>JASUAD010000001.1:69646534-79646534 GCA_037013555.1 Sextonia rubra
ACAAGAAGAAAAAGGAAAGAAAACAAAAGAGAAAGAACAAAAACAGAAGAAAAGGAAAAACAGGAATAAAAAGATGGACCTGAGAAGAGAAAAAAAAAGAATCATGGTCTGGATTTGAGAGGAAGATGAGGGAGAAAGTCAAGGAAGCAGAGAAGATAAGAAGGAAATGTGGAGAAGAAGGAGAAGGCATGGGTGACCCAGTAAGTATGGATAGTTTCATGTATCGGGGTGGTGATGAGTGGACAGAGATGGAGTAATGGTAGAAAAGTAATGGTTCAGGCCTATTTGGTTGGGTTGCAGGAATTCAAAGTGTCATAACCCGAGCCCAGGAGATTGGGGGTTAGTGAAAATCTAACCAGTGACACACGTACTCCTGTGAATATCCACCGAGACCCAGTTTCAATGCATACTCACAAGGGAAATTCACATGTGCCATACATGTAAGCAAAAGCTGGAGGTATCAGCTCGTAACACGAGAAATGCATGAAAACAAAGAAATGATATCCAAAAGCTAATATAAAATATACAAATGGGATCAAATCACAATGTACAGAACATAAGTAAAACCAATGACATGGAAAGAAGACGATATGCATGCATGTAGAGAACTGTTGTGCTCCGATGGAGTGATGACATACACCCCGAGAACTTGAAAGGACACTGAAGTCTCCATAACAAACTGAATGACCAACAAGGATTCGGTCGAGGGGTCCGAGCCTGCAACACCAAGGACAACTCATGAATACGACGATTCAGCAAAGTATAAGCAAAAACGAGTTAACACATGTTGAATCTAAGAGAATAAATGACGTTAGATAAATCATAGCATTTCAATATCGTATTCTAAGCAGTCGTGCATTCGAATTAAAACATGCTTTCAGAATCAATGTATACATAACATGTACATACTAGGTGGCTACTACATATGCCATATGCTCCCCAAAAGGGATCTTATATCCTTGCTGAGAACACCATAGGCTAGATGGGTCTCGGTTTCCTGGGTCCAGAATCCCCAAGATAAACTATGCCAAATTTAACCCCGTAAGGTATCTTAAGGCTGAGGCTTAGTAGTGCCGGACCAGATGAGATCCAACCAATATAAGAACATGCATATCTTATCATAACGTGCATATCATAACGTGCATAACTTATCAAAACGTGACATGCTTAACAGGTCGGGCATATATCAGACAAAGCAAGAAGTCATATGAGGTAGACTGAGCAAACAATTCGAACAGAACAACAAATCAATCCTTACTAGATCAAATGATATATGGATGCCAACCGAGTATATAGAAACAAACAGGATAAAAAAAAGATGAAGGCATCTCAACTCACATGAATCACACGGGTAGTGTCGAACATGCAAGACCGCTATTCCACCTGAGATTAACCATGGACAAAGCCGAGAAATATCCAATCGTTTGCCCCAGCGTAGAACGCGTATAAGAAGGCAAAGACCGAAGTCAATATGCAATGCAAATCATATTATCTTGTGGGAATCACGATCTTTTACTAGCCAATCATGTTCTAGTTATCCAAAGTTACTAACTGTGCATGCTGATGTAGTTTTAAGTTATTCGATGCACTATTGTCTAGTGTTGTATTGTATTTGGAGGTGCACCGAAGTCCTTTAAACCAACACCCATGGGGAGGTGCTTAACATTTGGATAACGTACATGAATGTTTTGCAGCATTCGAGATCATTCATGCCATTCTTACATTCCATTGGGCAAGTTCGGGTTATCTACATTTTAGCATGAGGGTCATATCAGGTCTCTTCCTTAATCCTATCCTTTTTATTCAATTCTCAGGGGTGGTACGGTTGAGCCGTAGGTGAACATACGGCTTAGCCGTAGGCATCTTACGGCTTAGCCGTAATATGCACTGCAGCTCAGCCGCAGTTCCCTTTACTGTTCATCCGCAGTTACGGTTCACCCATATTTTGTTCTACGGCTTAGCCGTATTCTGTTCTACAGCTTAGTCATAGGTGAACATACAGCTTAGACATGGCTGGGCCGTAAAAGGTATGCAAAAGTACCAACTCTCAGTTAATCCAGAAATGTAACCCTGTATTGATCTACGGCTGGGTCACGGCTGAACTACGGCGTAGCCGTAGTACATTACACGGCTTAGCCGTAGCTTAACCGTAGAAGAAACTGGGTTCTGGACTTTGAGCTGTATGCAGTTCACGGTTTAGCCGTGATTGTACAGGGTCGTTTGTTTGAACCTGTTACAGAATCAACTGGAAGTGTATAACGGTGATAAAACCATATCAAACACATAGACTTGAGTACAAATTGGGCTGTAAACATACATTCACATGCAAGAAGAAAGAAATAGCCAAAATTAAGCATATACTAACATGGGTTCATACAAATCATGCTTATACTTGCCTCAACTGAGTTTAACATGATCTTTGTTGTCCTTGGGCTCAGTTCACACTTCTAGACACTGATCTAACACCCATGCATGCGAAAGAAGAAGGAAAGAGAAATGTGAGTACATGAAACAATATCTGACGTGAAGAAGAAGGAGAAGAAGAAGATGCCCTTAGCTAAACCCAACTCATACCTTAGCTCCCACAAGAGAGAAGTCAAGACCTGAGTGCATGGAAGCCCCTTCCCCAACTTGATCGTTGGAGAACAAAGGATAAGAGAAGAGAAGAGAAAAAAAAAGCATACAGAGGAAGGAGGAAGGTCGGTGGTTCACAAAGGTAAGGATTAAGGCAATTTGCCAGCAGGTCCAATTCATATTACTAATTACAATTCAAGTCATTTGTGGATCTAACGGAAACAAACGACATCTTTAGTGAACGGAACAGTTACAAGAATTAACGGGCTCAACAAAAGACACGTGTTGACGTCAAGATGATGCATGAAAGACAATGTCTTCCAAAATTTAAAATTATGAAAAAGGACTTATGACTACCTAAACCAGGTCAAACTCAACCCAACTATCTATCCATAACCCGAAACAAAGCAAAAGCAAAGGCAAAACTCAATTAGCAACCAATGCATCATTAATTAGTCGCTAAACATGATTAAGTTGGGCTGGAGTGCAACACAAAATGAGAAGATGGAGTAAAGAAGATAAAAGTGAGAATACAGAAGGGAGAACTAAAAGGAATTCACGAGTGCAACTGGAAACAGAGAGCATTGGAAGGAGAAAAGAGGGAAGGAAAAAAAAAGGAAGAGGAAAAGAAGAACGAGATTCAAAACGAGAAGATGGGGTGAAGAAGATAAAAGCGAGAATACAGAAGGGAGAATCAGAAGGAATTCAAGAATGCAACGGGAAATAGAGAGCAGTGGAAGGAGAAAAGAGGGAAGGAAAGAAAAAGGAAGAGGAAAAGAAGAACGGGGAGAGAATAAGGAATGGAGGAAAATGGTGCAAGTGGGCATTGACTGATGGATTTGAATGCGGAGACTCTGTCATGCGGCTGAAGATCTATGTGTGTTCCGGTGATGGGAAGCTCTGGGATCTCTTCGCCTCTTGTCTTTCCTACGGGAATGGAGAGAATAATAATCATCCAAACCATAGAGCTCCCTTATCCTTATATAGACAAGTCCTAAAGAGTCACACTTCCTAGAGATATCTTCCACCAGAAGCCCACATCTACTGATCCTATTGGGAGTCTTATTATGGGGCCCAGACCAAGTCTTACACTAAAGTGGGATTGTAATATCTGTTGGCATCTGCCCTGCTTGATCTGACATGGCACCTGTGGCATGCGGGTCACACGATTTTTTACAATCTCCTACTTGGCACGAATGCCATGTACATCAAATATTTCTCAGTCCCATATGCATCGCATGCCATGCAAAAACCTCTGCAGGCAAAGCCTTGGTGAGATCATCAGTCATAAATTCTTTTGAAGGCACATAGAAAATTTCTATATCATTCTTTTCAGCTTTCTCTTTAACAAAATGATATTTTATTTCAACATGTTTTAATCGGCCGTTAATCTTTTGCTCATTCACCATAGAGATGGCTGACATACTGTCTATGCACATTGGGATAGGCTTCTTTTCATTTATCACCTCCAAATCACACATGACGTATTTTAACCAAAGAGCCTCCTGAATTGCTGTACTGCAAGCTATATACTCTGCTTCGACTGTTGATATAGCTGTGGAGGTCTATTTCTTGTTACCCCAATAAATTGCACCTCCTCCGAGGGTAAATATATAGCTAGTTGTTGACTTTCTCTGGTCTTAATCACCGACTCAATCTGCATCTGAGTAGCCGCGCAGTTCCAGGACTTCACCTTGATAACATAGGTGAAGATTCATTGTTCCTTTGATGTACCGCAGAATCCTCTTAACCGCATATCAATGCTGTAATCTTGGGTTACTTAGGAATCTGCTTACGAGACCCACGGCGAATGCAAGGTCTGGTCTCATACACAATATCGCATACATGATGTTGCCCACAATTTGAGCATGAGGTTTTAATCTTATCATTTCCCTATCCTGCTTATTGTGGGTCCTTGATCGCTTGACAATTTTGTGCTCCTACAGATGGAGATATCAATTGGTTTACACTTAGCCATATCAAATCTTTTCAACATAGTTTCCAAATAGGATCTCTGTTATAAAGTCAATATCCTACTCGGACGATCACGGGTTATATCAATGCCAAGGACATACTCTGCCTTACCCATGTCTTTCACCTCGAATCTTGACTTTAACCATTGTTTAATTTCATTTATGGCTTCCAATTTATTACTAGCGATCAAAATGTCATCCACATATAATGACAAATATAAATAACTACTCTCATTGCGTTTAATATAAAAGCATATGTCTGCACTATTATGGACAAATCCAATTTCACATATGGCATGATGAAATTTTCTATACCATTTGTCTTGAGGCTTGTTTTAATCCATATAATGCCCTATTAAGTTTGTACACTTTGTCCTCGTGACCTTGCACCACAAAACCCTCGGGTTGTTTTTATATAAATTTCTTCTTCTAATTTGCCGTTCAAGAATATTGTTTTCACATCCATCTAGTGCAATTCAAGGTCACGACATGTTACCAATGCCATTAAGGTTCGTATGGATTGAAATTTTATGACCGGAGAAAATGTCTCATCGTAATCTATTCCTTCCACATGTATGAATCCCTTAGCTACTAACTGTGCTTTATATTTATTCAAGGGTCTATCCTTTTTAAATTTCTTTCTAACAACCCATTTACATCCAATGGCTTTCCGATCTTTAGGTAGATCTACCAATTGCCATACTTGGTTCTTTTCAATTGATTACATCTCCTTTCTTATAGCCTCTAGCCAACACTGCGCATCCTGTGCTTTGACTGTTTGAAAGTAGGAGGTTGGATCTAAATCTTGCACGGTTTCCAATAAACTGCAATAATCATGTTGTTTCCTCACCCGAATCGGTCTGCTAAATGGCTCATCAGGTTGTTCAATTACCTCAAGTGGGCTTTGGCCAGGAATGCTATGTCCAATGTCTTCTTCGTCGGAACCCCCACTTGCTTGAACCCCCTTGCCCATAGAGATTTCATACAATTCCACACTCTGTGGTCTTACTCTAGGACTGACTGTCGGATCCTCAAGAAAAAGCACATCTTGACATTTCATGATTATCCTATTATCGTGATCATACACACAATATCTTTTAGAATGTGACGGGTAGCCAACGAAAGAACAATTTTTTATTCATTTTTGCTTGCAGTTTATGCCTTTCTTGTGGTGGTAGCAGGACGTGCAGGGTAGCCCTAAACTCTCACATGTTCTAATTTTGATTTGGTACCAGTCCATAACTCATATGGGGTATTGGGCACACTCTTAGAGGGTTCTCTATTTAAAATATATTGTGCAGTGTTTAGTGCTTCTCCCCACAAATATAGCGGAAGACTTGCATGGCTAATCATTGACTTTACCATATCCGTTAAGGTCCTATTGCTTCTCTTAGCCATGCCATTTTGTTGTGGGGTATATGGAGTTGAATATTCATGAATGATTCCCTCACGTACACAATATTCTTTAAACAATTTGGAATTGTATTCACCCCCTCTATCAGATCTAATCCTTTTTTTTTCTTGCCCTTTTGATTTTGGACTTTAACAACATATAATTGGAATATTTTTAAGGTCTCATGTTTCTGTTTAATTATGTACACATACCCATATCTGCTGTAATCATCAATGAATATAATGGAATAGTCCTATCTGGTTCGATTGTGTATATTTAATGGTCCACATATGTCTTAATGAATTATGATCAATGTTTCAGAACTTCTAGTTCCTTTTGAAAATGGTTTCTTGACCATTTTTCCACTTATACATGGTTCACATATGGAGTATTCAATTTTAGCTAGGTCTAGTAAAAGTCTATCTTTAACCATTCTGCTAATTCTGTTTTTGTTAATATGGCCTAATCGCAAATGCCATAACATTGCCAAACTATTCATGCATACATTCACACACATAGAATAATCAGAAGTGGACTTTATTTCATTATAAAGAATATCCAGCAAGTACAATTTTTCAGAAAGAAAACCATGGTCTAAAACTTTACCACGCATTCCAATAGTAACCCCATTGTCTTTGAATTTAATTTCAAACCCATTCATTGCCAACTGGCTCACAGAGATGATGCTCTTCCTCATTGCGGGAGCAAAGAAAATATCGGAGAGATAAAGAGATTTGCCAGTTGGTAAGGAAATTTTGACTTTCCTTATCCCCAACACATCACATAATGTTTCATTCCCCATGTATATATTTTATTCTTCGGGTTTCATCTCTTTGAATTCGATAAATCCAGCCCTAGTCCTTGATATGTGCCTGGTGGCTCTAGAATCAATTCACTAATTCTTGTCATTGGTGTCTACCATTATGGACTCAGTGACCATCTCAACTTAATCTCCGTGTTCTTTGGTCACTTTACCTTGCTGGTTATTCTCACCCTTTTTCTTTCTGCATTGAGAACTAAAGTGTCCAGGCTTCCCATAGTTAAAACAAATACTGTTTTGGATTGCCTTTAAATTTCTTTTTATTTTTAACATTGGCGGCTGACACGCCACTATAACTTTTAGTTTTAGCAATCATAGCAGAATTTGTAGGTGTTATACCACGGGCAGCCTGCCTTTGTCCTTCAGCAAGTAATTTAGCTTCAACCTCACTAAGGATTACACCCTTTTGAAGGCTAAGGGTTTGAGACACATTCTCCCACGAAGGTAGAAGATTTATCAGCAAGTACAAGATCTGAAAATCTTCGTCCATTTCCTTTCCCAAGGCTACAAGACTACTGTGTCGGACCGACATTTTGTCAATATGATCCCTCATAGATAGCCCCTCTGGCATCTTATAATTGACATATGCGCTAAATGCTTCCATCAGATGAGATTTGGAGGTTTTATCATACTTGTCCATAGTATAATCCCAAATTTCGTTCGTTGTGGTGAAGTGCTCAAACTGTTTTACCAACTCACTGGATATGAATCCGATCAAAAGATATCTCGCTGATTTGTTATCAAAGGCCCATTGCTCATATAATTCATGATCCTCCTTAGAGGCATCATCAGTGGGCTTAGGGATTGGATCAGATTCAATCACATAAGTCAACATGTTATGTTAAGGGTTAGCTGGCTTGGCTTGAGTTCAGTTGTAGAGGAAGGAAAGAAAAAGAAAAAAACAATGAAGAAAAAGAAAATCAAGGAGAAGAAGAAAAGAGAAAGATGCAAGTGGGTCTCGGTTGGGAGGGGTTGCAGTGAAGGAGAGGAAGTGAGAGACAAGAAAAAACAGGGGTGGTGATGATGGAAACACAGTCAACATTAGATCATCTGGATGGATTTGATCGATTCGGTAGTGGTAATAACAGGAAGAATTGAGATATTGATCAAGAGGAGGGGAAGAAGGGAATGAAAGAAACAAGAGGAGAAAGCGCAGGTGGAGAAAACTGGGTTTGGTCCGGGTGAAGAAGAGAAGGAAACGAGAAGAGAAGCAGCAGATAGAAGAGGAGATAGAAGAAGTAGAAGAGAAGCAAGGAAAAGGGAAGAAGATGAAGAAGATGAAAGGGAGAGGGAGAAACGGAGAAGATAATGAGGAAGGTGAATCGGGTGGAATAGTAAGCTATTAAAGAGAGAGAATGTAGAGGTGGTAGTAATTTACTCATTTTGCAGCAGAAGGAAGGATGAGATAACAAACGACCCCTAATTTTTTTTTAAACTTAAAAGATCAAAGGGCATTTCTAGAATTTTGAAAATAAAGGGTGGAGATTGGTGGGAACATACCCATTTTCGCCGGATGTCCTGAATTGAAATAAATTTGGAAAACTGGAGGCCTATTTTGAAATGTTGTTTAATTTTGTCCTGTTTTGAAATCTACCAAAAACTTAGGCCCTGTTTTGTGATTTTCTCAAATTATTTATTGAAATTTTTAGTCCATCTTTGCTTCTGGGAGAAATTCTTGGCTCCATCACTAACCTCATCATACATCACTGCACCACATATTCAAATAGGTGTACAGGGGATTGAAGTTAAGGTAGAGTATTTCACTTCACTTTATTTGAATGTTTGGTGTGAAGTAAAATCTAAATTGCTTTAAAGTAGAATTGACTTTTACTCATGGGAATTGAAGTATTTAGGGTAGAAGTTAAATAAAGTACATATGGGCTTAGAACAATACTTCATTTCTAGGGCCAGACTCATCCAAATGGGGTAGAATTGAAATTTTAATTGTTAGGGCTCATTTTATTTCTTGCCAATTCAAAAAGGCCCCTATTTGGATAAATGGGGAGTAAAGTAAAGTAGATTTTACATGAGGAGTGAAGTGGGTTGAAGTTGAAATAGATTACTTCACTTCACTCTTTTTGGATGTTTGATGTGAAGTAAAATCTAAAGACGTTTTGGGGCAAAATTGACTTTTACTCAAGGGAATTGAACTATTTAGGGTTGAAGTTGAATAAAGTATACATTCGTTGACAACAATACTTCATCTTGGGCCAGATTCATCCAAATAGAATATAGTTGAAATTTTAAGCTATTAGCCCCATTTAGCTCCACTTTATTCTATTTTTATCTAAACAGCCCTAAGAATCCATAATTCTAGAAGAAACTTCTCCAAAGAAAGAAAGAAAATGACAATGAAACATCTCCAAAGAAAGAACGAGGAAAAAACCACAAGGCAAGGATAAGTGATCGATTCACTTCCCCTTATTAACATACAAAGAATACATACAAAAAAATTACAAGTTTTCAAAATCTCTTCCTCATTCCCCTTTAATCTGTCTCTTATAAATGGTCATATATTGATCTTGCTATAGCTGTCGAATTAGGTATTACGATCGTAATACTAAAATTTCTCTTCTACCAAACCTAATACTTGCCATGTGATTTAAGAAGACATTGATTTGAAACGTAATTATTATCTCCATCTTAATTAGAGATTACGTATTGAATCTTTGGTCTAAGAAAGCAAGTTGACACGGTACTTCCAATCAATGTGTATTTTTTTTATCAAAAGGCTTCTTACATTCAATAGTCTAAAATCTGCATATCAAATGAGGGATCTGATCAAGATAACTCATTGATTCTCCTATAACAATTTCCTATGTTCCTCTACTGCTATATTACAGTTTTTTTTTCTTCTCTATCATATATGTGCATGTACAATTATTTGATATCTTTTCTTGTTTCAAAAATTGCATCTTGATTCCTTTTTACTTCTCCATCATCTCTTTTTCTTATCGATTCAAGTAGGTATTGGATAGTTTATGTCTCTCTATTTTTTTTTCTTTCTAAGATCGGATGATATTTTTTATGATGCGTGTGTGGTTTTGAATGGTGTTAACTACGTACATAAAAAAAAAAAAATGAATGGATAAATCCAACCAACTCAAAACCCAATTATTTAAGAGGCCAGATGGTTGGGATGTACAGTTTTATGCCATGAAAACTTCCGGTCTCAATCCAAAGGATGATGAACTCCTTTTTAAAGCTTAAGCGCTACCATCTATTTTTCATCTTATTTTAATACACATTTTTAAAAAGGAAAATTTACTTTCCAAATAACAACCACGACCCCGCTCTTCCTCTCTCTTGTGCAATAGGTGGTCCGCCCAAGGGTTTTGTCAAGATTTAGAGCATAATACAAGCATAATATTATTAAATTGATATATTCCAATTTCTTTTTTGTTATTTATTTGGTGGGTTTTCGGATGTAGACGAACTCAGTAATTTTTTATGGGTATATATATATATAAATATATTGAAGTGGAGGATTCTTATGTAGCTACTATTATCAATGTTGACTCTATTGATAAATTGTTTATTATTAAAGTGGACCACTATACATTGTATTCTCATTAAATTTAAAGTATTCAAAAATAAATTTTAAAAAAAATATTAGATTTCAATGTTTTTTCTTAAGTGTTTTAACGTGTTGATGGTGGTCAGTTCATTGGGATTAGAACATTAATTAATTAATTAATTTGATTATTATTAGGTGTTGATAATTATTGCATGATATTATTAAAATAAAAGAAAATGAATCAGCTATTACTATTTAAGTGCTTTTCAAATCAAGAATAATTTACAATTTTATATTTTTAAGCATACAATTTTGTGTAAATAAAGATATACCCATGTCATTGTCGCTATGAATACCATTATTTATGCTGAACAAATTTGTGACGGTGTGGAGTCAAGGTTGATGGATATAATAATCAAAATTTTATTTTGCAATAAATATAATTTCTCTAAGAATTGCTATCTAATGCTTTGGATGTGATTTTTACGATTCTTTCATATGTAGAACTATTTCGGTAAACTCTTAATTGATTTTTCAAATTTAAGAATAAACTAAAATAGGCTATAAGTTAGAGATGTTACTTGCATTTCTATAAAATTTTTTTATCTATTTTTTTATAGTAAAATTTAAAATTTACCATAATTTATTTTTTAGCCTGAACTTAGCATAGGCCTTGGTTGCATACTCTTGCCTACTTATCTCTACTTGGTTTGGGATTTCATTCCTCATATGCAGACTTTTCATTATTTGTCTGGTATTCCAAACGCTCCATCACTGTTATTCTCCTTTATGGATTTAATTATCACTGGCAACAATAGAGCTTACTTCTCTCACCTAATGTCTCTTCAGGGACTGGGGTTTGAAATGAAGAATTTAGGCACATTGCATCACTTTCTGCGTATTGCAGTAAGCAAGTTTGGAACTAGACCCTTCTTGTCTCAAACAAAATATGCTAAGGATCTTCTCACCAAGACATCTATGTTGGACTTCGAACCGTACGGGTCCCCTTGCACTCATAAGTCCACTACTGCCTCTGAATCTTCTAAATTACTAACTAATCCTTCCCTAAACAGAAGCGTAACAAGGGCTCTCCAATACTTGACCCTAACACAACCGGATATAGCCTATTCAGTTAATCGTGCCTGTTAATGTATGCAGTCCCCAACTAAGTCTAATTTCACTGCTCTAAAGCGAATACTCAGATGCACTAAGGGTACTCTTACATATGGTATTAATATTACGAAAGGTCCTCTTCATCTCAAGGCATTTTCTGATGCCGATTGGGCCAGTGATTGCATTGATAGAAGATCTACTACTGGTTTTTGTGTTTTCCTTGGTTTCGCTCCAATCTCCTGGTCTGCCAAGAAGCAACCAACTGTGGCCAGATCTTCTACCGAGGCTGAATATCGTTCATTAGCCATTACTGCAGCTGACATCTCTTGGCTACCCTTTCTGCTTAAAGATCTACATATCTTCCTTCCCTCTTGTCCCACCATATGGTGTGACGACATTTCTGCAATCTCCCTTACATCTAATCCTGTTTTCCATGCAAGAACAAAGCATAGTGAAGTCGATTATCACTTTGTTAGTGAGAAGGTTGTTTGAAAGGATATTCTTGTTCATTACATTCCCACTCAGGAATAGATAGCTGATGTATTCACCGAAGGCTTATATCCTCGTTGATTTCAGTACTTATGTTCCAAGCTTCAGGTTGCTGACAACCCCATCAGCTTGAGGGGGCATGTTAAGACTCATCATTCAGTCAATCAGAATGATAGAATCATTGAGTTTTAACATAGAATCAGTCACTGACAGTTATAGACTTGTAACAAACTGTCACATGTAAATGACATGTTCAGTTTCCAATTGAAAGATTCCTCTGAGTAGTACATATATGCAGTTCTGCCGTATAACGAGGAAGTTCTGAATGAATGATAAATGACTAAGTTCAGTTGTGGCTTCTCTCCCTCTCGTCATCTAAGCTTTCTTCTTCTTCTTCTTCTTCTTCTTCTTCTTCCTCCTCTTGTCATTTCCCTGTTCTTCACATGATCCATAATAGGGTTCAAAATGTCTGGTAGAACAGGTTGAGAGAATGGACTTGGGATAAGTGAATGGAATAAGGTGATTATTGGTTAGGGACAAGGACGACATGATGGGTTTTACATGGATGGACTTGGTTATCCAAATTCCATTTTTCCTATACAATCTTAGAATCACAATCCATGACTGATCCACCACATGCCCAAGTTGTAGGCCAAGTCTCGCATAGTATTTATGAGTTTTTTAGTTTGTTTCCAAGAACGAAAGTCTCATTTTATGGGTTATCATTTTTTTTAAATCATTAGATTATTTTACCCTAACAGATTAAAATAACATTTCCTAGGATTTTTGAGTATTGTACCCACACTTAAATTGTTAGAGTAGTTAGGAAGTCTAGTAATGAGCTGGAGGTCTCCGCTTCGAAACCTTTTGGGGCCTTACTTGGTATATAGTGCTAGTGGTTACTGTTGTGTATTCGAAGTTTTACCAATGATCAACGGTAAGGGGGGTTGGTGGGTTCTTCGTCATTAAAAAAAAGGAAGAGATTCACATTTTGTGGGTTTTGTGGGGTCTTTTTAGTTTATGTTTTTTCTTCTAAGAGAGCAATATCTTATTTTTTCTAATTTTCTTTTTTTTTTTTCTATCAATCCACTAGCATATCATTTTTCTTTCTATTTTTCAAAAATTTTCTGGGAGATGATAAACATCTTATATTTATTTGTTTTGTTCTATTTTTTTAATCTATTAGAATTTAGATCCATTGATATTTTCTTTACTTTTTAGTGGGTTTTTGAATCCGTTAGAATTTAATTTCTTTTATTTATTCTTTATCTTTACATTGGTTTCTTGGATTCTTTTGTTCGCATCTGAAATAACCTTTCAAGTTACAGTTCCTTATAAAATTTTAAAAGCATGTAGATTGTTTATTTTAAAAGCTTGTTTCGCAAGTGACCATGAACCGTTTTCATGCGTTCCATGTTTCTCACGCTTCGGAGTGTGCTAGAATGTGTGCAGAAGAATGGATTCGTCCTTACCACAGCGCCATGCACATATCCCACTTTGTGCACCTCCATGGGATTCCCACATGTACGAACCTTCATGGGGTTGGGAAATACCATATAGACATCTCCATGGGAGAGGCTTACCATGCACGTGTCTCGATGATGGCCTAGTACATACCACCATGTGCAAGCGAGTCCGGATCCTACGAGGGTTTACCCCACACTGACCGAATCAGAGTCCGCCATGTCATCATAGTCCACTTAACGGTCACTATGAGAAAAATTCCTCAGAGGGTCCCAATTCCACCATCAGCATTTCTAGATAGATGGTGGCCTGAGGATAAGTGGACTTTCAAACTCCAGCCTCCTGGAATATTCTTCCAAATGACTCGAGTCCCCAGGCTACTTCAAAAATTGATTTGCAGATAATTTGATGCGTACTGGTTAGAGTCATCTGACTGGATTATCTAATTTCCCTGCACAGCTTGGCTAAGGCTTAATACTCGTCATCTACTTCATATGCTTGTACTCTTTGCTACAATCTTACACTGGGGCTGCCTGCCACTGGCATCTAGTTGACTTCAAGATTTTTACTGTTTATGTACATCTGCCTCGCTTAACCTTTCTGTATTGACCGCTCAGACATGGACCCACAAAAAAACCTATTTTGTTTTAACAAGAAGATGGGCACAAACGCTCCATTAATCCATCAATACCTATTTTCCATCTTGATGGCTAGTCATGGGTAAGTGGGAGGAGAAAAGGGTAGAGGGAGAGAAGAAGAGAAAAGGGTATGGAGTCTTTTTGTGTGGGGTCACCAAGGGATTCTGACTTCTACCGTGAAAGAGAAGAGGAGAGGAGAGGAAGAGAAGAACAAACAGGGAATGGGTAGGAAGGACTAAGGAGGTGGGGTTTTTATTAAGGGGCTTTTTTACCATTAAAAAAAAGAACCCAGAGTTGGAGGCTGATGGAAACTGCTGAAATTCACCAGGACCTAATTGAAATGTCAATGGAAAAGTTAGATACCTTTTCAAGAACCTTTATATTTCTTCTGTCCTTTCTTTGAGAAGTACAGAGACCTTAAGGACTATTTTGAAAATCCCAACCCCAACCAAACCAGGTATATATTGGCAATATCATAAGCCATAACTAAAACTTGTACTGCCAGTGAACGATCAGGTCAGGACTGCGCCGTCAAACTGCTGGATCCAAAAGCTGCCTCCATCCGTCAGATGGACATTCAGTTACCAGTCTCAGACTGGGAGGGAAAACTTAATTGGAATAGTTTGAATTGAATTCGGAATGTTAATAGAGCCGTAACACAGTTGATCTACTTTAACAACTACAATATTATAATCAGGTTTGGTGTCTTCAGAGGGATTTTCTCTCGATGGATTGCCTTCATTACCTGTGCCAATTATCGATATAAACCACCATCAAATCCACCCTTTGTTGGATAGCATTTACCATTTCAGACTAAAAGATGAACACACCTTGAATCACAGTAGTACCTAAAACAATATCCCATTCAAATCCAAGGCCAAAAGCAACAGATTTTAGTATTCGAAGCATCCACCGCCACCAGCAAGAAAGTTATGAAAGCATGCAAATCAAAAGCTAAATCTAATGCCAAAAAAGACATATTGCAACACCATATAAATCCTTATTAGTTAACCTCCCAAATTCCACTCAGTTATCAAATAATAGTAATATGTATGGGCTATGAACCCCACAAGTGCCAAAACACTCTACGAGTGCATCTAGAAGGTCTCAAACAACAGCTCCAGCATCATGTCAGCTACTCTCTCAGAATAACTAATTGAGATGTCTTGATCATATCTCTCACAACCAAAAGAAAAAAAAAAACTCAGAAATTCCTCTAAATTCACAAGTTTATAATGCTGCCTAGTCAAAAATTAGGCCAAAATTTTGTCAGAATGTCACAAATTAACACCCGTTGAAAAAGTAACAGAATAACCATCAATTTAAAACCTGAAAATGACTACATTAAATAAATGTAATTAAACAACCTAATTTATGTGATTTAAGACATCATTTGACCCATGAAAATGTGACATATATTTTAAAATCCACTCTTACTGTACCAGTTTGCACAATCTTTGTGGAGCATGGACACTTGACAAATTAGTTCTATGCTTACATAAAATACTAATAACTCACAATCTTTCTTAAGAGATGATAATCCTAATAATTTTCAATAAAGGCTAAGACATTTCAGTATTCTATGAAGGATGAGAAAATTTTCTTTTACTCCCTCAAAATCTCTTTTTCTCCATTATTTTGTTATGGAACCTCCCTTAACAAGCATAGAAACCAAAACTATTATAAGCTACGGTTTTGGAGATGTCAGTTGTCTGAGGTTAAACTTTAACAACTCTTTATACCTTTCCACTACTCCCACCATGCAAATTGTCTGCAATATATCACACAAAACCAAGTATCAGGACAGGAAGTAGAAGTAAAAATAAATCTAAATGTTGATACATGTTCCACGTATTTTTGAAACTAAGGTGAATAAACCTTCCTCCAAAAATCAACATAAATTTTAAATAAATTGAAGTTTCAATTTTTGAGTTATATATTCAAGTATGTTTTAGTTTCTACCTTTATACTGATTGAAGGCTTATTTACAATTATTATTTGTTGTGAAATATATGTAAGGATAAAATTCTCCTTTAAGCCATCCAAGCTTGTTAAACCAAACAAGTCAAGCCCAAGTTGTAAGTCGACCAATACTTGTAAAATCAAGTTCAAACTGACCCAGCAGCCTGATGTGACCAGGTCAAGTAGACGAGCCCATGATTCTAGTCAACCCACTGGGTTTGAAGCCTATGGAACAAAATATGTTAAGAGACCAGCAGATTGATACATAGAAGCCACAAGATGCTCTTTTTTTCTCGCCAAGCAATGGTAGTAATCATAATAATTTGCATTGTTTTAATTTGTAGGGATGAAAATGTCCTTTTCAGTCGACCCAGCCATTTTGACTAAACCAAACAAGCCAAGCCTGAGTCACAAGTCGCAAGTCAACCAAGACTTGCCCAAACTGAGTTCAAACCGACCCAACCACCCAGATGTGACCAGGTCAACTAGACTAAGCATTATCCTACTCATCCCACTCCATCAAAATACAATGGAACGAAGCATGTTCGAAAGCAGCAGATTCCTGCGTAGAAGCTACAACATGATCGTTTTGCCCAAACAACAACAGTGACTACAATAATTATAGGTTTATCACAAAACAAAGAAAAACAATTTACCGTACTCATATAGATCAAGTATGTGAGCTTCAGTGCCAAGAGGATTCCTCTCAATCATGTGATGACAAAATTTCCATCCTAATTCGTTCAAAACACACATGCATGCACATGCACACCTACAAATGCACGCGCACACGTGTGCATGCACTCGCACCCCCACATGCCCACACGTGCGTGCACATATACACAGCCCCTATCCCTGCATGCACACAGAGTCCCCTGTGCATAGAGTACATGGGGCCTCCCATGTGCACCTTGTTGTGGGGCAAAGTTGGGGATGGTCGGGCCTACCCATGTACAAATTTTGGGTCCCGCCTGATCATCCTAATCCCTTAATGAACAGCCCACAAGTTTCACCCCTAAAAGACAATGAACCATGGATCCAACGGTCCAATTTATTTGATTGGTTGTTAAAAAAAAATGGCATATGTGTAATTTGGGGGGTCCCATGTGTGATCGACTCCGATGAATAATTTAGTGTGGGCCCCACTATAGGGTAATGCGGAACAAGATGGAGAAGCGGGGCGGGCAAGGCGGAAGATGGAGATAGAGGGGAAAATTGGGCTCTCACCAAACTCCAATCACAGAAGGCGTTAGAAATTGGGCTCTCACCAAACTCCAATTGCAGGAGGCGTTAGAGATTTCGAGGAGAACTCGAAGAAACTTGGGAAAGATCCCGAAACTTTTCATTAATTATTCATAACTACTGAGCTAAAAAACGCTTTACAATGCTTAAATAGATAAAAGACTAACCCTAAGACTAATCTAGACCATCCAATCACATTGATGGCCGAGATTAAAATATCATTAAAACATTTTATTAAAGTACTTAAAAGAAAGAAAACCCTAAATAAACTAAGATAGGAAGGCTAGGCCCAAGGACGGGTTGACCCACGGGGGACCATGGGTCTGTCCTGCATCAATTCTCCTCTGCTTGGAGAAAACTTGACCTCGAGTTTTAGTAGAAGTCCTCCAGGGTCAAATATCAAGCGTACAAATCTTCGATGTGCGTCTTGATCTTCAAGTGCTTCTTGATCTTCAACCGCTTGGCATGCTTTGGAAGCTGTACTCAATCTTTTCATTCAGATAAAAAAGGACTGGAAGTATGGCTTCCGCTGATGTTTGACTTCAACAATGATGTCTGATTTGACTATTAGATGCAGCAATTGTTGGTGTTGAAGCAGTAGATCATAGTTTTCTATTGTCAACAGTCTATCCTCAAAGATGAAATCAATGTGAGGGATATCAATGAGTTGCACATTTTTTTTTTCAACACTGGCTCTTTCTTCGGTGGAGATAGGTTTTTTTGAATATGATTCTACAGTCATATTCATTGGAGCTTCAGGTTGATTGCTAACCATATTCCAGTCTTCAAATTTACTTATTGCTGGCATCTGTTGATCATCATTTTCAACCTTCAGAACAACAACCTGTTCGACTGCTAATGTATTTTGCTCCTCAGGAAGGGGACTTATTTGTAGATCCACAAAATGATGAGACTCCTTGTGGTTTTCTTCACTGTGTATTTCTTCTTGTTCCTCTTGCATTGCTTGATCAACACCATCTGAATTGATCATAGAATCATTGCTTTTTTGTTTTTGTTGGTCAATATCAGCCTGAATATTCTTCACAGGTGGTTCCACAACATTGGATTTTTCCTCTTGTAACTTAGCTTTCCGGAGGCGATAGCGTTTTATCAAGCGTTCAACACGAATCGCTTCCCAAAATGCTTTATACATATTTTTACACTCCTTTGGAATATTTTTCCGTACGCTTGGTCTTAAACCTTCAACAAAGATTGTAACATAATGTTCTTCACTCTCATTTAGTCTACATAATGCTTGTAGTCTTGAAAATTCATCACCGTATTCGAGAACTGATAACTTCTTACCTTGTCTCAAATTCAGAAATTGATCAAAGTAGGTTTTATTATTAGCATACCATTGTCCATACTTAAATGAATATGCCACTTTAAGTACAGCACGGTGAATTATCAACATTAGCTCTTCTTCCGATTCCATACGGAAGACTTTCTAAAATAATGCACTTTTTTTTTCTTTTAAAAAAATATATCAACCTGACCTGTTGTGTAGATCTCTTCAAAACGAGCACACAGGAGCAAACACATCTAAAATTGGAGTCCGGATGGAGGAGATCTTGTGATTTGAAGATGGATGGTTGAGATTGAATTTATGACGGGCCCTTGATTGATGAGATTTGCCTCAATACCTTCACTACTGTGTAGATATTGTCACCATGATCATGCAGGATCAAACGGATCTGAAATCGGTGTCTGGATGGTCTCGATATCGTGAAAATAAGATCTACCGTTGATTTTGGTCAAACCTCTCTGTTGACTGCTGCTGAGATCAGAGCCTAAGCCACTTGTTGCTGCTGGAATAGGCTTCCTGCAAACCAGGCCAGGTTACACCAGACCCAAATTGTATACTGCTGAAAGTTACCTGAAGTGGACTAGGGACCACAAATTTCTGTGGTACCTCAAAGCACCATATACTCCACAGAACTTCCGTTCTGATGTTTCGTTTTAGTTCTGCAAACTGAAAAGAGAAAAACAAAACAGAGACACCATTTGCAATGAGGTTTAGATCTGATGGCGTGTTTGGATTTGCTAGGCTCTCTTCGACTGTGATCGGCAGGAAATCCTCTCCCTCCGGCGACGGCAAGCACATAGGCAACTACGATACTTGATGATGGGGCGACGGAGAAGTACAGAAGGTTGCTGTCGGCAGTGGTGTTGGTAAGCGGCGAAGAGGGCTGGGTGTCGGTGGATTTATGGGGATGATGTCTGCTGCCGATGGTGGGGATATTGGTGCTGATCGGCCACAACTGTTAGGGATTGGGTGATTTGGGGAACATGATGATGGGGTTGGGGTTTAGAGAGGCTAAGGATTTTGGCAGATTTGGGGTTTTTTTTTTTTTTTTTTTTGTGATAAAGGTGGTGGGGTTTTGGTGATCGATGGGTCTTTGGGGCTTTAGAGATATTGGGGCTTTTGGCAGATTTGGGGTTTTGAAGATCTGACGTATAAGAATGGGTGCATTGGATTGCAGTCGGCCAAAGGGGTTTGGATGATTTGAGTGTTGGGGTTTGGCTAGCAAATGGATCCCTTGACTAGCGAAGGATCTGGAGATGCGATCTGGAGATGCGATCTGGAGATGTAGATCTGAGGCCTGTGGTGATGATCGGCTATTATGGGTTGATCTATGGAAACGACGATGAAGGTTGTGCAGACGATGAATGTTGGCGAATATCCGAGGGTGTGGAGATTGTTGAAACTTGAACCCGAGATGGATCGTTCTTCGGCTCTGATACCAAATAATGTGGAACGGGATGGAGATGCGGGGCGGGCAAAGCGGAAGATGGAGATAGAGGGAAAAATTGGGCTCTCACCAAACTCCAATCACAGGAGGCGTTAGAAATTGGGCTCTCACCAAACTCCAATTGTAGGAGGCGTTAGAGATTTCGAGGAGAACTTGAAGAAACTTGGGAAAGATCCCGAAACTTTTCATTAATTATTCATAACTTCCGAGCCAAAAAACGCTTTACAATGCTTAAATAGATAAAAGACTAACCCTAAGACTAATCTAGACCATCCAATCACATTGATGGCCGAGATTAAAATATCATTAAAACATCTTATTAAAATACTTAAAATAAATAAAACCCCAAATAAACTAAGATAGGTGGGCTAGGCCCAAGGACGGGTTGACCCACGGGGGACCATGGGTCTGTCCTGCATCATAGGGTGTGCACTGAAACCCCATGCACACCGTGTGCATTTGATAATTACCTGTGAGTACACACACACCCCTTTAGTAGAATAATGCTTTACTCCTTTATCCTAGTTTATCTAGTTTTGCAAGTTCAACAAAATCTAGATATAGAATTTACAATTATTTTGGTTTAATTTTTTCAGTTGTTACAAAATCTAGATGTAGAATTACTACTTATTTATTTACCTTTACTTCTTTTACCAATATGTCAGCACAGAAGTGGATGGAAAGGACTTATAATTACAAATATCTAAAACTTTGTTCAATGCATTAAGTATGCCCCCCAACACAGAAAAGGTTCCTACCCTCTTAATAGAGGTGCCATTTGCCATGCAGCTATTTAGGATCATCTAGCATAGACATTTTTAATAAACGACTAGTTTTGTTGGTCTGAGTCTAGTGCATTTTGTTAGTGAACCTGGACTCATTGGGTCAAACCCACTTGCATATTAAAAACCCAACCTAGTTGTAGTATAGTCAAACTAAATATCATGTACAGATACTATTGCTATAATAGGATTATGTTGACTGTAGGATGAATGTGTAACTGCTGAATTGCAGCCCAAATCAAGGCATGTGCAGTATTATAAATAAAGAGCCAATACTGGGAATAAGATCATCCCATTCCATTCAATCTCATGTTCTTATTTTGATTGCATTCACATGGTGTCAGAGCTCTTGCTCCATTGGGTGAAAGGGATCCCTGTTTTTCAAAATATGTAACCTGGTTCTTGGCTTCTTCAATCATCGCGAGAAGGTTCGTTCTGAATCTGTCTCTTCCAGCCATCCAAAAGAAGGTTTTTTCTTGACAGAAATTTGTCTGATTGGTCACCCATCAGTGCTGATCAGAGGTGGCCCACTTTCGATCATCAACACTTCATCAGTGAATTGCATATTCTTGCTCGACAGGTTTTTTGGATTATTTAGAAGATTTTCCGGGATTTTTTCATCCACATCAGAGATACTTTCTGGCTCCTTCTACTGTCGAACTCAGATCTTTTTTTAACATAAGGTTTTCATCAGCACTGTCCAGATTAGTGGATCTGAATCCAATACTTCTCAAATTTCAACCTTGGGTAGTACATTTGAATCTTCCCACAATACTGGGATCCGATCTGAGATTAAGATCAATTGGTGGGGCCCACTCTCAGAGCCAGTCAGGAATTTTTGGCCGCCTGCCGTGACTGGGTTATCAGAACTCTTGTTTTTTTTTTTTCCCTGCAATCTGTTAAGTTTTGGATACAGTCTTCTGGGGGCCTTCGATCAGTGGTGTGTTTACTGCTGGGCCATTCAATCAGTGGTGTATTTTACACAGATTCTGCCAGAAAAATCAGGGTCGCCTGACTACTGTAAACATCCAGTTCAACTGTTGTGGGCATTCTGCTCCACTGCTGCGTCCATTCTGTTATATCTAGCCTGCTGTTGGTCAGATTTTGATCCATTGTGAGCATTCTATTTCATCTAGGGCTCTCGACCAGTAAGGACTGCTGTGTCCAGAACCCTGCTCACTGTTACATTCTAAGTGGAAAATTTTTCCTGGCTGCTCATCTGTAATTGTTGCTAAGTTGACAATGGAGAAATCTGAGATAAATCTGATAAAAATTATCGGACTTAGGCATTCCAATTTGAGCTTTAACTCGAAGGGAAGCAATTATGGGGCCATATTTCTGGGACTGACCCAAAACCAACTGAGGATGAGAAAAATTTTTTTATCTTGGACCACAATAGATGCAAAAATTAAGACTTGGCTTCTTGGGTCAATGGAACCCCATCTTATCTTAAATTTGAAACCATACAAAACTGCCAAAGATATGTGGGGTTATTTGAAAAAGGTCTATTACCAGGGGAGCTCTGCACGACAACATCAGTTGGAGCTTGAAGTTGCGAATTATATGTAAGGCACCTCTTCCATCCAAGATTTTTATTCTGGCTTCAAGAACTTATGGACTGAATTAGATGAAATCAAATTTGCCAATGTATCTGAAAATGCTCTTTCAGAACTGAAGATTCAAGAAACTAGTCACAGAGATCAATTTCTCGTGAAATTACAGCCTCAGTATGAAAACGTCAGATCTAGTCTCATGCATATGGTGCCTCCCCCTTCGCTAGATGAGTGTCTGAATGAATTATTGTGAGAGGAACAAAGACAAATCACCCATACTGGGGTGGCCCAACAGTCCACACATGGTGCAATAGAATTTGCTTATGTTGCACCCACTCAATCATAGTCATCAAACTCCTCCATGACGGTTGCCTATGCAACCAAGGGTAACCAACCGAGCAGAGATATAAGTAAAGAACAGTGCTATCGCTATCAGATGTTCAGTCACTATGAAAATCAGTGCAAGAAAAAAATCTGCAATTATTGTAAAGCCTCTAGACATTTGATCAATGACTATCGCAAGCGCACTCATAATCGTAACCCCCACACTTACCAGGCTATCATTGGTACTTCTTCTGGGTTTATGGATTCCTCTTCCATCCATTCTCCAGCTTCTACTTCTGCTGCTCCAATAACCCCGAAAATGATCCAACAAATGATACTCCAGGTTTTTTCCACCCTTGGCATATCTAGTAATAAAAATTCTTCCTCCCAATGGTATTTTGATTCTGGTGCTTCCAATCATACGACCTCATCATCAAAAAATCTTTCCAAAATTAAACCATATTAAGGGAAGCTTCAAGTTCATGATGCTAATGGTGAAACCATACCCATTACATCTGTTGGTGATATTTCTCATTCTCTACCATTGCATGATGTCGTTTGTTCCCTAGTTTATCTACCAACTTAATATCTGTCGGACAATTAGTTGATGATAATTGCAATGTTTCTTTCTCTTCAACTGGCTGTGTTGTGCAAGATCAGGAGACGGGGAAGGTGATAGCGAAGGGGCCTATGTGTAGTCGTTTTTTCCTCTTCACATACATACACCGTGTCCAAATATGTTTCTATTTGCTTCGATTGTTTCGAGAAATAATGTGCAATTATGGCACAATAGATTAGGTCATCCCAATTCCAAAGTATTGTTATCTTTGTTAAATTCAGGTCAAAGTAATAAAATGAAGTTTTTAGCCTCAGATGTTGCTATTGATTGCTCTAATTGAAAGCTTGGAAAAAGTAAAACTTTGCGTTTTCTGTTACATGCAGGTGTATCATCCGCTACCAAATGTTTTGATTTAGTACATAGTGATGTTTGGGGTTGCACCAATTATTTCTCATTCACAGTATAAGTATTTCGTTACTTTCATTGATGACTATAGTTGCTTTACATAGGTCTATTTTTTACATGCCAAATCTGAAGTATTTAACAATTTTCAAAACTTTGTGAATTATGTTCAAAACCAGCTTTCAACTTACATCAAGATTTTCCCTTTTTTGCAAGAAAAAGGGATCGTCTATCAACGAACTTGTCCTTATACCCCCCAAAAAAACAGAAATTGAAAAATGGAAAAATCGCCATCTTCTAGACATTGTTAGGTGTTTGTTATTAGAATCTTTTGTTCCATCTAGATTTTGGCCAGCAGCTCTAACCACTGCCACTTACCTCATCGATTGACTTCCATCTCCAAAGCTTCAAAACACATCTCCATATTTCTGTCTTTTCCAAATTGAACCCACATACACACATTTGCATACCTTTGGATGTGTTTGTTTTGACCATCTTGTACACCATGAGTGCACAAAGTTATCCGCACAATCTGCAAAATGTGCATTTCTTAGTTATGCTTCTCAATAAAAAGGTTTATTTGTTATGATCCCATAGTAAAGCAAATTCGGATATCTAGAAATGTTGTTCTCTTTGAACACCAGTATTTCTTCCATTCCTTCTTTGATTCATCTCCAACAATCACATTCTCTTAAGTCCCATCTTTCGATGATGAATGCATTTCATCCCCTGTGAGGTTTAATCCGGAGAATGTGTGTGTTCATCGATGAGGAACAAATGCCCTTACCTTACCTCTTCTACAAGATCCAACCCCGACTCCTGCTCCAGCAACAGATCCTCCTCCGCCTGCTCTTCGTTAGTCTTCTTGTATAACTCGTCCTCTAGATCAATATGGTTTTTCACATTCTTCATTTTTAGCTACCTTATCATCTATTTCTATACCTACTTCTTACTTGCAAGTAGCTAAGCAAGAATGTTGGAAAAAGGACATGGAAGAGGAACTCAATGCACTACAACAAAATCAAACATGGGATGTTGTCCCATGTCCAGCCTCGGTAAAGCCAACAGGATGTAAATGGATTTTTTCTTTTAAATTAAAAGTTGATGGTTCTCTGGACCGATACAAGGCACGGCTTGTGAGGCTTGGCAACCAACAGAAGTATGAGATTCAGTATGATGAGACATTTGCTCCGGTTGCC
The DNA here is from genome assembly GCA_037013555.1 of Sextonia rubra. Classification (NCBI taxonomy): domain Eukaryota; kingdom Viridiplantae; phylum Streptophyta; class Magnoliopsida; order Laurales; family Lauraceae; genus Sextonia; species Sextonia rubra. The sequence continues at coordinate 69,671,292 of JASUAD010000001.1, forward strand.
AAGATGAATATAGTTCGTACTATCCTTGCAATTGCTACCTCATAGCCCGAACCTCTTTTCCAATTTGATGTGAAAAACGCTTTTCTCCATGGAGAACTTAAAGAGAAAGTTTATATGCGACTTCCTCAGGGTCTTCCAATCTCATATGAAGGACAAGTTGCTAGATTGACATGTTCTTTGTATGGACTAAAGCAGGCACCCAAAGTATGGTTTGACAAAATCAACGATGCACTAGTAAAGTTGGATTTTCAACAAAGCCCCTATGATCCATCAATGTTTATTCACCACAACTCAACATGCATTACCATCCTTCTTGTTTATGTTGATGATATTGTCATCACAGGCACAAATATTGCCATGATTAGAGATCTCCAGCTTTCCTTCCATAGATCTTTTCACATGAAGGACTTGGGGGCCTTTGACATATTACTTGGGTCTGGAGGTTCACCAATCTGAGAAAGAATTGATTCTTCATCAACATAAGTATACTACGGATTTAATTGAATCAACAGGCCTATCAAACTCCACACCTGTGGATACTCCTCTTGAAATCAATCCTAAAGTCCATAGTGAAAGTGGTGATCCTCTACTTGGTTTGGCTTATTATCGTCAACTTGTCGATAGTCTCATATATCTGACTACTACTTGGCCAAACATCAGCTATGCAATTAATTTGATGAGCCAGTTCATGTGCAAGCCTAACCATCTTCATTTAGCAGCTATTCGACAAATTATACGTTATCTTATTGGCACTTCCCACAGAGGCTTATTCTTTCCAATTGGGTCTTTGATGACATTGACTGCTTATTCTGATGCGGATTGGGCCTCGCTAGTGCATGTACTTGGGGGATGCTCTGATTTCTTGGAAAGTGAAAAAACAAGACAAAGTTTCGAAATCCTCAACTGAAGCAGAATATCGTGCCATGTCAGTAGCATCTTCAGAAATTCTATGGCTTTGGGGTCTACTCACAGAACTTGGCTTCACACAAAAGACAGCAACACTTCTGGATGCAAATAATACCAGCACCATCCAGACTATAGAAAATCCGGTGTTTCATGAAAGGACAAAAAATATCGAGGTCGATTGCCATTTTATCAGAGATGAAATTCTATGCGATGTTATCTCTCTTCTATTTATCTCCTCCGGCCTCCAAATTGCTAATAGTTTCACCAAAGCACTCCCAAGACCTAGTCATCAATTCTTATCAAACAAATTAATGCTGACTGACCAGCGACAATTTGAGAGGGGGTGTTGGTGAACCTGGACTCATTGGGTCAAACCCACTTGTGTATAAAAAGCCCAACCCATTTATAGTATAGTCAAACTAAATATCTTGTACAGATACTACTGCTATAATAGGATTATGCTGACTCTAGGATGAATGTGTAATTGCTGAATTGCAGCCCAAATCAAGGCATGTACAGTATTATAAATAGAGAATTGATTTGGGAATAAGATCATCTCATTCCATTCAATCTCAAGTTCTTATTTTGATTGCATTCACACGTTTACCATTATGACAAGCAAGTAAGAAGAATTTTTTTGGAACTGCTTTACTGTCTTAAGGTTCAAATAGTTGTTATTTTGATTAAGCCAATTGATTATATATTGTGGTTAAAGCGGTGGTGTTATGTATGCACAGTTCAGTAGTTGCTAATAAGGAAAGTGTAAGTGGAAAATTAGTGAACGGACCATCCATACAGAAACTTAGCAGTAAATCACATGCATGGCATTTTTCTTCCCACAATGAATACATTTTTTTTTTCCAAATCAAAGAACATGCAATGAATTTTATTGGAGAACATGCCATATTTATAACAGAGAATCACAGCAATTACCTTGGCCACTTGAACTATAATTGTTTTATCTGGGTTATTAAGATCCACTTTATGTGGCTCGGGGACAGACTTTGCGACCGAATTTATAATCTTCATCCTGTCAATACCAGTGTTTGCGCGTGCTTCATATAAAACTGCAAACTGTAAATACAAGGTGAAACTTTGAAAAGGTTAAGAGGATTTCCATTGTCTGAAATCAAGGTGCGCAACTCAAAAAAATAAAAAATAAAAAAATAAATTTATCAATAAAATATTATAACAAAATTCCTCAGGATTAAGGGCCATTTATTATATGGCAGAAAATCCATAAAAAGAAACTTCATCGGAACTGATGGTTTGCACTGGGCAAGGCAGCACGATGCTGGAAAATTAGAACCTTGTTTTAAAGCTCTCTTCCAAAAAACTGACAGATACTAGAAGTTTACATCCATGGATTTTTTTTTTAATTTATGGAAGTCAATTTTATTTCTGTATCTTCGCTCATTCTATCTCTGAAACTATTCTGATGGGTCACAGCAATAATGGTGTCACTAAGATCCTAGTTCTTACAATTCAAATCCTGTTATTTGATATTGTTACCATAGAAAGTCAGTGAAATTTATCGATTCATAAATGGTTGTATCCTATTGGTGTTGTAATTTTTTTATATTTTATTACCATTTTCTTTTATTATCAAGTAAATATCACCACTGTCCACTCTATGACGTCTTTGCCAAAAGAAAAGAGAAATACTATCTTTTAAAATTTTTGGTGCTACAAAGGACTTGAATTCATGCACTCTCCCCATTAAAAGGAGTGATTTGTGTCCCTAATCAGTTGAACTATAGCTGCGGATGAACAATATAAGACTTCATTAAGTGTTTTCAAATGAAAATGAGAAGGGGAAAAATAGAAGAGCAAAGAAACGTTTATTCCAACGAGGAATGCAACACCTTTTCATAATATGCCCAAGCTTAGGATACATAATCAAGAAGGATTATATCTAATATCATCTTATAGGAGGAGACCATTCACCATATCCAATTAGATAGAATCTTCTTAGGAATATCTAACTTCCCATGAACTGTACACTACATGAATACCCAATTTTATGTAGTTTTGAATTGAGAGAAATCTGCCATGTGATTTTTGTTAAGTGACAAATTGATGCAGTCCTGATTCAAAAACCAACCTGAAGATACTGCCCAAAAACCCATAAACTAGAATCTACAGATGATCAAGCAATCATGAGGAGAAAAGTAGACGAAAGCTTAGGTCAAATGCAATCCACTACTTGAAACAATCTTCAATCCTAGGGAGAAAGCAGTCTCAGACCAATGGAAGAAAATAACAATTGCAATAATGCAATTATATTGATAAAAGATGAATAATAAAATCAGCTAGGGTTGACATCCCATGAATTGCTTTTATAATCTCTCATGCAAAAAATACCCTAAAACTATTTCTAATCCTAGCCTTCAACCAAGTCCAAGATATATAGAAAGAATATCAAAATGACGTTACTTATTACAATGAACTAATTAACTAAAATAAAAGGATTTAAAATAGGAGGCATTGCACTCTTATGGTGCCAAGCAAGGATGGTCCAACTTAAATTAATATGGGCTTTCAAAAAGGATCAATGGTTTACCTGTTCTAAAAATAGTTGGTTTCAATGTTGTAACGACTCAAGAATCTAGAGCTCTTCAGATTCTCAAGACGTACTCAAATTTATAACAACACAACATAAATCAAATCTCAATGCGTATAAAGGTCCAAAAACATTCTGATTCAATTTATACTTAAATCATTAAATGTAATAGAAATCATAATAAAAAGCTATTGAGTAAAAGGCAAATCTCTAAATCAAATAGAGGAAATATCTAAATGTTTGGGCTAATCCCATCTATGAATCTAATTATTGTTCCTTGTGATCTAGATCAGCCACACATGCCAAAATCCACCGGCTGATCTCGGTTATTCCTTGCAACCTCTACGAATGCATTATTTGAAGTGGGGCGAACAACTAGTTAGTAACACTGGTGAGTAGAATTTCCAAGTCAGGTAAACACTATGATATAACATATTTCATTCATTCATGTGAGTATATATGATATTAACATAATAGTGTTGTGACATTATTTTAATCAATTCGTTCCTGAGACCTTCCCACTGCAAGCAATAAATGATTCCGATATCCCACACAGGTGTATCTATGTTTTCGTCAACAACATGGCTTGTTGTCCACCATGATTGTTGAGCCTGTTCCGACACTCTTACACAAGAGTATCTATATTTCTGTCAACAATATGGCTAGTTCTACTACCATGATTGTTGAACCTGCTTCCCTCAACCAACATCCACGAAAGAAATTTATATACTCAATGCCAGCGGTTGTTACTCCAATTCAAACATCTAATTCAATAAAGCTTATTAGAGTTTTATCTCCATCATAATAGGTAACATTATCTTATTATTTTTCTTGGCCAATACCACACAACACTGGGTTAGTCCTTGCCCTACTCCGAATCGGAATTGGTACCCAGGTGTGTGGCATTGCCCATGTCCATATCATCAATTCACAATCAATAATTCAAAATTCATCCCAATTCAGATATCATGAATTTGTCATCACACACTTTATTACACACTATAACTAAAAGATAACCATGTATAATTGATGGTGAATATCAGAATAAAAGAAATCAGAAGCTATTATATTAGGTAAAGTGAGCATGTTAATTGTCATTAGGCCTTAGAAGAGGTTTGATCTATTATGGTGGTCATTCTGTGTATATTTATAAATATAAGGCCCTAAAAAGGTTTTATTCAAATTACTCCAACACCTAAGCGCTATTTTATAAATTCAGAAAACTCTTTTAAACAAAGGAATATGAACAGTTGGTCTCGTCACTTTTCAGAAGTGACCTCACTCAGATTTTCTAAGTAGTTGAATGGTGGGCCTTAGTGGTCCAATCAATAAAGGGGTCCCACTCCAACGGTCGACCATGGGCCCTCTACAAGATGTGTGGTTTGGATCTCCCTTCAGATGGGCCACGTAGGTTTACTACCCATGTCGACCATGGCATGTTTTGACAACATGGGTTTGTAAGAAACTCATATATGGTTTGAATCTCTTTGAAAATCTAGTATCCTTTCTTCCTAATCCAAAGTTCAGAGGTATACTCATAAGAGAAAATCAATTCCATCAAGTTTCTACTCTCCAATTAGGTTCCCAACAGTCAAAACAATATACAGGTGGTCTTTTGAATCATCACATATAGTGGGCAGAATTATCACCCTACGTCAGCGGGCCCATTTGAGTTGGGTCCCCACTAGTACAGGTGTATTGGAGTTACCCAAAGCCCCCCTTTCAGATCATCGGATCTGATCGTCCATCATGTGTGCCATGTGGGGCCCACAGTTCAAATCATGAACTCTGTATGGGATGCCCTCTTATACAGAGATCCCACCTTAACCATCTTGTAAACATAATCACATAGCATTCCCAAGATGGAGAAAGATTTGTAAATCACTTGAAGAATTCTTATGGTCAACAAGTTCTTTAGCCTAACCAAACATTTGGAAAATCAATGGATCAGTCACATACATCGAGATCCAGACATAAAATTGGCACACAGTGATACACACGAGTCTTTGGCATTCTACACAATTAAATTAGGAAATCTTCACTCAACTTGTATAAAAATTCGTTGCTCGAGCAGTGATTGGTCTTATGCCAGACATCCACTTTGTGTCCCATAGTTGATCTTCCTCGTCCTCTATGTGATACTCTTCTTCTTCTTCAGATTTCATAGCTCATATTAGACTATTCCTCTCTCTCTCTCTCTCTCTCTCTCTCTCTCTCTCTCTCTCTCTCGGTCCAGGAGGTTGGTGGAGGAGAAGGGAGAGACCAGCCCTCCATTTATGCTTGTGCTTGGACTTCCATCCTCCTGGAGTTCTAATAGAATACTACACAGACTTATTCTACTTGAATTAAACATTTAGAGAGAGACCTAATTGGAACTCATTAAACACTGAGTGAGAGAGTCCCGATTGAAACTCCTACTCTCCTAATGGCTTGGCTAGAACCCTAACAAGTCTTTGAGTCTCAATTACAAGCCCAAGTATGATGGGGACATTAGATCTGATCCCCCTCGTTCTTATAAGGTCTACTAAAGATCAAGGCGTAGGAACACTGATCAAGCTGTGTTATGGTTGGATGATTCATACCCGAGCTTTGATCACGAAGAAATTGCACATTCACCATTGGTTCATCACCGCGAGGGCATCCGACGGCTGGATTTCGCGGAATCTCATTTCTAAAGAAGAAAAGGCCCCATGTGCTAATCATCTTGAAGGCCCCACACTGGGAAGTGCCACATGGGAGGAAATAAAAGAGCTATTGAAGTTTAGAGGGCCCGACTTAATTAAAAGAGTCCTAGAAGAATAAAGGGGCCCGTGTTTTTTCAAAAGACATAAAAACATAAATAATGAAGAAAAGTGCATCCACAACTTTAGTGATAAAAGGGTTTTACCCTTGGGATTCGTGCACACACCCCTTGTGCATGAATCCCAAGGCCATCTTGCGCAGGACCCTCCTCTCTCCTATTTTCATTCATTTTCTTTTGTTCTTTTAAGTGTGATGATGTCATTAGCTCTTCTTAGGGTATTATTAAGGACTATCATTGTATTCTTTTTGGTTTTATTATGTTTATCATATTGAATGAAAAGAAGACTTCTTTTTCTACCTTGAGCTTCTAGAGTTAGCCTGCTTTTGAGATCTTTTCTAACGCCTCCGAATCGGAGTTTGGTGAGAGCCCAATAAATGTATCTTCTATCTCCTTCACTTTTCTATTTCCAAGAGCACTATTGATCATTGCCATCTAGATCTAGAGCCACCTTGTTATCAACATCGGATCTGAACTATCCCTTGTGCAGATTTGAACCTTACAGATCTAGAACCACCTTGTTTCCAAACATCAGATCTGAACCAACCCTGTCCAAATCTGAACTTTATTAGATCTGGACCTTATTACCATAGACCTTCCATCTAGACCGTGAACCTTATTACCATAGACCTTCCATCTAGACCTAATTAGATCTGAACTTTATTTATCATAGGCCTTTCATCTAAACTATTGGATATACATTATTGGCCCTAAGCAGCTTGGAAGTTTGATCTTCTATTAAGATCCTACCGTTTTCCTTACTAAAAGGGTTTGCTACAGGATCTGTGAGATCACCTTGGACCTTACATTTATTGTTTACTTGATATTTAATGTTCTATTTTAATTGGCATGTCTATAACTTGATTTTAATTGTTAATTCAGATCTGACCTCATCATATTAGGGTAGATCTCATATTATCCTGCATCAAAGTGGTAATACAATTAATGAGTGTCAAAGAATTATATACTAATTAAATCCCCAACTGAATTAGGACACAATTTTGCCAAAAATCCTAGTCTAACTCTAATCATGTGTTGGACAAGTATGAATATAGCCCATCAAATCTAAGTCAAGTTATTACAAATGACATACTCTCAAAGACAATCTATTGACCACTTTGGATACATCTAGACGAATAATTGGAGTTTGATCCTAAAGAAAAGAGAATGCCTCCAACATTGAATTTTAATAAATGAATCAAGCAAAGGAAGATTAAAATCCAAATGATTACATTTCAAAAACAAAGAAAAAAATAATATTTATAGTGGGCAAACCTTTTGTGGTGTTTGAACTTCAATTGGAAAATACTGAGCAACAAGAGGTTTTATTGCTTTTGAAATTTCCTCTTCTGATGCATAACATGTCATTTCAACTGGCAACATTCTCAAGATGAACCTAAATATGTTGCATTTAAATATGTCACATGAGGATCAGAAATAGGGAGAGAAAGGATTTTGCTAGTTTAGACACGAGATAGCAAAATGGAAAACCTTGACATGTGCTTCCGTGTAGTAGCAGCCGACACCATCATGTGCTGCACAATTTCAAAAGGTCCCGGGTCGCCAGATCTTTTATGCATTTGAATGAAGATTACACCATTACAGCCAGAATCAAGGCTAACAAAATGCCTCTTCTCACCAATGAAAAAGAAAAAGAAAAAAGAGCCATCAGTACATGAATATGTCAAGAATATATCAGTGTACTTGTACAGATACTAAAGACTCAACCAAAAGGAGACTAAAACTGTTGCTATAAAATTTCGTATTAAGTACAATTTGAATCAGGATTGCCCACATTGTACACCACCTCATGAACCACAATATTGGTCACAGAGATCCAGATCAGGGGTTGGTTCTCTTTGGTTTACAATATCAAATGACATACATGATTTAGGGTCAGCATTCAAATTTGTCAATGGGCTAAACTCTAAATTCTCTTGGACCCAAGTTTTCACAAACCCATTATCATTATTGGAAATAGATCCGGACTGAAACAAGAGACCATCATACCAATTTGAACCTCACTTTGTAAGTGTCATTTCAATCTAACAATTCAAATAAAATCTTTTTGAATGCATTTAAATATCATGTTTGGGTCCACCTTTGTAAGAATCTAACAATTTTTTCTTCGTCAACCTTATGGTTGCAATTTTAGCCCTAAAATAATAGCAACGGTCCATCTTTTCTGGATTTCATAAAAAGCCGGACTGAATTTTGCCCAGCAGTTCTCCCCCACACTTAAAATGTAGCCACACTTAAAATGTTACCTACACTTAAAATGTTTGAGTGGTGGGGAAGTCATGGATTGACCTTGAGGTCCCAAGTTTGAACCTCTGTAAAGACTTACCCGATACATATGGCTTGTGGGTGGTTGTGCGTATTCGGGGTTTTTCCAGTGATCAACCGTACGGAGGGTCGGTGGGTTCCCTTGTTACCAATAAAGAAAAAAAAATTTTTTTTTTTTGCCCAGCATTTCTCCATGCCAAGAAAGATTGATTCAGTACATACCAATGACATGTGGGTTGACCAAGTCCATTGCACTTAGCCCATTCAGTTTATTTGCTTTATTTCTTTAGTTTATTTAGAGTTGTTTTCTTTAAAAGATTTATGTCTGTCAAGTAATATGTTTTCATCTTGGCCATTAATTGTTTAATGGTTGAGATTAAATCTAGGTTTAGTTTTGTTTGATTTAAAGTATTGTATGCCTCTTTTGAGGTTTAGAGTGATTAATGAAAGAAAAATTGGAGTGCTTTTGCTCTCTTCTTCTCCAAAAGGACCTGGCATGAGGCCATGGGCGTGAGGCCCCTCCACTTCAAGCATGAAGTCCTGACTATTTTGAATTATGATATACATTGTTACATCATTCTCTGTCAGCTTAAGCTTTTAAAGTAAGTGGTTGTCAACATTTAACCTATCCCCATATCTTCTATCTTCCCCTACCAGCCTCGCATCTCTCCCGTTCCACATCAAAGAGTCCATAATCTGGTGGAGTTGCTAGACCTCAGACCCATTCGTTTGTTGGGTTGTCTACATAAATTGCCATAGTAAGTTTGGTGGCTTGTGTTTACAAATTGTATTTGAAGATTAGCCCATCTTAAGGGGCATTTGTAGGCAATATAGAAAGCCTTGTTTGGATTTTGATTGTTAATGCACGTATTGATTCAAGGAAGAGATCTTATAAGAGGGAACTATATTTAGAATAGATATGGAAGGCATATATGATCATGTATGGTGGGAGTTCATGGACTATATGCTATGCAGATTCAACTTCAGGGTTAGATGGAGACAGTGGATTCAAGAATGCATATATTCTTCTTCTCAATTTTGGTGAAGGGCTCCCCTACCAGTCCTTTCAAAGCTTCTAAAGGGTAAGATAGGGCAATCCTCTATCCCCTTTTTTGTTCATGGTAGTAGTGGAAGCTTAAGAATCACTTTTTTGAAAGACCAAGGACCTTTGAATTGATGAAGGCTTCGAAGAAGTTAAAAGTAGGTTGCAGTGAGGAGTCAATCACTCATTTGCAAACTGCAGATGAGACATTTTATTTATTTTGAATGAAGTGAAGAGGTTCCTTCTTTGAAGAGAATTTTGATATGTTCCGTTGCCATCAAGGTTGAAGATTAATCTACCCGAAAGAATGGTAGCGATGGTAAGGTTTTTGCAGAAAGTCATCTTTTTTTTTTTGACTTGTTGGCACTGAAATAATGAGCAAGGTTGAGTGACACAGACCTCTCAAAACAAGACAGTAAACCAGTAAATTCAAGGAAAACAGCAATGAAAGTCATTGGAAACAAACGAAACTGAAGCAAAAAAAATAAAGGGAAAAGACGATTTCAAGCTAGGACGCAAACCGGTCAGATATGGGGTGGTACCATGGTGGATCTGTCTTCATAGATTTGAATCTGGATCTGGATCCAAAATGGAACCTACGTGTATTGTATTTGGGTCTAACATCAACTTAAAAAAGCAGATCTGGATCCAGATCTGGATCCCAAAAAAGATGTGGAGTTCATTAATATAATTGGATAAAATAGTTTCAAAATAAAGTTTTTAAAATATACAAGTGGGGCTAGTAAATGATAAACAATTTAATCCATATCATCATGCATCCATGTAGTTTTCTGTCATGTGGGGCAGTTTGATAATGGAGTGGCAAATGCTTTAGTTAAGCAGGACTGACTGGATCTGGCCATTAGTTGCCGCTATTATGTACTTCGTTGGCATCTAGGGATAATGATCTTATACCTATGTGTGTTTTTTTTCTTTTTTTGCCGCATATGTACTTTGCATGGTGCCCTATTTGGTTAATCCTATGTAGTGTTAATTCAATGCCCTCCATGATTCACTCCATAAAATTCATCCAGAAAGTTGCCGTACGTAACCATATTCAGAGTCTGGGTACTGATTGAAAAATCCAGCTCCAAATTGCAAACTGTGACAATTTTTAACAATAGAAAACTGTCCCAAATAAGCCTGAAATTTCTATATGTATAGTATACCCAAGGTAGTATTTATGAGATTTTTCTTGATCAGGTTTTATTACTTTAGATTTAGTCATTCATAAAAGGAAAACAGAAAACGGTCCTGAAGAAGATACACATATTGGAATCAGTAAGAGTCCTTGTACAAAGTTATAATTCACAGATATGAATCAAAAGACGCAAGTCAATTGCCGAAAGGAAGAAAAACAGTCAACTATAGGAAGGAAACCAAACCTCTGATGGCAAAACTTCATAATATAAGAATGAAATTTGAAAAAACATTAACTATGAAAATAATGGTTTACTGCTGTTAGCTACCTTCACAATCCAAGAATAAAAGTTGTGTTATGAGGCCTGTCAGCCAAGCTCTATGTGACGTTATCATCTCTATGACATTTCCGTTATAAACAGACTAAGAATATCTTTAAAGTAAAGCTCTGATAATAACATCAAAGAATGAACTTCTTTTCCTTTCTATAGTTATGGAGACATCAGATCTGGTTCCCCTCGTTCTTATAAGGTGCATCAAAGAAGAGGCCGCAGGACAGCGGATCATGCTTTAATTTGGATGGATGAACAATACCTAGGCTTTGATTGCGAAGAAATTGTAAATCCACCATTCATCCATCATTGCAAAGACATCCGACGGCTAGATTTCGCAGAAACTCATTAAGAAGGCCCCAAGGGTGCAATTTTCTTGAAGGCCCCACATGGGAGGAATAAAAGAGTTTTTGTTTTGTTTAGAGAGGCCTAAGAAAATAAAAGAGCTTTAGTAGAAGAAAGGGGGGACCCATGTTTTTTTTTAATTAAAGACATAAGTAATAAATAGGAGGGGTCCGCAACCTAAACAAAAAGGGCTTTCACCTTGGGATTCGTGCGCACATCCCACGAGCACGAATCCCAAGGCATGGGATGCAAGTATTTTATTTTATTTTATTTTATTTTGTTCGCTTTTGATGATGTCATCTTTAGGGTTATATTAAAAAGACTTCTTTTGTATTCTCTTGGTTATGTTATGTTATGATATTGAATGAAAGAAAAGCTTCTTCTTCTTTTTCCTTGAGTCTCTTGAGTCTACTTTTCTCTTGAGATCTCTTCTAACGCCTCCGGATCGGAGTTTGGTGATAGCCCAATAAAGGTATCTATATCTCTTTCACTTTTCCTCCTTCCAAGAGCACTTTTGGGTATTTCTACTTAGATCTAGAGCCGCCTTGATATCTACATTAGATTTAAACTACCCTAGACTTGAGCCTTGCGGATCTAGACTTCCCTTGTTACCGAACTTCAGATTTGAACCTTATTATCAAAACCCATTCTAGATCTGAAAATTATTTCAGATCTGAATTTTTATTCCAAACTTCAGATCTGAACCTTATTATCAAAACCCATTCTAGATCTGAAAATTATTTCAGATCTGAACCCTGTTAGGTCAGAAAATATTAGATCTGAATTTTGTTATCATAGATCTTCCCTCTAGACCATTGTCCAAATTATTGGATGTCCACTACTGATCCTAAGCAACCCGAAAGTTCTATCTTCCATTAAGATCCTACTATTTTATATACCAAGAAAAGGTTTACTGCAGGATCTGTGAGATCACTTTAGACCGTGGATTTATTATTTACAAAAAATTCAATATTTTAATTTACTTGGATTGCTTATAACTAAATTTTAATTGTTAATTTAGGTCTGATCTCTTCATATTAGGATAGATCTCATATTGTCTTGCATCATACAGGTTCATAGCAAATGCAAGTAACAGGGCATAATGATTTATGGGCCTGAAGTCTGCAAAAGAAGCCCAAATTAGGCCTACTGTTGACCTTTTGGGCCTAATCCATTTACCCAAAATCCATCCATTTTCCCAGTCATAGCAGTACAAATACAATGACACATAAGTCTATGATACAACCATATTAAGAACATCATGACATATATTATTTTATAATAAATGATATATGTAAATAGTTAAATAACTTTAAGGTATCAATATATACATTTATTTTTGGTTTTCTTTAAATCAAAATATAAAAGTAAAAAAAATCCAAAACATTAATCTTACATTGTAAGATATCTCTTGAAGTTAAGAGAGAGTTCATGAAGAAAATAAAATGGAAAAGGAGTTAAAAAAAAAGGATATGATGCATAGTCTTTATTCATCACTAAAAACTTTCCAGAGCTGCAAAAATTCTTAAGAGGTTTCGTTAACTACTAAAGGTGTTCGGCATGTCAAAATATAAAAATGCCTTTCCGGAATAGTCGTTAGAAAGTTGCTTCTTAATGGAAACTTCATCTCAAAAAATATTGTTTCGTTAGCTCAGCTTTTACATTTGCTTTTAAGCAGCAAAAGCATCCAATCCGAGGTTGTTTACTTAGACATATAGAAAACAACTTTAACATATAGTGGCTGAATAATTTATATAAATCCTCATAAAATGATTACACAACATGCATAAACCATTTAGATAAATAAAATGGCCCCACACATCCAAAAAATTAGAGTTTTAATATAATCTGATTTGGACACCCAAGTGTTTCACCAATGGGAGTCTACATACCACCTCAGAGCCAAACCAAGTGAGGAATATTCTTTACCCAACAAAAAAAAAGTGAGGAGTATTAAGTATTAACATTTTTTTATTATTCTAATCCCTCAAGGAGCTATCCTAGAAGCCTTATCATGGAAAACCCAGTGGCTGGAATCCATGTATCTTTCATTCTCCCATAAATATTTTGGAGCCCCATTTCAAAAAATATAAAAATAAATATACATGTGTAAAATAATAAAAATAAAAATAAAATATACATTCATCATCATCATCATCAAAGCCTTATTCCAACTATGTTGGAGTCAGTTATATGAATTCTGTTTCTCTATTTCGTTCTATTTTGAGCCTTTATGTTTGGGTTGTGACAAAGTTTTACGTTGACTGTCAAGCTACCTAAAATATTTAATTTATTCTGTTACAAGAACATTATAACACACAAGCAAAATATTTAGCAATACTAATAAAATTTAAACATGACATAATATTATTTTCCACTGTATAATATTTAGTACCTCTAGGAAGCATGAACCTATATCTTGGATTAGGTAAGTAAGTTCCTGTTGATTGCTAAGGTGATGGTTTGCAGTGGTTTCATGAGGACATTGGCATGTTAGTTGCATGTATGCAACTGGATTGCTCCTAATACACCCATTCAATGAAAATGAAAATATAAAACAAGTATTAAATCATAAGAATCACACCTTAATCCAAAAGACACATCTATAAACGAGATTCATTGAATAAATATGAATTTTTTTTCTTAAGATTCAGAATATGAATCGTAAGATTATGATAACAATGCTAGAGGGAAATGGATTCATCTTGAACGGTTTGGATTATCTCTATATAGGCACCACAATGGAGGTCTAGCATGTGTTACATGATTCCCGTGTAATAGCTGCCACAAGGGAATCCAAACTCTTCCAAAAAATTGAAAGGAAGTCCTTCCGTCTTTGCTTGCCATAAAGATATGCTTAATGCTTACATCATTGTACAGTGCTACTCTTTGCCAAATGCCCACCAAACAACAAAGTATAACAAAATCCAACCGTTGAGTGTATGGCCTACCATAAATTTACTACCCAGTCAATTTACCAAACAGCCCTTTAAGAAACGAAACGTAATGGAGCCCTACATCTTGGTCAATCGTCATCCCCACATTCCCTGTTTTAATACCAAATCTTGTTGCATTTGAACACCCATTGCTTGCTAAAGAGACACACCTGAATGTGTCTTTGACAATCCTTAGCTGCCTCCACATAGCCGAAACTCCTAAATGACTATTACACACAGACAACCAATCCACAGATTATGTTGCTGCTGATTACGTTTGAAAAGGCCAAATTTCATCCCTTATAATACTTACCCCATACCATCCATTGACTTGATGGGAAAGGACATAAAGAACTAGCTCCTCCTTAGTGACAAGCTTACCCTCACATGAAGTTGCCCAGAGAACCCATCACTTCTTGTCCAATATCCACATTATAGGAAGTAAAAGAAACTGGACTTACTGGGAAATGGACGCCCACACGTAATACACATCAAAGGATCACACCCACCTTCCTAACTCAACTCCTTAGGGTTCCTGTGCCTAGGCCAAGATCTCGTCTAGTTCTACAAACCTAGGCCTGCTTAGCCTGGCTGTCGAAGATCAATCTGGGCTCCCTGCCATAATAGTAATAATAAAAAAACCAGAAGCTGAACAAATCCAACCCAAAACTGACAACTCTGCAATTTGCAACAAATGCCACAAGCTCCTGTCCTTGCCCTTATCACCATCACCAGGAGACAATGTTGACTGCCACAAGACAGAGTCAATTCAACTATCCTCATCATTTGCAACCGTAGCTTACCTATGACATCCTAGCTCAGAAATTCCCACTCTGCTAGAAGGTAGAAGATGTCAAGAATCCTCCAAGCATTGCCGGATAGCAATTTCCAAAATTCCACATCACCTACATCATCATGGGATCCATCAAATCGATGTCTACATTACTCAACAACAAGTCACCTGAATGGTATAGGCGGTTTCCGAAAGAGGCTTAAATGGCAGAACTGGATACTTTCACCTAAAACTAAAAGAGAATCGATTGCATTCTCATGCTGTTGACGTTAGTTTGGTTGTTTGGTAGTGTTTCTCATCAAAAAGGTGTGTCTAATTTTTATTTTATTTTTTTTATTGCTTTTGTTTTTAAGTATTATATTAGATAATCACAAATCTTAGATGTGGGCTTGGATGTTAGGAAGCTAATTCAGACATATCTCCAACTTATCTTAGATAGGTGAGCGAAATGTCTATGCCATGGATGTAAGCTTCAAAGTTCTTTTTGTCTAGCAAAAGTAATAAAGATGGATTAAAAGTAGGCACATAACATGATGTTCAAAATTATAATCTTAAGCTCATAGTTTTGACTACAACCAGGAATCAGATAGCAGCCGCTTTTTTATATTAGAAAGCACCCAGTTTCAGCATAGAAATTTGATGAAAAGGACATAGGAATTAATAAGGAATAAATGCTCAATGAATCTCCATCAATGTTCATGAGTTCTAAATGCATATAGAGACAAGACATACTTGCAATTTAGATGACTTCAGCAATTACCCTTTATTGCATTAAGCTCACCTTGTTTCTATCACCCAGCTCTTGAAGTTCGGCTTCAATTTGCTTATCAATAGATTTCTCCTCAGTCCTGTTGAAGTCTGCATTTCCACATTCCAATTCGTTATTGACTAGATCCTGCTTTTCTGGTGAGGAGTTCTCAACTTCATTAGAAACTGCATTTTCACATTCTGATGTGCCAGGTTCAATACGGCGCTTCTTCGACAGTGTGTCTTCCGTTTCCTCACCTTTATTTTCATGGTCGACGTCTTCTTTATGAGGATCAGAATCACCATCACTGTCAGAAGAATCAGAATCTGCAAACTTGATTATTTTGTTCAATGGTTTGCTGGGAGCTGTCTCATGCTTTACACCTGAATCTTGACCATGCAATAGCTCTTCATAAAACTGGACATCGATAAACAAGGAACTCAGATAGGACTCTCAAAATACCTTGTATCAGCCATTTGCATGCCTCTAGTCCAAGAACACACACAAGCATATGATAGCACATAAAAAGTTAAATTGTTGATGTCTGACAGACTGACACCCATTAGCTATAATATTAGAAGATGAATACATAAGCACATGCATACACACAACATTACCCATGAACTATAATATCAAAACCAGAGGACAAAAGCATATGATAGTATAAGTCGTAATTCTGGATTTGAGATTATTATTGATTTTCTGTGAATATTCAGAAAATATGTAAATCATGGGAACACCAAAACAGTAGAAAAATCAGGAAAAACAGAGACAAGGAAAGGGAACTGCTGCTGGTCATTCAACTTAGGGTTGGGCTACTAAAAGGTTGTTCTATTTGCACTAATAAAAAAATTTACATATTTTTCATTTTTATAGGGAAAGAAAACTATATACATATTTTCCTGTATTTACAAATAAGACCTTGTATTTGTAATATAAGATTACAGAAAGATCCCTGAAATGGATTTATAACACTATCCCTCAAACTAATGCATATGTATTCACTATGCCTAACGTGGACAAAAGGTAGGGCAATTGCTTCTTCGCTACAGCTTCTATGTGTAAATTTGTCAATTGATCATCAGGCAGAGGTGTGCAAATTGGATCTCTTTTGCAACAACTTTCTCACAAAAAATAAATAAATAAATAAATAATAATAACAACAATCTACTTCAATGTGTTTTGTTGTCTTATAATAAACACGAGTTTTGCAATTTGCTCCACTGATGTATTAACACAACATAGAACCATAGGCATAGTGAATTGGTTGTTTTTTGCCATGTGCCACGGCTCTATCGTCTATGCAGCGGTTCATATAGCAATCACTGGTTGTTTTTCATTTCTCCACAACACTAAATTACTTCCAACCAAGGTACAATATCCTGTGTTGACCTTCTGTGTGATTTTTTTTTTTTTTTGAATGTTGACCTTATATATGATTTAAGTTCAGTACAATATCCACCTATGTATGCTTTGATGTTAAAGTGTCTCCACCTATTTGATAAACCCTTCAAATATCTGAAAATCCAATGAACTGCATTTAAATGACCTCTTCTTGGTGCATGCATTGACTGATACCACACTAATTGTGTGGGAAATATTTGGCTTTGTAATTGTTAGGTAATGAACTTTCCAACCAATTGTTTAAAGTTTAAACACTCAAAGATTATAGAACAAATCACCACTGCCATGGACATGCAAAAGTATGAACCGAGAGGGCCCAAAAACCATACCCTATCAAGCAAATTAATGGCCTCACGAGATGCCTGGCTCTCCCTTCCGCCGTCGCAAGTGATGAAAAAGCCTTGAACTCCAGGCCGCAGTGGGTAGGAGCCTTTCCGGACCGGTTTCTAAAGTTGCAGAGACAAGAGAGAAAGCAAATATTAGAGGGAAAAGAAAGAAACCCATTTTGATTGATTGTAGATTACCATCATCTCCTTTTTCCTTTTTTTTTTTTTTTTACACTGGGTATTGGATTTCTTTCATTATCTTTGTTCTGGGGGTATCACTATCTTTGAATAGAAGTGGGAAAGCAAGAAAAGACATGAAAAGGAATGTAGGATGAAGAAAGAAACTGACGTTCTGGGGAAGATATCGCTTCTTCCTTTTCATGTTTTTGGTGTTGTTGCTCCCGCCGTTGGATTTGGATGTGTTTTCTGCAGCCATGCCTCTGGTTCGGTTCCTTGGGACGCTTCAGAAAGATGTGAAAAGGGCAGAGAGGGCGCGCCGTGGGCAGTTACTTCTTGCACACTGCCTGAGGTCGCCTCCACTATCTCTAGTGTTCTAATAATTTTTTTTTTAAATCTATTTGCTGGTAAGGACTAGGGGTGAAGAAGACTATGGTGTAGGGAAATCAAATGGACCCTCCTATGGTGCCAGGCCCGGCCTGGCCTAGCCGGGCTTGGACAAAATTTTTATAGGCCTGCCAATTTGGCCAGGCCTGGTCTGGCCTTCTTGTTTTTCCTTTTCTATATGTGGTTTTATTTCCTTCATGTAAATAAGCCGTGCATGATATGTATGTAATTTGTTTTTATTTTTTTACATTGGTTTTTTCTACATAGAGTTTATTTCGTTTTTTGGTATATGTGAATTCATTGACTATTAAAGAGTATATGTGAAATTGAGCATACATGTAGGTTTTATGTAAGCATGATCCTTAATACGGTTTTTATGTGAGGTTTCATTTGCATGGGATCACTTCTCTTTAGTTATTGGATATAATATTTAGCTCATGTTTAGACTCAACCCTAGTAGCCCACCTCTTAGATGGGTCACAACCTAGAAGACAAAGCAGTGCAGAATTCCAATTATGGGTCACAACCTAAAAGACAAAGCGGTACAAAAAGGAGAGGAGAGGAAGATGAATAGGGTGAGGAACAGGAAGAAGACGAAGAAGAAGAGGAAGAGGGAGAGGGAGGGCAAGAGGAAGAGCCCCCATCCAGTTGGCTAGAGGCAGAGGGGGAGGAGAGAGGAGGGAGAGAGATGTGAGGGGATATTTACGGGATTTAGTTTTTTTTTTTAATATTTTTTATCTCAAGAGAGACATTTTTTGGTGTTTTAAAAGCAGCGCTCAAAAATGACTCCAGCAGGTGAATTGCCATCAGGCACAAGAAGGTCAAAATTGGTTACTCTCCCGGAGTGAAAGCATTCAAAGCACAAAATAAATCAATAACGTTATTGGGGATTTCCACGAAACTTCAATTTCAATGGCAGTAAAAATCGTGTGAAACAAGTAAAATTACAAGTACCAACTTCAAACTGCCGATCGAGCAAAAGTGCAGTCGTACTGCCTATAAAAACCAGAATTAGACTGCCGATCGGAAGAACTAAGCACACTGCCGACAGAGTCCAATTCAAACTGCGGCGATAACGTGCTTTTTGTTTTGCTTGGACTCTTTTTTACGTATAAGCTCCACACAAAGGCTCAAAGAGAACACACAGAACTCACAGTATATGTTCCTCTTCTGCTCTATGTTTTGTTGCTATTTCTGCCACGAGCAAGTCCGAAAATTGTGGTCCACTAGATTTAAGTTCTTCAGCAATTCAAGTGCACGAATAATGAAGATATCCCATCAGGAAGGCAGTAGTCTGTGTGAGGGCAAAATCTATCTAAAAAAAAAAAAAACATGTCCTCTGTGACGTGCTTCTGCTGCTAGTTGTTCGAATTCCGTCTTTCTTTTCTCTAAGTTTATTATTAGATTAATTAAGTTGTTGACAATTTCAGCAATTCTATTTCCAACAGATTTCACTTTCTTTACAATGAGCTGAAGTTAGTCGTTTTCAACTTCCGTTGGATTCAAACACATTCATAGGGCGACAAATGGCTTGGCAAGACAGGGTGGACAGACCTTCTGTTGGTTTCACAATGTAGTTCCTCTCTTGGTTGCTTCTGTGGTTTTCCTTTGTGCCTTCCTTTCTGATATAAAGCTTTTATACCTCTTTTTCTCCCAGTTGGATTGATTCGCTCTCTATTTTAATGAAATTCGGTTGCTGATAAAGATAAAAGCCCTACAGCAATGTGACTGAATTGTTTGAAAGGAATATGATATTTTAATATTCTTAAAACTATATTTTTAGATTATTATTTTTTCAGTGTAATTATTCCATTGGACCCAACCTAAAACTGAAATTCCAAATAGGGCATCCAATTAGAGGGCACTGTATGAGCCAGACCAGCAAGGGTCCAACCTGAGCTGGCCGATCCCTAGTCTGAATTTGGATTTTGTTTTCAGCCTTTCATATTTGCATGGGTCCACTAACTTCACACAATAGATAAACAGGCAAGCTTGGGCAAATGCGTTCATTCCTTAAGGCCCACTAATAGGCTTTTATCTATGAATTTTCATTCATCTTGAGAATGGATTGGTGGTGGGCCGAAATTTCAGGCCCACATATGGGTACAACTTGTGCACAACAACAAATTTATGATCATCAATTATTCAAATAACATTTTTTTTTACATTTACAGAGGATATAATTGTTACAATAACCTTCATTAATCAACAGCATAAGATGAATGAGAAGCAGCTATAAGAGCAGCTCCAACGCCCGACCCATCTTCCAATACCCTGAGAACAACATGCCTTGCCACATCTTCCCCTAAAATTTCAGCCATTGCTTCATTTAAGTACTCCCTGAACATCAAGTAACTTGCATATAGGGCCCCTTCAATGGCCACAACTGTTCTCCTTGGTTTACGTGACAAATCGCTCTTTGTTCTTCCGCTGGCGATGCCACCACTCCCATCTCTACCAATTTTCTTCAGGACCCCCACAATACCAGCAGCAGCAAGCCTTGCCGCTCGGCGAGTTACCACATCACATACTCTTACAACGAGCCTACGTACCTTGAGTGGGACAGCAGATATCTGAAAGAATCGCCCATCAATGCTCGAGATTAGAAAAAGTGCAATCACAACCCAGATGCCATGGCGAAATTACACCCTCATCCAGATCATTGATCTGATGCCCCCAATATGAACAGGGTATCGATGCCCAAAAATCTTGTTGGGTTGGGTGAGCATAGAAACAATAGGCAAACAAACAGCTTGGGAAAATAATGGCACATAGAAATTAAACATAGGGCAGCGAGGGTATAGAAGACAGTTGGACCCTCCTACCGACACTGGAGCTCATCAGATCAATTTTCTGGATCAGAAGACAATTGGACCCTGCTACCCACACTGGAGCTCATCAGATCAATTTTCTCGATCATGGAACCATTGGAAAAATGGCATGTGGGAAAAGATCACCATGCACATCATTATGCATGAAAATATTCCAATAATTCTTCATGAAATCAGAAGGGGTACAAAATCTGGACAGCCATCAAGAATTTTAATTGTTTTGAAACTCATGGCACAACTCACACACCCACTCACACACACACTACCAAGTCACACATCCATCAAGACATTTACCCCTAATGTCTCTTCAAGGATCTTTGCTACTTCTCTTAGGTCAGAAGTATCATCTTCATGCATGGCAGCCATGAACGGTGTACTGGATCATCATAAAAGGAAAATTCATTAGAGGGAACTTTCAGCTAAACATTCAGTTTATTATTAGTATAATCATCTAAACCATCCAGAAGTAGTACAATGACCTTATGATGTCGAAGTTTCAACTTTCAAACAAATAAAAAGGAAAATGAAGAACAATATGATAACAGAAATACACTCCCATTGTTCCTCTCCAAATTTTCCAGCCATAAGCATCATATGATGCTTGGAACCTATAACTATTGTTTCTGTGTGTTGGAAACAGATAATGGTTGCATCCTTCAGAACACCTGACTAATCCATACAGCAACCTTCATACAGTAATCTTAAAATCATATCCAAACCTTTATTGGCCCACTGCGACTTCAAAGGTCCTACCAAGCCTTGATAGTCTACCAGATGGCCAGGTTCATCAATGTTACAATCAAATGAATGGTTAAGCTTTGGAAAAGTGAAACGACAGCAAGTTGTCCTTTCGAACAAGGCCTGAATATGTCGCAGAACAGTTGTTCTGCCAACTAGGACCAGCTAGCCTTCAAAACTACAGAATCATTGACCAGTCTGCCTTTAGGACAGTCAAATGGGTCCTGTCAACTTAGTATGTGATTCCTATTCTACAATGATTGAAGGGACAAATAGACCTCAGATGCTTGCAAATCGGTCAAATGGCCTGGATGAACCTACCAACTGGGGAGAAGTGGAAAAGGTGCAGGAGGAGGAAAGAGGAAACGAGGTTAGTAGAAGAAGAGAAGTGAAGGGAAGAAGAGATGTAAGACAAGGGCGAATGAAACATGAGTGCGTAAAGATCAAAGGAAGGATCTCCCCGTTCTGATACTAATCACAACAGTAAGAAGGAAGGAGTGTGTTCAAAATAAGTGATTAACCCTAATAGATATATACTGTAATAACCCAACCTGACTTGGTGGGCCAGCCTTATAGGGTGGGCCATGTCAGTTTGGCATAGCTAAAAATCAGAATAAGAGCCATGGATTAGGATTCTTTAAAAATTCAAAATAGGAAAGAACAAGGAGTCCAGAACCCACCTTTCTCTAGGAACTCTACTACCTAAAGACTTCCTCGTAAGTTTCAAACAGGACTTTCTTTTAAACTGTATATATATATGTGTAAAGTCTCCTGTAATCTCTCACATCAACGAAAGAGGAAAATTCTGAGAGAGAGAGAGAGAGAGAGAGAGAGAGAGAGAGAGAGAGAGAGAGAGACTAAAGTGGTGTGGTATTGTTTAAAGGAGAGGAATATCAAGATCAATAGCAGGACGATAGTGAATGTCTAACGAAAGACCGACTACCGTCCGATCAACATACGTCTATACCAGGTGAGTAGAATTTCTGAACTTATTATTGTAGAGTACAGATTTGAGAAAGTGTAGAGATATGATCAATTGATGGACTATTCCCGAATGTATATTAATACTATGATTACTGTCGACATAGCAAAATAGCAGAGATTCTCCAGAAAATCCATAAATCGTGAATAAACTTGTCTGATTGAGTTTCCAAAATTTTGATTTCGATCATCAATAACCATTGATCTCTGCTATCTGTTTCCTTGATTATCATCCCTGGAGTCCCACATCGACTATAGAGAGGAAAGTGAATGGGTTTATATAGAGAGCTTGCACCCTTACTATGCATGAGGCCTTTTGGTGGGTTGAGGCCCACCAGAAGCAAAACCGTGAGGCCCATGGGCCAAAGCGGACAATATCATGCATGTGTGAAGGGTGGGGCGTTACAAATGGTATCAAAGCCGACTCTCGATTAGATCGAGTGTGGGTCCCTGCCGTGGCCTGGTGCAAGTGGGCGGGTTCATATGTGGGCGGGCCAAGAGAGCTGGCAGGCTACAAGAACTAGCAGGCTACTGCACAGGGACATGCAGCCTTAAGGGGGGTGGATTGTGACATCCTGGAGCCCCACATCGACTATAGAGAGGAAAGTGAATGGGTTTATATAGAGAGCTTGCACCCTTACTATGCATAAGGCCTTTTGGTGGGTTGAGGCCCACCAGAAGTAAAACCGTGAGGCCCATGGGCCAAAGTGGACAACATCATGCATGTGTGAAGGGTGGGGCGTTACATGTACTCCACATGCACATATGAAACTATGCTGTAATAACTAATAGAAGTTCAAACATGAAAGTTAAAGGAATACCCAAACTCCGAATTAAGGCCAATGATTGAAAATAATAATTTAAGTAATAAAGAAAGATTTGGTATCTGGCCAAGTTTATCCTCAAGATATTTCATTTTAATGAAGCAGTGAGAGTAAGGAAGAATAGTCAATGGACTATCTTCAAGCCAAAAAGCTTGGGGATAGAGATCCATGGGATCCAAATCGTCTTGGTCTCACACCAAAAACCCACAACCAAGAGAAAACAACTCAAGGGAGAAATTTTATTATCCATCAACTTGTCAATTAGAGGGATTACAATCCTTTATATATTATAGATTTTAGCTCTATAATCTATTCTTGGAACCAATTCCAATCAAAATCAGATTCTAAATCCTAATATAAACTTCCTAATAAAATCAAATCTATATTCCTAAATTTAGCTACTGATCATTTAAATAAGTGGAAAAACAGGAAAGACTCCAAAGCTTGCACGATCTTGAGCTTTTAATTTCTTTAATAGGCTCCAATGGGCTTGAGCCTCCTGCGCTAGGCCTAATGGTTGGCCGACCTAATGTCTGGCCTGCATTAGTTCTCCCGCTTCTTGGAGAGAACTCATCCTCGAGTTCGGTAAATGTCTTCCTAGGTTGAAAATCCAGCATGCTCTTGTTGACCTTCATACTCTTCATATGGCTTGGAAATGTCCCATGATCTTTTGCTTCAAGAAGATTTCAGGTGCTGCATCTTTTGATGGTTGGATTTTACTTGGAAGCATGATTTAAATGCTTCAATTGTAGCATCTATAACATCAGATCACAATCTTCAGTTTTCCATCATTGATCAACAAAGATAAAGTCAATGTGTGGAACTTCAATGACGGGGTTTTGTTTTGAAATCACTCAAGCAATGTAGGTACCTTTTTTATTGATTTGCAGGGGCTTTGTGTGAAAAACTGTAAAATCTAATGGATGTTTAGGCTTTTTGTTTGCTACATCCATGTCTTCAATCTCTGCTAGTCCTTTGCCTATGCATCTTGCATCTTTATATTAGCAAATGCCCATAGAAAGCATTTTAGTATCCTTGTCTTCATGTTCATTTGAAGCATGATCCATTTTTAAAGTTCAGAAATCTATTTCACCCAAATTTGTCATGAGCAAGGATGAAAATAGCGGTTACGGCGGGCGTAGCAGCCTGCCGCCAAAACGCTACGTAGCGGGCGATACGTAGCGGTGTAGCGGCGTGATTGGAAAATGTCTTAAAAAAATCTGAAAAAATTTCAAGAAATCCAGAATATTGGAAAATGATAGAATATATGCTTGTTTTGCAAAAGTAACTAGTATAAGGGTATGTAGCGGTCGCCTCATTGCATGAGGTCCTGTATCGCTCAATGAATAGAAAAAAATAGGAATGATAAATTTTTCTCATATGGATTAATGTTGTTCAGTCATGCTTAGAATATAACATTTGATAGTTTTATCTTGAAATACACACATATATATGGAGAAAGTTTTTCTATTAAAGTGAATTTGATTAAAGCCCTATTTTTTATTAGAGTAAAATTGTTTGGATTAGTTTTTTTAATGGTTTTTTCATAGTTATATTTTGAAATATATATATTTATATATATGTGGAGGGGAATTTTTTATTAAATTGAAAATTGAAAAAGGTCCATTTTTTATTGGAGTGTTATTTGGTTAGGGCCTTATTTCCTATTAACTAGAGTGAACTTTCGTTGGGCCTGTGTCCTATTAAATAATCTATGTTCAATTGGTGTGAAATTTGGATGTGCTTTATTTTTAGTAGGTACGGAATTTTTTTTATAGTTATCTATAAAAAAAATAGGTGTGGAAGTTGGCTATGACCCTATTTCCAATTTGAGTGAAATTTGAGGAAGGTGCCAATTTCAATTTAGTAATGCTTGGCTCCTATGTGACTTTTTTTTATTTAACGTTGTTGCCTCATTGTGGAGCCCACCAATGGTTACAACAGGTTCTTTATGTTTTATTGTTTTGGATGGGCCCACTTAATTTTTTAAAAATGTTTTTAATGGTTTTTAATGTTTTTGAGTGGCCCATTTAATTTTTATCTCTACCTTTCATCAAATGGGCCATCGTGGGCCATGACCAACCCGTTAACCAAAAACAATACAGACGAACAGTATTTGTTGCTCACTTGCCCTAACTATTGCCGAAAATAGACGATGGGATTTTGGGAAAGAGGGAAAGAGGGAAAGGAGGAGAAGAAGAAGAAGAAGAGGAGCTGCTGGCTTCGGCTACTGCCGCCTCCTGCTGCTGTTGCTTCCTGTTGCTGCTGCTGCTGATCGTTGTTGCATGCTGCTGCTGATCGCTATTGCCTGCTGTTGATGCTGATCGCTGCTGCCTGATGTTGCTGCTGTTGCCTGATGCTACCGTGATGTTGCTGCTGCCGTCGTGACGTTACTGCTGCCGTCGCGGTATCAGGTATGTCGTCTGCAACTCGTCCCACTCTATCTCTTTCTCTTTCTCTTTTTTTTTTCTTTTTCCCTTTCCTCCTCTTTTTCTACTTTTTTTTTTTTGTTATTCTACGTGAAGAGGGGCCTAATTTAACCAGGCCCATACATAGCGGCCGCTACGCAGATATAGCGGCCATAACGGCCGCTAAGGGAATGTATCGGCCGTTACGGGCCACTACGCTTGTGAGCGCCGCTATTTCTCAAAAAGCGTAGCGCCCTTGGGCGCTACGGTCGATATATCGACCGCTACGGATATTTACATCCATGGTCATGAGATCATGCTTTCCCTGGTCTTGCTTCTCAACGTCACCCTTGATTTTTGTTTGCTCATTGGTCTATCAATTGAAGGTGACAACATACACAGAGATGGTGTTGTCGGTTGCAATGGAATGACTATAATCCATTTTTCTTTCCATTGGAAGGAACATGTCTTTATCTCTTTATCATTGTGTGAGAAAGTCGGTCATCCCAAAAGAATGAGTGATATTCATAAGGATAACATCACACCAAATTCTATCCTCATAACCACCAATCTTGAAAGATATCAAACATGTATAAGTCAAAGAATGATACAACCATTAGGCCATGTGACTTTGTAGCATTTAAATAGCTTCTCAATTGGCAAATGATGCTCGTCAATAACCTCTTGTAAAACAAAATTTATTGCACTACCATCGTCAATAACCAAATTAGCTAATCTACCTTCACACTTTACTCATGTCACGAATATTACAGTTTATTTCCACTATTCTTCCTTCTCATTAGTGGTGAGAAGTTTGCGAATGACTAGTGTGAGATTCTCCTCTCTATCAAAATGTGTCTCCACAACTTGGGCTTTTGCTCTTTGTTGAGACTCTCCTCTATGAGTGAAGCAGGCTGGACCAAGGGTCGGCCAACCCATTGGGCCCAGTCCATAAGCCCAATAGGACATCTAGTTATTTAAGAATATTATTCGTAGTTGCTTTCTTAGTTATCCATAATTTTTCAATATTTAGAAGTTCATATTATGTTTGGTTTAGGATTCCTTATTTGATTTGAAATTGGTTTATTTCCTTAGTAGGAAAGTATCTTAACTATAAATAAAGATGTAATCCCTCTTCATGAGATACACAATATTGATATCAATAAAGTTATGAGTTTGGTTCTCGGTTGAAAGTTGATTTGTTTGCTTGGTGAGGCACCTAGACAACTTACCCTTAAACTTTTTAGCTTGGAGATTAGTCCGTTCGCTATCCTTCTTCCTTGCGCTGCTTCAATTAGTATCAAAGCGAAGATTTGATCTCGGATCGCCGTTCGTTTAATCGCCGATTGAGGTACTGTATCCCATCTCCGTTATTTTTATCATTACCATCTCCCCATGGTCGTCATCTTTATCTTCTCGGTCACCAATTCACTGTCACCCTCCAAATCCCACCACAAAAACCCATCCAAAATTCTATTGAAACCCTTTTTTCCCTTTGCCGACACCAAATCCCTCACCCCCCAAAACCCCAACCCCGAACCCAAATCCCAGTCGTCAGCCAACCCCACCAACCGTCTTCCCTTTTCATAAACCCTAATCAACCTAACCTCTCCACTGACACCCCATTACGATCCCTCAACCTTTCATCATATGCGCCATTCCCCATCATTATTATTCGTTCCCATCGCTACCAACTTCACAAACCACCCATTCCACACCCCAAATCACATCTCAAAGTCCTAAACATCCCGCTACCACCCCATTGTCTATACCCAGCCGCATCCTGCCCCCACTCCCCACTACCTATCCCTTCCAAATCACCTTAACCGAACACTACAATCACTAAAACCCAAACCTAGGCCCCAAATCATAAACCCTACATCCACCCCAAGCCTTCCTTGACCCTATCTCCTCACCGAGAATGCCAAACCCCCTTTATCATAGAGCCCAAACCGAGGAAAAAAAAAGAAAACGAGCACGAGAAAGATAGAGAAAAAGAGAACGAGGTAGAAGATGTACCATGCACCAATAAGCCGCTAGCTTCATCACCAACTGCAGCGTAGTCTCTGCCCGTCGTCACCATTTCCAGCGTACACCAGTCGCCTGCAATCTCCCATCTCCATGTTTGTTCGTCAACATCAGTGATAAAAAAAGGGTGAAAAAGGGTGAAGACCCTTTTCTTTCCTTCAAAGCCTCAGGCACGAGTCTCTCCCATCCTTTGTTTCCTATTGACACATCAAGCTCGAGAAGCACACACGTGCGTTAGTGTTCCCTTGGGTTCTAGTCTGGTCAAGCCCAAATCTTTGGTTGTATTTTGGGTTAAAGTCCGGCCCAAGTAGTGCTTCTATAATAACTCAGGTCAGGCCCGGCCCAGTTAGCTACAAACAAAAAATACAAGTGTGCCTAGCCAACAGGGAGTCTAGCTTAACCAAGCACGATCAAGTACTTTTTGCTTGACCTATCTCAACCGTCGATTCTCCAAAGAGTGATGTCTTGGCCATCTAACATCTGATCAACAATCCATCTTCATGTGCATATTTCTGTCAATTTAATCAAACCACTAGGTCAGTCAATTTTGAGAATTCAAAAGATTTTACTTTTCTTGCCTCATAGTCAATATGCAAATCTTTGGACCATCTGATGAATTTCAAAGTATGTTGTATGAGAATAAATATGGAGATTGGTATTATGAAAATAAGGTCTACTTTGAACAGTTCCTTAATCTCAGACAGGCAAATTTGACAATTTATGAATATTTGATTTAATTTTCAAGACTGTATCAAGTTTGTGACTTGGAACAAAATGAGCCGCATGATTTGACTCGCTTTATCAGATGTTTGAAGTCAAATATTCTCGAAAAGATAAAACCTTGCAACGATGTTCATGAAGCATATAATTCATGAGCACATGTTTCAACGGTCCCACTTGCAACAAATTAAGCCTGGGAAAGAACATTCTCCGCAACGAACGAGAGATTATTTGATGGAAATAAATTTTGCAGGAAAAGAGACTCAAACCTTTGTCATTCGCAGACTTCTCACCACCAATGAAAGAGAAGACAAAGAGTGGAAGCGGACTATGATATTCCGGATGCGAGTAAGGTGTGAAGACAGGTTAGCCAATCTGGTTATTGATCATGATAGTGCTATCAATTTTGTAGCACAAGATGGTATTGACAAACTCAATTGACCTACAGAGACTCTCCCAAAGCCTTATAAAGTTGCATAGTTTAATGCCTCTATCATTACTGTAACTCACAGATGTCTAGTATCTTTTAAGATTGGTGTATATGAAGATAAAATTTGGTGTGATGTAATTCCCATAAATATCCCTCATATTCTTTTGGGACAATTCCTTCTCTTGGAAAGGATGATATGTTGACCTTGTTCCATTACAACAAGCAACCTCTTCATCTACCTCATCCCCGTCAATCGAAGTGCCAAAAGATGAACACAAAGAAGAAACAAATTCCAATGGTGATTTTGAGAAGCCTATTCAAGAAACGAATGATCTCATGACAACTTCAAGTGAAATAAGTTGCGAAACTTCCAAAATGGGTCATGTTCCATCTGAACTTCAAGAGGAAGAATATAATTCTCTTTTTAGGGGCAATGCTGATCTATAAGAGCAAGCACCAATGCGAGATCACGTACTAGTGGACATTAATCATCCAATGGATCTAATTGCCACATCGTGCGACAATTCAATTACTCCAACGGTTTCGCAAGAAGATGTGTCACATTGATTGAAATGCACCACATTGATTTCATCTTCAAAGATAAACTAATGCCAATCAACAATTATGTTATCATATTACAAAATCCACAATTACAGCATATAATGGTCAGATCACACCGTCAAGATACAAGCAGCCATCAGAAGATGCAATGCCTCCAACCTCCTTTTGAGTGGAATGGAAGATTCAATCCTGCTTTCAAGGCATATCCTCAACATGACGCTCAACCAGCGACACGGAAGTTTGTTCGAATGATTTTCGACCTAAGTGGACATTTACAAAACTCGAGGACAAATTCTCCTCCAAGAAGGGGAGAACTGATGCAAGCTAGATCCATGATTGGCTAGCCCATTGGATCCAAGCCCAGTGAAGAATTTTCAACAACAATTATTATAAAATTTTTAGTTTTCTAGGATTTTAAGTTTATTTGGATTCTTTTATTTTTAGAAGTTCATATTATGTTTAATTTAGGATTCCTTATTTGATTTGAATTGGTTTATTTCCTTAGTTAGAAAGTATCTTAGTTATAAATAAAGACGTAATCCCTCTTCATGGGACACACAATATTGATATCAATAAACTTATGAGTTTGGTTCTCGGTTGAGAGTTGATTTGTTTGTATTTGGTGAGGCACTTAGACATTTTATCCTTAAGCCGTTTGGCTTGGAGATTAATCCGTTGACTATTCTTCTTCCCTCCGCTGCTTCAATGAGACTTAACTTGTCACCTGCAATACTATTTAGGCATGTGATCAACACAGATTTCTTCGCTATATGCTTCTTGAATGGTATCATAGTGATGCATATTCTCTAAAATGTCTGGCTTCAACCTCTAATATATTGAGCTAAATCATGTGTTGGACTCTCATCCAGTGCACATAATTTTGCAATTGCTGAGTTTGGTTATGTATTCATCAACATTAAACTTTCCTTGTTTGAAGCTAAGGAACTACTCAAAGTAGACTGCCTGCTCAAGATACAAATCATCGTATTTTTGCTCATACAAAATTCTTTGAACTTCATTCAAGTGTCCAAAAATTCTGATGATGTCTTGGATGCAAGGACATAAAATTGTAATTGCTTTTGAAAAATGGAGCGACCTACTATTTAGATCCTCTTGGAATAAGTATGCTCATGAAATTGGATAGCTGATCGTATCTTAGATGATCAACATATCAGCAAAACAAGTATGGACCATCCAATTTGGTCAAACATTTCTATGGTCGTGAGTTAGATAGGATCAGAAAAACTCAACTTGTGAATTTGTGCTTCGGTTCTCAGATTGGGCCAAGACTAACCTGGTAGGGGCCTGGACCTGAATTGTTCTTTTTTTACTACTTGGATTTGGGCCTAACCCGAACTGAGGCTCAGCAATTGGGCTCGACTCATATCACTGTAGATGGACACATGCGACAACAGAAAATAACACCATAAACAAAAGCTTGCTTTAGTTTCCTGGAGTTCAATGATAGAGAGACAAAGCTAGTTGAGGCTCGGGTTGTAGGGATGGAGAGCTACGGCAGATCCAAGCGATGGTGATGCTTGGTGCTGATGATGCTGATGATAAAGACACTGGAGACAAGTGGCATGGATTACGTTGGCAGAAAGGAGATGATGCTTGGTGTTGATGATGGTGATGCTCAGTGCTGATGATGCTGACAATAGAGACACCAGAGACAAGTGGCAAGGATGACGGTGGCAAAAAGGAGATGATCTCAGTAGCGATAGATTTGTAGCAATTGCTACAAGCACACGCAATACTCTTTTTTTCACTCTTAGCTTCCTTTTTTTCAGTGGGGTTGGGGTTCAGATGGGAAGATGCAGTTTGGACAAAGGGAAGTTTGGTTAGTTTCTACGATGGGTTTGGTGAATCGAGGAGGTGGGCCTTCTGGGATTCTGCGGGTTGAGATTGGAAAGGGGCGAGGGAGGGAAATCTGGAAATGGGTTTCGATCAGATGGGATTTAGGGAAATTGGGTTTCAATGGTTCAGGATAGATTTTTGGTTGAGACTTATAGGGATTTGGGACTAAGGTGGTATCGGGAACTGGAGACTTAGGTCCTCAATGTTTCAATTTATGGGGGTGTTGGATTTTAGGGTTTCAATTGGGTTCTCATGATTTTCGGATTTAGGGAATTTTGTGGAGTGGGGAAAACTTGGGAATTTAGGGCTTGGGTTTATTTATTTATTTATTATTGTTGTTTTAGAAATAGTAGTTTTGGTAGAGTGATTTGGTTGAGGGATTGGCAATGTGGACTCAATTAGGTTTAGGGCTTTATGGAATTTGGGTTTCGGAAATGAGAAATTAAGGAAATTTAGGGTTTTGGGTTCTGGATTACAGAAAGATTGGGGATTTGGTTGTTGATTAGGTTTTGTGTTGCAATTGGTTGGGGTTCGGCTGGGATGGGATTCAGTCGGTTTTAGGTTTCTAATTGGAATGGTGTTTTGATGGCGACATATTAGGTTTTGGCTGGGTTAGGGGTGGATTTGACAGGTTAGGATTTTGGATTAAGGTAAGGCTCAAATTGGGAAATTGGGGTTTTATGTAGGGCTCTGTGATGGAAGGTTAGCAGGTCTATGGGTTTTATGCAGGATACTGTGATGGGAGGTTAGCAGGTTTGAGTGATGGGGGATTTCGGTTGGATTCGAAGAGAGTGGATAGATGGATGGTTGGATAATGATGATGATGACGAAGACAATGATGGTCGGTGATGATGAATGATAAAATCAAGGAACCGGTAATTAAAAATAGGGTTAAGTGCACCGGTTACCTCAATTGACAATCTGAGAGATGGATCTTTGCTCTAATACCAACGCAGTGCGGGTAGGGAAGAATAGACAATGGACAATTCTCTAAGCCAAAAGGATTAGGGATAGGGATCCATGGGATCCAAATCGTCTTGCTCTCAAAGCAAAGACACACAACCAAGATAAAACAACTCAAGGGCAAAGTTTTATTATTAATCGACTTCTAAATAAAAGGGCTTACAATCCTTTATATAGACTCTAGCTCTAATCTATTCTTAGAAACAATTCCAATCAAAATCAGATTCGAAATCTTAACATAAACTTCTTAATAAAACCAAATCTATATTCCTAAATTTTAGATACTGATTATTTAAATAAATGGAAAAAGGAAAGACTCCAAAGCTAGCACAATCTTGAGCCTTTAATTTCTTTAATGGGCTTCAGTGGGCTTGGGCATCTTGCTGAAATTCTTGTGCTTGTGGTCGAGGCCCAATGGGCTGGCTGACCTAATGTATAACATGCATCACTTAAATCTCTAACAAATCTGTCGTTGTAAATTTATTATATGTAAGCAAGTCCATTTTCAATTTAAGTATCCTCGACTAAGACTGCAAATATCTTTGCTTTTCATATGGGCTATTATGTCTTTACACAAAGATAAGCAGTGCCCAACCATAAGCAGTGCTTTTTTCTTTTGTTCTTTCTTTCTTTCATTCTTCTTTTTTCTTTGTCTTTTTTTTTTTTACGTCGTTTACAATATAAGTGTTTTAAAATGAGGGAAACAAGGGAATTCTCGGTGCCTCCTTTTGGAAGCCCAACGGATATTTCTTCAGTTACAACAGGTAGCAGTTACAAGAAAGAATACAAATCTAATCATAGAGAATATACCTAATCCTTCCTAGTAACAAACAAGAGTGAGAATACAAATAAAGAAACCTAATCCTTCCTAATAACAAACCTCACCTAATTTGTTACAATAGACTATGGTCAATTCTTGATACATTAGCCCACAGTACAAGCCTGCCAGACTTATTCTAGGTCCAAGGCCTATTTGCTTAACTTGTTAGGTCCAAGCCTGTTTTCTTCTTATCTTTATCTGTACAAAACCAAGACACCAAAGACCAACACCCCAAAAGAAAGAAAAACCCAAAACCCACAAGAAAAGAAGTAAAGTGGAATGAAGCATCAATTTGTTCATGAGAAAACCATGACATGAAATTTTTTTTTCATAGCTTCTGTGTAGATGTCCTCCAGATGATGTCAAAAAAAGATGTATAGTGGACAAATATCCTCAGAAATGAAATGCGTCTAATGACGTGGCAATCGGCTCTTGTGTTTGGCTCTTTCATGAATACAGGACTGGAGACTACTCGAATGGCAGTAGTACCATCATCATAAAGAGTTTTAGCACTACATTGAGGAACTCCCAATTCTGCAAGGAGCCATCTTTAGCCAAAAAATCTCACTAGTTGCAGTTGACTTGGACACAGTAGTTTGTTTCTTGCATTTTCACAAATTGAGATTACTACCAAGAAACATACACTCTCTTGTAGTAGAATGCCTCATATTGGAACAACCAGCCCAATCTGCATCACCATAACATATTTAGAGTTCCTTAGAATCAGTGGGGACGAAGGAAAGCAAACCAATCCTTAATTTAGAGTTCCTTTGAGAAATCAAAGAATTCAATATACAGCAACTAAATGAGGTTGATATGGTGCAAAACATATTGACTCCCAACTTGAGCTGCATGGGAAATGTAAGGACTTGTCATGGTTAAATGAATATCTACCCATGAGTTGCGAAAGAGGGTAGGACTCTCTACTGGTCACCATCATCTTTTCGGTATTTGTCATTTATTTCCGAGGGCATATTCAATGCAGATCCATATCAGCAAATAGAAGATGGAATGAATGTAAACAAACTCTATGGGAGATTTTGTCGAATCCTGGATGGATACAAGCGAGGACCAACACCGCAGATGGGAATTAACTAAATCCCTCTTGGGACTCAAACACACACAAATACTCTTCCATGAAGAGAATAAGCCATAGGCAAACCTATAAGAATGCTTTTACTGAATGGATTGCATATTTATAGGAAGGGTTGGACATTCCCTTTCCCAGTAGGACTCCACTTTCCTAAACAAGAAAGGAAACTACATCAATAAACTTCCTTAACAATCCAACTCATATAAAACTCCTAATTTAAAGACTTATAAATAAATCAAAACTCCTCAATAAATACTCCTAATTAGCTTAAATTTCCATAATAAATTGATTGCTCTTGTTAGGCATGTGGGTTGGGCCACTTGGGCTAGGTCGACCCATGGGTCATGGGTCTAGAATGCATGGGTCTGACATGCATCAATTCTCCCCATCTTCGAGAGAGCTCAACCTTGAGTTTTGTGAATGTCTTCTTAGGTCAAAAACCCAGCATAAAAACTTCTGATGTTCTTGTTTATCTTCATACACTTCACGTAGCATGGAAGCTTGACTTGATCTTTTTCTCCATGTAAAAGTAGATTGAAGGTGTTGCTTCTCCTAATGTTTGGATTTAGCTCGGATGTGTCCTCTGACCATTAGATGCTTCAATTGTTGTTGTATCAATAGATCACAGTCTTTGAATAGCCATTGTTGATCCTTGAAGATGAAGTCAATGTGGGGGACCTCAAAGATTGGTTATTCTTTCGATGCTTTCTAAAAAATGTAATTGTCTACCGATGATCCACAAAGGCTTTTTGGAACCATTGTTAGATCCATTGAATGGTTAGATTTGTTGTTCATTAGATCCATGTCTTCAATGTTTGTTTCTCCTTCTTTCTTTGCTTTTTGCTTCTTAAGATCAGCACTATCCATAGAAAAAAAAAATGTAGTCTCTTTGTCCAAAAGAAAATGAGCGACATTCAAATGATCTTGACATCAGATTGATACTGGAACAAATGATTCCTGCTCGATTGTGGTAATCGGCACCCATCTCTATTCTTTCTCTTTCCAATATCATGTCTATTACCCCTTTCTGCAAGTTCCCATCGCCACCATCCACTTCTAAAAGCCAAAACATCCACATCCAAACACATCCTAACTGAACTCCATTTTAACAGAATTGAACCCTCTAAACCCTAATTCCTTACACAAGCCCTAAGCCCACCTCCACCAACCTTCCCTGCGAACCCATCCTAGACTCCACCCCATAGATCAAAACCTGAGAAAGAGAGAGAGAGAGAGAAGAGAAGAAGGCATAACGAGAAAGGGCTTTGCCTACTGCATAGTTAAGCCACAATCTCTTCAATCGCTGCTTGCTGCTAGCCTCCATTGTCAACTTCATCATCGTGATCATGTAGCCTTCATCGCATGGTTTAAAAAATCAGTCAAGTTTGATTCGACTCGACTTCGACACACACCGAGTTGGGTCCGATGGGACTCGGACTCGAATCATACTCGACCAAGTCACATGGGACTCAGCCATGGGACTGCACAGTCCTATCGGACTCAACCATGGAACTTGGCCAACTTGACTCGGAGTTGGCTAGGGTCAAGTGAGGTCCCAAGCCCAGTTTTTTAAACCATTCTTCATTGTCATCACCAATATCATTTTAGCAGTCCTAAAACTCCATTCGTCTCTCTATAAAAGGGTTTTAAATCCCTTTTCGACACTAGTCTTGAGTGTAGAAGCATAGTAAGATCAGGTTCATCAGGCCCAAATGCAAAAATCCATCCCACATGAGGGATCTAATTAGCATTAGTCAATATTCTGTATGACTGTATCATTTATAATTTTTCTTTATTTGTTTGTAATTAGATATCAATCATTGTAAATCAGCCTTTAATTAAGGCAATACACATTATAAATATAAGTTCAAAGCCCATCCAAGCGATGCGACAGAATTCTCCAATTCCTCTTCCATTTGTTCTGCTTCTTCCTCTTAATACAAGGATTTATAGACCCTTACAATGTATAGAGACGCAAAGAGACTCTGAAACTCTGAAGCCTCTTCTTCTGTTGTCCAGTGTTCAATAGAGAATAATTTCTTTGTTTCTCCTCATTCAACGAATCAAAAGAAAGGAAGAAGACTTGAGTAGCATTGCTTCTGGTAAACAGAGAAGGCATCCCAACCATTCAGAACCTCTTTCTCTGCAAAGAGAAAACTCTAGCAATCTTTTTGAGTCAGCCGACAACCATCTATTCACCTAATCAAATAGTGGGCCCCACCTCTAGATCACATCATCTCCAGAAGTCTACACCATCTTGGTCAACCCATATTCCTAGGAATATTTCACATTTTTCTGGCATTTTATTCCTCCCTTTGTTAGTTTTCAAAAATAGTTTCAATCCAGAAGCATCTATATCAGATCCAACCATTGGATTTCACTATTTCCTCTTCTAGAACTCGCAAAATTACACCAGCAATTTAACCTGGCAACCTAATCAGAGAATACATACCACAACAGCAAGCAAAATCCAACTAGACTGCAGTCTTTTGGGATGACCAGCAGTCTGTTTTTTGCTTTTCCTGTTTTCAGTGCAAAAATTGATTTTTATGTGTAGAAAATAATCACTATTTGGACACATTCATCTCTCCTTCTAAAATGGACAAGATTGACATCATTCTTGTCTAATTTAATGGCACAAACTACCTGTCCTGGTCCTTCCATCTCAAAAATTTTGTTGAAGGACAAGGTACGATCGGGTATCTAGATGGAACAACCTCTAAACCAATTGCAAGAAAATATATCATCAGCAAAATAAGGCTAGCCGATTTCACCTGGATATAGAGTTATCCAAATATTGCCAAACTGACAAACCTGTACAAGAATACTATAATGGCTTTCTAGCCCTGTGGACTGAGAGGGATCAAATGCTTCTCCAATTTGTGTCAACTAAGTTTCTTCCACAAGCCATTAAATTATAGGAGGAGGAACATGTCAGTCAGTTTCTCATGAACCTTCGATTTAAATTTGAACCTATACGAGCTGCGCTTATGAATAGAGAGAACTTTCCTAATCTAGACACATGTGTCCAAAAGGTTCACAAAAAAAAAAAAAAAAAAAACTCACCTATCATCTACTCATTCTCTTCACGTGGAACCAAAAGCACTTCCAACAACTCCAGCTACATCATCAGCTGATGAGAATTGAGAAGGCCATGTTCATTACTCGTGGTGGCCAAAATCATAGTCCTTTGAGTGTAAGAAGTATGGGCATGTGACTCAAGAATGTAGGAGAAAATTGTTTTGCAACTACTGCAAAATGAATGGTCATGTCATTGCACAAGAAGGCCTCAAAAGGAATCAGCACAAACTCCGAAGTATGCTAATACTGCACTTTAGGCTCAAAATACTATTCAAGATGATCCAACTTCCTCTGCCACTACTTCTGTCACACTGACTATAGTTCAAATTAAGGATTTGATCAATTCCTCAGTGGCATTTGCATTTACCTCCGTAGTTATTAGTGGTCTGTCTTCCTCTTTTGCATTCCCAGCATTTCACTCATTCACATTACCGTATACATCTTTCACCCCTAACACATGGTTCTACACTTAGGGGCCTCAAATCACATGACCTCTGTGGTGTCGTGTGAACAGGTATGCACAATAGAGTTGGTCAAATGGGATGCAAATTCCTAGGATTCATTATGTTCATATAATATTACACATGCCTTGTTTTGGGCTACAAATCTGTAATTACACAGTACTAATACAGTCAGCACAGTCCTAATATGGTAGGTCATATCTGTAGAGAATATATGTTATTTGACCACGGTATTGGGCTGGGCTTTAGTATACAAGTTGGTTTGGGCCTGATGGATCCAAAGTCATCAATAGCCGCTCAAATTGATGCTGGTGACTCAACAAGCATCAATTTTTCTGCTAGGAATTGATGGCAAAGCTGGGAAAGGGCTTTGGCAAAAATTTCAGCAATTTGGAGGCTAGAGGAGATGAATGGAAGAGAGATAACATCGCGAAGATATTCATCTTTGATAAAATGACAGTTAACCTCAATGTGCTTTGTCCTTTCATTAAACACCGGATTTTCTATGATTCGAATGGCACTTGTGTTATCAGCATGCAGAGGGATGGGTGATTGTTGTGCAAAGCCAAGTTCGGAGAGTAAACCGCGAACCCATAGAATTTCGGAGTAGGCCGTAGACATGGCACGGTGTTGAGCTTTAGTTGATTATTTTGAGACTTTGTCTTGTTTTTTCACTTTCCAAGAAATGAGTGCATCGCCTAGGTACATGCACTAGCCAGTTGTAGAACGATGGGCTTCAGGGCAACCAACCCAATCAGCATCAGAATATGCAGTCAATGTCAATGGAGAACCAACAGGAAAAAATAAACCTTTGTGAGAAGTGCCAATAAGATAGCGGATAATTTGACGAACAACTACCAAATGAAGATGGTGAGGTTTGGTCATAAATTGACTCATCAAGTTGATTGCATAGCTTATGTCTAGCCGAGTTGTAGTCAAATATATGAGATTACCAACAAGTTGTCGGTAATAAGATGGATCGGGAAGAGGATCACCACTTTCACTATGAACTTTGAGATTAATTTCAAGTGGAGTATCCACGGGTCTAGAGTTGGACAGGGCTGCCAACTCAATTAAATCTATAGTACACTTATGTTGATGAAGAATCAGTCCTTTCTTGGATTGATGAACTTCAAGACCCAAAAAATATGAAAGGGGCCTAGGTCCTTCATGTGAAAAGACTGAAGAAGGGAAAGCTGGAGATCCTTAATCATAGTTGTATCTGTCCCTATTATCATGATATCATCGACATAAACTAGAAGAATAGTAATTCCTGTTGATTCTTGATGAAGAAACATTGACGGATCATAAGAGCTTTGTTTGAATTGCAGTTTTAGTAATGCAGCCTTGAATTTTTTGAACCAAGCTCTTGGTGCCTACTTTAGTCCATAAAGATAACGTTTCAATCGAGCTACTTGTCCTTATGATGAGATTGGAAAACCTTAAGGCAATCGCATGTAAACTTCTTCTTTAAGATTGCCATGAAGAAAAACGTTTTTCACATAAAACCGAAAAAGGGGCCACAATTGAGATGCAACCATTGCAAGGACTGTACGAACTATAGTCATCTTTGCTACAGGCACAAATGTCTCATCGTAATCAATGCCATAATCCTGTCTATTACCAAGGCCACAAGTCTTGCCTTGTATCTGTCCAAAGAAGCATCAGCTTTTAATTTGATCGAGAACACCCATTTACATCTTATTGGCTTTAGCTGAGGCTAGATATAGGACAACATCCCATGTTTGGTTCTACTGTAGAGCATCAAGTTCCTTCTCCATAGCCTTTTTCCAACATTCTTGCTTCGCTGCCTATATATAAGAAGTAGGGATTGAGACAGAGGATAAGGTAGCTAAGAATGAATGGGAAAAACCATATCGATCTGAAGGTCGGGTGATACGAGATGAACAATGAAGGGTAGGTGAAGCTGGATTTGGCGTTGGATCAGGAGTCGGGGCTGGTTCTTCCAAAGGAGGCATACTTGTGGCATTCGTTCCTCATTGACGAACATACACCTTTTTCGGATTAAAACGTACGGGTGAAGGAAGACAGTCAGCATCAA
Source organism: Sextonia rubra (assembly GCA_037013555.1). NCBI lineage: Eukaryota > Viridiplantae > Streptophyta > Magnoliopsida > Laurales > Lauraceae > Sextonia > Sextonia rubra. The sequence goes on from JASUAD010000001.1 coordinate 69,711,335, forward strand.
CATTGCAATTATGATCAACTAGTTGTCCAACAGATATTAGATTGGTAGATAGACTTGGAGAGCAAAAAACATCATTCAATGGCAAATAGTGAGAAATGTTTCCAACAAATGTAATCGGAATTGTTATACCATTAGTAGCATGGATTTGGAGTTTCCCATCATAGGGTTTAGTTTTAGAAAAATGTTCTAATGTGGATGTCATATGATTGGAAGCCCCAGAATCAAAACACTATTGTGAGGATGAATGTTTTTTACTAGAGATGCCAAGAGTGGAGAATGCTTGGAGTATCATCTACTGAATCATGTCAGCTGTGACGGATGCAGCAAAAACAGGAGCTGAAGAAGACAAGGAAGAAGAATCTAATGTTGCAGAAGTAGCATTGAGAGCCTGGAAAGCTTTTGGGCTTTGGTTCTGTTGATTTTGTTGATGTATGGAGCAGTCTCTGATCACATGTCCTGCTTCTTTGCAGTAGTTGCAAAATTTAGAGACGCACTGATTTGCATAATGGCCAAATTTTAGAAAATGGTAACACTGCACTTTGCTTATATCTCTGCGTGGTTGTTTTCCCTTGGCAGCATAAGCAGCATTGACAGAATGAGATGGTGAGTAAGCAGCATTGACAGAATGAGATGGTGAGTTTAATTGCGTAGAGGCACCGTAGGCAGCTTCAACTGCACCAAAGCCGGGTGAAAGGTGGACTCCTGTCTGAGTTACTTGTCTCTGTTCTTCGCGCAATAATTCATTGAGACATTCATCCAGTGAAGGTGAAGGGACCCGACTCATAAGATTAGGTCTGACAATTTTATATTGAGGTTTCAATTTCATTAGAAACTGATCTCGATGACTTGTCTCAAGTAACTTCTGTAATTCAGGAAGTGCTTGTGCAGAAACATCTGCATACTTGATGTATCTAATTCTGCCCAAAGATTCTGAAAGCTAGAATAATACTCTTGGATGGATGAATTGCCTCGCACATAATTTGCTATTTCAAATTCCAATTGTAAATGTCTGGCATAATTCTTTTGGTGATATACCTTTAGTAAATAGTCCCACATCTACTTGGCAGTTCTGTAGGGTTTCAAGTTTAAGATGAGATGGGGTTCCATGCACCGAAGAATCCAAGTCTTGATTTTAGCATCCTTTGTATTCCATGATGTTATCTTTTTCTCATCTTCTAATGGTTTTGAGTCCCTGCCAAAAATATGTCCCCACAATTCTTTACCTTCTGGGTAAAGTTCAAATTGAAAACCCACAATTCTTTACCTTCTAGGTAAAGTTCAAATTGAAAACGAAGGATAATATTTACCATTAAACTTGATCAAGTTGATCTCAGATTTCTCAATTTTGAGAACCCTTTATCAGCCAGTAGACAGAAATAACAACAACTGCATATAGCTCAATCGGTGAAATAACCTCAGCAGAAGAGGCACCCAACACCAAAGTGTATGCAGGCAGAAAAACAACAAATAAAAAATTAAATTCTAGACAACAGTGCCAGGCGACCAAACAAATTATAGCGGGATCTGTGGCTGGGTCCCACAATGGTGTCCAATCACAAATCAGATCCAATTATCCTGTGAGAATAGAAATTGTCTGCCAGTAGACCAAATTTGAGAAGAATCGGGTCCAGATCCACAATTCTGGACCATCCTGATTTAGTTTATCTTACAAGAAAATAGGACTGTCAATGGATATAGATGAGGGCAGAACCTACCTCAAAAGGTTCCTGAAAATTCTGAAAAAATCTCCTAAATATTGGAAATATATTGTCGACCAAGAAAAAGCAATTTGTGGCAAGAGCCAAAGTGATCGGATGTGGGCCACCTTTTGATCAGACGGTGATCAATCTCCAGACAATAGATCACCAAGAACCAGAGCCCTCTCTGGGAAAAATGGAAGAGAATATTCAACACTACATAAACCCTTCTCAGGAGGTTAGATTCTTTACTCCTTTAAGATGAAAACTCACTCTGATACCATGCCATGTGAACAGGTACGCACAATAGAGTGGGCCGAATGGGATGCAAATTCCCAGGATTCATTATGTTTATGTAATATTACACATGCCCTGTTTTGGGCTACAAATCAGCAATTACACAGTGATAGTACAGTCAGCACAATCCCAGTATGGTAGGTCATATCTGTACAGAATATTTGTTATTTAACCACTGTATTCTCTGGCCTTTAGTATACGAGTTGGTTTGGGCCTGATGAATCCAAAGTCATCAACATGTGGCACAAAATTTGCACAACCAACAACCTTATAATGGTCGTGATTCCATCACAACTGCAAATGGTCAATAATTGCCTATTTATGGTACTGGAATTGTATCAATTGGAACTCTTACTCTGCACAATGTTTATTTTGTCACAAATTTGGCTGCAAATCTCATTTCCACTAGTCATCTGATTGATTGTGGTTACTTTGTTAGCTTTTCTCCGTCCAGTTGTATCATATACGAACGGCAAACTTGGAAGGTGATCAGGATCAGGAGTAAGCATGGCAGACTATTTCTTCTCGCAATTGGACACCAATCATTATTTGCATCCTCTATGAGTGTTTTGAATAAAGTATGGACCACTTAGCATAAATGCCTTGGTCATTTAAATAATGCAAATTTGTTGTCTCTGTTAAAACTTGGTTGTTTGGATAAATCTATTTCTAATTCCATGGATATTAATTTTGTGAAATCTAAATGTGAAATCATGTTGTTTGAGCAAAAGTCATGTCTTAACTTTCCCTATTCATTACTCACGTAGCACTGCTCCTTTTGATGTAGTTCACACAAATGTATAGGTGATTACCCCTCATTTGCATAGACTTGGATTTAAATATTATGTCACCTTTACAGATGATTATTGTCGATACTCATGGATATATTTTTTTTAAAATCTAAATCTGAAGTTTTTTCCATGTTTCAAAAATTCTAATATGGTGAGCACTCAATTTCAGAAGTCCATTAAAATCATCCGTTCACACTCAAGGGGAGAGTATACATCCACTGAATTTCGTAACCTTTTAGCAGAAAAAGGGATTCTTCATAAATATCTTGCCCTCACATACCTCAAAAGAAAAGGGTTGCAGAAAGGAAAAACCGCCATCTCTTAACAACTGTTATAACTCTCCTGGTAGAAACACTTGTTCCCCTTAAGTTCTAGTATGAGGCTGCCCACACAGCCATCCATATCATAAACAGATTACCTAACTCTATCCTGAGTAAAATCTCTCCTTTGGAGTGTTTATTTGGTCACCCTCCTTTCTACTCACATTTATGAATTTTTGGATGCCTCACTGTTTAGTGCATCTTCCCTCTTTAGAGCGTAACTATCACCACAAGTGGCTTGCTACATGTTTCTTGGCTACAATGACAAATACAAAGGTTTCAAGTGTTGTGATCCTAAAGAGCGACAACTGCGAATATCTCAGAATGTTGTTTTCTTGGAACACTTCCCGTTTTATTCTCAGTCACCCAGTCCACCTAAAATCCAAGTCTCTTATCTTCCATCCTTTCTACCTTCATTTCCTACTCTGCCTCCTAGTATCGCACAGGTTTATTCCCATCGTCTGAGACAACTGCCTCGTACTACTCCATCTCCTGATCCACCTCCCGTGCCAGTTCCCCCAGGCAATGATACTTCTACTGAAGGTACTGACTCTGCACCTCTCTTACGACGCTCTAGTCGTCTCTCGATCCCGCTTGATAGATATGGATTTCTAGCTTTATTTATCCCTTTGAGTCCAATTCCCATACCAGCATCCTATTCTCAAGCTGCTAATACACCATGTTGGCAAGATGCAATGACAAATGAACTCCTTGCCCTAGAAGCCAACAAAACCAAGGAATTGGTGCCTCGTCCTGTAGCTACATCCATCATTGGAAGCAGGTCGGTCTACTCTATTAAACAGCGATCTAATGGCAGTGTTGAAAGATACAAAGCTCGATTAGTGGCCCCAAAGTTACAAATAGGAGTGTGGCAATGATTATGAGGAAACTTTTGCCCCAGTCGCCAAAATGATTACAGCTCAGTGTTTACTTGCTATCAAGGATGAAAATAGCGATTCCGACGGGCGTAGCGGCCCATCACCAAAACGATACGTAGCGACGTAACGGTGTGATTTAAAAAAGTTTTCAAAAAAATCCAAAAAAATTCTAAAAAATCCAGAATATTGGAAAATGATGGAATATGTGTTTGTTTTGCAAAAGCAACTAGTATATGAGTATGTAGCGGTCCTCTCATTGCATGAGATCCTGTATCGCTGCATCAATATAAAAGAATATGAATAATCAATGTTTTTCATATGGATTCATGTTGTTTAGTTATGTCAACTTAAATAGTAACTTAAGGCTTATAAAAAAAATGTTATAAACAAATTTCATCAAGATTCATTCAAGAATGAAAGATAAACTATGTTCAAACTTTATAGAAAAACAATATACTAATCTACTTAAAGAGCAAAGACTTTGTAATGGAGGAATACCTTGCTGATTGGCTCTAATCTAATACCAAAGGAAGTGATAAAAAAGAGGGGCTTGATCAAAGAGGAACATGGGTTTAACAACAACAACTCATTTTCAAGTGATTCATAGAAGAAAAGAGAAAAATAAGCACAAAGTAGAAAAAAAAGCTTCAAAACTCACCTTTTTTGAGCTTAATGCTTGAATCTTGAATGCCACCTTAATCTTTTGATATTTTTGATGTTTTTGTTGATGATTTCACTGTTTTTTTGAGAGGATTTGAAAAATGGAGGCAAGAAAAGGGGTTTGGAGCAGTGAAGAGGGGAGAAGATAAAAGTTAAAAGAGAAAAAGTTGATAAAAAATTGGCTAAGGGGTTTTAACCCCCCCAGCCGATACGTATCGGCCGCTACAAACTGTATCGGCCCGTATCGGCCGATACGGATGCATATCGGCCGATACGGGCCGATACATTTGTGAGCGGCGATATTTTTTAAAATAGGGTGCTACGCCCGATTTATCGGCGTAGCGGCCGATATTTATATCCTTGCTTGCTATTGCAACAGCTCATTACTACCCCCTTTGGTAGATGGATATAAAAAATGCCTTCCTACATGGGGATCTCAAAGAAATTGTATATGCATCCTCCACCGAGATATGATTGTCCACCACAACTTGTCTGTAAGTTGACGAAATCCTTGTACGAACTTATATAGGCTCCACGTGCCTGGTTTGAAAAAATTTGCTATGCCATCCTTTAGGCGAACTTCTATCAAAGTTCACACGGCAGCTCTCTCTCTTCATTCGGTGATCATCTCGTGGCTAAACTGCCTGTACAATTCTATTGATCTATGTTGATATGATACTTAGTGGAAATGATCAAGTTAGCATCTCTAAACTCAAGTCTTATCTCATGCATACCTTTAAAATGAAGGACCTTGGTTCTTAACTTATTTTTTAGGGTTGGAAGTTGCACGGAACAAGGATAGAATTTGAGTTAATCAAAATATGCCGATGACTTAATTCATTCTGTACCACTCAGCAATACCAAAACCTTTGTGACTCCAATAGAGCTCAATGTCAAAATCAACAAAGATAGGGATCCTCTTACAGATCCAACCTCGTTTCGTCGTCTCGTTGGCAACTTTCTCTATTTAACCATAACTCGGCCGGATATATCTCATGCAGTACAAATTGTCAGCCAATTTATCGAGAATCCTGATAAACTGCATTTTCAAGTTGTCTATTGAATTATTCATTATGTCAAAAGTACTTGTCATAGTGGATTGTTTTACACCTCAACATCCTCTTCACAATTGCAAGCCTACACTAAAGCGGATAGGGTGGGATGTCCTGATAATCGTCGATTAAAGATAGGATGGTGTATGTTCTTAGGGCCCCCTCTTATCTCATGGAAAAGCAAGAAACAAGGCACAGTTTGCAAATCAATTGCTGAGTCAAAATATCGTTCCATTTTCTTCGCCGGTAACGAAGTCATATGGCTACAAGGTCTTCTTCGTGAGTTTGGAGTCATCCTCAATGGCTCAACCGCTCTATATGCAGATAAAACTAGTGCCATCCAGATTGCCAAGAATACCATCTTCCATAAGTGTATTAAGCATATTGAGATTGACTGCCATTTTATCCATCAACATTGTCACCAACAAAATCTGTCTCCCAAAAATCTCATCCACTGAACAACTAGTAGATGTGTTTACCAAGAAACTGCCCAGGGATCGTCATGATTACATTCTTTCCATACTGATGTTTCTTGAACAGCCACATCAACTTGAAGGGAAGTGTGGAAGCATAGTAAGATCAGGCCCAAATGCAGAAATCCATCCCATGTGAGGGATCTAGTTAGCATTATTTTGTATAGCTGTATCATTTACTCTTTCTTTATTTGCTTGAAATTAGATACCAATCATTGTAGATCAGCCTTTAATTAAGGCAATACACATTATAAGTAGAAGGTCGATGCCCATCCAAGGGATACGACAGAATAATCCAATTCCTCTTCCGTTTGTTCTTCTTCTACCTCTTAATACAGGGATCTATAGATCCTTACACTGAGAACCGACCATGTGCAGAAGCAATAGCTAGGCCTTCAACTTTTCTAGGCTTCCAACTGGACCCGACTTGCATATCGTCGTAATAGGTCAGGCAAGGTTAATTCTTTTTTGAACATTTCTTCATAAGTGTATTTAAGAAAAATAAAAAACTCTTTTGGAAACTGTTTTTGCCTAGAATGTCTACTCAAGGTGGTCAAAAGTATCGGGGGAATTTTACTAACTAGAACTGAGAATTTATGATAACTGAACTATCTGAGCAAGGACATAGAAAACAGACCATTTGAGCAGGTACAAGCATTGGAAACTGCATTTGGAAATTTTCGAACACCTGCTGCCAACACATCTTCTAGCAATGATATTCCATAAATTTCAGTTCGACAAGAAGATACAACCTAACATGAATCCATTCAAGACTTTATCTAGATCTCTTCACTAAAAGAAATACAAAAGACATCCTTGTTATACCCAAAAGCGATGATATTACCAAACAGGTCAAAATTAATGTTGATGCCACAATCCAAAGACTTTTATTGATTGGCTTAATTCTCTTGATAATTACTTTAATTGGTATCATATGGATGATGGACAACACATGGCCTTTGTCAAGGGTCCAACTAGAACTTGGTGGCACAGCATTAGTCACAACAATCTTGCTTGGTCACAACAATCTTGCTATGGAATGCCATGCTATCACTAAGTGGGACGACATGCAAATACCTGCCATCTAAATATTTAAATACCGTCTAGCAAGAATTTTTTTTTATTTTCAGACAAGGCACCATATTGTCTGATGAGTACACAGAAAAATTCAATGAGTACGTTGTCCAATGCAAAATAAAGGAAGATGAGCATACAATAGTCAACCATTATCAAATTGTCTTGTGCTGAGAAATTTAACATGAGGTTGTGATTCATGTTTTTTGAAACAGACGTTGAGATCCATAACAAGGCAAGACAAGCCAAACTGGAGTTGTGGTCACAAATTATATGGCGTTTCAGCACCCAAGCTAGGGAGTCTACGACTTGTAGAGGTCCTAATTCACAATTCAATCGCGCCCCACCACCAGGTTATTGTACATTACCCCAAACCACCACCTCTTCTTTAGAGAGCTCCAATGCTGAAAGGATAGGATATGAGGGGGTGTGGACCTCCAGGACAAGATTGCTGAAATGATGGTTGTTGGCGATGTGGTCAAAAGAGCACTTTGCTAATGATTGCCTATAGGTTCAAAATATTTATTATTGTGAAAAAGATGCTTGTTATGAATATGAGCACTATGGTGAACATATTGGGTTGGTGCAATCCCATGAGAACCCACAGCTAGAAGCAAAACCAAACCCACTGCCCCACGCTGCTTGTGAAAAGATGCTTCGTCCTATGCTCTTCATACGCTGACTTCTCACCAGAAATTGATGGAGGCAGAAGACTGGCAAAGGATTTCAATATGATTATTGGTGGTGGAAGTGCTACGAATATTGTTGCGCAAGAAATGATTGATAAGTAACAATTGCCCACCAATAAGCAACCCAAGCCTTATAAGGTTTCATTGGAGGATGACCCTGTGATTCCTATGTGATGCAGGCCAGATCTAAGATCCGGCCTGACATTGATGGGCCCCACTTGATCCATGATCTATCCAAGATTGGGGATCCCTATCCTTAATTACATAAGTTCCTAATTAATAGGTTTATTTATTATTTTATGTTGGATTAATATTTAGTAATTGCTTAATTTATTTTAATAAGCCATGATTGTCTAAAGATAGTCTTTCCTAGTTTAGAAACAGTCACTCCTATATAAGGAGTGGACAAGCTTATTTTCAATCAATTAAAATTTTCTTTTCAGATTGATCTTTGTAATGATGGTTTTCCTCTTGTGAGGGTGCCCTAGGGGCTGGAATCCATATTTAGATTCGATCAATCATTCAGGAGATGGATCTACACTCAATCTAAGATACGGGTTGCACCAGTTTGGTATCAGAGTCGAGATCTAATCGCCGGGAGATGTCGGTCTTTCCTAGATTTCATCCATCTCATCTCAACATTCTTTCACCATCCACTCCCAATTTCCACCATACCCAAACCTTCCCAGCAACGCCAGCAGCCCAAGCTGTTCTCCGTTCTTACCCAAAGAAACTCTAACCAAGCCCACTCTTCCTTATACCCTTAAAAAAAAAAAAGCCCATCGCCCATCCCTAATTCTTCCTGGACGATTCCAGTCCCCACCATAACCCAATCCCAAAACACATAACCCCTTTGATACCTCAAAACCCTAAGAATCACTCCCACAAGGCCCCAAGCGAACCCAATCTCTCCCTGAACCATTCCTAACCACCCCCTTCACAACCCCTAGGCGCTAAACCAAAAAAAAAAAAAAAAAAGAAGGAAAAACCACTTTCGTCAGCCAACCTACGAAAAACCTGCAAAACCCAAATAGACCCAAAACACCACCCACCGCAGATACCTCTCCCAACCCCAAACCCTTTCAAAACTCATCCCTAATCCCACAGCAAAAGCGTGCAACCAATCCATCCAAGCCATCCATCAACCCTTTCCATCCCTAAAACCCACATCCCTGTCGAACCCATATTTGTCCAACCCAAAGCCCCAGCCAATCGAACCCAAACCCAAAAAATAATAACAATAATAAAGAAAGAAAAAGAAAAAGAAAAAGAAAGGGAAAGAAGAAGCAACAGACGAGAAGAAGGAGATCAAGATCAGAGGTTCTTGTCGTCATTGTCGTTGATCTCTCACACCAATGCCATCAGCACCTCCATCAGCCACTAGTTTTCTTCCTCTCTTCATCCACCTTCCCCGTTTGCCCTTCGTTTTCTTTGAAGGTAAAAGCAACAAAGCCCAATCCTTCGAGAAGTTCAAGAACAAGTAAGCTCCTTTATGCTCTTTTATTTTCCTAAACCCAAGTCGAGCCAAAACCAAGGGACCTCGCCACACGTGCTAGTGCCTCAGCCCATCTTCTGAACTATTGGGCCTTGGTTCAGATTCCGTTGCGATCCGATCCAATTACTAAAAAAAGGTGGGAAGGGGAAGAGTTCTGCTCACATTTGCCAATGAGCTAGTTTCTAATTGTGCCTAAGTTTGGGTCCGACCCAAACCCTATCTTATCAACAATAAGTGACCCAACCCTGTTTAGTTGGGCCTACAGTTAGGTCCGACCCAACCCCAAGCCCACCTTCTTTTTCAAAAAAAAAAAAAAAAATTGACCTAGTCCATAAGGGGCCAAGCCAAGCCAAAGGTACAAATTTTGAGTAAAATTTTGTTTTCCTCTCATCCAAGCCATCATGAGATTTTTGGACATTCAATTAAAATTCAAAGATTTATGTATCAATACAAATATAGAAATTGGTATTTTGAGAATAAGTTCTACTTTGAGCAATTTCTTAATTTGAAGCAAGAAGAATTAACAGTTGATGAATATACCCACCAATTTCGAGAGTTACAAGATATATGTGAACTAGAAGAGACCAAGACTCATTATTTGGGTTGCCATATCAAAGGCTTGAGAACAAACATCTTGGAGAACATGAATTGTTGCAAAAACAGTCAAGAGGTAAAAGCCTTTCGTGGTGAACATATGTTGGGACAGTCTCACATGCGACAATGTGCATCTCAACAAAGGCCAAGAGTACATGTTGTGGAAAGACTTTTTGCCTGAAAAGATAATCCGACGATTGTCATTTATCACCTCCTCAACACAAAAGAGAGAAAAGAAGAAAAATGGAGACAAAGCAAAAAATTCCACACCTGGGTGAGAGTCAAAGATAGAGCCATTAGTTTGATTGCTGACAATGGTAGTGCAATCAATTTTGTCACACAAGAGGTTATTGAAAAGCTTCATTTGCCAACTGAGAAACTTTCAAAGCCCTACCAAGTCATAGAACTAATGGATGTCATTCCCATTAACTCATAGATGCTTGGTATCATTCAAAGTTGGCCTTTATGAAGACAAAATTTGGTGTGATGTGATCCATATGAATATTGCTCATATTATTTTTAGACGACCATGGCTTGTTGATCGTAAAGCGTGTCATCATAAAGAGATGAACAAATATGCCTTTCAATGGGAAAGAAAATGGATTGGACTCCTGGATTGGACTCCGTCCATTGCCATTAATATCCCATCTTCATCTAAATCATCATCTTCAACTGAAGAACCACAGAAGAAGCAAAAAGAAGAAATTCAAAACCATGACATCTTGATTATACCAAAGGCCATGCCAATTATGACAACTAATATTAAGGATGCAACAACTGAGCAAGATCAAGGCAAAGCTGATCTCATGAAAATTTCAGAACGAGTACAATATGTTCAAGATAATGTTAATCAAGAGCCACAAAAGGTTAAGGAAGAACAAATGCAAGAAGACATTAATCAAGTTTATGGCAACACTGACTTCATAGGTTCAAGCAACATTGATCAAAACAATGTCATCCATGAGCCGCAAAGAATTGAGGAAGAAAAAGGACAAGCAGATATTCAAGACTTTGAGCAGGTTAACAACAATATTAAACATCCGAAAGATCTAATTGTAACTCCGCTTCCAGCAAATACAATTGGACCCTCAGAAATCAAATCAGTTGATTCGGTGATTTCGCAAGCAAATCAAATTATTGAAGTTCCCTACATTGACTTCATCTTTGGGGACCACCGATGGATCTCTGAGGATTGTAAACTGTTTATATGGCTACACTCAAGGCATCTAATGGTGAGATTATATATCCAAGATAAATGTAGACATCAGAAGATGCTATTCCTCCAAGTCTACTTCTGCTTCTACATGGAGGAAATGGACGCATCAAGCTTCTACAACATGCACTAAATTTGAAGATCGGAAGAAAAGACAGAAGATTGTGCAACTAATTTTCAACCCAAGAGGACCTTTCCCACAACTAGCAGTTGAATTCTTCCCTGTATTTCTGAAGTTGGCAAACTTGTTAGAGTCGAGTTTTTCTAAGCCAGGGAGAGCTGATGCTGGCCAAATCCAAGATCGGGCCTGACATTGATGGGCTACTTTGATGGGCCCTACTTGATCCATAATCTATCCAAGATCAGGGATCCTTATCCTTAATTAGATAAGTTCCAAATTAATAGGTTTATTTCTTATTTTATGTGGGATTAATATTTAGTAATTACTTAATAAGATTTAGTATTTGCTTAATTTATTTTAGTAAGCCATGATTGTTTAGAGACAGTCTTTCCTAGTTTAGAAATAGTCACTCCTATATAAGGAGTCTATCATTGTAATAGACATACTTGTTTTCAATCAATTAAATTTCTCTTTTGAGATTTATCTTTGTTATGATTTTTTCCTCTTATAAGAGTGCCCTAGGGGCTGAATCCATCTTTGGATTAGATCAATCCTTTGAGAGATTGATCTACACTCGATAGAAGATCCGGGGCAGCGCCGCTGTGACTCGCCAATACTTGGTCCCTATTAAAACCAACATTTATGAAGATGAAATATGCTATGGCATAATTACAATTAATGTTGCATACTTCTTGGATGGCCATGGCTTTTTGATCAAGACATATATATTGATAATAAGAAGAATATGCACTCTTTTATGCGGAAAGGATACAACCTTCTCCCACAATGGCCAAAAGTATCTTCCTTAATAGCTCATACTACTCGTAACATTGGAGTCCCCACAATGCACAAATTTGAGGAAGAAAGTAAAGAATAGGCTGTGATGTTTGCCTTAGTTACTAAACAAGTGCAAAAGCCTTCTAAGGATTGTATTCCTAATGAGGTCAAAACCCTACTCCATGACTTCTCTAACTTAACTCTTGATGAATTACAGGAAGAGTTCCCATTGCCACCAATCCGAGATATATAGCATGTTATAGACATGATGGGCACATCAGATACGATCTCCCTCGTTTTTATAAGGTCTACCAAAGATCAAGACCCGAGATCACTAATCAAGCCGCATTATGGTTGGATGATTCATATTCGGGCTTCGATTGCGAAGAAATTGTAAATCCACCATTAGCTCATCACCACGAGAGTATCCGATGGCTAGATTTTGCGGAATCTCATCTCTGAAGAAGTGAAAGCCCTATGTGCGCAATCATCTTAAAGGCCCCACACTGGGAAGTGCCACATAGGAGAAAACAAAAGAGCTTTTGAGGTTTATGGGGGCTCAAGTTAGTTAAAAGAGTATTAGAAGTAGAAGGGGGCCCATGTTCTTATTTTACAAAGAAATAAATAATGAAGAAACGGGGCCCATAACTTAAAACTAAAAGGGCTTTCCTTGGGATTCGTGCGCATATCCATTGTGCAAGAATCCAAGGCCACTATCGCAAGTCCCCCTTTTGTCTTATTTTCATTTATTTTCTTTTGTTTTTTCTTTTTTTAAGTATGATGATGCCACCATCTCTCCTTGGGGTACTATTAAAGACTACCATTGTCTTTTTCTTGGTTATGTTGTGCTATGCCATTTTATGAATAAAAAGAGAGCTTTCTTCCTCTTTCTCTAAATCTCTGGAGTTTATGCAAGCAAAAAAAAAAAATCTCTGGAGTTCCAACTTTTCACTTGAGAATCTCAGTAAAGCCTCTGGATCAAAGTTTGGTAAGAGCCCAACTAAAAGTAACATTGTTCTTCTCCATATTTTTCTTCTTGAGCTTACCCTTTTTCATCAGATCAACCAACCAGATTACTAAGAGCCATCCAACTCATACCAATATTCTTCCAACATCCTCAAATCACCAACCCATACCCATAATCACCCCAAAACCCAAATCCACCGACTCCAAATTCCTACATCCTAGATCTACACCATCTCAACCATTAAACAACCTTTCCACTATCTGATCTAGACGATAGAACACTCGATCGCTCCATTTGAGCCATAGATCTCATCCAGACCATTGGATCTTAACTATGAACCCTAAGTAACCTAGAAGTTCTATCTTCCACTAAGATCCTACCCTTTTTCCCTACTAGGAGGGTTTCCTACGGGATATGTGAGATCACCTTAGACCTTCGATTTACTATTTACTTGATTTTCAATGTTCTATTTTAATTGACATGCCTATAACTTAGTTTTAATTGTTAATTCACATCTGATCTCATCATATTAGGGTAAATCTCATATTGTCCCACATCAAGACCTAGTTTCCGGAGCATCATTGTTGAATCTGTCTGATTATTGGATCAGTCCAAGTGAACATGCCTAACTGAAGTGTCAAGTTGATGATTTATTAAAGTGGGGGTACATCAAGGACAGCCTTAGCCATTATGCTATTCCAGCCCTTCACACGCCAAAGAAGGATGGAAGCTACTGTATGTGCATAGACAATTACGCCATCAACAATTCATAGTAAAGTATCATTTTCCAATTCCTTGGTTGGACAATATGTTTGATATGATGGATGGAGCTACTATCTTTTCAAAAACTGATCTTCGCAGCTGCTACCACCAAATCCGCATTTGACCAAGTAAATGAATGGAAGACAAAGATGGTCTCTATGAGTGGTTAGTTGTGCCATTCAGTCCGTCTAATACTCCACGCACTTGTGTATTTGTACGATGAACCAGCTATCGTGTCCATTTCTCAACTATTGTGCCGATGTTTATTTTGATGATATCCTGATATGCAACAAGTCAAACAAAGGATACCTCAATCACTTAAGACACGTTTTCAGAAACCTACATTGTGATAAGTTTTACATCAATCTTAAGAAGTCCTCTTCCATGAGTGATTCTATAGTTTTCTTGGGTTATGTAATTAATGTTCAGTGAATAGAGGCGGATCCCACCAAGGTCAAATGCATTGTTGATTGGCCAATCCCAACAACCATTTATGAAGTCCTAAGCTTTCATCTCTTGACACCTTCTTCAAGCATTTCATAATAAAATTTAGCAGCATTATAGCTCACTAACAGTATAAAACCAGGAGAATCTAAATGACTAGTGCCGCAGCCTAAACATTTGGGCAGATCAAGTGCAAAATGATAAAAGCTCCAGTGCTACAACTGCCAAACTTCAACCAGGTCTTTGAAGTTACTTGTGATACATCAATGTCAGAATATAGGAGTGTTTAACCAAGGGGCCATCCCATAGCCTTCTATGGCGAACAACTCAATGAAGCCAAAAAGAAATAATATAGTTGTGAATTTCGTTTCAGATTGCGTTTTGGCCTCCAAATGAAAATTTTTGGTCGATTTGGAAATTTCAATGGAACTTCTCGAAGTTTGGTTTTGGAAAAAATATATAAATATAAAAATATATGTAGAAATTTGATTAGGGATTTATTTTAAGTGGAATTTCATTAGGAAATTTATTTTAAGTAGATTTCTTCTTCTTCCTCTAATTTATTCCTTTATTTTTGTTGGAAAGAGGGCTTAGGGTAGGGGTTGGTGCTTTTAAGAAAAATATTGCAGTAAGCACTTTTTTAAAATAATTTTGGATGAAAATTTCAAAATCTACTAAAATTGACTAGAAATTGGCCGAAATCGACCGAAATGTTACCCAAAAAGTTGTGTAGCGCTATTTCTTTTTTGGTATGCAGACCGAAATGAAATTTCTTGGAAAACTAAATATTCTACCTACGATTTGGAGCTCTGTGTTGTTGTGTAGACCCTTCACTATTGGCGACATTATCTAGACAAGGAGGAGTTTGTTTTGTTCTCTAATCATAATCATGAAGCCCTCAAGCATTTACAGTCCCAACAAAAACTAAGAGTGCACCGTGCTCAGTGGAGCGCCTACCTACAAGCATTCACTTTTGCCATCTGACACAAGGCCGTCAAAGAAAACCAAGTGGATAATGCATTGAGTTGCCACAAGTATTTATTGACTTCCATGTCTATTTTTGTTCCTGGATTTGAAGAAATTCAACATGAATATCCTGAAGATAAAGATTTTGGTCACATCTACACTGATCTCCTTAACAGAGAACAAGATCCTCATCCACACTATGGTATTCATGATGGCTTGTTTCAACTTCACGGCACAAAACTTTGTCTACCAGTTACCTCCATCGGTGAACATATTACGCGAGAATCACATGCTAGCTTGGCCCCCCCCCCCCCCCCCCCCCCCCCCCCCCGGGACCCTGAAAGCTAGTTTTAGCCTTTTAAAGGAGATGAATGCTCAGATTGTGGATTAGGTTCATATTGTCAGTTAGGGGCCCACAAGATTGGAAAAAATGTTGTAACTTGATAAGCCCCATGGGATGTGAAAACAATGTCCAATTCCCGATAGCATTGCCTCTTGCTTATGTTCAAACGCATAAATTCTGGGTTCATTTTCACACCATTTTCACACCTCATTTATGCATGTTATTTGTAAATAAGTGTGAACAAATATGACTGACAGTTAACCATTATGCATGTTCTTCATTTACACATGTAAATTGGTGCAAACATACAGCCCCTTAATGTTAGTGTTATTTAATTTTCCATGAACTTCACTGTTATAAATTGTAAGTTGTAACACATTTGTAAGTGATAACTAACATGATACTTGAGTACTTACTACTCATTAATGAGTATTACTAATTTATAATATTTTTAGTACTTTTAACATGTATATATATGTAAATCTATGATTAAATTTGAATAATCCTTGAATAGTTTATGACAAGACAGTAATTTAGGATGTTATGAAAGGGATCATTTGTTTGCAATCATTTATGTATGTAAATGATTCACATGCATAATGGTTATGCATTGTTATATTTGTTTGTGTTAATTTAGGCATAGATACATAAATGAGGTGTGAAAACGGTATGTAAATGAGACCATTTTTGCATAAAGTATTATACCTGAATAGGTGGTAAACTAGTTTTCACATGGTACGGTAGTGAGGCGGGCACTGTAGCTATGACTCCAAATGTGATGACCAACATTTTTCCTTTTTTTTTGTGGGCCCCAATATGAACCATTCAACTTCTTCATATGGTACTAAAAACAGTCATGATGAAAATTTTCTTAACTCATCAAGATGTAAACTTTCTTATGTCAACTCTTCACATAGTTTGAGAAATTAGTGAAAAGCATCCAAGAAATCATGCATAAAAATCTAATTTCTGCGCTTATGTGGACCTGAAATTCATGATCCGAACTGTTCATCTTCCTCACATGGCTAGAAACAGCTATGAGGTAGAATTTCCTGTCTTAACTCTCCATGGATTTTGAGAAATTCATGTTCCAAAAAATCTATGTAACATTTAAAACAGTTAGATAGTCATTTGCATATGAGAAAATGGTGATCTTAATAAACATGATAATGCGTTTCACCTGTGTAACACTAGATATGTAAATGTTACATATGCAAATACCATTTTTTGTATCACACGTGTAAAAGAAGAAAGAGCCTTAGGGAATCTCAGTTTTTTTGGATACTTTTTCATAAAAATTTTGGGGTTGGAAAAAACCACCCAACCAAAACCATTATGTGATGATGTGTCTTACCGTTTTTCAGGGTTGACCGTGATAATGACCACGATCGTGACCTTGAACCATTATCCAAATTACACTTCCTCTCCTTCCTTCTCTAAATTATATTAAATCCCTTTTTCTTAGGTTACAGTCAACAGTTATTGAGTTGGACATATAGCTACATTTTAATGCAGTCTCTCAGCATGAGAAAGATTCCACTTCAAAAATTGTATTCCTTTTCACAATATGAGATGCAAAGTATTCCAAATATTATCGAGTAACTGACCTCAAGAAAAAGGGCATCCGTAGGCTGGGCCTGACGTCTCCAAAAAGATCTGACTCTTCTGCCATCCGAAGTATCACCCTTCTTACAATGTCACCAAGATACATTCCTGAAATCATCTTCTCAAATCCCTGAAGCAACAACGACAAGGCCATCATATCTAATGCTCCATCCACGGATGGTTCGCAAATCAAATACTAAAAGAAATGATGATGCGGTTGTGGTGACACAACCATAATGAAAGACACAGGTCAGCAAAATTTGTACCATGGGAACACTTTTGGTAAAATAAATGGGTGGACAGAAACAAACCCCCCTGAGGGTCTACTCGCTATCATTTCTTGACCCTTGATTGTGAAGATGGGAGCAATTCCATTAGTGTTTCTATCCTGTAGTTTGTTTCTGATACTTTTTATGGTTATGATGGGGTATATTGCTCTTATACATCTGTCCTTACTTTCTTTGCCATTATTTCATATGTATTAGGTTTGTACTTCTACTCACTGGATTACAATTTACCAGTTACCATTTTTATGTGTCTGGACTGAACTGTTTGAAGGGATAAATCACTTCTCCTCACATAGTGATCTCTCTCATCCTGACAAGAGTTAATAAATGTTACTGAAGCAGCATAGGGAAAAAGAATAGCCAACGGGCTAATCTCTAAACCAAAAGGCTTAATGATAGGATGTCTAGGTGCCTCACCAAAGACAAACAATAACTCTCTCAATTGAGAACTGAACTCAAATTCTTATTCAATATCAATGTCTGTATCCTATGAGGAGGGATTACATCTTTATTTATAACTAAGATACTTTCTAATGGCACCGGTGAGAAAAAGTTTGGATATACAAGTGGAGGGTCTATCAAGAGGTAGGGGTAGGCCGAAGAAAACATGGATGGAAGTCAAAAATTCAGATTTGAAGAAGTTGCACTTATCGAAAGATTTAGCTCAAAATAGAACGGAATGGAGAAATAGAATTCATGAAGCCGACCCCAACATGGTTGGGATAAGGCTTTGATGATAATAATAATAATATATAATACTTTCTAACTAAGAAAACAACTCAATTCAAATCAAATAAGAAGTCCTAAACCAAACATAATAGGACTTTCTAAATATTAAAAAATCCTAGATAATTAAGAAAGCAACTACTAATAGGAATTAATCTTCATTACTGGCCCTTACAGGTTTTAGGTCCAATGGGCTAGCCAATCATGGATCTGGCCTACATCAGTTACCCACGATTCAGATTTGCTCACCCCTAACACAAATGGCAGTGTCCCATGTACTTTTTCACTATCAAACAATAAAAATAAAGAAAAAAGAAGCAAATGCTTAGAATATGTCTTGCCTGATCATTAGGATTAGGGCTATCAGCATCTAGATCAACATCATAAGGAGTTCTAGGGAGATGAGATGACCAAAAATTTCCCCATTCCATGTTGATAACCTAATCAATGGATAAAGATTATCGTTAATGGATGGACAAAACATGCATCCAACAAATGCAAGCAGTGAGAGAGAGAGAGAGAGAGAGAGAGAGAGAGAGAGAGATACCATGCCTCCAGAATTTGTTAGAAGGCCTTGACACTTAATGATTGCATCTGTGCGTTCCACATAGCAGGCATTTGTACCTGATCCAATGATAACTGCAGCCACTGTGTCCTCATCATGATAATGTCCAAGAGCTAATGTTCCCACAGTATCATTGACCTGATTGCATAGACCAGTTAATTGAGCATGCTTCAATAGCTTTTATGATGAATGTTTCTCAATTTTCTCAGTGATATTTTATTTACAGTGATAGTAAACACCTGAAAAGCTACATCCAGAAATAAAGATTACCACTGGAGCAAGAAGTGTACTGCCAATATGGTTTTGATTTATACGTCAAGTATGCAATTAGGAACTTAATAATAAACTGGGAGCTTCTTGCACCTGCATTTAACTTTCTGGTACTCTCATCTTGGATGAAGAAAATGTTGGAAAATGTACAAATGTAATTTTGTATCGTGCTTTTGATTCCTAGTCAAAATTGCTAGAGATCATGATGAAATGACAACAGGAATATTTACGACTTTCACTTACTCGAACCCCAAGCCACCATGCTACTGCAATCAAAACTTGATTTCAGCTATTTGCATGGTTATTTGATATAAATAGCTGTCGAATAATAAACGAGCGGATGGGGCTTCACTGTACTCTTGGCCTCACGAGCTACAAATGGTGATTTATGTGATGGTGTTTCATGCCCTATAGAACTCCCACATGGTGAATACATGGAACAGTGTGTTTATGGGCAAAGAGATTCACCAGCAAGTGTCCTCATTGTAGAGTTATACCAATCAGGCACACGTGCAGACCACATGAATCGTGCTAAGATTATTTTATTCCAGTGTACATGTAATGTAGCCTAACCATAGAACATCTCACACATCTCTCAGAGATTATTCTCCCTCTCAGTAGTTTTTACTGAACCTAATATGCTATTTGATACAAAGCCAATAAGCCATTGCAACAAGGCCCATGACCCACATGTGAGACCAAGGAAGTTTAGGATAGCTTTCTAATGCCCACTTGCCTAGTTTGGTTAGAATTCTAAGATTTTAGGGTTTGCTTTTGTATTTATATATTGCAGAACATTAAGGCAGTTCATAGTTAAAAAAAAATAAAAAATCCTTCGTGGATTATCTTTTCTGAGGTTCATCCCCCTTACGCATCTCTTTTGAGACATTGTTTACATGCTTGGCACTTTAACCCAAGCCCATCCCCTAGGGTTTGCATCAGTATCAGAGCAGGTCCAGTTGATCTCTAGCATCTAGATCTAAGAATCTACTTCAGTTATACCAAAAGTGCCAACTGATAGCACATCTGACGTTTGCGATCTATTGTGACTGATTGAAGGGTGGTATTGTTCGAAGTCTGTTTAGATTGGCATTCAAAGGATGTCTAAAGGTATTTTTTGTTTGGTTGTTGTTGTTGTTGGTAACATGCAGCTTAGGATATTCCCAATGCAAGGAGACTGGTCTTGTGTGAAACTACAAATGCATGCAGTCATGATGACTATAGGAGTTATATATTGATGAATTCCAATTTATCTTAAGCGATGACTCATTTGATCATGATGGAGTAGGCAGTATCCTTAAAGACTTAACAAAATCAAATGTATTCCATAGAGAAACTGAACTCTAGTCATATAAGGATGCATTTCAGTCCACAGTATCATCCCTCTCTCATAGATTTCTCTTCTTTGTGTTGGTAATCAATTGGGTATTATCTACAGATATGACATTAAATAGTCCATAAAAAAACCACATGAAACAAAATGAAAGGAGCTGATTAATAGATTCCAATATTTATAGCTAGAAAGATCTATCTTTCTTGACCAGAGGACAGAGGCAGGCTTTTTATCGGGAGCATGCTTGTCCCAGTATTTCTATCAAGAAAGATCTTTCTTGATCAAACGAAATAGGCATGTGTTCGAACACAAGCATTCTTGTCTACATACTCAGAGTGTGCAATGAAGTGACTTGTTCTTAAACAAAAACCAAGCAAACCATATTGCATATCAAAGAATGCTTCCATGGCTGCATATTAACATAGAAATTGAAAAACAGAAGTCCAGCCACTCTAGTCATACCAATGCAGCCACCCGTATATCCAACCCTCTATTGGTCAATGCTTGTTGTAAACACTCTGCTGCATCTCTTCCAACCTGAAACACAGAGTAAATCATCAGCTAGTTGTCACAAAATATCCTCCTAAACTGCATAATGAACAATATATGACTACAATCAAGTCTAATTGTCTAAACATGAAAAGCAACCCGCCTTTTACATAGAAATACATATATCAAGGAACAAAAACTGAAAGAAACTTCTGAAGTTACCTAGAAGTGTGTGTTCATACATTCTTCCAAAAACTTTCAAATTTTCACTATGAAATCATACGCAGTGCATCCTACAGCAGCACCCCTTTTGATGGTCAGGCTTCAGCCAATCCATTAGCAATAGCATAAGTAGTAGCTACCCAAAAAGAGGCCATCCATAAAATAGTTCGATCAACATCATAAATCAAAATGTTGTGCACCTAACCAGTGAATGGCACAGACCCAATACCATTTAAATAAACTAGACATTCAGATTTTCGTAAGGACTCCAATCAGTAGTGTATCGCAGTTAGGTTGATGAAAGTTAAGAATTCAAATTTAGTATTAAAAGGACTACCAACTCTTTTAACAGCCTACATCCAGAAAATAAAATTTCAGAGTTGCATTTATTTTCCGAAATCCTAATTACAGAATTAAACAACAAAGAGCTCCAAAGACCCATGTGACATAAACAAAATGGCGGATGCATAATCCACGGTCCATCGAGCAAGATGATACATTCCTTTCCAAAAGAATGGAGTAAATTGGTAAAATAGAGAACAAAATATCCATATAATGAAAGATAAAAGGATGTCAGAAGGAATAACTAGTAGGAAATATCCTAGAGGCTTTGCTAAGAATAGTAATGCCCAGGCCCTATCAGACCCTTTGGCGTGCTTAGGCTCATAATTAGGGAATTTTGGGCCTATATTCTTAATGTTTAATTGTTTGATTTAAACTGGTAGCCCCTATCACCATTTTATTGATGCTGGGAAACATGGGAACGGCCCATAGGTTTAAATAGATATATTTGTCTTGTGATTGGAAATGTGGGGCCAATAAGGGGTGTTATCTCATATGGTTAGTAGGGTTCAAGCGGGACCTTTGGGTTAAGTTATTTGATTTAATCTCTGTGTAAGAGAATGTTGGGGACCCCATTTAGTGGTACCTTATTTTTATTTATATCGCATGTAGAAGTATTTGGAGCCCACCAAGTTTTAAAAGAGATGGGACCCCACCTCTATTGCTTGACAGTCCCAAACTCAAAAGAGTAGGACTTGCGCGAGACTCCTAGAAGGAGTTCCCTATTACGCATGACTCCTTGGAGGAGTCCTCTGACGGGCATACAACTCCCAAACGGATTATAACTCTTGGCCAACTTTTACCCTAAAAGCCCTATTGTTGTTCATTCTCTGTTGCATCTTGATCTTTGAGGAAGAGGAAGGAACCCTAAGAGGAGAGCCTCTGGATTCTAGGGTTGGAAGAAGGATACAGTGAGGATGAAGTTAACCAATGAAGGGATGAGTAACAGATGTCATTTTTGCGACCTCACATCGCAAGCGCTACGATTTTCTATTGGAGGTGAGTGAATTTCCTAATTTAATGGCCTACAAAACTATTTTCTCTAGTTAGGGATCAAATTCTGGTGGATGACTAATTGACGTAGCCATCTGTGAGAAGGGGAGTGATGACACTGTGATGTACTATTCAATGCCTGACTGGGAATGGACTCTAATAAAAAATCAGGTATTGGCCGGATATGATGTAAGGCCCCAATACCTTGGTCGACCGTTCTTCAGATTCAGAACCCTAAATTATAATGAAACAGAGGCTCTAGGTGAAACAGAACCCTAAGGAAGAGGGTTTTGGATCAGTTGAACCTAGGAAGGGTGTCAAAGTAATGGCCAAACCGAGGGTAAGGGAATCTGACCTGTGACAACCCAATTGGGGGTTGATTAGGAAGGACCTCTTAGTTAAAAAGAAAAACAAAGAAAAAAGAAAAAAAAAACTAGATTTAATTGCTGGTTCAGGGCTCAAGTAATTTAGAGCAAACAATGATGACTGGGAGAAGGAATGGGACAGGTAGGAAGATATCTTGAATTGTGTCAGGACACAGATTTCTACTAGTTCGTGAGAACACGTCTTTCTTAACTATACAATAAATATATGTGTGGTTCTGAGTTGTGGTATGGCTAGGAGATACTGGCAGGAAACTCAATTGATGTGTAACTGAATGCTGATTGGTAATCTAAGCCTGGCAGAACCTAATGTGGTGCACTGGCTATAGCCAATCCCAGAGAACAACATGTGCAAGGGGTCTCATCATGTGATGGGGACGTATTAATAGAGTGGAATATGATCCTTTATACCTAATAATAAAATCAGAATTCGTGTTTCAAGTAGTACAGCAAGCCAGGTAGTTATCTGTATTGGTGAGAATGCATGTGGTGACTCTTTAAATCAGAAATCTGTATAATAATTGAGATTGTACCCCAGGTGTTTGCTGAAATTCCCATGTTGGATTATGTTGAAGTTCCCATGTTAGATTCTGTACTTTTATTGCTTGGAACTGATTTTTATGACTCATAAAACCTGTTGTGAAGCATGTAAATTAATTGATGCTGCATTTATTGATCCTAACAAAGGCGAAGGTGTCGTAACCATTCCCATACAATCAAATACCAATTTGGAGTTGAAGTGGGGCGAACAGAATTAAATATTAGGCCGGTTACATACCCGGGCATAATGGTGAATACTACACGAATTATGTTAAAGGTGAGCAAATTCAAGATATGTAATGGAGAGGTGATGAATTAAGCTAAAGGAAAACCCATGGTAGCCTAAACTACTAGCATGGTCTGCGGTGAAGACCTCGGGATGGTGTTTTGCAAAATGTGATGTATGGCCTTAGGGTCAGAAAATGATGGGTACTAGGTGTATCAAATGTGGAAACAAACCATGAGGGTCGCTATGTGAAGGTTGTGCTGGACAGTATATGCGAACTGTGTTTGATATTCTACATGGCACTAGGAGCCTTGGTGGGTGTTGTGCATGAATAAGCCTATGGGGCTTGGTTGTATGATTATATGAATTGGTGCTAGGAAGTAGTGAAGAGGTGTACCATGGGGAAAGGATAAGGATTTGTGATATACCACTCATATCATTGGAAAACAGTGTCCTATGTAATATTGTGGCTCTTTACAACTCACTTTGTGTACTTTGTGAAATGTTAAATCACATGCTTGCTAAAGTATGAATTTCATTCACCAGTTTGCACTGATGTTGGATTGCCCTTCAGGTAATCGGATTGCGGGAGGGCAAGAGAATAGCAACGGCGATTATCAGCCCATAGAGATTGACATACATGGTTGAGGAGAGTGTTACATCAATTTCAATAGTTTAAAGCAATAGACACTAGCAGATATTTTGGTTATTTTCCTTAGATAGTCTAAAGATTTTAGTATGGGATGTTTAGATATGTGATATTTTATTGGTCTTGATATTTGGTTTGGTTTGGTTCATTGAAAGAAGAATTTCAGTCAGAATTGTCTACTCCTTATGTATCGTTTATTTGATTTATGTATGGTAATTTATGCCAATGAGTTACAACGAAGATTCTGATAGGGCCTTGAAATTTTAGTCATGACAAGAAAGGCTTCTTTATCCAATATTCAGAACTCCACATACTTGAATGAGAAGACCTCCAGAAGTCCCTAAAACCTAAATCAAATTCAACTGTTAATTAAGTGTAACTCTCCTGTGACGTCCTCAAGTCCCACATTGACTATAGAGAGGAAAGTGAATGGGTTTATATGTAGAACTTGCATCTTTATCTTGCATGAGGCCTTTTAGTGGGTTGAAACCCAGGCCCATGGGCCAAAGTGAACAATATCATTTATGTGTGTAGGGGTGGGGCGTGACAAATGGTATCAGAGTCGACTCTCGACTAGTTCAAGTTTGGGTCCCTGCCGTGATCTGATGCAAGTGGGCGAGTTCTTATGTGGGCAGGCCAAGAGGGTTGGCAGGCTACATGGACTAGCAAGCTACTGCACATGGACGTGCAACCCTAATGGGGGTGGATTGTGACGTCCTCGAGTCCCACATCGACTATAGAGAGGAAAGTGAATGGGTTTATAGGTGAGCATGCACCTTTATCTTGCATGAGGCCTTTTGGGGGGTTGAAACTCACCAGAAGCAAAACCGTGAGGCCCATGGGCCAAAGTGGACAATATTATGCATATATATAGGGGTGGGGGATTACACTCATCCTCAAACAAATGCTTTTGTTAAAAGACGTTGCATCAAGATAATCCATAAGAGTAGACATTGAAGAGTAGGGGTTGCCATGGTATTTTATTTTGGAATATTTTCAGGCCAGGTCATGTTGCTTCTTCTAGTGATGCAAAGGAGACAGATATCCTTGTGGGATACAGATAGGTGGATGCAATCGTAGAAGGAGCAATCTGAAGAAACAGTGATCTATTCTAGATGCAGTTGCAACCTGTCTTATGCAGACTAGTTTTTAATAGTTACATGAAATAGACTTGAATAAATAAATGGACCATGTAAAAAGACTGGGTCAACTAGATGACCCATTGGGCCGACCCAATGGGCCAGCCCATTTTGGTGTGTCAATCACAGATTAAGACAATGAAGTACTGCTCTGACATCATACAGCTTGCAGGCCTTACTGATCTAGCTTCAGTTTCTATTCCCTTGGAAATCAATGCACGGCTGCGCAAAACCGATGGTGTGCCTTTAGATCATCCTACTCGCTACCGAGAAGTTGTTGGGAGTCTTGTTTGTCTAACTATTACTAGACCTGACATTGCTTATGCTATCCACATTGTGAGTTAGTTTATGGCTCAGCCCACCTCGATTCATTGGAGTGTTGCCTTGCGGATTCTTCATTATCTACAGGGTACCCAAACCTATGCCTTGCTCCTATCTTCCGATAGTCCGCTTCATCTTCGAGCCTTTTCTGACTCTGATTGGGCAGGGGATGTGGATGATCGGCGTTCAACCACTGGTTATTGCCTGCTATTGGGTCATTCCTTGGTCTCCTGGAGGAGCAAGAACCAAGCATCCGTATCCAAGTCCTCTGCTGAAGCTGAATATCGTGCTCTTGCAGATACTACCTCTGAAATTATCTAGCTTCGATGGTTACTGCATGACCTAGGTGTTCAACTTCATGCTCCCACACCATTATATTGTGACAATCAGAGTGTTGTCAGGATCACTCAAAATGAAGTTTTTTATGAACGAACTAAGCATATTGAAATTGATTGCCATCTTGTTCGCTAGCATTATAAATTGGACACTCTGTCACTCCACTCCGTCAACTCTGTCGACAATGCTGCTAATCTCTTCACCAAAGCTCAGACCTTTGCTCGTTTTTCGTCTTCCTTGAACAATCTCCTACTGCTACCGCACTATGAGCTTGAGGAGGGGTGTAAAAAGACTGGGTCAACTGGATGACCCATTGGGGGCTGGCCCGTTTGGTGTGTCAATCACAGATTAAGACAATATCTTATGATTTGTACACTACTGTATATTACCTTGTATAGGGTGAGTTTGTCTGCTGTAATTTTCATTTTCGGTTTTAGCACAGTTGTATAATTGTATAATCATAGAAATCACTGTGTATAAAAGGGCTTGCCAGGGGATCTTCTCGGCAAGCAATTTGTTTTCACAACTCTGTAGTTTTCTTGCCTTTTCTGTGTTTTCAGACCAGTATTTATTTATTTGAACGACCTAAGAATAATCCAAAGTATTTATTTCTTTATTTATTTTATAACAGTAAATTTTATTCAAACCAAGAAGAAGAGAGAAACAAACAAAAAGCAAAAAACAATAGACATCAAAGAGAACTAATCAATAAAAAAAAAAAAAGAAAAGAAATACATGCACTCCCTCCTTTGCTAGCCCATCTGCATCAAAATTTGCCTCGCAAAGAACATGATGAAAAGACAAACTCAACTGATCTGATATATCTAGAATTTCCTCAATCCAGTCTGCCAAAAGCCAAGGATAGGAAGACTGACCCGAGCCCCATTGAAATGCTAGAAGGGTATCTCCTCTATGATAGCATTTGCACTTCCCAACCTTTTTAATTCTCGGCATGCAATTAACAAAGCATAAACTTATGCCCATTAGAGCCCAAACAATTCACTGGCCCCAAATTTTTTTGTGAGAATCAGCTCTGAAGAATCACAAATAAGACCCCCCTATACCTCCCAAGTTAAGATGCCGAAAATAGCTGCCATCAAAGTTCAGCTTCAGAACACCAGGAGGAGAAGGAATCTTGGAAATTTTTTACACAGCTTTAGACCTGCCACCACCTTGAAAATGAGCCACCCAAGATCTATTTAGCCCTTCCAGCGATACACTATCAAAATCAGCATTTTTTATCGCCCATTCCAAAACAGTCCAAACAACTGATTGAACAATATCATCATGATTTTTGCATTAGTTTTTAAAAATTCTATTGTTCCTCTCTAACCATAACTTCCAAAGAGCAACAAAAAAAGTTAACTTCCACAAAGTATGTCCACGAACAAACTCACCCCTGTACACCCATTGAAAAAACAACTTCTTAACAGACAACAAACGTCAAACTTTAATATGATAGAGTACCATACTCTATAGGCAAAATTACAATGAAACAAAGAATGGTTTGCTGTTTCTTCATCCTGAAGGCATAAAGGCACCCATTCACAATAATAAAATTTCTCCTTTGCAGTTGATCCATGGTAAGAATTTTATTTAAAATAGCCACCCAACAAAACACCAAAATTCTTAGAAGAACCAAAGCACATCCCAAAACCTTTTCCAAGCAACAACTCAATCACCCCCTCCTATCAAAACATGGTAAAAAGACTTCACAGAAAACTTACACTTCACATCAGGCTGCCAAATTCTGTTATCGACTCTTTTAGCAGAAATGTAATTCTTCTCTAACAAGGATAAAAAACTTACAACATCACTGACTTCCCAATCCCCCAAACTTCACCGGAAAAGTAAATCCCAAAGAGTTTTCCCGTCCACAGAATGAATGTTTTCTGCTACTAATGCAAAAGGCCTTCTATCCAAGAGAAATAGGTTTTGGAATTGATTCTTTAGAGTAATGTTTCCACACCAAACATCATGCCAAAAAAACATCCTACTACCATCTTGAACCTTATACCTAATCAAGCAATTAAAGTCAACCAGAACAGAAAGAATGGACTTTCATATTCCTGAAGCCTTGTAATTCTGATTCTTCATATCCCAACGTTGCCTCCCCAGTCCCCACCTTCTATTTATTGAGCAGGATTTGCCTCCACAGCCTTGAGACGCATCACCCAGCCTCCACAACCATTTACCCAGTAATGCTTTGTTCATAGTTTCTATTGAACGGACCCCCAATCCTCAAAGTATTTGGATACTACGTGTTTATCCTCAGTTGTGACTTGTGATTGAGAGGTGCTGTTGGTTGTGTAATCTTCTAGAGGGACTGGTTTCATCATAGCAAGTCAATCAATGAAATCTAGGATTTCTAATGGAGTGAAAAAAAAGGCTGATATAGTGGTTCCTCATCAAAAGGGAACATGAACCATAATGCTAGATTTAGGGTTGATTTGTTTAGTGGAAAGAATTATCAAGAGTGGTCCTATTCTGCTCAGTTGGCTATTGGAGAAGCTAGAAGACTTGGATATATAGATAGACCATACCTGAACCACCTAAGAATGATCCAAAGTATTTGGATAGGAAGTTAGAAAATATGTTGTTGATTATAAATTGGATCTTTTTAGTCCATGTAGAACATACTTGCAGCAAGTTAACACTGATATAAGAAAACAAAAGAGTTATGGGATTCAATTTTTGAGTTTTCCACACAAAGATATCATGCAAGTATCGACCAATTCAAGCAAGGAGATATGACCCTGGGAGAAACTATTGTGCTGAATGTCAATATTTCAAAAAAAATTAAAAAAAAAAAAAGAAGGAAAACTATTGTGCTAGACTCGAGGAATGTGGAGAGAGTTGGCTTTGTATAACGTATATATGAACGTCTAGACTTAAGCTCGATTGAGTCATTCGGGCACAAGTTAAAGTTAATTCATGCATGAGCATCATTTGAATGTTGTACATAGAATTTTGAAATATCTCAGGAAATTCGAAAGGCAAGGAATATTGAACTCAAGCCATGGATAGCTAAATATGGAGGCATACAGTGACACAGATTGGACAGGTTCAAAGACAAATACAAGGCCAATGACAAACTTCTGTCATGGAAAATCAAGTACTGAAGCTGAATATTGAGCAGTGGCACATGGGCTTACGAGTCGTCGTACCTTTTTTAA
The DNA here is from genome assembly GCA_037013555.1 of Sextonia rubra. Taxonomy (NCBI): domain Eukaryota; kingdom Viridiplantae; phylum Streptophyta; class Magnoliopsida; order Laurales; family Lauraceae; genus Sextonia; species Sextonia rubra. The sequence goes on from JASUAD010000001.1 coordinate 69,740,550, forward strand.
GTTGGGTTCTGCACACAAGAACTGATGGCATTACATTGTGATAGTACACCCACACAATACATTGTTACTAATCTAGTGTACCATGAAAGAACAAAGCATATTGAAGTTAATAGTCATTTCATCCAAGAGAAGGTTAACAACCAAGAAATCAAGCGGAATATACACAAAGAAAGGCAATTTACAGATTTTCTTACTAGAGCTATGACTTGGAGACAATTGTCTGATGCTTTCTCCAAGATAGGCATAGCAAGCATATATGCACTAGTTTAAGGAAGAGTGTTGTGAGAGAGTTATTCAAAAAAACCCAAAAAAAATAAAAAGGCCCAAAGGGACTTTAGAATGGTCACCTTCCCAGCAACAACAGTTTGCTACAAAGACCAAAGGGTTAACCTAATGAACACCAAAATGGTTGATGAACTAGCTCCAAGTCCTTGTTAAAACTGTTAGTTAGGATCTATTTGTAATTATTCGGTTAATCAGGTTTTTGTGTGTAAATACTTCCCAAGTTAGGGGTGTTTTGTAAATACTGAAAATATCGTACTCTAAATATTGGGAGATGTAACATGTGATAATGAAAGGTTGAACGAATAAAGAACATAGTCTTCCTAATCTCTTTCTTATTCAAGTAATAGGGTTTACTACAAAAAACATGGTAGCAGATCCCTGGTTTAGGGCCTAATCTATTTTTTTTTTAATTGTATAAGAGAAGTATATTTGGAATCAAGAGTATCATTTGACAAGACTCCGATTACTCAACGAAACCCAATCTTGAAGTAATCTTCTCCATTCATCCTTGTTTGGTTCAGTGCCACAGAAACAATTGGTTCTGTGCTGCAGAAACAAGACCGGGAGAGATTCGACCCTGGAGAAGAAGCCTTAGGTGTAGATCTTCTGATCTTCTAAGAGTGTTTGCACCAGAGACAAAGACGTGTTCGTACCAGAGATAAAGACTTCCCGGAGGAGTATTCTTCTTCTTCCTCTCTTGACAACTCTCTGTAACTAGAGACGAAGTCTTCCCAAAAATGAAGACTAATGTTCTTTTGTTCAAAGCCCTGAAGCCATCGAACAAGCTTTTTGTTTATATCAGATTCAAGGGTTGAATCCAAAAGCCCACTTCATATGCCCATCCAGAAGCAAGCCCAAGTTGTTGCATTCAGCCCACTTTTCACAAGTAGGAAACCTAAATCCCAATTCTAGAATTACAAGAGAACTCTTTAATGGAAAAAACTATAATGAGTGGTCATATTCAGCAAAATTGGCCCTTGGAGGGGCTTTGAGGTTGAACCATACCTGAAGTACCCAAGGATAGCCCTAGATATGCTTTTCAGAGTTTCCGATTTTGTAAGATTGCTAAAGGATTATGGGCTTTAAAGGTTCACATGCTCAAAAACAAAACCATGCTAAGATCTACCGATTGAAAACGGATCTAGCCAATTTTAAGCATGACCTTAGGAGATTACTGTGCTCAAAATTCAAGGACTCTGGAGAGAACATGAACAATACAAGCCAATTCCTTAGGGCCAAGAGAAAGCCATTGAAAATCGTCGTATCTATGAATTATTGGGTGGTGTAAATCCAGAATATGAGACAGTCGGGTCACAAGGTTTAAGGCAAGATCCTCTCCCATCTATTGAGAAAATTTTCATCTTCTTCAAGGTAAGGAAGATCACCAATCAGTTATGGTTAGAAAGGACCAACCACCTCCTCCATCACAAAAACAACCAGTTATACACAGAATATATATATATAGTGGAATTCTAACAAATGTCCTCCTCAAACAGGGGTGTTTCTGCCCCTCTCTCATCCAATGAGAGAAGGTTGAGGTGGAGACTTTTTCTCCCTTCCATTATTGTTATGTCAGTATATTAAATTCAGTCATAACAACAACTTAAAAGTTGCTTAACATTTAAAAGGGATGATTAAAGCTTAAAAGAAACCCATTTATTTACCATAATCGCAAACTAAAAAAAGCCATGTACATAGATGTCATTAGTTTAAACACAATCCAACCACTACCGATAGGGATTTCTTAAGGTTGGGCCCACTTATGAAAAGAATTGGCTTTAGTTTCAAGCAAGGTTTAAAAAATCGGACTCAGGACCTGACTCAGTCATGACCGAGTCCTAGTCAACTCAGCCAAGTCGGGCCGACCCGACTCAGTTTGGGCCGAGTCCGAGTCGAATTGGACTCGGCCAATTTTTTAAACCATGGTTTCAAGCCAATCAAACCACTGTTGTCATTGATCGAGTTACCAAGCAAAACGGGCCTATTGAGGAGGAGAAAATTAAGTATAAAATGTGGTTGGTCTTAGAGCTTTATAAAGAAAGAAAAAAAAATAGGGATTCCTTTTTGAGAGAGATCAATGAAGCATTTAAATGCTTTGACGTTTGCTCCTTAAAATAAGCAAAGAAATAAACACATTATCTACCACTGTATTCCCATTCGTCAAATACAAAGGGGCATTTTTGTTTGGGCAAAATGCCTGGGCACCAAGTAGCATCCCCTATATATATATATATAATACTTGGGTCTTGAATTTGGCCCCTAGTCAAGTCTAGAGCCAATTGGATCCATCAGTGTTGGAGTTGGAGACCATACTTAGACACATCTTGAGTACAAGTCCAACTCCAAGTACAAAATCTTAAATGGGTCTTGATATGGGTGCCCACAATCCAAACCCAAGCCCAACTCATTTAAAACGTTAATATTCATGCACCTATGACATTTTTATGCAAGGCTTAACTTTAATACACAAATATATAATATGTATATATATATTAATATACAAAACCCCACACAGAAGCCTATAACTATTTAAATTTATAGATAACACCAAAGTATTCAAGAGGAGGTACCTTGGTAAATGTTATTTGCAAATGATAAAGTCCCAGCGAACAAATCAAGAGACGTGTGAATGCAAAACTTAAGAGAGAGGGGGAGGCTTTGGAAATTCAAGGGCCTTGAAATAAGTTGAACAAAGATGGAGTAAATTGCAACTTCAATGAGGATGTATGCAAAGAAATAACTCCTTTGAGAATTGAAGCTTAAGAGATATGATAAAAAGGGTCATTTTGATACCTTGGCTCAATAATTAGTAAGGATAGGGAGATTAAGGAGAATGTCAAACATAGGACAAGAATTCGATAGTTAAGGTGGAGACTTGCTTCTGGGTAATTTGTGAAGTGCATTCCAACAAGTCTTAAAAAGAAATTTTTACAAGACATTGGTTAAACCAACCAGCTATGACCTATGTAGCATAATGTTGGCCAATTAGAAAACAATACATCCAAAAAAAGAGTGTAGTAGAAATCAAAATGTTTAGATATATGTTTGGTAACAGTCTAGAAAAATAGAATTAGAAGTGACCACATCAAGAGAATTCAAAGGTAGCATTCATAGATGATAAATTAAGAGAGACTTGTTCGAGATTGGACATGTCCAACACAAGCCAACAGCGGCAGCAATAAGATTAAGTTTCTCAATGTAGATTGATGGCTTCTCAACAAAAAAAGAATAGGCCAAAGAGGACATGAATGGTAGTAATGATAAATGTGAAGAAGTACAAACTATCTGCAAATTAGGCCCAAGATAGATTGGAATGGCAACAAAATTCATATAGCTAACCCCAATAAATTTGGGACAAGGATTTGATGATGATATCATTGACAAGCTTGTAGCATAGCAAGAAGTTGCACAATATCACAACCCTGAAGTTGTGGGTTCAAGTCACGTTGCCAATCGAAAAAATACACATATTATAATGTCATTTACCAGTCTTCTAAATGTTTGCTGTTTTTCTTTTAAACTTTTAATGCCTTTTGCATGACTTGGCTAAGACTCGGCCATTTTAGCATAGGCAATTTAGCATTGGTGGTCCCAAAACTATGTTTGGAGCCTGACTGGGAGTCTCCTAATTAATCGGAATGTTTTAAGACTTTTGGCAAGTCCACTGTGGAGTCCCAATAGACTTCCTCTCTCAGAATAGCAGTTTCCAAACAGGACTTCCCACCAAACACTATATATAAATATACACAGATTAGAACCCATCGTAGAAACTACAAGAGAGAGAGAGAGAGAGAAAGAGCGAGAGAGAGGACTGATTTGGCTGTGGAATTGATTAGGAGGAGAAGAGGATCAATAGCGGGACGAGCGGCGGATGTCTGACGAGAGGCCAATCACTGCCCAATCAACACGCGTCTATACCAGGTGAGTAGAATCTAAACTGACTATTGATGCCCTGAATTTAGTATAAAATTTAATCAATGTGATCCGTCGATGAACTGTTGTTATTGTGCACTTGCGCTACAGTAATCACTGGCAAAGCGTATCAGCCAGATTTGGTTTTGGACCCAGACGACCCATCCAGCCCTAAATCAGATCTGATAATCTGATGCAGAATTAGTGTTCGACCCTAATGACCCTATACAAGTTGAGAACCATCTCAATTACACCATCGATCGTGGAGAAGAAAACTCCCCTTCACTGTGACGACTTACGGTAAAGCAAACAGTGATTGTAACATACCTTCCAGATGGAGAAATTGGGGAAAAAGTTACCATGAGCTTGCTTTCATCTCCAGTTAAGGCTTCCTCACCATAGAATCCAGATTCTAGTGAAACTCAGGCTGGATCTGTGATTTGTCACAGTCGGCACCCGTCAAACAGCTTGGATGAAATTGAGTTCGAAACCCCCTGTGGACCACCTGATCCAAGATCACGTCCACACATCTTGGAGAGGACCCCTGGGCGACCACGGTGGTGAAGATTCCAGGCGCATCGAACCGTTGAGCGCCACCCTGAAATAGTCTCCAATCGAGCCTGGCGGTGCCTCTTCTGACGAACGAAACAGCGAAGAAGACGCCTGTTCTGTAATATGAAATCGACGAACTGGAGGAGATTTTATATAAACCTTTGGAAATTACGAAATTGCCCTTCTATTTCCTTAAATTCCTTTTTAAGGCTTAGGACAAACTTATGGCATGACAAATTATAAGTCCCATGTTTTCTATTACTTAAATTAATATGTGTCCAGTTAATTGAATGTTATGCGGGCCCTTCATCATAATCAACTATTCTTTATGACTAAATTGTCCATGATAAATTCTAGAATAACTAGTTACTTCAATGAGATATTTTCCTTGGAATTATTAATTGTGTCTTGATGGATAACTTTATGATAAATAATCGATTACCCCAATAAAACATGGGCAATGCCACCACCTAGTACCAACTCCGATTCGGAGTGGGGCGAGGATTAACCAGTGTTGTGTGGTACTTGCCAAATAAAAGAGTAAGATGATGCAGCCAATTACGGTGGAGATGACTCTATACTAAAATTATTAAAATGAATTTACCATTGATGATTGAAATAAGTGTGATACCAACTGCTGGCACTGAGTATAGAACTTCCCTCGTGGATGTTGGTCGAGGGAAAGAGGTTCAGCAATCATGGTGGCATGATAAGCCATGTTGTTGATAGAAATGTAGGTATTCCAGTGTGGGAGTATCGGAACAGGCTCAACATTCATGGTGGATGACAAACCATGTTATTGACAGAAATGTAGATACACCGTATGGGGTATCGGAACTATTTGATGCCACAGTGGGAAATCACTTAAGAAAGAAATTGATTAGAATGTAACTAAAATCATATCATTGAATATATATACATGTTTCCCGAATGATTGAAATATGCTTTATCTTAATGATTTCCTATTCTACTCACCAGTTTTACTGATTAGTGGTTCGCCCCACTTCAGGTAATGCAGTTGTGGAGGTTACGGGAAGTGACGGGGATCAGCCGGTAGACTTTGGCATGCGTGGTTGATCCAGAGGGCGGAAAAGCAAAAGAATAGATTTATAGTTGGGATTAGCCCAAGATTTAGACCTTATTATTTTCCTTTTCTCAAATAAAAATTGTCTTATTCAGTAGTGTTATCAAGACTTATAAAATTTACATAATAGTTGGAATATAAGGAAATTTGGTTGTTTATGACCTTGATGCTCATGAGAATTTGACTTAAGTGGTGTTGTTATTAAAATCTGAGTGCGGCTTAAGAATCTGAAGAGCTCCAGATTCCTGGGTCGTTACATTGTAGCATAGCAAGAAGTTGCACAATATCACAACCCTGAAGTTGTGGGTTCAAGTCACGTTGCCAATCGAAAAAATACACATATTATAATGTCATTTACCAGTCTTCTAAATGTTTGCTGTTTTTCTTTTAAACTTTTAATGCCTTTTGCATGACTTGGCTAAGACTCGGCCATTTTAGCATAGGCAATTTAGCATTGGTGGGTCAACGTGGATTCGAAGGTGACCGAGTCCCAATTCAATTGAGTTTTAAAATCCATCCTCAAATAGATCAGATAATGCATCAATGATGATGACGATGATTTTTAACTTTTATAATTATATTCAACTTTTTATGGTTTATGAAACTTACATAATGAAATGAGTGGCTCAAATCCATGAAATGCATCTACAACCTTCAATTCAAACTAACACTAATACCAAGTCGCAAGACCAGTAATAAATGTACTCCATGCATTTGGATTCCATTTGTCTAAACTTCAGCCAAAAGAATAAATGAAATTAGTCAACCTAGAGGACCTAAAATAAAAGTTGATAGTTTAGGCACTTCAATATTAGTTAGCGACCTACACGACATACAGAGGTTTGATAAATACCTAAATACTAAGAATGCAAAACATAAAAACAAACATTTTCTTATAGTCCAAAAGTCTAATTAACCCTTTCTCAGACTTAAAAATTTTCTATACTAACCAATACAAATCATGAATAACCAACAATTTTCACTTTCGAATCAGCAGATACACCACTATTTTGAACCATGTATCAAACACAACTTAACTACAAATTTAACCAATAATTTTCAATTTCAAATCAGCAGATACCCCACTATTTTGAACCATGTATCAAGCACAACTTAACTACAAATTTAACCAATTGTCAATTTAAATAAATAATAATATATAAAAAGTCTACTTACCATGTCGTCAATTGCAAATCCTTTTGTCCATTTGAGTAGAATGCCTGAAGAAACCGATATTTGTCTAACAGGAAAAGAGAATGTAAATCCTAGCTCCTTCTTATTTGATGGAAGCTTAAATTCATCGCCTTCATTTTCAAGAAAACGCTCAAACACTGACGCAATAAAATCAAAGAGATCCTACATGCAAGGGAAAAAAATCAAACCTCCTTTGTTCCATAATAATGATTTCAAATGGCACTGTGAGAGGATGCCAAAATGATAATTAAAAAGAAAAAATTGCACAAGAATACAACAATGGTTACATACTTAAATATTCAAATATTCATAAAGAAAAAGGAGAAGAAAACAAATTATAGAACATTAGTTGTGAACCAAGTCAGAGAGATTTTAACATAGTTGTAGGTAGAATCTTAAGTACCTCACTTGTACTGGTCATTAGATGTTCAGGAATTAGCTGTTGTTCCACATGGGCTTCCATGGTTGTTGACCTTTCACTCCTAAGTAGAATCCGTAGGACTCTTAAGTTAGTACCTCCTAAATCAAGCGCATAATAGGCCCCTCTTTCGCTCCTGAAAACACATAAGATATACCATATATTAACACACAACATTAATACCATCACAAAGTAGCCAATCAGTGTTGGCAACAAACCAAGTTGACCATAGAGCTTTCTAAAAGCATTTGAGACTCAAAAGCTTCTAAATACAAACCACCACCTCCACCCCCCATATTTTCTTTCCACACCAACCATTTTAAAATTTATTTATTAAAAATATACCCCTATAGTGAATTACCTAAAAGGACATCTGCACCCCCACAACAGTTCGTGTTCACTTCCTGCAAGTCTAACATTGGGGTCTGAAGCTGGCTTTGATTTCAGGGCCTGTCTGGATATAACTGGGATCTAGGACTAGGATTCGTACTTGGATTCAATTGCAGCGATTCTGATTCAGGTCCCGGTTCAGTCTGTGTTAAGATCTATGAAATTTTAAACTTATTTTAGTACTACTTTGTTTCAGTTGTAAGGCTTACGCCAGAAGGATCACAACTCCCAGTAGTCTTGTGTCCATCGAGGCCTGGGCTCCAGATTATAACACAACCAGTCCCATCTAAATTTGGATCCAAATCAGATAGACATGGGGTGGGGAAGGGGGGGAGGGGGGGTGGGGAAGGGGGGGAGGATGTGGGGAAGAAGGGGTGAAGGGGAGGTGGAGCAGGGGCAGAGGAGGTGGGGAAGAAGGGGCAGAGGAGAGTGGAGAAGGGGAGGAGGGGGTGAGGAAGGAGAGGTTACTCAAGGTATTATGTTGGGGGGATGGTGTAAAGAAAAATGTAACATTTTCAAATTCAATGGTGGGTGTAGAGAGAGAGGGTGTGGAAAGAAAAAAGGGGAGACAAGAGGGGGGGTGGTTTGGGGTTTTGAAGCGTTGTATTTAGAAGCTGTCTTGAGGATAACCCATCAAGGCTCCACTTGAGCACTTCCCAAAAAAGACTCGAAAATCAAATTGAAGGCGTGTCTTGTAGTTGAGCCACATGCCTCACCATATGAGGTTCAAATGAAGCACGTGTTTTACTCACGCTCCATTATCAGGGGCCATAAGCCCCACTAAAACATCTTAATAAAAAAAGTAGGGAAGTTTGTAATTTTCAGAACTTTAAAGCTTTAATTTTTATTTCCTTCTTACTTTAAGAATGTTGTAAACAGGGAAACTTATATAAGCCCTTGTTAACTACAATAGCTTTGAATTTATAGTATATTTTAAATTTTGTGTAATCATTAAATTACTCAAAGGACAAGAAAAGAGTGCTCATGAAGCTTATGCATCACGCTTTGGGCAATTAGAATGCCTTGCCTCATGTCCCAACATAATAACATTGGTCAACAAATCATGTGAACCCAAACAATTGAAAGTACCTACTGATGCTACAGAACGAAGACATTTACAAGGTATAAAGTAAAATAAGTAATAACTCAAGACGGGGATAAAAAAAAAGAAGTAAAGAACCTGACCATCATCCCTTTGTTTTTCTTCCCCATGCATTGAAGATGGAAAAGAAAGGACTGACTAAATATAGCCTACAGCTATGCAGGAGGAAAAGGCAATACTGATCACATACATCGCCCAAAATTCAAAAGTACTATCTTACAATTAAAAAAATTTGAAAAGAATTAGGGCCCACAAAATGCAAGTAGCGTCAATATTCTAGCAAACCTTGTTCTTTTTATTTTTAGAGATGAGTAAAATATGCAATTTAAAAATTGTAGCAACTATGGCTTTGAAATATAAAAAAATAAAAAGAACTATGAAAAAGAAAAAAAGTAGGTTGCATTTCACCTATACTGACTAAAACGGCAGAGATCTTGTCCAATATTGAAAATGATTTGCTCTAGCAATTTTTAATTGTATCCTTTTTCTTAAATATGGCAATGACCCTTTCTAACCTTGTCTAACCACCTATAAAGAAAATGTATTTGATGATCATAACTTGAGCCAGATGTTTAGATAAGGATCATTCTAGTTGAATTGAAAACCAAATTGTCTAACCAAGTCTTGATTGTATGAAAAATGCAGGATGCAGAGAAGAACTATGCAGTCTTTTCTATAAGAACAAAGGAGATACAGAACTGCTTGAAGAGCCATAAGAATAATCAAGCAACACTTGCGGTAGGAATCAAATACTTCTGAGAACCAACTTGCCTTTATGCCAGGAAGGTCTACTATGAAGCCATTTTCTTATCAGGACAACTGATAGAAAGTTTCAATAAGAGGAAAAATTTGCAGAGTCTTTATTGATTTGGAGAAGGGTTACCAATTAGGTGCTGAGATAAGTTCATTTGGGCAAGCGTTGAAGAAAAATGACATCCCAGATGGACATAACAAAATTATACAAGATATGTAAGAAGGGATAATAACAAGCATGAGAATTGTGTGCCATGACCACTGAGTCCCCAATAGAAGTAGGATTGCACCAAGGGTCTTTGAGCCCTTATTTGTTCACCTAGGCTATAGGTAACATAGCAATAAATATTCAAGCTGATGCTTTTAAGTGTGTGCCGTTTGCAAATTCCTTGGTATTCCTTACGTAGACATGAAAGCAAGTAATGATAAGCTTGAGCTTTGGCTAAGTGGAGTTGAGCTAGTGAAGTGTTATGTGATTGTTGAGTACCTCTAACACAGCTTGATTGGTGCAGAAGGACCTGTCCAATTGCAGGCACCTTCATACCAAGCTTAGTGCAATCCCTTCAAAGGTTTTGTTCAAAAAGAGGCAACAAGTTGAATATTGTTGAAGATTTCTTTTGAAAATTATGTAGAATGTCTCTAAATAGGCCTTTAGGACACCCAATGAAAGAAATACCTATTTTGCAAAAGGATTTCCTTTCCGTAAAATAAAAACTTTCATTGAACCTCTATTAAAATAGAAAAACAAAACTCAGAGCAAAGCTAAGCCAAGGAAGATACTTAAGGAGATAATACTAACAAAGATAATAAAGGACATGACTTATTTCTTAATGGGAGGATTAGGCTCCTGCTTTACATAGATGGGTCTGTTAGGCCAGCCATGAGCTCTAGCTTGGGCACAATGGACTTAAGTCTGGCCCTTGGATATTAGGTGATGTAGGCCCTAGGGTTAGGGCTTGCATGAAGTGCAGAAGCACGTATCTGAGGACACTTCAAATCATTTTCAAGAAGACTTCAAGATACAAAGGCGCCAAGGATAACACCTAAAAGTCTATTCAATAGTTAAGTCTGTAAAATAACATACTACAATGCCATATAAATAAGAAAGCAAACTTAGGGCCTAAGAAAACCTAATCTAATAATAGAAACTACAAAAACTGGAAATATAATCTTAATCACAATCATTGAATAAAATTAGAAACTAATAATTATAATTTAATACTAAATCTACCTGGGCCCTCACAGGTGGCCATTGAGGTCTATCTGCATCGTTATCCCCGGCTTGGAAAGAACTCGACCTCGAGTTTGGTAAATGTCCTCCTGGGTCAAAGATCAATCTAACAAACTTTTTCTTTGTTGGATGCTATGCAGCTTCTTTGTTCCCCTTTATGTATAATATCTTTGGATGGCCAGGTGTTATGTGGATGTGAGATTGAACACTTAGGCAGGTCATGCGTGGAAGTAGCACCATCAAATCACAATTTTTTTACTAGTCATCTCTCATTTTCCATTGTTGATCCCGGAAGACGAAAGCAATAGAAGAATTTAGGAGGGGAATAGCAATAACTTATTCTTCTTTCCTTGCTGTTTGCACTTTCACTTCTTGATCATCATTACTCATCATCATCATTATCATCATCAAAGCCTTATCCCAATCATGTCGAGGTCGGCTACATGAATTTTGTTTCTCCATTCCGTTTTATTTTGAGCTAAATCCTTCGATAAATTAAACTTCTTCAAATCTGAATCAATGACCTCCATTAGTATTTTCTTCGGCCTACACCTACCTCTTGATGGGCCATCCACCTGTATAGCCAAAACTTTTTCTCACCGGTGCCATTATCTGTCTACGCTCAACATGCCTAAACCATCTTAAACAAGTTTCTCTAATCTTATCCCCTATTAGTGTTACCCCTAAATGCTCTCGAAAATACTCATTTTTAATTTTATCTTTCCTAGTTTTACCGCACATCCACCTAAGCATTCTCATTTCCGTTACATCCATCTTATGAATATGCGTCTTCTTAACTAACCAACATTCTGCTCCATATGTCATAGCTGGTCTAACCACTGTCCTATAAAATTTGCCCTTCAATTTCATTGGCATCCATCTGTCACAAAGCACTCCAAAAGCTAGTCTCCACTTCAGCCATCCAGCTTTTATCCTGTGCTCTACATCCGCGTCAATCTCCCCATCCTTACTAATCATCGAGCCTAAGTACCAAAAAGAATCTCTATGTGGTATCTCATGGGTTTCAATTTTGGCAGTGGTTTCAACACTTTGTATATGTCCGCTGAAGTTACAATCCATATATTCTATCTTTGTACGACTTATTTTAAAGCCTCTAGATTCTAATGCCCCCCCGCCATCTCTTAAGCTTTGTATTTACATCATCTCTTGATTCATCAACCAATACTATATCATCTGCAAACAACATACACTATAGTACTTCTTCTTGAATATGCACGGTTAACTCATCAATAATTAATGCAAAGAGATAAGGGCTTAAGGTTGATCCCTGATGTAAACCTATAGTCACGGGGAATCCACCTGTTTCTCCACATGTGGTTCTCACATTTTTACTGCTTCGTCGTACATATCCTTAAAATTTTCAATGTAACCTCTGGAGACATTTCTTTTTTTTAAAACCCACCAAATTAAATTCCTCGGTACTCTATCATAGGCTTTTTCTAAATCGATAAAGACCATGTGTAGATTTTTCCTCTTTGCTCGATATTTTTCCATTAATTGTCTAAGTGAAAAGATAGCTTCCATAGTTGATCTCCTTGGCATAAAACCAAATTAATTTTCAGAGATTTTGGTCTTCCGTCTCTTTCTTTGCTCCATTATTATCTCCCATAACTTCATAGTATGACTTATAAATTTAATCCCTCGATAGTTGGTACAATTTTATATATCTCCCTTATTCTTATACATAGGTACTACAATGCTTCTTCTCTATTCATCCAGCATTTTCTTTGTCACAAGTATCTTATTGAATAGTCTACATAACCAACTCACCCCAACCTCTCATAAGCATTTTCATACCTTTATCGGAATACCATCTGGGCCTGTTGCCTTTCCTGTCTTCATTCGCTTCAATGCTTCCTTCACTTCCACCCCTCTAATTCTATGGAGAAAAGTATGCTCTAGTGATGAAGTATCCTCCTTAACTCTTATATCCCTCAAATATTCTTCATTTAGAAGTTTGCCAAAATATTCATTCCACCTTTCTTTAATGTCATTGTCCTTCACCAGAATATTTTCCTCATTGTCCTTAATACATTTAACATGATCTAAGTCCCTACTTTTCTTTTCTCTTATTTTTGCGAGCTTAAAAATATCATTTTCTTCTTCTCTTGTTCCCAACCTAATATAAAAGTCATCGTATGCTTTGAGCTTTGTACTACTTACGACCTTCTTAGCTTTTTTCTTTGCCTTCTTATACAGTTCAAAATTTTCCATACTCTTAGTCCCCTGCCAAACTTTATAGCGATGTCTTTTTTGTCGAATAACTTCTTAAACCTCCACACTCCACCACAATGTTTCTTTATTAATGTATCCTTCCTTTTGATTCTCCAAATACCTCTTTTGCAGCATTCTTAATGCAATTTGCCATTTGATTCCACATTACTGTAGTTTCTCCTTCAAGATTACATTCTCTTTTCTCAATCATTTTGTCCTTAAATATATTTGCTCTTTCCCCCCTTCAAATCTCTCCACCTTGTTTTAGGGTCCATTTTGCTTACTAACGCTCTTTTTTTACTTTTAATGCAAATATCTAAAACTATGAGCCTATGTTGCGTAGTCAAACTCTCCTCGAAATTTCGAGGCCATGTGTAGATCTGGAATCTTCTATGTCTTGCTTTGGCTTCTCGGTCTACATATCCTGTCACTCGTTCCTCAACATAGTCTGCTGTTATTTGTGAAGACTTTTTTACTGAAGGCATAACTTTCACTAGATAAGACCTTTAAAGCATCCGCACCACACAAATTGCTTCCCAATATGCCTCATGAATATTCTTACAGCCATTCATTCTCTCCACTATTTCCAATCTCAAGCCTCTGAGTAAACTAAACAAGTCGTGTTCCTTAGCATCTTCTAATCCACACTTGTCTTGGAGCCATGAAAATATGTCACCGTACTCAAGAACTGACAATTCTCCTTGTTTCAAATCAAGAAAGTACCAAAAATAGACTTCATTTTCAAAATACAATAAGCCATATTTCTCTACATATTTGACTCTTTAAAGTGCGTAGAAGATTTTACTAGCACGAAATTTCATCTTGGACTAACCTAGTATGTAGATCTGCTCACCACGATAGTGCAAGAAAAAGCAGATAAAAAATATGGCTTCAAATGGTGCCACAATCGCGAAAATAATTCTCGGCCTTTGATTTGGCCAACTCTGTTGTTTGATCGTGCTTTGATGAGGCAATGATGAGGTGACGATGCCAATTGTTATTGTAAGGCAAGCTTATTGCTATTGGGTTTTTCTATGGGCCTTGGATAACAATTGGGTCAACACAACTTGAGCCTGTTAGAGAATACATTGTCAACTAAGTCAGAACTGCTAACTACAGCTGGGCTAGATTCTTGAAAAAAACTTGGGCTTCAAATGAGGATCAGACCAGACCTATGCTTGAAACTAGGCCCAAAATTCAAACACTCCAGAAATGCACGTGTGCTTTTTTTTTTCCCAAACCTAGCGTCTGAAAGAGAAGAAATGTTCGAAATGGAAGAGAAGAAAGGCTCGACACCCTTTTCCCTTTCGCTACTCAACGAAGGGTGGAGATGAGAGCAGGGAATGAACAATGGAGAACGACGAGCAACGACGACGATGGTGCCAATGCCAGGTATGCTATTTCCTTCTTCTTTTCTGCTCTTTTTTTTTTTTTTTTTGCTAGGTATCAGGATAGGAGATGGGTCTCTCTCTCTCTCTCTCTCTCTCTCTCTCTCTCTCATGGGTTAGGAGATAGGGTATCTCTTTGGATAAGGTTTGGTTGGTTGCAATGAAGGGATTTTGTGGTTTTGATTTTCGCAGGGCAGCGGATGACATTAATTGGTTTTTTATTTTTATAAGCCAGCAACTAATGAACTGGATTTCGGGTTCAACAGTGATTTTGTTTGGGATTGTGGTTGTAGCGATCAAGTAACAGAGCAACGGTGATGACATGGGTGGCTTCCGGGTGAAGGTTTTTCTTTCTTTCTTTTTTTGTTTCAGTACAATGGTCGAGGGGAAGGGCCATGAACAGAATGAGGTTTACGGGAGAGACACTGTAAAAAAGGAATGGATGGATGGATAAGCTCTAATCAATGACCAGAAGGTGATCGGAGCGACAGGGATCTTCACTCTAATACCAATTGATGCAAACCCTAGGGTTAGGGCTTGCTTGAAGTGTCGAAGCATGTATCTGAGAACACTTCAAATCATCTTCAAGAAGACTTCAAGATACGAGGACGCACCTCCAGGGCTAACATCCACAAATCTATTCAATAATCAAGTCCGTAATATAACACACTACAATGCCATATAAATAAGAAGGCAACTTAGGGCCTAAGAAAACCTACTCTGATAACGGAAACTAAATAAACTAGAGATCTAATCCTAATCACAATCAATAAATAAAATTAGAAACTATTAACTATAATTAAAATCTTCAATCTACTTGGGCCTTATAGATGTGGCCATTGAGGTCTATCTGCATCATTAGGCCTCCTATTTCACATAGATGGGTCTGTTAGGCTAGCCATGAGTTCTGGGCTTGGGCCCAATGGACTTAAGTATGGCCCATGGATCCTGGCCTCAATCTATTTCATTCATTCTATGATAACCCAAGAGTGTTGGGCAATAGAAAGAAGAAGACGACGATGACGACGAAGAAGAAGAAGAAGAAGAAGAATTAAGAATGTATAAAGAAAAATAACAAAAAAAAATAAAAGGAAGAAAGTAAGGGTAGGTATATAAAGTCAAGAAATGTCTTTTAAGATGGTATACCTAAATCAGGCCACATCACATGATGGGAGGTTTGAAGGAAATAGGAGGGAGGATCAATTAAGACCTTCACTAAAATAGTGAGAAAAGACACGTTAAAAAATGGAGTGAGGATGGACACGGACACAAATCGGGTTAGCATAGATAGATAGAACATGCAAAGGCAACCTCAAATAGAAAAGGGCTTGACAATGATGATATCGATCTTGTATGGACTCGGCACTCTTCACACTCATCTGCACAGTGTGTGCATCAGCATGAGAGAGAGAGAGAGAGAGCTACACATTGTAAGACAATATTAGAAAGATGGGCATTATAATTATTGTGTTGCAGTACTTATATTTATTGTGTTCCACTACTCAAGTAGAAGGCATTAAGCTTACACTTGAGTAATGGGATAAGGCTAGGATAATGATGATGATCCAACAAACTAAAAATGGCTACTCATATGCAAGGAAATTATTCTAACATTTTAAGAGATACTTCAGATCCATTTGGCTAAAGAATTATATGAATTTTCGGAATGCAATTGTCCTACATGATGATAATTGGGGTTGTCTGACCGTCAAGATAGTGGCTCAGTTGGTTTGAGCCTTGACTTTGCTTCACAAGGTCTCAAATTTGACTGCAGTCCCTTGCATTATCCGGGTATCATGTGCGACCATGTATGTACCTCCTAAGAAATAGTCCTTGGTCATCAGAATTGGTAACCCTCAGGTCAGAGGCCAAAGGTCCGAAGGCTAAGCTGGCGAGGGAAACCCTAGGTCATAAAAAAATTAATAATAATTGGGGCTGTCTGCTGATGTGGTTTTTTCCATCTCACCAATTTGTTCTCGGTTAATGGAATGACATTCTCAAAATTTTGCAGATCTCAAAATGCGCTTTTTTACTTACCATGTCCCACACTTCAAAAATCAGTTTGATTACAATATGATATTATAATGAAATGAGTTCCACAAGAAATCCCCAATTTTCCACATGGGATGATTCCATTCCTACTAATTCCTAAACTAAACAAATCCGTAATTTACCATTCACAAAAAAATCTCTTCGAGGCATGTTTATATTGACGAGTTATATGATCTTCAACCTAAGGTTTTTCACATGAACATGGAGACTTGAATTTGCACATGTGGGGAAAATAGTATTATTGGGTCGCTCCTCAGATAGATATTGTCTAGATAATTGCCTTGGTCAAAAGATCCTAGACATCTAATATCTGCAATAGAGGGAGAACCATCTAAGGTGATGCATGCCGGATATCTCATCTATCTAAAGATTCTAGCCCTAACAACAATCAAAGAGGAACAATAGCAATGACCCATATTGAATGCAAAAATGTCAAACAAATCTTCCAACCTGAGCAAATTTTTGAAACTTCATATATTTAGAGAGAGGGCCTTGAGCAAATTTTTGAAACTTCATATATTTAGAGAGAGGGCCTTGATGTCAATAAGCCTAAACCACCAAAGCATGGCCCTACATGTGTTAAGTCTAGGTTTTGGGCCACTGTAGACACACGTGCTAATGCAGTATAGGCCTTAGTGGCCACATGTAAAGGGCCAAGTAGATTTAAGAATTATATATCATTAGATTTTACATTTTATTTTATTTTATGAGTTCTATTTAGGATTTAGTTTTTAGTTTAATAGATTTCTTAGGCTCTAAGTTATTCTTCTTATTTATATTGCAATGCAAAGAACAATTAAGCAAAGACCTGATTGGTTAATAGAATTGTGGGTTTCATCCCTAGAGCTGCATCCTCATGTGCTGTCTTGTTGAAGACAATTTGAAGTGTCCTCGAATATGTGCTTCGGCACCCTACGCAACTCTAACCATAGGGCCTGCATCGCATGCTATCATGTAACTACTACTTTTTTTTTAAAAGATAACTGCATTCATTTCACCAAACCTTTACAGAATAAAAGAACGATATTTTATACAAAAAAGCCCCCCAAAGAACAATGATGCCCATGGAGAACAGGATGAGAACCCCAAAAAATTAGACCTCAACCTGAAGAAAGAAAAAACTATTAACCATGAGTGACAATAGTCAAAGAAGGATTGGATACACCCTCTTTCGCTAGACGATCCGCTTCTAAGTTGGCACAACGCTTGATCAAATGGAATAAGATGTTTAACATCTTGGAGTATTCCCAATAGTAATACATCATCATCATCATCATCATCATCATCAAAGCCTTATCCCAACCATGTCGGGGTCGGCTACATGAACTCTGTTTCTCCATTCCGTTCTATTTTGTGCCAAATCTCAACAATAATACATATAGTATACAAAAAAGCCCCCCAAAGAACAACTACTCATACATATTCCCAAAGGTAAACCTAAATCCAATACTAACCATCTGTGCAATCTCATTCTAGCAAGAATAAATAAATAAAATAATAAACAGACACAGAATACCTTAAGCGCTTATTTTCTAAAGGTAGTAAAACAACTTATTTTGTAAATATTTAGATAGTAATTACAAACCCAATTTGTGGCCCAGAGTCCCTAGACAAACAAAACCCTTGCAAATCAGTACCCCAAAAAATTTAATATTTATAGAAGACCTGAGAAATGAGCCATGAAAAAAAGATAAAAGACAAGAAAACACAAATATCTACCTCTTTCAATAGCCACTTTCAAGTGTTACTATTTCTTTCAAATCACAATGTGTTATGTGTGTACCACTAACTAATAAGGAAAATGTGGACTATGTTTCTCTTTTCATCTTCTTCTAGTTCCCTTTACATTGTGTTGTACCATCTTTTTTTTCCATCATTTGGCTCCTTCGCACCAAGTGTGGATGGGGTTAGCTCCACCTCGGGTTAAAGCATTTTGTTGGTTAGCAGTTGTAGAGAAAGTCTCCATTGTTGATAACCTAAGGAGGAGAGGAATCACCTCTTCTACAATTTTAGACATCTGTGTGATGTGTGGCAAAAAGAACGAGACAGTGAACCATCTCTTTCTTCATTGTGAGGTGGTAGTCTACATTTGGAATGACTTTATTAGGAGGTGTGGTATTGCCTGGTGTTGAAGAATGTTGCAGAAGCATTAATCTCTTCGAGTGGTGGATGCTTTATTGGGTGTGGGTATGTTTTATGAAGGATAATCCCATTTGCTATCCTTTGATCTATTTAGAAGGAAAGAAATGTGATGCAGCCCTAGGGTTAGGGCTTGCGTGGAGGTGCCTAAGCACGTGTCCAAGGACACTTCAAACCGTCAAAATGACTTCACACGAGGAAACACCTCTGGGAAAAACTCAATTCTATTAATCAACCAAATCTGAGAATTTCTTTTTTACAATGCCATATATATAGTAAAAACACACTTAATGAGCAAGAAAACCCTAGGCTAAAAATGGAAACTTTCCTAATAACAATTTAATTAGAACTCTACTAATAATAATCCTAATCTAAGTTGAAGAGGGGCTGCTGGGGCCTAAACTGCATCATCCTCCCAGGGTTGAAAAAAGAGTTCGTCTTCGAACTCGATGCTGCTTCGGATTGCCAGTGTAAATGTGTTGAACATGAAGGACATCCTTTGTGGCAGCTTTCCAGGAATTCTTCTTTGGCGGATGTGGTTTCTCAGAATGAAGAGTAACTTGCTGTCCACCATGCATGAATGTATAGGTGTTGTCGCGCATACCATGAGTTCCATTTTTGTCATACATCCAAGGACGGCCCAATAAGATATCACCACTATCCATAGGTAGCACATCACACTGGATTGTATCTGTGTAAGTCTCACCAATAGCAAAAGTAACTTTGCAAGTATGTCGAACATGCGCTTGATCACCATTCATTAGCCACTTGACAAAATAAGGACGGTTATGTTTATAAACTTTCAATTGAAGGCGATCAACAAGAGCCTGGGAGATGAGGTTTTCACAACTTCCACTGTCAATAACAACTGTGCAGTTTTGTCCCTGAATTATTCCTGTGGAACGGAAAATATTTTTGCGCAACCACTTATGCTCAACAGTTGGTGAAGCATCCTTGAGGACAATAAGAGCTTCATCTGGGGGCTCTGCATCGATGAATTCAATTTCCGCAGTGTCAATATCCTTGGAATTGTCAATATCTTTAGGATCAGTATCAGTACCCTTAATATCATCTCGGATATTGTTATCAGCACCTTCAATCTCAATCAGATGTATTCACTTTGTACAATCTGCGGCGCGATGCCCGTGCTGGTGACAATGAAAACAAACCATCTTATTTTGACCTTCAGTCCTAGCAAAATCTGTCCATTGGATTTAGCTTCTTGTATAGATGATATCTTCGGAGAAACCCATTTGGATTTTTGTACTTGATGATTTGCAATTCCCTCAGCCTTGATAGCATGTTGGATGAGTTCATCGACATTATCAAAATGTTGGAAGGCAAGGATATGCTGAATGTCTAGTCTCAATCCATTGAAAAATCTATCAACTACCACATCATCATCTTCATTCAAGCCACAACGAGCTTGCAAAGTCAAAAATTCCTCAGAATATTCAACAACTGTCTTGGACCGTTGTTTCAAATTTTGAAAACTGGAACGGAGATCTCTTGCATAGTTGACAGGGAGGAATTTTTGTTTCAAAATATTTTTCATCTCAGTCCATGTATCAACAGGGTCCATGTTCTGATTCCTCCGTTTTCTTTGCAATTCAGCCCACTAAGTTGCAGCATAATTACGAAATCTAGTAGCAATCAGTGTGACTTTATGATGCTCAGTCATTGGCTTGTGTGCGAAAATATTTTCCACACATACTAACCAATCCATAAATTCAGCGGGCTGTAATTTTCCATCATATTCAGGAATCACAATTTTTATCCCGAATTCTCGATCAGAATTATTGACTGGCGGATCCCGGTGATTCCGAATATTTGCACCATCATCACGGTGGTGATGCACACGCTGATTATTTTCCAGATTTGTCACTCTAATATCCAATTGTTGCAGGGTGGTGTGCATGCCATCAACTTTTGCAGATAATTCTCTAATGGCAGTAGCCAAATCTTCAAGTGAAGAAGATGAAGACTCAGCGTCCACTTGCTTTTTAGGAGGCATTTTTTTGTAATGCAAAATTTTAAATATGACTGACCTGATGTATAGATCATGAAAAATGATTTGAAATACTGGATTAAGAGCTCTCCAAGACGGCAAACAGATGCGGTAGCCCTTTGAGCCCTCAAATCTGCACGGTGACTGAACTTTTGGATGTCAGACTTGTGAGCCGGGTTTGTGTTATGAGATCAGGCTTGATCGTTGTCAACCCGTATTTGGCTTACTGGACTTTTAAAAGCGGGAGCAAATCAACTTGGACTATATTAAGAGCTAGCCCGGATACACGGCTGTCGTCGAGTGGCGTGCTTTCTACACGTCCAGAGGCTTCTATGTTGCAGGGCAGATGGAATTGCCGATCAGTGACAATGAGAGCTGTCAGGAAAGGGCAACTCCGGTAAGGTGGTGACGATCAGCAGCAGAGGCGCACAACTAGGAGGCAATGGCTCACGGCGAGCGCAGATGAAGCTCTGGGTGAAACACAGGCAGCGAGTGACCTGGTTCGGTGCTGGCTAGTTTGGATGAGTCAACGACGATGAGGGCAACGATGGGGGTGGAGTCCCAGTGCAGGCGGCGGCGAGCTACGATTGGCGATAGCAGATAGAAGAGGGGCCTGCGACGGTGGCTTGCAGCGGTGACGGCAGCGTGTGGCGGTGGCTACCACGGCAACAGCAGGTGACGACAGGTAGGTATGCGCATCTCTCGTTCCCTTCCTCGGCTCTTCTTTTCCCCCTTTTTCTTTTCTTTTGTTTTTTATTTTCACTCTAGGGGGGTATTGATGTTGTCACTCTGATGGCGAGGCTTGACCAAGGGGTTGAGTAGGGTTCCGGCGAATGGGTTTTCGCAGGGGTTGGGATTCGGTCGTGCAGGACGAGGCAGAGAGGGTGCGGGTGAAGGGATTTGGGACAAGTTGGGAAGAAGGTGGAGACAGCGACGATTAGGGTTAGGGTCCAGGCGGTGAAGGCCGAAAGGGTTTGGCGAATGGTTGCCGAACAGGTGGAAGGCTTTGGTGGTGACGGCAAACGGCGGGGACGGGTTGGCGTGGTGGTTGTTAGTGATGTTGAGGTTGCGACAGTGGGGTTGTGTTGCTAGGATGGATGGCAAGGTGTATCGGTTATGGGAGGAGGCAGATGGTTTCGGAGATGGCTTTTCTAGATCGGAAAAAAGGGGTAGAGGGGATGATAACACGCCAATCTATCAAAGGAATGGCTCTGATACCAATCTAATGCAGCCCTAGGGTTAGGGCTTGCGTGGAGGTGCCTAAGCACGTGTCCAAGGACACTTTAAACCGTCAAGATGACTTCACATGAGGAAACACCTCTGGGAAAAACCCAATTCTATTAATCAACCAAATCTGAGAATTTCTTCTTTACAATACCATATATATAGTAAAAACAAACTTAATGAGCAAGAAAACCCTAGGCTAAAAATGGAAACTTTCCTAATAACAATTTAATTAGAACTCTACTAATAATAATCCTAATCTAAGTTAAAGAGGGGCTGCTGGGGCCTAGACTGCATCAAAATGACATGATCTTTAATGGTTCTTCATCTTTGGTGGTTGAATTGATTTCTAAAATCATCTTAAGGATTGCGAAATGGGCTTCAGTTCGGAAGGAGTTTATAAACTTGCACTTCAATGTTATCATTTTCAATTAGGAAGCTTGTATGGGGTGTCGCCCTTTTAAGGAGAAGAGATCCATTACTTGGTCTCCCCCTCCTTTTGGCATTTTAAAATTACATGTGGATGGAGCTTTGAGGGGTAAACCAAGGCCGGCGAGGGTTGGAGGTGTACTTCATAACTATAAAGGTGAGGTGTTACTAATGTTTTCTATGGATGTGGACATCTGTGACTCGAATTAAACAGAGGTGTTGGCTATATTGGAAGGTCTCAAGGTGTTTTCAAGAAGATATTTTGGTCCTCTAGTTGCGAAAAGCGATTCCTTGAATGCAATCACTTGGGTGTCTAACCGAAGGAACCCCCTTGGAAATTTCAATTCCATTTCAATGAAATTAGAGATTTATTGGCTACTTTAAATGTTTCTTTTTATCATGAGGTTGGATCTGCCAGCCATATGGCAGATGCGTTAGCCAAGCAAAGGGTTGAGAGGTTGTCTCTTTAAGTGGGTGGATGATGTAATCAGGGTGGGGTAGTACAATGCTCTTGTACCTTATCCCTCCCCTTTTTTCTTTGTTTTAGTCCTTGTTTCTTTTGTCTCTCTTTACTCTTGTACCCGTTTTTTTATCTCAATAAATTTTTGTTACCATTCAAAAAAAAAAACCTTTTTTTCCATCAAATACCAAGAAAATCAGGATCTACATTGTGTAGGATTAATACTACTTGTAAGCTTTGTCTCCACCAATTGCCTTAATTTGAAGCACAGAAGGAAGGAAAACAGTGCAATACTGAACCTAGAATTGGATTCTGTAATCAAGCCACAGACTAAGAAAGCAATGGTCCATTCAGAGATAATACATTCATTTGCATTTGAGGAGTTGCCCAGATGCACACTCAGTTAGACCCCATTAAGCTTCAGCAAACCTTGCAAATGAAGTAAAACTTGCACTCAACAAGACTCGCAGTAAAAAGTACTCAAAATGACAACAAATTAATCACTAATAGATGATACTATGTATGATAAATCTATTCCCTACTAAAAAATTATATGTTTCCACTGAGGCTGAAATCTTAGAAATTCAGAACAAGAAGACAAATAAGCTGAAATTAATTCTTAACTCCACCAACCTCAGTGGAAAAAATTGAAAATTTTCCTACCAGGGACTTTTCTAAGAAATGGTTGCAGGTATTTACTAGAGAATTCAGTAGATAGTTACGACCCCCAACAAACGAATAAGGTCAATCGACCTCCTGTGCCAGTATCTTGAGCACAGCATTGACCAACAGCTTAAATGTATACTGCTATTTTGAACATATCTCTAACTCGTTGGTTTGACATCTGAGGAAATACATAGGTACTCTTCCATCAAGGGTGCCTCTTTAATGATATTATAGTTGAGTCCATTTCAATAACAGCATCATATGATATTGAACTCTTACATGTCCCCAAAACAATGCCAACCTTTTCAATAATATTCCCCAAACAACTCCCTCTTATTTTCCAGCCTTTCCCCCGCCCATTAGAGAGGGCTTCTAATTGAATTGCCTTGATTCAATGTTAAGATGTTCATCTACTATAGGAATGCATCTGATGTTGTTACTATTCGCTACTAGTTTCTCAATCAAGTAGCTACAGTACAAATAGAAATAATAAATCCTTCCAAAAAAAAATAATGACAAGAAAAAATATAGAAATAAAATCCTCGAAATTTTATTTTATTTCCCAGTTTGAAAAGCACATTATTGGGAAAAATATAAGAAAAGGAAATCCATGTATCTTACGCATAACAAACAACCAAAATGATCAATCTATCTATCAATGGAACACTATTTCAGTGGCAAACAAGGAAAATATTACAACTAAGGGGCACTGCTTTATCAGCATTACCAGCAACGGTATGAAAATTACTAATGCATTTTGTTTCTATGATTGTTTCATTTTTCAGAGCAAAATGAAAACTGTAGACTTCAATACTTCATTTTCTGGGGTCTTCATTACCAGTGTCCAGTGGAGCAAAACATTTTCTGGGTGAGATGTTTCTCAACCTCTCATGAAAGACTACAGAAATGGGGCTGTGCATCTACACTCCCAATCTGCTTTCTACAGAGATAGCGTCAAATTCTCACACTTTCACAGCAATTCACTTTCCCTAACTAATCATTTTCATATTAATGCAAAAAAAAAAAAAAATCATAATGCACAAGCATACCCTAAAAGTAACAAGGAGGAGAACCAACATTACCAAAATATTACAAAATACAGGACAAATGAATAGTCAAATAAGAACTTATAAAAAAAAATCCTGCAAAGAAACAAAAGCACTTGGGTGCCCAGATCTCAGTCTCACTAAAAGGCAAGCAAAAAAATTCAAATTTTTAGGAAACCTAAAAAACAAGGAATGTCCCATCAAGCAATAGATATAGATAGAAAGGGGTGAACCAATTTTTGCATTTTGTTTGTTTTCTGCCAGAAAGGTGCTTCCCCTCACTATAAATCACTAGCAGCAAAGAACCCATATTAGAACAGGTCACAACTAGAGCAAAAAGGCATCCCCATAGATCTATAAAAGGGAAAAAAATGCAAACCCAGCAATGTTTTCTAACAAAACAAGGCCCCATATGCACAAAACAAGGAATAACACCCAAAAGGAGTAAATCCCATCATACCCGTTTGGGAGATTGTCTATGAATGTGAGGAGCATCTTGAGCTTGCTCCCACCTTCAGAGGCCAACCCAGCATGCATTTCCACCGCCATCGCATCGACAACCTGCCTCAACCGGGAGATCTCCGTCGAGCACCCCTCTTCGAATTCCCTCAAAACACCCACCACCTTGTTCCACTTGCGGCGGCTCTTCGCCCGCCGGCTCACCAGAACAGCCGCGATCGCGCAAGATGCCAGAGCGCAACTCACCGCCAACCCCAGAGCCACCTTTCCCATCTCTCTCTCTCTCTCTCTCTCTCTCTCTCTCTCTCTCTCTCTTTTCCGATCACGCCATCAAAGAGAAGGAGAGAGTCTGAACCGGCAACAACTTGGGTGGGGCTGGAAGGAGATTGGGGAGAACATGCGAGCAAGAGTGAGAACAGAAAGGGAAGTTGTTGGAATGGAAACGAAAGTGCCGATGAAGTGTTTGATGAAATGCCAATGGGAGAGTGATGTAGATAGATTCTAGAGTAGCTGAGCTGTGTTTGCTGCTGCTGCTTCTGCTTCTGCTTCTTCTGATGAGCAAGCAGTGTTGTGTTGGAAAGCGAACTGGGTTGGGGATACTTATTTTAAGAGAGAAGACGGATTTGCCCCTAGAAAGCGCTGGGAATGACGGATGCGTCACATTATTTTTGCCGTCTTCATGGTGCGACTTACGACTGACGACTGTGACGAGTCGTTAAAACGATAGGGGAGGAATTGAAAACTAAAACGTGCGTGGTGTACACACGTCAGCAAAGGTCATCAAGTGTCCCTGTCCCGTGGGCTTATTGTCCGGTTCAAGCCCGCCCCGCCTGTTGAATTTTAGCCCGACCAAAGCCCGGTTGTCGGGGGAGCTGCCCCAGCCCGAATAGTGTTTGAGTTGGGCTTGGGCTTAGGGTTTAAAGTCCAGCTCAGCCGGCAAGCCAGCCCATAAGCCTGTAGGCTATTCATGTAGTAAATTAACAATGGGTAATTATTCATATTTTTTTATTCATGTATTTATTTAGGCTTTCAGCCATTTGTACTCTTGTTTGTTAGTCCATGTAACAAAATAGCACTGGCGAATGGGGAGTTGTTTATGCTTTGTAGTCAGGCATAATGCATTTATTTTGAAATGATATTATTAAATGATAAAAAAGCCCAATGGGCTGGTTTAGGCTTAGACTTCTCAAACAAAGCTCGACCCGCCTGGCCATCAGTTAAAAAAGCCCGCTAAGTAATGCCTAAGGGTAGGCTTCAGTTTTACGTTCACGAGCTAAGGTCGGCATGGCCAGATGACGACCCTTACAAGTAAGGCCGTCAAAGGGTCTGACTCGGTGAGCCCTTACCCTATCCTCATATATGCGGATAGGTCTTACGTCAAGTGAAAGCTCTCGAATTCTTCGGTAAGCTTACAATACTAAAGCCCTTACCTTACTCTCAAGGGCCAGGGCCAGAGCCAGGCTAAAGCTAAGCCAGGGTCAACCCCATCAAATTTAGGACCAAGTTCTTTACTACAATTCAGGTCAAAATAATCATTAGGCACTTGTACTCCATCCTAAAAACTTAAAAAAAAAAAAAGAAAAAGGAAAACTCTACATCCGGAGTTCCATAATTAAAACTGTGTAAATTGAAAATAAATCTAATACATAATATTATTGTATAGCATTTTTTCTTTTAAAAAAAATGGTAACTATATTGTCATTTGAGAATTTCACATGTGATAGGAGAATGGTCCACATGTGTAGATGATTCATAATGAATTATTTTCATATGTAAATGGATCACATATGAAACATCCACTGTTTTTCATTTTCACGCATCTTAACATGTGAATCTAAGAAAGTCCAACGGTCCATTGCCTTTCATTCTTTTCAAAAAAATTTACGAATCCACTATGAATCAAGTGATAAGATTCAACCCGCTAGCTATGTTTGCTATTCCAGAAGCCCACAATTTAAAAAATAGATTCAATGGTTTGGCTATTTTGAAAAGTTTTTCGCAACGCACAATTCATTAATAGTTGGAATTTGAATCCCTCCCCCGTTTGGCCCTTATGAAGAGAATGAATGGTTCAGGTTTTAAGTTAAAGGTCCGTAAGATTCAAAAATTAAAAAACACAAACTGCCTTTACACCTCATGAAACACACTTTAGTAACAATATATGCATCCAACAATATATTTTTCATAAATTTCTAAAGATCTATGACTATAAAGACTTGAGATTTTACACTATAATTGTGTTCAGCCTTTTGAAGAGGATAAACGGTTCAGACCATGGTGATGGTGCCCATAAAGTATAGAAATATAAATCTAACTACCTAGATTTTTTATAAATTTTTCATTACCCATGATGATCTAATGGCTGGAATTTTACATTCCAGCCATTTGGCGGGTTTTTAAACATTATTAACCGTTCATATCATGATGTAGTGAACACAGTAAACCCAAAAACAAAAAGCCACCGATGACTTGAAGTTTAACATAGAAGTTTTTGTAGCAGAGTTTTTTTATGCGCGGTTGTGGCTCCGTTTCACCTACATGGTGGCAAAATGTCAGCTCCTTTTCACATCTTTTTAGACTCCTTTTCTCGTCTTTTTCACACCACGTGAGTAACTTATGCAAAGACATCAATGACGTGAGTAACTTATGCAAAGACATTAATGATGTGTAACGATTGCAAATCAACTCCGTTTACATACGTGAATAGGTGCATACAAATGACTCCTAAGCCTTCAATATTGACCAAGTGTACAAGAAGTACAGCGAGTCTTGACCAGTTGACTTCATTATTATCATTTCAACATGTTTAAGCTCTAAATATTGGGTCTAGTGGATATGACTTTTCCTAGATGGGTCCATTGTATTATTCAGATGAGTAGAAGATGGAGAATATTTATATGCATATGTCCCTTATCATTTTTTGTGATGAATACTCCTTTTTTTAAAAGCATTAATATGCAAGAGGATAAAACTTCACACCTTTTTAAACTTGAAAAGTCCTAAAAAGGAAGTGTCCCTCACCAAAATAGTGAGGAACATATGCACTGAAGACTCCTCGCAGAAGATTATGTGATAATAAGAAAGGAAGAAACTGAAAGACACGAAAGGGGTTGTTGTTGTTGTTGCCACCATTTGTATTTGGAATTAATTTGTAAAAGTTGTGCATAAATTAGGTGTAACACTTCAACCCTAACTAAGCAGGCTTAATCGACTAATTAAGTAAGTTTTTCATTAAATACCATCGAATGAGGATGGATTTCACTTATTTCGTCTTTGTGAGTTATATTTAGGTCATGAATAGGTAGTTGAGTTGAGTTTAACCTTAACTAAAGAGTAAAAGCCCTTTTTCGTAATTTTTGATTTTATCATATTTCGTCATTCATGCATCAAATTGACATCATCACATTCATCTTGTCAAGCTCGTTAACTTTCGTATTTGACTTGAATACATTTAAGCTCATTTGTATTAGTTGGACCTTCATTTGACTTGAATTGTAATTACCTTAAGAAATAGGGACTTTCTCATAAACTCCAGAAATATTCTGTGTATATAAAGAGTAACTATTCTTAATTGATGTTTTATCTCTTTGATACTCCTTTTGCCCCAATACACCTACGTTTCTTTCCTCCGTGACGATTCTCTCATCAAATTAAGAGAATTGATGTTTGTATGTATGATTAAAGGCTCTTATTGGCATCTCCAGTCTATTCTCATCTCTTTCTTCAGTTTTTCATTTTTTTTTCACAAGCTTATCAATTAAGTTTGAGAATTGGAGTATCCACAAGTTGAGTCAAGATTAAGCATAATGACTTGAATTCTAAATTAAGGCAAGTATAAGCAAATTTTGGTTTAATACATGTTGGTATATTGTGATTTTTATAATTTCACTTAATGCACAAAATTCAACCCTAATGTTATCAATTTTTAAAACTCTACCGTATGATGCCTAATGTTCTTAGTTGTTTTAAACTGTACAATATGATAAAGGTCAGTATTCTAATGAATGAATGAATGAATGAAGAATGAAATGGGTAGAGAATACCTTTTGCGACAGAAATTGGCTTCAAACGATTGAATGTGCTTCAGAAACTGAAGCTTACAGCTAAGCATAAGGTGTTACGACTTATAGTCCAGAGAGTTGAAATTTTGAATTTTGTTTTACGGCTAAGCCAGACCTGTATCGTAAAATGTGCTACGGCTAAGCCGTGGCTCAATTGTAAGACATATAGGCCTAAGCCGTAGAGGAGAATACGGTTAAACCGTAAATGCAGAGGAAAATTAAGATACCTACGATTAAGCCGTAATGCAACTTACGGTTAAGCCGTAAGATGCCATGGCTAAACCGTAAGTCACCCACAGTTAAATTGTAGTGCAAATTATGGCTAAGCCGTAAGTCACCACGGCTAAGCCATAAAACCATTGAGACTTAGGATTGAGTAGGTATTGTACGAGACCTTATAGGATCCTAGTTACTGGATCCTTTTTCTTTATTAACCGGTCCAATGAAATGATGAAAGATTATGAAAAGTCTTAAGGGCTGAGACTTATTCATGTGACGTTACCCATTTGTCAAGCACCTCTCCATGGGTGTTAATTTAAAAGACTTCGATACACATTTCCGACACAATGTAACATCAAACGGAGACAACTGTGCATCTGATAACTTAAAACTACATCATCATGCACGGTTAAAAACAATGAATGACTGGATTAAGGTCAGTTAGTAAAACTACCTTATTTCGATTAAATTGAATTGCATGACATATTGGATGACTATTATTATCTTCCACTCTTATGACTTGAATTGAAATATTCATCATATGTATTGATTTCTACTCTTCCAATCATGATTTGAATTGAAATGATCATTGTATGCATTAAATCTATTTAAAATATTTCTTAATATTATCTTGACATTAACATGGAATTGAGTACGAACGTCTTGCACGAATGAATTGAATGTATTGCATGATTACTCAAGTTTCATGATATGATCGAATCGCAATGTCTGGCTCTACTAAGTCTTAGCTTTATGATACCTGGTGAGCTTGACTTTGGTGTAATATAAATGTTGCCACTGCAGTGTGCTATTTTGAAGCTTCCGGACTCTATGTACGAGAGACCCATTCGTACATTGGCCTGATCGATGGTGTTCTCAATGTATAGATCTATAAATCTTAGAGGGAAGATATAACAAATGTAGTAACCAAACTCTAAAATATTGATATTATTTGATTCTTATAGTATAATTATTCAATTGCATAACATGCTTAGTATACTGAATTAACATTTTGAATTACCTATTAATGATTCTTGTATATACAACGCATGTTACCTTGATTGTACATATACTTTGCTGAATAGTCTTATTTATTAGTTGTTTATAGTGTTACAAGCTCAGCTCCTGGTTCCGATCTTGCGAAGATCAAGATTCCAAAAGAGACTTTCCGGAACCCCTCTGATTTAGACGAGTGGACAGCGGATTAGTATTGATTGATCTACCACGGAGTGCACCAAAACATATTAGGTCTTCTTTTGTGTTTTGTTTGTGAATTACTATATTTAGGGTATCATGATTTGCATTTAACTTTATTTTGTCATGTACGATTCATGATTCCTTATGTGTTGGGAGCTATTTCACTTTTATATACTGAACTTTATTTCCTGTTGAAAATATATGTTCCTTACCAACTATGTTCATATTATATCATAGATGTGTATACAAGTTTGGTTAAAATTATATTATTTTATGTATGATATTAACAGGCTTCCGTGAATGAATGCTTAGACAGATGTCCGATATAAGTGTCACACACACTCCGATCCCAGGAATTGGGGATTAGAATGGGTCCCCTATGGTGTAAATACTAATCCCGTATTAATCTGTGTCATGTGAAGATACGCACGAATCACTACAAGAGAGATTCCATAGGAATGTGTGAGGAATATTTACCAACACGTAAATTTAATTTCAAACATAAAGCAGAAACCTGTGAAATACACCTGTAATGATTATAAACAATGCATATAAGAGACTATTATACTATCATAAAACAAACTTCAGTCTTTTAATTAACCATTCCTATCACATATATAACCATAAAATCCTTAAGCATGTCTTATATACAATGTCCAGTTTAAGCCATCTCCATACACAAGACCAAAATCACTAACTTATCAACCCAACAAAATCACTTGACGCACTCTGTTAGACGACTAGTAAAAAATGTCATATTCTTTCCATTCTTCTATACCCCTAGGTACTGTTGGGGCACCCTCCGGAGACGCGTCAATAGTCATCATGGGGTTTAATTTTGTAACTGTAACACCAAAGGTAGCACTGTTGTCACAACCCAAGCCCAGAAGTCGGGGTTGGTTAGCGAAAAGCCAAACCAGTGACACACATACTCCCGTGCACGTGCATCCAAACCTAGTCCAGATGCACACATACAAGTGATCTAACACATGCAAACAAGCGAACGCGGAAACTGTAGATATCATAGCAAGCAACAAAGAAATAGCGGAAGCCGAAAATGCGGAACGGAAAAGACAAAGATAGATACAATACTCGAAAACCAGATACAAATCTGAGTATACGACAAAATCAAGATGTACAAATATACAGAGTAACAAAGTCCGAAGTACAAATTACAAATAATACAAAAACCAAAACACAAAACAGATAGCCACTGAAGATATGCATGTACGCACTCAGCAGAGGTGATCAGGCCCGCTTTGCCAAACCGGGGGGTGCCTATAGGCTTTGCCCTACAGCCTCCTCGACCGCCGGGGAGCTGGGCAAGGGATCTGTGCTTGCAACACCACAGACAACACCAATGAATACAACGATTCAGAAAATATAAGAGACGAAACACTCATAGTATCAAATTGAATAATGACAGAATATTAATTACAGAGTTTCATCTTAGTATGCTAAGCAAATCGTGCATAGAAGTAAAGCATGATAATGAATCAAAGCATAGAAATACTGAACTAGGTGGTTACTACGTTACCAAATTCTCTCCAATAGAGAGCAGAGCAGATAAGAACACCACTGACCGGACTAAGGGTACAAGTGGGTCTCAGTTTCCTGGGTTCCAGAGTCCCAAGACAAAGCGACACTGCAGTGATACAGAGATACAGAGATCTAAGACAGAGGTAACCCTGTCAGGCATCCTAGGGCTGAGGCTGAGTAGAGCCAGACTAATACCAATCAAATCAAATCCAAAAGAAGAGAGATTTCCGCTTTGGATTCACCGATGACAAGGACCGGATCTTATCCTCACGTATTAATCTCTGGGCAGAGCACCCGGAAATACCCAGTGAATCAGAGATATACAAAGCCAGAAATATACAAAGCCAGAGATATACAAAGCAAAGCATAAACTAAGTCAAAGCACAGCATAGATCAAAGCATAGTGCAGAACGAAGAATAAAACAGATATACAGGACGAAAGTAAAATGACCTCGTAATGCATAAACATATATTAGCAGAGCAGAGGGCAAAACTGTAAGCAATATGCAATGCATCTCAGATTAATACGGAATCAAGGTTAATTACAAACCAACTCTACTCTAGTTGTCCACTGTCACTAACCGTGCATGATGATGTAGTTTTAAGTTATTCGATGCACCGTTGCCATCCAAGTGTTGCAATGTAATCCTCGCGTGTACCGAAGTCCCTTAAACCAATACCCATGGGGAGGTGCTTAACAGTAAATCAACGCTCACATGAATAAGTCACAGCCTAATAGACTATTCATGCGATCCAAAGAATCCATTGGGCTGGTTTACATAAGCTGTTAACCTGTATTTTAGCCCTACAAAGTCACACCATTATCCTAAGTTTTATTTCAGATTTTCTAGGTCTCACGGTTTAGCCATGGGTGACCTACGGCTTAGCCGTATGCATCTTACGGCCTAGCTGTAACATGCACTACGGCTTAGCCGTGGTTCCCTTCAGAACACAACTAAACTGTCATCTTCCACCTCTGATCTGATGCATTTCACGGCTGAGCTACGGTGGAGTCCACGGCTTAGCCATAGCTTCACCGTAAGAATACTGAAATCAGAAAGTTTCGACTGATCAGGGGGATAATTCACGGCTGGGTCACGGCTAGCTTACGGCTCAGCCGTAGAACAATTTACGGTTCAGCCGTAGCCTAGCCGTAAAACAAAATTCAAAATTTCAAGTATCTGGAATCTGAGTCGTACAAAGTTACGGCTTAGCCGTACAATACAGAACACGAAACTGAAGTGAGCACAGAAACTGAAATTTGGTACAGAAACTTAGCAAAACAAGCTCCAGAGGTTCCAACACCACAGAATTTGGCTGTAAAACATCCTATACATGAAAGAAGATGAAATCAAAGCAATCAAACCAAAATACCCATATGTGTTATACAATCCTGTACTTATACTTGCCTCAAAGCTCTGTTAAATCGCTGAAGTCAAGCTCCAAAACAATTAAAACCCAAGCAAAGCAAAGCAAAACATAATCCATGAGCATGCAGAGAGAGAAAGATAGGAGATCCAATTGGAGAAGAAAAATTGGAGAGAACCCACTTACCTCAAGTACAGACAGAGATAGAGAAGAGAAAGAACCCAACTAAACCGAGAGTAAAACCCAATCGATAACAACTCCCCCACACCAAACAGAAGAAGAAAAGAAAGAGGAGAAGAGAAGACGTGGAGCTGTTGCATGCAATCGTCGAATGAAAATGAGCAGGAGATAGACACCTGGGCTCATGACTCTTATATAGTTTCTGAAGTTTAGAACAAAGTCCAGTGAATTTTGGTTATTTACAAATCAAGTCACACGAGGGCCCAACTTCCATAATTGACTCCGAATGGGTCTGAGACAGTTACAGAAAATAACGAGCTCAACAAAATACACGTGCTGACACCAAGATGATGGAAATATGATGCACTCAAAGCAAAAGCAAAATTATGAAAAGGGGCTTAGAACTACCTATCGCGGGTCAAAGGTAACTCAACTACCTATCCAAGACCCGAAACCAAATCCAAAATGATAAGACAACAGAAAAACACACGAATGAGCCACTAATCTGGCTCAAAGGGGATCGGAGTGTTACAACTGTTAACTCGACGGTCAAGCAAATATAGAGATACATTTGACCAGTATGCTGTATTAAATAAATTAAGAAATATATAGATTAAAAGAAGATAATAATCTTAAACTAGGCATATTGTGCATGAGTAAATATGACCAATGAATCATAAACAGGATATCATACATATTAGTTGGCATCCATGATGCTATATTCCCCCAAAAGAGAGCATATCATTTAGAGAGAATGTGCATATGGGACGATAAAGGATCAGGCTAGCTTTCCAAAGAGCTCCGACAACTCCTCTGTGAATTACTGCAGTAGCAACACAAAAGACACCCAAACTGGTCCCATCAAACCTAATAAAGGCATAAGCTAAGTGGTGTCAACTCAACGTATCAAGACCGACTCGAATTCACATCTTTGATACATTCAGTTGTACTTATTATATCATACATAAGGGAGTTTCGGTCTTGAGATCACATTCATTTATAGAAATCGGAATTTAACAAGTATCTGATAATCAATTATTGCATACTTAATTGAGCTATATCATGTTGAGGGCATGGTTTTTTAACAATATGAATGCATTTAGATTGAAAAGGTATCAAGGAAAATTTACGAGCCAACCCTATGCTAAATAATCCATGAACCCGAAGTCATTCAACACGATATATTCATAAGACGTCAGGTGTTATTGTGTCACAATCTTGGCATTACATTGTTTATACAAAGGACACCTCTCCTTATGCTAACACCCATGACGTGATATTGGAAATTCATCAGGAAAATCGAAAGGGATAAGTGACAACTCTACACTCGTCCTCCTTATTAGTTTATCACCATTGAGCTAAGTTAATCGGGAAAAAGGTACCATATCTAAAGCCCTACAAAGTTATTTGAAATCCCTAATATCCTAAGTTCACAATATTCTTACTGCTTAGCCGTATATATGTTATGGCTTAGCCTAGTGGCTTAGTTTTCCCCTCAAGTTCATACACATTTACGGCTTAACTATATATTCGCTTACGGCTTAGCCGCGCTAAACCTATGGTTAGGCTACGGCTGGGATACGGCTTAGCTGTAATACAATCCACGACTTAGCCGTGGGTGAGCCGTAGAAGGAAAGTAGGATTTCAGACTCTCGGAAAAGCTCTTCATAAAATGACTAATGGCTTGGTCACAGGAGGGTTACGGTTTAACTGTAGTTTATTCCACGGCTTAGCCGTATGTTAGCCGTAGTTCAAAAATGGGTTTTTGTGTTATTTGGATTCTGAGCTGTAGAGACTTACAGCTTAGTCGTGGCTTCACCGTAAGTTTCATAAATTCTGGGAGTGACTTTGAAGCTCAAGTTCAGTACATCACTCTCAATTTAAAAGGGTTACAGTGAGCTTCCTATTTCTTCAAAATATCACTATGGGTTTTACAATACTCACACAACACCCACATTACATAATCATACTCTAATTCATTCAATTCAACACAAATATAATTAAATAAAAGAGGAAGGAGCTGTAACTTGAAATTAGAGTGTTCAGTCCAAGAATCAATAATTTAAACATACATGTAGTATCATATGTACTATAATACTTGCCTTTTACACGATGCTCGACCCTACTAACTTCTCCTTAGTGTGTAGTTAGGGAAAGTCTCAATAAAAAGATGGGTTTTCTGCATGAAAGACATGCAAATGCTGAATCTAATGTAAAATGCATGCATGTGGTATAATTGAGTCTTCTTGACTCTATCAAGCGCAAAGAAGTGAAATGGAGATAGAGTTTTCACCTTAAGGAGCTATAGCTTGGGAAAGAAGGTGCTTCTAAAGAGAAAGATGCACAAGGGAAGATGATGATGATGAATGGAGGCTATTATTATTGCATGCAAGGCTTGAAGTCCTTGTTTCCAGCTCCAAAGTGAAGTGGAGGTGAAGAAGGGAGAAAAAGAAACAGTTCCAGTAAGATTGTAAGAGTAAGAGGAAGAGCGAGAGATGCTGGTTCCCCTTTTAACTTAATTTTTCATGAAATTTACATGGGAGGCCAACATCTCTGGGAAAATTACAATTTAGGTCAAATAGACCTCAATTAGGCCAAGATGGATCCGAATCAAGTCGACCCCAACATAAAAGATGATCTACATTAAAATTTTTACAAAATGCAACTAATGAGATGTCAATATGATGTAAGAACAAATTACAAAAGGGCCCTAACTACCTAGGTAAGTTTGAACCAGACCAAACTATCTATTGATGACCCATGCTCCAAAGGGTTTGAGTTAAATTAGCCCAAACACATTTTAATAAGTATAAAACAAAATTAATTAATATAAATTGACATTAGTTGGGATCAGAACCTTACAATAGCATCTCATCCATGTAAGTATTGTGACTCTCCTTTGTGTAATTCCGCTTAGACTGAGTCCAAGTGTGCATTATACAGGAATACGTGTGACATTATTTTGGGCAAATCCTCATATCTGAATTTCTTGAGCTCGAGTTGTGACATTAGGTATGAAAATGGTGTGGAAGTTAAATCATTTTTACTTAAAAGTCTTACACATGTGAGGTCTAGTAAATTAAATGAATTGCAAGAATCACACCGAATGCATAAACGAACATAAAAATGCGATGCTATAACACTTGTTCTCAATCTTTTCATTTGTTTCAAAATTGTGTGCTAGTAAATTAAGATCCACAACATTTATTCTCATTACGTCTAAAATTGAGTAGGAGATCAAATTTTAACCATTTTATTCATCATGAATTTTAAGATATTCGCGAAAAGTCCAAACCTTAGGATTTGTCATTTTGAACTTCTATGGGCCCTTAATTTATGATCAAATTCATTGATCCTCTTTAGAAGGTAAAACGTGGCTAGGGAGTCAAGTTCATTCCTTAATTCGTCATCAATTTTAAGAAACTCGTGGAAAAACATGAACCGTTGGATGCAACTAGTGTAAGCTGCTATAATGCCACTATAGTGAAAATGAAGTCCCAACAAGTCCACCCATTTATATATATGTATATTTTTTTATTCTATGGAACTCCGTCAATTTTTGCTGCCAGTTCCAAGCCCAAGTAAAGGAGGAAGGTTGCGTTAGATAGGTTGACAACCAACGTAAAACTTTGTCACAACCCAAACATGAATTCTGAGATAATGATATTTTGCGATAAGGTTAGGGCGTTCCCCGCTTTAAGCGATGCATTGCAGCGTCGCTTGGCTGCAGTGAAAAGTGTGCAAGGGCTACTGCATAACTCTGGGCTAGTGTGGTTAAAGAAGTTAGTTCATGAGAAGAAGAGGAGGAATAGAAAAATTAGACTTGCTACTTGGAATATAGGAACCTTGACAGACAAGAGTATGGAGTTAGTTGAGGTAATGAAAAGTAGAAGAATTAGTGTGGCTTGTATACAGGAGACAAAGTGGAAAATGAATAAAGTTAAGGAGCTCACGGATGGGTATAAGCTTTTTTATGAAGGAAAGAGTAATACAAGAAATGGAGTGGGTATAGTTGTATATAAGGATTTGAAAGAGAAAATTGTAGGGTTAAAAAGGTTTGGTGATAGAATTATAGTAATTAAACTAGTACTAGAGGAAGACATAATTCATATAATTAGTGCATATGCTCCCCAAGTAGGATTAGAAGAAAGTGTGAAAGACAATTTTGGGAGGATATGGATGATTTAATGTGAGAAATCCTAAATTGTGATAAGATTTTCCTTAGAGGGTATTTAAACAGGCATATAGGAAGAGATAATAGAGGATATGAGAAAATGTATGGAGGGTAAGGATTTGGAAAAATAATGAATTCGGAAACACTATATTAGACTTTGCAGTAGCATTTGATTTTGTAGTAGCAAATATTTACTTTAAAAAGAGAGATGAACATTTAATTACCTATAAAAGTGGGAGTAATAGGAGTCAAATAGATTTTTTTTTAGTTAGAAAATAGGACCAATTGGCTTCTAAAGATTACAAGGTTATCTCAAGAGAGAGTTTGACTATATAACATAAGCTCAGAGTTTTAGATATTTGCATTAGAAACAGAAACAGAGCAATAGAAAACAAAATGAACCTTAAAACAAGGTGGAGAGATTTGAAGGCGAAAAGAGTAAATATATTTAAGGACAAAATAATTGAGAATGGAGAATGGAATATTAAAGAAGAAACTACAGTAATGTGGAATCAAATGGCTCATTGCATTAGGAATGTTGCAAAGGAAGTACTTGGAGAATCAAAAGGAAAGAGACATATTAATAAAGAAACATGGTGGTGGAGTGTGGAGGTTTAGAAAGTTATTCGACAAAAAAGACATTGCTACAAAGTTTAGCAG
This sequence comes from Sextonia rubra, assembly GCA_037013555.1. Lineage (NCBI taxonomy): Eukaryota > Viridiplantae > Streptophyta > Magnoliopsida > Laurales > Lauraceae > Sextonia > Sextonia rubra. The sequence continues at coordinate 69,778,975 of JASUAD010000001.1, forward strand.
GGGACTAAAAGCATGGAAAATTTTGAACTGTATAAGAAGGCAAAGAAATAAGTTAAGAAAGTAGTAAGTAGTGCAAAGTTTAGAGCATGCGATGACCTCTATAATAGGTTGGGAACAAGATAAGGAGAAAATGATATTTTTAAGCTCACAAAAATAAGAGAAAAGAAAAGTAGGGACTTAGATCGTGTCAAATGTATCAAGGACAATAAGGAAAATATTCTGGTGAATAACGATATTAAAGAAAGGTGGAAGGAATATTTTAGCAAACTTCTAAATAAAGAACATTTAGGTGATACAAGAGTTAAGGAGGATATTTTATTACTAGAGCATACTTTTTTCCGTAGAATTAGATGGGTGAAAGTGAAGGAAGCATTGAAGTGAATAAATACAGGAATGGCAACAGGCCCAAATGGTATTCCGATAGAGGTATAGAAATGCTTAGGAGTGGTTGGGGTTGGTTATATAGATTATTGAATAAGATACTTGTGACAAAGAAAATGCCGGATGAATGGAGAAGAAGCATTGTAATACCTATATATAAGAATAAGGGATATATACAAAATTGTACCAACTATCGAGGGATTAAACTTATGAGTCATATTATGAAGTTATGGGAGAGAATAATGGAGCAAAGACTGAGACGGAAGATCAAGATTTCTGAAAATTAATTTGGTTTTATGCCAGGGAGATTAACTATGGAAGCTATCTTTTTACTTAGGCAATTAATGTAAAAATATTAAGTAAAGAGAAAAAATCTACACATGGTCTTTATCGATTTGAGAAAAGCCTATATAAGGTACCGAGGAATTTAATTTGGTGGGTTTTAAAGAAAATGAATGTCTCTAGAGGTTACATTGAAAATTTTAAGGATATGTATGAAGAAGCAGTAATAAATGTGAGAACCACATGTGGAGAAACAGGTGGATTCCCCGTGACTATAGGTTTACATCAGGAATCAACCCTAAGCCTTTATCTTTTTGCATGAATTATGGATGAGTTACAGTACATATTCAAGAAGAAGTACCATGGTGTACGTTGTTTGCAGATGATATAGTATTGGTGGATGAATCAAGAGATGGTGTAAATGCAAAACTTGAGAGATGGCGATGAGCATTAGAATCTAGAGGCTTTAAAATAAGTCATACAAAGACAAAATATATGGATTGCAACTTCAATAGACATATACAAAGTATTGAAACCATTGTCAAAATTGAAACCCATGAGATGTCACGTAGAGATTCTTTTTGGTACATAGGCTCGATGACTAGTAAGGATGGGGAGATTGATAAAGATGTGGAGCATAGGATAAAAGCTGAATGGCTAAAGTGGAGACTAACTTCTGGAGTGCTTTGTAACAAACGAATGCTAACGAAATTGAAGGACAAATTTTATAGGACAATAGTTAAACCAGCTATGATATATGAAGCAGAATATTGACCATTTAAGAAAACGCGTATTCATAAGATGGATGTAGCAGAAATGAGAAAGCTTAGGTGGATATGTGGTAAAACTAGAAAAGATAAAACTAGAAATGAGTGTTTTCGAGAGCATTTGGGGATAGCACCAATAGGGGATAAGATTAGAGAAACACGTTTAAGATGGTTTGGGCATATTGAGCATAGGCCGGTAATGGCATCGGTAAGAAAAAGTTTGGCTATGCAGGTGGATGGCCCATCAAGAGGAAATGGTAGGCTGAAGAAAACATTAATAGAGGTCATTAATTCAGATTTGAAAAAATTTAACTTATCGAAGGATTTGATTCAAAATAGAACGGAATGGATAAACAGAATTTATGTAGCTGACTCCAACATAGTTGGGATAAGGCTTTGATGATGATGATGATGATATTTTTTTATTCTATCGGCCCCTAATTAAAGAGCTGAATCATTCCTCTTCAGAAGTCAAAAAGGGCTCGACGAGTCAAAGCTCAATTGTTGATTCATCATGAATTTTGAGTTTAAAAAGGTCCAAACCCTAAAATAAATATTTTGGACTTCTATGTGCCCCGTTTTCATGATCCAAACCCCTCATCAATTTTAGAATGCCGAAAATGGCTTATAGGTCAAATCCCATGTCTTGATTCTTCATGGATTTTGGAAAAAAATTGTGAAGAACAATAAACCATTGAATGTACTTGGATTCACATGTGAAGAGGTGAAAATGATAAACAATGGAATGTGTTTCAATGCAACTATTTTACATGATTAATATCTAAATGTAAACTTTATTTACACATCTTGTGCGAAAAAGTGAAACAACCCCTAAGAGAGAATATAAAATCTTGCGATAAAATGAGGATGGAAACGTTGAAATAGATATTCTTTTTTTTTTCTTTTTTCCCTTTTAAAAAAGTTAAGAGTACAAGTGTAGATATTGCCTTTTGACACAAACTTTTCACACTTCACTTCTCATCCAAGCTTCTATTATATCTTGAGGGGTCGTTTTGCACCCACTTACATTTGTAAATGATACGTATATGTAATGGCTATGCAACATCACATTTATTTACACTAATTTATGCATGTGATGCTTAAATAAAGTATAAAAGTGGTACTTAAATTAGGTTGTTTTCATTCTCTTATTTACTTGCCTTAGGAGGTAGTAATGTTTTCATATGTAATCGTAAATGTGAGTTTATCAAACCCTTTTTTGTACTTTTGTAGATCTCATATTGATGGTCTAAGTGGTTCATCTTCTTTATTGATCTAATAAAGCCTAAGACGTTTAATTTCATATACTAAGTCTTCTTAGAATTTGAGAAATTTGTGTAAAAGTCCAAAAATCTCAACCCATAAATCCAATGTTAAGCGCCTTTCAGGCCTCCAATTCATGATCTGAACTAGCTTATATTCTCGTATTAATGCTAGGCATCAAGATATTTAGTTTTATATTGTTAATCTTCGTTTGAAAATGTAAACCATATGAAGTACGATTTACTCATGTGAAAATGGTGATTTTGACGAATAATTTTTTTTTTCACATATGTAAAACTCAGTTTTCTATCCCATGCATAAAAGGCAAATGACCTCTTAAGGTTTGAAACAATGTCCACAAGGGAAATCTAAAATGATGAAATAAGATTTTTACTGGATATAATAATTAGAGTTAGAATAGTTACTATGCTAGGTTCAACAGCTAACTGCACCAAATACACAAATGGTTTTGGCTTAATGATGTATCAAATGTAAAATTACTCTCATCAAGTGCTTATAGCCATATCATATAGTTGATGAAATAAAAGATCATGGCACAATCATTCAACCAAATCAATAGGTGAAATGGCCAATTGAGTTGGCACTGTAAATATTATTTGCTAGGAGAAATGGTGCTAGCCTTGATGCGCTTGCTCAGCTATAAACTTACAACTTTGTGTAATCCAATTAGCATTGACCAGATTGTTAGATTTTGTCTCCTATTCATGACAAATTGAATCAAATCATCAGATTCTCTCATCCAACTAAGAATGGGGCTCCTCAAATATTAGATCCAAACTCTAAGGGCCTATTTGTTTACTAGATTTCAAAGAATTCTTGTTTAGGGAATTTTTGAATTCCTAGAAATAGTAAAATTCCTCGATGCTCCTTTATACTTGATCATCTAGAAATTCCACTAAAAGGTAAAAGAGTTGAAATTATGAAAATTTCAAAGGTCATTGGAGTCTTCTCAATAGTTGGAACTCAAAAATTCTTTAAAAGAGATACGACATTTGAAAATGCCAGGAGACAAATTATCACATCATGTCTCACAAAATCCAACATTCAAAAAACCTATCAAAATTCTTATAAAGAAATAGAACCTAAGAGACAAAGGACGCATGGGTCACATAGTTGCGTGATGATGTCACTCAAAAGTTTAAAAGTTTAACATCTTTTACGTAGCATGAATGTTACATACATCAAAGTTTATAAATCCTATTCTCATCACATGCCTTTCAAGTGTGTTTCTAGCCGAAGACTTCTTGAATGGGTGAACCAACAATTTAGACAATGGGATGTTTGATATTGTACTGTTGCATTTTTTTAACCTCATCTTTGATTGAATGATATCAGATCTAAGTATGGTTCATATGGATCATTAACTAGCTCATCGACTTGCACTAACTTCCATAATGTTTGAACAAGAATATGACCGATTGAACAACATAAATGCAAGCTATATCTACTTCTATCTTTGACAGAGCACCAAAGAAATATTCCTTGTTATCCCAAGACCATCCCCAACCATGGGGGACACATATCTGGATCTGGATTTTTTTTTTTACCACCCTAATCTGCGCTGATAAAGCATTGAGTTTTAACTCATTAGCTTGACATGCGGTAGTGCAACCTTCCTTTACAGTATTTCAACTTTTTACCGCTTGCCAACGAAGCATCCTAAGTTACTTTGGAATGTGTTAAGGAGACCCACAACAAAAGCTAAGTCCGGTCTTACATAGAGCACCACATATTATGATGCTTCTCACAATTTAAGCTTAAGGCTCGTCTCCTATCCTGTTTGCTCTTGGGACCCAACTTGCTGGAAAATTTCATGCTTCTATAGATGATGGTATCAATCAACTGCATATTTCCAAATCTCTCCATTTAACAAAATCTTTATATAATGTGATATGGGGAGATCCAAAAATCATTTTTTAATGGGACAGAGTTCAACCCACCCATTCTTTTTCGTTTTCATGGCTGATGGGAAAAGAAAGGGGCTAAAGACGACTATCACGGGGTTTAATCCGAATGAGGTATGAAATTTTTACATAAAATCCATCATGGGACATTGATCAATAGTGACAGACCCTTGAATTTTCGTTTGTGGGGAGTGACGATGGGCATGACATTACTTTTCTATTATTTTACCATTGGTTGGGTGGGCGAGGTGGGGTAGGGGGGTGTTTCACTCTGAAAGAGTCATGTGGGGGTTGGGGGGAGGTTTACTTGGAAATAGCCATGTTCTAATTTTTGCATTAATTTTTTTTTACTAGGTTCCTATGCTTATTTTGACATTGACCAACTCATCTTTGGTGCTCTTTACGAAGTATACCCTATACGCAGGACCACCGGTGACTAGTGCACATGGAGGGACACAGCCGTCATTGACAGGAAACAAAGGATGGCATCAAAAAAATCCAAATAAAAATATGTGATGAAACCTGAAAGGAGGAGGACAGGAGAGACAGGTGATAGGATGTAGAGTTCTCAAGAAATTGTAACGCCAGCGGCCAGCTGCGTATCCGCCGCCGTACGCGCCAGCTGTGCTCCGCTAATTTCCAGCTTGGCTGAAAAGCTGGACCCGACCGGAGGGACCGATATATTTTCGTGTGACCGGTGAAGAGGGGATATGCTCATCGCTGCTTTTGAATTGCATTTCAACCTCGTGATTGGAATTTCGCACCACCTGGTAGGGATGCTCATGGGCTGGGGTGACCCGAGCCCGGTCCGGGCCCAGCCCACTTTTCCCTGGGCTTCGGGCCCTAGGTATCAGTAGTTGGGCCAGGCTTGGATTAAAATTTTAGGCCCATTTGTTTTATGGGCCGGGCTTAGGTTAATTGATAGTAAGCCCGAACCTTGGCCCGGCCTGAATGGGTGGATTAAGTTTTAACTTTTCTTTTTTAGGCTTCTTATGTTATATGCAAATCTTTATAGTAGAAAATTTAAAAATTATTTATCAAAGAATACCATCCAAAAGGCAGACGATGCTCGTTCTAATTGGTTTGTACTAGACAGATCTCTATTGGTTGCACCAACGTAGTTATATTTTGTGAATAAGTCATATGCTTTTATTAAAAATAGAGGTAATATAAACTCAAAGAGCAGAAAGATAACTTTACATGAAAATTGCAATCACTTTTAATAAAGTTTTTTTTTTCATTTTAAATGGAATCATTTGGACATGACCATGTATATAAATATGAATTGCTGCACGATAGCCATGTTGGCTACCACCAGAGACTAATTTAAGCGTGTTTAATAATTAGGCTTGAATAAGGCTAGGCCCCATTAATATATATATGGGTTGGGCTCGAGCTTAATTGATTTTATATGGGCATGGGCCCGGGCCAGCCACTCATGGCCTGAGTCGGCTTCAGCCGAGCCTGGGCGTAAGGATTTTAATCCAAGCCAGGCCTAGGCTTTGCTTAGCCCAGCCCATGAGCACCCCTACTACCTAAACTCTTCTCTTTTTATTTATTTTTCTATTTATATCATTTTTTTTAATTCTTATGAACCCGAGCATGCCTCCCTAAGGTTGTTTTCGGGTCAATTTTGATTCACATCATGGTCAACCCAAAACCAAAACCATTAATGAAAAGATGAATTTACAACCGGTTCATACTAGTTTCATTGTTCTGAAATTAAAACCGTTAATGAAAATATGAAAATTTGAACAGGAGCTGGTTCCTTGTATGGGAAGCGTTCGGGTCAGGTCCGGGTCTGGATCTCTTTAAAGAATGCTTTTGAGAGAAACTAATTTTTACAATTTGTTTTTCGAAAATTGAGCTAACATGTTGGGTCTTAGGTCTATGCATCGAAACCAATGTGGAGCCAAATTCAGAACCATCTAGGTTACAAGTCCAAAAGTAGGATCTATTCCCAAACCTAATTACTTATCGGTACCTAAATAAGGGCCTAAGTCTTGAAACTAACAGGCCGGAACCTCCAAATAATCAGAGAATTGTGGACCCATTTATAAATTACAGCCTTACTTGCCAACTTAGTCTCAAGACCTTTGACATCGGGTGACCTTGGGGTTCTCCGATTTTGATGTGGAAGGGCTCTTCCCACGGGATAGGTGCACAAACAATACCTTATAACGCATGAGTGGGAGTCAAATGGACCTGAGACCAGGTTCAAATCAACTCAGTGACTGCCTTGGTGGCTTAGTGTCTTTTGTTAGGCGCGTGTTCAAATTTCAAAACTGATTCGTAACGCAGCATTTGCAACGGAAAAATCTGTTCCTGAATGTATGATGTGTGAGGGAGATCATGCCTCTAGACTTTTTGAATTTTCATGAGAAAAGTCATGAGAAAAATAAGAGAATTCCAAGCAGTCTGGACGATGTTGATCGTTGCACCAAGCATTTCAAATGTGACATGTACCGGCTCCAAATGTGATTGCACCCAATGGAGGTCAAACCTGTCCATTATTTAGGCCATCTATAACATGGAGATTGGAGGTAGGAATGGGGAGACTCGGCCAGTTTAGCTTGACTCGTCGATGGTGATTAGAGATTTCTAATTTGCTAACGAAAGACACTTAACTAAAATATGCTATAAGAATGATTCTATGAGAAGAAGGGAATCATGAAGTTAAGAAATTACAAACAATGATTTTAGGATCTATCCACTTTCGCTTCCTCAAATCAAGAAGCTAACATATTTTGATGAGGCTATCTTTATTTATTTATTTATTTTTATTTTTTTATGCATAGAGGTTTTTTTTATTTAAATGGGCTATTGAGCTTTTTTTTATTTTTTATTTTTTTATACATAGAGGTTTATTTCTTTAGATGGGCTATTGAGCTATACTTCCTCATGACAGAGTCCTGAATTTAGAATTTGTCACTGTAACGATCAGAGTCTAGCTCACAATAGGAGCTGTTCACCAAATATAAGAGAGCTTTATTGGTTACCCGGTTAACCACTCATCAAAGCAAAGGTCTAATTGACATTTATCAGTATCCCATGTTAGAAATGAATTGCATAGTCAGCGAAGAGCAAAACTTCTAGTTTCAACGCTTATTTATGACCTTAGATTGAGCAATTACCAATATTCGGTGGATCCGGTACGTTGGATGATTTATTCACAAAGTCCTTTTCTCATTTAGTAGGTGGGTTCCAAAATCCTGCCATATATCTAATTCAAAGTCAGCACATAAGTTGGGTATCTTTTGAGAATTGGGACTTTAAAAAACATTGCCACTTATACTCAATTCCACAGGGTCATTTGTCTTTTAAACATGGGATATGAAAATGGGATGTGCGCATGTAAAATTTAACATGGACAATATTTACATGGGAAATATTCACCTATGAGCAGACAGTATATAATTTATATGTAGTTTAGATCATAGGCCCACTTAGACGTAAGTTTATTAATGGGAGGAGGGCAAATTGAAAGGTGAAAGGTCTAATCATGGACAGGGGGATAAAAAAAAATTAGGTTCACCAAATTAATCTAGTCCTTGATTTAACAAGTTTAGAGTTTAATGGCACATTAATCGTAGATTTTTTTGAGAGTCAATCAAATTGTGGGTGAAGATTCAGCAATTACAAAGTTGGGCCTTTTGCCTGTTCATGAGATGAAACGACCATCAAAGAAGCTCCATTGATAAAAGTTGGGCCCAAGTGGGTGCCCCACTCCCCGAAGTTGCTCGTAGGAGGCTATTTCCCATATTTATGTATGTTAAACAATACCATGTTGTTTGGTCGCACCGTGATATATCATATGCGCCAAAAGAGAGCAAGAAAGAGCTATACTGATTTTCATACAGTTTAGTGGGTTCAGGACCCAAAACTTTCTACGGAGGATTTTTATTTTTTTTGGGGGTTCAATTCTACAGATGAATTGGGGGTGTGCATATAGGGATGTCAAATGGGCCGGGCCACACAGTCCCTAATGTCAGTCATCGGCCAGTGCACTGGCTTGGCATGGACACAGCCCGTTCTATCTTGGCGGGGCTGGGCCTAAGTATCCGGTATTTGGGCACAGCACCCTTATTAATTGTTTTAATAGATATATAGATATATATATATATATACATTTATATATTGGCTTTGATCTTGTAAGAACTGGTTTCACGCACCTACTGTAAGAACTTTTTATGGAGCCCACTTATGAGTCTCATTTGGGCTGGGATTAGGGGGGATGGCAAGATTTATGTGGGACTACCTCATGAATCAAATTTGGCCTCAATCACATGTTCCTAACCCCTTCATCCGTTGTCCATAAATTTATTCCATTTGGATTGGTGCACAATCGATCCAACGGTTCAATAAATTCTAATCTGACTAAAACTTTGCGCGAGTGACTATTAGGGGGGTCTGTATGTATTGCAAGGTTTGGATTGGATGATAAATAGGTTCACCTACAGTTTTCACAAAAAAAATGTGAGAATTAATTTTCCTAGGATTTTCTCTCTCTCTCTCTCTCTCCATGTGTGTGTACGTAAAATTCATATAAATCCTCTTTGTATCTGGGTTCATCCTCATGGTCTGAGTTCTGTTGTATGGCGTTCTAAAATGGTTGGTTGTCAGAAATAGTATCTTGTTCGTGCAAGCTGCGACAGAATCATGTTTGTTATGCTAATCGAATGGGCCATCTGGTATTGTGGTGCAATAAATAATCAGTTGTTTGCTCTTCAGATGTGTAGCCATTCGACGATTGCTTGCAAGAACTTAAAAGAGAAATATAATTTCATTTTAATATATTATAAATTTTTATTTTAAAAAATATTTTTGGCACTTGGGCTGGCCAGGCAAGGCCCGTAGTTGTGCCTACGGGCTGTGCTGGGCCAGACCCTGCCAGCGACTGGCATCGCCCATGAAATTACATGGACTATGCTGTGCCAGCCCGTGGCATGGCTGGCTAAGAGGACTTTGACACCCCCTGTGTGATTATCTACCAAAGTGTAAAAAAAAAAAAAAAAAAAGTGAATAGTTCATAACATGAATTGGGGGCCCACAAAAGTGAAGGAAAGTAGAATTAAGTTGTTTTCCTGTCCGCTTGTTTCTCAAATTCACGCGGATCTATGGTTCATATCTTTGAGATTACTGAACGGTCTGGACTCTGGATTATGATTTGAATTCCACAAAAGTGCAAATAATTAGAAAGTAGGATTTAGATGCTTTTATATTTTTATTCACACGTTCTCGAAGTCTGTCGGTATGCTAAAGAAACAACCACTATGAAGACAAAACTTCTTAAAAAATTGAGGTCAAATGATGTAAGATCAAGGGGTTAATAAGATTCAACCAATGGTGAGAATGCAAGTACAGATAGAGATTGACTAGTTTCTGCTAAAACAAATGATGGCAGAAAGTAAATGTGATTAATCTAGATTACAATGTGCATAAAACAATGTGATGATAATAATATGCTGCTGGGAACGGCAGCAAGCTCCAATGAAAATAGCGAATGGTACTAGGCTAGTACCAGTGAGGCAAAACTAGAATGGAACCCAAAATTTCAAACAAAATTGAACCTTTTTTCGATGGTCAAACAAAATTGAATTACGATGAAACTACAACGAAGAAGATGCTAAATCAAAGGAACCAAAGAGAATGGAAGAAGAGGGGTGAGCTCACCTGCGGTTTTTACCAAAGTTCTGGCGAAGTCCTCAATTACTATGCAAGCTTGCAAAAATTTCAACCGAGATTCATCTCTGTTTTTCCTTTTTGAAAATTGATTGATGCCCTTGACTTGAAAATCATGGGGATTTATATGGTTTATATACTGGTCGAGGAGTAAGACCTGCGCCATGCAGATGAGGGGACAGTGGGTCAACAATTTGAAGTCAAAATTCAGTTGATCAATTTGTAGTAAACTCCCTGAATTTAACTGACATCCCAGAAAATCTGCATTTTGCAAACACCACGCCATTTCATGTGATGGTACCCATCTGCTTGTTTTGGGTAAAATTATCCGCAGCACTTTCCTGTCAACAAAATGTACAAGGGTGTGACTCACTGTCAATTTTCTGGAACAAGTTGGTGGCATCACCAACATTTTGCAGGGTCTCATTGCAATCTGGTCCAAAGCTGAAGGTCTATTTCATAAAAGTGTCATTGATTACAGTGTCATGTATATTGTTTGTTCCTTCGGCAATGCCACTGGCTGCAGCTGCTAGATTGGATCTCAGTTTATCCTCAATACACCATTGTAAATATTATGATTTCTGAAGGGCTCACTGTCATGTACCACTGTACTAGACAGTGACTAAATAGGCTGTTTACATTTTTTTTTCATTTATTATTTTTAGGAATTGGTCTTTAATGGTTGTGAAAACCTGCTAGGCGTCCCCACAGGCCTTCTAAGGTGAATAAAATTAGGGAATCAACATGAGAGATAATGTTAGTGTCACTGTAAGAACATATTGTCAATTACGTGACCAAAGTGTAGTTCAGTTCTAGAAAGACCTAGTTCATCTCTGAAGTTTATTGAAGATCAAGCTAAGTTCAAAGAAGTTCAAGCAAGTTCAAGGAAGTTCAAGACCATTCAAGAAAGACCTATCAATGAAGATTAAGCAAGTTCAAAGAAGTTCAAGATCATTCAAAAGGATCCTTTGTAAGTGTCAAGGGATAAGGTAACTGTGACCCCTAGTGCCCATTCAATTAGAATAGGAAAAAGGGTTTCTAATCACCCTGCATTTGTACTACAGCTTGGATCACGGCTAAGCCGTAGATCCTACGGCTCACTCTCCAGAGAGTATATTTTGAACCATTTTGTTCTACGGCTGGCCTTACGGCTGCACCGAAAAATGTTACGGCTAAGCCGTAGTGTGTTTCACGGCTAAGCCGTAAAATCTACGGGCCACAATCCAAAGAGTGTACTTGGCCATATAATGCCTACGGTTGACCTTGCGACCAAGCCGAAAGGCCTTCACGGCTAAGCTGTAATGTGATTTACGGCTAAGCCGTAAAGATTACGGGCCACTCTCCAGAGAGCAGTTTTTGGGAGATTTCAGCCCACGGCTAACCCACGGCTAGGCCGAAAGGTGCTCACGGCTAAGCCGTATAAGGATTTACGGCTAAGCCGTAAGCTTAACTGTAAGAAGGAATTTTTGTTGAATCTGGTCAAACTAGCCGTTGGATGTTGTCAGAGCTTACGGCTAAGCCGTAGACCATTCCGTTCTTAGCCGTAGATCTATCCGTTGGAGCTTATCTGTATTTAAAGAGGACCTCTCCCTTGCTCCAACTACTGAATTTATTACTGTGAAAACCACTAGTATAGCTGAGCCTTTGCACCTCCATTAAAATCATCTTCAAAGCTCCCACAACCACCTACTCTCAAACACCACAAAGTGCCATTATTGTTTTAAGAAGAATAGTTGGTGATTTAAGAAAGGCTCCATTAAATTTGAGAGAATATCTTAGCCTTCCAAACCCTTTTAAAACCTCTTCCCTTGGCTGAGCACTCATCTGAAGATCTTTATCACCAAGGAGCAAGAACAAGAGGCCAAAGCTTGGAGGTAGTCCAAGTATCAAGAGCACCACTCAAAACCAAGGTATACAATTCCTTGTTTAGGTGTTCTTTAATATTTCAATTCTCATTGTTGTATTTGGTGGAAGACAAACCACCGCATCAAAAATTGTTGTAGTTGGTGGACTAGATCAAGGATCAACCACCTGATCAAAAACCCCAGTTGGTGGAAGACAAACCACCGAATCAAAAAACTGTTGGAAGAGGTGTGTGTTATGTAAGTACCTCTTATTTAGTGGAACCAAGAGAGATTGCTCTTGAGAATGGATGTAGGTCTAGGACCGAACCACTATAAATCACTGTGTTTATTGCTTGTTGTGTGTGGATGTTGCTTTGCATTCTTGTCACTTGAGTTGATCATCATTTCTAAGCTACATCTTTGTTACACTAGTTGCATTTCTACACACTGTAAGCACTCACAACTCTGAATATCTCTCTTAATCTTCTTGGGGACTCTCAATTTTAATTAATCTTTCAAATTGCACACTAATAAAACCTAATTCTTGAAAAGAAATTTTTAATAGTCCTATTCACCCCCCCTCTAGGACTTGGTGAGATCTAGCTATTGCACTTTCAGATAAAACTTCTATTACTCATTTAGGGGGCCAAAATGAGGTGTATATAGTGTTTAGATTTTAATAAATGATCCTCAAACTATAATAAGAAAACAGGATTACATGGTATCAAAGTTTAGCTAGAATATGACCAGTATGGGAGTCTCAAAGTTGCAGGTTTGATCTGAACTTACCCAAAATAAAAACTAGAACTTCCAAAATCATCCTTCTAAAATGTAAACTAATCAAATCCTTTACATGTGGGTTGATCTCATCTTATCAATAGAAAAATGCAAAGAGCCGTCAAATCTTCCCCTGTAAAATTTACTGCTACCATGCATATTCTTTACTGAAAATACACAACGTTATTGGCCTTCGAAATCTGTCGTGTCAAGAGTGCAATCCTAATTTGAGGCTCTTCTAATATGAAACAAGCGAGTGAAATAACTTCACTTCATTGACATACAGCTTAAAACGGTGTGGCTTGACCATGCACATCCTTCTTTTGATATCGCCTGTCCCATGACCATGGCACATCTGAGAAAACCACAAGCAGACAAAATAAGATCTACTTACCACAGGAAAGCAAAACGTTTGAAAGAACACAAATCAAAACACTACCAAAATTTAGATGTAATCAGAATGACTGCCTCACCTTCAGATGTGTATGGCTGTGGAGGGAGTTCATATGGAAGAGGCAATGGGATTAGTTCATAGAATGGGTCTGTTCTTTCGTGTCCTTGTGCACAGAGTGTCACCAGTCTTGTTTTGTGCTCTTCAGCATTTTGTGACAACCCAGATTTACCCTGAATCCATAAAGAAAATTGAAATGTTGTCTGAGAGAAAACCATTGACCTAGTGATGACATACTGAATGTTCTGATAACAGCCAAATGAATAAATCTATTATGTAATCAGACAGATGAAGCTGTGCTTTGAATAGCCAAGTAACTAATGGATGGCAACCATCTTTTTCCAAATGAAAGGATGTATTATATAATCAGACAGATGAAGCTGTGCTTTGAATGACCCATTGACTAATGGATGGCCAACATCTTTCGGTGATCCAGATCATTCATTGGGTGAGCTCAATCCTTGAAGGACCATATCAAAATTTCCTGTTTCTAGTGTTAGATCAAGTTGGTGAGATGCAATGTACCACTTTAAAGAATCATACATGCAATGGAAAAAGAAAATTTTCACTAATCATACAGGTAAAATTTCCACATGAGAACTTGGACCATGACCACCTACTATTGGCCCACAGGATGAATTACAATTGACTATAGTAAGGTGGCCAGTAACATTTTGGTGTTAAAGCAAAAGTATGCTGTTTTTCTTGTATATTTTGTTGAATCATGTTGCAACTTACAAAGTGGCCAATGATGTTTTGGGGTTCAAGCAAAGGCATTATTTTTTCTTGGCTACGTGCTGTATATTTTGTCGAGTCATGTTGCAGCTTGCAAGATGTATTACCTTGTAGGAACTGACATTCTCTGTACAGGAAAATCCACAATTCTGATCCGTCAAGGTAGATGGCAAAAACAGCACACCCAACTGAAACCATCAAAAGAAACATTATTTAACATTTATATTTCAAGAAAAGGTACCTACAAATAAGCAATGTAGGAAAATTCCCTTATGTCTAAGAAACAAATGAATCTATTTAAGTTCAACACAGTTTTCGTCTACCAGATTCTCAGTATCTTGCCACATGTAAATAGAAACCTGCAGAGGAATCCTTACGGCGGGTTAAAAACTTAAGGTCCTTGCATTACCGGTAATAAGCATGGTTTGAAAAATTGGTCGAGTCCAGACTTGGCCTATACTGACTCAGGTAGCATGGACTCAGACTCAAAATCATGGGACTCGGCCGAATCAGCTGTGACTTGGCCGAGTCAACTTTGACTCAGTAACGACTGAGTTGGGTCCGAGTCTGATTTTTTAGGCCATACCGAGTAGGGTAGCATGGACTTGGACTCAAAATCATGGGACTCGGCCAACTTGGTTGCAACTCGGCCGAGTTGACTTGGATTTAGTAATGAGTCCAAGTCTAAGTTGACTCGGTAACGACTTGAGTCGGGTCCGAGTATGATTTTTTAAACCTTGCTGGCAAGTGTGATGAATAGGATCCAAAAAAGAGAACTAGGGCATCTGACGGGAAGCAAATTCCAGACATCCAAGCTCAACCAGAAGAAGAGGTATGCATATGTTTGATAAATTAATAGTGAAACAAATCCGAAAAATGTTGTGTACTCATGCGCTCCCATACTGCACTATAAAGTACAATCCATGTACTTTCTGTTTTCCTTCTATACCTGTAACCCATATTATCCAAAACCTCACACTAAGATTACTGAAGGAGATTCTTTGCAAACTGTAAGTTGAGAAATCCTTTCATAAGAATTGTATCATCTCACATGCAGAAACACATGTTACAGCGATCTCTGTTATGCTTCAATCTCCTTGCATGATGGTTATGATCTGCCTCCCCCTTTCTTCCATCCCACCAGTAATTTAATTCTCAGCCATTGTTATTTGTTATTTATGGAAAGGCCAACATTTTTTTTTTCATATCCTTTTCTCTGTTCTCTTTTTGTTTTCTTTTTCTCTTGTATGTCTATGTTTCCATACACAGATTGATGCACACGATGGATTGGGGAGTTACTGAAAGAGACCTTCTATTTCAACACCACTTTTGACGTAGTTTACACATGAACTTAAAAAAAAAAAAACAAATGGAAACTTTTCCAAACTTCCCCCACGGCCTTCTCTCCCCACAACTCCCCCTCCTCTCTCCCACCCTACCCCAACTCCCCCTCTCGGCGACGATTGGTGGCTCCAACAGAGGGAGCCACCCGATCTCCCTCCCATCCCTCTTCCTGTTCCTCTCCTCCCCACTCACCTTCCTCTCCTCCCCCTTTTTCCCACTCACCTTTTCAGCCCCGTTCAGCCCTACGAGGCTAAACATCACACTGTTGTTTGGCCTCACAGGGCCGAACAACACTCTATTCAATTTACCTTTACTTAAGTTATGAAATTTCTATTTAACGCCTTCAAGTTTATTTTCTAATTTTAAGGCAATCATCTAAAAACACACAGAGGTTGAAAATGTGGACCTAAAAATTTCACTCTAATTGGAAATTGGGCCTAGCCAAATTTCACTCTAATTTAAAAATAGCACCCTACCAAGTTTCAGGCTAACCAGATAAAGGCCCCAGTCAAATGTCACTCTAAATGGAAATAGGGCCAAGCTAAATTTTATGAGAATTGAAAATAAAGCCCCATCTAATTTCACACTAATTGGGAATAAGCCCAACCAAATACCACTGCAATAGAAAGTCTCTCTCTCTCTCTCTCTATATATATATATATATTGAAATGTGACTTTAAAATAATAAATTGTAAGCAGAATAGTGATGAAGTTTTCATGTCACTGTTTGATAATAAATATTTTATTATCTCTTAACATAGTGTAGCTATCAATGTAAATATATGTGGAAAAATAAATCAATTTATTATTTAATAATCATTGATGAAATTTCTTTATGACATTTTTTTTATAAGCCTTGAGTTAGTTTCTAAGTTGGCATAACTAAACAATATGAATCCAAATAAAAAAAAGTTGATTATTCCTATTCTTGGCTAGTCAAACAGCGATGCAAGACGTCACGCAATGCGAGGACTGCTACATAACCCTATACTAGTTACTTTTGTAAAACAAACATATATTCCATCATTTTTCAATATTCTAGATTTTTTGAACATGTTTTGGATTTTTTTGAAGATTTTTTCAAATCACACCGCTATGCCGCTACGTAGCATTTTGGTGGCCGGCGTATAAGTGATGAGGCGAGCATGGAAGAAACTTGAATGGGATAAAGCACAATACCTCATAAGAACGTATCATAAGTTGGGAATTATTCTTTTGTAGTGCTCCCCAAGCAGCTTTGCTTAGATTTGCTGAAGTCAGCAGAAACCAACTGTTGCAAGAGCCCAAGCCACAAGAGTACGACTCATAAATAAGCATGAATATAGGAGACCATAAACTGAGGAAGTAACGTGAAAACTCAAGACACAATGTCACAAGGCAGAGATGAGTTCTTACGCAAGATTTTGACCATTATACCGGGTGTAAGATTTTATGTGTGGCATTGCACGACTGAAACATTAACAAACAGAACAATTAGCATGAATCGCTCTCATTACAAAGGAGAGTGTTTTTATTTTACTTTTTACACAAACACTAGGGTAATACTAGTTATGTTACTGCATTTTCATCTGTGTGGGTGGTCTGTAGGGACCAGCATTCAAGGATGAAGGCTAAGGAATAGTGATGACCAAATATCATCCTCATTAGATCAAATTATGTATGCGATTTAAGGCTAGATAGGTTTAATGACGTAACAAATATGGTGTTTAAGCAAAAAAAAAAAAAAAGCAAAGAAAAAAAAAAGGAAAAAAAAGAAAGGGTGACAGTGTCCACACAATGTATGTAATACCCAAGGGTGGAAATTCTGGCCCTGTTTTTAGATACTTAATTGTTGATTTTTATGGTTGGTTTGATTGCTAATTAGTTATGGTGGGACAAGATATTGATTTGAATATTATGTACTGAGTGATGGGACGCAGTCCATAGTAGCATGGAGTAGTCTTTAAGAGGAGGAAGGAGACTCTTGCTCCACGAAACTTCCATCCTAAAAGAAGTGAACTTTGGATGGGGAAGGAAGTCCTGTTGTGTAGAACCTCTGATGAGAGAGAAGTCTTGTACATGGTTTCTGCCAGGAAAAGGGGGATTGGCTATACAATATAAGGAAGCCTCTTATGTGCTTCACTTTATCTCCTTCTATAGCCTAGGGGAGAATTTGAGAGAGAGAGAGAGAGAGAGAGAGAGAGAGAGAGAGAGAGAGAGAGAGAAATTTATTGTTCAGGAGAGAGCTTGGATTTGCACGGAGAAGAAGAAGGTGACCAGCCGAGTAGCAGTGGACGGATGTCCTCTCGACCACACATCACAAATGTTTACAGGAGGTGAGTGATTTTCCTACATCCTTTTGTTAAGGTTGGGTTATGGTGTTTGCCGATCATGGTTCTCGATGTAAGATTGAAAACTTCTTTTGTTATAACTTATAAGAAAGCATTACAGGGTTAGGCTAAAGTGCCTATGAGTTACCTGGTGCCCTTCTTCCTCCCTAGTCCTTCGACACTAGTGGGAATAGGAAAATCCAGAACAATAGATGAATTGGTGTAATGAATAATTGAAGTGTGGAACACAAGTGGACCACTAGAAGACAGATCTGGCCACAAATTGGCAGATAACTTTAGAAAACCTAATTTATTGTGGAAATCAACCATAAAAGGGGGCTACAGATGTGACCCGGAACCTTGTCTTCATGATAGCTAAGCATTGTCGGCCATTGTGAAACACTTATTGATGATCGAAACCCACCTTTAGCTGAAGAAACTTGACCAATTGAATTCCTATGATCAGTAGGCCTCTTAGATCTCATGTCTGATAGTAAAGATAAAGGGTTGCAAGGAGATTTCAATCGGAGAAGGGATTTTCCATCTCCCAGGTCGTCTAGAAACAGTTTGGTCGTTTGGGATTGTGGGCCCACATGACCCACTTGATGTTAGATCTGATCCACAGATCTTGTAGTGGACTCTTCGGCGACCAACACGGTGGTGGTCCTAAGTGAAATGGACCATAGGGTCCTACCATTTGATGGCACCAAAAAACCTCTTGGCGTGAAGAGTTATAAAGGGGAAAACAATTCTATCGAGTTCAATCAATGGTGGAATAATTACATTCAGGTCCTATTTCTTTCGTGCAATAATAAACAGTCCTTGTGTTTATTTCTTAATGAAAGATTAAGGGAACATGGTGTATAAATAACGGGTGAATATATATACATAGATATATCCTGATTGTTTTGTTGTTGTTTATTTTAAATAGGTGATGTGAACATTTTGGAAGTGTGTGGAATGTGATAAAAAGGGTGTGGCCTACCCATCCATTGATTATTATCAATTTGTATGGGAAGTGGGCAGTAACCAAACAATTCCATTGTGTAGGGTTGGACACATGATAAGTAGTAGGCATAAAAATATTCTTTATATTATAATTAATGTTGCATATGGTTTTATCTTGTGAAAGGATTGGAAAAGTAATGGGACATGCTTTGAACTACTAGCACAGTAGGAAGTGGTGACTCCGTACCTAGGTCTATTGTGATTATGAGATTATGGACCAGAAAGGGGTTCAGATGAGATTATTTATGATGTGTATGAAAGTAGATAATAGGATATTGAGGTCCTGAGAAAGCGGGTCCTATGCGATGCCGAGTGATGAGATGCATGGTTGGCATCTTGAGAAATGAGTGACGCCTGAATGGCATGACGATGCATACTAGGTAATGTAGGCCCTAGGGTTAGAGCTTACGTAGGGGTGCCGAAGCATGTGTCCAAGGACACTTTGAATAGTCAAGAAGACTTCAACACACAAGGATACACCTCTTAGGGATAAAATCCAATTCTATTAATCAATCAAGTCTGAGAATCTCTTCTCTACAATGCCATATATATAGTAAAAGCAAACTTAATTCCTAAGAAAACTCTAAGTTATTAATAGAAACTTCTCTAATAACAATGTAATTAGAAATTTACTAATAAAAATATTATAATCCTAACCTAACTTGAAGAGGGAACACTTGTGGGGCCTAGACTGCACTATCCTCCCCGGGTTGAAAGAGGAGTTCGCCCTCGAACTCGAGTCTGTTTCGGATTGCCTCTGTAAATGTGGTGAACATGAAGGATTTCCTTTGTGGTAGCTCTCCAGGAATTCTTCTCTAGCAGCTGCGATTTCTCAGAATGAAGAGTAACCTGTGGTCCACCATGCATGAATGTATAGGTGTTATCGCGTATACCATGAGTTCCATTTTTATCATACATCCATGGCTGGCCCAATAAGATATCACCACCATCCATAGGTAGCATATCACACCGGATTGTATGTTTGTAAGTCTCACAAATGGCAAAAGTAACTTTGCAAGTATGTCGAACATGCGCTTGATCACCATTCATTAGCCACTTGAAAAAATAAGGGCGGTTATACTCGTAAACTTTCAACTGGAGGCGATCAATAAGAGCTTAGGAGATGAGATTTTCACAACTTCCGCCGTCAATAACAACTGTGTAATTTTGTCCCTGAACTGTACCTGCAGCACGGGAGATATTTTTTCTCAACCATTTATTCTCAGCAAATGTGGAGTCTCTTTGATGATGATAAAAGTTTCACCTGTGGTATCTGCATATGTTTCAGTAACTTATTCATTGTCATTATCTTGGGATCCGTGTCAGTACCCTTAATATCATCTGGGATAATTTTATCAGCATCTTCAATCTCAATTAGATGTATTCGTTTTGGACATTCTGCTGCGTGATGCCCATGTTGTTGACAATGAAAACAAATTATCTTATTCCAACAGTCAGTCCTTGCAAAAATCTACCCTCATGAACCATTGGGTTTAGCTTCTTGTAGAGATGAATTCTTTGGTGGAACCAATTTGGATTTTTGTACTTGATGATTTGCAATTCCCTCAGCTTTGATAGCATGTTGGATAAGCTCATCGACATTATCAAAATGTTGGAAGGCAAGGATATGCTAAATGTCTATTCTCAACCCATTGAAAAATGTATCAACAACCACATCATCATCTTTATTCAAGCCACAACGAGCTTGCAGAATCAGAAATTCCTCAAAATAATCAACAACTGTCTTGGATCTTTGTTTTAAGTTTTGAAAGTTAGAACGTAGATGTCTTGCGTAGTTGACAAGGAGGAAATTTTGCTTCAAAATATTATTCATCTCAGTCCATGTTTCAACAAGGTCCATGTTCTGATTCCTCTGCTTCTTTGCAATACAACCCACCAAGTTGCAGTATAATTACGGAATCTAGTAACAATCAGTGTAACTTTATGGTGCTCAGTCATTGGCTTGTGTACAAAAATATTCTCCACACACTAACTAATTCATGAATTCAGCGGGATGCAATTTTCCATCATATTCAAGAATCACGAGCTTAATCCCTAAATTTCGATTGGGATCATTGACTGGTGGATCTTGTGGATTCCGAATATTTGCATCGTCATCACAGTTGTAATTCACACGCTAATTATTTTCCAAATTTATCACCCTAATTTTTAATTGCTACAGGGTGGTTTGTATGCCATCACCTTTTGTAGATAATTTTCTAATAGCACCAACCAAATCGTCAATTGAAGAAGATGAAGATTCCACCTCAACTTGCTTCTTAGGTGGCATTTTTTTAGTGCAAAATTTAAATCTGACTGACCTGATATGTAGATCTGCATTCCACAAACACACTGGTGAAGACAAATTGAAAATCAGGCGTAGATGGGATCACGATCGCAAATATAATTGTCGGCCTTTGAATTGGTCAAATTTATGATTTGACTGAGAGTTGATGAGGCACTGATGATATTAGCGATGCCAACAGATACTGACTAGGATCGCTTACAATGCCACGTGATTGAAGTCGTGTGTGGCTTCTCCAGATCCTTGCGCAAAAGGGTTATTTGAAAACCCCCTTTCGTTTGGGGTCCTTGGCAAACGAGAAGATGGGGATGAGAAGATGGGTTGATGGCCCTAACAATGGCTCTGGCGAGGATGGTGGAGATGGCAACGACTGCCGTTTCTGGTTCCAGGAGATGGAGACAGCAATCCAAGGGACGCTGTTAGCTTTTGATGACAATGGTGAGCGGAGACCAGCAGGTGGGGGACAGTGGCAACGATACTCTTGGTGCTAGGTATGCTCTTCTCTTTTCTTCTCCTTCTTCTTCTTCTGTCTCTTTAGTCTTTTTTTATAAGAGCAGAGGATGGGTTTGGCTAAGAAGGAGGGTAGGGTTAGGGTTCAATTTGGCGAAGGGTTTCGAAAAGGTGGGAGGGTTATGGTGGTGACGTTAAATGGCAGAGACTGGTTGGCGTGGTGGTCGTCTGGGGTTTTGGGGCTGCGATAGTGGAGATGGGGTGGCGACAGTGGAGATGGTAACAATGAAGGATACGAAGATGGGGTTTGGCTTTACCAAATTGATGTAGGCCCTAGGATTAAGGCTTGCGTAGCAGTGCCAAAGCACGTGTCCAAGGACACTTCGAATCGTCAAGAAGACTTCAACACACACGGGGACACATCTCTCAGAGATAAAAACTAATTCTATTAATTAATCAAGTCTGAGAATCTCTTCTCTACAATGCTATATATATAGTAAAAGCAAACTTAATTCCTAAGAAAACCCTAAGTTATTTAATAGAAACTTCCCTAATAATAATGTAATTAGAAATCTACTAATAAAAATATTATAATCTTAATCTAACTTGAAGAGGGACCACTTGTGGGGCCTAGACTGCATCACTAGGTGTGAGGATGTAGTTCATAGTTGTAACATCCGGTGGATTAATGGTGAAATTGAATCAATTATTGTTTATTTTGACCGTTCTCATTATTGTTATTTGCGTTAACTGTAGATTTATGATAGAGTAGGAAGTTCATTCATCAGTTTATACTGATGTTGGGTTGCCCCCCTCAGGTAATAGAGTTGCGGATAGACCAGAGAACGGCGAAGACCAACCCGTAGTGTTTGGCATGCGTTGCTGAAGAGAGCATTACATCAATATTCAGTAGTTTAGGGAAATAGATAATATTGAATACTTTAATTATCTTGATGGATTTTATTATGGGAATTGTTAGACACTGGAGACACAATTCGTTGGTTATTAATTATTTTGAGTAATTGAAAGACAATTTTAATTAATGATGATTATGCCTTATGCGTTTCATTTGATTTAAGTATGTGGAGTGTATGCCAATGCGTTATAACTTAGATTCCAATAGGGCCCTGGAATTTGGGTTGTGATAATGTAAGGAGGGAGGTGCATAGATTCAATCACCCTTTGTTTAACCATACTTGGCTATCTTCCCATTCCCCACTAGCCTATTGACCATCATAAGGTGCACGACCATGAAATTTTTGTGTGGCAATGGATATCCAAGATGAGGAATCTCTTGACTAGATACACATGAAGGCTATCATACTATGGAGTCATCATTTTATCTTGATAGCATTGCAATCTACTCACCTCTAAATAATCATTCAGATTTAGGGTGTGTTTGGTTGGGCTCAATAATAAGGTTTTTTGGACTTTTAGCTTTTACAAAGCCCAAAAGCCATTTTAAGTCCGTTTGGTCATTGCATTATTAAAATAATTTTCAGAAAAGTAGAAGCTAAAACGCCCTTTTTGAATAAGTAGCATAGTAGCCACTTCATGATGAATAAGGGCTCCTTAACTTTTGCGCGCAGCTAGGTAAGGGTAGTGGAAAGCGTTCGTTTCATTTTCATTTTAGCCAGTCCTTTTCCTTAGACTCTCTCTTTTACCATAAGAGCCAAGACCGGAAGTCCCATTTTTCATTGCAATTTCAATTACTGCCTAAGCTACTGCCATAAATAAATTTCAGCGAGTCTGCAACATCAAAAGTCCTCTTTTCCCCTCATCCCAATAGACCACCACTTCCCAGAATTGCCACCTCTATGCAAGGGTAGTCCTTCTATTTTCTACTAGGTTTGTATATCTATTTAGAGAAAATGGAGTTATCTTAAAGAATAGGTTTTCTCCAGCCCGTTTTTCTCTCCTTTTTCAATTGGCTCCTAGGATTTTAGGGAGAGAGAGGCGTACCCTCTATGATCAAAGCAATGTTGGACTTTTACTAATTTATTTGGTCATGTAACAGGACATGAAAACTTTTTGAGGAATATTTGATGAACCATCTTAGATCTTTTGGAAATGCACTTTTTATCCCAAAACAACCTTTGAGGCTTTCTACTAGGATTGTATATCAATGTAGAGAGGGAAAAAAAAACACTAAAAGTTGCTTAGTAGATAACAAGCCAAACAACCTTTGATGCTTTCATTGTTAACAAGTACTTGCAAAAATTGAGCTAACCAAACAATCATATCCATTAAAAAGATGCATTGAAAAAGTATACTTTTTAAAGCTACTTTTAGAAAAGCATTGTTGGCTTTTGATGAGCTCAACCAAACACACCCTTAAAAACCCAATTAAGGGTTACATATGAGAAGTAACTATTCTACAGGAATGTTACACACATTATTCTAACCTATTATAGTGTTGTTCACCTCAATTGATGTTTAAGGAGTGTACAGTTTGTGAGTATATATTATATTTGCATGCAATACTTTCCCAAATGTAGCCATTCAATTAATGTTACACTCACTATTCTTACCTATTATAGTCTATTATAGTGTTGGTCACCTCAATTGATGTTTAAGGAGTGTACAGTTTGTGAGTATATATTATATTTGTATGCAATACTTTCTCAAATGTAGCCATTCAATTAATGTTACACACACTATTCTTACCTATTTTAGTGTGTTCTGCAGGTTGACTGCCTTAGCAAGAAATATTCAAGAGTAGTTGGGAATTAAATTGGCGGAACCATGCCAAGAAAACCAAGGAAGAATATCACTGTCTTCAGCTTGATATCAACACCTTGAATCCACAAGGAAGAGATGGGAGAAACCCTAAAACAAACTGTAATTTGTATTATTCCTAAAAAAGAAGCATTACACTACCAATTTTTTTAGAGTCCCAAAACCCTAAACTACCCGAAATAGTAAGCTTACCAAAAATAGTAAAAAATACAAAATTACATTAAAACCCTTAGATCCCTAAATAACTTTCTAAGACTTTCCACAAAGACTCAACCCAAAAAAGACTCAAAAACCTACTAAACAAGCAAAATTAAAAGCATAAAACTACATTTTGACCCTCAAAACGGCCTAATTTGGCCTTTGACGCCTTCAACTGCATTCTCGTAGTTGTCTAGGCGTAGAGCTCGTAGATAGCTTCGAAACACATGGTTATGGGCCCCTTGGCGATACCCGGATCAAAAGTTATGGCTGTATGAAGTCGCCACTGTAGATTTAACCTTCTGGTTTGACTTCTGACGATCTTCTTGCTCCAGAAATTCTTTTACAACTTGTTCTACATCATAAACGCACTTAGGTTGGGTTTAGATATGCTCTAAAGCTGTGGGTAATGGATATAGATGGGGAAGCTTGATTTTAAATAAGTTGTTGTTACTTTCTTCATTTATAAATGAAATACACTTGTAAATAGTTACTCCATTTTTCTTGTATGACTTGCCAGGATGTAGATGGAGGATTTTGTAGCCTTATGTTTATAATGTTGCATTTGTGATGTTACCGATGTTTACATGGAGGATGTACATCAACGATGATGTAAATGGGTGATTTTTATAATGTTGGCATTTGTTGCTGGAGAAATTGATGTCGGTTTGGATGGAAGATGCAAATGGAGATCTTGTAAATGTATGCATTGGTTGCACACAAATATATGACCACACAACTATAAAATCAATTATGTTGACTGACTATAATGTCGCTAAACTACAACAACAGTTACAGAAAACATTTGAAGTAGGCAACGATATCATTGCCTGACAAAGGCAATTATATCTTACAAATAATATAGTGGGTAGCGATATCGAAGAAACACTTGCTCATTATGAAAGGTTTGTTTGGTGACGACATCGTTGCTCGTTGAAAAAAAAAACCCCAGATATTTTGGCAGGAGGGGCTGGTTCTATCACATAAAAACTATTAGGGCCTTTTTGGTGCAGTGGACATCTAAAATGATTTTTCTGTTAATTTTCTCTACATTAAAAAAAAATTGTGAATGACATGAGAAACCTTGAAGAAGCAAATGAACAAAGATTATTATAGAATTACTAATAGTGTAAAATAAGCAATTAGAATGCAATAATCTTTAAAGAACTAAAACATGTTGTTGAGAAGCAAATAATAATTAAAATTAAAGCATTTTTAAGGTAAGCATAATCTAGATATGTTTCAATAATTTATGTTAAATAAATAAATAACAATTAAAAAAATTTTAATGTAAGTATAATCTAGAAATATCTTTTAATATTTAAATAAACAAATAAATAACCTACGAGCGGCCTGTGTGGTTTGCTTTCCATCGTGCCCAATACTTCTTCAAGAAATCTTTCTCTACATTCTTCAGAGGGCTGGGAAGGGCATTGCCAGCAGCATAACCCTGTAGATAGGAAGCATGTCAATCCACGAAGATCATTAGAGAAGAAAAGATAGAACAAAAAACAAATGAAATTTATGGCAATACTCGTATGTTGACACAAACAAAATATGACGTTTTGGCAACAAATTAACCTAGTTACTAATAGAGGAAGACGGCCAACATAGAGATCAGAAGCTTTGCAAAAAGAAAGTCTTACCACAATTGGATAGTAAAGAAGAAATCGTGAGGATGAGACTTGCATATTGTTTGGTACTGAGGAACTATACGCACAGAGAGAGAGAGAGAGAGATGGCCACATGACAAGATATATTATTGAATCATCATCATCATTATCATCAAATCCTTATCCTAACAATGTAGATGTTAGCTATGAAATTTGTTTCTCCATTTCAGTTTATCATTAGCCAAATCCTTGATTAAGTTGCACTAATTCAGTCAATCCCTACTACTTCCATCCATAACCCTTTTCCTTGAGAGGCCAACAACTAGCATAAAAAATTTTTTCCTTACTATGTTGCTGGCATGAGTCAGATAGTAGGAACCATCTCAAATGAGTCTCTTCTAATTTATCACCTCTTGATATTACCCTTGAATGCTCTCAATGAACTCATTCTTTAAATCTATTTGAGTTTAACTACCCATACACCTTTGTTACATTCATTTTTTGTACTGGTTGTTGCTTGTGGCTAACAGTTTGCTTTATTCATCATAGTTGGTCTAAATGATATCTTGTAACATTTTTCAGTATGAGCAGATCAAAAAGCACTCTATCCTATGTTCAGCACGCTCAATCTCTCCATCCTTATTATCGTGGTTTCTGTTAAGCTTCAATTCTCATAATAATTTCAGCTCTTTGTACATCCCCATTGAAGTTGCAAACATTTATAAGGTACCTCCTCTTAAATATTAGTGAACTCGTCCAGAATTTGTAAGGACCGATGCCAAAAATTATATTTTATAATATTCAATCAGATTATATTGCTTCTTATGCAGCGGCAGAACCAGAAAATTTCCTTTGGCGGGGGTTGCTATAAAAATAAACATTCTTCGAGAGGGGGGAGTGCCTTTTCTAAATTTTTGGAAGGCTAATATTAAAAGATAAAAAATTTAAATAATAGTAGAATTTTTTTTTGAAATTTCATGGTCCCCTCACCTTGTGCCTAGTTCTACCCATGTTCCTATGATTACATAATAAAATAAATACTCTAGAAAATTCAGCCAGCATAATTAAGGCCTAATTATGATTAATTAGTAAATAAATAAATGAATTAAAAGACATGTATAACATTAAATAAATAAATTATTAATTTTGTGGGGTCCATGTGAGGGAGTCTTTTCGCTTGTAGGGATAAGGTTGCGTACATTGATGCTCCTTAGGCCCTGCAGTGGCAGAAGCCTCCTAAGAAGCACGGACACTTCTAAGAAAGTGACGTGTCCGTGTCGGACACGTGTCGGACACCAACACTCCTCAGACACTCTCGGACACGTATCCGATACTATTTAGCCATGTCCATAATTAAGAACTAAAAATTTTAATTTCGGACACTTGTTCGACACTCTTTTTACAACGTGTCCCACAATTCTTAGCCTGTGTCTATGACTAAACAATAAACATGTGGCTAATATCTCTTGGACACTTTGTTAACATGTGGTTATTAAAATTTGGAAACTTGATATATGACAGTTTTGTACCCTGGAAAAATGTATGGTTGTAGATATTAATCATATCATAAGCTAAAGACAAATAAATATTTCACTAAAGAATAGGCCTCAAGATAGGCTTCTTTTTTGCTTTTTGTTTTTTTTTTTTTTTTAGGGATGGGAAAGAGATGATCTGCCATTTTCTTTATGTGGATTTTATGGAACTGTGGATATTTCATGTTTAATAATTATGAATTATATTATAGTGTTATATTGATATTTGATAATTTGATATGTTTGTTAGTTGGTACTTGAATTTTTATTTTTTGATTACTAAATTGATTAAAAAAGTTAAAAGGATATTATTTTTTTAGTAGATGATTATATATATTAATATATATTATTAACGTGTCCCCCAACGTGTCCGTGTCCTACTTTTTTGAAAAATGCCGTGTCGGCGTATCTGTGTTGTGTCGTATCTGTGTCCCGTGTCCGTGTCCATGCTTCTTAGGAAGCCTCATGGTTTGAGTGCCCCTTTTTTGTGGGGGCTATGTGGGACAATATTATATAAAATAAATTTCCTATTAAGAGATGCCCAACGTCCCCACTCTCCTAGAATTTAAAGCTCTCTCTCTCTCTCTCTCTCTCTCTCCATTTCAGATACCCAAATCCCTGTCACTCTCCTTACTTTTCAATTGAGCGCATAGATAAAAATATTAGCCATAAGTGCCCAAGGTACATTGAAGGTAGCACTTCTATGGCAGCTAATATATAAACCCAATTGAGTTGAGTCTTTTACCTCATTTTCTTTGTTTTGATTGATGCTTCTCCCCTTTTTATTGCTTCTTCTCTTCACAAGAGTTTATCAAGGGAAGCTACAAGAGCAACACGAGAGAGAGCGAATTAAAATGTTGAACTCAAGGTACTCTTCTCTAAGTTTTACTTTACTTTTTTTTTTTGGAATTTATTCATCTTTTTGGGTTTGTTCCCCTATGTTTTTTCCCATGAATCTCTTGGAAATGCCTTCTAAGTGTTAGATACATGTTTCTCATGAATCAAGCCTAGAAAATTTGATGGTTTTTGAATTTATGTTCTTTTTTTTTTGTTCTTTTTGCAAAGAAAACAACTTTTTTTTTTTTTTTTTTGAATGTTACTATCATTGAAAAGAAAAGAAAGCCATTACAAAAGAATTACACTGGTCAGAGACCAAAGAGGCAGCTGAAACAAGCCAAACAAAAATAGCAGCATAATTAGCAAAGGAGAAACAAAGTCTAGCAGTACAATATATAATAGTAACTTAGGGCGCCATCAGAGATAAGGTAAAGTAAAATCCTTAACAAGTAAAAGCTATATCCTTCCAATTGACCATCAGCTGATTGACCGTGATATCACTGAATAAAGGTATTAACTTCACCCATTGAGTAATTGAGAATTTGATCTTGTCTCATAAGGCTCTTTCATTCATTGAACTCCCTTCAAAACATCTTGCGTTCCTCTCCTTCCAAATGTGCCATATGATTGAAAGGAAGGACATCTTCCACAACTTTTTTCCTTTTAGTGATCCTATAGTATATTTCCAGGCATTGAACATTTTCAAAAGAAGCTTTGGTAAGGCCCAAGAGCATCCAAACCAGCTAATAACCAAGTTCCACATGTTTACAACAAATCTGTATGTTAGAAGAAGAAGATGGTCTACTATCTCCCCATCCTCCAAGCACATCGGGCAAGCATTTACCATAATCTTTTCTCTCTTTTTCAGATTATCTAGAGTTAGGATTTTCCTTTGAAGAGCAATCCATCCAAAAGCCAAAACTCTAGGTGAAGCCTTGAATTTCCAAATTCTTGCTATGGTTTTAGTGTTATCCTTTTTTTTTGGTGAGGACCGAGTAGAAAGATGAACCGTCACATCTTCTCCCTTCGCATGCATTTGGAAGTCTTTTAAAGCATCTAGAAGAGCAGCTAGTTAAATCTCTTCATGGTCTTTTAAGGCTTTTCTAAAAGTTGGCCACCATGAAAGCCGCCCCTCCATAGGGTCCCGATCAAAGTAGCTCTGGATGGTGGCCTCTTTGATGAGAGCACAGCTTGCCAAGTCCAGATATCGAGAAGAGAAACTTCGCCAGCGTTGCCAAAACGGGACCCTATGCCCATAGCCTACTTGAAACTTTATGCTTTCCATGAAATGCATTTTAGTGGAAACTATGCCTTCCCATATTGCTGAGCATCCCACTGTACCATCCTTGATCTTCCAACCTCCCCTAATGTTGCCAGATTTAGCCAAAGCAATGGTTCTCCAAAGGCCTTCAGCTCCGTCACCAATTCTCCAAGGCCACTTCCCCAAGAGAGCTTGATTCATCAATTTTAAAGATCTTATACCTAGCCCACCCTCTGACTTTGAGGTACATATGATTTCCCAATTAACTTGGTGAAACTTCCTTTCCACACTATTTCCTTGCCATAGGAAATCCCTCCGCAGCTTTTTTATACTATTGATTACAGATGCGGGGCATTTGAAAATAGACATAAAGTAGATAGGAAGATTGCCCATGATTGCTTTGATCAAGGTAATTCTTCCTCCCAGGGAGAGATAGCTGGCTTTCCAAGTTGAGAGTTTTCTTTCCACCCTTTCCACCACCGGGTTCCACACTTCTTTCCTTGCAGATCCTAAGCATAACAGGAGACCCAAGTACGTTGTTGAGAAAGATCTCATCTTGCACCCCATTTTGTCTGCAAGGTTTCTTGTTGTATCGTCCTCAACTCTAATCCCTATCAGCTTTCTCTTAAAGAAATGTATCTTCAACCTGGACATTGTTTCAAAACATATGAGAATGGCCTTAACGTTTCTAATTTGTTCTTCATTGGCATCACTCACCTTGTCTTAAACCTTTATGAGCCTGGAAGAAGCCTTTTGGAGAGCCATTCATTAAAATAGAAAGACAAGCGGGGCAGAGGCATTATTTAATCCATGATCTCCAGTTGAGTCCAAAACCCATTCTGGATAGAATGTATTGAACATAGTCCCAGTCTACTTTGTCAAATGACTTCTCGAAGTCAAGTTTACAAACAATGCCAGGGCTTCTCTGTTTGCTCATTGAATGCACACATTCGTTGGCTATGAAAACACTGTCTAGGATCTCTCTCCCTTTGACAAAAGCTTCCTGTTCCTTTGCGATGATATTTGGAAGTACCTTCTGAAGCCTCCCTGCCAAAACCTTTGCTAGAATTTTGTACACGGGCAATTAGACTGATGAGCCTGAAGTCTTTTATGCCGATTTCCCTTCCTTTTTCAGAATTAGAGTTATGAAGGAGGCCCTAATTCCTTTGGATAGTTACCCTCTGCGATAGAATTCTGTCACAAAGTTCATGATATCATCCTTTAGCACGCTCTAGAACCGTTGGGAAAAAGCCACTGGATAGCCATCTGGACCAGGAGCTTTGTCTTCTGCCAGAGTGAAGACAGCCTCTCGAACTTTCTTTTCATCAAAAGTCCTCTCAAGCCATTGAACCCTGTTTTCTCCAATTTTAGTGAATTCCAAGTTGTCCAATGACGGTCTCTCCCAAGGCTCCTTGGAATAAAGGGATTGGAAATGATTATTTCCTCCTTGTTGTCCAGTCTTTTGTCTCCACTCATTAGAGAAGATATCCTGTTTATCCTTCTCTTGGTAGACGCAATTCTGTGGAAGAACTTAATGCTCTTATCCCCTTCTTGCAACCATTTATAGCTTGACCTTTGCCTCCACATGATTTCCTCTTTCCTAAGCTTTTTGTGGTATTCTTCTTTGAGGCCGT
The DNA here is from genome assembly GCA_037013555.1 of Sextonia rubra. NCBI lineage: Eukaryota > Viridiplantae > Streptophyta > Magnoliopsida > Laurales > Lauraceae > Sextonia > Sextonia rubra. Next base: position 69,810,312 of record JASUAD010000001.1, read on the forward strand.
TTCTTCTCTCTTTTTTCTATATTGTTGAGGTCCCCAACTTCGACTTTTATATTAAGGCTTTGGATATCTTTGAGTAGCTGGGTTTTCTGCATATGTGGATCCCTAAAGAAAACAACTTTTACTCAAATAAAATCAATCAAGTCAATTCAAAAAGGCTCCTAACTAAGTGTTAGATCCATGAATCCCATAGATGGATCCTACATTCTTTCATTTTTCTAAAAAAATTAACTTGATAACAAAGATGATGATGATGTCCCACATTCTTTCATTTTTAAGAAAGTTTATTTAACTTTATCCTGTTTATCATTTTTAAATCACTCGCTTGGATAAGAAATCCACTGCGACATTACTTTAGTCTGAAATTTCCCAGAAACATGTGCCAAAACCACAATCGCTGCTGCCACCTCCTATTCAGGGTGCTGGCATCAGCACTGTGCCGTTGATGTCAACCCGTAAATCCTTTCTAAGAAATGAAAAAACTTTTGAAGAAACCTTGGTACCTCACGTCCTTTTGTTACATGCTTTGAAACAACAGGCTCTAATACCAAATTGGAGTCTTAGATGAAGAGATAATTAGGTTTTAGTGAGAAAAGGTCGGGGAATTTTGAGATACTGATAAGAGAAAATTAGGAAAATAGAAAAGAATAAAAGGAATTGAAAGAAAATAAACAGAGGGCACTCCAACCCAAGGTCCTGCAACCCTTTCTACTAATTTCTATTATTAACATTTCCAAAAGAGGGAAAATTTCAAAAAGGCATATAACTCTTGCCTCATTTTCAAAAAAGTACATGAAAGTTTGAATATTTCAAAAAGGTGTAAAAGTTTTCCACAATTCCTACATTCAAGTTCTCTCCACAAGCGTTTTTTGAAATGACAAAATAAGCTTCCCTTATGATATGTTTTTGTTTTTTCTTAACCTATTTCCTCCCTAAAAATGGCCATTTTAATTTTGATGATAATAACCAATAATGACGCTAGTTTTTTTAGCCATTTGGAATCCCCTTTTTTAAGCATCCATGCATAAAGGTGGTTGAAGTAGGCCCCACTAGGTCATTTTGGTTGCACTTGATTATTTCTTTTAAATGATTTATAAAGGGAAATTTTGAAAAAAGAAATAACGGTATTTTGTCCTTTCTCAAAAATTTTTTTATGGAGAGGACTTGGCAGAAAGAATTGTGGAAAACTTTTATACCTTTTTGAAATATTCAAAACTTCATGTACTTTCTTGAAAATAAGCCAAAAGTTTTCTACTTTTTTGAGATTTTCCCTTCAAAAATTACAAATCTGTATTTACAAAACAGTGATGATTTTGTGTCAAAACACCAGCAATAACAAACAAGCAGGTGATAGAATAACTTCAGTGCAGTCTGACTGCAAGTTGAGATGAGAGGGAGAAAAGGATAGGGAGGAAAAAAAAGGAAGAGAAATAAGAAAAAGAAGGGAGAAGAAAAGACAGGAGAAAGCAGATAGCTAATGGCCCAACTGCCTAAAGAAAGAAGAAACAAAGGAATTGAGGGTCATGAATGAGCACCATCCTCTTCTTATTAAAAGTAATTATGTAATATTACATAAGCACTCTATACAAGTGAAGAGAAAAAAGAAGATTTTCAAATTAAAAATAAAAGACATATTGTCCTGTTATGCATCATATGCAATCACAACCATGGTCCAATCCATCCTTCAACGAGCAGCAGCAGAAGCAGCAGCAACGACAACAATAATAGAGATAATTTTAGTATATAAGCACATCCGGAAGCATAAAGGGGTGAAAAATTAAGAAACTCATTGGAGATAATTAAAACATGTCCTATACAGGCCAACAATTATGCTGGTAAGGAAATGTTCTTCTATTTAGGTTGATAGCCTCCCAAAGAAAAGAGATAGGCCAAAAAGGAGATGGATGCTAGTAGTAACGATAGATTTGAGGACAAGGCATGATGATGATGAATATCTTAATATTTCGTATTTACTTATTGAAATTACCTCTAAGGAGCATCTGACATCCTCAACAGTAGGCCAGATTATCATAGCCTTCCCTAGGCCCAAAGGTGATTTATCATCCGATTGTCCAGATGACATTGAAGATGCTAATTCATTCATCCACTTCTCATCCAAAGAACCAAGTGATGAGAACTGCAGTAAGACATTCAAGTTACATCTTAGCCAAACAAGAAATTACCGTATCAGGCAACATACTGAGTATATGAGAAAATGCTTATTAGTAACAACAGAATAGATATGTTAAAACAGGAAGCTTAACCAGTGAAAATGGTCAGTTCGACAATCCTGTTGTTCAAGTTGAATCGGCCAATGAATGGGTTAATTCAATCAGGACACTCAGAAGGTCAACCAAGTGAGTTAATAAATAAATTTTGTATTTATTTTGGTGTAAATAAAGACATTTATGAGAACTACAATACAGAAAACTATATAAAAGCCTTACAATATTTTCGAAAAGCATTGCATAAAAGTATCACCTGAATTGTAATTTCACTTTTCAACTTTCAGGAAACCATATGTTAACTTCTAAATATAGGATTTATATACAATCCATGCGTGTCTCTTGAATGACTCAGAGAAACCAATGAGATCCTGAGTACACTAGTGTTGATTGACAAATAATCCACCTTTGATTTTGCAAACTTCTAGACCGAGGATGTATGTAGGAGGACCCAGGTCCTTCAGGTGAAAGGAGGCAAGAAGGGATTGTTGTAATTGCAAGATATGATATGGATCATCTCCTGTGATGATAATGTCATCAACATAAACAAGCAATCTAGTAATGCTGTGATGTGACTTGAAAGGAACAAAGAAGGATCATATTAAATATGTAAGAAACCAGCCAGTGCAAGAGTATGTTGAAATTTGTCAAACCATGCTCTCAGAGCTTGTTTCAACCATATAGTGAACGACGGAGTTTGCAAACTGTATCCTGAGGAAGAATGTAAATTGATGGGCAGATGCATGTAAACTTCTTGTATGTGGACTGTGGTCAACTTTGCCGGTGGCGGAGGGAGGGGGGCTGAGGAGGGGCAATTGCCTTTCCTCGATTTTATTTCTTTTCCATATACGCATAAGGACATCTCGAAATTTATTAGCGAAATGTCAATTTCTTAGCTTTTGCCCCTCTTCATTTTTCTCATGCTTTTGTAGGAAAGGTGGAATTTATTAAGTAGAGACTGCATTTTGGTCTTTTACTTAACGGAATTGGATCTCCTCATTCACAAGGATGAGAGATAAGCATGTCCAAGGTTTCCTCCAAATGAGGGAGATATACAAGGAAACAATGACTTCAAGCATCTTTTGTCAAAATAAAATAAAAAAAAATTGAGTTTCCGTTATTTTGTATTTGTTCTCTTGCAATAATATCTCACCTTTTTAGGAAAGGGAATGAGATGGGATCTCCTAGATGGTCAACCTATAAAATATTTGAACTGCTAAAAATGAACACCTTCCAATTTGGATGCATTTTCCTGATTTTTACTCTAACACAATATGGCCCTATCTTAAGGTTGAGCATACAATTAATAATGTGATTAATGCTTTATTCTCAACCATATGATAGGACTTAGGAAAAATCTAGTAATCATAAAAGAAATACATCTTCCTTTATAACATAAATTTAAATCCAATACGATGTGGAGGTCTACCAATAGATATATAAAAAAATTCAAAGTTTTTATTTTAATATTTTTTAAGTGTTTTAAAGTTACCAGTTTGATGGTGGATCATTAGAGTGAAATTTGATGAGGAATATATGCTTGAATCCCTGGGGATGTTGTGCTTTGTATTATACCATGGAGGATGTGATTCTCGTGTGGAACCCCTATATTTTCCCATGGAGGGTGTTGTGTGTATGTTCTCATGTGGAGTTCACATGCATGGAGGGTGTTGTGAATTGTGGTATACATTGTTACGCCATTCACTATCAACTTAAGCTTTTAGACTAAGTGGTTGCCAATAGAATATACACTATAGGAAGGGGCCATTTTCTCATTGATTTATATTTTTAATGGGTGGGCCCATGGATTATGTAATAACTTAACTTGTCTTGGTGGGCCAGCCTTACAAGGTGGGCCATATTAGTCTACCATAGTTGACAATTAGAATAAGAGTCATGGATTAGGATTCTTTGAAAATTCAAAATAGGCAAGAACATGGAGTCCACTGACCTTTCTCTAGGAATATTATTACTAAAAGACTTCCTTTTAGTTTCTAAACAGGACTTTCCTCTAAGTACTATATATGTATATGTAGAGTCCCCTGTTGATTCACACACATCAACGAGAGAGGGCGAGAGAGAGAGAGAGAGAGAGAGAGAGAGAGAGGGACTGACCGTAGTTGAAATCTGTAGAAGAAGAAGAACACGAAGAAGACAAGGAAGATCACAGCAGGACAACGGTGGATGTCTGACACGAGGCCGATCACCGCCGGAGCAATACACTACTATACCAGGTGAGTAGAATCTAACTTGATTATTGATAGATTATTGATAAATCTGAGTAGGGTAGGAAATTAAACCTATTTGATCCTCCGATGAACCGTGGCCATTATATATTCTAGTATTACAATGATCGTCGGCCAGATTTGGTTTAGAGCCCAAGTCGATCATCAAAATAATAATCGGACCTGCTGATATGCAGTATGACGCATGATCGACACCCTTTGGCCTTGTTTGGGTTGGAAATCAACTCACCAGAAATTTTGATTACAAGATGAAGCCCCTTCTGAAGTTGTCAACCCGACACAGATTAAAAACATCGTCGAAAAATCCCATTCCTTAGATGGACACTTGCTGTGATAACATCTTCTAATTAGCACACCTTTGGGACTTCGATTTAGGGTGGGAAGAGGATTGATTACTTTGGAATCTCGGATCTGAACTGAGATTTGAAATTTCTAGACTGTCGGAGATAGTCTCGGTCGTCAGAGGTTGTGGGTCCACTTGGGTTCCCTGATCAAGCATCATGTCCACACATCTTGTAGTGGACCCTTGGGCGACCACTAAGGTGTAGGTCCCATGTGCATCTGACCGTTGGGCCCCACCCTGCAACTGCCTCAAGTTGAGCCTAGCGTTACACTTCTCTAACAAACGAAACAGGCGAACAGGCTTGAATATGTGGGGTTGACGACCTGGAGGAGATATTTTATAAACTTCTTGAAATTACAAATTAGCCCCTGTTATTTAGTTATATCCTAAGAACCCTACTAAGGCTTATGATAAATTTACAGCATGATAAGTTATGAATCCAATATTATCTAACTACTAAACTAGTGGGGGATTAATTATCTGAATGTTATATGGGCTTTTCGTATCAATTAATTATTCCTTATGCCTTGATAAATTTATAATGAATAATTAGCCCATTCCGATAAGATATTTCCATTTGAATTTATTATTTATATCTTGATTTGTGTGTGGAAAATTTTACGATGAACAACTGATTTCTGTAATAAGACATGGGTAATGCCACCGCCTGGTACCAACTCCGATTCAGAGTAGGGCGAGGATTAACCAGTGTTGTGTGGTACTGACCAAAGAAAAGAATAAGATGATGTAGCCAATTATGGTGGAGATGAATCTATTCTAAATTTATTGTAATGAATTGTCATTGATGATTGAAATAGAGTAATACCATCTGTTGGTACCGAGTATAGAACTTCTCTCGTAGATGTTGGTCGAGGGAAATAGGTTCAACAATCATGGTGGCGAGCTGGCCATGTTGTTGGTAGAAATGTAGATGCTCCAGTTTGGGAGTATCGGAACAGGCTCAACATTCATGGTGGAGGACAAGCCATGTTGTTGACAGAAACGTAGATACATCGTACAAGGTATCGGAACCATTTGATGCCATAGAGGGAAATTACTCAAGAAAGAAATTGATTAAGATGTTATTGCAATACTACCATTGAATATATATAAATATTCTTTGAATGATTGAAAATATGCCATATCTTAATGTTTTCTTATTCTACTCACCAGAGTCACTGACCAGTGGTTCGCCCCACTTCAGGTAATGCAGTCGTGGAAGTTGCGGGGAGTGACGAAGATCAGCCGGTAGATTTTGGCATGCGTGGTTGATCCAGAGTGCGAAAAGCAAAGAATAGATTTGTAGTTGGGATTAGACCAAGACTTAGATATTTTTCTTTCCTACAAATAGAGATTGTCTTATTCAGTAGTGTTATCAAGACTTCTAGTATTTACATAATAGTTGAAATACAATGAAATTTGATTGTTTATGACCTTGATGCTCATGAGAATTTGATTTATGTGGTGTTGTTATAAAAATTTGAGTACGGCTTAAGAATCTAAAGAGCTCTAGATTCTTGGTTCGTTATAGATTAACCTCAAAAGATTCTCATGGTCTTTTTCTGTGATTTTTTGTTTTCTAATTTATTATTGTTGTTGTTGTTATTATTATCATTAGCATCATCATCACCATCATCATTATTATTTTGTATTTATATGTTAATAACATCGGTCGCACTTATAATTACCAATGGGCCACAAAAAGAAACACTCTCTTTGAGAAATTTTGTTTCAATATAATTTTGGGCCCATTGTCCAATTTTCGTTTCTTTTGTAATTGCCAGTAGAAACATAAGTGTGTCAAAGATAATATTATAGGCCAATTCACTCATGGATCAATGGCATTGGCGCCTTAGTTCCACATATAGGTGCCTAGGGATTGACCCTGGGGAATGTAGGTTGCATACCATCTAACAAGACAAAATGTCCTGTCTAGAAAAAAAAAATGAAATATGGGTCCACCAGCACTTGGTCCCTTTGTAAGAAAATGCTGGCTCCGACACTAATCTTTGCGACGTACAAATGTTTCATCATAATCAATGCAATATTCTTGGCGGTTGCCGAAAGCCACAAGGTGAGCCTCATAATGATCTAATGAGCTATCTGACTTTAGCTTGACTGAATAAATCCATCAGCCAATGAGTTTGTTGTTAGATGGGCGAGGAATAATATCCCAACTATGGTTTTACTGTAATGCTTCTAGTTCATCTAGCATTGCCTGTTGCCATCAGTCATGTTCCACAACCTCAGAATAGGTGTTAGGTATAGAAATGGTAGATAAAGTGGTAAGACACGGCAGGAGGTGAGAACCGGTGGTCGCGAGAAGCAAGTGGATAGTTGTGGAACTAGAGTTCTTGGAGCAGGTGCCAAATCAGGTTTAGGAAGAGATGGCCCTTGTGCAGGATCATGATGAGAATGTCAGTCTTACAAACATTATCGAGGTTTATACCTTGTTGTGGAAGGCAGATCAAGAAAGCTTAGAAGACATAAAAATTTTTTTGGCGAAGAAGATGGTCAATGAGTTCGAAAAATATGTTCTTTTTTAAAGAAGACCACATTCAAGAAATGCGGATTCGATTAGCAGTTGGATCATAACACAAGTAGCCTTTTTTTAGTTAAGCATATTCGAGGAAAGCACATTTCATAGATGTTGCAGTGAGTTTATTTTGTTTATGAATTGGAAGATGGACAAAAACACACACTATCAAATGTATGGAGAAGTGTACATGACCGATGAAATCCATCAAAATGAAAAATCAGTGAATGATTTTTCTGCTTGGGTGTTGGAAGGTGATTAATGAGATAAATTGCAGTGGCCAGTGCTTCAAGCCAAAAGTAAAAGGGAACAGAGGATCCCAGAAGTTCGAACTTCAAAAAGCATCAAGAAGATGCTGATTTTCCTTTTAGCTACCCCATTTTGCTAAGTGGTATATGTTTTTTTTTTTTTTTTGGGAAATGATATATGGGTAAAGTTTTTGAGAAATGAAACCTTTTGATTAAGAATTTTCGATTATGGTGTGCCCATATTCCCTAAGTCAATGTGAAATTTTGATACTTTTGGAAAACTGATTTTCAATTCTTTTTTTCAGTTAAGGCAAGGAATTATTTAAAGGCATCAAATACTTCAGATTTGGTATGCAAAAAATACATCTAAGTGAATATGCCATAGTCATCGATGAAGGTAACAAAATATTTATAATGAGAATGAGAGATGGTGGGTGAAATGCCCCAAACATGTGTGAATTATGTCAAAGCAATCAGTGGAAATGTCATCATGTGATGAAGGAACAATTTTGCTTTTACCTAATTTGCATGTAGAATAATCAAACAATAGATCCTCAAAGGAGCAAACATTTTCATGGGAAAGTAAACCACTTTTCAACATATGAAATGACTTGTGAGCATTTGGATGACCAAGTAGGGCTTCCTTAGGGTGACGGAGCACATGTCCGAGGACACTTTAAATTGTCAAAAAGACTTCAACACATGAGGACACACCTCTAAGGATGAAACCGACAACTCTATTCAATAATCAAAGTCTGAAAAAATCTTCTCTACAATGCAATATATATAATAAAAGCAAATTTAATGCCTAAGAAAACCCTAATCTATTAATAGAAACTTCCTTAATAATAATGTAATTAGAAATCTACTAACAAAAATAATATAATCCTAATCTAACTTGAAAAGAGATCATTTGTGGGCCCATACTGCATCATCCTCCCAAGGTTAAAAGAAGAGTTCATCCTCGAACTCGAATCTTCTTCATATTGCCTAGTGGCTCGAGAATTCTTCTTTGGCGGCTCCGACTTCTCAAGATGAAGTGTAACTTATTTTCCATCATGCATGAATGTATATGTGTTGTCGCGCTTACCATAAGTTCCATTTTTGTCGTAAATCCATGGGTGACCCAATAACAGCATATCACCTAAGAAGCACGGACATGGATATCGGATATGACACGAACATGGCGATACGGCAAATCCTAAAAAAGTAGGATATGGATACAGCTAGGACATGGCAAATAATAAATATATATAATCATAAAATTAAAGAATGGTTATATTTTTAGCCAAATTAAGAAGCATGATGTTAATCAATAAAAAAAGTAAAACTAATACTAGAAAAGTCAAAAATAAAAAAATAGCAGCAGTAATTTAAAAAAAAAAACAGTAGCAATATGGAAAAATAGCACAGCAGTTTAAACAAAAAGTAGTTTAAAATAAAAAAAAGAAACCAGTAGCAGCAACATGGAAGAATGGCACAATAGTTTTTTTTTTTAAAAGAAAGAAAACAGCAACAACAACAACATGAAAGAATAGCATAGAAGTTCTGAAAACAAAAAAAGAAAAAGAAAACAGCAGCAGTAGCAATATGGTAGAACAGCACAGCAGTTTTGAAAAAAAAAACAATTGAAGTTCTGAAAACAAAAGAAAGAAAGAAAGAAAAAAAAACAGTAGCAACAAGGAAAATAAAAAGGAAAAAAAAAGGAGCAATCAAGAAAAAAAAAAAACAAACAACAGCAAGTGCCTTTTCTTCTTCCAAACACAGCTCACGCACGATGCCTTCCTGGCGCAGATTCTTCTTCTTCTTCTTCTTTTTCTTTTAGACGCAACATTTCCTTCTTCTTTTTCTTCTTCTTCTTTTTCTTCCTCCTCCTCCTCCTCCTCCTCCTCCTCTTCTTCTTCTTCTTCTTCTTCTTCTTGCAGGTGGTTCCTTTTTTTTTTCACACAGTGCAAGGGTTAGGGCAGCCAGGTTAGGGCATTTGTTTTAAGTTTAAGTTAACAAAATTTACGTTTAGCCCCTATCTTTTTTTTTTCTCTAATTTTAACCCAAGGACATTAGTTTTAGCCCCGCCGTGTCCCCAATGTGTCCTTGACGTGTCCACGTCGTGTTCGCAATAGAAAAAAAAAGAGGACATGTTTCAGGCGTGTCGAACATGTGTCCGGCCATGGTCGAGCACACAGACACGGTGATGCAGGCCAGATCTATGATTGACCAGGCCATTGGACCCAAGATCAATACAGCCTAATAGATTAAAATATATTATATTATTAATAGTTGCTTTAGTTGTTTTATTAATATTTGGCAAGTATAGTTGTATTTGACTTAGGACTTCTTATTTGTTTAGAATTAGGAATTTCCTTTCTTAGAGAATGTTTTAGTTATAAATAAAGGTTGTAATCTCTTCAAGAGATATAGATTTTAATATTGAATAAAGCTTTGGGCATTGGTTCTTAGTTGAGAGAGTTATTTGTCTTTGGTGAGACACCTAGACAATTTATCCCTAAGCCTTTTGGCTTGGAGATTAGCCCGTTGGCTAATCTTCTTCCCCTGCGCTGCTTCAATTGGTATCAAAGCCGAAGATCCACGCTCGGACCGCCGTCTGATCGCCGATTTGAGGTAACCGATCGTTTGTTTGGTCTCTGTCAATCATCGCTCCTCATCTTCTCTTGTCGTGACACCCTGTCCCCGCCCAACATCCCAACTCCCATCGCAAGCCCTCTGCCGATCCCATAATCCGAAAGCCCTCATCCCTTATCTCCCTCATCCGTCATCCTCAGTACCCTTCTTCCCCTCCACTGCCACTGGAGACCTCGCCATCGCCCCCGCCAAACCCCTAAACCAGTAACCCCGATTCCCTCATCCCGAAATCCTCAACCCTTTCCACCCACCACAGCAATACCGACCACCCTCGCCCTCTCCCGCATCACCACCGCACTCCATACCCTCCCCAGACCCTTCCATCACCCACCGCACACCCTAACACTAAACCAAGCCCAAACCCGTCACGGTTTCCAAGACTTCTCCTCACCAGCAAAAATCCCCCCAAATCCTCACCGGACCCCTCTTCCCTTCATCATCCCCGACCCGATCCAACCCCGCAGCTCCCGGAAAGCTCGCCGCCAACCCTATTCGAACCCAGGTCCCCAAAACCAACCGCCTCGGTTGCTGTCCACCATCCCCAAACCCAGAGAAAGAAATAACGAAAAAAAAAAAAAGACGAGAAAGACAGAGATGTAGCAGAAGGGAAGAGAGAGATCGACGACATACCTGGGCCAGTCGCCGAGCGCCTTCGCCATCGTTAGCAGCTCCGTCGACGACCACTGTTGTCATCGTCGTACTCCCAGCACTAGCACCGCCAGCATCATCGTCGTCAGTTTTTTTGTCGCCAGACGGACCACCATCGCCATCGCCTGCCGGATCTTTCTCTCGCCATCACCGGCTGGAACCCACCATCGCCATCGCCTGCTGGAGTTCTCTCTCACCATCGCCGGCTGGAATCCACTGTCGTCGAGAAGATAAAGTCTCTTCCTTCCTCTCTTTCATTTTTGTTTCTGCAATAGAGCACACTCTCCCTTTTTTATCTACTTCTCATTACTGTCGCAAGAGGAGAATTTTTTTTTTCAGCAGTTGGGCCATAAGCAGTTTGGGCCAATACTGCTGACCCGACTTTTCCCCAGTCCAAACCACTTTGATTCAGTCCGGGTCTGACCTAACCCAGACCTGACAGGCCTGACCTGACTCAGCCCAGGCCCACAGCAGCAAAAATATATATATATGTGGGCCCAGCAAAAAAATAATCTATTCTTTTTGAATTGATTGATCTTAGCCATTGCTTCTCAAAGATAATATTTTAGTCTGATTCACGCTCCATCTTCACTTGCATCTTTTGTCAACAAGATCAAGCCATCAGGTTAGTCAATTTTGAGCATTCAGAAGATTTTTGAATTTCTTATAGTAAAATCAAAATGCAAATCTTTGGACTATCTGATGAAATTCAAAGCATGTTATATGAGTATAAATATGGAGATTGGTATTTTACAAATAAGGTCTACTTTGAGCAATTTCTCAATCTCAGACAGGCAGATTCGACAGTTTATGAATATTTAAATCAATTTTCGAGACTGCACCAAGTTTGTGGCTTAGAACAAAATAAGCTGCATGATTTAACTCGCTTTATCAGAGGTTTGAAGCCAGACATTCTTGAGAAGATGAAACCATGTCACAGTGTTCATGAAGCATACAAAGATGCAATTCATATTGAGCACATGCTTCAATGGTCCCACCTGCAACAAGTCAAACCTGAGCATGACCATTCTCCACAACGAACGAAAGATCATCTTATGGAAACAAAATTTGAAGGAAAAGATACTCACGCCCTTACCATTCGCATACTTCTCACTACCAATGAACAGGAAGATAAAGAGTGGAAACAGACTATGATATTTCGGACACGAGTAAGGTGTGAAGATCGATTAACTAATCTAGTTAGTGATCATGACAGTACTATCAATTTTGTGGCACAATATGTTATTGACAAACTCAATTGGCCTACAGAGACTCTTCCAATGCCTTACGAAGTTACATGGTCTAATGCTTCTGTCATTACTGTAACTCACAGATGTTTAGTATCTTTCAAGATTGGTGTATATGAAGATAAAATTTGGTGTGATGTAATTCCCATGAATATCACTCATATTCTTTTGGGACAACCATGGCTTCTTAATCGGAAAGTGCAATATGACAAAGAGAAGAATATTTATTCTTTCTATTGGAAAGGACAATATGTTGACCTTGTTCCATTACAATCGACAACATCTTCATCTACCTCATCACCATCAATTGAAGAGTCACAAGATGAACACAGGGAAGAAACAAATTCCACCGACGATGTTGAAAAGCCAATTCATGGAAAGGAAGATCTTATTGTAACTTCAAATGAGAAGCAAGAGATAAAGCAAGATGATGTACAAGCAGACAGTAATCATCCAATGGATCTGATTGCCACATCGGGTGACAAATCAATTACCCCAGTGGTTTCGCAAGCAGATATGTCCACATTAATTGACGTGCACCATATTGATTTCATCTTCAGAGATCAACTAATGTCAATCAACAATTATGCTATCTTATTACAGAGTCTACTATTAAAGCATATAATGGTCAGATCACACTATCAATGCAACCATCAACAGACACATCGCCTCCAACCTACTTCTGAGTGGAATAGAAGATTCGATCCAGCTTTTAAGGCATATTATCAACCTGATGCTCAATCTGCAACATGGAAGTTTGTTCGAATGATTTTCGACCCAGGCGGATATTTACAGAACTCGAGGACGAGTTCTCCTCCAAGCGGGGGAGAACTGATGCAGGCCAGATCTATGATTGACCAGGCCATTGGACCCAAGATTAATACAGCCTAATAGATTAGAATATATTATATTATTAGTAGTTGCTTTAGTTGTTTTATTAATATTTGGCAAGTATAGTTGTATTTGACTTAGGACTTCTTATTTGTTTAGAATTAGGTATTTCCTTTCTTAGAGAATGTTTTAGTTATAAATAAAGGTTGTAATCTCTTCAAGAGATATAGATTTTGATATTGAATAAAGCTTTGGGCATTGGTTCTTAGTTGAGAGAGTTATTTGTCTTTGGTGAGACACCTAGACAATTTATCCCTAAGCCTTTTGGCTTGGAGATTAGCCCGTTGGCTAATCTTCTTCCCCTGCGCTGCTTCACACGGAGACCCTATATAAGTGTCTATGCTTGATAGCATATCGCCATTATCCATACGTAGCACATCACACCAAATTGTATCCTTATAATTCTCACCAATCCCTAAAGTAAATTTGCAACTATGTCGAATATGCGTTTGATCAACTGTCATCAGCTATTTCACAAAATAAGGGCGGTTGTGCTTGTAAACTTTCAACTTAAGGCGATCAACAAGAGCTTGAGAGATGAGATTTCCATAACTTCTGCCATCAATAACAACTGTGCAATTTTGTCCATAAACTGTACCTGTGGAATAAAAGATTGTTTTCCTCAAACATTTATTATCAAAAGTAAAAATGAAAAATGAAAAAAGTAAGTTCTTATTATGAGGTATGCTGTAATGCGTAGTGGGACAAGTCTCGCACATTTAGGCTTCTTCCTTAACACCTACCTTAACACTTGATCCTGCACAATATAGCTAGAAAAAGAAAACAATATTTTGCAGTTATTTTCAACTAATTGGAGACCGGAAAGAAGATTAATGGCTAAATGAGGAGAATACAACACATAATGTAATGATAGAGAATTAGAAATGTTACCCACAACTATAATGGGTATGGAATTGAAATTGGTTGTAAATCACCTTCATATTTTTTTGACATGATCAAGATTGTTAGGAGAATGAGTCATATGATTTCATGCATTAGAATCTAAGTACCAGAAAGAGGTGTGAGGTGTTCTACATAACAAAACCAGAGCGGAAAAGGGAGAATGAATCATTTGCTGCACTTGCTGAAACATTTCAGGGTTAAGGTATTTGAGGGCTACTGGGCGACCCAAAACTTGAAAGAAAATTGCACTGTAAGTCCTTTAAATTGGCAAGAAAATTCAGTTCAGCAACAAAAACTGAATTCTGAGTCTTTTTCTTCAACTCTGAGGACCAAAATTTCTTGACTCAGGAAAGTATATTAAAAAATCAAAGGTCTTGATGAAATCTAAAATAAAAAACTGTTGAACCAGTGGAATTCAAAAAAACTGTAGCTGAAGATGCCCAAAAATCTCCAAAAAAAAAAAAAAAAAAAACAAATAAATCCACAAATAAATAGGTGACCCTATTACTGAAATCCTATAGAGATTCGATATCCCTGGTGGGTCCCCCTTTTGATCACCGATAGTAACAATACCATTGACTATAGACTACAATGATCTGAGATAACTGACTAGATCTATTCTATTTGGGAATATATAGATGATAATAGCACCTCCAAAAAACCACCTTGATCAATCGTAGGTGATTTGTTCAAGCAATAGAGCACTATGAATGTCAATGTGTTGAATTGTTGACTTTGAGATGCTGAAAATTCCCTCCAGACGAAGACGATTTGAAAGGAGAAAACCATGATACCTTTAGTGGAGCATGGGCTTTGATACCATGTCAATACAACAGAAAATGAGAGAGAAGATATTTGATGGATAATTTGAGTGCCTCTCCTTTGGATCAGGCCTCTCATTTCATAGTCTACTTTCAACCACGCATAGTAACTAAATCCCCATAATGGCCTGATTGCATGATCATTATATCCACTTTCTTTGGGATGATATCAATCCAACAATGTTTCCTATTCAATGCTATTGGAATTAATCAATGGGGCCAATTTGTTGGGTCAGGCCAAACTGCCAAATGGGTCAATACATAGTCACAACTAAAACTTAGTAAACAAACAAAATTTGTTAGGGAGGATAGTTTGTTAGAGAGATAAAATAGAAATGCTTTCTTAATTTAAGAAGGAAAGCCATGTAAGATAACTTATTGGTAGGTTGCCTATTTCTAATTATGTTGGGAGTCCTTATTGCAGACAAATTAGAAAGTCTTGTCCTAATTCATTAGTAGAACTAATAGTAATTAGAAGGATTAATTCTAATCCAGTTACAATAGTAAACTTGCATTAGAGAGTCTATAGGAGGCCCATTCTCATGTTCTCCCTCACACACAAATAGAAGGGAAAGGGTGGCTGGGCATTGGAACGACTAGGGGTGAGAGAAAGAATAGGGGCATGGCTAGATGAAAAGTGAGTAAACCAGCGTTTTTGAAGGCGCGAGGCGCATCGAGGCGCTAAAGGTATCATGGGGCTTAAGCGCAAGGTGCAAGGCGAAGCGCGGGCTTCTTTGAAGCGAGGCGCACATTATGGATAAAAAAAATAGTTATTTTGTCATAGATAAATAATTTCAAATTAACATTGGCAAGGTGAAATTAATTCACAAAAGAGGCAATGAATATTAGAGAAGATTCGAAAAGTCATAAAAACATCAATCATTTAGTGCAAAAACAGCATCAAAAGTCAATACAACTCCAAAATCCAAAGTCAAACCAACAAAACATATGGTTCTAAGGAGAACTTAATAGTCATCCTCAACATCTACACCAAGCAAATCATAATCTTCTTCTTCATCATTGGATTTATATCCATCCACATCTTCCTCGTCAGTTTCATCTGAACCTGCCTCTTCCTCATCTACCAATTGAAGAGCATTTGAAGATTTTGAAGCTCTTGGTGTTGCTCTTGAAGTTGATGTTGCTCTGATTCTTTGACTACTTTCTCCAACTCCAGAAGCTGTAGCAACATCACCCCATGTCAAAATATCATCATCAAACACAAAATCATCATCTTCATCCACTTCTCTATCCATCCTCCCAAGTAACCACTCATTGCTTTCATCAATATCCTTCAAAGAAACGGGATCAAGTATGTCACGCATATCATATCGACGTTTCAATGCTCTGTTGTACTTAACAAATACCAAATCATTGAAACGTTTTTGATCCAACCTATTTCTTTTCTTGCTATGAATCTGCAACAATTAAAAAAGCTATTAAAATTTATATTTATAAACTAAAAATATTTTGAATTCACTGCACTTGAGATAAATACTCACATGCTCAAACACACTCCAATTTCGCTCACAACCAGATGAACTACATGTCAGGCTAAGAACTTTAATTGCAAATTTTTGCAAATTTAGTGTCTTGGAACCAAATGCACTCCACCAATCAGCTGTTAATTATAAGTAATTAGCATAAATTTTACCAAGTATAGACTAATAATTTTAAAAAGCTACTTTTGTAATATAATGGAATAAACTTATGTGAAAAAATTGTTTACCTGGTGACCTTGTCTTCCTTTGCCTAATTGCCATAGGAATCCCAAATAAACCTTCAGCTTTTGTATACATAGACAACTCTTGACCAATCTTATCTTGTATGTCAATATTTGGGACCAGCCTTGCAATGCAATTATACAACCCAGTCATGACTTCATGATCTTGCTCAACATTTGGATTTGAATAAAATAACTCTGGGTTCAAAAAATACCCAGCTGCATGCAAAGGGCAATGCAATTGAACATCCCATCTTCGATCAATAATTTGAAAGATATTATTATATCTTTCTTCCTTTCCACCAAAAGCATTTGCAATTGCTTCTTTAGCCCTATCCATAGCCTCATAAATGTATCCCATGGGAGGCCTTTTCTCGCCATCAACTAATCTAAGAACACGAAGAAGAGGACCCGAGACCTTAAGGGCATAGACAACACTATTCCAAAACGAAGGCATTAACATAATTTGTGCAGCCCTTTTACCCAGCTGCTCCTTTGCCCATTTGCTGGTTGTCCATCTCTCTGAAGTGAACATCTTCCTCAAGTTGTTCTTTTGTTGATGAATTCTTGCTAAAGTGAGAAAAGCAGTTGCAAATCGAGTTTTTGCAGGCTTGACTAAATCTTTCAATTGTGTAAATTGCCTCATCATATTTAGCAAACCTGGGCGATTATAAATGAATCCATGTACCGCAATACCCCTTTCAAATGTTCTCTTGAAAGTTGGTATCTTAAAAATGTCTTCCAACATCAAATCCAAGCAATGGGCAGCACATGGCGTCCAATACAAGTTTTTATACTTTGACTCCAAATACTTTCCTGTTAGAGCCAAACCAAGAAAGAGAAAAAAAAAGAGTTTTAGATAACTAATAATTTTTTTTCTCAAGAAAGAAGATTCTTAGTTTCTTACCCGCCAAGACATTAGTTGCAGCACTGTCAGTGACAATCTGGACCACATTAGTTTCTCCAATGCGCTCCACAAACTTGTCTATTAGTTGAAACAGTTTTTCTGCATCCTTGGAGTAGCTAGAAGCGTCAATGGACTCCACAAACATAGTTCCTCTAGGACAATTCACTAAAAAGTTAAGCAATGTCCTCCCTTTCTTATCAGTCTACCCATCAACCATTATAGAACATCCATTCTTCACGCATTCCTCCCTGTGATCCTTCATCAAATTATTTGTATGCATTAACTCTTTTTTAAGAAGAGGAACTCGCATTTCATGGTAAGTGGGTGGTTTCATACCAGGACCATATTGCCCTATAGCTTCAATCATTGGTCCAAAACTGTCATGATTAACAACATTCAAAGGAATCCCAACATCATATACCCACCTTGCAAATCTTTGACATGCCCGATCTCTTAATTCTTTTCTATATGGGTCATTTTGATCAATTCTTGTCTGCTTTCCTTGAGCTTTTTTATTTTGCACTACATCATCCGGATTGGGAGTGAAGAATACATCAATGGGCCCTTTTTGCTTTGGCTTTTTAGGTTTGGAGGCAGTGGAAAGATTACTTGAATTTTTAGAAACTTGACTCACCAAAGGTCTTTTGCCACGTTCATTGACCTCTACAACATCATCTTCATAATCTTCCAACTCATTAGCCAACTCATCAAAATGGGGCAACATATTCATTTGTTCTTTTTCTGTCTTTTTCTTTGCCATGTATTCTTTAATCTCTTCTCTAACTTCTGGTGGGCATTTTGGACAAGCAGTGATATTCCTGTAACCCCCTGCAAGATGTTGCTTGACTCGAAAAACACCTCCATTCGATATTTTGCCACAAAAATTGCATTTGAACCTATTATTGTTCTGTGGATTTTCCAAGTGTGCATATTGCCATGCTGGGTCCTTTTTACTACTACCTTCGGCTGACATCTATATAGAACATACAATTGAAAAAAAAAAAAAAAAAAACAGCATGGCAGAAATAGAAATCTAAAGGGATAAGCAATTAATCCAGCCCAGCAGACATATTTTGATACCAAAAAGGCAATAACCAACATGGTAGTCAATATACACAGACAAATACATTATCAACACCAAATGAATATTCATGCAAAACAGAAATCCAGAGATGAGAAAACAAACAGTAGCAGCAGCAGCAAAAAAACAAAGAGCAGCAGCAGTAAAAACAAACAAACAGTAGCAAAAAAAAAAAAAACTGCAAAAATAGAAATGACAGCAGCAAAAAACATGCAAAACAGGAAGAAAAATGCAGATAGCAACAACAGCTGGATAGCAGATAGCAAAATAAACAAGCAGATTGCAGCAGCAGCAGCAGCAACAGATAGCAGCCAAAACAGAAAAAAAAAAAAAAACAGTAGCAGCAGATAGCAGACAACCATAAAAAAAGAAAAAAGCAGATAGCAGCAACAGATAGAAGCAGAAGCAGAAAAAAAAATGCAGCAGCAGCAAGCCAGCAACAGATAGAAGCAGAAACAGAAAAAAAAAAAAAGGAGCAGCAACAGCAACAGATAGAAAAGAGGACTGGGCAGCAGCAGCGAAAAGAAAAAAAAGAGTTCGTGGGTGACAGAAAGAAAGAAAGAAAGGAAAATGCAAAGAAGAACAAGCCGGACGTGGGCTGCAGAAAAAGAAAACACAAGCAGATAGCAGCAGCAATAGATAGCAGGAAAAAAAAAACAAGCAAATAGTAACAGCAGACAGAAAAAAAAAAAAAAAGCCGAGCAGATAGCAACAGCAGATTGCAGGCAGCAAAAAAAAAAAGGGCAGAAACAAAAAAAAAAGCGGAAAAAAAATGCAGCAAAAACAAAAAGAAGCAAAAGAAAAGGCGGCAGCAAAAAGGCATGAAAAAAAAACAGAAAAGCAAATAGAAAAAAACAGCAGCAGCGAAAAAAAACTACAGAAAATAAAACACAAAAAAGAAAAAGAAGAGGACTGCCGGACATGGGATGTAGAAAAAAAAAAAAACAACACATACCTCGCCGGACGTGGTATGCAGCTTTGACGTGGACTGCCGGCCGTTATCCTTCGCCGGACGTGATCCTTCACCGGACGTGGACTACCGCTGCTTCTTCTTTCTTCTTCTTCTGTTTCCCCTTTTCCCCGACGTGGTATGCAGCTTCGACGTGGACTGCCGGCCGTTATCCTTCGCCGGACGTGATCCTTCACCAGACGTGGACTGCCGCTGCTTCTTCTTTCTTCTTCTTCTGTTTCCCCTTTTCCCCCAAACTGCTCGCTCCCCCTTTTTTTTCGTTGCAGCAGAGCTGGATTGGGATTTAGGGCATCGATGCCTTTTATAGTTTACAAATTTCACATATACACCCTTCTCTTTTTCTTATTCTATTTCAAGTCCTTGCCTAATAAAATTTACAACATTTACACCCTTCTGTTTTTCCTTTTCTATTTCAAGATCTTGCCTAACAAAAAGAAGCCCACGCCTCACTCGCCTCTCGCCTAAGCCCAAGGCGCGCGCCTCGTGCGCTTAATGCGCGCCTCACTGAAGTCGCCTCACCTCACGTGGGGCGAGGCGCACCAGTTGCGCCTCGCTGCGCCTTGCACCCAGGCGCGCGCCTGGGCGCGCTTTTTAAAACACTGGAGTAAACAATCCAGATTTTACAAAAGATGGATGATTCAACTTTTGATTTCTAGCAACTCCATTCTAAGTTCTAGTTGTAGAGATCTTTGTGGAAACATCTCCAAACCATAGTCACATGGTGGGAAGAGGCTTAAAACAATGAGAAAGCATGAAATGAAGTGCAAAATTGGGCCTGGGATTCCACTGGGAATCCCCCATGGACATACACTATGGGATTAATTCCCATGATCTATGATACCTTAATACTTGTACAAGCCTAACGTATTCGTATCGGACCGATATGATACTTGTACTGGTACCTGATACAGTATCATACTTCCGAGGTATAAGTTTAGTATATCCTACTTAGCAAGTACACTATTTCATTTATTTCTGTAAGTTTTCTTACTTTTCAACATTGAAAATGTTAGAATTGAACATAAACAATGATAATTTCATTAATTAAAACGTAATTTAAAGGAAAATTTAGGACATCCGTATCCGAATCCATGTCCTAAATTTTCCAAAGAGCAGAGTCGTATCCCCAATCCCATATCCGTGTCCGTACTCATGTTCGTATCTGGGCATCATAGCCCATGATCGAATTTGGGTTTTTCCTATATATATATAATTTTCCCATGGTCAAATTTGGGTTTTTCCCACCATGGGGCTTTAGATTTCAGGTTTTCACCACAATATCTTCTAGGGTTAACAAAATACAAAATACAATGCATAGGTGTCGTTGCCCAACCTAGGGAACACAACTGCATGATTCTTTTTTGTCAATTGTTTCACCTCTTCTCAATTTCCACCTCCATCTATTTTAGTGTTTTTCATACCTAGTTGCGAAAAACCTAGACCGTCCTGAATCAAACCATCATCTCCCTCCTGGACCAAAATTGAGTGACACAGAACTCATCTAGTCATTTGTCATCTTAAGCTATTATTGTATGGTCTCAAACAAACCCAATGCACCTCGTTTGGAAATTTCAGACTGCCACTTTCAAGCTGGTTATCACCAAAGCGGGTGTAATCTATCAATATTCTATGATATTCTTATCTAGGGAGGTTATTCATCTCACCCTTTTAAACATTGCTTGTATTCATATCATCCTTCTCCTTTCAAAACATAAGTGCTGAAACTAATTAGAAGAAAACGGAACTCTTGATTCAAATGAAAATCATCTCTCCTTTCAAAATACAAGTCATTAAATAAAAAAGGTCATTACCCAGTGCAGAAAGGCAACAGCCTCACAGAAATGGACAACATATTTGATGCCACTAAAATGGAATCTTTTTAGCAACAAGTTATCAGAATGACATATTCAATAGCTGGGTACAGGAATACTTAAACTCCAGTTTTTTGAAACCAGCAAAAAAAGCTCTATTGAAGAATAGAATCGGAACAAATTAAATATTGACGCCTTATTAACAAAGTGATCTAATCATACCTGATAAACAAGAGGAGAATTCTGAAACTGTTTCCCAAAAACACAATCCTGCAGAATAGAACGTAGTTTCATATGGCCCCATCTTTTCAGGTTGGAACCTGTATGATATCCAGGAACAGATGCAACTAATCTGACCTGACACAAAAATAAATAAATAAAGAAAAAAAAGGTCAAGAAATTTTGATGAATATGAGAAAGAATGTCCAAATCAACTTAAATCCATAACAGATCATTATATCTTAACGTTAACATCAAACTAAATCCATAGCAGATAATTATTTCTTACATAATGTAGCATGAACAATGTACATTTCAAAAGAAAACACAGTCTTTCATTTTGAAAGGAAGCATGTCATGGAAATAGGGATACAAATAGAATAAACAATGCAATGGGTCAACATTACCATCCCACATCTTCTACTTAGATTTCCACTAATTCTAGGTAGTTGATCATATCAATGAAGGGGAAAAATGACTTTTCTTCATTCTTTTTTCCTTTTCTCATATTTTATAGATCCCATTCATGCCCCCAGCCAGTGGCGAAGGGTTACCCCCCAACTTTCTTTTGCATACATGAAATGACGAACTATCAAAAGTGACTGGGCTGTTCTAATTTCTTTGCTTTTATTCATTTTCTCCACCTTTCATAACACAAGAAAATTTTACAGAGCAGTGATGGCCTTTTGTCTTTTACTTATTTTCTAAAGAAAGAAACAAATCATGTTTCTATTGCCTCTTTTCTGAATCCTTTTCTAAGGGGAATGTGAGTCAAAGGAGTGGATCTCCATGAAGGGGTCCACTTGTAAATTATTAGGATCTACATATCCATATATTCATCATAAAGGAAGAGAAGAGGAAATTTGAGAAATTCTGTGTACTCAATGAGAGCATCGACAGAGGCTTTATATTGATAGTGTCCTAATTACAGGCTATCAAGATATCCTAAATATATGTGATTACAAACTAATAAGGAATCTGTAGATATGATTACAAACCATGTAGCTGTGCATTATACAATAGTTTAACTAAGATCCCACACGTGGAATATGAGATACTAGCATTATGGGCCTGGACCATGAGTACTTTCTAATGGGCTTGGATCATGGGGCCTATTCTGATGAGCCTACCTGTATGTGTCTCTACACTCTTCAAATTAACGCAGGGTGGAGCAACGCATCAATTTGGAAAGAAGATAGTCATGTCGATCCCTAGGCAACCCTTTAGTAAAGACATCTGCTAGTTGATCATCCGAAGAAACATAAGGCAAACAGAGTGTGTCATTGACAAAATGTTGCCGAATGAAGTGGCAATCAATCTCTATATGCTTAGTGCGCTCAAGGAAGACAACATTCGTTGCAATTCGAATGGTACTCGTGTTATCTGCATAAAGTGGAGTGGGGTCTTTAAGGAAGACACCAAACTCTCAAAGGAGATGACAAAGCCATATAATCTCGCTACTAGCAGATGAAATAGACCGGTATTCTGCTTCAACAGTGGATTTTGAAGGAGTGTTTTCTTTTACTCTTCCATGAGATGAGTGAAGGTCCTAAGAACATGCACCAGCCGGTTGTGGATCTGAGGTGGCCGGATAATATAGTCCTGTATGACTAGTGCCTTTGACGTACCGAAGAATCCGAAGAATAGCTTGAAGATGTGGTTTATGAGGATTGCTAATGAATTGATCGACCGTGTGAACGGCATAAGAGATATCTAGCCTTGTCATAGTCAAATACAGTAGGCTACCAACAAACCGTTGAAACAAGGTCGGGTCTTTAAGAGGTGGTCCATCATCTTTGCTAAACTTAACATTGAGTGCAATTGGTGTGGCAAATGTTTTGGCATCACAACATTGAGTGCAATTGGTGTGGCAAATGTTTTGGCATCACAGCATCTTGCTAATTTGAGTAAATCATCAGCGCAGTTGTTTTGGACCACCCGAATACCATTCTTGTTCTGTGAAACTTCTAATCCTAAAAACTAAGTTAGTAGACCAAGATTTTTCATCTTAAATGAATTTATGAGGTGAGATTTGAGATTAGCAATGCCAACTGCATCATTGCCAATGATGATCATATCATCAACATAAATCAAGAGAATGGTACACCCATGTGGGGATCTTTAAATGAAGAGAGAATGAAAATTGGCTGCAATGATGGCAATGCGGAACTTATCAAACCATGCTCGTGGAGCCTGTTTGAGCCCGTATATAGACTTTTTGTGTTTACAGACATGTTGAGGCAGACATGTATATGCTGGTGGAAGACGCAGAAACACAGCTTCCTTGAGGTCACCATGCAAAAAAGGCATTTTTAACACCCATTTGCCATAGAGGCCAGTTACGAGCGGCTGCGACTCCGAGTAAGCATCCAGGGGTGAACCCAGTAATTTTTCCTTGGGGGGACCACTAACTAAATTTATTTCTTTAAGACCACATATAAAAACTACATATAATTTTAAAATATATAGGCGGTTTTCTTTCTTTTTTTTTTTTTTTTTTTTTGGTTTTGTGGGGTGGGGGGGGGGGGGGGGGGGGGGAGGGGGGATTATAATGGCTTTCCTAAATTTTAGAAAATTTGGGGGGAGGCATAGCCCTTATGGCCCCCCCTAAGTCCACCCCTGCAAGCATCATACTGTAGTGACTTTAGCAACTAGGGCAAATGTTTTTTCATAGTCAATACTATATTCCTGTTTATGAAGCTGGGCAACTAGTCGTGCTTTATAGGATCAATACTACCATCAAATTTAAACTGGAGGGCATAAACCACTTTCTACCAATTATAGAAGCAGTGGATGGAAGAGGCACCACCTCCCAAGTGTTGCTCATCTCGAGAGCTAACAATATATCTATCATAGCATCTTGCCAACATGGAATAATAGTAGCTTTGGAATAAGAAGTGGGAATAAGGATAGGATCTAAAGAAGTAAACAACACTGGAAAATGAAACCGAGCAGGGGAACTAAAATACGACTAGAGCGTTGTAGGTTACCTTCACTATAGGTGTCATGTCCTTGAGGAGTCGGCATGAGCGGAGGATCGGTAGTGAGAGTAGCTTGAGGCATTTGTTTGGGGCGCTGCTGATAAACTTGAGTAATCACTGGAGCCAAATTAGGTGAGCTAAATTGAGGAAGGTAAGAAACATAGATATTAGGATGAGGAGAAAAGGAATAAAACGGAACAAGTTCCAAGAAAATGACATTCCGTGATACATGTAATCAGCGTTCGTTGTGATCATAACAAAGGAAGCCTTTGTGCTCATTGCTCTATCCAAGAAACATGCAACGAGCGGCCAATGGGGATTACTTGTTTTCCTAAAGGGATGGAAGATGAACAAAGCATAAACAGATAAATACCCTCAGATGTGGGTAGGAGGGTTTATGACCAAATAGGCACTCAAAGCGAGAGACTTTCTTGAGGACAGAACTAGGAAGTCAGTTAATGATATGGATCATTGTATGTGCTGCTTTACCAAAATTTAGGTGAAACGAGAGATTCAAGAAGGAGGGTCCTAACAGTTTCTAAAATGTGATGATTCTTTCTTTTTGCAATCTCATTTTATTATGGTGTGTGAGGTCTTTGGTAAATAATCCCTTTATCAGATAGAAAAATGTGAAGTCATTGGATGTGTATTCTCCCCCTGAATTGGAGTGTATGGTCTTAATGGCCTTTTGAAATTGAATGCTCACAATGTTGTAGAACTTGCATAATATAGAAAAAACTTCAGATTTATATTTTAAAAAATATATCCATGTGTACCTATAATGATCATTGATGAATGTAACATAATACTTATATCCAAGTTTACTTAATTGAGGAGCAATATCCCAAACATATGTGTGAATAATATCAAATGGAGCAGAAGCACGTGAATGATGAATAGGAAAGGGTAACACATGACTTTTACTTAAGCAACAAGTCTCACGTTTCCATTGTGCAAAAGAAGAAAACATAGGACTAGTAACAAATTTGTCCAAAATGACAAGTTTAAACAAGGAGAGCAAATTTGCATTATTTAAATGACCAAGGCATTTAAGCCAAATGGTCCACACTTTATTTAGAACACCCATAGAAGAAGCACACAACGAGGATTGTCTCACATCCAACAGAAAAAGCCTGCCATGCTTGCTTACTCCCCTTCCCGATCACCCTCCCAGCTTGCCGTTCCTATATGAGACAACCAAAGGGAAAGAAGTAAACAAGATATCTACAATCAACAAGTTGACCAATGGAAATTACTTTTGCTGCTAAGTTGGGAACAAAATAAACATCAGATAATGTAAGGGTTCCTATGGATATGGTTCCTAGACCAGAGATTGGCAATTGGTGTCCACTAGTAGTGGTGATTGAATCATGGGCTACATATGGTTTAGTGTCATGCAGATTATATGCTACAAAGGTCATGTAGTTGGATGCACGAGAGTCTAGGAACCATGATGAAGGTGTAACATGTATAGATTGGGAAGTAGATGAATGAAATGCAGAAATAGATATGCAGGAAGACAAACCGCTAATACACATGAAAGTAAATGCAGAGACACAAAAAAATTTATTAGCTCACAAATCTGAGCGGTGGTCATAGTGACTGAACTTGTATCTGAGGAAGGCAAGTCAAGCTGGGTTCTTTGTTGGGCTTGTAGAGCAGTTGGGCCTCGCTTTTGAGAATGATCCGCCTTCTTTTCAGTCCTTCATGTACAATTTGAAATAGTGTGACCATTGCGCCTGCAGTAATTGCAAAACAGTTTCCTCCAGCAGTAGCGAGCCACATGCCCATACTTCTTACACTCATAGCACTGTGGTTTCTGACCACGAGCAGTGAACATAGCCGTCTCAGCAACTGAGGATGGAACTAAAGGTATTAGAAGTGCCTTGGGTTCTTCATTAAGAGAGTGAGTTGATAACTAATGATTTTTTTCTCAGAGAACCTCTTGGATGCATGTGTCTATATTAGAGAGACCCCTCTATTCATTAAAGTAGCTCTTACAGGTTCAAATTCAGATCAAAGATTCATGAGGAACTGACTAAAATGTTGTTCTTCCTATAATTTAAAGGCTTGAGGAAGAAAGTCTGTCGAAACAGATTGGAAAAGCATATGATCCCTCTTAGTCTAGAAGGCTAGAAAGCCATTGTAGTATTCTTCAACAGTTTTGTCATTTCGGCAATATTTTGCAAATCCAGTGTCCAGATGAAATCATCGAGCCTTCTTCTGCTGATGATAGATTTTCTTCATGTGGTTCCACATGTCAGAAGCCTTGGTAAAGGCTTTAAGTGCCTTGAAAATAGAAGGATCGACTAAGCTGAGGATCCATGCTATGACCTTGGCATTTTGTTGATTCCAGGTAGCAAGGTTTTTATCATCTGTGGTAGATGTAGCAGATTTGCCAGTGATGTCTGCATTGGGTTTAGGAGTTGTCCCATCCAGATAGCCTAACATGCCCTGTCCTTCAACAAAATTCTTGAGATGGAAGGACCATGATAGGTAGTTAGTGCCATTAAACTTTACAGAAATGATGCACACCTTGTCCATTTGAGGTTCAAATATAAAAATCCAAGAAAGATCTAGATAGCAAAATTATGTCACCAATAATTGGTGAAAATAGGACCCTGGCTTCAAAAAAATTTGCAGTAGGGAGGGGCATTCCTTGCTGTAATGATAATTTTAGTTGATCAGTCTTCTAGATGATGTTGCTCTCCTAATTATGTAACTTCTGAACAAAGAATGATTAGTTTCTAACGAATGGATCACATGATCAGGCCTTAATACAAGAACAGTTCCTTAAAATTGCCTAACTAGAGCCAAATACTAACCTTTTTGATGTGATAAAATCCCACAAAAATGCTGAGTATTCCCAGAATTAACAGTTGACTAGAATGTTGTTGGTTTCTGGCAGAGCTAACAAATTGAGGGTGTGGCCCACTGTTTGATCAGGCAAACAGATGACTGGCGATGAAGCCCAGAATGTTGCTGGAGTTATCTTCTTGCACAAGAAGTGATTGTGAAGGCTTAGATTCTCTTCTTGTGGAATAAAAGGAGTGCCTTCAGAGTCCTAGAGCTTTGTATTGGACCTCTGTATCGGACGACAGAGGGCTGGATCTCTGTATTGAAGGACAGAGAGAAGCAGAGTGCTGGATTTCTGTTGGACGACGGCGAGAGTAATTCTGAGGATTCAGAAATTCAGAGAAGATGAGCAACCTGTGGCTCTGATACCATATTAGGGTACACAGATCCACATATTCATCAAAAAGGAAGAGAAGATGGAATAGTTTGAGAAATTCTATGTACTCAATGAGAGCATATAGAGGCTTTATATTGATATTGTGTCCTAACTACAGGCTATCAAGATATCCTAAATATATGTGATGACAAGCTAATAAGGAATCTGTAGATATGATTACAAATCATGTAGCAGTGAATTATACAATAGTTTGACCAAGATACCATATGTGGGATTTGAGATACTAGCATTATGGGCCTGGATCATAAGTACTTTCTAATGGGCCCGGATATGGGGCCTGTTCTGATGGGCCTGCTTGTATGTGTTTCTACATTAATAATCTGAACCACTCAAAATGAAATAACACATTTTCAAGAAATGCAGAAAAAAATGGTTAACAGGGTCCATTACTGATGAATTACGATGACTACTGAAATTAGCATCTATGAGAAAATAAAGACAAACTCTCAAACAAGGTTAGAATGGGCTGCCAGAAGCAATGGTGCCCAGATATAGCATGGACATAGATTTAACATACAGGTTATTGTATCCGAACCCTGAGCACTAAAAATTATTAATGGTAGAGATAGTTCTATTTGATGAGTCTACAATGTGGAAAAAGAAAAACAACCAAGAATAAGCAAGGCACAGTCCAGATGGAATTTGAATTCAGTGGTCCAGAAGATAATACATTGATGATCCAAGTAGTACTGATACATAAATATGCATGTCAACAATGAGGAATCAAATTACAAAATACAAAAATTCGAAATTGAAGAGGCTTCGCAAATATAAAGAAATGGCTGATATGGTTATGTATGCCTTGTTGACCAATCAAGGAGAGCGATCCGCACTTAATGAAGCTTTTAGGGGTGCTCATACGCTGGGCCAACCTGAGCTAGATCTGGGCTTAGGGGCTTGGATATGTAGTTAGGGCTCGTTTAATAATAAGGCTGGGTTTAGATTAAGTAATAGAAAGCCCAAAACTGGCCCAGCCTGTGTAAGGAATGCTTGTAATCTAATTCAATCAGTCAAAACAATTGCTCGAATGCCCAAAAATTGATAAAAGCCCAATTCAGCCCAGCCTAATTGGTTAAATGGGCGGGCTCGGGCCTAACTTTTATAGCTTGTGTCAAGCTTAGGTTAGTGTTTCTAAAGTCGAGTTGGGCGTGGATATGCCTTAACCTGGCTTGGCCCGGCCCATGAACACCCCTAGAAGCTTTTGAAAACAGCAAGTGAAATATCCCAAACCCAGATTAAGGCTTCGAATTTTGTGTTTAGTTTAACTGGATTATTCATGCATGTTCCCTTGAAATTTCAAATTATAAGGTCCGTATTTTATCCATATATTGTGTAGACAAAAAGGCTTTTGTGAGTATTTTTCTTTCTAATGATTAATTGGTTAAGGTAAGTGAGTCCTAAGCCCTTAAGACAAATTATATGGCCTAAGGGAGTACCCGTTGATCCCAAGTTAATATACATGGTTAGAGAGAGAGAGAGAGAGAGAGAGAGAGAGAGAGAGAGAGCTTAAGCACGAATCCCAAGGAGGGATCCCTTGTGTGGACGAAACCCTAAGCAATCAAAATTCCCTTGAACAACCAATATAAGGCACTTTGCCCCTCTTATTTCTCTCACTTTCATTCTATGGCTTCGATACCTAGAGGGAAACCCTAAACCTAGACTTTTGACCTAGGAACCATAAGAGATCAAGAAGAACTTGAAGGAGAAGAAGAGTACTAGTAGCATTGTTTTTCCTTGGATGACTTTCATCTTCCCTGAAGTCAACAAAGCAACCGTAGCCTATACAAGGTGAGTGGATTTCTAGTGCAGGCGCCAATAGGCCCAACAGACTTATTAAAAAGGGGTGGCAGGTCAGTGGGTTCAACTCACCTAAAATTGACCCAAATCAAGCCCAATCCTAGCGCAGTCCATAAGAGATGACTGGTCCCACTAGCAGAAATAGAAAATAATGATACAGTAACTTTCTTTCTAAGTTCAGCTACATAATTCTTGGATTTAGATTGATTTCCTTCTATTCATTTATAGAGAGATTGTCAGGTTAGTGAGCGATTGTCTCCATGTTATTGATATGACAACTCATTCCTCCAAAGAGTGGTCAATGTCCTAGTTGTCATGCTTTCTTTTTATATAGAATTCTAATTAGTGTAGCTAATAGTGCTACAATTTAGGAAAGCAATGTTGTTTTGGGTCTTCAACATTATAAATAAGAAAGTAAAGGGACAACTCAGGCAGCCTTGTAATATATTATGAAAATTAATTAAAGTTGCATGTGTGCACTTTATCATTTTTCCTCCTCCTTGGTTGAGTTTCTCCCATTGGATCAAAGATCTCTACGGTGGATTTCGCGATCAAAGGTAAGCGAATCTCTACCTTTTTCTCCTTGTATATGGATTTTGTGTTTGATTGAAGATCGAGTATTGTTGGGTTCACCATCAATTGGGATTATTGCATCCCTAATTGCGTCAGTTGGTATTAGAGCAAATTGATCCTTAGATCTGATTTTGGGTGAGTTTGTCTCCTTAATCATGCCTCCTTGAGGAGTACGAGGTTGTTAGCAATTAGTTGAGAGTGACATGGTGAATGAACCTGATCTGCAAGATCTGGATATCCAAAATCTTTGCAAAGAAGTTAAGACCTTAACTTGGCGTTTGGACCAAATCGAATACCAAGATCAGTTATTTGATGAGTCAGCCTTTGAAGGTGATGACAATTTTTTACTTTATAGTGACAGATCGGAGGATGAAGGTGGCTTTGAGGAGCCGATTTATGACAATGAGTCGGATGGAGATCGTGGGAAGGAGCTCGACATGCCAATCTAGGATATATACAAAGATGATAATGCTCTCCATGATCAAATCCTTGATATGTCTCAAGATTATGATTTTAATCATAAAACATTTTTTTTATGAGTATCAAGATTATAAGGAAGAAACTCCACATGTCAATGATGAACAAATTGACCTTATGGATGGAGTTGATTTGATTGATCTCACTTTGGAGAGTGTTACTGAGATAGTTAATGTATTCAAGGGTGAGGATATGGTAGATTGTATCTTGAAGAGTGCAGATGTGATCATTTATGCATTTGATTTACTAATAGTAGATATGCCAGCGACAAGTTATCTTGATCCTTTTTGGGAAGGGATATAACGATAAGATCTACAACAGATCAAGTTGCGAGCCCAAATGGATAGCACATGTCAATCTTCCAAATCAAGTGATGACAGATCCCCATATTTTCAATTGCCACCAAAAGGGCAAAAGTGCATGTTGAAGAGAAAGAAGAGGAAAAGAAAGCGTCAAATTTTGGGTGCAGACTCGAGTTCGAGTCTTTTTCAAGTGGAGGAGAATGGTGCAAGCGCCAACAGGCCCAACAGATTTATTAAAAAGGGGTGGTAGGTCAGTTGGTTCAACTCACCTAAAATTGACCCAAATCAGGCCCAGGCCTAGCTCAATTTGTAAGAGATGACTGGTCCCACTAACAGAAATGGAAAATAATGATGCAGTAAGTTTCTTTCTAAGTTTAGCTGTATAATTCTTGGATTTGGATTGATTTCCTTTTATTCATTTATAGAGAGATTGTTAGATTAGTGAGCGATTTTCTCCATGTTATCGATATGATAGCTCATTCCTCCAAAAAGTGGTCAATGTCCTAGTTGTCATGCTTTCTTTTTTATACAGGAGTCTAATTAGTGTAGCTAATAGTGCTACAATTTAGGAAAGCAGAGTTGTTTTGGCTTTCAATATTATAAATAAGAATGTAAAGGGACAACTCTGGTAGCCTTAGAATATTTTATGAAAATTAATTAAAGTTGCATGTATAACTCTGTCAGTTTTTGTTGCTGATCCCAAGCTTGAGTAAAGAGGAGGGCTGCATTAGGTAAGTTGATAGCTAGCGTAAAACTTCATCACAACCCAAACATGAATTTTGAGATAACAATATTTCGCGATATAGCTAGGGTGTTCCTTGCTTTAAGCAACGCATTGTAGCGTTGCCCGGTTGCAGTGAAAAGTATGCAAGGGCTACTGCATGACTTTGGGCTAGTGCGGTTAAAGAAGTTAGTCCATGAGAAAAAGAGAAGGAATAAGAAAATTAAACTTGTTACTTAGAATATAGGAACCCTGATAAGCAACAATATGGAGTTGGTCGAGGTAATGAAAAGAAGAAGAATTAGTGTAGCTGTATACAGGAAACAAGATGGAAAGAAAATAAAGTTAAGGAGCTCACGGATAGGCATAAGCTTTTTTATGCAGGAAAGTGTAATACAAGAAATAGAGTGGGTATAGTTGTAGATAAGGATTTGAAAGAGACAATTGTAGGGGTAAAGAGGTTTTGTGATAGAATTATAACAATTAAACTAGTGCTATAGAAAGATATAATCTATATCATCAATGCATATGCTCCCCAAGTAGGACTAAAGGAAAGTATGAAAAGATAATTTTAGGAGGAGAAGGATGATTTATTGCGAGAATCCCAAATAGTGATAAGATTTTCCTTGGAGGGATTTAAACAGGCCTATTGGAAAAGATAATAGAGGATACAAGAGAGTGTATAAAGGGCAAGGATTTGGAGAATAGAATGAATTCGAAAACACTATATTAGATTTTGCAGTGGCATTTGATCTTGCGGTAGCAATCACTTTAAAAAGAGAAGAGCATTTAATTACCTATAATAGTGGGAGTAATAAGAGTCAGATAGACTTTTTTCTGGTTAGAAAATATGACCGATTAGCTTGTAAAGATTGCAAGGTTATCCCAAGAAAGAGTTTGACCATGTAACATAGGCTTGTAATTTTAGATATTTGCTTTAGAAGTAGAAAGAGAGCAATAGTAAACAAAATAGGCCCTAAAACAAGGTGGAGAGATTTGAAGGGGGAAAGAGCAAATATATTTATGAACAAAATAATTAAGAAGGGAAAATCGAATCTTGAAGGAGAAACTATAGTAATGTGCAATCAAATGGCTAATTGCATTAGGAAGGTTGCAAAGGAGGTACTTGGAGAATTAAAAGGAAAGAGACATTAATCAAGAACATGTGGTGGAATGTGGAGGTTCAAAAAGTTATTTGAGAAAAAAGACATTGTTATAAAGTTTGGCAAAGGACTAAGAGTATGAAAAATTTTGAGTTGTATAAGCAAGCAAAAAAAGAAGCTAAAAAAGTAGCAAGTAGTGCAAAGTCCAAAGCATACAATGACCATTATAATAAGTTGGGAACAAAAGAAGGAGAGAAGGATATTTTTAAGCTCGCAAAAATAAGAGAAAAGAAAAATAGGGACTTACATCATATCAAATATATCAAGGGCAATGAGAAAAATGTTTTAGTGAAGGACAACAATATTAAAGAGAGGTGGAAGGAATATTTTAGCAAACTTTTAAATGAAGAAAATATGGGGGATACAAGAAATAGGGAGGATACTCCATTAGTAAAGCATACTTTTCTCCGTAAAATCAGACGAGTAGAAGTGAGTGAAGGAAGCATTGAAGTGAATGAAGACTGAAAAGGAAACAAGCCCAAATGATATTCCAATAGAGGTATGGAAATGCTTAGGAGAGGTTGGGGTGAGTTGGTTATATAAACTCTTCAATAAGTTACTTGTGACAAAGAAAATGCCGGATGAATTGAGAAGAAGCATTGTAGTACCTATATATAAGAATAAGGGAGGTATACAAAATTGTATCAGCTATCGAGGGATTAAACTTATGAGTCATACTATGAAGTTATGGAAGAGAATAATAGAGCAAAGACTTAGGCAGAAGACCAAGATTCCTGAAAATCAATATGGTTTTATGCCAGGGAAGTCAACTATGGAAGCTATCTTTTCACTTAGGCAATTAATAGAAAAATATCGAGCAAAGAGGAAAAAAACTACACATGGTTTTTATCGATTTAAAAAAAAAGCCTATGATAGGGTACCGAGGGATATAATTTGGTGGATTTTGAAGAAAAGGAATGTCCCCAGCGGTTACATTAAGATTTTAAGGATATGTATAAAGGAGTAGTAACAAATGTGAGAACCACATGTGGAAAAACAGGTAGATTCCCCGTCACTATAGATTTGCATCAGAGATTAGCCTTAAGCCCTTACCTCTTTGCATGGATTATGGATGACTTAACTATGCATATTTACGAAGAAGCACCATGGTGTATGTTGTTTGCAGATGATATAGTATTGGTGCATGAATCAAGAGATGGTGTAAATGCAAAACTCAAAAGATGGCAGGGGCATTAGAATCTAGAGGCTTGAAAATAAGTCGTATAAAGACAAAATATATGTTTTGCAACTTTAGTAAACATATACAAAGTGTTAAAACCACTATTAAAATTGAAATCCATGAGATACCACGTAGAGATTCTTTTCGATATCTGGGCTCGATGATTAGTAATGATGAGGAGATTGATGAAGATGTTGAGCATAGGATAAAAGTTGGATGGTTGAAGTAGAGACTAGCTTTTGAAGTGCTTTGTGACAGACGAATACCAACGAAATTGAAGGGCAACTTTTACAGGACAGTAGTTAGATCAACTATGACATATGGAGCAGAACGTTAGCCAATTAAAAAGATGCATATACATAAGATGGATGTGGCGGAGATAAGAATGCTTAGGTGGATACGTAGTAAAACTAAAAAAGATAAAATCAGAAATGAGCTCTTTCGAGAGCATTTAGGGGTAGCATGAATAGAAGATAAGATTAGAGAAACCCGTTTAAGATGGTTTAGGCATGTTGAGCATAGGCTGGTTATAGCACCAGTAAGAAAAAGTTTGGTTATCTAAGTAGATAGCCCATCAAGAGATAGGGGTAGGCCGAAGAAAACATTGATGAAGGTCATTAAATTAGATTCGAAGAAGTTTTGCTTATTTAAGGATTTAGCTCAAAATAGAACGGAATGAAGAAACAGAATTCATGTAGCTGACCCCAATATGGTTAGGATAAGGCTTTGATGATGATGATGATGATGATGAATTAAAGTTGCATGTGTGCACTTTATTATTTTTCCTTCTCCTTGGTTGAGTTTCACCCATTGGATCGAAGATCTCTACGGTGGATTTTACAATCAACGGTAAACGAATCTCTTAAAATTTTCTGTGTATGGATTTTGTGTTTGATTGAAGAACGAGTATTGTTGGGCTCACCATCAATTGGGATTATTGCTTCCATGACTGCATCAATTTCCCAATTTACTTGTATAAGATATGTTCTTCAAATTTCAGATTCTAGAAACCCTAATTTGTGTAGATATGAAATGAAAAAAGAACGGCCTGTAATGGGATGTTTTCTCATTCCCACAAGATAAAACCATTCGAAGCATGTTTGGTAACCAAAATCATAGTTCCACGTATATGCTTTTGCTGGCCCACTTCTAAGAAATGTGAGTGGCGGGATTAAGAAGTTGAAAACATTTAAATTTCATTTTTTTGGGAACCTTCTCGCCTAAAACAAATCTAACTTGAAGATTTTCCCGCATATAAACGATTAAAAGGACTCGCTACTTCTCCTGCAACCGCTCTATTTGTCTACCATCTACAGTTGCGAAGTCTCCCGCATTTGCTTTGCTCGTCTAACGTTTGTGTTCGTAATCTTGTAAGTTCTATACCAGCCCATCTCGAGGATTCCCAGCCCAGCGACACCACTAGCTTTGATTCGATTTGTCGCTGCCTCGTCCAATGGTCACTTGTATCGAAGTTGACTGGTTCATTGGTGATGTGTGACCAGTTTTTTATCTTCATTGCCACTAGAGTGTTGTCTTTGATAACAACATAAGTTACAAAAGAAAAAAAGGGTAGAATCCACATCTAGATACAACTACTTGTACCAACGAGTTTTGTATACACCATCCAATACTAATCCACATGCAGCTTGCTGAGTCCAATCTCGATGCAACAAAGGGTTTTTCTATTTTCAAAAGCAGACAAAGGATCTTTTATTTCCCTCCAAGCGTCAACATCCCTTTTATGAAATTGACACGTGGCATAGGAAAAAAAAAGAGTAAAGAAAGAGCCTCCTTTTTGCATAAACAAGTTGTCACTTGTCCAATACCCTCGAACTCTGTCCAAGTTGCCGCTGTTTTCCTACATTTGGTCATGGGCTGGACCACGTCTTGGATCAATTGTTAAGATCCAACATCACAAAGATCTCCTCCGCCCCACCTTCTAATGTGTGTTGGCTTCTTCAAAAAGAACAAAATTGGTATAATGTTACCAAATGAGTTCTGTGCAGCATGCTCACCATAGAATAATTCAATATAATCTTGCCAAACAATTTTTACATAAAATCGTCTAAGCACAACCCAGTCTTGGTACAACCGGGTCTTAGCAATGAATTAGAAACAACACACAAACGATGTCCTTCCTAGGATGACTTTCATCTTCCCTCAAGTCAACAAAACCACTGTAGCCTACCAAGTGAGTGGATTTCCCAATCTACTTAAATAAGATGTGTTCTTCAAATTTCGGGCTCAGAAACCCTAATATGTGCAGATATGAAATGAAACCCAAAAGAATTAGTCGAACCTAGTTGGAGCCTATCATGGATTTCAATAACGGTCGATCCATGGTGCAAGGGGTTTCATGATTCCTCGCATTAGGGCATGATAGAACTTTAGGGCTTTTCATGTATATGGTTTGATTTTTTTATTGTTTGATGAAAGTCTGTTATCCTCTTGATGTATTCGGGAATTTTGGGGTTTCATTGTAACTGCTATGATGGTTTGTGATGTGGGAACCCTAAGATGGGAGAATTGAGGAAGATCAAACCATGAATGGTAGGATTGGCTATGGCCGCACCCTCTAGCCTGCAGTATTAGGTTGGCCAAACTCTAGTTTATATACATGTATCTTTGGGCTTTTCTACCTTAAATGTAAGGGATTCTTACATGGTGACTATGTTCTTCATTCTTGGTGATCCCAGTTTAATGGTATTCATACTAGGGATTTTGATTTGTGGTTTCAAATCTGAATTTATGGAAACAATGTTAATTGTGTTAGTGCTAGAGTTTGGAATGGAAACCTATGCACCCACTTTGGCCAAACCCTAGGTTGGGCCTTTGTGCTGAGTTGAACTTCCTTGTGGGCATTCGGCCATGGTAAATTGTAACACTATGTTGGTTATTAGAATTGCCTTCTAATGCTTGTTAATGGTAAACTAATACATGCTTCCTGTATGACTTGTGTTTTCTACTTGATCACTCTTGTTACTATACATGATGTGCTTTGTTAATTCGAAGACTATTTGTGAATTAAGTTGTATATGATAGTTAGGGTCATTCTGTAATTGTCAAAGCATCTCAAACCTATAAGGGACTGGCAATGCAATTGCCTTTGCACAACCAAATACCAATAGTGAATTGGTGCGAGGCAAATTCAATGCGGATGACATCTAAGGGGCTGGTTGCAAGCTAACTCACTATATATGTTGAGAACAATTTGAGATTAATGTGAATTTGAAACTGTGAATACATGACCTTGTTAAATATCAGAATTGGAAAGACCTTGATGAGTTCAACTGAACCTTGGAACCCCCAACCTGCCAGCATGGTATGGTGAAGATGTCCACATACTAGGGCCCTAAAATGTAATGTTTATAAGTCAGCTTTGGGCGAACATTCTCCCGGTACCGCCTTGAGGAACTTGGACCCTTGTTAGTCACCCAGTGATGTGCACAAAGACTATACATGGTACTCCTCGTTATGTCTTGCACCCATATGGGCAAGTGCTTCTTGGCCTTTGCTGCTAAGCTGTTACGTGCTTGTCCATGGGAAAGTGCTATATTCTATCTTGCATAAACTAGTATTTAGATTTGATGAAACTAATGAATCCTATATGTTAGTTATTTATGCTATTTTATGCGAATTCATATGTTAAGTGTTATACATGTGCACAAGTAGATTAGGAAATCTATTCACTCAGTCTATACTAACTTGTGGATTGCCCAAACCCAAGTAACAAGAATCTAGAGACAAAGGAAGAACATCATGATCAAGTGATGGGATTCGATATGAGTGGCTGAGCACAAAAATAAAAAAATAAAAAAAATAAATCTATAGCATAACAAAAGATTGGCTTCAATTGATATTAGCTTGTTAATTTATTCTAGAACATAAGACTTCCAATTGGATATAGTTTCATTTAGCTTTTATGAACTAATGCATTATCATTTGGTTTTAAACTTTTAAATAAATACTTTCAATTTAATTAGGTAAATACCTGAATGTTATGTGGGTTTATTTGATTTATGAATGTGAATGAGATGCTTGTTGAATCACAATGAGTGATTCGAAGGCCCTTGATTTTGGGTTGTGTTAAGAGGTATCAGAGCATAAGATTTTGGGCTCTTAAAAAGAATGAGCAATCCTAGAACATGTGTGAGGACGTTTAAAGTATAGAATTGCTTAGATATAGTAGTTTTGTAAACTTATGAAATCTCAGTTAACTTATGAAATCTTTCTCTCTTGCAGAAGAAGAAGAATGAATGACAGGAATACCAATGAGAATAATAATGGGAATGACAATGGCAACCACATTCACGTGGGACTTGGGAGGACCAAGAAACAATGGCAATAATGATGGCCAAGTGGATCGCGTATGTCCGGCAGATGTTGCATTTTTCCACCCATTTCGGGGTTAACTCTTTTATACCAAAATGCAGCCCATTTTGTGTTGGTTTATGGAAGAGTTGGTTTGTTTAGTCCAAGCCAAGTACCATTATATTTTGTCTTGTGTTGTCCTTTTCGATGATAGAAGTTTGCGCAGTTTTGTCTGATTTTGTCCAAGTCTAGGAAATCTTGAGAGTTGTAAAGGACTAGTCATGGGAAAAGTAATTGGGTCGGATTTGGCTTGTACTTCGAGTAGTCTCCTTTTTTTTATTACCATTTTGAGATAGAGTTTAGTCAGACCTTTTTGTTATTGGAATCATGAGTCGGCACTACTCAGCTTCAATCCCATTCAGTTAGACCCAGCCATGTGTGGATTTTGTCATCTTGCTTCGAAGCGACTGCTTGGTTGCTTAGGTTCCATACCTGATATTTGTCTGGACGGCCATAATTGAACTCCTGCATGG
The DNA here is from genome assembly GCA_037013555.1 of Sextonia rubra. Classification (NCBI taxonomy): domain Eukaryota; kingdom Viridiplantae; phylum Streptophyta; class Magnoliopsida; order Laurales; family Lauraceae; genus Sextonia; species Sextonia rubra. Next base: position 69,849,059 of record JASUAD010000001.1, read on the forward strand.
AGTATTGTGGTACCAGTGTTCCTATTGTTTATTTTCGTCCTTTGCCATGGTCAGGTTGCCACAACCATAATGTTGGGAGAATTTCTCCACGTGCCATTTTGCATAGGATATTAGTCCTTGTATAGCCTGAACTGATTCGTTGATGTATTATTGTTCTTGCACAATTATGCCTAGTTGATAATATCATTGAAATTCTTTCAGTTTTTGTCTAAATACTATATTGATGAAACAAGGGAATGCGATTTAAATTGATTACTTGTCAGTTTACTATAAATTTGATATCTCTACACTTGGTACTGTAGGTAAAAGATCCCCTATCCCTACCCCAGAGGATAAGGTAGTTTGAGAGAAGGGAATGAAGACGATGTACTTCAGAGTATCACGGCAACGCAAGAGTTTCCATTATCAATTTTTGGGGATAGTTTCTTTCGTTTAGCATCTTTTGTTGTAGGCCATTTTTTTAAGGCCCTTTGGCAATGTAAATAACACTTTTGTAATTGTCAACCTTAATGTGAATGGAATGCATCTTGGATTTTTGTACAATTATATCTATTGCTATTTATGTTTTAAATGAATTTCTATTATTGGTTACACAAGCTTCCACTGAAAGTCCTGAAAATGTGATGGAATTTGGCTTAGCCTCACATACACTGAATCTTGTGGGTAACATGTGGGGAAATCTTCTTATTATATTGTAACACGCAAATCCCCACTCCTTGCGCCCCGAGTCATAGATTGGTTGTTTTTGGTAATCCAGTTTGCGTGCATGACACAAACTATCTCATAATTTCATTATTTACAAAATAAATAAATAAATAAAACTTATTTAAATTACAAGAGTCCCAAAATTTCACCAAATTAAAAAATGATTGTTCAATGAATCTCAAGCCCCACCTTCTCCTCCTACTCCTGTCAAGTTGGCACAAAAATATATAACAGGCTCAGCATGGAGTTGCCCTTAACAAACCTTGTTACATGCTCTTGAAGTTGTACATATTTGCACACTTTTTTCCTTTTATCACTTTTTCACAAATAAACTAACAATAAATCTTTAATGAGTTTTACATGCTCACAATAAACCCAATACAAAGCAATATGAAGAGCTCTCCTCTTAACACTGTGTAATACCATGGGGTCATGTTTAAATCCCAATCCTTCGAGTTCATTTCCCAACCATAATAGTTCACATGCCCTAAGAGATACTTGGCCTCTGAACTAGATCGAGCAAGACAAATTGTTACTTACTTTCCAAGACGCAATTGTTGTGAGCTATTGTAATGAGTCAAGGGTTTTTATGTAAATCATAGAAGAGGCAGGGGCTTTTATGGAAATATCAGAAACTTGAGGGCCTTTTTTATAATATGTTGAAATGATGAAATAACCACATAATGAGGATCGACCTACCTAATGGATTATTTGATCCTCTGGTGGCTTCATCAATCTCATCATTCTCCTCCTCTACCATTTTTCTTTCTTTTACACTTTTTTGACAATCTAGCACAAACCTTTAGATCTAAGAAGATCCAAGCTTGTAACTTTGTATCAAAGCCTACCAGACATTAGATGACACCTGTTTAAAGGATTCTGAAGCCTTTGATTTGAGGAAAAAAGGAGTTTTAAAGAAAAACAGCCCAAGCCGAACCAGTGTGTAGGTTCGGTTAGGAGCACATGTCATCATAAGAGGTGTCAATATTGCTCTACAAGGTTCAATACTCCTCTGGCATAGTTTTTTGTGTGTCGGCAGGCCCTTGTGATGTATCGACAGTCATGTGTGAGGCTATGGTGATGTTGTCGGTGAAGCTTGTGAGGATGTAAATGTAGGCAGCCCCTTTTGATGCAATATGCATGTCAACAAGCCTGTTTGAGAGCCCTGGTGATGAAATCCAATAACTTTGTGAAGGTGTCAGTGATGTTTTAAGTCTTCTAAAGCCTGTGTAGGGCTGACCGTATCTGTTTGATATTTGTGACGGTCAGTGAAGTTGACAGAATTAACAGTGAGTTGGTGACTAAGATTTGGAAAAAAAAAATCCGTGCTTGAGTTCTTCAATACCTCAATGAAATATAAAAAAGATAATGCTACTACTAGTGCTTCTCAATTTCCAAATATTCCGAATCTCAATTTTAAGATCACACCACTCTTCAATGGCACCAACTATAAAGATTGGGCCACTCAACAAGAATTGTCATTGGGAGATCAAGGAGACTTGGTTACATTGATGGGAGCATCAAAGAATGAAAGAAGGATGATCCGAAATGTTCATATTGGGTCTCAGAAAATATGTTAGTTATGAATTGCATCTTGATGTAAGAAGGAATTGCGAAAGCTTTAAATATTTAGACACAACAAATAAACTTTGGGATTCCATCGAAGTTGCATATACTTAAAAAGAGGAATAATGCTAGGGTTCTAGAGTTGAAAAAGTAAATTGCAGCATTTAAACAAGGTAGTTTAACGATTAGTGACTATTATTCCAAGTTTAGGGGATTATGGAAAGAATTGGAGTTGTATATGAGTCCCAAATTTTGTTGTGCCAAAACGCAATGTTGTGCATAGAAAGAAAGGAAATTGTTAGAGGACCAACACACATTTGAATTACTAGGGGGCATTAACCCAGAATTTTAGATTGTTTGTGCACAGGTAACAAGCCAAGATCCTTTGCCTCCTATAAGCACAATATTTGCCTTGTTACAATGAGAAGAAAGTCATACGATGGTTATGGATGTCAAACAAGATACAATACTTGATTGGTCAGCCCTTGCAAACAGTAATGTAGGCAACACAGCGATGAACACAGGGTATGAAAGAGGCAGAGGATGCGGTCGTGGAGGTAACTGTGGTGGAGGACATGCTAGTGGCTTTGGTCATGGCCCTCTTGGTGTTGGACGTGGTTATGGTCGACAACCTAATACCGATTGTGATAAGCTTTACTTATTCACTGTAGAAGATATTGTCATACAAGAGACTTGTTGGAATTTTAATGGTAAGCCATGGAATGTGTGACGTGTCTACATCACCAAAGTAAAAGATCCTAATGATACTACAGAACAAGAAAAAAGGAATCAACATTGGAAGGGTAAATTCTCAGTTATTCGACAAAAGTTGGCAGTTTTAGAAGGTTTGACTCAGGATACTTTAGCGGGTATGACTTCTTCAGATAATCCTACAACATTTGCATTACCTGCCTCTTCATGCACAAGGGTTATTGATTTAGGAACTAAGATCATGTAACAAGTATATGTTCTGATTTTTTGTCCTATATTGCTACCGCTCAAAGAAGGATAAGAATTGTTGACGACTCCTTCGCTCCAATCGCCAAGGAAGGGACTATCTAAGTCTCAGCTACCTGGCCTTTCTTTATCATTTGTTCTTCATGTCCCTTGCTTCTCTTTTAATCTTATGGCTGTTAGTTCCTTAACCAAAACTCTCAATCGTTGTGTTACCTATTATCCTTCTCACTGTGTTTTCCAGGATCTGAAGATGGGATAGAGGATTGGTGGTGGTGGTGAGCACAATTGTCTTTATACATTTGGGCTTGAAAAGGGCAGTCTAAAATATTGCAAACAAGAGCAGTAGACGAAAATAAAGTGTTGTTGCGACATTGTCATCTTGGTCATGCACCAATTCAATGTCTTATGAATTTTCGTTTTAGAACATTCAGAATAAAAATGAAATGTTTCGAGATGTGATGCATGTCAAATCATCATCATCATCATCATCATCATCAAAGCCTTATCCCAACCATGTTGGGCTCGGCTACATGAATTCTATTTCTCCATTCCATTCTATTTTGAGCTAAATCTTTCGATAAGTGCAACTTCTTCAAATCTGAATTAATGACTTCCATCCATGTTTTCTTCGGGCTACCCCTCCCTCTTGATGGACCCTCCACCTGTATATCCAAACTTTTTCTCACTGGTGCCATTACTGGCCCATGCTCAACATGCCCAAACCATCTTAAACGAGTTTCTCTAATCTTATCTCCTATTGGTGCTACCCCTAAATGTTCTCGAAAGCGCTCATTTCTAATTTTATCTTTCCTAGTTTTACCACACATCCACCTAAGCATTCTCATTTCCGCTACATCCATCTTATGAATATGTGTCTTCCTAATTGGCCAACATTCTGCTCCATATGTCATAGCTGGTCTAACCATTGTCCTGTAAAATTTTTCCTTCAATTTTATTGGCATTTGTTTATCACAAAGTACTCCCGAAGCTAGTCTCCACTTCAACCAACCAGCTCTTATCCTATGCTCCACATCTTCGTCAATCTCCCCATCTTTACTAATCATCGAGCCTAGGTACCGAAAAGAATCTTTACGTGGTATCTCATGGGTTTCAATTTTGACAGTGGTTTCAACACTTTGTATATGTCCACTGAAATTGCAATCCATATATTCTGTCTTTGTACGACTTATTTTAAAGCCTCTAGATTCTAATGCCCTCCGCCATCTCTCAAGTTTTGCATTTACACCCTCTCTTGATTCATCCACCAATACTATATCATCTGCGAACAACATACACCATGGTACTTCTTCTTGAATATGCACAGTTAACTCATCCATAATTAATGCAAAGAGATAAGGGCTTAAGGATGATCCCTGATGTAAGCCTATAGTCACGGGAAATCCGCTCGTTTCTCCACATGTGGTTTTCACATTTGTTATTACACCTTCGTACATATCCTTTAAAATTTCAATGTAACCTCTTGGGACATTCCTTTTCTTTAAGACCCACCAAATTAAATTCTTCAGTACCTTATCGTAGGCTTTTTCCAAATCGATAAAGACCATATGTAGATTTTTCCTCTTTGCTCGGTATTTTTCCATTAATTGCCTAAGTGAAAAGATAGCTTCCATAGTTGATCTCCCTGGCATAAAACCAAATTGATTTTTCGAAATCTTAGTCTTTTTTCTCAGTCTTTGCTCTATTATTCTCTCCCATAACTTCATAGTGTGACTCATAAGTTTAATCCTTCGATAGTTGGTACAATTTTGTATATCTCCTTTATTCTTATATATAGCTACTACAATGCTTCTTCTCCATTCATCCGGCATTTTTTTTGTCACAAGTATCTTATTGAATAGTCTACATAACCAACTTACTCCAACCTCTCCTAAGCATTTTCATACCTCTATCGGAATACCATCTGGGCCTGTTGCCTTTCCTGTCTTCATTCGCTTCAATGCTTCCTTCACTTCCACCCCTCTAATTCTACGGAGAAAAGTATACTCTTGTAATGAAGTATCCTCCTCCACTCTTGTATCGCCCAAATATTCTTCATTTAAAAGTTTACTAAAATATTCTTTCCACCTTTCTATAATATCGTTGTCCTTCACCAAAATATTTTCCTCATTGTCCTTGATACATTTGACATGATCTAAGTCCCTACTTTTCTTTTTTCTTACTTTTGCAAGCTTAAAAATATCATTTTCTCCTTCTCTTGTTCCCAACCTATTATAGAGGTCATCATATGCTTTGAACTTTGCACTACTTACTACTTTCTTAGCTTCTTTCTTTGCTTTCTTATACAACTCAAAATTTTCTATACTCTTAGTCCCTTGCCAAACTTTGTAGCAATATTTTTTTTGTCGAATAACTTCGTGAACTTCCATACTCCACCACCATGTTTCTTTATTAATATGTCTCTTCCCTTTTGATTCTCCAAGTACCTCCTTTGCGACATTCCTAATGCAATTAGCCATTTGATTCCACATTAATGTAGTTTCTCCTTCAATATTCCATTCTCCTTTCTCAATCATTTTGTCCTTAAATATATTTGCTCTTTCCCCCTTCAAATCTCTCCACCTTGTTTTAGGGTCCATTTTGTTTACTACTGCTCTCTTTTTACTTCTAATGCAAATATCTAAAACTCCAAGCCTATGTTGCGTAGTCAAATTCTCTCCTGGGATAATCTTACAATCTTTATAAGCCAATCGGTCCTGTTTTCTAACTAGAAAAAAGTCTATTTGACTCCTATTACTCCCACTTTTATATGTAATTAAATGCTCTTCGGAGACATCCGATAAAAATGATGCATGTCAAATGAAAAATTAAAAATTAAAAATAAAAGAACTATGCATTCAGTGAATTTTAGTAAAAAAATACCAATCCATTTGACATAATTCACTCAAATGTGTGGTCTGCTCTCGTGGTTTCTGTTTTTGGGCATTGATACTTTGTTACTTTCATTGAAGATGCAACTCTAGTTACATGGGTGTATCTAATGAAATCAACGAATGAGGTTTGCATATTTTTAAAACATAAAATGGTGGAAGTTAAATTTGATAAGCGGATCAAAGCTATCAGATCTAACAATTTTGTAGAATATGCCTCATAAGACTTCTAGATGTACCTAACTAAAAATCTAATTGAATCCCAAACCTCATATGCATTTACTCCGTAATAGAATGGTGTAGTTGAGCATACAAATAGGCATCTTCTGGAGGTTACTCAAGCTCTTTTGCTTGAGATGAAAGTTCCAAAGCATTTTTAGTAAATGGTGTCTTAACTGCAACATATTTGATAAATAGAATGCCTTCAAGGACACTAGAAAGGAAGAGTCCAATAAAGGTTTTATGTCCCAATATGCCATTGTTCTAAGTGCCACCAAAGGTGTTTGGGTATATTTGCTTTGTACATGTTCCAAAACATCAATAGGATAAATTGGATCCAAAGGCTATTAAGCATATATTTGTAGGATATTCTAGTAGTCAAAAGGGCTACAAATGCTATGCTCCAGGAAAGAATGGCAGAATCACAATGGATGAGAACTTTTATGAGAATGTTTCTTTCTACTCACCTACCAAAGAACTAATATCTAAGGAAAGCAAAGAGAACAATCTACCTCTTCTTGATTTCGTTACTCCTCCAATATATCCATAACCACTAAATGAGAAAGGTACAAAGTCACAAAGTGCAGAAGAACAAAGGGAAGTAGACCAGTTCAAGGAGCCTCTGCAAGTTTTCTCTAAAGGAAAAGAGGAAGACCAATGTCTCATCTATACCATCATCATATAATGTTCTAGATTCAGATCATTAGCTCTTCTCAGTCCATCTCATCCAAATACTTCCACATTTTATTTAGATATTCCCATTGCCAAAATAAAAGGCACAGGATCGTCTGTTACTCACCATCCCATACAAAACTTCATTTTATATTATAGCGTTTCACTTGTTTTTTGTGTATTTGTATCCAACCCAGCCATTGAATGCATACCTAAACATGTATCTAACGCCCTATCACATCCTAAGTGAAAAGAGGCAATGATAGAAGAAATAAATGCTTTAGAGAAAAACCATACATGGGAGCTTACTCCTCTTCTTGAAGGGAAGCATACTGTTTGTTGCAAATGAGTTTATACCCTTAAATATAATCCAAATGACACAATTAATAGCTATGAGGCAAGACCTGCTGCTAAGTTTACAAAATCTTATGGAATTGACTATTTTGAAATGATTTCTCCAATAGCAGAATTGACTTCCATTCGATTAATTATGTCCCTAATAGTGAATTTAATTGGCCTTTATACCAACTGGATGTAAAAACTGCATTTCTCTATGGAGACTTGAAGGACGAAAGTTTATATGAATCCTCCACTAGGATTTGTTGTCAAAGGGTAAGAGAATTTAGTGTGCTTTCTTAAAATATCATTATATAAGCTAAAACAATCCAACTGAGCCTAGTTTTAGAGATCCAACAAAGTTTTGATTAAATTTAGGTTTACAAGGTGTTATGTAGACCACACTGTCTTTGTAAAAAGGAACAACATGAAGGTTGTCATACTTGTGGTGTATGTTGACGACATAGTTGCTATAGGAGGTGATAACGGTGCAGTTTCCAAACTAAAAAACTTCCCTTAGAACAGAATTTGAGATCAAGGACCTTGGATTATTGAAATATTTCCTAGGTACCAAAGTGGTAAGATCAAAAAGTTGAATTGTCATATAACAGAGAACAAATATCCTTGACCTTCTCAAGGAAACAGGGAAACTTGGTACAAAGCTGGTAGACACTCTAATAGAACAAAACCATGTTTTACACTTGGAAAGTGGGGAACCACTTGAGGAGAAAAGGATATATAAAAGCTTGGAGGGAAAATTTATTTATCTCACTAGTAGGAGGCCTGATATTTCCTATGTTGCTAGTTTGGTAAGTCAATTTGTGTATGCTCCAAGGACTGATCATTCAACAACAGTGCATAGGATTCTCAAATATTCGAAAGGATTATCGGGCCAAGAAATTCTGTACAAGTCACGTGGTCATGCAAAAGCGATAGCCTTCACAGATTTTGATTGGGCTGGATCTTTTTCAGATAGGAAGTCAACAAGAAGTTACCATATAATGGTTAGAGACCTAGTGTCTTGGAAAAGCAAAAAAACAAGTTGTTACTACCAAGTCTAGTGCAGAAACTGAATATAAAGTTGTGGCTCATGGGCGTCGTGAGCTATTGTGGCTAAGGATCTTGCTGGAGGTGTTAGGATTCAAGTAAGATAGTCCAATGTGTATGTACACAGATAGTACTTCAGCAATCAAATTGGCTAATAATCCCACCTACTATGAGAAAACAAAACATGTAAAGGTGGACTAACATTTTATCCATGAATAATTTGAGAAGGATGATGTTATACTGGTACAAGTTTCCACTAATGATCAATAAGCTAAGTTGCAATTTGCTTTTTCCAAGCTGGGCATAGTCAATATCTATGCACCAGCTTGAGAAGTGGGAGAGAAGGAAAAGGGGATAAGGGGAGTGAGCTATAGTAGTAAGTCAAAGGTTTTTACGTAAATGTTAGAAGATCCAGGGGCTTTTATGTAAATATGGGAAACATAATGGACTTTTTTATAATTTCCAGAATAACGAAATAACCAGATAATGAGGATTTACTGACCTCATGGATAATTCGATCCTTTGGTGGTTTTGTCAATCTCTTCTTCTTTCTACTCCTTTCCTATTTTTATTTTTCTTTCTTTTTACGTTTATTTGACAATCTAGCATAAACCTTCAGATCTAAGAATATCTAGTCTGTCTCTTCTTGGGCCCAATTGAAGGAGTCATTCCAAATTATTAAAGAGTTCCGTCTGTCCACCAGCCCATATATCTAGAGGATGTTTGTTGATGAAGGGTGAGTCAAAGCCTTTTGAAGACTATTATACCCGTTCCACGAGCTGGCAACTTGGCTCAATGAATGGGGCACTGGGAAGAGACTTGTGATGATCCAAATTGCAAGGCCGCTTCTTCAAATATGGGCTTCTCTTGTTGGTGGTGTCATTCCTACGTACTGATACAGAATCTAGTACAGAGAGAGAGTGAAGTTAAGAAGAATGCAGAACAATCAATCTGCCTTGGGAGTTGATTTGGCCTCCCTTTTATCATTCCATATTGCCTTATTCAAGGCTATAATTACAATCTAATTACAATCTGTACAGCTACTGTATTGCATAAAGGGGGAAAGAAAGGTGTACACCAAACTGTCATTTGACTGTATAGATCCTACTATTATAATGGGCCAAGGCCCATTTAATGTACATGGACTTATATTAACAGATGGCAGTGCAGAACATGGATCACATTACAGAGGAGATAAAAAAAAAAAAGATACAATGCATTTACCACAGTAAAAGCAAAAAATATATATATATATAAACATCTTTACTTTGAGCATATTTACACAAATAGTATCAACTGAATCACAACCAGAGAGAAGATCATTTCATCTAGCGGGAAAAAGTTTCCAAATTTTGAATATATTAAAAGATACCATGGCATTGCTGTAATCAAATCTCCTAAAAAAACTTGCATTGATGTTGGCATTGCCTATTTCTGGTAGACAAACGCTCAACTCAGGCCACTGCAACATCCAAATAAGAGAAATTATCACCATCATTTCCTTCAAAGAAGCCAAATTTCAACATAACCACACAACAAAAGGCACTCATTCCTCATTAAAACAAATCCCTGATTAATGACAATGAGAACAAATTAAAATTAAATAACAAATTAATCAGCTTTTTAACATAAATAAACTAATCAATAGTCTTGAATTATTATGCCATGTAATCAGTATTTAAATTTGCAAGAGTTGCATCACCAAGTAATAAAAAACTATCATTACCATAACCTGTGCTAAATGTCACATATACAGCTGATTTCTTGACAAAAAGATAGACACTTATCAGAAATTTAAATGTGCTTAGAGCAATAGTAAGGATCTAATTGTAATTTAGATTAGTCTGTAATATATCGAGAGTGTTGCACAACCCCAAATGCAATTTCCTTGAAAATTTGATTGAATAAAATAGAAGTTTCCTCACTCTCACACCCTTATTTCTAGGGTATCTAAAATGGAATCAAAGCTATGGTTTAGGGTTTAAGGTTTTCTCTCCTGCTCTTTTAACAAGCAAAACAAGATCGATTAGCATAACTCCTGTGATGAATCAGGATTTAGTTGCCAATGAAATCAGTCGAAAGTTGTGCTCATCGACATTGACTGCTGGATTTATGATTTTACAGGAGGAAGCAAATTGCAAAATAGTTAACTCATCTACATCGTCATCTTTGAGGAAGCAAGAAAACCTATCAGAGTAGTTGTCCTCTCTAACTGTAACCGTAGTTTCCAAACCCAGGAGACCAAATCCCAATAGGAACTGCAATCGATGAAGGTTTTCAACCGCAGCACAAAAACTGGGTCACAAGTTGTAATACCCCTGACCCTGTTATAGGAGCTAGTATTTTACCTAATATTTTATATGTTTATTTTCCCTATTTTTTTGGATTTATGATTTTACTTGAATAATTATATATTTCAGTTGGTGAATGAAGATTTATTTTTTATATATATATATAAGTATGTGCGTGGGACCCCTTTTGCATATTAAATAGTTTGTATGTTTTTAGTGGACTTCTGACTTGGGGATTGAGAGATATAGTAGGACCATGAGAAATGATATAGGAATTGTATTCTCATTTTAAGAAAGGACCATTAATTAGAGAGAGGCAGTTGACTTAGAATAAGGAGGGACAGCTTATGTATTCTACAAGAAGCAGAATGTCAACCTTGTTGCCTAAAACGACTCTTAATGCAAAATAGAAAGAAAGACTTTCCTAGTAGAGCTCAAATTAGGAAAGTAGAAATGTAGCCCCAAATTATAAATACGTGTCTCCACTAGAGAAGCCCCCACAAAACCTCTCCCTTTTATCAGGTCTTCCCATCAACGAGAACCGTAGAGAGAATTAGAAGAGATTTGAAGAGAACAAGAAGAAGAAGAGAAGAAGCAACAATTAGAGCACTGGCTACTGTCCTTAAACCCCTCTCACATTGCCAAAGCCACCGTTTTCCATACAAGGTGAGTAGACTTCTAAATCTACATAAGTATATGGCTTTTCCTTCCATTTGATGTGTTTAGAACCCTAATTTTACTTCTTTTTTTACTAAATTAGTGTCTTTACTATCGTGAAATCCTAGCATTTATTGTGTTTTGAGTGTTATTTAAGCAATAGTAGCTGGCAGTCACTAATAAACTACAGAAATTTGCTACAAAAAGTTGGTACAATGTGTGCTACAGTACATGCTTCAGTAATAGGTTCAGAACTGAATTACATGTTCGTATTTGCCTTCTACATGTATCTACTTGCACATGATGTAATTTCTATGACATTTCTAAATGGTGATTCTGTTGTGCTATTTGCAAATGCAATGTTACATGATTCTAAGATGGTTACTGAATTGTTGTTGTTTCATATGTTACCTATCAGCTATCACATATTATTGTTATAAGTTGACTTTTGGCCTTTTGTGGAAACATATCAAACCATAAGAGGTTAGTATGTAAATTCCTTTAGACAACGGGATTCCAATAATGAGTCAGAGCAGAGAAACGAAAAATCCCAGTTTTGTATAAAGAGCTAATTTCCAACAACCTCGTCATGAGTATCAACAATGACAAGAAATTGGTAATTGAATTAGTTTGGACCTACCCAGTGGACATCCCAAGATCACTAGTGTGTCAGGCTAAGAGATGAGTTTCTTACATGGCTTGAGGGCATCCACATAATTTCTCACTTCTAGGTCAGCTGCGTTGTTTCATTGGCTATAAGTCAGTTGTTCGACTGACTATAGTTCACCCATGTATTCCAGGAGACACCCTTTAGGTCTATGATTTTGAAAGCCAAGGCATACAGTGGTTAGGTGGTAGTCCCAAGGCTAGAATTAGAAACCCTAACCAGACTTAAGAAATAAAGCAATCGTTGTTACATGCTATGATGAATCTTCCATTTCTTATATTATATAGTTTACACACAGACATGTGGGCTTAGAAATCTATTCATTTATTATTACTAATTTATGTATTTTCGCTCCAATTACTGATTTAAATTTAAATTTGCAGCCTAAAAGGCAGACTTCTTTGGGAATCTAGGTTTCGGGTCATGATACACACACATGGTGCGTATGCGGCACCGTGCATCCGGAACCAATTTCAAACCTCACCCTTGATAGTATGCAAAAGCACCATGCGCAGGAAGCATCAAACCCATGGATAAAAATAGCACTGCTACACTATACTTGATGTAGCTACAGACAATTTATCATCGTTAGCAAATGTAGTAGCTATTACGAACCACTACGGCCACTAAGGACTCACAATGAAGCATAACTGACATTTATACTGCATAATTTTTTAAAAAACTTAGCATGACTTCCTTTTTCTTTTCTTCTCTCCAAGCAACATTTCTATGCAACTCTTTTACCCTTCCATGCTTAAAAGAACACTAAAAAATACAAGATTTCACTGAATTGAATCCAATACTGATACATACAATTTCTCGAAAGCGGTCTTCTCTAGGTATATCGTGGTAGACACTCCTTTGATATCAGTAGTGGTATTCTTTTCTCAACTCTCAACAAAAGTGCATTGCTTGTATTTAATGAAAGTTAATTCATCATTTCATTTAACTTTAAACTTAATTTAAGCTAAATTGCTTATGAATTATAAATTTAGAAATGCAAAATAATTTTTAACTTAGATTAACTAACATGAAAACATGTGAAAAAATAGATAAATATTGTTGTTTTATAATCATTGAGCAATACATAACCTCCATGCACTAAAAGGACCGCTCCATCTCCTCTTAGTTACTATAGGAAAAAAGCATCAAATTCTAATATTTTCCAATATTCTAGATTTTTAAAATATTTTTCACTACTTTTTCAATTCACACTACTATGCCGCTACATATCCCCGCTATTGCGCACTGCTTAGTGTTTTGGCCATCAGCCACTATGCCCAATGCAACTGCCATTCTAATTTTCAATCAAACCTGTTTTCCAACATCTTATGTAACTCCTCAAAAATAGATGGTAGCTCATCACGAGATTTCAATACATATACCGACGTACAAGAAACATCATTAATCAATGAAGTAAAATAATAATGGCCAATAATAGAAGCAAGAGCAGTGTTTTTGAAGGCGCGAGGCGCATCGAGGCGCTAAAGGTATCATGGGGCTTAAGCGCAAGGCGCAAGGCGAAGCTCGGGCTTCTTTGAAGCGAGGCGCACATTATGGATAAAAAAATATAGTTATTTTGTCATAGATAAATAATTTCAAATTAATATTTGCAAGGTGAAATTAATTCACAAAAGAGGCAATGAATATTAGAGAAGATTCGAAAAGTCATAAAAACATCAATCATTTAGTGCAAAAACAGCATCAAAAGTCAATACAACTCCAAAATCCAAAGTCAAACCAACAAAACATATGGTTCTAAGGAGAACTTAATAGTCATCCTCAACATCTACACCAAGCAAATCATAATCTTCTTCTTCATCATTGGATTTATATCCATCCACATCTTCCTCGTCAGTTTCATCTGAACCTGCCTCTTCCTCATCTACCAATTGAAGAGCATTTGAAGATTTTGAAGCTCTTGGTGTTGCTCTTGAAGTTGATGTTGCTCTGGTTCTTTGACTACTTTCTCCAACTCCAGAAGCTGTAGCAACATCACCCCATGTCAAAATATCATCATCAAACACAAAATCATCATCTTCATCCACTTCTCTATCCATCCTCCCAAGTAACCACTCATTGCTTTCATCAATATCCTTCAAAGAAACGGGATCAAGTATGTCACGCATATCATATCGACGTTTCAATGCTCTGTTGTACTTAACAAATACCAAATCATTAAGACGTTTTTGATCCAACCTATTTCTTTTCTTGCTATGAATCTGCAACAATTAAAAAAGCTATTAAAATTTATATTTATAAACTAAAAATATTTTGAATTCACTGCACTTGAGATAAATACTCACATGCTCAAACACACTCCAATTTCGCTCACAACCAGATGAACTACATGTCAGGCTAAGAACTTTAATTGCAAATTTTTGCAAATTTAGTGTCTTGGAACCAAATGCACTCCACCAATCAGCTGTTAATTATAAGTAATTAGCATAAATTTTACCAAGTATAGACTAATAATTTTAAAAAGCTACTTTTGTAATATAATGGAATAAACTTATGTGAAAAAATTGTTTACCTGGTGACCTTGTCTTCCTTTGCCTAATTGCCATAGGAATCCCAAATAAACCTTCAGCTTTTGTATACATAGACAACTCTTGACCAATCTTATCTTGTATGTCAATATTTGGGACCAGCCTTACAATGCAATTATACAACCCAGTCATGACTTCATGATCTTGCTCAACATTTGGATTTGAATAAAATAACTCTGGGTTCAAAAAATACCCAGCTGCATGCAAAGGGCGATGCAATTGAACATCCCATCTTCGATCAATAATTTGAAAGATATTATTATATCTTTCTTCCTTTCCACCAAAAGCATTTGCAATTGCTTCTTTAGCCCTATCCATAGCCTCATAAATGTATCCCATGGGAGGCCTTTTCTCGCCATCAACTAATCTAAGAACACGAAGAAGAGGACCCGAGACCTTAAGGGCATAGACAACACTATTCCAAAACGAAGGCATTAACATAATTTGTGCAGCCCTTTTACCCAGCTGCTCCTTTGCCCATTTGCTGGTTGTCCATCTCTCTGAAGTGAACATCTTCCTCAAGTTGTTCTTTTGTTGATGAATTCTTGCTAAAGTGAGAAAAGCAGTTGCAAATCGAGTTTTTGCAGGCTTGACTAAATCTTTCAATTGTGTAAATTGCCTCATCATATTTAGCAAACCTGGGCGATTATAAATGAATCCATGTACCGCAATACCCCTTTCAAATGTTCTCTTGAAAGTTGGTATCTTAAAAATGTCTTCCAACATCAAATCCAAGCAATGGGCAGCACATGGCGTCCAATACAAGTTTTTATACTTTGACTCCAAATACTTTCCTGTTAGAGCCAAACCAAGAAAGAGAAAAAAAAAGAGTTTTAGATAACTAATAATTTTTTTTCTCAAGAAAGAAGATTCTTAGTTTCTTACCCGCCAAGACATTAGCTGCAGCACTGTCAGTGACAATCTGGACCACATTAGTTTCTCCAATGCGCTCCACAAACTTGTCTATTAGTTGAAACAGTTTTTCTGCATCCTTGGAGTAGCTAGAAGCGTCAATGGACTCCACAAACATGGTTCCTCTAGGACAATTCACTAAAAAGTTAAGCAATGTCCTCCCTTTCTTATCAGTCCACCCATCAACCATTATAGAACATCCATTCTTCACGCATTCCTCCCTGTGATCCTTCATCAAATTATTTGTATGCATTAACTCTTTTTTAAGAAGAGGAACTCGCATTTCATGGTAAGTGGGTGGTTTCATACCAGGACCATATTGCCCTATAGCTTCAATCATTGGTCCAAAACTGTCATAATTAAGAACATTCAAAGGAATCCCAGCATCATATACCCACCTTGCAAATCTTTGACATGCCCGATCTCTTAATTCTTTTCTATATGGGTCATTTTGATCAATTCTTGTCTGCTTTCCTTGGGCTTTTTTATTTTGCACTACATCATCTGGATTGGGAGTGAAGAATACATCAATGGGCCCTTTTTGCTTTGGCTTTTTAGGTTTGGAGGCAGTGGAAAAATTACTTGAATTTTTAGAAACTTGACTCACCAAAGGTCTTTTGCCACGTTCATTGACCTCTACAACATCATCTTCATAATCTTCCAACTCATTAGCCAACTCATCAAAATGGGGCAACATATTCATTTGTTCTTTTTCTGTCTTTTTCTTTGCCATGTATTCTTTAATCTCTTCTCTAACTTCAGGTGGGCATTTTGGACAAGCAGTGATATTCCTGTAACCCCCTGCAAGATGTTGCTTGACCCGAAAAACACCTCCATTCGATATTTTGCCACAAAAATTGCATTTGAACCTATTATTGTTCTGTGGATTTTCCAAGTGTGCATATTGCCATGCTGGGTCCTTTTTACTACTACCTTCGGCTGACATCTATATAGAACATACAATTGAAAAAAAAAAAATTAAAAACAGCATGGCAGAAATAGAAATCTAAAGGGATAAACAATTAATCCAGCCCAGCAGACATATTTTGATACCAAAAAGGCAATAACCAACATGGTAGTCAATATACACAGACAAATACATTATCAACACCAAATGAATATTCATGCAAAACAGAAATCCAGAGATGAGAAAATAAACAGTAGCAGCAGCAGCAAAAAAACAAAGAGCAGCAGCAGTAAAAACAAACAAACAGTAGCAAAAAAAAAACTGCAAAAATAGAAATGACAGCAGCAAAAAACATGCAAAACAGGAAGAAAAATGCAGATAGCAACAACAGCTGGATAGCAGATAGCAAAATAAACAAGCAGATTGCAGCAGCAGCAGCAGCAACAGATAGCAGCCAAAACAGAAAAAAAAAAAAAACAGTAGCAGCAGATAGCAGACAGCCATAAAAAAAGAAAAAAGCAGATAGCAGCAACAGATAGAAGCAGAAGCAGAAAAAAAAATGCAGCAGCAGCAAGCCAGCAACAGATAGAAGCAGAAAAAGAAAAAAAAAAGGAGCAGCAACAGCAACAGATAGAAAAGAGGACTGGGCAGCAGCAGCGAAAAGAAAAAAAAGAGTTCGTGGGCGACAGAAAGAAAGAAAGAAAGGAAAATGCAAAGAAGAACAAGCCGGACGTGGGCTGCAGAAAAAGAAAACACAAGCAGATAGCAGCAGCAATAGATAGCAGGAAAAAAAAAACAAGCAAATAGTAACAGCAGACAGCAAAAAAAAAAAAAAAAGCCAAGCAGATAGCAACAGCAGATTGCAGGCAGCAAAAAAAAAAAAGGGCAGAAACAAAAAAAAAGCGGAAAAAAAATGCAGCAAAAACAAAAAGAAGCAAAAAAAAGGCGGCAGCAAAAAGGCATGAAAAAAAAACAGAAAAGCAAATAGAAAAAAACAGCAGCAGCGAAAAAAAACTACAGAAAATAAAACACAAAAAAGAAAAAGAAGAGGACTGCCGGACATGGGATGCAGAAAAAAAAAAAAAAGCTGGACATGGGATGCAGAAAAAAAAAAAAACACATACCTCGCCGGACTTGGTATGCAGCTTCGACGTGGACTGCCGGCCGTTATCCTTCGCCGGACGTGATCCTTCACCGGACGTGGACTGCCGCTGCTTCTTCTTTCTTCTTCTTCTGTTTCCCCTTTTCCCCGACGTGGTATGCAGCTTCGACGTGGACTGCCGGCCGTTATCCTTCGCCGGACATGATCCTTCACCAGACGTGGACTGCCGCTGCTTCTTCTTTCTTCTTCTTCTGTTTCCCCTTTTCCCCCAAACTGCTCGCTCCCCCTTTTTTTTCGTTGCAGCAGAGCTGGATTGGGACTTAGGGCATCGATGCCTTTTATAGTTTACAAATTTCACATATACACCCTTCTCTTTTTCTTATTCTATTTCAAGTCCTTGCCTAATAAAATTTACAACATTTACACCCTTCTATTTTTCCTTTTCTATTTCAAGATCTTGCCTAACAAAAAGAAGCCCACGCCTCACTCGCCTCTCGCCTAAGCCCAAGGCGCGCGCCTCGTGCGCTTAATTCGCGCCTCACTGAAGTCGCCTCGCCTCACGTGGGGCGAGGCGCACCAGTTGCGCCTCGCTGCGCCTTGCGCCTGGGCGCGCTTTTTAAAACACTGAGCAAGAGCATACCAAACATCACTATGTATTAAAGAAAAAGGAACCCAAATCTTTTCCTTAGAACTACATGGATATGATATTCTCCATTTCCCTGAAAGTTGACAGACTTGACACTCAAAATACTATCTGCTGAACAATGCAAAAGACTCCTATGGCTATTTATAGATAAATATCCTAATGGAGACTTCAAAGTTGAATCAATAACATATAGACCGTTGCTCCCATGGCAACCACCAATCATCTGTCATGTTTCTAGATCCTAGAAAACAGAACATGATGGAAGAAAATGAGACATTGCTGACATCAGTCAAACAGAAGAAATAAAGTAGAAGAAATAGAGAGTGAAATTGTTGTGAAGGTCTGATCTTCCTTTAGGGATCAACCATGCATTTATAGATCATCTAAGGGCAATCAAATGGCTACAATCAAGGAGTATAAATAATTACAATCAAATCAATGAATCATTAAGAAAAAAATGCATTATCAACAAAATATGTCTTATCAAAATCTCCTAAAATGATTAAGTGCATATTGTTTGACTAGGACCCACTTGAGAAAAGATATTCTCATTTGACTAATGACCAAGTGGCATTGTTTCTAATGAGCCAGGGTCATGTGGGCTAGATGGTGCAAATGAGAGTAAATCCTCAACACATTTATTTTAAGAGATGCGATACCATCTTTTGTGCAAGAAATCTCAACTCCAAGAAAATAAGATAGGGCACCAGAATATTCTCCTACGAGATCTGCAGTCCGGCTCATGCGGCCCACTTGGATGCATTCCTATCATTGTCAGTAAGGTGGATGAAAAGGATTCTTTATCGATAAGTATTACGCAAACAATTAGCTCCATTAGATTATCCTAGCCCTTGATTTAACAATGTTAAAATTTGATAATCTGTCAACCATAGCTTTTCAAATTGAATACAAAAATGAAAGGTTGATGAGAATAAAAATAGGCATCATGATGCTAGATCATGGGGGGATAAGAAAGTGAAAGGAGCTACACTGATCAAAGGTGGGCCCAAGCGGGCCCATTAATCTAGACTGCATTTGCAATCTGCTCGAAGGATAACATCTCGAAAGGCCACGGATCTTTCATCTTAAAATTACTCATAAGATATCTCTTCAGAGATGTAATGCTAGATACATCATTCCCACTAATAATCGTAGGTTGACATAAAAAACCAAGATCACACAGCTACACCCAATTCGCCAAATAAACATTAGTTATCATTTTTTACAATTGTCAACTGTAGTGCAAGATCACACAATGCATTTTTTTAGTCAGCAATGACAGTCACACCTCAAGATTCAAGAAATTCACATATTGGGGCATGACAGCATCAGGTGGCATGAGAGCCAGCCACTTCTTCCACTGGTATGAGAGTCACCACCTCCACCTAAGGGAGTAACGGTTCAGTTAAGCGTATGTTTTGGAAAAACCGTTAATCGAACCGTATTTTACGGTTTTTAGTTTTTAAAAACTGTAACCACAGCAGTAACAACCACATAAACCGAACCATGATTAACCGTATTAGATGGTTCGGTTACGGTTGACCGTTATATATATATTTTTTTTGTCAAAATGCAAAATACAGGTTCAAAAGACTTATTCGGTTTTGGTTAACTGTTATAGTTTTTGCAAGTCTTATTATGTGTAGAAAATATGCATAATTTATATTTTAAAGATAGGTTGGGCTAGTCTCGAAGAGGCATCTATAACAGACAACTTTTTGGGGCATGGCGATGTCATATACAGGAGGCAAAGATGGAAAGATCTAAAAAGACCTAGTAAGTCTGTAAAATATCAACCCCAAGAGATAATTCTTACTCCTTCAATCCAACGATGAGGGGTGTAACGTGCTACAATCTATAATTCTATAGTTAGTTTAATTGTTAGTCAAAACACTGTGGACTTGCTTCTTAGCTGGGCTATCTCATTAGGAGGGCCTTCTAAGTTCTAATAACTCTTGTCTACTTCAAACGTCATTACACAATTTTTCAACTTTTTAAGCAAGACACATAGAGGAATCAAACCCATGGTTCATCTTCAACTGTACGAATTAACTGATGAAAACAAGATTAAAAGAGGTTAAAAAAATTTTTTAATGGCTCAAGCAAGTTTTTTTTAATCAAAATTGAGTTAGATTAAACCAAACAATAGGTTTCATTGTAAAGGCCTAGGGCCCCTTTTTCTTCTTCCTCCTTTAGTCCTGCAAATGATCAAATCTGCCTCTTTTTCTTCTTTTTCTTGTTTCGTTGAAAAGAGGGGCCGCTTGGTTTTTTTACGTTTAGGGCTTAGGGCTTCATCATTTGCTTAAAGTTAAAAACAATTACATTTTAGCCCTTTTATTTTTTTTTTCTAATTTTAAGCCAATAGACGTGATTAACCGTTTCACGGTTAACCAAACCATATGTTACAGTTTGGTTCGGTTATTAACTATGAGCCATGAATGAAAACCAAAACCGAACCGTGACAGACGGTTTTTCGATTTTAAAAACCGTAAACATAACCGAACCGTGAGGTGCGGTTATTAACGGTCGGTTCAGTCGGTTAAACCATTTTTTTTTGTTTTTGCGCCCCTACCTCCACCTATCATAGAACCAGAACCTTTTGACAGTTGTTAGAAGGAATTTTTCATCGATGAATAGTACAGCTAGGGGAGGAAGCAGGGATGTGGAATGATGCAGATACCAATGAAAATCATGAAGATTACATCGTGGGGACAGACATTGACATTTTTTGAGGCATTTGACTGAGCACAAGGGGTCAGAACCTATGTAAAGGTTCAGATTTACTAGGAGACCCAAAAAAAGTCCTTTAAATTATTACCAATGAAAAGGTGCCAAAATAGTCTAATTATACAAAACAGCCATTATCAGGGACTGTCCAATCAATAGGCCTTACTTTAGGGTAGTTGTCCAGCCCATTTGCGGAGTGCCCCTTTTATTTCTATTGGGCCATATTGAGTGGTCACCCATCCCAAATATCAAGTGCCTCATAAACATGTGCAAGATCTTTTATTTTATTATCCGTGTTAAAAAGTTTTTCGGCTGCTGAGATTATATCATCTTATTGGGTTTTATATTAAATGAAGGGTTTTGATAGGTTTTAGGATTAAGGGTTATCAATGGAGACAATAAATTAAAAAAAAAAAAAGATATTGCAGTCAACAATCACATTCTTGACTCTCAAGATGACTTTTTCTCAAAGAAGCTTTGGTTCCTTGATGAATAATCCCTTAAGGCCAGGACATGATGGAATAACTTGGGTTTTAGAGCATTCATTCTTGGGTTTTCCATTGCTTGTAGTGTAATTCTCCCTGCTTCTTCATCAATTCTCCCTGTTTCTTCATCCTTGTTGCTGTCTACAAGATAAACAAGGCCACAGATTCAACAGAAATTGTGAGTTACAGGCTGGGTTTCTAGATATCTGAGACTGCATCAGACAGGCACACCCACAACAGCACAGCACAAACGGCACCGACTCATCCTGATCTTGACAGATATGAAGACTGGCACTAGAATTTGAAAACTTGTTTAATGATACTACTACTAGCACTCCATACTCCATCAGTACTTCTATAGCACAAGTTTAACATTAGCAATTATCCATTATTTCATATAATTACATCAGTTTTTACTTTTCAACATTAAAAATGTTAAAAAAGAAATGTAAATAATCATAATGCCATCAATTTCGAAATGTTCTTAAGAGGGAATTTGTCTGCATTCATTTACCACCCCCCCCCCACCCCCTCTCTCTCTCTCTCTCTCTCTCTCGCCCTGTTGGGCTCCTGGTCTGGTTGGCCACTTGGCCCACTTTTTTATTTTTTTTCTATTTTGGGCTATTGGTCTAGTGAGGACCACCTCATTGAAAATTCGATCCACTCACTATGTGAGTCGCCATATTTGAGCACTAAATTGAAATTAATACGCAATCCACTTCAAAAGAATTCAAAGAATCCCTAATCAGATTTCGACATGTGTATGTATATTTAATATTATAATTTTCTGAAATCCTTTGCAAGAACTTCCGAATTGGCTGAAACATTTCTTTTGGAGGCCAAACCAAAATGGCATCCAAAACAAATTTCACAACTATTTTTTTAATCTTATAAAATAAAATGTCATGGATAGGACATCTGCATTTATATGTGTGCCCAATATTTCCAAAAATGCAATGTCGCATCCCGATCCTCATATCAACTCTCGTAGTCATATCTGAATGTGGGAACCATAGCTTATTATCAGCCTCTAACAATCCTAACAATGCCCAAATCTCAGAAATAATGAATGAAAAAAAATCCGCCAAATGTCTGAATTCTTAGTCAGGTAACACAATTAAATACATCAAATTGTTTAGTATGGTTGACTTGTTTCTACACCAGGAATCAATATTTGTATTTTTTAAGTGAATAAATCATTCAAAGCCGTCTAAATCCATAAGAGACATTTGACAAGCTAACCAATGTGCATCTCAAAGAGGCTTTTGAATGACCTGATCCATCTAATGGTGCATCCCTTCCATCCCCTTGCCATTGGTGCAGAACCTTCTTACAACATTAGGTCACATACAAAGTAAAGAATAGAAAATTGGCAAATATTTAAATTTTCATTTTTGAGCTCGCACAAATAATTCAAATCAACATCAACTTACAGCAAATAAAACTTGATGAAAAGTGTAAGGCAGTATTGAAAGTCATTCATGTCCTAAAAATGCCACTCCCATATGTTATATACTAGTCACATGTCAACAAAAGTCACAAGTTAATAGAGAACATCTCATACCTTTAGTGCTTTGAGGTAATCAACCAGATCATTTTCGAATGGACACTCTTTACTTGGATTCTTCTCATCTTTCCAAGGGAAGTCTTGCATCCATAAACCTTGACTCTTGTTGTTCCAGTCGACATAGATTAAATTTGCCGTATGTACAACAACTCGCAACCCTTGAGGATATACAAGGAGCATGGCCTTTGAATGGTGTGTCCCATATGAAATGGGAAGAGAGGGGCGGTGAAAGATCCAATTTCCAAGCTTGTTCTTCTAATAGAGTTGAGGTTGGGAGAAAGAAGTCATTAAAATCCCATAATGTAAAAGAACAAAAAATTCAAACAAAATAGCTTTCAAGCTGCACAACCTTCAGATAATCTGACATATCCCCACTTTCTCCATGAATAACAAGAACATGAGATATCTTCCTCAAACTTGGGCACGCTACAACCAAAAAGCAATAATGCATTAAATGCACTCATGCACCAGTTTGAATCTGATCTTGCAAACAGATGTAGGATGAACTAATCAGTTTTAATAATTAAAGTTCACAGATATAAATATTGTTTTTAAAATCAATGTTCATTGAATATTGAAAGGTTTACGAAGTTTTTGCTGTCTACAAAATATATAAATGTTCCCTCCTAAGAAAGACCCGGAAGGAGTTGTATTAAACCCCACATGCTAAATAAAATATAGCAAATTATTACAATATTAGGCTTGTCCAAAGCACCATTATCAATGTTGCCATTAAGAAAAACAGAATTTTGGCCCCCAACAAACCTTCCAACTTTTCATTTTTTAATTTTATTTTTTCATGGAATGTCAAAGGATAATATTTTAAGTAGATTTGAGCAGCAAAAGAAAACATAGCATATCCCCAAGGAACTCTTCATTTGCAGGAATTCAATTCCCATGAATTCTAAGAATTTTATTCCTAGAAGTGGATAAAATTTAAAAAACAAAGATGAGAATCCATAAGTGGTCATCAAATAATCTCTCCTTTAATGCAAAATAATTTAAGGGGAGTTGGGAAATGAATACCTTGCTATCAACCTAGTAATCAAATCCTAGGAAAGTCAGGGTCCCATCTCCTTTGATAGCTTAGATCCTCCAACCCTCACCTCTTTAGTAATACTTTGTCCCAAATTTGATCTTACTTTACACAATTTTGTAGTATGTAATTTAGATTTGTTTAGATCACTTTAGGTGTTAGAATCTTGTTCTATGTTTCAAACAAATGAGAGAATGTTAGAACAAACCCAGATTTCACTCAAAATAAAAAGGAAAGGGGGACCATGGGTTTCGTTGGAGTAATCCAAAGTCATTGCACAGCCCTTTTCAAATCCTTTTGCTGAAGCACACATTTCTTCTAATGTTCACAGAATTTGTAGGCCTATCGAGATGGTTTTGATAGTTTTTATCGATCTTAGTCACTACACAAATTCTGGAGTTTCTTGATCCAAATAGCATACTCGATTTTTCTCGTTTTAGATACATCTTGTAACACATGTCACATTCAACTCTCGGATTATTTGAGTTTTCATGAATTTTATGATATGTTAAATAGAGTAAGAATCTCTGAATTGAATTTCTGAAAAATCCAGCATTTAGCAGTCTTGTGCATGCAAGTCACTACACTAATTCTGGACTTGATACAAATAGCATGCTTGATTTTTCTCATTCTAGATGCATCTTATAACATGTATCACATTCAACTCTTGGATTGTTTGAGTTTTCATGAATTTTAAGTTATGTTACATAGAGTAAGAATCTATGAATTGAATTTCTGAAAAATCCAGCATTTAGTGGTCTTGTGCATCCAATGATTTAAATGGGAAAATGGACACTCAAATTCTTGAAATTGGTCTTTTTTCATCCACCTCTTTGACAGCTATAAAACCAAATTGAGTTTTGTGAAAATCTAAGTTCAGAGCAGCAACTTATTGTAGTTCTACCCAGATTGCACAAATCTGCACCATTTCATAAAATTGTGAAAAACATGTGGGAATGCTCTTTTGATCATTGAGGTTTTTTAAAAGAAAAAAATGGAAAGAATCTTTTTTTTATATATAATGAGTTCAATGAACAAGTCAGTGTGTTCTTGCGATGAATGTGATCAGATTCAATGTATTTAGAAACTATGACTTTCCCTTCAAGCTGGTGTGCACGACTGTCTTATGTTTGGATCATAGATGTAATGTGACTTAAATTTTCCCTTTATTCAATCTCAATGTGAGGCACAATCACACAGAAAGCCAAGCACAGCAAAGACGTCTAAACTGTGATGGAGGGTAAGCGGACATGGAATGTGAAGTGCCTAGTACCCACAAAATTCTAGACTGGCTAGAGAAGTGAGAAAAATTGGATTTAAATGGTCCACTTAGCACCGGGGGTGTTGTAAGTTCCATTGGTATCAGAATGTATTATTTTCCAGTGGTATTACTAATGAACCACTAAGTGTGATAAATTTTCTAGTGATGCTAAATCACTAGGTGTGGGGGTTTCCATTAGGCCAACTATTGGGCGTGGATGTGTGATATGCCCAAAGTTGAAAAGCTAGAATTATTAAATGGAGTTGTATATGTCATGAATGACTTCCATTTAATCTCTTGTTACAATTACTCATGATTACTTAATCATCGATACCCGTCTCTTACTCGTCATTGGAACCTCAATACCTTATCTTTTATTGAATTCTACAAATCTTAGTGGTGAAGAATGGCTACCTACTGAGCTTATTGGTCACTATTGCTCATTTAATTTTTTATCACTAAGTAACAGAGAACGTTGCAAAAGAATGGAAAAATTCATGGCTTGGGATGAGAGTTTGACCTCAAAGGCATTGAATTTGATTTAGACATTTTCAGTTTCTCTTGATTTGATTGAACTTAAACTTAATTGAACTTTCAGATTTATTGGTTATGTAATAAGCCATTCTTATGGATGACTATTTGATGATATTTAGACTTTGATTATTTGAAATTAAATGCAGATTAGAGAGATACTTTCTCATCATGGAAAAAAAAATCCGTTGTCCTTTATTTGACAGATGCTTGTGAATTATGATCACTCCTTGAAATTCAGGATTTCAGGTTTAGGGGCTTGACAAAGAATATAGATAGATGAGTTTGTTAGAATATAAAAATAATTGTCATATCGCGTGACAATAAAATTGAACCATAGTAGTGCTCCCAATAGATATTTAAAAAAAAAACTACATGCAATTAACAGCCCATTCAGCGTAGAAGCCGAAGCTAGACATTAACTAGATCAATATTTTAAGCATGAATCCCTCTGATTTAGAAGTTAATTAGATCCTTAGAATTTGAAGACATAAAAAAGTTTAACAAGTTTTAATAAAAAAAATTTGCAATAAAGATGTTTCTCTTCAGTCCAATTTTCAGTTCATTTTCAGGAGTCCAACTGAATGCTTAGGGATGCCTAGAAGACAGCAGTAATTGCTAACAATTGCTGCAACTCTCAATTAAACTTAACATATTTCCAAAAGTGGCATAAATGCTGCCATCAAGACCATTGAATGTGGAGTCAAACAGATGTTAGGGAAAAACAAAATCAGTTTAGTCCATCAAAATGCTGACATCAAAACCATTGAATGTAGAGTCAGATTGACGTAAGGGAAAACAAAATTTGTTTAGTCCATCAAAAGAATGCAAATTAAACTCACCAGATAGTAACCAGTCCATGTCCACCATGTAATTTGAAAGAACAGCAACAAGCACGTTACCCTACTAATTCATTAAGCAAAACAAAGATTAGAAGCCATGCAACTAATGAAATTCCTTCATGTTTACACATACAGAGTTGGCAAAGAGAGGGAGAGAGAGAGAGAGAGAGAGAGAGAGAGAGGGTTAAAAAATTGGCAACTTACTAGCATTGGTGTAGTGACCTCAAAAGATAGATCAAATTTTTTTTTGAAAAAAGATAATATCAAAAGGTTACTCATCCTTTCAGGCAATGCATATCCAAATTTTAAAAACAAACTTTGTATTAATTTTAACATGTTCCTATAATAAGATTCCCTTGTTCAACAATTAAAAAGAAGTGAATAGCTGAATACTGATTATAACTAAATGACAGAAATACTAAAAAAAAAAAAAAAACACATCATCAGCACCATCAAAAGCCTTATCCTAACTTTTAGGGGGTCAGCTACATGAATTAGGTTTATCCATTCTGATCCATTCTAAGCCAAATATTGAGACTGGTTGTATTTCTTCAAATCTATTGTTACTATTTCCATTCATGTCCTCTTTGGCTTACCCATTCCCCTTGGTGGACCATTAACCTACATCAAAACTTTTCCTCATATGCCCTTGCTAGCCTACGTTGGACATGTCTAAACCATCTCAAATAAGTTTCTCTTATTTTATCACTTATTGATGCTACTCCTAAATGTTCTCGAAAGTACTTATTTTTTATTCTATTTTTCCTAGTTATACCACACATCCACCTCAACATTCTCAAGCTATTGCATGTAAAATCATTATGCACAACTTTAACAAAACATCACCCAGCATTTTTTGGTTGCCTCCTTTGTGAGAAAGTTTGCAATCTAATCATTGGTGCCAGCATATACCAACTTATGTCTTTCTCCGTGACACTCTTTAGTGAAATGACAACCAACCTTAAATAAGCTTTGTTCGGTTATGATACATGGGATTTCGGGCAATGTAAAGAGGGAAGAGCTTCACCTATGCATGGTGCTCATACACACTGTGCATTCAAAACAAGCATTGTGCCAAATACAAGAGAACAGAGTAAAAGGTCAGAGTAGAGAATCAGGGTTTTATAGGAAAGGAGAAGAAATGGCATAAAAGAAAAAAAAGTAAAGACTTGTAGTAGTTTGGAGGGGATTTTTGCAAAATTGTAAGGGCTTATAGCTCACCAGTTTTTTTTAAGGTAATCCCTTCACATATTAGATATAAATTAAATAAAAGCAAGCGACAATATTGCCCTTACAAGTTTTTTTTTATAACAATAAAATTTATTGCTCTGAAAAGGAGGTGGACTGAAAAAAAACTCAGCACAGATAAAAAAACAACAGAATGGCTATAAAAAGAAAATAGGAAAACAACATCAATAAAATCAGCAACCAATATTAAATGTCAAAAGAAATAGAATCTCGAAACATTCACTCCTTGGTGAGAAAAATAGGAAAACAATGTCAATAAAACCATCAACTAATATTAAATGTCAAAAGAAACAGAATCTCAAAGCATTCAACCCTTAGTGAGAGCACCAGCAAAATCATTAGCCTCACAAAGAATATGAAGAAATGAGGCATCAAATCTAACAACAAATATCCTGCACCTCCTCCACCCAATCCGCCAATTGCCAGGAATGGGAAGTCTCCCATAAACCCCACAAGATAACTAAGAATCTCCTTCAATAACTAGTGAATGAGCACTCAAATTGTAATTCCAGATAACCTACCAACATTGCAAACATTTCAGCTTCGTTAGCAATTCCACAGGTCTAGAAAACCTCCAAACAACATTACCAAAAGAATCCCTTCAAACACCTCCAATACCACCTCTCCTAAGAGAATGTTGATAACCACCATCAAAGTTAAGCTTTAGAGCACCAAGAGGAGGCATCCAATAGCTTTGATGAGCCGAAGCAGCCCACCTTCTCCCATCTAATATAGCCACCCAAGATCTAGTAAAATCTTCCAAGAAAATGCCTTCAAACTAATCTATCTTACTCATCCATTCTGAAACTGTCCATACAATATTATCAACAATCTCCTCCACAGATTGGTACTTGTTTTTGAAAATCCTGTTATTCCTTTCTAACCAAAGCTTCCAGAAAGTAGCATATAACATAAACTTCCACAAGATTCTACCACGAACAAATTGGTATCTAAAGAACCAATGTTGGAAAAGTTATGCTATAGAACAAGGCATTACCCAGTGCATATTAAACCTAGCAAGAAGAGCCACCCAAACAGCATGAGCAAAATTACAATGAATGAGCAAATGATTTGCCATGTCTTCATCCCTTGCACATTGGACAGCCATTGACAATAAAATGATTTTGCCGCCTCAACTTGTCAATAGTCAAAGAAATTCTCTTCTAGCTATCCAAGAAAAGACAAACACTTGAGGTGGAATAGTGGGATCCCATAATGCTGCCAATCTACAAAAACACCAGAATTATCTGCCAAAACATTATGAAATACTTGACTGAAATCTTTCCCTTAGCATTAAGTTTCCATAATCCAGCATCTGGTTTACCCGAAGACTAGTAAACCTTGTCCAACAATGGAAGCATCCTAGAAAAATCTGATGTTCCAGAACCCATCAAATCCCTTCTTAAACATAAAACCAAAACTATTGAACCACCCATAAGGTCAATATTCTTGTCTATGAAAGCATGCTGCTGCCCATCCAAAATGCAGAAATTAAGAAATTGCTTACTCAAAACCTACTGCCCACACCATTCATCATGCCAGAATTTAATAGACTGCCCCACCATGAACTTTATAACAAACCCACTGCTCAAAATCACCCTTCACTGACAGAATCAACTTCCAAATACTTGAAGCTTTGTAATCTCTTCCTCGCACAATCCAATCATCCCTTTCTAATTTGTATTTATGAATTAGGAGATGCCTCCACAAACAACTTCCACCCTCCCCCACTCTCCACAGCTACTTCTCCAATAAAGCCTTGATAACCTTCTCAATAGAACAAATACCCAACCCACCTTGGGTGATAGGTTGACAACCAAGATCCCACTACACCAAGTTTTATTTTCTTTGCTCTGTAGAATCATTCCAACAAAAATCTTTCTGAGATTTCTCAATCCTTTTTATCACACTTCTAGAACACCTAAAACAAGACAAAAAGTAGATAGGGATACTCAACAACACGGATTTAAAAAGAGCAAGATAACCTCCCAAAGACAAGTATCTACTCTTCAGAGTGCTCAGTCTTTTTTAAATCCACTCTACAACCGGATCCCATAAAGATTTCTTAGCCAAACCCAAACATAAAGGAAACCCCAAATATTTAGTTGGAAGCTTCCCAATTTTACAACCAAACTTCCTAGCCAAGGAAGCAAGCTGACTTGGCTCCAAATGAACACCCACAAACTCACATTTGTCATCATTAATCTTTAGGCCTAAAAGCAACTCAAATCACTTCAATATATGTTTCTAATTATCCACCTGCTCCAAATCAGAAAAAATGATAGTATCATCTGCAAACTATTAATGAGCTACCTCTAAACAGCATTATCACAAGAGAAACAAGTAATTAATCTCAAATAATTGGCTCCCTCCATCAAGGCATTCAAAGCTTTAGCCCCAATGACAAAAAAGCATATGAGATAAAGGATTCCCTTGCCAAAGACCTCTAGAACTCTAAAAATAGCCTTTTGGTGAGCTATTCAGCAAAATGGAAAAATGAGCTATAGAAAGACAACTATAATCCACTTACACCATTTCTATCCAAATCTTATTCTACCCATCATATGCCATAGGCTCTTTCAAATCCAGCTCTTCCAGACTAATTCTGGACGTTTCTGTCAATTCCTTGAATCAACACACTCATGGCTATGAGCACACTATCCAAAATCGGACGACCATCTATGGTCCCTTACAAAATAACATCTAAACCAAATTAAGACCGTTTACACAAGATTTCCCAATACTTCCCTCAAGCAGAACTAGTGTTTTTAATTATTCCCAACTCATAGTATTTTACACAATTTTTTCGGATCAAGTGACTAGGTAAAGACATGCAGGTTGATCTTCTGATCTGCAAATTCTACACTAGGAACTTTTTTATCCTATTTTTGTACGAATGAAATGGCAATCTTCCTCAATATGTTTAATACTTTCATGAAACACTAGATATTTCACTAATATATAATGTTCCTTGATTATCACTATACAAACACATCGGTACTTCTACCTTAAATCCAAGATCAGTTAAAAGTGATCTTAACCATAAAGCTTAATGAAAGCAATGAGTCATAGCCCAATACCCCGCTTCTACACTTGATCTTGCAACAAGAAGTTGCTTTTCACTTTTCCATGTAACTAGATTTCCTCCAACAAATCTACAATCTCCTATAGAAAACCTTTTGTCAGTCTTGCAGCCGGCCCAGTCTGCATCTATAAATATTCTCACATTCAAATTATCATGTTTAGAGCAGAGCAATTTTTTACCTAGTTCTGACTTCAGATCCCTCAAAATCCTATAAACCGCATCTAGAAGTGGTTTCTGTGGCAAACACATAAACTGATGTAACAATTACCATGCTAACAGCATAAGCAATACCAGGTCTGGAGATTGTAAGACAAATAAGTCTTCTTCTAACCGTTGATATTGCCTTGTGTTCGCCAAGACTTCTCCTTAAGTAGAGCAAAGACCATGATTCACTTCCATGGGAGTATTAGCCTCCTTACATCCACATTTCATTCGGCAAATCAAATGCATACTTCCGTTAGAAAATTAGAATCCTTGTATTTGGCATTGTAATCTCTATACACAAAACTACTTCAAAGAAATCAAATCCTTGATTCAAAATTACTTTAATAAATATCATTTTACACTAGATGTTTCTTCCATGTTGTCACCTATAATAATAATACTATCAACATGGACAATCGTTGTCGCCATCATCATCAAAGCCATGTCCCAACTATGTTGGGGTCAGCTACACTACTTCTTTTTCACCATTCCAATCTATTCAAGGTAAAATCCTCAAATAGGTTGCACTTCTTCAAATTGATCCTTAGTTCCTTACTACCTACATCTAGGTCCTGTTTGTCTTGCCTTTTTTACCTTAATGGGCCATCAAACTACATAGAGAAACTTTTCCTCACCAGCCATTATTGGCCTGCATTGGACATATCCAACCCATTTCAAATGAGTCTCTGTTAATTTATCACTTATTGATAATGTCCCTAAATGCTACCAAATGCGGTCAAACCATCCACAAAGATAAATATAACAGCAATTCCATTGTGTTTCCTCACAAAAAAAATGTATGATAGAACTTCGCTGGTACAACTTTGCAAAGTTTATCTAACCATGCAAGGGTTGATTATTTAAATCCACAAAGAGCTTTCTTCAATTTCCAAACCATCCTTGTCTCCCCTTGAGTTTTAGAACCTAGAGGAATTGCCATCACCATGAAGAAAAGCATTATTAACATCAAACTGGAATAAAGGCCAACTTCTATTAATTGCTAGAGAGAGAAGAATTCTAGTAGAATTCAATTTTGCTAGTGCACAATACGCAAGATGATCTTGATTGTGAGCAGTTTGTGTTTCATAGATAGGCCCAATGAATGGATAAGAAAGGAGGAAAAAGCATCCTACGATTCCCACCATATTTCTGCTGACTTCCTGAAAGATTGACGAAGTACCTTTTGAAAGCAAAGTTGGTCAAGGTTTGCTTTCCCAAAAAGCTAATTTTTAGTTTTGCTTCTCAAAAATTCCTTTTTAAAATCTAATATCCAAACAAACTTTTAAGGGATTTTGGGCTTTCAAAATCCAAAAGCCCAAAAGCAAAAGCACTTTTAGGAAGTCAAACTGAACACACCCTAAGTCGATTGTCATTTCATCTGGGAGCTAAAGTATACACATATATAGAAGAATAGTTTTTTGTTTATCGGTAATAGAGGAATAGTTAGCGGATTTTCTGACTAAAGTTGTAACCAACAAGCAACTATTTGTTGTTTATCCCAAGGTGGAACTGATATGTAAATAAGAAATACAATTAAGTATAGGGGTTCTTATAATTTACAAAAAATAAATCAATATAAATAATTAGAGATGCTCACCAAAATCTATGTGAATCAACCATCTCATCCTTTCTCCAATATTCCTCTTTTTCCATTATTTCTTCTCTCTTCTTCACAGCCCAACCTAAATTTTGAGACTTCTAATTGATAAACCCTAAACCAGATCTTTAATTACAGCTTCAAGTAGAAAACATCAGATAGAAACAAAACTTATTACAAAGATAGCATAAATAAATATAAATATGCATATGCATTTGCTTATAACTATAGGAGGTGCAGTAAAAGTGTAAAACTCAATATGAAAATGTTCATTTCTTTGCAACTTCTATATTAATAAAGATGCATTAATATTACCTCTATCACATCCTCTATAGACACTGAAGAAGTATTTGCCCATGAAGGTAGTCCCTTGACTTGAAGCAGTCGAAAGGTCAAAGAAAATCTATCTTTATTGATGTTGAAATCACGAATTTGCTCCAACTTACCACAAGAAACCACATTAGTTTTCAACTGAAAAATAAAAAATAAAAAATAAAAAAATAATAACGGTCACCATGTATTGTGGACATGTTAAGAGTTACTATTTTTAATCATATTATCCTGCATGAAGATGAGATCATCAAATCTCTAGAGACATCCATGTTTGAACTAGGATTCCTAGTTAAGATTCTTACACGTATTAGAAGCAGTAGTTTTACTTACAAATAGGGTTTCATGGTGCTTGTCAAGCCTTACATAAGAGGCCTGACAGTCATATTCAGTCTACATGACTCTATGATGCATTGTTAAATTCAATAGTTTTTTGCTTTTTCACCTCTCTTTGGTTTGCATGACTGTTTGAGATCGGGAAGGCTATAAGATTAGTTTGTGGTTCATTAACTTTTGTTTTACAGTTTTTTTTGCTTTTTTTCCCTCTTTTTGGTCACGTGTGACTGTTCGAGATTGAGAAGGCTCTGAGCTTAGTTTGTGGTTGATTAACTTTGGTTCCTTGTTTAATTTAATTTTTCAGTTTTCTGTAATTTTCTGCAAACATTTATACTTGCTGGTATTGTTTCTAGTTTATTAAAATTTTCCCTTTAACAGTCCAATCTAACCAGTTAGGACTAACATTTGCAAGATCCTAAATTATAGCTTATTCTACAGTACAACAGTGGACTGAAAACTGGACTGAGCCTAAATGGCCTGCTTGCCAAGATCGGGCCTGGACTGGGCCTAAATGGCCTACTTCGATTGACACCCCCTCTCAAATTGATGCCGGGGAGTCATAAAGCAGCAATTTGGAGACAAGAAATTGATGCCGAGGCCGAGGAAGGCCCTTTGTGAAGATATCTGCAAACTGAAATTCTGTAGAGACATGAGGAAGACGAATGACATCACGCTTATATTCATCTCGAATAAAGTGGCAGTCAACTTCGATATGTTTGGTGCGTTCATGAAAGACAGGATTTTCAGTGATTCGGATGGCCCCAGTATTATCAGCATGCAAAGGAGTAGGAGATGTTTGAGCGAACCCGAGTTCCGATAGAAGTCCCCGTAACCATAAAATCTCAGAACAAGCAGAAGACATCGCCCTATATTCAGCTTCCGTGGAAGATCGGGACACACGTTCTTGTTTCTTGCATTTCCAAGAAACGAGAGAAGTTCCAAGGTACATGCACCAACCAGTAGTAGAACGGCGTGTGTCTGGACAGCCTGCCCAGTCAGCATCCGCATAAGCGGTCAGATGAAGAGGATTATCCTTTGGATAATATAAACCACGAGGGACAGTTTTTAACAGATAGCGAAGAATGCGCTTCACAGCTGTCAAATGAAGATGTCTAGGAGCGGTCATGAACTGGCTCACAAGATGAACGGCATAGGAGATGTCAGGTCTAGTGATGGTGAGATAGACAAGACTTCCCACCAAACGCCGGTAGGTTTGAGGATCAGGAAGAAGATCGCCATCATCCTTACTCAACTTGAGATTGACCTCGACAGGCGTATCGACAGGGGAAGAATCATGGGGGTCAGCCAACTCGATAAGATCTGATGTGTATTTGTGTTGATTAACAAATAAACCTTTGGGAGATTGATGCACCTCTAAGCCCAAGAAATAATGCAAGGGGCCCAAATCCTTCATACAGAAGGAATCCTTGAGAGAAGCCTGGAGGGATTTGATCATACCATCATCTGTGCCAGTGATAATAATATCGTCAACATATACGAGAAGCACAGTAACACCAGTAGAGGAGTGGCATAAAAAGAGAGATGGATCATAAGAACTTGGGGTAAAGCCACTCTCGCATAAGCGACCCTTGAAGGTCTCGAACCATGCCCGAGGAGCTTGCTTGAGACCATAAAGCGATTTGCGCAGGCGACAGACACTCCTCTTAGAGGGAGAGGGGACACCTTGTGGTATCCTCATATAGACTTCTTCTTGCAGATCCCCATGGAGAAAGGCATTTTTGACATCCATTTGGTATAAAGGCCAGGATTTAGAGGCAGCAATGGCGAGAAGTAACCGAACAGAAGTCATTTTTGCCACAGGTGCAAACGTTTCCTCATAGTCAATGCCATACTCTTGTCTGTTTCCGAGTGCTACAAGTCTAGCTTTGTGTCTATCCAATGACCCATCAGATTTAAGCTTGATCGAGTAGATCCATTTGCAACCGATAGGTTTAACTCCGGAAGGACAATCCACAATATCCCAGGTGGGATTCTGATCCAATGCATCCAATTCCTCCTTCATAGCCTGGTTCCAGCAATCTTGTTGGACAGCCTGCAAATAAGAACTTGGGATAGAGATAGAAGAGAGAGTGGTCATCAAGGAAGTATGGGTAAATCCATACCTATCAGGCGGTCGAGAAGTTCTGGAGGAGCGACGTAAGGGAGGAGTAGTTGTGGAACCAGGTGTCGGTGGAGGATCAGGGGGAGGACCATCCGCAGTGGGAGGTTTCTCCCGACGGTGGTATACAAAAGCAGGATTAAACCGAGTAACAGAGGTTTGATCCGAAAAACCTGGTAAGAGAGCTGGGGAAGAGGGATGAGGACTGTCCATGTGAGTGGGGAAGAAATATTGATGTTCAAAGAAAATAACATTCCGAGAAACCCTGATACGACGACCAATGGGATCATAACAAACAAAACCTTTTTGATTAGTGGCATAACCCAAAAAAGCACACCTGCGAGATTGTGCTGTTAGTTTCGTTCTTTCTGTGGGAGGTAAATGAACAAAGCAAACACAGCCAAAGGTATGTAAGTGATCAAACACAGGATGATGACCAAACAATTTAAAATGAGGCGTTAAATGGCCAATGGTAGGGGATGGAATGCGGTTTATGAGATAAACAGCCGTGGTGAGAGCTTCAGTCCAAAAACGAGGGGGAACGGATGCTTCAATCAGAAGAGTTCTAGTGACATCAAGAAGATGTCTGTTTTTCTGTTCCGCAACGCCATTTTGTTGTGGAGTATACGGACAGGTACGTTGAGAAATGATTTCTTTATTGTTTAAAAAGGATTGAAAATCCTTGGAAACATACTCCCCCCTGAGTCTGAGCGCAAAGTTTTAATGCATTTAGAGAATTGGTTTTCAACATATTGAACAAAAAATTTAAATACATTAAGAACATCAGACTTCGAATGTAATAAATAAATCCAAGTAAATCTGCTGTAGTCATCAATGAATGTTACAAAGTACTTGAAATGACTATGTGAAAGGGTCGGAGCAATGCCCCAAACATCACTGTGAATTAAGTCAAAACATGAAGTGCGCCGTGTGTCAGAGATTGGAAAGGGTAAAGTTTTACTCTTTCCTAATTTACAAGCATCACAGTCAAAAGAAGCAGAATCAATAGGTTTATTTATTAATCCAGAGTGAAATAAAGTAGACATTGTAGAAGCATTCGGATGACCAAGTTTATTATGCCACAATCGAGAATTATTCTGAATGAAAAAACAAAATAACTGATGTAAAGGTTTATCATGAATAAATGAAGACACTGGTAAAGGAAAAAGTCTGCCACGCTTAGGCCCCCTCGCGATCACTTCCCCCGACTCCTGGTCCTGCACAACACAACCAGCAGAAGAAAAAGAGACATTGTAATTATTTTCAACAAGTTGACCCACAGAAACCAAATTGGTAGCAAGATGAGGTGAAACTAAAACATTGGTTAAGGGTAAGGGGCCAGGGGTATCACCAACAGAGGTGATAGGAAGATGATCTCCGTTGGCAGCTTGAACCGTAAGATGACCAGTATAAGGAACTACATTTTGCAATTGTATAGGTGAAGAGGACATATGGTTACTGGCACCAAAATCTAAGTACCATGTATTAGAAAGAGATGACCCAGTACCTGCGATGTGCATGGATGCCAAGGCATTGAGAATCATTTGGTTGACCATCTCAGGGGTGAGAGGAGCTGGGGATGCAGATTGCGTGGAGGAATAAGGTTGTGAGGAAGAATCAGACGGCAGAGCACTGAATTCAGAGGAGGCATATCGTGGAGTGGTGACTGTGTAAGCACTAAGAGCGGATGATACTGTGTAAGGATTAGAGGCTGAGGGCACAGAGTTGCGGAAAGTAGAATTGCGACCCTTCTTCCGGCATTCATCAATGACATGACCAGTGGCCTTACAATATCGGCAGATCTTGACCTTGCATTGATTAGCATAGTGACCATATTTCTTGCAGTTATGGCACTGAACTTTACTGATATCCCGGGAAGAGCGTCTGGTGTGAGCAATATAGGCAAGCGGAGCCTCAACAGCCCTTTGTTGTTCCATAGTAGATTTAGTGACGAGACGTTGTTCCTCCCGTAGAAGCTCCTGAAGACAGTCATCCAGGCTAGGAAGTGAAGCCCTGCTCATCAAGTTGGATCTAACTGGCTCAAACTCCAGACGAAGTTTCATAAGAAACTGATCCCGATGGCTACTTTGCTGTAAGCAAGATAGTTCAGGTAGAAGAGCTTCAGACACCGAGGCATACTTAATTTCATCGTATTCGGACCACAGTCTGCGAAAGCCATTGTAATACTCCTGAACAGATTGTGTGCCTTGAGTATATTGAGAAATATCAAGTTCCAATTGAAATTGACGAGCAGCAGTGCCTTGTTGATAGATCTTTTGAAGATAGTCCCACATTCAACGGGCAGTTTGGCAAGGTCTGAGGTTGAGGATAAACTGTGGGTCAACTGAACCTAATAACCAGGTTTTTATTTTAGCATCCTTAGTTTTCCAAGCTAAAAGCTTCTTGTCATCGGCCTCGGGTTTAGGGTCAGATCCGTCAATGTGTGCCCAAAGTTCCTTGCCTTCTAAGTAAATTTGAAATTGGAAGGCCCATGAGGTATAATTAGCGCCATCAAACTTAACCAGGGAGATGATGTCAGATTTGTCCATGATGACCCAGAACAAGCAAACACTCCAGGAAGCAGTAATAGCAGAATCAGTCCACAATCAGTGGCTAGAGACACAATCAGATGGTGATGGAAAACAGCAGATAGCAACCAGCAAAACAGTGTAACAGGTTCAGATCAGAGTTCTAGGTCCAGATCTGAATTCTGTACCTTAAATCAGAAAAACAAGGCCTCAGTGACCTTGTTTTTTTCAAAGAAAATGGGCAGGTGGGTGCCACAGATGGATCAATCCCCTGATTAGAAGAAATGGGTGTTCTTATTCCATAATTTCCTAACCCCCAATTCAAGTTGTACAATCAACAATCTCAGATCCACTAATCTGTATGGCCCAGATAAAACTAATGGGAAGATTGGAATAATCAAAGATTTAATCAAACGGCCTATCTCAGATTAGCCAAAATCAGCAAAAAACCTTCACAAATATCAGAAAAACCAGGCGATTGTTGTCTCCATGTATCCCAGTCTGTCAATGATTCAGCCTGATTATTTTCACTGCTTCTCAGCAACACAGTAAAAGTCCTTAATGAATATCCAGAACTCCAGAACAGAAAATCAGAGAAGAAACATAAGTCTCCAACAGAGTATAAAACTTCTGTACATCCAGCTCTCAAGAGTAACAGACAGAAGATGGAACTTCTGTATAAAAAAAAACTTCTAACAGAGCAGCTACAAATGAACAAAGAATTGTCACTTTCACACGATGGACATGAAACCTAGCTCTGGGCCACGCCTGATCTGAGATAATCAGGGATGATCAGAGAAGATCCGACTGAAGCAGATGATCACAGATTGGCTTCCAAGGCTTGGAAGATGACTGAGACAACCAAGATGATTGATTGACCTTGCTCTGATACCATAACATTTGCAAGAGAGTTTAGAATTCCATTAAAATGGTGAGAATGCAGTGCCCCTAAGAGACGACTGTAGTTTTACATATATAGGGGTTGATTTCCCTCATTACAATCCATAGATCCTATATTATAGCACAGATCCTAAATTATAGCATTATCCTTTGACTTATTCTAGATCCTATATTATAGCACAGATCCTAAATTATAGCTTATTCTACAGTACAACAGTGGACTGAAAACTGGACTGAGCCTAAATGGCCTGCTTGCCAAGATCGGGCCTGGACTGGGCCTAAATGGCCTGCTTCGATTGACAAGGACTGCATCATTTTTTGACATATGTAGAAACCAGGATGGTATATGGGCCTTAAGTTTTAGTTACAAAACTTTATAACCTTGAAAATAATTGGCTATTACAAAATAAAAAATTGTAACTTTTAACTGCAACAAAAAATAATCTAGTAATATGGCAGAAAAGGCCAGTCATTTACTTGAGTTTGTTTTATGCATAACAGTCAGCATTTTTCATGCATGTCCATTTAATTTGAAAAAATCAAGAGATCTTGCAGCCTACAAAGTTGTCAATCAACAAGTGGAAGCAAATCAAGAATCAGACTAAAACTCAAGTTCCTCTCATGCAAGGGAGAGAGAAAGATGTAGCCATCCAGATCTCATACATTATAGACCCCAGTGAATGCCTATTTGGCTGAAATTAATCTAGCAAAAGGGTTCAAAAACCTACATCATTGAACGCGCACCACATGTGGACCCATTGTCCCCACATTGGAACCAAAAACAGGTCCTTAGGCCACACATTCCAGCCCTGGCCAGCACATGCAGCCCATGCACAGTATTTGTTATTATTTGTTTGGTTTTATGTTTTATGAGACGATTAAAACATCTATGAACTGTTTATAGCAGGATGTACAGCCTAGATGTAGTTTAGGCCACTTTACTCAAAAAATCAATAAAAACAGAACTACTAGAGCAGTCAACCAACACTATTAGAGAGTTCTTTTGTTTCAAAGCAAAGGCAACCACTATATTTTATGTTCTTACTGCATACGGCGGTTGCGCATGGATTTCATGGGTATTCTACCCTCATTTAAGAGGCCTGTTGGTGTTGCATAATGCCTACTTTCTAGTTGCTGTCTGAACTTGTTTGGGTGAAGAATAAGGCATATAAGGTGCTGGAAAGGTGAAAACAGCCCCTCTTGTGGTGTTTCCTTCCATAACTGATGGATGCATTACATTATAAAGGATAAAACAACAACAGCTTAAGATCGAAGAAGACCTGAATAGATTGTGGGCATGCTTCACCATCAAGAACAGGCCGCTTCCTTTTCAAAGTAACTGTATCTTGTTGGTTAACTCTTTTTTCTTCAGTTGAAAAGCTTCCATTCAACATGGATGAAGAAGTGTGCTTCTCAAAAGTTGATGATATATATTTGAAAAAGAAACTACCAGGAATCAACTCTAGCACGTCTCCATGGACAATTGTCGCTTTCGCTTGAGAGCATATCTTCTTTCTTTGATCCTTAGAATTAATTATGACAGGATTTGGTCCCTCCTGCATGTTCATTAAAAGCCAAACATGGATTTAGAAGTTCCTCAAACTATCTAATATTCATTGTAAATTACTTATCTAGAGCATACTTCTTCAAAGCAATGGGATGACAAGAAAATAGGCCGAGTTGACTGAACCCAGTAACATACTGGGTGACTGGATTGGTTGAACTCAGACTGGATGAGTTTAGGCCTAAACCCACTCGCCTGGTTGGTTGATGACCCCACTTGACTCATCCTAGTCTTGCCCGAATTGACAGAACACAAAGAAAAAAAAAACCATAAAAGCTAAATAAAATTAAATGAATTTGAAAATTAGAATACAATTTACATGAAATTATTCTATTTTTCAAAAAGTATAAATTTATTTGCATTTTTACATTTTTCATAGACAGTTATATGATAATAATATTTAACATTGTCATCTCCATTACATGTTTTTCTTTTCAGTATATTAATCATAGGTTGGCACAAACTGGTCGCACAAGTTGGTCGTCCTAATTACATGCAGAACTCTCTCTCGCTCTCTCTCTCTCTATATATATATATAATATAAGGTATATAGAGAGAGAGAGAGAGAGAGATAGACACACACATATATATAATATGCATGTGTG
The DNA here is from genome assembly GCA_037013555.1 of Sextonia rubra. Lineage (NCBI taxonomy): Eukaryota > Viridiplantae > Streptophyta > Magnoliopsida > Laurales > Lauraceae > Sextonia > Sextonia rubra. The sequence continues at coordinate 69,890,145 of JASUAD010000001.1, forward strand.
TGTGTGTTTATCAAACAGAAAATAAAGATAATATAGAACAACCATGTCAAATAAAACCACTCAAATGTGAGGACTGAGGACTGAGGACTGAGGAGTGCATACCACAACCATTTCGACAAAACCGTCAATGGTAGCACTCAAACTTATATGCTTCCGGCTCACTCTTTTGTCAATCACAGAGAGGTCATTGCGACCCACAGCATTGACTCCTTCAAAAACAGGTATTCTTGAGATTGAGACGTTTTCATCTTGGATGTTCTTGAGGGGAATCAAGAATCCTATCTTCACCTACAAATGTTTAGGATCAGCATTTGTAAGTTACAAGGTATGTGTAAAGAAACAATGGGAGAAGATAACGTAAGACAAAGCATCCCTTATATATAATGCATGGGGTGTTAATCATGACCCACAACCCCAGTAATCAACCACTCAAGCAACATTCCTAATACTACTTAGAACTGATTCTAGACAAAATGAAACCATAACTTCCAAATTCATTATTACAAAGACTCCTAACAACATGATACTTGGCCTCTTAAATACAATATGACTGCCGCTTAAGACCTAACTAATAGGAGAGCTAAAATGTCCAGGGTGGCGTTGGTTGCAGCTCTTCCAATCCTGCTGATTGCATCATTGGCCAATCCTCTCTTTTGGCCGTCATCATTATTATCATCACCCAGCGCCCCACACTGCGCCTCCCTGCGCACGCACACAAGTGCCATGCATTACCAATGATCCAGATTGCACTGTGGATACTTCCTTGTTTTGGTGGGCCATCATCATAATTATATGAGGAAGACAATGCTTCCAAGTAAAAATATAAGGCATAAACTAGGAGAAGCTGACCACCTGCAAATGGCTTGACCTACATGCCGTTGCTGCCGCTTGGTTTCCTCCTGCGAAAGCAAAAGAAGCTTGGGAATTGATGGTTTGATTCAATTGAGAAGAGGTGCGTGAAATGCGTAAAAACAAAGAGAGACAGATGAAGATTAGATGCTGAGGAGGGAGAGAGAGCCCTACATACCTGACATAGAAATCCCACTGCTCATGCTGCCAGTTTGCAGCATGTTGAAACCAGCTGGCTTATTAAACAAAACTTTGCTATAGCATCTGTTAAATATAAGAGGAAGCTTAATCCAAACAGATGAAATCTGTGTTTAAAGCTGTGTTTCATCTAATTGATAATCATCACAAATTTATAAAAATAAAACAAAAACGATATCGTCATTCTTCACCACTAAATGACAGAACTGTCAGGCCCAAAAAAAAATTAAGTAACGAGATGGTCAATTCAATCAGTAATCAACCTTAATCATCGTTTATGGTTTGTAATTGCACTCAGCTCCAACCCAAGATAAAGATCATCCTGTCAAAGTTGTTGTGCCTGTAATTGTATTCCCCAGAAGACAAAGCCATCTTTGACTGTTAAGAAAATCAAAGTCTCTTCTTCTGATTCTATTTTCCTAAAAGGAAACCACTATTTGATGCTCATTTTTGAAGATTAACCTTTAATATTCATTTTTAACTAATGATGGTGTAAATCTGATTGAATTCAATTCCAATGCATTACATTACAATGCAAACAAACAGGCCCTGACAATCTTCAAAATAGTGGGATAGGGGAACCCTACTTTGGGCTAAAATCTGGAAAGAAAACAGGAAGAAGAAGGAAAGAAAGAAAGAAAGAAAGAAAGAAAGAAAGAAGAGGAATGAGGGAAATGGGAAGAAAGTGGAAGCTGAAAAAAGGAAATAAAGAAAGCAAACAAGGAGAAAATATGGTTTACCTGCGCGGGAGGCGAGTCCACTTCGCCGATTACAGACTATATGGAATGGAATCGTGTGACAAGGGCAGTGAAGTGGGAGAGACTCGGCATTAAATGGGCATCGGATTTGGATTGGGTTCACTTTGGCTCTTCAACCCGCCAACCCAAAGGAAGCCCAATTATATGATGATTTTAATGTCTACTTTATAATTAGGGGTTGAAGTCGACGTTGTACCGGGCCAGTTTGACTTCAAGTTGATATTTTTCAGCCAAATTGATAAGGGGGTGGCATTTGGGCACAAATTCTCTCCTGGTGATATTTGGGCTGAGATTTACACAATGAAGATTCCTTTTTTTCAACCCAACTATGGGGCTAGGACGAGAGAGTCTCACACATGGGATGTGGTAAAAACTTGCACATCCAACGAGACACAAGTCACACAACTTGCATATGCAAATTGATGGAAATTTGCAAATGAGAGGAGACACAACTTACATGTATGTTTAAACCTCGGAGCTTCCAATGAGAGGTCACTTAAAGCCCATTAAATAATGTTTTTTTTTTCTTCTGATGGATCTAACCTGTACATCGATGGCAATTTCTTCATTAGTAGCCAATTCAATATAGTTGTTGGGATAAGGCTTGATGATGATGATGAAGGAAAATGATCATGTCGTGAATCTAGAGACAATGCCATAGGACTGGGGATCACCGAGAAAAACTATTTTATCAAATCGGTTACTATTTTGTGATTGCCTCTTTGCTTGCACTAAACCCTTGATTGAGAGAGGTCTTTTTATCACCGTCAACCCAAACGATCAAATGCAGTTTTCTCATGGAAACACCCTCCTCATCTATAGCAATGTTCATGAATAAGAAAAGGAGATGTGGAGAGATATTTGGGAGACTAAATCAACGATTTCTTTATAGCTCTTTTCTGACCACCAAGTGTGGGTCACATGCCCACATGCCAACACCTCCCACTTGGCTAAAAAAGAAAAAAAAAGAGCAATAAAAATACTTCATTATTGATTAAGCAAATGATAACAAAAATTGAACACTCCCACTCTTTTATGGATCTATATGTATTGCTCCCACTATTCCATGATTTATCATTATAATTTTAATATCAAACTTTTTATTCCCTAGGAGCCATCGTCTTTAATCATGAGGCCTTTTTCACGCCCGCTGCGGATTTAACACCCATTATTTTCATTATTCCCATGAGGTATTTTCATGCCTTTTGTGGATTTAACAATCATGAACCTTACTCTTGTTATGATGTTTTTCATGCTTTCCACGGATTTTTACATTCACGACTAAAATCAATTGTACGACAATTTTATTAACCTTTGAAAATAATTTTGCACTTATTCCCTTTGTTAAAGGGTCAGCTACCATATTGGCAAAGGGTATGTAATCCATCATTACTTCTTATTTCTCTACTACATCTTAAATATAGTGATAGGGCACATCAAAGTGCCTACCCTTAGGACTCTCCACCCCACTCTTTATGAGCCTAACTGCTGATTCATTATCCCAATACATTTGGATTAGTCATTTGACTATTTTAAAATCTAAATCATTTATAAAGTGTTTTATCCAAATAGCAAAAGTTGAGAGAATACTACATGCTACATATTTCACATATTGGGTATATCTGGCTACACTAGTTTGTTTCTTATTTGACGAAGAGATGGCATCACCTCTAAAGAGGAAAACATGTCTTGAGGTAGACTTACAATCGTCCCTATCCCCAACAAAATCAGCATCTGGATATCATATAACTTCAAGATTATTAGCTTGAAAATAGAATTTTAAGTGTTTTGTACCATTTAAGTACTTGAATATTCTTTTCACTATGTGCTAGTGTTTAAGACTAGGATTACTTTGATACCTACTAACCAAACCTACAACAAAGCGAATATCTGCTCTACATAACATAGCATAGATAAGGCTACTAATAACCTAGGCATAAGGGATATTTAATTTTTCTTTATCATAGGTTGGACAATCCTTTTTAGATAATTTTAATTTCTTTTCAATTGGAGTAGAAACAGGTTTAGAGCTCTCCATTCTAAATCTTTTAAGAACAGTATCAAGATATCTTTTTTGGCTTAAGCACAATTTCTTAAGTTCTCTATCTCTTTTTATTTTAATTCTTAAAACAGGATGCCTCTCCCATGTCGTTTATTTCAAATTTAGAGTTTAACCAATACTTTGTTTTTTGTATCATAGCTAAAGTCATTACCAGCTAGAAGCATATCATCAATATAAAGAGACAAAATAGCAAAATTACTCCCACTTTTTATGATAAATACACTATGGTCTAACCTATAGACTACATATCCAAATTGTGGAATAATATTATGAAATGTTTTATACCATTTATAAGAAGAGTGCTTTTAGCCATATAAAGAGTTTTTTTTTCAACTTATACACTTTATCTTCCTGCCCTTCAATTATGAATTCTTCTGGTTGTTCCATATAAATGATTTCTTTTAATTCACCATTCAAAAATACTGTGCTAACATCCATTTAATATAGTTCTAAATTAAAATGAGCAACTATGGCTAATATAATTCTAATTGAAATAAATTTTGCTGCAGGAGAATATGTATCAACATAATCAATTCCTTCTTTTGGGAAAAACCTTTAGCTACTAATCTGGCTTTAAATTTATCAATTGAATCATCTGATTTAAATTTTCTTTTCAATACCCATTTACAGCCGATAGCTTTTCTATTGTCAGATAAAACACTAAGTTCCCAAACTTTATTTTTCTCTATTGAATGGATTTCTTCATTCATGGCTTTTATCCATCCATCAGACTCAGGTGAGGTAATAGCTTCTTCATAATTACAAGGATCATCCAATTCTTGTGAGTCTAAAACATCTTCTGGCACTTCACTCATATATACATAAAAACCCATTTAGATATGATGGAGTACTTCTTGTTCTTTTATGACCAATGAGAGTAGATTTTTTTTCATCTCTACTGGGTGATAAAGTTGGATAAATCTAATTAGAAAGTTGACGATTCTCATTTACTATTTTCAAATTATTATTTTTAATATCTTCTTTAAGTCTGTCTAAGAAGCCAACATCTCTATTTTCAATAAGGCCCTTATCTTTATAATAAAATCTCCAACCTTTTGATTTGTCAAGGGTATCCTATAAATGTACATCTATATATTTTGTAGTCAAGTTTACTTCTAAGTAGGTATGGAAGTAAAACATGAGATATAGAACCCCACCTTCCAAGATTTCTAAGATTTGGTTTTCTACTAGTCCATAATTCATAAGGGATTCGTTCAATTGCTTTAGTGGAGACTTTATTAAGTATGTATGTAGCAGTACTAATTGCTTCTCCTAGTAGTACTAATTGCTTCTCCCCAAAAAAATTTAGCTAGACTTGAGTGAGCCATCATGGATCGACACATTTCAATCAATGTTCTATTGTGCCTTTCAACTTTGTCATTTTGTTGTGGAGAATAAGCCAGTGTTAATTGGTGCTTAATTCCATTCTCTTTACAATATTCATCAAACTCATTTGACATATACTCTCTTCTATATGTTCTTAACACTTTTATTTTTCTTCCTAACTGATTTTCTGCTTTTTTTCTATATTCATCAAATACTTATATGGCATCATTCTTCTTGGCAAACAGATAGATATATCCATATCTAGAGTAATCATCTATAAATGTTATAAAATTTTCTTTTCCCCTATGAGTCTTAACTTTTTGAGGTCAACAAATATCTGAATGTATGACATCCAATAATTCAATTGCCCTTTTACCTTTAGGGAAGGGTTTTTTAGCCATCTTTCCTGACAAACAATGCTCACAAGTTTCAAACTCAACTCTGTCCAATTTTGGGATTAACCCCATAGTCATTAATCTCTTAACCTTGTCTTTTCCTATACGTCTTAATCTTAAGTGCCATATATAAGCATTAACATACAAACAATAACTCAAAGGTGAAGTCTCAATATAAGTAGAAGATGAAGAAGATATTTTATTATCATGATGAGTTACATTTAACATGAATAAGTTTAAATCTTCAACCAAATAACTACAAGCTAGAATGCTAGCACGTTTTTTTATAGTTACTTTCTTAGATCGAAAACGTACATCAAAACCCTTAAGAACAAGTAAGGGGATTGAAATAATATTTCTTCTCATATTTGGCACACAATATACTTCGGTTAATATGAGATCTAAAGATCCAACATCTAAACAATAAGATCCCACACCCAATACATCTAAATAGGTGTTATTTTCCATATATATGTTCTTTTCTTCGGGTTAGATTTCTTTCAAATCTTCAAACCAAGTCTTTGAGCTTAAAATGTGGCGATTTGCTCCAGTGTCAATCCACCATGCATAATGATCAAAATCAACATAAAAGCATTCATAAATGACACATTTAACTTGTTGGCGTTCCTTTGAAGTATTGTCATCAAGGTGTGGGTTTTCCTTTCTATTTGTATCTCGATCTTTATCTCTACTATGCCAACATTCTACCTTCGCATGTGCAGTCTTGTCACATATAAAACGTGTTGTACTCCAAGGAACATTTTGGACTTTCTAACGAAGGGATTAGTCCCAAAGTACAACATGTTTTATATGTAGTCTTGCCACATATGAAACATGTTATAATACCTTCACATGTGCAGACTTTCTAGCGGAACATCCATTGACAAAAGGTTCTAAACTCGAAGAGGAGCTCCTAAATGAACCAATGTTCCTCATAAAAGAACCATCAACAAGGGTAAATCTAGATGTTCACTGGACAACGTATTTCTACGGAACTTCAAGAACCAATGAACATCACTAGATGGTAACAGGAATCATCTTCTATAGACCAGAGAAGACATACTTACTGAAGTTTTTCTCTTTAACTAAAGGATGCTCCAACAACGAAGCAGAATACACAGCCCTAATCATCGAGTTGGAACTCGCTTTGGAGTCCGGCATCGACATTCAAGGTCTACAAGGACTCTTACCCTCTCATCAAATGGATAAACTCAGAGCATAATGTGAAGACACCAAGCTTGTTGCTATATCATGATCGAGCTAAACAACTAAGGGAACAATTCACCTTGATTGAGTTTAATCATATCTGAAGGCATCTAAACCCCTAGGTAGATTTGCTAGCTAGTTTAGCAGCATCATTGTCCAAACTAGAAGGTGATTAGATCGACATTATGCTCATCAAGCGACAATTTTCACCACCTCTATAAACTTTTCCAACCCCTACAAAGTCTTTTAGAACAACCAAAAGTTGAATTTCTTCCTTCAAGAATTCTTTCTGAGACTAGCAAGAACTGTTCATTAATTATATATCATATGGAGTCCTACCGAAAAACCCCAAAGATAGAACAAGCATTAAAAGGTGAGCTCTTAAGTTCTACTTTGATATGCCATCAAAAATGTTGTATCGGGAATCCTATGACATACTTCTCCTCTACTTTTCCAAAAAGGAAGCAGAAGAAACTCTGAAGAAGGTACATGTCAGCTAATGTGAAGCACATTTGCCAGGACCAAAATTAGATGATCAAATTCAAATGCTGGATTCTACTAGCCAACAATGATCTCCAATGCTATGAAATTTGTAAAAATATGCAGGGAATGCCAAATTCATGAGACTACATTCATGTACCACTAGAAATCATGGCCATTTGAAGCTTGGGGAATGGATATCATTGGAAAAATTCACCTGCCATCAGATCAAGGACATCACTTCATTTGGTTGCTACGGATTACTTCTTCAAATGGGCCAAAGCAGCACCTTTAACAGAAGTCAAAGCAAGTATGGTTATCAACTTTGTGAAAACAAACATTATTTGCAGTTTTAGGGTACCAAAACGATTATACCATGACAATAGACCGCAATTCAACAATGACAAGTTTTATAGGTTTTGTGACAAATACGGGATTCAATGTTGCTCATCCATAGCCTATAATCCATCAGCAAACGGCTTGGCAGAAGCATTCAACAAGATGATTTGCAAAATATTGAAGAAGATGGTCTTAGACAACGAAAAGTCATGGTGCATAAATTGCCTGAGGCATTGTGGGCTTATGGGAACACCGTACGTGGCCCCACTAAGTCTACCCCTTACTCCCTAGTGTACGAGTGTGAAGCGGAGACAACTTCCCTCTTTTCGTGTAGCTTTGGCAAAAAAGCTCACACAAGAAGAGACTGCAAAGTTAAGACTCCAAGAATTTGAAAGTCTTAATGAAAAATGGCTGGTAGCCCTGAAAACATCAAGTTATATCAAGCTTGAATAGTCGGGGCCTTTGATAAAAGGTGAAAGAAAGATCATTCAAAAAAGACAACTTGGTATTAGCCATTGAGAGATCGATAACCGTTAAGAGACTGATCACTCCTACTCACAAGTCAAAAGGTAAATTTGAAACAAAATAGGAAGGACCATTTGTCATCAAAAAAGCCTACTCCAATAGCGCCTATATCGTCCTCACCATGGAAAGAGATCGGTGTATAATGCCCATCAATGGAAAGTTTCTAAAGTGGTACTACATGCAAAGAAGGCTATTTCCCCTCAAACAAAAACAAAAAAAAATGATGATGAACAAGAGTTCTTGTGCCAAATCAATCAAGCCCTCCATGATAATTAGTACAGAATGAGGTCAAGGGCCCCGGATAAAGTCATACATTAAGATACCAGCCAACGTCCATTCACTTGATCTCTTTTTAATCAATTAGGAAGAATAGTCAAAGGCCCGGGGTGAAGTCATGCGTCAAGACACAGACTACCATCTACTAATTCTACCCCTCCCGACAGAGCAAAAGGCATAAGTTATGGACCCTGAATAAAGTCATACATCTTAGTGCCAGTTAAGATCTATTCATATGATCACTTTTGCTCTCACATCCATGGCCTTCATAAAAGGATTTTGGCCATGCATACCAAACCATGCAAAAAAAGGCGTGGGGTGGGGGGGGGGGGGGGGGTGTTCTTGACTCATAAAAAATTGCAAATATTGTAGTGAACCCTGAATAAAGGCAAAAATTGCAAAAAGGCATAAGTTATGGACCCTGAATAAAGTCATACATCTTAGTGCCAGCTAAGATCTATTCATATGATCACTTTTGCTCTCACATCCATGGCCTTCATAAAAAGATTTTGGCCATGCATACCAAACCATGCAAAAAAGGGGTGGGGTGGGGGGTGTTCTTGACTCATAAAAAATTGCAAATATTACAGTAAAGACATTACAAGTAAATTCCAAGCCAATGGCACATAAACCCTAGGATTGTAGAATGCTAGGTCAAGTGCTGCATCTAAATGCTCAGAACTGATGTACTTCATTTGGAAGGTTTTAGATGGGGTCAAGCTGAAATAATTCAAAATTTAGAGTTAGCACACTTCATTTGGTCACTTAACTCACCAAACATCAGATTTAAGGTACATTGGCTCAAAGTCTAAGGTCATTGAACACACTCAAGTTTTTTGGTTACCAAAGTGGTTAAAAATCACATGACAGCTCCAAAGTATGCTTATGAATAATGCCTCAAAGTTTTAAAGCATTTGGACTTTATTTCAACTCAAATTTAAGCTTCAGTGATTGCCTTCATTTCGTTGGGTTCACTGTGACAACTGACATTTCCACATGTTAGAATCAGGTAAACTCCTGGAGGAAGTTCAAGTTATATTCAGGAGGGACTTTGCAAAATTTCAGGTCAAATAGATGTTATTTGACCAAAAGTCAACAAACATGTCAACTTTGGGTTAGTGACTCCTAAGGCATGAGGTCACTAAGCAAAGTCCTACTTCTAGGTGACCGAAGTTGATGAAATTTGGTTATAAAGCTTATAAATGGTTCTAAAAAGTTTTAAGACAAGAGGACTTGGTATGACTTTACTTCAACTACATGTAAGCTAAGAGTTCGTGACCCCTAAGTCATGGGGGTCATTTGTTAGTGTCACTGTAAGAATATGTTGTCAATTACGTGACCAAAGTGAAGTTCAACTCTATAAAGACCTAGTTCATCTCTGAAGTTCATTGAAGATCAAGCTAAGTTCAAGGAAGTTCAAACAAGTTCAAGGAAGTTCAAGATCATTCAAGAAAGACCTATCAATGAGGATTAAGCAAGTTCAAAGAAGTTCAAGATCATTCAAAAAGATCCTCTGTGAGTGCCACGGGATAAGGTAACAGTGACCCTCAGTGCCTGTAGAATTAGAATAGGAAAAAGGGTTTCTAAAAAACCCTGTCTGTGTACTACGACTTGGACCACGGCTAAGCCGTAGAACCTACGGCTCACTATCCAGAGAGTACATTTTGAGTCTTTTCGTTCTACGGCTGACCCTACGGCTGCACCGAAGAAATGTTACGGCTCAGCTGTAGTATGATTTACGGCTAAACCGTAAAATCCACAGGCCACTGTCCAGAGAGTGCTCTTGGCCATATAATGCCTACGGTTGATCTTGCGGCCAAGCCGGAAGGCCTTCACGGCTAAGCCATAGTATGATTCACGGCTAAGCCGTAAAGTTTACGGGCCACTTTCCAGAGAGCATTTTGGGAGATTTCAACTTACGGCTGACCCACGGCTAGACCGAAAGGTATTTACGGCTAAGCCGTATAAGGATTTACGGCTAAGCCGTAAGCTTAACCGTAAGAAGGAATAACGTTGAATCTAGTCAAACTAGCCGTTGAATGTTGTCAGAGCATACGACTAAGCCATAGACCATTTTGTTCTCGGCCGTAAATCTAACCGTTGGAGCTTATCTGTATTTAAAGAGGACTTCTCCTTTGCTCCAGAGACAGACTTTGAACTGAGAAAAATCCCAGCATAACTGAGCCTTTGCACCACCAGTAATATCATACTAAAAGCTCCCACAACCACCTACTCTTCAACTCTAAAAGTGCCATTATTGTTCCAAGAAGAGTAGTTGGTCATTTAGGAAAGGCTTCATTAAATCTGAGAAAATCTTAGCCTTCCAAATCCTCTTAAGACCTTTTCCCTTGGCTGAACACTCATCTGAAGATCTTCATCACCAAGGAGCAAGAATAAGAGGTCAAAGCTTGGAGGTAATCTCTCAAGCATCAAGAGCACCATCAAAACTAAGGTATACAATTCCTTGTTTAGGTGTTCTCTCATATTTCAATTCTCTTTGCTGTATTTGGTGGAAGACAAACCACCGCATCAAAAATTGTTGTAGTTGGCGGTCTAGATCAAGGATCAACCACCTGATCAAAAAACTAAGTTGGTGGAAGACAAACCACTGAATCAAAAATTGTTGCAAGAGGTGTATGTTATGTAAGTACCTCATCTTTAGTGGAACCAAGAGAGATTGCTGTTGAGAGTGGATGTAGGTCTAGAACCGAACCACTATAAATTATTGTGTTTATTGTTTGTTGTGTGTGGTGGATGCCTTATATTCTCTTCACTTGTGTTGATCAACATTTTAAGCTATATCTTCCTTATTCTAGTTGCATTTCTACACACTGTTAGCACACACAACTCTTAGCATCACACACAACTCTTAGCATCTTTCTTAATCCTCTTGGGGACTCTCAATCTTAATTAATCCTTCAGATTGCACACTAATAAAAACTCCTTTTTAAAAAGAAATTTTTAATAGTCCTATTCACCCCCCTCTAGGACTTGGTGAGATCTAGCTATTGCACTTTCATCATTAACTAAAAATCCTACTTCTAGGAGGCCAAAACTAATGAAATTATGTCAGAGACTCAAAATGTATTTAAAGTTAATTTCCTAAAATCTTAAATAATTGAACATCATTCATGTAGAAAACAAGCTAACTGCCTGCAGTGTAAGAAAATATTTACTTAGAACATGCAACAAGTGGGTCATTGGTCAAAATTTTACTTTTACAAGTCCAAACCAAATGAGATTTGGATGGACACTTCATGATGCTCTTGACATCAGTCCCTCCAAGTTTTAAACCAATTTGAGGTCATATAAGCCTCAAACAGTTAAAACAAGTGTCCATTTTCATGAAAAGTCAAACAGAGGGTTGACCAACTTCAAAAGTTTAAAACAGACTAAAATTTCTATAACAAACTCAAAATAATGTTAGAAAGCATCTATCTAAGTTTTGTGAAGATCGGACATCATTCAGTCCTCAAATAGATGAAAACAGGTCACATGTGCAAAAAAAACCTGAAATTGGGCCCGTCTGTGACCCCAACCATAGTCACAGACACCTGTGAAGCAGTTCCTAGCAATTTTCAGCGGTTTTCTTCACTTTATTTTGAACTATAACCTCCCATAACTCCCTAAACTACCTCTGAACTCTATAAAAGGCAAGTTATGGCACTTGAGAAGGGGTTCCAAACAAGTTCCCAAGATTCAAAACAAGTTCAAGCAAGTTCCAAGAGAATTCACAAAACTTCCTAAGCACTTCAAGCACTACAAGTTCATTCTTCTTCTCCTTCTCACTGACTTAAGGTGAGAAATAATTCAGAGAAAGAAAAAAAGCATGCATATCACTTAGAGAAGATGGATACAAGGACCATCAAGCATACAAAGGATAAAACTGCATTCCTTTGGTTCTCTCACTTAGAAGGGCTTTAAGCTATTTTTGATGTTGTAAACAAGCTTCCTTAGGCTTTATTTTGTTTTTTTAAAAATCAGAAGTTCAAAATTACACAACTTTGGTGTTAATTTGCTTACATAAAACACCCTTTCTGGATTTGTACAAAAACAATTTGTAATAAAAAAATGATAATTACCAAAGGTTGTAGTCGATTTCACGGTAAAATTAAGCATCCTTGGTGGTCATTCAACACTCCAAAAGTTGAAAAGCATAAGTTCCAGCATCCTGAAGGTATCACAGAAGCAAAACGGAGCCAAAACAAGGACAAACAGTAGCCATTTCGGCCACTATCTTTCAATGACCGTGGGTCACAGTTAGTGGCAAGGGGCCAGTGACTGGGGGCCATGGTCACTCCCTCCTTGTCTTTTTTTTTTTTTTTTGGCATTTTACTCTCTTTTCATGTATTTTCTTATAAAGTTTGAGTGTTTATCACATATGAAACTAGAGGGCGAGATTGTAAATTTTTAAAACTTGTAAAATAACCTGCATCCCCGAGGTCAGAACGTTGAACCTATGTAAACAAAGAAAAATTAATTATGAACTATAATTATTTTCTTATTCTTCTTAATGCTCGAAATATGTAAATGTTGAACTTAAATATATTTCATTTCACATCACTTTTCGAGAGAAATCAAAGGGGTGGTTTAGATAGAGATATTCACAAAAGGCTTTATTTATTCATTTCAAAATCTTTATTACATCAAAGTTCCCTCACCCACTACATAAAGAACGGTAGGAGCCATTCAGAAATCTCCTAAAGCCTATCAGTACATTATTGATCCAGGCGGACCAAATGAGCTTGAGCAGTTGTCTTTGAGGTAGCTTCATCAGTCCCCATGCCGAGAATCTCCTCCATAAATCGAACATGAGCATCTAGCTTCGCCTCCTTAACACCTAATCTGCTGTCAGCATTCTCCAACTTCTCGGTCCAGCAATATGGGTTGCTTTATTTCAAGCAAATGATGGTTGAAGCTTAGAAAGTCTCTTTCAACTTGGTCGATCTGCTTTCTCAGATACTCCAAGGAATTCTCAAGATGGTTCTGCTCAAGGAAGTGCCCCACTCTCAGTTATGTGAGCTTCAACAATTTTAGATCAAGGACCTTCTTCTTTTTAAGCACTTTCTTCTTAATAACGCTAAAGGGATCTTGACCAGCTCGCCCACACCACTTCCTCAAAAAGCTTATCAAGAAGATCGGTCAAAGGTTTCACATCCATCGTGGTAGCTCCAATTGCCAAAGCTGCATCCATTGTATGGTGAAGGGAACCAATTGACGTAAGCCTTTCGGAAGATAAGGCTTGAAGGGGGCCACTTAACATGAGCCACATGGTCTCCCTGGAAATCTTAGTGGAATCCAGCTGCTCCCTAGTGATATACCTATTATGGGGAGGTTCATCTTCCAAAGAATGGCTGGAATGGAATCTACCACAGTAGCCTGAGCAGGTTCAACACCCTCGAAAACAGACTCGAACCAAGCCACGGGACTTGCCCTAACCACCACAATAGTGACACCCCGTTTAGAAATTGCAGCCGAGCGCTTCCTTTTCAAAGGAGTCTCTCCCTTGTTGCCTAAGGCTACAGAGATCGGTAAACAACGGTACCTCCTTCTCCTTGAACCTTAGGGGACTGCTCAACGTTCGTCGTTTTGGACTGTTGCTGGACCCCTTCCACGCTGCTTGCTTTCAGGGTCCCAGAGTCCAAGATCTCCTACCCCGACTCAACAAGAAGCATTTGAGCAACTGCATCATGGGCCATGATAGGATTTTCTTGACCTAAACCCTCTTCATGAGATCCTTTGGGAACGACATAAGGGCTCGAACCTGTGGACCTAATCACAATCATGGGGTCAGCCATCTGCTTCACTGTATTCTCCTCTAATGCTGCTTGCACAAGTTCATCAGTAGTGGTGGGCACTTCCTCATTATGCACAACAGTGGTGGGCACTTCCTCATTATGCACAGCAGTGACCCCCGAGCAACTTCAATGGTAGCCATAACAGCTACTTCATCTTTATCTTCCTCCATAGGGGTTGGATCTTGGTATGACAATCATCCATTTAGAATACCTTCTTCAAGATACTCAGTGAGGTCTCTTGCAAAGTCACTCGCGCCCGAAAGCTCTTGTCGAGAAGAACTTTCATACAAGACAATTAGCTCTGCTTAAGTAGGCCCATTACCTATAGGATTTAATTGCCCATATTCTACAAGTATCTCTGATCGCGGCTCAATAACCAGGCCCGCCACAAGTACAATTGGCTCAGTCTGGTCAGGCTATGGTCTCGGTTGTTCTACAAGTGAACAAGAAGAACATGAAGCAAGCTAAAACTAAAGACAGAAGCAAGGAATAAACAAGTAAAGAAAAATAATCACCTTCAACTATGGGGTAAGCTTGTCGAAAACCATTTGAGCTGCCTCAGCAGCAACCTTTTCAATCGACGACTCCAACATAGGTGGAGCCTTGGGAATCAGGGGAATGAGCTCCATTGATTTTGGTGGACTAGCCTCAAAAATTGGCACCTTGTCACCGGATTCTAAAAAGAAAATGGTGTTAAATAGAAAAAAGAAGATAAACATGAACAAAAGGAAAAGTGAAGTAAGATACCATAACCCTCAACGGCCTCTATGACAGGATCCACTGTCATTTCTTCTTCAGAAACAGGGACCATTGTCTCTGCAAAACGGAATCGAGAAGTTATCATGAAGGTTAGGAGAAATGAAAGAAAACAAAGGAGAAAATACAAGGCTTACCCGCCACAAGTCGAGCAGACTTTTGAGTCCCAAAGTGGGAGGGTCTCTCCTTCTTCTTTCTTTTCATCCTCTTGGGTTAAGCTATAGGTTTACTGAGATGGCTTTCTTCTGCGACCGTCCAGGCACTGACTTTATAACAACTTTCTCAGTGACTTTGGGGGCAAAAGAACGAGTGGGACAAACTTGGAAGAAGAACCCCCACATCTTGAGCCGGCGCAAAAGGAATCAACGAGTTGTCAACGTGAGGAGACTCTATTACCAAATCCTCAAAAGCACTACGAGTATCCTCATTGCCTCGATACCCTATAGACTATTCACGAGAAATTACATGAATGCAAGGATTCAAGGCCACATTTCACAAAATCAAACACACAAAAAAATGGGGATAAAATTACTTATCATTATTAAATTTCCTTTATTTACATGGGTTCAATGCTCTGACCACAGAGATGCAAAATATTTACAAGTTTTAGAACATCACAATCCCTCCTTCTCGTCTCAGATGTGATCCAAACTAAGAAAAATTTGACAATATAAATGAAATTTGGAAAAAACGTAGAAATAGAGAAAGGAGGTCAGTGACTGACCATGCCCGTTCACTAGCCATTGTTAATGACCGGGCAAGCTCAGTCACGGCCTCTAGCAGCGCCATTTCTTCTCTTTCCTCTTGTCATCTTCTTCTGAAACGTCTTTAGAGTGATGCAACATTCTGTTTTGGCTTTTTAATACTTCTAAAATGCATTTTGAAGCCTGTAAATTGAGTTTTGACTTATTATGGCCTTTGATAATCATCACTTTAATTATATAGGAATTCCAACGTTTGTGTTAGTTATTAGATTGGAGTTGCGTCATTCTGCACTTATAGTTTTTGAAGAATAGAATGAAACTATGAAAATGGTATAAAAACAACTCTTTGAACAGCCTACTCTCCCCAAGTGAGAAGATCAAAGGGAACTACAACTTCATCATTTTGAGTCTTCCATTGCTTGAAACTCAAATTTCAAATATGGCAATCGTGTGCATCTTCCTCCTTAGAGCCATTTTTTCCTTAAACTTGTGAAGGGAAGAAGAATGATAAAGGCTTGGATCCTTGTAGAATGCCAAGTGCTTGAAGAAGAAATGTCTATGTAAGATGGAGAGTGTTGGAGCACCAAAATGGAGTGCAGAAGTGTTTAAAACTTATGGAACCCAAGATCCTTTGCAAAGAGGCTTCTTGTGTTTATTTATAACCTCCAGAGGAAGTTAAGGTGGTTCCCAGCAGTTGGAATTCGAATTAAAGTAGAAAACCACCCCAAAAACTATCCAAGAACACTTTACAGGTGGCAGTGACCTCACAGTTACTGCCATGCCTATTTATGGGTCTTTTGCACATATAGTCCATCATTATTAATTTAGGGCCCAAACGATGCCAAACTTCACAAAACTTAGAGGGATATCTTCTAAAATTATTTTGAGCATGACATAGAAATTTATCATGTTTTGACCTCTGCAAGTTGGTCAAACCTCGCCTTTGACTTTTCATGAAAGTGGGTCATTACTTCAGCTCTTTGGGGTCCAAATGACCTCCAGTGATCTTGAAACTTGAAGAAGTTAATGTCAGGCACATTTTAAAGGCTTCATCCAAATCTTATATAATTTAGCTTTGTAGAGTAGGACTTTGGTCAGTGACCCCATCATTACATGTTCTAAGTATCCCCTTAAATTGCAAGCAGTTAATTGGTTTTTCACCCAAATGATATCCAACTACTTTGAAACTTTAGGTAGTTGATCCTTAACATATTTTGAGTGTCTTAACCATATTTCATCAACTTTGACCTCATGAAAGTAGGACTTTGGTTAGTGACCCCAAGGTTTGAGGGTCACTGACCCTAAGTTGATATATGGCTGACTTAGGATCAAATTAATAAAGTCCCCTTGGATTGAAACTTTGAAGGCTCTTTCTAAACATGACTTGAGCCTTCCATCTAAATTTTGTCAACTTTGGCTACATAGAAGTAGGACTTTGGTTAGAACCACAAGGTTTGAAGGTTACTAACCCAAAGTTGACATGTTTGTTGCATTTGGGTCTAATGACATTTAATTGGCTGAGATTTTGTAGAGCTACTCCTGAATATGAATTGAACTTTCTCTAGGAGTTTCAGTTGATTTGGTCTTCATGAGGCGCCATTTTGCATAGTGATACCAAAAAACTTGAAAGATAACCATCTATACTTGGTTTGGATCCAAATGATGTCCAAATATTTTGAAATTTTGAAGGATTATCCTTGATTGTAATTGTAGAAATCCCTATGAGTTTCAATTGGTTTTGCGATGTCGAAGTGTCAATTACCATAGTGACGCTAAGGAACCTAGGAGACAGTTACTTAAGCTTGAATTAGCATTTAAATGAAGTCCACGTGCCTTGAAACTTTGAAGCATCATTTCTAAGTATCTTTTTAAGTTGTCATGTGATTTTCAGCCACTTTAATAATCCAGAAGCTTGAATGTGTTTAGTAATCCCAAAACTTTGAGTCAGTGAACCTTGAATTTGGTGGTTGTAGTGACTAGATGAAGTCCAATGGCTTTAAAATTTGAACTACTATACTCTAAGCTCCTTTGAAGTCTTCTGATAGAGTCTCACCAACCTAGAACATCTAGATGAAATACTTGACCTGGTTTCCCACAACTTTAGGGTTTTTGTGCTCTTAAGCTTGGAATTTGCTTATGATGTCTTCACTGCAACACTTGTAATGTTTGTGATTTTTTATAAGCCCACATCAACCACTTGGACTAGCTTTTGACAAAAAGCTTGAGACTTTCTTCCGTCGTTTTGTCTTGATTAGCCTTTGCCTTCGGGAACATACCATTGACAATGCTCACCCTCTGAATCTCATGAAAAACTGAACAACTCTTCACCTACCATTGGACAATGCCAGAGGTCACTTTGGCATTCACCTTCTAGGGATAAAGGAAGGTCGTGCAAGTCTTAGTGGCATCAAAGAATCCCCAGTCATTTCTAGCTTCCAACATAGTACCTTGGCCACCTTTCAAGCTACATGAGCTTCCCACAATGCCGTGGAAGAGGTAGAACTATTATCCAAATCATGAAGGCACATAAGGCTCAGTCTCGGCAACATTGCCTCTCTAGTAAATGAGTTCTCCTAGTCTAATGGAAATCAACCATTTTTTCTCCAACAACGAGAGGGGAAAAGCTCTAGTTGGTCCCATTGAGTGATCAATAGGTGCTTGGATACCAACATTCCCACCCTCCTCACTTCCAAAACTGTCACGACCCGAGCCCAGAATTCGGGGGTTAGCGAAAAGCTAAACCGGTGACACACGTACTCCCGTGCACGTGCACCCAAACCCAGTCCAGATGCACGCACACAAGGGATCTAACACGTGCGAAACAGACGAACGCGGAAGCTGTAGATATCATAGCAAGCAACAAAGAAAATAGCGGAAGCCAAAGCAGAAACAAATAAGGAAGCGACAAAGACAAATACACTGATATAAAACCAAATACACACCAAAACCATATATACAAAATACACAGAATACAAGTCCAAAGTCCAAAGATCCACAGTCCAAATACAAGTCCCCTGAAACCAAAACTCAAAATCCCAAAACGAAAAGCCACTGGAAGTATGCATGAACGCACTCGGCAGAGATGATCAGGCCCACTCTGCCAAACCTGAGGGTGCCTCTACACTCGCCCCTGCAGCCTCCTCGACCGCCTGGGAGCTGGGCAAGGTATCTGTGCCTGCAACACCACAGACAACACAAATGAATACAACGATCCAGCAAATATAAGTAACAGGGGTGTAACACTCATAGTATCAAAGTGAATAAATGACAGAATAATGATTTCAGAGTTTCATCTTAGTAAGCTAAGCAAATCGTGCATAGAAGTAAAGCATGATATGTGAATCAAACATAGAAATACTGACTAAGTGGCTACTACGTTAACCATGTTCTCTCCAATAGAGAGCAGAGCAGAGCAGAGCAGATGAGAACACCACTGACCGGGCCAGGGTACAAGTGGGTCTCGGTTTCCTGGGTTCCGGGGTCCCAAGACAAAGCAACACTGCAGTTATACAGAGATACAGAGATCTAAGCCAAAGGTAACCCCGTCGGGCATCCTAGGGCTGAGGCTGAGTAGAGCCAGACTAATACCAATCAAATCAAATCCATAGAAAGGGAGATTATCCGCTTTGGACTCACCGATGACAAAGACCGGATCTTATCCTCACGTATTAACCTCTGGGCAGAGCCACCCGGGAATACCCAAACTCAGAGATAAACAAAGCCAGCAGAGCATAGATATAAATCCAAAGCACAGCATAGATCAAAGCATAGTGCAGAACGAAGCATAGAACAGAGATACAGGACGAAAACAAAAATGACTACGGAATGCATAAACTTAGATTAACAGAACAGAGGGCAAAATCATAAACAATATGCAATGCATCTCAGATTAATACGGAGTCAAGGTTCATTACAAGCCAGTCCTAAGCTAGTTGTTCACTGTCACTAACCGTGCATGTTGATGTAGTTTTAAGTTAGTCAATGCACCGTTGCCATCAAAGTGTTGCAATGTAATCTGTGCGTGCACCGACGTCCCTTAAACCAACACCCATGGGGAGGTGCTTAACAGTAAATCAACACTCACATGAATAAGTTACAGCCTAACAGACTATTCATGCGATCCAAGAATCCATTGGGCCGGTTTACATGGGTGGTTAACCTGTATTTGAGTCCTACCAGTCTCACCATTATCCTAAGTTATGTTTCAGAATTGCCATGCCTAACGGTTTAGCTATGGGGGACCTATGGTTGAGCCGAAGACATCTTACGCGCTTGTCGTACTATGCACTACGGCTTCACCTTGGTTCCATTCAAAACACAGCTAAACTGATCATCCTTCCATCTCTGATCTAATACCTTTTTACGGCTGAGCTACAGTCAGTATACGGCTTAGCCGTAGACCAATCCACGGCTTGGCCGTAGCATTCCACGGCTTAGCCGTAGCCTCACCGTAGGAGTACTGATATCAGAAAAGTTTCGACTGATCAGAGATTTAATTCACGGTTGGGGTACGGTTGGGTCACGGCTAGCTTACGGCTCAGCCGTAGGACAAATTACGGCTTAGCCGTAGCCTAGCCGTAGAACAAAAGTGAAATTTCAAGTCTCTGGATAGTGAGCCGTAGAAGTTCACGGCTTAGCCGTACAATACAGAGATGAATTCGGGCTGAGTACAGAAACTGAAATTTGACACAGAAACATCCCCAAACAAGCTACAGAGGTTCCAAATTCACAAGCATTGGCTGTAAACATCAAATACACTAAAGAAGATGGAAATCAAAGCATTCAAATAGAGCACCCATGTGTGTTATAAAAGTCTGTACTTATACTTGCCTCAAATCTGAAAAATCCTCTGAAATCAAGCTCCAATCCACTAAGAATCAAAACAAATCAAAGCAATAGCACATGCATGAGATGAGGGAAACACACATAGCTTGGAGAAGGAATCCAATCGAAGATGAAGAATGCAAAACCCACTTACCTAAGCAATTACAGAGAGGGGAGAAGAAAAGAACCCAATCGGTGGGTGCAAGCTCCCAACCCAACTTAGAACGAGAAGAGGATGAAGAGAAGGGAGAGAGAGAGAACGTGAGCTCCTGAATTCTCCTTGCATGCAACGTTGAGGAATGAAATGAGCAGGAGAGAGAGACATCTGGAGCTAACTTACTTATATAGGTTTGGAAGTTTAAGTCAAAGTCCAAAGAGTCTGGTTTATTTACAAATCAAGTCACATGAAGGTCCATCTTCCCCAATTGACTCCAAACGGATTTGACACAGTTACGGAAATTGTCGAGCTCAATGAAATACACGTGCTGACACCAAGATGATGCAAAGATGATATGAGCAAAACAAAAGCAAAATTACGAAAAAGGGCTTAGAACTACCTATTCCAGGTCAAAGGTTACTCAGCTACCTATCCAAGGCCCAAAACTAAGTCCAAAAGAATAAAACAAAACAAAACACACTAATGAGCCACTAATCCGGCTCAAAGGGGATCGGAGTGTTACAAAAACCACCACCAGCATTATGCAAATCATGAAATTATGGTGATCTTACAACCGGCGTTGTGCTTTGGTGAGAGATAAATTAATTCCTTTGTCGCAGGGTACGGCTCCGTAGAAAGTAATATCTTGGCAACTACCTAGCTTATGGAAATTAGTGCAGTGGTGGACAAACCAAGGATACAAAAGATGCTTGGAGAAAACTTTGTTATACGCTTTCCTTTGTCACACCAAAAAGGACACAAGCTTTAGCTTAGCACACATAGCTAACCAAGGCACGTGCGAGTGCCAACCTCTCTCCAAAAGCCATACGGCATGCAGGAAGGATACAACCAGTCCTGAACTCCTTCTCAATAGCCATAAAGATCACTTCCAAAAGCCATGCCGTAAGATACGTCGCCATAAGGCAGTAATGCTTCATGCCTTTAGAAAGCTTCTTTTCCATCATCTCTAAGATACAGGCTATTGACCATATCCCCTATCTCAAGATCCTCAGAGGTCTCACCAGGTGTGACCACTTGCTGTTTGAATACATCTTGATTCACAAAGAAGGAGGCATCCTCTTTATAGGCATTTGCCACCCAAACAGTGGTCTTTACCTTGGAACGGTTGTCTTGCGACATCTTGTATAAGGTGAAGAGTTGAAAGTAGATGGCCTTGAACTCGTCACTCCTCACCCTAAGGGAATTGTTGTAGGTCACCAGCTTTTCATAAAGAGCACCCAAGATCGGCAGCCCAAAAACTTCCAGTATTCTAACAAAGAGAACCCCAACTCAGCATTAGGGTTGATGAAAGTGTTTGTGGTTAGACAAAAGCTCTCAATAATGGCATGGCACACCTCCTGGTTATCTTAAAGGACCCAATCCCTGGTCACTAAAATAGTTTCATAAATCTCAACCCTTCAGTAAGGCTTCACATTTTTAAGGACTACATCTACCCATGTCTGTCAAGCTTTAGAAGGAACAAACCACCATTGAGGGACATGCCACTCTATCCAGCCACTGCTTCCATTTCCAAGGACTCCGAAACCAATAGTGTGAAGTTGGGAAATATGGCTCTAAATTGGCAAAGTTGCATGATTAGGCGCCAGCATCTCAATGCACTGTCCCTCTCCTTCAGCATAATAAGGGTGCTTACTCAAAAACACTCTTGTCCTATAATGATGCATGAATTTCCCCCACTTCAAGTCATCACACTTCGAAGGAATAAAAACAAGCAACTCCAATAGTTGAGGACCCCTCTTATACTGATGTTCTGTAAAAAGGTCGATTATTACACCATCCTTATTGAAATACCAGTAGACCAGCAAGTCAACACTCTGGTCATATTAGCAGCCATCACTACCACCAAAAATACAGTTCGGCTTCTTTAAGGTGACCTGCCCATCATCTTTCCATGGAAAATCACTAAGGATGTCTTCATAAACTTGCAGTTGCGAGTAGCCAACAAATGAGCCCTCAAGTTCACTAGTGTCTCAACAGTGTGCACTTCCACATTCTCGAGAATCTCTTTGAATTCGGCCCTAGTTTGATGACAAATAGTTCATGGAGAGGGAGGGGTGCTACAAGAAGAGGAGCACTTCTTGCCCTTGGCAGAAGAGGAAGTAACCTTCTTACTGCAAGGTCCTAACCCGACTTAATTGTAATTTATGTTAATTAAATTTGATTTCGTATTAATTAATATATTTTGGCTTTAATTTATATTGTTCTTAATTCTTAGTGGGTTTCAGTTGGCTAGGTAGTTGGATTCGAACTTTACTTAGATAGTTAAGGACCTTCTTGTAATTTAGAGTTTCATGGTTTACATTATTTTGGCACCACATTAATTGCATCATGAGCATTTTATCTCGTGGGTCAACTTTTATATTTGGCCCAGCTCAATTTGGATCAATCTTGGCCCAATTGAAGTCCATTTGACTCAAACTCTAATTTCCTTAATGAATATGGACTTGCATGCAAAACTATAGAAATTTGAGTATAGAAAGAGAAAACCATCGTTCCTTTTCATTCCCCCAAGTCCTTCTCTGGCTGGAGCTCCACCATCTTCACTATTCTCTCATCTCTTCTTCAAATTTTAGTTAGAAACTGAATCTTAAGAGCTTGCATGTGCTCCTCCTAGCTTTCATTCACCTCCTTCTACATCCTTGTGCATCTTCTTCCAAGGAACTCACCAATCAAACTTCTTTCTCACAATCCACAACTCTCCAAGGTAAGGAATCACTCCTATTTCATTTCCTTGAGGTGAAAAGAGTCAAGGGGACTCAGATGAGTAACATGCATGTATCTTGCACTTGATTCACCATTTGCAAGTCTTTCTATATAATAGGATTTGTTTCTATTGAGGCTTTCTCCACCATCAAATCAAAGGAGAGGCTAGTTTTGGGTAAAGTATTGATAATAGGCAAGTATAAGAGTATATTATTACATGCATGTCTAAATTTGTTGATTCTTAAAGTGATAATTTGAAATGCAAGTTAACAACTCATTCACCCCTTGATTAAGTATATATATGTTGGATTAAGTGAATATGAGTATAGATATGTAATATTAATGATATATATGGGCAATGTAAGACCTGTGATGATAATTTGGAGCATAAGAAATTACATTGGAACCAATAACTGAGAGTTCTATATTGAACTTGAGCTTCAGGAACAGTTTCCAAAATTTCTGAAGTATATGGTGAGGCTCATGGCTAAGCCGTAAGTGTTCTATGGCTCAGTATCCAGAGAGCTCAAAACCCACAATTGAACTACAGCTAACCCTCAGCCAAACTGTGAAATGAACTATAGCTAAGCCGTAACCATCCCGTGATCAAGCCGTAAGCCATTTTACGACGAGCCTTCTAGAGAACCCCCAAACCTAGCTTTTCTCTACGGTTAACCCATAGCTAAGTCATGAGTTATACTACGGCGAAGCCATAGCTTAGCCGTGGCCTAGCTGTAAGCCAATATACAGCTAAACCATATCAGCAGATGAATTTGTGAAACATCACGGCTAAGCCGTAGGCCACCGTAATAGCTGATGAATTTACAAAACATTATTCCAATGACTTACCATGGACCATTCGTAGTACATGTGGGGCATAAGGAGAGGCTACACTTTTGATCTTTGGTGGAGCCGAGGTATTCTAAAATTTATCATTAGATTATACAAATTTTCTACAACCATAATACTATTCAAAATTACCGGAACATGAGGCCTTACCGAAGCCCTGGTAAGTGTTAGAATATATGGAACAATGGGTATTACTTTAGACTATTTTATGGGATAAAGAATGATTCATTCGTATTATTTGAATACTTTAGTATTATTTTGGCCCAAAATGCTTTACGGAACTTACTCACGATGTTTTATGAGGCAAGCTTTATATGAGCACAACTAATTTATTAAATTAAGAGCTATTTTATGGAAATATTTTAAGGGGAACTTATACAAATATTGGGAATATTCTAGAACCATTTATTAGAGTTATTGGAGAGCAATGTACCCCCAGTTTTAGTAAAATCTTATTTTATTTCTTAAAAATGGGAATTAAATTGGGAGTTGTTCTAACTTTATTTTGAGACCTTCGAGATATTATATAAGCCATTCTTACCTTTAGGACATTAAGTACAATCAAATACCATGTAGGCCTTAGAAATGGTATCTTTACCTCAAATAAATTAGCCCAATGGTAATCAAATGATAAGTAGGAAGAGTGAAGAGTCGATTTTCCATGTGGTTTCCCGATGTTATGTCATGGGTGTTGGCATAAGAAGAGGTGTCTTTTGCATATACATTGTAACACCGAGATATTGGTAACACAATGACACTGGACCTTTATGAATACATTGTGTTGAATGCCCTCAAGATAACGAATTACCTAGCTTAAGGTTTGTTAGTAAACATCCTTGATACTTATTCAATCTAAATACATTTATATTGTTAAGTAACTTTACCCTCAACATGATCTAAACATGTACCCATTTTTCTTAGCGAACCTTGAGGCAAAATTGGGCCTGCACTTCTATTGAGTGTGTGCCTGTGAACCGAAATGGGTGTAGCTAAGTTTGAAAGGGATCGAGCTCTATTAGCTTATTTAAATATACATTATCTGATTATTAGTTACTTGTTAAATTTTGATTTTTGTGATTGAATATGATCTCAAGACCAAAACTCCCTTATGTGTGATATGATGATAAGTAGGAATGATTATGTACAAATATGTGGTGATCGCTATGAACAATGAGAAGTATACATGATATGAATTTAAGATGTTCCTGATATGTCGAGTTGGCACCAGTTAGCTTGTACCCTTATTAAGTTCGACGGGACCAATTTGGGTACCCCTTATATCACTGCTGCAATAGTTTATGGAGGAGTTGTCAGCGCTCTTCGCGAAGCTAGACTGATCCCTTAGCGTAATTCTCATATGTATGTTATACATTCTCTCTAGATGATAAACTCTCTTTAGGGAGAATAGAGCCTCATAGATGCCAATTAGTATGTTTTGATATCTTGTTTATGATTCGTTACTTATGCTTATTTTATGCACAGTATGCCTAGCTTACTATTATTGATATGTTTTAATCAATATATTTTCTAATTCATTTGATACATCATAATGGTATTATATATCTCGATACTTGTTTAATCGTCGTGTTAATAGTGCTACCCTTGGTGTTACAAGTGCCAAACCCAACGCTAGTGTCACGACCCGAGCCCAGATCATCGGGGGTTAGCGAAAAGCTAAACCAGTGACACACGTACTCCCGTGCACGTGCATCCAAACCCAGTCCAGATGCACACACACAAGGGATCTAACACGTGCGAACTAAGCGTACGCGGAAGCTGTACATATCATAGCAAGCAACAAAGGAAAAGCGGAAGCCAAAACAAATGCGGAACGGAAAAGACAACGATATAAATAAAACACAAAAACCATATACAAAACTGAGTACACGCCAAAATAGCGATATACAACATGATACAGAGTACAAAGTCCAAAGTATCAAAATACAAAATATCAAAACCAAACAACTAGGCCACTGATAATATGCATGTACGCACTCGGCAGAGGTGATCAGGCCCACTCTGCCAAACCGGAGGGTGCCTCTACACTCGGCCCTGCAGCCTCCTCGACCGCCGGGGAGTCGGGCAAGGGATCTGTGCCTGCAACACCACAGACAACACAAATGAATACAACGATCCAGCAAATACAAGTAACAGGGATGAAACACTCATAGTATCAAATAAAATAGTGACAGAAGATTAAATACAGAGTTCCATCTTAGTATGCTAAGCAAATCATGTATAGAAGTAAAGCATGATAAGTGAATCAAAACATAGAAATACTGAACTAAGTGGCTACTACGTTAACCATATTCTCTCCAGTAGAGAGCAGAGCATAGCAGAGCAGAGGAGAACACCACTGACCAGACCAGGGTACAAGTGGGTCTCAGTTTCCTGGGTTCCGGGGTCCCAAGACAAAGCGACACTGCAGTGATACAGAGATACATAGATCTAAGCCAGAGGTAACCCCGTCGGGCATCCTAGGGCTGAGGCTGAGTAGAGCCAGACTAATACCAATCAAATCAAGTCCAAAAGAAGGGAGATTATCCGCTTTAGACTCACCGATGACAAAGACCGGATCTTATCCTCACGTATTAATCTCTGGGCAGAGCCACCAGGGAATACCCAACTACATCAGAGATATACAAAGCTAGAAATATACAGAGCATAGCATAGACTGAGTCAAAGCACCAAGCATAGATCATAGTATAATACAGAATGAAGGCTAAACAGATATACAAGACGAACACAAAAGAGTCTCGAAATGCATGAGCATAGATTAACAGAACAGAGGGCAAAACTGTAAGCAATATGCAATGCATCTTAGATTAAGACGGAACCAGGGTCAATTACAAGCCAACCCTAATCTAGTTGTTCACTGTCACTAACCGTGCATGTTGATGTAGTTTTAAGTTATTTGATGCACCGTTGCCATCCTAGTGTTGCAATGTAATCCTCACGTGCACCGAAGTCCCTTAAATCAACACCCATGGGGAGGGGCTTAACAGTAAATCAACACTCACATGAATAAGTCACGGCCTAACAAACTATTCATGCGATCCAAAGAATCCAATGGGGCCGGTTTACGTGTGTGGTTCCTTGTATATATAAGCCCTACAAAGTCACACTATTATCCTAAGTTTTATTTCGGATTTGTCATGCCTTATGGTTTAGCCATGGGTGACCTACTGTTGAGCCGAAGACATCTTACGCACTCGTCGTAACATGCACTACGGCTTAACCGTGGTTCCCTTCAAAACACAGCTAAGCTGGTCATCTTCCACCTCTGATCTGATGCCTTTTACGGCTGAGCTACGGTTCAGTATACGGCTTAGCCGTAGACCAATCCACGGCTTAGCCGTAGCCACACCGTAGGAGTACTGTATCTGAAAAGTTTCGACTGATCAGAGATTTAATTCACGGCTGGGTTACGGTTGGGTCACGGCTAGCTTACGGCTCAGCCGTAGGACAATTTACGGCTCAGCCGTAGCCTAGCCGTAGAACAAAATCGAAATTTCAGGTCTCTGGAAAGTGAGCCGTACAAACTTACGGCTTAGCCGTACAATACAGAGAACGAATCGGGAAAGGTACAGAACTTGGAAAAACATGTATAAATTGAGCAAAACAAACTCCAATGAATCCCAAAAAGATAAATTAGGCTGTAAGTTCCTTCTAAGCCTATGAGAACTAAAGAATCACAGCAATCAAACAAATACCCATATGTGTTATCAAATCCTGTACTTATACTTGCCTCAAAACTCTGTCAATCCACCAAATCAAGCTCCAAATCAACTAAAATCAAAGCAAATCAAAGAAACAACACATGCATGAGATGTAGGAAGACACACAGAGCTTGGAGAAGGAATCCAATTGGAGAAAGGAAATCAAACCCACTTACCCAAAGCAAAGACAGAGATAAGAGAGAGAGAACCCACTCGAACTTTGGAAATTCCGATGATAACCAAGAGGGAAGGAGAGAAGGATGAAGAGGAGAGAAAGAGAAGAAACAACGTGGACTTCCCTGAGTTCTTCTTGCATGCACGTAGAAGCCAAATGAGCAGGGATGAGGACATCTATAAGATGACTTATATATATAGGTTTTTGGAAGTTAAGTCAAAGTCCGAAGAGTTTAAACTATTTACAGTTTAAGTCATACGAAGGTCCAACTTCTCCAATGTACTCCGAATAGATCTGACACAGTTACGGAAACTAACGAGCTCAACAAAATACGCGTGCTGACACCAAGATGATGCAAAGATGATGCAAGCAAAGCAAAAGCAAAATTACGAAAAAGGGCTTAGAACTACCTATCTCAGGTCAAAGGTTACTCAACTACCTATCTAAGACCCAAAACCAAGTCCGAAAGAATAAAACAATGGAAAAACACACTAATGAGCCACTAATCCGGCTCAAAGGGGATCGGGGTGTTACAGCTAGTACGGTGAACTACATGCCCCCGGCAGGAACCTCAACGGTACCTCAGGGAGTAGATTAGTGGAACATAGATGACATTTTCTATGAATCATCCTACAAAGAGCATCAATGGGTTTTCTTGTTGGGTTGTTTAGCTTGGACTATGGTCATTCTTGCACCTAGCGATTTGATAGATACATATATAATTTTGAATTTTGTATATGTTTAAGTAATTGCTGCCACGTAAATGTGGATGGTTAAGTATAGACTTCAGATTTATTTTTGAAATGGATGATGTTTCTTTTATTATTGCTTATGATCATTACAGGTGTATTTCACAGGCTTCCGCTTGATTGGTAGAATATAATATACATGTTTGTGGAACTTCCTCATACGTTCCTGTGGAATTTCCCTTGTAGCAGTTCGTGCGTGTCTTCACATGGCACGTATTGCTACGGGATTACGTATGCATACTCCAGGGGCCCATTATGATCCCCAATTCCCAGGATCGGGGCGTGACACTTACCTTTGTCTATGAGAAATGAAGTCAAACAAAAGCACAGGAGATGAACTAAGTGTAAAATGTTAGCAAATTTCTACTAAAATTTCGATAGCATCTCCCCTTAGTAAAAAAGGAGGGTACAAGGCCTTGAAGAGAGAGGTTTACTTACCTCCGAGCCTCGGCAACATTCAAGCACATGCATAAAGCTCATCGATAAGGTTTTCAAGTCAAAGCAATGTAGTGCTCGTTAAAGGCACTCATGGAAGTAGCAATTAGGGTTTTGGTCAACATAGATATATGAATAGCAAAAGCTGCATACAATATATCAGGGAATCCATGCATAAGGAATTCAAGAAAATTCTAAGTGTGAAAAAAGGTGGAACCAGGTTATCTTTTAACCATGGAAGATAAAAACCTAAAAATTGCTTTAAGGCATGTGAGTTTCTTGGCTACTTAGAACAGAACCATTGGTTATCAAGAGAAAAATCCGAAAAAATGCCGAAGGCATGCAAACCTCTTGGCTACTTAAGTCAGCATATTATTGGGTACCCAGAGAAGGCCAACAATTAATATGCACGATTGGTTATCCTAGGAAAACCAAAGGCCACTGTAAAGCGATTGGCCATTGAAATTCAAATCCTCATCGCAGATCAGTCAGCTATTCAAAAGACGAACTGCAACAACTCTTCAAAACTTGTGAAAATTCACAAAATCTGAAGTAAAAGCCCCAAGCCTATGTCCGAAACAATATACACCATTATTCCATGAAACAATCAAGTGTGAAAACCCTAGAAGATTCCAAGTTTGCTTTTTCCTGCCCCTTGAATATTGATTCTAACATGATTTAGAGAAATGAGGAGATCTCATGAAAAAAATCATGATTTTTGGCAAAACTTAAGCAAAAAGGAAGGAAATTCATGTGATTGAGCATGGTTTGATAAAACGAGAATTCATTGCATGAAACAAATACACAAAAATGTAAGAAAGTGAACAATCAATTCCTTTTTCTTTCCCTTTTGGGCATGTATCAAGCCCCAAAGATTGTTTCTTTGTCAACATCAAGCAAAAAAGAAGAAAATGCGAGAGAGAGCACATGCACAACCAAATCTTAAAAGAAAAAACATCAACAAAGCATGGAAAACAAATAGAATCGAGCGGCTCTGTAACCATGAATGGAAAGAAGAAGAAAACACCACACTAACCATATGTTCACTTTTCTTATAGAAAAAATCTGAAGATGAAGATGAAGAAGTCGAAGAGGAAACTATGAAACCCTAGCATAAGAATTTTGGAGTAAGGAAGAAGAAATTTCACACAGAGGGAATTTGAATAAGTCACTGCCCTTTCTATACTATGGGAAATTCCGCAAAGTGGGAATTTGAACAAGTAATGCCTGTGGTAGCCGAAAGGCAATGCTTTGTCTTTTTGCTCCACTTTTTGGCTTTTTCAAAATTTCAAAATTCCAAAATCCCTTCATCTTGATATTCCTCTCCAAAATACATTCGAAACAAGTATTTGTGCGATTAGTTTCAACTTCATTTGACCCTTCAAACCCTTAGTCATGTAAAAATAGTCAATTTTTAAGGAAATTTAAGGTGGATCTATAGCTCACGAAAAAGCAGTTCACTTGCTAATTTCTACCTTTTGATAATCAAGCATCTCTCTTATTATGCAATAAAGACCTTCTCCATGCCTTTGTTAGAATCAACCTCAAGAGCTCCAGTTAAAGCACCTTCACCCAGTTAAAAAAATTTTCTTGACCGCACAAAAGCACCTCCTAACTCGGTCAAATGCCATTTTTAGGGAAAATAAAAACACATAAACCAATCCAATTTTCATTCAAAAACAAATAAACCCTTGGATAAACCTCCAATTAACTTAAGCCTCGAGAAAACCTGTAACAGTTCGAACCCAATTAAGTGTGATTAACTACTAATTAAATAAGTTATTATCCAATTAGTGTAGCATTAATCTAAATAATGATGTTCAACATCTAATTAGGTTAGATTTAGTTCATTTTTGTCTTATGGAATCTAATGGGTCAAGTTAGGGTCATGGATAAGTAGTTTGAGTCGAGTTTAACCTTAACTAAGTAGATGAAAGACCTTTTTTATAATTTTAAATTCCATAATTTTACGTCATATATGCATTATATTGATATCATCGTGTTTGTCTTGTTAAACTCGTCAACTTTTGCACTTGACTTGAACACATGCGACTTCATTTGAACTAATTGGACCCTCATTTGACTTAAACTCAAAATACACTAGAAGGATGGATCTTCTTATAAACTTCAGAAATTCTAATGTTTAATAGAGGCAATAACCCTCTTAGTTGATCCTTCCTTTTTTAAAATTAAAGTAGCTTCTTCTACTTCCATTTTTCTTCCTCTTCATCAATACGAGCAAAATGGATCCTGCATGCATGGTTTCAAGCACCCACTCTCTCATTTCATCTCTTCTCCACCTTCCTCTCCTCTTTGAATTGAAGATAGTGGTTCATCGCTCTCCCTATAGTTTTTTAGCGGTGGTCTTGGTAAGAACCCTTACCCATTTACAGATCTATTGAGATAATGGAGTCAAAGAGACTCCCATCTTCACCATGCACTCATTCTCTCTATTTTTTATGCATGAATGTCATCTAAGGGTCAAGAACAGTGTGTTATTCTTCTCAAGTTGAGCCAAGAGGAGGAATATTGATTAGAACTCTTTTGATTACAACTCTTAAACAAAGGCAAGCATAAGCTAATTAATGTTGAATGCATGTTGATAACTTTTGATTTCTGTAAGTCTTTCAAATCTTAGCCTCATTTTCAGCCCTTTTTATTTATTTACATTGCATGATTAGATTGTCTAAATGAGTATGAGGTGGATTTCGATGTGTTAAGTGATTCATTAAAGTAAGAATGACCCTCTAAAAATAAAGGGTAGACATGCACTCAGGATTCCCGCACTATGGGTGAAGAGAAACCTTTTGTAACTAAATCTGCTTTAGAGATCCTGAAGCTTACGACTAAACCATAAGATTTACTATCGCTAGATTACCAAGGAGCAAAACTTGACCTTTCTTCTATGGTTGAGCTCACGACTAAACCGTGAAATGAACTGAGGCCAAGCCATATCCAAGCCGTGCCCAACCATAAGTTTACATACGGCTAAGCCGTAAGCCACTTTATAGCTTAACTGAGAATACAGGAAAACTTTTGCATTTACGGCTAAGCTGAGCTATACCTACGGTTAAGCCATGAGACCTCTACGGCTAAGCCGAGAAACACAAGGCTAAGTCGTAAGAACCTTGAAAAATCTAAAAAAATTAGGGACATTAGGAAAGACCTTGTAGGACCTTAGTTCCTTGGAATCCTTTAATATAATCATTTTGTCCAATGAAAAATTACTTAACATGAAGTATCTTGAGGGCTGAGACTCATTCATGTCACACTATCTATTTGTTAAGCACCTCCCCATGGGTGTTCGTTTAAGGGACTTCGATGCACATTTCCTATACAATGTGACATCAAAAGGAGGTAACCGTGTATCAAATAATTTAAAACTACATCATCATACACGTTTAGAAACAATGAATGATTAGATTAGGGTTGACTTATAAGTTACCTTGATTCTACTTAATTTAATTGCATGGCATATTGATACCTTTATAATTGCTCTCTTATTCAAAATGATTATAATGAATTGGTCATGTTCCCTTGATATATGTTTCTTTTCTATTATTAATATTGTGAAATGAGTAAGAATGAATTATATGTTTAATGAATTATCTACAATGAAACGAGTTGCAATATTTACTCAATTTTACTTATATGATTTGCAAAGGTCTGGCTCTACTCAGCTTCAGACTTAGGATACCCAACGGGATTGATTTTGGTGTAGTAGATTAACACGGTGCCACTACAGTGTGTTTTTTGAGCTTCCGGACTCCATGTACGTAGAGACTCAATCGCACATTTGGCCAAGGCGTTGGTGTTCTCAATGCAAAGGTCCTTAGAGGGAAGATCTAGTAAATGCAATAGCCAATTAGTAAAATATTTCTCTTATTTGATTCTTATATCATGTTTTTTTTAATGCACAACATGCTTAGTATGCTAAATTGACTTCCATTGATTAATTTTTAATAATTCTCCGCGATACAATGCGTGTTACTGAAATTGTGCTTATACTTTACTGAATAGTTTTATTCATAAGTTGTCTAATAGTGTTACAGGCTCAAATCCTAGTCCCGAACTTACGAAGGTCGAGGAGGCTCAAGAGGAGGCCGACGAGGTTCCCTAAGGCATAGGCAAGTGGACAGCACAAGAAATCTGACTAATCCACCTTCGGAGTGCTATACGACTATCTTAGAGTATTCCTATTTTGTGTTTTGGATGCATTAGAGTTTTATGGCATGGCATTAGTTTTTATTTTGTCATGTACAGTCCATGATCCATAGTATTTTGGGACATTGTATCTTTTGTAATTGTCCATAAAATCTTTATCACTTTCTTTTGTATAAGCATGTAAGACATGTTGTGTACAAACTCTTATATGTACATGTCATATAGTTACATTTTTTTCTTCATTGCATTATGATGGTATGTACTATTTCAAGGAATGATACATTGGAAATGCTTAATTATTGAAGAAAACAAATTTACAGGTGCTATTGACAAGCTTCCGCATGATTATATGATTGGACAGATGTTTGCTCAAAGTACCTCACACGTGTAAGAAATGTGAATATCCCTTGTGTAATCCCACTTAAACTTCAGTCCAGGTGTGGATTACACTGGAGTATGCATGTTATGCTTCAGAATTAACCCTAGTCTAAGGATTATTGGGCTCGGGTTGTGACAAAGTCCTCCCTCACATGGAATAACAAACAATATCTATGAGAAAATAGGATATAGGTAGGAAGTTTTCCATAGTCCAACCCATTTTTCATTCTCCACAATGAGACTCCCCATGCCTCTTCAAACCTCAGGAATCATGACAAACCAATTCCCACGGACTATAACACATACAGAATGTCCAAGAAAAGAAAAAAGTAAAAGTGGGATAGTCATCCTTTCCAAGTCAGCGTCTTTCGAGGCACAATGATTGCGGGCAAAACCCTTCATCGTTGCACCTTCAGGGGGCATTAGTTGACATACGAAAAATCTCAAAAGGAATCCACAGAAAATCAACTATGCAAAGTCAAAGTCAAGACTCAGACATGGCTCAAATTCAATGAAAAAAGCCGAAACAGCTCAAGGACAGCATAAAAAGACCCTTGAAGTTTGGAAAAACAAAAAAACAAAAAAAAAATCAAAGAACTTCAAAAATGAAGAAAAAAGGTGCAATGGTCAAATGAACAAATCAGTAGCCGATTACACAATGGCCAATGGCACAAATACAATGGTTGATGACCACATAGCCAATTGAAGAAAAGCATTGGTCGACCCTCGCAAATCTTTGACGGCTCATTAAATATCCAACCAAGATCCTGTAAAATCATTCATTGGCCGATTTGAGGCTGATTGGCATGATTCAAGGGACAAAACTTTGGCTGACACCTCATATAGCTAACTACAGGAGGGTAGCCAACAATACAAATGCTTAGTCGGCTACCTCCAGGCAAATCAGATTTTTGCTCAATCTTCTGCTTTCCACAAATGGCTGGAGAAGACTTCTGAGGGCTATATATACCCCCCTTGGGCATCCATTCTAGCCATTACTCGATCAACACCAACACCAACATAGCCACCAAGGCATCCAAGAGTTCTCAAATTCTTTTCAAGAATACTTCATGATGTGAATTTAATCAATTTACTTAAAACTGCAAATGCACAGTTGCCATGTTGAGATAGTTGCAAATACAAGTCTATCCCACAGGGAGCACTTTTGAACTTTTCTTAATTATAAATCTAAAATTTCTTTTAACTAAAAGATTGATTTGAATTTAAACTAGGAATATCAAAAATTCGAAGCAATTAAAAGTAGTGAAAAGTCAATGGAAAAAATAGATCAGAACATCCAAAATCCATTAATTAAGATAATTAATTCAATAATGCAATTATTCTGTTCTTCGTATCAAAATAACTCAAATAAAAATTAAATCAATGTTTATGATCTGGAATATTTGTCTTTTGTAAAAACTAATTTTTAATAAAAAGAATAAAATCATTACTCAAGACCTCCTTCACCTCATAAAAAAAATAAAAAATCATAAGCACGACTTAGCAAATTAAGTATAAACTATCAATGGATCTTGTTACGTCCATGAATTTGCACAATTTAGGCATCATTTTAGATTGAATTAGGGACTTAATTAGGTTGAATGCATCATTATTCATTCAATTTCATCATTTCATGCATTTTCACCTAAAAATTGGAATTTGTACAATTTTTGCACATCTTCTGCATTAATTAAGAATATTTGTAATTTTTCTCCGAAAAACCCCAGTTGGAGTAGAACTTTGTCCGGATGAGTCCCACTTCAATGTGGGCTCTTCAGTATTTGATGTATTTAATTAGAATGTGCAAAAAATGAAATTTGTAGGACCCACAGAACCCTAGGATGATTTCGGTCCCACTACTTGAAGATCCACACACTTAGAGTTCATCTGCCCATGGATCCCATCTGAAGATCAACTAAGGCTTCCAGAAGATCTTATCGCATCCTATTGTACCAAGAAATATTCTTAGAGATAGAGTCCATTGCAAATTAAAATTCAATCCCGTTTTTCTCAAAATAGCCTATCTTAAAATAACCATAACTCTCAATCTAGACATCGGATCAGTGCAAATGACCCACCGTTGGAGAGCTCTTTCAAAGTAGATGTCCGTGGAGCCCAAGATTGCACAAATTGGAACTAAAATGAGAAATTTATGGGCCTGGGAAGTTTCATATACATTTTTACGCGGGATTGCAATTGCATCTACACCATTAAAGTATAACTGTTGCACACACCATTAAAGTATAACTGTTGCACATTTCTCTATGGAGCCTATAAGAAGATCAGATAAGAATGATTAAAGCTTCCACTTCATCTTATCTCTAAAATCTCTCTTATAGAAGTAGATAAACCCAATCAACATACACCTAATCTTATCTCTCAATCCACCAAAAAGAGGTCCAGATTTAATGAACCTGAGGAGCTAAAAAACTATAAAAGGAGGCCATGGGAGGCTCTTCCTCACCCCAGGTAGATTTGGAAATCCTTGATCTCTCTATCCCTCTCTTCTCCACTTCTCCCCTCCATTAATTTCTGTTTTTATTTTAAAGGTATTCTGGAGCCTAGTTCCAGAAACTAGGATGTAGAAGAGAAAACTCTGAGAGACCATTGTATAAGAAGAAGGAATCAATGAAGTTATTTTTGATATTCTTTGCAATGGAGGGCTAAGTTTCTAATTTGAGCGAAAGATGAAGCTAAGTATTTTAATGTTCTAGTTTATATTTATTATTTTACTCTTTTCTGATTGTCTCTTGTTAATGTGCTTTTAAAATGTAATAATAGATCTGTCTTCATGTCAAAGGCAAACCTCTGATTTGTGTTCTCAATGAATAAATTTTGATCATGTATGCTTACTTTGATAAATTATGCTTAGATCTTTGGTTATCTTTGATAGTCTATTCTTAGTTTGATAGGTGATGTTTATGATATTCATTCTTTTTATGAGGTGAAGGAGATCTTGGGTATTAATTTTGTTTTTCCTAATTAAAGTTGGTTTTTGCAATAGTCAAATCATCCAGATCAGAAACATTGATTTGTTTTTTATCTGAGTAGTAATTAAGACAAAAGGGTAAATTAATTACATAAATTGGAATTTTAAATAATTTAGTGGATTCTGGCTACTCTGATCTATTTCTTATCATTGTTATTAATTTGTTTAGTTTTTGATTTACATATCGCATTTCTCTTTTATTATTGTTTTCCTTTTGAAAAAAAAACTCAGATGTTTAATTAAAAAGTTCAAAAGTGCTCTCTGTGGGATTGACCTGTATTTGTCATTGTCTCAACAAGACAACTGTGCACTTGCAGTTTTAATTAGATTGATTAAATTCACATCAGATCTCAACCTTAAGCATAATCTATCAAAATAAGTATAAATCATCAACTTATTTTCATTAGAAATCAAAACAAAGGTTGCTTAAAGCATGAAGACAGATTTATTATTCTAATAGAGCATTCACTTAAAAGAGACAAAGAAAGAACAAAATAACCACATAAATTAAAATAAAAGTTTACTTAACTTCAACCATGTGCTCTGATGCAAAGGACTAGCTAGACATTGGCAAGATCTTCGTCAAAATTTTATTAAGAACATTTTTGTACAATATTTACTCTCTAAGAATTTCTCTTCTAAAATCCTAGTTCTTGGAACAAGGCTCCCAAAACACTTTAAAAGTAAAAATAGAAAATAAATGGGAGGAAGAGAGATGGAGGAGAGAGGAGAGAGAGTGGCTAAAGGAAAGAGGAGAGTGTGTTCTCTCTTGGACGTCTATGGCTTAGATTTATAGGGTTTTAAGCCCCTTTGTTTACTTATTTTTTTCCTCTTTTATAGCTTGTAAAGTCTTCTTTTAGAAAGATCTCTTAGCTTGGCCCTTAAGTTAGCAAAGACTTAGAAAATTTGGAAAGATTCTTTCTTGCTTTCCTTTAAATACTAATTTCTACACAAACTTTTCATTTTTAGAAGATTCACCTCTCATGTGCAAGTAAATTTTCTAAATAAGCTTTCCTTTTTTAATTTTTTGGGGATTTTCTTCAAATCTTTTTTTATTATCTTGAAAAGAATAATACAAGGACTGTTGACTCCACTTTGACCTTAAATGTACTTCACTTGAGGAGAGAAGTACTCCACCCAAAGGTGTGTAACATGTGAAAAAGTTTCCAATCTTTTCACATTCCCGTCTAAAAATACATAGCCAACTTCCTAAGGCCATAACTTTGTTATTTCAACTCCAATTGATTAAATCTTGATTCTACCAACATCTATTCGAAAAGTACTTTCCAATAGTAGGCAAATTGTACAATTCTGATGCTCGATGTGAGAGTTATGACCGTTTTAATCTATACTGTCCAAAGAAAAATGAGATTGGTTATCCATTTTTTAATTTCTTTTCTTTGACTTTCCTTTTCTTGAATTTTGTTTACCTTGGCTTTCTTTTCTTGATTCAAATTTCAATTCTTTCAATAAGTTAAAAGTGGGACCCCCCTTTAACAATCAAACATGTGTGCACATGGGTGTGGGGTCCTTATGAAGCCAATCTTCCATATCTCTTGTATGGTGTGCCCCACATGATCTTCTCAAATCTTCCTACACATTCTAAGCAAACCGATAAAATAATGAAGAGCACATATTGAAGCAGGACCCATCCGAATAGAGTTTTACTCTAATTGGGACTCTTCGGAGAAAAATTATAAATATCTCAATTAATGCAGAAAGTGTGTGAAAAATATGAAAATTCAAATTCTTAGGTAAAGATGCATGAAATGATGAAATTTGATAAATAGTGATGCTATTCACCTAATTAAACCCCTAATCAATCATTAAATGATATTTAAATATGTAAATTCATGAACTTAACACTTCAGCACTTCGACTTCTTTCATAGCAATATCAAAGACAAAGATAAGGTACTTTATCTTTTGAAAATGATCAAAAAGAAAGTGCCTTCACTTGAATGAGCCTCTGAAAAAGTTAAGTTTTTTAAGACTTTCTTCATCTCCTTCACTTAGGAGTAGAGAGAGTTATAGATACAACAATGGCCAATCCATTGATATAAAGCAATAAGCGATCCATGGGGTTAACCATGCCAATAAACCTTTCATTCTAACTCCCTTTGGATTCCATATCCGATGAAAACGAGTGATAGATTATGAAGATTACTTGATTGACTTGAAAACAAAAATGGCATGCACTCCATGCCCACAAGATCACCCATCCCGCTTAGATAACTAGTTGTTCCTTTGAACAGTTGGCTATCTTTGTATTAATTTTTTATGTGATTTTATGTAAAACTCCCATGTATTTTCACACTTTTACCTACTGTTGATCATCCAAGACTGAGCATCGGAGCTTAATTTGAGAAAAAAATACATGTAAACATCCTATATATGGGAGGTTAAATGTAAAAGAACCCATAAAAATAAACTCGAGAAATGAAAAGGTCAAACAGTTCTGATTACTCGGTTTTTCTCAATTATGCTAAAGGGGTGAATTTTGAGGGAGTCATTGGGTTTTTGTATAACAATAGAGTGTCCAAGATTGTATCATTCTAGAGCCATTGTATGGTAAGCTAGAACGATGAACATGAGAAAGTTAAGGATCTCACTGAACACCATTAGTAAAAGACAAGTATTTGGTAGGTTTTGGGGTGGTATTCCATGGGTTAAGCACTCAGTTTGTACCCTCTAAACATGTTTCAAAGGTTATGTCACGACCCGAGCCCAAGAAAGTGGGAATTTGTTAAAACCTGATCAGTGACCCATGTACTTCCGTACATACACACTTAGACCACGTCTAAATTCATACGCACATGGGAATCTCACATGTACAAACACAGTGTATGCGGAAGCTGTATGTATCATTGCATTAAACAAAATTAGATAGAAAGGAAAAACATAATGACAAGATTTACAACAAAAAGAATACTGTCTGTACAAAAGTGATAACTAGTTACAAAAGCCAAGACACGAATTTGCCAGGAGTTGAACAACTTGAAGGCAACTACATGATGCATCCCTAAAAAGTCCCAGAAGAAGCCTATCATGCCATGACGCTCTCCGATGGAGTGATCACATCTACTCCTTTAGCCCTGACGGGGCTTCTATGGTCTCTTCTGGAGTCTTGCCGACTGACAAAGGGTCGGCAGAGGGATCTAAGCCTACAACACCAAGGACAACTAATGAATACAATGATTCAGCAAAGAATAAGCAAAAAAAAGGTAACACGCGTTGTATCTACAAAGAATAATTAAACAGGTAATGGTGCATAGAGTTTCAATTTAGTATACTAGGCAAGTTGTGCATAAGAATAAAACATGCTATAAGAATTATAGAACAAATATACTTTGCTAGGTGGCTACTACATTTGCCATATTCTCCCTATCGAGAGCACACGTTGAGAACACCATCGACTGGGCCAGGGTACGAATGGGTCTCTAGTTTCTAGGGTCCGGAAGTCCTAAGACAAGAGCACACTATAGTGGCAACAAGCATGTTACGACAAAGTCAACCCCGTCGGGTATCCTGAGGCTGAGGCTGAGTAGAGCCAGACCGTGTCAATCATGTCATATAATGTAAGTCAATTCAAGTCACAGTTAAGCCGTACAGTACGTGTATCACATCATATTTCAATAAGTTCAAACACCGGTACCAACTCTTTCAAGACACATACAAGTCGAAACAATAATAAAGAATGGAGGGCAATAACCGAAATCAACATGCAATACAAGTCAAGTTATTTCAAGGAATCATGATCGTTTATTACCCAACCCTAAACTAGTTGTCTATTGTTTCTAATTATGCATGATGATGTAGTTTTAAGTTGTTCGATACATAGTTGTCCGTCTTTTGGGTGTTGCAATGTCTCAAGAAACATGTATAGGAGTCCCTTAAACGAACATCCACGGGGAGGTGCTTAACAATTGGACAATCCATATGAATGTGTCACAACCCTCAAGACCATTCATGCTAATTGTGTACTCCATTGGGCGAGTTGAGGGTTGCCTACATTCCAGTGTTAAAGCCCAACAAGGTCTCATGAATATCTACCTGATTTTTAATTTCAGTGGTCTCACGGCTTAGCAGTGGGTGACCTACGGCTTGGCCGTAGGCATGTTATGGCTTAACCGTATTATGTACTATGGCTTAGCTATGGTTCCCTAGAATTTTTTT
The DNA here is from genome assembly GCA_037013555.1 of Sextonia rubra. Lineage (NCBI taxonomy): Eukaryota > Viridiplantae > Streptophyta > Magnoliopsida > Laurales > Lauraceae > Sextonia > Sextonia rubra. The sequence continues at coordinate 69,931,155 of JASUAD010000001.1, forward strand.
CGCATTTACGGCTAGACCGTGATTGTTCTACAGCTCAGCCACAGTTGAGTGCGGCTTAGTCGTAGCACACCACACGGCTTAGCCGTGGCTGAACTATAGAATATTATTTCAAATTTCTACTCTCTGGACATCAAGCCGTAACTTGACCTACGGTTCGGTCACGGCTAGCCTACGGCTTAGCCATAGCACGTTCTATGGCTTAGCCGTAGCCTAATTGTAAGGTAAAAGCAAGTTTTGCAGCTCTCTGGAAACTGAGCCATGAAACCCTACGGCTTAGCCGTAAGCTTAAGAAGGTCACAAGTTGAGCATGTTACATACAAAACTAATTTTGCACAACGTAACCACACGAGGAACAAGTGGGTATAACTAGATGCAAAAGGGCTATAAAATACAAACCACATGCAAGATCAAGAAGAATATTAACAATCATCATGTACCAACGTGTGTTCATCCAAATCATGCTTATACTTGCCTTAAATGAGCTTTTTCAAGTTCAACATCGTCCTTTGGCTCAAATTCGATGTCAATATGAAACCTACTACCCATGCATGCAAAAAGAAAAAGAAGATCAGTGCATGTACGTGCATGAAGAGATCGCTAGAGCCTAAGACGTGAGAATTCCAACAATTCCTACCTGAGCGCACACGAGGAATGAACCGTGGAGTGGGTGCGATGATCTCATCAGCGAAGTAAGAAGAAAATCGAAGAAGAAAGTGGTGAGAGAAAGAGACGTAGAGTAGAAAAGAGAGGAGAGAAGAAGCTGGCATTGAGTCAAGGTCGGTGCATGCATCTTGGGTTTTATAAGATAAGGATAAAGGGAATTATAAGAAAGTCCAAAAGTTCAGGATAATTACAGTTCAAGTCAAATAACCGTCCAACGAAAATAAACAAAGTCGTGTGCATGCGAGTCAATTAAGGAAGTCTAAGAGCTTGATGAGATACACGTGTTGACACCAAGATGATGCATGAAAGATGAAACCACACAAAATAAAAAATTATGAAAAAGGGCTCATGTCTATCTAATCTAGGTTAAACTCAACCGAACTACCTATCCATGACCCAAAATAAAATGCAAAAAGATAAAACAACATTCACTAAACTAATTCACTGGAGAATAACCACATGAAGAAGATTAATTAGGCGTTAACCCAGATTAAGTTGGGTTGAAGTGTTATAGGTTATGCATCTTGAGGAATAGGTGGTACATTTTTATTGAGAGCTTCTAAATGTACACCACTTTGGACTCACTATATACGAACAAACAAAAATTAAAATTAAAAATCCCTAAAACATCGCCACCCACTTTTCTATCCCTCCCTCCTATTTTTCCCCACCTCCCCCCACCCAGCGATGATCTCCGACAGCGGAGGGGGCTCCCCTCTCCTTCTCCCTCTTTCCTTTCCTCTCCTCTCCTCTCCCTCATTTTCCTTTCCTCTCCTCCCTTTTCCTCTCCTGTCACCTGCTTTCCCTCCTTCTTCCTTTTTTCTCCCTCTTCTGCTCCTCTCCTTTCCCTCCTTCTTCCTCTTTTCTCCCCCTTCCACTCCTCTCCTCTCCCTCCTTCCTCCCTTCTTCCCCTTTCCTTTGAGGGCCGAACAGGGAGGAGAGCAGTGGAAAGGAGAGGAAGAGGGAGGGAGAGGATAGGAGAGGAGAGGGAGGGGCAGAGGGAGAGGAAGAGGGAGGAGGAAGAGGAAAAGGGAGAGGGGAGTCCCCCTCCGCCGCTGGAGCTTATCTCCAGCCGGAGGGGAGGTGGGGAAGGGAAGGAGGGAGGGAGGGAGGGAGAGAGAAAGGGTGTAAGGAGAAAAAGAGGTGGGGGTGTTTTGGAGATTTTTAGTTTTTTTTTTGTGGGAAAATTATATCGACACCCCTTGTAGTTTAATGAAAATACAAGGACACTCTTTGATTTTCTGAATTTACATTGACACCCATTGTCAGACATTGTCTCTTGACCGGGATAACGAAAATAACCATTTTACCTTTTTAACTTTGACAAAATGTCATTATATAATTAAAATTTTTATTTTCTATATTGAGTTCCACTGAGGGCAGCGGGCTCCCTAGCAAGATTCTAGTTGCATTTCACATCAATGGTGGGCCCCACCATATGAACAATTAAGACCCTCAACCACCATATGGACAATCAAGAGCCTCCACGATTTAATCTAGAATGGGTCCCGCACTTCAATCCAGACCATCCATCCAACAAAACCCCTTATGGTTTTTGTTCCACGTGGTGAGCCCCACCAAATGATGGATCTGGATCGCTGCAACAATCATGACTTCAAATTGCTAGGGCAATTAGGATAAATTGATGGAGAAGAAATGAGTGGCAGCAAGGGTACTACAGCTCAACATCTTCTTCACCAAATCAAAAGCCAAATTTGAGTCATCCATCGCCGCTGCCAATCTGGTGAAAGTAACCTCATTTTGGAGGGATTTGGTCGACACCCATTTGGCGAGAAATATCAAAACCCCTATTTAGACCCAAATCCATAGCAGAGGAAGAGGAGCAGAGGTAGAGGAGAACATTGTAATGGTTTTGAGATAGAAGACCACTAGTAGAGAGAGCTTTGTCGTAAAGGCGTAGAGTTTCTCCAAGATTGCCATTTTTGGAGCAAATGTCGAGCTTGTAGTGGAGCTGGTTCTCGGGGCGTTCTCGACGCTGCTACTTCTTTGACTTGGAAAGATTGGACTTTTTTGTAGATGATGGAGATGGGTGGTGAGAGGATAGATGGGGGATTTTTGCCTTAGGCATTGAGAGGGTTTTGAGAGAAGAGAAAGAGGAAGAAGAAGAAGAGAAGGCATGAGAATGAGTGAGATGGAGAAATGGAGAAGGGGTTTTGGAGAAGAAGGAGAACGCCTGCCACACACCATCGTTATCTGGAGCGATGGCGGCGGCAGAACCCTAGCTGAGTCCCTGCATCTCATTGCGATCTCTTGCATGATCAGTGGTCACTGACCGCCGAGCCCGAACTAGAAATCAATCATATGAATCATCCTCGATCCATTAACGGCCTTGAGAATTGCATGATTCACGGTGAAGTTGGTGAACTAGAAGATCGGCCATTGAAAATATTATACGCAAAAACCACTAGCATCTTCATGTCGAAGCTTCGCTATGATCGACTTGAAAGTTGTAGAGAGGAGAGAGAGAGATAAAAAGAGAGAGGGATACCATAGTTGGTGTGGGGGTAAAATAGGTATTATACATAAATATTTTTGCTGACATCATCACTTTTGTAAGTTGTAGGTAACGATAATCATGATAGGGGATATGGATATGGATATAACAACATATAAATTAGAGTAGGTGCAGTATAATTTTAGAAAAAAAGAGGAGATGTCTCTATAATTAGGGCACAATGCAGGGGACGTGGTTTTAGTTTTTCCGTTTTTTTTTTTTAGCTGTGTGTAGGGAGTCCAAAGAGGGGGTAGATAGAAGCTGACTTTTTATTTTAGTTTTATCCCACGTTTTTTTATTTTCAAAAAAATACAAGTTCACCCACACGTGTTCGCTCCGCTTCCCATCTAATCTCGAAATATTTTGAAACCCCTTGTTCCTGGTTGCTCTGGGTTCCAGCTTGAGAGAGAGAGAGAGAGAGAGAGAGAGAGAGGATGCTTCAATTCCCAGCATTCATGACGCAGTTCCCATCGTCTACATTAATCCCTTCATCTGTTCTGCTCCCCTCACTTTGCCCTCTATCCCAGTATGATGATCTTTTCCTTGCCTTGGAGGAGTCCGATCTTGAAGAAAAGGTATCTATTCTCCTAATCCAACCCTTTCTCTCTCTCTCTCTAGAACTTTCTTTTTCTCTATCTGTGTTTATATCCATCAACAACAAATCTACTGCTACTGGAAAAACTAGGTAAAGCCTGGAAGTGGGCTGATAGACTTCTATGGGTGCGCGATTTTGGAACTCATTCGGAACCTTTTCGATTCCCACCCTAGAGGGCGTGTTTCTTTTGGTTGCAATCATTTCTGATATGGATTCCCTTAGTCTGGAATTCTTTACAGCATTGCAGGGGCTGTCTGTTAGAACTCTAAATTCGCTGTTTGATTGATTGAGTTTAGATGGTGAGAAGTAGACGATCAGCTGGCCAAGTGAAAAGTCACTAGTTTTGGCCAGCCGAATTTGTTGAATTCTGGAATTTAGAGTGCTCTTTTTCCATTAGCATTTTAGAATTTACTTCTTAGGGGGCAGCATTTGGAATTCTCCAAACTCCCCTTACAGCATAAACATTTCCCCAAATGCTTGAAACCAAATAGTTTGTATTTCTGACATGAAAGTCTCCTGTTGGAGGTTTATGTTATGTTTTACATCTGGAATTCTGTATTACAGTCCACCTGAAAAGTTATAAATAGTTAAATGTTGGAAGGGCCATGAGGATTTGGAATTCCATGTGGGGGACATCATTTTTTGATCTATCCCCCACATCTAATTCCAAATCTTCGTAGAATTTTGAAGCCTATTTGTGACTTTTCAGATGGGTTGGAACTCATAACTCTAAGTTTGAAGTGTAGCATTTGAAATGCTAGGGTTTGTTTGGTTGCAAGCATTTCTGACAGTAATTCCTTTTGTCTGGAATTTCTACGGCAATGCTGGGGTTGTCTGTGGGAATTCTGAATTTTTTTTGTTTGATTGAGTTTAGATGGTGAGAATTTGTTGTGCTTGCCATGTGAAAAGTCACTTTTGGCCGGCATAGTTCTTAGGATTCTGGATTCTCGCATGCTACTTGCCTTGAGCATTTTGGTGTTCTACTTTGGGGTTGCTCCAAATGCTCCAAACAACTTATCCCCAAATGCTTTCAACCTAATGATCTCCCCTTTCTCTCTTGTTTCTTATGTTTTTATTTCTAAGGTAGAGAAAAATGACTTGGATGGAATGCATTTTTCCGTACTAGAGAAATGGATCCCATTTGCATGGATGAAAGAAACTGCATTTCCACGAAAGTCCAAGCAGAAGACCCTGATTTGATCCGCTTTCCTGGAAACATGGGCTCTGCACAAATGGGAAAAATGCAGAAGTCCCACATTGGATTTGCTTGGCTGCTTTTCTCATTCCAAGTGTAATGCCAAACGGACACTGCAATATGTCCATGGAAAATTTTCTAACTTCTCCATATTCTAGGGTGTTACAGATAACAATTTCTTAAAAAGTAAAAGGGAAATGTAATGAATAGCTTTCTAGCAGCCTTTCATAAAGTGATGTTCGGCAAATTTCAACAGGAATTCTTAGAAATTACTGGGAATAGGGCTTTTGTTAAAGGGGTGAAGAATGAATGATGTAATGGGGAGATCTACAAATAGACCAGCATGGTTTTCCTTTCTTAAACATTTCTTCTGTGGGTTGGTTGAATGAAGAGTTTGTGAATCATATATGTCCATTCTCTTGTGGTACAAAGGGTTTGGATTTTCTTCTTCACACTTTTCTCAGTTTCATGGGTTCTTTCCAGACTTCTATTGACGGAATTTTGGTTGGCTAAGCAGTTTTTTGTAATCATAAATATGATTTTACATTACAAATTAAACCAACCACATCTTGATTCAACAGTACTCAAACAAAGTTATAAACATGCCTTGTTCAGTAGCCTAGCAAATCAAAGATTGGATATCTTTTTTATTATTATTATAATCAAGACAAGAAAAGAAAGATAAAAACAAGAGATTTTGATTGTGACCCAAGAGCCCTCCCCCTCCTTGTGGTAGAGCACTTTCTTTATTCTATTCAGTTTCCTTGATCACAACGAATCCAATCCCCTTAAGTGGGATGATATTACAATTGTATTTCTTAACTACTATATTTGTACAGGTCAATTTAATGAATATGCCCCACATGTGTAATATGCTTTAGTAATTCAAACGTGCCATTCTAACTATAGAATTTCAAAATTCAAATTTTGCCCATGATTTCACCCTAAGTTTCATTGAATGAAGAGATATACATTTATAAGTAAATACAAACTAACCTTATCCTAAGGATAAGGATAATCTACTAATATCTCTAACATCCTAACAAATAACAACTATTCTTATCTTATCAAAGATAATCTCTATTGTCCCGCCTCAATCACAAGGTCTTTTCATGAAAGGATCTGTGATTGTTAACATGAAAAACGAAAAGTAAGAACCTTTGATCCCCCAAAAATATATGGTAAAATATTTTCGAGGAAACGATCTTCATATCTTTATGGTGATCACTATTTGTACTTGTGGGTCCATTACTGTCTCAACCCACTCCTTTTCGAGTCTGTAGGTGCTGGTGACCTACTTGATCAGATCTATCACGATTTCTTCTAAAATCTTCGATCTTCCAATTTGAGGAAGATGGTGAGATCGTAAGGTTTGATGAGAAAGGATGTTAAGTTTTGTTAATTGAAATAGAAAGATTGACGGTGATTAAAGCATAAAGGATAGGATCAGATCCCCGGCTTGATTACATGATCATAACCTTATGAGGAACCCTGTTGGCGCACTTTTGGCGATACACATTCATTTTAGCGCCGAGTTGTTCCTCCTAGAATTCAAACTCGCGACCCATTGGCTCTAATACCATATAGAATTTCAAATTTTCAACTTATGCCCATAATTTCACCATAACTTTCATTGAATGAAGAGATATACATTTATAAGTAAATACGAACTAACCTTATCCTAATGATAAAGATAATCTACTAATACCTCTAACATCCAAACAAATAACAACTATTCCTAAATGACCAAAGATAATCTCTCATGCTAACTTCACTTACATACAAAACTAAACAAAGAACTTGCTCCCATTGACACACATTGATCAGCAATGCTTTCTTAAAGTTTAAGGTGGTAATGGTGTTGTTGAGATACTTTGAAGCCTTTTTAAGCAAGTACATAGATCTGCTTAATTTACATATGATGTTTTTTCTTTTCTTGTTGAAATACTTTGACAGTTTTGTGAGTGTCATTTAACTAACTGTATTGATAATCCTCGCACACACAGTGTACACATTGTTGTGAGTTGTCATTGTTTTGACTGTATTTTTGAGAATATGTCTTGTCGTACAAGGCAATGAATCAATGGCTTAGGGTGTGTTTGGTTCAGCTTGGTAATAGAGCTTTCTGGGCTTTTTTGCTTTAGAAAATCCCAAAAGCCTTAATAAGTATGTTTGGTTGTTACATTTTTTATTGGGCTTTTCAAAAGTAGAAGTTAAAAATTAATTTTCCAATGAAGCATCTTCATGCCCACTTAATGTAGGCCATAGTGTTAGGGCTTGCGTATGGGTGCTTAAGCACGTGTCCAAGGACACTTCGAATCGTCTAGAAGACTTCACACACGATGACGCACCTCCAGAATTAAATCTACAAATATATTAATCAATCAAAGTCTGAGAATCTCTTCTCTACAATACCATATATATAGGAAAAGCAAACTTAATGCCTAAGCAAACCCTAAGCTATTAATAGAAACTTCCTTAAAACAATGTAATTAGAAATCTACTTATAAAAATAACATAATCTTAATTTAATTTGAAGAGGGACTACTTATGGGGCCCGGACTGCATCATCCTCCCCGGATTGAAAGAAGAGTTCGTCCTCGAACTCAAGTCTTCTTTAGATTGCCTTTATAAATGCGGTGAAACATGAAGGACTTCCTTTGTGGTGGTTTTTCAGGCATTTTTCTTTGGCGATTCTGGTTACTCGAAATGAAGAGTAACCTGCTGTCCACTATGCATGAATGTATAGCTGTTATCGCACATACCATGAGTTCTATTTTTGTCATACATCCATGGACAGCCCAATAAGATATCACCACTATCCATAGGTAGTACATCACACTAGATTGTATTTTTGTAAGTCTCACTAATGGCAAAGGTAACTTTGCAAGTATGTCGAATATGCGCTTGATCACCATGCATCAGCCATTTGGCAAAATAAGGGCGGTTGTGCTTGTAAACTTTCAACTGGAGGTGATCAACAAGAGCGTGGAAGATAAGATTTTCACAACTTCCGCTGTCAATAATAACTGTGCAATTTTATCCTTGAACTGTACCCGCAAAATGGAAGATATATTTTCTCAACCATTTATTCTCAACAGTTGGTGGAGCCTTTTAAATGACGATAAAAGCTACACTTGTGGTATCTGCATATCTTTCAGCAATTTTCTCATTGTCAATATCCTTAGGATCAGTGTTAGTACCCTTAGCATCATTCGAGATATTTTTATTAGCACCTACCTTCAATCTCAATCAGATGTATTCGTTTTGGACATTCTGTTGTGTAATGCCCATGCTATTGACAATGAAAACAAATCATCTTATTTTAACCTTCAATCTTTGCAAAAATCTGTTTCGATGAAGCATTGGGTTTAGCATCATGTAGAAAGGAATTCTTTGGTGGAACCCATTTGGATTTTTCTGCTTGATGATTTGCAATGTCCTCGGCTTTGATAGCATGTTGGATGAGTTCATCGACGTTATCAAAATGTTGGAATGCAAGGATATGCTAAATGTCTATTCTTAGTCCATTGAAAAATCTATTAACAACAACATCATCATCTTCATTCAAGCCACAACGAGCTTGCAAAGTTAGAAATTCCTTGTAATAATCAGCAACTGTCTTGGACCTTTGTTTTAAGTTTTGAAAGGTGGGACATAAATCTTTTGCGTAGTTGACAGGGTGGAATTTTTGTTGCAAAATATTCTTCATCTCAGTCCATGTTTCCACAGGGTCCATGTTCTTTGCAATTCAGCTCACCAAGTTGCAGCATAATTACAGTTTTTAGTAGCAATCAGTGTGACTTTATGGTACTCAATCATTGGCTTGTGTGCAAAAATATTCTCCACACACACTAACCAATCCATGAATTTAGCGGGTTACAATTTTTCATCATATTCAGGAATCATGAGTTTAATCTCTAAATCTTGATCAGGATTACTGATTGGTGGATCTTGTGGATTCCAAATATTTACACCATCATTACGATTGTAATGCACGCATTGATTAATTTCTAAAGTTATCACCCTAGCTTCCAATTGTTGCAGGGTGGTTTGTATGCCGTCAATGTTTGTAGATAATTCTTAAATGGCACCATCCAAATCTTCAATTGAAGAATATGAAGATTCAGCGTCCACTTGCTTCTTAGGTGGCATTTTTTTTATTGCAAAATTTAAATCTGACTAACTTAATGTGTAGATCTACCCTTAAGGAACACATTGGTGAAGACGGATCTGAAATTTGATGTTAGATGACTTCAAAATCGAGAAAATAGTTCTTGGCTGTTGATTGTTACAAATCTGTGCACTGGCCGATGTCCGATGAGCTTTTGGTGGAATGGATAGAATTGAACTTTTGGACGATCAATTGGACTAGAACTCAGCTGGGCCCAAAGTTGAAACGCATGGAAATTGTGACCCTTTGACCTCGTAGCTGATGTCGAAAACAGAAGAAACGGTTAAAACCCATTTTATCTTCGTTTGGGTGCAACCAATGGGAAAGCAGGGCCTTTGGCTCCCTCTAGTTTCTAGTTCCCGGAGAGACGACGTCAAGCGAGGATCAACGTCGACAAGCAGCAAGCGGCAACGAACAACAAGCGGTGAACTTTTGTGACAACGGTGGTGGAGGCGAGACTAGCAACGTGACAGTGGTGACGGTGGTGGCAACGATGGTGTTGTGAGCGGCGATGGCGTGGCGAGATGCTGGTCGATGGTGCTGGTGGAAACAGGTATGCTCCTTTTCTTAGACCCTCTTCTTCTTCTTCTCCATTTTTCTTTTTTTTTTTTTTTTACTAGTTGGGGTCGATGGGTTTGGCTTTGGTGAAGGCCAAAAAGGTGGGGAGGGTGTCGGCTGTGTGTGTGGAAGGTTGTTTTTTTTTTTTTTTGAGTTCTGGTTATGTGACGGTTGGATTTGGGGATTTGAGAAGGAAGATGGTGGGTTGTGATGCAAGTGTGCGGGGATTTGGGGTTTTTGGCTCTAACGAAGATGGAGGAAGTAAAGGCCGAGAGGGGATTAGGGTTTATCTGAGGTCGACTGAGGGGATATTGGGTTTCGTCGGTGGAGAGATGGCAGACGAATGGATGGTGATAGAGGGTAACACGCCGATCTATTTGAGGACCGGCTCTGATACTAAACTGATGCAGGCCCTAGGGTTGGGGCTTGCGTAGGGGAGCTAAAGCACGTGTCCAACGACACTTCGAATCGTCTAGAAGACTTCACACATGAGGACACACCTCCAGGATAAAATTCATAAATCTATTAATCAATCAAAGTTTAAGAATCTCTTCTCTACAATGCCATATATATAGTAAAAGCAAACTTAATGTCTAAGCAAACCCTAAGCTATTAATAGAAACTTCCCTAAAATAATGTAATTAGAATTCTACTAATAAAAATAAGATAATCTTAATTTAATTTGAAGAGGGACTGCTTCTGGGGCCTAGGCTGCATCACCACTTCACATTGGAAGGTGGCTTTTTTACTTTTGCGGATCGTGAGGCGAAACGAATCACAGGAAGAAGGTATTTACAAAATGGAATGGTTATTCCTCATGTTTTTCTCTTTCCCCTCTCCTTGTCCTCTTTTCTTTTGCTAGGTACAAGATTTGCGTTCTCTGCTCCTTCATATAGTGGAGGAAAATGGCACTCCTTCTGTCCTTTATGTAGTGGACAACTCACTCCGATTCTGTTTCTCTCCATACATCTTGTTCTCTCTTACCCTCTCATGATTACTTTCTCTGAAATCTTACCTAGATTGAATCTTTATATTTAGGAAATAACTTGAGATCCTCATTTGAAACCCATATTAGATTTGTAATGGATTTGTGTTCAGGACCCTCACTAATTGGTTAGTGCTTGATAAATCAGGGATCTATCAACCTTTTTTGATTTTCCCTATTTATCTTATCATCACGACATGATACATTTTGGGTTGCTCTTTGTTGAAGGCCAATCTAGTCATTGCAATGGCTGATACCATGTCGTTCTCAATCCCCATTGCGAGGCGACGGTACTCGGTTTCATTAAAAGCTAGTGCAGTAGTGAGAAGAAGAAGTGAAGTTGTGAAGGCTGGGGAATAGGTGAAGAAGGTGGGTGTGCATTTTAATTCATGGGCACTAGATCCCATTACGGGTAACTACAGAGCCATTACCTTTGTCACTGATGTGGATGTCGTTGAGCTGAAGCAAGTCCATTAATTTCCTCCGCATGCAAATGACCACTTAGAGGAATACCATGTTTTCAATTAAATATAGGGTTTTTATAACTAATTTTTGGTTTTCAAAAAGGATGAAAACAGATAGAATCAATCTAGTTGGAGTTGCTTTTCTTGTCCAAAATTCAAAAAATCTTGAGTTGTATCTTCTTCTCCTCACATTGTCTAGCAATTCTCTTTTCTTTTTATCTTTTATTGTCTTATAGTTTTGATTTTGATTTATTTAATTATTATATGCTAAATGGTACTTTTTGTATGTCTAACCAAACATCATTAGAAGCTTTTAATCTAAAAAAGTAAGGGTAAAAGAAGAGATAACCAAATATCATTTTATCTAAAAAAGTTTGAAAAAGTAGATTTTCATAACCTCGTAGAAAAGTACATTTGATTTTTAACAAGCCAAACCAATCACAGCCTTAGTCAGTAGGGCCACCTTGTGATGTGGTGTTTCATTTTATTATTTCACATTGCACCGTACTGGTTTGCACTTGACAATTGTTCATTTTGGCTCTTTTATTTTATCTGATATTCTGATATTGACTCTTTTTCATTTATTTTGATCACTTGGTTCCATGAATAATTCAGATTAGTGTTGTTAAGACTATAATCCATGATCTTATAAGATGAACTAAGCAAACACTTGCTCTAAAATACTCTAACCAACTTTTTCATACAAGCAAAACTACAATACAGATTTCATCTACTGCATGTCCATGCATCATATGATATTTCTCTTCCTAAGTAAAAAAGATGTATGATTACTATTGGCAATGGTACTGTAGAAGTTGGTGCATATACATTTGCATTTGATCATCATGACGAGAATAAGAGATTGAAAGTAACATTGTAGTATCATCAAAATGACATTGGAACTCTTTGTTGGTCAAATTCAACCATGTCTAAGGTGTTCATTGAACGTACAAATGTTAGGACCGTAAGCGTAGCTGGTATAATACAGTGAATGCTACGCAATAATTTTTCAAATGGGTCTCAAATATTTTGAAAGCTTCAAGCCTCGATTGTGACTTCAAAAAAAAATCCATGCTATGTTCACACACGATTGAAGGTATGGTGATTGTGCACCTGAAATTTGATTAATTTTGAAGTAAAGAGTCTCACAATTTGTAAATGTTAGTAATATAGCTAATTTTATCAAGATACACGACGGCAGTACAAGAGTTGTATCTTCGCTGTAACTAAAAATAGTTATTTTTTTTCCAATTTATAACATGGATGCTGAATATTTTACTATGGATTTAATTTCAAGAATGATGCCAAACATCATTTTTTTTTATTCTGCTCCTTGTGAACAATTCTAACAGAGGATTGTCAAACACGTTTAGCACAACCCATTCTCAAAATAGAATCATTCATAGCACAAGCCATCCTCAGCATAAAAATATTTTCGGCTGAAGATTGATGCCAAATGGGCTTTAGGTATCTTTAGGTCAGAAATAATGATTGGATTTAGTCATTGATAATCTTCAGTTAACCATAAATGAAATCTAGTTAGAACAGCCCAATCACAATAGAAGGATACATCTGCTAAAATATGGCACTTTTAAGTAGATGCTACAGGATGTCTGACCTAATTGTGCATGTGTAATGGTCCTTGAGTTCTTATAGTTCTACATGTAAACGATTATGTATTCAGGCCTCATTACATCCAAGCAACAATATAAAGCAATGTATCTTTTTTAGGCCTGAATGGCAATAGGTCCAAGTTAATAGGGCTTGTTATTGTAACTTATGTTTTACAAATCATACATGGTGTTGGGCAATTGAGCACAAGAAAGAACCCATAGAAATTGCATATCTATCAAAAATAACAATGTTGGGACTGCTTGTGCAGGTTATAGTTGCACATAAAAAAGGCTTAAAATGTTAACTGTGTGTGCCCAACATGGTTTTTGTTTGACTAGCCACACTAAACAGGAAAAAAATTTAAGATCCAGAAATTAACCAATTCAAACCACTAAACATGAGTCTATAAGGTGTCCCAAGACACAGGCACCTTGATAATTGAATGGGCTGGATTTGAACCTTGTAACAATCCTGAATCAAATCCAAACGTGGCTCAGTTACAAAGAAAAGTTGAGTATGCATGTGCATCAGATTTGGGATTGGTTTTGGGCTAATCATTGTGCATCTTGGGATCTTAAAATGAGTTAAAATGCAGATGTAGAATGGTTTTTCAACAAAACAGATGCACTATTAACCAATTACCTGAAACCATTGATATCTATAATTATATCTATGATTTATCACAAAACAAAAGGGGGCGGCCCAGTGCACGAGACTCCTGTATAGCGGGGTCTGAGGAGGGCAAGATGTACATAGCCTTACCTTCACGTTGAAGAGGCTGTTTTCGTGACTTGAACATGCGTCCTCTAGGACGCTACCGGTAAGCCTTTACCATTGGGCTAAGCTGCCCTTCTATTCATCACAAAACACACATCTAAAATGAAATCTTGCTAAAATTAGATCTAAAATTGCTAACTTGGAATCACAGAAACAATGAATTTGTCTCCATACAAATAAAAAACAAACACTCTGATACCACAGTGTAATAATAGATATGACTCTTTACAAGCTAAACCGATTGGATCTTGATTCATGCACTCAATAATACTCAAAGGATAAGGTTAGGAATGTATTGAATCTAATTCACGCATTTAACAAAATTGAAAAGAGAAACATACATTGGCTTGGACCATGATCTAACAAATCAGTGAATTGGATCTGACCATTTAGTGGTGCCCACATTTGATCGGTGTCTTTCTTCTAATCTTGGTGCAATTCTCTCTTCTCTTTTTTCTCAGATTGCATTAATGTTATTGATGGGGCTGTCAATCAGTCCTCTATGAGGCTACCTGGCCTGGCCCGAGCCTAAAAAAAAAAGATGCAAAATGAGGGCTATTTTTCTCAAAAAGCCTGTTGGCCAGGGTTGGAAATTTTTTGCAAGCCAATTTGAGCGTGGGCTTGGACAATACCAGGCACGACTTGACCCTCTAGTTTTTCTTATTTATATATATGTGGTTTTACTTGAATATATATATGTGCGTTTATTTGATCATGATTCTGAGGAATTGGCTTAGAATAAATTGGAATGGAGAAACAAAATTCATGTAGCCCATCCCAACATTGTTGGGACAAGGCTTTGGTGGTGATGATGATTTGATCATGATTCTGATATATGGTCTTATGTGATTATCATGTGAGTTTTTCATTTGATTTTCATGTAAAAAAGCCATCTATGATTCTTATGTGATTTTTTTTTTTTGTTTTTTTGCAATGGCTTTAAGTACATATATATGGTTGTATACATGGATTTATTTGAGTATTTGTGGGCTTATTCAAGCGTAATTCTTATTTGATTCTTAATAATGGGATCAATTCTCTTTAGTTGGTGGATCTAATGTTTAGCCTCACATTCATATTCAACTCCAATGGCCCACTCTTGGATGGGCCACAGTCTAGAAAACAAAGTTCTAGAAAATCCCAATGACACGTTGTAGAGGAAATTACAGGACAATTTTTTTGCTTTTTGTTATATGTAGGATCCATTTGCTTGTTCAGTATTTAATTCGTTAGGATTCCTGCGACGCATTCTATCAATGGCCTAATTCTAACGAGTTAAAAGATAAGATTCTACAATACAGTCAAATAGTCTTCTCTTGGATAGTAAATGATTGCCTAATAACGATCATCCAACTAATCAGATTGTGGGAAAGTTGGATTTCCATGAATTCCCATGAATTCCATCTAGTGCCATGTTGCATGTTGCATTGAATTGATGGTCCCAAGTTGGATAAAGGAGGGTTAACATCAGATTAACACTTGGTGCCTGGTGGCGGTGTAGAAAAATTTTAAATTGATATTCTTCTATTCAGGCTCTGGGCCCAGCCCCCACCCAGCTAAGGGTAGAGGTGTTACAGGCTTTGTAGCTGCAGGCCCTTTGAGGCCTTTGGCTCACCCTGGGCCTGACCTGCATAAGTTGAGGGGTATAGCTTGGACAAACCCGGCTGACCTATTGTAACGATCCAAGAATCTGGAGCTCTTCAGATTCTTAAGCCGCACTCAAATTTTTTATAACAACACCACATAAATCAAATTTTCATGAGCATCAAGGTCATAAACAATCAAATTTCATTGTATTTCAACTATTATGTAAATATTAGGAGTTCTGATAACACTACTGAATAAGACAATCTCTATTATAGAAGAAAAATATCTAAGTCTTGGGCTAATCCCAACTATAAATCTATTCTTTGCTTTCTGCGCTCTGGATCAGCCATGCATGCCAAAATCCACCGGCTGATCCCCGTCACTCACCACAACCTCCACGACTACATTACCTGAAGTGGGGCGAACCATTGATCAATAACACTGGTGAGTAGAATAAGAAACATTAAGATAAAGCATATTTCAATCATTCAGAGAACATATATATTCAATGATATAATTATAATACATTCTAATCAATTTCTTTCTTGAGTAATTTCCCCTCTACGGCATCAAATAGTTCCGATACCCCATACGGTGTATCTATATTTCTGTCAACATGGCTTGTCAGCCATCATGAATGTTGAGCCTGTTCTGATGCTCCTAACTAGAGTATCTACATTTCTATCAACAACATGGCCTATCGTGTCACCGTGATTGCTGAACCTTTTCCCCTCGACCAACATTCAGGAGGGAAGTTCTATACTCAGTGCCAACAGTTGGTATTACGCTTATTTCGATCATCAATGGTAAATTCATTTCAATAACTTTAGTATATATTCATCTCCACTATAATTGGCTACATCATCTTACTTTTTTCTTTAGTCAGTACCACACAACACTGGTTAATCCTCGCCCCACTCCAAATCGGAGTTGGTACCAGGCGGTGGTATTACCCATGTCTTATTGAGGTAATTAATTATTTATCATAAAGTTATTCATGGGAATCAAGACACAATTAATAAATCCAAGTGAAAATATCACATTGAAGGTACTAGTTATTATAAAATTTACTATGGAAAATTAAGTCATAAAGAATAGTTAATTGTTATGAAAAGGGCCCACATAACATTCAATTAATTGAACACATGTTAGTTTAGGTAGTAGACAAATATGGGATTTGTAACTTAGCATGCCATAATTTATCATAAGCCTTAAAAAGGGATTTTAGGATATAATGAAAATAGCAGGGGGCAATTCGTAAAACTTTAATAAGTTTATAAATATCTGCTCGTCCCATCTATTCCTTCACAAAATTCGTTTCTTTCGTCTGTTGCCTGTTTCGTCCGTCAGAGAGTGGCACCGCCAAGCTCAACTGGAGGAAACGGCAAGGTGGGGCCCAATGGTTCGATGCGCATGGAACCTTCACCACAGTGGTCGCCCAAGGGTCTTCTGAAAGATGCGTGGATGTGATCTTTGATCAGGGAACCCAGGTGGAGCCACAACCTCCGACGACCAAGACCATCTCCGACTGTCTGGGATTTTCAAATCGCAGTTCAGATCTGAGATTCCAGTGCAATCAGTCCTCTTTCCACCCTAAATCGAAGTCCTAGAGGTGTGCTATTTAGAGGATGTTGTCACAGCAAGTTTTCATTTGAAGAATGGGATTTTTCGACACTGTTTCAATCTGTGCTGGGTCGACAACTACCGAAAGGGCTTCATCTTGTAATCAAAGTTCCAGGTGAGTTGATTTCCAACCCATACAAGACTAAAGAGCGTCGATTAGGCATCATACTGTATATCAGCGGGTCTGACTATTGTTTTGATGATCGGTTTGGGCTCTAAATCAAATCTGGCCGACAATCACTGTAACACTACAATATATAATGGCCACGGTTTAACAGAGGATCAAATAGGTCTAATCTCCTACTCTATTCAGATAATCAAGTTAGATTCTACTCACCTGGTATAGTAGTGTATTGCTCCGGCGGTGATTGGCCTTGCGTCAGACATCCACCGTCGTCCCACTGTGATCTTTCTTGCCTTCTTCGAGTTCTTCTTCTACAGATTTCAACTAAGCCAGTCCCTCTGTTTCTCTGTTTCCCTCTCTCTTCTCTCGTTGATGTGTGTGAAACAACAGGGACTCTCAACATATACATATATAGTACTTAGAGGGAAGTCCAGTTTAGAGGAAAGTCCAATTTAGAAACTACAAGGAAGTCTTTTGGCAATAAAATTCTTAGAGAAAGATCGGTGGACTCCTTGTTCTTACCTATTTTGAATTTTCAAAGTGTCCTAACCCATGATTCTTATTCCGTTTTCAACTGTGGTAAACTAATATAGCCCACCTTGTGAGGTAGGCCCACCAAGACAGGTTAGGTTATTACACCTATCCTGTTCCTTTCACAGCCCTAATTATGGTATCTTTCTAGCTTATGGTATCGCAGCAGCGAGGGTGATTGGAAGTTTGAAATCCTCTTTATTTTCATCTATGAGGGATTCCATGAAATCCTGCATTCCTAGAATCATTTCTTTTCTTAAAACAAGGATAGTAAAAAATTGGGTTTCCTAAGACTGTTCTAGGTTTTAGAAATAGGAAAACAGGGATGTGGCTTGGTTGTGGGCTCCTGTCGGCAGGCATCTGGTCATGAATCATGTTTTCATCCAAATGTTTCAGCTCATGGGTCATGCTTTTTCCCCACTTTTGGAGACAGTTGCCCCATGCAACTCAATGTGCGCGTTTGGATGGAAAGAAACACGGTAGTGTTTTAGGGGAGGCGGTCTCCTTGGTGGTGACAAAAATGATTCAAGGAATGGCTCATTGCTTTGCTAAAGCATTTTTGGGGGTTCTACTGTGGAAACTTGCAAAGAGATTGGCTCTTGCAAATCAATGAGATTCTTTGTTAGAACTTCTGGACACTGATTCTCCCATTGATGTGAGTTGCGAAATTGAATATTGATGGTTCTTCTTAGGGTTGGAGTAAAACTGTTTTCAATTCCATTCTGGACTCCATTTTAGTATAAGGGGAACATTTCTGGAAAGATGCGGTGGAGGAGTAAAAAAATTAGAAAGAGGTAAATAAAAAATAGAGTAGAAGCTAAAACAACAACTGGAAAAACAAGTTTCATTTAAACATAACCTACACAACAACAGCTACTTCTGCATGCCGAAAGTGTCAATATCATGCATCTTAGTCCCAAATTATATGCAATAGTGGATTACCAGCAATAATTAAGCACACACAAATCAATTGTATGTGAATATCTCTTAAACCTCCTATTTAGTTAGGATTTATCCCTCTTTATTTCAACCTCAAAGGAGAAAGGTACAATAAAAGGGACATTTTGACCATTCCAGCTGGAATAGAATGAATTTGATGATTATGCCTTTTTTGTCTGCTAAACAGCCGTGGTTCTACTAGGGCTGAAATATTAGTGATAAGTGAAGGCTTAAGATTGTTTAAAGATATTTGAAGGAGCGTTACTTGGTGGAAGGGGAATTCCACGAACAGCATCTCTTAGGCAGCAAAGAAATTCTTCATGGAAATTGGTCTTTGTTGTTAATGTGATACAGAGCATAGCAGAATCAGGGAGGTAAGTTTCTGTAATGTACCATTTGGACTAGGCACAATTCACTAGCAATGGCAGGGGTCAAGAAATAAGTTTCACTCTATGGATGATCACCTTAGTGGAACCCTTATTGCATTTATTTTATTGATCTAGTGTGTACTCGGTTCGATCATATAATTAACTTCCCGTCAGTTTCATAAAAAAACTATTCTGAATGTCAGGCTGTTCGAAATTACATACCAAGTGTGTAGTTGTTTCCACCCGAAAAAAAAAAAAAGAAGTGAGTTGTTTACTCTATAATTTGTATTGGCTATTATTAGTGAGCAAACAGCAATAGGATTTTCATGAGTTCCTCTACAAAATCGTTTATATGAATTTTCATAACTACCTAGCCATAGTAATAATCTAAAACTTGTCTTTTATTTGGTTTTGGAGTCTGTGCTAATGCTTGGATACCATATGCCTTTTCTGTACCTCATTTGGGTTATTAATGGTTTTTTTTTTTATTCTTCCAGTGGAACGAAATAAAAAAGGTGAACAGCAACCTTGTTGTGATTGGGAAAACAACTCTTGATAATGACAAAGAAGACTTTGATCCTGATGCAGATGATGATGATGTTGACAATGTGGAGGAGTCTGAAGGTGACGAATTTGAGCAGGAAGCTAGTTAATACTAATACATATATTTTGAATAGGAAGAAGCTATAGTTAAGGTTGCTAAAAGCTTGCAGTGCGTTGGTCTGACTCTTGCACTTTGTTAATGTATATGCACTCCAAATTCTGGAATGTAAGCAATGTTCAATCCATCTTTTATGCTTCTGTGGGAACTTCCGTCGCTTGAAGTGGCATAATTTGAGTAATTTGATGTCTAAATGTTTGGTAAAGCATTGCTGCTGAAAAAAGTGTATCCAGTATTTATCACTTCCCTTAGATTTACACACTGCGCATGTTATGTGTATGCATGACAAACTTGTATTAGATTCGAGCCTTATCTGGATTGGTTGTATCGTAGAAAACTCTTTTTAACGATTTGAATGCAGATTAATTAATGCTCATAACTTCTTGAAGATATTCTTGCATTTCATTCTTGTGATATATTTACACAATGGCCAGAAAATATTGCTTACATGGAAGTTGCTAGCCATTTTGAGTGGGATACACTCCAGAAGTGACTGAACCATTGAGGTCAAATACACAATCCACAAGAAATTGGCTGTAAAGTAATTTACAGGGACAACATAAAGATAGATGCTCATCTGATTCCATGTAAAATCACATGGAACGCAATGAGTCATAATTAACACTTTGATGCATCTAGAAATCCTTTGTTTTTAAGCAGCCCTTGAAACATCATCCATGCACACATTAAAATTTTTTTTTAATGCAACCCTTGAATCAAATGAATTTCAACAACAGTCGCCCTTCGACTTTGCTGACTCGTTATGCTGGGCCAGTCCCAACGTGCTCTGTTTACTGTGGGAAAGCACCTGTGTCATGCCATGGGTGTTATTGAGTGCGGGTCCATGAAGGAAGATGGGACTGACGATGTAAGTTAAAATAGAGTCCAAATGATCTCATCAGTAATTGTTTTACTGGAATGATTACATTGGACATTTCCTTCAAATAGTGATTAAATCACCTGATATTGGAGGTGGCAGGTTCCATGGACCTTGAGTAACTAAGAGGTTGACATGAATCTCAACACCCAAACCAAGATTGTAGATGGCCCTTTTATTTTAGCTGATAAATCATTAAGTTTACCATCTTGAACCTAGGATGAGGCCAAAACTTAGTTGCACAACCATTATTGATAGTTGCACAACCTTTGCTATTATTGATGAGAAGTCTAATATAAGGTAATGCTTCATGTCTTGGATAAAAAAGCACGCCCAAAAGAACAGGCCACGTATCTATTGAAACAAAATATAGCTTGATTAAGAACAGGCACCAAGTTAGGAAGCGTAAAAGATAATGCCCAAAAGAAGTGGATCGTCGAAAGAGTTGATTTAATTTGATGCAATAGGCTTGCATAATATAATACTTTAAATTTCCACCCAACAAATCTTATTTTGAATTTATCACTAGAGAGGAATGCAATAATGCAGTCACCAAAAAGACAGTAGTATGGCAACGTATCTGATGTGAGGAGCTGCTTTTCTTATATTGTGAACAGAACAAGTTGCACAATTGTTATTATTACAACAGAATAAAATAGAAGGGGTTTTGACCGTATGCGTGCCATAAGACCTCACTTTTGATTCATGTTATCAACATTTAACAAGTTCACACATACAAGTTCACACATACTGGTTGGTACAAAAGAGGACCGGGGCAAAAAACGGATAATTTTGCACTTCAAAAGTGGGCTAACCTATGCTTGTAGGATATCACTAAATATTCATTGATAAGAAATCCTACACCCTTAGGATAGCACACATATTCACCTTTTTTGCCTAACTCAATAGTCTTCCTTCTTTTGCATGATTGGGTTAGCAAGACTTTGTGCGATGATGCCTCCTACAGGCATAAGATATCGCACAGTATAGAGGGCAAAAAAATCATTTTCACGCTATCTATTGTTGCACGTTCTCTACGATTTAGTTAAATGTCACTTGAGGCAAAACTCAGGTCTATAAATACTTTCACGGAAAAAATCCAAAAACGATTAGTTCTTTACGCAGTCGATTTCTGAACAAGGAAGCGTTCAAAGTGCTCTTAAAACTCCCTGCTAACTATAATAACGTCATTAGCAAGCATAAGGTTTTAGACGCAAAAAATTAAACAAGACTAGCCAGAACATACTCCTCAAAATATAGCAGTGAGCTAGAAAGAGTTGACAAAGTAAAAAAAAGAGGTTTGACAAAAGCAAAAGGAAAATGAAGCAAAACATAGGCCAAGGTTCCATGAAAGGCTAAAAATGGCCCTGCTCCTGCTCTATTCTGGGCTGAATTTGCCCCGGGGAGCCATCAGAAGCTGACACCATGGGAGGCCAAAATTGGCCCCAGGTGCCATGGAAAACAGAATTCGCTTCAGATGCCATAGGGACCAAAATTGCCCTCAGGTTCCATGAGGGCCTAAAACTGGAACAAGCACCATGATGGCCCAAAATTGACCACAGCCGCCATGGAAGATCAACACCAGCCATAGCCTGGAAATTGCCCCAAACACCTCAAACCATCCTGACATCTGTAAGTATCCCCTCAGTTGCTCATTTTACAAATGAGGAACTCTTGAAACAGGATCTAGAGCTTTGACCTTGCTTTAACTTTGAGATTTCATATGCTTTGCTTGGCACTTCCCAGACTAAGGTCTTTTGGAAATCTACTCGAGGATTTGCAGAAATGAGGAAGCCTTGAGCTCCTTTTTCTTCTTTTTTTTTTTTTTTTTCCTTTCCCGGAAAGCCTTAAAAACAACCAATTGTTCACGAGACTGCATGCGGAGCATTGACAATCGTTCTATTAAAAAAGGGCTTAGCGTCCTACCCAGAATTATTATTATTATTATTATTATTAGGGAAATTTTTTCAAAATAAAATAGAATGAAAAAACAGAATTTATGTAACCAACCTCAACATGATTAGGATAAAGCTTTGATGATGATGATGATGATAATGATAATGATTATTATTATCATTAGAGGGATTTACTAAAAAAATCCCACTAATATGGTCATCACAACTGAAGACCCCAAATTTTCATATTATTGATAGAGGACCTCCTACCAATTTTTCCTTTTTTAATTCCCATTTTACTCCTTTTTTTTATGTTAACAAAACCTAAAAAAAAAATCAACATTTGTGGGAAAAGGAAGAAATGAAGTGAAAAGAGAGGGAAACACAATGGGCAGCCGATCCTACCCTACCCAACATCAGAACTCAGGATTTTCAGGTAAATTCGATGAAACCATTCATTTCTTCTCCTCTCCTAATCCTATATTAGTTTTTGTTAACATCAACAAATTATCTATACATGTCAATGTAACACTCTGGCCCAGCTTAATCCGATTTAACGACTAATTAATGTGGTTTCGGGTTATTTTCTAGTGTATTAGTTTTATGCTTGATGTTGTGTTCTTTTGAGATTCGTTTCGAGTTATGGATAGGTAGTTTGGTTGAGTTTAACTTGGTTTAGGTAGACATAAACCCTTTTTCATAATTTTTTATTTTGCATGAGTTTGTCATCCATGCATTATCTTGATATCAACAAGTGTATTTCGTTATGCTCGTCAACTTCCGTAACTGGCTCGTATATGAACGGCGTCGTTTATTTCCGTTGGACTGTTAATTGACTCAAACTGTAATTCTCCCAAACTGTTGGACTCTTATATAAATTTGGCAATCCTTATCTTATATATATGTTACAGCCACCGACTCTCCCTCTCTCATTTTCATCTCTTTCACGCCAGCTCTCTCTCTCTCTCTCTCTCTCTCTCTCTCTCTCTTTCTATCTCTCTCATTCTCTTCTCTTCTCCTCCCTGCTTTTCATCTCTTTTTCTTCTTCTTCCTTGCAATCAACTTAAGGAAAAGGGGAAATTTGTGTGCGCCGATTGCTTGGCATCTCTTTAGGTTCACCGGTATCTTCTTTACCCGACGTCTCTCTCGTTCCCTGCACTCTTCTTCGATCTCGTCTTCCTTGTCTCTTCATCATGGACAAGAGCTTTGTATCATCTTCCCGGTTTGTTTAAGGTGAGAAGTTGAGTTATGGTCTCCATTATGCGTTTAGGCTGTGATTGCACTGCATGCACCCTTTTTCTCTTGCTTACTCTTGGAATGCATGGTGTTAGGATTGCACCTCCGAGATCGTTTCGGCCAAAGAACAACTAAGTTAAGGAAAGAGTTCGTTTAAGGCAAGTATAAGCACAGTAGAGATAAACACATGTTGGTACACATTGATTGTTGTGTTTCTTCTACTCTCTCTCAAGTGTGTTGTATTTTAACAGCCCTTTAGAATTGTATAAACGTGATACAGGTCGTTTTTGTGAATGGAAAGACTCTAGTGTAGAGGTTCTATTCTGTATAGAACTCTGTTACCCAACCGATCGGGACTGGGGTCCGACTGATCGGATACTTCCAGAACTGAAATTCGACCGATCGGGCTTTGACCGGTTAGCCCTGAAGCACTTTTGCTCCGGGAGATTTAGTGTCCAACTGAATCCTGATCTTGCTCATTCCTTTTCCCTTGCTTCCTTAACAACCAGAGGACCTTTTTATGCTACCTTTTGGTCTTCTTACTCTTTAATGAATTGGAGAAAAGATAGGGATGCTGATCAAACTTGATAGGGCCTTCACATGGATTTCTCAACCACATAACTTGCCCAACGGATTACCTGAAAAGCATGAATGGTCTTAAGGGTTGTGGCACATTCATGTGTGTTGTCCAATTGTTAAGCACCTCCCCATAGGTGTTAGTTTAAGGGACTTCGATACACGTTTATTGATACAGTATAACACCCACGAAATGAACAACTGTGTATCGAATAACTTAAAACTATATCATCATGCACGGTTAAAAATATTGGACAACTAGCTTAGGATTGGCTAGTAAATAATCTTGATTCATAGTAATCACTTGACTTGCATTGCATATTGATTTCTCTTATTGCCTTCCATGCTCTTATTCTTGTTTTGACTTATAATTGTTCGTTTGTAATGATATTGCAAGACCTGAGTTTAGTGAGTGATTATCGTGTGATGCACGCACTGTATTGCTCGCTTGTGATAGAACATGATACATGTTCTGTACTGTACTGCACTGCCTGACCGACCACCTGACATTGATTTACATGCATTATATGACATGACTGATCTTGCCTGTTTGGCTCTACTCAGTCTCAGCCTCAGGATACCCGACGGGGTACTTTGGGGTAGCCTATTTATTACCTCTGCAGAGTGCTCCTGTCTTGGGATTCCGGACCTCGGGAACCAGAGACCCATTCGTACCCTGGCCCGGTTGGTGGTGTTCTCGTCCTAACTGCTCTCGATAGGGAGAATATGGCAAATGTAGTAGCCACCTAGCCAGTTTATCTTTTTGTGATTATGAAAGCATGCTGAGTGTTATGCATGACCTGCCTAGTATACGAACATGATCTCTTTGCATGGTTGATTGTTAACTGTTAGGAGAGGCTCACAAGGCTCAGTCAGGGCTAGAGGAGTGGATGTAATCCCTCCCATTGGAGAGCGACTTTGCATTTGCATCAGTTTTGGTTTCTCATGTATATCTTATCTTGTATTGGTCTCTAAGAGACTATCTCTCCATTTTGTACTGTACACTTGGTAATTAATATCATTTTTGTTAGTCCTGTATTATTGTGTATCCTTTTCTTGGCTTGCTATGATACGTACAGTTTCAGCATACATCATGTTGCACGTGTGAATATCCCTTGTTGTGTACACTTGGACAAAGTCTAGATGTGCGTGCACAGGAGTACGTGTGTCATTGGTTAGGTTTTAACTAACCCCTGATTTCTGAGCTCGGGTTGTGACAGTCAACAAATAATCCGTTGACATCAACACAAACGCTTAATTGTGCAGTTTCAATGTCCAATTAATGTATTAGTTTTTGTTGACATTGACAAATTATTTGTTGGTGTCAACAAATAATCCGTTGATATCAACACAAATGCTCAGTTATGCAGTTTTAATGTTTAGTTAATGTGTCAGCTTCTGTTGACATTGATAAATTATTTATTGATGTCAACAAATAATCTATTGACATCAATACAAATGCTCAGTTATGCATTTTCAATGTTCAGTTAATGTATCAATTTTTGTTGACGTCAACAAATAATCTGTTGACATTAACAAAAATAAACTTCATCATGACATAGCTACCACATAGCCATCAAAGGCATCCATTTAACCACCAAATATCCCTTACATTCATACATCCGCCAAAAATCCATACAACCACCAAAGATCCATACAAACCACTAACGACACCAATCTATGTATATAAAAATTAAACTATTTACAATTAGAAACAACATTTATAAAATTCACATGCATTAGGAAAGTTAGGCCATTCATATTGAATTTCCTTCCAAAGAAGTAAAGAAATTCAATAATTAAACATTTCCAACCCTTAACATTCCAACAATCAACCCAAAGCATGTTGAGTCAGTATCTCATACAACTCCCTTTATTTGCTGAATTGTTGGACTACTATTTTGCATCTACAATAAATAGGGGTGTAATGGTTCGGTTAACCATATATTTTGGAAAAACCGTTAATCGAACCATATTTTACGATTTTCAGTTTTTAAAAATCGTAACCGTTATCGTAATCGGAAAAACCTTATAAAACCAAACTTTGGTTAACCGTATTAGATGGTTTGGTTACGGTTAACCATTATAGGGTTTTTTTTTTTGTTAAAATGAAAAATACATGTTCAAAAGATTTTTATGGCTATGGTTAACCGTTATAGTTTTTTTTCAAGTCTTATTATGTGTGGGAAGCATGCATAATTTATATTTTAAAGTTGGGTTGGGCAATTCTTGAAGAGGCATCTATGAGAGACAACTTTTTGAGCCATGGCGATGTCATATACATGAGGTGGGGATGAAAAGATCTAAAAAGACCTAGTGGGTTTGTAAAATATCAACCTCAAGAGATAATTCTAACCCTTTCAATCCAACGATGAGGGGTGTAGCATACTACAATCTATAATTTTTTAGTTAGTGTAATTGCTACACAAAATACCGTGGACTTGCTTCTTAGTTGGGTTATCTCATTAGGAGGGCTTTCCAAATTCTAATGACTCTTGTCTATCTTAAATGCCATTGCACAGTTTTTCAACTTTTTAAGTAAGACACATAGAGTAATCAACCCCACGGTTAATTTTCAATTGTACAAACTAATTGGTGAAAACAAGATTAAAATAGGTTAAAAAAATGTTTTGATGGTTCAAGCAAGTTTTTTCTAATCAAAATTGAATTGGATTAAACCAAACAATAAGTTTCGTTGAAAAGGGCTAGGGGCTCTTTTTTCTCTTCCTCCTTCAGTCTTTTAAATGATCGAATTTGCTTCTTTTTCTTCTTCTTCTTGGTTCGTTAAAAAAAGGGGGGCTACTTGGTCTTTTTACGTTTAGGGCTTAGGGCTTCATCATTTTGCTTAAAGTTAAAAGCAATTACATTGTAGCCCTTTTATTTTTAAAAATTTTAATCCAATAGACGCAGTTAACGAAATTGTATGTTATGGTTCAATTCTATTATTAACCATGGGCCATGACTGAAAACAGAAACTGAACCGCAATAGATGGTTTTTTTATTTTAATAACCGTAACCGTAACCGAACCGTGAGGTTATTAACAGTGGTTCAGTTCAGTTCGGTTTGATTAGACAGTTTTTTAATTTTTTATTACACCCCTAATAATATATCATGTCTCACTGAGTGAATTCAACCTTGTGATCAAAGACAACGTGTTTTACGTATGCCATTATAAAGAAGCTGCAATCATACGAATTCTCTTATAAAGGAACATTCTCCATAGGATGCCTTCTTCAATCTTTTGGACTTTCCCATTTAAAAAAAGTGAAATATTTACTCAGCCAAGTAATATACATAGTTTAAGATTACTATTAGATCACCCTCAATAATCACCAAAATAAAACCAAATGTTATTTAATGTAAAACTCACAAATTTGAAAGCTTTTTCCCAATTTCGATCATCATGTTAACTTAGTAAAATTTCAACTAAACCAATTATCTTATGTTTTATTGTTAAGATAACACATCTTACTTAAAGAAGTTGAAAATGGGGATGAGCATGCGCGTGCACGCACACAAAGGGAGAGACTCAAAAAGAAAAGACAAGAAAAGAAATGGACGTCAATGTTCTGCTAAATATTTGTAAAAAGACAAACTATATGCAGCGCCATGAAGATAGTGTTACTTTTCTGTAATGTTTTTTCAAATATGGTATGTTTTATGCTACGAAAAAAACAAAAATGTATAAACTTATATACTCCACACTCTATTCTAACATTACAAATATAGTTTAAGTTTTATGTAATGCTTTTTCAAATATAGTGCATTTTATAACTATGCTAAGAATGCCGCGAAAACATAAATGCAAAACCCAAGACACTCTACACTCTGTTCTAGCCAAGCATTTCGATATATTTTAGCAATTTTGGATTCACTCTATTATGTTCTCTTCAAGTAAAAAAAAAAAAAAAAAACCAACCTACTTTTATCAGGGACAAGTGAACAACTTTCTCTACCTCCTGCCCTTCAATGTTGCAAGAGAAATGTGGGAATTCCTCAAAAAGATTTGTCATAATTAACATGAAATGGAAAATCTTCAATTTTGTAGTAATATTTCCTATTATTATCAGGGAGGAAAATCATAAAAACTATATAGTAATGGATAATTACTATTTACTTATGGCCACATATCCTATATGTCTTTTGCTATAACAATTTCAAAGTTTTTCCAACATGTGGTTAAACAAGTCTAACCAAGCAAGAGTTTCAGTTTTAAAAAGAAGACAACACAAGCCAGTTGTAGAGATGGAGAATTATTATCCACTCTTCTTCATAACAATTGCAAAATGTGAGTCATTTTTCCTTACTCCTCTGATACAAATCTTAGGGAAAACAATGTGTGTCCTTTGGCAATAGTCTGAATGTTCATATTTAAACTGTCATTATCATTAGCCAAAAGAACCAATTCATGGACTAATAATGATAGATTACACTAAGAAATTTTAAAATGAACTAGTTCATGGACTAATAAATACAACTTGCACTAAGAGAAACTCGCACTAAACCAGTTCAGATTCAACATACATTGACATCTATTTAGAAGATTTTTTAAATTAAAATGAAAAAATAAAAACAAACCTATGAAGTAAAGCTACTTAAGAGCATAAGCACGCATGCATTTAAAGGCATCACTAGAAAAATATGGTAGCAGTAATAATCATAAAAAAGATGAAAGAATGTCAAAAAATTGTTCATTGACAATGAACTTGAAATTTCAATGTACATGGCAAAAACCTGTTTCAATGAACTATTTAATCAAATTTCAATTAAAAAATGAAACACAATTTAATAAGCTCATGTGGAATATGTAAAAACACATTCACTTGTAGGGTGTAGAAAAGTTTATGAGCACCAACACCATCATATGTAAAAGTAGAATTCTAGGTAATATGAATAAAATAAATAGATTGCATTTTGATTAAACGATAACTCACAACTTTATCAACTAAATAGATAGAAAACATTTTTTCAAGTCCATTCCATCTCTTTTTTCTGAAGTAGAAAATCATGGGAAAAACAACATAAATAGAAAATAAAATCGAAAAAAAAAATCTTAATGTGAATGGCAGGAATGAATGAAGAGAATGAAAAAGGAAGAAGAAGATGTGGGAGATGATAGCCAGTGTAGATGGAGCTTTGACTCCTTTCGATTTCCTTTTCTTCTACTCTCCCTCACACAAATTGTCACAACCCGAGCCCAGGGTTTGGGGGATTAGCAAAAGCCAAACCAATGACACACGTACTCCCGTGCCTGTACACGTAGACCTGGTCTAAATGCACACGCACAAGGGGACATTCAAACGTGCCAAACATGTACGCGGAAGCTGTAAATATCAGAAACATCAAACTAACAGGGCAAAAAAAAAAAAAAGAGAATACGAAGAAAGAACTGACCTAATTACATGTGAAGGTCTTACAAAATGCACAAAATAATATATACAATCATAACATATGCACAAGTGTGAAAATCCTCAAAAACAAGACTCCAATGCCATGCATGTCAAGAACGCTCTCCCGTGGAGTGATCACACCCACTCCTCTAGGCCTGATGGGGCCTCGGGGGTCTCATCTAGAGTTTGGCCGACCAGCGAGGGGTCGGCAGGGGTATCTGGGCCTGCAACACCAAAAACAACTGTGAATACGACGATTCAGCAAAGTATAAACCATAACAAGTTAACACACGCTGTGTCTAATAGAATAAAGAACGTCATGTAGATTAAACAAGGCATTTTCGTATACTAGGCTATCCTGCAAGAAGGAAATATGCTATGCGAATCAATGTATACATGCAGTGGACAGAACTAGTGGCTACTACATTGTCATATGCTCCCAAAAGAGGGATCTTGTATCGTGCAAAGAACACCATTGTCTGGGCCAAGGTACAATGGGTCTCGGTTGCCTGGGGTCCGGCTCCCCAAGACGTTTCCTTACTGCAGCAAGGCCATGTAAACTATACCAAATTCACCCCGTCGGGATCCTAAGGCTGAGGCTAAGTAGTGCCTGACCATACAGAGTCAATCATGAAAACCCTGAGTAGATCGTGACAACATATCATACGTGCATATCTGTGAACATATTATACATGCATACTCAAGGTAAAGAACCACAATGTGAAAGTAACAGAACGCAAGATATCAGAGAGTAGAGATCAATGATCGAATGCAACATGTTATGCAACAAATCATGCGAAATCGGATCATCTTTATTTACAAGCCAATTCTAATCTAATTATCCGGTGTTTCTAACAGTGCATGATGATGTAGTTTTAAGTTATTTGATGCACCGTTGTCTAGTGTTGCATTGAATCGGGCGGTGCACGAAGTCCCTTAAACCAACACCCATGGGGAGGTGCTTAACATCCGGATAACGAACATGAATGATTCGCAGCCCTCGAGATCATTCACGCATTGTATCGCATTCCGTTGGGCAGGTCTAGGTGCTCTATATTCTATCCTGAAGGCCATATCGGTCTTTCCCTTACACCTATCTTTGTCCTTCATTATTCTAGTGTTGATACGGCTTAGCCGTAGGTGAATGTACGGCTTAGCTGTAGACATGTTACGGCGTAGCTGTAATATGCATTGCGGCTCCACCGCGGTTCCCTTTATTGTTCATCCGCAGTTACTGTTCACCCGTATTTTGTTCTACGGCTTAGCCGTGTGTGTTCTACGGCTTAGCCGTGGCTGGGCTGTAGAAGGTCTGTCAATTTGATTGCTCTCAGTTAATCCAGAAAAAAGGCACCCTGTATTGATCTACGGTTGGGCCACGGCTGAGGTTCGGCTTAGCCGTAGTGCAATACACGGCTTAGCCGTGCCCTAGTTGTAGAGGAAAACTGGATTTTTACCCTCTCTGGACTTTAAGCCGTAAGTGACATACGGCTTAGCCGTACATGCACGAAGTCAATGTTCTGAATCACGTACAGAAATCTTATGAAATCATCATAATTGCAAATATCCAATAGAGATAGATAAAGTACTAATCAAATGGGCTGTAAACACATTTTTCCATACAAATTCATGTGAACTAACCAAAATCAAATGCATACCAACATGGGTTTTTACAGGTTATGGTTATACTTGCCTCAATTGAATTCAATTACACAACTTGCTGTCCTTGGGCCCAAACACAACCTAACACCAATCATAACAACATGCATTCATGAGAACAGAAAGATTATCAAGGCACAGACACGTCATGCAACAGGGAAACAAGAAGGACGAGAAATAGAGGAAGGAGATGAGAGAGAGATGGAAGGATCCCCAACTCACCTCACAATCAACACAATAGAGCTTGCAAAGAACCAAAATCCCTCAATTGAGCTTGATCGATGGAGGAGAGAATTCAGGAGAGGGAGAGAAAGCTCTTCACGTACACAGTGAGGAAAAATGAGAGAGAACGTGAGTTTTAAGTCGATGGTATGAAGTTATATAAGCTAAGGGGAAGTCCAAATTACAATAGAGTCCAAGTCATAATTATTTTCAGTTTGAGTCAAATCCTGGTCCAATGGAATCACACGGCATCGTTTGTAAACGACGTAATTACGAAAGTTGACGAGCTCAACGAAAGACACGTGTTGACATCAAGATGATGCAAAAATGACCATGTCTTAGAAAAGCTAAAATTACGAAAAAGGGCTTGGTCTACTTAATCCAGGTCAAACTCAATCCAACTACCTATCCATGACTCGCAACGAAAACAAAACTCAAACAAAATACGATTAGCAACGAAAACAAGATTAATTAGCCGCTAAACAAGGTCAAGCTGGGTCGGAGTGTTACACAAATCGACCACAAAAAGGAAGAAGACAAATGGATTTAGGCAAAGGGAAGAGGACAAATAGTTGCAAACAGTAGAGATGAGAAGAGGAAGAAGAGAAAACCACTTTAGCCCAACTCACATAAATCGGATGGCGAGGGAAGGAGAGAACGATTGTGAAGGGAAAGGCTCTATGTGATTTTGCCCAAAGCTTCCATATGATTTCACTCATAGCTTCCACGCTTACAAACTTTCAGAGCAAGAATGAAGCAATCAAATGGGAAGGGAAGAACGATCCGAGCTTTCAGAGCAAAAAGGAAGTAAGAAGATAGGAGAACGATCCAGGGAAAGAATGAAGAAAGAAGATGGGAAGGGGAGAATGATCCAGGGAACGAAGGAAGAAAGAAGATGGGAAGGGGAGAACAATCCAAGGTAAAAAGGAAGCAACTTCTTTTTTTTTTTTTTTTTTTCATTCGATAGTTTTGCCTAGGACTAATGTTGACAGCAACATAACAAGGGCAAAATGGGAATAGAAAAATAGAATTTGGGCAAAATGTCCTCTGTTGATAATATAAAAAATTGGAGTGCTCAACTGTGGTTATCTTGATTAGTGGGATTTTTTCGGTTAATCCCCCTTATTATTTTTATTATTAGTTTTGCTTGAACAATTTGTAAACATAGCATCATAAAGCATTATCTGCAACACAAATAAAACAAACTCCATTTTTTGAACACTTAGGTTCTTGTGCACTTGCAATGCGGATTAAATGCCCAAATCTGAACATCCGAACACATGACACCCAATTCCTCATACTCATTAGGACGGTCAAAGGAACAAGCTTGGCTGGGTTGGGGGTTATCCCCTACCATAATATATAATATTTGTTGTATTCTTTCTTTAGCCTCCTAGATTATCTTTGCTTTCTCTTTGTTTCTTTCTTTGAAGTCTTCTAGAGGCTTTATAGTTCCAACTATACAGAAAAGGTCCTTCCGTCAATTTTAACTTTTTCTTCCTTTTTAATTGAGCAATGATATCAGTGCTTCTTTCAATTGAGCAACCATATCGTCACTCGTGTCTTCTTCTTCCTCCTCTCCCTCCTTTTCTTCATCACCCCACTCCATTTCTCGCTTGACCCACAACCTACAACACATCTTTGCCCTCACAAATTGAACCCATGCCCATCTTTTCCGTCACTAATCATACCCTCCCGTCCCCCTCTCTCTTACCACATCTGGCCAATACAAAGAATGACTAAACCAATCACCCATCTCATTTTCTTTCGACACAACCACTGCAACCATCACATAGCTCATTTTCTCCCAACATAACTAGGCTAAAAAGGACCCTTTGAAAGTTTTAGAACACTTAGGATTTAATCTAGATTGTGATTCGATTACTACTTCTATGTAGTAGAAAAAATAAAAGCAATCAATCACACAAAGAAGACCACACAATTTAACATGAAAATGCAAACAAAAAAAAATAATGAGTCCAAAGTGGATCAAATCAATCATTAACTTTTGTGATACAAGATATACTCACAACCCTATAGTCAGTTCCTCGACACAAGGCGTTGTAGTTATTCTTGATAAATCTCCATAGCACATAATTCCTCGATGTCCCGCTATCAGTGTGTTGATCTACACAATGAACACGTTTCTTCAATAAGAGAATAATTTTCTACAAGAAAGTAGAATCCACAAATCTCCTATGATGAAGTGGAAGCATCAATTCTAGAATTTGAAACCTTCATCCCAATCTCTCATGGAGGCTCTAGATAATCTTTCCAATGGCAATCTTAATTTAGAACTTGGAGAGTTTTATGTGTTGTGTTCTACTTAGGGTTGAAAGAGAACCCTTTATATAGCCAAAAATTCGTGCCTTAGGTTAAGAAACCAAATCCAAGTGCGGTAAACTTTTCTGATTTTTTCTTCAATTTTAGTACTTCTTGCTCTGCTACAGTCCATTTACAAATATATAAAATACAAATACATGGATTCAAGTTTTGTTCCAGACATGAATTTAGCCAATTATAAAAACCCCAACACCCTTTTAATCCCCCTAGTCCCAAAAGTTAGAAATTATCCGTGCTCGTCTCCAACTTGGTTGAACCCTTTTTTTTTATTATCATAAATTGTATATTAAAAATTATTTTTATCATAATTGGTTTGTCTGATGCCTATCTCTTAGTGCACGGGAGGGTGAGTTTGAATACCTTCGTAAGGTGTTTTCATGGTTGTCTCAGTTGGAATTTTAGTGGCAATATAGTCGGTCGGCAAAGAAGACAAAAAGGGATAAAAATTAGCAAGATGGCCTTTATTGTCACAAATCAACTAAAAGGGCCTATTTCGTGCATAGGACATTTAAGGGGTTTTTCTCCATAAAATCCTAAAAAAAAAAAACTGGCCTTAATGACTAAACAACAATTAATTATACCAAAAAGGAAAATCTGCACATTCGTCCCTCATCATTTTTTTCTTGAGAACCCTAGGTGGGGCCCATTTATCACTCAATCGAAATCTTGCAATACACATGGGACCCATTAATAGGCACACGCCCCAAGTTTTAGTTAGATCTGAATTTACTAGATTGTTGGATGGACTATACATTGATTTGAATAAAATGTATTTGTGGGCCACGGATGAAGGAGTTAGGGATATGTGATTGGGGCCAAACTTGATATGTGGAGTGTTCTCACATGGATCTTTTGGTCCCATACGATCTCATCCCTTGGTGGGGTTCACAGTGGGCTGCATCGAAGAGTGTGCATGAAAAGTTTGTAAGGGACGTATGCACAAAAAGAGGCTCCATATATATATGAGAAATATTACTATGCATCATTCCTTTACCATATAGTGAGTGATAAATGTATATTTGAAAAGTTTCATGCACAAAGGAGGAAAAGTCATTTATAATATTATGAAAAAGAAGGATCTTCATATGTAAAGAGGAAAAGCTAGTCATTGTCCCTCACCACATGGTGCAATATATAATAATATTCTCATATACACACACATAGGGAATACTACTATGCATCCATCCCTCACTATGTGGCGAGGGACAAATGCATATTTAGAAAGATTCATGCATAAAAGAGGAAAATCATTTATAGTATTATGAAAAAAAAGAATTTTCATATGTAAAGAGGGAAAGGCATGTCAATGTCCCTCACTACATGATGAGGGAAGGATGTATAGTAATATTATATATAGATATATTAAAGCAAAGAGAGGTGTGCTTTCAAGGGCACCACGTCAATGGCATGGGTTTTTTCACGACATCATGAGAACCTTTCCTCCCTTACATTTCCTTTCCCTTGTGAAAAACCAAGAGGATTTTATGGAACAAAATTCCTTAGATGCCTGCTGCATGAAAAAGGCCCCAAAAGATCTTTGTAGGCAATAAAGGCCCTCCTATCACTTTTTTTTGGCCGTTAATTAATGAGGGGTATATTGTATTAAATCCAAATCAACCATAATGACAATCAGCACTTGATCTTAATTCATGCATAAATCCACTTTTTGGATAAAAAAGGCTTCATGAGCATGAAACAAATATATAAATATATATATATGAGAGAGAGGGAGAGAGAGAAATGTTTGTAACATACAAATCCTAGGATATGAAAGGTATTAAAATGCTGAAACATGGGTGTATCACTATATATTGAAACCACAGGTGCTATTTCTAGATCTTAGAAAGCTTAGGGGTGTATATTAAAAACTTATTTTTTAAATAATAACTATCCATTTCTTCTCAATGAATGTAAAGGCAATGTTGTCATTTTTCATAAAATGTCAAATCCTGGATGTATATAAAAATAATGAAACCACATAGCCTATAATTTTTAAATCTTTGCAACTTTAAGAGGGTATATACAAAAACTTCAAAAAAGAAAAAAGAAAAAAGGAAAAAAATCCTTAAGAATTAAACAATAATTAATCAATGCCACAGGGACTTCTACGTTTTGTTTTGTTTGTGAGGATAAGGTATCCCTCCTATTCCCCTTGATGAATAAAAACGAGTGCCTGTTTCTTTATTGGAATTCACGCTCATGAAAAAAATTTAATTGTCTAATATAGTGAAATTTCTGGACAATTTGTGGACTTGCATTTGTACTTTTTTTAATAAGAGGTTGTTCAAGTTTTTTGGGCCAGACTAATCCCTTCAGGCTCAAGTGAAGTCAGAAAAATTTCCTGTAAACCCAATGTGGTAGCATAGATCAAATCAACTATGACCCGTATGAGCAAATCGTGCTCCTACACGAGGTGGGCTAACCCTTCACGTTGCATTTGTACTGGAGCATCAACAAAACTCTAATAACCTATGCTTAAAATATTGGAGTGGTGGTGAAGTCCTGGAGTGACCCCAATTGGAACCTCACGAAGTACTTAACCCGTACGCATTTCTTGTGAGTGGTTTTGTGCAACTGGGATTTTTCTAATTGTCAGCCGTAAAGGGTCGGTGGGCTTGCTCGTTAGAACAAATAAAAAAGGAAGAACAGAGAGAGAGAGGAAAGCTTACAGATAGAAAGGCTCATCCCTGAGAAATCTCGAACTTTGGCTCTGTTTGTGTTCACTGGAGAAGGGGAGTGATGGCCTGTTTTTTGTTCTACCCAAACACAGTCTCCTCCACTTCTTTCCAAACCCTCCACCAGATAAACAAAAAATGCCCAAACTCAGATTGCTTCCTCTCTCTCTGTGTACCACCACCACCACCACCATCACTAGCTAAAACCCAATTGAGTGGTTTGGGTTTGGTGAAGAGCACCAGTAGCAGTAGAAAGAGGAAGCTCGTTGTAGCGCGCGCGGGTCCTCCAAGCACCACCAGCCTCATATTTGCATTCGTATTCCCACTCTCCCTTCTCCTCGTCACCATCTTCACTTCCATCAGGATTGCCGACAAGCTCGACCAACAATATCTCGAAGAGGTAAACCCATCCAAACCCCACTTCCATTTCTTCTCTATCGATCGTAATTCGAACTGGGTCTTGTTTGGTTTCTCTCAAATTGCATTAGAAATGATTCTCCCTATTGATTTGTCAAGTATCTCAACGTTTTATTTATTTTGGTTGTTGACGCACGCCGTGTGTTTGTTAAATTGCTCGTGATAACCCACGGCATGTGTAATCGTGTTCCAACACAAACCCATTTTGCGTTTTGTTTAGATTTTCTCATATTGCATTGAAATGTTCTGTCTATTCACCTTTTCTTTTTTCTCTACCACTTTTGACATTCTACGGATTGATTTCAGTGATTTATTAGACTGAAGTGAGTTGCGGTGTATGTTTGTTGAATTTCCAGTATTAACCTATCGCATCAATGGAACTTTATCAGTTGTAAATTGTAAATGTGTCCCTATTGCAAAGATTCCGTATAGCTTACAGATGACACAGCTTTGGGTTTGGTTTGTTCTTTACGTAGCTGTAGTTTTCACTAGGTGCATGGCTGTTTTAGCTTCTCTTTCTCTCATGATTCATGAGTTCCATTTTGTTTAGTTTTAAGATTTACTCCATCCTAGTTGTGGAGTGATCTGTTTAGATATCAGTGGCGGCGATAGTGTGTTTTCTGCAATAATTATAATGTTCAAGTTTTCGGGGTAAAAAAATTAAAGTTGATAGCCAACTTGAGAACTAGCTGAACATAGAGTCATCCTTGAATTTATTTTTGGATGAGAATTTGCTTGTAATACTATTCATGTTCTAGTGATCTGAAACCCATACAATCTAAAAAAAAAAAAAAAAAATACATAGTTTCACTCTCATAGATATTTATTTCACACATTGTTCTATGGAAGAGTGGATTGATAATCTTTTTCTTCATTGTATCTTGATTTTTCATGCTTGTTGTTTTTTTCCCTTTTCACAGTTTGATGTATCTTTTAGTTTGCCTGTTTACATCCAAGCTAGAATGAAGGTTGGATTGATGTCCATCCTCTATCAGGGGCTAGGTATTGTTGATTGGCAATTACATGAAGGCACTCTGAATTCAACAAGATTTGTGGTTAATGAATGAAAAATCCAATGGAGCTTACAAGAAAAGGAGTTTGGGGAGTTTAAAGTTGTGATGAATGTCAATGCCAGTTAAAGAGAAAGTTTGGTGGACGAGTCTGACATTTGTAGCCTTGCTAATAAGAGTTCTCTGACAAAAGCAAATAAAGGAGATTTGTGGTTGACTATCTTTATTTCAAGTGATGTTGGAGACTGAGAGAGATTAGAACCGGCAAGGGTTTAGGTCTTGATAGATTTCTAGCATGCAGTTCAAACAACTTAAGCAGTAAATAAAAGAACTAGATCAAATCAATCACCATACATAGAAGACACCATATTTTTTATGTGGAAAACCCTAGAAGTAAAAACCTGATCCTCGGTCTAAGGAAAACCAAGCAGTATGAAGAAAACTATACAGTTACAAGATATACGCACAGACCCTTCCTGTTGGACACAGCCTAAGGACTGTAGTTCTTTTTACCGATGACTTGCCATTCACTGTTGGCCTGTGGCTGAATCAACTCGCCTTGATGCCTCTCAAGATGCTGAAGTCTCCTACAAGAGAGTAGAAGAAGAAACTCTAGAAGCAGTAGCTTTGAGAATTCAGTTGAACCCTCCAAGAAGACTGCTCTAGAGTGAACAATGTGTATTCTGGGTTTAGAATTAGGAGAAGACATGCTTAGGTTTCACAAGAGATGGATTTAAATAGCCTAGGGTTTGTGCATCAAAGATAGAAATCCAATTAGGGCTCCAACAGTTAATCACAAGGTGAATAGGAAAGGTAATCCGACTATGCGAAAAATTAGTTTCGCAAGGTTGGGTAGACCCAGACTTGAGTTGGGTCAACCGAACTCATGTTTTGCCTCCAACTTTCCAACTTATGCAAAATTGGGTTAACCGAGATTAAGTTGGGTCAACTGAACTCACATCTTTCTCCAATTTTTGCACTTCATGTTTTGTCTCGAATTTCTTCACTTAAAGTGACTTGATGAAGCTTATGACAGTCCAAAACTAAAAATATAAAATTACAATTCTATTTGGACTCGAGTTTTCTCCTTAACCCAAGGATTGTCAACACTTAAAACCCTAACAATTTCTCCCTATGGCAATTCATAGGCAAAACTCCCTAAGTTTACAGATAATCTAATCCTAACAAGAAAACCCAAAAATTACATAGACCTTGACCTTTCCAAAAATTAGAATGTCTTCCTGCAAAAAGAATACCTGCACGAACCATGCTTTGACAAAGATCATATTAACTACAAATGATGCAAAGCAAAACTTATGCTACTCCCCCTTTTTGTTTATAATTGACAAAGTACAAAAATAAAAAAACAAAAGAGTAAGCATAAACAAGACAAAAATAGAATCAAGTTCAGCATAGATATTTCAAGAATGAAAGAACTCAAGAAGAATTTGAGACCTCAAATGATAACAACATACACATGTAAAGATTTATATGAAGATTTTTCATGAATGCTCAGAATTTGAAAATTTTAAGAAACCAAATAATCAAAGTAACATGTTATTCAGGGTTTCGACATTTGTGTAAGTGTGTGATGGGTAAACTACATGGAACATCACAATGATATCAATGATCCACTAAAGATTAACATTCATCAGGCGTTATGCGTAATTCACACCAATTAGGCAAAGTCAAACCCGACAAAAAATTATTGGGAAGCTCCCCCTTAATGCCACACGTCTTTATTTATTTATTTTTGTATCGTTTCTTTTCTTTTCCCCTTTATTGTAAACATTGAACCTTCGTTGGTAGCTTTCACACTAACGAGTATGGCAGCCCTCTCCTTGTATTACCTCTTAAAAGTTATCACACATACTCTTAGGTAGACTTGGCCTCTGCGTCCAATTTAAAGTACACATCAACTCCTGTTTTTCATCTATTCAAAGTAAATATTTATATAAGTTAGCGTGCATAGATATACATAATAAAAAATCCTTCAAACATGCACCAAGATAGTTGATTAAAAAACTGAACAAATTCCTTGCATCACATGCTTGAATGTTCATATAAAGTACTTATAAAAGAAGGCATGTGCATATGAGTTCATGAATCCAGGAACAAATCAAGGAACAAGGCAAATGCCTTCAGATGGTCTCTTGGTGGCGAAACGTTCTACTTTCTTATGTCTTGATCTTATTTGCTTACCAATTTGACATTAGTCACACACTGCTCAAGGGCTTTTGAAGTTTGGGTAACCACACTTGCGAATTTTGTTCCTTTAGTGCGGTATTGACCACATAACAACGTAGGTCATATTTTCTTAACCAAATGACTATGGTTTTGACCTTTTGGGTAGAAAGTTGTATCCTCCTCTGCTAGTTTCTAATTTGATTTCTCATTTTATTACAATGTGGTTGAATGTGTCTTTTAATTCTAGAAAATTGATGTGGGAACAAATTTAGAATGAGACACATTCTTGATAGAAGTATTGGTTACAAGATTCTTTGGTGCATTGTGTTAAACAGTGGGTGCCTTAGAAAACAAGTAGATTCTTGAACAAATGCAGATTTGCTTGAATTTTTAGATGTAGAGGCACCATCGACAAAGCCAATCTCGTTTTTGTCAATTTCCAATTTTTTATTTTATAGGATATCATCTGGCTTTTTTAATCCGGTGTTCATCCTATTTAGCGAATCTTTTGTGACCGTCAGCTCTGATGCGATCATCTTGATCTTTCCTTCCAAATTCACTTTTTCTCCCTAACATGTAAGAAGCTCTTTCTTCAATGACTCAATCTCCTTTGTGGATTTCTCGGCTTCCTCAGCTAGAAGATTGCACTTTTTATCTGCATCAATAAGATTTTTAGGCATTAGATGACGCTGAGTTTCTAATTGATTTACCTTGCAAGAGCATTTTCTAATTCCAGTTTGAGTGAAGTGGTCTGATTTTCTGCACTTTTCCACTTCATGGCCATCTTTTCATTCAATTTAATCATTTTTGTGCAATCTTTCTCCAGGGATTTATAAGATTCTTCCCAATCTTGCTCATCATCTGACACTCCATCAAACCTGAGACTGTCAGCAATTTCATCATAAGATTTTGAATCTTTGTTAGATGCACCTTGCAAAGATGAGGAGTTAAATCTAGCCATAAATGCAGTAAATTTCGAACTGTTATTATTACAGGTAGAGGTTTTAAGTTTAGCACCTTCATCATCAGACTCATCATCCCAAGTGACAATTACAACCTCACCATTGTTTTTCAACTTCCTGTTTGCACATTGCAAAGCGACATGGCCAAACCCTTTTCAATTATAGCATTGAAAAGATTGTGAACTTATCTTTGTAGAATTTTTCTTAGTTTTCGGCAAATTGTTGGATTTGAAAGGGGCCTTATTATTCTGGAAGTTTTTCTTCAAACCGGGTCTTTTACCTTGGAGGAATTTTTGTATTTTTTGACAATGAGTGTAGTAGCTTGAAGAGCGATTTCATCAGAATCACAATTTGTGCCCTCTTCAACATCCTTTTCTAATTCCTTAGAAGTCTTTAGGGACATCCCCTTAGACTTTTCATTTGACCGATGATTTGCCTCTAAAGTTTACAAATTTTGATGGGGGCATCAAGCCACGGAGCAAGAAGAAATTAGGCCACATAGTCCCGTTATGGATGGATTACCCTTTTATGGGGCTAATCCATCACGGTTTAAAAGATCCACCATTGGATTGTGGTTTGAGGAAGATCCACTGTTGAAGACCTCTTAAGGTATTCAAGATAAAAGGCCCCACACTTGGATGTGCCAAGGGGAAAGAGTTGTTGCTTGTTTAAAAGTGTTTTAATTTTAAATGAGGGCCCTAGGTGTTTTAGTAGAGTTGTTTATTAGAAAAGGGTCCCATGGCATGAAGTTTTAATTAAGTGTGTAGAGTGGAGGGCCCCACAACTTAAATAAAACTTTAAGGGCTTCGTGAGGAAGGGAACTTGCACACATCTTCCCATGCGCAAGTCCCTCCCATGCATAGCCCTTTGTTTTGTTTTGTTTGTCTTGTTTTTTCTTTATTTCTTTCTTTCTTTTCTTTTATTTCTTTTAAGTTGATTTAATCTCAACCATCCAATGTTTAGGGTTGAGTTCTCTTCTCTCTAAGTCGTAACTCTATCCTTGGAGGCCATTATTAATGAATAAAAGAAAATACTTCTCACATGAAAGCTTCATTGGATGTTTCCATGCAAGAATTTCATCTTTTCTCGCCCTAGTTTGGGAGTTTGGCGTGAGGCGAATGAATTGTTCTTCACACGAGGAAATCTCCATCTTCTTCTTTCTTTTGGTTAAGGTTTCCACCCTATCCATTTAGATTTTTGCAATCAGCGCCATGAAAGCTATTGTTTTCCTCTTGGATCTAGCCAAATACTTGCCAAACGTACGAAAACCTTCCTAACAGTTCTAGATCTAAAGTTTAGCCATTTAAAATCCTGCAATCAGATCTGAAGTTGAGTAAGATGCAGCCTAAACAGCCATTGGATTTGATTATCACCCATATTGAGCCCTCTCCATAGACCGATCTCCATGATGCAGCTTGAACAGCCACTGGATTTGATTATCACCCATATTGAGCCCTCTCCATAGACCGATCTCCATTAAACCCTAGATCTAGACCCAAAATTCCCTTATATTGGCCAAACACAATATTAATTCATTCCATTTAGACATGAACCTTGATTTAACCCCTAGTTGCACGGAATATATATTGTTAAGGACTGAATTTCAATTTGAAATTAATTGGATTTGAATCCCTAGATTGGTTGGAAGTTCTAGCTTCCAAAGATCCATCCCCACACTTTGGTGAAAACCACTTGCGAGACTGTGATTTAAATGGAGGATCAAAATGAGTAACCCTTGCTGAATTTTAATTATGATCTTGTGCTGGTCCCAACTTTAAATTAATTAGCGTGCATATTATTTGGATATTTGATCTCTATTCGCATTTCATTCAATATTTCTTAGGTCCTGCATCAAATTTGGTATTAGAGCATAGGTTCTCTAGGGATTTGCATCACACACATCACATTACATTGTGTCCCATTACATATAGGTAGTCATTGTATGTCCACTAGGAGTGGTCGGGAACATTAGCCCTTAGTTTTCCGAATGGCAGGCCCTTCCCATGCCAAGACAAGTTCTGACCAGCCCGGTACAGTGATTGAACAATTACAAAAGGTCGTAGAGAACTTGGCAAAGCAAGTTCAAGCCCTACATCAGGGGCAAGTTGATCTAACTAGTGGATTTAGGGACCCTGAGCAGACTATCCAGGGTGAAGACAGAAGGTGTCTATGATGCCACGAGAGAAATGACCGTGAGTTGGACATTGATGGTGAGTCCGACAATGGATTTGGTCATAGGGGTCATGGTAGAGATCAAAATCCCGATGGATGGATTTTGAAGAGCGTTAATGTTGATGCCCCTGCCTTTGATGGACGGATGGACCCACAGGTTTTCTCCGATTGGCTTTTTGATATGGACCATTATTTAAATGGTAATGTCAGAAGAAAGGAAGGTTAAGTTGGCCACCATGATATTAGTGGCTCAAGCCCGAATATTTTGGATCAGCTTAGGAACTAATGAACAAAGATTAGGCCTTTCAGCCATTAACATATGGGAATGAATGAAGGAAAGGTTGAAGGATAAGTACCTTCCCCGATCCTACCAAGAGAGACTCCTTGATCAAAGGAGCACCCTTCGTCAGGGTAGTATGACCGTCAATGAATACATCACGAAATTTGAGAAATTAAATTTGAGATGTGATGTAAAAGAAGATCAGTTGTCACTCCTCTCGAGGTTTAGGATTGGTCTGTGATCTGAGATCTAGTGAGAGTTGCTTTACCATAGGGTCACATCTTTTGCGGATATGTATGAAAAGGCCATAGATTTGGAATAATATGTGAAGCTACAATTTCCTAAAAGGTTAGATTTGCTCAATTTTGTCTCCCGAGCCCATACCTCTAGCGTGAAACCTACCTTTGGAAACCCTTTTCTTCAGAAAGGAGCACCTAGTGATTCTTCATGGGATCCAAAAGAAAAGGGTATTTATGTTGACAAAACAAAGAAACTCTCTCAAATCAAGTGCCGTAAGTGTCATGGATATGGACATTATGCTGTTACATACGCCACAAGAAATTTGTTCATATCAGAGGCCCTTGATGATAGTAATCCGGATGTAGATAACTATGTTCCTAATTTCATTCCATCCGATGATGATTGTGAGGATTCTGAGGATCATGTTTCTTTCCTTCAATTCCTTCCTGCTTACGAAACAGAAGAGGAAAAAGACACGAATGGGAGTGTGTGAGGGTACCAAAATGCTAGTGGTTAGGTGTGCCTTAACTACAAGAGTATGAAGATTGGCACCGGATAGCCATCTTGCACACTTGCTTGAAGTGTAATGAGCGGCGTTGTAAACTC
Source organism: Sextonia rubra (assembly GCA_037013555.1). NCBI lineage: Eukaryota > Viridiplantae > Streptophyta > Magnoliopsida > Laurales > Lauraceae > Sextonia > Sextonia rubra. Next base: position 69,975,273 of record JASUAD010000001.1, read on the forward strand.
ATAATTGATAGTGGCAGTTGTACCAACACAGTCTCTTCTGGTACTGTCACTCATTTAGGGTTGAAAGATGAACTGCATCCTACGTCATACCGTGTCTCTTGGGTAGACTCAACATCTATTCCAGTCACCCGGAGGTGTTTGGTCCCACTTCAGCTGTCCTCCTACAAGGACCAACTGTGGTGTGACGTTGTTCTCATGGATGTGGCCCGCATCATTTTAGGAAGACCCTGGTTGTATGATCTTGATGTTACCAATTTTGGTAAATCAAACATTTGCATCTTTAATTTTGAGGGGAGGAAAGTGAAGCTACACCTGCTACCTCCTAAGGACAACAATGAGAAAAAGAAGATACCTGACACCGAGTTTAGTGATAAGGCTAAGAATCCTAGCGTGGAGCCCAATGAAAAGGGAAAGGAACCAAAAGGGAAGAGTGTTATGTCCAAAGGAATTCACATTTTGAGTGCCTCAGAATTTGAGCGGAAAGTTCAGGACGCCCTCATAAGTGTTTAGGTAAATGAGACAGCCATGTTTGCTTTAGTGACCAAAGCAATCACTACTCAAACGGCTGTAGAGGCCCCATGTGAAGCGGAGCCAATCTTGAAAGAATTTGAAGATGTCTTCCTTGAAGATTTAACCCAATGAGCTCCCACCTTTGCGTGACATACAACTTGCCATTGACTTGGTCCCCGGAGCAACTTTACCAAACTTGCCTCATTATAGGATGAACCTGATTGTACATGCCGAATTGAAAAGGCAGGTTGAAGAGCTTCTTGTAAAGGGGTTTATTCAAGAGAGCATAAGCCTATGCGTAGTTCCTGCACTCCTAACACCTAAAAAGGATGGATCTTGGAGGATGTGTGTGGATAGCAGGGCAATTAACGGGATCACCATTAAATATCGGTTTCCTATACCAAGACTTGATGATATGCTGAACATGATGGCTAGTGCCAAAACCTTTTCAAAGATTGACTTCAAAAGTGGGTACCACCAGATTCGTATATGGCCCGGTGATGTGTGGAAAACTGCCTTCAAGACGAAGGATGGTTTGTATGAATTGCTGGTCATGCCTTTTGGGTTGTCAAATGCGCCCAACACATTTATGAGGGTTATGACACAAGTGTTGCAGCCATTCATAGGCAAGTTTTTAGTTGTCTACTTCGATGACTTACTCATCTATAGTAGTACCGGAGAACAATTCATGGACCATTGGAGAGAGATTTGCTTGACTCTGAGGGGAGAAAAGTTGTATGCGAACCTTAAGAAATGCACTTTCTTGTATTCATAAGTTGTTTTCTTAGGGTTTGTCGTTTCTGCAGAGGGGATGTTTCCAGACCCCGAAGAGGTCAAGGCTATAGTAGAATGGCAAGAATCGTGAAACATTAATGAGGTGCGTAGTTTCCATGGACTGGCCACCTTCTATAGGCGGTTCATCCGAAACTTCAGCACATTAATAGCTTCAATTACTGACTGCATGAAGAAGGGTGAATTTGCTTGGAGCCTTGTAGCCACCAAAGCCTTTCAAGAAATTAAGAACAAGATGATGAAAGCTCTAGTCATGCGACTTCCCAATTTTTCTAAAGTTTTTTAGGTGGCATGCGACGTATTTGGTGTCGGTATCGGAGGAGTCCTCAGTCAAGAAGGACTTCCTGTCTCCTACTTTAGTGAGAAGCTGAATGCGGATCAGCAGAAATACTCCGTCTATAATAGAATTCTATGCTGTAATGCAAGCACTCAAACACTGGAGACATTACTTACTATCGTATGAATTCGTCATGTACTCGAACCATGAGGCTCTGAAGTACATTCAAACCCAAGCTTAAATGAGATCCAAACATGTGAGGTGGATTGAAGAATTATAGGAATTTTCATTTGTTCTTAAGCATAAGCCAGGGGTTGAACACAAGGCTGCTGATGCCTTGAGTCGCAAGGTTGCATTGTTACGCTCCATGAGTGTTCGCGTCATCGGTTTTGAGCACTTACCGGAAGCATACCTTACATGCTCTGATTTTGAGGATCTTTATAAAATGGTTTCGGATAATCCTTTGCACAATGCACAAGGATTTTTGCTCAAAGGTGGTTTCCTTTTCAAAGGAAATAGGTTGTGCATTCCTCGGACTTCACTTTGTGATTTTCTAGTATGGGAATTGCATGCGGGAGGAATCGCAGGCCATTTTGGTAGTGATAAAACCATTGCCCTTGTGAAGGATCGATTTTATTGGCCGACTCTTAAACGAGATATTGCCAAAATTATCGGGCAATGTAAAACCTGTCAGCTTGCGAAACATCGCAAGCAAAATATGGGATTGTATACTCCGTTGCTGGTGCCACATGCACCATGGCAGGATGTTAGTATGGATTTCATGATGGGCCTTCCGAACGCTCTTCGAAAGCACGAATCCATACTAGTCGTGGTGGACCGCTTCTCTAAGATGGCCCACTTCATCCCCTGTTCCAAAACCTCCAATGCGTCTCATGTAGCACGTCTATTCTCTAATGAGGTTGTTCGACTCCATGGGCTTCCTTCTTCCACTGTGTCTGACCGGGATGTGAAGTTCATGAGCTATTTTTGGAAGACACTTTAGATGATTATGGGCACTAAACTCCGTTTCTCTTCGGCCTATCATCCTTAGACTGGTGGTCAAACTGAGGTTGTCAACCGAAGCCTAGGAAATCTTCTTAGGTGTTTGGTGGGTGGGTGAGCATGTTAAGGCATGGGTTGTAATGTTATTGACCGCTGAATTTGCATATGATAGTTCGGTCAATAGGTCCATTGGCATGAGTCCATTTGAAGCTGTGTTAGGTTACAAACCTAGACTGCCAGTAGATTCATTCCCATTACCTCACTGCATAGGCCATCTGCATTAGCTGAGTCATTCGCACAACATATCCATGCATTACACGAAGAGATCAAACGAAGAATTAATATGCACAATGATTCTTAGAAAATGGCTGCTAATGCACATCATTTCCATGTTGAATTTAGCATAGGTGATTATGTTATGGTCTGGATAAGGCCCGGCTAGTTCTTACCGGGGACCGCCAAAAAGTTACAGGCCTGCAGCGCTGGACCCTTCAAGGTTGTAAAAAGATTGGGTTCCAATGCATGTGTTAGAATTGCCACCCGATTGGGGAATTAGTCCAATCTTTAATGTGGAAGACCTTGTCCTTTTCTGTGATCCCACACCTCCACCCCAGTCTCCACAGACTTCCGTGCCTGCCGTCCAACCAACTCATGAACCAGATCTTCCCATGGACATTGCACCATTTGAGTTTGCCCATTTTGAGCTAAGCCTTCCTACTCCACCTACACCTACCTTGAGCCAAAAGAAAGAGCTTGTGGAGGACATCCTAGATGATGCCTTGATCTCCACTAGACACGGGGGATATCAGAAATACCTTGTCAAGTGGAAGGACAGGCCAGATACATATTGCACGTGGATCACACGAGTCGAGCTATAGTGCCTAAATCCTGACCTCTTGGAGCAGTATGATAGTTTTATTTCACTAGTGGCGAACTCTTTGTAGCCTTGGGGAATTGATGGGGGCATCAAGCCAAGGAGCAAGAAGAAATTAGGCCACATGGTCCCCATTATGGATGGATTACCCTTTTATGGGGGTAATTCATTACGGTTTAACAGATTCACAATTGGATCATGGTTTGGAGGAAGATCCACCGTTAAAGACCTCTCAAGGCATTCAAGATAAGAGGGCCCACATTGGGATGTGCTAAGTGGGAAGAGTTGTTGCTGATTTATAAGTGTTTTAATTTTAAATGAGGCCCTAGGTGTTTTAGTAGAGTTATTTATTAGAAAAGGGTCCCATGGCATGTAGTTTTAATTAAGTGTGTAGAGTGGAGGGCCCCACAACTTAAATAAAGCTTCAATGGCTTCGTGAGGAAGGGAACTTGCTCACATCTTCCCATGCGCAAGTCCCTTCCACGCAGAGCCCCTTGTTTTGTTTTGTTTGTCTTGTTCTTTTTTTTTTCTTTCTTTGTTTTTTTTATTTCTTTTACGTTGATTTAATCTCAACCATCCAATGTTTAGGGTTGAGTTCTCCTCTTTAAGTTGTAACTTCATCCTTGGAGGCCATTATTATGAATAAAAGAAAATACTTCTCCCATGAAAGCTTCTTTGGATGTTTCCATACAAGTTTTTCATTTTTCCTCGCCCTAGTTGGAGAGTTTGGTGTGAGGCAAGGAATTGTTCTTCACACAAGGAACTCTTCATCTTCTTCTTTTTTTGGGTTAAGATTTCCACCCATTCATTTAGATTTCTGCAATCAGCCCCAAGAAAGCCATTGTTTTCCTCTTGGATCTAGCCAAATACTTGCCAAACGTAAGAAAACCTTTCCAACAGTTCTAGATCTAAAGTTTAGCCATTTAAAATCCCGTAATTAGATTTGAAATCGAGTAAGATGCAGCCTAAACAGCCACTGGATCTGATTATCACCCATATTGAGCCCTCTCCATAAACCGATCTCCATTAATAAACCCTAGATTTGGACCCAAAATTCCCTTATTTTGGCTGAACACCATATTAATTCATTCCATTTAGATCTGAACCCTGATTTAACCCCTAGTTGCGCTGATTATATATTGTTAAGGACTGAATTTCAATTTGAAATTAGTTGGATTTGACTCCCTAGATTGGTTGGAAGTTCTAGCTTCCAAAGATCCATCTCCACACTTTGGGGAAAACCACTTGTAGGACTGTGATTTAAATGGCGGATCAAAATGAGTAACCCTTGCTGAATTTTAATTATGATCTTGTGCTGGTGCCAACTTTAAATTAATTAGTGTGCATATTATTTGGATATTTGATATCTATTAGCATTTTATTCAATATTTCTTCGGTCCTGCATCAAATTTCCTACAAGTTTGTCAACTTTAAGGACATCCAAATCTCTATTCTCTTCGATTGCTACAACCTTTGCATGGAACCTTTTGGGTTGAGATCTTAAGATTTTGCGAACTACCCGATTCTCATGTATAACTTCACCTAGGTGAAAGCTTAAATTTACAATGTCACTCAGCTTTGTAGAAAAATCGTCAAAGGTTTCATTATCATCCATCTTAAGTGTTTCAAAGGCTATAGTAAGTCTTTGAAGCTTAGATTATTACACAGTAATAGTACCCTCATGAGTAGTTTGTAAAACAGCTTATACTTTTTTGCAGACACAAGTAGAAACCCTGTAAAACTTATAATAAGAAACACCATTGAAAATAGCATTGATAGCCTTACTGTTGTAATTAGCAGCCTATATTTCTTCTTTCTTCCATTTATCCATAGATTTAGGGATAGGTTTTCCATTAGACTGGACAACAGGTCTAGTATATCCGAATTCGATGGAATTTCAGACATCTTCATCAATGGTTTGAAGAAATGCAGTCATGAGAACTTTCCAGTAATCATGGTTTGTACCATCCAACATAGGTGGCTTGGTGGTGGATGTGCCTTCCCGATTGAATTCCATAGTAGAAATCTAATGGATTCACACGTCAATAGAAAAAAAATTCTTTGTGTGAACCTGCTCTAATATCAATTGAGAGAGATTAGAATCGGCGAGGGTTCAAGTCCCAATAGATATCTAGCATGCAGTTCAGATAACTTAAATAGTAAATAAAAGAACTAAATCAAATCAATTACCACACAGAATACACACGCAATTTTTTATGTGGAAAACCCTAGAAGGGAAAAACCATGAGACCGATCCCCGGTCGAAGGAAAACCAAGCACTATGAAGAAAACTGAACAGTTACAAGATATACTCACAGACCTTTCTCGTTGGACATAACCTAAGGACTATAGTTCTTCTTTCCGATGACTTGCAGTTCATTATCTGCCTATGCTTGAATCAACTCGCTTTGATGCCCCTCAAGATGCTCAAATCTCGTAGGAGAGAATAGAAGAAGAAACTCTAGAAGCAATAGCTTTGAAACTTCGGTTGAACCCTTCAAGAAGACTGATCCAGAGTGGATAGATCTCCAGTGCGTATTCTAGGTTTAGAATTGGGAGAAGACATGCTTTAGGGTTCACAAGAGATAACATTAAATAGCCTAGGGTTCATAAATCAAAGATAGAAGTCCAATTAGGGCTCTAACAGGAAATCACAAAGTGAATAGACAAGGTAATCTAGCTGGGTGAAAATCAGTTTCGCAAGGTTGGGCCGACCCAGATTTCAGCCGAACTCATGTTTTGCCTCCAATTTTCCAATTTCTACAAAGTTGGGTTGACCAAACTCACATTTTGCCTCCAATTTCTGCACTTCATGTTTTGGCTTTAGTTTCTTCACTTTAAGCAACTTGATGAAGCTCACTACAGTCCAAAATTAAAATTATAAAATTACAACTCTATTTGGATGTGAGTTTTGTCCTTAACCCAAGGATTGCCAACACTCAAAAACCTAACATAGACTAATAATTGAGTGGAATTATAACAATGAAAGTAAGGGTAAATAGTTTCTGCATGCTTTTCAAAAGTGATTGGTGCCTGTGTTGAGGCCGATCCGGTAAATGCTATAAGATGGGCACAAGGAAATTTCCACCCTCGGTGGAGATTAGTATTATTAGGGAGGGTGATCGAGTTTGTGTGACTCAACTTATGTGCCCTTTGTATGTGTTCTAAGTGTCAACCCGAAATCCAGGGGTGTGTGACTCAACGTATGTGCCCTTTGCATGTATTCTAAGTGTCATAACCCGAAATCCAGGGGCCTCGTATTCCTGATCATGATTGTGAAGCATCTCATTAATCTCATATGTACAATTATATCTCATCAAATTGGCCAAGTTAAATTTTCCAATAAAGGTAGCAGAGAAGAACATAATTATATTACAGTTGTGAAAATACAGTTAACAAGGTGTTTTGCAAACATTAACTATTACAATCATGGCCAAACAAGGGCTGCTAAGAAGGTACAACAGAGGGAAACTAAACTAACAATCGGTATCAGCTGTGTGTACTGACAAGATGCTGCCAGCAAAAGTTCTAGGTGCATTACTCTGGCTATCCTGCAGTTCCAAAGAAGATGGCTTACCCATCGCATTGGTGGGATGAAAACCTGTTACCTATAAGCACCAAATGTAGTATTAGGCCTACGAAGCTTTGCAAATGAACTTGTAGAAATCAGGTATGGGTCTTGTACTACTCGATGAGATGAACCATATGCTACAAATCTCCGAACTCCAACTCTATTTGTCCCTCAAAGCTGGGCTGCTTTATAACTGCCTTGCCTTATGGACATTACAACTCTACCTTTAATAATTGCCCAGCTATCCCTTCTGATCCCTAATTAACTCAAACGTAGCAATCCTACCAATGTCAGGGGTCTAGGTCTATTTTGGATTGTTAATTCAAGTTCCAGAAGAAGGTTCATGGTCATGGTGAAGTGAATGGGAGGTCAAGCGGTAAGGATGCTATTGGAGAAGTACACACTCATGGTTAGTTGTACAAGAAGACATGGGGTGTAACCATCTGCGTGAAGACACGAGGGGTGTACTTTCCCATTTGGGTCATTGTAGGTCAAAAGGGCCATTATGCTAACCCAGCTAGGTCTAGGTTTGAGACAACGTATTTGGTTTTGAAGGTCCTATGTTACCATACCCTTGAACTTAGCATCACCCTATTGTCACGCCCCCAACTTCAAAATCTTACAATCACATGGACCACCTAATTTAGGTACGTGATTATCCAGGATCTAGGTCCATTGTGAGGTCCGATTTAAAACAATTTACAACATTTAAATAAAGAGCATTTAAGGAGAAGCAATTATAGAAGGGGCCTTTTTCTGTGCATACGTCCTTCATAGACTTTTCCTGCACTCTCTTTGGTGGGGCCCACTGTAGACCCACCAAGGGATGAGACCGGGGGGGGGGGGGGGGGGGGGGTTGGAAAGATCTATGTGAAAGCACCCTACATATCAAATTTGGTCTCAATCACATATCCCTAATCCCTTCATCCATGGCTCACAAATTCATTCCGTTCGGATTGGTGTATAATCGATCCAATGGTCCAATAAATTTGGATCTGACTGAAAGTTCGGACGAGTTGCTATCATGGGGTCCCATGTGTATTGCAAGGTTTGGATTGAGTGATAGATGGGCCCCACCTAGAGTTTTCACAAAAAAAAATGGTGAGGGATGGATGCGTATGAAGATTCTCCATTATAGAATAGGCGGAAACAATAGTAAAAATTAGAGGAAGTATATGAAACATAGATCCCAAACATACGTATCAGTCACATATGTCAAGTATAGAAGTACAAGTCGATGTTGACCCTGATCCACGATCGAAGAATAGATCAATCTCCCAAAGGATTGATTGAATCCAATGAAGAATTTAGCCACTAGGCACCCTCAAGACAAGGAAAAATACCATAACTGAGAGAAAAATCTCAAATTCAAATATTATTGATAATAAGCAATATGTCATTGCAATGAAGCGTAATCATCCTTATATAGAGGAGTTGGCTTGATCTTTAAGAAACAAAACTTCCTAATATTGGAATATGACTAAACAAAATAGGAAACTCATTAATATTAATCCTAATAAAATCAAACTACTTCTAATATTCCTAAATAACTAGATGTCCAGTGGGGTCTGTGGATTGGGTCCAACAGATTGGCGGACCCATGGTTTGGCCTGCATCACTAGTCCATCTACAATGTTCAATATAGCAACAACATGGTTTATTATAACTCATCTCAAAAACAAAGATCTAACACTCATCCCTACAACCACATGTTGCTCTTTGATAGTCAAGGTGACTTAAGCTACGTCACTGGCTCTCCACTCAAAGTCTGCAGCTGCTGGTGTCTCAAAGAACGCCTCACCCTCTGGGGCATTAGAAGGGGACTCACATCACCAAAGTCAGAAGAAATGTCAGATCCAAAGGGTTTAACGAGATATATATATATATATAATATGAATGCATCAGAATAGAGTGCGGCCAATATGCATGATCAATAGAGTAACAATGGTAGGGAAACTAGGCTATTAGTGCATAAGTAGAAATAACATCATGAATTAACACAAATGATGCCCTATAATCAGTCTCTATCCATCTAATAAAAAGGTACATCTACACATGCTAGAGCTGCAGGATATTATGTCGCTGCCTTCCTGTACTATCTTTGAGTTATGACGGGATGCATGGGATGACAAGCCCGGCCAAAACAAGGTTACTGGAACAGCCAGCCAAAGTTTGGTACCATGCAAAGTACCAGTGTCAAAGGGCCAATGTGTGGTACCCAGTGGCATACACCCACCTCAAAGAATCCATCTAGACGGAAAAGGAAAGATTAGCTCCTGCCATGGGAGATCAATCCATGACTAAGCTCTTCAACCGAGTGGATTTTCGTGCCCAATTCAAGAATCACAATCAAAGGAACGGTGTCTGGCTAGGCCTCCCTTGCATGAACAAGGTTTACGAGTCCAAACAAAAGGGTAATTCCATCAAAATCATCACCATCATCCATGCCATGATATTACCTGTCGAAGTACCATTTCATCACAAACAATCCCACATGGTATAACAAGCCATTCCATAACAAATGATCCATCAAAGTAAAACAATCCAATCCATATTGTCCATATTATGCCAAGGTCCCATATCGAAGGTATCCCAATCCATCATCTGGCCATTGAATGCCTTCCTAGCTTTAAGGAAAGGTAATCCATCCTCCATCCATACACAAGGTCACCTCTAGGTAAACCCTAGGTCAAAGGTCGTCATCATCACCATCATCATCCATTGGTATACAACACACATCCATCCATACAAATAGAGAGCAAAGGAAGTACGAAAGCAATGTATAGAGATCCATCCATCATATCCATCAAAGAATGGAAATAGTTGGCCAATCTAGGTTAAAGGTCACTCTTTAGGTACTGGTGCTAAGTCATCCAACATAGTGGTTAAAGTGAGTTTCGGATGTCCAATAGATGATACTTGGTGCTTCGATGGAAATTGACATCCAAGGACCTCAAACTAACCACCCTCTTGGCCTGACTCAACCTCTCACGCCTTGCTTCGAGTAACCAATGGGTTGATGTTATACTCCACGATCCACACATCTTAGGCCTCCATAGACCCACCATTGGATAGGTTAAAGGGTCCACAAGTGAAAGGTTGAAATTCCAACAGGGGTTCCACGGTCGACTGTAGTCATGTGCATGATTAACTATGGTACTCCACAGTGAGCTCCACGACTAACCGTGGAATGCTCCATGGCTAGCCATGGGCTTGTCCTAGAATAATGACCTCCAATTTTGTGCCTATGGAAAAGCTCACCGTGAGGCTTTCCTTGGGAGTCTACAGCTACCCCTAGGAAATCTAAGGCTCGTTGTCGATTCCCATATTTAAAACGGAGTCTATGGATAGACGTGTATAATCTAAGGTTTGCAGTAAAATCCCAGCTTTCACTCTTCTCAATTCGAATTGTTGCGAAACCCCTCCATATCACTTCCGATCCTCACCAAACTTTGTCCACACATCAAATAAACATAATTAAACCAATATCACCCATATTTCCCATGATTCAAGGGCCTTCCATCGATAGCATTTCCCAATCCCCACAGAGGGTTCCAAAACCATAAATAGAGCTTAAAAGAAAGGAATTTTATCAAAATCATAAAGATCAATTCCATTCATCATAAGAATCATAGAAAAGGAACATGCATGCTATGTACTTCATATATTGCACTTGCCTTGGATCCAAGCTAGATGAATCCTATCCAATCCAAGCCCTCCAAGCTAGGAAATCTGCAAAATCTCCTCAAATCCCAAAAATCTCGAGTTCTACAACTCGAACACCCAATTCTAATCGTGCACCCAATTCTAAGGGAGAAACATGCTTTAGGGCTGGAATTCAACAAGAGAAACCCTAGGAAAGCCTAGAGATGGAATTAGGGTTTGAAACTCACCTTGATAGAGAGAGAAGAGAGAGATTGAGATGGAGATGCTAGTAGATCTTGAAGGAAATAGTTGGAGACCTTGAGAACTTGATGATCTTAAATGGATTATTCAAACAAAATTGGTTGATCTTGCTCTAGCTTGTGAAGGAAGTAGAGAGAGAGGAAGGAGAGAAAAGAGAGACATGGGAGGGAAATGTCATTGGAGGCTGAACTAGGTAGTTAAATAGATTTGCAATGACAGGTTAAATGACCAAATACCCCTTCTTAAGTGTAGTGCAATGTAGAGACTCCAAGGGTAGTTTTGGAAAAACTCAAAGAAAGCACAATTTCTCTCAAGGACTATAAGACCAACCAAACTACAACCGAGGGCACTGCTCCCTACACATTCTAAAATTACAAAACACCCCTATACTATTCCATAATTACAAAGAACCCCCTAGGTTCCCAAATTAGGTCTAAAATCATTACTAACACTACTAATCCAGCCTCTAAGTCTTCTAGTTACCCACAAAAACACACAAGTATGCAAAATTAATATAAATAAAGCTACGAAAAAGGCTGGGACCTTAACCTATTATGCTTTCCGAACAACTTAGGTGGTCATAATAAGCTATGGACATTACTTCCCTATGGTCTTATGCTTAAACATCATTGGTTAAAGGCAAGGTACTGGGGTACACCAAGATCCTAGGTTCAAGGTTTTTGTCAAAGTGAACTTGAGGGTTGTCCAGCTAAGTGTCCAAGTGGTGGGTTCTAAATGGTCAACAAAATGACTAGGCCTGGGGGCCAATCCGAAACCTCAAGAGGAAGGGTCCGGAGGCTAGCTGGCTAGTGGCTGGGGGCCAAAGGCCTGAGTCTAGTAGCTAGCCAGCTATTGTCATGCGGGTTACTAGTTGGTCAGCTTTTGGCCAACAGCCGGTTGGCCTAGGTAGCCCAAATTCCTGAAGTTGAGTTCCTGAGGTTTCCCTTATTAAAGTCCACAATCCTAAAGGTCCCATCTATAAACCTAAATGCACGCAACGAAGTAAACTAAATGGACATGACCCACAATGGATCAGTAAATACATAGTTGGCCATTAGCTGGTCACTTGCAATGGCTTTATTCCCAATGTCGGAGATTTCTAAGGGTCTCCAAAGGCATGCAAATGGTTTGAACACATATAAGGTAGTTACTGAAGGCAGCTAAACTAATACAAGAACTAAACATAAAAGGGAATTGAACCAAGTGGTCCACAGTGTATTGGCTAGTGCCTATTGCAGCCAACAACTGGCTAGTGATGGCTATGGAACAACTGGGGTCTAGCAGCCCATTCCTTCTTGGAACTCAGGGCTTTGTGGGTTCCATAAAATATGCAAAAGGGCTTAAAACACAAATCAAGCTTACATGGGTATGTGGAATTGAACAATAATGATAATCAACTACAATTTACATAGATGCAATGTAATATAAACATGTTTTCATGCCTCAGGTTGCAAATCCAGCAAAGCTCTTATAATCTCACAAATCCTGAGCCAATCCTCACTGTTGCAAGCAAAACGGGGAGAAGCCTAAGACAAATGTACTTGAAATTCCACAAAGCTAAGGGCTGGTCCTCTCTTTGCCTACTTTCCCCAATTTCTAGTTCAATTAGTCTCTAGGCAAAAAATCAGAGGCATAGAGGGAGTTAGGCCTTGCATACAAGGATCCTAGATGCCAAAGGGGGTCCTAAGCAATGATCTAGAAGAAGTGGGAGATTACCTATTTAAGCATGGGTGTGAAGAAAGTGAGTGGGAAGGGGCTGCCACCGGTGAAATAGAGGGCAAGAGGGGGCTGCTGGTTGCTTGAGTGAGGTAAGGGGAGTTTAGCCGAGTTTGTGGAAGTGAAATGGAGGGAGAAGAAGATGGTGGTAGTGGCAGTGGCAATAGCCAGGCTGATGGGGCATGAAGTTTTTATAGATTGGACTTACTCAGATTTACAAAATTGCCACCTCACTAAAAGGTCTAAAGGGAATTTTGGGCTATTGAAAGGGTACGGGATTTTCTCGAAATTTCCCAAAATAAATCCTTCTATCTCATGAGCCCAATATTGGCGTACTTTCGGAATTGCAAACAACCTACAATATCTTCTGAAATTACAAATAGGTCCTATTTGGCACTAAACAAGGTCTAAAAATACCCAACTTGATTAAACACTTAATCTAACACTTAAACCTAATTGACTACCATCTAAACAAGATTAATTAGGGCTGGGGCCTTAACACTAAAAATCAAAGGATGCCTTGGCGAAAGGAGTGACTAGATTTGAGTTTATGGTTGGAAATTCTCCATTGTTGTTATATGTTTAGGAAGCTCTCCCATTGTTTAATAGACTACTCCCTTTGAGGGGACAATGTTCTCATAAGAGCAACATATTAGCAATATGCAGTCGAGCTCTTGGGGCCCACTTAGATGTCTCTCAATAGGAGAAGGGCAGATGGAAAGGTCTCCTTAAAGACAAGAGGAGTAAAAAAAATCATCTCACTAGATTATCCTAGCCCTTGATTTGACAAATTTAAACTTTAATGGCATCTTAATTGTAGATTTTCTTGAGGGTCGATCCAATAGTGAGTGTAAAATTAGTCTTGATGCCAGATCATGGGATGGCGAGAGAATCAAAGGGTCACATTGATCAAAGGTGGGGCCAAGTGGTGCCCATAGTTTTGGATTGCACATGTAGCAGCAGTCTGCCCATAGGAAAACATTCTCCCCTTTTGAGTTTTTTTTTTACTTAAATAAAACAAGCTTTTACGGTTGGTTCTCAATATGTGTGTGATGTCATTTGCCCATGTTTTCTTTGCTTTTCTCACAATATATGTTATCTTTCTTGCTTTCCATTCCTGAATTCGCTTCATTGTTCCTCGTTCTTGCTATGTGTTTGTAATCCTCGAGTACTTTTAGTGTGCCCTTCATTGAACTCTGTCATGGGGTTGGTCCTTCAGCGATTGCTTTGCTTTTGAAATGGTAGATGATGAGTCATACCCGTGGATTATAAGAACCCATAAAGCTTTATTAGTAAAAATCTTGGGATTTGGGAAGTGAAGGGGCTTTTAAATATGGAGCTTAGTAAGTGGAAGGGTTTAAATATAGAAGGTGGAAAATGGAAGGGGTTTTTTTTTTTTTTTCCAAAAAAATTTAAGACATCTTTAACAGTAAAATTTGAAAATAATGGCGTCCCTTGGAAAGTTGAAAATGCTGGGAAGTGAAAGGATTTTTAAATATGGAGGTTGGAAAGTGGAAAGATATCTTAAATACAGAAATTGGGAAGTGAAATGAGATCTTAAATATAGAGATTATCTTAAATGCAGAGATTGAGAAGTGGAAATGGATTTTAAATACAAAGACTGGGAAGTGGGAGGGATTTTTAATATGGCCAAAGAGCAACTTTAATGGTGTATCTATAAAAGGGGGCACCAAAAAAAAAAAAAAAAAAAACACAGAGAGTCAGCCAAGTTCGAGGTAGGGCTGACCCGACTTAGTAGATGACAGAGTTCGAGCTCAGACTGAGCCGATTATTCAAACCATGGTCATACCTTCTACATCCATGGGATGAGGGAGCCTCGCCTGTTATGGCATTTAGATGTTGACCTTCTCATCTCAATTGGTCCTTCAAGCGCTTATGTTGGGATACTGAAGTTTGAAGTCCACCATATTGTGATGGGATGAGTCTTGGGCTGTTCTTAGATGGGCCTAAGGCATTGAAGGAATCCAAAAATACAGTACCCATCACATAAAAGCCAATGAAATTAATAATCTGGTTTTTTTGGGCGTTGTTCTCTTGTCACATAAGCCTGCAACAACATTCCCATAATTTCTAGAACCTCTTAAACAAATAAACAAAACTACAAAGTAAAATGTACTTTATATAATCATAGGACAAATTTAAAAACGCTTAGAGTTAGGTGAAAATTTTATGATTATTCCTATGCTTTTCCGAATTTAAAATTACCGAAGAAGGAAAGTTTACATATTTTAAAATAATAAAACGAGGAGCAAGGAAAAATTATATGAGTGTACATGCATAGATCTATGAGGCAAACATTATTTCACTTTAAGGTCTAGTGAGAAAAATAAAAAAATATCAAGAAAGACAACTTTTTCATATTTAAAAAAAAAATTCATTATGGGGGTTTTTCTCGGAAAAATACCCTTGGACTGGAACTAAATGGACCCCAAATAAATTTATATCCCGAAGTGGTCCATTGGGCCCTTTTTGTTTTATTCTTTTTATATTGTTCATGAGCAGCGATATCTATGCTCTGTGCAATATACGATTTTACACGAAATCCTTTCCGCATTCATTCTTTCTATTCCTCATCTCTTCTTCCCCTATTTTAAAAAATAGGATAGTTTCATTGTCACCTCCCCTTCTCTGATCTTCCTCTTCGTTTCCTTCTTGCTGTACTCTCCCTCTTTGTACTTAACGTCATCTCCTTCTCTCTTCTTCTTTTTCTTCATCTCGGACATCCTTTTTTCTTGATCTTCCTCTTTCAAAAATAGGACAGTTTCATTGGCACCTCCCCTTCTCTGATCTTCCTCTTTTCTTTCATTCGCATTTTGAGTGTCCCTTTTTTTGACATTGCAAGCTTTCTTCCCTCTTGCTTTTTTCTTCTCTTTCTTTTCTGCTTTAATTGGAACTGAGCACCCCACTGTTATTCTTCTCCTTCCTCGTTCTTTTTCTCCTTTCTTTTTCTTCCTCTACGAGGTCTTTTTCTCCATGCTCTTTCTCTTCTTATTTGTTCATTGCCAACCTGCAAATCCAACCCTAAGCCCAATTGGCAATTGGATTTTGTTCTTGAAGAAGATGTCATTGATGAGAGGACAGAATGGAGAATGAGAGAGATTATAAGATGGTTAAGTATAGATATCGTTGCTCATAAACAATGGGGAATCGAAGGGATTATAAGATGGTTAAGCGTAGATATCGCTGCTCACGAACAATATCTAAAAAAAAGAAACCAAAATGGGCCCAAGGGACCACATCGGGCAATGAATTTATTTGGGGTCCTTTTTGTTCCACAACTAGTTTAAGGGGATTTTTCCAAGCAAAACTTGATTTCTTAAAAATAGATGGCGAAAAAATTATCTTTGAGGAAACATACATTGATGCATGTAATCTTAAGCTTTGTATGCAAATGGAAACATGAAAACTTACTTAAAAGCTCTCAAATTGGAAACTCCTCTTTTAGGTGAATAATGCATTCAATCTTCTTTGTGCTAAGTCTCTAAAAAGGGGTTTTGATCTCAAAAAATGTAAGATCTGGGCTTTAGTAGTTATCTCAGGGTTTGCTTTGAAAACGGAAAGTGTGAAAGGCAAACAATCCCTTTTATATGTGAATAATGCCCCCGTTATCTTAAGTCACTTTGGCAAGCAAAAAAAAAAAAAAAAAAGAAAAAAAGAAAAAAAAAAAGAAAAACCACAATCTAGTTTTTTTTTTTACAATATTTGGATTTTTTGGAGTTTATTTAGATTTTTTTGATAATTTTTTTGAATCACACCACTTCTTGCTACGTAGTGTTTCGGCAGCCAGTGGCTATGCCAACTGCTGTTGCTATTTTGATCTTTGGTTGTGTCACTATGTGATTTGGTCAAGTCCCATTCAACTTGACTGAATCCTATACATTTGGATCAGAGTAGATAGGGCTCAA
Organism: Sextonia rubra; assembly: GCA_037013555.1. Taxonomy (NCBI): domain Eukaryota; kingdom Viridiplantae; phylum Streptophyta; class Magnoliopsida; order Laurales; family Lauraceae; genus Sextonia; species Sextonia rubra. The sequence continues at coordinate 69,991,847 of JASUAD010000001.1, forward strand.
CCTTGGTAAGGAGTCATTTGTTTGTATGTGAAAGTTTTACACATGTGAAACATTTACGCATGATCATATTTTTTTGTATGTGAAAATGATTTGCATGTGTAAATCTTATTTAAAAATGGTGTGAAAAATGACACCATTTTTAGCCCAAAAATTTCGAAGCCCCCACCCTAGTAAATCTTTACACAGATGGAGTGGATAGGCGTTGGTACACATTGCTTCAATGAAAAAATGTTGACTAGGGCTTGACCCTTTTTTTTTTTTTTTCCATTTTTGCATTCTTGGGGCCCCTAAATCATGATCTGAACCTTTCATCCTCTTAAGAAGACCAAAACTAGCAATGGAGTCATATCTCAACGCTTGATTCATCATGGATTGTGAAAAATTTGTGGACCTCCCCAGATCATTAGATCTACAATTTTGGACTTTGTGGGCCCCATTTTCACAATCCAATCTGTTCATCTTCTTTAAAGGCTGAAATGGCTAGGGTTTTAAATTTCATGTCATGATCCATCATGGACTTTGAGAAATGTGTAAAAAATGTATGTCCGTGCTGCATGTTCCTGATGTGATCTTCATGTGATTTGTGCCTAGTCCATTGTTTGCCTTTTTTTTCTCCTTCATATGGGCCTTCACCATGATCTGAACCGTCCATCCTCTTTTTAAGGTAACAAAGGGCTAAAAGGTCAGTTATTAGCCGTCGATTCATCATGGATCTTGAGAAATTTGTGAAAAACTCTAGACCATTAGATCTTTTTTTTAGACTTTTTTAGGCCCCTAATTCACAATTCAAATCTTCATTTTCTTTATAATGCTAAAAGGGTTAGGGGGTGCCAAATTAATGTCTTGATTCATTATGGATTTTGAGGAGTTTGTGAAAACATAGAACCGTTGGATGTACTTAGATCAAAGTTGTCAAGTTCGTTTCGGATGCCATTTTGGTTTGGTTCTAAAATGAAACATTTCGGGCAATTCGGATATATCTCTTTTCAATTTATTTCGAAAAATATAAAAAAATTATATATATAATATTAAAAATATATAGAAAATCTCATTCTACCAAGCATCACAAATATAATTTGCAAAAGATAAGGTTTAAATACATCTCCCTCAAACATCACCAAATAAAATAAAAACTTAGCTAACTATGCATCATTGTAAACATCATCATCATCTTCATTTGCTCCCAACTCCTCTCCTACAGAGCTACCTATTTCATCACCTCATCAAAATCAGGTATACTCCCTTGTACTTGTGCTGGTTGCTCCATAGCGGTCCACCTACTGACTGTTAGAAGGCAGCCGCCAGGATCCTTAGATATCGCGCACAGATCACTGCGGAAATAAGTTTAAACGATAATGATTTAAGAACCATACCTGCGAGATCTTTCTGATTTGATATCGGTCTTATAATAGCCTGAAAATCTCAAGATCTTCTACTGTATTCTTCTATATTCGAACTCGCATCGGGGTGTGGGCCTCTTCTGTGAATTCTCCTTGCTTTAAAAAAACAAGATTTCTCTTGTATATACTTTCTAGAGAGCAATAGCGCATATTTATAGTTTACAATAAGGACCTTAAGAAGGAAATAAGGAATAAGCTTCTTATATAAATAGAAAACCTTAATTCAATCCAAATTAGAATCCGAGATCCATAAATTACAATTCAGTCCACTAAAGAATTATAATTATACTCCTATCCTTATGCTCAAAATAATATTTCGAGCTTCTTGTTATTAAATGCTTATTAATCTCTCCACGTTAAGATTTCAGATATCCATCAATTAAATAATTACTAATGCCTATATTTAATCGATATCTTTATAATTCCTTGAGACCTTACACTTAACTTATTTGATATGTCGGATACTAAATCCACCAACAGGGTTTGACATAATAAAAACTTATAAGCTTCATTAAGGGGATATCATCAATCCCTATTACAGGACGTGGATTCTATCAATAAACTAATATGCACCATATACGTAGTGTAGTCATCCAATTTACTGTGATTATTGACCCACAAAAGGTCTCACTCCTTTGTAAATCAAAATGCCAAATACTAAATGCACGTGTCTATTATTTATATCGGGATTAAGAGTACAAGCTCTCATAATAACCATTTGGATGATAATAATTTTATATAGTCAGTATAAAGATAATAACCCAAAAGTGGTCTTGTTCAATACACACAGTGTGTATTAGCATAACGAGTCGAAACTATACTGTTTTCCATAGCCAAGACAAGCCTACTAAAACATCATGCTACAATCATACCGATGGTGTGTCCAGCTCCATCTAGATTGTGAACAACAATAACTTATATTATATAAGAATCGACAAATAAGTCTTCCATGCGTAAGCTGAACTCTACACACTAACTTGTCTACTTTATAGAATAAAAGACGCACTTATGCACAGTAAATAATAATGTAACTATTTACCCATACAAATTCTCATTAAGATAAAAAAGCAAACTTTACTAATAAGTAAATCAGTCAAAGAAAAATACATAAAAGTATGCTTCTAGTATAAATTTCCAAAAGTGACATCATCTATAGTCAAGAGAGGTGCTTCTTCAGCAACCCAATTAGCCAAAATATTAATATTCTCCAAACTGATAGGGTTAGAGGCAGCATTTCCAATCCTTTTGAGCATATCCCTACAATTTACATAGGTTAATACTTAACTATATGATCATTAACAATGATGTAAAATTAACATTTGATATACCTTTCACGGAGCTTCAGATTATAATGCAAAAAAAACTAAATCCTTCAGCCTCTGATGTTCTAGCCTATTTCTCTTAGGAGAATGAATATGTTCAAAGATGCTCCAATTTCTTTCACAACCACTAGCATTGATGCATTGACTTAAAATTTGAATTGCTAATTTTTTCAACTTAGGGGTACCATTTTCAAACCGATCCCACCATTTATCTGTAAAAATTTATATGAAATATAAAATTATATTTCGTAAACCGCAACCATATAATAAGTTAATGAGAAGTTAAAAACTTTCAATTACCTAGAGACACTTTATCTCGGTTTTGTATTGTTGATGCAGAATTGAAGTCAAAACGAGAATCTTTATAGTTGTCACATTGTTTGAAAATCATGTCATGAGTATCAAAATTAGGAACTAATTTCTCTATAACATTATTCAGGCCCCTGATGACTTCGCTATGCTTAGAAAATGTAGGGCTAAAGAAAAATGCTAGATTCAAGTAGTATGCTGCAGCGTGTAGTGCACTGTGAAGTTGGTTTTCTCACCTGCTATCAATCATCTTCCAATATATCATGTAATCCTTATTCTTTAACCTCTTTTGAATGACCTCCTTTGCTCGATCCATTGCCTTGTATACATAAGCCATTGTAGGCTTGTTTTTACTGTTAGCTAGACGTAGAACTACCACTAAAGCTTCACTAACTTTCAAAATATGTTCAACATCTTTCCAAAATGTATTATTGAGTATTATTTCAGTGATCTCCATGCCAACCGGGGTACTTGAAACCTTACATTCAACGCAAGAGGTACTTATAAACATTTGCCTAAGTTCTTTTCTATATTTAAAAGGGCACTGCAAACTAATAAAATTAGTAGCGAATCTTGTGATGGCTGGTTGAATCAATTCTTTCCCATTTGTATATTCTTTTTTCATTAAATTCAGTACTGATAAACGATTGTAAATGAACTTTGTGACTTTCCTTGCTGTCTCAATTGTGAATGCATTAACTGGAAATAAGTGGGGCTTTGCCATGTCCCCTAACATCAAATCTATGCAATGGGTTGCACAAGCTATCCAATAAAAAGTCCCATATTTTTCAGCCAATCGTTTTCCTGCTGCTTTGTAAGTGGTATCATTGTCAGTAATAAATTGGATAATATTGGCAGGCCTAACACATGAGACAATTTCATCAAAAAGTTTAAATAGCCCATTTGCATTTTTTATAATTGCGATTGTATCAAGTGACTTCAAGAACATTACCCATTTTGGGCAATACACAAGAAGGTTAATCAGTGTTCGTTGCTTTTCATCTATCCACCCATTGGCTATGAGAGAGCACCTAGTTTCACTCCAATATGATATATAATGCTTCATGAAATTATTAACTTCTAGCACAATTTTTCCCAAAATCTTTCCACAAAGGTCATGATATGACGGCATTTTATAACCTAGCCCTATTGCAATAATTGTATCAGCCATTAGTTGTAAAACTTTTGATCTTGCGGTATTAAATGGGATGTTCACATCAAACCAAAAACGACCAACAGCTAAATCAGTTGCATCTTTCTGTTCCTTTGTTGCTAAAGCTAATTTGATGATTGGCTGAGATCCAGGCATCGTTCATGGTGCAAAGAAATTGGTCACACACCTTCTTTTGTTTTGTGTAGATGTTTAAGGTACCTTTTCTTTACCCTTCCTACTTGTTGTGGTGGGGATAGTTGGATTTGTGAACATTTCTACTTCTTGTACCTAAACATCATCTTCATCTGCATCACCTGTTGGAGTTCCATATGGATTTCCAATTTCCTCATTTAATTGTCTTTTTTTTGCTCTATCCTTTTTACCTTCCAAAATAAGTTTTTCCATTTGCCATTTTACATCAGTTGGCACTTTTTTACATGGCGCAATATCTCCTTTCATACCCCCAAGGTGTTCTTTAAGTCAAGTGATCCTACCACCTTTTATGACCTTTTTACAAAAAAAGACAAATTATATGCTTCTTGTTGGTTGGATCGATATGACCATAAGCCCATGCAGGATCATCAGATCAAATAGCTATAGCAGCAGATGATATAGGGGCACTATCACTCATTTTAAAATCAAGCAAGCAAACTTTCAAATTCTCTGATACAGTAGCAACATACAAAAGACAATTACAATAATAAGTTTAATGTCTCAATTCATTATCATCATCATCATCAAAGCCTTATCCCAACCATGTTGGGATTGGCTACATGAATTTTGGTTCTCCATTCCATTCTATTTTGAGCCAAATCCTCCGATAAGTTAAACTTATTCAAATCTGATTTAGTGACCTTTATTAATATTTTCTTCAGCCTACCCTTACCTCTTGATGGGCCATCCACCTGTATAGCTAAATTTTTTCTCATCGGTGCCATTATCGGCCTACGCTCAACATGCCCAAACCATCTTACATGAGTTTCTCTAATCTTATCCCCTATTGGTGCTATCCCTAAATGCTCTTGAAAGCGCTCATTTTTTATTTTATCTTTCCTAATTTTACCACATATCCACCTAAGCATTCTCATTTTCGCTAGATCCATCTTATGAATATGCGTCTTCTTAATTGGCCAACATTCTGCTCCATATATCATACCTAGTCTAACCACTATCTTATAAAATTTGCCCTTAAATTTCGTTGGCATTTGTCTGTCACAAAGCACTCCAAAAGTTAAGTCTCCACTTCAGCCATCCAGCTTTTATCCTATGCTCCACATCTTCGTCAATCTCCCCATCCTTACTAATCATCGAGTCTAGGTACTGAAAAGAATCTCTATATAGTATCTCATGGGTTTTAATTTTGACAGTGGTTTTAACACTTTGTATATGTCCACTAAAGTTGCAATTCATATATTTTATCTTTGTACGACTTATTTTAAAGCCTCTAGATTCTAATGTTCCCCGCCATCTTTCAAGTTTTGCATTTACACCATCTCTTGATTCATCCATCAATATTATATCATCTACAAATAATATACACCATGGTACTTCTTCTTGAATATGCATAGTTAACTTTTCTATTAATTAATGCAAAGAGATAAGGGTTTAAGGTTGATCCCTGATGTAAATCTATAGTCACGGGGAATCTACCTGCTTTTCTATATGTGGTTCTCATATTTGTTACTGCTCCTTCATACATATCTTTAAAAATTTCAATGCAACTTCTGGGGTCATTCCTTTTCTTTAAAACCCACCAAATTAAATTCCTCGGTACTCTATCATATGCTTTTTCTAAATCGATAAAGATCATTTGTAGATTTTTCCTCTTTGTTTGATATTTTTCCATTAATTGCCTAAGTGAAAAGATAGCTTTCATAGTTGATTTCCCTGGCATAAAACCAAATTGATTTTCAGAGATCTTGGTCTTCCGTCTCAGTCTTTGCTTTATTATTCTCTCCTATAACTTGATAGTATGACTCATAAGTTTAATTCCTCGATAATTGGATAGTTGGTATAATTTTTTATATCTCCCTTATTCTTATATATAGGTACTACAATGCTTCTTCTCCATTCATCCAACATTTTCTTTGTCACAAGTATCTTATTAAATAGTCTACATAGCCAACTGACCCCAACCTCTCTTAAGCATTTCCATGCCTTTATCGGAATACCATTTGGGCCTGTAGCATTTCCTGTCTTCATTCGCTTTAATGTTTCCTTCATTTTCACCTCTTTAATTCTACGGAGAAAAGTATGCTCTAGTGATGAAGTATCCTCCTTAACTTTTGTATCCCCCAAATGTTCTTCATTTAAAAGTTTGCTAAAATATTTCTTCTACCTTTCTTTAATATCGTTGTCCTTCACCAGTACATTTTTCTCATTGTCCTTAATACATTTGACATGATCTAAGTCTCTATTTTTCTTTTCTATTATTTTTGTGAGCTTAAAAATATCCTTTTCTCCTTTTCTTGTTCCCAACCTATTATAAAGGTCATCATATGTTTTGAACTTTGCACTGCTTACTACTTTCTTAGTTTCTTTCTTTGCTTTCTTATATAGCTCAAAATTTTCCATACTCTTAGTCCCCTGCCAAACTCTATAGCAATGCTTTTTCTCTCGAATAACTTCCTGAACCTCCATACTCTACCACTATGTTTCTTTATTAATGTCTCCTTCCTTTTGATTCTCTAAGTACCTCTTTTGCAATATTCCTAATGCAATTAGCCATTTAATTCCACATTACTGTAGTTTCTCCTTCAAGATTACATTTTCCGTTCTCAATCATTTTGTCCTTAAATATATTTGCTCTTTCCCCCTTCGAATTTCTCCACTTTGTTTTAGGGTCCATTTTGTTTACTACCGCTCTCTTTCTACTTCTAATGCAAATATTTAAAACTCCGAGCCTATGTTGCATGGTCAAACTCTCTCCTGGGATAACCTTACAATTTTTACAACCCAATTGGTCCTTTTTTCTAAGTAGAAAAAAGTTTATTTGACTCCTATTACTCCCATTTTTATAAGTAATTAAATGCTTATCTCTCTTTTTAAAGTAAGTATTTGCTACTACAAGATCAAATACCATTGCAAATCCAATATAGTGTTTCTGAATTCATTCTTTTCTCAAAATCTTTGCCTTCCATGCGCTCTCTCATATCCTTTATTATCTTTTCCTATATGTCCGTTTAAATCTCCTCCAAGGAAAATCTTATCACTATTTGGGATTTCTCGTATTAAATTATCTATCTCCTCCTAAAATTATCATTTCACACTTTCTTTTAGTCCTACTTGAGGAGCAGATGCACTGATGATATGAATTATGCCTTCCTCTAGCACTAGTTTAATTGCTATAATTCTATCACCAAACCTCTTTACCCCCACAGTTTTCTCTTTTAAATCCTTATCTACAACTATACCTACTTCATTTCTTGTATTACTCTTTCCTGCATAGAAAAGCTTATACCTATCCGTGAGCTCCTTAGCTTTATTCTCTTTCCACCTTGTCTCCTGAATACAAGCCACACTAATTGTTCTTCTTTTCATTACCTCAACCAACTGCATGCTCTTGCTTGTCAAGATTCCTATATTCCAAGTAGCAAGTCTAATTTTCCTTAGCTTTATTCCCTTTCCAAGTAGCAAAAACTGAGAGAGAGAAGTTTAATATCTCAACTATAAAAAAAAATGAAATTAAAGTTGTATGTTTGTAGCACTCAAATTAAATGGCTCATTTAGGATCCCTTCACCTAATTTCACTCCAAGAGGAGTTGAACCCACCATCATAATATGCAAAATGCTTCATATATTGATAAATTTGACATTAGGCCCAAGGGTCCCATTAATGAAAATAAAAACATGACAGATTATATTGATCCATTTGTTATGTGCGCTTACCATACATCAGATTTTGGAAAATGTAAGTTTTAGACTAGCTAATAGTGTACCCAACTACTGTATGATTGAGAGTAAGTGAAAAAAAATCAAGGCATATAACAAGGGTCTTTAATTTTGATCTATTTGGATATTCCATACGGACCCACCAATGAGTGTTAAGGTGCATTTGATTTTGTAGCTGAGTGAATATTATCAGACTTGACTTAGTGTACTAGCCATAGTGTACACATGGGCCAATTCTCTTAAGTTGGAGACTAATTGGTTTACCTGACCATTGGTGATTATGGGCCATCTCCATCCAAGATTAATAATTGTGCCTCATTATCATATTAAATCTAACAATATTACAATGATTAAAAAAGGTGGGCCTCATTTTAATAAATCATCAGGCAGCTTCAAAAAAATTAAACATGGCCAACCTCAACAATTTAATTGAAAATAACACTTACAAATAAGTGGGCTTCATCATCACATGAAATCTAACAATATCATAATGATTAAAAAAGGTGGGTTTCACTTTGGTAAATCATTAGATGGCTTAAAAAATTAGTCATCAGTAATTTAATTAAAAATAAAACAAAAAAAAAGTAGGCCTTATCATCACATGAAATCTACTGGTATTATAGTGATTAAAAAAAGGTGGGACGCAACCATATATATGATCAGACGGCATAAGATGGGCCTCATTTAAATCAACGTATGGGTTAAAAGTAAAAATCGCACTTTAGTTTTTTTTTTTTTTTTTGTTTTGTTTAATAACATCCCCTCTTTCTCTTTCGTTAAACCCATATAAAGGGTGAGGTTGTGAATTGCTCGTTTCATATACCCATTCACCGTTAACAAAAAATTGGGAAAGAAGCAACGAAGGGGAAGGATATTGTTAGCAAAAAATTGGGAAAGAAGCAACAAAAAGGAAGGAGATGGTGAGCAAGCGTACCTGATCTGATTTTGATGAGATTTTTTGTGAAGAAATAGGCCACAACAGCGAAGACGACCTTCAACGATGAAGAACTTGGGCAAATAGCCACCTCGATGAAGGAAATCCAACCCCTAATCTTCAGCAGTGGTGTAAGCTCAAGAAATTTCAGGGAAAATAGGAGATCTTGGGGTTGATTTTGCACCTTTGAGGCTTATTTATAGATGGAATGAAATTTTTGAAGGATACATGCCGCCGGACAAGAGGAATACGAAGAGTTTCTCGACGACAACAGGTATTTCAATTTTCCACAGTTTTCATTTATTTCGTTTTGAGATTCGGTACATTCAATTTAACCTTTAAACGGTCGATCTCTTGATTTGTCCGAATTTGTTGATTCAGATCATATTCATCCAAATTTGGGGTTTTCTGTACGAAACCCCAAACTTCGGCGAATTTATACGAAATCTGAATCGAATATCTTCAGGTGAGATGTTCGGTTCAGAATTGGCTTCGAAACGATTTAACTCGGAAGTTTCGTTCGAATCGTAATGAAATTGACAACCCTGACTTAGATTCACATGTGAAAAGAGGGTGAAATTGATAAATAGTGGAATGCGTTTCATGTGTATTATTTACCCATGTAAATTATTTTCTTAGGAAACAAATGACCCCTTAAGGTTTGAGTCCTTGGTGGAAAGACAAGTTAGATATGGAGTTAACAGAAGGCATGACTTTAAATAGGGTTGGGTGGAAAAGAAATACTCATAAAAGATAATTCTTAATGGATGGCATTAGGCAATGATGACTGTGATGCCATTGATTTCTTGTACTTAATTATTTCTTCTTGTTCACTGTTTTTTTGTGATTTTCCTTACACAGATCCATTGGATCGCATTCTTGTGCATACACACCTACCCATAAATGAAAGCACATACTGAACGCCTCCATGGACAAAAATTCTATTGGATTTATGGTGGACTTATTTTTATTCATTTATTGTTATTATAATTGTATTACACTACCTAGCCCCAAATTGATGGAATAAGGTTAAAAGTTAATGATGTTTGTAGTGCTCCTATAGGTATCTGGTTTTGCAGTATCTGTAGGAATGGGATCATGTTTTCTTTTACTATTTCTGCTCATGTTCTGTTATGCAAATCAGCTTGCCATAAATGAGGCAATAATGGAGGAAGAAGAAGGCTACGAAGACGGAAATGTGCTCCTCCCTGCAGAAGAGGAATCTGCACTTCCAAAATCAAGAAACCGTCCCAAACGTGAAGCATAAGCTCAAATTGCTGTTCGTTGATGTAAAATCTTTAATCAGCCACCAGATTTGGCAACACACTATGTATTGGTGCCTTGGTATGCCTGTTAGATTTAGCCTTTTTAGTTGCTGAGCTGGTTTTGCCAAACCTTATTCCTTTCTAGTTATAAATTGTAAAGAACGGGTTGCAGATCAATTGTAATGTGATTGTAATAGCATTTCTTGTTCAAAGTACTCTATGAAATTAGAAGAGCCAGCATGATGTGGTAGATAATAATTGCATTGCTGTTGAATGTCACTTTGCTTTTGGTTTGATCACCCAGGAAAGTAAAGCGTCTATCCATATCACCTTCTAGTTTTATGTTATTTTGATATTCTCTTGCTTAAGTTTTGTTGAAAAGCAATCTGGTGTATCTGTTATGCGGACACTCCAATCCACCATGTAATCCGTCCATTATGTGATGGCCATAGAACTCCAATCCCCTCCCTGTAGTTTTAAACTTTTGTGGTGCGATTGCTGCGAACACCTTATTATTGAATGTTATCAGAAGATTATTCTAATCTTTATGGCTTTTTTAGCCTGACGTTGAGAAGTTAAATATAGCACTACTACAAATACACGTGGAAAAGACGAATGTTCTTGGAGCAAAAATAGGGCAGATTTTACAATAATTTAATTCATGGTAATATTGGAAAAGTATATATATATATATATATATGAAAAAGTTTCCTTAAGCTTGAGCTTATATAAGAAATTTTATAAGCCCAAGCCCTTGGGGCCCACCTTTAGTCCATTCAAATGGGCCAAATAAATGACCTCCTTGAATCTCACGTGTCCACTAATATTTGGTCAAAACCGAATTTACTGGACTATTGGATGGATTTTGCACCGATCCGAATGGACTGTTGACCATTAAACATTTGAGTTCTAGATGGAGATGATAGAAACTATGGTTGGAGTTATTTTATTTATTTATTTTTTTTGGTAGAGAGGAGAGTCTTAGGAAGTCTTTCAAATCCTCCCCATCCCCATCCCCATGTGGGGCAGCTTAGGGGAGCCGGCCCCATATATGTATATATTGCTACCCCAACTAAGGGCGCCGGGACCCTATCAAGCCCTTGGGTGAGGTAAGGGAACCCTCGGGTCAAAGAGGGAGACCTTGAAGAGGTGAAGAACCCTTGGGACGAGAGTCGAACTCGAGCCCTTGGGAAACAAACCCAATGCTCAAACAAACTAACTTATAGCCTTGACAGCATGTGATACACATATGATTATCATCAAAGCCTTTTTGACAACAACAAAAAAAAAAAAAAAACAAAACAAAAAAGGAGAAATAAAAGAGAGAAAATGTTGGGGGTCGGCTACTTGAATTATATACAAGACCATTAGAGTGCATTTGGTAATTGGTGAGGAATCTGTAAATTTGAGCATATTTCACTACCATAAATTTGAAGATTCCTCAATACCTAAGTGGGTTTTCTTAAAAAGCAAGCAAATTATGGGGTCAACCTTGAATGCATGTCAACATGAGAAGTTAATTCTCACCTTAATTAGACCATCTTAAGTTAATTCTTCATTTAATTAGACTATCCTACTCTATCATACTCGGGGACTTCTTGCCAATTTTCCCCAAGGATTTGATATTCACATTTAACAATTGTAAATCCTCAAAGATTTGGACTAGTGTCAGTCCTTATTTTGAGCACTTTCAAGCTTGATCTCCCTCCATAGGATTAAAGAATTCTAGCTTCGAGATTTACACACTAAAACTAATTTTTCTTAATTATATGCACTGATCCAATACACACCAATAACAATGTGAAATTCTCAGCTACATATCTGTAGGATTTGGTTGCAATAATATATACACTATTATCATCATCAAAGCCTTCTCGACGACAAAAAAAAAGAAAAGGGCCAAAAAAAGGACAAAACAAAAGTTGGGAATTAGCCAAATCTTCAGAAAGGTTACACTTCTTCCAATAAATGATACACCAAATCATTAGAGCAAATTTAGTAATCGGTGAGGAATCTGCAAACTTGAGCATAGTCCTCACTACCGTAGATTTGAGGATTCTCACTACATAGGTAGGCTTTCTTAAAAAGCAACCAAATTATGGGTCACTTTGAATTCATGTCAACATGAGTAAGTTAATTCTCAATTTAATTAGACCATCCTGAGGCAATTCTTAGTTTAATTCCCACAGTTGATTTCATGCTTGGCAACTAAATCCTTGGTGACTTCTTGCCGATTTTCCTCAAGGATTTGGGAAATGGAAATCTTCAACGGTTAAGATGAGTGTAAATCCTTATTTTGAGGATTTTAAAGTCTGACGTCCCCATAAGATTCAAAAAATTCTAAGTCTGCAGATTTACACACCTACAATAACTTTTCTTAGCCATATGCATTGAAGCGATATTAGGGTTGTAAATGGGTCCCAAATTATATGATTACTTGGAAGTTCCAACCTATTAAGAACTGAGTTTAGGTCCTTATTTAGGTCTCGATAAGTAAAAGTGTCCGGGTTTGATTCTAATTTTGGACCCGTGGCCTAAACGGTTTCAAGTTTGGTTCTACATTGGTTTCAGCCTGTGGATCCGATGCCCAACATATTACCTTAGTTTTTTAGATTTCTTTATTTTTTTTTTTCTAAAAGTTGGTTTGTCTCCAAAGCATTCTCCTCACAGGCTTGGACCTGACCTTGAACTCGCGCCATACATGAGACTGGTTCTGATTTTGGTTCCATATTTTTAATAACGTTCTAGTTTTGGAACCAGGAAATTGGTTCTGAACCAATTCTGGTTCTGGTTTTGGTTCCAGGTCCATCTTCTCTTTAACGATTTTGGTTTCGGGTCCACCATGGATCCAGATTAGAATTGACCCGTTTACAACCCTAGCCAATACACGTTGATAATATGCTGATATTTGCGAACAAAGTATTTTTCACGTCATTTATGGTATCTATGAGCCAATTTACTTGTTATGTATTTTTCATATCAACTTGACGGTTCCTGCTAACTCTTGAAATGCGTTGGTGACAATTACCTTTCATGGAAACTAGCAAACCATGCCTGCACTTATCATGGCAATATATAATTTATAATATTAAAAATTAAAAAAATATTAAATAATATTTACTCTTAATCATTTCCAAGCACAGCCTATCTATTAAATGGGCTATCTAAATAGTCCAAAAAAGGCCCCAAATACTCAAACTTAAAGTCTAAGCCTTAGGCTAAAGCGAGCTGGACTGGACCGAATACAGATGGTCATGACTGCATGCTTAGGACCTTCTCCAAAATGACAGAGAATGTCGGTTTCAAAACGTCCAAACTCTACTGCACAGCAGGCAGTTCACAATGATTTTCTACCTTAAAAATAGGTTAAAGACCTTCGTTCAATCAACAGTCAGATTCAAGCAAATGAAATCAACAAATAAAAGAAAAAGTTGTTGCTAGTATATTAAAAAAGAGCATTGGCCCATCACGAATGCTCCTTTCTAATCCTTTGGTCCAGATGCAGGTGTTTTTCTCCTGCGGATGTCTGTAAGCTGCCGTATACGAAATTGCATCTCTGCCGTCAATGCAGACGGCCCCAACCTAAATTGATGCCTGGCAGTACATTTCACCCACGGTACGTTCTGTAGATGCCCATAGGAGAAAATCCTTCTATGAAGATGGAGGCTAATTTTGAAAAATTGGATTATGATAGGGGTAAAGTGAAGTGTAATTTATGTTAACGAAAAACGTGGTAGAAGACTTAGAGCCCGCTTGGAAACTCCACAGATAAGAGCTTATTTTGAAATTTATAGCTAATTTTTTTAAGACATTAAATCGATGATTCAGTTGGATATTAAGCTAAATTTCTCCTGTAAATTCTAGTTATTCTTTTGGACCTTTTGTTGAACTACACCTTGAAAACTGATTTGAAATTTGATCCCAGAACTACAACTTGTTGACATCTAATGTTATATTAATTAGAGGCATTCTCATAAAATCTGCACTCATACCCAGAAAACGTTGAGGAACAAATGAATGCCACACCATTTAACAAGTGCAATATTCGGCTTTATACTCTTGCATTATTGTACTAACTTTATGGTATGAAATGTAAACAAAGATTAGAGAAGATGAGAAGGAAAAAAACAATTGAAAAACTCTTAAGTGATCCAGTCTTAACAGGATTCAATGTTGTTATCCCTTCCAAATATGCCTCTTTTTTCTTAACTTTCAATATTCAGTTTGCTCTTGATACTAAATGGAGAGGGAAAACAAAAAAATGAGGTTCTAATCGGAGGGAAAATGAAATGCATATGTTAATAGGGTTGATGAGGTTGACGATATCGCCATCCACGTGACAGTACCTCCATTTAGGCAATTTGTTAACAAAAAATAAAAAAATATAAAAAAATTGCACAGCACATTCATCGATCTGTAGATTTTGTTAGGTGATCAATTTTAGCTCCTTGCTGCTTAATGATATCACTGACGTCATCTTCTTGATTTTTGCCAGCATCTTCTTCGCCAGCATCTTTACTTCCATTGGCATCCTCATTTCCATCCTTACCAGTCCCACTCTATTCAGCCATAAATACAGTATATTGCCAGGGGTAGGAGGATGTAGGAAGAGTAGACTGACTATTTTCTGTGTCCAAGATAATGACTGGATCCTCGTCAGAATTTGTTTTAACATGTCCTTCAGAAGTCCTTAATGAATGGGAGTTGGGGTCAGACTCTTGTGATTGGGTTCGAGCCATACTCCGGATGACTGTCCGGGTTGACCCTCGTCTGACCATGCATGATGCTGTCAGATTCGGCTCATTTTTTTTAATCACCCATTTTTGAGTGATTATGCACTGTGACTGTTTCCAAGTTTAATCCCTGTAGTGAGCCAAAGCCTTTTTCTTTATTTGACTAACCAGTTTGGTTTCCAAGGTTTGATCTTTGAACTTGGGAATCAGTGGCCTGGAAGTACTAGTGACTCATTCCCAATCCATGGGGTCAAAAGTGGGAAATGAGATAATGTCAACAGCACTTTTCTTATTCTTCTTTATTTGCTCATTCTTTTGTTGGAGCAAATCTTTGAAATGAGCAAGATTGGTCGAATTGTTGATGACCAAACTTTCAGCTTGTATTTTGCTTTTAGCACCATATGATAAACGCTAGGGTGATGATGAATGCTGAGGTGAAGACGACGTGGATGGTGCCACAATGACGGAAGGTAGACGCCTTCTGCCGAACCTCCGCCCCTCTTTTTGAGTCAAAGGGTAGATGGTGTTTTCTTTGAGTAAGGCCAAGGGCTTATTCTCAGCCTTTTCAGATTTTGGAGTACATAGCTGTGGTGACCATGTGCTGCAGCCTGGGATGGAGGCTTGTTTCTTGGCCCTCCTACGGGCTATGAACTGCTAAAGGTCCCCTTTTGCTTGCTTGTTAATGACCCATTGTTTGGGCTGAGTGGATGATGTCTTTAAGCCTTGAGCAATCACTGAATGTGACTTGCCAAAGGTCACTGACTTATGATCCATGAGCCGGACCTGCCTTGACCCCAGACGAGGCTTGGTGATGTGAAGATTGTTGCCTCCTATCTTCAACTTATATTTTGGTTCCTCCTGAACCTCGTGGAAGACTCCAAATGGGTCCTAAACATATTTGGAGACCCAGGGGTTAGGAGTCTCAGCTTTCTTAATGAGCTTTAGGGTCACTGATGACCCATTATCAGCCGAAGTCATGGAGCTTGTTGGAGTAGAGAGCCTTTGGAAGACTAAGACTCTCGGCGTAGGGGTAGTAGTGTCCGTTCGGGCTCTTTTTGGTACCTTTGCAAATGATTTGTTCTGGGTCACAGAGATCTTGAAGAGCCTCTCCTTGGCCTCGTCAAAGGTAATAATTAGAGAACCCATGATATCTGCAAAAAGCAAGCCCATAGGACTATATTTGTGTTACAACCAACATGGATGCGTCTTGGGTTACCAAAATGGTTTATAGGTGCCATCTGAACCAATATGAGTTTTTTTTTTTACCAAAATGGTTAGACATAGGCATAAATCTCATCTCATTGTGCTATGCTAACTGTGTTAGTTGTCAGAATTTTTGCAGTGTTCCGAGACCATATAGTCAGGCTTAAAAGCATGCTAAGCTGACTAGACTTGGCTACCAAAATCTCGACAGCATTTCAAGGCCATTTGTGTCAGACTTATAAGCAAGAGAGAGTTGGATCTAATCAAAGGGATAGGGCCTATAGGATCGAGCCTGCACCACTACCACAATGATATACAGGATCCATCAGTGCATGGCGCTAGATAGTGCATGACTGCAATATCATTGGTCTTATCACTGATTGAATAAAACATTTATTTGGGTTGAAGCCCTTTGGACTGAATTACCACTCTTCTAAAATATGAAAGGGTGTGATTTGGTCTTTGCACATCAAGGTGATGGTTCCTTCAATTAAATGGCAAAAGTATGCACTTTGAGGTGCCTGATGCCTTCATTTGAATGATAAAAGAACGCACTTCAAGGTGCAAAATTTCTTCATTACTGTTCCAAACCCATCGGAGACATCAAGGTCTTCCACGGGTGTCTTCAACGGTCAAATAATCCATTTTTAGCAACAAAACAAGTCAGTGACCGTGACACGTGGTCATTGCCCATTTTCCATCAATTTATGTGGTCGCAACACTTTTTGTATAGTGTCTCGCAGTCACTAGGCAACAGAAGCACTTCTCAGCTTAACAGCAGCACTTTTTAGCTTAACAGTAGTGCTTTTCATGCATTTTTAACCAAATTTGATCACAAATTAGGGTAATGATTCCCCACAGATGACGCCAATCTTCTGATCATGCTTGAAGGATGCGAAATGTGTAGCAGATTCGAGTCTAATATTTACGCACTTCAAGTTTTTAAGAAGAATGGGAATTAACTACAGTTCATCATTAATTTCTCTTTTGTTTTACATGGGTTTAAATGCGCTGACCGCAGGAATGCAAGTTGTTTACATGTTTTTGAAAAGCTTACAACCCCTCCCTCAAGTTTCAGATGTGATCCACATTCAGAAAATACAAGAAAGTACATGAAAATTGTGAAAAAATGCAAAAAAGAAGAAAAACAGGGAGTGACTGTGGGTCACGGGAAGAAAAACAGGGAGTGACCGTGGGTCACGGTCATTGACATTCTGCCAGTGACCGTGACATGAGGTCATTGGTAGACTGTCACACCCCAATCCTAGGAACTGGAGATTAGAATGGGCTCCTAGGGTGTGGAGACATAATCCCGTAGCAATCTGTGCCATGTGAAGATAAGTACGAATTACTACAAGGGAGATTCCATAGGAACGTGTGAGGAATGTGCAACAACACGTAGATTAAATTTCAACATAAAGCGGAAACCCGTGAAATACACTTGTAATGATCATAAGCAATGCATAAAAGACATAATATACAATTATAAAATAAAATTTAAGTCTCTTAACCATTCCTAACATATATAACCACAATTCACTTAACAAGTCATTCATTCAAATTTTGAACACATGTCCATCGATCGATGTCCCAACAAAATAGGGGGCATGTTAAACACTAGTCTAAACATCACTAATTTATTAACCCAACAAAAACCCCTTTTGACACTCTTCGTAAGACGAATAGTAGAAGATGTTGTCCTCTTTCCACTCTTCTATAACCCAAGATACCATTGAGGTATCCTCTGGGGACGCGTCAACAGTCGTGTTGGGATTGGGATCTATACCTGTAACACCAAGGGTAGCATTGTTAATACAACAGTTAAGCAAATATAGAGATATATAAGACTATCATAATGTATTAATTGAATTAAAGAAAATATTGATTAAAGAAAGTAATAACCATGAGCTAGGCATGTTGTGCATAAGCAAGCATGAGTAATGTCACAACCCGAGCCCAGGAGATTGGGGGTTAGTTAAAACCTAACCAAGGACACATATACTCTTGTACATATACACTTAGACCCGGTGTAGGTGCACATGCATAAAAAAATTTCACATGTGCCAATACATGTACGCGGAAGCTGTAGGTATCAAACATAACAAGGAAACACACATAAACAAAATGATATATTGACAAAAGATTACATCAAAATGAATCAAAATACAGATTTATCACGATCATGAATACACCCAAAATCCCAAAATCCAATGAGATCCCAAAATGAGGAAGACCTATATACATGCATGTTATCATCGCGCTCCGGCGGAGGGATCACATCCACTCCTCTAACCTTGATGGGGCATTTGGGGTCTCCCCTGGAGTCTGATTGACCGATGAGGGGTTGGTCGAGGGATTTAAGCCTGCAGTACCAATGACAACTTATGAATACAACGATTCAGCAAAGTATAATTAATAACAAGTTAACACATGCTGTATCTAATAGAATAAGTAACAATGGATAAATCATAGAATTTTAATTTCGTATACTAAGCAGTTGTGCATGAAAATAAAGCATGCGATCAGAATCAATGTCTACGTGATGTGTACATAACTAGGTGGTTATTATATTTGCCATATACTCCCAAAAAGGGATCTTGGGTTCCTCATTAACGGGGCCAGGGTACGAATGGATCTCGGGTTCTTGAGGTCCAAAAGTCCCAATACATAAACTCACTGTAGTGGTGCTATATATACTATGCCAAATTCAACCCCGTCGGGTATCCTAAGGTTGAGGCTGAGTAGTACCTGACCATATGGAATATGCCAAATTCAACCCCGTCGGGTATCCTAAGGCTGAGGCTGAGTAGTACCTAACCATATGGAATTGATCATATACAAGAACTTGAGTTAAAAGTGCATATCATATCAAACATATCTCATTCATTCATACATTCAACTCATACGTACAAGACTCAAGTTAAGGATACATATCGAACAAGTCACACAAATCTAACTTACCATATTGAGAATGTATCGAGGACAATACAATCAAACTTTATAGGAGAGCGGAGGTCAACGACCGTCATACAAAATGCCATGCAATCAAGTTACTCAAATCAAGATCATTTACTAGCCAACCTTAATCTAGTTATCCAGTATTCCTAACCGTGCATGATAATGTAGCTTTAAGTTATCTGATACACCGTTGTCTAGTATTACATTATATCGTGAGGGTGTATCAGAATTCCTTAAACCAACACCCATGGGGAGGTGCTTAACAATTGGATAACGTAAATGAATAAGTCACAGCCCTTGAGATCATTCATGTAAATTTTTGCCAGAGTCCATGGGGCAAGTGACGGTTGCCTACATTCTAATTCAAAGGTCCTACAAGGTTTCTTCAATACCTAGCTTTCTTACTTTACAAAGGTTTTACGGCTCAGCTGTGGGTGACCTTACGGCTTAGCTGTAACATATACTGCGGCTCAGCCATGATCCCCTTTACTGTTCATCCTCATTTTCGGCTTAGCCTTGTTTTTGTTCTACGGCTCAGCCATGGTGAGGATATGGTTTAGCCATAGAACACCTCACGGCTTAGCCGTGGCTGGACTGTAGAAGGTTCTCTCAGATTTCAGCTCTCTGGAAATCAAGCCGTAGCTTGACCTACGATTGGGTCACGGCTAGCCTACGGCTTAGTCGTAGCTTTACCGTAGAAGAAACCTGGGTTTTACAGCTCTCTGGGCTTTGAGTCATAGTACAGTTACGGCTTAACCGTAAATTGCATGAGATCAGTTTTTTGAATCTGTTATAGAACAAGCTGGAAGTGGACAAAATGAAACCATAACATCTAGAAGATGGAACTTGACACAAGTTGGGTTGTAAAACACACGTCACATGCAAGATTAAGATAATTATTCATAATTAAACATATACCAATATGGTTCATCCAAATCATGCTTATACTTGCTTCAAATGGTCTCTAATACGCAAATCGTTGTCCTTAGGCTCAAATTCACCTTCCAAACACTCTCCTAATTACCATGCATGCAAAATAAGAAAGAAAAAGAGAGGGATGTGAGTGACTGCACAGAGACTGACGTGGAGAAGATGGAGAAGAAGAAGAAAACCGAAAACCCAGGCTTACCTTAAACCTTATAAGAGATGAGTCAAGCGTATAAGTGCACAAAATCCCCCTTCCCTGACTTGATCGTTGAAGAAGAAAGAATAATAGATGAACATTGAGAGAAGAAAAGAACTGAAGGTCAGTGCATGTCTTCTTGACTTATATAAGGATAAGGATTACACAAATTGCAATAAAGTCCAATAGTTAACACTATTTATAATTCGAGTCAAATGCGGGTCCAACGGAAACAAATGACATCTTTTGCAAGCAAAGCAGTTACGGAAATGAACGAGCTCAATGAAAGACACGTGTTGATGCCAAGATGATGCATGAATGACAACGTCTTATAACATCTAAAATTACGAAAAAGGGCTCATGTATACTTAAACCAGGTTAAACTCAACCTAACTACCTATCCATGACCCTAAACAAAATAAAAGCAAAACCAAAGCACAATTAACAACTAATTCATCATTAATTAGTCGCTAAACCAGATTAAGTTGGGTCAGAGTGTTACAAGTAATGAATTAATATGGAATATCAAACATACTAGTTGGTATCCACATGGCTGTATTCTCCCAAAAAAGAGCATATAACGTATATATGAGAATTGCACTAGGGGATCAGGCCAGCTTCCCGAGGAGCACCGACGACTCCTCCATAAACTATTGCAGTAGTGACATAAAGGATACTCAAATTAGTTCCGTCAAACCTAATAAAGGTACAAGCTAAGTGGTGCCGACTCAATGTATCAAAACCGACTCAAATTCATAACTTTCATACGTATGATCAACTGTAATGTTCATTTCACAGTCATACAAATCAGTCATACTTATCACATCATACAAAATGGAGTTTCGGTCTTGAGATAATATTCAGTCATAGGAATCAGAATTTAACAAGTATCTAATATTCAATTAATGCATACTTAATTGAGCATATAGAGCTCGAACTCTCTCAACCTTAGCTACACCCATTTCGGTTCACGGACGCACATTCAGTAGAGGCTTAGTAGAAGCTTCGGACCGATTGCCTCAAGGTTCGCCATGAAGAATGGGAACATGACTACATCATGTTAAGGGCAAGGTTTCTAAATAATATGAACGCATTTTAATCGAGAAGGTATCAAGGAAATTTACGAGCCAACCCTATGTTAGATTATCTGTGATTCCGAGGGCATTCAACATGATGTATTTATAAAACGTACGATGTTATTATGTTACCAAATCTTGGTATTACATTGTATATGCAACGACACCTTTTCTTATGTCAACACTCATGACGTGACATCGGGAAGTTGTCCGGAAAATCGAATGGGATAAGTGATAGCTCTACACTTGTCCTCCTTATCATTTAATCACCTTTGGACTAATTTAGTTCAGAAAAAGGTGCCATGTCTAAAACCCTACAAAGTCATTTGAAATCCCTAATATCCTAAGTTCACAGTGTTCTTACGGCTTAGTCGAATGACCTCGTTTTTCCCTCAATTTCATATGCAGTTACGGCTTAACCATATACTGGCCTATGGCTAAGCCGTGCTAAGCCTACAACTAAGCTACGGCTAAACCGAGGGTCAGCCGTAAAAGAAAGATGGAATTTCGGGTTCTTGGGAAAGCTCCTCGTAAAATGACTTACGGCTTGGTCACGGGATGGTTACGGCTTAGCTGAGGGTTAGCCGTAGTTCAAAAATGGGTTTTTGTGCTTTTAAGATTCTGAGCTGTACATACTTACGGTTTAACGGTGGATTCGCCATAAGCTTCGAAAATTCTGGAAATAACTCTGAAGCTTAAGTTTAGTACAGAACTCTCAATTTAATGGTTACAATGAGCTTCCTATTGCCTGAAGTTATCACTATGAATTTTACAATGCTAACATATTACCCACATCCCATAATCATACTCTAATTCATTTAATCCAACACGTATATACTTAATCAAAGAGGAATGAGTTGTAACTTGAAAACAGAGTGATTATTTCATGAATCAACAATTTAGACATACATGTAGTAATGTATATACTCTAATAATTGCCTTTAACATAGTGCTTAACCCTACCAACTTCTCCTTGGTGTGTGTGGGCGTAGAGAAAGCTTCAATAGATGGGTTCCTTATAGCATACAAAGACATACAATGTAAATTTAGCATAAGATGCATGTATGTTGTTCTTTTGAGTCTCCCTCATTCTAGTAAACCCAAAGAATTGAAATGGAGGTAAAGATTCCACCTTAGGGAGCTGCAGCTTGAAGAAGATGGTAATTCCAACAAGCGAGATGCCCAAAAGAAGAAGAAGAAGAGTAATAGAGGCTATCCCTTTTACATGCAAGGCTTCATGACTTTGTTTCCAGCTCTAAGGTGAGGTGGAGATGAAAAAGAGTGAATAGTAGAGGTGGTTCCAGCAAAGATCAAAAGGAAAGATAGGAAGAGACATTGGGTTCATCTTTTTAACTAAGTTTTCCTGAAATTTTACATGCAAGTCCACATTCTCTAAAAAACATATAGTTTAGGTCAAATGGACCTCAATTGAGCCGAGATGGATTCGAATTAAGTTGGGCCCAACATAAAAGATGGTCTACATGAAGAATTATACAAGATGCATAATGAGGTGTCAATATGATATAAGAACTCTAAATTACAAAAAGGCCCTTACTACTTACGTAAAGTTTGAACCCGACCCAACTACCTATCCATGACCCAGGCCCAAAGGGTTTGAGTTAAATTAGCCGAAATAAATTTTAATTAGTACAAACAAGATTAATTAACATAAATTGAGGTTAGTTGAGATTAGGACCTTACACAGATAGTGGCTAAAAGGCCACTATTTGCACTCTATGTGTTTCTATTTTGCCTTTGCGACTCTTTTAAGGTACAAAAACTCTTTTTTTTTTTAGTTTCTGATTTATGGAGTGTTGGGTGACCATTGAGAGGGTTGGATTTGGCCGTGGAATCGATCAAAACCTTTGGTGATCATCACTTTTGGTTGCGGACTATTTTTGTATAAGTTCGAAAAGGGTGCTGTAAATCAGCGAAATGAAGTCAAAGTTGTATCATTTTGAACCTATAATTTTCAAGGGACATAATGAAGCCTAAAGAGGCTTGTTTACAACTTCCATGATGGCTAGAAAACAACCACCCCCCCCCCCCTCCCCCCCCCCCAACCCCAAGTGAGAAAAATAAAGGAATAGACGTCATCCTTCAAAAGCTCGCCAGTGCTTGAACATAGTCCTCTTTTAAGTGATACCCATACTTCCCTTCCTTCTTTGAACTATCTTTCACCTTAAGTGAATGAGAGGAAGAGGTAGAAGTGGGTTGGAGTATTGGAGAATGCCTTGTGGCTTGCTTGAACTTCCTTTTTTTTTTTTTTAGTAGGAACTCTTTGTCTTTTCTTTTTCTCTTCTTTTTCAACTGTTACTCCCTTTTATATACTATCTAGGTGGCTTTAGGGAGATTTAGGAAGTTGAAGAGAGGTTCTGGGAGGTTGAACTTCAAAAAGAAGTGGGGGAAACCACCCCAAACCACAACAATTGCTAGATGGAAGTCAGTAACCGGTTGACTGCAGCCGCAGTCACTAGGAGGGCCTGCTTTTTGGACTTTTGTGCATACGATCCGTTTTCACCTGTTTTGGGGTCCAAACGATGTGTGATCTTCACGAAACTTAGGCGATTGCTTTTTAACACCATTTTGAGTGTGGCATAGAAATTTTAACCTATTTTGACCTTCTGAAGTTGGTCAACTCCCCATTGACTTTTTCATGAAAATGGATGCTTGTTTCAGCTATTTAAGGCCCAAACACATCGATTTGATTTGAAACTTGGAGTGTCCATCCAAATTTCATGCATTTTGGATTTGTGGAAGTAGGATTTTGAACAGTGATCCATTTATTACATATTCTAAGTCACTATTCACCTCACATTGTAGGTAGTTAACTTGTTTTCTACCTAAACGACATTTAATTGATTTGAAAGTTTGAGAAGTTTGTTTTGAACATATTTTGAGTCTCTGTTCCAAGTTTCATTATCTTTGGCCTCCTGGAAGTAGGATTTTGATCAGTGACTTTTATGGCTCGGGGGTCATTGACTTCTGAGCTAAGATGTAGTGGAAGTGGGATTAGATGAAATCCATTTGACTTGAAAATTTGCAGAACCTCTTTGGAGCATGATTGAAGCTCTGTGCCCTATTTTCATCAATTTTGAGCATCGGGAAACAGGACTTTGGTTAGTGACCCTTTGGTTCGGGGGTCACTAACCAAAAGTTGATATGTTTGAAGCTTTTGGGTCAAATGATGTCCGTTTGACCTGAAATTTTGTAAAGCTTCCTTTGAATATAATTTAAACTTCCTTCAGGAGTTTCAGCTAATTTGATCTTCATGAGGTATTACTTTGCACAGTGACCCCATAGAGCTTACCAAATGACCATTTGAACTGAGTTTAGGTCCAAATGATGTCCAAATATTCTGAAACTTTGCAGGATAGTCTTTGGATGTACTTGAAGGCATTCCCCCGAGTTTGAGCTTTCTTTGATATGTTTAAGTATCAGTTTCCACAGTGACCCCTGAGGAGCTGTCAAACTGTCACTGAAACTTGATTTTGAGTTCAGATGAAGTTCAAATGCTTTGAAATTTTGAAACATCATTCTCAAGCATGCTTTAGAGTTGCCATAAGAGTTTCAGCCACTTTGGTAACTCAGAAGGTTGAATTTGTTTGGTGACCCTTGGATTTGAGTCATTGAAGCTCAGACTTGGTGTTTGGTGAATTGAACAACCAAATGAAGTCCACCAATTTTGAAACTTGAATTGCTGCATTCCAAACTCATCTGAAGTCTTTTGAGTTCATTTTAGTGGCTGTGATTTTTTATGGGTCAACATCTTAAAGATATTCAGCATAACCAAAAAATTCCTTTCCAGCATGCATGTTCTACATATATATAACTATACATGGAATCTTTAAAGTTTGGAAATGCCATTTCAACCACGTGTAACACATGCACTAGCAGAAAGTAGATGAAAACAAAGACCCTGTGCAGTAGATGCCTCCGCATGTAGCTTAAGACAAGATAAACAAATGAGTTGAATTATAATGTATTGAAGAAGTTGGAAATTTGAGTTCGAAAGAGCTCTTTGGGACCTCAGTTGGGAAGACAATAGCTAAAAAGCCAAGTAGGAATAATACACTCTTCAAATAAAGTAATGACATTTGGCTTGAAAAGTATCCTTTAAATCCTAAAAGTTACACAAAAGAATGGCTATATGTGCTCACTTATTATATATAGTAATGAATGGATCAAAACTGCTAACTGCGCTCTCCAAAATATATATTTTTTAAAAATTGAAAGGGCCTTGAAGACCAATTTGGTGTTGTCAAAACTAGTTGGGGGAAATACAAATGTAGGGGAGATCCTCTAAAATTTTTGTGAAGAAATTCAAAATTTTCGGAAAATTCAGGCAGGCATCTGATACCTTGACGTGGTTGAAAATTTAAAATTCTTGTCAAAAGAAAGATGGCCCGGCCAATCAATAACAGCATGTGCAAAGAAAACCCTGTACAAAGGAAATTGTCCCCTTCACATCCCAACTATTTATACACTCAACCTTCTCATGAGAAACCATCAATCCCCATGAAAAGCCAACATAAAACCTCAGACAAACAAAAAGAGAGAAATCTCAGCACTTCATTTTTACAATTATGTACAATATTCCGACCCTCACTTGCAAATCCTCGTATTATATCATACAACTTCTCCTTCCCATCATACGTGCGAAATCCTCAAAGCACACGAACCCCTTCTCACCGCCATCGACCCCCACTATCATGCGACGGCAGTCCTCTAACGTGCACCGCTCATCCCCAAGCACCAGAAAGACTCTCAACAGCTCCTCCGCCGAGATCCTCCCATCCCCATCCGAGTCAAAATACCCAAACGCCTCACACAACTCGCTCCCCCCAGCCGAGCCCAACTCTTCCAAGCTGATGCAGCCGTCCCCGTCCAGGCCGGCGGCCTCCGCAAGCATCAGCTGAAGCTCCTCCTCGGTGGGCGGCTCCAAGTCGAGCCGGTGGAAGAGGAGCTCCAGCTCTTGGCGGGAGATCTTTCCATCGTAGGCGTGGGAGCAATCGGAGCAGTAGGATCTGAAGAGGACGCTTTGGGGGGCTTCGGAGGGAGAGAGAGAGGACGAGCTGGAGGAAGGACTGGATCGAGAAAGTGATCGCGTTTTCCTCGACCCGAAGAGGGTTCGGAAGCTGAACTTGAACTTGGCTTTCATCGAAAAAAATATACAAGAAATCTGAATTCTGATGGAAGGAAATAGGAGAAAGAGATATATATATATAGTCTTTAAAGAGGGAGAGATTTTTAAGAAAAATGACGGTGGTGAGCTTCCAGGAAGTTTCCCCGATGGATTTCTAGCTTTGGAAGAAACTACCGTTTTTTTTTTTTTTTTATCTTCTGTTTTTTGGATACATCCATTTATGCAGGATAAAAAGGGGTGAAACAGGGTTTGAAAACTCTGCACCCAGCCCGACTCGGCCACGTCCGGCTCAGTTAAGTGGGTCAAATCAACTCGACTGGGCCAAGAGTTGACTTGGCCGTGTTAAGATCCACTGAGCAAAATTACAAGAAACTTAGGGCTTGTTTGGCATTTTTTCCATACTGTTCTTAATTTTGTGTTCATATCAGATTATGCTGAGATCAGGTTGTGCTTTGATTAAATTCTGTAGGACTTGTCTAGCAACATTATATTAAAATACTCTGGTGAAATATGTCGCACGGAACTTGTTTGGTAATGGTGTAAAAGAATTTCTCCAATGAGCGGAGCAAAAGAATCAAAGAATCTAAAATGTGGGATATACCTTTTAATGTTGTGGCACTTTATTATTGGCGTATATGTGACTAACCTGTAGAAATTAAAACATAGTACCCACCTTTAAAAATTAAATCATGGATCCCATATTTATAGGATTTATTAGGTGCGTCTACCTTTATAAGAATTATAATGTGGGCTCACCTTTTTTCAAATATGGGATCCGTTTTTAAAAAAGTTACAGCATGATACACACATTTAGAAATTAAAATATGGGCACACAAACATAGGATTTATAATATAAGTCCACCTATTGTGATTGTGGCTATGTGACCCACATTTAGAAATTACAAAGTTTGTGATTTTATATATAAGACCCTCATTTAGAAATCACAATGTGGTGGTCACCTTTGAGAATTATAATAGATTACAATGTGAGGCCATCCTGTTTGTTGATTGTGAACATACCCACCTTTAGAAATGAGAACATAGGGCCACATTCATAGGATTCATAATGTGGGCCCACATGTATAGGAATTACAATGTCGCTCCACCTTTTGAGACTTTTTTTGAAAGATTAAACATTTTATTTGAAAGATTAAATACTTGTCTTTGAAAGATTAAATATTTTTTTGAATGATTAACTAGTTTTTTCAAAAGATAAATTTTTTTGAAAGATTAAATATTGTTTTTTGAAAGATAGTATATATTTTTTTACCATATAACTCATATTTAGAAATTAGAACATGAGGCCCACAATTAAAGGATTTATAATGTGGTCCCACAATTATAAGAAATTAGGAATTATAATATGAACCTACCTTTTGTGATTATTACCGTGTGACATACTTTAGGAATTAGGTAGTAGGGTCACTTTAAAATAAGTAGGAAACAATTGTATTTGTAAGTTATTTTTTAAAAAAAATAAACATTTTTGTTCCAAGTTTCTTATGCGAGTGAGTTAAGATTTTGAGATTCCTTCCAATAAGACCAAAATTTGAATTAGTGATTTGCACATACCAAACATGTTTTCTGTAATCTTATCTCGTAGGAATATGGAAACATCTAATGGCACGATGCCAAATGACCTTTTCTCTTGGTGGCAAATTTGTAAGGATATTTGTACAAATCAAGAGAGGAAGGTTGTTCCAATGAAGATAGCAGGGAGCTGTATATATAATTGAACGGATAAATGGATCTTAAAAGTATATGATTTAATGGATAGATGGATCTTAAAAGATTTTGGGGATCTTTATGAGTCTAAAGATTTTAAGACTCTAGGATTGTGTTGAATAGTAAAAGGTTACCAAAAGATACATAGAGTATTCAAAGATTTTAGAATACTCTGGGATAGTCTTGAACAGTATGAAGTTGCCTAGAGATATGAGTATTTAGCTGTGGATAAGTGTAAGACGAGGATAACTTCTAAAGTAGAATCTAAAAGATTCCTCACATGAGTGTACAAGCAATTGAGGAAGCTTCAGGTGTATTCAAGGGTTGGGTTTTGTATATGGGGTTGGGTTTTGGATGTGAGTATTGCATAGGTTAGAATTAAAATTGTGAACTCAAAAATGTATTGATGTTTGCACATATGAAATGTAAAAATTTGAAATTAATAAACAATATGAGAAACATGAAAATCAGATCAATTTGGGGAGGGTGTATACATTTGGGTTGGTATATGTCAACTGCCTCCGAGAATTCAAAGAAGAGGGGTGACCACATCTGTGCCTATAAAACCAAAAGGGCATTTTCAGTATAATGACCATCACATGTAATTTTTTCGGTAAAATCCTCTTGAAAATTTCATCTTAAAATTTATTTATAAAAAAAGGAGCAATCCAGGATGGATAGATCTATTACCACCATCGTAGGAACATGACATAAACTTCATAAAGACTTGATACCATCTTCGAGGATTGTAATACTATAAGTATTTTTTTGTAAGTTACATTTTTAATGATGCATCCAAACAAGATAGAAGGGTGGAGTGTTTGTTTTGTGCAAAAAAAAAAGGACAAAAATCCAAGATCAGTAGCTTTGATACCACTTTGGTAAGAACATGACATGTAGGCTTCATAAAGCTGCTTTGATACCATTTTGCAAGGTTGTGATATTTCAAATGCTTCGTGGAAATCACATTTTAATGATATATTCAAACAAGATAGAAGGGTAGAGTGTTTGCATTTGTGTTAAAAAAAAGTATTTTACTGGTAAAATTCCCGTAAAGTATATGAAGACCAAAAAGGCCTAAAATTTAAATTTAGACCAAAAAGGCCCTCCCACCATCTTTTTTGATTTTTTTTTATAGTTTTGTTGAGCAGCGATATCACCACTTGTGAATAATGTGATTGGCGATATTGCTACTTATGTCTTCTTCTTCCTCCTCCCTTTTTAGGGATTTTTTCAGCCATTGCTTGCCTCCAAGTATGCCACGGTTCATAGCAAGACAAAAAATGACTTGGCGCAACAGGTTTTCCTTACTAACAAATTTTGCAATAGCAAAAAGGATCCAAATTCAAATCTCTTGTCATGCCACGAACTTGAGACTTTTCAAATTTATGGTTAGGCTAACCCCAAGGTGCAGCATATATAATCCCATGGCAATTCATGACGTACCGAAGTACATATGGACCACCACAATGGAAGTTGTATGTTCACGTGTGAGAAAAATCCATAAACACATGTTTAATTTAAAAAAGAAAAACTACGGAAGCCTGAGAGAAATGCATGTATTGCCTAAATTGTGATGGTATTGAGCATAAATGAGTACTAATTAATTTAAGCATGATAAAGGCCCAGTTAATCAAAATCTTTTAATAACATGAACCCATGTATAATGCAACATGTCCAACACATACATATCTAAATGAGCGGTGATCAGAAATGCATGTCCATAAATGTAAATCATAATAAATGGATGAGTCTGAGGAACATCCAAAAACAAGACAATAATCTTAATATACATTTCAAAGACGAGATAAATGACCATAAAAATGCAAATACTTTGAAGCATGTTGACATGATGCATAATAAGTCACTCCATGTGACTAAATCCTTAGTATGTCCCAAAATGACCCATGGATCTCTACGAAAGAAGATAACTAGAGGATGACGTCGGAAGTCCACTATACTATACCCTAGGAAGTCTCTGGAACCTCCACTGATGGTGCGTGGTTAAGTGACATGTTGTTTGAACCAATAGGACAAAGCGTAGCACTATAAACATCATGGTTTAGTAAGAATAAACAAATATAAAACATAGCAGATTGTATCAATGGAAGTAAATGACAGATGGGTAAAAGGAAATCAATAAGCGTATACTAGTCATGTTGTGCATATGAATAAACATGATAAAATAAAGGAATAATAAATAATAATGCATAACTTACTAGTTGGTAACCATATTTTGCTATGCTCTCTCCGAAGAGAGCGTGATACATACTTTCGAAAGAGAGCACCATATACTTTTGAAGAGAGTGTCATATACCCTGAAGGGGTGTCGTATCATGCATGATGGGATAACAAGGGGTGGCCCGGCTGCCTTGTTACTTGGAGTGCTGGTCAACTCTAACATAAATATAACATGACCAGCTGTAGGCATGTATCATAAATACATAAGTATGCTAGTACTTAGCCCCATGAAGCCTCACAATGATATAAGCTGAGTAATGTCGATCCCTGCAAATCAATGGATAAATGAAATCCTTTTCTTACTTAAATTCCTTATCATTTGATGTCATTTGGTGGTAACAGATTTCCTTTGCAAATCATTATATTAATAACGTATCAACCGATTATATATAAAGAGGATTGAAACAAATAACTTTTATACATTATTGAATAGATACAGAACTCATATAAGGTAATTACAAAAATCAAACTAGACAACAAATGAATATGGACTTGCATAACTTGTGAGAAAAATGACTAAATCATGTTGAGAGCTTGGCTTGTCTTAGCAATATGAATGCATTTAAATCATTTAGGGGACTAAAAGATATTTACTAGCCAACCCTATTTTATGATGATCCGTTGTCCCTAGCCATTCAACATGGTGTAACAACAAGGTGTCCCTATGTCAATGTTCTACCATTGTCTTGGTGTTACCTTGTGTATGAAAGGGATATTCGACTCCTCATACCAAAACCCATGAAGTAGCATCAGGGTTAATTCAAGAAATTGGAGGGATGAGTGATAGCTCAACACTTTCCTTTTAACAACTTAATTACCATTGGGCGTATTACAAGGGTAAGGGTTTCATAATTGAGGCCCTACATGGTCGTCGGGTCCACTTAATGTCCTATGGTCACGCTTGACCCCATGGCCAAGCCCAATGTTGCCTAAAGGTAGGCTTGTCTTAGCCAATTCAGCCATTATTTAATTTGGAGAAAATAAAGAAAAGAAATAAATCAGGCCCTACACTCTCAAGTGGGTTAGAGTACGCGCTTGAGCTTGACACGATTTTGTGCAGTTATTTGAAATTCCACTTACACGGGGCTAATTTTCAACTGGGTTCATTCTCCTTCATTTTTAGCTCCTTCTCCTGCAAATCTCCTTCCTATATCACACTAAATCCACATTTCACCTTATGTCATCGAGTTTCACCAAACCACCACCAATGTCATGGACCCATTAATATAAACCCATTTTTCAT
This sequence comes from Sextonia rubra, assembly GCA_037013555.1. Classification (NCBI taxonomy): domain Eukaryota; kingdom Viridiplantae; phylum Streptophyta; class Magnoliopsida; order Laurales; family Lauraceae; genus Sextonia; species Sextonia rubra. The sequence goes on from JASUAD010000001.1 coordinate 70,023,569, forward strand.
TAATATAACTTGAGATAATGAGTTGTCATTAAGCATTAAGCATGATATTTAATGTAGAATCAAGTATAATAAACATACACACAGAATTACACTTATTTATACTTGCCTCTTGTAGTGCTTAAACCAAAATCCTCAACCAATATGATGGAAATCTCCAAATCTCAAGCTCTAGCAAACAACCCTAGACATTAAAATGCATAAAGAAGAAAGAAATGATGAAAATGAATGCACGTGTGTCTAAGAGTCCCCTTGACTCTTTTGAACCAAAAGAAATGAAATAGGGATAACGCACTTACTTGTGGAGATTTGTAGAGAGAAGGAGAAGATGAGTTTCCATGATCCAATGGTTGAAGATGATGAAGAGGAGGTTGGGGAAGTAGATGGAGCGTTCCCCCTTTGGCAAACAAGTCTTTCTTGGCTTGGGAAGTTGTAAAGGAGAGAGAACAAGGGTTTCCAACCAAACAAGCTTAAAAATGGTAAAAAGGGCTGATAGGGAAGAAGATGATAGGGTTCTTCTCTCTCAAATAGATGAAAGCAAGCTCTATCTCTCTCTTGGTGGAAACGAAGGCAAGGAGGTGGACGTGAGAGATGGAGGCACAGAAATGGGGGTTTGTCCAAGGGTTACAAGCCAGAGCTCTCATTTGATATGGGTGTTGCTTTTATACTTTGGGTTTCATAAATTTTGCAAGTAGGTCCATAGGCTTAGGCATTTTACCCTTTAAGTCAAGTCAGGCTTCGCTTATATGGGCTTAGGCCTAGTGGGGCCAATAATGAAGAATGATGTTCTTTAGTGAAATGCTTACGATGCAAATAAAATAATGATGAATGATGCATACCCATGAAACTAAAATACAAGGGTCCATCTAAGATACCTAAACGAGGTTAATGTCCAACCTACTACGTATCTAGACCCAATCAAGGCAAAACCACTAAGTTAAAACTAAATCATTATCAATTAATATAAAATAGGATTAATTAGCATTAAATACCCTAATTTGGGGCCGGGACCTTGCATCTCTTCAACATCCTCTTCCCTATAACACCATTGTCATCCATCAACCCTCTAATAGCAACTGCCACTGTCATCTTGCTGCACTCTCATCTTGCAGTTTTCCGGCAACTTGTTAATTTTCGTTTTTGAAAATACCTAAAATACCCTTGGTGCACTCTCATCTTGCTGCCTCCGACCACCATCGTCCTCAGGAAGCCCAGTAAAGGCTGTGACGCAGGAACGGAAGAAAATCTGGACGGCAAGATTCAATGATTGGTCCACCAGAGTCATGGGACCTTTGCGGTGAAATCGTAACTGGACTTCGAAAGTGTGGGAGAGAAGTCGGTGAAGCTATGTTTTGAGGAACTTGTGCATTTTGACGTGGATGGTAGGAAACAGATGATTGTGCTCCAAACCTCCCATTCTAAAAACAAAAAAATTCTCTTTCGCCTACACAGGAATCAAAGAAAACATTGCAATCCAAATCCCATGAAGATGCGTGACACCCTAATCAAAACGAGTGCTTACAATAATGAGATTTCACTTAGTTCTTTTATGGACAACGAGAATTAAATCTCATCAGATGAAGATGCATTTAGAATTAATCAAAAGGGATTACAAAGATATGAATGGGAAAGACATTTGCAAATTATAGACCCGTAATCCAAGCGATCCAAACAGAATCATAGGTGGCGTGACCGAGATCTGGGCTCGAACTCCTTGACGCGCCTGATGACGCGAGGGTCCGATGCCGGCAGATCAACGGCGTTGCCATGCAAGCTCTCATCCTAGGGGATGGTGACTTGAATGAAGGGTCCAACAAGGGTGATGGGGAAGGTCTTTGCAGAGGCAGAGATGAAGGTGGAAGAAGGTACAGAGATCAGGGCAAATGAGAGAAAATCCAAACCTATGTTTGGATTTCTCTCTCCCCCCACCAATGTGTGATTAGAGGGTGGTGGATTTTTCTTTGTAAAAAAAGGAAGGAAAATCAATTGATAGCCCTTTGGTGCCGAACTGATTGGTCTTCCAAACATTCATGTGGAGATGCCTATGAGGCAGCGGCAGCTGACATTATAATATCTCATCTCACATCGATTATGAGTAAAATATAAGTCTCTTATATAATAAACTAAGTAGGTTACTATTAATAGCTTGGACTTAAGTATTTTGGGCTATTAAATTATTGGGCCAATGGGCTGTTTGGGTTGTTACAGACATGGAGCTTCTGCCCATTTGGCGAGTCGATCGGCGGTGATCTAAAACCCCTAACGATTAAAGGATTCAAGGAGGAAACAAAAACGATAAATGGTATTTTGGATATTTTCAGAAAAAAAAGTACCAGATTATGGAAAAACACACTTAACTGCCTGATGTGAGTCCAAAATTGAAATGTGAGGTTTTTTCATCTTGATTTGAAATTTAAGGTAAAACTTAAGTCTTATTTAAAATTTTTTTTAACCCAATGTATTTTCATTAGCGCAGCTTTTAGATCGATGTGAAAAAACATTGATTGAACTCTCAGGTGAAGGACGATGAATGATCACCACCTAAGGAAAAACTCATTTTTTATCGTTTATTTGATGACTTTGGAATGGAAAGCACGACAACTATTTTCATCGGTCTTCGTTTTTCCTTGAATAGATTGCTCATGATGAGGCAAGAAGTTAGTGGTAGTGTGGCTAGTGGCCCCAACTATAATGACTTTGTGGTACTCGTGATGCGGGGTCGGATTCATTTGGTGCTTATCTAAAAGGAGAATAGAATAGAATAGAATAGAATAGATGTTGAGGTGCGTATTGACTACTGGCACACAATTCCATTTTCTGGGGGCGGCCCACGGGATATAAGTTCTCGTTTTGTTCGAACGTTTTACGTCAAATCAAAAGAGGACATAGTTTATTGGTGTCAAATTTAATGAATGCACATCTTACTGGGCAATTACTTCAAGTGACCTTAATTCCCCGCAAAGGTGGGGTGGGGACCTCTGAAACGATCGTTCTCCAAGATGAGGAGTGGCGGTTTGATGTGATTATTCAGGATTTGGATCTTGGATATCCAGCCAGTTTTGTATATGCGGGCTTCCTTTTTTATATGTGTGTGTGAGTTTTAAGCCCTTTGCCCCGGGGTCAAAGTCCACACACGTGAAAAATAAAAGATGATACAGTAAAAAGGAAAATTTACACATGTGAAAAGAGTGATATATTTAGAGATTGATTCTTGTACATGAAGGTGAGGTTGCCAAGCAACTGCCCCTTTTTGCATTTGAATTGATTTATTAAGGCTTTTTTTTAGCATCTCTAACTAGTTGATATCCATATGATTGAATACATCCATTTTAAATAATAACTTTTTTTCAAACCACTTACAACTAGACTTTTTGATGTCTTAGTTTGTAGCAAACTTATTGGAGAAGTTATTTGGTCAAAGTTGCCTTGCATGCAGTAATGGTTGCAGAGGCAAGTTTTCATAAAGTGTCAATCCACAGGTTGATGAGACACCTCTCTTTCACCTAAACAACCAAAGAGCAATTTCTAGTTGTGGTGTTGTTGATGAAGGACTTAAGTGAGAGTCTGTGTGAGTATTTACCATAAAAAGGTCATACAATAAATAGTATAGGAAACCAGTCATATTATTAAAAATTATATGCGCGAGCTTGTCATATAAAAATAAAAACTGTTGGATTGCTTTAGACATTTATTTAAGAAAAAAATTCGGTTACTTAAAAAAAAAGGCTAAAAAAAGGTCTAAAAAAGATTGCATTTTGCATCCATATGATTTTTTCAAACGCTCTAAAACATTCAAAATAGCTGTTTGTATAAGTTCTAAGTCAACTAGATACAAAAGTAGAATTGAGAAATGACAATTTAGATTTTTAATGTCCGGAATCCGATGGGAAGCCTAGGCAATGTCTCGTATGTCCAACCGTATTCAGAGTAGAGTTTATGAGTCAGAAATTTTTCATCAAAATATATCATAATATTAGATGAAAATAAGATAAGTTTTTAGAGTCGAGAGTATGTGAGAATTGGACTAATTAAGACATTCATCAGGCTCTTTTACAAAGACCAATTATTATAACATCTAAAAATAAAAAGAGTAAGTAGCTTCCCTTTGTATAGTGTAACTCATAACCATAGTGGGAGTTATTCCCCCGTTAGATAAATCATGTATATATAGAACACCTAAATAAAGCATAACAAAAAGAAAGAAAAGAAAGAGAAGAAAAACTTCATATCTCTATACATAATGAATTGTGCTTGGGTTTACTAACGTAACATTAACAGTTTAGTATCACAGACATACCCACAATTCATCCTTTCGTCTTCAAGTTTAAGGTATCACTCTTGAACTATAGTCCAACACTCCAACATGGTAAAAAAGAGAGAGTCCAGTTCTTATTAAAATTAAACTTGTGGAGGGAAAAGAGGGGATATTGAGTAGCTTCAAGAATCAATGGTGAGTCCTCGTGAACTCAGAGTATCTTGACACAAATGTAACTAAATCTGGTCTCATGTGTTCGGCATGGAATTTTAAACACACCATTATTAGCATCCACGAGTAAATCTTGCTCATTCAAAGCGGCTTGCATGTGGGGTGCCATCTTTCCCACTCGATCCTACCTCACGATCTTCTAAACAACCTGTCAACAACGTCTGTCAACAAACCTTCGTTTTATTCGCAAGAAAAAAAACCTCCATGAGCATGCATGGATGAGACGGTGCTCATAGCTTGTATCACGTAAATTCAGTGGCATAAAATCACCTTCTGGATTTTGGTAGCCTCTCCACCTTTGTACCGTTAATTTTTTTTTGAATGAGCTAAGAATTTGAAGAATTTTGTAACGCTAGAACTCCTAAATATCTATCCAGGGGGATTGCAGAGCAAAAAGAGAATTCTAAGAAGGGCTTTTCCATACATTGAAGGTGCAATGTTGCATAAAATTATAAAATGTATATTCTTTTATGAAAATGGCAAAAGTCTTCTTTCAGTCTGTTGGTTGAACTAATAAAAGAGGACTTTATAAGTGTTCATTTACTCAAATGCAACCCGAACTGATTTAATACTGGGACTCAGCTGATCTCTATTATGTTGGACTCGTTAATATTTAAAGTCGGCTTTGATCTGGCTAAGTCTTTTGAAATGTCCAAGCATTGATCTACATCATTGTCAATAAATATTAGTCTATTTTGTTCTTAATACTATTTTGAGATCATCCAAAAAACATGCAGCTTCTTCTTTACCCTGCAAAAACGATACATTGAAAAAATTTACATTTTCATGTGATATTGCTATAATTTGTAGGGACATTTACCAAAAAAATTCAATTAATCATGCCAACAACTGAGAACCCCAAATATTATAATATCAACAGAGGACCTCACACCCATTTTTTCTTTTTTCATTCCCCTATTGCCCCTCTTTTGTTGATGTCAAGAAAACCCTAAAAAAATTTTTTTTTTTGGCTCATTGAAACGAATACAAAACGAAGAGAGGACGACGAAAATGGTTGGGCAGCCTCATCTTATTCCAGTCACTGTCTTCTTCTCATCTACTTTCTCTTCTCCATTAATATTTGTGATTTCATCTTCTCCATTCAATACCCTAGTTGCTTACACAGTTGTCATCATCGCCATCCACCGTCATCTTCCTTTTGTTCTTTCTCTTTGTGACAAGTCAAGAGGACCAGTAGAGCAGAGAAGAGCACTTCATGTAAACAAAGCAAGTTCCTCTTGGTAAAGAAAGAACATAGTTTAATTCGTTCTCATCTTTGATTTTGTACTATTATTTAATTTTCAGATTACTTTATGGATGTGACAAGTCGGGAAGATTAGCAGAGTAGAGAAGAACAGTTCTTGTAAACAAAGCAAGTTCCTCTTGGTAGAGAGAGAGAGAGAGAGAGAGAGAGAGAGAGAGAGAGAGAGAGAAACCCTATTTCAGTTTGTTCTCATCTCTCTCTATATATTTTTTAATTTTTAGATCACTAAATGGATTTTTTTTAATATTATGATTTCTATTGTATATTCCCTTTCATACATTCAAATTAGTCAATATTCATGAATTTATCTATCCGTAAACCCTTGTGTATTTTCCTTTTGTTAGATGAGGTTCGTATTGCAAAACTGATATTTGTAAACCCCTCTATATTTTCCTTTTGTTAGATGAGGTTTGTATTGCAAAACTGATGAAATTAGAAGTAAATAGCATAATAAGTAGGGTTTTTTTAATCTAAATCTTTTGTTTTTTTAATTTTAGGTTTAGAAAGCATTTTTAGAGAAAACTAAATCCACACTTGGATTCAAGGTGAAAAATAACAAATTTTGTTTATTTGTGCACTTTCATTGCGTTTGACGAAAACGTCCATATCCCAAGTACTATTCCACCCTACATATGGCTACACCATTGTTGTGATCCTGGAATGGATTATTCTAAAAGATGTATGCGTCCCGAGGTGTGACGGATTAGAATCTAATGACAATAATTAATGATGAGGTGTTTGTGCATTTATATCCCTAGGATCGAATTTGCATGAGTGAGGACAAGTCCCATGATCACTTCCTTTGAAAATGGCAAAAGCAAACGAGGTATTGCAACCTAAAGTTCGTGGCCCTTGAATTTCAAGCCGCAACCCAATGCTTATTTCATACTTACCAAGATAAATATAAATACTCAGACTAGTAATCATGAAATTCACAAGATATAGAGCTAGACAAATAACCATGGTAAATCATTAAAATCTTTCAATGTTTATAATCCAAAAGTTACATTTATACATATATAAACATAAATGGTAGGTAAGACTAGTATAACCCCAAAAGAAAACCTAAAATACAAAAGATAAGACCCTGTCCTTTAAGTTGTAATTGAGCTTTCTGTTACAGTATTTGAGATCGACAGGACATTGTTTGCACACCAAATACTAACTGATTGCAGCTCCCCTGCCACCTATTGGCTCTACTCCTCAAGCAAAAGCATCAAACTCTGAACATCAAGGTCATTGGGTCTGATACGATGATTTGGCAAGAGATTAATAACACTACACAACATATTTGCAACAATATTAAGAATAAACATGTTAGCAGATTAAATACAGGGCATAAATACACAATATATTTGCAACAATATTAAGAATAAACATGTTAGAAGATTAAATAGAGGGCATAAATAGAATAAATTAGGAAAGTTGTGCATGATATAGAACAATAAGCATGTGAGGCTCATGAATAAGAAGGAAAGCATGCTGGCATACTGTAAACACATTAGTTGGCAATCCGTCGGCTAAATTTTCAACCATGGTTGTGCAGCGTGACTGTGCAACAGTACACATGAACATGAAATTCACTCTGGGTTGTGCTACGTGTTCTAAGTGAGGGAAAATCCACTTTTGGCTACACCGTGTGGCTAGAGAAGGTAAAGGGTCTATCGCAACTAAAGCCAAAGTGTGAAAATTGCTCCCATTTAGAGCCCAAGTGGGGAAACTAAAAGCCATTTGTAGAGGCACAAAAATAATCTAAACCCAAGGCTCAGTTTGTTCTAACCAAATAAGGATTGAAGCTTAGTGGTGCTGACATGTGGAATCATGACAAATCAGAGGGACTGACTGAACATGACTAAAATTTCAAAATGAGAAATTATTCCTGACTTGTATTTCATATCAGACTTGTAATATGCTTACAAATAGTCCTCCTGGGTCACAACCAGTAAAAACCATGTAAATTGGGTCTTTACAAGTGTATAAAACAATTCTCTAGAGAAAGCAGGTGAAAACAGTCATTTTTCAATGAAAATGGGTCACTCACCTATGTTATGTGAAAAAAAAAACATAAAAGCGTAGAAACTCTAAAGTCTAGAAACAGTCAAACAACATTTCGACATGGAATTGTGTGACCCAAAATGGCTAAAAAGGTATAAGATGGATCGAATTTCTAAGGGTGGATGCAGTGCTCACCCTAACTTTAGATCCAGTCGGTTGGTCTCCGATCATGATACAAGTGCTGAATGTCATACCCCGCACGACTTCCAACCTAATCGTCCCATCTAAGTCCGGGTACGGAGAGGTTAATTGGGTAATTAGCTTGAACATGCATAGCATGAGTGTAGTTCAGATGAAACGGAAAATCTAAACTTGAAACGAGCAAAGAATGCTACCTAACATTTTATAAAGGTCCATGGGATTGTCTTTAGTGGGGAGGTGTGCTCACAAAATGTACTTACACTCATTTAAGATTCAGATGTCAGAACTTATATCGCCTTGGCGTTCAATCATATAAAGACATCCTCAATCCTTAAATGGTCTACCTTCGGTTGGGAACACTTTATAGGTGCTAGTGATCGTGCACAATTTTGGGTTTTTTTTTGTCTATGTGACCCATTTTCATCAGTTTGGGGCTCGAATGATGTACGATCATCAAAAAACTTTGAGTGATGTTTTTTAAGACGATAATGAGTGTGTCAATGAAATATTTTAGTATGTTTTTACTTTTTAAAGTTGGTCAACCTTCCCTTTAATTTTTTTTAAATGGGCCCTTATATAAATTGTTTGAGGTTCAAATGACCTCAGATTAACTTGAAACTTGGAAGGATTGATGTTAGCAGTATCTTGAAGTATGCATCCAAATGTCATGTGATTTGGATTTGTCAATGCAAGAATTTGACCAGTAGCTCATTTATTGCATGTTATAAGTCAATGTCCCCTTGCATTATAGGTAGTCGACTTGTTTTCTACTTATATGATATTCAATCGACTTGAAATTTTGAGGAGTTGACCTTGGGTATATTTTGAGTCTTTGATCCAATTTTCATTAGCCTTAACACCATGGAAGTAGGATTTTAGTCAGTGAACCTAAGGTTGGGGAGAGGGGGGGTCACTAACTCCCGAGTTAACATGTAGTTGAAGTAGGATTAGACGAAGTCCCCTTGGCTTGAAAATTTTTAGAGTCACTTTTTAGCATGACTTGAGCTTTGCATTCGAATTTCATCAACTCTGATCACTTGGAAGTAGGACTTTGGTCATGGACCCCAAGGTTTTGGGGTCACTGACTCAAAGTTGACATGTTTGTTGAACTTGGGTCAAACAGCATCCATTTAACTTGAAATTTTATAGAGCCACTTCTGAATATAATTTGAGGTTTCTTTAGGAGTTTCAACTGGTCTTACCATGTAGAAGTAGCAGTTGCCATAGTGACTCTAAGGAGTTGGTAGATAGCCACTGAAACTTGAATTTGACTTAAAATGAAGTCCAAATGCTTTAAAACTTTGAAGCATTATTCCTAAGCATGAGTTGGAGTTGCCATATGATTTTTGGTGACATTGGTAATCTATAAGCTTGAGTGTGTTCAGTGACCCATGGTTTTGAAAGACCAAATGAAGTCTACTAACTCTGAAATTTGAATTGCTGTACTCTGAGCTCATCTAAAGTCTTCTAAGTGAGTTGCATCAATTATGAACATCTGGCTGTAGTAGTTGACCTTGCATTCCATAATTTTAGGGTTTATGTGCCCTAAAGCTTAGAATTTGCTTGTGATATCTTAACTGTAATACTTATAATGTTTGTGATTTTTTATATGTCAACCAGTGCTTCCTCAAGGTGCAACAATGAAAGGATGACAATCATTGTACCTCAAACTTACCCAATCCATGGGAATGGTTGAATGACTTGATGAAAAAATAATTTTGTCAAGGTAGGTTGTAGGCAAAGACTTGAAATATTGAAATTTTGATAAAAAAACCATAAAAGGTTTACTCATCAAATTTGGTAAAAATATAAAGAGTTCTGATTTTCTTTGCCCCATTTTTCACAAATATCAAAAGTAGCATCTCTGTGGGGATTGTGGGGAATACCCACAAAAAGAAATCCATAAGGTATTGGAAAATTCAAAGTTTTATGAATTTGGTTTGGATTTTGAAACTAAATTTGATTTTCTCATGACCTATTTATCGTAGATATCTAACATAGTATCTTTGTGGGGACTGTGGGGAACACCCACCCAATAAATCCCTAACGTGTTAAGGAAAAATCAAGGTTTGGGTTTAAAGTTAATTTGGGTTTGGAATTTTCATAGATTTTGGTTTATTTTTAGAAAATGAAGGTTTAGGTTTGACTTGGCTGGACATGAGTGAAAATGAGATGGAAGTTTTTAGAAGATTAAATTTTGTAAATTTTGGTCCAAAGGTAATTTAAGATGACAAATTTTAGTCAAAATTGGGTTTGACCCAAGAATAATTTGAAATTGGATTGGCTTTGAAAGAAAATCATTGTTTTAAAAAGAAATACCCAAAGTGGGTTCACTTTGCTGTAGGAAACCATTTTCTTTTTTCTTTTTTTTTAGTTTCGAGTAAAATACGTGAAGTGGATTTGCCACATGCTGTGGGAATTTCGATGATCACATTTCGAGAGAATGGGCCACTAAGCAGTGGGTCCCACTACTTGAAACATCAGTGATTGTGAGTGAGGAAAGAAGAGTGGTGTTCATGGACTTGAGAAGTGCAGCACGTTGTGAACCTCATTACTTTGAAACTCAGAGTGTCCATGGATGAAATGGCCAGCAGCAGTGACTGTGGTGCTTGTGAGGAGCCTCGTGTCTATGAGCATTGGCCAAGCGGTAATCGTGGACCAAGGAGTGAAGCAGTGTTCGTATGCGAGGGGTGTAAATAAACCCGTGATTTCCAGTGCTACACTTCATCTTTGGAAACGTAGAACGCAGCCACAAGAGAGGGAAAATTTTGATTTCTTCTTCTTCTCCAATTTCCGATAAGACTTCAAGTTCTTTTAGCTGCTTGAACATTCCTCTATGGTAGGTACAATTTCTAAACTTCCTTTCTTCTTTGTGTTTTATCCATGGCTGAACGGACACTATTGGTGGCTAAAAGGGTGATTTGAATCTTTTGTTCAATTTTCCTTTGATTTCTTGTACAATTTCTTTTTCGTTTGAATGGGCAACAAAACCCACAAACTAGACTTCATCTTCTCCATGAGTTTACAACAATATAAACCCAAAATCTCAAGAATAGATCATGGCCCTTGGGATTTGTTCCACAGCGAGGTGAATTAAGGCTTAACCCTTCTCTTCTTTTTTTTTTTCTTTTCACAGTCCTGGTTTGCCTCTAACGTGAAGATTATGCTTGAGTTCTGTCCATGGCGAGTTGCTCAGATTGGGCACCATCTGGGCAAATCCACGTTCCTAGTCGACATTGTCCATGGGAGGTTCACAGTCATCGAAATTTTTTTTATTGTTTGAAGTGCTTGAGTTGATCCAAGATTTTGATGAAAGATGCTTTTTTAGACACCAATCTAACTATGCTTGACTAGGTAATCTAACTGCACTTGACACGGTTGAGAGTAGAATTTCGTGGAGTCTCTTTTTTGTTGTTTTGTTTTGAATGCTTGTTCAAATTTGATGTCTTTGATTACAAAACTCCTCTTTAAATGCCATCTCATGCTCACAATATGACCAAGAGTAGAATCCTTGGAACTTCACCATGCCTAAGCACTGTCCGGCGGAGTCCCACGGCCATGGCCAAGTGACTTGTGACCCTTTTTTTTTTCTCCTTTTGTAAAAACAAAATCACATTGCCAAGATGTACTGCACATGACCTCCTTGAGGTAGCAGGGTAACACATGAGGCCTTGAACTTCAAAAGGTTTGGAGAAAACACACCTTTTAACAAACTCAAAGTGAACAAATTCTGTTTGGGGAAACATATGACTTTGGTAGAGTATTGCTTCACCACTTCATTGTTGGACTTAGTGAAGGCACACCCACCCATTTTGCTTGAACACTGACACAGCTTGAGCACACGCCTAGCTTTTACGGACTGTGGGAGGTGTAGGGGGTTGAGAAGTGACAGTTCGCTTGATTCTTAGCATGGTGTTAGTACAAGTTAGCTTACTATGGCCTCTGTGAGAACTTTCCATGTTCTGTAAATGGAGCTTGCCCAAGATGTACTTCTTTTTGCTTTCAATGAGAAGGATACTCCCTTTAAATCTCAACAAACATGAGAAGTAAAAATCACATAATTGAGGGTGGCCACTATAGGAACTGATGAAGATAGGATTAGCCTTTGGGTAGGTGATCACATGTAGTTAAAGCACTATCACCAGTGATACTTCAACTATGAGCTTTTTACAGTGTCTAGTTGTTTGATGTCCATTGGGTCATGCCTTTGAAAATTGCAAATATTTTCCACCAATGGCACTTGTGGGGTCAAATATGTTCGTACGAGGATTCTTTGGAAGGTAGTGCTTTTTGCAGTTTGCTGAAAAATTTGGATGGAGAGGAACAATCATGTTTTTAAAAATAAAAGTAAATCCATTGAAGATGTTGTGGCTTTTATTGTTTGGTCTATTTCATAATGAGTGTGTGTAAGAAAAGAATTTAAAGGAGTGGTTTTGGAGGATTTGATTAGGTTGTGGGCAGTGCATTTTGAATGTGGATGGAGTTCTAAACATCTACAAAAAGTCAATTGGGAAACTCCTCCAATGGGTTCTCTCAAATTGAATTTTGATGGTAGTTATGTTCAAACCAATAGAAGAGGTGGAGTGGGTGCTTTAATTAGAGGTTGGAATGGCAATTTTATTTGCAAGTTCTCTGGTTCAGTGGATTCTATGGATGCTAATCAATCTGAGCTTAAAGCTTTGTTGGTTGGTTGTTGACTTTTATGTCAATTGGAAGGATCTAGCGCTATCAGAAAAGGTGATTCTTTCTTAGTCATTTAGTGGATTTCAAGTGTTTGTTCTTATCTTTGGTGGTTGGCTGATTTAGTGGATGAGGTGCATGATATCTCCTGTGAATTGAAATTTGTGTTCCATCATGTGCTTCAAGAAGTAAATGATTTGACAAATAAGCTAGCTAAAGAACGGTTGTTTCACTCTTCTTTGTCTTTTGATGTATAAGATTTTTATATTCTTCTTTTCTCTTAAATATATTTTACCAATTACAAAAATAAAAAAAATAAAAGGCTTGCTATTAAGAAATAAGCCCTACACAATCTGAATCAAGTATCATTATTGTTGGTTCACATTTTATTGCGGTGGACCTAATATTTTTGTTTGAATTGGAGACCAAAAGAAGTAGTTGGATTTTGTGGGTAAATCTAAGATTTTCCTCTAGGTTTGGGGGGTAGACTCAAAAATTATATGTGAGTTATGATGGATCTGGATGGGGGGGATCTGGATGGAGAGACTCTGATACAGGTCCGGAGATTCAGTGCATTTCGATCATTGGAAAGTTCCACGATCTCTTCCCCTCTTGTATTTTCTACGAGAATGGAGTGATGCCAACCCTAGGGCTTCCTTATGCTTATATAGATAAGTCACAAAGAATCACACTTACTAGAAACTTCTTCACTAGAAGCCCATATCCATTGTTCTTATTGGGAGTCTTACTGTGGAGCTAAATCAAGTCTTATACTGAGTGAGATTTTATTCTCTGTTGGCATCTATTCTGCTTGATTTGACTTAAGACTCGTGTTACATGGGCCACATGATTTCCTATAATCTCCCACTTGGCATGAATGCCACATGCATTGGCTGTTCTTCCTTCACCCCCATACAAATCACATTCCTAAATATCTAGGCAATAACTCAAGATAAATCAATAATCAATTCCACAAGTGGGACACCTAAGATGATAATCTCATTATTTCTAGCCCACTTCTTAGATACTCCGAGATCTTAGTTCAATTAGGGGACTATTGAATTAATATTTCATTTCATTGATGTGATCGATGGTATGCTTTAACATTTGCATCGGCTCATTGGTTTTTATCAACTTTGATTATTCATGAAGAGTTCCAACCTAATGGTCACTTGGACTACTATTGCATTTTCTTGTTCTGTGCTCAATTCCTGCTCATGATAAATGTTCCAAGATCTATTTCTTTCTTTTCTTAGAAAAACAGTAAATGCCTGAGGACATGGACTCCTCTTGTCCAAAATACTATCTCAACTGGCATTCTTATAACCATGTCGTTCCAAGTTAACTATTAATTCACAAATATCATAGCAAATGTTTTGATGTACATCAGATTCCTCTTATTTAGCTATTTTTCTTATTCCCTTGCCACACAGACATTAAAATGGAATATCCGAAATCCTTAGGAATCTAATATGAGATCCATGGTGATTACAAATACTGGTCTCATAAATCCGATCACATAGCATCTCATACATGATTTTTTTCTTGCCATCTTCACACAGGCTTCATTACTATCAATAGCCTTCCCTTTTTGCGTGAGTGATACTGATTGTTAGATAATTTTCTATACATGCGAATGGGAGGATTGACTAGCTTGCCATTAGCATTATCAAACAGTTTCTACATATTTTAAATGAGATCCCTAGTGATAAAGTTAATAATTGATTCGATGGATCATGGGTTACCCTAGGTCAAGCACTCACTATGTCCTACCCATGTCTTACATATCAAATCTTAACTTTATCTATTGTTTGATTTCACTGACGGCTTCCAATTAGGCACCAACAATCACCAAGTCATTCAATGATGATAACAAGACTACTCGCACTGTGTTGGCATAAACACATGTCACTATTTGGAGATTAAATAATTCTTACACATTACTTCATGACATTGTCATGGCATTGCTTTGTGAATTCTGAAAATATATGCAGTGTCCCCAAAAAATTTGTGCACTTCCATCATTGTGACCTTACACTGTAAAACCCATAAGTTATTTGTAAAGCTCTTCCTAATCACTGTTTTAGGAACAATGGAGCAATTACATTCATACTATGCAACTACTGGTCATCATCAACTACCATTGCCACTAGGATTACTATGGATAGGAATCTTATGACTACAGAAAATGTCTCCTCATGATTTATTCCTTCCACTTGTGAATCCTTTAACTGCCAACTGTGTTCTATATTTATTTAAGATCTATCCAACACAAGTTCCCTCACTTGAGAACCTGTAGCCTCAATCTCATACTAGATCAATCACCTGCCATTCATGGTTCTCATCAATCATTCTATTTCCTCTCTTATAGGCTTAAGTCAATTCTATGCAACCTATGCATTAATTTAAAAGCAGGGTGTTAGATCCAATTCCTTCAAGGTTTTCATAAATTTACTTTAGTATTCCACTCTTGTCGAATGTTATCATTCGTAAGATTCCCAGATCATCCGAGTCATCTCTCGTCAAGTGGGCCTTGGCTAGGACTTTCATATTCAACATCATTTATGTAGAAATCTCCCACGGAACTCAACACCCATCATCCTTCTGCGATTTGTGGCTTATCTCAATGATTACTTTCGGATCAATTTGGAAGTAACCATTTCAACATTTTTTCATCATCCAATTATAATGATTCCAAACACAATATTTCTTTAGAAGATTCTAACAAGAAAAGATTCTCTTTATTTTCATTTCTAATTTCTATTTTCTTGTGCCTGCAATGGTAAGTGTACAATATATCCTCAAATTTAGGTTTGGCACAAGTCCTATAACTCTCATAAAGGGTCTCAGGCACAAATTTGGAGGGTACCTAGATCAATATGTGTTGTGCAATTAGCTTTTCTTCCCCACTAACACAACGGAAGACTTATATGGCTAAATATGGACAAAACATGTTTAATAAGAAATTATTTCACTTCTAGCCATGCTATTTTCTGTGGGGTAATAAAAATAAATCCAGTAAATACATAATTGCACAGTATTCAATATCATTTTATCCGTATAAATAATCCATACGACCCCCATTCGGATCAAATCTGTTCATTTCTTACCCTTTATGGTTATGTGCTTCAGCAACATACCATTCAAATATTTTCAAAACCTCGGTTTTATGCCAATCAGACAAACCATTTGTATTTGCTAAAGCTACTAGTATGGATAACAATTTTAAACTCTTTTAAGTTATGGACTATCTAGTTATAACAATCACCCATTTACTAGGGTGAATGATATCACAACTCCCCACTTTTAGTTTATGTAGGAAAGGCTCTCTTTAAGCCTTTTTCAATTTGGACATGGTTCACACACGTGATCTTACTCATACCAAAAGCTGCCATGAGTCTTAGTTAACTAGTCTCTTTACCCTATCCTTGTGGATGTGTCTTATTCTTAAATTTATGATTGAGCCAAACCACACATCCAACACATACAGAATAGTCACAACTTGAAGATTTCATCATATATACTATACATTAGCCATTACAAATCATCTCAGATATTCAAAAGAGAAATAATCTCTTATGCATACAAATTTACATAAATATTGCCCCTGATCAAGTTTATTTAACACTAGTTGCCCACGGAATTTTCTCACTTGCAAACTAGGTATGATTATAGCATCTACCAAGAAAACAATTTAATTTGCAATGTAATGGACCCCTATATTTGTCATCCTTCTCACTTAAGATTTTACACTCTGCATAGATGCTCATATCTCCAGATTTTTATCCTTATCTAGGAAATTACATCGAAAATTCACAATGGCACCACTAGTTCTTTTCACTTGCCTCTCCTAGATCCACAGTTATAATCTCAGTGTTTGATCCATAAGGTTGTCTATTTTGTCTTTTTTTTTTCTCTTATCCCATGATTTAAACAAATCACTACATTCTTTGCCTCAAAGTTTCTTGATTTATCACTTAGTAAGAGGCTCGGGATGTAAGAGTCACATTCGCACAAAAGTGTAAAAAACTTGATAATAGACACAAAACTTGAAAAAAATTGATCCATTGATTTCCCTACCATGGTCAACACTTAGTTAAAAAAATATAAATCAGCCTAGTTCTCAATAAATAATTGATTAGGCAATTCATTTGTATGCATCTTAGATTGTTTTTAACCAAGATTCACTAATTTGTTGTGCTGGTGGATTGAGCATACATTATTTCATTGGGGTCTATGAGTGCAATCACCACCACAAGACTTGGTTCCACCTTAGAGTTCACATTAACAGATTTCAAATAGTCCACAAATCCAACTACGTGTTTGGGTTTGCCCCTTTTCAAATGAAAAACCAGGGTACACCATTGATCAAATCCTTGATTATGGTTCCGCGCATCAGATTACATTAACTATTCTATGGTCCATTCATCCACTCTCACCACTTATCATATATCAAATCATTCCATCAATTAATAATTAAATAATATTTCATTGAGTCTCAAGGATAAAAAAAATTTAGCTGGATTTTATCACTATAATGTTGCACATATCCACTAAAAGCACCAAATTGACATCTTTATATGGGTGGGTTATTCCGATTAAAGATCCCATCTCTTTTAGAGATATGTAGCGCAATGTCATAAGACATCCATAATTTAAATCAAAATGGAAAAGTTTAGATACGCTTACTGTTCTTGCTAAGCTTGAATCATTAGGCTTGTCTTTCTCTCTTTTTCACTGTGTAGATCTCATCGCAAAGAATCTGCAGGAGCAAATGGATTGTTGATCGGACTCTAGATCACCAAGATATTAGGATCTCGAGATTGATGGTCAAACACACCTTATCTGCGTCAATGGTACTGTCTCTCCGTTGTAGTTGATATTAGCCTTGCATGCTTGCTTGCCTTAGCGCATGCACCAGTGCCTCCAGCTGGTTTGGTCTTGGTTGGATCATAACGGGTAGCGTTGGGTATGCCTGAACCAACCTTCTATGGATCGAGATGGAGGCGGGAGGTCATGCGCTGCATTGCACGCACGGTGAAGGAGATGGGACAGCGCTTTGAAGCTATCCCTGTCTAGTCTACTGATGGGATCGATGCAAACTGGCTTGGCTAGGTTGTGGCTCGGCTTAAGGTGGTTGATTCCTTCCTCATTTTACTTTGCATAAGAAGACAAAGCAAAAACACTTTTCTTCTGATTCCTTTCTCAATTTATGTGCAAGAAAAAGAGAAAAAAGGGGAAATTACATACACACTCCTTGCATTTAGCTCTAATTATAAGACACCCCCTCCCTTTTTTGGAATTATACTGCACCTACTTCTAATTCATACGTGGGTTACATCCCTATCCTTTGCCGTGATTGTCGTTGCAGGCAGCTAAAAAGGTGATGATGTCAGCAAAAAAATTCACATATAATACCCATTTTACCCCCACACCAGCCTTTTCTCTCTCTCTCTCTCTCTCTCTCTCTCTCTCTCTCTCTCTTTCCTCTTTGCAACTTTTCTTTTGCTTCACTCTCTACCACCAAGCCTTCATTTCACCATAAGCACTATACCTTCCAACATTGCATCTACACTGCACTCAAAAGCTAGCGCCCACCAATGATGCCTTCCATTGAACCCATGCACCACCCACCACCTACACTGCACTGAACAAACACCATCACCATCAGCATCTCTCTCTTTCTCTCCCCAAATGCCTTCTTATCTCTTTTCTTTGCAAGTCCTAACGCCTTTCTCTGATCCTTCACAAACCCTAAGTTCAGAAGCTCAGATGGTTGTCTCTCCTTCTCAGGCAACGTAAGGTGGCTTTCTCTCCTTTTTAGGCAAGGTCGAGGTAGTGCCGTAGAAGAGTAGCGATGGATCCGCAACCATCTATTCTTTGTTCTAGGATCTGAAAAACCAAACAATGAGAACCCAATAAGACCAAAACACTTTTCTCCTTCTCCGATCAGGCAAGATCCTGGTATGTGGTGAATAGAGAGATCACCTCTAACCTTCTTGAGGCACAGCCTGCAATGGAATTTTTTCCAATCTCACAACAAGGATATGATCCGAACCTTGGTTCTCTCTTCTTCGGCCAAGGTCTACAGACGTGATCCTATTGATCCTCTTCTTAGACGAAGTCCAACAACTAAACACCCTCTGCTCGCCAATCCTCTTTTCAACAACTTTCCGCCTTTTCTCTGTTGTGCCACAACCAAAGAACACGA
This sequence comes from Sextonia rubra, assembly GCA_037013555.1. NCBI lineage: Eukaryota > Viridiplantae > Streptophyta > Magnoliopsida > Laurales > Lauraceae > Sextonia > Sextonia rubra. The sequence continues at coordinate 70,042,403 of JASUAD010000001.1, forward strand.
GGCTAATCACCTTCGCTAGATCTGAGCCTTCTCTTCGACAGCGGTGAGCCAAAAACAGCACCTAAACAATTAACACTCAATGCAAGTCTTGCTAGGTGAAGAAAATCTAACATCCACAGATGAGTGAGGCCCATCCACGTACAATAAAATCAATATAATCTTTTAGGAGAAGAGGTGGAAGAACATGAGGGCCACTTTGACTTAACCATGGTAAGCTTAATATAGAAAATTAAGAATTTATTTAGAAAACGACATTCCATTAGGGTTAAAAGGGTAAAATGGCTTTTTTTGTTATATCCATTAGGAGATAATGTTTGACAAGGGGTATCAGTATAAATTCAAAAAATCGAGGGGATGTCCTCATATTTATGGTAAAATACAAGGGGTCTGGATGGCCCTTCTCTTCCTTGGTGCAAGGCTTGTTGAAGCCCAAATGTCCTCTTCCATTACAGAAAAGGACAAGCAAGCAATATGGTAGAAAATTCTTTGTGCCACGATTGACGGGTACCAACATGTGAAGCTCACAGTGTTTTTCCTCCTTTTTGCAATGTAGAGAAGAACGCTTAGATTTGGATTAGAAATAAAATCTTAGACTACAGACATCCACACTCCTCCAAGATTTCAATCATCTGAATACACCGCACCTTTGATACCTTGATGGATCTAGATGGAGAGTTTTCTATACGTGGCCGGAGATTTATGTAAATTTGGATATTGAAAAGTTTTACGGAGTTCTCAAAAATCATGTTTATTAGAGACTTCTTTCAAACTATGATTCGTCCGTTACCATCGGACAAAGAATCAAGGACCGGACTCTTGGCAAACAGGGGAGATGCTGATGTCTTTGATTGTGGTGGCATCTAAATCTAATCGCACACCGAACTGTCAATTTCAGCAACCCCCCAAGCCAAAAATAACTACTTTCTTGTGTTTTGCAGTTGGACAATCCTGTGAGCGAGCAGTATTCAATGACCGCGGTCAATGTATTCTTTATTGCATGGGACGTGCGTCCAGAAAGGGAAGGCCCGGAAAAGTCCATGCGCCTTACCCAATGCACAGCCGATTTGGTATAAACGACGAAACAAATGCCTTCTTTTACGCTTTTTGATGCGAGAGGTACCCACGGTTTCCCAGTCCAAACGGCCGTTCTGTAGAAATGTGTGACGAAAATAAGACGATCGTAGAAACCCACGTTCCAAAATCATTGAAGTCCACTTGAGATAAATTTTTGTTCTCTTTATGTATACTTTGGGCCAAATTTTACTTGACACTAGAGTTTAACCTACCATAAAATTTATCATATGTTATTTTTAAAATAAAACAAAAAGAATCCCATATTTTAGAGGTTATTAGGAATACGGTATGGTCAGAACTTGGCGGGAGTTAGATATAGACTGATGTTATTGCATAGGGGTTTGAGTGGCTTGGATTTCTTAGGTAGGCCAATTTTGATGAATTCATGGGGCTCGATCAATAGAACTTAATGGGACAGTTCACCATTGGAGCAAAAAAATTGTTCCAAACGAACTGTGAGAAGTTCAAGGCCTTGTTGACTGGTGGAGCCAATCGGCCCAAACATTCAATGTGGAATGTTGGAGAGGAATCAGCCTCTTCTTGATTAAAAATTATTGTTTGGATATATGGTGTAGTGGTGTGGTGAGGTGATACCTCAAATCAAGGGAGATTAAAATATCATGAGGGTTTAATCAATAATGATCTTTCGTTTTTAGAGTCTTAAGAAGGAATTTTGTGACATTTTATGTAAAAAGTAGATATTTTTTTATCATTTATTAACTTGAGAAATTTGCTTTTTGACTTTTTAGTGTGAAAGGTAAAAGAATTTTTTTAAAATATGATATTTGATGTAACTCCTTTTAGTTTACTGTATTTAGAAATGATATTTCAGTTCATTTTATTAGTGAAGTGAATTTACCAAACACCCCTGATTCATCACATAAGTGCATGATCAGATCCAGTTATTAAGGGTTGCCTGATATTAAGAAGTTGATCAGATAAGGTTGCACATGGATCACACTGCTTTGGGATGGATAAATGATGACGTTTAAGGCTGACAGCTTTGTGAGTCTTTCAATCAGTAGCTAAATGGTTTATGACCTGAGTGTTAGGAACAATGTTGCAAATATCTTTATCAGGAAAACTTCAAAATTTTATTTTACCAATATATTATCGTGTAAATACCATCAAAATAAAATTATATAATAGAAATATAGCAAGAATATTGTATACATGATCTGATTACGGAGGTAACAAATAAAGATCATTTGAAGTAAGTTCTTTACAAATGTGAAAGAACTAACAAGCAGATTCTTATAGTTTTTTAACTAAAACTATTGCAAAGTCCGTAAAGTGGTTAATATTGCAATGTAAGCAAACTTGAGAATTAATTGAAGCTTTTTCTTTTGTGATAATATTGTGAAATTATTTTTTTAAAAAATTAATAATTTCATATAATGGTGATAAATTCAACAAATCAAAGATTATTGCAGCATGAGTTGGGTCATACATCATCATAGGTCCCAACTAGATTGTGTCAGTCCAACTTGACAAATGGAGCACTACAGTGAAAATGTGGTACTGTGATGTCAAGTTTGATCAATAGATATTGGTGAAAATGTGATAACTAGTGAAAATGTTTTGCTTCGGTGTGCCCACAGGAATGGTCCTGTCGTATAAAAATACCACCAGAAACCTACAAGAGGACACACTTCTTGAGTAATCCAAGACCATTGACCCGGTGGTTTCTAAACCGTGTATGATATAATATGTGAACCCAGGTCAGAGATTCTAACGCCTTTCACATTGCATGTGACATGTTATGTATACATTTCTATCAACACTTTGGCAGCTGTTGAGCAATGCATTCAATGAGTTGGAATTGGTCAGAGCAAGGGTTACATTTTTGGTTGGAGACCCTCCTCACCTCTGTATCTAGGGATGAGGGATTAATCCCTAGATACCCTGTACCCTATGGGAGAGGGTGGTATGTGGGATCTCAGATCCCGTTGGGCTACCACTTTTCTCAAAATCAATTAATGATGAAAAACAACATAATAATGATTTTATGTTCTTGTTTGTGTTATGAAGCATTCAAGCATCACTCTACATGGGTGCCTAAGGGTTGTACCAAGGACCTAATATTTTCCCCCCTCAGTGGTACCCACTTGTGAAGAGACTCGAACTTCCAACCTCATCAAGCTTTGATACCAATTGAAGGATTCTAACCCTTTTATAGGTTATGGTCCAAACACAGATTTTTATATGCAAGCAATTAACCTAAGTTAACCACAAGAGAAGGATACATGACTTTTACGTGGCAACCCAAACTAGAAAAAAACCATTGGACCTAACACCAATTCAAACTCAGATCAACCACTATGTAATCGCAGGTTACAAGATCTATTCACTATCCTTGTCTAGTTACAAACAACCTAAATGACTAAAGATCTTCTTGTCGATGTACACACCATTCGCCTTCTTCAGACCTAATCCAACAAGCCTTGAAGCTACTCAAGATGAAGAACCTTCTATAAGAGAGGACAATTTTCTACAAAAGAGCAGAAGCAATATTCTCTAGAACTTAATAACTTCAGCTCAACTTTTCAATGAACACTCTAAAGAAGAAACGAATATCTAATGTGAGATCTCAATTCAGAATATGGAGATGGATGTCTCAGGGTTGAGAGAAACACCCTTTAAATAACCCACAAATTGTGCTTAAAATAACTCATTCTAGAACTTAAATTACTAATTATGGCACAAATAGGAAAGGTTTTCGCACAATGGTAATTTCATAATTGTGTGATGGCATGACATAATTACAGATAACAAAATTTCTGCAAACTTCCTGATGCCGTAGCTTTTTCATTTCAAATTTAATTGATGCAATTTTAGAACCCGTGGATATTTACTCAAAAAGAGCATTTGTAATGGTACGTAGCTTGCCCCTATCTAATGCTCAGTTTGTGAGATGTAACTTTTTTAATCCAAATACCTTCATTCAACTCTTCTAATTAGTCGTACAATTCAATGGACTTAGAGTTTTGTCCAACTCATGAATTAGTGAATATACAAAAAACCTTATAGTTTTGTTAGACCAGGTTACACTAAATTACTGTGTGTTGTTTTATAGAAATTTCTAGAATAGATTTCAACCAGGAAGGCACATCAAATGCCAAGCCATTAATTCTGAAAGATGAAGTGTCAGATAATGAACATGATTAGGATGCAACTTATAAAATTCTATTAGAAAAACCTATAAAGTTGTTCAAAATCAATAAGAACAATGCCATCAAGTGGAAAACTGTAGAAAATCAGATTTTCTCACTTGAGTAAGAATTAGAGGATGCTCTTGCAAAGGTACATCTCTTGAAAAATTAGAAGAATACCATGGCTACTAATCTAACCAATGTAAACCAAAATATAAATCGTTGTCTAAGGAATTTGAGAAATCTGCTAAAGAGGTGGAAACTTTGAAGATAAAGTTGAAGATATGTTAAGCTTAACATTTTGATTTGATTGGTAAGAACAAGTTGATCATGTCAAAGCTAATTGCTATAATGGCTCAAAGAAACTTGATAACATCCTATGTAGTAAGAAGTTGCCGAGTGACAAATAAGGTCGTGGCTATGTCAAACATGCATCTACCTCAAAAACCAAAGGTAAATCTGCATTTGTTAAACATTTTACTTCATGTCATCTACTGTAACTACAAAACATGCTGCTTCTACTTAAAAGAAGAATGTATCTCATCCTGCATCTACACCCACATGTCACCATTGTGGAATCAAAGGACACATTTGTTCCAATTACAACGAGCTAAGATGTTTACCAAAAAACAAGCAAAGGAAGGAAAAATTATCTCCACCCAAGTTCAAGACAAGAGCTGTTTGGATCAAAAAGTTTGACTTGCTTATTGAATTAGTACACACTATGCTAAAAGTTCCAAATTCGGAAGTATGCGTACCAAAATCTAAAATGCCTAATAAAAAAGATCAAGCTCCCACCCCAATGCTAAGAAAAAGATGACATTAAGTGGGAGTCACAATTAAGGAGGAGCTACTGCTAGATACTGATTAACAAATATGCTCCATATTGACATTAAAGTTTGTTAATTATGAACAAAAAGGGAGAGATATATAGATCATGAGAAGATTTAGGTATTTAAGAGGAGAAAGAGCAAAATCATAGTTGCATGGTACTACACAAAGGTACATTTTTTTTTATTATGTTGGCACATTCATTCTATAGGTTCTAAATTAAAATTCAATGTATTTTGCGGTTTTTATTTTGGGTAGAATAATTGTATATTCTAGGGAGTTTTTTCCATGAATTACCAAAAGGGAGAATGTAAGGTTTTTTGTATGTTGGTTAATTCAGGGGTTCAACAAAACTCTATGTCCATTGAATTGCATTTTATAGTTGTTTTATAATGGATTATTTCACGAGTTATTGGTAGAGTTGAATGAAGGTTTTTGGATTAAAAAGGTCATATTTCACAAACCAAGCATCAGATAAGGGTAGGCTACGTACAGTTGCAAAAGCTCTTTTCTAGTAGATATCCTTATTTTCTAAGATTGCATCAATCAAATCTGAAGCAACAAAGTTATGGCCTCAAGAAGTTTGCATAAGTTGTGTTGTCTGGAATTATGAAAATGCCATTGTGCGAAAATTACAAAATTACCATTGCATGAAAACCTTTCCTATTTATGTTACAATTAGTAATTTGAGCTCTACAATGAGTTATTTTGAGGCACGAATTGTGGGTTATTTAAAAGGCATTTCTCTCAATCCTAAGACATCCATCTTGAGATTTCACATCGGAGATTTATTTTTTCTCTAGTGCATTTATTGAGAGGCTGTATTGAAGTTATTGAGTTCTAAAGAATATTGTTTCTATTCTCTTGTAGAAGAATGTTTCTTCTCTTGTAGAAGGTTATTCGTCTTGAGTAGCTTCAAGGCATGTTGGATCAAGTGTGAAGAAGGTGAATGGTGTGTGTATTGATAAGAAAAACTTTAGTCCTTTAGGGTGCATGCAACTGGATAAGGGTAGTAAGTAGATTTTGTAACTTCGATCACATTGTACTTGATTTGAGTTTGGAACAGTGTTAAGTCCTGTGGTTTTTTCCCAATTTGGATTTTCCACGTGAAAATCACTTATCCTTCTCTTGTGGTAATTGTTGTTAACCTAGGTTAATTGCTTGCATATAGAAATCTGTGTTGGGACCTTAACCTGCATAAGGGATGGAATTCTTCATGGTATATTTCCAAGATAAAGTATCTTAGCGCAGCAAGAGATATCATCTCCAGGGACAGAGTTCTATTCGCGGGAGATGATGTTATCTCCCAAGGATGGCATCTCCAATTTACTGCGCAACCCCATTGGTGGGATCAAAAAATAAAGTTTTGAGTTTGTAGGTTATGAGGAATCTTCATCATGGAAAGGAAAGCTACCATAAGATTCTTTCTAAGGTTCACATCTATATGTGGCAGCAAGGTGGTCAAGATAATTACCAATCATCTATTGGCAACTTTAGATTAGAAACCATTAGAAATGGGTAGAAACTGATACCATTCATGGCATGAATGTTAGCAATAACCGATTTATTCTTAGTGTGCATAGTACAAAGAGTAGAATCTGCACTGAATGATCAATTGTCACACCTCATGTAGGTAAATCCTACTAAGAAGATCTACATTGAATGTTTAAAAGAAGCTGAAACCATATGATAAGTTGAGATCCAAGGAGTTGGATAACTCCACATTTAACGTTCAGTAACCTAATATCAGTATTAGCCTAATTAATTGTATTTTAGATAATTAAGGTTTGTTAGATTCTAGACAAGTCTGATTTAGCATTAAGATCATGTGTGCGAAGTATCGTTGTGTTTCGAGATTGTTTGAATATAGCAGGGGGTAATTTGCAATTTTAGAAAGTATAAGCCATTTTTCGTAATTTACCATTTTGCGAGGTTTTGGGTTCATTGGATACGTCTCCTAATTTCAAGACTGTTATCTTTCCACTTGAACCAAATTGAATCCATCTAGTCTACCTAGTACCCCATTCCCTAAACTAACCCTTATTTGTAATTTCCCAAAACCCATTCCCTTTATAAAGAACTAAACCCCGATCTCATTCTTTCTTTCTCCTTTTCCCTTTTTTTCTTCCTTTTTTCTCCTTCCTCACTCACCTCACTTGCCACCACTAGATTTCAATCTATTGAATTGCCAAATCATCCCTCCCATTTTCTTCCCTTAGCTTCTCTCAACGTAAGGACACCATTTTCATCTTTTTCCTCCAACCACCAAGCGCTAGGTAAGCTTCAAACCTTCCCATTTCTAGATCTTTGTGATTTTTGAGCTTAGGAGGTGTCTAGGCAGCTCAATAGGTGTCTTTCTTTATATTTGTAGTGTGGTTTTGTTTTGAGTTGAGTCTCTTCGCTGTGTGAGCTCCGTTGGGCATTGTGAAAACAAGTGCATCTTTTTGTTTCATGCCATTTTCATCTAAGGCATGTTGATATACATTCTCTTCGAATGATATGTATGTTATTTGTTAATTCTAGCACTTATGTTTTCATTTAGATGGTTTGCCCTATTCAAATGGAAATTGGATAAAATGGTAGAATTAAGTGTGACTTTGAATGGATGAATGGATGAATGGATGAAGGCATTGAAGGTGGATTTGTGTGTGAAATGGAAAAGGCAAGGCCGCATTTTAATGCACGTACAGTGGGGAAGAAATGTATGGGAAATGATCCCTAAGAATGATGAAATAATGGACTCCCTTTAGATTGGTCATAGGCCCAATAGATCGAGTCACTGCCTGATCAATCGGAGCTAGAACCAGCCAGGCCAGAACCATGGTCCGATCAATTGGGCCCTTACCTGATCGATCGAATTGAGGTTCTACATCAGGCATGGTTTTTAGTTTTTAGGCCAATGTAGTGATGTTGAATGGGTTCTTTGGGACCCATATTTCTCCTACATGGATATTATCATTATGTCAATTGTGGGACCCCATTTGACTCGTATTTTGATAAACCAACCTTACATCACTAAGTAAAGGGTATATTTGGGCGTACGTACCTCTTATAGATCACCCGATTGGAGTACAAAGAACAATCTACTTTGCACTTGGATGAAATAAGAGTTGGGGCTACACATCTTGGATATTTGACCTTATCACCCCAAACTCACCTCAACCGTTGTTCAAGTAAGAGATGTTGTGTATGCAAACAATGATGGTTTAACTAGGAGTTGATTGGTGCATACTCCTCAATCTTAGGTTGCATCTTCACATTGTCTTTTAATGTACACTGGAAGTACATGTCATTAGATTGTACCTTGCATTAAAGGCCAGGCAATGTTGGTACTTGTTTCTCAGAGGACTACTCACATTGGTTGGGGTTCAAGAGTAATTCTTAATTTAGTAATTCTGTATGCGTATACAGGAAGCCAACCCTTCGCTTTGACTTAGGATCTAAGTCCGAGTGTCTCTGAGTTGGGTCTATATTTATATTATATACTTTGAGGTCTTTGACGACTGTAGCAGGGCGATTTTGAGTAGACTGATCATCATATTTGATGGGTTGCTTGGTATTCGATGCTTGATGGGCTACTCCTAATTTTAATAGGATTGACCCCAAACTTGATAGTGGAATGCTTTCTGATGAGTTGGGGGTAGTAAATCTTTTTGGTTTGGAATTATGCATTCGTTTATGTAGAATGAATTATGATTCCTTTCTTATTCTCTATTAGTATTGTTTATTCCCCATATGATCACACTGTCTTTATTTGCATTCATTATAGTATGTTAATTATGGTTTATGTTAACTTCTAGCAAACTCGTCATAGTTTGATGATTTTGTGTTGGTGTGTAGGTACCGACCCTTTTTACCCAGAGGATGAGATGTAGGGTGAAGCACTAAAAGTGCTTGAGCCACTTGACGAGCTTGTGTGGGGTTGCAAATGACGGTTTCAGAGCCGTCTAGCCTTTCACACAAGTGATCCTCACTGGGCCAACATCATTTTGGGTTTTTTTTTTGGATTTATTCTTTTTGAGGGCTGAGTTTTTGTGAGCTTTGTAATCAAAACAAGTTGTTAACTTTGAAACTTAAACTTTGAATCCAATATCTTTTGATGTGCATACTTTGTATAATATTTTGCTACCAATTGCTAGATAGAGCCTTTGCAGGTATTGGTACATGTTCGATTTCATGAACTCACAGTGGACTAAAATCCAGTGTGGAATTAATTAGGAGCCACGTGTTATTTTAAACATGAAAAGTTTTATTAGGCCCCTAATCTTACGCTTTACCACGAATTACAATTTGGGAGTTTAACACCACAGGAGTGATAACTCCAATCTGAATCAAACAAGTCTCCGAGTTCATATCATTTTTGTGTATCACGCTTTTAATGAGCGAAAGGAGTGGATGTCTAGGGTGAAGTATGTTGTGTCCCCAGACTGGTTTACTGACAACGTAATCTGTCTTCTTACGCCACAATAGTGCATGTGAGGGCGGCTCTAGAAAATTTTGCTCATGCTCAAGTGATGTGAGAACTTATTCAAGGCGGCAACCAACCATGGGACTAAGTGTGTTAACCACGGGCTTGCAATGGAGAGTTTCCACAAGTCCCACATTGGATATCGGTGCCCAAATCCTTGGGCATATAAGTCAAACCCCATCTTTAACTGAACATAATGCACTTTAAAGCTGTGTGGTTGCAAAAAATACATGACACTCTAGAAAATGTAATATGACCACCTAGTGGCGTCAAAACCTACAACACCAAGTGTAGTTAAATCAGGCACGACGACCTAACAGGTGACACACTAAAGGTTAACAAAAGTGCAATAAAAGTCTCCTTAAATAGGTAAAGCAGTAATAAGTATTGAACAAACATGTAAACTGAAAAATAAAGTAACTACAAATATTGACCAACATGTTAGTCCAAGGTCGATCCAAATGGAATGGAATTTGCTCCACACTTGACCTAACCCAATTTAACTCAAAACTTAGCTTAATCAAAAGATATACAATCAATAATGTTTGAATGAAAAATTAATTACAAAGTTACACCTCGTTTCTAAAAGCTTGTAATCTAAACAAATCCTGTTCTAAAAGTGAAAATGCTATAATCATAAATAAAGAAATCAGCAAGCCAATTGACAGCAATTAATTAAATAATATTGGAAAATTACAATCTAAGGAGTCGAATCCACTTGTCTCAAATAATTAGAAATACATATGACTTGGATTTCTCTGTCAAATCAAGATGAGCCAACATGCAATTGCAATAGTTGTTATCATGAGAGATTACACTTATTTAGGTTCCAACTAGTGTGTTTAATCAACTACAGAAGAAGAAGACATGAAGATTTTTAATGTGGAAAACCCCAACTGGGTAAAAAACTATGAATCCCAATAAGGATCAACTATCAAGTAATAGCAAATAGTAACGAGATATACTCACAACCCTCATCCAATCACTCTATCAGCTTAAGGACCGAGTTCTTCTTGCACAACTCCTTGCCACGACACTTCTTTGTGTGCACTGCTTTCTGCTTGACTCACACCTTGAACGCACAAGATGACCGTAATCTTCTACATGAGATATATAAGTAATATTTTCTAGCTAAAGTTACAGCAAAATTTCTCAATGAAATGTCTAAAGAAAGGAAGGAATCTCCAATGTGAAATCTCAACTCAGATTATGGAGATCTGCATTTTAGGTTTGAGAGAGGAACCCTTCTTATAACCCCAAATTCATGCCCTAAAGAAAACTCTTTGTAGAATAAGAACTGCTAGTTCTGCCACAAATTATACTCCTTGTAAAATAAGAACTACCAGCATAAACAATACTCCTTGTAAAATAAGAACTACCAGTTTTGATGCAAAATGGGAAAAAAACACGAAAGAGGAAAGTTTTATCCAACCCATGAATAAGCCAATTACATAAAAAACTTAACAATCTCCCCTTTTGGCAATTCATGGATGAAACGTCCTAGATATTATATTCTACCAAAAATAAAAAGCAAAATACATTGAGTAAAATTGTATAAAAAAAATTTGTATCATTAGCTTTAATTGTCTTCACACTTTTCATATATCTCCCCTCATTTGTCCATAATTGACAAAAATAATGATGTCAGCATGCAGCATATCTATCAATTAGGACAAAACAAAGCTCCGTGTCAATTGAGACTTCCCTTTAATGATATCCTCGTAGAAGCTAGGAGGGGGAGCTTGATCTTATTGATCAGGGGTGTTTAGCCTTTGGTCCCCAATTTGTGAAATAAAATATTTCAATATAGTGTGTACCAACATGGTAAGGAAATTACATTTCTTAACCTAGATGGCTTTAGTTTTGATCATTGGCTCAAGCAATTGCTTCCTCCATTGCTTGTTTTTAGGTAAATCTATTAGCTAGTTGCAATGGGGTTGAATATGTCCTTTAATTCTACAATAATGATATGTAGGTGTGGCTTTAGAACTTTACATATTCTTCTTCCTTGTCCTACTCATCACATGATTTGTTCTTGCAATAAGTGGAGTATAGTAGGTGCCATAGAATTTAAAACAAAACTCTTAGCATAAACTATTTTACCTTTAGCCTTTGAAATGGTTGCACCTTGATTATAACTAATGCCACTTTTGTCATGAGTCTTTTTCTAACTGTTTCAGATGTCATCAAAAGCCATTGATCTAGTATTCATTTTGTTCAATATATCCTTTGTAGCATCCAGTTTAGATAAAGCTATCTTTAGTTTGCCATTAAAATCATCTTTTTCAGCTTAGCAGGTTTTCAATTGTCTTCAAGGTCTCAATCCCTTGTACATTGACATTCTTTGAATTTTGACTCTTAGTAGTAAATTTGTCAGCCAATGAGTTTTTCTGTCTTTCCAAAAGATGAACCCTTGAAAGTGCTTTTTCTAATTCAGCCTTTAGAGAAACAATGTGATTGTATGAAACTTCTTGCTCTAGTGAAATCTTGTTCGCATACTTACTCAAATTAGCACAATCTTTGAACAGAGAATTATATATATCTTCCCAATCAGGTTTTTCATCTGACACTTCATTATCTTCACTATTAGAAACATTGACATATGAGATCTGTGAAGATCTAGCCATGAAAGCAACATACTTGATATCATCAGTGTCAGGAAGTGGGTTTTCTACATCTTCAGAATTGTCAACTTTACCACATATGTTCTTTTTTCTAGTTGTGCATTCAGATGCTGATGTGAAATTAATTCAATCCCTAAAAACTGCAAGTGCACAATTGTCCTTTTGAAACGATGGTAAGTACAGGTTGATCCCATAGGGAACATTTTTTGAAATTTCATTTTTTTAAATCAGATTTTTTTACAAATAACAATAAAATAAGTATGAATCAAAATAAAACAAGATATGAATGAGAAATCAAAATAAAACTATTATGCAAATCAAGTAATGATAGTGATGATAAAAGTAGATCAGAGCAACAAAGAATTCATTAAATGAATTTAATAACCAATCTTTGCAATTCAATTTAATCTTTAGTCTAAAAAATAACTCAAATTAGAAACACCTCAATGTTTCTGATCTGGAGGATTTTTCTTTTTAAAAACCAACTTTTAACAAAAAGAACCTAAGATCTCCATTACCTCATTAAAGTAAAAATTATTTTAAGTGTCATTTATCAAATTAAGAATAAAATATCAAAAGCATATAAGCCTAAACATATTTTATCAAAATAAGAATAAATGATTAGAAAATAATTTATTATGAACATAAAATAGAGGTTTGCCCGAGGCACGATGACAGATCTATTATTCTGAGCATGCATTATAGAGAAATTTAAAAGAATAAAATAAAAACAAAGATTGAAAGTAAAATCACTTAACTTCATCATTGTGCTCCGACCCAAAAATCAACTCTTCCATTTCAAAGAAATCAAACTTTATTAATGTTATCACGGTGAGTACAAGAATTGTCTCAACACTCTTTGAGCCTAGTTATGGAATAGGGCTTGAGAATACCCACATTAATTCTCTATTATTTTTACACTAAGGAAAGAGAAGAGAAGAAAGGAGAGAGGAGAGAGAAATTTCCCACTTGGAGGGGACAGAGGATTGGGTATTAGTGAGGGATGTGAGGGAGAGATGGAGAGGGTGTTGTACGTGTACTCCTCTTGGCCTGCCTTTATATAATTCTTAAAAGAATTTTTTCTAAGTTTGCTCCTCTTGTTTAGCTCACATGATCTTCCAATCAAATTTCTAGCTTCTTCTTTGGTAAGTTCTCGTTGCTTTGGTTGCAATCATGCAATTATTTAAGAGGTGAGTGAGATAAATTTGCTTTACAATCTTGTAAGAAAATTTCTTGACACTTACTTTCCAAATATAAAATGTGTGCAAATCATACTTGAGATGGGATCTTGATTATCACCATCTGCCTTAATTTTCTCATTGCTATGCTTGAATTGTGGAGACGTGGGGCCCTTTACATCATGGCTAGCCGAGAGATGAGGTGCGGTGGGCTAGTGATAAGCTCATGTTGAAATTGGAATAGAAATCTTTGACTAATCAAATACCCAAGATAGGTTGGCATGATACACGAGACCCACTTTCCAATTCTGTATTGAAATTCTCTTATCAATGGCAAGTTTGTAAAGGTGCCATTCCATTGGTTTCTTTAGTTTTCCATTCACCCAACATACATGGTCATGGCCCACTTATTTTCAAATCTCCTAAGACTTAGTAAGTAAATTTTGCAATGAGAACTTGGTTCCACCACCTTGAACATTCAATATGGAGTTAATCGCGCTAAAAAATGGTGAAATGTGTAGTGGATTCGAGTCCAACATTCAGCACTTCAAGCATTTAAGAAAAATGGAAATTAACTACAATTCATCATTAATTTTCCTTTTGTTTACATAGGTTCAAATGCTTTGACCGCAGGGATGCAGGTTGTTTACATATTTTTAAAAAGTTTACAATCCGTCTCTCAAGTCTTAGATGTGATCCAAGCTTGAAATTTGCAAGAAAATAAATGAAACTTGGAAAAAATGCAGAAAATGCAAAGTGCAGGGTGAGTGAGCATGGGTCAATAGCAGACTGTGGATGAAAGGCCACTGTTTGCACTCTATGTCATTCTATTTCGTCATTCTATTTCGCCTTTGTGACTCTTCCAAGGTACTAAAACTTATTTTTACTGATTTTTGGAGTGTTGAGTGACCATCAAGAGGGTTGAATTTGGTTGCGGAATTGATCAAAACCTTTGGTGATCATCACTTTTGGTTATGGACTATTTTTGTATAAGTCCAAAAAGGGTGTTGTATACCAGCGAAATGAAGTCAAAGTTATGTCATTCCAAACCTATGATTTTCAAGGGATAGAATGGAGCCTAAAAAGGCTTATTTATAACTTCCATGATGGCTAGAAACCACCCGCCCCCCCCCCCCCCCCCCTCCCCCTACAAGTGAGAAAAACAAAGGAATTGATGTTATCCTTTGAAGGCTCGCCAGTGCTTGAACATAGTCGTCCTTTAAATGATACCCATACTCCCCTTCCTCTCTGAACCATCTCTCACCTTGAGTGAAGGAGAAGAAGAAGAATAAGTAGGCAAGAGTGATGGAGAATGATTTGTGACTTGTTTAGAGTTTTTAGTAGGAATTGTCTGCCTTCTCTCTGTATCCTCCTCTCTCCAAGTGTTAACTTCCTTTTCATAGACAGCCAAAGTGGTTATAGGGAGTTTCAGGAAGTTAAAGAGAGGTTATGGGAGGTTGAACTTCGAAAAAAAGTGGGGGAAACTACCCAAAACCACAGGAACTGCTCCATGGAAGTTAGTGACTGCAGTTGTAGTCACTCCCAGGGCCTATTTTTTGGACTTTTGCGTATGCGACCCATATTCGCTTGTTTGGGGTTCAAACGATGTCCAATCTTTGTGAGACCTGGGAATGCTTTTTGACACTATTTTGAGTGTGTTGTATAAATTTCAACCCTTTTTGACCTTCTGAAGTTGGTTAATTTCCCGTTGACTTTTTTCATAAAAATGGGCCCTTGTTTCAGCTGCTTGAGGCCCAAATGACTTCAATTTGATTTGAAATTTGGAGGGACTGATATCAGGAGTATCTTGGATATCCATCCTAATTTTATGCAGTTTGGATGTGTGGAAGCAGGATTTCGAACAGTGACCCATTTATTGGATGTTCTAAGTCACTATTCACCTTACACTGTAGGTAGTTAGCTTGTTTTCTACCCGAGCGACATTTAATTGACTTGAAACTTTGCGAAATTCATTTTGAAGATATTTTCAACCTCTGTTCCAAATTTCATTAGCTTTGCCTCCTTGGAAGCAGGACTTTGGCTAGTGACCTCATGGCTCAGGGATCACTGATTTCTAGCTGACATGAAGTTGAAGTAGGACTAAACGAAATCCTTTTGACTTGAAAATTTACAGGATCTCTCTTGAGTATGACTGAAGCTTTGTGCCCAAGTTGCATTAATTTTGGATGGCCGGAAGCAGGACTTTGGTCAGTGACCCCATGACTTAGGGGTCACTAACCTAAAGTTGACATGTTTGTAGACTTTGGGTCAAATGATGTCCATTTGACCTGAAATTTTGTAGAGCTTTCCTTGAGCATAATTTAAGATTCCTCAAAGAGTTTCAATTGATTTTAATCTTTATGAGGTGTCACTGTGCGTAGTGACCCCATAGAGCTTAATAGATTTCCATCTGAACTAAGTTTTGGTCCAAACGATATTCATATGCTTTGTTATTTTGAAGGATTGGCTTTTAATGCATTTGAAAACATTTGTCTGAGTTTGAGTTTGCCTTGACATGGAAAACTGTCAATTTCCACAGTGACTCTCAAAGAGCTGGCAAATAGTCACTGAAGCTTGATTTTGAGCTGAAATGAAATCCAAATGCTTTGAAACTTCAAAACATCATTCTCAAGCCTCCTTTAGAGTTGCCAGAAGCTTGAGTTTGTTTAGTACTCCTTGGATTTGGGCATTGAACCTCAAACTTGGGGTTTTGGTGAGTTGAATATCTAGATGAAGTCCACCAACTTTGAAACTTGAATTGCTATATTCTGAGCTTATCTAAAGTCTTCTGAGTTGATTATAGTAGTTGTGACTTTTTTATGGGTCAACAACAAGTGCCCCTTCGAGGTACAATGATTAAAATATAATAATCATTGTGCCTCGAAATAGCCAACCCTTGAGAATGAGAAATGGCTTAATGAAAAAGGTTTTGTCAAGGTAAGTTGTAAGCCTAGACTTGAAAGTTTGAAAATTTTGATAAAATCCATGAAGGATTTGATAATGGAACTTTGGTAAAAAACAATAAAAATTCTAAATTTCGTTGCCCTTTTTTCACAAATATCAAATGTAGCATCTTTGTGGGAACTGTGGAGAACACCCAAAAAAGAAATCCCTAAGGTATTTAAAAATTTATGTTTGGATTTTGGAAAAGGATTTGATTTTCATATGACCTATTTTTCACGATATCCAAAGTGGCATCTCTATAGGGACTATGAGGAACACCCACAAAAAAAATCCATGAGGTTTTAATAAAATCAAAGTTTAAATTTAAAATGGATTTGGTTTGGAATTTTCATGGATTTTTGGTTTATTTTTAGAAATCAAGGTTAAGGTTTTGACTTGACTTGACATGAGTTAAGATGGAATTTTGAAAAAGATTAACTTTTGCAGGTTTGATTCAAAATAATTTGAAAAGATGGCTCAAAATCAAATTTGGGTTGGTTTGAAAAGATAATTCCCCTTGGTTTTATAATTTCCCAAAAATAGGATCATTTTATTGTGGGAATTTTATTTCTTTTGTAAAATAACCCAGTGGACCCACCATGTGTTGTGGGGATTTTGAATGATTACATTTGAAAAGATGGGTCACCATGTAGTGGGTCCCATTGCTTAAAATCATAGTGACCGTGGATAAGGAAGGCCAAACTCAACTAAATTTGATCAAGGCCTGGACCCCACTAATTTTAACCAAATTGTGTTTGTGGGAGAGAGAGCGAAGCCATAAGTTACTGTGTTCTTGAGGAGGACCAGGCAATGGGTCCCAATGCCTAAAACAATCATGTCCATGAGCCAAAGAGGAGGAACAACAGTGACCGGGGACTCCACTCCTCTTAATCATTCAATATCTATGAAAAAGCTATGACTAGGAGGGACTTATAGTTTTCGATTGGCCACCAAACTATGGACCCCAGTGTTTTAAACACACATTGTCCAAGGGAATGAGGGGGGTCAACTGTGACTCTGAACTTTGAAGTAAAGCCTTGTATCAGGGCATACTTATATAACAAGGCCCATCTCTGTTTCTCTTCTTAACTCAATTATTTCAAATTTTCTAAGCTCAGGCCGAGAGAAGGAGTGGTGTTCAAGTGACCCTCATCCTTTGATTTCAAAGTGAGACTTGATTTTCATTCACCTTTTCAAGTGAAATCCATAGCCGGTAAGTCTCTGAACTTCATCTCCTTCAAGTATTGTGATGGCCGAATGGATGAGATGGGTTTAGTCCAAGATTTCTTCTTTTTTTTTTTTTTTTTTTTTGTTTTTAAATTTTGACGAATGCACATCATATCCTAATCTGAGAAGATGAGCATCTTCAAATTGCAACACAGTGTGGCGAGTATCACGCCTACGGCCAATTTGTGACTGACCGTGTGAGCATACTCATGGTCACAGCCAATGGCAGCACAGAATTTAGTCTAAGGCTTGGTTCCTCCCTTCTCTTTTTTTCTTCTCTCTTTTTTTTTTTATTATGCTAAAGCCCATAGTGAATATCATTTCAATTCAGACTACAACCTGCACTGTCTGTAGCAGCTCCTGGTCACCACCTGTTTGTCAAATTGCTCGACTAAATTTTTTTTTTCACTATGCTTGAATGCATGAGTAGTAGCCCTTCTCATGTTGCAAACCCCACTGTTCACCAATTTTCCTGCTTGTGAATTGGCAAAAGCATAGACCCAAAAAGTCTAAGTGCTGCTCACGGTTTTGGCAGTTGTGAACTGGAGCCCAATGTTTAAGCTTAACTTGACTTGTCTGAGAGTGCAAGGGTGCTGTCGTGACTTCCTTAATGGTTGGTGAATCTTTAAAAATACATATTTGCGTACACATTTTGTTTTTAAGGACTTATTGAGTAAAAAAAAAAGCCTCATTTAGTGTGATCTAATGGTTTTAAGCATTTTAAATATATTGTAGTGCATTTCTGCATAATTTGTTTAAAAATCACACTTTTTGCATAAATTCATAGAACCTACCATTTTTGGAAAATCTATTTTTGAAAAGTTTTGTGAAAATTTATATTCTGATGAAATAAATTGAATTTTCATTATCATTAGTTTATTCACATAAAATTATGAAAAATGGCTTGCATTTTCATTGCCATTTCATGAGAGATGGGCTTACAGTCATGCATTTATGATCTTAGGGTTAAAATTATCTTTTCATATGAATTCACATTTGTTTTGTAGGAAATTGATGATATGGATCTCATGTGTAAAGAATTGAGGTAAAGAAATCATTTTCAAAAGAAAGGAGAGAAGAATTAAAGAGAGGAAAGAAGAAAAAAGAAAACTTTGCAAAGTTGGCTTCATGGTCCCATACACATATTCACATAGGTAGGGACACGCTTGTGGAATGTTCAAGAAAGGGGTTCCACTCTCCAATTATTGTAAGAATTTTAAATTAATGTAAGAAAAAGAAAGCCAAGGTGGAGAGAATTCAAGGAAAGAAAAATCAAAAAAGGAAAATTCAAAAATAAAAAGTCAATCCCATTTTTCCTTTGATAACATACATTAAAATTGTCATAACTCTCGAATCAAGTGTTGGATTTAGACAATCTATGTACTGTTGGAAAGGTCTTTTCGAGTAGATATTCATAGGATCCAAGATTATAGTAATCGGAGTTAAAACGATAAATTTATGACCTTAAGAAGATGGCTGTAATGTTTTCACTCAGGATTGAAATTGTCTCATCAAAGGTGGGCCTTATCCTTTAGTAAGAAAGATGGATATATTTAAAATTCCAGCAAGAGAAGGAATCTTATCTCATCTCAAACTTGGAAGACTTGTTGGCCAAGAAGAGGACTTACTGAAAAAAAACAAGCCACATATGAGACCTTTTTTGAAAAGGAGCAGAAGGAAAGAAAGTATAAATATGGCACCCCTCTGGTATTGCAAGGTATGAAAGAAGAAACCTCAC
Organism: Sextonia rubra; assembly: GCA_037013555.1. Lineage (NCBI taxonomy): Eukaryota > Viridiplantae > Streptophyta > Magnoliopsida > Laurales > Lauraceae > Sextonia > Sextonia rubra. Next base: position 70,061,638 of record JASUAD010000001.1, read on the forward strand.
TCTAGCTCTCTCCCTCCACTTTCTCCATATTTTTCTCTCCATAATTTCTCTATCCAAGAAGGGTCTCTCCAACTTGATGCTTTCACTAGAAGAGGATCTTTCAAACTAGATCATATAATGTTTTTTTTCTTTATTCTCTATCTTTATGTAAAAACATTCATATCTAGTAAAAGTGTGTATTTTCATTTTCTTTATTTATTTCTTTTTATTTCTTTGATAATGAATGTTTGATGTTTGTTTTTAACATTGTTGCTCTTAGATTGACAACCAAAAGAAGCCTGTGAACATGATATGAGCAAACATAATCTAAGATAAAAGAAGAATTTAGGTAAATAAATCATACACTCCACACATTTAAATTCCTTGTTATTCCACACATTTAACTTCCTTGTTATTCCACACATTTAAAATTTTGAAATCCCACACATTTAAATCCAAGTTTATCCATACATTTACTTTTATGTTGATGCCATATATTTAAATTTCATTGTTCTTCTTCTTTATTTTTGCTTTTATGTTGTATGCTTTATGGTTGGGATTAATTTTTAGAAGCATGCATTCATATCATGTGTCAGTTTAGTTGATGGAAATTGGAATTTTAGATTTGGAATTCATGATTTTTTTTTGAAATAAAAGGGATAAATTTCGAATTTAAAAAGACAGCAAAATTAGACAGGAAACAGTTACTGTTTTTGTCCAAATATTGGCAATTTAAAACATGGCATAAAAAGATTATTTTGCCCAGGAATCATTGCTGGATGAGTTAACTTTGTGCCATAAAAATTTAAGAGAAAAAGAATTAAGGAAGGTTAGGTTTTCTGTCATTAAAACACTTGCCAGTCAGAAATTCTGTACACAGAAGTCTGCATAGAGCAGTTTTTTGGTCTGAAAGTTTGGAATTAATAGATATATTAAATCGGTGAGTTTTACTATAAAAATTGGATCGATTGAACCTTGATAGGTGAACTTTAAAATCTCAGAGTTTCAGATTCAAAAGATTACGATAAGTTCAATTTCTAGAAGCCTAAACTAAGACTGTCTATTAAACTGCATATTAGAATTTTTATTTTTGGTAACCATTATTCATGCATATTTTGTGCAATTTAGAATACTTTTTTTAAATTCATTTTTTTAGGTTCATGCATCAGTAGAGCATGATTTTCAGCTATTAAATCTAGTTTAGGAGTGCATTAGATTAGGATTATATTTTATTTAAATTTTCCATCTCATATTAGGAAAGTTTGCATTAGCTACATGGCATGCATTGCATTACTAACTTTACCAACTTTATAATTTTAAATTTGTTTCTAGTTTTAAGGCTTCAGAGCATCATCTTCCAAGGCTAAAAGCTGTTACCACAATGTGGTAATCTATTATTGCAATGTTCCTTACAGCCAATGTTCTAGTTCTTTGATTCTTCAAAGTAGCAACAAAAACTTCATTAGGGTCTCTTGCATCAGTGTTACTTGTGGCTCGGCCCTTAGAACAACTCTTTGATGCGTCAAAAGTTGAGGTCGCCAGTGCTTTACCTTTTTAATTTGAAAGGCAAAACCCAAAAAAAAAAAAAAATGAAAACATCAGTAACAGCAAAAATGGTTAGGGCATGGAATTTTACCAAAATTTCGACAACATCTTCCCTTAGCAAAAGGGCCAAATGGAGAAAGGTACTCAGTTCTAAGACCAAGAATTGGCATCAAGGCACACTTAAATCTCAGAACTGAGGCTCCTAGTCCAAGTAGGTGTTCGAGCACCATATGACCTTTTTGGGGGGACAATTTGGTGTGCACTCTGGCACAAAAGATGCAACATCAAAATGCATGTACAAAGCAAAGCATGGCAGCAGCTACATACATCACAAAGCACAAACAAGCTCAATTCATATGAAAATATAGCATGGGGAGGCATAAGGCATGTTTTCAACACGGGAGCAACATCAATCATTGAAGGTAAAAATAAATGTTGCTAGTCTAATGGCAACCATCTTTGGTCATTTCCCGTGATTTCATTAGACTTACCTGCAACTATTGGAGACTGTTTCATTTTCTACACTCAAATTTGAAGCTGACCAAAGGATCTTAACATTCCCATGATAGCTCCTTTAATAAAAAAACAAAGAAAGTATCAAACATGTACTTCAATCGGGACTTTTCATCTCTGCAACAAAAAAATGCCATGTGGTGATTTGCTATGATGGAACCATTAGACATTCTTGTGGTTACATACTCTTTTTAATGAATATATAGCTAATGTAGGAAATATTGCTATGCAAAGTTAATTTCAAAACAAGATCATTAATTGTCGTCAATAATTGGAAGGGGATATTATATCTATTAGCTTCCCATAAAGACGGTCAGCATCACTCAAATTGGTTCGGAAAGTGCCCCTTGAGTCGGAACCGGGAAAGACAACGAAGGGTGAATCAGACTTGGAAGTTGTGGTTGAGAAAGGCACTATACAAAGCTCATTGGTGATCGTACTCAAGGCTACATGTGATCACTTAACTGAATCCTATCTTCGTCAGTTTCTCTAACCAGCTGCTCACAGTTATAAGATTTTTACTTTTCATGTTTTTTAAGATTTAAGGGGAGTAACCTTCTCATCAAAAGCAAAAGAAATGCACCTTATGGCTACTCAGTTTGATGATCATGAAAGAATTCCTACAAAGGCCGTGGTAAGTCAACTTTTACTTTCACGATGCCAAGAATAGGTGAATTGTCAATTCTTAACCCCTTACACTTCCAATAGTCTGCAAATGCTAGGTTTGTGTTCAGACTATGTTAGTGTTCAAGTAAAACGGTTGGGTGTGCTTTCACCAGGTTCAACAATTAAGTGATGAAGCCTAATGTTCTACCAAAGTCTTACATTCCCCCAGATAGAGCTTGTTCACTACAAGTTTGTTGGAGAATGACTTTTTTACAAACCTTCTCAGAGTCTCATGTGTTATCCTAAGGACATCCATGACCATGGACTTGCTCAACCTAGAGATTTCAATCTCAAGCCACTATAGAGAGAGTTCAAACAGAGTCTCTACCTCATGGCAAAAGAGAGCTATGCGGGAAAATCAAGATGGGGAGGGTTAAACCCAAAATCCAGTTCGTTACATACAAAACCCCCAAAACCTTGGGCATCCAATGAGAATTTGGGTGTGTTTTGGTATGAACACATGAACATATGAAGTGCAGTGATGAAAGGCAAACACTAGCCTAGGCATGAAACCATAGGAGCAAACAAATAAGTAAATAAAAAAAAATCAATCAAGCATTCCTTCAAACAGGTTGTGACCCTGGGACTTGCCCGGGCACTACTTGGATAGAGCAGAGATTCATCACGTTCTGTACAAGATTGAAGTCCAAAGCACTACCATGTGTCAAAAGGGACCGACTGAGTCAAGAAAATTAGAATTAGAAAAAAAAAAAAAAAGATCAAATCAAACAGTCATTGCATCAAAGAGTTGGTGACCGTGGACCACCCACTGGTAGTCTTGGCCGTGACTGTGTACATGCTACAATGGTGCCCCAAGTACAGTAAACCAACACAGCCTCACGACAAGGACAAGCCAAAAGTGTGGGAAGAAAATACAAAGAAGAAGTAGGGCCAAGCCCTAGCTCCAACTTGACATGTACAAGACCCTACTTCCTTTTAAGCAAAACTCTGAAAAACCATGGGCATTCCTTGATGTTGTGGACTTGCTCTAATGTAAACTCATATGTGATCATGCAAATTCTCATAGCACATGGTGGGCCCACTTTGTGTATTTCTTTTCAAGAAAAATAAAGAAGGTTTTCTGTCAAAACCAATCCAAACTTCAACTTCATCTCGGTTCAAACCCAATTTGAGCAAAATTTGTCATCCTAAAATTGTTTTTTGGATCAAAATTCACAAGCCAATCCGACTCATGTCAAGCCAAGTCAAAACCTAAAACTTGATTTTTTGAAAATAAACCAAAAATTCAGGAAAAAATCAAACTCAAATCCATTTTAAATCCAAACCTTGATTTTCCTTAAAGCATCAGGGATTCATTCGGTGGGTGTCCCCCATCGTCTTCACAGATATGCCACTTTGGATATTTGTCACAAATATGTCATGAGAAAATCAAATTCACTTTTCAAAACCCAAGCCAAATTCATAAACTTCAGAATTTTCCAATACCAAAAGGATTTTTTTTTTGTGGGTGTTCCCCATAGTCCCCATAGAGATGCTACTTTGAAATGAATGAGAAATAGAGCAAGGAAAATCAAACTCTTTATATATTTACCAACTCCTATCAATAAACCCTTCATGGTTTTTTATCAAAATTTTAAGTCTAGGCCTACAACCTACCTTGACAAAACCACATTTTCATCAAGCTATTCATCATTCCCATAAATTGGCTATGTCGAGCAACAATGATTATCATACTTTCATCACTGCATCTCGAGGGGGCACTTGTTGACCCATAAAAAAGTCCCAAACATTACTAGTGTTGCAGAGAAGACATCACAAGAAAATTCCGAACTAAGGGCAAATAAAGCCTAGGATTGTGGAATACCCGATCAAGTACTACAATCAGATGTTCAAAGTTGATGTAACTCACTAAAAAAATTTCAAATGAGTTTAGAGTGCAGCTGTTAAAATTTCAGAGTTAGTGAACTTCATTTGGTTACTCAACTCACCAAACATCAAATTCAAGGTTCACTAACACAAAACCTAGGGGTCACCAAACGCATTCAAGCTTTTGGGTTACCAAAGTAGCTACAAATCATATGGTAACTCTAAAATATACTTGAGAATGATGCTGTAAAATCTCAAAGCATTTGGACTTCATTTAAGCTCAAACTCAAGCTTTAGTGATTGTCTCCCAGCTCCTTGGGGTCACTGTGGCAACCGATACTTCTATATGTTAGAATCAATTGAAACTCCTAAAGGAAATTCAAATTATATTCAAGAGCGACTCTGCAAAATTTTGGAACAAGTGGATGTCATTTGACTTAAAGTCAATAAACATGTCAGCTTAGGAGACTAACCAGAATCTTACTTGGGAGGCCAAAGTTGATGAAATTTGGATTAGAGACTTGAAATATGCTCAAAGTCAACTCCACAAAGATTCAAATCAATTGGACATCATTCGGGTAAAAGAAAAGCTAACTGCCTGCAATGCAAGAGGGCTTTAATTTAAAGAATTTAACAAGTGGGCTATTGGTCAAAATCCTACTTCCACAAATCTAAACCACATGAAATTTGGATGGATACATCAAGATACTCTTGATATCAATCCCTTCAAGTTTTAAGTCAATCCGAGGTCATTTGGACCTCAAACAGTTGATACAAGAACCTATTTTCAGGAAAACTCAAAAAGAGGGTTGACCAACTTCAAAAGGTCAAAATAGGCTAAAATCTTTATGACACACTAAAAATGGTGTTAGAAAGCATTCCTCTAAGTTTGGTGTAGATTGGACATCGTTCAGGTCCCAAATTGATGAAAACAGGTCACAAAGGCAAAAACCCCAAAATTAGGCCTGTCCGTGATCGCAGCCACAGTCACGGACTCCTATGAAGTGATTCTCGGAAGTTTTCAATGGTTTTCTCCACTTTATTTTAAAGTACAACTTCCCATAACTTCCTCAGTCGCCTCTAAAGTCTATAAAAGTTAAGTTTTGGCACTTTGGAATGGGTTCGAAAAGTTCTAATCAAGACTTCAAGTAAAATTCCAAAATTACAAGGATTCTCAAGCATTAAGCTTCCAAACTCCCTCAATTCTCCTTCCTCCTACTAACTTAACTTGAGAAATGGTTAATGGGGGAGAAGGCATGCATATTTATTACACAAAAAAGAGGAGTTTCAAAGTCATTAAGGGCGAGAGAATTCCAAGGGATGAAACTACGTTTTCTTTGGTTCTTCCACATGAAGGGACTTTTAGGCCATCTTTAAGGTTGTGAACAAGTCTCATTAGGCTTCATTCTATTTCTTGAAATTATATGGTCAGAATAACACAACTTTGGCCTTAGTTGATTGCAAAAAGTACCATTTTTTGGATTTGCACAAAAGCGATCCGGAACAAAGAAGTGGTTATTACCAAAAATCGTAAACGATTCTACCATCGCATTCAACACTCGTGGTGACCATTCAACACTCCCAAAGTTGAAGACATAGTTTCCATCACTTTGAAGCCACTATAGAAGCAAATTAAGGTGAAACAGGGGCAAACAGTGGCCAAAATGGCCACTGTCTGTCATTGACCGTGGGCCACGGTCACTAACCCACTGTCCCCTTTTGTTTTCTATGTTTTGTCATTTTTTTCATGTAATTTCTCCTATTTTTCTAGTTTGGATCACACCTAAGACCGAAGGGAGGGGCTGTAATTTTTCAAAACCTATAAACAACCAGCATCTCTAAGGTCAGAGTATTGAACCCATGTAAACAAAGGGAATTTAATGATGAACGCTAGTTATTTCGGATTCTTCTTTGCATTTGAATTTGTGAATGTTGGATATGATTCCATTATATTTCACATCATTTTTTAACGTGATTAGACACAATGATGACAAGTGGATATGTGTGTAATATGTGACATATTCTTCTTCTTTGAACTACTTCCAATACTATATGTGTGTGCAGCATGTGAGGTAGTAGGACTGATTGAATTTAAAGGAAAACATTTAACAAAAGAAGTTACCTTTCATCTTTAAAGTAGAAGCACCATGATCATAACTAAGATTGTGTGTATCATTAGGCATTTTTTAACTACATCATATGTCTTCAAGAATTCTCGAACCAGTGTTAACCTTGTGAAGACAAGCCTTTTTTGAATCTAGCTCAAACAATGCAATCTTCAGTTTGCCATTTGAATCATCTTTCTCAGGTTGGCAATTCTTCAACTGTTTTTAAGGTCAAATTCTCTTGATTAGTTATTTCAAGTTTTGACTATCAATAGTCAACTTATTATCCATGGTGTTTTCAGATCTTCCAAGAGTTTGACCATTGCAAGAGCTATCTCCAACTCTTTCTTGAGAGGAATTTTCATTTTTAGAAGCCCTTAACTTGTTCATGTTCTTTTAATTCAACTTGGTTAATTTTACACAATCATTGTATGCAAAATTGTAAGCTTCTTCCCAACCTTTCTCAAAATCTGGCTTATCATCATCATCATCGCTATTAGAACTATTGTCAAGTGTGCCATGAGAAGACCACACCATAAAAGCAGCATACTTAGCGTTGACAGTGTCAAAAGTAGATTTTTTGCATCTTCAAAATTGTTAACTTTGTAACATCTCTTCATCTTTTTATTTAGACACTTAGATTTTTAATGACCAAACCCTTTACATTTAAAACATTGAATAGATCTAAAGCTTCTCTTCTCAGATTCTAATTTGAGTATCTTTTTCAAGCCAAAATTTTTATCTTTCATAACACAGGGCTTTGTCTTCGATGTGCCTTCTTGATTGAGTGTCATTTTGGAAATCACAAATAGATCTACACAGCAACTTTGTTTAACCCACTTTAATACCAATTAAAAGATTTACGGTGCTCCTAAGTATGTGATTTTCTAGATTGCCAAACCAACAGACAATATACAGCGGAAATAAAATAAAGCAAATAAGCAACTACCACAAGAAGACACAACTTTTATATAGAAACCCAACCTGGAAATAAGCACGAGTCCTGACTAAACCAATAATCAAACACTATGAATCTTGCAATATGCGAACATATACTAAAAACTTTATTCGGTTCTTGTGTAACTAAAGACTATGATGCTTCGTGCACAGATATGCACTATCATGGTTGCTGACGCTTACTGGAATGGATCCAAATCAACTAGTTGTTATGCTTGACTCCTCAGATTATTGTCCACAAAGAGTTGTAGAGGAATAGAATCTCTAGAACAAAGCTTCAACACTTTTCTTTCTAATGAATGCTTATAGAGAAGGAAATCTCTAATGATTAATCTTTGTTCAGAATAAGGAGATTGATTGCTTTGGGTTGAGAGAGAGCCCCTTTAATAGAGCCCAATTTCATGCCTCAGAATAGTATTCCTTGTAGAAAATTAATTGGCTCACACAGGAAATTCCCAGTTCAAAAAGGAAACAAAACCTAGTAAAGTCAGTAGGAAAATCTCCATTGTTTGATTGATTGGGTACCTGTTCTGTCTAGGTACCTTATTTTTAATTTCAGTATAAATTTTTACAAAATTCTTGAGGCTATAACTTTTTGATTTACCTGCAATTGATGCAATCTTAGGTTCTACAGATATCTACTCGAAACGAACTTTCCAACGATAGGTTGCTTGCCCCTATTTGATGCTCAATTTGTGAGATATGACCTTTTTAATCCATGTTATCCTCAGAAAAACACTTCAGTTTGTTGCTTTCTCTTTGATTTCTTTACTTCAGTGCATCTAACAACTTATGCCATAGCCCATATTAAAAGGAATATAAGATACAACTTAATGGACTTGGAGTTTTGTCTAACTCATGAATTAGCCAACATACAAAAATCCTTACAGTTGACTTTCTGGGTAGCATATCTACATGGTTAAAATAGAAAAGGTAATGCATATGTGATTGCAAGAGGCTAGACATAGCTCTATTCAACCATCATTGGTTTTTCTCCTACTATGATTCGTGTTTGCACCATCCTATCAAGATGTCATGGATGATAACCCATTTCTAATTTGTAGCAAACCTCCTTGCTCTATGAAATTTATGCTTTTTAAATGAGAATACTATGTGATAATGAGCACATGTCATTAGCATGTAATAAGGGGCCCACATGAGGTCACGTATGTGTTGGCCCTAAGTAACAGATAATAGGACCCTAACTCATATTTGTATATTGGATTTTCTATTTGTTTATATGTAACTCTCCTTCTCTAAGTAAGTTTAAGTAATTTTAGATTATCCCTAGGTCTGTTTGGTAATTTATTTGTATAGTGAAGTGAAGAGAATGGTCAAATCAAGAGAGAATAAAAGAAGAGATGGCCAAACAAAAAAGTCCTAAATCATAAAAATCACCTATTCTTTCATAAAGGAATGTTGAAAGAAACTCTCTCATCATGACCCCTTGTAAGTTTTTGGGGTCTTGGATTTCTAGATTATAAGTTAAATAATATGTAACGGAATAAATAAAACAACCTTGCAAATAAATAACAACCGCACAAGTAGAAGACATGTAGATTTTTAATGTAGAAAACTCCAATGGGTAAAAAACTACGAGCCCTTTTGGACTAGCAAAACTAAGCACTAATTTCGAACAATTACAAGATATACTTAAAACCTTTTCTAGTCAGTCCTTTGCCCTACAATGTAGTTTTTCTTATAAGAATCTACAACTGACTTTGCCTTGTATTCCTTGCTTTTCGCTTTTGATCCAATCACCTCGATTAACAAGATGAGTAATCTCCTATAAAAAAGTAGAAGCAACAAACTTTATAACTCAAAGCTTTAACAAAATCTCCCCAATTGAAGCTCTAGAGGAAAAAAGGATGATCTCCATACTATAATCTCTACGTAAGATAGTGAGATCTATGCTTTAGGGTTTAGAGAGGAACCTTTTAAATAACCCATAATTCGTGCCTCACAAAGATAGTCCTTATAGAACTGAAATGACTAACTTTGGCACAAATAGGAAAAGTTTTTGCGCAATTGCAGTTTCTTAATTTTCGGTTGATGGCAGTTTCGTAAGTATGGATAGCACAATATATGCAAACTTCCTGAGACTATAACTTTGCCATTTCAGTTGATACAATCTTGGGTTCTACAAGGTATTTATTCGAAATGAGCTTTCAAATGATAGCTTTCCTAGATCCGACTCGCGGTTTGTGAGATATGACATTTTTAATCCATATTGTCCTTAGAAAAAAAAACTTCAATTTTCTTCACTTCAGTTTCTAGCAATGCAAACTACAACCCAATCTATAAGAAATATAAAATACAACTGAATGGACGTAGAGTTCTGGCCAACCCATGAATTAGCCAATTATATAAAAATCCTTACAATCTTCCTCTTTGACAATTCATGGACAAAACTTCATATATAATCAATTTACCCAAAAAAACAAAATGAAAATTACATTGAGTAAATTGTAAGAAAAAAAATTTGTGCCAAAATTTGTGCCGTCGATCTTCAACCAGCCTTCATACTCTTTCATACTCCCCCTTTTTGTCCAGAATTGCTAAAAATAATGATGTCAGCATGTAGCATATTTGTCAATTAAGATCCAGTAATAGCTCCCCCTTAATAATATGCTTGTCGCGGCTGGGGTGGTGGGAGCTTGATCCTCTTGATTAGGGGCTTTTGGATTTTGGTACCCACACTTGCAAATTTAGGAATTTCAACATAGTGTATACCGATACATTGGGCATATAATCTCTCATTACTCAAATGGCTTTTGTCTTGATTTTTGGCTCAGACAATTGCTTCCTCCATTGTGTATTCTTTAGTAAAGCTCTTAGCTTGTTTCCATGAGGTTGAATGTGTCCTTTAATTCGACAATAACGACATGTAGGTGTGGCTTTCGGACTTTACACATTCTTTTTCTTTGAACTACTCACCATATGATTTATGCTTGTAGCATGTTGAGCAGTTGGTTATAAAGCATATAAATAAAATTTTTTAACAAAAATAGTTTTACCTTTTGCTTTTGAAGTGGATGCACCATGATCATATCCACCACCATGTCTGTCAATGGGCCTTTTCCTTTTATTGCGCTATATGTCATTAAGTGTTATTGAACCAACATTCATCTTGTCAAGCAATTTCTTTAAAGCAGTCAGCTTTGCATTATCATCTTTAACTTGCCTTTCAAATTAACATCTTAGTTTGACAAGTTTAAAATCGTTTCTTCAATTCTTTCCTCTCATGTGTAGAATTCTCATGATCAGCAATCCGCAACTCATATTTTTGTTCTACAGTAGCCAACTTGTTCGCCAAATCAACCTTATGATTATCAAAGAGTTTTATCCTATCATGAGCTTCAGCTAATTCAGCTTTCAATGAAGAAATCTGTTTTTCTACAGCTTGCCAATTGATTGCAACCCTCTGATTCATCTTGGCCATTTTCGTAGTTTTGTCAAACGAAGTATGTTATTTTGTCTCCTAATCAAGTTCAACCTCTAACTCACTAATATCGTTATCATAAGAAATAAGCCGTGAGGACCTGGCCATGAATGCAACATACTTTGCATTGCCATTGTTAGGGACGGTAGATTTAACTTCAACTTCAAAATTATTCCTTGTTTCATTCAGTTCATTGCCATATCTCTTCTTTTCCTATTTGCTCAATGCTTTTTCTTCTCAAATACAGATTTGTGTCTCAAATACAGATTTGTGTATCTTCTTCAAACCATATTTATTATCTTTCATAACATAAGGCTTGGTTATAGATGTGCCTTCCCGGTTGAATTCCATTATAAAAATCTCAAAAGATCTAACACAGTAAATTAGTATAGCCCTCTTTGATACCAATTAAAAGTTTTTCGGGTCCTAGATTTCTATATTGCAAGTCAAATACTATACAGCGAAATAAATAAAACATACGTGCAAATAAACAATCAACTAGATTGGTAGAAGACAAGCAGATTTTTATTATGGAAAACCCCAACTGGTAGAAAACCACAAGCCCTTCTAGACAAGAAAAACTGAAGAAATAATTTTGAACAGTTACAGGATATACTCACAACTCTTTCTAGTCAGTCCTTTGACGTACAATGTATTTCTTCTTGTAAAAATCCATGGCAAGACCATACCTTACGTGCCTTACTCTCCGCACTTGATACAATCACCTTGATTCCACAAAATGAGTAATCTCGTACAAGAAAGTAGAAGTAGTAAACACTATAACTCAAAGCTTTAGCAAAGTCTACTAATGTGACTCAAGCCTACTAACGTGATTTAGGCCTACTAATGTGATTTATAAGGTTGGCTTCAAATAATAATTTGAGGTTTTGGATGCGTGCAATCTTATTTATATTCACTCCCCCCAAATGCAATTTTGAAAGTATATCTTCCTAATGAAGTAGTTGATTCTAGTTGGATATTGATGTGATTAAGGAGTTGAGTTGAACTAGTCAATTCCTTTCTAGTTCAGTGGTGAGGCACCTCCCTTCCACAGAAACAACTAGGGACCGAGTATGTGTGTAGGTGACTTAGTACGTACTAGAGCAATAAAATATGTCCAGTTCAAAATGTACCTTCATGATTTTCTTGGGCATGGCATTTTACACTTGCAGCTCTTTCACTTCAATTTCAAGTTGTCGGGTGCAAGCCTGTATTCTAAATAAAAATTAGCAAATGTTTTATATCGTATAAATTGGATGCTTGGCCTAATATAACTTGAGTGACATGTTAAAAAAGATTAAGTGATGATGACGTGAAGAGCCACCACTCACCGCTTGGTTTACTACTTGAGCATGTGACAAGGGTAGGGGGTAGGGGGTAGGGGGGTGGGGCTGTATATAGTGACAAAAGGCTCAAAGCATCATCCCAACTACATGGTCAATAGCTGGCAAGTTTTTGCCATCCAAAACGTGTGCACAGTTGATGTTGTTTTATGGTCTACTTAGATGGATACCTAGGATGGCCCCACTAGGTATTTAGGCACTCAATTCTCACATGAGGCTTTTTCATATATTATATGCATTAAATAAAAGACGGAAGGTAGACAATGTCCCCTAAGTGATAAAATATGGAGACATAGTTGGATTAATTGGTGGGGCTTACTAATCAGATTATAAACCTGTCTTCAAAAAATTCTCTAAGTCAATGTAAGAAATTTGAATTTTTTTTATGTTATAAGACATCATTAGATACCACAACATTACAATATATTACAATAACATATGCATCAAAACAAACTTTAAATGCAATTTAGTCAGACAAAATAATTGATTTTAGTCAGATATTTGTAGGATCTTATGCACCATTGAGCTACCATTCCTACCAAAATCAATTGGTAATAGTAGAGGCACAACTCAATATTTTAAGGCATTTAACATTGTAACTACGGGCCTATTTTTAGAGCGATCTTAAGGAGCGATATTGTGGCACACCTTTGCCTTGCCCCCTCATGATGGCGTTTCCAATGCTCGAACCCTTGACCTAGGGCTTTGATACCATTTATAGGATCTTATGTGCCCATTGAGCTACCATTTCTACCAAAACTAATTAGTGCTGGTAGAGGTACAACTTAATATTTTATGGCATTCGACATCGTACCCACGGATCTGTTTTTAGAACGGTCGTAAGGAGCGGCATTGTAGCACGCCTCTACCTAAGAATATTTAATTTTGTTAAAGATTCTTTCTAAAGTTATTTAGGTATGTTAGCTAAAGTAAACCAAAAAGATATAAAAAAACAAAAGAAAAATAAAAGAACAATAAAAAGAAAGAGAGTTAAGACGAATGAATGGTGCCTAGTAGTTTCCAATTTTTGCTCTTCGACTTTAATTGCAAGTTGTCCGGTGTAAGCCTACCGTATAGAGAAAGGACAGCGAATATTTTATATTTGATTTCCCATATATGGATGCATGGCATCCTAGTGTGATCTAGTGATCGTGATGTTAACTAGATGTTAACTAGAGCGCACCATTAGCCTTAGATGAAGGGGCATTGTTTCACACCTTGGGAAATAGTGGGGCCCTCAGGTCACCCTTATCAATCCTCCTTTACAAAGAAAATTTGCCAAAAATTTTCAAAATTTATATAATTTAAGAACAAATTGTGATAATTTTCTTTTACCCATTTCATTGTCAGTATTTACAACAAATAATAGAATTACAACCAAATATGTCTCTCGATATTTACGCTGAAGTTCAATAAATTTTCCTTTCTCACAAGCATAGCTCAAGTTAGGTTTTCCTTAAACCTCAGCTTTTCTGAAGTCTAACTTGTTAATGGTTTGGCTTGGCTTGATGCACATACATGAATGCACGTACGTAATTTAATCTTTTTATGCTTAAGTACTAACTAATCTAGTATATTGTATCAAACTTATGTTCATTTAAATATTGTAAAAATTAGAGACATGGCCGGCTTTAATACAAGGCAAGTAAAGCCTTTGCTTTGGGCCCCAAAAAATAAGGCCCCACAAAAGGCAATTGCCATCCTTTTTTCAACTCCAAAAAATAAGGCCCCATAGTAGTACTTAGAATCTTTCAAATTAAAAATAAAATAAATAAATAAAACAACCAGCATCCTTTCATTTATCCCCAAAAGATAATGCCTCATAATAGTAATTAAAGCGATTACCATCTTTTCACATTTAAAGAAAAAAGAAATTGCTAATCTACTATCATTTCACATCTCCATATCTCATTTCTTGTTCTTTTTCTTTTTTCCAATCATCAATGCGACCACTTGTTTGATCACCGTAAAATTTAAATTTCATATGGCCCGCATTGATGGATGAAATAGATATGTAACAATAAAACTTAATTAGCAATTTTGCATCTCAAAAAGCAAAAAAATAGATTTTAAATAAAATATTAATAATATTATTAAAAAATGGAAAATGCCTTATTTAGGATTGTTGCTCTAGGCCTTAACTTGTTTTGAGCCTGGCCTGATTAGAGAAACATTATCATCATTTTAGCCTCATACCACATTATCGGTACACCATAAAAGAACAATTTCAGTCTCACAATGATATATACCATATGACAACTGAATAAGGGTGTATTGTATCATACCTTTTTTTTTCTTGCTCTAGACCTTGAAGGTGATTCCCTACTTTCTTTTGCACTAACAGCAACGACGCCTGAAAAACTCCCTTCTCGAGCCAATTACATGTACAGTTAGTTGATTGCTTGGAATTTTGGAATTCCAAATGGAGTTATTAGTATTTAACATTTGGTTTTGGGATTGTAGATGTTGGGAGGTGGTGTTGTACCATTGTAATGGTTTTGTTGCAGCTGCGCAATATGGAAATGTAGGATAAATAAATTTTCTTTTAATTTGATGGGTAATAAGGTACTAGTCCCACTTCATTGTTTCGACTTACGGAACTCCCCAAACTTATCTCCTTCCTGCTTGTTGCAAGTACTTCTACTGTTGGGATTAGAGGACTCCACATGGGATTCTTTGTTTTCCACATTTTGTTTTTGTATTGCAGTTGTTGGATGATTTGGTTGTACCACTGTGACAGGTTTATGCTTGCTCCATAATTTAGAAAGGTGCGATACATGGTTTAGCATTCTGATGTTATTCAAAAGCAATGTCTGGAAGCTTTTGATGTAAGAGATTGGTGCTGATCTGCTATGATAATTAAAAAAAAAAGGGAGAATTAGAAAATTCATTCTATATTTTTACGTCATTCAAGCGTCTAAATTTGGTAAGAAACTGTGGTCGAGGTCTGTAAAAAACTTCAATCTATGATAAAAGGTCAAGATCTTGTTAAGCGAACATCAAATTAAATTTAACGGATTATTAAAAAAAATGCAATCATCTATGGAGTATCTCATATTTCTTCTGCTAGAAAAAGATGAAAAATGTGTAATGGTTTTCTCATGATTCTAGCTAAAATTGGAAATTCTAAGCCATTATTGGGAAGACTTTTATTATATATGTTTCTAAGTTAACAGAAAGAAAGAAACTATCAAAATGTTACTTTTAAATTTTCTTTGATATATGAACAGAATAGGATTTGCATAAAGAGAAATCAATTGAACAAGATAACGCTAAGTTTAAGTTTGTTTGAAAAAGAAAGAAAATAAGAAACAAGTAAACTTCACGATTCCATCTCACTTTATAATCAGCAATTCACTTCTAGTTTGTTGAATGTTTTCATCCTAAATTCTATCAATTATTTTGGTGATTTCTAAACTTTTCCTTGATCTTGTTATTTTGCAGCTATTATCAGTAATCTGCAAACACCGAGCTCCAACATATTGCTCGTACTAAGTATTGGAGGGAGCAGCCAAGATCTCTAAATATTGTGTACAGATTACTATGAAAATAACTTTAAATAATGATGATCTAAGAACTATACCTGCGACATCTCTCTAATTTGATCGTAGTCACACAGCAACCCGAACATCTTTAGACCTTCAACTGTATTCCTTTATGGTTCAACTCGCATCGGGGTGTGGGCATCTTTTATTAATTCTCTTTGTCCTAACAAAACAAGATTTCTCTTATATTTTTCCTAGAAAGCAATAACGCATATTTATCGGCTACAATAAGAACCTTAAGAAGGAAATAAGAAATAAATAGACTTCTTATGGAAATAAAAAACTCGAATTTGACTCAAATAAAAATTCAAGTTCTATAAATTACAATTCAGTCTACTAGAGAATTAGAATTGCACTCTTGCTCTTATTCTCAAAATTATATTTTAAGCTTCTTGTTATTAAATGCTTATTAGTCTTCTCATGTTAAGATTTCAAATATCCATCATTAAATAATAAGTACTGACATCTATATTTAATCAATATCTATATAATTCCTTAAGACCTTATACTTTACTTATTTGATATGTCGGACACAAAGTCCACTTGCAAGGTTTGATATAATCAAAACTTATAAGCTTCAATAAGGGGATATCATCAATCCCTATAACGAGATGTGGATTCCGTCAATAAACTAATATCCACCACACATGTATTGTAGTTATCCAATTTACTAAGATTATTAATCCATAAATGGTCTCACTACTTTGTAAATCAAAATTCTAAACACTAAATGTATATGCCCATTATTTATATCGGAATTAAGAGTACAAGCACTCATAATAAATATTTGGGTGTTTATTATCTTATATAGTTAGCATAAAAACAATAAACCCAAAAGCAGTTCTCTTCAATACACACAAAATGTACTAACATAATGAGTAGAAATTATAATGTTTCCCTCAGCCAAGATTAGCCTACTAAAATATCACGTTACAATTGTACCGATGGTGTGTCCAACTCCATCTAGATTGTGAACAACAATAACTTATATTCTATAAGAACCAACAAGCAAGTCTTCCGTGTGTAAGATGAACTCTACAAAGCAACTTGCCTACTTTATAAAATAAAAGACACAAGTATGTATAATAAAAAATAATGCAACCATTTGCCCATACAAATTCTCATTAAGATAGAAAGACAAACTATACTAATAAATAAATTCGTCAAAGGCTAATAATAAAAGTATGCTTTTAGTATAAATTTTCAATAATCTCCCACTTAAACTCAAAACCATATTGACACGTATTTTAACCCCATTCCCTCCACATGACTATCAAAACTTTTTGTTGGTAAGCTCTTTGTAAAAGGATCTGCTAGGTTGTCTGCCAATGCAATCTTAGTCAAAATTCTATAACCCCTCTATAGTACTTCTCATAGGAGATGATACTTATATTGGATGTGCCTACCTTTCTTATGCATCTAAGGCTCCTTTGCATTAATAACCTCACTGGTATTTTCACAATAAAGTATTATAGGTGATTTTACCGAAGGTACCACTTCTAAATCCATCAAAAAGTTTCTGAGCCAAACTGCCACCTTGGCTGCTTCAAAAGTTGCCACATGTTCGGCTTTCATGATAGAGTTAGCAGTACGTGATTGCTTGACACTCCTCCAACTTATAGCTCCACCTCCCAAGGTAAATCCAAATCCTGAGGTCGACTTTCTAACATCATTATTTGATTAGAAGTCCAAGTCTGTGTACCTAATGGGTATTAAACTCTCAGATTGGTAAATTATCATATAATTTCGAGTCTTCTTAAGGTACTTAAGTATATTCTTTACCGCAGTCCAATGTTCTTTCCTTAGATTAGACTGGTATTTGCTAATCATACCAATGGCAAAACAAATATCAGGTCTAATGGATAGCATTAATGCATACAAGAGGCTTCCCACAGCCAAAGCATAAGGTGCTTCCTTTATCTTTTCTATCTCATCAGGTGTCTTAAGGTGTCTTAGGACATTGTGTAACACCCCAACCCGATTTGATCTGGATTGGCTACTAATTCTTGATGAGTTGGTTGCTAATGGTGTTTTGTTCTTGTTTTTGTTTGGTTTCAGGTTCTGGATAGGTAGTTGGGTTGAGTTTAACCTGGTTCAGATAGACATAAGCCCTTTTTCGTAATATTGGATTTTGTGTGATGTCGTCATTCATGCATCATCTTGGTATTGACATGTGTCTTTTGTTACGCTTGTTGATTCTTGTAACTATGTCGTTTGCCAAATATGCCACTTTTTTCCATTAGACCCGCAATTGACTCAAACTGGAAATAGTCTTCATGCTTGGACTTTATCGCAAATTGCCCTCCTCTTTATCCTTATAAGCCATCACCGACCTTCTTCTTCTCTATCACAATTCGGTCTATCTCTCTCGAGGCTTCTTCTTCTCGTCCCTCCTTGCTTTCTGTTGATCCAGTCAGGGAGAGCACCGGTGCATGTCCACGTTGAGTATCACTCATGTGATTGGAGGTGAGCTTTAGTTATTGCAGTGCTTCTTCTCTCCCTTCTTTTTCCTCTTGTTCTCATTATCGATTGGTACAGGTACTCACGCTTCTCGTTTCCTCTTCTTTTGCATGCATGGGTATTAGGAGCATGTCCATGTGAGAATTGAGCCCAAGGACAACAAGATCGTGTTTGAACTCATTTTGAGGCAAGTATAAGCATAACTTGGTTTAACCATGTGGGTATGTATTTGATTAAGATTAAATCATGTATTCTTGAGTATGAATGATGTTTACAGCCCATTTTGTGATCATTTCCTTCTACTCTATGTGATTTCATCAGTTTGGTCATGTTTCGATGATTCTGTAATCAGTTCAGAAACTGTTTCGTGTGTACCATGGCTAAGCCGTAACTCACCTTCGGCTTAGAGTCCAGAGAGGGGAAAAACCCAGTTTTCCTCTACGGCCAGGACACGGCTAAGCCGTATATTGTCCTACAGTTAAGCCGTAGCTCAGCCGTGACCCAGCCGTAGATCAATACAGGGTGCCTGTTTTTGGATTAACTGAAAGTAAGCAATTTAACAGACTTTCTACGGCCCAGCCACGGCTAAGCCGTAGAACAGTACACAGCTAAGCCGTAGAACAAAATATGGGTGAACCGTAATTGCGGATGAACAGTAAAGGGAACCGCGGTGGAGCCGCAGTGCATAGTACGGCAACGCCGTAAGATGCCTATGACTAAGCCGTATGTTCACCTTCGGCTAAGCCATGCCACCTCTGTAATATGGAAAACAAAGATAGGCGTAAGAAAGAGACTGATATGGCCTTCGTGATAGAATTTAGATCACCTAGACTTGTCCAATGGTATGAATGTATGACATGAATGATCTCAAGGGCTGTGATTCATTTATGCACGTTATCCGGTTGTTTAGCACCTCCCCATGGGTGTTGGTTTAAGGGACGTCGGTGCACATTCCCGATACACTGCAACACTAGACAATGGTGCATTGGACAACTTAAAACTACATCATCATGCACGGTTAGAAACACTGGATAACTAGAACAAAATTGGCTAGTAAAAGCTTATGATCCTTGCAAGAAATCTGATCGCATGGCATATTGACTTCGGTTCTTGTCCTCTTATACGCGTTCTACACTGGGACACATGATTGGATATTTCTAGCTCTGTCCATGGTTGATCCCGGGTGGAACAGCGGTCTTGCATGCTTGATCTTACTTTATGCTTTCATCCTTGGTTATCCTCATGCTTTATTGTTTCATTCGTATGACCTCATCCATTGTTTGATGTATGCTTAACAAGACATGCACGTCAGTTCTAATAAGATACATGTTCTGCTATGCAAGTAATGATACGCACATTATGATACGCACGTTATGATATGCATGTTCTTATATTGATTGACTCGATAGAGTCTGGCACTACTGAGCCTCAGCCTTAGGATCCCGACGGGGTGACTTGGGTATAGTTTGTATGGCCTTACTGCAGAAGGACATGTCTTGGGGAATCCGGACTCCAGGAAACCGAGGCCCATCTGGCCCATGGTGTTCTCAGCATATTTATAAGATCTCTATTTTGGGAGCATATGGCGTACGTAGTAGTCACCTAATATGTACATGTTATGTATCCATTGATTCACACAGAGCATATGTTAATTTGAATGCACAAGTGCCTAGACTACTACATTGACTTGTTGTGATTATTTATGTCTTTTATTCTATTAGAAACCATACGTGTTAACTTGTTACTGCTTATACTTTGCTGAATCGTTGTATTCATGAGTTGTCCTTGGTGTTGCAGGCTCAGGTACCCTCGACCGTGTTCTTGTCGGTTGTCAGTTTACTTGGGAGATGCCAGCTGTCTCTTCAGGTTCGCGGAGTGTGTGCTATCACTCCATCAGAGCGCGACTATTCTCTGCATGCATGCATCTTGTTTTCTTTTCATGTCATTGATTGTACTCATGTTCTATACATTGTGATTGGATCCCGTGTGTATGTTCAGACCTTTGTATCAGCCTTTGGATATTATTTCTTTGTTCTTGTGTGCCTTGTGTCTCTTGTTGATATTTTTAGCTTCCGCATACATGTTTTGCATGTGTGTTTTCCCTTGTGCGTGTGCATCTAGACCGGGTCTAAGTGCATATGCACGGGAGTGCGTGTGTCGCTGGTTAGGTTTTTGCTAAGCCCTGATCTCCTAGGCTTGGGTTGTGACACATTGATCCTTGGATAAAGTAATTCCATGCCTGAAAGGAAAAATTCCTTTCCTTGAATCTAGCATGCTAAAATGGGCAAGAATTACATCAATATACACCGCTTGAAATAAACCCAACATTCATTATTTTCGATCTCGCAGGAGCTTGATTCCTAGAATGTGACTAGTTTCTCCTAAGTCTTTCATATCAAACTGACTACTCAACTATACTTTAACCAAAGACAACACCCGACATCATTTCCAATGAGTAGGATGTCATCTACATAAAATATTACAAAAACCACCACACTACCATTGCAATTCTTATACACATAAGATTCATTAGAATTATGCTCAAAACCATAAAATTTAATGGCTTAATCAAAACAAATATTCCAGGATCTGGACGCCTGCTTAAGTCCATCAATTAACCTCTTAAGCTTGCATAACATGTGCTCATGGCCTTTGGCTACGAATCCATTTGGTTGCACCATATAAATGCACTAGTCAACATTTCCATTAAGAAAAGCTGTCTTGACATTCATTTGCCAAATTTCGTAATTGGTAAAAGAATCCGAATGGATTTCAGCTTGGCTACTAGTTAGAAGGTTTCCTTATAATCGATTCCTTCTTTCTGGGTAAACCTTTTTGCAACAAACCTAGCTTTGAAGGTTTCAATCCATCCACCCCTTTTTTCTTCTTATAGACATACTTACAACCGATAAGTTTTATCCCCTCTAGTAGTTCTACAAGATCCCAGACTTGATTAGAGCACATAAACTTCATTTTTGATTTCATAGCTTTTTGCCATAGTTATGTATCTTTGTCTTGGAGTGCTTCATTATAGTTACAAGGTTCGGTATCTAGCTTATCAGGGACTTTATTGAATGACTCCCCCAAGAACATATGCTGCTTAGGTTGACAAAAAACTCTCCCACTACGATGAGGCATATCTTGTGTCTATGTATGAGTAGTGTTAAGCTGTGCTAAAACTAATCTTGGTGTATCATCATTTACATGCTTATCTGACTCATCACCTAGGATGTTGGTGGGATCACCTAGACTATCATTTGCTTGAGACTCGAAAATCCTCCTACTACGACGAGGTAATGAAATGTCGAATTCTCCTTTTTGTGGTTTCTCTTCATATGCTACTAGTAATGGAAAAGCTTGGGCAAGTCTCATTCCTCTCAATTCCTCTAGAACAATTCTACTTTTGGATTTGTGGTTCATTATATAATCCTCTTCTAAGAATCGAACATTGGTGCCAAAAATGACCTTCCAATGTTTAGGATTATAAAACAAACCACCTTTGTTCCTCTGGGAGATCCAATAAAAATGCAAACTTTCGTTTTTAGTTCCAACTTATCTGTGTTCCCTTTTAGCATGTGTACTGGACTACCCTAAATCCGAACATGCTTTAAACTGGGTTTGTGTCTAGTCTATAGTTTTGTGGGTATAGTAGGTACTTAGATGGAACTAGATTTAGAATGTATGCTATCATTTTTAAAACTTGCCCCCATAATGAATTAGACAAATCTGAATAACTCATCATTGACCTCACCATGTCTATAAGTGTCCTATTCCTTCTTTCTGCTACACCATTTTCTTAAGGTGTACCTAGTGCTGACAACTGGGATGTAATCCCCTTTTGTGCTAAATAATCCCTAAATTATCCAAAGAGGTACTTGCCACCACAATTAGATTGTAGTATCTTGATACTCTTACTTAGACGCTTCTTCATTTCTGCCCTATACTCCTTGAATTTCTCAAAACAGTCGGACCTACGGTGCATTAAGTAAATGTACCCATTCATTAAGTAATCATTAATAAAAGTAATGAAATATTCAAAGCCACCTCTTACCTAGACATTAATGGGTCTACACAAGTCAAAGTGAACCAATTCTAATGATTCTTTGGCCCAATAGCTTTTTGCCGAAAAAAGGCACCTAGTCATTTTGCCCTATATAGAACGGAATGAAGAAATAGAATTCATGCAGCCAACCGAACATGGTTGGGATAAGGCTTTGATGATGATGATGATGATGACTCGTTTTGCCCGTTAAACAAGATTCGCAGACTAGAAGTGCCTCCACTTCCAATGAATCTCATGGTCCATCTACAACCAGTCTTGAAATCTAGTTTAAATTCATATGACCCAAGCATAATTGCCAAAAATACATTTGGTTCAATTGTGAAGGTTCATTTCTCTTACATGGTTGGGTAATTGTGTTATTCGATTCAGTCAGTTGCAGTTTATGAGAGATAGGATTAACAATATAAAGACCGTCCACCAATGAACCAGAATAGATAAAATAGTTATTATACTTAATAACTACAAATTTATTAAAATAAACGGAATATTAGTCTTTAACCAACTTGAAAATAGAAATTAAATTCTTCTTAATGGAGGGAACGTACATACAATTTTTTAAAATTAAAATCTTATCTCTACTAAAACTTAGACAAACATCTCTTACTACAGCTGCTGCCACTCTCTTAGCATCACCCATAAGCAAATAAATCTCTCAGTCACTTAGCTGCTTAGTTTCCTAGAACCTCTACAAAGAATTGCAAACATAATTAGCGGTTTCCAAATCTACACACCAAGTACTGGTAAATATAACCGCCAAACATAATTCAACAACTAGTAAATGAAATTTACCTTTATTGTTCACTTTGTGGAGATAAGTTGGACATTGCTTTTTCTAGTGCCCTGTTCGTTTACAATGAAAACACTTGCCATTGGGCTTTTTCACTGCTCCTTGAGGTATGTTGCCCCCTTGAGGAACTGTATTATTATTCTGACCTTTTTTTTTTTCTTCTTCTTCCCTTTTGGCTTAGAAAAACAAACCATTTTCATCAATGTGAACACTAGCTAGCTTTTTCAGAAGGCCCTCAACAGCTTGAAGTTCCTTCAGTTATTCTGCCAGAGAAAAATTGAGTTTGTTCATGTTGTAATTTAAGTGAAAATTCTCAAAGGAATCAGTCAAGGACTGGAGAATGATATCGATTTGGGTTTCCCAATCAATTTTAGCTCCAAGGGCCTTTAGTTCATTGAGGTGTCCTATCATTTTTAGAACATGGTCCCTCACGGAGGTACCTTCAACCATCTTAGTATTAAATGGTTCTTTCTTAGCAACCTGCCTAGTAGTTCGATCCTGATCACTAAACATCTCCTTAAGGCTATACATGATATCATTGGTAGTAAGCAAAGATAGATGCCGATCTTGCAAAACATTTGACACAAATGCCAACTTGCAACATCGCACCATCTCATCAGCTTTGATCTGTATTTTGTATGCCTAGACGACCACCTCATTGGTACAACCATCCGCAGGTTTCTCTTGGTACACCTCAGTGAGCACATATTTATACTCTTCAGTAATTAACACAATATCCAAGCTTTTTTTTCCAGTCAATAAAATTAGGTCCAGTGAATTTGTGTTATTTGAGAATAATAACAAGTGAATTGAAAGAACTATCTTAAATCCTGGGAATTATAAAATCAATAAAATTATGATGGGCAAATAAACTTTGGATTCAAATAAAAAAAAGTGGCTCCCTCTGCCATGCAATAAAAGAATTCGATAGCAATCTAAAAACACCAATGCATAGTATGCTACGATGTGAGGACTTTTACCATACTTATTTTGTTTCGATAGTACATAACATATTATTTTTACTCTCAAGGCAACAAGCCATGCCAAGTAAAACAAAACAGCTGCCATGATTTTGGTCCTATAAATAAATGCAGTAACTCAAATGGAGACCATACTTTTATTTATAGCTAAGTATACACCATCATTTAGTTTAAGGTCCATTATTTTGCTTTCAGTCCCGTCAAATGGAGAAGTGACCTATACTAATAATTACCCTAAATTATCCATATGGGAGTTTGTACTAGAGATTCCATAATTAAGTCATTCAATGAGGAGGAAGACTCTAAGGTTAACACATAAATCAAATACATCTCCTATAAAACAATGATGGAGATCATGGGAACTAATAGGTTCCCTCTCTCACTTAGTTATTTAAAAATAAGGACTCTTATAAAATAGTTTAATTAAGATCAATTTAGAATCTTGAAATAATACATTACCAAGCTCTATAGGTTACCCCATATTTACGCATTGTAGCATTGGTGTAATTAATAAAAAAATAAAGTTCAACTTTATTTACAAATCACATGAATGCAACCTACTTCATCATTACAAACATTATTAAACAATTCTAATATCATATTTAGCAACTTATGATAATAATAGACATCCAAGCATAAAAAGAAAGACAACCATAAAAAAAGTCCTAGCTATCATGGTCGAGTCGAATCCTTTGTCTTCTTAAGTGTCACTTCTTCAAACATGCGCGTCACAAGGGGGGCCGAGGGTGTTCCCCAGTGAGGATCAAACTTCTTGACTGCCACTTTTTGAATATAGAAATTTTTCATAAAATTCTTCTTTTGAAATCGAATTACTGCCTTCAGAACCTATGTCCCTTTTTAAAAAATTACATTGACTTTAAGCCTCCTAACGAATGGAGTTCACATGATATATCAATATAGTTATGTCACCATGAAAAGTTACATTAAATCCTAAACCTCTTGACGAATGGAGTTCACATGCTATGTCAATATATTTACATCACCATGAAACATTGAAAAATATGTAAAACAGTACCCATGAATTTGATTAGTGGGATCCATTCACATAACATACACACATGGTGACTATGATAGCCAGATCAATCACTGCAAAATAAAGGTTAGATAGTTTGCAACAAAACAAGGATTACTTATAGCAAACGCAATCACAATGTTTTTTTACATCAATCTATAATCTTACTATATTATGTTCAATCCATACGCAGTATCAAGATTGGCTCTGATACCATTGTTAGAGGGAGCCACCAGGATCCCTAGATATTGCATACAAATTACCACGGAAATAACTTAAGGTGGTGATAATTCAAGAACTATACCTACGAGATCTCTCTAATTTATCAACCCAAAATTCTCAAGACCTTCTATTGTATTCCTCTATACTCGAATTCTCATAGGAGTATGGTCCAATTCTGCGAATTCTCTTTACTCTCAAAAAACGAGATTTTTCTTATATTTTTCCTAGAGAGCAGTAGCGCAGATTTTTAGCCTACAATAAGGACCTTAAAAAGGAAACAAGAAATAGGCTTCTTATGGAAATAGGGAAACACTAATTCGACCTAAATTAGAATCCTAGTTTAATAAATTACAATTTAGTCCACTAGAGAATTATAATTGCACTCTTATCCTTATTCTCAAAATTATATTTCGAGCTTCTTATTATTAAATGCTTATTAATCTCACCATATTAAGATTTTAGATATCTATCAATTAAGTAATTATTGACATCTATATTTAATTGATAACTGTATAATTCCTTGAAACTTTATACTTAATTTATTTGATATGTCCATCTTCAAGGTTTGACTTAATCCAAACTTATAAACTTCATCAAGGGATATCATCAATTCCTATTATGGGACATGGATACCATCAATAAAATAATATCCACCACACACGTAGTGTAATCATCTAATTCACTGAGATTATTGACCTATAAAAGGTCTCACTCCTTTGTAAATCAAAATGCCAAACACTAAATGTATGTATCTATTATTTAGATCTGAGTTAAGAGTATAAGCACTCATAATAATCATTTGGATGTTAATTGTCTTATATAGTTAGTATAAAGACAATAAACCAAAAAGCAGTTATGTTCAATACACACAAAGCATAATAATATAATGAGTCGAAACTATACCGTTTCCTACGACCAAGACAGAGCTACTAAAACATCATGCTACAATCGTATTAATGGTGTGTCCAACTCAATCTAGATTGTAAACAACAATAACTTATATTCTATAAAAATCAACAAACAAATCTTCCATGTGTAAACTGGACTCTACACACCAACTTATCTACTTTATAGAATAAAAAACACACACATACATAATAAAAGACAATGCAACCATTTGCCCATACAAATTCTCGTTAATATGAAAAGACAAACTTTACTAATAAATAAATCAATAAAAAAATAAATACATAAAAATATGCTTTTAGTATAAATTTTCAACACTAAGTGTGGGCATATTTTGCTAGTTATATATATGTATACATATATTGTTTCCATTGTGATAAATTTGAAGCGTGACCATGACCCACTTCTACATGATTAGTTTCACCCTTACCAGCAGTGTCAACAACTCACAAGCTCGTATTAATGTTAGTAATACAACATCATTGCATTGTGTCTATGAGGGCATTGCAGTATCCATATATAATTGTTTCTACTTCTAGAATATAGGTAGTTTAGGACAATAGATCCTCTTTTTTAATGTAAAGAAAAAAAGAAAATCTGTTGGGACCTACTCATCAAACTCTGCTATGCTAAGCCCCAATTTGATATACCAGTTACTCCAAAAATGAAGCTCGATTCTACTTATAAACTGGGTATGTTAGTGTTGGCTAAATCATGAGTTGGATGAAACTCAAGGTATATTGAGTTGTAATTTTATCTTTATTTTAAAATGGACCATTGTGTTTGTCACAGGATATGTTGAAGTGAAGATTTAAAGACAAAGTGCAGAAATTCGAAAGAAATCAAAACCAAGATAGAACAGTCATTTGCTCGAGCGAGTGGCTTGTTTGCTCGAGCGATTACTGGCCCACTCGAGCGACTGACAAACAATTTCAAAAACCCAAATCTTAGGCTAAGCGATTTTGTTTCCTTTTTTAAGTAGGACTTTCTTGGTTGTTTTTTATTGCAACCCTACATCCTACCCACGAATATTGGGTTATATAAAAGGGTTTTCTCTCAACCCCAAGGCATTCATCTTCTTATTCTAAGTTGAGAAAACACATTAAAAATATCCTTCTTTTCTAGAGCAACTATTGGAGAGATTGTGTTGAAACTAGAGGATATTGCTTTTACTTCGTAGGAGATTTGTTCACCTTGTTATTTCAAGGTGGTTGGTTTAAGCATGGCAAGCTGTGAACAATGTGGAGTTAGCAAGATACTACATTCTTTAGGTTGAGTTGCAACTAGGGAAGAGCATGTGAATATTACTTGTAATTGCTTTATTTATTAGTGCTTGGTTTTCCTGAGGTCCAGGAGACAGGACACTTGGTTTTTCCCCTGTAGGTTTTTCACATAAAATTGCATATCTTTTTCTTTGTGTGGTTGATTGATTTGCTTGTTATTTTATATTTTCGCTGTTATTAATTGAACTACAATCTAGAAATTCTAACTTGGGTGATTTTTCTAGGCAGAATAACTGAAACCGACCAAGGATACAACCAATAACTGAACCATCCATGGATCTTTTGTCTCAAACAGTGGCAGCTGCTGCTCATCTTTATAATACTAAGGTCCAAGAGAAGCATGCGTAGTCCCGTGTTCCTCGTTCTTTAGTTGCCATTGTATCTTCTGTTATTCATATTGAACCTCAGTTCCTCTCATCTGTGCTATAAATCATACCGGATGGCGGGATGCCATGGTGGAAGAATTGCAAACTGTATGAGACAACAAGACATGTGATCGAGTATCCAGAGAATCTAATATGAATATTGTTGTGCCTTGAGTCTACAAGAGTAAATTTAAACTCTGATGGAAGCTTGGAAACGTTTGAAAGCCCGCTCATTTTCTAAACGATTCAATCAAGTAGAAGAAAT
Organism: Sextonia rubra; assembly: GCA_037013555.1. Taxonomy (NCBI): domain Eukaryota; kingdom Viridiplantae; phylum Streptophyta; class Magnoliopsida; order Laurales; family Lauraceae; genus Sextonia; species Sextonia rubra. The sequence continues at coordinate 70,089,924 of JASUAD010000001.1, forward strand.
AGATTACGCTTTAAGACTTTTAGTGCTGTTATTAAACTAACAGCAATTAGAATAATTTTAATTGTTGTAATTGTTTCTGGATAGCATAAACACTTAACAAGATATATGAAAATGGTTGCTTGATTCACAAACACCTAAATATGTTTGCCTACTTTTAAAATGGATATGGTGGATTTGTGTGCTACCCATAAACCTGATATTATGTTACTTTTAGAAACCAGAACTTCGGAAGCTAGAGCTTCCCATCTTCTGAGGATCCTCAATCATTTCTTCCAGGGCCGGGATTGTGTCTTTGGCAACGATTTCTCTGGTGGGATTTGGGCGTCATGGAACCCTGTTGCCTTCATCCTTACAAAAGTTGCCGCCTCCTCCCAGATGATCTGATTCAAGGCCACGACCTACTCATTTCCAAATCTTTGGTTCTTCTTGTCTGCGATTTACACTTCTCCCTTTTGGGCCAACCGCAAATCCCTCTGGCGGGACCTTAATCTTTTAAATTCTCCCATGCCACCCATCGCACTCCTTGGGTTCTCCTTGGGGACTTTTAACTCCGTCACCTCACCCCATGAGAAAACGGGTGGTACTCCTTTTTTGTGGACTCCAGCCTCGCGGCACTTCAGAGACTTCCTGGATCAAGCTACTCTTGCAGACCTGGGCTGTGTTGGACAACCTTTCACCTGGTCCAATAATCGCTTGGGACAAGATAGAATCCTCGCTCACCTTGACAGGGCTGTAGCTAATTCTTACTGGTTTCAGTAGTTCACAAACCTACACCTTTTTTGCCTTCCCAAAACCTCCTCAGACCACAACCCAATTCTGTTCGCTGACACACCAAGTGCTGACAAGTTACCTCGAAAGTTCAGATTTGAGAATGCCTGGTTGCACCACCCATCTTTCTACCCGTACGTTACCCAACTCTAGCCCTCTCTCAAACCATCTCCTCCCATCCTAAAAGCTAGGATGGATCATCTAGCTAAGAACATTGACGCCTGGAGAAGAGTCCACTGGAATAGTTCCTCCACAAACATTAAAAAAATTAAAAGAAGACTGGAGGGCGGAGCGCTGGATACCACATTCACAGTTCCTTCTAAACTTGGAAAGGAACCTCCTCATTGAGCTGAAGGAGCTCCAGACACAGTAAGAAGCTTTCTGGAGACAGTGATCCAGAATTTAGTGGCTTGAGGAGGGAGACAAAAACACTAAATTCTTCCACAGGGGAGCTAAGATTAACCATAGGTGAAACCACATTTTATTCCCCTAGGATGATTAGGGGAACGGCCTCTCCACCATACCTCAACTCAAAAACCACTGCAATCCTTTTTCCAAAACATACTCTTCCCACCATCCGCCGGAGACGCTCAACCTTCCCTCTGTTCTAACATCCACTCTTGCATCTTGGAGGAGGACAATGCTTTGCTCCTGGCTATTCCGTCACAAGAGGAGATTCAAGCGACTATTGTCTCCTTGGGGAAAGATAAGGCCCATAGTCACGATGGGTTCAATGCGGGCTTTTTCCAAAAGTTTTGGAATGTGCTGCAATCTGATGTTTGTCAGCACGTTAAGGATTTCTTTTCAACTGGGAACCTTCCCTCGGGTGTCAATGAAACAAACATTGTCCTTAATTCCGAAAAAGGACGGGGCGTGCTCTCTAGGTGACTTCAAACTTATCAACCTCTACAATGTCCAATACAAATTCATTTCCAAAATCCTTGTTAGAAGAATGGGCCCTTTTCTAAAAAAGTGTATCTCGAATGAGCAAGTTGCTTTGCAACCAGGGAAAAGACCTTTTGCTAACATCATCTTTGACAAAGAATTATTACACCATATGAATCAGAGGAATAGGAAAAGAAGGTGGTGTGCTTTAAAATAGGATATTTCTAAAGCTTATGAAAAGCTCTCTTGGAATTTCATTTGCCACTGCCTCCTGGCATATAGTTTACTTGTGTCCAAAATCATGAACTACGTCTCTCCAGTTACATATTCAGTAAATATCAATGGGTACTTGTTAAGCACTATTAAATCCCATTGTGGCATTGCATATGGTGACCCCCTCTCCCCGTATCTATTTATTTTATGTGCGAAAGCTCTCAAGGTCTATGCAGAGTTCTATTCGTAGATCCCCAGCGCTATTCCCGACCATTGCCTAGAGGGGGGATAGAATTGGTATGCTTCAATATGCTGATGACATTTTCCTATTTTTAAAAACTCAGACAAGGCATGCCATCTCATCACCAACCTATTACTCCTTTCTGAAAATGAGGCAGGGCAAAAAGTTAAACAGGGAAAAATCATGTCTCATTCTCAGTAGGGACACGCTAGTGCAACTTGTCTTTCAGGCTAATCGGGATCCATCATACTTGCTCTTACTTCACCTGCCCAGGTGACTCAATGGGCCTCAATCAATAGTGGAAACAGGAAGGCCTGCTCCACCACAGTAGAATCCAGAGGGGTATCCTTAGATTGAGGGGAAAATCTTTATCGATGGCAGGAGGGAAAATCATAGTCCAATCAGTTTTCTCCTTACCACTGGATGGGATTAGGACACCTCACCAATGATCACATTAATAGAATAGCCCAATGCCATGCATCCTTCCTTTGGAATGGGACGGCTGGCAAGATGGGATACCACCCTCTCAGCTGGAACACAGTCACTAAAGATTCGCGGTGGGTTGGGAATCAGAGATCCATCGATCTCAAACCATGCGGGTTTGGCCCATCTGGTACGGAGATTCATCAACAACCTAATAGGGCTTTGGGTTAGATAGCTAACTCAGAAATACCTCAAGGCTTCAACCTTTAAGTAAGCTCAGCCCAGACGATCAAATTCTTGTATTTGGAGGAAGATGCTAAAATTCAGGGCCTTCATTCTAGAGAATATCAGATAGTCAGTGAGCACCGAAGAATATATTAGAACTTTTCAAGACATCTGAGTCCCTTTGGAGGGTTCCATTTTTTACCAAATTAAACCAAATGTGCAACCAAACCTTCTCCAGTCAAAAAAATATGTGAACAGCCTCTCCATAGTCAACAAGGGCCTCCCTCACTAGAATGAAGTCATCCTAAATCATCCATGCCCCCTCAGGTGGTCCTTTCTATCATGGCCATTTCCCTTGGAGGACAGGATATTAGTTGTTGGAAAGAGGAACCGGCAGGGTCCTGCTCTTTTAAGGCCATTTACAAAGAGATCCAAGCATTGGATGTTGGACCACACATCCCCTCGAATAAGGTTTGGAAAGCTCAGGTCAGCCAAAAACTCTAGTTTTTCCTCTAGAGATGTGTCCATAATCGCCTACCCACAAAAGATTGTCTCAAATCACTTAATAATCAGGATACACAAACTTGTTCCTTCTGCCACTGCCAATTCTCCCACCTCATCCGGCGGAAGCTCCCTCATTCCATTGACAACCCAACAAAACACCCCTCTTTCCTATCCAACAGTTGTAACAACAGAACCACTCTAGTCACTACAGTGGCTAGGTTCATCTAGAAATGTAAGAATGACTTCATTTTGAACCACTGCTCGCCGGACCCCCTCAGTTGTTTGTAGCAAATCCATTTCCTTTCTTCTGCAATGAAATCTAACAAACATTTTTGCAGGTCAACTAAATGCAACCGCGGACCAACCAAATGCTTGGATCCCTCCTCCACCAGACTAGCTCAAGCTAAACTTTGATGGAGCCTTTCATCCGCAAGACAGGGCTGCGGGAATAGGGGTATCATCAGAGATCACCATGGACACATAATCCAAGCTTTCTTTGGGACAATCATGGTGACATTGGCTCTTGAGGCAGAACTGATCGCTCTAAGGAAAGGTCTTCAAGTTGTCAAGGACATAAGCATTGCGAAGCTCCAGATAGAGGGGGATAGCAACATTCTTGTCTCCACTGTCTAGGCCATGGGCCATTTGGGTTGGACTATGATGCCCGAGTGGAAGCGCTATCCTTCCCGGCGGATCAACATCTATGGAGTTTCAATCACTGCAAGAGAATGGGCCATGCTGATGCACTGTCCAAACACGCACAGCCAATTGTTGTCACCATCTCCTCGGGCCTCCTGGATCACATAAATTACCTCGATGAGATTGAGCAGAACAACACAACGATGTACAATCACATGTTTTTTGGACCAGTACCATGCGGTGGTTTCTTCCACTTCCACGGCTGATCATGTTAGAAGAATGGAAGGAGAGGGAAGCTCAGGGTTAGGGAACCTGCAGGTCGATGGCTTTGACCAGCTCAATTGGTTGGGGAACACCAAGCCCCAGAGAAGTGGCCGGAACAAGGATGTATTTGCTGTGACTATGCTTTGGTGTGTCTGGTCCTTTTGTGGAATGTTTATAATCATTGAGACGATCGCTTAGGACAAGCTAAAAATCCCTTGGGAGTGCTTTAACCTCCTGTGTTATGTGGGAAGTAGTGGTTTCTCTTCCCGGCTTAGGTACTTAATGTTTATTTTACTTTTGTTGTTGTTTTTTGGGGTTGCTCACAGCGGCCGTTATGGGTCCTCCAAATCTCTTTTGTTTTGCTTCAGGACATTCTTAAGTACTATATGTAACTATCTTCTTAATATAATGCATTTCCTTTTCCTAAAAAAAATAAAATATGAACGGGCATAAACAGGCTCCTTGAGTGTAGTTGAGCATTTAAAATCTGCAGTCAAATTGGTCAATCGACCGGTTGATTTGTTTTGCTTCGACAAGTGACAAATTGGATCTCTCCTTGCAAGGCGTCAATCCCCTCAAAAACTTCATTGTCCTGGGCGCTACAAAGCACAGAGATTCTGCATGGTTCATCAATAGAGGTGCAACTAATCATGTCACCTTACATTTGAGCAATTTTTCTCTCCAATCTCAACCATGATTGGTCAGCCATCACTTGACGACATTTCAAATCACCGAAGACAGTGGCTTGTGACTGGATTGGAGTTATCTCTTGATGTCATAATAATTTAAAAAACTAACATAATTATAAAAAAAAATTTTAAGACATACAAATTTTACCAATCATCACAAAAACATGGCAATATTGCCACATTAATAGTGCATTAGACCATTTTTAATGGTTTTTTCATCTTCTCATGATAGAATTAAACAAATGGGTCCTCAACTTTACCACCAAATAGAATGGGCTTTACTAACCTAAAAAGAAAAAAAAAAAGTGGAATGGGCACACAAAAACTACTCTACGTTTTAAGGCTTATTTGTGTAACATTCTGATTCTGCAGTATGCGGAAATTTATTTTTGTGCCGTTTGGGTGTGGATGAGCAATTTCAAACCCCAACAATCAAGGATCAAAATAACAGATGCGGTAGGCATAGTGGGCAATGGCCATAATACAACGTATTAGCTAATACATAGCGGTTGCAGCACAGTGGTGTGAATTTTTTAAGTGATAAAAAACTTCAAATCATGTGCAGCACAAATTTTGTGTTTTTTAGTGATTTGAAGCCATATTAGGGTAAAGATAACTTTAGGAAAGGCTATTGAGGAGAAACAATAAGAAAAATGATATATTAAATTAAAATTATTTGGCTCTACTAATTTTCAGACTGGAGCACCACTATTTTCAAAATAACGTCACGACCTCAACTGCTAATGTAGATGTTATTTTGAACCATGCCAACAACCACAAAAAATAATACCCAAAGTTAGAGTTGTATGCACAATTGATCAAAATAAGTCTTCAGTTTTTCCTGTGTCTACATCAGTGCCGTAACAAAAGTTTCCCATGTGAAAAAAATTCATTTTCCAAGCATCATGGAATCCTTAAATTACAAAAAAAAAAAAAAAAAAGTGGCCTTAAATCACTATTCGCTTAGTTGGTGAGGCACCTCCCTTCCCCAAAAGCAATAAGGGATGATTTGGCTACAGTAATAATGATGAGAGACTTGCATGAGGGTGTGTGTGAGTGGTGCTTCCAAGTGGAAAAAAAAAGGGTGGCCTTAAATATAGTGATGGCAATGGGGCATGTTAGGTTTGGGGCTATGTAAACCCGAACCCAACCCGATTGGTATTGCTGCTATACCAAACCTGCCCCGACCCCCATGGCAGGTTTGATAATAGTCATTCCAAACCCGCCCCATGATAAACACAGGTCAGGTTGAGTTTGATTGTAATTTATTTAATATTTTAAAATATTATTAAAAAATTCATATGTTAGAGTTGATTTGAACCCATGACCACTAACACAATATCCATTCTCTGCCACTTACATTACTTAACTCTCTTATGATAATAAATGCATGAGGAAATATATAATGTAAAGATAAAAGAGGCGAGTTGGGTTCATGCACGTAAAAGCTCAAACCCGCCTCAAACTCAACTCGGGTTAACGCATGAAAACCATAACCAACCAAAACCCGACCAACATGCTACCAAATCCGCCCCCAATAAGAGTGGGGCAGGGTGGATCCCTGTTTAAACCTGACCTATTTCCATCCCTACTTAAATCTACTCCCTAAAGAGAACACCACAACAGTAACTAATGGGTGTGGATATGTTTCCCTAAACCTCGTCAGGCCCAAAGACAGAAGAGAACAAAGACCATGCTGCAAGCAAACAAGCGAAAAAACATCACCACATAAAACCATACAGAAGGACAAAATTCTCACAACAGCAATCCAATGACTTTCTCAAGCTCAAACAAAATTCCAACAGCAATAACGAGACCTATTTCATTTCAGAATTGGGGAATGTTCAATCACCGACTCATCATAAACTAAGAACGAATGGAAGTGAACCTCGAAGCTATTGAAGTATACAATGCAAACTGACAAAAAAAAAAAAAAAAGAGTAAGCCTTGCTTGTCCTTCATTTAATGAAATGCCAAATGCATGAAAACACGAACATGGAGGAAAACAGATTATAAAATATTCCCAACCCACATTACCCTCCCTTGTCCAACTTAGATGCGGACTTGAATGAGAAGACAAAATAGGATGATTATCACTTGTAGGCCCTAGCAGGGTAACTTACTATCAAAATCTGAAGTGGAATAACAGGTGATACTGTTACAAAATCATACGGTTTTCATGCGTTTGTACCTGTTAATCAGATTAAACCTCTGCAAGATGGACTGTTGGACTGTTCTGGTCAAGACATCTATTTACTAGGCCTTCTATCAGATTACTATGCTCATAGCCAACCAAAAGGATGAATTTCAGGCAATAAGCAATTGCAAACTGTGATGAAGCCTGGTTCAATTCAGCTCCAGTCAAACATAGAAATGAATAAAACATATTCTTCACATCATACCATGGGAAGGAACACAAATGCCAGTCATCAGCAAATATCCCAAAGTCAGATCTCCAAAATCAATCACAGGGTTCAGCACATAGTTACACTTATCCGGTTCGCAGTTCGGTTAATTTTTATTAGTTTTCAATTCACGATTAGAGACTTAGCCTGATCAGAAAAATCGATGGAGTAGGTTCAACTAATTCACTTTTCAGTTCATCATATTTGGAGTTCTTAGCCTGATCAGAAAAATCGATGGAGTAGGTTCAACTAATTCACTTTTCAGTTCATCATATTTGGAGTTTGATTTCAACAAGTTCAATGAAAAAGATCATCTGTATCTATGCTATAAGTCCATCACTAGGACCCACGTCTAAAATCCAAAGCAAACAATATAACGGCTCTTCTTTACATTTACCATGGGCCAAATTTTACTTCAACCAAAGTCGAGCCACCATCACATGCAAAACAAATTATAAAAATTAATAAAGGTAATTTCCCTTGTTTATTGGTGATCAATCCTAAGTTTGGCCTAACTTTGATTGAAGTTAGTTATGGGCTACAGGACTAAAGTTAATAAAAGGGTGAAGTGCTTTCAAGCAGCTTCATTTTCTCGGTAAGGCCCACTGATGGATTTATAAGACTCAACTTGGTGAACTTTACGAGAATAACTCGCTAGCAATTTGAGAGTCGAACTAGGAATAGTTCAAAATGAATATTCAAAGTTCAAAGGCCTCATCAGCGAATGGTAATATTTCCTGATATGTGTTAAAGGTCCTTAAGATATCAGATTCACAATCAGAACATGCTTAAAAGGAAAAGTGTCTATCCTACGAGTTTTCTTAATACCTAAAGGCTAATAAGTAGACGAATAAATATAAAAGTGATCAGGAGTAAAAATATCGCAACAGGAATATAAGAAAAAGTAAAGTGAAAGATCCTCAAACCTTTTCAAAAATGTTAGCATTTGCAGAGCACAAGAAACTCAAAGCCTTTTCACAACCAAGACACAAACAAGAAACTCTAAAGCAAAATCAATCATACCTCCTACATCTCCATGCTGAAACTGCAAAAAGGGCTCTATCTTGCCAACAAATTATGAAGGATCCATTCTCCTCCTTAATCTTATACCCTTCAAATCCATTAGTCTGCAACAATCTCCGTGCCTGCAGAAGACCGTAGTAACTCAATTGTGATTTTTCATACCCTGCCATTTCCAAACGGTGAATCCACCTCTCAAGCTTCTCATGCCGCTCCTTCCTCTGTCCTCCCTCACACACAATGATGTTCTTGATCTCCTCTCCATATAGCATTTTTTCCAACTTTATACGATCCATCGACACTCTTGAAACTGTCGAGTCCAAGCAATCAAACAGCGCTGCATAGAAATACAATGCTTCCAAAAGACGCTCCATCAGCGTTGAACCATTGTGGTTTGACTCGTGTTCAGTGACAACCATGACCTTGGGCAACAGACCCCACAATGAGGCAAGAAAGTTATCCATTCTAGCCGAACATGGTGACGAAGAGGCCGAATCAGGACTCTGGTTGTAGCCATTTATCACTAGATCCTTTTCTAGCAATTCACCCAATGTGCTTTGTTTCATCTGCAGCATTCTCTGCAGATGAACTGAACTGGGGTTCTTGGCTGATGGTGGTGTCTTCTTGACACCATCATCATCAGATGCCAGTAGCAAATGTAATTGCAATACTGAGCTGATCGCCAGTGCCTCCCCTGTTTTTACCCGCAGGCTTTCAGGATCAAGATTCTCCAATTTGCTGACGATGGGATTGAACTGAAATGGTATATCCAGTTTCTCAGCTTCTTCAGCCAGTCTAAGGGCAGTTTGTTCTAGTACTTCTTTATGTTCATGAATCCCTGTAATTCTGAGATGGGGTGGGCCTTCTGGCCGGACATTCAACATCTGAAGCAGCGCAATCCACTGCGCTGGCTCAGCAGCATTGAGATCAATGATATGGACCATCTTCTCCCCTTCCATGGCTTCAATAATTGCTTGGTTTGAGATCACAAAAGAAAGCTTTAAAAAGGGACAGAGCTCAAAGAAGAGTCGGCGAACAAGGATCCCATCAGAAAGGGCTGCGATCCGAGTCGAATTGAGAGCTCTGTAGAGGCCAGGCCAGGACTTGAGGATGCGGCCTGCAAGTGCCTCAGAAAAATAGGCAGCCATGCGCTGCATCGAGTCCCCATCAGGAGAGGCAAGGAGGGAAATCTGCTCAAGGCAGAGATTTGCATTCTCTAGGCTTCCACTAGCAACATGGTTTGCGCATGAGAGGAGAAGCTGGATCAAACAAAGCCCTCGCTCCTCCGATTTGAGCTCACGGGGCCACCGATATGGTGATCCTAAGCCAGGCGATATCGACATGAGGGAGAAAAACTGCAGGGGTGATGAGGTTACCGACGATGATCCATCGTCTTGAACCATTCCTGTTAACAACGGTGGAGAAGATTTCTCCGTTTTGGAGTAAAGGGGTTTGAGAATTGCCAAGCAATGACTAAAGGAACACACAGAATGCAACCATAGGAAGACTTCTTCTAAGAATTTGAAAAAACCAGCATCCTAATAATTCAAATGTCGGAAGAAATTATAGAGGAAAGATTCTAATAACAAGCCAAGTGGGTTTTGTTTCTCTCACTAATTTGGACTGAATTCAAAGAAGATCAAGAGATATCCAGCATCTCATGGTCTTCCCCAAAGTGTTTTGAGAGAAAACGCAGGGTAATAATACAGATGTGGGAAGAATCTATGGATAGATTATTTAAGTAACAAGCAACATGGGTATTGTTTCCCTTCAAATCTCGATCGAAATCACAGAAGATCCAAGAAATAGTCAGCAAATCAAGTAGTCTTCTCTAATGGCTTGAAGAAGCAGCAGCAAATGAAATCTAATTTAGAGAAATTTTAGCAGAGTCAAGCTTACAGAAAGAAGCAAATGGGTTTCAAATGATGTGACAACTCCGCAAAAATTCATACAAGAAGCAGGTCCAAATCAATGAACAACCATTTAAGAGGGAGCCTAACAAGCAACGCATAAAACCCAAAAGGCCAAAAGTTTGATCCTACACCAAAGCACAAAACCTAGTGTACAGCAAGAGGAAAAATGAAAAGCACTTACTGAAGGAAACTCATGTCTTCCCTTTCCTCCAAAGTCAGAAAAAAAAAAAATAGAAACCTCTTGAGTGTGGTAGAAAATCAAGAATTCAGAAGAGATGGGAATTCTGGGTTTTCTCCTCCTCACCCAAACAACCTTGTTTCTTAGTTTCCTTCAAGCTCTGAAACACAAAGAGACAGATCTTTTAAGGAGGGAAGTTGTAAAAGATATGAGATGAGATAGTTGGAGAAGAAAGAAGAAAACTATTCTGGTTTCTGTTTTTTTTTTTTTTTCCCTATCTCTGCAAATCACAGGTAGTACAGATGAAAGCAAAAGGTAAGTAAACACGAAGAAAAAGAAGCCGATCCTGGGGTCTGCTGCTGCCCAAGATAAACCCACAGACAGCATTCAAGAAATAAGAGGAGAAACAGGTGGAGAATGACTATTTTGTATTCAATTTTTGTCCAGAGATTTGTGCCTGCCCCTCTTCTCTACCAAGAATGAAAAGCACGGATGAGAATAGTAAAAACGGAAAACGAAAGAAATAAATAGATAAAGGATTCAGCAGATAAAAGATGAAAAAATAATGTTTTTGAGTTTTTTTTATTTATTTTTTTTTCTCCTAGGCCTTTTGCTCGTTGGATTGAGGAGTAAGAGGATGATCTCATGGATGTTTTGAGGTTTAGTACTCCAGAACCGCTCATGTCTCATGGGGCCATAGAAGGGAATTATGCAACTTGGATAAGTTTGTTTAAAGGTGAGGATTTCTTGAGTTTGGAATTATTCGACTTTCACGCAGATCTTCTTATAATCCATTAAAATGGACCATAAAACAAGGACTCCCTTGATAGTCGCCGATCCGAAGTTTGACACTCATCTAATTGAATTGGACTGTTGTATCGACTTGCACTTATTTTGCACGGTAAAAATTTATCAGCTATTGATCAAATGGTTAGGATGATGATTTGAACTTCCATCATCATATATGGGTGGGTGGAGGGGGCATTGAAAGCCTCCATCATCATATATGGGTGGGTGGAGGGGAGATCTTTCGATCCCCCTCGTCTCATCTCCAAGTAGGGCCGCTAGTGGCCCCATAAGAAAGTGGTTCTCGGCAGAGGGGCTCCGATATATATGGGAAAACATCCGGCAAGAAGAAAAGGTGCTCACAATAAGGTGATCACCATGTGCCAAAATACCTAGTCAAAAATAAATTATGATCCATCCGAGTGAACCATATAACATTTTCACAATTGGATTAAGCCGTTGAATTAGCTTGCACTTATTTTGGACGATAAAAACTTATCGTTCATTGATAAAGTGGTTAAGATACTGATTTGAGCTTTTGTCACCATACATGAGCAGTAGGAGGGAAGATCTTTTGTTCCCTACCATTAATCCCAAGTGAGGCCCAAAGTTGTTCCCACTACAAAATGGTGTTTGGCGAAAGGGACCATGTTTTATGGTTTACTTAGATGGATCATAAGTTAGACCCCACTAAGTGTTTTGACATGCGGTGCTCACCTTATCACGAGAGTTGGTGTTTGGTGGAGGTTTTTCCTATCGTGATTGTTAGTGCTTGAGAGACATATGCACATAAATTTGTCCTAGATATATATATATATATATATATATGAGAATATTACTATACATCATTTCCTCAACATGTGGTGAGAAGACAATGACTTGACTTTCCCTCTTTATATATGAAGATTTTTATTTTTCATAATAACATAAAAGACTTTTCCTCTTTTATGCATGAATTATTCCAAATATGCATTTGTCCCTCGCTATCTGTTGAGGGAATGATGCATAATAATATTCTCCATATATATATATATGGTGCACCTCTCCAAAACTCGAGCTTAGGATAAGCTTTATGCTCACCCTTTTAGGGCCCACTTGGGGACTTACATGGGGATGGCAATGGGGGGATTTGAAGGACTCCTTGGGGTCCTCCTTTGTGAAAAAAAATCAGCTCCAACCCTATTTAATGATCAACCGTCCATTTGGATGAGTGTTAATCGATCAAATGGTCTAATAAATTCGGATTTAATCGAAAATTGATAGACATGTTGAATTCAAGGGGGTTGTGTGTTTGGTCCATTTGGATGGACCAAGGGTAGGCCCCACAAACGTGAGCTATGGAATTTTATCCTATGATTGAGCTTAATAGAGGCCTGAGCTCACTAGGATGCAAGATGATCATGAAAATACATTAGATGAAAAGATTCATATGTCACTACCTATATGCAAAATCTTGAGCCCACAAGATCATTTTAACCTTTTGACCTATAACCCTAAAATTTAATGGTTTAGAGACATCATTTTATTATGATTTTAATCCAATGGTGAGAAAATGTTGAATGAGTGTCAAATTTGGACTTGTGATTATACATGAGGATAATGTGTGTGAAAAGATTAGATTGATTCAACATGCATTACATGCAAAATCGGAGGGGCCAAAAATGGGTGTTTCTAAAGGAGGGCATTTTTAAGAACTTTTCATATATATATATATATGAAAAGTAGTGTTCGAATTTATTGGATGGTTGGATCAATTGACACCCATCCAATTGTACTGTTGACCATTAAAATTTTGAAGCCGAAATGGAGATGATAGAAATTAAGGTTGGAATTGATTTTTTGCAGAAAGGAGGGCCTCAGGGAGTCCTTCAAATCCCCCCATCGCCAACCCCATGCATGTCCCTAAGTGGGCCCCATAGGTTTAAGCCTTCAAGCTTATCCGCCGGCGTCACGCATGCACACACACACATTCATGCGCACCATCTCTCACAATATAGTGAAGGACAAACAAAATTGATAGGGCCCACCTAGAGCCCCGCTGATCATGGAACTTGGGGAGGGGCAAGGCGCTGGACATAGTCATCTTGGATGGGCACTTATATCAAGTTTGGAGTCAATCCCAAGTATCTTTTGGAAGCAATCCCAAGTATCTATCTCCTTCATTTGTAACCCACAAATTTAATGGCTGCATATTAACGAAAAATCTTAACCCTCAATCTAACTGTCCAATTTATATGGATTTGTGAAAACTCATTGGATCCATTGTAATTCAAGGGGCCCCCAAATGTGTGGATGGTTCGAATGCATCATAAAGTTAGCCCCACTATGTTGTCCTCCCTTTTAATATCGTGAGGTATAGATGCGTGTAAATGTTTTTCATATGTTATTACAATATTTTGGCAAATATTCATGCGCATGTATCCCTCACCATATTACAGTGAGGGACAACATAGTAGGGCCAACTTTATGATGCATCCAAACCATCAACACACATGAGACCCCTAAATTACAATGGATCAATCTCTAGAAAATGCCAGGGAAGTTTCTTACAAAAGAACGTCTATTCTTAACAACTCTAACAATTTTAAAAGGCAATGAATTTATCTAAAGTACTAATTTTTAGTAAAAAAAATTCAAAGAATTTAAATGCCTAAAAAGGCAACAAAAAGACTCCAATGACCGTACTGCTTCCCTATTTTTTCTCCTTAAAAACTCAATTGAACAAGCTTTGACCTCAAAATAAGATAGATCATGTGGAATATGCTTTGACGTAATATACATAAAAATGAAAAATCATATGATTTATGTAACATGAATTTGTTGGTGGGCCCATCATCAAATCTAAGACATGATAGGAGATGTCATGCTTTAAAATTTCTTCAAAACGAAGAGATAAGTAATCAACATAAATGACCCATCTTTGTGGGACTCTCACATATTATGAAAATTTTAAGTTTGAATTTATAGTGATTATTCCAAAGGCGAACCCAATTCAGATTAGTATCGAGTTGGAAATAATGCCAATTCATGGAGCTAGATAAATGTCAATAACTTGAATTTGTCCAAAAGTTGGTGTCAAACAAGAAATAATATCAATTCATGGGACAAATAAATGTGAAGGGCTTGGATTTATCTAGAGTTGTGGTCAATTATAAAAAAAAAAAAAAGAGGCAAAAAGGTGCGTGGAAGCACATGCATGTCAGAAGGATCTCACATGTTTAAAATTCAAAACCCGTATTTATCCTTATTTTCTCTCCTTCACATTCTCCTCGAATGGTGGATTTCTTATGGATTATCTAGCAGTAGTGGTTAATCATTTGCAATTTAGATAGGGTGGAAATGCTCCTTTTAAGATAGGGGAGTTTTTGAGAATTTATCATATATATGAACATAAAATAAAACAAAATAAAAAAATTTCCCAAAAAAGAGTTGATTTTCATTTAATTAAAATTTTTTATTTCATATGATGTAGAAATCTTTTCCCACTAGGGCTGAGTGGGTTGGTATTGACTTTGAGTTCTGCTATTGGCACACAAACTTGTTCTATTTACAAATGTTTTTTTAAAAAAAAAACCCACTAAAAACACCAAAATGCACCCAACCCTCCTCCCCCTCTCTGCCCGAGGTGGGGAGAGAGATCAAAGAGGGAGAGAGCATGGGGGAGGGGGAGGGAGAGGGAGAGAGAAGAGAGAGGGGTGGAGTAGTGGGGAGTTGGTAGACCCAGAAAATTTTACTTGGGGGAGAGGGCTCTATGTAAAAAAAATTAAAAATCCATTAAATTTACAAAATTATAGAGGGTGTTTTGAAAATTTTCAGGTTTTAGTGGAGGCTTCAGGCCCAAGTCAACTCAACTCGGTTCCACCATTGGTGGGGAGGGGGTGCAAGAGAGAGAGAGAACAAAGAGGAATGGGCCGGGAGAGAGAAGAGAGAAGAGAGAGGGGTGGAGGGGTGGGGAGGGGGTGGAGGAGAGAGAGAACAGAGAGAGGGAGGGAGAGGGATAGAGAAGAGAGAGGGACGGAGAAGGGAGGGGTGGGGGAGATAGAAAGGACAGTGATGGAGAGGGAGAGGGAGAGGGAGAGGGAGAGAAATGAGAGGGAAAGGAGAGAAAGAGAGGGCGAGGGAGAGAGGGGAGGAGGGGGAGGTGGGGAAGGAGAGAGAGGGGGGGCATTTTGGTATTTTTACTAGAGAATTTGTTTTTGAAAAAAACATAGGTGTAAATGGAAAAAGTTTGCAAGCCAATAGCAACACTCTTGACTTTTCATGGCACCTAGCAAATGAATATCTCCAAAATGCAAAATTACAATTGTAGACAAAATGCCTATGAAATTCACATTTTTCAAAATAAAGTGCTCATTGTTGGCAATAGCTCCTTGCAATGAATGTGATTTGTGCATACGTTAAGTCTGAAGATTGTATGCATGCTTTATGTTTGTACCTTAATGTACTTCAAGTATGGAGGGCTTGTTTTGTGGGAGTTGATTTTTCCAACTATCATAATTTTTGTGTGTTTGTGTGGGATTTGTTAGGAGCCAAAAGTTGACTTTGAAATTTTTTTCTGCTCAGGATGGGGTATTTGGCATAAAAGGAACCTCATTACACATGAGAAGAACCTACTTGATCCATGGTTAGTCATTGATGGAGTTGTGTCTTTAATTCAAGAGTTTAAATGTTCTCAATTGCCTCATAATACCTTTATTAAGGAGAAAGCCTTAAGGTGGATACCTCCACCTGTGGTGTTCTAAAGCTCAATGTGGATGGAGTAGTATTCGAGAAGATTCAAAAGACAGGTGTGGGCGTGGTGCTTAGAAATAAAAGGTATCAAGTGTTGATGGCTATAAGTAAGTTAGAAAATGGAGTTGAGGAAGCTAAGGATATTGAAGCTTTTTGGCAACCCTAACGGGATTCTTGGAAGTGATTCTTTGCACATGGTAGATGCTTTGAAAAAATCTTCCCCATCTCAATCTAGGTAGGGCCCTTTGATTGATGAGATAAAAGTTTTGCTAAATTCTTTTAAGAGTTTTGAAGTTATACATGTGAGTAGATACGGGAATGGGGTGGCTCATTTGCTAGCAAAGCATGCCCAGTTTATGGAAAAGATGTCTATCTTGTGGTTTTTGTCTCTAGATCTAATTAAAGAATATGTAATTATTGATTCCATATTGATCTCTATTCATTAATATCTATATGTTTTTCTATAAAAAAAAATTATTAAATAATGTGCTCATTGTAGTGCCTTATAAGGCCTAGTGATGGACAAAAATTCTGATAACTTTTAGTGGGTGGATTTTAGGAATTTCCAAAATGTCGTCCTTTGCATGGTTTCATAAATGCCAAAATACAATCTAGCAATTTCAAAATTAGTAGTCTAAATACTCTACAAGCCAAAAGTGACCTTTCACAAGGCGGTACCTTTTCAAGTATTATTGTTCAGGCTAGGACAGTCAATTTGGCCATTACACAAGGAGGCCTTGCCCACCACGACCCTCAAAAGGTACTTAGGTCCTTAAAAATAGGGGCTTCTGTTTCTAAGGAAAAGCCATATGGTCGGGCTTGGATAATTCTTTTTTTAAAATTTTGATCGTACAAGATATAATGACCATGATTTCCTCAAAATGATGTCGACCAAAACTATATTTCAAATGTGGGTATTGTACATGTGGCCCCAATTTCTCTTTCAAATTCTACCCACTGAATGTCAATTTACAAACATATCATTTTCGTTCTCATATTTCCCTTTGTTTCCACCTCCTAAAGTAGTAAACTTCCTTTTTTTTTTATTGCAACTTTCTCCATTCCTACAATTTCTCCATCATTAAAGAAGGTTTCAAGAGGGTTTCTCCACTGCTCCTCCATTTCTCAAAAAGAATATGAAGGAATCTCCACTACTCTTCTTCATTTTTTTACCCTATTGTTATAATTTTAACTTGAGGGCAAGGGATATTTTCACAATATCAATCCTGGTGAAATTTTGTGGTCTATGCATCCTTGTCTGTCGCATAGTTACTTTGCTAGTCACCAGAAAATGAAATTCCAAAGAGATTTACTACATTCTTGGGCACAATAGCTTGGACTTTGATCAATTCTTTTCATAGTCAGGAATTTCTCTTATTGAGAAGAAGAATATGGAATACAAAATCAAAATTAAAAACTCAGAACTACACCAAATCTAGGATTCTAAATCAGTGCTCTTTGTGCAATATCACACAGTCACTTTGCCAATCCATCAGAAAACGAAATTCCAAAGACTTCACGGCATTCTTGAGTACAATAGCTAGGACTTTGATTTATTTATTTATTTTTTTACAGTCAAGACTTTCTCTTATTGAGAAAAAGAACATAAAAAAAATTTCAGAACCACACTAAGTTTGGGAGTCTACCTCAGTGCTTACTTGCCAATTCACAAAAAACGAAGTTCCAAAGAACTTCATTGCATTCTTGGGCACAACATTGGGGACTTTGGTCAATTTTTCTCACAACCAAGATTTTCTTTTATTGAGAAGCGGTTCCCAACAAGGGCGCATAAACCATAAATTCCACAATTTATTGATACTGTAGAACTATCCCTTGTCCTTGAGGTAAAGTTATCACAACAGGGTAATGACTAAATGGAAAGGGAAAAAGAAAGAGGAGTAGTGGAGAAACTGTAACACTTCGACCCAACTTGACCTCGTTTAGCGACTAATTAATGTTTCTTTTGTTGTTAATTGTGTTTTGCTTGTGTTTTACTTTTGTTGCGGGTCATGGATAGGTAGTTGGGTTGAGTTTGACCTGGATTAGGTAGACCAAGCCCTTTTTTGTAATTGTAGCTTTTATACGACATGTTCCTTTTCGCATCATCTTGATGTCAACACGTGTCTTTCGTTGAGCTTGTTACCTTTCGTAACTACGTCGTTTGTAACCGATGTCGTTCGATTCCGTTGGGCTCGACTTTGACTCAAACTGTAAATAGCTTTTTGCATTGGACTCCATTGCACTTTTGCCTTAAGCTTATCCAATATAAGAGCCATCACCAACTCTCTTTCTTTCACTCTCTTCTCCTCCCTCACGTGGAAGGCTCTTTCTCGCTCCCTCTCGATTCTTTTCTTCCCGATCACCACTAAGAAGAGGAATTTGTGCTATTTCATCCCTTGGTGTAAGATTAAGGTGAGTGTTAGGTCCTTCCCATCTTCCTCATCTTCTTCCTCTCGTTTTCCATGACTGTACTCATGAATTGCCTTTCTTTTTCTCATGCATGTATGATAGTTGTGAGAGTATTGGACGTGAATTGAGCCCCAAGGACAACAATTGGCATATTTGAACTTCATTAAGGCAAGTATAAGCATAATTAGTATGAACCCATGTTGATAGATGCTAGATTTTGGATGATTCTCATGATCTTGCATGCCTAGTATGGTTACAACCCAATTTGAGCTTATTTCATTCTTTTAGATATGTTTTTGCTACTTTGGTGTTTTCCCCATTTTTCTATACTTGATTCAGAAATCGACTTAGCATATGCACGGCTAAGCCATGAAATGTGCTATGGCTAAGCTGTAAACTACACTACGGCTAAGCTGTGACCTAACCGTGAACTCAGCCGTAAATCAATACAAGGTGACACCTGAAAATAATTGAGAGTATGCAAATCAGCACTTTTCTACGGCCCAGCCACAACTAAGCCGTGAAGCCTTCTACGGTTAAGCCGTAAGGTTCCTTCGGCTAAGCCGTAAGGTTATCCACGGCTGAGCTGGCTGACCTGAACAGTAAGAAAGTGAGGAAAGGAATAAGACTCATAGGACTTTTATTATAAAAGGTAGGCAGCATGGACTTGCCCAACGGATTATGCAAACATACGTGAATGATCTCAAGGGCTGCGACTCATTCATGTTCGTTATCCAGTTGTTAAGTGCCTCCCCATGGATGTTGGTCTAAGGGACTTCGGTGCACCAGCTGATACAAGACAACATTAGACAACGGTGTAGCGGATAACTTAAAACGACATCATCATATATGGTTAGAAACACTAGATAATTAGATTAGAATTGGCTAGTAAATGAACTTGATTCGATATGCTAAGAGTTGCTTGCATGATATGTTGTATTTCGATCATTGATCTCCACTCTTTAGCAGGATCATTGCATGTAACATCGAAAGTCGTACTATGTGTCCACCTTGAGTATGCATGTATGTATGTTATCAAGCTTGCACGTATAAGACATGTTCTCGGATATACACGCAGGATATACTTGTCACGATCTACTCAGGGTATTCATGATTGACTCTGTATGATCAGGCACTACTTAGCCTCAACCTTAGGATCCCGACGGGGTGAATTTGGTGTAGTTTACATGGCCTTGTTGTAGTAAGGAAACGTCTTGGGGAATCTAGACCCTAGGAACCCGAGACCCATTCGTATCCTAGCCCGGTCAATGGTGTTCTTTGCATGGATATAAGATCCCTTTTTTGGGAGCATATGACAATGTAGTCGCCAACTAGTGATGTACACAAAATGTATACATTGATTCACATGGCATGTTTCTTTCTTGCACGACAGCTTAGTATACAAATGTGCCCTATTATGACTTTCATGATGTTCTTTATTCTATTAGACACAGCATGTGTTAACTTGTTATGGCTTATACTTTGCTGAATCATTGTATTCATGAGTTGTCTTTGATGTTGCAGGCTCAGACACCCAGACCGACCCCTCGTCGGTCAACCAGACTCCAAGTGAGGCCCCCGAGGTCCCATCAGGACTAGAGGAGTGAATGTAATCATTCCATCGGAGAGTGCCATGGACATCATTGCATGTGAGTCGTCATCATTTTGAGATTTGTCACGATTGGATCCTTGCATGATTTGTTCATGTTTATTTTTTTTCATTTTGTACAAACCTTTCTCTATATATGTCAGTTCTGTTTTCGTACTCTCTTCTTGTCTTGTTTAGTGTGATGTTTTGATATCTATAGCTTCCGCGTACATGTTTGGCACGTGTAAACTTTTCCTTGTGCGTATGCATTTAGACTAGGTCTACGTGTACAGGCACGGGAGCACGTGTGTCATTGATTTGGCTTTTGCTAACCTCCGAACTCCTGGACTCGGATTGTGATAGAAACCATTAGATTCTTTTGAAAAAATGGAGAAACCCTCTTGAAATCTTCTTTAACGATGGAGAAAGTTACAGGAATGGAGAAAGTCACAGGAAAAATGGGGGTCTAGTGTTTTAGGCGGTGGAAACGGAGATAAATATGGGAGGAAAATTGATGCGTGATATTTAGTTTGCACAATATCGTACAAAAGGGTAGAATTGAAAAAAAAACTTGGGGCCATAAGCACCAAACCCACATTTGGAAATAATTTTGGTTAACACCATTTTGAGGAAATCATGGTCTTCTATATCCTATACAGTCAAAATCCCATTTTTTTTAATGGCCGTGAAATTTGAGGGTCGGGGTTGGATGGTACTACCTAGGCCCAGTCCTGGCTCTCTTACTTTTTTTGTTTTATATAGTGTGTGTATGTAAATGTACACTAAAATACCCTTATAACAATAAAGTAGTAGTATAAAATATGGATATGAAGGGACTTTCAAACCCTATACCCATAGCAAAATACCCTAAACACATACTTCACTCATTTCATCTCGATTTAATTATTTTATTATTTAAGTTATGTATTATACTTAATGCATAAGGAATAAATTTTGTATGGTTACTTTTAATCTCTTTCTTCTAATTTATTTTCCTTTTATTTTGGGATTTTTATTTTATTTTTTCAAATATTTTTGCTAGAAAGGGGTGTACTTCCATTAATAAAAATTTACTTATTCCTCTATAGAGCAACTAGGATGCCAACCAATTCATAATAGTAGTTTGTATGTGTATGGTACTTCAAGGATAATATCCTTTTAATTAGAAAATTATAACTCCTAACTTCTTAAAGTTTAAACTAATGGTGATTTCTAGTGCATTTATTTTTGTGACTAATAACAAAGTTGAATAGTTAGATCAGTGTTAAACTGAAAATACAATCAAGTCATAAAAGGTAGGTGAATGTACATGGTTTACAGTTCTTGAAGGCAAAACTCTACTAGAATGATTTGGTATGTGAAAATTCCTATGAACAGTGGAAAATAGAATGAACTATTTAACCATTTTCCTACTTTGACAAAATAAATAAAACCGTACGTCAAGAACCCAAGTCACTAAAGCATGCGTGACTTTATTTGATAAAAGAAAGTGTTTAGAGATGGCTTCGATTCTCCAAATGCTTTCTTTGTGGTCCTTCACAATAAAAGTTAATTAAGAAAACACTCAATTGACGCTTGATACTTGGAAATGTAAAAATAAAAATAATAAATAATAGTTTTTTTAGGCCTGAGTTGTGCCTTGTCCCGTCCTTGACCCTCAAGATAAGGGCCTAGATAGCTTAGGCCCTCTAAGGCCTTTGGCTTGGATGAACCCGGCCCTCCATATATTGAGGTTAGCGTAAGGACAACGCTAGGCTAGCCTCAGGCCTTTGACAACCTTAGTTCAAATTGGAATAAGGAAGGTTGTGGTAGACCCAAACTCTCCCAATCTCAAATTTATCTTATCCCAACTTGACTCGTCTCAAGTTTATCTCACCCGAATCTGACCTGTCCTATGATGGTCATTGGTATATGATACCAATCCGCCTCATTTGGATTGGAGGTAGGTTGAACTTAAAGCTTAAAGACACATAAATATAAAAAAAATGCATAGGAATGAGTATGGTACAGATCAACACACCACTACTTTCTCTTTCCACATTCCTTATTTTGATGCCCAATACCATCAACACTGCATAACTTTTGTTTATATATATAGGGGCAAGCCTCTTTTAAGCTCAAGCTTATACAAGAAAATTTGTAAGCTCGAGCACTTGGGACCCACCTTTGGTCCATTCAAATGGACCAAACTCATGACTCCCCTAAATTGCACATGTCCACCAATTTTTGGCCAAATCTGAATTTATTGAACCATTGGATTGACTATGCATAGATTGTTGGCCATTAAACTTTTGGAGTCTATATAGAGATAATAGAAATCATAGTTGGGGCTGATTTTTTTGCAGAGAAAAGGGTCTTAGGGAGTCCTTCAAATCCTACGAATCCACATTCCCATGTGGGTCCCCAAGTGGGCCCATAGGTATGAGCCATACACTTGAGCTTACCTTATTCTAAGCTTGAGCTTAGGATAGAGGCTCCCTATAATATGGGTGGGTTGGGGTAAAACAACAAAACCAAACTCACCTTGTATCAAGGAAACCACTATCAAACCCAATCCTAATAGAAGCGGGATGTCGTGGGTCTCCATTTAAACCCAACCTATTGACATCCCTGCCGAGAAATTCAAAATTCTTAGAGTATATCAGGTATCATTGTGTAAACAAAATTCAATATAGGAAATATCGATTAGAAACACTTCCTACCAAACATGCCCTTTCCAACATTAAAGGTAGTTTGTTTCCAATGACTGAATATTAAAGTTGTGAAGGATGATAGACATGGGCAAAGATGTTAATTGACACTCAAATATTTGATTTACTTGAATAGGTATTCACTTCCCACTAAGAATAATGTTGGCATATAAAGGTATGTTTGGCATCTTACCATTTCGATGTTCCCATATTCCCATGAGATAAGATTGCGGAAAATAATGTTTTGTAGGTGCAAATCACTATTTCAAATTTTGATCTTTGAGAAGGAATGTTAAAATCTTTACCCTTTAGCATAGGAACATTGGAACAGAAAAAAAAAGAAAAAGAAAAAAAGAACATTACTTTTTTAAGAAACAACATACTGGCATAGTTATTTTCTACTTATTTCCTATCATGTAAAAAAGCACATTTAAAGTAGAACTTCAAATCTCGTCACTCTTCTAATGGGAGGCCCCGTGTTCACAATCTCAAAAGAGGGTGGCCCCACTTTGTAATATCTAAAGGTGGGCCACATGGTCACAATCACAAAAGATGGGCTCATATTATACATCTTATAAAGGCGGGACCACATTTTGATTTGTATGAACGTGGACCCAATGTTTTAATTTGTAAATGTGGGCAACATATTGAAATTTGTAAATGTGAGTCTCATGTCCACAATCACTTATGCTTTGTAATTCCTGAAGGTGGGTCACACAGTCACACTCACAAAAACTAAACCCACACTGTAAATGTTAGAAATGTGATCCTTATATTTGAATTTCTTAAAGGTTGGTACCATGTTGTAAATTCTAAATGTGGCTTCCCTATTCACAATTACAAAAAAGGTGGCCCTACATTGAAAATCTTATAAATGTAGGCACCAGGTTCTAATTTTTAAAATGGAGACCAAGTTATAATTTTCAAATATGGGTTCCGTAATCAGAGATACAAAAAAAGGTGTCCTAATTTTATACTTCTTAAAAGTGAGTCACATAGTTACAACTACAAAAGGTGGGCTATAGTGTAAATCCTATGAATGTAAGCTATATGTTATAATTTCTAAAGGTGGATTACTATATTATAACTTTTAAACATGGGTCGCATATATGTACTAACAATGTCCCAAAAAATAAAAAGTTCAAACCACATTGTAAGACTTATAATTTTCTTGTTCCTATTCCTCAGAATAAATTTTTTAGAATATTACCTAATAAGTTTCGTCCATGATATTCTCAGTGGAGTATAATATTATATAATGTTGCCAAATAAGTTTTGCACAACATAATTTCCGCTCAACCCAATTTAAACACAAAAATTGAAAAAAACATGAGAAAGATGCCAAACGGATCTTTAGTTTGGCACACATGCGGAGGGATTGACCTTGGTCTTCAAATTAAAGCGCCACACACCACCACTGCCCAAAGTATAAAAAAAGGCCTTATCTAGCGGTTCATTGGGTTCGGTTTTTATAAATAGATTCTATTTATGGATTTATTGGCCTAACCAAAGAATTTTATCTATTTTATAAAGATTCTTTTATTCCGTTTACCATTCCAAATTCAAGATTGAGACGGGGGATTTTGTCCTGATCGATTTGGTACCGTCTGAGTGCGCAGGAATATGGTATTTGTGAAATGAAGAGACCCTTTCCCTTCTTCTGTGTTCTTTTGTCCTTCTGTGTGGGAAAAGAGAATAAAGGCCAGCCTTATTCCTTTTCCAAACTTCCTTCCAAACATGCCATAACAAAACAAAACAAACGCTCTTTTTTTTGTCGTGGGCATTGGAATGAAGGACCTTGGGAAACATCCAAAAACAGCTCCTGTTTTGTCTCTTTGGTTTTATTTCTATGCCCTCGATGGGATGGCCATACACTTGGAATTACCTTGTTGAATAAGGACAATTAGACAATAGGGCTGCAGAAACAGACAGGGGTGGCAAGCACGTTTAACCTTTTCTTTGGAGGAAAGGTGGTGTCTGTTGTGGATTGGAAGTGGCTACTTGCTAGTCGAGGGTGTTAGGCAGGACATATACAAACCCAATTAAACGCAGTAAAAGGCTTAAAATTGACTCAACTTGGCTCAGCATAGCTGGTCAACTGAACTCAACAATATTTTCCAGAGACTCGGTCAATAACTCAAACTAGTTGAGGACTTTGTTATGGTGATCAAACATTGATTGAGGTAGACAGGTGTTTGTCAAGACTTGGTCTCATAATTTGATTTTCAATAAAAAAAAAAACCAATTGCTTAACTAATGTAGTTCCACCACTATCGTTGGATCAGAGTCTGCTCACCATGAACGTCCACGTTAGTCTCCCATAAATTTGTCTATCTATAATAAGAAGTTAGGTGCCATTGAATTAAACATGTGTAAAATAAATAATTAAATATTTAGATATATAAATTCAATCATAATTACAATGTTTCATTTTTGGAGTTAATACTCACAAGTGAGTGTACTCTAAGAAGAATGTGATACGAGGAAGTTTTGTCAAGCAAAAGTTGATTTTACTGAGATTAATTGAGTGGTAAATTTGCCACTATCAAGACACCCGGTAAATATTATCATTTCTGTTTAAAACATAGTGTAGAGGTGTTTAATGGCAGCTTAAAATGTCAAATCTTAATCAGCTCACCAACGGCGAGCTAATGAACTTTCCTAACGGTGAATTCAACATTCTTCATGTATATAATATACATGTGAAAATGAAAGCTTCATGACATATTTCCTCATCTGCAATGTTTTTTTTTATGTTTGTACGGAAATTGTTAGTGAGATATCGGTGTAAACAATGCCGAGTGGGCTAATTTCAATAGAGAATGCCGCATTTGAGATAAATTTGGAAGCTTGCTTCTCTCACGTTAGGGTGAGTACACTAGAAAAGACAAGGGGTCCACTATGATTTTGTTTTAAATCTTTTTTGGTGATACAAACTCATGCATCTTGGATTGTTGACAACACTTTAATTGTACACCTACACCTAAATTATTTGAGTGGTTAGGAAGTCCACCAGTAAGTAGTTAAAAAGTCCACTAATGAGTGAGAGGTTCCTACTTCGAAACTGTTTAGGGCCTTAACCGATGCAAAGTGCTAGTGGGTGGTGCTGTGTATCTGAAATTTTATTAATGATTAACCGTAAGGGGGTCAGCGAGTTCCTCATCTAAAATAATAAAAAAAATGCTCACACACTTCCATTCACACACCTTTGTTCTTAACTAGCATAGAACAACTTAGAGACTTGACTCTTGACTCTCTAAAGTCTACTCGTTTTGACATAGGACCGAATCAAATATAAGTGAAACTTGCTCAAGTCACCTTGTTTTGATAAGTTTTTTTTGTGTAAGGTGAGATCCTACTGGGCCATCCCAAATAAATTAAGAAGAGAATGAATACCCTTCCATCACCAAGAAAATTAAATTCATGGAACGTGAGGTCGACCAACCTACATTTGCATCTTATATCCTTGTCCAACCTTAGGAGTACAGATCCTCTAATATTTCACCCTATGGTGATCGTGGTGGAACTTGTCATAGTTTGCCACGTCACCAAGGGCAACCTGCCAAGCACTAGGGCAGCTACTCCATGGTGATGTGGCGGACTCTGAGAAGTCCACTTATGATTTCCATGAGGCAAACTCTCATTGAATCTCAATTCCCAACCTTAGTACCCATTCACACTCATTGGAGTTATCATAGTCTAAGATAAGAGGATGTTTAGGATAAATGGGTTATGTATTGTACTCTGAGATTAAATGGATTGGCTATTTGGGTTAGTCATGATCTATTTAGGGTCCATGGTATTTTGGTTTTTGTGCCAAACTTAAAAGCTTCAGAAAGGATATATATATCGAAGTAACTTATAACCATAATCTAGGGATTGCTCATCTAACCATAATATGGGGACAACTTATCAAAGTACAATTATACTAGTTTAAATATAGATTCTAATAAATTTCTACTGTGTCAGGATTGGTTACACATTGTTCGAAGTGTATTTGAAATTTCACCTTCGAATCTCCTCGAAATTTTTAAAAAATTTGAGTTATGTAAGGAGATCTTCCACTAAACTTTAAAAGTGTAGTTTCAAATTTAATCCCCAAAAATGATTTTTAAACACTAGACTTCCATATGAATTAAAAAAGAATCGAAGAAAATCTCTCTTTTTCTTTAAGCAACCAGTTCTTTTATAGGTCCACTTCACTTTCCTTTATTTTTATTATTATTAGGTTGGACCCTTGACCATGGCTCGAGGAGTGCACTGTAGTTGGACAGCACATATACATGATTATATAAGCAGTGACTTATATGACATATGATAAGTCCTTAACAATGCATATTTTTATATATTTTTTGGACCATTTTAAGGACTTATTGATTCAAAAGAGCTTCATTTAGTGTGAAATAATGTTTCCGTGCATTTTAAATTCATTTTAGTAATTTTCTGCACAATTTGCTTAAAAATCACACTTTTTGCTTACATTCATAAAACTAGCCAATTTTGGAAATCTATTTTTGGAAAGTTTTGTGAAAAATCTTTTTCTTATGAAAAAAATCAAAATTTCATCATCATTAGTTCATTCACATAAAATCATGAAAATGGTGTGCATTTTATTGTCATTTCGTGAGAGATAGGCTTACAGTCGTGCATTTGTGATCTTAAGGTTAAAATTGGCTTTTCATTGAATTCACCTTTGTTTTTGCATAAATTGAAGACATGGGTCCCATGTTCAAGAACTGAAGCAAGAAAATTATTTTCAAAAGAAAGGAGAGAAGAATTGAAGAAAGGAAAGACATTAGAAGAAGAAAAAATAAAAAATTGGCTTCATGGTCCCACACACATGCACATGTGTGAGGACACACTCGTGGGACATCCAAGATGGGATTCATTTATTTGCTACACATTTCAAGATATTTTCAAGATAAATTTGAAAAAAATCTCATCAAAGATGAAGAAGGAAAAGCCACATAAGAGACCTTCTTTAAAAATGAGTAAGAATTGAAAAAAAAAATGGCAAGCAAGTGTGGAATGCCCAACATGATGAAATTCAGAATTTAAGTTCAAGTTTTATGGAAAAAATCAGGTAAGAATTATCTCAAAATATTTCTTTGATTTTGGAGCTAACAAAGAGAACCTTCCAAAGAAGAAAAGTTAAACAATGCAAGAGATAAAGGAGGAAGTTTTGCACCTCATGTGTGCCATGTTTGATTCAAAGAGAAGATTCTTATCCCTAAGTTATCTCTCCAAAAATCTCAATGCAAGGTGGCAAATACAAGATTAGAAAGGAGCATCAGAGAAGGACTTTTAAGCAAAGAGAGAAAAAAAAAAAGAAAAAAAAATCCCAAGAAGTGATTCACGCCCAATCCAAGTGTACAGCCCATATATATATATATATTTTTTGAAGATTTTATGAGAAAGGAAATTTTGGGGCTTTAAAAAGTATAAATAGGGCACCCTTGTAGTAGTACAAGGCGTGGAAAGAGCTCCCCTCTAGATCTCTACACTTTATCTTCTCCCTCTCTCTCTCGCTTTATCATAGTTATCAAGGAGGCTTAACCCTGAGGCCACACTACATCCTTGGGTTGCTCACTAGAAGAGGTTTTTTTTTTCCATCCTAGCATGTATTCTCTCTGATTTTATTTTTCTATCTCATGAAAAGACTTTATATGTTAGTATCATGTTCTTCTTCTCAATTGTTTTTCTTTTTCTCAAGGTTTGTGTGGATACTTTGTTGATGTTTCTTGATTTTGTGCTTGGATTGAAGACCCAAGTTACTAAGATCATACTCCAATTAACCATGAACCTGGTTAAGAATAAAATTTGAAAAGAAAACTTCACTACAAGTACTATATTTAAATTCTTGTTTACTACATTTAATTTTCAACACTACTACATTTCAATTTCAGTGCTATTATATTTACTTTTTTGCACTACTACATTTAAATTCCAGAAATTACTACATTTAAATTCCAGTTTATTACTACATTCAAATTTTTGCAAATTTTTTTTTGTTTCTTTTAATGTTCTTTATGTTTTAATGCTTTGTTTTATGCATGGTTTAATGGCTGAAAGTTTTGTTATAGCATACATCACTTATTGGTGAGTTTCTTAATAAGTGAAAGGTGCGAAAGTACTCAACTTTCAGAGGTGTTTTGACTAAGTTTAAAACTCAGATTTGAATGTGCAAAGATGTGCCCAAATCTGTCCAAAAATAGTCCATACTTGTACAAATTTTTGATGCAACAATTAGTTCATATTTGAGTGTGCTTAGTTGGGTTTCGTTTAAGGTAACTTGTAGATTAGATTTGAGGACTTGAAAGATTTGAAAAACTGTGATTTAGAAAATGAACTTTTGAAATATATAATCTGAAACTGAAGTCATAGCAATATAAAAAAAATATATTCTACAACACATTTATTGGTAACATATCATATTGAAAATCCATTCAATATTACATTGTTTAAAATGGAAAGTTCGTGGACAACAAATATTTCTGGAAACACATTTAAAAACTGAGATTTTCATCTCAGGTATGCCCCAAAAATCATAGTGTTTCAAATGTGGAAACCAATGCAAGAATAGGCCACATATGCTGTAAAATTTTGCACTGTAGAATTTTGCAACTAGTTCATTCATTTATGCATATTTTCTTTGTTTTTCAATCTTTTTCCTTGGTATTTTTTATTGAATTTATGCATTCATTAAGTGTGTTCTTCAACCATTAAATTTAGATTAGGTTTGCCTTAGGTTAGATTCATATTTTTCTTAACTTTTGCATCTAATTTAAATTTCTGCATTCTCTTCTCATGGCATGCATTGCTTTGCATTGTTAATTTGTTTTCTAACTTTCTAAATTTAGAATTAATTGCTAACTTTAATTTAGGAATTTGGCTTGAGAAAGTTTCTAATTTAGGCTCTTTAGGTGATTGGTTTAGATTGTTTTCTTAAATTAATTTGATTCTAACTTAGAATTGTTTGATGATTTGTCTACAATTTTTTTTTTGTTGTCGTTGTGAATGTTTTAATTTTGGTAAGTTAATTTTTTTAGAATGTTTCTAATTTGATGTTCTAATTTGTGTATTCTTTTGCAGTTAATTTAATATTATTTTTTAAGTTAGGAAATTTTTATTTTTGGATTGTATTTAATTTAAAAATAGGAATGGTGATTATAATTTTCTAGTTTCAAGTTAGTATTAGATTTTATTTAGGGCAGGTGATAAGTCAAGTTGGAAACCTTATTTTAGCCCCCTGTGGATCAACCTGTCTCACCAGTTTATTACGATATCACAGCTCTGCATTTGGAGTTGACAAACATCATACTAGAAGAAGAGAATAGAACAAGAAGGGAGAAGAGTAGAGGGAGAAAGAGAGAAATTTCTATTAATGAGAGATTTGTGTGTCCACAATAGGAGGAGGAGAGTTTTATTTATAGAATAAGAAGACTTCTTCTCTAAGTAACATGTTAGGGTAGGACTCTTATTCCATGCAAGCTCTTTATCTCATGTGGGTCCCAATGTGGGCATCTACCCTATAATATTTATATTATAACATCAGGAGCTTTGATAAGAATTCTTATTCATTGAGCCTAGGGAAGTTCACTCAGTTGTTACATTGAGCTAGCTAGTTCTGACTCAACCTTCTAAGTCCTAAGGTGGCTAGGATCATGTCCATTTATGGGCAAGCTATTACTCCCAAAGTATGATTTAGGGGTGTAAAAAAAATGAAAAATTGTTTAATTGACCAAACCAAACTGAACCGATAGTTAATAACCATGTTTCATGATTATGATTATTAAATTCAAAAAAATCATTCTTTACAGTTTCAGTTTCAATTACTAATCAAACTGAATTGGAAACTGTACTTTATTATTTCACTTTATTATTTCATTTGTCTATGTGAACAATTTAATGTTACTTTAGTATTTTGGACTTATGTAATTTGTTATCTTGGATATTTGGTTTTGACTTTTAAACATGTATTTTGCATTTTGACCAAATAAATAAATAAATCAAATATGTATTTTGCATTTTGGTATTATGGCAAACATGTTTTTTAAGTGACAATTAACCCTAACTGAATTGTATAATATGGCTAACCATGGTTTGGTTGTTAACGGTTTTTGAGGTTACAACTATGATTATGGTTTTTTAAAACTAAAAACCGTAAATTACGATTCAGATAACAGTTTTCCTAAAACACACAGTTAACCAAACTATTACACCTCTAGTGTGACCCACTAATTGTATGTCATGTGCACTTAATTAAAACTATAGCTTATGCATTGGTTAACTAATGCATGCTATGCATTGCATTGTCCAAACACTGCCTATGTATATGTTTACTAGTAACCTTGGTCATATGCATGCGATTGTTTTGAAATTGTAAGGGTGATGTCTTACTTATGTTCTCCAAGATGTGATGTAAGAAATCATGTGGCCTACATGCCATGGCTCCCATGTCATATCAAGCTGAGCAGATGCCAACAGAGATGACAATCCTACTTAATTTTAAGACTTGATCTGGCCCCACAATAAGACTCCTAATAGGATTAGTGTATGTGGGTTTCTAGTGAAGAAGTCTCCAGTAAGTGTGACTCTTTAAGACTTGTCTGTGTAAGGATAAGGGAGCCCTAGGGTTAGATATACTCCATTTCCATAGGAAGATAAGAGGAGAGGAGATACATGGAACTTCCCTATCACTTGAAGATATCTGGTGACGTGATGGAGTCTTCACATCCAGATTCATCAATTGGTATCAGAGCCTGGCACCGTGTGTTCTTGGTTTGAATTTTCATGAAACAACATGGATTGTAGTAGATCTAAGGTTTTCCTTGGAAGCTCTTGTCTCGATTTTCTCTTTACAACACTGAGTTTGCAAGAAGAGGAAGAAAAGTTTATCTTTTCTTACATGCGCACAGATCAAGACATCATTAGTTGTGTTTCTGGTTCTTTTTATTGCACAGAAGGGACAAAAGGAAATAAAAGGCACTTTGCTTGTCTTTTCTTTTTTGAGAAGGCACACAGTCAAAGAAAGTGAGAAAGGAGATGGAATTAATTGAAAAGATCAATTGGTATCAGAGCATTGCTATAATTTGACGGATTGGCATATGTGATTGAATTCGATCCAATCCCTAGGCCTGCTGTTGATGCCCCTAAAGAGGACCATGAATTGTGTGAAAAATGCGCCTTTAATAACAAATCAGCGAGGCATCTACTGATTGGATTTTTAATCAGTGATTTGGTGAAATAGGTTGTGCATTTCATTCAAGCAAAATAAATCTATGACTATGTTATGGACAAATATAATGAAACCTTTAAATCTTATCTGATGGAGGCATTTAGCGCATATGTTAATTACATGATGCCAGAGGGGTTATCTATAAAGGATCATATTGATAAAATGTTAGTCTGACATAGTCACCTCGCCACCTTGGGAAAAGAAATCGACTAGGATTTTCAGATCTTGCACTTGTAGATGAGTCTTCCACCTTTGTGGGGGAATATATCTTAAACCCTTAGCCCCCCAAAAGGTGTAATCCTTAGTAAGGTTAAAGCTAAATTACTTGCTGAAGGATAATGGAAGGTTGCCCGTGGAATAACACCAACAAATTTTGTTATGATTGCCAAAGTTAAAATTGATAGCGGTGTGTTAACCATTAATGTGAAAAGAAAATAAATTTAAAGGCAATCTTAAACAGAAATGACCTAACATTGGTGTTTGTTTTAATTGTGGGAAGCCTAGATACTCTAGTTCTCAGTGAAGAATGAAAGAGGGTGAGAATAGCCGCCAAGGTACAGTGGCCAAAGAACACTGTGATTATGTTGACATGGTCATAGAGTCCATGATGGTTGACATCAATGACGAGAATTGGTGGATTGATTCTAGTGCCACTAGACACGTATTAAGGGCCAAGGCTAGATTTATCGAACATAAAGATATGAAACCCGGAGAATAGAGTATTTACATGGGAAATGAAACATTCTGTAATGTATTGGAGATAGAAAAAGTCAAAATTCCCTTACCAATAGGAAAATCCCTTTATCTTTCTGATGTTTTATTTGCTCTAACTATGAAAAGGAGAATCATCTTTGTGAGCCAGTTGGCTATAAATGGATTCGAAATCAAATTCAAACACAAGGATGTTACCATTGGAATGCGTGGTCAAGATTTAGTCTATGGCTCCGTTTCTGAGAAATTTTGTTTGTTGGACATTCTTAATGATGAAATAAAACCTACATTTTGTTATTCCATATGTGTGAATATATGCATGGATAGTTTGGCAATGTTATGACATATGAGATTGTGGCACATTAATAAAAACAAAATTGATAGAATGGTTAAAGATGGACTTTTACTAGACTTAGGTAAAATAGACTATCCCATATATGAACCAAGCATAAGTGGGAAGATGATAAAAAAAACCATTTCCAAAAGGAATTAAAAGTTCAGGCATATTGACAATAATTCATTCAGATATATATGGACCATTGAATGTATAAAACTGAATGACTATTTCATCACATTCATTGATTATTACAATAGATATGGTTGTGTGTACTTGATTAAACATAAACATAAGGCCTTAAAATGTCCCAAACATATGCTATTGAAGTTCAAAATCAAAAGGATAAGAAAATAAAATGGTTTAGATCTGATAGAGGGGATGAATATACTTTGGAATTGTTTAAAGAATATTGTGTACGTGAGGAAATAATTCATGAACATTCATTTCCATATACCCCACAGCAAAATATTGGAGTGGTTAAGAGGAGGAATAGGTCCTTAATGGATATGGTAAGATTAATAATCAGCCACACGAGTCTTCCGCCATATTTGTAGGGAGAAACATTAAACATGACACAATATATTTTAAACATAGTACCCTCCAAGAGTGTGCCCAAGACCTTGTATAAATCATAGATTTGTGCCAAACCAAAATTAGAACATGTGAGAGTTTGGGGCTGCTTTATATAAGTCCTGCTACCACTACAGGAAAGATATAAATATTCATCAACTCCAAATGTAGAGCCGTGATGTAGTATTGGTAAGACCAGGTTGATCTATGGGGGGCTATTAAAAAAAGGTTTCAGCTTGACTTGTTACCTGCTTTAAATAAAATCTAAAACTAACTTAAAACTAGAAGATTACAATCACAATTTCTATTTTTAAATCAAATACATCGCAAAAATAAAAATTTCCTACTCTAAAAAAAGGAATCTTAAATTAACTATAAAAGAACATACAAATTAGAAAATCAAATTAGAAACATGAAAACTTTCCAAAAATAAAGCATTCAAATAAAATAGAAACAAAAATTAGAAACAAATCATCAACCAAACCTAAATTAGACTCAAATTGATTTGAAAAACAATCTAAACCAATAAATTAAAAACTTGTCACGCCCTAAACCAGAGAACTGGAAACAAGAGTGGGCCCCGTGGTGTGCATATGTAATCCTGTAGCAACCTGTGCCAAGCAAGGATGAGCACGAATTGCTACAAGGGAGATTCCATAGGAACATATGAAGAAGTCTCACAAACACGTATATTAAGATTCAATCAATGAAGCGGAAGTCTGTAAAATACATCAATAATGATCATAAGCAATAATAAAATATCATTCATTCATAATTATACTTTAAGTCTTTTAATTGACCATCTACAATCATAAGACAACAAAATACTAAAATACAGTTATACAAATCCAAACAACATGTTCATCCAACCCTGATTCTAAAATAACCATAAGTCCAAACAGGTCTAATCCTAACAACCCAGTAGAAAACCCGATAATGCTTTACGTAAGACAACTAATAGAATATGTCGTCTTCAGTCCACTCGTCTACTCCCTGAGGTACTGTTGGGGTACCCTCTAGGGGCGCATCGTTTGCCGTACCAACATCGGGTTTTGTATATGTAACACCAAGGGTAGCATTGTTAATATGACGGTTAAGCAAATATAGAGATATATAAGACCATTAGGATGTATCAAATGAGTTAGAGAGCATATTGATTAAAAGAGATAAAAAATCATAAGCTAGGTATATTGTGCATCAAATAAGCATGAGTAATGAATCATAAATAAGATATCATAACATACTAGATGGTATCCACGAGCCTATATTCTCTTTAAGGAGAGTGTATAATATATAGAAGAGAATATTGCTAGGGGATCAGTCTAGCTTTCCAAGGAGCACCAACCTTTTCCTTTATATACTACTGCAGTAGTAACATAAGAGATACCCAAATTAGTCCCGTCGAACCTAATAAGGATACAAGCTAAATGGTGTCGACTCAATATATCAAGACCATCCCGAATTCATATCAAACATGCTTATTATTGATCATAACCATCATCATATACTCGTGCGTACTCGTTCATACTTATATAATATCATGCATACGAGAGTTTCAGTCCTGAGATCATATGCAATCATAAGATTCGAAATTAACAAGGTAGCTGATAATCAGATAATGCATATTTAAATGAGCTAATAGAACTCAAACCTTGTCAACCTTGGCTCATAGGCACACACTCAGTGAAAGCTCCAGCATTGATTTTGCCTCAAGATTTGCTAGGAAGGATGGGTACATGATTGGATCATGTTGAGGGCAAGGTTACTTAAGGAAATGAATATATTTAGATTTAGTACGTGTAACACTCCGATCCCCTTTGAGCCGGATTAGTGGCTCATTAGTGTGTGTTTTGTTTTATTTTATTCTTTTGGACTTGGTTTTGGGCCTTGGATAGGTAGTTGAGTGACCTTTGACCTGGAATAGGTAGTTCTAAGCCCTTTTTCGTAATTTTGCTTTTGTTTTGCTCATATCATCTTTGCATCATCTTGGTGTCAGCACGTGTATTTTGTTGAGCTCGTTATATTCCGTAACTGTGTCAGATCCGTTTGGAGTCAATTGGAGAAGTTGGACCCTCGTGTGACTCGATTTGTAAATAACCGAAACTTCCCGGACTTTGACTTAAACTCCAAAACCTTATATATATTAGGAGTCAGTTTCCAGATGTCCTCATTTCTGTGAATTTGGCTTCAACGTGCATGCAAGGAGAGCTCCACGTTTCTCTTCCACTCCTTCTCCCCTCTTCATTCTCTTCTTCGGTCTTGGTTGGTGTTGGGAGCTTGCATCTCGATTGGGTTCTTCTTCCTTCTTTCTCTCCCTGTCTTTGTTTTGGTAAGTGGGTTCTTCTCCAATTCTTTCTTCTTCTTCTCCAATTGCTTCTCCCATTCTCTGATTTCTTTGTCTTCATCTCATGCATGGTGTATCTCTTTGATTTGTTTTGGTTTTAGTTGCTTTGGAGCTTGAGGTTGTGGATTTGATAGAGCTTTGAGGCAAGTATAAGTACAGGCTTTGATAACACATATGGGTGTTTGTTTGATGGCTTTGATTCACTCTTATTCTTTGTCTAGCATGTTTTACAGCCACAATTTGTGAATTTGGAACCTCTGTAACTCATTTTATTCAGTTTCTGTATCAAATTTCAGTTTCTGTACTCAGCCCGAATTCATCTCTGTATTGTACGGCTAAGCCGTGAACTTCTACGGCTTGGTTTCCAGAGACTCGAAATTTGAGTTTTGTTCTACGGCTAGGCTACGGCTAAGCCGTAATTTGTCCTACGGCTGAGCCGTAAGCTAGCCGTGACCCAACCGTACCCCAGCCGTGAATTAAATCTCTGATCAGTCGAAACTTTCTGATCAGTACTCCTACGGTGAAGCTACGGCTAAGCCGTGGAATGCTACGGCTAAGCCGTGGATTGGTCTACGGCTAAGCCGTAT
This sequence comes from Sextonia rubra, assembly GCA_037013555.1. Taxonomy (NCBI): domain Eukaryota; kingdom Viridiplantae; phylum Streptophyta; class Magnoliopsida; order Laurales; family Lauraceae; genus Sextonia; species Sextonia rubra. The sequence goes on from JASUAD010000001.1 coordinate 70,126,282, forward strand.
ACTGACTGTAGCTCAGCCGAAAAAGGGCATCAGATCAGAGGTGAAAGATGACCTGTTTAGCTGTGTTTTGAATGGAACCAAGGTGAAGCCGTAGTGCATAGTACGACGAGCGCGTAAGATGTCTTCGGCTCAACCATAGGTCCCTCATGGCTAAACCGTTAGGCATGGCAATTCTGAAACATAACTTAGGATAATGGTGAGACTTGTAGGACTCAAATACAGGTTAACCACCCATGTAAACCGGCCCAATGGATTCTTGGATCGCATGAATAGTCTGTTAGGCTATGACTTATTCATGTGAGCGTTGATTTACTGTTAAGCACCTCCCCATGGGTGTTGGTTTAAGGGACGTCGGTGCACGCACAGATTACATTGCAACACTTTGATGGCAACGGTGCATTGACTAACTTAAAACTACATCAACATGCACGGTTAGTGACAGTGAACAACTAGCTTAGGACTGGCTTGTAATGAACCTTGACTCCGTATTAATCTGAGATGCATTGCATATTGTTTATGATTTTGCCCTCTGTTCTGTTAATCTAAGTTTATGCATTCCGTAGTCATTTTTGTTTTCGTCCTGTATCTCTGTTCTATGCTTCGTTCTGCACTATGCTTTGATCTATGCTGTGCTTTGGATTTATATCTATGCTCTGCTGGCTTTGTTTATCTCTGAGTTTGGGTATTCCCGGGTGGCTCTGCCCAGAGGTTAATATGTGAGGATAAGATCCGGTCTTTGTCATCGGTGAGTCCAAAGCGGATAATCTCCCTTTCTATGGATTTGATTTGATTGGTATTAGTCTGGCTCTACTCAGCCTCAGCCCTAGGATGCCCGACGGGGTTACCTTTGGCTTAGATCTCTGTATCTCTGTATAACTGCAGTGTTGCTTTGTCTTGGGACCCCGGAACCCAGGAAACCGAGACCCACTTGTACCCTGGCCCGGTCAGTGGTGTTCTCATCTGCTCTGCTTTGCTCTGCTCTCTATTGGAGAGAACTTGGTTAACGTAGTAGCCACTTAGTCAGTATTTCTATGTTTGATTCACATATCATGCTTTACTTCTATGCACGATTTGCTTAGCTTACTAAGATGAAACTCTGAAATCATTATTCTGTCATTTATTCACTTTGATACTATGAGTGTTACACCCCTGTTACTTATATTTGCTGGATCGTTGTATTCATTTGTGTTGTCTGTGGTGTTGCAGGCACAGATACCTTGCCCAGCTCCCCGGCGGTCGAGGAGGCTGCAGGGGCGAGTGTAGAGGCACCCTCAGGTTTGGCAGAGTGGGCCTGATCATCTCTGCCGAGTGCGTTCATGCATACTTCCAGTGGCTTTTCGTTTTGGGATTTTGAGTTTTGGTTTCAGGGGACTTGTATTTGGACTGTGGATCTTTGGACTTTGGACTTGTATTCTGTGTATTTTGTATATATGGTTTTGGTGTGTATTTGGTTTTATATCAGTGTATTTGTCTTTGTCGCTTCCGTATTTGTTTCTGCTTTGGCTTCCGCTATTTTCTTGTTGCTTGCTATGATATCTACAGCTTCCGCGTTCGTCTGTTTCGCACGTGTTAGATCCCTTGTGTGCGTGCATCTGGACTGGGTTTGGGTGCACGTGCACGGGAGTACGTGTGTCACCGGTTTAGCTTTTCGCTAACCCCCGAATTCTGGGCTCGGGTCGTGACATACGTACTGTATGGTATCAAAGCATGCTAGTTATAAGCATGTAGGCATCCAAGATCGTGGTGAGATAACGCTATCAACTATTTGACTCGAAGTCTCATATGTTGATTTGGGGTTTGACTAACTCAGGGCATTTTATATTTGTGTGTTGTGTTTCTTTTCCTTTTGCAGGATGGCATCAGGATCGGGATCTCGGGATGAGAATCAACAAGGCCACAACGGTGATAGTGGATCAGTACCTCCACACATCAGTAGTGAGGAACGAATGATGATGATGATGCAGTCTATGCAGTCATTACAGGCACAGATGGCATCCATGGTAGATAGACAGAGTCAGGCTGCCGCAGTAGCATCACCTCGTATAGATCAGTAGGTGATTTTCCAGCCTAAGGAATCAGATCCAAATGCTCTTTTCGACAAGTTCCGTAAGCGAGGGGCGACTGAGTTCCATGGGATAGAGGACGCATTGCAGGCTGAGCAATGGTTGGAGCAGACTGAAGAGCTTTTTGATACGATTGTGTGCAGTAACAAGCAGAAGGTAGTTCTCACAGCCTCTATGCTTCGGAGTGTAGCTAAGACATGGTGGAGGAGTGTTAAGACTTCATTTCAGACTATGCCCAGTGCCACAGTTTGGGAGACCTTCAAGCAGCAATTCCGTCGTAAGTTCATGCCTCTTCACATTCAGCGAGCTAAGGAAGTGGAATTCTTCAACCTCCAGCAGAGACAGATGTCAGTTGCAGATTATGTATACAGGTTTACCGAGTTGTCTCATTTTGCAGAGGACATGGTAAACACTGAGCAGAAGAAGGTGACTCGCTTCGTCAACGGCCTGAACCCGAGGCACAAACGCCACGTGGTTGCTTGTATGTGGCCGGCTACATTAGATGACGCTATTGACAGAGCCTATGATGCAGAGGCCATCTTTGAGGAGGAGCGAACAGAGGCTAAGAGGGCAGCAGGTTTCAGTGGCAGAAGTCAGTTCCAGAAGAAGTTCAAGGGTAAGCAGGGCAGTTCGAGCAGTGCTCAGGTGATTTGCGGTCACTGTGGGAAGGATCACCCCACAGACAGATGTTGGAGGAAGAGTGGGGCTTGTTTCGGGTGTGGCTCTACGGATCACAGGCGGGCCCAATGCCCGAAGTTTCAGTCCTCTCCACAGACGAGACAGGCAGGACCTACAGCGCAGGGCAGATCTCAGCCAGCTCGCCCGGCTCAGAAGCCGAACCGCCAGACAGCCCGAGCCTATGCTGCTACGCATGAGGGCGCGGAGGAGGCCACAGTCGTGGAAGGTAAAATTTTAATTTCTGATGCAGAAGCTTTAGTTTTATTTGACTCCGGGTCTACGCGTTCGTACGTAGCACCCCATTTTGCTGTGCAGCTTCGACAGCGACCCACACCACTTCCATATTTGTTGTTAGTATCCACTCCGGTTGGTAAACGGGTGGAGTGCAGTGTTTTCTACCCTCAGTGTGATGTGCGGATAGCTGGTCATCAGCTCCCAGTAGACCTCGTGTTGCTCACGACACTGGATTTTGATGTGATCCTTGGTATGGACTGGCTTGCGAGATATCATGCGTGTATCAATTGCTACAGCAAAGCTATCTACTTTGATTTGGGCAGCGGATTCCGATTTGAGGGCAGCCAGATGAAGTGCCCAAGACGTGTGATCTCTGCTTGTAAGGCAGACAGGATGCTTCGTAGGGGATGTGAAGGATTTCTTGCATTCATTTCAGAGAAGAAAGATCAGCGACAGCTCAGTGAGATTCCAGTAGTCAGCGAGTTTCCGGATGTCTTTCCGGAGGATGTGCCAGAGTTGCCACCGGTTCGGGAGGTAGAATTTGCTATTGACGTGGTACCAGGTACAGCACCTATCAGTAGAGCTCCATATCGTATGGCACCTGCAGAGTTGTTGGAATTGAAGAAACAGTTGCAGGATCTGTTGGATAAAGGGTTCATACGCCCAAGTGTTTCACCTTGGGGAGCTCCTGTATTGTTTGTTAAGAAGAAGGATGGCAGTTTCCGGATGTGCATTGATTATAGGCAGTTGAACAAAGTGACTATCAAGAACAAATATCCATTGCCTAGGATTGACGAGTTATTCGATCAGCTTCAGGGTGCAGCTTACTTCTCTAAGATTGACTTGAGGTCAGGATATCACCAGCTCAGGGTGAAGGATGAGGATGTTCCTAAGACAGCTTTCAGGACTCGGTATGGTCACTACGAGTTCCTTGTCATGCCATTTGGTTTGACAAACGCACCCGCAGCTTTCATGGCGTTGATGAATAGGGTGTTTACTTCCTTCTTGGACCAGTTTGTTGTAGTCTTCATAGATGACATATTGGTCTATTCGAAGACTGCTGAGGAACATGCAGACCATTTGAGGAAAGCATTGCAGCTGCTTAAGGATCACAAGTTGTATGCCAAGTTGTCCAAGTGTGATTTCTGGTTAGAGCAAGTTGCATTTCTGGGTCATAAGATTTCTAGAGATGGATTGATGGTGGATCCGGCTAAGATTGAGGCAGTAGTCCATTGGCCCCGTCCTAGATCAGTGACAGAGATTCGGAGTTTTCTGGGTTTGGCGGGATATTACCGCAGGTTTGTGCAGGATTTCTCGAAGATTTCAGCTCCGCTGACTCAGTTGACTCGGAAGAAGGTCCCGTATGAGTGGACAGAGAAGTGTGAGCGCAGTTTCCAGATGTTGAAAGAAAAGCTCACTACGGCGCCAGTGTTGACTCTCCCGGATGGTAGTGCGGGATTCGTGATTTATTCCGATGCTTCTCGAGTTGGATTAGGCTGTGTACTGATGCAGAATCAGAAGGTGATTGCCTATGGATCCAGACAGCTGAAAGAACATGAGAAGAACTATGCCACACATGACTTGGAGCTAGCAGCTATTGTATTTGCACTGAAGTTGTGGCGACATTACTTGTACGGTGTGAAGTTCGAGGTCCATTCCGATCATCACAGTCTGCAGTACTTGTTTGATCAGCATGACTTGAATATGAGGCAGCGTAGATGGTTGGAGTTTATCAAAGACTATGACTTTCCGATCAAGTACCACCCAGGCAAAGGAAATGTAGTTGCAGATGCACTTAGCAGGAGGACAAACAGCCTTCAGGTGTTGGCAGGATTTTATATGCTTGTGCATGATCAGCCTGTAGAGGTTCGGATGGTAGGTGAATTGGTGACATTAGCTACTACCGTCGTATTTCAGCCTGAGGTGATTCAGCAGATTAAGGATCGCCAGTTTGAGGACCCCCTCCTGGTGAAGTTCAGAGATCGGATTGCAGATCGACCGGATTTCAGCTTGGTAGATGGAGTTTTGTACTTCAGGAATAGGTTGTGTGTTCCCGCTGTGGATGAGCTGAAAGATAAGTTGATGACAGATGCGCACGATGCCCGATATGCGATGCACCCAGGGAGTACGAAGATGTACCGGAACTTGAAGGACAGATTTTGGTGGAACAATATGAAGCGGGAGATCGCAGGGTTCGTAGCTCGATGTTTGACCTGTCAGAGGGTGAAAGCTGACCATCAGCGACCTCCAGGATCATTACATCCATTGCACACTCCGCAGTGGAAGTGGGAGCACATTACGATGGATTTCGTCTCCGGTTTTCCGCCGACCAGTAGAAAGAATAATGCGATCTGGGTAATAGTGGACAGATTGACCAAGTCAGCGCATTTCCTTCCGTTCAAGAAAGGGATGACATTCACAGAGATGGCTAGGAAGTTTGTTGACGAGATAGTCAGATTGCATGGTACCCCAGTATCTATTGTGTCTGATCGAGACAGTCGTTTTGTGTCTTCATTTTGGAGAGCATTTCAGGAAGCTATGGGCACGAAGTTGAGTTTTAGCACGGCATACCACCCCCAGACTGATGGACAGTTGGAGCGTACCATTCAGACGTTGGAGGATATGCTCAGAGCTAGTGTGCTGAACTTTGAGAAGGAATGGGATATGCATTTGGCATTGTGTGAGTTTGCTTACAACAACAGCTTCCATGAGAGCATTGGTATGGCACCTTATGAGGCTCTATACGGACGCAAGTGCAGGACCCCGGTGTGCTGGGAAGAAGTTGGAACTAGAAGTTTCCATGGTCCGACAATCATTGCTGAGACGACAGAGAAGGTGCAGAAAGTGATAGAGAATCTGAAGATTGCTCGGTCCAGACAGAAGAGCTATGCGGATACTCGGAGGAGACCTTTGGCATTCCAAGTCGGAGATTGGGTATTTCTTAAAGTTTCTCCGATGAAGGGCACAGTTCGATTTGGTCAGAAGGGCAAGTTAGCTCCGAGATATGTAGGACCGTTTGAAGTCAAGAGCCGAGTTGGAGATTTAGCCTATCGGTTGGCGCTTCCAGTCGAGTTCTCCGGTGTTCACGATGTATTCCATGTGTCGATGCTCCGTAAGTATGTGCCAGATCCGAGCCATGTGATTCGCTACGATGACCTTCAGATTCAGCCTAATGCGACTTACGTTGAGCGTCCGCTTCGCATCGTTGGGACACGAGAGCAGATTCTTCGTACCAGGACTATCAGATGGGTGAAGGTGTTGTGGGAACATCATGGTCCAGATGAGGCTACATGGGAGCTAGAGGAGCAGCTAGCGCGCCAGTACCCACATCTCTTTGCGCAGGTAGGTAGTCATTCCGAGGACGGAATGATTCCTAGTGGGGGAGGATGTAACACTCTGATCCCCTTTGAGCCGGATTAGTGGCTCATTAGTGTGTGTTTTGTTTTATTTTATTCTTTTGGACTTGGTTTTGGGCCTTGGATAGGTAGTTGAGTGACCTTTGACCTGGAATAGGTAGTTCTAAGCCCTTTTTCGTAATTTTGCTTTTGTTTTGCTCATATCATCTTTGCATCATCTTGGTGTCAGCACGTGTATTTTGTTGAGCTCGTTATATTCCGTAACTGTGTCAGATCCGTTTGGAGTCAATTGGAGAAGTTGGACCCTCGTGTGACTCGATTTGTAAATAACCGAAACTTCCCGGACTTTGACTTAAACTCCAAAACCTTATATATATTAGGAGTCAGTTTCCAGATGTCCTCATTTCTGTGAATTTGGCTTCAACGTGCATGCAAGGAGAGCTCCACGTTTCTCTTCCACTCCTTCTCCCCTCTTCATTCTCTTCTTCGGTCTTGGTTGGTGTTGGGAGCTTGCATCTCGATTGGGTTCTTCTTCCTTCTTTCTCTCCCTGTCTTTGTTTTGGTAAGTGGGTTCTTCTCCAATTCTTTCTTCTTCTTCTCCAATTGCTTCTCCCATTCTCTGATTTCTTTGTCTTCATCTCATGCATGGTGTATCTCTTTGATTTGTTTTGGTTTTAGTTGCTTTGGAGCTTGAGGTTGTGGATTTGATAGAGCTTTGAGGCAAGTATAAGTACAGGCTTTGATAACACATATGGGTGTTTGTTTGATGGCTTTGATTCACTCTTATTCTTTGTCTAGCATGTTTTACAGCCACAATTTGTGAATTTGGAACCTCTGTAACTCATTTTATTCAGTTTCTGTATCAAATTTCAGTTTCTGTACTCAGCCCGAATTCATCTCTGTATTGTACGGCTAAGCCGTGAACTTCTACGGCTTGGTTTCCAGAGACTCGAAATTTGAGTTTTGTTCTACGGCTAGGCTACGGCTAAGCCGTAATTTGTCCTACGGCTGAGCCGTAAGCTAGCCGTGACCCAACCGTACCCCAGCCGTGAATTAAATCTCTGATCAGTCGAAACTTTCTGATCAGTACTCCTACGGTGAAGCTACGGCTAAGCCGTGGAATGCTACGGCTAAGCCGTGGATTGGTCTACGGCTAAGCCGTATACTGACTGTAGCTCAGCCGAAAAAGGGCATCAGATCAGAGGTGAAAGATGACCTGTTTAGCTGTGTTTTGAATGGAACCAAGGTGAAGCCGTAGTGCATAGTACGACGAGCGCGTAAGATGTCTTCGGCTCAACCATAGGTCCCTCATGGCTAAACCGTTAGGCATGGCAATTCTGAAACATAACTTAGGATAATGGTGAGACTTGTAGGACTCAAATACAGGTTAACCACCCATGTAAACCGGCCCAATGGATTCTTGGATCGCATGAATAGTCTGTTAGGCTATGACTTATTCATGTGAGCGTTGATTTACTGTTAAGCACCTCCCCATGGGTGTTGGTTTAAGGGACGTCGGTGCACGCACAGATTACATTGCAACACTTTGATGGCAACGGTGCATTGACTAACTTAAAACTACATCAACATGCACGGTTAGTGACAGTGAACAACTAGCTTAGGACTGGCTTGTAATGAACCTTGACTCCGTATTAATCTGAGATGCATTGCATATTGTTTATGATTTTGCCCTCTGTTCTGTTAATCTAAGTTTATGCATTCCGTAGTCATTTTTGTTTTCGTCCTGTATCTCTGTTCTATGCTTCGTTCTGCACTATGCTTTGATCTATGCTGTGCTTTGGATTTATATCTATGCTCTGCTGGCTTTGTTTATCTCTGAGTTTGGGTATTCCCGGGTGGCTCTGCCCAGAGGTTAATATGTGAGGATAAGATCCGGTCTTTGTCATCGGTGAGTCCAAAGCGGATAATCTCCCTTTCTATGGATTTGATTTGATTGGTATTAGTCTGGCTCTACTCAGCCTCAGCCCTAGGATGCCCGACGGGGTTACCTTTGGCTTAGATCTCTGTATCTCTGTATAACTGCAGTGTTGCTTTGTCTTGGGACCCCGGAACCCAGGAAACCGAGACCCACTTGTACCCTGGCCCGGTCAGTGGTGTTCTCATCTGCTCTGCTTTGCTCTGCTCTCTATTGGAGAGAACTTGGTTAACGTAGTAGCCACTTAGTCAGTATTTCTATGTTTGATTCACATATCATGCTTTACTTCTATGCACGATTTGCTTAGCTTACTAAGATGAAACTCTGAAATCATTATTCTGTCATTTATTCACTTTGATACTATGAGTGTTACACCCCTGTTACTTATATTTGCTGGATCGTTGTATTCATTTGTGTTGTCTGTGGTGTTGCAGGCACAGATACCTTGCCCAGCTCCCCGGCGGTCGAGGAGGCTGCAGGGGCGAGTGTAGAGGCACCCTCAGGTTTGGCAGAGTGGGCCTGATCATCTCTGCCGAGTGCGTTCATGCATACTTCCAGTGGCTTTTCGTTTTGGGATTTTGAGTTTTGGTTTCAGGGGACTTGTATTTGGACTGTGGATCTTTGGACTTTGGACTTGTATTCTGTGTATTTTGTATATATGGTTTTGGTGTGTATTTGGTTTTATATCAGTGTATTTGTCTTTGTCGCTTCCGTATTTGTTTCTGCTTTGGCTTCCGCTATTTTCTTGTTGCTTGCTATGATATCTACAGCTTCCGCGTTCGTCTGTTTCGCACGTGTTAGATCCCTTGTGTGCGTGCATCTGGACTGGGTTTGGGTGCACGTGCACGGGAGTACGTGTGTCACCGGTTTAGCTTTTCGCTAACCCCCGAATTCTGGGCTCGGGTCGTGACAGTACGTATTAAGGATATTTACTAACCAACCTTATACTAGAGAATCCGTGGTTCTGAGGTCATTCAATACGATGTACTCATAAAATGTATGGTGTCATTGTGTTACCAAATCTCGGTGTTACATTGTGTATGCATCAGACGCCTCTTCTTATGCCAACACCCATGATGTAACATCAGAAATCCATCTCGAAAATCAAAGGAGATGTGTGACAGCTTAACACTTTCCTTCTTATCATTGATCACCATTGGACTACTTTAATTGAGGTAAAGGTGCCATATCTAAGGTGTTATAAAGTTTCGGAAATCCCTAATTTCCTAAATTCACAGTGTTTTTACGACTTAGCCGTACACATGTTACGGCTTAGTTGAGTGGCATGGGTTTTCTTTTTAATTTTATACGCATTTATGGCTTCGTCGCATTTTGGTATACGGCTTAGCCATATGATGTCTATGGCTAGGCTATGGCTTGGCTACGGCTTAGCCATAACACAATTCATGGCTTAGCCAAGGGTGAGCTGTAGAGGAAAACTAGGTTTGGTTGTTCTAGGGAAAGTCAGCTGTAAAATGGCTTACGGCTTGGTCACAGGGTAGTTATGGCTTAGCCGTAGTTCATTTCACGGCTTGGCCATAGGTTAGTCATAGAACAAATGTAGAATTTAAGCTCTCTAGCTTTCCAGCTGTAGAACACTTATGGCTTAGCCGTGGGCTTTGCCGCAAACTTCAGAATTTTTGAAAGCTGTTCCTAAAGCCGGAGTTCAGTACATGACTCCTCAAACTTGGTTCTAGTGAGCTTTCTTTTGCTTCAAAGTTTCATAATAGGTCTTACATAACCCACATATCAACAATATTACATATTCATACTCATTATCACTTAATCTACCATATTTATACCTAATCAAAAGGTGAAAGAGCTATAAACTTGCATTAAAGAGATTCCTTCAAGAATCAATAAGTTTTACCATGCATGTATTAATATGCACTCTATACTTGCCTTATACCAGTGCTTGACTCAAAGCAACTTCTCCTTAGGTGTGGGGTGGAGAAAGCCTCAATAAAAGGAAATTCCTATTCTATGCAAAGACATGCAATGGGTGAATCTTGTGTAAGTTGCATGCATGTCACCAAATTGAGTCTCCTTGACTCTATTGGGCTCAAAGAAATGAAATGGTATTGGAGTTCTTACCTTGGGGAGTTGTAGAGAAGATGAGGAGTTGAACTGTGAGTTTCAAAGGAAGAAGATGAACAAGAGGAGGAAGAAAAAAGGTGGATAGAACCTATTTCTCCTGCATGCATGGCTTCAAAAGTTGAATTTGGTGGATAAGAGCACTAGAGGGGAAAGAAGAAAATGGAGCTCCAACACTAAGAGTAGAGGGAGAATGAAGAAGAGACGTGGCATTCTCTCCTTTAAGTTAAATTTTCTGGACTTTGCATGCAAGTCTACTATTTTTAGAAAAATTCTAATTTCAGTGAAATGGCTTCAATTGGGCCAAGATGGGTCCGAATTAAGTTGGGCCAAATATGTAAAAGACACATGATACAACTAATGTGGTGTCAAGATGATGCAACCCATGTGACTCTAAATTTACAAGAAGGTCCTTAACTACCTAGGTAAAGTTTGAACCCAACCCACTATCTATCCAAGACCCAAACCTAAGGGGTTTGAATTAATTTAGTCAAAACGAGTGTTAATTAGCATCAAACAAGGTTAATTATCATAAATCAAGATCAGAGTGGGTTAGGACCTTACAAAACCTAAATTAGAAACTTTCTTATGTCAAATCTCTAAACTAAACTTAGCAACCAATTCTAAAATTAGAAAGTTAGAAAACAAGTAAACAATGTAATGTAATGCATGAGAAAAGAATGCAAAAATTTAAATGAGATGCAAAAGTTAAAAAAAATATGAATCTAACCTAATGCAAATCTAATCTGAATTTAATGGTTGAAAACACACATAATGAATGCATGAATTCAATAAAAAAAAACAACAAGGAAAAAGATTAAAAAACAAGAAAAATATGCACGAATGAATGAAACTAGTTACAAAAATTCTACAATGTAGAATTTTACTATAGCTGTGAGTTGCTCTTGGATTGTTTTCTCGTCTAAAACACTATGATTTCTGAGCATATCTGAGATGAAAATCTCAGTTTTTAAAGGTGTTTCCAGCAACATACCTTAGCATTGTATGGACATAAATGTTAGAGTCTAATTTGTTGGGAAGAAGTAAGAACTAAAAGTTTCTATGGATCGACTATCAACGCTGAAACAACTGAAAAGGTGCAATAAGCAATTGAAAATTTGAAAGTTGCTTGTTCAAGATAGAAGAGCTATGCTGATACTCGTAGAAAAGACTTAGAGTTTCAAATTAGCGACTGGGTTTTTCTAAAGGTCTTCCCTATGAAGGGTACGATTCGTTTTGGTCAAAAGGGCAAGTTGGCTCTCAGGTATGTAGGCTTGCTCGAAATAAAGAGCAGAGTTGCTAATTTGACCTACAAACTTGCACTTCCTATTGAGTTCTCCAAAATTCATGATGTTTTTCATGTATCGATGCTCCATAAGTATGTTAGAGATCCTACCTACGTCATTTGATATGATGATGTTCAGATTTAGATGAATGCATCGTACGTTGAGCATCCACTCCGTGTCGTGGGTACGAAAGAACAAATACTGCATATAAGGACCATATGATGGGTCAAACTCCTTTGGGAGCACATGGTCCTGATGAAGCCATGTGAGAACTTGAAGAACAAATGGCCCAAAAATATCTCGACTTCTTCACACAGGTAAGTTTCATTCAGAGGACTGAATGATTCGTAGTAGGGGAGGATGTCACACTCCGAACCCAATTAAGCATGATTAACGATTAATAAGTAAGTTATTAGATAATTAACAACAAATTATGATAGTTGACATAGATTTTAATGTTGTGGAGTCTAGCGAGTCGAGTTTAGGTCATGGATAGATAGTTTGGGCTGAGTTTAACCTTAATTAGGTAGTGAAAGCCCATACTAGAATTCATAGTTTCATGTCATTCATACATCATATTGAGGTCATCACATTTGTCTCATTGAGCTCGTTAACTTCTGTACTTAACTTGAACGTAAATGATGTCGTTTGAATTAGTTGGACCCTCATTTGACTTAAACTGAAATTACCTTAAGAAATATGAACTTTCATATAAACTTTAGAAATTTTCCTCTATAAGAGAGGAAACTGTAGTCGTTCGAACCTTTCTCTTCCTACTACTCTCTCTCTGCCTCTGCTTCAGAATTATTCTTCTAGTGAGCACTAGTGCCTTTGCAACTAAAGCCATAGTGGTTGCATGTGTTACCATAGGCTTCCACTTACCACCACCATCATCCTTTCCATCTTCTTACAACTGGGATTGTAGAGTCCTTGTTTTCAACTCCAAAAGTAGTTCCAATGGTAAGACCTCTTTCCCTTTCCACAAGTTTTAGGTTTAAGAAGTGAAAAAGACTCCACCTGTAAGCATGTATTCATTTCCTTCCTCATTCCTTACATGCATGTCAGGAATTGGGTGTGTCATCTCAAGTTGAGCCAAGAGCAAGAGTAGTAGTTTGAATTCTAAACCAAAGCAAGTATAAGCAAATTTTGGTACAATGCATGTTGGTATGTTATGATTTTTATAATTTTACTGATCCTAATGTGTATTCAGCCTTAATGTCCTTGTTTTTTTAAATTTCTTTAAATGCTACCGTATGATGAGTTTTCAATATTACCGATGAGTTATGAGTCAAAACAGAGGATGATTAAATAAAGTAGGTACATCATAGTGGAGACATAGAGAACTGAACCTCTGTTGATTCTGATTAAGAAAATATGAAGCTTACAGCTAAGCCGTAAGTATTTTACGGCTTGAAATCCAGAGATCTGAAAATTAAAGAATCATTCTACGGCTAAGGTTAACCCGTAGGATGTGCTACGGCTAAGCCATAATCAAGTCGTGATTCAGTTGTAGGTCAAGTATAGCTAAGCTGTAGACCAATATATGGTTAAACCGTGAATACAGAGGAAACATTTATGTAACCTCGGCTCAGCCGCAGTGTAATCTACAGCTAAGCTATAGGTTGCCCACAGTTAAGCCGTAGATCACCTATGGCTAAGCCTTAAGCCATTAAAAATTAGAGTTAATTAGGGGCTGTTACAAGACCTTGTGGAACCTCAATTCATGGATCCCTTTATCCTATGCATTGGCCCAATGGAACAATTGAGCATCATGAAGTGTCTTGAGGGCTGAGACCTATTCATGTGGTGTTGTCTTTTTGTTAAGCACCCTCCTATTGGTTTAAGGGAGTTCGATATACATTCCCGACACAATGTAATATCATAAGGAGACAATTGTTTATCAGATAATGGTTTTAATTTATAGCTTTTAGGCTAGTTTTAGATTTTTATTTAGGATAGGTAAAAGTTAAAAAGGAACCTTAGAACACATTGCTCCCTAAGGATCGACCTAGTCTCACCAGTTTTATTATTACATTGCAGTTCTGCACTTGGAACTCACGATCAAGTTTTTGGTGCCATGGCCGAGGAACGCCATTTAAGGTAACTTTTCTAACTTTCTTGATTTACATTGCTTTGTGGGTGTGATTTGATTTTGGCATCTTTCTAGAAAAAGAAGGACGTACATGGAATGATGAGCCACCCTAATTTGGAATAGGAATGTGCATGGAATGCTGGGAAGTACACATCACTCTGATTTTTAGAAATTTTCTAAAATTGGGAAAAGTTACTATTTTCAACTTGTCATAACTTCTTTTGGAAGAATGTACACCAAAAGTGATCTAATCACTGTCCTTGATCTTCTCAGTGTCCAAGAAAACCTTTGCCCCTATAGTGTGTGATAGCTTGTTTGTTCAGGAAATTGATCTTTCAAATGGGTACATTTATGACTCTACCACTTCGAGGTGGCAAACCTGGTCGAGTTGGTTTCATAGGACTGGCTTGGAGAACTAGAGGAAACTTTTCAACTTGAAGGAGTTACTTGTATGCTTTTTGTATAACTTAAGTTTTTATTGTTTTTCAAAAAAGAAATAAAAAATAAAAAAAAAACTAGTGATTCCAAAAATGGATTAGTGGAAATCCACAAACATGAGGGGACTTAACAATGGGCAAACCAATGGGAATGGAATCAATACTGATGGTCCACCAAAGTCATGGTATGCCTTGTGCGAACAAGATAAGATTGCAAAGTTACATCAAAAAAATTATCCAGTTGGATTTTATGAACGGGAGTGAGCCAATCACTATGATCTTTGTTATAATGAGGAATATGTAGAAATGTTATAATGAGGAATCTGTAGAAAAGTTTAGTGGAATGAGTAGGTCAAATGATCAAGGACTGATGGCCTCGCAAGAGTTCGCATACCCCACACAATTAGTCTCCTTTCAATACATATGTGGGATTTCCATGGCAGGCCGAATCAAATTCAAATCAATCACATTACCACAATGACATGGGTAACATATGTGGTCCAAATTAGGATGATCAATCACTGGACAATTAGTGAAATGGGCCCAATACAAATCATATCTCTTATCCCCAAGAATTTACTTTCGACGGGTCGTATGACTACTACTCACAGGATACATCATATGTACCCCCTTCTTCCCCCCGGTCATATGCACCTCATTACCTTCATCGCCCGAATGGTTATATGAACCACCACCACCCCCGAAGAATTCTTTGGAGGATACTTTAGGCAAATTAGTTGAGTTCACACAAAACAACATGCAAACCATACAAAATAATGAACAACGCATGAAAAGCCTAATGACTTCAATTAATCAAATAGGGCTTGAAATGAGAAAACAAACTGCCAACCTTGGAATTGAAATAAAAATTCAACAAGATGATCCTACATTCATTGAAGCTCTTATAGATATGGATCACACAAACACACAGTGGATATCCAAAGGTACACATGAGAACAAGGATGATGGTGTGATGCATGAACCAAATAATGAATCACAAGAGCTCGTGTGCCCCATTTTTCCTCAGTACCGGCCATTCCACTTCTCTAAAGAGGAGTCTATGCCCTTTTACATAAATCCTTTTTATGATTCAGATTCCTCTAATGAATTTGGCATTGCTTCTTTCACAAATTTGATATTCCTATGATTGAGGAAACCCCAAATGAACCTAATGAGCCCCAAAAAGAAGATTACAATTGAAAGGATAACCCCATTTTTCGGATTTCTGAGTCAGATAATCTGGAATCCTTGGAACCATGTACTGACTTTTTCATGAAATCTGATGACCCTACCCTTAGAGAAATTACCTTCACATTTCTTGGCCCTCAATGTTATTCAGAAAAACTTGTGAACTTAAAGAACAGTGGTCCCATTTAAACACCGGAGTCTGACAATTTGGAATCCTTTGAGCTGGTGCCTAAACAAACTGTGGAAATCAATTTAAAAGAATTTGTGGCACGGGAGAACCTAGGGCCACCCAGTTACTCATTACGTCCTCTCCTGTCTTTCAAAGATCCATTTTTAAGGGAGAAGGAAGAAATTTTCTTTGTGATCCCTTCTTCACATAGTCTACAGAAACATACAGTCCTAAGTTCATTAAGCCCACTACCGACATGGTTTCATCTCTTTCTATGCTTCTTATAAACAGTGTGGAGGAAAATTTCATTTGGGATCCAAGTGGACTCATGGTTTCGAATCTAGTAGTGTAGTTTTTTTTTTCTTTTTAGCATAGATATTTTCTTTTAAAGTAGCTTCTTGTCTTTTTGTTCTTGATTTTCTATTTTTTCTGACCTTGGACAGGGAGCAACTCAAACACATCTTTGGGTGACTACTTCCCTTTACTTTCCTTTACATTTATCTTTCTTCATGTTACTTTTATTGTTCTGTATTATATGCATAAACATCGAGGATGATGTTCATCTTAGGTTGGGGGTGGGAACATGCATGTTTGTCTAATTTTAAGCAAAATTTTTTAATTTTTCTGTCACTTTTTTCTTTTTAGTCAATTTTTAATCATCTTAGTTAGTTTTAAAAAAAAATTTTAGGACCGTTATTTTTTTTGTTGGCATTTATTTTTCATTTTAGAAAAGAAAGTTTGCAAAAGAATTGAAACGATTTGAAGATAAATAGAAATCTGAAAGGTTCATACTTTTGGAAGGAAGTAAAAAGAAAGTTTGCATTTTCTAAAAAAGGAAACCTATTGAAAGAATACTAAAACTTGCTCTTCACATACACACACGTATACATATTTTGAAATCTTAGTTATGAAGCCTTAATGCCAGTTTTAGAATTTTTCTGGAGAATGCAATGTGAACTTGAAATTTAGTTTGTAGAATATTTTTGTTTCATAGTTCATTTTTAGTGAATTGTATATATTAGAACTAAAATGAATTAGTTCAAGTGAAATGAAAACTGCCACTTAGTGCTTACTTTCTATTAAAAAAAAAAAAAGAGAAGAAAGAGCACATAATGAGAAGTTTGTGACTAGTTTGGGTTCTTAGCCTTTTTAACTCGAGCTAGTAAGCCCGGAGGGATATTTCTATATATAGTGCCTTAAAGTCATCTAGTTTGGGAGTTATTGGCTGTATGCTCACTACATGGGTTAATTAGAAAGCTTAAGGGCCCGTTTGTTAATTTAACTGGTAGAGTGAAGTGAGGTGAATGACAATTTTAAAAGATAAAAAACTAAGAGGGGTTAAATTAATCCAATGATTAGATTTTTTTTTTTTAGTGAAAAGAGAATGTAACTTTTTGGCTTTTTGTGTTAAAAGTAGATATTTTTTGTTAGTTAGTGGGATGAAAATGTAAGTTTTTGACTTTTTTGTGTAAAAAGGTAAAAATTTTTTTTTGAAATGTGGTATTGTGATTTGACTTTTTTGGGTTGTTGTGTGGTGAAATGAAAGATGACTTTAACTTTACAATGAGGGGAAATTAACAAATGGGCCCTAAGGGACCTAAACATTGCACGATCACAAAAATGATTTGTTAGAAAAAAGAGAAAGATGAATGGTGATAAATTATGGTCCAACGAGCGTCCGTAGAAATTTTCAAGGGATATGTGCGGTGAAATGCATAAGGACTAATTTTGTTCCTTAGATCCCAACTTTTGTTATATCATATGAACTTATAAATTTTTATGTTGGAAAAAAGGTAAGTGAATGAAGAGTGTCCGCAAGAGTGCAAGGAAGTATGTGTGGGGAAGGACAAGGACCAGATTTGCTCTCTGGATTCTAACTTTTCTTATATCATATAAACTTGAGAACCCTTACATAGTAAAAAGACAGTGAGAGAAAAGAGGCCAATCGAAGTAAACATTAAAGTGACAGCCATCTTAGTAACTTTGAGAGGAAATTTATTTTTGCCAAATTTCATAGGATCAAACTATTTGAAGGACAATTCTGTTTTTGCAGCATTATTATGGAATATTTGAAATTGGTTTTTGATGTATACAGTTTTTTACCATGCACGCAAGTTGGTTTGAATTTGAGAAAGTTTTTGAGAATAGAATTGTGAACCAGATTTTGAAAAGTCTGAAAGTGTGATTATTCCAGATTTTGAAAATATCCGATCTGAGTGGATTTTCTTTTGATAAATTTCTATTCTCCCTTATTTTTGTTACGTTTTATTCTTTAAAAAAAAGAATTTGGTGGGTATATTTACTGCAAACCCTCACAAGGCACAACTCGTCCACTAGGGGGAACCGAAGGCTTTAAGGGCTTGCTGCATATGCTAAATGCAATCGAGAGTGCTAGCGAGAATAGCATTGCATTCATATTTACTTTTCTTGCATTGCATTAGTTTTAGGTTAGATTAGGTCAGGATGGAAGACATATAATTTTGGCATTCTTTTGCTAGGGACTAGTAAAACGCCTGTTGGGGGGTGTGATGAGTTTTTAAAAATGCATATTTTCATACATATTTTGACCCATTTTAAGGACTTGTTGATTCAAAAGAGCCTCATTTAGTGTGATCTAGTGGTTCTAAGCATTTTAAATTCATTATAGTGCATTCCTGCATAATTTGCTTAAAAATCACACTTTTTGCATACATTCATAAAACCTGCCATTTTTGAAAAGTCTATTTTTGGAAAGTTTTGTGAAAATTTATATTCTTATGAAATAAATTCAATTCTCATTATCATTAGTTCATTCATATAAAATTTTGAAAAATGGTGCGCATTTTCATTGTCATTTCTTGAGAGGTGGGCCCACAATCATGCATTTATAATCTTAGGGTTAAAATTATCTTTTCACATGAATTCACAGTTGTTTTGTAGGAAATTAATGATATAGGTCCCATTTTCAAAGAATTGAGCCAAAGAAATGATTTTCAAAAGAAAGGAGAGAAGAATTGAAGAGAAAAAGAAGAAAGGAAAAAAATTTGTAAAGTTGGCTTCATGGTCCCACACACATATTCACATGTGTGGGGACACACTTGTGGATTGTTCAAAAAAAGGGGTCTTATTCTCTAATTGTTGCAAGAATTTAAAATTAATGTAAGAAAAAAAAGCCAAGGTAGAGAGAATTCAAGGAAAGAAAGTTAAAGAAGGAGAATTTAAAAATAGAAAGTCAATCCCATCTTTTTTTGGACAGCATACATTAAAATGGTCATAACTCTCAAACCGAGTATCGGATTTGGATAATTTACCTAATAGTTTTATATTTAGGAGTTTTAGTTTTAAGTTTTTGCTAAAACTTCCTAAAAATAAAAACTAAAATCTTTGCAAAAGAAAACACACTTTAGAACTTCCAATAAAACGAAAACTAAAATTAGAAACTTACTAAAATAAAAACTAAACGACGTTAGAAACTAATTAAACAAAAGTTAAAAACTTTCCTACATTAAAATTTCCAAAACTAGAAAACTTCATAATTTAAAATCTTCAATTAAAACAAGTTTAGAAAGATCTTTTAATTCTGGAAATTATTTAAAATAATAAAAAACATAAAACTAGAAACAAATTTAAAATTAGAAAGTTAGTAAAGTTAGTAATGCAATGCATGCCATGTAACTAATGCAAACTTTCCTAATATGAGATGCAAAATTTAAATAAAATATGGTCCTAATCTAATGCATTCCTAAACTAAATTTAATGGCTAGAAATCATGCTCTACTGATGCATGAACCTAAAGAAATGAATTAAAAAAAATATTCTAAAACACACAAAATATGAATGAATAATGGTTACCAAAAATAAAAATTTTGGTATGCAGTTTGGCAGTTAGTCTTAGTTTAAGCTTCTGAAAATTGAACTTACCATAATCTTTTAAATCTGAAAACTTTGGAATTTAAAAGTTCACTCATCAATGTTCAATTTATCCAATTTTTACAGCAAAACTCACTGATTTGATATGTCTATTAATTCCAAACTTTCGAACCAAAATCCTTCCATGTGCAGATTTTTGTGTACAGAATTTCTGACAGGGGAGTATTTCAACGACTGAAAACCTACGTTCCCTTGATCCTTTTTCTCTTAAATTTTTTGGCACAAAGTTAACTTATCCAGTAATAGTTCCTCCAAATTTCAAGGCAAATAATTTTTCTATGTCACATTTTAAATTGTCAATATTTGACAAAAATAGTGACAGTTTGCTGTCTAATTTTGTTGTCTTTTTAAATAAAAAATTTATCCTTTTAATTTCCAAAATAATCATGAGTTCCGGATCTAAAATTCTAATTTATAGCAACTAAACTAACACATGATATGAATGCATGCTTCTAAAAATTAATCCTAGCCATAAATCATGCAACATAAAAAATACCAATAAAGTGTAAAAAATACAATGGAAGTTAAATTTATGGAATCAACATTCAAGTAAATGTGTGGAATAACAAAGAATTTAAATGTGTGGAGAAAAAAGAAAGTTAAATGTGTGAAAGTATATAATTTTTTTCTTTTCCTAAATGCTTCTTTTATCTTAGATTATCTTTGCTCAAATCATGTTCTTAGGCTTTTTTGGGTTGTCAATCCAAAAGCAACAAAGTTAAAAACAAACATCAAGCATTCATTGTCAAAGAAGTAAAAAGAAGTAAATAAAGTAAATGAAAACACACTCTTTTATTATACATGAATGTTTTATATAAAGATAGAAAATAAAGAAAAAAACATTACATGATTTAGGATGAAAAATCCTCTTCTGGTAGAAGCTTCAAGTTGGAGAGAGCCTTTTTGAATAGAGAAATTATGGAGAGAAAGATATGGAAAGAGTGGAGGGAGAGAGCTAGATAGAGGAGATTTCTTCTTTTATGAAGAGTATGGGAGAGGGGTTCCCTATTTATACTAATTTTCTTCTACTCTTTTTCAAAGAAGGTCTTATATGTGGCTTTCCTTCTTTAGGTAAGTCTTCTTCTTGGCTAACAAGTCCTCTAAGTTTGAGATGAGACAAGATTTCTTTTCTTGCTGGAATTCTAAGTGTATCCATCTTTCTTAGCTAACACTTGCTAAATGATAGGGCCTACATTTGATGAGACAATCTAGATCCCGCCTAAAAATGTATAGTAAATTCCTGAGGTTATATCTTTGTTGCTTTAACTCTTATTGGTTCAATTTTAGATCTTACAGATATTTACTCAAAAAGAGCTTTCTAACGGTAGGTAGATTGTCTACATCCGACACTCGATTTAAAAGTTATGACCATTTTAATGTATGCTATACAAAGAAAAACGGGATTGACTTTCTATTTTTGGATTCTCCTTCTTTAACTTTTCTTTCCTTGAATTCTCTCTATCTTATCTTTCTTTTTTTACATTAATTTTAAATTCTTGCAACAATTGGAGAATGGGACCTCTTTCTTGAATATTCCACAAGTGTGTCCCCACACATGAGAATATGTGTGTGGGACTATAAAGCCAACTTTGCAAATTTTTCTTTTTTTTTCTTTTTCTCTTCAATTTTTCTTTCCTTTCTTTTGAAAATCATTTCTTTGCCTCAATTCTCTGAAAATGGGACTCATATCATCAATTTCCTACAAAATAAATGTAAATTCATGTGAAAAGATAATTTTAATCATAAGATCACAAATGCATGACCGTAGGCCCATCTCTCATAAAATGACAATGAAAATACTCACAATTTTTTTATGATTTTATGTGAATAAACTAATGATGATGAAAATTGAATTTATTTCCTAAGAATATAAATTTTCACAGAACTTTCCAAGAGTAGACTTTCCAAAAATGGTAGGAATGTATGCAAAAAGTGGAAATTTTTAAGGAAATTATGTAGGAATGTACTACAATGAATTTAAAATGCTTGAAACCACTAGATCACACTAAATGAGGCATTTTTGACTCAATATGTCCTTAAAATTGGTCAAAATGTGTATAAAAATATGCATTTTTAAAGATTTATCGATAACTTAAAACTATATCATCATATATGGTTAAAAACAATGGATGACTACATTATAGTTGGCTTGTAAAACTACATTGATTCTATTAATTTGAA
Organism: Sextonia rubra; assembly: GCA_037013555.1. Taxonomy (NCBI): domain Eukaryota; kingdom Viridiplantae; phylum Streptophyta; class Magnoliopsida; order Laurales; family Lauraceae; genus Sextonia; species Sextonia rubra. The sequence continues at coordinate 70,147,905 of JASUAD010000001.1, forward strand.
TTGCATAGCATATTGAATAACAGTTATTGCCTTTTATTATTGTAATAATGATTTTTTAATTGAAATGATTATAGTATAAATTGATTCAATTTGAAGTGTTTTTTGATCTACGTTTTGTATTGACATGACATTGAATTGAGTTTGAACAAATGAAATGAACAAATGTTGTATCATGTTGTTCTTACTAAATGAATTGCACGATTTACTCAAATTCAATTTTATAAATTAATATAGTTTGCTCTACTTAACCTCAGCCTTATAATACTCAATGTGGTTGACTTTGGTGTAATAAATGAACGGTGCCACTACAGTGTACCTTTGGAGCTTCCGGACTTCATGTATACAGAGACCCAATCATACCTTTGGCTAGGTCGTTGGTGTTCTTAACGTAAAGATTGCTAAAGGGAGGATATAACAAATATTGTAGCCTAATAGTAAAGTATTTCTATTAGTTAATTCTTATAGCATACCTTGTTCAATTGCACAACATGCCTAGTATATTAAATTAACTTCTATAATTACATGTTAATGATTCTTGTAGATACAATGCGTATTACCTTAATTATGCTTATAGTTTGTTGAATAGTCTTATTCACTAATTGTCTATGGTGTTATAGGCTCATATTCTAGTTTTAACCATGCGAAGATCGAGGAAACTCCGGAGGAGGCCTTTGGGATCCCCTCAGGCCTAGACAAGTGGACAGTGGATACTCTCTGACTGATCCACCTATGGAGTGTGGTTTCATGACTTGCATTAATTTTATTTTGTCATGTATAATTCATGATCCCTTATATTTTGAGATAATGTAAATCTTTTTTATTTCCATAAACCTTCCTTCCTTTTTGTAAAAACATGTCCCATTACAACTCTTGTACATAACAGATAATATAGATGTGTATTATCTTATGTTAGTTTGGTGTTATGGTATCTTGTTTCATGAAATGATATCTTGGAGCTAAAGAACCTTTGAAAAAGAAAATGTTATAATGATATTGATAGGTTTCCTCGTATTAAATGTTTAGACAGATGTCTATTAATAGCACCCCACATGTGTAAGATGTGAGTATCCTTTATGTAATTTCGTTTTGACCCCGATCCAGATGTGAAGTACATGGAAGTAAACGTGTCACACCTTAGGATTAACCCTAATACTCATGTTTCTTGTGCTCGAGTTGTGACAAAACCTCAACCAAGGCTATGATGGGGAAGTGCAGGATCCGATGGGCAAGATTCAAATTCAGTTCTAGTTGGGTTATCTAACCTCAGAAGCCACTTTACATATAGTTAAGACACTTGCTACAACATCTTCTTGGGAAGGCGAGGGCTTCATAATTACTCCATAGTATCATCTACTCCTCATAAATGTCTCAAATATATTGATGATGAGGGTAAGGTACATCGAGTCTTTACTGATTAAAAGCCATTTAAACTGAAGGAGGTCTACTTCACCGATGTAGCCATGTATCAGGAAAGGCTTATAAAGTCTAAAATAGATATAAATAATGCTCTAGTTGTCACACCCCGAACTCGAAAATTGGGGAGTTATTGTGGCTTCCGAGGCGCGACATATGTATCAGTGACAATTCGTGCCATAATAAGACACATTCGAACTGTCACAAGGGTCATCCTACAGGTATGTGTAAGGAAGATCCGTAAACACGTATTGACAAGTACAATTTAATTAAACGAAAACCTGGAGAATTCACTTGTACATATCATAGGCATCAATAAAACATTAACTTCAGTCCATTAATAAAACAAAGTCTGTTAATTATCCCGACTACATGCATAGGTAAGAAAAGCCATAAATAATACAAAATGTCAAGATGAACCCTAAGTCAATCCATGGCTAAGCTAAGTTAACCCAAAATAACCTTGTTTCATGCTGCTGAAGACGATTAAGAAAAGACATCTTCCTTGTTCCACTCATTCACATCCTGAGGTAACGCTGGGGTTCCCTCCGGGAGCGCACTGAGTGCTGGACTAACAACGGGTTCCATACCTGTAACACCATGGTAACTCTGTTAATACAATGGTTAAGCAAAGATAAGGATACACAAGCTTAACATGATATAACAATTAAATTAAAATAACGCAATGATTAAGAGAGAAATATCGAAATCTAGGCACTTATGCAGATGAGTAAATATGAATAAGGAATCATGAATAAAGAGTACATCATACCAAATGGAAACCACATTGCTATCTCCTTTCTAATAAGAGAGTAAACTGATCCGTGGGAGATCACTAGTGATCGGGCCAGGACCGACTAGCTACCCTAACAGCATTGACTCACTCTTCTGATAACTACTGCAGTAGACAACTGATAAAATACTCCCATTTGGTCTCGTCGAACCTCCTATAGGGTATAAGCTAAGTGGCGCCGACTTTAAGTATGTCGGAATTAACCTGATACTCAATACTCATTGTATACTGATCTGTTTATACTCATACATAAATATATTTCAATCTTGATGAAAGTACAAATCATAGGGTCACAACTAAGTACAATACTAATCATCATTAATGCATACTGATATGAACTATCAGGCAGAGGTCAAGGCTGCTATCAATATGAATGCAATTAGATTGAGAGGTTGTCAAGGATGGTTACTAGCCAACCCTATGCTAGATAATTCGGGTTTCTAAGGTCATTCAATACGGTGTATTTATAAGACGTTCAGTGTCATTGTGTTACCATTCTCAGTGTTACTTATATTATATACAAAGGATATTTCATCTTATGCCAACACTCGTGACATGACTTTGAGAATTAACTGGAGAATCAAGAGGGAAGGAGTGACAGCTTAACACTCTTCCTTCTCCATGTTCAGTTACTGCTGGGCTAGTTTGGTGTAGCAAAGGATCTCACTTCTATGGTCAAAATTGGTCTTGCTTAAACCTACTACATATAGTAAGGGTGGGTGGATACCTCAGTCTCTTTTTAAGGTATAAGGGAGTAACTCTTTATTAGGCTATTTCGTAGACTATAGAAAGTCCATAGTCAAGCATGAAATTCATTTTCGGAATACATTTCTAGAAGCTATAAGTTAGGCTTACCCGACCGATCGGATAATGGTCCGACCGATCGGACCGTATCTAGAAACAGAATTTGACCGGTCAGGCAGAGTGGCCGACCGATCGGACTGCCCAGGGAGACAATCCTACCGATCGAGCGTTAGGACCGACCAATCGGCCCTGGAGCACTTTGCTACGAGGGTGTTCAGTTTCCATCTGGTTTTCTTTTTCAATCTACTATTCCACCTGCAATCAAACCAACATAAAGGCTTTCATTTCACATTCTTAGGTTCCCTATATGACCACTATCATTTATTCATCCCAAAATCATTAAAAATCATGAACCAATTCCATGCATTATCCATTGAGTTGTAAAAAGGGTAAATCACAAAAATACATCAAGAATCAAGGAATAAGCCATGCATTTGAAGATAATGTATCTTTACACTTGCCTTAGGCTTGGTGCTTTACTCCAATCAATCTATTCCTTGGTGTAAAGATACAAAATATCTCCTAAGAAGAAATCTAGAACATGCATGAAAATACAAAAATATGAGATGCATGCATGCCAAATCCTTGGGTTTCCTATCCCCCAATGAGCCTAATAACCCAAATGGAGATGGGGTTTCCATACCTCAAGGTCTATGTAAGCTAAAAGTGAAGAAGAAGGGGCTGCAAATCGCTGGAAGGAGAACAAAGAGAAGGAAGAGGTTGAAGAAGACACTGTAATCCTTTTGCATGCACGACCTAAGCTTCCAATCACAGCAAGATAAGAGAGAAAGAGAGAGCTTGGAAGAAGAAGAGGAGAAAGCAACAGTAACCAAGAGGAAGAAGAAGAAAGGGACGGTGGGTGTTGTTCTTTTTAAATGAATGAGTTTCTGGAAATTCCAGATAAGCCCTCTTGGTTTCTTGGATCTTCAAGTTGAGTCACTTGGGCTTAAATGGGTCAAAATGAGTCCAAGTAAAATTGGGCCAAGCATAGAAGATGTCCCACAAGATGAAACTCACCCAATACAACTAATATGATGCATTAATGATATAAAATCATGAAAATGCTAGAATACAAAAGGTCCTGGACTACGTAATAAGGTTCGAACCCGACCTAACTACCTATCTATGACCCAAACCTCTTGAAATTTGGGCTCAATTAACCTAATTAAGATAAAACAAGATTAATTAGAATAAATTGTAATTAGCTCGGGTTTGGACCTTACATCCTCCCCCCTCTAAAAGAACAAAGTAGCTTCTTCGGGTCCATGATGCCCCCAAAGGATCTTGACCCACTTGATCATCCGGGTACGAAGTACTTGGCCTTTGGTGTCAATGACACGATGAGGTCACTCTTCATAGCTCGCATCCGACTTCACTTGGATGTCATCCCTCTCGAGGACATGAGAGGGGTCCGGAAGATATTTCCTAAGCATCAATACGTGGAACACGTTATGGTTTCTGCAAGTTGGGGTGGTAGCTCCAACCGATTCGCCAAATTTCCAACTCTACTATGAATCTCGAATGGACCAATAAATCGTGGAGCAAGCTTGCCTTTCTGACCAAACCTGATTGTGCCTTTCATTGGAGAAACTTTCAGAAAGAACTTATCTCCCACTTGGAACTCGAGAGGTCTCCGACGATTGTCTGCATAACTCTTCGGACGAGATCTTGCGGTCTTTAATCTGTCTTGAACTTTTCGTACCTTCTTCGTTGTGTTTGCAACAATAAAAGGTCCATGAAAACTCCTAACTCTAACTTCTTCCCAACACACTGGTGTACGACACTTGCGTCCATACAAAGCTTCAAATGGAGCCATTCCGATGCTCGCATGATAGCTGTCATTATAGGCAAATTCGCACAAAGAGAGGTGTTCTTCCCATTCCTTTCCAAAGTCTAGTACGCTGGCTTGAAGCATATCCTCCGAAGTCTGTATCGTACGCTCTGATTGTCCATCGGTTTGAGGATGGTTCGCTGTGTTGAAGTTGAGCGGGGTGCCCATGGGTTCCTGAAAAGATCGCCAAAAGGACGCAACGAATCTACTATCCTTGTCTGAAATTAAAGATACAGGGGTGCCATACGACCGCGTAACCTCATCAACAAATATCTTAGCCATCTCATAAAATTTCATCCCCTTCCTAAAAGGAATAAGATGGGCTGATTTTGTCAATCGATCAACAATTACCCAAATAGCATCATGATGTCTACTCATCTGAGGTAGCCCTAAAACAAAATCCATCGAAATGTTCTCCCATTTCCACTCAAGGATATGTAGAGGATGTAACAAATCGGGAGGCTTCTTATGTTCAACCTTCACACGCTGGCAGGTAAGACATTTAGCCACAAAACCTACAATATCTCTCTTCATATTATTCCACCAAAACTTGCCATTCAAATTTCGATACATCTTAGTACTCTCAAGATGCATAGAATATCTAGAATGATGTGCTTGGACCATAATTGCTTATTTTAGATTTTGGACTGTTGGAACACATAATCTATCTTGGAAATACAGCACACCTTCAACCAACTTGAAATCTGGCTTTAGAGTTACATGTTCTCGGATCTTGACAAACTCTGGGTCCTTAAACTGTCTCTCCTTAATCTGTTAAATCAGAGTTGGTTCAAAGACAGACATGACTACTAACATAACCTTATCATCCACAAGTTCAACTTTTGCATTCAAATCTCGAAATTCTTCTATTAAAGACCACTCACCAAACAATGCTGCTATCTTAACCGTCGACTTCCTGCTCAAAGCGTCAACCACCACGTTGCCCTTCCCCGGAAGGTACTTGATTAGAAAATCATAGTCCTTTATAAACTCTAACCACCGACGCTGTCTCATATTAAGATTATGTTGAGAGAATAAGTATTGAAGACTCGATGGTCACTATGAACCTCAAATCTCTCTCCATATAAGTAATGTCTCCATAACTTCAAAGCAAAGACGACATCAGCTAACTCCAAATCATGGGTGGCATAGTTCTTCTAATGCTCCTTTAGTTGCCAAGATCCATAACCTATAATCTTTCCATTCTGCATCAACACATATCCCAATCCAATCCTAGAAGCATCTGTATATATAACGAATCCACCACTACCTTCTAGTAAAGACAGGATTGGGGTTGAGATCAACTTCCCCTTAAGTAATCGGAAACTCGACTCGCAATCATCCGACCAAACGAATGGTTCATTCTTCCGAGCCAGTTTAGTCAATGGAGCTACAATCTTAGAGAAGTTTTTAACAAATCTCTGGTAATAACCTGTAAGACCGACAAAACTTCTAAGTTCAGCAACTGCCTTTGGGCTTTGCCAATTGGTTATCGCCTCAATCTTGGCTGGGTCTACAGCAAGTCCATCTTTTGAAATAATATGTCCTAAGAACACAACTTGCCTCAGCCAAAAATCGCACTTGTCCAGTTTGGCGTACAATCGATGGTCTCTCAATAACTGAAGTGAAGTCCTTAAATGCCCAGCATGTTCATCTCTAGTCTTGGAATATATCAATACATCGTCAATGAAAATTACCACAAATCAGTCAAGATAAGGAGAAAAGATTCTGTTCATCAAAGCCATGAATGCAGCAGGGCATTGGTTAACCCAAATGGCATAACTAAAAACTCATAATGCCCATATCTAGTTCTGAAAGCTGTCTTAGGTGTATCTTGATCTCTAACTCCTAGCTGGTGATATCCAGACCTCAAGTCAATCTTAGAGAAATATGTCGCACCATGCAATTGATCAAACAACTCATCTATTCGAGGCAGTGGATATTTGTTCTTGATTGTCACCTGGTTCAACTGCCTGTAATCAAAATACATCCTAAGGGTGCCATCTTTCTTCTTCACAAATAGAACTGGAGCTCCCCATAGCGATGTACTAGGGCGAATAAATCGTTTGTCCAATAAATCTTGCAACTGCACCTTAAACTCATGTAGTTCTGTAGGCACCATTCTATACGGGGCTCTAGAAATCGAGGCTGTACCGAGCAAAAGCTCTATAGAGAAATCTACTTCCGTAACTGGAGGAAGACCGGGAACTTCACCTGGAACCACATCCGAAAACTCACAGACTACCGGAATCTCTTCTAGCTTCATAGGTGGCCTCTTCTCAACAATAAAAGCAATGTATCCCTCACAGCCACTTTGAATTAACCTTTCTGCTCAAAGTGAGGAAATTATCTGGGTGTTTGAACTCTTCTTCTTACCTTGAAAAGCAACACTTGGACTGGCTTCATCAACCCTCATGGTGACGATCTTACGGAAACAATCCAAACAGGCCATATACTTATTCAACCAGTCCATGCTTAAGATCACATTGAAATCATGCATAGGTAACACAATGAGTTCTGCTGGAAATGACATCTCACCAATCAAGACCTTACAACTAGGGTAGTACACATCACAAATCACCTTCTTGTCTACAGGGGTGAAAACATGCAACACATATGGTAGTTGTGATAGTGGCTCCCGTATTCTAATGGAAAACTGAGGTGAAATAAATGAATGCGATGATCTTGAATCAAACAACACCTTAACTTATACGCCGCAGATAGAGACCTTACCTATAACCGTGTGATCTGCTGCTTCTACTTCCTCTGAAGTTATTGCATATGCGCGGCCCTGTCGTTGAGGTTGGTTAGGTTACCCTAGCTTCGATTGACCTTGCCTAGGCTTGCTTTGTCCTAATTGTAATGGCCTTTGGCTCTGCTTTGCGAGTGCTTACTGGCGTGAAGGAGTAGGTGATGCGATTCTAGAAGACTGCGAAGACTGCTGCTGTTGTGAGGCTTGTCCTGCACTCATTTTCCTTGGGCATTCGAATCTTTGATGATCCATAAAGCCACAAATGTAGCACCCTTCTGTCACTCTCCAACACTTATTGGTCTCATGGTTCTTCCTATACACATTACAAACTGGCCTTGAAGGACCACTGACAACTCCCTTCTGCTTTTTGGAGTATTGCTGGTTCTTTCCTGAAGACGGGGCACTCTTCCTTGGTTCACTCAAGAACAAGCTCCTTTCAATCTCTTCCGCTGCATAGGCCCTCTCTACAGCATCATCATACTCTACCGGACGCTGGAAAGCCATAGCGTGTCCCCTAATAGTTGGTCTCAATCCCTCGAGGAACCTTTCAACTCTCTTTCTTTTGGTATCGATCAAATCTACAGTAAACCGAGAGAGCTGACTAAAGACATGCACATACTCCGCTACCATCATAGTACCTTGTTGCAAATAGAGGAATTCTGCCTTCTTCTTGTAGGTGACATGCTCAGGAATGAACTTCTTCTTGAATTGTTTCTTGAAGGCGTCCCAAATTGTTGCTTCAGGCATAGCCTTGATGTGATCACGGACAATCTTCCACCAAACATCCGCCACATCCCTAAACATAGAGGCTGTCAATATTACTTGCTGTGCTCTCATACAAGTTAACGATTCGAAGACATTTTCTGTGTGCTCAAGCCATTCATCCGCTTGCAATGGGTCTTCTCTTCCCGTGAATTCAGTGGTCATCTCTTTTTGAACTTCTTGTATAGAGATTTGGGTCTCCCGCTTGATTTTGTCTTTCTAATAAGGCTGTTAGCTGCATTTGCATCGCTGTTTGGTTGGCATTGCTCGCTGCCAACTGGTGCATCATTATCATGAAGTGTTCCTCTATTGCATATGTAGGACAAGGAGGTGGAGGATCAACACCCTCTATCTCTACATTATCACGGTCATCATCCCCCATGTTGTTACCTGTTCTTGTCGAAAAGCCATTATCTGCAACTACAATAGTAATTAGTCTCAATCAAAGCTAATATAGGAGGTAAACTATAAATCCTTATGCAAAAATCTATTCCCCCAACTAAATCCATCGTATCCTCCCCATGTTTCCTAGGGTTGCTAAGTCTTTTAATTGATTTATCAATGCTCTGATACCATAATTACGTATGTCACACCCCGAACCCGAAAATTGGGGATTTATTGTAGATTCCGAGGCACGACACATATACCCGTGACAATTCGTGCCATAACAAGATACGTACGAACTGTCACAAGGGTGATTCCATAGGTACCTGTGAGGAAGATCCGTAAACACGTGTTAACAAGTATAATTTAATTAAGCGGAAACCTGGAGAATTCACCTATACATATCATAGGCATTAATAAAACATTAACTTCAGTCCATTAATAAAACAAAATCTGTTAATTATCCCGGCTATATGCATAGGTAAGAAAATCCATAAATAATACAAAATGTCAAGATGAACTCTAAGTCAATCCATGGCTAAGCTAAGTTAACCCAAAATAACCTTGTTTCGTGCTGCTGAGGAGGATTAAGAAAAGACATCTTCATCATTCCACTCGTTCACATCCGGAGGTAATGTTGGGGTTCCCTTCGGGAGCAGGCTGAGTGCCAGACTGGCAACGGGTTCCGTACCTGTAACACCATGGTAACTCTGTTAACATAACGGTTAAGCAAAAATAAGGATATACAAGCTTAACATGATATAACAATTGAATTAAAATAACACAATGATTAAGAGAGAAATATCGAAATCTAGGCACTTATGCAGATGAGTAAATATGAATAAGGAATCATGAATAAAGAGTACATCATACCAAATGGAAACCACATTGCTATCTCCTTTCTAATAAGAGAGTAAACTGATCCGTGGGAGATCACTAGTGATCGGGCCAGGACCGACTAGCTACCCTAACAGTGTCGACTCACTCTTCTGATAACTACTGCAGTAGACAACTAATAAAATACTCCCATTTAGTCCCGTCGAACCTCCTATTGGGTATAAGCTAAGTGGCGCCGACTTTAAGTATGTCGAAATTAACCTGATACTTATACTCATCGTATACTGATCTGTTTATACTCATACAAAAATAAATTTCAATCTTGATGAAAGTACAAATCATAGGGTCACAACTAAGTAGAATACTAATCATCATTAATGCATATTGATATGAACTATCAGGAAGAGGTCAAGGTTGCTATCAATATGAATGCAATTAGATCGAGAGGTTGTCAATGATAGTTACTAGCCAACCCTATGCTAGATAATTCGGGTTTCTAAGGTCATTCAATACGGTGTATTCATAAGACGTTCAGTGTCATTGTGTTACCATTCTCGGCGTTACTTATATATGCAAAGGACACTTCATCTTATGTCAACACCCGTGACGTGACATTGAAAACTAACCGGAGAATCAAAAGGGAAGGAGTGACAACTTAACACTCTTCCTTCTCCATGTTCAGTTACCGTTGGGCTAGTTTAGTGTAGCAAAGGATCTCACTTCTATGGTCAAAATTGGCCTTGGTTAAACCTACCACCTATAGTAAGGGTGGGTGGATACCTCAGTCTCTTTCTAAGGTTTAAGGGAGTAACTCTTTATTAGGCTATTTCGTAGACTATAGAAAGTCCATAGTCAAGCATGAGATTCATTTTCGGAATACATTTCTAGAAGCTATAAGTTAGGCTTACCCGACCAATCGGATAATGGTCCTACCGATCGGACCGTATCTAGAAACAGAATTTGACCGGTCAGGCAGAGTGGCCGACCGATCGGATTGCCCAGGGAGACAATCCTACCGATCGAGCTTTAGGACCGACCAATCGGCCCTGGAGCACTTTGCTACGAGGTTGTTCAGTTTCCATTTGGTTTTCTTTTTCAATCTACTATTCCACCTGCAATTAAACCAACATAAAGGCTTTCATTTCACATTCTTAGGTTCCCTATATGACCACTATCATTTATTCATCCCAAAATCATTAAAAATCATGAACCAATTCCATGCATTATCCATTGAGTTGTAAAAAGGGTAAATCACAAAAATACATCAAGAATCAAGGAATAAGCCATGCATTTGAAGATAATGTATCTTTACACTTGCCTTAGGCTTGGTGCTTCACTCCAATCAATCTATTCCTTGGTGTAAAGATACAAAATATCTCTTAAGAAGAAATCTAGAACATGCATGAAAATACAAAAATATGAGATGCATGCATGCTAAATCCTTGGGTTTCCTAGCCCCCAATGAACCCAATAACCCAAATGGAGATGCGGTTTCCATATCTCAAGGTCTATGTAAGCTAAATGTGAAGAAGATGGGGCTGCAAATCACTGGAAGGAGAACAAAGAGAAGGAAGAGGTTGAAAAAGACACTATAATCCTTTTGCATGCACGACCTAAGCTTCCAATCACAGCAAGATAAGAAAGAAAGAGAGAGCTTGGAAGAAGAAGAGGAGAAAGCTACAGTAACCAAGAGGAAGAAGAAGAAAGGGACGGTGGGTGTTGTTCTTTTTAAATGAATGAGTTTCTGGAAATTCCAGATAAGCCCTCTTGGTTTCTTGGATCTTCAAGTTGAGTCACTTGGGCTTAAATGGGTCAAAATGAGTCCAGGTAAAATTGGGCCAAGCATAGAAGATGTCCCACAAGATGAAACTCACCCAATACAACTAATATGATGCATTAATGATATAAAATCATAAAAATGCTAGAATACAAAAGGTCCTGGACTACGTAGTAAGGTTCGAACCCGACCCAACTACCTATCTATGACCCAAACCTCTTGAGATTTGGGCTCAATTAGCCTAACTAAGATAAAAAAAGATTAATTAGAATAAATCGCAATTAACTTGGGTTTGGACCTTATAATAATAGATGATAATCCCGCAAAACCTTTCATTATCTCAGCAGAAAGGAACGCTCATCTAGGGTTCAGCAAAAAAGTTGTTCCCATCAGAAAGTTGCAATCCACAAAAAAGTCAGTAGTCACGCTTGTGGATACCAAAGTTACTTTGGTGATCAAAGTTTAATCTGAAATCGAACGATCAAATCAACCTTTGGTCATAACTGCAAAACCATCAAGGACAAAGCAAACAGGAATTGTTATCCATACAAGTAAGACATATAGTCCGACTATGTATATAACACCTGCTAAGAATAGCGAACCACCTGCTACAAGACATTAAAGGTTCTCATAATCAACAAATGTGATTTTCTTAGTCGATAACTTAAATTCTGACTAAGAAAGAAATGATGTACCTCCTCCTACAAGGGGAAGGTCACCCATGAGGCCTGATTCTCCTATCGTTTTTTGTCAGCTTGTGTTAACGTCACAACAAAGAAGTGAACTATCTTGCAGACACATCGATAGATGGCTTCGTTTGGCTAAAAGATATGTTAATCCTCGACACTACTCAACATGGATTCATCTGTGCTAGATAGGTTTCCGACCAGCCCTTCATAGCTTAACAATGGCAATTGAGTTTTAAACCTTTGATGAGGTGTCTCAAATTATTTCATCTCTCAAGATAACACTTTATTGTATGAGCGAAATGTCTAGACAGACACGCTTAGTGCATGTCTTCTCAATGATCAGAGATTCATATTCTGAGTTGGATTCTAAAAATACTGAAAAGATGGGCACTTTTGTGCACTTTATAGCAGATTGGAATCCTTCGCTTTTGCCATGGCCCACTCCATCCTAAATTTATGATTTTGGAGGTTCTTGTTTCTTTGTGCTTCCATCCAAGCAACACAATCACTCGATAGTTTTCAATCGAGCCGAAGATGGTTCTGTTTTAGATCCTATCGACAAGATCACCAACGATGGGAGAATAAAACTTGACATCTACAATCCTGTCATCTGCAACATGATGAAGAACATGGCGTACAATCTCAAGAAGCCCATAGGCCTCAGATTGAGTGCAAATGGGGTTCAAATTCCTTTTGATGTTTTCACTCCAAAAATAAAAGAAGATCGCAAAAAAGGACGTAGCATTGAACAGCTATGGCATTGCATAGGGTATGTTACTTATATCAATGTTCTTAAGTTAAATCAAAATTTTAGAGCAAGATTTATAATTTTCACCGAAGGGTATGACTCGGATGACTCTTAAAAAAATGTTGTCTGCCAAGATCCTGCTAATTGGGCTGTTTTCATCGTCCTGAGGGGGCAAATGATAACAATGATACAATGTCACAAATCATTGAATATTGGCCACCTGAACTCAATGAAGAAATAGATCCATCTCAACACATTCATTGGGAATGTTTAGCCCTTAATGTAAAAGCTAAAGAGTCTAAAAATCGAATCTATGGAAAAGGATCAGGCCTTGGCTTAAACCCCAAAATGAAACCTCAAAAGGTTTCATGGAGTTGGAGACTTTCAAAAATACTGTGGAAGAACCTCCTCCCAAACCTCCAACTAAGGACCAAATACAAGAAACAAACTTGGGAACCCTATAAAATCCTTATCCTACCTTTGTAAGCTCTCAAATCAAAAGAAAAGAACTTGATGTGTATGTGAGTTTCTTGCAAGAGTTTATGGATTGCTTTGCATAGACCTATGCAAAAATGCTGGGTCTAGTTCCATAAGTTTTCGGGCACAAATTGAACAAAGCAGATGATGCTAACCCTTAAAGCAAGAGAAAAAAAGAGCAAAACCAGAAATCATGGATAAATTAGAAAAAGAAGTCCAGAAACTGAGAGATGTTCACTTCATCCGTGAAGAACAACACCCTGACTAGTTGACTAACATAGTGCAGGTCACAAAAAAGAATAGGCAAATCAGAGTCTGTATCAACTTCAGAGATCTGAACAAAGCTTGTCCTAAAGATAATTTCCCATTACTCATACCAGAAATCATGATTGACTATACTTTTGGATCTGAAAGGATGTCGTTCATGGATGGGTTTTCAGTATACAATCAAATCAAGATGTACAAGGAGGACAAGAAGCACACATCCTTCAGAACCCCCTTTGAAGTGTACTTCTATACCGCCATGCCTTTTGGTCTCAAGAATGCTGGAGCCACATACCAAAGGGTGATGATAAAAATCTTCAAAGACATGCAGCATAAGTCTATTAGATGCTATGTAGATGACTTAGCAGTCAAGAGCAAACAGAAGTCAGATCATCTAGCTGATCTTTGTATAGTCTTAGAGAAGTTATGAAAATTCAACCTTCGAGTGAACCCTTTAAAGTGTTTTTTTAGAGTTTCTTCTAGGAAACTCTTAGGATTTGTGGTTCAAAAAGGTGGCATCGAACTAGATCCAATCAAATTTATGTTGGAGATGCCTTCCCCAGGAACTCTCAAATAACTTAAGGGATTGCAGGGTAGACTTGCCTACATTCGCTGGTTCATCTCAAACTTGTCCAGAAAGTGCAAAGCGTTCTCCAAACTGATGAAGAAAGGAGTAGACTTTGTGTGGGATAAAACTTTCGAAGATGCCTTTCAATATATCAAATGGTATCTCACAAACCCACCAATTCTTTCAACTCCAATTCTAGGTAAACATTTCATCCTCTTTATTCGAGCTCTAGATCACTCTCTGAGGGCATTTAGCTCAAAAGAATAACAAAGGTAAGGAGGTGGCTTTTTATTTTTTGTCAAGGATGCTGGTTGGCGTTGAGTATAATTATAATATAGTGGAAAAAGAATGTCTTGCACTGATGTTCGTAATACAGAAAACTACATCACTACATCCTCTCCAATGTAGTATACTTGGTTTCCAACATCAATCCATTGAAGACACTGGTGACAGAAGCCGGAGCACCAAGTGCTTGTCTAGCCAAATGATCTATTCTTCTTTCTCAATATGACATCACATATACCCCCGCAAAGGCGGTAAAAGGATAGGCTCTTACTGACTTTCTAGTAGAACATCCATTCTTAAAAGATTCTGAATTCATAGACAATCTCCTCGACAAGCCAATCTTCTTCATTGAACAACTATGGAAACGAATCAATGATCCAGACTTACATTCGAACATGCATTTTGATGGAGCTTCTAGAACTAATGAGATAAGAGATCTAGTTTCAGGAGTTAGGAGATCCAGTTTCAAGAGTTGGAATCATTTTTTATAGCCCAGAAAGATTATATGTCCCTCACTGTTTCTCATTAGTCAACCCATGTTCAAACAATGTGGCAGAATACACAGCATTGATTATGGGTCTCGAACTAGCCTCGGAATCAGGCATCAATATGCTTGGAGTCTATGGAGATTCACAACTTGGAATTAAACAAATGAATTAAGTATAAAGTGAAGAAACCAGACTTGATTCCATTTTTCAATAAAACTTATGAACTCAAGGAGAGGTTTATGCTAATTGAGTTTCACTATATTCTAAAACATCAAAATGTCAAAGCAAATGGACTAACAGGTTTGGCAACCTCAATGTCGATTCCTAAAAATGATAAAATAGTGCTAGAAGTAGTCGAAAAAAAACTTTTACCTCCACTCAATACCCATAAAGTAGTAACAGATTGCTTCGATGTGATTAATAATCACATTTCATCTTTCTAAAATTCATTCAGAGAATGGAGAGACCCTTTTATTAATTACATTCTTCATGGTGTCTTACCAGAGAATACTAAAGACAGGAACAGTTTTCAAAGACGAGCTTTAAAGTTTCACTTTATTGCAAATCATATGATGGAGTTCTTCTCCATTGGTTGTCACCTAAAGAAGCAGATCAAGTACTCAAAGAGGTTTATTTTGGCCTATACGGTGCTCACCAGGTTAAACCAAAACTTCATGATCAAATTCGAAGGTTAGGCTACTATTGGCCTACCATGTTGTCTGATGCCATTAGTTTTGCCAAAAGGTGTAATGAATGCCAAATTCACGATGATTACATTCATCAACTGCCTGAATGTCTATGTCCTACACCCACCTCTTGGCCGTTTAAGTTTTCGGGAATGGACATAGTTGGAAAAATCAATCCACCATCAGAACGTGTTCATCAATTCATTTTGACTACAATGGATTACTTCTCTAAATAGGTAGAAGTAGTGCCCCTTGCAAAAGTTAAAATAAATATAATCCTCAGTTTCTTGAAGACTCATATCATCTGTCGTTTTGGGGTGCCTAAACATCTACATCATGACAATAGTCCTCAATTCAACAACAATAAATTCTACAAATTCTATGACAAATACGAAATCCAATGCTGTCCTTCCATGTCATATAACCCTGCTAACGGACTTACTAAAGCTTTCAACAAGATTATTTGCAAAATTCTGAAGAAAATGGTCACTGACAACAAAAAGGTTGGAGAACTAAACTTCCTGAAGCATTGTGGGCCTGCAAAACTACTAGTTTAGGTCTAACAAAATTAACACCATATTCTTTGGTTTATGGTTGTAGAGCTGTAATACCCTTGGAGATTCAACTTCCTTCTCTTTGAGTAACTGTGATAAACAAATACACTGAAGCATTATTGGCCCACAAGACTATTTGTAAAATTCCAAAGAAAATGGTCTCTGACAACAAAAAGAGTTGGAGTACTAAACTTCCTGAAGCATTGTAGGCCTATAAAACCATAGTTTGAGGTCCAACAAAATTAACACCATATTCCTTAGTTTATGGCTGTAAAGCACTAATACCCTTGGAAATTCAACTTCCTTCTTTCGGGTAACTGTGATAAACAAATATATTGAAGAAAAGAATGCCAAGCTCAGACTTTAAGAATTAGAAATCCTTGATGAAAAGAGGCTTGTTGCTCGACAAAGCATCTAATTATATCAAGCTCGTATGGCTGGGTCTTTTGAATTCGACTAAAAAAGTCAAATACAGAGCTTATAAGAAAGGAGATTTAGTCCTTGCAGTCAAGAGACCCATGTTCTCCATAGAGTTATCGAAAGGCAAGTTTGAATCCAAGTGGGAAGGACCTTTTGTCATCGACAAAGCCTACTCCAACGGCGCCTACGCACTCCTCACCCTAGAAGGAGACAGATGCATGATGCTTATCAATGGAAAGCTTCTCAACAAATACTACACTTGAATATCATTGGCATACCAAAATCATGCACGATGTACATTCTCACCTCTAAAACCTTTTGCTTTGAGCCTTACAACCCATGACTCTTAAACAAATCCCTTAGACTTCTACAAAACAACTACTAGGACAAAGTCTTTTGACCCCTTTAGTCAAATTTTGTTACTTGGATTATGTCCCTACGAGACTCCTTGTAACATCCTGCTGTATAAACCAAGTTCTTTTGTGGACCTGTATAGCCAAATTCAGCTATCCTATATAGCTACTCTCTATTATATGGAATAAAGTCTTTCTGCAAACGCTATATAACCAAAATCCAAACAACCTTCAAAACCAAAATTTTGTCTAAAAGGATCAAGTTATGAACCCTGGAGAAAGCTTCACACATGGGCACTGGATAAAGTCTACCTATACGAATCCCTTTCTTTGTTGATTTGTAAATCCAAAAGATTACAAGTCACACCCCATACATGTTTAAGAAAACAAAAAACAAAACAAACCCTCCAAAGCATACACAGATCCAAAACATCCATATAAAGTGAAGCAAAAATAAATTTTCATTAATATTCATTTGGAGTTTAATACAAAAATGAAGTCAATCTATACATAGCTACCCAAGCTAATCAAAATGAAAAAAAAAAGGACAAAAGAACCAAAAAAAAGTTACAACAGGGAGAATCAGTCAAGAAATTCCTCTAGTTGCCTCCTCACATTTAGTACAAAGTCCATAAGGGCACACCCTTTCTAGCTTGCATACGCTATTACGGCAGTATTGATGTTAATCTCATATAGTTTGATATTCATTTCACTTTTTAGAGATTGAACACAATCATCCAAAGTCATCCGCTTTACCTCTACATGTGCAAAAAGGTCATCTCTATGCTGATTGACCTCTGAAATGGACCTCTTCAAGTCCTTAATGTTATTTTCCAAGAAAGACAATTGTTGTTGCAGCACGGTGATCTACTATTATATATTTTCACGCGAGGTGATATGCATAGCTATTTCTTGTGTTGTCTTGGCCTACACTGCATTTACTACCCGTATCTCTTCTTCGGTGCTCTCAATCTTTGTGACCAGCTGAACTTTATACCTTGGCACTTCATCTTGAAAAGCTTTGGCATGATCAACAATTCTGTCCCAGATATCCTTTTCTTCAAGCTTGCTGAAAAAGAGGACAAAAACATCACAAAGACCACTCAAATCAATTTGGGCACTAGAAGATATCAACATATTAGCTAATGCTTTGGCACCCTGGATTTTCTTAGAAGTAAGATCTCCTTGGAAAAGTGTGGCCAAAATGCTATAAATAGCCATCTTCATGGCAAAGTTAACAGCAAATTGGGGCTTTGGGGCATCGCTAAACAAACTGGACTCCTTAAGGACAGAAAGATTTGACTCTCACTCTTACGTATTTAACTAAGTCTAAGAGCCTGAGTTGTCATCTCCTTCTTTCTCAACATTTGCACCTTCACCCACATGAGTAGCCGACGCTTCTTCCTGGACAAAAGGCAAATAATGTGATCCTTGAGAAGATAAAGTGGTGGAAGGATCCCTATTTGTATGTGGTGTTACTGTAACATTTAATAATGCTTTCCAGGATCCTCCACCTTTAGAAGCAGAAGCTTCACTGATATCTCTTGCATAGCTAGGTCTTCATAATCTTCATAGGCGATGACTGATCGACCCTGAAATGAACTCTTAAAGGTGTCGTGGCTTTGGGAGTTATAAAGCTGCTAATAACTAGGGGCAGGCCACTAGCAACTAGCGTTACAGGAGTATCGTCTTCCATGAGATCTGTAACTTTATCTTCTGGAAACAACTTTTTTTGAGCAGGAGGACCAATTTTGGCTATAATCGGCTCTGTTACAACAACCTCCTCAGTTGGGACCATCTCAATGTCAGCCTCATTTTCTACTATGCCAACGTGTGAATGCTTAGTTCAGGCTGAACATCCAAAGCTTCACCAACCCTTAGTACATCATCAGTTCTTGGCATATCAGCAGCCGTGAAAGGTTCACTTACCCGAGATCCTGATTCTGAATCCAAATTCACCAAGGGAACCACACTTGGTATGAATGTAGGCTTAATGATGATAGGCAGTACAATGAGTGCCGATGATAACTCTAGATCATTGTTAACACTTTTGGTTGGGGAATCTAAGGAGAAGCCTTCTATGAACTATTGCAAATTGCTTTTTGAGGTACTATTCAGAGATGCCTCGAAATATCCACTATAGATGGAGATATTATCTAAATCAATTGAAGCTTCAAGATTCTCTCTTCCTGCTAGCTCCCCAATTGGTGACCTAAAAGGCTTTCTCACTGAAGTAGGAAGCATAGTAGGAGCGCTTTCCCCCACTCGGGTACCTAATAAGGAATGAATAAGATCAAATTGTAATGTTGGAATAAAATTTACAATTTCCAAACAATCAAATCAAAAGTTACCTTCAGGAGTTAGATTTGTCGGAATTTCTTCGGCAGTACTAGAGAGATTTGTCGGAATTTCTTCGGCAGTACTGGGGATTTCTCCCTTTTCCAGTAAGACTTCGGCAGTCGGTACCTCAGAAATCTCATGAGGAATCTTTTACTGATCAGTTTGAGGGGTAGCTTCTCTTTCAAACATAGCAGTAGCATCAGTCGAAACTCCTCCGCTATTTATTTGCTCCAAAACTGGCTCCATGGGTATAGGTTACTCTATCGATAGTAGCAGCATCACCCACATCATCGCCAGATTTATCCACAGTAATGGACTATTCCAGCACATCCGTTACAGCTCTTTTTCTAGACTCAGGCATCATTGCTTGGTTAAACATATCTTTTTTAAAATCGAACTTGATATTTATATCACTATCAGTTCATTCCTCGGTGGTAGGAGTATCAAAGCTGCTATCTCTCTCATCGCCTTCGTCTGAGGCATAATCTTCAATAATTTTAGCCACTTTTTTCGCTACTCCTCCAACGGTTGAACTTTGAGCTAATAAGGTTGCAAAACAAAATGTAGACATCAAAATAAGAACAAAAGAAATAATAATATCATACAAAGAAATAAAGAAGTCTTACTAACTTTTAGCCTATGGGAACGACAAGTTCTAAGGCTTTCAGCCTTTTTCTTCTTTGAAGAAGCTCCTTTGCTGATGAGGGAATTGGTTAAATGTTTTGAGTGCATAGCTCGAAGCTTTTTGCATAGAACCGGACCCGCTAGAGGTTTCGCTGGCATTATAACCGGTGGTCTCAATCTGGTAGTTACTTCAATTGACTGAACTATCTCTGCTGGACTTGGAATTGCATATGCCCCTGTCGACACTAGAGCAGCAGTAATAGCCTTCAGCAAATTAAAGCAAGCAAGGTCTGCTTAGTTGGCCATGCGCTTGATGGCATGCTCTTCTTCAAATTTCCTTGTCTACTCACCAACCAAAACTTTGGTTATAACAAAGCGCGAAGCAATCCAAAATCTAGCACAGTTCTACCAATCTGCCCAATCTCAGTGAGACTCTTGCTCTCCTGTAAGTTCTCATCCACAGCGCTGTATCCTCACTGCAATCAAATTAAGAGGTGGCAAGAATCTCTCATCTTCTTCACCTCTCAAAGAGTGGTGAGCTTTGCAGACATCAAATCTGGCCACCATGCTAATTCGCTATTTATCTCCATCATATAGCCAATTCTCAAAGTTGGCCGAAATGAAACAATCGTTTTCCACATTGTCTCCTTTTCTAGAAGCAACCAAACGACGACATTTGTTGCAGGGGTTGCTCATTTATGTCTCTACAAAGGCAATGGTTTTTTTTTGCATACCATTGTGCGAAACCACTCGTGTATCTAGGATTTAGGAGGCGAGGGTAGCCAAAACAACCCCTAGTGCCAAGCACTTAATAGAATTCGCAAGCATTTCGAGCATCTTGCAAAGAACAAGTAGTACCTCAAATCTAGCCGGGTGCTCCCACAACGGCTTGATGAAAGTCAAATTGTTTGCAAAACCTAGTGAGTATATAAGGTTGGATGTTAATATATGAATTCTTCCTATATATCAAATCTACGGGTCTCAAGCTCAATAACCAACTCTTCTCTTCATCTGATAAGCCAAATCTCGACCACCCTTTCTAATTTTGTCAATTGGTGGTTCTACGGCATTTCTCATACGAGTTAACTTCAATATTGGGTATAGTGTCAAGAGAAGCAACATAATTGTTAAACATATGCAAATGTTGGCGTAAGTCAGTCATGGAGTAGGTGTTGATCAGATAGCTGCCGCCTACTATACTCTCAATGTAGATACTTCTTAGTGCACCGCTGTGTGAATGAAGCCCATTGCAGTGGTATGTGAACCAGGTGTACAACAAATACTCAGCAAAAAATTGGTTGAAAGGCTTTCCCTCTCTGACTGTAAAACTTGATAGCTTCATCTCGGTTAGCATATATGCAACGAAAGCAGGGCCCAAGGCAAGACTATGTCCGAAAGCCATTCTGAGCATTGGATATATGTAGCCAGGCCTAAGGTCACACGCGAAACTCAGAAAAAGAATATTAGATAACCATGCCATAAAAAATGTGGCAAGCTAGCACTTCCTCTTCAAGTCTGAATACTTGGCAAAAATATATAGCAAGAAGTCCAAATCCTCATGGTAAATGATTGTTGGCTCTTTCTTGGGGTCCTTGCTAGGGATAATCTCTTTCCACTTAAAATGTTTGCCTTTATTTACGAAGAAAGGGCTAGTGATACTCTTCACTTGACTCATCCATTAGACAACTTTGCCTCAACTATGACTAGTCTTTTGGATCGAATCTTAAAGGCAAAAATGAGATAATATGCAGCTTAAAATTCGTCGTCCATGGTAGATAATTCTTTACTGGGTAGAATAGATTCATCATAAATTTCACCATATGATGCTAAACTAAAAATTTTCTTTACTTTCCATAAAGAAAACCTCAACTCTATGTTCGAAGTAATGAAGGTACCAGTCGCTGGGCAGAATAACTTTGCAATATTCCTACATATGTTCTTGTTCCCACAAGGGACTTTCTGTGCAGTGGCATTTATAGTGTCAAAGATTCCGATCGCTTTCAAATCCTCTGCATATTAGTGTCTGATTAGAGTCACCCAACCTTGCTAGTCTCCGGCGCAATTAATCCATCTACGAGACTGGTGTCTTTCGCCGAGCTAGGCACTCCCATCTCCAGTGTGGATACAAAGCCCAATTGTCCTTAATTGTGAAAGCACTATACCCACTTTAAGATTTAGAGTGCATAGTTCTATTGCCTCTATTTCAGACTTTAGGAACTCTGTTAAGTAATATGGAGGCTGGAGCATGAACTTACTAATTCTGAAATGGATGTGATGCTTTACCACAGAAATGGATCATTCCTTGCTGGGATAGTTGGAGCCATCAACATTATTGTTGGATACTGCTAGACAAACTGAACAGTGGTCAATTCATCAGAAAATCCCACTGCTACATAGCAATACTGTACACTATCAGCAGGATGTTTTTTAGGTCCTCCTTCGTGGCATCTTCGAATATATAGTGTGGCTTGTAAAGCTCACTTTATCATTATTATCCTAATCAGTGTTATTCGCTAGACACCAGTATATGTACCAATTCCTTATTGATAGGGCTTTGGTTCTTTGACTTTGCAGTCATTTGGATCTTTTGGATCGGGATCACTTACAATAACCTTTTGCACAGCTCTTCGATGCTCTGGCAACTGAAGTTACAGGTGCTTTACCTTTATTCTCCACAAAACAAATAAATGAGAAGAAAATATCAGCAACAGTAAAAATGACTAAGTCATGGAATTCTACTGAAATTTCGACAGCATCTCCTCTTAACAAAAGGCCAAAAGGAGAAAATAATACTCAGTTCTCAGACCAAGAACTGGCATCAATGCACACTTAAGTCCCATAATTGAGGCTCCTGGTCCAAACAAGTGTTCGAGCACCTTAAGACCTTTCAGGGGGCAATTGGATTCTCATTCGAGCATGAAAATTGTAATATCCAATGCAAGAAATACATGCAAAATACAAGCAAACCATGACAGCAGCTATATATAGCACAAAGCATAAACAAGCTCAAACATGTATGAAAGTACAGCATTTGAAAGTATATGGCATATTTTCAGCATAGGCGATAAAGAGCAACACCAATTTTAAAGCATTGGAAACAAAAGGAAATGCTCTTGGTCTACTAACAGCCACTTTCGGTCACTCTCCGTGGTTTCATTAAACTTAGCTGCAACTATTGAAGAATGTTTTACTCTCTACACTCAAATTCGATGCCGACTAAAGGATTTCCATATCCCTAAGATGGTATCTCTAACATATTTTAGCAAACAAAGTCTTGGATGGTGATTTACTATTATGGAACCATTAGACATTCTTGTGAGAGATCGAAAATGCATTATTTTCGCTGTATTTAGAGCTAATGAAAAAATATTGCTTTGCAAAGTTAATTTCAGAACAAAGATCATCAACTTTCACTAATGATTGAAAGGTGATATCGTATCCATTAGCTTTCCACAAACACAGTTGGCATCACTCAAATTAACTTGAAGAGTACACCTCAGGTTGGCATTGGAAAACACAAGGTTGAATTAGCCTTGAAAGTTGTAGTTGAAAAAGACAATGTAAAACAAATCACTCAAAGCTACATTCAACCACTCGACCGGAGGTTCATCTTATTTTTGTTGGTTTCTTTCGTCGACCGTTCATATTCGGGTGATTTATACTTCTTATGTTTATTGAAATTTAAGGGGAGTAACCTTCTCATCAAAAACAAAAAAAAATATGTGCCGTAGGCATACTCAGTTTTGATGACCCCACAGAAGCCATGGTGATCAAGTCTGTGTTCACCTCGTGCTAGTGATTGGGCAAAATATTACCAAGCAATCCCATGTAATTCCCACAAGGTTGTGATAACTCAACTTGTGCTTGCACTATGCTAAAAAATGAGTGGATTGTCATTTCTCAATCCCGTACACTTCCCGCAAACCAACAAAGTTTAGGTGTGTGCTCAGACTAAAGCTAAGTCCAAAGATGCTATGTCGAAGACTAATGCTCTATCAAAGGCGTGCATTCACGATAGAGCTTGTTCACGGCAAGTTTGTTGGAGGGTCACTTCTTTCCAAATCTTTTGAAGTTCAAGGCTTGGCCAAATTCAGCCACCTGGCTAAAACAGTGACTATGCTTAAGCTATGCAAGGGAGAAGTCCTCATGGAACTCAACTCTGCTTGGTAACATGAGATTGGGGTAATGGTCATTTTTAAAAACTTAAGGGAATTAAGCACCTCAAATTCAAATTAAAAAAAAAAAAAAAGGGCCTTCATATGTCAATCGACCATGGCCGTGGGATTTTCTCTATATAGTGTTTAAGCATGATGGAGCTTCAAAAAATCCCACTGTTGGTTAGATCATGAATTTGAAATGGCATTTAGAAAAAAAAAAAGAAGAGTTGCGAAGACAGTGACCATGGCAGTTCATAGCCACTGTTGACTGTGACTATGGTACTTACTCGATTCAATTCAGTCACCTTGAAAAGAGTCAGAATCACATGGATGACCAGTGACTGTGGGATTGGCCGAAACATACAGTGGCCGTGCCATGGATGGCTTGTGACCGTGGGGTTGGCCAAGATAGCAGCGGCTGTGACCAGGGATGTATTCGGGCAGTGCCTAAATCTGAGCAAATAGCACTGCATCAAGAAGCCTGAAGCAAATTCATTCAAAAAAAAAAATTTTTTCAATCAGGCGTTTCATCAGGCATGTGGTGACCGTGAACCTCCACGGACAGTGCAGACCATTGTTCTGATTTATTTGAAAGATGCTCAACTCGAGTAAACCACTACAGGAGAGTCATAGATAGCATTCTTGCACCACAAAAAAAAAAAAAAAAAAAAAAAAAAAAAAAAAAAAAGAGGAAGGAGAAAAAGAAGGGCCAAGCCCAAATTCTACTCATTGTCACCGAAGTCTCAAGAAGCCATGGGTAGTCTTGGAAATTATGGGTCCGTTCCAACGTACATTCATGGAATGGGTGCACTGTAATGTGTGAGGAACATGCTTTGCATCAGTTGGTACATAAAATTACAAAAAAAAAAAAAAAGCAAATCAAGCAAGAAGCATGAAAAATCCAAACAATGGGCTCGGCCATAAACAAACATGAGGAGAATGGAGTTGAAGCTTTTACCAGCCATGGCAGCTGTCTATGATTGCGGATTTGCAAACTAGAAGAAGAAATTCAAGAAGATGAAGTGCCCCTGGTCTTGATTATTGCCTCGGTCTCTACCTCTTCTCTCTCAATCGATTCAAATAAAAGAATAAGGGAAGAAAGAAGAATACACGAGCTTTGTGCTATATCTTATCCCTGGTCACTACGGTTTTGAAATAGTGGGGCCTACTGTCCTGTGGTTCACTTCCATACTCACGGTCACAGCTATTATAGAGCATCAGGACCCACTGCCTAGTGGTTCATTCCCTCTTAGTCATCATTGCCTCACAGACACTGCGTGACTAATCAATGGGGTCCACGCTGGTAGATTCGGTTTCACAATTGGGTTTTTTCTCTTGACTGTTATTGGTCACTTCATCTAGGGACACAACTTGACTAAAGAGATGGATCCATGATCACTGTTACCAGTCACTTCATCCATGGATGCTGCGTGGTTTAAAATAGAGAGGACCACAGATTGGTGGCCCAGGTTCTCTTGCTCACCGATGCCTCTGTTCTTTTTAAGCTCATGTTCACTAATGCCTTCACCCTCTTTCCCACTGGCATGGCTTGGTTAAAGTGATGGCATCCATACAATCAAATGGTGAGGCCCATACTATGACTACTGCTATTCTCACCTTGCTCCAGGATGGTCTTGTGATATCATGGAGTCCCACATTGACTATAAAGAGGAAAGTGATTAGGTTTATATATAGAGCTTGCACCCATACCTTGCATGAGGCCTTTTGGTGGGTTGAGGCCCACCAGAAACAAAACCGTGAGGCCCATGGGCCAAAGCGGACAATATCATGCATATGTGACGGGTGGGGCATGACAAATGGTATCAGAGCCAGGTTACTAGCCGGAAATGTGGGACCCCCAATCCCGTTGGGAAAGCCCTTGAGGCAAAATCAGGATAGAGATAGAGTGCGCGAGCCTGTGAGTCAAGATAAGGGAATCCGCAGGGGACATGGGAGTCACATCGCCTGGTGTAGTTAGATGGATTTACACGAAGACGTGTGGCCTTAACGGGGGTAGATTGTAATATCCCATCCCACATCACTTATGAGTAAAAATATGAGTCTCCTATATAATGAACCATGTACGTCACTACTAATAACTTGGGCTTAAGCATTTTGGGCCACGTGAAAGGCTCACCGAGTTATTGGACCAGTAGGCTACTTGGGTCGTTACACAATGATTGTCACACTATAATCATTGCACTTTGAGGGGGCACTTGTTGACCCATAAAAAATTACAAATGTTGCAGTGAAGACATTATGAGTAAATTCCAAACTAAGGGTACATAAACCTTAGGATTGTGGAATGGTAAGTCAAGTACTACATCCACATATTCAAAGCTGAAGCAATTCCCTTAGAAGACTTCAGATGAGCTCAGAGTGCAATAGTTTCAATTCCAGAGTTAGTGAACTTCATTTAGTCACTTGACTCACCAAACTTCATATTTAAGGTTTATTGGCTCAAAGTCTAAAGGTCACTGAACACACTTAAACTTTAAGGTTACCAAAGTGGCTGAAGATCTAATGATAACTCCAAAACATGCTTTGGAATGATGTTTCGAAGTTTTAAAGCATTTGGACTTCATTTCAGCTCAAACTAAGCTTCAATGATTGTCTGCTAGCTCCTTAGGGGTCACTGTGGAAATTGACACTTTTATAAGTCGAAATAAGCCAAAACTCAAAGGATTGCCTTCAAACGCATTCAAAGACTATCCTTCAAGGTTTCAGAGTATTTGGACATCATTTGGACCCAGACTCAGCTCGAATGGTTGTCCATTAAGCTCTGTGGGGTCACTATGCAAAGTGACACCTCATGAAGATCAAATTAGTTAAAACTGTTAGAGGAAGCTCAAATTATGTTCAAGCGAAGCTTTTGTAAAATTTCGGGTCAAATGGGCATCATTTGACCCAAAGTTTATAAACACGTCAACTTTGGGTCAATGACCCCCATGTCATGGGGGTCATTGACCAAAGTCCTGCTTCCATCTAACCAAAATTGATGAAATTTGGGCACAAAGCTTCAATCATGCTTAAAGGAGATTCTACAAATTTTCAAGTCAAAAAGATTTCGTTTGAGCCTACTTCAATGGCATGTTAGCTAGGAGTTTGTAACTTCCGAGTCATGGGGGTCACTGACCAAAGTTTTGTTTTTAGGAGGCCAAAGCTGATGAAATTTGGAATAGAAATTCAAAATATATTCAAAGTTGATTCCCTAATGTTTCAAGTTAATTAAACATAATTCGGGTAGAAAACAAGCTAATTACCTACATTGTAAGGTGAATAGTGACTTTAACATGCAACACTATTCGAAATCCTACTTCCACAAATCCAAACTATATGAAATTTGTATGGACACTCTAAGATATCCCTAACATAGTCCCTCCAAGTTTCATCGAGGTCATTTGGGCCTCAAACAGCTGAAACAAAGGCCCATTTTCATGAAAAGTTAATGGAGGAGTTGACCAACTTTAGAAGATTAAAACGGGTTGAATTTCTATGACAGACTCAAAATAGTGTAAAAAAACATTAGATCGGATATCGTTCGGGCCCTAAACAAGCAAAAACAGATCAAAATCCAAAAAATAGGCACTGTCAATGACTGTGGCCCCACAGTCATAGACATTTGTGACTTGGTCCCAGATGGTTTCAAGAAGTTACTTCACTTTATTTCAAAATGTAACTCCCCTGTAATTGCTAGGAACTATCCTACTCCCTTTAAAGCCTATAAGAAGTACACTTGGGCTTTGAAAAAAGGGTTAAAGCAAGGTTAAAACAAGTTCCAATCCACCAAAGCAAGTTCCAATCAATTGCACACTAAGTTCAATAAGTCACAAGCCCAGTTCTAAACATCCCTGAGGCAGTTTAGGCACTTCAAGTCTACTTTTCTTCTCCTTCTTACTAACTAAAGGTGAGAAATAGTTCAGAGAAGGAGAAGAAGCATGCATCTCACTTAAAGAAGGCAAATGCAAGGACCACTTAGATGAAGGTTTTTTCCTTTAATTTTCTCACTTAGGAAGGGTTTTGGGCCATCTTGAAAGTTGTGAACAAGCCTGTTTAGGCTTCACTTTATTCCTTAAAAATTATAAATTTAGAATAACACAATTTTGGCTCCATTTTTGCCTGTTTAAGCACCCTTTTCGAATTTGTACAAAAAACAGTCCGCAACCAAATGATGATGATTATCAAAGGTTTAAGTTGATTCCACAGCCAAATCAAGCACTTTTGGTGGTCATTCAACACTCCAAAACTCAAAAAAAAAAACAGGCTTCCACACTCTAAAAAAGTCACAAAGTAAAATAGAGAGAAAAAGGAGGTAAACAATTGCCTTTCAGCCACTGTCTGCCAGTGGCCGTGAGCCATGGTCACTCCCCACTGTCCCCCCTCTTTTTTGTATTTTTTTCATTTTTCATGTATTTTCTTGTAAATTTCAAATTTAGATCACATCTAAGACTAGAATGAGGGGTTGTAATTTTTTAAAAAACTTGTAAACAACCTGTATCCCAACAATTAGAGCATTTGAACCCATGTAAATAAAGGGAAAATAATGATGAACTGTAGTTCTTTCCCATTCTTCTTAACGCTGGAAGTGTGTGAATGTTGGACTTGAATCTATTGCATTTCACATCACGTTTCAAGTGCTCTCACATACTTCTTTATGGTCTTGTGGAATCCAATTCTAAATATCCAAAATAGCTTCATAAAGACCAACCCTTTTCAATAAGTCTCTGCAATTGCAAAGAATTGCATCCATCCATGATTGCCAATTGTTCGAAGGAACAAACCACCCTCATGGAACATGAAGCTCTACCCAACCATTGCCATCATTAGCAATATTCCCCAATTTGACTGTACGAAGATGAAAAATCTAGCTTTGAACAAGAAGAGCGGCCTGGGTAAGGGCCAATATTTGAAAGCCCTATGTCTCTCCTTTAGAATAAAATGGGGAATTGCTTGGAAACACTCCAACATTGTACGAAGAAAAGAGACTTCCCCCATTGTAGGTTGTCATGCCTTAAAGGAATGCTAGCGCTTATTTCCATCAATAAAAGGCCCTTTTATACTGATGCTCAGTGGAGAGGTCAACCCTATGCCATCTTCATTGAAATAATGGTGGATCAAGAAGTCAACGCTTTGGTCATATTGATTCTCGTCACCATCGCTAAAGATATAATCAGGCTTCCTAAAAGAATTCTGCCAGTCATCCTTCCATGGAAATTCAGCAAGAATATCTTCATAAACTTACATATTGCAAGTGCCCAACAAACGGCTCTGCAATATCTTCATAAACTTACATATTACGGGTGCCTAACAAATGGCTCCGCAACTCCGACAAAGTCTCAATGACATGCTCCTCGACATTCTTTTGGAATTCTTAAAAACGAGCCTAAGTCTCAAAGCCAATAGTCTAAAGTGAAGGGGGTGTGTTGGAAGAAGACGACTCAGTAGCCTTCTTGCATTTGGTGGAGGAGGAAGCAACTTTCTTACCTTTGCCTGCAGAAAACAAGAACAAACAAAGAAGAGCACAAAAGTTTTGGTAACATCTCTACTTAGTAAAAAGGAAGGGACAAAGCCCCCCAAAAAAGGGTATACATATCTCCGAGCCATGGTAATGCTTAGGCGGGTGCATAAAGCCTATAGATAAAACTTCCAAGTTAACGCGAAGCAAAGCTTGCTAACAACCCTTCACAGAAGCAAAGTTAGTGTTTTGGTCCACATATAAACAAGAAGCAATACACAGCATACTACAGAAAGCATCTGTACACAAAGGAATTCAGAAATGATCCTAAGTATGTGATAAAGTGATCAAGCTATCTCTCATCCATATAAAGGAAAAACCCAAAACAGTCCAAGGCATGAGGACCACTCGGCCACCTAGAGGAGATCTCTTATTATCTAAGGCAAAATCTCTAAAACGCCTAAGGCATAGAAGCCTCTTGGCTACTGGAAGTTCACCCTCAAGCCATTCAAAAATTTTGTAAAAGAAAAAATGCCTAAGGCATAATGATCTTTTCGGCTACCCAAAATAGTCCATCGGCTATCAAAGAAGGGTGCACAAGGTCTAAGGCATGGAAAGCTCTCACCCAATGATCATAATGTCCTGTTGGCTACCCTAGAAGTCCAACAGACAATAGTTGGCCATTGAAATTCAAAATCAGCATAGCATGTCAGTCGGTTACTCCAAAGTCGAAAGTTCAAAACTTTTCAAAACTTGTGAAATTCACAAAAGTTTGAAGGCTAACCCATGACAAATCAAGCACGGCTAAGCATCTTACAACAAAATCAAGTCCAAAAACTCTAAGAATCTCAAGTCCCTACTTTCCTACGAAGTATATATAGTAGCTGACTACAACTTGCTGTTGGAATTTGAAAAGGTATTTCGAAAACTTGTGTTTTTTTTTTTTTTTTTTTTTTTGCAAAAATCAAATAGTGAACAGAAGAAAACAACACATCAAACACATCTTGACAAAAGAGGGACTACTTTGCAAAGATAAAATCAAAATAAAAAGGAAGAACCATTCGGCTATGACAAACAAGGAAGAAGATGAATAGTCAACCATCCCATGGCTTCAGATTTGCTCTAAACTTCTCCTTTCATCACAAACAAATGAAAGAAGAAGGAGAAACAAAGGAAATCAAGCATGCATCCATCCCCAAGAAGCAATCATCACACAAGAAAAGGGAGCTCAAAAGAAAACAGCAGCAACTAGCAATAGAGTCTATCAGCTTTGCAACATAGCGAACTCGAGGGAGAAGATGTAGCCACACCTACCATGGGAAGCCTTAAAGGATAAAGAAACCTAGAAGAAAAATCAAGAAAACCCTAGGAGAAGCTCTAGAAACCCTATCACATGATCTTCAAAGTAGAATAGATGAATTCACAAAATTGGAATTCAAAAATATCGACTACTTTTTTATAAACGTGCCAATCATCTCTAGGGTAACGCACGCAGTAGCCGAGAGGCAATCTCTTGTCTTTTTTGCCCTACTCTTCACATATTTTAAATTCCAAACCTCCAAAACCTTCCTTCCTAGGTGTTTCCCTCCAAAATACCTTTGAAACAACTAACTACATGATCAATTTTGACTTCATTTAACCCTCCAAACCCACTGTCATGTGAAATTAACCGATTTTCCTTAGAAATTTAAGGTGGATCCATAGCTCAGGGAAAAGCAATTCACTGGCTAATTCCAACCTTTTGATGGACAAGCATCTCTCTTCTTAGGCAATAAAAGTCTTCTCGCCTTGATCGAAGGACAACCTCAAAAGCCTCAATCAAAAGTACTTTCCCTCATCCAAAAACCCTTCATAATCACCAAAAACACATCAAACTCGATTAAATGCCATGTTAGGGCAACGGAAGTAAAGAGACCAACCTAATTTCCATTTAGAAAAACCTTACAAACCCTCGACCAAAATACCAAAGACTTCAAGCCTTGAGTAAAACCCTATAACCATAAGAAAAACCCTCAAATTCCTGTGAAAATAGAGTATAAGAGATGAAATCTCCATAAACCAACCCATTTTCCATTCTTCAAAACTAGATTTCCTAGCCTCCTCAAGCCTTAGGAACCATGACAAAATAGTTTCCATAGACTACAAGTACACACAAAGCATCTGTGAAAAGAAAGAAGTAAGAAATAAGGAAGACATCCTTCCCAAATTAGCATTGTTTGAGGCACAATGATTACAAGAAAATCCTTCATCATTGCACCTCGAAGGCACATTTGTTAACATGTAAAGTAGCTTGGAGGAAATCCATAAGCAATTTAGTAAAGCAAAGGTCAAGTCAAAACTCAAACATAGCTCAAACACATCAAAACAAAACACAAACAGCTCCAAGACAAAGCCTTAGAAGATACCCTGAAGTTTGAATAAGAAAACAAGTCCAAACACTTCAAAAAGTGGAAAAAGTCTACATTGGCCAACTAAATAAATCATTAGCCGAATGTACACTAGCCGACTAAACAAGTCCGTGACTGATGGCACACTAGCCAACAGAAGAAAGTGACTGACCGACAATTATAAATTTTGAAAACTCATTGACTAGCCAATTGAGATCTAGTCAAATCATTCTAAGTTAACTTTGGGCTGATTGTCATGATTGAAGAACAAAGATCTTCTGCCACCTCACAAAGTTGATTGTGAGAGGGTAGCCGAACACACAAATGTACGGTCGGCTACCCCTCTAGGGATTAAAGATTACTCAATCTTCTCCCTACTAAAATGATTGGAGATGACTCTTAGATGCTATAAATATCCCACTTGGGTGCCTATTCCAAGACACATAGAGATAACAGTACATACAGCGCAGTACACAGTGCACAACAGCATACCAGTGCATACGATACACATCAAAGGCACTTAAGTCTTTCTAGATTCTCCTCGAGAAGGCTCCACCACTTCAACTTCTTCAAGTTCAAGCTTTGACTCACCAACAATGTACTTGATTTTTTGCAACTAATCAAAAGCATAGTGCCTTGATTCAAAAGGATCTCTGAAGAAGACAACACTTTATTTGTTCCCTTCACTTAAGAGTTGAAGGTGATAATACGTACAACTATGGCCAACCTATTGGCATGACATGATAAGCAGTCCATGGGGCATCATGACCATAGAGCCTTTGTTCTAACTTCGCTTGGAATTCTACATCCAAGGAAAACGGGTGATAGGTTATGAATATTGCTTGATTGACTTAAAATACATGAAGGTAGCGCACATCTCAGGATTAGTCACCTTTAGCTTTTTATGTAGATTTTCATTATTTTCTTTCCTCTTATAAGTGTTGATTATCCAAGACAAAAGCGGGGATACTGTGATAAAAAAACGTACATGTAAGCAACCTGCATCTGGGAGGTTAGAATGCAAAAGAACCCATGAAAATAAAACTCGGATTGAAAAAAGTCAAAAAGGTTGACATTCCTTGTTTTCTTTCTCTTCTATGTCTTTTCCTCGCTCTCCAAAAAGGGTCGAACAGAAGTGAGAACCTATTGCATCTGTCCTACCAGGAAAATTGCTTTTGGGACTCGGTATGCATTGGCTTGTACACTAGCTAATTACCTTTGTAAAGAGTTAAAGAATGTATGCTACCTAGTGCGTTTGGCTCGACCTTGTAATAGTGCCTTTTCGAAGCACCTTCTTTATGCCTAGTTGGTGTACCATTGCAATGGTTTGAATCAACTTGGTGACAGTGGTAATCTTCCATTCTATTGAGCCATTACTCATGGCTCTGGGGAGCATTTTCCCTTTCAAAACACCTGCAACATCTGCGAGATCATCACAACTTTGTGTTTTGTCAATCGTAACTTACCAGTTTGGGAAGATCTAGGTCAAGCTTAGCATTATTACAACAAATTGACATTCAAATTACTTCCATTTGGCCTTATATTTTGACCAGTAATGAGAGAAAATGGTTGCTGCCGATTCGCCCAACCAAATCTGGTTTATAGGCGGAACAACACTAAGCATATACAGCCATGCAAGCTCATTTTGCTAAACAATTTGGTTACTCCCAAGGGATTTGTGACTATCCCAATTCAGCGAGGGGAGTCACTAAAGAATGAACTTTGCTTGATGCTGGGAATGCTTGGAATTTCTTTTCGGTTGTCAACACCAGGGCGCTCTTTCCTTTTCCAAAGCTCATAAGTATTCACATCTCATTTGGTTTTTCCAAATGTCATGTGGAAAGCCGTTCATCCTTCCACAATGTGTATCCACAAGATTATTGCAACGGCCTATTTGCCACAACCAAGGAAAAGGGAGGAGTAGACAAAGGTGGACTTGCAAAGTATGTGTAGGAGCAGGTAGGTTAACAAATAGCTACCACATTGTATTTTCTGGTTTACGAGAAGGTAGAAGTGAGCACTTTCCCACAACCGTTGCTTCTCCTGTAGTTGCTTTAGGTGCGTCGTCTTCTAGGGTATCCAGGCATAATGCTATTCCCTCGAAAAAGAGGAGCAAAGTGCGGAGGGTAGTACAATGCTAGCCCTTGGTTGCCTCCGCAATCAGTGAGGATGATGAAGAAGAAATCCCTGAGGAGCCATTTATTCAGAGACCTCGGCGAGGAACAGCTCATAGAGGAATAGGGAGAACATCTTCTTTGTCGGGAACATTTGTTCCCGTAGAGTCTCCTGTTGTTCCTGATGACGAGCGAGGTATTCTTGCTCAAATTCTTCTTTCTTTTCACATTCTGACTTTTGTGAGTTGACTTTGTCCCTTCTTTTATTTGCAGCTTCGGGATTAGACTGTCAGCCACTTGAGCCATTGACCGAGGCACTACCGGGCCTTGGAGTTTCTCCTGGTACCCCTCCCCTCGCTCGGTCATTTGGTGGGCCAAGATTACAAGAGATATCCGAGGTTAAAGTTAGTCAATCAGATTCAACATCTAGTTCCACTTCTTACTGAGGAAAGGTTCTCGGCCCCCTTTTGACTACCCCGGAGGCCAATAATTCAATAATAATGACATGTCCTCATCCTACCATTGACGCCGAACAAACTCAATCCATTATGCCCACTAAGGCGACGGGCGTGGCTATAATTGCCTTAAACTAGGAAGATGAGGTAGTGGTACTTGCTCCAAGAATTGAGAAAAGTGAGGAAGTTAAAACGCCCACGTCTATGCCCAAAGGTATTTTAAATAGATCGACCTTCTCAATGCCCCTTTATTTATCACTTGTTAGTAACCATCGATTAATCTTCATCTCCCCTCTTTTTAATAAAGTAGCCCTTCTTGTGCCAATAAGGGCTACTTTGGCAAAAGAGTTGGTAACGGGAACTCCTCAACAGTTTGCAAATATATTTGGGTCTGAGAGTTCTTTTGGCCCTATTTTTTGTCGAGCGAACTTTCTCCACAGCCCTCCATTTGTACGATTCCTTCCTCACCTGCACTAGAATCAATAGTGATGGTGATCCCAAGTGCGACCATATCTCTGGAGTCTATACTGACCTTGTCTGCTTCTTGTAAGAGAGCTGTGGTATCTTCAGCAACAGTTGTCCTCACAGAGTCTACTACTGGGCCCACGGTGGTAATCGGAGGTCCCAGATCTGCTTCCATCTTGGGTTCCCAGTGCCAAGAAGTTCACTTTAATGACTTGCCAGAGGAAGAAGAAAGGGAGATACTAGTTCGCTGCAATCCTTCAAGGAAGAAGACAATCATCGAAACCAGCACGCCTTCTGGCAAGATAGTCTTCACGGAGACTTCTGAGTCTCCTATATCTATTTTCTCTTATGATGGTAGTCTTACGCCGACCAATTCTCCCGTACATAGGGCCGGGCCCTCCAATAGGCTCACTGTAGGTAGTGGTAAGGCATTTGGTTCTCGCAAGAGGCCAACTTCAGAATGGATTCGACTGCTTGAAGTAGACCATCTCACGGGCTTTTCCTGGGACGCAATCTAGAACTCGAAGGGAACGGAGAGGATGGCATTGAAGCACATGCTAGGGACTATCATCGATCCCATAGAAGAGGCTGATTTTGCATCTCTTGAATGTATCCGTCTAGTGGTAAACATTGTTTTCCGGTCCGAGTGGAGCTTTCAGGTTGGCCCTTTTTAAAGAGATTTTTGACTTGGTTGATGAGTGGGGTGTCGAGTTCTTGCATAGCCAGGCCTCCTTGGAAGCAAGCATTGCAGAGTTAACGACAAAAGGTTAAGAATCTTTGGCTTCCAAGCAACGCATGAATGCCAAGTTAAAGGATTGCACCGCTAAGCTAGATAAGTTGAAGCGGCGGATAGGCGGCGTGAAGTGCATGATGTTAGAGTATGAGAGCAGCTCCGAGCAGCATACCTAAGAAGCTGCGGCCTTCAAAGCTCAAGAATTGGCTTAAGAGATGACCAAGGAGTGTTGCTTGGTGAAATTGAAAAGACCTTGGGGATGAAGGCGGCGGAGGCAGACCCTGAAGTACCAGCTCATGTGTATCTCATTTATAAACAAGACATGTTATGCTCGAGTAAAAGTGCCGGACTCCAAAATTCAAGAGTTCTTTTGAAACTTCAGAAAGAATTACCTCATCCTTTTTTTTTTTTTTTTGCATGCATGCCCCTTTTTTTTCTTTTGAAGTGTGTGCATATTTTTTAAGAAGTACAAGAGATCTTTTCTCCTAAAAGGAAGCCTACTTTTGGAATTTGATTTGTTATGTATAGTTTGCTGGGTGGACGTCATCTGTTGCCATTGTTTGCAGCTTCCTCCAGGGTCCGTGAAAGATTTTTTTTTTTATTTCTTTTTCTTTTTTCTTTTTTTTTATTTTTATTTTGCTACTTGACATTATCCGATGCCATTTTTTACGAATTTCTCTGGGGTCCTTAGTTTGTTGCTTGATTTGTTGTAGATTACTGGATGTAGCCCTTGAGATGTAATATCGTCATGATCAATTGTAAGCTTTCCAAAAGATTTTGCACATTCCCCAAAGAAAGATTGTGGCTATGGGTAATAACGCTTTAAGTACTTTTTATTAACAGGTATCATACATCAGTCTTCTTCCATTATGAGGACCGTATAACTCCGTTGGAGTAGATTTTGTCAATAACATACAGTGATTCCGATTTGGGCTTGAATTTCCCCTTGGATTTGCTTGTGGGTGTCATAGATCTTTTGACAATAAGGACCAAATCACCCTTCTTGAATGCCCACCGTCTAATCTTTTTGTCAAATACATCGGCTATGTGAATTGGTAAAGCTCAATGCTTTGTCCGACTACCAATTTCTTTTCATCTAGGCACTCTAATTCGCTAAGCCTGAGCTAGGCATTTTCCTCTTTGGTGAGATTTTCTAATACAGCTACCTGAAAAGATGGCATTTCAATCTCTAGGGGTATGACCGCTTCACACCCATAGACTAGAGAATAGGGTGTACATTTGGTTAGCCCCCAAACTGTGGTTCAGTACGCTCATAATGCTTTAGGGAATTCGGTACTCCAAGTTCTTTTTTTTTTTAATTTTAAGTAGAAACCATCTATTAAAATATTTTGCAAATAAGCTCGTTGAAGGTTTCCTCAAGTCCATTTGCTGCGGGGATTATATGCCATAGAAGGGAAGCATATGATCCCATATTTATCGTAGAAACGGTAAAATTTGTCGTTGTTGAATTGGGGTCCATTGCCAGGTTACAAACGTTTATGTACCCCAATCTGTAGATAATATGAGTGCAAAAGAAATCCATCACAGTTTTAGTTTTTACCTCTCCAAGGGGGACTTCCTTTGACCGTTTAGAAAAGTAGTTGGTAGCTACTAGGATAAAGTAATGGCCACACTCAGATGGTGGATGGATCTGCCGATGATGTCCCTACCCCATGCCACAAATGGACACGAAACTGTAGTAGGATGTAAATATTTCGAAGGTTGATAATGTAATCTCCATGTATTTGGGCCTCTATATTTCCTAGCGATATCGATTGAATTGGAGATCATCGAAGGTGAATAGTAGCCCATTATTTGTATTTGGCCGTGGAGCTTGGGTTCGGTCTCGTGTGCTCTGGGTAGGCCTTGATGTACTTCTCTCAGCGTTGTATGTGCTTCTTCTTAAGATAGACAATGCAATAGAATTCCATTATATGATTTTCGATACACAATATTAGAGGCCAAATCATAGTGAAATTTCAGCACCCTTTTTTGTATACTGCTTCAATTTTTAACATCTTTAGGGAGCATGCATCCCATGTAAGATGTAATAGATGAGGGGATCTCTCTTGTCCAACGTTGACCTTTCAGAGGAAGAGATCTTATTCCCTATTACCCAAAAATAATCATTAACTTTAGCGGGAAAACCTCAGAGCAGGGTTAGATGACGCCTTTAAGTTTCTTCTACCTCGAGTTTATCATTCCTGCCCACATTCATTAAAGCAGCTAGTCCGACAAGAGCATCTTCCTCGATATTCTGGTGCTGTGGTATGTGGTGGAAAGCTAATTCAAATTGTTTTTGTAATTGTTGAGCTCAGTTGAAGTAAAGGAGTAATCCAAGCATCTTTACTTCATACTATAAATTCATTTGTCAAATTACAAGTTTGGAATCTCCATACACCCCAAGAGTGTTATGCTCCCTTCTAAGGCTAACTCAAGTCCCATGATCAGAGCTGCATATTCTATTTCATTATTGGAGCAACGCCCTTCCAAGGAGAAAGAATGAGGGATGCAGATCCTTTCTGGGCTGCAAAAGATAATTCCTACACCCAAGATTTTTCTTCTACCTCATTGGTTCTTAATGCTCCATCAAAGAACATTACCCAATGTTGCTCATGATCAATTCTAGGGATTTTTGAGTCTTCTATTAAGAATTTAGACTCGTCAGAGAAGCTTCAATTGAGTTTAAAACCTGCAGGTAGAGGATGTTCTGCCAAAAAATCAGCCAAGGATTGCTCTTTCACTGATTTAGCTGGAACATATCTAATATCAAATTGGGATAGTAAAATGGACCACTTTGTTAAGTTGTCTCCTAAAGTCCCCACACCAGTCATAAGGACTTTAAGGGGATTAACCCACTAGATCAGATAGATTGTATTGGTCAGTAGATAATGTCTTAGTTTCTGCACTACAAACATTAGAGCCATGCATTTCTGTTCGACTTGCTTGTATCTAAATTCTGCTCTTACCAACATTTTGCATGGGTAGTATGGTGTGGCTTCTTTTCCTTATTCTCTTGTGTAAGCAATGTCCCCAGAGTATGACCAAAAGCTTTTGTGTAAGGGATGATGCCCTATCTTATATTAGGGTGCTTTGGAAAGTCTTTTCTCTTTTCATGAGCTTCGTAAGGGGTTGGCATTTTCCAAAGACATTGGAGATGAGTCTTTTGATATAAGCGAATCTACCTTGTAGTCCTCTGAGTTCTTTGAGAATTTGAGGTGATTTCATATCCAAGACAGCCTTGAATTTTGTAGAATCCAGTTCAGTTCCTCTCTTTCGTATAATGAATCGTTGGAATTTCCCCGAGGACACCTTGAAGAAACACTTCAGAGGATTCATGTGAAGCTTAAACTTTTTCAAACAATCAAACACCTCTCGAAGGTCCACCAGATACTAATGTTGTTCTGTGCTTTTGACTGATAAGTCATCCATGTAACACTCCACAGTTTTATGCTAAATATCTTTAAATATTTTCATCATTGCCCATTGATATATGGCTCCAGCATTCTTGAGGCCAAAGGGCATGACCGTGTAGTAGTATATACTGAGAGGCATCCTGAAGGAGGTATGCATCTCGTCTTCTACATACATCTTGATCCAGTTGTATCTAGAAAAATTAGCCATGAATGACATTTGTTCAAATCCTACAATATTATGGATCATAAGTTCAAGAATAGACAAAAGGAAGTCATCTAACAAGTTTCACTCAGGTCCCTGAAATCGATCCAAACCCGAATCTACCCATTTTTCTTAATGACAAGTACAAAGTTTGCTAGCCACTCTACATGTTGTTCTTCACAAATGAATTTAACATCTATGATCTTCTAGACTTCTTTCTCTAGCTTGTTCATAGTGTCATGTTTAGACTGCCCTGGGTTCTGTTTGGTAGGTTTTTCATCGAGCCAAATGTTCAATCTATGCATTGTAACATTAGGATCCAACTCGGGCAATTCTGCATAAGGCTAATCAAAACAATCCAAGTACTTCTGCAGGGGCATGATGTATTCAAGTTCTTTCCCATTTATGAGCAAACTTACTCGGTGGAAGGGTTGAGAAAAAGGCGCTTTCACAATTTTTTTCGAAAGTCTCCAATTCTTCAAAATCCTTAGGTACATTAGCTATGGCTTAAACCAGGGTCTGGTTCCTTTCTTAAAATTCGATTTTGTAGGCTTGTGGTTTCTATATTGGGAACAGGGTAATCCCATAAAAACATGTCACTGTGCATTAATAATCTTCCTCACCCCATGAGTCCGTCTCATGTGATAATGTTATGGGTTGATTGTCACCACGGTTCAAAATCTCGGCCGATACCGGTTCGTATCGGCCGATACAAACCGGTATCGGTCCATACCGGTACGATATTTTGAAGTTATCGGTTTTTTGTATCGTCCAGGCAAAATATCCCCAAAATATCGGATAATATCGGCCGATATTTCAAAATATCGGTGTG
The DNA here is from genome assembly GCA_037013555.1 of Sextonia rubra. Taxonomy (NCBI): domain Eukaryota; kingdom Viridiplantae; phylum Streptophyta; class Magnoliopsida; order Laurales; family Lauraceae; genus Sextonia; species Sextonia rubra. The sequence goes on from JASUAD010000001.1 coordinate 70,187,970, forward strand.
AACCGATATATCGGCCGATATATCGGTCGATATCGGTCAAAATATCGGCCCACTATTTAAAAATTTTTTTTTTCTTTTGTCTTATTTTCCTTCTTTCTTCCTCCTTTTAAATATATCATATGCCACATTTTTTCTTCCTCAACACCTATTTCACTTGTAAGGTATCAAAAATATTTTTTTTATCAATATAGTCTTGAAAATCATATACAACTATACTGAGGTAAGCATTTTGTATTTTTTTAAAAAATTATTTAGATATAGCTTAAAAATGATGATTTTATGCTTTTTTTTTATTGTGAGTACCTTTTATTATTTTAAATCAATACATATTGAGGTTAAATCAACTATTTAAGGTTTTAAAACTCAGAATTTTTATTAAAATCTTGTTGATCTTTGTAAAATAATTACTCAAATTTATCATTATTTTAAGTAAATTATAAATATCTAGTTGCTTTGTATTTTATTATACTATCATAATAAAACATGTTATCTTACAAGCGCAAGGCAGAACTTACTTAATGATTGAGTGACGAGTACAAACTTTATTTTCTTAAATTTTATACTAATAGATAGCCCATAAGTCATAATTACATTGCATTTTATAAAATTTATGATATTTTAACTTGTTTAGTATATGTACCTAAATTAATTTAATTATAAATAAAATTTATATAGCTTTAGATTAGATAGCAATACATGAACATAACTTAAGGGGTCCAATAATTTGATTTATAATTTATTTTACTGTCATTATGTCATATGTTATGTTAATGTTCATGTTCTTGAATTTTACAACTTGCTTGATAATTGAATGATGAATTGATGGTTGTTGAATAATGAATGATGACTGATAAATAATAATAGAGGTATAGTTATATATTATACAAGATACAAGTACAAACGTACAACCACTATATGTAAATTATCAATAAGTTTATTCTCTAAAATTTCATACTAATTGATAGTTCATATTTCATAAGTCATACTTATGACTCTTATAAAAAAAATTACATTTTTAGACAAGACAGCGATACAGGATATCATAACTTAAGGGGACCGTTATTTTGATTTATATATATTACTAATGAAAAAAACATTGTTTTCCAGTATTTCTAATATTTTGGATTTTTTGGATACTTTTTCAAAATTTTTTGGATTAAAAAAAAAATTCACACCGCGACGACCGCGACGGACAGCAAACCGCGACCGATACCGATACCGTATCGGTTTTTTGGACCGACAGATACCGCGACCGATACCGCGATTTTCATCCATGATTGTCACTATCCTTATAGGGATCATCTTCTTCTATGAGATTATCAAAGTCCAACACTGCGCAAGACTCGTCAAAGTCATACCCCTCTACAAGGTGGATGGTTCGGGCTCTGAAATTCTTCACTGGTACAGACTTCGTTAATAAAAGTGTGCCCAAGACCATATCTTTTGGCCGATACCGTATGTAATAGCTCAAACTCTTCCTTCTTCCATCGAGTCATTCCTTCATATGTCACTTGAAGGCCATGTCTTATTTCTAAGCTCATGGGTCATTTGAAGTCATTATCCAACATTTTCATCAAGCGACGAGATTGTAGATTATAGACCCTAAATCCAACACACCCTTTATTTGTAATTTTTTCTGTGAAATGAGTAAAGAAAGAACTTTATACTCGATGGAAGATAGTATGAGTTGGGCAGTACTTGGGTGGCAGCACTCTAAAGTTTGCTCCTTCGATGTTTTAGATAAGAGACGGAGTGAGCCAAGGGTGCAAGAGTAGACCATCAGCAAATTCAGGAGAAGATCCTTAAGTATAGTCATCTTCATCATCAAATCCCACATTGAGATCATACACTGGAGATACAGAGAACATAGAATGACAACACCTGAAGAATCTACTTGACAGTAGAGTGTTGACCTCTAACTTGGTCACTGTGACAGATAGCTCCCAATAAGGGTTAAACTTTTGAAATACCAAGTGTCACAAAATGTGGCGATGAAGTCCATGCTAGTACATGGAGATACGAGTCCTTTTAGAGTGATCTCCATGCACCTATCAACTATATCCACCCATCGGGTGATGAACTGCTATGTTGATTCTCCTAGTTCTTGACTGGGTTGGCCCAACTAGCCCAATGAAACCCTCAGGCCTGGCTTGTTCTGGGTATAAATAATAGTTAAACCCTATCTAGGATCACTGAATCCAAAAACTTCCATGGTAGGCCTGACCACGAAGCCATATGGAGTACATCGACCTCCATTAAGGAACGGAACTTTCCATCTTCTCATCCCCATGGCCAACAATGGGTCAGGAACTGGTGATGCCACATCACTGCTTTCTCGGCCCTTCGAGATTTTATGATCAAAGCTAGTTTTGGTTTAGAAGAAATTTGGATGATCAAGGGTTTGGTTGCCGACCCTGTCACAAGCTGTATCTATATTGACTAAGGAGAATTATTGAACCATACCATCAATTTAAGTTCTGGAAGATCGTGACCTTCTGTGGATGATGGTTCCTTTGATTCTACCACCGTTTTCCCTTTGTCAAATGAAGGATTGGGCTCTGTTGGCCTGTCTTCGTACATTGCTACGTCGGTGAAGTAGACCTCCCTTCCTTAAACAACTTATTGTATGTAAAGACACGATGAACTTCCCCTTCATCATCAACATATTTAAGACATTGATGAAGGGTAGAAGGTATCACAGCTTAATAATGAAGCTACTACCTTCCCAGGAGAATGTTATAACATGTTCTGATTTTTACAGCATGCAGAGTTGCTTCAAAGACTAGATCCCCCAACTAAAATCTGATTTTGATCTTTCCAATGGGAAAATACGTACTTCACCATCATACCCATGTATAGAGGTATTAGTACTGGTGAGCTTGCCAGTCAGGAAGCCAATTTCTTACAAGGCCGCCAAACTGATCAGGTTTAGGGAGGATCTTGGATTTACTTGCATCATATTGATCACCATGTCTTTGATGTACACCGTAAAATATAGGGGCCTTGCTTAGTTTACCATAGCAGCAGGTCTTCCTTAGAAAAAGAAATGACTGCCTTCAAAGCATTGTGAATAGATTGGCATTCTTCACAACACTTTTTGGGCTTCTCCACTTTCGCCTTCTAATACTTTTCCTCTATATGATGCACTTCTGAAACATGCTATTGGTTTTCCATCCTTAGTTTTGGCATTTCTCATATGCAATTGTCTTGTGTTTCTTTTGACATTTGAAGCAAGTCTAGGATGCGCATTCTTTCAAGGATATGTCTAAGGTGTTCAACAACATCATACTTAAATAGTTCCTTTGGCATTGCATTATTATTGATAAGGGAAGGTACATTTCTCTCAAAATTGGCCCTAGTGGGGTTGCAAAAGAAGAAGAATATTAAGGATAATCAAAATTAGCTGTGTAGGGTTGGCCAAAGTGGCTACCCTCTTTAGCTCTTTCGGGCTTTTCACCATATCGACGGGAACTTTTCTTCGTCGTAAAAACTTTTTCCTCCTTAGGGAACAATAGACATAGTCCCTCAATCGGCTCTTCACCCGTTCCTGCCAAGGTGCATGGCTAGTCAAAACTTGCCACCATCATGGTAGTAGTTTGCAGAAACCTACTATCTAATTTGTCAAGAGTTCGAACAACACTGATAAGATGTTTAGGCTCTTGGATACTGTTTCTTCCTCCATAGATTATGTATTACACCACCCCCACCCCACCCCCCCCCCCCCCCCCCCCCCCCCCCCCCCCAAAAAAAACATTATTCTAACCCTTCACGCAGGATTTGGTTGCTTGAAGATATTAGGGTATGGTATTTCTTCGTAAATTATGCCCTTAAAATGGCAGAACTGTTGTGCTCCACTATGGGTAAAGGATCAGGATGTACCTCTGGTGGCAAAGGAAAGATTTCATAAGGCTCGATTGCCTTATAGGATAGAATAGCACTTAAGTCTTTTTCAAAAGGCAAGGGATGGTCACCCGTTCTTCTTCTGAGTGTAATAGAATTGGGGCTATATCACATCTTTCTAAAGAGGAAATGGAGCACGTTGGCATGATAGGCCAACCATCCTGCCCCTCATCCTCCTCAACCATTTGTCCTTGATGAAAGTAATCTTGATGACAATGAGGGCAGGATGGTTGTCCTATCACACATAAACTTGACTAACACAAACCCCAAAAGTGGAAACCAAAACTTGACTAACAAAACCCCCAGAAGAAGAAAAAGCGGCAGGGAACCTTTTGTTAGCTAAAGTGGAAATAGATGTTAAACCTTACTGACAAACTTTAACCTCGGATACCTCCGGTAATCCTAGCTTGCCAAATGACCAGGTAGGGGAAGGGGTCCCAGGAGAAACTTCAAAGCTCGGGAGAACCTAGGTCAACGACTCAAGTGGTTGATTGTTTAATTTTAAAGCTGCAAACAAAAGAAGGGATGAAGTCAACTCACAAAAGTGAAAATGTGAAAATAAAAGAAGAATTTGAGCAAGAATACCTTGTTCATTAGAAGTAACGACGAGAGACTCTTTGAGAACAAATGTTCCAGACAAAGAAGATATTTCTGTTATTCCTCTATGAGTTGTTCCTCGCCAAGGTCTCCAAGTCAAAGGCTCATTAGGGATTTCTTCTTCATCATCCTCATTGACAGTAGGCGCAACCAAGTGCTGGTGCCGCACTGCCCTCCGCATTTTGGTCCTCTTTTCGAGGGCATAACATTATGCTCGGATACTCCAAAAGATGATGCACTTATAGCAACTGAAGGAGAAAGGACGGCTGCAGGACAGTGCTCAATTCTACCTTCTCGTGGACCAGAATGGACAATGTGGTAGCCTATCTGTAAACATGCTTGCTCTTGGACATACTTGGCAAGTCCACCTTATATAGTCCACCCTTTTCTTTGGCCATGGCAAATACCCCGATGCAATTTTCTTAGGGTTACACACCGTAAAAGGACGAATGGTTTTCCACATACCATTTGGACAAACCAAACAATAAATGAGTACTTACGAGCTTAGGAAAATAAAAATGTGCCCCAGTGTTGATGGTCGAAAAGAAATTCCAAGCAATCCTAGCATCAAGAAGAGTTCCTTCTTCAACAACTCCCCTCACCAAACTACGATAGTCACAAATTCCTTGGGGGTAACCAAATTTCTTAGGAAAATGAGTTGGCACATATGGCTGTATATGCATAGTGCTTTTCTGCTTATAAACCAAGTCGGCTGGGCGAATTGACACCAACTGTTTTCTCTCATCGCTGGTCGAAGTATAAAGTCGAATGGAAGTATTCTAAATGTCAATGTGTTTCAAAACTGTTGAGATTGACACGGATCTTCCCAAACTGGTTAGTTGCAAGTGACAAAACCCAAAGTTGTGATGATCTCGCAGATTTTGTTGTGCCTTCTCACGCGGAAAACACTCTTCGAAGCCATGAGTAAAGGCTCGATAGAAAAGAAGATTAACACTGCTACCAAGTCGATACAAACAGAGGTACACTAACCAGGAATTAAGAAGGTCCTCTAAAAAGGCCCTAGTACAAGGTCGAGCTAAACACACCATGTAACTATTGAAGGAGCCAATGCATACCAAGTTCCAAAAGCCATTTTGTAGGCAGGGAAGATGCAACATGTTCCTATTTCCTTTCCACTTCTAGCAAAAATAACTTCAGATAACCACATAGAAATATACATGGCGGCTATCCTCCTTCTTCGCATGTCTTTGGTAAAATGCTTCTCTATTTCCACGAGAAAATCGGGACATGATTCATACGACACGATGGGTTTAGTACTCTGCTTGACAACTCTTCAACAAAATACATCCAGATTATCAAACAAAAGTTGTTTCACATTGACATTGTTTTCTCTCTTTTCGTGCTTGCTGAGATTGTCAACCCTACAAACAGTCTTCGCCCGGTTACTTCATCTGCGAGACAAATCATAAAGAACAAATGCTTGATAGAGTACAACTCAAAATTCTTTGGAATAGCTAATCAGATGTTCTTGAGAAAGAATTACCTCCTCGTGAAGCTCCCCCAAAGCAGACAGCCCAAAAATATCATCAAACTCCGACAAAGTAAATCCTAACTCTTCATTCGGAGTGATGAAAGTATTGGTTACAGAATAGAAAAGCTTTATGATTGCCCTGCATATTCCTTTACTCAAACAGCCTACCCTGTCTCTTGCCATGAGGACGGCCTCATACACCAACCACTTGAGGAATATCGCCACGGTCTTTCAAAACTGCATCTGCCCATGATTCCCAATTACCAAAAGGGTTAAACCAACCCCAAGATTTTGCATATCCCCGGTCCAGTGACTGCCATCACCAACCAACACTCCAAATCCAATTGGGCTAAGCTGAGGATTCAAAGAAATATTAGATGATTGAGGATGACTCGACATCAACCACTCCATTGAAACAAGTGAGCATTACAAAAGAAAGGCGAATGGTGGAGCAAGCTATTGCCTGGCGAAGAATGATTTTGTACCCAGGAAATGACCCAATCATCTCTATAAGGATTCAAAGGCTAAGTCTCCACCATAATCAAGGGACCCCTCTTATATTGCCAACAGGTTGAAACTTTTAAACGACGACCTCCGTAATGAGGCAACAGAACATCACAAATTCATTTGATTTTTCATGACCCATTCGAACTTCTCCATCTCCAAATATATATCGAGGCATCTCCAAGGAAATCTACTTTTGATCTTTCCACAGTAGATCTTTGACAATCCTTGATAAACAATGAGATTCTGATGAGTCAGAAGCTGGGAATGGGCTGAAACAGCAAAAGATGAAACAACACTCTTCCCTTTATTTGATAACGAAAAGTGGGAAAGGTCATCAGCAAAAGAATATGGGGTTTTGAGTCCATAGCCTCTCAATCAAACAGCCAAAAGCAAATAGTTAGGCAAATAAAAAAAAGGCCTGCATACCAGCTTGGTAACTATTCAACAAAAAGGCTAAAAAAAAGCCTTTATGTTCAAAGTAATTCCAAGATCAATGCCTGCGGTGACGATTTTCAATAGAAGAAGATGGGCAGTGAAAAGCCATCAAGGCAAATAGAATCCCTAAATGGATTATTATCCACTACCAAAGCAAAAGCCATACCCCAAAGCCCAGAAAAAAAAAAGGGACAACAATCTCTTACTAAAAGGGATTATTGAAGGTTAAGTTCATAAACTGAAGAAAATTGAAAGAAATCTCCAAGTTAGAAATCTCAAAAAAAAAAAAAAATATTAGGAAGCCCAAGTGTCCAAGAAAAAGAAAATGAAGCAAAGGAAAAAGGTTTATGCATCCCAACACACTCTAACAACCTCAGGGAAAAGTCGATACAAGTCACTTCAAATCCTTACAAAATCTCTCCAAGTCAAAAACAAATCAAACCGATACGTGGTTCCAGCAAACTAATGGCCCACATAGCTATAACGTTTCAGAGCAGAAATGGAACGGTCCAAACCAAATCAACGACATATGCGTGTCCCTTGCCTTGGGTATTAACTGCCATACGCGATGGTTCGTTCATTAAGGAATTCATTACACCAAAACTACAGTGGGCTTTTTGGTCAAATTTTAAATTTTCATGGGAAATTGGTCCTGCAAAGTAAGCCACTTTCTCAAAAGGAAAACCTCTCAAAATTCCCTATAAATAGTAGCTAAAGTCCCCTTGCACAATCCACAAAACCATCCATAGCCATGCATACTCTAAACCCCAAGCCTATGAGTCATGCACTTTCCTTTGGTGCCTCTCCTTGTGAAATCCTCAAAGGTTATTACATCCCATACAAACCTCTATTCTGACCTTTGCATAGTCATCTTTTCAACCTCTCTTTACCTCGGCTAAAACCTGAGCTCCATCACAGTATGTGAACTCTGTTAATGATCAACGTAAGCTATGTGAACACTATTAACGTGTGCTATTGCCTGGATGTCTTAACAGGTGGCATTCAAACCCCTAGAAAGCTTCACATGGCTCTGCGCTGCCCTGTCAAGGGTCCATTGCTGTGGAGCTTAATGAGTTGGATAGCAAAACTACACTTCTCAAAGAACTCCAAAAGGAGGAGGGAGGCGGGGTGGTTTTGGTTCCTATTGACAAGTAAAAAATTTACATCCCCCTCCTCACCAACAGGCGTCTATAAGCCTGGGGTGGGTACTCTAAAAGGGTAAAAGACTAGCCAGAGTCAAAGGGCTTTTTCCAGACCCCGATGAGAGAATGGAAGAGTATTCAAAGAAGGAGAAAAGGGAGTCAGGTGGAGAAAGTAAATGGCACCTCCTTCTTCCTTTTAAGGAGCTTGTCGCCCTTTTAGCCTTCTGAACTCTCTAAAGCAGCGGTCTACACTCTAACTCTTTTCTACCGGCCGATTTCTATCTCTAAGAATAGCTTGTCCAAGGCAATTGCAACCCTCCTCTTCGAAAGAAAGATAGCCCCAAAGATTTCATCCGCAACTACGTTGCTTTTCGCAAGACATGCTCTAAAGACCCATCAGCAACATTCTTGCTTAAAATATTGCCTTTCGGATGCAAACGTCAGACTTTTAACAGCAAGATTAGCCCGAACGAAATCTCTCAGCTATTGCATCCTAGAAAATGTCAGCAAAGAACCCCCGAGAAGACCCTTTCAAACCTCAATTGCATGAACAAATATAGTCGAGAATGGCCTCAATGGAAGTTTTCAACCACAACAACACTACTCCAAACCCGTCACAGATCTTATTGAAACCTTACATGTGGAGACCTTGACAAAACCTCAAAGAACATAGGTAAAACCATCCCTTCCCCACAATCTCCATGTTCCCACACAATAGCCATCTCTTTGCTAGGCCAAGTACCAATACTTCAAGAGAATGCTATTAATTCCAACCTTGACATGAGCACAAAGGGGACACACATACAAACATTAAAGACAAACAAAGGCGAGGAGAAATACACATGAAGGGACAGACATACACAAGCCCACACACAAGTTTGCCTAGAGTAGTAACCAAGGAAGAGATCAAAATCATCAAGAGCAGCAAATCGCAGCTTGCAGAAAAGCAAAAGCGACGAGAGAGGTTATGACAAGTAAGGTATTCTTTTTTCTTGGGGGAAAACTCTCTTTCTCCCCTAGGTGGCCAAATAAATGGCAGAAAATGTTTTCTCTTCACTTTTTACTTGAGATTCTTTATGTATTATTTAATGTAAAGCACAAGAAACCATATAGGGGGCTACAAATTGTAAACAAATAAAGGAAAAATATGCAAGCAGCTTATCACCTCTAAGGTTACCAAGACAGAACTCAAAATATAATGAACTCATAGTATAAATGAAACTATGATACACTTCCCTTCATTTGCAAGTTCTAATGTTTTGTGTCTCCTTAAAAGCAATCACTCAAAGGCTACCCTCTCTCGGTCCATTGCCACAATTGACCACCTACAATAGTGATGTTAACTAGATATTGAATTCAGAAAGGTCCAAGTCCACGAACAGCTATATACTTACTCTTTGTAATGCAGCTGTCTCTTGGAAATCAAAGAAGCAATCATGTATATCCTGATCCATGCTGGATTCAAAAATTATTGGAATGACATTGGCCGGTGAAGAATCTGAATGGCTCAAGAACCTATTAACAGACATTCCCTAATGGAATAAACTCATTCCATCTTAACTTTACATGGAGACTCTAAATCTTGATTTGACAAGGTAAACAATAAAACCGACAATGGAAAATCTAGACTTATACGTCTGAGGCATAATTTGCTAAGGCAATTACTTAAGCAAGGAGTCATTACTTTGCATTTTTTTAGATCGATGGAAAATTTAGATGATCTATGCTAGTTTCTTATAATTCTCTATATATCCAGTTTCTTATATGGATAATTTAGCCGATTCACTACACTTGTGGTTCATGATCACGTAGCCCAATCCCAAGAAAGGTAATTGGCACCATTCTCGAGGCATGAGCACACCTCCTGTGGTGATTTGAACCATATAGAATTCTAGAATTTCCCCACAAGGGAGTCCCAGAGGATTTCATGGTGAGGTAAAATACACATACACATATTCTTAGTCCATGCGGAAGCCTATGTAACTCAATGATATGGTGCAATACCCATCTTCAACTCATTGTGGGCCCATCTTTTCAAGATTTTTGCCAATCATGAGCCCTAGAACTCTTAATATTCATTACATCTAAGTTTCAAAGAAACTTTTGATCAACTAACCATTAGATTGAACACACATGAGTGACTCCTTTAATTACCATTTCTATAATAACATGAGAAAAGTAAGTCAAGTTCATTATGTGTTTCAAAAAGAGTCTAATCTAATGGTGGCCATATAAGAAATGAGGGTGGAAGTAAGGCTACTTCCTATCAAAGGAGGCTTCTCTCTAGAGCGCTCATGAATCCTGGGATAGCACAAGGCCATTAATATGCACAATTCAGTTAGGAATCCGTAGAACACTAAGGCCATGTGTGTACTATGTACGATTTACTAGATAAACTCTTGGTTCATGATCCTATTTCACCATTGAGTTTTGGTACTTCAAATGTGACTACACTAAGTGGAGGTTCAAAATTCATTCACCTTTATTTACTCGTGGTCTCAAATGCATGACTTGCAGCATCTTATTTTTCTTTTTCTTTCTTGTGCTTTTATGTGTGAGGAATTGTTGGATTTTGTTTGCGTTAAAGCACAAAGTCCCTTTTTTTTTTTGAAGACTTGTTTTCCCTCCTTTATTCTCCTCATTATTTCTTAGAGTCCCACATTGGTTATGTGAACTCTTTTAATGATTCCTCACATGCTTATATTATTTGTATTTAGAGTGGGTTAAGTGGTGATAACCACACGCATGAATGCACCGCTCAGCCTTGCTCAAGCAAGGGAGGCAAGCAGACAGGCCAAGGCTTGGCTGTGTGTGCTAGGTGGGTCAAGTCGTCTCAAGCTTACCAGTCCTTATTGGGTTATGTCTTGCTAGCCAACTCACCTACAAAGGTGGACTGGGCTTAGTCCTCCTCGTGGGTTGAGGCTTGACCTCGTGTGTGTATATTTGGATTGAAGGTTGATCTGGGTCCCAATCCACTAATTGGTAACCCATTTTCTTCTAACCATTAGCATAAATTTCCACATTAATATGTTTTAATGCTACTTAACCATTACGCGGAGAGTTACGTCATGAATTCATTACATTTGTGTAACTCCTGCTCAGCTACTTACTCAAGAACCTCTATATAAAAGAGCCGAGGTGAGCTTCTCGGGACATCTGTGAAATCCTCTGAGAGAGCTCCCTACTTTTGAGATTTTTGTTATGATTTCTAAAATATCTATTTGTCAAACAAGTAAACCTCTTCCCGCATTTACACTTGCGGAAGCTCCATTGATCAGTCTGCAATAGCAACAGCTCTTTGCTGCTTCTTTGATTTCTCTTCTTCTTCTTTTGATTTGTTGTTGTTGTGATCTCCCTCATCACACTACTCTCGCTTACTCCTCTCTCCCTCATCTCGCTGATCTCTCTTGCTATGATCTCCCTCATCTACAATCATTCCGGTCTGGCATTATCAGGTATGCACTCATCTCCTGCACCACAGTACTTTCTCACTCGGTTTAGGTTGGATGCTTCTACAAAGGATACTTTAGTGAGAGAATATGTCTTCTTCATTCATGTAAGAAACCACCTACATTATCTAATCTAATGTTCTAATGCAAATCTTGCAAGAAAATATCAACTTGTAAGATATAGGCATAAACCCCTAGTTCTTATTTTTTTTCTCTTTCGAAATCTATTTCTATATCTACTTTTCTTTCTATTTTCAGCTATGACATTTTGGATTTTCATTTAATTGCGTACATTCTAGGATTCATGGTGTTTATGGTTTGTACATTTTTAAGATTTCTGGGACTCTAATATTCTTTGATTTAGAATCTTGGTATTTGGGTTTCTCCAATTTGAAGTTTTAGAGTGTGTTGAAATTTTGTAGTTGGCTAATTCATGGGTTAGACAAAACTCAAAGTCCATTCAGTTGTAATTTTGTATTTTTTTTAGAATGAACTGTGGTATATGTCACCGAAAGAGATGAACTGAAGATAATGAAGAAACAAAGAAAATCCGTGAAGAGATTTATGCTAGACAGAAGCACTGTCCGCTTGACTAAAGGTGGTGTCCACTCGAGTGGAGGATGGAAATTTGCCCAAACAGACGCTTCACCCACTCGAGCGCCCACTTATCTGTTCAAGCGAGTGATGAAGGCAACCCCACTAACCTAAGTGGAATTGTTTTCTTTCTGTGTTAGGATTGTTATGTTATGTTCTACATAAACCCTAACTCTAAGGTACGAAATTGAGGTTATAAATAAGGGTTCTCTCTTTATCCCTGGCAAACGGGTCGGGTTGACCAAATTCAGCCAGGTCAACCGAAACCCAAGTTTGTTGGTCCCAACCCTAAGCAAATCCATTTTAAAAATGGATTGGAAACATCAACCCGCACCTGGAACGGGTCAACCCGACTCGCTTAATCCAAATTTTATGTGGGTTGGATCGGGTTGACCTAACCGAATTTTGTGTATGATCTAACTCATTTTATGTGGTCCAATTTCATTTGTAAAGCTTTCCTTACATCTAGATTCATTTAGAATTTTGTAGTGAGCATGAATTTTAATTTTTCAATTTTTAATGTGTAAAAATGAGGTGAAAGTTCATTAATATTTTCTAGCCCATTTATTGAGATAATTTCTTTTCGATTTTTGTTCAATTTAATAATTCCACATTTCAACTTGAGTATAAGACTCATCAATGCTAATGTATTCCGTTCATATCCATGTATTAGAGGTAAATTTCTATGCTAACATAAAAATAAAAGACATATCAGTATTTCAACTATAAAAACACCGTATTGTCAAATAAAAAAAATAATTTTTTATATCCTAAGTATCAAAATTTTGTATAACTCTTCCACTGCACAGTTTATGGATTACATGAGTAAAAAAAGTCATATGAAATTTGAAAAGTCATGGTGAATTACTAAAATCTAAACAGGTCAATCGGCTTAGGTGGGTTAACCCTAACGTGACCCATTTTTGTATGGGTTGTTAAACCCTAACCCTAACCTAACCCATATTTTAAATGGGCCGGGTCAAGCCAGGTTCACAATTCAGGCTAGCTTTTGCCTACACTAATCCTAATATTTGTCAAAACACAGTTGTACTTTGTTTCTATCATTCCTTTTGCAGAATGATGTTATTATTGCATATGAATCTGATAGCTCTACTTCACAAAGTGATGTAAACCATGATGCAGTTGCAAAGGTATCTATCTATTTATTGTTAATCATAATATATTTTAATGTTAGCAGTTTTTCTGTGCATTTTATAGTATTTTCCTTTTTTTCATTTATTTTTTTATAGATATTTGGTCATGAAAACCAAGGATGTGTGCATGGCTTAGGCATGGGTGTTTAAAAGACTACTATCACACCCCAGATCCAAAATTAAGTCAATACGGATAGGCCTATGATGTGACACACATAATCCAAAAGTAATTCACACCGCACTAAAGCAAACATGGACTACTACAAGTGAATTTTCACAATTCTCATATGTTCAAAAGATCCATAACACATGCGCATTCAAATCTAATTGTAGAACTTAGTGCTTAGTGTACCCAATGAACACCATGTGATAGTATAAAAGCCTAAACAAATACCTTTTTTAACATTTCATAATTAAACTACGTAAAGAGTTATCAAAATAAGCATAATCTCATGCATAAACCACATGACTGAGTGCATGTCAAGTGATAAAGTGCAAAAAATGCATAATGGTAAAAAACCGGAAGTGTAATACATATCCCTCAAAAGAAATAAGCAAAAATCAAGTCTAAAGTCATGATGATATGATAAAAAAAGTTATCGTAGCCCCAATCCTAAATGCCCACCAAAACCCATGTTGCTCTACGGATAAATGACTAACAGAGGACGTCATCCAATCCTCACTTGTCAAATCCTGAAGGTACTACTATAGTAACCTTTGGGAACACATTGATAATCGCGTCTATACTAGGATCGGGTCCTACAACACTAAGGATGGCATTCTGAGTACAACAACTCAATAAGAAATAAGCAAGTAGTACACTAAATATGTTCCAAATAGAATTAATGATTTATTGATTAAATAGGGCAAAAACAAAATCTAAGCATGTTAACATAAGGTAAAACATAAATGTAAGGAATCAAGATGATACAAATATAACAACTAGATGGCAAACCACATGGCTATAATCTTCCACAAAGAGAGACAGATGTCAGAACACAATGGGAGATCAAGTAACTAATATGACAGCACAAAGGAGCATTAATTTACTCCACAGAAAACCAACTACAACGGTATATAAAATTTCAACCCATACTTAGCCCGTTAGGCCTCATAGAGTCTAGCTCAGTAGTACTGACTCCATGAGTCAATACAAACAGAACAGATTGCACCATGTGCTCTTATACTTGCCTTCTTAACAAAACTTACTGACTTAACATTTATAGTAAAAGAAGCATAATGATATCAATAACGATTAATAATAACTTAAGCAAATGTGAAGGTGATGAAAGGAATATAACTAAACTAATAACATAAGTAAGTGAAGGATTTAGAAGTCATTGAAATATGCATGATTCCCAATTAATTAAGATGCAAGGATGAATTATAAGCTATACTAATTAAGATGCCCGTATCCTTAGTTTTTCACTTCGGCATGACCATAAGGATCCCAATGCAACGTGGTACTAAAACATTTGTGCCGCATTGTGTATGAATCCAAATACCAAGCTCCTTGTACCGATAATTGAAAGGCATAGCATTAGGACAAACCGAATCATCTAACAATGATGAATGACAGCTAACATTTTCCTTGTTTATCCCATTTGATTTCATTAGACAAGTATAAGGTACAGCGGTTCCAAAGTCAAGGTCCTACATGGTCACAAGGTTCCCTTAGTATTCTAATATATCACTTGATCCCATGATCAAGCTCAAGGTTCCCTAAAGTATATTTGCCTTAGTCGAGTCAAAGAAAGTTGGATTATATGGGCTTTACAATTAGAAAAATAAAATGAAATGAATAAATAATTAAATGGGTCAGACCTTACTCGATCAATCGGGGATAATTCGATTGATTGGATGTTATGAATTTCTGACGAAATTCTAAAAACATCCTATCCAGTCGATCAGGCCTGGGACGAGATTTCAGATCTTACTCATTCCAAGACCGAACTTCACCACAATTAATTCCATCCTTTCTTTGCAGAAAACCCATTGTTTCACACACCTAACCTAGCATATTGAAAGCCATTTACTTCTATTCCATTTAAATCCAAACCCTCATTTCTTCATTTAAAATCAATTTCCACCCACAAAGACATCCTCATTTATGAAACAAGAAAAGGATGAGCTGTACCATTGTACTAAAGCATAAGAATCTCAAGGAATCAATCATGAATACATCCTTGCATGTTACTACTTGCATATACTTGCCTTAGGTGCTCCCAAAATCCAAATCAAGGCTTTTAAAGTGCAAACCCCCAAATCTCTAGCTCAAATAAATCCCTAATAATAGAAATGACAGGAAAAGTGATGAATGATGAGGTGAATGCTAAGAAAAGATTTTGTGATGAGTGATAAGCTAGAAAAGCACTCTATTCTATTCAAATAGGCATAAATACCAAGATGGATTGGGTTTCATACTTTGAAAGTTGTGTAAAAAAGGTGAAGATGAGCTTTTTACTCGAAACAAACACCAAGTGGGTAAAAGGAAGTGTAGAGGAGAAGATAAAAACAATATCTAATGGCTAGAATCTCTCTATCACACACTCTAGGGGGAAGGAGATGGAAGCTAGGGTTTTATATAGGAAGCACAAGAGGCTATAGCTTTGAAAAATGTGTCTTATACAGAGCTAGAGTTGCTAGAAACTTTACGCAATTGCTAGCTAGTCCATAGGTTATAGTTATTTACAAAAGAGGTCATAATGAGTCCTACATAGGTGATTTAGGTCTAAATGAAATGGGTCTACTAATGTATCATGGTCATTATGATTAAAGAACACAATATGATTAATGACATGATAAAATGATGTAAATTAGACTAGTTAAATTACAAATTAGTCCTCAAAGCTACCTAATCTAGAGTAGGGTCCCATCAATCTACCTATCTAAGGTCCAGTTAGAATAAAAACACCATTAATTAGCAATAAGTGCAAAAGATTAACAAAACAAGCCCTAGATTTGGGGCCAGGATCTTACAACTGCCATTAAAAATTCAACTCCGTATAAGAGAGCTTTGGAGGAGGAGGACCATAAATACAATACTCATCTTCAAACCAAGGTGAAAAGGTTGAAGGAGGATCAAATGGGCCTCCAGAGGGAACTGGAAGAGTTGTAACAAACTTTTATCCAAGGTGGAACACAAGTGCAGTCTTCCACTTATCATGGAAATTCATCTCAAGCGCATATCTTACCCTAATATTTTTCCTAAGGCCAAAACAAGGTAAGAGATATGGAAATTTAAAATAAAAAATATAATGCTTGAACACGCTTACATGTGATATTCAAACAATTTTATTGTGTAGTCTCTTGCTGTTGCTATAGGTGCATGGGTGGATGGGTGCATGAGTTCAATATGTAGCAAAAATAAAATAAAAGGAAAAAGTAAAAATGTTAGCGTGTTTTTCTTAGATTCATGGTTCTAATATGACCTTCATCGATGCGTGCAAAAAAAAAATGTTAGCATGTTTCTCTTAGATTCATGCTTGTAGCATTACCTTTAGATGGATGGAAAATGCGTCTTGCAACCACCAATCTATCACCATGCCATTGATTGGTTGTCTAACGTCCTTTGCTATTGAGACCCTATCCCATTACCCATTTCAACTGCTGCCATTTTCCACCTTTGTCTCCTTTCTGTTTTTTTTAAATCTATGTCTATACAATGAATATATAATATTTCTTGAGTCGTACATTGTTTATAGAGGCACCGAGAACTCGCAACTAGCTAAATAACACAAAAATTATAGTTGCAACCGGTTTTTTTAATTACACAAGAATTTTTTTTTAAATCCATTACAAAAGAATCTTTTTTAAATAATAGTTTCGCACATGAATAATTTAGTTATCCACTATATGAAAGGGTCTTACATAATTACAACTAGATATATGGATATAAGTATCTGGATAGCAATAGTTTGTAGGGTCTCACTTGCGCACTACAATAAAGTGCATCTTTACCGACACTTTTTACTAGCACAACCCAAAATGGGTTGGTAAATGGTACCTTTTGCCAACATAAATGATGATGTATTGGGAAATGTCAAAGGAGGGAGTACTTTTGCCAACATATTATTATTTGCATCGGTAGAAGTACCCTTTTACTAACACGATAAAATATACGTTGCTAACGGTTACCTTTTACTAACACATATGAGAATGTGTTGGAAAAAGTCATATGGGGAGAGTACTTTTGTCGATGCAATATTATTTGTGTTAATGAAAGTACCCTTTTTACCAACACGATGAAATATGTGTTGGTAAATATTAACTATTACCAACACAGATTAGAATATATTGGGAAAAGTCACAAGGGGGTAATACTTTTGTCAATGTATTATTATTTACGTTGGTGAAAGTACTTTTTTACCAACGCGATAAACTATAAGTTGGTAAATGTTATCTTCTACCAACACAAATTAAAATGTATTGGGAAAAGTCACAAGGGGAAAGTACTTTTGCCAATGCATTATTATTTACATTGGTGAAAGTACCCTTCTGCCAATGTGATGAAATATACGTTGGTAAAGATTACCTTTTAGTAAATGAGATACTTTTTCCAATGCATAAATTGGCGAAAGGTGGAGAGAATGTATACCTTTGCCAACCAAAAATTGGCATGAGAAATTTCACCCCATAAAATGCCCCCTTATAAATGACACGGCACTATGTCAAAAAGGCAAAAATGCAACATCTACACTTCAGTTTTATTAACTGATCTAGGCAGTCAGTAATTTTTTACTATTTATTGGTTTTACCAACTACTAATAACAGTTGGAAAATTGAATTGAAAAATAAATGAGTGAAAAAACATATTTCATTCTCGGCCCAAATCCTAAATCACTACCGTCTTCTCATCTCTCCAAACCTTAATCTCTGTCATGTCTTTCTTCTTCCTGTAATACTCCGACCCAACTTAACCCAGATTAGCAACTAATTAACACCCGATTAGTTGTCAATTGCGTTTTGGTTATGTTTTTGTTTTGTTTCGGGCAATGGATAGGTAGATGGATTAAGTTTGACCCAGGTTTAGGTAGTCTTTAGCCATTTTTTGTAATTTTTAATTTTGCCGGACGTTGTCAGTTTTGCATCATCTTGGTGTCAACACATGTATTTCGTCAAGCTCATTAATCTTCGTAATTGACTCGTACGCAAATGATTTCATTTGCTTCCGTTGGATCGTTATTTGACTCGAACTGTAATTTCTGTAAATGCTTGGACCTTCTTGTAATTTGCATTCATGCTTATCTTATATAAACCCAACCACCACCTCTTTCCTTCTTCCTTCAACGTTCTCTTGCTCTCTCTCTCTCTCTCTCTCTCTCGTTATTCTTCTTCTTCCATTTCCTTCTTGATCTAGCCAAGGAAGGAAGCTTGTGCACCTAGTTAGACTTCCGTTTCAATAGTGAGTTAAGGTATGTCTTGTGTTTTCGATGTGTTTCTTCGACTTCTTCTTCTCTTCACGTCAGTCACAGTGCATATACACAACGTTTCTGTCTTTCTCTTCTTTTCTTGCATGCATATGACCAGTAGAATTGTGTTTCACAGCAAATTGAGCCTAAGGACACCTGTACGTGTGTTTTGAACCCATTTGAGGCAAGTATAAACACAATTTGATTGAACACTTGTTGGTAGTAATTTGATCATTTTTACTCTTATTGTTCTTACATTATTTCTTGTTGTACAGCCCTATTGAGTGATATTTGATGTTGTTGTTCCCTTGAATTTAAAGAAATTGCCATGTCAGTTGTTCTGTAACAAGTTCAGGAAATCAACCCAATGCAGTGACGGCTAAGCCGTAAACTGTACTATGGCTGAGCTATAAATTGTACTACGGCTAAGCCGTAATCCCAAACGTGGATCAATACAGGGTGACATTTTGAAATAACTAAGAGTTGGCATCTTACTGACCTTCTATGGTCCAACCCCGGCTAAGCCGTACCCTCACCATGGCTGAGCCGTAGAACAGAAACACAGCTAAGCAATATGCCCACTGAGAAATAAATAAAAAGAGCAGGTTTAATAACGAGACCTTATAGGGCCTTTGAGTTAAAATGTAGGCAATCCGAACTTGCCCAACGGAAGACAATTATCGCATGAATGGTCCTTAGGGCTGTGACTTATTCATGTGTGTTATCCGATTGTTAAGCACCTCACCATGGGTATTGATTTAAGAGGCCTCGATACACTTTTCTCTGTACATTACAACACATCTCATATGAACAACTGTATATCAAATAACTTAAAACTACATCAGCATGCATGGTTAGAAACACTGGACAACTAGGTTAGGACAGGCTAGTAAACAACCTTGTTTCACAGTGGTAATTTGATTTGCATTGCATATTGATTTTGGTTTTGTCTTTCTAATCACATGGTAAACGTTTTGCGCTGGGGCAACGATTGGTTAATCCCTGAGAGCTCTGTCCATGGTATATCCCTGGTAGAATAGTTGATTCCATGTTCTTGTTCTTGTACTAATTGGTAATTGTTTATTGGTAAAGATATTGTAAGACTTGAGTTCATGCTTGATTCTTGTGTGATACACGTATGATACTGCATACTGTATCGCATTGCTTGACCGACTGATACTGCTACTGATACTGATTGACGTGCATCATATGACTTGACTGTTTTGTTTGACTGGCTCTACTCAGCCACAGTCTTAGGATACCCGATGGGGTTAAGTTTGGCATAGACTGTTACTGCCTCTACAGAGTACTACCGTCCTAGGATTCTGGACCCTAGGAACTCGAGACCCATTCTACCCTGGCTCGGTCGATGGTGTTCTCGTACTGACTGCTCTCATAAGGGAGAATATGGCAAATGTAGTACCACCTTGCCAGTACATCTATTTATGATTCTGATAGCATGCTTATTCATATGCATGACTTACTTAGTATACGAACATGACCGCTCTGAATCTTTACATGTTAATTATTCTGATAATTGATAGACACAACGTGTGTTAACTTATTGTTGCTTTTACTCTGCTGAGTCGTTATACTTATTAGTTGTTCTTGGTGTTGCAAGCTCAGATCCCTCTCCCGACCCCTCGTTAGTCGACCAGACTCCAAGAGAGGCACTTGAGGCCCTATCCAGGCTAGTGGAGTGGACTTGATCTATTCCCCTGAGAGCGGTTTGCATCATTTTAGTTTTTTTATGAGTATGGGGGGATTGCATGAGTTTTGTACTCCGGGATTTTGGGGTCAGTCTTGTATTTTGATTTCTATAACTATTTTCCCCTATTTTGATGTACATTTTTGTAAATCTATTTAATCTTTTGCAGTCATTGTTGCTTTTGTATATCCTTGTGTTCTACAATGATACTTACAGCTTCCGCATATATTTTGTTTGCACGTGTAAATGATCCCTTGTGTGTGTACACTTAGACTAAGTCTATATATATATGCACGGGAGTCCGTGTGTCACTGGTTAGGTTTTACTAACCCCCGATTTCTGGGCTCGGGTTGTGACACTTCCTCTCCCATTTCCATCTTCTCTTTATTCAAAAACATTGAGAACTATTGAATCCAATGATAAATATCTTCTTCCAATTTCTATTGTACATTTCCAAGTAGTGAAAGTCCAGAGTTCACATCTCTGAGGTTTTTTCGAAATAAATTAAATTTTATTTAGGACATTTTCTAAAATATTATTCAAATACTCATCATCAAATTTTCAGTATATTATGAGCTAAGATCCTTTCGGATATTTGAAAAGTTCACTGGGGCAAGGTTTCTATATAGGACCCACTCATTCCAAAATATGGATATAGTCCCAAATCATTTCTACCTTTGAGAGGAGTATGCTGGGATTTTTTTCTAGGCCCACCCATGCCCATTTATGGATAATCAAAGTTGTTTTTGCCCTTTTGGTAATTGGGAAACTCTTTCTGCGGCCTTTATATAAGGCCTACTCCCTGAGCACGACATTTGTATTAAAAGATCTATTTTAATATAAATTAAGTATAAATTTAAAATAATTAAAGTATTTCTCTTCAATCATTTGTAAATTAGCATCCATATTTGTACATTTGTTCTACTAGTTTCAATTTTATTTTAAGTTAGAAATCCAAAAAGTGCATGATCTCTCCTTTAATTATATATAAATTTTTTTTAAAAAGCAATAGAAAGGGCAAGTGGGTTGGCCCATGGGTAGCAGGGTCCAGGCCTCTAGGGCTACAATCTAGCACAACGTGACATAAGTGATAAGTCGTGCCCTAAGCCATGCTGGCTGGAATCCCAACTGCTTGCGCATGGCATGACACAGTCTAGGTACAGTTAGGCAAGCTAGCCGACACGACACACATTTGCATGTAAGTGCTCATTTTGAAAGCTTTGATTATCTATATATTGGCGGGCCCACATGTAAGGGAAGTCCTAACCCAAATTTAAAAAAATACACAAAAGGCCTATAACCAAAACTCGTTAGCCCCACAAAATCCCAATCGATCCCCTCCCTCTCTTTTCTCCAAATCTAACCCTAATCCTCAATTGTCTCCTTCTTTCCCTGATCTTCCTCTCCATCTTCAACATTAATGTACGACGCACAGTGCACCATGGTTCCTCTCTTCGTAAGTTTTCTTCTCTTTCTTGATCCCCCCCCTCTCTTTCTGTCTCTCTCATTTGCAGAATCCTTGTTGCCTTTTTTAAATGTTTAGTTTTTAACTTCTAGATGTTTGCAAGCAAGTGGGTTCTATGGGTTGGATTGCAAACTAATGTTGGCGCAGAGAATGGCGAACATGATGAGGGGCTTTGTGAGTATATTGGGGTGAAGTCTCACGTAGGGTTCGAAGGTTTGGATAGGTGGTGCAAGGAATGGTGTGATGGCTGGAAATGTGGAGGAGAGAAGATAAGGAAGAGAGGGGAAAAAATAGTGATGAAGAAGAGAGGGTTCAATGCATGTGTTATGTGTCATGTTTGGGTGTTCAGGTTCGATTAAGGTGGTTAAGACGGCTGCTAACATGCCACCTATTTGAAGACCTTAATTAAATTACTTCATCATCATCATCATCATCATCATCAAAGCCTTATCCCAACCATGTTGGAGTCAGCTACATGAATTCTATTTCTCCATTCCATTCTATTTTGAGCTAAATCTTTCGATAAGTGCAACTTCTTCAAATCTGAATTAATGACTTCCATCCATATTTTCTTCGGCCTACTCCTACCTCTTGATGGACCCTCCACCTGTATATCCAAACTTTTTCTCACCGGTGCCATTACTGGCCTACTCTCAATATGCCCAAACCATCTTAAACGAGTTTCTCTAATCTTATCTCCTATTGGTGCTACCCCTAAATGTTCTCGAAAGCGCTCATTTCTAATTTTATCTTTCCTAGTTTTACCACACATCCACCTAAGCATTCTCATTTCTGCTACATCCATCTTATGAATATGTGTCTTCTTAATTGGCCAACATTCTGCTCCATATGTCATAGCTAGTCTAACCACTGTCCTGTAAAATTTTCCCTTCAATTTTCTTGGCATTTGTCTATCACAAAGTACTCTTGAAACTAGTCTCCACTTTAGCCATCCAGCTCTTATCCTATGCTCCACATCTTCGTCAATCTCCCCATCCTTACAAATCATTGAGCCTAGGTACCGAAAAGAATCTTTACGTAGTATCTCATGGGTTTCAATTTTGACAGTGGTTTCAACACTTTGTATATGTCCACTGAAATTGCAATACATATATTCTGTCTTTGTATGACTTATTTTAAAGCCTCTAGATTCTAATGCCCTCCGCCATCTCTCAAGCTTTGCATTTACACCCTCTCTTGATTCATCCACCAATACTATATCATCTGCGAACAACATACACCATGGTACTTCTTCTTGAATATGCACAGTTAACTCTTCCATAATTAATGCAAAGAGATAAGGGCTTAAGGATGATCCCTGATGTAAGCCTATAGTCACGGGAAATCCGCCCGTTTCTCCACATGTGGTTTTCACATTTGTTATTGCACCTTCGTACATATCCTTTAAAATTTCAATGTAACCTCTTGGGACATTTCTTTTCTTTAAGACCCACCAAATTAAATTTCTCGGTACCCTATCATAGGCTTTTTCTAAATCTATAAAGACCATACGTAGATTTTTCCTCTTTGCTCGGTATTTTTCCATTAATTGCCTAAGTGAAAAGATAGCTTCCATAGTTGATCTCCCTGGCATAAAACCAAATTGATTTTCCGAAATCTTAGTCTTTTTTCTCAGTCTTTGCTCTATTATTCTTTCCCATAACTTCATAGTGTGACTCATAAGTTTAATCCCTCGATAGTTGGTACAATTTTGTATATCTCCTTTATTCTTATATATAGGTACTACAATGCTTCTTCTCCATTCATTTGGCATTTTCTTTGTTACAAGTATCTTATTGAATAGTCTACATAACCAACTTACTCCAACCTCTCCTAAGCATTTCCATACCTCTATCGGAATACCATCTGGGCCTGTTGCCTTTCCTGTCTTCATTCGCTTCAATGCTTCCTTCACTTCCACCCCTCTAATTCTACGGAGAAAAGTATACTCTTATAATGAAGTATCCTCCTCCACTCTTGTATCACCCAAATATTCTTCATTTAAAAGTTTACTAAAATATTCTTTCCACCTTTCTATAATATCGTTGTCCTTCACCAAAATATTTTCCTCATTGTCCTTGATACATTTGACATGATCTAAGTCTCTACTTTTCTTTTCTCTTATTTTTGCAAGCTTAAAAATATCATTTTCTCCTTCTTTTGTTCCCAACCTATTATAGAGGTCATCGTATGCTTTGAACTTTGCACTACTTACTACTTTCTTAGCTTCTTTCTTTGCCTTCTTCTGCAACTCAAAATTTTCTATACTCTTAGTCCCCTGGCAAACTTTGTAGCAATGTTTTTTTTGTCGAATAACTTCCTGAACCTCCATACTCCACCACTATGTTTCTTTATTAATATGTCTCTTCCCTTTTGATTCTCCAAGTACCTCCTTTGCAACATTCCTAATGCAATTAGCCATTTGATTCCACATTATTGTAGTTTCTCCTTCAATATTCCATTCTCCTTTCTCAATCATTTTGTCCTTAAATATATTTGCTCTTTCCCCCTTCAAATCTCTCCACCTTGTTTTAGGGTCCATTTTGTTTACTACTGCTCTCTTTTTACTTCTAATGCAAATATCTAAAACTCCAAGCCTATGTTGCGTAGTCAAACTTTCTCCTGGGATAATCTTACAATCTTTACAAGCCAATCGGTCCTGTTTTCTAACTAGAAAAAAGTCTATCTGACTCCTATTACTCCCACTTTTATATGTAATTAAATGCTCATCTCTCTTTTTAAAGTAAGTATTTGCTACTATAAGATCAAATGCCACTGCAAAGTCCAATATAGTGTTTCCGAATTCATTCTTTTCTCCAAATCCATGCCCTCCATACACTCTCTCATATCCTCTATTATCTCTTCCTATATGCCCGTTTAAATCCCCTCCAAGGAAAATTTTATCACTATTTGGAATTTCTCACATTAAATCATCCATCTCCTCCCAAAATTGTCTTTTCACACTTTCTTCTGGTCCTACTTGGGGAGCATATGCACTAATGATATGAATTATACCTTCCTCTAATACTAGTTTAATTGCTATAATTCTATCACCAAACCTCTTTACCCCCACAATTTTCTCTTTTAAATCCTTATCTATAATTATACCCACTCCATTTCTTGTATTACTCTTTCCTGCATAGAAAAGCTTATACCCATCCATGAGCTCCTTAGCTTTATTCCCTTTCCACCTTGTCTCCTGTATACAAACCACACTAATTCTTCTTCTTTTCATTACCTCAACCAACTCCATGCTCTTGCCTGTTAAGGTTCCTATATTCCAAGTAGCAAGTCTAATTTTCCTATTCCTCCTCTTCTTCTCATGGACTAACTTCTTTAACCGCATTAGCCCAAAGTCATGCGGTAGCCCTTGCACACTTTTCACTGCAGCCGGCGATACTGCAATACGTCGCTTAAAGCGGGGAACGCCCTAGCCTTATCATAAAATATCATTTGTTCAGAATTCATGTTTAGGTTTTGACAAAGTTTTACGCTGGCTGTCACCTACCTAACGCAACCCTCCTCCTTTACCCGGGCTTGGAACCGACAGCAAAACTGGCGGAGTTACCTTAATTAAATTACTTATTCCTTTTTTTATATTGATGATCTAAAATTCTTCTCTTTAAACAATACTATTCTCAAAATAAATAGAAGCCAATTGGTTCTACTGATGTTTCTACTTTTAAGAAGATGAGATGTTTCTACTTTGATGAGAGCTGAGTTCTCCCAAATTCAAAATGCAAGTGGTTTCTTTCAATCAATTCTAGCATAGCAGTTGGTTGTTAGATTTTTTTTTAAAGTTTGATGAATAGTGGAATGAATCTTGACGTCACAAGGCTAACAAGTGATTTGTCTTTTCTTATTGGTGGTTTTGACAAGTGAAGGAGACATTAAAAAAATAGTTCTTCATTCTCTTTTTGTTCCAATATTATAAAGTAACTTAATTAAAACATAACTTTTAAAATATATAATATTTTGGATCTTAACTCTCGTAGCAACAGTTACCTCCAAAGGCATACTTTTTGTTATGTATAAAATAATCAAATATACTTTCATTCTAATTCATTAGGTACTTGTAATAGTTGGCAATGGATATTAATTGATTGATTTTAGTGATTTTTATTAATTGTTTTGGGTAGTAGCTTTCTTCCTTTCAAAAAGACCAAAAGAAAGCCCACCAGTCTTAGTTGGAATTTGCAAAGCAAACAAAAGGAGGAACATCTGCAAGACAAATTAGTCAATGGATGAGTGAACAAGCTAAACCTTCTACTTATTAGGATCTTAGGAGTATTCTAGGCCTTAGAGTCATGTAGTTTGCATTCCGTTTGACTAGTTGGAGGTTTCCAATAAAATGCTTACATTTTGTAGGAAACTATTTACTTTGTATTTGATGACCTAATCATGAGCTTGCATTTGATTTGATATGGACAGGAGTTGATATTTCTTAGAGATAAATTCAGTAAGTAGTATATGGATGGAGTGGATTCGTTTATTGAATTTGCAAAGGCGCATTTGGCCGGGGTTGGAGAGATTAAATGTTTGTGTGCGAACTATTGCAACCATTTTACACACCTGTATAATATGGTACTGTGAAGCGTCATTTGCTAAAAAATGGGATGATAGAATCCTACACCATCTAGTTTGATCACGAGGAGATTCCATAACCTAATGAACTGTATGAGAACGATGATGAATTCGATGAGGACCATGGTGATTTTGATGAATTGATGGAGGACCAGTTTAGGGCGACTTACATAGAGGATGATACCCTAGAGCGGGAGAATGTACAAACTTTGAGAAAATGTTGGAGGCGTCTCAACAAGGCTTGTACCATGGCTGCAAAGAGTCAGACACTCTGCTATCATTCATCATTCAGATGTTACAGGTGAAGATAGAATACAGGTGGAGAAATAACTCTTTTAACAATATGTTAAAGACATTCAAGAAGTTCTTACCAAAGGACAACATAGTTCCCAAATCAATGTATGAGTGCTAGAAGTTACTTCATGACTTAGGATTGGGGTACAAGCTCAAAGTTACATATAAAAACGATTGTACACTATTATGGAAGGAGACTACTAAATTAGAAAGGTGCCCGTTATGTCAGGAGTCCAGGTACAAGGTCAACAATGACCATGGTAAGAAGATTTTTCACAAGATACTGCATTGGTTCCGATTAGCATCGAGGTTGCGAAGATTGCACATATCCAAGATGATAGCAAATGACATGAGATGGCATTGTGTTAAGCATTGCGATGAAGGGTTAGCAAGTCATCCTACCAACTGTAAGGAGTGGAGGGACTTTGATCAGCGTTATCCTGAGTTTACTCGAGAGATCCACTATGTAAGGTTGGGCTTGGCCACAGATGAGTTCAACCCTTTTAGGAACTTGAGCACTTCTTATAACATGTGGCCGGTTATACTTATGCCCTATAATCTACCACCTTGGAAGGCCATGAAGGACCCATTTTTTATGTTGTCTTTACTCATTCCAGGCTGAATCAACCGGGAAAGAACATTGATATCTACCTGAGGCCATTGATTGACAAGTTGAAGGATCTATGGGAAAGGGGTGTTCTTACTTTTGATGCTTCAGCTAAAGAGACATTTAGGATGGAAAGACAACTCGAGCCGCCCTAAAATACAATCAGTCAAGTAGCTCCAGATCATTTGCATCCTGAGCTGATATTGCTATGAATGCGTGTTTAGAAATTCTTAACAGTATTATTACAAATTTCAGTATTTAATTAGTATAATTGGTTTATTTAATGAAATAATAGACAAATGAGAGTGGTGTACAGCTGTTTATGCCAAACAAATTTGCGGACACCCACAAATGTCATAAGAAAGGGGCGTGTGGATAAACGACATTGTTGAGCAACATCATGTACGTATACCTAATTCATTTGTGATAAACACCCACAACTACATTTTTATACCTTTGTTATAAGTTAATGCATTTGAAATTAATAGGCTACAATGTTGGATAAGATTGCCTCACAGTTGCACTTGGATGTCCCAAATTCACAGATTGAGTTGCAGGTTTCTCAAGAGGTGTTTATAAAGATGTCGAGCTACAATTCAAGATATGGGATTTATAGCACTGGTTCATCTTCTACGCAGTCTCGAGCATCTAATAGTGAATTGATCGCTTTACGCCAGCAGGTTACCGAATATAAGAGTCAAATGTAAAGAGTTCAAAACTTTTTACTAATGTTGGCTGAAAAAGTAGGGATAAATCCGACTAGTATGCAAGGATTTAGTCTAAGCAGCAGTAGTGGAGATGGCACATCGACTAGAGGGCACGATGTGGCTTCTCTTGGTTAGTATATGAATACTATTTACTTTCAACATAAGTCATAATAGATGGAGAGCGCTGCGTAGTGTTCTTTATGAATGGTTATTGGATTCTCTATTAGTATGAATATAAATTACTTTTTTGGAGAGTACTGCTTGGTGTACTAAATGAATATTCATTGTTTTCACCATTGGTATAACAATTGGAGATGAAAAGGAGAATGGGATGATGTGGGTAATGCGTAGCTCGTCCTTGATTTTGGATTGGGCGGCTTGCTCCTTTGTGTTGGTTGTGTTTTTCTTTTCGTAGATTTGTTAGTTTTAAAGAAAAAGGGGGAAAATTATTTAATTTTTTATTTTGGGGTGACTTGGAATTCCTTCAGCAATCTCTTGAAGAATGTTATGCTTTATTTTAACTAGAAAAAGAAAAGCTAGGCTTAAAACCTAAAAGCTTTAAATCTAAAATTCCTAGTTTCCACTTTTGCATTTCATGATAATTAATGCTAATGTGCATGCATCTTGGATATGATGTTTCATTGATAAGATGCTTATGTTGTTTTGTATCTTTTGACACTGGTTGATGATGAGTGCCGCATTCGGGTGTGTAATAGCCTATCTTCTATTTTGATATACGTACTTTGATATTTTGTTTATTTGACTTCAAATTATTGCTAGTTGCCAGCCTTTTTCCCTTTTTTTTTTGTTCATATTTTGTCACCATTGGTAAAGTTGATGTTCTAAGGCATACGTGAAAGAAACTTCTTAAGAGAACGGCTATGGTGTACGAGACTACTGGATTGATAGGGTGTGATTGGTCTAGCGGGTCATGTTGATTTGTTTGTGAAGAAACAATTTTGATAATGACAAAAATGTACTGTTTTTGGTACATTTCAAAGTGATGAGAAGCTTAATATACCCAGCTCAGATATAATGATGATACAAAACACAACTTTTGTGCTAAAGATCATGACAATACTCTATTACTCTTGAAGGTGCTTTTATTAGATTTTGTGGACTCAATCCATCAGTTGATGTAATAAATTGATTAATTTCTTTATTTATCAATAAAATCATGCTTTACTTTCATGAGATGAATATTATTTTACTACTTCATGCACATGACCAATACATATGACATAATGGTTCATGAGTTGAACCAGGTCCCATTAGTATATTAGATGTGATATATGTGCATGGATGAGATCCACACGCGGGAGATATATGTCACAAATCTTATACTTAAATAGCTTCACAACCAGTAATGAGACTGGGCATCTCATTTGATAAGGTTGCAGCACTTTGATCACTATGAGATAGTGTGATTTGTCTCGATCATCAGAATGTAAGATTCTGGATCACGGTGCTGGTATATTGGATGTATTGAAGGACCATGAGATACGCCTTATGGAATTCCGTCTCAATAATAAGGTATACTCTCATAATTCCCTAGCAATAGGCTCTCAATCCTGAGACATTGATGAACTCAAGTTTCTATCTATTCATTTGCTTTGAGTCACCAATGAGTGAGGCCAACTATAGGTTAACACCTCAGTGTCTTGGGTATGTGGTAGTAGAACTGTGGGAACATTGAATGATCAAGATGGAATCTATCTCTATTATCCCCTTATGCCAATTAATGGATTTGTCATTAGTAAGGGCGCACCCATCTCAATTAAGAGTTAATTGGATGGTACTGATGATTACTGTGATTAATTGGGGCTCAAGGATAATAAGATGGGGAACTTAGATTGGAAGAGACAGATTTATTCTAATTGATCCACGGATATTGATAGAGGGGCCTACTTGTGGTAATTGGGAAGTTTAGGGTCTTCATTGTAATTTTTTCTTAAGACTGGGTGCAATTGCATTTATATAGTGGTGTTATTTGCCATTAACTGTGGGCCCAGATTGCACATGAGATGTGGGGTCGCGGTGTTCCAGTTGGAGTCAGCTTTCTAAGGAATCCCTAGTGGTCCTCACGCTAGCCCAAGATATTGGAAAATACTAATCCGACTTGAACTCTAGAAAGAAGAGTTTAGAAAGGAGAAAGTTGCTAATTGCTTTGGAAGTAAGACTTCTATTTCAATTAGACAAGGGAGAGATTTGAAAGTTTATAAAATCTCTTGGACGTCCAATAAGACTCTCTCTTTCACGCCCAAAACCCTATTTCGTGCAAGAGTTGCACGAGTTTCTCTCTCCTTCTCTCTTCTAGTTCCTTGGAGTTTCGAGTTGGGATTTCTCATGAAGATTCCACCAATCTTCTTGAGAAAAGAAATCCAATTCGGGTTATAGCGTGGAAGGCTAAGAGGTGTTGAATATTCT
This sequence comes from Sextonia rubra, assembly GCA_037013555.1. Lineage (NCBI taxonomy): Eukaryota > Viridiplantae > Streptophyta > Magnoliopsida > Laurales > Lauraceae > Sextonia > Sextonia rubra. The sequence goes on from JASUAD010000001.1 coordinate 70,218,443, forward strand.
CATCATCAAGTAGAGTCACAACTTCTCCATTAGAGCACTGCGGATCTCCAAAGGTATGATCTACTTCTTTCATATCGTAAACTATTGTGGATATTTAGTGCTATTTGATTCTATCTTTTAGATAGAATATTTACTGTACACAGTCACAAAATTGAAGGTAATGCATTCTGGATTGGGTTTTTGGTCTTATGGATAGTTGATCCCTATGTCAAGTGGGTCAAAAGTTTTGAAAATCTATCCACAAGACCCACCTGCTTCCAACAGCTTTATTCTTTTTTGATTGAATAAAGTTGCTACTTGACTAGATATGTTATCAAAGTCAGGAGTGTATTTACTGTGTTGATAATTTGTTATGATGAGATATATACAAGTGTAAACAGATTACCAAAATATTTTTTTCAAAATTGAAAACAAACATTTGAAATTACTTTTGCCAACACAAATTGTATTTTGGCAAAGAGTCACTCTTTGCCAACACATTTTTGGGTTGGCAAAAGTTGTTTTATTAATTTTTCTTCTTACTTTTGCCAACACCATAGTACGTTGGTAAAGTTCAACTTTTGACAACGTTATGCTTTGCATTGGCAAAAGTTTATTTACCAACCTGTTTTCCTGTTTTTTCCAACACTCATTTGCGTTAGTAAAGATTAACTTTTGCCAACATTTTTATTTTGTGATGGCAAAAGTTGCTTCACCAACTTGTTATTTCTAATTTTGCTAACACCATTTTGCGTTTGTAAAGATCAACTTTTTCCAACATTTTTTGTTTGTGTTGGCAAAGGGTACTCCCCAAATATTTTTGCTAACACCTTTCCAATGCATTTTTTTGAGTTGTTAAAGTATTTTGCCAACGTATTTTTTTTACTTTTGCCAACGTTTTTTTGTACGTCCGTAAAAGTGGATTTTCTTGTGCTGATCCATATACTTATACGAAAGGACCTTCTTCAAATAATAATGTGAAGTTTGATCATTATAAAGGGTCCTACGGCTGATGAATGGCTCGGATTTAAAAGTGAGCCTCACCATGCACTAAAGATGCTAGACCATATTAGAATGCAGTGGGGCTGCAATGTTGGCCTGCCCTCTTATATAATATGAACGGTTCAGATCTGCAGTTGAAAATTTGGCATAAACATCGCAAGCTTTCCATCTCTGCCACATTTCTACAGTGAGCTATACTTGAGTATAACCCACTTGATTTGATGGCCAAGATAGTATCATCTCAGACACCTGAATCGATCAAATTGGAGAATGGATCTCATTTTTGTCTTTCACTGTAACTCGGAGTAGACCTCTCAATCAGGGTCCGGACCTAATCACTGGAAGGGTGAATATATATTGTCAACCAGTCTGAAAATCCGGCTTTGGGTTCCCAGCCATGCAGCAGGTGGCATCACATCAGATCATTTCACTTGATTTTTTGACAGGACTTCGTGATGAGGATGATCAAAGGTGGGCCATGTTTAGATCCGGAAGAATACATTGATCGAATCAACGGATCTTTCTTCGTCCTCATTATCTACAATACCATCAGCATTCAGAAAGGTGGAAACATCTCAGCCCCAAGAGACCAATACAAGTTATTGCATGCAATAGATGACTGCATAAAATATTAAAATTTCAATTTCTCTAACTGACAACAAAGAGAACTGGAGACGTGAGAGACGTGAACATTGATTAACTTAATTTGGAAAGAGACGGAATCAAGTTCTGTATGAGCGAATTGATAATTAAGACTCTCTACAGCTGACATGATTAAGAACCTGATGTGGCTAATGGGCAAGTTTGAATGACGCTTTAAGGTATAAGAATATAAAATAGATGCGAACTGCAAGTCATGGTCCCCTCAATATTATCGAACTTAAAGAAATCACAAGCTTTTTTTTTATTAAAAAAGAAATCATATGTTAAGAAATGTGGAATCCCAGGGTGGACCTCATCAATTGAAATCAAACTTTCAAAATAAATACCCTCCAAGCATTTATGGGATTCCAAGTTTATTCTACCGTTAGATTGACCATAAGATTAAAAAAAAAAACTTGCATAACATTGTGTTAAAAATAATTTTTTTTATCAAACAATCAATTCAATAGTAAAAAAAAAATTAGATTGATGTAAAAATTGAAGAGTATAATGTGTAAACGTAATTAGTACGGTGATTGTCTCTATGTTCTCTCATAAGAGAAGTTATGACAGTGATTTTAACCGGTCTGTTTTTCTAAGATGGGTCCCACTGATGAATTATTATTAGTGGATACAGCACAGACCCACCCATGCAAAACGATTAACAGAACTTCCATGTAATAACCGCCCGAGGCTCTGACAGCATCTTATAATTATATCCGAGAGACGTGACGATATTCACGGCGACACACCATCGACTAATCCGCAAGTGACAGCCCACACGCCGTCCATGCTTCTATCACAACTCTCCTCTTCTATGCAAAATACGTGACTCCAAAGCAAAAACGAACCCAGCAACCTCTTTAATACAAGATATATGTAAGACAAAGCTAGAAGCAACCCAGAGTTCAAAATCTTCTCTAGACCCTTTCACCGTTCACTAGATTGAATCATCAATGAAACAGTGCCATCTTTCATTGGTTTTCTTCTCCTTCTGGTTCCTCTTCTTTGATGCATCTTCGTCCCATTTATTTAACTCAACGGCTGAATTCCATGGTTTCACGGCGATATCGGATTTTCGAGTCTTGAACAGAAGGGAAATGGGCAACTGTCCTGACCCAAATCCGTATCTTGAAGTTAATATCAGCTCAAATTCAACACTTTCAAATGAGGAGTATGTGACAGTTACTGTAAGTGGGGTACTTCTTCCGGCACAGTCAGATTGGATTGGGATGATCTCACCTTCTCATTCGGAGTAAGTAGTGGAAAGATCAAACATCAATTGAATAAAATAAAGAAATCTTTTGTTGTTGTTGTTGTTGTTGTTGTTGTTGTTGTTGTTTTCATTTCTTTCTTTGTCCTCACATGGTCTGCTTATGTCTTTCATGGTTTTTGGACATGGACAGTGTTTCCAACTGTCCTCAGAATGCTTTCCTTTATCTTCAGACTGGGGACACGAGCAAGCTTCCTCTTCTCTGCCATTATCCTGTCAAGGTATATCCCTTAGTTTCATTTTTCTGAAAAAATATTAATTATAAGAGAAAATTAGCCAAAAGCCCCTTTCATGACACAAATTAAAGATGCAATCCATAGACATTATCTCTAAGGCCGGTAATTCTTACGGCCTAAACTTATTGCAAGCAGAGGTCCCTAAATGGTCAGCTCATCTTTTTTTTTTCATGACTGTTCACCCTTCAGCATATACTTTTATGTTTTGAATTTCAAAACTTTGAAATTCTATAACGTTTGTTCACAATATTAGTTTTTTTTAAATATAAATGGTAGATTCAAAACCTATTGGTCGAAACCTTCAAAACAACACCTATGTTGCATATTAAATTCTAAAAAACTTGTCAAACATAAATATGAATTTTACTTCAAAGCAAAACTCATATAAATTTCTTCAAAACTCAAATAAATTTCTGCAAAACTAATATAAAAAACAAAAAAAAATTTGGCAAAAAGTTTCAAATAGGTTACCAATCTAATCATCTTATTTTTCAGTGAGATTTGGAGGATTTAAAATTTAGCATATAGTTTTTAATATTCCAAAATTTCATATCAAAAAAATTTTGAAAAGTCGGTGAACCAGAAGGCTTAAATATACTGAATTTTATCTCAAAGCAAAACTAAATATTTTTTTGCAAAAATTTTGAAATGGATAGACCAATTTAATCATCTTATTTTTTTTAGTGAAATTTGGGGAATTTAAAATTTAACATATAGTCTTTTATATCTTAAAATTTTAGGTCAAAGTAATTTCAAAGAGTAACTAAATTAGACACTTAAACATGGGCTATCAGTAAAACTGCATGCAGAAATTCTATACAGAAACTCATAAATTATATTCAAACTCATATAAATTATGTTCAAACTCATATAAATTCAGTTCAAACTCATATAAATTCTGATCAAACTCCTTCTATGTGGCCTATCTTAGATTCATCTCTCCGTTAGTTTTGCAAGAAACCAAACTTGAAACACAAGCTCTTCCATCTTTATTATTTTAATATTCTCTCCACGTGTACACGAACGTGAGACTCACAATGAAATTGAAAATCCAATCCAAAACTAACATATTAACTACTTCTCAGTCACCATATCTTAGATTATCAATAGAATACTCTTCAAAGTATCCACTAAGGTATCCGAGTATTTTTCGTCCCACCAATTGCCATTTTTTGAGAACATGGCCACTTGTTGTAACTTTCAAAAATAGGATTAGGTAATGTAAATTGTGAAATCTAAAGACCCACCGGAGGAATCCACATTTGAAGTAGAACCTAACGAAGCCAGTTGGTAAAAAGAATGAGGATGACGAGAGGGTATTTTGCGATGTCCCTTCGATGGTATTTTGCGTCTTCTGTGCTTGTGCTTGATTGTTAGAGGTTGCTCTTTGAGAGGTAATTGTGATGAGATGAGGAAATCACAAGAAGAAGAGAGAGGTGCATGGGCATGAGAAATATGAGGGAGGAGAGGAGAGGAGAGGAGAGGAGAGGCTTGTTATATATATAAGGGGCTGGTTGGGTTGATGTTTCAAGGAACATGTTCTAAGTAAGAATTCGAGCGGTGGTGGCTGTCCTGCATGAAGGATGGCTATTGGGGTAGAGAGGGAGGTGGCCGAATCCTTGATGGTAGTTGGAAGATGGGGAGGGGGAGGTTGAAAACTGAGAGAGACAGAGAGAATGAGGGAAAAAGAAAGCGAGGGTGTTTTAGTCTAGGAGAGATAGTGTTTTCGTCTTTTTAAGTGCTACTATTTAAAAAAAAAGACCTCCGCCTCTATGAGAAAAAATCATGGACCTCTCACCATAAAATGCAATATTGAGGGAGGTATTGCCGAATTATGCAGTTATTTATTTAGGGGGTAGCTACAGCTAATTAAGCAAAAGCATCTTTTCCATCTTTAAAATTCTATGTAACTTTGTGCTAAATAAGCTTTCATGCTACATATGTTTCGATACGTGCCACATATATGTCATTGGAAAGCTTGTTCGCCAAGTGGAAGCTTTTGGACTTCAAATTCAATCCAATCCTTAAATCCAAATTTAATCTTCTTTAATAGGTTTTCAATGATATAAATCGCCCCACATATTGATAAACAGTTTCAAATCTGATCAAATCGTAAATTAGAAATCTGGTCATTGCAATAATGTGTGTGCATATATACATATTAAACTACTCTCTATCAAAGTTCACAGAATTTCGTCCATACCATTCATCTCCACCGTCTTTGTCTTCATTCTTCTGTGTCATTTCATCTATAAGCAAGTGACCTATCCTCTATTCTTATCTATTAATTTTTAATTCTGATTTATATCTATAAAATTGTAAAACCCAATTGGATTCTCAATTTGTTTGAATATGGATCCGTAGTTGTGACAATGCTATCCTTGGCGAATGAATTCCGAACTCTCTATTTGTATAAGGTTTTGAAATAGAACCTCCTCGCCATCATGTGTCCAACTACTGGTCATGTACTCTATTTCTTTCGCAGGTTTTCTTATTGGGCTTCTAATGATAAATCTTTCTACTTATTAGAAAATAAAATCCAATCCAATCCAATCATTTAATTCAAATCTAAGTGGGTGTTTGGATAAAGGAAGAATATAACAGCACTTAATTTGAATATTGTAAGATTTTATTATCATAGAACAAAAAAAATATCACATTATAATATCGTGTCACTTTGGTGTTTTGCAATTTGTACAAGTTTTATTATACCCTTAAAGTGTTTGGCGATTTATAAAATTTTCACCATATGATGCACCAAAATAAGAAATGAATAGAGAAAAAGGGATGATTGACCCAATGGAAATCCACTAACAAGTAATCACACTTGAACGATTTAATATTGATAACCATGGCAAGACCCATCTAATTAGAAAAATCATTGGACTAAATGTTTAAAATCATGAGCAATATTGTTTAATCAATGTGAATCCACCAAATGTTTCTTCTGAGATAAGAAAGCACTTTCAAAAAATGTTGCATTTTTCACAAGCTCTACATCAGTAAGTGGTCCTGCTGGTATTGAGGAGTTCAGTGTTCCAATCTTAAATCAGAAATTAATAATGTGATGTGTGTTTGGTATGATCATATATATATCCTCCATCCATTTTATTGAAGTCCTGAAAGAAAAATTCGTGATTTGGTCTAAATTCTAATTCTAGGCATTTAAGATTTAGAGTTGAATGATCTTATTATATTTTTAACTGTGAATTTTGGGTCAATTGGGGGGGAAACGTGGTAGACTACGTGGGTGATTGGGTTAATTTCTGTAGTGGGGAATTCTATGATCAAACGATAATGTCATGCAGAAAATGAGTCACAGACATGTTGCTAGGAACAGCAGCAGCGTTCTCCTGGCGTTCTGTCCAAGAACTTGCCTCGGCTTAGCCCTGCTTTGTACGTCACCGATATTTCTCCTAACATCCTTCATTGTTAGTTTCATTCTGAATGACCCATATGAACTAATCTGATCCATTGACTTGATCCTTCTCTCCACCCTATGAAGGGTTTGTTTGGTAGGTCTATTTTTTTCCTTATAGATCTTTGAAAATAGAGCCTTTGAAAAAAAAAAAAGCCATGAAAATAAGAGGCTAAAATAAAAGTAAGTGTTCGGTAATGTAATAATCTATTTTAAATAAATGTTTTAAATGAATGGTTGAAAGTTTTTTTTATAAATATCTTAAGATCTACAAAGTATTAAGCATTGAATTTTAACCCCATGACAATGTTCATCTTTTCAAATACATCTAACGGTTTGGATCTTGTATTTGGGCCCACAAATTTTAAAAAACAATATCTAATTATTTACATTTTTAACAAATATCTCAAGATCACTGATGATACAACGGCTAAAATTTGATCTTATAGGGAACATTGATCTTATAAAGAGTTTTACAAGTTAGAATAGTGATTTATTATCCCCCAAGAAAAAATAATGATGAAAAAGGTACTATATCTAGACAAAGTTAAAATTGAGCATATGTACATTAATGGTTGAATCTTTTTCACAAATTTTTTGAGACCCACTAGTCATAAAGCCCTGCAAATTGACCTCATAGCCTAGTTCAATCTTCCAAATATTTCCAACGGTTTGGATCTTGTTTTCGGAGCCCACAGAATTTAGAAAATAATATTCAATTGGTCATGTGTTTTTGTACATATCTCTATATTGGTGAGGCTCCAATGGCTGAAATTTGTTGTCATATCCGTATTTGATATTTTAAACATTGTCAACGGTTTAGATCGTGATTTACCCTCTCGAATTTCAAGACAAAATGAAAAAACAATCTAGGCGTGATTTACTTCAAGTTTCTGTGGCTCCGCCTCTAATTTTTAGCCTTTATTTTTCACATGCATCCTTAAGGGGGTTGTGAGAAATAGAGTTAAAGCCTCCGTTTGTCTAAACTTGATAGAGCATAAAAACACATACCAAACGCTCTTATTTTTTAAAACTTTATCCAGTTTAGATATTTAGAAAATGTTTGGATAACATGCTCACAAAAGAATCCTCTTTGATTTTCCTTAATTGTAAAAAAATTTAGGTTTGATTAAAAAGAGGAAAACTTAGAGAAGATTGTCACAATCCTCTTAACCACCCAAAATCCTCTATTTCATTGATTCTTCTATCTTTACTTCCCCACATCGAATTTTACAAATTCATAAAGGCAAATAAGTAATTGAGAGTGAATCATATGTATTTTCCAAATATGTGATGCAGTGATTCCTCTTATAAAAGATCCTAAGAAAAAATAACATTGTTTCAATAAGAAAAAAGAATACTTTAAACATATGATTTCTCTCATTTACCAAATGTGTCCTAGACAAATAAAGCCTAAAAATAGTAATGCCAAACAGGGGTTAAGACTATGCCCAAAACTGCAGTGACCTAAGCAAGTTGCGTAACTCGATGATTGCCCATTTATAACCCAAACCCACAAGTTGCATAAAGCGTTACATGACGTCCGATAAGTAGACCATGTTGAACCCGATCCGTACCGTCTAAATGTTTTTCTTTGATAAACAAAGGCTCAATTGCTCATTGATGTTTCTAATCAATTACTGGACTGAGCAGACTAAACAGATTTCATACATGAACGGATCAAAATAAATCTCTAGTTAATATTTAATGGGCTCAATTCCTGACGATCAGAACCGTTGGATAAGTTAAACTAGATAATTACAGTAATCTCTAATCAGGGATTAATATTCAGGTTGACTGATCATGACCATCAGAAATATTAAATGATGGTTCCAGGCCCACCCTTACTCAGATCTTTGATCCGCTAGTTCTTTATGTGCTTTTCTATAAGTTCCATGAGCTTAATGATGGATAGCTTGATTTGTGGATAATGCTTTTAGATTAAATGAAAATTTTATGAAATTATGCATGTTTGCTCTTAAATGTGAATTTAATTCTAAATCCTAGGTTCCACTAATGTTGAAATCACTGGAGTATTGAGAACTTCAATAGATCCACCATTTATATATTGATTGAGTTGTAACTGCCATTCCATAAGTGAACATTCTTAATCCCCATAAATGCTAATCTGAAGTACAATCGATGGACGGAAACAAGGAATGGATAGTAGTAGCATCATGGACTTTATCTAGTTTGAAATTCTCTGTCGCCGTGATTTTCTTTTCACCATGAGATTCCATATGGTGATTTCACAAATGCTCTTGATACATTAGATATGTTTAGGATTAAGATAAAACTGAGCGAGATGATTGACATGCTAAGGCTATTCTTATGACTTGAATTATCCAATTGTCAACAGATGTAGGAATCTTTTTACTGTTACTTTTAATAGGGTGAAGGCTTGGACTTAGGCATGCATTAAGAGCCATGGGTGGGCCTATGTCTAAGATATGGCCCAAATGGTTGTAGACTCCTCAGAATTGACTCCACTTCAGATATTGCGACAAGCGTTGTCAGGCCATGGGAAAGTGGTTGACACTATGATGTTTTCGTAAGGATCACCTCTTCTTGAAGTAAACCGCTAAGGTGTTTGCCACCCTTGAAGTTTTCTTCTTCGATTATGGATCGTTACTTTTGCCATGCTATCCGTGGCAACTGGCATGTGCGTTTCCTCGTGTGCATATTTTCGGCATATTCTTCTTTCGTGTAGTTTTTTTTACTCTTATCTTACTTTTCATTGTAGGGAATGTTATTTTTATTATGTTATACATTGGAGGGAATACCATCTTGATTTTGTTATAGTTTGTCGGGTTCCTAACTTTTGTTTCTTATTTTGTTCAATTTATAATGTACTACTATACGTAGATTTCTTTTCATTTTTATTATTATTTAGTTTTATTTTGTAAAATTGTGGCTTTTCTATTTACTAATATGATGTTTACTGATTTTACACTTTCATTAATTCTATTTAGCAAAATTTAATAATTTCTTTAGTAAACTTTGCATTAATTTTAATTAAATTTCATTTCTTTTCAGTAACAATCAAAAGTAGCTTGCAATTTGAATTAACTATTTATGTGTCTTTTTATTGATACCAACTGAGGCCTTTTTTCTACTTAAGATTGAATGGCAAGATCACTAGACTTGGGTAAGCACATGCGCGCACTCTTACCACCTAGGTGGATTGAAAAGAGCAAAAGGAGGGAAAGGGAGATATTATTGGGGTGGATCTAATACTCTAATCTTTCACAAAAGCCCATCAAAAGTCATATTTTCCTTATTTGTCAATTGGGTTCTACCCAATTATGATCATGTGTGGGCCCATCAACAGATGCTAACAGCAAATTTCAAGGTCAAATGAGTACTACGGAAGGATTGTTAAAGAGATGGGAGCTCTACTGAAAATATTGACATGAGGTAGCTGATTTTTTCATTGACCAGCCCAAAAGTAGGCTATTGCTGATAATATTATCTCTTGCATGGTTTTAAAAAATTGGCGAAGTTCAGCCACTCTGGCATTTCCTTTTCCCAAACTCTGGCATTTCCTACTTTCCTGTAGGGAAAAGCTAGCTTGGTCAGACTCTGAAAGCAATTTTCATTGATTTTAGAAGATCAAAGCCACATTGTTTTTTCAGAATATCTAACCATTCAAAACTAAAGGTAGATGCTCACTGAAATATATATATATATATATTTTGGGAAGCAACATGGTCGTTTATTTCTACTTAAATTTGTTATTGCTAAGTAAAGCAAAACAAGTGTTAAAATTTTAGATTCATAGAACACGATATTATGTTTAGTTTTTCTTTTCACGCTAGCTTGTCTTATTATATTGTTAGTGCATTCAATGATTACGTACATTCTAAAAATTGTCTCTCTGGATAATAAGGAGATTTTCAAATCTTTGGGTTTTTCTTCTCTTACTAAATGATATAAATCTTAAAAAACTTTGAAAACATTTAGGTCTAAAGGTTGGAGGAGGAATACATATCTAGGTAATCTATATAATATATATATATATATGGTAAATCTTGCAAACATTTCATTGAAAAAGTCATGAATGTATCTTTGTTGGAATATGCTAAATGCATTATAATATCAATTGAGCATTTTTTGCTAAAATATATAACGTTTCAAAATATTACGAAAGTGTTGCCTCTTTGTTATTTCATGGTAAACCCAAAATGTTTCTTGGACAACATTCATATATATGAGTTTTATATTGAATTGCAAACAAATATAAGAAAGATAAAAGTTCAAGAAATTAAATTTATAGAATAACCAACGAAAGGAAGGATAATCAAATTAGGTTGATTCTTCCCCAAATGTACGTTTAGGTTATATTGTAACAAAACCTGGGTTCTCTGTTATTTGTTGCAGGCCCAGTACATGAGCACAGACCCCGCATATCTGAAATGTGGGAAGAAGGAATGTAAGAAATATGTAGGGGGTGTATGTGTAGTTACAACATGCAGTGGCTCTTTAACTTTCCATGTCGTTAACATTAGAACAGACATCGAATTCGTTTACTTTGCTGGCGGGTTTAAGACACCTTGCATTTTGAAGAGATCAGCCCCAGTGAGCTTTGCTAATCCTCTGATGCCTTTATACGGTCACCTCTCAAGTGTAGACTCAACTGGAAAATCTGTAAGTACCCCAGTTTAAAATTGCTTGTACATGTATATGCGTAAAAGTATGCATGAGTAAATGAATACTAGCATTACGAAGGGAATGGTCAAGCCTGGCCCATTTTGCACTTAATATATTATGTCTACCAAAGGGACCAAGTAGATGGCCCAACTCAGACAGTGAACTCAACGTGAACAGGCCAAATAATTTTCCAAGGATGCTTGAAAGTTTTTATATATGATGGATCTGAATGGGGAGACTCCGACACCCGGCCAAAGATCTGTGTGCATTCTAGTGGTTAGGAAGTTCCGTAGATCTCTTCACCTCTTATCTTTCCTATGGGAATGGAGAATGTCCAATCCTAGGACTCCCTTATCCTTATATAGACAAGTCCCAAAGAGACAGACTTATTAGAGACATCTTCCACCAGAAACCCACAACCACTGATCCTATTGAGAGCTTTATTGTGGGTTCAGATCAGGTCTTATACTAAGTGGGATTGTATTCTCTATTGGCATTTGCCTTGGTTGATCTGACGTAGAATCCATGGCATGCGAGCCACAAGATTTCTTACAATACATATATATATAGAACCAGTCATGTAAGAACAGTCCTCATTGTCTTATGATAAGGACCACTGAGCGTTGCCCACCCTGGGGCCACACTAATAAGTGATAGAAGGGGATTGAAAGATCCAAGTGGGACCAATATAAATATCCCTGAATATAATTGGGGTTAAAAATTGAGCACAATGGATATACAATGGGTCCACTCTACTAAGGCCCAGATCCAACCTAACACACATACAGAGAAGTATGTATTTTGTGAGTCTTTTTCACATGTTTTTTTAGCCACAAGTAAACTTGTTGCAGATGAAATTAACTTGGGTAAGTGGAGATAACAAGCCACAGCAAGTACAATATGCTGGTGGGAAATCTGGATCATCAATGGTTACTACATTTACACAAGCCGATATGTGTGGTGAGCTTCTTCTTCTTCTTCTTCTTCTTCTCTCTCTCTCTATGTATACATATCTATATGCATATATGGAAAAATCTCCGCTAAGCATCGGTGCTCAGGATAAGGTCAGTACTGTGCGGCAAAATATCTAGTAGGGCCCAACTTATGATCCATCCAAGTATACCATAAACAAACACCACTGGTAATAGTCACCGATCTCAAATTTGGCATCAATTTAGTTTGATTGGACCATTGGATCAACATACACTCATTTTGGATGGTGGAGACTTGTCGACTATTGATCAGGTTGTTAGGATGCTAATTTAGGCCTCCATCACTGTACATGGGTAGGTGAAGGGGAGATCTTTCCATCCCTCCTGATCCCCAAGTGGGGCCTCTAGCGGGCCCCACTAAAAAGTGGTGATTAGCAGAGGAGCTCCCTATATATAGGCTTTGTTCTAGTGAGAAGTGTTCTCACAGAGTCATCGTAAGAACTTTTCCATGGGGCTCACTCTGGGTCCCATATGGTGATGAGACCAGGAGGAATATAAAGATCCATGTGGGACCGCCCTCTATATCAAGTTTGGCCCCAGCTCCATATAATTAGCCCCTCCATCTATAGTTCACAACTTAAAAATATCGACTTTTTCACCCTTCTTTTGTTTCATGGAGCCCACGTTGAGTCAATTCAGTTTTTTCACACACACGATTCCCCTCCTCTTCCAAATTGTATGTTCACAAGTCTAGATTTGACACTCATATAAATTTTGCTCACCATTAGATTAAAAACATAATAAAATGATGCTCTAAATCATTAAATTTTACGGCCATGGGTCAAAAGGTCAAGATGATCTTATGAACTCAAAATTTTGTATATAGGTAGGATTCATATAAATCTTTCCCTCCAATGGACTTTTACTATCATCATGCAACTCAATAAGCCTACAAAACACTCCAGTTGTTGAGGCACCAGTACAACTCTCACTTCATTCGCAGGCTCAAAATCCATTGATTGCCTTCTAATTTTTTTATTACTATGGGCCCTAAAATTTTGATATGACCCTTTCAGCTTTTTTTTATTGAAGTAATAAAACCAAAGATGTTTAATTTCATGCCTTAAATTTTCATAAAATTTGAGGAATATAAATAATTAAATTATCTCATAGATCTGATTATTTTGCACTTTGTGGGCTAACAATTGAGTATTCAAAGAGTTAAATATTCTCATATAAATGTTAAAGCTTGGGATGTGAAATTTCATATCTTACATCATCAAATATCAAGATACATTTGAAAAACATACACAAAATATCTAAAACTCACTTTCTATTATAAAGGATATTATCATAGGAGGATGCGCACATTGGGGCCCACATTAGATAAGGAAAACACTTAGGGTTAGAGTCCTACCATATTAGGTTACTTAGGGAGAAAGTAATTTTATTTTATAAATAAAATCCTCCTCTTGTCCCTTTATGATGTACGCGTCTCTCATTTAATAAAATATCTCTTTTCTCTCTCTTCATTAATACGTTATCAACACGAGCCATGAGCCATTAAAAACCTCCCCTCCCTTTTCCCTTGGTCCTCGTGCAAAAACAAGCTAGCATGCCCTTCCTCCCTACCATGCCAAGTGTAGCAAAAGAAAATAAAAAGTAGCACATCAGTCAACGTGCACTTCCCCACCTGTTTTACACTTTGGTTCATGTGCACAGCAAAAAAAAAATAAATAAATAAAAGAAAAATAAAAAGCAGCACATCATAAAAAGAGCCTCTTGTCCCATCTTTGCCTCGACCCACGTGCAAAACAAATGGAGTACAAGCCTTTCCTCCCTTACCTTTTCTTTTGCCTTTTGCCTTTTGCCATTTACCCATGTGAGAAACAAAAAAAGTAAAAGCTTGTTGTCCCATCAGTTACTGACATCAATAGTGACACAAGCAAATGCGTAGATCAACCATCAAAAATAATTTTTGTTATTTATAATCTCCTTTTAGTTTAATAACTATATACACATATGCTTATATTCTTATTTCTTTTAAATTAGACTATTATTTAGAGATAAATGATTTATTTTCTTTAAAAAAGGGGAGATCAAGATAGATGGATCATAAATAGAACCTGAAGGATAGATGGATCATAAATAGAACCTGAAGTTCTATATAATCTGGACCTGTAGTTTCATATGAATTAGAAGTTCTTTTAATCTAGACCAGAAGATCCATGGGTTATTCAAATCCAAAACTAGAAGTTCTCATATCTCTAATATGAACGCGGAGATTTATATCCTTGATCAAACCTGAAGTTTAATGTTTAGATAAAAAAACAATAATAATAATAATAATAATAAAATCAATCAATATCAGGCCAAAAAATCAAGCTTGAAGTCTTGATAGAACCTGTAGTTCTAATTCAAGAACCTGAAGATCAAGCCAGAAGCCTTGCCAAAACCCGCTGTTTCTAACTATTAAAGTTTATAACCTGACGTTTCAACTTTAAATTGGCCAACTTGATCTGACATTACTTACACCTTATTTTATTGTGAATGTTGTAAAGTTTCATTATTTATCTTTTATAATCTTATGCATATCAATGATTATATGTATATTTACAGCTCTTGCATAAATTCGAATTTAGCCAAACTTAAATTTAAAACTCTTAACATTACCGGGGACAACTACTTATCCTATTATTTGGATGAAAAAAATACAATTATAATCCAAGAAACTTGGAAAGACAATAGCAGAGGGTAATAAGGAGTCCTAAAAGACAAGGCATTGGCACTTATCTTATTGCGTCATCATATACATGATGACCTCAAGAACGAATAGCTCACTGAAGAGGACCCAGCAAGTCTTTGGAAATCCCTGAAGGATAAATATGATCACCAAAAGATGGTTACATTACTAGCAGCTCAGTACGAATATCTAAATTTGAGATTTTAGGACTACAAATCAGTATCTGAATGTAACTCTGCTCTTTTCAACTTTGTTTCCCGATAAAGATTGTGTGGGGAAAAGATTACGGAAAGCAGATATTAGAGAAAATGATGTCCACTTTTCATGCACCGAATGTAATCTTACAACAGCAGTATCGTGAATGACGTTTCTCTAAATACTCAGAACTAATATATTATCTTCTTGTTGCTGAATAAAATAGCAAAGTCTTGATAAAGAATTATAACTCCAAACCAACTGAATCTACAGCAATGTCTGAAACAAATGCCAATTTCAGTTCCAACAGAGGTAGAGGAAAGGAGTGTGGGAGAAACAACCCCTCTAGAAGAAGTGGAAGAAACAACTCCTCCAGATGAGGAGGATTTCGAGGTCCACCCCCCCCCCCCCCCCCCCCCCCAACCCCACCAAAAATAAAAGAAAAAATTCAAAAACCATTAGAAGTGGTCTAATCCTCAGAAAAAGCAAAATCAGAATCCACCAGATAAATCTACCTACCATTCTGATGACACCTTGCTACAAATGTGGAAGGAATGGGCATTGGTCATGCAATTGTCGTGTACCCAAAAAAGTGGTGGAACAATAGAAAGCATACAAGGCCTGCATTCATTTTGCAAAGTCAAATGACCTGGAAAATTGGGGTTAGGATACAATCCCTCAAAATGATGATTATCAGTTGGACATCACAAACTTGGAGACTAGAGAGTTTTTTAAAAACGATAATGGCCAACCTCTGAACAATGAGGTATCTTATTCTAAGATCAGAACCCCTCTTGACATGGTCTAGAACACCAAACAAATTATTATTATTATTTTTGCAGAATCTTTATTTAGAATGATGTTTTCAAATATTTATTTTTCATAGATATTTATGATTGATGATTTATTATTTTAGTTTATTAATTTGATGAAAGTTTTATGGATGTTTTTTTTTATTGTATATCATGTGATTGCTTAGTTATATTATTATATTATCTTTGTTTAAAGGTATGGATCACGGAACTGAGGATACTCACTATCATGTAGATAGTGCCATAACATACACCATTCTGAAAAACTAATAGTTTTTCTCTGAATTAGTATTCAATCCACGAAAGGTATCCATCATAGCTGGACCTGTGCAAAGATTGAAGGCTCTAGAAGAGCCCATATGATGTTTCATAATGGTATTCATTTATTCATTAAAGATGCATTGTTCTCCAGCAGTTCCCAAAGAAACTTGCTCAGTTTTAAAGACATCAGAATAAATGAATATCATATTGAGACTGCTAATCAAGGTAACAAGGAGATGTTACTTATCGTTACTAGTATTGGAAATTATAAGCAAATATTATAAACATTAAGTGCACTCTCTTCAAGGTTATATTATACGACAATATCTATCATCGAATCACATTCGATTTTTTAGCAAAATGATACCATTAAGCTCGAAGCTTGAACAAAGCGCGAAGCTTAGCAACCCTCAAACTTTATTGCTTTGACCTCATAGGTTAAGACACCCCCATGTTAAAGAAAATTGTTGATAACTCTGTTAGACACTCCATAGAAAACCACAGATTGACTATACCTAATGGGTATCTATGTATCTCATGTTCACATGGAAAGTAATCACTCAACCTTCCTTTGTTAAGATGTATTAGAATCTGCATCCTTTCTGCAAAGGATATAAAAAGACATCGATGGACTGATAAATCCACCCAGTGGACCTTTTAGGTATTTTATAATTTTGATTGATGCTTCCATCCTCGGTCGGATATTTGCCTACTTTCAACTAGGAATATAGCCATTGCCTGCCTTTTGACTAAAATTATTAAACTTAGGGCCCACTTCCCTGATCATCTTATTGAGTCCATACGACTTGACAATGCGAGCGAATTTACATCACAAGCCTTCGATGACTATTGTTCATCTCTCAATATTGTTGTCAAACATCCTATCCCTCATGTCCATACCCAGAATGGCTTAGTTGAATCTTTGATTAAGCGCATTCAACTTATTTCTAAGATGATATTGATGTAGTCCAAATTACCAATTAGTGCTTGGGGACATGCTGTGTTATATGCATCCATACTCATTAGACTCCGACCTACAGCTTACCATCAATACTTTCCTACACAACTTATATCAGGACATCAACTAATATCTCCCACTTATGAAAGTTTGGTTGTGTAGTTCTAGTCCTTATACCACCCCCTCAGCGTGCTAAGATGGTACGACAACGTAGGTTGGGAATCTATGTAAGTTGTAACTCTCCTTCGATTATTCGATTTTTAAAACTAATGAGAGGAGATGTTTTCACTACCCGTTTTGCTGATTGTTAATTCGATAGACAAAATCTCCACCATGAGGGAGAGATAAGATAGTTCATAAAGAACGTATTGTTCTTGCAGAACAACCTATTCCTAGAGAACTGCGTGCACTAATATGGAATACTTCCAATTTGTCTCATCTGGACCTATGTACTTCATAATGTGAAAATAAAGTACGTAGAATGTGCACTTATAAGAAATTACAAATAGATTACTTGATGCATTTAACGATACATAAATTACATGTGCCAGCTATGAATGCACCTGCTAGAATAAATATTCTTGTAGGACAAAGCCAAAAAGTGGCGACAAATGAATCTGCAATACGCCAGAAGTGTGGCAAACCTATAGGTTCAAAGGATACAGCTCTACAGAAAAGGAGAAATGTACAATCATCATTATGTCCTCCCAAATATACACTTCACATTTCTGAAGAGGTTCCTCTCTAAGAGGCACATAATGCCCCCTGAAGAAGTTATGACAAAATTTACTTTATCTAGAATAACAAAAGTTCCTGGTAAGACTATAAAAGCCCCTGAAGAGGCACCGGTACCGGATAATAAAGAAATCTCTATACTTTATAATTATTCAAGAAAGAGATGAAATAGAAAGAAAATTGTCATCGATGACAAGTATGCAAATGCGGTAGTTACGTAAATATCAATAGATTGGGGTGCAGAACTATATATTATAAATGAATGTCAACAAAGGAAAAATTGGCTAAAATGGAAAAGTGCCATTACAACAGAGTTAGAGTCTTTTAATAGACATGGTGTATTTAGACCTATAGTTTAAACCCCAAAAGGTATTAACCTTGTAGGTTACAAGTAGGTGATTATAAGGAAAATGAATGAAATGAATAAAATTACTAGATATAAGGCAAGACTTGTGGCACAAGATTTCTTGCAGAAACTTAGGATTGATTATGAGGAAGCATACTCCCTCGTTATGGATATAACAACATTCAGATATCTGATAAGTTTAGTGGTTTCTGAAAGTTTAGACATGAGACTCATGGATATTGTAACCACTTACTTGTATGGGGGCTTAGACATAGAAATTCACATGAAAATCACAAAGGATTTATTTTGCCTAATGCAAAGCCCAAGCGTATGTACTCAATAAAATTGAGATGGTCATTATACAGTTTAAAGCAATTCGGAAGAATGTGGTACAATCGTCTCAATAAATATCTATTTAAAGAAGGATATGAGAACAATCACATTTGCCTAAGTATCTTCGTAAAGAAGTCTTTAAAAGAATTTGTAATAGTGGCAATTTATATCGATGACATAAATTTGATTGGGACTCTAAAAGAGCTCAAAATAATTGCTAATTGTTTGAAAAGAGAATTTGAAATAAAAGACCTTGGGAAAATAAAATTTTGTCTCAGCCTGCAGATTGAAAAAAGAACTAGTGGAATATTAGTCCATTGGTCTAATTATACTAAGAATGTTTTAAAACGCTTTGGTATGGACAAAGTACAACGACTAAGTACTCCCATGGTTTTGATTTTTATATATAAATAAAGATCTATATCGTCCAATTGAGGAAAATGAAAAGATATTAGGTTTTGAAATACCATACCTAAATGCTATTGATACTTTAGGGCATGTTTGGAAAAAGAGTAGGATAAAGTAAAGTAAAGTAAACCCTAAATCCAAAAGATTAATATATAGTTGGGTTTATGATGACTTTTTGTTTTCAGTTGTTTGATATGGAAACTTTTTTACTATTTGTATAATAGTAAAAAAGTAGTGATTTTTGTAATTTAGTGATGGCTTTTTTATTTTTTTTGAAAAAATATGGGGAAATTTTGAGTTTTTTTTAAAGGAAGGGGGGGGGTGTAAATTTAAAATTTCAAAATTTAACTTTAGTTTACTTTACCCTACCCCTTTGACAAACATGCCTTTAATGTATTTAGCACAATGCACTAGACCAGACATTTCATTCTCAGTGAATCCATTTGCCAGATGTAGTTCTACGCTAACGCAAAGGCACTGGACTGGTATCAAACATATCTTATGCTATTTACATAGGATAATTGATTTAGGACTCTTTATTATAAAGATTCCAAGTTTGTAGGATATGCAGATTGAGGATATCTCTCTGATCTTCATAAGGGTCGATCACAATCAGATTGTGTATTTCTTAGTGGTAATGCTGCTATTCTTTGGCACTTTACTAAATAGATTTTGGTAGCTATTTCTTCTAACCATGCTGAGATTCTAGCCCTTTATAAAGCTAGTAGGGAATGTGTGTAGCTAAAATATTTAATTCAACATATTCGTAGTTCTTGTTAATTGCCTCTAAATATAAGTACACCAGGCATTATCTAAAAAGACAATGAGACATGTATTCTACAGATTAAAGAAGGATTCATTAAAGGTACAAGACAAAGCACATAGCACCAAAGTTCTTCTTCACATATAAGCTTCAGAAAAACAATGAGATTGAAGTCAAGCAAGTTCATTCAAGCAATAATTTGGCTAATTTGTTTACCAAGTCATTATCAAAGTTAACATTCCAAAAGCTTGTACATAGATTGACATGCATAGAATCTATCATCAAACAATGTAAAGGCTATTGTTGTTAAGGGGAGTAACTAATCAAAGGTAGACATCCTAAAACATGCTACCCAAGGTATATGTGCATTGTACTTTTTTTCCTTTTCTAGGTTTTATCCCACTAGGTTTTCCTAGCTAAGGTTTTAACGATGCAACATTATGCACATCCAATAATAATTCAATAATCCTATAGAACATTATACTCTTTTTCCTTCGCTTTGATTTTTATCCCACTGGGTTTTTCCTTTACAAGGTTTTAATGAAGCAACAGTTATTAAATAGTTGTAGTCCAATGGAGAGTGTCATAAGAGATATTATCATAGGTGGTGCCCACATTGCGGCCCATGTTTTAAATTCTTGGCCAATACGAACCAGTATCGATCTATATCAGCACGATAATTTGATGTTATCGGTTTTTGTATTGGCCTGTCAAAAAATCCCCAAGATATAGGATCTTATGGGCCAATATCTCAAATTATCTATCCTAACTAATATATTAGCCGATAATTTATAAATATCAGTCAAAATATCGGCCCGCTATATTTAAAGTTTTTTTTCTTTTCTCCTATTTTCCTTCTTTCTTCCTCCATCCAAATATATCATATGCCACCTTTTTTCTTCCTCAACACTTATTTCACTTCCAAGGCATCAAAAATACTTTTTTTTAATCAATATAGTCTTGAAAATCATATACAATTCTACCAAGGTGAGCATTTTGTATTTTTCTTAAACTTATTTAGATATAGCGTAGAAATGATGATTATATGCTTTTTTTTTATTGTGAGTACTTTTATTATTTTAAATCTACACATTTTGAGGATAGATCAACTATTTGAGGTTTTAAAAATTAGGATTTTTATTAAAATCTTGTTGATCTTTGTAAAATAGTTACTTAGATTTGTCATCATTTTAAGTAAATCATAAATTTTCAGTTGTTTTGTGTTTTACCATATTATCATGATAAAACATGTTATCTTGAAATTGCAAGGCACAACTTACTTAATGATTGAGTGATGAGTACAAACTTTATTTTCTTAAATTTCATACTAATAGATAGTTCATAAGTCATAATTATGGTTGCATTTTAAAAATTTTATGATATTTTAACTTGTTTAGTATATTCATCTAAATTAATTTAATTATAAAAAAATTTATATATCTTCAGATTCGACATCAATGCATGATCATAACTTAGGGGTTTTGATAATTTGATTTATAGTTATCACTAATAGAAAAGAATATTATTTTCTAGCATTTTCTAATATTTTGAATTTTTTGGATATTTTTTAAAAAAATTTTAAACTAAAAAAGTATTCTTGCTGCAATGCCCGTGATGGACCGTGAACTGCGGCCGATACCGATATCGTATCGGTTTTTGGGGCCAGTTGATACTGTGACCAATATTGTGGTTTTGAACCATGTTGCGACTCACATTAGATAAGAGAAGCACTTAGGGTTAGAGTCCTTCCATATTAGGTTGCTTAGGGAGGAAGTAATTTTATTTTATAAATAAGAACCTCCTCCCTACCCCCTCCCTCTTTATGATGTACATATCTCTCATTCAATAAGATCTTTCTCTTTTCTCTCTCCTTATTACTTTGTCATTATTTGCAATGTTTTATGCCCTAAGTTCATGATTCAAATAATTCAATATTCTCAGAGATAAAACAAACCCAAATTAGGAGAGAACCAAAAGGATTAGGAGAGGGTTGGAACTGTTTAAGTTTTAAATACACAAGCTAGAAGGCCCAACTTTGGCCCTCAAGTCAAGTTAAGTCAGCTGAGTCACATGCGATTCTCTAGTCAGATCAAGTTGCCCCTTATCGGGCCCATAAAACTTACTAAATAAGCCCTTTTATAAGGAAACTCTTCTGATTCATCCATTCCCTTATAACAAGGGGATTATGTTGGATATTCTCTAATCTCATGATTATAACAAATTTTTTGTTCTAAATCTGACATGGGCGGTGATATCCCCTCTTAACTGTGAAGAAAAAGAAAAAATGAGTAGGTGAGCGGGGCATCGCTGCTGACCAGCATGTAAAATCACGTGCTTAGCCAGCAACGGTATCCCTGCTTACTTGCTCTTTTTTTTTCTTCTTTACAGTTAAGCAGGGATATCATTGCCCATGTCAGATTCAGGAAAAAATAACATGCTTGGCCAGCAGCGATATCCCCGCTCACCTGCTCATTTTTTTTCTTCTTCACAGTTAAACGGGGATATCACCACCTATGTTAGATTTAGAAAAAAAATATTTTCTTTTTGGATGGTGGTCGTGCAAGTGATGGTGGTTGGGTGGTGATGATTTGTGAATTTGAAGATGGTGGTGCAAGAAAAACATTAGAGGTTAAGGTTGGTTTAGATTTTATGAACTGGAATGGTAGGGAAAAGGGATACAAAGGAAATGAGATGAGATGATGATGAGTTAGAATGCTTGGGCAATGCCCGTTAAGTGTTTGACGAAATAACTAAGAGGGACGCCTATCTCTAGAGCACTTGGACGACATGTATAAAAAATGTAATAGCTTGGAACATGCTTATAGGGTGTTTGATGAAATGACTGGGAGGGACTTAAGATTAAAAAGAGAGAAAAGAAAACGAAAGAAAGAAAAAGGGATGTGGAAGATGATGTATTTAAATTGGTATATATGATGATGATGATGATGATGATGATGATGTGCTACCAGGGTGTGTTGGTAATAAGCTCCCACTTCCACCCAAGTCCAAGATAATGAAGTCGCCATATCATGAAGGAAAAAGGAGGAAGGCGGATGAGGAAGAAAAATCTCATATATACGAGTAAGAGGGGATATCGTCGCTCAGCAAAACAATAAAAATAAATAAACCAAAATGGGCCCATGGGACCACTACAGTGATTACATATATTTTAGGTTCTTTTTGGTCTACAGGGAGTTTAAAGAGATTTTTTTGGTAAAATCCTCAATATTTTAAAAACATTCAAGGCCTCACAAGGTATATGCATCTTCCTAGAAATAACCGTATGAATTAATTTGAGAAGTGCAGAACTCCTTATGGCACTTTTCTTGATTGTTTTAGTTTATTTACGTCTAATACAATCAATATTGACATCAAAATTCGTGAAGTCAATAATTGGTAATATTTCATCTTTCACCGATCTTTTCATTCTCTATTTCAAGATGTGTCCAAACCTTTTATGACATAAGTTAGTGCAGTTTGCATTCACAACTACTCTTTTCATGCCCATATTTATTCCATAATTAATGTCCTGTGTATAAAGCGATTGTGCTTATACTGAACGTAACTTTAACATGTATAAACCATCACACATAAAACCATTTCTGACTAAAATATTATTTTTAAATACTGTAAGCAATCCATGTTTGAAAGAAAATACAAAACCATCATAATCTACTTTAGAAAAAGAAAATGAATTTCTAGAAATAACTTGAACATAAAAAGTGTCATGGAGATCCAGCGAGAAACTAGTATCCAACACAAGTCGGTAAGTGCCCATCACCTCAACTCTTGATTCCTGTCCATTTCCCATCATGATAGTTCGTTGATTGTCACTTAGACTTTGCCATGAAAGAAATCCCTGCACACAACTAGATATGTAAACGGTTGCACCAAAGTCGACCCACCAAGTATTTGATGGGACGTCCTCTAAATTTGTTTTTGAACAACTAAGAGGTAAATGACCATGATTACCTCTTAATTCGAACCACCTTTTCCTCTTCAAACAATCTACCTTGAAATGGCTTTTCTTTTTACAAAAGAAACATTTCTTTGTGGCTGCTTTCTTTTTTCCTTGCTTTTCACCTTTTTTTTTGGGACTTCAGCATTTTCATTTTTCTTATTATTTCCTTTAGACTTTCCTTGGAAGACAAAGTTCACTATGAGTTGGCTTTCGGCCTTGAGCTTCTACTCTTCTTGATCACATCTTGCAATCAACTGATTCATAGTCCATGGAGTTGTGCTTTGATTGTATGCTACCTTAAATGAGCTGAAAGCATGATGGAGAGAACCAAGGATGAATTGTATTAGATACCCATCTGATACATTCATATCGACAACCTTCATTTTTGTAGCAAAATTAGTCATAGTTAAAATATTTTCTCTCACTCTCATAGTCCCAGCATATCTTAAATTTGTCAAATGGTTCCTAAAAGATGCACCAAGAGCTTTATTTGTTACCTCAAATTGTTTCTTTATAGATTCTAAGAGGTCTTGGGCACTATCCTTTATTGTCAAAAATCCTCTAATACTCCTTGATATCGAGTTTGAGATTATCTCAAGGCAAATCTTGTTGCATTTTGCCTATTTTTCATAATTTAACTTTTCAGTGGCAGAACTCATGTCCGTGGGCTTAGGAGGCATGGGTTCATCACTGGCCATTTCCAAGTCAAGATATGTGACGGTGAGGAATAACATATCTAACCAATCAGTGAAATTTGATCTGTCCGGTATTGGTATGGATCCTAGGCAAGAGAGTAGGGACATGGATTTGGAAGCAGAAAAAATAAATAAATAAATAAACATGCACACATTACTATTATGCTTTGAATTTAAACAATAATGCAAAACTAATTAAAAAAAATATTAAATTAACTTTGGTGAGTAATAGGTAAATCATTGCAATTATACCTTTGGTTAGAAAAAACATGTGAAATATTGCTCGTCTTTTATTAATAAAACCCTATTAATAATACATGCCTCAAACTAATTGACTATACCTCAGGTCATTGAACAAATTAACCAGTGAGATGTTTATTAAGCATGTTTTATTCCAATTTCAATATATCAATTAAAAGACCATCAAACTTTTGGGCTGATATCCAATCTCCTAAATGAAATTGCCATTTAGTATCATTGTTTGTCACACAATTGGATTCGTGATTTCTTTAATTTTAATCTCAAAATACATAATTTATAATAACTAGGCCACTTTGGTGACTTCTAAATTAATGAAAATTACATTTTTTTAATTACAAGAAATGACACCACTGTGATCTCATAAGTCTGTTTAGATCATCATAATATGGATTTATAAATGATTTAATGGAGCACAATTTCTTTAACGTGGCACAAAATATATCCAAATGATAATCATTTGACTTATTTTATTTTATTTGATCACAACTTTAATTTGGACTTCTTACATAAGATCAATGGTCCAAATAACTTTGATTAGGCCATATAATCAAATCCTAATATCTTTACCTTATTCATATGCCATAAAATCATGCATATAAAATGTAAAAGTTAACTCCAATCATAATATTCAAATTAAATTTAGTGCAAAATAAAACTTTAATGAGTTAAATTAAAGTTTATCAAGTATGTACAAAAATAGAATCACTTTATGACTAATCTGAACCGTTAATTATCAACATCTTGCTGCCACAAAAGCATAGGAAAAGAAATCCAACTCCAAATGTGCCTCTAATTATCCAAATAAAATTTAACCATTTAATTTTCTCTGACTTGGTCAACCTACATGTTGACCTATTATACCAGTAGGATGGAAATGATCAAATTATTTGTTTCATGGTTCAGATATGTCGAATTGATTTTGTAAGGGACCAAATTTATTGGTATGTCCTGAAGTTCAGTACAAACTGGTATGTACAAGCTTTGTTGGCTTGTTAAAGAGAAAACAAGTTGCAGCAGCAGCAATGCCTGTAGTTCAGTGGGTAGGCAGACATATATATATATATATATATATCTCATCATCATCATTAAAGTCTTATTCTAACTATGTTGAGTTCGGCTATAAGAGTTATGTTTCTCCATTCCGTTCTATTTTGAGCCAAATCCTTAGATAAGTTAAACTTCTTCAAATCTGATTTAATGACCTTTGTCACAACCTAAATATAAATTCTGAGATATATATATATATATATTTCCTGTATTTTAATTCTTCTTCCTTTTTTTTTTATCACTTCCATAGTATTGGTCAGATTAAACCCAAATGAACCGGGGGCTCTGATACCAATTGTTGAATATTCCCTAATCTTAGAATCAATATTAGATGGGTCTAATCTCAACAGCGCACAGTATATGATCAAATATATCAAGTGAATCAAATCCAAGAAAAGACATATACCTCCATATTCTATTTCTTTTCTTCTCTTGTTAATTGAAGGAGGGGTTTACAACTCTCTGATATACTTCTCTATTATACCTTAGGTGATGGATTCAGTCAATGATCCAAGATAGGAGAGTTACCCAAATTGTTGGCTTTTATAGACCTTCCTAGACCCATTCCTTCCATCAAGAAAAGGATGGTCTTAAGAATTCTTCAATGGCAGTAAAGGAAGACTTAACCAGGGCCTTTTAACTCTTGAAAACAGCTAGGGAGGCCTTTATACCCATGCACGCTTGAAAACAGGGAGATGGTCTATGTGGTGGTCATGAGGACCACATAAATGGTGTTCCAATAGATTCCGCCCAGTGGACTCGGTGATCATGATAGAGTCCAAGTTGATTTGGTCAAGTTGACTCAGACTGCCAAGTTTCAAAACATGGTCGGAAAAGGCGAGAGTTTGTTTTCTTCGAGTTAATAAAGGATGAAAGTATATTATGTGCAATATACAAGGTAATATATTTCAACAATATATCAGAGCACAAAACTATATATCCAGGCGTCATGCAAGTACCAGGTCCAGGCCAAGCCTAAGTCCAGACAAATTCCACTTGGGCTTCAAAAACAGGCCCAAGCCTGTAAATCCCAGCCTGATTTGCACTTTCGTGTGGATCAGAACATGTGAGCTCCTCTCATGTAGCTCTTCCTATGATCAATCTGAAACTAAACCTGGGGTTTTTTGGGATACCTTTTCTCTCAAAAGTTTTGTTGAGTGTGTGGAACATGCGTAGGTTCGGTACTGGCGCCAAGCCCAGCAAAGGATTTCGGGTGGCATGATCCTGGATACATTCACTCAGCTGTGATGACAGCCCTCGAGCCATCAAGTACCTATTACTATAGATATGGAAGGTATGTGCTTTTCTTTTATCACCTCTACACTAAATAGATCATCTGATGAACACTGAGGACTTATTTGTGCAACTGGCAATTCTATAAAAATGAAGAGGAAATTTGTTTCAGTTTTCTGCACTCATCTTCCATTTGACGTTTGGTGCAATGACATAGGAATTAGGATTCATGTCTTCTACGGAAATTGCTCAGACACATCGTAACAAAACCAAGTTTTTCCATGTCTTGACGTCTGCCTTTAGGTTTTTTTCTTTTTGGAAAATTTCATAAACATCCCTAACTTTTAAATACTTTTCAAAAAAGGATGTTAAAATTCATTTATGTCAGGACAAGATCTTAAGTTTTCTAAATTTCTTTCAATTGGATCCTTTCCGGCAAAAGACCCTTACTATGGATTTTCAGATCATGGGGTGTAGTATGGGCTCCGTAGTAGGTGAAAAAATCGCCCAATTGATCGAATATGCTGCTAATAGATCTCTACTTGTTATCATAGTCAGTCGAAGAGCACGCATGTAAGAAGAAAGTTTTAGTTCGATGCAAATGGCTCTTAGGGACTAAAACTTTCTTCAGAGAGAAGTTTGGATTTTTTTTTTAATCTCCCTTCCAATCCTTTTCATCTCTCCTTTCTCTTTCACTCCCTCTTTCCACTTCCCTTCACCATCACCCGTGTCCAGGCAACAACCAGCGTGTTCGATATCCTAGCTCTTCTGTATGTTAGATTTTTCTTTTTTTTTTTCTGTCTTTTATGGATAACGAGTGATTTAAGGGAGTTTTCTGTGCCATATGGACACCCTGTGTTTTAATGTAGACCATATTCCACAGCTCCCCTTTCATTACAACTCATTCACTATTGTAAGTATCAACGGATACTTCTATAAATAAAGGATCTTAAGAAGGCAAAGCCAAAAAACAGAAAGCGACTCAGAAGAGCTATGACTTTTTTTAACACCGCAAATCGAGAAAAATAAACACAGCAGACAACTACAAAACCAAACCCAACAAAACAGAGTCCCTACTACCGATTTCCTGTCTGAATCCCAACTTCTAGCAAGACAAAGCTTAGGTAAAGAGTGAGCTGCTAAATTAAGAGATTTAGGAATAAAACAGAACTCAACATGAGCAAAATTTAAAATAAATTTTGTGATATCTGCAATAATTGAGTTGATTGCCCAATCAAAATCATCATTAAGAGCCTAAACCACTTCTTTAGCATTCATTAGCACATGGACAGTTGCACAGCTATTCTCTATTGCCATGTTTTATATCTATGAGAACTGTCCTCGTATCTACTTGTTGGCATCTATGATGGGGCCGATCATGGGTAGCCCCACTCAAGAGAGACACCTCTTATAAGGAATCTATTTGGATAAAGAGAAGGTGTGTTAATCCTTCTAAGACTCAAATTCCAATCGAGAGGATTTATTCCAACTCTTCTTTTTTATCCAATCCTACCTTATGTTGGAGTCTATTTTCCACTAAACTAACCACTATAAATAAATATGGCTGGGTAGTAGCTGAGACCAAAATACTTATAACCAAAGAGCCTTATTGGACCGCACACGAAAATTGAATTTTAGTGTGAGTTAACCAGACTCCATAATGGTTATACTTAATCGATTCCGGAAATTTGACAAATCTAAAGGTTTTCATCATGACAAATCGGGCAGTAGCATATCCCACATGTGACAGGTACCGCTTTCACAAAGGCCAGAATTGCCCCCTTATACCCCATCAATCTAACAGTGAAGATGACATCAAACACAGAATAGAGTTTACTGGGATTGTCGTCTAATTGTAATCTGTCTGTTTGATGTCATTATCAAATAGTGATTGAAGGGTGTAGGCCGGAGAATCCACAAGGGATGAACCACCAATTTCTGTGGTGCTCAGGAGTTTTCCTGTCTACACACAGTGGACATTGAGTTGTGCCTTGGTGGTAAGTTTTCCCACCATCTAATTAGTATTTGACCGTGTTGAGAGGTGGGCCCGGCATTTGGAATGCCTTTTCTAAGTCTAATAAATCATTGTGGGATTTGTATTGTTATATATGAGGGTCAGTTATGACATAAATCATTATGTGGTCTGATTTAGCCCACTTTAAAGACCATGTTGATATATTTAATCTGAAAGACCGAAACTAGATATTTCAAGACTGCCCTGTAGAATGTGAATGCCTCTTGTCTCCCTTCGCCTCGGTTGATATAAGATTCATGGCATGCAGTTTTAATTCTTATTTAATTAACCGTTTATGGCTCATAACCTATTTATTTAGAACATGAGTGTAGACAGCCCATGCATTGGGCAAATTGGGCACATTGTTTTTCTCGTGCTGATGTCATCCAGCTTGTTGATACAGTTAAATCCATGCTAGTTATCTGTTGTATTAGCCCAACTGATGATAACTTGAGTAGTTGACCCTATTTAGATGCACCTAATACAACTGTGGTCTTATTACATTTTTTAGGGAGTATATTCTTTTTCAATGGTCCTTTATTATGTGGGGGATAATTGCATTGTTTATGTATCTGCATTTTTATATAATTGCCTAATAACCGATGTATTGAGTAGCATGATGCTATCAAACCATCCATTTAATTATGATAATTGTTTTTTACTACCCCAAATTAGCTCTAGGCGGGAAGGATTTTCACTTTGATGTCTTAATTTTTGGATTGATTTGAATGCAAAAAGGACAACCAATACATATGTGTATGTTGCCAATGCATGTGCATTCATCAGCATTTTTTTTTACTCATTTTCAGCGATGGCTTTGAAAAGCATTATTGCTAACCTTAATAAAGGAGATAAGTTAGATGACAACAACTATGATAAGTGGTACCGGTTTATGACCTGCCTGTTTGATGAACACGAGGTCACGTATACTTTGGAAACGGTTATGATTCAACCCGAACTTGAAAATGATGCTGCACCAATGCCTACATTACATGATTTTGATAAGTGGGAGAAAGATAATCATACTGCTCGTAACATCATGTTGAGTAGCATGCATTTTGAGTTAGTTCCCACTTATGAAATTTATAGCACGGCTAAGGAGTTGCGGAAAACTTTAAAAAAGAAATACGGTGGTATTACTACTAGAAAGACCCATATGATCACCATGGAATTGGATGCATATCGGATGGCCGCAGGAGTTAAACTCAAGGACCACCTCCGCAAAATAAGTCAAATGATGGCAAATCTTGCAAGGGCAGGAAATAAACTAATTGAGGATCTAATTGTAGTCCTACGATCTTTACACAACTTGTGGAGCACAAAAAAATAAATCTTAACTCATTCTAAGGCAGTCAAGACCTTTAAGGATTTGTGTCGTCATCTTGGACTTGAAGCCCAAAGAGTTTAAGTAGAAGTTGCAGGACAAGCATTGTTTGTTAATCAGTTGTTGAGTCAAGATCGAGATCTAATTGGACCAAATGAAAACATAAGTTTCAAAAAAGGGCAAACTGTGAAAAGAAGCCTAAAGGCGATCAAAACCCAGATGCACCCAAGCAAGACAAAAAGAAGCTTCAAAAGCATAAAAGCCGAGGGATTTAGCCAGAACCAAATGCTATAAGTGTCAGGAACTCGGCTACATCGCTAAAACTTACCCCAAGCGACATACAGTAAACACCCTAACTTTGTCACTCGCTTTAGTTTGCTCCAAAGCACTTTATGTGGATTAAAGTTCTAATGCGTGGATAATTGATTTAGGGGCAACCAAGCACGAGACAAAGAATAGGAGTGGTTTTTGGGAATTTTGGTCAATAGATGTTAGTTGCAACAAGCTTTATATGGGCAATAATCCTTCGGAAAACATATTAAGGATTGGTTATTATTTTCTTCCAATGTCTATGGGAAAGACTATGGTGCTCCATGAGATGCTATTTGTACCTGGCATGAGATGGAATCTCCTATTAGTTTGCTGGCTTGCAAGGGATGGTTTTGATTTTCATTTTACTAAAGATAAGGTTTTTATTAAGAAAAATAATTCCATTTATGCATGGGAATTTATTATTGGAGACTTATATGTTTTGGATTTTCATAATACTATGGTTGAATTCTCTGAATCTTTTATTGTGCATGACATGAGTTCCGAATCTATTAAGTGACATTCTTGTTTGGGCCACATAGGAAAGGAGAGGATGATTTGGTTGGCTAGAGAAGGAATGTTTGGATCTCTCATACAAGTACAGTTACTGCCATGTGAGTCATGTATGACTAGAAAAACAACAAAAAAAAAAAAAAAAACCATTTCCTAATGCTGAAAGATCCAAAGCCACCCTTGACATCATCCACTCTGACATTTGTGGACCAATGAATATGGTTAATAGACAAGGAACTCGATATTTCATTACTTTTATGGATGACTTTTCTTGTTATGGTCGTGTGCTTTTTATTTCTTACAAATATGAGTCAATTGATTATTTCAAAATTTTTGTAAAAGAAGTTCAAAATAAGTTTAATAAAAACATCAAGACCCTAAGGAACGATTGAGGTGGAGAATACACTTTGGAGATTTTTAAAGCTTTTACATGGAAAATGGTATTTCTCGGCAATTAACAATGGCATACACTCCAAAATAAAATGAAGTTACGGAAAGAAGGAATAGGACTCTTTTACACATGGTAAGATCCATGATGGCTCATGCCAATTTATCAGTTACCTTCTAGGGTGATGCACTGCTCAATGCAGTATATATTTTAAATAGAGTCCCTTCCAAATCTGTTCCAAAAACCACATTTGAGTTGTGCACTGGTAGAAAATCTTCCTTGGGAGAACTGCGCCTGTGGGGTTCTTAAGGGCATATACTGATCCTGCAACCAAAAAAATTAGAGTGTAAAACAATTCTATGTATCTTTGTGAGATATTCTAAGTTCTCAAAAGGAAACGTTCTAGTTCTTAAGGATGTCAATGGCAGATTGATTGAAATGAAATCTTGTGATGTGGATTTCTTCGAGTTTCCATACCCTAAACAGAAGAGATTGAACTGTTTGAAACAGATGATTCCACCTTTCAAGGGGAGCCAACACCACCTCTTAGACTTAGTGGGAGAAATCCTATGGACTTAGAAGCAAGTGGGAGTAATCAAAATGCCCTTCGTTGTTCTTCTCGTGGGTTTAATTCCCAAGAGATTTTTTGACATTGAGGGAACTTCTTATATATACATTGCAATTGACGAGGACAAATCATGTTCTTATCAAAAAGCAATGGAATCAATAAACTCGAAGGAATGGATACTTGCGATGAGTGAGCAGATCAACTCTATGCGTAAAAACCATATGTGGGATCCAGTGAATCTTCTCAAAGATAGGAAAGCCATTACAAATAAATGGGTTTTGAAAATTAGGCGAAAGGTTAATGGTTCCATTGACAAATTTGAGGCCAGGCTTATGACTAGGGGGTTCACACAGCAGGAAGGTATGGATTACAAGGAAACTTTCTCCCCTGTGGTGAGTTTTTCTTCTGTCTGCATGATCTTATCTATTGTGGCTCATAGAATTATACCAAATGGATGTTAAGACTGCTTTTTTAAATGGTGACCTTGAGTAGGAGATAGATATAAAACAACCGATAGGATATTTGGAAAAAGGCCATGAAAATAAAGTCTATAAGCTCAATAAATCAATCTATGGCCTTAAACAATCCTCATGACAATGGTATAAAACGTTTCATAATAAAATCATGTCAAATGGTTTCTCCATGTGTTATGAAGATCATTGTGTTTACATTAAGTGATCTAAACATAAATTTGTTTTGTTAGCCCTTTATGTTGATGATATTCTTTTGGCTTGCAATGACATTGAGTTTTTAAATGAGACCAAGGTCTAGTTATCGAGTGCTTTTAAATGAAAGATTTGGGTGAGCCTGGCTTCATTCTGGGGGTTAAAATCATGTGGGATCATAAGAGATGCCTTCTTGTGTTGTCCCAAAAGACTTACATTGAGAAAATTTTAGAGAAATTTAGCATGGCTAAAGTTAGACCCATTGAGACCCTAATTGACAAAGGCTCTAAATTGAGTAAAATGCAATGTCCTCAATATGATGATGAAACAAAAAAGATGGCTCCTTACCTTATGCTAGTGCTTCAAATTAACCCAGGTATTGCTCATTGGACTGCCGTCAAACAAATCTTCCGATATTTAAAGGGCACAAAAGATATGATATTTTGCTATAATGGCAGCTTGAGCTTATTGGCCTACAGTGATTCATCCTTTTCAAATGATGCCAATAACAGAAAATCCACATCAGGATATGTATTCTTATTGGGCAGGGGAGCTATTTCATGGTCAAGTAAGAAACAGGAGCGTACCATTATGTCAACCACCGAGGTTGAATATATTGCTTGTGCACTGGCGGCTATAGAGGCCATATGGATTCGACATTTTCTGCTGGATTTGGGACTCATACCTATTGCACCTAATCCCATTCCATTGAGAATAGACAGTACAACTGCTATATGCTTAGCAAAGGATCCTCAACTCCATCAATGGGCAAAACATAAAAAAAAAAAAAAAAAGAAGTGACATTTCATTCGTGAGCAAGAAAAAGCAAACGAGATAGCAATATCTCATGTGCTATCTTTGGAAATGATTGTTGATTCAATGACCAAAGCCTTAGCGCAAGAGCTATTCACGATTCATGCAAAGTGCATAGGAATGCATTATATGTAATTTTTTTTTCTAGTGGGAGTGTATTGGACTAATTTTAATAAATCAATTTCTCATTGTTTTATGGATAACATGTATGGTTATTTCC
The DNA here is from genome assembly GCA_037013555.1 of Sextonia rubra. Lineage (NCBI taxonomy): Eukaryota > Viridiplantae > Streptophyta > Magnoliopsida > Laurales > Lauraceae > Sextonia > Sextonia rubra. Next base: position 70,252,140 of record JASUAD010000001.1, read on the forward strand.
TTTTTCATGCATATCATATCATTCATTTTATATTGGAAACAAATATAGAATAACGTGTGTTATGATACATGCATGGCATTGAACTGGCTTGGTCATCCACTCATACGGATAAAGACCACCCTTGATGTCTAGTGATTGATAGGATGAGGTGCATCTATTTGTGTGATATGCCAATTAGGTCAATTTGGATCTTATTGGTGCATGTAGATGTATGGAACACCGACTCAGTCTTGTATACATTGGGGTGATGTGGATCACAAGCCTGAATGAGACTAAGCATTAGTTGTCGGGCAAACTAACACCCTAGTAAGTCCAATAGACTGTTTTTAAAATCAAGCGTGGTTGTATTTATGATGACATGCATGCGCAGTAGTGAATTGGTGTAAATATTAGCACAGGCTTATTTGTGGAGCTAATGCAATTTCACATTACGACGCGTGTCTATGAATATGTGTGTTTAGGGACCTACCTATGAGCAACTAGAAGATAGCTTAGAATCCTAGTTGCAGTGCCAGAGTTAGTCTTGTAGGTGACTTTTGAAATTGGAGTTAGTTTTTGCATAAACTGATTCCTAGGGCTTTTTTGCCCTTATACCAACCTTTGCGTTTGAAAGATGAGATTGGGTGATGCTACTTTAGCTACGGATGAGCCACGACAATATAGGAACCTACAAGCTGCCATGCTAGGAAAGCTGCTTGGTTGATTTCTACTATCATAAGTCCATGGGAAGACCCCTTGACATTACACTCATGTTTATACGTACTTAAGACACTTATCTTCCTAGCCCATAATAAGTATTTTGAAATTTTATTTAAGTAAACAATTTTAAATTTATCTTTATATATATAAATATAAAATGTTTGCACAATAATTTTTCTCGGTAAGTTAAATAAGCATGTATGTGGGTTGAACACAACTCAAGGGTATAAGTTTATGTCCAATTCGGTGTGGTCATGCGATTGTCCAGGGCAGACTGATGTAACGGTGAGTTGGTGTATTCTAGTCAGATAGCGACTTAGTTTACATTCTCTCTTTGGATAGGCATTGTGGAGGCCCCACTCTTCAGATCTATTTTTATTTTGTGGAAGTTGATGATGAATGATTGAAATCTAATGAGATTAATCTTGTTCGGTGCGAGTGGGAGATTGTTGGCATCTGTGATGGGGCCCACTCATGGGCAACCCCAACACAGAAAGACACCTCACAAGGAGTCTATTTGGATAAAGAAAGGATGTGTTGATCCTTCTAAGACTCAAACTCGAGAGAGTCTATTCCAACTCTCCTTTCTTATCCTATTCTAACTTGAGTTAGAGTCTATCATCCACTAAGCCAACTACTATAAATAGATATGGCTGAGTGGTAGTAGAACACCAGAATACTTATAACCAATAGAGATAAGTCATCCATCACCATCTTCTCCATTAGGGTGTCCATCATTCTCTCAAGACTGTGAATAATGAATCATATGTGGCTGATTTCTAGTAGACAGTCAAGAATCTATATGTCCATCGCCTGATCCAAGTTGACGCTGTCCTGATCGTGTTTGTAATGGCCCTGTGATCTTGATCTACATTTGTGCAACACCAAAAGCCATCACTACTTCTTTAGATGAGGAGATTTTTGGACCGATCCAAGAGAATGCATCCACAATAAGCATAGCTACATAATCAAATGATGCTTTCTCATATACTATGTTATACACAACATCGAAGAATATCAAAACTTCCTTCTCGGAGTATAACTGACTCTAGGAACATTGAACTAGATCAACTCTTTCAGCAAATGAGTGATGATTGCTTCAATATTTGTTAAAACCATGCAATTTCAATCTCATCTTGTCGGTAACTGAATAATCAAGAGTATCTAATCTTCTTAATTTTAGATCATCTGAACACATTGTTTAAGGCCTGAATTGTGCCCATCCCTAACACACAAGGGATGTTGAAACATCTGATAACAGTCAAGGATTAAGGGTTGCCCATAGGCAGCAAGGGTCTTTTGGCCCAAAAGGACCCAAGTAGAAGAAACCCGAAAAGACTTAAACCCTGTTTTGAAATAAATGATTTCTAGCATCCTATTCTCTCTGCCGTCCTTTTTTCTTTCTTTCTTTCTTTCTTTTGTTGGATATACAACAAATAATTATCAAGATATTATTTCTTTCTTTCCTCCAACCTAAGATGTGAAATGAGAGATTTTTTACTACAGATGTAAATGGGCCCATCCCGGGTGGAATCATACTAGACCTGAGACTTAGTCTAATTCTGGATCCAATTCCAACTCAAAATAAGTTTTGTTGGTTTTAAGCCCAGCTCTAGTAAGAAGACCTAGATCTGGTATGGAACGAGTTTTTACTAGGGGAATAAAATCTAGTTCCAAAACCGATCCATAAGTTCCAACTAACTTTTTTTTTATTTCGTTTTTATTCCTTGCTTAAAATAAGGATATCATTGAACTTCAACAGTACATCAAGTCTACTACCTTCAAGATTAGACATAAAATGACTACTAAAGCTGATTTTGAGCCACAATTTACAATCCTAAATATTCATATGTTTGTGGTCAGCAGTTCTGAAATTGTATAGATTTGAAACTAGACTTGTTTATCTATCTAAAGCTAACTTGGGTTTCGAAACTGGACCAATTTGTGAATTGGAATCTAAAAAAAGTTCTAACTGAAATTTTTTTATGTTTTCGAACCTCCCAATAATCGGAGAAGAAGATATGTAATTAAATCCATATTCGTAACCAATTGGATTTGAAAAATAAATAAATATTTACAATTAGAGATCAAAATGCCAATAAAACAAGATCCAAGATGACCCCCACCCTCTCGTCTTCACACAGTAGTTTACTTATATATCTATGTATGTATAAGTTTCTTTAACTGTGGGCTAGTGAGCAAAGATGAAATTTTATGATGCAGCGATTCGGTTGGATGGAGCGCACAGATCAAATTCAAGACACCACCTGCTAGAGGGTCCGATGAGCTTAGATTTCTTTCATTTGGGGATATGGGAAAGGCCCCACGTGACCCATCTGCAGAACACTACATTCAGGTATTTCAATATAATAAAATTCTCACCCATACACATAATAAGCATACATATTGCACATCACAAACTCATAATCTCATAGTGCATCTCCAGTCAGATTTTCAACCATAATACTAAGCACTTCATCATGATCCAACACTAGGTCTTTTATCTCCTTTAGCCATTCTACAAATATGTTATCCTCCTTTGAAAAAAATATAGTCCAAATTGATTGGACAGAAGTAATCCTGCTAAACTTCAAAAGCTATTATTTTTCGTTGTCTACGTCAGAGTATGATATTGTAATAGATGTATATCAATTTATTCAACTTCTGCATTATTAGCCAATTTCTCACTTTAATGTAAAATGAAGGAGAAGGCACTCCAATTACTTTCACAATTTGACACAATACTTGTTTGACTAAGGACTTTCATTGCTGTTTTCCTTAGTGCTAGTGCTTTATTTGTACTTTAACCACCACTTAACTAAAAACAAAATAAAAAGTATATTAATTTAATCATATTCAATTTATCTTTTTTATTCTTATGTAGAATGAAATTATTTTAATCCTTATCAGGATATGGCCTTGTAATATCTTGTTTAGTGGTCGTTGTCCCAAAACTACCCAAGCCTTCATTGATATATCAATCTATGATATTAAAAAATAAAAATAAGATTAAGTTTAAAACTATCTTTAAAAATCTTAATAAATAATAACACAAAAAATGTATACACTAGTCACTATTACACTTGTTTAACAGCTTCACATGCATCACTTCATCTCTTGCAAGCTTTTTCATCACATTCTTTAGACCCGCACGAATCACATTAGATAAACTTCAGTTTCCAGCATCAAATTGATATTGTGGTTTGAAGAAATAACATGCATCATATATTAATTTAGATAGTTGAAACCATGATATAACAATACTCAGGAGTTAAGTTTTGAGAGGACTAGAATACTCAAGAAAGTAATATTTACCTACAATGTGGAAGTCATGATGTAGTTAGTTCTCCTGTCAATTGTTGATGATCTTCCAATATGCCTTGCAATATTTATAATTTGGTTGTCTGGCCAACTTTGCTCAATCTATGGCCTCATACAAGAAGCCTATAGTATGTTTTTCATATCCATCAACCAACCGAAAAACTTTTATTTATGGTTTTAAAACCTTCAAGGCCTCACTATCAAAGGGCTAATATCTTTTAGACTATACAATTTAACAACTTCCTTTGTTCAGGCATTGGCCTCTTTTTTCACTTGAATTCGAACCATTCTTGTGAAGTAAATAGTTGGTATATGCCCTCCTCTATATTTATAAAGACATTTTAAAGGTATAAAGTAGATGCCAAATCTTCTAATGCCAAGCCATTTCATGGCTATCTGTATATTTCTTTATAATCATAATGAGTTTGTTCGATTGATAAATAAAATTAGTAATCTTCTTTGCATTCACTATCGCACCTTTTATCAATTTTTTCTTAGAAATATCTTTGATCATTAAATTTAAGAAATCTGCGACACATAGAAACTAAAATATTTTTTTGCTTCTACTACATATGCATCATTCGTGTTTTTTTCATGCCTACATCATTATTTATGACCATCTGAATAGCACAATCTACCCTAACAGGTTAGTCACCTTATTAAAAAGTTTGTTCAAATACGTTGCATCTTTGATTTACTATATTGCACGCCATTAATAGATCTAATAAAAATATTGCCCATATGTGAGTACATTAAAAAAATTCAACAAGGACTTCCTAGTGATGGTGGTCCACCCATCACACATGGGTATGCAGCCTGTCCCTCCAAACCTTCCTAATAGTATTCACCCAAACCACCGTCTCTTTATATTTATTTTTAACACAGTTGTGGCCAATCTTGTGGGTGCTAATACTTTTATTCCTAGACCATGTTCTGCTACTACGTCCAACATTGTCTTTAAATAGGGTGATGTTGGTTTATTGAGTGCAATGCCTCCAATGAAAAAGCATTTTTCGATTGCTCTAATTATCACAGCCTTGTCCAATCAGTTTGATATTGTTCGCTTTCACCTAAGTGCATGTGCAAGGACTTGCTAGCCATTCACCCATCTCTATACTACTCCCACCCAAGCAGGGTTTACTTTGAAGTTCGAATGGTCAGGACTTGGATATTTTCTATATGGAATGTATTGTAGTCCAATCCCCCAGGAGAAAAGCGAGCTAACAAGCAAGACGAGAAAGAAAGCCTAAGCAAGTGGGATCACCCCACCCCACCCCCCCCCCCCCCCCCCCCCCCCCCCCCCCCCCCCCCCACAAACCCCCACTAGAAATAGTCATCCTCGACTCTGATATCAATTGTCACATTTTTGCCCAACTCAACATGGTAATGTTCGCTTTGGCCCACATACACACTCAAGGACTTCCCAAGTAATACTGCTCCTATCTGAATATGCTTAACTTCAAAGTTGTTGTCACGACTAGGGCCCAAGAATCAATATATTAAGGTAATTCTCGACGGGTGACACACTTATTCCCCTGAAATCCCCCACAAGTACTTATGTGCAGATAGAGTTTCACAAGGGATATTCACATTCAAACACATTTAAAGTACTTAAATAGACGATTGACCAAGTATACAACACACAGAAGCATGTTAATATTACTTATAAATATCAACTTTTTAACAACATTTAAATAGTATCAATTATCACATGAAACAATCCACACCTAGACATTAAAATATACAAAAGACTTGTATATCAGCAACCTGTACATTCATATGATTTGTATACCTATAAACATATTTACAAAAGTATGAAAAACTAAGGATAGGGAGTCAAAGAATATACACGTCTAAGCCAAACTATAGCAAAATAGTTTATATACAATCATAATCATAAATCCCAAAAATCCAAAACAGCAATCCCTAAAATGTGCTCGTGTCACTCTCCAGTCAATGGATCAACCAAAGGTCTTCTACTGTCCACTCCTCAAGACCTAAAGGAACCTCCCAGGTCTCCTCTTCAGTCTCCTCAGTCTTGAGTAAACTGATATCAGGATCTGAGCCTGAAACACTAATAAGACAGCTATGAAAAGACTATTCAGCAAAGCATAAGCTTAGTTAAAGTAATACGAGTTATATCTAGCAAAATTAATTGACAAAAGATTATAAGAAATCAATTTAAGTCTACTAGGTAGTTTTAAGCATTGAAATAATTCATGAAAATGAATCAGCAAGGAAATACATTCAATTTGACTACTACATATTGCTCATCCTCCCGATAGGGATCTTTTATCATTGGGTACCCAGTGCTCGTGCCCGGTAACACATGTGACTTAGTTTCTAAAGTCCGGAATACTAGATACCTACTGTAGTGGTAACACATTCTACTACCCAAAAGCGACCTCGACAAGTCTAATAAGGGTGAAGATAAGTAGAGCTTGACTTAATTCTAATCAATTAATAATTGAGTAAGATTTTAGTCTTCATGAATCAATTCAATCGTTCTTACTAAATTGAGTTCGGAATTTATCTCAATTAACAAATCAAATGAATATTTCAACTTCATTATAAATAATGACTCAATAGCACATAAGGCAATAATCATTTTTTCAGTATGCAATGCAATTCAATTTGTAGAATCAAGAAATTTACTAACCAATTTTATTCTAATCACCCGTATCCTCTAACCATCCATTCCGATGTAATTTTAGGTTATTTGATACACCACTATGTTTGCTTGATGTTTCATTGTACATAATTATATATCAAAGTCCCCTAAACCTACACCCATGGTTAGGTGCTCGACATACGAATGATAATACATGAATAAGTTCAACCACGATTATTCATGCATAAATAATTGCCATCAGTCAAATTATTAAGGTTAAAGATTCCAAAATCTAAGGACATATAAGGTCTTAAAGTATTCTTAAGCCTTAAGGTTCCAGTTTCCTATAACAGTTAACCTCAGGGTTAATAATGAAGTATTTGAAGACATTTAAGAGCTCCTTGATTAATTTAGAAAATTTAGAATCAACCCTTCAAAGTTGTAGGTGGGCTCACGCATGGTCCCAGGCGTGCTTGAGTGCCTATGCGTCTATTTCCAAAAGTTTCGATTGACATACTTTGGTCAGACCAAATCTACATGCGTGTTCGTGTGCGTGCGCTCAAGCGCGTACTCCAGAATTTCATTTACGAATTCTGTAGCATATGATCTTCTTCCATTTGAACCTGCAAAAATGGAACCTTCTATTCCCCTTTAACAACCTACATCCGTTCAACATCCAAATACTTCATTCCATTCCTCCATTCATTCATTGTCATTTCAAATAATTTATAAATAATAATAATAATATAGAGAAAAGCTAGAAAGTACCATACAATCAAACCAACTTAAAAAAATCAACTCCTTACCAATATATATTTGCTAGAACCTGCTTATACTTGCCCCTATTAAAGCTTGGTGTTCAATACCCTTTTATGCTTGAATCAATTCAAAGAAAATCCCAAAGCAAAATCCTAACAATGAATAGCATCCAAGGTGATGATGGGTTTTGAATATAAAAAACAGCTTCATTTACACTTTAAAATCTAAGATAAAGGATAATTTCTTGCCCAAATTACAAAGGAGATGTAGCATGAAGTGTGCCCAAATTCCTCTAATTAGAGAGTTATGGAGAAAATAGAATGGAGATGAGGAATGAGACACAAATTCCTTTTTCTCTCTCAATTTGATGACGAAAAGGAAATGGGAAGAGGAAGAAAAACTTGAACAAAAGAAATAGCTGGTTTTTTATGGCTATAGTTGAAAGAGGAAATGACTGACTGAATTGGTTCCAGACCGTTCTTTTGTTGTGAATTTCCTCAATTTTTATAAGAAAGTCCAACTTTCTTTAATGTATTCCCATTTTGAGTCAATTAAAGGTTCACTTGACTCATTTGAGGTCAAATGCATTTAGTTTAAATAGGAAATCTGACAAGCTCAATGAGATGAATGCAATAATGTCAAAACGATGCATGTTTCATACGAAATTAAAAAATTTTAAATTACAAAAAAGGGCTCAAGTTACTTAAATCAGGGTCAAACCTGACCAAAACTACCAATTCGTGATCCAAACTTAACTCAAAGAACTCAAACAAGATACAAGTAATCAAATACCAACTCACACACCGCTAAGCACAACTATTTAAGTTAATAATAGATTAATTAATTACTAATCATGCTTAATTAACCACTAAACACACTAAGCTCGAGTCGGAATGTTACATTCTCCCCCGCTTAGAATTATTTAGTATTCTGAATGAAACACACACCTGTATAAAGAGTTTTGGGTAATTTCGAGCCATCTGTTCCTTGAGTTCCCACTTGGCCTCATCCGGGCCATGGTGTTCCCAAAGAACTTTAACCCATCGTATAGTCCTCATACGCAAGACTTGCTCTTTTACACCAATGACACGAAGTGAATGCTCAACGTATACCACATCCAACTAAATTTGAATATCATCAAACCGAATGACGTGTGTAGGATCTCTGATATACTTGCGGAGCATTGAGACATGAAATACATCATGTACTCCTGCAAACTCTGAAGGAAAAGCTAGTCTATAAGCCAAATCTCCAATCATGCCTTTGATCTCAAAGGGGCCTATGTATCTTGGAGATAACTTACCCTTCTGCCTAAATCTAATTGTGCCTTTCATCGGAGAGACTCGTAGAAATACCCAATCACCAATCTGAAACTCTGAGTCTCTTCTACAATTATCAACATAGCTCTCCTGCCTAGAATGGTAGTCTTTAGATTCTCAACCACTTTTTGCACTTTCTCCACGGTCTTTGCTATAGTCATCAGTCCATGGAAACTCTGAGTTCCCACTTCTTCCCAACAAACAGGAGTCCTACACTTGCACCCATACAACACTTCAAATGGAGCCTTGCTAATGCTTTCGTGAAAACCGTTGCTCTATGCAAACTCACGCAAAGACAAGTGCTTATCCCATTCCTTATCAATGCTAAGGACACTAGCACGCATCATATCTTGTATTGTGTATTCGTATTGTCCATCAGTCTACGAATGATATGCAATACTTAAACTCAACTTAGCACCTATAGATTCATGGAATGCTTTCCAGAAAGATGATACGAATCTATTGTCATGATCTGAAACTACAATATGGGGGTACCATGCAATCTGGTGATGTCATTTGTAAACTTCTTGGCCATTTCTACAAAATTTCATGTCCTTCTTGAAGAGAATGAAATGTGCTGACTTTGTCAACTTATCTACAATAACCCAAATAACATTTTTCCTTTTCCTAGTAAGGGGCAAACTGGATACAAAATCCATGGTGATATGCTCCCATTTCCACTGAGGAATATGTAATGGATGCAATGAACTAGTGGATCTTTGGTGATCAGCTTTCATTTTTTAGTATAAAAGACATAACAAAACAAACCCTGCGATCTCCTTTTTCATATTATTCCACCAGAATCTATCTTTCAAGCTTCTATACATCTTTGTGCTGCCTGGATACATTGCATATCTTGCATAATGTGCTTCTGACATAAGACTCTATTTCAGTTCATCATTAGCTGGCACACAAAATCTATTCTTCAAATAAATCACACCATCCTCAACATGGAAAATCTGGTCTATCAACTATATGATCTCTGATTATAGTTAAGTTAGGGTCCTCAAATTGCTTATCCTTTATCTTCTGGATGATTTTGGGCTGATGAATAAAGGTGTTAACAACTGTTATCCTTTCGACAAGCAAACTGATTTCAACATGCTTATTCTTAACTTCCTCTTCGTTGGGAAATATACCATGCAGAGCATTCAGAAAAGCCGTTTTTCTACTTAAAGCATCTACTACAATATTTCCTTTTCCAAGAGAGTAGTTGATAAGGAACTTGTAGTATTTCATGAACTCAAACCATCTTCTTCGCCTCATGTGTAAATCTTGATGATCAAATAAATACTTTAAACCATGGCGATCAGAATGAACTTCAAATTCCTCACCATATAGATAGTGTCACCATAACTTCAAAGCAAACACTACTGTAGCCAACTCCAAGTCATGAGTTGCATAGTTCTTCTCATGATTCTTCAACTGACGAGAACCATATGCAATGACTATGACATCCTGGAGTCCCATATCGACTATAGAGAGGAAAGTGAATGGATTTATATATAGAGCTTACACCCTTACCATGCATGAGGCCTTTTGATGGGTTGAGGCCCACCAGAAGAAAAACTGTGAGGCCCATGGGCTATAGTGGACAATGTCATGCATGCGTGTAGGGTAGGGCGTTACAAATGGTATGAAAGCTAACTCTCGATTAGTTCGATTGTGGGTCCTTGCCGTGGTCTAATGTAAGTGGGCGGATTCATATGTGGGCGGGCCAAGAGGGCTGGCAGGTTACTGCACAAGGACGTGCAGCCCTAAGGGAGTGGATTGTGACATCTTAGAGTCCCACATCGACTATAGAGAGGAAAGTGAATATGTTTATATATAGAGCTTGCATCCTTACCATGCATGAGGCCTGTTGATGGATTGAGGCCCACCAAAAGCAAAACTGTGAGACCCATGGGCTATAGCGGACAATATCATGCATGCGTGTAAGGTGGGGTGTTACAATGACTTTCCCATTTTGCATTAACACACACCCCAATCCCATTCTTGAAGTAACCAAATAAACCATAGATCTTTCTGTACCATCTAGCAATGTCAACACTGGGGCAGTGTTCAACTTCTCTTTTAGAGTTCTGAAGCCAGACTCACATTCATCAATCCAAGTAAATGGCTCGTTTTTCCAAGTCAGCCTTGTTAACGGAGCTGATATTTTGGAGAAATCTTTCATGAATTTCCTATAATATCTTGCAAGTCCTAGAAAACTTATAATTTCCATTACATTCCTTAGAATCTGCCAATTCACAATCGCTTCTATTTTAGCTGGATTAACTCGCAAACCTTCTTGTGATATGATATAATCCAGAAAAGCTACCTGGTCAAGCCAAAAATCACATTTCTCCAATTTTGCATACAATTTATGTCCTCTCAAAAGTTGTAATGATTTCCTCAAATGGTCTACATGCTCCTCCTTTGTCTTGAAGTACACTATGATATCATTAACAAATACCACAACAAACTAATCCAAGAAAAGAGTGAAGCCTCTATTCATCAATGCCATGAATACTGCAGGATCATTTATTAATCCAAATGGCATTACGAGAAATTCATAGTGGCCATATCTTGTCCAGAAAGCTGTTTTTGGCACATCTTCTTCTCATATTCTTATCTGGTGATAACTAGATCTCAAGTCTATCTTTGAGAGGTATGTAGCACCTTGAAGTTGATCAAACAACTAATCAATATGCGGTAATAAAAACTTTTTCTTTATTGTATCTTTATTCAACTGTCGATAATCAATACACATCCTTAAGGTGTCATCCTTTTTCTTTACAAATAACATTGGGGCTCCCCCACGGAGATGCGCTAAGGCGTACGAAACCTTTATCTAACAGATCCTGCAATTGTTTCTTTAATTATAACAAATTTGCAGGAGCCATCAGATACAAGGCTTTACTATAGGGGCTGTACCCAGTGCAAACTCAATAGAGAAATCTACTTCTCTAGCTGGGGGTAATCATGGAACTTCACTCGAAAACACATATGAGAACTCAGATATAATAGGGATTTCTTCAAGCTTCTTTGGCTGCTTCCCTTCAGATACAAAGGCAATTAAACATTCACGACCTTTACACACCATTCTATCTGCCTTAAATGCAGAAATAACTTGCTCTGAGGATTCCTTCCTAATACCTTCAAGTTGAAACCTTTTTCTAAAGCAAAGGTAACCGTCCTATTGTAAAAATTCACACAGGCATAGCACTTAGCAAGCCAATCTACTCTAAGAATTACATCGAAGTCTGGCATTTATAATATAACCAAGTCGATTGGCAATTGGCGACCTTTGATTTGAACATTACACTAAGGGTAATACTTATTGCACTCTACAGATTTATCCACTAGAGTGGATACCACAAGAACATACGATAGCTGTCAAGGTTGCTTCCATAGCTGAATAGCAAAATGAGGAGCTACAAACAAAAGTGTAAACCTTGCATCAAACAAAACTTGAGCCTCTTTATCAGATATAAAAACAATACCTTCCATAACACCACCATTCTCTGCATCCTGATGAAAGACGGCATAGGCTTGTGCACTTTAGTGTGGTTTTTGTTGCTTTTGGCCCTATACTTTCTGCTATTGCTTCCCAAAAGGAGCGGCTGATGCTACACGCTGCTGAATATACTTAGCCTTCAGACATTGAGATATCTAAAGTTCCATGGAGCCACAACTAAGACAAGCTCCGGTATTCCTCCAACAAATCTCAGTCCAATGAGGCTTTCCACATGTAGCACATTTCACTAATGGCTTCCTAAAACTGCCTTGATTGTTTCTAGCTTTCTTTTGCTGTTGCTTTTTGCTAGAAAAGGTTACACCTCTCTTGGGACCCATAGCTCTTTTTTTCATGAGCAATGGACTCTGCAGAATAAGACCAATCAACTGCACCATCAAAGGTAGCAGATCTATTACAAGCCATCACATACTATTTATAAGCAGGGTTTAGTCCCAAAACAAAGCCCTCAGCTTTCTTGACTTCAGTGGTAATCATTTCCTCAACATACTTGGACAATTGTTTAAACTTATGAGCATAAGAAGCCACTAACATCTCCTGTTGTTGCAATGCCAAAAACTCCACTTCTTTATCCCATTTGATATGGTCAGAAATAAACTTTGGTTTGAACTAGGTTTTGAAGGCCTCCCAGATTATTGCTCCTACCATATTCTTATAGGAATCTCTGACACTATTCCACAAAGTCTTTGCTATGCCTCGGAACATTAAAACAGTAAGCAAAGTTTTTTGCTTGTTGGTACAGATCACAGTGTCAAAAATATCATCAATGTGATCTAGCCACTCATCAAATTGTAAAGCATCTTCTTTCCCAATAAATTTTGTAGCTTCACGCTTTTTGCACTTCTCGATCAATGAATTAGGATCATTCTCTTTAGGTTGGAAAACCACTTGCTGATCCACATGAGGTTGTGCTAGCGGCTGACCTTGTCTCTCAACAAGAGTAGTCACCTGAGCTTGAAGTGTCTGCATAGTCTGCATTTGTGTCTGTAGAGTGTGTATAATTGCCATGAATCGATCTTCATTACTCAAAAGTGGAGGTGCAAACCCACTGGTTTCTATTATAGGATTTTCAGCATGATCATTGCTGTTGGTTTTTGAACCAGATGCCATTTATCTTGTAAAATAAAATAAAACCTACATTGGGATCCACACAATTACCTCCCCCATCCAAATCAATAGAAAGAACACTAAAGTCATATAATTGATACACGCATCCATACTAACGTATCCTTACTACGATCCTATCTTTCTATATCTTTAAAAGACTTATCATGGTTTTTCATATCTCTAATACCATACTATACGAATGTCATGACAAGGGCCTGAGAATCCATAGATTAGTATAATTCCTGAAGTGTAACACGCATATTACTATGAAATCCCCCACCAGTACTTAAGTGTAGATGGAATTCCACAAGGGATATTCACATTCAAACACGTGTGAGGTACTTAAACAGACAATTGTCCAAGTACACAACAAGTGGAAGCCTGTCAATTCACTTATAAATTTCAACTTTTTAATAACATTTAAACAGTATCAATCATCACATAAAACAGTATACACCTAGATATTAAATATAAAAAGACATGTATATCAGCTACTTGTGCATTCATACTATATGTATACTTATAAACATATATACAAAAGTATGAATAACTAAGGATAGGGAATCAAAGAATATACACATCTAAGCCAAACTGTAGCAAAACTATTTATATACAACCATAATCATAAATCTCAAAAATCCAAAACAACAATTCCTAAAATATGCTTGTGTCACTCTTTGGTCAGTGGATAACTCAGAGGTCATTTGCTGTCCACTCCTCAAGACCTGAAGGAACCTCCTGATCTCCTCCTTAGTCTCCTCAGTCTTGACGAGACCGGTAGAGGGATCTGAGCCTAAAACACTAATAAGAAAACTGTGAGTAAGACTATTCAGCAAAGTATAAGTATAGTTAAAATAATACAAGCTATGTCTAGCAGAATTATTTGACAAAAGATTATAAGAAATAAGTTTAAGTCTATTAGGCAGATTTAAGCATTGAAATAAATCATGAATATGAATCAATAAGGAAATACATTCAATTTGGCTATTACATACTGCTCATCCTCCCAGAGTGATACTGAATCGTTGGGTGCCTACTGTCTGTGCCTGGTTACACATGGGACCTTAGTTTCTGGAGTCCAGAATACTAGATACCTACTGCAGTGGTAACACATCATACTATCCAAATTCGACCCCATGGAGTCTAATAAGGGTGAAGATAAGTAGAGCCTAACTTAATTCTAATCAATCAACAATTGAGTAAGATTTCAATCTTCATCAATTAATTCAATCATTCTTACTAAATTGAGTTTGGAATTTATATCAATTAACAAATCAAATAAACAATTCAACTTCATTATAAATAATGATTCAATAGCAAATAAGGAAGGCAGTAATCATTTTCTCAGGTTGTAATGCAATTCAATTTGTAGAATCAAGAAATTTGCTAGCCAATTCTATTCTAATTACTCGTAACCTCTAACCGACCATTCTGATATAATTTTAGGTTATTTGATATACCACTATATGTTTCATTGCACATAATTGTGGATCAAAGTTCCCTAAACTTACACCCATGGTTAAGTGGTTGACATGCGAATGATAGATGATTTATGCATATATAATTGCCATCGGTCACTTGATTAAGGTTAAAGATTCCAAAATCTAAGGACATATGAGATCTTGAAGTATTCTTAAGCCTTAAGGTTTCAGTTTCCTATCACAATTAAACTTAGGGTTAATGGTGAAGTATTTAAAGAAATTTAAGAGCTCCTTGATTAATTTAGAAAAATTTAGAATCAGCCTTTCAAAGTTGTAGGGTGTGCTCAAGCGTGGTCCCAAGCACGCTCGAGCGCCTATGCTTCTGTTTCAAAAAATTTCGATTGACACACTTTGGTCAGACCAAATCTACATGCGTGCTCGAGAGTGTGCCCTTAAGCGTGTGCTCCAGAATTTCATTTGCGAATTCTGTAGCATATGCTTTTCTTCTATTTGAACCTACAAAAATGGAACCTTCTATTCCCCCTTAACAACCTATATCCATTCAACGTCCAAATACTTGATTCCATTCCTCCATTCATTCATTTTCATTTTCAAATGATTTATAATCAATAAAAATAATATAAAGAAAAGCTAGAAAATACCATACAATCAAATCAACTTAAAAAATCAACTCCTTACCAACATTTATTAGCTAGAACTTGCTTATACTTGCCTCTATTAAAGCTTGGTGTTCAATCCAAAGAAAATCCCAACTCAAAATCCTAACAATGAATAACATCTAAGGTGATGATGGGTTTTGAATATAAACCATGTGGTCATGAGGACCGCTCACGTCTAACAAGATTATGATAAAAATAAATGGAAATGACATTCATGTAATGAAATCATACTCATTTGCTTGCCTTTGGTTTGAGTTCTAGATTCCTCTCTCAAAACTCTAGGTAATCCACCAAAACTCCAATGGAACAACTCAAGAATAAGTAGAAGATAATGAAGAAGAAGATGCGCAGATGAAGACAATGATGGTGATGAAAGCTTAGCTTGATTTATGGAACTAGAGCAAGAGGAAGAGAAGAGCTGAGAAGGAACCAAGATTTGCTGAGAAAAGGAAGAAAAATGAAGAGAAGTAGAGATAAACGAAGAAAACTTTGGAGCTTATAATGTTGTATCGGTTTTCCAAATTTACAAAACATTCTTGGTCACTGGATATGGATATTTCATGTCAAATGAGGCAGTAAAATGACATTTCATGTCATATGAGGCAGTAAAATGACAAACAGGAAGGAAAAAAAAGTTGCTTACTATAATGTCCTCTATCCAATGAACCCAAAATCACTAAATTCTAATAGTTTGAAATTTGAATCCTTGTGGAAACACAAAAAGTGAAAACCCTTTTTACTATATACACCAAGGGTCAAATAAATATATAGAGAATTACATTGGTACCTTTTTCCCCAAAAAATGGAGGTGAGTTCTAAGGAAAATGTATTTCATTATGCTCAAATGGTTGACTGATAATGTATTGAAAGTAGAAATACCAAGAAAGGGGTAAATTATATTGAGAAAAAGAAAATTGCAAGTCCCATTGAAGTCGAGGGAAAGGGGCTTAATAGGTATGTTATATCCAATGCTAGAAGAATTGGAAAAAAATACGGCCGACAAAAACAAAAATGAAATCCTAAGCACCCTTTTCTTAGGCTACACAAGTCTGCGAATATATATAGGGGAAATATTTATGCACATTTATCCCTCACACACTATATATGTGTATACATATTGACACACACAATTATATAATTAGTGAATTAAGAATCAATGTTGATTGTGTCTTAGACCAAAATCAGCCCGACTCTCACTACAACTAAATGAGGACCATGTTGTTCACCAAGAACTAGGTTTTATGACCGATCCATGTTGAGTTGTTGACTCGACCAAGTGTGGACCAGTCTACTCTAACCTAGTTGTCCAACTAGCCCGGCCTATATTTAACCACCCAATCAGCTATTGGGCCATAAAATACACCTAGCCCAGTCAGCATGGCCTAAATACAAAGCTCTAATCCAACCCAATGCAGGCCATGGCCCAAGAACTAGTCATGCTTTATTCTTTGTAAAATCTATTACATTATCTTTTATACTTTGTGGCACCTCTTTGTAGCCAGGATCACTCTCGGTAATGAAAGCCATGGCAGATGAAGTTGCATCTGGCAGTGTGGATTCAATCTTCCACATCGGAGATATAAGCTATGCGACTGGATTCTTAGTAGAATGGGATTACTTCCTTCATCTCCTCACTCCAGTGGCCTCCCAGGTCTCTTACATGACTGCAATCGGTAACCATGAGAGGTATCCTCCACCTCCAGTTCTATGCATTTTTCTTTTCATAGACAGCCCAAGCAATTTTATAATTTGTTCAATCTAGCATTTGACCGTAAAATTAAAAGTGGTCATTTTGTGGGGCGCTCATTAGGTGAACCATTCAGTGAGTCCAGCCTTGGTCTTTGTCGATTGTGGTATATTAACCTGTTTTGAAACTTGAAACTTGAAACACTCTGCTCAACTCAGCCAAATTGGCTCAACTCGACTGGATTAAAACTCAAAAGATTAGGAATTTGGTCATGAATTAGTTGATGCAGTAAACACCAGTCGCTTGTCCTCAAACTTGGTTAAGACTTAGCCAAAATTTGGTACAGCTCTGGAAAGTTTGAGAAATCAGTTGCAGTTCTGTTATCTTTCATGTCTTCTATACTTGGTTTCTGTTTACACAGCTCAAGTAAAACTCAGTTCTTTACCAATAGAAAGTAAAACTCAGTCAGTCTTTAAGTTTGATTCATCAATAACCTCTGAATTGAGTCAAGTTTTTACATTTTAAAGCAACCATCAGGTTCATCTTTTCTTATGACATAAATCTAAGAGTGGATTAATGTGTCCTTCGCAAGGAAAGATACAAATTAATACCACATCTTTTTCACTAGCATTGGTGTAGGCTCTTCTCACCAACCCCACCCCACCCCACCCCCACCCCCCACACAACACCGCGGCCGCACACACCGCGCCCCCCCCCCCCCCCCCCCCCCCCCCCCCCCCCCCCCCCCCCCCCCCCACCGCCAACCCAAAACTGGACGAAGAGATCAACATTCACTGTCTTCATGGATTTATTCTATCTATTTAGATTAACCTTCATGTATTTGGCCTTTTGCTGTTGATCCTATTAGAAGCCAAGCTCTTTGCAACCTTATGATTTAGCTCTTTTTCATTACTATGTCATTCATGGTCTTAACTGGTTTCTCCTTCTTGTAGTACATTAAACTAGTAACCACTCCACAGTCCACACATTACGGAGAAGCTAATTGTATGTTTCTCTAGCATTTCTAAAGAAACCAAACAATCTGAAAGACAGAATGATACAAGAGAAACATCACGTTTGGAATCTTCTTCATGATTCCCCAACCACATCTCTACATCCTTATATAGGATTTTAACATACATCAACTTAAAATCAAATGCATTAGCTTTTAGATATTCCTAGATTATCTTTAGCTTAACACACTAACCCATCTGGCCGCATGTCCATTCTCAGCAACTTTCCTCATAACATGATATATGATGAAAATGTAACTTCGCCCAAAATATTACTATGAATTGGATTTTTCGCAATTGAAATGGCTGGCTTACTATCACAAAACATCAGTGTTCCTTTATTTCTTTTCGCCTATGTCTTCTACAATTTTTCACAACCACATTGTTTGAAGTTGCTAGTGAAGTTGGCACATATTTTGTTTCAGCTAAAACAGTAGTATCCTCAATACCCATTAAAATGCTATAACAGAGAATACATTGCCTGATTTAGTTTCGTAGATCCTCCTTGACCACTGTGTTTGTATCCTATTAGCTTCAAATCAGCAAGAGCACAATACTTGAATTTACCCACTATAACATATTCTCCTTTAAAGAATACTATTCAACGATATCTCCCTGTTTCACCACGGTCAAACCTGATGGTGCTGCCTTTTTTTGAGTACTGATTCGTCCCTGAATAAATGGACTAGGCAATGGGCTATCACCTTTTAGACTCTTTGAGGAACCAAAATCAAGTGCAATGTAAAAACTAGTGATACTTAGAAAACAATTGCTTTTACACTAATTGAATCATTTGAAAGCGGTTTCCGTAGAAAAATGAATTTTAAACCGAAACCGTTTCCTGCCGATTTGAAAGAAGAATAGTTCAAAATTTTCCTCTTTCTTCGTAGAAAAAGCATCCTAGCAAATTGCAGAAAATTTGCGTCCAAGAAAAAATAGATCTTTTTTCCTGCATCATCGCGAGGTCTTTGGCATTTCACAAAAATAAATACCGCCTTAAGGGCATCTTTTTTAAAAAAAAAAAATTTAATTTTATGTTTTGCACTAGGATTCCATGTCATTGAAGTCTAGTTCTCTGGGGCCACAACCATGGCAATACCCCACCCCAACACCAATCCATATGAAACGGATTTCTCGCGAAATGAACGAAACTTAGCTGAGCTTTTTTTTTTTTTTTTTTTTTCTCTCATTCCATGCAAAAAAGTCAATATAATGCCCAATGGCACTTGTGTGTGAAATCTACAGGGACTATCTGGGCTCCGGATCTAAATATATTACCCCAGATTCTGGCGGGGAATGTGGTGTTGCTTATGAAACTTATTTTCCAATGCCCACGCTGGCCAAGGACAAACCGTGGTACTCTATCGAACAAGCAAGTGTTCACTTCACTATAATTTCTACTGAGCATGATTGGAAGGAGGGGTCTGAGCAGGTGTATTTGATTTATGATTTAAATTTGTTCTAATCTGGCTGTATCATTTTATTTCCCTTAATCTAACAAATTCTTTTGCAGTACAATTGGATTCAAAAGGATTTGGGATCAATTGATCGAGCACAAACTCCTTGGGTTATTTTTGCTGGGTAATGTAATTAAGCACCGTATTTTATATTGGCTTTCCTGGATAAACAATAAAATTATCTTAGTTGACACACCATTAAAAAAAATTAAAGATTCTCCCTTCTCCCCCCACATACCTTCCCTCTCCCTCCCTCTTCTCCCCTCCCCCTTCGGACAGTGACAAGCTCCGGTGGCGGAGGGGAACTCCCCTTCCCCTCCCTTTCCTCTCCCTGTCCCTCTTGCTCTTCCTCTTCCTCTCCCTCCCTCTATTTACTCTCTCCTTCCCTCTCCCTTGCTCTCTCCTCCCTCCACAACCAAACATTACTCTTTTGTTTGGCCAGTCTTGGCCAAACATCTTGTTTTTATTTGGCCTTGTGAGGCCGAACAATAGTGAAATGTTCGGCCTTGATGGGCCGAACAATGTCGAAATTTGGAATAGGCTAAGGAGAGGAGCGGAAGAGGGAGGGAAGGGAGAACGAAAGAGAGAGAGAATTAAGGGAGGGAGAGGAAGAGGAAGAGGAAGAGGAAGAGGGAGAGTGTTGGGAAATATACCTAAGATCTGTTATCAGCCACGGTCAGCACAAACAACCATTGCAAGGTTCAAACCTGAGCTAATCTCGATCTACTATAATTAAGCTTGTTTTAACTTAAATAATACATAATTAGGCTAATTCAACTCAAATCCACATGGGTTTGGGTCATGGATAGGTAGTTGGGTTAGGTTTAAACCTTACTTAGGTAGCTAAGAACCTTCTTATAATATTTGAAGTTACATGGTTTTGTATCATTGAGGCATCATATAATTGTAACAATTGTATTTCATCTTATGGCTCATCTTTCTCACTAAGCCCAGCCCAATTCGAATTCATTTTGGCCCACTTAAATCCTATTTGACTCAAACTGCAAAATCTAGAAAACAAAGAGGGCTTGCTTGCAATTACAAAAAATTTGATTTAAAAACCCCTTTCATTGCTCCATCTCTACACCTTCTTCTTCTTGTTGTTGGATCTCCTTCTTCTCATTCACTCTCCTTCTCACCAAATTTGAAGCTTGGAGGGGTTGCATATAAGTGGAAGCAACTACATCTTCTTTCACCTTATCTTCTTGCTTGTCTTTTCAATTGGAATCTGACAATTCCATCTCCTCCTTCTTCCTCTTCTTCTCTACAGCTCCCCAAGGTAAGAGCTACATCATCCCTTCTCTTCTTTGAGTCCAATAGATTCAAGGAGACCCAATTATGTAACTTACATTCATTCTACATGCATTTCTCATTTTGCATGTGGGTAGATCATCTTCTATTGAGGCTTTTCGCACCATCAAACCAAGGAGAAGCTTGAATTGGGCTAAGTACTGAAGTTAGAGGCAAATATAAGTGTATATTTACTATATACATAGCTCATTTTATTGATTCTTGATGAGATCACCATTAATGCCAAAGTATAACTCTCTTATCTTTGTTTTTTGAATTATGAATGATTTATGTGATAATGAGTAGAATTAAGAATGTATGATGGTTTTATTAATGTTAATGAAGTGTATAATAGATCTTAAATGGTAAGGGGAACAGAGGTTCCATGCAGGTGTTGGAATGAAGAAGAAGAGTGTTGCAGCAAAAATTCTGAGCTGCAATTCAGGAAAGTGTGCTGGAGTGGGCGTGAGCACATGCACAAGCGCCCATGTAATTTTTTGACAAAAAACGCGTCAGTAGTCTTTGTCTGGAGACAGAGACGAAGTGCCTCAAATGGTTTGGAGCCGCACACGATCACATGTACAAAGGCCTAATGAAAAACTCGCCAGTTGAAACTTCTCTGGAATAGAGCCATGGCGCACGAGCGCGCCTAGGGCTACGCTCGAGTGCTTATGGCTAAATCTTGAAAAACTGTTTTAAATCACTTATAACCTCTAATTAAAAATTAATCTTACACTTAGGACTTTAACTATATTCAAAGACCATGTAAAACCTTAGAATTGGTACCTTTACCTCAATTAATTTAACCTAATGGTAATCAAATAAAGAGGAGAAAGTGTGTGTAGGGCTGTCACTTATTCTCTCTTGATTTTCCAGTTAGTTCCTGATGTCATGTCATGGGTGTTAGTATAAGAAAAGGTGTCCATTACCTATGCAATGTAACACTAAGATTTTTGTAACACATTAATCCCGGACATTTTATGGATACACAGTATTAAATGACTAAGGAAAGACGGATTATCTAGCATAGGGTTAGCTAGTAAATATCCTTGTTAACCACTCAATCTAAATGTATTCATATTGTTCAAGTAAATTTTGCTTTTAACATGATTTAATCATGTACCCATTCTTTTAGTGAACCATGAGGCAAGATCGGAGACGTAGCTTCTATTGAGCATGAGCCCATTAGCCAAGATATGAGAACTAGAGTTGAAAAGGGTTCGAGTTCCAATAGCTCATTTAAGTATGCATTGTTTAAATAATAGTCATTTCCTTTAATTTTGATTTTATGACTAAACATGATCTCAAGGCCGTTATATGTTTTTGTATAAAAATGGATTGATCATTACATATGATAAGTGTAGATGTATAAATCCTAATCGGACTTGAGGCCTTTAAGTCAGCACCACTTAGCTTGTACCCATAGGAGGTTCGATAGGACCGAATGAGAGTATATATATGTTTCCTACTGCAATAGTTGTACAAAGAGTTGGTCGATGCTCTTAGGGTAGCTAGATGGTCTTGGCTCAACTGCTAGTGATTTTCCACTGTATAATATGCTTTTGTTTTAGAGAGAAGATAGCCATGTGGATGTTAATTAATATGTGACTAATGATTCCTTATTCATGCTTATTCATGCACAATATGCCTAGCTTCCAACTATTGCTCTCTTTTAATCAACATAATTTCTAATTCCATTGATACATCATGATAGTCCTATGCACTCTTATATTTGCTTGACCGTTGTGTTAACAGTACTACCCTTAGTATTACAAGTATAGAACCCAATGCCAATCTGGCAATCGACATGCTGTTGGAGGAAACCTCAACGATACCTTGGGGTGTAGATGAGTGCAATGAGGATAACGTATTCTACTAGTCATATGACGTAGTGCATTACAAGGTTTATTTGGGTTGCGTAGGTTTAGTCATGGTTGGATTATGGAGGAGTCATACCATTGTTAACATTTTGGTTTAGAGTTATTATTGATGACATGGTATGTTGGATTATGTCTATGTTTAAGTTGTTTTATTATCATGTGCATGTGGATGGACTAATCACTGACTTTGGATTAATTAGAAATGAATGTAATTTTATTATTGCTTATGATAATTACAGGTGAATTCTCCAGATTTCCTCTTAATTATGCAAAACGAATGATACATATATACGGATCTTTCTCTCACGTACCTGTGAAATCTCCCTTGTAGCGGTTCGTGAATGTCTTGACATGGCACGACTTTCTACGAGTTATGTGTGTTGTACCTTGACATCCACCTTAATCTCCAATTCTCGGGTTCGGGGCATGACATACGTAAATAATGGTATCAGAACAGTATTAAGTCAATTAAAAGACTTAGTAACCCTAAGGAACATGATGAGGATATGATAGGTTCGATTGGAGAATAGATTTTGTATAAAGGATTTATAATTTATGTTAAGTATTAAGGTGTTGTTGTGACTAACCACTGTTATAATTGCAGATAAATGGCTTCTAGATCAGAATCTGGTAATAATTTAGGAGACAACAAACATGATGACATCACGTTAGAGGACTTGAATCCTCAACCACCTCCTCATCCCGCGTAAAGTATAGACGAACGATTCATGATGATGATGAATCAATTGGCTAAAAGCAATGCCAATCAAGCAGCGATGCAAATGCAAGTAGCAGCCTTGCTGAAAAAACAGAATCAAATTGGGAATCCTAACTCCCTAGATGAGAAGTTTCGGAAAAGAGGGACTACAGAATTTTCAAGAAAAGAAGATTCGTTGCAAGTAGATGAATGGTTTGTGCATACAGAAAATGTTTTCAATTTGTTCACTTGTACAAAGGAGCAACAAGTGATCTTGGCCGCCTCTATATGCAAAGCTGTGGCAGATGTATGGTGGAAGAGTATTCATGATCCCATCAAAGCTATGCCAAAAGCTACTATTTAGGATTCTTTTTGACACAATTCATGAAGATGTTTATTCTAAAACATGTCGATTGCAAGAAAAAGGCAGAGTTTCTTACATTACAGTAAGGCACCATGACAGTTGCAGAGTATGTACACATCTTCAATTAGCTCTCTCAGTTTGCTATGAATTCGATTGATATTGAGGAAAAGAAAGTTGAAAGGTTTCTCAAAAGTTTAAGGCCAGCCATTAAGGGATACGCTACGGCTTTCTAGCGTCTAGTGGATTATGATGATGCTGTGGAGAGAGCCTATGCGGCAGAAAAAATAGAAAAAAGTTTATTTTTGGGAAAAGCTAAGAAGAGTGTCCCACATTCTGGAAGAAGCCAACAGTACTCCAAGAAATAAAAAGGAGTTACTAGTGGATCATCAAGATTAGTTTGTAGGATATGCAGGAAAAGCCATGAGACAAGTACTGGAAGGTTACAGGAGCTTCTTTTGGTTGTGGATCAATGGACCACCGCTTGTCAGAATGCCACAAAAGGAAGAATCCCAGTCAAGCCCCACAATAACGGTATTCACGGTCTCCTAGAGCAGCACTAGCCTCTCCTCCACATCAGCAATAGTAGGCAAGGCAAGGTCAAGGACATGCACGACAGAGAAAAGGCCAACACAGGTAAAGTCAGCAGAGGCAAGGGTAATATAATCAACCCATAGGCAAGGCCGCTCATATGCACTGACGCACAAGGAAGTAGAAGTGGCAAATCATGCTAACGTAGGTAAGGTTTCTATCTATGGTATAGAAGCTAAAGTGTTATTTGATCCCAAATCTTTGCATTCCTTTGTTGTACCTCAATTTTCTAGTAGGATACGAGAGTCGGCAGCGCATCTACCATGTGTGTTGACTGTCATCAACCTTGTGGGTAAGAAGGTGGTTTGTGAATTATTTTATCCAGATTGTAAGGTCTTAATTGGCAAGATGCTATTTCCAGCAGAACTCATCGTGTTACCAATGCATGACTTCGATGCAATCCTAAGTATGACCTGGTTGACTAAGTACATGGTTTGTCTGGACTGTGTCCATAAGACTACCACCATGAAGGCAGACGAAGCCAGTCCGAGTGTTGTATTTCAAGGTAAGAAAATAGGTTTGAATACTAGGTTAATTTTAGCACTCCGAGCAGAAAGACTAATCCATAGTGGTCGTAAAGGTTATATTGCCTTCATTGCTGAGAAGAAGCCACCTACGAAGTTAGAAGAGATTCCGGTAGTTTGTGAGTTTCCAGATGTATTTTCAAATGAAGTTCCCAAACTTCCTCCAGTCAGGGAAGTAGATTTTACCATAGAACTAGTACTTAGTACCATTCCAATTTCTAGAGCTCCATATAGAATGGTACCTATAGAATTGCGTGAGCTGAAGCTACAGTTGCAAGATATTACTAGACAAAGGGTTTATTTGTCCCAGTGTTTCACCATGGAGCCCTAATTTTATTTATAAAGAAGAAAGATGGCACCCTCGAATGTGTATTTATTACAGGCAGTTGCATCAGGTGACAATAAAAAAACAAATATCCACTGCCTCGAATTAATGAACTGTTTGATCAATCATAGGGTGAAACCTATTTCTCGAAGATTGACTTGAGATCAGGATACCATCAACTGCGAGTTAAAGATCAAGATACATCTAAAACAGCTTTCAGAATAAGATATAGGCATTATGAATTTTTAGTCATGCCATTTGGGTTGACCAATTCCCCAGTTGTGTTCATGTTTCTAATTAATAGAATCTTCTCATAGTATCTTGATCAATTTGTGGTGATTTTCATCAATGATGTATTGGTATACTCCAAGACCCAAGATGAACATGTTGAACATTTGAGGACTTCACTGCAGTTGTTAAGAGATCATCAATTATATGCTAAACTAGATAAGTGTGATTTCTGGCTGGAATAAGTTGCTTTTCTAGGACATATAATTTCAAAAGATGGACTTATAGTAGACCCAGCTATGATTGAGGTAATATCCAATTGGCAAAACCCAAAAACAGTTATAGAAGTTTAGAAGTTTTGTCGGTTTAGCAGGCTACTATCGAAGATTTGTTAAAGACTTTTCTAAGATAACAACACCAGTGACACTTGGAAGAATGAACCATTTGTTTGGTCAGATGAATGTGAGTCGAGTTTTCAATTCCTTAAAGAGAAGTTAATCTCAACCCCAATCTTATCCCTAGCAGAAGGTAGTGATGGATTTGTCATATAAATTGATGCTTCAAGAATTGAATTGGGATGTGTGTTCATGCAGAATGGAAAGGTGATAGCCTATGGATCTTGACAATTAAAAGAACATGAGAAGAACTATGCCACACAAGAGCTAGAATTAGCAATTATCATCTTTGCCAGGAAACTATGGAGACACTATTTGTATGGAGAGAAAATTGAAGTTCATAGTGATCATCGCAGTCTTCAGTATCTATTCTCTCAACATGACCTCAACATGAGACAGTGCAGATGGCTAGAGTTCATAAATGACTATGATTTCTTAATAAAATGTTTTCTAGAAAAAGGAAATGTAGTGGCAGATGCCCTTAACAAAAAATCAACTGTTGAAATGGCAACTATGTGTGATGAGTGATCACTAGTAGAAGAATTTTGAGATCTGTATGTGGAAATTAAATTCGTTAATGACAAGGTCATGCCAATAACGATGTCTGTCTTTGAACCAACCTTAATACAACAAATTAAAGAGAGCTAATTTGAAGATCTATAGTTCGTTAAGATTCGTGACCATATATCTCAGAGGCCAGATTTCAGGATAGTCGATGGTGTGTTTTATTTCAGGGATTAACTATGTGTCCCAGCAGTTCAAATCTAAAAGAAGAAATCATGACCAAAGCACATCACGCCAGATATTCCATGAACCCCGGGAGTACTAAGATGTACCAAAATCTGAATGGCAGGTTCTGGTGAAATAACATGAAGACAAATATTGCAAGTTTTGTGGCAAGATGTCTCACCTGCCAGCATGTGAAGGCTGAACATAAAAAGCCTCCCGGTTTATTACATCACTTACACATTTCAAAGTGGAAATGGGAGAATATTTCAATGAATTTTGTTTCAAGGCTGCCCCGAAGGAGTAGATGTCATGATGCTATATGCGTGATTGTTGATCTAGTGACAAAATCAGCTCATTTTATTCCCATTAGAAAAGGTATGGAATTCCATGAGATGGCTAAAATCTTTACCGATGAAATTACTCGGTTGCATGGTACCCTAGTTTTCATAGTCTCCGACAGAGATAGTCGATTTGTTTCTTTTTTCTAGTAGCTTTTCAGAAATCCATGGGCACCAAGCTCAATTTCAACACTGCGTACCATCCTCAAACCGACGGATAATCGGACTGTACAATCCAAACTTTAGAAAACATGCTTCGAGCTAACGTGTTAGACTTTGGGAAAGAGTGGGATGAACACCTTTCCTTGTGTGAATTTGCATATACCAATAATTACGATGCAAGCATCAGAATGACTCCATTTGATGCCTTGTATGGACGTAAGTGTTGTACACCGGTGTGTTGGGAAGAAGTCAGAGTTAAAAGTTTCCATGTACCTTCTCTTATAGCGAATATAACGGAAAAGTACAAAAAGTTTAAGACAGATTGAAAATTGCTAGATCGCGCTAGAAGAGTTATGCAGATAACCACCACAAACCTCTCAAATTCCAAATGGGAGACAAGGTTTTCTTAAAGGTTTCCCCAATGAAGGGTACTACAAGATTCAAATAGAAAGGCAAGCTTGCTCCGCAATTTATAGGGCCCTTTGAAATTCAAAGCAGAATTGCAGATTTGGCCTATCGGTTGGAATTACCACCACAACTCACTGGAGTTCATGATGTGTTCCACGTGTCTATGCTTAGGAAGTATCTTCCAGACCCTTCACATATCCTTAAGATTGATGACATTCAAATAAAGCTGAATGCGAGCTATGAAGAGCGACCTCTTCATGTCATTGACACGAAGGACCAAGTGATGTGTACTCGTATAATTGAATGGGTAAAAATTCTTTGTGAGCATCACAGACCAGAAGAAGTAACGTGGGAGCTTCAGGAACAAGTTTGGGAGAAGTATCTAGAGCTTTTACCGAAAGTATGTTGCATTCGGAGGACCAAATGTCCCTAAAGAGGGAGAGGATGTGAGGTCCAAACCCAAGCTAATCTCGATTTACTATAATTAAGCTTGTTTCAACTTAAATAATACATAATTAGGCTAATTCAACTCAAATCCAGTTGAGTTTGGATCATGAATAGGTAGTTAGGTCAGGTTCAAACCTTAATTACGTAGTTAAAAACTTTCTCATAATATTTAAAGTTACTTAGCACTTCGATAACTTAGCAAACAATCGATGTTCTCTCAACAACGATAAGGCTTTTCTCAAATGCTCTCTATGCTCCTCTGCTGACTTAGAATATATCAAGATATCATCAATAAACACAACTACGAATTGGTCCAAGAAAGGAGCAAAAATCTGATTCATCAATGCCATAAAAGCTGCAGGTGCGTTGGTTAGTCCAAAAGGCATCACGAGGAATTCATAATGACCATAACGCGTCCTGAAGGCAGTCTTAGGAATGTCATCTTCTTTGACTCTCAACTGGTGATATCCAGACCTCAAATCAATCTTCGAAAAATATGCTGCGCCCTGAAGTTGGTCGAACAGCTCATCAATCCTGGGTAGGGGGTACTTGTTCTTGATAGTCACTTTGTTCAGCTGTTGATAGTCTATGCACATCCGAAAAGTACCATCCTTCTTCTTGACAAACAAGACTGGTGCCCCCCAAGGTGAAACGCTCGGGCGAATGAAACTCTTATCCAAAAGCTCCTGTAGTTGCTTCTTCAATTCTGACAACTCTGCTGGGGCCATGCGATACGGAGCCTTGCTGATCGGTGCCGTGCCGGGAACAAGCTCAATGGCGAACTCCACATCTCGAACCGGGGGTAAGTCTGGCACATCATCTGGAAAGACATCTGGAAAGTCACAGACCACCTGGATCTCACCTAGCTGCTTCGGCTCCTTCTTCGCTGAGATAAAGGCAATGAAGCCTTCACACCCTCGGCGGATCAAGCGATCTGCCTTACACGCCGAAATCACACGTCTGGGGCATTTCTGCTGACTGCCCTCGAAACGGAAGCCCTTGCCTAAATCGAAGAAGATCGTCCTGTTGTAACAGTTAACACAGGCACGATATCGAGCGAGCCAATCCATACCAAGGATCACGTCGAAGTCCAGCATCGACAACAGGATCAAATCAACAGGTAACTGATGACCTGCAATCTGCACGTCGCAATGGGGGTAGTACATACTACACTCCACTCGCTTGCCAACTGGGGTGGATACAACCAACACATATGGCAACGGCTCAGACGGCTGATGCAACCGCTCGGCGAAATGAGGTGCTACATAAGATCGTGTAGACCCCGAATCGAACAAAGCTAATGCCTCGACGCGCGAAATCAAAACAGTACCTTCAACCACCTGTGGATCCTCGGCACTCTCGTGAGTAGCAGCGTAAGCACGGGCTGTCTGGCGAGGCTGTCTCGAACCTGGACGAGCTGACTGTGGCTTGCTCGGAGCTGTAGGTGCACTGGGTCTGCTAGGAACTGCACCGGAAGTAGGACCAGATGGAGCTGCACCGGAGGCTCTCTGTCGAGGACAATTGGCGATCATATGCTCCCTCGAACCGCAAATAAAACAAGCACCGGCCTTCCTCCAACAAGCTTCGGTCGTGTGGCTCTTGCCACAATATCCACAAGTCACTCCACTGGAACTAGAAGTACTCTGCTGGCCTTTGGTCTTCTTCTGTACTTGTCCTCGTGCACTGAAAGGCGGCTGTCGCTTGGGTTCAACGGCTCTAGCAGCTTGGTGGATGGCCTCAGCAGAATAGGCCCTGTCCACTGCATCATCGAACGTAGCGGGACGCTGAAACGCTGTCACGTGATGCATGTACCGGGGATGCAAGCCTTCAACAAACCGGTTCACCTTCCT
The DNA here is from genome assembly GCA_037013555.1 of Sextonia rubra. Classification (NCBI taxonomy): domain Eukaryota; kingdom Viridiplantae; phylum Streptophyta; class Magnoliopsida; order Laurales; family Lauraceae; genus Sextonia; species Sextonia rubra. The sequence continues at coordinate 70,281,956 of JASUAD010000001.1, forward strand.
TTCTTCGGTGCTGATCATATCCGGAGCAAAAAGCGACAACTGCATAAACTTGTTCACGTACTCTGCTACGGTCATCTGCTGCTGACGGAGGGCCAAGAACTCAACCTCCTTGGCTCGAAACACATGAGCCGGGATGAACTTCCTCCTGAACTGTTGCTTGAACATCTCCCACACTGTCGCGCTAGGAATGTCTCTGTACGAATCTTTCACGCTCTTCCACCAAGTCTTTGCGACATCTCTGAACATAGAAGTTGCTAGTCCGACCTTCTGTCGGTTCGTACACACGACAGTCTCAAACACATCCTCCGTCTGTTCCAACCATTGTTCTGCCTTCAATGGTTCTTCTGTCCCATAGAACTCAATAGCTCCTCGCTTGCGAAACTTGCCGTAAAGGGCATTCGGGTCACTCTCTCGAGGCTGTAAAATCACCTGCTGATCTACATGTGACTGAGCTGGGACTTGGCTTTGTCGGTCTAACATAGTGGTCACTTGGGCTTGCAAGTTCTGCATTGCTTGTGATTGTGCCTGAAGGGACTGCAATAGCATGAGAATACGTTCATCTGTATTCGGTGTCTGCGGTGACGGGGCAGATCCGCTCTCGTTATTGCCGGCATTCTGCTGAGAACCAGAACCTGATGCCATCCTGTAAAATGGAACGAGTCAGACACAAACACAACACAAGAGCGCCCAACAAACCCCAAAGTCTAGAAAGAACACAAAGAAATAATCGTATCCTCACCACGATCCTACATGCCTACATGCTTATCACACTAGAACAAGGAATGAGCAAGGAATGCTCTGATACCATACAATACGTATGTCACAACCCGAGCCCAGGGTTCGGGGGTTAGCAAAAGCCAAACCTAATGACACACGTACTCCCGTGCATGCACACGTAGACCGAGTCTAAATGCGCACGCACAAGGGAACAAGCACACGTGCCAAGCAAGTATGCGGAAGCTGTAAATATCAGAAACACAAAACTAACAATGCAAGAAGAGGATACAAGGAAAGGACTGACATGATTACATATGAACGTTTACAAAAGAACAAAAGGATAAATACAATAGTGACATGTCATGACATATACAAGTCTGAAAATCCTCAAAACATGACTCCAACATGATGCATGCCATGAACGCGCTCCCGTGGAGTGATCACATCCACTCCTCTAGGCCTGATGGGGCCCCGGGGGTCTCATCTGGAGCCTGGCCGACCGGCGAGGGTTCGGCAGGGGGATCTGGGCCTGCAACACCAAAAACAACTGTGAATACGAAGATTCAGCAAAGTATAAACCATAGCAAGTTAACACACGCTGTGTCTAATAGAATAAAGAACATCATGTTATTAAAGAAGGCATTTTCGTATACTAGGCTATCATGCAAGAAAGAAAGATGCTGCGTGAATCAAGGATAACATGCTGTGTACATAACTAGTGGCTACTACATTACCATATGCTCCCAAAAGAGGGATCTTATAACATGCAAAGAACACCATTGTCCGGGCCAGGGTACAATGGGTCTCGGTTTCCTGGGGTCCGGTTCCCCAAGACAAAATCCATACTGCAGCAGGTCCTTATAACTGTACCAAATTCACCCCGTCGGGATCCTAAGGCTGAGGCTAAGTAGAGCCTGACCATACAAAGTCAATCAAGAAAACCTGAGTAGATCGTGATCATATATCAAGCGTGCATGTCTGGAAGTGAACATATCATACATGTATACTCAGGGTAAATAATCGAAATGTGGAAGTAAGGTAACGGGATACAAGTAATCATGTCAGAGTGTGAGATCAATGATCGAATGCAATATGGTATGCAACAAATCATGCGAAATCGAATCATCTTAAGTTACAAACCAATTCTAATCTAATTATCCGGTGTTTCTAACCGTGCATGATGATGTAGTTTTAAGTTATTCGATACACCGTTGTCTAGTGTTGCCTGGAATCGGGCGATGCACGAAGTCCCTTAAACCAACACCCATGGGGAGGTGCTTAACATCCGGATAACGAACATGAATGATTCGCAGCCCTCGAGATCATTCACGCGTAGTATCACATCCGTTGGGCAAGTCTAGGTGCTCTACATTCTATCATGAAGGTCATATAGGTCTTATCTTTACACCTAGCCTTATTCTTCATGTGTAGTTACGGCTTAGCCGTGTGTGTGCTACGGCTTAGCCGTGTGTGGTCTACGGCTTAGCCGTGGCTGAACCGTAGAAGGTCTGTCATTAGCTGACTCTCAGTTATTCCAGAAATTGCACCCTGTATTGTTCTACGGCTGGGCCACGGCTGAGCTACGGCTTAGCCGTAGGGCATTCCACGGCTTAGCCGTGCCCTAGCCGTAGAGGAAAACTGGGTTTTTCTCCTCTCTGGATTGTGAGCCGTAGGTGTTATACGGCTTAGCCGTACCTGCACGAATTCAGACATCTGAAACATGTACAGAATGTCTGGAAATGCATCCGAACTGCAATCCATCAATGGGAATACACAAGTACTGAACCAATAAGTATCAAATGGGCTGTAAACACATGTTTTCCACACACATCAATGTGAGCTAGCCAAAATCAAAGCATACCAACATGGGTTCTCAATGTTATGGTTATACTTGCCTCAAATTTGGAAATCAATTGCACAAATGGAGCCCTTGGATCCCAACACAACCTAACACACAAACAAAACCACATGTATGCATGAGGGATGGAGAGAAATCAAAACACAGACACACCAAGCATGATGGAGACAAGAGGGAGAAGAGATGGAGAAAGGAGATGAGAGAGTGGAAAGGTTTCCAACTCACCTTTCATGCAAGAACCTCACAGGGGAGCTTGATCGATGGAGGTTGGAGAAGAGAATGCAAGGAAGCAAGGGAGTCTCCACGTGCACAGTGAGGGGAAAGAGAGAAAACGAGAGAGAGAGAACGAGAGTGTTGGTGAATTGGGTGAGATATATAAGCTCATTAGGTGGTCAAATTGCAATGAAGTCCAAGCTAGAATACAAATTTCAGTTTGAGTCAAACTCGGGTCCAATCGAATCACACGACCTCGGTTGCAATTGACGTAGTTACGAAAGTTAACGAGTTCAGCGAAAGACACGTGTTGACATCAAGATGATGCAAAACTGACCATGTCTAAGAAAAGCTAAAATTACGAAAAAGGGCTTGGTCTACTTAATCCAGGTCAAACTCAACCCAACTACCTATCCATGACCCGTAACGAAAATCAAAACCCAAACAAAACACGATTAACAACGAAAACAAGATTAACTAACCGCTAAACGAGGTCAAGCTGGGTCGGAGTGTTACATCCTCCCCTACTTGAGAATCATTCCGTCCTCGGAATGCACACTAACTCACTCATACCTGGGAAAACAAATCGGGGTACTGACGTGCCATCTGCTCTTCTAGCTCCCAAGTAGCCTCATCAGGATTGTGATGCTCCCAAAGCACTTTGACCCACCGAATTGTCCTGGTGCGGAGTATCTGCTCTCGGGTTCCCACGATACGGAGCGGTCGCTCAACGTATGCAGCACTCGGTTGAATCTGAACCTCGTCGTAACGAATGACATGGGAGGGATCGTGAACGTATCTCCGAAGCATCGAAACGTGGAAAACGTTGTGCACTCCTGAAAACATCTCGGGAAGCTCTAATCGATAGGCTAAATCACCAATCCGACTCTTGATCTCGAACGGTCCGACATAGCGTGGAGCTAACTTGCCTTTCTGGCCGAAACGGATCGTACCCTTCATCGGTGAGACCTTCAGAAAAACCCACTCGCCAACCTGAAACTCTAAGGGTCGTCTGTGGGTGTCTGCATAACTCTTCTGTCTCGACCGAGCAACTTTCAAGTTCTCAATTGCTTTCTGTACCTTCTCCGTAGTCTCGGCAATGATCGTCGGTCCGTGAAAACTTCGAGTTCCAACTTCTTCCCAACATACCGGGCTCCTGCACTTCTTCCCGTACAGTGCTTCATATGGTGCCATCCCAATGCTCTCGTGGAAACTGTTGTTGTAGGCGAACTCGCACAACGATAGATGAAGATCCCATTCTTTCTCGTAGCTCAACACGCTGGCTCGCAACATGTCTTCCAAAGTCTGAATCGTCCGCTCTGATTGCCCATCCGTCTGTGGGTGGTATGCCGTGCTGAAACTCAACTTCGTACCCAAAGCCTCTTGGAATGCTCTCCAGAAAGACGAAACAAAACGGCTGTCACGATCGGATACAATCGACACGGGGGTACCATGGAGCCTGACGATCTCATCCACGAACTTCCTAGCCATCTCTGAAAATGTCATACCCTTCCGAAAAGGAATGAAATGGGCTGACTTCGTCAATCGATCTACAATCACCCAAATGGCGTTGTTCTTCCTGCTCGTCGGCGGTAACCCGGAAACGAAGTCCATGGTGATGTGTTCCCACTTCCACTGCGGTATATGCAAAGGATGCAACGAGCCTGGCGGTCTCTGATGATCTGCCTTCACCTTCTGGCATGTCAAACAGCGAGCAACAAAGCCTGCTACTTCTCTCTTCATGTTGTTCCACCAGAAGCGATCCTTGAGATTCCGAAACATCTTCGTGCTGCCTGGGTGCATCGCGTAGCGAGCGTAATGCGCTTCGTTCATCAGCTTCTCCTTGAACCCATCAACTGCTGGCACGCACAACCTACTCCGAAAATAGAGTACACCATCCTCGAGTCTGAAATCGGGTCTGTCTCCAATGTGGTCTCGAATGCGCTTCAATGTTAGATCTTCAAACTGCCTGTCTTTTATCTGCTGAATCACCTCAGGTTGAAACACTAGCGTACTAGCCAACGTCACGCACTCATCCACTAGTTTAACCTCAACAGGGAGACCACGAAACTCTAAGAGGAAACTGCTCAAGAGCTGCACTGACTCTGTTTTCCGACTGAGTGCATCTGCCACCACATTCCCCTTGCCTGGCTGATATTTGATCGGGAAGTCATAATCCTTAATAAGCTCAAGCCATCTCCGCTGTCTCATGTTCAGCTCCTGCTGTGTGAATAAGTACTGTAAACTGTGGTGGTCAGAACGAACCTCAAACTGCACACCATATAGATAATGTCTCCACAGCTTCAACGCAAACACGATAGCTGCCAACTCTAAATCATGGGTGGCATAATTCTTCTCATGTTCTCGCAACTGTCTCGATCCATACGCAATCACCTTCCCATGCTGCATCAACACACAACCTAGGCCAACTCGAGAAGCGTCTGAATAAACCACGAATCCTTCACAACCATCTGGCAAGGCTAACACTGGGACTGTAGTCAACTTCTCTTTCAAAATCCTGAAACGGGCTTCACACTCCTCAGTCCAATCAAATGGTACATTCTTCCTGGTCAACTTCGTCAAAGGAGAAGAGATCTTAGCAAAGTCCTGGACAAATCGACGGTAGTAACCTGCTAGACCAAGGAAACTGCGAACCTCTGTCACTGTCTTGGGGCTAGGCCAATTCACCACTGCCTCCACTTTAGATGGATCAACTGCCAATCCCTCTCGTGAAATGATATGACCTAAAAATGTCACCTGCTCAAGCCAAAAATCACACTTCGATAACTTAGCAAACAATCGATGTTCTCTCAACAACGATAAGGCTTTTCTCAAATGCTCTCTATGCTCCTCTGCTGACTTAGAATATATCAAGATATCATCAATAAACACAACTACGAATTGGTCCAAGAAAGGAGCAAAAATCTGATTCATCAATGCCATAAAAGCTGCAGGTGCGTTGGTTAGTCCAAAAGGCATCACGAGGAATTCATAATGACCATAACGCGTCCTGAAGGCAGTCTTAGGAATGTCATCTTCTTTGACTCTCAACTGGTGATATCCAGACCTCAAATCAATCTTCGAAAAATATGCTGCGCCCTGAAGTTGGTCGAACAGCTCATCAATCCTGGGTAGGGGGTACTTGTTCTTGATAGTCACTTTGTTCAGCTGTTGATAGTCTATGCACATCCGAAAAGTACCATCCTTCTTCTTGACAAACAAGACTGGTGCCCCCCAAGGTGAAACGCTCGGGCGAATGAAACTCTTATCCAAAAGCTCCTGTAGTTGCTTCTTCAATTCTGACAACTCTGCTGGGGCCATGCGATACGGAGCCTTGCTGATCGGTGCCGTGCCGGGAACAAGCTCAATGGCGAACTCCACATCTCGAACCGGGGGTAAGTCTGGCACATCATCTGGAAAGACATCTGGAAAGTCACAGACCACCTGGATCTCACCTAGCTGCTTCGGCTCCTTCTTCGCTGAGATAAAGGCAATGAAGCCTTCACACCCTCGGCGGATCAAGCGATCTGCCTTACACGCCGAAATCACACGTCTGGGGCATTTCTGCTGACTGCCCTCGAAACGGAAGCCCTTGCCTAAATCGAAGAAGATCGTCCTGTTGTAACAGTTAACACAGGCACGATATCGAGCGAGCCAATCCATACCAAGGATCACGTCGAAGTCCAGCATCGACAACAGGATCAAATCAACAGGTAACTGATGACCTGCAATCTGCACGTCGCAATGGGGGTAGTACATACTACACTCCACTCGCTTGCCAACTGGGGTGGATACAACCAACACATATGGCAACGGCTCAGACGGCTGATGCAACCGCTCGGCGAAATGAGGTGCTACATAAGATCGTGTAGACCCCGAATCGAACAAAGCTAATGCCTCGACGCGCGAAATCAAAACAGTACCTTCAACCACCTGTGGATCCTCGGCACTCTCGTGAGTAGCAGCGTAAGCACGGGCTGTCTGGCGAGGCTGTCTCGAACCTGGACGAGCTGACTGTGGCTTGCTCGGAGCTGTAGGTGCACTGGGTCTGCTAGGAACTGCACCGGAAGTAGGACCAGATGGAGCTGCACCGGAGGCTCTCTGTCGAGGACAATTGGCGATCATATGCTCCCTCGAACCGCAAATAAAACAAGCACCGGCCTTCCTCCAACAAGCTTCGGTCGTGTGGCTCTTGCCACAATATCCACAAGTCACTCCACTGGAACTAGAAGTACTCTGCTGGCCTTTGGTCTTCTTCTGTACTTGTCCTCGTGCACTGAAAGGCGGCTGTCGCTTGGGTTCAACGGCTCTAGCAGCTTGGTGGATGGCCTCAGCAGAATAGGCCCTGTCCACTGCATCATCGAACGTAGCGGGACGCTGAAACGCTGTCACGTGATGCATGTACCGGGGATGCAAGCCTTCAACAAACCGGTTCACCTTCCTTTCTTCGGTGCTGATCATATCCGGAGCAAAAAGCGACAACTGCATAAACTTGTTCACGTACTCTGCTACGGTCATCTGCTGCTGACGGAGGGCCAAGAACTCAACCTCCTTGGCTCGAAACACATGAGCCGGGATGAACTTCCTCCTGAACTGTTGCTTGAACATCTCCCACACTGTCGCGCTAGGAATGTCTCTGTACGAATCTTTCACGCTCTTCCACCAAGTCTTTGCGACATCTCTGAACATAGAAGTTGCTAGTCCGACCTTCTGTCGGTTCGTACACACGACAGTCTCAAACACATCCTCCGTCTGTTCCAACCATTGTTCTGCCTTCAATGGTTCTTCTGTCCCATAGAACTCAATAGCTCCTCGCTTGCGAAACTTGCCGTAAAGGGCATTCGGGTCACTCTCTCGAGGCTGTAAAATCACCTGCTGATCTACATGTGACTGAGCTGGGACTTGGCTTTGTCGGTCTAACATAGTGGTCACTTGGGCTTGCAAGTTCTGCATTGCTTGTGATTGTGCCTGAAGGGACTGCAATAGCATGAGAATACGTTCATCTGTATTCGGTGTCTGCGGTGACGGGGCAGATCCGCTCTCGTTATTGCCGGCATTCTGCTGAGAACCAGAACCTGATGCCATCCTGTAAAATGGAACGAGTCAGACACAAACACAACACAAGAGCGCCCAACAAACCCCAAAGTCTAGAAAGAACACAAAGAAATAATCGTATCCTCACCACGATCCTACATGCCTACATGCTTATCACACTAGAACAAGGAATGAGCAAGGAATGCTCTGATACCATACAATACGTATGTCACAACCCGAGCCCAGGGTTCGGGGGTTAGCAAAAGCCAAACCTAATGACACACGTACTCCCGTGCATGCACACGTAGACCGAGTCTAAATGCGCACGCACAAGGGAACAAGCACACGTGCCAAGCAAGTATGCGGAAGCTGTAAATATCAGAAACACAAAACTAACAATGCAAGAAGAGGATACAAGGAAAGGACTGACATGATTACATATGAACGTTTACAAAAGAACAAAAGGATAAATACAATAGTGACATGTCATGACATATACAAGTCTGAAAATCCTCAAAACATGACTCCAACATGATGCATGCCATGAACGCGCTCCCGTGGAGTGATCACATCCACTCCTCTAGGCCTGATGGGGCCCCGGGGGTCTCATCTGGAGCCTGGCCGACCGGCGAGGGTTCGGCAGGGGGATCTGGGCCTGCAACACCAAAAACAACTGTGAATACGAAGATTCAGCAAAGTATAAACCATAGCAAGTTAACACACGCTGTGTCTAATAGAATAAAGAACATCATGTTATTAAAGAAGGCATTTTCGTATACTAGGCTATCATGCAAGAAAGAAAGATGCTGCGTGAATCAAGGATAACATGCTGTGTACATAACTAGTGGCTACTACATTACCATATGCTCCCAAAAGAGGGATCTTATAACATGCAAAGAACACCATTGTCCGGGCCAGGGTACAATGGGTCTCGGTTTCCTGGGGTCCGGTTCCCCAAGACAAAATCCATACTGCAGCAGGTCCTTATAACTGTACCAAATTCACCCCGTCGGGATCCTAAGGCTGAGGCTAAGTAGAGCCTGACCATACAAAGTCAATCAAGAAAACCTGAGTAGATCGTGATCATATATCAAGCGTGCATGTCTGGAAGTGAACATATCATACATGTATACTCAGGGTAAATAATCGAAATGTGGAAGTAAGGTAACGGGATACAAGTAATCATGTCAGAGTGTGAGATCAATGATCGAATGCAATATGGTATGCAACAAATCATGCGAAATCGAATCATCTTAAGTTACAAACCAATTCTAATCTAATTATCCGGTGTTTCTAACCGTGCATGATGATGTAGTTTTAAGTTATTCGATACACCGTTGTCTAGTGTTGCCTGGAATCGGGCGATGCACGAAGTCCCTTAAACCAACACCCATGGGGAGGTGCTTAACATCCGGATAACGAACATGAATGATTCGCAGCCCTCGAGATCATTCACGCGTAGTATCACATCCGTTGGGCAAGTCTAGGTGCTCTACATTCTATCATGAAGGTCATATAGGTCTTATCTTTACACCTAGCCTTATTCTTCATGTGTAGTTACGGCTTAGCCGTGTGTGTGCTACGGCTTAGCCGTGTGTGGTCTACGGCTTAGCCGTGGCTGAACCGTAGAAGGTCTGTCATTAGCTGACTCTCAGTTATTCCAGAAATTGCACCCTGTATTGTTCTACGGCTGGGCCACGGCTGAGCTACGGCTTAGCCGTAGGGCATTCCACGGCTTAGCCGTGCCCTAGCCGTAGAGGAAAACTGGGTTTTTCTCCTCTCTGGATTGTGAGCCGTAGGTGTTATACGGCTTAGCCGTACCTGCACGAATTCAGACATCTGAAACATGTACAGAATGTCTGGAAATGCATCCGAACTGCAATCCATCAATGGGAATACACAAGTACTGAACCAATAAGTATCAAATGGGCTGTAAACACATGTTTTCCACACACATCAATGTGAGCTAGCCAAAATCAAAGCATACCAACATGGGTTCTCAATGTTATGGTTATACTTGCCTCAAATTTGGAAATCAATTGCACAAATGGAGCCCTTGGATCCCAACACAACCTAACACACAAACAAAACCACATGTATGCATGAGGGATGGAGAGAAATCAAAACACAGACACACCAAGCATGATGGAGACAAGAGGGAGAAGAGATGGAGAAAGGAGATGAGAGAGTGGAAAGGTTTCCAACTCACCTTTCATGCAAGAACCTCACAGGGGAGCTTGATCGATGGAGGTTGGAGAAGAGAATGCAAGGAAGCAAGGGAGTCTCCACGTGCACAGTGAGGGGAAAGAGAGAAAACGAGAGAGAGAGAACGAGAGTGTTGGTGAATTGGGTGAGATATATAAGCTCATTAGGTGGTCAAATTGCAATGAAGTCCAAGCTAGAATACAAATTTCAGTTTGAGTCAAACTCGGGTCCAATCGAATCACACGACCTCGGTTGCAATTGACGTAGTTACGAAAGTTAACGAGTTCAGCGAAAGACACGTGTTGACATCAAGATGATGCAAAACTGACCATGTCTAAGAAAAGCTAAAATTACGAAAAAGGGCTTGGTCTACTTAATCCAGGTCAAACTCAACCCAACTACCTATCCATGACCCGTAACGAAAATCAAAACCCAAACAAAACACGATTAACAACGAAAACAAGATTAACTAACCGCTAAACGAGGTCAAGCTGGGTCGGAGTGTTACAGAAAATTTGATTTAAAAGCCCCTTTCCTTGCTCCATCTCTACACCATCTTCTTTTTGCTACTAGATCTCCTTCTTCTTATTCACTCTCTTTCTCACCAAATCTAAAGCTTGGAGGGGTTGCATGTGGGCAGAAGCAACTCCATCTCCCTCCACCTTATCTTCTTACTTGTCTTCTCCATTGGAATCTGACAATTCCATCTCCTCCTTCTTCCTCTGCTTCTCTACAAATCCCCAAGGTAAGAGCTCCATCATCCCTTCTCTTCTTTGTGTCCAATAGAGTCAAGGAGACTCAATTGTGGAACATACATTCATCATACACCCATTTCTCATTTTGCATGTAGGTAGATCATCTTCTATTGAGGCTTTCCCCACCATCAAACCGAGGAGAAGCTTGATTTGGGCTAAGTACTGAAGTTAGAGGCAAGTATAAGTGCATATTTACAACATGCATGGTTCATTTTGTTGTTTCTTGATGAGATCACCATTAATGCCAAGTTACAGCTCTCCTATCTTTGGTTTTGGAAATGTAAATAATTTATGTGATAATGAGTAGAATTAAGAATGTATGATGGTTTTATTGATGTTAGTGAAGTATAGAACAGATCTCAAATGGTTGAGGGAATAGAGTTTCCATGCAGGTGTTAGAATGAAGACGAAAAGTGTTGCAGCAGAAATTCTAAGCTGCACTCTAGGAAAATGCAGTTGAGGGGGTGTGAGCACATGCAAAAGCGCCCATGAATTTCCTCACAAAAAACACATCAGTAGTCTTTGTCCGGAGACACAGACGAGATTCACTCGAGTGGGTTAGGGCAACGCATGACCGCGTGTACAGAAACCTAAGGAAAATCTCTTTATTTGAAACTTTTCTGGAATAGAGCCATGGCACACAAGCGTGCCTGGGGTTGCGCTCAAGTGCTTATGGCTAAATCTTGAAAAACTATTTTAAATCACTTACAACCTCTAATTAAAAATCAATCTTACGCTTAGGACTTTAAGTACATTCAAAGACCATGAGGACCTTAGAAGTAGTACCTTTACCTCAATTAACTTAGCTAAATGGTAATCAAATAAAGAGGAGGAAGTGTGTGTAGAGTTGTCATTTACTCTTTCTTGATTTTCTCGTTAGTTCCTGCCATCACATCATGGGTGTTGGCATAAGAAGTGGTATCCATTTCCTATTCAATGTAATACTAAGACTTTAGTAACACATTGACATTGGATGTTTTATGAATACACCATTTTAAATGACTAAGGAAAGACGGATTATCTAGCATATAGTTGGCTAGTAAATATCTTTGTTAACGACTCAGTCTAAATGTTTCATACTGTTTAAGTAAATCATGCCTCAAAATGATTTAATCATGTACCCATTCTTCCGGTGAACCTTGAGGCAAGATTGGAGATGTAGCTTCTAATGAGCATGAGCCTGTGAGCCAATATAGGGGAACTAGAGTTGAAAAGGGATCGAGTTCCAATAGCTGATTTAAGCATGCATTGTTTGAATAACAGTCGCTTCATTTCATTTTGATTTCATGACTGAACATGATCTCATGACCGTTATATGTTTTTATATAAGAATGGATCGATCATTACATATGATAAATGTTGATGTATGAATTCTAATCGGACTTGAGACATTTGAGTCGGCACTACTTAACTTGTACCCATAAAAGGTTCGATGGGACAAAATGAGGGTATATATATGTTACCTACTGTAGTAGTTATAAGAAGTGTTGGTCAATGCTCTTAGGGTGGCTAGATGGTCTTAGCCCGGCTGCTAGTGATTTTGTACCTTATGATACGCTCTTGTTCTATACAAAAGATAACTATATGGATGCGAATTAGTATGTGATTATCTTTCTATATATGATTCCTTATTCATACTTATTTATGCACAATATGCCTAACTTCCAACTATTGCTATCTTTTAATCAACATATTTTCTAATTTCATTGATACATCATGATAATCTTATGCACTCTTATGTTTGCTTAACCATTGTGTTAATAGTGCTACCCTTGCTGTTATAGGTGTAGAACCCAATGCCAATCCAGCAATCGATGCGCCCTTGGAGGGAATCCCAACGATACCTCAGGGTGTAGATGAGTGGAATGAGAATGACGTGTTCTACTAGTCATCCGGCGTAGTGTGTTGTAGGGGTTTGTTTAGGTTGCTTAGGTTTGGTCATGGTTGGACTATGGAGAAGCCATACCATTGATATCATTTTGGTTTAGAGTTATTACTGGTGGACTGGTTATGTTTGATTATGTCTATGTTTATGGTTTTTTGTTATCATGTGCATGTAGATCGATTAATCACTAACTAGGGATTAATTAGGAATGAATGTGGTTTTATTATTGCTTATGATGAATTCTTCAGGTTCCTGCTTAATTGTTCAAAATGAATGATATATGTATATGGATCTTCCTCTTACGTACCTGTAAAATCTCCGTTGGAGTGGTTTGTGCGTATCTTGACATGGTGCAGATTTTTACGGGTCACGTGTATCGCTCCTCGAAATCCACCCTAATCCCCAATTCTTGAGTTTGGGGCATGGCAACCATGAAGAAAATGACATACAAGCAATTACGTAGTTCGGCAACCTTGCCTACATCCATGAATAAAGCTCACTCAATTCTTTTCTCTCTCTGCTGTGTTCAACATAACTCCACCTTGGGGTTTATGGTTACACATTACATTAAAATATAGCTCCCATTTGCTTGGCCGCCAAGAAAACCCAAACATAATGGCTAAAGTACCCTTAACCTTGAACCTTAATTATGGCTAACCTAGATGACCGGTCCGGCTAAACCAAAAATAAGACAAAAGACAATAATCTCCACCTTGGCTTGGATTCCATAAATCCTCAAAGTCACCTTGAGATACCTGGTAATGTCTTCATCTTCCTGTACCTCATTGAAAGATACGCATCCGCACACGCTACAGCCAAGCACAACTCTTGATCCGACAATCTCAGCATCGTTCGATATCGATCAAGTCCAAACATGCTTCAGATCTCCTGTACCTCACTAAAAGGTATGGCCCTGCACCTGCAACGATCAAGCACGACTTTTGCACCACCGTAGCTCAAGGGACACCCACATTCTCATTAATGTGGTGCAATGATCAAGTCCAAGCGTGGCTTAAACGTTTCCTTCAACGACTTTCCAGAGACCTTCATCTCGGTCTTCCAAAGTGATCCAGCCCATCTATTGTTATCCTTGCTAACATCCTTACAACACGATGACTTTTCACCTTCATTTGGTAAATCAAAAGTAACCTCTTTTAGGCTGCACGCTTCTCTGGGCCTACAACATTGAGGATCTTCCATACTTTGCCTTTTAACCTACTGTCCGTGTAGTTTCGATCCTCTATTAATGGCCTTCTTGGAAATATCTGTTGCACCATCTTCCAATTTTCTATCTAACTCTAGCTTAACTAACTTTTCCTTCCATTTTACTAACAGTTGTGGTCTTTTGTTAAGGGTCTTGTTGGAAATGTCTGTTGCACCATCTTTCCACTTACCATCTAAGTCCACCTCAACTGATTTTTCCTCCCTTAGAGCTACTTCACCTACAACTATACCTCATGTTAACTTGTAGAGACCTTTAACCAAGTTACCTTTCATGACGACCATTGCTTCCTTAACCACCTTCATAACTCCACCTGCTACACTATACTTACAGCCCTTGGAGTCTAAGGCCTCTAAAGAAATAAAATTTCTTAGTAAATTCGGAATATGCATCACATTCGTCATGGTTTATACCATCCCATCAAACATCTTGACTTTCACTATTCTAACCCCAATGCACTCGGATTTAACATTGTTTACCATGAAAACAGAGTTTCCCTCACAAGATGTATAGGTATCAAACATGTCTCTACTATAGCACATATGACAGTCACTATCAAAATCTAAAATCTAGGAACCTTCAACGTGATCCATACCTTTGATGATCGAAGCAGATTCTACCAAACATGTTACCTAGCAGCCATTTGAACTTTCTGTCACACTCGTACTGTCTAAATCAGATTCTTCTTCCTTCTCCAAGTCCTTCTTCCTCTTCGAACGATCCCTCCTAAAATGGCCTTCCTTATCACAGTAATAGCAGGTGATGACCTTACCTTTCCCTTTTGACTTTAAGTGATTCCGATCTTCCTATTCCCCCATTCTTAGATCTAGATCTCCCCTTTCTCCAATTTAAACCTGATGCCATATTAATACTTTCTCCACGAGATTTTTCACTGTCACTCTTCATGATCTCACTCGATACAAGAGCTATAGTGACATCATTCATGCTCAAAGTATCTTTTCCATATATCAACTTTGTCACCAAGTGCTCATATGACCGGGACAATGAAAACAAAAATAGTAGTGCTTTGTCTTCTTCCTTGAACTTAACCTCAATGCTCAATAGTTTTATGACGAGCGTATTGAACTCATTAAGATGCTTCGACAACCATAATCCTTCTGCCATCTTCAGGGAATACAACAGTTTCTTCAAAAACAGTTTGTTTGTCAAAGACTTGGACATGTACAGGCTCCCTAACTCAACCCATAATGTTGAAACAGTGTTAATTCCCATGACGTAGCAGAGAACGTCATGATAGAGAGCAAGACGAATTACACTCACAGCCCTTTTGTCTAAATACTCCAAATCATCATCAAACATTCTCGTTGGTTTCTTCGCCTTGGCATTTAAAGCCTTTTTCAAACCCTTTTAAATCAAGATATCCTTCATCATTCATTGCCAAAGACTAAAATTGTTCATTCTAGTGAACATCTCAATCTTATACTCATTGCTTGACCCCATTGTGTACCTCAATTAGTGCCTCTTGAATTACCCCTTTTTTTGTCTATTAAATGATCAATCTCCTCCGTCTATCTAGTAGATCTCATCACCGTGAACACATTGGAAGAAACGGATTTGAAATCCAACTCCGGATTGCTTTGATATCGTAACAATTGTTTTCTACACTCTTTTAATCATTTTCCCCTTTGATCATCAAACTGTCAATCTTTTTCCACGGATGCATAGATTTACTTGCAGCGACTTCACAGAACAAAACAGGCACGAATTTGAGTCCAGATGACCTCGAAATTCTCAAAATAATTTTGGTGATTAATCTTTAGTCAAACATCCTATTTGACTGTTCTAACATCAGCCATACTGCTGCTAGATGGCTGGGCTCTACCAATGGCTTAGGTCTCACCAGACTTGAACTCAAACTGCACGCTTTTGTCTCCGCTACAACAGGTCAGGCTGATCTGACTTTAACCCGACCTAGTTTTGAAACCAATCCCAGGTGGGCTTCTCCATCCCAACCGATTTTTGCAACAAGAAATCGGAACTAGGTCCTCTTCTTCTTCGACTTCTACAACGGGGACTTGAAGAGATCCTCTACAACTAATGCTCTTATAAAGGCAAGGCAGTCGGCAGGTGGAGGCAGCGGCACGGACGGCGGCAACTGGTGGTGATTCCGATAAGTGGTGGGTGTGGGTCTTCTTCTCAGGCGATGTGAGGGCTGGAGTGCCCTCTTTTCCTCTTTCTCGTTGTAGAATCGAAGCACACGAGATCCCGATGCCTTTCTGTGAACCCAATCATAGGAAACCTAGGCAAAACAGAGAACCTTCTGCATTCTCCTCTGCAAATCAGAGAATCCTCTCATTCGTGTGGCCCACGAAAGATCAACCTTCTAATCTCTCTCTCCTTTACAGCGATTTGTAGAGATCTGATTCCAACTGAAATCCGATACATTGATTTTCAAGCATTATCCTAGGCTCCGATACCACTTACTGAGAAATATACTCAAGACCCGTGATCAATCACTGCAAACACAAATCAACCCAAGTACAAGCAACTATGAAGAAAATGACACATAAGCAATTACATGATTTGGCAACATTGCTTACATCTATGAAGAAAGCTCACTCAATTCCTTTCTCTCCTTGCTATGTTCAACACAATTCCACCCAGGGATTTAGAGTTACACATCACATTAATATATAGATCCCATTTTCTTGGCTACCAAGAAAACCCATACATAATGACTAAAGTACCCTCAACCCTGGAGCTCTATTTTGGCTAACCCAGATAACCAATTAGGCTAAACAAGAATAGAAGACAAAACCGAATAGAGAGGGAGAGGAGGGAGTGGGAGAGTCTGCCTCTGTAGCTGGAGCTTGTCGCATGCTGGAGGCGGAGGTGAGAAAGGGGAGGAGAGAGGAGGGAAGGAGAACAAAGGTCTGTGGGGAGTGAAGGGGTGGGGTTATTTTGGAGAATCTTAATTTTTATTTTTTTTATAAAATGGTGTGTCCATTGAAACAATTTTGTTGTTTATTTAAAAGCACCCATTTTATTTTCATCTAATTGAAGTTAGTTTTTAAAGTGGTCCAACAATTACTTAGATTTTTCATGGCTCTTGAAATCATCGTCAAAGCCTTATTTATCTTTATTTATAATTAACTTTATGGGTTATGCTTCTCCACTCAATCCATTTGCATCCATGTGAAGTCATTTCAGATATGATTGTTTAATCATTCTATAAAGGGGAATATGTTTATTATAAATGTACTTTTTTATTTCAGTTATGGGTGTTTATCCAAGGGGGTTGGAACAAATGAGAGCACCTATACACATGGAAAGAGATACTATGCATATGGAAAGAGAGGCCACACATGTGGGAATAAGGCAACATACCAGGGATGGAACCTAGGCAATTTATAGTGAAGGAGTTGCTAACCAACCGAACAAGCCTTAGTTCTCAACAAATAGCAACTTCAACTGAGACTGTCTTTAAAGAACTTGTGACATCTAATGAAGTTATCTTTTAATAGGTGCCTTGTACAAATACCTATTTCTTGGGGGTAGAGTAGCATGTAAGATTTTAAGGAAGATATCAGGCCATCACAAAGTAATAATTTTCAATGTCAGTTCAATTGCAAGCATGCCATAGAGCAATTTTAGAACTTCTTAGTAGACCCAATATAAACTCAATTTTTTTATTGGATAAACATATTGTTTGCAATTAAGAAAGCCCATATTGAATGTAGTTTGGGGTTTTTGTTACTATTACTCTCAAGAATTTTCCTTTCCACAAGCTTTCAGCGGGTGCTCTAAGCATATGATTGTTTTCAAGCTTGTTTATTGATTTTTTTTCCTCTTTTTATTTTGGTGGATGCAGACATAGGCCAATGTATTCATCTGCACAAGGAGGATTAATTCCAGGAGTAGATCCTGATTTTGTTAAAGAGATAGAACCACTACTACTGAGCAACAAGGTAAGAGCCACCTTTCTCATGTTCTCTACTGAAGGTATAACAATGAGTTGTTGAGATCAAAATGTTTGTTTGTACCCCACTATTCATATTCAACTCAAAAAATGAAAATGAATGGGGTTGACCCAATACCTTGTACACCTTCCCCAATAATTATAAGGTAACTGTGCTCAATGACATGATGGATCTGAATCCTATGATAATGAACCTTGGACTTCAAGATTACAATCAGCTTTGGAGCGTTATTCCATCTTTCGTGTCATTGGAAAACAACAACAACAACAACAACAACAACAATAATAATAATAATATAATTTGCCAATATATTTTTAGAATTTTTATTTGTTGTTTAGGTCATAAGCACAGGTTGTTCCAAACCGTATTAAATGCTAGTTGGCCTTGATTGTGGCCATGGATCCTAGAATTGGATAATTATTTCCGAAACCTAAATCAATTCTGTGCAATATTTTGCCACAGTTCTACCACCTTGTCGAAAGTAGCAATCTCTTTTTTGTTGTTTGGGTAAACAATATTCATTAATGAACGAAAGAAAACAAGACGACCAAACATCTAAGTGCATATAAAAAATACATAGAGTAGCCCCTAACCCAAACACTGAAAGTAGCAATCTCTTAATATGACTTATAAATTCTTGTCATATTATTCTGATCCAGAAATAAAAATGGACTACTCTATATCTGTGACAGTGGCCAATAATACAAGCCCTTATTATCCTTTACCGTCGCATTAACAAGCTGAGAAAACAGCTTTCCATTTTGGATATTTCAAACCCTCTTAACTGGGTTCGTTTGTTGGTTCGTCTGCCTCATTTTGTTTGCCAAATAGATACATCCCAACAGCCTTTTTTTTTTTTTTTGTCTAACTTGCAAAAGTATGTATTAACAAAGGGAAGAAATCCGCCTAAAAAAAACATACTCCTCAGAAGGAGCAGAAAGAAAAAAGAAAGGCCACTATAGCAGGTTGGACCAAAACCATCAAAAAGCAAACAAAGAAAAAGAGGATACTGATAGGGGAGGCCTAAAGGAAAGCCAAAACTGGGGGAATTAAATTCCTAAGTGATCCAAGAATGGGTAATAGGAGTTTTCCTTAAAATTCTTCTTTGAAGAGTTAGAGGGCTGATCTGAGGTCTTCCATTACAATTGATGTGGAATGATCAAGTGAAGACTCCATATTGTTGAGAATCTAGTGGTTTCCAAACCACATAGGCTTTTACAAGAAATGCAATTCCATTTTCATTCTACCTTTAGAATCGCGATTCCTTGTAGTGATCAAGTCCAAATGGACATCTCAAGCCTTCGCAACATTGAACCATTGTTTTTTGTCTCTTGAGATGATGTAAATTTGACATTAAGGGCCTATCTGTTTGTATGGAATGGAATTCATAGGATTACTAAGGAATATACTCCTGTTGAAAGAAAAAATGACGATCAACAAATAGCCATCAATAATCTTCTTTTTGGTTCTTTTTGGTGGAAGATGAATACTTGACCATGACCATGACCCTTGTATATGGAATACTAAGGAAGCTGAGTCTCATCTACATCCCTCTTCCATCTTTGGAACCTAAAACAAATAAGAAAACCATTTATCCACATCTGTAGCTTAGCTGGTCAGAGATACCAGTTTGTGAGTTCAAGTCCTTCATGTAGCATTAAAAAGGGACAAAAAGGAAGGTAACACCATTTTGTTAGAACCATTGAGACCCAAATTAGATATGAATACAATATCAAGAGCCCACTTAATAAAAATGCAATCCACTTTCCAACAAGATACTTAGTAGGTTACATATGTTGAATCCTACATGAAATTTGCCTACCACAGAATCTAGGTATCTATAACAAACCAGCTATTACCAAAATGATAGCTACTGTTACATTGAGAAAGGTCTTTTGTTATTTGTTCCATTGCCCATAGATGATGGAGCCCCAAAGATTATTTACGTGCCCCTGAAAATGAGCACTTCATCACCTAAGCATGTTTCATGTAGCTAATAATGTGCTGCAAAGAGTTAGAATAAGTTTGTTTGTATTTCCATCTTGGGGTAAACCTATGCTTTCCTCCACAATTTTTTGAAGTTTTTCACATTGTGTTTCCTAATTATTATAAACATGTGCCCTTGGAGACAAACACAAGTCAAACTAAGCTTTCTGGTCCTTTTTTACTTTTCAGGTGGACCTTGTTCTCTTTGGTCATGTCCACAACTATGAGAGAACTTGTGCACTCTATCAAAACGATTGCAAAGCAATGCCCACAAAAGACAAGGATGGGGTTGACATATATGATAATTCCAATTATTCTGCCCCAATTCATGCTGTGATTGGAATGGCAGGCTTCACACTAGACAAGTTCTCAGACAATGTAAGTGTATTGGACTATTTTCTTTTCTCAGTTTTAACGCAACCATGGTTTTGAGATAGTGAATGCAATATCTAAGACCCAAATGAAATCAACACAAGATACTGAGTTGACTTAAGCTTAAACCCATGTGTCGGGTTTAGACCTAGACTCAATGGATGATGATTGATGACACTCCTCTAGTCCTGATTATTATGAAGTTAGTATGATACTATTAGTATGACATTTATTATGCTATACTTCAATGAAATTATCAGGGGTTGTGAAGCCTCTATTGTGTAACTAGATGTTAGTCCTATCAAGTCCAATTAGGTTCAACTTATCTGTGAATTGGCATCCATCTAACTTTGGCACTAATCAACTTTTTATTCAATATTGGATTGATCATTGTAAAACAATGCATTTCAACCAAGGATGAACAATTGTCAAACTATGAGTCCTTTAAATAAGGGTTAAGATAATCAATTGTCCCCTAGTTTTGCACATCATCCATTTTATAAATCATTGTCACTTTATCCGTGATTGTCATGCATACAAATGGGCTTCTTAAGGGGCAGCTATTTGCATGAAAGGGGTCACCCGCTCTGGATAGAAACAGTTGTTTAGTTATATTAATATACAAGGTATATCCCAATTAAGTTTGATTAGGTTTGACTCTAGTGATTGGAATCTGTAGTTGGATACTCCACCTGAACCCAGTTAATCACAATTGTATAGAAGTTGATCACATTCAACAAGATTCTACCCAAACCTGATTGATTTACAGCTCTAACTTTATAACCTAAGACAAGATAGTATTTTCATTGAACAATTAGGCCATATGTTTAGCCATGTGGTCCATGGAAATGTACAAATGTGTGGGCCAAGTATACCATCAGATCTAGGATTGCCATCCGATAATTAGCTTGCTTCAAATGAGACAAAAGTTGGATCATTAGACTTGTTTAGAATAGTTTTGTTCAACTTCTCTTACTTGGGCCCTAACCTATATTTGGCTTAGTTTCAAAACTCAAAAGTTTTCACTTGACTTGTTATTCAATTAATTTCTTCAAACTTAGAAATCACCTCTAAAGTTGGATGCCTCAATGAGTTAAAATTTTCAAATAATTGTGCATACAAATAAGCCTTTAGAGCTAATATATGAATTTAATTTGACTGAAGAAAAGTGACTATACAAAATTTTGTAACAGAGTAAAATCAACTTGAATGAGTCATGAGTTGACAAGTTTTGGTACCCTGCTATGATCACTTGGTTCATACAAGTTGTAGAATAGCTTAGCTTGGATTAAATTGTGTACATTTTACTTACGCAAAAAATGGCTATAAATATATTTAGTGATATTGGTCTAAAGTGTGGCTTGAACCTTGTTATAGGTTGACAAATGGAGTTTAGCAAGAGTCTCTGAATTTGGATATGTCAGATTTCATGCCACCAGACAAGAGATAAGTGTGGAGGTATGATTCATAATTTTGAACATAGTTTTATTTTTGGGTATCCAAAAAAAATAAATAAATAAAACTATATATGTTGGAATAGCGAGGACTGTAGTTGAACATAGTTTTAGTTTTTTTTTTTTTTTTTTTTTTTTTTGATAGCCCAACTAAGAGGGCTAGGACCCAAGGAAAAGCCTACCACACCCAGGAAGGAAGCCCACCATGGGAAGGTAGCCTGCATAAGCATGAAGAAGGGAGGCACCCAAGATTCAAAACCTGGATAGTTTTAGTTTTAATTAAAACTAAAACACAGTTTGACAAGTGAATTGGAAGGAAAACGATTAAAGGACAGTCTAACTTGATTGTCACATTCCCTTCAAGTTTATTTGACAACTGAATTATGACTAAGAGTCTGGATTTTAACTCAAATCCAAATTCAAATATAGACAAAAAAAAAAGGTGGATCCAAGAATTCTAGATTGCTTATCAGATGCACCTGGACTAGAGCTATTATCAAAATCTTATGATGGGTCAGATTTGGACGCTTATGATATAATCAGACCCCAATTTTGATTTTTGATTCATGGGAATTGGGTCCATGAGAAGCACTAAACTAGAAGTCCAACTGAACCACCATGTTGCTCTAGCATGGTTTCTTATCTTGTTTTGCATTTTGCAAGCTCAGTTGTGTTATTTAGTGAGCAGTCATTTCACTTGTTTTTTTTCAGTTTGTGAAGTCGGATACAAGGCAAGTACAGGACAGATTCCGCATCACCAAGTAGGATGACCTGCCATTGTATTTGGAGCATGCATGCGATGATGCTGCTGGTCTTAATTAGCTATGATGCCTGGATGAGGATACAATACCAAAGTCAGAAAGACAATTCTCTACTTCTCAGAATCCACAACACGTATATGGAGAATCCACAACACGTATATGGATATAGTTATTATTAAAATAATAATTATTATTATTTGTAAAGAAGTATATGGATACAGTTTTTTTTTTTTTGGTAAATATATGGATACAATTAGTTGTATCTATGATGCAAGATTTCATCTTCCATATAAATTCTACAAAGTAATAGTTTTTTTTCAAAAGTACTTATAAATCAATGAAATTGTCATTGTTTTTAGGGACTTTTATAAAATAATTCAGATTATGTTAAGATTAAATGACTTTATGACGAAAAACAATGAAATGATGGCAAAGTTGTTTGTGTTTTTTTTTTATGAAAATATCTTATAGAACCATATGAAATAATATATATTGGCATAGTGGATCATTTGTTTACAACATTTTACATATGTAAGCATTACAAATGTAAAATTTACACATGTATGTTTTTTTGTATTTAATTATGATTAACCTTGACATGATCAATGACAATGTCCATTACACTACTTCAATGAAGGGACTGTAATAGTTGGTAATCACCATAATGAAAGGGATTAAGTACCAATCACCACTATTGTGGAATTGCCCACTGTAATTTTCTTTTCTTTTCTTTTCTATCAGTAAAAAATGATTCCCCCCCTTGACACTTCAAACGAGAAAAAACAACTATGCAGAAGCCAACATTGTACAAGGGCTTAAAGGTACTCTACACAAATAAAAAGTTTCATTAAGAAAACAAGATACAAGAGAGAAACCTCCATACAAAGAGCAAAAAGAAAAAGGAACTTCTATAGTAAAAGCATTACATAAAAAGAAGGTATCACAAAGAGCTAACAGCAGAAAGAAAAGATTTGATCTTGTTTAGTTAAAGAGTCTACAAATGTGTTTTCTCATTCCTTGTACCTTTATTTAAATCAACACCCCAGTGAAAGAAAAGCACATCATTCTCATTCTTTAGTCTTAACATGGCACCGGCTTAAGCCAGGGTTTCTTTTCCTATTCTGTACCCTTCATCTTCTTTTCATATTTTCACTTTTCTTTTGTCAAATCATGGAAGTTGATTCCTCCACTTTTGATTCTTCATCACCGCCATGTTTCCTCTATCATTCTTTTAGCCTAGAACACATCCTTTCTCTCAACCTCTCAGAGGTGAAGCCATGAAAGATCATAATCGTAGGGTGACAGAGGTCTTAATCCAATGGTCTAATTCCCTCTTTGAGGATGCTACCAGTAGCGACACAACATTTAGGAATGTTTTATACAATTTCAACCTCAAGATAAGGTTGTTTCTTCTAGGTGGGCAAATAACATATTCATTTAATCAAGGGATATTTATTTGCTGGTCCCTATTCTCATGTTTTTACTACATTAAATCCATGTTAATTTGTGTGAAACCATTAGATCCCTCATTTTGATTTTTTTTTCTTTGACTGGAGGTCCTTTCTCTTTCTGTTAAGGATATTTCATACTGAAAAAACCCTTGATATGGTTTGTTACATTATTCCCATGACTTAGGCGCTAGAATTGCTTTTTCATTTCAGTTTCAAATTGGAATCGTCCAATCTAGTTGCATATTTTTGGAGTAACATATATGTTCTTCTTCTCTCTTCTTTTTCTTCTTCTTTCTTCTTTATTCCTTATTTCTTCTTTGTTCCATGTATTTTTTGTTTGATTTTTTTATTTGTCTTACTGTTTGTCTCTTTTTTTATTTCATTATGATATTTGTTTTTAATGGTTTTTTTATTGAGTTTCTTTTGTTATTCTTTGTTTTTTGAATTTTTTTTCGTTGATGATGTTTCAAATCTGGATTTGATCATTGATCTAATGTGTTTTCTAATCTTTATTATTGGAAATCTTATTTGTTTGTAGAAGTATTTTGATTTTGTTCCTTATTGTTCCAGTTTGTTTGTAATGATATTTAAATGTAGATCGTTGATCTAATATCTGAGATAATATATGTAATGATTTGTTGTTTGTAGTTTTTGAAAGAAAAGAAGCTGTTTCACATTCCAAAAAAGATTTTCATTTGTTTTAGAGTTTTTGTAATTCTATCTATTTGAATGGACGATTTCTATCTCTGCTATATGTAATCAAAAGTACTCCACTTTCAAACACAGTGTCCATTACCCAAATTGGACTTCATTTGTTTATTTGTTATGTAACATCAAATTTTTTTTTTTTTTTTGATCTTTGAAACAAGATGAATCTATTTAACATTAAAAAAAGAATTTCATCAATTGATTATAACTTATTTTCAACATATCATACATTAGTCTTGTTTGTTGCTATAGATAAAACATTAAACATGAAAACAGATGATTTCATCTGTTTGTAATTATAGATTTCATTTGTTTGTAAATACATTATGTTGGACAAGGAAATGGTCTAATTATCATTTTTAGCAAAACAAACTAATAGTTATGTGTCACAGATTTCATCTGTTTTGTAATTACATTTGTTTGTAGTTTCATCTGTTTGTAATTTCATTTATTTGTAAATATATGATGTTGGATAAGGAAATGATTTAATTGTACAGTGACTACATGGCTGCATTTAACGTTTGAATTGTTTTCAATTGTAAGCAGATCAATTATTGTAAAATTATATATTTTGTTGATTATGTAATTATCAAAATTAAATTGACAGATGAATGATGGGTACTTCAGTGATTTTACTGTGCAAATGTGGCATTTCAACAATTGTTATCAAGGTTGTTGAATTATTTCAGCTTTTAGATTTGGTTGATATGATTTGTGAGAAGTGGAATAATTTTACCCGTGGATCTGTCTATGTGTTTGGTGGACAATGATTATGATTATCAAAGTATGTTGGCGTTATATTTGTTTAAAGGTATTTATTGTATTAATATGATATAATCCGAGAGAGACGTTGATTCCACTCTGTCTAGTTTCAGAAAAAGTGATTTGGGGATTTGTTTGTTGGATAAAGGGAGGACGTACAACATTAAAACTAATTTTCTTCCCAACTATTCCAACCATGAGGAGACTGCTTTGTTGTCTACTACTTAGTCTCAAGGTATAAGTGAGGTTGAACAAACATTTGAAAGTGGTGTGGAAAAGTTTCGTGCTACTGTTCAAAAGTATTTAATTGATCTTGGATTTAAGTATGATTATGTCAGGAATGATTCCTTAAGGGTTATTGTTGAATGTGCAATAAAGAATTCTATGGGATGCATATGGTGTGTTCATGCATCAAAACAAACTTCAAATGGTTTTTTTATATTAAAAATTGAATAAGGAATATTCGTGTGGATGTACGGTTTTGACTTCGAGGCACCCAAAGATGTCTTCTTTTTTGGTATCTAATTTTACACTTAATGACATTCGTGAGAAGCCTTTGACTACCCTTACCAATGTGCAAAGATAATTTCTAATGAATTATGGGCTGACCATCAGTTATCATCACGCATGACTTGGTGTTGAAAAAGCTAAAAAACAATTGTATGATGACTACATAGCTTTATTTGACAAACTAAGATGGTACATTAGAGCTGCTTCGGACACAAATCTTGGTTCTAAATTTGTTCTGGATGTTGAGGAGGACAATAAACGATTCAAGAGATTATTCGTTGCCTTCAATGCAAGTATATGTGACATTAATCATTGTCGTCCTATGTTGTTAATAAATGACACTTCTTAAAGGGTCATTTCAAGGGTACCCTTCTAGCTGCAAGATCTAAAGATGGAAATCAAGGTGAATTTATGTGTTTATTTGTCACATTCCCTCAAATTATATATGTTTGGCTAATTTAATCTGTTGAATAATTATATATATTTGTTATCATTTTAACAAATAAAAAACAGGTATATGGATTCCTTTTTTCAATTCTATATAATATATAACCTTTATATTTACATGTTCATGTAAAGTGTATAATTTCATCTATTTTGATAGTTTTATGCAATGGATTTGCAAACAGATGAATTTACTCATTATTCAACAAATTATGATTATATCTGTCTGTGAATAACCATTTAGTTTGAATATTTTAAGAGTGATTTGATATGTTATTGCAAACATTTAAAGCAGATGAATTGATCAATTTTTGAATTAAACATGTTATTTATTATGTTGATCTCAGGTTTGTTTCCACTTGCCATTTTTTGCATTATTGATTTTGAGAATTAAGATAATTGGATGCGGTTTATTCAGTAATTGCATGAGATAGTTGCACCTAATAGACCTATCAAATTTATTAGGGATTGACATCTAGGCATTATTTGCGATGTTGCACATGTATTCCCTACAGCACATCATGGATATTATCTTCACCATTTAAAGACAAATTTAAGATCATTATATTCAAGTCCATTCTGCAATTCCTTTAGAGATCGTATGGTCTATCTTCTATGTGAGTGTGCGTATGCACCGACAGCGGCAACATTGAATTGCAAGATGGAAATTTTCAGAAAAGAATGCGGTTTGATTATAGAAAAGCTTTTGGATAATCTTCCTCTTAATAGATGGTGCAATACTTATTTCAAGGGCAATCGTTACAGTGAGACGTATTCAAATGCAGCTGAATTCTTCAATTCTTGGATCCGCTTAGATCATCATCTGCCTATCACTAACTTGGTAGATACCATTAGGCAAAAAATAATGGTCTAGATATCTGAACAAAGAGAGCAAGTTAAAAAGTGAAACTCTACAATCTGTCCAGAAATTAATAAGAGGCTGTTTAAAGCATTGAATCAAGGAAGAATACGGCATGTCAGCTACTCAACAGATTCTACATTTGAAGTTCATTCCTCTCTATTTGTTTCAATTAATCTTTGTAAAAGAATATGTTGTTGCTTCTAATGGCTGCTCAATGGATTCCCATGCTAGCATGCTACTACTGTTATTTAGAAGAGTGGGAATGATTTGAACTTGTTCGTAAAGAGATACTTCTATGTTGTTGCTTTTAAAGAGTCATATTTTGAGTCCATAGTTTCTATTGCAACAGATAGGAAACCTAAATGTAGTGCAAAAGATGTAGAAATTGTTGCTCTTGTTACTAGGAATAACCTGGCCGGCCAAAAAAAAAAGAAAAGAGGATACCTTATAGGGAAATAGAGAATATCAAGAAAATGAAGTGTGGTAGATATAATTTTATAGGAAACCATAATCATAAATCATGTAAGGAAGTGATTAGATGAAAACAAATGTATTATTTAATATGTAATATTTTCTTAAAAGTTTTTGCAGAATAAGAATTGGCAAAATTCTTTTGAAATTTAAACAAAAGGATTGGTTTTGTTGAAGCATACAATTTTTTGTGTGGAATTAATTTTGTAGTTTCATTGTTAGTTGAATAAAATCTATGAAATATTGGGTTTTTCAAACAAATTGATTCTATGAAATATTGGCTTTTTTAAACAAGTTGAAAACAAACTAAATTGAATGAGAATGAAACAGATTAAATTGCACGTGATGAGATTGAATGAAATGAAACAGATGAGGTTGAAACAGATTAAATTGAAAGACACAAGGTTGAAATAGATGAAATTTAAAACAGTTAAAATTGAAAGAAATAAAGACACGAGAGTGAAACAGATTAAATTGAAAACAGATGAAAGACACGAGATTGAAGCAGATGAGATTGAAATAAAATGAAATAGATGTGAATGAAACAGATTAAATTGCATGTGATGAGATTGAAATAGATTAAATTGAAATATGCAATGTTGAAACAGATGAAACTAAAAACATATAAAATTAAAAGAAATGAAAGACACAAGAGTGAAACAAATAAGATTGGAAACAGATGAAATTGAAAACAAATGAAATTCAAAGAAATGAAAGAAACGAGAATGAAACAAATGACATTGAAAGAAAATGAAATAGATGAGAATGAAATAGATGAAATTGCACGTGATAAGATTGAAACAGATGAGATTGAATAAAATTAAATAGATGAGATTGTAACAAATGAAATTGAAATCCAATATTTGCTAAGACTAAATAGATGGACTTTATATTTTTGTGTTCCAAAATAGATCAAATTGATCTGTTTATTCTTCAAAACCAATTTATGATCTTTACAAGTCCATTTGGATAGAAAAAATTATAACTGCTTTTATTTGTCACGCACACATATGAATTAAACTCGTGAAACTAACATTTATTCATGTGCAACATGAAACAACAAACAGATGATTTCTCTATTGTAACAGATAGAATGATAAATGTAAGAATAACAAACAAATGGATTTCATTTCAAAACTTATATTTTTTACATTTAAGAGCTAAATTGAGCTCATCATCTCACAATATGAATGTTTAGAATACAAATATTTCTATACAATGATTTTCTGGTATAATGTTTACTAGCAAGATTTTATTCATTTAGTAGCATTTCTCTGATATTGAAATCATGTCTTATCCATGATTTTCCTACGTCATGTAAGAATCTTTGAATCATTAAAGCTCAGATTTGCTGTGCTTTTGTTGTGGGAAAGTCCTCTGTGATCGGCTTCTCCTCAAAATATTTGTTGCATAGCGTAGCATATGATAACTCCACAATCAACCTTGTAAAATAGATTAGAAGAATATTAGTCCTTAAGTGATACTGTTCTATTTGAATTTGACATGTAATTTATAAGTTTTAAGTTAAACTTATGACGATGGTGGTTGCTATGGACAATTTTTAACTTTTCCAATCTATATTTGAAAAGATTTCACATTCAACTTTATTCTTCACTTTTCTCTCTTCTAATGATTTTTTTGTATAGATTTTAAAAGAAATTTTCAATTAACAGTTTCTGTACAAAAAATAAAAAAAATAAAACATTCAAATTCATTAGATGAATAATTTTTATTCTTTTGAAGGTTAACAGATGTTTCTAACTTTTTTTTTTTTTGCATCATTGAAGCAATTATGTTGTTGGTTGGCTTTCTTTGACAATAATGAGTTATAATGTCTCCAGATACTTTCTTCCTTATCAACCACCAACAGTATCCAATGATATGAGAGTTTCGTTCGTAGCTTCACGTGGTTAATTCAGAAAATAATATATCTATCAGTCCCTAACACTTCACTTGTCAAGTGACGAAAGATATATTTGTTCAAACTTTCTTCATCATTCTCCCTAACCATGTTTATGAAAAAAAATATATAATTCAAAAATATGGTATGCAACTCGTGAACTTAACATTTACAGCAAAGAAATTATAATAGCCCAAGATGAAAGAAATAGAAAGTAAGTTAATTTAATTGAATCAGATGAAACATTCAAAATAGATGGAATAGAAACAAATGAAATTTGAAAAAGATGAAACAGATGGAATTTGAAATAAATGAGGTCGAAATAGATTTAATTATTATAGATTTAATTGGAAAGAATTAATTGAAATAGATTTAATTAAAACAAATGGAATTGAAACAAATGTAACTAGAAGCATATGAAGTTGAACAGATGAAATTTGAAATAGATTAAGTTTATCAGATAGAATAGAAACAGATGAAATTTAAAATAGATGGAATTTGAAACAGATGAGATTGAAATAGACGAAATTTGAAAGAGATGAAACATTCAAAATAGATGAGATTGAAACAAATGGAATTGAAACAAATAAAATTTGAAGCATATGAAATTGAGCAAATGAAATTTGACACGGATGAAACATGCAAAACAGATGAGATCGAAACAAATGAAATTTGAAGCATATGAAATTGAACATATTGAAATAAAATAGATTAGATTTGATTCAAATGAAGTTTAACAGATTGAATTGAATCAAATAACAGATGAGATAAAAATAGATTAAATTTGAAGCATATGAAATTTGAAACCTACAAAATTTGAAAACATATGAAATTTGAAAGAGAAGTAATGTGCCACAAATGTAATAGATGAAACAACTGAAACAGATGAAATGTAAAGAAACAACCTTAATAGATATATTAACATAGGATGTGTACTTACCTAAGAAAAACTTATCACATAGAAGGATTTGTTCATTTTAAAAGGTGCTCCTAGATTTGCATTGAGATATGCTAACTCATTCTTCTTTTGTTCCATATATAGGATTTCACCAAATGCATTACGTATCTGTGCATATTATAATAGATGAAATCAAAGTTAATAATTTTATCTATTATGAACAGATAAATTACGTTGTTTTATGTTCTTACATTGTTTTGCTTTTGAGCATACCTCTAATATCTTCCATCATTACCAATCCCAATCCACCAGAGCCCCATACTATTGCACTGCACAGTATACCACAAAATTAATTGATTTAAATAAAAAAATTGTTTTTTAAACAAATATGTTACTTACACTTTGCCTTCTAACTCAAATATCTCTCTGATTAAATTTATTTATTTTTTCATCCAAGAATTGATAAACAAGAAACTTTACAGGAAAATCCTTTTTTTTCTTTGTAGTTTGGTCATTTAGATTTTCAATTGCGCCCACCTCAATAATTGCATTTGTTTTGAGAGACAAATCCATCTGTTTCTATACTTTCTTAATCTTTGAATTTTTTTGTTTCATATTCAAATTGAGGATCCTTCTTCTCTTTTCTTTCTTTCTTTATCCTTAAATTTTTTTATCATTGAAGATGGATTTTTTGTCAAAGATTTGTCATTCTTCATCTATGATGTGTCTTCATAGATTTTTATTTATCATCACCTCTGTTTCTACAATCTCCATCTTGAAATTTATATCTTCAAATGGAACCATCATAGTAGATATCCTTTCATTTAGATCTAGTTTTTCAGTTTGAAGAATTCAACTTTGCTTTTTAGATCATTAATTTTGACATCCTTCTATCTGACAGTCTTTTCAAAAATTTCTGTGGCTGCTCCTTTATTCTTCAATCAAATCTTGTATTTCATCTTGTAGGAAATCAACTGTGTTGTTCAGATTCTTTATTCCACCATCCTTCTCCTTCAATATCTCACTCATATTTTTTTCATTTTCTTTTTGCTCGTTTTGAAAGATTTGATACTTATTGATCATATCATTCATATCAACATCCTTTAATTTCTTGTAGTTTCTTATCCATCACCTTGTTTTTATCTTCTTGTTCTTGAAGTTGTACTTTCAACTTTTCTTCGATCTAAATTATTATGTTCCTCTTGTAGTCATTTTTTCTTTTCATTGTGATATAGTTCATATGCAGTCTCTCAATTTTACAAAATGCTTCTAGATTTGCAAGTTCTAAATCCATGTGGAGATCCTTAAATTCTTCATTTCCTGTAAAATCTCCTTGTGGTATATCTGTCTGAGATCCCGTTAGTGAAAAAAACTCTTGATTTTCTGATATCGATGAACTTGTATCAATAGTATCTGCCAAAATATTCAACTGATGCTCATTTTCAAGCTGTGTGCAAATAATGCTCAGTGTGAGATCATCACACATCCGTCCAACGTCAATAGTGATATCCTCATATTGTTGTATTTCATCTAACACTTCATTTTCTGAAACTTTCCCTCGTTTTTCTTCGCTTTCCTTTTATCCTTGTTCTCGAATAAGTTAGATTTACTTGAATGCTCAGCTTCCGTTTTTCTGTGCTTTCTCTTCTATCGGACCTTTTTTTGTTGTTTGACCTTTTCTTATTTGTTTCCTCCTTCAGTTGACTCAAAGTCACTATCTTCTTCAATGACACCATGCTTTCTCTTTTTCCCTTTATGAATAGTTGATGCAGATTTGATGCATCATTCTTCTGACAAGGTTTTTTCAAGTTCCTCAACATTAACCTAAAAATTTTTTTTAAGAAATTAGTTAGAATAGGTTTAATTTAATCTGTTGTATGCAAACAGATAAGTTGTTTGAATCTGATGCAATTGAAACAGTTGAAATTAAAAGAGTTGAGATTGAAACAAATGAGATTGAGACAAATGAAACAGATGGATTTGAAAGATATGAGATTGAAGCTGATGAAATTGAAACAGATAAAAGATACGAGATTGAAACAAATGAAATTGAAACATATGAAATTGAAAGATATAAAAGACACGATATTGCAATAGATGAGATTGAAACATATGAAAAGAGACGATTAAAAACAAATGAAATTGAAAGAAATGAAAGACACAAGATTGAAACAGATATATTCCAAACATCAAACAGATGAAAAGAAGATTGATATATAACGAACTAAATATAAAACAGTAACACATAAATTTCATTTGTTCGATATTTATAGCAAAAAGATGTATTCATCTGTTTGGTAGTTATAACAATATATTATATGTTCTAGTACATAGATAGATTATATTTGTTTGATTATTATACCTTTCGATCTTCGAGGGTATCTATTAATACCTAGTGCTTGGAATCATCATTAAGTACCTTGTGTAGATCATTAAGGTTCCATTTCAAAAACCTTGGAAAGTTGTTCACTGTTTTCAAAGGGGCTACAATCATTAAATGCTCACATAGCCAATATTGTTATAAAACAAATAGAGTGTTAGAATAATTTATATGTTTAATATAGCAACAAATAATATGTAAAGATTTTTTTTGTTTTTTAACAGATAAAAGCATATGCTCATTGATAGCACTATAGCGCATCCTGTAATAGTAGCTAGATCTGTAAACTTCTTGGTTATCATTTGCATTAGATAGTCACTTATAGTTTTTGACCAAATATACTTCTTTATCTGGGCAAGGTATTTAACGAAGTTCCCAAACACCCATGTAAGTATACGTAATGTCTTTGAAAAGAATAGGGCAACACACATGTAAAGTGTAACTGGTCTAGCCATATCAACCTTGTCTTCGTCAGTGTTTTTTGTGACTACTATCATCAACTTATCCCTTATCTCTTAGTTGTCACCCCTTTTTCTTCTTAGAACCTTTTTGTGGTAGACCTTAACTGTGGTTTCTTTTGATAACCAATATGCATCTCAATATCACCAGATTGAATACCAAATATGAAAGATATATCATTGTTCATTAGTTTAACGAATTTGTTCCCAATCTTGAATGCTTCTCTTTTTTCATTATATTTAATGATGATTGCCACGACATCATCATCATTCTTCCTGCAAGCCTTTTTATCAACTTTGTTATTTATTATGACGTCAATCATATTCCAAGTGGTGTCTTTTTAAGATGAAAAATATGTTAATTTGTCAGTTGTCTTTTCTTCTTAATATCTTCAAAGAGCCTTAATATTGCCAATAGATTTGATCTGAACTGAGGCTTGTATTTTTGCCCAGCTCTTGTAGTTGCTGGCTTTGGTTGAGGTGCAGCCCTTGATCCTCTGGTTGTTTGTTTTCTAGTTTTTCTTGCCATTTGTGGTTATCTACTCGAAATAGATGAGATTGAAAGGAATTAATTTGAAAATAGATGAGATTGAAACAAATTAAATTAAAACAAATTAAATTGTACATGATGAGATTGAAATAGATGAGATAGAAACAGATTAAATTGAAATATATGAGATTGAAAACAGATGAAATTGAAAATAGATGAGATTGAAACAGATTAAATTGCACATGATGAGATTAAAACATATTAAATTGAAAGACACGAGATTGAAAACGGATGAAATTGAAAATAGATGAGATTAAAATAGATTAAATTGCATGTGATGAGATTAAAATAGATGAGGTTGATAGATATGAAATTGAAAACAAATGAAATTGAAAACAGATGAGATTAAAAGAAATGAAAGACATGAGATTGAGTCAGATCAATTTTGAAACAGATGAAATAATATACTCAATAAATCATTAAAAATGAAACAGATATATTCCAAACATCAAAGAGATGAAATGAAAATTGAAATATACAGAACTAAATAGAAAATAGTAACAAATATAATTAAAGAAAAAAAATATGTCGAATATGTTTGTCATATGAAAGAAATTGATTTATAAAAGTGGTAACACAAACAGATGAAATCTAATATTTTTAAAATTATGTCTACCTTGCTCCAACTTTTAACTTTGAAATCGTCTATTATCCTTGTTTATCATCAATTCGTTGAAATTGAGACACATGCAAACCTAGTTTCAAGCCTTTGTATCAAAAGATGAAATAGATTGAATTGTAAAAGTAGTAACACAAACAGATGAAATCTAATATTTTTAAAATCATGTATGGCTTTCTACATTTTTTAATTTTGAAATCGTCTATTATCTCCGTTTATCATCAATTTGTCAAAATCGAAACACTTACAAATCCTTGTTTCAAGTCTTTGTATCAAAAGATGAAGCAGATAGATCTATAAAACAAGTAACACAAGCAGATGAAATCTAATATTTCTAAAGATCATGTGTGCAGTGCTACAATTTCTAACTTTGAAATCGTACATTATCATTAATTATCATAAATTCGTTAAAATCGAAACACATGCAAACTATAGTTTTGTTTGTTTTTTTAGATTCTTGACGCTATGATAAAGCTTCGGGAAGTGACGATGGAGAAGAAGACCTGAAGCTGTGAAGGATCTTCAGAAAGAAAAGATGGAGAAGATGATCGTATGCTTAGATGAATCTGCTTGATGCAAGGAGCACATTTCAATTTGGAAGCTAAATTGTTGCAAAGAAGGAAATGAGAGCTTCTTTATGAAATGAAAGACTTAATAAACAAAGAGGGTTATTTTTGTAAAAATACTATTGCATTTTTCACTTAGGGATCTATCGTAGCTATGATTATTTCAAGGGACCTATAATACTTCAGTAAAATATCTAGGGACCTTTGGCTGAAGCGCCCTCTAATCAATATTTATTAACTTAGCAATCTTCCACTAATTTAACAGTCTTCTTTTGTTATCTTTTAATTCCTTTTAATAAGTGTCCATGTCAAGAGAATCTAGTGTCCATGTCAAGAGAAAATATGTTAGGAGGGATTATATCCATAAATAATGATACCAAGAATTAATTGAGATCACTAAATAATCAATTACAGTTTTCTTAAAAAAGAAGCTCTACCTTAAGAAGAGTTATTTTATATGATCTTGTGCTGCCTTTTCTATCACATGCCCATTTTGGAAACCAAATAATAACATGAGATTAGCGGCTAATAAAAACTTTTCGTATTTAATACAACATGTCACGCACAATCATAGTCCCATATTGGATCGAAGTTCGTGGTGAGATTGAATATTTGTTAATTCACCAATAAAATCTATGGAAACTTCAACAGAAATAGAGGGTACAATAAACAATTTAAAGTAAGCATATAAATCAATTTCTAAAGTTAAAGTGGAAAATAAAAAAGATAGTTAATTTTATGGCCACAATATGCCAACATAAATATATAAAAATCTATCCTTAAAAGTGTGAAGTCAATCATGTGCTGGTTATGATGCATCAGTAGATGTCGTCTGCAAACCCCTCATACTCAATAGCATTAAGCTCAACTGCCTAAAGTATCTCCTGTGAAACCTCCTAAGGGTAAGCAAACTTGGTACCTATACATGAAGCGTAGTATCATCAGACTACAATAGTCGGTAGACAGATTGACAATAAACCATAACAGATATACAATATTGAGGTGAGATAAAACAATGTGATCATGCGAGAGCAATAGCAATATACAATGACATGATATAGAGGAAATCATTATCCAATCACTACACAAATAAGCCACCCACACAGGTCAAGTTTTAGGTAAAAGCCCATTTGGGAAAGCCCGGTCATAAACTTCAAATAGTCAACCTGATCAAATCATCGGGATCACCCAGTCACATCATCAAATGCCTAGCATTTGGTTAAATCGGTAATCAACCGTCCAATATTGATCTGTGCAAACATCCATAAGACCTAATACAATATAGATTGATTTAGTGGTGCTTGAACAAGGAATCTTAAGTCAAAGTGAAGGGTTAGCTCTCCTGTGTAAATAGGTCCACACGATGAGAAACTACTTCTATTCAATGATTTCAATACAAATTCGAGACAAGTAGTCCTCCCAAAATCCAATTCAATAAATGCCAAGCCTCATCAAGGCCAAAGTCAATGCAATATGGTACAATCCTATGGAACATATATGACACATGTGAAAGACAATAACAATGCAAAACGATGCAAACTTGAAGGCCAAGGAGTGTTTACAAGCCAAACTCCTGGGTCAATGATACAATTCGTGTACCCGACATCTCCACCCAAATCAAGGGTGAGGTGAGACTAAAGCATCCCTTTCCATTCATCGTCGCATAGCCCATTAGCCAATGTCTCGAGTCGCCACATCATCCAAGTATGGATGGATTGTAAAAAATACATGAACCATACAATTCATAAGAGTATGTTAGCTCACAACATCTCTTACCCAATTATCCAACATTGAGTCCTCCAAACATAGGCCAAAAGGGTCCTAAACCAAAGTGAAAAGCCCCTAAGTCCAAAGAATTCCAATGGAATTCATGTGCTCTCAATCAACCGAAAGGCAACCTCGGTCGACCGAGCCCCAGTTCTCTCTACCTTTCTGGGATTTATTCCCAGGTATAACATGCCTTTGGTTGACCCAAAGACATTTTCGGTCGACTGAGGTTCCCTAATTCATAAATAGAGCCCCTATTTCTATGAGGAATAGGGAATTCCCTTCCTTATTCCACTTGATAACCTGCAACAAATAGGGCCTAGCCCTCTCTATTTCATCCACAAATAGCCCTCCAAATCTCATTCATTCATTCCATTCAATATCAACCCTAAATCCTAGCATTTATATCCATTAAAATAAAAATGACCAAAATAGCGTCCAATATCAAAAGAATGCTAGAATCAATCAATAAACATGCATATCATCAATGTGTAGATCTGTATCTATTTGCCTTCGATAAAGAGAGAAAATGAGGTAGGCCCTAGCTCATGATCACCCACCAGAAGCGCAAACTTGAGAGAAAACCAACTCAACTAAAAACAAACCAACAAAAGCAAAGAGAGAGGGGTAAGTGGGCTCTCTAAAAAGTGTCTAAGCTCAAACCAAGAAAGACATAGCTATTGGGGAGAAAAAAGCTTCCCTAGGTTTAATCTAGAAAGGAAAAAACTAGAAAGAGAGATCACCATAGCCGGAGGAGCTTGAGGAAGAAGATAGAGGCACTTGTGGTGGCGGTGGTGGCTTGGATTTAGGTGGGAGAGTGAGGGAGAAGAGGAAATGAAAGAGAGAAAGGAGAGAAGGAAAGAAAAGAGAAAGAAAGGGGTGGGGATCGGCTGGGTTATAATGAGGGTGCATTTATGGAAATTGCAGAAAAGTCATAAGTTTAACTGGGTACAATTTTAGGTAGTCTCATTGAGTTTTGATTGAGTCAAGGTAGAAAGATAAAATTCATGGAATTAGTTATCTTCCAAATAAGCCCAAAACCTCACAAATAAAAAATTATGAAAAGCCCTCCTATATTTTCTAAAATTGCAAACTAACCCCTATTGATTGCAAACAAACTCGGATCTCAATGACACTTTGAATACACAATCTTAATAGTAAACTAGCCTTGCTTAGCTTTTAATCATACTTAATTGACTAACAAGCAATTAACCAGGACTAACTATTTCGGAATCTTACATTTTCACTTTTCATCATAGATTTTTATGATAAGAATATCTTTTAAGACACGTTAGTGTGGCATTGCTGCTGAAA
Source organism: Sextonia rubra (assembly GCA_037013555.1). Classification (NCBI taxonomy): domain Eukaryota; kingdom Viridiplantae; phylum Streptophyta; class Magnoliopsida; order Laurales; family Lauraceae; genus Sextonia; species Sextonia rubra. The sequence continues at coordinate 70,320,019 of JASUAD010000001.1, forward strand.
ATAGGATCCATGCAGAAGGTTTTCCTCTTTCCATGAAGAACCATGCTCAAAACCAACCTCCAAGAAAATATTTGTTTCGAAATCGTGGAAAGTCATTTTGTCATTCCGCTTTCCCCGGAAAACCGACCACGTCAAACATGGTTTTTACTGTACGGAGGAAAATATTTCTACTTTTCATCCTCTATTTCAAATGGTGGTCACACAAACATGTGCTTAGGTGGACGCTCTGCATATTTTATTCTTAAGGAGGGGTGGTACATTCTAGGGAAATGATTTTCGCTGCAAGACAAAAATTAATTGATTTTATAACTTTTTCTCAAGAAAATGCAACACATTCTTCCATATAGTTATTCTATGGAAATAATGTTAGACAAACATGCCATTGCATTAATTCAAACCACCCCAAACCCCCCACCCACCCGGAAAATTGTTATTTTATTTTATTTTATTTTATTGTTCGTAAAAATATTAACTCCATGGAAAATTATTCCAAAAAAAAAAAAAAACACTACACAAGTGCCCAACATGCCTAGGAAGCTATAACATCAGAACTTCTTTTTGTAGTAGGCGATTTTACCCAAAAAAAATTGAAGTACGCAAAATATATATAAGGCTGATCACATGATCCTACACTTGCTTTAGGTTTTTAAATTGTAATATGAAAAATTGAAAATTAAGAATTATTTATCTATATTATTATACAACCACAAGATGACCAATGTCCCAATTAAGATCAGTCCCTAAATAACTGATTTGATCATATATGTGGCCCATCTATTTCCAAAACACAAAAAGTGGGCCCACAAAAAGGAACGCTATATCTGCTGAAATTAAATCATGATCTTCAGCAGAGCTCATCACCTCTCAAAACTGATCGTTAATCTGGTGGTCCCCACAATGGATAGGCTCCCTGACTAGTCCCAGTCACCATGTGCACTGGTCGATTATCTGCATTGCTACTGGCCAAGCCTAATTAAAACATACAGTATGATATGCACACGGAGGACCCAACTCATCCAAACATCCATCCATTCTATGAGGGGAATGATTTCGTCCATCAAAAGACCGTTCAAATTGGATGGAAGCACAGTCCAGATATTAGGATAACTTGTAGAAGAAAAATGCTTCATTGGCCAGAATCAAATGAATATAGTTTCATTATAATTTTTTTTCTGATGGGCTGGACCATCTAATTGCAAAGATTTGTGGGCCATACCTTATCTCCAATTCCAAATTGACATGAGGCCACAAAATTTTTAATATACTGCAACTAGATGACTATTACAAATCATGATTGAGTGTGTTTTTTTCTTTTTCTTTTTTTTTTTTTGTTAGAAATGCAAATCTTCTTTGAAAAACCAAATAACAAAGGCACTCACGACCTAACAATGATGATGGTCGTGCAGGAACCATCTTACATATTCTCCTTCCAAAATGAACTATATATTAAGTGAGCGGACCTTACAAAACGTTTAGGAATATAAGAAAACTGAATAGATGAAAAGGGACTTTGTAGCAGCCTGAATGTCTGAAATGATGCTCATGATCATCCAATCCTTTTTACCTTAAATGTCTTTTACCAACTCCACGGCATCAAACAAGACGTGAATTTTTGAGAGACAAAAACTATTTATCTTTTCAAGTGCACAGACAAGATGTGAACTAAGTGGTGTTGGGACTTTTAGTTAAGCCTCATATATGCCAAGGTGCCTGGGTCCTCAAAACATTATCTCTGAACCCCTACAAGAAAAGTGGTAATTCTCGAGAAGGAGATTGTGCACCACTGATTCTCTCCTGATTTTACTTCCATCTGTTGACGATTTCCCTACTTGTCATTTTATTGCCCTTAATGCAGGCCCACAGAAAAAATTACACAGCCAAAATTTGTGCACGTCCTAGGGTAGGTACCATTTAAGTAATAAGATAATGGAACATACAAAATTCGATCACGGGCAGCCGAATAACCTATAACCAACCTGTCACAAGTGCTAGAACGATTTAGACACCTTCTCGAGGATTCATGATACTGAATCCTCATTCTCCGAGAACAGCACTGACAAAATTTTTCTCTTTAAACTTCTAAACCAATTTGGAGGTCCCTATATAGTCCAGAATGTTCAAAGAAAATCTCCTCTTTTCATGTCCTGGGGCCAAATTTCTCATCACTTGAATAAGAACAGTAATTGGATTTTTTTTTCGGAGTTAAGAGATAAGAGCAATCAGATTAATCACTTGTAACAAAAATTATTTATTTTTTATTTTTTTAAAATTTTAATGATATGGGTCACACGTTTTCAAGCCATGGACATGATGGAGCGTTTGCCGACCGGTGAAATTTGGCCTAGAGAGACCATGAGATAGCTATACTTTGACTGGTTTTAGATTTAAGTATTGAAACCCACCTCACGGTTTATAGGTCCGCAAAGAGAATTCTGTGAAGATTGCACTGGGAGGGTCTTTCTTGAAGCGTTAGGTGATCAGTGTAAAAAGCAAACCATGTGACCGAAGCGCCTTTGTATTCTTATTGCAATTATTTTGCTAGATTTCAGGGCAGAGAGAGAGAGTTTTCAGTGGTCTGTAGGCCTGATACAACTTGATCAAGTCCAGCTTGTTTAGCTATTGAATGGAAGAAGCCTCATTCGGTCACGTAAGTCGAGCAAATCTCATGTATCTAAAGAATTGACTCCTTACCTTAGTGGCAAGGAGCGTTCTGACCTAGGTGTCCATGTGCAAGATGTGTGACATTTGGTTCTCATTTGTGTGGGCTTATATTCCTACATGTGTGGACTCTTTCGTGGGTCTCTACTCTTTCATTAGGTTAGGGACTCAACTCTTTGGTTAAGTTACCAAAAATAAAAGTCTCTGGGCATGATCGAGTAGTTTTGACTCACCTAACTCGGTGGCCTATCAAGTGTAATTGACTGTGCCAAATTCCTGCGAGACAAAATGAGCTTTTAAAACAATGGAGTGGGCTTAGATCACTTAACCACACTGCGAACTGCAACTTGAGTCCCATTGGCTTTGATGGGGGTCAATTCTACTTGGATCGCTGCGCTCTACTTTAATCTTGATTTGGGAGCTTAATTTTCTAATGAGTTAGAATCTTAACCCTCTTGGACTGTGAACCAACTTCTCGTAATGCAATACCCATGGTGCATATATGAAGCCCAGAACACATGGACCCATTAGATCAACCGCTTGAAATTTTTAGGAAAACCACAGCATGGGGAGGAGTGCCCACACAGATGAAAAGAGAAGCCCACAAAAAATGAAAAGAGTGGCATACCCAAGGATATACACCTAGTAAGCTGGGTGACATATAGGGTTACCAACTAATTAATCAAGGGGGCTTCTAAATGTACTCCAGTTTAAACTCTTTACACACAATCCAAAAATTAAAAAAAATAAAAAAATAAAATATTTCCAAAACACCTCCACCCCCTTCTCTCTCTATACATACACATACACTCTCTCCCTCCGCCCCTTTCCCACCTCCCCACAGGCTAGCGATGAGGTCAGGCGACGGAAGGGAACTCCCCTCTCCCTCTTCCTCTTTTTCCTATTCCTATTCCTTCTCCTCCCTCTTCCTCTCTCTCTTCCTCTTCCTCTTCCCTTTCCTCTCTCTCTTCCTCTTCATCTTCCCCTCTCTCTCCCTTTTCCTCTCCTCTCCCTCCTTCTATCTCTCCTCTACTCTCTTTCGTCTTTGTCTCCCCCTCACCGCCCTGTTCAGCCCGACAACGGTGTACATCACATTGATGTTCGGCCTTTCAGGGCCAAACAGCACCCGTCGAGCAATAAAGGTGTTGTTTGGCCTTGAGAGGCTAAGCATTGGTGTGATGTTCGGCCCTACAAGGCTAAATAGGGCTGAGAGGGGTTGAGAAAGAGGGAGGAGAGGAGAGAAAGGAGGATGGCTAAGGGAGAGGAGAGGAGTGGAAGGAGGGAGAGGAGAGGAGAGGAAGAGGGAAGGAGAAGGTAGTGCCCCTCTAGCATCTCCAAAGTTCGTCACCGGTGACTGGAAAGGAGGTGGGGAAGGGGAGAAAGGGAGAGAGAAAGTGTGTAGGGAGAGAGAGGGTAGAAGTGTTTTGGAGATTTTTTATTTTTAGTTTTTTATTTTTTAGGCTGTGTATAAAGAGTCCAAACTAGAGTATATTTAGAACCTTCTTTAATCAATCCCTTGTGAAACATCTCTCATCTTTAACCCGGCAAATTGGGTGTAATAACATTTGGTGTACCAGCATAAGAGGAATGAGAGAGTTTTTAATAGCAAAGTATCGGCATATGAGAAAATTATTTCAGCAGTAGCTTTAGTGATTGCAAAGTGGCCACATCCTAGAAAGGAATTCTCAGGCCTTAAAAATGATAAAATTATTCATAATTGGACTATTTTCTACTCCCTTTGCTAGCACCATCTAAAAATAGAGAGTAATTCCTCTAATATCATTTTACGGGTGAATTCCTTAAATTGTCCATGAAATATGCACTTCTACTTTAATAAGATTCGCCTCTTAGCATTATGGTATATGCAGCTTTGTCATTAGTTTGCAGATTGTCTTCCTAAATAGGGGGCTGATCGCTCACATGATTTAGATGCTTATATCATGGAGGTGCCCACTATAGTCCTGTAACGCAACGCTCTCTCATTTGTGCCTACCCTATTGTTGGGTCTAGGGTTCCACGGGCATCTTAACTTTGTAGTCCAAATTCGGTACAAAGCGGGTCCACTCGTGACAAGAGAGGAAGGGGGAGAAGAAAGTGGTAAAAACATGCAGAGGCTGATAAGAAAGGAAAAAGTCTGCCTCATCTGCATAAATTGCGGTCATGGTTCATGTGTGTGCTGACAAAGAGGAGGGGCCCAATGCAAACTAAGAGCAGCATGTGAGTGCACATGTGAAGGACCACTTCTTGCCCCGCAGACTGCACATGGATGAGGTAGAGCATTGGAAATAAAAAACCCCCTCATATTTGTGAAATGCCAATAAATGTCACATCTTATGCTCAGGAGGCACCTTGTAATGACATATCTGACCCCTACTTAATAGTGTCGCTATTAATCATGGTAAATTATCCACAAATCACTTCATCTCTAGCGTTTCATGAATGAAATTAAAAAAAAAAAAAAGAATATTCGGCCTGCATGCCTACTTCGAATTGATTTTATATGACACCATTATAAAGTGATTTCCATTAAAGAGATGGAGACGGAAGGATCCAATGAGGAGACCTATCAGTCATTTCTATTATACGGTTTATAAGGGTGATGATTGTATAATCATTTTCTATCAAAAGAAAGTGTAAATTTTACACCGCACAAAAAACTTAGTAACCTACAAAAGAAAATATAAGTCACCCTAACAAAAAGAATAAGTAATCCTAAAAAATAAAAATAACCCGCCACAATTTTCATAGCATTTATAAAAAAACTTAGATCTACAAGCCAAAATAGTAGCTACTCTTTATCAAGTTTCTTTTCAACATGATCCACGGCATAAGAGTTCAATAACAAAAAAAGAAAAAGGGAAATCAAGTTGTTATATTAGCATGTCTCATCACATAAATATTAGAAATGAACCATTGTAATAACACAACATTTTCCAGAGATGATATAATTTGTAGGAATAATAAAGAATGAATTACCAATGCACAATAAAGATAAAGATCTATAAAAAGCCATTAAATAATTTAATGGAAAATGAGCACCGCCCATTACTTAAACAAATCGTAGTCGTATCTTTATGTCCACCTCAAATCTTTTCTTTCCAACCTTTTTTCCCTTATTAGAAAACTGTCCATTTGAACATTTAACTACCAAAATGAACACTTCCCATTAGTGAAAGAAGGCCCCGTATGTACATGAATCGAGTCTCAAAAGAGTTGAGAGTCCCATTTATATCTCATCCTCGTGTCCACTCCTCATCTCTAATATCTTTTGCTATATATCATCATATTGTGAATTATAAGGAATTGGATGCAAGTAAATCAACAAGCCTTTTATAATTATACTTGGTAAAGTTGGAGACAATAAAATAATTAGATATATAAAGAGTCAGGCTAAAAGGCAGCGGCTTTAGAATAAAATTCCCCTAGCTTTGCATTTATTTTGTGCAAAATTTGATTGTTTCTTTCATTTTCAAAGACGCTTTTTTAAAGATTACAACAATAACACCAAAATGTGCATTTATCCCAATATTGAGCGATGGTACTATGCCAATAATGATATGTTTGTGACATTATTTCTTATTGCAGTTAATCTATCAAGCGGGATGCCAGTCTTTATGAAACAAACAAGTTCACTTTTACGTCTATCATAGGTAGGGTTAATTCAGTCATTGGGGAAAGGCAGACAGCATACTGCACTTTATGTCCTTGTTGATAAAGTGTTGCAGTGGGCCCTTTCGATTGTAGAAGGATAGAAGGCACTCCTCCCAAAACCATGTGAAAAAGCATACCACCGAATATCAACTGTCAGTATAATACATGTGAGAAGCATATTACGGAATACCAACTGTCTATAAATTGCCCAAACTTCCTCTCCAGTTCCTCATCTCAATAACCCACTTCTCCAATTCCACTGCATTGTTGCTGTATCTCCTCACTCATCATGGGAAAGGCCCAAAGCATTGCCTTGTTTTGTGGTGTGATGATGTTTCTTTTGTTCAAGGGAAATGAGGTGAGTTCTTCACTCTAAGGGCATTTAGGACAGGTTTGTTTGCACGTTTTTTCACCAGGTAAGAGTGAGTAAACTAGGAAAGATTTTCTTCGCTGCAATAAAAATCACATTTTGCTGTGGCAGCTTTTCCAAGAAACAAAGCTGAAAACATAACTCATTTTGCTAGTCCGCCAAAAACCATTTCTAATGAAAAATTAGACTCAATTTTCAGCTGAATGCAAAAAAACCTCTCTGCATATCTTGTCTACGTGGCGGTACACAAAACATGCCTTACATTGTTACTACTTAATCATTGTAAAAGAGTCTGAAGCTTGTAAAGAATGTAAAGTTTCTTCTGACAGGTTTGTATAACAAGAAGATAAAGATTTCATTCCTGCCGTGGAAAAGGCTTTAATTTTCTTGAAGTGTCACTTTTCTGTACTTTGGTGATGCCTTTTTTCACATAGGAAGGACTTCTCTGAGATGGTTTCCTTGAGTGGAGAATTATTTCTTGTGAGGCATGAGTTACTTTTCTTCGACACCACAAGTAAAAACAGAAATTCCTAGAACATGGTTTCCTTCAATTGCTTGCCCGCTGTTTCAATTGGATTTTGTTATCCTTCCTTTTTTCTACACGAAGGACTCTGGCTCATACAATTAATGTCTGTTTGCAAAGGATAACTGCATTCATCCTAACTTTTCATTATAAAACTTCAAGTTTTAACTGGTTAAAAGCTTTTTCTCTCTTCCTTTTTTTTTTTTCATGATTTGCTTCCAAAGTGGTATATTTTTCATATCAGCGACAAATTAAGACCAGTTCATTTACGGACACGGGACCAGTGAGTCCTAAAACTGGGCTGCAACAACCAATACTGCCCTACAAGGTAACAAATTAGAACCAATTCATTTACAGACATGGGACCAGTGAGTCCTGTGACAACCAAAACTGCCCCGCAACGGAATCATGTTACCTTACAAATTATCCCAATTTCCAAAATCATTCATGTAAGAACTCCACCTAACGGGACCACGCACTGTGGGCCCACAAAGAGTACCTAAGTCAATCCAATCTTAGCTCACAAGACGAGTCAAGCTAGCTCATGTTCAAGCCCAGCTAACTCTAGTCGAGCTATAGCTTGGTTTGTTGACAGCCCCAGACCTCACTAGTACAAGTTACTGCATATTTCTTGTTTACTGTCATCGAATCGACTTGAGTTGGTTCAGCCAACTTAACTCAAAGGGCAAGAACTCTAACAATAACAATGAAAACTAAACCAACTGATAGCTCAGCTGACCAAGGCTGTGCCTCAACACCTACCCTCTTGACCACCTCCCATAATTTTACCCAGTGCATGTGGATAAAAGGGGTTGCATGTGCCCCTAGATAGTACTTCTCAGCTGTTCAGAATCTAGTGTCCCTCATGCTTGGGCCAAAGGCTCTTGGGCTGGGCTAGGCAGGAGATAACCTAAGTAATAAAAAAAAAAGAAAAAGACAAGTAAAGACTCACTGAAGTAAATGGACGTGAAGCCCTTCCAAGTGACACTAGGAAGTCTAGTTGTAGAACTGCGACATGTGGTTCTGCTTTTGAGGAATGCTAATCTATTTTATTGGGCTTTGTAGGCTGGTCCAGAGATTGCACCTTCACACGCAAACTATCTTCCCATGGTGAGATTAGTTAGTTCTACCCTCGTTTTAAATTTTGATATCTGAATCAACTGCCTTAATTTTCAAGGCTGACACTAAATTGGAATTTTCTTTACCTGTGTGTAGTATGGAGTGACTCAGGGCAGCCTACGTCCTCAAGGTGAGTTGTTTAAATATTGGAACTTATACTCGAAACATGGGTTACATGGATATCTTGATCATAATTTGTGGTTCGTGGTTTGGGGATTGCAGTTTGCTTCATGTAAATATCCAAACTACTAGGCGTGTGCGACACAATGTATACAACAGTGTGGAGCCAATCTAATTATTAGTGCTGATCGTGCCCACGTAACAACTAGTGCTCCTAGCATAATTGTTCTTAATCATAGTTTAGGCTCATAAGGATAAGAACTTCTATGTAACAACCGTAATATTAGATAATGGTTCTTAACGGGTCGGAGTTGTATGGATGGAGCCCAGAAAGGCCCTCTGTCCCCAAATTCATGTTCTCGTCCAACACAAACATAACAGACCTAGATCCAAGTACTGGGGTATGGAAGGAATGAAAACCAAGTCTACAGGCTCGAACCTCATCAGCGGCTAAGTCAGATAAGGTGTCTGACAAGGCTATCTGACCCCTAAATTTGAAATGGGTCTAATCGTCTGGGCCCATTGAACTTTCAGATCCGGAGTTATCAAATTGGACTGGGGGCAGATTCACACTGGACAGATCCATTGACAGCCCTGAAGCTACATCTCTTTGTCTTTGTTGGTGATATAAATTTGCTTTATCTCATACATCTGAGTTTATGCCATAGATTGTTCGCCGCGGTGCACCGCCAGATGCTCGGCAACCGCCTACAAGAAGCCGTGCATGTTCTTCTGCCAAAAGTGTTGCGCTAAGTGCCTGTGTGTGCCTGCTGGGACTTATGGAAACAAGCAGTCTTGCCCCTGCTACAACAACTGGAAGACCAAGAGGGGGGGACCCAAGTGCCCATGATCAATGTCCAAAATCGACTCAGACTCAGTTAGACTCGTCCAAGTGGACTCAGCTTGAAGGTCAATGTTTATTGAAGAAAACTTCAGTTGGACTCTCCGATTTTAGTTGACTCAATGTCCTTCTGAGTGACTCGAACTAGCCGACTTTTAGAATTATGCCTACGATTGTATTTATCTGAAGCTTGTATCGCAGTTATCTTGAGTGAAAATTTTAGATCTAAAACGCAACTTGTTTAGTTAGAGCCCACGTGTCATGTCCCTATGAATGCATTAATGAAACACTTTCTATGATCCTGTTCCATTAGGAGTCTCATTATATGATGATGAAAACAAGAGCTTTTAGGCCCATTTTGTTTCAATGTTCATCTGTAAATACACACATTTTCATTTTAATACTTTCTATATCGTCAATGGGCAACCACATTCTTTTTTATGGAAAAATTTTATCAAAAATGACAACGGTTGATGACAGAGGAAAGGCCGAGTGAGGGGAACAAGTGTTGGTGACAGCATTTTTCGTAATCATGCATGAAAGGGAGGAAGGCAGGGACAAGAGCATCAATTTACACTCAAACCAAATATGTCTGTCTACTCTCATTAGGGCTGCCCATTTTGGGGACATGAAAGGAAGGTATTAAATGAGAAGGCAGAGACGTATGACTGCATACTAAAAATGGAACAACAACAGCTTTGGGACGTCACACTGGGGCTCGATTGACACAGGTCCAAGTTAGGGGCTCACTTTTGACTTGACTGTATCTTAGTTTGAGTGACTTGGCTAGAAACCAAAATATTTGCCCCAAGGATATCAAAATTTTAAAATTATTTAAGCTCCTTGCTCATTTATTCCACCATCTAACAACAAAATCAAGTGATAAGGCGTCAACCTAGAGGAATCCTGAGTTAAAAAGGGTTGAATTCCAACATGAGGGCACCTAGTAAAATTCAAAATAAATGCTCCAAGTATAAGCAGGTATCATCAAACGTCAATCTAAATTTGTTCCACCATTGGATTGATTGTTTGATTAAAAAACAAATGATTAACACAACTTATGCGTATTTATCATGCTTTTCATCAGATAGTCCAATGGTTGAGCGAACTTAGATTGCTCATAAAATTTAAAAATACCTCATAAACTTAGAGAACATTTATCTTGAATGGTTTGGATCTTAATAGGTAGCCCTGCAGAGATCCACTCGTCTAACTTGAGCATCCATCCAGATTCTTCAGAATTGGCGCAAAACAACGATTGACAAGGTAAAGCCCACATCTTGCAAGGCTTTGAATGGGCACATGCCACGTAGCTACTTCGCTGTGGATTGCTTCGTACTTTTCTTCTCCGGGCCTGAGTTCATTGGCACAACAACCCGAACAAACTTCCACTGAAAAGCTTCCAAAAATCCAAATTGTTGACAAACACCTGTGCCCATTGTACTGACTGTGGACAATTGCAGCACGGCTTACCGGTGATCCAATGCGCTGGGGTCATCTCATGGAGGAAAAAGCCAAAATCCAGTAGTGTTGTTCGCCGCCTCGATGCTCCCTATCTCCCTGGCATCGTCCCACACAGAAGGAAAGCGCGAGGAGTGATAGGGTGATTACTGCATTTTTACCACCAATAAACTCCTTTTTAATCCAGAAAAGTGTTTTTTTTTTTTTTTTGAAGGATGAGTGAATGAACCATCCATTAGGAATCCCCCAAAGGAATTTCATAGAGGACCCATTTGATTAAGCTCAATGAAGAACACGAGATGGAGTTGTTGATAAGAATGGCCTCTATGCCCAGGATTCAACCCTAGGCAAGACACCTTCCCTCACTTGAGATCTCTTTCACCTCCCTAACATTGACTTCTGTCACCAAAGGGCTCCATCATCTCACCTGAAGTCTACAACCCTCACTTGAGGGCGGGGTCTAAGCCCCACTATGGCTGGGTATAAGAAAAAAAAAGGTGGAGTTGATGGGATCCCCACTTTTCTAATATTTGATTTAATAGGGTCATGGCTTAGTTATTATTCATTGATGGCCATATATGAATTTCCACCTTTACTTCTTCAGGTTTAGCCATTTGATGGAAAGGTGCCGATAGGAATTCAACATTGAGCAAACAAACAAAAGGGTTCATAACCAAATTACAAAGACTGTTGATTTTTGAAGGTGCGCCAGCCCCTCATAATATTAGCCATGGTGCTGCATTCCAACAAATTGAAGCACCATAGCACTGCAGTTCTACCCACCAATCACATTCATAAATGTATGTCAGAAATCATAAATCCAGAGCAGTTTCATTGTTTTTAGGGATGTAAGACTAAAACTTAGAATTTTATCCATGTTAGATCATTTGCCAAGTAAACCATGGTCAACTATCGGAATTTCATCTCGCAATTATCAGTAGATGAGATTCCACTCATGCAATTGAGGGGAATATACCTTGTGGAAGCTCTCTTTTACATTTTTCATCATTTAAAACTGGCAGTGCAAGAATGAGCGTTGGCATGTGTGATCATTTCTGACGACGGAGGAAGTCTCTCATGTCTTGGTGTGATTCCCCACGGACAATCAATCGCATCTTCTTTGAATCTTCCCACAAAAACCCACCAATCTCTCTTGCAAAATCACAAGCAGCTTCAAAAACATCCTGATGATAAGGATGGGTTAGAAAAACTCAAGTGCATAAGCACAGAATAGATTAATTTAATAATCATTGAATAACGTGAGGTTAAAGTTTTTACCTTAGATGGAAAATCTTCATATAGATGTGAAGGAATCATCTCAACCCTATTCCGATCTGTCTCCCAGAGTCTAATCTGTAGGCAGATTATACATCAGCTCTTCCCCATCAATGGAGAGCAGGTAGATTACCCTTCAAACTTGTATTATGTTATTTATGGAATAAAAATAAGTCTCAAGAACTAGCTGAATGTCTTAAACTAGATTATACAAAAATGTGTTGGCTGAGTGCCAATAATATAGGGAAGTTTCTTTGTCGTGCTAACTAATCTAACATGAAAGAAGACATCAGATTCGCTAAAGTAGATCAATGATACTAATTTTGGGTATCAGATTTTAGGTGCCTCACTTAATTTCTATTAAATAGAAGATCCACAATAGAAGTGTCCTAATACAATTAGTTTTTTTTTTACTAATTATCTTGTATCATTTCTCCAGTTGAGTACAGGTATTTTGTTCTTTCTCTCCGCACCCGCACACCACCACACCCCCCCCCCCCCCCCCCCCCCCCCCCCAACACACACACACAACAACCCCCCATCTTTTCTTTTTTGTTTTGTTAGGACACTATTATGAAGTTAATCTCAAAAATAGTGAGAGTTTCCTCACACTTAGAAGTTTCTTTTTATAGACTTGGAAGCAGTGGAGGGATGTTTTTAGTAAAAGGAAATCCTGAATTTAGTGCTATGAGTGGGACCACGACCAAGAGTCTCCTTGAAAAAAATGAAAATAAAAAACTTTATTCAACTTACGTTACAGTTTCATTGTGAGAGCTATGCTTTTCTATTACAAGTGATTCCAACTAGCTAGGTTTGCTGGTGATGATGCTTCCAAACCACCCCTAGGTGTAGGACCAACATGCTGAGGAAGCCTGAAGTGACAATGGGGAGGCTGATCCAGACCAGTTAAGCACCAGCTATGCAAATCTGGAAGTTTGGAAGCACCCGACTGGGGTTCATGACCCAGACCCACAACCATGGAAGAGGCCCAACCAGGTCCTTTACCATCCTAGGCCTTGGCCCATGACTGTTCGAGAAGCATAATTGGTTCAGAATAATGGGGACAACAATCAAGCCATTTCAATTGTTTCATTTTTCTAGCTTTGGATCAAGCAGGTTTGATGGTGAATCATCCCACCAGACCACCTAAGGGGATGATGCCCTATGATCCACTTGTAGAAGCATAAAGTGATGATTCCGTGAATCAATCCAGGACAAGTTTGGCATCAGAGTATGTAAGACCTGTCGTCTATCTGTTCTCCATAAAATCTGCTTCTATCCCTCTATCCCCTATCAAAGCATGTAAGACCTTGTTTGGTATTAGAGCCCCCTTAATCGCTCTTCTTCTCTAGCATGAGTAGCCTTAAATTACTTCACACCATAAAAGGAGGACGGCTTCACAAAATCCAAGAATAAATAAGGAATACTCCAGATTTCCACATGAAAGCAACATGAGTTTTGCTAATGGACTTCTAAAATAATTTTAAAAATGAAATCTAGATCATAGTTTTGAATTTCGTTTCAGATGTCGTTTCAATTTGTCCTCTAAATGAAAATTTTCGGCCAATTCAGAAATTTAGATTAAACCTTTCATACTAATGTTTCGTAAAAAATATATATATATATATATGGGGGAGCCTCTCCTAAGCTCAAGCTGAGGGTAAAATAAGCTCAAGCATGCCCTTCACACATGTTAACTAGGCTATGCTTCCCCTTTGGATCAGGTCAATCTGACATGTGAACTGACTTGGCTCGACACCAGAGCCTAGGCCTTCTAATTCCTTCATTTTGGTGCGCGTAGAGAGCAAAGCTAGAGACCCTAGTCTCTGGTTTTCCTGTAACAATCTGGCTTGAACCCGAACTCCACTCCTGTCTTCTCTGGCCACGACAAGGGCGTAGAGACGGCGGCGGTCTCTTTCTCCGGCCGCGTGGATGCCCACAGATCCAGCGATGGAGACAACCAGAACTAGCTCAGGCGACGTTTAGCTAAGCCGAGCAATATTGCAAATGCGCCGACTAGTGCGCCCGGCATGGTTTAAGGGCCTAGACTCAGGGCACGACATGGGCCTGGCCGAGTTCGAGTCGTCCCTTATTATTATTATTATTTTTGTGTTCTTTTTTTGTTTAAGCAATGTATTAAAATGATTAAAAGTTCTCAAAAATTGTAAATAATTGAAAAATAACCTTAGGGGCCCCTCCAAAACTTCTGAGCTCGCCTTTCTAATTCCTCAACTATTTATACAATGATGAACATTATATTGTGATTTGTGATAATTGAAGTATAATGTGAATTATGAACTATGAACTATGAACTATTAAATGAAAATCAATTAAAATCAAACTGAACTCTCAAGTATGGAGTATCAACTAAGAATTGAAGTATCAATTATCAACTATGAAGTATGAAACAACAAATGTCAAATGGCAAACATATGGTCATAGTGTCATACCTTAGTCCTTAACACATTCTTCATTGAATTTAACACCAGGTTGAATGCCTTGCTGGTTGGATGTCGTCATCATCATCATCGTCATGTTGTTGTTGACAATAGTATTGAGCAATATCAAAATTGAAAAGCTCTTGTTCTCCTTGTCCTTGATTGAATTGTTCATGACCATAAAGATAATGAGTTGATGGCGGTACTTAATGCATATGTATCATAATTACTCCATACTGCTTTTGCCCGCCATATCCATGTAAAATACCACCATACGCACCATATTACCCAATTGAGGGATCAAATCGTAACTACTCATGGTCACCATATTGCTGTCCTCCATATGGACTTGATGCTAGTAGATGTGGTTCTTCATAAAATTGTTCTGATTGCTCTCTTCCTTGTCCATCAGCAGGCTCAGGTTCACCACTCATGTCATGGATAGTGATATTATCCTGAAATTCTTCATTATTGTAATGACCGAGCCTACTTTTGTAGGCCAGCCCTTTTCCAGGTGGGCCATGGTAGTCCCAAACTATGTTTGGAGCCTGACTGGGAGTCTCCTAATTGATCGGAATGTTTTAGGACTTTTGGCAAGTCCATTGAAGGAGTCCCGGTAGAATTTCTCTCTCAGATTTTGTTTCCCAACAGACTTCCTCTCTCAGAATAGCAGTTTCCAAACAGGACTCCCCATCAAACAATATATATACACAGATTAGAACCCATCGTAGGTACAGCACCAATAGAAACTGAAAGAGAGAGAGAGAGAGAGAGAGAGAGAGAGAGAGAGAGAGAGAGGACTGACTCGGCTGTGAATCTGTTAGGAGAAGAAGAAGATCAATAGCGGGACGCGCGGTGGATGACTGACAAACAACCGACCACTGCTCGATCAACACGTGTCTACACCAGGTGAGTGGAATCTAAACTGAATATTGATGCCCTGAATTTAGTATGAAATTTAATCTATGTGATCCATCGATGAACTGTTGCTTCGTGCACTCGCGCTACAGTAATCACTGGCAAACGTATCAGCCAGATTTGGTTTTGAACCCAGACGACCCATCCAGTCCTAAATCAGATCTCATAATCTGATACAGAATTAGTAATAGACCCTAATGACCTATACAGGTTGAGAAGCATCTCAATTACACCATCGATTGTGGAGAAAAGGATTTCTCCCGACTGTGACGACATTATAAGAAGGCAAAAGGTCATCGATACTTACCTTCCAGATGGAGAAATTGGAGAAATTAGTTGCTTCGGTCCTGCTTTAGTCTTCAACTTAGGCCTCCTTCCCACAGAAACCAAATTCGAACGAAACTCAGGCTTGGATCTGAGATCGCCACAGTCGGCCCTCGTCAAAACCTTCTTCACGTGATTGAGTTAGGACTCTCCGTGGAGCACCTGATGAATGATCAGGTCCCCAAATCTGCTAGCAGACCCTAGGGCGACCTCAAGGGTGAAGGAGTCGTGCGATTTGAACCATTGAACTCCCCGGATGAACTGCTCCCAGACAAGCCAGGCGAGCCTTCATCTTGACGCATATGAAGACGGTGAAGTGAGAATCCTCTGGGCTCTGTCGACATAATCTAATAAACCCACCGAATTACATAGAGGTCCCTGATGTTATATTCAATTGTCACATGACCCTTTTCCTTTTATTATTATAAGGACATGCAGAGGCAGTAAGCATGGGCTGTTATTATAATCTAATGACCCTGGTAATTACTGTATAAGTGCTGAAAATTTTTATCTGGTAATTGTAAACATGACTTGATGTCCGTGGCTAATCTTCATAATAGATAAATAGTTTCCCTCAATAAGATACGGACAATGCCACACCCTGATACCAACTCCGAGTCGGAGTGGGGCGAGGATTAACCAGTGTTGTGTGGTACTAGCCAAATAAAAGGATAAGATGATGTAGCCAATTAGGGTGAAGATGAAGCTATACAAAAATTATTGAGATGAATTTACCATTGATTATTAAAATAAGCGTGACACCAACTGTTGGCACTGAGTATAGAACTTCCCTCGTGGATGTCGGTCGAGGGGAAAAGG
Organism: Sextonia rubra; assembly: GCA_037013555.1. NCBI lineage: Eukaryota > Viridiplantae > Streptophyta > Magnoliopsida > Laurales > Lauraceae > Sextonia > Sextonia rubra. The sequence continues at coordinate 70,336,536 of JASUAD010000001.1, forward strand.
TTCAGCAATCATGGTGGCATGATAAGCCATGTTGTTGATAGAAATGTAGATACTCTGGTTGAGGGTATCGGAACAGGCTCAACATTCATGGTAATTGACAAGCCGTGTTGTTGACAGAAATGTAGATACACCGTATGGGGTATCGGAATTGTTTGATGCCACAGTGGGAAATCACTCAAGAAAGAAATTGATTAGAATGTGACTGAAATCATATCATTGAATATATATATGTTTTCCGAATGATTGAAATATGCTTTACCTTAATGATTTCCTATTCTACTCACCAGTTTTACTGATTAGTGGTTCGCCCCACTTCAGGTAATGCAGTTGTGGAGGTTGCGGGAAGTGACGGGGATCAGCCGGTGGACTTTGGCATGCGTAGCTGATCCAGAGTGCGGAGAAAATAAAAGAATAGATTTATAACTGGGATTAGCCCAAGACTTAGATATTATTATTATCTTTCTTTTTCCATTAGGAATGGTCTTATTCAGTAGTGTTGTCAAGACATATAATATTTACATACTGGTTGAAATAAAGTAAAATTTGATTGTTTATGACCTTGATGCTCATGAGAATTTGATTTATGTGATGTTGTTATAATAATCTGAGTACGGCTTAAGAATCTGAAGAGCTCCAGATTCTTGGGCCGTTACAAAGTGGTATCAGAGCAAGGTCTTGGGCAAACTTTAAAATACCTAGAAACCACCAGGCAACGTGGTGAGGACGTGGATTGGGTATTTAGATAAGGAATTTATTTACTATATACTAACAACTGTACTTCCATTGTAGGAGAAAGAACATGACTTCCCAAGGAAACCCCATCCGTAATTCCAATGGAACTGAAAGTGGTACCTCGAATTTGAATGAGGGACAGACTCAGGTGCCTGAATATGTGAAAACTATGTTTGATACTTTCATGAGAGCATATAATCAGGTGCAAGAGCAGATACAGACTTTGGCGCAGCGACCAAATGACAATGATCGACCACAAGGCGGGGTCCATGCTGGGGGAGGCAGAGACAGAGAGCGAGACTCGTTATACAAGAGGTTCAATGAGTTTCGTCCTCGATATTTTGATGACACCATAAATCCATGGGAGGCGAACAAATGGATAGAAAACATGGAGGCAATCTTTGAGGTGATGGGCTGCACGGATCACCAGAAAGCCCTGTTGGCAGCATTTAAACTGGAAGGAGATGCAAAAGAGTGGTGGAAATCTGCAAAGAAAACCTATCCAGGTCCGGAGGGCGAGATTACTTGGGCTTTCTTTAAGAAGGAATTTATTATGAAGTTTATACCGGAGCATATTAAGGAAAGGAAGAGAAGAGAATTCCAGAATCTAGTGCAAGGAGACATGTCAGTGACAAAGTATAATAATAAATTTACTGAGCTGTCCCATTTTGCGGAGGGCTTGATAGCAACAGAGGAGATGAAACGTAATAAGTTCATTGAAGGGTTGCGTCCGGATATTAAGAAGGATGTACGGCTGGGACAGCCCGTAACTTATGCGGATGCGTTGAAAAGGGCATATGTATCAGAAGAAGCTACTGATGAAATCAATGGGGTGACTCCACCAACAACGACAGAAAATAGAAAGAGGAAACGAGAAAACCATCCATCCCGGAAGAAGCAAAAGGTGGATTCTCAGGTTGAATGCAGTCGCTGCGGCAAGAACCATGAACTGGCGCAGTGCCCATGGCAGCGCGGTGCGTGCTTTACATGCGGCCAGGTGGGTCATAGGCGTAAGGACTGTCCAAAATGGCAAAAGAAAAATCAGACACAGCGACAAGGACAGCAGTCGCAGCAGGACCAACAAAATTTTTCACAGTCACGCCAGAACCACCAAAATTACCCTCCTCGAAATCAAGGAAATCCACAGCAGAGTAATCAACCGAATCAGCCACCACAGAGGAACCAACAGAACGGTCAGTACCAGCAGAGGGGATATCCACAGAATCCGCCACAGGGGCAGAATTATAACCAGGGAAGAAACAATCAAGGCGGAAATCAGCAGAAACAGCAACCTAATGCTAGGGCTTATGCAATCACACAGCAGGAGGCAGACATGGCAAACAATGTAGTTGAGGGTACGCTTTTTATCTTTAGCACTAAAGCCATTACACTATTTGATTCTGGTTCCACGCATAGCTTTGTTTCACATGTGTTTGCCCCGAAACTAAACATGCGACCCTCTAAACTTTCCCAAGCTTTGATTGTATCAACCCCCACCGGAGGTCAAGTGAACACTAGAACAATATTCTATGATTGCCCCCTGAATCATGATAAAGTTGTCATGCCCGCAAATCTAATAGTATTACCAATGCATGATTTTGACATTATTTTGGGAATGGACTGGTTAGCAAAGTATAGGGCTGTGTTAGACTGTTTCAATAAGATAGTTCGCTTCAAATCAAAAGGATATAAGGAGGTACAGATAGTGGGAACCAGGAAACCCATGGAGTCTAGAGTGATCTCGGCAATTAAAGCCAGCCAATTACTGAGAAATGGGTGCAGGGGATACCTTGCATTCGTCACTGAGGAGAAACAAAAGCCTGAGTTGGAGGATATACCGGTAGTGAGAGAATTTCCCGATGTATTCCAAGATGACTTACCCGGTTTACCGCCGGTACGGGAGATCGATTTCACTATTGAATTGATGCCAGGAACAGCCCCAATCTCTAAGGCACCCTACCACATGGCGCCTGCTGAACTAAGGGAACTGAAAGAACAGTTACAGGAATTAATGGATAAGGGATTCATTAGACCTAGTGTCTCACCATGGGGAGCACCTGTATTATTCGTTAAGAAGAAAGATGGAACCTTGCGCATGTGCATCGATTATCGGCAATTAAACCAGGTCACCATTAAGAATAAGTATCCTCTGCCGCGGATAGATGAATTATTTGATCAGCTCCAAGGTGCAAGATACTTCTCAAAGATTGATTTACGGTCTGGATACCATCAGCTAAGGGTGAGGAATGAAGATATACCAAAGACAGCTTTCCGGACACGGTATGGACATTACGAGTTCCTAGTAATGCCGTTCGGGCTAACAAATGCACCAGCGGTGTTCATGGCACTCATGAATCAAATTTTCAAGCCATACTTGGATCAGTTCGTAGTGGTATTCATTGATGACATCCTAATTTACTCAAAGACGGAAGCGGAAATGGGAATCACTTGCGCACTGCACTGCAATTATTAAGAGATAATCAGTTGTATGCAAAGTTGAGTAAATGCGACTTTTGGCTAGCGCAGGTAAATTTCTTAGGTCACATCATTTCAGGCGAAGGCTTGTCAGTAGATCCCGCAAAGATCGAAGCTATCACTAATTGGAAACAACCAACCACAGTGGCAGAAATCCGAAGTTTCTTAGGACTCGCAGGATATTACAGGCGGTTTGTGAAAGGTTTTTCTTCTCTTGCGGGACCTTTGACTCGGCTCACTAGGAAGAATGTCCAGTTCAACTGGGATGATAAATGTGAGTCTAGTTTTCAGACATTAAAGGACAAGCTAACCACAGCACCAATCCTAGCCCTACCATCTGGCAGTGGTGGTTTTGTGATATTTTGCGATGCGTCTCTTCATGAACTGGGATGTGTACTCATGCAAAATGGTAAAGTGATTGCTTATGCTTCCAGACAACTGAAGACTCATGAACAGAATTATGCGACACACGATTTAGAATTGGCTGCAGTCGTCTTTGCCCTCAAGATTTGGCGACACTATCTCTATGGAGAAGAATTCCAAGTATATACAGATCATAAGAGTCTGAAATATGTTTTCTCTCAGAAAGACTTGAACTTGAGACAGAGGCGATGGTTGGAATTTCTAAAAGATTATGATTTCTCTATTTCCTACCACCCTGGTAAAGCAAATGTAGTAGCCGATGCTTTGAGTCGGAAATCAATTCAATTAGCCTGTTTGACAGCAGAATGGAAATTATTAGAAGAGATCAAGGATCTAGAAGTAACTCTTTGGCCCATAAGTGATAAGATTTTATTGGGTAATTTTAAGGTGCAGCCAGAACTCATACAGCGAATTAAGAATCACCAAAAGGATGATGCAGCACTTTTGGAAATTTTCGAAAAGATGGATAACAAGCCAGAATTTTCACTTGCCAATGGTACCTTATATTTCCGAGATCGGCTATGTGTTCCTAACATTCGAGAGATCAAGGATGAGATACTACGGGAAGCACACCATACTCGGTACACCATACACCCAGGGAATACCAAGATGTACCAAAACCTCAGAAAACGATTTTGGTGGATTGGAATGAAAAATGACATTTCTGAATTCGTAGGAAGGTGTCTTACATGTCAACAAGTAAAGGCAGATCACCAGAAGCCAGGAGGATTACTACAACCACTTCCTATTCCTGAATGGAAATGGGAACATATCACTATGGATTTTGTGTCGGGATTTCCACGAACCTTCCGGAACAATGAAGTTATTTGGGTTATTGTGGATCGTTTGACTAAATCTGCACATTTTATTCCTCTCAAGAATAAGACTTCGATGAAGGAATTGGCTCAAAAATATGTCAAGGAAATTGTTCGGTTACATGGAATTCCGGTTTCCATTGTTTCGGACAGGGACTCCAGGTTTGTGTCTAACTTTTGGAGGAAACTACAGATGGCTATGGGAACACAATTGCGTTTTAGTACGGCATACCATCCCCAAACTGACGGCCAGACTGAAAGGACTAACCAAACTCTTGAAGATATGTTGCGAGCATGTGCCTTAGATTTCAAAGACAGTTGGGATGAGCAATTACCACTCGTGGAGTTTGCTTATAATAATAGTTACCATTCAAGCATTCAAATGGCACCTTTTGAGGCGTTGTATGGACGAAATTGCCGAACTCCTATTTGCTGGGAGGAGGTAGGTGACCGAAGAATACTTGGACCAGACTGGGTGCAGACTTCGACGGATAATATCAAGAAAATCCGAGATAGGCTAAAGACTGCTCAAAGTAGACAGAAAAGTTATGCTGACCATCGCAGGAGAGAATTGGAATTCGCCGTAGGAGACCATGTTTTTCTCAAAGTATCTCCAACTAAGGGAGTTATGCGATTCGGGAAAAAGGGTAAGTTGAGTCCGCGTTATATTGGACCATTCGAAGTGACAGGACGAGTGAGTGATGGGAATGCTTATGAGCTCGCACTACCACCTCAATTGTCAGGCGTCCACAATGTCTTTCATGTGTCTATGCTAAGGAAATATAACTCAGATCCCTCGCATGTTATTGACTTCGAGCCTCTCCAGTTACAACAAGATTTATCCTATGAAGAGAAGCCGGTGGCTATTCTAGAGACAAAGGAAAGAGCCCTGCGGAACAAGACTATTCGATTAGTTATAAGGTCTTATGGCAGCATCATAATCAACTCGAAGCCACCTGGGAGTCAGAGGAGGAGGTCTGTGACAAATATCCACAACTTTTCCCATCAGGTATGATTTAAATTTGGAGGACCAATCTTCCTAAAGGAGGGGAGTATGTAATGACTGAGCCTACTTTTGTAGGCCAGCCCTTTTCCAGGTGGGCCATGGTAGTCCCAAACTATGTTTGGAGCCTGACTGGGAGTCTCCTAATTGATCGGAATGTTTTAGGACTTTTGGCAAGTCCATTGAAGGAGTCCCGGTAGAATTTCTCTCAGATTTTGTTTCCCAACAGACTTCCCCTCTCAGAATAGCAATTTCCAAACAGGACTCCCCATCAAACAATATATATACACAGATTAGAACCCATCGTAGGTACAGCACCAATAGAAACTGAAAGAGAGAGAGAGAGAGAGAGAGAGAGAGAGAGAGAGAGGGAGAGAGGACTGACTCGGCTGTGAATCTGTTAGGAGAAGAAGAAGATCAATAGCGGGACGCGCGGCGGATGACTGACAAACAACCGACCACTGCTCGATCAACATGTGTCTACACCAGGTGAGTGGAATCTAAACTGAATATTGATGCCCTGAATTTAGTATGAAATTTAATCTATGTGATCCATCGATGAACTGTTGCTTCGTGCACTCGCGCTACAGTAATCACTGGCAAACGTATCAGCCAAATTTGGTTTTGAACCCAGACGACCCATCCAGTCCTAAATCAGATCTCATAATTTGATACAGAATTAGTATTAGACCCTAATGACCTATACAGGTTGAGAAGCATCTCAATTACACCATCGATTGTGGAGAAAAGGATTTCTCCCGACTGTGACGACATTATAAGAAGGCAAAAGGTCATCGATACTTACCTTCCAGATGGAGAAATTGGAGAAATTAGTTGCTTCGGTCCTGCTTTAGTCTTCAACTTAGGCCTCCTTCCCACAGAAACCAAATTCGAACGAAACTCAGGCTTGGATCTGAGATCGCCACAGTCGGCCCTCGTCAAAACCTTCTTCACGTGATTGAGTTAGGACTCTCCGTGGAGCACCTGATGAATGATCAGGTCCCCAAATCTGCTAGCAGACCCTAGGGCGACCTCAAGGGTGAAGGAGTCGTGCGATTTGAACCATTGAACTCCCCGGATGAACTGCTCCCAGACAAGCCAGGCGAGCCTTCATCTTGACGCATATGAAGACGGTGAAGTGAGAATCCTCTGGGTTCTGTCGACATAATCTAATAAACCCACCGAATTACATATAGGTCCCTGATGTTATATTCAATTGTCACATGACCCTTTTCCTTTTATTATTATAAGGACATGCAGAGGCAGTAAGCATGGGCTGTTATTATAATCTAATGACCCTGGTAATTACTGTATAAGTGCTGAAAATTTTTATCTGGTAATTGTAAACATGACTTGATGTCCGTGGCTAATCTTCATAATAGATAAATAATTTCCCTCAATAAGATACGGACAATGCCACACCCTGATACCAACTCCGAGTCGGAGTGGGGCGAGGATTAACCAGTGTTGTGTGGTACTGGCCAAATAAAAGGATAAGATGATGTAGCCAATTAGGGTGAAGATGAAGCTATACAAAAATTATTGAGATGAATTTACCATTGATTATTAAAATAAGCGTGACACCAACTGTTGGCACTGAGTATAGAACTTCCCTCGTGGATGTCGGTCGAGGGGAAAAGGTTCAGCAATCATGGTGGCATGATAAGCCATGTTGTTGATAGAAATGTAGATACTCTGGTTGAGGGTATCGGAACAGGCTCAACATTCATGGTAATTGACAAGCCGTGTTGTTGACAGAAATGTAGATACACCGTATGGGGTATCGGAATTGTTTGATGCCACAGTGGGAAATTACTCAAGAAAGAAATTGATTAGAATGTGACTGAAATCATATCATTGAATATATATATGTTTTCCGAATGATTGAAATATGCTTTACCTTAATGATTTCCTATTCTACTCACCAGTTTTACTGATTAGTGGTTCGCCCCACTTCAGGTAATGCAGTTGTGGAGGTTGCGGGAAGTGACGGGGATCAGCCGGTGGACTTTGGCATGCGTAGCTGATCCAGAGTGCGGAGAAAATAAAAGAATAGATTTATAACTGGGATTAGCCCAAGACTTAGATATTATTATTATCTTTCTTTTTCCATTAGGAATGGTCTTATTCAGTAGTGTTGTCAAGACATATAATATTTACATACTGGTTGAAATAAAGTAAAATTTGATTGTTTATGACCTTGATGCTCATGAGAATTTGATTTATGTGATGTTGTTATAATAATCTGAGTACGGCTTAAGAATCTGAAGAGCTCCAGATTCTTGGGCCGTTACAATTATCACCACTATCATCTGGTTGTTGTGCATGACAACCTTGATCCCTTTGTGGTGAGCCACTTTTGCTTGAAGATGATGTATTACATTCTTCTTCTTCTTCTTCATGAGTGGCTAAATACTTGCTTTCCTAATCCTTACCTTTTGTTTTCCTCCTGTATTGAAGAGTTAGATCTTTAAGAAGTCGTTTGGCTTTGGAGAAGGTTGAACCACCACATGAACCTAACTTATCCTTAGCCCCTTTAACACGGTCTGAACTAGAACGTGTTAACTCTAGCTCACATTGTGAGCCCTGTGAGGGCCCCTCTGCCACACTCTTTCCCTTTTTCTCGTGTGGTAGCAGATCTATGAATGTGAGGTGGGGGTGGGGGTTTTGATTCCTATTATGGGGACTCGGTTTCATCAGGATCATACATGTATTCATCTATGAAATCTGTATTTGGTAAAACTACAGCTTCTCTTTCAGCCAACCAATCCTCTAATGGGTCATCTTCTTCGAATATATAATCCAAATTAATTAGATTATACTCTTCGTTATCCCTTTTTTGGAGATTTCTTGCCCTCAACCTCATATTATAATAGACAAAAACCAACTTATCCAATTTCCCCATATTAAGGTGATTCCTGCTTTTCGTGTGGATCAAGCTAAATATACTCCAATTTCATTCACAACCAGATGATGATGCTGTTTGGCTCAGAATTTTTCTTACTAGATTTCTAAGGTAAGGAGCATTATCGCCAAAGTTGTTCCACCATTTAGCTATAATTAAAATTTAAATTAAGCCATTCCCCATGAGAAAACTGTAACTGATTATTAATCCACTAAAGATTATTAAGAATATAACATACCTGAATTCATCCTTTTACGAGATATTATACAGAGCTCATCTCCAAAACTTCCAAGAGTGCCTTTATAATTCCTCAACTATAAAATTATCAAGTTCAAATAAATAAACTAAAACTGTATTGGTAACCTATTATCTTGATGCAAACAAAATGTCATATTATAAAATCTTACTTAGTTAAGAATTGCAATTTTCATCTTATCACTAACCATTGTCTCTAATATTTTTTTAAAGCCTCGAAAAACTTCCTCGTACTTAGAGAGAATCCCTTGCTATAGAAGCATAATGGGTTCAAGAATATGCTGAATTATGTCATAAAGTATTTTATTGATTAAATTCTACTAAATAAATCAATGTTTAAAACTTCAAACATAAAATGAAGCAACTGTGTATATCTTAATTTACATGCGGCGTATATATCTTGATGTAATTGGTTGTTCCATCTTTTATCAATAATTTTCCACAGCGTCTTATAATAAGTCCCATACTTTTCTTTAGATCTTGCCTCAATAGCAAGCTTCACAAGATCCATTGCATTATAGATATAACCCATTGTAGGCTTCGTATTACCATCCACCAATTTCAATACCTTCACAAGCAACTCAAGTAAGTATGTAATTCTCTCAGCCTTGTGCCAAAAATTTGTACCCAATACAATTTCTTGTACAAGTTGTGGCAATCTCTATCCTGAAAACGTAGATTTTAGATATGCTTCACTCGTCTATATCTGCATTATGTTAGCTTTATGACGACAAAGACTCTCCAAAGCCAAAAAATTGGTAGCAAATCTTATAATACCCAGCCTCAAAATCTCACGACCATTATTGAATTCTCTCATCATATTGGTCAACCACTAATGATTGTATATCAAACTTGTAATACTCTTCCATCTTCAATAGTGGAGTGGACATCTTCCAATTTTTCAATGTCCTCCAACATAAGATCAATATAATGTGCTGCACATGGCACCCAAACAATATGTGGAAACTTGTCATGTAATAGTTTCCCCGCCGCCTTAAAATTTGCCGCATTGTCTGTCACAACTTGGACAACATAGTCACTGAATCCCTCAATCATTTTTAGTCTTATATCCCTTAAACTAAACAAATATTGGGCATCCAATTTATGTCTTTTGCATCTACTGAGTGAATAAAACATATTCCCATTACAGAATTTGTCGTAAAATTAATTATGAGCCGCTTATTATTGCTTGTCCATCCATCATATATAAGTGTGCACCCATATTCTTTTCAAGTCTCAATATGGTCATACACGTACTTCGTATAATCTCTGTACTCCATATCAAGATATTTGCCGCTAATCTCATAAGCGGTAGGTGGTTTAACTTCGAGACCCGCCTCAGCAATGGTATCCACCATTGCCCGATAGTATGGTGAGGTAGCCATATTTGGAGGAATCTGATTATAATGGAAGAACTTTGAAATTGCTCTGCCTGTCTTCAAAGCTTTGGTTTTCATATCACCCATCATGGAACTAAAAACCTTGGGTTGCTTTATGCTTTGGGTTCTATGTAAAAATGAATCTAAAGTACCTTTCCTTGCTGTATCCTCAGAAGGCTTCGGAGGTACTCTTGAAGGTCCGGCCCCACCTCGTTCTTTGAAACGAACAAGCTTAGCTTCATAAGCTTGATGGCTCTGCTTCATTGCCCTCCTCATATCGCTAGCCTCTTCATCCTCGTCATCATCATCATCTTCAGAAGAGTCATCAATCCTGTCCATTCGAGCAACCCTCTCTTGAAATTTTTTCTTCTCTACTTTTTCAGTCTTATATGCGGATAAAATGTCCCTCATTTCTTTCCTAACTTCAATGGGGGCATTTGAACAACCTTTTGTATCTCATAAAATATGTGCAAGATGTTTAAATCTGTAGATTCCACCATGCAAGGTTTTTTCCACACCATTTATATTTCACCTTAAGACGGTCTCCACCAACAATCTCTCCATGAGCACAACCAGGATCAACTTCCCTCTCTTTCTTCTATGGTGCCATTCTATTTATGAATCAAGTAACTAGTAATCTGCATAATTTGTCAATTTAAAAAACCATATTAATACCCTATGATCTTTTTGTCAACCATCTAATCTAACTCTAGAAAATATGTTAGGAAGTTACAACTAAGTTAGTTGAACTAATAAGATTAAAAAAACCATAGATCTATTTACTAGGCAACACATCCATTATGTTCATATACATAACATAATCCACCCACAAGCTTACATACATACTTTATCATCTTTTCGAAACTATATAAGCATGTACAAATCAATAAATATAATTTTTTATTTATTTTATACAAAATATAATAAAAATTACAACTTTAGATCACACATGCATAGATCTATGAAAAAAAAACCATAGATCCATGTAGTACACACCCAAAAGAGTAAGAATCTACAACAAAAAAAAAAAAAAAAAAAAAAAAACAAAGTAACTCATGAAAAAAAATTGATTTTTTCTATTTTTTTTGAAAAATCCGAAAAATACAAAAAATGTATTTTCCATAGCAATCATTAGTAAAAATTTCAACCCATCTACAACCAATATAGTATGATCCTTTCTCACCCATGTAAGCATTAAAAAAAAAAAAAAAAAAAACATACCTCAAACACCAAAATTTCAAAACCCCTCTTTTGAATGAATAGTAGTCTTGATTTTTGGAAGCACAAATATCTAAAAAAAAAAAAAAAAACAAATTTGAGCCATGATCTCTTCACAAAGAGTCTTCTCCCAGCCTCCCTTAGCCTCTCTTCTCTTTTAAAACATGAAAAATGAGCTTTTAGGGCTCCCTCCACCCATATATATGTCGGCCGAGTTCGTCATTGTGCGGACTCGGCCAACTTAGGCGAGCTAGTCCCTCTCCGGCGATCTCGAGTCGGCCAGACCCAACTCGGGCTCAACCGAGTCCAGGTTGAGTTGGCTGAGTTTTTAATCCATGGTGCCTAGTGGTCGCATGGTGACTGCAGCTTCAGGATGGATGGGGTCATGATTCTGAATAAGGGAGGAGCGATCGATAACCGGCGGTGGAGGATGTAGCGATTAGAGTCGGTCGGCTATCGTACAGGGTCGCGAGGATGCTAGGTGTCTCTGAGGATGGGAATCCAACGACAAAGTGGCACGGTCTTCGTCGGTGGCAAACCAGAGGACGTCTTTTTCTTGGAGCTCAGATCTGATTGTGGAAATGGATGGATAGATGAGAGCAGACTGCTTTAGGTTATTTTTGTCACGTGTAAAAGGCATGCTTGCACTTATTTTACCCTAGGCTTGAGCTTAGGAGAGGCTCCCCCCATAAATAAATATATAATGCTTTATTCCTATGAGAAGTGGGCCCCATTTGGTGATTGGACCAGGAGGAATGAAAAGATCTATGGTGGGATGAAAAGATCTATGTGGGACCATTCTAAATATCAAGTTTACCTCCAATCACATGTCCCTAATCCCTTCATCCGTGGCTTACAAATCTAATCCATTTAGATTAGTACACTGTTGATCCAATGCTCTAGTAAATTTAGATTTGACCGAAAGTTGGGGCTTGTGACTATCAAGGGGGTTCCTATGTATTGGAAGATTTGGATCCCCACCTAGACTTCTTATAAGAAAGTGATAAGAACTAGTTTTTATAGGATTATTTTCCATAAATATATATATATAAAGAATTCTCAAAAACTCCCCATTTCAAAAGGGGAGTTTTTGCCCATTTTGATTTGTCAAATGAGATTGTGCCACTTCACATTTACATGCCAACTCATATTGAAAGAGAAAAATTACGGATGGATAAATACTTTTGACTTTCTAAATAATAGGACAAGAGGATTACATTAGCCAATTAGAAAAGGAGAGTTTTTCTTAAGAAAATGCCCGGGGAGTTCTATAGCGCGCCCCTATATATATATAGACACACACACTCATGCAGAAATCTATATATTTATTTTAAGTGGAAATTGACAAGGAAATTTATTTTAAGTGGAATTCTTCTTCTTATTTATTCGTTTATTTCAGTTAGAAAGAGAGCTTAGGTAGGGGTTGGGACTTCTAAGAAGAAGAAGAAAAAAAAAGGCATTAGGTCCTTTTTTAATCATTTTGTACGAAATTTTCAAAATCCACCAAAATTGACAGAAATCTTAACTGAAAAGTTGTGAAGGGCTCTTTCGTTTCAGAATGTAGGGCGAAACAAAATTTCTCAGAAATTTCATATGAGAGGAAACGAATTTCACAGCTATTATCTGGATTCCTTAAAATAATTGACCTTATCAATCTTTTACTTTGGTTAGACCTCTAAGTTTTTCAAGCAATAAAATTATAAAGATAGGGCTCATGGAATCATTAACTAAACGATCCTTTACACACAATATTTGTAACAAGGGAACAAATTAAAAATCTTCAGTTCCTAGGTTATAGGATCCATGCTTAGTAGGACCTAACTAATAGGGAAAATCTCCTACAAGATAGAAAATCCATGGTACTAGTGTCGCAATGGTCTAATGCGAATCCGGATACAGAAAGATACGGGTGGGATACGTGCAAAACTTTAGGATATTACTTTCTCCTAAATTTTAGGATATTGGCTTGAAATGAGGGTTTTTTAGAAAAAAAAGGAAAGGGGCTTGGGAAGTCGGCATTTGTTGCTGCGTAGATCTATGAAGGAAAAGAAAAAGATGAAAAGAGACATAAAGAGAGAGAGAGAGAGTGAGAGAGTGACAAAGAGAGAGAGCTAGAATGTACCTATTGTTTCCATCCGCGCTATCACCATCACTGTAGCTATTGTCGTCACCTTCCTCCTCCCCTTCTCTCTCCCTCTCTCTATAGAAAGTTGAAATGGTGAGGTCTCTTGAATCATCTCTAGGAAATAAAAAAGTGATAGGGCAAATGTGCTTTAAAAAACATTTTCCCTTCCCAAATTTGCCCATGTCTTTTATGTTATTTCAAAAATGCCCTTTGCTTTTCCCTTCTTTTTTCTTCATAAAAGTCCCCTAGCATATATCTAATACAAAAATTTCCAAAAGGCTATATATTTTTCATAAAAGCCACTTTTCTAAATTAATACATAATGGAGAATATTTTTTTATTTTTTATTTTAATATTATGGATCACAGTGTGCCTACCATTAATAATTTTACCTATATATAATAATGTCCTACTATTAATCACCTTAGCTAAATTTAATAAAATTTCTTAAAACCATTTTAAGTGTTGTACCCGTATCTATGGCCTTACTTTTTTTAAATTGGCATATCGAACCCCCATGCCCCGTGTCAGTGTCCATACCTGTGTCCGTATCTGGGCATAATAAGTTTAGAATGATTTTTAATTTAATGATAATTAAGGACTGTTTTAATGAATGGGACCTTCATTATATACATAACATAATTCATGTGAGTATTTACCAAACCCATTAGGTATTGGAACGGGCATATCATAGGACAAAAGAGTTTCAATCTGTATTGAAATTCTACTATATGTACTTTAACTAAGAAAATTTTAGAAAATAAAATTTAAACCAGTAAGATCTCTTTATAGATATATATATTTGAAATCTAATATTAAAAGGTAAAATCAGGGTTTAGGGTGAAAAAAAATAACAATTGGAGCAGAAAATGCAATTGCATTATAAGGTAACAATCGAACAGGTCGAGCAAGTTAAAATTTATGTAACACCACACCTATTAGATAGAAAGCTCCGCGGAGGGTAACAAAAGTCCACATGCCACCTAATTGACACGAATGAGTAAAATCTCCTTGCGCTTCAGGTTGTTCTATCAACCTATCAATTCGGCTGTGATAGCCGATAATTTTCCAAAATTTAGTGATAGGACAATGAATAATATCTCAACAACATAGCAACACTGTCTGAACTGATTTCCGATTCATATTGGCTAATGTTGGGTTTTAGCTAAATATTCTAAACCATGGTGATGTAGGGCCAAGGGTTAGGGCTTGTAGGACGTGTTGAAGCATGTGTCCAAGGACACTTTAAACGTCTCCACAGACCATAAATGAGGATACACCTCAATGGAAAAACCCAATCAGGTAATTATCAAACTCTAAATTTTCATTCTCTACAATTCCCTACAAATAGGAAAAATAACTTGAGCCTTAAAAAACCTAATTAAACTAGGAAACTAAATAAATTAAAAACTTAATTCTAATTACAAATTTTAAATAAAGAAACTAATGAAATAATATTAAAATCCTAATTCTACTTGGACCCTACACATGTGGCCATTGATGCTAATCTTGCATCATTCTCAACTTGTTTGGAAAGAACTTGACCTAAAGTTCGGTAGATGCCCTCCTACGTTGAAGATCAATTCGGCGAACTTTTGATCTGTTGGTTGTGCTTGAGCTTGTATACACATCAAGAAAATCTGAGCATGATGCATTAGTTTGGTTGTGCTTGAACTTTTGATTTATTGGTTGCACTTGAACTTTTGATTTGTGGGTTACGCATGAGCTTGTACACATATCTTGAAAATTCTAAACATGAAGCATCTGTTTGTTTGAGAGCTGACTTGTGTGTGGATATGCAGTCGAACCGTCAGATACATCATGTGTGGAATTTGCACCGTTAGATCACAATCTTTGACTATCTGTTGTTCCCCTCCAAGTTATTGTTGATCCTCGAAGAAACAACCACGAATTCTAATTGTTGATCCTTGAAGAAAAGCCAAGAATTCTAACAACTTGCTTGTCTTTCCCACTATTTGTACCTCTTGATCACCATTACTTAGAGGGGAAAAGTAGAGGCCAAGTGCATTTGTGGAATCTTGTGTCTTACTCCAACTTCTCAGTGTGCATGTCCTATGCCATTGTTTCTTCAACATGGTCTATCATTATTTACAATGACTTTCCCTCTTGAGGCGTGACTTTCACAAGATGAGACCATTTAAGCATTTGCTCTGCATGAATTTATTCTCAATATGCCTCATGAATGGTCATTCAGTCATTCACTCTCTACACAATATCCAGTTTCAAGCCTCTGAAAAGCCTAATTAAATAGTGTTCGTCATCATCTCCTAACCAACATGCAGCTTGGAGCCTTGAAAATTGGTCAGAGTATTCAAAAACGGATAATTCTTCTTGTTTCAAATCAAGAAATTGCAATAAAACACTCCATTCTCAACATACCATAAGCCATATTTAACTTCATATTTCAGTCTTTGAAGTGCATTGTAGGTTTTACTAATATTGAATTTCATCTTTGATTAAAGAATGGACTAGCCTAATATGTAGAGTTGCTCCCTATGGGTATACTGGCAAAAACGGCTATGAGATCTGATGTTAAATGTTTCTGAAATGGCGAAGACAAATCCTGGACCTTTACTGTGGTCAAATCTATGCCTTGACCACTCTTTGATGATGTCATGTAGTTATGAGGTTAGCAATGATGCCTAGGATGGGCTTAACGAGGTCAAATCCGCCCAACTTTGGCCTTGAACTCAACCCAAACTAAGGCCTAGTAAAGAATTACTCTTGTTTTGCCTCGATTCTAGTCCCACAACAAAGGAAAATGAAGAAGGATTCTAGCCTATATTTGTTAATGTTGTTGTGTTTTTTCCCTTTCCCGGGCAAGGGTAAAGTTGGAGTTGGGGAATGGGTGGAAGAGGTAATGGTAGACAACGATGATGGTGATGATGATAGGCTTAGTTGGCGATAGTTTTGGTGAAATCAACGAAGGCAGAGAAGGTGGGAACTAGTGAAGTTGATAGTGGCAATGGGGTGTTGGTAGGAGGTGGACCCACCAGCTGCTACAAATTGGAGGTGGCAACGACTGTAGGTTTGGCAAAAACTAGGTACACACTCTTTCCCTCTACTACTACCACCCTTCTTTGTTTTCTTCCATCTCTAATGCACAGATACCTCAAAATGGGCAACGTATTGTTTCATATTGTATCCGATACTTCACTTTTTATGTATAAAATTCATGTCCTTGCCATGTCCATAGCGCGTCCCAACTATATCCACATCGTATCCGGGCATCATAGTCTTCCATCCTTTTCTCTTTATTTCTTATATATCCATTTTTTTTTAATTACTCTGGGTTCTGGGTGTGGGGTGGAAATGATGATGTGATTAGGGGAAGAGGGATTAGGCTCAGGTTTGGGGATGGGATTGGTTGGTTGAAGTCTAGGCAAGGCTTCAATGGGTGGGTTATGGGGTTCGGATGTTCGATGAAGGGCGAGATTGAGGGCGGATCAGAATTGGGTTTTGGTGACTAATGGGGGGACAAGGGGCTGGGTGTCAGGATTGGGTGCTTTTTGGAGATAGGATTTCACAAGGGTTTTTCGTAGGGTTGCAAATGGATACATGATTCCCCGATTATCCGAAGGTTTCGACCTGTGAAAAACCAGGTTCTGAACCTAGTTTAGGTTCCGATTCATAAATTGGTCTAGGTCTGGAACCCAATTTAAGTTCCGATTAATAAACGGGTTCGGTTCTGGGTCCATATAGGTTTCGACCCGTGGACTCAGGACCTGGCACAAAAGCCTTGAATATTGCAATTTGTACCCGAAAATCAACTTTGCTTTAGCATTTTTATATTTACTTTTAAAGATAGTAGACTTGATGCATTGTTATAAGTTGAACAATATCCTTAGTTTAAAGAACAATAAAAAATAAGAAAGCTAAAAGAAGTCAGAACCAATTTTGGAAATAGATCCCAATTCTCTACTTAAACCTGTTTCCAAAATCAAAACCGGGTCCTCTTATTGCCACCAAGTCTGGAACCAAGAAAACAAGTTTTATGTCAGAATCGATTCCAGAACAGGAACCATCATTTAGAAACAGATTTGGGTTCGCCCTAGGATGGACCCGGTCTAGAACCGACCTGTTTGCAACCCTAATTTTTTATTTCAGAGGAATGGGTTTGGCCAAGGCAAGGGATGGATTGGATTACAAGTCCTAGTAGGTTTTGATTGCTTGGTGTCTGTGATGGGATTTGGAACTGGATGGATGGTGATGATGGACAATGGAAGGAGGGATAAATGGATCCCGGCGGGACAACCGCGAGGATCAATTGGCTTTGATGTAAGCCTAGGGTTAGGGTTTGCGGTAAGTGCCGAGGCACGTGGCTAAGGACACTTCAAGCGTCTCTGCAAAGACCAGAAATAAGAGGATGCACCTCAATAGGAAAACTCAATCAATTTATTATCAAACTCCTAAGTTTCATTCTCTACAATGCCCATATAAATAGGAAAAATGACTTAGGGCCTAAAAAACAAAATTAAACTAGGAAACTGAATAAATTGGAAACTTAATCCTAATTACAGTCTTTAAATAAAGAAACTAATGACATAAAATTAAAATCCTAAATCTACTTTGGCCTTACACATGTGGCCATTGATGTCAATCTTGCATCACATGGTTGGGCTTGAGTTTGGCTTATGTTTACCCAATATTATTTTTAAGCAGCATATGCATAAAATGGATGTGCGGCAAACTAGGAAAGATAAAATTAAAAACAGGGGCTTTCAATAGCATTTAGGAGTAGCACCAATAAGAGATAAAAGATTAGATAAACCCGTTTAAAATAATTTGTGCATATCGAACCCAATCTAGCAACGACGCCACTAAGGAAAAGTTTGGTTATACAAGTTGATGGCTGGCCCCAACATCATTGGGATAAGGCTTTGATGATGATGATAATGATATAGGTTGATGGCCCACCAAGGGGAAAAGGTAGGTCGAAGAAGGCGTGAATGGAGGTAGTAAAAATTGGGTCTGAAGAAGTTTAATTTATCTGATATTTTAGCTTAAGCTGGGTCAGAATGAAGACACATAATTCATGTAGCCAACGCCAAAATAGTTGAGATAAGGCTTCGATAATGATGATGACAATTACTATGTACAATATATGTTTATTATATGCCAAAAATTATATATAATAATGTAAGTACATTTATCATAGATGGACACCACATGAAATATAAATACATAATAGTACATGTACAGTTAAAATGTAAAATATAAATATAAAAAAAAAACATATACATATATATATGGGCAAGCCTCTCCTAAGCTCAAGCTTATATAAGAAATTATGTAAGCCCGAGCCCTTAGGGCACCACCTTTGGTCTATTCAAATGGATCAAACACATAACCCCCCTGAAATGCACATGTCCATCATTTTTTTGGTCAAATGCAAATTTACTAGACCGTTGAATCGACTAAGCACCGATCCACATTGACTATTGACCATTGAATTTTTGGGGCCCAGATGGCGACGATAGAAACCATGGTTGGAGCCGAATTTTTGCAGAGAGGAGAGTCCTAGGAAGTCTTTCAAATCCCCCCTTCAAATCCCCCCTATCCCCATCCCCATGTGGGTCCCATAGGCGTGGGCCCTACACTTTAGCTTACCTTATCCTAAGCTTGAGCTTAGGAGAAGGGCTTCCTACATATATATCTGTTGAGGAATCAAATGAGTCGAGCTCGAGCTTGTTTTGAGCCCAGTCGAGCACTAGGAAGCACGGGTACTCCGAAAATATACGCGTACATGTACCGGGTGCATACCCGATACGGGTATGGATACGGGCATGGCAGCATATGTACCGGGTATAGTATTGACTTTATGGGTACGTATCCGGTACGTACCCAGTACATACCGGGTACGTACCGGTACCATTTTGTAATGTTTCATTTAAAAAAAAAGAAGAAAAGATGAGGGGGCAAAACGTAAAATTTCTTTTATATAAAACGTTCAGCTTCTTCTTAGCCCTAATCGCTAAGATTGCTTCTGCCGCTGAGAGAAACGGAAGAGGAAAAGAGCGAGAGAATAAGAGAGGAGGAGGAGGAGGTGGTGGTGGCTCATCAAAGCCCTAATCTGCTAAAGCCCTAACCTACCTGGCTGCCTCTACCTCTGCCGTGGAGAAAAATGGAAAAAGGAAAATACCGAGAAAAGAAAAGGGGAGGAGGAGGAGGAGGAGGCGAAGAGGAGGCTCATCATCGAATGGAATGCTTCTTTGGAAATAGAAAAAAAAAAAAAAAAAAGGAGAGGCTCAGGAAGAAAAAAAAATGTACAAGAGGAGGACGAGGACTAGGAGGCATACCTGCTGCACCCAAATATCCGCCACGTCGGTCGCTGCACGTCCGCCACTGCAAGTCACAACCACAACTGCAGGACTACAAGTCCTCTCCCCTTCTTTCTTTTTTTTTTTTCTCCTGCTCTGCTCTGCTGTGAACCGCTACTCTGCAGCTTTAATTTTTTTCTTTGTTCTTCTCTGCTCTGCTGATGGCTGCTGTTGAATTTTTTTTCTCTGCTGATGGCTATTGCTCTGCTGCTGTATATATATATATATATCCTACTCTGCTGATGGTTGTTGCTTTGTGTTTTTTGCTTGTTTTTTTTTTTTTTCTGCTGATGGCTTTTGCTCTGTGTTCGCTGCTTAATTTTCTTTTTCTTTAATTTTGCTGTGCTGTCGTTGTTGTCCTGCTGTTACATTATTAAAATTTTAAAAAATATAATTTTTTAATGGACGTACCCCAACCGTACCCGTACCCTATTTTAAAAGGATTTTGCCATATCGGCGTACCCGTACCGTACCCACACCGATACCCATACCAGTACCCGTGCTTCCTAGGTCGAGCAAAACATATTCTAACTGGAGCCAAGCTTGATGAACACAGGAGCCAAGCATAGCTAGCTCAGCTCGTTGACATCCATAATCAATATACGACCAGATAGAGGTGACTAGGCAGGGTTCCTAATCAACATGTTGAATTTGAAAACTATGCATACAGAAGCAACGTTGGTGTCTGTCACAAACAGGTAAGACTAATTGTAGGTGCCAGTCGGATTGGGTTATACCAGCATTCCAGTTTAAACTCTTACAAACAAAACCCCATTGAAAACATATCCACTACAAAAGGGGCCCAAGTGTGCAATCATTTTACATCAATGCATATCTACTATTATCTCTCAACAAAGAAAACACACCTGATCAGTAACATTTTCCGGCACGGAAGGTGTTTTTTCTGCAACACGAGGGTGTGCATTCTGCTGCAGGAAAGAAATTATCTGCAAAAACACAGTTCCATAAATATATATATATATAGAGGGTAATACACATATACATTGATTAATAAGAGATACCAAAAGCAGTTGTCAAAAGGAAGTTCATTTAGCGAGAGAGAGAGAGAGAGAGAGAGAGAGAGAGAGAGAGAGAGAGAAACCAACTACTTCGTATCTTTTAACATCCCTAGTAGATCTAAATCATATCCAATGAACTGTGATTAAGCCAATCTCACTCAGATTGGAAGGGTACTAAGCACTCATCGTTGGATCAGTGTTGACTGGAAGTTTCACATTCAGTTTTTGCCCCAGATGCACCATTGTTTCCAATCTCACCTAAGGTGTTTGGCTGTACAGGTTCATATTCCTAATGAACCAAAAGATAGGCTTGATCCTAAGGCTGCTAATTTTATTTTTCATAGGAAATCCAATTTCACAAAAGATAGTAACTGACAAGTGTCCATGGCCCAATGGAAGATGCTTACAATTGCAACCTTGAGGTTTTAGGTTTTAAGTCATGTTACACACTGAGAGGAAAAACCAAAAGGTGGTAAGCATTTTGTTCCAAAAAAAAAAAAAAAAAAAGCAAGGAAATAACTTATTGAGTTCAATCTATGTTTGTGTTTTGATGAGGGGGTGAATGCACTTCGATTTCGATGATTTTTCTGATTTGAATATCCAATTTGTTCGATTAATGTCTATTTGAATCTCTGCTTTTTAATAATTATTTATGTCATGCACTTGACAACTGCATGACATGATGGTAGATGTCATGATGTCCCATCGCACAATCGTGCAGCTCATGAGTGCACAATAAGGCATGCTCTGGTGGAGAACCAATATGTAATTCATCTTCTAATTTGATAAGAATCTGTGAATTTTAATTTGGCTTCTCTAATCTGATAAGAATATATAATTGATTAGATAAATGATTTGAATCTAACACCACTAGCAATTTGAAAAAAGATTCGATATAATATGCCTAAATATATATATAATTTGAATTCAACTTTTTACAATTTTCTTTAAATATGTGAAAAGAATACTATTGCCCACGGGCTAAAAAGGGTGGGTAAAATCCCTTGGGTTAAAGATCCTAAAATATGACCCAAAATTGTGAGATGGTTATCAGAATGTCCAGATCTTTGTTGATCAAACCATGAGCTGAAAGCCTGTTGTCAGGGGGAGGTTGCACTTGTATTTAGTGCCTCTGTTAGCTATATGTTACCCTGGACATTAATATGTGTGCCCAGTTGCTTTAGTTGTTTCGATTATTAGCACATGTTATCTATATGTGAGTGTTCAGTCACTTTCATCAATTCTGATATTTTCTCTCACTTGTGATCCAGAAGGTATCTAGATCTACAGATGCATAAAGGAGAGACTGAAGAGAGTTGAGAATTTTTGTGATGTTCTCATAAGAGCATCTACAGTGATTTTACAGACATTGTATCCTAATTACAAGCTACCATGATATCCTAAAGATATGTACTTACAAATGAATAAGGAATTTCTAGATATGATTACAGATCCTGTAGCAATGTTGACCAAGATCTCTAGTGATTACAGATCCTCTAACTATACAAAATGTTAACCAAGATCCCATGCGTGGGATACTAGCTGGATCATGGGCCTGGATCATGAGTAATTTCTGATGGGCCTGGATCATAGGGCCTATTCTGATGGGCCTGCCTGTATGTGTCTCTACTCTACACTCCCCCTCAAATCGATGTGGGAGGGAACAGAGCATCTATGTGGATCTTTGAAGCCCTTTTCCTTCAACTACATAAGTTCGAAGCGAAAAGGTTTAGGAACCCATGATTCCAATCCAGAGTCTAGAAGTATAGCGCAGTGATCCGAAGTAGGCTTTGGCAGTGCCACCTGAACAGATTCAGGATAAAGGTCTGCCCATTCCCCAGATATTAAAAATCTGTCTAGATGGGACATAATAGGAGGCGACTAATGGTTTGACCATGTGAAGAAGGCCCTGCTCAACTGGAGATCCAACAGTCCATGGTTGTTTATCCACTGAGAG
The DNA here is from genome assembly GCA_037013555.1 of Sextonia rubra. Taxonomy (NCBI): domain Eukaryota; kingdom Viridiplantae; phylum Streptophyta; class Magnoliopsida; order Laurales; family Lauraceae; genus Sextonia; species Sextonia rubra. Next base: position 70,359,183 of record JASUAD010000001.1, read on the forward strand.
AACTTGCGCAAATCAGCAGTCACTCGGCAGCCTCCAAGTTTTTCTTCCGAAAATTTGATGACGTTAAAATCTCCCCCAATGCACCAACGTCCAGACCAAGTAAGCTTTCGCTGCATCTAACTCTGTCCAGAGATCTGGTCTTCTTTAACTGACATCAGGACCATAGACAGCTAATATCATGCATTCTCTGTGAAGTTCCAGATCCTCAAACACCATAGAAATAGAAAACTCACCCACCCATTGATTGTTAGAGCAAACTTGGCGAGAATCCCACAGAACCAAGATATACCTTTGATCTCCACACAGAAACTAGGAAGTTGGGTGCTAAGGCAGTAGATACTCCAATTGAGCAAAATCATGGTCTACACATCGAAAGTGGAGAGCTGCTTCAAGATAAGAGAATGTATCAAAGGTTAGTGGGAGACTGACTTAGCTATAACTGGACCTAACATTTCCCATGTTGTCGGTTTGGTTAGGCAATTTATGCATGCTCTGAGACCTAGGACCTAGCATTTCCTATGTTGTCGGTCTGGTTAGTCATTTTATGCATGCTCTGAGAACTGATCAACTAGTTGCAATACACAAGATTCTTAGATATTTGAAAGGATCACTGGGTCAACTAATCCTAGATAGGTCTCATGGGCATGGCAAGGGCATGGCATACATTGATGCTGATTGGACTGGATCATTGACAAATACAAAGTTCACAACAAGGTATTGTACTGCTTGGAAAAGTAAGAAACAGGTTGTTACAGCAAAGTCTGGTGCAGAAGTTGAATATCAAGTTGTTGCGCATGGATGTTGCGAATTACTACGGCTATGAATGTTGTTGGAAGACTTAGGCTTTAAGCAGGAAGGTACGATGAATCTGTACTCAAATAGCATTTCAGCAATTAAACTTGCCAACAATCCCATTTACCATAAAAAAACAAAACATTTGGAGATTGACTGTCACTCTCATTCAGGAAAAAATTGAAAAAGTGGATGAGTTCATTCTTCAAGTTCACACCGAAGACAATTAGCAAATTTTCTCACCAAGGCTGTCAAAAAAGCTAAACTACATAATATTTTGTCCAAAGTGGGCATGATCAATATCTATGCACCAGCTCCAAGGGGTGTATTATGAGTTACAGAATAAGACCTATTTATAATTTATAACAGGTAGGGGGACCTTAGTGTAAATATCAAAAACTTGAAGGTTCTTTTGTAATTTGTTGAAAATAGGATATAATGATATAGGGATGGCCGACCTAACTAGTGGGTTAGATCATTCTTCTATTCCTCCCTCAAGCTCCTCTTATTTCTCTATTTTTCTTCCATTCTTTGTTCGTTGGGTTTCTAAAGGGTATTTAAGAGAAAACCCTAGATCTAATCTGATCTAGGGTTTGAACTGTCACTAGCTAAGAGAGTCACCTCAATTCTGGCCCATGCAATGATTTCCCATACTCAAGAGCAGGGATCATAATAGCAATTGCCGTGGGTGTAGCAGCTACTGGCCAAAAGTGCTACGTAATGGGCGCTACAGCATATCACAGCCACGTCCAACTCAACATGATATTGCCCACTTTGGCCCCCACGTGCGCAAGCGAGGACTTCCCAAGCAATCACCCATCCTAATACTACTCCCACCCAAGCACACTTAACTTTGGATTTCTTATGGGATCCAAGCCCTCGCAGCTTTCAAACGCATCATGTTGAGTTAACACAGTGGATGTAGGACCTTGAGATCATAGTCCGTCAGATGGACACCATGGTTGACACAATACACCCCCTTGAGACTGAAGTCTTGGGAGGCGCTTTTGGTCCGAGGCCTCAGACAACAATACATAGAAACAAAGCAAAATCTTATGTAGTTATCAATTTTGTGAATTTTAAGTGATTTGGAGCTATATAAGAGTAGAGACGACTTTAGGAAAGCCCATTGAGGAGAAGAAATTGGAAAAGTAGTGTTTAAAACTATAACTACCTGGCCTTACTAGGTTTTAGATTATAGTGCTGTTATTTTCAAAATAGCTTGGCGGCCTCTATTTTGGACCAATAGTGTGGCTACTACACTACGTAGCGGCTGCTGTTTTGAACCATGCTCAAGAGAGTTAGCATTCCACCAATGGTGGTCTTACCCTTAAATAATAATTCACACCTCAGGGCTAAGCATGCTACTAACCAAGTAGAGGGAACACTATGAAAAACGAGAACTAGTGTTGCTTGAGAACTCACAGCTACATTATTTATAGATCTACTTGTGTAAGCCAATGGCTAACATTAATCTACATGTCACTCATCCAACAAATGTGAACCTTCTATACCCTACCCTTAAAATCTCTATACAGCTCTACCAAACCTCTCCATGGTATTCTAGAATTCTGTAAATATCTACACATTTTTAAAATATAGAAAAATACCCTAGATATCCCTACACAACCCAAGGCTGCTCTATAGTCTTTTAAAATTCTTTCGACCTCTGAAGATCTCTGTTGGACTACCCAGATCCTTTACCCAGTAAAATCTCCAATAAAATTAAATCCCTTCTGACACACGTGTTTCTCAGTGCTTGTTTCCTTTGATTTTCATAGCTTGTGTTTGTGTAGTGGCTGGATCCCCCTTCTTCTTCACTCCTTTCTCTTAGTGGTCATGGATGATCTAAACATACACAATGTTAGCGAAGTTATTTGCAGACATACCAGAAACAAAAAGATGGTTTGTAAGATTGATTCAACCGGTAAGACAGTACTGTGACAATTCTCTTACCTGCTCCGCTGTAATTCCATTCTCGAAAGCATTATATAGGCTTTCTTTTGTTATTGCTCCAACTATTAGGTTAGGAAGTTGGTATTCTATCCTATGTAAAAAGATGAAGCAAGTCATTATTCCATTTATATCTCATAAAATGTATCCAAATTAAATCAAATTAATAAAAAGTATTATTAAAGATGGCAATGATCACAAATACCTTGAGAAAAGCCGTAAAATCTCACAATGTAATTTAGACGAAGAGTAAGCATACATCCTAAAGTTTGTTTCAACAACTACAAATCCCTGCGATAACATTAGCAAAAAGAAATCATCAGGAATATTCTTATTTCTGATAACCTGTAGAAACATAAATAGTGTATGACTACAAACTGAAAATCATTCAGCTAATAGATTAAAAGGTTATTTCACAACTTCAATAGGAATTCTATATAAATGTCATAAACAAGTAATAAATTATAAAGATGTCATCAAGAAAGCACTCAACAAAAAGCTAATATGATAATGAATAGCAAGATGTCTACGCTTGAAAGTGCATAAACATAAAAGAACCAAAATTTAACTCAGACAGAATACCAATGTTGCATGAATGCATTAAATATTAGATTGAACATCTCATAACCTAAAAGAAATGGAGAAGGACATCTGAAAGAATTTAACGAGATTAAAAATGGTCCATTCTCAATGGTCCCATTTTGGACACTCAATCTAGCGGCTCCTTTGATGGTTCCTTCTATCAGCAAAAGTTCTTTGAGCATTGTGCTGATCCCTCGCATGCCTCATTTTGTTCTCCCATTTGATTGTCTGGATAAAATAATTCCACCATATGCCATGCCATTATGTGTGCCAGTCCCAAGGTGACACAATCACAGTTTGATGCAATCAGACTGTGAAGGCCCCATGGATCCCAAACCAGAGAGTAGTCCAGCAACTACACTAATATGCAGTAAAGTACAGAAAATCCAGAAATTAAACAGTGAAAGAACAATGCCTGTAAAACACCAACTGACCTTGTAAGAGCCTTCTCAATCACCAAGTCTCACACAAGAGACAGTACAGAGAGGAAAAATTAACTTAGCAACCACTACTACTATTCAATATAAAACTAACAAAGATGACCTCACTCATACTGTCGACCCTGTTTTGCATATGTAGGACTAAAAACTAAAAAAACCCTAGGATTCCTACTATAGCTGAATCCTAACACAGCTAGAAGCCTAAATCAATGGTTCTACATCAGTTTCAAAGAAGATCTGTCAAGAAATTAATCAAGTTAAGCAAGTTTCCAGAATTGGAGTAGCCCCAGATGACTTGCAGCAGATCTGGTGTGGGACCCACACGGCCCAGCCTTTCACAAATCAAACTCCATGACCAGAAAGTGGACTCCCAGATGACACAATGGTACCTTAACTTCTTGCATTGGGTCAGTTTTGACTGACCAACCCTTACTCAAAGACAGCTGCACGTAAGACCACGTAACTGCGGAAGTTTTTCTGAAGACAGTAAACAGCATCCTGTTATTTACTGCATTAATAAAACAGTCCCTGACATGTTTTATCAAATATTTGGGTACTGTTTGGCCCAAGACATTGATCAAGACTTGTTGGGTCCCTTGCAAGCCCCCTTGCGAATATCAATAAACTCTAACTAGGCTTTCAGGAACTTTAAATTCATACTCTACTTCTGTTTCATTCTCCCCCGGTTGAGAAAACCCGTCCTTGGGTTTGCATCTTGTATTGTCATTTCTGTTGCTTCTTGCAGCACATCTGCAGAGGATCTTGAATTTCTGGCCTTCTCTTCAAATTGTCTTCATGCTGCCACTAATCTAATATTCCAATTCTTGAACTCTAACTTTCTACTTGTCTTGCAACTTCTTGAGCCCACTTGAACACTTCTACTTGCCATTGTACTGCTTATTTGCTTCCCAAAATGGATCAACATATGTGAAATTAAGAAGAATTTCAAAAGTCACAAATGGCAGCTTACTTGTGGCCTCTTGCACATATTCTGACTCATCTTTTACAACTGGAAAATTAAGCATTGGCTTCGGCCCAAATTTTGGAGCAACTTTAGTTTCAGAAAAAACCACTCGTTCAATCGTAAAGACCCAATCCCAGAAACTTTCCCTTAATTGTTTTAAATAATATATTAAGTGATGATCCAATCCATGGGCCTCACCTGAGTCTAATTAAATTAGTATTTAATTTCTATGGTGCATGGATTAAAAACTCGGCCGAGTCCGAGTCGGCCGGATCACCTGAGTCGGCTGAGTCCGCACAGTGACGGACTTGGCCAACATATATATGGGTGGAGGGAGCCCTAAAACCTGATTTTTCATGTTCTAAAAGAAAGGAGAGGCTAAGGGAGGCTGGGAGAAGACTCATTGTGAAGAGATCATGGCTCAAATTTATATATTTTAAGAGATTTATGTTTCCAATAATCAAAACTACTATTCATTCAAAAGAGGGGTTTTGAAATTTTGGTATTTGAGGTATGTATTTTCTTTTTCTTTTTATTTTCTTTTTTTTTTTGTCGTTGCTTACATGGGTGAGAGACAATCATACTATGTTGGTTGTGGCTGAGGTTGAAATTTTTACTTATGACTGCCATGGAAAATATATTTACTCGTATTTTTTTGCCAAAAAAATCAATTTTTTTTCATGATTTACATTTTTTTCTTTTTTTTTTTTATGTAGATTCTCACTCTTTTGGGTATGTACAACATAGATCTATGGTTTTTTTTCAGAGGTATATGTATGTATGATCTAAAGTTGTAATTTTTATGATATTTTACATAAAATAAATAGAAATTTATATTTATTGATTTGTACATGCTTATATAGTTTGGAAAAGATGATAAGGTATGCATGTAGCTTGTGGGTGGATTTTCCACTAAAAACTTCTTCGAAACATGTAATTTTTTTAATTTTTGCCACGGATTTAAAAATTAATTATATAAAAAATATTTTTTTTCCAACATTTTGTTATGTTATCTATATGAACTTAACGGATGTGTTGTCTAGTATATACATCTACGGTTTTTTTTCATAGATCTATGCATGTATGATCTAAAGTTGTAATTTTTATGATATTTTGCATAAAATAAATAGAAAAATATATTTATTGATTTATACACGCTTATATAGTTTGGGAAAGATGATAAGGTATGCATGTAAGCTTGTGGGTAGATTTTCCACTCAAAAGTTTTTGGAAATATGTAATTTTTTTTAAATTTTTGCCTCGAATTTAAAAATTAATTATATAAAAAATATTTTTTTCCAACATTTTGTTATGTTATGTATATGAACTTAATGGATGTGTTGCCTAGTAGATAGATCTATGGCTTTTTTAATCTTATTCATTCAACTAACTTAGTTGTAACTTTCTAATGTGTTTTCTAGAGTTAGACTAGATGGTTGACAAAAAGATCATGGGGTATTGACAAATTCTGCAGGTTCCTAGTTACTTTAGTCACAAATAGAATGGCACCACAAAAGAAAGAGGGGAAGTTGATCCTGGATGAGCTCATGGAGAGATTGTTGGTGGAGACCGTCATAAGGTGAAATGTAAATGGTGTGGAAAAACCATGCATAGTGGAATCCACAGATTTAAACAGCATCTTGCACATATTTCAGGGGATGCAAAAGGTTGTCCAAATGTCTCCACTGAAGTCAGGAAAGAAATGAGAGATATTTTATTTGCAAAGAGGACTGAAAAAGTATAGAAGAAAAAATTTCAAGAGAGGGTTGCTTAAATGAAGAGGATTAATGATTCTTCTGAGGATGATGATGATGATAATGAAGATGAAGAGGCTAGTGACATGAGGAGGGCAATGAAGCAAAGCCGTCAAGCTTATAAACCTGGATTTGCTCATCTCAAAGAACAACGAGGTGGGGCCAGACCTTCAAGAGTACCTCTGAACCCTTTTGAGGATACAGCAAGGAAAGGTAACTTGGATCCATTTTTACATAGAACCTAAAGCATGAAGCAACCAAAAATTTCTAGTTCTATGATGGGTGATATGAAAACCAGTACTTTGAAGATCGGTAGAGCAATTTTAAAGTTCTTCCATTATAATCGGAGTCCTCCAAATGTGGCTACCTCACCATCCTATCAGGCAATGGTGGATACTATTGCTGAGGTGGGTCTCGGAGTTAACCACCTACCACTTATGAGATTAGCGGCAAATTCTTGATATGGAGTATAGAGCATATATAAAGTACGTGTATGACCATATTGAGACTTGAAAAGAATATAGGTGCACACTTATGTGTGATGGATAGACAAGCAACAATAAGCAGCACATAATTAATTTTATGGCTTATTATGTAACGAGAACATGTTTTATTCACTCACTAAATACAAAAGGACATCGATTGGATGCCCAATATTTGTTTAGTTTAATGGATATAACACTAAAAATGATTGAGGGATTCAGGGACTATGTTGTCCAAGTTGTGACGGACAATGAGGTGAATTTTAAGGTGACGGGAAAACTATTCTATGACAAGTTTCCATATCTTATTTGGGTGCCATGTGCGGCACATTGTATTGATCTTATGTTGGAGGACATTGGAAAATTGAAAGATTTCCACTCCACTATTGAAGATGGAAATAGTATTACAAGTTTGATATACAATCATTACTGATTGACTGATAAAATGAGAGAATTCAATAATGGTCATAAGATTTTGAGGCCGGGTATTACAAGATTTGCTACCAATTTTTTGGCTTTGAAGAGTCTTTGTCGTTATAAGGCTAAGATAATGCAAATATAGACGAGTGAAGCACATATAAACTCTATGTTTTCAAGAAAGAAATTGCCACAACTTGTACAATGAATTATATTCGGTACAAATTTTTGGCATAAGGCTGAGAGAATTACCCATTTACTCGAACCGCTTGTGAAGGTGTTGAAAGTGGTGGATAATGATACGAAGCCTACAATGGGTTATATCTATAATGCAATGGATCTTGCGAAACTTGCTATTGAGGCAAGATCTAGAGAAAAGGATGGCACTTATTATAAGGCACTATGGAAAATTATTGATGAAAGATGGAACAACCAATTACATCAAGATATACACGCCGCAAGTAAATTAAGATATACACAGTTGCTTCATCTTATGTTTGAAGTTTTAAACATTGATTTATTTATTAGAATTTAATGAATATAATACTTTATGACATAATACAGCATACTTCTTGAACCCATCATGCTTCTATAGTGTGGGATTCTCTAAGTACGACGAAGTTTTTCGAGGCTTTAAAAAAACATTAGAGACAATGGTTAGTGACACGATGAAGAAAATTGCAATTCTTAACGAAGTAAGGTTTCATAATATCACATTTTGTTTGCATCAAGATACTAGTAAACCAATATAGTTGTAATTTATTTATTTGAACTTGATAATTTTATAGTTAAGGCATTATAAATGCGCTCCTGGAAGTTTTGGAGATAAGCTCTATATAAAGTCTCGTTATAGGATGGATCCAGGTACATTATATTCTTAATAATCTTTAGTGGATTAATAATCAGTTACAGTTTTCTCATGGGGAATGGCTTAATTTAAATTTTAGTTACAGCTGAATGGTGGAACAACTTTGGCGATGATACTCCTAAACTTAGAGATCTTGCAAGAAAAATTCTGAGCCAAATAGCATCATCCAGCGATAAACGAAATTGGAGTATATTTAGCTTGATCCACACAAAAACCAGGAATCGCCTGTAATATAGGGAAATTAGATAATTGGTTTTTGTCCATTATAATATGAGGTTGAGGACAAGAAATCTCCAAAGAAGGGATAACGGAGAGTATAATTCAATTAATTTGAATTATATATTCAAAGAAGATGACCCATTAGAGGATTGGTTGGTTGAAAGAGAAGTTGCAGTTTTACCAAATACAGATTTCATAAATGAATGCATGTATGATCCTGATAAAACCGAGCCCCTAGAACAGGAATCGAAACCCCCACCCCCGCCTCCCATTCGCAAATCTGCTACCACACGGGAAAAGGGGAAGAGTGGCAGAGGGGCCCTCACAGGGCTCACAACGTAACCCAGAGTTGACACGTTCTAATTCAGAACGTGTTAAAGGGGCTAAGGATAAGTCAGGTTCGCGTGGTAGTTCAACCCTCTCTAAACCCAAACAACTTCTTAAAGACCCAACTTTCCAATACAAGAGGAAAATAAAAGGTAAGGGTCAGGCAAGCAAGTGTTTAGCCACTCATGAAGAAAAAGAAGAAGAACGCAATACATCATCTTTAAGCAAAAGTGGCACACCACAAGGGGATCAAGGTTGTTATGCACAACAACCAGATGATGGTGGTCATAATGAAGAATTCAAGATAATATCACTATCCATAACATGGGTGGTGAACCTGAGCCTGCTAGTGGACAAGGAAGAGAGCAATCAGAACAATTTATGAAAAACCACAGCAACTAGCATCAAGTCCATATGGAGGACAGCAATATGGTGACTATGAGCAGTCACAATTTGATCCCTCAATTGGGCAATATGGTGTGTACGGTGGTATTTTACAAGGATATGGCGGGCAAGAGCAGTATATAGTAATTATGATACCTATGTATTAAGTACCACCACCAACTCACTGTCCTTATGGTTATAAACAATTCAATCAAGGACAAGGAGGCAAGATTTCTTCAATTTTGATATTGCTCAATACTATCATCAACAACAACATAACGATGGTGATGACGACGACATCCAACCAGCAAGGCATTCAACATGGTATTAAATTAAATGAAGAATGTGTTAAGGACTTAAGGTATGACACTGCGATCATATGTTTGCCATTTGACATTTGTTATTTCATACTTCATAGTTGATAATTGATACTTCAATTGTCAGTTGATACTCCATACTTGAGAGTTCAGTTTGAGTTTAATTAATTTTCATTTAATAGTTCATAGTTCATAATTCACATTATACTTCAATTTTCACAAATCACAATATAATGTTCGTTGTTGTATAAATAGTTGATGAATTATAAAACTACACTCGGAAGTTTTGGAGGGGCCCCTAAGGTTATTTTGAACTTTTAAAAATTTTTGAGAATTTTTAATCATTTTTATACATTGTTTAAACTATAAAAAAAAAATACACACACACACACACACACACACAAAATAAATAAATAAATGAATAAGGGACTCGGCCAGGCTGAAGTCGGGCCCCAAGTCTGGGTCCTCAATCCATGCTATGGTGAATTGAATTATCAAATAAATAAATTAATTAAATTATAAGATCAAAAAAATGAAATGATAAAAATAGTGTGGAACAATTTTGGAACCACACCAAGTAGTCTGAAAACGCAATATGGACGTACTGTCATGTTTAATGCAATGTAGGCATCTATTTGTGTTGAAGATGCAGATTACCAACACTAGATTCCTTATCCACTAGAATCGTTGCAAATTTGTGGTTAGCAAGTTTAAACTAATGTTAGCAATATTAGGGTTCTGAATAATCTGAGTTGACTTCCCTGTACATTTTCAAGGACCTAACATAAAAAATTAATTCTCAAAGAATAAAAGAAAAAAATATATATGGGATTGAAGATGTACTATGTGTAAATGGTTCAAAACATAATTTGCTCAGCATATTTCAAATTTGAGATAGAGATCATGCGGTGAATTTCAGCAGTCAAGGATATGAGATGTCGACTAAAAATGGTAAAATAATTGTGGGAGGTTTTAGAATCACTGACAATTGTTATGTTGGTGAGAATACTTGTGCTTCTTCTTCTTCTTCTTGTCATGTGGTTCAAGTTGATGATGCCCCAGCTACGCCATCAAAAACTTGTACATGTCAATTACTTGGATTTGTCACGTGTGAGTATACGTGGACGTATTAAGGGATTACCTAAGATCAGCCAAAAGGCAAAATCTATTTGTGGGGAGCGCCAAATAGGAAAACAAATTAGAAGTTTCCATAAAAAGGTCAAATCCCCCTAAGTACCTCTACACCCCTTGAACTCCTACACTTGGATTTAGTTGGACCAACAAAAGGGAATGAGAGGAAGCAAGAAGTACTTCCTAGTTATTATAGATGATTACTCTAGCTATACCTGGGTGGCTTTTCTAAGAGAGAAGTATGATGCTTTTCTCAATTTCAAAAGAATAGCTAAGCACATCCAAATAGAAAAAGGTACATCACTAGATAGTATCTGGAGTGATAATGGGGGATAGTTTGAGAATGTTCTGTTCGAAAATTTTTGTGATAAACATGGTATTTATCATGAATTTTCTGCCCTAAAACCCCTCAGCAAAATGGATAGGCTGAGAGGAAGAACTGTGTTCTGCGATACATGGCCACAGCCAAAGATCAAAATAGCGGTAGCGGATAGCGTCGCGGCCAGTCGCTAAAACGCTACATAGCGAGCGCTGCATAGCGGTAGCGGGGCTACGTAGTGGCATAGCGGTATGATTCAAAAAAATTATCAAAAAAATTTTGAAAAAATTCCAAAAAATCCAGAAAATTGTAATGAGCTAAAATATGTGTTTGTTTTGTAAAAAAGCCTAAAATAAGAGGGCATAGCGGTCTCCTAAATGCATGATGTCCTGTATCGCTGTATAATTAAAAAATAATAGTATCATTCTTAATTTTTATATAGTATCAAGAATCAAGATTCAAAACCCAAGGTCAAACTCAAGAGTCAAGAATTTAAGATTTAGAGAAATTAGTCACTAGAGTCAGTGACTCAACAATCAACATTCAACACAACAAATGACATAGTGAATAATAACTTTATAAATAACATTGTACTTAAAGAGTTGAGACATGAGAGTTAATATAAAGTTGAGATTTGAGAAATGATTAGAAAAATACCTCTACCACCAAAAGTCATATTAATATGAACATAAAAAATTAAATAAATTCAAATAAACAAGAAAGAAAGTGTAATTCATTCATGGGATTCATAGATCTAACACTTGGGGAGTAATTTTCAAGTGATTTGGTTGGTGTCATGGACAAGGATCAAAATAGCAGTAGTGGATAGCGTCGCGGCCGGTCGCCAAAACGCTACGTAGCGGTAGCGGGGCTACGTAGCGGTTCGCGGTGTGATTCAAAAAAATTATCAAAAAATTTTGAAAAAATTCTAGAAAATCCAGAAAATTGTAAATAACCAGAATATGTGTTTGTTTTGCAAAAAAGCCTAAAATAAGGGGGTGTAGCGGTCCCCTAAATGCATAATGTCCTGTATTGCTGTATAATTAAAAAATAATAGTATCAATCCGATTTTTCACATGGTATCAAGAATCAATATTCAACACTGAAAGTCAAGACTCAAGAGTCAAGAATTTAAGACTTAGAGAGATTAGTCACTAGAGTCAGTGACTTAACAATCAACATTCATGATTCAACACAATAAATGACATAATAAATAATAACTTCATAAATAATATTGTATTTAAAGAGTTGAGACATTAAACTCTGAGAGTTAATATAAAGTTGAGATTTAAGAAATGATTAGAGGAATACCTATACCACCAAAATGAATGTCTAGCAGGATATATGACACTGGCATCACTGTCTTCATCCCCATAGTTGTTATCATTGGCACCACTCCCACTTGTACCAACATAGTGCAACTCCCCTCCATATTGGTAGGCATTAGGATCCTCAAACATAAAGAAATGGGATGGACTTGGATTTGGATGAGGATATTGATCAAATGACCCTGATTCTGAATATTGTTGTGAGGATGATTCCGCTTGACCATGTGCGTAGTCTGGTGGGACATACGGTTGGTACCCAGAATATGGGTCATGGAAAATAGGGTACCACTTTGCTGTTTGTTGCCTTCCAACATTTGCACTCGTACCATCATTTCCTTGTCCATCACGGGGTCTTTGGCGTACATAAACATGACCTGACCTCATACGAGATGGATTTGGAAATTCATCCACAGTCTGAGCAGGAGCATTTAATTCGTCTTCATGGTAAGAATCACTTGGCTCGGCCCCGTTACCTCCTCCAGACGGAGAGTCACTACTTGGAGCAATGCTTGAACTCGAACTATCAGAGCTCACTGTAGATACTACATGAGAGGGCTCAGGTTCAATGCCCCTTGATGTTCTAGTTTCTGTAGGTGGCTGAGGCTCACTTTCCCCTTCTCTTTCGTCTTCGTCCATTATTCCTCGTATATTCTGGTGTAAATTCTCATCTCCATCTAACAATGGATCTTCTACATCAACTAACCATGGAAGTAAGGGATCATCTTCCTGAAAGATATTATCCAAATTTATAGGGCATTAATTCGGATCATCCCTTTGCTTCCTTTGTCTATTTCTGACTCTCAACTTCAAATTGTAGTGACAATATACTAGCTTGTTCAGCTTCTGCATTGCTATCCGATTTCTCAATTTTGTGTGAACTAATGAGAAAGTACTCCAGTTTCTTTCACAATTCGATGAAGACGTTGTTTGGCTAAGGACCCGAATGGCAGCAATTCTCAAGTGTGGAGCACTTTCTCCAAAATTGATCCACCACTCGGCTGAAATTGGAAAAAAAAATGAACATAAAAAATTAGTCATCCACAATCCCCATTCCACGGCAAATAATATATATAAACTTAAAACTAGTACGTGACTAGGTTAAAACTATTTGTACCAGGATATAAGCTGGTTATTGATCTAATTGCCAACGGGTCTACAAAACTCCCTTGTCTCATTGTGTATATAGAAATCTACCATATACAAAGTACAAATCATTTTAAATTTGTCACAACTCAAAACTTAGGTAAAAATCACAATACATTTAAACTATAATAAACGTTATATCATATATGACATGTCACTTACTTCTTTTAAGGCTAAAACCTGGTCATTGTGATTAAGAATTACTTTCTTCAACACCTCCTTCAATCCTATTCGCAACTCGGTATCAATTGTTTTTGTATGTTGTTTCTCGTTCGAATAGTAGAATTGAGGGTTTAAAAAATATCCTACAATTCAAATGTCAAATTTGCATAAGTACATCTCTATACAATACAAAATAAAAGTAAAACTCTTGTAAAATCATAGGCCAATGTGTAAAATCATGACAGTTTTCACATTTTTCCTCTTTCCAATGTCCTCCAACATTAAATCTATACAATGTGCCGCACATGGGGTCCAAAACAAGTTATTTCTCTTTTCCATTAACAACTGCCCGGCTTTCTTGAAATTGGCACCATTATCTGTAACAATTTGCACAACATTTTCCTCACCAATACTTTCAACAACTTTATCCATAAGGCGGAAAATATATTTTGCAGTCCGTATATGTTCAGATGCATCAACGGACTTAACAAAGACGGTCCCAGCAGCAGAGTACACTAAAAAATTTATTAATTGTGTTTGTGTGCTGCTCGTCCATCCGTCACACATAATTGTGACTCCCCTTTCCTCCCATATACCTTTAAAAGTAGCTACCCAACTCTTTATATCTTCATACTCAATTTCTAAATACTTGGTCCCCACATCATAGACAGAAGGTGCTGTTATACCAGGACCAGCGGTCGCTGCAACATCTAGTATAGTTTGGAAGTAAGGAGAATCCACAGCTTGAGGGGGTATGTTCTTGTGAATTAACCACTTTGCTGTAGCTGATGCTAATCTGTCTCTTGCACTTTTCAAGGCCCCCTTAAACAACTTTGAGATTTTAGGCTGTTTAGCTGACTCATTTCTATGTGCTAGAGGATTAATTGGACCGGGTATAGCACTACTAGGAGTCCGTAATGCTTTACGAGAAGAAATAATCTCAATATCATCCTCCTGTTGTCGAGTGCTGAATGCTCGACGCATTGTTCTAGCTATACCTTTGCCCCTGGATGAGTCCCGTGGCCCCCCTCCCCTAGATGAGCCCTTAGATTCAAACTGTCTACCAGTACTTCTTCGCATTTCATCCATTTGTGCCGTCATAAGTGACTCTCTTCTTGCAGCTTCCATTTCTGGGTCATCACCTTCATCATCAAAATCAGAAGGAATTTGCTCTCCAAACACCTCATAGTGGGCATCATCAACTTCTTGGCTTCTTTTTTCTTTGATCTCTACTTTTCTTTCTTTTCCTTTATTTAGAAGCTTTTTCATCTCTTCTCTAAGCTCTTTTTGTGCAACTGTACATCCCGCAACATTGCCTGAAACATGACCCAAGTGCTGCTTGAATCTTGTAATACCCCCATTAGTGATTTTACCACACAAATTACATTTTATTTTTGACCTATTTCCATTAACTGCTTCACCGTGTGCCCATGCAGGATCTACATCGCGCACCATCTTAATTCTTAGCAAATCACAAATGGAAATGATGAGAGAAGTTGAACTTTGAGGCACACAATAAATACCTGCATAATGCATATATGACTTAGTTGACCACATTTAAATATTTTTTTTTCAAAAAATCCCATTAATATGGCGTATGAACTATGAACTATGAACATGAAAAATTAAATAAATTCAAAAAAAAGAAAAAAAGAATGTGTGAATGTGTGATTCATCCATGGGATTCATTGATCTAACACTTGGGAGTGATTTTCAAGCAATTTGATTAGTGTTTCTTCAAGAAAAAAAATTTTTTTTTTAAATTAAAAAACCCGAAAATAAAAAATAAAAAAAGAATAAATAACACATAAAAATGGGGGTTTGATCTATGAGAATTATAGATCTAGCTACTTGGGAGTGATTTTAAGTGATTTGATTGACCACATTTGAATAAAAATTATCTATTTTCAAAAAATCCTATTAATATGATCATAAAAAATTAAATAAATTAAAATAACAAGAAAGAAAGTGTGATTCAATCTTGGGATTCATAGATTTAACACTTGGGAGTGATTTTCAAGCAATTTTGTTGTTGTTTCTTAAAGAAAATTTTTTTTAAAATAAATAAATAAATAAAATCCGAGAATAATAAATAAAAAATAAATTATAAAACCCAAAATAATGGGGGTTTGATCTATGAGAATGATAGATCTAGGCTACTTAGGAGTGATTTTAAGCAATTTAGTTGGCCAAATTTAAATAAAATTTATTTTTTTTCAAAAAGTCCTATTAAAATGAACATAAAAAATTAAATAAATTCAAATAAACAAGAAAAAAAGTGTGATTCATTCATGAGATTTATAGATCTTACACTTGAGAATAATTTTCAAGTGATTTGGTTGGTGTTTCTTCAAGAAAAAATTTTTTTTTTCAAAAAATAAAAAAATCCGAGAATAAAAAATAAATAATAAATAAATAAACTATAGAAATTGGGGATTTGATCTATGGGAAACATAGATCTATCACTTACAAGCCATTCCCAAGAGATTCATGAAGGAGAAAAGAAGAATAGAGTCATAGATCTAAAAAAATCACATAGAAAATACCTTTTGAAAAAAGCTTTTTGGCTCCAAAGAAGATGAATGCTCTAGATTTATAGATCTTGATGTGTTTTTGGACTCTTGTTGCTTTTGATTTGAAGAAAGAGGGTGGTAGGACCAAAATACAGTGGAAAACGAAAATGAGAGATGGAGACAGCAATGCAACAGGTGAAAAATGGGGAAAGAAGTTCGTCTGGGCTTTAAATAGCCCAGACATGATGCGGCCGCTACGGGCTGCTACGGGTGTTAGCGCCACTAACACCCAAATAGCGTAGCGGGTAGGGCCGCTACGGCCGATAAGCGTAGCGGCCGCTATTTTATTCCTTGGTCATGGATGTAAATATCGGCCGCTACGCCGATATATCGGCCGTAGCGCCCAAGGGCGCTACGCTTTTTGAAAACTAGCGGCGCTCACAAGCGTGGCGGTCCGTAGTGGCTGATACATTCCCGTAGCGGCCGCTACGGCCGCTATATTGCCGTAGCGGCCGCTATGTATCGGCCTGATTAAATCAGGGCCCCTCTTCCCTCTTTCTGCTTCCCTCTTTCTGCTTCTTCTCTTTTGCTCAACTAGTAGATTAACAACAAAAAAAAAGTAGAAAAAGAGGAAGAAAGGGAAAAGAAAAAAAAAAGAAAGAGAAAGAGATAGAGTGGGACGAGTTGCAGAGGACATACCTGATGCGGCGGCAGCAGCAGCAGCAGCAGGCGGCGGCAGGCAGCAGCAGCAGCAGGCGGCAGGCAGCAGCAGCAGCAGGCGGCAGGCAGCAGCAGCAGGCAGCAGCGGCAGTAGCAGGCGGCAGTAGGAGCAGGCGGCAGGCAGCGGAAGCAGCAGGCGGCAGCGAGCAGAAGCAGCAGAACCCAGCAGTAGGACTTCTTCTTTTTCTTCTTCTTCTTCTCCTCCTTCTCCTGCTTCTGCTGCTGCTGCTCCTCCTCCTTCTCCTTCTCCTTCTCCTTCTCCTTCTCCTTCTCCTTCTCCTTCGTCTATTTTGGGTGAAAATTAGGGCAAATGGGCAACGAAGACCCATCGTGCCTTATATTATTTTGTTAACGGGTCGGTTATGGCCCACGATGGCCCATCTGATGAAATGTTGAGATAAAAATTAAATGGGTCATTCAAAAACATTAAAAACCATTAAAAACATTTAAAAAAATTAAGTGGGTTCATCCAAAACAATAAAACCTAAAGAACCTATTGTAACCATTGGTGGGCTCCACAATGAGGCAACAATGTTAAAATTAAAAAATTCATATAGGAGCCAAACATTACTAAATTGAAATTGGCACTTTCCTCAAATTTCACTCAAATTGGAAATATGGTCATAGCCAACTTCCAGACTTACTTTTTACAGTTATATATAAAAAAATTCTACACCTACTAAAAATAAAGGACATCCAAATTTCACACTAATTGAACATAGGCTATTTAATAAGACACAGGGCCCAACCAAAGTTTACTCTAATTAATAGGAAATAGGCCCTAACCAAATAACACCCCAATAGAAAATGGACCCTTTTCAATTTTCAATTTAATAAAAAATTCCCTTTCACATATATATAAATATATATATTTCAAAATATAACTATGAAATGACCATTAAAAAAACTAATCCAAACAATTTTACTCTAATAAAAAATAGGGCTCTAATCAAATTTCACTTTAATAGAAAAACTTTCTCCATATATATGTGTGTGTGTATTTCAAAATAAAATTATGAAATGTTATATTCTAAGCATGCCTAACAACATTAATTCATATGAAAAAAATTTATCATTCCTATTTTTTTCCATTCATACAGCGATATAGGACCTCATGCAATGAGGGGACCGCTACATACTCCTATACTAGTTACTTTTGCAAAACAAACACATATTCTATCATTTTCCAATATTCTGGATTTTTTGGAATTTTTTCAGATTTTTTTGAATACTTTTTTAAATCACACCGCTACGCCGCTACGTATCGCCCGCTATGTATCGTTTTGACAAAGGGCCGATACGCCCACCGCAACCGCTATTTGCATCCTTGGTTGGTGTTTCTTCAAGAAAAAAAAATTTTTTTTTCAAAAAATAAAAAAATCTGAGAATAAAAAATAAATAATAAATAAATAAATCATAGAAAATGGGGGGTTTGATCTATGAGAAACATAGATCTATCACTTACAAGCCATTTCCAAGAGATTCATGAAGGAGAAAAGAGTAATAGAGCCATAGATCTAAGAAAATCACATAAAAAATACCTTTTGAGAGATGCCTTTTGACTTCAAAGAAGATGAATGATCTAGATTTATAGATCTTAATATGTTTTTGGACCCTTGTTGCCTTTAATTTGAAGAAAGAGGGAGGTAGGACCAAAAAACAGTGGAGAGGGAAAAGGAAAGATGGGGACAGGAGTAAAATATGTAGAAGAAAGGGCGTCGGGGAATTTAAATAAGCCCAGCAGGAAAATAGCGGCAAAATAGCGGCCGTAGCGCCAAAATAGCAGCCGTAGCAGCCGTTATTTTCCCGTAGCGGCCGCTACGCCCCGCTACAGGTGTTAGCGGCGCTAACATCTCCATAGCGTGACGGTGCTGGCCGCTACAGCTGATATAGCGGCCGCTACGCTTTGTAGCGGCCGCTATTTGATTCTATGGCCACAGCCATGCTCCATAGTAAAGATATTCCTAGAGACTTGTGGGCTAAATCAATGAACACTACTTGCTACATTATCAACAAAGTCTAAGAGCGGGTAAGGATCAAATAGCTTATGAGCTGCGGCAGGTTAAGTCCAATGTAAAATATTTCAAAGTCTTTGGTAGTTAATGTTATATACTTAAAAATGGTGAAAACTAGGGCAAGTTTGACTTGAAAAGCAACGAAGGGATGTTTTCTTGGTTACTCTATGAACAATCATGCCTATTGAGTATTGAACTTCAG
The DNA here is from genome assembly GCA_037013555.1 of Sextonia rubra. NCBI lineage: Eukaryota > Viridiplantae > Streptophyta > Magnoliopsida > Laurales > Lauraceae > Sextonia > Sextonia rubra. The sequence goes on from JASUAD010000001.1 coordinate 70,378,215, forward strand.
AATTGGAGCAACACAAGAGTCAATTAATCTGGTTGTTAATGACCAACCTAATGACTCCAACCCATGGATCAAAATAGCACCCGCTACGCTATTTGAGTGTTAGCACTGAGTTTTGATGACTGCAAAAGGCCCCCTTTTTACTTCTCTTCTTCCATTTTTAACACAATTCTTCCCCAAGTTCAGTCCCTAAAATCACTTTTTCCAATCTAAAGCTAGAAGACACACCCAAAAGAAAAAAATAAAATAAAATACAATGAGGGGCCGCTACACCCCCTTTCTTAGTTACTTTTGAAAAAAAAAACACATTATAGCTTTTTTACAATATTCCGAGTTTTCTGTAATTTCTTTGGATTTTTTTTTTGTCAATTTTTTTGAATCACACCATTACCCACTAAGTAGCATTTCGACAACCAACAGCTACCGCTATTTTGATCCTTGCGAACCTTCAAATAAATGATGACAAGAATGAAGGAAATACTCCATTAGTTAAATCTATTGAACCTCCATCCAAGTCTGAACAGCCTCATATAGCAAAATATTTGATAGATGAAAAGGATCACCCCCAAAGCCCAAATTCATGGGGATCCCCTAATTTCGGTGAAAACTACGAAACAATTGGAAATTTTAATGAGTCAACTTTGCTTTACATACAAAACTGAGACTAAGGGCATGGATGAAGCCTTCTCTTATAAAGATTGGATAAATGCTATGTAAGAAGAGCTAAATCAGTTCATAGGTAATGAAGTATGGGCACTTAGTACCTGGGCCAGATGACAAGAATATCATTGGTACTAAATGGACGTGGTATGGTACAAAATGGACATGGTACCATTGTCAAAAACAAGGATAGGTTAGTTGCAAAGAGATACTCTCAAATAGAGGGTATTGATTTTGACGAAACTTTTGCCCCTACAGGAGTTCTAATGTCCATCGCTTGCTTTTTACAATTCAATTATATGACATGGATGTTAAGAGTGCCTTCCTTAATGGAATGCTAGATGATGAAGTTTATGTTGAGCAACCCAAAGGTCTCACTGACCCTAAATGTGTGAGCTAAAGGGTCTGACTCATGGCAATTGCTCCAAAAACTTACAGAAAGATTCTAAAGAAAAGATTACAGAAGGGCATGGTTTCCAAATCCGAGAATCTACCCCCTCCATAGAAATGATCTGAGAATCTACCTCTTCTATGATAATTCTGTGTATATAGTATTTTTTTTCTAGGTATTGAGAAGTGAGATCACTCAGTCCCAAAAATGGATTGTAATCTCTCAAAGAAAATATGTCTTGATGACACAGGATAGCCCCTTGATCTATGGGTCGACCAACCCTTTGGACCAAGTCCAGTCTAGTCCATTTCTATTTTGTTTGTTTATTTTATTAATTGAGTTGTATATGGTAAATCAGTTTTATATTATTCTTTTAATCTCAACCCATTAGATGTTTGAGTGGTCGAGATCAAGTGTAGGGTTATTTTTTTCATATACAAGCATTGTAATGCATCACATTGTACACCATTCCAAATCACTTACCTATTGAAAGAAATAGGGCTACTTGGATGAGAACATGTGGATACTCAGAAGTATATCATGGTCTTTGCTCTACAGAAGGAGACTTGTTAGCTAACAATCAAGCAGTACCAACAACTAGCAGAAGGTTCATTTATCTTACTATCACTAGACTGGTATTGCCTAACCAGCAGGTGTAGTAAGTCGGTTTACACATTTACCATGAACAGCCTCACCCAGATGAGTTCCCCAAATACTACGGTACTGAAGTCAAAACCAAGGCAAGGACTACTTAACACAAATCATAATAACATGGATGTGGTAGTATTCAAATATGCAGATTGGGTAGGTAAACTAAAGTTGCTAAATAACTTGTTACAAATAATCTTGTCTCATGGAAGAGCAAGAAGCAAACTACAGTTGCTAAATCAAGTGCTGGAGCAGAATGCAGATGAATGGCGCATGGAATATGTGAAGTTCAATTGTTACAATCACTCTTTAAGGATCTCGAAATAAAAGTTAGGGCACCAATCTGACTATATGGGGACAATCAGGCACCAAGTATAAACCAAAAACAACCCAATGTTTCATGAAAGAACCAAACACATTGAAGTAGACTGCCAATTTATGAAAAATATTCTCTCAAAGATCATTAGTGCAGAATTATTTTGATAAAAAGATCAACTAGATATCTTTACCAAGTCACTTGATTAAAAAAAATTACGTACAAATTCTTTCCAAGCTAGTTATGATTAATATATTCTAAGAAGCACGGATATGAATACAGGATATGGATACAACACAGTACAGACACAGCGACACAGGAAATCCAAAAAAATATGGACACGACTAGGACATGGCAAATAATAAAGATATTTTTATATATAATCATAAAATTAAAGAATAGTTATATTTTTTGCAAAATTAAGAATCATAATGTCACAATTAATAAAGAAAAAATATAACTGATACTGGAAAAGTGAAAAATAAACTATCCACATGCAACAATTCAAATAAAAAAAAAAACTCAAATCAGATGGGAAAAAAAACAGCAAGGAAAAAATTATTGAAAAATAAACTATGAACATGTAATAATTCAAATCAGGGGAAAGCAGCAGTTTTGAGAAAAAAAAAACAGTAGTTCGAAAAAAAAAGAAGAAATTAAAAAAAAAAGCAGTAGCAACATGGAAGAACAACAGTTCTGAAACAAACAAACAACAGCAGTAATCAACGAAAAAAAAACAAACAAACAGCAGCAACTCTTCTTACAGCAGATGAGCATACGTAGCCTTGGGCTCAATTTTCTTCTTCCTTTTCTTCTTTCTCCTTTTCTTATTTTTCTTCGTCTCATTCTAGACGCAACTTCCGCACGGTGCCTCTTTTCCCCCTTCTTCTGCAAACGCAGCAGCATCATCATCATCATCATCAAAGCCTTATCCCAACCATGTTGGGGTCGGCTACATAAATTCTGTTTCTCCATTTTGTTCTATTTTGAGCCAAATCTTTCGATAAGTTAAATTTCTTCAAATCTGAATTAATGACTTCCATTCATGTTTTCTTCGGTCTACCCCTACCTCTTGATGAGCCATCCACCTTGTATAGCTGACTTTTTCTCACCAGTGCCATTACTGGCCTATGCTCAACATACCCAAACCATCTTAAACAGATTTCTCTAATCTTATCCCCTATTGGTGCTACTTCTAAATGCTCTCGAAAGCGCTCTTTTCTAATTTTATCTTTCCTAGTTTTACCACACATCCACCTAAGCATTCTCATTTCCGCTACATCCATCTTATGAATATGCATCTTCTTAATTGGCCAACATTTTGCTCCATATGTCATAGCTAGTGTAACCACTGTCCTATAAAATTTGCCCTTTAATTTCATTGGCATTCGTCTATCACAAAGCACTTAAGAAGCTAGTCTTCTTCTGCAAACACAGCAAGCATATATATTTTTTTTCCAGACGATGGAAGGGTTAGGGCATTAGTTTTAATTTTTAGTTTTGAGTTTTAAGTTAACAAAATTTACTTTTAGGCCCTTTGTCTAATTTTAACCAAGGACATTAGTTTTAGCCCATTTTTATTATACTTTTAGCCCTATCGTGTCCTCAACGTGTCCGCAATTTAAAAAAAAAAAAACAAGACACCTTTTTTGCGTGTTAGACCATGTCCATGTCCAACATGGACACGGTGACCGTATCCAAGTGTCAGTGCTTCATAGAATATATTTAGTCCAATTTGAAGGGAAGTATTGGGAATCTAATGCAAAATGGTCCCATTTTTATTGTAAGGGACCAAAGAAACTAAAAATCAATTTACAATTAGGATTTAAAAGTCATTCAGGATTACAAGTTCTTTTAGTACTAGAAGTATTAAATAAAATAATGTCTGTGATGCTAGTGGATTGGAGGGTGAGGGGGGCATGCTAATGAAATTGGAGGGGGGAGGGGGGCGTGCTCCAACACCTCCCCCCAAGAAATGATACTCTTAGAAGAATTGATATTCAAGTCCAATGACAATAAGGAGCATCTTAGAAGTCTTCTAAGCACAACAATCTCTTCCCACTTCAATAAAACTAAATAGAATAACCTCATTCAGAGGCTGAAGAGAGGTGATAGTTATAACCCAACAAAAAAGTACCCAAAACTTCAACAACTATAATGAACAAAATAGGGGAGAGGGGATCACCATATCTAAGTCCTCGCAAGGCTCTGAAGAGCCATGAAGGGGACCCATGCATCAACACTCAATACTGATTGGTCTTTACACGATCTCTTCCTCAAATGAATAAGCTCATTAACAACTAGCACCCCATCCCAAATTTGCCTTCCATTAAGAAAAGCACCCAGAAACAGACCAATAATATGCAAAACAACATTCGGTCTATTAGCAAGAATCATTGAAATAAACTTGTAAGCTAAACCCACCACATCAACAGGCCTATATTCTCTCAATTCCATGGGGCTTGGGATCTTCGGATTTATAGTCATGAATGTAGCATTAAGCTCTTTGTTCAGTTTGCCTCTTTGCTGGAAATCCTACAATAGCTGACAAAAATAACCATAAGAGAACTCCACCTAGCTCTTAACAAAAGCAAAATTGAAGCCACTGGACTAATGATGCAATACGAGGTAGGCCCAAGTTATCTGGGCCAAACCATTGACCCATAGGTCAACCCAATCCATTGGTTCAGCTACAAGCCCAATATTGACCGAGAGCTACTGTGGTTTTCCCATTTATCCTACTTCTATCATCATTCCTTGTTTAATTAGATAACTACTTATAATTTGTATTTCTTATTTGATTAGTGATGCAAGCCCTCCGTTTAGGGCTTACAGCAAGTGCCGAAACACAATTGCCGGAAATGGCGAAGTACAATTAGGTGTCCAGGGACACTTCAAACGTCTCCAAAGAGACAATACACGAGGACACACCTCAATTGGAAAACCAACAATTCAATTAATCAACTCTCCATAATTGTTCTCCACAATGCCATATAAATAAAAAAAAAACTTAGAGCTTAAGAAATCTAATCAACTAGGAAACTAAATAATATAGGAAACTAAATCCCAATTACAACCCATAAAATAAAATAAAATCTAATGACATATAATTACTAAATAAAAGCCTATTTATTTGGGCCCCATACATGTGGCCATCGAGGTCAATACTGCATCATTCTCCCTAGCTTGGAAAGAACCCGACCTCGAGTTCAGTAAATGTCCGCAAGGTCAAATATCAATCGAATGAACTTGCAATCCATTGGTTGAACCTGAACTTGTACACGCATCGTGAAGACTCCAAGCATGATGCATCTTTCAATTTGACAGTTGAAGTGTCTCTGGATGTACATCATCATTATCATCATCATTATCAAAGCCTTATCCCAACCATATTGAGATCGGCTACATGAATTCTATTTTTCCATTCCGTTCTCTTTTTAGCCAAATCCTTAGATAAGTCAAATTTCTTCAAATCTAATTCAATGACTTCCATCAATGTTTTCTTCAGCCTACTCCTATCTCATGATGGGCCATCCTCCTGTATAGCCAAACTTTTTTTCACCGGTGCTCTTACCGGCCTACGCTCAACATGCCAAACCATCTTATGCGAGTTTCTCTAATCTTATCCCCTATTGGTGCTACTCCTAAATGCTCTCAAAAGCGCTCATTTCTAATTTTATTTTTTCTAATTTTACCACACATCCACCTAAGCATCCTCATATCCGCTACAACCATCTTATGTATATGCGTCTTTTTAATTGGCCAATATTCTGCTCCATATGTTATAACTAGTCTAACCACTGTCTTATAAAATTTTCCCTTCAATTTCGTTAGCATTCGTCTTTCACAAAGCACTCCAAAAAAATAGTCTCCACTTCAGCCATCCATCTTTTACCCTATGCTCTATATCTTCGTCAATCTTCCCATCCTTACTAATCATCGAGCCTAGGTACCAAAAAAAATCTCTACATGGTATCTCATGATTTCAACATGTCTGTGGATGTACACTCAAACCTTTTGGCACTTCATGTGTGGAACCTACACCCTTAGATCATAATCTTTAACTATCCGTTGTTCTTCCCCAAAGATAAAATCTATATAAGCAATGTTAATGGATATATCTTCTTGCAGACACACTGGAACAAGTGATTTGTTTGCCAGTTGAATGGATGTTGCTCCCTTAGACTTGTCATCCAAATTGATTTTAGCCGTCAAATTTTTAGCAAATTGATCTTCATCAATGTCCTCATGTGCAGCTAGATCAAATTTGGGATGAAATGTAAACTTCTTTGCAACTGCATATTTTAGCAAGTAGGAATCCATGTCAATTGCTTGTCTAACACATCACCGTTGGCCATTATGTTCTATATTGATAAGTCTGATTTCCATCTTTAGAAGAGTTTCAAGCATTTGACTGACCTAAGTATGGATTTGTTTGACTTGACCAATGACACCGGCAAGTTTGTCCATGGATGTAGGCACCACAATTTAAAATTTGCCCAACTTGGTGTGTAGATCTACTCTCTACGATCACACAGGCAAAGACGGGTCGAAAATCTTCTAATCGCGTCAATATCACAAAAACAAATTTTGATTGTTGGATTTGGTCAAATCTGTACCTTGTGACTGGCCAAATCTGCTATATGTCCATGCCTTAATGATGCAATCTAATGTTAGTAGGATACTACCCTCAAATGAGCTTTTAAACAATGATGCTGCAATGGATTAGGTCTAACTTGAGCCCAAGCTAGACCAAACATGAAGAGGCCCACGAAGAAAAGTCCATGCTTCTTCTCGAGTTGTGTCGACTCAAGATTAAAAGTTTTAGAAACCTATTGTTTTCATTTCTACGACTTCCAGAAAAAGTGAAAGGATGATGGAAGATAGACATCGCGACGATCTTGACGATGGCATGGGCAATAAGCTGCAAGCGACGGCAGGCGGTGCGATGCAACAATGGCACCCGAGGTCTGCAACGTGTTGCTGGACAAGAACATTGCATTGATGGTGTTGTGGTGGTGTGACTACCAGGTATGCTCTTCTCCTCTCAGATCTTCTTCACTTTTTAAAAAAAAAATTTTTTTTGTTCTACGGGGTCAAGAAATGACGACAAAGGAGTGTGTGTGTGTGTGTGTGTGTGGGGGGGGGGGGGGGGGGGGGGGGTGGTTGTCGATTTTACAAGATGGTGGAGACTAGGGACGAGTTTAACTTATGGCGTGTCGCTGATTTCTCTGGGTTTTTTTTCGCTAGGTATCGGGATGTGATATGGTCTTTTTTTTTTTTAACGAGATCTGGGTTTAGTTAATGGAGATGGGTTTTGGGTATAGCAATGGGGTTTCAGTGTGCAGGCAAGAAAAGGATCAATGAATGGGGTTGTTTCACGAGATGGAGTGGGGTTGGGACAGTTCAAGTGTGGGCTTTCTTTATTTTATTACTTTTTTTTTTTTTGGGGGGGGGGGGGGGGGGGGTTACAAAAAGGGATTTGATAGGGGATGGAGTTTTGGTTGAGAGGGTTTTAGGGGTCTGATAGAGGTTGGGGTTGGGTAATGTGAGGGAGGGTTGTGAAAGGCTAGTCGGTAGGGCAGTTACTAATGATGGTTTTTTTTTTCTTTTTTTTTCCTGTAATGGGTATGGCCTACAGTGGTGAAGGTGGTGAAAGATGGATCAAGGTGAGGTTGAATGGATGGTTAGGGGTAATCACGCCGATCAAAAGAGCGATCATTCAGCTATGATACCAATTGATACAAGCCCTAGGTTAGGGCTTGTGAAAAGTATTAAAAAAAAAAAAAGAACGGCCCAGTACACGAGGCTCCCACATAGCGGAATCTAGAGAGGACAAGATGTACGTAGCCTTACCTTTATTTTTGAAGAGGCTATTTCCGTGACTTGAACCTGTATCCTCCAAGACGCTACCGGTAAGCCTTTACCATTGGGCTAAGCCACCCTTTCCGCCCTTTTTAGGGCTTGCGAGAAGTACAGACGCAAAATTGCCAGAAGTGCCTAAGCACAATCGGGTGTCCAAGGACATTTCAAACGTCTCCAAAGAGACAATACATGAGAATGCACCTCACTAGGAAAACCCACAATTTAATTAATCAACTCTCCATAATCATTCTCTTCAATGCCATATAAATAAGAAAAATAACTTAGAGCTTAAGAAATCTAACCAACCTAGGAAACTAAATAATATAAAAAACTAAATCCCAATTACAACCCATAAAAACAAAAAAAATCTAATGACATAATTACTAAATAAAAGCATATATCTATTTGGGCCCTACACATGTTGCTATTGAGGTCAATACTGCATCAATTAGGATTGCCATAATGTCAGTTTCCTCTTTTGTTTAGTCTTCTCTCATGTATAGGAAAGTCTTGGTGTCCAAGCTACAAAGAGGACTGATCCTATATCTATATATGGATGCACATCCTCATTGTAATTCATGTTTATCATAATCAATTAATTTGAGTTTTGATTTTTATCTTCAATTATGGTTATTTCCATTATATTGAGTGTGCGCTAATACTTGAATCCATCTTGAATTGGATCAATCCCTTGGAAGGTTGATCTATTTTCCGATCATACATCCGAGGCTACTCCAACCTGGTGCCCTTATCCCTATCACACTCAGCTAGAGAAATTCCAATCTCCTTTAACTCAAAATCTCCTTCCAACCAACAACAAGATCACCCGGGATCGAAGAGAAGGACACTACGTTGAGGTCAGGGAGAGATCAAACTATATGCAAATTTCATGTTAGAAAATTAACATTCAAATTCAAACGAACTCAATGGATTCCACTTTTACTGATTATTCCAAGAAAACTCAACCTAAAATTTCCCCTACATGAACGCATTTTCAAAAGCTCTCAAAAGACTAAGGTCATTGTAGATGTATTTGCAAAACACTGAAAAACAAGAAGAATTGCAGAGATCTTAACAATGAATTGCTTGCTTTGTCAATCCCCTTGCAAGCCCTTAAATATACAGAGATTCCTATAAATGAGCTAATTTACAACTGTGCTGAAAATATAAAAGGAAACTACATCAATCTACAGCAATCAGAATCTCCCTATACATGGTAATGTACAGCAGTCTACAGATCATAATTATAGATTTCCTAATCTGTAATTATCATACCAAACGGGCCGGCCTATTGGACCGACCCAACAGGCCAGCCCAATGGGTCATTAAGTTGGCCCAGTCTTTTTACACCCCTCCTCAAGCTCATGGTGTGGTAGCAGCAGGAGTTTGTTCAAGGAAGACGAGAAATGAGCAAAGGTCTGAGCTTTGGTAAAGAGATCAGCAGCATTGTCAACGGAACTGACGAAGTGGAGTAACAAAGTGCCCGATTTATAGTGCTGGCGAACAAGATGGCAATCAATTTCAATATGCTTAGTTCGTTTATGAAAAACTTCATTTTGAGTGATCCGAACAGCACTCTGATTGTCACAATATAATGGTGTACGAGTTTAAAGAGAAACACCTAGGTCATGCAGTAACCACCGAAGCCAGACAAGTTCGGAGGTAGTATCGGCAAGAGCACGATATTCGGCTTCTGCAGAAGACTTGGAGACAGATGTCTGCTTCTTGCTCCTCCAGGAGACCAAGGAATGACCCAAGAATATGCAATAACCAGTGGTTGAACGCCGATCATCCACGTCCCCTGCCCAATCAGAGTCAGAAAAGGCTCGAAGATGAAGCGAACTATCGGAAGAGAGAAGCAAAGCATATGATTGGGTACCCTGTAAATAACGAAGAATCCGCAAGACAGCACCCAAATGAACCGAGGTGGGCTGAGCCATAAATTGACTCACAATGTGGACAGCATAAGCAATGTCAGGTCTAGTAATAGTCAGGTAAACAAGACTCCCAACAACTTCTCGGTACCGAGTAGGATGAGCTAAAGGCACACCATCGTTTTTACTCAGCCGTGCATTGATTTCCAAGGGAGTAGAAATTGAAGCGAGATCTGTAAGACCCGCATGCTGGATGATGTCCGAGCAGTACTTCATTTGAGAGAGGATGTACCCCTGTTTGGAATATCCCACTTCAAGCCCAAGAAAGTAGCGAAGATGACCAAGATCCTTCATCTCAAATTGGTTCTGAAGGAACAGTTTGAGCTCAGAAATACCTGAATGATCACTTCCAGTAATGATCATATCATCCACATATAGGAGTAGAATGACGATACCATTGCTGGAAGTGTGAGTAAATAGAGCACTATCATGTTGACACTGTCGAAGGCCACTAGAAAGAACTGATTTAGTAAAACGTTCAAACCAGGCACGAGGAGCTTGCTTAAGTCCATACAGGGCTTTCTTCAGATGACACACTTGATTGGAGTGGGGAACCCCAGGAGGAGGTACCATAAAGATTTCTTCACGGAGATGCCCATGAAGAAAGGCATTTTTGACATCAAGTTGATACAATGGCCATTGACGAACTGCAGCAACAGAGATCAATGTTCGTACAGTGGTCAGTTTGGCAACAGGTGCGAATGTTTCCTCATAATCAATTCCATAATCTTGTGTGTATCCTTTGGCAACAAGGCGAGCTTTATACCGTTCAATGGTGCCATCAGAATTTGTCTTCACTTTAAAGATCCATTTGCAACCAATAGCTTTCTTTCCTGGAGGAAGAGAGACAAGCTCCCAAGTGTGATTTTGCTGAAGTGCAGCTAATTCTTCTTCCATGGCTTTTCGCCACTCAGGGTACTGAGAAGCTTCGGTATAAGACCTCGATTCAAAATGTGAATGGACTGTAGCAAGATAGTTGCGATTTGAAGGGAAAACAAGTTGGTAGAAACAAATCCATAACGCTGCACAGCTGTGCGAGTACGAAGTGGATATCTCCGTGGTGGAACAGAACCCTGGTCTTCAGGAAGAGTGGGGACTTCAGCCACATCAGAAGGGATGGAGTCAGGTTTGGGCCTCCGTTGATAGACAAGAAGTGGCGGAGGGTCAACTGAAGTTTCTGAAGTAGGATAGGTCTCAGATGGAAACAAATCCAGAAAAGGATCAAGGGGGTGTACAGAGGAGATAGGCTGTGAGGATGGCAAGGAGTAATAAGGTATATGTTCCATGAAGGTAACATTACGAGAAATGCGTAACTTGTTCAATTGTGGATCATAACAGCGATATCCCTTTTGTTCTATACCATAGCCAAGAAAAACACAAATAGCAGACTTGGGAGAGAGCTTGTGTCGCTCACTAGAGGGAAGCAAAACAAAACAAGTACATCCAAAAACTCTTAGATGAGAGTAAGTAGGTTTTGTACCATAAAGTTTCTCAAAAGGAGTGGCCCCAGATAAAACAGAAGATGGCATTCTGTTGATGAGATAAACTGAAGTGAGAACAGTTTCTCCCCAAAATGTAATGGGCACGGAAGAGGATTGTAGCATAGATCTAGCCGTTTCAATGATATGTCTATGTTTTCTTTCGGCTACCCCATTTTGTTGTAGAGTACCTGAGCAGGAGAGTTGAGCTATTGTACCATGACTGGCAAGCAGGGTTTGAAATTGTTGTGACTGATATCCCCCCCCCCACCATCGGATTGAAAAACTTTGATCGTAGCAGAAAATTGGGTGGCGATCATGGTGGTAAAGTTCAAGTATGTACGAAGAAAATCAGATTTGTGTTTTAACAAGTATAGCCAAGTAAATCTGGTGTAATCATCCACAAAGATAACATAATAACGTGAGCCACCCTTGGTGGGTTGAACAGCAGGGCCCCATAGATCAGAGTGAACAAGTGCAAAAGGTGCACTGGAAACTGAGGTACTTTTATTAAAAGGCAAAATAGTTTGCTTTGACAACTTGCAACCAATACAACAAGTAGATTCAGACAAAGTGACTTTTCCAAGGCATTTATTCGCAAGTAAAAAATCTAATTTTCCTTTGGACAAATGACCTAACCGAATATGCCATAAGCTAGAGGATGAAGTTGATGTAGACGCTGTCAGAAGTGGTGAGGAAGGAACATGAAGAGAGGTCAAGTGATATAAATTCCCTTCTTTATGGCCAGTCCCAATCTGCTTCCCGGAGCGAGGATCCTGCACAACACAACCAGTGGAGTTAAACGAGACAAGATAACCCAGATTAGTAAGTTGACTGATGGAAATGAGGTTAATAGCAATTCCTGGAACACACCAAACATTCGGTAAAGATAGTCGTCCAGAGGAAGACTGAGATGTGATAGTACCAATGGTGGAAACAGGCATAGTGGTGCCACAAGCAGTATGAATGTTTAGAAGAGTAGAGGGCTTTCGACTGATACTTAATAATGATGAATCAGAAACCATGAGAGATGAGGCACCTGAGTCAAATATCCATGATGGAGTTTTACCAGAGAATGAGGCCATGGCAGAATTAACCGGTTCAGCTTGAGTAGTACTGGGACCACTAGACAAAGTGAGGAGGAGCTGCTACAGGCGTTCATCAATCATAGTCTAGATCTGAGTAGAGAAGTCAGGAGGTGCTTCAGCAGTCACTGCTGCTGTCTGATTATGTCCAGGACGTTGGCCGGGACGTCGATTTGGCTCTTTCTGATTCTGTTTCTTTTTCCGTTGAGGACAGTCTCTCTTCCAGTGTCCTAGTTCTTTGCAATAATTACAGATATTGTTAGAACCGACAGGTTTAACCAAAGAGGATGACTTAGCAGCAACGAGGACGTGATCGGACTCAATGGCTTTGCGCTTTGATAAGATCTGTTGAGTTTGTTCCTCTGCTAGAAGTTCAGACAAAGCCACATCCACATATGGCAATGGAGATCGATGTAATAGTAGACCCCTAATGTGTTCATACTCAGGGCAAAGAGCCATAAGAAACTGAACTAGTCGAGTTTCCTGCTGATATTTTTCAAAAGTAGTTGAGTCGGCAGAGCAGGTAAATTGGGTTCCATTAGAGCTAATTGATCCCATAATGCAGTCATTTTGACATAGAATTCATGAATGGACTGAGAGCCTTGTCCGGCAGTTTTAATTTCCCACTCAAGTTGAAAACGGCGGGCGGAATTGGATTGAACATATAACCGAGCCAAATAATCCCAAGTATCCTTAGGATGAGAAAATTTAGACAATTGATGTCCAATGGAAAGAGTGACTGAATTTGCAATCCAAGAGTTAATTTTACCCACAGATGCTTCCCAATCCTCATAAGCAGGATCCTTGGTGTCAGGTCCTAGTTTCTTTTCTATCACAAATTTCCAAAGTTTCTGCCCCTTCAAAAAATTCATCATGAGATGAGACCAGTAAGCATAATTGGTCCCATCAAGAATAACACTAATGCCAGTCACCTTCTCAGCCATTACAGACGACAATAGAAGATGGAGATGCAAGAAAAACAATAAAGGAGCTCTGGGCATCCCTGTTGACAGGGTGTAGAATGGCTATTGGACCACCAAAACTCAATTAGTTCACAAATCAGCTTACAAAAAGCAAAGACTAACCAATTATCGCACCCAACAAGCCTTGGTCAAGTCTGATCCAACGGCGGATTTCAAAACTGGACGGTCTTGATGAAAACAGTCCGGCAAAAAATGCTGAACAGAGATGGCCAAAAAAACAGTACCTTAATGCAGCCCAAAAAATCTAAAAAAATCACAGAATATCTCCAATAAGTGGTCGACCACCTTGAGCTGGTGCGCCCCCTCTCTAATCAAGTGTGGACCCCACCTCTGTAACCTAGCCAATGTCTGGAGGCGTCCAGACCAACGTCCGATCTGCCCTATTTCTCACAACCTGTCTCTGATACCATGAAAAACACTGAAAAACAAGAAGAATTGCAGAGATCTTAACAATGAATTGCTTGCTTTGTCGATCCCCTTGTAAGCCCTTAAATATACAGAGATTCCTATAAATGAGCTAATTTACAACTGTGCTGAAAATATAAAAGGAAACTACAACAATCTACAGCAATCAGAATCTCCCTATACATGGTAATGTACGGCAATCTACAGATCATAATTACAGATTTCCTAATCTGTAATTATCATATCAAATGGGCTGGCCCATTGGACCGACCCAACAGGCCAACCCAATGGGCCGGCCCAATGGGTCATTCAGTTGGCCCAGTCTTTTTACAGTATTGGACTAAAGGGTATTTAAATGCATTTTCAGATGAACTCATGTTTAGGAAGGAGAGGAATTGAACCGGAACCAAAAAACCACATTTTCATGAAATTAGGAGAGCTCCTATTTAAGTTTGTATAGACACCAAGGAGGTATCTTGTTTTAATTTGAATAAATGGGTGATTTATCTGCTTAAAAAATTTTTTAAATTCAATTCAGGTCTTTTGGTGCCATGGAAGTTACATAATAATTTTAAAAAATTCCTTCAAAAATACAGAGAAAATCTACAAAGGTTGAAATGCGGGGTGGATGCCAAAACTTCAAGTGCCAACCTTGTTTTTCCTAATGGAACTGGATTGGTGCCCAATGTTCAGTGTAATACCAGTATTTCACATATTTTTTGAATATTCATAAATATTGCGCTATTCAACTTTCGGTTTTGTTTCTAACCACTTACAATTGATAATATGAGGACATCAATTCATGCAATACTGATTTTATCTCCTCATCAAGTACGAATGATGTGTATACACTCTATGGGGGATTGACAATAACCACAGTATAGATATAGAATCAATGACCAAAAATGCATGATGAAAGAAGGAAAATGAAAATAAGAAAAGCCATCATATAAAGAAACCACTTTAAACACCTGGAATATCACTTTAAGAAAATCCATCATATAAAGAAACCTCTTTAAACGCATGGAAGATGACTTTTTGCTTAGCATGGAGAGTAAAAAAACATTGGCACATTCATGCCATCTTAACTAGGTCATGTCCTAAACAGAAAATCTGTGAGGTTTAAGACAAGTAAATAACCAAAGCATGCAAAATATCTCCATCCCGCATGATTTTAGAACCAAAAAGGGAATAAAAGATAGAACCTGTCTGCGTGACGATGTATCTGACAAGCTCACTGAAAGATTGGTAGCCAACTTAGTAGGAATAAACCAGCTCTCCTTCCTGCCCTGCAAGAATGTCTGTTCTGTTGAGTTTCCAATAAAGCAAAAAAATTTACAACTATAGTTTACATTCAAAAACAAAGTTTGGGTCTCTATGCACCTGCTGTAATTTGACAAGTCCTAGGTCGGCAAGGTCTTTGATAGCGTTTCTTTGAACCTCACTCAGGGTGTTCAGATTATATGCCTACAGCAAGGAGAAAAGGCAGCATAACTATCCAATCACTAAGTGAACACTATTTGTGAAGCAATTTGGTACCTCAGTGAAATAATCAGAGCCAAACTACTACCTCACCCAAAGAATGGAAGCTAAATTCTAGTAGAAACGAAATCAAGTCTGCCGGATCTACTCCTCTATCCTACACCATATTGAGACAGGAGTCATAGCATCAAATCAATAACAATATGAAAAATCTTAATATTCTTTTTTATGAGAAGTATCTTACTATCTTATTGAAGGAAAGCATATTCTCATTCAACTTATGAGTGTCTCACAGTGGCACGCCACAGGACCACAGGACCACAATGCGTATTTGTTGGGGCCACATGTGCACAGACGATCGTAAACATTCAGCAGGTAGGCCTCATTGAAACTCTATGGCCAGAATCTTTTTCCCAAAAAAATTATTATTATTATTATTATTATTATTATTATTATTATTATTATAACCATTCAAATAATCAGCATTGTTTTCAGAGAAGAAGACTGATTACGGCCTATTAAGTATACATCACTGACACAGAATGGTCGTGCCAACCTCCTTAGTGCTTTTGATCACCACTGATACATACAACCCAACCTTCAGACAACTAACTTCTTTTTCTGTAGTAAATATTTATACACACACTGCCCAAACCAACCAGCTTCAGATGACCAGCATTTTCCCTTGTCAGAAATGAATACATTCAAGATCCTAATCTTTGTATTAGACCTAACTTTCCACGACTCAATTCCAACTCAATTGATACTCAAAAAGCAGGTTTACTTGGTGATAGAACAACAAAGGAATGCATAGCAGACTAAATGAACATGTCAGACGTCCATACCTGGGAAGTAGAGATGTACTCCCTGATTATGTACCAAAGTTGTGCATTGGTATCCATCAGCTGTGTTTCAAACATTAATGAGATAAGAAGATAAAAGCATAACATGGTAAAGGCCCACAATTACATGCAACTCACCAAGAACTGGAAACCACTCTCTGTTAATTTTGGAGCTTCACTTTCTCTGTAGAAACAGCAAATCAGCACATCAACTGTCAAGATATTCAACATTATTGACATGAGCCCATTAAAGAAATGGAATATATCATACTCAATAACCATCAGCTATTCAGTTAAATGAGAAATCAAAGGATCCTGCTTTGAACATGTATAAGGAGATGATGTCCCAAAAGTCCCTCAAAATGGAAGAACCTGACAAGAAGTTAGTGGCCTACAAAGAGACTGATCAATATAGAATACATGAGAATCCCAGAACAATCAGTAGAGAATGGGTCACTACGATATTCCATTCTGGGATAAATTGTGGGATATCATTTATGATAAGCCAATCACAGACTTTCTGAAACACAAATGTCAGAGTAGAGAGTTGCATCAAACTGTAGCAGGACACTGTAATTTCTCCAGTTCATTAAGGATGTAAAAAAATGGAGAACCTTGAACTCAAAAGGCCTCGTTGGAAGACTTTCAACATAGATGAGCCGATACTGGAAGGTCGTTCTGGTTGGCCTGAGCTGATAAGTTGCAGCAAGAAGCACTGATTTACCACAATTCCCACTCATTAAAAAGAGAAAAATTGCAAACCATTAAATTTATAACTCGGAGAAACAAATTTTCAAAAATTCTAGAATAGATGGAATTATAGGGCCCCTAGAAGCAGCCAATGCATAGTTTGCAGGCTGTCATACTCACACCTCCTAGTTCCAGGGGACAGGCATCTTGTTTATGATTTCTGGTGTTTGTAGAAGGGCATCCCAAAGATCTAGATTTCAGGATCTTTTGAATACATGGCCACAAAACAAGGCCTCAGAATGAATAGTAAGGATCTTATAATTGAGAAGATTTTTCAGAGTTCCATTTCAAACTAGGCCCACCAGTGCAATGGTATACTTTCTATAGCACAGGACCCTATAGATTGTCTCTCTCAAGTCTCAAAATACAGAGCAGAGGAAATGCCCTTCCTGTGAACATAAATGCTAAGAAATAGACTATGAAAAATACAGGCCAGAGTTGGCAACCTCCCATTGTTCAAGGGCATATGCTTCCAGATTGTCCAAGGTTGGTAGCCTCCCAGTGGTACTTGAAGGCATTGGCTCTGTGGGTAAAGCTCCCCTGGCATTTCCAAGTAAACAGGTCATAAAAACATGAGTTCCAGATTTAGAATTCAAATATAGTTGACAAATATCATGGATGTGTTAATACATACAAAATCAACTGTGGAGTTGCAAGGACTTCATATCATCAGTATAAAGGCAAAACTCAATAGGTAGCAATCATAAAATCAATATGATATAAATGAGGCAATGGGACAGGTATAATATAGCTCTAGGTGTACTGCAACCTGATCTGACAACAATAGTGGGAATGTGCCGTATGACTAAACAACAGACGTTTGTAATACCCTAGTGATAAAGACAAACTTTCAGTTATTGTGATTATGTTTGTGTTCTGTTCACGCAGCAAAAGATTAGTTCTAACATGAGTACAATATCAATACAAATCTAGCATTTGAAAAGCTTATGTAAATCACTTGAGCAGAAATCCAAACGCATGCACACACGCACACACATGTGAGAGAGAGAGAGAGAGAGAGAGAGAGAGAGAGAGAGAGAGATGGAATTAAGTACGCTTTGTGCTAAGAGACTGCACTATATACAGATCATAACAAAAACCAGCCACTGATTTTGTGCCAATTGCATACTGCATAGCTAATTGCATGATCCCTATGCTTATCTTCCTGGTCAAAGCTAACCGCCAAAATCTATTTTGCTTTACGAAGTACCTAAGATCAATGCTGTTCACAACAAAACATAACTATAATATGACACCCTTTAAAATCAATTTAATGTATCGACTCTTTCTACAATAAAACATGACTAAAATATGGGAAGATTTTCACCTACGCACAGGGCATATGAGCACCATGCATGCGGAATGCGCCTCATGGGCTATGATACCAAGATACCTCATTTGACCTGAGGTATCCATACCGATACGGATACGGATATAGGATACGACAAGGTACGGCTGGAATACAGTGCACAATTTTAGAATATAGCTCTCTTGCATTTTACGAAAAGAGAAAGGCAAAATTAAAGGAATTCATCCAATGAGCTAAACAACAAATATCGTGTGAAATCTTTAGTTATAACTTAAAAAAGAATACTTTCATTTTTACATTCAGCCTCCTTTGTTTTATTTTAATATTGCAAAACTCAAAACCCAATACATATTCGATGGTTGTTTTTTCCCCTTTCACTCTCATGTTTAAAGTTTTACCATTTTATTTATATTCTTTTACTGGATGGGGAAGTGGCATTTCTTGTCATGTCATTTAATGTCCTTCTTTTCTCAATTTAAATTATATTTCCCTCTCCTTGAAAAGTTGAAACTTCTCCCCCTCCCTCCATTTTAAATTTGATAGTTGTAATTTTTACGATTAAAAGTTTGACCATATCATCTCACTTTAGATTAAGATTTCCAAGGACCCACTTCTAGTAGTTAGTCACGTATAATGTATCACATACTACCAAAACATAATAGTCATATCAGTATTCGTGTCATATCCCGTGTCCGTATCGTATTTTAAGTAATACAGTACCCGTATTCGAGTCCTAAATTTTTAAAGTTGCCATGTCGAATCCATGTTGAATCCCCATTCCTGATGCCAATATCTGTATCCATGTCTTTTTCTAGGCATCATAGCTCATGGGTACTATGTGAAATTCAAAGGTGGGCCCCACCTCTTGGTTGTTTTGGATGCAAGGTGCGTATAAGCACCGTGAGGAGGTGAATGTTTTTCCTATAATATGACAGATTGTAAAATAAATTTAATGCACACTTCCTATATGTTACTCTGCATTACCATTTTGCACCCCCTTCAAATCAATATAAATGATCAAATAGCATGGTTTAAAAATTTGGCCGAAACAATTTAGACTTGGCCCTAAATGAGTCAGGTCCTATGGGACTTGGATTCTAATTATGGCACTCAAACAAGTCCCATAGGACACGAGAAAAAGAGATTCATCACTATCACAGGTCATGGCAATAATAAAGATATCTGCAAACTGTATTTGTAAGGCAGAAGGGGAAGTGTGACAATCTTCTAGTCATGCTCTCTCAAATAAATTGATGGAACTTCTAATGACCCACATGTTCATTGTAGACAAATAGGGCCACAATCTGGATAACTGTTGTATTACCAGAATGAATAATAGAAGATCGTTGAGGAATGTGAAGTTCTGAAAAAAGAACTTAAAGCCAAACATTCGCAAAATTGTTTGATGTAACTCCATCCTCATCTTCTGTGAATAACTGAGGAACCTATTTTCATTTCTTAGACTTCTAGGAGATCAATGAGTCCTAGAGAAACACACAACAACCTATCATCAAGCACCGAGTATCTAGACATCCAACCTAGTCAACATCATTCATTAAGTAGATGGTGATATAAGTATATTTGCATGAAAAGTAAATATCAATCCAATGTCCCTTTGAGATAATTATTTAACTATGGTCATATGTATTGAAGATTCAGACCAATTTTTTTTATGGGAGAAGTGAAGAAAGAAGACAAAGAAAGAGAAATGTGTGTGTGTGTCTGTGTGTGTGAGAGAGAGAGAGAGAGAGAGGGGGGGGGGTGGGAATTTCACCCAAAAGAATGCTGGCTGTCCAGTTTAGGGCTGGGTGACCACCCTTATTAATATAACTGACCAGCTGGATCGTTACAAATAAGACCATGTAGCTCTATAAAATTACAACAAAATCCCTTTGAGACCATTTTTTTTTACGGGAAAAGTGAAGAGGATAAAGAAAGAGAAATGTGTGGGGGGAGGGAGAGAGGGAGGAGCAGGGAGGGAGAGAATTTCACCCAAAAGAATGCTGGCTGTCCAGTTTAGGGCAGCGTGAACACCGTTATTAATATAACTGACCAGCTGGATTTTTACAAATAAGACCAAGTAGTTCTATAAATTACAACAAAGTCCCTGGGTTTTCACAAAATTAATTAACAGTCCATGTGCAGTAAGAGAATTAAACTACAGATCAATCCTGGCAGCGTTTCAACAATACAGAAATGTCAAGGAATAGTCACAAACTGACTGTGTACTGCATGACAGATGTCTGGTAGAGTGACCATTAGACAAATAAGATCAAACTAGTTTCAAATAGAGTAAGATTAGATATCAGTTTCTAATAATTTTTCTGTATTTGACACTCAACTCGAGGTGTTGACTGATCTTCAATTCACTCACCTGAGCAAGAGCTAACAAGTCTTTAGTGTACTTATGCAAGTTACAGGACAACACTTAGACCAGCTATGTCCTTTGGAGTATAATATTGAGCAATTGAGAAGCAGCACATCCACAAATTGCATGTAGCAAAGATGAGAATATTGAGATAGAGACAGATGTCTGGTAGAGTGACCACTAGACAAATAAGATCAAACTAGTTTCAAATAGAGTAAGATTAGATATTAGTTTCTAATAATTTTTATGTATTTGACACTCAACTCGAGGTGTTGACTGATCTTCAATTCACTCACCTGAGCAAGAGCTAACAAGTCTTTAGTGTACTTATGCAAGTTACAGGACAACACTTAGACCAGCTATGTCCTTTGGAGTATAATATTGAGCAATTGAGAAGCAGCACATCCACAAATTGCATGTAGCAGAGATGAGAATATTGAGATAGAGATATGTATAACTAAGAACGATAGAATTAGAAATGAGCACTTTTCGGAGCATTTTGGGGTAACATCAATCGGTGATAAATTAAGAAACACTCGTTTGAGATGATTTGGACATGTCTAAGCAGGCCAGCAACAATACCAATGAGGATTAGGATTTTCTATACAGGTGGATGACCCACCAAGGAAAAGAGTAGGCTGAAGGGGACATGGATGGTAGTATTAAGGATAGATCCAAAGAAGTACGTGCTATCCAAGGATTTGGCTCAAGATAGATAGGAATAGAGAAACAAAACTGATGAAGCTGACTCCAACATAGGGGGACAATGTTTTGATGATGATGATAGGGGTTGACAAACATTCCTTTCTCAGATGTCTCCTCAAGGACAAAAAAAATGCCACTCATTTGTCACTTTGCCATGTGGAAGAAAGGTTTTAATGACCAACAAATTCTGAAGCCTAAAGAGTCACTCCAAGGAATTATAATGTCAACCAAAAAAAAACAATGATTTTACTACTGAGGTAGTGCTCTTGAGAAAGATTAATCACATGACGATTGTTTAAGCCCTTGAAGAATTGTTGCTGTCTAAAGCTCCCAAACTATGAGCTTGAGGCCTGCCTCACACACATCAATTAGGTTGTAACACAGTCCGCAAGGGTGAAGCCCAATTGATTGGAAAAGCCAATTCCAATCCCTACCCAAATCTATAGAAACACTCGCAATCACAACACAAGGAGATAAGTAGTAGAAGTCTTACCCCAAAAGCAATCCGCTGCTTGAAATAAGGTCCAATCCTTGCGAAAATCAGTCCCACACCAACAGGAGAAAAGAAAATTTGCAAGTCATGCAAATAATAGTGATGAAATATGAATAACAGCCAACCTAGGGTCCGACGTCCATATTCTTCTCATAAAGCTCAACCATGATCCTAGTAACCCATCAAGTTCAAGCAATAAAAGGAAAATACCAAAATATTGTCTTTTGTGACTTATTCCTGAAACACATCTACTTTCCCTCTTTAAGTTTAGCAAGTGTTTGTCTCGCAGACTCCTTCCTAGATATGGATTTGCCTTTCGGTAAGTTGTCAAAACTTGGAACTTGTATATCATTGAATTTCACTAGACACGCCCCATGTTAAGAGGACTCTGGGCCCCGCTTTTTTACTAGTGGGCAAGGATTTAAAATGCATAGCCGAGGCCGGACTCGATCAAGGCCGAGTCCAAGCCGACACACCTAACTCGGCCAGTTCACATGGCACTCAACTAAGTCAAGTCAAGTCCCAATTAGCATTGCACAAAATATTTAAAAAATAAGAAAAATACGTATAAGAGCCTTGTTCGATAGAAAATTTGTTAAATATTTTGTTTTCAAAAGTTCTTTACAATTTGATTGTATTATAATTCAATCGAATCACTTCCATCAAATAATTTCTACCCTAACCCTACCAAACAGAAAATTAGGCCAAGTGACATTTGCAAGTGTGTTGTCTTTTCAAAATGGAGAAATGAGGTCTTTTGTCTTGAAATAATAAGAAATAAAATCCTACATATGCTTGAGGACTATATCTTTGTCATAGAGAGGAAAGAACTCTTATTAAGGACCAATTTCTATATAGCTGCATTGGATTACAAAGAAAGAAAATATTTGTCCTTAGACCCCTCTTATTAAAGACCAATTTCTATATGGGTTGATTGAATGACATGAAAGAAAATCTATGTCAATACCTCAATGGACGATTAAGATCTAATGTCAGAGAAGCAAGAGTGAATTTATCAACCAACTTCCTCTAGTGTAATGGATGCAGCAAAACAAGAGAAAAACAGATTTACATGATCGGCTGAGTCCATCATTATGAACTTAATCAACTCACCCAAGTCACATGGGGACTTGGCCAAGTCCCTTCGAGTCATGTCCGAGTGCTAGTAGACCCAACTCAAAATGAGGACCCTTGGACTCGGAGGATTTTTTTAACCTTGCTAGTTAGTCCAACCATTTGTATCTCTGCGGACGAGTCCCCGGCGCCCTATGTGGGCTTGATTTGAACTGGAATGTGCATGTTTTGGTCATCATTAACAGCCCTAATCTAAACAATGTACATCCCAATTTTGCTAGACTTTTCATCATGCTAGATTTGGTTGAATTAGGTGGTCCAAAAGGATCAATAAGGTCTTAATCCCCTTAATTATTTTCAAAAAATTGACAGTTGATTTGGACATATCTTTGCTGTCCAATTTAAGATTTGACCACTTCCTTGATCATTCTCCAATCTACATGAAATTGTGACCCCTCCTTTTGATCAGGCTTATCAAGATAATCAATAGCTAGACATGCCTACGGTAAGGCCAAGAAATCACACAGTGCATTAGACTAAGAAATCATGCATGCACACACAATAAGGCCGAGCAATTTAGTACTAGGAGCCTTAAAAAAGAAAAAAAAAAAAAAGCACCAGCTCCAGTACTGGAGACTACCAAACTGGAATCCCATGGTTGGAACACTCGTTAAGACTTTTGACTCAGCCAATTCAACCTCATTTGGCCAAAGGCAAAATCAAATCTATGAGAGCCTCAATATATATGAAAAAAATGTTGTAATTTGTACTGACTATTGTTATTTTTTTCTTTATTATTTCTGTATTTTTTTTAATTTGCAAATTTATTCATTTGGACAAATTATCATGAATACAGGTGAATAATATATATATATAAAGTTTTATGAATATTTATATCTCCACATTAAAATCATTTAAATGATAAAAAATGACTCGTCTGGCCACATTGACGGCCACATTGACTCCCCCAGTCATGTTTTTTTGAGTTGTGCGAGTCCTAGGCTTGAGTTTTCCAACCTTGTAGAATAGTGAGGCATTATTTTAGATGCTCCCATCAGTATGTAGAATAGAAGAATGTACAGGACAAAAGCATCAGTTACAACCATTCAAAAAAAGAGGGGAAAAAAGGCATCAGCTCCAGTACTACAGAGTACAGACCACCAAACTGGAGTAGTAGGGCATAACTTTTAGATGCTCTCACATCACACCATATGGGCAGATGCTTTGTTACCAAAGAGATCAGTACACATAATCTTCCCAATTAAAGGGACTTTTTGAGTTAGCATCTTATAAAGTTATATCTACTAAGTCAACTGCACCAGAGGATACACAACTTATACAGATATACATATATATACAACTAGTCCACAGCACCAAGCAGTCAAAAAATCAGAATCAAACTGTCACACTCTATACTGATTTTTAAAATAAAAATAAAAAAATTTCTCAACTACGTTCGCCTGTTTGGTTGCTCTAATGACATTGGACAACAATGGGGAAGAAATGGACATCTTGCTATATAAAATATTAGCTCAAAAAATACAAAAACCTTCTTCCAGGTTGAACTTGATCTCCAAAAATGGGAAAGAAATGATGGTAGAACCCTTTGATAGCATGAAAATGGAGAAAAGATGAGCAAAAAGTTGGGAAAGTGGAGAAGAAATAAGCAGAGTCATAAATGGGGAAGACATGGGAAAAGAAATAAGCAAAAGTTGGCAAAATGGGGAATAACTTGGTTTCAAATGAAACATCTCAAAAATGGGGAAAAAATGAGCAGAAGTTGGGAAAATGGGGAAGAAATTGTTAATATCTAATGGGCCTTGACCATTTGTTGATGATTACAGTCGCTTTACTTGGATATATTTTTTACATTCTAAATCTGAAGTTTTTCACACCTTTCAAACTTTCCTTGCTTACGTTGAAAATCACTTTTCTACCTCCATTAAAATCCTTCGCTCGGACTCCGGAGGCGAATATACCTCTACAGAATTCCAACAATTTTTACAGGCTAAAGGGATTATATCCCAACGAACATGTCCCTACACTCCCCAACAAAATGGAGTGTCTGAACGGAAAAACAGACATCTCCTAGACATAGTTCGCTCTCTCTTATTGGAGTCCTCTGTCCCTGCCAAATTTTCGCCCGAAGCTATTTCCACCGCTGTCCACTTGATAAATCAGTTGCCTTCTCCTCGCCTTGGTAGTCAAACACCATATTTTCGTCTGTTTCAGACCCAGCCCACCTACTCTCACCTGCGCACCTTTGGATGTGTTTGTTTTCCTCTTCTTCCTCCCACAGAAAGAACAAAACTATCCGCCCAATCTTCACGGTGTGCTTTTCTTGGCTATGCCAATGGTCAAAAAGGCTTTCTTTGCTTTGACCCAAAGGTTAACAGAATACGGGTTTCTCGGCATGTCATATTCTTCGAAAAACAATATTTCTTTCAGACCCATGTTTCGTCCATGGATACTACTCCTATCTCTTTTCTTCCAGGCTTTGATAGTCCTTCTTCTTCTCCACCTGACCACCTTAAACCTCTTCTTGTGTATGAACGGCGAAGGTTGCATAGAGACACCACATCGGGACTTCCTCAACCTATTACAGACTCCACAGTTGATCCCGGCATAGTTGCTCCTGTTCCTCTTCGGAGGTCCACTAGACCTTCCCGTCCCCCAGATCGTCTCGACTTTACTCATGCTTCCTTACTTGCTACCCTCTCCTCTGCTCCCATTTCTACCTCTTACTCCCAAGCAGTGCAACATGATTGTTGGTTACAAGCTATGCAGGAGGAACTTGATGCACTACAAGCTAATCACACCTGGGATGTTGTACCCTGTCCATCTTCTATTAAACCCATTGGATGCAAATGGGTCTACTCTATTAAACTGAAGTAGGATGGTTCATTGGATCGCTATAAAGCTCGATTAGTGGCTTTGGGGAATCGAAAGGAGTATGGTATTGACTATGAAGAAACATTTGCTCCCGTAGCTAAGATGACCACTGTGCGCACTATTCTGGCCATTGCCGCATCTCAGTCCTGGCCTCTCTATCAGATGGATGTTAAGAATGCTTTTCTTCATGGCGACCTCCAAGAAGAAGTTTATATGAAGCTTCCTCCTGGCTACCCTTCCACTTCGGCTACAGACGTTGCTAAGTTACGTCGTTCCTTATATGGTCTTAAGCAAGCCCCACGAGCATGGTTTGACAAATTTCGCACTACTATGCTGCAGCTCGAATTCGCCCAAAGCCCCTATGATCCCTCGCTGTTCACTCATTCGACAGCTCAAGGCATTACCATCCTTCTCGTCTATGTTGATGACATCATTATCACAGGGACACATAGTGCCATGATACACAAACTCCAAATGTCCCTTCGAGATGCCTTTCATATGAAAGATCTAGGTCCATTGACCTATTTCTTGGGATTGGAAGTCCGGCAAACTAAAAAGGGCATTTTCCTTCATCAATAAAAATATGTCTCCGATCTCATTGCCCTTGCTGGTCTGCAACAGTCTACTCCAGTAGACACACCTTTAGAGGTGAACGTCAAGTTAAATAAGCACGATGGTGACCTTCTCCTGGATCCAACCTTCTATCGTCGTCTTGTCGGTAGTCTTGTTTATTTAACTATTACCAGACCAGATATTGCCTATGCCGTTAATGTCCTTAGTCAATTCATGATGGCTCCGCGACATCTCCATTTGGTGGCTGTTAAGCGTATTATTCGCTATCTTCTTGGCTCTCCTGCTCATGGACTATTTTACCCCATTGGCACTCCTATCCAACTTACTGCTTACTCAGATGCCGATTGGGCTGGCTGTCCTGACACTCGTCATTCCACATCCGGTTGGTGTGTTTCTTTGGGCGAATCCCTCATTTCGTGGAAATGCAAGAAACAAGATAAAGTCTCCAAATCATCCACTGAGGCCGAATATCGAGCCATGTCTTCTGCTTGCTCTGAGATTCTTTGGCTTCGTGACTTGCTTTCTGAAATCGGTTTTATGCAGTCCACTCCTACTCCCCTTTATGCTGATAATACCAGTGCCATCCGCATCGCTGCCAACCCTATATTTTATGAACGCACAAAGCATATCGAGGTGGACTGTCATTTTATTCGCGACGCATATGATCGAAAAGTCATTACTCTTCCCCATGTTCCCACTGAACTAGAGCTTGCCGATATCTTCACCAAAGGTCTTCCTCGACCTCGTCATGACTTCTTAATGCGCAAATTGTTGTTGTTTGACCAACATCAATTTGAGGGGGGATGTTAATATCTAATGGGCCTTGACCCAATATACATTTAAGCACATGTGGGTAGACTTAGTCAAGAGAATCAATTATACATAATTAGATGCCTTTTGTGTTAGATAGTGATTGCTGTAAATTATTATGATTAGCATAACTTAAGCTGTAAACAAGGCAAGTTGTGATTATAAAAGGGGATGAAGATCAATCTCCCAAGGCAAGCAATTCATTACAAAATTTCTTGTATTACTTTCTTGCTCCTGGGTTCATTTCTTAGCATTACTTTCTTGCTCCTGAGTTCATTTCTTAGCAGAAATGAGTAAGAGTAGGGAAAAATGGGGAAAATATAGGGTTACAAGCCCTTTTTATCACGTTCCAGTCCAACCCGGCCAAGTCTCACTCAAGCCCAATCACATGCCACCGAGTCTAAGTCAACTCAGATGGCCGAGTTTTAAACGATGGCACCAACTTGGACTGCCAGCCAAATTTTAAACCCTAGCACCAGGGGATACAACTATTGATCCCATCTTCATTTGTCGTTTTTCTGTTCCAAGTTCTTATCATCGGTCTCAAAATTTTCTGTGTACTGATACTTTTGTTTGATATATATCAAACACCCAGATGTTTCATGAACTCTTGAAGACCTCAATCAGACGGCCAACATAATCATGTAAGGTAACATATAAAGGTTGCTTTTAATCACTGGGACTTTTGAGTTCTTTTTTATCGAATATAAGAGTTTTATAATCCCAATAGGGGAATGCTAAAGACTATGCTGTACAAACAAAAAGAAAGAGCATCCATCTGTTCACTAAGTTCTTGTAAGGCAGTCAGATATGCTCTGCATATGGCTTTGAGTTAGCATCTTATACAGCTATATATGCCCAGTCAAAAACACCTGTGGATCACAATTTCACTTGTCTTTTTTTGTTCCTTCAATTTGTGGTTCAAAGATGTTATCCTAGCTCTAAAATGATATTTAAAAAAAAAAAAAAAAGAGCATCATAGGGTGCATTTGGCATCGTACCATTTAGATGTTCCCATATTCTCACAGGAAAAGCATGCAGAAAATATGTTTGGTATGTGCAAAGCACTGATTCAAATTTTAGTCTCACTAGAAGGAATCTCAAAATCTACCCGCTAGCATAAAAAAACTTAGAGCAAAAAAAACTGTTTTTTTTTTTTTAAACAACTTGCTGACACAGCTGTTTCCTACTTATCTCGAGGTAAATCTACTACCTAAATTCTAAAGTGGGTCACATGGTAACAATTACAAAAGATGGGCCCATATTATAATTCCTAATTTCTTAAAATAGTGGGACCACATTATAAATACTTTGAGTATGGGCCCTACGTTCTAATTTCTAAACGTAGATTATATGGTTAGAAAAATAATATCTTTCAAAAAAAATATTAAATCTCTCAAAAAATAATATTTAATGCTTCAAAAAAATTCAATCTTTCAAAAAAAATTTTAACCTTTCAAAAAAATATTTAATCTTTCAGAAATATTTTAATATTTTAAAAAATATCTAATCTTTCGAAAAAAATTTAATCTTGCAAAAAATATTTAATCTTTCAAAAAAATATTTAATCTTTCAAAAAAAATGTTTAATTTTTCAAAAAAAATGCTTAATCTTTCAAAAAAAATATTTAATCTTTCAAAAAAATCACAAAAGGTAGAGCCACATTATAATTCCTATGAATTTGTCCCCATGTTCTAATTTCTAAACGTGGGTACCACGTAATTTTTAAAGTGGGCCTCATGTTCACAATCAATAAATAGGATAGCCATTAGCCCCACATTATAATCGATTATAATTTCCAAAGGCGGGTACAACATTGTAATTGCAAAATGTGGGTCCTATGTAAAAAATCACAAAAAATGTGGCTCCACTTTGTAATTTCTAAATGTGGATCACATAGTCACAATCACAAAAGGTGGACATACATTATAGGTCATATGAATGTGGGCTCATATTATAATTTCTAAAGGAGTATGCTATACTGTAATATATAAAGATGGGTCCCATATTTATATTTAAAAAGATGGGTGAAAATTTTAATACTCATAAAGGTAGGCCCACCTTATAAATCCTATAAATATGGGCCCTACGTTCTAATTTTTAAAGGTGGGTACTATGTTGTAACTTTTAAAGGTGAGTCCCATGTACACCAATAATAAAGTGCCACAAACATTAAAAGGTGCGTCACACATTACAGATCTTATGATTCGCTTGCTTTAGTTCCTTGGAAAAAAATTTTTACACCATTACCAAACAAGTTCCATATAACATATTCTCAATAAAGTATTTTAATATAATGGTACCAAACAATTTCTGTAGAGTTTCTTCTCGACACAACCCGATCTCAACACAACCAAATCTAAGCACAAAATTGGGAATACAGGAACAATGCCAAACATGCGTATAGTTTCTATCAAGAACAAGAGTCAAAAGTTTCTTTGTGCTGACACTGCCATTGGATTATCAAACATCCAATATTCCAAATCTCATGAAGAGCTCATTCAGATGGTCAAGAAAATCATGAAGGACAACATCCAATGGTAGTTCTTCATGGTTTCCTACCACCACAACTGCTGTTATGCAGCTACAACTACTGTTCTTCGAAGAATTGACGACATTATGCTGCCAAAATGGTTTCCTTACTGTCACAGACCCATTTAATTCATGGATCTCATACACCTGCAGTCTGATCAAGTGATCAGTGCATGTTAAGTTCCATCACAGCTGCTAAAGACGACACAGTTGGAAACCATTTAACATAGCTCAAAAAAGTAGAAACCTAGGGTTTCACTACCCTTCATCTATCCACTAAATCCACAACATAGCTGCAGATTGGACAAACTTGGGCTTGTTGAAAAGCCAACTCGATATCCCATCTAAGGATTTGATTCTCTCTGCCTCTCAATCTTGCTGACTCATGCATATTGCCGTAGTTTTACTTTTTGAGAAATTAAAACAAGAACGGGAATCTAGGCAACTGCTTATGCCACGTAGCTGGAAGGAGAATCCAATGTCTTATGCCAAGTAGATAAAAAGAAGGTTAATCTGTGGGACGAGAATCTAATGTCTAATGCCAGGTAGGTGGGAGGAGAGCCCATAATCTAACGTGAAGACCGCAACCTGCTGTCTTCTCTCAAGAGACAGAAAGCCTAACAAATGAAGATCTTACCGTCGTGTCAATTCTACTTTGTAATAACTTTCTGTAGTTATTAGAACAAGGGTAAGCAATTGTTTGTGATGGGGGCATCAAGTCAAGGAACAAGAGAAGATTAAATCACATGGCCTCATTATAGATGGATTACCCTTTTATGGGGCCCATCCATCACGGTTTGCAAGATCCACCGTTGGATTGTGGTACAGAGGAATAAACACCGTTGAAGAGCTCCCTAAGCATGCAAGCAGAAGGCCCTACACTGGGATGTGCCAAGGGGGAAGAGTTGTTGCTGTTTTAAAGATGTTTTAATTTTAAACATGGGTCCCAAGCTACTTTAGTAGAGTTATTTAATAAACAAGGGTCCCATGGTTATGAAGTTTTATTTAAATGTGTAAAAAGGAGGGCCCACAACTTATTACTACACAAAAGGGGTCGTGAGAAGGGGGACTTGCGCACGAATTCCCATGCGCAAGTCCCTCCCACTTTTGGCCATTTTTAGTTGTAGTTTTTTATTTTTATTTCTTTATGTTTTTTTCCTTTTGGTTTTATCTCATGTAAGCCATCTTTTAATCTCAACTGTCCACTGTTTAGGGTTGATTTTCTCTTCTTCTTAAGTTGTAACTCCATCAATGGAGATGATTATGAATGAATAAAAGAAAACCCTTCTTCTTGAAAGCTTCTTGGAGTTCTCCTTGGAAGATTTTCAGATTTCCTCGCCCTAATTGGGGAGTTTGGCGTGAGGCCAAGAAATCCATCTTCTCCAAAGGTATTCTCCATCTTTCTCTTTCTTTTGGTTAAGAGCCCCAGCCCTTCTACTCAGATCTCTGCATTCAGCCCCAAGAAAACTTGATCTATCTTTGTAATAACCTAACCTACCTTGGTGGGCCAACATTGCAAGGTGGGCCATGTTTGATCAGAATATTAACAAAAGTAATGGATTAGGACTCTTCGTAAGTCCAAAGTGAGTAGAGATAAGGTTATTAGGGGATAGAGGAGTTTCAATAGACCTTTCTCTCTAGGAATACTGTTGCCAATAAAGTTTCCCTGTTATTTCCAAACAGGACTCTCCTCCCAACAATAATATGTATATGTAAATATCAGTCAAGAGGCTTTCGTTATAAAAACACAGCAACGAAAGCAATTCTAAGAGCAAGAGAGAGAGAGAAAGAGAGTAACCTGCGTTGGAAAATTTGTAGAAAAAGAAGATCACGAAGGAAATGAGGAAGATTGACGGTGGGATGCGTAACAAATGTCTAATTCAAGGCCAATCCCTGATCGAGCAACACACGTCTATACCCGGTGAGTAGAATTAATCACTGTTTAATGAAAATCAAAATTTGAAGAATTCGTGGTCTTGAGATTTTGTAATATAATGCAACCGTGATGGAATTAATCACCCAGAATGATGATTATGACTATGTTACGAATGCAAACCCTTTCTTCATTGTCGACATGCCCCGATCAATGGATCTATAGAAAAACCCTTCGATTGAACCCTGATGAGATGCCAATGGAGATCCTAAGATAGATAAGACCCATAACTAATCTTCCTTGCACATCAAGTCCCAAACCTGGAAGAAATTAGAGCCGAAGAGGAGTTTGTTGCAGATCGGGACGTTTTGGGATAGATTTACTTTGGAGGGTACGAAGCTCCCGTGGCCCACCAAATCGAAGATCAAACCCACACATCTGCTAGTGGACCCTAGGGCGACCCCGAGGGTGAAGGACCCGTGCGATTTGCACCATTGAATTCCACAGACGAACTACTCCAAGGCAACCTAGGCAAGCTCTCCATCTTGACGAATATGAAGTTGGTTCTGTAAAAGATCGTCTGGGCTCTGTCGACATATCCTAACTAAAATAGATACATAGAATTACATATAGGTCCGTGATGTTTATATTTATTTGTCACATGACCCTTTTCCTTTTATTCTTATAAGGACATGTAGGGAACAATAAACATGGTCTATTACTAGAATCTAATGACCATGGTATTTCCTATATAAGTGCTGAATTTTTATCTTCACATCTAAGTAGGACCTAATACATGTACATATATAGATAAAGAAAAGGAATCTTGGTGAAAAATTTAGGAATTTATTATGAATGACTAAATCCAGAACTGGAAAATTGTTTGGAACAACCATTGATATGAGATGCTCAATATGTGTATGATTCAAATCCCGCAATTATAATTATGACTTGATATCCGTGGTTAATTTTCATAATGGATAAGTGATTACCGTCAATAAGATATGGGCGATGCCACAACCTGGTACCAATTACGATTCGGCGAGGGGCGAGGACTAACCAGTGATGTGGTATTGGACAAGGGGTAAAGTAAAGTAATTTTACTTATTATGATGGAGATGAATCTATAATAAATTTTATTAAAACAAATTTGCCATTGGTGATTGAAATAGAGTAATACCAACTGCTGGCACTAAGTATAGAACTTCTCTCGTGGATGTTGATCGAGGGAAGTAGGTCCAACAATCATGGTAGTAAGACAGGCCATGTTGATAGAAATGTTGATGCTCCAGTGTGGGAGTATCGGAACAAGCTCAACATTCATGGTGGATGATAAGCCATGTTGTTAACAGAAATGTAGATACACCCGTATAGGGTATCGGAACCATTTGATACTGCAGTGGGAAATTACTCAAGAAAGAAATTGATTAAGATGTTACATTAACACCATTATTGAAGATATATAAATATTCTCTGAATGATTGAAAATATGCTTTATTATTCTACTCACCAATGTCACTCACCAGTGGTTCGCCCCACTTCAAGTAATGCAGTCATGGGGGTTGCAAAGTGACGGAGATCAGCCGGTAGATTTTGGCATGCGTAGCTGATCTAGAGCGCGAAAAGCAAAGAATAGATTTGTAGTTGGGATTAGCCCAAGACTTAGATATTTTTTTCTCTTCCACAAATAGAGTTTTGTTTTTCTCAGCACTGTTATCAAGACTTCTAGTATATATATAATGATTGAAATACAATGAAATTTGATTGTTTTAGACCTTGATGCTCATCGGAATTTGATTTATGTGGTAATGTTATAAAAAATTTGAGTACGGCTTAAGAATCTAAAGAGCTCCAGATTCTTAGGTCGTTACAATCTTCTTGGATCTAACCTAATCTTGGCTTAACGAAGGGAAGTCATCAAAACAGCCCTAGATCTGACGTTTGGCTATTATAAGGCCTGCAATCAGATCTGAAACTTGATAAAATACAGCCCAAGTAGCCCGTAGATCTGACTCTCATTTATATTAGACAAATCTGAACCCTAAATTTGGACCCTAGATCGCTTCATATTGAAAACAGCCCATTCTGTCATCCCATTTAGATCTGAATCTGGATTTTCAGATCTGAAAGTTGATTGAACTTAAATCCCTAGAGTGGTTGGAAGTTCTAATTCTTAAAGATCCATCTCTCCACTTTGGGAAAAGTCACTTGTGGGACCGATTTACAAGACAGATCAAACAAATAACCCTTTCTAAATTTAATTTTGTCGTTGTGATAGTGCCAATTTTATAAAAATTATTGTGCGTATTATTTTGGTACGTGATCTCTAATTGCATATCATTCATCATTCCATAGGTCCTGCATCAAATTTGGTATCATAGATCGGTTCTCTAGGGATTTGCATCACACACACGTTGCATTACAATGTATCGCATTGCATATAGGTAGTTGTTGTATTGCCACTAGAAGTCATCGAGAACATCAGCCCCTAGTCTTCAAAATGACAGGCCCTTCTCATGCCAAACCAAGTTCTGACAAGCCCGGTACAACCATAGAACAATTGCAAAAGGTCGTAGAGAATCTGGCAGCGCAAGTTCAAACCCTATATCAAGGGCAAGCTGATCTAACCAGTGGATTTAGGGAACTTGAGTGGATTATTTAGGAAGATGATAGGAGGCGTCACCGACGCCATGAGAGAGATGACCATGAGGCGGACCTCGATGGCAAGTCCAACAATGGATTCAATCACAGGGGTCATGGGAGAGATCAAAATCCTGATGGATGGATTTTGAAAAGCGTTAAGATTGATGTCCCTACTTTTGATGGTCGAATGGACCCACAGGTTTTCTCCAATTGGCTTTCTGATATGAACCATTACTTCAAATGGTATGAAATATCAGAAAAAAGGAAGGTTAAGCTGGCCACTATGAAATTAGTAGCCCAAGCCTGGATATTTTGGGTCAGCTTAAAGACTAATGAGCAAAGATTAGGCCTTTCAGCCATTAACACGTGGGAACGAATGAAGGAAAGGTTGAAGGATAAATACCTTCCTTAATCCTACCATGAGAGACTCCTTGATCAACGGAGTACCCTTCGTCAGGGTAGTATGATTGTCAATGAATACATCACGAAATTTCAAGAATTAAATTTGAGATGTGATGTAAAAGAGGAACAGTTGTCACTCGTCTCAAGGTTTAGAACAGGTCTACGATCCGAGATCCGGAGAGAGTTGCTTCACCATAGGATCACATCCCTTGCGGATATATATGAAAAAGCCATAGATTTGGAGCAATATGTGAAGCCGCAATTTCCTAAAAAGTTAGATTCGCGCAATTCTGACTCTCGAGTCCATGGCTCTAACACGAAACCTACTTTTGGGAACCCTTCTTTTCAGAGAGGAACATCCAGTGATTCCTCATGGGATCCGAAAGGATAGGGTATTGATGTTGACAAGACAAAGAAACTCTCCCAAATCAAGTGCTGCAAGTGTCATGGATATGGACATTATGCCGTTACATGCCCCACAAGAAACTTGTTCATATCAGAGGTCCTTGATGACAGCGATCTAGATGTAGATAATTATGTTCCCGATTTCATTCCATCCGATGATGATTGTGATGATCCCGAGGATCGTGTTTCTTTCCTCTGATTCCTTCCTGCTTACCAAACGGAAGAGGAAAAGACACGAACGGGAGTACATGAGGGTGCCAAAATGCTAGTGGTTAGATGTGCCTGAACCCTACAAGAAGATAAAGATTGGCGCCGGACAGCCATCTTCCACACTTACCTAAAGTGTAATGAGCGGAGTTGTAAACTCATAATTGACAGTGGCAGTTGTACCAATGCAGTCTCTTCCAGTACTGTCACCCGTTTAGAGTTAAAAGCTGAACCACATCCTAGGTCATACTGTGTCTCTTGGGTAGACTCAACATCTATCCCGGTCACCGAAAGATATTTGGTCCCACTTTAACTTTCTTCTTACAAGAACCACCTATGGTGTGACGTTGATCCCATGGATGTGGACCACATCATTCTGGGAAGACCCTGGTTGTATGATTTTGATGTTACCAATTTTGGTAAATCAAACATTTGTATCTTCAACTTTGATGGGAGGAAAGTGAAACTTCACCCGTTATCTCCTAAAGACAACAATGAAAAAAAGAAGACACCAAGCACCAGGTCTAGTGATAGGGCTAAAAGCCCTAATGGGGAGCCCAATAAAACAGGAAAGGACCCAAAAAGGAAGAATGTTGTGTCCAAAGGTATTCACATTTTGAGTGCCTCAGAATTTGAACGAGAAATCTAGGACATCCTCACAAGTGTCCAAGAGTCTGAGACAACCATGTTTGCTTTGGTGACCAAAGCAATCACCACTGAAAAGGCTGTAGAGGCCCCATGTGAAGCAGACCTAATCTTGAAAGAATTTCAAGATGTCTTTCTTGAGGAGTTACCTAATGAGCTCCCACCTTTGCGTAACATACAACATGCCATTGACTTGGTCCCTGAATCATCTTAAACAAACTTGCCCCATTATAGGATGAACCCAACTGAACATGCCAAATTAAAAAGGCAGGTTGAGGAGCTTATTGCTAAGGGGTTTATCCAAGAGAGTAAGAGCCCATGCACAGTTCCTGCACTCCTCACACCTAAGAAGGATGGCTCTTAGAGGATGTGTATGGATAGCCGGGCAATTAACAGGATCACCGTTAAGTATCGGTTTCCCATACCGAGACTTGATGATATGCTGGACATGATGGCTAGTGCCAAAATTTTTTCAAAGATTGATCTTAAAAGTGGGTACCACCAAATTCGTATCCAGCCCGGTGATGAATGGAAAACCGCCTTCAAAACGAAGGATGGTTTGTATGAATGGTTGGTCATGCCCTTTGGCTTGACAAATGCGCCCAGTACATTTATGAGGGTTATGACACAAGTGTTGTGACCGTTCATAGGCAAGTTTTTAGTAGTTTACTTCAATGACATTCTCATCTATAATAGCACTAGGGAACAATACATGGACCATTTGAGAGAGGTTTGTTTAACTCTGAAGGGGGAAAAATTGTTTGCAAACCTCAAGAAATGCACTTTCTTATCTTCACAAGTTGTCTTCTTAGGGTTTGTCGTTTCTACAGACGGGATGTCTCCCGACCCCGAGAAAGTTAAGGCCATTGTAGAATAGCAAGAATTGCGAAACATTCATGAGGTGCGCAATTTCCATGGCCTTGCCACCTTCTACAGGCGGTTCATCCGGAACTTCAACACAGTAATGGCTCCAATTACTGACTGCATGAAGAAGGGTGAATTTGTTTGGAGTTCTACAGCCACCAAAGCTTTTCTAGAAATCAAGAAGAAGATGACATAAGCTCCAGTTATGCAACTCCTTGATTTTTCCAAGGTTTTTGAGGTGGCATGCGACACATATGGTGTCGGTATCGGAGGAGTCCTTAGTCAAGAAGGACATCCTGTCGCCTACTTCAGCGAGAAGCTGAATGTGGATTAGCAGAAATACTACGTTTATGAGAAGGAATTCTATGCGGTAGTGCAAGCACTCAAACACTAAAGATATTACTTACTACCGTATGAATTTGTCCTGTACTCAGACCATGAGGCTTTAAAGTACATTCAATCCCAGGCTAAACTGAGATCCAAACATGCGAGGTGGATCGAAGAATTACAAGAATTTTCATTTGTTCTTAAACATAAGCCAGGGGTTAAGAAAAAGGCCACCGACGCCTTAAGTCGCAAGGTTGCATTGCTACATTCCATAAGTGTTAGTGTCGTTGGTTTTGAGTGTTTACCAGAAGCATACTCTACATGTCCTAATTTTGAAGATCTTTATAAAATGCTTTCGGATAATCCTTTGCACAATGCACAAGGATTTGTGCTCAAAGATGGTTTCCTTTTCAAAGGAAACATGTTGTGCATTCTCCGGACTTCACTTCGTGACTTTCTCGGTTGGGAACTGCACGCAGGAGGAATCGCAAGCCATTTCGATCTCGATAAAACCATTGCCATTGTAGAGGATCGATTTTATTGGCCAACTCTTAAACAAGATGTTGCCAAAATTATCAGGCAATGTAGAACCTGTCAACTTGCAAAACAACGCAAGCAGAACACCGGGTTGTATACTCCGTTGCCGGTGCCACATGCACCATGGCAGGATATTAGTATGGGTTTCGTGATGGGTCTTCCGAACACTTTTCGTAAGCACAACTCCATACTAGTCATCGTGGACCGCTTCTCTAAGATGGCCCACTTCATACCCTGTTCGAAAACCTCTGATGCATCTCATGTAGCACGTATATTCTTTAATGAGGTTGTTCGACTCCATGGGCTTCCTTCTACTATTGTGTCTAACCAAGACGTAAAATTCACGAGCTATTCTTGGAAGACACTTTGGATGATTATGGGCACAAAGCTCCTTTTTTCTTCCACCCATCATCCTGAGACCGATGGTCAAACTGAGGTTGTCAACCAAAGCTTAGGAAATCTTCTTAGGTGTTTAGTGGGTGAGCATGTTAAGACTTGGGATATAATGTTACCGACTGCTGAATTTGCATTTAATAGTTCGGTTAATAGGTCCATTGGCATGAGTCCGTTTGAAGTTGTGTTGAGTTATAAACCTCGGTTGCCAGTAAATCTCATTCCTATTACCTCACTGCATAGGACATCTGCATCAGCTAAGTCATTTGCACAACATATCCATGCACTGCACGATGAGATCAAGCAAAGAATTAATATGCACAATGATTCTTACAAAATGGATGCTAATGCACATCGTCGCCATATTGAGTTCAGCATAGGTGATTATGTTATGGTCCGTATAAGGCCCGAACGGTTTCCTTCGGGGACTAATAAAAAATTACAGGCCTGCAGTGCAGGACCTTTCAGGTTGTCAAGAGATTGGATTCCAATGCATATGTTTTAGAACTGGCACCTAACTAAGGAATTAGTCCAATCTTCAATGTGGAAGACCTTGTCCTTTGCCATGATCCCATCACTCCACCCCACTCTTCCCAAACTTCCATACCGGTCATCCAACCAACCCATGACCCAAACATTCCCATGGATATTACCCCATATGAGTCAGCCCATTTTGAGCAGAATCTTCCTACTCCTCCTACACCTACTCTGAGCCAAAAGAAAGATGTTGTGGAGGATATACTTGATGATACCTTGGTCTCCACCAGACACGGGGGCAATCAGAAATATGTTGTCAAGTGGAAGGATAGGCCAGATACAGATTGCACATGGATCACTCGAAGTGAGCTACAGCGTCATCAAGTCAAGGAACAAGAGAAGATTAAATCACATGGCCTCATTATGGCCTCATTATGGATGGATTACCCTTTGATGGGCTCATCCATCATGGTTTGCAAGATCCACTGTTGGATTGTAGTACAGAGGAATAAACAATGTTTAAGAGCTCCCTAGGCATGCAAGCAGAAGGCCCCACACTGGGATGTGCCAAGCGGGAAGAGTTGTTGCTGTTTTAAAGATGTTTTAATTTTAAATATGAGTCCCAAGCTACTTTAGTAGAGTTATTTAATAAACAAGGGTCCCACGGTTATGAAGTTTTCTTTAAATGTGTAAAAAGGAGGGCCCACAACTTATTACTACACAAAAGGGGTCATGAGAAAGGGGACTTGCGCATGAATTCCCATGTGCACGTCCCTCCCACTTTTGGCCATTTTTAGTTGTAGTTTTTTTATTTTTATTTCTTTATTTTTTTTTTCCTTTTGGTTTTATCTCATGCAAGCCATCTTTTAATCTCAACTATCCACTGTTTAGGGTTGAGTTTCTTTTCTTTTTAAGTTGTAACTCCATCAATGGAGATGATTATGAATGAATAAAAGAAAACCCTTCTTCTTGAAGGCTTCTTGGAGTTCTCCTTGAAAGATCTTCAGATTTCCTCGCCCTAGTTGGGGAGTTTGGCATGAGGCCAAGAAATTCATCTTCTCCAAAGGTATTCTCTGTCTTTCTCTTTCTTTTGGTTAAGAACCCAAGCCCTTCTACTCAGATTTCCGCATTCAGCCCCAAGAAAACCTGATCTATCTTCTTGGATCTAACCCAATCTTGGTTCAACGAAGGGAAGTCATCAAAACAGCCCTAGATTTGGCATTTGGCTATTATAAGGCCTGCAATCAAATCTGAAACTTGATAAAATACAGCCCAAGTAGCCCGTAGATCTAACTCTCATTTATATTAGACAGATTTGAACCCTAGATTTGGACCCTAGATTGCTTCATATTGGAAACAGCCTATTCTATCATCCCATTCAGATCTGAATCTGGATTTTCAGATCCGAAAGTTGATTGAACTTGAATTCCTAGAGTGGTTGGAAGTTCTAATTCCTAAAGATCCATCTCTCCACTTTGGGAAAAGTCACTTGTGAGACCGATTTACAAGACAGATCAAACAAATAACCCTTGTTGTTAATTTTGGCGTTGTTCTAGTGCCAATTTTATATAAATTATTGTGTGTATTATTTTGGTACTTGATCTCTAATTGCATATCATTCATCATTCCATAGGTACTGCATCAGTTTGGTTTAGGTTCAAGGTAATGATCTACATTCACTTCAAGGAAATAGGTTGGGATTGTTTGGCTTAGGTTCAGAGTAATGAGCTAGATTCACTTCAGGGAAATAGGTTGGGTGATCTCAAAGTGTGATCAGAGATACGAGAACTGCATTAACAAGGTTTGCAGTTTGAATTGGACTATTATCTGGAGAAATTGCAGTTGGTAGACACGCTTCAGCTCTTGCAATATGTTGAAACAAAGGGTAGATTAATAAGACTTGCTTTATCCATGACAAACACTCTCTAGGAAACCCGAACTAGATTAAATCAATGATCTTGTGAGTTCAGGTTCAGCTAATCAAAACATGTTTTGATGGACAATTTGCTCCAATTCGAATTGAAGATTATGAGAAGAAAGAGTAGGTCTGTAGAACAAAGTGTCAAAAATCTCAACACAACAGTTAAATCCAAGATCATCCGGTGGCTGAAACCAAAGGAGATGAAGGATTCATTGATTGTGGGTACCAATAAAAACATATGTGTCAAACCCTTCACTCAGATCTGCCAAGTGCTGATCCACCATCACAACTGATGAGGGTTAGATGCAGGAAATGAAGGATCCTAAATCAATGCTTGAATGTAGAATATG
Source organism: Sextonia rubra (assembly GCA_037013555.1). Taxonomy (NCBI): domain Eukaryota; kingdom Viridiplantae; phylum Streptophyta; class Magnoliopsida; order Laurales; family Lauraceae; genus Sextonia; species Sextonia rubra. Next base: position 70,418,851 of record JASUAD010000001.1, read on the forward strand.
TTGCATGCTTTCAAGTTCATGCTTCCAAAAATGCAAATTCTCAGGTCATCTTTAGTAAATGAAAATCCAGAAGTGTCATTCCTGGTTTAGTTCTTGGGTCATCTTTTAGTAAATGAAAAATCTGAAAGTATCATTCCCAATTGTGAAGACCAGAACTCGATCACGCAGGATCTTGACAAGGTTCACAATCTGATTTGAGGTTAGGCAGGAACAACTTTTATTAGAAAGGGGGTTTTTTCATAGGCAATGGTGATATGGGTCTGTGATGCAGGCCAGAGAAGCAAGGCCTTTTCTTCTCCCACGTGCCATTCTTAGGCACGATTTGGTCCACTTCTGTTTCGGCCTGCAGTTGGGCCCAGTTCTGGTCTGACCTGAACTCGCGTCCAAACCCATTCAACAGCCAAAAAAATAAAAAAGGTGAACCAGCCTAGCAGGTCAGTCCAATATTTTTCATTGTCATTGCATCCAATTTAAAATGAGACGCATTGAAAGTGTTATGTATCAATTCAGGTATGGAAATAAGTATTTTGAGAAAGAGTCCTACTTTGAGTAACACATTAACTTAAAGCAAGCTCATTTGACTGTTGATGAATATACCTACCAAAATCAAGAGTTAGAAAGTCTGTGTGGCTTATGGGAGAGTGATAGAAATGATGAAGAACGTTATATCAAGAGTCTAAGGCCAGATATACAAGCAAAAGTAAAATTTAGTGAAACCATTCAAGAAGCATACAAAGAAGCTATCCATGTTGCGCGTATACTTAGATGGTCTCGCATGCAACAAAGACAACGGGCTCATCTTGTGGAAAGATTTTTCGGCTGGAGAACATAATCCCACGATTGTCATCCGCCGCCTCTTTCATACAAATGAGATGAACAAGAAAAATGGAGACAATCCAAAAAGTTCCATACGCAGGTACGAGTCAATGACAAAGTCGACAATCTGATTGTTGAGAATTGCAGAACAATCAATTGTGCAAGAGGTCATTGATCAGCTTCAGTTACCCATTAAGCCCCTACACAAGCCCCAAGTTACATGGTCTAATAGTTGTCATTCCAGTAACCCATAGATGCTTTGTATTATTCAAGATTGGCAATTATGAAGACAAAATTTGATGTGATGTGATCCATATCAATAGTGCTCATATTATTTTTGGAAAACCATGGCTTTTTTATCCAAAAGTGCACAATAATAAAGAGATGAACACCTACACAATTGTGTGGAAAGGAAAACAAATTACGCTCATTCCCTTGCCATCCACAACTCGGTCGTGTGGTCCTCTACATCCTCACCTCCAATTGAAACTCCAACTAAAGAACCCAAAAAAGGCACACAAAAAAACCAATAAAAGTGCACAAAGAAGAAACACAAGACATGATTGCACTGAAGGCACTACCTCAAGACATCAAGGATGCAACAACTGTGCAAAGTCAAGGCAAAGCTGATCTCATGGAAAATTACGAACACGATCATGATAATCAAGACCTACAAAAGGTTAAGGAAGAACAAGAACAAGCAACCATTACAGAATTTGGTCAAGTTAGCAATGACATTGAACATCCGGGAGGTCTAGTTGTAATTTCACTTCCAGCAACTCACATTGAGTCAAGTTTCAAAAATAGATACAAGTTGTTGAAGTTCCTCACATTGACGTCATCTTCAGGGATCAGACATGGATGATAGACAACCAACAACTACAACATCTACAACTCATAGCATACATCTGGGCTAAATCCGTTCATCAGAAGCAGCCACACATCCAATGCCTTTTTCCATAGAGTAAATAACTACATCAAGTTTTCAAGTCATGTCATGCAAATGCAGGTCAAACACGACGACAAAAGTTAGTGCAACTGATTTTCAATCCAGGAGGAAATTTCTCTCACCTTGCGGTCGAAGTCCTCCCGGCATTTCTCAAGATGGCAAAATCATTAAAGTCGAGTTTTTCTAAGTTAAAGAAAGTTGATGCAAGCCAAACCATAGGTCAGCAACCCATTAGGCCCAATCCATCAGCCCAATGGGACACCTAGATATTTAGAAATATTTTAGTAGTTTGATTGCATTAGGGTTAATATTAGTGAGCTTCCTATCTTGTTTAGGATTATTCTAATATTAGGAAGTATTGTTGCCTAGGGATTAAGCCAACTCCTCTATATAAAGATGTTAGGCTTCATTGTTATGGATGTTAAGTTTCAATTAATAAAAGTTATCTTTTGAAATATTATCTTATGGCATTTGTTCCTCTTGTGAGGATGCCCTAGAGGCTAAATCCATCTTTAGATTCGATCAATCCTTCGAGAGATTGTTCTAATTTTCGATTGTGGATTCGTGGCTACGCCAATCTGAGTGATATATGGGTTACATTCTCATCAGAGACATGTTAAATCATTAGAATGAAAGGCACAATCAAGAATAAAGAAGAGAGCAGAAAGTAGAAGGTAGATTTTTTTTCTTCATTAGGTTTAAGTTTTTGGCCGTTATAGATGAAGTTTTGGTGCAATCTGGGCCCCACAAGTGTTTCCTTTTCAAGTTAGATTAGGATTATAATTATTTTATTAGCAGATTTCTAATTACATTGTTATTAGGGAAGTTTCTATTCATAGCTTAGGGTTTGCTTAGGCATTAAGTTTGCTTTTACTATATATATGGCATTGTAGAGAAAATATTCTCGGACTTTGATTGATTAATAGATTTGTGGATTTTATCATGGAGGTGCGTCCTTGTGTGTGAAGTCTTTTCAACGATTCTAAGTGTCCTTAGACACGTGCTTCGGCATCCCTACACAACCCTTAACCCTAGGGCCTGCATCAATTTGGTATCAAAACGAAGATCCACATCGCTCCGATCACCCTCTAGTCACAATTTAGAGCATATCCGTCCCTCATACTTCTGCAACCCATCTTCGTATCCTTCACCGTTACCATCTCCACTATCATCGTCACTAAATCCCAAACTCCCAGACAACCACCATGCCTCCCAGTCCCTACTGTTTGACGTCACCACCATAGCCCTCCCTTTTTTTCGAAACCCTTCGCCGAATCAAAACCCCAACCTATACCCTAATTCCCCAATCGAATCCATCCCCTCCCAACCCAACCGAACCTCCACCTAAGTCCTACCGAACAATCATTGCAAAATCCATGCCCACCGTAAACCCCTTTGTTCTAGTCTGCCAAAGCCAACACCAACGCCATACCACCCGAAACCCTCATCTGTCAATGCCAGCCCAGCCATCCATTGCCACCCCAATGAAAAAAAAAAACAAGGCAAAGAGAGAAGAAAAATGTCTGAGGCGAAGTGTACCTGGCACCATGCGAGCTCCACTACTACCCATTGTTGCCGTCCTTCAGCATCACTAGGATCGCCACACGCCCTGATCGATTTCATCTAAAGCCATTGCATCAAGAGTCGAGAGCTCCATCAGCCTCTTTCCTTTGTTTCCCCCCTCTTCTTGAAGCCAGAAATCTCACTGAAAAGGGGTTTTGCAAGACCTGTATTTTTGTTTCATTCTTTCCTTCAACACAAAGCCTGAGAGAAAAGCACACGTGCTGGCAACCCTAGGTTAGACCAGGCCTTCATCCAAATCAACTCCAACCTAAATACAATTTGGGCCCATCCTGACCCATTTGCAGAAGAGAGTCCATCTGATTATTTTGCTAAGGTCATCATTGCACTAGCAGAAGCAGTCCACACTTAGATCAAAGGCTGGAATTTGTTGTCGCGATATCAAACTCATCTAACATTAGATTTCTAATCCGTTTTCACCAACAAGTTTGTGGAAAGCCAATCTACTCATCAAGAAAGTCAATCAGTTTTTAAATTTGCATTAAAATAAACAAAAATGCCTCTTAAAAAGCAAGTTGAGGTAGAATCTTCTTCAATTGAAAATTTGGTTGGTGCCATTAGAAATTTAACTACCACAGTGAACAACATGCAAACCACCTTGCAATAACTAGACACTAGGGTGACAACTTTGGAAAATAATCAGCGTGTGAATCACAATCGAGATGATGTAGAAAATATTCAAAATCATCGAGATCCACCAATCAATAATTCTGATCAAGATTTAGAGATTAAACTAGTGATTCCCGTATATGATGGCAAATTGCAGCCAGCTGAATTCATGGATTGGTTAGTGTGTGTAGAAAATATTTTTACACACAAGCCAATAAATGAGCACCATAAAGTCACACTGATTGCTACTAGATTCTGTAATTATGCTACAACTTGGTGGGCTGAATTGCAAAAAAATGGAGGAAACAGAACATGGATCATGTTGAAACATGGATTAAGGTGATGAATATTTTGAAGCAAAAATTCCTCCCCGTCAACTATGCAAGAGATCTATGTTCTACCTTTCAAAACTTGAAACAAAGGTCCAAGACAGTTGTTAATTACTCTGAGGAATTTCTAACTCTGCAAGCTCATTGTGATTTGAATGAAGATGATGATGTGGCTGTTAATAGATTTTTCAATGGATTGAAATTAGACATTCAGCATATCCTTGCCCTCCAACATTTTGAAAATGTCGATGAACTCATCCAACATGCTGTCAAAGCTGAATGAATTGCAATTATCAAACACCAAAAACCAAATGGGTTCCACCAAAGAATTCATTTCTACAAGATGTTAACCCCAATGGTTCATCAGGATAGCTTTTTGCAAGGCATGAACATTAAAATACGATGATTTATTTTCATTATCAATAGCACGAGCATCTCACAGCAAAATCTCCAAAGCAAATACATCTGATTAAAATTGAAGGTGCTAATAAAAATATCCCAAATAATACCAAGGATACTGACATTGATCCCAAGGATATTGACAATGAAGAAATTGCTAAAATATACGCAGATACCACATATGATGCTTTTATCATCATCAAAGAAGCTACACCAACTGTTGAGAATAAATGGTTGAGAAAAAATATCTTCCGTTCCGTAGGTATAGTTCAGGGATAAAATTGCACAGTTATTATTCACGGTGAAAGTTGTAAAAATCTCATCTCCCAAGATCTTGTTGATCGCCTCCAGTTGAAAGTTTACAAGTACAACTGCCCTTATTTTGTCAAGTGGCTGATGAATGGTGATCAAGTGCATGTTCGACATACTTGCAAAGTTACTTTTGCCATTAGTGAGACTTACAAAGAGACAATCTGGTGTGATGTGCTGCCCATGAATAGTAGTGATACCTTATTGGGCGGTCCATGGATATCTGACAAAAATGAAACTCATGGTATGTGCAACAACACCTATACATTCATGTATGGTGGACAACAGGTTACTGTTCATCCCAAGAAACCAGAACTGCCAAAGAAGAATTCCTAAAAACCTGCCACAAAGGAAATCCTTCATATTCACCACATTTATAGAGACAATCCGAAGAAGACTCGAGTTCGAGGATGAACTCTTCTTTCAACCCGGGGAGGACGATGCAATCTGGGCCCCACAAGTGTTCCCTTTTCAAGTTAGATTAGGATTATAATTATTTTATTAGCAGATTTCTAATTACATTGTTATTAGGAAAGTTTCTATTCATACCTTAGGGTTTGCTTAGGCATTAAGTTTGCTTTTACCATATATATGGCATTGTAGAGAAAAGACTCTCAAACTTTGACTGATTAATAGATTTGTGAATTTTATCCTAAAGATGCTTTCTCGAGTGTGAAGTCTTGTTAACGATTCGAAGTGTCCTCGGAGACACGTACTTAAGCACCCCTACGCAAGCCCTAAACCTAGGGCCTGCATCAAGTTTATAGAAAAATTAAGAAAATTCAAATAAGAATAACTTAAGGGGCTTTGTACAATACATTTCCAAATAAATTCTAGTGGAAACTGATGTTGGGCTTTCAACCATGAAACACTACATATCCCAATCAATGTAGACAGCAACACACTGACCAGATGGTGTAATTGTAAAACCCCTGACCCCATTATAGGGGCCAAATTTTATCTAATATTTTTATATATTTAATTTCTCGGATTTGTAGTGTGTGTGTGTACACATATATATACATACATTGTGAATGGTAAGTACTTATAACTGTATAACACTATGTGGGGGCCATTATTGGCTGGGAAGTGTTGTTTTTAAGTTTAGCGGGCCGTTTTTAGTTATAAAAAGGCTTTTATATTAAGTAATGGGACTCATAGCTTTGTGCTAAAAGAAATACGGAAGGCTTGAGAACCAATCTGATCCAATGAGAATTAGGAAGTACTATTGCCAACCTCAGACTCCTTTTAGAAATAGTGCAACAAATCCTATTTCTTTCCAAATAGTATTGCCAACCTATTTTGAGAATAAATACCCATCGAGAGCCCCTCTCTCTCTCTCTCTCTCTCTCTCTCTCTCTCTCTCTCTCTCAGAGGAAACTAGAAGGAGAAGAGAGAACCTGCAACCTTGAGCCTTCATGCAATTAATTAAATCTTTCTGCAAGTTAACTATAGCATATACAAGGTGAGTGGCATTCCTTATCTACTTTTGTATGATTCCAAATCCTAATTTCTGCTTCCATATTCTTTGCCACTCAGTTTTATGATGAGATTAGGTATAGTATTGATGATTCAATTGATCTACTTTTTATATGAATGCTACAGCAGTTTCGGCACCCTGCCAACCATTCCTTTTCTTGTATGGTGCTCAATATCCTAATTTTTCAGCCTAGTAGTTTACCAATCAGTTCTCTCATGTAGACAAGAGTATTAGGCAGCAATTCCAACTCAAAGTGATCAAAAATTTATGAGAAATTATGGCAGAAATCAAGATTTACAGATTTCAAGTTGCCATAGTGCATTTTCCCAAAATTGATTGTAGGGTCCATATGACCCACTTGATTAAGGATCCGACCCCACCATCAGAAAGCCCAAACCAGGGCGACCCTAGGGATCTGGTTCCTTTGTGGGCCGGATCCAATTGGGTCCAGAGATCAACTGACCCAAAAGGCGGTGCATTCTCAGTTTGACAGTGCCTCTTTCTGAGTTACACAACTTCTGCAATCTCCATCTAGGGGCCTGAACTTAGCTGTTTTACAACTGAGCATCTTATGAGTTCTAAAAAGTACATACCAGCCCCTACTTCTTTTAGCTCTAAAAGTGTCCAAGAAATTGCGATTAAGCCCATAATATGCATAGTAATCACAACGAACCTTCTGTGGACTATTTAGTTGAGTTCTAGGATTTTGTAAATTACAAATAAGGGCGTGGCACTCCTTGTTTTCATACCTAAACCTACTTTGTTTAATTCCTTGAGGCCTAAGTTTCCTGAAATTACAATTAAAGATCTGATATTCACTAATTATGTAGCTTAATTGTTTCTAGTAATTCCTTCATGAATATTGATTATTCACACATGCATATTTTGTTGTGGCTACTCTATTCCCTGAGAAATTGCAACCGAAATATGTTTCTTATGAGAATTATTTGTAATATGTTTTGAGATATGGTTTCCATAGGATTTGAATCCGTGTTTGTTAACTTTGGTGATACAATATGATAGCCTATGGGATAGGATGCATGAATCTGTTCTTGGTTATTTTGTCAACTATGATATTACGTCAAATCTGAAAGGGGCTGGTTATGGGATTCACTTTAAGCAAGAATCGGATACCTGTAATGACCTGGTTTGGAGTAACTAAAATCCCAGTTTGGGGCAATTAAAATCCAGAGTGTGTGTAAGGAATGGCTACAGAAACCAGCCCCCTACGAAAATTGATGAATTTAATAAGACTTGTTTTGAATCTGATGATGTTAATAAGACTTTTTTTTAATCTAAAGCTATGAGTGTGCATGAAGAAATTGGGAGCGCTAGACCTTATTAAATACGAGGATTTAAGAAGGACCTTGGGAAAGTATTGTACTTGGAACCCCTAGACTGCTCAGCATGATACGGTGATGATGTCCACGTACCAATGGCCCAAGAAGTGATGTTTCTAACTACAAGTCAACTTTGGGAGAATATTCTCCACCTACAGCCTGGAGCAATTCTGACCCAGTTGGTCACCTTGTAATGTGCACAAAATTTATAAATGGAACTCCTTACCTTGTCTTGCACCCCTTTGGGGCAAGAACCTTGGGTGGCCAAGACTACTAAGCAGTTAGGTTCTTGCGCATGAGAGAAGAGTTAATTCTAATTGCACAATTCATTTCAGATGCTAGTAGAATTTTGTGGAATTTAAGCGGTGTCTATTATTTTGTTATTTTCACGTATTTTATTGCGGAATATCATTATGCATGTGCTTAAAAAGATTTGGAAATCCATTCACTCACTCTATACTGATTAGTGGATTTGCCCCAATCCAGGTAACCAAAATGTTGATTTGCAAGAAGATTGTGATGAGCAATGAGAGTTAGGATTCAGCATGCGCACCGGAGAGGCGGACTCACATGGAAGACGAAGAACTTGTTTTCATTATTTTGTTTAGTTTGCTACATCCAAAGGTATTGCAGTTGTTTTTTCTTTCGTTTTCATTTTATTAAGTTATATTCAGATCGACATTAACTCCGCCAGTTTTGCTGCCGGTCCCAAGCCCGGGTAAAGGAGGAGGGTTGCATTAGGTAGGTGACAGCCAGCGTAAAACTTTGTTATAACCCAAACATGAATTCTGAACAAATGATATTTCACGATAAGGCTAGGGCGTTCCCCGCTTTAAGCGACGCATTGCAGCATCGCCCGGCTGCAGTGAAAAGTGTGCAAGGGCTACCGCATGACTTTGGGCTAATGCGGTTAAAGAAGTTAGTCCATGAGAAGAAGAGGAGGAATAGGAAAATTAGACTTGCTACTTGGAATATAGGAACCTTGACAGGCAAGAGCATGGAGTTGGTTGAGGTAATGAAAAGAATAAGAATTACTGTGGCTTCTATACAGGAGACAAGGTGGAAAGGGAATAAAGCTAAGGAGCTCACGGATGGATATAAGCTTTTCTATGCAGGAAAGAGTAATGCAAGAAATGGAGTGGGTATAATTGTAGATAAGAATTTAAAAGAGAAAATTGTGGGGGTAAAGAGGTTTGGTGATAGAATTATGGCAATTAAACTAATACTAGAGGAAGACATAATTCATATCATTAGGGCATATGCTCCCCAAATATGACTAGAAAAAAGTGTGAAAAGACAATTTTTGGAAGAGATGGATGATTTAATGCGAGAAATCCCAAATAGTGATAAAATTTTCCTTGGAAGGGATTTAAACGGGTATATAGAAAGAGATAATAGAGGATATGAGAGAGTGCATGGAGGGCATAGATTTGGAGAAAAGAATGAATTCGGAAACACTATATTGGACTTTGCAGTGGCATTTGATCTTATAGTAGCAAATACTTACTTTAAAAAGAGAGATGAGCATTTAATTACATATAAAAGTGGGAGTAATTGGAGTCAGATAGACTTTTTTCTAGTTAGAAAACAGGACCGATTGGCTTGTAAAGATTGTAAGATTATCTCAGGAGAGAGTTTGACTACGCAACATAGGCTTGGAGTTTTAGATATTTGCATTAGAAGTAAAAAGAGAGCAATAGTAAACAAAATGGACCTTAAAACAAGGTGGAGAGATTTGAAGGGGGAAAGAGCAAATATATTTAAGGACAAAATGATTGAGAAAAGAGAATGGAATATTGAAGGAGAAACTACAATAATGTGGAATCAAATGGCTAATTGCATTAGGAATGTTGCAAAGGAGATACTCGGAGAATCAAAAGGGAAGAGACATATTAATAAAGAAACATGGTGGTGGAGTATGGAGGTTCAGGAAGTTATTCGACAAAAAAAACATTACTATAAAGTTTGGCAGGGGACTAAGAGTATAGAAAATTTTGAGTTATATAAGAAGGCAAAGAAAGAAGCTAAGAAAGTAGTAAGTAGTGCAAAGTTCAAAGCATACGATGACCTCTATAATAGGTTGGAAACAAGAGAAGGAGAAAATGATATTTTTAAGCTTGCAAAAATAAGAGAAAAGAAAAGTAGGGACTTAGATCATGTCAAATGTATCAAGGACAATGAGGAAAACATTTTGGTGAAGGACAACGATATTATAGAAAGGTAGCAAGAATATTTTAGTAAACTTTTAAATGAAGAATATTTGGGCGATACAAGAGTGGAGGAGGATACTTCATTACAAGAATATACTTTTCTCCGTAGAATTAGAGGAGTGGAAGTGAAGGAAGCATTGAAGCGAATAAAGACAGGAAAGGCAACAGGCCCAGATGGTATTCCGATAGAGGTATGGAAATGCTTAGGAGAGGTTGGAGTAAGTTGGTTATGTAGACTATTCAATAAGATACTTGTGACAAAGAAAATGCCAGATGAATGGAGAAGAAGCATTGTAGTACCTATATATAAGAATAAAGGAGATATACAAAATTGTACCAACTATCGAGGGATTAAACTTATGAGTCACACTATGAAGTTATGGGAAACAATAATAGAGCAAAGACTGAGAAAAAAGACTAAAATTTCGGAAAATCAATTTGGTTTTATGCCAGGAAGATCAACTATGGAAGCTATCTTTTCACTTAGGCAATTAATGAAAAAATACCGAGCAAAGAGGAAAAATCTACATATGGTCTTTATCGATTTGGAAAAAGCCTATGATAGGATACCAAGGAATTTAATTTGGTGGGTCTTAAAGAAAAGGAATGTCCCAAGAGATTACATTGAAATTTTAAAGGATATGTACGAAGGTGCAATAACAAATGTGAAAACCACATGTGGAGAAACGGGCGGATTTCCCGTAACTATAGGCTTACATCAGGGATCATCCTTAATCCCTTATCTCTTTGCATTAATTATGGATGAGTTAACTGTGCATATTCAAGAAGAAGTACCATGGTGTATGTTGTTCGCAGATGATATAGTATTGGTGGATGAATCAAGAGAGGGTGTAAATGCAAAGCTTGAGAGATGGCAGAGGGCATTAGAATCTAGAGGCTTTAAAATAAGTCGTACAAAGACAGAATATATGGATTGCAATTTCAGTGGACATATACAAAGTGTTGAAACCACTATCAAAATTGAAACCCATGAGATACCACGTAAAGATTCTTTTCGGTACCTAGGCTCGATGATTAGTAAGGATGGAGAGATTGACGAAGATGTGGAGCATAGGATAAGAGCTGGATGGCTGAAGTGGAGACTAGCTTCGGGAGTACTTTGTGATAGACAAATGCCAACAAAATTGAAGGGAAAATTTTACAGGACAGTGGTTAGACCAGCTATGACATATAGAGCAGAATGTTGGCCAATTAAGAAGACACATTCATAAGATGGATGTAGCGGAAATGAGAATGCTTAGGTGGATGTGTGGTAAAACTAGAAAAGATAAAATTAGAAATGAGCGCTTTCGAGAACATTTAGGGGTAGCACCAATAGGAGATAAGATTAGAGAAACTCGTTTAAGATGGTTTGGGCATGTTGAGCGTAGGCCAGTAATGGCACCGGTGAGAAAAAGTTTAGATATACAGGTGGAGGGTCCATCAAGAGGTAGGGGTAGGCCGAAGAAAACATGGATGGAAGTCATTAATTCAGATTTGAAGAAGTTGCACTTATCGAAAGATTTAGCTCAAAATAGAACGGAATGGAGAAATAGAATTCATATAGCCGACCCCAACATGGTTGGGATAAGGCTTTGATGATGATGATGATGATGATGATGATGATATTCAGATCGACATTGTTCTACAGATTTTGATCTTAAAAAGATTTCTTACTGATTAGGTAGATGCCTGTATATTTTATTATGCAAATGGATTTGACACATTTATGTGCTGAGATACTTTCATAAATCTCGACAAAGAATTCAAAGGGCCCTGGGTTCCAAGTCGTGACACTGGTCCATAAAACAAAAACCAATCTCCTTTTTTCTATTTTTTTCCAGCTAGTCTCTTAATTTGTTCCAAATACATCACAAAAACAACCTGTATGCACATCATCAAGACAATGATCCATAAAAAGAATAAGTAGAAAAAAATCAGCAAAAGTCTTCCTAGTATACTATAGAGAGCACAACCGAGAAAACTATTGCACAGACATTTCCAACCTAAAGGTCTAGCATAGAAACAAAATGACGTATATATATATAGAGAGAGAGAGAGAGAGCAGAAATGTTGAAGATACTTCTTGGACATTACTGATTGTGTAAAATTGTATCAAGGTTGCAAAAAGAATAAATAAACACATTCAACAATTTTTTGGATCATAGATCACTTCTAATGAGCACAGGTAAGAGAGAAAAGGATAGAGTTACTGATATATGACATGTTAAACTAAAAACATGGGGAACAGAAAAGGTGATAGAGATACATACCCATACACCAAGTATTTCTGAAGACTGTCCTGAAATTTGGGATTTAATTTATAACTGGTTTCCTTCTTCCTGCCAGTACAATGGGATTTAGCAGAAAGTAAAATATATGAAGCATGTTGTAGTCGAATAAATTCTCTGTATTTGGTCATTCTGACAGCCTTGTGATTCAAAAACAAAATAAAATCACTGTCCTACTGGGGAAAGAAGGCATACTGTGGTATATTTTTCTTTACATAAATAACATGTTGCATGATTTAAGTACTTTGACGAAAAGGAAGGTCAAAAGGTGAAAAAAAGACAAATGATAAACCACATTTGATTCTCTAAATCTTCAGCAAAGTAGATTTTGAGCCTTCAGTGCTAGTGAGCCATGGTACTATTACATAGTTGTTCAGACTCCAAAATGTTTTTAATTTTCTTCTTCTCACTTGAGCACTCTATGTAGATAAGTTAAAACTTTTTTTAAACCGTGGAAAACTGTAGCCACACAAGTAGCAACAAATATGAACTTCAATAAATACATAATAAGATGATTTGTCCGCTTTTGTATTCAATGATTTATTTATTTCTGATATGGATAGGTCAACAGAATTTATACAATTAATATACTTCTGATGCATTTGATTCATTTTTTATGTAAGTGCTCCTAAATTTCCATTAAATGTAAACAGATTTTCTACATCTTACGCATTCAATGCAATAACAAATTTTTTGGTACTTTTACATATTTGTATGACTATTTGCTGTTGTTTCATCTCTTGTAGGAAAACGATGGCTCAGATTCTTCAGAAAGATTATCGTCGGTATTTGTTTATTATTTAGATTTGTGTTAGTTGGAGGTAGTTTAGCTGGAGGTAGTTTACATGACTACTTTCCTTATCCAGTGGAAACTATCCTGAAAATTCAATTTTGGAAAAAGAAAAGAATCTCTCATATCTCCAACTAAGAAGAGAAGGGGGAAGTAGCAGAGAAAGGTCTGCCCACTTGCATGCCCAACTTGTGCATTTTTAGGGATTAAAGAATCCAATTAGCTCTACAATCAAGCCCAAACTGAGGTCCTAAGATGATACAAATCACTCAGCCTACTATCTATATCCTCATCACAATAATCACAGCAGTGATCACAATCATTACTCATTAGTATTTCCTAAATATCTTCCATGGATAGTTGACGTTTTTACATAAGAATACATATATGTGGGTCATGTGTGGCATGTAGGTTCCACCATCTCCACACTCGCCCTCAAATTGATGTGGAGGTAAATGAATCATCAATTTGGCAATGAGGGAATCATGGCATGCTTTGGTCATTGCTTTAGTGAAAAGGTCCATGAAATGATGTTGAGAAAATGCAAAGAAAGTGCAGTGGTTTGGACAACACATGTTCACGAATGAAGTGGCAGTCTACTTCAATGTGTTTAGCCCACTCATGAAACAGAAGTTCGTAGCTACCTAGATGGCACTGTTGTTGTATGCAAAGTGTGGTGTACGTCCAAGAATGACAACTTCAAATTCTTGAAGAACGCAACAGAGCTAGATAATCTCGCCGGTGGTCAAGGACATAAACCAATATTCAGCTTCAGTAGATGATTTAGGAACAGTGGTTTGCTTCTTATAATTCCAGGAGACGAGATGTTCCCAAAAACATACACCACCCAGTGATGGATGGCCTAGTGTCGGACAGCCCACCCAATCAGCATATCTATAAGCACAGAAATACAGAGAAGTTGATGAATAAAAGAGCCATTAGCCATCAGTAAACTGTTCCACAAATGTACCGAAGAATAAGATAAATTGTCGTGAGATGTTTTCTATGAGGATGTCCCACAAACTTACTAACAGCTTGTACTGCATAGGCAATGCCAGGTCAAATCATGACCAGATAGATTAGACTGCACGCAAGTCATTGATACATAGTTGTATCAGGAAAAGTACTACCATTTACTTTTACCAACTTGACATTAAGTTCCATAGGAGTTTCTGTAGATTTACTATTTGAAAGAGGATCCTTGGCCAACAGATCTTCAGCATATCTGCGTTGATGAATATGAATACCTTATTTTCTGAAAGACTGCAATTGATTTCCAGCCTAAGAAAGTACATCAGTTTTCCCAAATCTTTCATTTTGAACATCTATATGAGATAGCTCTTGAGGTTTTTTAAGCTTATATTATCCTTTGAACTAATGATAATGCCATGAACAGAGTAGCAGATAGTGGAACCACGAGGAGTCCAACGAATGAAAAGAGAGTGATAATTATGGCTTTGATGAAATTGGGCTTCAAGAATGGATGTTCAAAATTTTTCAAACCACGCTCAAAGAGACTGTTTAAGTCCATAAAGGGATTATTAGATGACAGACCATTAAGGATGGACAAGCATAGCCAAAGTGGAGGTCACACATAGAAAGTTTCATTGAGATCGCCCTGAATAAAGGAATTTTTAACATCCATCTGCCATAATGGCAAATTGCGAATAGCGCCTACCCATAGTAGAGTCCTGACAGTTGTCATTCTTTCCATGAGAGCAAAGATTTCTTTGATTCCATAGTTTTTGCTTGAATCCTTGAGCTGAGCTTTATATCTATCCAAAGTACTATCAAACCGCACTTCAATAAAGTACACCAGCTGCCAGGCAGGTCAGGGAACAAGATCCCTAGTCCAATTAGCTTCAAGAGCCTGCAACTCTTCAGCTATAGACATTCGCCAACGAGCTTCGGACAAGAGGGGAGGATAGCCATGAAGCCCAGTGGTGAAGAGAGTAGGAAAACCATATATAAGAGGAATAGGAAATGTGAGGGGAACGATGCAATACCAAAGGTTCAGGATCGTACCTTGGACTTGGGAGAGGAGCACAATCCAGCAATCGAGAAGGGTCAGGGGCAGTTGCAAGAGTGAGAAGGTCTTGGCCGTCAAAAATAGACTTTTAGAGGTGCAAGAAACAAAACCTAGAGTAGGAAAAGTGGGGAGATAAGAGACCTATGTTGTGCAAGGGGCTAACTTGATGAGAGTAAAAAGGAACACGCTCAAGAAAAATAAAATTCTCAGAGATATGACTCTCTCTCTCTCTCTCTCTCTCTCTCTCTCTCTCTCTCTCTCTCTCTCATTGAATATCTTGGATCAGCACAAGATCCCTTCAGAAAATACTGTTTTGTTATGGTTCTTTACAGCTAAATAGACTTTGGAATTGTAAATTACATCTTCATGCATGGAAGCTTCTACAATTAGTTTTGAGATTGTGGTAGGGGAGAGTAATTTATATTTAAACTAATGACAAACGATTAATTTGCAATTTTTCAAAGTTGATATGTGACATGACATGGATACAAGAATATTTCAACAACAATTTTTTTTCATTTTTAATATATTATATGACTATTTCAAGCAAGGATTCAAATCCAAAAAGGGTTGTCAACCATCATTCCACTAATTTCCAATTTGAGAACAATTAAGGCATAACATTGCCAAACAAGTTTGGGAATAACCTCTTACCCTAGTGGTAAGAGGTGCCAATTCTTACATTGCTACCCAGAGTTCGAACCCTGGGCATGCCACCTGTTCCCGCGTGTGCAGGCTGCCTTCCCACTATTGTGTGCTTTCTTCCTGCATGTGCGGGCTGCTCTCCCATGTGGGTGGGCTTTCTTCCCATCTGTACAGGCTCTCTGTTGGCTCCCAGCCCCCTTGACTAGGTTACCAAAAAAAAATAGTTCATTGCAACCCAATCTAAGAGTATAACACATTGAACACAATCCATTTTTGGCATAGAACAATTTTCAAAGTAGAAACAATGCCAAGCAAGCCCTAAAATGCCAAACCAGCCAAAATATTTCATTTTGGATACAAACGAGTTTCAAATCGAAAGTGACAGACATATTAATGATCGAGCTTGAGAAGTTTTGAAAATAGAGTGTTTTTCTACATGTCGTTTGGACAAGTGCCATCCAAAGCATTAGAATAGGATACCATTATAGTTTATAAGTCATGAGTAGGATCATAACAAGAAGATTTTTTTCTTTCTATTTCTGCACACTACATCCGGAACTACCTGCTTTTGATAGCCTTTGTCTAGATGCTCAATGACATCTCATTGATTTCTTGTGGTAAGTTGTAAGCTTAAGTGGAGAATTTTTATCATGATCAAGAGAGATTATAAGTGTGTCACTGCATGTTGGAAACACACAAGCTATTTAAAACATATTTCTTTCTTCTTTTCTAGTCTTGGTTCCCTTGTATCTTTCACAAAAGTTCATTCTGCCATTCCTTTCTTCTCTTTGACGCGTCTGAATCTCGTTGATCTCTTCTGATAAGTTCTAAGCTTAATCGTAGGTTCTTTATTGTAACCAAGAGAGATTATATACGTGTGTTGCTCCACATTAGAAACACACCAGCTATTTGGATCATTTTTCTTCTTCTTCGGTAGTCTTGATTCCCTTGCAATTTTCACACAAGTTACTTTTTCCATTATTCTCTTCTTTTCATCATTAGAACTCCAACTTTCCAAACAGAGCACATTAAGTATTCTTTTATAGAAGCATTTGATTTATTGACATGAAAATACAACTCAAAACAAGGGAATAAACTGTGAGGAAAATAATGTTCTATAGAACCAATTAAAAAGTTGTAACCTGTCTGTCACTTCAAGAAATACTCTCAGCTGCAATAACCTATCAATGGCAACTCTATGCTTAGATAATCCATCTGCAAGCACCCATTCTTCCATCGACTTTGCAGTGATCGGACCAACAAGATATAGCACCTGCAAAACATACTTCTTGGCCAGAGGCGGCAAAGACCTGAAGATGAGCAGCAACAAATAGTCATATTGATATGCTCTCTTTCTCTCTCTTTTTTTTCTTTTTTTTAAATTCCTTTAATTCTTTTCAATTTCCTCAAAATGTGTTTGCATCAAAAAATTTTCATTGACATTAATATGAGCAGGCATTCTTTCATAACTAATTTAAATTGTGATAAGCCACTCTCGAGCATGTACGAAGAAACATCAGATACACATTTTTTGTCTACCACATACAACACAGAACAAAGAATGCTTTCTGCTGAAAATTAAAATAATTCAGAACCCAAAACAACTGAAACAAACCTTTCACTTCTTTTATCGGTAACAGGACAATATCATTTTCTGGAAGCATGATAATTCCATCAGATAATTTAATATAGAAGACGTTGCAAAATATAAATTATGGTTCAAACAATAATAATGATGATGACAAAGCCATCAGGAAATGGATGTGTGAGCCACAAATAAAGACTTAGGCCCTGCCAGCCCTTCTCCTTTCCCTACTTTCATAAAGTAGACATCTGGATTCAGGAAAAGAAACTGGATATCATTGAAAAGTAAAGATAACATTCGCGACTCCTTGCCCAAACCACTAGCACATGACATCTCATTTCGGGAAAATCTTTCCTATGATAAGTGGTCCCTCATAAAAGGCCCACCTTGTTTCCAAAGGTTCCACCTCAAATGAATGAGTCTTTCCTTTCGGTCTTGATGTGGACAGTATTGGTGTGGATAAGCTAGCAAGATGACATGACCCATTGGAACCAAACCCAAAAATCAAGGGCCCAAACAAGTCCATCCAGCCAAATGAACCAGCACTTAAACCAACCTGCAACTGCAAGAGGGCAGGAACTACCAGAGCTATAAGGAAGGTTCGTCAATCGTCATCAAGGGGTATCCTCCTTGTGGGGGGCCATAGCCTGTCCAACTTGTGCAAGGTCCCTTCTATTTTACTCCTGTTCATTATTTCACCTTTTCAAACTACTCCTTATTCCTCACTCCCTCACAAAATTGACGCAATCTCGATTTGATCCAATCAGACTATCAAGGTCCCAAATATGCAGAAACAGATGAAGATCTAATTTTGTTATGGCTACAGCTTATTTGCAACAATTGGAGCATCCTAAGATGGCCTGGAAGGGTCCAACAAGTTTTGATGGAAAATTTGGACCCAAACAGTCCAGTGTCTTTCTATCAGGGACTGTTTTGGTAATATAAAAAAGTCCAGGGGCTGTTAGGCAATTTCTAGAAATTCTGAATCCAAAAACAGGGCCAGACATGCTATAGATAGATTTGAGCAACATATTGGTGGGCAGATCATGGATCAAGTGGCATTAGAGCCTAGATCCGGTTGCCAACGAGACATTTATCCTTCCCAGATCTCATCCATCGCTCTATCTTGTCACACTCTCATCCCCCAAACCCACCATTGTTAACTAACTCTTCCAAATCTCCTCTACCCTCACAGAGCAGTTCCTTCATCAAACACAATCAACCCCTTCCAATGTAACCATCACAAACCCCCAATTTGATGCAAAACGGGGTACCAAATGCAGGCAGGCCAAAATGGAATGATCAGAGATAGAAGGTGGAAGATGTAAGTCAAGCTTCACGCCAAACTCCCCATCGCGGTAAGAAGAAGAAGAAACTCAGGGAAACCCCAAAATCACTCATAATTTTTTTATTCATCAATAACTGAGGAGCCAAAAGGATTTACATCACTTGTATAAGCAAATAATAAAACCTAAAACTAATCTAGACCATTCAAATATACCGATGGCCAGGATTAAAACATCCCACTAAATTCATTGAAAACATAATTATAGTTCTAAATAAACGAAGATAGGTGGACTGGGCCCAAAGGCAAGTCGACCCATGGTAGACCATAGGTCTGTCCTACATCACAACCCCAGTCACCTTCTCTAAACTACCGAAACCCTACATCCATCCATCATAGCCCTAAAACCCACCACCAACCCTAAAACCTAAACCATCCGAGACCCTCTACTCCCATAAACCCAAAACTCAATCGACCCCTGCCAAACCCAATTTCCTCAAACTTCCAACCATCCAAGCCCAACTCGCCCCTTCCTCCCCCAAACCACCTCTGAGTCTATCGAGACCATCACCGTCAACCCACACCCCACTACACCAAACCCATCTTCTTCAAACATTTGTCTTCAGTCCCCAAACCAGAGTCCATATATATATATATATATATATGCACACACACAGAGAAGAAAAGGAATAGGACGAGAGAGACGAAAGCATAGCCAATGGAGTCATCGCAGCCGCAAGCAGCAACATCGCCAACAATTCCTCTGATCGTCACCGTAGCCAACCACGATGTCGTCCAGCACCACCACTGTCACCTCAAGCTCCATCTTCATTTCACAGAAGGAGGTTAGTCGAAATTCAAAACTCCTCTTTCTATTATTTTCTATCTATTACGAATCTAGAATAGCCCCGGATCTCCAATCGAATTATAGATCAATCTTCTGCAGGATTGATCGAATCCAGAGATAGATTCTAGCCCCAATGCACAACAATAATCACGATAAACACCCTATTGAGAGAAAACTCAAGTTTATTAATTGAATAAAGCATGCCAATTACAATAAGAACTACTCTATATATAGGAGTTAATGTTTCTAAAAAACCAAATATGCTAAAAATAAAATAAGCACTATTAAATCCTAATCCAACATAAAATAGGAAGCAAATCTATTAATTAGAAATCAACTAAATAAAGGATAGGGATCCTTGATCTTGGGTAGATCATGGATCAAGTGGGCCCATCAATGTCTGTGGGCTTGTAATCTGGGCTTAATCGGGGATCAGCCTACATCAAAAACTCTACCTGAAGGACCGCCTAGAGCTCTCCTAACAGATCGTGGATTATCTTTTGTGATTTCTTGGCCCATGTGGACCCAACAGCCAGATTTGCAACAAGCTACAGTGACAACCTAAATTCTTGGATCCTCAAGTTTCTATAGGTTTTTTCTTTTTTTTTTTTCTTTTTCTTTTTATGTAATGGTTGATTTGATTAGGAAACAGTAATTAGAGATTTCTAATTGTAGGAATCAGACTCAATTATGGTATGCATACTAGGGTTTATTTGTGGTTTTAAAAATTATTTAAAGGGATGTATGCTCGTGTTACTGTAGCACGCTACAACAACAGTTTTTAAAATATAAGAAAATCAGTTGTTTTATGGGTTTTCTTCCCTCTTTCACTGGCATAGTGTGGATGCCAGATGATTGATAAGGCTTTAAGGGGAGTTTGGTGATTTTTTTTTAGCATTGTTCCTTCACCATTAAATCTCTGGATTTCTATTTTCACTACTGCATCTTGGTGTAGTTGTTGGGATATTTCTGGTTTTGGTTATTTGGCGTCCGATTGCATTAAATCAGGACTGCGTCACCAGATAACCAAAACCAAAAATATTCCAACAACTACAGTAGATGCAGTAACAAAAAATAGAAATTCAGAAACTTAGTGGTAAAGGAACAATGCTGAAAAAATCACCAAACTCACCTTAAAGCCTTCTCAATCACCATGCACCATGAATACAATGGAGAGAGGTAAACACAGCCAAAACAAAGTTCTATTTGATTAAGAGAAATTGTCGAACATGAACTGGTACTTCCCAGTCGACTACTGCATGCATTATATAATGCTACAAACCTCTTCAAAACCCTAAAACTCTTACCATAATAGAATCCTAATACAAATAGATATCAAAAAAAAAAAAACTTACTAAACAAAAGACCCCTAGAAAATTTGGAGAAATCTTCAAATAATCAGAATATGGGTCGTTTCTGATGTTTGTGAGTAGCACTGCTTGGGGCCCAAGGGCCCACCTTTTCATGAAACAAATCACATGATCTAAAGGTTGACTCTTGGTCAAACCTAGAGATGTTTTCCTTCCGTGGAACTTCAAAAAATTGCAATAACAGCCTTGCACTTCTGTATATTCCCAAAACAAACCCCAAAATTCATATTTAGGCATAATTTCAAGCTATTTGGGCCCAAGTTTTCAATTGAAACTTGTTAGGACCCTTGCAAGCCTATCTTGGGATGCTCCATCCGTTGCAAATAATCTTCAGCCCTAACAAAATTAGATCTTCATCAATTTCTGCAAAAAAAGTGTTCTTTTTTTTCCTTATCTTAATCCTCTTTTTAATACTTCTTATCCTAGAAAATACCCTATTGTTCCTTCCTTTCAAAATCATTTCTTTAATGTTTTCCCTTTTCCATTTTTTTTATTCCAAGAACTCCATTTTTTTTTTTTTTTTGGAAGATTAGCAACCCTTTTATTAAAATGCACAAATGATAAAAAGGACAATCATAGATATGATCCCCTATGGGGCAAACCCCAATAAAGAAAACAAAACCAAACTAGAAGCCCACAACTCGGGCTCAGGTACTAGCTACTAAAGCAAGTACAAGCATATTCATTAGTGAACATAAGAGGTGTATACATTTCCGAGAACTCTTTTGGAAATTCCCATTTAAGAACTTTATATAATGGCTTAGATTAACACTTGTTAGTGAATTCTATGGATGAGATTAAGTGCTACCATGCGGACTCCCCTGTGGGGCCCACCTAGGCCGGTCTGTTATCAACACTACCCGCTCACCACCCCGCCAAAAACCCTGCCATTATTATATTGGAATCCCAAAAGTAATGATGCCTTCCAAAACCAGTAAACTTAATGGTCATGGTTCAACCCTTCAAGGGGTTAGATGATCTAACATACTTGAAATTGTGCACACACCCACCCAAATCTTTTGATCCCCAACTTCCCCATGATTTTATGGCCCTAGGTGTGCCCCCACAATGGACTCTACATGGGGTGCACACTGTGAGGGTGTATAACAAAGGGTGACTAATCATATTTGGAGACACATAGTCACACATACAGAGAGAGACGACAGCTTTTTGGAATTGAATAGAGAGTGGGCATCCCACCCTTTAGTGGATGATTTACCTAATCTAGTATGGGGATGAGGAATCCCTTGTATAGTTGGTTTTACATGTAAGTTAAATGATGAGACAGCCTAACTGTTGATAGGCCTGATGTACATCAATTTGGTATTAGGGCAAACCAATCCATATCAGTTTGGTGTCGGCAACAAACATTTCCAAGGGATCTCTAAATTGGCGCTTCACTACAATCCACAATGCCCCATGGTCAATGCAAAGCCCAGGAAGAATGCAGAAGGAATAAGAGGATTGGGTTGGACCTATAATCCAAATGACACCAATAAAAAAGCTACTTTAGATCATGAACAACTTGCCAATATGGCTGCAAGGAATAAACCATCTATCCAAAGAGATTTGATTTAATGGGATCCTAATTTGTTTCATTGAGTGATTATACAAATTGGAGGATCACAAAGATGATCGATGTTGATGGGATCAATAAGAGGGTTGTGATGATATGGATCACAAGGGGTGGACAAAGATCCCTAAGGGGTTTCCCTTTTACACAAATAGATGTTACATATGTAAATAGCATATAATAATATGCTACATATTCAAGTGTTACACATATGAAACAAATTACAATGTTTGTCAAAATCATCATTTTCACAAGTAAACGGGTCTATCCAACCGTTTTAGATTTATTTGGAATTTTGGAATTTTTGACAAGTTTCTCAAAATTCATGAAGAATTGAGATATGAAACTTTGCATCTTGATGTTTACCATTAATATAAGAATATAACCGGTTTGGATCATGAATAGGGGGCCACAAAAGTCTAGAAAACTTAGATTGGGACTTCAAAAATTACAAAAAATCTATGAAGATTTAAGATAATCAGCTTCAAGGTCTTGGGGTCAATTAGTTCTATAAACGAATTTAAAATTTTGGAATACCAATTTGAGGCCAATTTTATAAGAAAAATAAAGGTCTTTAATGGGCCCCAATTGAGAAAAATCACCATGTAACAACTCATACCAGCGCCTTATGCAAAGAGGGATGTAAATCATTTTCCACACCTATGGAGGTGTGAAAATGATGTGCATAGATGCCCTCATTTACACCCCTCATTTACGCACCTCATTTACACAGTGCATGCATAAATCTATACGAACAAACGTGACACAAGGATGTGAATCATTTACATATGTAAATGAGTGCAAACAAACGACCGTTAATTATCAAGGGCAAGGCATTTGAGATAGGACGATTTCCTCAACTTGTTAGAATCCATTGAATGCATTCTTAAACATAAGGATATGCCCAATGACAAGGTCCAAGCAATGAAACAAAAAGAGAGAGCATCTACTTGGTGGGAACAAACCAACGACACTACAAACAATAGGAAAAATGTAGTGTCAATAATTGGGAAGAGATAAAAAGGTTGCCGCTGGAGGCCTTTCCAATGATGAATTGTATGCAACCATTATTTTGACAGCCACACCACAACTTGCAAGGTGAGCATTTTGCATAGTATGCAAAGATTCATCAGAACGTGATGCAGTATCGACCTCAATGGCCACATGTGTAGGGCCCAAGTATATTTAGGATTTTATATTTAATAATTATGTCATTAGATTTTTAATTTATTTAATGGGTTGTAATTAGGATTAGGTATCCCACATTATTTAGTTTCCTAGATTAATTAGGCTACTTAGGCCCCAAGTTATGATTTATTATTTATATTTCATTGTAGAGAATGAAAATTTCATAGTTGATTGATAGAATTTTGGGATCTCCCATTAAGGTGCATCCTCGTCTAAGGTCTCTTTAGAGACGTTTGAAGTGTCCTCACACAAGCGCCAAACTAACCCTAGGCCTACATCCGAAGGCCACTTGAAATGATCTCAAAGAATCCAAGGAGCATCTAGTAACTCAATTCTTTAATAGGTTGTGCCCATCTACTGCAGACCAATTGGGGATTCAATCAAACGACATAGTCACAAGGCCCATTGCCAAGAGGCTGAAATTTGACTAATAACTCAAAAAGTGCGACAAGCGAGATTCATCATCAAGACAATCGTTTAAGTCTAAAGGTGGTGTTCCAAACAAGAGATATTAGTAAATGTGATTTTCAAAGTGAGCACAAAAGAACACAGTGTGCAAACAAAGATTTCTCTTGTTGATCTTATTAGTGGGGTATAGGCACAAAACACCTGATTGGTCAGATAATCATCAATGTTTTTTTTATGATCTCTCACACAAATCAAAACCTCAGATTTGTCCAAAGTAATAAAGAGGAGTCTAGATAGAATTTGGAAATCTCGATACCTTTCCTATTCTGGGGAAATTCTCAAGTTTTTTGTCCCTACAAATGTCTAAAATACTAGTATTCATAGAAGTGTGGTGCAGCTATAATCCACGAAGATCAATTTCCCAAAGGATTGATCGAATCCACAATTGATTCCTGCCCTAAGGCACAAGCATAACTAAGAAACAACCCATAATTCGAGGAAAAAATAACCAAAATTTTTATTAATCAAATAAGCATATCAACTACATTGAGGTCTCTCTTATTTATAGAATAATAAACCTAATCCTTGGCAAACAAGACTCACTAATTAAAAAAAAGTACTTCTTAATCATATTAAACAAGAAATAATAATAGTAACAGGATAATTATAGAAGATGCTATAGTAGCTCACAGTCAATTGGGCCTATGGCTTAACCCAATGGACCAGGTTTTGACCTATGGGTCAAGGTTTGGACCCAACTATCGTCTTCGGCCGAGTCCATATTGCATCAACTCTCCTCTCCCTGTCTTGAAAACACTCAACTCCGACGAGTTAATATCTTGATAATATTCATAAAGATCTAAATTCAAATGCTGGAAGTCGGATTTAGTAATCCAAGTAGCATCGGAGATGGGGGCAGCTTGCCATCGAACAAGAAATTTCTGATATCGACCAAAGCAAACATCACACCTTGTTCTTTAATTTCAACTTCAAATTTGTGAATTGTAAGGATGTGGGGCGAAATTTGAGGAGTTGCCTTCGGTGATAAAAATGGGATTGTGAGAGGCCACCATTGCATAATATGCTATTCCAGTTAAAAGAATAAGTATCATTCTCATGATCAGTGGGGACATTAAGACGACAGAACCAAGGACAGCTAAGCAAGATGTAGGCAACATTCATAGGAATAACATCACACTTGATATTGTCTTCATAAGAACCAAGCTTGATTGGAACAATGAATTAATGTCAAGCTGGAAGAGCATAATCATCAACCCATGAAACTCTGTAAGGCTTCAAATGCTTTGCAGTTGGCAAGTCCAACTTATCAACTGCTTCTTTAGATATAACATTCATAGCACTACCACCCTCAATAAAGATGTTACATTGGTTACCTTTGTAAATAACTCGAGTCCGAAAGATAGGAGCTAGATTCTCATCATCATCATTCTCTGCATTATCTGCAACTAAAAGACAGCAATGAAGGAAAAGCAAGGGACCATGGTTAGCATGGACTAAAACTTCAACTGGCTATTCAAACTCAGGATGTGGAAGCCAATCAGGCGATTCCATCTCAATGTGCTCATCATCTTGCTCATCATCATCTGTACCACCTTCACAATGTAACTTCTATGAGGACATTCCTTAGCATAATGTCCACGCTGCTTGCAAGTATGACAAATAATATCCCACTTTTCTATTGGGCTGGTGCTTGAAGATTATTCTGATTTGATTGCCACTTCTGAATTTGTTGAGTAATCACCTGTCCCAGGGAGCTTATGGTGTTTTTTTTGGCTAATTTTGTGGTTGACCAGGGGGAGGTCGAAACCCTAGTTGTGTGGTCCGATTGAAATTTGGATCAGGGCCCCTTTTATAGGTAGACTTCCCAGCTTGATTTCCAAAGCTTCGTTGATGCAACTCTTGTTCAACTTTTCGGGCTTCACAAGAGATAACATCAATACTGGTGAAATCAAATATTGCTATTGCACTTTTTATGTATAGGCGCAATCTCTCTCGATAATGGGTGACCATCATGCTCTCTATTTCACTTGCTCTACAAAAATGCAAAGCTCATGAAATTTGTGAGTATATTCATCAATGGTCATGGACTCTTGTTGAAGATAGATGAGCTCTCATTGGTAGGTATTAATATAATCGATGGAAAAATTTTGTCTTCCAACTTTTTTTTCAAAATTTCCCATCGAATGATGGGAGGGCATCCCATCCGTTCATTGTGATCATCAATATTTTTCCACCAAATTCTAGCAGGACCTTTGAGCTTCATCTTGACAAAAGTAACTCATTGAAGATCATCGATATGATACCAAGTGACATAATCTTCAATTGAAGTTAGCCAGTCAAGGAAGCCTCGAACATCAGATTGCCCCAAAAAAAGCAAGAACCTCCAATTTTACCCTTTTGGAGAGGTCATCTTGCCATGGAGTGGCTTCATTATTGTCTTTTTAATCCCAAAGACGTTGGAGAAACTCCTAGATTGATTCACGGAGACCAGCCTCTAATTGAAGTCTTTGAGGTCGTGGGTTAGTGCAGCTGGAAGATACACCGTTAGTAGTGGTGGAAGTCTTTGTAAGTTCCTTAACTATGTTTTCTAAAACATCCACCCACGCATTTAAATCTTTGATGCAATTGTCGAGCAGATTATCGTTGAATTTTTCACGAAAAATTTGACAAGTGCAGGTAGCCATGTGAAAAAAAAAGTTCTTTTTTTTTCCTTTGCTTTGGATGGGTTTGGGGTTGGGTTGGACCTAGTACAAGCCCACACAAAAATCACTTGTGAGAGGTGACCTAACTGTAATTGGATTTAGGTATCGGGTCAGGTCAAACTCAGTTTAAGTCATGTCAACAGTTTTGGCCCAAACAACCACTTACTAAAAAGAGAAGCCCGAACGTGGGAGAAAATCTCTTCCTTCTTGCCTCGGGTTCTTTGTAAACTAAGTTAAAGAAGTTGACTTATCTTATGGCTGCAACGAGAGTAAAGATGGGGAATTCTTGTTGTTGATGGCGAGAAGCTTGGCTGAACTTGCTAATGACGAGGTGGAGGGGAAAAGCCTTGCTATTGATAGCGACAAGCCCCAGTGCAGCTGTTGTGCAACGAGGAGCAGCGTTGCTGCTGGAGCACCCCTGGTGCCCGGTACACGTCCTTTTCGTTGCTCCTCTTCATCTCCTTTCTTGTACTTTTTTTTAATCAGGATTGGGCAGTGACAGAAAGCCGGACAGGATTAGGGACGGCTGAGGATTTTACGGAAATAAGGGAAGTGGGTTTTGGAAGGCCGTCGCAAGTGGGTGGCGATGGGTTTGCTGGGGTGTATCGGCGGCGGAAAGTGCTGCAAGGAGGAGGTGGTGAGTAAAGGTGGGCCAATTGGGGTTTTAGATTTCTATGATGGGGTCTGGGGTGGGTCGAGGTTCGGTATCCATGGTTCAATAATAGCTCGGATGGGCTGGAAATGGGATTAGGGTCAATTACGGGGTAAAGGTTTCAACAAAGACCTCAGTTGGTCTAGGAGGTGTGGATCTGTGATTTGGGCAGATGGATTTCAAGGTTTCGGTATGGGAGGTATGGATCTGCAATTTGAGCAGGGTCGACGGTGATGGATTAGGGTTTTGGAGTCGTGAGGGAAATGGAGAGATGGGGTTTGAGTTCTGTGAGGGGGAATTTGAGACTCGTCAGTGGGTTGGCAAGGAGGATGGATTAGGGATCGGTGGAGAGAGATAGATGGCTAACTAGGAAAAATTTCCGAGGACACGCGTCTCTCCGATGATCACTCTTTGGCTTTGATACTAACTGGCACAGTCACAATCCACAAAGATCAATCTCCCAAAGGATTGAACGAATCCACAATGAATTCTTGCCCTAAAACACAAGCAAAACCAAGAAACAACCCATAATTGGAGGAAAAACCAACTATAAATTTTATTAATCAAATAAGCATATCAACTACATTGAGGTCTCTCTTATTTTTATAGGATTAATTATTGGCAAGCAAGACTTACTAATTAAAACAAAAGTACTTCCCAATCATATTAAGCAAGAAATAATAATAGTAACAGGATAATTATAAAAGGTGCCATAGTAACTCTTAGCCAATTGGACCTATAACTGAACCCAATGGACCGGGTTTTGACCCGTGGGCCAATGTTTGGGCCCAGCTATCTTCTTGGGCCGAGTCCATTCTACATCAAAGTGGGTGTGGTTGTGGACAGTTAGTGCTCCCATGTCAGTGTCTCCACATGAGAGCGCTCACATATGAGACTGACAGTGCTCCCACATAAGAGTGCTTCTATATGAGTGCTCCCACATGAGAGTGCTTCTATATGAGTGTGCCCACATAAGAGTGCCCATACCTAAGAATGATTCCACATAAGTGCTCCCCACATGAGTGCTCCACTATTATAGTAACCATGTGTTACTTGCAAATCAATTCTTTGTATACTCATGTCAATGCAGCCACATGTTAGTACACCCATTCAACAATGAACTCTCACAAGTGTGTGCACACTTGATAGTGTACCCACGGGATAGTGCACCCTCATGTCAGAGCACTCGCTCAATCCTCTTTGAATATTTCTAAGATTTGTATGGGCTTTCTCTAGACACTGAATTTAACCCATCATGACAATTTATTGTCTATGGGTGGTGAGGATAGCTTTAATATGGACTCATTCAGAACCGGGTAACTACACATACCATCCAGGTCATGGGCTCAAAACGAGGATGCAGCCGCGCAATCAACCCAAAAGAGCATTCATTGCTTTAAATGTAATGAACTAGTTCATGTGGAATCCAAATACTACAAGCAACAAGCTAGTCTGGCAAGTACTTCCAAGCCTAAGCAAGGACAGCCAACCATGAAAGTGAGTGGGAATCGGGTAGGCATGTCATGAAAGAGACAAAGTACAATGATGGTAATAATGAAGGAAGCCCAATTGGCGATGGACCAAAGACCTTGATGTTCCACAACACCACATTAGTAATTATACGATAGCATAGAACCCAAAGTCTCAAGACTAGGAATGGTCGTGGGAATGGATGTTAGGATGTGAGTGCCGCAGCTGATGCATTATGAATATAGCCATAGAGGAGAAGAATTAACCATTTGATGACCAGCCAAATAACATCTGGCTTGACTTACTGGCCTAAGCAAGAGGTGGAAAGTTTAATCTGAACAGAGCACAAAGGATTTAACTAGATTGGGTGCTGAGCCACACTTGTAACTTGCCTATATATTCTTGTTAATATTTTGCTACATAGTTGGTGTGGCAAAGAGAACAGAGAAAATTCAGCACCAAGTTTTAAGGAATGGCAAGGAAAATCATATGCAGTTTCACTTAATAGGGTTTGAGAGCAATTTATCAACTCATGAAGGAAGGGGGTTTGGGATTCATTATTCAATCTATCCAAGGGGTTAGATGTGTGACATTTGGCTAGTAGCTTTTTGCAGATTGCAATAAACAAGGAGGCCTAAGAGACTGTGCTTTTACAGTCTGTTACTAACGATAGCTGTTGCATGAGTCTTCAATCCAACAAGGTGTTGTACCTCGTCTTTACAGAGAAATTTTCTTCCAAATTCGCTATGTTTTGGGGGATGGCTGTTGGCTACCATGTTTCTTTTTTTTCGTGTGTGTGTGGGGATTTTTTTTTTTTTTTTTTTTTTTTTTTTGGGTGGGGGAGGATCGTTCATACATTATTGCTTCTAACAAGGTTAATCTGGCTTCAAATTATTTGTACTATGTTGATGGGCTTATTGGATGGAAATTAATCTTTCGATGTACTTTGTGACATAATGAATCTCTTCGCCTCTTCAGTTAGTTTATGTGAGTACTTGACTAAAGTAGGAATGAATAGGTTTTGGCAATGTGTCTCTAAAGGCAATTTTCATATTGCAGTTTCACGATTGGTTGTTTAATGGTGAAACTTCATCAAGTCAATGGTTTTTTTTTTTTTTTTTTGGTGTATGTGTGCAGGACAGGTAAGTGTGTTTTTTTAAAAGAGCGAGTGTACAACGGGCTTTGTTTATTCATGGAGAATTCCTGGTCCTCCGTAAGCTGTGGCATTTCCATGGACAATAGATTTAAACAAAATTGTGACACTATCATTTGCATCTACGTTGGAAGAGTTGTTTTTTGGTAAATGGGTAGGATATGTCATCACATGCTACAGAGGATGTTCATATGCACCAGGAATTTGGATTACATTTTAACTCTATTTGGCATCTGGTGGACCATGAACTTCAATGGTTATCTCCCAACTGGAGTCTTGGGATGTTGGCCCTCAAGTCCCACAGGCTTCTACCTTTTGGAGTCTTTCTGTGATCATTGTCTTATGGTCCATGCGGATTAAGCATAATGTCATACTTAATAAGTAGGAGTCATTTGTGAGGGTGGCTACAAAAGCTTGGGCAAAGGTCATGTCTACAGCTCATACCTTGAAACAATTTCATGGGATGACTGCATTTGATTTGTGGAGGTGTGGGAATGAGCATTGCCGTACTTTTTCTCTTAGTTTGTGGGTTTTGGTATGATGCACTACTTTCCTTCTTCATTCCATGGCATTCTACCGGTTTTTTATGTTGAGGCTTAATAAAGCAATCAGTTTCATAGAGCCTGTTAAGTTTCATTGCAATACCTAAGAACAGCTTCACAGATGAAGGTATTCTCATAGAGCTTGTCAAGTTTCATGGCTGGTAAGGCAGCCACCATGTCCATGAAATTCTTAGCAATTATCTTCACCTGTGGCATTGTTTCTCTTATCTTCTCTAGATAAATCTGAAATCTCCTGCATAACAAATGAAACTTAGATTTCAGAAGACAGAAACGGATGTAGACTTGATCAAGGACAGTTTAAAAATAGGAAAAGGTTCAGAAATTGGAGAAATCATCATTTATAAACATTCATTCATTCATCTCAAAATCGCCCTGCTCAATCCATCAGTTACTAATTCCATCACTCCCATGGATTGCACTTGCCATCTTTCATACAAAACACAACATTATTACAAGCTTTTAAGGAAAGAAAGCACCATTTTAAAAATGCTCTACAGAAGGAATAAAAAAAAATTGGGATTGCTTATTTTCCGTTAAAATCTAATCACATTTCAATGAAAACTGCATATCCTTCACATAGCTTGTTTTTCATCAAAATTAAATATATTTAACTATTTGTATGCCATTTAATTAAATTTATAACCTTTAAAGCGGAATAAGGACTACAAGATGGTACATAATAGAAAAGTTATCAGAATCCTACAATCAGTATCTCAAATCATAAGGAAAACAATTCGTATTGATTCAACGAATCTCATTTGAGATGAATCCTAAAGGGTTGTTTAGCACTTACATATGGGATGCCTAAATGCATGTTATATATGAAAACATTAAGTATGTAAGCTTTACACATGCCTTTTTGTTTATGATTGCCTAGTTGCAAGGCTCACAACATAGAACAATAAATAATAAGAATTACCTGATTGAACCAAAATGAGTGAAAAATGTTCTTTCGCCTGCTGAAGCAACTACTAGCATAAAAAACACAATTGAGAAATAAGAGAGAGGGAGAGGGAGATTGCAGAAGAGAAATTGAGAAATCTCTCGCCTTAATAGATCTCAAAGGAAATCTTTGTTTTAATGAGCACAACTAAGAAATCATTAATCGAGCATAAATCTAAAAATCAAGCAAAGTCCATTCAACACAGTCAACCCAATCATTAAACATCAATTTTGAAATATGAAATTAGGTTAAATTGGGCAGGAGTAAGGCGAGATTAACTGGTGACATAATCATCTTTCTATATACATATATGATGCACAGAGAGAGAGAGAGAGAGAGAGAGAGAGAGAGAGAGAGAGAATGGACAAAATGCTTCAAATACTATAAGCATTCATAAAGACAAGATCAGCAATCCAACTGTTTTCTTGAGCAGGAAACACTAAAATGAGGGAGTGTTTTCTCATGGAGAGTGAGAAACCTAAAAAAAATCAGAAAGAATCCCAGAGCGTTTGAGAGAAAGACTTGAAAAAGAACAAAATCATCAGAAAAGAAGAGTCTGAGAGAATACCAGAGGGACGGAGATGAAGGAAGAAGGAAATGGGCACGGACCAGATGGAGATGCTCAATTGAGACACACCTAGACGAAAAGCATTAAAAAAAATGAAACAGAGATAGGAGCAGAGGAAAGGAGTGAACAGTAAAAAATTACCTGGTTCGGTGGAGAAGACAACCACGGCCACGGCGACTTGAGCTTGGGGTTTGTTGCGAGAGATTGCGAGAGAAAGAAAGTGGAGAACACAATCGTACCCGCTTTCCTGTAGGAAGAGGAGAGAAAAACGTTAGAATTTGACAAATAAGAGGGAGCTGGGTTTCGAACCCAGTATTTTTGTGACGGAAAAAATGTGGGATGGGCCGTCCGCTTTTTTCAGAAAATTACATCCACACCCCTGTATTTTGTCCTAATTACAAGGACATTTCCTCCATTTTTTTTAAATTACATTGCAGCTAGTTCTAATTTATATATGGGTTACATCTATACCCCCTACTATGACTATCATTGCAGACAACTCAAAAAGGTGATGATGTCAGTAGAAAATTCATGTAGAATACCCATTTTAGCCCCCACAGCAACCCTTCTCTCCCTTTCTCTTTCTCTTTCTCTCTCCTCTCTCCAACCAAGCCTTCAGTTCACCACAAGTATTATACCCACTAACATTGCACTTGCACTGCACCCAACGCCATTGCCCACCAGTGATGCCCTCCATTGAACCCATGCACCACCCACCACCTACACAGTACTACCCACAGACCATTACCAACAGCATCTCTTTTTCTCTCCCCACCCCCAAAATGCCTTCTCATCTCTTTTCTCTGCATGTCCTAACGCCTCTCTCTGATCCTTCACTAGCCCTAAGTTCAAAAGATCAAAGATTTGTCCCAATTGTAATTTTAGAAATTATACGGATGGGATTTCTATAGGAGCAGACAATGGAACTAGCGGATTCAGACGTTCAGGTGATGGAAGTGGAGGATTTATCCCCCAATGGGCGGAAAAGGCCTTTGGAGATGGTGGCGTCTATTTTTTGAAGTGCAATCATTCAGGAGGCAAGTGTGGACTTCTAGCAATGGAGGGGTTGATGAGATGAGGAGGGTTCAGAGATCACAATGGTGTTGTCGGCATTGGGGAAGAGCGAAGGTTGATGGTGGAGGCGAGGAAGAAGCTCTCTAGGGTGTGTGAGAAAGAGTAGAGAGATGAGACAAGGAACATGCCTTCCATCAATGGAGGTGAGAGAGCTCGAATTCCATGGTGGCAGCAAGTAGGAAAGGAAATGGAGTAATTAGTGAGGGAGAATGAGAGTAAAAGAGAGGAGAAGAAAAGGGAAAGTGGGTGGTGGCGGTCTAACAGAGAAAGAGGTGGCCAATTGGTAGCTGGGAGGTAATTGGGTGGTGAGGGGGAAGAGGAAATGGGAAAACAAAGATGGAGAATGGGGACATAAAAAAGAGAGGGGGGGCTGGGACAGTTTTGGCTAGGAAGGGAATGAGAGAATAGTGAAGGGAGATCGAAAGAAGGAAATAAGAGAAAAGAGAGAGAAATGAGATGGGGGGGCGGGGGGTGGGGCGGCTTTGGTTTTTGATGATGGAAATCGAGTGGAGGGAAAGAGGAGAGAGAGTGGAGAGGCTTTGTTGACGTGATGGAGCTTTCATGCCTATGAATGGGTGGTTTTTTTATTGAAACCAGAATTTCCAAATCTTCAATCTCTCAGATCAATGTTTTTTTTTTTTTTGAAGTGTTAATGTGGTGAATGATCTCTATTTTAGAATTATGTACTTTTTTTAGTGGGTTGTGAAGATTCTAGAATTCTAGATGCATAGTAGCTAGTTTTGAAAAGATATAAAAATGACTAAAAAGCCTCATGAAACTAGAGAAGTCTCTAATAAGGACTCAAAGAGGAGGAGTAGTTCACTGTCTTTGGTGCTTGTTGCCAGTGATGGTGTTGAGTTGGAAAACAAGAAAGTAGTAGAAGTGAGGTCCACGGATTCAAATTTGATCATGTCCAATATGGTGCCTAAGGATCTTATTCAGAG
This sequence comes from Sextonia rubra, assembly GCA_037013555.1. NCBI lineage: Eukaryota > Viridiplantae > Streptophyta > Magnoliopsida > Laurales > Lauraceae > Sextonia > Sextonia rubra. Next base: position 70,452,974 of record JASUAD010000001.1, read on the forward strand.
AGATGCGGTTAAGACTGTTGTGGATGAGTTTCTTAAACCAAAGAAATATCCAAAAGGTTTCTTAAGCTCTGAGGAAGACAAGCAAGATCATTAAAAATTGTCGAGCATTGATTAGGAAATCCATCATGAACTCGACCAACCAACAGCACCACCAACTTTGATGAGAAAAAGAAAGAGCCACCGTAAACTTTGGTTAGAAGGGGGGGTGGGGTTAGCCTGTCTCATGCTGAGGAAGAGAGAAGAGAATTTCATCTCTCATAATATTTACATATTAATATATAAAGGATTAACATGTAAAATAATCAATTTCATTAAGGGCAAATACGTAAAGCACAGTATTCCGTTACTTTCATCTCCGACAACAACTGATAAGGTGTGTCGGTGTCATTTCAGAAAAAGGAGGGGCTGACTTATAATTATGGCAAAATACAAGGGGTATGGATGTAATTTTTCCTTTTTTTATTGAATTTGCTATTTGAACACAAAAAAAATATCCCTTAACACGAAAAAAAATTTTAAATTAAAATTCCCAAAATACCGCCACACATCTCTCTCCCTCCCTCCTCTTTCCTCTCCTTTCCCTCCGACCGGTGAGAGTGAGGCTCTCCCTCCCTCTCACTCTCCGTCTTCCTATTCCTATTCCTATTCATCCTCCTATTCCTTTTCCTCTCCTCCCTGTTCCTCTCTTTTTTGCTCTCCTCTCCTCCTCATTAGGCCTTTCCCTCTTCCCCTCACCCTCTTCCTCTTCCTATTCCTCTTCCTCTCCCTCCTTCCTCCTCCTTTTTCCTCTCCCTTTTCCTCTCCTCTCCGCCCTTTTCGGCTCTATGAGGCTGAACATCGCACTAATGTTCAACCTCGTAGGGCTCACATCCGTACAAGGTTGAACAGGGCAGAAAGGAGATGCGAGGACGAGAGGAAAATGGAGAGGAAGAGGGAGGAGAGGAAAGGAGAAAGAATGAGGGAGGGAGAGGATAGGAAGAGGAAGAGGAATAGGGAGAGGCAAAGGGAGAGGAGAGGAAGAGGAATAGGAGGAGGAATGGGGAGAGGGAGGGGAAGAGAAAGTGGAAAAGGGAGAGAGAGAGGGGGAGGGAAATCCCCCTCCCATCACCCGGAGCTTGTTGCTCTCCGAAAGAAAAGGGGAGGAGAGAGGAGGGAGGGAGGGAGATGTGTGGGGAGTATTTTGGGGATTTTAATTTTTTTTTAATTTTTTTCTCTTGTGTGAAAAGATATAAAACTGGTGTTTATCCAGCATTTTCCTTTTTTTTTATTTGGTTCCATTTCATGCCCATTGCACATGTGATTCTTTTTACCACCTCTTGGGATGTGAAAACATTTGAGCTTGAAATTCGGCTCATTTACATCGTTTTCACATGCAATTTTCACTTGTGATGCATACATGATTGGAAACAAATATAATGTTGCGTAACTATTACCCATATCGGTCATTTACATATGTATAAATGACCTCAACCAAAAAACCCCATGTGAATCTTACTATTTGATACTCATTTCATCAAATCTTATAATTCAATCAAGCGATTTGACTAATTGAGAATAGATACAACTAATAAATTCAAACTAACTATCTTTTACATTTTGTGTTTCTTTATTATTTCTTTCTTTTATCATTTTAATTTTAAAAGATTATTTGGTAGCTAACTAAATCTCTTAGGGATTTTTATTGCTTTAGGGAGGCTTTAGAAATGAATAAAGAAATGCATTTAGTTAAAGCATTTGGATGTTAGTTTGGTGCTTGTCTATATCTTCTATTTTTGTTAAACCTTTTTTTTCCTTCATCAACACTTTCTTAAGTTATGATTGTGGCTTATGGTTTTAATCCATCTTTGATTCAATCAATCCTCAAGAGATTAGCTTATTTTTCCTATTGATTTATAATCTGTGGTTGCAACCAATTTGGTATTAGAGATCCTTGCCGGGAACTCTCTCTCTCTCTTCTCCTCCAGAAATCCTAATTCCCATCTAATTGAACTTAATCTATCAAAACCAAAACCCACCTCTCACCCTTCGTCGGAAATGTGTCCATTCGTTGAACATGCACACCCCTCACTAAACCTTCCCATATTCAATGGTAACCTTATCCGCCCAACATCACATTCTGACTCAAATATGTAATCTCCCAAAACTCTAATCCCCTTCGTCCAGCATTTCCAAACTCTGTAGTAGTAGAAGAAGAGGGATAGAAGAAGATGAGGAGGATAAGTTGTGAGGAGCACCTAGAACAGCTAAAGCATGTCTTATTCTCTTCCTTCGCTGGATAGGGCGTTCTGCCTAGACTAGAATAAAATCCTATGCCTCACGGGTAGTGTCTCATCTCATGTCAATTGAATAATAAATTGAAGAGGATTTTACCTAAAAATACCCCTTAAACGCCACCTACACTGTGGTGTAACCCAGTAGTTCTAAACACACTAAATTGGTCTTCAGGGCACTTTCATGTTTAAAAAAATATTCTGGAGATGGTCGTTAGTAGTTTTCATCCATACTTTAATGAGTTGCTTTTAGAGGAGCCGCTAGCAGTGCTTATCTATTCTTTATGGGGAGTCGCTAGTCTTTTGTCTCACTTTTCGGGTTTAAAGATACTTGTTCGAGCGAAAGGTCATTTATTCTCTTGGAAAGCATATTCTTCTTCCTCGAATTTTTAGTTACTACCTTTCCAACTGTGGTCCTAAGGAGCTCTTTTGAACTCAGATTTTCCATTGTTTCGGTATATTCTAATCCAACTAATTTGTTTATCTTGTCTTGACCTCCACGCGAAGGTATCTATTGTACATGATCGTTGTTTTCATCTACTTTTTGTTGTTGCATGTGTTGCACTTGTTGTTTTCATCTACTTCTTGTTGTTGCATTTATTAATCGTGGTTGTTTTCTACTACTTCTTATTGTTGCATGTCTTGTTGTTTTCATCTACTTTTCTACTATTGTGACGTCCTTTTGTTGCACATAGTTGGAGTTATTCTTATATGTTGAATTTATTGAAGATTGCATGTATTATGATATACATACACTTGTTAATTATTGTCACGCCTCGAACCCGAGAATTGGGGATTAGAATGGGTCTCTGGGGGTGGCACACGTAATCTCGTAGCAATCCGTGCCATGTGAAGATGCGCATGAACTGCTACAAGGGAGATTCTACAGGTACGTGTGAGAAAGTTCCACAAACATGTAGTTATATTTTAAACAATAAAGCAGAAGCCTGTGAAATACACCTGTAATGATCACAAGCAATAATAAAATCATCATTCATTCATAATGATACCTAAAGTTTGTTACTTAACCATCCTTATACATATGACAACAAAATGCTACAATATAATTATACAAATCCAAAACACATGTCTGTCAAATCTTAGGCCCAAAACAGCATGAAATAGATGGCATGTTTAACCACAAGTCCAAGCATATCTAAAATTAAATAATTCAAAAGAAAACCTATTGACGCTCTTCGTTGGATGACTAATAGAATATATCATCCTCATTCCACTCATCTACATCCCAAGGTACCGTTGAGGTTCCTTCCGGGGGCGCATCAATTGCCGTTCTATCGTTGGGTTCGATACCTATAACATCAAGGGTAGCACTGTTAACATGACGGTTAAGCAAATATAGAAATATATAAAACTATCATATTGTATTAATTGAATTAGAGAACATATTGATTAAAAGAGAGCAATAGCAGAAGCTTGGCATATTGTGTATAAAATTTAACATGAATAATGAATCATGAACAGAATATCTTAACATACTAGTTGGCATCCATGAGGCCATATTCTTTTTAAGGAGAGTGTATAACATACAGAGGGGAATATCGCTAGGGGATTAGTCTAGCTTCTTGAGGAGCGCCTATCAACTCCTTCATAAACTACTCCAGCAGTGAGATAAGGAATACCCAAACTGGTCCCGTCGAACCTAATAAGGGTACAAGCTAAGTAGTGTTGACTCAATGTATCAAGACCCTCCCGAATTCATATCATACTTACTTATCATCAATCATAGCGATCATCTCATATTCGTACATAATCATTCATACATAAAAGGGAGTATCGGTCTTGAGATCACATTCAGTCATGAAAACTGGAATTAAACAAAGTAACTGACAATCAGACAATGCATACTTAAATAAGCTAATAGAGCTTGAACCCTCCCAACCTTAGCTACACCTATTTTAGCTCACAGGTACACATTCAGTAGAAGCTCCGAATCCGATTTTGCCTCAAGGTTCACCAGGGATTATATTATGTTGAAGGCAAGGTTACTTAACAATATGAATGCATTTAGATTGAGCAATTATCAAAGATAGTTACGAGCCAGCCTTATGGTAGCTAATCTTTGTTTTTGAGGTTATTCAATATGATTGATTTATAAAACGTCTAGTGTTACTGTATTACCAAAATCTCGGCGTTACATTGTGTATGCAAAAGACACCTCTTCTTATGCCAACACCTATGATGTAACATTGAAAAACCATCTGGAATTGAAAAACCATCTGGAAAATCCAAGGGGATGAGGGACAGCTCTTTACTCTTCCTCCTTAGCATTTGATCACCATTGGGCTAATTTAAATACAGTAAAGGTGTCATATCTAAAGCTCTCCAAAATCTTGGAAACTCTTAATTTCCTAAGTTCATTGTATTCTTATGGCTTAGCCGTGTATAGGTTACGGTTTAGCCACGTGGCATAAGTTTTTTCTTAATTTCATCTGCATTTTTGGTTCATCTATCTGCTGGCCTACGGCTTAGCTGTATGAAGCCTACGCCTAGGCCACATCTTGGCTACGGCTTAGCCGTAGTACAATCCACGGCTTACTTGAGGGTCAGCCTAGAGGAAAGCTGTATTTGGAGTTCTCTAGAAGGCTCACCAAAAAATAGCTTACAGTTTGGTCACGGGATGGTTACGGCTTAGCCGTAGTTTATTTCACGGCTTAGTCGTGGGTTTGCCGTAGAATAAATATAGCAATTTGAGTTCTCTGGATTCTCATAAGTAAAACACTTCCAGTTTAGCCGTGAGCTCCACCATAAGCTTTAGAATTTTTGGAAGTTGTTTTTAAAGCACGACTCTAGTACTGGACTCTTGAATTGGTTCCAAATTATCGTCATAAATCTTACAATGCCCACATTTCATCAGTATTACATAATCATACTCATTATCACTTAATCCAACACATATATATTTAATCAAGGGGGTGAATGAGCTATAAACTTGCATTTAAAGAGATTACTTCAAGAATTAACAAATTAGATATGCATGTAGTAATATATACTCTTATACTTGCCTTATATCAGTGCTTGACCCAAAACTAGCCTCTCCTTTGGTTTGATGATAGAGAAAGCCTCAATAGATGGAAATCTTACTGCATGCAAAGACATGAAATAGGTGAATCGAGCGTAAGATGCATGCATGTTGCTCATTTGAGTCTCCTTGACTCCTTTGAACTCAAAGAAATAGAAGGATGTTGAGGGTTTTACCTTGAAGAGCTATAAAGAAGAGGAAAGGATGAATTTGAAAGTTTCAAGAAAGGAGATGCTCAAGAGGATGTAGAAAGAGGAGATTAGAACCTAGTAGGAGCACATGCAAGGCTAGGATTCAGTTTCCAGCTCCAAGTTTGAAGTGGAGATGAGAGAAGAGTCAAGGTGGAGTAGCTCCAGCAAGATAAAGACTTGAGAATAAGAGAGGGACGATGGTTACTTCCCTTTTTAACTCAAATTTCTGGAGTTTTGCATCTAAGTCCATTTTCTTTTGGAGATTTGCATGTAAGTCCATTTTTTTAAAGGAAATTACAATTTGAGTTAAATGACATTCAATTGGGCCAAGATGGATCCAAATTAAGTTGTGCCAAATGCGAAAGATAGTTCACAAGATAAAATACACATGATGCAACTGATGTGGTGCCCAAATAATGTAAACCATGAGACTCTAAATTACAAGAAGGTCCTTAACTACCTAAATGAGGTTCGAACCCGAACCAACTACTTATCCATGACTGAAACCCAAGGGGTTTTGAGTTAAATTAGTCTAAATGAGTATTAATTAACATAAAACAAGATTAATTATTATAAGTCAAGATTTGTTTAGGTTTGGACCTTACAATTATCAACATCATTTTGATATTGCATGCTTCAAAGGATTTTTCAATTTTAAAACATTTTTATTTATCACTAGTTAAAGCTAAATATCCTTTGATTTTCTATGTCAAAATACTACTTCTCTATTCGTATAATGATCTTTCATGTAGAAGTTGGTATAATTACAATTTATTTGTCACTAGTTGAATTACATTGTTGTTGAAGTGATTTCATTTACATGTACTTTTTGAATGGTATTGACAATGTTATGTACTATTTCAATAGCAAGTAATTTAATTTAAGTTTACAGGTGGCTAAAAAATTTCAATCTTCTAGCCCTTGCTTTACAAATAAGAGAATCATGTCAGTACAGTTATTGCAAATGGTGTTAAGCATAGAAATTATAGAGTGATAACTATTAATTTAGATAAAGACATAAGTGTGCTGTCAAAATAACAAAAAGAATTGATGGCCTAATGTGGGTTAGGACATTTATCGGAGATTGATTGTATGATACTTCATCATGCTCTCATCACAACTTTAGTTGAGAGATGGCAGCCAGAGACAAACACATATCATTTCCTTTGTAGTGAGGCAACCATTGCTCAAAAAAACGTTGCCTACATTTATGGATTGCCCATTGATGGTCTCATTGTAACAGGGGCCACATTCTCGAAGCATAATGGTGTATCAACTTGTGAATAGCAGTTGGGGATGGCTCTAATTCCTAGTAAAGGTACAACTGAATCAATTCAAGTGGTTACAAGACAATTTTAAGCCATCAAAATGATGAGATTTTGAAGACAAAAGCATACTCTCTCTTTTCAATACACAGTGAAATAGTATCCAAGAGTCCAACCATGTGTACTTGAACTATTTAGAGAATTCAAACCTTATGCTTGGGGTCCTACTTGCCTTGTAAACTTGTACAAGATTCTAAATATGGTACTTGCATTATTAAAGGAAGATCATTTTTAATTCAATTGATTTGGATATAACGAAAGGAAAGATAGAAAAAAAATTGCAGTCTCTCATACCCTGTCAGGTCCTTTACAATTGTTATAGGTAATTAAAATCCATTAAGTTTCTCTGGCTTCATATTCTATCATATCATCTTCACTATTGTAAACTAATGTTTTTCAATAATTTTGCAGATATGGGCATATTGGAGAATGTCAATCAAATGGTGTCATATCATCTTCACTATTGTAAACTAATGTTTTTCAATAATTCTGCAGATATGGGCATATTGGAGAATGTCAATCAGACTGTTTCCCCACCAAATCCAAGTGATATTGAATTTCCATTTTTTAAGACATGAGAGGCACGTCTTGAAGGAAGTGTGAAAAGACTCACCATTTCAAAGCTCAGAGAAGAAATAAATAATTTCCCTCAGGATCAGGTAATCTAAATTCAAACTTTACTCATTTACCATTGTTTGTAAGCATGTGTGTATCCTTATATCGCTTCACTTTTCATTTCAATTATAGTTTAATTGGCAACCGTATGGAAATTTAGATAAAATGTTCCCCTCCTAAATTCCAAAGGCTGATTGTGAGCTGTTTACTTCATGTATGATCCTTGTTTATTATTAGATTGTGGAAAGGCACCCTACAGAGCATGTAATGAAGCAATTCTAACCAAAGTTAGTCATTTCTCCCATGGTCTACCAATTAATAAGTCATGTAAAACGTGTTGAGTGGATGACTTTAATTATGAAAAATACGATGATAATCTTCATGATATATGGAATCGGAGGAGAGCGTTGGTATTAAAGGGGAAGAAAGATATTTCCCACTCCCACAGCAGAGCATACCTTGTTTGGTATGGAATAAATACAATCCTCATCATTCGAGGAATGAAGAGAAAAGACAGACGAAAATAATGCAGAAGAAAAAGAGGAAGGAAGAGAAGGAGAAGTAAAAGATGGAAAATTTTGGGAAAATGAAGAACAAAGAAAATAGGAAGAAAGACAAGAAAGGAAAATAAATAAATAAAAAGATGAGAGAATCCAAGTTGATAATGACAAGGAAAATCATGTAAGTGTTTTAATTTTATTGATTTACATTTCACATTATAGTTATCAATTTATTTCATGTTTCTTCAATTAATTTATGAAGATAGTATTTGGTGTTTTCCTTATTACAAATGCTTTCCTTTTTGGACTATATATCCAGAGAAACACATCGTGCCAGCAAAAAGAATATTAGCATCGATGTGTTGGTATCTCGTTGCAACAGAAGATTGATGGCTTGAAAGTTGCTATGTCATCTTCTTTTGTTGATTAGGAAATAGAAGAATTGGAGAGTTCTCAATTAACTTCTGTGAACATTTATGTAACTCCGATACAAGAGTTATCTCCCCAATCACCTAGTGTGAAGCCAAAGAAACGGCCTTTGAAAATGAAGGCTCGAAGATCGACAGGGAGTCCTGTTGTAGAATTAGATTTTAAGATTCAACACTTATCAATGTAGCTAACCCAACTCATTCAAGATCTCCCCGGACACATTTTGCATCTCCACACAATCCACCAATTGAAGTTGTCCTGAGCAGTCCAATTAATACAACAAGCACGAATGAGTCAAGTACAATGGAGATTGGCAAGACGTTGCAAGACATATAGAGCTTAATTGATAGAATTAAACATTTGCAAAGATGAAGAAAGCTTTCAAGCCAACTAGGTAATTATGTGCATGGGCTGAAATAATCAAAGTACTTTCTAACAAATGATGAACGTGCTCTTTTGGATGGCTTCTTAGGATTTTCCAAATCCCACGAGTACAAAGATGAACTTTTAGTCTACTGTTATCTTAATCTTGAAGAAATAAAGGATGTGTTGAAAGAGAGAACATGGTTGGACACTAATATAATGTATTGGTAGTTTAAAGAGCACAAGGAAGGAGGTCTGTATGCTTATTGGCTCAATCCAAATGGTTCTATAAGTTTTCAATGTGTTTCAATATGCATTAAACATCATGCAAGAAGTATGTGAAATTAAACTGAGTTTAGATTACCAAACTGACTGCTTATTTTTGTCATTTAAGGAGTTGAATCTGTCATGCCCAAACTGGAATTTGGGTTGCGTTTGGCTCCCTCTATTTTTATCAAACTGTAATTTATTTTCAAAATTACAAAAATTTAAGGTGTTTGGATGCTTTTCTTATTATGTAGTTATGGTGAGTGAATTTTTCTTTGTTTGATAAAAGGTTGATATGGGTAGTGAGATATACTTTCATTTTATCCTAGTACTAAATGATAAAAACAAACTCTGCTTTTATGTAATTTGTCAACTACATTTCTATGAAAAATACATGTAACTTTATAGAGCTAAAACCCAGTTGACTCTGCCAATACTTTATAGGTTAGGCGAGTCTAAATTAACTACACTAGGTTGGTTTCTAAGTTAAGCCATGTTGGTGAGCTTGTTGAACTATGCAAGAAAAGGGACTTGGACCAACAAATCCATTGGAATATTTCTAGTTTCAATTTCTATTGGGAAAGTAATGAATTTTAGTAGGACTGAACATATTTGTTTCCTTATGAATTGGAATAATTCCAATTTTCTTTCATATTAAATGTGTATGACCAATTTCTGCAATTGTATTGGTGTATTCCTAACTATTTCTATTTCTGTTATTTTATTAGTTTCTGTTTACTCTTCATACATATCATCCAAGAAATCATAGCATCGTTTTTTTTCCTCTTTTATGCAGATCAAATGAGAAGTGAAGAAAATTTTGTGTTTAAAGAGTTCATGCAGCCAACATGAAGGCTAAGTATTCAGAGTAACAGATTGCTATATATTAAAATGGGATGCAGGAAGTTCTTTTAAACAGTGGTGCAAATTGATGTTGGAATGATGCAACAATAAATTGATCATATGGATATGTAAACTTCCATTGATATTTGAATGTTGGTATGGAGTAGAATGTTAACATGGGTTTTAATTTTGTAATGGTAAAGTGCTTTGAATGTTGAAAGGATGTTTGAATATTAATATGTAGTTGAATGAATTTTCATGTTTTATCTTTTGATTTTGGAATGGAAATGAAAGTTGGTTGTGTAATAAATTTGGTTTTGGATAATGTAATTAGCTGTTATAATTTAATCATATGACAAAGGTTGGAAGTTGTAATAAACTAATATATATACAGGAAAAGAAAACTAAAAATTAAACAAATAAAAAAATAAAATAATATTCATTGCCAATGATTTTTAATGATCTTTTAAATGTTTTACCGGCGCTAGGTAGCGCTAGCAAAAAAATTCGAAGAATAATCTTTTAAATGTTTTACTAGCGTCAGAAAACGCTGGAAAATTTTTTTAAAAAAATCTTTTCAAAAATCTAATTTTTTTACTAGCATTAAAATACACGGGCAAAGGTTGTCTTATTTCGCCGGCAATATATAAGTTTTACCGGCGCAGCCATTTTAGCACCGAAAAATGGTTTTCCTGGCGAACTTTTCCTAGCAACTTGCCAGCGCACAAGAAATCGCCGAAAAAGTATTTTACCGGCATTTTGTAGACCTTTACAGGCAATTATTTGGCATAGGCAAAGGTGAAAAATATTGTAGTGAGTGGTTTTAAGAATTTTAAATTCATTTTAGTATTTCTTTATACAATTTGTCTAAAAATCACACTTTTTGCTTTTTATCATGAAACTTGCCATTTTTGAAAAGTCTATTTTTGGAAAGTTTTGTGAAAATAATTTTTCTCATGAATTAAGTTCAATTTTCATCATCATTAGTTCATTCACATAAAATCATGAAAAATGGTGTGCATTTTCATGGTCATTTCATGAGAAATGGGCCCGCATTCATGCATTTGTGATGTTAGGGGTAAAATTATCTTTTCACATGAATTCACATTTGTTTTGTAGGAAATTGATGATATAGGTTCCATTTGTAAATAATTGAGGCAAGGAATTGATTTTCAAGAGAAAGAAGAGAAAAATTGAAAAGAAAAAGAAATTGGAAGAAAATTGCAAAAAGTTGGCTTCATAGTGCCACACACACATGCACATGTGTGGGGTACACTTGTAAAACATCCAAGATGGGGTCCATTTATTTGTTGCATATTTTAAAGAGATTTTGAAGAGAATTTAAAGAATATCTCATTAAAGATGGACAAGGAAAGCCACATAGGAGTTCTTTTTGGAGAAGAAAAAGATTTAATTGAAAAAAAATGAAAAAAATATCCAAGCAAGCATTCCACATCCAAAAGAGGATTTTATTCAGATTTTTGGCTGAAAAAGGAATGAAAAAAGATAAAGCGGGTTATCTTCAAAGATCTCTCTCTTCAAGTTTGGATCCAACAAGGAGAACTTTCTAAAAAAGGAAAGTTGACAATGCAATGAGATAAAAGAGAAAGTTCCACACCTCATATGGGCCAAGTTTGATTCTAAGAGAGGATTGTTATCCCTAAATTATCTCTCAAAAGATCTCAATGCAAGGTGGCACATACAAGAAAGGAAAGAAGCATCCAAGAGGGACTTCCAAACAAAGCAATCAAGGAAAGGAAAGAAAAAAAATAGAAAAAAAATCCCAAAAGATATCTCACGCCCAAGCCATTGTTTGGGACCCTTTTTCTTGTTGGAAGTAGGTGGGTCTCGTGGATAGATTTTCAAAACTTTTGACCCACTTGACACAAGGATCAACTATCCATAAGACCAAAACCCAATCCAGGATGCGTTACCCTCAATCTCGTGACCATGTACAGTAAAAATTCTACAGCACTAAATACCCATAATAATCTACGACATGCAAGAAGTAGATCATACCTTTGGAGATCCGTAGTGCTCTAATGGATTTCTTCAACACCTCTTAGCTTTCCACGCTATGACCCGAATTGGATTTCTTTTCTCAAGAAGAATGGTGGAATCTTCAGGAGAAATCCCAACTCGAAACTCCAAAGAACTAGAAGAAAGAAGGAGAGAGTAACTCGTGCAACTTTTGTACGAAAGGGTTTTGGGCGTGAGAGAGAGTCATATTGGACGTCCAAGAGATTTTATAGACTTTCAAATCTCTCCCTTGTCTAATTGAAATAGAAGTCTTACTTCTAAAGCAATTAGCAACTTTCTCCTTTCCAAACTCTTAGTTCTAGAGTCCAAGTCGGATTAGTGTTTTCCAATACCTTGGGCTAGCGTGGGGACCACTAGGGATTCCTTAGAAAGCTGGCTCCAACTGGAACACCGCGACCCCACATCTCATGTGCAATCCGGGCCCACAGTTAATTGCAAATAACACCATTATATAAATGCAATTGCACTCCAGTCTTAAGAATAAATTACAATGAAGCCCCTAAACTTCCCAATTACCACAAGCAGGCCCCTCTATCAATATCCGTGGATCAATTGGAATAAATCCATCTCTTCCAATCTAAGTTCCACATCTTATTATCCTTGAGCCCCAATTAATCACAGTAATCATCAGTACCATCCAATTAACTCTTAATTGAGATGGGTGCGCACTTACTAATGACAAATCCATTAATTGGCACAAGGGGATAATAGAGATAGATTCCATCTTGATCATTCAACGTTCCCACAGTTCTACTACCACATACCCAAGACACCGAGGTGTTAACCTATAGTTGGCCTCACTCATTGGTGACTCAAAGCAAATGAATAGATAGATACTTGAGTTCGTCAATGTCTCAGGATTGAGAGCCTATTACTAGGGAATTATGAGAGCAAACCTTATTATTGAGACGGAATTCCATAAGGTACATCTCATGGTCCTTCAATACATCTAATGTACCAGCACCGTGATCCAGAATCTTGCATTCTGATGATCGAGACAAATCACAATATCTCATAGTGATCAAAGTGCTGCAACCTTATCAAATGAGATGCCCAATCTCATTACTGGTTGTGAAGCTATTTTAAGTATAAGATTTGTGACATATATCTCCCGCGTGTGGATCTCATCCATGCACATATATCACATCTAATATACTAATGGGATCCGGTTCAACTCATGAACCATTATGTCATACGTATTGGTCATGTGCATGACGTAGTAAAATAATATTCATCTCATAAAAGTAAAGCATGATTTTATTGATAAATAAAGAAATTAATCAATTTATTACATCAAATGATGGATTGAGTCCACAAAAACTAACATTTCTTTCATTTTTTTTATTATTTTTAAGATTTTAGAGTTTAAGAAAGAGTAGGACTTGAAAAAAAATAAATAGGGCACCCTTCTCTTATATCCTTTATGAAAGAATTACCCACCTCCCACCTCTAGATTTCTACACTCCATCTCTCCCTCTCTTGTCTCTGCATCTTAAGTCATCAAGGAGGCTTAGCCCTAAAGCCACACCACCAACCTTGAAGTGTCAACTAGAAAGAAGAATTCTCATCCATCGTAGTATGTAATTGTTTGCTTTTTTTTTTCAATCTTCTGTAAAACAATTTCATGCTAGTAAAATTTGTTTTTTTTCAATTGTTCTTGTCTTTGATTTTGTGGTGTTCATAATTTTAGTCATGTTTGTAATTGGGTTAATTTTCATTCTTGTTTAAATATTGGGACAGAATTGGAATCACAGCTAGTAACCCATCTTAGTAACCTTTTTAATATATTGTCTCTTTGGATACATTGTATGTTTGGAGGTAATGCAAGATGGAGTTAAAGAGGTTTGAGTGAAAAATGATTAGAGGCCAATTCTGAAATTTATTTTTACATTGAATGGAGATTTGTTATTCTCACTTGGTTTGATGACCTAAGATGAAGAATAAGACCCTAGGACAACACTTCTAATCTTTTTGAGCCTAAATTGAGGTAAGAAATTGAAAGGAGCAATCTACTGCCTTTAACTTTAGTTGTTTACCGCCTTTGACTTCCTATTATTACCACCTTTGACTTCCTGCACTTTTATTTTATTTTCTACACTTTTGTTATTTTTCTTGTTATGTTCATTTTGATTTTAAGTTTTGTTTTTGCATAGTTTGATGGTTGGATTAGAATTAATTGCATGTATTTTCATGTCATAGAATTTTGTGCATATTTAATTTGATGAAAATTAAGCTTTTAAATCTGAATGATAATAAAATTCGGACTCAATATACAAACAGCATAACTTAACAGTTTTAGCAAACTGCAGAAACAGTTTTTGACAAAAAGTTCGAACTGGGTAAACCAGTCAAATCATAATATTTTTCTTTGAAACTTGGGAAAATTAAAGTTTAGCATGTAGTCTTTTATTCCTCAGAATTTTAGACCAAAATAATTTCGGAAAGCTTGTGAACCAGAGGCTTAAACTTTACCAATCAGTCAATTTGGATCAGAATTTCTGCACAAAATTTTGTAAAGTTGTCATATCATGCATGTATAACTTTTTCGTTTTAGTTCCTTTTCACTTCCATTTTTTTTTTTGTTAGTTTCTTGCATCAGTAGAGCATGATTTCCATCCATTAAACTTAGATTTAGGATGCATTAAAATAATTCAAATCATGCATAAAATTTGCATCAGCATACTAGTTTTACAGACTTAGAACTTTTCAGCATCTCATAGCATGGATTGCATTAATAATTTTACTAACTTTCTAATTTTAATTGTGTTTCTAGTTTTATGTTTTTGATTGTTTTAGATAATTTCCAGAATTAAGGATCTTTCTAAATTTGTTTTAATAGAAGATTTTAAATTAGAAAGCTTTTTTAGTTTTGGAAATTCTAACTTAGGAAAGTTTTTAACTTTTGTTTATTTTGTTTCCAACATTGTTTACTTTAGTCAATTTCTAATTTTAGTTTTTATGTTTGAAAGGTCAATGTATGTTTTGTTTTGCATAGATTTTAGTTTATATTTTTAGGAAATTTTAGATTTAGGAATTTTAATTTAGGAATTGTTATTGTAATTGTTTAATTTTTTAGAATGCTTGTATTTGTTAGATTTTAAACTAGGCTAGTTTTAGATTTTTATTTTAAGGCAAGTCAAGTTGAAAAGGAATCTTAAAACATTCCTCCCTGTGGATTCGACCCCGTACTTACAGGGATATTACTACATCGCAGCTCTACACTTGGAGTTGATGAACAACCCTTGGACTTTGAGCCAATGAACTTTGAATTTGATGTTTGGTGAGTTGAGTGACGAAATGAAGTCCACCATATCTAAAATTTGAACCGATGCACCGAAAAATCATGTGAGTTGCACTAGTTCTGAATATTTGGCTGCAGTATTTTGACTTGGCATTTCATAATCCTAGAATTTATGTGCCGTTAGCTTGGAATTTGCTTTTGATGTCTCCACCGCAACATTTGTGATTTTTTATGGGTCAAGAATGTCCTTTGATTCGACAAAGGTGAATGTAGATGTAGATGTAGGATGAGACTCATTCTTCTTTTTTGAAAGAACTTGCAACATTGTGAGCAAAAATAGGTTTTGGAATAGTAGAACTTTTCACAAAAATAGTTTTACCTTCGCCTTTTGACGTAGACACGCCATGATCATAACCAAGACCTTGTTTGTCACTTGGCAACTTTTGACAGTATAAAATATCTTCATATTTCTTTGATCTAGCACTCATCTTGATCATCAAAGCTTTTGTAATTGTCATCCTTGACATGGCAAACTTTCACTTTTCTTTGGAAATTAGATTTTTCAGCCTAACACGTCTGCAACTATGTCTTCAAGGTTTCCATCTCTTGTTCAGACTTCTCATAATCATATACATCAATTCATATTTTTTATCTGAACTAGTCAACTTGTCAGCCGTGTTATTCTTCTTATTGTCGTGACCTCAGAATGGGTTATGGGATCAAATGTACCCAAGGTGTGGTGATTCAAAGTCTAATAACAAAGATTTGTGATAAGATTTTTGTGCATTTATATCCCCAAATTGAATCCACGTAAGGACAAGTCTTATCACTTTCATTAACCAATTGTGGAAGCTTTCGTCGTGTTAGGACCCGAAGTCTGTGGCCCTTAAATTCCATATGCAGCAAAACACTTATTATATACTTACCATATGCATGAACCATCAGACTGGATAATCATTAAATTCACAAGATACAAAGCCAGACAAGTAACAAGCATAATTCATTAAAATTTTTAGTTATTTATAATTCCAAAGTTTCATTGATAGATATATATATAAACATAAGCAATAGTATGGGGATCCGTATAACCCAAAATACAACGCAAAATACATAAGATACAACCCTTCCCATTAAGATGTAATCGAGCTCTCCATTACAATACTCGATGTCTAAATATCATCGTCTGCACACTAGATACCTACTGTTTGTGGCTACCTTGCCACCTCCTTCGGCAAATGAATCAAGCCTTGAACATCAAGGTGACTAGGTCAGATATGACCATTCGACAAGAGATTAATGACACTACACAATATACTTGTAGTAATACTAAGTAATAAACATGATAACAGATTGTATAGAAGGCATGAACATTATAATTAGGCATGTTGTGCATAATAATAGAACACTAAGCATTTGACGATCATAAATAAGAAGTAAATGGCATATTGTAAATAGACTAGTTGGTAATCCATGTGCCTAAATTCTCTATGAACATGAAATTCACTTAGGAATGTCCTGCGTGTCCCAAGTGAAAGATAATTCGCTCTCAGCTGTGCTGTGTGGCTAGAAAGGGTCAAAGGTTTATCGCAGCTAAAACCGGAGCATGAAAATCTCTCTGAGGTAGAGCCCGAGGGGGAAAGAGAAAGGCATTTGTCGAGGCACAATAATCTCAACCAAGATTTAATTTAGCCTAACCAAGTAAGGGCTAAAGCTATGTGGCACCAACAAGTGGAATCTGTTAGTGCCATAGTAAGAGTGTATTGTCAATTTCGTGTCCCGAGTCAAGTCGAAGTCAAGCATGCATCTACGAAGATTAAGCAAGATCAAGGAAGATCAAGTAACATCAATTAAGTTCAAGCAAGATCAAGGAAGATCAAGATCAATCAAGTCCATTATCCGAGAGATCTTCAATGAGTGCTAAGGTAATATTGACCCTTAGTAACATATTAGAAGGACCGAGAAAAAGATTGAAAAAGCTTCTCAAAATTGCTTTTGTACATAACTACGGTTTGAATTACGGCTAAGCCGATAATCTCATGGTTCACTCTCCAGAGAATAGTTTTTTAATTTTTGATGTTCAGCTGGCTTTACGGCTGCATCGTAAAATGCCTATGGTTAGGCAATAGTATGATTTACAGCTAAGTCGTAGAGTTTACGGGCCACCTTCCACAGAGAGAGATTTTGGCCATTTTGCTTATGGCTGATCTTGCGGCTAAGCCGTTAGACGTTCACGGCTAAGCCATAGAATAATTTACAGCTAAGCCTAGCATTTATGGGCCACTTTCCAGAGAGCAATATTTGGCAAATTTTAGCTTACGGCTAACCTACGACTAGGCCGTAACATCCTTACGGCTAAGCAATAGAAGGATTTACAACTAAGCCGTAAGCCTAATCGTAAGAAGGAAATATAGTAAATCTAGGTCAAACTAGCCATTGCATTTTGTCTAGGCATACGGCTAAGTCGCAGACCAACTTTTTTTTAGCCGTAGATTCGACCGTTGGAATTGCTCTGTATTTAAGAGAAGTACTCTTTTCCTCTCAATATGTAGAACTAATTGAGGAAAATATCTTCATAGTATTTGAGCCCTTGCACCCTTAGTGAAATCTATACTAAGCTCCAACTACCATCTTCTCTTCTAAACTAAATTGAAATTAATGTTCTGAGATGGGTAG
Source organism: Sextonia rubra (assembly GCA_037013555.1). Lineage (NCBI taxonomy): Eukaryota > Viridiplantae > Streptophyta > Magnoliopsida > Laurales > Lauraceae > Sextonia > Sextonia rubra. The sequence continues at coordinate 70,470,771 of JASUAD010000001.1, forward strand.
GTAAGCAACGAGGAAAGCTTTGAATTCATTTGAAGATCATCATCACAAAGGAGTAAGCTTAAGAGGTCAAAGCTTGGAGGTCTTCTGTCAAGCTTCAAGAACCCCATTCAAACCCAAGGTATTTAAGCTATTTATCTGGGTGTTATTTTTGACTTCATTTCTCTGTTGTATATGGTGGAAGATGTACCACCGCATTAAAATGCATTGTAGTTGGTGGAATAGATCTAGGATCAACCAACCTAATCAAAATTCAGTTGATGGAAGACAAACCACTGAATAAAAAAAATTGTTGTAGGAGGTGTACTTGTGTAGTTACCTCATCTTTAGTGGAACCAAGATAGTTTCCTCTTGAGAGTGGATGTAGGTTTGAGACCGAACCACTATGAACTTTTTGTCTAGCGGATTACCTTTTTTTTTGTGATGGATGCTACATAGTCTTATACTCATGTGTTAATCATCTCTTCTATTTTGAATCATCTGAGCATCCCTCTTGATCAAACGTGTGGCTCTATAATATTAATTGCATCAATGGGTTGCACTTTAAAGTAGCTTTATAATTAAAAAAAATTTAAATAGTCCTATTCACCCCCACTCTAGGACTTGGTAAGATCTAGTTGTTGTACTTTCAATTAGTATCAGAGCGAGGTTACTTCTTAAGGTGTAACAATCTGAAGTAGATCTTTTAGCTAGATTCACCATGAATCTAGATGAAAGCTCAGTTTCTCGGCCTCCTCTCCATGATGGAACAAACTACGCTTTCTGAAAAGCCCATATGATAGCAATTTTGAAATTAATAGACTGGGTTGTCTGGGAGGCTGTAGAGAATGTGTAACACTCCGACCCAGTTTGACCTCGTTTAGCGCCTAATTAATCCTGTTTTTGTTGTTAATTGTGTTTTACTTGTGTTTTGGGTTCGTTACGGGTCATGGATAGGTACTTGGGTTGAGTTTGACTTGGATTAGGTAGACTAAGCCCTTTTTTGTAATTTTAGCTTTTCTTAGACATGGTCATTTTTGCATCATCTTGATGTCAACACGTGTCTTTCGTTGAGCTCGTTAACTCTCGTAACTACGTCATTTGCAACCGATGTCGTATATTGGACTCGAATTTGACTCGAAATGCAATTTGTCTTAACCTTGGGCTTGTATGTAAACTTGCATTTTTGTTATATATAAAAGGGAGATCCGGCCATTCCATGGACTCACGTTCTCTCTTTTCTCTCATTGTTCACGTGAAGTTCTCTCTCTCCCTTTCCTGAGTTCTCTCCTCCATCATCGATCAAGCCAAAGTGAGGGTTCTCTTCATTCTCTTTCATGCTCTGACGATTGGATTGAGGTGAGTTTTGGGTTCTCTTCCATCTCCCTCATCTCATTCTTATTCTTCTCGTTCTATGGTTTTTTGATCATGCTCTTAAGGATTCCTCCTGTTTCTCATGCATGCATGTTGCAGTGGTTGACGTTTGGTTGTATTTGAGCCCAAGGACTGCAAGTTGTGTAATTGAATTCAAATAAGGCAAGTATAACCATAATCTGTGAGAACCCATGTTGGTATTTGTTTGATTTTGGTTAATTCACATGAATTTGCATGGGAAACGTGTTTACAGCCCAATTTGTTAGTATTCCCTCTTTCTTTGTTGGATATTTGTACTTCTGATGTTATTACAGGTTTTTTGTACTTGATTCAGAATTTGACCCCGTGCATGTACGACTAAGCCGTATGTCACCTACAGCTTAAAGTCCAGAAAGGGTGAAAACCCAGTTTTCTTCTATGGCCAGGACACGGTTAAGTCGTATATTGCCTTACGGCTAAGCCGTACCTTAGCCGTGACCCAGCCGTAGATCAGTACAGGGTGCTTTCTTCTGGATTAACTGAAAGCAAGCAATTGACAGTTTCCTCCTACGGCTCAGCCACGGCTAAGCCATAAAACATACACGGCTAAGCCGTAGAACAAAATACGGGTGAACCACACTTGCGGATGAACAGTAAAGGGAATCGCGGGGGAGCCACAGTGCATATTATGGCTATGCCGTAAGATGCCTACGGCTAAGCCGTACGTTTACCTACGGTTAAGCCGTATCACCCCTGGAAAAATGAATAACAAGAATAGGCATAAGAAAAAGACCTATATGGCCTTCATGATAGAATGCAGAACACCTAGACTTGCCCGATGGAATATGATATAATGTGTGAATGATCTCGAGGGTTGCGAATCATTCATGTTCATTAGCCAGCTGTTAAGCACTTCCCCATGGGTGTTGGTTTAAAGGACTTCGGTGCACCAGCTGATTTAATGCAACACTAGACAACGGTGCAACGAATAACTTAAAACTACATCATCATGCACGGTTAGAAACACTGGATAATTAGATTAGACTTGGCTAGTAAATGACTTGGATTCACTATGCTAACAGTTGCGTGCATGACATGTTGTTTGTCAATTATTGATCTCCACTCTATCGCATGATTACTTGTTTCAGATACTTTCACATAGTTGTTTCTTTACCTTGAGTATGCATGGATAATTCATGTATAAGACATGTTCTACGATATGCACGTGTGATATGATTTTCACGATCTACTCAGAGTTTTCATGATTGACTCTATATGGTCAGGCACTACTTAGCCTCAGCCTTAGGATCCCGACGGGGTGAATTTGATATAGTTTTCATGGCCTTGCTGCAGTAAGGAAACGTCTTGGGGAACCAGACCCCAGGAAACCGAGACCTATTGTACCCTGGACCGGACAATGGTGTTCTTTGCACGATATAAGATCCCTTTTTTGGGAGAATATGGCAATGTAGTCGCTAACTAGTTATGTACACAGCATGTACACATTGATTCACATGGCATGTTTCTTTCTTGCATGACAGCTTAGTATACGAATGTGCCCTGTTCAATTTACATGTGTTCTTTATTTTATTAGACACATCGTACGTTAACTTGTTATGGTTATACTTCGCTGAATCGTTGTATTCACAGTTGTTTTTGGTGTTGCAGTCTCAGATACCCCTGCCGACCCCTCGCCTGTCGGCCAGACTCCAGCTGAGACCCCTGAGGCCCTATCCGGCCTAGAGGAGTAGATGTGATCACTCTCCTGGAGAGCGGATTGGTCATGCATGGCATAAGAGTCTTCCTTTTTTTTTGAGGATTGTCATACTTGTATTTGTCATGACTTGTATATATTATTTTGTTCATTTTGTAAAACCTTCAGTTATGTATATATGTCAGTTCGGTTTTCGTATTCTCTTCTTGTACTGTTAGTTTGATGTTTCTGATATTTACAGCTTCCGCGTACATGTTTTGCACATGTGAATGTTCCCTTGTGCGCGTGCATTTAGACCAGGTCTACGTGTACAGGCACGGAAGTACGTGTGTCATCGGTTTGACTTTTGCTAACCCCCGAACCCTGGGCTTGGGTTGTGACAGAATGGCTGGACAGAACCCACTAAAGAAGTGACTGTAGATGGTGTCAAAAACACTAGACTATTGGATCCAGCAAAATGGTCTACTGATCGCAAAACCCTTAGACAAAACAATGTCAGAGCTTACACTGCTATTGTGTGTGCCATGAATCAAGAAGATTCTGAAAAGATCATGACAACCACTAATGCAAAACAGGCTTGGAGAATTCCTGAAGTTACTTATGAGGGTACCTATGTAGTCAAAAGATCTAAACTTCAAATGCTCACAAGCCAATTCAAAAATATTCGTATGGAAGAATAGGATGTTTACAGACTTTTATACGAAGCTCATGAAAATAGTGAATGAAATGCGGGCTCTGGGTGAAACTCTTCCAGAAGGTAAAATTTGTAGTAAAATCTTGAGATCACTTCTGGAAAGATTCCATCCTAAGGTAACCTCTATAGAAGAATACAAGGATTCTGAACAAATGAAAATTGAATTTTTAGGGGGATCCCTTCAAACTTTTGAACTAAAATTCAACAATGACAAAAAGAAATCAATTGCTCTAATCACTTCTCACACCACCTTTTCCTCTAAAGAAGACATAGGACTAACTAGTGATGACGATAATGAAGATGTGGCTCTTTTGGCTAAAAGATTTTTAAAACAATTTAATAAAAAGAGAGTCAAAGATTACAAAAATGAGGTTAATAATGATAAACACAAAGGTCGATCAAGTTCCTTCCCTAGAAGCAAGTCTAAGGAGCACATATGTTACAAGTTTAAGAAATATGGACACAAATCCACCGACTGTCCACAAAATGGGAAATACAAAAAGAAAAAATAGTAGCCATTTGGGATGATCATCTGAATCAGATTCAAACTCAGATGAATTACGTTAAAATGAACTAGACAAATATACAATTCTGATGACTACTACTACTACATTCAACTTCTCTGAGGAAATGATTAAATATGAAATATCACATGAAGAAACCTCAAGAAGTAAGTTAGAAAGTGAATATGAAAATTCAGGTGATGAGGATAATGACAATAGGACGGATTCCTATGAATTGCTTTATAAGGGAACATGTAAACTAGTTGAAACTGTAAGTAAGCAACAAAAAAAAAATTAGAAACTTAAATGAAAGGGTTGGCAGTATCAAAGATGAAAAGGAAAAATTAATCAAAGAACTTAAAAGAGTAAAAGCCCAGTTAACTACAGAAACAGAAAATGTAATCAAATTAAGAGAAAATGAAAAAGCACTTCAGAGGTTAAAAGATGAAAATAGTGTTCTCCGCAATGAAGTGACTAATTTGAGACGATATAAAGAAAAGTATAAGTATAGGTTTACCCAAAATGATGAGAAGTACATAAGACTATTCAAACTTGGGAAATCTTATGAAGACATGATTGGCCTCGGATATGACAAAAATGTTAATTAATCTCTAAGTCCCACAACTGTATTTTTTAAAAGTGTACTAGATAAAGAAGATACAAGTGTTAAAAACATTTTGGATAGAGCTTCTATTAATACTCATACTATTTCATCAAATGTCATTTGTCACTATTATTGAGAAAAAGGTCATTTCAAAGTAGAGTGCAAATTGAGAAAAATTCATCATAACACATTTCCAAATAGTGAGAAAAACACTACAAAGAAGTTGAACTTGAAAATAGAATGTTGAAGTCACAAATAAAAATTAAAGCAAATTACTGTAACAAGTTCTCTTTGAACCAAAAGATGAAGAACCTATTAAAAGTAGTTCAGAAGTTAATAAAACAATTTTAAATATACAAAAAAGATAAAACAAAAATTGAATTTGAAACTCTTTTCACCAACATAAAATATATTAGGTGAAACATCAAAAGCTTGTTGGAATCCCCACTTCTAGAACATCTAGGCGGATGCCTAAGAACAAGAATCTGATGGTCCACATAGCCTTTAAAGCTGGAGATTAATCAAGTTGGTATTTGGACAGTGGATGTTCAAGACATATGACTGGTTATAAATCATATTTTTCTAAGATGATTGATTTTGATGGTGGCACTGTTACTTTTGGTGATGACAGTACTGCCAAAATTATTGGTAAGGGGACTTTAAATGTTCCAAACCTACCAACTTTTGAGAATATACTGTGTGTTGATAGTTTGAAACATAATTTACTTAGCATATCTCAAATTTGTGATAAAGGTTATACTGTCAACTTCGGTAGTCATGGTTGTGAGATCTCAAAGAATGGAAAGAAAATCTTGAGAGGTCTTAGAACTACTAACAACTGCTATATGGTAGGTAAATGAAATTCTTCATCTTCTGTTTCTTGCTTACTAATCAATACCAATGAGGGTAAGTTGTATCATCGAAGACTTGGCATGTAAACTATAGGGACTTATCCTAGGTTAACAAATATATTGAAGGACTACCCAAGATCAGTAGACAAGAAAGGACAATTTGTAGAGAATGCCAACAAGGAGAACAAATTAGAAGTGCCCATAAAAATGTGAATGCTATGAAAACTTCCCGACCTTTAGAACTTATTCATATAAACCTGGTAGGACCAACTAAAAAAGAGAGTCAAGGTAAGAAAAGATACTTTCTTGTTATGGTAGATGACTACTCCAGATTCACATGGGTTGCATTCTTTAGAGAAAAATCTGAAGCCTTTAGAAAATTTAAAGGGATAGTGAAACAAATTCAAATTGAAAAAGGCACTTCAGTAGCCTGAATCTGGTATGATCATGGTGGAGAATTTTGAAAATGATCAGTTTGACAAATTCTGTGATAAATGTGGCATTCACCATGAATATTTAGCCCCTAAAACTCCTCAACAAAATGAAGTGGCTGAAAGGAAAAGTTGAGTCTTCCAAGACATTGCCACAGTCATGCTCCATAGTAAAAATCTTCCTAGAGACTTGTGGGCCGAAGCAGTCAATATCAGCTACTACATCATTAATCGAATCTATCTTAGGATTGGTAAAAATCATACAGCCTATGAACTATGGTATGGGAAAAAACCAACTGTCAAATATGTTAAGATCTTCGGAAGCAAATGTTATATTTTGAAGGATAGAAAATAGTTGAGTAAATTTGACTTGAAAAGTGATGAAGGAATATTCTTTAGCTATTCGACACGAAGTCCGGCATATCAGGTTCTAAATCTGAGAACTGGAGTCATCCAAGAGTGAATAAATGTTATCATAGATGATAAATCCACAGTACTTGATGATGTTAATGATGTGGAATCTCCTTTAGTGACTGAACCCACACAATCTATGATAAAAACTGATACACCTACTTTCATTAAAAATTTGGTTAATATAAAGGACCATCCTATAGACCAGATTATTAGTGATCCTTTATTAAGTGTAAAAACTAGGAAACAATTGGAGAATATTATGAGTCATTTGTGCTTATATTAGAACCAACTTGCATTGATGAAGCTTTTTCTGAAAATGATTGGATAAATGCTATGTAAGAAGAATTGAACCAATTTACAAGAAGTGATGTTTGGTACCTAGTTTCAAGACCAGAGGATAAAAATGCGATAGGCATTAAATGGATCTTCAAAAATAAACTTGATGAAAATGAGGTCATTGTTAGAAACAAAGCAAGATTGGTTGCGCAAGGATACTCTCAAATCGAAGGTATTGACTTTGATGAAACCTTTGCTCCAGTTACCCGTTTGGAATCTATTAGGATTTTGTTATCTATAGTGTGTTTCTTAAAGTTCAAATTGTATCAAATGGATGTCAAAGTGCTTTCTTGAATGGAATTTTGAATGAAAAAGTATATGTTGAACAACCTAAAGGTTTTGTTCACCCAAAATTCCCTTATTATGTGTTTGGATTAAAGAAAGCTCTTTATGGTCTTAAGCAAGCAACATGTGCTTGCTATGAAAGACTAACAAAGTTTTTGCTAGAAAAATGATTTTCAAAGAGGTAGTATTGATAAAACACTACTCATCCAAAAGACAAGGGATTCCATCTAAATAGCTCAAATATATGTAGATGATATCATATTTGGTTCTACTTGTGACGAATTGGCTGCTCAATTTGCAAATCTAATGCAATATGAATTCAAAATGAGTATGGTTAGGAAACTGAATTTCTTCTTAGGTCTTCAAGTCAAACAATTACATGATAGAATCTTCATTTCCCAGTCTAAGTATGCGAAGGAACTGGTAAAATGATTTGGTCTAATTGCTAGGAAACATGTCAATACCTCTATAAGTACAACAATCAAACTTACTAAGGATCCTAATGGCAAAGGGGTTGACTCAAGCCTATATAAAAGTATGATTGGTAGCTTGTTATACCTGACTACAAGTAAACCAGACATAGTCTTTAGTGTGGGAGCTTTTGCATGGTATCAATCTGATCCGAAAGAATCTCATTTGACTACTATAAAAAGAATCATCAAATATATTACAGATACAACTAAATACAGTCTATGGTATCCTCATGACTCGTCATCCTCCATTGCTGGCTACTCAGATGCAGATTGGGTAGGAAACTCAAATGATAGAAAATCCACAAGTGGTGGTTGCTTTTATGTTGGAAATTATCCTGTAGCTTGGCATAGTTAAAAATAGAATTCCACACTCTTTCCATTGCAGAGGTTGAATATATTTCTGCCGGAAGTTGTTATTATCAACTTATGTGGATGAAGCAGATGCTTATGGACTATGGTATTAAGCAAGGAACAATGAGCTTGTATTGTGATAACACTAGTGCCATAGATATTTAAAAAAATCCGGTTCAGCACACTCGCACAAAACATATTGATATTCGACATCATTTCATTAGGGAATTAGTAGAAGAAGAAACCATTATGCTTGAATATATTCAAATTGAAAATCAACTTGCAGACATCTTGACCAAGCCCTTAGATGCCTTAAAATTTGAAAATCTAAGAAAATCTATTGGTGTTTGCTGTTTGGAATAATTTGACATGGATGAGATGTGAAATTGATTACTATTCTTGTTTTAGTTTTGTACACTAACCAGGACCTAGGCTGAGCTGTAGTTCATATTATGGTGGAGCCATAACATTTTTTACCGCAAAACCGTATTTGCGCAAGATTTTACCTTATAGGTCAATCGTAAGGCCTTTACGGCTAAGTCGTATAGCCGAATGTCTTCATTTTTTTGTGCGCCAAATACTTATTTAAGTATGCCGACTTAATTTTTTTTCCTTCTCATTTTGCTTCTGTGTCTATCCTAGGGTTTTTCCTCTTCCTTCCTTCCACTGGCTCTCTTCATCAAGGTACTACACTCTCTCTCCTTGCCTCTAACATGACTATATCTCTTCTTCTTTTTCTTCACTGAGTCGTTCTTCCTTGTTCATCTAACTTGCTTGTTCTCTCATCTCCTTTGCACGATTTGTGATGATGGAATCACCCTCACTGCTATAATCTTCGTGTAGGTATTTTGCTCTTCTCTCTTGGCATTTTGGGTTGCATTTTGGTGTGTTTGTGATTCCCATTTCATATACCTATTGTTAGTTCTATCATTATGCCTCCTAGGACAAAAAAATCTATACCCCTCTGGTAAAAGACCTAAATCCACTAGGGTTCATCTAGACCTAGACAGGACTCTCCACTATCTCCTAGGGTTCTGGTTCCAAGGGAACTTATTAAAGATAGAACATTTACTACTCATCCCATTAATGTTGAACGTAGTGTAAACTTGCTTACTATTTAGAAGTATGAGGTCCACTCTCTTCTCTCCAAGGTTGGATGGGAAAATATCCTCAAATGGGTGATCTTGCTTATCTTTCCATTGTCCGAACTATGTATGCATCTATCAGGGAAGCATCTCTGGACAATCTATCTTGTGAGGTTGCATTCACTGATGATACCAATGTCATCACTCCTGCTATCTTATCGGCACTTTTGTATCTCCCTCTATTAGATGTGCCTCCCTCTGTCATCAAGGATTCACTTTTAGAGGACGATAAAAGAACTGTTACTATCGCTTTACGTTGGCAAGAAACTCCCTGGAAGGAAAAGGGTTTTCTCCCTGTAGCTTCATTACTTCCCCCATACCAGATTTTGCATGGGATCTTCACTTGTAATCTCTATCCCCACAAGGGAAATTTCTCAGACTTGACCCCCTTTATGACAATGTACTTTATTGTGTCCATATGGGTGTCAGAGTGTGTCTTCCATCTCTCATTTGTGCCTCTATCATTCAATTTTGGCACTTTACGGGTAGGATCACCAATGCTTGCTTGTTTGGGCATCTCATGACCCGCTTGCATCTCAATGTGGGGTCTTTTTGCCCTCTAATGAAGCCCTGAGTCTCATCCGGTATTTGGTACCATTAACATTCAAAATATGTATTTCTCAAAGCAACAAGCAACTGGCCCCAGTTATCCTGATTCTATCGATGAAGATGAACCTCCGGGAGAAATCCCTCACCCCACTCAACCTCTTGCATCACAAGTCCAGTCTCCTCCTTTGACTTCTTCCTGAGCTTCACTTAAAGCCCAGCTGGCAGCTCTTGAATAGCGATAAGCAAAGATGGAGACACTCATGAAGAAGACCTTTCAGTACCTCTCCAAGATTTCCAACAAGGTTGTCAGACAGATGATGTAGTGATCCCTTCTCCCTCTTTTCCTTCAGACTTATGTTTGGTTGTGTGTTTGTGTTTAGTACTCTCTTTTGTGTTTAAAGGAGCTACACTCCTTGTTTTATCTTGCTTTAATGTGACTATGTAGTTTACTGTGTGCTCAGCATGTTGCTGTTGTTATTCTTACTACTTCCTTGGCTAACTATGTGTGCTTTTATTGCCTAGATCTTTTGATATAGTTCTTAGCATGTGTTTTATTTTCTATTTTACTATCTCTTGTCAATTTTGTTCCAAAAAGGGGGAGATCTACTAACGTTAGGGGGAGCTTTCAACAATCCCACCTTTATAGTGCATGGTACTTAAAGTTCTTTTGCAGGCAATTAATCTTTACAGGATCATGCACCATCTAAGGGGGAGTTACATACTCATTGATATTTCCATATAGTCATGTAAAAGTACTTTGTTTGTTTAAGGATTATTTAGTCTTGTAAAGGGAAAATTGTGTAAAGTGTAGTGATTTAAAATATTGTATTTCATTGTATGTATATTTTGTCATGAAATTGACAAAGGGGGAGATTGTTAGTGCTATAGTAAGAGTGTGTTGTCAATTTCGTGTCCCGAGTCAACTCTAAGTCAAACATGTATCTATGAAGATCAAGCAAGATCAAGGAAGATCAAGTAACATCAATGAAGTTCAAGCAAGATCAAGGAAGATTAAGTAACATCAATGAAGTTCAAGCAAGATCAATGAAGATTAAGATCAATCAAGTCTAGTACTTGGGAGATCTTCAATGAGTGCTAAGGTAATATTGACCCTTAGTAACATATTAGAAGGACCCTAGAAAAAGGATTGAAAAAGCTTCTCAAAATTGCTTTTGTACATAACTTCTGTTTGGTTCACAACTAAGCCGATAATCTCATGGCTCACTCTCTAGAGAGCAGTTTTTGGATTTTTTGATCTTTGGCTGACCTTACGACTGCATCGTAAAATGCCTACGGTCAAGCCATAGTATGATTTACGGCTAAGCCCTAGAGTTTATAGGCCACCTTCCACAGAGAGAGAGAGATTTTGGCCATTTTGCCTATGGTTGATCTTACGGCTAAGCTGCAAGACATTCATGGCTAAACCATAGAATAATTTATGGCTAAGCCATAGCATCTATGGGCCACTTTCTAGAGAGCAATATTTGGCAAATTTTAGCTTACGGCTAACCTACGGTTAAGCTATAAGGTCCTCATGGCTAAGCCATAGAAGGATTTATGGCTAAGCCGTAAGCCTAACCGTAAGAAGGAAAAATAGTGAATCTAGGTCAAACTAGCCATTGCACTCTAAAGTAGCTTTATAATTAAAAAAAAAAGTCTTAAATAGTCCTATTGACCCTTTCTCTAGGACTTGGTGAGATCTAGTTGTTCTACTTTCAGAATAATGACAAATTGGGGAAAACTGGCTAAACGTGATCGAAATCTCAACATGAGGAACTATTTTCGACTTGCATTTCATATCAAACTTGTAATGTACTTATAAATAGTCCTCTGGGGTCACAATAAGTGAAAACTATGTAAACTATCTGGGGTCGCAACAAGTGAAAACTAAGTAAACTAGGAAATATCAAGCGTATCAAGCGATTTTTGAAAGAAAGTGGGTGAAAACGGTCATTTTTCATTGAAAACAAATCACTTTTTGATTTTATGTTAAAAAAAGTATCATAGAAACCCTAAGGTTTGAAATCCGCTAGACAACTTTTTGTCTTGGAAATGTGTGCCACGAAACAGGTAAAAGGGTACATAGTGGATCCAGTGTCCAAGGGTGGAAACGGTGTATCAAGGCAACCTTTGCTATCCTAAAAAAACCCTAACCTAAGATCTAATCTCGCAAGGGTCTCCTGTTACGGCACAAGAACCAAACGTTGTACCCATGTATGACTTCTAACCTAACCATCCCATCTAAGTCCGGGTATAGAGAGTGTAAGAGGGTAACTAGGGTGTATGTGAGTGACATGAGTGTAGTTTGGATGGAATGTATAATATAAACTTTAAACAAGTAGAGAATACCACCAACATTTTATTAAGGTCCATGGGTTGTCTTTGGCGGGTTGGAGTGCTCACGAAATGCATTTACAATCATTCAAGGTTTGGATGTCAGAATTAATATTACTGTAGTGCTTAATCATGTAAAGACATCCTTAATGCTTAAATAGTCTACATTTGGTTCATAAACAATGCACCCATTCTTTTGAACAAACCATAAGGTTGTTATATGATCCATACTACTTAATTTCGAAGTTCAGAGTTGAGGTCTAAGTGAGTCCAAGTAGTGGTCATAACATATGAGCTTAAGTTATGCAATTCTACTTGAGAATTGCATTTATTTAGAACCCCTAATTGGTATATTAGAGGAGCAAATTAATGCCTAATGTAATTCCATAATTATCCAAGAAAAGTGTCGCAAAAGGTGGGAGAAAACAACCCAAAAGCATGTGGCCAAAAAGCCCTTGAATCAGGGCTAGTCGATATCAGACCTATCCCATTGGTCGTGGCCAGAGGGCTATGATCGTTGGGCTCGATCAAAAGCCCCTGGCCTGGTTGGTCACTGCCATAAGGCTTTGGTTGCGGCTTTCTGGTAGTGACCATTCCACCTGATTTCCGTTTGTTAAAGCTCAAATTACTCCCATCTTGAGCTAGTAAGAGTAGTACTTGGCATATTCTAGAGCATTAAGGGACTGAATTTTAACATAAATTAGAGGCTCCAAAGCATGTTAATTAATTAATTAAAATCAATTAGTAGTATACGTAAATCATGAAAGAACTATGCAACACATCATGTTAGTGAGATTAATCACTTGGCCCGAGCTTGTTGAAAGAACCTTCAAATACCTTCCAATTAGCTGAACACAACGTAAGGGCAAAAATCCCCAAAAATAACCCATACTAAATACATGAAAAATGGGAAAACTATGAAAGGGTGGGAGACCCACTTTGCATGTCTCAATTTGGGGACCCCAAGCCATGCTCTACCCTATTGAAGAAAGAGAGTAGGGCCTTAACTCTAAGATGGCTGATCAGCAAGAATACTTCCAAAGGAGGGGTTGCCGAACATGGACTTTGACGAAGAAGATGTCTCTTGGACGTGGAGGAGAAAAGTGGAGAGAGTGGTGGAGTTTGTTTATGGATTGGCAAGGGTTTGGTGGGAGAAAAAAATGATAGAGAGAGAAAAAAGAGAAGAGGAAACCCTCAACTGCTTCTAGTTCGTGTTGGGCTAAAGAAGATGAGAAATGGGGATTAAAAATAGGGGTGGGTTTATATACATAATAAAGTGGGGCCCACTAGCTTAAAGATTCTTGTTTTGGCTATAACTTGCAAATGTAGGTCAAATTGAGATATTGTATAAAACAAATGTTCATGAAATAAAATTATCCTTTTAATGAGCCCAATATTGACATGGTTTGGGGAACTTATAATCTTGACTTGTTTTTAGGAATTTTGAATGATTTGTTTTTGGCAATCGATTTTTGACGAAACAGAGGGTTAAACAACATCAAATGGACTTGGACTAAACATGAAACTCATAGGGCATAATTGGATCTATGAAATGGAGCAAGAACATGAATTTTTAAAAATTACATATGCTTGCTTGGAGTTTTCGAGAAATCATAATTCAACCCCTAAAGTCACTTGACTTGGCCTAAATGCACTCTAAACTTTCCAAAGCTATTCAAAACACCTTCTAACCCTAAAACTAACATGGTTCAAATATAAAAAACCCACAAAAATCAATAATCATAATTAGTAACTCTTAATAATCCTAATTACATATAATTATGGGTTAGGTTTTTACATTGATCTGCCAAGAGACTAACTTTAGCAAAAGCATCTTATAATCCTGCCTTGAGGGAAAAGATCTGTTCTTCATAAGATTTTAATTTGAGAGTGACCTTTTTGTTAAACTTGGTCAGCTTCATAAAGTCATTGAATAGAAAGCGAAATGCTTTCTCCCAATCTTATTCTGTATCTGACATGTCATCATCATCATTATCAAAACCATTGTCAGTTGAACCCTACGAATAGGGAGAGTTAGTCCTGATGATAAAAGCTACAAATTTTTTATTGGTGGTCTCAGAGGCAGTCGTATTCTCATTATTTTCCTCTTCAGAATTAGAAGAATCATCCCATGTCTTCATTATGAAAACCATATACTTGATCTTCGATTTTCTGGTTGCACACTCACTAGCAACATGACCAGAGCCTTGGTATTCATAGCATTGCACACATTTAGAAGATTTCTTCTCAAATTTATAAATCTTCAACCAAGATTTTTTTCCCTTTGATATATTTCTTAAATTTCATCATGAACTAAATTGTTTCTTGGGGATCAATTTCCTCATAATCATAATCAAAATTCTTTTGAACACCCTTATCTGATTGTTTGGAAACTTTTAGGGCAATCCCCTTAGATTTACCCTTAGGCTTACAGTTTGCCTCAAAAGTCTAAAGATTTCCTACAAGTTGATTTACCTTGAAGGTGTTGAGATCTTTATTTTCTTCAATAAATACAACCTTTGCATCAAACCTTTAAGGTGGAGATCTCAGAATCTTTTTGATAATTTTATTTTCAGGGATTAACTACCCAAATTGAAAATAGAATTGATAATATCACTCAATTTAGTATAAAAGTCATCAAATATATCATCATCTTCCATCTTAATGGTTTTAAAGGCCGTAGTCAATTTCTGTAGTTTAGACTCCTTGATAGTAACGGTACCCTTATGAACAATTTGCAAAATATGCCAAGCGTCCTTAGCAAAGATCCTTCAGAACTCATATGCAGACACTCCATTGTAAATTGCATTAGTAGCCCTACAGTTACAATTGAAGGCATGCTTTTCCTCTTTATGCATTGTGCTTTAGGCTTAGGAACATTCTCCCTTCAAACACAGCAATGGGTCTAGTATAGCCATATTCAACACAATCCCAAACATCATGATCAATGGATCTAAGAAAAGCAATCATCCTAGCTTTTAAATATGCATAATTTGATTTATCCAATAATGGTGGCTTGGTAGTTGATGTGCCTTCAGAGTTGAATTCCATTCTACAAATCTCAAAAGATCAACATCCAACAGATTTATGTGACTTGCTTTGATACCAATTGCAGGTTTGAGAATCACCAAGATTCAAGGCCCTAACTAAGATTGCTAGATTACAGTTTAATTAACAATGGTGGAGAATAAAACAACAAGCAAATCAATCAACCACCCAAAGAAGACAAGGCACTCGTTGTTTTACATGGATACCCTATGCTGGAAAAACCATTTTACGTAGATACCCTACGCTAGAAAAACCACAAGTCCTACCTAAACAACATAATCCAAGCAATATGAATGATCAGTTACAAGCAATACTCATAAACCCTTCCCTAGTTTCCTCAACCTAGGGATTGTAATTTCTTATTGACTCCTCGCCATTCACTGCTCGCCACGCATGATCTAACCACCTTGAAATTGCAAGGTGCACAATCTCCTACAAAAGAAGACAATTTTTTATAAGCAAGTAGAACTAATATCCTCTAAAACTCAAACCTCCAGTGAATTCTCTCCAATGGGTGCTCTAGAGAAGAAGATGGATCTCCAAAAAGTTTTCTTGACTCATAACAATAAGAGATAAATTACATCCAAATTTTTGTTCCTTTCTTCAATTATTCACTTCAGAACTTCTAATGACATACACAATAGTCCATTCTAAAAAAAATAGAAAATTACAACTCAATGGACCCAGAGTTTTGTCCAACCTATGAATTAGCCGGTTACAAATTCTAACAGAGGGTATTGATTTTGATGAGACATTTGCTCCTATTATTGACTTGAATCCATTTGGATACTTGTTGTTATTTCATGCTATTTGAAAATGAAGTTGTTCTAGATGATTGTCATGAGTGCCTTTTTAAATGGTTATCATATTGAACAAGAATATGTTGAGCAACTCAAAGGTTTTGAAGATCCTCATTACTGAGACCATATTTACACACTGAAAAGAAGTCCTTGACTACTTTTCTGACTGAGATTGGTTTTAAGAGAGGTGCTGTTGCAAAGACAATATTTATCAAGAAAGAGAAGAAGCATATTTTGATTGCTCAAGTATCATATTTTGATTGCTCAAGTCTATGCAGATGATATAGTGTTTGGATCTACTTTGTGTTGCTTGTTAAGAAGTTTTCAGAGTGAATGTCAAAAGAGTTTGAGATGAGCATGGATGGTGAGTTATCATTCTTTTTTGGATTGCAAACTAAACAGTGTGAGAGTGCTATTTTTATTTTACAAACAAAGAATGCTTAGAAATTGATGAAAATTCTTGGTATGAATACTTCGAAGCATTCAAGAGCTCCAATGAGAGCTACTAACAAATTGAGTTTGGATTTGAAAGGCAAAGATATTAATGAAACTCTTTTTTGTGGCATGATTGACTGTTATCTTTACCTTACTGCTAGCAAACCTGATAATGCTTTCAGTGTTGTTGTGTGCACAAGATACCAGTCCAAGCTGAAAGAATCACACATACTTGCTATTAAGAGGATACTAAAGTACATGAGTGCTACAATTGAATATGAAATTTGACGTAGTCAAGATACCAACACCAACATTGTTGGATATTTTGATGCTGATTCGGCTAGATACGTTGATGATCTTAAGAGTATTTCCGGAGGGTGCTTCTTTGTCAGTAAGAATTTGGTCTCCTGGCATAGTAAAAATGCAAACTTCGACCTCTCTGTCGACTACTGAGGTTGAGTACATTGCAGTTGGGAGTCACTACACATAATTTTTGTGGATGAAACAGATGCTTTATGACTATGGGATTGCACAGTGGACCATGGTTGTGTACACTGATAGCAAGAGTGCAATAGACCTTTCCAAGATCCTAGTTCAACACTCTAGGACAATGCACATTGATATAAGACATCACTTCATTTATGACCTTTTTGAAGAGAAAGTCCTACTCCTTGACAACATCGGGACTGAGCACTGGTAAGTCGATATCTTCACCAAACCATTTGAGCTTATTAGGTTTGAATATCTCCGAAAATCCTTAGGTATTTTCCTACAACCCTAAATTTCTTCCTTGATTCATGATTTAATATGCACATGCATGGTTTTTCAAGTTCATTATATGATTATTTGGCATGTGATGCACATTTATTTGCTTATTTTTAACTGAATATCCTAGTACATATTCTATGGTTTTTTTATTATGTATTTATGTGCACAATGGTTTATTTGAATATTTACATTGGATTGATGTAAAACTAGGATTAATAGGATTCATGGTTTTCTGCGTGTTTGCATTATTTTCGAGCATCAACTTTGACATTTCCCATTCCCTAATGCTCCTACCTTAGTTTCTTTAAAAAATGAGCTAAAAATAAAAAATACTAAGAATTATTCTTTTGAAGTGAACATGAAGGAAAGTGCTACCTAATTAGTGTGAAAGCCACCTTTGAAGTTTCAATGCATGCCCACCACGCCACCACCCCCAACACCCAGAAAAAAAAAGAATTGAAAAAAGTGATGCGTGACATTAAAGAGGAGCTTCCCAAATTAATTATCTGTCGGGTTGTTTGTCTTTATTTAGTGTGAATTTCATTTTGAACCTAATGATTTTTTATTTTTGGTGTATCATTAATTCCTTTGTGATGTTTCATGTAGGTTATCCCTCACACACAATAGCATTCATATTGAGAACTTGATAAATGTGCTGCCCTGATTATTTTGTTTTTTAAATACTACAAATTTTTATGTGGAATCATTAAAAGTTTTTCATATTTTGGCTTGTTAAAATTTTTACATATTTTTTTGTGTTTTTGAGGTTAAATCATCCTAAAACAGCCCTCACAACCCTATTTTTTTGCCATATTTTTTCACAATGTTTCACTGTAGGTAGAACCTAGGTCCACTTGAGTGGACTTTGTGGTTGCTTAAGTGGATGCTTGGAAATACAAATCCCAGCTCGAGTGCAGATTTTATTTCTCCACTCCAAAACCTTATAGCCACCCCCTTTTCTTCTTCAATATCTCTTTCTTCAACAAATATCCATTAAGCAAGGTAACTGCTTCATAAATCTCTCCATTTTCTTCAAGATTTAAGATTGTGGGATCACTGCATTGGATTGTTTGTGCTTTGAATGTGTCTCTGCCTTTTGTTGTGTTGATCTATAGATTTTTGATTGATCAAAGTGTGGTAGCTGACCAAAATTAAGATACTTTTCCTACGTAGTCTTATTGACTCATAAAAAATTACAAATGTTATAATGAAGATATTATAAGCAAACTTCGAGCCACACCCTAGGATTATGGAATGCCAGGTCAAGTACTGTGCCCAAATGTTCAGAATTAATGTAGCTCACTCAGAAGACTTTAGATGGGCTTAAGGTGAAATAGTTCAAAATTTAGAGTTGACAGACTTCATTTGGTCACTTGACTCACCAAACTTCAAATTCAAAGTTCATTAGCTCAAAGTCTAAGGGTCATTGAACACACTCAAGCTTATGAGTTACCAAAGTAGTTAAAAAATCACATGATAGCTCCGAATTATGCTTAGGAATGATGCTCCAAAATTCCAAAGAATTTGTACTTTATTTCAGTTCAAATTCAAGTTGTAATAATTGTCTTCCAATTCCTTGGGGTCACTGTGACAATAGACACTTCTACATGTCAGAATCAGTTGAGACTCCTAGAAGAAGCTCAAATTATATTCAAGAGGGGCTTTGTAAAGTTTTAAGCCAAATGGATGTCATTTGACCCAAAGTTAACAAATATGTCAACTTTGGGTTAGTGACCCCCAAGGCATGGGGTCACTAACCAAACTCCTGCTTTTAGGTGATCGAAGTTGATGAATTTAGACACAGGGCTTAACTCATGCTTAGAAGTGGTTTTGCAAATTTTCGAGCCAAGTGGACTTCGTCCGACCCTAGTTCAACTACATGTTAGCTAGGATTTTATGACCCCAAGTCATAGGGGTCACTGACTAAAAATCCTACTTTTAGGAGGCCAAAGCTGATAAAATTTGGATCAAAGACTAAAAATGTATTCAAAGTCAATTTTTCAAAGTTTCAAATCAATTTCACATCATTCGGGTAGAAAATAAGCTAATTGCTTGCAACATGAAAGAACATTGACTTAGACCATATAGCAAGTGGGTCACTGTTCAAAACACTACTTCCACAGTCCAAACCATATGAAATTTTTATTGACACCTCAAGATGGTCCTGTCATCAGTCCCTCCAAGTTTCAAATCAACCTGAGGTCATTTGGGCCTCAAATAGCTGAAACAAGGGCCCATTTTTTTTTTATGAAAATTCAATAGAGGGATTGGCTAACTTTAGAAGGTTGAAACAGGCTAAAATTTCTATAGCACTCTCAAAATAGTGTTAAAAAGTAGGCCTCTAAGTTTCATGAAGATCAGACATCGTTCGGGTCCCAAACAGGTGAAAATAGGTTGCATATGCAAAAACCCTAAAACTGGACCTGTCCATGACGCAGCCACAGTCACGAACACCTATGAAATGGTTGTTGGCAGTTTTTGGTGGTTTTCTCCACTTTATTTTGAACTCCAACCTCCAATAACTCCCTAAACCACCTCTGGAGTCTATAAAAGCAAGTGTTGGCACTTGAGAGGAGGTTCCAACAAGTTCAATAAGATTCAAGGCACATTCAAACAAGTTCCAAGAATTGACAAGGCTTCAAAGCACTTCAACCACTACAAGTCATCTTCTTCTTCTCCTTCTCACTAACCTAAGGTAAGTAATAGTTTAGAGAAGGAGAAGAAGCATGCATATTACCTAGAGAAGATGGATACAAGTGTCATCAAGTATAAAAAGGATGAAACTATATTCCTTTGATTTTTTCACTTGGGGAGGGTTTTTAACCCATCTCGGAAGTTGTGAACAAGCCTCTTTAGGCTTCATTATATTCCTTGAAAAGTATAAGTTCAGAATGAGACAACTTGGGCTTCAATTTGCTTGTATAAAGCACCCTTTCTGGATTTGTACAAAACAGTCTAAAACCAAAAAGTGATCATTACCAAAGGTTTTAGTAGATTCTACGATCAAATTAAGCACTCTTGGTAGCATTCAATACTCCAAAAGTTGGAGAACACAATCTCCAGCACTCTGAAGGCATCACAGAAGTGAAATAGAGAAGAAATGAGGACAAATAGTGGCCATTTCAGCCACTATCAATTAGGCCCACGGTCACTGGTAGGGTGCCAGTGACCGTGGGCCACAGTTACCCTTTTCTTGCAGTTATTCTTTCTGCATTTTTGCCACTTTTTAAGTATTTTTTTATACAAGTTTCAAGTTTAGATCACATATGAGATAAGAGGGAAGGGCTGTAAATTTTCAAAAATTGTAAACAACCTGTAAATTATTTTTGAACCAAACAAAGGGAAATTAAAGATGAATAGTAATTATTTTTCCATTATTCCTTATGCTTGAAGTGTGGGAATGTTGGACTTTAATTCATTGCATTTCACATCACATTTCGAGCACTATCAAGTCTGAGATTAGTTCATGGACTCCAAAGCAATCCTCCTCGGTGACATATAAAAATTACATTTTTAGTGTTAACAGGTAACTAGATTAAAAGTGAACTAAAGAATAATATATGCAATTCAATTTTCAAGAAGCTCCAAAACACTTAAAAATGAATAAGGAAGCTTTTAAGTTCCTATAAGGTCCAGCAAACCACAAGATTTTGAGGGTACAAGGTGAAAAATGCTTTTGGATGGTCAAGACTGATGAGACTTATGTATAAGATTGTGCAAGTGACATATGTGCATTAGTCCAAATTTCAAAACAATTGGACTTCCTCTGGTCACCAAACCCCAGAAACACTAATACCTAGTGGTCAAGGAATGAAGTCACACTTCCAGATGACCAAATCAGGTGAAATTCATGCGGGAACCTCAAAACATGTTTAAGATCAACTTTCCAAAGTTTCATGGCAATTGGACCTGATTTGAGCCCTAAGGGAGACAACAACACCTTGTGGTCACTAACTCAATATTTGAGTGGTCACAGAGTTAAGACTTACTTTTAGAGAGCCAAACCAGATGAAATTCATATAAAAGTCTCAAAACATGTTCAAGGTGAACTTTCTAAAGTTCTAGGGCAAATAGACTTCATTTGAGTTTCAAACAATAAGTCATTAACTATCTTGTGGACACTGAATCAAAACTTTGTGGTCATTGAGTTAGTTACTTCTTGTAGTCAAGGAGTCATACATGTTTTTAGAAGAGCAAATCAGATGAAATTCATATGAAGTCCTCAAAGCATATTCAGAGACAATTCCTCCAAGTTTCAAGGTGATTGAGCTTCATTTGACCACAAATCCACAAGCTGTTCACAACCTTGTGGTCATGAAACCAGCATCTTGTGGGTAGAAGGAAGGCCATACTGCCAAAAGACCAAATTGGTTGAAATTGGTAGGGAAGGCTCAAAGCATGCACAAGATCACCTCCTTAAAATTTGAAAGTGATTGGACTCCATTTGGGTCATAACTCACGGGTAGCTAAAAACCATGTAGTCACAAACAAAGTAACACTTTCGGAAGGCAAAATCATATAAATTTTATGGAGAGCCCAAAATATGTTCAAAGTTATCTCCTCAAAGTTTCATAGCCATTGGAAGTCATTTGGGCTCAAATCATCCAAGACAATGGTTCACCCCCTATGTATGTTTTCCATAAAGACAAAAGAATCAAGTTGATGAACTTATGGAAGTCGAAACAGGATGAAACTTTTATAACACACTAAAAAAAATGATAGAAGCAACTTCCATGATCGAATGGCTATGGTCACGGACCTTGTTGGTGCAGTCTGCCATGACTGAGCAAATTCGGTCACAGACACTTGCAAAGCAATTTTGGTCTATTTTGGATAGTTCTCACTTTAATTCAAACTTCCTGAAACCACCCTAACTACTCCTAAATTCTATAATAGGGCCCTCTCACCCTTTGAGAAAGTCATCTATAGAGGCCACCATTTGCAAGCATCTGGCAACTCACAGAGGTGTTCGTTCTTAAAAGCATTCTACAAGCACATCCCGACTCCTCCTCCCATCTCACCAACAAAGGTGAGATTTGGTTTCACACATGGAGAAGCACTTCTTAACCCCTTGAAAACCTATGGGGACTCCTTATCTCGCTTTGGTGAATCAAGAATGTGCAATGATGAAACTATTGATTTTCTTTGTTTTTTTCCACTAGGGGTACACAGATCATTCTAACGATTATGCATAGACCATTCTTTGGCATCATTCTGATCTTAGAAATACATAGGATCAGAATGACAAAACCTTAGTTGTTTTGCTGAAACATTGAATAGCAACACAAAAGAAGTCCACAAACCAAAGTGGTGATCATCAAAGGCTATGGTGATTCAAAAAGTCAAATTTTGAACTCCAAGCCATGGTCTGGAGCCTCCAAAATTCAAAGGTAGTAGTTTCATAACCCTGGAGGTGACGTTTGAAGAAGACAAAACCAAAAGAAAAGCAAGCAAGGGTTGTGGAAATTCATGACAAACTAGATTCGGTCATGGACCTGTGTTTACCCAAAATTTGCGAGTTTTGTATTTTATGTAACTTTTTTGCATTTCTGTTCAATTTTTACCATATCTAAGACCAGAGGGAGGGGTTGTATTTTACAAATATTGGACACAACCTGTAACCCCAAGGTCAAAGCTAAGAACCCATGTAAAACAAAAGGAAATGAATGAACATTAGTTATCACGCTCGAAACATGATGTGAAATGCAATAGATTTTTGAGTCTAACATTCACACACTTCAAGCATTAAGAAGAATGGGAAATAACTATAGTTCATCATTATTTTCCCTTTTGTTTATATGGGTTCAAATTCTCTGACCATGGGGATGCAGGTTGTTTACAAGTTTTTTAAACATTTACAACCCTTCCCTTTAGTCTCAAATGTGATCCAAATTTAGCAAGTTGAAGAAAATACATGGAAAAATGGAAAAAATGCAAAAAAGGGGGAGATAGTGAGGAGTGATAGTGGGCCATGGTCACTGGCAGATAGTGGCCAAAATGGCCACTATATGCCTCTTTTCTTCTTCTATTTCACTTCTGTGACACTTCCAGGGTGCCAAAACTTGTTTTTCCCGATCTTTGGAGTGTTGAATGATCATCAAGAGGGCTTGGTTTGGCTGTGGAATTGATCAAAGCCTTTGGTGATCATCACTTTTGGTTACAAACTGTTTTTGTACAAATCCAAAAGGTGCTGTGTGTAAGCAAAGTGGAGCCAAAGTTATGTCATTCTTAACCTATGATTTTTAAGGGATAGAATGAAGCCTAAGGAGGCTTGTTCACAACTTCAGGGATGACCCCATAACCTCCCAAGTGAGAAAAACAAAGGAATTGATTTCATCCTTTGTATGCTTAATGAAACTTGAACATTGTCTTTTCTAAACAATGCACATGCTTCGTCTCCTTTTCTAAGTTATTTCTCACCTCAAGTTAGTGAGGAGGAGGAGAAGTGGGCTGGAGTACTTAGAGTGCTTTGTGACTTGCTTGATCTTACTTAGAACTCTCGGAACCTCAGAGTTTGTCTCTGAGATCTTGGAATCGGTGTCTCTGTCTATTGTTTGTGTCTCTTCCAAAGTGTCAAACCTCCCTTTTATAGATTTTAGAAGTGGTTTAGGGAGTCATGGAAGTTGAAGCTTGAAAGGAAGTGGAGGGAACCATAGAAAACTGCTCCACAGGTGTTAGTGACCACGTCGCAGTCACTGACAGGTCCTATTTTGAACTTTTTGCACATGTGACCCGTTTTCACCTGTTTGGGGCCCGAATGATGTCCGATCTTCATAAAACTTGGAAGGATGCTTTTTGATACTATTTTGACTATGCTCATAAAAATTTCAACCTGTTTTGATCTTTTAATGTTGGTCAACTCTCCCATTGACTTTTCATGAAAATGGGTTCTCATTTTAGCCGTTTGAGGCCCAAATGACCTCGATTTGGTTTAAAACTTAGAGAGACAGATGTCAGGGGTATCTTAAAGTGTCCATCCAAATTTCAAATAGTTTAGATTTGTGGAAGTAGGATCTCAAATAGCGACCCCACTTATTGCATGTTATAAGTTACTATTCACCTCACATTGTAGGCAATTAGCTTATTTTCTACTCGAATGATGTCTAATTGACTTGAAATTTTGAGGAATTAACATTGAACATATTTTGAATTTCTTTTCTGAATTTCATTAGCTTTAAACTTCTAGAAATAAGACTCTAGTTAGTGTCCCCAATAACTTGAAAGTCACAAACTCCTAGTTGACATGTCGTTGAAATAGGCTAAAATGAAATCCTTTTGACTTGAAAATTTGTAGAATCTCCTTTGAGTATGACTGAAGTTTTGTGCCCAAATTTCATCAATTTTAGGCATCAGGAAGCAGGACTTTGTTCAGTAACCTCCATGATTTGAGAGTCACTAACCCAAAGTTGATATGTTTGTAGACTTTGGGTTAAATGATGTCTGTTTGTCCTGAAATTTTACAGAGCCTCCCTTGAACATAATTTGAACTTCCTTTCAACTGATTTGATCTTCATGAGGTGTCATTTTGCATAGTGACCCCATAGGTAGATGACCATCTGAATTGAGTTTGGGTCCAAATGATGTCCAAATACTCTGAAACTTTGAAGGACAGTCTTTGAATGTTTTGAACACATTCTTATGAATTTTAGCTTGTTTTGATATGTAGAAATATCAGTTTCTATAGTGACCCCCAAGGAGCTAACAGATAGTCATTGAAGCTTAGCTTGAGCTGAGATGAAGTCCAAATGCTTTGAAACTTTGAAACATCATTCCCAAGCATTCTTTGGAGTTGCAATAAGAGTTTAAGCCACTTTGGTAACCCCGAAGCTTGAGTGTGTTCAATGACCTTTAGACTCTAAGCCAATGAACCTTAAATTTGAAGTTTGGTGAGTCAAGTAACCAAATAAAGTTCACTAATTTCTCTGAGCTCATCTGAAGTCTTTTGAGTAGATTGCATCAGGTTTGAACATCTGGATATAGCACTTGACTTGTCATTCTACAAGCTTGGGGTTTATGTACCCTTGGTTTGGAATTCTCTTGTAATGTCTTCATTGCAACACTTGTAATTTTTATGGGTCAACAAGTGCCCCCTCGAGGTGCAATGATAACAGTGTGATAATCATTGTGCCTCGAAATAACCAATCTGTGGGAATGATGAATGGCTTGTTGAAAGTGTAGTTTTGTCAAAGTAGGTTATAGGCCTAAACTTGGGATTTTGTAAATTTTGATAAAAACCATAAAGGGTTTGGTGATCGAATTTGGTAAAAGCATAAGAAATTTAATTTCTTTACCCTATTTTAACAGATATCAAAAGTAGCATCTCTGTGGGGACAGTAGAGAACACCCACAAAAAGAAATCCCTGGGGCATTAGAAAAATCAGAAATTTTTGAATTTGGTCTTGGATTTTGGATTTCAGAAATGGACTCGATTTTCTTTTGACCTATTTGTCACAGATATTTAGAGTGGCATGATGAGTCCTTGAAACTTCATTTTTTCATGTATAATTTCATATATTTTAAGGACTTCATTAATCTAAAATACATCAATTAGGGTAGAATCATGATTAGTGCACTTGAAATCCATTTATTATGTTTTAATGCATAACTCTCTCAAAAATCGTCATTTCAGCACAAAATCATGAAAACTGCTTTTTTTGAAACCTTAATTTCTCAAAATTTTGCAGGAATCCTGTTGAATCAGGACTATTTGCGAAGAGTTTCAGTTGGATTAGAACTCTGCTAATTCTTATCGTTTAAACCTTTTTACAGGTATTGTGAAAACTAGGACCCTCTAGATATTAATTGGAAAAGATACCCTTCTCGAATGAAGAATCCTACTGACATCATGATTCTTGCCTGGGACCCACATGCAGCTTAGAAAATCATAGTGGGTCCTGCAGTAAAGATTAGAGTTAAAAGGGTACTGATCTGAATAAAAACAAAGAAGAATTAAATGTAGTGGACCCTGCAAACATTCAGACATGGGGAGAGCTCACACATGTGCCATGAGTAAAAGGGCAGTCCACTTATTCCACTTGAACTATCTGTAACACTCCGACCCGAGTTGACCCGGATTAATGGGTAATTGCGTGTGTTTTTATTGCTAAGAGTGTTTAGGTTCTGTTTTCCTTTGGTTTTGACTCGTAGAGAGATCGTTGGGTTGAGTTTGACTTGGACTAGTTAGTTCGAGCCCTTTTTCGTAATTTTGGCTTTTGATTGACCTTGTCAGTTTTGCGTCATTCTGACGTCAGCGCGTGTACTTCGTTGAGCTTGTCATTTCTCGTAACTGTCTTGGATCCGAATGAGTTCGTTTGCTCTCGTTGGACCGTCATTTGACTCAAACTGATAATTGTGTTAACTAATCGGACTTGTTTGTAAATTTGGCTCAAGTTAAGTTATAAATATCCCAACCACTCCCTTTTTCTCTCGATCGTCTCTCAGCTCTCGTTCTCTCACTCTCAGCTCGTCTCTCTCGGTCCAGCCCTCTTTCTCTCCTTCTCCAATTCTGTTTCTACTGCTTGAGGGAGGAAGAAAGGAGCTCGTTAGTGTGTGTGATTCCAGTGGACTGAGCCAATCAGCGTGTGGATTTCGTCCGTGAGGCAAGTATAAGCCCAAGATGTGTGAACATCGATTGATAGTGATTTGATTGTTGTGTTTTTATGCTTCATTGTGTTTCTCAGTATTGGACAGCCCCATTGAGTTCATTTCACTGTTATTTGCTATTTTTCAGTCGTTTCCTTCAGTTTCTGTATGACTGTGACAATTTCAGGAAAATGAGTCCGTGCACTCACGGCTACGCCGTGAAATGTGCTACGGCTAAGCCGTAAAATGGCTTACGGCTAAGCCGTGACCCAGCCGTAACCCAAACCGTAGAACAGTACAGACTGTTAGCTGAAAATAACTGGATGTTGGCAATTTGCCATTCTTCTACGGCCCAGCCTGATCTAAGCCGTACATTGTCTTACGGCTAAGCCGTGGACCAGGATACGGCTGAGCCGTAGAGCAAAATACGGTTGAGCCGTATATCCGGATGGATATTTGGGGAACCTCAGCTCAGCCGCAGTGCATATTACGGCTAAGCCGTAAGATGCCACGGCTAAGCCGTAAAGTTACCTACGGCTGCACCGTGAGACCCTGAGAATTGAATGAAAAGGGACTAGGTTTAAGCAAAAGACCGTATATGACTTTCATGTTAGAATGTAGCTAACCTGGACATGCCCAATGGAATGTTTGAATGACATGAATGATCTCAAGAGCTGTGAATCATTCATGCTTGTTATCCAGTTGTTTAGCACCTCCCCATGGGTGTTGGTTTAAGGGACTTCGGTGCACACTCCAGACACTGCAACACTAGACAATGGTGCATCGGACAACTTAAAACTACATCAACATGCACGGTTAGAAGCACTGGATAATTAGTATAGGATTGGCTTGTAATTGATCCTTGATTCGTATAAGTACTTGATTTGTTTGATTTGTACAGCATATTGATTACGGTTATGCCCTCTTATGTGTTCTGCGCTGGACCTCTCGATTCTGTGGGAAATGCAGCAACCCCAGAGCGAAGCCCGGGCGGGACCATTCTATTATTGTGTATTGTGTTTTACCGTTGCTCCATTGGAGTATTTGCATCAGTGCTTATTGTTATTGAGTTTATCAGTACCCCTTTTATGGCTTAATTGCATTCCGTATCAGCTTATTGTTCAGTATCAGCTTATTGCTCAGTATCAGTATATGTGATGCACTTCCTATTGTATAGCATGATATATGAGATCTGTATGTGGTATGTGATATGACATGATTGATTGATTGATTGAGGTGCATCATCCGATTGATTGTGATTGGTCTTGGCACTACTGAGCCTCAGCCTTAGGATACCCGACGGGGTTAACTTTGGTTTAGTTTAAGTGTTTACCTCTGCAGAGTGTCTTGTCCTGGGACTCCGGACCCCGGGAACTAGAGACCCATGCGTGCCCTGGCCCGGTCGCTGGTGTTCTCATCCTGATTGCTCTCGTAAGGGAGAAAATGGCCAATGTAGTAGCCACTTGATTGTTACCTGTTTATGATTCTGATAGCATGCTTATTCATTTGCATAATTGTTTAGTATACAGTTATAATTTCTACGGATATTGCATTATGATCATTGTTCAGTATTATTCAGTACTCGACACAATCCGTGTTATCTTCTTGTTGGCTTATACTTTGCTAAGCCGTTGTACTTATGTGTTTGTCTTGTGTGTTGCAGGCTCAGATCCCTCTCCCGATCCTGCGTCGGTCGACCCGACTCCAGGAGAGGCTTGCGAGGCCCCCTCCGGCCTAGAGGAGTGGACTTGATCCATCCTCCAGAGTACGGTTTGCATCATTTTGGGTTTCCCCATTCCTTGTCTGGGAGTCTGTTGAGGGGACTTTTTCTGTAATTGTAATGTGGGCTTGAGTGATATCTGTATATTGTATTTTAATTATTTGGGAGCCCTCTTCCGTAACATACGTTCCTGTATTTGTTATTGTTATCAGTTCATGTTATTTTGTAATCTCCCATTGTCTTGATACTGTGGTATGCCTTGATACGTACAGCTTCCGCGTACAGTTGTTTGCACGTGTGAATGATCCCTTGTGTGTGTATGCTTGGACGGGGTCTAGGTGTGCATGCACGGGAGTACGTGTGTCATTGGTTAGACTTTCTCTGACCCCCGGTCCCTGGGCTCGGGTTGTGACACTATCCTTACAGCCTTTTTTAGGAAAGTTTGAAAAAATTCCACAATGATGAAGAAATTGAAGAAATAGTGCAAGAATGAATTTGTAAAGCTACAAGAGGACCCACACACAAGCATGCACATCCAAGCCTCCTATATTTTCATATTTAGATCAAACTTAAACTCTCTTAAATTATCTCCCCATTATTTATGCAAAATTTGAGAAAGAAAGGAGATAATTCATGAGAGAAAAGAGATTTTTAGTGGGAAAAAGATAAGCCACCAAAGGAGATAGGCCTCTATCCTTTTGAGGACTATTTTACACATCTAAAAGAGGCTCTACCTCAACTTTGGACATCTAGCCAAGGAGGTGGACCCTACTCCACCTGAAATTGAAGAAAAACTAACTGGGCCATTCTATGTATTTCTGCATTTTACTTGAAGTGGGCCCTTTTGCCATTTCTTTTGGATCAAATTCAATAATATTTTCAGCAATAAGACTCCTCCTTATCTTAACCTTGTCAAGCTTGGAGATTAATGAGCAAAAAAATGTGATAATTGAAAGAAATAAAGTGTCCTATCAAAAGAAGGAAAGTTAATATGTTTTTCTCAGAATAGCTTAGATTAAAATTATCATATCTCTCATACTGCAGATTGGGTTAACCCAATCTTGGTACCATTGGAAAGCTCTTTCAGAGTAAATATCCATAGAGCCAAAGATAGTACAATTTGGAGGTGAAATGAGAAAGCTATGACCCCAAGAAAATGGCTGTGATTTTTTTATTCGGGATTGAGATTGTCTCATCAAAGGTGGGCCTTATCTTTTAGCAAGTGTTAGCTAAAATGGTGGATACACTTAGAATTCCATCAAAAGAAGGAATTCCATCTCGAACTTGGAAGACTTATTGGCTAAGAAGAGGACTTACCAATTTAAGGAGATCTTTACTACAAGTAGGATCTGTGGAGAGAAATAAGGGGCTCTCAACTCCTATACATTAAAGGCATTGGCCTCCCATACTCTTCATGGAAGAATTAACCACCTCCCACCTCTAGATTTTCTACACTTATCTCTTCCTCTCATGTTTCTACATCTCAAGTCATCAAGGAGGCTTAGCCCTAAAGCCACACCACTAACCTTGAAGTGTTCATCCAGAAGGAAGAATTCTTTTGCAGCCTAGTATGTGTAATCTCTTTGTTTCAAATTCTTTTATCTTGTGTAAAGAATTGCCGTGCTAGTTTAATGATATTCATCTTGTTATTCTTCTCATTCCTATGGTTGTTCTTATTACGTGATTTGTGTTTTCTTGTTTGGATTGACAACCCAAATCTAAGATAGCATACTTTAAATAATTTTTAGGCTTGGATTGTGGGAGGATTTTGACAGAATATACATACCGCCTTTGACTTCTGTTTGATCACCTTTAATTTCAGTTTCTATGAACTTTGATTTCCTATTTTCACCACCTTTGACTTCAAGTTTATTACCTTTCAATTTCAGCACAACACATTTATTTTCATGCTTTTCTTTTTATTGTGTTCAGATCTTGCATAACTTATGGATGGAATTAGGTCTAGAATCATGCATAATCTTGCACGAGATTTATGATGAGTTTAGTTTCTGAAAATTTAATTCTAAGTTTTGAAATTTATGAGTTTTAAATAAAAATAAAAAGTTAAAATTCGGATTAAAAAAGAAACTGCACAAAAAGATAGCATACAGTGGTGCTTTTAGTTCAAATCTTGACAATTTAGAACTCTACTTAGTGATACTATTTTTCCATGAAAGCTACATAAATTGTTGATTAATGAAATAAATTGAACCATAAAAATTTCTGAGAAAAAGATTTTAGAAAGTTAGATCTTCAGTGGCTTAAACACGTACTAGTAAAACGGTCCACATATAGCCTTTTGCAGCAGGGTAAGTTTTCATCCAAAAATTTGGAATTGATTAGCCTATCAAATCATTGAATTTTTATGTGAAACTTGGTACAATTGAACTTTGATAGGTTTAATTTCAAGCCGCTGAGTTTCAAGTGAAAATAAATTCGAGAAGTTCAAAAACAAAGGGCTAGAATACAAAGTGGACGACTACCCATGTACAGAAATTCTGCAGTTTCAGATTATATTGGTCATCTTCATTCAAGCATATTTTCTTCATTTTAGATTCTTTTCTTATTTCTTTTGCATTGTTTGAAACATGCATCAATAAGGTTTAGATTTCATTAGTTAAGTTTAGGTTTAGATCATTTTAGGTTGGTTATATAGAGCTTTGAAAAAGGGGCTGAATACATGTAGTTTCATTTTTAGAAGAATTTCAGCATCCATCTTAGTATTTTGATTTCCTAGGATTGAGCCATTTATGCATATCATGCATTGTTGCACTGATTAGAGTGTAGGCATAGGTTTAGGATTGATTTTAGAATTAGGAATAATTTATTTCATTAGTTTAGCCTTTTGTTAAGTTGGAAAGGACCTAACCATATTTGCTCCATGTGGATGACCCCATAGTTACTAGGACAATGCTACATCAAACAACTCTACACTTGGAGTTTTGCGATCATGGCATCTTTGTGGGGATGTGGGGAACACCAACAAAAAGAATCGCTAAGGTATTAAGAAAAGCAAAGATTTGGTTTAAAATGGATTTGGGTTTGGATTTTCATGGATTTTTTGTTCATTTTCAAAAATCAAAGTTAAGGTTTTGACTTGGCTTGACATGAGTTAACATGGGGTGGAATTTTGAAAAAGATTGGCTTTGTTGGTTTTGATTCAAGATAATTTGAGATGATGGCTCAAAATCAAGTTTGACCCAAGAAAAATTTGAAATTTGGATTGGTTTTGAAATAAAACCACTTTTTCTATTTTTTATTTTTTATAAGAAATACCCGAAGTGGGAACTTCATTCATTTTTCTTTTTGTAAAAGATACCCAAAGTGGGCCCACCACGCCGTGGGAATTTGAATTATCACACTTGAGAGAGTGAGCCACTAAATAGTTGTTCCCACTACTAAAAAAAAAATCACAGTAACCATGAGGGTTAGATAGTGGTCTTGGTGGACTTGGCCAAGTCATGGACGCCATTATTTTTTTCCAAGGTTATGTCTATGGGAAAGAGGGTGAAGTATCAGTGGCCTTGAGCTTAAGGAGGCCCATGGAATGGAGTTGTGGACGCCACTGCCCCACACAGCAGTGTCTGTGGGAGATAGAGGAGGCAATGACTATGGAGACTTGAAGAAGTCTTGTGTCTGTGTGAGCTAGTGGGTAAGCCTCATGTCCGGATTCAGTCCCTTTAAAGAACAAGTTTACGCTTTCTGTTTTTTTTTTTTTTTTTTTGCTTTCTGCTATTAAAATTAGTTAAGAGAGAGGAGAAAGAGATAGAGAGAGATCAGAGCACCCATCTTCTCGGTTTTCTTATTCTTTTATGATTTCTAACAAAACTTGAAGTTCTTCCAACTACTCAAGCATTCTTCCATGGTAGGTATGCTCTTTGAACTTCATCTCTTCTTTGCATTTTACCCATGGCTGAATGGGCACCGTTGTTTGCTTCTTTTATTCTTTTTAATCTTTTTTCAATTTTCCTTTGATTTCTTGCACAATTTTTCCTTGTTTGAATGGGCAAAATGGAACCCATGAACTAGACTTCATCTTCTATATAAATTTAAAACCTTAGGAACAAATCATGGCCTTTGAGGTTTTAGTTCACGGCGAAATGGGATGAGTCTTGGCCTTACCTTTTTTCTTTTTTCTTTTCTTTTTCTTTTGGCTTGTTGTTAATGGAAGAGCCATGCTTGAGTAGCCTTTTTATAAGGGGTTTTCTTCATGTTGAGCACTATCTAAGCGGATGCCACGGTCATGGCCAACATGGTCCACGTCAGTCTCATCGTCATAACCTATTTGATACAATGTCTGTTTGAAAAAAAATTTCTTTGCTCTGATGCTTAATGTCATGACGGAGCCCAAAAAATTGGGGATTAAATTTAAACCTACTCAATGACAAAGGTACTCCTGTGCATACACACCTAGACCTGGTCTAAGCGTACACGCACAAGGGAAAATCACACGTGCAAAATACAGTTGTATGCAGAAGCTGTAAGTATCATTGCATTAATAAGAGGATACACGAAAATATAAAAACCTTATTTACAAGATAACAAGAAAAGGGACCATGACTTTACAAGAGTAAACAAGGAAGTCTCTATATTACAAAAGATACACAAAATGCAAGGGGGTATACTCCAATACATAAACAAGATACATCCCACATATCACAATGAGAGCTATCCTAATGCCATGCCGCTCTCTGGGGTGGATTGATCATACCCACTCATCTAACCCTGATGGAGCTTTTATGATCTCCTCTGAAGTCTTGTTGATCGACGAGGGATCGAGAGTGAGATCTGAGCCTGTAACACTAAGAACAGCTAGTGAATACGACGATTCAGCCAAGCATAAGCAATATTAAGGTAACATGCATTGTATCTACAAGATTCATTAACAGGAGATTATACATAGAGTTCAATTTTGTATACTAAGCAAATCGTGCACTTGAATAAAGCATGATATATGAATCAATGAATAGATATACTTTACTATGTGGCTACTACATTTGTCATATCCTCCTTATAGGGATCTATGTGTTGAGAACACCATCGATCGGGTAAGGGTACGAATGGGTCTCTAGTTCTTGAGGTCCGGAAGCCCCAAGATAAGAGCACACTGCAACGGTAATAAGCAAGCTATACCAAAGTCAACCATGCTGGGTATAATAAGGCTGAGACTGAGTAGAGCCAGACTGTATCGATCATTTCAATTCATATGCATTTCAATTCAATTCAAGTTACAAAGTCGAATGTGTATTTCAAAAAGTACTTCAATAGGCATGATGGCAAGTAACATGATCCTTCCAATTCATTCAATACTCATACAA
Source organism: Sextonia rubra (assembly GCA_037013555.1). Lineage (NCBI taxonomy): Eukaryota > Viridiplantae > Streptophyta > Magnoliopsida > Laurales > Lauraceae > Sextonia > Sextonia rubra. Next base: position 70,504,455 of record JASUAD010000001.1, read on the forward strand.
GTCAAGTTAATAGTAAATAGTGGATGACAATAACCGAAATCAATATGCTATGCAATTCAATTCATTTTCATGGGATCACGACAGTTTACTAGCCAACCCTAATCTAGTTGTCCATTGGTTCCAACCGTGCATAATGATGTAGTTTTAAATTATTCGATACACAGTTGTCCATCTTTGGTGTCACATTGTATTAGAAAGGTGTATCAAAGTCCCTTAAAACAACACCCATGGGGAGGTGCTTAACAACTAGACAGCACACATGAATAAATCACAACCCTCAAGACCATTCATGCTATTTATGTATTCCATTGGACAAGTTAAAGGGTATTGAAATTCAACATGAAGGCCCTATAAGGTCTCTTAATAATACCTACATTTTTCCTTCCTTTTCAGTGGTCTCATGGCTTAGCCGTGGGTGAGTTATGGCTTAGCCGTAGGCATTTTACCGCTTAGTCGTATTATGCACTATGGCTCAGCCGTGGTTCCCAAGAATTTCGTCCACAAATACAGTGAGCCACTGTTGAACTGTGCTTTCTCTTATGGCTGGACGATGAATGTTATATGTTTAGCCATGGTATGGATATGGCTTAGCCGTATCATACCATACGGCTTCGCCGTGGCTGGATCGTAGAAGGATTTCTTGTATTTCCTACTCTCGGGACATCAAGCTGTAGCTTGACTTATGGTTAGGTCATGGCTAGCTTATGGCTCAGCCATAGTACATCCTATGGCTTAACCGTAACCTAACCGTAGTGTAAATTCAACTTAGGCTGCCCTCTGGAGTTTAAGCCATGAAACTCTACGGCTTAGCTGTAGGCTTCAGAAGTTCTAAGCTTCAAGCATTTCATAGACAGGTCAGAATTTGAATGAATTTGATATAGATGGAAACAAGAATATCTAATCTTATAAAAAAAGGGCTGTAAAACATAGAAAACTTGCAAGATTAAGAAGAATAATAACAATCATAGTTTACCAACATGTGTTCATCCATAAAGTACTTATACTTGCCTTCACTTGAGTTTTTCCAATTAATCTCTATCCCTAGGCTCAAATTGAATGTCTACAAGTAGCCCTAAGGAAGAAAAGATGAGTGCATGCAGTGTCGGAAGAGGTCTCTAGACTCGTGGATGTTAGAATGAACAATTCATACCTTAAGCCACACAAAGAGATGAACCGTGAAGTAGGTGTAAGAAAGATCCTTTCAACGAAGTAAAGAAGAGAATCGAAGAAGAATTCGTTAAGAGGAAGAGAATAGACTCACGTAGAGGAAAGATTAATGTTGAGTTAGGAGAGAAAGAGTGAGTCGTGCTCTCTCTCCTAATATAAGACATGTTGGTAATTTTTATAAGAAAGTTCAAATAGTTAAAGGAAATTACAATTTAAGTCAACTAAACATCCAATGGAGACAAACGAAGCCATTTGCATGTGAGTCAATTATGAAAATCAACAAGCTTGACGAGATACACGTGATGACACCAAGATGATGCATGAATGACGAAATCTTACAAAGTCTAAAATTACGAAAAGGGGCTCATATCTACCTAATCCATGTCAAACTCAACTCAACTCCCTATCCATGACCCGAAACGTAACTCAAAAAGATAAAGCAACATTCATGAAACTATATCGCTGAAAAATGACCAAAAAAACATTAATTCGTCACTAAAATGGATTAATTAGGGCCGGAGTGTTACATCCTCCCCCACTTAAGAGTCATTTAGTCCCTTAAATAATCACATACCTGAGTGAAGAGGTTGGGATATTGTTGAGCCGTCTGTTCTTCTAATTCCCAGGTAGCTTCATCGGGATCATGATGTTTCCAAAGAACTTTGACCCATCGTATGGTCCTGGTACACAATATTTGTTCTTTATACCTACGATACGGAGCGGACGCTCGACGTATGACGCATCCAGCTGAATTTGAACATCGTCATACCGAATGACGTGGGTAGGATCTCTCACATACTTGTGCAGCATCGACACATGAAATACATCATGTATTCCGGAGAACTCAACTAGAAGAGCCAACCGTAGGCTAAATCACCGATTCTACTCTTTATTTTGAATGGGCTAGCGTACCTCGGAGCCAATTTGCCTTTCTGGTAGAAACATAGTGTACCTTTCGTAGAATAGACCTTCAGAAAAACCCAATCACCAATATGAAACTCTAAGGCTCTTCTACGCATATCGGCATAACTCTTCTGTCTCGACTGACCAACCTTCAAATTCTCGATTGCTTTTTGTACCTTCTTGGTAATTTCAGAGATAATTGTCGGTGCATGAAAACTTCTAGTTCCAACTTCTTCCTAGCACACTGGACACCAAAGTTTAAGGCACTGTCTCGTAGCATATCTTCCAAAGTCTGAATAATATGTTCAAATTGCCCATCTGTTTGTAAGTGATATGCAGTACTGAAGCTCAATTTGGTACCCATAGCTTCTTGAAAAGCTTTCCAAAATGACAATACAAAGCAACTGTTATGATTGGAAACAATAGATACTGGCGTACCATGTAACCATACAATCTCATCCACAAACTTCTTAGCCATCTTAGAGAATGTCATACCCTTCTTGAAAGGAATAAAATGGGTTGACTTTGTCAGTGTATCCACAATAACCCAAATGGCATTATTCTTCTTGCTCGTTGGGAGTAAGCCTGAAACAAAATCCGTGGTAATGTGTTCCCATTTCCACTGAGGGATATGCAATGGGTACAAGGAACTAGGAGGCTTTTGATGATCTACTTTCACTTTCTGACATGTAAGGCATCTAGTGATGAACCCTGCGATTTCTCTTTTCATATTTTTCCACTAAAACCAATCCTTTAAGTTTCGGTACATCTTCGTACTCCCTGGGTGCATCACATATTGGGCGTAATGCGCATTAGTCATTAGGTTTTCTTTCAAGCCATCAACTACTGGTACACACAACCTGTTCTGAAAGTATAGAACACCATCCTCCAGTCAGAAATTTGGTCAATCTCCTATATGATCTCTTATTCACACCAAATTCAGATCTTCAAACTACCGATCCTTAATTTTTTGAATTACCTTAGGCTAGAAAACAAGGGTACTTGTAAACATCATGAACTTATCCACCAATTTCACTTCCATAGGCTTATCTTTGAATTCATATTTTATAAACAAATTGGAACTTACTAAAGCACTAAGATTATTTGACTTTCTGCTGAGAGCATCTGCCACAACATTCCCTTTTCTTGGGTGATACTTGATAGGGAAATCATAATCCTTAATGAATTCTAGCCCTCTACGCTGTCACATATTTAAATCATGCTGCGTGAATAAATATTGTAAGCTATAGTGATTTAAATGTACCTCAAACTTTTTGCCATACAAATAATGTCGCCAAAGTTTCAAAGCGAACACAATAACTGCCAATTCTAGATCATGTGTCGTGTAGTTCCTTTCATGTTTTTTAAGTTGTCTAGATCCATATGCAATCACCTTACCATGCTGCATCAACACACACCCCAAACCGACTCTTGAAGCATCAGAATAGATCACAAATCCTTCACCTCCATCAGGTAGGGTCACTACTGGAGTGGTAGTTAACTTTTCTTTCAAGGTTCAAAAACTTGCTTCACAATCTTTGGTCAAATGAAAGGGAACATTCTTTCAAGTTAACTTGGTCAAAAGAGAAGATATCCTTGCGAAATCCTGAACGAATCATCGATAGCACCTTGTAAGTTTAAGAAAACTCCTAATCTGTCATAGAATTTAGACTTGGCCAATTGACAACTACTTCAACTTTTGCTGGATCAACTGCCAAACCTTCTCGTGAAATGATATGACCAAGAAATGCTACCTGCTCAAGCCAAAAGTCACATTTTGACAACTTGGCATATAACCGATGTTCTCTCAATAATTGCAAGGCTTTTTGCAAATGGTCTTTATGCTCCTCTACGGCCTTTGAGTACACCAAAATGTCATCAATGAAGGCTACAACAAAATGATCCAAGAAAGGAGCAAAGATCCGATTCATCAAAGCCACAAAGCAGTAGGTGAGTTAGTTAATCCAAAAGGTATCACGAGAAATTTGTAATGAACATACCTTGTTCTGAAGGCAATTTTAGAAATATCATCTTCCTTCACCCTTAGCTAGTGATACCCAAACCTCAAATTAATTTTTGAGAAATACGCTACACCTTGAAGTTGATCGAACAATTCATCAATACGCGGGAGGGGATATTTATTCTTTATTGTTACCTTATTCAATTGTCAATAATCAATACACATTTGAAATGTGCCATTTTTCTTCTTTACAAATAACACCGGAGCTCCCCAAGGTGATATGCTAGGGCGTTTAAAGCCCTTATCCAATAGATCCTGTAATTGCTTTTTCAACTCCAATAACTCTATAAGGGCCATATGATATGGAGCCTTACTAATCGGTGCTGTACTTGGCACAAGTTCAATAGAGAATTCAACTTCCCGAACAGGAGGTAACTCTGGAACTTCTTCAGGGAATAAATTTGGAAAGTCACGTATCACCGAAATCTCTTCAAGTTGCTTGAGTTCCTTCTTCTCTGAAACAAAGGCAATGAAGCCTTCACACCCCTTGCGTATCATTCGATCCACCTTGAATGAAGAGATAATGTGCTTAAAGCATTTCTTCTTACTTCCCTCAAAATGGAACCCATTCCCTAAATCGAAATAAATTATTTGGTTATAACAATTTACACAAGCATGATACCTCGCTAACCAATCTATTCCAAGAATGACATCGAAATCTAACATCGACAACAAGATTAAGTCAAGTGGGAGTTGACGACCTTCTATCCGCACATCGCATTGGGGGGTAGTATACACTACATTCCACTCTCTTGCCCATAGGAGTGGACACCACCCACACATATGGTAGTGGCTTAAGTGGCTGCCGTAGCTTTTCAACAAAATGAGGTGCTACGTACGAACGCATAGACCCCAAATAAAACAAAGCTTATGCTTCTGCCTGAGCAATCAAAATAATACCTTCCACTGCATTCGCATATTCCACACTCTCATAAGTGGCGGTGTAAGCACGTGCAGTCTGGCAATTTGGCTTCTAACTTTGACGAGATTGCTGTGGCTTGCCTTGGGCTATGGGAGCGTTAGGCCTTGTTTGTTGGGAAGACTTGTACTTGGGCCATTGAGCCATCAAATGGTCCATAGAACCACAGACCAAAGAGGCTCCTGTCTTTCTCTAGCATAGCTCCATCTTGTGTGATTTGCCACAGTGCCCACACATCACACTAGCTTTACTCGGAGTGCCTTGTCCACCTTTCATCTTCTTTTGTGCTTATCCCTTTGCACTAAAGGATTTATTCCTCTTGGGGTCCACAGTTTTTTTTCCCGTATATTTGCCTGTGCAGAATAGGTTCTATCCACTACATCATCAAATGTAACTGGCCTTTAAAAAGCTGTAACATAGTTTTTATACATGGGATTCAGGCCAATGATAAATTTGTTGACCTTTTCTTCTATATTGATCATATCCTCCGCAAAGTAAGATAACTGTGTAAACTTATGCATATAATCTGCCACTGACATCTGCTGCTACTGTAAGGCTAAGAATTCTACCCCTTTTGCCCTTTGCATATGAGCTGGGATAAACTTTCTTTTAAACTGTTTCTTAAACGTCTCCCACACTATCGCACCAGGCATGTCCTTATATGAGTCTCTCACACTTTTCCACCATGTCTTTGCCACTTTGCGAAACGTCGAAGCTGTGAGTAAGATCTTCTGTCTGTTGGTGGAAACAACTGTGTTGAATAGATCCTCTATATGCCCCAACCATTGATCTGCTTGCAAAGCATCTTCGTTTCCATAAAATTTCGTAGCCTTGCGTTTCTGAAAATTTTCATATAAGGCATTGTGGTCACTTTCCTTAGGTCGAAAAACCATGATGAGTCTTTAAAAATACATTTTTTCATACACATTTTGAACTATTTTAAAGACTTATTGACTTGAAAGAGCCTCATTTAATGTGATTTAGTGGTTTCAAGTATTTTAAATTTATTTTTATATTTTTTTGCATAAATTGTTTAAAAATCACACTTTTTGCATACATTCATAAACTTGCCATTTTTGGAAAGTCTATTTTTGGAAAGTTTTGTGAAAATAATTTTTCTCATGAAATAATTGAATTTTCTTCATCATTAGTTCATTCATATAAAACCATGAAGAATGATGTACACTTTTATTATCATTTCGTGTGAAATTTTTCTAAAGAATACAATGTAAACTTGAAATTTAGTTTGTAGAATATCTTGGTTCATTGTTGGTGAATTGTGTATATTAGAACCAAAATGAATTAATTCGAGTGAAATGAGAACTGCCACCTAGTGTTTACTTTGGTTTTAAAAAAAGGAGAGAGAGAAAAAAAGAGCATATAATGAGCAATTTATGACTAGTTTGGGTTCGTAGCCTTTTTAACTCGAGCTAGTAAGCCCGGAGGGATATTTTTATATCTAATGCCCTAAAGCCATTTGGTTTGGGAGTCATTGGCTTAACACTCGCTACATGGGTTACTTAGAAAGCTTAAGGGACCTAAACGTTGCACAGTCACAAGAAAAGAAAAAAAAAAAAGAAAATGAAGATGAATTATGGCCCAATGAGTGTCCGTAGAAATTTGCAAGGGATATGTGTGGAAAAGCATGAGGACTAAGTTTGCTCCTTTTATCCCAACTTTTGCTATATCATATGAACTTGGAAAATTCTACATTGGAAAAAGTAAGAGAGTGAAGAGTGTCCATAAGAGTTTGCAAGTAAGTATCTGCAGGGAAGGACAAGGACCAGATTTGCTCTATGGATTCTAACTTTTCTTATATCATATGAACTTGGAAACTCTTGCGTTGGAAAAACATAGTGAGAGAAAAAAGAGGCTAACCGAAGTAAATAGTAAAGTGGCAGCTATCTTAGTAACTTTGAAAGGAAATTTCTTTTTGCTAAATTTCGGGGGATCAGACTATTTGAAGGAAAAATTATATTTTTGCAGCATTATTATAGAATATCCGAAATAGGTTTTTGATGTATACAATTTCCCACAGTACATGCAAGTTAGTTTGAATTTGAGAAAGTTTTTGAGAATAGAATTGTGGACCGGACTTTGAAAAGTTTGAAAGTGTAATTATTATAGATTTCGAAAATATCCAATATGAGTGAATTTTCTTTTGGGGGATTTCTTTTCGATTTTATTCATTTATTTATTTATTTTTCCTTGAAAAAGAGAATTTTGTGGGTATATTTACTACAAACCCTCACGAGGCATAACTCGTCCACTAGGGGGAACCTAAGGGTTTAAAGGCATGCTGCATAAGCTAAATGCAGTCGAGAGTGCCAGCGAAAGTGGCATTGCATTCATGTTTAATTTTATTGTAGTGCATTAGTTTTAGATTAGATTAGGTTATGATGAATTCCTCATATTTTATCACATTTTTTGCTAGGGACTAGCAAAATTCTGGTTAGGGTGTATGATGAGTCTTTAAAAATACATTTTTTCATACACATTTTGAACTATTTTAAAGACTTATTGACTTGAAAGAGCCTCATTTAATGTGATTTAGTGGTTTCAAGCATTTTAAATTCATTTTGATATTTTTCTGCATAAATTGTTTAAAACTCACACTTTTGCATACATTCAAAAACTTGTCATTTTTGGAAAGTCTATTTTTGGAAAGTTTTGTAAAAATAATTTTTCTTATGAAATAAATTGAATTTTCTTCATCATTAGTTCATTCATATAAAATCATGAAGAATGATGTACATTTTTATTATTATTTCATGAGAGATGGGCTCACAGTTATGCATTTGTGATTTTAAGGGTAAAATGGTCTTTTCAAATAAATTCGCATTTGTTTTGTAGGAAATTGATGATATGGGTCTCATTTGTAAAGAATTGAGGCCAGAATTGATTTTCAAGAGAAAAGAGAGAAGAATTGAAGAGAAAAAGAAATTGGAAGAAAATTACAAAAAGTCAGCTTCAAGGTCCCACATACACATGCATATGTGTGGGGTACACTTGTAAAAAATCCAAGATGGGGGTCCATTTATTTGTTGTACATTTTCAAGATATTTTGAAGAGAATTTGAAGAATATCTCATCAAAGATGGACAAGGAAAGCCACATAGGAGTTCTTTTTGGAGAAGGAAAAGATTTAATTAAAAAAATAAAAAAATATACAAGCAAGCTATTCCACATCCAAAAGAAAATTCTGGATCAGATTTTGGTTGAAAAACTAAAGGATAAAATCAAGGGAGAATTATCTAGAAAATCTCTGCAAGTTAGGAGCCAATAAGGATAACTTTCCAAAAAAGGAAAGTTGACAATGCAAAGAGATAAAAGGGGAAGTTCTACACCTCATGTGGGCGAAGTTTGATTTTAAGAGAGGATTCTTATCCCTATTTCATCTCTCAAAAGATCTCAATACAAGGTGGCATATATAAAAGAAGGAAAGAAGCATCCAAGAGAGACTTTCAATCAAAGCAAGTAAGGAAAGAAGAGAAAAATAAAAAGAAAAAAATCCCAAAAGTTATTGCCCGTCCAAAGCATTGTTTGGAGCCCTTTTTCTTTCATTTTTTTAATTATTTTTAAGATTTTAAAGTTTAAGAAGGAGTAGGACTTGAAAAAGTATAAATAGGGCACCCCTCTCCCATATTCTTCATGGAAGAATTACCCATCTCTCGCCTCTAGATTTCTACACTCTATCTCTCCATCTCTTGTTCTTTACATCTTAAGTCATCAAGGAGGCTTAGCTTTAAAGCCACACCACCAACCTTGAAGTGTCAACTAGAAGGAGGAATTCTCATCCATCCTAGTATGTAATTGTTTGCTTTTTATTTTCAATCTTTTGTAAAACAATTTCATGCTAGTAAAATTTGTTTCTTTTCAATTATTCTTGTCTTTGATTTTGTGGTGTTCATAAATTTAGTCTTGTTTGTGATTGGGTTAATTTTCATTCTTGTTTAAATAATGGGATAGAATTGGAATCACAACTAGTAACCCATTTTAGTAACCTTTTTAATATACTTTGTCTCTTTGGATACATTGTATGTTTGGAGGCAATGCAAGATGGAGTTGAAGAGGTTTGAGTGAAAAAAAGATTAGAGGCCAATTCTGAAATTTATTTCTACATGGAATGGAAATTTATTATTCTCACTTAGATTGACGACCTAATATGAAGAATAAAGCCTTAACACAATACTTCTAATCTTTTTGAGCCCAAATTGAGGTACGAAATTGAAGGAACAATCTACCACCTTTGACTTCAATTATTTACCACCTTTGATTTTAGTTGATTACCACATTTGACTTCCTGTTATTACCGCCTTTGACTTCCTGTACTTTTATTTTATTTTCTACACTTTTGTTATTTTTCTTGTTATGTTTACATTGATTTTAAGTTCTATTTTTGCATAGTTTGATGGTTGGATTAGAGTTCATTGCATGTATTTTCATATCGTAAGATTTTGTGCATATTTAAGTTGCTAAAAGTTAAGCTTTCAGATCTGAATCTAATGATTAAATTTGGACTCAATATATAAACAGCATAACTTAACAGTTTCAGCAAACTGCAGAAAAAGTTTTTAACAAAAAGTTCGAAGTGGGTAGACCAGTCAAATCATAGTATTTTTCTTTGAAACTTGGGAAAATTAAAATTTAGGATGTGGTCTTTCATTCCCTATAATTTCAGATCAAAATAATTTCGGAAGGCTTGTGAACCAGAGGCTTAAACTTTGCGAATCAGTCAACTTGGATCAGAATCTCTACACAGAATTTTACAAAGTTGTCATGTTCATGCATTTATAACTCTTTCGTTTTAGATCCTTTTTCACTTATGTTTTTTTTTAGTTTCTTACATCAGTAGAGCATGATTTCTAGCCATTAAATTTAGATTTAGGATGCATTAGAATAGTTCAAATTATGCATAAAATTTGCATCAGTATACTAGTTTTCCATACTTAGAAGTTTTCAGCATCTCATGGCATGCATTGCATTACTAATTTTACTAACTTTCTAATTTTAAATTTGTTTCTAGTTTTATGTTTTTATTGTTTTAGTTAATTTCTAGAATTAAATATCTTTCTAAACTTATTTTAATTGATGATTTTAAATTTAAAAGTTTTTCTAGCTTTGGAAATTCTAACCTAGGAGAGTTTCTAACTTATGTTTATTTTGTATCTAACATTATTTAGTTTAGTTAGTTTTTAATTTTAGTTTTTATTTTTGGAAGTTCTAACTTGTGTTTTAGTTTTACAGCAATTTTAGTTTTATTTTAGGTTTTGAGTTTTAGAAAAGTTTCTTTCATTGATTTGTAATTAATTTAATTTTGGTAAGTAGGATGCTTGTATTTGTTAGATTTTAAATTAGGCTAGTTTTAGATTTTTATTTAGGGAAGGTACAAGTTGAAAAAGGAACCTTAAAACACATTGCTCCTTGTGGATCGACCTGGTCTCACCAGTTTATTACTACATCGCATTTTTGCACTTGGAACTCACGATCAAACCACTTGTTTCTCTATGTGAGGTAGGACAGATACTTGGCTTTGTTGGTCCACAATAGACCCCACTTGTGTTTGCAAAGACTGCATTGCTTATGATTGAGCCTAAATTGCTTGCAGCATCATGATGAAACGATCGTCCCTATTAGGTAGCGCTTGTTGAGGTGCAAATCCACTCTCTATGGGTGGAGTCATATTATCTCCATGGTTATTATTAGTACCAGATCCAGATGCCATGGTCTGTAAAAAGTAAAATGTCAACACTCATACCAAAGATGTACCTGACTACCTATCCCCATAACAAATCAAAATATCAGAAAATAGAGTCAAATATTGGAAATCGTATCCTCACTAAGCTCTTACATGCCTACATGCTTATCCGATTTAACAAAACCATATTATCCTCTAATACCATACAATACGTATGACACGACCCGAGCCCAAGAAATCGGGGATTAAGTTTAAACCTAATCAGTGACACAGTACTCCCATGCATACACACCTAGACCCAATCCAAGCCTACATGCACAATGGAAAATCACACATGCAAAATGCAGTTCTACGCGGAAGCTATAAGTATCATTGCATTAATAAGAGGATACACTAAAATATAAAACCTTATTTACAAGATAACAAGAAAAGGGACAATGACTCTATAAGAGTAAACAAGGAAGTCTCTATAATACACAAAATAAATGGAGGTATACTCTAATAAATAAACAAAATGCATCCCACATATCACAATGAGGGCTATCCTAATGCCATGCCTCCCTCCGGGGTGGATTGATCATATCCACTCATCTAACTTTGATAGGGCCTCTATGATCTCCTTTGAAGTCTTGTCGACCGATGAGGGATTGGCGGTGGGATCTGAGCTGGCAACACCAAGAATTATTCGTGAATACAATGATTCAGCCAAGCATAAGCAATATTAAGGTAACACGCATTATATCTATAAGATTTATCAAAGGGAGATTATACATAGAGATTCAATTTCGTATACTAAGTAAATCATGCACTTGAATAAAGCATGATATACGAAACAATGAACAAATATACTTTACTATATGGCTACTAAATTTGTCATATCCTCCCTCTAGGGATCTATGTGTTGAGAACACGATCAACCGGGCCACGATTTGAACGGGTCTCTAGTTTCTGAGGTCCGGAAGCCCCAAGACAAGAGCACACTACAGCGGTAACAAGCAAGCTACGCCAAAGTCAACCCCACCGAGTATCATAAGGTTGAGGCTGACTAGAGCTAGACCATGTTGATCATTTCAATTCATATGCATTTCAATTCAATTCAAGTTACAAAGTTGAATGTGTATTTCAAAAAGTACCTCAATAGGCGTGATGGCGAATAACATGATCCTTCCAGTTCATTCAATACTCATGCAAGTCAAGTTAATAGTAAAGAGTGGATGACAATAACCGAAATCAACATGTTATGCAATTCAATTCATTTTCACGGGATCACGACAGTTTACTACCCAACCCTAATCTAATTGTCCATTGTTTTTAATCGTACATGATGATGTAGTTTTAAGTTATTCGATACATAGTTATCCGTCTTTGGTGTCACATTGTAACAGAAAGGTGTATCAAAGTCCCTTAAACCAACACCCATGAGCAGGTGCTTAACAACTGGACATCACACATGAATGAATCACAGCCCTCAAGACCGTTCATACTATTTATGTATTCCATTGGACAAGTTAAGGGGTACCAGAATCCAACACGAAAGCCGTATAAGCTCTCTTAATAATACCTACATTTTTCCTTCCTTTTCAACGGTCTCACGGCTTAGTCGTGGGTGACTTATGGCTTAGCTGTAAGAATCTTACGACTTAGTCGTATTATGCACTACGGCTCAGCCGTGGTTCTCCAGAATTTCTTTCGCAAATACAGCAAGCCACAGTTGAACTGTGCTTTCTCTTACGGCTGGACCATGAATATTCTAGGTTTAGCCACGGTATGGACACGGCTTAGCCAGAGCACACCATACGGCTTCGCCATGGCTGGACCGTAGAAGGATTTCTTGTGTTTCCTACTATCGGGACAGCAAGTCGTAGCTTGACTTACGTTTAGGTCACAGCTAGCCTACGGTTTAGCTGCAGTACATCCTACGGCATAGCCGTAGCCTAACCGTAGTGTAAATTCAACTTAGGCTGCTTTCTGGAGTCTGAGCCGTGAAACTCTATGGCTTAGTCATAGGCTTCAGAAGTTGTAAGCATCGAGCATTTCACAGACAGATCAGAATTTGAATGAATTAGATACAGATGGAAACAAGTGTCACAACTCGGGCCCAGGAGTCCGGGGGTTACCAAAAGCCAAACCAATGACACACGTACTCCCGTGCCTGTACACGTAGACCTGGTCTAAATGCACACGCACAAGGGAAGTTTCACACGTGCCAAACATGTACGCGAAAGCTGTAGATATCAAAAACATCAAACTAAACAATGCAATAAGAGAAATATGAAACAGAACTGACATATATATATAGCTGAATGTTTTACAAAATGACATATACAAAGCATGACGTATACAAGCGTGACAGATCTCAAAAAGGAAGACTCTTATGCCATGTCATGTATGTCCAAGACGCTCTCCGATGGAGTGATCACATCCACTCCTCTAGGCCTGAGGGGGCCTCGGGGGTCTCATCTGGAGTCTGGCCGACCGACAGGGGTCGGCAAGGGTATCTGAGCCTACAACACCATAAACAACTTGTGAATACAACGATTCAGCAAAGTATAAACCATAACAGTTAACGCATGTTGTGTCTAATAGAATAAAGAACATCATGTGAATCTAATAGGTCACATTCGTATACTAAGCTGTCGTGCAAGAAAGAAATATGCCATGCGAATCAATGAATACATGCTGTGTACATAACTAGTTGGCGCCTACATTGCCATATGCTCCCAAAATAGGGATCTTATATCGTGCAGAGAACACCATTGTCCGGGCCACGGGTTTCCTAGGGTTTGGTTCCTGAAGACGTTTACTTACTGCAGCAAGGCCATGAAACTACACCAAATTCACCCCGTCGGGATCCTAAGGCTGAGGCTAAGTAGTGCCTGACCATATAGAGTCAATCATGAAAACCCTGAGTAGATCGTGACAAGCATATCATGCGTGCACATCCAATAACAGACCTTATATCATACAGACATACATACATACTCAAGGTAAATGCATAGGATGACTTTCGACGTGACATGCAATGATCTGCTAAATAGTGGAGATCAATGACCAGCATACAACATGTTATGCAAGCAAATTATACTAGATAGAATCAGCTTCATTTACTAGCCAATTCTAATCTAATTATTGAGTGTTTCTAACCGTGGATGATGATGTAGTTTTAAGTTATTCGATGCACCGTTGTCTAGTGTTGCATTGTATTAGCTGGTACACCGAAGTCCCTTAAACCAATACCCATGGGGAGGTATTTAACAATTGGATAACGTGCATGAATGATTCGCAGCCCTCAAGATCATTCATGTCATACATTCATACCATTGGGCAAGTCTAGGTACTCTACATTCTATCATGAAGGCCATATCGGTCTTTTCCTTACACCTATCCTTGTTATTCATTTTCCAGGGGTGGTACGGCTTGGCTGTAGGTGAACATACGGCTTGGCCGTAGGCATCTTACGGCTTAGTCGTAATATACACTGTTGCTCGACCGCAGTTCCTTTTACTGTTCACCCGCAATTACGGTTCACCCGTATTTCGTTATACGGCTTAGCCGTGTGCTGTTTTACGGCTTAGCCGTGGCTGGGCCGTAGAAGGTTTGTCATTTGCTTGCCTTCAGTTAATCCAAAAAAAGACACCCTGTAATAATCTATGGCTGAGTCACTGCTAAGATACGGCTTAGTTGTAGTACAATATATGGCTTAGCCGTGTCCTGGCTGTAGAAGAAAACTGGGATTTTACCCTCTCTGGACTTTGAGCCGTAGGTGGCTTACGGCGTAGCCGTACATGCACGGGGTTGAAATCTTAATCAGCTACAGAAACCTGTAAAGACATCAGATATGCACATTTCCAATAGAGAAAGGGAGAATACGAGCAATTTGGGCTGTAAACATGTTTTCCCTGCAAACTCATGTGAAGTAAACAAAATCAAATAAATACCAACATAGGTTCTTACATATTATGGTTATACTTGCCTTAAGGGAGTTCCAACAACCAAATTGTTGTCCTTGGGGCTCAATTCATATCCAATACACACCTAATCTCCCATGCATGTAAGGAAAGGAAGAAACATGAATGGTCCATGAGTGCAACTTAAGAATGCAAGAATAAAGGTGGAGGAAAAGAAGATATTACAACTCAAAGCTCATCTAACACTCACCTACAAAGAGGAATCTAAAGTCAAGAGCACACTTCCCCTTCCTTGGCTCGATGGTGGAGAAGACTAGAGAGAGAGAGAGCCTTCAACGAGAGCAACATGAGAGGAGAGAAAAGAGTGAGGGAATTGAGTTGGTGGAATGGTTTATATTGGTTAAGGTTAAGACAGAATTACAATTAAGTCCAAGTCATAAAACAATTTCCAGTTTGAGTCAAATCCGGGTCCAACGGAGTCAAACGACATCAGTTACAAACGACATAGTTACGGAAGTTAACGGGCTCAACGAAAGACACGCGTTGACATCAAGATGATGCAAAAATGACCATGTCGAAGAAAAGCTAAAATTACGAAAAAGGGCTTGGTCTACCTAATCCAGGTCAAACTCAACCCAACTACCTATCCATGACCCGCAACGAATCCAAAACAAAAGTAAAACACAATTACCATTTAAAATACTCGTAATTAGGCACTAAACAAGGTTAAGCTGGGTCGGAGTGTTACAACAAGAATATCTAATCTTATAAAAAAAAGGGTTGTAAAACATAGAAAACTTGAAATATTAAGAAGAATAATAACAATCATAGTTCACCAACATGTGTTCATCCATAAAGTACTTATACTTGCCTTCACTTGAGTTTTTCCATATAATCTCTATCCCTGGGCTCAAATTGAATGTCTACAAGTAGCCCTAGTAACCATGCATGCAAGAAGGAGGAAAAGATGAGTGCATACAGTGCAAGAAGAGGTATCTTGACTCATGGATGTTAGAATGAACCATTCATACCTTAAACTACACAAAGAGATGAACCGTGAAGTAGGTGCAAGAAAGATCCTTTCAACGAAGTAAAGAAGAGAATCAAAGAAGAATTCATTGAGAGGAAGAGAACAGACTCACGTAGAGGAAAGACTAATGTTGAGTTGGGAGAGAAAGAGTGAGTTAGTGCTCTCTCTCCTAATATCAGACATGTGTTGGTAATTTTTATAAGAAAGTTCAAATAGTTAAAGGAAATTACAGTTTGAGTCAACTAAACATCCAATGGAGACAAACGAAGCCATTTGTATGCGAGTCAATTATGGAAATCAACAAGCTTGATGAGATACACGTGCTGACACCAAGACGATGCATGAATGACGAAATCTCACAAAGTCTAAAATTACGAAAAAGGGCTCATATCTATCTAATCCAAGTCAAACTCAACCCAGCTACCTATCCATAACCCAAAACATAACTCAAAAAAATAAAACAACATTCACGAAACTACGTCGCTGGAAAATGACCAAAAAGAACATTAATTAGGGTCGGAGTGTTACACTTGACTTGACGAATCCCTCTTGATGCATGATGATACTCTAAGCTTCACCCTTTATATATCATGTGGTGGAGTCCACTACCATTATCAATGCTGCCATGAGGTCCATGGTCAGCAACCCATGGTCATAGTCAAGTGACTGCATTTTTTCTTCTTCTTTCTTTTCTTTTTTTTTCTTTGTTTCATATTTCCAACTTACATCTTGAGGGGAGGGTTCTGTTTGAGCTCCATTCATGATATTTGCATAAGTGAGGCACCACAATAGCAGCCTACGATCATGGTCAGCATTGTTTGGGGAAATCCCACGGTCATAAGCCATCATTAGATGGAGAAATCTCACAGCCCAAAATGATTATTCTCTTTTTCTTCTTCCTTTTTTTTTTTTTTTAAGATGCTTGATCTCTTTAATCCTCTTGATGCAAGATAGCTTCTGAAGAGCATTCCAATCTCTTCCCACTACTAAGAATTGAATTTCCATAACATTTCACTATTCCAAAGCACTTTTTGGACACATCTACAGTCATGGCTAGCCACAGTCACGGCAGCTGAAGCCATTTTTTTTTTGTTATGGCATTTGTTTTTCTCACAACCATTAATATGGGAATGCTTCGTAAGCATTATCTGAAACACACACCATGTCCTAGGGTCCAATCTCATGGAGCTTCACCTTGTTCAAACTTTATCCAAGCAAGCCGCTAATCATAAGTCAAGTGACTTGCCCTTGGCTTAAATTTCCTTCTATCTCCACTTTTTTTTTTTTTTTTGTTTCATAGAACAGGGTCATATTGCAAAGGTGAACTGTTCATGACCTCTCTGATATAGCCAATGTCGGTATAGGAGGCTTTGAACTTCAGAAAGTTTGTAGAGAATCCACCTTCCAACAAACTTGAAAGTTTGTAAAGAATCCACCTTCCAACAAACTTGAGATGTACAAGCTCTATCTGGGAAATGTATGACTTTTGAAATAGCTTTTAAGCTTCACCTTATCACTGCTGGACTTAGTGAAGCATACCCACCTGTTTTGCTTGAACATTGACATAATCTGAACACATTTTTGGCCTTTTCGAACTGTGGGAAGTGCAAAGGGTTGAGAGATGACAACCCGCTTGATTCCTAGCATAGTGTAAGGTGCAAGTTGGGTCATCACACCCTCTGTGAGAATTACAAGGGATTAGTTTATAATTTATTCGGTCACTGGCATATTGTGAACACAAGTTTGACCACCATGGCTTCTGTGGGAATTATTTTATGATTAGCAAATCGAGTATCCCCATGATGCATTTCCTTTTGCTTTTGATGAGAAGGTTACTCCCCTTAAATCTTAACAAATATGGGAAGTATAAATCACCTAGATATGAGTGTCCGATGAAAGAAACCAATGAAATAGGATGACCCTCTTGTCGAGTAGTTGAATGTAGCTTTGAATGAGCTGTTTTACATTGTCTTTCTCAACTACAACTTCCAAGGCTAATTCACCCTTTTTTGCCTTTTCCAATGTCACCCCAGAATGAACCACCTGAGTCAATTTGAGTGCTGCCGACCATCTTTATGGGAAGCTAACGGATATAATATCACCTTCTGATCATTGATGGCAATTGATGATCTTTGTTTTGAAATTATTGTTGCAAAGCAATATTTCCTTCATTAGCTCTAAATACACTGAAAATAGTGCATTTTCGATCTCCCACAAGAATGTCTAATGATCCCATTATAGCAAATCACCACTCGAGACTTCGTTTACTTAAATTTATTAGAGATACAATCTTAGGAATGTGGAAATCCTTTAGTCAGCTTTGAATTTGAATGTGGAGAGTAAAACATTCTCGAATAGTTGTACGTTAGTTTAATGAAACCACAAGGAGTGACCAAAAGTGGTTACCAATAGACCGATAGCACTTACTTTTATTTTCACAGCTTTAAAATTGGTGTTGCTCTTTGTCGACTATGCTGAAAACATGCCATATACTTTCAAATGCTGTACTTTCATGCATGTTTGAACTTGTTTATGTTTTGTACTATATATAGCTGCTGTCATGCTTTATTTGTATTATGCATGCATTTTTTACATTAGGTACTACAGTTTTCGTGCTTGAATACAAATCCAATTGCCCCCTGAAGGGTCTTAAGGTGCTGGAACACCTGTTTGTATCGGGAGCCTCAGTTTTGGGACTTAAGTGTGCCTCGAGACCAATTTTTAGTCTAAGAATTGAGTATTATTTTCTCCTTTTGGCCTCCTGCTAAGGGTAGATGCTGCTGAAATTTGGTAGAATTCCATGCCTTAGTTATTTTCACTGTTATTGATATTTTCTTCTCATTCTTTATCACCGTTACTAATATTTTCTTATTATTCTTTGTTTTGCAGACAAAAAAGGAAGAGCACTTGTGACTTCAACTTCTGGCATTACATAGGACCATTCTAAGGGTAAAGGTACAAGTGAGCTTGACCCAAAAGATCCGAACAAGGTGCATGCATTTGCTTTGAGAGACCAGAGAACCAAAGCCTTCACAAGTAGAAACTTGTATACATATTGGTGTCTAGCGAACAATACTGCTTGGGAGAATAATGACAAAGTGAGCTTTGATAAGCCATATTATATATTCGGAGATGCCACAAAGAAGAACATGAAGCATCATGCTGACAGCATACAGTATCAATATGTAGACTTAGCGGGAGTTTCTCATGAATTGACCACTGTTCGGTCTATTAGGCGGTATCTAGCAATAATGCCAATGGCTCCAACTATTCCAGCAAAGAATGATATATTTCCATGGATAAAGCATCATATCCAGTTCAGAACTGATAAGTTCATACGGCAGCCTCCATATTACTTCATGAAGTTCCCAACGTTTGAAATAGAGGCAATAGAACCATGCACTCTAAATCTTGAAGTGGGAATAGTGATATCCCAATTAAGGATAGTTGGGCTTGGTATCTATACTGGAGATGGGGGCTTGGCGAAAGGCACTAGTCTCATAGATCGTTTAACTGCACTAGAGACTGGAAAGGTTGGGTGACTTTGATTAAGCATCATTACGTGGAGGAATTGAAAGCGATTGGAATCTTTGATGCTCTAAATACCACCACACAGAAAGTTCCTTGAGAGAACAAGAGCATATACAGGGCTATTCTAAAATTGTTCTGCCTAGTGACCAGTACCTTCATTATTCCGAATATAGAACTGCAGTTTTCTTTATGGGAGGTAAAGAAAATTTTTGGTTTAGCACCATATGATGAAATTTATGATGAAACCATTCTACCTAGTGAAGAATTGGCTACCATGGATGACAAATTTCAATCTGCATATTATCTCCTTTTTGCCCTTGAAGATTTAATCCAAACAACCAACCGCAGTCGAGGCAAAGTTGCCCAATGGCTAAGTCAAGTGAAGAGTATCACCAGCCCTTTCTTCATAAATGAGGGTAGATATTTTAAGTGGAAAGAGATTATCCCCAACAAGGACCCCAAGGAGGACGCAACAATCATTTATCATGAGGATTCGAACGTCTTGCCATATATTTTTGTCAAATATCCAGACTTGAAAAAGAAGTGTTGGCTTGCACATTTTTTATGGCATGGTTGTTTGATATTATTTTTCCAAGTTTCGGAGGTGACCTCAGGCCTGGCCGCATATATCTAGCACTCAAAATTGCCTTCGGACATAGTCTTGCCTTGGGCCTTTCTTTCGTGGCATATATGCTATCCCAACTGAAGCCGCCAAGTTTTATCATTAGAGAAGGGAAGCCTTTCAACTAGTATTATGGTGAGTATTTGTTGTACTACAATGGGCTTCATTCACATCGTAGTGCACTAAGAAGTATCTACATTGAGGGTGTAGTAGGCGGTAGTTGTTTGATCAACACCTATTCCATGACTGACTTACGCTAACACTTTGCAAAGTTTTAATAGTTATGTTGCTTCTCGCGACATTGTGCCCAATATCGAAGTTCTAAGTCTCATGAAAAATGCTATAGAACCATAGATTGATAAGATTGGAGGGGGTGGTCGAGATGTTGGCATGTCAGATGAAGAGAAGAGTTGTTTCTTGAGCTTGAGACCCACATATTTGGTATATAGGAATAATTCATAGATTGGCATCTAACCTTATATACCTACCAAGTTCTACAGACAATTCGACTTTCATCAAGTCATCGTGGGAGCACCTGGCCGGATTCAAGGCACTACTAGTTCTTTATAAGATACTTGAAATACTTGGGAATTCTATCAAGCACTTGGCACTGGGGCTTATTTTGGCTACCCTCACCTCCTAAATCCTAGATACATGAGTGGTTTCACATAATGGTGTGCCAAAAGTACCACTACCATTGTAGAAACATATATGATCAACCCCTGCATCAAATGTCGCCCTTTGGCTGCTTCCAAAAAAGGAGAGAAGGCGAAGAAAAGTTGTTTCATCCTAGCAAAGTTTTAGAATTGGCTATATGATGGAGATAAATGGCAAATCAGCTTGGTGGCCCGATCTGATGTCTACAAAGCTCACCATTCCTTAAAAGGTGCAGAAGATGAGAGATTCTTACCTCCTCCCAATGTTACTATAGCGAGGATGCAGCAGGTTATGGGTGAGAATTTGCAAGAGAGCGAGAGTCTCGCCAAGATTAGGCGGGTTGGTAAAGCTGCATTGGATTTTGGATCTGCTTCTCGCTCTGTTAGAACCAAAGTTTCAGTTGGATAGCAAACAAGGAAATTTGAAGAAGAATAGGCTATTATGCGTGCAGCCACCGAGGCGGACCTTGCTCGCTGAAATTTGTTGAAGGATACTATTGATGCTCTAGTGTTGACAGAGGCACATGAAGTTCCAAGTCCAGCAGAAGTAATTCAGTAAACTAAAGCAACTACAAGATCGAGACCACCGGTTACGATGCTAACAAAACCTCCAACGGGTCAGGTTCTATACAAGAAGCTTAAAGTTATATGCTCAAAACTAGTAACCAGATCCCCTGTTAGTAAAGGAGCTCCTTCAAAGAAGAAAAAGGCTGAGATCCCTGAAACCCATCTTTCTCAAAGGCTAAAAGCTGGTAACACTTCTTTATTTCTTTGCAAGATATTATTATTTTGTTTTCTTTTGCTCTTATTTTGATGTTTGCTCTTTTCCTTATAGCTTCATCAACTCAAGCTTCAACTACTGGAGTGGTCATGAGAGGGGTGGTTGAGATTTTTGAAGACTATGCCTCAGATGAAGGTGATGAAAAAGCTAGCAGTTTTGACACTTCTACCACTGAGGAATGAACCAATAGTGACATCACGAGTTTGATTTTGAGAACGATATGTTTGACCAGGCAATGACACCTGAGTTTGGGAGAAAAGCTTTAACAGATGTGCTGGTAGAGTCCATTGCTGTGGAGAAATCTGGTGATGATGTGGGGATGATGCTACTATTGATAAAGCAACCTGCAGTGATGTACCCATGGAGCCAAGAGATGCTGCCCCTTAGACCAAGTAGCAAAGATTCCTCTTGAGATTTCTGAGGGACTAACTATCGAAGTCTCAATGGAAAAGGGAGAAATCCCTAGTACTACCGCAGGAATTCTGATAGATCCAACTCTTGAAGGTAATTTTTGACTTGATTGTTTGGAAATTGAAATTTTTATTCCAACATTGTAATTTAATCTCATTCAGTCCTTTTTTTAGGTTCCTAAGTGGAGGAGAGGGCTCCCGTTGTACCTTTCACTTTTGTGAGAAATCCTTTTGGGTCACCAATTGAGGTGCCAGTAAGAAGAGAGAGTCTTAAAACTTCAATTGATTTAGACAATGTCTCCATCCATAGTGGATATTTCGAGGCGTCTCCAAACAACACCTTAAAAAGTGATTTACAACAGTTCATGGAAGGCTTCTCCTTAGATTCACCACCAAAAGTATTGACAATGATCCAAAGTTATCTTTGGCACTCATTATACTGCTTATTAGTATTAAGCCTGCATTCACACCAGGTATGATTCCCTTGGTGAACTTAGATTTGGATTCAGGATCTTATGGGAGTGAATCTTTCACGACTGCTGATATACCAAGTGTTAGTGTCTTTGTAAGAATGTGTTGTCAATTACGTCACCCAAGTCTAATCTAGCTCTAGAAAGATCAAGTTACATCTATGAAGATCAAGATCAAGCTAGATCAAGGAAGCTCAAGGTCTATCAATGAAGATCAAGCAAGTTCAAGGAAGATCAAGATCAATCAAGTTCATCATCTAGAAGACCTTCTATGAGTGCTAATGGATAAGGTAACATTGACTGTTAATGTCCGTAGAAATAGAATGGGAAAAGGGTCTCTAAACACCTTGTTTTTGAACTACGGCTTGGACTACGGCTACGCCGTAAATTCTATGGCTCACTCTCTGAGAGATGTTTTTTAAACATTTGTTCTACGTCTGCACCGTGAAAGTGATACGGCTAAGCCGTAGTATGATTCATGGCTGAGCGATAAAGTTTACGGGCCACTTTCCAGAGAACAGTTTTGAGATATTTTTGCTTACGACTGATTCACGGCTTAGCCGTAAAGTGCTCACGGCTAAGCCGTATAAGGATTTACGGCTAAACCGTAAGCTTAACCGTAAGAAGGAATAATGTTGAATCTGGGTCAAATTAGCCGTTGGATGTTGTCAGAGCATACGGCTAAGCCGTAGGTCATTGTGTTCTTAGCCGTAGATCTAACTGTTGGAGCTTCTCTGTATTTAAAGAGGACCTCTTTCTTCCTCCACCGAAAGAGATCAAACTGAGAAAACCTCCAACATAGCTGAGCTTTTGCCT
Organism: Sextonia rubra; assembly: GCA_037013555.1. Lineage (NCBI taxonomy): Eukaryota > Viridiplantae > Streptophyta > Magnoliopsida > Laurales > Lauraceae > Sextonia > Sextonia rubra. The sequence continues at coordinate 70,527,385 of JASUAD010000001.1, forward strand.
GATTAGTAAAACCATACTAAAAGTTCACACAACCACCTTTTCTATAACTCTTAAAGTGCCATTATTCTCCTAAGAAGAGTAGTTGTGTATTTAGGAAAGGCTTCATTCAATCTGAGAAAATTTTAGCCTTCCAAACCTTTATAAAACCTCTTCCCTTGGCTGAGCACTCATCTGAAGAACTTCATCACCAAGGATCAAGCACAAGAGGTCAAAGCTTGGAGGTAGTCTTTCAAGCTTCAAGAACACCACTCAAAAACTAAGGTATATAGTTCCTTGTTTGGGTGTTCTACTTTATTTCAATTTTCTCTGCTGTATATGGTGGAAGACAAACCACCACATCAAAAATTGTTATAGTTGGTGGATTAGGTTAAGGATCAACCACCTGATAAAAAAAATCTAGTTGGTGGAAGACAAACCACCGGATCAAAAATTGTTGCAAGAGGTGTTTGTTATATAAGTACCTCATATTCAGTGGAACCAAGAGAGATTGCTCTTGAGAGTGGATGTAGGTCTGAGATTGAACCACTATAAATTTCTGTGTTTATGTCTTGTTGTGTGTGGTGATGCTTTATAGCCCTATTTACTTGTGTTGATCATCTTTTTGAGCTATATCTTCCTTGTTCTAGCAGTATCTCTATACACTGTTAGCACACACAACTCTGAGCATCTTTCTTGATCGTGCTTGTGGACTCTTAATTTTAATTGCACACTAATCAAACCTCATATCTGGAAAGAAATTTTTAATAGTCCTATTCACCCCCCCTCTACTTGGTGAGATCTAGTTGTAGCATTTTTCACCAAGAACTGATGAAATACCAAGGATCGATGAAGCTTTGAGTGTTCAGACAAAACCAAGTGTTAAACCCGTTGGCGTGGTAGACAAGGAGGCTGATATTAAGATGATCCTAGCTAAAGAGGCAGTCATAACAGAGCCGATCAAAGCCAAAACTGGTCCTCCTGCTCAAAGGAACTTGGTTCTCGAAAATAAAGTTGCAGATTCCTCCATGGAAGTGATGCTCCTGCAACTATAGTTGCTAGTCGCTTGCCTCCAGTTACCAGCAGCTTCACACCTCCCAAGGCCAAGACACATTCAAGAGTTCATTTCAGAGCCGATCAATCATTGCTTATGAAGATTATTTCGGACCCAGCTGTGCAAAAGATATCAAATGAAGCTTCTGTTGCTGAAGGTGGAGGACCTCCAAAAGTATTATTGAATGTTACAATAACACCACATGCAAATAAGGATCCTTCCACCACTTTATCTTCTCAAGGATCACATGAATCACCTTTTGTTCGGGAGGAAGCATTGGCTGCTTATGGGGGTGAGGGTGCAAATATTGAGAAAGAAGAGATGACCACTCAGGCTCTTAGGCTCAGTCAAATTCGTAAGAGCGAGAGTCAAATCTTTTCGTCCCTAAGGGGTCCAGTTTGTTTGGTGATGCTCCAAAGCCCCAATCGGCAGTGAACTTTGCCATAAAGATGGCCATTCATAGTATTTTGGCCACACTCTTCCAAGGAGATCTTACTTCTAAGAAGATCCAGAGTGCCAAAGCATTAGCCAATATGTTGATATCTTCCGGCGCCGAAGCTGATTTGAGTGGTCTTCATGATGTTTTTGTCCTCTTTTTTCAACAAGCTTGAAGAAAAGGATAACTGGGATAGAAGTGTTGATCATGCCAAAGCTTTTCAGGATGAAATACTAACGCATAAATTTTAGCTAGGCGTGGAGATTGAAAGCACCGAGAAGAGATATGGTTGGTGAATGCAGTGTAAGCCAAGACAACAAAAGAGATAGACGTGCATATGACTGAGTGTGAGAATATACAACAGCAGATCACCGCATTGCATCAACAATTGTCTTCCTTGGATAATAACATTGAGGACTTGAAAAAGTCCATTTTAGAGGGCAATCAACAAAAAGATGACCTTCTCGCACGTGTAGAGGCGAAGCACACAGCTTTAGTTGATTTTGTTCAGTCTCTAAAGAGCAAATTGATTATCAAACTAGATAAGATTGACATCAATACTACCATACCCGCTTATGCAAGCTACAAAGGGTGTGCCCAGATAGAAGGTGTGTTGAATGTAATGGGGCAACTAGAGAAATTCCTAGACTAGAACTCTTTGCTGCAGCTTCTCTCTGACTCTCGCTCTCCCTCCCCCCCTTCCCCCTTTTTTTATTAGCCCTTGGGCCATGTATACACTAACTTCATTTTTATACTAAACTCCAAATGAATATTAATGAAAGTTTCATTTTGCTCTATTTTGTTGTTAGCATGGAATGCTTGGCTTAATTTTGTATGGATGTTTTGGATGTGTGTACAGTTTGGATGGGTTTTTTTTTTTTCTTAGACTTGTATGGGGTGTGACTTGCAATCTTTCGGATTTACAAATCAATAAAGAAAAGTAGTCATACTGGTGGACTTTATCCGGTGCCCATGTGTAAGGCTTTCTTTAGAGTCCATAACTTGGTCCTTTTGAACAAAATTTTGGTTTTAAGGTTTGCTTGGGTTTTGGTTATATGGGGTCTACAAAAAGACTTATTCCATAAAATAGAGGGTAGTTATATGGGGTCTGCAAAAAAACTTATTCTATACTGCTAAATTTCGCTATACAGGGTCTGGAAAAAGACTTGGTCTATATAGTAGGATGTTATAAGAGGTCTTGTAGGGATATTATCCAAATAACAAAAGTTGACTAGAGGGGCAGATGGGCTTTATCCTCATAGTCATTTTGTACAAGTATGAGGGATTTTGGTCAAGAGTCATGGGTTAGAGGCTCAAAACCAAAGGTTTTAGGGATGAGAATGCACACCGTATATGGTTTAGGTATGCCAATGACATTTAAGTATAGTATTTTTTGAGAAGTTTTCCATTGATAGGCATCATGCATCTATCTCTTTCGAGGGTGAGGAGTACATGGGCGCCATTAGAGTAGACCTTGTTGACGAAAATAGGTCCTTCCCATTTAGATTCAAGCTTACCTTTTGACAAATGTGGAGAACATGAGTCTCTTAACTGTAAGGACTAAGTCTCCTTTTTTGTAAGCTTTATATTTGACCTTTTTGTAGAATGACCCTACCACATGATATAATTCGATGCTTTGTAGAGCAGTAAGCCTCTTTTCATCAAGGTTTTCTAACTCTCGAAGTTTGAGCTTAGCGTTCTTTTCTTCAGTATATTTGTTTATCACAACTACACGAAGAGAAGGAAGTTGAATTTCCAAGGGTATCACAGTTCACAACCATAAACCAAGGAGTACGGTTTTGATTTGCTTAGACCATGAATTGTAGTTCTGTAAACCGACAATGCTTCAGGAAGTTTAGTTCTCCAACTTTTTTTTATTGTCAGAGACCATTTTTTTTAAAATTTTGCAAATAGTTTTGTTGAAATCTTCAACAAGTCCATTAGCTACAGGGTTATATCTCGTGGAAGGACAGCATTGGATTTTGAACTTGTCATAGAATCTATAGAATTTATCATTGTTGAACTGAGGACCACTATCATGATATAGATGTTTAAGTACCCCAAAACGACATAGGATATGAGTCATTAAGAAATCGAGGACTTTATCTGTTTTGACTTCTGCAAGAGGCACTACTTCTGCCCAAGTGGAGAAGTAATCCATTGCGGCAAAAATGAATTAGTGACCATGTTTTGATGGTGGATTGATTTTCCCAACTATGTCCATTCCCCAAGACTATGGAACGGCCAAGAGGTAGATGTAAGATATAGGTATTCAGGTGGTTGATGAATGTAATTACCATGAATTTGGCATTCATTACATCTTTTGGCATAATTGATGGCATCAGACACCATGGTAGGCCAATAGTAGCCTAACTTTGAATTTGATCGTGAAGCTTTGGTCCAACTTGGTGAGCACTACATAGGCCAGAATGAACTTCTTTCAGTATTTAATCCGCTTCTTTTGGTGATAAGTAATGGAGAAGAACTCCATCATATGACTTGTGATAAAGAGTCTTTGAAGACAAATCAAAGTAAAATTTCAGGGCTTTTCTTTAAATACTAGTTCTCGCTTTAGTATTCTCTAGTAGCAATCCATGAAGAATGTAATCAATAAAATGGCCTCTCCAATCTCTGAATGAATTTTGGAAAGATGATATCCGATTATTGATCACATCAAAGCAATTTGCTACTGTTTCATAGGTATCGACTAGAGGTAAAAGTCTTCTTTCAACTACTTCCAGCACCATTTTATCATCTTCAGGTATTGACATTGAGGCTGCCAAACTTGCTAGTGCGTCTGCTTTGACATTTTGATGTCTTGGAATGTGGTGAAACTCAATTAGAATAAACCTCTCCTTCAGGTCACAAGCTTTGTTAAAAAAAGGAATCAAGTTTGGTTTCTTCATTTCATACTCAAGATTCATTTGTTTAATCACAAGTTGTGAATCTCCAAAGACTTCAAGCATATTGATGCCTGATTCCAAGGCTAGTTTGAGACCCATAATCAATGCTGGGTATTCTGCCACATTGTTTGAGCATGGCTTGATTAATGGGAAATAGTGAGGAACATGGAAACTTTATGGGCTACAAAAAATTATTCCAACTCCTAAAACTGAATGTCCTAGCTCATTAGTTCTGGAAGCCCCATCAAAATGCATAATTCAATGTAAGTTTGGATCAATGGTGGGTGTCCATATTTGTTCAATGAAGAAAGCTGGCTCGTCAGGGAGATTGTCTATGAATTTGGAATCTTCCGAAAGTAGATGTTCCGTTAGAAAATCAGCAAAAGCCTGTCCTTTTACTGCCTTTGTGGGCGTATATCTAATGTCGTACTGAGAAAGAAGACTAGGCCATTTGGCTAGATGATCACTCAATGCCTCGGCCTTTGTCACCAGTGTCTTCAATGGGTTGAAGTTGGAAAACAAGTACACCACATTGGAGAGGATATAGTGATATAGCTTTTGTATTGAGTATTTAGTGCAAGAGATTCTTTCTCCACTAGATGATAATCATGTTCAGTACCAACCAGCATCCTTGACAAATAATAAAGAGCCACCTCCTTATCTTCATCATTCTTTTGAGCTAATAATGCCCCCAGAGAGTGATCAAGAGTTTGAATATAGAGGATGAAAGGTTTGCTAAGAATTGGAGCTGAAGGAACCAGAGGCTTTGTGAGATACCGCTTGATATCTTGAAAGGCATCTTCGCAAGTTTTATCCCACACAAAATCTACTCCTTTCTTTATCAATTTGGAGAACGTTCTGCCCTTTCTAGACAAGTTTAAGATGAATCGGTGAATGTAGGCAAGTTTGCCCTGCAATCCCTTAAGTTCTTTGAAAGTACTTGGAGACGGCATCTCTAATGTAGTTTTGACTTTGACCGGATCCAGTTTGATGTCCCTTTTTCAAACCATAAATCCTAAAAAATTTCTAGAAGAGACTCCAAAGAAACACTTTAAAGGGTTCATTCGAAGGTTGAATTTAGGCAACCTCTCAAAAACTGTGTAAAGATTAGCTAAATGATCTGATTTTTGTTTGCTCTTGACTGCTAAGTCGTTGACATAGCATTTGACAAACTTATGTTACATGTCTTGGAAAATTCTCATCATCGCCCTTTGGTGTGTGGCTCCAGCATTCTTGAGACCAAAAGGCATGACTGTGTAGCAGTACATGCTAAAGCAGGTTCGGAAGGATGTGTGATTCTCATCCTCCTTGTACATCTTAATTTGATTGTACCTTGAAAACCCATCTATGAACGACATCCTTTTAAATCCAAAAGTATTGTCAATCAAAATTTTTGGTATGGGTAATGAAAAATCATCTTTAAGATAAACTTTGTTCAAATCTCTGAAGTTGATGCAGACTCTTATTTGCCCATTCTTTTTGGTGACAGGCATTATGTTAGCCAACTAGGCAGGGTGTTGTTCTTCACAGATGAAGTGAACTTCTCTAAGTTTCTGGACTTTTTCTTTCTATTTTATCTATGAATTCTGGTTTTGTCCTTCTTTGATCTTGCTATAAGGGTTTAGCATCATCTGCAATGTTCAACTTGTGCATGGAAACTTCTAGATCTAGACTTGGCATTTCTACATAGGCCCATGCAAAGAAATCCATGAACTCTCACAAGAAACTCACATACACATCAAGTTCTTTTCTTTTGATTTGAGAACTTACAAAAGTTGGACAAGGATTTTTTGAGGTTCCCAAGTTTATTTCTTGTACTTGGTCCTCAGTTGGAGGCTCAGGAGGAGGTCCTTCCACAACATTTCGGAAGTTTCCAACTCCGCAAAACCTTCTAAGGTTTCATTTGGAGGTTTAAGCTAAAGCTTGATCCCTTTTCATAGATTCTGTTTTTTAGGCTCTTTAGCTTGTACATCAATGGCTAAACATTTGCAATGAGTGTGTTGAGATGTAACTATTTTTTCATTAAGTTCAAATGGCTAATATTCAGTGATTTGTGACATGGTGTTGTTGTCATTACTTGCCCCCTCAGGATGCTGAAAAGTAGTCCAATCAATAGGATCTTGGAAGATAGCAGTTTCGGGAGAGTCATCTGAGTCATACCCTTCAGTGAAAACTATAGATCTTGTTTTGAAAGTTTGATTTAACATAGGAATGCTGTTATAAGGAATGTACCCTATGCAATGCCGCAACTATTCCATTTTGAGTCCTTTTTTGAGATTTTCTTTCATTTTTGGAGTGAAGACATCAAAAGGAATCTGAACCCTATATGCACTCAATCTAAGGCCTGTGGGCTTCTTGAGATTGTACCCCATGTTCTTCATTATGTTGTAGACCAAAGGATTGTAGATATCAAGCCTTATTCTCCCATCGTTGGTGATCTTGTCGAGAGGACATGAAGCAAAAGCATCTTCGGCTTGATGGAAAATGACTGGATGATTGTATTGTTTGGATGGAGGCACAAGGAAGCAAGAACCTCCAAAATCATAAATTTGGGATAGAGCAGGCCATGGCAAAAACAGAGGATCCCAATCTGCTATAGAGTGAAGAGAAGTGTCCATCTTTTCAACATCCTCAGAATTCCATTTAGAATCTGAATCTCTAATCGTTGGGACGACATGCATTGTGGGTGTCTCTCTAGACCTCCCACGTAGATGATAAAGTGCCACTTTAAGAGATGAAGCAATTCGAGACATATCATCAAAGGTTTGAAACTCCATTACGGAGGGCTGGCCGTAAACCTATCCAGCACAAATGAATCCATGTTGAGTAGTGTGGGTGATTCTCACATCTTTCAGCCAAGCGAAGCCATCTATCAATGTATTTGTAAGACAGTTCACCCTTTTATTGTGATGTTTGCACGAGTTGACCGAAAATGATAAGAGAATTAGGCCTCATGGGGGACATTATCCTGGTAGGAAGAGGTACATAATTGTTTTCTTGATCAGAATCTGAGTTACCGACTAAAGAAATCACATTTGTTAAATATGAGAACTTTTGATGCGTTACAGTAGGTGGTTTGCCATTCTAAATAGGTATTATATACATAGCCGGGCTACGTGTCATGCTTATATGGATAACATACCTATTTGTTTTGTTCTTGATGGTTGATAAGTTTTCTTTTCTGTTGAAATAGTGAAAGGTTCTGCGAGATTATCATCCACTGGAGAGCTATTTGTATCTAGCTTAGACTTTAGAGGTCTTTTCTGATACATGGCTACATCGGTGAAGTGGACCTCCTTCCCTTTGAATGGCTTTTCATCTACAAAGCACAATGTACTTTACCCTCGTCATCAAAATATTTGATACATTGATGGAGAGTAGAGGGTATTATGGTGTAATCATGAAGCCATTGCCTTCCTAAGAGGATGTTGTAGCAAGCACACATCTTAACCACAAGCAAAGTGGTTTCTGAGGTTAGATCCCCCAACTAAAATCGGATCCAAATCTTACCAATTGGATCCTAGACTTCCCTATCATAACCTTAAATCAAGGTTTTTGTAGCAGATAGCTTGCTCACCGTGATACCAAGTTCCTGAAGAGCTGTGATTGTGGTGAGGTTGGGAGCTGATTTTGGGTCAACCTGAACTCTAGGAACAAGTATATCTTTGATGTAGGCCATGAAATAGAGTGGCTTTGTGTGCTTCATATCGCCTAAGAGAAGATCATCTTTGGTGAAGGCAATGGTGGCTTTAGAAGCATTATGAATAGAAAAACATTCCATATATTATTTCTGAGGCTTTTTGGATTTTGTTTTCAGATAGTTCTTCTTTATTTGATGCACTTGTGCTACATGAGTTTGATTGTTTGTATGCAAAGCTGATAGAGCTCGTATGAAGCTATTACGAGTCTCCTCAGATATTTGCAAAAGATCAAAAATGTGAAGTCTTGTAAGTATGTGCTTGAGGTGTTCAACAAAATCATACGTGAATCGTTCTGGTGGCCTTGCATTAGCATTTACATCTGAAGAAGTTATATTTACATTTGTGTTGTTTCCTGAAGGATTTATATAAGAAGAAGAAGAAGAGGGTCTATCATAGTTGACTCTATAGTTGTGACTGAAACGAGTGTCGTCGTTGATTATGCTGTTTCGGTCAACTTCTGGATGAGTATCTCTTCTTATTACATTGACTTATTCAGGTTCAGCAAAAAGTTAACTGACTTCTTTCATGCCTGCTTCTTGATTTGCATTGTCAGAAGAGGCTTGAGATGTTTAGGGTTCATCACTAGTAGTGCTCAGAATCACTAGAGCAGGAGCCAATGGCATCTCTTCTTTGGAGTTAGAGAGGTTATCTTGAACTTGGAAGATTTCCTGAAGTGCAGTAGGACTGCAAATGCTGAGGTCATTATGTTCTTCTGGCAACTCAAGCTCATTAGTTGGTCAGGAACAATAAGCTGAGTGCTTAGTTCAGAATTTGCATTTAAGGCATTGACTCAACAATTGGTTCAAGAGAAATTGCATGTGGATAAGAAGGCAATGCTTGTTATTGCTGTGCTTCATTGAATTCAACCAATGGCAAGGGGTCTGGATGAACTTCTAGAGGTAGCGGAAAAGGAGGAGGATTATTCGACCAACCACTTGTGCTAGGTCTATGTATGTCATAAAGAACTACCAACAGTGTATTGAGACTGTGCTTGATATTGAGCGTATCATTTCAAGATCAAAAGTTTGTTCAAAACTCTCATCCTCATCAAAAGGGTATTCATCAACAAAGTAGTCATCAATCCATCGATCATCTTCGAAATCAGAATACTCTGACCAATCTTCCTCATCATTTGAATTAGGAGGTATGCCATCCAATGATATCTTGTTGCAACTGGATATTGGTGGTTTTTCCTCATTCTTTGGAATTGGAATGATGAAGTCAGCCAAAGTAAAGTGACCTCTGATTGGTTTGGAGGTTCTTCTGAAATTGGAGCTTCGACCACCTTTTCTTTCTTCTATTTAGCTTGTTTCTCTTGTTTGGCAAGTGATTCTGAGTAGCTTTATGAAAGTTTTTAAGTTGCCTTTTAACTTTCCTTCTTTCTGCAGGTGTGGGTTTGGTTTTAACTATCTCCCAGCCTGTATCATTTACTAGGTCCGGGTGAAGCCACGTTTCTTCTCCTAAAGAGGTTTTGACTGGTATCAATCCCCGTTCATCATGTACTGCGTTGACGACTCAGAATTCAACGGTTAGTGGTTTTTGGTAGAGCAGACACTACTACAGGTGCAAACTGTTCGATGGAGATCACGTTCACTAGAGCTGCGTCATATTTCTGATAGAAAGTTATCACTCCATTTTCCACATCTCATTGACTTTTTCTTTCAAAATGAAGCAATCTTTGAGAGGATGAGACACAATTTGATGGTATGCACAGTAATTTGGGTCATTGACGCGACCTACTATTCAAGTTTCTTCATCGGTGGAAGCTCAATTTTATTATTTTCCATCAATGATTGAAAGATTACTTCAACATCCCCATCAAAAGGATATTTGGTTTTCTTCCTCTTTTCATACTCCTCCTTCTTGGTTTGATCAGTTTTGACATTTTGAGGCTTTTGAGGAGGTTTAGAGGTTTTCACATTGAAGACCTCCTATTTCTTCTTTAGTTTTGGAGTAAAAGATGAAGATGGCTCTGCTTTTCATTGACTTACCTTCTTCTGACTGATCTACTTGAGGGTCAGCTCTGCATCAGTAGCTACTTTAACTAATCAGGCCAGAGATATAGTTTTATAACTAAGTATGATAACCTTGATCTCTAGTCATAAATTGGTTTTGCATATTTCAGTGGTTGCCCTTTGAGATGGTTATTCTAAGCATCTGTAAGACAATGCTCTCTATCTGTTGATAAAGGATTGTGCAGTTTCATTGTTTCCTTGCCTTGTACTCTGAGCAAAGTGAAGGTGACTGTTTGATCCTCTTTTTGGAAGTGAAGTAAAAACTTTTCTTTTATGATGAGCCATGTCATGAACGTGAGCTCTGGCAACTGCTTGTGCCAATCAAAGGCAACTCCTTTCAATGTGCCAATGACTAGTCTTATTTTTAATGCATCTAACTTTAGCAGGCTTCCGAGGAGTGACTTGAAATGCATAATATGTTGGTATGCTAACCCCTTCCGAACGTATGTTTGGAAAGTCGAAAGTTTATAATCTCGTGGAAATAGAACCAAATTAAATTCCAAAGGATACTTGGTGTAATACCCTTCTTTTTCATCCCGGTCTCCACGTGTGATTTTGTCAATCTCTTCAACTTCTTTAAAGATTGTATGTTTTTCAGGATCTGTATGAAGACCAAGCATTGATGAATGATCACCACCAGAAGAACCGGTAGCTATGTCAGGGACATAATTTGAGTGTGAGACAGGTTAATTTTATGGCATTTCTCCTGATCATTGCCTATTCTCTTCCGTCAACAAACTGAGGATTGACTGGGGCTTCTGTTGGAACACCTAATTTATCTACCAAGATTTTCAACTGGGCAGTCAAGTGATAAATCTTAGCTCCTTGCTCTTTAATGACATCACTGCCGTCATCTTTTTGGTTTTCATTAGCATTTTTCTCACCAACATCTTTACTTCCATTAGCATCATCATTTCCATCCTTACTAGTCCAACTCCTTTCAGTGATCAATATAGTGTACTGAGGAGGGTGGGAGGATGTTAATGTAGGAGTGGATTGAATATCTTCTGTTTCTAAGTTAGTGATGGGATCCTCATCAAAGTTTGTTGCGACATGCTTTTCAGAAGTCCTACTTGAATGGGAGTTGGAGTCAGACTCTTGTGATTGAGTCTAAGCCATACTCCGTGTAACTCTCCGGGCTGAGCTTGGTCCAACCATGCGTGACGAGGTCAGGTTCGGATCATTTTCTTTAATCACCCATTTTTGAGTGATTGTGCACTGTGACAATTTTTGGGTTTAATCCCTGTAGTGAGCCAAAGCTTTTTTCTTTATCTGATTAGCCAGTCTGGCTGCCAAGGTTTGATTTTTGAACTGGTAACCAGTGGCCTAGAAGCACTAACAACTCATTCCCAATCCATGGAATTGGAAGTGAGAAGTGAAAGGATGTCAATAGCACCTCTCTTGTTCTTTTTCTTATGCTTTTTCTCTTATTGGAGCAAATCCTTAAAATGAGGGAATCATTCGAATTATTGATGACTAATCATTAGCTTTCTTTTTGTCTTTAGTACCATGTGATGACGCTAGGGTGAAGATTGTGGGGTGGGTCCTACAATGATAGAGGGTAGATGCCTCCTGTTAAACCTCCGTCCCTCTTTTTGAGAAAGAAAGAAGAAGGTATTATCTTCGACTGAGGCCAAGAGTTCATTCTCAGCCTTGCCAAATTTAGAAATGCATGGCTACAGCGACCACGTACTGCATCCAGGAATGGACGCTTGTTTCTGGGTCTTCTTATAAGTTATAAGTTGCCAAAGGCCCTCTAGTGCTTACTTATTAATGATCCATTGTTTGAGTCGAGTAGATGATGATCCTGAGCATTGGGTAGCCACTAAATGTAACTTGTTAAATGCTATTGACTTGTGATCTGTGAATCAGACCTGCCTTACCCCTAGACGAGGCTTAATGATGTGAAGGCTGCTACCTCCTGACTTCAATTTGTGTTTAAACTCCTCCTGAACCTTGTTGGAAACTCCAAGAAAATTATGGGCATATTTGGAAACCGAGGGTTTGAGAGCCTTGATCTTCTTGATGGATTTTGGTGTCACTAAAGACCCATTCAGATCAGTTGAAGTCATGAAGCCCATAGAAGTAGAGAGTCTTTAGAAGACTAAGACTCTCGATGTAGGGGCAGCAAAGTCAGTTAGAGTCCTCTTCAGTGCTTTTGTAGATGATTTGTTTTGGGTCTTAGAGATTTTGAAGAGCCTCTCTTTGGCCTCATCGAAAGTGATGATTAAGGAACCCATGATAGTTTTGCAAAAAAAGTAAGCCCAAAAAACTACATTAGTGTCACAACCAGTAGCGCTGCCCTTGGGCTAGCCAGAATGGTTTGTGAATGCCACCTGAACAACCATGGTTTTGAACCGAAATGGCCAGAAATAGGCATAAATCCTCATCTTATTGTACTATGCTGATTGTCCTAACTATCAGAATTTCTATAACATTTCGGGACCATATAATTAGGCTTAGAAGCATGCTAAGCTGATTACACCTATCTACCAAAATTTTAGTAACATTTTAGGGCTACCTGTGTTAGACTTATAAGCGAGAGAGGGTTGGATCTATTGAAAGGGATAGGGCCCACAAGATCGAGCCTACACCACTACTGCATTGATTACATGGGATCCATCAGTGCATGACGCTGGACAGTGCATGACTACAATGCCGTTGGTTTTATCACTGGTTTTGAGACAAACATTTATTTAAGTCGAAGCCTTTTGGATTAAATCACCACTCTTTCATTGTATAAAAGAGTGTTGATTTGGTTCGTGCACATCGAGGTGCAAAGTTCCTTCAATCAAATTGCCAAAGTATGCACTTTGAGGTGCCTAATACCTTCATGTAAATGATAAAAGGATCCACTTCAAGGTACAAATTTCCTTCATTTAACCTCCCAAACCCATTATAGACATCATGGTCTTGCATGGGTGTTTTCAAAAGTCAAACAAGTCAATTTGGAGACAAAAACAGGGTAGTGACCGTTGTCACGCTCCAATCAAGGGAATTGGGAAATTAGAGTGGGCCCCCAGGGTGTGAATATATAATCCCGTAGTAATCCGTGCCATGAGAAGATAAGCACAAATTCTTGCAAGGGAGATTCTACAGGAATGTGTGAGGCATATCCTCCGACACGTAATTTTAATTTCATACATAAGCGACACCTTTGAAATGCACATACAATGATCATCAATAACCATAAAAAGGATATCATACAATCATAACATAACTTAAGTTTTGTAGTTAACCATTTCTCATCACCAACATAAACACAGAATTCTTAACAAGTCTTATATACAATATCCAGTTCGAGCATCTCCATACACAAGACCAACATAGCTAGCCCAACATAACTACTTAACGTACTTTGGAAGACGACTTGTAAAATATGTTGTCATCTTTCCACTCTTCTATACCCTTAGGTACTGTTGGGGCACTCTCCGGCAACGCGTCAACCTTTGTGTCGGGATTTGATTCTGTACCTGTAACAGCAAAGGTAATACTGTTAACACAATGGTTAAGCAAATACAGGAATATATGAAACTATCATAATGTATCAAATGAATTAAGAAGTAAACATTAGTTAAAGAAGGCAATAATCGTATACTAGGCATGTTGTGCATGAATAAACATGTATAACAAATCATAAACAGGATGTTATACATACTAATTGGCAACCATGAGACTATATTCTTCCAAGAGAGAGTATATCATCTAGAGGGACCATACATAATTGGCAACCATGAGGTTATATTCTTCCAAGAGAGAGTATATCATCTAGAGGGACATACATATGGGTTACTAAGGGATTAGACTAGCTTCCCGAGGAGCGCTGACAACTCCTCCATAGACTACTGTAGTAGCAACATAAAAATACCCAAACTGGTCCCGTCGATCCTATAAGGGCACAAGCTAAGTGGTGCCAACTCAATGTATCAAGACCAACTCGAATTCATATCTTTCATACCTTTCAGTCATACTTATCATATCGTACACAAGGGAGATTCGGTTTTGAAATCATACTCAATCATAAAAATCTAAATTAATAAAGTAACCAATAATTGAATAATACATATTTATATAAGCTAAGAGAGCTCGAACCCTCTCCACTTTGGCTACACCCATTTGACTAACAGGCACATATTCAGCAGAAGCTCGGGTTTAATAGACACGCACTTAGTAAAAGCTCAGGTCTGATTTGTCTCAAGGTTTGCCAGGAAGAGTGGGCACATGATTAAATCATGTTGAGGGCAAGGTATCTTAATAATATGAATGCATTCAAATTTAAATAGGTGCCAAGGACATTTGCTAGCTAACCTTGAGTTAGATAATCCGTGATCCCGAGGTCATTTAACACAATGTATTCATAAAACATCCGATATCATTGTGTTACCAAATCTTGGCATTACATTGTGTACATAAAAGACACCTCTTCTTATGCTAACACTCATGACATGACATTAGGAATTCATTTGGAAAATCAAAGGCGAGAAATGACAGCTCCACATTCATCCTCCTTATCATTTGATCACCATTGGGTTGATTTAGTTGTGGTAAAGGGACCATATCTAAGCCCTACAAAGTCATTTGAAAACCCTAATATCCTAAATTCACAGTGTTCTTACAGCTTAGCCATATACATGTTAAGGCTTAGCCGAGTGGCTTAGTTTTTCCATCAAATTCCTACGCGGTTATAGTTTAACCATACATTAGCATAGGACTTAGCCGTGCTAAGCTTACGGGTAGGTTATGGCTAAGATACTGCTCCGCCGTAGTATAATTCACTGTGTAGCCATAGGTAAGCCGTATAAGGAAGTTAGGTATTCAGGCTTGTTGGAAGCAAGTGGGTCTTGTAGATAGATTTTCAAAACTTTTGACCCACTTGACACAGGGATCAACCATCCATAAGACCAAAAACTCAATCCAGGATGCATTACCCTCAATCTCGTGACCATGTATAGTAAATATTCTATCTAAAAGATAGAATCAAATGCACTAAATATTCACAATAATCTACGATATGAAAGAAGTAGATCATACCTTTGGAGATCCGCAGTGCTCTAATGGAGAAGTTGCGACTCTACTTGATGATGAGAATCTTCAACACCTCTTAGCCTTCCACGCTATGACTTGAATTGGATTTCTTTTCTCAAGAAGATTGGTGGAATCTTCAGGAGAAATCTCAACTCGAAACTCTAAGAAACTAGAAGAGAGAAGGAGAGAGAAACTTGTGCAACTCTTGCACGAATAGGGTTTTGGGCGTAAGAGAGAGTCTTATTGGACGTCCAAGAGATTTTATAGACTTTCAAATCTCTCCCTTGTCTAATTGAAATAGAAGTCTTACTTCCAAAGCAATTAGCAACTTTCTCCTTTCCAAACTCTTCTTTCTAGAGTTCAAGTCGGATTAGTATTTTCCAATATCTTGGGCTAGCGTGGGGACCACTAAGGATTCCTTAGAAAGCTGGCTCCAACTGGAACACCGCAACCGCACATCTCATGTGCAATCCGGGCCCATAGTTAATTGCAAATAACACCACTATATAAATGCAATTGCACTCCAGTCTTAGGAATAAATTACAATGAAGACCCTAAACTTCCCAATTACCACAAATAGGCCCCTCTATCAATATCTGTGGACCAATTGGAATAAATCTGTCTCTTCCAATCTAAGTTCCACATCTTATTATCCTTAAGCCCCAATTAATCACATAATCATCAGTACCATCCAATTAACTCTTAATTGAGATGGGTGCGCACTTACTAATAACAAATCATTAATTGGCACAAGGGGATAATAGAGATAGATTCCATCTTGATCATTCAATGTTCCCACAGTTCTACTACCACATACCCAAGACACTGAGGTGTTAACCTATAGTCGGCCTCACTCATTGGTGACTCAAAGCAAATGAATAGATAGAAACTTGAGTTCATCAATGTCTCAGGATTAAGAGCCTATTGTTAGGGAATTATGAAAGCATACCTTATTATTGAGACGGAATTCCATAAGATGCATCTCATGGTCCTTCAATACATCCAATGTACCAGCATCGTGATCCAGAATCTTACATTCTGATGATCGAGACAAATCACATTATCTCATAGTGATCAAAGTGCTGCAACCTTATCAAATAAGATGCCCAGTCTCATTACTGGTTGTGAAGCTATTTAAGTATAAAATTTGTGACATATATCTCCCACGTGTGGATCTCATCCATGCACATATATCACATCTAATATACTAATGGGACCCGGTTCAACTCATGAACCATTATGTCATATGTATTGGTCATGTGCATGAAGTAGTAAAATAATATTCATCTCATGAAAGTAAAGCATGATTTTATTGATAAATAAAGAAATTAATCAATTTATTACATTAACTGATGGATTGAGTCCACAAAATCTAACAAGGCTCTCAGGAAAGCTCGCCGTAAAATGGCTTACGTCTTGGTCACGGGATAGGTACGGCTTAGCCGTAGTTCATTCCACGGAGCAGCTGTGTGTTAGCCATTGTATAAGAATGGGTTCTTGTACTCTCGAGACTTTGAGCCGTACACACTTACGGCTTAGCCATGGTTTCGCCGTAAGCCTTAGAAATTCTAAAGGTGATTCTGAAGCTTGGGTTAAACACAGGACTCTAAAGTGTGGAGGTGAAGTGAGCTTTCTATGACTTCAAAACGTCACTAAAGGTGATTAAGGCTCACACAACACCCACAATACCTACTCATTCTTTAATTCATTCAATTAAACATATATACATACTTAAATCAAAGAAGAAGAAAGAGTTATAGCTTAAGATTTAGAATAATCAATCCAAAAGCAACAAATAAACATATATGCAGTACCATATATACTCCAATACTTGCCTTAACACAGTGCTTGACCATACTCAACTCCTCCTTGGTGTGTGATTAGGGAAAATCCTCAATGGGAGGTGGGTTCTCTACATAAAAGACATGTAAATGGTGAATGAGGTGTAGAATGCATGTATGTCATGTAATTGAGTCTTGACTCTGACAAACCGAAAAATGTGAAATGGAAGTAGATTCTTCACCTTAAGGAGCTGTAACTTGGAGAAAAAGGTGCTTTTCAAAGAGAAAATGCACAAGGGAGGAAAAAGATGAGCATTGGATGCTATTACTATGGCACGTAAGGCTTCAATCCCTGTTTACAACTCTAAATTAAGGTGAAGATGAAGAAAGGAAAAGAAAAGCAGCAGCTACAGCAAATGAAGAAAAGAGAGAATGAACGTTGGGTTCTCTTTTAACTAAACTTTTCCTTACAGTTACATTCAAGTCTAACATTTCTAGGGAAATTATAGTTTAGATCAAATAGGCCTCAATTGGGCCAATATGGGTCCAAATCAAGTCGAGCCCAACACAAAAGATGATCTATGCAAAGACTTACACAAGATGCGACTAATGAGGTGTCCATATGATGCAAGAACAATTTACAAAAAGGTCCATAACTACCTAGGTAAAGTCCGAACCCGACTTGACTACCTATCCATGACCCAAGCCTAAAAAGTTTAAGTTAAATTAGCCTAAACACATTTTAATTAATATAAAACAAAGTTAACTAGTATAGATCAAGGTTAGTTGGGATTAGGACCTTACATCCTCTCCCTCTTAAGATCATTCAGTCCTCTGAATACAACGTACCTCAGGTAGGAGCTCTAGATATTTTGCCTAAATTTGGTCTTCAAGCTCCGAAGTAGCTTCTTGCTGCCCATGATGCTCTCATAGAACCATGACCCAATTGATCGTTCGAGTACACAGCACTTGCTCTTTAGCGTCAATGACACAAAGGGGTCTTTCTTCATAGCTCGCATCGGGCTTAACTTGAATGTCATTTAATTCTGAAACATGTGAAGGGTCTAAGAAGTACTTCCTAAGCATCGATACATGGAATACGTTATGAACTCTCGCGAGTTGAGGTGGTAACTCCAATCTATTAGCTAAATCTCCAACTCTGCTTTGTATCTCAAAAGGTCCTACAAATCGCAAAGCTAACTTGCCCTTCTGCCCAAACCTGATAGTACCCTTCATTGTAGAAACTTTCAAGAAAACTTTGTCTCCTATCTATAATTCAAGGGGCCTACGACGGTTGTCTGCATAACTCTTCTGGTGAGATCGCACAACCTTCAATCTATCTTGTACCTTCTGTACTTTTTCCGCGGTATCCGCAACAAGAGAAAGTCCATGGAGACTTTTAACTCTAACTATTTTCCAACAAATTGGAGTACCGCACTTACGACCATACAAAGTTTCGAATGGAGCCATTCCGATGCTCATGTGGTAGTTATTGTTATACGCAAATTCACATAAGGAGAGGTGTTCATCCCACTCCTTTCCAAAGTCCAACACGCTAGCTCATAGCATATCTTCCAGAGTTTGTATCATAGGTTCCGATTGTCCATCAGCCTGCAGATGATAAGTGGTGCTGAAATTAAGTTTGGTACCTATGGATTTCTGAAAAGACTGCCAAAAGGAAGACACAAATCTACTGTCTCAGTCAGAAACAATTGAAACTGGAGTACTGTGCAACCACACAATCTCATTAATGAAGATCTTGGCCATGTCATGGAATTTCATCCCTTTCCTAATGGGAATAAAGTGGGTTGATTTCATTAGTCGATCGAAAATCACCTATACAGCATCATAATGTTTGCTCATCTGTGGCAGCCCTGAAACAAAATCCATTGTTAGATTCTCCCATTTCCACTTTGGAATCTGTAAGGGATGTAGCAAATCAGGAGGCTTTCTATGTTCAGCCTTTACACGTTAATAGGTAAGACACCTTGCTACAAAACCTGCAATGTCTCGCTTCATGTTATTCCACCAAAACCTTTCATTTAGATGCTGATACATTTTAATACTCCCGAGGTGCATGGAATATCTAGCGTGATGTCCTTCGGTCATAATTGCTTCTTTCAGATTTTGATTTTAGACCACTGGAACATACAACCTGTCTCTGAAGTATAATACACCACTACTATCCTGAAATCTGGCTTTTGTGATATGTAGTAGCGAATCTTAACAAATTCTTGATCTTCAAATTGTCTCTCTTTAATTTACCGGATTAAGTTGGATTCAAATACCGACATAGCCACTAACATGACCTTATCATCCACAAATTCGACTTCCACGTCCAAATCTTGAAATTCTTCTACTAGAGACCATTCACCACACATGGCTGCCATCTCAACAGTCGATTTCCTACTTAATTCATCGACCACTAAGTTTCCTTTTCCAAAAAAGTTTTTGATTTGAAAATCATAGTTCTTTATGAATTCTAGCCATCTACGCTGTCTCATGTTAAGATCATGCTAAGAGAATAAATACTAGAGACTGCGGTGATCACTATGAACTTCAAATCTCTCTCCACATAAGTAATGTCTCCATAACTTCAAAGCGAAGACAACAGCAGCCAACTCTAGGTCATGTATGGCATAATTCTTTTTATGTTCCCTTAAGTGTTGGAATCCATATGTTACCACCTTTCCATTCTACATTAATACACATCCTAACCCAATCTTTGAAGCATCAGTATATTTAACAAATCCACCACTACCTTCCAGTATAGATAAGATTAGAGCTGAGGTTAACTTTTCCTTAAGGAGTTGGAAACTCGACCACATTCAGTTGCTCAAACAAATAGTTCATTCTTCCGAGTCAATTTTGTCAAAGGTGCGACTATTTTGGAAAAGTCCTTTAAAAACCTTCGGTAGTATCCCGCCAAATTGACAAAACTTCTAACCTCTGCTATGGTTTTACGACTCTACCAACTAGTTATTGCCTCTATCTTAGTTGGGTTTACTGCAAGTCCATCTTTTGAAATTCTATGTCCCAAGAAAGCAACTTGTTCTAGTTAGGATTCACACTTGTTCAGTTTGGCATACAGTCGATGATCCCTCAAAAATTGCAAGGAAGTCCTCAAATGTTCAGCATGTTCTTCTCGAGTCTTGGAATACACCAGTACGTCATCAATGAGAATTACTACAAACCGATCAAGATAAGGTGGAAAGATCTTGTTCATCAAGGCCATAAATACAGCTGGGGCATTCGTTAACCCAAAAGGCATGACTAAGAATTTATAGTGCCCATATCTTATCCTGAAAACTGTTTTAGATGCGGCTTGATCTTTAACTCGCAACTGGTGATATCTAGACCTTGGATCAATCTTTGAAAAGTGAGTTGCACTCTGTAATTAATCAATTAGTTCATCAATTATAGGTAGTGGATACTTATTTTTTATTGTCACCTGATTCAACTACCTATAATCAATACACATTCTGAGGGTGTTATCCTTCTTCTTCACAAAAAAACTGGGGCCCCCCATGGTGATGTGCTAGGATGAATAAACCCCTTATCCAATAAATCTTGCAATTGCATTTTTAGCTCACATAACTCTGTGAGTGCCATTTTATACGGAGCCTCAGAAATTGGAGCTGGACAGGGTACTAGTTTTATAGTAAAGTCTACTTCCCTAATCGGAGGAAGACTAGGTCCTTTGTCGGAGAATACAATTGGAAACTTACAAACCACTGGTATCTCCTTTAGCTTCTTAGGTGGTTTCTTCTCAACAATGAAGTCAATGTACCCCTCGCAAACACTATGAATTAATCTTTTTACTCGAAGTGCTGAGATTAACCTAGTGTTCAAACTCTTCTTTTCACCTTGGAATATAACACTCGGGCCAGCTTCGTCTACCTTTACAGTGACAATCTTATGAAAACAGTTTAAACAAGCCATATACTTAGTCAGCCAATCCATGCCTAAGATCACATCGAAATCGTGCATCGATAGCATGATGAGTTCCGCTGGAAAAGGGACTTTTCCAATTAAAACTTAATAACCTAGATAATAGTCCTCACAAGTCACTTGTTTATCGATAGGAGTGATAACACTCAACACATACGGTAGTTGTGCTGGTGGCTCCCGCATCCTACTAGAAAATTGGGGTGAAATAAAGGAGTGTGAAGATCCCGAATCAAACAACACGTTAGTGTTTATATCACAAATGGAGACTTTACCTATGACCACATGCTTTGTTCCTTTCGCTTCTTCATGAGTCAAAGCATAGGTGGGGCTTTGCTTGTGGGGTCGGTTATACTGCCCCTGTTTCTACTATCTTTGTTTTTATTGACCTTGACCCTATCGTGTCTGCCCTTGGCCTTGCCTCACCTGCTGTTGTTGACTTGATGTTGCAGGCAGTGCTGGTCTAGAAGACTGTTGATACTGCTGCTGGGTTGGGGCTTGACTAGAACCCTTTTTTCTTGGGCATTTTGACAAGTGATGGTCTAACGAGCCACAACTGAAACAGGCTCCCGTAGACTTCTTACATTTACTTGTCTCATGGCCTTTTCCACACACTCCGCAGACTGGCTTGATGTTCCACCAATAACTCCCTTTTGTTTCTTAGGGTGTTGTTGACTCTTCCCTGAAGACGGGGCACTCCTCCTAGACTCTCCCAAGAATAAGCTCTTCTCAATTTCTTCAGCCACATAGGCTCTCTCCACAGTGTCATCATATTGTGCTGGATGCTAGAAAACCATAGTGTTTCCCTTAATAGTAGGCCATAACCATTTGAGAAACCTCTCAACTCTTTTCTCCTCATTATCAATCAAGTCTAAAGCAAACCAAAAGAGCTGGCTAAATACAGGCACGTATTCCGTAATCGTCATGGAGTTCTATTGTGGGGTGAGGAACTCAGCCTTCTTTTTACAGGTCACATGTTTTGGAATAAACTTCTTCCTAAATTGCCTCTTAAAAGCTTCCCACACGGTAGCAACTGGCATAGCCCTAATTTGATCCCGGATATTCTTCCACAATGTATCTGCGATATCTCTAAACATGGATGCCGCAAGGACCACTTACTACCTTTCTGTGCAAGTCAGGAATCAAAAACATTATCTGGATGTATGAACATTCATTGGCTTGTAATGGATCCTCTCGTCCAGTGAACTCCGTAGCTCCCCTCTTTCGGAATTTCTCATACAAGGAATTAGGATCTTCGGGTTGGTTCTGCCTTTCCAGAAGGGTAGCCAACTACACTTGCATGACTGCTTGGTTGGCGTTGTTGGCAGCTAATTGATGTATCAGCATCATAAATCGCTCCTCCATGTTATAAGTAGGATGAGGAGGAGGTAGTGGTGGAGGGTCCACACCATCCAATTCGATGTTGTTGCGGTTGTTACCGCCCGAACTGTTGTTCGTATCGGACCAAACGCCATTTATCTGCAATTATAACAGTAGTTAGTCATATATATACTATATCAATACAAGACAAGTGATAATCTTAATGCAAAAATTCAACCCCCAATCGGACCTATTGGAACCTCGCCACATTTCCTAAAGTTACTAATTCTTTTAATTGACTTCTTAGTCGCTCTGATACCATTACTTATGTATGTCACGCCCTGATCTCGGGAATTGGGGAATTAGAGTGGGCCCCCAGGGTGTAAATACATAATCTCGTAGTAATCTGTGCTATGAAAAGATAAGCAAGAATTCCTACAAGGGAGATTCCACAGGAACATGTGAGGCATATCCTCCGACACGTAATTTTAATTTCATACATAGGCGACACCTATGAAATGCACTTATAATTATCATCAGCAATCGTAGAAAGGATATCATATAATCATAACATAACTTAAGTTTTATAGTTAACCATTTCTGATTCCAACATAAATACAGAATTCTTAACAAGTCTTATATACAATATCCAGTTCAAGCATCTCCATACACAAGACCAACATAGTGATAAGTTATTAAAAATACATATTTTCATACACATTTTGGACCATTTTAATGACTTATTAACTTGAAGGAGCCTCATTTAGCATGTTCTAGTGGTATCAAGCATTTTAAATTCATTTTAGTATTTCTCTGCATAATTTGTTTGAAAATTACACTTTTTGCTTTCAATCATGAAACCTGCCATTTTTGGAAAGTCTAGTTATTGAAAGTTTTATGAAAATAATTATTCTAATGAAATAAATTGAGTTTTAATCATCATTAGTTCATTTACATAAAATCATGAAAAATGGTGTGCATTTTTATTGCCATTTCATAAGAAATGGGCTCGCATTCATGCATTTGTGATGTTAGGGGTAAAATTGTCTTTTCACATGAATTCACATTTGTTTTGTAGGAAATTAATGATATGGGTCCCATTTGTAAAGAATTAAGGCAAGAAATTGATTTTCAAGAGAATGGAGAGAAAATTTGAAGAGAAAAAGAAATTGGAAGAAAATTACAAAAAGTCGGCTTCATGGTCCCCCACACATATGCACATATGTGGGGTACACTTGTAAAACGTCCAAGATAGGGTCCATTTATTTGTTGCACACTTTCAAGAGATTTTGAAGAGAATTTGAAGAATATATCATCAAAGATGGACAAGGAAAGCCACATAGGAGTTCTTTTTGGAGAAGGAAAATATTTAATTGAAAAAAATAAAAAAAATATCCAAGCAAGCATTTCACATCCAAAAGAGGATTTTATTCAGATTTTTGGTTGAAAAAGAAAAGGAAAAGAAAATCAAGAGGGTTATCTTCAAAGATCTCTTCAAGTTTGAAGCCAACAAGAAGAACTTTCCAAAAAAGGAAAGTTAACAATGTAAAGAGATAAAAGGGAAAGTTCTACACCTCATGTGGGCCAAGTTTGATTTCAAGAGAGGATTCTTATCCCTAAATTATCTCTCAAAAGATCTTAATGCAAGGTAGCACATACAAGAAAGGAAAGAAGCATCCAAGAGGGACTTCCAAACAAAGCAAGCAAGGAAAGAAAAGAAAAAAAATAGAAAAAAAAAAATCCCAAAAGATATCTCACACCCAAGCCATTGTTTGGGAACCTTTTTCTTTCATTCTTTTATTATTTTTAAGATCTTGGAGTTTGAGAAGGAGTAGGACTTGAAAAAGTATAAATAGGGCACCCCTCTCTCATATCCTTTATGGAAGAATTGCTCACCTCCCATCTCTAGATTTCTACACTCCATCTCTCCCTCTCTTGTCTCTCCATCTTAAGTCATCAAGGAGGCTTAGCTCTAAAGCCACACTACCAACCTTGAAGTGTCAACTAGAAGGAGGAATTCTCATCCATCCTAGGATGTAATTGTTTGCTTTTTATTTTCAATCCTTTGTAAAACAATTTCATACTAGTAAAATTTGTTTCTTTTCAATTGTTCTTGTCTTTGATTTTTTGGTGGTCATAATTTTATTCTTGTTTGTGATTGGGTTAATTTCACTCTCATTTAAATATTGGGATAGAATTGGAATCACAACTATTAACCATCTTAGTAACCTTTTTAATATACTTTGTTTCGTCTGATACATTGTATGTTTAGAGGTAATGCAAGATGGAGTTAAAAAGGTTTGAGTGAAAAAAGATTAGAGGCCAACTCTAAAATTTATTTCTAGATTGAATGGAGATTTGTTGTTTTCACTTGGATTGACGACCCAAGATGAAGAATAAGACCCTAAGACAATGCTTCTAATCTTTTTGAGCCTAAATTGAGGTAAGAAATTGAAAGAATAATTTACTGCCTTTGACTTCAGTTGTTTACCGCCTTTGACTTCCTGCAATATTAATTTATTTTCTTGCACTTTTGATTCTTATTATTTGCGCTTTAATTTCAAATTTCTATTGCTGAAAATTTCATTGGGTTTCATGTATATTAAAATCAGATCTGAAAGTTGAATTGTTTATATATGAAAACAGTCTACAAATTGAATAAAATTCAGATTTGAAAGCATTCCAAAAGTGTGCAGAAAATTAGTTTCAATGAGGTTCATGTTGGACGACTGTTATCAACAATTTATACATGTTTATAATGGCTGAATGCTTGATGGTTTCAATTAAATTAAACCCGAATTCAAACCTAAAAAATCAATGAAAAACAATCCAAAATCAGTTCTAAAACAATGGTGAAAGTTGGCTATTATTCAAGTGATTGTGTGAATTGTTTTAACTATTTTTGAAAATTGATTTTTTGCACTAGAATATTGAATATTTAGATCTGAAAAGGAATTAATTTTGCAGTAAAAACCTGATTTCTGAATGTTTATTGGCATCACACATCATTCTCACACATCACACACATACATACACACGCCCCAACCTTCTATTCACTCTTGTAGTTTCTTCTTATTTTGCATTAATTCATTCATAGAGTAGTTTAGGAAATATTAGGTTTCAGATTTTTATTCTTATTTTTAGAAAGATTAATGTGTGATAGTTTAGGATAAAAGCATTTTCAAATTAGGTAGTTGTTGTACTATAGAAGACTTGTATAGTTGTATTGTATAGTTTGTTTTAGAAACTTGCTTAGCATTAGGTGATTACTAATTTGATTTTAGGTTTCCATTTAGAGTTCTTTCTAAACTTAAATTTCTTTCTAATTTTGAATAGGATTTAGAAATCTTTTGTTTTTAGTTTAATTTAGTTTCTAATTTAGGAAGTTTTTGTTTTCTTTAACTTTTGTTTATTTTGTTCCTAACTTTGTTTAGTTTTCTTTTTAGTAAGTTTCTAATTTTAGATTTAGTTTTATTGGAAGTTCTAACATGTGTCTTGTTTTGCAGTAAATTTAATTTTATTTTTAGAAACTTTCAGATTTAGGATTTACTTTCTTTGTTTGAATTGTGATTGTAATTATTTTGTTTTAGGAATGCATGTATTTGTTTGATTTTAATTAGGATAGTTTTAGAATTTTGAATAGGCAAATGACAAGTTGAAAATATTTTAAATATAGCTCCCTATGGATTTGACCTCATACTTACCGAGATATTACTACATCGCAACCCTGAACTTGGGGTTGACGAACACATAGCTAGCCCAACATAACTACCTGACGCACTCTAGAAGACGACTAGTAGAATACGTCGTCATCTTTCCACTCTTCTATACCCCTAGGTACCGGTGGGGTACCCTCCGGGGATGATCAACCTTTATGTCGGGATTTGATTCCATACCTGTAACAACAAGGGTAGCATTGTTAACGTGATGGTTAAGCAAATACTAGGATATATGAAACTATCATAATGTATCAAATGAATTAAGAAGTAAACATTAGTTAAAGAAGGCAATAATCATATACTAGGCATGTTGTGCATGAGTAAACATGTGTAACGAATCATAAACAAGATGTTATACATACTAATTGGCAACCATGAGGCTATATTCTCCCAAGAGAGAGTATATCATCTAGAGGGAGCGTACATATTGGTCGCTAGGGGATCGACTAGCTTCTCGAGGAGAGCTGATAACTCCTTTATGGACTACTGCAGTAGCTACATAAAAATACCCAAACTGGTCCTGTCGAACCTATATGGGCACAAGCTAAGTGGTGCCAACTCAACGTATTAAGACTAACTTAAATTCATGTCTTTCATACCTTTCAGTCATACTTATCATATCGTACACAAGGGAGATTCGGTCTTGAAATCATATTCAATCATAAAAATCAGGATTAATAAAGTAACTGATAAATTAACAATGCAAATTTATATGAGCTAAGCGAGCTCGAACCCTCTCAACTTTGGCTACACCCATTTGATTAACATGCACGCACTCAGTAGAAGCTCGGCCTAACAGACACGCACTCAGTAGAAGCTCAGGTCTGATTTGTCTCAAGGTTTGCCAGGAAGAGTGGGCACATGACTAAATCATGTTAAGGGCAAGGTATTTTAACAATATGAATGCATTTAGATTTAAGTAGGTGCCAAGGACATTTACTAGCCAACCCTAAACTAGATAATCCGTGATCCCAAGGTCATTCAACATGATGTATTCATAAAACGCCCGGTGTCATTGTGTTACCAAATCTTGGTGTTACATTGTGTACGTAAAAGACACCTTTTCTTACGTAAAAGACACTTTTTCTTATGCCAACACCCATAACGTAACATCAATAATTCACTCGAAAAATCGAAGGGGATAAGAGATAGCTCCCATACTCATCCTCCTTATCATTTGATCACCATTGGGTTGATTTAGTTGTGGTAAAGGGACCATATCTAAGCCCTACAAAGTCATTTGAAAACCTTAATATCCTAAATTCACAATGTTCTTATGGCTTAATTGTATATATGTTACGGCTTAGCCGAGTGGCTTAGTTTTTCCTTCAAATTCCTGCGCAGTTACGGTTTAACCATACATTAGCCTACGGTTTAGTCGTGTTAAGCCTACAGCTAGGTTATGGCTGAGATATGGCTCAGCTGTAGTACAATTCACGGTATAGCCGTGGGTAAGCCGTAGAAGGAAGTTGGGTATTCATGCTCTCGGGAAAGCTCGCAGTAAAATGGGTTACGACTTGGTCACGGGATGGGTACGGCTTAGCCGTCGTTCATTCCACGGAGTAGTCGTGGGTTAGCCATAGTACAAGAATGGGTTCTCGTACTCTCGGGACTTTGAGCTGTACACACTTACGGCTTAACCGTGGTTTCGCCATAAGTTTCAGGAATTCTAAAGGTGATTTTGAAGCTTGGGTTAGATACAGAACTTTGAAGTGTGGAGGTGAAATGAGCTTTCTATGATTCCAAAATGTAACTAAGGGTGCTCAAGGCTCAAACAACACCCACAATACCTACTCATGCTCTAATTCATTCAATTAAACATATATACATATGTAAATCAAAGAAGAAGAAAGAGCTATAGCTTAAGATATAGAATAATCAATCCAAGAGCGAACAAATAAACATACATGCAGTGCCATATATACTCCAATACTTGCCTTAACATAGTGCTTGACCCTTTTCAACTCCTTCTTAGTGTGTGATTAGGGAAAATCCTCAATAGGAGGTGGGTTCTCTCATAAAAGACATGCAAATGTGAATGTGATGTAGAATGCATGCATGTCATGTAATTGAGTCTTCTTGACTCTAACTAACCAAAAAATGTGAAATGGAAGTAGATTCTTTACCTTAAGGAGCTGTAACTTGGAGAAGAAGGTGCTTTCCAAAGAGAAAATGCACAAGGGAAGAAGAAGATGAGGAATGGATGCTATTACTATGGCATGCAAGGCTTCAATCTTTGTTTACAACTCTAAAGTGAGGTGAAGATGAAGAAGGGAAAAGAAAAGAAGCAGCTCCAGCAAACGAAGAAAAAGAGAAAAAGAGAATGAATGTTGGGTTCTCTTTTAACTAAATGTTTCCCTGCAGTTACATTCAAGTCCAACTTTTTTGAGAAAATTACAATTTAGGTCAAATAGACTTCAATTGGGCCAAGATGGATCCGTATCAAGTCGAGCTCAACACAAAAGATGATCTACATAAAGACTTACACAAGATGTGACTAATTAGGTGTCCATATGATGCAAGAAAAATTTACAAAAAGGTCCTTGACTACCTAGATAAAGTCCAAACCTGACCCAACTACCTGTCCATGACCCAAGCCCAAAATGTTTGAGTTAAATTAGCCTAAACACATTTTAATTAATGTAAACAAGATTAATTAGTATAGATCGAGGTTAGTTGGGATTAGGACTTTACAACCGTAGGCTCATTGTCATTGCCTATTTTATATTATCTCCCACGGTCACGTCACTTCTTGTATAGCTTCCCTCGGTCATAGGATATTTACACAGCATCCCGCGGTCACTGGTTAACAGCCGCACATTTCAATACTTTTTTCAGAATTTTTCATGGATTTTAACCAATTTTTATGTTTTTTGGCTAAATTTGATCACAAATTAGAGTGAAAATATTCCCACAAACGGCGTCAATCTTCTAATCGCACTTGAAACGTGATGTGAAATGCAACGAATTCGAGTTTAAGCATTAAGAATAATGGGAAATAACTACAGTTCATCATTATTTTTCCTTTTGTTTACATGGGTTTAAATACTTTGAACGAAGGGATGTAGGTTGTTTACAAGTTTTTTAAATATTTACAACCCTTCGCTCTAGTCTCAGATGTAATCCAAATTCAGAAAGTGTAAGAAAATACACGAAAAAATGAAAAAAATACAAAAAAGAAGGAGACAATGAAGAGTGACCATGGGTCACAGTCATTGGCTCCTTGTTAGTGACCATGGCTCACGGCCACTGGCACTGTTCACCGCTTTTCTTCTTTTGTTTCACTTCTGTTATACTTCCAGGCTGCCGAAACTTGTTTTTCCCAATCTTTGGAGTGTTGAATGACCATTAAAAGCGCTTGTTTTGGCTGTGGAATCGATCAAAACCTTTGGTGATCATCACTTTTGGTTATAGACTGTTTTTGTACAAATCTGAAAAGGGTGCTATTTGCAAGCAAAGTGGAGCCGATTGTGTCATTTTGAACTTATGATTTTCAAAGGACAGAATGAAGCCTAAAGAGACTTGTTCATAACTTCCAGGATGACTCCACAACCCTCCCAAGTAAGAAAAACAACCAAGTGAGAAAAACAATGGAATTGATTTTATCCTTTGTATGCTTGATGAAACTTGAACATTGTCTTCTCTAAATAATGCACATGCTCCTTCTCCTTCTCTGAGTCATTTCTCACCTCAAGTTAGTGAGGAGGAGAAGAAGAAGTGGACTAGAGTACTTGGAGTGCTTTGTGATTTACTTGATCTTGCTTAGAACTCTTGGAACCTTGGAGTTTGTCTTTGAGATTTTGGAACTGGTGTCACTGTCTACTGTCTGTGTCTCTTCCCAAGTGTCAAACCTCCCTTTATAGATTTCAGAAGTGGTTTAGGGAGTTATGGGAAGTTAAAGTTCAAAAGGAAGTGGAGGGAATAGTAGAAAGCTGCTCCATAGGTGTTAGTGACCATGGCTATGGTCATTGATAGGTCCCAATTTGGACTTTTGGCATGTGACCCATTTTTGCCTGCTTGGGCCCAGAATAATGTCCAATCTTCATGAAACTTGGAAGGATGCTTTTTAACATTATTTTGAAATGTGTCATAAAAATTTCAACCCGTTTTGACCTTTTAAAGTTCGTCAACTCTCCCATTGACTTTTCATGAAAATGAGCTGTTATTTTAGTCATTTGAGGCCTAAATGACATCGGTTTTGTTTAAAACTTGGAGGGACTAATGTCAGGGGTATCTTGGAGTCCATCCAAATTTTATGTACTTTGGATTTGTGGAAGTAGGGTTTCGAACAGCGACCCATTTGTTACATGTTCTAAGTTACTGTTTTCTTCACACTATAGGCAGTTAGCTTGTTTTCTACACGAATGACGTCCAATTGACTTAAAATCTTAAGGAATTAAATTTGAATATATTTGAATCTCTATTCCGAATTTCATCAGCTTTGGCCTCCTAGAAACAGGACTTTGGTCAATGAACTCCGTAACTCGGAAATCACGGACTCCTAGTTGACATGTGGTTGAAGTAGGCTCAAACGAAATCCTTTTGACTTGAAAATTTGTAGAATCTCCTTGGAGCATCACTAAAGCTTTGTACCCAAATTTCATCTATTTTAGGCATCGTGAAGTAGGACTTTGGTCAGTGACCCCCATGACTTGGAGGTCATCGACCAAAAGTTGACATGTTTGTAGACTTTAGGTCAAATGATGTCCATTTGTCCTAAGATTTTGCGGAGCCTCCTTTGAGCATAATTTGAGCTTTTTCCAGGAGTTTCAGTTGATTTGATCTTTATGAGGTGTCACTTTGCACAGTGACCCCACGGTAAATGACCATTTGAACTGAGTTTGGGTCCAAATGATGTCCAAATGCTTTGAAACTTCAAAGGATAGTCTTTGAATGTATTTGAAGGCATTCCTGTGACTTTTTGCTTGTTTTGACATGTAGAAGTATCAATTTCCACAGTGACCCTCAAGGAGCCAATAGATAGTCACTAAAGCTTAATTTGAGCTGAGATAAAATCCAAATGCTTTGAAACTTTGCAACATAATTTCCAAGCATGCTTTGGAGTTACAATGAGAGTTTCAACAATTTTGGTAACCCTGACGCTTAAGCGTGTTCAATGACCTTTAGACACTAAGCCAATGAACCTTAAATTTGAAGTTTGGTGAGTCAAGTGACCAAATGAAGTTCACTAATTCTGGAATTAGAACTGCTACACTTTGAGCTCATCCGAAGTCTTCTAAGTGGATTGTATCAACTTTGAACATCTGGATGCAAACTTGACTTGTCATTCCACAATCCTGGGGTTTATGTACTCGTGGTTTGGAATTCTCTTATAATATCTTCACTGCAACATTTGTAATTTTTTTGGGTCAACAATTAATAGTTTGTTTTCATTTTTCTGTGTGTTGAGTTTTGTGAGATTGAATCTACTTCATCTCCAAATTTTCTTCATCACTCCTCTCAGTTGAGAATTGATGAGGAACATGAAGAAAAAGCTATAGAACAAGAAGCAGAAGAAGAAGGTAATGATGATTATGATGATCCATCTTTTTCTAGTTGTTTACAAGATTTTGAAGAAAGGCTCATTGATCAGTCCGTACACAATGAA
The DNA here is from genome assembly GCA_037013555.1 of Sextonia rubra. Taxonomy (NCBI): domain Eukaryota; kingdom Viridiplantae; phylum Streptophyta; class Magnoliopsida; order Laurales; family Lauraceae; genus Sextonia; species Sextonia rubra. Next base: position 70,558,871 of record JASUAD010000001.1, read on the forward strand.
TATTTGGTGTCTAGAGTGAATGAAAGATTTGATCAGTTGGAACTGAAGTCTGCTCGCTTGGTCACCAAGCTTGACTCCATATTGGACCATTTGCGTCGTCAGTGATCCTTGCAGGCTTGATCCGTGGATGCTTTTTATGCTTCACTCTATTATGCTTAGTTTGATGTTATTTGATCTTAAAAGTTGTTGTTGACTTCAGTTGCTAAGTTGATTTCCTATTATGAACATCTTATCATTTCAAGTTGAGCTTAATGCTTTATCTTGTGTTATTTGCTACTTTCCAATGCTTTATCTGTCTCACTTTGTCAATTATGAAAAAAAAGAAAGGGGACATAAATAGAGGATCTCAAAATTTAATTTCATGATTGTTTAACATGGCCTTTTGCCAAGTATTGTTCATGGCAGGATTTACAGATGCCACCATTTCATTGCGGATGGTCGCGGATGGTCTTTTTTTTTTTCTTTGGGTTTATATTGTCTGGGTAGAATTTATTTTTTAGGAAGTTTTGTCCATGAATTGCCAAAAGGGGATTTTAAGATATTGAGTCAGTTGGCTAATTCATGGAATTTGGACAAAACTTGGGTCCATTGTTATGTAACTTTCACTTTTAGAGTTGGACTATAGCGTGTGACTGAAGGCCATTTGAAGAACGTTAGTTAAAGACAGTTTGAGCACAATATAAATAGATAGAAGGCCTATCTGATCGAGCCAAGAGGATGCCCACTCGAGCGGACCTCACAGGAAAATGCCCTAAACAAAACTGATGCCCACTCGAGTAGACCCATTGCCTGCTCAAGCGGACTTGAACGTAGCCCAGCCTCCAAGGCAGAATCACTGTGACTTGAGCAAGCACTTCATTTGCTCGAGTGGACGGTGCAAGGTCTTGATTCGAATTTAGAAACACCTTCCTTGTTTCAATTTAACTCTACTAGTTCATTTTTATTGAAACCCCTACCTCTGCTCCACGACCAAAGGCCTATTAAAACAATGTTTTTCTCTCCTATAGGGTATGCATCTCCCAATCCTAAACCCAAAAAACCCATTAGAGATCCTTTCTTCTCACTAGAGCAGCCATTGAAGAGTGTTGAAGATTTAGAGCTTTTGGAGACCCTTTCTCCTACTCTTTTGTAATCTTGAGAGGTTTCAAGACGTGACGATTTAAGCACGGGAGGAGGTGAACTGCGTGTGTGTTGGTGAGAAGAACTAAAGTCCTTAGGCTGTTTTAAATTGGGAAAAGGTTGTGAGTATATCTTGTAAACATCTATTTTATAGTACTTGGTTTTTCCTTTAATTGGGTGATTGGTCTTGTGGTTTTTTCCCTTCTAGGGCTTTTCATGTAAAAATTGTGTGTCTTCTCTCTTGTAGTGTTTGTTTTGTTTGTTTTCTTTAATTGTTTAAGTAATTAGACTGCATATAAAAATATATGTGGATCCTTAACCCAGATTAGGGTTTAAACTTCTTAGTAATGTCCGAGTCCTGCCTTTTAATTACTAAGGTCAAGGTTGTGGGCTTCTAAACATGGGCCTAATGGGGTCACAAACTTAAATCCGAATGAGACAACAATGAAAACTTATCAAAAGTACTGGTCAATTTCATCACCTTAATCAATGATCATTAAGAGATAATTATGAGAAATAAATCAATCCTTCACATGCAACACGATAAAGATTGGATGCAGGAGACAAATGTACCACATATGTGGAGACAAATGCAGGAGAACCCTGTGAATTAGTTTGGTTGGAGGATAATATAAAATTCTCCAACTGAGAAGCCGCCTGTGTAAATTATATACATGTTGTTGAGTAAATCAATTGGGTATGACACCGTCCATTGACTTTCTTGTGTTAGATGTGGCTGGTAGTTTTGCAGTCTCTTTCTTCTGCTAGCTCATTATTATAGAGTAGCCTCCTTCCCATGATCACTATATAAGAGTGATTTGTTAGTGGTGAGATGCACTAGATAAAACAATGGCCAGCTCCTCCTTACATAACAGCCTTTCCATGTTCGCTACAATACTTCTTATGGGGTTACTAATGGCAATCTTACGATTAGCAGGTCTCTCTCTCTCTCTCTCTCATAATTTATAGAAATTATTTGGTACACCCAGTTTTTTTTTTATGTTGATAACCCATTCAAATGAATCACACATAAGAGACACCTTTAATTAAATTGACTCTGTCTGTTTTTATACGCATCCAAATGAACTGCACTGCTGGAATTTCTTACAGAATGACCGTCCTCTCTTTTTGGAGGAGTAAAACCTTGTGGGCCATCAATCATGAGATTAATATTAACAGATGGTCCCCAAAAGTTTGGCACAAGAGTAGAGCGCATCCATATCTTGGGCCCAAGCAAAAGTCTCCCATGCACGGCTCTCGCATGGGATATGGACTACTCTTGTGCCCAAGCAAAAGTCTCCCATGCACGGCTCTCGCATGGGATATGGACTCTCTCTCTCTCTCTCTCTCTCTCTCTCTCTCTCTCTCTCTCTCCCATGCACGGCTCTCGCATGGGATATGGACTCTCTCTCTCTCTCTCTCTCTCTCTTCTCACATCTCTATTGTATATATATATAAACTAGCGCTTCAGGGCTAGCGCCCAACGTGGGCCATGAAAAAAATAATAAAGAAGTTTTTTTAAAAATTATTAATAATTTAAATAAAATATAAATTAATATTATGTACGTGAATTTAGTTGGATTGAGGTTAACATGATTCCTAAAACTCCCATTTTTCAATAATCTTAAGAATCTTAAGAACACCACTGTTGACTGCAATGACTCATGACAAAATAATCAAGATTTATGGGCTACAAATTACCATGAACAATTTAGGGTTTAGAAATCTAGTTCTTTATCTAAATAGTGTTAGTCAAAGGGCTATAAATTACTATAAACAGTTTAAGAATATAACAATTACCTATGTAAATAATAAATCTAAAGAGTGTTAGTCAAAGGGCTATAAATTAGCATAAAACTGTTTAAGAATATAATGATTAGCTCGGTAAGTATCTAAATCAAATAAAAGGAATTTAAACTAAGATGCAGTTCAGAGCATGATGTACATACCTCGTCAAGTTTAGTAGATTCACATGAATCACTTGGGGCACTAATATGGGATTTGAAAAAGTAGCGCTTGGGCACGGGCCACGAAAAAAATAATTAAGTCTTATCAACAATATAAGGGACATGAGAATTCTGTGTTCTATATAATATAATGCATGCTTAGAAGTGAGAGAGGAATACCTTAACCTATGTATCTTTCCAACGGAAGAATGAGAAAATATGCGGCCATTCTACTTCTATCGTTATGATTTATGAATGAAATAGAGAAGTCGGAAGAGAGAGACAGTATAAATTGATGCAACTAATATATTGTGTTTCTTTTTTTAAAGAGTTTTAATGATGAGATATTCGCTTAAAGCCCAAAGTTTAGGATGAAACTTATATAAATTAAAGCAACTTATATCTTGGGTTTCTTTTTGTGAAGAGTTTTTTTTATCACAAATGAATATATAACATATATCTTAGGTTTTTTTTAAAAGAGTTTTTCTTATTACTAATTATTTACTATTCCAAATACAATAAATAAAATAAAATTGGAAAAATTAATAACAAACAAAAGTAAATATTTTTAAATAATTTATAAAACCCACAAAAGTTGGGAAGGGGAGAGGGAATGGACATAGAAAGATAAATCGAAAAAAGAAATATTAATATATATCTTTTAATTTTTTTTACCCATATGTATGCATTATGTACACGTCCGTATCCTCTAAACCCAAACGGCAAAAGATAAACAAAAAATAAAAAGATTAATAGAAAAAAAGCAACATACAATTTTTCCTTAATAATGTTCCAATAAATCTTATATTTAAATATATTCTCATTTTTTGGGCTTGGGTTTAGTATGGGGCCTTTGTATAATCCTGTGGGTTCAATTATGTGCAGACCTATGGCCTTAGATCTAAATATTAAATATATACATTATACCTAACTTAGTTGTGGTTCAAACAAATTTGGAGGTGTGGTCCACATTATTAGGCCATAGTTTATTTATCCAACCCATGATTCAGTTTGTATCTTTCCATCCACTATGACCACCTATCTATATTTTCTTTTACCAACCCATATCTTGAAATACCGAGCTCTTAAATAGACATATCTCAAACCCAAACCGTATATTTGTCAAGTGGATGGACCCAGCCCACATGCCTCACAATTTGGCCCAAATCAAGAGTTTTACATGGGCCATTTCTAGTAGATTCTAAACTTATTAGGCATCAATTAACATTGCACTACTAAAATGTTAACAATGATTCTTAGATACAAACTTTAAAGCTAAATTACTTATTATTTAAAAATTAATTTCAATTTCAACAAAAGTATTCATGAATGAATTTTAATGAGATTTGTTTTTAGCTTTAGAAGAATAATTGCATCAATGGAAATTTACTTATGAGCTATGAAGAGGATTAGGGAGGCACATAGGGCAGTTCTTCTCCAAAATGGGACCTTAGGTTATTAGTTATAATATTCAGGACCACTACAAAATGAGAAAAAACTTTTTTCTCTGTATAATACTGATCCCCGAAATAGACATATCTCTAACCCAAACTATATATTTATCTAGTGGATGGACCTAGCCTACATGCCTTACAATTTGGCTCAGATCAAGGGTTTTATGTAGCCCATTTCAAGTTTAGATCCTAAATACATTAGGCCTCGTCCAACATTGCACTGCAAATGATTGGGCCAGGTTGGACCAGGGTGCATCAAAGTCCATGTTAAAACCTATTAAAAGTTATTATATTTTAAAATAAAACTATTTAAAATCAATTGTAAAATGGCAAACTAAGGCAATGGTGAAGATTGTTGGCGTGGGGAGGAAGATCTGCAACCGCCAGTGGACGCTGGAGCTTTAGCTCCGAGGTAAGATGATGACGTAGAGATTTGCAATAGGAGTTCATTGGTTGTGAGCATAGACCAAAGGACTTCTCAGCATCCAGGTCACAAGACTACAGGTTTGGCAAAGATTTCAAATAATTTCCACTTGGGGGGAGAAAGCCAAGGAAAGAAGGCAAATAGTCACTACTTTTCAAAAGGTCATTGCGATAGGAAAGCTACCTCTGTAGGGGAGATCTCTTGTCAGGTATCCTGTGCCTGGAGAAGACATATCATAAAGTTGCCCAACGAAGTAGTAGATAGTCTAGGAGAAGTAAGGGCTTTTTATCTTGGGAGAGATTTATAGAAGATCTAGAAAAGTTAGGACTTTAATATCAATACGCCTTGTGTTGCTCTTCAGTACAGAAGAAGATTCACATGTCGCCCTACCACGAAAGGGGCATTCTGATAATATATATAATATCTATATAATATTCTTTTTTTATCTATTTCCATCAACGATCTATGATATTAAACAGTTATAACTTTAAATATGGAATCCTTTGAAGGTTTTTTTTTCTCTAGCTACCGCTCGTATAAATGATCCAACAATCAAAATCCTTATCCGGATGCATACGTTTTATCTTTCAATGGAGTGGATCCGGACTTCTAGTTCTCTAATATTCTTTCCTCTAGAAGAAGCCACAGTTTAGCAGTGTTAACCATTATTAAAGAGTTTTATTTTACCATGGTTAATGTATTTATATGCAGATACTATATGACCAATAAGTAATTATCATAAACTCTATAATTCTAAATGAAATGTTTGAAGAACATCCTAGAATTCGGTCATAGATTTTCTTACCAACCTTTACCAAAATTTGACCCTCACTTTGAAGAAAAGCTAGAAAAAGATTATTTATTATTTATTACTGCTAATCTTTTTTTTTTTTTTTTGCTAGATTAAAATGGTTGTAGCAGAATGATACTCCCAACGTGAATACCATTGATCAATCTCTGATTTCTCTAGTAAGACTAAGGTGGCTAGTGATGGACCCGGATGAGGAGACTCCGTCACTTGGCCGGAGATCTATGTGCGTTCCGGTGATGGGAAGCTCCGTGGATCTCTTCGCCTCTTGTCTTTCCTAAGGAAATGGAGAGAATAATGATCGTACCAAACCCTAGGGCTCCCTTATCCTTATATAGACAAGTCCCGAAGAGTCACACTTACTAGAGACATCTTCCACCAGAAGCCCACATCCATTGATCCTATTGGGAGTCTTATTATGGGACCCAGATCAAGTCTTACAATAAAGTGGGATTGCATCTCTGTTGGCATCTGCCCTGCTTGATCTGACCTGGGACCCATGGCATGTGGGCCACACGATTTCCTACAATCTCCCACTTGGCACGAATGCCATGTACATCAAATATTTCTCAGTCCCAAACGCATCACATGCCTTGCAAAAACCTCTGCAGGCAAAGCCTTGGTGAGAGCATCAGCCATCAATTCTTCTGAAGGCACATAAAAAATTTCTATATCATTCTTTTTAGCCTTCTCTCTAACAAAGTGATATTTTATTTCAACATGTTTTGATCGGCTATTAATCCTTTGCTCATTCACATAGAAATGGCCGACGTACTGTCTATGCTCATTGGGACAGGCTCCTTCTCATTTATTACTTCCAAATCATACAGGAAGTATTTTAACCAAAGAGCCTCCTGGACCGCTGTACTGCAAGCTATATACTCTGCTTCGGCTGTTGACATAGCCGTGGAGGGCTGTTTCTTGCTACCCCAAGAAATTGCACCTCCTCTGAGGGTAAACACATAGCCGGTTGTTGACTTTTTCTTGTCTAAATCACCAGCCCAATCAGCATCTGAGTAGCCGCGCAGTTCCAGGACTTCACCTTGATAACATAGGTGAAGATTCAATATTCCTTTGATGTACCGCAGAATCTTCTTAACTGCATACCAATGCGGTAATACTGGGTTACTTAGGAATCTGCTTACAAGACCCACGGCGAATGCAAGATCTGGTCTCGTACACAGCATCGCATACATGATGCTGCCCATAATTTGAGCATAAGGTTTTGATCTCATCATTTCCCTATCCTGCTCATATAATTCATGGTCCTCCTTAGGGGCATCATCAGCGGGCTTAGGGACCGGATCGGATTCAATCACATAAGTTAATCCGTCAAAATGTAGCAATGCTTCCACATGGCTAAGTTCTTGCCATTAAAAATATTAGCCTTCGCAAGATCATGTAGGGCTGATTTGGAAGATTTGACGGTGATCCGCGCCCCTGCATGTGTCAGCAATACGATCTCTGCGTCAGCGTTACTGTTGTCACGCGTAAACCAGCGTGTCTCCGTCAGCACTTAAATTGGCCTGATCTGATCTGGGTTGGGTTGGTTCTACTAACCCAACCTGCAATTTGCAAAAGAGAAAGAAAACCGGGTAGATAGATTTTCACGTTGACCGAGGCAGAAGCATCAATCACGCTATCCCGAGGCTGGAGTACGCGTGCGCTGAAAGAGGAATGGGAGTTGCTGTTGCAGTGTCTGTGAATTTTTGACTCACTTGGCTTGAAGCCAATCACAAGCTGATCCAAAAAACAAACAACACGTAACACGTGATTGCCTCGCCTTTTGTCAAAAAAGACAAGATGAAAAGGAGTATGACGACATGGCCTTTAAAAAAAACACACACCACCTGATGTGTGTAGTAAAAAAGGTCAAAGGAGAAAAAAACTCTTTCTTTTGTATATTATATCTTTGGTGTCTCAATTTTTGTGCAACTTCAGAAGAGAGAAAATAGTCTTCTTCCTTCTCTTGCGCGTTGCAGAAACGAGAAGGGAAACTGAGACTTACGAACCCAAAAAAAAATTCCAAATTTATGCTAATCCACGGTGCTTCTGTAAAATCTGAACCAGTAGAATGCACTACGCTGGGCTTTGATACCAATTGATGGATCCGGATGAGGAGACTCCGTCACTCGGCCGGAGATCTATGTGCATTCCGGTGATGAGAAGCTCCGTAGATCTCTTCGCCTCTTATCTTTCTTACGGGAATGGAGAGAATAATGATCGTACCAAATCCTAGGGCTCCCTTATTCTTATATAGACAAGTCCCGAAGAGTCACACTTACTAGAGACATCTTCCACCAGAAGCCCACATCCACCGATCCTATTGGGAGTGTTATTATGGGGCCCAGATCAAGTCTTACAATAAAGTGGGATTGCATCTCTGTTGGCATCTGCCCTGCTTGATCTGATGTGGGACCCATGGCATGCGGGCCACACGATTTCCTACAGCTAGCCATTGAACTATTATCAATTTCATGAACAATATTACTTTGAAAGATAATAAACTAATCAGAAGCTGATAATATTGATAATAACATTATTTTTGTGCTTGACAGCAATGATAGATGTGGATGTTAATAGTATAATAAGTTTTTAATACTCTCGGAATAGATTGATTAACTTTTTCTTCAATGGAAGCTTTAATAATAATATAGCTTCAAAATCCCCATATTTTCTTTCAAGAAAGCAAGTCACATTTCTGTTTCTCGCTATAGCCCGTCTATAATCATTTCACAACCCCTAAAGCCACTTGCTGCAGTGAGTTGGCAGCCATTCCAATTTTGCACTGATCCTGCCAACATGAGAATTTGGATTGAGTCTCTATAAAAGTGCAATAATCCAAGCCCAACACATTTACCTTTCCACACAAATAAAAAGACTAAGATCTAGTCTACAAGCTTCGAAGTTAGGGTTGAGCGTCCATTGACAGAATTGGCGTGGGATTGTGTTAAATATATTCATGATTTGAGATTCTATGAGTGTTTGCTCCATATGAGTGGACCACTTATAGTCCGCCACGTTACTATGGGCAGCCCTGCCATGGATGGAGTAGGCTACCCGTATTCATAGTAGGCTACCCCTTGGTGACGTGGTCCACCCACAGTCACCTTGGAACAACACTCAAAACTAAAATATATTGGGTAAAGCTCCTGTTTTAATACTTCATGTGTAAGCGCAAGCTACACCACAACCATTTCATTTCTAATATACAAGTTATAAGCGTTGGTTCTTAAAAAATAAAAAATAATTAATTAAAAAAAAACCGTTCATAGTAGGGCAGTTTGGTTGCACATGGGTCTCCAATATTTGAAGTCCCCATTCATGAATAAAGCAGGTATGGAAACCTCTTCTTTTTGTTTTTTTGTTTTTTTTTTTGGGAGAAAATTTTGTATTCAGATTCGGGTCCCATATATATATATATATATATGATCCAGACCATTCAGATGCAAAATTGGATCCTTTTATGTTCTAACTCAAGGATCCACATATAAGACAGTTCCATTCACATAGTAAATATATTTAGGTTTTAAGGGTCTAAATAACGTGAGTTATTCACATTTGCTAGTCCATTTACCTTTAAACCAATATTATTTTATAATCCCACTCATATATTCAAAAATATAAATATACAGAAAAAATATGTACCCCTTTAATCCAATTATACTTATACATTCTTAGATCTTACTTAGGATCTGAAACGGGACCCATTTCTCTCTAAGTTTATGACGGATCTGTATCCAAATCAAGATCCAGCACCCGATCAATAAAGGTGGATCCATATCTTTTTATACCATGGTTCCATTATCGATTCAACCTGTTCTTATCCCAAAAGTCGTCCGTAGCATGCTGGTCCTTTTTGCCCCTTGAGCATAATGACTAGTGAGGAGGATGGATTGGCTAAGTTGTGGGCCTTTTCGTAATTGAAAACCATTGTAGTTCAATATGTTTTCTTGGTCTGGGCCTCAAGCTGAATATGCCCGAGCCCAGTCTACTTAAAATTGGGCACTAATTAGACCCAGTGCAAATCATGGGCCCTCAGGCTAGACTTCAATCTGCCTGTAAGTGCTTCTTACCGAAGATGAATGGGTAAGAGCCTATATATACAGCAGCGCTTGGTCAAGCCCACGCAAATCACTCAAACTCAAAATTTGTCTACTTTGTTAGATTCTAAACCTCTTGCACCCATACTGTAAGCACACAAACACATGCCCACCCACAAATATGAAAGCGAGACATGCCCTCATGTGAGCCCTACAGATCTGACTGCACCATCTTATTCGGGTACTGTGGTCACCTCATAAAGCTATCAACAACAATTTTAAGTCTTTCTATATGGTAAGAAAAAATTCATGATATATATATATATATATATATATATCTCTCTCTCTATATATGGCCTCCTATTCTCAACTTGACCTGATGATAAGTCCGTCTGTTCATGCTTGTGGCAATCACCTGAGGATCCATGGGGGGATGAGGATATAAGGGATTTGAAGGTCTCCCTCGAACCCTTCTCTCTACAAAAAATCAGCCTCATCCTAATCTCTATCATCTCTATTTAAGCCCCACAAGCTTAATGGTGTACCATTCATTTGGATGGGGGTGTAGTTGATCCAACGGTATATTCTATTCAAATGGGGCCCAAAAATGGTGGACTGCTGAAATTCAAGGGGATGCTCTACATGGTCCATTTCGATTGACCAAAGGTGGGCCCCACATGTGCAAGCAGATGGTCCTTCTCCCGTCAACTCAAGGTAAGGAGAGCATTGGCCATTTATATATATCATCATCATCATCAAAGCCTTATCCTAACCATGTTATGGTCGGCTACATGAATTTTATTTCTCCATTCTGTTCTATTTTAAGCTAAATCTTTCAATAAGTGAAACTTATTTAAATCTGAATTAATAACTTCTATCTATATTTTCTTCGGCTTGCCTCTACCTTTTGATGGGCCCTCCACCTGTATATCCAAACATTTTCTCACCGAAGCCATTATTAGCCTATGCTCAACATGCCTAAACCATCTTAAATAGGTTTCTCTAATATTATCCCTTATTGGTGTTACTCCTAAATGTTCTCAAAAGCATTCATTTCTAATTTTCTCTTTCCTAGTTTTACCACACATCCACATAAGTATTCTCATTTCCGCTACATCCATCTTATGAATATGCATCTTTTTAATTGGCCAACATTCTCCTCCATATGTCAAGCTGGTCTAACCGTTGTCCTGTAAAATTTATCCTTCAATTTCATTGGCATTCATCTGTCACAAAAGCACTCCCGAGGCTAGTCTCTACTTCAGCCACCCTGCTTTTATCCTATGCTCCACATCTTCATCAATCTCTCTATCCTTACTAATCATCGAACCAAGGCCACCGAAAGAAGTTCTACGTGATAGCTCATGAGTTTCAATTTTGACAGTGGTTTCAACACTTTGTATATGTCCACTAAAGTTGCAATCCATATATTCTGTTTTTGTACTACTTATTTTAAAGTCTCTAGATTCTAATGTCCCCTATTATCTTTCAAGCTTTGCATTTACACCCTTTCATGATTCATCCACTAATACTATATCATCTGCAAACAACATACACCATAGTACTTCTGCTTGAATATGCACAGTTAACTCATCCATAATTAATGCAAAAAGATAAAAGCATATATATATATATTTATATATAAGGTCTAATCCTATGAAAGTTGTTCTCATGTACCTATTGTGAGAGCTTATTGTAGGACCCACTTATGGGTCCTATTTGGGGTGATGGGTGGCAGATGGAAATACCTATATAGGACAACCTCAAATATCAAGCTTGGCTCGAATTACATGTTCATAACTCCCTTCATTTGTGGCCCACAAAGCTAGCCCATTCGAATTGGTGCATAGTTGATCCAATGGTTTAATAAATTTGAATTTGACTAAAATTTGGGGCATATGATTATTAGAGGGTCCCCATGTATTGCAATGTTTGGATTTGATGATAGATTGGGCTCACCTAAAGTTTTTACAAAAAATTGATAAAAACTAGTTGTCGTAGGATTATTGTCCCTTTTTTTTTAAACAAAAATAAAAATGCTTCTGGTAGTGGAACCAACTATTATACATTAAAACCATGAGATGTCTTTAGATGGAAAGATGTGAACAAGATAAGAGAAGGGAATTGGAAACCCTCTTTACCAAATGAATGAATGAATTTTTCCCCTTGCTGTCAGCCTGTCACACCCCAGCATTAATGATTTATTTGTTGAATGGGTGAAAATATAGGTGCACAATCCATTGGTGTTTGTTATGGCATGCTAGGCGACAATTTACCTTCACAGCAAGAAGTTGTCGACCTCTACCGATCACAAAATATTGGACGGATGAGACTCTACGATCCAAACCATGCAGCCCTTGATGCCCTCAGGTGGTCAAACATTAAAGTCCTCCTTGGCCTCCCCAACGATCAATTGCAACAGATGGCTTACAACCCTTCAGCTGCAAACGGCTGGGTCCAAGACAATGTACTCAACTATTGGCCTAGCGTCCAATTTCGTTACATAGCCGTCGGTAATGAGGTCATTCCCGGTGGCCTAGCTCAATTCGTACTTCCAGCAATGCAAAACATCTACAATGCAATTTCATCTTCTGGTCTCAGAGATCAAATTAAGGTGTCAACCTCTATCCACATGGCTGTCCTTGGGAATTCCTACCCCCCATCTCAGGGCTCCTTCGGGGGCGAAGCCAACCAATATTTACAGCCAATCATCGGTTTCTTAGCCTCCACACAAGCACCGCTTTTGGCCAATGTGTACACATATTTTAGTTATGCTGGCAACCCAAGGGACATATCCCTCTCTTATGCATTGTTCACATCGCCATCCACCGTTGTTTATGATGGATCGCTTCAGTATCAGAACCTTTTTGATGCAATGGTGGACGCTCTCTATTCCGCGATGGAGAGGGTCGGTGGGTACAATGTGGAGATTGTTATATCGGAGAGTGGTTGGCCGTCGGCTGGGGGTTTTGCAGCAACCATTGGAAATGCGCAAACGTATAACTCTAACTTAATCCAACATGTAGGCAGAGGGACCCCAAAGAGGCCCGGAAGGCCTCTAGAGACTTACATATTTGCCATGTTTAATGAGAACCAGAAGTCCGGGGCTGACATTGAACGGAATTTCGGGCTGTTTTACCCAAACAAACAACCAGTATACCCCATCAATTTCACTCCTAGACTACAAGATGGATTGATAAGATACATTTTTGATAAACTTTGATTTTAGTTAAGTTGTGGCCATAGCTATAGACTATCATTTTCCCACTTTGGGAAAAATGACCATGAAATAAATGCTATGTTGTGTGGAATAAGGGATGTAATCAGACTCCCGTTGCTCTTTTTAATGTATAGAAGGTGTGTGCTTTCTTTTTTAATTGGTCATTTAAACACATTTGTGATTGCAGTTTTAAAATTGTTTTATATTCAATCAATAGTTTCACTGTTTACGAATTTTTTATTGCATTGGTTGTTGCAGATTGGAAAAATCGAGGATTAAGCTTTCTTATGTTGAAATTTGGCACTAAGGCAATAGGTGCTAACGTGATTTAATAAAAAAAATGAGGAATATGGTCTCTTTTTTCATGTTTTAAGAAGGTCGTTTATTGAATAGAAGACCATGGGAATGTTCAATTTGTGTAAATTGTGGCTTTAGGACTGTGTGTTAGACGGATGCGAAATGTTCAATTTGTGTAAATTGTGGCTTTAGGACTGTGTGTTAGACGGATGCGAAAGCCATTCAACATGCTCGCGCGGATTGGACTAAGTTTAATTGAAGACTTACTAATTCTGTATCAATGAGGATAAAGTTCTAGATTAAATTAATTCTACTAGGTTTTGAGAGATCACCTCAATCGTTGCCCCCTGGATCCCACATGCCAACATCCATGGTGAACCCATCTGGACTAGCAAAATAAAGTTATGTTAATAATGCAAGAATACTCTAATCCATGAAAAGTAAACAAAAGAGGAAAAGGATGATAAAATAACTGGAATAAAAATGTTAAACGAAATATGAGTTTTATAATTACTTTTTTGCAAAAGAATATTGGCCCCTTTGAAGGTGATATCCTAAAAAGAACAGAATTTTATTCTTCTTTGTATTCTAAGATTGGAGAAGGAATTCTCTATCTCTATCCTCCTTTCCCAAGCTATAATTGATGGGGGAGAGGGCTACCTTTGTCGTTTGGAATGAGAAGACGATGGAGAGGAAGGGGAGAAGAAGATGAAGTGAGCTAGTGGAGTAGTTTTGGTAAATCCGGACTCCCATCTTCTCTTCGAGGAAGCAAAGAGTAAAAGGGAGAAGAAGAAGAAATAGGGCATAGCTGCTAAAGTAAAGAATGACCAAGATGATTGAGCAAATGGAGGTCTCTCCAATTTACAAGTTTGCCCTTAACGAGAATCCGACCCTGGCACAACTAAACAACTCTGGCCGAGAGTTCAAATTGCCATGGCAAAATAAATAAAGTTGTAGGAAATTAAATCTATTTTTCAACAAATCAAGAATCAGAATTTTTTGTAGTTTTTTGGTTAAAGTCAATTTTTATGAAAAGGACAATTTTATTCCCAAACATCGAATTTAGGCTAAACAATGGATTTCCGTGCTCCGAACGGACTTGAGGTGAATGAAAGTTGTATGGGAAGTCAAGGCCTAACTACTGAGCTCAACCTCATAGTTTTATACAATTCAAAAAATGTCCTTAATCTCCTCGAAGTCCTAATTTGGCTCATTTAGGCACTGTACGGATATCAAAACTTCTCGAAACTCTTCAAACTTTGTGAAACTTATTAAATCCACTTTAAAACATTAAAATCATTAGTTAGGATTTACTTGTGATTGATTATCCCTTAATCTCAATTATTTGGCCTTAATCTACATTAATTAGCACTAATCAAGGTAGTTAAGGATTGGGATGTTACAAATATCATGACAGAACACCGGGATCTAATTTGTGAAGATGTGTCGGAGGTTTGTGTATTGGGTTATATGGTGGCTTAGAGAGAGGGCTATTCCTATGAAAGTTTGCCTACAAATGTTTGCCCAAAACGATAGATTTCATGTGAGGTCTTGCTAGTGCTTGTGAAAAGGTGTATTACGGAAGGTGTAAGACGCACTTGAGTTGGTAAGAAGTCAGTGTTTCTAGTTTCTGTGGACTCAATGATAGTTGGCGAGAAGAGCAATAAGATCGAGTATGTGCGAGAACATTTGAAGATAGTCCAAAGCCGACACAGAAGGCAACATGGGTGTACGGGATGAGAATAGAAGTTCCCTAGGTGGGGATACGAGACTAGAAGGTGCCACTAGCAAGAGGCACATCAGGGATTTGAGCAGAAGAACAGGTTGTTGAAGGACTTACTGGCCATTGAGGTCTTTAGCTGAATCGAAGACGCTATTTACAGATTTACCTCACCATCAGATGCGATGAGATCACTTATCGTTTTTCATATACTGTTGCTAAAGTACTATGCATGGATCTTTCACTTGTGCCTTACTATGAGCCAATGGAGATTTAGAGAATGTTACATGTGTGGAGGAGCATGTCTAGATTTTTTATAGCTCGTATAACAAGTGAGATCACTTTAGCGCCTGTAGTTGTTGTAGGAGGATCGGGTATCCTGAGACTTCCTAAGAGTTGAGAGGACTAACGCATAGGCAGTGTTCATATCTATTACATGAGGTTAGTTGCGGTCATTTGGAGGGACAAAATGTTCTAACAGTGGGAGATCTAAGAGCCCCACACTTAGTCTCTATGATTAGTACTAATTAATTGTGTGGTTGGTTTAATAACAAGAATTAGAGTCAAGCATCTCATTTTATGTGTTAGAATAAATTTTGTATAGTCTTGGAGAGTTTTGAGAGCCTTTGAATCTATTTTGACACATTTAGGGAGTTGTTAGTAATTTTTGGAAAGATTAGGAGGCTATTTGTAATTCTTAAAAAGCTATGTTATTGAGCCCATTAGATTGACAACGTCATTCAAGAAAACTTCCATGTTCATCTCTTAATCATTAGGAGCCCCAAAACCCTTTTTCCATAATTTTCTTCATTTATATGGGCATAATCATCATTTCTGAAAAGATGTGTAAAAGATTCCAAAGTTCTCAAAATATGTCATTCTTGTGCCTAGAAGAAAGTATGTTTAATTTTGGAAATTTTCCCCACCACATCCATCACATCTGATGTCTCCAAGGCAGTATTCAAGTCCAAAAGCCCAAGGTAAGTTGTAGGCCCACGACCCACGTACTTCCAACTCCACCTCATGAGTTATTCTTCCTCCACTTCATTTTCAATGGAAACACACCACTTGAGAGCTTCTCCTCTTTATCCTTGCACTTGCCTTTTCTTGAACAAGTCCATCAACTTTCCTTAATGTCCTCTCTCTCTAGACACCATTTTCATGCAAAACCAAGCTCAGTTGCCCCTCACATGGATGATTTCAATTGTATTAGAGGACCTATATGTAAGATCGGGGTATTCCCATCTTTTAGATTGTGCTAGAGAAGGAGCTAGGGGTCCTTTTCCAATTTTGGGTATTCTAAGGTAGAATTATGTGGATTTTGTGCTAGTGGTTTTCTAGCTTATTTGAGGATCTCAGGAGTGTGCTTGCGAGGTAGAAATAGGAAGGAAAATGTTTAATTTTGATTTTTATCATTCACATTCTTGTGTCCATGAATTCCACATTCTACTCTATGATTGGAACATCATGTTTAGCGCATTTTTGCTCTGATCAAATGTTAGATGTCTATGTATACAAATGGCTTAGTTTAATTGATATTTAGGTTGCTAGGGCCCTTAACCAAAGTCTCCCTAAGTTTTCCCTAAGAAACAAGGAAAAATACCATGATTGAACTCCCGCACAGTGAACCTCCAAGAGCTTCATTGTGCTCTTGGTCGTTTTCATATCAATCTTATGGTCAACTGTGGGTGGTTCCATGGTCGACCATGGATGGTCCCGACTCAATCGATCAAGGGGTCTCTCTCGATAGTCCAAACTGCACTCAGCAGTTCACCTGGTAACCACCAATTTAGCTCAAAACAGCCTCAAAAGCCCTCTCCCCTCCCTCCGTTCACTTCCTTTCCCTACCATTACAGCTGTACAACATGCCAAATACTTGTGGGACAGTGTTACCCCTATTTGGGCAATTAAGAGGCCTTCTAAGCTCAGATCCTTGGATAGGAACCATGAACCATAGGGTGTAGAAGTGGAATTGATGACCAAGGCTTAAATAATAATTGTACTTGTGAACTAGTAGGTTGATGTTTGAGCTATTGTTCATCCGAAAATGGGTTACGAGCATGGAACGCATGACAAGTCATTCGACAGTAAGAAAAGACACAGAAAGAGAAAATAATGGTTTTTGTTTTCTATTTTTCATTCTCGAGTTTAATTTTACATGGTTTCTAACACTTTGGCCTCCTAGGTGCAAGTTGCTTGTATTGTTTTTTATGCAACTGCCCCACTTGGTCTCGAATGATCGACTCTTGGCAAAAGAATTACAACATAAGGTAAAAAAAAGTTTTATATATATATATAAATTCATGAAAGAAAAGAGAGAAGGAGTGGGTGACAATCAAAAGATAGTAGCCGATTCAAGTATAGCCTTGGTTTTCATTCCTTGAGCATGCATCGCCCCCTCTTCAAGTCAATTGAGTAATTTGCATGACCTATCACTTGTTTTTTCCCAAATATGTAGAGTGCAAATTTTGGAAGGTGTTATGATGTTTTTGTTGGAAGTAGGTGGGTCTTGTGGATAGATTTTCAAAACTTTTGACTCACTTGACACAGGGATCAACTATCCATAAGACCAAAAACCCAATCCAGGATGCATTACCCTCAATCTCGTGACCATGTACAGTAAATATTCTATCTAAAAGACAAAATCAAATAACACTAAACATCCATAAAATCTACGACATGCAAGAAGTAGATCATACCTTTGGAGATCTGTAGTGCTCTAATGGAGAAGTTGCGACTCTGCTTGATGATGAGAATCTTCAACACCTCTTAGCCTTCCACGCTATAACCCGAATTGGATTTCTTTTCTCAAGAAGATTGGTGGAATCTTCAGGAGAAATCCCAACTTGAAACTCCAAGGAACTAGAAGAGAGAAGGAGAGAGAAACTTGTGCAACTCTTGCACGAACAGGGTTTTGGGCGTGAGAGAAACTCTTATTGGACGTCCAAGAGATTTTATATCTTTTCAAATCTCTTTCTTGCTTAATTGAAATAGAAGTCTTACTTCCAAAGCAATTAGCAACTTTCTCTTTTCTAAAACCTTCTTTCTAGAGTTCAAGTCGGATTAGTATTTTCCAATAACTTGGGCTAGCGTAGGGACCACTAGGGATTCCTTAGAAAACTGGCTCCAATTGGAACACCGTGACCCCACATCTCGTGTGCAATCTGGGCCCACAGTTAATTGCAAATAACACCACTATAAAAATGCAATTGCACTCCAGTCTTAGGAATAAATTACAATGAAGACTCTAAACTTCCCAATTACCACAAGTAGGCCCTTCTATCAATATCCGTGGATCAATTGGAATAAATCTGTCTCTTCCAATATAAGTTCTACATCTTATTATCCTTGAGCCCCAATTAATCACAGTAATCATCAGTACCATCCAATTAACACTTAATTGAGATGGGTGCGCACTTATTAATGACAAATCCATTAATTGGCACAAGGGGATAATAGAGATAGATTCCATCTTGATCATTCAATGTTCCCACAGTTCTACTACCACATACCCAAGACACCGAGGTGTTAACCTACAGTCGGCCTCACTCATTGGTGACTTAAAGCAAATGGACAGATAGAAACTTGAGTTCATCAATGTCTCAGGATTGAGAGCCTATTGCTAGGGAATTATGAGAGCATACCTTATTATTGAGACAGAGTTCCATAAGGTGCATCTCATGGTCCTTCAATACATCCAATGTACCAGCACCATGATCCAGAATATTACATTCTGATGATCGAGACAAATCACACTATCTCATAGTAATCAAAGTGCTGCAACCTTATCAAATGAGATGCCTAGTCTCATTACTGGATGTGAAACCATTTAAGTATAAGATTTGTGACATATATCTCCCGCGTGTGGATCTCATCCTTGCACATATATCACATCTAATATACTAATGAGACCCGGTTCAACTCATGAACCATTATATCATATGTATTGGTCATGTGCATGAAGTAGTAAAATAGCATTCATCTCATGAAAGTAAAGCATGATATTATTGATAAATAAAGAAATTAATCAATTTATTACATCAACTGATGGATTGAGTCCACAAAATCTAATAGTTTTGAGCCAAGTGTCCATAGTTATGTCGTCTTAAGGATCACCAAGCTATTACTCCAAAAAAATGAACATAATCAATTCCATAGACTTCTTTAACTCCTAAGTGAAGAAGATGAATAAGGTCTCAAAAGAGTTAGAACTTCAGGGACTACTTGTCGAACCCATACTGTGTAAAATGATGATGAATGCAAAGGATTTAGGTATAATATTTTCATTTTTAAACACACAGAAGAATGGGAATAAAATTATAGATCATCAATAAGTTCCCTTCGTTTACATGGGTTTAATGCCTTGACCTCAAGGATGCAGACTATTTACAAGTTTTGAAAAATTACAGTACCTCCCTTTGGTCTCAGATGTGATCCAAACTAAGTCAGAATGATAAGTTTTGAATTACATGAAGAATATAAAGAAAAGTTCACAAAAATAAAGGGGAAAGTGAGTGACCATGGGGCTCAGTCACTGACCCCTATCAGTGACCGTGGGTTTCGACGTTGATAGTTACTAGTCGGATGGCCTCTTTCTCCCCTCTGTTTGCTTATTGAACTTCTCCAAGGTACTGTAGACTGTGTTTTTTGAACTTTGAACATGCAAACAGCAACTTGGAAGGCTAAATTCAATGTGGGAATCACCCGTGATCTTTGATAATCACCAATTTGATTATGGATTACGTTTGTGCAAATCGGAATGGTTCACAAAGGATGGTTAAAGTTGTGTCATTCTGACCTTATGTGTTCAAATATCAGAATGGTATCCATAAGGATTTCAGCATAAGTTCTAACATAACCATTACCAATAAGTGGGAAAATCAAAGAAAAGAGCAAGGTTTCATCCTTTCAATTTGCCATGTCCAAGTTAGTAAGCCTTCATGTAGTTCATAAGAATTAAGAGAGACTCCCTTTAGTTGCAGCCATCGCCTCACCTTGAAATGGAAAGAGGTTGAAGAGAACTTGAATTGCAATAGTACTCTTAGTGAAGAACGCTTTGAATCCTCGCCAAGTTGTTGCAAAATGTTTCTATGGACTTCATGGAATCTTTGGAGCCTTTAGAACCTTGCTTGAATCCCTTCCAAAGTGCCCAAGTATGCTTTTTATAGCATTCATAGGTAGTTCGGGGAGTTACAAGGAGTTAGATTTTTAAACTTTTGAAAAAAAAAGTAGAAAAGCTACTTGGAACCGTCAAAAACCACCCACATGTGCCAGTGACCATGGGCCCTCGGTCACGGCGAGGGCCACTTATGGGCTTTTTGCAGATATGACTCGTTTTCATCAGTTTAGCACCCAAACGATGTCCAAATATCACGAAACTTGGAGTGACGTGTTGTAGCATTATTTTGATAATGTCACAAAAATTTTCATCATGTTTTGACCTCCAAAATGCTCAACCTTCCCTTTGACTTTTCATGAAAGTGAGCCCTTACTTTAGCTTTTTAGGGTCCAAATGATCTCGGATGATCTTCAAACTTGGAGAAGGTAATATTAAGTATATTTTGAAGGCTTCACCAAAATTTTAAGTAATTTGGTTTTGTAGAAGTAGGATTTCGATCAATGACCCCTTTGTTGCATGTTCTTTATTTTGGAACTTTATACTAAAAGCATACTTTTTTGTATTTTTTTGGGCTGATTATTTATTAACAAAATTTATCTTTTCATCTTAATGAGAATTTGTATGACAAATACTTGCATTGTTATTTATTATGCATGTGTGTGTCTTTTATTTTATAGAGTAAATAAGTTAGTATGTAGAGTTCAGCTTATACACAGAAGACTTGTTTGTCGCTTCTTATAAAATATAAGTTACTGTAATTCACAATCTAAATAGAGTTAGACACACTATTGGTACGATTGTAGCATGATGTTTTAGCAAACTTGTCTTGTCGTAGGAAACGGTATAGTTTCGACTCATTATGTTAATACGCTTTATGTGTATTGAACATGACTGCTTTTGAGTTTATTATCTTTATACTAACTATATAAGATGATTAACATCCAAATGGTTATTATATGTACTTGTACTATTAATATAGATATAAATAATCGACACATATATTTAGTATTTGTCATTTTGATTTATAAAGGAGTGAGACCTTTCTTGGGTCAATAATTTTAGTAAATTGGATAACTACACTACATGTATGGTGGATTTTAGTTTATTGATAGAATTCGCATCCCGTAATACGGATCGATGATATTCCTTGTTGAACTTAAAAGTTTTGATTATGTCAAATCTTGCAGGTGGACTTTGTGTCCAACATATCAAATAAGTTAAATGTACGGTCTCAAGGAATTATAAAGATATTGATTAAATATAGATGTTAGTAGTTATTTAATCGATGGATATTTAAAATCTTAATGTGGGGAGATTAATAAGCATTTAATGAAAAGAAGCTCTAAATATAATTTTGAAAATAAGGACAAGAGTGCAATTATAATTCTCTAGTAGACTGAATTGTAATTTATGGAACTAGGATTCTAATTTAGGTCGAATTAAGGTTTTCCATTTCCATAGGAAGTCTATTCCTTGTTTCTTTATTAAGGTCGCTATTGTAATATACAAATATGCGCTATTGCTCTCTAGGAAGTACATGAAAGAGAAATTTTATTTTTGTGAGCAAAGAGAATTCACAGAAAAGGCCCATACCTTGGTGCGAGTTCGAGCATAGAGGAATACAGTAGAAAGTCTTGAAATTTTCAGATTCTTAGAAGAATGAGATCAAATTAGAAAGATCTTGAAGGTATAGTTCTTGAATCATCATCGTCTAAAGTTATTTCTGCAGTAATCTATACGCAACATCTGGAGATCCTGGTGGGTACCTCCCAATAGTAAGTTAATGTCCCATTGTATTACAAGCAGTTAACTGGTTTTCTGCCCAAATGATATCCAACTACTTTGAAACATTGAGGAGTTGATCTTGAATTGATTTTGAGTCTTTCATCCAAAATTTATCAACTTTGGCCTCCTCAAAGAAGGACCTTGGTCGGTGACCCCAAGGTTTAAGATCACTGAGCCCGAAGGTAACATAGTGCTAAAGTAGGGTCAAATGGAGTCCATTTGACTTAAAATTTTGAAGAGTCATTTCTAAAGATGACTTGAGCTTTACATCTGAATTTCATCAACTTTGGCCACCTATAAGCAGGACTTTGATCAACAAACCTAAGGTTTGGGGGTCATTAGCCCAAAGTTGACATGCTATTGTATTTGGGTCAAATGACATGCAATTAATTTCAAATTTTATAGAGCCACTCCTGAATATGAGTTGAACTTTATCCAAGAGTTTTAGTTGATTTGGTCTTCATGAGGTGACACTTTGCACAGGGACCTCAAATGGCTTGAAAGACAACGATATGAACTTAGTTTGGGTGCAAGTGATGTCCAAATATTCAGAAACTTTAAAGGATTGTCCTTGCTTGCATCTAAGGTCATTCCAATGAGTTTCATCTAGTTTTTTTATGTAGAAGTGTAAGTTACCACTGTGACCCAAAGGAAGCTAGGAGATAGTCATTAAAGCATAAATTTGAGTTAAAATGAAGTCCGAATGCCTTAAAACTTTAATGCATCATTCCTAACCATGTTTTGGAGTTACCATGTGATTTTCAGTTACCTTTGTAATCCTAAAACTTGAATGGTTTCAGTGACCCCATGGTTTTTAGTTAATGAACTTTGTATTTGGTGATTGCTGAGTTGAGTGACTAAAGAAGTCCAATAGCTTTGAAATTTGAATTGCTACACTCTCAGATCATCTATAGTCTTCTGAGTGAATTGCAAAAGCTTTGGATATCTAGTTACAGTACTTGACTTTGCATTCCACAACCCTAGGGTTTACATGCCCTGAAGCTTGGAATTTGCTTGTGATATCTTCAGTGCAACACTTGTAATGTTTGTTGTTTTGTATGGGTCAACAAGTGCCCCCTCGAGGTGTAATGATAAAAAGATAACTTTGCAATCATTGTGCCTTAAAATAGCCAATCTCTGTGCAGGATAAATGGCTTGATGGAAATTTAATTTTGTTGAGATAGTTTCTAGGCTTAGATTTGAAATTTTAAATTTTTGATAAGAAATTATGAAGGGTTTGATGATGGAATTTGGTAAAAACAAAAGGAATCTAATTTTCTTTGCCCTATTTTTCACAAAAATCAAAAGCAACATCTCCATATGGACTGTGAGAAACACCTACAAAAAGAATTCCTAGGGTATTGGAAAATTCATAAGTTATTAATTTGGTTTGGATTTTGGGAATTGATTTGATTTTGTCAAGATGTATTTATCACATATATTTAAATTAGTACCTCTGTGGGCACTGTGGGGAACACCCACAACAAGAATCCCTAAGCCTTTAAGAAAATCAAGGTTTCGATTTTGGGATGCATTCGGGTTTGAAATTTCATGGATTTTGGTTTATTTTAAAAAATCAAGGTTTAAGTTTGGACTAGGGTTGACAGGAGTCAAAATGCAATGAAATTTTGGAGGGAAAATTGGCTTTGCTAGGTTTTGATCCAAAACAATTTAAGATGACAAATTTGGCTCAAAATTGGGTTTAATCAAGATGGACTTGAAATTTGGTTTGATGTTGGCTTTGAATTAAAACCTTTTTTTTTGTTTTGCTTATGGTAAAATACCAATCGTGGGTCCACCATATACTATGGAAACCTTGAAATACCCAAAGTCGGTTCACCGTATGTAACACTCCGACCCAACTTAATCCGAATTAGTGGTTAATTGCGTGTGATTTTGTTGTTAAGTGTGTCTTGGTTTTTTTTTTCTTTGGTCTTGAGTGGTTTTGAGTAATGGATAGGTAGTTTGGTTAAGTTTGACCTGATTTAGGTAGTTCGAGCCCTTTTTCGTAAGTTTTGCTTTTGTTGGACCTTGTCAGTTTTGCTTTATTTTGCTGTCAATGTGTATATTTCATTGAGCTTGTCAAGCTTCGTAACTGCCCTGAATCCAAATGACTTCGTTTGCTCTCGTTGGCTCGTTAATTGACTCAAACTGAAATTTGTGTAAATATTTGGACTTGCTTATAATTTCGACTCATCTTGAGCTTATAACATCCTACCTACCACCTCTCTCCGTTCTTTCTCTCGGTTTGT
Organism: Sextonia rubra; assembly: GCA_037013555.1. NCBI lineage: Eukaryota > Viridiplantae > Streptophyta > Magnoliopsida > Laurales > Lauraceae > Sextonia > Sextonia rubra. The sequence goes on from JASUAD010000001.1 coordinate 70,583,058, forward strand.
TCTCTCGTTCAGCTCTCTTTCTTTTTCCTTCTTTCGTTTCTGTCTCGTGAGGAAAAAGGGAGCAGTGTCTGTCATTCTTGTGTGTTCCAGCGGATTGAGCCAAGACAACGACTAGTGTGTGTGTGGATTTCCATTGTGAGGCAAATATAAGCACAAGTAGTTTGAACACTTATTGGTATTGTTTTGATTGTGTGTATATTTTACTCTTCTTGTATAACTCATAGTCAGACAGCCCTATTGAGTCAGTTTTGTTCTTATTTTTCTGTTTTTAGTCGAGAGTTAGCTATTTCTGTATTTCTGTAACTGTTTCAGGAAATTGACTCAGCGCACTCATGGCTAAACCGTGAACTGTGCTACAGCTGAGCCGTGAAATGTCTTACGGCTAAGCAGAGACCTAGCCGTGACCTTAACCGTAGATCAATACAGGGTGACATCTGAAATAACTGAGAGTTGGAGATTTGTTACTCTTCTACCGCCCAGCCTGATCTAAGCCGTACGTTGTACTGTGGCTAAGCCGTGGGGCAAGATACGGCTGCACTGTAGAGCAAATTACGGTTGAGCCGTAAATGCGGATGAATAGTTTGGGGAACCTCGGCTCCGCTGTAGTGCAGCTTCTGGCGACGCCATGAGATGCCTACGGCTAAGCCGTATGTTCACCTACGGCTACACCGTACGACCCCTGAGAAATGACTACAAAGAGTAGGATTAAGGAAGAGACCTGATATGACTCTCATGTTAGAAGGTAGACAACCCGAACATGCCCAATGGAATGTCCGAAGGACATGAATGATAGCGAGAGCTGCGTCTCATTCATGTATGTTATCCAGTTGTTTAGCACCTTCCCATGGGTGTTGGTTTAAGAGACTTTGGTACACTTTCGTATTAAGATGCAACACTCCTCGATGGAACAACTGTATATCGAATACCTTAAAACTACATCAGCATGCACGGTTAGAAACACTGGACAACTAGTTTAGGATTGGCTTGTAATTGACCTTGATTCGCCATGGTATATCTGATTTGCATAGCATATTGATTTCGGTTTTGCCCTCATGTGTTCGGCGCTGGACCTCTCGATTCTGTGAGAAACGTAGCTACATCCCCAGAGCGTAGCCCAGGCAAGGACATTTCATTTCTGTGTATTTGTTATGGTTTATATGGAGTACTTGAGTTCAGTGATGATTTGTTATTTGTACTCATTCGTCAGTGCTAATTCATATTTGCTTAGGCTCATGCGTTATTCGTATTGCTTATCAGTATGAGCTGTATTGCTTATTAGTGTGTGATGCACTACTATTGTTCGTTTATTGTGATAGATTGTGATATGAGATCCGTATATGATATTGCTTGATGTGCATCATCTGATTTGATTGTGATTGCGATTGTCTATATATGGCACTACTCAGCCTTAGCCTCAGGATACCCGACGGGGTTGACTTTGGTTTAGTGTGTGTGATCGCCTCTGCAGAGTGCTCGTGTCCTGGGCTACCGGACCCCGGGAAATTAGAGCCCATTCGTACCCTGGCCCGGTCGATGGTGTTCTCATATTTGTGTGCTCTCGAAAGGGAGAATATGGCAAATGTAATAGCTAGTTTGAGTGTGTATTTCTCTTGATGATTCTGACAGCATACTTATTCCTATGCACGATTTGCCTAGTGTATGAACATGCTCACTATGGATATTTGCATTACTACTTTTACTCATTGGTAGATACAATTCGTGTTATCTTCTTGTGGCTTATATTTTGCTAAGTGGTTGTACTTATGAGTTGTTCTTGGTGTTGCAGGCTCAAATCCCTCTTCCGATCCTGCGTTGGTCGACCCGACTCCAGGAGAGATGCGCGAGGCCCCCTCCAGCCTAGAGGAGTGGACTTGATCCATTCTTCAGAGCGCGGTTTGCATCATTTTGTTCTCCCAGTCCCTTGTTTCCGAGCTGATTTTGGGGATTTTTCTATACATTGTATTTGGGTTCGATTAATATTTGTATTATGATTTTGCGGACTAGTCCCTATATTTTGTTGTACATTTTGTAATCAAATCAGTCTAATCTTTTGTAATCCTTGTGCTTTTTGTTATCTTGTGATATGCCTTGATACGTACAGCTTCCACGTACATTTGTTGCATGTGTGTTGATCCTTTGTGTGTGTATACTTGGACGAGGTCTAGGTGTACATGCACGGGAGTACGTGTGTCATTGGTTAGGTCTTCTATAACCCCCGATTTCTGGGCTCGGGTTGTGACACGCACCATAGGGCAGTTGAGATTATCACATGATGGAGAGTATGCTATTGGATTGTTGGTTCCATTGGTTAACACAATAGTGTCCGTGAACTTAAGGGAGGAGCTAGTGTCTCGATATGAGCATTATATACTGCTCGTGTTCCTTGTTTTTTTCTTGATTTTACTATCTTAGAACTAAATGAACAATAGGCTGAAAACAAGAGCTTCCCCTAGTGTTTCCCCCTTTTGTTTACCATTCAAAAATCACAAACATTACAAGTGTTGCAATAAAGAAATCACATGCAAATTCCAAGCGTAAGGGCACATAAACCCTAGAATTATGGAATCCCAAGTCAAGTATTGTAGTTAGATGTTTAGAGTTGATGCAACTCACTCAAAAGACTTCAAATGAGCTCAGAGTGTAGCAGGTCAAATTTCAGAGTTAGAGGTCTTCATTTGGTCATTCAACTTAGTAAAACACCAAATTCAAGGTTCATTAACTCAAAACCTAGGGGTCACTAAACACACTCACACTTCTAGATTATCAAATTGGCTGAAAATCACATGGCAACTCCAACACATGCTCAGGAATAATGCTTCAAAGTTTCAAAGCATTTGGACTTCAATTTAGCTCAAACACTAGTTTCAATGCCTGTATAGTAACTCCTTGGGAAACTGACACTTTCACATTTCAAAACCAGCTAAGACTCATGGAAATATCTTTAAATACATTTAAGAACTATCCTTCATAGTTTCAAAACATTTGGACATCATCTGGACCAAAACTTAGTTCAAGTGGTTGTCTACCAAGTTTTTTGGGGTCACTGGGCAAAGTGACACCTCATGAAGACCAAATCAGTTGAAAATCTTGGAAAAAGCTCAAATTATATTCAGGAGTGGCTTTACAAAATTTCAAGTCAAATGGATATCATTTGACCTAAGTTCAACAAACATGTCAACTTTAGGTTAGTGACCACAAACCTTAGAGTCACCGACCAATGTCCTGCATCTAGATGACCAAAGTTGATGAAATTTGGATGCAAGATTTAAATCATGTTCAGAAATGACTTTCAAATTTTCAAGCCAATGGGACTTCATTTGACTACTTCAGCCATATGTCAGCTTAGGGGTTAGTGACCTTGGGGTCACTGAGCAAAATCCTACTTTCATGATGCCAAAGCTGATAAAATTTGAATCATATACTCAAATTGTGCTTGATATAAACTTTTCAATGTTTCAAGTCAATTGGACATCATTTGGGTGGAAAACGAATTGAGTGCATGCAATATAAGAGGACATTTACTTAAAACATGCAACAAATGGGCCACTAATTAAAATCCTACTTTCATAAATCCAAATCATATGAAATTTGGATAGACCTTCAAGATGATATTGACAACAATTCCTTCAAGTTTCAAGTTAATCCGATGTCATTTGGGCCTCAAACAGCTAAAACAAAGGCCACTTTCATGAAAATTCAAATAAAGGGTTGACCAACTTCAAAAGGTCAAAACATGATGAAATTTATTTGGAATGCTTAGAATAATGCTGGGAAATATCCTTAAAAGTCTCATGAAGTTCTGTTATCATTCAGGCCCAAAGCTGTTGAAAACGGGTTACATAATAAAAATGACCCACGATCACTAATTCCTGGCGGTTTCTAGTAGTTTTTTCCACTTTATTTCGAAAACCAACTTCTCATAAATCCCCCAACTGCCTTTGAAGTCTATAAAAAACATACTTAGGCACTTGGGAAGGGGTTCAAGAAAAGTCCACAAGATTCTAGCAAGTTAAAGAGCAAGGTTCCAAGGCTTTGCACAAGAGATTCTTCAAGCACTTAGCCTACAATTCTATCAATTCTTCTTCCCCTCACAAGGTAAAATGAGAAATGGTTTTGGGGAAGAAGATACACATTGCCAATACTTCATGAAGACTGAACTTCAAGGCCATCAAGTGCCAAAGAAGTTCGATGAGATGAAACTGTTCCATCTTTGTTTTTCTCACTTAAAGGGTTTTGGGCCATCTCTAAAGTTGTGAACAAACCTTTTTCGGTTTCATTATGTTCCTTGAAAACCATAGGATCAGAATGATGTAAATTAGGCCGGCCACATTTGCTTGCACAAAAGCAACCTTTTCGGATTTCCACAAACACAATTGGTAAAATTAAAGTGGTGATTACTAAAGATCACAGATGATTCTAAGATTAAATTTGGAACTCTTAGTGGTCATCCATTATTCCTCAAAACCAAAAAATATAGGTTTCAGCACCTTGGAGGCACCACAAAAACAAATCAAGGAAAAACAGGGACAAACATTGGCCAAAGTGGCCACTGTTTGTCAGCAAGTCATAGGCAGGAGCTCAATGACCATGGGCCATGGTCACCACCAACTACCTTCATTCTTCTACATTCTCTTCCCCTTTTTCATGTAATTTTCCTTATTTGCCTAGTTTGGTTCACATTTTGGACAAGATGGAGGGGCTGTAATTTTCTAACACTTGTAAACAACTCACATCCCTAAGGTTAGAGCATTGAACCCATGTAAACAAAAGAGAATTTAATCATAATTAGTAATTAATTTCTCATTCTTATGTGTGTTTGAATGTGTGAATGTTGGACTTGATTCCTTCACATTCATCATCATTTCATGCATATTTAAAAGATTAGTGCCATCTATTGGGAAGTATTTGCTCTAATTTGTAATCAAACTAGGCTAACATACAAGAAAAGTGCTAAAAAATGAAAAACTACTGAAAATGTGTTGAAAAATGATGTTATGACCTAGTGACCATAGAGTGCTATGTAAAAAGGCCTGTGACCACAGAGTGTATCTAAAAAGGCCTTTGATCGTAAAGTGATGTGTAAAAAGTGTTGTGACTGCAAAGTACTATGCAAATTAGGCAGCGATTGTGTGTCCACGGTCACTAACATGTTTTGACCCTAGTTGGGCATGTTTGACTCTGAATATACCCTATTCAAGACCTTTGATGTCTATGATGGGTTTGAGAGCATTTATGGAGGAACCTTGTACCTTGAAGTGCATCAACTTACCACCTTAAATGGAGGAACTTTGTACCATGAAATGCATCAACTTGTCACCTTAGATACAGGAACCTTGGACCTTGAAGTACACAGACCTAATCAACACACTTGTATGAAATAAAAGAGTATTGATTTAGTCTGAAAGGCATTACAATACTGGTTGTAGGATCACCGATTCATCTATAACATGTAACAAAAGTGTATAACAAATCAGTCATAAGAACAATGACACTTGTAGTTATGCATTGTCTGGAGTTTTACACTGATAGATCCCGTATAATCATTATGATGGTAGTGCAGGCTTGATCCTACAGGCGCTATCCCTTTGGTTGGATCCAACTCTCTCTAGCATATAAGCCTAACATATAGTCCTTAAATGATGTTGAAAACTTGATAGCTAGGACTAGTCAGCATAACAAGTTTCTAAGTCTAACTACATAGTCTCGAAATGCTGCAGAAAATCTAGTAGCTAAGGCTAGTCAGTATAGCACAATGAGATTATTCCTTTTCTGACTATTTCAGTTTGTCCAATAAGGAGACCATATTAGTTTAGAAGGCATTCATAAACCATTTCGGCTAGCCGAAAAGGTAGCCATGTTGGTTATGAAACTGATATAGTCCTTTGGACTTATTTTTGTAGAAAATACCAATGGGTTTCTTAATCATTACTTTTGATGAAGCTACGGAGAGGTTATTCAAAATCTCCATGACCCAAACTGGTCCATCTACAAGAAATCCTAAGTGGGTCTGGACTAACCCCATTACTCCTGCTCCCTTAGGCTCTCTACTCCCTTAGGCTCAGTTGTTTCCTCTAGTTTGAGCATGTCATCAGTGACCCTAAAGCATATTAAAAAGATTGAATTTCTCAGACCCTGGATTTCCAAATATGCCTAGACCCATTTGGGATTTATGCCAAGGTTTAGGAGGAACCGAAGGCTAAGATGTAATGAGACGACAGTCTTCACATCATTAAGCCCTATCAAGGGCCAATAAAGGTTTGGCTCGTGGTTCAAAACTCAACTGTTCTTGGCAAGCCTCATGCTATGGTTACCCCAGGGCCCAATGTCACCATCAACCCAACCCAAGTAGCGGGTCATTAACAATCAACTGTTTCAAGCGCTTGAGGACCTTCGGCGGTTCCTTACTTGCAAGAAGGCCGAGAAAGATGCATCCATTCCTAAATGCAACATGTGGTCCCCTCAGTCACGTGCTTGAAAACCCAGCAAGGTTGAGAACAAACCCTCGGCCTCACATGAAAATGAGGGCACTTGACATGATGATGAATGCGAAGGAATCAAGTCCAACATTCACACATTCAAACACATAAAAGAATAATAAAATAATTACAAATCATCATTAAATTACCTTTTGTTTACATGGGTTCAATGCTCTAACCTTAGGGATGTAGGTTGTTTATAAGTGTTAGAAAATTACAACCCCTCGCCCTAGTCTTAGATGCAATCCAAACTAGGAAAAATTAGGAAAATACAAGAAAAAAGGGAAGAAATGCAAAAAATAAATAAATAAATAAATAAAATAAAATAAAGGCAGGGGGTGGTGACCATGGCTCAAGGTCATTGAGCCCCTACTAGTGACCGTGGCCTATAGTCACTGAGCCCTTGCCAATGACCATGGCCCACAGTCACTGACAAACAATGGCCGTTTTGGTCACTGTTGTCCCTATTTTTGCCACTATTCGCCTCCACAATGCTTTTAAGGTTCTGAAACCTATATTTTTGGGTTTTGGGGAGTGATAAATGACAACCAAGAATTCCAAACTCGATCTTAGTATCTTCTATGATCTTTGGTAGTCACCACTTTGATTTTACAAATCGTGTATGTGAAAATCCGGAAGGGTTGCTTTTATGTGGCCAAAGAAATGTCATTTTGACCCTATGGTTTTTAAGGAGCAAAATGAAACCTAAAGAGGTTTTTTCACAACATTGGAGATGGCCTTAAACCCTTCAAGTGGGAGAACCAAAGAAGACAGTTTCATCCTATCGAACTTCTATAGCATTTTAGGCTTTGAAATTCAGCTTCCATGGGCATTGGCAAGATGTATCTTCTTCCCAAGAACTGTTTCTCACCCTAAGCTTGTGAAGAGGAGAAGAACAAAGGGAGCATGGATACTTGTGGAGTGCGAATGTTTGCCAAATCCTTTTGAAATGCTTTTTGGAATCTTATAGAGCCTTTAAACCTTCGTTGGAACCCTTCCCAAGTGCCTAAGTGTGTCTTTTATAGACTTCAGAGGCGTTGGGGGAGTTACGGGAAGTTAGGTTTCAAAATAAAGTGGAAAAAACCACTTGAAACTATTGGAAACCACTTTAAAGGTGTCAGTGACTGTGGCCATAGTCACGGATAGGCCCATTTATGGCCTTTTTTACCTATGTAACCGTTTTCATTAGTTTTGGGCACAAACGATGTCCAAACTTCAAAAAACTTGGAGGTATGTTTCCTAGTATTATTTTGAGCATGATATATAAATTTTATCATGTTTTGACATTTTGAATTTAGTCAACCCTCCCTTTGGCTTTTTAAGAAAGTGGGCCCTTGTTACAGCTATTTAAGGCCCAAATGACCTCGTATTGACTTAAAACTTGAAAAAATTGATGTCAAGGACCTCCTATTGACTTAAAACTTGAAAAAATTGATGTCAAGACTATCTTTAAGTATCCATCCAAATTTCATATGATTGCGATTTGTAGAAGTAGGATTTTGATCTGTGACCCATTTGTTGCATGTCCTAAGTTAGTGTCCCCTTGTATTGCTGGCAGTCGGTTGGTTCTTCACCGAAATAATGTTAAACTGCTTTGAAACTTTTAGGAGCTAATTTTGAGTCTCTCATACAAACTTCATCCGCTTTAGCCTTCTAGAAGTAGGACTTTGGTCAGTGACCCCAAGATTTGGGGTCACTGACACATAAGTTGAAATATGTCTAAACTAGGGTCAGATGAAATCCCATTGGCTTGTAAATTTGCAAAGTCATTTATGAACATGGCTTGAGCTTTGCATCTAAATTTCATCAACTTTAGTCGTCCAGAAGCCGGACTTTGGTCAGTGACCCCAACGTTTGTGGGTCACTGATCCAGAGTTGACATATTTGTTGAACTTGGGTCAAATGACATCCATTTGACTTGAAAATTTTCAAAGTCACTCCTAAATATAATTTGAACTCGTTTCACAAGTTTCAATTAATTTGGTCTTCATGAGGCGTTACTTTCATAGTGATCCCAAAGGGCCTAGTAGGCAATCACCTGAACTAAGTTTTGGTCTAGGTGAAGTTCGAATGTTTTGAAACTTTGAAAGATAGTCCCTGAATGTATTTAAAGATATTCCCATGAGTTTTAGTTGGTTTTGACTTATAAAAGTATCAGTTGCCACAATGACCCTGGGAGTTGGTTGATAGCCATTGAAGCTTAAGTTTGAGCTTTAAGAAGTCCAAATGCTTTGAAGCTTTAAAGCATCATTCTTGAGTATGTTTTGGAGTTGCCATTTGATTTTCAACCACTTTGGTAATCCAAAAGCTTGAGTATGTTCATTGACCCCATGGTTTGGAGTCAATGAACCTTGAATTTGATAGTTGGTGAGTTGAGTAACCAAATAATGTCAACTAACTCTGAAACTACTGTACTTTGAGCTCATTTGCAATCTTTTAAGCAAGTTGCATTAGCTTTAAACATCTAGCTATAGTACTTGACCTAGCATTCCACAACCCTAAGTTTATGTGCCCTTGAGTTTGGAAATTTCTTGCGATGTAATGTTTGTGATTTTTTATTGATCAACAAGTGCCCCCTTGAGGTGCAATGATGAAATTATGACTTTGGAATCATTGTGCCTCAAAATAGCCAATCTATGGGAATGGTGAATTGCTTGTTGAAAATGTAGTTTTGTCAAGGTAGGTTGTATTCCTAAATTTGAGGTTGTGAAGTTTATTTCAAAAACTATGATAGATTTGATGATGGGATTTGGTAAGGAAAAAAAAACATATGAGTTCTGATTTTCTTTGCCCTATTTTTTATAAATATCAAAAGTAACATATTTGTGGGGACTATGGGAACACCTACAAAAAGAATCCATGAGGTATTGAAAAATTCAGAATTTTATGAATTTCGTTTGAATTTTGGGGAATGGATTTGATTTTCTCATGTCCTATTTATTAGAGATATCTAAAGTAGTATCTCTGTGGGGACTATGGGGAGCACCCATAAAAAGAAATCCTTAAGGTTTTAAGAAAAGTCAAGGTTTGGATTTTTAGATGTATTTGGGTTTGAAATTTCATGGATTTTAGTTTATCTTCAAAAGTTAAGGTTTAGGTTTTGACTTGGCTTGACATGAATCAAAATGAGATGGAATTTTTAAAGAGATTAGCTTTTGTAGATTTTGATCCAAAGTGATTTGAGATGACAAATTTGGCTCAAAATTGGGTTTGAGATGAACCTATTTTTTGGGTTGTGTTGACTTTGAGAGGAACCTATTTTTTGTTTCGTTTTATTCTTGGTAAAATACCCAAAGTGGGTCCACCATGCGCTATCGGAAACCATTTTTTTATTAAAATATCCGAAGTGGGTCCACCATTTGTTGTGGGAACTTGAATGATCATTTTTAAGAATGTAGGCCACTGAGTAGAGGGTCCCATTACTTATAGTAACAATGACTATGTGCTTGGGGAGGAACAGTAGTGACCAAGCGAAGAAGGGGAGAATAGTGACCGGGTGCTTGAGAAAGCACAAGGCATCATGGACCCCATTTGCATCTATCAAGATGTGTCTGTGGGAGAAGGGAAAATTAATAGTGATCAAGAGAAAGGGGAGCAGTAGTGACCATGACTGAAAGCAAGTGTCCGGACACAGCTTACACATAAAAGACTTGGTTCTCTTCTTCCCTTCTTTAACCATTTTGAAAGGGTAGTGCAACATCGAGAGAGAGAAGAAACTTCTGACCTTGAATTTCAAGTGAAATCGAACCTTCACTTCCCTTCGAGCTCCATCCATGGCAGGTATGAACCTCTGAACTTCGTCTTCTTCCATTTTACTCATGGCTGAATGTATGCTTGAGTTATTTGCTCAATGTCTCATGATAATTTTTTGTGATCTTCGCCTTTTGGTTAGGGCAAAATTATTTTCACACATTGCACCACTTCTTCTTCATGAATTTGTGCCAAAAATCCCAAGCCAAGCTTTTGTTTTTTGTTGCATGTCAAATTATAGGCTAGGACGTGGATAGTCCTTTCTGGAATTTGCTTTACCAGCACGCATTAAACCAAGATTTGCTTATGCTTGTCTTAGATTGAGCTTTCTTCCAATTAATCCTTCTTTTGGTTCAACTTGGGGAGAATTACCTACTTCTTGAACCCAAATTCCATGCATGCAAGAAAAATGAAGAAGAAGATGAGTGAATGTGTTAGAATGGGTCACCTTGACTCATTAAACTAAGAAGTCTATAGAAAGAAAAAGATCTTACCTTGGTGCTTGATGTGAAGGAGGAGGTGCTTAAATCCTTCACTTCAGAGAGATAAGGAGGGTAGGAGAACTAGAAGATGATGGAAGTGGGAGATGAGAGCCTCCAATCACACATGTAGACTAATTCCTTGTTTTGATTGAAAGATGGTGAAGAAGAAGCTCTCTGGTATCGTTAAAGAGGTGGGGAGCTTAAATGAAATGGGTTCAGTTGAGTACATATATATATATATATATAACATGAAGTTTATAAGAAAGTCCTCTCACAAGAGGTTATTACAATTTAAATCATTTGGGGGTCCAACTAATTCAAACAAAGTTGAATGCATTGAAGTCAAGTACGAAGGTTAACGAGCTCAACAAGACAATTGTGATGGTATCAATATGATGTATGTATGACGTAAAATCATGAATTCTAAAATTATGAAAAAAAAAGGCTTCCATCTACCTAGGTGAGGTCAAACCCGATCCAACTACCTATCCATGACCTGAACTTGACCCACTGGACTCCACAAAACTAAAATACACTTAGTTAAGAGAAGACCACAATAATTAGCTAGTAATAACAATTAATTACTCACTAATCAAGCTTAACTTGGGTTGGAGCATTACTATATACCCACTTCTTTTCATAGTCTGATGAAATGAAACAAAAGAACAACAAAAGACCAGTATAAATAAATATGTAAGAAGTTCATGGAGGCCATTGCATTCAGTCAACCACAAGAAACATAGTAAAAAAACTAAGATAAAAGATAGAAAAAAAAATGCAAATATCTGAAAAAAAAATCCAATCTTGAATTTTGGCAGTAATTAACCAAAATTAAAAAAAAATCTCTACTAAGTATAAACCATCTAACCTTGTATCTAATAATAGCATATGCATTCACCTTAGAGGCCACAAAACCATAATTTATATGAATAGAAAACAGACAAAAGACCAATAGATGAAAATGTCAAAAAACGAGATAATAAGCTGCTTTAAAAGCCATTGTAACCAATCAGTCACAAAGGTCAATAAAAAGGAAAATTTTAGGGGAACAGACTGTTATAGAAGATTATCCGTCTCCTAATAGGATCCAAATTTGAATTTTGGGAGCAAATGTGAATGACCAGCCACTTACCTTACCATATGATAGGACAAATCCGCAGAAAGAAAAAAAGAGAGAAAAGATAGAGAAGTTCAAGTAAAAAACCAGAAACATACACCAATATCCATGGTCTGAAATATATACAAAGAAATCATTGACTACTTCTTCTTAATTTTGAAAAAGATGAAAACGACGACTATCTGGTTTGTGTATGTGTGTGTGTAAGCGAGAGAGAGAGAGAGAGAGAGAGAGAGAGAGAGAGAGAAAACATTCCAGATCCACATTAAAAAAGAAAATTCCCGAGCACAGAAGATTGATTAACAAACCCAAAAAAAAAAGATTGATTAACTTAAAAAAGAAAACATTCTAGATTATTCATGAATTCATGAATAACCCATAGATTCATCCACATCAAACTCATTCCAGTTAAAAAATTGCCCAATTCTCATCAATTCATGAATTCTGTCATGCCCCGCCTGGGAAATGGGGTTGAATGAGCCCCACGGGTTGTGCACACGTAAACCCATAGCAATCTATGCATTTGAAAACACACACACAAATCACTACAAGGGAAAGATTCCATAGAATGTGTAAAGAAGGTTCCCTAAAACGTAAATTACATTTAACAAAATGCGGAAGCCTATGTAATACACTTGTAATGATCAAAAGCAATAATAAAGAAACATTATCCATTTCATAAACAAGTCTAAAGTCTGTACTTAACCATTCTCCTTTACATGACAATAATTACTTAAGCATATACAAGATCCAAAATCATATATATGTGCGTATCAAATTACTAAGTGCAAGAATAACCATAGTCCAAGCATGTCTAAGCTAAACAAGCCAACAAGAAACCCATTGTTGCTTTTCATAGGGCAACTAATAGAAGACGTCGTCTGCATTACACTCATCTACTTCCCGAGGTTCCGTTGAGGTTCCTGCCAAGATGCCTCCTTCACCTTACCGGGTTGGGTTTAGTACCTATAATACCAATGGTAGCATTGTTAACATGATAGTTAAGCAAATATAGAGACATATAAGACCATTATGCTGTATCAAATGAATTAATAGATATATAGATTCAAAGAAGGCAATAATCATAGACTAGGCATGTTACATATGAGTTAACATGAGTAACGAATCATAAATAGGATGTCATACATAATAGTTGGCAACCACAAGACTATATTCTCCCAAAAGAGAGCATATCATCTAGAGAGAACATGCATATGGGACACTAGGGGATCAGGCTAGCTTCCCGAGGAGAGCCGACAACTCCTTCGTGGACTACTAAAGTAGCGACATAGAAGATACCCTAACTGGTCCCACCGAACCTAATAAGGGCACAAGGTAAGTTGTGCTAACTCAAGGTTTCAAGACCGACTCGAATTCATATCTTTCATACATTTCAGTCGTATTTATCATATCATACATAAGGGAGATTCGATCTTGAAATCATATTCAATCATAGAAAGCAGAATTAGCAAGGTAGTTAATACTAAACAATGTATACTTAAATGAGCTAAGAGAGAGCTCGAACCCTCTTAACCTTAGTTACACCCATTTTGACTAATAGGCATGCACTCAGTGAAAGCTCAAGCCCAACAGGCACACACTCAGTAGAAGCTTAGGCCCGATTAGTCTTGAGGTTTACTAGGAAGAAAAGGAGTACATGATTTAATCATATTAAGGGCAAGGTTTCGTACAATATAAATGCATTTAAATCGAGAAGGTATTAAGGGAATTTACTAGCCAACTCTATACTAGATAATCTATGATCTTGAGGTCATTCAATTCGATGTATTCATAAAATGCCCGATGTCATTGTGTTACCAATCTTGGCATTACATTGTGTATGCAAAGGATACCTCTTCTTATGCTAACACCCATGACGTGATATCGGAAATTCATTCGGAAAATTGAAGGGGATAAGTGACAGCTCTACACTCGTCTGCCTTATCATTTGATCACCATTGACTCATTTAATGGTTGAAAAGGTGTCATATCTAAAGCCCTACAAAGTCATTTGAAATCCCTAATATCCTATGTTCATAGTGTTCTTATGGCTTAGCCGTACATATTTACAGCTTAGCAAAGCAGCTTAGTTTTTTCCCTCAAGTTAATATGCATTTACAACTTAACTGTATATTAACCTACGGCTTAGTCGTGTTAAGCTTATGGCTAGGCTATGGCTGGGATATGGCTTAGCCGTAGAACGTTCCACGGCTTAGCTGTGGGTGAGTCGTAGAGTAATTCTGGGTTTTGGGGCTCTCTAGAAAGTTCATTGTAGAAAGACATACGGCTTGGTCACAGGAGGGTTACGACTTAGCCATAGTTAATTCCACGACTTAGCGGAGGGTTAGCTGTAGTTTCAAAAGTGGGTTTTGTACTCTCTAGATTCTGAGCAGTAAAGACTTAAGGCTTAGCCGTGGCTTTGTCGTATGCTTTAGAAATTTTGAAACTGTTCCTGAAACTCAAGTTCAGTACAGAGCTCTCAAATTAATGGTTCCAATGGGGTTCCTTGTGCTTTCAAATTTCCATAATAGGTCCTACATCGCCCTATATCAATAATGTTGCATAATTATACTCATTATCAACTAATTCAACATATGCCTGTGCTTAATCAAGGGTGAATGAGCTATAACTTACATTTAAAAAGATCACTTCAAGAATCAACAAAGTTAAAATATACATATGGTAATATATACTCTAATACTTGCCTTTATCAGTGTTTTGCCCAAACTAGCCTCTCCTTTGGTTTATAGTTAGAGAAAGCCTTAATAGTAAATGGATTCTCTACATAAAAGACATGCAAAAGGGTGATTCTTATATAGAATGGATGTATGTAGTATTTTTGAGTCTCCTTGACTCTATTAAACCCAAAGAATTGAAATGGAGGTAGAGATTCATCTTATGGAGCCGTTGTTTGAAGAAGAGGGTGAATGTAATGGTTCCAATGAAAGAGATGCACAAAAGTGGAAGAAGAAGAATAGAAGGTGTTCCTCTGCATGTAAGGCTAGTAAAGCTGGACTTAGTGAAGAAGTGAACGAGGGGAAAGAAGAAGAAAAGTAGCTCTAGCAACTCAGAAGAAGAGAATGAAGGTGAACATTGGGTTCTCCCTTTTAACTCACTTTTCTTGGGGTTTTTACATGCAAGTCTAATATTTTTTGGGAAATTACAGTTTAGGTCAAATAGACCTCAATTGGGCTAAGATGGGTTTGAATTAAGTTAAGCCCAACATAAAAGATGATCTACGCGAAGAATTACAAAAGATGCAACTAATGAGGTGTCAATATGATGCAAGAACAAGTTACAAAAAAAGCCCTTAACTACCTAGGTAAGTTCAAACTCAACTACCTATCCAACTAAAACCCATTAAAAATTAAGAACAATAAAAATTAAGGCAAAAAATATATTAATTAATAGGAAATCAAGTTTAATTAATATAAATTATAATTAAGTTGGGTCGGGACCTTACATCTCACCCTACTTAAGATCATTCGATCCTTCGAATGAAATAAAATAATAAAAACCAAATACTAAAACAAATTAGGAATACTTATAGAACCTATTCGCTGCGTAGATGACACTAAGAAGCTGCTCCATGTACATTGCATCTAGTTCCACTTTGATCTCCCTATATTCAAGGATGCAAAATGAGCCAAGAATTATCTTGCAAAGCCTCGTCACATGAAAGGCATCGAGAATTCCTATGAAGTTGCCCAAAATGGATTTTCTTGCTCACGAAACCTTCAAGACTACTCTATCATCGATCTAAAATTCGAGGACATTCTACAATTGTTGGTGAAACTTCTCAGCTTGGAATGTCATTCTTCGACTCTTGGACTTAATGTGTAGACTCCGCTACATCAATGATGATTGAAAACTTCAGGAATCTTCTAGATCCACCTTTTTTTTTTTTTTAACACAAGGACGCACACTTCATGTCTTAGAAGTCCAGATGAAGGTCTGATTAGACACTGAACTTCGGTGGATACTCTGTGTTGAAGTTAAGACTTGTCACTAACAACTAAAGAATGCCAATTATAATTATAAGACAACCTACTAACCCAAGTGGACATTATTCCTAATTAGGAATTAGTAGCCTAATCACCACACGATCTAAGACCTCTGTCAAATCACTAACATTCTATAGTCGTCCAAGTTATTTCATCAAACATGCCCTTAGGTTTAAGTACATATCGGCTGCTATATGGATGAAATGATAATCCGTACAACCAACATATTTTTTGACAAATTGGATGCATTAAAATATCATTGATAAGGGTAACCCTAAATTGCTCTCAAAGACAAAACAAGATTCTATTTGACAAAGACATGGATATATTTCAAAGTATATGTCCTCAATTATATATATATAAAAAGGATATAACTCGAATAGGATTCTAGGGATTGATCCCAAGAAACAATTTAATCAAATCCAAAATCATAGTTTCCAGATTATCATTTAAGTGATTACACTTCGAAAGTATAAAGAAATCTTTAGGTGGTCTACCTTTTAAATAATAAGATCATATTACGTTAGGATATTCTTAATAAACACCATAATTGATTTAGGAATATATGGACGTCTATGAATCAAATCATAAATACCATCAAACTAATGGACCACCAAATAAGTAGCCAAGAATTCATAACGCTCCTTTTTAATTAGGATATATCTTCAAATCACATAGCTTTAGATACTAAATAAATATCAACCGAACCTCGATCAATTTAAATAATATCCATTGCATGCTGGTTTGATTGAGCAATTCATCAATACTGACAGTGAGCGATTGTTCTTACTAGTCACATAACTCAACCACTTGATCAATATGCCTTCGAACGGTACGAATTCCTTTTTGTCAATTAATTTCAATGTCTTTTCTCTTTTTTTTTCACGAATTTACTAGGTGAAGAAACTTGGAATCCCATTTAGGATATGCTCCCAATAAACTCTCAGGAAATGAGTCTAGATAACAGTATCATCAATTATGTGATCAAGGACTCTCATCGAATTCGAATCCCTAACTACTTGATTATATCTACCGGATCAATTCTAGTATTTACATCCTCACATAGATCTACTGATTCTTAAGGAATCAAAGAATTCGTAAGGCTCAGAAGTTATGCTCACACCAGTCTATCCACAGAAGGAATTATTTATCCTATTCAATTAATAACATAACTAAAATTTTGGGAATTATCTTACAATCCTATGATAATATCTTGTAAGACCACAAAGAGCCCCAATTCTAGGTAACTGACCTCGAACTTTGCTGACTGATAATAATCTCAAATCTACAAGATCATTGATCATTCAACTCAAGATATGATATGACTTAAGACCCCAACTTGGTCAACTAAGAATTACATCTCTACATTAGAAAAATCAGTTACTCCTCAAGGGATGAGGAAAAGTCCTCAAAGGATTATCATAAGCACTAATAAGTTCGAATACATCAAGTTATCAATTATAACTGTAATCCACAAATTGGTCCATGTACGAATAGAATTCCATTCCTTAACTCACAATACACTTGGAACATTGATTAATCCAATAATCCATCAAGAACTCCTAACGTCTAAATTGATTTTAAGAGTTGATTGTTGAACATTTTACGCTAGAACTCAAAATTAAAATAACCTATTCTCAAATCCAGTTGTTTGGAAATTATCCTACACCCTGAAATTAATGGGACAACTCATCAATATAAGGCGGTAATCACTTATACCCATTAGCCACTGATCTAACTACCTTAATTAGTATATATCTAAAGGGTGTCAACTGTATCCCAAGAAACAACACCAAATATCATCATAGGATCACTAAAAAAAAAATAATTTTGGAATCTCACTTGAAAACTCATATACAATAGGTACCTCGGAGACTATCCTAGATAGCAAATCATATAAACCACTTATAACATCTACAAACAAAAGTTCAACAGAGAATGAAGATAGTAGGTAAAGAGATCACCTTTGCTAACATTACTTGTAACTTGATTCTAAGGAATTTGCTTAACTGATTGTTGTTGCTGGCACAATGTGGCTTTACTGGCTTTTTTTCCTTGGATACTTTGCCAACCGATGCTCTATCGAACCATAACTAAAGCATGCTCTGGTCTTTCTCCAGCATGTATTCGTCTCATTGCCTTTGCCACACAGATTGCAAACTGGTCTTTTGAAACTATGAGCCTTGGTCTTTTATTTCTTCCACTGCCCAAGGTGCTCCTCAGAGGATGAAGCATTCCTCTTAGATTTCTTCTTTAGAACATCTTGCAAGCTCTCCTCTACTGGTGCCAAATTCTATCGCAGTTGAGCTTGTCTTTCCATTATCGTTGCTAACTATGCTTGCATTGCAACTTGATTCTCACTGATCCTTGTTACTTGCCTCATCATCATCATTAACATGGTTTGCATTATCAAAAAGAACCAATTATCTGTAGAAGGAGAAGGTGGAGGCACGCAATCCAAGTCCTCAATGGGAACATCCTCTAAATCATCATTCTTGGTGTTGCTCGAGGAACTGTGATGAGTATTCTTAACTCTTGGAATTGAGGTCATTATCTGTAAGAAAACTACTATTATTTCAAAGCAAAGTAGTAGTGGACCCAAAACATCCTATACAACCCATACCCAATGCACCTATCGTTTCCTCACCACATTCCCTAGGATTCTAAATCTTTTATTTCAGACTTATTTATGCCATAACACCATTCCTTTTTGCATGCTTTACAAGATCCATGCTTTGATACCATTACATACGTATGTCATGCCCGATCCCGAAAAATGGGGTTAGAATGAGCCCTACAAGGTGTGCACATCGAATCCTTAGCAATCTGTGCATGTGAAAACACACACACAAATCACTACAAGGAAAAGATTCCATAGGAACGTGTAGAGAAACTCCTCCAACACGTAAATTATATTCAACAATATACGGAAGCCTACATAATACACTTGTAATGATTATAAGCAAAAATAAAGAAACATCATCCATTTTGTCAACAGGTCTGAAGTTTGTACTTAACTATTCACCATTACATGACAATAATTACTTAAGCATATACAAGAATCAAAATCATATATACGTGTGTATCAAATTACTAAGTGCAAGAACAACCATAGTCCAAGCATGTCTAAGCTAAACAACACAACAAGAAACCCATTGTCGTTCTTCATAGGACGACTAATAGACGACATCATTTACATTACACTCATCTACTCCCCGACGTTCCGTTGAGGTTCCTGCTGAGGCACCTCGTTCGCCTTACTGGGTTGGGTTCAGTACCTATAACACTAATGGTAGCACTGTTAACATGACAGTTAAACAAATATAGAGATATATAAGACCTTGATGCTGTATTAAATGAATTAAGAGATATATAGATTAAAAGAAGGCAATAATTGTAGACTAGGCATGTTGTGCATAAGTAAACATTAGTAACAAATCATAAACATGATATCATACATACTAGTTGGCATCCACAAGGCATATTCTCCCAAAAGAGAGCATATCATCTAGAGAGAGCATGCATATGGGATGCTATAGAATTAGGCTAGTTTCTCGAGGAGCGTCGACAACTCCTCCGTGGACTACTGTAGTAACGACATATAATATACCCAAACTAGTCCCGTCGAACCTAATAAGGGCGCAAGCTAAGTAGTGTCGACTCAACATTTCAAGACCAACTCGATTTCATATCTTTCACACATTTTAGTCGTACTTATCATATTATATATAAGGGAGATTCTATCTTGAAATCATATTCAATCTTAGAAAATGGAATTAACAAGTTCGCTAATACTGAACAATGTATACTTAAATGAACTAAGAAAGAGATCAAACCCTCTCAACCTTGGTTACACTCATTTTGACTAATAGGCATACACTCAGTAGAAGCTCAAGCCCAACAGGCACGCACTCAGTAGAAGCTCGGGCTCGATTAGTTTCAAGGTTTGTTAAGAAGGAAAGGGTTACATGATTTAATCATGTTGAGGGCAAGGTTTCATATAATATGAATGCATTTAAATCGAGAAGGTATCAATGGAATTTACTAGCCAACTCCATGCTAGATAATCCATGATCCCGAGGACATTAAATACGATATATTCATAAAACGCCCGGTGTCATTGTGTTACCAGTCTTGGCATTACATTGTGTATGCAAAGGACACCTCTTCTTATGCTAACACCCATAGCATGACATCGGAAATTCATCCAAAAAATCGAAGGGGATAAGTGACAGCTCTACACTCGTCCTCCTTATCATTTGATCACCATTGGGCTCATTTAATTTTGGAAAAGGTGCCATTTCCAAAGCCTTACAAATTCATTTGAAATCTCTAATATCCTAAGTTCACAGTGTTCTTACGGCTTAGCCGTACATATATTACGGAAGCCAAGCGGCTCAGTTTTTTCCCTCAAGTTCATATGCATTTACGGCTTAGTCGTATATTAGCCTACGACTTAGCTGTACTAAGTCTACGCTGGGATACGGCTTAGCCGTAGAACGATCCATGGCTCAGCTGTGGGTGAGCCGTAGAGTAATTCTGGGTTTTAGGGCTCTTTGTAAAGTTCACTGTAGAATGGCTTACGACTTGGTCACAGGAGGATTACGGCTTAACCATAGTTGATTCCACGGCTTAGCCGAGGGTTAGTCGTAGTTTCAAAAGTGGATTTTGTACTCTTTGGATTCTGAGTCGTAGATACTTATGGTTTGCCGTGGCTTCGCCGTAAGCTTTAGAAATTCTGAAACTGTTCTTAACACTTGAGTTCAGTACAGAACTCTCAAATTAATGGTTCCAATGGAGTTCCTTATGCTTTCAAATTTCGATAATAGGTCTTACATCACCCCATATCAATAGTGTTGCATAATTATACTCATTATCAACTAATTCAACATGTGTGTGCTTAATCAATGGTGAATGAGCTATAACTTACATTTAGAATGATCACTTTAAGAATCAACAAAGTTTAAAAATATACATGGTAATATATACTCTAATACTTACCTCTATCAGTGCTTTACCCAAAACTAGCCTCTCTTGTGGTTTGTAGTTAGAAAAAGCCTTAATAGTAAATGGGTTCTCTACGTGAAAGACATGCAAAAGGGTGATTTTCATATAGAATGCATGCATGTAGTATTTTTGAGTCTTCTTGACTTTGTTAAACCCAAAGAATTTAAATGGAGGTAGAGATTCACCTTATGGAGCTGTTGTTTGAAGAAGAGGGTGAATGTAGTGGTTCCAATGAAAGAGATGCACAAAACTGGAAGAAGAAGATGAATAAAAGGTGTTCCTCTTGCATGCAAGGCTAGTAAAGTTGGATTTGGCGAAGAAGTCGGCAAGGGAAAGGATGAAGAAAAATAGCTCTAGCAACTCAGAAGAAGAGAATGAAGGTGAACATTGGCTTCTCCCTTTTAACTCACTTTTCTTGGAGTTTTACATGCAAGTCCAATATCTTTTGGGAAATTACAATTTAGGTCAAATGGACCTCAATTGGGCCAAGATGGGTCCGAATCAAGTCGAGCCTAGCATAAAAGATGATCTATGCGAAGAATTACACAAGATGCAACTAATGAGGTGTCAGTATGATGCAAGAACAAATTACAAAAAGGGGCCTTAACTACCTAGGTAAGTTCGAACCTAACTACCTATCCAACTAAAACCCACTAAGAATTAAAAACAATATAAATTAAGGCAAAAAATATATTAATTAATAGGAAATTAAGTTTAATTAACATAAATTACAATTAAGTCAGGTCGGGACCTTACAAATTCCCACAAGAAACAAAAAGAAAATCCATAAAATAATTTAAGACCATTGAAACTCCAAATTAACACAGAAAAAAAAACCCAAAAACCCCTCCAACCTATATTTCAGAAGTTGTGGGAATGAGGTATTACCTAAAGAAAAGCAACGACGTTGATCGATCTCCAGAGCAGAGGTGGGTAGAGGTTACTGGAGAGGGGAGATTCGAGTGAGAGATTTGGTGAATTGGTGAAAGTATGCTGATGCACTAGTGCACAGAGGGAGGGAGGGGGTCCTTTCGTAGAGAAGAGAGACAACGGGAAACCGGTGTTCTTGCAGAGAAGGAGGGAGAAGAGAGCAGAGAGGGAAAGAGGGAAGGGCTCCTTTGGTGCATGGAGAAGAGGGACACTGGCTTTTCGTGCTGGGATCTGAAGAGAGTAGAGAGGGAGGGAGGGAAAGAGTGAGAAGGCAGAGAGAGCAAAGGGAGTGAGAGACAAGAGAGAGTAGAGAAAAATAAGAAAAAGGGGGTTTGCCCTTTTTGGTGGTGGCAGAGTGAAAAAGGGGACTCAAATGGCTCCAATGAAAAGTGGACCTTCGTCGACGAAACCTTTTCTTCGCCAAAAGTCATAAATTCATCAGTATTAATTTATTTTATTTTAAATTTTTCTAAGATTAAGTTTTAAAGCAAAGATTTACCGATGCAATCTTATGTTGATATAAATAAACACTTTACCAACAAATACAAAAACGTTAGTAAAAATAACGTTTTACCGATGTACTGATTAAACCGTCAGTAATATTTATCACCACCGACGATACTTTTCGTCACCAAAAACAAAAGTCTCGTCGGCCATTATTTTTTTATTTTCACTTTTTCTAAAAAAGTTAAAAGAGCCATCCTTTACCTACGAATAATAAAAAAACATTGGTAATTTTTATAATCACCGATGATAATTTGCACCGTAAAAAACCACATGTTAGTCGGCCATAATTGTTTTATTTTAACTTTCTCTGCAAAAAGAAATAACTAAAAATAAAAGGGACCAACTGTTGCCGACGAATATTAGTATTACATTTGTAAAAATTAGATTTTCCTGATTTTTTTAAAAACATTGGTAAAAATATAGCTTTTTCCGACTTTTTTTTTTAAAACATTGGTAAAAAATTAGCTTTTACCGATGTTTTTTTATAAAATGTCGGTAAAGAATTCCTGTCCCAACTTCATGGCCGACGTTAGAAGTATTACGTCAATAAAGGTTTACCATTACCAACGAAATTAGGGACTCATCACTAAAAAATGTTCCTAAATGTGCATCCCCTTGTAGTGAGATCATGTGCATAAACCCTTCACCATTTTTTTTGTGAGAACTCTAAGAGAAGCCCATCTATCACCCAATCCAAACCTTGCAATACACAAGGGACCCTCTAATAGCCACATGCCCAAAGTTTCAGCTAGATCTAAATTTTCTAGACCATTGGATCGACTGTGTACCGATTCGAATGGAATGAATTTGTAAGCTATTGATGAATAGGTTATAGGGACATGTGATTGAGGTCAAACTTGATATCTAGGGTACTAATCCCACATGGATCTTTTCATCCCCCCTGATCTCATCCCTTAGTGTGTCCACAGGGGGCCCCGCGAAGGAGTATGCACAATCTCTCCGTGAGGGCAGTATGCTTACGCAGATTCCCCATATATATATATATAATATATATGAGTAATGCTTGTATACAAACTTCCCTTATGGTTTTATGGTACAAGCCAACTACTAGGGTGGTGGGTTTGAATGGTCAGCTCGGATGGACTAGTAGGTGGCCCCACGTGGTAGATTGTATCGTAAGACCGCAGGGGAAGCTTGCAAATGATCATTACTCTCTCTCTCTCTCTCTCTCTCTCTCTCTCTCTCTCTCACTATATTTATATATATTCATTCATAATGACTTTACTGATGCTGTGTGGACAATGCTTTCAGTGCGCATCTCTTTCACCTAATGATGAGATTGAGGGATTTTAAGATCTGGATGGGCCCAAGTAGTATATAGTTACAAGGGCTCACACGATCATCCTAATGCCTTTATCAACTGCCCATAAATTTTCACTATTAAAATCGGTTGCAAAGTTGATTCAATAGTTCAATCATTTGGATGAGTGCAAAAACCCCAGGGTTCAAATGAGTTTTAGGGGGTGTCTCTGTGTGCAATCCATTTAGATCTCATTTTTAGCACAGCCATTCGTTTGTAGTTGGTTTGGATTGGATTTGGGCCATTAGTTCAAATTCAGGTACATTTATGGTTCCTATAACCTGAGTTGGATTTCTAGTCCTAACTATTTGACTAAATTGGGTATAGGTTCAACTTGAACTCGACCCTGTTCAATTTGTAACCGCAGTTGAAGCGTTTCTCTTTCGGAGACTCTTATCAAGCCATTATTAGATTAGTTCAAATTCAGGTACATTTATGGTTCCATAACCTGAGTTGGATTTCTAGTCCTAACTATTTAACTAAATTGGGTATAGGTTCAAATTGAACTCGACCCTGTTCAATTTGTAACCGCAGTCGAAGCGTTTTTCTTTCAGAGACTCTTATCAAGCCATTATTAGTGCATGACTAATGGTAGTCAGTGCGCAGTTTTTTTCACATTATTATTTAAAAGTATTAAGCCCTATTTCGGTTTCGATTGTGCTGGCCCGGCACATACGCACCCCTGCCAGCAGCGTCAAATTTTTCTTGGAAAAGATCATGAGATCTTAAGGTTACAATGGCATCGAGTATATATGCCCAGATCGTTGCAATTTTTTGGATACGAGCCCTGGTTTTACATTTGTGTTTCCTACAGTTTCATTTTTGTTATATGTAAGGGACCAATTTTCATTTTACTGGGGTCCCCATCTTTCATGATAGAATACAGTAGAATTCATGGTAAGATATGCACCAACAAAGTACTATTATAGAGATGAGGGGTGAAACATATGAGGTTGAGATGTAGATGGAACATTAAAACTCCTATGGTTTGATTTATTAGGATAATAGTTGGGTATTCATTTCATAATTCATTTTCCATTAAAGGGGAGAAAATTTTATGGCCTTCTTTATCTTTCTTTCTTGGATCTTAACCAAATTGGACACCACATCTTTGGGAGATAATATCCACTCCTGTAGTAAGAAATTCCATCCCAGGAGATAATATCCGCTACTGTAGTAAGAAATTTTGACCCCAAAGATATTGTAAAAAATATATGTTTTGATACCAATTTGATGAATGTGTTGCTATTACTTTGATGAAACTGAAATTCGTATTCTGCGAATACTAAAGTTCACAACAGCAACACGCAGTTTCAGTTCTGTCTACAAAGATTGGTAGAACAGAATACTGAGTTCTAGTAGAGACAAAGGAGACGTAGAGTGTGTTTTGTGTATGTGGGGGTTGTATGGCTAAAGGGCCACATAGAGTCCCTCCTCAAAATCAAATGACCAAAACACTTGTATATTAATCCAAACCTTAAGATAATGTCACACCCCCAAAACTAGGCCAAATTCAAACCCGATTCTAAGGGTGTGAGAATTGAGGCCAATTAGAAATTTTCTTACATAAACAATACGGCCCCAATTCCGGGTGGATCGAAGTGTTTGTGAGGCTATGCTTGGTGATCAAGCAACTATAACCACATGCGAAACTGAAATCCATAATCTGTGCAGCTGAGTATCATATCCAACCATATAACAAATCTCAATACTCTTAAAATCCAGGTCAAATGTTTCGAAGCATAATAATTAAAGTTGTAATTCCAAGACAAATAAATTTAATGAATAAACTAATGGCCCAAACATAACCTTATCACATAATCTAATGTTTTGATCTCAGCGCCAACATTAGGACACTTCAGACGATGTCATCGGTGCTCCACTCAACAACTCCTCCATCTGGTTGAATTTCCTGCGTCGCCTGACCCTCTAGTTCGGCCCCGATAATGGAACCTAGACACCAAAGGTGATGGGTCAGATTGACGTAATCTGGTAAGAGGGAAAATTACCAACAATGGTATTAATCAATTGAATTAAAACATAATTTTCATGCTGACCTAAAATAGACCAAATGAAAACTCAATGGTGTGAATGCACAAAAACGGGTATCCCGGCAAATACAATATACAAAATCGGGTATTCTGCAGATATAATATACAAAAACAGGTATTCCCATAGACATATATACCAATACGGGTATTCCTACAGAAAAATATACAAAATGGGTATTCCCGCAGATAGATATACAAAAATGGGTATTCTTGCGGATATAACAGATGGCATAGCTATATACTATATTCCACCGTACATGTTGACCCGATGGAGTACGTCCACCTTCGAACTGCAGTTGATCAAATATATATAAATATATGTATATATAAATACATATGTCTGCTGATGCACAATGAACCTTACTATAAAACTCTTAATTCATAATATTCAACCCAATATCAATTTAAGTATTTAGATTACTTAATTAAAAAGTGTATTATGATAATGTGTTAATTCAAGTTCTCTAAGGGTAAGCACTAATCCACCTAATGGTCATCGTTAGTTAAATATGCACATGAGACTAATCCTTTTTCACAATGAAAATAAGAGTCCATGATGCCAATATCCTACTTGCAGTGCCTATCATGTGGTGCATCCTGAATATCACATTCCCACTCTAAATTCAGTACAATTTTCAGGTGCACATTTAACCAGCTTTTCTAAAAAGAAATGGAATCCATCTAATCCAATTATTTAAAGTTAGTGTGTTTTACAAATTGGGTAAAAGTATCCAAATCGAACTAAACCAAATTTATGATTAAAGGAAGAGGAAACAATTAGGTTCTTAATCTTCATTGTTGTGTATAAAAACATCTAATCATTTATATAAAACAAAAGACCCAAATCCCAGATTCATATCCAAATTTTAAACTCAAATTAAAATTCAAATTAGAATTCAAAATACAATCTAATTAAGATTCAATCATTCCCAATTGCATCTTTATTAAATTCTAATCCAATTATTTAAAATACTAATAAAAAGTAATTAAATTCCCATAAAAATTATAATAAAATCTAATTACAATTTTAATCACCTAATTAAATATTAATTAAAATACTAATCAAGTTACGGTTAAACCCAAGTCAATATTCTAAACAAATTGTAATTTAATAATCTAATTAGCCCAAACTTACTATGGCAAACCCAAAATAAGTATAAAATATAACTCCTAAAAGAAATCTAATCAAGTTCCAGTCCTTGGGCCCACTTGGCTCTACTGCTAGAACCCCTTAAAATTCCAACCTAGGCCCGCAAGCATCCTAGGCTCGCCAGCAGACCAGGCCAACCCAGGCACAGCTAGACCCAGCACAGCCTGGCCCGTCGTTGTCAGGCCCAACTACGCCAGGCCTTGCTTGGCTGGCCAGTAGCCCAGTCAGCTGACTAGGCGGCAGACGTTGCCTGGGTAGCACTGCATCAACATCTTTTTCTTTTATAATATTTCTTTTTATATACAAATTTTGTATTTTAATAAAGAAAAAAATCAAATCTTTAATGTTAATCCCTAATCAAGATATTAAACCCAATCAGAAAAGCCATATAGATTCAACAAGCAACTAAAAGACATTGTAAGTAACCAAAAGACATTGTTTATAGTTATCCACTTGCTTGGATTTCGATGCCAAAAGCAAATCTGAAAATCAAATTTTAGTTCTCTTGGAAAACTGCTAGGGCTTGGTTGCAGAGAAAAGGAAGAGGATGGAAGAATTGGGAAAACCCTTAGGTGTATTTATATAAAAAGTTTTTTAAATTACAAGAAAGAGCTCTTTGCTTTCTAGTGAATTTTACAAAATTTCAGGAAAGGGCTTTGGCTTAAAAGGGTCAAATAACTCAACTCAAAGTTCAAGAGTATTTAATTAGCCTATCTAACCCCTCTTAACCCGACTCAAATCCGACAAACCGATTCGACCCAACATTAAAAATTTAGGGCCTGACAGATAACAAGAGACTTCTCCATACCAAACACTTAGACTCTTGATTGACAAACTTTTTTCACACACTCTTCACACTCTGTACTTCTCCCTTACAAACAACCATAACAAAACCTTATATAGTAGCTAAAGGATATATGGGGAAACGCAAAAGACACTATAAATTACAATAAAGCAATGAACCATATTAAATACTAGTAATTGAATAGAGAAGTAAACCATTTATGATGCTTTGGCTTTTCTATATAACTTTTAGACTTTCCAAAGTGGCTTTTGAATTTCCATGGAGAGTTTCATTATTTTCATACTAAAATATTAAAAATAATAATTCCAAGAAATATTTACCAAAAAAAAAAATCACTGACCCGAAGATATAACACTTGCATTCGTGAACCCCGGTATTAAGGTGAACAGCGGGTTCCCAAGAACCTCTCTCTCTCTCTCTCTCTCTCTCTCTCTCTCTCTCGCTTTTTTTTCAAGGTCTTGGTGTCTGAGAAAATACTAGGATCACAGCTCAGATAGGAAAGTCCAGACAGCCATTGGTAAAAGATTTTCCTTTACCATGTCTGAAAAGTAGACCTAGTTGGGCAGTTTTCAGGGCCTAGGTTATTCGACACGTATAGGACCAAGTACAGCTATACCATTTGCTAATTTTTTCCAGACCCACTTCAAAATACTATTGACCAAACGAAACAAAATGCAACAAAGTTGGGTTGGCTCGAATCCAGGTTTTTAAGGATCAGCTTGGTGATTGATGATGTTCAACATATACAATGAGCTGGCTACGCGTTTGAGTTAATGTTGGTCTATGCAGAGTCTTCTTATTCATTGGCCCATTACTGAATCCCGCATGAAGTTCATGGGCCTAAAATCTTTTCTAATCCAGCCAAAAGCTAGTCCGGCCCTGCCCACATAGTTGGGAAGTACATTTTGAGTCATCCAAGTCAGGAGACTAGGTTAGGATTAAATACATCACAAAGGTTTGCAAGTTGGACATGTTCGTCTGAATTCGAATGAGTTGTGAATCAAAGTGGCCTGCTTAAAATCTTTATTTAAAAACTAATGCTGAGATTTGTAACAAAGCAGGTGTACAATCTATTGGTGTTTGCTACGGTCTGCTGAGCAACAACTTACCTTCATCACGCGAAGTTGTGGAGTTTTACAAAGCACAAAATATTGGGCGAATGAGAATTTACTGTCCAGATCGAGCAGCACTTGATGCCCTAAGGAGCTCCAACATTGAACTCCTTCTTGGTGTCCCTAATGAAATATTACAAGAGTTGTCACGCAAGCCTTCAGCTGCCCAAGCCTGGGTAAAGGACAATGTGCGCATCTATTGGCCTAGCGTCACATTTCGATACATTGCAGTTGGCAATGAGGTCATTCCCAGTAACTTTGCTCAATTCGTACTGCCAGCAATGCGAAACCTTTACAATGCAATTTCATCATCTGGTTTAAGAGATCAGATCAAGGTGTCGACCACCATCGACATGGGTGTCCTAGGAAAGTCCTACCCTCCGTCCCAAGGCTCCTTTGGTGGCGAAGCAAACCAATACTTAGAACCAATTGTGCGCTTCTTGGCAACCACAGGAGCCCCTCTCCTAGCCAATGTGTACCCAAACTTCAGCTAAATTGGTAACCCAAAGATCCCTCTCCTATGCTTGATGAAAAATGTACTTTAACTGCCAAACCCTAGATAAGTAACCATAGAATTCAATCTCTGAGCCTCGTGATCCCCATCCACAGCCACACCACTGTTTTGACTTAAACGATGATTGTCGCGCTCTCTATTAGTGAATTTGACGCCATTATACATACAACCAGAAAATGTTTGTACTAGTAAATCGGGGCCATTTTGCTAATGAGCGCAATTCATCGATTGCTTCTGGCGCTTTCCGGTGGCGCAATTCATTTATCTACATAAACATGTCAAGTGAGATGTATATATATATGTGTGTGTGTATGTGTAGTGAAGATTTATTTAACTTATACGCTCTTTGAACTAATTGGGAAATTCTTTCATTTGCACTGAAATAATATCTTGTCCAGATGGAATCTGTAATAGATCCGTTGTTCATTACACAAAATTAAAGAAAGAGTTTCAACATATTGCTTGAAAACATTAAGAGGCTAAGAATATGCTAAACTAAAAAAAGCACATAATTTAAATATGGATCCACTTCACGGATATTATAGAGCACAAACCAGTGCGCTATATCGAGTTGATCCCGCATCACCTCATAAGCCTCAGCACCAAAAGGATGGCATTTTCTACAAAGATTGCTAATCCTTGGAGGCTTCCATAATCCCCAACTGCATTTCGCTCCTCTCGATTAAATGCAGTTTCAACCGCATCAAGATACTTCGAGCAAAAAGTTGTACACTCCTTGACAATATATGCCTCCGCAATCAAACCCTCAGGTCGTGCTCGATTTGTGACAAACCCCTTAAGAGTTCCAAGAAACCTTGAAACAAGCACCAATTTTGCAAGTTTATTAAGCTTACACATTATACATGATTAAAATATATGTTGACATTGTAATAGTTACCTTTCGATCGGGTACATCCACCAATACTTCACCAGTCCTCCACGCATGGCCTCACGCGGCAAGTGAACAGCCAGATGGACCATAACATCAAAGAATGCTGGGGGAAAAATCTTTTCCATTTTGTAAAGTATGAACACTATGCGCTCTTGTAATTGCTCCAAGTCTTCCAGCCTTAGCTTCTTAGAGCACAACTCCCTGAAGAAATTACTTAGCTCAAACAATGTATTGCAAATATCCTTTCTGAGGTATCTCCGCATCCCAATTGGAAGAATTCCTTGCAGAAGGACATGACAATCGTGACTTTTAAGACCAGATAATCTACCATTTATTGCATCATCACATCTCGATAAGTTTGTAGCATAGCCATCTGGATACTTGACTGACTTTAAGAACTCATAAAAACAATCTCTCTCCTTCAGGGTTAGTGTGAATACTGTTAGGGGTTTGGAAAAGGACCCATCGGGATGCTGCTGTAAGTGTAAATCTGGCCTTATGCGCATTTTTTGCAAATCTACGCGTGCTTTTTCGGTGTCCTTGTTTTTCCCAATTATGTTCAATGTTGTTCCACATAAATTATGATATATATTGCTCTCTATGTGCATGACATCAAGGTTGTGTCAAAGCTTCTTATTCTTCCAATACGGCAGCTCCAATAAGATGGACTTCTTTTTCCAATTCAGTTCTAAACCACCGTCACAAGATCTTTTCTTATCATCCTTAGGCTTTCCAAACTTAACATCAGGCAAGCGATCCAAAGCTGCTGATATCTTCTCCACCGGCATCTCCAATGATTTCACATGAAGCTCAACCTTATTGTTAAATGCCGAGTTATTCCTTTGCCATGGGTGGTTCTTATCCAAGAAAGCTTGATGGTTAGTGAACCCAATCTTGTTCGCCAAAGCCATCGAACACGAATCATCATAACAAGGGAAACAAGCGAGATAACCTTTTGTACTCCACCCAAAGACATCACCATATGTGGGAAACTCATGTATGGTCCACATTATACATGCATGCATCTAGAAATATTGTTCGTAGGAGACATAATAGGTCATAACACCATTCTCCCACAACTCTTTCAACTCTTCAATCAACGGTCTCATGTATACATCAAATTCCAAGCCAAGGGCCTTTAGTCCAGGAATAAGTAAAGACATGATGAAATATGGTTCCTTCATGCACTGCCAAGGTGGCAAGTTATAGGCACAAGGACCACAAGCCACATACTATAGGTGGTGCTCATGTTTTCAAAAGGGTTGAAACCATCAGTGGCCAGCCCGAGCCTCACATTACGAGGCTCTTGTGCAAACTCGGGATAATTATGAACAAATTCCTTCCACTCAGAACAATTAGCCGGATGCCTTGCCAACCCATCATTTGGCCGCTTAAGCTTGTGCCATTTCATGTTTTTGGCTATCTGCTTAGAACTATACAACTGCTTCAACCTTGGTGTCAATGGAAAGTACCGCAGGATCTTATGAGGAATCTTCTTATCTTGCCATTGTTAACTTTGTATCTAGGCTCTCCACACACCTGACATGAATCCAGATGAGCATTCTCCTTCTAGAAGAGTGTGCAGTCATACTTACATGCATGGATGTGCTCAAAACCCAAGCCCAACCCACGAAGTATCTTCTTCGCTTCATAAGTCAACCCCAGAACCAAATTATGTTCTAGCAGAAGGTCCATTAACACCCCCAACATTATATCGAAAGACTTTTTACTCCACTTGCACATTACCTTCACATGAAGCATGGTAATAACAAATTTCAACAGAGTAAACTTCTTGCAACCTGGATAAATTTCACGCTGAGAGTCCTGCAATAGGCTTTCAAAATTTACTTGTTCCTCCCTCTAGGCAATATCAGCCACTTCACAGTCACATGATTCTCCCCCATCAAAGTTCATGAAAGTCCCCATACCATAATCTTCTACTAGTTCCGCAATACCAACCCAGTCCTCGTCCACTTCAACATGTGGAATTTCATCATCACCACGATTGACGTCATTGCCATCCACTCCATGGGCTTGATTCTCATTAAGTTCCTCCCCGTGGTGTATCAAGTTCTTGTAAGATGACATCATGCCAAAAGCTACCAAATGGTATCCCACAATGTCATGACTACACCAATACACATTCAAGCAGTTATTACACCGGCATCGAATCTTACCATCCCCGTTTGCTGAATGCCTTATTGCAAGCTCAAGAAATGACTTCACCCGATCACTATATCGCTGACTTAATTTGTCCCTAGGCGTAACCAGTTCCATCCAACTCTTGTCCATATCTGTTCACACGCAATGCCCATATTGTTAAGGCACATGTCATGTCATGCATTTTGAAATAAGAATGACAGAAAAAGAAAGCACAAAACAATGATGAACACTGAAGGAGTTGCCCGATCATCCTCTTTAAAAGAAAGGAATTACTAGATGTGCAAAAAATATATTACTATTTTATCCAAGGTAGGATCCACTATTAGATCAAAACCCAGTATAGAGGTCCAAGGAATAAGGCTACAAGTGCTCCTATAGAATACCTATTTACCAGTTCAATTAAATTATAAATATTTTTTAAATGTAGGAGATCTTCCCCCTCATCTCAGCCTTAAGGTTCTTATTAGAAAAGCTAGCTCCTAATATTTAATATGCTTATTTCTATGGAAATCAAATTACATGTAGCAGAAATGAAATTCCATGGAAATGCTCTATATTTTTTTGTAAAAGTAAATAAATACATTTGATGATTTTGAAGATAGAGAAAAAAAGGGACACAAGAAAACTATGCAAATACAATCTCCACCGGCTCGTCTCCTCCAATTTATGTTAGGGCAGAGGGTGCTTGAGATGAATTTAATTCCTAAGAGCCATATAATTGTTTTTCCCTATTAGCATATTGGTGCACGCACCGAGTGTCCATATCATGTAATAGCTTATGCTATTTTGTTCTTGTAGAATAAGCGTACGAAAAAAGCAGGAATTGTCAGGAAGTATGGTAAGTACTTAAAATAAATTAATGTTTCTTTTTAATGAAAACATGACAAAACTGTGTTGCCCTGGTTATTCAGGCATAAGATATGGTGCTAGTTTGAGGAAGCAGATAAAAAAGATGGAAGCAAGCCAACATACAAAATACTTCTGTGAATTTTGCGGGAACGTATTTCATCTGCCATATTTTGTCTCTTAATAAGTGAGAATACACTGATTTAGATATTGATGTAAATGTACATGTATCAACGCAATTTGCAATAAAGAGGACAGCCGTTAGCATCTAGGGTTGCAAGGATTGTGGCAAGGTCAAAGCTGGCAGTGCATACACATTGAAGTAAATTTTTTTTAAAATATAATTGAAGCAATCATTTTCCTAATTGTCTTCTTTATGTTTCCATTAACTTTGATACACTCGATTCATTATGGTGTGTATTTATTTCACAGTACCGCCAGTGCTGTCACTGTTCGGAGAAGCATCAGAAAGCTAAGGGAGCAAATAGAGGGTTAATCAAATCTACAGCATGAGCACCTATTTTCTTCCTTTTTATCCTTAGCTATTGATGTTTAGGTACTTTAGTAAAGTTAAATGAAACTGTTTTAGTTGGAGAATTTTGGTTGGTTGGACTTGTGACTTGGTACATTTAACTATTTTAGAACTGTTAAACATATCACAGTGATACATTCATTTGGTTCCTTTAAGCTGAACACCAGCATCAAGATTGTCTTCTTTCTATTATTTTTTTTTCTAACTTGTGAGTCATGGAAGCATATGCATAATTCACCACACAACATCTAGCTTTAGTTAGGTCACGGTTGTGCGGAAAAAATTTTGCTATTTTTCCTGCACAGTTTTCTTTAGGCGTAATGATAGTTGGGTCACATTTATATTTGTTACCTCATGTTAGTAATGTTAGTTGTAAGTAGGAGTGACAGTTGTGTTGGTCGGGCAAAAGTGGGTTGGAATGAGAAAGGGTTTGTCTACAGGTGAAAGCCCAAAGTATCATCGTTTATTTGACCTTTTAAAAGAATGGGCTGTATTGAGCAAAGGTGTCTACAGGGGAAACAAAGCAAAGGTGTCTACAGGGGAAACAAATTTGGTATCAACCCTAACACAACCAAAATGATTCCATTCTACAAAAAAAATAAACATCGGTAATGTTCAAAATTCCACAATAAATAGCAAAGAACAATTGAGATGAAACCTAATAAAAAAACCAAAGGAAAAAAAAACTACTTACATGGGATTTGAATCAATCGTTTGATTGCTCCAATCAACACAATCCAACCGAAAATCTCCAAATCCCCCAAATCCATACTCACTTCTACACTTACAAGACCCCCAAACCCCAAATCCATGCTGCATTCCTTGGCAAAATAAAAACCAAAACCCATATTCCGAGCACCCCAAATCCCTGTAGTTTCCAAAAAAAAAAAAAAACAACTGTTTGCAGAAAGAATGATAAAAAGAGGGAATACCGGTGCTGTTGCTACTACTGCTGTCTCTCCTCACTGATCGCTGGTGCTGTTGCCGCTGTTGCTGCCACTACTCCTCATTGGCCGCCGGTTGCCAGTTTTTGTTGCTGCTACCACAACCGCTGCTCTAAACTTGCCGCCAGATGCTACTGCTGCTTCCAGTTACTGCTGCCACCGCTCCTCGCCGGCAGCCAGTTGCTGCAATCGCCCACAAGAATGAGAGAGAGACGCCAGCCGCCAGTTGCTGCTACTTGCCGCTGCGATCGCCAAAGTTTTGGACGAAGAGGGTTTTGGACGCAGAGGGCCAAAACGCTTCCCAGTTGCTATTACTCGCCCATGAGAGAGGATATCATTGAATAGGGATCTGAACGAAAAGCTAGGGATTTCGATGAAAAAGGGGGGTTATATTTACTAAAGAGATTTGGTGATGACACTGATTTCGTCGCCAAAGGGAAAATATCAGTAGGGACGATAAATTTCATCACCGAATATAAATAGAAAGATGGGGACGCTCTGATGCACATTCAACGATGACAATTTCCCTCTACTGCGATGAAAAATACATTCGTCGTTAAAATGTTAACTTTTTAGCAACGAAATATTATTTAGTTGCAGATTATCAATCAATAGTGACGACATATTAACGTGTCGCGAAATTTCGTCGCAAACAAACCTTTTTCTTGGGGTGACAATTACTAAAATACTTAGGTAGTGTTTGGTTCGCTGGAATGAAGGTCGGAACGGAATAACCATTCCCAGGTTTGGTTCGTGAAAAAGCGGCGGAATGACCATTAATTCAGGAATCACCATTCCTTTAGGGGGTAGAGGAATGGTCATTACATTCCATTGTAATTTTCCTTTGAGTCCAAAATGCCCCTTTCATCAAACAAAACCTTAGATGTCCAATCATAAGACTTAGCCTCCTTCCCCTTCGTCTCTGACCTCTCATTCTAAGGATATTTTGGTCAATTTTATGTAATTTTTATAGGGGTATTTTGGTCAATTTTATGTAATTGTTATTCCATTTCTGGCATCATTCAAGCATGACCTGATATGTCCAATCATAAGACCTAGCCTCCTTCCTCTTCGTCTCTAACCTCTCATTCCAGGGGTATTTTGGTCAATTTTATGTAATTTTTATAGGGGTATTTTGATCAATTTTATGTAATTTTTATTCCATTCCTAGCATCATTCAAGCATACCAAACACAGGAACTAGAATGAAAATCCTATTACTGGATTGATTCCTTTGTCCAATCAAACATTGGAATGGGAATTACTATTCCTGCCTCATTCCATTCCAGATTCATTCCAGTCTCCATTCTATGCCTACCAAAAATCATTCCAGCGAACCAAACGCTACCTTACAACTCTAAACTTGGTCATTGGCCAATCCAATGAACCAACACAGTAA
The DNA here is from genome assembly GCA_037013555.1 of Sextonia rubra. Classification (NCBI taxonomy): domain Eukaryota; kingdom Viridiplantae; phylum Streptophyta; class Magnoliopsida; order Laurales; family Lauraceae; genus Sextonia; species Sextonia rubra. The sequence goes on from JASUAD010000001.1 coordinate 70,619,059, forward strand.
ACCTGAAATACAAGATATAAAGCCAATAAGATTATCTTAATGAAAATGAATACCTCAATTATAAAGAAATCAATTTAAGAATCTGGGCATCCTAGTTATTTTACATGTTAAATTAACACCATTATTGTTTGAATTACTTTTATCCGCAAGGACCTGCTTAATAACCCCCAACAAAGGTAGAAGGATTTTGGTATACAAAAGGATCCTAACTTTTCTCATCATCTCAACATAGCTCCAATATTTTATATTTTTACTAAACTCTCCCTTAACTACCTATCATGCTCTACAAAAAGTAACCGTGATAGTCGACAATATTTTTTTCACCAAGTTACTCTTGATAAAAACTCAAACGACTTAAATGATGATTTCTCCAAACTACCCCTTTCATAGAATGTTCCTTTTTGATTTTTTTAACATAAGGGCCCACATATGATCAATCCAACTCATTTACACATATGATCAGAACCCTTAAGTGATGCTAATTCCATTTCACATTATTAGAAGCTATTCACCATTACATTTCACTGCAAGAGATACAATGTGTTACTATTAAATTTGGAAGACTTAAGGGCCTGTTTGTTAATTCCTCCTTATTATAAAGTTAAAGGCATCTTTCATATCAAGACACAACAACCTAAAAAAGTCAAATTAAAATGTCACATTTCAAAAAAATTCTTCTTTCTTTTTACACAAAAAAGTCAAAAAGTTACTTTCTTATCCCACTAACTGACAAAGAATATCTAGTTTTAATGCAAAAAGTCAAAAAGTTACATTCTCTCTCCACTAAAAAACAAAATTTAATCATTGGATTGATTTAACCTCTCTCATTGTTTTATCATTTAAAATGATCATTCACCTCACTTCATTCTACTAGTTAAATTGACAAACGGCCCCTAAAAGAAAGGGATGAAATCATTTGACCTCTTGATATTATATATTTTTATAATCCATAGTCAAGCTTTTCAATTAGCATGCCTCCCTTGGTCATCATGAATCTAGGTGGGCCGTATAACACTTGACACTTGATCCAATAGAGTACAGACCACGGCCAAGCGTGAATTACGCCTCCATAACGTAATGGAGACTTTCCACCGAATAAAAAAAGCAATTATGGGGACTTTTGAAGGAAGAGGTCAATTTGCTTGGAGTGTTTGACCCGGCAGATAGCATAAAACTCTCCTTTATAAGGGTTGTATGGGACGATGATATGTCTCACATTTCTCCATGGCCTCCTTCTCTGCAGCTAACTTCTCCATGGTTCCCAAAATGCTTCTGCTTGGGCTGCTACTTGTGAGCCTCGGAAAAGGTCTCTCTCTCTCTCTCTCTCATATCAAAATAAGAGTCCCATGGCATGTGTTTTAATAAGGAAAAATAAAGATTTTCACATATATGCGGTTCAGCTCATGAAGCCCACTTGAACTCATTCCTATACTTAAACCAATATAAAAAGGATCCTTTATAGATGAGGTCCTTCCAAAACTCAACCCCTTGAAAGGGAGCTGCTATATATATACACCACTTTTTTCTCTTCATTTAAAAAAAAATTTGAAACTCTCCAAACTACCCCCACCCCCTCTCTCCCTACACACCTCTCCTCTCTCCTCTCCCCTTCCCCTCATGCTGGCGGCGACCTCCGACAGGTGGAGGGGAGTCTCCCTCGCTTCTCTTTCTCTCCCCATCTTCCTCTTCCTCATTCTTTTCCTCCTCTTCCTCTCCCTCTTCTTCTTCATATTCTTCTTTCTCCTCCTCTCCCTTAGGTCGAACAGGGCAGAGATGAGAGAAAGGGGAAGAGAAAAGGAGAGGAAGAGAAGAGGAGAGGAGAGGAAGAGGCAGATGAAGGGAAAAAAGAGGAAGATGAAGGGAGAGGGAGAGGAGGGTATCCTTGTTCGGCCCAATGAAGCCGAACAGCAGTGAGCCGTTCGGTTGCTGGTTCGGCCCTGCAAGGGCGAATGGCTCACTGTTGTTCAACCTCGTTGAGCTGAACAGGTTGCAGATGAGAGAAAAAGGGAGAGAAGAGAAGTGGAGAGGAGAGGAAGAGGGAGGGAGAGGAGGAGAAAAAAGAATATGAGGAGGAAAAAGAGGGAGAGGGCGAGGAAGAAGAGGAGGAAAAGGAAGAGGAAGATGAGGAAAAGAAAGAGGAAGATGGAGAAAGAGAGGGAAGGAAGGGAGACTCCCCTTCGCCGGCTGAAGGTCGCCGCCGACCTGAGGGGAAGGGGGGAGGAGAGAGGAGGGAGGGAGAGAGGGGGTGTGTAGGGAGAGAAGGGGCTGAGGGTAGTTTGAGGAGTTGTATTATTATTTTTTAATGGCTATGTAGGAAGAGAAAAAATAGATGTACATATAGTAGTCCCCCCTTGAAATTATGGTAGCCAAATAATTAAATGGGCAAAAAGTTTAACAATTTTTAAAAATAGATATTTTTTAAACCCAATTAAATAGTGAGTAAAGGTTATGGAGGTGGCTCAGTTGATTTGAGCCTTGGGTTTGCTCCCCAAGGTCTCAAGATCGGCTCCCGCCCCTTGCATATTATCTGGGTATTATGCGTGTAGTCATATATGTACCCCTTAAAGAATAGTCCTTGATCGTCAAAATTGGGTAACCCCCAGGCTAGAGGGCAAAAGGTCCGAAGGCCGGGTTGGTGAGGGATATCCTGGGTCATCAAATAAATAAAGTTATGTGTGATTGCAAACAATGGGGATGAAATGAGTTGCGGTGATATAAAGTGGGCCACATAGAGCTAGACCGCATATGTGCTGTCTGCTCGTATTTGGAACTTCTCAATTGATCTGTATTAATAAACCAATGGGTTAATAAAATCCTGAACATGCAGGCCCAACGGTCAGTTGATTCATTGTGAATGGGATCGCTGAATAGGTCCTGCAGCCCCTAGGAAAATTTGGTTGAGCATAACGTTACAATAGACTATATAATATTATAGAATCTTTTTTGTGATATTTGACACTACTGCAGGTCCATTCATCATATTATTTTGGTCTGTTGAACCTTGGTTCCCTGGACCAAACTCAGAAAATTTCTGGTCGGGATCCAGTAGTTGTGCCTAGGCCTCACTGAATCCGATCTAATCATCATAGTCCAGCACTAGGCTGAATTGATAGTGCTTGAATAAGCTGGCACCACCCTATCAAGAGTTGTGTTTAGGCCGTTATTATCAGGATACCAAAACTTGGGTCATTCTTCTTCAAAGAAGACGTGGGGCGGGCTTCTTAACTTCACAAAGAAGATGTTTGTGTCATTTATTCTGAAGCTGTTGGTCATGAAACTTGGACTGACGCTCAATGCAGAGAAACTACGCATTTGTGCTCAATTTAAGTCAGGTCAATTCCGAAACATTATAGAAAAATGAAAATTTTATTGCGCTTGTTCATATTCAAGTTGGAATTAACCCCACATCGAGTTTGGGTCAAGTTCAAGCTTCGGCTTGGGTACTCGGAAATCAACTTTATTACCGGACTCACCTATGAATGAATGTATAAGTAGGAACGTAATCTCCCCCATGCATCGGTTTGCATGGGAACTGTGCGTCAAAATTGTCAAATAGGCGAGACCCACGATGGTTTGGATATGTACGGGTTGGGGTTTACCCAAATACAATATAGTTTCGGTTGAGCCCGTGGTCCCAACCCCAACTGCCCAAGTAGCAACTCTTAACTGCTGTGTATGCTATTTATTTCTCAAGTTAATGCAATTTCATCTGAACATTGAATAAGAGTCAAAATTGAATAATGCAGGTGCGCAATCCATTGGTGTTTGCTATGGCATGTTAGGCACCAATCTTCCAGACCATCAAGAAGTGGTAAATCTTTACAAATCAAACAACATCAACAGGATGAGACTCTACTATCCAGATGAGAAAGTTTTTAGTGCTCTTAAAGGGTCTGACATTGATGTGATCCTAGATGTTCCCAGAAAGAAACTCCAAGACCTCGCTGCGGACAAGTCTGCCGCGGCGAACTGGGTTGAGATTAACATAAGAAGACACTGGCCTGATGTTAAATTCAGATACATTACAGTTGGTAATGAAGTGATCCCAGAGCCCTCAGGTGACTATAGCCTCGCTCAGTATGTACACCCGGCCATGGAAAACATCCATGAGGCAATCTCATCAGCCGGCCTACAAGATAGTATAAAGGTTTCCACTGCAGTACAAATGGGTGTACTTGGTAAATCCTCCCCGCCATCAGAGGGCTTCTTCCATAGCGATGCAAACAAATACATGGCACCAATTGTTCGCTTCTTAGTTCGCACAGGTGCACCACTGCTAGCGAATGTATATCCTTATTTTGCCTATATACGTGACCCCAATGTCAATCTTGAGTTCGCATTGTTCGCATCAGCATCTGATGGCCAACGCCAATATCAAAACCTCTTTGATGCCATGGTTGATGCATTCTACTTCGCTCTTAAGAAGCTGGGTGGACCAAATGTGAAGATAGTTGTTTCAGAGAGTGGTTGGCCATCACAAGGGGGCAAGGGTGCGTCTAAAGAAAATGCGCAGACATACAACTCAAATTTGATCAAACACGTGCCACAAGGTACACCAAAGAGGGCCGGGGAGATAGAGACATATATTTTTGCCATGTTCAATGAGAATCGTAAAGGTGGAGCAGAGACGGAAAGGAATTTTGGGCTCTTCTACCCAAGTAAGGAACCTGTGTATCAAATCAATTTTAGTTAGGTGGGAGAGTCCTTTGTCATAGCTTTAGCTCATGATTGCCAAATGAATAAGAAAGTTAAGCATCATATATATGTACTTAAGTTTGGACTTGGATGAATAAGTTGGGTTTCATTTGTGATGAATAAGTTGGGTTTCATTTGTACTTAATTTTGTCCTTGCATGAGTAAGAAAGTTGGGCCCCATGTACTTAATTTTTTTATGTAGTAAAGTATTTTCTTATGTAATAACATGTCCAATTAGTAAAGGATGACTATAAATATTCATGCAATGTGGCATTTTGTCTATACTTCGTAAGGTTAGTGGGACGGTTTGGGTTAGGAAGCTAGATTTAGTCAGGATTATATTTGATTGGGTCTAGATTTAGGTTTGATTCCCAATCTTATGCAAGCTTCCTTCCTGGAAATCAACATGATTACATTTAGTAATCAGGCAGGGTACCATGAATGATACTAATAAAAATAACAGTTATAGATATATATATATACATTATCATGAAGAATAGTTTCCTCTCCTCTAGCGTAGGAATGGTGGAAGAGTCAAACCTATGGGGCCCAGTGTCACGGCCTGAGATCCATAATCAGTTTCGGTCTGCAACATGGGATCAGGGTTAATCATATGTGATCTAATATGGCTATGCAAGACCAACCCTCGTCCCCATGCGCATTATATATATATATACAAATATTTATATTTGCATCATGATATAAGAAACATTTGCATGATGATAATGAGACAACACAGAACATCATATCAATGTAAGCGCAAATTCCAAAAGATGACATTTCCATTAATATCAAAGTTGTTTAACAAAAATTGTTATCCACAACCAGTGGTGAACCTAGGAGTTTCAATTGGGTGGGGCAGATAATGGTCAACTGAAGAGCTCAAAATCAACGCCAACCACCAAGAATTCTTGCTTATTGTATGGTCAAAGACATGATTTTTTTTTTAAATTTTTTGGTAAATAAAGTATAAATAAGTCACATCTAACTACAAACGCCGAATTCCTACATAAGCTTTTTAACTACAACATCCAATTCCTCAAGAAATTAATTTTTTATTCAAATCAATGGGATGTAAATCAAATTAACAACCACACTTTAACAATAATAAAGAAACTCAAGAGAACTCCTAAGAAATATTAATCATTACCATACAAACCATTTAAAATAAAAATATCACACACGCAAATAATACTCCTTTGGTTATTTCCTTGCTCCTAAGAGTTCCTCTATCATAAGGATCCAATTGAGACCACTAATATTTATAAATAATGAAAATTGTCAATATAATTATAAACATCATGTTCTGATTCAAGAAAAAAAATCTAGTAAGAGAGTAAAAGGAAATTAACAAAAATTCAAGACCCGGTAAGCAAATCATAATCCAAAACAGGATGTTTTGGATAAAACAAAACCTGGAGTATTGGGTGATTATCATTGAGAGAAAACCAATAAAACAGAAATTACATAAAGCAAAGAAGTAAAAAATAAAAAAATTAAGAAAAATATCTTGAACATATATCAAACCTCATCAACACACATCACATTTGGAAAAATTAAAAGAAGAAAAAGATCAATAAAATACCCCTATATCAAGAAAAGTAGGAATCAAGGATTATTCAATTTATTTAATCCATTACTGGAAGGCATTTTCAACATATATTTGACTCAAAGGTAGAAATCTCATCATTGCCTCTTATTTGTAAAGAGAGAGTGTAAGACCCCAACCTGGTAATTAGGGTTGTTTTCCCTAATTATTCATATTTTACCTTAATTACTACTAGTTTAATCTTAAAGGTGGGTTTCTATGCTAATTGTGTTAGTTAGATAGGAAGGTTTACTCTAAATGCGCTTAGGTAGATTAGATGGGCCCCACATTTAGTCCATTATCATGCATCATCTCATCATTATCATGTCATTACATTAATTTACATGAGAATCCCACTAAGCCTAAGTTATTTCTTCTAAAGAATACCCTTGTGACGCTTTTGTAATATTCTTAAGAGAGTGGATTTGGTTGCAAAAACTAGGTAAAAACCCTAAGTATATGCTTTAAAAGAGGGACCTCTTTTACCCATTAGGCAAAAACCCTAGCCACATCTCTTGCCTCCATCTCCCACCTCCTTGCTTTTTCTTCCACCATTAGAGAGGGAGATAGAGCTTGCCTTCCACCATTAGAGAGAAAGAAACACCTTCATCTCCTCTATCTTCTTCTTCTCCATCGCCCATCTCACCATTTCCAAGCTTTGTGGTTAGGAAGCCTTATTTCTCATCTCCATAACTCCCTAAGGCACACTACAAGAAAAAACCTTTTTGCCAACACATTAATGCGTTGGCAAAGGTTAACATCTACATTGCTAAACATATTCTGCAACGTAATTGAGCGCGTTACTAGCATGTTGCCAAAGCCTCGTCAATAAAAGTATTCCGCGATACAAGTTGACTGCGTTAGGGAAAGTTAACTCTTCAGCAACATAATATTAGTTACGAAAATACATTGCCGAATCATTTTAAACGTTGCCAAAAGATGGTCTATTGAAGAAATTAGTTGACATACGCCGACGCAATAGGTACGTTGGCAAAAAGCATTGGGGATTTGCCAACGCACGTAACGCATTGGCAAAAGCCCACTTTCTGCAACGTACATAGCATGTTTGTAAAAGTCTACTTTCTGCAATGCATGTGTCACGTTGGCAAATGCTCACTTTCCGCAGCACATGCAATGCGTTGGAAAAAGTCTACTTTCCACAACGCACATGATGCGTCGGCAAAATTTCACTCCGCAATGCACGTGACTCATTGGCAAAAGTCCACTTTTTGCAACACACCTAGTATGTTGTTAAAAGTCCAGTTTTAGTAACACAATGTTTGCGTTGGCAAATAATTTTTTTTGCTCGGCCAACACAAATAATTACGTTGAAAAAAGTATTACATATCACGTTGGCATGTTCAAAATTTGCTTTTGCCAACACCACTATTAGCATTAGCAAAGGTATACAATCACACCTAACATTTTCTAATTTTTTATACACAACCTGTATTCATATAAATTCATTGCAATTGAAAATAATTTCTCAATCTCAAATATCAAAATAAAACACCAACCTCAATGTGCATTCATAGTGAAATTCATTCAAACCTTAAACCATTTGCATTTATAATAAAATTATATTCAATTCAATTCCAAAACATACCTCAATCCTGAATATCAAAAAAAAAATGACAAAATAAAAATATTTAGACAATATATTAAATTAAACCAATTCTCTCTCTCTTTTTCTCTCTCTTGTTTCATCAAAGGTGCCATGCATTCCATGATGTCACTCATCCATCTGTGAAAAAAGAAGAAAGAAATATATCAAACATGTTTTCAAGCACATTTCAAGTATAATATATGTGCAAAAAATTTAGACTGAGATTAGAGAAGCCATTGGAGTTTTTAATCAAGCGGCTCAATAAATATAAATGCATGTTTTCTTCCAAACTAAAATAGAAATTCTAAAATTGATGTATTGAGATTCACACGATAAATATGAATTTACTAACCAAGAAGTCTCGGTATGATCGACTCCTGATACGCTTGCCCCACCGGGCGATAATGTCGAAAAGAATCCTGCCCACTGTAGGACCTCCATTACCATATCATGGAAAGCTAAGAATTCTTCAATTCTTTTGTTTGCAACTTCAATTTGCTCTTTGAGGCTCAGCACCTCATGATCACGTGCTCGAGTCTGAATGACACTACTAGAAGACGAGCTTTGGTCCAACCCCAAATCCCTTCAAGTACCCTAGTCTCGGGCCAAGCACCTCAATCGACATCTCCTCCTTGCTCATCGGGGCTGCACCAACTGTGAACACCTATCTTACACCTTTACTAATTCATCCTGTCATTTTTACAAGGAATTAACAATTAATTATATTGAGAAATAATATTATTATCATTGAAATAGATTAAGAACCAAAGTAAAAAATAATAACCATTATTACATATGTAATATGCTATAAGTAAGCTATAAACAAAGTAGTCTATCCACTGTCTTACAGCTATAATATCACAGGATTCTAGTGATACATGCGCGCACACACGCACGCACGCACGCACACACACACACACACACACACACACACACACACACATACATACATGATTTTCCTTGCATTTCAGATTCACCCAATCATTCTTCAATTTACTATAGTGGGAGTCCTTATAAAAGTCCACAAAGTGGGGTTTTTGGCCACCATTCTCTGCCACCTGATTTCATTAATTAGTTTTATGAGTAATCTTATGTGTAAGAACTAGAAAAATTATCATTACTTTTTGAAATTATCAAGAACTAACATCACCATGATATACATCATTGATGGAAAGAACCTCCACCCGCATGCATGATTGTATAGCAGTAGTGCACTGGATGTTTTGGCTTTCTCTGACTTAGCCTACCAAAATTAAGAAACCAAACAAAAAAAAAGTTAGTAAATTCCCAACATGTTAAATCTGAACTATTAGAGATTCATGAAAAATAGATTAGTGATATAAATAACATATAGATGTTACCTTCAACTTCTTATCAGTTCGAACATGGTCAATCATGTAGTTCCAATGCTCTGACTTAATGTTATTAGACAGCTGAGTTTTGGGGTCAACGTCTTCTTCCAACATATTCTTATACTTAAGGTGCAAGTTGCAATTCCAGCCCCTGTATAATGTTTGACATTTTTTTATCAACTGCCGCCTATACTTTGGGATCAGTTGTGTAATCCTTGATCTCAAACTTCTCCTACAAACATAATATTAGTGTATTAATATCTATTAAATAATACAAATTAACCTTATTAGTTAATTAATAAATTTCAATTACCAAAGTTCGTTGTATGATGGCCGCTCTAAGTGAACTATCAATATCAGTCAATGTATTGATGCCCTGTAGCGGCACCACCCCTTTAATCTCTTTGCCAAGCTCCATTGCAAAAAAAAGGGGCATTAAGCCCCACTGGCACATTGCAGTTATTTGAGAGCTCCACTGGGAGTTTTTTACCAAATCATCTTACAAGCCTCTCAGTCCTCCTACATTTTGTCGGGCCTAGTACAGACCTTATTGTCGAGCTTGTGGCGTCGAGCTTGTGGCTGGAAAGAAAAAAATGTTGTTTAAGCTTGCATTAATAATACATTAGAGTAAGATAAAAATTATAAGCGAAGAACATTAGATTCTTACCTACATTGCTGGCCTGGGTGGTCGATGCATTCACTAATGGTGCATGTTGGGTCTGTGTAAGTTAGGACTATGCCAAAGGAGCATATGGGGTTTGTGGACGTTGGAATTGTGCCTCCAGGATTAGGGACTTTGTGGGTATGGAAACTGGTATATGACGATCCGACTGACATTTAGCAGTCATTGATGCGACCTGAAAGAAAAGAAAATAACTGATTATGTGTACATATATCACTAATTATCAATAATTAACATATTATGTGCACAATATCACTAATTTTCAATAATACAAAGAAGTGTATACCACACTAGTTAATCGTTGGTAAAGAAAAATCAATCTTAGATGACACTCACATACATTACCTTTTTAATTCGAGAACTAGAACACTCATCATCACCATCACTAGCATACTCTTCATCATCCTCACTGGAGTAACTCGGTCCTTCCTCACCCTTTGGTGGACTATACTCCTCATCATCTTCCTCAACCATGTTTCTTTTTCTCTTCTTAATTGAATTCATATGAGTGATCTTCTCAATCGACCCCGTCCAAGAATTTGCCACCCTGTGCAGCCCTAAAGCTTTAAGTCTCACTTGGTTTTCCGTAATGGTAGCTATTCTTTCCTTCTCAATATCTGACATCTTCTGCCTCAGAGACCTAGGTTTGACCCACAATATTGCATTCTTGGGCATTTTAACAAATTTTAGTTACTGAAAAATGATGAAAACATGAATGAATAGTCAACTAACAGTAAAATTTGATTAAGAATAAATGTTGCCATATATTTAACCATCTACATAGCTTGCCAGTGAGAAAACATCAGCATCAATATATTTGTAACAAATACAAAGCCAGAAACTGAATAAAGTTAAATAGCAAATTTCTAGAAGTTAGGCTGAATTAACATTTATCCATATGCAAACCAATAAATTTATTAAGAACATTTATCCATATACAAAGGAAAACAAACATTACATATTGCATTCTATATCAGGATCTATATCTGAATCAGAATGCCTTTGTTGGACATCTTCTTCATCATCTCCATTCTCTATCATTATTTCATCTTCATCATCACTACATTCCATCATTTGTGCATTACCAATATGTACTTGGCTGCTTGAATGCAAAACCCTATCTCTTGGAATAATCACGGGATCAATACCATCCCTACGATATTGAATATTAGTACCTTCAACAACCATTTGGATAGCCTCGATTGTTTCTTCCTGCTAGTACGCATCATTAGGTTCAAATATTTCTGCTAAGCTACATTCATCACCATCTAACTTTGGTACATCCCGTAAACCCCGATGTCGGACTCGTTGTACAACTTGCCAATTTGTACCTATTTTTATATCTTTAACGTAGAAGACTTGCTGCACTTGACTTGGCAAGGCAAAGGGATCACTTTAATACCACTAATTGCTGACATCAATACTTGTGCAATGGGCATCTATTTGTATTGTTCTCCTACTATCAATCTTGAACCATTCACATTAGAACAAAATTACTTTATGCCCAAACAAGTATTTCATTTTCCAAACTTTGCATAGGTATCCGTAGAAGTCAATTGTTTGCCCCTTGTGGTTGCCTTGTACAACCAACCCATTATTTTGGGTTTTACGACGGTTGTATCGATCTTTAGTATGGAATCGGATTCCATTAGAAATGCAACCTGAATAAAGATTGACTATTACATCAGGACCATTTGCTAATGACCAGAGGTAATCGGTTGCTTCTGGTGACCCTTGCAACCGCATTTGATTCATTTGTATCAACAACATAGAATAAATGTATTAAGTTACTGTTAAGTCAAGCATAATCGAAAATATCTTATATATCTTACACGTAATTTAAACTAATTCGGAAAATCTTGTTGTTGATCTGAGTGATATCATGTTTGCTTGGATTCTGTAGTAGATTCTTGTGTTCCCTAATTATAGAAATTTGAATCATAAGTAAAAATCTTGAAAACTCAAAAAGTTTACAAGTTATGCATACACTTGATTAGATGACCACATACTCTAAGTATTGTTCTACTTCGATACTACAATACAACACAAACCACTGCGCCATATTAAGTTCCTTCTCGGACATCTCGGAAGCCCTTGTGAATCATCCAAAAGGATGAACGTTTTGTGTGAAGACCGTGAATCCCATACCAGGATGACCACCATTAGCATTCCTTTCGCCTCGATTAAATACGGTTCGACCTCATTAAGGTACATTGAACAAAAAGTTAGACACTCTTTGACAATATAAGCCTCGGCAATTGAACTTTCAGGCTGAGTTCGATTGGCGATGTATCCTTTCAAAGTTCCTAGAAATCTTCAAACAAACACCAACTAGAATTAAGTTATAAATGCAACACAATTAGATTAAAATATAACTTTAAAATCACACTAAAATGGTAACAATTACCTTTCAATTGGGTACATCCAACGATATTACACTGGTCCTGCAAGCATGGCCTTACGTGGCAAGTAGACCGCTACATAGAGCATCACATCAAAGAATGGTGGAGGAAAAATCTTTTCCAACTTGCGGAGTATGAGAACTATGCATTCCTCTAATTTCTCCAAATCGTTTTTCCTCAATGTCTTGGAACACAACTCCTCAAAAAAATTACACAACTCAAACAATGTAGTACAAATATCCTTACTGAGATACCCACGCATCCCAATAGGCATAAGTCATTGTAGAAGGGCATGACAATCATGGCTTTTCAAACCCGATAATCTACCATTTGTTGTGGTCATACATCTCGAGATGTTTGCTACATAACCATCTAGAAAATTTATAGATTTCAAAAATTCACAAAAACCCTCTCTCTCCTTTGAGGTCAATGTGTATATCACTAGGGGCATCATAGATTCACCATCGGCACGCTTCTATATGTGTAATTCTTTTCTATTGCCCATGTCTTCTAAATCTCGACATGCTTTTTATGTGTCCTTGTTCTTCTTATCTATGTTCAATAAAGTTCCAAAGAACTTATCACATATATTTTTTTCCATGTGCATGACGTCTATGTTGTGTCGGAGTTTTAGTTTCTTCCAGTACTGAAGCTGATAAAAGATGCTTTTTTTTGTCCAATTCAGTTTTTCAATGCTACGGGGTCTCTTCTTGTTGCTTTTATGCTTCCCAAACTTGACAGTTTGCAAGTGATCCATTTGCTCTAATGTCTTCTCCACCGGTAACTCCAAGGATTTTGTTCGGAGTTCAACCTTACCATTAAAGGCTTACTCTTTCGCCAAGGGTGGTTCTCAGGCAAGTAACATCGATGGCCCACGTACCCAATCTTGCTTCTCAAACCTTGCGACAATGGATTATCATTATAATTTGGACAGGCCAAATAACCTTTTGTACTCCAGCCAGACAAGTTACCATATGCAGAAAAGTCATTTATGGTCCACATTATAGCCGCATGCATTCAAAAAGTCTGGTTGCTGAAGGCATCATAAGTCAGTATACTATTTTCCCGCAATTTATTCAACTCATCAATTAGCGGTCGTATGTAAACATCAATCTCTTTTCCAGAAGCTTACGATCCTAGAATAAGTAAGGACATCATGAAAAATGGCTCTTTCATGCACTTCTAGGTTGGAAGGTTGTAGGGCATAAGTATTACAGGCCACATACTATAAGAGTTGCTCATGCTTCCAAAATGATTGAATCCATCTGTGGCTAGGCCTAGTCTTACATTACGGGGCTTAGATGCGAACTCGAGATATTTTATACCAAAGTCCTTCCACTTTTGACAATCAGCTGGATGCCTCAATATCCCATCATCAATGCGTTTATCACTATCCATCTCATATCCATAGTTGTTTTTCTAGACATGTACAATCTCTATAACCTCGGAGTCAGTTGGAAGTAACGCAGGACTTTATGAGTGATCTTCTTACCATCTGTGGCTAGGCCTAGTCTTACATTACGGGGCTTAGATGCGAACTCGAGATATTTTATACCAAAGTCCTTCTACTTTTGACAATCAGCTGGATGCCTCAATATCCCATCATCAATGCGTTTATCACTATCCATCTCATATCCATAGTTGTTTTTCTAGACATGTACAATCTCTATAACCTCGGAGTCAGTTGGAAGTAACGCAGGACTTTATGAGTGATCTTCTTACCATTTCCATCATTGACTTTGTATCTAGACTCCCCACATATCGGACATTTTTCTAGATTTGCATTCTTTTTCCAAAATAGTGCACAATCATGCCGACAAGCATGGATGACCACGTATCCCATGCCTAACTCACGTAGGAACTTCTTGGCTTTATAGATTGAACTCAGAACTAAATTACCTTCGGGTAAAAAATCCATCAATACCCCTATCAACATGTCAAATGACTTATTGTTCCACTTGCTCAATACTTTCACATGAAGCATTGTAATCACGAACTTCAAAAAAGTATACCTTTTGCAACCTGGGTACACCTCACGTTGGGCAGAATCTAACAGTTTTTCAATATTTTTTACCTCCTCCCTCTGGATGGTATCAGTGTTGGAAGTAGGTGGATCTGGTGGATAGACTTTTTAAAACTTTTGACCCACTTGATACAAGGATCAACCATCCATAAGACCAAAAACCCAATCTAGGATGCATTACCCTCAATCTCGTGACCATGTACAGTAAATATTCTATCTAAAAGACAGAATTAAATAGCACTAAACATCCATTATAATCTACGACATGCAAGAAGTAGATCATACCTTTGGAGATCCGTAGTGCTCTAATGGAGAAGTTGCGACTCTACTTGATGATGAGAATCTTCAACACCTCTTAGCCTTCCACGCTATGACCTGAATTGAATTTCTTTTCTCAAGAAGATTGGTGGAATCTCCAGGAGAAATCCCAACTTGAAACTCCAAGGAACTAGAAGAGAGAAGGAGAGAGAAACTCGTGCAACTCTTTCACGAACAGGGTTTTGGGCGTAAGAAAGACTCTTATTTGACGTCCAAGAGATTTTATATATTTTCAAATATCTTCCTTGCCTAATTGAAATAGAAGTCTTACTTCCAAAGCAATTAGCAACTTTCTCTTTTCTAATCCCTTCTTTCTAGAGTTCAAGTTGGATTAGTATTTTCCAATAACTTGGGCTAGCGTGGGGACCACTAGGGATTCCTTAGAAAGCTGGCTCCAACTGAAACACCGCGACCCCACATCTCATGTGCAATCCGGGCCCACAGTTAATTGCAAATAACACCACTATATAAATGCAATTGCACTCTAGTCTTAGGAATAAATTACAATGAAGACCCTAAACTTCCCAATTACCACAAGTAGGCCCCTCTATCAATATCCGTGATCAATTGGAATAAATCTGTCTCTTCCAATCTAAGTTCCATATCTTATTATCCTTGAGCCCCAACTAATCACAGTAATCATCAGTACCATCTAATTAACTCTTAATTGAGATGGATGCGCACTTACTAATGACAAATCTATTAATTGGCACAAGGGGATAATAGAGATAGATTCCATCTTGATCATTCAACGTTCCCACAGTTCTACTACCACATACCCAAGACACCGAGGTGTTAACCTACAGTCGGCCTCACTCATTGGTGACTCAAAGCAAATGAATAGATAGAAACTTGAGTTCATCAATGTCTCAGGATTGAGAGCCTATTGCTAGGGAATTATGAGAGCATACCTTATTATTGAGAAAGAATTCCATAAGGTGCATCTCATGGTCCTTCAATACATCCAATGTACCAGCACCTTGATCCAAAATCTTACATTCTGATGAGCGAGACAGATCACACTATCTCATAGTGATCAAATTGCTGCAACCTTATCAAATGAGATGCCCAGTCTCATTACTAGTTGTGAAGCTATTTAAGTATAAGATTTGTGACATATATCTCCCGCGTGTGGATCTCATCCATGCACATATATCACATCTAATATACTAATGGGACCCGGTTCAACTCATGAACCATTATGTCATATGTATTGGTCATGTGCATGAAGTAGTAAAATAACATTCATCTCATGAAAGTAAAGCATGATTTTATTGATAAATAAAGAAATTAATCAATTTATTACATCAACTGATGGATTGAGTCCACAAAATCTAACAATCTCCAGCTTGTGTAGATCCGGATTCTCTACTGCATGGTCCATGTAAGTCCCCTTGTAATAGTCTTCCATTAATTCAGGAAGTTCATCCCCAACAACGTCTTCATTTTCTGCTATTTCATTATTACCATCACTATCGTTGCCATTATCCGATACATAGGGATGATTATCAGGAATAGGTTCACTGTGGTAGACCCAATGCTTGTAAGATAGCATCACAACTTCACTAGTATACCAATCAATGGTCAAACACTTGTTACACGGGCACCGAATCTTACCATCCCGACCTGCATGCTCCATTGCAAGCTCAATAAATGACCTAACCCCTTCATGATACTGCTCACTTAATCTCTATCTAAACCCAATTAGGGTCATCCAACTCTTGTCCATAACTAATTACATGCAAGATTAGGTTTAAGTCAAATGTCATATCACTATGATTTGAGTTTGAAAATCATTTTTTCCTGAATTTTTTTTATAACTCTTAGGTTTCCATAACCCTAGATATGTTTCAAGAAATATTGGATTGGGTTGTCAAGCCATGAAGACATGACTTACCATTGGTTTCATTAGACCCATTTCAAAACAATAATAGAGCAAGAAGATTGCATTAGACCCATTTCAAAGCAAGAGAAAAATCCAAAAAGAAACAAAGGCTAACATTTCATTTATAGGCAACCGATTGAGAAATAAACTTGGAAAAAGCGATATGAATCTTAAGGCCTTAAAAAACTTGATGTCTAAAGCAATTTATTGATTACATGCGCAATTGTTAAACAATGGTGTAGACAGCTCATTTGGCACCGTATGCATACCCAAACCACTTATCATGTAAAATGATGCCCTAGTTTTACCTCAAATGAAGTGCTTTTAGCATTATTGAAATCAATTTAAAAAAACGTTAATTATTAAGAGTTTAAAGAGAGTTTTAGAAGCCAAGCATTGCATATCATCATTTAGATTTTCTTCATCCCGCATTAAAAGATGCATTCCATTAGGGTAAAAATTAAAAATAAAAGAAAATGGAAAGAAAACTTGGAAAATATAATAGGAAATGAATATCATCATCAATATAAATGTCTAATTTACATGAAAATGGTCCAAGTCCATTGCTCGTGGCTGGAGTGCCCAAATCATTAATAATAAAATAATAACAATTAATAAGGATAAAGAAGATTTTGAGGTCAGAAACAGTCACCCAAAATTTCATCATTCTTTTTCATTCTCCAAACCATTTAGATATGTAACTCACTTTGATCTACTCATCAAGAGCTTTCCAACAATATATAATACTCCAAAATCTGACAAACGGATGAATGAAAAGTTACGAGGTTAGGGGCTCATTACACTTGGCCCAGACTCTGCATGGCCCACTTGTGAAAATTAATTTTTCTTTTCTAACTTTCTTCCTAAATGCAAAAACCCAGCCCTGGATTCTCAACCTGACTCTTAATCCTGTCCTAGAGCCCTAACCCGATTTTAAACCCAAGCTCCAACCTGACCTAGGCCCATGATCTATGTCCAACCCATAGGCCCATTAGCGCACCTAATTATTCAAATTTCAAACTAATTAAGGGTGAGCTAATCTTATTCCCACCTTATCTAATCCAATTCTTAGATCCCATCTTATCCTCACCATCTCAAGTGTCCGATCCCAATTGAGCTAATCCACCAATTTCAATTTTAAAACCTGCTAACGAATCATCTTATCCTCACCATCTCAACTGTCATCAGTTGTCTTCACCATTGCCAAACACATACCACAACCACACAACTAGCCACCTGATCATTCAACCACTCAACCAGCCATAATACTTAGCACTCCACACCCTTCACTTCACCATTCACAGCATAACCTCTTACTTAGATGATGTGATGGGCTTAATTTGTTAAATTATATTCATCGGGGTAAAAATATCAACACGAGGATATGTTGGGTGTAGATCATTTAAATAATAATGCCCGGTCCAAACTCACATAACTACCCGGGGCCCACACCACCTGTTAGCATTTGTTAAGAAATTAGTCAGCACAAAATGGACAGTCAACACTGTCTAATTAAATGGGTTATATCCAAATTATCACTGTTTCCAATTGAAGTAAAAAACTGTCCAACTACAAAAGATAATTGTTTACAAAACCATTTTCTTACTATTTTTTTTATGTGAGAATAAAAAATCTCTCTTTTATTATTATTATTTTTTTTAAGATAATCTTTTTGAAAAATTTTGGATGCTAAACAACAAACAAGTAAACCAGTTGTATCTGATTAAACCGAAAATCTTCTTATGATGAAAGCATGTGTACTAAATAAATAAAAATATATTAAAATATTTTATAATGGCTACAAATAATTATATTAATTAGAAAATGCACCAAATACTAAGATGTTGTGAAATTTAAACTATAGTAAATATTCGTAAAGTAAAATAGTTAAATACTAAATAAACATTAATAAATTAATATATAACAAAGATTACTGTATTATTCTGTTGTTAGGATAAGATATAGTTTTTATCAATCCATGGTCCACTTAAAGAGTTCAACTAATAATATTGAAGAGAAGTTGTCATCACAACCAATACCACCTCTCTGTGCAGGGACCGCCGAATTTCCACACAGCCCAGATATGGGGTTTTATCCCCACGCACGGTCTTCTTCTTTATATATATATATATTATTTGGAACTATCACAAGTGGATTTGTGGACCCATCTCACTACCAGGCCCACTGATGATGCCCTGGCTATACACAGCAGGTGGCAATCCACCTGCGCACAAGCGCAGGCAATGCTGCCTGCAGCACAGTTAATACTTTTTTTTTCTTTTTTTAAGTCTCATCCCTTCATCAATGGCCCGATTTCCCCTTCTACACAATCCATCATAGCATCTACAAATCATCCATAAAATTAAGATCCATCTTCCTATCATAATCATTTAAAAATTAATGGGCATTGCCCAACATCTACAATGATAGATCAATGGAACTAGTGAAAATCAATAGAGATAGATGCATCCACATGCTTTTGATGAAGATTGATAAAAAGAATGATCCTAGATTTTTCTCTCTCCCTCTCTCGTGCACGCCCACAGTCCCAACGAAGAAGATGAAAAAGAAGAGGATGAAAAAGAAGAACCGGCGGCTGTGGCTTAGCTTGGGCTTGGCCGATCAAGAAATGAAGGGGAAGGAGAAGAGCACTGTAGCAATGGGGAAGAAAAGGAGGCTACTGTGATCGTCAAATACAAGAAGGGAATAGGATTTGGGTGAGTTTTTTTTGTTTTGATAAAAAGAACTCCATTGTTTAAGTTAATTAATATATAAGGGCCTAATTTGGGTTCTTGGGTTTAATGGGTCCAAAATGGGTCCGAATTGAGTCGGGTCAAATGGTAAATACTCGCGGTCCTAAAACTACTACCCGATTAGCCCACAAAAGAAATTTAAATAATTTTAATGACCTTAATTAACTAAAATACAAATAGTTAAATAAAATTATATTTAAATTAAATAAAATGGGTACTAGGGTAGAGAATGTTATAACCACTATATGAGCAAATAAGTTCTAGCCCTCTCCATCTCAAACGTGGAAAGTGAAGAATCTGATTGCCATCACTTGTTGAAATGTTTAGTAAAAACCTTATACAGGGAAGCCAGAGAAATTCCAAAAAACCAAAGGTAAACAAACACTTGACTCCATAGAATTCAGTTCAGAATTCCATGGATCCAAACACCCTTATAACTATTGGTCATTTAGCATTCTGATGATACTTGAAAACTAAATCAATGTGTAAACAGAATATCTCATTAACCTTACAGTATCAAACAATTACTTCCCACATGCAACAGAGACATGTGATTTTCATATAAAAAAGAATTAAAACGCAATAAAAGAACTCAAATGAAAAGGAAATCTATAAGAGGAAAAATGATGAAAAAATACTTCTAGTCGGTAGCAGCATTTCTAAAACAAGGCATGGGAGGAGAAGATGCTCTGGGTTATGTAAAAAGTGGATTCAGTTGCTGCTGCTGGAGAAGATGATTGCTAAGTCTTCTTTGCAAAAAGAGAAAAAGATGGTGTGGTGAGGGGAGTTCTAGTGGGAAGAAAATAAAAATCGTGAGTTGGGAATTCATTAAAATAGTAAGAAGATCCGGATTTCTTGGACTATCTAAAACCTCCCTCATCTTTCCTTCTTCTTTCGTTCCACCCTTTCCTCGCTTTTTTTCTTCTCTTTGCCTTGCTCCCAATTCACTGCAATATATAGCAAAGCTATAAATGGGGGGTGGCCTCTCAATCATGCATGGGCCCCACCCGGGAATGGCATGCTGGCCCACCTTCTATCTAGAAAAAGAAAGAGTAGTAAAGAAAAACAAAAATTAAAATAAAAAAATATATAATAATAATAAATAAATAAAAGTCATAAATAATAAAAGAGAGGGACGGCCATTTGACGGTGGGCCCTATCCCGACTTTAGATTTTTTAAAATGTAGATGTTGGTAATGGAACTTCTATTTGTAATTACTTAGTGCGTGGCCCATCCAACGTTGGTTGTTTCTGATCCGGATGATTTGACTATTGCAAAAACTAATTTTAATTAAAAAAAAAAAATCAATACTCAAGACCTCCTTCACCTCATAAAAGAATGAATATCCTAAGCATCACCTATCAAACTAAGTATAAACTATCAAAGATAACCAAAGATCTAAGCATAATCTATCAAAGTAAGTATACATGATCAAATTTATTCATTAAGAACACAAATCAGAGGTTTGCCTTTGGCATGAAAATAGACATATTATTGTCTTTTAAAAGCACATCAACAAGAGACAATCAGAAAGTAGTAAAATAATAATATAAACTAGAACATTAAAATACTTAGCTTCATCTTTCACTCTAATAAAAAACTCAGCCCACCATTGCAAAAAACCTCAAAAATAACTTCATTGATTCTTCTTCTTATACAATGGTCTCTCAGAATTCTCTCTTTTAGGTCCTAGTTTCTGGAACCAGACTCCATAATACCTTTAAAATAAAAATAGAAATTAATGGAGGGGAGAGGTGGAGAAGAGAGGGAGAGAGAGGTCTAGAATTTCCAGATCTGGCTAGGAATGAGGAAGAGTCTCCCATGGTGGCCTCCTTTTAGAGTTTTCTAGCTCCTCAGATTCATTGAATCTAGACCTCTTTTTGGTGGATTGAGAGTTAAGATCTGTTGCATGTTGATTGGGTTTATCTCCTTAGATGAGAGAGATTTTAGATATAAGATGAGGTGGAAGCTTATGACATTCTTATTTGATCTTCTTATGGGGTTCACAGAGGAATGTGCAACAGTTATACTTCAATGGTGTAGATGCAATTGCAATCCTCCCTAAAAATGTACATAAAACTTCCAGGCCCATAACCTTTTCATTTTAGCTCCGATTTGTGCAATCTTGGGCTCCATGGACATCTGCTCTGAAAGAGCTTTCTAACGATGAGTCATTTGCGCTGATCCGATGTCAGGACTCAGAGTTATGGTCATTTTAAGATAGGCTATTTTGAGAAAAATGGGATTGAATTTTGAATTCTAATTTGCAATGGACTCTATCTCTGCAATGGTTGTGATTCGTTAGCGAAGTCAGAAGAATATTTCTTGGCACAATAGGATGAGATAAGATCTTCTAGAAGCCTTAGCTAATCTTCAAATGGGATCCACGGGCAGATGAACTCTAAGTGTGTGGATCTTCAAGCAGTGGAACCCAAATCATCCCAGAGTTATGTGGATCCTACAAAATTCATTTGCTACACATTATAATTAAACTCATCAAATACTAAAGAGCCCACATTAAAGCGAGACCCGTCCAGATAGAGTTTTACTCCAACTGGGGTCCTTCGGAGAAAGATTGCAAACATTCTTAATTAATGCATACAATGTGCAAAAATTGTACAAATTCCAATTTCTGGGTGAAAATGCATAAAATGATGAAATTAAATGAATAATGATGCATTTAACCTAATTAAGTCCCTAATCTAATCTAAAATGATGCCTAAATCATACAAATTCATGGACGTAATACTAGCCCCTTTAAAGGGATTTATAAATGTTACCTAGGGCAGCCACATATTATGTGGAATTCAAGGTGGGTTTTTGCCAACGCACTATTAAGATTGGTCTTCACCAATGCACATAGTGCGTTGGCAATTAAGATTGGTCTTCACCAACGCACATAGTGCGTTGGCATTGTTCAAGGTATCTTTTCCAATGCACATAGGTGTATTGCAAATAGGTAAAACCATAGCCAACATTTTTTTTATGTCGTCAAAGGGGAACATTTCATTGCCAAAATTTTCACTCTCTTCCTGGGAGAATTTTGGTTGCATGCCAATGTAATTTCAATACCTTTTGCCAATGCAATATTGCCAACGCAACCTTTTTTGCATTGGCAAAAGTATATTGTTTTGTAACATTTGCGAACGTATTATTATTTGCATTGGCGAAAGGTAACATTTAGCAATGCCTTTAGGATGACGTTGGTAAAAAGCGTTGGAGATTATGCAATTTGTTGTAGCGGTAAAAACCATCTTCCCCTCTTTCTATTTCAAGTTCATTTGAGGGAAAGGAAGGCAAATCCATGATAGAGCATACATCTTATGATCCTCATATTTTCTTATTTCATTTTCAAGGTTAGGATTGGCTTTGACTCAGAGATTTGGGGGTTTTACTTCTTAAGGCTTAGATTAAGGAGAACCACCGATTAAGACAAGTATAAGTGAGGGTTAATGGTGTGCATGTTCTAAATCTCAAATTCTTAAGTAAAATGTTTGTTTAAATGATGATTTTTAGCTCATTTATGATCTTAAGAAATGAAAATGGTGGTGATATACATACTAATATTGGAATGGGAAATAATAGTTTTTATGTGGGTGAAGATTGGAATGATTATGAGGAGTCCGAGCCTTAAAAGAGGTCTGAATAACCAGGCCTGCTGCCCATTAATCAAGCAAGCCCAGTCCAGCCCAGGCCTGAATAACTAGGCCTAGTGCCCATTTAGCTAGGCAGGCCCAGTCTAGCCTAGGTCTTACCCACCAGACCTGCTGTCCATTTGATATGGCAACCGGTTGAGCCTAGTAAATGTTGGCAACTGTAAACATTTATCTTACAGGCGCCCATTGTATTTTAGAATGGGCATTCCTTTGGTGAGTCAAAATATTTTGGAACGGGCATTTCTTTGGTGGGTTAAGGCATTTAATAATGGGTGCACAAGAGAATTTCATACCTCATGAACCCATTGTATTTTGAGTGTATGGAACTTGAGTGGATGGAAAAACAATGATCAATGGGCTGTAGTAAGAGCAAACCTCATAAATTCCTAAGACCATGTAGTGCCTTCACCCATGGAACATTATATCTAATTATCCATGACTAATGAAAAATAGATTAATTAGATGATCCACTTAGTTTTGATGCCATGCCTTTGTGTATGTGTGCAAGGGGATCCGGTGTCCATCCTTATACACGATGCAATGTCAATGATAGTAGTACATGATGTCGGGACCGTTGTAGTCACACTGAATCGAAAGGCTAGAGACACGAACACTGTATGTTAGGATTTGCTAGTAAACAACCTTGAACTAAATATTTTTTGAAAACCATGCATATCATCTTAATTCCTTCATAATTTTTATATTATCTTATCTGTTGCATTTCCTTATGCTTCTCTACATTGCTATTCCACTGTTATCTCTTATTTACTGCAACCTGATCTTGAGTACCACATATTTTACCATAAAAGAATGACAAGTATGAAATTACAGAAAGAATGAAAGTATAATTATCATCTTTGATTCTCCGAGTCCGGCACCACTGAGCTTCGGCTCTTATGAGGCTTTCAAGCCAAATATGAGTTTAGCATGATATCCACTATTTCCCCCTACTGTAGTAGATTGAATGTTAAAGTTAGTCAACGCACTTCCCGGGAACTCAGATTAGCTACCTGATTCTCTTACATGTCTACCAATATTGAATGCTCACTACGGAGAGAATTTAGCGATGTGGATTGCCAACTAGATAGTATATTTTATTCATGATTCCTTTTATACATTCATGTTTTCTTATAACATGCTTAAATTTCTTTAAATTATCTTTAATGGTTATATCTCTAAATGCTAATGATCACTGCACATATGACTCTAACATTCATTTATATTTGCTAAACATGTCGTTTACGGTACTACTATTGACATTGCAGGACCCCACAAGGACACATTCCTTGAGCTGCAGTTGGAGGATACCGTAAAGATAACTCTAGTAGGCGACGTTCTTGACTCAAGGGAAATCTTTGGTTAGTATTCCGGAGTGAGACATGGAGTTTCTTAGTTTAGGATTTTTGACCGAGCGGTCCTGCACCATTTTCATGCACTTATCATCGATACTATTGACTTATTATGGCATGTATTCCGGTCAAAAGACCATTGATATTTTTACACTTTGACACTGGTGTTTTTCACTTGCTCTTGAGCCCTATGGGCATTTATGTTTATATGCATGCATCTTTAAAAGACTTTAGTTTAAGTAGATGTTTATATGAATTGATTAGCAGGTGATTGTTGATGTCTCTCTACTATACCGGGTTATGGGAATGTATGTTGTATGTTGTTCCACACCTTATTGAATATTATCTGTGCTTAAGGATCTTCCTCATAGGTAAAAGCTATGTTTTCTTCCCTTGTGGTAATTCAATGTGCTATTACTTAGTGTGACTTGCCACGGGATACGTGTACCACTTCATGGGCCGGGCATTTTTACCCGAATCTTGGGCTCAGGGCGTGACAGAGAGAGAGAGTGGTGTTTTTCGTGAGAAAAAGAAAGAGAAGAACAAATTAGGGATAGAATAAATCAAAAGAGAGAGAGAGAGAGGATAAACTTTTGTGCTGGGCGATTGTACCAAAGTCTAACTGCCAAAGACTGAAGAGAAAGGAGGAGAATGATGGAGCAAATTTGGGAAATCTTGAGACCTAGAGTAGAAAACCATTCGAGTTTTTCAAGACTTCACAAGATTTGTTTGTGTGTGTGTGTGTGGGGGGGGGGGGGGGGGGGGGGGGGGGGGGTGCAATGGCTTACCAGAATAGTGGCCCATGCCACACTAAGGCTTTTTGGATCCAACCTTGGGGGACCGTCCCTAGTTTGTATCACTTAGGTCCGCCCTTGTGGACCACAACCCAAAAGAAAAGGCCTACAACATATGGCCATACAAAATCGCAATTGAGGAAACAAACCCAAAAGATATGATTGTAATCTCTGGCACTAGCATGATACTCTAAACTACATCGTTTGCACTTCATTCCACTAAACCAAGCGCCTCCTCCTCAGTTACCTCCTCTGCCAAGGTAAAGGAAAGGGGGTCGTTACCTATAGTACCAAAGTGTCGTAAACATCAGGCACGACAACCTAGAAAATTCTCAAAAAAAATGGCATGGCATGTTTGCATAAATACTAAGTCAAATATGTCAAGACCTTGGCCCTTCTTAAGCCTGATTAGTGTCTAATTAATTGAGATTAGATGCTAAATATGATGTTTTGTATGTTAATGATTTTGGTTAGGTAAAATAGATGGGTTTTGGCCATGACTAGGTAGTTTCAGGACTTTTTATGATTTTAGATTTATGAGAAATGTTGCATGAGATTGTAGTTTTGATGTGATTTTGGGTTCATTGGGTAGTACATTTTATGTCAAACATCTTTAATGTATCGACCTAATTCATTTGAACTCAAGAAAACCCATTTCTAGTGCAAAAACCCTTTTTATGAAATTTTTCTGAATTTCGAGATTTTCTTGCAAAGTCATGGAAAATTGCCAGTAAGACTTAGCCCCTTGTAATCAATCCCCATTTCACTCCTTTGAGCTTTAGCTTAGAGAACTTCTTCTACTATCTTCTCCTCTATCTTCTTGTCTTCAATTGAGTAAAGGGGGCATATACATGAGGGTTGTTGCATTACATCTTCATCTTCTACCTCAAGCTCATCTTCTCCAAACATCTCCTCTATTCCCTTAACCTTCATCTTCTATATAGTTCTACCATAGGTAAGAAAATCACTCCCACTCACTTCCTCTTGCTTAAAATTAGTCTAAGAAGCTCAAATTCATTGCCTGCATTTTGTTTCACTAAAGCTCAAGGGTAGTGTAGGGCCCTATTTTGAAAAGCCCACATAGTCTTGAGGGCAGAGCTAGGGCTTTACTAATTAGGCCCAAGGGGGTTCGGCCCAACCCGCTATTTATTAGATCTTTATATAAAATATATAATAGATTATATATGTATAATATATCTAAGCAATTTGGGCCACTTAAAATTTTTGTAACAAGCGATACCCCAACCAAACCTTTTTTTTTTTTGGTGAGAAATTATTGTAATACCCAGCCAAGAGTCACATTTTAGAGGCATTTTTTACTTTTACCAAAAGAAGTAACTTCCCCTCATGGGCTAAGTGCAACAGTTATGTTGAGGGGGTTATTTGGTCTTTTAATAATGAAAACCCTAAAACTTATCTTTATTAGTTTCTCTTCCTCATCGACAAACCTCACCAATAAACTATTTCATCTTTTTCTTCTCAATTTTAGTTTCTTATCTTCTTCTTCTCACTCATGCTCTTGATCACCCAAGCCAAAACCACTCATCTAATCTTCTTCTTCCTCATCAATTGTGTTGGTTTGGTGGTGTCAATAAGTTATATTTTCCCCCATCTCCTTTTTTTCTAGTTCAATCAGATGTGGTGAAAAGAGAGATGGGTCTTAGGGTTTTCATGATGAAATCAATCCTTTCTTAAGTTGTGAATTTAGAAAAAAAAACAGAATATGGATTTTCTTGCTTTTTTTTCTGGTTTAGTTAGACAAGGTGAAGAGAGAGAGGGTGTTAATGATGAAATCAAGCATTTCTTAAGTTGTTAATTTAGTAAAAAAGGTAGAATATGGATTTTCTTGCTTTCAAAAATTAAAATACATAAAGGAAATCAAAATTCTTATAAAATATGGATTTTCTTTCATTTGTTTTGTAATATTATAAAAGTAGCATGTTTTGACAGCATTTATCTTGCAAGATATTTAGAGTGTTTTTTTTTTTACAATATTTATGACAATGTTCCTACATTTATACATGGAGAAGAAGGCCATGTTTAGGTCTACTAACTTCAATTACTCTGCATTCCACTTACCAATAGGTTGTATATTTAGCTGTAATTAGTTATGTAAAAAAAGAAAACATCTATCACTTACAAATATCTCATCCTATCAAAATGAACGAATAAGTCCCTTATTTACATGTAAATTGAGTTGGATGTAGAGTATATATATAAAGATTCAAACTAACCCAAAATACATGACTTAAATCTAAATTGGTTGGAACTTTTTGTTAGTATACAAACAAAAAAAGAGAAAAAAGTCATTAACTTTGAAACATTTGAACAGCTCAAAACTAAGGTCAAGTAATGCCATTCACTTGAATGGGCCCTCATCCAAATATCTCATTAAAGATGTCAGTTCTTTAGGATGCCATTTCACTTTTAATTTATTTGTGATTAATTTTCACGTTACAATGTCACTTTTTATTAACTATACGATGTCTCTGTTTTTATTTTCATTTACAGATACATAGGCTACAAAGTCAAAATAAATAGTGCCACCAATCATGCATTGCCTTCTAACTTAGTGTTTTTACCTCTCTTTCCTAGTTTAATGTTGTTTATTTATTTTAATTAGAGTTCTACTCATGATGTTGTTAATGATAGAATTCATGAGGCCATCCCCATTGAGGTCGATGTAACTACCCATCATGTGCCCTTTCAACCTCCCTCTTCATCATCTCCCCACCATCCTCTATCCCGGTTTCATCTAACGCTACTTCTATTCCTGCTCCATCTAACTCAAACCTAGAGCCTTTGAAAAAGAACTCAAAAAGGGCAAGTATTTGGGTTTTGCCAAATACATGATGCCTTAGGTATCTCTAAATTTGATCAAAACAATGTAGAGATGCACTTTCAAGAATGATTATTTTACATGAATATCCATTTAATGTTATGACACGTGCAGGTTTAATTGAGTTTTGTAGAATTCTACAACCTCAACTAAAAGTGGTGTGACGTAACACAGTTAAGGAACCTATATATCAAATCAATTTTAGTTAGTTGGGAGAATCCTTTATCATAACTTTATCTCATCATTGCCAAATGAATAAGAAAGTTGTGCATCATATGTACTTAATTTCAGGCTCAGATGAATAAGTTGGGTTTCATTTGTACTTAATTTTGGCCTTACATGAATAAGAAAGTTGTTTATCCCATCATTTCCAAATGAATGAGAAAGTTGAGCATCATATGCACTTAATTTTGGACTTAGATGAATAACTTGGGTTTCATTTGTACTTAATTTGACCGTACATGAATAAGAAAGTTGGGCCTCATGTACATGTAGTAAAGTATTTTCTTATATATGTAATAACTTGTCCTAGTAATAAGGGATAACTATAAATTATCAACATAATGTGACATTTTGTCTATACTTTGTGAGGTTAGTGTGACGTCGGTTTGGGTTGGGGAGCTAGATCCAATCAAGATAATAATTGATTGGGTCTAGATTAGGGTTTGACATTTCCCAATCTTATGCAAGCTTCCTTCCAGGAAATCAACTTGATTATATTTAATCCGGCTGGGTACCATCAATGATACTAACAAAAATAACATCTATAGATATAAATTATCATGAGGAATAGTTTCATCTTCTATAACATAGCAATGGTGGAACAATCCAGCCTACGGGCCCTGTGTCATGACTTGAGATCCATAACCTCAGTTTTTGTCTGCGACCACGTGAACTAAAATGGAATCATGTGACCAACTTTCGTCCCCATGCACATTATATATATACAACCATTTGTATTTGCATCATGATATAAGAAGCATTTGCATGATGATAATGAGACAATGTGGAACATCATATCAATGTAAGTGCAAGTTTCAAAAGATGGCGTTTCCAATAATACCAACGTTGTTAATCCAAAAATAGGTTATCCAGAACCAAAGAGAAAAGGCATACAACATATGGCCATACAAAAGTACAAACGAACCCAAAAGCTATGATCATAATCTCTGGCACTAGTATGATGCTCCAAACTACATCGTTTGCCCTTCATTCCACTTACCCTGTGGCTCCTCTTTAGCTACCTCCTCCACCATGGCAAAGGAAAAGGGGCGTTACCTGTACTGCCAAAGTTTAGCAAATATTAGGCACGACAACCTAGAAAATACTCAAATAAATGGCTAGCATGTTTGCATAAGTACTAAATCAAAGATGTAAGACCCTGGCCCTTGTTAAGCATGATTAGTGTCTAATTAAATGAGATTACATGCTAAATGCAATGTTTTGTATGTTAATAACGTTGGTTAGGCAGAGTGGATGAGTTTTGACCATGATTAGGTAATTTAAGGACTATTTTGTAATTTTGGATTTATGGGAAATGTTGCATGCGATTGTAGTTTTGATGTGATTTTGGGTTCATTTAGTAGAGCATTTTATGTCAAACAGCTTTCAAGTTTTGACTTAATCCATTTGAGCCCAAGAAAACCTATTTCTAGCCCAAAAGTCCAAGATAGGAGAAAAATATATTTGTGAAACAAGGTCGCATTGATTGAGGCATGCCCATTTCCTGCTACTACAAATTCTACCCTGCAAATTTACATGTTTCTTCCTTTATATAGAAAATCGAATTATCACATGCCAATTTTTATTCAAAGAGATGAGGACAACCAATAGTTCTATTAGTGCTAAAATAGGTTTTTGATTTATAATAGGAGCAGCTAAATTTACTAATTGGTTTTCATATGATTCTAATGGGCAGAGAGCTGCCACTTGTAGCAGGTAGAATTATGAAGCAAATCATATGAAAATCACTTGCTAGATTGAAGCATAAAAGAAGAGAGTTTGCAACAACTCCAAGATCATGACCAAGTCTTCAATATTTACCCAAAGAGGACCACGTCTCACTTGGGTTCATTGGGTAGAGCATTTTATGTCAAACATCTTTCAGATTTTGACTTAATCCATTTGAGCCCAAGAAAACCCATTTCTAGCCCAAAAGTCCAAGATAGGAGAAAAATATATTTGTGAAACAAGGTTGCATTGGCTAAGGCATGCCCATTTCATGCTGCTGCAAATTCTACCCTGCAGATCTATATGTTTCTTCCTTTATATAGAAAATCAAGTTATTACATGCCAATTTTTATTCAAAGAGATGAGGACAACCAACATTTCTATTGGTGCTAAAATACGTTTTTGATTCACAATAGGAGTAGCTAAATTTACCAATTGGTTTTTATATGATTCTGATGGGCAGAGAGTGCCCATTTGTGGCATATAGAATTATGAAGCAAATCATACAAAAATCACTTGCTAGATTGAAGTATAAAAGAGAAGAGTTTGCAACAACTCCAAGATCATGACCAAGTCTTCAATATTCACCCAAAAAGGACCTTATCTCATGTGTTTTTTAAGAATATAACTACTATCGTCTCAAACCTTCTACAGAAAAGGAAAAAAGGAACTACCATCTACCATCTCAAAGTCAAATCTGACTTTACATTTCATTCATATAACTCTAATTTCTTCGGCCATTACTTGTGACAGGGGATACTTGCATCTTAAAATATATATATATATTGACATATAGGTCACTTGGAAGTTGTGCCTGCTCAAGCAAATAATAGTACCCCAGGTTCTCCTCAATTGTTCTACTTTTTTTTTTTTTTGAAATAGTAAGTGTGTTAATATATAAGAGGAAAACCGACTCGGATGGCACAACAAGTGTGGAGAGATCATCTCTTATTTAGATGGCAAGAGATGTGTATAAAATGATGATCATGCAAGGTAAATTCTAAGAGAGGCAACGTTAAAGAAGATGCTCATTTAACTTATGCCCATCCATGACACCTATCTCATTCTTGCATTATGCATCATTACCATACCACCAAGATTTTAGGTATTTTTTTGTCTTTTTATTTTTCATGAGCATAGATTATTTTGATTGATATTAATGTTTTTATTAGTCATCAAATCCGCTAAATCGTGAGATCTAGCTGCATAATTTTTTCAAGGCTCCTCAACTAATTTCAAGGCCATTTCCAATGATGCTTCAGCATTGTCACTTATCAAACATGGGTTGAGGCCTTTTCATACCAAACCCGC
Organism: Sextonia rubra; assembly: GCA_037013555.1. Classification (NCBI taxonomy): domain Eukaryota; kingdom Viridiplantae; phylum Streptophyta; class Magnoliopsida; order Laurales; family Lauraceae; genus Sextonia; species Sextonia rubra. The sequence continues at coordinate 70,650,263 of JASUAD010000001.1, forward strand.
CCCATGACAAACATAGGTTTTTTATTATTATTATTATTATTATTATTATTATTATTATTATTATTTTAAATATGGAAAAGTGTATGTATTAAGAAAGTTTTGAACTCATGATGTTTTGGAAAATGTCACTTCTCACTACCACCAACATTAAATAAATTTTCATGCATAATAATTTAGTAACATATAAAGTACTAGAGACATACGGGGCAACATAGGTTGACAACATTGCAAACTTGACTCGAGTTAGTGTCCAAACACAACCTGAACCCTACCAACACACAAACAAATACCTCATGGGAGTTGGTCGAGGTAGATCCCCATTTAAACTAGACCCATTACCATCCCTAACCCATTTAAAAAACATTTAAAATGAAAAAAAAATCCTGACATTAAACATTTTCTTTCTATTTTCTTTATTTAGTTATTTTCTTTTATTTAATAGTATGATTTTTTTCATACACTATAATGATTTTTTCACAAATTATTTGTTCCCTTATCTTTTGATCATTTTAAAACATTGCACTCTTTTATAATATATACTTTTATTCATAAATATATCATTTGGAATTGGGTTAAATATAGCCTATCACTCCTAAATCAATAAACGCATCGAGTCAAACTATACCTCTACAAAAATCCAAGGGTGATACATTTCAAGTTTAGCCACATTGAAGTTAGAATGTAAATTGGTTAGGCCAAAATGGACTTGGATATGGACATGACACTAGTCTAATATATATTACCCAACTCTAAGTCAGATTGGACCAAACTAGACCTTGATCAATCAATACACCTTAAATAGCTACATATATGCAGATTATTCTAAAGGCATGTGCTCCTACTAGGATTTTTCTACTTAATTTATAAAAAAAAAAAGTTTTAGCAATAGATAGAACAAACCACCTCTAAAAAAATTAAGAGCGAAAAATAAGTGTTAGGGTTTAGTGTTGTTGCAAATTGATTGGATATGCTTTCATGTTTTAAGCTTAATTTTCATGCATGCTTTTAACATTAAAACTTAAATTTCTCATGCATTTTGATTGATTTCATTAGGTTCATGTTTTGAAAAAGAACTTCTAAATACTTTAAGCATGAATCTAAGTGTAATTTTCATGTGTTTCAAGCTCCTTCTCAATGCCCAAACTAAGTTCGAAATTTAAAAGTTATTGGTTAACCGCCACCCATTAGCAGTTACATTTTCCAAGAGCAATAAGTTTCAAATTATGGATGTCGGTCACCTAGCAGTTGACCTACCTGTGGAAGTCGGTTAACCTTTTGTTAAAGTCGATTAACCTACCTATAGTCAAACTAACCATTGAGATGAGCATTGGCGCATTTTCTATATATTCAAAGCTAGTCCAAATAATTGAGTAGAGTGATTTTTTGTGGCAAAAGATGCAAAGGAAAGGGTTTCAGCTAAAGGAGCCTAGAGTATGAGATGAAAAGCTAAAGCAACAATTTTCCAAATGATTCACACCAAGATAAGTTTAAATCTTTATCTCTAAAGTTGTCATGCTTTGTTATAACTTTTGATTTCTTTCATAGCGTGATTTATATGCTTGGTTGAATCTTTATTTACTTGATTCCATCACAACCATTTTCAAATTTATTTTGTGTTTTGTTTTCAGCAATGCATGACATAATTTTTGATATCTTTCTTAGCATGTTTCCTTACTTGGTTAAATCTCATATTCTTGAATCCATCACATGAAAATTATCTTCGATCTGTTGTATATCTTGGATTCAACAATGCTCCTTCACCACATGTCATGCTTTTGAAATGTCGATGAACTTATAGTGCTTTGATTTTCAAGATTCCATTAAGTTGACACGTATGCATGCCATGTGTTTAACATATTGCCTCAACCATATCATTTCTTGATTTCACATCTTTTGAAAGCCAAATCAAGCTCTAGTTTATTTTCAATATATTTGGCTTATTTTTACATGAGCTTTCAATTTCATATTGGTTGAAGGTAGTTTCCATACACACACTTATTGGACCACAATCTTTGCATCTATGTTTTTTTGTGTTATTGATTGGAACATAACTTTTATATTTGCCAATTTTAGAGGCTCAATCATGCATTTCAATTGTATCTCTTCCTATGTATCTTAGACACATTCTAAAGAGAAAACTTATTGTAAAGGTTATTACTTAGCCTTGAAAAACATTTGATTAGTAGAATACCAGTGGGGTATAGAGACACAAGCTGAGAGTGGATGTAGGCATTTTGGCCGAACCACTATAAATTGTTGTGTCATGGTGAGTGTTATTTCTTTCATGGTGAATGTTTATAATGTATGCTTCCACCTCTATATTTCTATAAGCATCACTTGTGCTTAATTTGTAAGAAGAACTTAAAATTAGTCATAATTGGATTGAATTTTTAGTCTCACCCCTCCCCTCCCGCTCTAGGGTTTGGACCCCGAACATGCAATTGGTATCGAGGCTTTGGTGCTCTTGATTAGGTGTAAAAACCTAGAGTTGAACTTTAGCTTCTTCACCCTTTTATCTTTATGTATTCTCATTTTGAGTGAAGGTCATACAACAAATAGGCCTCCCATTTTCAATAGAACACATTATAGATATTGGAAACTTTAATGCAAGTCTTTCTTGAGTCACAAAGTTTTGATGTGTGGATTATAATTGTGGAAGGATATCATGCACCTATTGTTGCAGAGCAAGACTCTGAAGGTTATTTCATCTTTGTCAAACCCAAACTCAAGAAAGATTGGACTCAAAGTGAAAAGGATAGAGCTAGATTAAATGCTAAAGATAAAAATGCCTTACTTTGTGCTCTGTCACGTGAAGAATTCAATAGAGTTGTAAATTGTATCTCAGCTAAAGAAAAGTGGGATACCTTAGAGACAACTCATGACAGAACTAGTCAAGTAAAGGTTGCTAAGATACAAATGTTAACAACTCAATTTGAAAATATTAAAATGCTTGAAGAAGAATCATTCTCAGAATTTAATACCAAAATAGCTAATATTGTCAATGAACTTCTTGGTTTCGGGGAAAAGATTGAACAATCTAAGTTATCAGAAAAATTTTAAGATCTCTTCCTAATATATTCAAACCCAAGGCTATGTGTATAGCTGAAAGAAGGATATGGACAAAATTAAATTAGAAGAACTTTTAGGGTCCCTCCAAACTTATGAATTAGATCTTGAGGTTCGAACTAAAAAGAAAGGTTTAGCCCTTGCTTCCACACACAAAGATGAAAATGATGAAAAGTGAGGAAGAAAGTGAAGAAGATGTGGCATACCTATCAAAGAAATTCAATAAGTTCCCAAAAAAGAAGAAAATTTTCGTTAAGAATTCTAAAGAGAAAGAAAATTTCAAATCAAAAAGAAATCTTAAAGGGTCATCTCTTAACAAGGATGTGCAATGTTATAACTATAAAGGCTTTGGGCACGTCGCATCAAATTGTTTAATCCAAAAGAATTTGATAAAAGAGATAAGAAGGGAAAGAAAGTTCATAACATGGGATGATGAAGAAGAAGAAAAGAATAGTGAAAATGAAGAATCTAATGATGAAGATGAAAATGAAAATTCTCCTTCTTGGCTCCTCTTAGCATCCACAGAAGTTACTAATGATGAAACTTATGAACATCAATTTGAAACTGAATTAGATTTGAACATAAAGGAAAAAGATGAGGAAGTAGAAAGATGAAAATGATGTTCAAAATGCTTTTGAAGAATTATATGAATCTTCTAAAAAGATTGCTAAGAAAAATACAAGATTGATTCTAGAATCTAAAAAGCTCATAGATGAATTGAATTTGTCAAATAATCAACTGAAAGAGCACGAAAAAGTGATAAAAGATTTAGAAATCAAATTGATCAAATTGGAGGAAAATCTTTCAAGTGCTCAAAGTGAAATCAAGGAATTAAAATTGAAGATAGAATTTAATGAACAAGAACACAAGATTTTACAAGAACCACTTAATAAAGGAAATAATGTTGTTAAGAAATTTACTTTGGGAAATGACAAGTTTATCAAATCTGGGGCATGAACAAAGTTTTTGGTGATAAAAATGGCTTTGGCTATGAAAGTTTCTCTAGTGTTATGAAAAAGAATTCTCAAATTATTTTCAGGACTTCTCATAAACCAATTAGTATTAAATTTTCTCATCTTAGTTGGACATGTCATTTTTGCATCATAAGAGACACCTTATTCCTAATTGCCCATATAGAATTCAATTGCCTCTCAAAAGATCATCTAAATTGCCTTATAGATTTGTTCCCAAATCCACATCTTCTATATCCCTAAAAGACTACTTGGATTGGAAAAGAAATAACTAGAAGTCTTTTAGTTCAAACTGCACTCAAGGATAAGGAGAACTCTAGATGGTTTTTAGACAATGGATGCTCTAAACACATGACTGGTGACAAATCTAGATTCATTTCTCTTGTGGATTTTGATGGTGGAAATGAACCATTTAGAGATAATAATAAAAATAAAATTGTTGGAAAAGAATGTTTGGATGGAGATAAATTGCCCGCTTTAAATGATGTTTTGCTCATTGAAGGTTTGAAGCATAATCTTTTAAGTATAAGTAAATTGTGTGATAAAGGAAACAAAGTAGTCTTTGATAGCACTTCTTGTAAAGTTTTAAATGCCAAAACCAACAAATTGATTCTTACTGGATTGAGGACTGAAGATAACATATATACTATTGAGGAATGTAGTGAGAATGAATCAAGGTGTTCAATGAGAAAACATCAAGAAGTTCAATTATGTCATCAATGGTTAGGGCATACGAATTTCAAATTGATGAAGATGTTATCTAAGAAAGAAATTTTCAAAGGAATTCCTAAGTTGAGTGAAGTCAAATTGGAAGTTTGTAAGGCTTGTCAAATGGGAAAACAAATCAAAAAGAGCTTTAAAGGATTACAAGGTATTTCTTCTACTCGTCATCTTTAACTCATTCATATGGATTTGATTGGTCCTGCACCTATTCAAAGTATTGGAGGCAAGAAGTATACTTAGTGATGGTTGATGATTACTCTAGATTTGGTTGGGTTGTTTTTCTCCATGCAAAATTAGAAGATCTTACGCACTTAACAAAGATTTGTAAAAAGATTCAAGTTGAGAAAGAGTGTAAAATTCAAAAGATTAGAAATGATCATGGAGGAGAATTCAAAAATGAGAGATTTGTCAAATTCTGTGATAGTCAAGGAATTAGGCATCAATTCGTAGCCCCCAAGACTCCCCAACAAAATAGAGTGGCTGAAAAAAGACACAAAGTTATTTAAGAAATTGCTAGAACTACGCTCAATGAAAAAAATATTGTTAAAAATCTTTGGACTAAAGCTGTCGACATTGCTTGCTATTTGACCAATAGAGTTTATATCACAAAGAATACGAACAAGACACCCTAAGAACTTTACCATGGTAGGAAACCAAAATTGGGGCACTTGAGAACTTTTGGTAACAAGTGTTATATTTTAAGAGATAGGGAATATTTAGAGAAATTTGATTCCAAGACAGATGAAGGTATTTTCTTAGGCTATTCAGACAAAAGAAAGCCTTCAGAATTTTCAATCTTAGAACCATGATAGTTATGGAATCATCTCATGTGGTCATTGATGAATCAAATCAAGTGGGAAAGAGGATAAATCAAGATGAATGCATTGAGATCCCCATTGAGTAGCCCACATTAGAGAAAGACAAGAGTATTTCCCTTACTACTGGTCTTCCCACAAAACTCTTGAAGAATCACAAATGGGTGGATATTATTGGAGATATTGAAAGTTTTGACAAGAAATCAAGTTCAAAATCTCTATGATTATCACTCTTTTGTATCACTCCAATAGTCGATCAATTGGGTGATAAATCTAAAAGGGGTATTCATTGGTTTGATTATTCAAAGGACACAGAATAGTAGAAATAAAAAAGAAGGGGAAATTCTTGCATTGCAATTTCATTTTTGTTCTGAGTTTAATACATATCAGGGTTTTGTCATGGTAACCTCGTAGGTGACAAGTTGCTTGTATTACATTGTTTTTGTGTTTGTATTACTATTCACAACCACCCCTCTTGTCTGGTTTCAAATGCTTTACATTGAATGGTACATGAAGACTTTCAAGTAAAAATATAAATAAAAAAGAATGAATAATTTATTTCCTATTTCTTCATGGGGAAGAGGGTTTTGCCCATGTTCTCCGAGATCTCATCATGGTCTCCACGTGTAGGGTTTTGCCCAAGTTTTGGGCTGGATTTGGAGTAGTGCGGTCGTGGCTACAAACTAGCATTGAGGCTGTCATTATACGTACACATTTTTGTGTTTGTGCATTTGAAAAGGTCTTCCTTGGGAGTACTTTGCCGACTCACCTTCGAGATGGATGACTTATTCCCCGAAAGGGTTTACGTGGGGTAAGACTAACGTTTAGACTGTAGTGCGTCTTTTTGGCTGAGAGAAGTGACAGGTGTGTGGTTGCTGGTTCACAGGACCCAAGTGTCAATTTGATTTGATTTTGATTTATAGAGATTTTGTAGAGATTTGAGGTGACTTATACCAATTTCTTTCCCCGAATGTGTTAGGATATTTTTGGATATATAAACTTTCTCCTTTGCTTCGTTACTTCTTTGATGCTTTGGATTCTAGCTTTTCTTTGGAGATTTCATACTCAGAGATTTTCTTTTTGGTTTCTACACTTAGTCATTCAAAGATGGCTTTTGGTAAGAAGATCTTCCTCTTATTGTCCCCCCTTTTTTAGGGTTTGGCTTTGACTTCAATTTGAGCAAAGGAGTTCCCTTTCAAAGTTCTTTTGTCGAACAGATAGCAAGTGGACTTTCCTCGGCTCGCTTCTTGATGAATTTGGTCCCATTGTTGATGATTGTCTTCTTTTTGTTTCTCTTTTTCATTTAGACAAGGGAAAGAATGTCGATTCGTCTTCTGCTACAACCCGTTCCCAACTTTTGGCTCATCGGAATCTCGCAATTATCAAGGGATTCTTGAAGACTAGCTGTGGGAAGATCAACTACAAACTTCTTTGGAAAAGCCCCAATATATTTGCAGGGACAAAGATATTCCAATGGGTTATGAGAAAGGGAATGAATTCATGGCATTCCATTGCCTCAATGTAGAGGGTCACCATGTAGAGCTGTTAGCAGTATAAGAGGGGTCCTTTGATTGTGGGGGACGTTCGGCCTTCGATTCCTTATAGAAATAATCAAACTATTTCTTGGGTGCAAGACCATTCTTCTCCTTACAGTCATTTCCTCCATCATTCGCCTTTCTTTTGTAATGGCTTGACTGTTTCGATGGAGTTATTGATGCCGAGTCATCCTTATTTGTTTGATGCTCCTTCCACTTCTCAGCTCAAGCCAACTGGACTTAGAGTATTGGCTGGTGACAGTAGCGGTTGGATCAGGGATGTACATAACCCCGGGGTTGGTTTAACCCGTCTGGCAGTTGGGTATTTTGGACAGATGCAGTGTTGAAAGACTGCAAAGATATTCTTCGAGTGGCCGATGTGTATGAGGCCAGTCTTGTAACGAGAGATAGGGTGAATAGTCTCAATAAAGGAATATGCAAGGCAACTAATACTTTCTTTACCCCAAATGCAAAGTTGGGGTTTTCTTTGCCAGAATTTGAAGACATCTTTGGGCTGTTAGTCTTGGGCGATCATTATAAGGAGGAAATTCCTTCTCGCCATTACTTAATTAGTTGCCCTGAAGAATTTTGAGCCGTTTTCTACCAAGTATTTGCTCTTTATGATTTATCCCGGAAAGGAAGTGACAGGGCCCAAGACCGCTTGCTGGGTTGACAATCTCAGTGGGGACAAAGAGAAGAGAATAAAAAGTGTCTCGATGTGAAACGCCCGTTCTTTGACAGTCCCAATGTGTTTTGTCAAAGAGTTGTCAAATAGGGTGCCAAACCTGTTGTGTCTTCTTATGAATCATGCCCTGATTTTCTTATGCAAATAGAGAAGCATTTTTCCAGTGACATGCTGAGAAGAAAGATAGCTGCCATATATATTACGGAATGGCTATCTAACTTTTTTTCGCTGGAAGTGGAAAGGATGTAAGAACCTATTGTATTTTTCCTGCTTGTAGGATGGCTTTCTAAGCCAGGTAAAGCGGTGGCTCTTGGATTGGCCAGTTATCTTTGTGCCGAGTTGAAGAGTGTAGGTTGTTTGGTGCGCTTGGCTCGACCTTATAACAGAGCTTTTTCGAAGCATCTTCTTTACGCCTGGTTTGTGTACAATTGTGATGGTTTGCATTGGCTTGGTAATCATGATGATCTTCCTTTTATCGGGATGTTACTTCTGGTTCCGGGGAATGTTTTCCTCTTTAAAAAGGACGGCAACATTTGCGAGATCATTGCAATTTGGTCTTCTGTCGCCAGCAATTTACCAATTTGAGAAGGCCTAAGTCAAGCTCTATAGCTTCATAGCAAATTGACATTAGAACACTTCTATTCAACCTCATTCTTGACCCTTGATGGGAGGAAGTGGTTGGTGTCCATTCGTCCAATCGATTTGGTTTACAGACGAAACAACATTGTACATATCTAGCTGTATGTACTAGCTCACTTCACCAAACAATTTGGTTACTCCCAAGGGATATGTGGTTATCCCAGTTCAGTAAGGGGAGTTATTGATGAAGAAACCCTACTTGATGCCAAGAACGCCTGGAATATCTTTTCTACTACTAACACTAGGGCTCGCTTTCCTTGCCCGAAGCTCATGAGTACCCACTTTTCATCTGGTTTTGCCAGATGGTATGTGGAGAGCTATACATCCTCTCATGGTGCATACCCCAGGAGGAGTGCATCAGAGTGTTCCCCACAGCTAAAGAAAAAGGTCGCATGAATAAGAATGAACTTGCCAAGTATGTGCAGGAACCGGCGGGCTTGTAAATAAACTGCCATGTTGAAGGTTCTGGCATTGTCACTCCAGGTCTGAAGGAAGGTGTAGGTGGGCGATCATCTATTGTTATTGCTCTTACCCTTGTTATTGTTAGTGCTTCGTCCTCCGAGTTGTCCAAGTAGAGTGCCATCCCTACCAGGAAGAGGAGTACAGAACGACAAGCAGTGCGATGCCTACCCCTTGTTTTTTCCGCCCTCAGTGAGGAAGACGAAGGAGAAGTTCCTGAGAAGCCCTTGATGCGGAGGACTCGACGTGGAACAACAGGCAGAGGAAAAGGCCGTGCATCTTCATCATGTGTGCTTGCGGGGTCTCCTGTTGTTTCTTTGTCCGGGGGGTGTGATAGTCAAGTTTCAGCTGTTTCTTCTTTAACTACCCTCGTGATTTATGAGCCAGTCACGTCCGTGGCTTCTCGGCCCATTGTGAGTGACGAAGAAGCCGTATCCACCATGTTCACTAGGGTGGCGATCGCTTCAAATTTGAAAATCGAGGGAATTGCACTCACTCCTAGAATTGTGAGAAGTGATGAAGTTGGAGTGTCCCTTTAAACAATTGAATTCCTCATTGATTACTTGGCGGCTATCTCCAACTGATCCACATCCTTATTTTCTTTTCTTTTCTTTATAAAAAAAGGTCTTGTCGTGCCAATGAGAGCTAGTTTGGCTCAAGAGTTGGTCGTGGGAAGTCTTCACTATATTTGGGTCTGAGGGTTCTTTTCGCCTATTTATTTTTCAAGCATACCGTCTCCCTAACCTTCGATTATTGTGGTTCCTTCTCCTACACTCGAATCTACCATAATGGTGATCCCAAGTGCCAATATCTCCTTGGAGTCTTTGTTGGATCCCTCCTCTTCTCCTGGTAGGAGAGCCGCAACCAGTATTTCAGCGGCAATTCTCACGGAGTCAACCACAGAGCCTACAGTGATGATCGAAGGTCTATCTTTGCTTCTAGTTCTTTACATCGAGGAGTTCACTTTGGTTATCCAGAGGAGATGAAGGAAATAGAGATACCAGTCTGTCAAGACCCTTCAAGAAAGAACGGGATCATTGAGACCAACACTCCCTCCGGCAAGATTGTCTTCACGGAGACTTCAGAGTCCCCTATATCTGTTTCTTCATACGGGGGAAGTCCTACACCCACATGTTCTATTGTTCGTAGGTTTGGGCGTTCCAACAGGTCTTCTATTATTGGTGGTGAGGCGTTTGGCTCACGTAAGAGACAAGCTATAAATATAGGTTCCTCCGCTGAAGGCAGAATGTCCTGCAGGTACTTTTCTTCAGAGGCGTCCCGGAATCCAGAAGCGGTAGAGAGGATGGCGCCGAAACATACGTTAGGAACCATCATCGACACCATAGGGAGGGGTGATTTTGCCTCCTTTCTGTCGGCCTACATTTTTATTTGGGGTAGAATGGTTTGTCGGGTTTGAGTCGGATTGAGAGGGGTTAGATTGCTCATTAAATACTTTTGGGCCTTGGGCCTGAGTTATTGGAGCTTAAGTAGAAAAAAAAGACACATATAGTAGTAGTTTTTTTTCTGCCACTGAAAGAGAAAATCTGCCATTAAAGTTTTATGGCAGCAGACATATGTCTGCCACTATTTTTGTCAACCGCCGCTAATAATATAAAAATATGCCACTAATCTTGGAATAGAAAAACTGAAGAGTAGAGGGAGGGAGAGAGAGAGCTCTTATTGATGAGATCTGTGTGTACATAATGGGGGGAGGAGGATCTTATTTATAGAATAAGATTGCTTCCTCCCCAAGCAACCTAATAAGGAAAAGACTTAAACCCTAAGCAATCCTCTTATCTTATGTGGGTCCCAATGTGGGCATCCACCTATGATAATAACATCTTATAACACTCCCCCTTGGATGACCACCATTCAATGACAGTTGCCTCATTAAAACCTTGCAAAGGAAAAACCCAGTGGGATAAAAACCAAAGCGAAGGAAAAAGAGTACAACATTCTACAGGATCATTGACTTGGTGTTGGACGTGCATAATGCTGCCTCGTTAAAACCTTAACTAGGAAAACCCAGTGGGACAAAACCTAGAGAAGGAAAAAGAGTACAGCGCATATATGTCCTGGGTAGCATACTTCAGGATGCCTCCCCTTGATTGACTACTCCCCCTGATGATAACATCTTTGTACATAATTCAGCATGTCAATCTCGTATACAATTTCTAAAACACTGAGTTTTGACAAGAACTTCGTAAACTGATCAACCAGGTTGTTGCTTGAACGAACTTGCTTGACTTCAATCTTGTTATTCTTTTGAAGCTCATGAGTGAAGAAGAACTTTGGCATAATGTGTTTCGTCTTGTCATCTTTAATGTATCATTCTTTAATCTGTTGAATACATGCCCCATTGTTTTTGCAAATAATGCTCGGAGTACCTGTACTAAGAGGTAATTGACAAGAACTACATCTATGCTGAGTTAAATATTTTTGCCATACACATTCCCCACTGGCTTAAAAATCTCAGCATGGTTAGAGTAAGTAGCTATCAATAGTCAATTTAGTAGAATATCAAAAATAATGATATTGACATGAAGAAACATATAACATGTCTATGATCAACCCCTATGAGAATCAAGGATATATCCTGAATCTGTATATCCTACAAAATTTGATTTCAACCATAAAACAGACATAAATATCATAGCATTTGTTTAATACCAATCCAAAGCCTTGGTACAAAACTATATATGGGAAGCATATTTATAAAGAATAAAAATCTCATTAAAACTTCTCTCGATCTGCAGGCCGAGATAAAATAGTCAATAGTTTTCTCGAGCTCTTCTGGAGTCCCGATTTGATTTATAAACTTCTACTATTATAAATCCATTTAAGGATTGTATAAACAGGAACAGGCAAATGGGATTGTTTTCATACTCTTCCTTATATAAACATTCACTAAGACGATTGTACCATATTCTTCTGGAATGCTTCAGGCTGTACAATAAACGTCTTACTTATATTGAGTACGTACTCTCTGACTTTGCTTCAGGCAAAGCAAATCCTTCTGGGATTTTCATATATAAAACTGTGTATGTTTTCAATCCCAAGTTTCTACAGGAAACCTTGTATCACAAGTTTGCCTTTCGTTCATTTGCTTTACAAACACACATTTGTAACCTATAGGGTTAACACCGTTTGGGGTTTGTACTATAGGTTCATATATATCACGTCTATTTAGAGATTGCAATTCCTCAATGGCATCTCTCTATTTTGGCCAATATATTCTTTGTCGACATTCATTTATAGAACGTGGTTTTATATCCCAAACAACATTCTTAATTTCCATTGATATTTGAGTAGCTACCGCATATACAAATGCGTCATCGATGATAATTTCATTTCTATCCCATCTCTCTCTTGAATAATTATAAAGTATAGAGATCTCTTTATTTATTGGGTACCCATTGCCTCTTCAGGGGCTTTCAGAGTCTCTTCTGAGACTCATGTTTCTTCTGGGACATTAATTTTTTCAGGAAATTTGGAGAGAGTGGATTTTATCATAAACTCTTCGGGAGTATACCTCTTCTGGAGTATGATTGGGATATGATTGCTCATTTCTCCTCTTCTGGAGAGCTGAGTCCTTGAAACCTATAAGTCTACCACGCTTCTGGCGTGTATAGATTCATTTGTTGCCATATTTGGACTTTGTTCTTCAGGAACATTAATTCGTACTTGTCCTACAGGGACATTAATTCGTGCTTGTGTATTCATAGCCGATACATGTGACCTAGTCACTTTTGCTGCATCATTAAAAGCATCAGGGAATTCATTTGTAATTAAGTGCACAATTCTCCGTATTTCATTCTCACATTGTGAAGTACATAAATCTAGATGAGATTGAGTGGAAGTATTCCACATTAATTCTTGCCGTTCTTCAGGAACGGATTGTTCTTCAGGAACAAGGTGTTCTTCAGGAACTCTCTTATCTCCCCCTAACGGCGAGAAGACTGGCTCATCCAGATGACAATCAGCAAAAACGAACAATGAATATATCTCCTATCATTGGGTCTAGATATCCATTAATTAGGGTGAAGTATAACCAACATAGAGGCTACGTTCTGAGTTCATGCAGGTCACAAACCTACGCTATCAAGCCTTATAAAATTTAATAACACGCTTAAGGATGTGTATCCTAGGTTTAATAATATGTGCTAATGGGCGGGATTAGATAGGTTCACAAATGTCACACAATATCCTTTGCGAAAAGGATGGTCAATAGATGGTACTCTAAGGAGTACGTAATAGAAGTATCAATAATTTACCAGAGCATAGGACCCCTAGAATAACAAGCTTCTGGCTTAACTTTGTCGTTTTGCTCATAATCGAATATGATTCGATTTGTAAAGATTGTCTTGTAATATAGCCTAGATATTGAAGGAGAATGCACTTAGCTTTTCTAGTATCAGCTTCTGGCTGTCAATACTAGTAATGATGTACAAATACCATTATGTAGACTCTTCCGGAGCATTCAAGTATTTGAACGGATACAGCTATGATCGATGCCGTGCACGAATGAAACACTAATTCAGAGAAAAACTTCTGGTTTTTTCAATGTAGTGTGTTTTGTTGCACTGTCTACCGGACAGATATTATCCTCAATTTCATGCATTCCATGAGCCATAGAGCAAGTAATAATAAACTCACATAACTAGGTAATCGCATTGCAAAAATAAAAGTAAGAACAACTAAACAATTCAGCATTCAAAGCAAATATAACATAATATACGGGGGATTAAAAATAAGTCCTACCATTCAACAAAATATCTAAAAACTGAACTCAATGTTCAAACTCATAAAAGTAGTTGTAGGTCTTCCAGACCATGCTTGGTGGTTCGCCCAATTTCCAAACAAAATGCCTTATCAAGCACCTCTCCTGGGGTGGATGTTTGCATCTCTACTGGAGAACATATTATATCTACCTCTTCTGGAGGGATTTTAATTGACTAATCTGGCATTTAGTTCAAGCATTGGGTGTATGACCATCTGCTGGTGATCATCCCTGTCTAATGGGGATATAATGGCGCAGAAAATAAGAGCGTATGCCATATCCTTCAGGGATATTTTATTTCCGACTTTAATAGTATCACCAAGCCTTTTAGAGTGTGTTAAGATCGATTTACTAGTAACAATCAAACAAAAATAGAACTTCGGGTTCTCAATATCTGATGACAAAATATAATGAAGAATTGGCCAATCAGAAAGTTAGAACTTCGGGTTCTTAACTGATGAATTAGAACTTCTAGTTCTGTCAATACTTCAGGCTAGTGATAGAACTTCAGGTTCTTAGAACTACTGGTTCTATCAAAGCTTCAGGTTTGAATCACAACTTCTGGTTCTATCAAAACTTCAGGTTTGATTTCATGGCCGTTGTATCGATCTACACTACTTTGAATCTTTAGAAATCAAAGCTCCAAGTTTGATGATGAATATGAATCTTTAGGTTCATATTCTAATTCTTAGAACTTCTGGTTCCAGATAATATATGGATCTTCAGGTCCAGATTATTCATTGGATATAGAACTTCAGGTTCTATTGTTTGGAACTACTGCTTCTGGCAATAATAAATTCATCAAAACTAAAGTTTCAGATAATCATTAGTGATAATTATACCGAAGTAATTATATCAAGCATGCAGTATAATGTTATAGAATATAAAAATAAATGTATATGAGAAACAGAAATAAAATGTAAAACTTTAGGTTCTTAACATCCAATCAAAGATAATAATAAAAGTGTGATGAAGAATTTAGAAATTGAAGTTTAGAACATTAGGTTCTCAGCTTAACAATCAGAACTTCTGGTTCTAAATTAGAATAGTTCATGGATCTTCAGTACGAGTTAGAACTTCAGGTTCTAGGTTAGGATAATTCATGGATCTTCAGGTCCGAGTTAGAACTTCTGGTTCTAGATTAGGATAATTTATAGATCTTCAGGTCCAAGTTAGAACTTCTGGTTCTAAATTAAAATAACATACAGAACTGCATGTTCAGATTATGTATTCGATATAGAACTTCTAGTTCTAAGTATCATATGAAACTTCGAATACGTATTGTAGATATGAAAACTTCTGGTTTCAGAGTAAAATAAACAACGGATCTTCTGGTCCGGAATCGACGGATCTTCTGGTCCGGATTCAAATGAACTTCTGGTTCATAGATTAAAATAATTTACGGAACTTCGAGTCCGAATTATTGATTCCATATAGAACTTCTGGTTCTAAATATCGTATGGAACTTCGGGTTCCAATTTCTTGCATAGAACTTCTGGTTCTATTTATGATCCATGATTTTCAATTTTATCATGATCTCCTTATGATAAGAAATAATAAATTATAATTCATCACAAGGATCAAATGATAAATATTTGTAGATCTAAAAGAATAAAGATAAATGCAAACTAATAAGAGATCATAAAATAAGGAGAAATTACTTAACCTTTGAATTGTCCTAGTTTTGGTACCAATGTGTAGATCTGCTCGCGAGCTTTCCATGGGCCCAAACGGATTTGAAATCGGACTCCGGATCGTCAAGATATCACAGTTTCAAATCGCAGCCCTTTGATCTTGTAAAACAGTCTTTTGAATCTGATATGCATCTGATGACATCATCAGTGATGTCACATTGATTATGGGCCTTTTCAGGTTGGGTTGACCCGAACGTGGATTGATTTGCCCAAAATCCATACTCGAGGGATTACAATTAATTGTGGTGCCTCGGTGCACCATACCCAAAGTGGGGAACAAACCCACGTGACAATGTCATCTCTTTGTTTGACTTCTCTGTTTCGGTTCTGCAAAGAGAAATCGAACCAGAACCCCGTCATCCTGCAGTGACGGAAACGAGTGGTTCTGTCGGGAGCAGTGACACCGGAAACGGAACCCCGCAGATCGTGGTCGAGCAGCGGCACCGGAACCTCGTCAGCCCCGACCTTTTACTGGCACGCTGAGCACCGCAGAGATGAGTGGCAGCCATCCTCGGTGGATTCCTCGCCGTCTGCTTGGTGCGCGCCATTGGAGGGAGGAGATGGAAGGGTTTTGGGGGTTTTCAGAAGAAGGTTTTGGAGTTGGAGGCTACGGGGATTTTGTGATTTGACATCTGGGCTGGGATTTCGTCGTGCGGCCCTTCTCCGTTCCGGGGATGGTTGGACAGGGGATGAGCAGAGACCGGCTCCGAGACCACCAAGAGGAGGTAGCTCTTCGTGCAACAAAATCAGATTCGATGGCCTTTCCACCGGGTTTTTGAGATCGCTTGCAGATTCCTTCACCTTTTCTACCAAATATCTCAAAAACAGAGAGATTTCAGTTAACAGTTTGGAGATCTAAGCTCCTATTTTCAAATCACTCAAACAGATTCTAGTTTCCAGAGTTTCGGAAATCAAAAACTTCAAAAACAGCACCAGAAACACAATTCCAGCGCATTTTGTGCGGGATTTCTCAAATGAGATCTCTTTCCTCTCTGGTTCCTGCAACTAGAAGAACCCAAAAGCTTCTTCCACTTTGGCTTCGTCGTGGAAAGTGAAGGTGATCACCGGCGGACTGACATCTGTGGTGACGATGACTAGTCCCGCGATCGCAGCAGTGGCGGGGGCCGCGGCATCGATGGCGGGCATTTCTTCTCGGCTTCTGGTTACAGAGAATGGCGATAATGGCAACTACGGCGCCTGGGGCTCCGGCGCTCGGCTCTGATTTCAACTTCCTCCTCTTCTGTTTCCATACACAACTCTTCAGTGGTCCGGATCCATCCATTTCTCTCTCATTCTCCGGCATTTCGCTGAAAAACGCAAATTTCTCCCCCAATCGCCAGAAACCCTAAGAGTTTACAGGCCATATTTGTTGAAGATGAGAGAAATCTTCATGTTCAAGGCGGGCAGTGTGGGAACTAGATTGGGTCCAAGTTCTAGGAAGTGGTGTGCGATGAGGAAGAAAAGGAAGAAAAGAGAGAAAGAAGAAGAAGAGAGCGTCGTGCTGATAACGTCTTAGAATAGAAAAACTGAAGAGTAGAGGGAGGGAGAGAGAGAGCTCTTATTGATGAGATCTGTGTGTACATAATGGGGGGAGGAGGATCTTATTTATAGAATAAGATTGCTTCCTCCCCAAGCAACCTAATAAGGAAAAGACTTAAACCCTAAGCAATCCTCTTATCTTATGTGGATCCCAATGTGGGCATCCACCTATGATAATAACATCTTATAACAACTAAAAAGTTTATTTTTTTATTGGATAGTGCTTTTTAAAGCAGTTTTAGTGGCATTTTTTTCTGCCGCTAAACTGGTTTTTATTAAAAAAAATTAATCCCTACAAATGGTAAAAATGGTTTTGAATCTTTTTTGAAACATCTACATACAGTTAAAATACTCCACAATCACAATCCACAAATATAGTTAAAAAAATTTGGTAAGTTCTAAAATTTTATAAGCTGTCACTAGTCACTCATGAAACTTGCTTGATTGTAACTCTCTTTCCTTCTATGGATGACAAATAATTCTACAGCATGCATAGAGATTGACCTTTCTTATGCTCTTGAACATGGCTAGGCTATTTTTTTTTTTTTTGACAACAACACATGCTATGCTTTCTGTAGTGATAGGGTGAAAATGGCCAAAGCTTTATGAGATCAAGGTGCACCCAGTCAAGAGCTTATTTGGGGGAGCAATAGAGGAAATTTGCTTGCCAAGAGCTATTCCTGGAGTTCCAAGTTAGATGAACCTTTCTTATTCAACCCCCTCGAGGGGCTTGATCAATGCTCCACTAGTTGATTGTTGTTCCTGAAAGGGGGAAAAAACAAAAAGAAAAGAATTGTGGTCCCACCTAGATTTATAGCTACTAGGGTGCTCATCAATATATAAATACTAAAAAATATATATATGGGTCCACTCGGTCACAAAATGCAACACTCCCGCCTTTATAATTTCCAAGATATGGAATCTACTCTGGTCAAATATGAAGACATCCATCTATGGGTCCCACATAATCACAAAATGGAAAAGGCATAAGCCAGACCTTTGTCTGAAACAACTGTTGGGGATGCCAGATCTCTGGAATTCTGCACATCCCAAATGGTGGTAGGACTTGAAAATGCTTGATTTTGGCATGTGGGAATGCTGGAGTATTGAGTTCTTGGAACTTTTAAAGAAACAAAGAATGTCTGATAGGACCTTTGAAATTCTAATTAGAAGTTCTTGTAAAGAAACATGCCCAAGGATTCAAGCCCATTTGCTTTAGAATGAAGCTCCTGAGGAAATAGCCCCAAGTAGTTTAAGAGGCTTAACTTAACTGACAAAGACAGAATCTTCAACTAGAAAATATAATTCATTATATGCAACGTACCTGGAGTAGTAACTCTGGATATTGTATGTAAATATGTTTTAACAGACTATGAACCTTATGTGCCCTTGATGATTATTGAGTATTTCACAGGTTCTCGATTATGATAAGTTATGTTTGTACGTGTGTCAGTATAACTCACACGTTCCTGTGGAATCTCCCTTGTAGGAATTCGTGCATAATTTTTTAAGGCACAGATTTCTACGGGATTACGTATCCAGGCCCTGGGGGCCCACTAAAATCCCCAAATTCCCGGGATCGGGGCATGACATTATAATATGTAAATTTCACAGAGAGAGAGAGAGAGAGAGAGAGAGAGAGAGAGAGCATCCTAAACACGTATCAATAGTATAAAAAAATTCCAGCCAAGTTGGAAGGAATGCATTCATTGTACTTCAGGTGCTTACTTAAGGCGATTAGATTACTCAACTAAAACAATTAATACATTAAAGAAAAACTTAGTTTGAAAAGGAATTAGAGATAGAGAGGAGGAGGAGGAGAAGAATTACTTTCATTGTAGTTTGTATTATATCTTATCATATTTGTCTAATCATTTTCAAGGGCCTTCAGCTCACATCTAAATCAACAACACAAAGCTGAAAACTACATTAGCACTTTATTTTGTAATAAATCGGTTTTCTTCATTATTTAAATGTTATGTGGATCACGTAAGTCATAGTATGAACATCAATCACATTTAGATTACATGCAAAATCAAAACAATCGAACTAACAGCCAATTGAATCTGCAACCTGTTATGTCACATAGAGTAATGGCATCTACATCTTGGGCCATAGAAAAAGCTGGTGCACATGTGGCATGCCACGAGGTAATGTTGTCAAATTGAATACTAAGCCTACAAGAAAGCATTGTTTTGGATTAAAATGGGAATAACTAATGAAAGTTATATAAAAGTTGTCATTATATAAAAGGTACAGGCAAAGTTTTTATACAATAAAAATTAGGATCTCATACTCCCACCAGCACCATGCTCAATCCAACATCAAATAAGTTATAATATAGCTATCAAAAGAGACATCAATTGTAGAGAGGGAGCCAACCTCTGAAAAATGCTGGAGAGGTCAACCGACATGCTGAATGTCATCGGGAGTAGCACCAAAAACCTATTACAAAAGAAATAGTGATTTGAGTATGAATTTTAAAGGGAATTAAACACAAATATATCTAATTTTGAAAACTATGGTATGCTATGCACAGCCTCAGATGAAGAAGACGAAGGGCCACTCCCAGTGAAGCTTTGGAACCATGCCATCACTTGGTTCAATTGGGTTCGCACCTCGACCATTTCCTCTTTCAAGGCAATCACCATTTGCTCACTTGCTATCCTTTGAGCTCTCTTATTCTGTGCTATCCTTCGTGCTTCAACAAGTGATGCCCGTGGACCATAGATATTAGAGGGAGTGACACCTAATCCAAATGTGCGAACCCAACCACGTCTATCTTCTCCCATCACTTGGGTGAAGATAGCATCTCGCGCTATGCTGCTCTGTGAGTTCTCTGACTGCTGGCTAATTCTTTCATTAATCTCTCTCTGTAATTCACAATCAAACACTATTTCATCCATAACATCCTCAGAGTTCATAGTAAATGCATTCTAATAGGGATACTAAATAGTAAAAAACTGAATAAATCAAATGATATAAGTATGCTTTTCCAAAGAGTTTAAATATATAGCTTCTAGCATAAATTATTCACCATAAAAATTCATTAAACAAGGCTTTTTTTTTTGTCTTCATTGAACTTTGGGACTCTCAGAAAATTATTTCCCTAGTCAGCCATTATTTCCCTAGTCAGTCTTAGACGAGGGGTTGGGAATGAATCTAATTTTTGGCCTGACAAGTATATATGGGCTGGGCCAGGTCAATGACTGACTAAAGGCACAATTAATGGCTTTGCTCGGCCGAGAATATTTTACATGACCCACACCAATTACAAATAGCTTAAGCTTGGTTTGACCTTGGCTTTTTACCCCCTGAATCAGTTTTTCATTATGTGGCCCATGCGGGATTTGCAACATTGCATGGAAAAGTGACTTGCCTCTTTATCCTAGCTATGGAGTATGGAGTATGGACAAAAGAGTTGGTTTTAACAGTTGATCGGCAGACATAATCAACACAAGAGTATGTTATACATCTTCCAATTTATTATTTTAACTTTGTTATAAAATAATGCTGCTAATGATGTTCTTCATATGATTGTATCCTAATCAAATTTCTTATTACAGTGATACTGCTATGCGTGGAAAATAGATGGATCATGGTATCAATGTATCTTTTCTTATAGTTAACAATAATTGTATATAACAAAGTAGCAAAGAAAACAAATCATGTGCAAAAATAGTTCAGGAGTATATCGGAATTGTTGTATGCAGAATTAATGAAGCAGATTTATTAGTTATAAGAGAGAATAGAGATTTTTTAAGTCTAGATTCTAAGGTCCTCTAGATTTTTGTGCAGACTTCAAATGCCCACTAATATAGAACATAAATGAGGGTTTAAGTTAGATATCACAAGTAGGATCATCATGGGTTATGTATAATTAACACAAGCTAGTGTCCTGTCATGCAATCACTAAGAGCCACTTCAACTAAACGGAAAGTATTCTATTATCGATAAATAAATAGAAGGAGAGTACTTTTCTTGGACCTGCTTTTTTGCATGAAGCTGAATGTAAAGCTATAGAGTAACTACCAAGATACATTTGGCTGAGATGCATATATAAAGATAAATGTGTAAAATTACAATAACAAGCGTATAAGAGAACCTAAGGGTACCTCTAAGAGAAGGAAAAAAACAAGGAACATCATTTGAAATGGTTTAGACACGCACATTGAAGATAAAAACAACCAAGTTACTGAGTATTGAATTGTCATAATTTCAAGGAACTAGAAGGGAAAGATGCTGATGGAGCTCAAATACATTAGACCCACTTCGGCCTCTTGTAACTTTATTTTAACTTATTTTGTCATTTTTAGTGATGACTTCATTATTTTTAGTGATAACTTACTTCGGCTATTGTAAGACGATTATTTCTTCTTCTTCTATTTCTATGAAAATGATTATTTCTTCTTCTTCTTCTTCCACCTCAATAATCGGTAAAGGATAATGAAAATAACCATTCAATAAAATAAAAAATCAGCCAGAGTTTAACAGGAATAGTTACTTGGAATGGTCTCATTCTACCAAAAATCATGCAGTGAGAAATTTGATTGAAAAAAAGATGGAATATTTCAATGGGACTATTCTAAAATCTAGAGAGTCAAAGTCAAAGAAACTATAAAGTCTGGGTCATGGATTACTTCATTGGTGGAGCTGTCTTGGACCTTTTATGATTACAAGTACACCCCAGGAACCTAATAAAACATTGTTGAACATTGTTGAATCCTACTTCCAAAAACATAATATTGCTGAAGTTAATGTGCTACAATTGGCCATCACTAAAACAAGGAGACGGCCACTATTTGACTATTTCCATGAGAAATAGAGGAAACTTTAGAAACAACAGCATATTTGACCTTCTTCGGGGACTAAATCTAGAGTATGTTTCCTCAGTCCAATATCTAGGTTTGACAATACATTATCTTCTCTTGCGTCGGTAGTCCATATCTTTAGAGGAAAAATAGTTGTTCTCTTATGAAGCCCGTTTCACTTCATGAGCAATATTCATTTGTTTCCACTACATAAAGGGGTGGTAATGTCAGAAGATTAAAATGCAAGAGCTGCGAAATTGTACGCTTCAAAACCAAACTGTGGGGAAGATTGCTGGATGCGGTCAAGAAGACAGAAGGCTGTAGCATCAAAGGTGACCATTACTTAGTATACAATCATAAGTTAAGAGTCAGGCTTAAACTTACCATTACTTCAGCTGATGCTTGATCCACCGGTCATCCATCTCGGCACGTATGAGTCAATTTAAACATCTCCGTCTGATCCAGTGGTTGCCCATCAGGATTTCATGTCCACTATCATCATTTGAAAGTAATTATATTAAAAAACAATAAGCTGGATATCCAAATTATTATATAAACAACAATAATTTAAAAAAGAAATTACCGCTTCCTCACGGATCCAAGCGAAGCTTTTCATTCCTGTAGTATGACTCATTACTTGTGCAGCACAATTTTTTGAATTTCTTCTGCTTTGCGCTTAATTAATGCAAACATTAACTTTTCAAAGAATGAGAAAAATAAATGTAAAACTAAAACATTCGGGTAGTAAATCTTAAATTTCTTATTTATTCCATACAATCCCATCTAGAGACCCCAAAAACTCAATGAGCGACGCCCATTGGTTTGGATCAGCTTTCGGAGGACAATGCCGCACCCGTTCCCGAGTAGTGGGATATGGATCAAAATGTCTCTTCTTCAAAGCGGTCTTCTAATTCCTCCAACTGCGACTTATCCCCTTGTACATCCATTTCTTCACCTTCTTGTTATTTTCAATAAGAAATTTTGACTGCAACACATGCATAATAAATTCAACATCAGTGTTAGTATGGATACAATATACACTATCGTTATAATTGAATCAATTACATTAATACCTCTATAGCCTGCCACATATCCGTTTTCCGCTGTGCGGGCATTTTCCTCCAATCTGTATAAGTAATGGGTGCCTTCCGCCCATCTCGTGCGATGACACCAAGGTATGAGGATAATACTCTCCCATTGCTTCTAATGGGTTGCCCATATTCATTAAAATGTACAATGATCCGCTTCCGCTGATTAGTGAGAGCAATGCATCGATTTGCTCCTCTTGTTCTTTTTCTTGTTTGAGTCCCTATTCAAAACACATTACAATTTCTCTATGAAAACTTGTATATGAAAACTTGTAACAAAAAGAACAAAGACATTGCTCAAATTGACTACAAACATGCTAAGTGCCAAGTAAATCCTCTCGCAGAGCCAAAGGAAATATGCTAAGTGCCAAGTCACAGCTATTTAGTTAACTAAAATAGCTAGACTCTAGCTTGCTGGTTGTTATCTTACAGCAGTGTTAGATGAAGATTTATGTTGTTCCAAGGCAGTCTAAAGGCTATTGTCAATTTTGAGTACACTTAAGCACAAGTTTTATGTGACAGAAATTGACTACTTTTTGCACACACACATAGATACATACATACACATGTACATGCATACATATGCACATACATACATATATGGGTCAAGCTGCAAGAACTATAAACCCCATGTGGGTAAGACTTGATGATGATGAACCAAGCCAATAGGTGACAGTGATTAATTAAAAAAATGATCATATTTGCTATAATTATATCTATCCTGTCATGTCTCCACTAGGGGGCAATACCCAACTCAAATGCAAACAGAGCTAATCCAGGTTAGTAATTTAGGGATCAAGTTGAAAAATTCAGAGGGTACAATCCTTTGGATCAAAGAAACTACTGTTGTTGACCTTTGGATCAAAGAAAATGAAATTAGCACTAATGGGAATTCCTTTAGGAATCTACTTTCATAAAACATTGAGGAACACATGAAAATGAAAGAAAGGACTGATGATTAGCTTTCTCAAAGCTCTCAGAGGTAGATGACAAATGTTGAGTATGAGTATTGATAATTAAAGAGGGCTTCATCCTGTTTAATAAATTTGCTTCATTCTTCTCTTTTTTTTCCACACTAGAATATATTTTGATATGGCTAGAAGGTGAAATGAAGATCTCATGGTGGCTAGCAGTAGAAATCAAATAGAATGAGATAAAATAAAAAGGAGGGTGGGGAATGGTTTGATGGACATTTCCTTTATAAATATTATGAAAGCTTAAATGAATTACTTATTGAGGGAGTTCATAGAGTAGTTCTTATCCTAGGAAATGGATCCCCCCTAGAATAATTGCTTTGGGTCTTCATGTTCATGCAGCGATCTTACTCTTAATAGAAGTTCTATTACCTCTCTCTTGTTGCTTAAAGCTATCTATCAACAACTATTACAACTCATCTCATATAAACAAGATAAGGCAAGAGAAAACTACCATCCTCTCCATAACGTGACCCTCTTCTAGCAAGTTTCTTATTTCCAACAATTCTAACTTATAATATAACAACCAAACTCAATTTTTTTTTAATGGTAACATGAGTACATGACTCAACCACTCAACTGCAAGGTTGTAACAGTACTGTGCCATTGCCATGGGAACTTGTCAACTCAAATCCCATAATGATTCACACCTATAACAATTCATAGTTAAAAGAGGAAGATTCATGTGTTCAATGAAAAACTGACAAAAACCCGTGACATGGTGGAATATGCTCACTATTGCAGCATATACATTGCACCCAACAGTCAAAATCAAAACAAAGTGTAATCAAAATCAGATATTCTTTCCTATTGAGGACATACTCAGCAACTGAAAATAGGAGATCAAGTAAGAGGGGAAAATCAGTGGGAAAAAAAACCGAAAAGCGAAAACCCACCAATCAAAATGCACTCTTTCTCCACTCCACTCAAACCCACCAAGGCAGAAGCCACACAAGCAAACAGGAGATGCTCAAAGAAAACATACATGAAGGAGATAGGTAGAATGAAGCAAAAACACATGTTCGTAAGATTTTCTAGAAAAATAATGCAATTTTGGCTTGGAAGAGACTCACGCACCTATCGGCAATGATGGTGAGGAATAGAGCATGAAGCTGGGGCCTGCCCATTCAGCAAATTGGAGGAGTACTCCCTCCCGAAGCAGTAGGAATGGCCAGACTTTAGGATTTGCAAAAGGGTTGTTGGATGAACCCATGCAAGAGGTTTATGGAAGAGAGAGAGCAATAATACATAAAATGCTGTATTTTGGGATGAACCTTTTGCTTTGTGCTCTAATTCAAATCATGAATGGTGGTGTATCGGAAAAATGTCTCAAGGTATCACAACAAGCCATTAGTAGTCTGTGACTGTAGATTGAGCACCTTTGAGCCCTTAAAATCCATGGTTCAATGAAATCTTAAGCTTAAGTAAATCAAATTTATGTAATTACCTGAAGTAGATGTCTCAGGGCATGTGTATGCTGATCGGTATCCTCCCTGTGATGATGAAGATGTCATACCTAGCATGTGCACCAATGACTAGCATAACATAACAACTACATGTTAGCATTACATAACAAGTACACACCTCTATTCCATACCTATAGTAAGGCTAAAGATCCACATTTAACAATGAACAATGAAAATTAAACAGACAGAAGACAGAATAATACAACCGTTTCTCCCATCCAGTGTAAGGCCACTAATATAAATTTCATGTCTTACATCTATGGTTTGTAGGGACAACACAAAAGTTACAATCAAGCATTTTATATTCCTTTGATATGGGACTTTTTAAAGTTTGAAAAGCAGACATCTAGACCAACCTCAAACAAAATATTGAAGAAAGCTAAAGGTACCTTAAAATTTGTTGAAAAAACAATACGATTCCCAAAAGATCACATGTGAGATAAAGCGATTGCCAGCTAAGAGTTTTGATTCACAACTTCAAATGGTTTTAATACCACGATATAAACAGTCAAAATGCACCTAAGAAGGCAGAAGTCAAAATAAAGTAATATAAGTCATTCTGTATTAGTAAAATTTAATCTAACACTGTGGGAAAATAATTAAAGGTGTCCAAAAATCACAAAAAAAAAAAAGATGGTACTCAATAAAGGAATCAAAACAAGGAATTCAAGTTCATTGCATTAACTAGAGTTATCAAAAGAAGTTTCAATAAAACAGACAACATTTCCATATTCCATACAACAGCAGACTGAAATTTAGAAAACTTCAACTATTATTCAGTAGAGGAAGAAAAGGGAGGGACAATTCTAGCCATTCAAAAAGTTGCCCACAAATTAAAAAAACTTGAATTCAATTTCGAACAACACATCTACTCTGGAATTCAATTACATGTTAAAAAACTTGAGTCAATTCAAAAATATGAAATGGTATCAGAATTGACAAACTCAGCGTCATCAAATTCAGAATCATCTCCATGGTCTCTCCCTGCTTGGGTGCCTAGAGGTGTATCAACAGTTATCCAAGGCACATCTGCCCTCACTTCACTAATATTATTAACATCTACACAAACTTCTTCTAACTGTTAAGCATTGTATGGCTCACTTTCCAAGTATGTCTCCTCTTCATTTGCATTAAAATCCCCTTGCATGTCAAAAAAATCCCTAGGTTTTGTCATAATAGCGACGTGTCAATCTGTTTCAACCGGGTCTTCCACATAAAATACTTGCAATGCTTGAGAGGCTAGCACAAATGGTTCATTGGTACTTAATAATTGCTTCAAATTTACAAGTGTGAACCCAAACTCATCTATTTTGACACCCCTGCCTTGGGATGTGATGTCAACCTAATCACATTTGAATAAGACCACCTTTCGCTCTTCATAGTAATCTAGTTGTATGATATCAATCAAAACACCATAGTAGGTAACATCTCCTATAACAGGGTTCCTATCCTTAACACTTGCAAAGCTTGATGTTTTTGTAGTAACCACGACTCCACTATTTTGAATCTTACTTATCTTATCAAAATCTTTCGTGTGAAACCTAAACCCATTTATCACAAACTTGGAGAAGCTACTGGCCACCTTACTTGGACCTCTTCCCAGCAAGTTAAGGTTTGCAGTAACCCATTCATCACCTTCTAATTGCAAGCGATCAACCTATATGGATACCATATATTAGTAGAGCACCAAAATCATATTTATGAAAAATATATGTGCTGAGTTGTTATATATATATATGTATATATATAGTAAGAAAATCTTTTACTTACATGAGATTCAAACCATTTGGGAAATTGATAATTGTGCATGCGTTCTCTATCCATTAGTCGCTTGTGATGATTATTACTGTAGATTATTTGACGGTGTTCTCTATGTGCAAAAATGACCTTCAGTTAGCATACTAAGAATGATATTATATTTGATTGCTTAAAAAAAATTAATAACCAACATGAAGTAAGTGTTTTACTCGAGAAATGGGTCACTTCGGCGCAATTAAAGAGAATATATTGATGCATATGCTTCCATGCATCGTGCATCAAATATATTGGCATCTCTTTCCCAAGTACACGGCCTGACCTCAAGAAAATTGATGACATTTGATTTGTTTCTCCTGGGCCATCATCATAATTCCTTGGTGCACGAGTTGACCTTGTCTCCATTTCATGGAAATATCTTGAACAGAATGTCAAACATTCTTCTGCCAGGTATCCCTCTGCTATTGAACCCTTGGGTCAACTTTTATTGCGCACATATGACTTGAGAGTAAACAAGTACCTACGAATAATTAGAAATAAGAAATTATAATAATAGTTTTTACAAAAACAGTACCATTCCTACATTGACATGTTGAAAAACATGCAATGAAGTTAAACACACCTCTCAATTGGGTACATCCATCGGTATTATACGGGTCCAGCAATTTTGGCCTCTCCTGCCAAGTGAATTGGCAAATGAACCATGATATCGAAGAAGGCTAGTGGAAAAATCATTTCAAGATGGCACAATGTTATTGCAATTTGAGACTCTAGTTCATCAAGAACTTCGACTTTACTAGTTTTTGAGCATATTTCCCTAAAGAAATTGCTTAACTCAATTAATACTGCACTAATATTCTTTGGCAAGGCCCTTCGCACTACTAATGGAAGTAATTGTTGCATTAAAATATGGTAGTCGTGACTCTTCGTTCTAGATAATTTGCACTCTTTCAAGTGCACACAACGTGATATACTAGCCGCATAACCATCTGGAACCTTCACCTGAGATAATACCTTGCAGAAAATATCTTTCTCTTTCTGAGACATTGAGAAACATGCGGGAGGCAAATGTGTTTTGTTTCCTTCCTCATATGGATGAAGGGCAGGCCTAATGCCCATATGTTTTAGGTCTCAACATGCCTTTACGATGTCCTTTGTTTTTCCTTTAATATTTAACAATGTCCCAACTAGACTAGCACATATATTCTTTTCAATATGCATGACATCCAAGTTGTGGTGTAATAAAAGATACTCCTAGTATGGTAATGTGAATAATATACTCTTCTTCTTCCATCCACTCGTGTTATCTCTTCTTATTTTTTCCTAAACATGATGTTGATATCACGACATTGTTGCAACAGCTCCTGCCCAATTCTTGACAAAGGAGCGGATCTGAATTCCATCTTTCCATCAAATTTTGATTTATCACGATGGAACCTGTGATCGGCATCCAAAAAATGGCGATAGCCCATATAACATAACTTTTGCCCATTAAACAAGAAGCAATGACAAGTGTCCTCATTGCAATGAAGACAAGCAAAGCGACCTTTAGAGTTCCATCCTGAGAGGTTTGCATATGCAGGATAGTCATTAATCATCCACAATAATACTGCACGCATCAGAAAATTTTGATTGGTTGATGAATCCCAAGTGTGTAATCCATCCTCCTATAACTCATTTAACTCATCTACCAATGATTGCAAATATACATCAATATCATTCCCAGGTCCCTGTGGACCGGGAATAAGCAATGACATCATGAAAAAAGGTTGCTTCATGCACATCCATGGTGGTAAGTTGTATGGCATTAAAATAACAGGCCATATGATGTGGGTAATGCTCATTGTACCAAATGGGTTGAAGCCCTCACTTGCTAACCCAAGTCTAACATTACGAGGCTCTGCTGCGAAATCTAGGTATAGATCATCAAGACTTCGCTATGCTTGAGAGTCAGCAGGATGCCTCAAGACCCTGTTATTGGTGCGACCCTCTGCATGCCATATCATGAATGAAGCCATTTTATCTGACATGAAAAGCCTCTGAAGCCTTGGCTTTAAGGGAAAGTGATGCACAATCTTCGCAGGAATTCTCCGTTCATTGGAACAAGAAGGTGATGCACCATCATCATTGGATTTCCACCTTGAAGTGCCACATACGGAACAAGTAGATTCCTTAGCAGTTTGTTTCCAGTACACTATGCAATCATTAGGGCATACATCACTCTTATTTTAACCAAGGCCCAATTCTCTAATGATCTTTTTGGTTTGATAGAAGGACTTTGGTAAAGCTTCCCCTTCAAGAAGTGCTTCTTCCAACAATTCAAGCAACATAGTAAAAGACTTGTCGCTCCATCCACTCAGACACTTTATGTGGTATAATCGCACAATGAAAACAAGCTTGGTAAAATTCTTGCATCTCAGGTACAACTCTTGCTCGACATCTTTTACCAATTTGTAAAATTTCTCTGCTTCTACATTAGGTCCCTCTTTAAGTCTTTGTGAACTAGATTCAGGATCTTGAATTCTAAATACCAACCGCAACATTCCAGTTCATCTGATTTCCTTACCTAGTAACGTAAGCAATCAAAAAGATTACTGTCATCTATATTTCACTATTAGATGGCATAGAACTTGAGGATGGATGCAAGCTAGAAACTTTGGCAGCCAACAAAATATGAGCTTCTTAAATTCATATAGAGTGGCATGTTCGGATATGAAAATTCAAATCCCATGTGAGAAGATGATTAGTAATATCGACAGAGTTGGAATTCAAGTCTAAAGCATGTGAGCAGAAAAAGAGTATGAAAAGAAGATAAAATTTCACATTTTCAAGCCAACACTCAGTTTACTGAAAAAAACCTTGCATTTTGAAAATGACCAATATAATTTTGAATAATGGAAGCTTAGTACAAGTTCTAATAAATTAATATTATGCACATTCACATTAGTGTGTACTCCAGAAACAGAGCAGCTTGTGTGATTTCATTGCCAACTACTTACACATTGAAAGGCTTGATAATGTCTAGAATGGGTAAAGGCAAGTTACTTGTTCTTTCAGAGTTGTCAACTGGTGATAATCTTACATTCCAAAACTAAATATCTCCTGAATCTTACACATCAGCTTACTAAATATCATAGATTATATTGTTGGGTGGAACAAAAAAAAATCTAAATGGATACAAGTAGTGCTTGTTTCAAAGATGTCAGGGAAATGAAATAAAAGGCTATGAGTTAGGAAAACAAAAGTATGAGTTTTACTTTACAAATTTATATATTTGTGACATCATCTGGTTCAATAGTAGGAACCAGATGATGTCAAAGCTTGTGTGATTGATGCTACAAAAATCAAGGATTTTGCCCACTTCATCCTATCACCTAATTTACTTTGTTCCATAGGTTTTGCTATTCATTGACAATAGAGCATGAAGCCTTTGACAGAGACAAATTGTGCACTAGTGTAACCCATTAAACCATCCCTTCCCACCATTTTGATAATTTGGGAAGCAAAATAAAAAATGGTATATCAACGTGGTTATCAACATTTAGCAAAGGGCTTTGGGATCAAGCAGGGATTCATAAAAAAAAAAAGAAACAAAAAAAGATTAACATAAATTAAGAATTGCCAGCATAAAATATACAAGCTAGGATCATCACATGGACCACACAGTGGTTTCAGATCAGTGAACAAGCCAAAATATATCCCACATAGCAAGCCAAAACAACAAGATCTACATAGAAAATACTATGATGTAAAGCAAAATTGCTGTCCAATTTCAGAAATAGTGGTCAATTTCACTGTTATCAAAGGTTTTATGGTCGATCCCCTCAGACAGAAATGCAAAAAATACAATAGCAGTCACTTGAATCAATTCCTAATGAATTGATATGAGTAGATCTCCAGAAATTTGCTAGATCAGTTTCTTAAATCAGATATGGACAGATCTTCACAAAGAATCACCTTAAAACAATCTCAAAGTATCTCGAATCACCTAAAAAAACGGAAATCCCCAATTCAATAAAACGAAGATAGGGTTTACCAAATCTAGCTGAGGAAACCTAGTAATCTTTCGAGGCAGAGTTCAATAAACCACTTCTTTCAATTGCCGGTAACCAAACACAAGGGGATTTCGAAGTAGAATCATTGCCAAACATTAAATAATCAAGAGCTAAGATGCATACATTAAACCGATCGAGATCACGAGCTCCAAAATCAGAATGAGAGTGATCAGGAGATCTTTCAATGGATCTTAGATTCGTACCAATGGAGAAGGCAGAGTCCCAATAGAGGATTAGGATTTTGGGGAATAGATTGAGCAGATTAGGGTTTCAACAAGAGATTTAGTGGGATTCGTAGAGGTGAAGGTTTCGCAGAGTTTTCAGCATCATAGAGAGGGCTAGGGTTTCGCAGAGTTTTGAGCATTGTAGAGAAGGCTAGGATTTCGGGTAGAGATTTAGGAAGTGAAAGTCTCGTTAATGCGGGCTAGGGCTTCAGGAAGCAATATTCAGAAGAAGAGGAAGAGGAAATTGTAGAATTTGGCGAGTCGAGGCTTGCCCAGGATGTTGATCACCATCATCGACTAGATCAGACACTCCTCTTCTCTTCTTTTGTCCAAAACTCTTACCGCAACCAAGTTTCCTCGAACCCAAGTTACCCAAGTCCCCTGAGTCCTGACTAAATCCCAAGACATGAGTGGGTGCACCATGCACCTATAAAACCAAGCATTCTCACCTCGCACCGCACTGCACAGCACCTCCATGTGAGGTTCACCGGCCATTGAAATAAAAATTGGTATGGAAAGATTTGGATGGATACAAATGAAGGTATGTGGTCACTAACAAATGGATCCCTACATGTGGGGACCCTCATGTGGGCCCCATTATAAGGTCAGTACTGAATTGGAGCCGAGAGGAAGCGAGAGAAACCTGAATACATGAGAGGAAGCGAGAGTCTTGTTAATGCGGGGCCATTGTTTAATGGTTTAAAGAAATTGGAGCAATTGATCTGATGATGGACATTTGTGCAAGCAACCTGACTAGATCCAAGCCAAAACATGATGTCCAAAACCAATGTGGACCCTATCAGAAAATCTTGTACACGAGCCTTGGCTTTTTTGTTTTTTAAAATGAAATGATACAAATTTCAAACACCTCTTAGTGCAGAAAAAATAATTCAATAGTGCACTATTCAATAGGCATCTACTAGTTAAAATTCTAACCATATAATTTTTGCATCTATATATAATTCTCTAAACCTCTCTTGAGCAGCATATAATATATTATGCTATTATATATAAGTTTTTTTAATTACTTCTACAATACCTACTTACCTATTATATACACCTACTTACCTATTACATACCTTTATAATAGCAAACAATATTGCCTGTTGTTGTATATATTAATTTTCCGCTACTATAGCAGCATACAATACTGTCTGCTGAGTAAAATGAAACTTTAGCGGCAAACATTTTTTTATGCTGCTGTGGAGATGTAAAATTTTAACTTGCCATGGCAAATAGCAGAGTGTGCTGTTGATGAAGACATTTAGCGGTGGAATGTGAAAATTGCCTCTATAAAAGTGTTGCTAATTGTCATTTTTCTTGTAGTGCCTTTTAAGCCAAAAAACCTTTTTTGAAATTTGTAAAACTCATTAAAAAGCAAGGAGCCCTTCCATGTAATTTAGAAAAACATTTACATAATATAACCTAAGGATTTTCCCTAATTCTTTAATCCCCTTCCTTTCCTCTGTAACCAAACCCCAGTAGTTCTTCAAGGGAACCAAGGTTTGATTTTCAGATTTGCTTTTGGCTCAAAACCCAAGCAAGTGGACTGTAAATAATGTGTTTTTTTGTTGCTTTGTTGAATATCATGCTTTAAGGCATGGTTTATTTGATTGGTTTTAATGTCTTAATTAAGGTTTAATAATGGAGATTTGATTTTTGATTTTGATTAAAACAAAGAAAATATATATAAGAAATAAAAAAATAATAATAAAATAAAAAAACATGTGGTGGCAACGCAGGCCCTGCCTGGGTTGGCTGAGCAGCGAGCCTGGCCCGACTGGGCTGGGCTGGCTGCCTGGCGGGGCTAGACCGCGCTAGGCTGGGTTGCAACTAGGTTGGGCCCATTTTGATAAAATTATTAATTAGGATTTAATATAGTAATTATAATTGGATTAAAATATTGTCTAAGGTTTATTGACGAATTATTAGAATTAATTAATTCTTAATTAGGTGTGATTAGAATTTTAATTAGGTTTGTTTATAACTATGATTGGGGTTTAATTACTTGTGATTAATATTTTATTTAGTTTGATTAGAATTTAATTAAGATGTAATCGGAGGTGATTAAATCTTAATTAGAATGTATTTGGAATTCTAATTTGGATTTAAATTTGAGTTTAAATTTCGAATCGGAATCCGGGATTTGGATCTTTTGTTTTATATAAAATAATAAGGTGTTTTTATTCACAATAATGATAATTAAGGACTTAATTGTTCCCTACCCTTGTGATCATAATGTGATTAAGTTTAAATTTGGAATTTGGATACCTTTGTACCCAATTTGTAAAATACACCAACTATACATAATTGGATTAGATGGATCCCTTTCTCTCTAAAAAAGCTGGTTGAATGTTCATATGAGAATTAGACTGAATTTAGAATGGGAATGTGAGATTCGGGATGCACTACATGATAAACACTGAAAGTAGGATATTGGCATCATGGACTTTCATTTCCATTATGAAAGAGGGTTGGTTCTCATGTGCATTTTTAACTAACTATGACCGTTAGGTGGATTAATACTGACCCTCAAAGAACTTGAATTGACACACAATCATAATACACTTTTAAATTAAGTAATCTAAATACTTAAATTGATATTTGGTTGGATATTATGAATTAAGGATTTCATAGCATGGTTCATGGTACATCAATAGACGTATGTATTTGAATATATATATATTTATATATTTTTGACCAACCACAGTTCGAAGGTATGTATACGCTATCGGATCAGTGTGTACTATGGAATATAGTACACAGCTACGCCATTTATTATATATGGTGGAAATACCCATTTTTTGTATACCTGTCTGTGAGAATACCCATTTTTGTATATCTGTCTGCAAGAATACTTATTTTTGTATATTATATTTGTGGGAGTACCTGTTTTTGGTATATTATATCTACGGGGATATCCGTTTTTGTGCATTTATGCCATTGGGTTTGCATTCGGTATATTTTGGGCAGAATGTGAAATATGTTTTAATTCAATTAATTAATATCATTACTTGCAGTTTACCCTCTTGCTGGATTACGTCAATCTGACCCACTACTTTTAGTGTCTAGGTTTTGTTACTGGTGCCGAACCAGAAAGTCAAGTGATGCAAGAGGTTCCGCCAGATGGCAGAGATGTTGAGTGGCCTCGTCTGACAGGTCCTAGTGTGATGCTAAGACCAAAACATTAGATTATGGAATAAGACCATGTTTGGGGCCATTAGTTTATTCATTAAATCTATTTGTCTTGGAATTACAACTTTAATTATTATACTTCAAAGCACTTGACCTTAATTTTATTATTATTGAGATTTGTTATATGGTTGACTTCAAAGAAAATGCTGGATGAATGGAGAAGAATCATTGTAGTACCTATATATAAGAATAAGGGAGATATATAAAATTGTACCAACTATTGAGGGATTAAACTTATGAGTCACACTATGAAGTTATGAGAGAGAATAATGAAGCAAAGACTGAGACAGAAGACCAAGACCGCTGAAAATCAATTTGGTTTTTTGCCAGAGAGGTCAACTATGGAAGCTATCTTTTCACTTAGGCAATTAATGAAAAAATATTGAGCAAAGAGGAAAAATCTACACATGGTCTTTATCGATTTAGAAAAAGCCTATGATAGGGTACTGAGGGATTTAATTTAGTGGGTTTTGGAGAAAAATAATGTCCTTAGCAGTTACATTGAAAATCTTAAGGATATGTATGAAGGAGCAGTAACAAATGTGAGAACCACATGTGGAGAAATAGGTGAATTCTTCGTGAATATAGGTTTGCATTAGGGATCAACCTTAATCCATTATCTCTTTACATTAATTATGAATGAGTTAACTATGCATATTCAAGAAGAAATACCATAATGTATGTTGTTTGCAAATGATATAATATTAGTGGATGAATCAAGAGATGGTGTAAATGCAAAACTCGAGAGATGGCGGGGGGCATTAAAATCTAAAGGCTTTAAAATAAGTTGTACAAAGACAGAATATGTAAGGTCCTGATCCAAACTAACCTCGATTTGTACTAATTAATCTTGTTTTACATTAATTAAAATGCACTTAGACTAATTTAACTCAAACTCTTTGGGTTCAGGTCATGGATAGGTAGTCGGGTTAGGTTCAAACCTTACTTAAGTAGTTGAGGACCCTTTTGTAATTTGTTCATGCAACATATGGACATCTCATTAGTCACCTCTTATGTAATTCTTCGTGTAGATCATCTTTCATGTTGGGCCCGACTTAATTCGGACTCATCTTGGCCCAATTGAGGCCATGTGACCTAAATCATAAATATCCCAAAAGACTTGGACTTGCATGTAACTGCAGAAAAAATTTCATTTAAAAAATGAAACCCAACGTCCTTTTTCCATTTCTTCTTCTTTTGCTAGAGTTGTTTCTTCCCTTCTTCCTTCTTCAACTTTACCCCAATTTGGTGTTGAAAATAAAGCTTGGGAGCCTTGCATGCAAGGGTAAAAGCCTTCACCCATCATCTTCTTCTCCTTCCCTTTGCATCTCTCTCTTAAAAGTACCTCTTTCTACAAGCAACAGCCCATTAAAGTGAAAAACTTACTTCCTTTTCACATCTTTGGATTTGTTAGAGTCAAAAAGACTCAATTACATGACATGCATGCAATTCTACATCCCATTCATCATCTGCATGTCTTTTATGTAGATTTTCCCTAATCACACATCAAGGAAGAGTTAGTGAGGGCAAGCACTGTTAAGAGGCAAGTATTGGAGTATATATGGCAATGCATATGTGTTCACGTGTTAACTCTTGGATTGATTTTATTCAAATTCTAAGTTACAGCCCTTTTCCTTGGATTTAAGCCTATATGTGTTGAATTGAATGAATCATAGTATGAGTAGGTAATGTGGGTGTTGGATGAGCATGGGATAACCTTTAAGGATATTTTGAATCTATAGGAAGCTCACTATAATCCCTTAAGCTAGACTTTGTGTTAAACCTGAGCTTCAGAATAATCTTTAAAATTTCTGAAGCTTACGGTGAAGCTATGGCTAAGCCATGAAAGTGTACAACTCAAAGTCCCTAGAGCACTAAAAACCACTCTTGTACTATGGCTAACCCATAGCTGCACCATGGAATGAACTACGGCTAAGCTATACCCATCCCGTGACCAAGCTGTAAGTCATTAGTATGGCGAACTCTCCCGAAAGCCTGAAATTCTAACTTCCTTCTACTGCTTACCCACGGCTACACCGTAGAATGCATTATGGCTAAGCTGTAACCTAGCCGTAACCCTAGCGTAAGGCTTAGCATGGCTAAGCCATAGGCCAACATACGGTTAAACCATAATTGCGCATGGAATTAAGGAGAAAACCTGAGCCACTCGGCTAAGCCGTAACATGTATACGGCCAAGCGGTAAGAACACTATGAACATAGGATATTAGGGACTTTCAATGCTCTTGTAGGGCCTTAGTGATGACATATTCTTTCCAACTAAATTAGCCCAATGATGATCAAATGATAAGGAGGACAAGTGTAGAGCTATCACTCATCCCCTTCGATTTTCCGGATGATTTGCCGATGTCACGTTATGGGTGTTGGCATAAGAAGAGGTGTCTTTTACGAACACAATGTAACACAAAGACTTGGTAACACAATGATACCAGACGTTTTATAAATACATTATGTTGAATGACCTTGGGGATCATGGATTATCTCGTTTAGGGTTGGTTAGTAAACGTCCTTGACACCTATTAAATCTAAATGCATTCATATTGTTGAGATACCTTGCCCTCAACATGATTTAGTCATGTGCCCACTCTCCTGACAAACCTTGAGACAAATCAGACCTAAGCTTCTACTGAGTGCGTGTCTGTCAAGCCTGAGCTTTTACTGAGTGTGTGCCTGTTAGTCAAATGGGTGTAGTTTAGGTTGAGAGGGTTCGAGCTCTCCTAGCCCATATAAGTATGCATTGTTCAATTATCTTGTTAACTCTGACTCTTTATGATTGAATATGATTTCAAGACCCATACTTCCTTTATGTATGATATGATAAGTATGATTGAAATACATGAAATATGTGAATTCAATCGGTCTTAATGCGTTAAGTTGGCACTACTTAGCTTATGCCCTTTGGGTATCCTTATGTTGCTACCACAGTAGTCCACGGAGGAGTTGTTGATGCTCCTCAGGAAGCTAGTCTAATCCCCTAGCAACCCATATGTATGTACGCTCCCTCTAGATGATATGCTCTCTCTTGGGAGAATATAGCATCGTGGTTACCAACTAGTCTGTATAATATCCTATTTATGATTCATTATACATGTTACTCATGCACAACATGCCTAGTATACGATTATTGTATTTGCTTGACCGTTGTGTTAACAGTGCTACCCTTGGTGTTACAGATACAGAAAGAAACCCCAACTCGGTCATCGACGTGTCCCCGAAGGGTGCCCCAATGGTACCTGGGGGTATAGAAGAATAGAAGGATGATGATGTCTTTTATTAATCGTCCTACGGTGAGCATCCAGTGATTTGGTTGGGTAAATCAATTGTGACTATGGTCTTTTGCATGGAGATGTTTAAATTGGACCTTATGCACCAGACATGTTTAGGTTTTGTGGATTTGTATGTGTGGGATGTTTAATTAAAAATGCAAGGACTTAAGTTATATATATGTTGGCAGATATGCTCTTCTATGTTTTTCTTATGATCATTACAGAGGTAGTTCACAAGTGTCTGCTTTATGTTGAATTCTAAATCTATGTGTTGTTAGTCATACCTCACACGTTCCTGTGGAATCTCCCTTATAGGAATTCGTGCATACCTTTTCATGGCATGGATTACTACGGGACTACGTATTCACACCCTCGGGGCCCACTCTAATCCCCAATTCTCGAGATCGGGGCATGACAAAATATATGGAGTGCAACTTCAGTAGACATATACAAAGTGTTGAAACCAATGTCAAAATTGAAACCCATGAGATACCACGTAGAGATTCTTTTCGGTACCTAGGCTCGATAATTAGTAAAGATGGGGAGATTGATGAAGATGTAGAGCATAGAATAGAAACTGGATGGCTGAAGTGGAGACTAGCTTCTAGAGTGCTTTGTGACAGACGAATACTAATGAAATTGAAAGGCAAATTTTACAGGACAGTGGTTAGACTAGCGATGACATATAAAGCAGAATGTTGGCCAATTAAAAAGATGCATATACATAAGATGGATGTAGCAGAGATGAGAATGCTTAGGTGGATGTATGGTAAAACTAGGAAAGATAAAATTAGAAATGAGCACTTTCGAGAGCATTTAGGGGTAGTAGAAAAATTCGTTTAAAATGGTTTGGACATGTTGAGCGTAGGCCAGTAATGGCACCGGTGAGAAAAAGTTTAGCTATACAGGTGGATAGCCCATCAAGAGGTAGGGGTAGGCCAAAGAAAACATTGATGAGGTCATTGAATCCAATTTGAAGAAGTTTAACTTATCTAAAGATTTGGCTCAAAATATAACGGAATGGAAAAACAAAATTCATGTAGCCGACCCCAACATGGTTAGGATAGGTCTTTGATGATGATGATGATGATGATGATGATTTGTTATATGGTTGGTATTTGATACTCAGCTGCGCAGATTATGGATTTCAATTCTGCATGTGATTATGGTTGCTTGTTCACCAAGCATAACCTCATGAAGGACTTCCATCCACCCGGAATTGAGGCCTATATTGTTTATGTAAGAAAAATTTTAATTGGCCCCAATTCTCACACCCCTAGAACTGGGTTTGGATTCGGCCCAGTTTTGGGGGAGTGACATTTTCAATATTGCTATATTGTGGTGGGTAAGGTCTTCAAGTCTGAGTGGGGCTTTGACATCAACCCTTTAATGGCTCTTTTAGAGGAGATTTTTGACTTGATAGATGAATGGGATGCTGAAGCCAACCAAATTCCTCGCGATATTTACTAGCATGAGTTTCTAGATCGTTTAGCTTCTTTGGAGGCAGATATTACCGAATTGAGGAGGAAAGGTGGAGAATCCCTAGCCTCCTAAAAGCGTATCAATGCCAAGTTGAAGGACTGCAATGCCGAGTTGGACCAACTGAAATAACTGATTGGCGAAGTGAAATGCTTGATACTAAAGCATGAGAATAACTCTAGGAAGCATATTGAAGATGCTACAACCTTTGAAGCTGAGGCGATAGCTTAGGAGATAGCCAAGACAATGTTACTTGGCAACGTTGAGCAAGCTTTGGGGATGAGCACGTCCAAGGTAGACCCTAAGGTGGTGGTGCATGTGTACATCCATAAGCAAGCCACGTATTCTTCTCGGGTGAAAGAGCTGGCCTCCAAGATCGTAGGATTTCTTTGATAGGTAAGGAAGGAGGTTTTTTTTTTTTTTTGTACATGCATACTCCTCTCTTTTTTCTTTGTTTCTTTTTTTTTTTTTTTTGTGCATGTACAAATATCTTTTTTTTAAGAAGAAGAAGTACAAAGGAAACTTACTTTTTGACTTTGTCTTGTTAAATGGATTGTCAAATGGACTTTATCTAGTGCCTCGTTGTTTACGACTTTCTCCAGGGTCCATGGACGAATATTTTTTTGTCGTTGGACGTTAACTAGCATCATACATTGCTCTCCTTCCATTATGAGTATCACATATGCTCCACTATAGTAAACCTTGTCAATTACATAAGGTCCTTCCCATTTAGGCTCGAATTTCCCCTTGGGTTAATGTGCGGGTGTTATAGGTCTCTGGACAGCAAGGACCAAATAACCATTCTGAAAAGCCCACCTTCAAACCTTTTTGTTAAACGTACCAACCATTCGAGCTTGGTATAGCTCAATGCTCTGTCTGGCTGCAATCTCTTTCATCCAAACCTTCCAATTCACAAAGTTGAAGTCCAATGTTCTCCTCTTCAATGAGTTTTTCTGACATAGCTACCAAGAAGGATGGGATTTGAACTTCTAAAGGTATGGCTGATTCACACCCGTAGACTAGTGAATAGGGTGTAGACTTGGTTGGTCCCCGAATTATAGTATGGTATGCCCATAATGTTTCAAGAAGTTTGGCACTCAAGGTTCTATATTTTGTAGATAGTCATATAAAAGCTTATGCAAGTCCATTTTCTATAGGCGTGTATGCCGTAAAAGGATAGCGCATAATCCCATATTTGTTGCAGAAACGATAAAGCTTATCATTGTTGAATTAGGGCCATTGTCATAATACAGACGTTTAGGTGCCCTAAATCTATAGATGATATGAGTGCAGGAAATCCATTATGGTTTTAGTTTTTACCTCTACAAGAGGAATTGCCTCTGACCATTTAGAAAAGTAGTTGGTGGTTGCTAGGATGAAGTAGTGACCGCTCTCGGACAGTGGATGGATCTTGCCAATTAGATCCATGCCCCACTCTTCGAACAGCCAAGAGAATGCAGTGGAGTGTAGATAATTGGATGGTTGATGTATGTAGTCCCTGTGTATTTGGCACTCTTTGCATCTTCTAGCAAAATCGATTGAATCAGAGAGCATCGAGGGCCAATAGTAGCCCATTCTTCATATCTAGTTGTGGAGCTTGGGTCCAACCTGATGTTCTCCACATATGCCCTAAAGTACTTCCCTTAACGTCATCTGTGCTTCCTTTTGAGACAGTCCATCATATGATTTTCAATACAGAGTGTTAGAGTCCAAGTCGTAATGAAACTTCAACACTCTTATCTATATACTAGTTCGTCCTTTAAAATCTTCAAGTAGCATTCCACGTAAGATGTAGTTGATGTGGGGATCGCTCTAGTCTAACTTCAACTTTTTAAAAGAAAAGATCTAGTTCTATATTACATGAAAGCAATCATTAGTTTCCTCAGGCATTTCTAGGAGTGGGGTAAGACTCCTTTCTATTACTTCTACCCCAAGCTTGTCATTTCTGCCTACATTCATTGAAGTAGCTAGTTTGGCAAGAACACCTGCCTTAGTATTCTAGTGCCTCGGTATTCGGTAGAAAGCAATAGATTTGAATTGTTTTTGTAATTGTTTAGCTCTTTTGTAGGGAGTAATCTAGGCATCTTTACTTCATACAGGAGATTCATTTTTTGAATCACAAGTTGGGAATCTCCATACACTGGAGGGTGGTTATGCCTGCTTTTAAAGATAACTCGAGTCTCATAATCAAAGTTCTGTATTCTGCTTCATTATTTGAGTAGAGTTCCTCCAATGAAAAGGAATGAGGGATGTAGATCTTTTTTGGGCTGCATAAGATGATTACTACTCCCATAACTTTCTCTCCCGTTTCATTAGTTCTTGATGCTCCAACAAATAACATTACGCAGTGCTATTCGTGATCAATACTAGGGGGTTTGTAGCCCTCTACTAAGAATACAAACTCATCAGGGTAGCCACAATTGAGTTCTGAATCCGTGGGCAAGGAATGTTCGGCTAGGAAGTTAGCAAAGGCATGCCTTTCATTGCTTTGTCTGGAACGTATCTAATATCAAATTGAGATGGTATAATAAACCACTTTGCTAAGTGATCTCCTAATTCTCCCATATTAGTGATGAGAATTTTGAGGAGATTGACTGAGAGATCAGGTTTATTGTAATGGTGAGCAAGTAATGTCTCAATTTTTGCACAGCAAACTTCAAAGCTAGACATTCTTTTTCTACTGGCTTGTATCTGACTTCTGCCCCCTACCATCATTCCAGATAGGTAATATAATGCGACTTCTTTTCCTTCATCATTTTCTTGGGCAAGAATGCTCCAGAGAATGATATAAAGCTCTTGTATAAACGATGAACACCCTACCTTTTATTGGCACGGCCAGCACTGGAGGAGCTGTGAGGTATCTTTTGATGTTTTGGAAAGCCTATTCACATTTCTCATCCCAAATGAAGTCAACGCCTTTTTTATGAGCTTTATAAAAGGTTGACATTTCTCAGAAGATTGGCAATGAAGCTCTTGATGTAAGCGAGCCTCCCATATAACCCTCGTAGTTCTCTAAGGGTCCGAGGTGACTTTATCTCCAAAATGGCTTTGACTTTTACACGATCAAATTTGATTTCTCCATTACATACAATGAACCGAAGGAATATCCCCAAGGACACCCCAAAGGAGCATTTCAGCGAGTTCAAATGAAACTTGAATTTTCGCAGGCAATTGAACACCTCTTGGAGATCTATTAAGTGTTCGTGCTACTTTACACTTTTGACTAGTAGGTCATCTACATAACACTCTATAGTCTTATATTGAACGTCGTTAAATATTTTCATCATTTCCCGTTGATATGTGGCCCCTACATTCTTGAGACCATAGGCATAACAGTATAGCAATAAACATTGAAAGGTGTTCTAAAAAAAGTATTCCTTTCGTCTCTTGTGTGTATCTTGATTTGACTGTACCCGAAAAAGCCATCTAAGAATGACATTCATTCAAATCCAACATTATTGTCAATAATGAGCTCTAGGATAGGCAAAGGGACGTCATCTTTTGGACAAGCTTCATTCAGGTCTTTGAAATCAATGAAAAGCCAAATCTGCCCATTTTTCTTGGTGATCAACACAATGTTTAGCAACCAATTGGTGTGTTGTTCTTCACAAATGAACCTGACATCTCTGAGCTTATGAATTTCCTTTTCAATTTTGCTCATGGTGTTTGTCTTAGTCCGCCTTGGAGTTTTTTTAATAGGCTTTGCATCAAGTCAAATATTCAACCTATTCACTATTATATTAGGATTTAGTCCAGGCATTTCTACATAAGTCCAGGTAAAGCAATCCATGTATTGACACAAGAACATGATATACTCAAGTTTTTTTTGCTTTTATAAGTGAACTTACAAAGGTGGGCCGAGGATAGGCATCAATACCAAGGTTAACTTCTTCGACCTGGTAGTCAATAGGAGGGTTAAGATACAGTGTTTCCACGGTATTTTTGGAAGTTTCCAACTCTACGAATCCCTTAGATATATCATCTATACATTTAAACCATGGCCTGATTCTTTTCTTAGAATTTGGTTTTTTAGGCTCTGCGGCTTCTATTCAATGAGTAGGGTAATCCTAAAGAACAGGTGTTACAGTACACTAGTAGTTTTCTTTGTCGCATGAGTCGATTTCATGTGAAGAGATTGTGCTTGCATTATCATCCTCTTGACAAAAACAATCTTCATCCACTAAATGATTAAGTTCTGCAATTGTCTAGGATTCATTAGAATCATACTCCTCCATGAAATGGACAATCTGTGCCCTAAAATTTATTCCTAAAGGCCTATGGACTTCGCTTACTGGGCCATCCCCAAGACCATATCTTTGGGATGGCATCCTACGCATCTGTTCAAAGTCTTCCTTCAACCATCTAGCCATTTAGAAGGCCAGGTCTGACTCCCAGACTTGTGGGTCGCCTGAAGTCATAGCCCATTGTAGACCATAAAAAATCATAAACATCACAAATGTTGCAGTAAAAACATCATAAGCAAATTTCAAGCAAGGGTGCATAAACCCTAGAGTTGTGGAACACCAGGTCCAGTATTGCATTGAACTAATCAAAGTTGATGCAACCCACCCAAAGGATTTTAGATGAGCTCATAGTGAAGCGATTCAAATTTCAAAGCTATTGGACTTCATTTGGTTACTCAACTCAGCAACCACCAAATTTAAGATTCATTGACTCAAAACCATGGGGTCATTGCACACATTCAAGTTTCTACACTACAAAAGTGGTTGAACATGATATGGAAACTCCAAAACATGCTCAAGAATGATGCTTCAAAGTTTCAAGGCACTTGGACCCAAATGAAGTTCAGATGGCTTTTCTTTCAAGCTCTTTGGGGTCACTGTGCAAAGTGGCACCTCCTAAGGACCAAATCAACTAAAACTTCTGGAGAAAGTTCAAGTCATATTCAGGAGTGACTCCACAAAATTTCAACTCAATTCGATGTCATTTGACTCAAACACAACTACATATCAGCATTGGGTCAGTGGCTCCCAAATCTTGAGGTCACT
Organism: Sextonia rubra; assembly: GCA_037013555.1. NCBI lineage: Eukaryota > Viridiplantae > Streptophyta > Magnoliopsida > Laurales > Lauraceae > Sextonia > Sextonia rubra. The sequence continues at coordinate 70,694,510 of JASUAD010000001.1, forward strand.
GACCAAAGTCTACTTTCAAGTGACCAAAGTTGATGAGTTTTGGATGCAAAGCTCAAGTCATGTTCAGACAAGACTTTTCAAATTTTCGAGTCAAGGGAACTTCATTTGACCCTACTTCAGCTATACGTCAGCTTAGGAGTTAGTGACCCCTAAACTTGAGGTCACTAACCAAAGTTCTGCTTCCAAGAGGCCAAAGTTGATAAAATTCAGATGAGAGACTCAAAGTGTGTTCATGATTATCTCTTCAAAGTTTTAAAGTAGTTGAATATCATTTGGGTGGAAAACCAACTAACTACCTAAGATACAAGGGGACACTAACCAAGACCATGCAACTATGGGGTCACTGATTAAAATCTACCTATGATACAAGGGGACACTAACCAAGACCATGCAACTATGGGGTCACTGATTAAAATCTTACTTCCACAGGGCCAAATTATATGAAATTTGGATTGAGCCTTCAAAATATTCCTGATATTAGCTTCTCCAAGTTTCAAGACCATCAGAGGTCATTTGGACTCCGAACACCCAAAGCAAGGGCTCACTTTCATGGAAAGTCAAAGGGAGGGTTAACCAACGTCTAGATGTCAAAAAATGATGAAATTTCTTTGGCATGCTCAAAATAATTCTTGGATACATCCCTCCAAGTTTCATGAAGTTCAGACATCGTTTGAGCCATAAACTGATGGAAACGGGTCATGTCTGTAAAAAATCCATAAATGGGCCTATCAATGACCAAGCCCCATAGTCACTGACACCTGTAAGCAGTTATGGACAGTTTCTTGGGTGTTTTTATGCTTTATTTTGAATGGTGACTGCCGGTAAATATTCAGGCCTCTCCTAAGGGTTATAAATACACCCTTTGGGCCCTTTGCCTAGAGACTTATGGCTCCCTAGACATTCTGAAGATTTCAACAAAACTTTGGAGATATGCAAAATAATCTCTCAAGCACTTGGCACTTTGTAAGCATCCAAACTTCTCCTGTTCTTTTTCCCCTCACAAGTTTAAGGTCAAAAATGATTCTGGGAAAGAAAACACATATTGGTCATGCTAATAAAGACTATGCTTCAAACCATTAGATACAAGGGAAGTTCAACCAATGAAACCATGTTTATCATTGTTTCTCCCAGTTGAAGCGTGCTCAGTCATTTCAAAAGTTATGATCAAACCCTCTTGGGTTTCATTTTGGTCATTGAAATCCATAGGACTAGAATGACACAACTTCGGCCATACTTGCTTGCACAAAAGCAACCTTGTCAGATTTACACAAAAACCGGTCTGTAAAATCAAAGTGGTGATTATGAAAGATCATAGATGATTCTAAGATTAAATTTGGCACTTTTTGATGTCATTCATGACTCTCAAAATCCAAAAATACAAGTCTCAACCCCTTGGAAGCACTTTAGAAGAAAACAGAAAGGAAGAAGTAAACAAGGGGCCAAATTCAGCCACTGCAAGGGGTAAATGACTAGTGCCCATGGTCGCTTACCCCCTTTTTTATTTTTTTTGCATTTTTTTCTCAAAAATCATATATATTCTCTAATTTTACTTAGTCTGGATCACATCTGAGACCAGAGGGAGGGACTGTGATTTTCTACAGCTTTTAAATAGTCTGCATCCCTAAGGTCAAAGCACTGAACCCATGTAAACAAAGAGAATTTAATCATGATTTGTAATTTTATTCTCATTCTTCTGTGTGTCTGAATATGTGATGTCGGACTTTAAGACGTTGCATTCATTATCATTTCACATGCAACAAAAGATTAGCACTGTCTATGGGGAATTATTTGCCCTAATTTGTGATCAAATAAGGCCAAATGACATGAAAAAGTGCCAAAAGCATGAAAAAGTGAGTAAAATATGCTGAAAAATGTGGTTTTCGGTCAGTGACCGAGTCAGTGACCAGGAGTGGCTTGTCATTGTCCTATTGGAACTTTAATTGGACTTATTTGATTTCAAAGGCACCGTATGCAAGACCTTTGATGTCTATGAGGAGTCTTGGAAGCATTCATGGGGAGACTTTGCACCTTGAAGTGCATGAACTCGTCAACTTAAGTGGAGGAATGTTTCACCTTGAAATGCATGGAGTAAATCATCACCCTCATATAAATTAAATGTTGGAAATTTATACTAAAAGCATACTTTAATGCATTTGTCTTTTACTAATTTATTTATTAGTAAAGTTTGTCTTTTCATTTTAATGAGAATTTGTATGAGCAAATGGTTGCATTGTTATTTATTATGCATGTGTCTCTTTTATTCTATAAAGTAGACAAGTTGGTGTGTAGAGTTCAACTTACACACGGAAGACTTGTTTGTTGGTTCTTATAGAATATAAGTTGTTGTTCACAATCTAGATAGAGTTGGACACACCATCGGTACAATTGTAACATGAAGTTTTAGCATGCTTGTTTTAATTTCGAGAAATGGTATAATTTCGACTCGTTATGCTAGTATGCTTTGTGTGCATTGAGCAGGACCATTTCTAGGTTTATTGTCTTTATACTGACTATATAAGATGATTAACATCCAAATGGTTATTATGAGTGCTTATACTCTTAATACCGATATAAATAATGGACACATACATTTAGTGTTTAGCATTTTGATTTATAAAGGAGTGAAACCTTTTATGGGTTAATAATCTCAGTAAATTGGATGATTACACTACAAGTATGGTGGATCTTAGTATATTGACGGAATCCATGTCCCATAATAGGATTGATGATATCCCCTTGATGAAGCTTATAAGTTTTAATTATGTCAAACCCTATAGGTGGACTTTGTGTCCGACGTATCAAATAAGTTAAGTGTAAGGTCTGAAAGAATTATAAAGGTATCGATTAAATATAGATGTTAGTAATTATTTAATCAATAGATATCTGGAATCTTCACGTAGGGAGATTAATAAACATTTAATAATAAGAAGCTCGAAATATTTTTTGAGGATAAGGACATGAGTGCAATTATAATTCTTTAGTGGACTGAGTTATAATTTATGGAACTAGGATTCTAATTTGAGTCGAATTAGGGTTTTCTTTTTTTATAAGAAGCCTATTCCTTATTTCCTTTTTAAGGTCCCTATTGTAGCCTATAAATATGCACTATTGCTCTCTAGGAAATATAACAAGAGAAATCTCATTTTTTAGCGTAAGGAGAATTCGCATGAGAGGCCCACACCCCGATGCAAGTTCGAGCATATTGGAATATGTAGAATGTCTGGAGATTTTTGGGTTGCTGTAAGACTGAGATCAAATCAGAGAGATCTCACAGGTATGGTTATTGAATCATCATCATCTAAAGTTATTTCTCTAGTAATCTATACACAATATCAAGGGATCCCGGTGGCTGCCTCCCAATAATGGTATCAGAATTAATCTTGGTACTGTGTATGGATTGAATAGAACATAGTAAGATTATAAGTTGCTATAAAAAACATGGAGATTGCATTTGCTGTAACTAACCCTTATTTTGCTGTGAACTATCTAACCTTTGTTTTGCAACGATTGATCTGGCTATCATAGTCACCATGTGCGTGTGTTACATGAATGGATCCCACGAATCAAATTTGTGGTTGCTATTGTACATATATTTCAATGTTTCATGGTGATGTAATTATACTAACATAGCATATGAACTCCATTAGTCAGGAGGCTTAGGATTCAATGCAATTTTTCATAGTAAAGTAATTATATTAAGATAGCATGTGAATTACGCTCGTTAGGAGGCTTAAGGTCAACGTAATTTTTTAAAGTAAGGACATAAGTTCTGAAAGCAAAAATTTGATTTCGAAGGAAGAACTTCATGAAAACAATCTAGTTGATCCCCACGGGGAGATACTCCTGGACCCCCTTTACAAAACACATGTTTTGCAGAAATGACAATCAAGAAGATAAAGGATCCTACTTAACCAGATAGCTTGGACTCATTTGCTGGTTGTCTTTCTTTTTTTTTTTTTTTTTTTTTGTGCTTAGATGTCTATTATTATCATAACCTGCTAAATATGATATTAGACTTGTTTAAGAATGTTTGAAATGGTGAAGTAGTAAAGATAGGGTAACCTAAACATCTTAGTAACCTATTACTGCAAGATTCTAAACTGGTCTTAATTAAACTATTTTAAAAGAACCCTCATTATTAAACAACTAAGTGGGAGAGGGAACCTTGCAATTCCCATAGTCTCCATCATTGTTTTGTAGGAGATGTAATTGATTTATGTGTTGACCTTAGAGTTTTCCTCCTCATCAGATGAGTTAATTATAGAATCTCCAATACAAACTCTTATATGGACAAGTTAGGGTAATTTTTAGTATAGATCACTTCTCCATATAACGGGATCAAATACAAAAAAATGGACCTTGAATTAAATGATGGTGTACATTTAGTTATAAATAATAGTATGCTCTCCATCTGAGTCACTGCTATAATTTATAGCACCAAAATCATGGCAGCTATTTGGTTTTACTTGGCATAGTTTGTTGCCTTGACAGTAAAACTAATAGGATATGTCCTATCTGAACAAAATAAGTATGGTAGAAGTCCTCACATCAAGGCATGCTATGAAATGGTGTTTTAGATTGCTATTGGATTCTTTTATTAATTGGCAGAGGGAGCTATTTTCTTTTTATTTGAATCCAAAGTTTATTTGCCCATCATAATTTGTTGATTATGTAATTCTTAGGATTTAAGATGGGTTCGTTCAATCCACTTGCTATTATTTCAAAGAACACAAACTCACTGGACCTAATTACATCGACTGGAAAAGAAACTTGGATATTATGCTAACTGCTGAGGAGTACAAATATGTGCTCACTAAGGTGTGCCCAGAGAAACTTGTGGATGGTTGTATCGACGAGATGGCCATCTAAGCATACAAAAAATGGATCAAGGTTGATGAGATAGCGTGATGTTACATGTTGGTATCTATGTCAAATGTTTTGCAACATCAACATCAGTCTTCTCCTACTACCTATGACATCATGTATAACCTCAAGGAGATGTTTGGTGATTAAGATCGGGCAGCTAGGCAGGTTGTTATAAAAAACTATTTAACACTAAGATGGCTAAAGGTACCTTTGTGAAGGACCATGTTCTGAAAATGATGGCACACCTCAATGAACTATAGGTCCTTGGAGCTGAAATTGATGAGGAGACCTAAATCGATATCATTCTCTAGTCCTTGATTGATTCCTTTGAGAATTTTTGCCTAAATTACAACATGAACAAGCTCAATTCTTCTATGACAGAATTACTCAGGGAACTTTAGGCTTCTGAGGGCCTTTTGAAAAAGCCACGTAGTGTTCATTTTGCTGAAAAGGGTTTTGTTTCTAAGCCAAAGGCAAAAAGAAACAAAAAAGGATCAAAATCATAATGCAATTCTTCAAGGGAGCAACGGACCTCAGGGAGGAGTGAAAAAGCCTAAGCATAAGTGTTTTCATTGCAAGCAAGCATGGCACCAAAAAAAGCAATGTCCAACTTATCTCAACAAAGTAAACAATAAAAGTAAATTTCATTCACTAATTATTGAATCGTGTTTGGCAGTTATATCTATTGGTATCTGTTGATTAATGGCCATTAATCATGTTTGCAATTCTTTGCAGAGATTCCAGGAAATTAGGTAGTTAAGTGAGGGGGAGATTTATTTGCTTATGGGTGATGCTACAAGAGTGGCAGCAATTGCAGAAGGAGATGTTTGTCTAAGTTTTAGTAGAGATAAGACTTTAATTTTTAAAGATTGTCTTTATGTTCCCTCCATTAGGAGGAATTTAATTTCTGTTTTCAAGTTAGTTAAAGATGGATGTTTCGTTTATTTTAATAAATTTGTGGTTATTAAGTACAATAAGCATTTTATCTGTTCTAGTTCATTGGTGGATGATCTTTATATTGTTGATCCTATCTCTCTTAAACTGTAACTAACTGAATCAAATCACACAATTAGCCTACCAAGTAAGAGAAAGAAACCTTCATAATTGAACCAAACGTATCTTTGTCATTTACGCTTGGGTCATATTAATCTAAACTGGATTTTAAGACTGGCTACAAATGGACCATTAGATTCATTAGAAGTGGAGGCACTTCTAGTTTGCGAATCATGTTTAGAGGGCAAAATGACCAAATGCCTCTTTTCGGCAAAAGGCTATAAGGCTAAAGAACTGTTAGAATTGGTTCACTCTAACTTTTGTGCACCCATGAATGTCCAAGCAAGAGGTGGCTTTGAGCATCTCATCATTTTTATTGATGACTACTCAAGGTATGGGTACATTTACCTAATGCGCCATAAGTCCGAATGCTTTGAAAAATTCAAAGAGTATAAGGTGGAAATGGAGAAGCGTCTAAGTGGGAGTATTAGGACACTACGATCTGATCGTCATGGCCAGTACCTCTTTGGATAATTTAGAAATTACTTAGCAAAATAAGGGATTACATCCTAGTTGTCTGCACCAGGTACACCTTAATAAATTGTGTAACAGAAAGAAGGAATAGCACTCTTATGGATATGGTGAGGTCAATAATGAGTTATTCAGATTTGCCTAATCCGTTCTGGGGGCATGCTCTAGAAATGGTAGCATACATTATAAACTTAGTTCCATCTAAGTCAGTACCAACTACACCTATAAAATTATGGATTAGGCATAAACCCAGTTTAAAGCATGTTGGGATTTGGGGTAGTTCAGTACATGTGCTAAAAGGGAACACAGATAAGTTGGAACCAAGAACGGGAGTTTGTATTTTCGTTGGATATCCTAGAGGAACAAAATATAATTTATTTTAAAGTCCTAAAGATTGGAAGGTCATTGTTAGCACCAATGCCCGATTCTTAGAAGAGGACTATGTAATAAACCACAAACCCAAAAGTAGAATTGTTCTAGAGGAATTGAGAAGAGAGAGACCTACCCAAGATTTTCCATTACTAGTAGCACAGGAAGAGTCACCAAAAGAATTTGGCATTCCATTACCTCGTCGTAGTTGGAGGATTGCCGAGTCTCAAGCTAATGATACTCCAAGTGATCCCACCAACATGCTGGGTGATGAGCTGGATCTGCATATTGATGATAGTACACCAGGATTAGTTTTAATACAGCGTGACACTAATAACACACAGACACAGGATACGCCTCATCGTAGTGGGAGAGTTGATTGTTAACCCAAGCAGTATATGTTCTTGGGAGAGTTATTCGATAGAGTCCTTGATGATCTAGATACCGAACCATGTAACTATAATGAAACACTCCCAGACAAAGATGCAAAACTATGACAAAAAGTTATGAAATCAAAAACGGAGTCTATGTACTTTAATCAAGTTTGGGATCTTCTAGAACCACTAAAGGGGATAAAACCTATTGGTTGTAAGTGGGTTTACAAGAAGAAAAGAGGAGTGGATGGAAAGGTTGAAACCTTCAAAGCTAAGCTTGTTGCAAAAGGGTTTACTCAAAAAGAAGGAATCGATTATGAAGAGACCTTCTCGCTAGTAACCATGATGAAATCCCATATGGATTCTTTTATCCACTACTACTCATTTCGATTACGAAATTTGGCAAATGGATGTCAAGACAACTTTCCTTAGTGGAAATCTTGATAAGTATATTTATATGGTGTAACCAGATAGTTGAAGGCCATGAGCACATGTTGTGTAAGCTTAAGAGGTCCATTTATGGACTTAAGTAAGCATCTAGATCTTGGAACATTCATTTTGATCAAGCCATTAAATCTTATGGTTTCAAGTAGAATCCCGATGAATCCTGTGATATAAGAGTCGCAACTATGGTGTGGTGGTTTTCATAATACTTTATGCAGATGACATCCTACTCATTGGAAACAATGTCAGGGTGTTGTCTTTGGTTAAACTATGATTGAGCAATTCAGTTCGATATGAAAAAGGACTTAGGAGAAGCTAGTGACCATGAGTTCCAAGTGTAGAACCCCGATGTAGTAATAAAAACTAGTGAGACCAGGTCGATCCTCAGAAAACAAATTGTTTTAAGGTTTCTTTTTCAACTTGTACCTACCCTAAATAAAAATATAAAACTATCCTAATTGAAAAACTAACAAATACAACCATTCCTACTTTGTAAAAATAAAAATTAGACAATTACAATCCAAATAAATAAAAATTCCTAAATTAGAAAACCTAAATCTAAAACTTCCTAAAAAAAACTAAAATTAGAAACTTACTAAAATAAAAACTAAACAAAGTTAGAAACTAATTAAACAGAAGTTAAAAACTTTCCTAAGTTAGAATTCCAAAACTAGAAAAATTTTCAATTTAAAATCTTCAATTAAAATAAGTTTAGAAAGATCTTTTAATTCAGGAAATTATCTAAAACAATAAAAGACATAAAACTAGAAACAAAATTAAAATTAGAAAGTTAGTAAAAATAATAATGCGATGCGTACCATGAGATGCAGAAAAATTCTAAGTCCAAAAAACTAGTGTGCTAATGCAAATTTTATGCATGATTTGAACTATTGTAATGCATCCTAAATATAAGTTTAATGGCTGGAATTCAAACTATACTAATATAGGAAACTAACAAAAAAAAAGTGAAAAAGGATCTAAAACGAAAAAGCTATGAATGCATCAACATGATAACTTTGTAAAATTTAGTGCAGCAATTCTGATCCGATTGACTGATTGGTAAAGTTTAAGCTGCTTGTTCACAAACCTTCCAAAATTATTCTAACTTGAAATTTTGGGACATGAAAGATCACATCCTCAACTTTAATTTTCCCAAGTTTCAAAGAAAGATATTATGATTCAACTAGTCTTCCCACTTCAAACTTTTTGCCAAAAATTGTTTCTGCAATTTGTTGAAACTGTGTTGAATTATGCTGTTTGTGTGTTGAGTCTTAATTTTATCATTAGATTCAGATCAGAAAGCTTAATATCCAGTACTTTAATATACACAAATCCTATGATATGAAAATACATGCAATGAACTCGAATCCAACCATCAAACTATGCATAAAAAAAACATTAAAACATAAAGAACATTAAAAGAAAAAACAAAATTGTAGAAATTTAAATGTAGTAATGACAGGAATTTAAATGTAATAGTGCATAAAAGTAAATGTAGTACTACTGAAAATTAAATGTAGTAAATAGGAAAGTAAAAGTAGTAAAGTTATCTTCTTAAAATTTTCTTTTAACTCGGTTCATGATTACTTCAAGTATGATTCTAGTATCTTGGGTCGTCAATCCAAGCACAAGAAACATTCATAACATATCCACACAAACCATAAGAAAAGAAGAAAAATTTAAGAAGAATAACATTATATTAACATGTAGAAATCTTTACAAGAGATTAACAAATAAAATCAAGAAAAATACATACTAGGATGGAAAAAAAAGAATCTTTTCTAATGAAACTCCCAAGGGTGTAGTGTGGCCTTGGGCTAAGCCTCCTTGAAGATTATGATGAAGAAAGAGAGAGATAAAGAAGATGAAGTGTAGAGATTTAGAGAAGAGCTCTTTCCACAAAGAGTATGGGAGGCCAATGCCATTAATTTATAGGAGTTGAGAGCCCCTTGTTTTTCTCCATACATCCTGCTTTGTAGCAAAGAACTCCTTAAATTGGCAAGTCTTCTTCTTGGCCAACAAGTCTTCCAAGTTTAAGATGAGATAAGATTCTTTCTCTTACTAGAATTCTAAGTGTATCCGCCTTTTAGCTAACACTTGCAAAAGGATAGGGGCACCTTTGATGAGACAATCTCAATCCTAAATAGAAAAATCATAGCCATCTTCTTGGGGTCATAACTTTCTCATTTCAACTTCAAATTGTACAATCTGGGCTCCATGGATATCTACTCTGAAAGAGCTTTCCATTGGTACCAAGATTGGCTCAATCCAATCTACAGTTTGAAAGACATGATCATTTTAATCCAGGCTGCTCTAAAAAAAATTGAGATTGACTTTCTTTCTTCTAATAGGACTCTTCTTTTTACTATTTTTTTTCAATTTCTACATAGTCTCTTATGTGGCTATCTTTCCATGAAATATCTTGAGATCTCTTGAAATTATCTTTGAATTATCCAAAAGTTAACTTGGATGATGCAATAAAAGATGGTGGACCCTTCTTGGATATCCCACAAGTATATCCTCACACATGTGCATGTGTGGGACCATGAAGCCAATTTTTTTCATTTTTTTCTTCTAATTTCTTTCTCTCTTCAATTCTTCTCTCCTTTATTTTGAAAATAAATTTCTTGCTTCAATTTTTGAAAATGGGACCCATATCATCAATTTCCTACAAAAAAAAATGTGAATTCATGTGGAAAGACGATTTTAACTCTCAGATCACAAATGCATGAATGCGGGTCCATCTCTCATGAAATGACAATAAAAGTGCACACTATTTTTCATGATTTTATGTGAATGAACTAATGATGATGAAAATTTAATTTTTTTTCATGTAGAAAAAATTTTCACAAAACTTTTCAAAAATAAAACTCCAAAATTGGCAGGTTTTATGAATGTAAAAAAAAAAGTGTGATTTTTAAGCAAATTATGCAAAAATGCATTACAATAATGTATAAATGCATGAAACCATGATATCACAATAAATGAGGCACTTTTGAGTCAATAAGTCCTTAAAATGGTACAAAATATATATGAAAATATGCATTTTTAAGGACTTATCACACCTCCCAACTAGCGTTTTCTAGTCCCTAGCAAAAACTACAGAAAATATGAGGCTTCGATCTTAACCTAACCTAAGCTAAAACTAATGCAATGCAAGAAAAATAAACATGAATGCAAAGCCACTTTCACTGGCACTCTTGACTACATTTAGCTTATGCAACAAGCCCTTAAGCCCCTAGGTTCCCTATAGTGAATGAGTTGTACCTCGTGAGCGTTTACAGTGAATATACCCATAAAATTATTTACTTTTTTTTATAAGAAAATTAAAAAAAAGTAAAGAACTTTCCCAAAAGAAAATTCACTCATATCAAATATTTTCGAAATTTGGAATAATCAAACTTTCAGACTTTTTAGAGTCCGATCTACAGTTCTATTTTCAAAAACTTACTCAAATTCAAACCAACTTATGTGCACGGTGAAAAAAAATGTATACATCAAAAAATTATTTTAAATATTCCATGATAATGCTGTAAAAATGGAATTTTTCCTTCAAATAGTCTGATCCCCTGAGATTTAGCATAAAGAAATTTCCTCTCAAAGCTATTAAGATAGCTGCCATATTACTGTTTACTTCGATTGGCCTCTTTTCTCTAATTAGCTTTTTCCTACGCAAGGGTTCCACAATTCATATGATATAAGAAAAGTTAGAATCCAGAGAGCAAATCTGGTCCTTGTTCTTCCCCACACATACTCCCTTGCAAACTCTTGTGGACACTCTTCACTCACTTACTTTTTCCAACATAGAAATTTCTAAGTTCATATGATATAACAAAAGTTGGGATCTAAGGTAGCGTTTGGTTCATTGGAATGATTTTTGGCAGGAATAGAATGGAGACTGGAATGAGTCTGGAATGACATGAGGCAAGAATAGTAATTCCCATTCCAATGTTTGGTTAGGCAGAGAAATCAATCCAGTAATAGGATTCTCATTCCAGTTCCTGTGTTTGGTGTGCCAAAATGATGCCAAGAATGGAATAAAATTTACATAAAACTGACCAAAATACCCCTATGAAGGTTTTTTTTATTTTTCTTTTGCAAAAATTTCCCTATTTCAGGCTACCTAAAACATAATTATTTACCTGTTTGATAGATTATCACTAAAACAATCACAAAATAACACACCTAAAACATCACTTACAATAGCAATAAACATCATCAAAATCCCAAAATAACGTATTACTAAACTTAAACATCACATAAATTAGCTAAACCAAGTCATTAAAAATTAACATTCATCCAACATTTTCAAAATAAGATCCATAGAGCTTGCAATAAGAGTAAAAACTATGAAATATAGATAATGTATCAATGCACCTAAGTGCATCACAGACCTCCACTTAGGAAAGTCCTTACAAAATCTTCTTTCTTATCATTTTCCAAGGTAAAAAAAATTGCAATCGTCTCATGATTATGACCTATAGCAATAAAGGCTCTATGGCATTCCGCCCTAATAGATTTGGAAGCTTACGAAGCTCTTCATTGATTTTATCCCTCTTTGTTGTTTTATCCAAATCAACACCAATAGCTTGACTAAACTTCTTAGTAGCTTCATCAATCTTGTTGCCTATGATCATGGTTGCTTCTCGAAATCCATCCATATTATCAATGCTCCTCCTCCTCTTTCCTTTCTGACTGGTTCCTTCATTATTGATTAAAACAGTGGAAATTTCCTCCAAATTCATGCAGCAATTTTATGTATCTTCATTTTCCTCATTCCTAGCCAGCTCATCCAAGACATCTTCAGTGGTAGCAGCTCCTTTTCCTATGCATGATCTTCCCCAAAGATAGTGCAAAGCATTTCTTAATGTGGAAAACTTCTACTCCTCCACTGACCCGCACCCTTGTAGGTCTATAAAAAACATATAAATAAGACAAATAGAGCATAATATTCAAAGGACAGACAAGAATACATCAAATAATTCTTACTGTTCAAATTTATGCATTGTGTCTACACCAAACATTGAAAATACATGAACAACCATTATGAGCTGATTTTAAAATGATAATACCTTCACATAACCATTCCAAACCTCATTTTCGACAACGACCAAATTTTTCTGTGGATCCCATCCAAAGCCACTGCAATTCACTCCATTAAGCATATCATACACAACACGAAAGTCCTTTTCATGGTTTTAATTCTAAAATCAATGTGTGGCTTAGCTTTATTTCCACTTCCAGGTAACTTTTGCTTCAAGACTGCTTCAATCACTCAAAGAAAACTTGGCTTGAACCCATTATCAGCCTTATGAGTCCCATCATTTACCATGTCAAACAAAGCATAAACCAATTCCTTATCCTAAGCTTCGGTCCATTTTCTTTTGTTCTTCCCTGGACCCTTCACATTCATGTCTATGTCTTCATTCATGTCCATGCCTATTAATATTGGAACAACCAAATCACCGATAAAATGATACTTAATTAGCCATGAACCAACAACATAATGTAGCAAAATAGCATAATAAATATAATGTATAAAAATAACATGATATAGCAATTTAAATTAACCATTACAAATAATCACTCCAATATAAGCAAATAGAAAAAACAACCATTACAAACTTGTGTCATTAAAATACAAGCAAATTCAAGTAGTTCATCTCCACACATTAAACATAGAAACAGCCATTTGTTGTCTAAATGAGGTCCATTCAACTGAAGTCTCAACTGTGCCAATTAGATCTGTGTCTCTTTGTTGTCCTCCTCATTTAGTTCTATATCTTCATATGGGCCCACAAGTAACTTGTTCCTTACATAATTATCAAGTAAACAACACGCCAAGATAATATGGACTTGGATATTGATGGGATAAAAAGCAGGACTCCTAAGAATTGCCCATCATTTTTTCAATATCCCAAAAGCACTTTCTATTACATTTCTAGAAATTGAATGCTTCATGTTAAAATATTCCCCTGGTTGGTTGACGTCCATTATTCCACTCATTCAGATGATAATGTTGACCTCTATGTGGTGCAAGAAATCCTTCACCATTTGTATACACAACATCAACCAAATAGTGGGTACCTTAAACAAATTAAACATTTTTATTATGTCAATGAACTATAATTTTTTCAAAAAATTAGATGATTATTTATTTTGTAATAGTATTGTGTCTTACCACGTGAAGCAACTAGTCCATGTCTTCTAGCAATTGCATCCCATAACACTTGACCATCAGCAGCTGACCCCTCCCATTTGGGCAATACATAAGTAAATTATAGATTTGTGGTACACGCTACAAGGACATTCATTGCAATGTGACTTTTTCTAGTTCGACACCTAGGTTTGTTAATAGCCAGCACATGGATCGGTATGTGTGTCCCATCTAAAGCTCTTAAACATCCCTACAAGACATTACAATACATCAAAATATACTTACACATAGATAATAAATTACACAACTACAATTGTAAAAAAAATATGAATCATTTACCTTAAATCACTTCCATTATTCATCTACCGAGTTTTCTGGTATTGGCTCAGGTTTCTTATGTAATTCTCTTTGTAGTCTAATGACTGCAACCAAAAACCTTTTGAAGTGCTTACTTATTGACTCCGCTAAACAATTAAACTCACTCTGAATTACCCTATTGTTGACATGATGAGCAAGGCTATGCAAGGAAATTACAATTTGCTCATCAACCAACATGTGTCTGGTTGGTACCAGCTTCCCAATTGTGCTATGCAAGTGACATAACTTCACAAATGGTTGCCTAGTAATTCTGAAATTGTTCAAACATGTGTGATCACTCTTATATACCCAATTCTCAATTTTTTCTCTATTACTATAGTAATCTAATTAGTACGTAGATCTAACCCCATGCATGCATTGTTTTTCGAACAATTTATATGATAATTGTATGAAGAGCCCCGGTAGATTTAGAATGTCCAACCACCATTGCATAACCATTGCCGATTTCTTCACTTTCAGTTTTCTTTTGGCTAAACTAAGACATGTCATAGCTGTCATAAAAGAAAGATACATCAATTTAATATAAAATAGGTACCATTAAGGACCTGATTAAAGCAACATTCAAAAAAATGTGAATGGAGATAGTAAAGATAATTTGAACACATATAACTAATCTTGCTTAGGATATATCAAAATAAAAGACAACTAAAGAAATAATCCCAGCCCCCCCTATTTCCCTTTGTCCCAACCTCCTCTCACTCTCCCTCTATCCCAGCCCCCTCCCCTTCTCTTATTGTCCCACTTCTCTCCCACTCTCTTTATCCCCACTTCTCTCCCTCTTTCTCTGTCCCCACTACCCCAACCTCCTCCCTCCCTCGTCCCTTTGTCCCTCTCGCCCAAGCCCCTCTCACTCTCCTCTGTCCCAGCCCCCCTCTCCCTCTCTCATTGTACCACTTATCTCCCTTTCTCTCTATTACCAATTCTCCCCCTCTCTCTATCCCCACTGTCCCAGGACTGTCCCTTCCTCTGTCCCTCTGTCCTTCTCGCCCAGCCCCCTCTCACTCTTCCTCTGTCCTAGCCCCCTCTCCTTCTCTCACTGTCCCACTTCTCTCCCTCTCTATCTTTGTCCTCGCTTCTCTTCTTCTCTCTTTGTGTCCCCAGTGTCCCAGCCCCTCCCTCCCTCTGTCCCTTTATCCCTCTTGCCTAGCTCCCTCTCACTCTCCCTCTATCCCAGCCTTCTCTCCCTCTTTCACTGTCCCACTTATCTCCCTCTCTCTATCCCCATTTCTTCCCCTCTCTTTGTATTAGCCTTCTCTCTCCTTCTGTCCCTCTCACCCAACCCCCTCTCACTCTCCCTCTGTCCTAGCCCCCCTATCCCTCTCTCACTGCCCTACTTCTCCCTCTCTCTGTCCCCACTCTCCCCCTCTCTGTGTCCCCACTATCCCAACCCCCTTCTTCCCTCTGGCCATCTGTCCCTCTCCCCTCCCCCTCAGTCTCCCTCTGTCCCAGCCTCCTCTCCTTCTCTCGTTGCCCCATTTCTCTCCCTCTTTATCTGTCCCCACTTCTTCTCCTCTCTCTATCCTAGCCTCCTCCCTCCATTTGTCCCTTTCTCCTTCTCACACAACCCCCTTTCACTCTCCCTTTGTCCTAGCCTTCTCTCCCTCTCTTAATGTCCCACTTCACCCCCTTTATCTATCTCAACCTCCTCTATCCCTCTATCCCTCTCGCCCAGCTAGCTTTCACTCTCCCTCTATCCCAGCCCCTATCCTTCTTTCACTATCCCAGTTCTCCTTCTTTCTCTGTCCCCCCCCCCCCACTTCTCCCCCTCTCTCTGTCCCCACTGTCCCAACCCCCTCCCTCCCTCTGTCCTTCTATAGATCTTGCCCAAGTCCTTCTCACTCTCCCTCTGTCCTAGCCTTCTCTCCCTTTCTCTGTCCCACTTCTCTCCCTCTCTCTCTCTGTCCCCACTTTTTCACGTCTCTTTGTCTCAGCCTCCTCCCTCCCTCTGTCTTTCTCACTCAGCCCCCTCTCATTCTCCCTTTGTCCCAGTCCCCCTCTCCCTCTATCAATGTCCCACTTCTCCCTTTCCCTCTGTACCCACTTATCCACCTCTCTCTCTTTGTCCCCACTGTCCCAGCCCCCTCCTTCCTTTTGGCCCTCTGTCCCTCTCACCCAGCCCCCTCACTCTCCCTCTATCCCAACCTCCTCTCCCTCTCTCACTGTCCCACTTCTCTCCCTCTCTCTTTGTCCCCACTTCTTCCCCTCTCTGTCTTAACCTCCTCCCTCCTTCTGTCCCTCTCGCCTAGCCCCTCTCACTCTCCCTTTATCCCAGCCCCCTATTCCTCTCTCACTATCCCATTTCTCTCCCTCTCTTTCTGTCCCCACTGTCCCAGGTCCTTCCCTCCCTCTGTCCCTCTATACCTCTTGCTCAACCCCCTCTCACTCTCCCTCTGTCGCAGCCCCAAAAGCTAGGGCTTGAAGGGAGGAAGAGAAATCTCTGTGTGTGCATTTGTAGCAGTGAAGAAGGGAGAAATAAAAGAGAATGATAGAGAGTGAGAAAGGGAGATCAATACCTGATCTTGTTGACAGGGTTCACTCAGCAATGGATAAGATGAGAAAGACATTAGAGATGAGAAGAAGGAAGGAACCAGAAACACATTGAACCAAGAGCCTAATCTTGTTTGCTTTGTATAAAGGAATGGAATGGCCATTCCTCTCCCCCCCCCCCAATGGAATGGTGATTCCCCTGTATAAAGGAATGGTGATTCCTAAAGTAATGATCATTCCGCCACTTTTTCATGAACCAAATGTGGGAATGGTCACTCCAATGGAATGACCATTCCATTCTGACCTTCATTCCAGTGAAACAAACGCTATCTAAGGAGCAAACTTAGTCCTTATGCATTTTTGCACATATCCCTCGAAAATTTCTACGGACACTCGTTGGGCCATAATTCATCATCATTCTTCTTTTTTATTTTTAACAAATCATTTTTGTGACTGTGCAATGTCCAGGTCCCTTAAGCTTTCTAATTAACCCATGTAGCGAGCGTTAGGCCAATGACTCCCAAACTAGATGGCTTTAGGGCACTAAATATGAAAATACCCCTACAAGCTTGCTAGCTCAAGTTAAAAAGGCTACGAACCCAAACTAGTCACAAACTTCTCATTATATGCTCTTTCTTTTCTTTTCTCAAATCGAAAGTAAACAGTAGGTGGCATTTCTCATTTCACTTGAATTAATTCATCTTAGTTCTAATATATACAATTCACCAAAATGAATCAAGAAACAAAAATATTATACAAACTAAATCTCCAGTTCACATTGTATTCTCCAAAAAAATTCCAAAAATAGTATTAAAGCTTCCTATCCAAAATGTTGAAAAAAAATGTATATGTGTGTGTATGTAGAAAGCAAGTTTTGGCAATTTTCTGCTAGGTTTCCTCCTTTAGAAAATGCAAACTTTCTTTTTATTTCCTTTCAAAAGTATGAAAATTCTAAATTTCTACATATCTTCAAATTGCTTCAATTTTTTTGAAAACTTCTTTTTGAAAAATAAATGCTGAATAAATAAATAAATAAATAAAGGTCCTAAAATTTTTTTTCTAAAACTAACTAAAATGATTAAAAACTAACTAAAATGATAAAAGTGATAGGAAAATCGAAAAAATTTTGTCTAAAATTGGACAAGCATGCTTGTTCCCACCCCCAACTTAAGATGAACATTGTTCTCGATGTTTATGCCTGCAATGCAGAACTGTAAAAGTAACATGAGGAAACATAAATGTAAAGGAGGGTAAACAGAAGAAGTCACCTGAAGATGTGTCTAAGTTACTTCCTATCCAAGGTTAGACAAAACAGAAAAATAAGAATGAAAAGACAAGAAGCTACTCTAAAAGGAAATATTTACGCTAAAAAGAAAAAAAAACCTACACTACTAGATTCGAAAGCATGAGTCCACCTGGATCCCAAATGAAAATTTCCTCTACATAGTTTACAAAAAGTACAAAAAAAGATGAAACTATGTCAGTAGTGGGCTCAATGAACATGAGGACCACATGTTCTTGTAGACTATGAAGAGGGGACTACCATGAAAAATTCATCCTCCTCTCTGAAAAATAGATCTTTAAAAGATAGGAGAGGATGCAATTAGCAACCGGGTGGCCCTAGGTCCTCTCGTGCCACAAATTCTTTTGAATTGATTTCCACAGTCTATTTAGGCACGAGCTCAAAGGATTCCAAATTGTCAGATTCAGGGGTCTGAATGAGACCATTGTTCTCCAATTCTACAAGTTTTTGTAAACAACATTGAGGGCTAAGAAATGCCAAGGCAATTTCTCTAGGGGTTGGATCATCAGATTCCATGAAGAATTTAGTACAAGATTCCAAGGATTCCCAATTGTCTTACTCAGAAATCTGAAAAATAGGGTCATCCTCCCAATTGTAATCTTTCTTTTAAGGGTCATTAGGTTCATTTGTTGTTTTATCAATCATAGGCACATCGAATTTGTGAAAGACCACAATGCCAAATTCATCAGAGGAATCTAAATCATAAAAAGGATTAATGTAAAAGGTATAGATTCCTCTTTAGTGAAGTGGAATGGGTAGTACTGAGCAAAGCTAGGGTACGCGGGCTTATGTGATTCATCAACTAGTTCATGCATCACACCATCATCCATGTTCTCATGTGCACCCTTTAATATCCACTGCGTGTTTGTGTGATCCATATCTACAAGATCTTCAACGAATGTAGGGTCATCTTCAATTCCAAGGGTGTCGTTTCTTTTTCTCATTTCAAACAATGTTTGACTAATCAAAGTCATTATGCTTTCCATGCATTATGCATAATCTTGAATGGATTGCATGGTGTTATGTGTGGACTCAATGAATTTAGCTAAAGTATCCTCCAAAGAATTCTTCCGGGGTTGTAGTGGTTCATATGACCATTTGGGCAGAGGGGGATCATGAGGTGCATATGACCATTGAGAAGAAG
Source organism: Sextonia rubra (assembly GCA_037013555.1). Lineage (NCBI taxonomy): Eukaryota > Viridiplantae > Streptophyta > Magnoliopsida > Laurales > Lauraceae > Sextonia > Sextonia rubra. Next base: position 70,713,556 of record JASUAD010000001.1, read on the forward strand.
GGGGTACATATGATGTATCCTATGAGGGATAGTCATACGACCCATCCAGAGTAAATTCTTGGGGATCAGAGACATGATCCATATCGGGCCCATTTTGCCATTGTCCAGTGATTAATCATCCCAATTTGGACTACACATGCTACCCATGTCATTGTGGTAATGCCATTGATTTGAATTGATTTAGCCTACCATTGAATTCCCACATCCATATCAAAATGAGTAAATGACTGTGAAGGGTATAGGTAACCACATGGGACTCTTATTGGTTCATGATCTGGGCTAATCATTCCGTTAAAATTTTCCACAAATTCCTCATTGTAACGATGACAATAGTGATTGGCCCACTCCCGTTCATAACACCCGACCGAACAATTTGTTTGATGTAACTTTGCAATGTTTGCTTGTTCGCACAAGGCACGCCATGACTTCAGTAAGCCATCGGCATTGATTCCATTCTCATTGGTTTGCCCATTGTTAAGTCCTCTCATGTTTATGGATTCCTACCAATCCATTTTTGGAATCACTTGGTTTTTTTCTAAATGAGAAAAACCTAAATTACACAAGCAACTAAATAACTTCCTAAGGTTGAAAAGTTTTCTTAAGTTCCCCAATCTTGTCCTATGAAACCAACTCGGCCATGTTAGCCACCAGGAAGTGGTAGAGTCACAGATGGACCCATTTCAAGGACTAATTTCCTAAACAGACTAGCTGTCGTGCACTATAGAGGCGAAGGCTTTCTTGGGCACTAAGAAGATTAAGGACAGCGATTAGATCACTTTTGGCTTACAGTCTTCCGAAAGGAATTATAACAAGTTGAAAAATAGTAACTTTTTTCAATTTTAGAAAGTTTCTAAAAATAGAGTGAAGTGTATATTCTAACAATCCATGCACTTTCCTATTCAGATTTAGGGCGGCTCATCGTTTTGTTTCATGCATGTCCTCCTATTTCTAGAAAGACGCCAAAATTAAATCACACCCACAAAGCAATTTAAATAAGAAAAGTTAGAAAAGTTACCTTAAATGGCACTCCCCGACAACGGCGCCAAAAACTTGATCATGAATTTCAAGTGCAAAACCGCGATGTAGTAATAAAAACTGGTGAGACCAAGTTGATCCTTAGGGAGCAATGTCTTTTAAGGTTCTTTTTTCAACTTGTACCTGCCCTAAATAAAAATCTAAAACTAGCCTAATTTAAAAACTAACAAATACAATCATTCCTACATTATAAAAATAAAAATCAAACAATTACAATCCAAATAAATAAAAATTCCTAAATTAGAAAGCCTAAATCTAAAACTTCCTAAAAAAAGCTAAAATTGCTGCAAAATAAAACACACATTAGAACTTCTAATTAAATAAAACTAAAATTAGATGCTTACTAAAATAAAAACTAATCAAAGCTAGAAACTAATTAAACAAAAGTTTAAAACTTTCCTAAGTTAGAATTTCCAAAACTAGAAAACTTTCCAATTCAAAATCTTTAATTAAAACAATTTTAGAAAGATCTTTTAATTTTGGAAATTATCTAAAACAATAAAAGACATAAAACTAGAAACAAAACTAAAATTAGAAAGTTAGTGAAATTAGTAATGCAATGCATACCATGAGATGCTAGAAAATTTTAAGTTTGGAAAACTAATGTACTGATGCAAATTTTATGCATGATTTGAACTATTTTAATGCATCGTAAACCTAAGTTTAATGGCTGGAATTCAAACTATACTAATGTAGGAAACTAACAAAAAAAAAGTGAAAAAGAATGTAAAATGAAAAAGTTATGAATGCATAGATATGACAACTTTATAAAATTCTGTGCAGAAATTCTTATCCGAGTTGACTGATTGGCAAAGTTTAAGCCTTTGGTTCACAAACCTTTCGAAATTATTTTAACCTGAAATTCCGGGACATGAACGACCACAACCTAGGTTTTAATTTTTGTAAGTTTCAAAGAAAAATATTATGATTCGACTGGTCTACCCACTTCGAACTTTTTGCCAAAAACTATTTATGCAACTTGCTAAAACTATGTTGAATTATGCTATTTGTGTGTTGAGTCCGAATTTTATCATTAGATTCAAATAAAAAAGCTTAATTTCAAGCAACTTAAATATGCACAAAATCCTATGATATAAAAAAACATGCAATGACCTCTAATCCAACCATCAAACTATGCATAAAAAAAAGCATTAAAACATAAAGAACATAAAAAGAAATAAAAAAATATAGAAATTTAAATGTAGTAATGACAGGAAATTAAATGTAATAGTGCATAAAAGTAAATGTAGCAGTGCAGAAAATTAAATGTAGTGAACAGGAAAATAAATGTAGTAAAGTTATCTTCTTAAAATTTCTTTTAACTGGGTTCATGATTACTTCAAGTATGATTCTAGTATCTTAGGTCGTCAATCCAAGCATAAGAAACATTTATAACATATCCACACAAGCCATAGGAAAAGAAGAAAAATTTAAGAAGAATAACATTATACTAATATGTAAAAATCTTTATAAAAGATTGACCAATAAAATCAAGAAAATTATATGCTAGGATAGAAAAGAAGAACCTTTTCCAATGAAACTCCCAAGGGTGTAGTGTGGCCTTAGGGCTAAGCTTCCTTGAAGATTATGATGAAGAGAGAGATAAAGATGAAGAAGATGAAGTGTAGAGATTTAGAGAGGAGCTCTTTCCACAAAGAGTATGGGAGGCCAATGCCTTTAATTTATAGGAGTTGAGAGCTCCTTGTTTTTCTCCATAGATCTTACTTTGTAGCAAAAAAACTCTTTAAATTGGCAAGTCCTCTTATTAACTAACAAGTCTTCTAAGTTTGAGATGTGATAAGATTCCTTCTCTTGCTGGAATTCTAAGTATATCCACCTTTTTAGCTAATAGTTGCCAAAGGAGTATACCCACCTTTTTAGTTAACAGTTGCCAATGGATAGAGCCCACCTTTGATGAGACAATCTCAATCCCGAGTAGAAAAATTATAGCCATCTTCTTGGGGTCATAACTTTCTCAATTTGGCTCCAAATTGTATAATCTTGGGCTTTATGGATATCTACTTTGAAAGAGCTTCACAATGGTACCAAGATTGGTTTAATCAAATCTACAGTTTGAGAGATATGATCATTTTAATCCAAGCTATTCTGAAAAAAAAAATGAGATTGACTTTCCATCTTCTAATAGGACTCTTCTGTTTTCAATTTCTACTCCTTTGCAAAGAAGGTCTCTTTTGTGGCTTTGCTTTTATGAAATATCTTGAGATCTCTTGAAATTATCGTTGAATTATCAAAAAGATAATTTGGATGATGTAGTAAAAGATGGTGAACCCCTTCTTGGACATACCATAAGTGTATCCTCACACATGTGCATATGTGTGGGACCATGAAGCCAATTTTTTCATTTTTTTTCTTCTAATTTCTTTCTCTCTTTAATTCTTCTCTCCTTTCTTTTAAAAATAAATTTCTTGCTTCAATTCTTGAAAATGGGACCCATATCATCAATTTGCTACAAAACAAATGTGAATCCATGTGAAAAGACAATTTTAATCCTAAGATTACAAATGCATGAATGCGGGTCCATCTCTCATGAAATGACAATAAAAATGCACACCATTTTTCATGATTTTATGTGAATGAACTAATGATGATGAAAATTTAATTTTTTTCATGAGGAAAAAATTTTCAAAAAACTTTCCAAAAATAGAACTCCAAAAATAGTAGGCTTTATGAATGTAAGCAAAAAGTGTAATTTTTAAGCAAATTATGCAGAAATGCACTACAATAATGTATAAATGCATGAAACCATGATATCACAGTAAATAAGGCTCTTTTGAGTCAATAAGTCCTTAAAATGGTCCACAATGTATATAAAGTATGCATTTTTAAGGACTTATCAGCAAGTCACATTCTAAGGATCAAGCTCCTGTGAGATTGGAAACAAAGATTGTTGGGCTTGTCTCAAGCAGTTTATTTGGTGCGACTCTTGCCCATTTTAAAATACAAGATTCCAAGAAAGGATTTCTTCCTTTTAGACATGGAATTAATTTATCCAATGATCAGTGTCCTAAGACACCTGATGAGATAGAAAAGATGAAGGAAGTACCTTATGCTTCTGCAGTGGGAAACCTCATGTATGCATTGCTATATATTAGACCTGATTTTTGTTTTGCTGTCAACATGGTTAGCAGATTTCAGTCTAATCTAGGGAGAGAACATTGGACTATGGTAAAGCATATACTTAAGTACCTTAAGAGGACTATAAATTATATGTTGATTTACCAAGCCGAGAGTTTAATACCCATTAGGTATACAGACTCAGACTTCTAGTTAGATAATGATGCAAAAAAGTCGACCTCAAGATTTGTATTTACCTTAGGAGGTGGAGCCATAAGTTGGAGGAGTGTTAAGCAATCATGTACTGCCGACTCTACCATGGAAGCCAAATATGTGACAGCTGCTGAAGCAGCCAAAGAGGCAGCTTGACTCGAAAACTTCTTGATGGATCTAAAAGTGGTACCTTCAGTAAAATCACTTATAGTCCTTTATTATGATAATACCAGTGCGGTTGCTAATGCAAATGAACCCAGGATGCATAAGAAGGGTAAGCACATTAGCGTAAGTATCATCTCATACAAGAAATCATATAGAGTGGTGATATAATTGTGACCAAAATTGCATCGGTAGACAACTTGGCAGATCCTTTTACAAAGAACTTATTACAAAGAGCTTTATAGTCATGTGGAGGAAAGTGGTTAAAATACATGTCAACATGGCTTTGAGTCTAAGTGGGAGATTATTGGAAATATATACTAAAAGCATACTTTTATGTATTTGTCTTTAACTAATTTATTTAGTAGTAAAGTTTATCTTTTCATCTTAATGAGAATTTGTATGGGCAAATGTCTTTTATTCTATAAAGTAGACATGTTGGTGTATAGAGTTCAGCTTAAACATGGAAGACTTATCTATCGGTTCTTATAGAATATAAGTTGTTGCTCCCAATCTAAATGGAGTTGGAACACCATCGGTGCAATTGTTGCATGATGTTTTAGCATGCTTATCTTGGCTACGGGAAACGGTATAGTTTCAACTCATTATACTAGTATGCTTTATGAGTGCTTGTACTCTTAATCCTAATATAAACAATAGAAACATACATTTAGTGTTTGGCATTTTAATTTACAGAGTGAAACCTTTTATGGGTCAATAATATCAGTAAATTGGATAACTGCACTACGTGTATGATGGATATTAGTTTATTGACGGAATCCATATCCCGTAATAGGGATTAATGATATCCCCTTGATGAAGCTTATAAATTTTGATTATGTCAAACCCTACAGGTGGACTTTGTGTCTGACATATCAAATAAGTTATGTGTAAGGTCTCAAGGAATTATAAAGATATCGATTAAATATAGATGTCAATAATTATTTAATCGATAGATATATGAAATCTTAACATGCGAAGATTAATAAGCGTTTAATAACAAGATGCTCAAAATATTACTTTGGGAATAAGGACAGGAGTGCAATTATAATTCTTTAGTGGACTGAATTATAATTTATGAAACTAGAAATCTAATTTGGGTTGAATTAGGGTTTCCTATTTTCAAAAGAAGCCTATTCCTTATCCTTCTTAAGGTCCCTATTGTAGCCTATAAATATGCACTATTGCTTTCTAGGAAATATAAAAAGAAAATTCTCATTTTTTAGAGCAAGGAGAATTCGCAGAAAAGGCCTACACCCCGATGCAAGTTCGAGCATAGAGGAATCTAGTAGAAGGTCTTGAGATTTTCAGGTTGCTGTAAAATCGAGATCAAATCAGAGAGATCTCAAAGGAATGGTTCTTAAATCATCATCATCTAAAGTTAGTTCTACAGTAATCTGTATGCAATATCAAGGGATCCTAACGGTTACCTCCCAACATCAAAAGAGTATTGATTCGGTCCAAAGGCATTACATTACTGGCAGTAGGACCACCAGTTCGTTTATAAACCTACAAATGTTCATATTAAATCAGTCAGAAGAAAAATTGCATTTGCAGCCATGCATTGCCCGAATTCTTGCACTAATGTATCCCATGCGATCATTGTGATAGTGGCGTAGGCTTGATCTTATGTGCCCTTTCCTTTGGTTGGATTTGAAACTCTCTTTTCTAGTAAGTCTGACTATATAGTCCTGAAATATTGTCGAAATTTTGGTAGTTAGGACTAATCAACATAGCATAATGAGCATGAGTTTATGCCTATTTCTAACCATTTCGGTTCATCTAATAAGGAGATGATGTTGGTTCAAAAGGCATTCATAAACCATTTCGGCTAACCTAGCGGTAGCCATGTTGGTTATAAGGCTGATACAGTCCTTTAGGCTTATTTTGCAAAAGAAAAAAAAAACTAATGAGTTCCTCAATCAATACTTTTGTTAAAGCTAAGGAGAGGTCGTTCAAAATCTCCATGACCTAAACTAATTCATCTACAAGAACTCCTAAGTGGGCTCCAACTGACCCCCCTGCTCCTGCATCAAGGGTCATAGTCTTTCAAAAGCTCTACACTCCCATGAGCACGACTGTTTCCTCCAATCTAAGTGGCTCATCAATGACACCGAGCCCCATAAAAAAGATTGAGTTTCTCAAACCCTAGGTTTTCAAATATGCCTAGAATCTGTTTAGGATCTTTACCAAGGTTCAAGAGGAACCTACACCCAAAATGCAATTAGAAGGTGGCAAAGGCAGTAGTCTTCACATCATCAAGCCTCATCTGGTGGTAAAAAAGGTCTGACTCATGGATCAATACTCAACGATTCCTGGCAAGCCACATGCTACGGCTGCCCAAGACCCAAAGTGAACACCAACTCGGCCCAAACAGTGGGTCATGAAGAACCAACAACTTCAAGTATCAGAGGACCTTCGACAATTCCTTATACGTAAGAAGGCCCAGAAAGATGTGTTCATTCCAGGATGCAACACATGGTCACCACAGCTACATACCTCAAAACCTAGCAAGGCCTAGAATAAGCCCTCATCCTCACTTGAAGATAACACTTTCTACCCTCTAACTCAAAATAAAGGATGAAAGTTTGGCGGAAGGCGTTGACCATCAATCATTGTAATGCCGACTCTGCCATCCTCACCTCAATATCTTGTGCATGTTAAATATCAAAAGGAAGTTGAGCAATTGATCATTAACAATGCAACCAATCTGTCTCAATTCAAAGACACGCTCTAATAGAAAGAGTAAAAGAAAAAGAACAAAAGAGATGTTATGGACATCCTTTCATTTCTCACTTCTAATCCAATATGGGAACAAGTCGTTGACATTTCCAGGCTGATGGTGGCAAAATTCAAAGACCAAAACCTAGTGGCCAGACTAGCTAATCAAATCAAAAGAAAAACCTTGGCTCGTTATAGGGAGCAGACTCAAAAGCTGTCCCATTGCAATATCACTCAAAGGTGGATAGTTAAAGAAGATGATCCTGAAATGACCCCATCTTACATGGTCGGGCCAAGTTCTGATCGAACAGTTACTCGAAGTATGACTCAGACTCAATTACAAGGGTTTGATTCAAACTCTCGTTTTAGCAAAACTTCAGAAGGTCATGTCGATACTAACTCTGGAGATGATCCTATGATAGTCTTGAACACAGAATACATCTTGTCTACTCCTTAGACATTAGCATCATCCTACCCCGTTAGTATATCTTGTATATGGCTATGGTAGTGGAACTACTAAGGATATAAATGATGATGCTAGTGGTGACAAAAAGGCAAGTGAAGAGGATGCTGGTGAAATGAAGATGATGATGTCCATTATGCTATGAAGCAATAAGGATCCAAGATTAATGATGTAGCTGCCTGATTGTAACTCTTAATGGGTAAGCTAGGTGGGTCGGTTGAGACTCCAACAAATCCTCTTTTTGCTAATAGAAAAGAATAAGCAATGATCAAGAAAAATACAACTAAAATTGATCAGGTCATGGATCAAGTTGAATCCTTGATAGATAAGGTAACACTTGAGGATTCTTCTAGAGACCATTCACCAATTTTGGGTCTTCACAAACATCCAAAAAAACTTGTAACCTTCAAGGAGGTTGAAGAAATGCTGACAAAGTCGATGGTGGAGATCAGAATGAAAAAGAGGGGTATCACACCAAAGTACCCTCTAGAATTTGATCTTGTTCCATTTTTACTAGACTATAAGCTTCCTACTTTTCAGCCATACCTTGGGAAGGGGTTAGCTTCTTAGCACATTGTGCATTTCAAATTATTTCTTGGAAGTTTGCTAGAATTAGATACATTGAAAATTAGGCTATTTGTCGGCACACTAAAACGAGTCACATTTGATTGGTATAAGCGTTATGAGAACTCTTTTTCATGATGTGGTCAATCACAAAAGAAAAGTTCCTACTCTACTTCTAGGAGGAGGATTTGAAAGTCACCTTTGCCATGCTCAGCAACACAAGGTAGGGAGATAATGAGATTGCTTAAGCCTTTATCAATAGATGGAGAGCATTATCCTACAAATGCTGGAACAACCTTTTGAAAAGGCAACAACTGAGATATGCAAAACCAATTTATGGCCAGAAGTCAAGGCTATTATATTTAGTCATAAACTAAGTCCCTGGCTCGTAGAGGTTGGAGACACTCAAAGAGATCAATTAAAAGAAGGCAAACTCTTGAAGAACAGAGCCATCATCTTCTTTAGCTTCAAGGCCAAAGAAAAAGCAAGAGGTTTGTAATGTGCAAACCTCAAAACCTTTTCACAAGCCTCAAAATGCAAAGAATGATTAAAATAAAAAAAAGGAATATAAGAAAAGGAAGAAAACCAAATATCCCTTTGATGAAGATATTGAAGTAATTTTCCGATCATTGATGGACAACAACAAAATTGAACTTCCACCAATGAAGAAACCTGAACAGGTAGGTGGCATCAACGATCCCAATTATTGTGCATAGCACCGGATGGTTTCATTTCCTTCATAAACTGTTTCATTCTAAAAGAAAAGGTAAATGAGATGTGGAAAAATGGTGTGATAACTTTTGACCGAAAGTATGATCCTGTTCTGGTCAACATGATTTCTTTTGGACAATTTACACTTGTTGCAGTACCTTCTCCACCAAAAGCAATGACAGTTGAGTTTCATGTTATTAACATAGCACATAATGAGCAAGGCCTACTACCAATCAAGACCTCCTCGGGAGAAAAAATGTGGCTCCCCCCAGTCTTAGTAAATGATAAACACTGGGAAAAGGCTAAGACCAAACCCACATCCACTGAAAGAAAGAAAGTTAAAAAGCAACTCAAGAACTTGCAACGAGCTATCCAGAACTATTTGATTAAACAAGAAAAGCAAATCAAAAAGAAGAAAAGAGAAGTGACAAAGGCCTCTGCTTCAAAAGAACCTTTTAACTCAGTTAGGGGTCATTTCATCTTGTTTGATTTCATTAATCCAATTCCAAAAGATAAGGAAGAACCACCAATATCCAGTTGCAATAGGATATCATGGGATGGTACACCTCCCAATTTGTATGATGAGGAAGACTTCTCAAACTTCAAGGATGATCAGTGGATTTCTGATTACTTAGCTGATGAGTAGCCCTCTGATGAAGATGAGTGTTTTGAAGAAACCTTTGACTTTGAAATGGGTACTTTCAACATCAGATATGGTCTTAACACACTATCAATGGCTCTTTATGATCTACATAGATAAAGTGAAAATGGTTGGTCGATTAAACCTCCTCCTTTTCCATTACCTCCAAAGATTCATCTGGATCCTTTACCTTTGGTTGAATCTAATGGAAAGTAATAATAGTAAGCATCATCTTCTGGTTCCCAGGTGGTGATCTCTATACCAAATGGTTTTCCTGAACCAAGCCCTGAGCTACTTTCTTTAAAGCCGAGCTCTAAACTGAGCACTCAACTCGTTGTCCCTAAAGCAAAAGGTGAGCTTGAGTCACAAGCACAGCATAATGTACTCAGTATTAGTGATCCTATTGTACCTCAAAAAGTCTTCCAAGTTCAAGATAATCTTTTTGATTTAGAAGAAGAAATGCCACTAGCACCTACTTTGGTTGTCATTAACTCCTCTACTGATGAACCTTCAACATCTCAAGCGGCTGTTGACAATACCAATCAAGAAGGCTTAGAAGAAATCAGCTAGCTCTTTGTTGAACCTGAAGAAATCAATGCCATAAAAAGAGATACTCATCAGGAGGTTAATCGAAACAACATGATCAACGATGGCACTCACTCTGGTTGCAACTATAGGGTCAACTACGATGGCCTTTTTTTTTAAGTAAACCCTTCAGAGAACAATTCAAATGTAAATGTAACTTCTTCGAAAGCAAATGATGATGAAAAGTCATCAGAGCCATTCACGTATAATGTTATTGAACCCCTCAAGCACATATCTGCACGACTCCACAATTTTTATCTTTTGCAGATGTCTAAGGAGACTCGTAACCGTTTCATATGATCTATATACGCTTTAAATATTAGCAATCAAAGTCATGTAGCACAAGTACATCAGATAGAAAAGAATTATCTCAAAGCAAAGTCTAAGAGGCTTCAGAAGCAATGTATGGACTGTCTTTCCATTCATAATGCTTCTAAAGCCACCATCTCCTTCACGAAAGAGGATCTTCTCTTAGGTGACATGAAACACAATGCCACTCTACTTCATGGCCTACATCAAGAACATACTTGTTCAGAGGGTTCAGGTTGATCCAGGATCAACCGTGAATCATATCACAATTATAGCTCTTCGAGAGCTTAGCATCTTGGTGAGCAAGTTATCTACCATAGAAACTTTAATCCAAGGCTATGATGGAGAAGTTCAAGATCCCATTAGCAAGATTCAAATTCAACATAAGCTAGGTGATTTGAATTCAGAAGCCACTTTACACATGACAAAAACACATGCTTATTACAACATCCTTTTTGGAAGGCGATGGCTTTATGACTACTTAATAGTGCCTTCCACCATTCATCAATGCTTTAAATAAATTATTGATGATGGTAGGGTGCACCGTATCTTTATAAACGGAAAGCCATTCAAAGGAAAGTAGGTCTACTTTACAGATGCAGCTATGTATCAAGAAAGATCTACAAAACCCAAACTAGATGCAAGTGAATCTCCTGTGGATGATGATCCAGTAGAGCCCTTCACTATTTCCACGGAAAAAAGAACCTACCCAGGGTTTGACAAAAGACTCGAGCCCACCAAGAAATTGGAATTTATAAAGAAGCCAAAAGCCATATTTGTAGATGCCAAAGCTCTTCTAATAATCAAGGTCAAATCTGAAATCAAACAATCAGATCAACCTTTGGTCATATCCACAAAGTCATCCAAGACAAAGGAAACAAGCCTTGTCAGTCATACAAGTAAGGCTTGCAATACAGCTATGTATATAGCACCTGCTCGAAGCTCAGCAATGCCAACAATTTAGTACTTCTTGGTGCCAATGAGGAATGGCAAACCACCTATTATATTCTACAGGGCAAACCCAGATGATGTGATAGTACTCCTACCACCAGCTAGGCAAGGTTCACCATCTATCAAGGCAGAGCAAGCATCTCAAGCAAGATTCTCCTCCTTTAGACCAGCCTCTCACAGAGTTATGCATCTTTTGGGTAATCAAAAAGGAGAAAATGGTGATACTAAGTCTCCCACTTCGGCAATTCCTACAGTAACTGTTGAACCATGCGTCACTCTAAGAGAGCTGGGTTTGAGCACGTAAAGTCCGAAAGAGCCAATTTAGAGATATATTAGTCGGTGGCAGGATCTAGTAACAAGATATGGAAATCCCCCAAGGTGGGCAATATGGGTTCATCTATGTTGGTGTGGACTACTTCCTCATTTTCGAGAAGTAACCATAGCAGCTGAATTCCAAACATTAGATGAGATGTCGCATCACATCTCACACATTAAGGTTGTAATTCAAAGCTTCCCAAGAAGACCAAGACAATGAAGGTTTTCTCATCCTACAAATGTGGTTTCTTTGGTTGGTGACACAGATTCTTACTAGGAAAACATTAATGTACCTCCTCCTGTGAAGAGAATATCACTGACGAGCCCTGATTCTCATGTCACTTTCAGACAACTATGTTGACATCGTAACGCCGAAGTGAGTCATCCTACAGATCATCAACATATGGCTTAACTTGGCTAAAAACTGTGAAAACCATCCACACTACTCAGCGTCGATTCATTTGTGCTGCATAGGCTTCAGGTCGTCGCTTCGTAGCTTGATAGTAACAATGGAATTTCAAACCTTTGATGAAATGTCTTAAATTGTTTCATCTATTAAAGTAACACTCTACCATTTATGGGGGAGATCCAAACAAACGCACCCTGTATATGTTGTTTTAATGGTGAAGGATTTAGATTCTGACTCAAATTCTGAGGATGCTATGATGATGGATACCTTCGTACATTTTATTGTGAATTGAGATCCTCCACTCTTTTTGTGGCCTACTCCATCTCAAATCTATGATTTTGGTGGCGCTTACTTCTTCATACCTCCATCCATGCAACATAACTACTCAAAAGTCTTCCATTAAGCCAAAGGTGCTCTTACTTCTTATCCTATCAAAAAAATCACTAATGACAAAAGGATAAGGTTTAACATCTATCTTATCATCTGCAATATGATGAAGAACATGGGGTACAATCTCAAGAAGCCCATTGGCCTCAGAATGAGTGCAAATGGAGTTCAAGTCCTTTTAGACGTCTTCACTCTAGAAATGAAGGAAGATCTCCAAAAAGAGCATAGAATTGAATAGCTGCGACATTGCATATGATATGTTCCTTACTACAACGTTCCTAAGACAACTCAAAACTTCAGAACAAGGTCTATTGCCTTCATTGAGGGTGATGATTTTGATGATTCTTAAGAGACGACTGTCTTCCAAGACCTGCTAATTGGGCTATTTTTCATCATCCTAAGGGTACAAGTGATGATGATGACACAATGTCACCAGTCACTTATTATTAGCCACCTAAACTTAATGAAGAAGTAGACCCATCTCAGTACACTCATTAAGAATGTCTAACCCTTGATATAAAAGCTAAAGATCCTAAAAAATAGAATTTGTGGAAAAGGATCAATCCTTGGCTAAATTGATCACGCTCGAAAATGATTATGAAATGTAGCGAAATCGTGTCCAACATCCACACATGCAAGCACGTAGAAGAATAGGAAAATAACTATGGATCATCATTAAATTCCCTTTAATTACATGGGTTCAATGCTCTAACCTCAAGGATGTAAGTTGTTTACCAGTTTTGAAAAATTACAACCCCTCTCCCTCTAGTCTCAAATGTGATACAAATTGGAAAAATTAAGAAAATTATATGAAAAGTTGACAAACATGCAGAAAAAAAGGAGACAAGGGAGTGGTGACCATGACTCACGGTTACTGATTGACAATGGCCGCTTTGGCTACTATTTGTCTCTGTTTCGCCTTGGTTTGCCCCCATAGTACTTTCAAAGTGCTGGAATATGTAGTTTTGACTTTAGTAGTGTTGAATGAACGCCAAGAATGCTGAATTTGACCGTAGAGTAGCCACTTCTTTATTACGGAGCACTTTTGTGCAAATTCGGAAAGAGTGTTTTGTATAAGCAACTAAGAGCCAAAGTTGTATCATTCTAACCCTATGATTTTCAAGGAACAAAATGAAACCTCGAAAGGCTTACTCACAACCTTAGAGATGGCCTAAAAGCCTTTCAAGTGGGAAAACCAATCATAGTAGCTTCATCCCGTCGATTTTCTTTGATGCTTGAAAACCTTGAAGTTCAATGTCTATGGTCATGGCAAGATGTATCTTCCTCTCATCTCTCCCCATAAGTCTATGAGAGGAAGGAAAATAGTGAACTCGGATGCTTGTGGTGCCTTAGAAACTTGGAGATCTTGCTTCAAACTTGATTGAGGAGCCTTGGAATCCTTGTTTCAAACTTTGAACCTTGTCTGGAACCTTTCGAACCCTTTCCCAAATGCCCAAACTTGCCTTTTATAGACTGAAGAGGCAGTTTGGGGAGTTATGGGAAGTTGTAGTTCAAAATAAAGTGGAAAAAACCACTAAAAATAACCTCGAACCACTTCACAAGTGTCCGTGACCATGGCCACGGTCACGAATAGGCCCAATTTTGGGTTTTTTGATTATGTGAAACCATTTTCATCAGTTTGGGGCCTGAACAACGTCCGATTTTCACAAAACTTGGAACATTGTTTTCTAACACCATTTTGAGTGTTTCATAGAAAGTTCAGCCTGTGTTGATCTTTTGAAGTTTGTAAACTCTCCCTTTGACTTTTCATGAAAGTGGGCACTTGTATTAGATATTTAAGGCCCAATTGACCTCAGATTAACTTGAAACTTAGAGGGATTGATGTTAGGAGCATCTTGGACTGTCCATAAAAATTTCATGCTGTTTGGATTTTTGGAAGTAGGATTTTGACCAGTGGCCACTGTTGCATGTTCTAAGTCAATATCCATTTGCATTGTAGGCTGTCAACTTGTTTTTCTACCTAAATGTTATTTAATTGATTTGAAAATCTGAGGAGTTGACCTTGAGAACATTTTGAGTCTCTCATTGAAATTTCATCTGCTTTGGCCTCTTAGAATTAGGATTTTGGTCAACGACCCCATGGCTTAGGGGACACTAACTCTTGAGCTTACATGTAGCTGAAGTAGGGTCAAATGAAGTCCCCTAGGCTTGAAATATTTTCAGAGTCATTTTTGAATATGACTTGAGCTTTGCATCCAAATATCATTAACTTTAATAACCAAGAAGCAGGATTTTGGTCAGTGACCCCATGGCTTGGGGGTCACTGACCCAAAGTTGATATGATTGTTGGACTTTAGGTCAAATGACATCCAGTTGACCTGAAATTTGCAAAGTCACTCCTTAATCTAATTTGAGCTTCCTCCAGGAGTTTCAGCTAATTTCATGTAGAAGTGTCAGTTGCCACAGTGACCCTAAAGAGTTGGAAAACAACCGCTGAAGTTAGAGTTTTGAGCTAAAATAAAGTCCAAATGCTTTGAAACTTTGAAGCATCATCCCTAAGCATGTGTTGGAGTTTCCTTTTGATTTTCAGCCACTTTGCTAACCCAAAAGCTTGAATGTGTTCGGTGACCCTAGGTTTTGAGTCAATGAACCTTGAATTTGGTGATTGGTGAGTTGAGTGACTAAATGAAGCCCAATAACTCTGAAATTTGAACTGTTGTACTCTAGGCTCACCTGAAGTCTTCTAAGTAAGTAGCATCAGCTCTAAACATCTGGATGCAGTATTTGACCTGGCATTCCACAACCCTAGGGTTTATGTGCCCATGAGCTTAGAATTTGCCTGTGAAGTCTTCACTACAACACTTGTAACATTTTGTGATTTTTTATGGGTCAACATAAAACTCTAAATGAAGTCTAGGAAAGATTTTTGGAATTGCAAGCTTTCAAAGATATTGTGGAAGAGCCTCCTCTCAAACCTCCAACTAAAGACTAGGTATAGGAAATAAACTTGTGTACTCCAGAAAATCCTCATCCTACTTTAGTAATCTCTCAAATTAAAGGAAAGGGACTTGACATGTATAGGACTTTCTTATGAGAGTCTATAGATTGTTTTACATGGACCTATGCAGAAATGTCGGGTATAAATCTAGAAGTTTCTGGACATAAGTTAAGCATAGCAGATGATGCAAATTTTCTCACAGATAGCACCAATATTCTAATTGCACTCAAAAATGATTATGAAATGCAGGGGAATCATATCCAACATCTACACATTCAAGCGTATAAAAGAATGAGAAAATTACTATGGACCATCAGTAAATTCCCTTTAATTACATGGGTTTAATGCTCTAACCTCAGGGATGTAGATTGTTTGCTAGTTTTGAAAAATTACAACCCCTCACTCTGGTCTCAAATATGATTAAAATGGGAAATTTAAGAAAATTACATGAAAAGTGGATAAAAATGCAGAAAAAAAGGAGATAAGAGATGGTGACCGTCACTTAGGGTCATTGACTAATAGTGGCTGCTTCGGATTTATTTGTCTCTATTTTATCTTGGTTTGCCTCTGTAGTGCTTTTAGAGTGCTAGAATCTATAATTCTAACTTTAGGAGTGTTGAATGATTGCCAAGAATGCTAAATTTGACTGTAGAAATGCCTAGGACCTTTGGTAATCACCACTTCTTTATTATGGATCACTTTTGTGCAAATCCGAAAAGGGTGCTTTTGTACAAGCACCTGAGGCCAAAGTTGTGTCATTCTGACCCTATGTTCATCAACTCCAAGTGTAGAGCCACGATGTAGTAATAAACTGGTAAGACCAGGTCGATCCACTGGGAACAATGTTTTTAAGATGTTTCCAACTTGTCACCTATCTAAATAAAACTCTAAAACTAACCTAATTTAAAATCTAACAAATACATTCATTCCTAAGAATTAAACAATTACAATAAAAATTCCTAAATTACAAATCCTAAATCTAAAACTTCCTACAAATTAATCTAAAGTTTCTACAAAATAAAACACACATTAGAACTTCCAATAAAATAAAACTAAAATTAGAAACTCACTAAGATGAAAACTAAACGAAGTTAGAAACTAATTAAACAAAAGTGAAAAAAAGAAACTTTCCTAAGTTGAAATTACATTAGGTTAAAAATCTACACTTTCTAAAAACAAAAGATTTAGAAAACTAGTTCAAATTTAAAATGATCTAAATTAGAAAGTTAGTGGATCTAAGAACAGCAATTGGAAACTAGCATAGGTTAAGCAACTTCTAAAACCAAACAATCTATATGAATTAAACAATGCAACTTCCTAATTTAAAAATGCATCAATTTAAATGATAAACTAAAAAAAATTTGAATGCAAATCTGAAATCTAAATCTCCTAAGGTGAACAAGATCCAAGAACAATGAAGATTCCTCATTCTAAAAACAAGTTACCCAATGTATGAATGTATAGTCTACATGTGATGGTATTATGCATGAATTAGATGGGCTGCCAATAACATTCAGAAATCAGATTTAAAAGACATATTTTTCATGAATTTCAGAACTGAAATCTCTTCAAAAATACAGAAGTTTAAGCTTTAAACTGGGTCCAAGCATTTTACAATTATTCCACAAAATTCCAGTCATAATTCAGCCATTATGTTGCTCCTTTAAAGATGAATTCAACACATTGATGAACTAAGTTCAAGAGTGCTTTAGTTTTGAAATTTTTTTTAGAAGTCAAACACATAATAAGTGGAAAAAAATTGCACAAATCTGATCATAAAATTTGTCCAACATATGACCCATTGTAAAATTGTATTCTGCACAATTTTGGACTGTTTTTCATAATTTTAAAACACATAAATTTCAGACGCTCAATCTGATTTCTGAACTTCCATGAAAAACACCATTAAACATGATTCTAAAAATTTAAATATGCATAAACCTAATGTAAGTTTCAGCAATGAAAAATTCTAAAAAAAACTGTGCAAGAACATTAAGTGTGCAAAAAATTGAAATAAAAGTGCAGAAAAATAAAAATAAAAGTGCAGGAAAAATAAATGTGTTGTGCTGAAATTCAAAGGTGGTATAATGTTGAAATCAAAGTTGATGAAATAGGAAATCAAAGGTGGTAAAACTGAAGTCTAAGGTGCTATATTCTCTCAAAATTCTCTCTTAATCCAGGCCTAAAAATTACTTAAAATATGCTATCTTATATTTGGGTCGTCAATCCAAACAAGAGAACACAAATCAAGTAATCAGAACAACCATAAGAATAAGAAGAATAAAGATGAATATCATTGAACTACTAGTATATCAATTCTTTACACAATATGAGAAAAAAAATTAAAACAAAAAATTACACATACTAGGATGGAAAAAAATTCCTCCTTCTAGTTGAACCCTTCAAGGTTGGTGTGTGGCTTTAGGGCTAAGCCTCCTTGATGACTTAAAATGTAAAGACAAGAGAGGGAAAGATGGTTGTAGGAAATCTATAGGTGGGAGGTTGGTAATTCTTCCATGCCTTAGACTACCACAAGGGTACCTTATTTATAGCTTTTCAAGCTCCAAAATTTTCTTTCTCTCTTGATATGATAAAATCTTAAAAATAATTGAAATTTGAAAAAAATTGGAATGAATATTCAAGCTTGGGTGTGAGATATTCTTTGGCTTGCCTTTCTCTTTTTTTCTTTTTTTTTTCTTTCTTTCTTTGTTTGGAATCCTTCTTTGATGCTTCTTTCTTTTCTTGTCATTGCCACCTTGTATTAAGATTCTCTTGAGAGGTACTTTAGAGAAAAATCCTCACTTGAAATCAAACATAGGCCATAGAAGGTGTAGAACTTCTTGTTAACTTTCCCTCCATGGAAGATTCTCCTTGTTGGTGTTATATTTTGTGGACTCAATCCATCAGTTGATGTAATAAATTGATTAATTTCTTTATTTATCAATAAAATCATGCTTTACTTTCATGAGATGAATATTATTTTACTACTTCATGCACATGACCAATACATATGACATAATGGTTCATGAGTTGAACCGGGTCCCATTAGTATATTAGATGTGATATATGTGCATGGATGAGATCCACACATGGGAGATATATGTCACAAATCTTATACTTAAATAGCTTCATAACCAGTAATGAGACTGGGCATCTCATTTGATAAGGTTGCAGCACTTTGATCACTATGAGATAGTGTGATTTGTCTCGATCATCAGAATGTAAGATTCTGGATCACGGTGCTGGTACATTGGATGTATTGAAGGACCATGAGATGCACCTTATGGAATTCCGTCTCAATAATAAGGTATGCTCTCATAATTCCCTAGCAATAAGCTCTCAATCCTGAAACATTGATGAACTTAAGTTTCTATCTATTCATTTGCTTTGAGTCACCAATGAGTGAGGCCGACTATAGGTTAACACCTTGGTGTCTTAGGTATGTGGTAGTAGAACTGTGGGAACATTGAATGATCAAGATGGAATCTATCTCTATTATCCCCTTGTGCCAATTAATGGATTTGTCATTAGTAAGTGCGCACCCATCTCAATTAAGAGTTAATTGGATGGTACTGATGATTACTGTGATTAATTAGGGCTCAAGGATAATAAGATGTGGAACTTAGATTGGAAGAGACAGATTTATTCCAATTGATCTACGGATATTGATAGAGGGGCTTACTTGTGGTAATTGGGAAGTTTAGGGTCTTCATTGTAATTTATTCCTAAGACTGGAGTGCAATTGCATTTATGTAGTGGTGTTATTTGCAATTAACTATGGGCCCGGATTGCACATGAGATGTGGGGTCGCGGTGTTCCAGTTGGAGCCAGCTTTCTCAGGAATCCCTAGTGGTCCCCACGCTAGCCCAAGATATTGGAAAATACTAATCCGACTTGAACTCTAGAAAGAAGAGTTTGGAAAGGAGAAAGTTCCTAATTGCTTTGGAAGTAAGACTTCTATTTCAATTAGACAAGGGAGAGATTTGAAAGTCTATAAAATCTCTTGGATGTCCAATAAGACTCTCACTTACACCCAAAACCCTATTCGTGCAAGAGTTGCACGAGTTTCTCTCTCCTTTTCTCTTCTAGTTCCTTGGAGTTTCGAATTGGGATTTCTCCTGAAGATTCCACCACTCTTCTTGAGAAAAGAAATCCAATTCGGGTCATAGCGTGGAAGGCTAAGAGGTGTTGAAGATTCTCATCATCAAGTAGAGTCGCAACTTCTCCATTAGAGCACTGCGGATCTCCAAAGGTATGATCTACTTCTTTCATGTCGTAAATTATTGTGGATATTTAGTGCTATTTGATTCTATCTTTTAGATAGAATATTTAATGTACATGGTCACGAGATTGAGGGTAATGCATCCTGGATTGGGTTTTTGGTCTTATGGATAGTTGATCCCTGTGTCAAAAGGGTCAAAAGTTTTGAAAATCTATCCACGAGACCCACCTGCTTCCAACAGTTGGCTCCAAAATCAAAGAGATATTCTTAGATAACTCTCCTTGATTTTTTTCCAATAAAAATTGAGCTTAAATCTGAATTCCACTCATGTTGGGCTTGGGATACTTGCTGCCATCTTTTTTTTTCATTTTTTTTAACTCCTACTCCTTTGCAAAGAAAGTCTCTTATGTGGCTTTCCTTCCATGAAATATCTTGAGATCTCTCAAAATTATCTTGAAATGTGTAGCAAAAAGATGGACCCCATCTTGGATGTCCCACAAGTGTGTCCTCACACATGTGAATATGTGTGCGACCATGAAGCCAATTTTGCATTGTTTTCTTCGAATTTCTTTCCTCTCTTCAATTCTTCTCTCCTTTCTTTTGAAAATAATTTTCTTGCCTCAATTCTTGGAAATGGGACCCATGTCATCAATTTTTTGCAAATACAAATGTGAATTCATGTGAAAAGATAAATTTGACCCTAAGAACACAAATGAATAACTGTGGGTCCATCTCTCATGAAATGACAATGAAAATGCACACCATTTTTCATGATTTTATGTGAATGACTTAATGATGATCAAATTTTGATTTGTTTCATGAGAAAAATAATTTTTACAAAACTTTCCAAAAATGGATTCCAAAAATGACAGGTTTTACAACTTTTTGAAAAATGATGATTTTTGTGCATTTTTGTGCAAGAAAATATTAAAATGAGTTTAAGATACACAAGGACATGGAATGATACTAAATGAGGCTCTCTTGACTTGATAAGTCGTTGAAACTTTTAAAAATGTCATGGAAAAAGTGCATTTTTTATGACCTACCACACCCCCCAACCAGCATTTTGCTAGTCCCTAGCAAAAATTGCAAATAGAAATACGAAATTATATCATGACCTAATCTAACCTAAAACTAATGCAATGCAATAAAAGTAAACATGAATGCAACACCACTTTTGCTAGTACTCTCAACTGCATTTAGTGTATGCAGCAAGCCCTTAAACTCCTTGGTTCCCCCTAATGGACAAGTTGTGCCTCGTGAGAGTTTGCAGTGAATATAGCCACAAAAGTTTCATTATTTATTTATTTATTTCAGAAGAATAAACAAAAATAAAAGAGAAAAGAAATTTTCCAAAAGAAAATTCACTCATATCAGATATTTTTAAAATCCAAAATAATCAAACTTTCAGACTTTTCAAAGTCTGGTCCATAGTTCTATTTTTGAAAACTTTCTCAAATTCAAACCAACTTGCATGCCCAATGAAAAATAAATACATCAAAAACTTATTTCAAATATTCCACGATAATGCTGCAAAAACAAAAAATTTCCTTTAAATAGTCTGATCCCCTGAGATTTAGCAAAAACAAATTTCCTCTCAAAGCTACTAAGATGGCTGCCACTTTACTGTTTGCTTTAATTGGCCTCTTTTCTTTCATTATCTTTTTCTCACACAAGGGTTCCTAAGTTCATATGATATAAGAAAAGTTAGGATCCAGGGAACAAATCCGGTCCTTGTTCTTCCTCGCACATATTCCCTTGCAAACTTTTCCAAACACTCTTCACTCACTTGCATTTTCTAATATAGAAATTTCTAAATTCATATGATATAACAAAAGTTGGGATCTAAGGAGCAAACTTAGTCCTTATGCATTTCCACACATATCCCTTGAAAATTTCTACGAACACTCGTTGGGCCATAATTCATCATTATTCTTTTTTAAAAAAAATTATTTTGTGACTGTGTAATGTTTAGGTCCCTTAAGCTTTCTAATTAATCCATGTAGTGAGCGTTAGGCTAATGACTCTCAAACCAGATGGCTTTAGGGCACTAGATATAGATATATCCCTCCGGGCTTACTAGCTCGAGTTAAAAAGGCTGCGAACCCAAACTAGTCACAAACTTCTCATTATATGTGGTTTTTTCTTTTTTTTTTTTTTCACTTTCAAATTGAAAGTACACACTAGGTGGCATTTCTCATTTCACTCGAATTAATTCATCTTGGTTCTAGTATATACAATTTACCAAAAATGAGCTAGGAAACAAAAATATTATATAAACTAAATCTTAAGTTCACATCGTATTCTCCCAAAAAATTCCAAAATTCCAAAAACAGCATTAAAGCTTCCTATCCAAAATGTCAAAAAATGTATACGTGTGTGTATGTGGAAAGCAGGTTTTGGTACTCCTCTGATAGGTTTCCTCTTTTAAAAAATGCAAACTTTTCTTTTTATTTCGGTCCAAAAGTATGAAATTCTAGATTTCTACATATCTTCAAATCGCTTCAATTCCTTTGAAAATTTTCTTTTTTAAAATGAAAAAAATAAATAAATGCAGGCAAAAATTCCTAAAAAACCTAAAAATTGAAAAAATCTTCCTAAAAATTGATGAAATTTACAAAAAAAATGAAAAAATGTACCTAAAGTCCTAAATTTACCTAAAGTGCTTACCTAAAGTGCCTAAAATTGGACAAGCGTACTTGTTCCCCCCCCCCCACCCCCCCCCCCCAAACCAATTAAGTGCATTGTCCTTTATGTTTATGCATGCAATGCAGGATAGTAAAAGTAACATGAGGAAAGATAAATGTAAAGGAGAGTAAAGGAAGAAAGTCACCTGAGAGTGCATCTGTACTGCTTCCTATCCAAAGTTAGACAAAACAAAAGAAAAACTACAACATACATAATATCCACAGAAAAAGGACTCTATCAGATCCAGGGCCAATTAATCCTTGTAGACAGGATCATCAAGAGGAATTTCTTCCTCTTCAGGTGGTGCGATCTCCAAGAATGGCTTTAACCTCTGGCCATTGACTTTAAACATCTGGCCATCCTTGGGGTCATAAATCTCAACAGCACCATATGGAAACACTGCTTTAACAATGTAAGGACCAATTTATCGAGATTTGAGATTGCCAGGAAACAAGCAAAGCCTAGAATTATAAAGGAGGACTCTTTGCTCAGGGGGTGAATTTTTCCTAAGGATGTGATTATCATGAAAAATATTTTTTCCCTCTTCGTATATTTTTGAATTTACATAGGCTTCCCTGCACAACTATTCCAATTCATTCATTTGCAATTTCCTATCAAATCCAACCTTATCCATATCGAAGTTGAATTGTTTAATAGCCCAATAAACTTTATGTTCAAGTTCCACTGGGATATGGCAAGCTTTCTAGTAAATTAGCTGGTAAGGAGACATTCCGATGGGAGTTTTGAATGCTATCCAATAAGCCCATAATGCATCGGTTGGTCGTGTAGACCAATCTTTTCGATTAGGGTTTACAATAGTCTCCAAAATCTGCTTGATTTCATGATTTGATACCCTACTTGTGCACTAGTTTACTGGTGATAAGGGGTGGCCACTTTGTGAGTTATTCCATATTGCTTCATAAGGGCCTCAAAACTTTTATTACAAAAATGCGATCCCCCATCACTTATAATAGCGCGAGGGGTTCCAAATCATGAAAACGCATTCTCTTTTAAAAATCTCTGTATCGTTTTAGCATCAATACTCCGGCAAGGAATAGCTTCTATCCATTTTGAGACATAATCAACAGCAACCAAGATATAAATAAAACTACAACTATGAAGAAAAGGTCTCATAAAATCTATTCCCCATACATCAAAAAGTTCGACTACCAAAATTGGGTTCAAGGGCATCATGTTTCTTTTTGAAATATTGCCCAATTTCTAGCAGCGCTTACAGGTTTTGCAAAATTCATGAACATCTTTAAAAAGTGTGGACCAGTAAAAACCACATTGCAAAATTTTGCAAGATGTCCTTTTAGCAGAAAAATGGCCTCTACAAGCCTGTGAATGACAAAAGGAAATGACACTAAGAATCTCATTATCTGGCACACATCTCCTAATAATTTGATCTAGGCAACATTTGAACAAGTATGGATCATCCCAGGAAAAATGTTTAACCTCAGCAAAGAATAAATCTTTATCTTGCTTAATCCAATGGTTAGGAATGCTACCCATAGCAAGATAATTTGTTATATCTGCAAACCAAGGGAGTTGGGACAATGCAAAAAAGTGTTCATCTAGGAAATTGTCCTGGATTGGTGTTGGCTCAACAGGGTCAGAAATAACAAGTCCAGAAAGGTGATCTACCACAACATTTTCTACTCCCTTTTTATCCCTTTTTATCCTTGATTTCTAAATCAAATTCCTAGAGTAGGAGGATCCATCATATTAGTCTGAGCTTAGCATCTTTTTTAGAAAGAAGATACTTTAACACAGAATGATTAGTAAACACCACAATCTTGGATCCAATCAAGTAAAAAAAAATTTGTCAAGTGCGAAGACCACTGCAAGCAATTCCTTCTCAATGGTTGAATAGTTGATCTGTGCACTATTCAAGCTCTTACTTGCACAATAAATCATGTAAGGCTTTTTATACTTACGTTGCCCCAAAACACCCCAACCTCATAATCACTGGCATCACACATGAGTTCAAAGTGATGGTTTCAATCCAGAGGTTGTATAATTAGAACAGACGTTAGCACTATCCTTTCCAATTTTCTCTTTCAAATCCAAAGAGACATGTTGTTTATCTTTTTTCGGATTCTCTTGAAGCCCTTTACTATTGCTTAGAGTGATTATTTCAGCACACTCCTAATAGTTTGGGTTAGTTATGTCGTTTATTTCAAACTGGCATTTTGGATTCGAGAGAGGTTAAGTTAGAAATGTTCCTTTCCCTTGTCCTTAAAGGCTACGTTTGATTTGTTTGACAGAAGTCTCTAACCTTTGGATAGCATGTCGATTATCTTGAATAGCCTGCTGGTTATTATGAATAATCTATTGATTATTATGCAGGCTTTGCATAAACTATTGTTGAGATTGTACTAGCATGCTAAGGGTTTCCCCCAGTGACCTATTCTGAGCTTGTGGTGCATAAGATGTATTACGCTGTGGGGGCACGTATGCACCAAAATCTGATGGTCTTTGGGGAATATACTCAGGTGTAGCATTTGGTCCATTCCTCCAGTTGAAATTTGGGTGATTCCTCCACAAAAGATTATATGTGCTCCCCCATGGTATTTTTATTAAACAGCTTTTGATAAGAGTTCAAAGCATTAGCCTATTCTTGAATCGCTTCCTATAATGCAAGTCCAGTTGGACAATCTGCTGACATGTGATTTTCAGAAGCACAAATACCACAAACCATAACTGTGTCCTTATTCTTTCCAAGTTTCAAGATTTCAACTTCTCTTGTAAGTGCTGTAAACTTGGCTTAGATTTCAATTTGATTGTTCAAGTGATATAATCCTCCTCCTTTAGACTAATTCAATGACCTGGATTGATCTACCCCATCAGACAGGCGCATTGTTGGACATTTTCAGCCATTAGTTCCAAAAATTCCCACGCTTCTGCTTTTGATCAAATTGACCATTGCACATCATCTTAATAAATTAATGGGTAGCAGGAGTTAAGCCCTCAATAAAAATTTTGATGAGACAAAATATTTCATATCCATGGTGAGGACATGCAAAGATCAACTCGTTAAATCTTCCCCAACACTTATAATAGGGTTCCTTGAGATTTTGTCTGAATATCATAATCTCCCTTTTTAAAGTGTTGGTTTTGTGTTGTGGGAAAAATTTTTTCAAAAATTCAGTCTCTACGCCTTTCCAGGTATTGATTGAACTTAGTCTAAAAGAGTGGAGACAAGTCTTTGCTTTATCTTTCAAAAGAAATGGAAATAACCTAAGTTTGATTACATCCGGCACTACATTTTTTAACTGAAGTGTTGAACATACTTCATCAAATTCTTTTAAGTGCAAGTATGCACTTTCAGAGTCAAGCCCATGAAACTTAGGTAAAAGTTGGATCATGCCCGGTTTGATTTCAAATTGACCTGTAATTGTGGGCATCACTATACATGAGGGTGTGGTTTGATGTGAGGGGTTCAAGTAATCACGTAAAATCCTAAGTGGCTGGTTAACCTCCACACCATTGCGGTCCCCATTATTATTTCCATTCCTAAGTTGGGCATCATTGTTACCGGACCCATTCTCCATTTGAGATAATCTCGAAGGACTTAAGGGTCTAGGATATTCTTTCCTTTCTAATCTATGCACTGAACCTTTTTGCCAAATTGGCTGAGAGGACTTGTCCTTTCTTTTTTGAATTTTGAGAATTTTGTTTTTTTATTTTTTTAAATGAGAAAAACCTAGATTTTTCGAGCAACTAAGTAACTCCCTAAGGTTGAAAAGTTTCCTTAGTTCTCCAATCTGGTCTAATGAAACCAACTCGGCCAAATTAACCACCAAGAAGTGGTACAATCATAGATGGACCCGTTTGAAGGACCAATTTCCTAAACAGACTAGTTGTCGCTCACTAAAGGGGCAAAGGCTTTCTTTGGTACCTTTACTTTTTTCCAAAAGGAGTTATGCCAAGTTGAAAAATAGTAACTTTTCCAAATTTTAAAAAGTTTCTAAAAATAAAAATGAAGTGAACTTTCCAACAATCCATGCACTTTCCTATTCCAAATTAGGACAACTCATCATTCCATGCATGTCCTCCTATTTCTAGAAAAATGCCAAAATTAAATCACACCTACAAAGCAATTTAAATAAGGAAAGTCAAAAAAGTTACCTTAAATGGCACTCCCCGGCAACGACACCAAAAACTTGTTTGTCAACTCCAAGTGCAGAACTGCAATGTAGTAATAAACTAGTGAGACCAAGTCGATCCACTGGAGCAATGTTTTTAAGATGTTTTCAACTTGTCACCTACCTAAATAAAACTCTAAAACTAACCTAATTTAAAATCTAACAAATATATTCATTCCTAAGAATTAAACAATTACAATAAAAATCCTAATTCTAAAACTTCCTACAAATAAAACTAAAGTTTCTACGAAATAAAACGCACATTAGAACTTCCAATAAAATAAAACTAAACTTAGAAACTCACTAAGATGAAAACTAAACAAAGTTTGAAACTAATTAAACAAAAGTGAAAAAAAAAACTTTACCAAGTTAAAAATTACATTAGGTTACATATCTATACTTTCTAAAAACAAAAGATTTACAAAACTAGTTCAAATTTAAAATGGTCTAAATTAGAAAGTTAGTGGATCTAAGAACAACAATTGGAAACTAGCATAGGTTAAGCAACTTCTACAACCAAACAATGTATATGAACTAACCAATTTAAAAATGCATCAGTTCAAACATGATAAACTAAAAGAAATTTTGAATGCAAATATGAAATCTAAATTTCCTAAGGTGAACAAGATGAAAAAACAATGAAGATTCTCCTTTCTAAAAATAAGCTACCCAATGCATGAATGTATAGTCTACATGTGATGGTATTATGCATGAATTGGATGGGATACCAATAAACATTCAGAAATCAGATTTAGAAAACATATCTTTCATGAATTTTATAAATGAAATCTCTTCAAAAATACAAAAATTTAAGCTTTAAACTGGGTCCAAGTAGTTTACAATTATTCCACTGAATTCCAGTCATAGATCAACCATTATTTGACTCCTTTAAAGATGAATTCAACACATTGAAAAACCGAATTCAGGTGTGCTTCAGTTCTGAATTTTTTTTTCAAAAGTCAAACACATAAGAAGCGGAAAAAAATTTCACAAATCTGATCATAAAATTCATCCAACATATGACCCATTGTGAAATTGTATTCTACACAATTTTGGACTGCTTTTCATAATTTTTAAACACATAAATTTCAAACATTCAATCTGATTTCTAAAGTTCCATGACAAACACCATTAAACATGATTCTAAAAATTTAAATTTGCATGAACCTAATGTAAGTTTCAGCAATGAACACTTCTAAAAAGAACTATGCAAGAACATTAAGTGTGCAGAAAATTGAAATAAAAGTGCAAAAAAATAAAAATAAAAGTGCAGGAAGAATAAATATGTTGTGCTAAAATCCGAAGGTCATAAAGCTTGAAATCAAAGGTGGTATAATGCTGAAATCAAAGTTGGTGAAAACAGGAAATCAAAGGTGGTAAAACTGAAGTCTAAGGTGGTATATTCTCTCAAAATTCTCTCTCAATCCAGGCCTAAAAATTACTTAAAATATGCTATCTTATATTTGGGTTGTCAATCCAAAAAAAAGAACACAAATCAAGCAATCACAACAACCATAAGAATAAGAAGAATACAAATGAATATCATTAAACTACTAGTATGGCAATTCTTTACACAATATGAGAAAAAAAATTAAAACAAAAAATTACACATACTAGGATGAAAAAGAATTCCTCCTTCTAGTTGAACACTTCAAAGTTGGTGGTGTGGCTTTAGGGCTAAGCCTCCTTAATGACTTAAGATGTAGAGACAAGAAAGGGAGAGATGAATGTAGAAAATCTAGAGGTAGGAGGTTGGGAATTCTTCCATGCCTTAGACTACCTCAAGGGTGCCTTATTTATAGTTTTTCAAGCCCTAAAATTTCCTTTCTCTCTTGATATGATAAAATCTTAAAAATAACTAAAATTTGAAAAAAAATTGGAATGAATATTCAAGCTTGGGCTTGAGATATTCTTTGGCTTGGCTTTCTCCATTTTTTTTCTTTTTTTTTTTTGGCTTTCTTTGTTTGGAATCCTTCTTTGACGCTTCTTTCTTTTCTTGTCATTGCCACCTTGCATTGAGATTCTCTTGAGAGATACTTAAAAGAAAAATCCTTACTTGGAATCAAATATGGCCCAC
Organism: Sextonia rubra; assembly: GCA_037013555.1. Lineage (NCBI taxonomy): Eukaryota > Viridiplantae > Streptophyta > Magnoliopsida > Laurales > Lauraceae > Sextonia > Sextonia rubra. The sequence goes on from JASUAD010000001.1 coordinate 70,742,193, forward strand.
ACAAGGTGCAGAACTTTCTCCTTTGTCTTTTGTATTGTCAACTTTCCCTCCATAGAAGATTCTCCTTGTTGGCTTCAAAATCATAGAGATATTTTTAGATAATTCTCCTTGATTTTTTCCAATAAAAATTGAACTTAAATCTGAATTCCACTCATGTTGGGTGTGGGATACTCGTTGTCATTTTTTTTTCTTTTTTTTTTTTTTTGTTTTGTTTAACTCCTACTCCTTTGCAAAGAAGGTCTCTTATGTGACTTTCCTTCCATGAAATATCTTGAGATCTCTCAAAATTATCTTGAAATGTGCAGCAAATAGATGGACCCCATCTTGGACGTACCACAAGTGTGTTTTCACACATGTGAATATGTGTGGGACCATGAAGCCAATATTGCATTGTTTTCTTCTAATTTCTTTCCTCTCTTCAATTCTTCTCTCCTTTCTTTTGAAAATAAATTTCTTGCCTCAATTCTTGGAAATGGGACCCATGTCATCATTTTTCTGCAAAACAAATGTGAATTCATATGAAAAGACAATTTTAACCCTAAGATCACAAATGAATACTATGGGTCCATCTTTCATGAAATGATAATGAAAATGCACACCATTTTTTATGATTTTATGTGAATGACTTAATGATGATGCAAATTTGATTTATTTCATGAGAAAAATAATTTTCACAAAACTTTCCAAAAATAGATTCCAAAAATGGTAGGTTTTACAACTTTATGAAAAATGATGATTTTTTAGCATTTTTGTGCAAGAAAATATTAAAATGAGTTTAAAATATACGAAGACATGAAATGATACTAAATGAGGCTCTCTCGACTTGATAAGTACTTAAAACTTCTGAAACTGTCATGGAAAAAGTGCATTTTTTAGGACTTATCACCCTACAATTTTCAAGGAACAAAATGAAACCTTGAAAGGCTTGTTCATAACCTCAGTGAGGGTCTAAAAAATTTTTGAGTGGGAGAACCAAAGAAAGTAGCTTCATCCCATCGAACTTCTTTTATGCTTGGTGTCTTGAAGTTCAGTGTCTATGATCATGGCAAGATGTATCGCCTTCCCTTCTCTCAGCTTAAGTCTGTGAGAGAAAGGAAAAGAGTAAACTTGATTAGGGTGCCTTGGAAACTTGGACATCTTGCTTCAAACTTGATTGGGAAGCCATGGAATCCTTGTTTTAGCCTTTGAACCTTGCTTGAAACCTTTCGAACCTTTTCTCAAATGCCCAAAATTGAAATGTTTCAAGCGTGCAAATAGTGCTTATAAACAATCCACTACACAAAAATTTTGCATAGCAGAATTTTGGTTTCAGACATCATGTTTCATACATCTTTTTCGAACTTTCTCTTTTCTATATTTTTTCTTTTGATAAATTCATGCATCAGTTAAGTGTTAATTTCAGCCATTAAATTTAGATTAGGCTCATATTTTTTTCAAACTTTGCATCACATATAGAAAAATTATGCATTAATTGTTTACATGGCATGCATTGCATTGCATTCTTAATTTATTTTCTAACTTTCTAATTTTAGAATTGATTACTAACGTTAATTTTGGAAATTGATTTAGAAAATTTTCTAATTTAGGATTTTAGTAAATTGGTTGGTTTAGATTGTCTCTTAAATTAATTTAATTTTTAGTTGATTTGAATGTTTCTTTTTTTTTTTTGTAGGTTTTCATAATAGAATGTTTTCTAATTTGATGCTCTAATTTGTGTGTTCTTTTGCTGTTAATTTAAGATTTCCTTTTAGATTAGGAAATTTTCATTTTTGGGAATGTATTTGATTTGAAAGTAAGAATGGTGAATGTAATTTTCTAGTTTTTAAGTTAGTTTTAGATTTTATTTAGGGCAGGTGACAAGTCAAGTTGGAAACCTTTTTTAATAGCTTCCTGAGAATCGACCTGGTCTTACTAGTTTTACTATAATCGAAGCTCTGCACTTGGAGCTCATGAACAAGTTTTTTGGCGCCGTTGCCAGGGAGCGCCATTTAAGGTTACTTTTCTAACTTTCCTTATTTAAATCGCTTTGTGGGTGTGATTTAATTTTGGCATTTTCTAGAAATAGGAGGACATGCATAGAATGTTGAACCGCCCTAATTTGAAATAGGAAAGTGCACGGATTGTTAGAAAGCTCACATCACTCTAATTTTTAGAAACATTCTAAAATTGGAAAAGTTATTTTTTTTTCCGTCATAACTCCTTTTAGAAGAAAGTGAACTGAAAGTGACCTAACCGCTGTCCTTGATTATCTGGGTGCCAAAGAAATGCCTTTGCCCCTGTAGCGCACAACAGCTTGTCTGTTTAGGAAACTAGTCCTTCAAACGGGTCCATCTATGACTCTACCACTTCCTGGTGGCTAATCTAGCCGAGTTGGTTTGATAGGACCAGATTGGAGAACTTAAGGTAACTTTTCAACCTTAGGGAATTACTAGATACTGATTTTATAATCTAGGTTTTCTTTCATCCTTTTTCAAAATTAAAAGAAATCTCAAAATTTCAAAAAAAAAGGAGAAGCCCTCTTTGCCAATTTGGCAAAGAGGTTCAGTGTAAAGATTAGAAAGGAAAGAATTGCTTAGACCCTCAAGTCCTTAGAAATTTTCTCAAATGGTGAGTGGGTCTAGATCAATGATTACAAACTTAGGAATGGAAATAATAATGGGGACCGCAATAGTGCGGAAGTTAATCAGCCACCGAGGACTTTACGTGATTACTTGAACCCCACACGTCAAACCACACCATCATATATAGTAGTACCCACAATTACGAGTCAATTTGAAATCAAACCTGGCATGATCCAACTTCTACCTAAGTTTCATGAGCTTAACTCTAAAAGTGCATGCTTGCATTTAAAAGAATTAGATGAAGTATGTGCAACACTCTAATTACAAGATGTAGTGCCGGATATAATCAAACTCATATTATTTCCATTTTCTTTGAAAGATAAAGCAAAGACTTGGCTCCATTCTCTTAGACTAAGTTCAATCAATACTTGGAAAGGCCTTAAGATTGAATTTTTGAAAAAATTCGTCCCACAACATAAAACCAACACTTTAAAGAGGGAGATCATGATGTGTTCGGATAAAATCTCAAGGAACCCTATTATAAGTGTTGGGAAAGATTTAACGAAGTGATCCTTGCATGTCCTCATCAAGGATATAAAACATATCATCTCATCAAAATTTTTAATGAGGGTCTAACTCTTGATACCCATCAATTTATTAAGATGATGTGCAATGGTCAATTTGATCAAAAGCAACTTGATGAAGGGTGGGAATTTTTGGAATTAATGGCCGAAAATGTGCAAAAATGGGCCTTGTATGAAGGGGCAGATCAATCTAGGTCATTGAATCAGTCTAAAGGAGGAAGATTATATCACCTGAACAATCAAACTGAAATCCAAGCTAAGCTTGAAGTACTTACAAGGGAATTTGAAATCCTGAAACTTGGAAAGAATAAGAATACAGTCATGGTTTGTGGTATTTGTGCTTCCAAAAATCACATGTCAGTAGACTATCCAACTAGACCTACAATACAGGAAGTGATTCAAGAACAGGCTAACGCTTTGAACTCTTATCAAAAGCCATTCAATACAAATACCATGGGGAATATGTGTAATCCTTCGTGGCGGAACCACCCAAATTTCAGCTAGAGGAATGGACTAAATGCTACACCTAGGTATAATCCCTAAAGACCATCAAATTCTGGTGCATACGTGCCCTCACAACATAATACATCTTATGCGCCACAAACTCATAATAGGTCATTAGAGGAGTCGCTCAATATGCTGATACCATCTTAACAGGAATTAATGCAAAGCCTACATAATGATCAGCAGATTATTCAAATAGCCAATAACCAGTTGGCTATTCAAGATAATCGATAGGCTATCCAAAGGTTAGAAACTTCTGTCGAACAAATCAAACGTAGCCTTCAAGGACAAGGGAAAGAGACCTTTCTAGTGCAACCTCTCCTGAACCCAAAAGGCCAGTTTGAAGTGAACGACATAACTAACCCAAACTATCAAGAGCATGTTAAGGCTGTCACTCTACGCAGTGGCAAAGAGCTTCATGATGATCCGAAAAAAAATAATAAACAACATGTCTCCTCAGATTTGAATGGGAAGATTGAAAAAGATAACACTAATGAAAAGACTGTTGTTGACATTGAAAAGAGTCAGAACCCCACTAGTATTAAATCAGTTACCCCTTTTTGTCTAAGGTTGACCCATCCTAAACAGAAAATCTCAAATCAAGAAATTTTGGATGTTCTTAAAAGGGTCAAAATTAATATCTCTCTACTGGATGCCATTAAATAGGTTCACACCTACGCTAAATTCTTAAAAGATCATTGCACTGCTAAGCGTAGGGTTCATGTTCCAAAGAAAGCATTCCTCACTGAACAAATAAGTGCATACCTGACTCAAACCACTCCTCCTATATACAAAGATTCGGGATACCCACCATTCCATATGTCATTGGAAACCACCGGATAGGTCAAGCTTTATTAGATTTGGGAGCAAGTGTGAACTTATTACCTTACTCGATTTATCTGCAATTAGAGCTTTGCAAGTTGAAATCAACCAGAACTACTCTTCAACTCACCGATCGATCTATTAAAAAACCAAGAAGGTTAATAGAGGATGTTTTGGTACAGATTGAACACTTTTTCTTCCCAGTAGATTGTTATGTGATGGATACAGAACCAGTACGGAATGAAAGCGGTGAAATATTGGTCATTCTAGGATGACCATTCTTGGCCACTTCCAATGCACTTATTAATTACTAGAGTGGAGGGCTCAAACTTTATTTTGGGAATATGACCTTGGACCTCAATATTTTTCAAATGTGCAAACAACCGAGAGATTGCGAAACCAACTATCATGATGTAGACTTGATTGGTACCTTAGTGGAGGATGATCTTGAGGAGTGCATTAACTCCCATGTTGCACTGATTTTGGCTGGAGAGGATATGGGCTCTCCTGAGGAATTTCAAGATGACACTATCAAAAAAGCCCATGCACTACGGAAACCTTATTTTGAGGAGCTTGTACCAATTGGTACGCCAACTCTTCCATCTCCGGTGAAACCACCTAAACTTGAGTTGAAACCGCTCCCATCAAACTTATGATACGCTTACCTTGGGGATAATGAAACTATTCTTATGGTTCTTTCTTCGCTACTTTCTAAGGCTCAAGAGGTCCAACTATTGAAAATGCTCAAATTGCACAAGGATGCAATGGCTTGGAATATGGCTGATATTAAGGGAATTGACCCTTTAGTGTGCATGCATCACATCTACCTCGAAGGAGATGCTAAACCATGTAGGCAGATGCAACGACAGCTCAATCCTACCTGTAGGAAGAGGTTAAGGCTGAGGTACTTAAACTTCTGAACATAGGTATAACCTATCCAATCTCGGATAGCCAGTGGGTCAGCCCTACCCAAGTTATTCCAAAGAAAGCCAGCATTACTATAGTCAAGAATGCCTAGGACAAACTTGTCCTAACCCGAGTACCCACGGGATGGAGAGTATGCATCGACTACAAGAAATTAAATACATACACATGTAAAGACCATTTCCCTTTACCCTTCATGGATCAAATTTTGGAAAAGGTAGCTAGCCATGCATACTACTGTTTTGTTGATGGATATTCTAGGTATAACTAGATCGAAATCGCCCTGAGGACCAAGAAAATACCACATTCACATGCCCCTTTGGTACCTTCACTTATGGCAAATGCCTTTTGGGTTATGCAATGCTCCAGCCACCTTTCAACATTGTATGTTGAGCATTTTTAGTGATATGGTGGAGCATATTCTTGAGGTCTTTATGGATGATTTCTCTGTATTTGGTGATACATTTAAAGACTGTTTAATAAACCTAAAAAAGGTCCTCACTAGATGCGAAGAAAAAAACCTTATGTTGAATTGGGAAAAGTGCCACTTCATGGTTCGCCAAGGAATTGTCCTTGGCCACATTGTGTCGAAAAGGGGACTGAAAGTTGGCAAGTCCAAAATAGATTTGATCACCGACCTACCCACACCAAAAACCATACAAGAAATCAGATCATTCTTAGGGCATGCAAGGTTTTATAGGAGGTCTATCAAAGATTTCAACTCCATATCTAGACCTCTTTGTAACCTGCTCTCCAAAGAGGCAGAATTTGAATGGTCTAAGGCATGCCAAGAATCATTCGATAAATTAAAAAACATGCTAACATCTGCACCAATTATGCAGCCTCCTGATTGGACTTTACCCTTTGAGATCATGTATGATGCCAGCAATTACGTAATTGGGGCTATGTTAGAGCAGCATAAGGATATATGTGATTTATTATGCAAGTAGGAGCTTGAATAGTGCACAGATCAACTATTCAACCACTGAGAAAGAATTGTCGTCTGTGGTCTTTACACTTGACAAGTTCAGACCCTACTTGATTGGATCCAAGATAGTGGTTTTCACCGACCATTCTGCGCTCAAGTACCTTCTTTCAAAGAAGGATGCTAAGCCTAGACTTATTTGCTGGATCCTCCTACTCTAAGAATTTAACTTAGAGATCAAGGACAAAAGAGTAGAGAATGTCATAGCCAATCATCTATCAAGGTTGGTCCTTTCCCACACCACTAAACTGACACAAATCTAGGATAATTTCCCGGATGACCATTTATTTGCTATGTCTCAATCCCCTTAGTATACCAATTTTGCAAATTATCTTGCTACGGGTAACATTCCTAATTATTGGAACAAGCAAGATAAAGACTCTTTCTTTTCTTAAGTTTAATATTTTTTCTAGGACGATCCATATTTGTTTAAATACTGCCCAGATCAAATAATTAGGAGATGTGTACCTGATAATGAGATACACAGTGTCATCTCCTTTTGCCATGCACAAGCTTGTGGGGGACATTTTTCTAGACAAAAGACTGCTATCAAAATTATGCAGTCTAGATTTTATTGGCCCTTATTGTACCGTGTTGCACATGAATTTTTTTGGGGCTGTGATCGCGGTCAAAAGTTGAAAAGAATTTCTAAAAGAAACATGAGTCTCTAAATCCCATTCTACTAGTAGAGCTCTTTGATGTTTAAGGCATTGATTATATGGGTCCATTTCCTCCCAATTTCGGCTATATCTATATCTTTGTGGCTATAGACTATGTGTCCAAATGAATAGAAGCTATTCCCTACTGGGAAAATGATGCAAAAACAATCCTAAAGGTTTTGAAAGAAAATATTTTTTCTTATTTTGATATTCCACGAGCCATCATTAGTGATGGGGGTTCGCATTTTTGTAATCAGGCATTTGAGGTCCTGATGAAACAATATGGGATAATCCATAAAATTGCCACTCCTTATCATCCACAAGCCAGTGGGCAAGTGGAAGTGTCCAATCGAGAAATTAAAAGAATCTTGGATACTACAGTTAGCCCCAATTGAAAAGATTGGTCCACAAGGTTGACGGATGCTTTATGGGCTTACCGGACTACTTTCAAAACTCCAATTAAAATGTATCCATACCGGCTCATTTATAAGAAAGCATGCCACCTTCCAGTGAAGCTAGAACACAAGGCTTACTGGGCCATAAAACAGTTCAACTTTGATATGGATAAGGCTGCGACCAAGAGGAAATTGCAATTAAATGAACTGGATGAGTTGCGACAAGAAGCTTATGCCAATTCGAGAATTTATAAAGGAAAGATCAAGATCTTTCACGATAAAAACATTCTACATAAAACATTTCACTTCCTCCTTTATAATTCTAGGCTTCATCTATATCTTGCCAAACTAAGCTCTCGTTGGCCTGGACCCATGAAGGAAGTGTTTCCGTATGGTGCCATGAGAATTTGTTATCCTAAAGATGGCCAGACGTTTAAAGTCAATGGCCAAAAATTGAAGCCATTCTTGAAGATCGCACCACTTGATGAGGAAGAAATTCCCCTTGATGATCCTGTCTACAAGGATTGATTGGCCCTGGATTTGGTAGAGGCCTTTTACTACATATATTATGTATATTATGGATTGTCTTCTATTATTTTTGTTGTTTTGCCTAACCTTGGACATGAGCAGTATTGACACACTTTCAAGTACCTTTCTCCCTTTCCCTTCCTTTGAATTTATGTTTCCTCATGTTATTCTTATTGTTTTGCATTACATTCATATACATTAAGGACAATGGACAAAATTGGTTGAGAGGTGAGAACATGCACGCTTGTCCAATTTTAGGCATATAGATTTATTTTTGTCACTTTTTAGTAAAATTTTTCAATTTTTAGGAAAATTTTTCAATTTTTAGACCTTTGTTTTGGTTTTAGGGTTTTGTGCTGGCATTTATTTTTCATTTTAGGAAAGAAAGTTTACAAAGGAATTGAAGCGATTTGAAGATATGTAGAAATCTAGAATTTTCATACTTTTGGAAAGAAGTAAAAAAAAAGGTTTGCATTTTATAAAGAAGGAAACATATAGAAAGAGTACCAAAACTTGCTTTCCACATACATACACGTATACATTTTTCAACATTTTCGATAGAAAGCTGTAATACTGTTTTTGGAATTTTTTGAGAGAATACGATGTGAACTTAAGATTTGGTTTGTATAATATTTTTGTTTCCTGGTTTATTTTTGGTGAATTGTATATACTAAAACCAAGATGAATTAATTCGAGCGCAATGAGAAAGGCCACTTAGTGTTTACTTTCGATTTGAAAAAAAAAAGTGAAAGTGAAAACAATATATATAATAAAAAGTTTGTGACTAGTTTGGGTTTGTAGCCTTTTTAACTTGAGCTAGTAAACCTGGAGGGATATGTCTGTATCTAGTGCCCTAAAGCTATCTGGTTTGGGAGTCATTGGCCTCACTCTAGTTACATGGGTTAATTAGAAATCTTAAGGGACCTAGACATTGCACGTCATAAAATGATTTGTTAGAAAAAAAAAACAATGATGATGAATTATGGCCCAACGAGTGTCCATAGAAATCTTCAAAGGAGATGTGCAGAAATGCATAAGGACTAAGTTTGCTTCCTAAATCCTAACTTTTCTTATACCATATGAACTTGAAAATTTCTACGTTGGAAAAAGTGAGTGAAAAGTGTCCGCAAGAGTTTGCAAGGGAGTATATGCGGGGAAGAACAAGGACCAAATTTCCTCCCTGGATCTTAACTTTTCATATATCATATGAACTCGAAAACCATTGTGTAAGAAAAAGACAGTGAGGGAAAAGAGGCCCATCAAAGTAAACAGTGATGTGGCAGCCATCTTAATAGCTTTGAAAGGAAACCTCTTTTTGCTAAATTTCAAAGGATCAATCCATTTGAAGGAAAATTTTCGTTTTTGCAGCATTATTGTGGAATATTTGAAATAAGTTTTTAATGTATACATTGTTCACCATGCACGCAAGTTGGTTTGAATTTGAGAAATTTTTCGAAAATAGAACTGTAAACTGGACTTTGAAAAGTCTAAAAGTTTGATTATTCTAGATTTCAAAAATATCAAATATGAATGAATTTTCTTTTGGGAAATTTCTTTCATCCTTTACTTCTATTTATTTTTCTTATAAAAAAAAGAGAGAATTTTGTGGGTATATTCATTGCAAACCCTCACAAGGCATAACTCATCCACTAGAGGGAGCTTAGGGGTTTAAGAGCTTGCTACATACACTAAATGTAGCCGAGAGTGCTAGTGAAAGTAGCATTGTATTCATGTTTACTTTTATTGCTTTGCATTAGTTTTAGGTCAAATTAGGTCATAATGAATTCCTCATTTTTATTCGCAGTTTTTGCTAGAGACTAGCAAAACGCTAGTTGAGAGGTGTGATAATTCCTTAAAAATGAATACTTTTATATACATTTTAGATCATTTTAAGGACTTATTGACTCAAGAGAGCTTCATTTAGTGTGATATAATGGTTTCATCTATTTTAAATTTATTTTAGTACTTTCCTGCATAAATTGCTTAAAAATCACACTTTTTTCATGGAATATGGAACCTACCATTTTTTTAGTTTTATTTTTGGAAGGTTTTTTGAAAATCATTTTTCTCATAAAAGAAACTAAATTTTCATCATCATTAGTTAATTCACATAAAACCAAGGAAAATTTTGTGAATTCATGCTGTCTTTTCATATGAATTGGGCCCACATCATGCATTCGTGATTAGGGGTAGAATTATTGTTTCACATGGAATTCATGTTTTTTTCCTAAAAATTGATGACATGGGTTCCATTTTGAAGAATTGAGGCAAAAAATTATTTTCAAAAGAAAGGAGAGAAAAATTGAAGAAAGGAAAGAAATTAGAAGAAAAAAATGCAAAATTGGCTTCATGGTCCCACACACATTCACATGTGCGAGGATTCACTTGTGGGATGGCCAAGATGGGGTCCAATCTACCTACTACATATTTTTAATTATTTCCAAGATATTTCCAAGCAAATATGAAGAAGATCTCATTGAAGATGAAGAAAGAAAGCCACATATGAGACATTCTATCCAAAGGAGCAAAAGTTGAAAAAAATTGGCAAGTGTGCATGAGCATGGACGACCCACATCAGCTGGGATTTAAGTTAGAATCTTTGCCAACTAATTGGATGACCTATCTCTAAAATATCTCTCTAAGACAAGCTATTCCAAGCAAGACATTGCCTAAAGATTTAGTTGGAGAAAAACAAGGAAAGACGAGAGCAAGACTTGGGCATGAATTCAGCCCAAGTACATCTCACACCCAAGCCATGTCATGGCATCCCTTTTTTTCCAATTTCAAGTATTTTGAAGATTTCATCATATCAAGTAAGAAAGGAAATTTTGGGGCTTCAAAAAATATAAATAGGGCACTCCTTTGGTAGTCCAAGGCATGGAAGAACTCCCCCTCTAGCCTCTTTACACTTCATCTTCTCCCTCTCTCTCACCCCTCATCATAGTCCTTAAGGAGACTTTGTCGCGGTCACACTATACCCTTGAGATTTCCACTAGAAGAGGTTTTTTTTTCCATCTAGCATGTATTTATTTTTTTTTTTTCTCATGTAATGACTTTATATGCTAGTATAATGTTATTCTTCTCATTTCTTTTTCCTTTTCTTGTGGTTTGTGTGGATACTTTGTGCTTGGATTGATGACCCAAGATACTAAGATCATACTTAAACCCAGTTAAGAGTAAACTTTGAGAAGATAACCTCACTGCAATTACTACATTTGAATTCTTGCTCACTACATTTAATTTCCTCCAATTACTACATTTAAATTCCAGTTTCTCACTACATTTAAATTTCTTTTTTTTTTTTTGTTTCTTTTGATGTTCTTTATGTTTCAATGTTTTGTTTTATGCATGGTTTAGTGGTTGAAAGTTTGATCATAGCATGCATTGATTAGTGCTCTATTTCCCAACAAATTAAGGTGCTAGAATAAAAAAGTTACAGACTATTTTTCAAAGTGAAAAGGAATCAGATCTAAGTTGTTATTGAGAACATCCATTACAGCTCATATTGCTAGATTTTTTTCATCTCAAAAGTAGTCCATATTCTTTACAATCAGTTGTGTTATGTTTAAGATAAAGCATGGACCCGATTTGTGGACTTCAAAGCATTGAAAAGTGTGGTTTAGAGAGTGGATTCGAATGAGATTCAATTCTGAAAAAATAGTTTACAACAATTGAAATCAGAAATCCTGCAACATTTTTTTTTTTTTTTTGACAATCTTAACATGTTAAGAGCACATTCAGCCGTGCATAGTTGCATATGACACTACACCAAAAATTGTCATCTGGAATAGTTTTGAACTGTTCCTAATGGTAATCTGAAACGGTTCTAAACCATTTCAGAATGACCTATCATTGAAAATCTGGAACAGTTCAAAACCATTCCTGTTTTTTCTTTTGGAACGGTTCTTAACTGTTCCAGTTGAGTCAGAAACCGTTCCTAATTTTACTTTTGGAATGGTTTTGAACCATTCTAGTTGGGTCAGAAACCATTCCTAATTTTAAAACTATAATTGTTCTGAACCGTTCCAGTTGGATCAAAACTGTTTCTGTTTTTACTTTTGAAATGGTTCTAAACTGTTCCAGTTGGATCAAAACCATTCCTATTTTTACTTTTGGAATGGTTTTGAACTGTTCCAATTATTTTTAGGAATGCTTTAAATTATTCCAAAATTCTAATTCTATAATAATTTTAAACCATTCTAATCTTTTTATTTTGAAATAATAAAACATAGTTTATGAACAATTTTTTCCAATTCTAAAGGGATTAGAACCTTTCTAAAATGTAAAATAAAAATAATTTTGTAGCATTCCAAAATATAGCATTCCCATACACTCCATAAAAATTATATTTTATTATAATAATGAAGGCAATGAATGCCATAAGTAATATACAAGACATGATACCACAAAACTCATATTTAATGACATAGTTCCATTGCATACACCATCATAAAATCCATTACATGTCAATGCTCAAACTCAATCCCTAACTTATGTGATGACTGTGGTAGGGATCCACAAGCTTTGGTGACTTTCTCATTTTAAAACTTTGAAGCATCATCCACAAGCTTTAGTAGAACCTACCAATATAAAAGGGGGAAAATGATGGTCAATTTATCTTCAATATGTGGCTTTAACATTGTACACAGGGGCCATATGATGTCATATGAAGTGTGACCAAGTCTATAGCAAACTTTTGAAAGCTAATAGTGGAATAAATGCTAGGGAAATTGTCATTGTATGCCCATACCCCGGATTCTTATCTTCCATTGATAACAGCATAGAGCACCTTAATGCAACTATGGAACTCAAGTAAGAAATGAAGCCAATGAAATTATTAAAGAACTTTAAAATATAAATAACCTTCAATCATAGTTTCAAACCGTATACATTAGAATGTGCTTTCAACTGGATAAAGTCGTTCATAATAGCCTCTATCTTATCAAAACAAACGCCATTCGAATTATTTGAAAAAAAACCCACATGATTTCATACTAAAGTCAAATGGAAAACAAAGTTCGTCATGCATCTCAATATATCAAGAATAACTGGTAACAAAAACAAACTACTCAATCTGAGTTGCAACTAACTTGCTGAAACTCACTAACTCCTTTTTGTTTCATTTTGATAATGCATTGTCAAGGAACTATTGTTGTTTTGTAGATGGTTCCTGTGATATTGGAAAAATGCATTTGGATTAATCAGATTGGCTGAACAATAACTAATATTGAGTTGCTAGCTAGCTAGTTAGCAACTCAATATTATACCTCTTTATAACTCAGCTTGAACTAGAATGCTTACGAGTTGCCCAGAAGAAAAGGATAAATAGCCTATACAAAACTATTCACAAACATCTAACACTCACATTAGCCAATCTAGCAGGCTAACAGCTACACATGATAACATGTTTCATTTGTCTTGATACATCTAATTGCAATTGTTCAATTCCAAATGATCCATATGACGATTTCGAGATTAGGAGTTCATAATATTCATCATTACCAATTGATGTTGCAACAAGAAGCAACTATTCTTCAAACAGCACGATCTGACCTGCGGCGAGCAGTTGAAAGTTTGGAAAGCTCATCAGCCTCCGAGAAATTTGTGAACCACTGGGTAAGTGAATGTTCTTTGGTATCACCTCTTCTCCGTTCACTTGGATGTTCATTTGGTCCTAGACAGAAACAAATGCAACCTCAGTCATGAGAATCAAGCAAAAACAAGGTAGATAACACGAATACAAATAACAGCGATTGATACCTGGAGGGGGTAGGTTTAAACTAGAAGGTAGCCTCGGCACAATTGTGACCGGATGATTCTGGATTTGAGCACAGAAAGCTTCAGTAGGCTCAGAAAAAACAATCTCATCATATGATTCTACCACAACAGGTTTCTTTGTTGATTGCGGTCCAGATTCTTCCTTAGGATACAACTTCAGGTGGTGGTTATCTGTAAAAAGGTATAAGGAAATGAATCACATTTCCTTACAATATGAATAAACCAACAGGTGAATACGCAGCATGTTCACAAGGAACTCACAAGTCCAACTGCTTGTCACAAACATCACTGTGAAAAACAAGGGTAATGGCAATCACAAATTCTCCCCATCCAAACTCACACAATTCAAAAAGAAGAGACTCAACGACTCGCGTGGGATTATTGAAACTGGGATGGAGATGAAACACCACGTGCTTGATTACTGCGCTCAGATGCTCATTTGTAGCGCCATGAACATAAACCGTCCACTCATGTGATTGATACCTACATGGGTATGGTACAAAGAAGGATTACTCTACAAATTAGTACCTGGATGCTTCAAATTAGGCACCCTAATCTCAACATCCTTGTTACCATACTCGCTCACCTTTCTACCAAGCCACAAGGATATTGTTCCGTACACTATAGGAATTTTTCTTGTGGTGCCGTGTGGGGCATTTTTCAATCACACAAATCTAAGGGTATGGGATTTTTTCTTCTCTAAGGGCTTGTTTGTTTCACACCTGATACATATGTAATAGCTTAAATCATATGTACTGATTACAATGCATTTTTGAAGGGTGTGTAATGAATACATAACCAATTACATAGCAAATTCAACTCTAACTAGGGTTTTGGTTCGAGTAAGAGAAGGAGAAAAGGAGGCGAGAGAGAGAGATTACGTACAATCTGAAGAAGCAGAAGGATACTTGAAATCCGAGTGATGAGATTGAGAGGAGACGAAGCGCGAAAGGGGTTTTGGTTTCTAAAAAATTTGGGGTTTATATGTAAAAATTTATAAAATTTTCTCTAAAAAATGGTTGCAGAAATGTTCCCAAAGTATGAAGAAACGAACCAAAATTGGCATATTAAGAACCCAAACCATGAAATAGAATGCTTCTAAATGAATTAAGAATTTGTGCTGGTACACTAGAAATTAAAATATGATTAAAATAGCATCTGTGTTATCTGAAAATGAGTCAAGTTAGAGAACAGATAATGGAAAGAAATATAGAAAATCAAAGAAACATAGTTCTAATGAATTGAGATATTGAGGTGCACAAAGTTTTAAAGACTATAAAAAAAAACATGTGAGAGCATTTAAAACATACCGATCAGTCAGTAGCAGTAATTAAAATAAAAAAATAGAACCTATCATGCGAAGTGAAGCAGGTATAGAGGCACTATCTGCTGTCGATATTAAAGGTGCTATGAGCCTATCAAGTGGAACCTATTCTCCCATGTTTGCACAGCCCCAGTCCAATACAGTGGGGCATGCATCGATGAACCCGCTTCCATAGTGAGCAAAGCCTGGTTTGAGGGTAAGGAAGTTGGCATGAAAAAGGTGTTGTTCCTCAGGCTTGGCTTCTCTATGGTGGCATCTGCAAAGATTCGTAGGTCAGAGTGGGATGGCCCTGCCTACTAATCTCGGAAAGCGGTTTGGCCATCAACATTCCTTGCCTCTAAAAGTGAACCAATTGTGCAATTCTTTCAATCAGACGCAGCCTTTGCAAGCAAATCCCTGGATATACAAGAGTAAATCAGAGAAGTCAGTTGGATGTACTCTTTAATGTTTAGGTTTCAAAATGCATTTTTTTGTTAAGTAGGATGATTAGAATACTAATTCACCTAACACCATCAAGATCCCCTTTAGAAGCTAGTTGATGTAGGATAGTTGGGTTACTCTGGAAAACCTCCAGGACAGATGTTGGGGATGGCTCCATGGCATTTGTTCCAGCACTCTTGGAAAAATCACTAGAACACAAGAAATATACTTCAGTTAAGTATACAATATAGAAAATCATATGAAGATAAGAGAAGCACATAAAGTTGCTCCAATCTTATGGTTCCATCTATCTATGGTTGGCTTTGTCAGTTCTACATCTCCATTGTCCCTATTTTGGACTGTTCATGCATCTCACATAAACTTATATCGCTGAAGGCAAAAAATATCTTGAAAACATTTTATGAAGGCTATGAATATGAATTCAATATTTAGAAGGTCAGCCCAAACATAGCAATCAATAAACCTATCACACAAAAGCCACCTACATCTCCTTTCTAGTAAGAGGGAAGAACCCGCTTCCAATATTGCTTCTTCTAATGAAGGCAATATGAAATTTACACTTCTGACCTCTTTCTAAATAACATTATTAAAAAAGACAAAACAAAAGCTTTTGTGCTTGATGTTTTTAGTCCCAACATTTCACACACATTGTCAAAAGGCGACTTCTTCCCTTGTCAATAACATGTTCATTCCTAGTTATTTCCACAGGAGTTCTTTCTTGCACAAACTCAAACATGAGAAGGAGATAGATGATAACTGTCCGCTCTGATACTTGGATGATTGTATATGCCTAGTGTTGGTAAGGTCTGCTTTCTCTGATTTGGTGTCCAAATCAAATGACCAAATGCTTCTGCAGAATTCTGGACTTCATTTTGTAGCTTTTGTTCTAAAACTTTGCAACCACAATAAAAGGCACTTATCAGTTAGAAAAGAAACTAGCATTACACATGACTCAAAATCTTTTCATTTTGGATTGTTCTAAGCCTCTGTTAAGTGCCAACAATTAAGTAGCTAAGAAATTTTAGAGGATGACCTTGTGCCAACAATTAAGTATCTAAGAAAACAGTACACCTGCTGAGAAGATCAGCATTCTACAACTGATCATGCACCAGATAAGAGTAACATGCTAATATGAGATTGGAAATTTTGGAGGAACTGTCTAGGAACAACCTAATCAATTTGATTAACCAAAAAGTCTCCATTCACAGAATGCAGTAAAAATCACAAGATGATGAGTTTAAGGATGACCTTGTGATAGAATACTAGTCCAATTGGAGAGTTGAGAACCATGCCACGAAAGCATTCTATTTTTTATGCTAGAAAACTGCACACAAACCAACATAAATCATTACGTGATGATTAACCAACACAAACCACAAAAGCTATATTCGTTGCTTTAATCTCTAGTTTAAGCTGGCTTTCCAGCTCTATCAACAGCATTCCCCAAAAAGGAAATGAGCCCAAAACAATAGAATGATTCAGTTTTAGATTCTTAAAGTACAGAATAAAGGGGAAAAAAAGGATACCCATGAAAATTACAAAGAAAGGGAAAAAACAGTACAAGCCCCAATATACCTTTAAAATGTTAAAGCATATTTATTGCTCAATATACCAACAAACTTTTTTTAATCATCAACCAAAGAAATGAGCAGAAACTATATTTACTTACCTCCTCATCCTCTACTAATGTGTTTAGTATGACATCAACTTCACAAGTAAAAATTTCACAAGCAATAAATGGAAACCTGTTTAACAATGACACAAACAAACAATAATGAAAGTACACCAGGTTAGATGGAAAATTGTGCTCCTTAGCAATGACCCAACCTGACAATCTATGGGTAACTTACTTGAAACTACATCTCTTATCAGCATCCTCAGGAGCTTCTTCAACAATATATCCTAACAGCTATTCCACCTGAGCTCTTTTTGCAAAGACTATAGTACAGAAAGATATAAGAATGAAAAAACTGACAAACGTCAACAGAGGGTTAAAGGTCTATATACAGGAAAATGGAAATATATACATATTATACAATATATACATATATACAAGACTAACAAAAGCAACTCCCACAAAGGAGACTTAATTACATGTTTTAAAATTCATGTTCCCTAGATGGAGAGGTGACAAATCAGAGGGTCACCGCATAATGATCATTAATTAAAGAGGATACCACATATTTACACGTGCTTTTGGGGCATTAATTTTGTAAAATAATAGAAATTCCTCGGAGTATTATCTTTATGCCTTTCCCTTGCACTTAAATTCCTTTCCACACTATCACCACCAGGAATCAGGAGTGCTTGATTACAAATACACAAAAGTGCACGCTATCACGTGCTCACTGCTCATGGAGCACAATGGATGGAGGCCTATTAGAGCCATACGTGTATCATGACCATCAAAATAATCTAAGGGGCAAGCGATCGGATGGAAAGAAATATCTAGAATTCTAGATTCATCAACTGAGATCTTCAATGGTCCAAAAGAATCTAGAGAACTATAGAATATCTTGAACTGTGCAAGAATATATAGGGTGTTAGTGAGATGTATAGAGATGTGTGGAGTATTCTAGAATAGTGAGGGAGAATAGAGTAGAATTTTGAATAAGTTTCTAAAGTGGGGTCTAAAAAGTCCTTATCCATTGCATAAGTGACATGTGGATTAAACTTTAGCCATTAATTGTATGAAGTAAGTCTATAAATAAGGTAGTTCTGATTCATTTCTAAGAAGCAGCATTCAAGCAAGTTTTACTAGAAGTCCTTATTCCTCATCTTTCGAAAAAAGGAAAAAAAATGTTTTTAGTCCTTTAACTGCTATGTGCACCCAGAGGGAGAGAGCACTTTCATGCACCGAAATTATGGACATAGTTTATTGCAGAGTTAGATTGATGACCTCATTAAGCCAACTTCAATTTGATGAGATGAGGCTAACATGAAGACTATTACAATCATATACTAATTGCTTTTGAGGAATATTCTATAATAACTATGCAATAGATTTTTACTCCATTCCGTGCATAAGCCCAAATGTCACCTTGTCATATAGCACTGTCAATTTCTTTTAGGAACAATCCATTCTTCTAATGCAAGTGTGGACTATCTAACAAAGGAATGGCCTACTATGGGCCACACCTCATTCGTAGCATGCCCTGACATGTCAATAAAGAGTGAGCATCTCAACCATATACCACATGTTCATCACACTTCCCCATTGGTACGTGTGCCACATCCAAGCCCTGTAAGAAGACCCATCATGTTGATGACCTAGTCCAGAGATTGGTAGCACAACTAAATGTACATCTGTTGCTAAACTTAGACAACGATTATCTTCAACTGTAACCTGCAGACCATTAGAATTTCCCATTTTCCATCCATTATATCTTAGTATACATATATATACATCAAAGACAAATGCAAACAGCTTTTATGAAGGGGAAATATTTATGAGAAGATAAAAAAACACTTTCAACCAGTACTTTCTTCCATTTGATGCCTGCCAATTTAAGTGGTAAGATTCTCCATCCATTCTGAACTTGTGAAAGGTATTCATGAGCAAAATAGATATCTATTACGACCATATCTCTGTTCCAAAATTCATAGCATTTATTTTTGGGTAGTAGGATTTTGAGATTGGCATTCTCATGCATACATGCATGACCCACATAGTTAACAGGCTAACTCATGCATAATCCATATATTAGATTGTAGCAGCTAAAGTCATCATGTGAATCTAAATGGGTTTAGCCAACATAAGTAGTTTCAGCGAATGGCGAAACCCTTAATGATCTGGAAATATTACAGAGAGAGTGTGAGCATGCAAAGACATACAAATTAATAAGGCAGCCATTGAGGGCTTTGCATTCTTGGATTATTTCATCCTCATCAAGGAGCTCTTCTAGAGTAAATTTCTCTTTATCCAAAATAGAGTCCACCTAAAACAAAACCAAATTGATGAGAAGATTTACAAACAACAGCAATTGCAAATGCTTGGAACCAAAACTCAAAATCATTCAAAGCAGAGGAGAATTTAAGAGGAAGAGAGATTTTCATCTCCGAGCTTAAACTCACCAGAGAAGAGGCCGAGAGGCCCGATATCTTCCAAAACATGATGGGAATGGAATTGGACTCCTTTTGCAGTTGGTAGGCAAAGCAAACAACAATAATTTTGCAAAGATGATTGTTTATCATGAGAGACATGCATCTAGCTGAGCTTTTCTCACTGTAGAACATATTGCAAAAAATCAAACACTTGGTGTGCATACGAATCAATCTCTATCTCTACATTTTTAATATCAGAAACTACATGTGTTAGAAAATCCAATGGTGCAAACATCATCAACACAAATCCAAGTCAAAACATCACAACCATCTTGATATAATAATCTCCTAATACATTTGGAAAATCAACACGAATCTCCACAAATCAATCTAAAAACAAGCAAAACATCCAAAAAACACAGATCTAACAAATAAGAGGAAGATCAGATGAAAATCGCAGAAGATCTGCAGAGAAAGGAGGATCATAATCGGCTAGAGTTTATACCAATGGAGAGACAAGAAGAAGATCTACAGAAGATGCAACCAATGTGAAGAAGACTTGGAAAAGACAAAACCCTAGCCATTTCTTTTCTTCTCCTGTGACCAACGTGAAGAAGACTTGGAGAAAACAAAACCCTAGTCGTTTCTTCTGCTCTCCTGCGCTGCGACCAACCTGAAGAAGACTTGGAGAAGACAAAACCCTGGCCGTCTCTTCTCTTCTCCTGCCACCAACGAGAGACAATAGATCCATCAAAAACAAGATCAAACCCTAACTTGTAATCAGATCTAAGAGTTGAGAGATTGATTAAAGCATCAATGGCAAAGCAGAAAAACAAAAACCCTAACTTGCCTTTTGAGAAATCAGGAAGAAGAGAAAGTAGAAGAAAAGCAAGAGCACTGGGATGAAAAACACAAATGATAGGTAATCCATTCTTCTTCTCTTCTCCTCCTGCAGAACGGATCAAATCCGTTTCATTTCCAGAACGGCCCAAAACCAGGCCCACAATCCGTTCCTGAATTGCATTTTTTGTGTAGTGTGAACAATTGGTGGACCATAAGAGTTGCTGAAAGCACTCTATAAAATTGTTTTTTTCATCTCAATTGTGCCCAAAATTAAAGTGTTTTGGGTGTGCAAATAATGCTTATAAATAATCCACTACACAAAAATTCTGCACAGTAGAATTTTGGTTTCATGCATCATGTTTCATACATATTTTTTGACCTTTCTCCTTTATATATTTTTTTTCTTTTGATATATTCATGCATCAGTTAAGTGTTGATTTCAGCCATTAAATTTAGATTAGGTTCATATTTTTTCAAACTTTGCATCACATATAGAAAAATTATACATTAGTTGTTTACATGGCATGGATTTCATTGCATTGCTAATTTGTTTTCTAACTTTCTAATTTTAGAATTTATTACTACCTTTAATTTAAGGAATTGATTTAGAAGATTTTCTAATTTAGGATTTTAGTAAATTGATTGGTTTAGATTGTTTCTTAAATTAATTTAATTTTTAGTTGATTTGAATGTTTCATTTTTTTTTTGTAGGTTTTCATAATAGCATGTTTCTAATTTGATATTCTAGTTTATGTGTTCTTTTACAATTAATTTAAGATTCCTTTTTAGATTAGGAAATTTTCATTTTTGGGAATGTATTTGATTTAAAAGTAGCAATGGCGAATGTAATTTTCTAGTTTTTAAGTTAGTTTTAGATTTTATTTAGGGCGGGTGACAAGTCAAGTTGGAAACCTTATTTTAATAACTCCCTGAGGATCGACCTGGTCTTACCAGTTTTAGTACAATTGAACTCTGTACTTGAAGCTCACGAGCAGTAAACAAAAGGAAAATAATGCTGAACTATAGTTATTTCTCATTCTTTTTAATGCTTGAAGTGTGTAAATGTTGAACTCGAATTTGTTGTATTTCACACCATGTTTCATGTGCAATCATTAACATTTTGTGAGGTTTTATGGGTCAACACGTACCCCCTCAAGGTGCAATGATTAAAGTAAGACAATCATTGTGCCTCAAAATAGCCAATCTATGGAAATGTTGAATAGCTTAGTGAAAATGTGGTTTTGTCAAGATAGGTTGTAGGCCTAGAATTGAAATTTTGAAATTTTGATTAAAAATCATGAAGAGTTTGATAATGAAATTTGGTAAAAACATAAAGAATCTAATTTTTCTTACCCTATTTTTCACAGATATCAAAAGTAGCATCTCTGTGAAGACTATGGAGAACACCTCACAAAAAGAATCACTGAGGTATTGAAAAAATTCAGAAGTTTATGAATTTGTTTTAGATTTTGGGAGCGGATTTGATTTTTTCATGACCAATTTATCATGGATATCCAGAGTGGCATCTCCGCAGGAACTGTGAAGAACACCCACCCAATGAATCCCTGAGGTTTTAAGAAAAATCAAGGCTTGGATTTGAAATGGATTTGGTTTTGGATTTTCTTGGATTTTTGGTTTATTTTCAAAAAAATCAAGTTTTAGGTTTTGACTTGGCTTGACATGAGTCAGAATGAGGAGGAATTTTAAAAGAAATTGGCCTTGTGAATTTTGATCCAAAAGTAATTTGAGTTGATGGCTCCAAATTAGGTTTGACCCAAGATAAATTTGAAATTTAGATTTGTTTTGTAAGGAAACCATTTTTTTTTAAAGAAATACCCAAAGTGGGTCCACTCTATTGTGGGAAAACTTCTTTTTTTTTTTTTTTTGTAAAGTAACCAGAGTAGATTTACCACTTGTGGGAATTTCGAGAATCACATCTGAAGAGAATGGGCCACTGAGTAGTGGGTCCCAAATTTTCAAAATCATGATGACCATGAAGGTTGGAGTGGAGCAGCAAGGGATTTGGCCAAGCCATGGACCCCATTACTTTAATCGAGTTATATCCATGGGAGATGAGGTCAGCCACTATGACCATGGGCATAAGGATGGCCTCGTGTCCGTGGGAAAAGAAGGCCGTAATATTCTTGAGGAAACAACCCAGTGTGTATCCTACTGCTGAATAATGCAGTGTCTGTTCGATTTAGGTAAAATTGAGAAAGGTTGCCTTCAAGCTGTGGGTCCCACTGCTAGGAACGGCTGTGACCGTGAGCAAGATAGTGGGGGGGGCTCCTGTCCATGTTGTCCTGAGGGCGGGCCTCGTGTCACATGGTCTTTCTTTTCCTTTTTCTGTTTCGAATCAGTTGAGAGTGGGAGAACGATCAAAGCACTCTATCTTCTCGGTTTTCTTCTTCCAACTCATGGATCCTTCGACTGTAGTCATTTGCCATGGCTGGTAAGAGTCTTGTTCTTCGTCTTCCCCAAATTCTGCCATACCTGAACATGAACTCTGTTCTATGTTTGAAATTTCTTCCAACTGTTTCCATGATTTCACATTTTATGTTATGAAAAACATATTCCACACACCGCACTGCATCTATTCTATGGATTTGCCTTTACTGCTCCAAAGGTTTTGCTACGATTTTGAAGTGCCTGCGCATGGCACAGTGGGGCTTAACTCCTTGCTCTTGGTTTTGGGGGCTTTTGCACACGGCAAGTTGGAATTAGGGCTGAGACCTTTTTATTTAATTCCTTTCTCCCTTTGTTATTTATTTGGCCTTTTGATGCAAGAGCTATGCTTGAGTAGCCGCTTGATTCTCAACATTCATAGTGTAAGGTACAAGCTTGGTCACCTTGGCCTCTGTGGAAATTCTTTCACAGTCATCAAATTGAGTAGCCATAAGGCGCACTTCTTTTGCTTTTGATGAGAAAATTACTCCTCTTAAATCTCCACAAACTTGAAAAGTGAAAAATCTCATTAATATGACTGGCCAATTAGAGAAACCGATGACGATAGGATTAGCCTCCTTTCAAGTGACCACATATAGCTTTGAGTTGAGTACGATCACCAATGAGCTTTTTACAGTGTTTTTCTCAGCCACAACTTCCAAAGCTAATTCACCCTTCCTTATCTTTTCTGGTTCCGACTCCAGGGGCATTTTCCTAGTAAGTTTGAGTGAGGCCGATCGTCTTTATGGGAAAACAATAAATACAATATCACCTTCCGATCATTGGTGACAATTGATGTTCTTGTTTTAAAATTAACTTTGCATAGTAATATTTCCTTCATTAGCTCCTTATATTCACTAAGAAGAATATGTAACCACGAGAATGTCTAATGGTTTCGTCATAGCAAATCACCATATGGGATTTTGGTTACCAAAAGAGTCCTGGTTAAAGTACACGCTCGAGGTACTTGTGTTTGTTGAAGAGGCCGTCATAAGAAATTGAGATCCTTTCATCAGCTTCAAATTCGAATGTGGAGAATAAAACGGTCTCCAATAGTTGCAGGTAAGTCTAATGAAATCACGGAAAATGACCAGAGATGGTTGCCATTACATGCTTTGAATTGATTTTGCTCTTTTGTTGAAAACATGTCATCTGCCTTTACATACTACATTTTCATACATGTTGAGCTTGTTTGAGCTTTGTGATGTATATAACTATTTCCATGCTTTGCATTGTGCAAGCATTCCACACATCTTAGTATTGCATCTTTTGTGCTTGAGCATAATCAAATTGCCCCCTAAAAAATTTCTTAAGCTGCTCAAACACTTGTTTGGAGCGGGAGCCACAGTTCTAGGACTTAAGTGTACCTTGATGCCAATTATTGGTCTCAAAACTGAGTATCATTTTCTCCTCTTGACCTTTTGCTAAAGGGAGATGCTGCCGAAATTTTGGTAGAATTCCATGCCTTAACCATTTTCTACTACGAATGTTCTTCCTCTTTTCTTTTTTTTTTTTTCTAGATAGAAAAAGCAAAGCACCCGCAGCTTCCACCTCTGGCGCATCAAAGAGCTGCTTTAATTGCAAAACTGCAAGTAATCCCGATGCAAGAGACCCGAATGAAGTGTTTGTTACTACCTTGAGAAATCAGAGAACCAGAGCCTTAGCAGTGATCGCTTTCTCGCCAAAATGAAGACAAAGCAGATAGCCTTGAATGACTTTATTCAATCCTAGAGAGCGAGATGAATATCAAGCTAGACGAGATTGACATTGATGCTACTGTCCCAGCTTATGCGAGCTACAAAGGACGTGTCCTTAAAAAAGAAATCCTAAACGCGAGGAAATGACTTGAGAAGTTCTTGGATTAAATCTCTTGTTGTAGCTCTTATTTATCTCTTTTTATTTTGATCAGCCTGGATGGCCATGTATACATTGACTTCGTTCTTCATAATTAAACTCCAAATGAATATCAATGGAAAAAGCTTTTGTTTTTCTTTTTGCTCCATTTTGTCATTGGTGTGGATGTTTGATGATGGTTTGTCTGGTAAGGCTTGTATAGTTTGTTTTGTTTGTTTCTCAAACTTATATGCAAGTGTAACTTGTAATCTTTTGAATCTACAAATCAAAAACGAAAAGGAGTCATATAGGTAGACTTTAAATGGTGCCCATGTGTGAGACTTTCTCCAGGGTCCATGACTTAATCCTTTTAGATAGAATTTTGGTTTTGTTTGGATTTTGTTTGAGTTTTCATTATATAGGGTCCACAAAGAGATTTATTCCATATAACCAAGGGTAGCCATATAGGGTTTACAAAAAGACTTGTTCTATATAGCTGAAGGTTAGCCACACAGGGTCTACAAAAAGACTTGTTCCATATTACTAAGTTTTGCTATATAGGGTCTGCAAAAGGACTTGATCTATAAGGCAAGACGTTACAAGGATCTTGTAGAGACATTATCCAAGTAACGATAGTTGACAAGAAGGACTGAAGGGCATTATCCTCGTACTCAATTTGTACAAGTTTGAGGGATTTTGGTTAGGAGTCATGGGTTGTGAGGCTCAAAACCAAAGGATTTTAGGGGTGAAAATGTACATTATACACTATTTTGAGTACACTAACGACATTCAAATATAGTACTTATTTAGAAGTTTTCCATTAATAGGCATCATGCATCTGTCTCCTTCAAATATAAGGAGTGTGTAGGCACTATTGGAGTAGACCTTGTCAACAATGAAAGGTAATTCCCATTTGGATTCAAACTTACCTTTTGACATGTGTTTGGAGAACATGGGCCTCTTCACTGCAAGCACTAAGTCTCCTTTTCTGTAAGCTCTCTAATTGACCTTCTTGTTAAAAGACCCAGCCATACAAGCTTGATATAACTTGATGCTTTGTCGAGCAACAAGTCTCTTCTTATCAAGGTTTTTAAACTCTTGAAGTCTGAACTTGGCATTTTTTTCCTTCAATGTATTTGTTTATTACAACTACCTAAAAAGAAGGAAGTTGAATTTCCAAAAGTATCACAACTTCACAACCGTAAACCAAAGAATATGGTGTTGACTTGGTTAGACCACAAATTGTAGTTCTGTAGGCCCACAAAGCTTTAAGAATTTTGGTACTCCAACTCATTTTGTTGTCAAAGACATTTTCTTTAAAATTTTGCAAATAGTCTTGTTGAATGCTTTAGCAAGTCCATTAGCTGGAGGATTGTATGCCGTAGAAGGACAGCATTGGGTTCTATATTTGTCACAGAATCTGTAGAATCTGTCATTGTTGATTTAGGCACCCTGAAATGACAAATTATATGAGTCTTCAAGAAGCTGAGGACTGTATCTGTTTTGACTTCTGCAAGAGGCACTGCTTTTGCCCATTTGGAGAAGTAATCCGTTGCAACCAAAATGAATTGATGACCATGTTTTGATGGCGGACTAATTTTTCCAACTATGTCTATTCCCCAAGACTCAAATAGCCTAGATATTGATGTAGGCTGTAGATATTCAAGTCGTTGATGGATGTAATTGCCATGGATTTGGCATTCATTACATCTCTTTGCAAAATTGATGGCATCAGACACCATAGTAAGCCAGGAGTAGCCTAACCTTCAAATCTAATAACGAAGCTTTGGTCCAGCTTGGTTAGCACCACATAGGCCAGAATGAACTTATTTAAGTGCTTGATTTGCTTCTTTTGGTGACAAGCAACAAAGAAGAACTTCATCATATGACTTGTGGTAAAAAGTCTTTGAAGGCAAATTAAAGTGAAATTTTAGAGCTCGGCTTTAAGGACTAGTTCTATCTTTAGCATTCTCTGGCAAGACTGCATGGAGAATGTAATCAATAAAAGGGTCTCTACAGTCTCTGAATGAGTTTTAGAAAGATGAAATCCAATTCTTGATCGCGTCAAAACAATCTGATTTATGGGTGTCAAGTGGGGGTAGAAGTCTTCTTTTAACTATTTCCAGCGCATTTTTGTCATTTTTGGGAATTGACATTGATGCTGCTAATCCTGTTAGTGCATCTACCTTGACATTTTGATGTTTGGAATGTGGTGAAATTTGATTAACACGAACCTCTCCTTAAGCTCACAAGCTTTTTTGAAGAGAAGAAGTAAATGTGGTTTTCGCACTTCATGTTTGAGGTTCATTTGTTTGATTACAAGTTGCGAATCTCCATAGACTCCAAGTATATTGATGCCGACTCTAAGGCTAGCTCAAGACCCATAATCAATTCTGTGTATTCTACCACATTATTTGAACATAACTTCATCAATGAGGAGGAGTGAGGGACATAGACTCTTTTGGGCAACATAAAATGATTCTAACCCTGAAAATAGGATCTCATAACTCATTAGTTTTGGAAGCTCTATCGAAGTGCATGATCTAATGTAAGTCTAGATCAATGGTGGCTTTCCACATTTGTTTAACAAAGAAGACCGATTTATTAGGAAGATTATCTTTAGATTCAGAGTCCTCCAAAAGTGGATGTTCTGCCAGAAAATCAACGAGAGCTTGTCCTTTTACTACCTTTGTAGGGGTGTATCCGATGTCATACTAAGAGAAAAGAATAGACCCATTTGGCTAAACGATCACTCAATGCACCAGCTTTTGTCACAAGTGTCTTCAATGGATTGATGTTGGAAACCAAATACATCACATTTAAGAGGATGTAGTGACGTAGTTTCTATGCTACGAACATCAATGCAGTACATTCTTTTTCCACTGCATGGTAGTTATGTTCAGCACTGACTAGCATTCATGACAAATAGTAAAGAGCCGCCTCTTTTCCCTCGCCATTCTTTTGAGATAATAATCCCCCCAAAGAGTGATCAAGAGCTCGAATGTAAAGGATAAAAGGTTTGCCGGAATTGGAGCAGAAAGAACTTGTGGGTTTATGAGATACCGTTTGATATCTTAAAAGGCATATTAACAAGCTTTATCCCACACTAATTGAACTCCTTTCTTCATGAATTTGGAGAATGCTCTGTACTTTCTAGGTAAGTTTGAGATGAACCAATGGATGGATATAGGTAAGTCTGCCCTGCAATCCTTTGAGTTCTTTGAGAGTTCTTGGCGAAAGCATCTTCATTATGGCTTTGACTTTGGCTGGATCCAGTTCAATACCACCTTTTCGAACCATAAGTCTTAAGAATTTCCTGGAGGAGACTCCAAAGAAACACTTCAAGGGATTCATTCAAAGATTAAATTTTTACAACCTTTTGAAGACTTTGCGAAGCAATGGTCTGACTTTTGTTTGTTTTTTTACTGATAAATCATCGATATAGCATTCGACAAACTTGTGCTGCATGTGTTTGAAGATTTTCATCATTGTCCTCTGATATGTGGCACCCATATTTTTAAGGCCGAAAGGCATGACAGCGTAGCAATACATGCCAAAGGGGGTTCGAATGTGTTTCTCATCCTTCATGTGCATCTTGGTTTCATTGTATCCCGAAAACCCATTGATCGTCAACTTCAAGTGCAGAGCTATGATGTAGTAACAAAACTAGTGAGACCAGGTCGATCCACAGCGAGAAATGTGTTTATGGTATTTTCAACTTGTAACCTGCCCTAAATAAAATCTAAAATTAGCCTAATTTAAAAACTAACAAATACAAGCATCCTACTTATCAAAATTAAATTAATATAAAATTTTCCTCAAAATAAAAACCTAAATATAGAACTTTCTAAAATAAAACTAAAGTTGCTGCAAAATAACACACAGGTTAGAACTTCCAAAAATAAAAACATGAAACTAAAATTAGAAACTACAACTATATTAACTATTCGAAGTCTTAAAGAACTTTCCAATTTCAAAATCTTTGCAATCAAAACTAAAATTAGAAACTACAACTATATTAACTATTCGAAGTCTTAAAGAACTTTCCAATTTCAAAATCTTTGTAATCAAACACTTTTAGAAAGATTCTCAAATATGGAAATTACCTAAAACTATCAAAAATCTAAAATTAGAAAATCAACATAATCTATGCAATGTATGCCATGTAACTAATGCAAACTTTCCTAATATGAGATGCAAATTTTAAATAAAATATTATCCTAATCTAATGCAATCCTAAACTAGATTTAATGGCTGGAAATCATGCTCTACTGATGGAAGAATCTAATAAAAAATGAATTTGAAAAATACTCTAAAATAAAAAAAATGCATGAATAATGGTTACCAAAAATAAAAATTCTGATATGCAGTTTGGCAATCAGTCTTTGTTTAGGTTTTCGGAAATTGACCTTCCCATAATTTTTTGAATTGAAAACTCTGATAGTTTAAAGTTCACTCATTAAGTTTCAATCCATCCATTTTTTACAACAAAACTCACTGATTTGATATGTTTATTAATTCCAAACTTTTAGGCTACAAATTTACTATGTGCAGATTTCTATGTACAGGATTTCTGACTGGCAAGTATTTCAGTGACTGGAAACCCAACCCCCCTTAATCCTTTTCCTTTAATATTTTTATGGAACAAAGTTAACTCATCCACAAATGGTTCCTTCAAATTTCAAGGCAAAATAATCTTTCTATGTCAAGTTTTAAGTTTCTAATATTTGGAAAAAAATAGTAACTTTTGCTGTCTAATTTTGCTATCTTTTTAAAATCCAAAATTTATAACTTTAATTCCCAAAAAAAAAATCATGAATTCTAGATCTAAAATTCCAATTTCCAACAACAAATGATATGAATGCATGCTTCTAAAAGATTAATTCCAGCCATAAATCATGTAACATAAAAGCACAAATAAAGCAAAAATAATAATGGAATTTAAATGTATGGAATCAACATAATAGTAAATGTGTGGATGAACTTGAATTTAAATATGTGGAATTTCAGAAATTTAAATGTGTGGTAAGACAGTAATTTAAATATGTGGAAAACAAGAAAACAAAAGTGTGAAAGTATATTTTTTTCTTCCAAACTCTTCTTTTAAACTAGATTCATATTGCTCAAATTATGTTCTTAGGCTCTTTGGGTTGTCAATCCAAGAACAACAAGGTTAAAAACAAAATATCAAGCATTCATTATCAAAAAAATAAAAAGAAGTAAATAGAGAAAACAATGAATACACTTTTACTAGATATGAATGCTTTTATATAAAAGATAAAGAATTAAAAAAAAACATTACATAATCTAGGATGAAAGATCCTCTTCTAGTGGAAGCTTCAAGTTGGAGAGAGCCTTCTTAAGGAGAGGGAAATTATGGAGTAGGAAGATATGGAGAGAGTGGAAAGAGAGAGAGCTAGAAAGAGGAGATCTCTTCTTTCATGGGTTGGAATGTTAAAGGGGTGGGCTATTTATTTTTTTTTTTTTCAAGCCCTTTCCTTCCTTTCTTGTTCTCTTAATTGTAGCTAGCAAAAATCTTCTCTTGGAAAGACAACTTCCTTGACACTCAAGCTAGTAAAAAGTAAGCAATTTGTGTGAGAAAATCTTGGTTTGTAAATCCTTTCTCTATACCCCTTTCCATTTTATTTGGATTATTCCACATGAACAAATGATTTCCACCATTGACCTTTCTTCTTTGAAACTTTTTGGAGATTTCTTCAAATCTTTGTGATCTTCTTAAGATTATCCAAAATATGCATAGAAGGTGGATCCACATGGCCATCCCACATGTGTGAAGTCACACATGTTCATGTGTGGGACCCGTGAAACCAATTTTTGTAATTTCTTCAAAAATTCTTCTTCTCTCTTTTTTTTTTCTTTCTTTTCTTCCAAAATATTTTCTTCGCATTATTCATTTGTTGTGGGACCCATTTTTCCAATTACCTACAAGCAAAAAGTGAAATTCATATGAAAAGATAATTTTTTCCTTTAATTTACAAATGCATGACTATGGGCCCATCTATCATGAAATGATAGCATGTGATGACATCAATATGCATGATTTTAATTGAATAAATTAATGATGATGAAAAAATTGATTTATTTCATGAGAATAAAAATTTCACAAAACTTTCCAAAAATAGATTTTCAAAAATGGTAGGTTTATGATTTTATGAAATATGTGTGATTTAAGAGCAATTTGTGCAACAAAATATGACAATGAGTTTAAAATGCATAAAAACAAGATATTATACTACATGAGGCTCTCTTAGCTCTATAAGTCCATAAAACTTTCAAAAATAGCCCTGAAAAAGTACATTTTTGAGGACTTATCACCCATCCATGAATGATATTATTTCAAATCCGAAAGTAATATCAATCATGATTTCTAGTGTGGGTAGTGGGAAATCATCTTTTGGAACAACTTTGTTGAGATCTTTGAAGTTGATGTAGATTCTAATTTGCTGATTCTTTTTTGTGATTGGCACTATATTAGCCAACCAGTCAGGGTGTTATGCTTCACGGATGAAGCAGACATCCCTGAGTTTCTAGACTTCTTTTTTATCTTGTCCATGGTTTTTGGTTTCGTCTTTGTTTGTTCCTGCTTCAAAGGTTTAGCATCTTCTACTATATTCAACTTGTGTAAGGAAACTTTTGGATCTAGTCCCGGTATTTCTGCGTAGGTCCATGCAAAATAATCCATAAATTCTTACAAGAAACTCACATACACATCAAGTTCTTTTCCTTTAATTTGAGAGCTTACAAAGGTAGGATGAGGATTTTCTGAGGTACCTAAGTTTATTTATTATACTGGGTCCTCAATTGGAGGTTCGGGAGGAAGTTTTTCCACAGTATCTTCGGAAGCTTCTAACTCTGTGAAACCTTTTGGGGTTTCATTTGGGGGTTAAACCAAGGCCTAATCCTTTTCCATTAATTCAATTTTTTAGGCTCTTTAACTTT
This sequence comes from Sextonia rubra, assembly GCA_037013555.1. Taxonomy (NCBI): domain Eukaryota; kingdom Viridiplantae; phylum Streptophyta; class Magnoliopsida; order Laurales; family Lauraceae; genus Sextonia; species Sextonia rubra. Next base: position 70,773,823 of record JASUAD010000001.1, read on the forward strand.
TACATTAAGGGCTAGACATTCCCAACGAGTGTGTTGAGATGAGTCTATTTCTTTATTTAGTTCAGACAGCCAATATTCAATAACTTATGACATTGTATCATCATCATCACTTACCCCCTCAAGATGCTGAAAAGCAACCCAGTCAATAGGATCTTGGAAGATAATAGTCTCTTGGGAATCATCAAAATCATACATCTTTGTGAAGACAATAGACATTCCTCTGAAATCTTGATTTAGCTTAGGAACGTTGCTGTAAGGAACGTATCCTATGCAATGTTGCTATTGTTCAATTCTATGTTCCCTTTGGAGATTTTCTTTCATTTTTGGAGTGAAGACATCAAAGGAGACCTGACCCCATTTGCACCATTTCGAGGCTAGTGGGATTCTTGAGATTGTATCCCATGTGTCTTCATCATGTTGCAAACCACAGAATTGTAGATGTCAAGCCTTATTTTCTCATCATTGGTGATTTTATCAATAAGATAAGAAGCAAAAGCATCTTTAACTCAATAAAAAGACTATTGAATAATTGTGTTGCAAGGATGGAGGCATGAAGAAGCAAAAACCTCCAAAATCATAAATTTGAGATACAGTGGGGCCATGACAAGAGTGGAGGATCCCAATCTGCAATAGAGTACACGGAGGTGTCCATCTTCTCAACATCCTTAGAATTTGATTAGAGTCTGAATTTCTAATCACTGAGACAACATGCACTAAGCATGTCCATCTAGACCTTCCAACGTAGATGATAGAGTACCACTTTAGTGGATGAAACAATTTGAGACATCTCATCGAAGATTTAAAACTCCAAACTCCATTGCCATTGTCAAGCTGTGAAGGACCGGCTATAAGCCTCTCCAGCACAAATCAATCCAGGCTAAGAAGTATGGAGGGTTTTCACATCTTTCAGCGAAATGAAGCCATTTATTAATGTATCTGTAAGATGACTCACCCCTACATTGTGATGTCAGCACAAGTTGACTAAAAGTGACAAGAGAATCAGGCCTCATTGGTGACATTCCCCTGACTGGCGGAGGTTCATTATTACTTTCTTAGTCATTGTTATGTCAGCATACTTTTATGTATTTATCTTTAACTAATTTATTTATTAGTAAAGTTTGTCTTTTAATCTAAATGAGAATTTGTATGGGTAAATAGTTGCATTGTTATTTTTTATGAAAGTGTGCATCTTTTATTCTATAAAGTAAATAAGTTGGTGTATAAAGTTCAGCTTACACATGGAATACTTGTTTGTCAGTTCTTATAGAATATAAGTTGTTATTTACAATCTAGATGGAGTTGGACATACCATCGGTACAATTGTAGCATAATATTTTAGCAGACTTTTCTTGGTTGCGGGAAACGGTATAGTTTCGACTCGTTATGTTAGTATGCTTTATGTATATTGAATCGGACCGCTTTTAGGTTTATTATCTATATATTAACTATACAAGATGATTAACATCCAAATGGTTATTATGAGTCCTTGTATTCTTAATCCCGATATAAATAATAGATACATACATTTAGTATTTGGCATTTTGATTTACAAAGGAGTGAAACCTTTTATGAGTCAATAATCTCAATAAATTGGATGATTATACTACGTGTATGGTGGATATTAATTTATTGACAAAATCCATATCCCGTAATAGGGATTGATGATATCTCCTTATTGAAGCTTATAAGTTTTTATTATGTCAAACCCTATAGGTGAACTTTGTGTCCGACATATCAAATAAATTAAATATAAGGTCTTAAGGAATTATAAAGATATCGATTAAATATAAATGTCAGTAATTATGTAATCGATGGATATCTGAAATCTTAACGTAGGGAGATTAATGGCATTTAATAATAAAAAGATCGAAATATTATTTTGAGAATAAGGATAGGAGTGCAATTATAATTCTTTAGTGGATTGAATTGTAATTTATAGAACTAAAATTCTAATTTGGATTGAATTAGGGTTTCCTATTTCCATAAGAAGCCTATTCCTTATTTTTTTTCTCAAGGTCCCTATTGTAACTATAAATATACACTATTGCTCTTTAAGAAAAATACACGAGCAATCTCATTTTTTAGAGCAAAGAGGATTCGCAAAAGAGGGCCCATGCCAATTCGAGCATAAAGAAATATGATAGAAATCTTGAGATTTTTGGGTTGCTGTAAGACAAAGATCAAATCAAAGAGATCTCATAGGTATGGTTCTTAAATTATTATCATTTAAAGTTATTTCCACAGTAATCTGTGCTCAATATCTAAGGATCCTGGCGGCTTTCTACCAACAGTGGTATCAAAGCTAATCTTGATACTATGTATGAATTGAAGAGAACATAGTAAGATTATAGGTTGCTATAAAAAACATAGAGATTGTATTTGTTGTAACTAACCCTTGTTTTGTAGCGAACTATCTAACCTTCATTTTGTAGCGATTGATTTGGCTATCATGGTCACCATGTGTATATGTTTGTGAATAGATCCCACGAATCAAATTCGTGGTTACTATTTTACATTTTTTACAATGTTTTATGGTGATATAATTATATTGACATAGCATGTAAACTCTAGTCATTAGGAGGCTTAGAATTCAATGTAATTTTTCATGGTAACATAATTATATTGATATAACATGTGAACCCTTAGGCCCTCGTGAGCTGACTAAGCGGCTTGATCCCTGCCGAGGGTACCCCCGGACCCCCTTTGCGAAGCACATATTTTGAAAAAGTGGCAATTAAGAAGATAAAAGATCCTACTTGACCATGATAGTTAGGACTCTGTTGCAGTTGTCTTTCCTTTTTTTTTGTACTTGGATGTCTATTTAATCGGGAGTTCCAAGTGCAGAACCGCAGTGTAGTAATAAAAATTGGTGAGACCAGGTCAATCCTCAGGGAGCAATGTATTTTAAAGTATTTTCAACTTGTAATCTGCCCTAAATAAAATCTAAAAATAGTCTAATTTAAAAACTAATAAATACAAGCATCATACTTGCCAAAATTAAATCAATTACAACCAAATAAAATGAAACTTTCGTAAAACTAAAAACCTAAATCTAAAACTTCCTAAAATAAAGCTAAGGTTGCTGCAAAAATAAACACAAGTTACAACTTACAAAATTAGAAAGTTACTAAAAATAAATTTAACAACTAAATTAGAAAATAAACTAAACTAAATTAGAAACAAACCAAAATTAGTAATAACCAATTAAGAAAGTTAGTAACAAAGCAAACAATAAAAAAGTTAGAAAACAAACCTACTTTCTAAAATTAGAATCCTAAATTTAAAAACTTTCCTAAGTTAGAATTTCCAAAACTAGAAAACTTTCCACTTTAAAATCTTTGCAATTAAACACTTTTAGAAAGAATCTCAAATCTGGAAATTACTTAAAACTATCAAAACCTAAAATTAGTAACAAATCTAAAATTAGAAAATTAACACGATCTATGTAATGTATGCCGTGTAACTAATGCAAACTTTCTTAATATGAGATGCAAAATTTAAATAATAATCATAATCTAATGCAATCTTAGACTAGATGTAATGGCTAGAAATCATGCTCTACTGATGCAAGAACCCAAAAAAACAATTTTAAAAAAATATTCTAAAAAACTATGCATGAATAATGGTTATTAAAATAAAAATTCTGATACGCAGTTTGCCAGCGAGTCTTAGTTTAGGCTTATAGAAATTGACCTTCCCATAATCTTTTGAATTTGAAACTTTGGGATTTTAAAGTTCACTCATTAAGGTTCAATCCATCCAATTTTTACAGCAAAAATTACTAACTTGATATGTCCATTAATTCCGAACTTTCAGGCTAAAATCTGCCATGTGCAGATTTCTATGTATAGAATTTCTGACTGGCAAGTGTTTCAACGATTGAAAACCTAACCTCCCTTAATCCTTTTCCTCTTAAAGTTTTATGGAACAAAGTTAACTCATCCAGCAATGGTTCCTCCAAATCTCAAGGCAAAATAATCTTTCTATGTCACATTTTAAATTGCCAATATTTGGACAAAAAATAGTGACTATTTGCTGTCTAATTTTGCTGTCTTTCTAAATCCAAAATTTATCCCTTTAATTTCCAGAAAAGAAACACAAATTCTAGATTTAAAATTCCAATTTCTAGCAACTAAACTAATACATGATATGAATGCATGCTTCTAAAAAATAATCCCAGCCATAAATCATGCAACATAAAAAACACAAATAAAGTAAGAAGAACAATGAAGTTTAAATGTAGTGTTTTTGCAAAAATTTAAATATAGTGAACAATAAAAGTAAATGTAGTAAACGGGATTTAAATTTAGTGAACAAGAAACATAAATGTAGTTTGCAGAAAGTAAATGTAGCGATATTATTTTCTCAAAAATTATTTCTTAGCCTGGTTCATATTTACTTCAATATATTCTCAAAAGCTTAGGTCATCAATCCAATCATCAAAGCAGGAAACATAAACAAAGCATCAACAGACCACTAGAAGAAGAATTGTGAGAAAAATAACTTTTTTCTAACAAGTATAATCTTACATAAGATAAGAAAAATAAAATCAAAGAAAATTACATAGTAGGATGGAAAAAAAAACCTCTTCTAGTGGAATTCTCAAGGGTGTAGTGTGACCACGGCAGAGTAGTAAGTCCTTAAAAATGCATATTTTCATATACATTTTGGACTATTTTAAGGACTTATTGACTTAAAACTGCCTCATTTAGTGTGATATACCAGTTACACGCATTTTAAATTCATTTTAGTATTTTTCTGCATAATTTGCTTAAAAATCACACTTCCTGCTTATATTCATAAAACCTACCACTTTTATAAATCTATTTTTGGAAAGTTTTGTGAAAATTATTTTTCCCATGAATTAATTTCAAATTTTTATATCATTAAGTCATTCACATAAAATCATGAAAATGGTATGCATTTTCATTGTCATTTCATGAGAGATAGGCCCACAATTATGCATTTGTGATCTTAGGGTTAAAATTGTCTTTTCACATAAATTCACTTTTGTTTTTGTAGAAAATTGATAACATGGGTCCCATTTTCAAGAATTGAGGCAAGAAAATTATTTTGAAAAGAAAGGAGAGAAGAATTGAAGAGAAGAAAGAAATTTGAAGAAAAACAATGCAAAATTGACTTTATGGTCCCACACACATTCACATGTGTAGGGATACACTTGTGAGATGTCCAAGAAGGAGTCTACCATCTTTTACTGCATCATCCAAATTATCTTTTGATAATTCAAATTCTCAAGATATTTTATGGAAGGAAAGCCACATAAGAGACCTTCTTTGAAAAGGAGTAGCATATTGAAAAAAAAAAGAGAGAGAAAAAAGATCAGCAATGAAGCATCCCATGCCCAACACTATTTGGATCAGATTTTTTTTGCCAAAAAAAGAAGAAAAAATCAAGGAAGAATTATCCAAACATATCCTTTTGATTTTGGAGCTAATGACGAGAATCTTCCAAAGAAAGAAAGTTGACAATGCAAAAGACAAAGAAAAAAGTTCTACACCTCATGTGAGCTATGTTTGCTTTTAAGTGAGAATTTTTCTCTCAAATACCTCTCAAAAGAATCTCAATACAAGGTGGCAATGTCAAGAAAAGAAAGAAGCATCAAAGAAGGACTTCCAAAGCAAGAAAGAAAGAAAAGAAAAAAAAAAACAGAAATTCCAAGGTGGAATTCATGCCCAAGCTTGAATATTCATCTCATTTTCTTTTCAATTTTAATTATTTTAAAGATCAAGTGAGAATGGAAATTTTGGGGCTTGAAAAACTATAAATAAGGCACTCCTTTGGACTTCCAAGGCATGGAAAGAGCTCTCCTCTAGATTTCTACACTTCATCTTCTCCCTCTCTCTCTCTCCCGCCATCATAGTCTTCAAGGAGGCTTAGCCCTAAGGCCACACTACACCTTTGAGTTGCTCACTAGAAGAGGTTTTCTTTTCCATCCTAGCATGAATTCTCTTTGATTTTATTTTTCTATCTCCTATAAAGACTTTATATGTTAGTATCATATTCTTCTTCTCAATTGTTTTTCTTTTTCTTGTTGTTTGTGTGGATACTTTGTTGATGTTTCTTGTTTTTGTGCTTGGATTGACAACCCAAGTTACTAAGATCATACTTCAAGTAACCATAATACTAGATAAGAGTAAAATTTGAAAAGAAAATCTCACTACAAATCCTACATTTAAATCCCAGTTTACTACATTTACTTTTTAACACTACTACATTTACTTTTCCACATTACTACATTTAAATTCCTGTCATCACTACATTTAAATTCCTACAATTTTTTTGTTTCTTTTAATGTTCTTTATGTTTTAATGTTTTGTTTTATGCATAGTTTAATGGTTGAAAGTTTTGTCATAGCATGCATCACTTATTGGTGAGTTAATATACGTAAGGAGTCAGAATAACTAAGTTTCAGAATTATTTGACTAGAGTTAAATATTCAGATCTAATGATTTTCGTTTGGATGACCAACATCAGTCTATTTTAGTTAAAAATTTGAAAATCACATGTTTGGTTCACATGGTCATTATTAGTTCAGTTGTGATATTTAAGAAGTATTAAAATACATGATTTAGAGAAAGATTTTTAACATGTTTCAAATCTGAAATCTTAGTTCTAACGCTTATAATTCAGAAGTTCTAGAACCTTGTTTGGTACTTACAAATGTCAAGTTCTCATGCATTCTTGCATTATTTAAAATGAAAAATTTGTGGACAATAAATATTGCTAGAAAAACACCTTTCAAAACTGAGATTTTTATCTCAAGTATGCCCAAAAATCATGGTGTTTTAAATGTGAAAAAAATCCAAGAACAGGCCATGTGTGCTATAAAATTCTGCACTGCAGAATTCTTTTAACTAGTTCATTCATTCATGCATTTTTTTTTTCTTTTTCAATATTTTTCCTTGCTTTTTTTTTCTTTTTTTTTAATTCATGCATTCATTAAGTGTGCTTTTTAGCCATTAAATTTAGATTAGGTTTGCATTAGGTTAGATTCATATTTTTCTTAACTTTTGAATCTCATTTAAATTTATGCATTCTTTTCTCATGGCATGCATTACATTGTTAATTTGTTTTCTCACTTTCTAAATTTAGAAATAATTGCTAACTTTAATTTGGGAATATGACTGAAGAAAGTTTCTAATTTAGGCTTTTTAAGTGATTGGTTTAGATTGTTTTCTTAAATTAATTTGATTCTAAGTTAGATTTGTTTGATAAATTGTCTAAAATTTTTTGTCATTGTTGTTGTGAATGTTTTAATTTTGGTAATTTGTTTTTTTAGAATATTTCTAATTTGATGTTCTAATTTGCGTGTTCTTTTGCAGTAAATTTTAGAGTTCTTTTTAGGTTAGAAAATTTTTATTTTTAGAATGTATTTGATTTAAAAATATGAATGGTGATTGTAATTTTCTAGTTTTAAGTAAGTGTTAGATTTTATATAGGGTAGGTGACAAATTAAGTTGGAATATCTTAATAACTCCCTGTGGATCGACCTGGTCTCACCAATTTATTACTACATCGCGGCTATGCACTTAGAGTTAATAAACAAATTTTTGGTGCTGTTGCTGGGGAGCACCATTTAAGGTAACTTTTCTAACTTTCCTGATTTACATTGCTTTGTGGGTATGATTTAAATTTTGGCATCTTTCTAGAAATAGGAAGACATGCATGGAATGATAAACCACCCTAAATTAGAATAGAAAGTGCATGATTGTTAAAAAGAACACATCATTGTTATTTTTAAAAACTTTCTAAAATTAAAGCAACTTTCTATTTTCAACTTGTCATAACTCTTTTTGGAAGAAAGTAACCAAAAGTGATCTAATCGATGTCCCTAATCTACTTCGTGCCCAAGAAAGCCTTTGCCCCTGTAGTGCGTAATAATTAGTCTGTTCAGGAAATGGTCCTTCAAACGGGTCCATCTGTGACTCTACCACTTCCTGGTGGCTAACCTGGCCGAGTTGATTTCATTGGACCGGATTCGAGAACTAAGGTAACTTTTCAACCTTATGAAATAGTTGCTGCTTATCTAGGTTTTTCTCACTTTCAAAAAAATTAATAAAAAAAATTCTTAAAATTCCAAAAAGAAAGGACAAGCCCTCTCAACCAATTTGGTAAGGAGGCTCAGTGCATAGATTAGAAAGGAAAGAGTTTCCTAGACCCTCAAGTCCTTTGAGATTGTCTCAAATGGTGAGTGGGTCTGGTAACAATGATACCAAACTCAAGAACGGAAATAATAATGGGGACCACAATGGTGTGGAGGTTAACCAGCCACCTAGGACTTTACATGAGTAGTTGAACCTCGCACGTCAAACCACACCATCATGTATAGTGGTACCCGAAATTACAGGTCAATTTGAAATCAAACCGAGCATGATCCAACTTCTACATAAGTTTCATGGGCTTGACTCTGAAAACACATACTTGCACTTAAAAAATTTTGATGAAGTATGTTCAACACTTCAGTTACAAAATGTAGTGCCAGATGTAATCAAATTCAGATTATTTCCATTTTCTTTAAAAGCTCCATTCTCTTAGACCAAGTTTAATTAATACCTGGAAAGGCCTAGAGACTGAATTTTTGAAAAAAATCTTCCCACAACACTTTAAAGAGGAAGATTATGATGTTCAAAAAAAATCTCAAGGAACCCTATTATAAGTGTTAAGAAAGATTCAACGAATTGATCCTTGCATGTCCTCACCACAGATTTGAAACATATCGTCTCATTTAGATTTTTATTGAGGGTTTAACTCCTAATACCCGTTAATATATTTAGATGATGTGCAATGGTCAATTTGAGCAAAAGCAAATTCATGAAACGTGGGAATTTTTGGAATTAATAGCCAAAAAAGCACAAAAATAGGCCTCGTCTGATGGGGCAAATCGATCCAGGTCATTGAATCAGTCTAAAGGAGGAGGATTATGTCAATCGAACGCTCAAACTGAAATCCAAGCCAAGCTAGCAGCACGTACAAGGGAAGTTAAAACCTTAAAACTTGGAAAAAATAAGGATACAGTTATGGTTTGTGGTATTTGTGCTTCCGAAAATCACATATCAATAGACTGTCCAACTGGACCTGCATTACAGGAAGCAATTCAAGAACAGGCTAATGCTTTGAAATCTTTTCAAATGCCGTTCAATATAAATACCATGGGGAACACATATAATCCTTTGTGGCAGAATCACCCCAAGTTTAGCTGGAGGAACAGACTAAATGCTACATCTAAGTATAATCCCTAAAGACCATTAGATTCTGGTGCATACATGTCCCCACAGCATTATACATCTTATGCACCACAAGTTCAGAATAGGTCCTTGGAGGAGTCATTTAATATGCCAATACAAACTCAATAACAGTTTATGCAAAGCCTGCATAATAATCAACAAATTGTTCAGAATAACCAGCAGGCTATTCAAGATAATCGACAGGCTATCCAAAGGTTAGAGACTTCTGTCAAACAAATCAAACGTAGCCTTCAAGGACAAGGGAAAAGAACCTTCCCAATGCAACCTCTCTTGAACCTAGAAGGCTAGTTTGAAGTGAACGACATAACTACCACAAACTATCAGGAGTACATTCAAGCTATCACTCTACACAGTGGCAAAGAGCTTCAAGAGAATCCAAAAAAAGATAAACAACATGTCTCCTCGATTTGAATGGGAAGATTGAAGAAAAAGATAGCACTAATGCAAAGACTACTATTGACATTGCAAAGAGTCTAGACCCCACCATTGTTAAATCAGTTGCCCCTTTTTCCTCTGAGATTGACCCATCCCAAATAGAAAATCTCAAATTAAAAAATTTTTGGATGTTCTTAAAGAGCTCAGAATCAATATCCCACTATTGGATACCATTTAATAGGTCCCTACCACGCTAAATTCTTAAAAGATTTTTGCACTGCTAAACATAGGGTTCATGTTCCAAAGAAAGCATTCCTCACTGAACAGATAAGTGCATACCTAACTCAAACCACTCCTCCTAAGTACAAAGATCCGAGATGCCCCACCATTTCATGTGTCATTAGAAATCACAAGATAGGTCAAGCTTTACTAGATTTGGGAGCAAATGTGAACTTATTACCTTACTTGATTTATCAGCAATTGGAGCTTGAAGAGTTGAAACCAACCAAAACTACCCTTCAACTCACCGATCAATCTATTAAGAAACCAAGAGGGTTAATAGAGGATGTTTTGGTATAGATTGAGCATTTTTTCTTTCCAGTGGATTTCTATGTGCAAGATGCAAAACCAATACGGAATGAAAATGGTGAAATTTCAGTCATTCTGGGAAGACCATTCTTGGCCACTTCCAATGCACTTATTAATTACCGAAGTGGAAAGGCTTAAACTTTCTTTTGGGAACATGACCTTAGACCTCAATATCTTTCAAATGTGCAAGCGGCCGAGAGATTACGGGACTGACCATCATGATGTAAACTTGATTGGTACATTGGCTGAGGATGATCTCGAGGAGTGCGTTAACTCCCACACTGCACTGATGTTTGAGGCCAAAGAGGAGATAGACTCTCATGAGGAATTGGAAAATGATACCGTTGAAAATGCCCATACAGTATGGCAACCCCATTTTGAAGAGCTTATACCAACTGATATGCCAACTCTTCTATCTTAAGTGAAACCACCTTAACTTGAGTTGAAGCCCCTCCCATCGAACTTGCAATACGCTTACCTTGGGGACAGTGAAACTTATTATATGGTTATTTCTTCACTACTTACTTAGGACTACGAAGTCCAACTGTTGAAAATGCTCAAAATGCACAAAGGAGCAATAACTTGGAATGTGGCTTATATTAAGGGAATTGATCTTTTAGTGTGTACACATCGTATCTACCTTGAAAATGATGCTAAACCATATAGGCAGATGCAACGCCAACCAATCCTACCATGCAAGAATTGGTTAGGGCTGAGGTACTTAAACTTCTGGACATGGGTATAATCTATCTAATCTCAGATAGCCAGTAGATTAGCCCTACCCAAGTTGTTCCAAACAAAGTCGATGTCACTGTAGTCAAGAATGCCCAAGACGAGATGGTTCCGACCCAAGTACCCACGGGATGGAGAGTAATGCATTGACTACAGAAAACTAAATACATATACAAGTAAAGACGATTTTCCTTTGCCCTTCATAGATCAAAGTTTGAAAATCGTAGTCGGCCACTAATACTATTGTTTTATTGATGGATATTCTATGTACAACCAGATCGAAATCGCCCCAGTGGACCAAAAAAAGACCACATTCACATGCCCATGTGGTACCTTAGCTTATCGGCGAATGCCTTTTGGGTTATGCAATGCTCTAGCCACCTTTCAGCACTGTATGCTGAGCATCTTTAGTGATATAGTGGAGTGTATTCTTAAGGTCTTCAGGGATGATTTCACTTTATTTGGAGATACATATGACAATTATTTTAGCAATCTAGAAATGGTCCTCACTAGATGCGAAGAAAAGAACCTTGTATTGAATTGGGAGAAGTACCATTTCATGGTTCACTAGGGAATTGTCTTTGGCCACATTATGTCGGAAAGAAGACTAGAAGTTAACAAGTCCAAAATTGATTTGATCACCAACCTACCCACACCAAAAATCGTATGAGATATCAGGTCATTCTGGGGGCATGTAGGTTTTTATGAGAGGTTTATCAAAGATTTTAGTTCTATATCTAGACCTCTCTGTAACCTACTCTCCAAAGAGGCAGAATTTGAATGGCCTGAGGCATGCCAAGAATCATTTGATAAATTCAAAAACATACTAATGTCTACACCAATTATGCAACCTCCTGATTGGACTTTGCCTTTTGAGATCATGTGTGATGCCAGCGATTATGCAGTTGGGGCTGTGTTGGGCCAGTGTAAGGATAAAAGCTTTACGTGTTTTATCATGCAAGTAGGAGCTTGAATAGTGCATAGATCAACTATTCAACCACTGAGAAAGAATTGCTGGTAGTGGTCTTTGCACTTGACAAGTTCAAATCCTACTTGATTGGATCTAAGATAGTGGTTTTCACCAATTATTCTGCGCTCAAGTACCTTATTTCAAAAAAGGATGCTAAGCCCAGACTTATCCATTAGTGGTTCTCACCGATTATTCTGCGCTCAAGTACCTTATTTTAAAAAAGGATGCTAAGCCCAGACTTATCCATTGGATCCTGCTACTCTAAGAATTTAACTTAGAAATCCAGGATAAAAAAGGAATAGAGAATGTTGTGCCAGATCGTCTATCAAGGTTGGTTTTTTTCGATAACCCTGAACCGACACTAATCCATGGTAATTCCCCAAATGAACATTTATTTATAGCCTCACAATCCCCTTAGTATGTAGATATTGTGAACTTTTTTGCTACGGGCAATATTCTTGATCATTGGAACAAGTAAGATAAAGACTCATTCTTTTCTCAAGTTTGATATTTTTTTCTAGGATGATCTATATTTGTTTTAATACTGCCTAGATCAGATAATAAGGAGATGTATCCCTGATCATGAGATACATAGTGTACTCTCCTTTTGCAGTACACAAGTTTGTGGGGGGCATTTTTCTAAACAAAAGGCCACTATCAAAATTTTGTAGTCTAGATTCTATTGGCCCTCATTATGCTGTGATGCTCATGAGTTTTGTCTGACTTATGATCGTTGTCAGAAATTGAAAACAATTTCTAAAAAAAAACATGATGCCTCTAAATCCCATTCTGGTAATAGAACTCTTTAATGAATGGGGTATTGATTTTATGGGTCCATTTCCTCCCAGTTTTGGCTATATCTATATCTTTGTGGCTATAGACTATGTGTCCAAATGGATAGAAGCTATTCCCTACCGGGAAAATAATGCAAAAATAGTCTTAAAGTTTTTGAAAGAAAATATTTTTTTTCTCATTTTGGTACCCCAGAGATTAAAGTCAATAGCCAGAGATTAAAGCCATTCTTGGAGATTGCACTACCTGAAGAGGAAGAAATTCCTCTTGATGATCTTGTCTACAAGGATTAATTGGTCCAAGATCTGACATTGGCCTTTTTCTGTGTATATTATGCATGTTGTAGTTTTTATTTTGTTTTGTCTAAACTTGGACAGGGAGCAGAACAAACCCACTTTCAGGTGACTTTCTCCCTTTAAGTTTATCTTTCCTCATGTTACTATTACTGTTTTGCATTGCATGTATAAATATTGAGGATGATGCACATAATTGGTTAGGAGGTGGGAACAAGCATGCTTGTCCAATTTTAGGCACTTCATAGGCACTTTAGGTAAAAAAATTTTTTATTTTTCTATTATTTTGTCATTGTTTAGGAGATTTTTTTATATTTTTGGACTTTTATTTTGGTTTTAGGAATTTTTTCCAGCATCTACTTTTCATTTATTTTCATTTTAGAAAAGAAAATTTTTAAAAGAATTGGAGCGATTTGAAAATATGTAGAAATCTAGAACTTTTCATACTTTTGGAAGGAAGTAAAAAGAAAGTTTGCAGTTTCTAAAGGGGGAAACCTATCAGAAGATTACCAAAATTTGCTTTCCACATACACATATGTATACATTTTTTGATTTTTTGGATAGGAAGCTTTATTGTTGTTTTTGGATTTTTTCTAAAGAATACAATGTGAACTTGAAATTTAGTTAGTAAAATATTTTTGTTTTCTAGTTCATTTTGGTGAATTGTATATATTAGAACCAAGAAGAATTAATTCCGGCAAAGTGAGAATGGCCACCTAGTGTTTACTTTCAATTTTAAAAAAAGAGCATAGAATGAGAAGTTTGTGACTAGTTTGGGGTTGTAGCCTTTTTAACTCGAGTTACGAAGTCCGGAGGGATATTTTTATATCTAATGCCCTAAAGCTATCTAGTTAAAGAGTCATTGGCCAAATGCTCGCTACATGGGTTAATTAGAAAGCTTAAGGGACCTAGACATTGCATAGTTACAAAAATGTTTTGTTAGAAAAAAAAAAGAATGATGATGAATTATGGCCCAACAAGTGTTTGTAAAAATTTTCAAGGGATATGTGCGGAAATGCATAAGGACTAAGCTTGCTCCTTAGATCCCAACTTTTCTTGTATCATATGAACTTGAAATTTTCTACATTGAAAAAAGTGAGTGAGTGAAGAGTGTTCGCAAGAGTTCACAAGGGAGTATGTGCGGGAAGAACAAGGACCAGATTTCCTTTCTGGATTCTAACTTTTCTTATATCATATGAACTTGGAAACCCTTGCGTGGGAAAAAAACAGTGAGAGAAAAAAGGCTACTCAAAGTAAACAGTAAAGTAGCAGTTATCTTAGTAGCTTTGAGAGGAAATTTCTTTTCGCTAAATCTTAGGCGATCAGACTATTTGAACGAAAAATTTGATTTTTGCAACATTATCGTGGAATATTTGAAATAAGTTTTTGATGTATACATTTTCACTGTGCACGAAAGTTGGTTTGAATTTGAGAAAGTTTTCAAAAATAGAACTATGGATCAGACTTTGAAAAGTCTGAAAGTGCAATTATTCCAGATTTCAAAAATATCCAATATGAGTTAATTTTCTTTTGGGAAATTTCTTTTACCTTTTACTTTTGTTTATTTCTTTTTTATTTATAAAAAAAGAAAAAATTTTGTGGGTATATTCACTACAAAATCTCACGAGGCACAACTCGTCAACTAGAGGGAACTTAGGAGTTTAAGGGCTTACTGCATATGATAAATGCAGTCGAAAGTGTCAACGAAAGTAGAGTTGCATTCATGTTTATTTTTCTTGCATTGCATTAGTTTTAGGATAGTTTAGGTGATGATGGAATTCCTCATTTTATTTGCAATTTTTGCTAGGGACTAACAAAACACTAGTTGGGGGTGTGATAAGCCCTTAAAAATGCATATTTTCATATACATTTTGGACTATTTTAAAGACTTATTAACTCAAAAGAGCCTCATATAGTGTGATATAATGGTTATATGCATTTCAAATTCATTTTAGTATTTTTCTACATAATTTGCTTAAAAATCACACTTTTTGCTTACATTCATAAAACCTACCATTTTTAGAAAGTTTTGTGAAAATTATTTTTCTCATGAATTAAATTCAAATTTTCATCATCATTAAGTAATTCACATAAAATCATGAAAAATGTTGTGCATTTTCTTTTTCATTTCATGAGAGATGGATGGGCTCACAATTATGCATTTGTGATCTTAGAGTTAAAATTGTCTTTTCACATGAATTCACACTTGTTTTTGCAAAGAAATTGATGACATGGGTCCCATTTTCAAGAACTGAGTAGGAAAATTATTTTCAAAAGAAAAGAGAGAAGAATTGAAGAGAGGAAAGAAACTGGAAGAAAAATAATGCAAAATTGGCTTCATGGTCACACACACGTTCACATGTGTGGGGATACATTTGTGGGATGCCCAAGAAGGGGTCTACCATCTTTTACTGCATCATCCAAATTATCTTTTGATAATTCAAAGATAATTTCAAGAGATCTCAAGATATTTTGTGGAAGGAAAGCCACATAAGAGACCTTCTTTGAAAAGAAGTAGAAGATTAAAAAAAAAAAAGAGAGAGAGAGAAAAAAGATTGGCAAGGAAGCATCCCACTGTTCATCAACTCCAAGTGCAGAGTTGCGATGTAGTAATATTTTGGTAAGTACGAGGTAAAATCCACGGTGAGCTATGTTTAAAGAAGTTTTTAACTTGTTACCTACCTAAATAAAATTATAAAACTTTCCTAATTTGAAAAATATACATTCCAAAATAGTATACAATTATAATAACACTTCCTAAATTAAAATTCCTATTAATGCTAAAACTTCCTAAAAACAAAACTAAAAATTCTGCAAAAGAAAATACACATTAGAACCTCCCATAAAAAGAAAACTAAAATTAAAAACTTACTAAACTAAACAATGTTAGAAACAAAATAAACAAAAGTGAAAGAAATAAAAGTTTCCTAAATTAGGAACTAAATTAAGCTAAGAATTTACACTTTGTAAAAACAAAAGACTTCTGAATCCTACTTGAAAAAAAAATGTAAGTTTAGAAAGAACTTTAAATGGAAATATAAAATCAAATTAATGATCTTCTAAATACAACTATACAAACAATTAAAAAACTTTCTAAATTAAGATAGAGTTCATTCTAAATTATTTTTACATAAAATTCCTTCTAGATATAAAAACAAAAAAAATCTAAGAATAAATTTTCCTAAACTAATCTATGAGGTTGAATGATGAAAATGCAAAATGAAAAAAATTACAAGACGCATGAATGAAAGGGGTGTTCATGAGTATGATGGATGACCATATTCACTTCAAAAATCAGATTTAATGGAGCTAATTCAATCATGTTTTAGATTTGACACTTACATATTTCATGTGCAGAAAATCGGATTTTAAAAATAGCTTAAATAATTCAAAAACATATTACACAATCACTTGAATAATAGCCAACTTTCACCACTTTTTCAGAATTGATTTTGGACTTTTCAGAATTGTTTTTTTTTTCAATTCTAATTTCAAGTTTAAAACAGTTGTAATCATCAAGCATTCAGCTATCATAAACATGTGCAAAACTGGGTTTTTTTTTGAAGAAAATTTGTCTAACAGTGGCTTCTTTGAAAGAAATTTCTGCATAAATTTGGACCGGTTTCAATTGTGATTCAAATTTGATTTCAAGATCTATAAACTGTTTTAAACATCAAGTATATAACTAATATAAACATGTGAAAATTTGTCCAACAAGAACCTTTTTAAGACTATTTTCTGCACAATTCTACAATGATTTTAATTCTGAAATTTATTCAATTTATGGTGCATGAAATCAATTCAAACTTGTTCCAATTAGTCCACAAATTACATACATGATTCAGCCATGAATTAAAGTATTTGCAAATCAGATTTTTAGATTCTAAACTAGCCCAAACATGGAGAAAATTTCTGAACAAATCTGATTGATAAACTCAACTAGCCAACTACAAATTTGTATTAATGTTTAGAATGCTTTAAACACCTTTAAACAAAATATTATCAGACAAGCAGTTTAGATTTCTAAAATTCCATGACCTATACCATTAAACATGATTCTAAAAATTAAAATATACATGAATCTAATGTAAGCTACAGCAATAAAAAATTCTAAAAAAAATTGTGTAAGTGTTATAAGATGTATTATCACAGGTGGATGCCCACGTTAGGACCCACAGAAGACAAGGAGATTACTGAGGGTTAAAGTCTTTCCCTTTTAGGTTGCTTGGGGAGAAAGCAATCTTATTCTATAAATGAGATTCCTCCCCCTTATAATGTACATGTCTTTCAATAAGAAGATCTCTCTCTACTTCTCTATTATTCTGCCAACACGTTATCAGCACGCTTTGTTTTCTTCCCCTCTTCATCCTCAATGTGCGTGTAGAAGGACAGCCCTCCGTCTCCCCTATTTTTCTGTCTGACCAAAAGCTACATGCAACATGCAACCATCCTCCACCTTTTTGTGTTGCAGTTGAAACAAGCACCATCACGTGCATTTTGTTTTTTCATATCCTAGCTTGCATGGGAAAGTGTATAAAGGCAAGGTAAGAAACAAGTTAGCATTAATTGCTACGTTACTGGACATGTGCAGCAACAAAACATCGATTGTTTTTTCCCAACGCACGATCCAAGTTGGGTTTGACAAACCTGACCCATCTTTAACCTAAGCCTAGGTGCTGGTCCAACCTGATGCTGGTGTCACATTGTTAATGATCCAGATTTGACGCAAAAGAGCCTTTAGTGAAAGGTCACACTTAAAACTTTGACTCGCAATATCTTGCGCATTCAAAGTATGATCGACTATCTGTTGTGCCTACGAAAAGCTCACGAGTAAATCTACACATTGGCACCAAAAGGAGGACGTTTCAATGGTTAAGTAATTTTTTCCTTATTTTATAATCTTAATTTGAGTGGTGAATGATTTATTATCTTTTATCGAAGAGAGATCTTGATAAAATTTCAACTCGTGGATCATAAATAGAACCAGAAGTTCTATAAAAATAATTGGAACCCGAAGTTCTATACAATATTTAGAACCAAAAGTTCTATATGGAATCAATGACCTGGACTCGAAGTTCCGTACATTACTTTATTCTAAGAACCTGGAGTTCTTTCTAATCAGGACCAGAAGATTCGTGAGTTATTCTAATTTGAAACTAGAAGTTCTCAAATTCACAATATGAACCCAGAGATTCATATTCCTAATCAAACCTGAAGTTTTGATAGAACCAGAAGTTCTAACTTAAACTTGAAGTTTTGATAAAACTAGCAGTTCTAAGAACTTGAATTCTATCTTAAGCCTGAAGTCTTGACGAAACTAGAAGTTTCGATTCCTCAGTTAAGAACCCGAAGTTCTATTTTTTTTTTAATTGGCCGATTGTTCATTATATTTTGTCATTGGATATTGAGAATCCGAAGTTCTATTTTATGATTGTTAAATCGATCTCTACATACTCGAAAAGGCTTGGTGATTCCATCAAAGAGGGAAATAAGATGTCCCTGAAGGATATGACATAAACCCTCATTTTCTATGCTATTATATCCTTGTTGGATATATGTGATCACCAGCAGATGGTTATACCACCCAATACTTAACTAAATGCCAAATTAGTCTAACAGAATTCCTCCAGAAGAGGTAGATGTAGTAGGTCCTCTAGTTAAAATGAAAACAACCACCCCAGAAGAAGCGATTAAGAAGGCATTTTGTTTGGTAATTGGGCACACCACCAAGCATGGTCTAGAAGACCTACAACTACTTTTATGAGTTTGAATATTGAATTCAGTTCTTAGATATTTTGTTAAATGCTGGGACTTATTCTTTTATCCCCGTATATTGTGTTTATACACTATATTTGCTTTGAATACTGAATTGTTTAGCTGTCCTTAATTTTATTTTTGTCATGCAACTGAATAGTTATGTTAGTTTATTATTTTTTACAATATGGATTATGGAATGCATGAAACTGAAGGTAATATCTGTCCGGTAAACAGTACGACAAAACACACTGTATTGAAAAGACCAAAAGTTTTTTTTAAAGTTAGTGTTTAATTCATGCACGGCATCAATCATAGCTGGATATGTATAACTACTTGAATGCTCTAGAAGAGTCCACATAATGTTACCAAATGGTACCTAAATATACATTAGGATGCATTTTTTTTAGCAGTTCCTGATGAAACCTGCTTAGATTTAAATACATCAGGATGATTGGTTACCACATATAGACACTATAAGTAAAGGTATCACAAAATATTTGTACATCACTACTAATATTGACACCTAGAAGCTGATACTAGAAAAGTTAAGTGCATTCTCCTCAGATCTCAGGGCTATATTATAAGACCATCTCCAAAAATCGAATCACATTTGATTTTGAGAAAAACGATAAAGTCAAGCCAACAGTTTAAATTAAGCTCGAGACTTAGTGACTCTAAGGCTTTAATGCTTTAACATGATAGGTTAGGTCACCCTAGGGGTACTATGCTAAGGCAAATTATTAATAACTCTGTTGAGTACTCCTTAGAGTACCATCTATTGAAAATCCTTTCTGTAAAGGATATAATGTAACATTTGTGAACTCATAATATCCTCCTAGTGGACTTATTTAAGTATTTTATACTTTTGATTGGATGTTTGCCTATATTTTTATTTAGCTTATGCCCACCTATTATTACAAATTATTTAGGGTACACTTCGCTGAACATCTTATTAAGCCTAGAAGGCATGATATCATAGGTTCATAACCTGCATGAAGCCACAGCATAGATTGGGAATCTATATTGGATATAATTCACCCTCAATTATTAGATATTTAGACCCAATGACTGGAGATATATTAACTGCTCATTTTGCTAATTGTCATCTTTATGAGACAGTTTTCTTACCATTAGAGGGAGATTAGAGAGTTCCTGAAGAACGGCAAGAATTAACGTGGAAAACTTCCACTCAGTCTCATCTAGATCTATGTACTTTACAATGTGAGAATGAAATATGGAGAATTGTGCACTTAATTACAAATGAATCCCCTGATGTTGTTAATGATACAGCAAAAGTGACTACATCACATATACCGGCTATGAACACACAAGTATGGATCAATGTCCCTATAGGACAAGCACGAATTAATGTCCCTGTAGGACAAAAACCCAAATATGCAAGCAAATGAACCTGTTACATGCCAGAAGCATAGCAGACCTATACGTTTCAAGGACTCAACTCTCCAGAAGAGAATAAATGAGCAATCATATCCTAATCATACTCCAGAAAAGGTAAACTCCCAAAGAGTTTATGATAAAAACCACTCTCTCTAAAATTCCTAAAGATGTTAATATCCCAGAAGAGACACGAGTCCTAGGAGATACTCTAGAAGCCCATGAAGAGGCAATGGGTACCCAATAATGAAGAGATCTCTATACTTTATACTTATTCAAGAGAGAGATGGGATAGAAAGAAAATTATCATCGATAACGCATTTGCATATGCAGTAGCTACATAAATATCAAGGAAAACTGAGGATGATGATTAGAACACAGAACCATGTACTATAAATGAATGTCGACAAAGAAAAGATTGACCAAAAATGGAAAAGTTCCATCAAAGAAGAGTCTCTTTCAATAGACATGGTTATTTGGACCTATAGTATAAACTCCAAAAGTTGTTAACCTTATAGGTTACAAATGGGTGTTTGTAAATGAATGAAATTACTAGATACGAGGCAGGAATTGTGATATAAGGTTTTCTGCAGAAACTTGGGATTGAAAACATTCACATATATAAAAATCCCAGAGGGATTTGTTTTGCCTGAAGCAAAGTCAAAGAGTACGTACTCAATACAAGTAAAGTGTTCATTGTACGGCCTGAAGCATTCCAAAAGAATATGGTACAATCATCTTAGTGAATGTTTATTTAAGGAAGGGTATCAAAACAATCCCATTTGCCCATGTATCTATATAAAATCCTTAAAATGATTCACAATAGTAGAAGTTTATGTAGATGACATAAATCTAATTGGGACTCTATAAGAGCTAAAGGAAACCATTACCTATTTATAAGAGAATTTTATCTTGACCTGCAGTTCGAGAGAAGTTCTAATGAAATTTTTCATTTTTTATCAATATGCTTACCATTTATAGTTTTGCACAATGTTGAGATTATGTGTTTCTTAGTGAGATAATACTGTCATTTCTTGGCATTCTATTAAACAGATTTTGGTTGCTACTTTTCTAGCAATGCTGAGATTTTAGCCCTTTGTGAAGCCAATGAGGAATGTGTGTGGCTAAAATTTTTAACTTAGCATATATGTAGTTCTTATCAATTGCCTCTTAGTACAAGTACTTCAAGCATTATCTGCAAAGACAATGAGGCATGTATTCAGTAGATTAAAGAATGATACTTTCAAGATAACAAGATTGAAGTCTAGCAAGTTCGTTCAAGCAACATCCTGGCTAATCAGTTATTAAGACTTTGCCAAAAATCAATATTCTAGAAACTTGTATACGAGATTGACATGCCTAACTATGTGAAAGGTTGTTACATCAGGGGGAGTAATCAATCACGGGGAGGCATCCTGAAGTATGCTATCCAGGACATCCGTGCGCTGTACTCTTTTTCCTTTTCTAGGTTTTATCCCATTGGGTTTTCCTAGTTAAGGTTTTAACAAGGCAGCATTATGCATGTCCAACACCAAGTCAATGCTCTTATAGAACGTTGTACTCTTTTTCCTTCGCTTTGGTTTTTATCCCACTGGGTTTTTCCTTTGCAAGGTTTTAATGAGGCAACTATCATTGAATGGTGGTCATCCAAGGGGGAGTGTTATAAGATGTATTATCATAAGTGGATGCCCACGTTGGGACCCACATGAGACAAGAAGATTACTTAGGGTTAAAGTTTTTCCCTTTTAGGTTGCTTGGGGAGGAAGCAATCTTATTCTATAAATAAGAATCTCCTTCCCCTTATAATGTACACATCTTTCAACAACAAGATCTCTCTCTACTTCTCTATTATTCTTCCAACAGCAAGAACATAAAGTGTGCAGAAATTTTAAATAAAGTGCAGAAAAAAATTTAAAAGTGTAGAAATTTAAATGTAGTAAAACAAGAATTTAAATGTAGTAGTGCTAGAATTTAAATGTAGTAAAGGCAGTAAAGTTCTCTTATTAAAATTTTCTTTTAAACCAAGTTCATGATATTTTCAAACATGATCCTAGTATCTTGGGTCGTCAATCCAAGCACAAGAAATATTAATAAAATATCCACACAAACCATAAGAAAAGCAGAAAACTTTTAAGAAAAATAACATTATATTAACATGTAAAAATCCTTATAAGAGATTGTCAAATAAAAATTAAAAAAATATATGCTAGGATAGAAAAAAAGAAAACCTCTTCTAGTTGAAATTTCCAAGGGTATAGTATGGCCTTAGTGCTAAGCTCCCTTGAGGACTAGGATGAAGGGAGAGAGAGAAGAAGAAGATAAAGTGTAAAGATCTAGAGAAAAAGCTCTTTTTCCATGAAGAGTATGGGAGAGGAGTGCTCTATTTATATTTTTTCAACCCCCAAAGTCTTCACTTTATATGATACAATCTAAAAAACAATAAAAAATGGAAAAAGCATGGGCTCCATACAAGGCTTGGGCGTGAATTATATTTTGGATTTTTTTTCTCTTTTTTTTTTTCTTTCTTGCTTGGAAGTCCTTCTGGGTTTCTTCTTTCTTTCTTTGTCTTTGACACCTTACATTGAGATCTCTTGAGAGGTAAGTTAGGGATAAGAATCCTCTTTTAGAATCAAACTTAGCCCACATGAGTTGTAGAACTTTCCCCTTTGTCTCTTTGCATTGTCAACTTTCCTTCTTTAAAAGGTACTCCTTGTTTGCTCCAAACTCCAAGAGATATGCTAAGATAATTCTTCCTTGATTGTTTTCTTCTCTTTAGGCACACAAATCTAATCCAAAATCCTCCTTTGGGCATGGAATATCTTGCTGCTTTTTTATTTTTATTTTTCAAATATTCTCCTTCTCAAAGAATAACTCCTACGTGGCTTTCTTTCTCCATCTTTGATGAGATACCCTTCAAATTCTCTTGAAAATATCTTTAAAATGTGCAACAAATAAATAGACCCCAGCTTAGATGTCCCACATGTGTACACACATATGCATGTGTGTGTGAGTCCAGGAAGCTAACATTGCATTTTTCTTCCAATTTTTTTCTTCTCTTCAATTATTCTCTCATTTTGTTTGAAAATGATTTCTTTGCCTCAATTCTTTACAAATTGGACCCATATCATTAATTTCCTACAAAATAAATATGAATTTATGTGAAAAGATAATTTTGACCCTAAAATCACAAATGCATGCATGGGCCCATCTCTCATGAAATGACAATAAAAGTACACACCATTTTTCATAATTTTATGTGAATGAACTAATATGATGAAATTTTAATTTATTTCATGAGAATATAAATTCTCACAAAACTTTCCAAAAATGCAAGTTTCATGAATATATGCAAAAAGTGTGATTTTTAAGCAAATTATGTAGGAATACACTACAATGATGTATAAATATATGAAACCATGATATCACAATAAATGAGACTCTTTTGAGTCAATAAATCCTTATAATGGTCCAAAATGTATATGAAAATATGCATTTTTAAAAACTCATCACCCACACCCAACACTATTTGGATCAGATTTTTGTTGCTAAAAAAGAGAAGAAAAAACTCAAGGAAGAATTATCCTAAAATATATTTTCGATTTTAGAGCCAACAAGGAGAATCTTCCAAAGAAGGAAAGTTGACAATGCAAAAGACATAGAAAGAAGTTCTGCACCTCATTGAGCCATGTTTCATTTTAAGTGAGGATTTTTCTCTCTAATATCTCTCAAAGGAATCTCAATGCAAGGTGGCAATGCTAAGAAAAAAAGAAGCATCAAAGAAGGACTTCCAAAGCAAGAAAGGAAGAAAAGAAAAAAAAATTCCAAGGTGGAATTCATGCCCAAGCTTGAATATTCATCCCATTTTTTTCAGTCTTAATTATTTTGAAGATCAAGTGAGAATAGAAATGTTGGGGCTTAAAAAACTATAAATAGGGCACTCCTTTTGACTTCCAAGGCATGAAAAGTGCTCCCCTCTAGATCTCTACACTTCATCTTCTTTCTCTCTCTCCCTTCATCAAAGTCTTCAAGGAGGCTTAGCCTTAAGGCCATACTACACCCTTGAGTTGTTCACTAGAAGAGGTTTTCTTTTCCATCCTAGCGTATATTCTCTTTGATTTTATTTTTCCATCTCCTGTAAAGACTTTATATGTTAGTATCATATTATTCTCAATCGTTTTTCTTTATCTTGTGGTTTGTGTGGATACTTTGTTGATGTTTCTTGTTTTTGTGCTTGGATTGATGACCCAAGTTATAAAGATCATACTTCAAGTAACTATGAACCTAGTTAAGAGTAAAATTTGAGAAGAAGATTTAACTACAAGTACTACATTTAAATTCCTGTTCACTACATTTACTTTTCAGCACTACTACATTTACTTTTTTGCATTACTACACTTAAATTCCTGTCATCACTACATTTAAATTCCTGCAAAAAAAATTTTTTGTTTCTTTTAATGTTCTTTATGTTTTACTGTTTTGGTTTATACATAGTTTAATGGTTGAAAGTTTTGTCATAGCATGCATCACTTATTGGTGAGTTCTTTAACATGTGTAAGGTATCAAAATAACTAAGTTTTAAAATTATTTGACTGGAGTTAAAATTCAGATCTGATGATTTTCTTTTGGATGACCAACATCAGTCTATTTCTATTAAAAATTTGAAGTCAGGTGTTTGGTTCACATGTTCATTCTTGGTTCAGTTGTGATATCTAAGAAGTATTAAAATACATGATTTGGATAAGGATTTTTAACATATTTCAAATCTAAAATCTGAGTTCCAACACTTATAATTCAGAAATTCTACAGTATTGTTTTGTACCTACATATGTCAAGTTCTCATGCATTCTTACATTATCTAAAATGGAAAGTTTGTGGACAATAAATATTGCTGGAAAAACCTTTCAAAACTGAGATTTTCATTTCAAATATGCCAAAAATCATGGTGTTTTAGGTGTGAAACAAATCCAAGAAAAGGCCACATATGCTATAAAATTATGCACTGCAGAATTCTTTTAGTTAGTTCATTCATTTATCCAATTTTTTTTTGTTTTTCAATATTTTTCCTTGCTGTTTTTTTTTATTGGATTCATGCATTCATTAAATGTGTTTTTCAGCCATTAAATTTAGATTAGGTTTGCATTAGATTATATTCATATTTTCTTAACTTTTGCATCTCATTTAAATTTCTGCATTCTTTTCTCATGGCATGCATTACATTGTTAATTTGTTTTCTCACTTTCTAAGTTTAGAATTAACTGCTAACTTTAATTTAGGAATTTGACTTATGAAAGTTTCTAATTTAGGCTTTTTAAGTGATTGGTTTAAATTGTTTTCTTAAATTAATTTGATTCTAACTTAGATTTATTTGATGATTTGTCTAAAATTTTTTTGTTGTTATTGTTGTGAATGTTTTAATTTTGGTAAGTTATTTTTTTAGAATCTTTCTA
This sequence comes from Sextonia rubra, assembly GCA_037013555.1. Taxonomy (NCBI): domain Eukaryota; kingdom Viridiplantae; phylum Streptophyta; class Magnoliopsida; order Laurales; family Lauraceae; genus Sextonia; species Sextonia rubra. The sequence goes on from JASUAD010000001.1 coordinate 70,799,438, forward strand.
ATTTGATGTTTTAATTTGTGTGTTCTTTTGCAGTCAATTTTAGATTCCTTTTTAGGTTAGAAAATTTTTATTTTTAGAATGTATTTGATTTAAAAATAGGAATGGTGATTGTAATTTTCTAGTTTTAAGTTAGTATTAGATTTTATTTATGGCAGGTGACAAGTTAAGTTGGAAACCTTATTTTAATAGCTCCCTATGGATTTACCTAATCTTACCGGGTTATTACTACATCACAGCTTTGCACTTGGAGTTAACAAACACAAAGTCTCTTTGAGGACTATGATGAGGGGTGAAAGAGAGGGAGAAGATGAAGTGTAGAGAGGCTAGAGGGGAAGGGGAGTTCTTCCATGAAGAGAATGAGAGGCTAATGTCTTTAATTTATAGGAGTTGAGAGCCCCTTGTTTCTCTCCATAGATCCTACTTTGTAGCAAAGATCCCTTTCAATTTGTAATTCCTCTTCTTGGCCAACAAGTCTTCCAATGTTTGGCAAGATATGTGAGAAATTCTTGTTGTTTCCTTGTTTAAAAATTCTCTACACAAGTTTTCTAAAAATAACTTTATCAAATCTTCACAATTTGGCCCTACCAAAGATGAATTTTTTATGTGCATGGTAGACCCCGTCTTTGGTTTTCATTGTACTTCACTTTGCTTTGAATGGGCTCCACCTAAAGGTGTGTAACATGGAGAAAATTTTCATAACATGGAGAAAATTTTCAAACTCTTTGCAATCCCACCTAAAAATGAATAGTAAACTTCCTGAGGTCATATCTTTGTTGTTTTAACTCTACTTGTGTAATCTTGGATCTTATGGATATCTACTCGAAAAGAGCTTTCGAACGGTAGGTAGATTGTCAAAATCCGACACTCAGTTTGAGAGTTATGACCGTTTTAATTATGTTATTCAAAGAAAAATGGGATTAACTTTCCATTTTTGAATTCTGCTTCTTTGAATTTTTTTTTCTTTGAATTCTGTCCACTTTGGTTTTCTTTTCTTGCATCAATTTTAAATTCTTACAACAATTAGAAAGTGGGACCTCCTTTCTTTAATAACCTATAAACAAACAGTGACATTTCTTTTAAAGAAAAAAAATTTTGACCATGAGTCAACAATGCATGAATGTGGGTCCATCTCTCATAAAATGATAGCATGAAAGCACATCGTTGGATATGAGTTGACTTAGATTAATTAATGATGATGAAAGATCATATCATTCTATGATAACCATTTTTTATAAAAACTTTTTAAAAATAGAATCCTCAAAATGGCAGGTTTCATAAATTTAAGTGAAAAAATGATTATTGGTTATGAAATTATGCATGAATGCACTACAATGATGTATAAATGTACAAAACTATGATTTCAATATAAATGAGGATCTTCTGAATCTATAAGTTCTTAAAATAATCAAAACGTATATGAAAATATGCATTTTTAAGGACTTATCACTATTATTATCATAACCTGCTAAACATGATATTAAACCTGTTTAATAATGTATGGAATGGTGAAGTAGTAAAGATAAGGTAACTTAAACATCTTGGTAATGTATTACTTCAAGATTCCAAACTGGTCTTAATTAAACTGTTTTACAAGAACCCTCATTGTTAAATAACGAAGTGGGAGAGAGACTATTTTAATTCCCACAGTCTTTATCATTGTTTTGTAGGAGATGTAATTGATTTATGTGTTGACCTTGGAGTTTTCCTCCTCATCAGATAGGTTAATTATGAAATCTCTAGTACAAACTCTCATATAGATGATTTAGGGTAATTATTATTATAGATCACTTCTCCATTTGACAGGACCGAATACAAAATAATGGACCTTGAATTAAATGATGGTGTATACTTAGCTATAAATAACAGTATACTCTCCATCTAAGCCACTGTTATTATTTAAAAAGCCAAAGTCATGGCAACTATTTGGTTTTACTTGGCACCTTTTGTGGCCTTGATAGTTAAACTAATAGGTCATATCCTGTCTGAACAAAATAAGTATAGTAGAAGTCCTCCGATTGAGGCATACTATGCATTGGGGTTTGAGATTGCTATCGAATTCTTTTATTGATTGGCAGAGGGAGCCATTTTCTTTTTATTTGAATTCAAAGTTTATTTACCCATCATAATTTGTTGATTATGTAATTCTCAGGATTTAAGATAGGTTCTTTTAATCCACTTGCTGTTATTCTCAAAGAACACAAAAACTCACTAGACCTAATTACATTGACTAGAACAGAAACTTGGATATTGTGCTAACTGTTGAAAAGTACAAATATGTGCTTATTAAGGTGTGCCCAGAGAAACCTATGGATGGTTGTACCAATGAGGTGGCCATCCAAGCATACAAAAAATGGATCAAGGGTGATAGATGGTGCGATGTTACATGTTGGCATCTATGTTAAATGTTTTGCAACATCAGCATCAGTCTTCTCCTACTGCCTATGACATCATGTACAATTTCAAGGAAATGTTTGTTGATCAGGATCGGGTGACTAGGCGGGTTGCTATAAAAGAACTGTTTAACATTAAGATGGCTGAAGGTACCTCCATAAGGGACCATGTTCTGAAAATGATGGGACACCTCAATGAGCTAGAAGTCCTTGGAGCTGAAATTGATGGGAAAACCTAGATCGATATCATTCTCCAATCCTTGATTGATTCCTTCAGGATTTTCACCTAAATTACAAAATGAATAAGCCCAACTTTTCTTTAACGGAATTACTTAAGGAACTTCAGGCTGCTGAGAGCCTTCTGAAAAAGCCAGCTACTGTTTACGTTGCAGAAAAGGTTCTGTTTCTAAGCCGAAAGGCAAAAAGAAACAATAAAAGGGTTTACAGTTCCTCGAGGGGAACCAGACCTCAAGGAGGAGTGAAAAAGTCCATGCGCAAGTGTTTTCATTGCAAGCAAATAGGGCACTAGAAAAAGCAATGTCCAACTTATCGCAACAAAGTGAACAATAAAGAGAAATTTCAGTCACTAGTTGTTGAATCATATTTGGTGGTTGTATCTACCGGTACCTGATGTGTAGATACGGGAGCCACTAATCATGTTTGCAATTCTTTGTTGAAATTCTAGGAAACTAGGCAGCTAAGTGATGAGGAGATTTATTTACTTATGGGTTATGCTACGAGAGCAACAACAGTTGCAGTAGGAGATATTTGTCCAAGTTTTAATAGAGGTAGGACTTTAATTTTAAAAGATTGTCTTTATGTTTCCTCTATTATAAGGAATTTAATTTCTATTTCCAAATTAGTTAAAGACGGATATTCCTTTTATTTGACTAAATTTGTGGTTATTAAGTACAATAAGCATTTCATCTATTCTGGTTCATTGGTGGATGATCTTTATATTGTTGATCCTATTTCTCCTAAACTGCAACTGACTAAATCGAATAACATAATTACCTACCATGCAAGAGAAAGGAATCTTCATAATTGAACTAAACGTATCTTTGGCATTTACGCCTGTGTCATATTAATCTAAATCGAATTTCAAGATTGGTTGCAAATGGACCAGTAGATTCGTTGGAAGTGGAGGCACTTATAGTCTTCTTGTTTATAGGAGAAAATGACTAAGCTCCCATTTTTGGCATAAGGCTATAGGGCCAAAGAACCGTTGGAATTGGTTTACTTTGACTTATGTGGACTCATGAATGTTCAGGCAAGAGGTGACTTTGAGTATTTCATCACTTTTATTGATAACTACTCGAGGTATAGGTACATTTACTTATTGCGCCGTAAGTCTGAATGCCTTGAGAAACTCAAGGAGTATAGGGCTAAAACGGAGAAGCATCTAAGTAAGAGTATCAGGACACTACGATCTGATCATGGTGGTGAGTACCTCTTTGGAGAATTTAGAAATTACTTAGCACCAGAGGGGATTACATCCAAGTTGTCTGCACTAGGTACACCTCAACAAAATAGTGTCCAAAAAAAAGGAATAGGACTCTTATAGATATGGTGAGGTCAATGATAAGTTATTCGGATTTGCCTAATTCGTTCTAGGGGTATGCTTTAGAAACAGCTACATGTATTCTAAACTTAGTTCCATCTAACTCAGTACCTACTACATCCACAGAATTATGGATTGGGTGCAAACCCAGTTTACAGCATGTTTGGATTTGGGGTAGTCCAGCATACATGCTAAAAGGGAACACAGTTAAGTTGAAACCAAGAATGGAAGTTTACATTTTCATTGGATATACCAAAGGAATAAAAGATGGTTTAAACTATAATCCTAAAGACCGGAAGGTCATTATTAGCACCAATGCTCAATTCTTAGAAGAGAATTATGTAATGAACCACAAGCCCAAAAGTAGAATTGTTCTAGAGGAATAGAGGAGAGACCTACCCAAGCTTTTCCACTACCAGTAGCACAGGAAGAGACATCACAACATGGAGAATTCGATGTTCCATTACTTGACGTAGTGGAAGGATTGCCAAATCTCAAGCTAATGATACTCCATATGATCCTACCAACTTGCTGGGTGATGAGCCAGATCAACATGTAGATGATCCTACACCAAGATTAGTTTTAGCATAGTGTGACGCTACTCATACACAAACATAGGATGTGCCTCATCATAGTGGGAGGGTTGTTCGTCAGCCCAAGTGGTATATTTTCTTGGGAGAGTCATTCGACAGAGTCCCTGATGATCTACATACCTAACCCTGTAACTATAATGAAGCACTCTAAGATAAAGATGCAGAACTATGGCAGAAATCTATAAAATCAGAAATGGGGTCTATGTACACTAATCAAGTCTGGGATCCTGTAGAACCATTAGAGGGGATAAAACTTATTGGTTGTAAGTAGGTCTACAAGAAGAAAAGAGGAGTTGATGAAAAAGTCGAAACCTTCAAAGCTAGGCTTAGTGTGAAAGGGTTTACTCAGAAAGAAAGAATCGATTATGAGGAGACCTTCTTACCAGTAGCCATGCTGAAATCCATCCGGATTCTTTTATCCTTTGCAGCTCATTCGATTATGGAATTTAGCAAATGGACATTAAGACAGCTTTCTTTAAAGGAAATCTTGACGAGTGTATCTATGTGGTACAACCTGATGGATTCATAACTAAAAGCCACAAGCACATGTTGTGCAAGCTTAAAAGGTCCATTTATAGACTTAAGCAAGCATCTAGACTTGGAATATTCATTTTGATCAAGCTATTAAATCTTATAGTTTCAAGCAGAACCCTGATGAATCCTGTGTGTATAAAAGGTGCAACGGCAGTGTGATGGTTTTCTTAATCCTTTATATAAATGACATGCTACTCAATGAAAACGATGCCAAGGTGTTGTCTTCTGTTAAAGTATGGTTGAATAGTCAATTTAATAAGAAGGACTTAGGACAAGCCAATCACATTCTTGGGATCAAGCTACAGTAAGATTGGAAACAAAGAATGTTAGGCTTATCCCAAGTGGTTTATATTGATGCAATTCTTGCCCGTTTTAGAATACTCGATTCTAAGAAAGCATTTCTTCCTTTTAGGCATAGAATTACTTTATCTAAGGATCAGTGTCCTAAGACACCTGATGAGATAGAAAAGATAAAAGAAGTACCTTATGCTTCAACGGTGGGAAGCCTTATATATGCAATATTATGCACTAGACCTAATATTTGTTTTGCTGTTGGCATACCAATCTAATCCAGGGAGAATATTGGACTCGGTGAAGCATATACTTAAGTACCTTCAGAGGACTAGAAATTATATGCTAATTTATGAGGCCGAGAGTTTGATACCCATTGGGTACATAGACTTAGACTTCCAATCAGATAATGATGCTAGAAAAGTCAACCTTAGGATTTGTATTTACCTTGGGAGATGGAGCCATAAGTTGAAGTAGTGTCAAGCAATCATGTATTGCTGACTCTACCATGGAAGCCGAATACATGATTGCTTCTGAAGCAGCCAAGGAGATAGTTTGTCTTAGAAACTTCTTAATGGATCTAGAAGTGGTACTTTCAGTAAGATCACCTATAATATTTTATTGTGATAATACAAGTGCTGTTGCTAATGAAAAGGAACCCAGGATGCATAAGAAGGGTAAGCACATCCAGCATCAATATCATCTCGTATGAGAAATCGTACAGAGGGATGATATAAATTAACCAAAATTGCATCGGCAAACAACCTGGCAGATCCTTTTACAAAGAGCTTTAATAGTCATGTGGAGGGAACGGGTTTAAAATACATGTCAGCATGGCTTTGAGTCTAAGTAGGAGATTGTTAGAAATGTATACTAAAAGCATACTTTTATGTATTTATCTTTGACTAATTTATTTATTAGTAAAGTTTGTTTTTTCATCTTAATGAGAATTTGTATGGGCAAATAGTTACATTATTATTTATTATGCATGTGTGTATCTTTTATTCTATAAAGTAGATAAAATGGTGTGTAGAGTTCAGCTTACATATGAAAGACTTATTTGTTGGTTCTTATAGAATATAAGTTGTTGTTCACCATTTAGATGGAGTTGGACACACCATGGTACAATTGTAGTATGATATTTTAGCAGGCTTGTCTTGGCCACAAGGATCGGTATAGTTTTAACTCATTATATTAGTATGCTTTGTGTATATTGAACAGAACCGCTTTTTGGTTTATTGTCTTTTACTGACTATATAAGACGATTAACATTCAAATATTTATTATGAATGCTTATACTCTTAATCCTGATATAAATCCTGGACACATACAGTTAATGTTTAGCATTTTGATTTACAAAGGAGTGAAACCTTTTATGGGTCAATAATCTTAGTAAATTGGATATTATACTACTTGTGTGGTGGATATTAGTTTATTGATGGAATCCATGTCTCGTAATAAGGATTGATGAAGCTTATAAGTTTTGATTATGTCAAACCCTACAGGTGGACTATGTCCAACATATCAAATAAGTTAAATGTAAGGTCTCAAAGAATTATAAAGATATCGATTAAATATAGATGTCAGTAATTATTTAATCAATGGATATCTGAAATCTTAATGTAAGGAGATTAACAAGCATTTAATAAAAAGAAGATTGAAATATTATCTTGAGAATAAGGACAAAAGTGCAATAATAATTCTTTAGTAGACTGACTCGTAATTTATGGAACTAGGATTCTAATTTGGGTCGAATTAGGGTTTCCTATTTCCATAAGAAGCCTATTCCTTATTTCCTTTTTAAGGTTCCTATTGTAGCCTATAAATATGTTCTATTGCTCTATAGGAAAAATGCACAAGTGAAATCTCGTTTTGAAAGCAAAGAGAATTTGCAGAAGAGGCCCACACCTCGGTGCGAGTTTGAGCATAAAGGAATGTAGTAGAAGGTCTTGAGATTTTCGAGTTGCTATAAGACCGAGATCAAATTAGAGAGATCTCACAGGCATGGTTCTTGAATCATTATCATATCAAGTTATTACCACAGTAATTTGTGTGCTATATCTAGTAATCATGGCGGCTGCCTCCCAATAATTCCTCTGACTGAGGGAGGTTCATTATTACTTTCTTAGTCATAATCTGAGTTACCAACTAGGGAAATCACATTTGTTAGATATGAGAGCCTTTACTATCTTGCAATAGGTAGTTCACCATGTTAACTCATAAAAAATTTTAAATGTTGCAGTGAAGACATTACAAGCAAATTCCAAACCAAGGGTATATAAACCCTAGGGTTATGGAATAATAAGTCAGGTACTACATCCAGACACTCAGAGCTGATGCAATCCACTCAAAAGACTTTAGATGAGCTCAGAGTGTAGCAATTCCAATTTCAGAGTTAATGACTTCATTTGGTCACTTGACTCACCAAACTTCAAATTTAACGTTCATTAGCTTAAAGGCTAAAGGTCGTTGAACACACACTAGCTTTAGGGTTACCAAAGTAACTGAAACTCTTGTGGCAACTCCAAAGTGTGCTTAAGAATGATGTTTCAAAGTTTCAAAGTATTTGGACTTCATCTCAGCTCAAACTAAGTTTCAGTGACTGTCTGCTTGCTCCTTAGGGGTCGTTGTGGAAATTGACACTTTTACATGTCGAAACAAGTTGAAACTCAGATGAATGCCTTCAAATACATTCAATGACTATCTTTCAAGATTTTAGAGCATTTGGATATCATTTGGACCCAAACTTAGTTCAGATGGTCATCTACTAAGCTCTGTGGGGTCACTGATGAGTATTTAAAAATGCATATTTTTATATATTTTTTTGAATCATTTTGAGGACGTATTGACTTGAAAGAGCCTCATTTAGAGTGTCATCATGGTTTCCTACATTTATACATCATTGTAGTGCATTTTAAAAATTACACTTTTTACTTACATTCATGAAACCTACCAATTTTGAAATTATATTTTTGGAAAGTTTTGTAAAAATTATTTTTCTCATGAAATAAATTAAATTTTAATCATCATTAGATCATTCACATAAAATCATGGAAAATGGTATGCATTTTCATTTTCATTTTATGAGAGATGGGCCCACAGTTATGCATTTGTGACCTAAGGGTTAAACTTGTCTTTTCACATGAATTCATATTTCTTTTGTAGGAAATTGATGACATGGGTCCCATTTTCAAGAATTGAGGCACGAAATTTATTTTCAAAAGAAATGAGAGAAGAATTGAAGAGAGGAAAGAAATTAGAAGAAAAAATGCAAAAATTGGCTTCGTGATCTCACACACATGCACACATGTGAAGATACACTTATGGGATGTCCAAGAACAGTTCCACCATCTTTTCCTGCATCATCCAAATTATCTTTTGATAATTCAAAGATAATTTCAAGAGTTCTTAAGATATTTCATGGAAAGAAAGCTACATAAGAGACCTTCTTTGCAAATGAGTGGAAATTAAAAAAAAAAGAAGAAAGAATAGTCCTATCAGAAGAAGAAAAGTTAATCTTTTTTTTTCTGAATAGCCTAAATTAAATGATGATATCGCTCAAACCGTAGATTGGATTGGGCCAATCTTGGTACTGTTGGAAAGCTCTTTCAAGTAGATATCCATAGAGCCCAAGATTGTACAATTTGAAGTTGAAATGAGAAAGTTATGACTCCAAGAAGATGGCTATGATTTTTCTACTGGAGATTGAGATTGTCTCATCAAAGGTGAGCCCTATCTTTTGGCAAGTGTTAGTACAAAAGGTGGATACACTTAGAATTCCAGCAAGAAAAGGAATCTTATCTCATCTCAAACTTGGAAGACTTGTTGGCCAAGAAGAAGACTTGCCAATTTAAGGAGATCTTTATTACAAAGTAGGATATATGGAGAAAAACAAGTGGCTCTCAACTCCTATAAATTAAAGGCATTGGCCTCCCATACTTTTTATGGAAAAAGAGTTCCTCCTCTAAATATCTACACTTCATCTTCTCCATCTCTCCCTTTCTCTTTATCATATTTCTCAAGGAGGCTTAGCCTTAAGGCCACACTAAACTCTTGGAGTTTCATTAGAAAAGGTTATTCTTTTCCATCTTAGCATGTATTTTTCTTAATTTTATTGGTTAATCTCTTGTAAAGATTTTTACATATCAGTATAATATTATTCTTCTTAAATTTTTCTTCTTTTCTTATGATTTGTGTGGATATTTTATTAATATTTCTTGTGCTTGGATTGATGACCCAAGATGCCAGATTCACTTGAAGTAATCATGAACCTGGTTAAAAGAAAATTTTAAGAAGATAACTTTACTACATTTACTTTTCTGTCTACTACATTTAAATTCTTGTTTACTACATTTACTTTTCCTGCAATACTACATTTAAATTCTTGTCATTACTACATTTAAGTTCTTGCAATTACTCATTTAAATTTTTGCACTTTTGATGTTTTTGATGTTTTTGATGTTTTGTTTTCTGCATAATTTGATGGCTGAAAGTTTTGTCATAGCATGCATCACTTATTGGTGAGTGTCTTAACATGTTTAAGTTGCCAAAGTACTCAAGTTTTAGAGATGTTTTGACTGAATTTAAAATTCAGATTTGAATGTGTACTAGGGTGCCCAAATATGTCAAAAAATAGCCCGTCTTTGTAAAAAATGATGCAACAATCAGTTCATATTTTAGAGTGTTCAATTGGGTAACTTGTGAATTAGATTTGAGGACTTAAAATATCTAATATTTCATGATTTGAGAAGGCGGATTTTTTATATGCTTCAAATCTAAAATCTGAGTTCTAGCACTTATAATTCAGAAATTCTGTAACATTGTTTAGTGCCTACACATGTTAAGTTCTCATGCATTCTTATATTGTTTAAAATGGAAAGTTTGTGGACAATAAATATTGCTAGAAACACATTTAAAAACTGAGATTTTCATCTCAAGTATACCTAAAAATCATGATGTTTCATACGTGAAAAAATTCTAAGAACAACCCACATATGCTGTAAAATTCTGCACTGTAGAATTTTTGTAACTAGTTTCATTCATTCATGCATATTTTCTTTGTTTTTCAATCTTTTTCCTTGTTTTTTTTTAATTCATGCATTCATTAAGTGTATTTTTCAGCCATTAAATTTAGATTAGGTTTGCATTAGATTAGGATTATATTTTGTTTAAATTTTGTATCTCATATTAAGAAAATCTGCATTAGTTACATGATATGCATTGCATTGCTAACTTTACTAACTTTCTAATTTTAAATTTGTTTCTACTTTTATGTCTTTCATTGTTTTAGATAATTTCTAGAATTAAAAGATCTTTCTAAACTTGTTTTAATTGAACATTATAAATTGGAAAGTTTTATAGTTTTGGAAATTCTAACTTAGGAAAGTTTTTAACTTTCGTTTAATTAGTTTCTAACATTATTTAGTTTTTAGTTTAGTAAGTTTCTAATTTTAGTTTTATTTTATTGAAAGTTCTATTGTGTATTTTATTTTGCACCAACTTTAGTTTTTTTTAAAGAATTTTTAGATTTAGGTTTTCTAATTTAAGAATTTTTATTTATTTGAATTGTAATTGTTTAATTTTTATTTTTTACAAAGTAGGAATGGTTGTATTTGTTAGTTTTTAAATTAGGCTAGTTTTATATTTTTATTTAGGGTAGGTACAAGTTGAAAAAGGAACCTTAAAACACACAGCTCCTTGAGGATTGACCTGTTTTCACCAGCTTTTTTTACTACATCACGGTTCTGCACTTGGAACTCACAATTAAGTTTATGGCACCCTTGCCAGGGAGCACTGTTTAAAGTAACTTTTCTAACTTTCCTTATTTACATTGCATTATGGGTGTGATTTAATTTTGTCATCTTTCTAGAAATAGAAGGAAATGCATGGAATATTAAATTGCCCTAAATTAGAATAGAAAAGTGCATGGATTGTTAGAAAGTATACATCATTGTAATTTTTAGAAACTTTCTAAAATTGGAATATGTTATTGTTTTTTAACTTGATATAACTCCTTTTGGAAGAAAGAACACCAAAAGTGATCTAATCTAATCGTTGTCCTTAATATTCTTGGTGCCTAAAAAAGCCATCGACTCTATAGCGCGTGATAGCTAGTTTGTTCAGGAAACTGGTTCGTCAACCGGTTTTATCGGTGACTCTACCACTTCTTGGTGGCTAATTTAGTTGAGTTGGTTTCATAGGACCGGATTGAAGAACTTAAGGAAACTTTTCGAGGTTAAGGAGTCACTTAGTTGCTACTAATCTAATTTTTTCTTATTCTCACAAAAAAACAAAAAAAAAAAAACAAAAAAACAAAAAAACAAAAAAACAAAGTGATTCCAAAAGTGGATTGGTGGGAATCCACAAACATAAGGGGACTTAACAAAGGATAAACTAATGGAAATGGAATTAAAGCTGATGGCCAACCAAAGTCCTGGCATGCCTTGTGCGAACAAAAAAAGATTACAAAGTTACATCAAATAAATTGTTCGGTCGGATCTTATGAATGTGAGTGGGCTCATTACTATGAGCTTTGTTATAATGAGAAATTTGTAGAAAAGTTTAATGGAATGATTAAGTCAGATTAACAACCAGTGATGGCCCTGTATGAGTTTTAATACCCCACACAATCATTTACTTATTCTAATATGGATGTAGGAATTCAATGGTAGGCTAAATTAAATTCAAATCAATAGCATTACTACAATGACATAGGTAGCATGTGTGGTTCAAATTGAAATGATAAATCACTAGACAATTGGCGAAATGAGCCCGATTTGAATCATGTCTCTTATCTCCAAGAATTTACTCCAGACGGGTCGTATGACTATCCCTCATAGGATACATCATATGTACCTCCTCTTCTCCTTGGTCATATGCACTTTATGATCCCTGTCTGCCCGAATGGTCATATGAACCACCACAATTCCAAAAGAATTCTTTGGAGGATACTTTAGCAAAATTAATTGAGTTCACACAGAACACCATACAATCCATTTAAGATTATGCACAATGCATGGAAAGCATAATGACTTTGATTAGTCAAACATTGTTTGAAATGAGAAAAAGAAACAACTAGGGGTTCAAACTTTAGGGCTTAATTCATTGAGGATTACGAGAAAAAGGTAAAAAATTTGTGACTGTTGGATGCAGTATTTGGAAATCTATAGTTCTCTCTTTTTTGCCAAATATGGATTGTAGTGAATCTTTTTGCTGAGAAATCTATAAGAACGAAGGAATCCTCAGGGTAGAGGATTCTCCTCCTTAGTGTGGAAGTTTGCCAAAGATGCCCTAATTAACTCTAACAGGCCAACGAGGCTTTATTGTGCTTTACTTTAAGGATGCGTTTGGAAGTAGGATAAATTTTTGGTAAGATTGGATAGCTAATACCATCAAAGTCCATCCAATGGTATTACTACGTGAAATGGGATTCCATTTATCCTAAAGATGAATCCAATCCCGTGTTTGATTGTGTTTGGATAAATGAGGGACAAGGGACAAAAGGACCTAAAAAAAATATAATCTCACCTCCATTCAAAACCAACTTAAGTAATCCCACCTCAAAGGTGGGATTATTTAAGCCCCAATACTGGGTATTAATTCACTATAGCATTGGAATTGGGATATTATAATTCCAAGCACTAAAAATACAAACCAATAAGGGATAAGTAGGATATAAAGGAAAAAGTTGCTTATCCCACTATTTTTTCTTCCCTTATTCTACTTTCAAATACATCCTAAAAGAAAACGAGACTCATTCGGGTGTCCGGACCAACCCGGCCTTGAACACCCTATTTCAGACCCGATATGGCTCGGCCGGGGAAAATGACAAAAGCGACTGCAGTAGCGCTTCTTATTTTTCTCTAGGAAGGGATCAACTAGAAAGCGTTTCTTCCAACCTGAAGAGACTGGAGTCTGAGGTCGGAACGAAGAATCAAAAGGGCTATTCAGCTCTTTTCATTTCTCTGTTTCGACGGAAGAGAGAAAGAGAGAGGGAGTGATGGCGCAGGCGGCGGCGAAGATGATGTGACGACGAGGCTGCAGAGATAAGTCGAGGAGGTCGCTGGCTGGTCGCGACACGTGAGGGCTGCGGAACAGGTACGCTCGTCTCCCCTCTTCTTCTTCTTCTCTCTCTCTTTTGCTTTTGTTAGGGTTTTAGGGCGGGATAGGTGTTCGGCTATTGTTGGGGAAAGGGGTTTAGGAGGATGATTCGACCAAGGGTTTTTGAGGTTTTGGTGCTGCGGCGGCATCTGGGTTTTTGGTGTATGAGGGTTCTGAGATCAGGGTTCTTCAGATATGCTGCAATGGATTCGTCCAAAGCGAACGAGATTAGAAATGGGGCTCGGCGGGAACAGAGGGGTATAGGGCTTCTTCTAGTTATGCGTAGGGTAGGGTTTGCGAGGAGTTCTATTGATGTGATGTTGGAGCCTGGTGGCATTCGGTCATTGGGTTCTTGAGAGGGTTTTCTGGCGTGAGATTTGGGGCTTATTCACATTCGGCTGTTGGGGCTTATTAATGGGTTTTTGGCATATGGATGTTTGGCTCTTGGGGAATCGGTTCATGTGGAAAAGGGAGGGTGCATGTTGGCTTCGATTGAATCTAGGAGTATCTGACAGTGATTAATTAGGCTTGGGAAGGGCCAACTGACCTGATATACCTTTTGGCTATAGATCCACCCAATCTCCCCTCTCAAGGAATATATCTAACCTTGAAGTGAATGTGTATTTTGATGCTTTGCCCATGTAAAGGGAGTGCCAAGCCGCTGGGAGTCAACCAAAGAGTGAAAATTGATCCAATCAGAAAAAAGGCCTTCATATCTACAGCAATCCTGCAACCCCACTGAGTAATAGTTGCTTTGTTGTGGTTGTTATTATTATTAATATTCTATCTTGAAGTCTTTCTGTAGCTGGGAATTTCTTCTCTCTTCCTTTACTAGAATGAGATTTTTGTTTAAAGTTTCACTGAAGAGTGCAGTAAGATTTATAATTGGAATAATGTGTATACTTTAAGAAGGTACTTGAGCTGAAATACACTTTTATCTCAAAGATACATATTTATATATATTCTTCTTGTTCACTTTTACTTCATATTTCTTGAACGTCAATGCATATTTTTTTATTCATGTTTTAATATATTTTCTTTTTCCCCTTTTCCTCTGCAGTGTTAATTTGGGCACAGGAGCTTGAAGCTTCTACCCAATGGCCTGGACGGACACTGACACTGGGAATGGTCGTGAAAGGGAGGCTGTTAGAGAGAATGGAAGCTTAAAAGGATTGCAACCTTCTACTGAAGCTAGTGTATCTCCTCTCCATGTTTCTCCTCTACAAAAGAAGTTTGAGGGGAAGGATGCTCTTTCTTATGCTAATATTCTCCGGTCTAGGAACAAGTTTGTAGATGCCCTTGCTCTTTATGAGAGTGTCCTTGAGAAGGATAATGGGAATGTTGAAGCTCATATAGGCAAAGGGATATGCCTCCAGATGCAGAGTTTGAGCCGACAAGCTTTTGAGAGTTTTACTGAGGCTCTAAGGTTGGACCCACAAAATGTTTGTGCACTAACACATTGTGGTATTCTATACAAAGATGAGGGCCATCTGATAGAGGCTGCTGAGGTATACTGTTCTATTTTGAGTGCCAATTTATTCCATGTGAAGGCTTCTTAGAATTTGTTATTTATTGATTGAGGCATACTTAATTGTGGGGAACTTTTTGTTCCTGCCATGTTTCCCAAACATACACAAATCCTTGCATAGTTGCATAGGTTTAGCATGCTGGTATTGTCATGATACTATACCAATATTGATATTAGATATTGGACACTTTCATGTAGTATACTGTTATAGCATATCCTACTTTACTAGGACTTTATTTCATAAAGGTCTATAAACTTTTCTTACTTTTTAACGTAACATGTTAGAAACGAAAGTCGTCGCCGTCATCATCATTAAAGCCTTGTCCTATCTATATTGGGGTTAGCTACATGAATTCTGTTTCTCTATTTCGATCTATCTTGAGCTAAATCCTCAGATAAGTTGCACTTCTTTAGATCTATTTTTACTACCTCCATCTACCCAGTCTTTGGCCTACTCCTTTCCCTTGGTGCGCAATCAACGTACATAACCCAACTTTTCCTTATTGGCGCCATTGCTAGCCTATGTTGGACAGATGCCTAAATAATCCCAAATGGGTTTCTCTAATTTTATCCTTGATTGATACTGCCCTTGAATACTCTTGAAAACCCTTATTTCTAATTTTATTATTTTTAGTTTTACTACACATCCATCTCAATATTCTTCTCTTTGCTACATCTATTTTGTGTATTTGTTGCTTCTTGATTGGCTAATATTCCGTTCCATTGGTCATAGTTGGTCTAATCACTGTTCCATAAAGAGATAAGACTTATAGCTGACCCTTGATGTAAACTTATGTTCATTGTGAACTAATATGTCTCTCCACAGGTAGATCTCACGCTCATGACTACTCTTTCATATATGTCTTTAATAATTTCAAAGTAACCTCTTGGAGCACTCATTTTATTTAAAATCCTCCAAATTTAATCTCTAGGTACCCTTTCATAAGCTTTTTCTATATCGATGAAGACCATATGCATTTTTTTCTTCTTTGCTCGATATATATTTTTTTTATTAATTGTATAAGTGAGAAAATAGCTTTCATAGTTGACCTTGCTAGCA
Organism: Sextonia rubra; assembly: GCA_037013555.1. Classification (NCBI taxonomy): domain Eukaryota; kingdom Viridiplantae; phylum Streptophyta; class Magnoliopsida; order Laurales; family Lauraceae; genus Sextonia; species Sextonia rubra. Next base: position 70,815,495 of record JASUAD010000001.1, read on the forward strand.
TAAAACCAAATTGATTTTTAGATATCTTTGTCTTCTATCTAAGTGTTTGCTCCATTACTCTTTCCTATAGTTTCATTGTATGACTCATAACTTTAATCCAATGGTAGTTGGTATATTTTCATATATCTCACTCGTTCTTATGCATATGTACTACAACACTTCTTTTCCATTTATTTGACATTTTTTTTCATAAGTATCTTTTTGAATAGCCTAGTTAACTAAATCCTCTCAACTTCTCCTAAGCATTTTTAAGCTTCTATTGAAATGTCAGATGAACCTGTAGCCTTTCCTATCTTCATTTGTTTAAATGCTTTCCTTACTTTTGCCACTCTAATTATGTGGAAAAAAGTATGTTCTGCTATCAAAATTTCCTCCCTCGTTCTTATGTCTCCAACATAGTCTTTATTTGAAAGTTTGCTAATATTCCCTCCACCTTTCTTTGATATCGTTGTCCTTCAGTAGAACCTCTTTTAATACATTTGACATAGTCTAAGTATCTACTTGTTTTAGGAAAGGAAGTAAATAGAGGAAGTAAATAGCAATTAAAATTGAAATGGAATTTTGTCGTGTTTCTTGCAAAAGAAATTAAAATAAATATCATAGATGGGAGGCCATTTTGAACCTAATTTTACACAAAAAGGCCACAAGCTAAGAAGTACGGACACTTCTAAGAAAGTGACGTGTCCATGTCGGACACGTGTCGGACACCGACACTCTTCGGACACTCTCGGGCACGTGTCTAATACTATTTAGCCGTGTCCATAATTAAGAACTAAAAATTTTAATTTCGGACACTTGTTCGACACTCTTTTTGCAACGGGTCCCACGATTCCTATCCCGTGTCTATAACTAAAAAATAAACATGTGGCTAATATCCCTTGGACACTTTGTTAACATGTGGTGGACACTTTGTTAACATGTGGTTATTAAAACTTGTAAACTTGATATATGACAATTTTTTGCCATGGAAAAATGTATGATTGTAAATATCAATCATTTCACAAGCAAAAGACAAAAAAAGAATGGGCCTCAAGATTGGCTTCTTTTTTGCATTTTTTTTGTTTTTTTTTTTTTTAGGAAAAGAGATGATCCGCCCTTTTCTTTTTATAGATTTTATGAAACTATGGATATTTCATGTTTAATGATTATGAATTATGTTTTAGTGTTATATTGATATTTGATAATTTGATATGTTTGTTAGTTGGTACTTGAATTTTTATTTTTTGATAGTTAAATTGATTAAAAAAGTTAAAATGATATTATTTTTTTAGTAGATGATTATATATATAAATTAATATATATTATTAACTTGTCTTCCGACGTATTCGTGTCCTACTTTTTTGAGAAATGCTGTGTCGGCGTGTTCGTGTTGTGTTGTATCTGTATCCCATGTCCGTATCCGTGCTTCTTAGGCCACAAGACTTCTAACTGCTTAATGATCGATAATATACATGTATATATATGCATATGTATACATACATACATATACTTACCCAAACAATGAGATTGGTAGGTAGATACAACAATAAGGACCCCTTTACTATGCTATGACTATGAGTTCTCCGCATGAGGATACTCATTGTAAATTAAAATTGGTTGTTTTGAGTCTTATAAAAATCTACTTGCTGGCCCGTCCCATTTTCATGCACTCATTAGATGCTCCACATTGGAAGATCCAAGTCCGGAGAAGGCAGATATTTAGGCTGGTGGTTCTTTTTCAAAAGCCTTGTTTGTGTGTGAACAAAAAAGAAATGATGATTGGCTTGCTGTAGAGTAGAGGTCTACCTAATTGAACTAAGGTTTGACCTGACTAAACTAAGGTTTGACCTATGTAAACAACTCCAATTAATCCAAGTAAATATACCATTTTAATCCTTTCGACCATTCCAGTGATACATAGTAGTAAGAAATCTGCCAGGTGGATAAGAAGAAATGGCCTTTGGCAGCTGAAGAGGTCAACAGCAAGTAGAGGACAGTTATCTTTCAACCACCTTTTGCCTACCAAATGACTTTAGATGAAATGGTTCATTCTTTTTGCCATTCTATCCTACAAGAGTTCCGCAATGGTATATTGTGTGCGAAAATCTGGTGGACAGATTAAAAGTTACTGCAAGTGAAATATTGCATGGTGCACAACCTTGGGGCTAGGCTTCCAGATATTAGACATCGAAAACCAGCATCTGGAAGTTGGCAACCAATATTTTACATTCTGAAATTGGACATTGGGAAATGTCCGTTGATAGGACGCGGTCCCAAAAAAAATTTTTTAGATAGGGCGTTCCAAACTCATCTTGAAAGAGACGTTCTCTCCAAACTTCAGTTTTCCTTACATTTAAGCCCTCATGATAAATGATGGTATTTTATCATTATATGGTTCTTAGAAGGCCTATGAATTGTGGTTCGCTATTCTTAGGCCCTTAGCAGCCTAAGAATTCAGTACTGTAGCAGGACTTGAGGCATTTACCCTTAACTTCAATTTTGTGTGTATTTCTCTTGCAGTTAAGCCCTTGTAATTTTATTTATTTACTAGGCCCTCAGAAGTCAGAAGGCTTCTAATTTATCATTTAGTTCCTTGAAGACCTGTAATATATTTTTGACTCTTAGATGGCCTATAAATTTATTCTGTAGCTCCTAGAAGGCATGTAATCTTTTCTTTAGTCCCTAGCAGGCATATAATTTTGGAATGTAGCACTAGATGACTAGGGACTCGAGGCATTTACCCTCAACTCCACTTTTTGCTCAAAGACTTGAGGCGTTTACCCTCATCTATGTTGGTTCACTGGCTCTGTCATTGGGCATGGATGATTGTGGGTTGTGGAAAATATTAGTTGTTCATATATTCCAAATTGGTGATACTGGAAGGATTGTACCAGAGCCTAATAATTGTTTATCCTCACGAACTTGATTGCTTGACTTCTTCTTTGGCTGGTGGTGCCTTGTGCTTTTGGAAGAAGAAAAGAAGGCAAATTTGACACCTTCTTTCTCTTTAACCTCAATTATCTTTAAACTACTGTTGTGCACTTGTGTGACATTCAGATTCTGTTAGTCTGTTTATGATGATCATTCTCTCTCCTCTCTTGACTAGATGTATTTGATGACTTGGGTCTGAACGGAACTGATGCTTTGTTCATTTATCAATGTGTCAATTTTTGTTTTGTTTTGTTTTTTTTTTCCTTTTGGTTGTGTGTGTGTGATGTGTGTGTATATGCTTATTGAGACATTTTAGGTTTACTGTGAATGCCTGTCGTACATATGTTCTGAAAGATGTAGTGGATGTGTTCCTTGTCTTGTGGATGTGTTCCTAGTCTTTTCATTTACTGTCCCTTTGTTAAGAAAGTGCAGGACTACTTTTTCAAGTTTTAGGAGTAGAGGGTGATGCCAGACACAGTTTAATAAGTTTTTAAAAGATGGAGCTTTGACTTCCCGAGTTTGGTCTCTCTGGTTTGGAGAGAATTCTAGACTGTCTCAAGATGAATCAGCTGTCGTAGAGGGAGGAGGGTAATATCTTGGGTGCTGGCAGTAGTGGCAGAAGAGCTTGTGGCTATATATCTTTGGAGATGTTGGGTTGAGTGTCATGCCTTTGTGCTGTATCATTATCTCCATCATTTCTTTATAATGTAGTTATGATAACTAATAAAAAATGTAGTTATTATTATTATTATTTTTAATATGTTACACATTGCAATTAAAAAGAAAAACACTTTTTTCGGTAAATCTCATTCCATAATTTGAATGTTTATCCTCACGAACTTGATTGCTTGACTTCTTCTTTGGCTGGTGGTGCCTTGTGCTTTTGGAAAAAGAAAAAGAAAGGCAAATTTGACTCCTTACTCTTTAACCTCCATAATCTTCTAACTACAGTTGTGCACTTGTGTGACATTCAGATTCTGTTAGTCTGTTTATGATGATCATTCTTTCTCCTCTCTAGACTAGATGTATTTGATGACTTGGGTCTGAACGAAACTGATGCTTTGTTCATTTATCAATGCGTCAAGTTTTGTTTTGTTTTGTTTTTGTTTTTTTTTTCCTTTTGGTTTGTGTGTGTGTGAAATGTGTGTATATTATTATTGAGTAATTTTAGGTTTGGTTTGTTTTCAGTTTTTGGTATGCCCATGCTTTTGGTCTTAGTTACCTGATTCGCAATTTGCTTGATTCACATTTAAGTTCATGGTTCACAGTTCAACACTCAGTTCAATTTGAAAACTTGATGGGGTAGTTTTACTTGATTCACTTTTCAATTTCAGTTCAATTTGAAAACTTGATGGGGTAGTTTTACTTGATTCACTTTTCAATTTGCTTAATTCGCAATTCGAGTTTGATGACTTTGATGTGCTAATTCTAATACTTGAAAAATAAATTGGTTAAATTACATATTTAACATTTACTCAATCTAATACAAACTCTGATTTGTTTGAAATGGTCCACCACTATACGTGTTATCTTATGCATGGGCCCTGATTATGTATGAATAAGGATCACCATATCTATTCTGAAATTTAATTAATTAAAAGATATGATATTTGGTTTTGATGAGAATATGGAGAGGGGGGAGTGAAGGAAATTTTAAATGAAAGAGAAATGGAACTTGAGAGCAATAAGACTTTATCAAAACTCATTTGGGCCTAACTTGAGGCACATCTATTAAAATCTAAATTGGTCTATATATTTTCCACTTATTAGTGTTCTTGAAAATTTTCACTTTAATAAGCTATGGTTTCATCATCAGATTGACCTGTATAAATCACAGACATTTTTGTATTACACATTCACAAGCTTAGAAGAGATTAATCTTATGGTGAGCCCAACCTTTTTTAGATGAAACCTTGCTAAATCTTATAAAAAAATAAAAACAAGTAGTGTCTCATCTTCATTATTTTAGATTTCTAATTGGGTGGGGCACAGAGTGATAAATGTCACGAATTTCTTGTAAATCCGTATATAGCAATTTCTCTTGAATCCAAATGTAGCGCACATGGACATGATGTTTCAAGCAAGAGACAGAGGGAAGGGCTGAAGGGGTGCCAATGTGCTGTACTCTTCTGGCATTAAATTGCTGATGGAAAGATACTTGATGGGCACTCTTTCCTTATTTCATGAAGACCACTTTTTATCTTTCTCTTTCCTCCTTCTCCATCATCTTCTTCTCAGAACATTTCCTTCTTTTACAACCTTTTCTACATGGGAGCGAACTGCTTCGAACCAGAGCCTTCCAAAAATTGCGAATCCGCTGAACTGAATCCTGTATTGTTCTATTCGAACTGTATGAGATTCGGCAGTTAATCGGGTAAATCAGTTAACTATGCTTTGGGCTACATCATCAGTAACAGCCTAACAGGTCTAATGTTCCATTACTTTTGATGCAATATTATGTAAATTTCTAATGCTGGATTTCATTGTTCATGTTCTTATCAATTTTACATGCTGCAGTCATATCAGAAGGCTTTACAGGCAGACCCTTCTTACAAACCAGCTGCAGAATGCCTTGCAATTGTTTTGACAGATCTGGGCACTAGTTTGAAGCTGGCTGGTAACACTCAGGAGGGAATCCAGAAATATTGTGAAGCTCTGAAAGTAGACAGTCACTATGCTGTAATCTCAAGATCTCAACCTGTCTTAACATTCTTAATTTTTTTATGATGACTTTTTTTTTATTCCATTTCTATTCTCATGATTTGAAGCCACCTTTTTTCATTTTGTTAATATTGGTCTCTCAAATGCAGCCTGCATATTATAACCTTGGGGTGGTTTACTCTGAGATGATGCAATATGATTTGGCTCTTAGTTGCTATGAGAAAGCTGCACTACAGAGGCCCATGTATGCAGAAGCATATTGCAACATGGGTGTCATATATAAAAACCGTGGGGACTTGGAAACAGCTATTGCTTGCTATGAGAGGTACTTTGTCATTTACATGCATTCACTGTTATTAGAAGTGCTGTATGATCCTAAACGTGTTGATTGATGTTTGTTTTGGATCCAATTTTTCTGCAATTTCAGGTGTTTGACCGTGTCTCCAAACTTTGAGATTGCCAAAAACAACATGGCAATAGCCTTGACTGACTTGGGAACAAAGGTGTGCTTTAATTTTGATACATTGTTCTGATTGAAGTTTGTATTCTATTTATTTACCCAAAGAATAAGGAGTATTTGGAAAAGCATTTGGGAGAGTGTCTTCACTGTCTTGAAATAACTGCCCTAACTGAAATCATAAGATGAGGGCCCTATGATTTATCCTTATTTTGCGTTTAGGCATTGTATCAATATAATGCTACACAGAAGGGGGTATGACTTGATTTCTCTTATTGTAAAGAAAGATTGCGCTTTATTTGAGAACTCAGAGATGCTATTTTCATGTAAAAGAATCAACCTGCCAAAATGGTGACTTTGCATACCATTGTCTTTCTGGCAATACTTCGCTGTAATACTCTTTCAAACACATCTAAATGTTACTTTGAGTTTTCATTTTGTGTTTGACAATAGCTTTGATGAACCAAGGAAAGGAGAAGTATCATGAAAGTGATGGGTCATTGGAACATGCTGTTCAAAGGAAGCATGAGATGTACAATTTGTAATATTTAATTATAATACTACTCCTTTATAGATCTTTATGAGGGGTTTAGTACATGGGCAAAAAGAGGGAAAATATTGTGAATGTTTAGCGTACATATGGGACAAGTACATCATAATTAGAATAAACCAAAGAATTTAAAACAACATAGAATGACAACCGAGGTGTCTTGCCACTGATTCAACGGTAGGGTCAATTGGTGTCTACATTTTTCATTGTTCTGTAATTTATATATTTTTTTGGAAGATATTATCCTTTGACATTTCCATTCTCCAGATTCCATAAATATCTAACTAGCGTGCATTCAGGTAAAACTGGAGGGTGACATCGACCAAGGTGTGGCATATTACAAAAAGGCATTGTATTATAACTGGCACTATGCTGATGCTATGTACAACCTCGGTGTTGCATATGGAGAAATGTTGAAGTTTGAGATGGTAAACAATATATTCCAATCATTCATTCACCTTGATTATTATTATTATTGTTATTTCTTCTCTGAATATCTCGCATGCACGTTCTTTTTCTTCTACATTCATTTCATGGATAATGAGTGGCTGCAAATTTACTTGTCTTGCTCAGAACATGCTCTTAAAGTAACTTGTCACTGAGTTAATAAATGACTTACTTTGTGAAGGCAATCGTGTTTTATGAACTTGCCTTGCATTTTAATCCTCATTGTGCGGAGGCATGCAACAACTTAGGAGTAATATACAAGGACAGGGACAATCTGGACAAAGCTGTTGATTGTTATAAGGCAAGTTTTTTGCTAGTGTGGTTTGATTCTTATTGAATGTGCTTTGTTAATTGACACTCTCTTTCAGTGCTCTTTTTAAGTTGATTCTCTCTTAGTATGTGGAGTTTATGGTCTTTATTTGACAATGAGGCAAAATTTGCCTTAATTTATTAGGGAGTATCAATGATATGCATTGATGTTTTGTAGATGGCTTTATCTATCAAACCCAACTTCTCACAGTCGCTAAACAATCTTGGTGTTGTCTTCACTGTTCAGGTTTCTTACTTTTCACTTATACCCCTCATTTATGAAAATGATAATGTTTTGGAGACAGTTTCCAACTAGTGTACTACCATATAAACAGGGTAAAATGGATGCTGCAGCAAGCATGATTGAGAAAGCCATTGTTGCAAATCCCACATATGCGGAAGCATACAATAACTTAGGTAATTCATATATACTCCTTATTTCTGTCAAATTTCCCATGCCAAATTGATTGTTCTCGACTATACATAATTGCAATGAGGAAGCTGCTCAATGTAATGCTATTTAGTCTTGATTAATATCGATCTTGGGAATATCGATGCAACCATTTTTCTAGTTTTTATACAGTTCTTGATGATCCATACTTTGGTGACCATGTATAACCCAAGCACTAGTGTACAGGAGGGTTTGACTGTGCCGATGGAACATGATCCTAATATGGACTCTAACCTATTGATGGTAATGAGTGGGGTTGTGGAAAACCTATACCTGCCCCAAATCACTTTCCATGATTCGTACCCAACCCGACCCAATCTAGAACGAGTTTATGATATGTGATACCAAACTTCTTTTTTAAACTTGTTTGGTTCAGGTAGGGTTTGATGCCCGTTCTCCTTATAATGGAAATTATTATATAGTGTGCCTGCAAACTCTACAATTTCTATTTTTTAAAATTTCCAATATTAACTGAATTAGGTGGAATTTGTGTATTACATTTTATTAACAAATATCTAAATTTCTCAGGGCAGCAAAAACGGGACCCCACTCTGAACTTGATGGTTCAAATCTATAAATCCATACATGGTCCATACCTAAAAAAGCAATACCAAACCCACCCTTAGTAGAGAGGTCATGAGTTTCACTCAATCATTTGCCATTGATACTATAATCCACTTGTTTGGGCACTTACAAGGGACTGCACAGTCCACACGTGCAGTACCTAGAAGGTGGCCAGCCACAATGTATGGTATATGGGACCACAATGCCCTCACATCCAACCTACATACATGGCTTGGACGACTTACCCAAGCGACTGGTGTACTTTTTCCTGAATATCAACTGAAGATAATGGATTATTTTCATCATTTTACTGCTTATTATATTATGTCTTTAATTGTGGAGATCAAAACATTATATGATGTCTGTCATAGATCAGTCTATTAATTTCAGTGATTTTCAAAACTCATATAAATACAATACAATAGCAGTTGGCACTATGCGTGGGTAATTTTCTTATTTAGTTAAGTTTCATAACTTGTGCAAGCCTGGAAGTTTGCAGTCATAGCTCATATAGCAGTTGAGATTTGTTGTGTTGGACAGTTTTCATCATATTAACTGAGTACAATGCATTGGTAAGTTATAAGCACTACTCGTTACTGTCGAGGAGGTTGGTAAATCATTCTTTAGGGCATATTTGGAACAGTTTGTCAAGAAATATTCATTTAATTGGCTTCTAACTGGTATCACATCCTAAATTTAGTTGGAATAGGGGTTTCACACTGTCGCTAGAATGGGGCAGCCGCTGTATTCTCCTATCCCAAGCCTGACCCAATTTCATTGTTGCCAACTGTCAAGCATGAATTGGAAGTTATGGTCTGAGTGCAATTGGGGTTGTCAAGGGTGAAGTTGGGTACCTGATTTCAGTAAACCTTAATAAAAAGGCTTCTAGAATCAAGGAATAAAAGAACTAGATCTCTTTGTAACATGTCATGTGTCTCCTTTGGGACTTGTAACCTCTCTAGTATGCTGGGAAATCGCTGCTGCTGGTAGCCTGTTTGTTTCTTCAATGTCAACATCGAACTGTGAAAAAGAGTAAGAAATTTTTGGGTCTGTTTGATAGCAAGAATTTGTGGAATTCTCTTTTGGACTCTAACATTGGAAATCCTCAAATGTATCTCTCAGAAGATTTGAGTTCTAGAAATTAGAGCATTTCAACCGCCATTTAAATCATTTTACTGTAGCTAGTTTTGGAATTTTCTCTATTCAATAGAGAATTTGGGGAGTTCAGAGGACAAGGTGTGGCAAGTATTTTGAATTCTCACATGTTGGTAATTGTTAAAATAGATGAAAAAAAGGGAAAGAAAAGTTTGACTTGGGACCCAACTTGGTCAGGGCTGAGGCCGAGTCCAGTCGGGCCGAGTACCAATTAAAATAAAAATAGTTGGCCAACTCTAATGGCCGAATCATATGGGACTCACGACTCGCTTGAGTCCCATAACTCATTTAGGGCCAAGTCCAAGTTGACTCGGTCGATTTTGTAATCCATGGTTGTGAGGGGAGATAGAGATGGGAATGAGGCTTATGGTTTAGGAAAGGAGGGGTGCTTGAGGAAAGGCGAGATTTAACCTATTATGTGTTCAGGGGGGAGGAGAAGAACGACTTAAACTACTGAGATGGGAATTTTTGTTTCTTTTGGTTGTTATTTATTATTATTATTATTATTATTTTGGTGTTTTGGAAGAGAGAAGGAGGGGGGGGGGGGGGGGGGGGCGGGGGCGGCGGCGGCGACGGGGGGTGGGGGTGGTTAGATTTAGATTTTTATATACTGCATTTCTTCTTCTTCTATTGTAGGCTAGACTATAGGTCGGTCAATCCATTGGGCCCAGTCCATAGGCCCAATGGGATATCAATTAATTAGGAATCTTATTTAGAAGTAATAAAAATTAAGAGTTTTACTTCAGTTGGATTGTTAAACAAGTTTAGTGGTTTAATTTCTTTTATTGTTTATGAAAGTCTTGGTGTCCAAGTTATCCTACTCTATATAAGGATGATAGGTTACATTGTATTTAGAATGCCTATTATGAATTAAATCTGAGTTTTCTCTGTTACAAGAGTTATATCTTCAGTTTTTTTTTCCCCTTCTTGTGAGGGTTGCATAGTGGTTAAATCCATCTGTGAATTTGATCAATCCTCCAGGAGATTGACTATTCATCGATTGTGGATCCAAGGCTACGTTAGCAACAAGGGCGATGAAGACAACGATGGTGATGTTTGTCCGGTGGAGATGTGGTCGGCTGGGGTGTGGGCTGATGGATTGGGACAATAGTGGTTTTGGATGACGGTCCTATGATGATCTAGGGTTTCAGATTTGAAAGTATTAGTGATTAGTTTTGAAGCTATTGGACCTGCAAAGAAGGGCGTTGGGGATTTGAGGGGATGACAATGGAGTGGGGATTATAATTGTGTAGAATCCGAGTGATCCGAAGATGGATCTTCGTCTCTGATACCAAATTGATATAGGTCCTAGGGTTAGGGCTCGCATGTAAGTGCCGAAGCACGTGTCCGCTGACGTTATACGAGAACTCTGCAAAAATTTCAACACAAGGATGCATCTCAGTGGATAAAACACTCACTCAAAATTCTATTAATTATCAAAAGCCTGAAATTTCCATCTCTACAATGCAATATAAAAACTGAAAATAAACTTTATGGCTAAGAAATCTAGTCAACTAGGAAACTAAGCAATTTAGAAATGCATCCTAATTACAACTCTTAAATAAAATTAGAAACCTACTAACCTACTAACAAATAATTAGTAAAATAAAAATATTTCTAAACTATATTGGGTGATCCCGCACGTGGGCTTATTCGTTCTGCATCAATCCCCCACCAGAAAACCCACTCCCTTAGACAACAGTTCCCCCCTCAGAGAAGACACATCTCCAATTGAAGCAATAGCACCCTATCAACTTGACTTTTGGTGCATTAGGCCAGCATCCCCATTTGTCCTCCCCATACTTATCGGCATTGCTTTCCTTTGCAATGCCTCTCCCACCACCACTTAACTAATAAAGCTGCATGGGACATATAGTACACTGGGATATTAGACAAGCAAGCTTTTATCAAAGTGATCCTTCCCCAAAAGATCAGTATTGCTTCTTCCAAGAAGACAATTTCTTCTCAAATTTATGAATAATCATATCCCACATACTTAGATCTTGATTTCGCCCCAATAGGAAGACCAAGATATTGAATGGGGAGCCTCCTTGATTTGAAGTGCAACATGGCCGCCAAAGACTGAATGACACCTTCGCATGCCCAACTCCCCACCGATCGGCTTTTGGATGTTTTAAGCTTTAGACTTGAAATCATCTGAAAACACAAAAAGATTCTTCTTTGAGCGAAGATTTCCTCCCTTCTAGTTGAGCTAAAAAGAATCACTTCCTTTACTAGTTGCAAATGAGAGCCTCCCCATTTTGACTCTCCTCAAAACCATTAATCATTCCTATTTCTCTAGCTTTCACCAAAAGGGAACCTAGAGCCTCCACCATAATCATAAAAAGAAAAGGGGAAAGGGGTCCCTTTGCCTAATATGTCTTGAAGCTTTAAACAATTTCGAAGGAGCGTCATTGACTAGAACTGAGAAATATGTAGTGGAAATACACTCACGCATCCACCACCGCCAAGATTCCCCAAAGCAAAATTTCAGTAACATGTAATTGGCAAAATTCCAATCTACATGATTGCTTTCTCCAAGTCAATTTTGAAAAGAACCTTTCAAGTTTAGACCTCTTTCTGGAGTCAATCAATCAGCAATCAACACCCCATCAAGAATCCATCTTTTTGCCAAAAACACCGCTTGGAAAGGACTAATATTGAGAGGAAGAAGGCTCTTCAAACGGTTGCCAAAATCATTGCTAACAATTTATACAAACATCCCACAAGGCTAATAGGTTTATAATCACATAATTCAATGGGATTAGGCACTTTAGGGATAATGGTTAAGAAAGTTGCATTTGTCTCCCTATTAATTATGACCCTCTTGTGAACCTCGGAAAACAAATCACAAAAATCCCCTTTAAAGAACACCCAACTTGCTTTAATGAATGAAAACTTGAATCCATCTGGACATGTGAGCTTATTATCCCCATTAGATTCCTCCAAGGCTCTATACACTTCCTCCTCGAACTCCCTCTCCCACCACCTCTGTACATCCGTAGAAATGGCACACCGTCAAGCTTAGGCCTCACCACATTCTCATCCATGTAAAGAACTTCGAATAAGCGAGTGACCTCATCCTTGATCTCTGGAGGATTCTCAAGAACTCTACCACCTTGTCTTATTTGCCCTAGATAATTCACTATACTCATAGTTGCCATTCGGTAGAAGAATTTAGTGTTTTTATCACCCTGCTTGAGCCAAGTTACTACATGTTTCAATCTCCAAGAAGTTCCCTCCAACTGATTGGATACCCAAATTTTCCTTAACACCGATACTCCTAGCAATAACTTCGTCTTGCCTCAATTCTCGACTTTCCCCATCTTTATTAGTATCATCCACCGTTTTGGAAAATGCTTCTCTAGATTCATCAATATGACCAAGCCCTATATCCATTTACGATTTTCCACAAATCCATCTTAGCATATGGCATCATAACTTCTTGTACTTCATCGTTTCTTTTCCTTTTTGGCTAACTTTCAACTCCCTGCAAGAAAGCCAGAAAGCAAGTTCGATCTTCATCATATCAAATATATCTCCTAACAAAAGTGGCACACGACAATTGCGCTACACTGCACTAGATTGTTTCCATTTTACCCACCTTGTGCTAAATCCTATTTGTGTGTCCAACTCAAACCCTCCATTTGGTTTCTATAGTGGCTGTGGTTCCTATTTGTGTATCCAACTCAAACCCTCCTTTTTATTTCTATAGCTTCTCTGGTTTTGAAATCTACATATTTGCACTGTGTTCTTTTAATTCATCAATTCATCTTAACTGATCTTTAGTCCATTAAAGTTGTATTCCTTAAATTCAGCTGCTAAATTTCAATCCATTTTGCTAATTTTTTCCAAAGCTATTGCATGTCTTGATTGCTTTGGAATTTTATGGACTGCTTAGCATTTGTTAATATTTTTAGCTAATTCATTTGAAATTAAAAGTGAAAGCCATGTTTTCTATAATTGCTCAATCTCGCATATCTTTCCTCCGCTACATTCCAGGCCTGAAATCTGAATTCGGTCTCCCTGCCCTGGTTTCTTGAATTCACGGCACTAAAGAGTTTCTTATGTGGTGATTTTTTCCCCTCATTTTCTGTATACATGCCAAACAATTTTAAATGCCAAACAATCTTACTCCAGACATCTAATTCATCTTAACCACATAGTTAATCTTGTTCTTTTGTTGCGCAACATTCATAATTCATCTTAACCACATAGTTTATCTTGTTCTTCTGTTGCGCAACATTCATACTCCCTACAGGAAAGCAAGATAGCAGGTTCAACTGCCATATTAGAAGTATGCCTCTTATTCAAAGTGACACTGATTGATTGCACATTGACCCTCTGCATGGTATCCACTTTGCGCACCCTGTGCTTATCCCTATCCAATTAAAAACCTCCCTTCTGTTCTTTAGTTGCTCCTAGTTATGAAATGTGATTTCATTGTCACTCTTATCAAAATTTCAATTTCAACCAACCTACATTCTTCCTGATTGACTAATGCATTCAAAACCTATTTCCAAAGTTATAGCTTGTCGTCTACTTACTTTCTACTTTTATGCTTTACGTGGCAGTTGTAAACAACTTCAAGTAAGATTACTTGAATTAAAAGTGAAAATTTTAATTCAGAGGCATCTTGGGCATGCAAGCTCTAGGTGGGCTCCACAATTTCTCATATGGAAGAACCTTGCTAGAGCTCCACAAAATTTCTCATATGGAAGAACCTTTTGTGGTACAGTGTAGAGGAGAGAATCACCCATTTATATGTTATTATCTCTCTCTCTCTCTCTCTCTCTCTCCATGAATTAGAGAAAGAAATGCTGTATTTGTTTGTGCACTTTAATGTATTCTATGTACGTTCTCTCATTGTTTTCATGTTCCTTTTTTTTTTTTTTTTTTGGTATTGTATTTGCTATAGCTTATGAAGACAGACTCTGTAGACTTAACTCCAAGGTTGGATATTTCATAGTTGTAAAATCTTTCTGGAATTTGGAAAATTCTTGCTTCTGCTTCTTAAAGAGGAACATTAATTAAACCTAAGTTATTCTTAAAGTACTGTTGTTGAGAGGGAGATTGGGCAGATTTGTCTTATCATTCCAAGCGATACTGGATGCTACTTGTTTTGAATATTCTCTAGCTAGATTCTGATGTTATTTGTTGTAGATAATATATATTGCTTTAGTGGTTGTGTGCTTTCCATTCCCTTTTTAATTTTTCCACTTAAATTTCTTTGATGTGTAGGTGTTCTTTACAGAGATGCGGGCAACATCTCTCTGGCTATTGAAGCATATGAGCAATGCCTTCAAATAGATCCCGATTCGCGCAATGCTGGCCAGGTATTGTTGACATGTTTCTGGATTAGGATGATTGCCTTCATAATTTGTATTGTAATCCTGCTTGCCTATACAAATGTGCTACCAAGGTCTTTGATCTCTCGCAGTGTTTCTCCACATTTTTGGGTTATAGTTAGAAACGTGTCATAACTGACATTTAGGCTTGTTTTGTATAACAACAGTTTTGCACAAGTAATCCATGAAAGTACTTCTTTGCCATTATGATTTGCGCAGATTATTCTGAAGTTGCTCATTTTGTATGTGTATGAGTCTTTTGCACAAAATGTCTCTGTCCTTACTTTTGCCGGCCATGCAATATAGAGGAAATAGAGAACGATTTGTGTGATACCAAGGTTTTTTGGATGGGTCTGGGGACAATCATGTAAACATCTAGGTGAAGAGGCTTGGGAGATGGGATAAGAAAGAGATCTGAGGAAAACCAAAAACCCCAACGTCTGGCTTTAAAGAATGGAGAAGAAAGTGCTGGTGGGGAGCTTACTTGTCATTCAGGCATGATGGGGAAGATGCTAGGGCATGTGGCTTTGTTGTTGTGGTGCAGCTGCTTCTATGATGCACAGATATGGATACGAGTACGGACACAGTTACAGGGATCGTAGTTTGACTTTGTGCTTTTGAAAATCCGTGACACAGACATGGATACTATCCTAATATTTTCTTTAGAACATTATTACATTATTAATCAGCAATGTTTGTATTCCTCTTAACAGTTTTTTTTTTTTTTTTGGTTGAAAAGCATAAGAAATAGAACTATATAGAATAGTGGGCTTGATATCGCAGGATATGCTAAAACTTGTTCCCTAGAAGTATCACTGTAGTATCAAGTATTAGTATGAGTGTTGTATCATTTGTAACAAGATATGCTGGGAATATACAAGTACATCATAGAGCTGCTCCGGTCTCATTATCTTACGAGTTAGGGCATGGAATGATGAGTTGTGCTTATTTACGGACTTAAACAAATAAGAAACCTGAATCCTATCCTCCCATCCCCACCCAATTGTAAATGATTTTTCCATTCTTGCATGGAAATGGATATCCACCCCTCAACCTTTCTGTGGAAAACTATCTTACCAAACAGCAATTTTCCTTTTTTCTGCTGAGAACTGCCCTTGTCCCTGTAGAAAGTGGTTGCACAAACAGGACCTTAATTTGTTGTGGTTGTTGCAGTTGAGTGCCCATTTTCATTAGATTATAAATGTGGAAAAAACTTGTGGAAAGTGACTCATTTGTTTCTTTCCTTTCCGGCCAAGTCAATTGTGGAAAGTGACTTGGCTAATGTTGTGAAGTGGGTCTCCCATTATGTATCTAAGCCATGAGGCTTCAGTTTCTTATTAATGATACCAAGGAGTTTTGCTCCTATCTAGATGTAGTTTTCTGTTATGCTCATGGATAGCAATATCGGCCATTGTGTATGTGGCGGCCAATATTGTTATAAGTTAGAGTAGGACATATGGTTCAAGTCAGGGACCTAGTTGAAAATATAATAATGTAGAGGGGCCTTTCGTAATTTCAGGAATTAATGAAATAAACATATAGGTGTGGTTGTCCAACCCTAAGGGACGTCTCATCCTATTACTTCTTCGTTGAATTCTTCTTTCTCTCTCTTTTCTATTTTTCCTTTTTTTTGTGCTTTCATTTTTCCTCAACAGGTTTGTACAAAACCCTCGATCCTCTGGAATCTAAGACTTCAAGTTTTATTAGAGAGGGAGGTTGAGTGTTCGAATCTCGGGTATGTTGTGTCTTGTATTCTCTCATTGCTTGTGTGATTCCTATACAGAGCCCATGTATTCTCCCATGAAGGAGCCTGATGTGCGACCGGTTTGGGGGGGGGGGGGGGGGTGTTGTTGATGTTGTAATGTTGATATTCATTGTTACACTGTTTTCTATTGGCTTAAACTTTTAGAGTAAGTGGTTGTTAAAAACTGATTTATCTTACTTTCACGCTGCCTGATAACTCGTATGTTGTTAGTTTGGTTAGTCAATTTATGCATATGCCCAAAACTGATCATTTAGTTGTAGTGCATAGAATTCTCAAATATTTGAATGGGTCTTCAGGTTAAGGAATTCTTTATAAATCACATGGGCATGCAAATGCCATTGCATTCAGTGATGCTGATTGGGCCAGATCTTTAATAGATAGAAAATACACCTCAGGCTATTGTACAATGGTTGGTGGAAATCTATCTCTTGGAAAAGTAAGAAACAAGTTGCTACAACCAGCTCTAGTCCTGAAGCTGAGTATAGGGCTGTTGCTTATGGGTGTTGTGAACTAATATGGCTCAGAATATTGTTGGAAGAGTTAAGCTTCAAACAAAGTGGTCTGCTGAATATGTTTTGTGATAGTACGTTAGCTATCAAACTTGCTAAAAATCCTGTTCTCCATGGAAAGACAAAACATGTAGAGATTGATTATCACTTAATCAGGGAAAAAATCGAAAAGGAAGATGTAGTACTATATAAGTTCCTACTGATGATCAATTAGCAGACTTTTTGACTAAGGCAATCACAAAGGTTAAATTACATCATGTTTTCTCCAAGCTGGGTATGGTCAATATCTATGCACTAGATTGAGAAAGGAGGAAGAGGAGGAGAGGAGAGAGGGGGGAAGAAAGAGGGGGGAGAGAGAGAGAGAGAGAGAGAGAGAGAGGAGGGGGGGTGTTGTTGTTATAAGTTAGAGTAGGACATATGGTACAAGTCAGGGACCTAGTTGAAAATATAATAATGTCTAGGGGCCTTTCTTTAATTTCAAGAATTATTGAAATAAACATGTACGTGTGGCCATCCAACCCTAAGGTACGTATCATCCTATTACTTTTCTATTTTTCCTTTCTTTTTTTCCTTTTATTTCTCCTTAACAGGTTTCTACAAAACCCTAGATCCTCTTGAATCTAAGACTTTAACTAATATATCGTGTGTAGCGGCAGTGACTGCTACGATAAATGGATGTTGTCGGCGCTTACAACTTTTGCGGCCCGTATTGGCCACCACAAACCTATAACGGCCAATACACACCAATATGTATTGTATCAGCTGTCACAAACAACTACCCCAAAAAAAAAAAAAAATATCCTTCATTCGTTCGGTTGGTGGAAGAATAACACCGATCAAACGAAAATAAAAGAAAAGGAAGGAGAGGATGTACATACAGAAACAAAAAAAGGACGAAAGAAAGAAAAAAAAAACAGAAGAAGAAAAGGACATGAGGAAGTACAAACGGAAAGAAAGAAAACAATAGAAAAATAAAAGGACTTACTTGGACGAGCTGATCCACCACGGTCATCTCGCAACATCGCTGTCACCACCATCAGGCAGAAGCAACAGCACCATCATCGAGTAACAATAGCCCCACTCTTTGGCAGCAACTGCCTTAGGGCACGTTTGGTAAATGGGAGGAATCCTATGTCCAGAGGATTCTTTTATTCCATCAGAACAATGCTTTCCTCTCTCAAGATTTTTTGTTAGAGGAATCACCGAATCCTAAGTTTTTGAAACACATGTGATTCACTCTCAATTCCTTCTTTGCTTCTGTGGATTTGCAAAATTCGTTGTGGGGAGGTGGAGACGGAGGAATCAATGAAATAAAGAATATTTGGTGGATTGAGAGGATTGTGACAATCTTCTCTAAGTTTTTTTCTCTTCAACCAAATTTGGATTCTTTTACAATCAAGGAAAATCAAAGAGGATTCCTTTCTGAGGATGGTATCCAAACATGTTGTTTATCTTTCTTCATTTTTCTCTTTTCTTTTCTCCTCCTCCTCCTCCTCCTCCCTCCTTCCTTTCCCTCTCTCTACCTTTCTCAATGTTGACCCCTGCAGTAAAACGAGAAATAGGGTTTCAAAAGCCCTTTTTTTTTTGTTTTCTTGATCCTTTATTTGAAAAAAGGGTTGGTTTTCTGTATAATAGACTTTCTAGATCCTTCTTCATTTGAGTGGTCTATTACATGCTTCTATGGGGCCTACCTACCTATGATCACAAGTCTTAACTACAGCTTATACATTATCAATATTAACATGATTAGCAAAATATTATGCGTTACCGATCCTATTCATTAATCACTTAAATTGAAAATGTTTCTTAATTAAGTTTCACTCTAATTGAAAATAGTACTTAATTAAATTTCACACTTGAAAACAGGCCTTAGTTAAATTTCACTCTAATTGAAAACATGCCTTAATTAAATTTCACTCTAATTGAAAATAGGCCTTAATTAAATTTCACTGTAAGTGAAAGTAGGCCTCTATTAAATCATTCTTATTTGAAAACAGGCCTCTATTAAATTAGAACTTAATTAAATTTCGGTCTAATTGAAAATAGGTCTGTCCAAATTACACTCTAATTGAAATTAGGCCTAGCCAAATTTGACTCTAATTTATATCGGCACTAACCAAATGTCACTCTAATTAGAAAATAGGGCCCTATTCGAGCTAAATTTGCTCTAAAAGATATGGGCCATGACCAAATCTCACTCTAATAGATGTGGACCAGACTAGATCTTACTCTAATGGGAGTTAGGGCCCTGGCCTAGTTTTACTTTAATTGGAAATGATCCCTAGCCAATTTTCACTCTAATAGTAAAAATAGCCCTTGCCAAATATGTTGTGCAATTTTGCTAAATTTTCTTGTTTGTACACACTGTTTCATTAGAAGCATTTTTTCACTGTGAATAAATGTAGATAGATTAATATTGGTAGCAATACAAGTTCTCATGCAATGAGGGGACCACTTTGCCCACTTAGTTTCTATATATATATATATATATAACCTATATTCTACCATTTTGCAATATTTTGGATTTTTTGAAACTCTATTAGATTTTTTGTCAAATTTTTTTTAATCACATTGCTGCGCTGCTATGTATTGCGTGCTACGTAGCATTTTGGCAGCTGGTTGCTATGCCCACTCCTACCGCTTTTTGATCCTTGGTCATGTTCTTGCATCGGCAAACTCCTTGGCAGATGGCTTAGCTAAAAAGGGTTAGATATAGAAGTTCTGTTGGTGGCCTATGTTTTGTAACTGTTGCTTGTTGTTTGCTTGTATGGTATAATACATTATGCCCTTGTTTTGTTTTCCTTGTAATTTTTTTTCTATTTTTATTAAAATTTTCTCCATTATTGATAATAAAAAGGGAAGAAAGAATGTGGAAAATACAGTCATTATTCTGGTTTCTAACAGTTTCATGTGATTTCTTGATCTTCGAGTTGATCATTGGAATTCTTTTGAGCTAACCTTTTTTTTTTTTTCTTCTTTGATGGATAAAGTTTTGAAGGTACAAGTCTATAGTTTATGCCAATTAGATTATATACTTCATTTGTTAGTTACATTTTTCTTTAGAATGATCTAGGACGTACCCGTCCCCATTGTATTTTATTTGAGTTGTGTTTTCTCTAAATGATTTATGTTTTTTAAATTTAGATGTTTTAATTGTGGTGATTGATGTGTATGATCCATATTAGTTTTAGGATTTTTTATTTTTCTATATAAGGCTATAAAGATTCTTGGCTTAGGAATAGTGGTTGATGATTAATGAAATCGAGTGCTTTTCAGGATCTTCCCCAACTTCTGAGTTCTTCTCTTGTTCTCTTGCTTGATGGATTGGAGTTTGGCGTGAGGCCAATTTGCCCACTATCTCTCCATATCTATTGTTGCGTGCCTTGCATCTACCCTTTGTTCTACATCAATTAGTATTAGAGACGAACATTGATCCACTTAGATTCGATAATTGGCACTCCATCCTTGCTAATCGGCACTCCATCCTTGCTAAACCATCACCACCCTAAGGATCCCATTTGCCAAACATCCTGCACCCATCAGAACTAGTATGTCTGAACCCAGTCCCTTTTCAATCATCTCCAATCCACACACCCATCAATGATCAAAACCTTGTTCTCTGTTCAACAACCTCATTGTCACAACCCCACCAGCCGAGTGACCTATAGGTCACACCCACCCAACCCACACACCCATTGATGTGTTGGGATGATCCAAATTATTTTTCAGGTTTTTTATTTTCCTATATGAGGAAGTAAAGTATCTTGGCTTAAGAACAATGGTTGATGATTAATAAAATTGAGTGCTTTTTAGATCTTCCCCAAGTTTTGAGTTCTCCTCGAGTTTTCTCGTCTCCTAGATTGGAGTTTGCCGTGATGCCAATTTTTTCCCATATCTTTCCATCTCTTTCCTTGCCCACCTCTCATCTCCCCTCCATTCCACATCACATAATATAATTATTTTATTTTATTTTATTGAATGGCAACACAAATTTATTAAAAGCCAAGCAGCAGCATAAGACACTTATATTGAGAATCTACAAAGGCAACCAAACAAAAAGGAAAATGATACAACAAATCCAAAGCTGAAGCTCAAAGCTAAGAAAAGAAATCCTCAACAATAAGATGGTCTCTCCAGTCTTCCCACGCCCCTCTGAGGAGTCACTAAGCTTTGCGGCCAACTCCACCACTTCCTCAAAAATATCTACCGGGTAGCATGCTGGCTTAGTGGATCCAGAAGCTCACCCTATCAGTTTATCATAATTCTAGCTGGGTCTCTTTGGAGATGCTTCTGTAGTTGCAGTCTTCAGTCTGGGGACACACTAAGTTGCAAGGTTTAAAGAGCTGTTTCTAGTTTTGAATACACAAGCCACTTTGTTCTATTTCATTTATTTGAATGATTTAGGAGCTTATTGGCCTCGTGGTACCTCTCATGAAGGTTCACCACTGTGGAGCCTTCATTTCCCAAGCTCAGTATTGCGTGTGCGTGCATGATGGGACTGACCCCATTTGATCTTTGTTTGGGCCTTTCAGACCTGGTTGGTTTTCATGTTGGTTCATTATAAATGTGAAAAGTTAGAAATTAAAAAAGGACTATTTATTCTGTTTTCTTACCATCGTCGCTTCTTCTTGTTAACATTCTAAAAACAATTTCACTGAAGTCATGGTAAGCTTTGACATATTTAATTGCCAGACTTGGCAGTTATCATCGGTGATAAGATGCATTGATCTTGGTTATTACACACACAATTGGCATACTGAAACATACCTTTGACAGTGGGTAGTTGGGGAAAACTTATCTTTTCATACAACTTAATGCATCTAGTGGTTTTACAATCAGATATAACCCAGTCAGTACCCTCATCTGCCTTGGTGTTACATTGAATACAACCATTCCATGCGAACTCACATTTGATCGAAGAAATCTCTGTCCAACTCTTTTGATTAAATATGAAACCCTGCCTATTGTAAAGACTTTTTGCATTGTTGGTATGGATGTCAATGCTCATGGATTTGGGTCCAGATCCATTTATTTCTAAGATCCTTATTCAAGTCTACCCTATGTTTTCCTGTGGAATACATACTAAGTTTGAGTTCAGCAAGGACCTGAGAGTTGATATGTGTCCTGATTTGAATCAGGACCCAAATTCTCTCTGTGGCATTAAATTGAAAGCATGACGAGTCTGAAG
Organism: Sextonia rubra; assembly: GCA_037013555.1. Classification (NCBI taxonomy): domain Eukaryota; kingdom Viridiplantae; phylum Streptophyta; class Magnoliopsida; order Laurales; family Lauraceae; genus Sextonia; species Sextonia rubra. Next base: position 70,837,809 of record JASUAD010000001.1, read on the forward strand.
TTTGTGGTGTGGGGATCATTACTTTTATCCCACGGAGGAAATAAAAGATAGGGAAGAGAGTTGTGGGGGGGGGGGGGGGGGGGGGTGGGGGGGGGGCGCCTTGGGTTTGGTGGGGCGCAGAACTGAGGAGGAGAGTGCGTAGAAGATAGTACACAGGAGAGAGATAGTTGAGAAGCGATATTGCATTTTAGCGATATTGCATTTTAGCGATATTGCATTTTGGCTACCGAAGCCCCTTGCCACTGTCTAGTGCCTGAGGAGCCCCAAAGCTGAAGTTTGTATTGTTAATCCTAATATTGTCTGATATAATCCATATCCAGTTCAAGTCAAACTGGACATACTTGGTTCCATGCCAGATCTAGGCCAATTCATCATCATCATGATAGAAGCCTATACCTTTTCATGTGACCTTATTTAGAGCCCGGTACATTGATACTCCACATTCATATCATGTATGAAATTATGTAGCGGCCGATATATTGGGCATAGCGGCAGTGACCGATATGATAAATGGATGTTGTCGGTGCTCACAACTGTTGTGGCCTGTATCAGCCGCCACAAACCCCAAGCAGCTGATACACGCCAGTATGTATTGGCTGCTATTTACTGCTACACACACACACACACACACACACACACACACAAAACCAACCTTCATGAAGAACACCATTCAAACAAAAATAAAAGAGAAGGAAGGAGAGGAAGTACAACAGAAAGAAAGAAAGAAAAAAAACCAAAAAAGAAAAGGACATACCTGGGGCAGCTGATCCACCACAGTCATCTAGCAGCAGCAGCAGCAGCAGCAGCAGCAGCACCATCACCACCGTCTGACAGCAGCAGCACCATCACCACCGTCCGACAGCAGCAGCACCACTGTCTGGAAGTATCAGCCCCACTGTTCAGCAGCAGCAGCCTTCTTCTTTCTTCGTCTTTTTTTTTTCTTTTCATTTCATTTCTTTTCTTCTTCCTTCCTCCTGCTCCTCCCCTCCTTTACCACTTTCTCAATGTTGCCCCTTGTAGAAAATGAGAAATAGGGTTTCAACAAGGCCTTTTCTGTATTCTCGATCCTTTATTTGAAAAAAGGGAGGAACTTCAGTATAATAGACTTTCTCGATTCTTCTTCATTTGTGTGGTCTATTATCATGCTTCTATGGGGCCTACCTACTGATGATCAGAAGTCTTAACTACAGTGTGATTAGCAAAATATTATGCATTACTAATCTATTCATTAATCACTTCAATAGAAAATGGGTCTTAATAAATTTCACTCTGATTCAAAATAGGACTTAATTAAATTTCACACTAATTGAAAACAGGCCTTAATTAAATTTCACTCTAATTGAAAACGGGCCTTAATTAAATTTGACTTTAATTGAAAATAGGCCTTAGTTAAATTTCAGTCTAATTGAAAGGCCTGGCCAAATTATACTCTAAATGAAAATAGGCCTAGCCAAATTTGACTCTAATTTATATGGGCCCTAACCAAATCTCACTATAATTAGAAAATAGGGCCCTACCCAAGCTAAATTTGCTCTAATAGATATGGGCTCCATCCAAATCTCACTCTTATAGATAGGGGGCTGACCAAATCTTGCTCTAATAGTCTATGAAGCACGGATACGGACACAGGACACGGATACGACACGACACGGACACGGCGATACGGCAAATCCTAAAAAAGTAGGACACGACAAATAATAAATATATATATTTTTATATATAATCATAAAGTTAAAGAATAGTTATATTTTTAGCCAAATTAAAAGTATAATGTCACAATTAATAAAGAAAAAAACATAACTGATACTGGAAAAATAAAAAAAAAATCTATAATGCATAATGTAATGTAATAGTAGGCCATAAGCCCATAGTACATCAATCATCATCAACATTACATGTCACAATTACATCATAATCGAATCAATTTCCTATCACATTGAAAAACAAACTATCACATTGAAAAATAAACTTGGAAAAAAAATGCAGCAATTCTGGAAAAAAAAGTAGCAGTAGTATGGAAATATAGCAGCAGTAGTTCTGAAAAAAAAAAACAAAGAAAGAAAAGAAAGAAAACAGCAGCAACAGCACAGCAGTCCCATGGAAAAAAAAAACAACAGCACTGAAAAAATGAAAAAAACAGCAGCAGCAGTAGTTCAAAAAAAAAAGAAGAAAGAAAACAACAGCCAAAATAAAAAAAACATCAGTGGCACAGCAGTCCCATTTAAAAAAAAAAAAAACACTAAAAAAAGCATAGTAGTAGCAGCAATTCGGAAAAAAAAAAAAAAAAGAAAACAGCACTAGCAGCAGCACAACAGCAACATCAAAGCAGTCTCGTGGAAGAAAAAAAAATAGCAGCACTGAAAGATAAAAAAGAAAAAAAGAAAACAGCAACAGAACAGCAACAGCACAGGAATCCCATGGAAAAAAAAAGCAGTAAAAAAAAAAAAAAATAGCAGCAGCAGCAGTTAGATGGAAGAAACAAGGAAAAAGAAAACAATAGTTCGAAAAAAAAAAAAGAAAGAAAGAAATTAGCAGTAGCGGTGCAACAGTCAGATGGAAGAAAAAACAGCAACAGCACAGCAGTAGTTCAAAAAAAGAAAGAAAGAAAACAGCAGCAGCACAACAGCACTGCAGAGGAAAAAAGAAAAAGCAGCAGCAAAAAAGAAAAAAAAAACAGCAGTACCTGTTCTTCTTCCTCCTCCTCCTTTTTCTTTTTCCATGCGTAGTTGCAGATCTTACTCACGCATCTTCCACGCAGATCTTCCTCATGCTCAGATCTTCCATGCGCAAGTGTAGATCTTCCTCACGTTGTCTTCTTTTTCTTCTTCTTTTTCGTTTCACTGATGGCGGCGATTCCCCCTTTTCATCTTCTATTTCTCCGTCTCCTAGATGCGGCAGTTTCCCCCCTTTTGATTTCACAATCGAAAAGTGAATATAACATTAGGGTTATAAGTTTAAAAAAATTACATTTACCCCCTTCCTCTTTTTTTTTTTCTAATTTTAACCCAAGTTGAGCCAATTTTAATTATATTTTAGTCCCGTCGTGTCCACAACGTGTCCGTGCCGTGTCCACCCCGTGTCCTGCCGTGTCCGAGCCGTGTCTTGCCGTGTCCACCCCGTGTCCGAGCCGTGTCCACCTCATGTCCGAGCTGTGTCCGAAATTAAAAAAAAAAGAAAAATTCCAGGACACGTTTTCGGCGTGTCGGACACGTGTCCCGGCGTGTCTGAGCCATGTCTGTGTCCGACACGTGTCCGACATGGACACAGGAGCCATCTTGGAGTGTCCGTGCTTCATAGCTAATAGTAAATAGGGGCCCTATCCTATGTTTACTGTTAACAAGAAATGAGCACTACTCTAATGGTAAAAATAGCCCTCACCAAATATGTTGGGCAATTTTGCTAAATTTGCTTATTTGTACACAGTGCTTCATTATAAGTATTTTATCACTGTGAATATATGTAGATAGAGAGATCAATATTGTCTACGATATAGGATCTCATGCAATGAGGGATCCGTTACACCCCCTTTCTTAGTTACTATTAAAAAAAAATTCTTATGTCTACCATTTTCGAATATTCTTGATTTTCTGAAATTTTCTGAGATCTTTTGACAATTTTTTGAGTCACATCGCTATGCCTCTACTACTAGGTAGAGTTTTGGCAGCCGGCCGCTACAACCACTTTAGTTGCTATTTTGATCCTTGATTCATATGTCTGCTTAAGAGATGGTGGAGGCATTAGAATCTAGAGGTTTTAAAATAAGTCGTACAAAGACAGAATATATGGATTGCAATTTCAGTGGACATATACAAAGTGTTGAAACCACTGTCAAAATTGAAACCCATGAGATACCACGTAAAGATTCTTTTCGGTACTTAGGCTCGATGATTAGTAAGGATGGGGAGATTGACAAAGATGTGGAGCATAGGATAAGAGCTGGATGGCTGAAGTGGAGACTAGCTTCGGGAGTACTTTGTGATAGACAAATGCCAACAAAATTGAAGGAAAAATTTTACAGGACAGTGGTTAGACCAGCTATGACATATGGAGCAAAATGTTGGCCAATTAAGAAGACACATATTCATAAGATGGATGTAGCGGAAATGAGAATGCTTAGGTGGATGTGTGGTAAAACTAGGAAAGATAAAATTAGAAATGAGCGCTTTCGAGAACATTTAGGGGTAGCACCAATAGGAGATAAGATTAGAGAAACTCGTTTAAGATGGTTTGGACATGTGGAGCGTAGGCCAGTAATGGCACCGGTGAGAAAAAGTTTGGATATACAGGTGGAGGGTCTATCAAGAGGTAGGGGTAGGCCGAAGAAAACATGGACGTAAGTCATTAATTCAGATTTGAAGAAGTTGCACTTATCGAAAGATTTAGCTCAAAATAGAACGGAATGGAGAAATAGAATTCATGTAGCCGACCCCAACATGGTTGGGATAAGGCTTTGATGATGATGATGATGATGATGATGATGATTCATATGTCTGCTTAGTTTTCTAATTCAATCATCCCTTCTTAGGGCTGGTTCTAGGCCCTTGATTACCCTAATTATTATTTACTTTGTCATACCTTGATACTACAAAGTTGGTTTGTTCTCCATATTATGCCATATCTGAACCTTCATTTTATGTAAAATGCATGTGCTTGTTTATTTCATGTATTTAGTTCTCACAGTCGATGCTGTCATTGCATTATGGGCTTTCTGCAGCTTTTCTTGGTAGAATAGTTATTTTAATTTCTAGGCATGGTTGGTCTTTTTTTCAGAGAATGTTGTTTAGAGGGTGCGTTTATGTTAATCAGACTGAAGTTCCTGTTATCTGGAGACTCAAGTATGGGCCATTTTTCACCTTGGGACTCCATATCCATGGATCATGCTTTTTGATGTCTGGTCAATCAACATCTATGTGGAAGTTTCTTTCCATTGTTGATTAGAGCTCCAATGCTTACGAAGATCTCTTTACCCTTTAGTCAAATTCCAAGGAGCTAGAATCTTTAATCCTTATCTCTATCCCTTCTAATTCCCTTGCACCGCCAAGACAACATGGATTGTTGATTTCTGTCAACAAAGTGGTAGAATTCGGAGTTGAGGAGTCTGGCTTTTGGGGATCTTGCATTGCTCCAGGTAGTCAAGTTCCTGGGATCTAGTCAGTGCAAAGTTTACTCAATCTCTAGCTCTGTGTTAATTCCATTTGCGTGAATGTACAACAATCTTATGGATTCTCTGATTTTGTGAAGATTGAGACAGCATGGAGAGTGTATACTCCAAATTGAATAATCAAGCCTTCTATTTTGAGGATATCATAGTTAATCCTTTTATGTTGCGAGGACCAATAAGGTGATCCAGGAATAGAGAACCAATGTTTGTTACAAGCTCAATTTTTTTCCTTTATTTGTGTGACAGCTAATTGGCTTGTCTTATACCTAATCTAGTTATGTTAATTATGTTTTATTAAGAAAGAAAATAACTCTAGAATATTCACTTGAGAGGTAATGAAAGGAGACGAGTTCTATGACATATTAACCTAGAGATGGAGAGATGGGCATTAATTGGAAGGCATTTGCCGAAGCTAAAGTGTTTCATGTTAAATTATAAAACATGTCTTTGGAAGGGCCAGTTAAGGAGGTGTTGGCAATCTGATGTGGAGCATGGAAGAGATTGTGCGATGCGGCGGGGGGGGGGGGGGGGGGGGGGGTTGGGTTGGTATGGAACAAGCATTTGCTACGATTAAAGCAGAGCAACTTAACTGAATTTCAAAATAACCCAATGCATGAAAGAAATTAAGTCAAATCATAAAATGGTCCTAAAGTGGGCGGGATCTATAATGGGTTGGATGTTTCGTTAAATTAGGCGCAATGGGCTTGGTCGACTCATAGATCATCGATCTGTCCTGCATTAGTTCTCTATCAGTTCTCCCTGATTTTTGAGAGGACCTCGAGTTCTTTAACTATCCTCCCAGATCGAAAGTCCAACTTACAAATCTTTGATGTTGGTGGTGAACTTAATATTGTGCACGTGGGTTCAAAGCTTGGCCTAGTGTTTCCCTCCAAGAAGTAAATTGGAGGTGTTGCTTCTTTTGATTTTTTAAATTTATCTTTGATATAGGATTTGATTGTTGGATGCATCGGTTGTTTACTTTGTACTAGTGGATCACAATCTTCTAATAACGATAGGCTATCCCCAAAGATGAAATTAATAAAGGGAACCTCAATGACTTGATCTTCTTTCAAAACGAATGGAATAATAATGTAATTGCAATCTGACAATTTGCAGGGCATGTTTGTAACAACTATTAGATCTAATGGATCTTTTGATTGATGTTGTCGATACAAGAGACTTAGTTTCTTTGTTTTCTAGTTTTTCTGAAGCATGATCTTTAGGAGTCATGCATGCCACTTTATCTGAGGTTGTCATGGAATGCTCTTTTTCTTATTCTTGCTTCTTAGTGCTAGCTTGATATCCTCTACTATAGATTCCACAACATTGGCTTTTGTTCCTTGTTGAGACTTCTCCTCTTGGGATTTCGATTTTTGCACGTGACATTGTCTAAGCATGCGCTCAACGCAGGTTGCTTCTCTAATTCCTTTTGTAATGATCTCACTGTCATTTATATTCTTCAATATATCTGGTCTCAAACCTTAGAGAAAATTAATTAAATCATGCTCATCTCTCTCCACTAGTTGCCATAAATACTGTAGCTTTGCAAATAGGCCTCAACAACTATTAAATCTCCTTGTTGCAAACTAAAGAATCGGTTAAAATAGGCTTTCTCCTCAAAATACCATTTTCCATATTAACATGCTTATATGATTCTTTGAAGTTCATTGAAGAATCAAAAAAATTTTATATCAACTTGAATGCAAAAAGGGCATAAAAATATAATTCCTTCTAAAGAATGGACTAACCCTATGTAGATTTGATGAACAAGAGCACGATCGTAAAATCAATTGTGATTCGGATTTTAATTATCTCCTGGGCTGTTGAATTGATGTTGATCTCTAGAACTTTGAGTTAGATTGACTGATACTGGACCCAACATGGCCCTCGATAATTTGGTTTTGAACCTGGGCTTTGGCCTGGTCAGTTGAAATTGGATTGGAGTGGGCCCACAATCGTCACACGTGTCACAACCTTAGGACATGTGTGGAGGGACTGAAGAATGAGCCTCATTTTTTCTCTTATTAGGTTCCGTTTGGAGTTTCGAAAACAAAGCGGTGGACAAGGCAATGATGGTGGAGAAGATGAAGATAGCAGTAGTGATGTTGGTGTTGACAACGCTTATGGTGATGATGATGAGGCTACTTGATTGAGGCGGGAGCTTCTCAAGCCTGTGGTCGACAATGGATGCTTGTTCTCTGCGGCTAGGAGCAGCGATGATGACAGTGAGGAGTGGTTGGTGTTGACGATGGTATTGGCGCTTGAGGTTTACAGTACTTATTTTCTCCTCTTTTTCTGCCCTTCCCTCACTCTTTCTCTTCTTTCTTTTTTTCTAACTTTATTATTATTATTATTATTATTTATCTTCTCTTATCGATAGAGGAGATAGGCTATGTGATGGGAAAAGGTTTTGGATGGCATGGAGGGTTTTGGGATGTGGGTTCTTAAATGGGGTTGGCTTGACTTGATAGTGATTTTGGAGTGGCTAGTGTGGTATGGAGATTGAAGGGGCACGTGGTTGACGATGGGCTACGGTTTTGGAGGGGCAAGTGGTTTGGTTGGAAGACCGGATGTTGGATTTTGAAAAATTGGGTTGATTTGGTTCGTGGGCTATAAGGAATTAGGTTTTTGGATATGGGGACTTGGGTTCTCTTGAAATGGTGTCAATTTAGGACTTGGGATTAGGATTTAGGAATGGGAGAGGGTCAAAGTTGTGAATTTCATTTCGATTTGGCCTCCAAATGAACAATTTCGGCTAATTTGGAAATTTCAGTGGAACTTTTCGGACTTGTGTTTTAGCAAAAATATAGTTTTCTATATATATACATGTAGAAATATAGTAGGGGTTTATTTAAAGTAGAATTTAGTTAGGGAATTTATTTTACTTGGAACTCTTCTTATTTATTTCTTTATTTTGATTCAAGAGGGAGCTTAGGGTAGGCGTTGGGGCTTTTAAGAGAAAAAATTGCAGCTAGCCCTTCTCATGATAATTTTGGATGAAAATTTTGAAATAGACCGAAAGTTTCGAAATCAGCCAAAATTTATGAAATTAATTGAAATTTCAACCACTTAAATGAAATTTCTCGGAAATTTCGTTTGAGACGAAATGAATTTCACAACTATGAAGAGGGTTCACTCAACGGGTCTTGCTACATAGGGTTCAAAGATTTTGGGATTTTGGAGTATGGGGTTTCAAAATTTTGGGGGAATTTGAAATTATGTTTCGAATTTGGGTAAAAATTGTGGTTTTGGGTTTCATAGGGTTTGGGTTTTGGATCGAAAAGGAATTTGGTTTCGGTGGGATAGTGCTTTGGACAAATGTGGTTACGGCTTTGGATTGCGTTGCGAAGGGTTTGGTTGAGATGGGTATTCGGGTTTAGATAATGAAGATGAGGGATTGAGGCTCAGATATGGGATTTGAGAGAAATTTTTAGGTTTGGGATTTTTGGATTTGAGAGGTTTTCGGGATTTGGGTTTGGGGTCTAGTTGCAGGGAAAGTGAATATTGGCTTGGCGACCTCTTTCTTTTTTCTTTTTTTTCCTCTTTTCTTATTTTTTAAAGTGGGGTCCAGTCGCTATGGTGGTTTTTTAGGGTAGAGATTACTTGGTGAAGCTGGTCAACTTTCATCTCTAATATTGATTGATGTGCAGTGGGAAAGAGATTGTGGCATAGTTGTCAATCCTTTCTACTCTAATCAATTCCGTCCAGGATTTGACTTTAGGTGGAACAAAACAACCTTTTCTAAAAATTCTTGACGATTTTGGCCAATTTGGGTCGACATTTAGTCATTTCGGCTAAACATCCAAACTAGGTATGTTCTGGTTGGAAGATATCCCACTGCCATCCGACTATGCAGAGCTCTAGAGCGGCTCCATCCAAGCACAAGCAACAACAACATCATCTCCAACCGAGCAGAACAATTGAAGCCCTGGCTGATCCTTGACCAACAATGAGCATCAATTATGTTTTTATTTTATTTTATTTTGGTTTTCCTTTTTCATTAGTTTAGCTGCAAGCAAAGCATCTCCCACCTCTCCATCACTGCGGATAACTTCATTTGGCAGAAAGGCGTGAAACCCTTTTTTTTTTTTTTTTGTTTTTATACTATTGTATTGCATAGAGATTCTTTCCAATACCTTGGTTGGATCATTAACAAGGATGGAGAGATTGCTGAGGATGCTGAACATTGGATAAAAGTAGGGTGACTAAAGTGGAGGTTTGCTTCTGGAGTGCTTTGTGACGGTTGAACCACAACAAAATTGAAGGAAAATTTTTACATGACAGTGATTAGACAAACTATGACCTATGGGGCAGACTTTTGGCCAATCAAGAAGTAGCATATGCATAAAATGGATGTGGCGGAGATGAGAATGTTAAGTTGGATGTGTGGTAAATCTGGGAAAGATAAAATTAAAAATGAGTGCTTTTGAGAGCATTTAGGGGTAGCATCAGGGAATAAGATTAGAGAAACCCATTTATGATAGTTTGGGTATATTGAACGCAGGCTGGTACTGACTCCAATGAGAAAAAGTTTGGCTATACAAGTGGATGACCACCATGGGAAAGGGTTAAGCTGAAGAAGGCGCGAATGAAGGCAATAAAACCGGATTTGAGGAAGTTTAACTTATTGGAGGATTTGGTTCATATTAGGTTGGAGTGGAGAAATAAAATTCATGTAGTTGACCCCAATATAGTTGGGACAAAGCTTTGATGATGATATTTTTTTTAATTTCCCAATCTTGCCTTTTCTAGAACTGAATGCCCAGAATTGACCAACGCTGGAACGCTCCACATGAAGGCAAAACCAGAGCGAGGACCCAAATTAAATTGACAACTATGGATTGCGGGCCTGGTAGAGGAAGATGGAATTGCTAGGGCATCACGCCCAAAATTGATAGGCCTTATGCCGATTGGGCTTCATGCCATTACTTTCATTGGAGAGAATGTTGCTTGTTTTTTTTTTTAATTTTTATTTTATTAATCAACTCTAAAAGCTAAAGACGCATTGCAATGCTTGTATAAGAGAACTAACCCAAGATCTAATCCAAGCATTAAAACAACCAATTGCTGAGATTAAAATTAAATAACTTAGCTGAATTTCACAAAAACCCAATACATGAAAAAAATTAAATACAAATCATAAAATGGTCCTAAAGTGGGTGTCCCTTATAATGGGCTGGACGTTCCCCTAAATTGGGCCTAATGGGCTTGGTTGATGCATAGATGATGTGTCTGTCCTGCATCACAATCTAGTAGTAACCACCTTCCCCTGGGGTCGCAATGAAAATATATGTTCTTGTGGTGTCTAGAGGCAAGATGGGCCTAGTGGGTGTTGGAGTTTTGTGCATTGATGGATGGGAGCCTTGATAATATCCTCCGTTCTCCAGCCCTCTTGGGGTGAGAGATTGAAATGAAGCATAGATTGTGGCTGTTAGGGAGGTGTTGAGGATCTTTATATGAAAGTTGTTTGGGCCATTTTATTCTGGGAAGTTGTTTTGCTAATGTCATAAGCTGGGTGACAAAAGTCCGACAAAGCCCATGCAAATACCGTGATACAATGAATCTTCCATTGTTGAAATCATCTCTTCTTTTAAGGGGCTTCAATGAAGTTGTTGATTTTTTACCAAGAAGTTAAATGAAGTTGTGGACTTATTGGCTAAACAGAGTGGACAGATAATACATGTACATTTTTTTAATGGTGTAGAGTCTTTGTACTTTGGTAATTGTTTTACTGGTTGTGGCTCTTTTGTTTCTTTTCTATGTTTTGCAAACACCATTGTCATGCCTCTTGTCCTGTATGTTTATCAGAATGAAAGTTTCCCTCAACAAACCAACAATATGATCAGCCAATTCCATGGGTGATGCTTTAGCCCCTAGAAGTTCCATGACCTTTTTAATGAGATACGGACTCTATCTTCAAGCATAAATGTTGTCTTTCGTCATGAGTACTGATCGGCTAATTCCATGGCTGATGCTTTAGCCAAATAACGGGTCAAGAGGTTATCTCCTAAAGTTTTAGTTATGCCGTTGTTGTGTGTGGATCACAATGCTCTTGTACCTTATGCTGCTTTTCCTTTCTTTCCCTTGTTATTTTTCTCGTTTTAATGAAAGTGTTTTGTTTACTCATGAAAAAAAAAGAAAAAAAAAAAACACCCAACAAGAGGGAAAAAATGTATATTGGCAGTTAACTATGTTGTGTCTCTTTGGACAACTTAGAAGTTTTATGTTTTTCTGCTCTTGGAACCACATAATTTCTCTGTTAACTGTGGCTATTTGAACATAGCATGCAGCTGCACAATGAGCTTTTCAACTTCATTGGCAGACTGTTGTAAAAATTTGAAGTGAGCTTTCTTTCACTCATCTGTTTAAATATGGAAATTGTATTGTTCTTTTTTTCTTTTCCTTTTTCCGGTTTTTAATTTCCTTTAGAAGTGGGGTTTCATGTCTGCAATATTTTGAGTGCTTGCCTCTTGATCCGTCCTTTTTTGCCATTCGCTCTTATGTACCTTTGTTAAACCTTCATTATGGTTATCATTTCTCTGCAGAATCGATTGCTTGCAATGAACTATATAAATGAGGGTGACGATGACAAACTTTTTGAGGCTCACAGGTATTTTATTACATCCCCAATCTCGACCTTCAGTTTGTTCTAATTTTCTTAAGTTCCAATTTTCTTGACAATTAGATCCCAAGACTAAATATGTCTTCATACTACTTACAAATGGACGGCATTTAGAATCTCTACGAACTTAGCTCTGATGAATTCTGTATACCTTCTGCTTCTTCAAAGGGCTCAAAGGGGCATCATATTTCAGTGTTAATTACTAAAAACAGTCTAATTCAAAATTAAAAGAATTATTGTGTCTAGAAAATGTGAGTTAATGATCCAGGAAGAAGTCCTAATCTTGGATAAACAATAATATTTGTTGGTGAAAGTGAAGGCCTAGTTACATGTAAATTTATGTCTAAGGCTCCCTTCTTGCTGTTAAGAGAATGTAGTAGAGATTGACCAGGAAGTAACTTCTTCTTCCTGTTCTTCTTCTTCTTTTCAATTCTTTGTATGTTTTATCAGCAAAAAAGTTCCTATCACATTGCCATATCATTGATAACATTCATCTCATATTTATTAACTCCAGATTCTGCTAATGGATCTGCTTGGCATTTTAATATTTTTGAACTTGATAAAATTATTTTACCTGTTCTTCAAGGGTGATCTTATCCTATTGACATCAAAGAAAAGTAGCCATGGTTCAGCTCTCTTACCACTTGTCCATCGTAGGCCACTTCTTGAATGCGCTTTCATGAGCTTTGTTCGTTTCTTTGGTAAACTTAATGTCAGTTTGTAGCTAAGCTCTGAACTATTGGCTCTACCCACCACAAAATGATGACTGGAGAAATTCAAGTTTGGTGCTCCATTCCAATTCTTCATAATCAATACAAAGTAATCTGAAATGTTAACACACTTCCTGTCCACATTAAGTATCCATTTGTTGGGAAAGTCCCACGTCCCACATTGCCCAAGTAATCGGTTTGGCAGAGTTTCATATACCTATTTGGGACTTCCACCTATCAGCTTAAGCTTTTGTGTTGGTACCTCGTTTCATTTCATGGTATTAGAGATGGTTTTGTCATTTTTGTGTAGCCCACGTGGCAGGCCTATCCATGAAATCTATTGGACCTGCTTGTGAGGGGGAGTGTTGGGAAAGCCCCACATCCCACATTGCTCAAGTAACAGGTTTGACAGTGGTTTGTACCTGCTTCTATCTGCTTAAGCTTTTGAGTTGATACCTGCTTCCACCATTGTCCTGATCAAGGATCAAAATAGCGGTAGCGGATAGCGTCGCGGCCGGTCGCCAAAACGCTACGTAGCGGGCGCTACGTAGCGGTAGTGGGGCTACGTAGCAGTTCGCGGTGTGATTCAAAAAAATTATCAAAAAATTTTGAAAAAATTCTAGAAAATCCAGAAAATTGTAAATAACCAGAATATGTGTTTGTTTTGCAAAAAAGCCTAAAATAAGGGGATGTAGCGGTCCCCTAAATGCATAATGTCCTGTATCGCTGTATAATTAAAAAATTAATAGTATCAATCCGATTTTTCGCATGGTATCAAGAATCAATATTCAACACTGAAAGTCAAGACTCAAGAGTCAAGAATTTAAGACTTAGAGAGATTAGTCACTAGAGTCAGTGACTTAACAATCAACATTCAACACAATAAATGACATAATAAATAATAACTTCATAAATAACATTGTATTTAAAGAGTTGAGACATTAGACTCTGAGAGTAAATATAAAGTTGAGATTTAAGAAATGATTAGAGGAATACCTCTACCACCAAAATGAATGTCTAGCAGGATATATGACACTAGTATCACTGTCTTCATCCCCATAGTTGTTATCATTGGCACCACTCCCACTTGTACCAACACAGTGCAACTCCCCTCCATATTGGTAGGCATTAGGATCCTCAAACATAAAGAAATGGGATGGACTTGGATTTGGATGAGGATAGTGATCAAATGACCCTGATTCTGAATATTGTTGTGAGGATGATTCCGCTTGACCATGTGCGTAGTCTGGTGGGACATACGGTTGGTACCCAGAATATGGGTCATGGTCCTCATGGAAAATAGGGTACCACTTTGCTGTTTGTTGCCTTCCAACATTTGCACTCGTACCATCATTTCCTTGTCCATCACGGGGTCTTTGGCGTACATAAACATGACCTGACCTCATACGAGATGGATTTGGAAATTCATCCACAGTCTGAGCAGGAGCATTTAATTCGTCTTCATGGTAAGAATCACTTGGCTCGGCCCCGTTACCTCCTCCAGACGGAGAGTCACTACTTGGAGCAATGCTTGAACTCGAACTATCAGAGCTCACTGTAGATACTACATGAGAGGGCTCAGGTTCAATGCCCCTTGATGTTCTAGTTTCTGTAGGTGGCTGAGGCTCACTTTCCCCTTCTCTTTCGTCTTCGTCCATTATTCCTCGTATATCCTGGTGTAAATTCTCATCTCCATCTAACAATGGATCTTCTACATCAACTAACCATGGAAGTAAGGGATCATCTTCCTGAAAGATATTATCCAAATTTATAGGGCAATAATTCGGATCATCCCTTTGCTTCCTTTGTCTATTTCTGACTCTCAGCTTCAAATTGTAGTGACAATATACTAGCTTGTTCAGCTTCTGCATTGCTATCCGATTTCTCAATTTTGTGTGAATTAATGAGAAAGTACTCCAGTTTCTTTCACAATTCGATGAAGACGTTGTTTGGCTAAGGACCCGAATGGCAGCAATTCTCAAGTGTGGAGCACTTTCTCCAAAATTGATCCACCACTCGCCTGAAATTGGGAAAAAAAATGAACATAAAAAATTAGTCATCCACAATCCCCATTCCACGACAAATAATATATATAAACTTAAAAACTAGTACGTGACTAGGTTAAAACTATTTGTACCAGGATATAAGCTGGTTATTGATCTAATTGCCAACGGGTCTGCAAAACTCCCTTGTCTCATTGTGTATATAGAAATCTACCATATACAAAGTACAAATCATTTTAAATTTGTCACAACTCAAAACTTAGGTAAAAATCACAATACATTTAAACTATAATAAACGTTATATCATATATGACATGTCACTTACTTCTTTTAAGGCTAAAACCTGGTCATTGTGATTAAGAATTACTTTCTTCAACACCTCCTTCAATCCTATTCGCAACTCGGTATCAATTGTTTTTGTATGTTGTTTCTCGTTCGAATAGTAGAATTGAGGGTTTAAAAAATATCCTACAATTCAAATGTCAAATTTGCATAAGTACATCTCTATACAATACAAAATAAAAGTAAAACTCTTGTAAAATCATAGGCCAATAGTGTAAAAGTTTATTTCACCTGCAGCATGCAATGGATGGTGCAATTGATCATTCCATCGAGCATCAATTATTTGCAAGAATTCTTGATAATACCTGCAATTTTCTTGTATTGCTAGTTTTGCTCGATCCATTGCCTCATAAATATAGCCCATTGTCGGCTTATCATCATTATCTACAAGCCGCAACACTTTCACTAAAGGTTCAAAGACCTTTAAAATATTTCTAACTTTAGACCAAAATTTATTATCTCTAACAAGATTGGGGACATCAAAGCCAGGACCACTCGTTGCTGCTCCCCATTTTGAATTAAGCCATTGTTCTGATGCAAACATCTGAATCAACTCATTTCTATGTTGCACAAGGCTATCCATGGCAATGAAGTGGGTGGCAAACCTTGTTGCAGCTGGACGCACCAAGGCTCTTCCATTTGTGAATGTCTTCATTAATGCCAACAACCACGAGTGATCATAGATAAATCTTGTGATGCTTCTACAAGACATGATGACAGTTTTCACATTTTTCCTCTTTCCAATGTCCTCCAACATTAAATCTATACAATGTGCCGCACATGGGGTCCAAAACAAGTTATTTCTCTTTTCCATTAACAACTGCCCGGCTTTCTTGAAATTGGCACCATTATCTGTAACAATTTGCACAACATTTTCCTCACCAACACTTTCAACAACTTTATCCATAAGGCGGAAAATATATTTTGCAGTCCGTATATGTTCAGATGCATCAACGGACTTAACAAAGACGGTCCCAGCAGCAGAGTACACTAAAAAATTTATTAACTGTGTTTGTGTGCTGCTCGTCCATCCGTCACACATAATTGTGACTCTCCTTTCCTCCCATATATCTTTAAAAGTAGCTACCCAACTCTTTATATCTTCATACTCAATTTCTAAATACTTGGTCCCCACATCATAGACAGAAGGTGCTGTTATACCAGGACCAGCGGTAGCTGCAACATCTAGTATAGTTTGGAAGTAAGGAGAATCCACAGCTTGAGGGGGTATGTTCTTGTGAATTAACCACTTTGCTGTAGCTGACGCTAATCTGTCTCTTGCACTTTTCAAGGCCCCCTTAAACAACTTTGAGATTTTAGGCTGTTTAGCTGACTCATTTCTATGTGCTAGAGGATCAATTGGACCGAGTATAGCACTACTAGGAGTCCGTAATGCTTTACGAGAAGAAATAATCTCAATATCATCCTCCTGTTGTCGAGTGCTGAATGCTCGACGCATTGTTCTAGCTATACCTTTGCCCCTGGATGAGTCCCCTGGCCCCCCTCCCCTAGATGAGCCCCCAGATTCAAACTGTGTACCAGTACTTCTTCGCATTTCATCCATTTGTGCCGTCATAAGTGACTCTCTTCTTGCAGCTTCCATTTCTGGGTAATCACCTTCATCAAAATCAGAAGGAATTTGCTCTCCAAACACCTCATAGCGGGCATCATCAACTTCTTGGTTTCTTTTTTCTTTGATCTCTACTTTTCTTTCTTTTCCTTTATTTAGAAGCTTTTTCATCTCTTCTCTAAGCTCTTTTGGTGCAACTGTACATCCCGCCACATTGCCTGAAACATGAGCCAAGTGCTGCTTGAATCTTGTAATACCCCCATTAGTGATTTTACCACATAAATTACATTTTATTTTTAACCTATTTCCATCAACTGATACACCGTGTGCCCATGCAGGATCTACATCGCGCACCATCTTAATTCTTACTTCTTAGCAAATCACAAATGAAAATGATGAGAGAAGTTGAACTTTGAGGCACACAATAAATACCTGCATAATGCATATATGACTTAGTTGACCACATTTAAATATTTTTTTTTCAAAAAATCCCATTAATATGGTGTATGAAGTATGAACTATGAACATGAAAAATTAAATAAATTCAAAAAAAAGAAAAAAAGAATGTGTGAATGTGTGATTCATCCATGGGATTCATTGATCTAACACTTGGGAGTGATTTTCAAGCAATTTGGTTAGTGTTTCTTCAAGAAAAAAATTTTTTTTTTTAAAAATTAAAAAATTCGAAAATAAAAAATAAAAAAAGAATAAATAACACATAAAAATGGGGGTTTGATCTATGAGAATTATAGATCTAGCTACTTGGGAGTGATTTTAAGTGATTTCATTGACCACATTTAAATTAAAATTATCTTTTTTCAAAAAATCCTATTAATATGATCATAAAAAATTAAATAAATTAAAATAACAAGAAAGAAAGTGTGATTCAATCTTGGGATTCATAGATTTAACACTTGGGAGTGATTTTCAAGCAATTTTGTTGGTGTTTCTTAAAGAATTTTTTTTTAAAATAAATAAATAAATAAAATCCGAGAATAATAAATAAAAAATAAATTATAAAACCCAAAAAAATGGGGGTTTGATCTATGAGAATGATAGATCTAGGCTACTTGGGAGTGATTTTAAGCAATTTAGTTGGCCAAATTTAAATAAAATTTATTTTTTTCAAAAAGTCCTATTAAAATGAACATAAAAAATTAAATAAATTCAAATAAACAAGAAAAAAAGTGTGATTCATTCATGGGATTCATAGATCTAACACTTGAGAATAATTTTCAAGTGATTTGGTTGGTGTTTCTTCAAGAAAAAAATTTTTTTTTTCAAAAAATAAAAAAATTCCGAGAATAAAAAATAAATAATAAATAAATAAACTATAGAAAATGGGGATTTGATCTATGGGAAACATAGATCTATCACTTACAAGCCATTCCCAAGAGATTTATGAAGGAGAAAAGAAGAATAGAGCCATAGATCTAAAAAAATCACATAGAAAATACCTTTTGAAAAAAGCTTTTTGGCTCCAAAGAAGATGAATGCTCTAGATTTGTAGATCTTGATGTGTTTTTGGACTCTTGTTGCTTTTGATTTGAAGAAAGAGGGTGGTAGGACCAAAATACAGTGGAAAAGGAAAATGAGAGATGGAGACAGCAGTGCAACAGGTGAGAAAATGGGGAAAGAAGTTCGTCTGGGCTTTAAATAACCCAGACATGCTGCGGCCGCTACGTAGCGGCCGCTACGGGCCGCTACGGGTGTTAGCGCCGCTAACACCCAAATAGCGTAGCGGGTAGGGCCGCTATGGCCGATATAGCGTAGCGGCCGCTATTTTGTTCCTTGGTCCTGATAGATTATTCTAATAGATGAAGATAACCTCAAGCTTGTATTTTGTGCTAATTATGGCTAGCAATTTCTTTAAAGATTTGACTCCATGATGCTGTCAAGCTCTTAGGAAGTTTACATCCATAGATGCGTGTTACAGTTTTTAATGGTTTCAGTTTTGATGTATGTGTTACTACATTAAGGTTTGAACATTAGTGAGTTATGAATTCATGGGTAATTAGTCAACTGAACTCATTTTGGTTGTAACTCTATGGAATGATATGGTTTGTGGTATGTTTCAAGAAAGGTGCAAGCAAGTCTATGTTGATTTCAGCAAGGTTTTAAAAATGGGACTCAAGAGGGTGGCTCCGTCACCCTCAAGTCGAGTCAAACTCAAACCTTGATCGACTCTTATGAGATTCGGCTGAGTTGAATTGAGTCTCCCCCCGATCCCGAAAACCTTTATGAAGATTAGAAAAATACAAAAATAGATATAATAACATAGGAAATTATGTTCCAGGAATCTAGAATTATAATACGTTATGTTATTAATAATCAATTCAAGTAGAGCAATTGTCACCCATGTTTATGTTTCACAAAAGTCAGATGAATAGTAACTCCAATCTACGCATTGCTTAGATCTTCTAATAAAATGAGATTATGATCTTGTGAAACAAGTGCAGGATGCCTCTTTAAGAGCCGGATGCCCAAAAGCTGCTCCCAACAGACAATTGGAAAATACAGTGGGCTGGGGAGAAAAAAACCATGACTCAGAACCTAATGGTGACTTGGGGATTGAAGCGACTTGGCCCCCACAAGTATTGAGTCTAGTTGGCGAGTTAACTTGGACTCTATTGATTTTAAGACCATAGATTTCAGAGGTACTGTACAAATATGGGCCAGGTATCCTAGATACTCGAATATGCTGAAACAAGCTGGCATTATTCCTGGCACCAACACTGCATGGCGACTTATATTTTACTGTTTAACAATTTCATACTAATTAAAATTTTTAAATGTAATTGGCAACCAATGTATAGGATGGAATATGCATATTGGTAACTTCTCCTACATCTTTAGAAATGTGAACTTGTATCACAGTCCATGTATATGTCTGTACCCTATCCAGGCATGACATATGAACTGTTGCAGAAACCTAAGAATGATTTGGAGAAAAACCAGGATGAATAAGAAAAAGTTGCTATATTTCAAATAGCTTATCTATGTCCATGGAAATTTCAGAACACATGAACCATATAAAAGTAGTTGCCCTGCCATGTCTTGATGTCTCTGAATTAACCTCATAAAACACAAACTAGTCTTGGACAGTGATCAATTTGGAATGCTATTCCTATAATTCCATCAGACGGTCTTATCTGTTTGGTTGGAGAGTTCTTTGCAACATTATGGCTATGGTGGGACCCTCTTGATGAACTATCTAGATCTGCATAGCCTGGCAGAGTGCTGACATGAATGATCCTATGTGCATGTGTCTTTAGCATTTTTTGTTATCCTTTACAGCTGATTTTATCAAATGGACATGTAATTTGCTTCATGATGACCATCTAAAATACAAATATTTATCCTTGCAGGGAATGGGGTCGGCGGTTTATGAGGCTATATCCACAATGCATATATTGGGACAATCCAAAAGAAATGGATCGGCCACTTGTTATTGGATATGTGTCCCCGGATTATTTTACTCATTCTGTATCCTATTTCATAGAAGCACCCCTTTTGTACCATGACTATGAGAATTACAAGGTTGTTGTGTACTCAGCAGTTGTGAAGGTATCATCCCCATTTGACTTGCTGACTGTTTAACAGACCGGCCTCCTTTTTGAATTCCATGTATTTTGGCCGGCCTGTTTTTGTTTCTACCTGTGAATGCATACCGTTTTGTGTTAGTTATCTGATAAGAAGCACGGACACTTAAAAGAAGGTGACATATCCATGTCAAACACATGTCGAACACCGATACTCAGACATGTGTCCGATACTATTTTAGACGTGTTCATAATTAGAAACTAAAACTCTTAATTTTGGACACTTGTCTGACACTCTTTTTGTGACGTATCCTACAATTTCTAGCCTGTGTCTATGACTAAAAATAAACATGTGGCTGATATTCTTTAGACACTTTGTTAACATGTGGTTACTAAAACTTGTAAACTTGATATATGACAATTTTAGACAATGGAAAAATGTATGATTATTAATATTCATGATGCCACAAGCAAAAGACAAATAAATCTTTCACTAAAGTATAAGCCTCGAAATTTGCTTTTTTTTTTTTTTTTTGCTTTCTATTTTATTTTATTTTATTTTATTTTATTTATTATTATTTTTTTTGAGGGAGGGGAAAGAGATGATCTTTTCTTTTCTTTGTATGGATTTTATAGAACTGTGGATATTTTATATTTAATTATTATTAATTATGTTTTAGTATTGTATTGATATTTAATAATTTGATATGTTTGTTAGTTAGTACTTGAATTTTTATTTTTTGATTGCTAAATTGATTAAAAAGTTAAAATGATATTATTTTTTTAGTATATAGTTATATATATAAGTTAATATATATTATTAATATGTCTCCTGACGTGTCCGTGTTTTGCTGTTTTAAAAAATGCCGTGTTGGCTTGTCCGTGACGTGTCGTATCTATGTTTGGTGTCTGTGTCCATGCTTCTTTGCTTATCTGTATTTCATTTTTCATATGCTCACTGTTCCTATATTGTTTTTCATATTCCATCTGTAATGGAAATTAAAGAGTGAGCATTGACTGAACATCTTTATTTTGTTCTGAATTTCATCATAAGAATTTTAACAACACAACGTTGCATGTTGTTATGTACCACTAGAAATTTTGAGATTAATGCTTTCAATACCTTTTTTTTAATCATATAATTCCTTTTCATGCTTTTGTTTGACCCACATTTTTTTTTCATTCTCATTTGTTTGAATGGTTATCATGTTGTTTTTATGATTTGTTTGACTGATCTTGCAGGCTGATGCAAAAACTTTCAAATTTAGAGATAGGGTTCTTAAAAAAAAAGGGATATGGAGAGATATTTATGGGATTGATGAGAAGAAGGTTGCCAGCATGGTAAGAGAGGATAAAGTTGACATCCTAGTGGAGCTTACTGGTCACACAGCGAACAATAGATTAGGAATGATGGCTTGCAGGCCTGCTCCTATTCAGGTATTTGAATAATCACATGTTGTATTTCTCATGCATTGCCTGCACTTGCAAGTTGAAAAAAGATTATTGACTGTCTGTTGTTTGTGTATATAGTATACATACTCACATCTTTGCAAATTTAAAGTACTAAATTTATAGTACTGAAAACCACAATGCAGCAAAAAACTGACCAGCACATGTGCATAGAAAAAATAGACAAGTGCCTCACTTAATATATGCACTATTATTCCGTGTAAAAACAGTGCAATTTGAGTTATAATCATTGAATTGTAATTATTGTTATGTTTATTGTCCAATCAGATTCGTAGATGTTAGTTTTCTACTAATGTCTTAACAAAATTCTATATTGGATTCCTTTCAACATTTAGACAAATTTGTTGTTGGGAAAATTTCTAAATGTGACTCAATTTTTGCCTTGTTTTCAAATCAGGATTAAAAAAAAACTCCCCTTTCAAAAGAGGTCTTAAGGTTTCCATTAACATTTCAAATCAGGACATCCGGCTAGAATATGAATTTTCCTATGACTTTTCTTTCCATTTTCTTCAAACTACCCAAAATGCCTTTAGGCCCTTTCTTCTTCTGTCCTAACCTAGGATGAGGGTTGGAGCTATTAGTGGTTGGTTTTCATCTTTGCTATTTCCTTCAAAATACTCGGACATATTCATTGATTTTAAGAACCTAGTACACAACTCCAACCCCATATGATCTTCTAACGAATGGACTGTATTTCCAGTTAAATCGAATCATTACCAGCCTTGAA
Source organism: Sextonia rubra (assembly GCA_037013555.1). Taxonomy (NCBI): domain Eukaryota; kingdom Viridiplantae; phylum Streptophyta; class Magnoliopsida; order Laurales; family Lauraceae; genus Sextonia; species Sextonia rubra. The sequence continues at coordinate 70,859,956 of JASUAD010000001.1, forward strand.
TAATGCTTACAGTCTATCTCTTTCAATGTATTTAAGGAATTTTCAAATTATATGTTTTTGTGAACATACCCATGAAATGCAAGGGCTTTTATGCTAGTAATTATTTGCAAAAGCGAATATCAAAATGGTGAGGTGATTTTGTCCTGGCACAAATTTACTAAAAGACCTAAGCTCTTATCTTGCAATCGACATAGATCATTGCATTGCACTATTTGGATCATCCTTATCAGCATCTTCATGAAGGCAGCCCAAATCCAACCAATTGGTTGGATCATGCAAATGCATGAAATTGTCCTTTTCTAAATTAGTCGTCTATCATGGGAAAGCTACAATGCTCATCTTGACGGTGATGATGATGCAGAAATTTTGAGTTCTTAGGGTCTAGATATACAAATCACCCAATGAAACCCATCAACGAAATACAATGATGCAAGACAAACCCATGGTGCCCCATTGATATAGGCCCTAGGATTAGGGCTTGCGGGAAGTGTTGAAGTACAATTGCCAGTAGTGCCGATGCACAATCGTGTGTCTGAAGACACTTAAAACATCTCAAAGAGACAAAAATGAGGATGCACCTCAATTTGGAAAACCCAAACTTTAATTAATAACTCTCTGAATAATTTTTGAGTACAATGTCATATAAATAAGAAAGATAACTTAAGGCCCAAGAAAACCTAATCTAATAATGGAAACTAAATAATAAGGGAAACTAAATCCTAATTACAACTCATTAAATACACTTAGCAATCTAATGACATAATTACTAAATAAAAATCTTAAATCTAATTGGGCCAAACACATGGCCATAGAGGTCAATATTACATCACACATGAGTTTGACTCGCCTTTGGGCTCAGCCCACCTATCTTTATTTATTTAGGGTTTTTATTTGCTTATTTATGTTTTAAATTGGGTTTAAGTAGATGTTTTAATCTTAACCATAGGATTGTTTTAATGGTTAAGATTAGTCTTAGGGTTAGTCATTTCTTCATTTAAACAATGTATAGCCTCTTTGGCTAGAGAAAAAGTTATTAATGACGAATGCAATTTGAGTATTTTGGGATATTCCCCAAGTCTTCTTCAATGTCTCCTCGAAATTTCTAACGCCTCTAGTTTAGAGTTTGATTAGAGCCCAATCTCAAAATCTTTAACGCCTCCTGTTTGGAGTTTGGTGAAAGCCTAATTTTATCCTATCTATCCATCTCCTACCTTGCACGCCCTGCGTTTCTTCTCCGTTCCGCATTATTTGGTATTAAAGTCGAAAATCGATCCATCCCGGTCCGGATTTGAGATTCGGCATTCTATTATCCTTGCCGTACCTTCATCCATCACCATTGCCGATCCTCACTCACCAAAAGCCAGATCCAACACCCATCCCATATTCATCACCCCTCCTGAACCATTTCATCACCCATATTCAAGAGTCCCAGATCTTATGGATCTGAGCACCCATCTTTGCTAATTTCTAACCACACATCATCCGCTCTTTGTCCATGCACTCAACCAAAATAGCTCTAGATGAACCACCCTCTAGCCCCAACTACCCTCACCGATCTAGTGTAGATCTCGTGAAACCAAATCACCAGTCCAATCCAATCCAAACACCCCTTTGAAATCCAAACCATCTATGCTTCAAAACCCTACCATCGACTCACAAAAGCCCCAAAAATTATCAAAAGCTGAATCCCTCAATTGGTCCAACCTTATTTTTCTTGAAACCCACCCCTGATCATAACCAAAACCCCTTAATCGTCACTACCCAAGATCCCACCCCTACAAATCACCATCGAGCCAACTCCACCCAAGAACCCACATTCAGAAAAACCCCTTCTTTCTGTCACCCAAAGACCCAAAACCCCTTTCCCCCATCCACTGTTGCTATTGACCTAACCCTGCTAGAACCCCACAACCAGAAAAAGATCAAAAAAAAGGAAAGACAGAAAGAAGGAGAGACAGTGAAGGGAAGAAAGGAGGAGAATAGAAGAAGGCGTACCTGGTTTTATTTCAAGTAGTCTGCGACCATCACGCTCTCGCCGAATTTCATCAGAGTAGTCTTCGTCACCCACTTAGCATTGTCGACATCCCGACGTTGCGACACCAGTAGAGCCATCACGTATTCTTCGTCGCCTTCGTTTGGCAACAACACAATGAAAGGGCTTCATTGTTCTTTTCCTCAAACATCAATGAAAGGGCAAGGTCGCTTTCTGTCGTGTAGGTGCTTCTTTGCCAAACTCACACGTGCCAAACTAGTCTCGCCCGTTAATTATTGGGTCTGAGTATGGGTTGAGTTCAGTCCCAAGTCTGCCAAAAGAGTTCCCTAAAACAAGTGCAAGGCCAGTGCAGGTCAGATGGACTTTACCCATCTCTGAAGCCTAGTATCCAGGTAAATCAATATGAAAGCGCTACAAGCTGACTACAATGATCAACGTCAAAGGATTTGTATAAAAGAAATACGGATCATGGTATTATGAGAATGAAACTTTCCTTAAGTAATTCCTTAATCTAAGGCAAGGAAATTGCATAGTTGATGAATATTTCAAGCAATTTTCATGGTGTCAAAGAGTGTGCGAATTACAGGAGAATAAGAAACATTATTTACTTAGATTTCTCAGAGGTTTGAGGCCAAGCATATTGGAAAACATGGAAGATTGTCAAACCAAGTATGAAGCACATAGAGAAGCAATTTGTGTTGAGCATATGCTAAGTTGGTCTCGCATGTGAAAATCCAAGTCTCAATTGGGAAACTCTTTGCAAACCACAAAAGCACATGTTGTGAAAACCGTGGCGAATGAAATCAAGACTGATGCTTAGGAGCAAATTCAAAACTCCTCTCAATTCATTGCTACCTTTGACCGATTTTCAAAGGAAATGCAAGAAATGTTTGTATAGATGATCTCTTCACGGCAAAAACAAAATGAGCAATATGAGGAAATCATTTCACCCATTGCGAAAATCGAGAGGTCATATCATGATGATATTGGAGATCACCTTGAATTTAATATGAACATCAAGATGCAAGAAGAAAATCCAGAAGCTTCCATCATTACAACTGCCTTTGAATTGCCTTCTTTAGACAATGTTGACCAACAGACACAAGCAATAAATAAAATTGAAGACTTGAATATGGTTAACAGTCAAATTGAAAATCTGATGGCTATGAATGTAGATCCACATTCAGAAAAGCCTATCTCATCCGAAGAAAGGATAGTGCTCAAAAAGTTGTGCAACTCATTGAAGTTTCTCACATTGATTTGTCTTTGGGGACAAACTATTGACAATAAAAGATTGTGATCTACTATTTCAAAGCTAACAATTGATGCATCTAACAGTCAGATCACAGATCAATGCTGAAGCCAAACATCAAAAGAAGCAACACAGTCCTTTTACTTCTAAGTGGAAGACCATATCGAACTCGAGAAATCTGAGCCCAGCCCTTGAACAATGCACAACACATAAGAATCAAACTGCAACTTAGAAGTTTACACGTTGGAATTTTTATCCTGGAGGAAAACTACAAAACTTGAGGTCGATTTTTCTCTAAGAAAGGGAGAATTGATGCAAGACAGACTCATGGTTCCCCATGGGTAGACCTGCCTTTGGGCCCAACCCACATATCTTTGCTTATTTAGGGTGTTTATTTGCTTATTTATATTGTAAGTTGTGTTTAAGTGGATGTTTTAATCTTAACCATAGGATTGTTTTAATGGTTGAAATTAGTATTAGGTATAGTTGTCAAATCGTGAATTATATTATGAATCGTTCAAGGGGTTGAATCGAATCGAACTGTGAATCGTAGGATATTTTTTATTTTTTTAAATAAAGATGAAAAAATACTAAAAAAATATAGAAAAAATAGGAAAAATTATAAATGTCAATAATTTATCCATTTTCGATCAATAACAACATGACCAATATTAGCATCTTTATATATTACTATTTCAATTTCTGAACTTGATAAAGATTTAAGCAACATATGATACTTATCTTATCAAAGTTAAAAATATGCAAGTAGATTGTAGAATTAAAATGCACAAGTGTTAAAAGGGAAAAAATTATATCTGGTACTAAATTCAGGCAATGCCACGATCATCCGGCAACATAGTCAATACCTAAATGAAAAGAAAAGTGTAAACCAGAGAGAGGAAAAAGAGAAAAAAGAATGGATAGAAAAAACAATAAGTGTGAACCAGATAGATTAGAAAAGAAGAGAAACAAGAACATACAGGGAAAAAAACGAAAGGAAAAAAAAATTGCTACCTACAAGTGTCACTGTGTGAGCTCCAATTATCTTCCAGTTGCTACCATGAGGTGTAACTTTGTGAGCTCCACATTGATAAAATTGTATGGAATACAGATGTGGGAATGGGACACACTTTTTGATGAAATAAAAGTTGGAAACAGCAGGACATATGGATAAGAATTGGTACAGTTTGCAATTCAGATGTGAGTCTCATAGATTAATGAGAGAAAAAATGGAGACCTAAAGAACGTGATATCCATCTGTAGGGCCCACGTTAAATCCAACATCAGTCTAAGTTCATGTGTTGGCCCTACTCATTGATGAGGATAAAAAAACTGCTGCAATAGCACAGCCAGTGTGGTCCACATAGCAAGTGGGAACTTTGGGATTTTATAGTGGGCCCACAGGTTGATAAAAAAAAAGGAAAAACATGCTTAGAATCCTCAGTGGGGCCCACAGTGAAATCCAAACAGTCCTTGGCTGGAGAGAGTTGGATTTCTTTAGGTGGGGCCCCACTAATTGATCTACAAATGGATGAAACCGGATGGCCCTGATCTAGCAGGTGAGCCACAATCTTGGTGAAAAAAAAAAAATACAGAGTTGAGAACAGAGAGAGTGCCACATTCAAGAGGAAAAAAAAAATAAATAAATAAAAGTCAAGACATGAACATCCATCCCGATCAAACAGGTGGGCCACAGGAAAAAAAGAAAAAGAGAAAGAGACGAGAGAAGGGAGAGAGACCCATGCTCGAGAAAAAAACGTGCAAGGACGAAATGACCAAAGACAAAAAAAAAAAAAACATACCTAGGTGAAGACGACGTAGCGAACGGCCTACAGCAATGAAGATGACTGAGTAGCGTCAGGCGATGAAGCAAGAAGAAAAGACAACCGAGAGGCGATGAACCAGGAAGAAGAAGATGCGTTGAAGCAACACAGTCGAATGGAGAGAAGCCCTCTTCAATCAGCCTCTTTCATTTCTCTTTCATTTTCTCCTTTGATCACATATTTAGGGCTATTATTTTCTTATATGGGAAGAGGCAAAAACAATGCAAAAGGAACCCATAGTTATGTAGAAAAAAACATCCCAACCTTTCATATTCCCGCCACCAATGAATTGTGCATTGCACACAATTCATTATGGTACCAATTGTATCGTACGATACTGATATGTATCATTATGATACTTACCCAAATACGATACATTGCCCGATACAAATCGTTATGTTGCCGATACAATTTGAATTGTACGATTTTAACAACCATGGTCTTAAGGTTAGTCATTTCTCTATTTAAACAATGTAAGGCCTCTTTGTCTTGAAAAAAAAGTTATTGATGATGAATGAAATCTTGAGTAGTTTGGGATCTTCCCCAAGTCTTCTTCGAGGTATCCTCGAAATCTTCAATGCCTCCAGTTCAGAGTTTGGTGAGAGCCCAATTTTTTTCCTATCCATCTATCTCCTACTTTGCCCACCCTGCGTCTCCCCTCCATTCCGCATTATACAAGCTACTCAAATTTGAAATTTCCTCCATATTTGATTCGGGGCAAATTTCACTCTAATTAAACAGAGCAGATCCGGCAGTCAAACAAACCTGGATCTAGGGAAATCCTATCCACCTTGTTTATCTCCAACCCATATCCGGGATTTGGGTCTACATTTTTGAAGAATGGGCCAAGGGCTTTGAAATGTTGATGGAAAACTTGAGCCTTATTTTGAAAATTTCTCAACAAAATTTGTCTAACTTGAGCCTTATTTTGAAAATTTCTCAACAAAATTTGTCTAAATGTTGGAAAGGAATTCAATCTAGAATTTTGTTAATATATTACGGAAAATCTTTCCTTGCTTGTGGGCACACTGCATTGTTTTGGCCCTGCTTTGTGTGCTTGCCTGCTGCAGGTCACCATATACTTCAGCATAGCTGGCTGCCTTCTTGGGTTAGTGAAGAGGCGAGTGTCTCTCTCTTTGTACAGTGGGTTCATCCTCATGTTATGATTAATATACTTTTTCTGCTTTTCTGGAAAAGAAGGGACTCTAAATTGGATGGGAGCCTGGTTTAGTATTATGGGGAATATGCCATCTGTTTGGCTAACACTAAGTTTCTCGGAATAAGTGGGTTCCACCAGAAAGGTTTGATTGAGGTCTTGTTTGTGTACCATGAAGAATCAGAAGAGCAGATCATTTTCTGCTAAAACAGGGTGACATTTCTATGGTGTAACTCAATAAATTGAAAAGGAAATGGCATCTTCTGGTGCGGTGCTTCCTACTTCCTCCAAAAGCCACAAAGAATTCTGAGCAGCCAAGGTGGAAATTGGGTTTCCTTGAAATGGGAAAGCTGTTGAAAAGGCTGATGTAGTGGATTCCCTGTTCTGCCAGAAATAATAAAAACACAAAACAAAACCAATATATGGACTTGTTGCCATCAATATGTTGGCATATGGTTTCACTTAGATCTTTGTAGTAGAGGTTGCTGCAAATTGTACTTCAGTCAAATGTCTGTCTATGCTTAGAGGTGGATTGAACTTATAATATACATTCTATTGTCGTATGATTCAGATGTAGTCTTGAGGAGGAATAATCTGAGATATATACTCGTTTTGTATTGTAATGGTTTTGGTCCATACTAAAAATTCTGGATGTGAAGAAGATTCCATCATCTATCACTTGATAATTTGACATGTGCGCGCACACGCACTCTTTTTCATGTCTGTAACGTGCTCATATCTGTTCTTGTAGGCGACTTGGATTGGATATCCAAACACAACTGGTTTACCTACCATTGATTATCGAATCACCGATTCATTGGCAGATGCTCCTGATACGAGTCAAAAGTATGTTCTCATATAATTTCCAGCTCTGTTTCATCATATAAACTTCTGCTCTTTTCTCATTGTCATAAGGTGGGCCCCATTGGGCATTCCTCACCATGCAGACAATAGGGACAGTCCTCACAGGATCAGGTCCCAAATATATATATATATATGTATATATACCTCTATATATATGCATGCATATATATATATATAAGCATTCTGTTTGTCTATGGTTAACTTGTGTTTTGGCAGGCATGTTGAGGAGTTGGTTCGGTTGCCCGATTGTTTTCTTTGCTATACTCCTTCTCCTGAAGCGGGGCCTGTTTCTCCAACCCCAGCCATTTCGAATGGATTTATTACTTTTGGAAGCTTTAATAATCTTGCGAAGGTACCTGTTGGGATGAAATTCTTTGACGTCAAAGACTTTGTTTAATTCTCACATTTATTGAAAACTGAACTGACAGCAGTTACTTGAATGAAAATGCCCCCAGATAACACCAAAAGTCTTGCAAGTTTGGGCCAAGATATTATGTGCCGTTCCAAACTCCCGACTCGTGGTGAAGTGTAAGCCCTTCTGTTGTGATAGTGTTAGGCAAAGATTTCTTACAACATTGGAGCAATTGGGGCTGGAATCAGTACGTGTTGATCTTTTGCCACTCATCCTTCTCAATCATGATCATATGCAAGCATACTCTCTTATGGATATCAGGTGAATGCTTGCATCCTTGATTCATTGTTATATGTTGGTATACTCGTACTAAACATTGGATATTAATTATTTTTTGGGGGTGTTTTGGTTTGTATTCTATCTGTATTGTTGGCAATATTAATGTTTGGTCAATTCTAATTGAAGTTATTGACATCAGTCTTAGAGTATTGCCTTTCTCTAGGATGTTTTTTTGCTTCATAGTTATGTCTTTACCTCTGCCTTTGCAGATGAATGTCTACTCTGTTTTGTATATTGAAGGTGCTGTTATAAAAGCTTTTGAGTGATTTATTCTTAGCCCATTTAATGTTTTTGCTTCTTGAGTCATCATATATATATATAGGAAAATATTCAAGTGCATCCATCCCTCACCATTTTGGTGAGAGACACTCCCATTTTGGTAAGCATTAATGTACAAAAAGGCAAAAAAAAAAAAAAAAAAAAAAAAAAAACAAAAATCATGACACCTTTTTGACCTTTGATAGGTCAAAAAGGGAAGTGTCCCTCGCCAAAATGGTGAGGGATGGATGCACTAGAATACTCCCCATATATATATATATATAGAAAGACAGACAGATAGATAGGACAAAACTACTATGCATATGTCCCTCCTACTATGGCGAGGGATACTTCCATTTTTGGATAGTATTGATCTGCAAAAGGAGAAAACCACTACACGTCATGATACCTTTTTGACCTTGTTATGTTTAAAAAAAGAATTATCCCTTACCTTATGGTGAGGGATATATATATATATATATATACGGAAATAATCTTGTGAGAATTAGTTCTCACCATTTTTTTGTAAGAACTCTAGGTGGGCTCCATCTATCACTTAATTCAAACATTACAATACATAAGGACCCTCCAATAGTCACACACCCCAAGTTTTAGTCATTGGACCGTTGGATCGACTATGCACCAATCCGAATGGACTGGATTTGTGGGCTACAGATGAAGGGGTTAGGGACGTGATTGGGACCAAACTTGATATTTGGGGTGGTCCCACATAGATCTTTCCACTCCCCCTGGTCCCATTCCCAAATGGAATCCACATGAAAAGTTCTTACGGTAGGTACATGAGAACAGTTCTCATAGGATCAGGCCCCATATATACAAACTAAATACTAGCTTTTACAAATTCCTCTAATGATGATTCTTTGGTGTAATGCATTATTAGATCCTTTTCCTTCTGGTAGGTAGCTCTCTGTAGCTAAAGTAGGAAAGCATCATGTGGGCTTTCATTGTAAAAGAATGATGTGACTGACAACCTTAGGGACTATAAGAGAAAACTCCACAAACACATCAGCCCTCCTCCTCCTCCTCCTCCTCCTCCTCCTCTCTCTCTCTCTCTCTCTCTCTCTCTCTCTCTCTCACTCTCATGCCAAATGTGGCCCTATATGATGTGGAACTGCTACGATAGTGCCAACGCTACGCTTCCTTGGTGGTAGCTATTTTGCTGCATCTCTTTTGCTTCAAATGAGTTTTGCTATAGTCTTCATTGTGTATGACGTACATATTGGCCTTTTTTTTTTCTTTTGGAACAATCAAATGTGTGTGGCTAGTAGCCACAAGTACAAATATTGGCTTTTTGAGATTCCTGAAGGCACATTTGAAACTTGTCTTCCATATTTTCTACACTGCCTTTATAGTGGCCCCGGACTTTTTTGTCTTTCAGATGAGAGATCATTTTCAACATTATATTAAAAACATGTACTATTCGACTAATAAAGTCAAAGCAAACCTCCATTATTGTCATATCATCCTTAGAATTAGTGGAAGTTGTCATTGCTTACGACATTTTCCCCCTCGTGTCTGAATCCTTTTCTGAGGTTAATTTATTCTATTTTCCTATGTAGCTTGGATACATTCCCTTATGCAGGAACTACTACCACATGTGAATCTTTATATATGGGGGTTCCGTGTATTACTATGGCAGGCTCAGTACATGCCCATAATGTTGGTGTCAGCATCCTCAGCAAAGTTGGTAAGCATTGTTTCTTGTTGACTGGTGAAATTATTAACCTCTGGATCTTGAATGTTGTATGTAACAATATTTTGATGGAAAGTTAACTTGCCTGTTTTTATCATCTATATTTCATAATGATATATTCAGTACAATTCACATTTTTTTTTTTGCCTGGTTCATAATGGACCATGGTGCCTAAGCCTTGCCCCTAGTGGGCTGGGTGGATGATTTAGAAAGTAAGCCTACACCACCCTAACTTTTCTGGAGTGCACTGGATGATACCTCTTCAGTTCCACCAGGGCTCAATCCTATGCTTGTGCACCCACTCGGGGAGGAATTTATGCCCCTTTCCAGCTGACCTAGCTTATGGGACAATTTCACATGTTAAGTCGTCATTACACTTTACTAGTCAATGGCAATAGGATCAGTTGAATTAAATAGTTGTTTTGGTTTTCTCATAATTCGAAGCTTTGGTTGACAGAAACTTATGGCTAATAGATAATGCTCTACATTCAGCATAGATGAGACTGATAGTGGATGCCTGCCTAAGTTGTTCTTATCTGGTTTCATTTTTCTTTTTTTTTTTTTTTTTTTTTTTTTTTTGTGGTGTGTTCCATCTACAAATATAAAATGGGAATTTATATATTGAAACTCATCCATGTAATTGAGTTTTTTTTTTTAATAAATTGAGCATTAGTTACTCTTTGCTTCTATAATTATTTGTTGATTTCTTTGGGTAGCTTAATGTGGGATGTGAACAATATTTTGTACAGAAGTATTGAGTGGAAGATATCAAAATAAACAATGTTTTGAGATTGTAGTAGTCTAGTTGATGCAGGAACGTGCAACACTAACCTATATGATGTAATTAGATCAGAAGTTATTAACATTCACAGGTAAAAATATAAACTGTCTTTCAGATTGCACCTATTTTAGAGATTCTCAATTGGGAGACTAGAGATGAATCTAGGCCTTGTTATAATCCCGCAATACGGACCCCTCAAATTAGAATCCAGTGTCTCAATGGATGGATATTCCTTCCACTAGCTTTGGGATCGGTCAATTGCAATCAGATTAATTGTCCCTCTTGAGGATTTGATGAAAGCAAGATTCCAAAGTGTTTTGGTGAAATGGATTAAGTTCAGATATTGCGCATAATGATTCCTGCAGTAAATGCTCAAATGGACAATATAATTATAAAGATAAGAAATATGGATAAAAAAGGGACTGAAAGCAAATGTTCAAAAGATCAAAAGAACCTGAGATTAGGTTCGGGTAGTTGGGTATTAGGCCCAATATGTTTTGGCTTGTTTGGGTTGGCCCAAATGGCATTTGGCTTAGGCTCAAAGGGCCTGTTTGACTTCAGCTAATCTGTTTGCACCTGACTGCTATGTGGCTAGGCTGGATCTAAGCCAAGGAATATTTGGCTATTGTGGGGCAGGAGTGATGGGATTTGGCCACTTGAGTTTTAAGGTTTGGATGGATTGGCTGGTGTAGGTTATGTTCAGCTGGTGGTATTGATACAAAGGATGAGGCAACCTCTGGTTTTGATGGAGGCTGAGGATGGATGTGTTGATATATTCAGTTGCTGAGGTTGGGGCTCAAATGTGGGTTGGTAGGATACGATTGGGTAGTGAATGCTTAAATCCATAACCTAAACTTGATCTCAACCATTAAAACACTCTAGGGCTGAGATATAAACATGAATGTAAGACTAATGAACCCTATTTACTACCAAGGATTAAATAGCGGTTGCGATGGGTATAGCGGATAGTGGCCAAAATGCTATGTAGGGGGTGATACGTCATAAGTAGCGGCGTGGCAATGAATTTTTTAAGTAGTAAAAAAAGTATGAATCTTTTGCACCGGCCAATGTTGTGTGTTTTTAGTAATTTCAAACCATGTAAGGATAGAGACAACTTTAGAAAAGGCTATTGAGGTGAAGAAATAGGAAAATAGTATTTAAATTAGAACTACTTGGCTCTTTTGGGCTTTAGATTGCAACACCACTATTTTCAAAATAGTATAGCAACTTCAACCGCTAGCGCCTATAATGTGGCCACTATGTAATTATTTTGAACCTTTCTTAAAACACCACTTAATAAAATAAATGGACAAAATAAACAAAGAAAAGAAAATGCAGATGGGGCTTGGGTGATGAAGCCGTATGGCTCAGTCTACTTTAGGGTCAAGATCCAACAGTGGATCATCATCAGAATTGCGATCTAACACTAAACAACGTCCATCTAAGTACTACAAATCCCAACAAATCCTGCCTGTGTGTTTTTTCTTCCTCTGATAGATCTTGTTCAAAGGAGTTGTTTTGTTCTCATCACTAGACCACACCACAAATATCAGTAATAGTACGAAAATATCTTAATAATGCACAATATTTACTTGAAATTTGTTTTTTTTATAATATCCCAATATTTCATAATAATGCAAAAATTCAGAACATAGCAAAAAATACACTAACTTCAGAATAACAATGGGGGAAAATTGGGATTACCAATGAAATTATTTTAGACAATATTATATGTCTTTTGTTTCTATTAAAAATAAGCTATTTTCCCATGACATGTTCTTGTTGATACCCTGAAAAAACCCCCAATATTTGAATATCCTGACATTTCCTGCAGTAATAATTTAATGATAATGATATTTGTGACAATGGACTATACCTAGGTGTGTAGGAAAATGTGCATTGAAAGAAGAAAAAGAACAATTGAGGAGGAATTAAGCCAAGGACTAATGTTGTTTTATGGTTCTATGGATATGCAACTAATGGTGTGCAGGCATGTGATAGTGGACTGTGAAGCTCGTGCCCCCCTTTCTTTTATTCTAGACCATAAATATTATTCTTTCTTGAACCCATTTGCTTGTGGATGCTACAATGGACACCTCTCAACCATTTTTAATGTAGGCCCTAGGGTTAGGGCTTGTGTAGGGGTGCTGAAGCATGTATCCTAGGACACTTCAAATTGTCTAGAAGACTTCACATACAAGGATGCACCTCCAGGATAAAATCCACGACTTTATTAATCAATTAAAGTCTAAGAATTTCTTCTCTACAATACCATATATATAATAAAAGTAAACCTAATGCCTAAGCAAACCCTAAGCTATGAATAGAAACTTTTCTAATAATAATGTAATTAAAAATCTATTAATAAAAATAATATAATCCTAATCTAACTTGAAGAGAGACCACTTATGGGGCCCAGATTACATCATCCTCCTTGGGTTGAAAGAAGAGTTCGTCCTCGAACTCAAGTCTTCTTCGGATTGCCTCTGTAAATGTGGTGAACATGAATGACTTTCTTTCTGGCAGCTATCCAGGAATTTTTCTTCGGTGGTTCTGGTTTCTCAAGATAAAGAGTAACCTGCTGTCCACCATGTATGAATATGATGCAGTACAATGTGAAATCTAATCTAATGCAATGCAATGCAATCAAGAAATAAATTAACTGACAAAGAAGATCCAAATCATGCCATTCACAAGTAGTTAATTGATTTCAAACGAATGAATCAGCCATAGATTCAAGCCTTTTCACAAGTCCCATAGTGGTAATCCTCATATTTGAAGGTAAGATCCTAACGGAAGGTAGAACTTCCAACACTTAGGGTTTTAATTTATAGGGAAAAGGATTCATGGAAAATAAGGCCAAAATGCTCAACATCAGATTTAGGGTATTGGCTCCACATTCTATTCAGTAGATCTGATACTATTTGGTTGTATGAAAGCTCTCAAGAAGGGAAAAGTAAAAGAGATAATGGTTACTTTTATTGGGCTCTTACTAAACTCCAATCACAGGATGCTTTAATGGTGGTTGATAAGAAAGGTGGCTTGCAAACCCAAGATGAAGAAGAAGAGGAAGAAGAAGCCTTTTTTCTCATTCAATAATCAATTTTATACATAGCCTAGGGAAGAAAAGTAAGCCCTAGATCTAAAATAAGAGAAGTCTTCCCACCAAAAACGGAAAAAAAATTAAAACAAACAAAAAAGGAAGAAAGAGAAGGAGAGAAGGGGGGGGGGGGGGGAGAAGATTTTGTGCGCAAGTCACACATCTTGGGATTCGTGCACAAGTTACAGCTTGTGCACGTTTTCAATTTTTGGTTTTTTTTTTAAATAGTGGTTCCCCCCTTTCTCTTACTTATTACACATAAATACAGGCCTCTCTCCTTTAATAAAGACTCTAACACAATAAAACATGGGGCCAAATAAAGTAACACAAATTAAAACATGGAACCAAACAAATTAACTAGCATAAAACATGGGACCAAACAAATTAACTAGTATGGGACCCTTCAATTTCAAAAGACCCTTATTTCAACCCATGTGACACTTCTTGTGTGGGGTCTTCAATGAAATTGTGCACATGGGGCCTTCAATGCTCCATCAATATCATCATCCAAAATCCAACCATCGGATCTCCTCTGAGTGACAATCTAATGGTGGATTTTTGCCTCTCTCGCGATCAAGGCGTAGGTATTGATCATCCATCCATATCAAAGCTCGATTTGCTCCTCTGCGCTGCCTTCTTTGATACAACTTGAGTGAATTAGAGGAATTTGGCATGATGTCCCCATCAATTTCCTTCGGCTGGGAAAATCGCACCTCGTGAATATTGGATGGAATTTTCTATTCAACAATAGCATAAACCTTTTCAAGGTTAACAGCCAAGCCAGCGGTAGAGATTACGAAACATAAGAAAACCAAATTATCTGTCATGAATGTACATTTTCTTAAGGTTTGCGTATAGTTGTTCCTTCTGCAAAGTACTACATACATTGCCACAAGTGTTTAAGATGTTGTTCTCTGAAGGTACTATAGATAAGGATGTCATCAAAATAGACTACCAAGAACTTACTAATAAATGGCCTCAACAATTGTGTCATGACCCACATTAAAGTACTTGGTGCATTTAATAACCAAAATGATATGACAAGCCACTCATACAACCCGTCCTTCGTCTTGAAGGCGGTTTTCCATTCGTCACCGGGACGAATTTGACTTTGATGGTAACCACGCTTAAGGTCAATCTTGGAGAAGATGGTGGCACCAGCCATCATGTTGAGCATATCATCCAACTGAGGTATCTGAAACTGATACTTAATGGTAATCTTGTTGATAGCTCGATTGTCCATGCATATTCTCCAAGTTCCATCTTTCTTTGGAGTCAATAATGCGGGAGCTACACAAGGGCTTAGGCTCTCTCTAAGGAAGCCCTTGGCAAGGAGTTTGTCTGCTTGTCTTTTTAATTCTACGTGTTTCGTAGGATTCATTTGATAATGGGGTAAGTTAGGTAGGGTTACAATAAGAACGAAATCAATTGAGTGCTGGATGTCACGCATGGGTAGGAGCTCGTTCGATAAATCTTTGAGAAAGACATCCTAAAATTCATGAAACACAGGTTCCACTGCACATGGAACACTAGCGGCGTGCTCTTTGGAAACTCCTGTAGAAATCACAGGATAAACAATGGGGTCTTCCTTAGAGCTCTTGCTAACCCTCTCGTCCAGATCAGCTTGGAACTCACTTGCACTCAGAATGTGTAAACCTTTGGTTTGGGGATTTGAAGTACTGGCATTGGGTTTTGCGCTCTTTTTAGGGTTGTCCTTGTTATTAGGAGTCAATGGATGTAATTTCACCTTCTTATCTTTGAATTGGAAGACGCAAATGTTTGTGCGCCCAAAGTTGGTGACATCCATATCATAAAGCCAAGGTCTCCCTAAACTGATATGTCCCATGTCCATGGGAACCACATCACACCATAACTGGTTTTGATAGGTAGACATGCTAATTGGGACCAGGCAACGTTGAGTAACGGGAATGGATATAGAATCCACTCAAGAGACGTTGTATGGTTTGGGATGGGGTACCGAGGTCAAGCCTAATCAAGACAAGTTATTGGCTGAAACTACATTGGTACAACTCCCGCTATTAATAATGACCTTGCAGCTTTTCTCATTGCACTTGATGTAGGTATGAAAAATGGAAGTTCTCCGCTAATCCTCATTTTCTTGGATGGTCAATGCACATCTTACTACCATCATTCGTGGTCGATCATTTTTAATTAATGCTTGTACATTTTCATTTTGATGATAGGAGGGTGCAGATCGAAGAAATGATACCCGATTCTCTAGATTTTTATATTCCTCATTACTAGGCACAAAATATGGGATGTAGGTATCTACTGATGTTGGATCATTCTCATCATCCATGTCTTCTACGTAGAGATTGAGGTTGCGGGTGGGACATTCACTGGCTTAGTGTCCAAAACCATTGCATTTGTGACAGGTAAAAAGTTTAGGGCTGCCAGTAATGATTATTTTGCTTTTATTATCCCTAAATGTATGTGGTGCATTTGTGGGATTACGGTAGATTGATCACCAAAATTAAATTTGTTATCCACTGAATTAAGGCTTGGAACCCATTTCCTGGTAATCGCTGCATCTAGCATGCTTGTTTTTCATGGCTACGTCAAGGTTGAGGGTTACCTCGTAATTGTCCTCCAAGCTGGCCGCTTTGACGATGATTAAGTTCCTCTGAAATTCGGGGCGAAGATCGGTTCTGAATTTCGAAATTCGTTCGGGAAGGTCTTCTTGGGTATTACATTGTAAATTAAGTTCTTCGAAATTATTGATGTAATCAGTTATGGACATACTACCTTGCCTACGGTTAGACTTCTGATCTAAAAGTCTATCTTAGTAAAATTGGGGCTGGTATTTGACCAGTAAATGTTCCTTCATTTTATCCCAAATTTCAATGGGTAACTCATGACGACGTTGTAGACCTCGCTCAAGGTCAACCCAATACAAGTGCGCTTGACTCACCAACTTCATCTTGGCGAATCGGACCTTTCTTTCCTCAGACATGTCATACCAATCAAAATAGTGGTCCATGTCGGATTCCTAGTCAGAGTAGACCCTCGGGTCGATGCAACCATCAAAGGTTGGGGCTTCAACCCTCATACTTTTTATGATCCATTCATCGGGATTCCTTCTCCTACTATGGGGCCTACGGTCATCACCCGCCTCAGATTCGATGTCGATATAATTATCGTGCTCTCAACCCCTATTTCTCCATTGTGGTTGACTCCGGGCATGCTGATGCCCATCATCATCACGCTGGGATCTCAATTTGTTCGAGGCATGCCTCGAGACGTGCCGTGGCCTCATGAAAGCGAGTGTCAGATTGCGCTTGGATGGCAACCAATTGGTCATTCATAACCTCATTGTTTTTTGCCAATGCCCCATCCATTAACTTACAAATTTGGGACAAATCCATCTTAAGGTGTGCAGGTTGGAAATCGTTACCACTCGTCGTGGGCATACAAGGTGGGTGCTAAGATGACTATCCTAATGATGCCGTGCAATGATGAAAATAATTTCAGATGTAGTGCGATGATGCTTTTAGACTATCCTAAGTGAACCTATGGGCTCTGATACCAAAATTGATGTAGGACAATGTGAAATCTAATCTAATGTAATGCAATGTAATTAGGAAATAAATTAACTGGCAAAGATGATCTAGATCATGCCATTCACAAGTAGTTAATTAATTTCAAACGATTGAATCAGCCTTTTCACAGATCCCACAGTGGTAATCCTCAGATTTGAGGGTAGGATCCTAATGGAAGGTAGAACTTCCAACACTAAGGTTTTTAATTTATAGGGAAAAGGATTCATGGAAAATAAGGTCAAAATGCTCAACATCAGATATGGGGTATTGGCTTTACATTCTATTCAGCAGATCTAATACTTAAATGGTTGTATGAAAGCTCTCAAGAAGGGAAAAGTAATAGAGATAATGGTTACCTTTATTGGGCTCTCACCAAACTCCAATCACAAGAGGCTTTGACAAGAAAAGCGGCTTGCAAGCCCAAGATGAAGAAGAAGCCTTTTTTCTCATTTAATAGTCAAGATTCTTATATAGCATAGAGAAGAAAAGAAAGCCCTAGATCTGAAATAGGAGAGGTCTTCCTAGCAAAAATGGAAAAAAACTTAACACAAACAAAAAAGGAAGAAAAAGAAGGGTTGTTTTTTTTTCTTTTTTTTTGTTTGTGGGGGGGGGGGGGGGGGGGGGGGGGGGGGCGCAATTTTGTGCTCAAGTTTTAACTTGCACACATCTTGGGATTTGCGTGCAAGTAACAACTTGCACCAGTTTTCAATTTTTTGGTTTTTTTTTAATTAAATAGTGGTCCCCCCTTTTCTCTTACTTATTACACATAAACGCGGGCCCTTCTCCTTTAATAAAGACTTTTAACACAATAAAATATGGGGCCAAATAAATTAACTTACACAAATTAAAACATGGGACCAAACAAATTAACTAACATAAAACATGAGACCAAACAAAGTAACTAGCATGGGACCCTTCAATTTCAAAAGACCTTTATTTCAACCCATGTGACACTTCCTATGTAGGGTCTTCAATGAAATTGTGCACATGGGGCCTTCAATACCGCCCCGATATCATCATCCAAAATCCAAACGTTGAATCTCCTCTGGGTGACAATCCAATGACGGATTTATGCCTTCTTCGCGATCAAGGCCTGGGTATTGATCATTCATCCAGATCAAAGCTTGATCCGCTGCTATGAACCTTCTTCTTTGATACACCTTGAATAAATTAGAGGAATTTGGCGTGATGCCCCGATCAGAATGTATAGGTGTTGCACATACCATGAGTTCCATTTTTGTCATACATCCATGGACGGCCCAAAAAGATATCATCAGAATGTATGTGTTGAACATATCATGAGTTTCATTTTTGTCATACATCCATGGACGGCCCAAAAAGATATCACTACTATCCATAAGTAGCACATTACACCTGATTGTATCTTTGTAAGTCTCACCAATGGCAAAAGTAACTTTGCAAGTATGTCGAACATGCGCTTGATCACCAGTCATCTGCCATTTGACAAAATAAGGGCGGTTGTGCTTATAAACTTTCAATTAGAGGTGATCAGCAAGAGCTTGAGAGATAAGATTTTCACAACTGCTGCCGTTAATAACAACTGTGTAATTTTGTCCATGAATTGTACCCATGGAATGGAAGATATTTTTTCTCAACCATTTATCTTCAACAGTGGGTGGAGCCTCTTTGGGTGAAGCCTCTGTGGTATCTGCATATGTTTTAGTAATTTCCTCATTTTTAATACCCTTGGGATAAGTTTCAGTACCCTAAGGATCATCTTGGATATTGTTATCATCACCTTCAATCTTAATCAGATGTATGTACTTTGGATATTTTGCTGCACGATACCTGGGCTATTGACAATGAAAATAAATCATATTGTTTTGACCTTCAGTCCTTGCAAAAATCTGCCCTGACGAGCCATTGAATATAGCATCTTGTAAAGATAAATTCTTTAGTGGAACTCATTTGGATATTTGTGCTTGATGATTTGCAATTTCCTCATCTTTGACGGCATGTTGGATAAGTTTATCGACATTATCAAAATGTTGGAAGGCAAGGAGATGCTAAATGTCTATTCTCAATCCATTGAAAAATCTATAATAGCTATATCATCTTTATGCAAACCACAAGCTTGCAGAGTAAAAAATTCCTCAGAATAATCAACAACTTTCTTGGATTTTTGTTTCAAGTTTTGGAAGCTTGATCGTAGATCTCTTGCATAGTTGACCAGGAGGAATTTTTGCTTCAAAATATTCTTCATGTCTGTCTATGTATCAATGGGGTCCATGTGTTGATTCCTCCGTTTTCTTTGCATTTCAGCCCACTAAGTTGCAACATAATTATGGAATCCAGTGGGAATCAGTTATGGTGCTTAGTCATTGGTTTGTGTGAAAAAATATTTTCCACACATACTAACCAATCCATGAATTTAGCAGGCTGTAATTTTCCATCATATTCAGAAATCACGAGTTTAATCCCTAAATCTCACAGGATTATTGACTGGTGGATTTCGTGGATTCTGAATATTTGCACCATCATCACAGTTGTGATTCACATGCTGATTATTTTTCAAATTTGTCACTCTAGTGTCCAATTGTTACAGAGTGATGTGTATACCATCAACTTTTGCGGATAATTCTCTAATGGCACCAACCAAATCTTCAGTGGAAGAAGATGAGGAGTCCACCTCAACTTGCTTCTTAGGAGGCATTTTTTCTATTTTATTGTAAATTTAAAAATCCGACTGACTTGGTAAGAAGAACTAATCCCGAGAAACAAGCTGGTGAAGACAGAATGGAAATCGGAGCGCAGATGGTGTTGATGTCTCAGAAACAATGTTGGCCTTCGATTGCCTTTTTTTTTTTTTTTTTTTTTTTTTTTTTTTTTCTGATGTTAGCAAAGAGGAGTTGTTCTTTCTGGTGGGCTTCTTGAGTGAATGGGTTGAATTGAATTGACTTGACCTATGCTCGAAATATGTGCCAGCTCCCCCACTCCTGTCTTTTTTTTTTTTCTCTTGGTCTGTCCAAACAAAGAGTGGGACCTGGACCGTCTGCAACGATGGTGAAGGCCAGTGTTTTTGAAGGCGCGAGGCGCATCGAGGCGGCAAGGGTATCCTGGGGCTTAGGCGCAAGGCACAAGGCGAGGTGCGGGCTTCATTGAAGCGAGGCGCACATTATAGATAAAAAAATAGATATTTTGTCATAGATAAATAATTTAAAATTAACATTGGCAAAGTGAAATTAATTCACAACAAAGGCAATAAATATTAGAAAAGATTCTAAAAGTCATAAAAACATCAATCATTCAGTGCAAAAACAGCATCAAAAGTCAATGCAACTCCAAAGTCCAAAGTCAAACCAATAATACATATGGTCCTAAGGAGAAACTAATAGTCATCCTCAACATCTACACCAAGTAAATCATAATCTTCTTCTTCATCATTGGATTTACATCCATCCATGTCTTCCTCGTCAATCTCATCTGAACTTGCCTCTTCCTCATCTACCAATTGAAGAACATTTGAAGATTTTGAAGTACTTGGTGTTGCTCTTGAAGTTGATGTTGCTCTAGTTCTTTGACTACTTTCTCAACTCCAGAAGCTGTAGCAACATCACCCCGTGTCAAAATATCATCATCAAACACAAAATCATCATCTTCATCCACTTCTCTATCCATCCTCCCAAGCAACCACTCATTGCTTTCATCAATATCCTTTAAAGAAATGGGATCAAGTATGTCACGCATATTATATCGACGTTTCAATGCTCTGTTGTACTTAGCAAATACCAAATCATTGAGACGCTTTTGATTCAACCTATTTCTTTTTTTGCTATGAATCTGCAACAATTAAAAAAGATATTAAAATTTATATCTTTAGATTAAAAATATTTTGAATTCTCTGCACTTGAGATAAATACTCACATGCTCAAACACACTCCAATTCCGCTCACAACCAAATGAACTACACGTCAGGCTAAGAACTTTTATTGCAAATTTTTGCAAATTTAGTGTCTTAGAAGCATATGCACTCCACCAATCAGCTGTTAATTTTAAGTAACTAGCATAAATTTTACCAAGTATAGACTAATAATTTTAAAAACTAATTTTGTAATATAATGGAATAAACTTATGTGATAAAATTGTTTACCTGGTGACCTTGTCTTCCTTTGCCTAATTGCCATTGGTATCCCAAATAAACCTTCAGCTTTCGTATAAATAGACAACTCTTGACCAATCTTATCTTGTATACCAATATTTGGGACTAGCTTTGCCATGCAATTATACAACCTAGTCATGACTTCATGATCTTGCTCAACATTTGGATTTGAATAAAATAACTCTGGGTTCAAAAAATACCCAGCTGCATGCAAAGGGCGATGCAATTGAACATCCCATCTTTGGTCAATAATTTGAAAGATATTATATCTTTCTTCCTTTCCACCAAAAGCATTTCCAATTGCTTCTTTAGCCGTATCCATAGCCTCATAAATGTATCCCATGGGAGGCCTTTTCTTGCCATCAACCAATCTAAGAACACAAAGAAGAGGACACGAGACCTTAAGGGCATAGACAACACTATTCCAAAATGAAAGCATTAATATAATTTGTGCAGCCCTTTTACCCAGCTGCTTCTTTGCCCATTTGTTGGTTGTCCATCTCTCTGAAGTGAACATCTTCTTCAAGTTGTTCTTTTGTTGATGAATCCTTGCTAAAGTGAGAAAGGCAGTTGCAAATCGAGTTTTTACGGGCTTGATTAAATCTTTCAATTGTGTAAATTGCCTCATCATATTTAGCAAAGTTGGGCGGTTATAAATGAATCCATGTACCGCAATAGCCCTTTCAAATGTTCTCTTGAGAGTTGGTATCTTAAAAATGTCTTCCAACATCAAGTCCAAGCAATGGGTAGCACATGGCGTCCAATACAAGCTTTGATACTTTGACTCCAAAAACTTTACTGTAAGAACCAAACCAAGAAAGAGAAAAAAAAGAGTTTTAGATAACTAATAAATTTCCTTTTCAAGAGCGAAGATTCTTAGTTTCTTACCCACTAAGACATTAGCTGCAACACTATCAGTGACAATCTGGACTACATTAGTTTCTTCAATGTGCTCAACAAATTTATCTATTAGCTGAAACAGTTTTTCTGCATCCTTGGAGTAGCTAGAAGCGTCAATGGACTCCACAAACATGGTTCCTTTGGGACAATTTACTAAAAAATTAAGCAATGTCCTCTCTGACGCAGGATAGACCCATAGTCCCCTGTGGGTCGACCTGTCTTTGTGCCTAGCCTACCTATCCTAGTTTATTTATGGTTTTATTTGCTTTAAGTTATTTTAATAAGATGTTTTAATGATGTTTTAATCTCGGCCATCAATGTGATTGGATGGTCTAGATTAGTCTTAGGGTTAGTCTTTTATCTATTTAAGCATTGTAAAGCCATTTTGGCTCAGTAGTGATGAATGATTAATGAAAAGTTTTGGGATGTTCCCTAAGTTTCTTCGAGTTCTCCTCGAAATCTCTAACGTCTCCTGCAATTGGAGTTTGATGAGAGCCCAATTTCTAATGCCTCCTGCGATTGGAGTTTGGTGAGAGCCCAATTTTCTCCTCTATTTCCATCTTTCACCTTGCCCGCCCCGCGTCTCCATCCTGTTTCGCATTATTTGGTATCAGAGCTGAAGATCGATCCAACTTCAGATTTGATTCTCCACAGTCATCATTGACTCTCAGATCCTCTATCCGAGATCCAGCATCCTTCCCACAAACCACTTCTACCGCCCATTTTAATCCCCAGCCGAATCCTAAAATCCATCCACGGCAACGAAACCCTCTTGCTGCACGGATCCACACAACCCAACCCAAATCTGGTGCCCCAACCAAATCCCTTTCTCCACCACAGGCCTCAGATTTGCATCTCCAGAACCCCAAATCTACCAAAAGCCCCAACATCTCTGAACTCCAACGACTCAGATCCAATCACTCCCACCTAATCGAATACTGCCAAACCCAACCCTTGCCGACATCAGACAACTCAAGAACCCATTTGCCCTAATCCCGACCCCCAAAACCCCTCGCATCCTTTCTCGATTTAAGCCCTCATACCAAATCCCCTTTGCCAAACCCATCCAATTCTCCAAATCGCCAAACCCTAAATCCTAGTCGAAAGCACGCCAAGCCCTTTCGGCGATCTCCCCACACGCTACCACATCCTTCCCGACCCCAGTCGTACCAGAGAAAAAAAAAATAGAAAGAGGAAGAAAGAAGAGATCAGAGGACGAGTGTACCTGCACCGTCTGTAGCTTCCTCCGTCAGCCAGTGTCCTCACCTTGCAGGCGATCGTCGGCTACATCAGCATCACCGATTGCCTTGTGCTTTGTCGTCCACCGCCAGCAGCAACAACCGTAACATCAAGGTTTGCCACTTCCACCGCCGTCACCGTCACCTTCGCCTACCGCATGCCGTCGCCAGGGCCATCTCCACATCAAAACTCCATCGCCCATCTCTTAAGAAGAAGGAGTCGATAGCTGTCCGACCTTTGTTTTTTCTCTTCTGGCACGAAGATCGAAAACGAAGGCTAGGCATTTCGGTCGGTCGAATCCGACCCGAGTACACCACTTGCACATCAACTAAGCCATTTTGTGGGCTTCAACCAATTTTGACTCACTCACAGTAAATACAAAAAAAAAAAAAAAAAAAAAGGTAGGCCTGTCAATTTGGGTCCCTTGAAGCGTTTGAGCAACCCAGTTCAACAGTGTGTGACGCCAGCAACAAGGTCACACAGCAGGTATTGAGGCAGATCTCATCAATCAAGTGCCCATCATAAATTCAATCTCAACCATCCATCTTCAAATCACAAGATCTCCTCCATCCGGATTCCGATTTCAGATATGTTTGATCCTATGCGCTTGTTTTGAAGAGATCTACACAACGGGTTAGGTTGATTTTTTTTTATGAAGAACAAAAAAAAAGTGCGTTATTTTAGAAAGTCTTCCATATGGAATCAGAAGAAGAGCTTATGTTAATAATTCACCGTGCTGTGCTTGGAGTGACATATTCACTTACGTATGGACAATGGTATGCTGATAATAAAGCCTACTTCGATCAATTTCTCAATTTGAGACAAGGTAAGAAGCTATCAGTTTTTGAATACGGTGATGAATTTTCAAGACTACAAGCATTGTGTGAACTAAATGAGAGTGATGAACATTATGTTACAATCTTTGTTGAAGGTTTGAGACCAAGCATACGGAAAAATATGAAAAAGGAGTGTAAAGATATGTATGAAGCATTTTGGGAAGCGATTCGTGTTGAACTTTTGATAAAACGCTATCGCCTCCGGAAAGCGAAGTTACAAGAGGAAAAATCCAAGGTTGTGGAGCCACCTGTGGAGAATATTCAGACTGATATTGAGAAACAAAAGCAAGAAAGAAATGATTCCATGATCAATTCAGACAATGTTGATCAAGCAGTGCAGGAGGAACAACAAGAAATCCACAGTGAAGAAAACAACAAAGAGTCTCATCATCTCGTGGATCTGATCATAAGTCCACTTCCTGAAGAGCAAAATACATTATCATTTGAAGAGGTTGTTGTTTTGAAGGTTGCAAATGATAATCAACAAATGACAGCAATAAATAAATTTGAAGACTTGAATACGGATAGCAATCAACCCGAAGCTCCAATGGATATGACTGTACAATCATATTCAGAAAAGCTTGACTCTACCGAAGAAAAAGCCAGTGTTGAAAAACTTGTGCAACTCATTGATATCCCTCATATTGATTTCATCTTTGGGGATAGACTATTGACAATAGAAAACTATGATCTCCTACTTCAACACCAACAATTGCTACATCTAATGGTCAAATCAGACATCAATGTTGAAGTCAAACATCAGCAGAAACCATCCCTCCAGTCCCTTTCTATCTGGATGAAAAGATTGATTGCAGCTTCCAAAGCATACCAAGCGGTTGAAGATCCAGAAGCACATCAAAGATTTGTCCGCTTGATATTTGACCCTGGAGGACTTCTACTAAAACTCGAGGTCGAGTTTTCTCCAAGCAGAGGAGAATTGATGCAGGACAGACCCATGGTCCCATGTGGGTCGACCCGTCTTTGGGCCTAGCCCACCTATCCTAGTTTATTTAGGGTTTTATTTGCTTTAAGTTATTTTAATAAGATGTTTTAATGATATTTTAATCTCGGCCATCAATGTGATTGGATGGTCTAGATTAGTCTTAGGGTTAGTCTTTTATCTATTTAAGCATTGTAAAGCCATTTTGGTTCAGTAGTGATGAATGATTAATGAAAAGTTTTGGGATGTTCCCCAAGTTTCTTCGAGTTCTCCTCGAGATCTCTAACGCCTTCTGCAATTAGGGTTTGGTGGGAGCCCAATTTCTAACGCCTCCTGCGATTGGAGTTTGGTGAGAGTCCAATTTTCTCCTCTATTTTCATTTTCTACCTTGCCCGCCCCGCGTCTCCATCCCGTTCCGCATTACTCTCTTTCTTGTCAGTCCACCCATCAACTATTATAGAACATCCATTCTTTACCCATTCCTCCCGGTAATCCTTCATCAAATTATTTGTATGCACTAACTCTTTTTTAAGAAGAGGAACTCGCATTTCATAGTAAGTGGGTGGTTTCATACCAGAACCATATTGCCCTATAGCTTCAATCATGGGTCCAAAACTGTCATAATTAACAACATTCAAAGGAATGCCAGCATCAAATACCCACCTTGCAAATCTTTGACATGCCTGCTCTCTTAATTCTTTTCTATATGGGTCATTTTCATCAATTCTTGTCTGCTTTCCTTGGGCTTTTTTATTTTGCACTACATCATCCGGATTGGGAGTGAAGAATACATCAATGGGTCCTTTTTGCTTTGGCTTTTTAGGTTTGGAGGCAGTGGAAAGATTACTTGAATTTCTAAAAACTTGACTATGATGAGCCAAAGGTCTTTTGCCACGTTCATTGACCTCTACAACATCATCTTCCAACTCATTAGCCAACTCATCAAAATGGGGCAACATATTCATTTGTTCTTTTTCTGTCTTTTTCTTTACCATATATTCTTTAATCTCTTCTCTAACTTTAGGTGGGCATTTTGGACAAGCAGTGACATTCCTATAACCCCCAGCAAGATGTTGCTTAACCCAAAAAACACCTCCATTTGATATTTTGCCACAAAAATTGCATTTGAACCTTATTATTATTTTGTGGATTTTCTAAGTGTGCATATTGCCATCCTGGGTCCTTTTTACTACTACCTTCAGTTGACATCTATATAGAATATACAATTGAAAAAAAAAATAAATTAAAAACAGCAAGCATATAAATTACAAAAAGGATAAACAATTAATCCAGCCCGGCAGACATATTTTGATACCAAAAAGGCAATAATGAACATGGCAGTCAGTATGCACAGACAAATGCATTATCAACACCAAATGAATATCTAGAGATGAGAATACAAACAGCAGCAGTAGCGAAAAAACAAACAACAGCAGCAGTAAAAAAAAAAAAACCAAACAGTAGCAAAAATAAAAAAAAGAAAAAAAATTGCAGAAATAGAAATGACAGCAGCAAAAAACATGCAAAACAGGAAGAAAAATGCAGATAGCGGCAGCAGAAAAAAAATATAGCAGTGGAAAAGAAAAAAAAAGAAACAAAAAAGCAGCAGCTGCTGGATAGCAGACAACAAAAAAAAAAAAAAAAGGCAGATAGCAGGCAGCAAAAAAAAAGGGGGGGGGGGGGGGGGTGGGGGCAGAAACAGAAAAAAAAAGCAGCAGCAGCAGGTAGCAGACAGCAAAAAAAAATAATAAAAAAAACAAGCAGATAGCAGGTAGCAAAAAAAAGGGCAGAAACAGAAAAAAAAAAGCAGCAGCAGCAGAAAAAATAAAGACGCAGCAGCAGATAGCAGCAGCAAAAAGGCATGGAAAAAAAAAACGCAGTAGAAACAAAAAGAAGCAAAAGAAAAGGCAGCAGCAAAAAGGCATGGAAAAAAAAACAGAAAAGCAACTAGAAAAAAGCAGTAGCAGCGAAAAAAAAACTACAGAAAACAAAACAAAAAGCAGCAGCAAAACAGAAAGCAAAAAAGAAAACGCAAAAATGAAAAGGAAGAAAACAGCCTCGCCGGACGTGGGCTGCAGAAAAAAAAATAACACATACCTCGCTGAACGTGGGATGCAACTTGGACGTGGCCTGCCGGACGTGATCCTTCGTTGGACGAGGGAGCTGCTGCTTCTTCTTTCTCCTTCTGTTTTCCCTTCTTTCCTCTTTCAGAAACGGCGCTTCCCCCTTTCTTTCATTGGATTAGGGCATCGTTGCTTTTATAGTTTTCAAATTTTACATTTGCACCCTTCTATTTTTCTTATTCTATTTTAAGACCTTGCCTAACAAAATTTACAAAGTTTACATTTACACCCTAACAAAAAGAAGCCCACGCTTCACTCGCCTCTCGCCTGAGCCCCAGGCGCGCGCCTCGTGCGCTGAATCTGCGCTTCACTGAAGTCACCTCGCCTGACATGGGGTGAGGCGCAACTATTGCGCCTCGCTGCGCCTTGCGCCCAAGGGCATGCTCTTTAAATCACTGGTGAAGGCTCTAGCGAGTGATGGATTATGGGAAGTGTCGAAGGCTAGGGGCGGCTTTGGTGAGGCGAACAGCCACGTGGTGATGCGTGTGGCAACTAGGGCGGCTCCGGTGATGCGAACAACGGTGGACGGCAACAATGCATGAAGGGTGGTGGCAATGTAGGTGCACCAGGTATGCTTCTTCAATCTTCTTCTTTTCTTTTCCTCTTTTGCTTCTTCCCTTCTTTTCTTTCACTCGTAGAATAGGGATTTGGGAGTTTTTTTTTTGTTTTTTTGGGCTGCTGTATTGAGGATGGTGGTTGAACGGGTGCAATGGAATGTTTGGGAAGAGGGATGGGTTCAGCTGAGGGTGTTTTGGTGGGTTAGGGTTTCGGTGATGTTGGGATTAGCCAAAGGTAAGTATGGGTCTTCCCTTATGGAGATGGAGGCACTGGGTGTCGGTTAAGAAGGAGGGTAAGGTTGGGGTTTTGATTTGGCGAAGGGTTTCGAAAAGGAGGGAGGGCTATGGTGGTGACGTCAAATGGTAGGAATTGGGAGGCAGGGTGGTCGTCTGGGGCTTTGGGATTCGGTGATGGTGGTGGCAATGGAGAAGGTAATGGTGAAGGATACGAAGATGGAAGATGGAGTTCGGCTCTGATATCAAACCAATGCAGGCCTTAGGGTTAGGGCTTGCATAAGGGTGCCGAAGCACGTATCCTAAGACATTTTGAATTGTCTAGAAGACTTCACACACAAAGACGCACCTCCAGGATAAAATCCACAACTCTACTAATCAAAGTCTGAAAATCTCTTTTCTACAATACCATATATATAATAAACGCGAACCTACTGCCTAAGCAAACCTTCAGCTAGGAATAGAAACTTCCCTAATAATAATGTAATTAGAAATCTACTAATAAAAATAATATAATCCTATCCTAACTTGAAGGAGGACCACTTGTGGGGCCCAAGATTGCATCAATTTCACTAACTATTGTGATCATATTAAAAGCCATATTTGATGTGTCATATAGGTCCAAACAATGCAAAATTGGTTGCAGTGGAAAGTTCATTTGTTTTATGTTCCCAACATTCAAATATTGCAAGATTCAAACAACAATTGGGGATATTATGAACTTTGATACCTATCTATATCTTTGCATACGCTTAGCCTACTTCAGCAGTGGCAAGGGGTCGGATTGGGTTGTGCGCGTGTAGGATCAATCTGAACCACAGCCATTTATTAATCAAGGTTGAAAATGTCAACCCAAACTAAAACTTAAAAAGGGCAAACCAGAACCAATGATTAATAGGTTGGGTTCAGGTAGGATTGGCAGGTCATGGTGTAACTAGTCGGGTTGGGTGGGGTTGTGTCAAGTTGGTGGGTTGATCAACAATAATGGTTTCAACTTTCAACCCCCACCTGTCCTTTTTATTAAAGGGTTTGAGTTTTCCAATTTAATCCCACCTAGAATTAAAGGATCATCCCGAACCTTTAATCGTCGGGTCAGGGTTCGGGTTGGGTTGGCTGAACCAATGATTAATAGGTTGGGTTCAGGTAAGATCGGCAGGTCATAGTGCAACTGGTCGTGTTGGGTGGGGTTGTGTCAAGTTGGTGGGTTGATCAACAATAATGGTTTCAACTTTCAACCCCCCCTGTCCTTTTTATTAAAGGGTTTGAGCTTTCCAATTTAACCCCACCCAGAATTAAAGGATCATCCCGAACCTTTGATCGTCGGGTCAGGGTACGGATTGGGTTGGCTACTTGTTCAGGAATTGCCACCCTCAGCCTACCCATATCCACATTATATAATGCTAGTTAGATGCCATTTTAATGTATTAAATTGACTTCATAATTTCTTAATTTTCCTTATTTTCAATATGCAAGAAGTTAAAAGGGACATAATTACTTACACTAAATTTTGGAAATTTAATAAGCCCTTTCATCATCATCATCATCATCATCAAAGTCTTATCCCAACTATGTTGGGTACATGCATTTTGTTTCTCCATTCTGATACACCCTAGCCAAATCCTAAGATAGGTTACATTTCTTTAGAATTATCATTACTATTTCTATCCATGCCCTCTTCATCCTATGCCTTTGCCTTGGTGGGGGCCATTAACATGCTTAAAGAAAATTTTTCTTAATGATGTCATTGCAAGTCTGCATTGAACATGGACATGTACAAGCCATCTCAGATGACTCATAATCATCATCATCATCATCATCATCAAAGCCTTATCCCAACCATGTTGGGGTCAACTACATAAATTATGTTTCTCCATTTCGTTATATTTTGAGTTAAATCTTTCGATAAGTTAAACTTCTTCAAATCTGAATCAATGACCTCCATCAATGTTTTCATTATCCTACTTCTATCTCTTGATGGGTTATCCACCTGTATAGTGAAACTTTTTCTCACCGGTGCCATTATCGGCCTACGCTCAACATGCCTAAACCATCTTAAACGGGTTTCTCTAATCTTATCCCTTATTTATACTACCCCTAAATGTTCTCGAAAGCGCTCATTTCTAATTTTATCTTTCGTAGTTTTACCACACATCTACCTAAGCATTCTTATTTCTGCTACATCCATCTTATGAATATGCGTCTTCTTCATTGGCCAACATTCTGCTCCATATGTCATAGCCAATCTAACCATTGTTCTGTAAAATTTGCCCTTCAATTTCATTGGCATTCGTCTGTCACAAAGTACTCCAGAAGCTAGTCTCCACTTCAGCCATCCAACTTTTATCTTATGCTCCACATCTTCGTCAATGTCCTAATCCTTACTAATTATCGAGCCTAAGTACCAAAAAGAATCTTTATGAGGTATCTTGTTGGTTTCAATTTTGATAGTGGTTTCAACACTTTGTATATGTCCGCTGAAGTTGCAATCCATATATTCTGTCTTTGTACGACTTATTTTAAAACCTCTAGATTCTAATGCCCCCCACCATCTCTCAAGTTTTGCATTTACACCATCTCTTGATTCATCCACCAATACTATATCATCTACAAATAACATACACCATGGTATTTCTTCTTGAATATGCACAGTTAACTCATCCATAATTAATGCAAAGAGATGAGGGCTTAAGGTTGATCCCTGATGTAAACCTTTAGTCACGGAAAATTCACTTGTTTCTCCACATGTGGCTCTAACATTTGTTACTGTTCATTCATACATATCCTTAAAATTTTCAATGTAACCCGTGGAGACATTCCTTTTTTTCAAAACCCATCAAATTAAATTTCTCAGTATCCTATCATAGGCTTTTTCTAAATCGATAAAGACCATGTGTAGATTTTTCCTCTTTGCTCAATATTTTTCCATTAATTGCCTAAGTGAAAAGATAGCTTTCATAGTTGATCTCCTTGGCATAAAACCAAATTGATTTTTAGAGATCTTGGTCTTCCGTCTTAGTCTTTGCTCCATTATTCTCTCCCATAACTTCATATTATGACTCATAAGTTTAATCCCTCGATAGTTGGTACAATTTTGTAAATCTCCCTTATTCTTATATATAGGTACTACAATGCTTCTTTTCCATTCATCCGGCATTTTCTTTGTCACAAGTATCTTATTGAATAGTCTACATAACCAACTCACCCTAACCTCTCCTAAGCATTTCCATACCTCTATTGGAATACCATCTGGGCCTGTTGCCTTTCCTGTCTTCATTCGCTTCAATGCTTCCTTCACTTCCACCCCTCTAATTCTGTTGAGAAAAGTATGCTCTAGTGATGAAATATCCTCAACTCTTGTATCTCCCAAATGTTCTTCATTTAGAAGTTTGCGAAAATATTCCTTCCACCTTTCTTTAATGTCGTTGTCCTTCACCAGAACATTTTCCTCATTGTCCTTAATACATTTGACATGATCTAAGCCATCTCAGACGACTCCTGCTTAATTTATCAGATATTGATATTCTACCCCTAAATACTCCTAAAACACTATTTTGTCTTTTATAGCTTTACCTCACATCCGTCTCAACGTTCTCATCTTTGCTTCACTTATTTTGTGCATGTGTTGCTTTTCTATCGGCCAACACTATACTTTTTAGGTCATAGATGATCTACTCCTTGTCGTGTAAAATTTTCCTTTCAATCTTATTGGTATGCGCCGATCACAAGGTACTCTGGAAGCATATCTCTACTTCAACCATATGCTCTTATCCTATGTTTGATATCTTTCTCAATCTCTTCATGCTTACTAATTATTAAGCCAAGATATTAGGATGAATCACTTTGTGGTATTTTTTGAGCTTCAATTCTCATAGGAGTTTCAGCTCTTTGCACATCCCCACTGAAGATGAAATTGATGTACTTAGTCTTTGTGCAACTTATTTTAAATCCATTGGATTCTAAAGCCTCATTCATGCTTTCTCTTGATTCATTACCACCAACACTTTATCAATTATAATTAACATATGCCAAGGTACCTAATCTTGAATATAAGAAATTAAAGTGAGACCCTAATCCGCCAGGCCATTACCTTGAGGCAAGATCAATTCAAGTGATACTGTAAGCCAAGAATGAGAAATCCGTAGGGGTAAGGGTAGAGTGCTTTGGTTAGCACGGTAAGGCTTTGTCCAAGTCCCACATCAGAAATATCCAAGTCCTGACCCTGGGCTTATAAGTCAAACCCAATCTTAACTCAACATGCGTTCTACAATTGTGCGGCCCCAAACGCCATGTGAACTTGGAAGTTGAGCATGCTCGCACGAAAGCATTATTAGGATGGGTGATCTTATGTGAAGTCCTAGCGCGTGCACATGAGCCAAAGTAGACAATATCATGTTAAGTTGGGTCAGGCTCTGGCAATTGATTTCAAAGCTGATGGCGACTTTATTTTCGATTGGGGAGTGTTTGACCCCAATCTGCCTGGGTAATCCCTTAAGGTAAGATCAAATCAAGTGATCCTTAGCTAAGAAAGGGGAACTTGCAGGGGTAAGGGTGGAGTGCTTTGATTAGCATAGTGAAGCTTTGTTTAAGTCCCACTTTTGAAATATCCAAGTCCTGCCCTTAGGTTTATAAGTCAAACCCCGTCTTAACTCAACATGACGTGTTTAAAAGCCTTGTAGTCCTGGATCCCATAAGAACTCTTAAGTTAAGCATTCTCAGGCGAAAGCAATACTAGGATGGGGACTTCTTAGGAAGTCCTTGCACATTCATATGGGCCAAAGCAGACAATATCATGCTGAGTTGGGCAGGGTTATGACAATTAACTTGTTCATAGTTATTGTAAACTTATAGCTAACCCTTGATCCAGACCTATGTTCACTAGAAACTTCTCTCTCTTTAAAGGTAGTTCTTTCACTCATATCAGTCCCCCATACATTTCTTCGTTGATGTCAATATAACCTCTTAAGAAACTCTTTTTATCTAAGCTTCCCAAATAAAATTTTTATGTACCTTGCCATAAGCTTTCTCTAAATTTCAATGAATACATATGAAGATTTTTCCTTTTCTCTCTATATTTTTCTTGCTGTGAGTAATTGTAGTGACTCAAGGCTTTTCTATAAATGCTCAAAAAAGCAAGGTGCTTTTCATGTAAATATGGGGAACTTTAGGGACTTATTTGTGATTTCCAAAAATAATGGAATAACCACATAATGAGGATCGACTGAGCTAGAGGATCATTCGATCCTTTGGTGGCTTTGTCAAATTATTCTTCTTTCTGTCCCTTTCCTATTTTCTTCCTTTTTACATTTTATTTGATATTCTAGCATAAACCCTTCGATCTAAGAAGATCCAAAATTGTAACTTGGCATCAGAGCCTACCAAACATTAGGAGACATCTCTGTGATTGGGGTCGCTGAGCGGAAAAATAAGCTTCTTTTGGAGGTTACCCGAGTGCTTTTGTTTTAGATGAATGTTCGAGTCCATTAGAGGTATTATGACCCAATATGCCATTGTTTCAAGTTCCACCAGCGGTGTTTGGGTGTACTTGCTTTGTACATGTCCCAAAACATCAACAGGATAAATTGCATCCAAAGGCTGTCATGTGCATATTTGTAGGGTATGGTATTCCTAGTAACGAAAAGGGTTACAAATGTTATGCTCCGCGAAAGAAGGGTAGAGCTTTTGTCTCAATGGATGTAAGTTTTTATGAGGATGTTCCCTTCTACTCACCTACCAAAGAAATAAAATCTAAGGAAAGTACAGAGAACAATCTACCTCTTTTTTATTTTGTTACCCCTCCAATATATCCAATACGATCAAATGAGACAGGGACAAAGTCACTAAGTGCAGAAGAACAAAGGGAAATAGACAAGTTCAAAGAGTCTTTGCAAGTTTACTCTAGAGGAAGGAAAAGAGGGAGACCAACGTTCTCATCTCTACCATCATCATCAAATGTTCTAGATTTAGGTCCCTCATCTCTCCCCACTCCATCTCATATAGGTACTTCCTCCTCTAATTTAGATATTCTTGTTGCCAAAAGAAAAGGAACACAATCCTGTGTTACTCACCATCCTATACAAAACTTTGTTTCATATCATAGCCTTTCACCTACCAGTTGTGTATTTGTGTCCAACCTTGCCACTGAATGTATACCTAAACATGTGTCTGAGGCCCTCTCACATCCTAAGTGGAAAGAGGCAATGATAGAAGAAATGAATGCCTTGGAAAAAAAACCATACTTGGGAGCTTACTCCTATTGCCGAGGGAAACGTACAGTTGGATGCAAATGGATTTATACCCTTAAATATAATCTAGATGGCACAATTAATAGGTACAAGGCAAGACTTGTTGCTAAGAGATTTACTCAATCTTATGGAGTTGACAATTTTGAAACATTTTCTCGATTTGCAAAATTGACATCCATCCGATTAATCTTGTCTTTAGCAGCAAGTTATGATTGGCTTTTTTACCAACTAGATGTAAAAAATGCTTTTCTCCATGGAGACTTAAAGGAAGAAATTTATATGGATCCTCCACCAGGATTTGTCGTCAAAGGGCAAGAGAATAGAGTGTGTTTTCTTAAAAAAGGAGAATCTTCATACGCATCCGTCCCTCACCATTTTTTTTGTGAGAACTTTAGGTGAGGCCCATCTATCACTCAATCCAAACCTTGCAACACACATGAGACCCCATGATAGCAATTCGCCCCAACTTTTGGTCAGATCCGAATTTATTGGACCGTTGGATCGACTATACACCAATCCGAACGGAATGAATTTGTGAGCCATGGATGAAGGGGTTAAGGATATGTGATTGGGACCAAATTTGATATGTATGGTGCTTTCATATAGATCTCCCCCCCCCCCCCCCCCCCCCCCCAGTTTCATCCCT
Organism: Sextonia rubra; assembly: GCA_037013555.1. Lineage (NCBI taxonomy): Eukaryota > Viridiplantae > Streptophyta > Magnoliopsida > Laurales > Lauraceae > Sextonia > Sextonia rubra. Next base: position 70,894,985 of record JASUAD010000001.1, read on the forward strand.
TGGTGGGGCCCACAGTGGGCCCCACCAAAGAGTGTGCACAAAAAATCCATGAGGGACGTATGCACAGGAAAAGGCCCCTTAAAAAAGTCTTTCTATGGACTTAAACAATCACCTCATACTTGGTTTGAAAGATTTAGCAAGGCCGTGAGTAAATTTGGATTTACAAGGTGCCATGCAGATCATACTATCGTCATAAAAAGGAACAACATAAAGGTTGTTATACTTGTTCTGTATGTTGATGACATAGTAGTCATATGGGATGATGAAGATGGAATGCCAAACTAAAACATTTTCTTAAATTAGAATTTGAGATCATGGACCTAGGATTATTGAAATATTTCCTAGGTATCGAAGTGACAAGGTCGAAAGGTGGAATTGTTATCTCACAGGGAAAATATATACTTGACCTTCTTGAGGAAACATGAAAGCTTGGTGCAAAGCCAGTAGACACTCCAATAGAACAAAGCCATGGTTTACACTTGGAAAGTGGGGAACCACTTGAAGATAAAAGGATTTATCGGGAACTGGTGGGAAAACTTATTTATTTCACTATTACAAGACCTAATATTTTTTGTGCTATTAGTTTGGTAAGTCAATTTATGCATGCTCCCAGGATTGGTCATTTTGCAGCAATACAAAGAATTCTCAAGTATTTGAAAGGATCACTAGACCAAGGAATTCTATACAAGTCACATGGTCATGCAAAAGTGATAGCCTTCACCAATTCTGACTTGGCTAGATCTTTATTAGATAGAAAGCCAACAATAGGTTACTGGACAATGGTTGGATGAAACCAAATGTCTTGGAAAAGCAAAAAACAAGTTGTTACTGCTAAATCTAGTATTGATGTTGAGTGTAGAGATGTGGCTCATGTGTGTTGTGAGCTATTGTAGCTAAGGATCTTGCTGGAAGAGTTAGGATTGAAACACGATAGTCCAATGCATATGTACTCTGATAGTACCTCAGCAATCAAATTGGCTGAAAATCTAGTCTGCCATGAGCAAATAAAACATGTAGAGGTGGACTGCCATTTTATCTGTGAAAAAATTGAGAAGGAAGATGTACTGATTCAAGTTTATATTGATGATCAGCTAGCAAATTTTCTTACCAAGGCAATAAATAAAGCTAAGTTGCAATTTGCTCTTTCCAGGCTGGGCATAGTAAATATCTATGTACTAGCTTGAGGGGGGTGTTGTGAGTAATTGTAGTGAGTCAAGGCTTTTCTTTAAATTCTAGAAAAGGCAAGGTGCTTTTATGTAAATATAGGAAACTTGAGGGACTTATTTGTAATTTTCAGAAATAATGGAATAACCACAAAATGAGGATCGACTGACCTAGAGGATCATTTGATCCTTTGGTGGCTTCATCAAATTCTTCTTCTTTCTCTCCTTTTTCTATTTTCTTTCTTTTAACATTTTATTTGATACTCTAGCATGAACCCTTAGATCTAAGAAGATCCAAGATTGTAACTATACCGCCATTGCTCGTTCTCCAAGGAAAGAAGTTCATGACCCCTGCGCCTTCTACCTCCCTATAGCATTGCTCCATCAGACTTTCGCCTATTGCGGAAGATTCCCCACTACTACCTCCCGTAGGAGTCTAGGCCGTGTTCAATCCCAGTGTGGCTTATTAGCCTCTCAAATCAGCTCTTGATCATCGCCTACTTGACCTTCCTTGCATGAAACCGAATCGATTTTTAGATATCTAGGTTTCTCTCCCATAGTTTTATAATGCAACTCATAAGTTCAATCCCACTATAATCGGTGCAACTTTCTTTTTCTCCTTTGTTGATATATATATATATACTGGTACTACAACGCTTCTCAATTCATTCGACATTTTATTTTCCCTTAATATATTGTTGAAGAGTTTAGTTAACCAAACCAACCTAATTTCTCTTAGCATTTCCAGGCCTCCATGGGAATGCCACCTGGCCCTATAGCCTTTCCAGTCTTCATTCTTGCTAATGCCTTTTTCACTTCTAACCTAATTCTGCATAAAAGGTATGTTGTGCTAATGAAGTATCCTCTCTTGATCCTAAGCCATATATATCTTTCTTTAGCACCATTTCCCTTCACTAAAACCATTTAGTCATTGCTCTTTATACATTTGACGTGATCCAAGTCTCTACTTTTCCTTTCCCTCATTTTTTGCAAGCTTGAGAATATCTTTAAACGTAAACAATTTAAGTCCGTTGTGATTAATAATTTTAGATTAGATTTTAGTTAGAAATGTAAATGGGCATACAAAATTGATGTCAATTTTTGCCTTGTAGAGGATTTTATTTTCAATGTAAAAATGATGAAGTTTGTATTTAAAGTAGAAATTAGGGAGGCCCTTCTAGTTGAAAATGATTATTTTTACACCGATTTCTTTTTTGTGCACATTATACTAATATTTTTGCATTGAGTTGCTTGATTAAGTTAGTAGGAAGCTTGATTGATTTGGTCAGATCATACTGCAAAAGTTTTAGCTGTTGCAATGCCAATCTAAAAACTACTTGCCTCAGGATACAATAGGCTTACACTTCTCTACAATTCTGCATCAATGTTGAATTACATCGATGGAAACACAAACTATATACAGTGGGCCTTCTAGTATAGTTCTTTTCTTTTTTTTACAAAGTTCAATCTTTATTTTTGTTGTCATCATCATCGCTAGAAAGTTCCACTACCACCACCATCATTGAACCCTTATCCAATCTACTTGGGGTTAGTATTGTTAGTTATATTTTGCCACTCTATCTCCTTTTTAATGACATTATTCTTTGTCACCTCACAATCTAAGATGTCAAAAAATATATAAGCTCTGGGAAAAAAAATATTGTTCTTGGTCTGAAAATCCAACTTTATCAAATGCTTAGATTTGGACAACTTTGAGGCCCTCAATATAGTACCTCCCTCAATCGGGGTGGTTCCCATTTTCTGCACATAGGGTCATAGGGGATCATTCTAACCTGTACCAGCTGGACCATTCATCTTTCAACATTTCAATAAAGTATTGTTTCATATTTGACTATAATTTCTTATTACCTATAAGAGTTAATTCTCCCTTGTCAGGTTGTTGGTGAACCAAAAAAAGGAAAAAAAAGAAAAAATTCTTTACGTATGACGTATGTATATATGCTAAGAAGCATGGACACGGACACGGACACGGGACACAGATACGACACGACATGGACACGCCGACACGGCATTTCTCAAAAAAGCAGGACACGGACACGTCGGGGACACGTTAATAATGTATATTAATTTATATATATACATCTACTAAAAAAATAATATCATTTTAACTTTTTTAATCAATTTAACAATCAAAAAATAAAAATTCAAGTACCAACTAACAAACATATCAAATTATCAAATATCAATACGACACTAAAACATAATTCATAATCATTAAACATAAAATATCCATAGTTCCATAAAATCCATAAAAAGAAAAAGGCGGATCATCTCTTTCCCCTCTCTAAAAAAAAAAAAAAGAGAGCAAAAGAAAAGCCAATCTTGAGGCCTATTCTTTCGTGAAATATTTATTTGTCTTTTGCTTATGATATAATTGATATTTATAATCATATGTTTTTCCATGGTATAAAATTGTTATATATCAAGTTTACAAGTTTTAATAACCACATATTAATAAAGTGTCCAAGAGATATTAGCCACATATTTATTTTTTAGTTATAGACATGGGCTAGGAATTGTGGGACACGTTGCAAAAAGAGTGTCAAACAAGTGTCCAAAATTAAGATTTTTAGTTGTTAATTATGGACACGGCTAAATAGTATCGGACACGTGTCCAAGAGTGTTCGAGGAGTGTCAGTATCCGTGTCGGACACGTTACTTTCTTAGAAGTATCCGTGCCTCTTAGTATATATGTATCTAGAACTATTGTTCTGAAAATCAAAATTGGGTCCCCAATTGAATCAAATCATGAAGCATAGGATTTTTTTATTTTCCTTAAAAAGTGTAACAAAATAAGAATGTCATAAATAAAAAAAAATTGGAGCTCTTCAGACTTCATCCATTAATCTATAATTGTGACAAATAGGACTTGCACAATCACATGAAGAGCATCAATAGTTAGAAATTTATCACATATCATATATGTGAATAATTAAATATGTTTAAGATATCAATGTTGAAGAGGTAGAGGTAAACCGAAAAAAACATTGATAGAGGTCATTAAATCAAATTTGAAGAAGTTAAACGCATCTATAAGGATTTGGCTCAAAATAGAACGGAATGGAAAAACAGAATTCATATAGCCGACCCCAACATGGTTGGGATGAGGCTTTGATAATGATGATGATGATAATCAATTTTTTTCTGCCCCTCTTCAAATTAAAACATCTAAATCCAAATTATGAACATTACATGATTACTTGAAATTAAAAAGAAGAGTGATGCATGAAGAAAGAATGAAAATACTAAAAAAATGATATAAGGAACCTTTTCCTGCAGTTGACTGTTCCATTTTCCCAAGAATCTTTCCAAAATCCCTCATTCTCATCTTAGAAGTTTACTCGATCACCAGCTATTGTTTATTATTTTGTCTCATCTTTCGATGGTAATGCTAGATAACCTCTTCAACATAGAAATACAAAGAAAACAAAAAAGACTACTAGCCTGGTTTTGCTATTCTTCTCATGACATTTGCTTGAGCTATCGTCAAAAAAGACTGTCTCTTGAATTGTGCCATGTGAGATTGACGCCTGAAGCTGAGATGTGTTTGAGAATGGGAGCAGTAGCATAGATACAAATGTTTTCCTTATCATTCAGTGCAAATAATATCTTTTGAGATTTGAATTGTAGGATTTTAACAATGTCTAGAGCAGTGATTAGGCGCAAAAGTACATTACCTGACCCTGGCTGTGAACTGCTATCCCATGCAAATAGGGTTGCAAATGGGACCGTTTTGGGTCAGAACCATACTAGACCCAACCCTAGACCCATTTCTAATTAACAGTTCTGGTTTCAACTCAGAACCTATTTTGTTGGCTCCAGACAATTCCAATAGGGCTACCCAGATCCGGGTCCAACTAGAGGACCAAAATCTAGTTCCCAAACTAGTTCTAACTTTTTCTCTTTTTTTTTTCCTTAAAGAAGGATATCATTCAATTTATAACAATGCATTCAGTCTACTACTTAAGGATTAAACATAAAAATGTCTGACAAAAGTTTATTATGAGCTATAGTTATCAACATTATTGACACATATGCCAGGTCCCAGCTCCACGGGGTCGAAACCTATATGGACCCAAAACCGAACCCGTTTATCAATTAGAACCCAAATTGGGTTCCAGACCCGGAGACCTGTTTACGAATCGGAACCTAAAATAAGTTCTAAACCCAGTTTTTTACGGGTCAAAACCTCTACAAAATTAGATACCCGTTTGCATCCCTACATGCAGTATCAATGTTGATCTGGTTTAAAAGGTTGATAGATATTCTGATGGTTGAGAAGAAATATTTTTGAGTTACTTCAAATATTTTATTGTGGTTTGTCAGACCAGATTCTAACTAGAAATCTTGCCTTTTGGAGGGCCAGCTGATGGTGGTAATGCTTATGCATATAAATGAGTTACAATATTCACTACCGAATTTTTCTGGGATCATATCCATTGGATATGCATCCATGCGCTTGTTCCATTAAATCTTAGTAGAAAAGTAGTGCTAATGGCTTGGATGCCAGTCATGATTGCATTGCCTTCCCACTTCCATCCCCACTCCAGCTAGTTGCTTCAGGTCATAATATGGTCTGTTTCCTTTGTTTCAGTTAAATTTCCCCATGGAGTTATATGGTCCTTGTTATTGAATGCTGTAGCTTCATTCATATACTCTTCATTTATGGTTCTTCACCAATTATGTCTTGGAATGAATGAGAACTAGGCAAACCTAGCATAGCACCCATCCCAATGAAATTCTTCACAATTGTAGAAGCTAAAGAATTTTCTGACATCCAAATGCAGGTTTGGGACATTTGATTGCAAAAACGGAAGAAGAATATGTCCAGTTGGCACTAGAATTGGCATCCAATATCACAGCTCTTTCAAACCTCAGGATGAGTCTTCGCAACCTCATGTTGAAGTCCCCAGTCTGTGATGGAGCAAACTTCACTCTGGGATTAGAGTCAACATACAGAAGCTTGTGGCACAGATACTGTAAGGGTGATGTGCCATCCCTGAGGCAAATGGAATTGTTGCAACGGCAGCAGGAGGAAACAGTTCCTGAGAAGCCATTGACGGATCTCGCTGAGCCCACAAAAATCATTTCTTTTTCATCGGGTGAGTCCCAACCCACAGCCATTAAGATGAATGGCATCGGTCCCGCACCATCTATTGCAAAACTTCACGAAGCGAATGGGATTCAATCAAACCAGTCTACAAATTCAGGAAACCCTAGCGAATGATGGAACAGTTACCCAAGGGCTCGGCCAACCTTTCAGTGCACTTCTGGGATCTGTATATGCTTCCGCCTGTTGATTGTTTCGTCCTCCCATACACCTGTGTATCATCAGTCAATTATTTTATTGAAGTTGGCAAGGTGACAGCAGTTGACGATAGCCAGTGTATTGGACTCTGTGTCACATTTTTCAGAAAAGATTGGCAGCAGCTTCTTAGGACTCAATAGAAGGCAGAAAATAGGATGTTGCAGGCTGGTTTAAGGAGTGCGTGTGATGATGTCATGTGATTCTTACAGTGGCCTGTACTGGATTCAGAAGTGAATCAGTCTCTTTACAATGGAGGATAGATTGTTTGTAGTTGCATGCCTCACCAAGCAATTGTGAAGGAAAATCAAAGCTTCATCATCCAGTTGATCCTGTTTTTTGTCATTCCCATTTGGTCTTAATCCTAATGATGCTTAGCTAAATATCCTGGAGATGATCTGACCTTTGATGAGAGGTTTTCAGGTGGCCTACTCATCAGATGGTTTTTCTTTGAAAATGGGTTATGAATTCTCTGAGCTGTCTTTTTTATCATCTGTTTTGCATAGAGTGTCCATGAAGATTGATGAAAAGCTGAAAAAAGGGGCCATTAACTTGAATTTTAGCCGGTTTTAAACATGATCTTGGAACTAGTTTCGAATCGCACATACCATTGGGTGAGTTGGGACTCAGTAGTTCTAAAAGCTCATCATCATCTATTGATAATGTGATTAAAATGAACAGAAAAAAGAATGAGTGAAATCATGTAATGAGGTTGTGAGTGAAATCATATATTGAGGTTGTCATTGATCGAACAATAAAATTTTATTGGTTACAGAAAAAGGAGGGAATTATTTTTGGATATTAAGATGTCAAAGGTGGGTCCATCAAAGCTATGCGAGGTCTTTTTTGGAAGAATTTCAAATAAAGCCCAAAGGTTTTACCTTATTTCAAAAAAGGACAAAAGTTTTAACACTTTTCAAATTAGTTCCTAAAGTATTCTGGAAAGTTTTTAATTAAGGATATTCATCCATTTAAAGGTACTTCTTGATCATGTTTTTTTCTAAATTTTTTTGAAATATCAAAGTACTAATTATTTAAAGCCTTGACATGGTTTCAGCAGCTATTATATGTAATCGATCACCTATGATATGCTAATTGTCTTTGATCATTATTGCAAAGATGTTGGAGAAGAAAATGGGAAGAATATAGAGTAATTGATTGATGAATTTATTTCAATGAAGGTTAATTTGGGTATTTTTAAAATTTTGAGTAAAAAAGATGTCAAAAAATAGCTTTAAATGTATAGATGTCCTTAATTAAAATTTTTTTGAAAAACTTAGAAACAAATTTGAAAATTTTTGAAACTTGTACCTTGTTAGAAATAATGGAAAACCTTGCGGCCTTATTTGAAAATTTTCCTAATCCTTAGCCATCTTTTGTACCATTTGTGTCGCTTATATATGTATTTATTTAATAAATTGGACGTGATTGGGTTTTGAGACATACTTCTGGTGGGTAGAAATGTGCAATGGTCTTAAGCGAGTTAGATTTTGGTAAATTAGCTACTTCTAAAAGAACGAAAAATAGCCTGACCAAACCGTATTACCCGGTTTGTTGGAAGATATGAAAGTCATGGTAAATATGCAAATATTGAAAACCATCATTGCCTGATTGAATGGTGTATCAAAGAAGGATAAGATCTATATCCACTAATCCTCTTTTATATGCTAGGACTAGTGGACCTCCTATGTTCCTGTATAGTGCACTCAACTCTATTTATTTTATATGTTAATGACACTTTCTGTTTGGATTTGGATTTTCTCCTCTTTTATAGTATTATTATCATGACTTTCTTTTAAAGGAAAAACCTCCATGGAGCATTAGTACTTGTGATAAGGTGTGCACCATGTGCTTAAATACATAGGGGTTCACCACATGATCTATCCGATTGGACCATAAAACAGGCCTCCCTACCATGATAGTCACCGATCTTGGACTTAGCATATATCCAAATACTTAGCATCTATCCAAATGGAATGGACCATTGGATCAACTATGTAATCATTTTGGATAGTAACAACTTATTGAGTGTCGATCAAGTGATTAGAATGATGATTTGAGCCTTCATCACTATACATAGGTAGGTGATGGGGAGGTTTTTGATCCCCTATGGTCCCATCCCCAAGTGGGGCCTAAGTCGCCCTCACAAGAAAATGCGCTCACTTTATCATGAGTATCTGTGTTTTTTCGGTTGGAAGGGGAGGTCTTGTAAAAATATGGCTATTGGTAGAGTTTGTGAGAACCATTGGCACTAACAAATACAAGAGGCCTTTAAGTTTTGAGTAAAAAAAAGGACAGAGGCACAAAGCAAAACAAAACAAATGTTTTCTACTATTAAGACCAAGGCCTTGAAATGGATGGTTAGCAAATAAATGACAAGGTTCTCTATGTGAATTTCTTGGCTTTTTATTGGACAATTGCACATTTATTAGATCATATTTTTGTTTCAGTAAACGCTTGGTTAGGTCCAAACCGTTAATGTCTCATATTTTCGAAAGTATATAGAGGCACGTAGAAGCCTAGGTTCTCTCTCTCTCCTCTCAAAAGCATGGTCTTGCAATGTTTGTGGACTTTGTTGGCATTGTAAAATATTTGATAAGCTGCTTGGTTGCGAGAAAAATTTTGAAAGACACCGGTCATTTTGTAAAATAGTCAAGCCGACCATGAGTATGGTAAAGTGGGTCCCACCAATTTTCTATTTTGTTATTTTTACTTAGAAAATGTCCTAATTGCATTTTTAGTCATCCATTTAAATCAAATAAATGTATAAATTGTGACCATGTCCCTACCATACCATTACCTCCCATGTGAGTCATTGGTACTAGCCTCCAGATGTAATTAATTTTATCTCAATGAAAATAGGGTGGAGATTCAAGAGAAGAAATTTGTTCTTTTGATCTCAAAAAATGAGGAAAGAAGGCTAATGGGTAAAACAAATATGGAACTTCAACTTTTCACTCAAATAATCTGATTTGCAAAGAGATACATCGCTGAATTTATAGGTTCCATTTTTAATCCGGGATTAAATGTCACTTAATTCCTTATACTTCCCTAAGCAACAATTTAATAATTAATATGCAAGAATAATCCAAAAGACAAATAAAAAGCCCAAAAGATACTAAAAAAAAATAATGCCAACTAAATAAAACAATGAACCATGATAAATGCTTGTTTGGGTTCATGTGCTTCCATGGAATCTAGCTTACTTCAAATAGCCCCCTTTAAGCTAGAGTTCTCTTATTCCAACTAAAGCCTCCATTTTGATAAACAATATGTGGCTAATTTATTATCACAAAATAATTTTATAGCTTCTTCATGCTCATGATTTAGCTCCTCCAAAATCCACCTCAACCACCTACCTTGACAACCAATTGCAACAAGAGCAATATGTTTAGCTTCCACTGTAGAGAGTGTTATAACAAATTACTTTTTTAAAGACCATGAAATTGCACTAGAACCAATATTGAAAACATACCCTAAAATACTCTTGCAGTCATCAAAACTTCCAACCCAATCACTATCACAAAAGCTAACAAAACTTGGATTTCCAGCTTTGTAATAGTGGAGACCATTATTTTGTGTTCCTTATGCACAACTTAAAATTCTTTTTCATGCTTCCCAATGAGCATCTACTAGTGATTCCATAACACGCTTGAGCATGCTTACTGAATATGTGAGATCTGGTCTTCTTGTTGTTAATTACATTAGACCACCGACAAGGCTTCTATAAAGAGTGGGATCCACGCCTTCTTTCCATCATATTTGCTTAACTCCAAAGCAACTTCCATGTGATCGAGCAATAATAGATTGCATCTTCCATCCTAAACTTTTTCAATAACTCTTTTGCATATTTATTTTAAAAAATGCAAATATCATCTTCATTTTGATTTACTTCAATTCCAAAAAGAAGTAAAGTAACCCATGTCTGTCATCTCAGATTTATGCATAATGGCCATTTTTCTCCATTCGTATTCTTCAGGACAGATATAATCGCGGTTGTTCCCCATTCATATTGCATAAAATTCTCTTCGTGTTCTTTGGTTTTCCTCTTTCCCTGCTCAAATGCTTTACTACCTTACATCACAACACAACTTACATTGACACCCACTATGATCACTTGTCCACCGCTCTCCTAAGCAAAAATAGGAATTGGTACCTTAACAGTCTCACTTTTCCAACCTCTAAAATACAATTCGCGTTGCTCCGCCCACATTAATGAGATAGCCTGTCTGATAACTTCATCAAAACAGTAATAATAGGTTGAAATTCCTCAACAAAAGTACAGAAATGGCCATAAACTCCACAAAACTCTGAGCTTTTCTAGCCAACAGTGGCCTCTATCTTCATAAAATCCACCAATCATTTGACTGTTAAGGCACTCTGACGCAAGGAATGGGCGATCAGTCCAAAAATCCATCTTATCCGACTAGCATTCCATGATACCCTTAAACTTGCAGAAAGGTCTTCAACTACTGGTTGTTTTCTTCATTTCCCCAGAAAGTATACGCTTCCAATAACTAACTCTATCAATGTTGCTAAAAGAAAAAAAAAATCCGTCACTAAATCTTCAATAACAAACAACTAAACGTAGGAAACTTGCAATCACAAACGTAAATACAGAAACAAACACTAAACTATGGGTTTCGAGACAATAAATTCACCCCCACCTAGGGAATTTGGTCCGCAAATTCACAACTGACGAATAGAGGCTTCTCACGTAAAGAAAAAAAAGTTTGCTTGGGTACCACAAACTAGAGGGTTTAGGAGGGCCGGGCATACCTTAACCAATAGTTACTATAAATGGACTTAGCAGTCACTCCACATTATAGTTGCCTGGGCAAAGAAACTTGTACTGGAGAAGCTTAGCAGGCTGATGAGCCTTCCAGGGCTAGCACAGCTAGTGCATGGTTAATGGAACCGCATCGGAAACAAGCTGTGGTACAGCTGCGGCACACTGAAGTCTGGTGGCCCTTCCCACAGTAGTCGCAAGTAATCTTGCCTCCAGGTCGCCTGTTGTGTCTTTTCCTCTTACCTTGTTGGTTGGTCGGATCATCATTCTTGAGGATAGTCGGTTTTGTTAGCAAGTTTCATACTTTCTATCCTAGTCCCCCATGATGGCATGAGGCACGAACGACGGGAGAAATTCAAAAGTGAAGGCTGCATAGATACTCATACTACATGTGACCTCGGGTACGTCACCTACAATAGTATCCCTAAAGAATTTCTGGACTTTGAAGTGGAGGCTATCTCTTCCACAAATGAGTATGAGATGGACGATTATGAAGAAACGATTCCGACTTATGAACCAGATGACTTGACTTCTTTCCAACAAAATGAAGAAGAGGGCGACAGTGACAATACTCCTCCGTGGATTATATGGCCATCAGGTAAAGAACAGATTACCGGGGCCAACAGGAGTGGGATCATCTTGTATTAAATGTAGAAGTCGAGAGGCTAATAAAAATAAATCCTTAGAAAGGGATAAGGCCATGGCTCAAATTGAAAATGATACCCTGGAGGAATTTACAGAGTTAGAAGCTTCTGAAAACAATGTGGAAGAACCTTCTCCTAAACCCTCAACAAAGGATCATGCCCAAAAGCTCAAAAATAAAAGGAAGCTTATAGCATAAACCCCCAAGCGATAGATCTCACAAAACCACCTGTTCTTGGGGCCCTGATATCCAAAATACTTTTCATCCTTTACGGAAGGGCTCTAGATCATTTATTTGGAACATTGCTCACCAAGAGAACAATGAAGGCAAAGACGTCACCCTTTATGACCATTCTCAAATGATACTAGGAGTAGAACGCAAATACTCTCTAATCGAAAAGGAATGATTGGCACTCATGTTTGTTGTCCAAAAACTATGACATTATTTACTCTCCCACAATATATACCTAATCTCTCGGATAAATCCAATAAAAGTATTGGTCTCAAAAGCTAGAGATTTAAGTGAACGATGAACAAAGTGGTCCATCCTGCTCACGTAATATGACCTTAGATACATTCCAGCGAAGGTAGTTAAACGACAAGCCTTGGCTGCCTTCTTGGCAAAAGGTTCTCAGCTTGAAGAAGAATGCACAAATGAACCAATGTTCCTCGTTTAAAACTCCGTAACAGAGATAAAACCGGATGTTCACTAGATTATGTACTTTGACGGAGCATCAAGAACCAATGAACATCACTAGATGGTAGCAGGAGCGGGAATTGTCTTCTAGAGCCCAGAAAAGACATACATACCACACTCCTTCTCCGTAATCGAAAGATGCTCCAATAACAAAGCAGATATACAGCCCTAATTATTGGACTATAACTCACTTTGGAGTTTGGTATCAACATTCTAAGAGTCTGTTAAGACTCTCAACTCATCATCAAGCAAATAAACTCAGAGTATCAGGTGAAGGCACCAAGCCTACTACCATACCACTATCGAGCTTAATAATTAATGTAACAATTCACCCTAATTAGATTCGACTATGTCCCAAGATAGCAAAATGCTAAAGCTAACTCATTTGCTAATTTAGCAGCATCACTCGCCGTACTAGAAGGTGATTAGATCGACATCACAGTTGTTAGACAACGATTTCTACTACCTCTAAAATCTCTTATGGCAGTTGCATAATGCTTCAAAACAACTGGAAACCACATTTCCACTTTTGAGAATGCTTTTTGAGAGTAGAAATAACTCTTCATTGAGTACTTACTTGATGGAGTTCTACCGAAAAATCCTAAAGATAGAGCGAGTATTCAAAGGTGAGCTCTAAATTCCACTTTGACATGCCTTCAATGATATTGTACCGAAAATCATATGACGAGGTTCTTCTTTGCTACTTATCTCAAAAGGAAGCGAAAGAAACCCAGAAGGAAGTACACGCTGACTTATGTAAGCACATCTCCCAAGGCTAAAATTACATGACCACATTAGAAGACTAGGTTACTACTGGCTAACAATGGTCTCCAATGCTATGAAGTTTGTAAAACAGGTATAGAGAATGTCAAGTTTATAGAGACTACATTCATGTGCCTCTAGAGAATTTACAGCTAACTTTTGTTTCTCAACAATTTGAATCTTGGGGAATGGATACTATCGAAAGAATTCACTAGCCATAAGATCGAGGTCATCATTTCATCTTAGCTGCCATAGACTACTTCTCCAAATGGGCCAAAGTAGTACCCTTAATAAAGTCAAAGCAAGCAAGGTTTTCAATTTGGTAAAGACAAATATTATTTGTAGGTTTGGGGTATCGAAATGGTTGCACCATGACAACGGACTACAATTCCATAATGACAAGTTTTATAGCTTTTGTGACAAATATGGGATATAATGTTGCCCATCCACTGCTTATAACCCTGCTGCAAACGGCTTGATATAAGCATTCAACATGACGATTTTCAAAATATTGAAAAAGAGGGTCTTAGACAACAAAAAGTTATAGGGCACGAAGCTACCAGAAGCATTATGGGCTTATCATACCACTGTTCGCAATCCCACTAAATCTACCCCTTACTCCCTAGTTTACAATGTGATGCAGTGGTGCCCGTTAAGATATAGCTCCTTGCCTTCTGTGTGGCTCTCACATAAGTGGAAAAGCAAAACTAAAACTCTAAGAGCTTGAGAGTCTCAATGAAAAATGATCAGCAACTTGGCAGATCATCAAATTATATCAAGCTCGAATGATCGGGGCCCTTGACAAAAAAGTAAAGGTCATTCAAAAAGGGCGACTTGGTGTTAGTTGTCAAGAGACCGATCAACCCTACCAATAAGTCAAAATGGAAATTTGAATCAAAATGGAAAGGACTGTTTGTCATAAACAAGGTCTACTCCAACGGCGCCTATACTGTTCTCACCATAGAAAGAAATCGGCATATGATGCCCATGTATGGAAAGTTTTTGAAGCAGTACTACTCGTACTGAAAGAGGCTATTTCCCTTCAAACAAAAAAGAAGAAGAGACGAAAAGAAAATGAATGGGAAGACTCGCATTGAAACATGCAGCCCTCAACAATAATTAGTATGGAATGAGATCACCCCAAATAAAGTCATACATTAAGACACTTGCCAACAGCCATTCATCTGATCTCTTCTGAATAATGAAGGAGGAATAAGTCAAAGACCCTGGGTAAAGTCACACAACAAGTCACCAACTAATGTCTTTTCATTTGACGCCTCCCAACATTTCAAAAAGGGAACAAGTCATGGGCCATGGATAAAGTTAATACAATCAAAGACCAGCTAAAGTGTATTCTTATGATCCCCTTTATTCCTAAGGCCTACAATCTTCAGTTAAATAAAACCCCAGACCACATACATCAAACCAGTCAAACCACACAAAGAGAATCAATCATCCAAAGCCTTTACAAAACAATCATTCATTCATAAATACCTTTTTTTAACCTCCATTACAAGTAGAAAAAAGTAGAGGCCACAAAATTTCTATATTCGTGCAGAAAAGTCTTTGAGCTTAGAAGAAGCTTGATGACTGAGATGGGCCACGTAGGCATGCGCAGCTGGATCAGGGGAGGTTATTCTAAGGGCCTCCTCCGTAGATCTTACTAGATCGGTGAGCTCAGCCTTCCTAGTATTCGGCTTGCTATCATTACTATGTAACTTCTCAGAGGAAGAAGTAAGCAGAGCCTCGCCTTTGGCATATGAAGGCCGAAGTTCGACCAACTTCTTCTCAGCAATCTCAATATGCTTTCGCAAAGTCTCTACCGACCGCTTAGCATAGTTGTTGTAAAGAAACGGACGCGCTCCTAGCTGCCCGAGATGAGTAACCTCGCGCTCGAGGGCTAGCTTCCTGTCAAGCACTTCACGTTGATAAAAGACAACAGGGTCTTCTATGGCCTGTGCTTGCCACCTTTTGGCATTTTTCTAAAAGCTCGTCAAAATAACCATTAGAGGACATACGTCCATGGCCCTAGCACCAGTCGCCAAAGCAAAGTCCACCAAGCAACAAGAAGATCCAACAAGCTTGACCTCACCGAAAGATAAGGCGTGTAGGAGACCACTCAAAGACAACCGCATGGTTTCCTTCGCCACCTCAATAGAGTTCAAGTCATCTTTCGTGGCATACTGCTTATGGGCAAACCCTCCATCCAAGAAGTATCTATAATCATTAGTACTGGCGACTGCTTTCTCAAATCTTACCATTTCTCTGGCCTGTGTTGAGATGGGCAACGGATGATACAACGAAGAACCCTCAGCAACAAAAGCAGGGCGTGCAACCGGTCCCGCCTCAACAAGGGCAAGATAGGAATTTCCAACATGCACTTCCTGTCACGCCCCCAAAACTGGGCCAGATCCAAACCCGGTTCCAGGGGTGTGAGAATTGGGGCCAATTAACATTTTTCTAAACATAAACAGCACGAGCCCCAATTTCGGGTGGATCGAAGTCCTTCGTGAGGTTATGCTTAATGATCAAGCAACCATAATTACACGCGGAATTAAAATCCATACTCATCGCAGACGAATATCACGTCGCAATAAGGTAGCAAATCTCATTAATAATAAAACCAGAGTCAAGTGTTTCAAAGCATTACAATTAGAGTTAAAATTTCAAAACAACCAAACTTAAATTAATAAACTGATGGCCCAGACATGACCTTGTTACATAATCTAAAGTTTTCGAACTCAGCACCGCACTAGGACACCTCAGATGATGTCATCGGTGCTCCATTCAACAACTCCGCTATCTGGCGGAATTTCCTACATCACCTGACCCTTCGGTTCGGCACCGGTAATGGAACCTAGACACCCAAAAGTAGTGGGTCAGATTGACATAATCTGGTAAGAGGGTAAGCTGCAAACAATGGATAACTCAAGATATATCAGATGCAAACCCCAATGGCATGAATGCACAGAAACGAGTATTCCCGCGGATAAATATACAGAAACGGGTAATCCCGCATACAGATAAAAGAAACGGGTAGTCCCGCAGATAATAACAGAATCGGGTATTCCCGCAGATAATAACAGAAACGAGTATCCCCGCAGATAATAACAAAATCGGGTATTCCCGCAGAAAATAACAGAAATGGATATCCCCGCAGATAATAACAGAAGGCACAGCTGTATGCTATAATCCATAGTACACACTGACCCAATGGCGTACGTCCACCTCCGAATTGCAATTGGTCAGAGATATATATAAATATGCATATTTACAAATACATATATATACAGATGCAGAATGAATCATGATATGACACCCTTAATCCCAAATTCAAACCAATATCAATTTGAGTATTTCGATTTTTAAATTTGAAAATGTATTATGAACGTGTGTCAATTCAAGTTTTCCGAGAGTAAGCACTAAACCACCTAACGGTCATAGTTGGTTAAACATACACATAAGCCCCAGCTCTCTATAACAAGGAAATGTGAGTCCACGATGCCGATATACTACTTTTGGTGCTTATCATGTAGTGCATCCCAAACCTCACATTTCCATTCTGCATTTAATCTAATTCTCATGTGAACATTCAGCTAACTTTCCTAAAAACATAATTCATCTAATCCAATTATGTATATTTAGTATGTTTTACTAATTGGGTGAAAGATGTTTAAATTACAAATCCAAATTTAAATCAAGTTATGATCAAAGGGAAAATGGCATAATTATTTCCTTAAATAACATTGTTGTGTATAATTACACCTTATCATTTTATTCAAAACAAAAGGTACAAATTTTGGACCCTAGCTTGAAATCAAACTCAATTTAGAAATCCAAATTAGAATTATAAATATAATCTAGTTAATATTTAATAATTACCAAATACATCTTAATTAATTGGTAACCAATCTAAATAAAAATACTAATCTCAAGTACCAGGTCCCCAACTACTTTTATAACAATCATAATCGAATTTTTAATCATATCTAATTTAATAATTAATTAATATAACCACGTTTTCTTTAATCTTCTAAAACATCAACCACATATTAATACTGTAATGTTTATATTTAATAACCTAAAATTCTAATTACAATTATAAATATATATATTTTTTAAAACAAAAATGGGCCCAACTTGCCATCAACCCGGCCCAGCCGCAGTTGGGCCCAGCAGCACCCGGGCCGGGTGCTGCCAGGCCAAGCCGAGCTAGGCCCTGCCTCCATCAACCCGGCCTAGCCGCAGCTGGGCCCAGTAGCACCCGAGCCGGGCACTGCCAGGGCCAACCGGGCTAGGCCTGGCCTGGCAGGCAGGTAGCAGGCAGCACGTTGCTGCCTGCTGCCTGTGCTGCAACAGGCAGCCTGTGCTGCACTTGGCAGCCAGCGCTGTTGCCTGGGCGCAGCACCTGCGCTGCATAGCACCAGAAATTTTTCTTTTTTCTTTTTTTAAACCAGACAAACTCATATATATATATATATATTTTAAAGAAAAGAAATCTCAATCTTAGTTGATCCCAAATCAAGATACTAAATCGGACGTCGAAATCAAATGAAAGTTTGAATCCAAACGAAGAAACTCTACAAAAACATATTAACCAAAACGCAACCAAAATATATTACAAACATCCAAAAGACATTGCTTATAATTATCCACTTGCCTGGATCTTGAAGCCAAAACAGATATGAAGATCAAAGTTTGGAAGACCCCACCTTGGTTTCCCCCTTAGAGAGCTTCTAGTGTTTTGGTTGAAGAAGAAAGGAAGAGGGTTGGAGAATGGGGAAAAACCCTAAGAATAGAGTTTATATAGAGATGGGGTTTTTCTAAATTACAAGAAAGGGCCCCCTGCTTTTTAGTGGGTTTTAAGAAATTTCAGAAAGAGTCGTCTTGCCTAAAATGGTCCAATAACTCAGACCCAATTATATTAATTCAATCCATTTGACCCTTTTAACCCAACTCAAATTCGACAAACCGGTATGACTCAATATAAAAATTTGGGACTTGACACTTCCTCTTCAAAGGGGCAACCCATTAAGTGCCCAAAGCCCCAAAAACTTGTGAAATGCCAGCTGCCTCTCGATTCTCAAAATGAATCCTAGGAGAACGCTCAATGTTGCTCAAGTCAACTTATCTTGCTACAACGTTTTAGCCGGATCACTAGCCTTGAGAATACCCGCGTCCGAACTTATCTTCCGGTCCCAACTTGACCGAAGCAGTTTTCACATCAACCCCTTGGGAAGCCAAGGGCCCCACACCTTTTAAATCATTTTTTGCAGAAGCCATAGGGTGGTATAAGGACTAGACCCAATTTCTTCAGATACAATTACTATCTTAGGGTCCTCCTTCCACTTCACAGCAATGTCCTCCATCGCAACCCTGACAATCTTATCAACAATTTGTTTAACATGTCTTTCAACATCTTTTCCATCCAATTCGGGCTGTGCTTCGGGGTTGGTGCCACAAGAGAATTTGCAAGATCCTGTGCATAATCGCACACCCCAGAAATCTCTTGGCATGAGGAGATATCATTAAGAGTAGCCTTCACCGTCTTGAAAGCATCATACACCTCTAGAATAGATGGCCGCTGATTAATTGCGGGATCAACCGACAAAACAGGTGAAGAACGCTCTGGCAATAACTCCACTTGATCTACAAAGCAAATGCGGGCAACTAAGCTAAAGAATGAACAAAAGAAGCTAAGCCAAAAAGAAAACAAGGCTCACCTGGCTCTGGGAATGACTCCTTGGATGATGCTCGAGGAGTCTTTGCAAAAACTCTCTCAACCGCTAGGTCTGTAATAGGTATCTCAAAGTTGCAAAGCCTGAAGGACTTCGTCCAAAAGCACCGACAAACTAGCCCACTGAACGAGCTCTTCCCTATCAGATACTGGTAAGTACAAGAAAAAATGTGTTAAGGAAAAGAAGGAAAAATCAGAACCAAAGATTATAAAGCAAAATGAAGTGCACCATAATCTTCAACAGCCTCAATCAAGGGATCTGCTGCCACATCCTTCTCATCTGAGTTTGTAGATTCTAAAAGAAAAAAAGTGATGATCAAACTGCTCATAGGAAAAAGAAATGGACAAGAAGTTGAAAAAGTTACCTGTGACAAGACGAGGCGAATGTCAAGTCCAAGAATGGGCAGGGGTGTCCTTCTTCAAGCCCTGGTTATCTCGGCCACGCTTTGATTTCTTTGAAGGAGGCTCCACCAAATTACTACGAGCCCCAGCTTGTTTCTTACCTCTAACGGGGGCAGACTCGGAGGCCTTAAGACTTCTCAGAAATAGCAACAACCTTACTAAGCTTCTTTTCAGAAGGCTGGGTGGTATATCGAGAAGAAGTCCCCACAACATTCTGCACGAGCAAAGGTTGAATTGATGCATTTGCATGTGCTGACTCCATAACCAAGTCAACATAAGCATCTCAAACATCCTCGCCCCTACAATTTCCAATCCTCAAGTGAAGCGACTCCTCTACTTATTATTGGAGCCCGTCTTTATTGATATCCCCTTTATCAGAAGCCTTCTTATAAACACCTACAATCTCATTCTGCCTTTC
Organism: Sextonia rubra; assembly: GCA_037013555.1. Lineage (NCBI taxonomy): Eukaryota > Viridiplantae > Streptophyta > Magnoliopsida > Laurales > Lauraceae > Sextonia > Sextonia rubra. The sequence goes on from JASUAD010000001.1 coordinate 70,914,921, forward strand.
GGTCTCACGAATGTTATAGCAGCACTTCACATACCACTAGGCATAACTAGTAGTTACCTCCGTATCAACCTCTTGAGGGTAAAGAAAAGAGGCCCTAGTATCAAAGGCACTGAAAAATTCCCATGCGTTTCTAACAACAAGCGTGGACCCCACAGCTCCTCTAATCATACAAAAGCCACCATCAATGACCTAGAAAAAGCCAAATTGCCTCCCGAATCTCGAAGGCACATAAAGTAGAATTTCTACAAAATTAGTTTTCCTGTATACAAGGTCTCCGGGCCTGATGGAGATCAACCACTCCTTTTCCTATGTTAACAAGGGTAAAGTTCTACCCTCAGCATTAGACTTAGCAATGGGTTACAGAGACCCAGTCAAATCAAGTCTCTTTACTTCCAAAACAACAGTTGGCATCCGTCATATCTCGAAGTTACGATAGTCTCTCAACCGATGACGCGCCTCCAATAAAGATAAAACGGTGCCTCTACCTTTAGTCAGAGCACAGTAGAAAGGAAGGCCATGTCGATCGCCAAAATGGTGCATGATAAGTGAACCAAGCATAGAGCAGATGCGTAGAGAACACTCAACTATACGACTTAGTCTGCCGGACCAAGAAGGATACATGCTTCAACTCAGCGCAAAGGTAACTGACCAAAGTAGGATCCAAAGCCAAACATTCTCCAAAAGCCATCTGGCAAGCCAGTAGTATATACCCACTTCGGATCTCCTTGCTAGTATCTGCAAAAATGACCTATAATAACCACGTTGTGAGATACATCACCATAAGTTGATGACATTTCATATCCTTTGAAAATTTCTTCTTAATACATTCCACGAATTTCGGGAATATGGGTAACTCAATGGTTGGAGGGTCAGAAGGCGATTCATCATGTATGGTCTCTTTTTTTGTCACGCCCTAAACTCGAGAATTGACAATTAAAGTATATCCTGAGGTGCAGTACTCGTAACTAGTGGCAATCCGTGCCATATACATAAGAACTATCAAAAGGGTGATTCCACAAATATATGTGAGGAAGATCCATAAACACATATGAGTTATTTCAATTACGAAATGGAAACTTGTGAAGTACACCTATATTCATCATAGATACTAATAAATACATTCTTTCATTAATATACCAAAGTTCCTGAGTGGTCATCCACATGCACATGACACACAAAAATACTTAAACATATACAAAACCCAAAATATAGGCCCATCAATCAATGACTTCAAAAACTACATGACAATGATGGCATGATCTAGATACAAGTCAAAAATGGCTATAACCTATGCAATCCAAAAAGATGAACCCCATGACGCTCTATGTGGGATGACTAGTAATAGACATTATCCTCATTCCACTCATCTATATCCCGAGGTACTGTTGTAGTTCCTTCTTGGGGGTGCATCGATTGCCAAGTTGGCATTAGGTTTCATACCGTAATACCAAGGGTAGCACTGTTAACATGATGATTCAGCAAATATAAGACTACATAAGACTATCATGATATATCAATTAAATTAGCAAACATATTGATTAAAAGAGAGCAATAACGGAAACTAGGCATGTTTTATATATGAATAGGCATGATTAGATAATCATATATGGAAATTCAATAATATGTAAGTTGGCATCCACATGGCTATCTTCTCTCTAGAGAGAGCATATCATATGGTGGGAAATCATTAGCGGTCAAACCAAAATTTGTCTAGCCATCCGAAGAGCGCCAACCAACTCTTTTCAAAACTACTGCAGCAAGTAACATACAAAATACCCTCATTCGGTCCTATTGAACCTCCTATGAGAACAAGCTAAGTAGTGCCAACTCAGTGTATCAAGACCGATCAAGATTCATAACTTCCATGTTTATCATACTTAGCGATCATTTCATTCTTATACGGAAACATATATCAATCTTAAGATTATACGAATCATATAACTGAAGTTTAAACAGTGATTCTAACTAATTGTACAATGCATACCTTAGTGAGCTAATAATGCTCAAACCCTCTCAATCTTAGTTACCCCTATCTTGGTTCGTTGGCCCACACGTAGTAGAAGTTGTCACGACTTGAGCACATGAATCCTTGGATTAGGGTAAATCCTAAGGCGTGACACGCGTACCCCTGTGTAATCCCCACCTAAAGCGGTGTCTAGGTGGAATTACACTAGGGATTTCACTTTACTTGAAGCAGCTGCCAAGATCTTTAAATATTGCGCACAGATTACTACAGAAATAACTTTAGATAATAATGATTCAAGAACTATACCTGCGAGATCTCTTTAATTTGATTTCGGTCTTATAACAACAAAAAAATCTCAAGACCTTCTACTTTATTCCTCTATGCTCAAACTCGCACTGGGGTGTAGGCCTCTTCTGCAAATTCTCTTTGCTCTAAAAAATGAGATTTCTCTGGTGTGTTTTTCCTAGAGAGCAATAGTGCATATTTATAGGCTACAATAAAGACCTTAAGAAGAAAATAAGAAATAGGCTTTTTATAGAAATAAAAAACCCTAATTTGACCTAAGTTAGAATCCTTGTTCTATAAATTACAATTTAGTCCATTAGAAAATTATAATTGCACTCATGTCCTTATTCTCAAAATGATATTTCGAGCTTCTTGTTATTAAATGCTTACTAATCTCTCCACGTTAAGATTTTAAATATTCATCGATTAAATAATTATCGACATCTATGTTTAATCAATATCTTTAGAATTCCTTGAGACCTTATACTCAACTTATTTGATACGTCAAACATAAAATCTACTTGCACAGTTTGACATAATTAAAACTTATAAGCTTCATCAAGGGAATATCATCAATCCCTATTACAAGATGTTGGTTCCGTCAATAAACTAATATCCATCATACACGTAGTGCAATCATCCAATTTACTGAGATTATTGACTTATAAAAGGTCTCACTCATTTGCAAATTAAAATGACAAATATTAAATGTATGTATCTATTATTTTTATCGGGATTAAGAGTACAATCATTCATAATAACTATTTGGATGTTAATCATCTTATATAGTCAGTATAAAGATAATAAACCTAAAAAAAGTCCTATTCAATACACACAAAGCGTACTACCATAATAAGTCAAAACTATACCATTTCCTGTAGCCAAGATAAACCTGCTAAAACATCATTCTACAATCATATCGATAATGTGTCCAACTCCATCTAGATTGTGAACAATAATAACTTATATTCTATAAAAACTGACAAATAAGTCTTCCATACATAAGCTGAATTCTACACACCAACTTGCCTATTTTATAGAATAAAAGATATACTTATGCATAATAAATAACAATGCAACCATTTACCCATATAAATTCTCATTAAGATAAAATGACAAACTTTACTAATAAATAAATCAGTAAAAAACAAATACATAAAAGTCTGTTTTTAGTATAAAATTTTGATACCATTGACAGACATTTGTCCAAGTGTTTACTACGCTGAAGCCTATCAATATCATCTATATTTTTTTTCTCCAACAGTTAAAGATTTCCAATGTATCAATTCATAAAAGCAACACACACTAAACACAAACATAACTACCTTACTATATCTGAGTTCCATATACATAAGTCTATACAATAACATGTACACAAAATACATGCTGTGCAAAAAGGTATAAAAGTTACGGACAATAACAAAAATATACATTGTCCCAAAAATATGAGGAATCATGAAGTAGCATTGAAAAGCTAATACAAATGGCATGAAACTCTATTCCCAAAAACTCTCAAAATAAAGGCCATGATGTAAATGTGTCGTGCTCTGTGGAGGGGATTAGTCAAATCACTTCTGTTGTCTACTTATTGAGATTTGAAGGTACCTTGTGGCTGCCTCCTTAGCCTCCTCGATCTTTGTAAGACTGGGCCTGAGATCTAAGCCTGTAATACCATAAAACAACTATAAATAAAGTTATTCAGCAAAGTATTAGCATAATTAAGATAACACGCATTACATTTAAGAGAATCATTGACAAATGATTATAGAAGTCAATTTAGTATACTGAGCATGTTGTGCATTGAATAAAGCATGATATAAGGACCAAGTAAGAGAAATACTTTGCTATTTGTCTATTACATTTGCTATATCCTTTCAATAGGGATATTTGCATTGGGAACACCAATGCCCTGACAAAGGTATGATTAGGTCCCTATATTCATAGAGTCTAGAAGCTCCAAAAGAATACTACAGTGGCACCATATCAATCTACTACACCAAAGTCAACCCCTCCAGGTATCATAAGGCTGATGTTAAGTAGAGTCAGACAATTTCGAATCATATAATTGAATTTGAGTAAATCGTTCAATTCCTTTCAATGTAAACAATTCATTATACGTTCAATTCATTGTTACTCAATTCAAGATTGGCATGAAGAAAACCGTATATCAAAAAACATTTAAATTATAATTAATTCATATCATGACCATGTCATAAGCATTTTCAATAATAGAGGACAATTGTAAGGACTTCAATATGCCATGCAATTAAATTAATAGAATCAAGGTAATTTACAAGCCAATCATAATCTAGTCATTCATTGTTTCTAACCGTGGATGATGATGCAGTTTTGAGTTATCTGATACACAGTTTTCTCTATTTGGTGTCACATTATGTAAGGAAGGTGTATCAAAGTCCCTTAAATCAATACCCATGGGTAGATGCTAAACAAATGAACAACATATGAATGAGTCCCAGCCCCCAAGAAACATCATGCTAGGTGATTTTCCATTGGGCCAAGTGATTGGGTTAAAGGATCCAAGAACTAAGGTCCTACATCGTTTTTGAATATTCTTAATTTTGCCTAAGTTTTCTGTGTTCCTACGGTTTAGCTGTAGTGCATTTCATGGCTTAGCCATGACCTTAACCGCAGAAGAAAAGTTTCGAATTTTCATTTTTATTAGGCTTTTGGGTCTTAACAGCTTAGCTGTAGCAGAGTTTACTACTTAGTCGTAAGATTCAGAATTTCTAAAGCTGATTCAATTACAAAATGCTCCTCTTCAACCATAATGTTGGGATTCTGATTGCATGTCTACCACCTATTTCAAGGAGTGATTCTTACTCCAATGAGTCATTTAACATTTCTAAATCCACTTCATGATTCACTTAAACAATCTAATCATACATTTTAAACAAATATAGGGGCAAAAAAAATGAAATTTACATTTCACTAAATCTGCAAGAATCACAAGACTACCAACATGCATTCAACAAGAATTCGCGTATACTTGCCTTATATTTGTATTCAAATCACTACTCCTCCTCTTAGTTCAAATAGAGAAAAAGAACCCATTATTCTTGGCCCCAAAATGCAATGCATGTAAGAATGAATAAAGAGTATGAGCGCATGTCAAAGATAAGAGTCTTCTTGACTCCATTGAACTAAAAATTATGCAAATGGGTAAGGGCTTCTACCAAGACACCAACTAGAAAACTATAAGGAGAGATGTAAAACGCTATCTTTGATTCCAATAGGGAAGGAAGGTAGAGAAGAGATGGAATGAGGGAGTGAAAACTCAAATCATCCATGCATGATCCATCTAGCTCAATGTGACTAAATAGGAAGAAGAATAGAAGAGGAAGAAGGCTTGTTGTGACTGAAGAAGAGAAAGAATCCACTAAGAGGGCTCCTTGGCTTTTCTAAAACAAAGTTTTGTGGAATTACAAGAAAGTCCTCATTTCTCAATTACATTTTTAATTTAAGTCAAATGAGGGCTTAACTGAATCAATCGAGGTCGAATGCATTCGAGTCAAGCACGAAAGTTGACGAGCTCAACGAGACAAATGCAATATCAATATGATGCGTATATGTTGTAAAATTATAAAATCTAAAATTTAAAAAAAAGGGGGCTTTCTTTTACCTAATTAAGGTTAAACCCTACCTAAACTACTTATCTATGATCCGAACTTGACCCATTAGACTCAATGAGACAAAATTAAACTTAATCTAACCTAATTAGGGATAAAATATCATTATTTATAATAATTCTATATTAATTAACTAATAACCTGCTTAATTAATTACTAAACACGCTTAATTGGGCTCAGAATGTTACAGAAGTCCATCTCTGATTTTGCCTCAAGGTTCACCAGGAGGAATGAGTATATAATTTAATCATATTGAGGGCAAGAATCACCTTAACAATATGAATGCATTTGAATTGAGAGGTTAACATTGATATTTATTAGCCAACCCTAGTTAAAATAATCCATGTTTCCTTAGTCATTTAATATAACATATTTATAAAACGTCCGTTGTTTATGTGTTACCAAAATTTTAGTGTTACATTGTATGACAAGGGAACACCACTTCTTATGCCAACACCCATGACGTGACGTTAGGAAAAGAACTAAAAAAGCAAAAGCGAATGAGTGACAGCTCCACACTCTCTTTTCTTAATATTTAATTTATCGTTGGGCTAATTTGTTTGAGGTGAAAGTACCACTTCTAATGTACTACATGATCTTTGATTGTACTTAATGTCCTAAGGGTAAGAATAGCTTATATCAATTCTGTAATATCTTAAAAGAATGTTAGAATACTCCCAATTGATCCCCATTTGAGATAATTAAAAATTAAGTTTTATAAAATCAAAAGGGATCGGGTAGGTGCCCGATCGATCAAACCTCTTATAACTGGAATCCAATCTATCAGACATCTGTCGATCTATCCTGAAGCGTTGCTCCGAGCTGAATCAATTCTAAACTGATTCCATCCATTTCCTTTTAGTCTCCCTTGCACCGAAGCATTAAGAAATCCTTCTTACTACCCTCTTGAGTTTCTCTACCCTTCATTACCAATATTCATTCATAATTACATTCTTATTAACACCTAAACCAACTTACATTCTTAGGATTAAGGGATAAGAGAGTTGTATATTAACTTTGGAATGGAATTCATCAAGGATCAACAAAATTAAATATACATGTGGCAAATATACACTTATACTTGGCTTTACCTCAGTGCTTCACCCAAATCTAAATCAAGTTCTCCTTTGGTTTAATGGTGGAGAAAGTCTCAATAGGAAACAACCTAAAACATGTAATTGCAGAAATGGGTATGCGATGTATGCATACTACAGATTTGAGTCTTCTTGACTTATTATGGTCCAAAGAATTGAAATGGTGATGTAATCCTTACCTTAGGGAGCTATAAAGAAGAAAATGAGACCAAATCTTGGATTCTAGTGAAGATGAAAACAAGAGGATGAAGAAATAAAAGGATGAAACCTTGTGCTCCTACATACAAGGCTCCAAGAGCTTGAGAGAAGATGAGAGAGAGTGAGAGGGGAGAAGGTGAAGAAGCTCCAGCATAAATTTAAAGTGGATGAAGAGGGAAATGAGCCAAGATGAGTCTTAAGCTGGGTTTTCAATCAGATTTTTTTTGTAATTTACAAGCAAGTCCAATTTGCTTATAGAATTTATAATTTGAGTCAAGTGGACTCTAGCTGAGCTAAGGTGAATCCGAATTGAGCTGGGCCAAACATGAAAGATGACCCATATAATTAAGGATACATGATGCTAGTATAATGCAAAACTATGTAACTCAAATTATGAAAAGGTCTTTGACTACCTAAGTAAGGTTCGAACTCAACCCAACTACTATCCATGACCCAAACCAATGAAATTTGGGTTGAATCAGTCTAAATAAGTATTAATTATATTAAATCATAATTAGTTTGCATTTGGACCTTACACTTTTATGAAAAAGATTCACCTTGGTAAAAAAAGGGGCATCTGGTTTTACGGCATTGGTCACCCAAGTAACAAACTTTACCTTCACATGGGTATCTTAGGACATGTCAAACAAAGAAAAAAGTTGAAAGAAGACTACTTGAAACTCTTCATCTTTCGTCTGGAGGAATTCGTTATATGGAGTGATCTCTTCATAAACTTGCCCCTAGATCAGCAAGCCAAATGCCTCCTTCATCTCTTGAAGATAAAACCCTAATTCAGAACTAGGGTTAAGAAAACTATTGGGTGTACGGCTAGTCCAACAAACTTCTTTGCCTTTCTGTGGCACCTAGTCTCTGTTAACTAGGACAGCATCATAAATGTCCACTACCTTCAACAAATCTTCACATTCTTTTAAGACGATGTCAATCCGCTATTCTCATTCATCTCAAAAGCACAAACCACCCCAACAGGACATGGTTGCCAACCCATCTGCTTTCGTCTTCAGAAAGAATGCCAAGGCCAACTGTGCAAAACTAGGAAATCTAAATGATAACAAGAAGAGTGACATGGTGCTGGGCCAGCATCTCTAAACATTAAACCTCATCCTTAGCAAAATGTGGTCTCCTACTAATGAAATTGCTAGTCTTATAGTGAGGAACAAATCTTCCCCACTTCAAGTCATCATGCCTAGGCAGAATGGTAGGGGACAACGCCATCAAAATAAGACCCCTCTTGTATAGATAAGTAGTTGACAGTTTAATTCTCTTTCCCTCTTTATTAAAATAATGGAAGAGCATAAAGTTTGAGCTCTGATGATATTGGTAATCATCACTATCACCAAAGATGAAGTCTAGCTTCCTTAAGATAACTTGTTGTCATCCTCTAAGGAAAATTCTCAAGAATGTCTTGGTTGACCTTCATATTAAGAGCCGCAAGCGAACGCTTCCTTAGTGCTTCTTTTGCTTTGGCAATGTGAACATCAATGTTTTCCTTAATCTCATTAGCCCGTGTTCTAGATTGACGAACAACAGTCCGTAGGGAAAGGGGAGTCTCAGAAGAAGAACCAACCGCTTTCTTGCCCTTAAAAGAGGACTTAGCAATCTTCTTATCCTTATCTGGAAAACAAAAAAAAAAAAAAAAGAATGAAGGATGAAAGTTAGAAAAAATCCTACCGAACTTTTGGCAACATTTTCCCTTAATAGGAGAAGGGGTAAAACCCAGAAAAAAAAAAGATATACTTACCTCTGAGCCCTAGCAGTGCAACTGAATTTGCACATATCAACTCAGAGATAAGGCTTCCAGTCCAAGCAGTTAATTAAATGCTCGCTAAAAGACTATCATGGAAGCAGTGGATAAGGTTTTGGTCCACAGAAACATGTAAGAGCACATAAACTATATGGAATGCAGCAAAACAAGTCAAAACCTGTAAGGTCCAAACCTAAGATAATCATAATTTATAGTATTTAATTTGGTTTTACGTTAAAATAATATGTAATTAGGTTAATTTAACTCAAATCTTTTTGGGTTTGGGTCATAAACAGGTAGTTGGGTTAGATTTAAATCTTACTTAGGTAGTCAAGGCCTTTTCTTATTTTAGAATTCCATGGTTTGCATCATTAAGGCATTATAATAATTGCATTGAGTTCATCTCATCTTGAGCGTCATCTTTCATGATTGGCCCAACTCCATTCGGATTCATCTCGGCCCATTTCAGCCTGACTAACTTAACTTGAAAATCTAGGAAACCAATAGGGCTTATTTGTAATTCCAAAAAACCTATCATTTAAAAACCCACCATCGTCCCTCTTCTTCTTCCTGTCCTTATTTGGTTGTAGCAAGAACTCTCCCTCCTTCTTCCATGCTCTCTTCCACCATCTTCCCTTTAGATTGGGCAATTGAAGTTGCATGCACCATCTTCTTCTTCCTCTTTGCTCTTCTTGTTCTCTTCTTTGGAAACCAAGGCATCATCTTCTTCCTCTTGCTTGTAGGAGACTTGAGGTAAGAAAACCCCATCACCATTACATTTCGTGAGTTCAATAGGGTTAAGAGCTTCAAGCTTTAAGCATGCATGCATCACATTCTCATTCTTTTCAACAATGCATGTTTTAGATTCATCGCTAGTGAAGCCTTCTCCACCATCTAACCAAAAGGTAAATTGTTTTGGGTGAAGCATTGAACCTAAGGCAAGTATAAGGTGCATATTCTATACATGTATGCGTGGTTTATTGATTCTTGATAAGTTCTTTGCATGTAACCATAAACAGCTCTTTAATCTTTAGTTGAAGTTGTGTAAGATTGATCTTGTATTAATGATTGAATGGTGGAATGAATGTTGAAAACGGATAGTAGGGAGACCCCATATGTAGTAGAGGTGGTCTCCAATAGGGTCAAGAGCTTTAAGCTTTGAGCATGCATGCATCACTTTTTCATTCTTCTCAACAATGCATGTTTTAGATTCATCACTAGTAAAGCCTTCTCCACCATCTAACCAAAGGGCAAATTGTTTTGGATGAAGCACTGAACCTAAGGCAGGTATAAGGGTGCATATTCTCTACATGTATGCTTGGTTTATTGATTCTTGATGAGTTCTTTGCATGTACCCATTTACAACTCTTTAATCTTTAGTTGAAGTTGTGTAAGATTGATCTTGTATTAATGATTGAATGGTGGAATAAATGTTGAAAACGGATGGTAGGGAGACCCCATATGTAGTAGGGGTGATCTTCTTGGGTATTTGAATGTAGGGGAATGGAATGAGTAAAAAAATAAGCAGTTAGAAATTGAATCTCCTGGCGCAGAGTGCTTCAGGGCCGACCGGTTGGTCCTGAAGCCCGATCGGTGCGATTTCGGTTTTGGGAGGTGTCCGATTGGTCGGACCCCCCACTTGATCCGTTGGGGAACGGAACTCTGAGTTGAATCATTTTGTTTCAAATTTTGATTTAATGACTGACTATAGGGTTTTAAACCAACCTTACCTTAGAATTTTAAGAACCAAAGACCACTTAGGGCCTTACAAGTGGAACCTCTACCTCAAACAAATTAGCCCAATGATAATTATATATTAAGAAGGAAGAATGTGAGCTGTCACTCATTCCCTTTTGACTTCTGGTTGTTTCTTACCGTCATGTCATGGGTGTTGGCATAAGAAGTGGTGTCTATTACGTATACAATGTCACACTAAGATTTGGTAACACGTTGACACCGGACGTTTTATGAATACGCCGTACTGAATGACTAAGAAAACACAGAATGTCTTAGCATAGGATTGACTAGTAAATTTCCTTGTTAATCTCTCAATCTATATGCATTCATATTGTTCAATAAACCTTGCCCTCAACGTGATTTAATCATGTACCCATTCCTCCTAGCGAACCTTGAGGCAAATCAGAGATGGAGCTTCTACTGAGCGTGAGCCCGTGAGCCAAGATAGGTGTAGCTAAGGCTGAGAGGGTTTGAGCTCTGATAGCTTATTTACGTATGCATTATTGATTATTAGTTGCTTCATTTAATTCTGCTTGTATGATTGGTTACGATTTCAAGACTGATATACGCTTCTGTATAAGTACGAGTCTATCGCTATGTATGATAAGAGGAATTTGGACCAGTCTTGGTACATTGAATTGGCACCACTTAGCTTGTACTCATAAGAGGTTCGACGAGACCAAATAAGGGTATTCAATATGTTATTTACTACAGTAGTTATATAAAGAGTTGGTCAACGCTTTTAGGGTAGCTAGATGGTCCTGGCTTGACCATTAGTGATTTCCTACTGTACGATACGCTCTCTTACGAGAGAGAAAATAGCCATGTGGATGCCAATTAGGATGATGTTGTCTCTCATCTATGATTCTTTATTCATGCTTATTTACATGCATAATTTGCCTAGTTTTCGAATTTGCTCTCTTTTAATTCTTATGCTGTTTAACTTCAATTGTTACTTTATGATAGGTTTATGTATTCTTATATTTGTTAACCGTTGTGTTAACAGTGCTACCCTTGGTGTTACAAGTACAAACTCAGTGCTGATACGGCCGTCAAAGCGCCCCCAGAGGGAACTATAGCGGTACCTTAGGACGTGAACGAGTGGAACAAGGAGGATGTATTTTATTAGTCATCCTTCACAGAGCGTAACAGGGTTCCTCGGGGTTGTTGCATAGCCATAGTTAGACTTGTCATTGCATTTTGTTGTGTTATGGAACTCTTGTATCATGTGCATGTGGATTGGGAAAATTAACAGACTTTAGTTATAGTAATGGAATGATTGGATGTTTATTAATGTCTATGATACGTACAAGTGAATTCTCCAGGTTTGCGCTCAAATTTAAAAATGTTTGATATATGTTTACGGATCTTCCTCATACGTACCTGTGGAATCACCATTGTGATAGTTCATACGTGTCTTGATATGGAACGAATTATCACGGGTTACATGTGTTGTGCCTTGGGATCCGCTATTAATTCCCAATTTTTTGGTTCGGAGCATGACAAAACCCTAAGGAAAATCCCAACAAAAAAAGCATGGAAACCCTCAAGTGTTTTGCTTTCCGAGAAAGTTTAAAAGTTGGCTATTCAAAAGAAGCTAAGGAAAGAAGATTCACAACCATCCAGAAGAGATTCAAAAGCAAACTGCTAAGCTAAGGAAAAATAGCCTTAGCCATCTAAGAAAATGCCCTAGAATTGACTAAGGAAAAAGTGCCTCTCGACCAGCCCTAAAGATATCTCTCGGTTACTCAGAAGGAGTAAACCTCTGCTACCTAGGAAAGACTAAAGGTCAGCCAGAACTCTTATCAACCACTAGAATTTCAAAGGTCACAACAAAACAATTGGCCATCGAAATTCAAGAAAAGGGACGCAGAGTAATTGGTTATTCCATGGCCGAACTTTAAAATCTCTTAAAAAATTGTGAAAAATCGCAAGAAAACTCAAGGAAGATCTATGCTACATCCAAATTAAACATGACGCAGCATCTTATGAAATAAAAGTGGCAAAAACCCTAGAAAATCCTACGCTTCACTTTTTCCGCTTAAGGGATAGCCAATTGTCATACAAGTCAAAGCTCAAAATCATGGTTTTGTCATGGAAACCGTGATCTTCAATGAAAATCAAATAAGAAAGAAGAAGAAAGCATTAGAAATATGTTTAAACATGAAAGAAAGTCATTGCATACAAAAAGAACAAGGAAAAATGGAGAGCCCGTTCGGCCATCGTGAATGGGGAAGAAAATGAACAGTGTACCTTCATTTGGCCAAAGATTGGGTCTCAAAACCCTTTATCTCATTTTGATCAAGTAAAAAGAGGAAAGGGAATACAAGAGATAGAGCATGGATCTACAAAAACCATGGCATAAAGTGTGAAAAGTCCAAGAGCCAACTGGCCCTCCAACCCGCGAATACCACAAGGAAAAAGAAGAAAGAAAAAAGGGCTTACCAACCATGCGGATCACCTTTGATCGAAGGAAAACCAAGAAATTTGCACTTCATAAACTTGATGAGAAGTTCTAAAAGATCAAAATCTTTCAAGAAATTCTTTGTCTTTTTCACTTTGGAGTTAAAGAAACCTATAGACCTAAGCATGTTTCTTCTTTCAGACTAACACTTCGGTGTCCTGTAAAGGAAACAAGGCTATAGATACTTCCCTTGGTTCAAAACAATGACACCTCCCGAACTACGCTAGGTGCACCTGGGAAAAAAGTGATAGCCTACGAAGATTACTCGATCTACTTAAGAAGAGGATGAAATGTGTCCAAGTCTCCAAAATCCGAGCTACTCAAGGATCTATCAATGCCCTTTAGCAATCAACCATTCCCTTTTTCTTTCCTTCTTTCATGTACTTTATGAGTCTTTAAAATCACATATTTCATACTCATTTTGACCCATTGTAAAGACTTATAAAGTCAAAAGAGCCTCATTTAGTGTGATCTAGTGGTTTCAAGCATTTTCAATTCATTTTAGTATTTCTCTACACAATTTGTCTAAAAATCACACTTTTTGCATAAATTTATGAAACTTGCCATTTTTGGAAAGTTTATTTTTGGAAAGTTTTGTGAAATTTATATTCTCATGAAATAAATTGAATTTTAATCATCATTAGTTCATTCATATAAAATCATGAAAAGTGGTGAGTATTTTTATTTTCATTTCATGAGAGATAGGCTCACAATCATGCATTTATTATCTATGGGGTGAAATTATCTTTTCATATAAATTTACATTCGTTTTGTAGGAAATTGATGATATAGGTCCCATTTGCAAAGAATTGAGGCAAGGAATTGATTTTCAAAAGAAAAGAGAAAAGAATTGAAAAGAAAAAGAAATTAGAAAAAAAAATGCCAAAATTGGCTACATGGTCCCATACACATGCCTATATGTGGGGTACACTTGTAAAACATCCAAGATGGGGTCCATTTAGTTGTTGCACATTTTCAAGATAATTTCAAGAGAATTTGAAGAATATCTCATCAAAGATGGACAAGGAAAGCCACATTGGAATTCTTTTTATAAAAGGAGAAGATTTAAAAGAAAAAAATAAAAAAAAAAGCCAAGCAAGCTATTCTAAGTCCAACACATGTTTTGGATTAGATTTTGGCTAAAAAAAATAATGAAAAAAAAACAATGGAGAATTATCTAGAAGATCTCTTTGAGTTTAGAGTCAACAAGGAGTACTTTTCAAAAAAGAAAAGTTGACAATGCAAATAGATAAAATGGGAAGTTCTACACCTCATGTGGGCTAAGTTTGATTCCAAGAGAAGATTCTTATCCCTAAAATATCTTTCAAAAGATCTCAATGCAAGTTGGCATATACAAGAAAAGAAAGAAGTATCTAACAGAGACTTCCAAACAAAGTAAGCAAGGAAGAAAAAGAAAAAAAATTTTAAAAAAAATATCCAAGAGGAAGTCACACCCAATGCTTTGTATGGAGCCCATTTTCTTTCAAGTTCTTTATTATTATTAAGATTTTAAAGTTTGAAAATGAGTAGGACTTAAAAAAGTATAAATATGGCACCCCTCTCCCATATTCTTCATGGAAAAATTACCCACCTCCCAACTCTATAATTTCTATACTCCACCTCTCCCTTTCTTGTTCTCTACATCTTAAGTCATCAAGGAAGCTTAGCCCTAAAGCAACATAGCCTTGAAGATCAACTAGAAGGAAGAATTCTTTTCCATCTTAGTATGTGTAATCTTTTATTTTAATTTTACTTCATATTGTATGAAGGATTCTCATACGAGTTTAATAATATTCATCTTGATATTCTTCTTATTCTTATGGTTGCATGATTCTTGATTTGTGTTTTACTTGTTTGGATTGACGACCCAAATATAAGAGCATACTTTAAGAAATTATAAGCCTAGATTAAAGAAAATTTTGAGTGAATTTACCGCCTTTGACTTCCTATTATTATCGCTTTTGACTTCCTGTTATTACCGCCTTTAACTTCCATTATTACCGCCTTTGACTTCCTGTTATTACCACCTTTGACTTCCTATTATTACCGCCTTTGACTTCCTGCAATTTTATTTTCTTTTATTGCACTTTTTATCTTAAAATTCTGCACTTTTAATTTCTACAGCTTTATTTGAATTCCTACATTTTATTTCAATTTTCTACACTATTTATGTTTACGTTCCGGCACTATTTTATTTAGGGATGTTTTACTGCTGAGAATGTCATACCTTTCATGCCTAGTGTTTATTCTTATAAACAAGTTTGAGTGTGAAAATCATGGCGAATTTAAAGCTCAGATTTTTAAATTTAAATGCTGAGTAGTTTTGTGGTGAGCACAGTTTAAGATTTAGTCCAAATCTGAACTTATTGAAAACAACAGTCAAGTACACGTTTTTGTTGTGTTTTATTGAGAAAAAAAAGGGGGGGAAAGAGAGAGTAGAAACGTGACAACATTGGTGTTTGACGTTGGAACCACTTTGGAAATATATGGATTAGAATCAGTTCAAATTTTTCTTTACATAAAATATTCTCAAATATTCTCAATTGGAAATACTGTTCACAATCAAAATTGCGAATGTTTACAGCAGCCGAATGTATAATGTTTAAAACAGTTTTTGAAATCTGAAATCAGATTTGAGATACAATTAAAAAACAATCCATAAATTAAGAAAAATCTGAATCCACCTTAGCCGATTTATGCAGTCCAGTGTGTACATGATTTTTTTTCACAAGTGTTGTTTGTCGCCAGAAGTAATTAGGTTTCAGACTTAAAAACAATTCAGCTTTGTGCAAAAAATATCTTCAATCAGGTTCATGTTTGACAACTTTTCACAAGACAAATTTGCACACAACCATATCAGTTGAGTACTTGACATTTACAGCAGTTTTTAAAC
Organism: Sextonia rubra; assembly: GCA_037013555.1. Classification (NCBI taxonomy): domain Eukaryota; kingdom Viridiplantae; phylum Streptophyta; class Magnoliopsida; order Laurales; family Lauraceae; genus Sextonia; species Sextonia rubra. Next base: position 70,930,967 of record JASUAD010000001.1, read on the forward strand.
TTGAATCAAAATTGAAATTCAATTGAAATCAGTCCATGATCAGTTCTAAAACAGAACAAAAATCTGAACCTAATAAAAATGCATATGGACAAATTATATATGGATATATGTGGGCTGTTTTGAGGATTATTAGAACCATTATCGAAACTGATTTTCTGTGCTTAACTGACGAAATTCAGATCTGAAATTGAACTAAAGCAGTAGTAGAAAACTGATATCTGAACTTTTTTTGACAGCCCCTTTAGTTCACACACAAGCACGCTCCATTCATCCACTCATGCTTGCATATAGTTGCACATCTCATGCATATCTTGTAGTTATATTTCTTTTAGAAGTTTGCATTGTTATTCATCATAGATTACTTTAGGAAATTAACTTTTTATATTTGCATTTATTATTTCTAGTTTGAATAGATTTTTTTCTTAATTTAGAAAGTTGTGTTGTTTGTATAGTTGTATTGTATGTTGTTGTTTCTATTTAAAGTTTTCTTTAAAATTAACTTCTTTCTAATTTGGATAGGAATTTGAAATATTTTATTTTTTTTAGAAAGTATAGATTTCCAACCTAATTTTGTTTTCTTTTAATTTAGGAAATTTTTTGTTTCTTTCACTTTTGTTTATTTTGTTTTTAACATTGATTAGTTTTTATTGTTAGTAAGTTTTAATTTTAGTTTAGTTTTATTGGAAGTTCTAGCATGTGTTTTGTTTTAGAGTAAATTTTATTTTATTTTTAGGAACTTTTAGATTTAGGAATTACTTTCTTTATTTGAATTGTGATTGTAATTATTTTTTTAGGAATGTGTGTATTTGTTAGATTTTAATTAGGATAGTTTTAGAATTTTGTTTAGGTAGGTGACAAGTTAAAAATATTTTAAACATAGCTCGTTGTGGATTCGACCCTATACTTACCGGAATATTATTACATCGCAGCTCTACGCTTGGAGTTGACGAACAGTACTCGTGTAATTTTTGCCAAGTTAAGATCATCTGAGACCAAGCAAGGGAGTTGTAGAAAAAATGTAAACAATTTGCATCTATGAGGTTAGAATGTAAATAACCCACCAAACTAAACTTGGGAATGGAAAGTAATAAAGATATACATCATTTTCATTCTCATGTCTTTTCTTATCTGTTTGACAAAATAAGTCTCGATGCACATTGCGCTCACGATTCTAGTTTTTTAAGTGAACAAGGGTCAAGCCTGTTTTATAGACATGAGCATCCAAGGTCCCCACATCCTAGAATTCACATTCCTTGGTGCTCTTGAAGTATTGGTGTGAGAGAACATTTATACGCATACTACATACATGATACAACCATAAACACATCTTCGAACAATGCTTAAAGTTGATGATAAACTGAAACATCACTCCCTTGGGTCCAAGTCCAAGTTTTTCACAAGTTTGAGACACCTCTTCAAAGTTACCAAGCCTAAGTTAAACAATTCCAAGTCAAATAACATAGCTTCGATTCACTTCATCTGCTTAGTTTTGGAGGGAAATCAATTGCAAAGAGATGGTCAATTTGGACCCCACAAATATGGTTTGAAGTGTCCTTGAAGTGGTCCCATATTTGCCCAAAGGTGGGCCCCCAATTCACATGAAAACTCCATGCAAGGACGTGGTAGGGAGCCTGGCCAGACATGGTAAGGGCTGCCATGTCCGGCTGGCTAGTGCATTTTAGGGGACTGTTTTTATCCCATTTTAGCCAATCTTTAAGGTGTTTTTAAGGCATACTGAGAGATCATTTTAACACTTAAATGCCCCTCTAATAAGCACAGAAAATAATCATTTGCAGCCATTTAAAGTGAGCTAATAACGTGGGTTTAATGCTAACATAACATAGAAAAGTATGTGATTTATGAAGAGATTAAACCAACACTTTTACAAATCAAAATCAACTACTTGCCTTAGGTTTGATAGCTCACTAATCAACATAAAAACACTTCAAGCAAGTGGGGAAGCCTTCCAATCACCAAATACCCAAACCTACAAAAAAATAACCTTGAATTTCAAATTTTTTGCTAGACTTGATGAAATGAGATGAGATTTCACAAAATGGAAGACTCAAGGGTGCTAATCACTTGGCTAAGATAAAAAATGGAATTCCTTACCTTTCCCAACCCTTTTCTGGGCTTCAAGGGATCGTCGCTAGTGCCTGCCACAGTTAACTTGGGCTAAAAAGAGATGAGGAGAGAGGAAGATGAGGGGAAGATGAAGATGGGAGGTGTCTTGCGAATCGGAGGCTTGAATCTTCACTTCAAGCAAGAAGAAAGAGAGGAAAAAATAAAAGAAATTCCCTAATGCCCGTTACATCCTAATTTAAGTTGAAACTTGGCTTAACGAAATGACTCGCTTTGGGACCTTGGATAGTCGCAATGTAAGAGAAAAAGTTGTTGAAAATTAAATCTACATTTCAATGAAGCAAGAATTAGAATTTTTGGAGGTTATTTGGTCAAAGTCAACTTCTACAAAAAAGACAACTATGTGCCAAAATGGTGAATTTGAGCAAATCAAATGGTTTCAATGTGTTAAATGGACACGAGTTGAACACAAAAGTTGTAAGGAATGATAAAATCTAACGTCTAAACCCTAAGAGATAATTTTATGAAATTTTCAAATACTCCTAATTTCTTCAAAATTCGAACCAGACGCATCTATGTACCAAACTTAATTCGAAACCTTCCGAGACTCTCTAAAACCTCTCAAAATCTTACTAAAACACTGAATCCAACTCATTAATTTATGAAAACACTTAATTAACTACTAATCAAGATTAATTAGCATCAATCACCTTAATTAAGGATCGGGCCTTTAAGTGAGAAAGTGAAATTTGAATATAATATACATTTAAATAACAAATAAAAGTAAAATGGCAATACATAAAATCATAGTCAATCACATGCTACTACCATCCCCTTGAAAATGCCATAAGTCTAAAGACCCGACCCATAATTGTATGAATTTAAGGGTAATTAATTATGATTATTGGTTTTTATGGATGTTTTAGATCTGAACCAACTTAGTTTTGGGATTAGAATGTGTTTTGAATAGCTTTGGGAAGTTTAGAGTGCATTTGTGCCAAGTTAAGTGACTTTGGGGGCCAGTTTGTGATTTTGAGAAATTTTAAGTGGTGGTTGTAAATTTTGAAAATTTCTGTCTCATCTCCATTTGATAGAGAAAATCATGTTCTTCAAGTTTTGTGTTTTGTTTGAATTCATTCGAAGTCATTTAGTCTATCGTTCCATTGAAATTCGGTCGCCAAAGCCCCCTAAATCGGGTCAAAATTCCAACGTCTCCAACAATGTCAATATTTGGATCATTGGAAAGCTAATTTAAATTCACAAGCTTTTATCTCTTATGGCGTTGCGATCCAACCTATGGATCTCAAGTTATTAGCCCGAGAACCCATTTAAGTAAGTGGGCCCCACCATCAACCAATATACAAGTCCCTCCTTTCTTCTTCACTCTCGTTTTTTCTCGAGTGCTGCTATTTAAGCATTGAGAATCTTTCTTTTCAGTCAAAAAAATTTTTAAAAAAAATTTCCAAAATAACCCCACACACCTCTCTCCCTCCCTCCTCTCTCCGCCCCCTTTCCCTCCGGCCGCGATGAGCTTTGGTTGGTAGAAGGTGGGCTCTCCCTCTTCCTCTTCCTCCTCCTATTCATCTTCCTCTCCTCTTCCTCTCCATTCCCTCCCACTTCCTCTCATCTCCCTCTTTCTTATTTTCCTCTCCTTTTCCTATTCCTCATCCTCTTCCTTTCTTCTCCCTCTTTCTTCCTCTCCTCTCCCTCCCTCTTCGTCTCTTCTCCTCTCCTCCCTCTTCCTCTCCCTTTTCCTCTCCTCCTCTCTTCTTTTCTCTACCATGTTCGGCCCTACGAGGCCGAACATCACACTGGTTGTCATTCAACCCTGCAAGGCCAAACACCAATGTGATGTTCATCCTTGTAAGGCCAGACATGGCGGAGAGAAGAGGAAAAAAGGAAAAAGGAGAGGAAGAAGGAGGAAGGAGGGAGAGTAAAGGAAGAGAAAAAAAGGGAGGGGTCTAGTGAGGAGGAGATGAGAGGAAAAGGAGGAATGGAAGAGAGGGGGAGAGGAAGAGGAATAGGAGGAGGAATAGGAAGAGGAATAGGAAGAGAGAAAAAGAGGGAGAGCTCCCCTCCCACCGGCCGGAACTCGTTGCCAGCTAGAAAGAAAGGGGGAAGAGAAAGGAGGGAAGGAGAGAGGTGTGTTGGGGCATTTTGGGGATTTAGTTTTTTAAACTTTTTTACACAAAAAAAAAAAAAGATTCTCATTGTTTAAATAACAACACTCTTTTCTCTCCAGTAGAGACACCCTAGCTACCTTAGGAGCACCTCTTCTCCTCTTTTTTTCACTTTCTTTCTTCTCCCAACCTCCACCAAATGCAAGTCACTTGAAGATTGGACTATGCTAACCTCTTCTCCATGGATTTCCCTCTCCATAGACCTCGTTTTTATGCAAATCCATGTTGGGTAGCCCTTTCCTTGAGCCAAATCTTCATTATCAGCCATGGTAAAAGTAAGAGATCACGTCCATCACTTAATATATGCAAGAGAATGCCTTGAGAAACTCCTATGCCCACATGTCAAGCAATCCTTCAACTCCTGTCACACCCCCAAAACTGGGCCGGATCCAAAACCCGGTTCCAGGGGGTGTGAGAATTGGGGCTAATTAAAATTTTTCTAACATAAACAATACGAGCCCCAATTCCGGGTGGATTGAAGTCCTTCGTGAGGTTATGCTTGGTGATCAAGCAACCATAATCACACGCGGAACTAAAATCCATACTTATCGCAGACGGATATCACATAACAACCATGTAACAAATCTCATTAATAATAAAATCAAGGTCAAGTGCTTCGAAACATAATAATTAAAGTTATAATTTCAAAACAAATAAATTTAATTAAAAAACTAATGGCCCAGACATGGCCTTATTACATAATCTAAAGTTTTCGATCTCTGCACCACATTAGGACACCTCAGATGATGTCATCAGTGCTGCACTCAACAACTCCACCATCTGGTGGAATTTCCTGCGTCACCTAACCCTCCAGTTTGGCACCGGTAACAGAACCTAGACACCAAAAGTAATGGGTCAGATTGACGTAATCTAGCAAGAGATTAAACTGCAAGCAATTGATTAATCAACTGAATTAAACATAATATTCATTATGACCCAAAATATATCAGATACAAACCCCAATGGCATGAATGCACAGAAACAGGTATTCCCGCGAATAAATATACAGAAACGGATAATCCCGCATACTGATAATAGAAACGGGTAAACCCGCATACAGATAACAGAATCGGGTAGTCCCGTAAGTAATAACAGAATCGGGTAATCCCACAGATAATAACAGAATCGTGTAATCCCGCAGATAATAACAGAATCGGGTAATCCTGCAGATAATAACAAAAACGGGTAATCCCCCAGATAATAACAGAAACGGGTATTCCCGCAAATAATATATATATTTACAAATACATACGTATACTGATGCAGAATGAATTATGATATGATACCTTTAATCTCAATATTCAAACCATTAACAATTTGAGTACTTAGACTTTTATAATTGAAAATGTATTATAAACGTGTGTCCATTCAAGTTCTCTGAGGGTAAGCACTAAACCACCTAACGATCATAATTAGTTAAATATACACATGAGAACTAATCTTATTTCACAATAGAAATGTGAGTCCACGATGCCAATATCCTACTTTCATGTCTAGTATGTGGTGCATCCCGAATCTCACATCCCATTCTGAATTTAGTTTGATTCTCATGTGAACATTCAACTAACTTTTCTAAAAAAAGGCATGAATCATCTAAACCAATTATGTATATTTAAGGTGTGTTACAACTTGGGTAAACGATATTCAAATTCCAACCCAAACTTCATCAAATTATGATCACAATAAGGAAAAAGGAATAATTAAGTTCGTAATTAACATTGTTGTGTATAGTTACACCTTATTATTTAATATAAAGCAAAGGTCCAAATCCCAAAATTCGGTTCGAAATCTAAACTGACATTAAAAATCTAAATTAGAATTATAAATACAATATACATAAGATTTATTCAACCCCAATTACATCTTAGTTAACGTCTAACCAAACTAAATAAAATATTAATCACAATTACATAATTTCCAATTAAATTTATAACCAATCCTAACTAAATTTCTAATAACATCGAATTAAAATTAATTTAATAAGATCTAATCTCCATTAGTATACTAAACCATTAATCAAAATATAACATTTTAAACTCTTCATAAATAATATTCTAACCTAATTATTTATTTAATATTATATATATTTTAAATTAAACCCAACCCATCAAACTGGCCCAGCCAGGACCTGGCCCCAGCCACGGCCTGCCAGTAGACCCGGCCCAGCCAGCAGATCGGATTGGCCTGCACAGCAGCAGGCACTGTAGCAGCCCAAGCAGCGCCTGCTGCCTATGCACACCTGGCAGCAGCGCTGCCTAGCGTGCGCAGGCAGCAATGCTGCACTGCGGCACTGCTGTTGATTTTTTTTTATTTCTTGTTGCCGACAAATCTCAATATAGAAAAAATTACATCGTTGTTTCAAATCTATATCATTAATCCCTAATCAAAATGTTAAACCCAATCAAAAAAAATATATCTAACACATGTTATGCAACAAATAACCAAAAGACATTGCTAGTAACCAAAAGGCATTGTTTACAGTTATCCACTTGCCTGAATCTTGAAGCCAAAAGCAAATCTGAAAATCAGAAGACCCAACCTTGGTTTTTCCCCTGGAGAACTTCTAGGGCTTGGTTGCAGAAGAAAGGAAGAAGATGGGAGAATGGAGAAAACCCTAAGGGTTTATATTAAGAGGAGATTTTTCTAAATTACAAGGAAGGGCTCTCTGCTTTCTAGTAAGTTTTATGAAATTTCAAAAAGAGTCCATTTGCCTAACAGAGTCAAATAACTCAGGCCCGAAGCCCAAGAGTGTTTACCCAACCCATTTAACCCTTCTCAACCCAATTCAAAAATAAAAATTTGGGACTCGACAACTCCTTCCTAGTTTTTCCAATTTTTGATGATTTATGGGTTGTTTATGGGGTTTTATTGTTAGGCTCTCTCCAATTGATTTGAAGGGATTAGAGAGCTATTTTGGATGATTGAAGCTTGAGGCAAGTGATTAAACTCAACAGATTAATGCATTACATAGTTCACTTGTGATTTGCATATTCTATTCTAGCTTTTCTCTTAATGTTCCATGAATTTAATTTATGTAATTAAGGTGTTTGAATCCTCTAAATTGTGGCAAAATTAGGTTCAAAGATGTCCTAATACATGGCCAAGAATTATGCCAAAGATGGATCAAAATTGGGAGAAATTTGGACAAAAATTCATGAAGGAATCATTGCCAGGCCACTACAGCTTTGCAATGCCAATCAGAGTGCAGTGACCAAATCTGATCAGCAATGACCTATAGGGACTTGCAGGTTCCTGTAACCAAACAGCACTGTTTGCGGGCTTTTGACTCCTTTCTCCGGTCCGTTCTCTTCCAAAATTTGGAGGACATCTCTATGATGTTTAAGACACTAAAATGGGCAATCAAATGCCTCCTCCAATCCACCAACTGGGTTTAAGTAAGTGTTGCTTTTCATTAAGAATCACTTAACTTAGGAACTTTTTCTTTGTGACTTAAACCGAGACTCACACGAACCAAACCCGAGCTTAGAATTGAGAAGCTTGGAATTGTGTAACACTTTAGGTCGTTTTGGATCCATGCATTGAATGTTCATGAACGGTACTAGACCATTTAAGGCCTATGGATGTCCTCCACATGATTGGACATTAAGGTGATTTTAAAACCGACATCTGGACCTTAAATGTGTTTAATGAAATTTCGTGAATACTCTACCACACCGAGGACAATCCCTAGACTTTAAATGAATATTAGGTGGTATTCTATTATCTATGCAAGTTGGTTTCATCCGTCTTCACTGTGCTACACTCATGTCACTCACATACAACCCACCCACCCACCCTCTCTTACCTTCTCCATACCAAAACATTGATTGGACAGTTAGGTTCAAAAGTCATGCAGGGAATGACTTCCAACACTTGTGTCATAACTGAAGACCCTTGCTCAACTGGATCCCATGTTAGGGTGTTTCAAGGATTGGTAAGGGCATGTTGATGCGCCACGTCCACCCTCAAACACCGGATCCACATGTACCTTTTTACCCATATCAGGGCATGCAATTCGTTATCGGAATACTGTCTGATGGTTTCCAGAACCTACAGCTCCAATTGATGTTGTTTTCAACTAAAGTCAAGGTAATAAACCGTTTTCAATGAAAATGGACCGATTTCACCTTTTTTTAACCTGAAAATCACTTGATTTAATATTCTCGAGCTAGTAAACACAGTTTAGCTAATGTTATTATCAAGGGTTATTTCAATGTATCGTATGGAACACGTTATTTTCAATTTTTTTAGAATTGACCCTCATTTTTGCACTACCATCACGACCCGTACCGTTTTCAGATTTAAGTGATTCCATTGAGTTGGCACCACTAGGTTGAACCTAGGTAAGTCAACATGAGGATGAGTTTAGTTTTATTGCTTTTGCAACTGCAGTTGGATTATTATTATTGTACACCGCTCCAATCATGCATTAGAATCCAAGAGTTGGCCTTATTGTTATTGCACGCCACTGTAGTTGCTTCAGCCATCGGGAGTTGGTTTTATTGTTATCGTTAGCACTGTGTCAATATCATGCAAGTGTACTGTGATGGAAAATACAGCTGATGTGGATTGCCAAACTAGTTATTGTTGTAAAAACCCATCCCCGTTGCAAGATCAAGGCAAAACCAGAGTGCGCATAACTTGTGAGCCAAGACGAGGAACAAACCACGGGTGGTAAGGGTTAATGCTTTAGCCATTCTTACTTTCCTATCATGATTATTATATGTTTATTGCATAAATTATGCACAACATGCCTAGTTTATCTCGTTTGTTTCTCCCATATGACCTAATTATACTATCATATACTCTATATTGTTGCATTGTATTGGATTTGTATTGGATATTGTGTTTAATCTCTTGCCAAATCGTTGTCTCTAACCCGATCACCTTATGTTCAAGTATTGATACCATCACCTTGAGCTGGAGTGCAATGAGGCTATGGAGCCACTAGTATATTCGGGTATGTTAGTTCCAGTGATCTCGCTTTGATGTCAAGCTAGGCACTGGAGTTACGTCACATTTTGGGGAGAGTAGTTGTACTTGTTATTTGGCTATGGCTATTGCTAGCCCTTTTTCTTTAGGGATGTAATGAATAAACTTTATTATTGTAATTAATGTACTCTTTTAATTGCCACTTGAACATTGTGGGAAATGAAATATCCCGGTTACTTTTTTGGCTCCATATTTGTGAGATGATAGTATATCCAGTCTATTGATTCATGTAATATTAGTAAGTATAATATAAGCATTGAGTTGCGGCACGGAATTTGAGAGCCACGGACAACTTCTGCGAATGGTAAATATTAGCGATGGCATCTTGTCCTCACTCAAGTGGATCCTAGGGAGTAAAATGCACTAACACCCCCTTATTAAATTCTAATTCGATGCCTGGTTTCGGGGCACGACAACGGGTGGTCAACCAAATCTACTTGGACTTGAGAATGTGTTCCCCTGTCGCAAATACACAAGTGATTTTAAATGAAATCCTGAAATTCTGTTGTGTAGTCTGGCGATATTGCAATGTCGCTACATTCATCCTCTCTTGCATTATAACTAAGTGGAACCACAGTGTGCTCTCGTTCTTCTTTTTATATTCTCTTGTTCTTTTTGCAGGGCAGTCATTACCAACATCTCCAATTCTTCACCCGAATTGGAATTAATGAAATTATGCCAAAGCTCATCTGCCGTGTCAAAAGAGGAATCAAAAAATTAAGAGGTGTATTGAGGTTATTCACAAAGATGGACTATATATAGGAGATCTTCCAACGGCTATAAAATATCGAGTTTTATCCAATGGCTAATAGTCCACTTTTTTTATTTGGAGAAGAAGAGAAGTGTTGAGAATTTGGGGTGTAAAAATTAAATTCAAAAGTGGACTATATATAGGAGATCTTCCAACAGCTTAAAACATCTAGCTTTATATCCAACAGTTAATTTTATCCAACCACTATAAAATGACTAGTTTATCAAAATGCAAGTACAATAGATATTTAAACAAATAACAATTCATTAATTGAAGCAAAAATATATTTTTGTGTAAAGGTAAATTACAATTGAAATACTACCACCTAATCCTACTTTCAGAACTTCTCATCTCTTTTTAGAATAATACAGCCTTTGCTCTTTAGACATCTAGGGTGTATTCATACCTATGATTTCCATCTCTATTTGTGTTTTCTTCAATTGCACAATCTTTTCATCATGCTCTATCTTCTGCTTAAGAAGCTCTATTTTTCTTTCATATCTTTCCTTTTTCTCTTCCATCATTTTTGGGATGAGATCCATAATATGTGTCGGTCTTCTCTTCCATCATATTTAATTACTTTACCTTGTTCATTCATGCCGCTTTGGTTTCTAATAATAATAGTGGCAAGACATCCACAAAATTTGTTGACAGACATTGAATCTTTTACCATCGTTATGCCAACATTTTATCTATTCGAACTGCCAAATTACTTATTTTTGTGATAGTATTCTCCCACTCATTCCCGAAATGCTTCAAGTTTCTTCTCCTTTCCATGGATAGCATCTTGACTAGTGTTTAGCCACGACCATTAGTATTTTCTTTGAGGCCTCATTAGGTGAGACTTCAAATCCATCACTGAAAATTTGTGATTGTTGGGTGGTAAAATAAGGAAATTAAGAGTATTGGGAATCCATGGTGTAAATGAGAAAAAAATAACTAGCATATTCTTAATCTATAGAAGAGGAGTTCCAAGCTTTTGCATGTATTATGGGACCCAATCATCAATTTCTTAAAATGAAAAAATGGCAAAAAATTCAACGGTCCTCGAACGGTTATTTTTTAAAGGAATTCCAACGGACAGCAGTCCAACAGTCATTTTCTTATATATATAAAAAAAAGAAAAAAAAAAGATGCCAAATGCCACCTGAAATTTGGCAGGTCGGTTAGAGGGCCTAGGGACGGTATTTATTGGATTGAGATTCAGTGAGTAAAAACGCCACCATGACGAGGTCGGACCCAATTGATCCCACCATGGTCACCATGAAATTTTTTATTAGAGGATCCGGACTCATTTATTACTGTTTCACTGTCCAGGTGGCAAACAATGCATCAGTTCGAGGTGCTCTTATAATTCCCAAGTCTTCAAACCAGCATCAAAATATGCACTGGATCCTTGATAACAGGTTTCTAGCATGTATTGATTTGTAAAATATAGAAATCATGATTATTATACAAGGGTGTCATTTTTCTTAAACTAGACTGATTTTATTAAAAGGGAGAAACTTTACAACAAAAGGTAAAACGGAAAATTTTCAAAATGGGGCATAAATTTTGGAGACATTTCAAAAGAGGACAAAATAAAACTTATATTTCAACATGTACCTTAACTTTTCCAAGTACCTTTCAAATCAGAACATTCTGTCATTCTTTCAACAGTCCGGCCAGTATTCCATTTTTTCAGAAATTCCTAGAAGACTCTCGTCAAAACAAAAACGGAGAGATGAATAGTGAGTGGAAGAAGGAGAAGACTCCGCTAGTTTATCTTGTTTTTGAAGACGAGAAAACTCTTCAACCGTACCTCACAAAAGTTGTAGGGTTGACTGTAAAACTATAGATATATAACACCACCCATAAGTACCATGCTTTGAGTAAGGTGGTAAATGAGAATAAAAAACGTGGAGCTGTAAAATAATACAAGACTTCTTAACCACTTCGAAACATGAATGGGTAAACATTTTTTTAATAGCACTACCCGAGAATTGCTCCTTACCCTATAGTGGTAAGGAGTCATGTTCTTATTAGGGAGGTCAAGAGTTTAAACCATGACAGCCTCCTCTCTTTCTGCTTGTACAGGGCTACATTCCCACTTAGGTGGGCTTCTTTCTCAAGAGTGCCAGGCTATCCTTAGGTCCCATCTCCACTTAAGCTGGGCTATAAAAAAAAAAAAAAAAAACAGCACTACCCATGCGATGCACTATTCATCAAATTTGGATTTTTTTTGTACGGTTTTGGATATCAACCTAATGAAAGATTTGGGCTCAACAGTAGTTAGGGTTAGGGTTATGGATCTGTAATCAGAAACTTAGAGTCAGTATCACAAATCAGAAATGTTAGGGTAATATGAGTTAGGTATCAAGATTTTCAAAGGTGTTGTTTTTGAAAATTCTCAGATTTCAGAATTTGGAGATTATGGATTTGAAATCAGAAATTTTAGGGCCTATGGAACTTGATTGCCAACGAATTCTAGGGGTTAGGATTTTGAAATTTGGGGTTTTTAGGGTTCCTAGGGATTAGGGATTTGGAATGTGGTATTTGATTTACTTATCCTTTCTCTAGCTTGTCTCCAAACCTTAGTAAATGAGTTGTTAAATTTTTTGCAGGTATTGAAAGAACCTTCTGTGTGCAGGATCCAAGTTACTGAACTATACACAGTGGCTGCTTATTGAGAGAAATTTTGTTCTAGTGTGTCGTACTTTGGAATTGAAGGTTTAACAAGGGATGTATTTAATTTCAATGTTCGTTTTTATTCTAGAAAAGAATCTAGAAACCTGGAGCTTGTTCCCAAGGGCCCACTGAACTGACCAATGCTAGCTTGAGTGGCCCCCATGAAGTCACAAGAAATTGTCATCTTGGTTGAAGCAATTCAGTCTTTCACTCAGATTGTTTAGAAAAGGTGTAATATTAAATTGGATTGAAGCAATTCAGTCAACAATTTCTTGTGTTCTTACTTTGTCAGAAACCCTTTACATGGGTTGTGTGTTGCTGCAAGATCTTTGAATGGATTATACATAAACGTCCGTGTGAACTTTGGCAAGCTTGTAATTTGTTCTCCATTGAATTATGATTTAAGTGTTGAGGTAGTTCTATAGTTCCTGAGGGCACATGGCAATCATCCAAACCATCCAATCGAACTTAATCCTGCAAAGCTAAAACTGTTGGACATATCATACTCATTTACACGTTAAATACTGGTTTAGAGTAGTCCAGGAAAAAAAAATTAAGAAAATGGTTATGGGTATATCTGTCTTGTTGGAGCACTTTTAGGGCTGTCAAGGGCAATGCCTGGGCCAAACTAGGGTAAGCCCATATCCTACCCTCATATATGAAGGCCATGCTTAAGTAGCTAAAGCTCCTAGAGCTCTCAACGGGCCTACAATACCATAGCCCTTACCCTAACCTTAAAGGCCAGGACCAAGTCAAGGCTAAGAAAAAAATAATTTAATCTTTTTTTTTGTAATATTATTATATATAATAATATTTCCACACCACAACGCTAACTATCCTTTATTCAAACTAAATAAGAGTACAATGCAAAAGTCAATCTTTTTGTGCCACTATTAAAAAATACACAAAAATTACTTTGTCCTTGTATAATCCTTATATATTATATGTACATATTATTTATTTTATATATTAATAGCCTTGGACCAGCTAAGTCAAACCATAGCCCAACCCTCAAGATTGCAAACTATCCAAAATTGAGCCCTACCCTACTCTCGGCTTTAGAAAAACACAAAACCCTCACTTTGCGGGCTTTAAAAGGCTGAACCAGTCCAGGCCCCTCGTCAGGACCCAGATTCACAGCCCTAAGCACTTATGTAATTTTGTTGACTCATTTTTCTACTGCCCCAAAAAACTGGTGACAAAATAGCACTGAACTTCTAGCCAGCACAACAATCGAGTTCTATCTGATCCTTCTGATTTTGGAGATGCAGTGGTTACTTATACAACTCACTATTCGGATGCCGGTGACATGTTGGAACAATACAGGTTCAGTGCAAGCCCCATTTAAAAATTACTGTTTGGATACCTGCATACCCAGGTTGTTCGTATACTATAGACCGCATCCAATTGTAAAGTTGAATTAGTTCATATGCATCAAAGTGCAAGCCCCTCAACCACTCGCAATTTGGGTCGTTTCAAGCATCCCCTCGAGTGTAAACACACTAGGAAGTAACAAAAGACAAACTACAGCACCCGCTCCAGTAAATACAATAATTACAAACTCCCACAAGTACGCAGTAATTTATTGTTAAAGAATTTATTAAAAAAAACACACAAACAAACAAATACATAGTAATTCACCACTCCTACAGAGCACACCACCCGTGCAGACTATATGCATCTCGTGAGTCAAACAGTATGCCTGCACCCATACCTCATGCAAATCTGCTGAGTAATTTGATAGAATCTGAGCAATTACAAATTTAAATTCAGACTGGGTCCTAAGAGCTAGATCAAATCGATTCTAAGTTTCAGTTCTGAGAGTGTGCCTTACAAAGTTTACAGCATCAGTTTCGTTAACTTTGGGGTGTGTTTGGCATCGTGCCATTGGAATGTCCCCAAGTTCCCACAAGATAAACCTACAAAAAATATATTTAATATGTGCAAATCATTGTTTCGAATTTTGGTCTAACGAGAAAAAACCTAAAAATCTTAATCCACTGGCGTAAAAAACTCGGAACAAAACAACTATGATGCTTTTAAAGAACAACTTGCTAGCACATGGATTCCTATTTATCTCAAAGTAATTTTACTACTTAATTCCTAGAGTAAGTCATATGTTAACAATCACAAAAGGTAAGCCTATATTATAATTTCTAATTTCTAATAATGGTTAATAATGGTGGGACCACATCATAAATCATTTGATTGTTTATCCAGGTAATATATGTGCGATCATGTATTTATATTTACCCCCCCAAGAATTAGTCCTTGCTCGTTAGAATCGAGTAACTATCAGGTCGGAAGCCAAAGGTTTGAAGGCTGAACTAGCAAGGAATACCTTAAGTCATAAAAAAAAAATTGTCTTGTAATTGTAGCTCCCATGTTCTAATTTCTAACTATGAATTAAATGGCAAAAAAAATTACCTTTCAAAAAAATATTAAATCTTTTAAAAAAAAATGATCCTTCAAAAAAATAATCTTTCAAGAAGAAATACTTAAATTTTCAAAAAATAATCTTTCAAGTGAATCTCTCCAAAAATATTTAATTTCTTAAAAAATATTTAATATTTCAAAATAATATTTAATCTTTTTAAAAAATATATTTAAATTTTCAAAAAAATTTAATTTTTCAAAAAAATATTTAACATTTCAAAAAAAATATTTAATATTTTAAAAAAAATATTTAATGCTGAAAAGTATTTAATATTTCAAAAAATATTTAATTTTTTGAAAAAAATATTTAATATTTTAAAAAATTATTTAATCTTTTAAACAATATTTAATCTTTTAAAAAGTATTTAATCCTTGCAAGAATATTAAATCCTTCAAAAAGTATTTAACATTTCAAAAAAATATTTAATCTTCTAAAAAATATTTAGTCTTTCAAAGAAAAAATTTAATCTTTTAAAAAAGTCAAAGAAAGGTGAAGCCACATTGTAGATCTTATGATTCTCTTGTTTTTATTTATTGGAAAAAATTTCACACAACATTAATAAACAAATTCCGTATGGCATATTCTCAGCGGAGCCGTTTAATACAATGTTTCCAAATAAATTATGCATAATTTCTTCTCAACACAACCCGATGATCTCAGCAAAATCAAATCTGAAAACAAAATTAGAAACAATATGGGAACAATACCAAACACTCCCTCGGTTTGTATGGCTTTGGATTCTAATTATATGAACTTCAAGCCCAACTCCTAAAGAATAACAGATTTATAGACCTTGTCTTAAAACGCAAATGCTTTAAACAACCAATTTGACGCAGTGACTGAAACTCCGACAAATACATAGTACCCATCTCATCAAGCAATGACAGATAAATACAAACTCCAACATGAAGCAATGACTGAAATAAATGACAACCGTCCACACATCTCATAGACCAAAACATGCAGGGAGAGGCAGAAGAGGGTCTTGGTGACCTGTACAGATTATATGCATCTCATGAATCATAAAGCTACAGATTATATGCATCTCATGAATCATAAAGCACGCCAATAAAGAGCATTATTGGGAGAGGTAGGACAAAGGAAGGCAGAACAAAACTATTTTAGGCATCCATTGGTGTAAAAAAAAAGGGCATTCTAGGAATTTTTTGGAAAAAAATGGGCTAAATTGGCAACACAATGGAAGGAATGGCTGGATGTCCTGAACTGAAATAACTTTGGAAAACTTAAGGCCCATTTTGAGATGTGTCTTCTTTTTTTCCTGTTATGGAAAGTCCCAAAAAGTTAGGCCCCATTTTGCAATTTTCCCAAAGGCAGCCCAATGTGTGCACACACCTGCAATGGAAAATACAAAGACAAGTTGAACCACAGCACCAGGCCTCCAAAATGTGTACATGATTAATCACCAAGACTGGTTATGGACTACTTAGCTAGAAGAACTGCATCCGAATAAGCTTCTCTAGGGTCCTGAAAGAAACACCTTTGAAATAGGTGATTTAGCCATTTGATAATGGATGTCAACCTCGGAGGCACACCACAGTTCCCCTCCATCCCCCCTCCACCAAACTTCCTTCCATCCCCGTTCTAGCACAAGAACACACTTGCTCAGTGACAAGGGGGGTTACACCCAGCTAGCATGCTTCCCTTGCTTCAACAAGCAAAGTCAAGTATTCCGCTTCATTAACAATATAAATCACTGCTGGCCTCTAAAGAAGAAAATTTGTCAACTGCCTTGCAACTGAGCCCTCCAATCCCAGCTTCCCATAGGATTCTAAGAATGCTCATAACAAAGTTATGCCTAATATGGAAACCTCCATCAAATTTGGATAAATGAGGCGGCCTAGGATCCACTATCAACTTTGCCCACAAAGCAGATGGACAATATGGCCAAAAAAGTTACTCTCTCCCAGTAAAGGCTGAATCATGTGCCTACCTCAATGATCTGACAATGAAATGCAATAAACCTATTCAGTCCAGAAAGAGAAATCGAGCACGCAATCTAGTGTCACCACATAGAAACTCATCATATATTATGTATTCAACATGCTTCCCTACCTAAATGTTAACCCAAATCTCACCACAATCACCAGCACACAAATCTATGAAGAAATCGAACCCCACCACACAGGTTTGCAATGTAGAAAGAAAAATTGTCCTCGGACTCAAGGATAAAAAATTCTGTTCTGAACACCTGCTTTTTGCTTCAAGGTAAATGTGAACTGCAAAAGGCTACCCACTTTGCACAGCAACAACCCAACTTCTGCTACCCACGGAGAGATTTAAGGCCCTCATGATCTGGATATAGAATGAATTCTTGTCAAACCAAGTAATGCCACCAATGTTGCAAGACTCGCACAATGGCATATTGTTCTATTTCTAGGGCATATTGTTCTATTTCTATGTCATATGTGGAATATTGCAGCTTTAGAATATTGAGTTTTGTAAATAGTAAAATCTTGGCCAAGTAGTGGATGTATCGCAATCCAATTGAAGCACCTTCCCAATATCAAAGAGGACCAACACAGGTGCCTCACTTAGTTTGTTCTTTTATTTTGATAAAGCACTTCATTGCTGCCCCCGACCAAATAAATAGTCCCTTCTAGTTTGCTCTTTTATTTTGTTAGAACACTTCATTACTCCCTCAGACCAAATAAATGGTCTTTTCTTCAAACAATGTCATAGGCTATGATGCACGGATACTTCAAAATGGCCAACGTATCATACTGTATCGCATCCGATACTTTACTTTTTATAGATAAAATCAGTGTCCCTGCCATGCCTATAGAGCGTCCTTGCTGTATCCATGCCATATCTGGGCATCATCAGTCATAGGCACTTCTCAAATGTTGAAATTTCTTATGAACCAGCTATAAAGGAAAGAGTCAATCGAAGGAAACTATACACATCATACACAGATATTGAAATGGGCCACATGGCACACACCTTATCTTCATCAATGCAGATGCCATTAGCACTCACCACATGATCAAGAAAAATGATTGTCCATGCCCAAATTACTCCTAATTAAGATTCGCAGATGTATTTTCTTTTCTTAAATCTCAAGCATCTTTCATAAATGAGTCATGTGGCTCACCATGTAAGGGCCACGCACCAAGATATCATCAAAATAAACCACCAAAATCTTCTAAAGTGGTTGCAACACCTCATTCATCACTCTCATGAAAGTTCTCGGTGCATTAGACTTTTGAGAACCCAAATGGGTTGTCCCTAGTGCCTTTTAAACAGGGTTCTCCTGGCTTGTGGTATCTACTCCTAAGGTCTTTCTGAGAACATATAAGCTCTCACCAAAATATCTAACGAACAAGGCATGGGGAATCTATATCTAATGGTGATCTTGTGAATGACATGTTGTCAGTACACATTCCCCATGAACCAAGAGCAGCACATGGGTGCATGCTGTTCCTCATGTATCCTCTTTCAACTAACTCCATAACTTGTCTCCTATATTTCTCCTGCGCCATCAAACTCATCCTACAGGTAGCCTGATTTTCCCAACTAGCAGCAGCAATCAAATATATGACATGTTGTACATCCAGCATGTGTGGCAATCCAGTGGAAGTTCATCCAAGAATAAAACTGCAAGCACCTTAAATAAAGTGGGTGATTTAGGCAACAGTGATCCCTCAATGACATCTTTCCCAATCAATACATAAACTCCATCTTTGTTCTGCCTTTCATTCGAAATTTCAACCAATAAAGTAAATTAACATCTTTGTGATTAGAAGGCTTAGGTAGCAACAAATTCCGCATAAGCCCAGTACCCATCATGCGTAGTCCATTGATCATACTGCCACTGCTGCTCGATTAACATGTACGATGGATCCATTTCAAGAACTTAACACCACATTCTGAAAGCAGGTTCCAACCACAGAAAAGAAAGTGAACCGACCTTGCTGTATAGTTATCTTGTTGCCTTTGTTGAACAAAGATACACGGTGTAGGATGTTTCCCCACCAATTCACCTTAAGCTGCAACTTAGATGGAAGTTTTGTGGGCCGACACAACCAAACACATGGCCCAGAATTCAAACCCAAAAGAGACGACTTTGTCCCAGCTCATCCAAATCAAAGGGGATTCTCTTTCCATTAGTAGTTACTTATTTTAGGTTGTGGTTAGGGTTTTTATTTAGAAATTTATTTAAGGTAGTATATAGTTCCCTATTTCAAGAACACAGGTTTCTTTTCCTTTATACATGGATGTAATATTTCATATAGATGTTCTCTATTACTTCCTAGAAAATAAGAAATATGACAAGCGGATAGTGAGGGGAGCCTCTGCCTCTTATCAATATCCTACAAGTGAAGACCAAGAACAAGTCCCCCAAGCTCTTGAGAAGAAGAAGACAACAGAAGCATTAGAAAAACCAGTGCAAATGTAAGAGAAAATTAAACCACTATTTTCATCCAGCACACCATCAATTGAAGCCCAAAACCTGGACCCTCCTCCTAAGCCAAATCTGGATCCTCCTGAGCAAGGTAATCCCTCTTATCTTGACCTATACATAAAGTTACAAAGTTATGTATTGCTTGTCACCAATTAAGAATTTTGTTTCTCACCATTGTTTGTCACCTACCATGCTTTTGTCACTCCATTGTTATCAGAACATATACCTAAATGTGCTTATAAAGCCCTATATCTCATCCAAAGTGGAAAGATGCCATGGTTGAAGAAATGCAAGCATTTGCGAATTGAGTACACTACCTGAATGGAAAAGAAAGGTTGGATGCAAGTGGGTACTTTTATTGAAGCATAATTCAAATGGATCAAGTCAGAGATATAAAGCCAGGCTTGTAGCAAAAGGGTTTACACATGCTTACAGTATTTGACTACTTTGAGACGTTATCTCGAATTATGAAGTTAAACTCTATCAAAGTGATACTATATTTAGCAATGAATTTTTCTTGGATGTTGCATCAAATGGATGTAAAAAAAAAAATGCATTTCTTCATGGAAACTCACAAAAGAAGTGTACATGGAATGGATCCAACACCACGCTTCATTGTGAAAGGACAGGAACAAAAGGTATGTTGACTCAAGAAGTCTTTGCATGGGCTGAAGCAATCATCTTGGGCTCGGTTTGAAAGATTTAGCAAGGCATTGATTAAAAAAGGATACAAGGGATGTCATGCAGACCATCCTAAGTGTGTAAAAAGGAAAGGTGTTAAAGCTTAATATTGATTGCCCAACATCCAGCCCTATTGCAACAATTTATCTCTGCCTAGAATCAACCACAATCGTTTGTATGACAGGCAATTACAAATCAATGTGCTATCCTTAAATCCTCACATAAGACGCATTTGACTTTGAATCAGCCTTGTGCCTCTCATATCCACCAATATCATTGTTTGAATAACGCAACAGTACATCAAGATTAATGGGCAAGATGCAAGCCAGACTAAAGGGCCCAACCCAAAAGCCTATACCCAAAGACCCAACAAGGCCCGATAAAGAAGAAAATTCCCCCAGAACATGTTTCCAGCTACAGTCTCCTATTTTGCAAATTTCTGGAGGATTTACATAGATTTCCCAATTTTAGTAATTACTAAGATTTAGAAATAAATTAGAAAGTGTCTGTTTTATTTTTTGTTTCCAAACTAAAGGGTCGACTAGTCTATTCAAAGGATTGTAATCCTCATAGTTAGTCATTGAATTAAATTGGATGAAGATTTCTAAGTTCCTACATTATCGTTGCCCGTCTTTCGTGTGAGACTTAGACTGGTGTCGGTCTATCCTAAGCCATTGGCTTGGAGAGTAGTCTGTAGCTACTCTTCCTCAACCCATGCTGCGTCAAAAGACAAATACTGTTGGTGTTTTTCTCTAGAAGGTTTAGAAAAATCCAATAACAGAATGTCCATGTCTGCACTGGTCTAGTATACTATTGGGTCCCATTAAATCTGCTACCATAGAGTCAACACCACCTCAAGTTTTTCTACAGAGGAGGTCCAAAAGAAAACAGCAACAAGCTGACTTTCTCCAAGATCGAAAAGATTGTATCATTAGAAGGGAAGTGAGAAGAATTATCCAAAGACTGCTTCTTTGAAAGAGAATGGACTCCTCAAGATTGGAGGATTCCTTCTAATAGAAAGAGGACTACTGCAAGCAAATGCTTCTGCAGCGTGTGAGGAACTCCTTCGAATAGCCTTCCGAGACCATCTTCCAAGGATCAAATGCAGTCTACTAGATTACGGGCCCTATCAATCAAGCTACATGTATATGTGGCTTTGCCATCGTACACATAAAATAGAGGACAAAATGATTTATGGATTGGAATTCAATACTCTCAATAGGATAGTTCATATTATAGTAGATGGATTGAGTTGATTTAAGCCCATGATATTCTGCAACTGATTATACACATTAACAGAAGGACAAGGTAGAAAGTAACATGAGTACAAAATGAGGTGAAAGAAAAGAAAATCACCAAACCAAATCCAACAACACCACACCACACCCCACCCCCCCCCCCCCCCCCAAAACAACCAACACAACACACAAAGCATGGTGTTCTGCATGGCCACTATTTCATATCAATGACGTCCTTTCAGCAAAAAAGGGTTAAAAAAAAAAAGAATGCATTCTACATGCATAAATTCAAAAACTTAACAATTACGGAATTTTTTTCTCAAAACAGCACACAGATATGTTCACTAACTACATCATCAATTTTGACGTGAAGCAGTGCTAGCAGTAATGATAGTTCAACGCAAATGAATAAGCATTGCTGCTCTTTCACAAAAGAGGAAAATTAAATCCACATATATGATAAGAAAAATTGATTATAAATAGCCATACTTACTTGGTTAATTAATCATGTTACTCGCATAATACTGGGAATCCGATGACCAAAAACTAGAATCCCAATGCCTCTAAACCTAGTTTTGAATTGCTTGCAACAGGCACATCAAAGCATGCTGAGTTTCATGAAAACTGAGTTACAGAAATGGCATAGTAGGCAAAGAATTGATGTATAATAAATGATAGAGGCACAATTTCACCACCCGTAATACATGCAGGTTGCTGCTCTGCCACGTCAAAAGGTTTGATATCAATGAAAGCCCATATCAACTCCAATACAAGCATTCTCACGATTGCATATCCATCTATCAGAGCACCAAACACCCAGTGAGATCATCACAGAAAAAACCGTTGTTACATGCAGCAAAAGGAGACCTTAAACCACATGAACTTTTCCTTGTATCCTACAACCTCTTTCTGTACATCAAAGCCATCACCTTTGCGAGGGAACAATCATCATTTCAACAAAATCTTTTTTTTTTTCAAATTGGAGAAGAAAAAATTTGGTTTGTACCATGCTAAATGTATTGCTCTGCAACTTAATATTAGAAGATCCCCAAACTATTCATGGAATGAATATGAGAAAGAATCAGCACTGTTACCACCTGAAATTAATAAGGGGGTTGATGATAGCAATGCCCGAAGTTGTGCAACTTTCATCAATTATGGGATGGTTGATATCCCTGTCAAACTATCTTCCAACTTGTGTTCTTTCAAGACCACTCCAATTTGAACTCCATCCTCTCCATTTGATTCGCAAGACAGATGGTTTGCTTCAACATCTGATGTTACAGAAATCAACTCCATTTCCGATTCAGCTATACAATTCTCCAACTTAAAAGTCTCATTAGAATTAAGGGAAGTATCTATGCGCTGCTTTTTACATACAGGTTCGCCACTATCATGTCTAGCAGGACTATCCTCATCTTCTACAAGGGGCTGCCCTTCATAAATTTCACTTGGAAGTTTGTTATCCTCGGGTGGATCTCTAGCACATTCAGTGCCCATTCCAATAGTTTCATCCCTATGCAATTGACCCTCATCAACTGCACAATCTTTTG
Source organism: Sextonia rubra (assembly GCA_037013555.1). Classification (NCBI taxonomy): domain Eukaryota; kingdom Viridiplantae; phylum Streptophyta; class Magnoliopsida; order Laurales; family Lauraceae; genus Sextonia; species Sextonia rubra. Next base: position 70,953,971 of record JASUAD010000001.1, read on the forward strand.
AGTGTGGGCAAACAGGTGAGCTCCTCTTAAGGCAATTGGGACACCTGAAACCAAGAGGCTTATCATTGTTTTTCCCAGAAAGGCCAAAGGCCTCACCATGGTACCAATCTGCATTTTCAATGGGACAAAAAACACATCAGTATTTCAATAAGCACTGTAGAAAGGAATGTGGAAGATAGGTTCTAAGCCACAGAAAATATATAGGTTACTGAGCCAACGGGTTTTATACATGTGGAACCCAAGGTTAACCAGACTGTAGTGTTGACATGATGAAACCCTAAAAGATTATGGATAACTGCAGCTGTTAAAGAGTATAGATTTTTGTACTGAGAATTTTTTTAATCAGTATGAAATAGCTCTGCTTTCTAATACCAACACCTCCCCCTTTCTGAAGATTCCAAACCTTTTTGGACTAGATTTTAATGAAGACTGTCCTGATTATCATTTCATCTTGTACCAACTTTTTTGTTACATCTACTTTCCCTCAATTTTACTGATTAAAAAAAAAACTCAGTCTTTTACCCTCTTTTCTCAAGCCATTTATAGAAGCATCTGGATTTAGCCCTTGGAAATTTCAGGGAATCACAAATCCATTGCTGAGCCAATCAGATTAAAAGCTAAATCACTCATGACGATTATCATGTGCATCAGTAACATATACAGTTGCTGAGGCCTGGGGCCATATAAAAACTCAAAAAGATTTCAGAAAGCAAGCAAGCTATCAGAAAACATCTTCAATAAGATACAGTTAATACAGTCCTGAGCCACAGTAGAGCTGGAATTACTGAGATAGCCAGTTTCTTATTTGTGGAGCACATGATTCAAACAATCTAGATCATCCATCTAATGGGCCCGATGCAGATTGGGAATCACTAAAAAACAATCCAGAGTAGAATTTCCTAAATATACCATCCGTAAGTAGCCTAGAAACAAATAGCTACAAAGAGAATACAACATGTCAGTGAAAAGCCACAGAGTTAATAATTAGGATCTTCAAATATGGGATATTTTTTGCTATCCCCAACCACTGTACAGCCTGTCAGATAAATGGTCTGAGCTATCGAATGATTGGACCAAACATAAGGGAAGAAGAAGCACATCAGAATAACACTTAACTGTTAAAGCAACCCCATAATTCCTACCAGCAAGAACTACAGGATTGTCCAACGAATAATTGAGAAACCATTATGATCAAAACAAGCAAATAAACAAAAAACTTTTACAGACACAAACAGCAGATAGTAAATAGATTTAGTAAAGGAGACTAAAATACCTTCACAGCTTCCACACCTAAGATAAATAAGACTTGAGTCGTATGCTTCATGACAAAGACAGCAAACAGGTTGCTTGTCTTCTAAATTTAGTGATGGTAGAAGAACGTTTCTATCTCGAAAATTAATGCCACGTCTATCGCATGGATTTTTAGCCCAGAGAATCCCTTTCAGCCAGTAAGCATGATGAACACATGTTCTCAGCCCCCTATGCCAACTGACACCATTTGTTAATTCATTGGGCACCTCTCTTTTGAATTGATATGAAGATTTCCTAGATGTCTCTCTTTTTGATTGAAATTTAGATTTTTTCGACTTCCCACTTTTTGATAGAAATTTAGATGTCTTAGCCACAGTGCCTTTAGATTGAAACTTACTACCCTTCTTGTGGCCATTAAGGTTTTTACTTTGCACTGCCACATAAGTGGTCACTTTCTTTATTGCACGCTGAGATCTTCTCAGTTTTGGGATTGTATTCCCTTCTGGCTGCACTTTTTGGACTTCTCTTCTTCTCAGTTTTGGGATTTTATTCCCTTCCAACTCCACTTTCTCGACTTCTCTTTTTGTTTTTCCCTTCACATGCCTCTTTGTTTTAACCTCCACAGGTTTCTTGGCCCTGCATCTGAAGCATGTATATGTACATTCCTCATTGATGAAAGCTTTAGATGCTCTGGCATGCTTTTTGTGGAAGAAGCCTGGAAAGAATATGCATAGAAACTAGATATCAGACAGGATAGAACTTATTATTAAACTCTGAAACAACAAAACAAGGAAAAGGGGGCCAAAAAAAAAAACACATGCACCTGTCCAAATGCACACATATCCCAGAACACATGGATGCAAACATAGGATAATTTATTCAACCAGACATCACAGTAATCTTACTCAAACACAAACAAACCTAATCCCAACCATCATGGCACAATCTACTGACAAGCAATCTTCAAAATCCCCATCTCAAAGAAGCACATTGGACTTTTGAGTACATTGTAATCATTAGGCTTTTTTAACACATTCAGGCAACAAGGATGGCAATATTGTAGCACCTTGGGCAATCCCAGTACACTAATTTGATGTGGTTGTAGTACTAGGCCATATCTCCAAATTCATCGACCATAACAGCTAACACAGTGGAGAATTTCAAATTATTGGCCAATATGCTTATATATTGCTCTCTTGCCCATTTTTTTTTCTTCTGTGTGCATGTCTATGTGTATGTTTTCCTTTTTACAGAGAGAAAGAAGAGTTTTTATTTTTATTTTTATTTTTTTTTACAGATAGAGAGAGAGAAGGCGGAGGGAGGGGGTTGACTGACGGGAACTACACTCCTTCCCACCTTTTGAGAGCATGATTCTATGCATAAAAACAACAAGAAGAAAAGGTATTGTTTCATCAAGATTGAACATGGTAGGTAGAATTTAGCTTAAACAAGCTTTATAAAGTTATGTCTAATCTTGCTTTTAGATTTTTGTTTTCAAGAAATTAATTGAAATGGGTTAGTATTTTATTTAGTTTAATAGAAACATAAACATTTGGCAATTCTGAAATCAAATCTAGGAAGATATAGCTTTTTATTTTTTTATGTATGAAGCGTTAAATATATATATATATATGCGCCTAAGATAAATGCATGCGCCTAAGATAAATGCATGTATGTGTTAGACTGTCATATATTTAATAGGTAGTTAGCTTGCTTTTAATCAAGTGATTTTGAGCCAAGACTCATTAACATTTTCCATGCTTCGCTAAGTTTTTTTTAAATCTACTGATTTTTTTCAAATTGCTGTTGGAAGACTACATCAGTTATTTACTAGAGCAACTCTCAAGCTTGGTAGCCAGATGTGAATATTCAATTTTCAATGAGTTTCCACAGCCTTCATTAGGGAGGGAAAACTATTTGAAGGATTTTCTTATATTTGGAAATTAAAGGCCTACACAAATTTTAGCTTTTGCCAGGGAGACAAATATTAAATGTAAGAATGTCTGCCATATTTATATACATTGCGCTTCTGTTTGAGTAAGTTTGGTTGTATTCTATGCAACTGTTTGAAGTCAAGTGGGTGTGGGCCATGTGGCCAAAAATTGTGACGGAGATAGTGGAGAGTTGGTAGTTCCAGTATACTAGGGCATTATCTCTTGGTAGCATTCCTTTGGTCAATTTGGGTGATAAGAAATGACCAGGTTCTCAATCAGAAATCAAATACTATAATAGGTGTGCCACAAGTCAACTCTCATGCAAAGGTTAATGCATGGGTTCTTGTCATAGTCATCAATTTCATGCCATTTTGGTTGAAAAGAACAAAATTTTTTGTTTCGGTCCAATGGCCAAAACAGAATTTGACACAACTTTTCATTTCAAATTTGGGTCCATTTCTGGCTAAATTTTTGGATTTTAGCCAATTTCGGCTGAAATAAATTTTTGAAAAAAATTCTTTTATTTTTTCCTTGTTTATACTTTTTCTACATATATACTTTGTTTTTATTATATTTCCACAAAACGTAATTCTAAAAAGTTTTACTAGACTGGATTACATCCATATTTATTTTTTTTATTTTCTTATTTTTTTCATTTTCTACATATATATATATAATTTTTTTATATATTTTTCCCGAAATGTAATTCTAAAAAGTTTGGCCAAAATTCCGAATCAGCCGAAACTTTTAGTTCTTTTACTTCCCTTTCTTTTCTTTTTTCATTTTTTCTTTTTTTTTTTATGCTATGCTATCACTTCAGATATTTGGAGCTAATGGCAGGAATGTTGTCTTTTAAGGTTTCGAATTTATGGTGTTTCATTGTCATTTTATTGTATCCTTTGAAACATGTATCATTTCCAAATTTTTGCTTTAATTTAGTATATCCATTACCATTTTATTATTAAAAAATGCTAAGGATACATGTAATTGACAAAGTGGGCCAAATAAGAAGAGGCTGCAATTAGGATCAAAAGGAAATGCAAAACTAAAAAGAGGTAACCCTACACAGTTGGGGCAAGCATACAATGGCATTGGTTATATTGATTATTTGTTACTGGAGAATTGACAAAATCTGAGACACATAATCGATGGTAAACCAAAAATAGCTACAAAATATGCCCTGTAACTTGATGTGATTTTTTGCCGATGCATGTTGTAATATATCAAAATTTACTTTTAGAAATATTTCCTTTATACCAGTCTCTTACACTTAAAATCCTTTCTTTTCTTTCTTTTCTATTTATCAAGTTGCATTGCCTTCTCACTGTCACTAATTAGTTTCACGAGCACTAAGGACACAACCTCTATGTACCATAGAAAAATAAGAATTATGGGCATAGATTACTTTCAATAGTAGAACTCTTATAGCTGACCCCAAATTAATTAGATAAGGGTACAAGACGATGATGATTATTAACATATAATTCCCACGATTGAGTTTTTTCAAATCTAACACCCCATGGAAGTGGTTGACCATGTACCATAATACTTCTAGTTCTGAAGTAGATACCGGAATAAATAACCCTTCAACACCCCCAACCCTTTTTTTCCCAAATAAAAAAAAACCACAAATAATAATAACAATACACCATCACGAACAACAATAATTATATATATTAAAGCTCTAAGAATGGAGGCCTTTGAACGGTGCCACATCAGTAATTTTTTTTTTCTAGAGCACCACGTCAGCATCTCAATAGCATTGGGTTCCTAAAATCTTTTCAATTGATAGCATTGAATTGGATAAGATCCGGTTAGAGAGACCTTCTATCTATTCTTTCGCCATAACCCCCTAAAATCTATCCACTTACCTATGATTAAGAATCAGTTTGAAAAAAAAAAAAAGACCATAGATGTGCTATTTGTTTTCTACATTCTTCATGACACCATTTTGGATCAATTCATTTTCTGCATTCTTCATGATGGCTATTAAGAATCAGTTTCGATCAACAAAAAGTATAGACCAATATTGTCCTTGCAATTTATTTTTACAATCTTCATGATGCCTTAAAATCGGTTTGGATCATTTTGCAGCCTTCATGATGCCTATTTGGAATGGGTTGCGATCAAGGAAAACTATTGAGGTTTAGATATTAATCTGTTTGTCGTATTGTTCTATGAAAGGGTTAAAACTTGAATGATTTTTAATGCTTTTTTTTTCTTAAACGTTGAAGCAGCCATTGTTTTGCACATTATCTCCTAATCCTTTTTCCTAGGATCTCTCTTTTGAATCATCTCTTCATCTTTGTTTGGTAGGTAAGTGGAAAAAAAAGTATGCTACTGGAAACATGACCTGCACCTGTTAAGGAGTGAGAAAATCAAAGAAATGCATGCCACAAGTCCTCTTTTCTGATAGAGAATCACAGTACCGGAGGTTCTTGAAGATCAGTGGTTTCAGATTGATTAAGGGCCCTCTACAGTTATTTTACCACAATCTTTATGGTTCACATGCCAACACATTTTAGGAAAGCCAACCTTTTATGGCGACTGTACAATGACATCGATGATCATCGATCTTTCCCCGTTATGAATCTGTATCTCGATCAACCATTCATATGTTTTTCTTGTAAGTATTAGTGTGTTTTTGTGCAACCAATGGTTAGATGGCTGCTAATTATGTTGATTCTTTTGAAAATTCCATTCACTATTCTCGATTTCTCCTTATTGTTCAGGAAGAAAAAAAGAAAGCCTTGGAGTTTAGCAGCTGTTAAGAGATTATATTGCCTTGTATCTTTTATCCGTTATGTTTCTGGTTTGTGCTGAGGACCATGTGTGCTCTAATTCTAATGGTTTTTCTTTTTCTAAATCTTTGATTTTTGTTTTCCTGATCTGGTATTCTTTTTACACCAATCTATTGGGGTGATTCTTAACCTTGATTCCTCTTTTATTCTTGGAAAGATGCAAAGAGACATATATGCTTTTATGGAGGCCAGAGATTTATTGACCAAGAGGTATATTTTTCTTTTTTTTTTCTGTTTTTGAATGATTTTTTATTGTATTTCTTTTCTTTTGCACTTTTTTTTTTTTGTAGCCAATGCACCGGTTGACATAGATTCAAAAGGCAATGTAATCGAGGTATGATTTTCTTTTCTTTTGTGTTTTTTGTTATATTTTTTTATCTTTCATTTTGCTATTTTCACTGTAGTAAAGTTTTAAATTTGACATTCCATTTTTCTTTGCTCTTCTTTGATGATTCATGGATTTCTTTCATATTATTTTTTCCTTCAATTTCTATTATTCAATTGTGAGTTACGGTCTATTTATGATCAGTAAGAGACCCCACTTTTATGATTATAGAGCTGATCTCAAAGGAATGCTTTTTTGTTTTTTGTTTTTTTTTTTTTTTGGATTGATAGAATGATCTAATCTATTTATGCTAAACAATATTAAAACATTTGAGATATACTTAATTTTATTGGCGAGGTTTGGCACGAGTACTGGTGGGCCTCCTCAGGTAAACATTTAAAATTATTGATTAAGTTCATAGCTGTATTCAAGGAGGAGATGAGATCAATCTATGGATATAATAATCAAATTTCTATTTTACAACAAATATATTTTCTCCAAAGAATTGTTATCTAATGCTTTGGATGTAATTTTCACGATTCTTTCATATGTAGAACTATTTCAGTAAACTCTTAATTGATTTTTCAAATTTAAGAATAAAATAAAATAGGCTATAGGTCAAAAATGTTACTTGCATTTCGATAGGATTCTTTTATATTTTTTTCATGGTAAATTTCAAATTTTACCATAATTTATTTTTTGGCCTGGGCTTAGCAAGGGCCTTGGTTGCTAGTAATAATAATAACAATAACAAGAAGAAGAAAGTAGTAGTTCCAACTAGAATTTTGGCTTTTTCTACTCCATTTTGCCCAAACAACAGCTTTTTCTATTATTTTTATTTTTCACATTTTGCAATCATCCTTACAATTAACATTCAAATATATATAGGGAAATTCTTGAAAACGCCCCACTTTAAAAACACCCTATTTTACGCCCCCCTTTTTTTTCATGGGACCCATGTTGAGTCAACCTAGTCATTTCAAACCCCAACACCCCCCGCCCCCACCCCGGGGAACTTTTCGTTACAATTGGATTGAAATCTTAGTACAATGATGCCTCTAAACCATTAAATTTTAAGGCCATAGATCAAAAAGTTAGGATGATCTTACGGACTCAAAATTTTACATATAGATAAGCCTCATATGGACTTTCCATCTAATGGACTTCCATAATCATTATGCATCCCAGTGGGCCCACTAAGAGGGGTGTTGTCTTCTAAAAAACCAGGCACCATATAGCACTCTCCATATATATATATATGGAAAATGCTAGCATGCGTCCTTCCCTCCCCATAAGGTGAGGGATATTTACATGGATTTCATCATTTGTACATGAGCATTCCTCTTTTTCATATACCTTCTTGTCTTTTGCACATGAATATTTCTAATTCAGCAAATGTCCCTTACCTATGGTAAGAGAATGATGCATACTAACATTACATGAGCATTCCTCTTTTTCATATACCATTTTGTCTTTTACACATGAATATTTCCAATTCAGCAAATGTCCCTCACCAATGATGTATACTAGCATTTCCCAATATATACAGACAGTGTTCATGTGCATACTACCCTCACCTCTTTTTTCTATCACTCAATTCAAACCTTGCAACACACAAGGGACCCCCTGATAGACACATGCCTCAAGTTTCGGTCAGATCCAAATTTACTAGACCTTTGGATCAACCGTCCACCAATCCAAAGGAAATGGATTTGTGGGCCATGGATGAAGGGATTAGGGACATGTGATTGAGGCCAAACTTGATATGTGGGGTGAATCCGCATGGATCTTTTCACCCCCCTCCCCCCTCCCCCCTCCCCCCCAAAAAACAAAACCCAGGTGTATCCCTTAGTAGGGTCCACAATGGGCCCCATGGAGGAGTATACACGGTCCCTCCGTGAGGGCAATATGCATACGAAGATTTCCCTACACACACACACACACACACACTCTTAAGTTGACATTTGAAATGTAGTTTATGTTTGAATGATATAATTATGTTTTTTCAAGCGTAATATTAGCTTTGTACTATCTTTACATCATTTTAAACCTTTTCTAAACCTTTCCGATCATGGCTTTTTTCAAATATGAAATGCTATAGTGTTCTATCATCTATGGCTTCAGAATAGAACCGAGAAATATGCTACCAATGCACTTCCCCTAGATTGCATCATAGATTGCATCATGCAATTCTTTTCAATAAACATGCAAGGATGTTGCACAGCTTATCAATGTAAGACCTAAGCACTAGATTCTTAAGTTTGAGCACACAAACATACTAAGAGTGATTCTGTAAGGCCTTAGCACTAAAGTCTTTTAAGCACATAAATGTAATACTAATAACCCAAAGGCATCATGAATACTTCATTATAAAAGTTGTTTTCCTATTAAATTCTAAATCATAGGCAGCTATGAAGATGACCACAGAAGTTAGTGTCAAAAAACTCAATTGTATGCACAAGCACAGTTAAACAAATCATCATCATTAAAGCCTTATCCCAACCATATTGGGGTCGGCTACATGAATTCTGTTTCTCCATTCTGTTCTATTTTAAGCACACTTAAACAAATGCTTACACAAAATTACAATATCAGCAGCAGCACAAATTCATATAACTGTAAATGCAATGCACCATATGCGATCTACTGCTATGAGAACGGTAGTATTGTAATCTCAAAAGGTTGCAATTAGTACAAATATATAAGTTAAGGACTTATATGGGATTTTCACAATGAGAAAACACCTTCCATTCAAGCATCCATTTCTCTCTTCATCTCTCTTTGTTTATAGGAATTTCAACATGTCATCTAACCAAGGTGTAAAAAATCAATAATTTAAGGTGGCTTTGTGGAATGCATGACTACAAATACATTATACATACCACTCATGTCAAAAGTATTGGAAAAATCTCATGGCTTCATTCTTTCCCCTATTATTCCCTTCCCCAAATCATTTATATGTTGTGCTACTCCTAGACTCATCCATTAATAGGCCTCTTCTTTGTAAGAATCATCCAGTAATAGGCCCCTTCTTTGTAAGTATCATCCAAGTAACCAAACAAATTAGGCAAACAAGACAAAAATGAAGATTTAAGTACCCAAGTAATGTGTTCGTAATTTTGCGTCCAAGTCTAACACACTACAATGGATGGCCAATAATAAAATTTGTATGTTCCGTATGAAAAAAACATCAGTTCAAATACCACTCAGAAAAAAAATTGAGAATGATTATCATCCAAATTGTCTTCATGCTACAGCATACAATCTATTTGCTCTAAATTGCTCACTTAAATATTCTTAGCAATTTAATAAATTAATTTTGATCACAAATCAAAAAATAGAATAGTAAAAGAAGTCGGACACAAAAGTACTTTTCAATTAATAAAGCCACCAGATGATGAAAATAGGAAACATTTACCTTTACACAACTGACAGCTGACAGCTTCCCTGCAAATAAAAAGGAAAAATAAGACAAAAGGGGAAAGGGGGAAAAAACATTCACATGATGCACAAAAAGTATGGTAAAGCAAGGAGAAAATGGATGCGGAAAATAACATGACATCTTTTTTTATAAAGGAGTCCAAACAAATCTAATAGAAAAGTATGCCCTAAGGGCCTCTTTCTTTCAAGCAAATGAATTCCTAGGAATTCTAAGAGTATTTCTATTAATGGTTAAAAATATAAAAATCAAGTATGCATTATCCAAAAATGACCATCAAAAAACCTCCCCTTTAATAGAAGTTGAATCAAGAAAGGAAAGAAAATGAATATGCTATCACCCTAGTAATTCAAATCCAAGCAAAGTCAAGGTCCATCAACATCCCCACCATCATCCACCACCTATTTCATAATCCTTCAGTGGAGCTCATGAATTCCTGTTTATTCAATTCATAAGTATTCTATGTGAATAAAAAGGCCCTAAGCAAAAACCTCTCCAGAAGAACTATACCCATTGAGACAATAATAGAAGTCAGGTGGATTACTAAGATAACAGAGGCTAAATAATGAAAGGTAAAAAGCTTTAATTCAAGGCATATATCGAAAGATTCAAAAGTTAAAAACTAACATAATGATAACAACAAGAAGAATAATAGAGGGCAACTAACCTTTAGAAATAAACTAATAAATGCCTCAGAATAAGCACTTCAAGTGCCAAAATTGTGACCTTCATACTAAAAATGAAAAGCATTCACCAACAACACAAGACTGTCTCCCACTAGGAAGCAGGTCCTGGAATCTAGTTCATACAGATTATGCTGGTTCAAGTCTTGCTCGAACAGATTATATAATGATTGATGACCAAAAGGATGACAAGAAAAAAATTCACACACAGCCACTTCAAAATAGCTGGTACGGAGTTATAACACTCCACTTGAGAAGTGAAAACATCATACTCAACACAATGAAATCATAACCATGATGTTCCCGATTAATATAGCTTTCTACAGGAAGAACAATTATTATCAAGATAATGGTTACTTGGCTTATCTTGAGTCAGCAATTCTGTCATCCTTAACTTTTTTCATAGGTTATCTGTCATACTTATCAACAACAGCAGCTATACAAATTCATAGAAGGCCTTTTGAAGGCATAAACTTGAAAAACATGAAGTATAAAGCGATGCCTAGTCAGGAAAACATGTTACATATTCCAGTTTTCTGCAACCCTTACACAACCTTTTCCCTTTTCTTTTCCATATCATTTAATAGACTATATCTTTCATTCTTTTCCTTTTTCTTTTCCATATCATTTAATAGACTACATCTTTCATTTGACATTTCTCAATAAGAGTAGAAAAATATTCACATTAGGACTACAGACATTGAAGAACCCCAAGAGTTGAAAATATAATAAAATGCTAGCTTCAAACTAGCATCAAAATAATTATGAATTCCTGACAAATGGTCCAATTAGATCCATAAAACAATATCCACAAGGCAAATAGTTATGGCCAACGTCTTGGGGATTTCATTAAAGAAACCACAATAGGAGTAATAAACCTATAGAATAAGCCAAAAATATACCCTTCAGAATTATTTCACTATTTAGCCACTGAGAGACTTTGCATGTTGCAAAATCCAGGGCTAAAATTAAGTCCATATTATATAAACAGAATACACAAGATTCATGATTATTATGGAGAATTGGACATTGATGTGATTACAAGTCTTCTTAAACACCTGACAGGGTCCAAATCAGTGAAAAGCTTTACTTTTCTTTTCTTTCCATCTTTTTTTTCTGGAATGGAAACAAGAATTTTTATTAAGAAAATCAGTTAAAAGCTAAAGGCAAGACATGTACATCATAAAGGTTCATATTACCCACATCATCATCAAGAATCAATACATGACATATACAAATAGTATTGGCCATATTGTACAAGACCAATCTCATAAAATGTATTTATCAGCATTAATAACAATATCGGAGAGTGTCAGCAGATAAACACCTCCTTAACAGCCTACAAACCAATATTTTTGGGAGTTTTGTACAGAAAAGGCTTGGGAAAGGATTTTTGGCAAGTTGATGTGGGACAGATCCATGTTCCCCATCGGTTGACCAAGCCTTTGGGCCCGGCTCAGTCCATTCATCACCCCATTCAGTTGTCTAGCTTATTATTATTTAGAGTGTTTTATGTTTATGTTTTTAAGTTACTTAAGTGGATGTTTTAATCCTAGCCATCAATGCATTTGAATGGTGTAGCTTAGTTCTATGTTTTTTATTTTCTTATATAATGATGTATAGCTTCTTGGCTTAGAGATAATGGTTGATGATTAATGAAATTCAAGTTTGCGATCTTCCCCAAGTTCTTCTTCAAGTTCTCCCAAAGATCTCTTTGCCACCAAGATTGGAGTTTGTTGCGAGGCCAATTTTCATGTGAGAGCCCGAATTATTCCCTTAACTCTTCCATCCCTAACCTGCCAGCCCCAAATCTCTTTTCCCTTCCGCACTACATTTCTAGACAAGAAATCCAAAGAAAAACATAAACTTAACCTGATGAAGAATCAAAGTTGATATGCAACCATAAGCTTGAGGGTTAATCTCAGGTTTAAAAAATCAGGAATGAGTGAAATATATATGTCTTTGTTTGGTTTGGTTTGGTTAAGCATGATTTTCCTTTACTTTTATTTGTGAATGACGTTAAGCATGAGTTCCTAATAATAAAGAGTGAATGTTTGGAACTTTGATTTGCTCCTATGTGCATCATTTGGGAAATTTGCAATTTCACTCTTTTTCCAGTAGAGGAGGGAGGAGTTTCACATAAATATTCAAACTAGTAACAGCTACGCGACGGCCAGAAACTACAGAGCGTAACTACTCAATAGTGATGGAATGTTGTTTCAATGTTTTGTCAATTAACACTAGATAGGTCTCAACTTCAAAGATCCAAATAATAAGAATGCAGGTGTCATATTTATTAGTTTTTTATCTAAAATGATACAGAGTCAATATAGAACTTGTATGATATTGAGGGATCCGACACAAACATTAATTTTAGACGTAACTGAAAATAAACATCAAAATCTAACATCTTCCAATATTCTAAATTTTTTTGGATAATATTTGGATTGTTATCCTCAAATAAAAATAGCCAACACATACCCACTGCAATCAATATGTCTATCGTTATTGGGGTGGTTAATACACCCTCATCATTATCATTCTTATGTCTTATTATCCATCTACTAGTGAAAAAATATATATATTTATGCATAAACTTACATAGCAAAAGACATGTATATGTTAGACAGTTAACGAAAACCCAAGAGTAATATTGCTTCTATGACAAAAGAAACATAGCATGTGTCAGTTGAAGTCCATAACATCAATAAGACATGATAATGAAGAAATGTTCCTAAAAGACCAAATAATAAAGATATGTGACTTGAGCAAGAATTTATAGGAGAAAAATGAATAGATGTGGGAATACAAGATTGTTAAAACACTAGAGTCATTTTCAATGAATCATACATAAGGATTAGATTATACATTTAACACGTTAATGATCTTGGTCAGGCAGTGAAGAAGTGTTTTTAGATTTAGTTAAAAAGATTGTAAGGAAGAAAAGAGTAATGGTTTGAAGCATTTTTCCATTTGATGAGACCATCCTTCAAGAATATATCGGCCCCAGTTCACTTTGATTTATAATTTTTTTTAACAAATTTTTTTCGTTCTTCATGGCATCATCAAAAGGTATGAGAGCAGGCCTTGAGAAAGATTATGTGAGCAGATCTGGGAGAAATTCAATGGCCAACACCAGACAAGGAAGAAAGGGTGTGGTTTCACAAGATGAGATGACTGGAAAGTAACATTTGCCATAAATAAAAAACTTCCACAACTCATTAAGGAGTTCAAGAACTCCTACAGTCCAAGAGGTGATTGAGAAATGCAGAAGGTGTTAAGAGATGATAAATCTTAGTGGCAATGATGGTCATCTAGGAAACTTTGTACTCCTTGGTCCCTTGGAATGGGCATGCCACACATTTAATGTCGAGTATGATACACAGTTCTGAAAGGGTAACAACCACATGATAGAAGAACAAGATCAGAGGCAGTATCAAATATCAAGAAAATGTGGCTTTCAGTAAATTTGACAATCAATGCCATATTGAAGGGTTTCTCAATTGGCTAACATCAGCAGAACATTGTTCAATTTCAAGAAGATCATTAAATCAGATCAGAGAAATTAGTCATCATAATCAAGTTTAACCAATAAAGGTAACTAAGTGGGAGAAAATGAAGATGCTACAACCATGATCAGGTTAGGTAAAAATCAGATAATGATATTGTTCCAACTTTATAAGCTTCTTCAAGAGAAACTTCTACACAATGATTATTTGCAAAGTACAGTTCACTTTAAAGAACATGTAGAGAAGTTTTCCACTTGTCCTGGGCTCCTAGCATGAAGACTTAAAGAATCAAAGATGCAGTTACTCACTTCAGTCATGAGCAATTCTTATCTTCTCACAATTATGGATGAACCTTCCCAAAAATCCATAAATACGATATTTCATGTGGTCCATTGTCAATACAGATCGATACACGCATTGACATGGAGTGGGGTACCAAATGCAAGGCAAGCAGAGATAGAAGGACTAGAGATGGAGGATAGAGGGGGTAGGCAGGCTTTCACCTGAATATTGGCTTCGCACCAAACTCCTCTTCACGGGCAAAAGGAAGCACCTAGGAAACCCAAATCACTCGACATTTTTTTTATTATTCACCGACTAAATAGCCAAGGAGGCTTTACATCATTCTATAGGAAAATAAGAAAACCTAAAACTAATGTGGATCATCCAAACACATTGATGGCCGGGACTAAGGCATCCGCCTAAACACAACTTAAAACAAAAATAAGTAAATAAAACTCTAAACAAACTAAGATAGGAGGGATGGGCCCATTGGCAAGTTGCCCTTGGGGAACCATGGGTTTGTCCTACATCATCTCTCCCCTTCTTTAAGAAAACTCAACACCAAGTTCAATAGAAATCCTCCAGGATCGAAAATCTAACATATGAATTTCTGATTTGAGTGTTGATCTTCGTTTCCTTCACATGGCTTGGAGGCTTGGCGCGATACTTTCATCAATGTAGAAGGAGAGAATATAGGCCTGATTGAAGCTACTATGGGCTCGTGATCTGACTATTACATGCATCAGTTGTTAACGATGTATTAGTGGATCACAATCTTTGAACATCAAGAGTCTATCCCCAAAGATAAAATCAAAGTGGGGCATCTCAATGACTTGTTCTTCGACTTCATTTATTTCTTGCACCTTTTGATCCAACATGTTGTAAATAAACTTAATGTCTTTGACTTCCAATGCATCTGAAATATGATCTTCTTCATGAATTGTACAAGTTACTTCCTCAATGATGTCAAAGAATTCTCTCTTTCTGGTTCCGGCCCCTCAATGTTTGGCTTGATATTATCGACCATGGGTTCTACAACATGGGCTTCTATTACTTGTGGAGAAAGTTCCTTTTAAGACTTAGATTTTCCCAAGCTAGACCATCGTACTCAACACAGATTGCTTCATAATATCCTTCAAATATGCCCTTGCAATCTCTCATATTTTCCAAAATGTCTTGTCGTAAACCTCTGGGGAAGCGATCAAAGCCATAGTTCTCACTCTTCCATTTATATACACATTGTAGCCTTGAGAATTCTTCAATATATTCGTCCACAGTCAATTTTTCTTACCTCAAATTAAAGAATTGGTGAAGTAAACTCTCATCACATCATCAAAGCCTTGTCCAAACTATGTTGAGGTCAACTACATGAATTATATTTCTCCATTATAATCTATCTTAAGCCAAATCCTCAGATAAGTTAAACTTGGTCAAAGTAAACTCTATTCTCATAAAACCACATAACAAATTTAATGGCATACTCAAGCCTTTTTAGTAGATCATTGCGGTTACTAAGTTGAATTTCATGTTAACTTGGTTGAGGAAGGGCTGTAAAACTTAATGCTCTACAAATATTAAATCAACTTGACCTAATGTGAAGATTGGACTGCCTGAAGTGTGTAGGTAAAGATGGATTGTCAATTGAAATACGGACGGTCAAAATATCACACTTGGAAAATCACAAGTTGAGATTGGTCAAATTTGATTTGACTAGGACCTGTAATGGCATCAACTCAATGGTGGTAAGGGTGGGGCTGATATTGATACAACTCTACACTGGACCTAAATTAGGCCAATGAAGAACCTACAACAACCAAAGCTCGGACTGGCCTTGGCTTCAGGTAGTCTCAACTTCGGGCCCTCCTTTTTCTTCATCTTGTGTGCACGAAGAAAAGAGAAGTCCCTTTTGTTGGACTCTACGTTGATACTTCCAAGAGGTGAGGAGGATCAATGCGCAGTACAATGACGACGAGAGATGTTGGTCGTCGATGGGGAACCTCTAACTGCTCGGACAACGATGATGAAGGCTAGATGATGTTGGAGATAGGTTAGACGCTCTGCTTGTCTGTTGTGCTTCAAGAAGAGATGGAGAGGCAAGGCATTAATGGAGGACAACAACGGTGCTATTGGAGCCAAGGATGAGAAGCAACGGTGCGGTGGGCATCGATGGTGGCTTCGTTGCTGCAGTCCCATGCCAGGTACACCAAATCTTGCACTATTCCCCTTTTTTCTATTTTTTGTCAGCTTCACTCTCTCTCTCTCTCTCTCTCTCTATGTTTGAAAGAGGGTTTGGGTTTTAGAAAAGGGATTTCGGGATTTTTTTTTTAATCTGCTACTGAGCAGATGTGGTTGGAGGCCTCGAACGTAAGAATGGAGGGTTCGGGATAGGTTCGGTTGCTGGAAATTTGAGGATTTGGGTTTTAGCTGTGGGGTTGTTGGGGAATGGTGGAGATGCAGAGGGTGTCAATTAGGGTTGGGATTGGGGAAAAGGCTCAATGTGCTAGGTTTTGTTTGAACGGGTGTGAGGGTTTTGGAAAATTTCTAGGGTGTAAAGCTCAGTTAGGGTTAGGGTTTCCAGGATTCAGATTTATGAAGATTTGGAGATTTAGGAACTTAGGGGATTAGGGTTTGGTTGGAAGGGATATGGTGTTCGGTTGGGTGTGGTTATGGTCTTGGGGAAGTTGGGATTTTTTTTAAAAAATCTAGGGTTTTCGAGTATGGGTATTGGCGGTGACGGATAAGCGAAGGGGTCCAGAGAGATGTTGGACATGTCAAATTTGATAAATATGGCTGTGTAAGATCAGATCTGGGTGTGCATCTGGCCTATGGGTGTTCAGCTAACTTGATTTGGGTGTGCATCTGGCCTATGGGTGTTCAGCTAACTTGATTTGGGTGTGCATCTGGCCTATGAGTATTGGCAGTGACGGATAAGCGAAGGGGTCCAGAGAGATGTTGGACATGTCAAATTTGATAAATAGGGCTGTGTAAGATCAGATCTGGGTGTGCATCTGGCCTATGGGTGTTCCGCTAACTTGATTTGGGGTGATGGAAGTAGGCAGGCTTTCACCTGAATATTGGTTTCGCACCAAACTCCCCTTCAAGGGTAAGAAGTTCTCCCATCGCAGGAGAAAAGAGAACCTAGGAAACCCAAATCACTCGAATAAGAAAACCTAAAATTAATATGGACCATCCAAACACATTGATGGCCAAGATTACGACATCCACCTAAAACAACTTAAAACATAAAAAAGTAAATCAAGCTCTAAATAGACTAAGATAGGTGGGTTGGGCCCAAAGAACTAGTCTACACAGATGGGTCAAGCCCATTGGCAGGTTGACGCATGGGGAACATGGGTCTACCCTGCATCATGCATGTAACTGGATCTGCTGAGTGGTTTATCATGGACCTCCGAGGGGCCCACCTGAGGCTGGAACCAATGCCAACAAATTGGTGCCAATTTAGAGGGGGGTAATTTGAGATCCAATGGATTTGTCATCATCAAGTTATGGGCCCCCAAAAAGAAAGAAATGTCAGAAGCACCTTGATCTTAGGTCCAACAATGAGATCACCTCATATGGAGCTCAAATTGGATATAGCAGCCCATGGTAGTGCAGAGCAAATCACAGGAGGGGCCAGAATTGGGCCACACAAAGATGGTAATGGCAGTTTATGGGCAACGCCACTTAGCAGATTACATCAATGTGTGTATATAGATATGTATATAAAAGAACGAAGTAGAAATTAAGATCTAGAGCCAACAACCAGCATTAAATATGATTTTTTTTTTTTTTTTTGTGGACGCAGGGTGTGGGTGTTTGGTTAAGAGAATATGTTTCCAAATAAAAAAGGATACAATATACAAATGAATTAGATGGAAAGCACACTCCCTCAACCCTCCCCCCCCCAAAAAAAAATTGGAGAAGACAACAAAAAGACAGTTGACCACCCCAAAAAATAGGTTAGAGAACCTAGCTACCTAGGATGCCCTAATACGGCATGGATACAGCAAGGACACAATGTGGACACTGATTTTACACATAAACAGTGAAGTATTGGATACAATACAACACGATACATTGCCCATTTTGAAGTATCCATACATCAATACTAGCTACAGGTTAGACTAGACAAACAAAACCTAAAGGTAAAAAAGAGGTAAGCAAAATACCCACAGCCTGGGTCAAGCAACCAAATTAACAGGAACTTAGCTAAGTGGGCACAAGGAGAGCTGCAGCCTTTGGCCACAGTTTCCAAGCCGGGCAACGTTACATATGATTAGCAACTTAAAAATTGAGTTACCTTGGTTTAAAATGCAAGGACAAGGAATCAGTCCACATGCTAACAGCAAGTACTCAAAGGAAGTACATCAACATGACCATGATTAAAAAGCACATTTGGAACAAAACAAGAGAAAGATAAACTAATGCAACAGTTAAAATTGCTCCAATAGGAGAAAAATGGGCTTGTGCCATTCGATAGGAAGAGGGTCCGAATTCAACAGTATAATGT
This sequence comes from Sextonia rubra, assembly GCA_037013555.1. Lineage (NCBI taxonomy): Eukaryota > Viridiplantae > Streptophyta > Magnoliopsida > Laurales > Lauraceae > Sextonia > Sextonia rubra. The sequence continues at coordinate 70,972,705 of JASUAD010000001.1, forward strand.
GATCCCAGATGTAACTCGATGTGCAGAATTTACTTGACCCAGTATCAAAAACTCATCTGTTTATATCTGAGATATATATATACATACATACATGTAGTGCGTGCGTATGAGAGAGAGAGAGAGAGAGAGAGAGTGTGTGTGTGTGTGTGTGTGTGAGAGAGAGAGAGAGAGAGAGAGGAGCTATGGTACATAAGAACTATCATACCTTACAGTAACATCTTTGTTACAGTGACCACACTGATGAATCTCATGCTTTTCTGCTCTAGAAAATAGGTAGGAAAATCCTCTTTTACTTGAAGTCTTCTTAATTTTACCTCCCTCCACCGAAAGGAGTCCAAATTCTGTTTTATTGGCCTTGCGGGCTTGCTTTTTCTCTTCGTAAGACTTCAAGAGATTTAGTGGAACAAAAGATTCACCCAGCCAAAATTTCTTCCTTTCATTTGCAGATTCCTCAAAAACTACTCCATGTTTGGTAACAACATCAGGTATCACTTTTCTCTTCCCAAAATCAAGTAGATACTTTACATTTGATCCTTCCATGCACTTCCGGCGGATAACAACCTTCTTGAATAGCCTTGCTAATTTTTTAGATTCTTTTGACGGCTGATGGAGAAGTTGAGGATTCACAAGATCAGACCACCTAATATTCCAGTCAAGATCTCTAACCTGACAACACACAAAAATAATAATAATAATAATAAATAAAAAGGTCTTCATCAATGACTAGTTAACTAGCTAGGTTGATAATATTAACTACGAAACCTTGAGAAGTGACAAAAATCTAAAAGAGAACAGAATTATATGACCCTGTGACCCAACTTACAAATAATTTTCTCAGGGTTTTTTATTTTTTTTTTATGGGTGGGGTTGGTGCGTGGGTTTGTCTGGGGGGTGGGGAGTGTTTGACATTGAGGCTCACAATAAAGTGATCTAGACTTCTGATACAACAGTAGATGTCGCTCATGAAAATAACCCAGATTGAAAGATCCTGGCCATCTAAAACTTGCCCTCCTCAGCACTGATCTGGAGCATTTTTGTATTTATTAACCATATATTTTCAAGCTTCAATCAAAGAGCTTATGAGTCATTGAGCCATGATCTGCTAAGGTGGGGCATTAGATCAAATGTCTGCATACCAAACCATCCACCTCACTTGTACATAACCAAGGCCTGATGATACTCTGCATATTCTTCAACAAAGGACAACAGAATTGCTTGTCAAACAAAATAACAAATGATGGACAATATTGGTTGTTAGTACATGCAAAGCAAGCTGTGCCGCACTCGTTGACATCTGAACAGAAGCCCTCCAAGCAATATGTTTGCTTATCTTAGCAAAGTCTGACCCATCAGGATATGATACACCAGGAACCTTTATGCATCCAGCTGCAGAATTTGAAACTCGAGTCAAATTCAGAACAACTTTCAAGAGAAAGAAAATGAAAATATTGCCAAAAAAAGAATTCAGACCCCGTCGTCCACACTTGAAAGCCAATGATCGAGGCAACAACTTCCAGTGGAACACTTGACGAGAAAGTCTTCCACCCCTCCACCAATAGATGCCTGACATAGTTGCAGCATTTGAAAGAAAATTGGATTCAGCATCAGAAGCATTCCTTCGAGCCCGCTTTTTACCAAATCCATGCTTTGAAGATACATTAATTGAACTAGTAAAAACATGAGAACCAGAGCCCAAAGCAACAGCAGAGTCCACTTGTTTCAACCATTCTGCAGAAAGTGCAACACGCCGCAAGTTTGACTCTAACTGCAGAAGTGAAGATGTCATAATTAATTGTACAGGATGCAGGAAGTGCCAAGAAGAAATAGAAAGGAACATGGAGCTGTTATATGATGATCAGCATTTAGCATGTAGAAATGAATCCAGTGTTGGACACTCTAGACTGAGTTGCTCTGGTGGCCCCACCTTGAATAAAGCTTATGCATAATCCCCCACAATGGAAGAGCCCCCAAGAAAAAAAATGGCAATCATAACTTTCATGAAAGACATACAGAAACACTCACATTCCGTGATAAATAAAAAATTAAAAAATTAAAAAAAGGATATCGGTTTTTCCAATTTGAATCATTTTGTTGGAAATGGTTTATCCACAATGGACTCATGTAGCCAGTTGATTAACTCAGGACATGGAAATAATATACATTCCACACCATCGTGGGAAAGAGCACAATAGTCGATGGTAGGAACTGCATTAGTACATTCATTAATGCATACAGAAGAACCACTCACAATAAGGAAAAGGGGTTTTACTGATGAGATATCTGATGCCTTGAGAATGCTCTTGCGCCACTGCTTACTGTGATGTGGATTCTCCCACGGACCAGACAGAAGTCCACGCAGACGATCTTCAATTGAGAGAATATGAAATATTACAGAACTAAGATGTGTCTTCCTATTCCTATTAGAACGAAGCCCAACAGAACCTTTAGAACCTTCAGCAGGCTTTTCATCTGTCAGTCGAAACAGACAATCTCTGTCACTAGGATTTTTGCAAGAGAAACACCACCCACAATTCTCCTTTTCTGCATCCACATAAGGTTTCTGAATGCTCGACCAAGAAAACTTTGTGGACTTCTTACAAATAGCCTTGAGCTGTGCTGAAATTACCTCCTCGGGAGGTCTTGTTGAATCTTCCTTAATGTTGTCAGAAGATCCGCGTGTTAACTCTTCAACAACAGATGAAGCCAGCTGCCCATGACTGTAATAATTAATATAAGAACCAGGTTCAACAGGTAACTGGGACACATCCTGTTTGCTTGGAATTGTCACTGTTATGGGAGCACAAGGTTCAGATTCCATAGGTTTTCCTGGTGTGCTGTCAACATCGGCAGGCTTTACACTCAACTCTTCATTAATAGAATATAATTTTTCTCGGATCCCAAGCTCAAGATAAGTCTTCTCTGACACTGGCATGCCTACTGTGGCTTCTGACATTGTGGAACCTTCAGAGGTTACAACTGGAGTACTCAGATCCGTAAGTTGATTAACAGACATGGAATCAATCCTGGCAATAGAATCTAAATCTTTACAGCCCTGGAAACCAGAATCTTCATGTGTGACAGAATCTTTCTTCGGTTCCTTCCCATTAATGACCATTCCTTCAACCCTACCCTGCTCTGAATGTGCTGGCGGCTGACAGGAGATATCAGTTCCACAGTTTTCACTGACAACATCAACATCCATATGTGCAACATGAGTCCCTTGACCAAAATCAATTTCAGCAGAATGTGAAAGAATGCCCCAGTATGTAGAGATGGCAATAATTATGCCACTATAATAGGGAAATGATGTCTTTAACACTTCCATAACAGCACCCAAGTTATTCCTGTTGTAATAATAGTGTGACAGTTCTGATTCAGATGAATCTGACCTGCAAATCCGGAAAACTAAATGAGACCCCTGCTACAGAAAACTCAAAAGTAATGCAGTAGTTCAAAAGGCCAAACAAAAGGGAAAATAAGTTCCTGTTATGTTATAACACTGCAGCCACTTCTCAGGGGATTCATTTAAACCTCTACATGAGAGGAATATCAAGCTCAATTATAATGGCAATTGGCAAAGCCAAAGAAGCCTAATGAATAAGAATATGAGGGGAGAAATAACAGGAAGTAGAGGAAAACCTGCAATGTAACATGAGTTAGTACAACGTAACAAGGAGCAGCCTCTAGCATATGACAAGTACAGACCTGAAATGAACTAGGTTTCATGGGTCACTATAATTATGTAAAACATGCACAAAGTGACCAATCCAGTAGGGTAGGAATAACACACTACTCAGACATACAGAACTCGTGATGGAAATACTGTGATACACTATGAAAGAAGGAGTTGGATCCAAAGGGTTATGGAAGCAAATTCTACTCTTTAAAATAAAAGGAGAGGTTAGTCTGGCATTATAAATGTTAGGTTGGATTATTGTAAAGCCTCTGTGAAAGTATTTCGCAAATGAATGATACTCTCTCTTTATTATCTTTTCACCACTCATCCTAGTATGTCTAGCACTTTTTTTTTTTTCTGAAAGTATTTCTAGCACTCAAGATATTAAAAATGGAAACTCGCCAGGGAATGGAAAATGATAGAAGCATTAGTGAATGTAGAGTGGAAATGCTGTAATATTTAGATGTAAACATCCAACAAGAAAAGACTTACACCAAAAGATATCCACAGCAGCCAAAATATAATCGTCCATGAGGATCAATTCCCAAAAGCTGTGCTCCTTGGAGAGGCTTTGACAACTTTATCCGGCCATCATGTGTATCTACGATGCACTCAGGACAAAACCAATCACCTTCTGGCAAAAGATCCTTAATGACACCAACACACCTTGAATGATAAGCAGCAGGGCAACCATCACAGCATATTAAACTCCCATCCATCTTACAGAGGCAGCAATCATCACTATTCGGATCAGCCATTTCATCAACAACTTCCTGGGTCAAACAAGAACTACCCAAATCTTCTGTAGAATCCTTTCTTTTGGAGTAACTCTCTAAATGCACCACTCGATCAGTGTCAATATCAAGTTCAGATGTCGCCATTCTCCTATTAAGTTCCAACCTTATAGCTTCCACTTCAATGACATCATCACAGAGAGAACGAAGTATCTCAAGCTTCACTGCTGCCGTCTGTCTATAGTATTCGCCATCCAAGAGCTTCAAATGACAGAGATTGAAACTCGGTTTCAATCCTGACCCATGTATTAGTAGATACTCAGCCAAATATACAGGCCAAGTAATTAAGTCCAGTAAGTCCCAGTTAAGACTCCTACAAATCCAACCAAAACAATAAATATGGACAATGAAAAAGCTAAAAATCCTAAAGAAGAAGAAAAGGAATTAAAAACAATGAGAGGAATTATATTGTCCTGGTGCATTAGAATGACTGAAAGGGCGGCTTGGCCCAACGGCAAAGGTTTACTAGTAGCGTCCTGGAGGGCGCGGGTTCAAGTTACAGAAACAACCTCTTCAAAATGAAGGTAAGGCTGCGTACATCTTGCCCTCCCCAGACCCCGCTATGCAGAAGCCTCATGCACTAGGCCGTCCTTTTTTTTATGTATTAGAATGATTACAATGGCACTGTGACACCATGATATAGTTATCGAAATTGTTATCTGATGGAACCCCTCCCATGTAGATTGTGGACAGGGAAGCTGAGAGAAAAAAATCAAGATTTGGAAGAACATAACCCTTTTAATTAGCAAAGCATAAGTAACATGGCTGCAGCTTCTCTATGTAAGAATTTAGCATCCACCACTCCTCATACCTCATCCAACTAAACTGTATGGACAAGAGCCCGTGGCACAGTGGAAGGTGTTCCAATCGCAACCTTAAGGTTGTGGGCTCAAGTCATTTTACCAGTAAAAAGAAGTCTAAATAAATGATCCATGAATACCACTTTAGTTAGTGAGTGCACTGGGAAAAGCATCAGAACATTTAAATGTTACAATGCATCAAAACCAATTTATCATATGAGGATGACAAAGGAATACCTCAGGCAATCAGAAGCAGACCGAGAACCCTCGTTAGAAAGAAACTCCAAATGCAGTTTCAGGGCATGCAAGATGGAAAAGTGTATGGAATCTATGAGAGAATTAGCAAAGTTGCATTTCAGTGCTTTCACAAAAGCCTCCAACCCAAAGGGACTCAAAAACAATACAGTGCTAAATGATCTTAAACAAGCATAAACAGAGAAAATATCAAGTATGGGAAGTTCATCTATGTTCAGATTATTAGACGAAGGAGGCAATACTGGCTTCAAAGGAAGGTTATTCTGCTCCTCAAATTCTCTCGAATCTGAAACAACACACTGCAGACCTGGTACATTATTCATACCAGGCAAATTATCTGTATCCAATACAGGAATCGGAGAAGACAACAAAGCAGCACTTGTACGACGAGCACTCCTTCTCAGGGCTCTCGCGGGTGCTGACTTTAATTTTTCAGACAGCTTTCTTCTCTTCCGGCGACCATGTTCTTCACTATCTACGCTAACAGAACCACCACCGGTTTCGGGAGTCTCAATTAAAACCGCATCAGACTCACTCTCCTTCCCTCGAAATGCATCAGAATCACAACCTTTCACTTCACTATGTTCAATAAGCCCCAAACTATCATTGTCCTTCAAATATCCATGGAATTCACTATCTACCCTATCTGTTTTCCTCGCAACCCCTAAAGAACCCATTCCCTTCTGTTCTCCATCAGCTTCACCACCCCTGATTGGAGATCTTTCAATTACCCTAGTAACTCCTTTTTCGTTCAAATTTCTATCCAAAGCAGAACTTATATTGTGATCTCCCCCAAAACAAGATTCTTTCATTTGGGCCAATTCAACAGTCTCTGAAGAACAGTTTTCACAGAAAACTCCATCAGAATCACCACCCTTCATCTGGGTCTTTACAACAAACCCAGGAGGATCATTTTCCTTCGTGTTCCCATTAAATGAACCACCCCCATCACAATCCACCCCAAGCCCAGATTGTTTCTCCTGACCACCCTCCACGGCCCTAGAAGAAGCAGTTTCTCTCAGACTTGCACTGCCTCGTATTTTAGCATCTGCCACAGCCCCAAGTAAGGCATTTCCCTCCACATCAAACACCCCCTTGTTTTCGGCGTCTAAACTACTATCATTATCCATCACCTGGCTCTCTCCATCAAAAGAGGCATCTAGGGTTTCTAAAAAACTCTCCTCGAAACCCTTGCTGAAACCACTTTTCCCCATTTGGGTGTCACTAGAATTACCTGAAGTGGGCTCTTTCGGCTTTCGCCCGCGCCTCCGCGCATCAATCTGCGGCGAAGAAGATTGATCTACTTCTTGTAAGATTGAGAAAACTTCTCCCATATCCAAATCCTCCGAATCGCCGTCTTCGTAAAGGACTTTGAAGAAGCCTGAAGATGGGTCGTAGGAATCAACGATCCCAGCGAAAGTCCCCAATCCTTGGAACGTTTTCTTCACAGATTTCCCCACAAGCTCCATTTTTTCCTCTTCCTCTTCTCCTCCTTTTGAGATGATGAAATCTCAAAAGGAGTGGATCAGATAACAAGAATAGCTAAGGAAGAAATTTCAGTGTATGCATAAGAGTAGAAGAGAGGAGAAGCGGTGCTGTATGTAGTTTGGAGGGAGGGAGGAGATTTTCTACTGGGTCTGAAACGGAGCGGCGTATTATAGCATATGGCATGGAAATCGAGTGAAATAGGCAGGTGGGCTGCGCAGGATACGAGGTTGATTTATTTAGCCTTGGAATTGGAAGTTTAGTACAGTAATAGTAATAGAAATAAAAATGGATGAGCTTCGTTATTAGCACTCGGTCAGGGTCTGGGTGTGGGTCTGGGTCTGGGTGTGGGTCTGGGTCTGAGTTTGGGTCTTGATCTCGATCGCGGTTCGACAATAACATTGGCTTCGGGTTGGAAACCTTATTTTCTTTTAATTTCTATATAAAATGCATGCGTCTGCCTTTTTTATTTTTTTCCAAAATTAGGGATTTTTGGTTTGTGCAAAAATGTGTTTCCTCTTCCAGGGCAATACACTTCATATATGCCACATGAGGCTTCTAAATTTGCTCTAGCGCGACAATAACAAACAAAACTGAATTTCCTTCCGCGAGTTCTATGTTGCACCAAACGTCATGGAGGGGGCATCGACTCTTCCAGCTCCATTCCAATGCTTTTGAAATTCCAGACTGACCCCTACCAAAGGCAAATGAAAGCCTAAGATATTTATACATACACATATATAAAATAAAATGAAAATTAGCTACTGAACCACCCATGATTATTAACATTAAAGACTGGAATGCCACGAAGTTTCCTTGAAGACCTTTTGTGGTTTTATTCCATGGGAGGTTATCTACCAAAAGTACTTTAATCGAAGGCCTTCAGAAGTCCATATGCATTGTTCGCACGTATTTGCAAGGAGAAAAGACTGGTTCTGGCTATACTTTCTTTTTTTTTTTTTTTATCAATTGTTTATGAAGCGTGCCTTTAATCACGTTGCAACACAGAATACATGGAATCAAATTTACTAAAAATCTCTAACTCGAATGAGTTCTTGTACAAGTCCTAGATTCATCTAATTATTATATATGAAAGCGGTTGATTTCAATTGAAATCAATCCTGATTTATTTTGGCGCCTATTCAATTTTGAACCCTTTTAAAACATTCAAGCCTCTTCTGTCCCTTTATTACACAGATTCATAGAATTGTTGTAAGGCTAAATCCAAATTCTCTAGCCACCTCTACCTCTTTGAGCCACATGATCAATCTCATTGTTTCCCATTTATTATCTTTAATATAGTACAAATCAGCCAAAACATTTCCCCTTCAATCTCATTAATACAATCAATTAGCTACGACCATTTTCTCCCTATCTCTTTAATACAATAGTTTTCTTTTTGAAGTCCCCAATGTTTCCCACCATAAGAAGATCTAAAGGCTTCATCTTTTATTTCTAGAAAACCTAAACGCCTCTTTTAATGGTCGGTTTCTCATCTCATCCTCTCCTCTCCCTTAGCTCTTAATTTCTCTACATCACAGAGCTATTGTTAAGAAGGTGACATCTTTAAAAGGAAAAACTCAATAGCATTTTCTCCCTCTCTTCCACCAAAATAGTGCAAGAAACCTACCTACCATTGTGCCTGTTTGGACTATAAATTGTACCAGCTTCTGAATCCAGTGAGACTCCTTTCCGAGCTGCCACCATAACATGACCCACAAACAAAAACACCTTTAAGATTCGATCAATTACATTACATTTTTTATATGAGATGGCAATCACAAAGAGGTCCTCACAAGAGTTGTTTGGTTAGCCCAATCTAATTTACTTTAGGGTTAGGGTTTTTAGGTTTTTCTTTTTAGACCTTAGAATAGGATTGAGACAATTGTAGGGATTGAGACAATTGTAGGGAGGAATTTCTCACTCCATCGTGGATCTACAATTGGACTTTGTGGGTTACATTCGTTGTCATCAAATCATTTATTGGGTGGGGGCTTCACACATTTGATGAATAACTATTAGTAGATAAAACTTATGCAAGCTGACTATAGCCAACAACATCATGATCCTATGGATGAGGAGAGACTGTTTAACAACCTGAAATCTATAATAAAGAAGGCGATTTCATCAGAAGCGTCCCTAACACCCCCCACCCATACCTCATTCCATAGTAATTCCCTTTTTCTTTGTTATTGTTTAATTTAAAGTTTTATAATCTTTTTTAGTGTTTTATTTTCTGCATTTTCCTAAGATTTTTCTTTCTTTTCATGTTCTATGTATCAAATATTTTATTTGTCAATCCTTATATATTTTGAAGTACTATCTTGATATACAAGAAACTTTCCTTTAATACTATCCCTTTTTATTTCTAAAATGTAGCTAAATATTAAGATCTTCATTTTCATTATTCTTAGTGGAAAACAATTTTTATTAGCCACGAGATTGATGCACAGTTGGAAAGTAATCGTTGTCACAACCACAAGGTTATTGTAGATTCAAGTCGTATTACTATTAAAAACATAAGTCTCTATTTCTTCTCATATCTCTCCATGCTTCTTTAAATTTTGTGGGATGTCTAATTTTTAATTCATCAATGGAGAAAGATGATAAATGCAACATTTATAATTTTGTATTACAAACTTTTGTTTGTTCTTTTAAACATCTTTAATATTTAAAATATTTAGATATTTATAACTAAAATTTTGTATCTTTTCTTTCTAATTTTATCCATTTTTAGAAAACTTTTTTTTATCTTATTTATGTTTCTAAAAATGAAATCTTGATGGGTGACGTGACTTCCTTATAATATGTATTACTAAGCTATTCGTTACTTTTTCATTTTTAATATCATTTCTTGCTTGACTTGCATTTATTTATTCATTTTCAGAAAATGTATATTAACTTTCTATTATTCTTATGTTGCTACATTTTAAAGGAAGTTCTATCATAAAATTTGATAAAATTTTACAATGTTGCTACACAAATTTCAGAAAGAGATACCTACACTTGGTACATGCTACTATGAGCCGCCTATTCTTGTACTATTTATGTGATCCCACATTGATTACATGGTTCCCCTTTATGATTTCATGTGATATTCAGTTAAAAGTTATTTTAATATTAATATTTTAAAAGTCCCTCTCTCATGCAAGTAGACTAAAGTGAATGTTTAATTAAATATACTTAAAAATTTTAAAATTCCTTATATATAATTAAATAAGCATGTAGTTTAGGCTATAAGAATCACAAATTAAGTTATAAATATTTACACATACTACTATGTTGATTAATAGATTAGATTAGAATATCTTTAACTCATTTGTGGTAAATAAGGGTATGTCATAGTGTTGCTTTGTCACAAATTTCAGTATGCAAATATGGGCTTCAAAAGATGTTTGTGTATTATAAAATTTGGAGTTTTCTAGGGTTATTATATGAAAATTGTGCATGTGATTATGGAATGTTTTGAGGATTGATATTGAAGAAATCTACATCTATTACCAGTTTTAAATGTCATGTTATTTTTAACTAGCAAAGTTCTCTGTATCTCTTAATTAAATATGAGTTTTTAAAAAGAAACAGGTAAGGTTTTAGTCTATTTTTTAAATATAATTGTATTTTATATGGGAATTTTATTTCGTTTTGTATGGTACTAGGCTCTTAGGAAAATCTTATCCCACGAATGTGATGGTCGTCACAATTAACGCCCAAGGTTACTTCAAATTTTTAATATATTTTGTAAACAAATTTTAGTAATTATAGATGACAAAATTATTTATATTAGATTTATTTTCTCTTAATAATATTTTAAATTTAATATATTTTTAATTTTGGGCATGAGCTTTGTTGCTAGTATGCATCAATGCCTGTTTCAAAAAAACCAAAAATTGTTGGTACCGCTCACCATATCATAGTGTGAACCCTCAATGTGAAAATGTTAGTAACAACATAAAAAAGTGTAAGCATTCAGATTGGATATTTACTAAATTAAGGCTTGGGTTGTCCCCTGCCCAATCAGATGAGAAGGTCGATTGAGAGAGAGAGAGAACATTGATAGAGAGAGTGATTTAGAGAGAAGAATACTTGATATACTAAAAGTGTTCGATGCACTAATGACGAAGAAGATAAGCCATTGCAACATTTCTTAAGAGAGAGAAGAAAGATGAAATGGAGGTTGGGTCGGATGGCCCATGAAGAGGGTAGAGGGGCCTAATGGGGGCTGAGGGGTCTCTTTCAATAGGGGTTGGGCCAGATGGCCCATATAAACCTAATGGCTTCTTTATTCCCGGGAGCTCCTAGGCCCTTGTATGTAGGTCCACTCTTGGATAGGGGGCTTATACTAATCTTTTGGTTAACTGGAACCATTATTGGAAAAACAAAGCTCCCCAAAAGAGCCCTTCTCTTTGGTTAATAAAAATGCCTTCATATAGTCATCTTTACTAGGAAATGGCTTGGAGCTAAATATAGTGGAGTGTCTACTATATGCCCTTTCTGTGAATTAGAGGAAGAAACAATTGAACATGCTTTCTTTCATTGTCATCATGCTAAAGCTACAGAGTTTGGCTCCAAAATTGGTTTCTTTGCTCTTATTAATAGGAATATGGACATAATGGTTTGGTGAAAATTCTTCATAAAGTTGATTAAAGACAACAAGGCTAGGAAGGTCCAAATATTGTTTCTAGAACCCTTTCTACTTGGAGGGTGTTATGAGATGCGAGAAATAATTATATATTAAATAGCATCGCCATTAACCCAAATAGACCTATTAGAGTGATTCATAATATGTGCTCTTTTATTAAAACAAAGAAAGGCAATAAGGATGCCCTTCTTTCTCCTATGATCTCAGGGTTACCCTATACAGCCTCTAATGATGTGTTAATCATTTCTACAGATTCAGCTTATAATGCCAAGGATGGAAAGTCAAGTTTTTATTATTTATGATAATAAACAACTCCACTTTCCTGGAGGCAAAACTCTCTTCTTTTAGGAGTCGTTTGTTAATTTCACATGTCATATGAAAATGCTTTACATAAGTTGAGTCATTTGCATATGCAATTGACTTACATGTGAAATGCATTCAATCATTTGTCATTTTCACACCTGTTCATATATGAATTAAAAGTAATTCAATGGTTCACCATTTATAATAATATTTTTGCTACTTTTCATAATTTCTCAAAAATATCTTAAAATATATATAAAAAAGGACTTCATCTCTAAGCCAAAAAAGGCATTCTAAAGAGTTTGGATAGTTTAGATCGTCAAGATGGAGCCCATAAAATTAAGAATTTCATATTTTTATTATTGAGTCTTTTTGCAAATATCTCAAACTTTATTATGATTCAACGGCTGAAAATTAGTTTCATGGCCGTTTTTAGTCTTTACAAGAGTTTCAACGGTTCTAATTTACATTAGGGGGCCCACAGGAGTCAAAAAATTAAGAAAGGAGGACTGGGTTCAATCACATCCAACGGTCTGAACTGTTTTGAAAATATCTCAAGTTATATGATGATCCAACGGCTGAAAATTGGTATTTGAGCTATTTTTGGTCTTTAGAAGAGTTTAGACGGTTCAGATTGGTATTTTGGGGCCTACAAAATTAAAAAAAATACAAAAAGGCAAACTGCCATATATGAGCACTGTTCACCCGTCTAGTAATAGTAATATATATAATGGATTCATACCTGTTGAGGTGTGAAAATTCTGAGCTAATTTTAAGCCATTCTCATACCATATTCACATTTACTTTATACACCTCATGTGTAAATGAGTGAAGATAAACGTTATAGTGTGTAACCATTACATATGTGGTTCATTTACCTATGTAAATCATCCAAAACAAACGACCCCTTAAAGAAGTAGAGGCAATGGCTTTTCTCTTTGAGCTAGAAAAAGCATCTCTAGAGTGCCTCAAGGATTGTGCTGCATTCTCATGTAAGGAAGTGACTAATACTATTGTAAGGACCCGAACATCGCTAATCTTGATTTACGTTAATTAAGCTCGTTCTATACTAATTGAACTCGATTAAGACTAATTTAATCCAAAACTTATCGGGTTTGGGCCTCGAATAGGTAGTTGGGCAGAGTTTGGACCCCACTTTAGTAGTTAAGGGCTTTCCGTAATTTGTCCTTGCGCCTCTTGGACACCTCGTCCATTTCCTTACGTGTAAATTATCGCGTAGATTGTCTTTCGTGTTGGGTCCGACTTGATCTGGACTTATCTTGGTCCAATTGAGGTGCAATTGGCCTAAACTGGAATTTCTCCAAATGTATGTCCTTGCATGTAACTCTCAGGAAATTATATTTAAATGGGAGCTCAACGTGTTTGCTCTTTCTTTCTTCGTTCCCTTTGTTTTAGCTGTTGGAGCTCTTGCACTCCATCTCTCTCCATTTCACCTTAGAGCTGGGAAGAGAGAATTAGAGTTTGCATGTGATGTTTTGGCATTTATCTTCTTCATCTTCTTCTTTGGGTACTTCCATCTCCCTAGAAATCTCACTCTTCTCTAAGCTACAGACATAAGGTGAGAATGGTATCTCAAATTCATCCTTGTAAGCTTGTTAGAGTCTAAGAGACTCAACCACATGACATGCATGTGAGCTTGAATTTCATTGCCCTCCTTACATGTTCTATTGTAGAGAACCCACTTCGATTTGGAGTTTCCCTTTTACCCACATGACAAGAAGAGTTAGGAAGGTGCTAAACACTGTAACAAGGCAAGTACTTAAGCTTATATGCACTGCATGTGTAATTGTTCATTGCATGTTAAGTTAGTTTGTTATTATTGCATTTTCTTCTTAATGTGTGTGTTTGAATCAAGTGGGAATGATGGAAATGGGAATAGAGGGTGTAGGAGTACAGAATACCTCAATTGGATACTACTAGTGAGTTACAAAACCCCCTCCCAATATAGGTTCTGTACTGACTGAAATCGGGATTGAGCTACAAAACTATGTTCAGGTTTCTGAAGCTTATGGCGAAGCTACGGCTAAGCCGTGAGCATTTACGGCTTAAAGTCCAGAGAGCAGCAAAACCTGATTTATACTACGGCTCACCAACGGCTAAGCCGTGGATTCCACTACAGCTAAGCCATATCCAGCCCGTAACCTAGCCGTAGGTCTCCCTACGGCGAGCTTTCCAGAGAGCTCATAAAACCCAGTTTCTTCTACAGCTTGCGGACGGCTGCACCGTGGAACATGATACGGCTACGCCGTGACCTTCCCGTACCATAGCTGTAGGCTTAGCTCGGCTAAGCCATAGGCCAATATATGGTTGGACCGCAACTACGCCGAAAATGCGGATGGAATTCCGACCCACTCGGCTAAGCCGTAGCTTTGTATACGGCTAAGCCATAAGAACCCAATGAATGTAGGATGTTAGGAACCTCAACGATTTGTAGGACCTTATATTGGCACCCTCTTATCTCTACACGAGCCCGACGGTAAGGACACAGTAAGAGGATAAATGAATTCCGGATGATTCCTTCAAAGACAAGTCATGTATGTTGGCATAAGAAGGGGTGTTCTTTATGTACACAAGGCAATACCAAGAAATGGCAACACATTGACACTGGACGTCTTATGAATACATCGTGTTGAATGTCCTTGGGGATTGGAAAATACTACTTCATGGGAATGCATTCATATTGTTACGCTATACTATCCTTGACATGAATTGTTATTGAGTTCACTTCCTCTAGCAAACCCCGCGGCAATTCAAACCTGAGCTTCTAATGAGTGCGTGTCTGACAAGCCAGAGCTTCTATTGAGTGTGTGCTTGCTAGCCAGGGTATAGCCGAGGTTCGAGCCTTGCGGCTCAATTGTATATGCTTCATTTCATTATGTATATGCTTCATTTCCTTGCACATGATATGACTAGTATGATTGATTACGAGTCGGCACCACTTAGCTTTTGCCCTTTTGGGTATATGTATGTCACCACTGCAGTAGGTTTACGGAGGGGTTGTCGACGCTCCTCGAGAAGCTAGCCTGATCCCCTAACGACCCATACGATATGTATGCTCCCCATTGGGAGAATAGAGCATCGTGGTTGCCAATCAATATGTATGATGTTTCAATTATAATTCCTCACTCATGCATCATGTTTAGTGATTGTCCTTGTTATCATATTATATTGCATTGCCTTAGTACTTGCTTAACCGTCGTATTAACAGTGTTACCCTTGATATTGCAGATCCAGCACCTGGCCCCGACGTGGACACTGACGCGGCCCCGGAGGGTACCCCAACGGTACCTCGGGGTGTAGGCGACTGGATGGATGGCGACATCTATTACTAGCCATCCTACGGAGAGCGTCTATTTTGGGATATTATGCTGGGAATTTTTGTGTCACATCTTTAAGAACCTTTTGGGAATGTACTTAAAGACTTTCAAAGACTTTAACTCTACTGTATGTTTATATGTTTACTTATGAAAGCATGTGCTCTTGATAATTACTGAGTATTCGCAGGATGTCGCTTATGATAAGTTATGTATGTACGTGTGTCAACTTACCTCACACGTTCCTGTGGAATCTCCCTTGTAGGAATTCGAGCATAATTCTTCAGGGCAGGGGTTTCTACGGGTTTACGTATCTATGTCCTGGGGGCCTACTCAAATCCCCAAATTCCCAGGATCAAGGCGTGACAACTATTATATTAATGGCAAGATAGATTGGGTCATCAACTCAATGTTGTTATATTTCTTTGTTGAATTTTCATTTGTGCTTAGAACTTTTAATGAAGCTGCTCATATTTTAGCCAATTAGTATTCTAGGCTTGTCAGGAGCTATTTCTGGGATGATGTTTTTCCTGATTGGGTGAGGAGTTATTTGGCTCCACCATAGTTGCATATTTTTAAATTTATTATTTTTTAATGAAATTTCTCTTACCTAAAAAACATCCCTCTCATTCAAGATGCATCCACATTTTACTGGAATAAAAGTTCGTTACATAATAAGAAACAAGTATGTGATTGATAGCTATTTACTAAGAGTCTTAAGGATTCGACGTTGTGCATTGTGAAGATTTCAGTTGGGATGTGTAACACTCTAGCCCAACTTAATCCGGTTTAATGAGTAATTAAGGTGGTTTTGGTATTATTCATAGCGAATTTATGTTAAGCTCATGGTTTTACTCTTTTGAGATTCGTTTCGGGTCATGGATAGATAGTTGAGTTGAGTTTAACCTGGGTTAAATAGACATGAGCCCTTTTTCATAATTTTTGATTTTATATGAGTTCATCATGCATGCATCATCTTGGTGTCAACACGTGTATTTCGTCGAGCTCATCAACTTCAGTAACTGACCTGTAGGTGAACAACGTCATTTGCTTCTGTGAGGCCGTCGTTTGACTTAAACTGTAATTCTCTCGAACTGCTGGACTTTTTTATAAAACTGGCAATCCTTATCTTATATAAGGAGTCCACCGACTTCTCCTCTCTCACTTTCTTCTCTTTCTCACACCAATTCTCTCTCTCTCTCGTTTTCTCTTGTTCTCCCAGCTCTCCATCTTTTCTTCTTGATCTTCTTCTTCTTCCTCGTGATCAACGTAGAGAAAGGGGAGACTTCTTGGGCACCGGGTGCTCATCTTCTCTTTGGGTTCGCCGATCTCTTCTCTACCCAGTGTCTCTCTCTTGCCTTCGCTTTCTTCCTTCTTATCTCCTTGTCGTGGATAAGACTCTTGCACCCTCCTTTCGGTTCATCTTTGGTGAGTAGTCGCGTCACGGTCTCCATATGAGTTTTGGGTATGATTGCACTGCGTGCACCCATTTTCTCTTGCTTACTCTTGGCATGCATGGTTTTAGGCTTGAATCTTTGAGATTGTTTGGGCCAAAGAATGGCTAAAGTAAGGAAAGAGCTTGTTTAAGGCAAGTATAAGTATACTATGGATGAACACATGTTAATTCACATTGATTGATATGTTCTTCTATTCTTTCTCTTAAGTGTGTGGTGTTTGACAGCCCTTTAGTCTTGTATAACCATGATACATGTCGTTTTGCCAATAAAAAGCATGTAATACAGTTGTTTTGTTTTGTACAAAATCTTATTGTCCGACCGATCGGGATTGCGGTCCAACCGATCAGACTTTCCCAGAACCGAAATTCGACCGATCGGGTTTCAGAGCTGACCGGTCGGCTCTAATACATTTCTGCTCCAGGAGATTTAAGGTTCAACTGAATCCCGTGCTTACTCATTTTCCTTCCCTTGCTTCCTTCACACCCAGAGGACCTCTTATGCTACTTTTTGGTCCCTTTACTCTTTAAAGAATTGAAGAAATGATAGGGTAATAATGTGACCTTAGAGGACCTTCACCTGGACTTTTTTACCACATAACTTGCCCAACGGATTACCTTAGACGCATGAATGGTCTTGCGGGCTATGACATATTTGTGTGTGTTGTCCAATTGTTAAGCGCCTCTCCATGAGTGTTGGACTAAGAGACTTTGATACACATTTATTGCCACAGTGCGACACCTAGAAAATGAACAACTGTGTATCGAATAACTTAAAACTACATTATCATGTATGGTTTGAAACATTGGACAACTAGTTTAGAGTTGGCTAGTAAACAAACTTGACTCATAATGTAATCACTTGACTTGCATTGCATATTGATTTGATTGTTGGCTTCCATGCTCTTTGTCTTATGTCTTGTCCGACTTGTAATGTTCTTTGTCTTGTTTCTTGTTCTACTGGTAATTGTTTATTAGTAACGGTATTGATCCAGTGTGATCCATGTACTGTATTGCCTGATTGTGACATGACATGTACTGTACTAAACTGCACTGCCTGACTGACTGACTAACATTGATTGACATGCATCCACATGATATAACTAGTCTTGTCGTCTGGCTCTACTCAGCTTCAGCCTCATGAAACCGAACGGGGTGGACTTTGGCATTGACTATTTATTGCCTTTGCAAAGTGCTCCTGTCCTAGGCTTTCAGACCCCGGGAACCAGAGACCCATTGTACACTGGCCCGGTCGACGGTGTTCTTGTACTGACTGCTCTCAGTGGGGAGAATATGGCAAATGTAGTAGCCACCTAGCTAGTTTATCTGTTTTTTGCTGTTGACAGCATGCTTATTGATATGCACGACCTGCCTAGTATATGAACATGACCTCTATGCCTTGTTAATTCTGAACTATTAACTATTCTGCTGGACACAGCGCGTGTTAACTTTTTGTGGCTTATGCTTTGCTAAGTCATTGTACTCATTAGTTGTTCTTGATGTTGGAGGCCCAGATTCCTCTACCGACCCCTCGCCGGTCAATCCGGCTTTAAGAGAGATCCGGGAGGCCCAATCAGGGTTAGAGGAGTGGATTTGATCACTCCCTCAGAGAGCGGCTTGGCATCACATTCATTTATTATCTGCCATTTTGCATCAGGATTTTGGCTCCTCATGTACATTTCATCTTGTATTGGTCTTTAAGACACTATCTCTCCATTTTGTATGTACACCTTGTAATGAATGTCACTTTATTAATCATGTATTGTTATGTTTCCTTTTCTTTTCTTGGCTTGCAATGGTATGTACAGCTTTCGCGTACACTTGGTTTGCACGTGTGAACATCCCTTGTGTGCGTGTACTTAGATAAGGTCTAGGTGTGCGTACATGAGAGTACGTATGTCACTAGTTAGGTTTTAACTAACTCCTAATTTTTGGGCTCGGGTCGTGACATACAGGTTTGAGTAATGATTGAGACATTGAAAGAAGTCGTCAAAATGGAACAAAATGATTCCTGATATTGAATGAAAAGTGGATGGCAAACTTGTGTGTTATTTTCGCAGAACATCATTTGTTCAAGGAGGGACCCATCTGGTCAATGATCACAAAACTATGGCCCTACATGTACAGACTCAATAGTCGTTGTTCAAGTGAATTCAAGGCAAACTGTTTACGCCAAACTAACTGTTTTCTTTATTTTTTTTAATGGATTTCTCTTTGGTTATTAGTACATATTAACCTCCTCCTTAGGCCTAACTTGACCAAATCCCACCAATTAAAATCCTCAACAGTGGCTGATTCAACAACAAATGCCTTGCAGTGCTTTTGTACCACACGGTGGTTTTACTTAAACAAGGTTAAAGGGGTCTTTCCAGTTGCAAATTGCATTAGACTCCATTTGAAATGGGACTAATCAAAATGTTTCAATAGGTATGTTTGTCTGGTGATCCTTATGCTTCTTAAACTCATCCACAGTTTTATTTAATAATGTTAGCTATATGTGACCAAGTATTTTCCAATGATGGTTAGACTCGGACAAACTAGACTCATTTTCTCTTATCCGCTTCTTTAGGGTTGTTTTTTGGGATTTCACCACAAGCAAATTTCAAGTTACAACTGTAACTGGTCTAATGCAAACCTTAGGGGCTTGCTTTATGGACTCAAAAAAGGATTCACTACACTCATCCAAAGATAAATAAATAAATAAAAATCCCTAAACTACTCCCACCATCTTCTCTTTCCACTCACATTCTCCTCCTCTCCTCCCCATCGCCACCTCCCCCTCCCGGCCACGATTGGCAGCCTCGCTGCTGGATCTCTGCCACACCACACCCCCCCCCCCCCCCCGAGTTTTTTCTTTGCTTGATTGGTTCCCCCCATTCCCCTTCCGCTTTCCTTTCCCCTTCCACAATGCCCTCCACGGATTCAACCAAGACTGGTAGAACAAAAGTGTAATGTTCAGCCTCGCAGGGTTGAACAAGTTGGAAATGGAAAAATAGGGAGAGAGGAGAGGAAGAGGGAGGGGACGAAGAGAAAAGAAGAGGGAGAGGGAGAGAAAGGAAAATGGAGAGAACGGAAGAGGGAGGGAGAGAAAGGAAAAGGGAGAGGAGGAGGGAGAGGGAAAGGGAGAGAAAAGAAGAAGGAGAGGAGGAGAGAGGGAGAGGAGGCGGCTAGCTGCCGACCGTCGTCTTCAGAGGGGGAGGTGGGGAAGGGTGGGAGAAAGGAGGAGGAGCTGGGGAAGAGGAGGAGAGGAGGAAAAAGTGAGAAGAGAAAAAGGTGGGGATAGTTTAGGCATTTTTAATTATTTTTTATGCATGTAGTGAGTCCTCTTTTTAGTCATATAGTAAGCCCCCAAACCTTATTCAACAAGAAAAACATGGCTGTTGACTTGGATGCAGGGGTGCTACTAGGCTAGCCCAGGGCAATGTCTATCTAGTCCAATTTTGGGCCACGGTTGGAAAATAATAAAGGCCCATTTAATATTTGAGTTAGGACTAAATTTAGAGATAGAAAGCACAAAGCCTAGATTGGACCAAATAAGATGTGCTTGTAGACTAGTGATATTTTATCCAAATAAATGTTAGAAACCCCATAGAATGATAAAAAGCATAGTTTGGCCTGGTCCGATTGACTAAATAGTTAGTTTTGGATATTTATCCCATTGTTAGGTTAACGTCTGGCCAGGCCTAGATATGCCTTGACATGTACCAACTGGCCCATGAACACCCCTACTTCTACTTAGAGAAGGAAGAAATCACAATTTCTTTACAAGAAAGCCGAAGCAATTGTTGGATGAGTCTGAAACCCGAGTGCATGCTTTAATATAAGGCGAGGCACTTGAAAGTTGAGGCCTAAGATCCAAGCCTCTCATGATCACCATCTGCCCAA
The DNA here is from genome assembly GCA_037013555.1 of Sextonia rubra. Lineage (NCBI taxonomy): Eukaryota > Viridiplantae > Streptophyta > Magnoliopsida > Laurales > Lauraceae > Sextonia > Sextonia rubra. The sequence continues at coordinate 70,993,330 of JASUAD010000001.1, forward strand.
GTGCCCAACTAACCATGTACTGGCTTTTGGCTAAATTTTACTACAATTGAAGCTGTGTGCATCATTACTAACATTAAAATAAAATAAGTCAAACCACATTTTTAAAATATATATGATTGAATCAAATATATTAGAGGGGTGAGTTGGTTATGTAGACTCTTCAATAAGATACTTGTCACAAAAAAATGCCGGATGAATAGAGAAAAAGTATTGTAGTAAGTTTATATAAGAATAAGGGAGATATATAAAATTGTACCTACTATCGAGGGATCAAATTTATGAGTTATATTATGAAGTTATGGGAAAGAATAATGGAGCAAAAACTTAGACAGAAGACCAAGATTATTAAAAATCAATATGGTTTTATGCCAGGAAGGTCAACTATGGAAGCTATTTTTTCACTTAGGCTATTAATGGAAAAATATTGAGCAAAGAGAAAAAATCTATACATAGTCTTTATTGATTTAGAAAAAGCTTATGATAGGGTGCTGAAAAATTTAATTTGGTGGGTTTTGAAGAAAAGGAATGTCCTTAGCAATTATATTGAAAATTTTAAGGATATGTAAAAAGGAGCAGTAACAAATATGAGAACTATACGTGGAGAAATAGGTGGATTCTCCGTAACTATAGGTTTGCATCAAGGATCAGCCTGAAGCCTTTACCTCTTTGTATTGTTTTTGGATGAGTTAACTCCACATATTCAAAAAGAAATACTATGGTAGCGTTTGGTTCGCTGGAATGAAGGTCAGAATAAAATGGTCATTCCGTTGGAGTGACCATTCCCACGTTTGGTTCATGAAAAAGTGGCGGAATGACCATTACTTCAGGAATCACCATTCCTTTATACGGGGGAATCACCATTCCATTGGGGGGGGGGGTGTAGAGGAATGGCCATTCCATTCCTTTGTAATCTTCCCTTGAGTCCAAAAAGCCCCTTTCATCAAACAAAACCTGAGATGCCTGATCATAAGACCTAACCTCCTTCCTCTTCGTTTCTGACCTTTCTCTCCTTCTGTGATTCGTCACCGACCCTCTTCCGTCGACCATAAGGCATGTTCTGTGACACCCCTTTCTCTCTGTTGGTTGATTGGAACCCGCCACAAAGGGAGATGGTTGGGATAAAGAGAAGGAGAGGGGCTAGGCAAGAAAGGGAGAGAGGACTATGACAGAGAGAGAGGGAGAGGGGGCTAGGCGATAGAGGGAGAGGGTGGGACAGAGAGAGAGGGAGAGAGGGCTGGGAAGTGAGAGATGGGGAGATGGGGCTAGGTGAGAGAGAGAGAAAGGACTAGGAACAGAGAAAAGAAGAGAGGTTGGGCGAAAAGAAAGAGAGGATTGTGATAGAGAGAGGGAGAGGGGGTTGGGCAAAAGAGGGAGAGGGTTGGGACAGAGAGAGAGGGAGACGGGGCTGGGAAGTGAGAGATAGGAAGAGGGGGTTGGGCGAGAAAGGGAGAGGGTTGGGACAGAGAGAGAGGGCTGGGAAACGAGAGATAGGGAGAGGGAGCTGGACGAGAAGGGGAGAGACTGTTGGGAGCAGAGAGAGAGGGAGAGGGGCTAGGAATAGAGGAGAGAGAGAGGGCTGGGCAAGAAAGCGAGAGAGGGCTGAGACAGAGGAGGGGCTGAGAACAGAGAGAGGGAGAGAGTGCTGAGAACACGATAGTGGGAGAAAGGGCTGGGCGAGAGAGGGAGAGGGTTGGGACAGAGAGAGAGAGGGAGAGAGGGCTGGGAATAGAGAGGGCTGGGCGAGAGAGGGAAATTTTGGCAAAAAAACCTTCATAGGGGTATTTTGGTCAGTTTTATATAATTTTTATTCCATTCCTAGCATCATTCAAGCATACGAAACACAAGAACTGGAATGAGAATCCTATTACTAGATTGATTCCTCTGTCTAACCAAACGTTGGAATGGGAATTACTATTCCTGCCTCATTCCATTCCAGACTCATTCTAGTCTCCATTCCATTCCTGCCAAAAATCATTCCAGCGAACCAAAGGCTACCTATGTGTTTGTTGTTTGCAGATGATATAATATTAGTGGATATATCAAGAGATGGTGTAAATACAAAACTTGAGAAATGGTGAGGGGCATTAGAATATAGAGGCTTTAAAATAAGTCGTACTAAAATAGAATATATGGATTGCAACTTCAGTAGACATATACAAAGTGTTGAAACCACTATCAAAATTGAAACCCATGAGATCCTACATAGAGATTCTTTTCGGTATCGGGGCTCGATGATTAATAAAGATGAGGAGATTGATGAAGATGTTAAGTATAAAATAAAAACTAGATTGCTGAATGGAGACTAGCTTCTGGAGTATTTTGTAACAGACGAATGCCAATAAAATTGGAAGGCAAATTTTACAAGACAGTAGTTAAATCAACTATGACATATGAAGCAGAATGTTGGCTGGCCAATTAAGAGGACGTATATACATAAGATGGATGTGGCGGAGATGAAAATGATTAGGTGGATGTGTAGTAAAACTAGGAAAGATAATATTAGAAATGAGTTCTTTCGAGAGCATTTAGGAGTAGCAAAAATACGGGACAAGATTAGAGAAACCTATTTAAGATGGTTTGGGCAAGTTGAACGTTGGTCGGTTATGGCATCAGTGAGGAAAAGTTTGGCTATCCAGGTAGATAGCCCATCAAGAGGTAGGGGTCGCAGAAGAAAACGTTGATGGAGGTCATTAAATCAGATTTGAAGAAGTTTAACTTATCTAAAGATTTAACTCAAAATAGAATGGAATGGAGAAACAGAATTCATGTAGCGAACCCCAACATGGTTGGGATAAGGCTTTAATGATGATAATGATAATGATGATATGATTGAATCAAATGTTGAGCATAACTCCAATGCTGAAACTTTGTCGAAAGTTAAGTATAGCATATAATGTGAATCTAAATGGTTTGAATTTCATAAGGTGGATTTATGTTGATCTTTCAAAATAAAATAAAATAAAATAAAAATCCTCACTGTCCTTATAAAAATGCAGCAAAATGGTTTTAATGGAAAAAAAAAGTGGGAAAAAAAAATCTTTTAACTTCATATATTCAATTTGGTTCTACGATTGGACCGGGGAAACTTACTTTCATGTAAACCCAAAATGCATTGTATGGACATGATGACGCATCCTATCTTAACACACATGATGACCCACTTCCTAAAGGGATTTGATCATTATATTGCTCATTAATTGTAAGAGAAGGAATTATTGAGGGGTAACCATCAGCCAAAAGGTCAAAGGTCTAAAGGCTTAGCTGGAGAGGAATGCACTATGTCATTAAAAAGAAAAAAGAAAAAAAAAGAAAAAAAGTGGTGCCAAGTAAATTTGATATTGTTTGAGTTGAATTTGGTTGGAGCTAAAATTAATATGCAATGCCAAGCTAATCCCAAGCCCTAGATAGGCTTCATTTCTCATAAAGTTTGAGTTGGAGTTCAAACTTAATTTAGTAGTATCTCAGTGTAGGTTGAATTTTTTTAAGCAAAGCTCAAGATGAGCTATTAGCTCAGTTCGCTCAAACTCAAGGCACCTTGCTCACAAGTTACAACATTAGAATTCGGAACATTACTTTCCATTAGCCACAAGTTATCTACTCTCAATTGTACCCATTGGTTTTAGGGATTCAATCCTACCCATTCATACATCCATGTAAACTATTGGTAAAAGTTATAAGACTAAATCCTACCCATTGTTTTTAAGGATTAAATCCTACCTATTCTTACATCTATGTAACATATTGGCCATAAGTTATCAGCGCTCGTGTGGCATCCTAGCCATCAAATATTGTGCAATTTAATCATAACCATGGTATACATCTATATATTATAGATGTTAGGGTTCCCGAAAAAATTGTTGGCCTCATTTCGCTTCGAAATGGATGGGGAAGACAATCCCTCGCCTCCTCCCCTACCCCGCCTCCCCGTGTTGACCCACAATTCGTTGAGAAGATGCGTGACATTGCTAGGACTGAAAGACAACAAAGCGAGATAGAAATCACGCGACAAGAAGCAGTAGCGAGGAGAGCTATTCTGGAGAATGTTGCTTCATCATTTTGGAGCAAATGGAGGTTTTTATTGACGCGATAGCATCTGCGACATACATCCATGTATTATCTTAGCATTATTTTTGGATTTGCCTCCTATATCTTTCCCTTTGATTATCCCAAGGGAAAGATGTAGTATGATACATCTTAGTAAGCAAGACATCTTTATACCATTTGAAATGGGTCAAAGATGGACATTTTAGATTTTGTAATAGTTCACGACTCTTTTCCCTTCGATTATCCCAAGGGCCTACAAAATGTAGTATGATAGTCTAAACTAAAGTATAAACAACATCTTCAATAATATATTGCTCTTAAGTATTTTCATTCTTAATAATTTTTCTTGCAGTTAGAATTTCTAACCTTCACTGTTCTGTAACAATATTGTCCCACCAGCCTTTTAACACACCAGTAAATCCAGTGGTTATAAGCTTACAAATACTTGCATCAGTATTACCATACTGTTCGCAAATAGTACTATACATCATTATTTGATGTATAACTTTGAAAATCTGATATTCAGATTTACGATCTATGTTCCACTCATAGATTGTTTTCCCATGGAATGAATTTTGGGAATGAAGCCAATCTTCTTTATATAATATATCTTATGGAGTAGGTCTAAGATAATAAAACCTACTATTCATGTCCCAAGTATTTTGGGAGCTTTTGCTATATTTGATAGTATTTACTTTATTTTGCAGAGCTCGAAATGAAGATTTTGCCTTCATAATATTATTCTCCTGATTAGTTTTAGGGTCAGATTCTATATTTGAATCCTGTGATAGCACTTGTAGGTTTAAGTCTCTCATACGACTTGATAATTGAGTTATAAACTCATCATCTCTTTCTCTTTTATTAGAAGATTCGAATCCCTCAATTGGGATAGAAGGTTTGATAGGTATCTCTTGAACAATTTTTGGATCAGCCCTTAAATTGCTGATATCTTTTCCATCATTTATGAATTGAACTTGATTTTCAATCTTTGTTAATTGTTGACCAATAGTTTGGAGGTACAGATTGATATAATTGTTCTGTTTATATGCTTTGCTCAAAGAAGAGCTTTCTTCTCCCTTAACATGGGCAGTAGTCTCCAGAGCAACTGAAGGTTGCTCAGAAGTGCTAGCTGATTCTAGCCTTAAAGGGGTATGTTGATGGATGTAAAGATTTAACAATAGTTCCATCTGACTTTTACCAGGCCTTTTGGTATTTAGATATCATCATTAATCTCATTTCATTATCCAAATAAGGATATCTGGAGACATAAAACCATTTAACAAAAGGAATAATAATCTAACATAATTCTATGTAAATATAAAAATCATGTTTAAATTCTGCTTTTTGTTTTGCATCAAATTTTGCAAAAAACCATTTTCTAAAAGCCTTTCAAACATCCATGTAACCTATCAGTGAAAGTTATCAAGACTAAATCCTACCCATTGGTTTTAAGGATTAAATCCTACCTATTCATACATCTATGTAACATATCGGCCATAAGTTATCAGCACTCGTATGGCATCTTAGCCATCAAATATTGTGTAATTTAATCATAACCATGGTATACATCTATATATTATAGATGTTAAGGTTCCCGAAAAAATTATCGACCTCATTTCACTTAGAAATGGATGGGGAAGACAATACCCCCCCCCCCCCCCCCACACCCCCCCCCCCCCAAACCCCCCACTCCCCATGCCAACCCACAATTTGTTGAGAAGATGTGTGACATTACTAGGACTGAGAGATAATAGAACGAGATGGAAATCGTGGGACAAAAATTAGTAGCGCGGAGAGCTGTTTTGGAGAATGCTGCTTCGTTGTTTTAGAGCAGATGGAGGTTTTTATTGACGTGACAGCATCTGTGGCATACGTCCAGGTATTATTTTGGCATTATCTTTGGATTTGCCTCCTACATCTTTTCCTTTGATTATCCCAAGGGAAAGATGTATATCTTAGCAAAAAATACATCTTTATACCATCTGAAATAGGTCAAAGATGGACATCTTAGATTTTGTAATAGTTTATGACTTCTTTCCCTTTGATTATCCCAATGGCTTATAAAATATAGTATGATAGTCTAAACTAAAGTATAAAAGCATCTTCAATAATATATTACTGTTAAGTATTTTCATTCTTAATAATTTTTCTTGCAGTTAGAATTTCTAACCTTTGCTATTCTATAAGAATATTGTCCCACCAGCCTTTTAACACACCAGCAAAATTAGTGGTTATAAGCTTACATATACTTGCATCAGTATTACCATACTGTTCACAAATAGTATTATACATCATTATTTGATGTATAACTTCAAAAATCTGATATTCAAATTTACCATCTATGTTCCACTCGTAAATTGTTTTCCCATAAAATGAATTTTGAGAATGAAGCCAATCTTCTTAATATAATATATCTTGTGGAATAGGTCTAATATAATAAAACCTACTATTCATGCCCTAAGTATTTTGGGAGCTTTTGTTATATTTGATATTATTGACTTCATTTTGTAGAGCTTGAAATGAAGCTTCTGCCTTCATAATATTATTCTCTTGATCAGTTTTAGGGCCAAATTCTATATTTGAATCTTGTGATAGCACTTGCAAGTTTAAGTCTCTCATAAGACTTAATAATTGAGTTATAAACTCATCATCTCTTTTTCTTTTATTTGAAAATTTAAATCCCTTTATTAGGATAGAACGTGTGATAGGTATCTCTGTTGACCCATAAAAAAATTACAAATGTTGCAACAAAGACAAAGATACACAAACCCTAGAATTGTGGAATGACAAGTCAACTACAATATCTAGATATTCAAAGTGGATGACAATCTCATGGCAACTCCACAAACATGCTTGAGAATGATGTTTCAAAGTTTCAAAATATTTGGACTTTATTTCAACTCGAACTCAAGCTTCAGTGATTATCTATCAACTCTTTGAGGGTTACTACAGACACTTTTACATGTAAAAATAAGCTCAAACTTAGAGGAATGCCTTCAAATACATTCAAAGACTATTATTCGAAGTTTCAGAGCATTTGGACATCATTTGGACCCATATTAAGTTCAGATGGGCATCTACTAAGCTTTGTGGGGTCACTATACAAAGTGACACCTCATGAAGATTAAATTAACTGAAACCCCTGAAGGAAACTCAAATTACACTCAAGGGAGGTTCTGTAAAATTTCAGGTCAAATAGACATCATTTGACCCAAAGTTTACAACATGTCAACTTTGGGTCAGTAACGCCTAAGTCATGTGGTCATTGACCAAAGTTCAACTTCCCGAAGTCCAAAATTGATGAAATATAGACACAAAGATTCAGTCATACTCATGGGAGATTCTACAAATTTTCAAGTCAAGAGGACTTTGTTTGATCCTGCTTCACTACATGTTAGTTTAGAAGTCAGTGACCCATGAGCCATGGAGGTCACTGGCCAAAATCCTACTTCCAGGAAACCAAAGCTGATGAAACTCAGCAAAGAGATTCAAAATATGTTCAAAATGAATTTCCGAAAGTTTCAAGTCAATTGAACCTTGTTTGGGTAGAAAATAAGCTAACTACCTACAGTGTGAGGTGAATAGTGACTTAAAACATGCAACAAATGGGTCATTGTTTGAAATCCTACCTCCACACATCCAAATTGCATGGAATTTGGATGGACACTCCAAGATACCCTTGACATCAGTCCCTCTAAGTTTCAAACCCCTAACATCAGTTCCTATAAGTTTCAAACTAAACCAAGGTCATTTGGGCCTCAAACAGTTGAAATAAAAACCCATTTTCATGAAAAGTCAACGAAGGAGTTGACTAACTTCAGGAGGTCAAAACGGGTTGAAATTTCTATGACACACACAAAATAGTGTAAAGAATCATCCCTTCAAGTTCGTGAAGATCGGACATCGTTCAGGCTCCAAACAGGCGAAAACAAGTTATATATACAAAAGTCCAAATAATGGACTTAGGAATGACCGCGGTTGCGGTCACTGTCACCTGTAAAGCAGTTCCTGTGGTTTTCGACAGTTTCTTTCACTTTCTTTTGACTTTCAACTCCCTATAACTCCTAAAAACTACCTCTGAAGCCTATAAAAGGGAGATTTGAACTCCTGGGAAGAGGACAGAGACAGACAGGGAGAAAGATAGTGAAAATAAACAAATTCAAGCAAGGTTCGAAGTAATCAAAGCAAAGTTTAGGCTTAGTTCTAAGCATTTGGTGAGGATTCCAAGGCACTTTAGACACTTCAAGCTTATTTCTTCTTCTCATCACTAATTTAAGGTGAAAAAAAAATTCAGAGAAGAGGAAAAAGCATGTACCTCACTTAACGAAGACATATATAAAGGCCACTTGGATAACATCTTCTTCCTTTGATTTTCTCACTTGGGAAGGGTTTTAGGCGATCTCGGAAGTTGTGAATAAGCCTCTTTAATCTTTGTTTTATTCCTTGAAAATTATAGGTTCAGAATGACACAGCTTTGGCTCCATTTTTGCTTATTTAAGCGCCTTTTTCGAATTTGTGCAAAAACAGTCTGTAACCAAAAAGTGATAATTATCAAAGGTTTAAGTCGATTCTATGGCCAAGTCAAACACTTTCGCTGACCATTCAACATTCCAAATTCAAAGAAAAATAGGTCCAGCACTCTAAAGAAGTAACGGAAGCGAAACAAAGCACAAAAGAGAGCAAATAGTGGCCTTTTCAGCTACTGTTTGCTAGTGATAGTGGCTCACGGTCACTAGTAGGGAGCGAGTGACAGTGGCCCACGGCCACTTTCCCTAGTTTCCCTATTTTTTGTATTTTTGTCATATTTTCATGTATTTTCTTATACATTCCGAATTAGATCACATCTGATACTTGAGGGAGGGGTTGTAAATATTTCAAAACTTGTAAACAAACTACACCCCCGCTGTCATAGCATTTGAACCCATATAAACAAAAGGGAAAATGATGATGAAATGTATTTATTTTCCATTCTTCTTAATGCTTGAAGTGTGTGAATGTTGGAGTCGAATTTGTTGCATTTCATATTACATTTTGAGCGCAAGCAGAAGATTGGAGCCGTTTATGGGAATTGATTCGCTCTAATTTGTGATCAAATTTGACCAAAAGACTTGAAAATTAGCTAAAATGCATGAAAAGTGCTGAAAAGTGCCACTGTTAACTAATGATCACGGGAAAAGTGCTGCTGTTAACTAGTGACTCCGGGAAAAGTGCTGCTATTAACCAGTGACCGCAGAATGCTATACAACAAGAGCTGTGACCCTAGGAAGTAGTGAAAAATGGGCAATAACCGCAAGCCTGTGGTCACTAACCTGTTTTGTCTCCAAAATGACTTGTTTGACTTCTGAAGACACCTATGCAAGACCTTGATGTTTATAATGGGTTTGGGAGCATTAATGAAGGAATTTTGTGAAAGTGCTATAACTAGAACTCACCAAGTCCTAGAGGGGGGGTGAATAGGACTATTAAAAATTTCTTTTCAAAACTTAGATGTTACTAAAGAACAATCTGAATGATTATTAAAATTGAGAGAGACAATCAGAGTTGAGAATGTCTAGAAATGTAACTAGAGCAATAGAGATGTAGCATATAAAGGATCATCAACTCAAGTGACAAGAAAGCAAGGCAACATCCACACACAACAAACAATAAACACAATGATTTATAGTGGTTCGGTCCTAGACCTACATCCACTCTCAAGAGCAATTTCTCTTGGTTCCACTAAATAAGAGGTACTCACATAACATACACCTCTTGCAACAATTTTTTGATGCGGTGGTTTGTCTTCCACCAATTAGAGTTTTTGATCAGGTGGTTGATCCTTGATCTAGTCCACCAATTACAACAATTTTTGATGCGGTGGTTTGTCTTCCACCAAATACAGCAATATGAATTGAAATATTAAGAACACCTAAACAAGGAATTGAATACCTTGGTTTTGAGTGGTGCTCTTGAAGCTTGAAGACTACCTCCAAGCTTTGGCCTCTTGTTCTTGCTCCTTGGAGATGAAGATCTTCAGTTGTGAGCTCAGCCAAGGGAAGAGGTTCCAAGAGGGTTTGGAAGGCTAAGGTTTTCTCTAAGATTTGAAGAAGCCTTTCCTAAGTCACCAACTACTCTACTTGCAACAATAATGGCACTCTTTGATGTTGGAGAGTAGGTGGTTGTGGGAGCTTTGAAGATGGTTTTAATGGAGATGCAAAGGCTCAACTACACTAGTGATTTTCTCAGCAATAAATTCAGTAGTTGTACCAAGGGAGAGGTCCTCTTTAAATACAGATGAGCTCCAACGGACAGTTCTACGGCTTAGAACAGAATGGTCTACGGCTTAGCCGTAAGTTCTGACAACATCCAACGGCTAGTTTGACCAGATTCAGCACAAATTCCTTCTTACGGTTACGGCTTAGCCGTAAATCCTTCTACGGCTTAGCCGTGAGCACCTTTCGGCCTAGCCGTGGGCCAGCCGTAAGCTCAAATTTCCCAGAAACAACTCTCTGGAGAGTGGCCCGTAATCTTTACGGCTTAGCCGTGAATAACCTTACGGCTTAGCCGTGAAGGCCTTTCGGCTTGGCCGTAAGGTCAACCGTAAGCATAATTTGGCCAAGTACACTATCTGGATTGTGGCCCGTAGATTTTACGGCTTAGCCGTGAAACCCACTACGGCTTAGCCGTAACATTTCTCGGTGTAGCCGTAGAACAAAAAGCTCCAAAATACACTCTCTGGAAAGTGAGCCGTAGGATCTACGGCTTAGCCGTGGTCTAAGCCGTAGAACAAAACAGGGTGTTTGAAAACCCTGATTTCCTAGTCTGTTTACAAGGACACTTAGGGATCACAGATACCTTATCCCTTGGCACTCACAGATGATCTTCTTTGATGTTGAACTTCTTTGCTTAGTCTTCATTGATAGGTTTTCCTTGAATGGTCTTGAACTAGCTTGAACTTCTTTGAACTTGACTTGATCTTCAATGAACTTCCGAGGTGAACTACATCGTTCTTGAATCGAACTACACTTTGGTCACGAAATTGACAACACACTCTTACAATGACACTAACAATCTCCCCCTTTGTCAATTTCGTGACAAAATTACATAATGGGAAGAAGATACAACATTTAAACTCAGCAATTGAGATACACAAAGTATTACATCAGTGAATACACCTTAAGCACCCACATCTACATACACAACACTTTGAAACTCCCCCTTTGACGATGCTTAACCTGCAAAAAGGCTGCAAACACACTCTACTAGAAAGGGGGGAGGTTAGAAAGCTCCCCCTGAACACATGCATACAATTCTCCCCCTTTTTGGCACAAGATTGACAAAGAGATAAAGCATAATTGAGAACAGAAATGCACACAAAGAGAAACAATGGCTATATTAGATGGAGAACTGAAGTACAACCAGAGCAAAATAGTACGTCACCCATAAGCATACATGAGATAACAATGAAGATTAACAGGTGAGGTACAACCATTTCTCAAAAAAAAAACAAACAAAACAACAAGAGTAATCATCAATCCGAAGGAGGAGAAGGGGAAGGAATCGCCACATCGTCGCACCGGCAGCTCTTGGAGATCTTAGATAAGTACTGAAATGATTTCTTCAAGAGCTTCTCCATCTTAGTTTGCCTCTGTTCGAGGGCGGCCAAACGAGCTTCAAACGAAGACGAGGAAGAAGCCGGGGGAGGAACCGGAACCGGTGAAGTGGCAGAGGGTGCCGCAGAAGGAGACGCAACCGGTGAATCTTCTTCGTCGCCGGAGTCAGGAAGTTGGGGACCGGCTGCCTGCTGTTTGGAGAACCGCATGTTCTGGATGTTAACGGTCCCAAAGGTAGGGTGAGACTCAGGAGCCTCATCGGTAGGTAAAGTGACGCCACAATGGGAGGCGAGACGAGTCATGAGATACCCAAATACACATGCATTGGTGCCCCGGCCTGGGCACTGCCAAAAACGAATAATGGTGGTACAGATGAGTGAGGGAAGACACACCCGGATCCCCATGTGGACGTGGTAGAGGACATTCACCATGAATGGAGTGAGGTCGGAGAAATTCCCCCTCCGAGGATAAAGGTTATAGGTGAAGATTGCATGAAGAATCCGGTAGTGAGGAAGCAATGAGACGGCTGGAAGGAACCCCTTGGCCTTCCATGGTATGGAGGCACCACATAGGGCGAAGGTGGCAGTGTGTCGCTCCTCTTCGGTTAGAGTATCCGAGATGACCATGGGAGAATCAGAGAGAGGCAAACATAACAGAGAGGAGAGGATGGCAGGGGTAATGGTGTTCGTGCCATCACTGAACCCAATGTCAAAGGACATGGTGTCTATCGAGGCATGGGAGATAGATGCATACATGGTACGCACAGTGGAGGGGAAGCCATGACCACCCCACTTCAGAATGTTTTCCCACCCAACATGAGTGAGAAGTGTGTGTACCCCGTAGGCCTCAACAGCGAGGATGTTAACATCCCGCTCAACAGTGATGGGCCTCGAAAAGAAAGACCGAGCAGACGTGGGTTCCCGTGGAACCAAGACTCGGGGAGAGGGTGGCGAGGGCTGTCGAGCCCGGGAGGAGCTACCGGAGGCACGAGGCCTCTTACCGGGAGGGTAGGCATTCTTGGAGCGCGGAGGCATAGTGAGACACAGAGAGAGAGGGCCACACACCACAGACGGAAAAAAAATGCACACACAGCACAGTAAAGGAATGAAACAGTGAGGGAAAAGAAAAGAAAGGGGAACACTACAGAGATCAGACGGAGAGGAGAACGCCGGATCTGGGCATGGAGGCCGTGGAGACCGAGGAGTTGGCCGCGGAGTGGGGCGGTGAAGCCGTGGAGACGAGGAAGACAGAGAAAGAAGGAAGATGATGACACGGGAGGAGGAAGGCCGGAGGAGGAAGACTCACGCCGGAGAAGGAAGGCCGGAGAAGAAAGGAGGAGGAAGATGCCGGAGAATGAGTACGCCGGAAAGGAAGGAGGAGGAGGCAGGCGCTGGAGGGGAAGAGGAAAAACGAAAAAAAACAGCGACGGTTCGCGCAGAGAAAAGAGGGAAAACGAAGCGTCTGATTAAAAAGATCTCGGCGCGCAGAACGAGGGAACGTACGGCTTAGCCGTAGAGTGATTTACGGCTTAGCCGTAAATAAAGTGGTGTACGGCTTAGCCGTAGACCCTGAGCAAGAACACAAATTAATCCAAACAGCAAACACCAATAGATTTCCTTAAATTTTCAAATTTTAACACATCAAGAGGTTTAGTTAAGATGTCTGCAAGTTGTTTTTTAGTCTGAATATATTCGAGCTCAATTATTCCTTCTTCAACCAATTCTCTAATGAAATGATGTCGAATATCAATGTGTTTGGTGCGAGAGTGCTGAACCGGATTTTTAGAAATGTGTATGGCACTCGTGTTATCACAATACAAGCTCATTATTCCTTGTGTAATGCCATAGTCCATAAGCATCTGCTTCATCCACAAGAGTTGAGAGCAGCAGCTTCCAGTAGCTATGTATTCAGCCTCGGCAGTGGAGAGAGATATCGAATTTTGCTTTTTACTATGCCAAGCTACGAGACAATTTCCAACATAAAAACAGCCGCCACTTGTGGATTTTCTATCATCTAAGTTTCCTGCCCAATCAGCATCTGAGTATCCAGCAATGGAGGATGAGGAGTCATGAGGATACCACAGACCATATTCAGTTGTATCGGCAATGTACTTAATGATTCTTTTTACAGCAGTCAGATGAGATTCTTTGGGATCTGCTTGATATCGAGCACATGCTCCCACGCTAAATGCTATGTCTGGCCTACTTGCAGTAAAGTACAACAGGCTACCAATCATACTTCTATATAGACTAGAGTCAAGCCCTTTCCCATTTGCATCTTTAGTAAGTTTGATGGTTGTACTCATGGGGGTTTCGACATGTTTCCCAGTCATTAGACCAAATCGTTTCACCAGTTCTTTAGCATACTTGGACTGGGAAATGAAGATGCCATCACGTAATTGTTTGACTTGTAGGCCTAAGAAGAAATTTAATTCGCCAACCATACTCATTTCGAATTCAGATTGCATTAGATTAGCGAACTGAGTAGACAAGTCATTAGATGTGGAACCAAAGATGATATCATCTACATATATTTGCGCTATTAACACTGACTTTCTTGTCTTTTGAATAAAGAGGGTTGTATCAACACTACCTCTTTGAAAATCATTGTCTAACAAGAATTTTGTCAACCTTTCATACCACGCACGTGGTGCTTGCTTAAGACCATACAAAGCTTTCTTCAGTCTAAACACATGGTCAGGAAATTTTGAATCTATAAAACCTTTAGGTTGTTCAACATATACTTCCTCATTCAAAATTCCATTTAGAAAAGCACTCTTAACATCCATTTGAAACAATTTGAATTTTAGAAAACAGGCTATAGATAGCAAAATTCTAATTGATTCTAAACGAGCAACTGGAGCAAAGGTCTCGTCAAAGTCAATACCTTCAATTTGAGAATATCCCTGCGCTACCAACCTAGCTTGTTCCTAACAATAACTCCATTTTCATCAAGTTTATTTTTGAAGATCCATTTAGTGCCTATCACATTTTTATCCTTTGGTCTTGGAACTAGGTACCAAACATCACTTCTTGTGAACTGATTCAATTCTTCTTGCATAGCTTTTATCCAATCATTGTCTGAAAAGGCTTCATCAACGCTGGTAGGTTCTAAAACAGAAGTAAAGCACAAGTGACTCATAATGTTCTCCAATTGTTTCCTAGTTTTTACACCTGTTAGGGGGTCACCAATAATCTGATCTATAGGATGGTCTTTGACATTCACCAAATTTTCAGTAGCGATAGGTGCCTCAGTTTTTATTGTGGATTGTGTGGGTTCAATCATTGAGGGCACTTCCACTTCATCAACATTGTCAGACATTGTGGATTCATCATCTATAATGACATTTATTGATTCTTGAATGACTCCGGTTCTCATATTTAGAACACGATAGGCTCGACTCCGTGTTGAATAGCCTAAGAATATACCTTCATCACTTTTTGAGTCAAATTTACTCAGTTGTTCCCTATCCTTCAAGATGTAACATTTGCTTCCAAAGACCTTAAAATATTTTACATTTGGTTTCTTCCCATGCCACAGTTCATAAGCGGTCTGATTTGTACCAGTCCTAAGATAGACTCGGTTGATGATGTAGCAGCTAGTATTAACAGCTTCGGCCCATAAGTCTCTAGGGAGATTCTTACTATGAAGCATAACTGTGGCCATGTCTTGGAGAACTCTATTTTTCCTTTCAGCCACCCCATTTTGTTGTGGAGTTTTGGGTGCTGAGTATTCATGATGAATCCCATATTTCTCACAAAATTTGTCAAATTGATCATTCTCAAATTCTCCACCATGATCACTTCTGATTCGGGCTAGTGAAGTACCTTTTTCAGTCTGAATTTGTTTTGCAATCCTTTTGAATTCTCCAAAGGCTTCAGATTTTTCTCTCAAGAATGCCACCCAAGTGAATCTAGAGAAATCATCTACTATAACAAGAAAGTACCTTTTCTTACCTCGACTCTCCTTTTTAGTTGGTCCAACCAAATCCATATGAATAAGTTCTAGAGGTCGAGTAGTTTTCATAGCATTCACCATTTTATGGGCACTTCTAATTTGTTTTCCTTGAAGGCACTCTCCACAGATCATCTTTTCTTGACTACTGATCTTGGGCAGTCCTTCAACATATTTGTTTAGATGGGATAAGTCTCTGTAGTTTACATGCCCAAGTCTTTGATGCCACAACTTAGCTTCATCAATACTAGTTAGTAGGCAAGAAGCAGACGATGAAGCATTTGTTTTTCCCACCACATAACAGTTATCAGAGGTTCTAAGACCTCTCAATATTATCTTTCCATTCCTTGAGATCTCACAGCTATGACTACTAAAGTTTACGGCATAATCTTTATCACAGATTTGAGATATGCTAAGTAAATTATGTTTTAACCCATCAACGCACAAAACATTCTCAAAAGGTGGTAAGTTTGGAACATTTAAAGTTCCTTTCCCAATAATTTTCGCAGTACTGCCATCACCAAAAGTAACTGTGCCTCCATCGAATTCAATCATTTTAGACAAACAAGATTTATCACCAGTCATATGTTTTGAGCATCCACTATCCAGATACCATCTTGATTGTTCTGCAGCTTTAAAAGCTGTGTGGACTACTAGATTCTTGTTTTTAGGTATCCATTTAAGTGTACTAGTAGTGGGGATCACAGTTGATTTTTGGTGTTTCACTTGAAAAGTTTTATGTTGGGGAATAGGAATGTTTGCTCCATTCTTTTTGTATATTTCAAATTGTTTTCTTAACTTATGGACTTCTTTTAATAAATTATTCATCTTTTGGTTGAAGGGAAATGTGTTTATCAGAGATTTTTGTTTTTTGTTTTCAGGTTCCACTTTCTTCGTGGTGTTTTTCTCAATTTTCTGACTGATGTTACAGTGAATTTTTCTTAATTTGCACTCCATTTTGAAATGACCTCTCTTACCACAATAATGACAGAAGACATTTGATGAAACAGTATGAGTACTAGTCGATGCCTTATCCACAATGTTTTGAATACTCGTATCTTCATTTTTTAAGGCACTTTTGACAAAAACAGTTCCGGAACTTGGAGGCTGATTAGCATTTTTGTCATATCCAAGACCAGTCATGTCTTTATAAGCTTTCCCAATTTTGAATAGTCTAATGTATTTCTCATCATTTTGAGTAAATCTGTACTCATACTTTTCTTTGTACCGTTTCAGAATAGTCACTTCATTGTGGAGAGCAATATTTTCATCTTTTATTTTTAAAAGGGATTTTTCATTTTCTCTTAATTTGAGTACATTTTCTTTTTCTGTTGATAATAGGATTTTTACACTTTCGAGTTCTTTGATCAATTGTTCCTTTTCAGTACTAATACTATCAACCTTATCCTTTAAATTCTTAATCTTCTTTTGTTGATTGCTTACAGTTTCAACGAGCCTACAGGTTCCCTCATAGAGTAGTTCATAGGAATCCGTGGTGTTGTCATTATCCTCATCCTTTGAATTTTCATACTCACTCTCTGACTCACTGCCTGAGACTTCTTCATTTGATATTTTAATCATTTCCTCGGAAAGATTGAAGGTGGCAGTGGTAGCCATCAGAACTGTATATTTGTCTGATTCATTTTGATGTGATTCATCTGAGTCAGAATCTGATTCAGATGAATCGTCCCAAGTGGCTACAAGATTCTTCTTTTTGTATTTTCCTTTTTGAGGACAATCGGTGGATATGTGTCCAATTTTCTTGCATCTGTAACATATAGGTTCCTTATGTTTACTTCTAGAGAGGGAACTTGACCGACCTTTGTATTTATCATTTGTGATTTCATTTTTATACTCTTTCACCCTCTTTTTCTTAAATTGTTTCAAAAATTTTTTAGCCAAAAGGGCCACATTTTCATCCTCATCATTACTAGTTACTCCTAAGTCATCTTTAGAGGAAGATGTGTTATGAGAGGTGAAAAGAGCGATTGATTTCTTTTTATCATTATTGAATTTGAGTTCAAAGGTCTGGAGGGATCCCACTAAATCTTCAATTTTCATTTGTTCCGAATCCTTGTGTTCTTCTATAGAGGTTACCTTAGGATGGAATCTTTCCGGAAGTGATCTCAAGATTTTACTGCAAATTTTACCTTCCGGAAGAGTTTCCCCAAGAGCCCACATTTCATTTACAATTTTCATGAGCTTAGTATGAAAGTCAGTAAACATTTCATTTTCTTCCATGCGAATGTTTTCGAACTGACTTGTGAGCATCTGGAGTTTAGATCTTTTGACAACTGAGGTACCCTCATAAGTTACTTCAAGGATTCTCCATGCCTGTTTTGCATTAGTGGTTGTCATGATCTTTTTAAACTCTTCTTGATTCATGGCACATACTATAGCATTGTATGCTCTAGCATTATTTTGTCTAAGATTTAGCTGAGCTTGAGACCATTTGGCTGGATCTAATGGTTTAGTGGTTGTGACACCATTTGTAGACACATCTTCAGTGGGTTCCGTCCAACCATTCTCTATAACCTCCCAAACAGCCCAGTCCATGGATTTTAAGAATGCTGTCATCCGGGCTTTCCAAAAGGCATAATTTGTCCCATCGAAGAAAGGTGGACGGGTGCTAGAACTTCCTTCAGGATTCATGGTGAATCTAGCAAAAGATGGATCTACTTCAGGTTATTACACCTTTACGAAGTAACCCGCTCTGATACCAATTGAAAGTGCTATAACTAGAACTCACCAAGTCCTAGAGGGGGGGTGAATAGGACTATTAAAAATTTCTTTTCAAAACTTAGATGTTACTAAAGAACAATCTGAATGATTATTAAAATTGAGAGAGACAATCAGAGTTGAGAATGTCTAGAAATGTAACTAGAGCAATAGAGATGTAGCATATAAAGGATCATCAACTCAAGTGACAAGAAAGCAAGGCAACATCCACACACAACAAACAATAAACACAATGATTTATAGTGGTTCGGTCCTAGACCTACATCCACTCTCAAGAGCAATTTCTCTTGGTTCCACTAAATAAGAGGTACTCACATAACATACACCTCTTGCAACAATTTTTTGATGCGGTGGTTTGTCTTCCACCAATTAGAGTTTTTGATCAGGTGGTTGATCCTTGATCTAGTCCACCAATTACAACAATTTTTGATGCGGTGGTTTGTCTTCCACCAAATACAGCAATATGAATTGAAATATTAAGAACACCTAAACAAGGAATTGAATACCTTGGTTTTGAGTGGTGCTCTTGAAGCTTGAAGACTACCTCCAAGCTTTGGCCTCTTGTTCTTGCTCCTTGGAGATGAAGATCTTCAGTTGTGAGCTCAGCCAAGGGAAGAGGTTCCAAGAGGGTTTGGAAGGCTAAGGTTTTCTCTAAGATTTGAAGAAGCCTTTCCTAAGTCACCAACTACTCTACTTGCAACAATAATGGCACTCTTTGATGTTGGAGAGTAGGTGGTTGTGGGAGCTTTGAAGATGGTTTTAATGGAGATGCAAAGGCTCAACTACACTAGTGATTTTCTCAGCAATAAATTCAGTAGTTGTACCAAGGGAGAGGTCCTCTTTAAATACAGATGAGCTCCAACGGACAGTTCTACGGCTTAGAACAGAATGGTCTACGGTTTAGCCGTAAGTTCTGACAACATCCAACGGCTAGTTTGACCAGATTCAGCACAAATTCCTTCTTACGGTTACGGCTTAGCCGTAAATCCTTCTACGGCTTAGCCGTGAGCACCTTTCGGCCTAGCCGTGGGCCAGCCGTAAGCTCAAATTTCCCAGAAACAACTCTCTGGAGAGTGGCCCGTAATCTTTACGGCTTAGCCGTGAATAACCTTACGGCTTAGCCGTGAAGGCCTTTCGGCTTGGCCGTAAGGTCAACCGTAAGCATAATTTGGCCAAGTACACTCTCTGGATTGTGGCCCGTAGATTTTACGGCTTAGCCGTGAAACCCACTACGGCTTAGCCGTAACATTTCTCGGTGTAGCCGTAGAACAAAAAGCTCCAAAATACACTCTCTTGAAAGTGAGCCGTAGGATCTACGGCTTAGCCGTGGTCCAAGCCGTAGAACAAAACAGGGTGTTTGAAAACCCTGATTTCCTAGTCTGTTTACAAGGACACTTAGGGATCACAGATACCTTATCCCTTGGCACTCACAGATGATCTTCTTTGATGTTGAACTTCTTTGCTTAGTCTTCATTGATAGGTTTTCCTTGAATGGTCTTGAACTAGCTTGAACTTCTTTGAACTTGACTTGATCTTCAATGAACTTCCGAGGTGAACTACATCGTTCTTGAATCGAACTACACTTTGGTCACGAAATTGACAACACACTCTTACAATGACACTAACATTTTGCACCTCGAAGTGCATCTTATAATCATTCAAATGAAGGCATTAAGCACCTCGAAGTGCATACTTTTGCCACTTAATTGAAGGGACTTTGCATCTCAATTTACATGGACCAAATCAACACTCTCTTATGAACTAGAAGAGTGGTGATTCAGTAAAAAAGGCTTCGATCCAAATAACTATTTGTCTAAAATCAGTTATAAGACCAACGACACTACAGTCATGCATTGTCTAGCACCATGCACTAATAGATCCTGTATGATCATTGTGGTAGTGGTGCAGGCTTGATTCTGCAGGTCCTATCCCTTTGATTAGATCTAACCTTCTCTTACTCATAAGTCTGACATAGATAGCCCTGAAATGTTGGTAGCCAGGTCTAGTCAGCTTAACATACTTTTACGCCTGATTATCTAGTCCCAAAATGCTGCAGAAGTTCTAACAGCTAGGACAGTCAACATAGCATAATGAGTTTGGGTTTATGCCTATGTCTGACCATTTCGGTTCAAAACTATGTTGGTTCATATGGCATTCATAAACCATTTCGACTAGCCAAAGTGGCTGTCACGACCTGAGTCCAGAATTCGGGGATTAAGTTTAAACCTAATCAGTGACACACGTACTTCCGTGCATATGCACTTAGACCTCGTCTAAATACACACACAAGGAAAACTTACACATGCACAAACATTGTACGCGGAAGCTGTAAGTATCATTGCATGAAAAGAAGACGATACACAAACTAACAATACAAAAGATACATTAATTACATGATATACAAATAAAAGAAATATTATCTGTACAAAAAGGGAAAGCCAGTATCTAGATGACAGAATACAAAATATAGAACGATAAACCAACTCCAAGTCACAAAAACCAAATACATTCCACACACCAAAATGAGACCTATATGAATGTCTTGTTGCTTTCCGATGGAGTGATCACATCCACTCATCGAGCACTGATGGGGCCTCTAGGGTCTCTTCTGGAGCATTACCGACCGACGAGGGGTCAGCAACGGAATCTGATCCTGCAACACCAAGGATAACTAGTGAATACAATAATTCAGCAAAGCATATGCAATAATAAGGTAACACACATTGTGTCTACAAGAATAATGGACAGATAAAATTGCATTGGATTTCAATTTCGTATACTAGGCAATTATGCATTTGAATAAAGCATGCTATAAAAATCAATACATACATGCCTTGTACTTTACTATGTGGCTACTACATTTGCCATATCCTCCCTCAAAGGATCTATACGTGAGAGAATACCATTGATTGGGCTAGGGTACAAACGGATCTCGGGTTCTTGGGGTTCGGAAGCCCCAAGACATAAACACACTGCAGCAGTACCATATAAATTACGTCAAAGTCAACTCCGCCGAGCATCTTAAGGCTGAGGCTGAGTAGTGTTTGACCATATTGAGTCAATTATCTACTTGAACTTTAGTAAAACATGCATTTCATATAGAGAATATTACATGCCGTTCAATTCATACAATATTCAAGTCAATGACAATAACCAACGTGTAAATGGAATAGTGAATGTTAAGAACGTACCAATCAAATCTTATGCATATACGATCTAAAAGACATAACGATGACTAATCAATACATAAGAGTGGAGGACAACAATCGTCATTCAATATGCCATGCAAGTCAATTTGCTAGAATCAAGATAATTTACTAGCCAACCCTAATTAGTCATCTAGTGTTTCTAACCGTACATGATGATGTAGTTTTAAGTTATTCGATATATAGTTGTTTCTCTCGAGCGTTGCATTGTATCGGAAAAATGTATCGGAGTCCTTTAAACCAACACCCCATGTGGAGGTGCTTAACAACTGGACAACACACATGAATGAGTCATAGCCCTCAAGACCATTCATGCGATTCTCATGTTCCATTGGGCAAGTTAAGGGTTATCTACATTTTAAACACACATGAATGAGTCACAGCCCTCAATACATAAATACACTGCAGCGGTACCATACATACTACGCCAAAGTCAACCCTACTAGGTATCCTAATGCTGAGGCTGAATAGTGCCTAACCATATTGAGTCAATTATTTACTTGGAATTGAGTAAAACATGCATTTCATATAGAGAATATTACATGCCGTTCAATTCATACAATATTCAAGTCAATGACAATAACCAACGTGTAAATGGAATAGTAAATGTCAACAACGTACCAATCAAATCTAATGCATATAAGATCAAAAAGACATAACAATGACTAATCAATACATAAGAGTGGAGGATAATAATCGTATCTAATATGCTATCTAAGTCAATTTGGTAGAATCAAGATAATTTACTAGCCAACCTTAATCAGTCATCTAGTATTTCTAACCGTGCACAATGATGTAGTTTTAAGTTATCCGATACATAATTGTCTCTCTCGAGTGTTGCATTGTATCGGAAAAATATATCGGAGTCCTTTAAACTAACACCCATGGGGAGGTGCTTAACAACTGGACAACACACATGAATGAGTAACAGCCCTCAAGGCCATTCATGCGATTCTCATGTTCCATTAGGCAAGTTAAGGGTTACTTACATTCTAACTCGAAGGCCCCATAAGGTCTCTTCAATACCTACCTTTTCTTAAGTTTCAAAGGTTTTCACGGCTTAGCCGTGGGTGACCTATGGCTTAGCCGTAGGTATCTTACGGCTCATCCGTATTATGCAGTACGACTCAAATGTGGTTTCCCCGAATTGTTTCCCCATTTATGGCGAGCTATGGTTGAACTGTGTAATCTTTTATGGCTGGACCGTAATTGTTCTACGGCTCAGCCACGGTTGGGTGTGGCTTAGCTGTAGCACACCGCACGACTTAGCCGTGGCTGGACCGTAGAAGGCTCTCTCAATTTCTTACTCTCTAGTTATCAAACCGTGGCTTGACCTACGATTGGGTCGCGGCTAGCCTACGGCTTAGCCGTAGGACATTCTACGGCTTAGCCGTAGCCTGACCGTAGTGCATAGTTGAAATTTTCAACCTCTAGAAACTAAGCCGTGAAGGTTTACAGCTTAGCTGTAAGCTTCAGAAATGTCATGAGTTAAACCTATTACATACAAAACTGATTTTGAACAAATGTGGAATAACGAAACAAGTGAGGATTACTGAACACAATTGGGTTGTATAATAGAAACCACATGTAAGAATAAGAAGAATAATCACAATCATCGTGTACCAACATGTGTTCATCCAAATCGTGCTTATAATTACCTCAAATGAGCTTTATCAAGTTACTGGCTGTCCTTTAGGCTCAAATCGACTATTGATATGCAGTCCTAACACCATGCATTCAAGAAGAAAAAGGGGTTGAGTGCATGCAGTAGAGGATGAGGCAAATGCGAGACTCGTAGAGATGGTTAAGAATCCCAACTTTTACTGTAGAATATACAAGGAGATGACGAGTAAACTGGGTGCACTAAAATTTCTCTTTTTCTTTGATCGTGAAGAAAAAAAGAAGAAAAAGAAGAGAAAAGGTTGTTGAGGAGAGGGAGAGAAGTCGGTGCATGCATCGGCTCAAATGAGATAAGTATGAGGCTTATATAAGATAAGTATAATGAAGTTTATAAGAAAGTCCAGAGATTAATGATAATTACAATTCAAGTCAAATAACCATCCAACGGAAACAAACGCGATCAGTTGCATGCGAGTCAGTTATGGAAATCAACAAGTTTGACAAGATACACGGGATGATGCCAAGATGACGCATGAAGGATGCATGCACACAAAGTCAAAAATTACAAAAAAGGGCTCATGTCTACTTAATCCAGGTCAAACTCAACCGAACTATCTATCCATGACTCGAAATGAAACTCAAACAGACAAAACAACAATCATAAATGAATCCACTGAAAATCAACCAAAAAGAGTCTAAATTAGGCGTTAAACCAGATTAAGTTAGGTCGGAGTGTTATAGCGGTAGCCATGTTAGTTATAACACTAATGTAGTCCATTAGGCTTACTTTTTACAGAGATATCATGGGTTCTTTGATCATTACTTTTGACGAGGCAAAGGAGAGGCTCTTTAAAATCTCCATGACCCAAAATGAATCATCTTCAAGAGCATCGAAGAAGGCTCGAACTGACTCTGTAGTCCCTACATCAAAAGTCTCAGTCCTTCAAGGACTCTTTACTCCCACGGGTTCTATGGCTTTGACTGATCTGAATGGGTCATCAGTAACCCCAAAATCCATCAAGAAAGCTGAGACTCCGAAACCCTGAGTTTCCAAATATGCCTATAACCCATTTGGAGTCTTCAACAAGGTTCAGAAGGAACTAAAACACAAACTAAAGTCAGGAGGCAACAGCCTTCGTATCGTTAAGCCTCGATTGGGGGCAAGGCAGGTCCGGTTTATAGATCACAAGTCAATGATACTTGGCAAGTTGCACCTAGCAGCTACTTAAGGTTTAAGATCATCTTCTACTTGGGCCAAACAACAGGTTGTTAACAAGCAAACACTAAAGGACTATTAGTAACTTATAACTCACAAAAAAACCCAGAAACATGCATCTATTCTCGAATGTAGCACGTGGTCACCACAGCCATGCATTTTCAAATCCAGTAAGGCTAAGAACAAACTCATGGCCTCATTTAAAGATAATACCTTCTACCCTCTGACTCAAAAAGTGGGACAAAGGTTTAACAGGAGACATTTACCCTTGATCCTTGTGGCCCCATCTTCACCATCTTCATCCCAGCGTCTATCACATGGCGCTAAAAACAAAGAAAAGATTGAGCGATTGGTCATTAATAATTCAATCGATCTTGCTTGTTTCAAAGACTCGCTCTAACAAAAGAAAGAGCAAAAGAAGAAAAACAAGAGAGGTGTTGTTGACATTCTTTCACTTCCCACTTCCGACCCCATAAATTGGGAACAAGTTGCCAGTATTTCTAGGCCACTGGTTGCCAGGTTCAAAATCAAACCTTGGTAGCCAGGCTGGCTAATTAGATAAAGAAAAAGGCTTTGGCTCACTATAGGGATCAAACCCAGAGGTTGTCACGACGTTTAATCACTAAAAATGGGTGATTAAAGAAGAGGATTTGGACTTGACCTCGTCATGCATAATCAGACTTAGCTCAACGTAGAGAGTCATTCGGAGCATGGCCTCGGACTCAATCACAGGAATATGATTCCAACTCCCATTCGGGCAAGACTTCTGAAGGGCATGTCGAAATAGACTCTGATGAGGATCTTGTTAGTATCTTAGACACAAAAGATAGGCAATCTACTCTTCTTACATTAGCATCCTCCTACCCTCATTAGTATACTATATTTATGGCAGAAAGGAGTGGGACTAGTAAGGATGAAAATGGTGATGCCAGTGGAAATAAAGATGCCGGCGAAGAAGATGCTGGTGAAAATTAAGAAGATGACGTCTGTGATATCGTTAAGCAATAAAGACCTAACATTGATCACCTAACTGCCCAATTGAAAATCTTGGCAGATAAGTTAGATGGTCTAGCTGAAGCTCTAGTTAATCCTCTATTTGCTAACAGGAAATAAGAGGCAATGATCAGAGGAATGCCACTAAAATTGACCTGCTTGTAGCCTAAATTAAGTCTTTAATGGACAAGGTGATAGCTGCAGGTTCTACTGGTGGTGATCATTCGTCAATCCTTGGTTTTCAAGTAGATCCTGAAAAGTATGTAACCTTTAAAGAAGTTGAAAAGATGCTGACAAAATCAAAAGTGGAGACCAGGATGAAAAAGAATGATATTACACCCAAGTATCCTTCAGAATTTGATTTCGTTCCATTCCCACCAGATTATAAACTTTCGACTTTCCAGCCTTACCTTGGAAAGTGGTCAGCTTATCAGTACATCGTGCATTTCAAATCACACATTGGACGCCTGCCAGAGTTGGATGCACTAAAAATAGGGTTATTCGTTGGCACATTGAAAGGAGTTGCTTTAATTGGTATAAGCAGCTACCAGAACTTTCCTTCATGACATGGCCAATCACAGAAGAGAAGTTCTTACTCCATTTCCAAGAGGAGGATCAGATAGCCACCTTTGCCATGCTCAGTAGTACGAGGCAGGGAAACGATGAAACTACACAAACCTTCATTTGTAAATGGAGAGCATTATCCTACAGATGCTTAGAACAGCCATCTCAAAGGATTGCCATTGAAATGTACAAAACCAGCTTATGACCAGAGATCAAGACTATCATACTTAGTCATAAAACTAAATCCTTAACCCAGTTGGTTCATGTAGTTACCGATGTAGAGCTGACCCTTAAGGAAATCAATTAGAAAAAGGCAAATTCCCGAAAAGCAAAGTTGTCTTTTATCTTATGCTCTAAAATTGACTGTTCCAAAATTGAAAAAAAAACAGGAGGTCTTCAATGTGTAAAACTCTAAACCACCTCCTCAAAAGCCTCAGAATGTCAAAATTGATCAAGCCAAGGAGGAGGAATATGAAAAGAGGAAGAAAACTAAATACCCTTTTGACAGGGATATTGAAATAATCTTTCGATCATTGATGAAAAATAATAAAATTGAGCTTCCACCAATGAAGAAGTTGGAACAATCAAGTTGCGTCAGTGACCCAAATTATTATGCATACCATCGGATGGTATCTCATCCTCTCAAAGACTTCTTCATTTTGATAAAGAAAGTCAATGAGATGTGAAAGAATGGAGTGAGTCAATGAGATGTGAAAGAATGGAGTGATAACTTTCAATCGAAAATATGATGTTGCTCCAGTCAATACGATTTCATTTGGACAGTTCGCACCTCTAGCAGTCTCCGCTCCACCACAAACACTGACCGTTAAATTCCGGGTCATCAATGTAATACATGATGATCAGGGATTGATATCGATCAAAACCTCTTCAGGGGAGGAAATGTGGGTTCACCCGGACCTAGTAAATGATAAAAGCTAAGAGAAGGTTAAAACCAAACTACACCCGCAGAAAGAAGAAAAGTTAAAAGGCAACATAAAAACCTTTAGAAAGCTACCTAGAATTTCTTGGCTAAACAAAAGAAACAAGCTAATCAAAAGAAGGAAAAGGGGGTTGAAGCTTTGGTTTCAAAAGAACCTCCTAAATTAGTCAAAGGTCACTTTACTTTGGCGGACTTTATCATTCTGATTCCAAAAGATGAGGAAAAGCCATTGATATCCAGTTGTAACCGGATATCATGGGATGGCACGCCTCCTAACTTAGATAATGAGGGAGATTGGTTAGACTATTCTAATATCGAAAATGATCAATGCATTAATGACTATTTTGTTGATGAATACCCTTTCGATGAAGATGAGAATTGTGAACAAATTTTTGATCCTGAGATGAGTACACTTAATATCAAACACGGTCTCAATACACTATCGGTGATCCTTTATGACATACATAGATTGAGGATAAGTGGCTGGTTAGATAAACCTCCTCCCTTTCCACTACCGCCAGAAATTCATCTAGACTCCTTGCCACTGGTTGAACATGATAAAGCGCAGTAACATTAAACATCACCTTCTCCTGAACCAACTCTTGATTCAACCCCTTTGAATGTAGATTCTGAACTAAGCACTCAGCTGGTTGTTCCTAACCCAACTAATAAGCCTAAGTTACCAGAAGAATACAATAATCTCAGCATTGGCAGTCCAGCTGCATCTCAAGAAGTTTTCCAAGTTCAGGATAATCTCTCTGACTCTGAGGAAGAGATACCGATGGCTCTTGCTTTGGTGATTCTAAGCACTACTACTAATGAACCCCAAGCATCTCAAGTCGTTCCTGACAATGCAAGTCAAGAAGCAGGCTTGGAAAAAGTTAGTCAACTTTTTGTTGAACCTGAAGAAGCTAATGCAATAAAAAGAGATACGCGTCTAGAAGTTGATCAAAGCAACATAGTTAATGACGGCACTCATTCTGGTCATAACTATATAGTCAACTATGATAGACCTTCTACTTCGTAACAATTTAGTTAACTATGATAGACCTCCTATTTCTTCTTCTTATGTAAACCCTTCAGGGAACAACACCGATATAAATGTAACTTCTTTATATGCAAATACTAATGCAAGGCCGCCAGAGCCATTCATGTATGATATTGTTGAACACCTCAAGCACATATCTACATAACTTCACATTTTTTATCTTTTGCAAATGTCTGAGGAGACTCGTAATAACTTCATACGAGCTCTATAGGCTTTGAATACAAACAATCAAGCTCATGTAACACAAGTTCATCGGATAGAAAAGAACTATCTTAAAGCAAAATCCAAAAAGCCTCAAAAGCAGTGCATGGAATATCTTTCAATTCATAATGCTTCTAATGCCATTTTTTTCTTCACCAAAGATGATCTTCTCTTAGGCGATATGAAGCACACAAGGCCGCTCTATTTCACGGCCTACATTAAAGACATACTTGTTTTGAGAGTTCAGGTCGACTCAGGATCATCTCTGAACTTTATCACAATTATAGCTCTTCAGGAACTTGGTATCTCAGTGAGCAAGCTATCTGCTACAAAGACCTCGATTTAAGGCTACGATGGCGAAGTCCAGGATCCAATTGGCAAGATTCGGATTCTATTTCAGTTGAAGGATCTAACCTCAGAAGCCACTTTGCATGTGGTTAAGACTCATGCCTGCTATAACATCCTCTTGAGAAGGCGATGGCTTCATGATTATGCCATAGTACCTTTTACTCTTCATCAATGTCTTAAATATATTGATGATGAAGGTAAAGTACATCGAGTCTTTACGGATGAAAAGCCATTCAAAGAGAAGGAAGTTTACTTCACCAATGCAGTTACGTATCAAGAAAGGCCTGCAAAGTCTAAACCAGATACAAAAACCTCTCCAGTGGATGATAATCCCGCAGAACCTTTCATTATTTTGGTAGAAGGAAAAACATATGCAGGGTTTGGCAAAAGATCTCACCTGTTAGAAAGTTATAGTCCATGAAAAAGTCCGCAGTCAAGTTTGTGGATACCAAGGCTACTTTACTGATCAAGATAAAGTTTGAAATCAAACAATCAGATCAACCTCTGGTCATATCCACGAAACTATCAAGGACAAAGTAGGTAGGTATTGTTATCCATACAAGCAAGCCACGTAACCTAGCTAAATGTATAACGTCTATTCAGAATAGCAAACCATATGTTGTAAGACATTAAAAGCTCTCATATTCGACAAATGTGATTTCCATGGTCGGTAACTCAAATTCTGATCAAGAAAGCAATGATGTATCTCCTCCTACCAGGGAAATGTCCTTGATGTGGCCCGATTCTCCTATCACTTTCAGTTAGCTTGTACTAACATCACAACAAAGGAGTAAACTATCTTACAGATACATTGATAGATGGCTTCGCTTGGCAGAAAGATGTGAAAATCCTCCACACTATTCAGCATGGATTCATCTGTGCTGGATAGGTTTCTGGCCAACCCTCCGCAGCTTGACCATGGCAATGGAGTTTCAAACCTTTGATGAGATGTCTCGAATTGTTTCATCTCTTAAAGTGGCACTTTATCGCCTATGCGGGAGGTCTATACGAACACTCCCAGTGCATGTCATCTTAATGATCAGAGATTCAAATTTTGAGTTGGATTCTAAGAATGCTGAAAAGGTAGACACTTGTGTGCACTTTATAACCGACTGGGACCCTCCGCTTTTGCCATGGCACACTCCATCTCAAATTTATGATTTTGAAGGTTCTTGCTTCTTAGTATCTCCATCCAAGCAATACAATCACCCAATCATTTTCCATCGAGCCAAAGATGCCCCTACTTCATATCCTTTGATAAGATTACTAACAATGGAAAAATAAGGCTTGACATCTACAATCCTGTGGTCCGCAATATAATGAAGAATATGGGGCACAATATTAAAAGGCCCACAGGCCTTGTATTGAGTGCAAATGGGGTTTAGATTCCTTTGGATGTCTTCACTCTAGAAATGAAGGAAGATCTCAACAGGGGATGCAGAATTGACCAGTTACGGCATTGCATAAGATACATTCCTTATAGTAACATTCTTAAATTAAATCAAATTTCAAAGCAAGAGCTGTAGTTTTCACCTAAGGGTATCACTCAGATGACTCTCATGAAACTGTTACCTTCCAAGATCCTGCTGATTGGGTTGCTTTTCAGTATCCTAAGGGGGCAAGCGATGACGATGACACCATGTCACAAATTACTGAATATTGGCCACTAGAACTCAATGAAGAAATAGATCCATCTCAGTATATTCGCTAGAAATATTTAGCCCTTGATGTAAAAGCTAAAGAGTTTAAAAAACTGAATCCATGAAAAGGAATCAGGCCTTAGCTTAAACCCCCAAATGAAACCACCCCATAAGGTTTTGCAGAGTTGGAAACTTCCGAAAATACTGTGGAAGAACCTCCTCCCGAGCCTCCAACTAAGGACCAAGTGCAAGAAATAAACTTAGGAACCCCAAAACCCCAAAAAATTCTCATCCTACCTTTGTAAGTTCTCAAATCCAAGGAAAAGAACTTGATGTGTATGTGAGTTTCTTGCGAGAGTTCATGGATTGCTTAGCATCAACTTATACAAAAATGCCACGTCTAGATCCATAAATTTCCGTACACAAATTGAATATAGTAGATGATGCTAAACTTGTGAAACAAGATCAAAGAAGGAAAAAACCAGAAATCATGGATTAAAAAAAAAGAAGTTCAGAAACTCAAAGATGTTCACTTCATCCATAAAGAACAGCACTCTGATTGGTTGGCCAATATAGTGCTGGTACTAAAAAGAATGGGTAAATCAGAGTTTACATTGACTTCAAAGATTTGAACAAAGCTTGTCCTAAAGACGACTTCCCATTGCCTATACCAGAAATCATGATTGATAATACTTTCGGATATGAAAGGATGTCACTCATGGATGGGTTCTAAGGATACAATCAAATCAAAATGTACAAGGAGGATGAGAAGCACACCTCTTTTACGACTCCTTTTGGTGTATATTGCTACACCGTCATGCCTTTCGGTCTCAAAAATGCCTGAGCCACATACCAAAGGGCGATGAAGAAAAATTTCAAAGACATGAAACATAAGTTTGTTGAATGCTATGTCGATGACTTGATAGTCAAGAGCAAGCAAAAATCAGACCATCTAGCTGATCTTCGCACGGTTTTTAAAAGGTTGTTAAAAGTCAACCTTCGAATGAATCCTTTGAAGTGTTTTTTTGGAGTCTCTTCTCGGAAAGTTTTAAGATTTGTGGTTCGAAAAGGTGGCATTGAACTAGATCTAGTCAAAGTCAAAGCCATATTGGAGATGCTCTCTTTGAGAACTCTGAAAGAACTGAAAGGATTTTAAGGCAGACTTTGCTTACATTTGCCGGTTCATCTCAAAGTTGTCTGAAAAGTGTAGAGCATTCTCCTGACTAATGAAGAAAGGAGTAGACTTTCTATGGGATAAAACCTATGAAGATGCCTTTCAAGAAATCAAATGGTATCTCACAAACCCACCAGTTTTTTTAGCCCCAATTCCAGGCACACTTTTTATCCTTCATACTCGAGCTCTTGATCACTCTCTGGGGGCATTATTAGCTCAAAAAAATGACGAAGGTAACGAGGTGGCTTTTTATTATTTATCAAAGATGCTAGGTGGTGCTGAACAGAATTATCATCTAGTAGAAAAAGAATATCTTACACCGATGTTCGCAATACAAAAACTACATCACTACATCCTCTCCAATGTATTGTACTTGCTTTCCAATATAACCTATTGAAAACACTGATGACAAAAGTTGGAGCACTAAGTGATCATCTAGCCAAAGGGTCTATTCTTCTATCTTAGTAAGACATCAAATATACCCTTACAAAGGTGGTAAGGAGAGGCTCTAGCTGATTTTCTGGCAGAACATCCACTTTCGGAAGATTTTGAATTCATAGACAATCTCCCTAATGAGCCAATCTTCTTCATTGAACAACTATGGAAACCCACCATTGTCCAGACTTACATTGGATCATGCATTTTAATGGAGCTTTCAAAACTAATGAAGTAGGAGAGCCAGTTTCAAGAGTTGGAATAATTTTCTCTAGCTTAGAAAGATTATATATTCTTCACTCTTTTTCATTAATCAAACCATGCTCAAACAATGTAGTAGAATACACTACATTGATTATGGGTCTCGAACTAGCCTTAGAATCAAGCATCAATATACTTGGAGTCTATGGAGATTCACAACTTATGATCAAACAAATGAATCTCGATTATGAAATGAAGAAACCATACTTAATTCCCTTCTTCAGCAAAGCTTATGAACTCAAGGAGAGGTTTATTTTAATTGAGTTTTATCACATTCCAAAACATCAAAATGTCAAAGCAGATGCACTGACAGGTTTGGCAGCCTCAATGTTAATCCTTGAAAATGGCAAAATGGTGTTGGAAGTAGTCAAAAGAAGACTTTTACCTCCACTCGATACCCATAAAACAGTAGTAGATTGCTTTGATGTGATAAAAAAAATCAGATTTCATCTTTCCAAAACTCATTCAGAGATTGGAGAAACCCTGTTATTGATTACATTCTTCATGTGGTACTACCAGAGAATACTAAAGATAAAGCTAGTATTCAAATCTGAGCTCTGAAATTCCACTTTGATTTGCCTTCAAAGACTTTTTACTGTAAATCATATGATAGAGTTTCATTGCTTGTCACCAAAAGAAGTGAACCAGGTATTCAAAGAAGTTCATTATGGCATATGCAATGCTCACCAGGTTGGACCAAATCTTCACGATCAAATTCGAAGGTTAGGTTATTATTAGCCTACCATGGTGTCTGATGCCATCAGTTTTGCCAAAAGATGTAATGAATGCCAAATTCATGGTAATTACATTCATCAACCTCCTAAATATTTACATCCCACATCCACTTCTTGGTCGAAAAATTCGTTCACCATCAGAACGTGGTCATCAATTCATTTTGACTGCGATAGATTACTTCTCCAAATGGGTAGAACCAGTGTCTCTTATAGAAGTTAAAACAGATACAGTCCTCAATTTCTTGAAGACTCATATCATATGTCATTTTGGAGTGCCTAAACGTTTGTATCATGACAATGGCCCTTAGTTCAACAATGACAAAACTTTCAGATTCTATGATAAGTACGGAATCCAATGCTATCCTTCTACGGTATATAACCCTGCAACTAATGGACTTGTTGAAGTATTCAATAAGAACATTTGCAAAACTCTGAAGAAAATGGTCTCTGACAACAAAAAGAGTTGGAGTACTAAACTTCCTAAAGCATTATGGGCTTACAGAACTCCTGTTCATGGTCTAACTAAATCAACACCATATTCCTTGGTTTAAAGTTATAATACCCTTGGAAATTCAACTTCATTCTCTTCAGGTAGCTATGATAAACAAATACACTAAAAAAAAGAATGCCAAACTCAGACTTCAAGAGTTAAAAAGCCTTGATGAGGAGAGGCTTGCTGCTTAGCAAAGCACCGAATTATATCAAACTCGTATGGCCAGGTCATTTAACAAAAAGGCCAAGTACAAAGTTTGCAAGAAAGGAGACTTAGTCCTTACAGTTAAGAGGCCCATGTTCTCCACACACTTGTCAAAAGATGAGTTTGAATCCAATTGGGAAGGACCTTTCGTCATCGACAAGGTTTACTCCAACGGTGTTTCTGCACTTCTCACACTTGAAGAAGACAGATGCATGATGCCTGTCAATGGAAAACTTCTTAAGAAATACTATACTTGAATGTCATTGGCATACCTAAACCATGTACAGTGTACATTTTCACTCCCAAAATCCTCTGATTTCGAGCCTCACAACTTATAACTCTTAACCAAAATCCCTCAGATTTGTATAAAATGACTGCAAGGATCAAGTCCTTCGACCTCTCTAGTCAAACTTTCGTTACTTGGATAATGTCCCTATAAGACCCCTTGTAACATCCTGCTAGATAGATTAAGTTTTTTTGTAGACCATGTATAGCAAAACTCAGCTGTGTGGAAAAAGTCTTTTTGCAGACCCTATATAGCTAGTCCTTAGTTGTATAGAACAAGTCTTTTTGCAAACCCTATATGACTACTTTCGATTATACAGAACAAATCTTTTTGCAGACACTATATAGCCAAAAATCTAAACAAAAACTAAAACCAAATCTTAAAAAAAAAAAACCAAAACTAAATCTTTGTCCTAAGGAATAAGTCAAGGATCTCGGAGGAAGCCTCACATATGGGCATCGGATAACATCCATTTTGTTTGACCCCTTTAGATACCAAAGGGATCCAGTCATGGAGCCTAGAGAAAGCCTCATACATGGGCACTGGATAACGTCCATCTATATGACTCCCTTATTTTCGATTTATGGATCTAAAAGATCGCAAATCACACCCTCATACAAGTCTGAGAAAATCAAATTAAACAAACCATCCATACAAACCACATCAAACATCCACACAAAATCAAACCAAATACTCATGCCAATGACAAAGTGAAACAAAATGAAATTTCCATTGATATTCATTTGAAGTTTAGTACAAAAAATGAAGTCAGCGGATACATGGCCCCTAGAGCTAATCAAAATAAAAATATATATAAAAAGAAGAGTCAAATAGGAGCTGCAGCAGAAAGTTCTAGTCTAGGAACTTCTCTATTTTTCTTTTTGCATTCAACATACTTTTCATCAGGGCACGCCCTTTGTAGCTTGCATAAGCAGGTACGGCAGTATTGAGATCAATCTCATCCAATTTGATATTTAATTCACTCTCTAGAGACTGAACAAAATCATCAAAAGCTGTGCGCTTCGCCTCTACATGCGCAAGAAGATTATCTCTATGTTGATTGCCCTCTTAAATAGACTTATTCAAGTCTTCAATATTATTCTCCATTGAAGATAATTGTTGTTGCAACACGGTGATCTGTTGTTGTATATTTTTACGCTCGGTCACACGCACAGCTAGCTCCTGTGTTGTTTTGGCCTGCTTTGAAATCACCACCCATATTTCTTCCTCGGTGCTTTTAATCTCTGTGGCCAGTTGAACTTTATGCCTTAGAACTTTATCTTGAAAAGCTTTGGCATGATCAACACTTTTGTCCCAAGTATCATTTTCTTCAAGTTTGTTAAAAAAGAGGACGAAAGCATCACGAAGGCCGCTTAAATCAATTCCGGCACCAGAAGATATCAGCATATTAGTTAAAGCTTTGGCACCCTGAATCTTCTCAGAAGTTAGCTCTCCTTGGAAGACTATAGGCAAAATGCTATGCATAGCCATCTTCATGGCAAAATTTATGGTAGAGTGACGCTTTGGAGTATCCTAAAACAAACTAGGCTCCTTAGGGATGGAAAGATTTAACTCCCGCTTCTGCGAATTTGACTAAGTCTGAAAGCCTGAGCGGTCATCTCCTTCCTTCTCAACATTTATACCCTAACTCCCATGAATAGCCAATGCCTCTTCACGAACAGAAGGTGAGTCATGTGACCCTTATGAAGACAAAGTGGTCGAAGGATCCCTATTTGCATGCGGTGCTACTGTAACATGCAATAATGCTCTCCTGGATCCTCCACCTTTAGCAGTTAAAGCCTCATCTGATATCTTTTGAACAATAGAGTCTTGAATAATCTTCATGGGCGATGATTGATCAGCCTTAAAATAAACCCTTAAAGGTGTTATGGCTTTTGGAGGTGTAAAGCTGCTAGTAATTGGAGGCACACTACTAGTGAAGGGTGTTGCA
This sequence comes from Sextonia rubra, assembly GCA_037013555.1. Lineage (NCBI taxonomy): Eukaryota > Viridiplantae > Streptophyta > Magnoliopsida > Laurales > Lauraceae > Sextonia > Sextonia rubra. The sequence goes on from JASUAD010000001.1 coordinate 71,028,973, forward strand.
TGAGCATCATCTTCCATGGGATTTGCAGCTTCTAAAACCAACTTCCTTTGAGCAAAAGGACCAGTTTTAGTTATGATTGGTTCTGTTACCATGGCCTCTTTAGCTAGGATCATTGTAATATCAGCTTCTTTTCCCACTTCGCCAACGAGTTTAGCGCTTGATTATGTCTGAATATCCAAAGTTTCATTGACCCTCAACTTAATGCTAATAGATAGTACAACGACGGCTGATGATAACTCCGGATCATTATTGACACTTTTGGTTTGAGAATCTAGGGAGAAGCCTTCCACAAAACACTACAAATCACTTTTCAGGGTACTACTCAAAGAAGCCTCAAAATGGCCACTATGAATTCAAATATTGTTTAAATCAATTCAAGCTTCAGGACTCTCTTTCTTTGCTGGCTCCTTAATCGGTGACCCGAAAGGCTTTCCCACTGACGTGGGAGGTATAACAGGAGCACTTTCCTCCATTTGGGTACCTAAGAGGGAATGAATGAGATTAAATCACAATATTGGAACAAATCTTCAAATAATTAAGTAAAAAGTTACCTTCAGAATTGGATCTGTCGAAACTCCTTTGGTAGCACTGGCGATTTTTCCCTCGTCTATTGAAACTCCGGCAGTTGGCCCCATTTTAGGAGGAATCTTTTGCTGCTCAGTCTGAGGGGCCACATCTATTGGCTCTATGGGCACATCACTACAAGTTGTTTTATTTATAGTAGCAACGTCGCCCACATCGTCACTAGATTTTTCTACAATAATGAATTCTTCCAGCATATCCGTTACAGCCTTTCTCTCAAACTCAAGCATCATTGCCTGATCGAACATGTCTTTCTCAAAATCAAACTCGATATTAATGTCACTATCGGTTCATTCCCTGGTCATTGGAGTATCAAAGCCGCTATCTCTCCCATCTTAAAGGCATAGTCTTCAATAATTTTGGCTACTTGCCTCACAACCCCTCTAGCAATTGAAGTTTGAGCTGGTAAAGTGGCAAGGAAAAGTGTAAACATCAAAATAAAAGTCAAAGAACCAATGAAAAATAATATCTTACAAAGAAATATAGAGGTGTTACCAGCTTTTAGTCTTTAGGAATCATGAGTTCTAGGGCTTTTGGCTTTTGGCTTCTTTCAAGAAGCTCCTTTGCTATAGGGGATCTGGTTATCAGCTTTGAGCGAATGGCTTTGAGCTTTTTATGGAGAACCAGACCCGCTAGGAGTTTTGTTGGCATTGTAACCGGCGGCCTTGATCTGGTAGTTGCTTCAGTCGATTGGACCACTTCTGCTAGACTTAGATCTGCACGTGCCTCTGTTGGCATTGGAGCCGCAGTAGTAGCCTTTGGCAAAGTTCGACGAGCAAGGTTTGCTTCAGTGGCTACACGCATAATTGCCTGTTCTTCTTCAAAGTGCCTTGTCTGTTGTCCAACTGAAACTTTGGTTCTAACAGAGTAAGAAGCAGATCCAAAATCCAACGCAAGTCTACCAACCCACCTAATCTCAGCGAGACCCTTACTCCTCCGCAAATTTTCACCTACAGCCTGCTCCATCCTCACTGTAATCACATTGGGAGGAGGCAAGAATCTCTCATCTTCTTCACCCCTTAAAGAACAATGAGCTTTGCAAACATCAAACCTAGATACCAAGCCAATTTGCCATTTATCACCATCACACAACCAGTTCTCAAAATTCACTGGGTTGAAACGATCTTTCTCTTTCTCCGCTTTCTCTTCTTTTTTGGAAGAAGCCAAAGGGTGATATTTAATACGGGGATTGCTCGTATATGTCTATACAATAGCAATGGTACTTTTGGCATACCATTGGGCAAAACCACTACTATACCCGGGATTAGGAAGGTGAGGGTAGCCAAAACGAGCCCCGGCGTCAACGCTTGATAGAATCCTAAACATTTCAGGCATCTTGTAAAGAACTAGAAGTGCCTTGAACCCGGCCTGGTGCTCTAACAACGGTTTGATGAAAATCGAATTATCTGCAAAACCTAGCAGGTATATAAGGTTGAATGTTGATATATGAGTTCTTCTTATATACCAGATCTACGGGCCTTAAACTCAAGAACCAACTCTTTTCTTCATCTAACAAGGTAACATCTTGACCATTCTCTCCGATTTTGTCAATTGATGGTTCTACAACATTTCTGATGCGAGTTGGAACTTCGATGTTAGGTACAGTGTCACGAGAAGCAACATAATTGTTAAAATTTTGCAAGTGTTGGCCTAAATCAATCATGGAATAACTGTTGATCTGACAACTGCCACCTACAACACCCTCCTTGACGATACTTCCTGGTGCACCACTGTGTGAATGAAGACCATTGCAATGATATTTGAACCAAGTATATAACAAATGCTCAGCATAAATACCGATGAAAGGGCTTCCCCTCTCTGACGGGAAAACCCGACAGCTTTAACCTGGTTAACATATATGCTATAAAAATAGGGCCCAAGTCAAGACTATGACATATATGCCATAAAAATAGGGCCCAAGTCAAGACTATGTCTGAAGGGCATTCTGAGCACTGGATATATGCAACCAGGCCTGAAGTCACCTCCGGAACTCAGAAAAAGAACATCAGACAACTATGCTGCTAAAAATGTGGTGAGCCAACACTTTCTCTTCAAGTCCGTATACTTAGGAAAAATATAGGGCTGGAAGTCCAGATCCTCAAGATAAATGATAGTTGGGTCCTCCTCTGGGTTCGTGCAAGGGATAACCTCTTTCCACTTGAAATATCCACCCTTATTTACAAAGAAAGGGCTGGTGATACTCTTCACATGACTTATCCATAGAGGAACTTTGCCTAGACTACGGCTGGTCGTTTGAATCGAATCTTCAAGCGCAAAAAGGAGATAATATGTTGCCTGAAACTCATCATCCATAGTAGCCAATTCATCACTGAGTAGAATAGTTTCGCCATAAATTTCACCTTATGGTGCTAAACCAAAAATTTTCTTTACCTCCCATAAAGAGAACCCTAGTTCCATGTTTGGAGTGATGAAGGTACCGGTCGCCGGGTAGAATAACTCCAAGATAGCCTTGCAAATGTTCTTGTTCTCGCATGGGACCTTCTATGTGGTGGCATTTACAGCATCAAAAATTTCGATCGCTTTCAACTCCTCGGCATAATGATGTTTAATCAAAGTTACTTGGCTTTGCCAATCTCTAGCGTAGTTATACCATCCATGGGAATGGTGTCTTTCGCCAAGCTAGGCACTTTCATCTTTGGCGTGGATACCAAGTCCAACAGTCCTTAGTTGTGAAATCACTATGCCTATTTCAAGATTTAGAGCACATGGTTCTACTGCCTCTATTTCAAATCTTGGGAACTCCGTGAGGTAATACGGAGGTTGTGCATGAATTTACTAGTTTTGTAATGACTATGATGCTTTATCCAAGAAAATGGATCATTCCTTGTTGGAATGGTGGGAGCCATGACATTATTGTTGGACATCGTCTGATAGACCGAACGGTGGTCAGCTCATGAGAAATTCTACTGAGTCTGTATAGCGACACTGTATGTTATCAGAAGGACTCTTCATATTCTCTTTCGTAGCATCTCCAAACATAAAATGTGGTTGGTCAAAGCTCACTTTGTCTTTATTCTCCCAAGCAGTGTTGTTGGCTAGACACCAGTATGTATACCAGTTTCTCCTTATCAAGGCTCTGGTTCTCTAGTCTCTTAGAGCAGATGCGTTCACCTCATTCAGATTTTTTGGATCAGGGTTACTTGTACCTTTACCTTTAAAATGACCCTTTGTGGTGCCAAAAGTTAAGGTTGTGGGTGCTTTGCCTTTTCTTTCTGTAAAATAAAGAATAAGAAGAAAAATATCAATAATAGTAAAAATAATTAAGGCATAGAATTTTACCAAAATTTCGGCAGCATCTCCCATTAGCAGAAGGCCAAAAGGAGAAAATAATAGTCAATTCTGAGACTAAGAATTGGCATTAAGGCACACTTAAGTCCCAGAATTGAGGCTCCCGGTCCAAACAGTTATTTGAGCAACTTAAGACCTTTTCAGGAGGCAATTGAATTCGTCTTCAAGCACAAAAAATATAGTATCCAATGCAGAAAATGCATGTATAATACACGCAGGGCATGACAGCAGCTATATACAGCACAAAGCATAAACAAGTTGAAACATGTATGAAAGTATAGCATTTGAAAGTATATGGCATGTTTTCAACAAGGTCAACGAAGGGCAACATCAATTTTAAAAGCATTGAAAACAAAAGAAAGTGCTATCGGTCTATTGGTAACCACTTTTGGTCACTCCCTGTGATTTCATTAGACTTACCTGTAACTATTGGAGATTGTTTCACTCTCTACATTCAAACTCAAAGCCGACTAAAGGATTTTCGCATTCCCAAGATGGCATCCTTAACAAATTTTAGTAAATAGACGCCTGGGCGGTAATATGCTATAATGGGACCATTAGACATTCTTGTGGAATCGAAAATGCACTATTTTTAGTATATATAGAGCTAATAAAGGAAATATTGCTCTGCAAAGTTAATTTCAAAACAAAGATCATCAACTGTCATCAATGATTGGAAGATGATATTATACCCATTAGCTTCTCACAAAGACAGTCGACATCATTTAAAACTGACTCAGATAATACATCTCGGGTCGGCATTAGAAAAGGTAAGGAAAGATGAATTAGCCTTGGAAGTTGTAGTTGAGAAAAACAATGTAAAACAGCTCATTCAAAGCTACATTCAACCACTCAACCAAAGGTTAATTAGCCTTGGAAGTTGTAGTTGAGAAAGACAATGTAAAACATCTCATTCAAAGCTACATTCAACCACTTGACTGGAAGTTCATTCTATTTTCGTCGGTTTTTTTCACTGGCCGCTCATTTCTGGGTGATTTATACTTCTCAAGTATATTAAAGTTTAAGGTGAGTAACCTTCTCACCAAAAGCAAAAGGGAGTGTGTCATTCGCATACTTAGTTTGATGACCGTGAAAGAATCTCCATAGAAGCCACGGTGGTTAAGTCTATGTTCACATCATACTAGTGACCGAGCAAACTATTATAGACTAATCGCTTGTAATTCCCACAGAGGATGTGGTGACCAAACTTGAATCCTACATTATGCTAAAGATCAAGTGGACGTCATCTCTTAATCCCCTAGCTTGCCCACTTCAAATCTCCTAAAGAATGGTTATCCAGAAAACCTTTCAAAAGTTCAAGGCCTCATATGAAGTGTATCATGGTATATGTGGTATCGTTCATTTTTACAAAAAAAAAAAAAAAAGAAAAGAAAAAAAAACAGAGAGAGAGAGAGGGGGGCAAGGTCACAAATGACTTGACTGTGGTAATAAGACTCTCTCAAACAGTCTTTAGCCATGGTAAAGTCCAAAGGCTCTATCTTTGGTCATATCGTGATCTCCAGAGGACATTCAAAGAACATCTCTAGAGGACATTCAAAGGGCAAATGGGCAATGGTTGTGATTTCCCTGGATAGCAACGGTTGTGACCATGGACACAATCAAATAAATGGTCAAAACTACCATACATTGAGAAAGAAGTGACCATAAATAGCACTTCACTGCCACTGTTGATTATGACAGTGGGCACTATCCAGATATGGCAAGGCTTCATTACATTTTTGTAAAGAGAGTGGAGCTTAGACTATCATCATGCATGAAACGGAATTCACTGAGTCGAAGACAAAAATTCTTGATTGTGACCATGGGTTCCTCACGGCCTGTGCATTCGGACATAGTGATGGTTTGGTTTGAAGCATCACTGTTGTTTGGTTTAAAGCACCCCCACTAATGACAACTCCAACTCATACCAATCACCATGAAGAAAGCCACAATATCACTCTTGCATTCTCAGCGCCATCAAGTTGAGCCCCAGAGTTAGAACAGTGGGTTTTCCGTGGGCCATCTCCCAACTTTTGTTGGAAGTAGGTGGGTCTCGTGGATAGATTTTCAAAACTTTTGATCCACTTGACACAGGGATCAAATATACATAAGACCAAAACCCAATCCAGGATGCGTTACCCTCAATCTCGTCACCATGTACAGTAAAAATTCTACCAGCACTAAACATCCAAAATAATCTACGACATGCAAGAAGTAGATCATACCTTTGGAGATCCGCAGTGCTCTAATGGATTTCTTCAACACCTCTTAGCCTTCCACGCTATGACTCCCGAATAGGATTTCTTTTCTCAAGAAGAATGGTGGAATCTTCAGGAGAAAATCCCAACTCGAAACTCCAAGGAACTAGAAGAAAGGAGAAGAGAATAACTCGTGCAACTCTTGCACGAAAGGGTTTTGGGCGTGAGGGAGAGTCTTATTGGACGTCCAAGAGATTTTATAGACTTCCAAATCTCTCCCTTGTCTAATTGAAATAGAAGTCTTACTTCCAAAGCAATTAGCGGCTTTCTCCTTTCCAAACTCTTATTTCTAGAGTCCAAGTCGGATTAGTGTTTTCCAATATCTTGGGCTAGCGTAGGGACCACTAGGGATTCCTTAGAAAGCTGGCTCCAACTGGAACACCGCGACCCCACATCTCATGTGCAATCCGGGCCCACAGTTAATTGCAAATAACACCACTATATAAACGCAATTGCACTCCAGTCTTAGGAATAAATTACAATGAAGACCCTAAACTTCCCAATTACCACAAGTAGGCCCCTCTATCAATATCCGTGGATCAATTGGAATAAATCCGTCTCTTCCAATCTAAGTTCCACATCTTATTAACCTTGAGCCCCAATTAATCACAGTAATCATCAGTACCATCCAATTAACTCTTAATTGAGATGGGTGCGCACTTACTAATGACAAATCCATTAATTGGCACAAGGGAATAATAGAGATAGATTCCATCTTGATCATTCAACGTTCCCACAGTTCTGCTACCATATACCCAAGATACCGAGGTGTTAACCTATAGTCAGCCTCACTCATTGGTGACTCAAAGCAAATGAATAGATAGAAACTTGAGTTTGTCAATATCTCAGGATTGAGAGCCTATTGCTAGGGAATTATGAGAGCATACCTTATTATTGAGACAGAATTCCATAAGGTGCATCTCATGGTCCTTCAATACATCTAATGTACCAGCACCGTGATCCAGAATCTTACATTCTGATGATCGAGACAAATCACACTATTTCATAGTGATCAAAGTGCTGCAACCTTATCAAATGAGATGCCCAGTCTCATTACTGGTTTTGAAGCTATTTAAGTATAAGATTTGTGACATATATCTCCCGCGTGTGGATCTCATCTATACACATATATCACATCTAATATACTAATGGGACCCGGTTCAACTCATGAACCATTATGTCATATGTAGTGGTCATGTGCATGAATTAGTAAAATAACACTCATCTCATGAAAGCAAAGCATGATTTTATTGATAAATAAAGAAATTAATCAATTTATTACATCAACTGATGGATTGAGTCCACAAAATCTAACAACCTCCCACTTGGGCTCAATGCCAGTCAGGGTTGCATCTCATGCCCATCCCTTCTACGTGTTGCTCAAAGACTTTGGTAGTCAAAGGCTTAGTAAAGGGATCTGCCAAATTGTCTGCAGAGGCTATCTTGGTAATAGCAATATCACCTCTCTGCACAATCTCTCTGACTAAGTGATACTTCCTCTGTACATGCTTTTGGTTTTTATGGCTTCTGGGTTCCTTTGACTGAGCGACTGCCACGCTGCTGTCACAGTAAATTGTGAGTGGCTGTCGTGCCAAAGGTACCACCCCAAGTTCCAAAAGAATCTTTTAAGCCATACTGCTTCCTTAGCTACTTCACAAGCTGCTACATATTTAGCTTCTGAGGTTGAATCAGCGGTACATTCTTGTTTTATACTCCTCCAGCTGATAGCTCCGCCTCCAAGTATAAATACATAACCAGAGGTGGATTTCCTAGAATCCTTATCTGACATAAAGTCAGAATCTGTGTATCCGACTGGAATCAACTCATCACTGCTATAAATCAACATGTAATCTCTAGTCCTTCTCAAGTATTTGAGAATACATTTTACAGCAGTCCAATGTTCAGGTCCTGGATTAGATTGATATCTGCTGACTAGGCCCACTACATAATAGATATCTGGTCTAGTACATAACATAGCATACATGAGGTTACCAACAGCCGAAGCGTATGGTATCGACCTCATTTGCTCCTTTTCCTCAGGTGTCTTAGGACACTGATCCTTGGAAAGGTGCACTCCATGCCTGAAAGGTGTGATACCCTTCTTGGAGTCTTGCATTGCAAACCGTACTAGCACCTTATCTATGTATGCAGCTTGGGATAAGCCAATCATCCTACTTTTCCGGTCTCGATAGAGTTTGATCCTAGGATGTAACTAGCTTCTCCCAAGTCCTTCATATCAAAAGTCTTGGCTAACCAAACTTTTACCGTTGACAACATTCCTATGTCTTTCCCGAGGAGAAGGATGTCATCGACATATAAAACCAGAAAAACTACCATGTCACCTTCACTTGTCATGTACACACATAACTCATCCGGATTTTGACAAAAACCAAATGACTTGATTGCCTGGTCAAAACGGATATTCCAGCTTCGGGATGCCTGCTTCAGTCAATAAATAGACTTCTGCAGCTTGCAAACTTTTTGCTCCTGGTTTTTAGCTACAAAACCGTCTGGCTGCACCATATAGATGTCTTCCTCAAGATGGCCGTTGAGAAAAGCCGTCTTGACATCCATTTGCCAAATCTCGTAATCGAGATGAGCCGCAATGGATAAGAGTATCCGGATGGATTTGAGCATGGCTACTGGCGAGAAGGTTTCCTCATAATCGATCCCCTCTTTCTGAGTATATCCTTTCGCAACAAGCCTAGCCTTATAGGTCTCCACTCTTCCATCTGGTCCTCTTTTTCTCTTGTAGACCCACTTGCACCCAATAGGTTTAATATTGGCAGGCAAGTCCACAAGTGTCCAGACTTGATTTGAGTATATAGACTCCATCTCAGCTTTCATAGCATCTTGCCAACGTCCCGAGTCTAAGTCATTGATTGCTTCATCATAGTTAGAGGGATCTTGTTCCGGCTCTTCTAGGATTGCTTCATAAGACTCTCCCAAGAATGAGAACCTGTCAGGAGGTCTGACAATCCTCCCACTACGACGAGGTACTAGTGTAACTACTGGGTCTGGTAAGGGCGGTTCTTCCTCAAGTCCGGTCATACTTGGATTTGGAATTGATTGCTCCTGAATCTCTTCCAAGATCACCTTTTCTAAAAATTTCCGGTCCATCATATAATCTTCCTCCAGAAAAACCGCATTGGTGCTGACTAGCACTTTCTGCTCTCTGGGATTATAGAATAACCAACCTTTAGTTCCTTTAGGATATCCTACAAATGTGCATACTTCCGACTTCGCTTCCAACTTATCCGTCTTAACCTTGAGCACGTGTGCTGGACAACCCCAAATGTGTAAATGTTGTAGACTAGGCTTTCGCCCAAACCACAATTCCCAGGGAGTCTTAGGTATAGACTTAGATGGTACGAGGTTTAGTATGTATATTGCAGTATCCAAAGCATATCCCCAAAATGATATAGGTAATCTTGAGAAACTCAGCATAGACCTAATCATATCTAAAAGAGTCCGGTTCCTTCTTTCTGCTACTCCATTCTGTTGAGGCATACCAGGAGCAAACAACTGGGATAGAATCCCATTTTCTGATAAGTAACCCATAAAATCAGCAGAGAGATATTCCCCTCCTCGATCTGATCGAAGAGTCTTGATACTCTTACCTAATTGCTTTTCCGCTTCCACTCGAAATTCTTTGAACTTTTCAAAAGCTTCGGACTTGCGGTGCATAAGGTATATGTAACCATATCTTGAGTAATCATCTGTGAAAGTGATGAAGTACTCATATCCTCCTCTGGCCCTGACATTAATGGGTCCGCAGACATCAGTATGCACTAATTCCAATAAATCTTTGGCCTTATTACCCTTAGCTGAAAAGGGTCTTTTGGTCATTTTACCTTCCAAACAGGACTCACAGATAGGCATTGGTTCTACCACCAATGAAGGTAAGATACCATCTTTCACTAGCCTCTCAATCCTGTTAAGGTTTATATGACCTAGCCTCAGGTGCCAAAGTTTTGTTGGATTAGATGAAGGTGACTTTCTCTTTAATGATGATCTACTAATTGTTTCAGTATCATGTATCTCATACATCGTGGGAGTTAACAAATAAAGTCCATTGGTTACCTTACCAGAACATATGAAAGTACCATTCCTCTTTATGACAACTTCAGTACCAAAAGTAATAGAATAACCTTTATTCACCAAACTAGAAACTGAAATTAAATTCCGCCTTAAAGACGGTACATATAATGTTTCTGACAAATCCAATTTATTATTTGAAAAACATAAAGTAATGACTCCTACTGAAACAGCCTCCGCCTTAGCGTCAGATCCTAGGTTGACAATGATTTCTCCATCACTTAGCCTCCTGGTTTCCCTGAACCCCTGGGGTCTTTTTCTTAGACAGATATTCTGGACAATTCCTCTTCCAATGTCCTGTCTTACCACAATGGAAACACTTTCCTTTTGTCCCTGAACCCTTAGCTTTAGCCACGCCACCAGTTGGACCATTCTCCACCTTAGGACCTTTTAGAATTGATTTCTTTTTGCCTTTCTGCCCTTTACCTTTCGGCTTGGACTTGGCATCTGACTTTTCTGTCATTAAGGCAGTTGGTTTTTTCTTCATAATCCCTTCAGTTGCTACCAGCTGACTAGATAGCTCAGCCAGAGTCAGATTCATTTTATTCATATTATAATTGACCTTGAAATTGTTGAATGACTCTGGTAGTGACTCAAGGATTATGTCAATCTGCGATTCTGCATCAATCGCAGCTCCCAGTACATCTAACTCATTTAATGAGTCCATCATCTTCAACATGTGTTCCTGTACTGATGTACCTTCAGCCATCTTGGTGCTAATGAGCACCCTCATGGCTGCCTGCCTAGCAGGTCTGCCTTGTTCTGCAAATATCTCCTTTAAATTCGATATCATATCATATGCAGTCTTATAAGATTGATGTTAATGTTGCAGCACACTAGACATGGATGCCAGAATGTAACATTGGGCCATCTCATCGTCTTTGGCCCATTTGGTGTAAAGGTCCTTTTCTGCTTCTGATGCATCTGGGCCAGGCTCTTCAAGGGGGTTTTTGGTAAGGACATATTTATATCCTGAAGCTGTCAGGACAATATCCAGATTCCGTTTCCAGTCTACATAGTTGGATCCCACCAACTTATTTTGGTTGAGGGTGGTCGCAAGTGGATTGAAAGTATTCGAATTCATGCTTGTAATACTGTAACACATAACCATACATTCAATTAATACATTTAAATGACATTAGGGTTTAGTATTCTACCAAATTTATATGGGAATCCTCATAACCACAAAATTCAGAATACATCGGAATCCCAATCCTGCGGGGTATGCCTCCTTGGGGAGTGCAAATACCTCCTAGACTGGTGCGGATCAAAGTTGGTCAAAATTTGGATTAAGACTAACTATCCATGATCCCCTTCATTCATTACAATCTAGGTATCTCATACCAAATAATGTATGACTCCCGATTAGCTTCGGTTTCTAAAATACATGAGGCAAATCCTTAGGGATACTACATCATTATTTTAGTTAAGTGTGACCCACCAACTAGCATTGCATGACAACCGTTGTGGGTAGCTCCTCCTTGGGGAGTGGGCTCCCACCCCGTCTCATCAACACTATCCATAAGAGATCCATATCCAGTATCCAGATAAATACAAGCCCTCCGTGGGGAATGGCCATTCTCAAAATGGAGCAAGGCTAATACTTTCCTTACAATGGACCTATGGTGGAAAACCATGGGGATTTTTATATATATAGAAATGCCCCACTCCCACTTAATATTTTAGAGTTGAGGATTTCCTTATAGGTGTATGGGTCCATCAAATATAGGTATATATTCATCTCATGATAAGACCAATGATTGGTTCCAAGTCAAGTTATTTTAAGGAAAGTCCAGTTTCTAAAATTAGTGTTACCAATAGATCCATCTCATGGGCCCACCAACTCTAATTAGAATTCTTTCCAAAAATTAATTTGATTTGACCAATTTTGGAATTTGCTATGTTTGGTTCAGATATGGAAATACTCTAAAATAAGCATTCATCCATAAATAGAAAGTGCTATAACAAAAGACTAGTCCTCTCTCCACATGACCCAGGCATAAAAGACTTCTTGGACTTCTAGACTTTCCAAAACTTTGGGATTCCTCAAACTCTTTGGGCATCTCCAAAAGACTTTTTGATAATCTTCAAACTCTTTGATTAGGAGTCCAGCTTCTCTTTCCTTCTTTGTTTCGGACATCTCCAGAATTTACAAATTTTAAAAATACATAAATTCCTATGTCTCTATAATGAGACTTACATGGTAGTCTAAACATGGAAATAAAAGGGCTATAGGGAAATTCACCATGCCTTGCCCTTTCACGAGAAACCAAGGAGACCATGATGCCCTTTACACTTAGCCACAAATAAACCAACAATTAAAAGGAAAGAAAAACATGTGGGCCATATGGAGAGGACATTATCACCTGCAAGTTAGTATCTCATACAACAAAGCATCTCACAAAACCAGGTTGCCAAACCACAATGGAAAAACAAGATGCCAAATATTTTGCCACCACGATACAAGATCCCTTACGCAACGGGGGTTCGGGGGCAGCGCCCCCGGCGGGGGTCGAGCTGCCCGGTTAGCTCGTGGGGTTCCAAGGGGCAGCGCCCCCGAAAAAAAAAAAAAAAACAACAACTTAGACCAAGAACAAGATGATTCTGCCTAGGTTCGGCTAGCCGATCTGGTCTCTATGGTTAGCCAACAGACCTCTATAGCCATAGTGGTCCGTTTCACTAACCGACCTGACGAACCCAAAAATTTGGGTTCTTTTTCAGATTCGGCTCCTGCTGTACCCAATCACCTCTAACGATCTCAGTATGTTTTAATGGCATCTTATCATCCTCCTATCATGATTAAAACCTTTTGTAACTTTCCAAACATGTATCTACTACAAAAGCAAGCAAACCCAATAAACACTGATCCTATCATAGCCCTTGCTCTATCCTCTTCGCATCTCATGCGAAGATTAGAACAAGATTACTGATCTAACATGATTAGAGATGAGGTATGTCTCTGATACCAATTGTTGGAAGTAGGTGGGTCTCGTGGATAGATTTTCAAAACTTTTGATCCACTTGACACAGGGATCAAATATACATAAGACCAAAACCCAATCCAGGATACGTTACCCTCAATCTCGTGACCATGTACAGTAAAAATTCTACCAGCACTAAACATCCAAAATAATCAACGACATGCAAGAAGTAGATCATACCTTTGGAGATCCGCAGTGCTCTAATGGATTTCTTCAACACCTCTTAGCCTTCCACGCTATGACCCCCGAATAGGATTTCTTTTCTCAAGAAGAATGGTGGAATCTTCAGGAGAAAATCCCAACTCGAAACTCCAAGGAACTAGAAGAAAGGAGAAGAGAATAACTCGTGCAACTCTTGCACGAAAGGGTTTTGGGCGTGAGGGAGAGTCTTATTGGACGTCCAAGAGATTTTATAGACTTCCAAATCTCTCCCTTGTCTAATTGAAATAGAAGTCTTACTTCCAAAGCAATTAGCGGCTTTCTCCTTTCCAAACTCTTATTTCTAGAGTCCAAGTCGGATTAGTGTTTTCCAATATCTTGGGCTAGCGTAGGGACCACTAGGGATTCCTTAGAAAGCTGGCTCCAATTGGAACACCGCGACCCCACATCTCATGTGCAATCCGGGCCCACAGTTAATTGCAAATAACACCACTATATAAATGCAATTGCACTCCAGTTTTAGGAATAAATTACAATGAAGACCCTAAACTTCCCAATTACCACAAGTAGGCCCCTCTATCAATATCCGTGGATCAATTGGAATAAATCCATCTCTTCCAATCTAAGTTCCACATCTTATTATCCTTGAGCCCCAATTAATCACAGTAATCATCAGTACCATCCAATTAACTCTTAATTGAGATGGGTGCGCACTTACTAATGACAAATCCATTAATTGGCACGAGGGGATAATAGAGATAGATTCCATCTTGATCATTCAACGTTCCCACAGTTCTGCTACCATATACCCAAGACACCGAGGTGTTAACCTATAGTCGGCCTCACTCATTGGTGACTCAAAGCAAATGAATAGATAGAAACTTGAGTTTGTCAATATCTCAGGATTGAGAGCCTATTGCTAGGGAATTATGAGAGCATACCTTATTATTGAGACAGAATTCCATAAGGTGCATCTCATGGTCCTTCAATACATCTAATGTACCAGCACCGTGATCCAGAATCTTACATTCTGATGATCGAGACAAATCACACTATTTCATAGTGATCAAAGTGCTGCAACCTTATCAAATGAGATGCCCAGTCTCATTACTGGTTTTGAAGCTATTTAAGTATAAGATTTGTGACATATATCTCCCGCGTGTGGATCTCATCTATACACATATATCACATCTAATATACTAATGGGACCCGGTTCAACTCATGAACCATTATGTCATATGTAGTGGTCATGTGCATGAATTAGTAAAATAACACTCATCTCATGAAAGCAAAGCATGATTTTATTGATAAATAAAGAAATTAATCAATTTATTACATCAACTGATGGATTGAGTCCACAAAATCTAACAACTTTGTGAGCTATGCTTGGAGTTTTGGAGTTTGTATTTTTGCCAATTTCCAAGTAAAGCATGAGAAGAACTCTTAGCTTAAATTAAAGAATGCAAGCATGGAACCAAAAAAAAAAAAAGAAAAGAAAGAGAAAAAGGAGTATCACAAGATGGCAGTGACTGTGGACTTTCCCTGACTGTGCTGCCAGTGACCATAACTGTCACGCTCCCAAAACTGAGCCGGATCCAAACCCGCTTCCAGGGGTGTGAGAATTGGGGCCAATTAAAATTTTTTTCTAACATAACAGTACGGGCCCTAATTCCGTGTGGATTGAAGTCCTTTGTGAGACCATGCTTGGTGATCAGGCAACCATAATCACACGCAGAACTGAAATCCATACTCATCACAGATAAATATCATATAACAACCATATAACAAGTCTCATTAATAACGAAATTAATGTCAAGTGCTTCGAAGCATAACAATTAAGATTATAATTCCAAAACGTTTAAACTTAAAAATTTGTAAACTAATTGTCCCAAACATGGCCTAACTACAAAAACTAAGATTTTCGATCTCTGCACCACACTAGGACACTTCAGATGATGTCATCTGCGCTTCACTCAACAACTCCGCCATCTGGCAGAATTTCCTGCGTCGCCTGATCTTTCGGTTTGGCACCGGTAATGGAACCTAGACACCCAAAAATAGTGGGTCAGATTGACATAATCTTATAAGAAGGTAAGCTGCAAACAATAGATTAATCAACTGAATTAAATAATATATTCATTATGAACCAAAATAAATCCGATGCAAACCCCAATGGCATGAATGCACAGAAACGGGTATTCCTGCGGATAAATATACAGAAACGGATAATCCCGCATACAGATAACAGAAACGGGTAGTCGTACATACAGATAATAGAATTGAGTAATCCCGCAGATAATAACAGAAACAGGTATTCCCGCAGGTAATAACAGAAGGCACAGCTGTGTGCTATAATCCATAGTACACGCTGACCCGATGGCGTACGTCCACCTCTGAACTGTAGTCGGTCAGATATATATGTATATAAATGTACATATTTACAAATACATATGTATACAGATGCAGAATGAATCATGATATGACACCTTTAATCCCAATATTCCAACTAATATCAATTTGAGTATTTCGACCTTAAAATTTGAAAGAGTATTATGAATGAGTGTTAATTCAAGTTTTCTGAGGGTAAGCACTAACCACCTAACGGTCATAACTGGTTAAATATACACATGAGAACAACTCTCTATCACAAGGAAATGTGAGTCCACGATGCCTTTATACTACTTCTGGTGCCTATCTTGTAGTGCATCACGTACCTCACATTTCCATTCTGCACTTAATCCAATTCTCATGTGAGCATCCAGCTAAGTTATCTAGAAGGACATGATTTATCTAACCCAATTAAGTATATTTAGTATGCTTTACTAACTGGGTAAAAGATGTTTAAATTTCAAATCCAAATTTAAATCAAGTTATGATCAAAGGGAAATGGAATAATTATTTCCTTAAATATCATTGTTGTGTATAATTACACCTTATCATTTTATACCAAAACAAAATGGTACAAATCTCGTATCCCAATTTGAAAGCTAACTCAATTAAGAATCCAAATTAAAATTATAAATACATTCTATTTAAGGTTTAATCACTACCAAATACATCTTAGTTTACTTCAAATCAATCTAAATGAACATTAATCAAAGTTTCATAATTCTCAATTAAATTTATAAATAATCCAAGATACATTTCTAATAACATCAAATTAAAATTAATTTAATAAAATCTAATCTCCATTAGGATACTAAATCGTTAATCAAAATATAACATTTTAATTCTTTATAAGAATATCCTAATCTAATTATTTATTTAATATTATGTGTATAAATATATATATTTTAAAGAAAAGAAAATGGGCCCAGCCCAAAGGACCCGCCGGCAAGCCCAGCCGGCCAGCAGGCTAGCCCGCTGGCAGGCCCGGCTTGCTGCCCAGTAGTAGCAGGGCAGCTGCTGCCAGGCGGCAGGCTCTGCCTGGCATGCCAGGCAGCATTGCAAAAAAAAATTGTTTTTTTAAACATAAACAATTCCTATATTTCTGAAAGAAGAGGAGATCAAATCTCTAAGATCAATCGCCAAATCAAAGTATAAAATTTGAGCAAAGAAATCACACAAAAAGTTTAAACCCAAGCGAAGAAATCCTACAAAAGAGCATGGTAACCAACAAGCAACTAAAACATATTGCAAGAACCAAAAACCATTGTTTCAGCTATCCACTTGCCTGGATCTTAAAGCCAAAGCAGATCTGAAGATCAAAGCTTAGAAGACCCCACTTTGGTTTCCCCCTTAGAGAGCTTCTAGGGTTTTGGTTGAAGAAGAAAGGAAGATGGCTGGAGAATGAGGAAAAACCCTAAGAGTAGAGTTTATATAGAGAGAGGGTTTTTGCAAATTACAAGGAAGGGCTCCCTGCTTTCTAGTGGGTTTTGAAATTCCAAAAAGAGTTCTCTGGCCTAAAAGAGTTAATTAACTTAGTCTCAATTGTGTTAAATCAATCTATCTGACCTTCTTAACCCAACTCAAACCCGACAAACCGGTATGACCCAATAATAAAAATTTGAGGCATGACAATAACAATGTGCAAATAAATTGCTTAGGTATTCGAATTCTGTATGCATAGAATGGTGTCTGAGAAATCACCAGGTCGAGCACATTGATCAGCAAGAAAAAAAAAAAGAGAAAAGAACCAGAGAAAAATAGAATTTTATTTCTCTTTCGAACATTTTATCATATGGGTTGTGACTGTGAAACTCCCACGGACAGTGCCAACTGTGACCGTGAACTTGGTGCTTAATTGAATAGCTCGCCATGAATAGAGCTCAAGCAGAGCCTTTATGTTAAAGATACCCTGGAGCATGGAACAAAGAGAATGAGGAGCAAGAAGGGCCAAGCTCAAATTCTTTTTGCTGTGAGCAACAGCCCTCCCAGCCGTGAGCATGCACAACGAATTCAAGGTGTGCTTTGGGCACAGAACTTGCGAAAGGGATTAAGTGCAGTGTACAGGAAAGGCTGACATTAGCCAAAGTATACAAGCAACAAAGAAAAAAAAAACGAAGAAGAAGAGCAGAATCACAACAAAAAAAAAAAAAAAAAGAAAAAGAAAAAAAAAAGAAAGAGAGAACTACATTCAGCCATGACAGAACAAGAAGATGGAGTTCAGATGAGTACCAGCCATTGCTCGTGTTTTCACCAGAAATTAACTTGAAAAAAGAAGAAGAAGAGGTCTCAAATTTTACCCTGGCTTTCAGTTTCTCTCCTGGCTCTCTCGGGCTCCAACTTTCTTTGTGTTGCAAAACAATGAAAAGAAATAAGAAGAAGGTGATAGTTTTATTGGTCATGCCCCTTACTCACAGGCACTGCTGTGATTTTAAGCAGTAGGACCCTCCCTAATTCACAGTCACTGCCTTCGTTTATTCCCACAGACACTGTTGTTTTGAGTGGAGGGGTCCACCCTTTATCAATCCTTTCCCACGGACTCATTATGATTGCGTAGTGGGGTTCACAGCTTGTTGGCCTAGGTTTCCATAACCACTGTTACTGATGTCTCGACCCTCATTCCCACGGACACTGCCAACTTAGGCATGGGGTTCCAAAGTTTGGCAAAGTCCACATGACCAGAGCTACTTCTCTTAAGCCCATGGTCTGATACTTCATTTACTCTTTCCCACAGACATAAGATGTCTTGATAGTAGGGTCCATGTCTGGCCAAACCCATAGTCACTGCCACCCTACTCCAACCCTCACGGTCATTGTAATCTTTAGCAGTAGACCCACTATTTAGTGGCCTACTCTCTCAAGTGTGATCATTCAAAATTCCCACAATACATAGTGGGCCCACTTGGGGTATTTTACAAAAGAAATGAATTTTCCACAATAAAATGAACTTATTTCGGGGCAAATTATATATATATATATGTATTTATATAAGGGGTTTTCTTTACAAACCAACCCAGATTTCAAAACTACCTTGGGTCAAACTTGATCTTCAGCCACCATGTAAAATTGTTTTGAATCAAAACCCATACAAGTCAATTTTTTTTTCAAAATTCCATCTCAACTTATGTCAAGTTAAGTCAAAACCTTAACTTTGATTTTTTGAAAATGACCAAAAATCCATGAAAATCCAAACCCCAATTCATATTAAACCAAACCTTTAATTTTCTTAAAGCCTTAGGGATTCTTTTTGTAGGCGTTCCCCACATCCCCACAGAGATACCACTCTGGATATCTGTAACAAATAGGTCGAAAGAAAATCAAATCCATTTCCAAAATCCAAAATCTAAGCAAAAATTCATAAACTTTTGAATTTTCTAAATACCTTAGTGATTTCTTTTGTGGGTGTTTCCCAAAAGTCCCCATAGATATGCTACTTTTGATATTTGTAAAAATAGGGTAAAGAAATTCAAAATTCTAATGTTTTTTTCCAAATTCTATCACCAAACCCTTCATGGTTTTTATCAAAATTTTCAAAATCTCAAGTCTAGGTCAACACCCTACCTTGACAAAACCTTTTTTTATCAAGCCATTCATCACTCCCAATGATTGGTTATTTCGAGGCATAATGATTATCACACTTTAATCATTGCACCTCGAGGGGGCACTTGTTAACTTATAAAAAATTACAAATATTGCAATAAAGACAAGGGTACACAAACCCTAGAATTGTGGAATAACAAGTCAACTACAACATCTAAATGTTCAAAGCTGATGAAAATCTCATGGCAATTCTACAAACATGCTTGGGAATGATATTTCAAAGTTTCAAAACATTTAGACTTCATTTTAGCTCAAACTTAAGTTTTAGTGATTGTCTACCAGCTCTTTGGGGGTCACTGCAGAAATTGACACTTTTACATATCAAAATAAGCTCAAACTCAGAGGAATGCCTTCACATACATTCAAAGATTATTTTTCGAAGTTTTAAAGCATTTGGATATCATTTGGACCAAAATTTAGTTCAGATGGGCATCTACTAAGCTCTGTGGGGTCACTGTACAAAGTGACATCTCATGAGGATCAAATTAGCTGAAACTCTTGAAGGAAGCTCAAATTATGTTCAAGGGAGGCTTTACAAAATTTCAGATCAAATGGACATCATTTGACCTAAAGTCTACAACATGTCAACTTTGGGTCAATGACCCCCAAGTCATGGGATCACTGACCAAAGTCCTGCTTTCCAATGTCCAAAATTGATGAAATGTGGACACAAAGCTTCAGTTATGCTTATGGGAGATTCTACAAATTTTCAAGTCAAGAGTACTTCGTTTGGTCCTACTTCTACTGCATGTTAGTTTAGAAGTCAATGACCCTTGAGCCATGGAGGTCACTAGGCAAAACCCTACTTCTAGGGAGCCAAAGCTGATGAAATTTAGAACAGAGATTAAAAATATGTTCAAAATGAATTTCGCAAAGTTTCAAGTCGATTGAACCTCGTTTGGGTAGAAAACAAGCTAACTACCTACAATGTGAGGTGGATAGTGACTTAGAGCATGCAACAAATGGGTCACTATTTGAAATCCTACTTCTACACATCCAAATTGCATGAAATTTGGATGGACACTCCAAGATATGGCTAACATCAGTCCCTCCAAGTTTCAAACCAAACCGAGGTCATTTGGGCCTCAAACAACTAAAACAAGGGCCCATTTTCATGAAAAGTTAATGGAGGAGTTGATCAAATTCAGAAGGTTAAAATGGGCTAAAATTTCTATAACACATGCAAAATAGTGTCAAAAAGCATCCCTCCAAGTTTCGTGAAGATCAGACATCATTTGAGCCCCAAGCAGGTGAAGATAGGTCACATATATAAAAGTCCAAAAAATGGACCTTGGAGTGACCACGGCTGCGGTCACTGTCACCTATGAAGCAGTTCCTGCAGTTTTTGATAGTTTCCTCTACTTTCTTTTGACTTTCAACTCCCTATAACTCCCGAAAACTACCTCTAAAGCCTATAAAATGGAGTTTTGAACTCTTGGGAAGAGGACAGAGACAGATAAAGAGAAAGATAGTGAAAAGAAACAAATTCAAGAAAGGTTCAAAGTAGTCAAAACAAGTTCAGGCTTAGTTCTAAGCATTTGGCGAGGATTCTAAGGCACTTCAGACACTTTAAGCTTACTTCTTCTCATTCTCACTAGTTTAAGGTAAGAAATAATTCATAAAAGAGGAAAAAGCATGTACCTCACTTAACAAAGACATATGCAAAGACCACTTGGATGATATCTTCTTCCTTTAATTTTCTTACTTGGGAACAGTTTTGGGCCATCCTGAAAGTTGTGAATAACCCTCTTCAAGCTTCATTTTGTTCCTTGAAAATTATAGGTTCAGATGACACAACTTTGGCTCTATTACTTATTTAAGCAGCCTTTTTGGATTTGTGCAAAAACAGTCCGTAACCAAAAAGTGATGATTATCAAAGGTTAAAGTCGATTCCACGGCCAAATCAAACACTTTTGGTTACCATTCAACACTTCAAATTATAGAAAAATAGGCTCCAACACTTTGAAGAAGTAATAGAAGTGAAACAAAGCACAAAGGAGAGCAAACAATGGCCTTTTCGGTCACTGGCAGGGAGCCAATGACCATGGCCCACAGTCACTCTCCCAAGTTTCCCTTTTTTTTTTTGCATTTTTGTCATATTTTCATGTATTTTCTAGTACATTCCAAATTAGATCACATCTGAGACTGGAGGGAGGGGTTGTAAATGTTTCAAAACTTGTGAACAAACTGCACCCCCGGTGTCAGAGCATTTGAACTCATATAAACAAAAGGAAAAATAATGATGAACTGAATTATTTCCCATTCTTCTTAACGCTTGAAGTATGTGAATGTTAGACTTGAATTCATTGCATTTGACATCATATTTTAAGCGCAATTAATCTCCTTAACAATTTTTGGATTAGCCCTTAATTTGCTGATTTCTCTTCCATCATTTATGAATTGAACTTGATTTTCAATCCTTGTTAATTGTTGAACAATAGTTTGGTGGTGCGGATTGGTATAATTGTTCTACTGATATACTTTGCTTAAAGAAGAGCTTTCTTCTGCCTTGACATAGGCAGTAGTCTCCAGAGTAACTGAAGGTTCCTCTGAAGTGGTAGTTGATTCTAACTTTAAGGGTCTATTGGTGGATGTAAAGACTTAACAATAGTTCCATCCAACTTTTACCAGACCTTTTGGCATTCAGATATCATCATTAATCTCATTTCATTATCCAGATGAGGATATCTGGTGGCATAAAACCATTAAATAAAAGGAATAATAATTTGACATGATTCTATGTAATTATAAATATCATGTTTAAATTCTGCCTTTTGTTTTGCATCAAATTTTTCAAAAAACCATTTTCTAAAAGCCTTTCATACATCCATGTAACTTATCGGTAAAAGTTATCAGGACTAAATCCTACCTACTGGTTTTAAGGATTAAATCCTACCTATTTATACATCTATGTAACACATCGGCCATAAGTTATCAGCACCCGTGTGGCATCCTAGCCATCAAATATTGTGTAATTTAATCCTAACCATGGTATACATATATATTATAGATGTTACGGTTCTGAAAAAATATTGTCGGCTTCATTTCACTTCGAAATGGATGGGGAAGACAATCCTCCGCCTCTTCCCCCCTCCCCCACCCCAGGGTCCCCATGCCGACCCACAATTTGTTGAGAAGATGCGTGACATTACTAGGACTGAGAGACAATAGAACGGGATGGAAATCACATGACAAGAAGCAATAGCGAGGAGAGTTGTTCTGGAGAATGTTGCTTTGTTGTTTTGGAGCAGATGGAGGTTTTTATTGACACGACAACATCTGCGGCATGCATCCAGGTATTTTCTTGGCATTATCTTTGGATTTGCCTCCTACATCCTTCCGTCTCATTTTCCTAAGGGAACGATGTATATCTTAGCAAAAAATACATTTTTATACCATCTGAAATAGGTCAAAGATGGACATCTGAGATTCTGTAATAATTTACGACTTATTTCCCTTTGATTATTCCAAGGGCCTACAAATTGTGGTATGATAGTCTGAATTAAAGTATAAACAACATCTTCAATAATATCTTGCTGTTGAGTATGTTTATTTTTAATAATTTTTATGGCAGTTAAAATTTCTCACCTTTACTATTTTGTAAGAATATTGTCCCACTAGCCTATTAACACACTAGTAAAACTAGTAGTTATCAGCTTACATACACTTGCATCAGTGTTACCATACTGTTTGCAAATAGTACTATACATCATTATTTGATGTATAACTTCGAAAATCTAATTTCAGATCTACCATCTATGTTCCACTCATAGATTATTTTCCCATGAAATGAATTTTGGGAATGAAACCAATCTTCTTCATATAATATATCTTATGGAGTAGGTCTACGATAATAAAACCTACTATTCATGTCCAAAGTATTTTGGGAGCTTTTACTATTTCTGATAGTATTCACTTCATTTTGCAGAACCTGAAATGAAGCTTCTGCCTTCATAATATTATTCTCCTAATCAGTTTCAGGGTTAGATTCTATATTTGAATCCTGTGATAGCACTTATAGGCTTAAGTCTCTCATACGACTTAATAATTTAGTTATAAACTTATCATCTCTTTCTCTTTTATTAAAGAATTTGAATCCCTCTATTGGGATGGAGGTTTGATAGGTATCTCCTGAACAATTTTTGGATTAGCCCTTAATTTGTTGATATCTCTTCCCGTAAACAAAAAGTGTGGTCATGCAAGACGTTTTTGCTCTTTCAATAAAATTACATTTGTTTCATCTATAAAAAAATTAAATAGAAGTATTGAATTACGTAGTTGCTTTCTCTTTGTCCTTTCTTGTTCCATAGTATGCTTAGTTGCATATGCATACAAATAATTAGCTTACTAATGCATGAACATCACTCTTATTGTCTTCTTTAGTTTCACATTTTGGTAAAACCAGAATGTGAATTGCGAGTTCAGAGTACCATAAATATTAAAATTTTAAATAGCTAAACATAAATCCAAACTAGGCAAAACTAACTGCCAATAATGGTTATGCATTTGATTTGTCACCATTAACTCCTCATTTTGTTTTCTTTTTTCTTATGAACACAAAACAAAATGCATTAACAAAAGCATAAAGACTTCTGCAGCACAAAAACAAATCCCAAGATGGTACCATTACTCAAAAGTATTAATTAGTTGGAATTGGTTTGAGATATTTTTAATAAATTAAACAATGCATCAAGTTTATCGTATCATAAATCTAAAAATAAATATTTGTTTAGATAGATCATTTACACTAGAGCTCTATTTAGTGGGGTCTTCTATCAAACATTGGTCCTTTTAATAGTTTTTTTTTTTTACAAAATCCTGATGGATGGCTATAGCAACAGCTGTATAATAGAGGCCAGACAGTTAGAGAAACCAAATTTGACACACACTATTATAGAAAAATCCAATTTTGACACAGAAACCACTTACTAGCAACAAATAAATTACCCAATTACAGAATCCTCTTACGAAGGGAAACCCGAAACAATTTGAAAAACACCTGAATCACCTTCACTAAGCTGCTAATTTTGTTTTATGAAAAAACCCAATGGTCGGTTGGTATGGTTAGTCTTATCACCATCCTATGTTCCACATGAAATTTTTTTTCCCTTGGTCTTTTCAACTAGTTTTTCGTCTACTTGTTCTATTTATAGCATTGAGAAGTGACCAATGATGTTTTTACATTTTATAAAAAATGACTTTTTTTGGTGTTCACTGCATTAGGTATTGTGTACCTCATTGTATTTATCTAATAAACTGGTAAGAATAGAGGCTTCAGTTAGCCCCATTACAATCCTTAACCTTGCAAACAACATCCCATTGCCTCTAGTTACTAAATGTGATTGAAACAGAAACAGTTGAGTAATTGGCGAAATAACTATGCAGAAACGATTCAAGGAATTTGTCTAAGAAATTTGAGAAAACATCCGCTACTACTTCTTCATTAGAGCATAAATGGTTTATTGATAAAACCTTTGTTTTGATATTATTTTTGCTAGTCCGGATTTTTTTTACCCTAATCATTATATTTTTTCTACTGAAATATGGATCCGAGGTGAGGTAGAGCTTTACCGCGTTCAATGATGGCAAAAGTGGTGGTCTTGTCTTTATTCACTCCTAACGTAGTTGGGACAAGTCTTTTTTGATGATCATGATAAGATGTCTTTAGTCATTTTTTCATTGCATGATGTACTACTTATCTCATTGCATGCATTTAATAGTTGCTATAAGTTCAACCTCTAGTGAGCTCAGTGGCAAACCCAGGATTTTCGTTAGAGGGGGGCTCAATTGAAAAAGTCAATCATTATTTTTGTTGTACTTTCTTCACATTGCATATACAAGTTTGTACAAAATTGGACTCTTTGGAAAGTTGGTTGAGGAACCCATCCAACGAATCCAGTTTTGCATCACTTGGATATATTTAAAAATTAAAATGGACCATTTTTTTTAAAAACATGAAAGTGAATTCTCAAGGTA
This sequence comes from Sextonia rubra, assembly GCA_037013555.1. Classification (NCBI taxonomy): domain Eukaryota; kingdom Viridiplantae; phylum Streptophyta; class Magnoliopsida; order Laurales; family Lauraceae; genus Sextonia; species Sextonia rubra. The sequence continues at coordinate 71,054,321 of JASUAD010000001.1, forward strand.
CCATAGTCTATTTAGACCTAGAGCACCATATGTGCATCACGTTTGGACTCAATGCCTCAATCAATAAGGCAGTTTTGCCATTAATAATTGAACAAATAGTAAGATCTCATATATCTCAATTTAGAATCATGATGGGGCATCAAGTCAAGGAGCAAGAAGACATTACGCCACATGGTCCCGTTATGGATGGATTATTCTTTTATGGGGCTAATCCATCACGGTTTAAAAGATCCACCATTGGATCGTGATTTTGAGGAAGACCCACCATTGAAGACCTCCCAAGGCATTCAAGATGAGGGCCCACACTAGGATGCGCTAAGGGAGAAGACTTGTTTTTTATTTGAAAGTGTTTTAAGTTTAAATGAGGGGCCTAGGAGTTTAATAGAGTTATTTATTAGAAAAGGGTCCCATATTATTTAGTTTTAATTAAATGTGTGAAGAGGAGGACCCCACAACTTAAATAAAACACAAGGGGATCGTGAGAGTGGGGTGACTTGCACACATCTTCCCATGCGCAAGTTCCTCCGATGTACAGCCTCCTTTGTTTGCTGTCTTTTTATTTATTTATTTCTTTTATGTTCTTTATTTATTAGTTTATCTCATTTAAACTCTGTTAGATCTTCTAATCTCAACCATCCAATGTTTAGGGTTGAGTTATCTTCTCTTTAAGTTGTAACTCCATCCTTGGAAGCCATTATTGATGAATGAAAAGAAAACACTTCTCCCATGCAAGCTTCTTTGGATGTTTCCATGCAAGTTTTTCATCTTTCCTCGCCCTAGTTGGGAAGTTTGGTGTGAGGCCAAGGAATCGTTCTTCACACAAGGTAATCTCTGTCGTCTTCATTTTTTTGGTTAAGATTTCCATCCCATCCTTTTAGTTTTCTACAAACAGCCCTAAGAAATTCATTGTTCTCCTCTTAGATCTAGCTAAATACTTGCCAAATGTAAAAAAAACCTTCCCAATGGTTTTAGATCTAAAGTTTGGCCATTTAAAACCATGCAATCAGATCTAAAATCAAGTAAGATGCAACCTAAACAGCCATTGGATCTGATTATCACCCATATTGGACAGATCTGAACCCTAGATTTGGACCCAAAATTCCATCGTATTGGTTGAACACCCTAGTAATTCATTCCATTTAGATCTAAACAGTGATTTAACCCTAGTAGTGAGGAATTTATATTGTTGAAGTCAGAATTCCAATTTGAAATTAATTAGATTTGAAACCCTAGATTTCTTAGGAGTTCTAGCTTCCAAAGATCCACCTCCACACCTTGGGAAAATCACTTGCAGGACTGTGATTTAAATGGCAAATCAAAACGAGTAACTCTTATTGAATTTTAATTATAATCTTGTGCTGGTGCCAACTTTACATTAATTAGTGTGCATATTATTTGGATATTTGATCTCTATTTACATTTCATTCAATATTTCTTAGGTCTTGCATCAAATTTGGTATCAGAGCCAGGTTCTCTAGGGATTTGAATCACACACATTGTATTACATTGGTTTCATTGCATATAGGTAGTTGTTGTATGCCCACTAGGAGTGGTCAGGAGCATTAACCTGTAGTTTTCCGAATGGCAAGCCCTTTCCATGCCACAACAAGTTCTGACTAGCTTGATATAGCCATAGAACAATTACAAAAGGTCATAGAGAGCTTGGCAATGCAAGTTCAAGCCCTACATCAAGGGCAAGCTTATCTAACTAGTGGATTTAGGGATCTTGAATGGACTATCGAGGAAGAAGATAGGAGGCGTTTACAACGCTACGAGAGAGATGACCATGAGTTGGATACTGATGGTGAGTCCAACATTGGATTTGATCATAGAGGTCATGGTAGAGATCAAAATCCTAATTGATGGATTTTGAAGAGCATCAAGGTTAATGCCCCTACCTTTGATGGAAGTATGGACCAGCAGGTTTTCTCCAATTGGCTTCCTGATATGGACCATTACTTTAAATGGTATGAAATATCAGAAGAAAGGAAGGTTAACCTAGCTACCATGAAATTGGTAGCTCAAGGCTGAATATTTTGGAACAACTTAGAAACTAATGAGCAAAGATTAGGCCTTCCAGCCATTAACATGTGAGAACGAATGAAGGAAAGGTTGAAGGATAAGTACCTTCTCCGATCCTTCCAAGAGAGACTCCTTGATCAAAGGAGCACCCTTCGTCAAGGTAGTATGACTGTCAATGAATACATCACGAAATCTAAGGAATGAAATTTGAGATGTGATATAAAAGAGGATCAGTTATCACTCCTCTTGAGGCTTAGGACTGGTCTACAATTTGAGATCCGGAGAGAGTTACTTCACCATAGGATCACATCCCTTGCGGATATGTATGAAAAGGCCATAAATTTGGAACAATATGTAATGCCGCAATTTCCAAAAAGGTTAAATTCGGGCAATTATGACTCTCGAGTCAGTGATTCCTCATGGGATTAGAAAGGAAAGGGTATTGATGTTGACAAAGCAAAGAAACTCTCTCGATTCAAGTGCCGCAAGTGTCATGGATATGAACATTATGCTGTTACATGCCCCACAAGAAATTTGTTCATATAAGAGGCCTTGATTATAGTGATCTAGATGTAGATAATTATGTTCCTGATTTAATTCCATCCAATGATGATTGTGAGGATCTCGGGGATCATGTTTCTTTCCTCCAATTCCTTCCCATTTATCAAACGGAAGAGGAAAAGACACAAATGGGGGTGCATGAGAGTACCAAAATGATAGTGGTTAGGTGTGCCTTAACTCTACAGGAGAATGAAGATTAGTGCTGGAGAACCATCATCCGCACTTACTTGAAGTGTAATGAGCGGAGTTGTAAACTCATAATTGACAGTGGTAGCTATACCAATGCGTCTCTTCTGGTACTGTCACTCGTTTAGGATTGAAAGCTGAACCATATCCTGGGCCCTACCGTGTCTCTTGGGTAGACTCAACATCTATCCCGATCACCCAAAGATGTTTGATCCAACTTCAACTCTCATCCTGCAAAGACCACCTATGGTGTGACGTTGTTCCCATGGATGTGGGCCACATTATTCTAGGAAGACCCTGGTTGTATGATCTTGATGTTACTAATTTTGGTGAATCAAATATTTGTATCTTCAATTTTGATGGGAGGAAAGTAAAGCTTCACCCACTACCTCCTAAGGACAACAATGAGAAAAAAAATACCTGACACTGAGTCTAGTGATAAGGTTAAGAACCCTAGCGTGGAGCCTAATAAAAAAGGAAAGGACCCAAAAGGGAAGATTGCTATGTCCAAAGGAACTCACATCTTAAGTGCCTCAGAATTTGAGCGAGAAGTTCAGGACATCCTCACAAGTGTCCGGGAATATGAGACAGCTGTGTTTGCTTTGGTGACCAAAGCAATCACCACTGAAAAGGCTGTAAAGGCCCCATGTGAAGCGAATTCACTCTTGAAAGAATTTCAAAATGTCTTCCCTGAAGATTTACCCAATGAGCTCCCACCTTTGCGTGATATACAGCATGCCATTGATTTGGTCCCTGGATTGACATTACCAAACTTGCCCCATTATAGGATGAATCCAATTGAACATGCCAACTCAAAAGAGCAGGTCGAGGAGCTTCTTGCAAAAGGGTCTTAATTCCACTTTGAAATTAATTAGATTTGAATCCCTAGATTACTTGGGAGTTCTAGCTTCCAAAGATCCACCTCTACACTTTGGAAAAATCACTTGCAGGACTATGATTTAAATGACAGATCAAAAGGAGTAACCATTACTGAATTTTAATTATGATCTTGTGCTGGTGCCAACTTTACATTAATTAGTGCGCATATTATTTGGATATTTGATCTCCATTTGCATTTCATTCAATATTTCTTAGGTCCTGAATCAAATCAATCAGGCACTCAATGCTTTTTTCAGGGCTGGGGGCTTCATTGAACAAATTGTATGGTGTTATATATCTACATTGAAATCAACAAGGTACCCAATGCTTTTTTCAGGTTTGGTTGGAAGCTTAGGCCCCTAGACCCTTGTATGTGGGTCCGCCCAGGAGTGAGCTCTTCTTAAAGTTGTCTTCTCATCATCATCATCATTGTTGTCATCATTATCGTCATCATCACCACCATCATCATCATCTTTTTCTTGGCATTATTCCATTAATTTTGGGTTGGTTCCTATTGAAGTTTTACAAGTTAACAACATACCATCAACTGACTGTACATTGAGTAGTAGGAGAAAGTAACTACCACTATACACATTCAATTTAAGAAACTTCCCTAATGATATTATGAAAACACTACATGCACTGTAGAAGTTTTTATCTTACTCTTATTGAACCGTTGGACATTGTTAAACATTTGAACACCTCTTGTATATCTAAAGTTAGGATCATATGGATCTGCCTTTACTTAATAATGTTTTGTTAGACACAACTTTATTTAACACCAGAACCAAACTTTTAGATAGATGTTAGTTAAGATATGGATTTATTATCCAGGGAAGGAAAATATCATTAAAAAAGCACTACGTATTAAGTTATATTATTATTTGAGTTGTCTTCAAGCTTAGTCCATTCTTTTGGTTTTATCACATAATGGTTAGAGAAGATAAGGTGGAGATAGAGGTAGTTTTGGCCACTCGCCTACACAACATTGAATCCATTGCCATAATTTATACATTCATTCTTTAATCTTCTACTGTTTTTATTGTTTAAGCTTTTTAAATACTAAAATTCCAGTAATTATGCCATCAGTTTATGCTTTAGGTTATGTTTCAATGAAATTTCTCACTTGTTCTATATATAGCTGTAAACAATGTTGCTGGCAATTATATGCCTAATAGTAGCTCAGTTGAACCCTATATGAAAGTGTAAAGGTTTGTAGAAGTCCAAAAAATGGGGTTGTAAAATATAGGCATTCCAAAAGGGGTGTTGCGTCGAAGTCTGCATGTCATTTTAAATATAATATAGACATCCACTTGATCTGAAATTTTGCAGAACCACTCTTAAACATAATTTGAACTTCCTCCAGGAGTTTCACTTGATTCTGACATGTAAAAGTGTTAGTTGTCACAATGACCCTAAGGAGTTAACAGACAATCATTGAAGCTTGAGTTTGAGCTAGAATGAAGTCCAAATGCTTTGAAATTTTGAAGCATCATTTATGAATATGCATTGGTGTTGCCATGTGATCTTCAACCACTTTGGTAACCCAGAGCTTGAGTGTGCTCAGTGACCCCTAGGTTTTGAGTCAATGAACCTTGAATTTGGTGTTTTATGAGTTAAGTGATTAAATGGAGTCCACTAGCTTTAAAATTTGAACTACTATACTCTGGGCTCATTTGAAGTCTTCTGAGCGATTTACATTAGCTTTGAACATCTGAATGCAACACTTGACCTGGCATTCTACAACTTTAAGGTTTATGTGCCCTTGAGCTTGGAATTTACTTTGAAGTCTTCACTGCAATACTTGTAATGTTTTGTGATTTTTTATGGGTCAACAAGTGCCCCCTCAAGGTGCAATGATTAAAGTATGACAGTCATTGTGCCTCAAAATAGCCAATCTGTGGGAATGATGATTGGCTTGATGTAAAAAGGTAGTTTTGTCAAGATAGGTTATAGGCCTAGACTTGAAATTTGAGATTTTGATTAAAAACTATGAAGGGTTTGATGTGGAATTTGGTAAAAGCATTAAAAATTTTGATTTTCCTTTGCCCTACTATTTTTCACATATATCAAAAGTAGTATCTTTATGAGCCCTATGGGGAACACCCACAAAAAGAAATCCTTGAGGTACTTGAAAATTTAGAAGTTTTTCAATTTTGTTTGGATTTTGGAAAATAGTTTTGATTTTCTTATGACATATTTTTCACAGATATCCAAATTGGCATCTCTATGGGGATTGTGGGAAATACTCACTCAATTAAAAAAAATCAAGGTTTGAATTTGAAATGAATCTGGGTTTGGAATTTCATGGATTTTTTATTTATTTTCAAAAATTCAAGTTTAGGTTTTGACTTGACTTAACATGAGTCAAAATGAGGTGGGATTTTGAAGGAAATTGGCTTTGTGAATTTTGATCCAAAAGTAATTTCAGATGATAGCTCAAAATTCGATTTGACCTGAGATAAATTCAAATTTTGGATTTTTTTTAAAGAAAAACATTTTTTTTAAGAAATACCCAAAGTGGGTCCACTACATTGTGGAAACATTTTTTTGTTTTTTTGTTTTTTTTTAAGTAACCGGAGTAGATTTACCACATGTTATGGGAATTTCAATGATCACATGCGGAAAGAATGGGCCACTAAGCAGTGGGTCCCACCATTCAACCGAGCTGTGGATCCAGTTGCTAAAACACGTTGTGTCTGTGGGAACACTGGAGAGAGTGGGCCACTATCACTGGTTTCCACTGCTCAAGACTGAAGTGACCTGGTGAATTTAAGGGAGGGCTCCACTGTTCAACACAGCTGCCTCCGTGGAGACTTGGAAAGGAGCCTGTGTCTGCGAGCAAGGGGAACAAAACATCGTGGGCTTAGATGAAAGGAAAACAGTGACCGGATGCAAGCCGTATAACTGGCCAAATCTCTGCTTCTTTCTTTATTCTGATATTTCGAATTTTCTGAGCAAAGGCCGAAAGACACCGTAGTGTGAAAGCATCATTCTTCTTCGATTTTGCAATTGGAGCTCGGGCTGTCAACCTTTTAAGAGAAATCCATGGCTGGTGAGTTTCCTGTACTTCATCTTCTTCGAGCTCTGTCCATGGCCGAATATATATATATATTATTTTTTGGTTCTCTTCTTTCTCTTTTTATTTTTTTGCTCGTTTTGGCTGATGCACGGCATGGTCTGCGTGCTGTTTCTCATCTTCTCTGAGAGTTTGTATCAACCCCTCCCCTCTCGTCTAAATGATTTGCTGGATGGCTTCTCGGTTTAGACTCTTAGCCCACGGTGAGAAAGCCAAGTTAGGGGTCAGCCCATCCTGCTCTTGTTTCTCTTTTCTTTTCTTCTTTTTTTTTTTTTTTCTTTTTTAGCTTTGGATGCAAGGGTACTGCTTAAACTTCTGTCACGGTGACTGGCACAAACTGGGGTTGCAATTCATGGTGACTGTTCAAGCTGGGACAGTGTCCGGATCATCTCATGGTCACCACTTGTTTGATGAAATCTCTCTCTCTCTCTCTCTCTCTCTCTCTCTCTCTCTCTCTCTCTCTTGTTTTGTGGTTTTGATTCAATCCCTGATTTGTTGCTTGATGCCATCAAAAATCCATCAAAGAATTACTCCTCGAACAACATCAACATCCGTGACTGTGTGAGCATGCTCACGGTCACATCGTGTTTGATGATATGTCCAATGTTGTTTGTTTGTTTGTTTGTTTGTTTGTTTGTTTTTTTTTTTGTTGTTGTTGTTGTTTGAAGTGCTTTGATCTCTTTAATCCCCTTGATGCAAGATAGCTTATGACGAGCATCCCAATCTCTTACCTGTTGGAAGTAGGTGGGTCTTATGGATAGATTTTCAAAACTTTTGATCCACTTGACACAGGGATCAACTATCCATAAGACCAAAAACCCAATCCAGGATGCATTACTCTCAATCTCGTGACCATGTACAGTAAATATTCTATCTAAAAGACAGAATCAAACAGCACTAAACATCCATAATAATCTACGACATGCAAGAAGTAGATCATCCAGTTGGAAATCTGTAGTGCTCTAATGGAGAAGTTACGACTATGCTTGATGATGAGAATCTTCAACACCTCTTAGCCTTCCACACTATGACCCGAATTGGATTTCTTTTCTCAAGAAGATTGGTGGAATCTTCAGGAGAAATCCCAACTCGAAACTCCAAGGAACTAAAAGAGAGAAGGAGAGAGAAACTCGTGTAACTCTTGCACGAATAGGGTTTTGGGCATGAGAGAGTCTCATTGGACGTCCAAGAGATGTTTTTATATATTTTCGAATCTCTTCCTTGCTGAATTGAAATAAAAGTCTTACTTCCAAAGCAATTAGCAACTTTCTCTTTTCTAAAACCTTCTTTCTAGAGTTCAAGTGGGATTAGTATTTTCCAATAACTTGGGCTAGCGTGGGGACCACTAGGGATTCCTTAGAAAGCTGGCTCCAACTGGAACACCGCGACCCCACATCTTATGTGCAATCCGGGCCCACAGTTAATTGCAAATATCACCACTGTATAAATGCAATTGCACTCCAGTCTTAGGAATAAATTACAATGAAGACCCTAAACTTCCCAATTACCACAAGTAGGCCCCTCTATCAATATCCGTGGATCAATTGGAATAAATCCGTCTCTTCCAATCTAAGTTCCACATCTTATTAACCTTGAGCCCCAATTAATCACAGTAATCATCAGTACCATCCAATTAACTCTTAATTGAGATGGGTGCGCACTTACTAATGACAAATCCATTAATTGGCACAAGGGAATAATAGAGATAGATTCCATCTTGATCATTCAACGTTCCCACAGTTCTGCTACCATATACCCAAGATACCGAGGTGTTAACCTATAGTCAGCCTCACTCATTGGTGACTCAAAGCAAATGAATAGATAGAAACTTGAGTTTGTCAATATCTCAGGATTGAGAGCCTATTGCTAGGGAATTATGAGAGCATACCTTATTATTGAGACAGGATTCCATAAGGTGCATCTCATGGTCCTTCAATACATCCAATGTACCAGCATCGTGATCCAGAATCTTACATTCTGATGATCGAGACAAATTACACTATCTCATAGTGATCAAAGTGCAGCAACCTTTTCAAATTAGATGCCCAGTCTCATTACTGGTTGTGAAGCTATTTAAGTATAAGATTTGTGACATATATCTCCCGCGTGTGGATCTCATCCATACACATATATCACATCTAATATACCATTGGGACCCGGTTCAACTCATGAACCATTATGTTATATGTATTGGTCATGTGCATGAAGTAGTAAAATAACATTCATCTCATGAAAGTAAAGCATGATAATATTGATAAATAAAGAAATTAATCAATTTATTACATCAACTGATGGATTGAGTCCACAAAATCTAACATTACCATCACTAAGAATTGAATTCCATGATAATTCACTCTTCTAAAGTACTATTTAGACATGTTCATAGTCACAGCTGGCCATGGTCACAACATGTGGAGCCATTTTTTTGTCTATCGTACTTGATTTGATCACAACCATTGATGTAGGATTGCTTTTTATGAATTATTCGAAACTCATACTATGACCTAGGGTCCAATCTCGTGGAGCTTCACCTTGTTCAAACATTGTCTAAGCAAGCCCTTGGCCATAAGCCAAGTGACTTGTCTTTGGCATAAATTTCCTTTTGGTCTTTTTTTTAGTTTGTTTCATAAAACAGAATCATATTGCCAAGATGAACTACAGATGATCTCTTTGAAATACCCAGTGTTAGTACATGAGGCATTGCGCTGCAAAAGATTTGTAGAAAAGCCATCCTCTAACAAACTTGCAGTGAACAAGTTTCGTCTGGGGAGAATGTAGAACTTTGGTAGAGCATTAGGCTTCATCACGTTTACTGTTGGATCTAGTGAAGGCACACCCACTTGTTATATTTGAACACTAACACAGTCTTAACACACACTTCACCCTTGTAGACTGTGGGAAGTGTAGGGGGTTGAAAAATGACGGTCTACTTGATTCTCAACACTCATGGTGTAAGGTACAAGCTAGGTCACTTTGGCCTCTGTGGGAATTCTTTCACAGTCATTAAACAGGGTAGCCATAAGGTACACTTCTTTTGCTCTTGATGAGAAGGTTACTCCCCTTAAATGTTCACAAACATGAGAAGTAAAAATCTCATGAATATGAGTGGCCGATTAGAGAAACTGATGGAGATTGGATTAGCTTCTGGTCAAGTGACTGCATGTAGTTTGAGTACAATCACCAATGAGCTTTTACAGTGTCTTTCTCAACTACAACTCCCAAGGCTAATTCACCATTCCTTGTCTTTCCCGGTTCCGACTTGAGGTGCACCTTTCGAGTCGGTTTGAGTGATGCCGACCGCCTTTGTGGGGAAACAACAAATACAATATCACTTTCCGATAATTGATGGCAATTGATGATCTTGTTTTGAAATTAACTTTGTATAGAAATATTTACTTTATTAGCACCATATTCACTAAGAATAGTATGTAACTACAAGAATGTCTAATGGTTCCATCATAGCAGATCACCACATGGGATTTTGGTTGCCGAGATGAAAAATCCTGGTTAAAGTACATGTTTGAGGTACTTTTTTTGTTTTTGTTAAAGAGGCTATCGTAGGAATGTTGAGATCCTTTTGTCAGCTTCAAATTTCAATGTGGAGAATAAAACAGTCTTTAATAGTTGCAGGTAAGTCTAATGAAACCATGGGAAATGACCGGAGATGGTTACCATCAGACTAGCAGCATTTACTTTTGCTTTCAATGCTTTGAATTGATGTTGCTCTTTTATTGAAAACATGCCGTCTTTCTTCACATGCTGCATTTTCATACATGCTGGGCTTGTCTGTGATTTGTGATGTATGTAGCCATTTTCACGCTTCATTTATATTGTGCATGCATTCCATGCATTTTGATGCTGTATCTTTCGTGCCTGAGCACAAATCATATTGCCCCCTAAAAAGGTCTTATGGTGCTCAAACACCTGTTTGGATTGAGAGCCTCAGTTTTGGGACTTAAGTGTGCCTTATACCAAAGTGTGCCTTATACCAACTTTTGGTTTCAGAACTGAGTATCATTTTCTTCTTTGACCTTTTGGTAAGGGGAAATGCAGCCAAAATTTTGGTAGAATTCCACGCCTTAGTCATTTTTGCTGCTACTAATGTTCTTCTTTTTTTTTTTTTTTTTTGTTTTGCAGCTAAAAAGGCAAAGCATCAGCAACCTCAACTGCCGGCACATCAAAGAGTCATTTTAAGGGTAAAACTGCAAGTAACCCTAATGTAAACGACCCAAATGATGTGTTTGCCAATACCTTGAGAAATTAGAGAACCAGAGCTCTGACAGTAAGGAATTGGTACACTTATTGGTGTTTGGCCAATAACACTATTTGGGAGAATAACAGCCAAGTGAGCTTTAACAAACCATATTACATATTTGGAGATGCTACGGGAGAGTTGATGAGACAACCAGGTGAGAATGTGCAATACCGTTAAATGGACACGGTTGGAGTTTCTCATGAAGTGATCACCGCTTGGTCTATCATGAGATATCAAAGCTATGATGTACGGATACTTCAAAATGGACAACGTATTGTGTCGTATCGTATCTGATACTTCACATTTTATATGTAAAATCCGTATCCTTTCCGTATCCATATAAATGACAATGACCTCGACCATCCTAGAAAGGAACGATCCCTTTACATGGATAAAGCATCAATTTTAAAACTAGTAAGTTCGTGTGCTAGGATCCCTATTATTTCCCGGAGATCCCAAGATCTGTTATAAAAACCTTAGAACCATGTACCTTAACCCTTACAGTGGTTATCATGATTTCACAATTGAGAACAATTGGGCTTGGTATCCACTCTGATGATAAAAGTGCATGGGTTGGTGAAAGGGACTAACCTCATGGGTGGTTTAACTACGTTGGAGAATGGCAAAATTGGATGACTTTGATCAAACACCACTGTGAAGACACTTTAAGAGCGGTTGATATTTCTGAAGCTGTAAACACCACTACACAAAGAGTGCCTTGTGCAAACAAGAACATATGCAGGGCTATTCTTGTATTGTTTTGCTCGGCTACCAACACTTTTATTACTCCAAACATTGAGTTAGGGTTTTCTTTATGAGAGATGAAGAAAATCTTTAATTTATCACCCTACAAAGAGCTTTATGACAAGACCATCCCAACCAACGAAGAATTGGCCACCATGGATGATGAGTTTTAGGCTGTGTATTATCTCCTCTTTGCTTTCGAAGATTTGATTCAAACAAGCAGCTGAAGCTGGGGTAAAATTGCACAGTGGATGGATCGAGTAAAAACCACCATTAACCAGTTCTTTTTAAATGAGGGATATTGTAAGCAGATGGAGGTTATCCATTATGAAGATCCCGAGAAGCAGCCAAAGGTTGTTTATCATGAGAAGCGTGACTTCATGCCACATATTCTTGCTAAATATCCAGATTTGAAGATGAAGCGCTGGCTTGCTACATTCTTGATGGCTTGGCTGTTAGATTTTCTTTTTATATGTGCTGGAAGTGAGATCAGGCTTGGTTGCATATATCCTGCACTCAGAATGGCATTTAAGCATAGGCTTGTTCTTGGTCCAGCTTTTGTGGCATACGTGTCAACTGAATTGAAGCTATCAACCTTCATAGTTAGAGAGGGAAAAGCTTTCAATTAGTATTACGTTGAGGATTTGTTGTACACCTGGTTTACGCACCACTACAACAGGCTTCATTCGCATAGTGGTGCACCAGGGAGTATCTATATGAAAGGTGAGGCAGGCAGAAGCTGCTTGATCAATGCCCACACTATGACTAAATTACACAAACTTTTGTGTAATTTTAATAGTTATGTTGCCTCTCTCTCCTCTGTGCCAAATATTGAAGTTTTAACCTACACAAGAAATGTGGTAGAGCCATTGATTGACAGAGTTGGAGAAGGTGGTCAAGAGGTTGGCCTTTCAGATGAAGAGAAGAGTTAGCTTTTTAGTTTAAGACTTGCAGACTTGGTGTACAGGAAGAATGCTTATACCAACATCCAACCTTATGTACCTACCATATTTTGCAGGCAATTTGACTTCTACTAGGTCATTGTGGGAGCACTTGGTCACATCCGGGGCACACTCGGTTCTTTGCAGGATATGAAAATTTCTTGGGAATTTTATCAAGCTCTCGACATCGGAGCTTGCTTTGGCTATCCTCGTCTTCCATAAGCTAACTGTGCAAGTGGCTTTACATAATGGTATGCAAAAAACACCACTGTCATTGTAGAGGCGTATGTAAGCAATCCTTGCGTCAAGTGGCATATCCCACTAGTTCACAAGAAATGAGAGGGCGGAAAAGGATCGCTTTGTCCTGGTCAATTTTGAAATTGGTTATATGATGGAAATGAGTGGCAAATTGGATTAATTACTGGGTCTGACATCTGCAAAGCTCATCGCTCATTGAAAAGTGAAGAAAACGAGGATTACTTGACTCCTCCTAATGTGAATGCAACGAGGATGCAGCAGGTTGTCAATGAAAACCTTCAGGAGAGGGAGAGTCTTGTTGAGGCTAGGCAAGCTGGTAGAGCTACGTTGGACTTTAGGTTTACTTCTTATTCTGCTAGAACCAAAGTTTTAGTTAGCTAGTAGATGAGGAAATTTGAAGATGAACAAGCAATCATGCTGGCAGGCGTAGAAGCAGACTTGGCTCGCAAAACTTTACCAGAGACTATCGCTGCTAGCTTGTTGCTAACAGAGGCACATGTGACTCCAAGTTCAGCAGAGGTAGTATAGTCGATATAGATGGCTGTTGAGTCAAGGTATTAATTGTTCAATCAACAAAACCTCCGACAAGCCCAATACTTCATAGGAAACTTCTGGCGAAACACTTGAAGAATGTAAGTAGGTCTCCTGGTGGCAAAGGAACTTTATCGAAAAAAAGGAAAGCTGAGAGCCCTGAAACTGGTCGTTCTCAGAGGTTAAGAGCTGGTAAATGTCCCTTTTAAGACCTTTTTACTTATTCTTCTAATTTTCTTGTCTTGATGTTTGCACTTTGCCTCGCAGCCTCACAAGTTTAAACTTTGGCCGTCGAAGGAGCATTGCGGAAGGTGGCCGAAATCGTAAAGGAGTATGCCTTTGATGATGCTGACGAGAGGGGAAGTGGCTTTGATACTCCTACCACTGAAGAGTAAATCGATAATGATATTAATATTGAGTTCGATTTCTAGAAGGATATGTTTGACTAGGTAACAAAGCTTGAGTCTGGAAGAAAGACTGCAATGGATGTACCAGTAGAGTCCATTGCCCTGGAGAGATTTGGCGTTGATGTGGGCACTGCCACTATTGTTGGTAAAGTAGCCAGCGGTGATGTATTGAACGAGTGAGTAGCGAGAAGCTTGGGTTGGTACCGCTGTTACTTCTAAAAGAGATGTTGTCCTTCACACTGGACAACAAGAGATTCCTCCAAAAGTCCCTAGGGAACTAATTGCTGATGTCGCGATGGAAGAAGGAGAAATTCCTAGCAACACTGAGGGAAAAACTGTAGAACCAACTTTGAGGGTAGGCTTTGATTCGAATATTGAAAGTTGAAAACTTCATTCCAATATGTTGATTTGATTTTCTTTTTTTTTTTCTCTTTTTCTTTATATTCCTTCTTAGGTATCTAAATGAAAGAGAGTGGGCTTGTTGTGCCTCCCATGTCAGTGAGAAAGCTTTTTGGGTCGCCAATCGAAGAGCCAATAGGGAAATAGGGTCTTGAAGCCCTAATCGACTTGGACAATATTTCCATCCATAGTGGATACTTCGAGGCGTCTCTGAATAGTACTTTAAAGAGCAACTTGCAAAGGATCAGGGAAGATCTCTCCTCTTTAGATTCACTAACCACGAGTGTCAATAACAATCTAGAGTTTTCGATAGTGCTCGTTGTATGGCCAATTAGTGCTATTCCCCCAATAATGCCAAGTGTGATCCCGCTGGTGAACCTTGATTCATAATTAGGATCACATGCAAATGAGTCTCTTGTGGCAAATGATGTGCCAAGGGTTGATGCAACTTTGAATGTTCTGATGGAGCCAAATGTTGGAACTGTTGGCATGGTGGAAAAGGAGGTTGATTTTGAAATGGTCCCAGTTGAGGAGGTTGCTGTGGCAGAGCCATCATAGCAAAGATTGGCCCTCCTGCTCAGAGGAAGTTGGTATTTGAAGGTGAAGCTACAGATCTTATGGAGGACAATGTCCCTGTTACGCCAGTTACCAGCAGCTTCACACCAGTTACCGACAGTTTCACACCGCCCAAAGCTATGACGCTTTCACGAGTGCATTTCAGGGCTGAGCAACCGTCACCCACAAAAATAATTGAAGGTCCAACTGCGCCAAAAGTATCAGATGAAGCTTCAGCCGTTAAAGGCAGAGGTTTTCCAAAAGTATTACTGAATGTTACAATAACACCACATGCAAACCGGGATCTTTCCGATACTTTGTCTGCGCAAGGTTTGCACGAATCACCCTCCATCCCTGAAGAAGGATTAACTGTCCATGGGGGTGTGGGCCAGACTCAGTCAAATTCACAAGAACGTGAGTTAGGTCCCTCCACACATCAAGAGTTGAATTTATTTGGCAATGCCCTAGACTCGATTTTTCCATCAAGGGAGCCATGAGTATGATGCTGTATAACATCTTAGCTACAGTATCACAAAAGGGTCTTACAACTGAGAAGATATTGACTTGCAAGGCATTAGCTGAGATTTAGTACACTCTGTGATGCAGGACAGACCCATGGTCCCCCGTGGGTTGACCCATCTTTGGGCCTAGCCCACCTATCCTAGTTTATTTAGAGTTTTACTTGCTTTAAGTTGTTTCAATAAGATGTTTTAATCTCGGCCATGAATGTGATTGGATGGTCTAGATTAGTCTTAGGGTTAGTCTTTTATCTATTTAAGCATTGTAAAGCCTCTTTGGCTGAGTAGTTATGAATGATTAATAAAAAAAATTTTTGGGATCTTCCCCAAGTTTCTTCGAGTTCTCCTCGAAATCTATAACGCCTCCTACAATTGAAGTTTGGTGAGTGCCCAATTTCTAACGCCTCCTGCGATTGGAGTTTGGTGAGAGCCCAATTTTCCTCTCCATATTCATCTTCCACCTTACCCGCCCCGCATCTCCATTCCATTCTGCATTATTTGGTATTAGAGATGAAGAGCGATCCATCCCAGATTCCGTTCTCGGCATTTGATTATTGCTGCAGAACCATCTTCTTCTCCAATCTACAGTCCCCATTCCTTCCGACACCTAGAGCATACCATTCCCGAAGTTCTCCCTAGATCCAAACATGAGTGCCAAAACCCATATCCCACTGCCTCTTGAAATCCCCCATCATGGAAAAACCCCGTGACATCCTTAGGTCCTAGATCTGCCAAATCTGAAGCCCCAATGACCCATTGATCATCGAAACCCCAAATCTAGCACACATTCCATACCCACCCCGACTCTGAGATCCAAAACCCCAATCCCCTTCTAGCTAATCATCCATAACGCCATCACGGTAAATCCCACCACCCAACTAAGATCCATTCCTCCTTCACTACCTGTGCACGACCGATCCTTCCTCTCCTATCCCCTTTTGTCATCAGTCCCGACCCTGGTCGGACAAAAGAGAGAGAGAGAGAGAGAGAGAGAGAGAGCAGAAAAAATAGAAAAAAAAAAGGAAGAAGAAGAAGAAGAAAGGGAAGAAAAAAGAACAAGAGAGAAGAAACGTACCTGGTGCATTGCAAATCGCCAGAAGCCCATCTCGAAGCATCCGTTGCCGTCGGCCATCATTACCACCAGAATCCACTCTGTCGTCATCGCATCGCTTGCTTACTGTCACCGTTTGACATTGCCGTCGCATGTCCTCAACAGCAGTGACGACCTCCAATTTCATCGATCGTTGTTGCCTAGCCCAGTTTGCGTGCCAACCCTTTTGCCCATTGTGGACATTCTCAAGCGCTGGAACCCACCTACACCTCATCTGCTCCATTTGTCAACAAAGGGTTGCCATTTTTTTTTCTCCCACCGTTGTCGGACTGCTACATTCTATCGCTGACGCTGTCGTCTTGCCGATCGTAGCATCGCCACCGATCTCATTGCTAAACCCCAATTCCCGGTTCGACGCCATCCACCACCAAAGAAGGAAGAAAGGGGCAACGGACCTCCTGGTATCGTTTCTGGTTATAAACCAGACTCGAAGGAGGTATATGATCTGAAGGATTTGGTTATGGTGCTCCCAAGCACCACCACTTCTTGTGGTCCTTCATCTCAATATCTCATTTTAGACCAAGCTAGTTTGGTTTCGGGTTAGGTGAACCCAGCCCATCTTCAACACAAGGCCAGTCCAGCACATTGATAACATCAGCATCACATTAGCATATGGTAAAAAAAAAAGTTGACCAAAATCAACAGCAAAAGTTAATTTTTGCGATATCGAGGCCATCTGGACTCTGATTTCATATCTGTTTGCTCCTGTGCGCTTGTTTTGAAGAGATCTACACAACAGGTCAGATTGCTTTATTTTTTTTTTTAAAAGTAAATTATTCTAGAAAGCCTTCCATATGGAATTGTAAGAAGAGCTAATGTTGATAATTCACCGTGCTGTACTTAAAGCGGCATATTCATTTAAGTATGGACAATGGTATATTGATAATAAAGCCTACTTTGATCAATTTCTAAATTTGAGACTAGGTAAGAAGCTATCAGTTCTTGAATATGGTGATGAATTTTGAAGACTACAAGCATTGTGTGGACTAAATGAGAGTGATGAACATTATGTTACAATCTTTGTTGAAGGTCTGAGACCAAGCATACGGGAAAATATGCAAAAGGAGTGTAAAGATATATATAAAGCATTTTGAGAAGCAATTCGTGTTGAACGTTTGATAAAACGCTATCGCCTCCGGAAAGCTAAGTTACAAGAGGAAAAATCCAAGGTTGTGGAGCCACCTGTAGAGAACATTCAGGCTGATATTGAGAAACAAAAGCAAGAAAGAAATGATTCCATGATCAATTCAGACAGTGTTGATCAAGCAGTACAGGAGGAACAAGAAGAAATCCACAGTAAAGAAAACAACAAATAGTCTCATCATCTCGTGGATTTGATCATAAGTCCACTTCCTAAAGGGCAAAATACATTATCATTCGAACATGTTGTTGTTTTGAAGAGGTTGTTGTTTTGAAGGTTGCAAATGATGATCAACAGATGACAGCAATAAGTAAATTTGAAGACTTGAATACGGTTAGCCATCAACCTAAAGCTCCAATGGATATGACTATACAATCATATTCAGAAAAGCCTGTCTCCACCGAAGAAAAAGCCAATGTTGAAAAACTTATGCAACTCATTGATATCCCTCATATTGATTTCATCATTGGGGATAGACTGTTGATAATAGAAAATTATGATCTTCTGCTTCAACACCAACAATTGCTACATCTAATGGTCAAATCAGACATCAATGTTGAAGTCAAACATCAGCAGAAACCATCCCTCCAGTCCTTTTTTATCTGGATGAAAAGATTGATTGCAGCTTCCAAAGCATACTAAGAGGTTGAAGATCCAGAAGCACATCGAAGATTTGTCCGCTTGATATTTGACCCTGGAGGACTTCTACTAAAACTCGAGGTCGAGTTTTCTCCAAGCAGAGGAGAATTGATGCAGGAAAGACCCATGGTCCCCCGTGGGTCGACCCATCTTTGGGCCTAACCCACCTATCCTAGTTTATTAAGGGTTTTACTTGCTTTAAGTTGTTTTAGTAAGATTTTTTAATGATGTTTTAATTTAGGCCATCAATGTGATTGGATGGTCTAAATTAGTCTTAGGGTTAGTGTCACAACCTGAGCCCAGGGTTCGGGGGTTAGCAAAAGCCAAACCTAATGACACACGTACTCCCGTGCATGCACACGTAGACCGGGTCTAAATGCACACGCACAAGGGAACATGCACACGTGCCAAGCAAGTATGCGGAAGCTGCAAATATCAGAAACATAAAACTAAGAGTACAAGAAGAGGATACAAAGAAAGGACTGACATAATTACATATGAACGTTTACAAAAGAACAAAAGGCTAAATACAATAGTGACATGTCATGACATATACAAGTCTGAAAATCCCCAAAACATGACTCCAACATGATGCATGCTATGAACGCGCTCCCGTGGAGGGATCACATCCACTCCTCTAGGCCTGATGGGGCCCCGGGGGTCTCATCTGGAGCCTGGCCGACCGGCGAGGGTTCAGCAGGGGGATCTGGGCCTGCAACACCAAAAACAACTGTGAATACGAAGATTCAGCAAAGTATAAACCATAGCAAGTTAACACACGCTGTGTCTAATAGAATAAAGAACATCATGTTATTAAAGAAGGCATTTTCGTATACTAGGCTATCATGCAAGAAAGAAATATGCTGCGTGAATCAAGGATACATGCTGTGTACATGACTAGTGGCTACTACATTACCATATGCTCCCAAAAGAGGGATCTTGTAACATGCAAAGAACACCATTGTCCGGGCCAGGGTACAATGGGTCTCGGTTTCCTGGGGTCCGGTTCCCCAAGACAAAATCCATACTGCAGCAGGTCCTTATAAACTATACCAAATTCACCCCGTCGGGATCCTAAGGCTGAGGCTAAGTAGAGCCTGACCATACAGAGTCAATCATGAACATCCTGAGTAGATCGTGACAACTTATCATACGTGCAAATCCGTGAATGAACACATCATACATGCATACTCAGGGTAAATAAACCACAATGTGAAAGTAACGAAACATACATAATCATGTTAGAGAGTTGAGATCAATGATCGAATGCAATATGTTATGCAACAAATCATGTGAATCGAATCATCTTAAGTTACAAACCAATTCTAATCTAATTATCCGATGTTTCTAACCGTGCATGATGATGTAGTTTTAAGTTATTCGATACACTGTTGTCTAGTGTTGCCTGGAATCGGGCGGTGCACGAAGTCCCTTAAACCAACACCCATGGGGAGGTGCTTAACATCCGGATAACGAACATGAATGATTCGCAGCCCTCGAGATCATTCACGCGTAGTATCACATCCGTTGGGCAAGTCTAGGTGCTCTACATTCTATCATGAAGGTCATATAGGTCTTATCTTTACCCTAGCCTTATTCTTCATGCGTGGTTACGGCTTAGCCGTGTGTGTGCTACGGCTTAGCCGTGTGTGGTCTACGGCTTAGCCGTGTCTGAACCGTAGAAGGTCTGTCATTTGCTGACTCTCAGTTATTCCAGAAATTGCACCCTGTATTGTTCTACGGCTGGGCCACGGCTGAGCTACGGCTTAGCCGTAGGGCAATCCACGGCTTAGCCGTGCCCTAGCCGTAGAGGAAAACTGGGTTTTTCTCCTCTCTGGATTGTGAGCCGTAAGAAGCATACGGCTTAGCCGTACCTGCACGAATTCAATTTCCTGAAACATGTACAGAATAGCTGGGAATGCATCATAGGGGCAATTTATCAATGGGAATACACAAGAACTGAAGCAATGAGTATCAAGTGAGCTGTAAACCCTTATTTCCATATCAATACATGTAAGATCAACCCAATTCAATGCATACCAACATGGGTTCTCAATGTTATGGTTATACTTGCCTCAATTTTGGAAATCAATTGCACAAATGGAGCCCTCAAGTCCAAACACAACCTAACACAAGCAAAACCACATGCATGCATGAGGGATGGAGAGAAATCAAAATACAGACACACCAAGCACGATGGAGACAAGAGGGAGAAGAGATGGAGAAAGGAGGTGAGAGAATGGAAAGGTTTCCAACTCACCTATCATGCAAGAACCTCACAATAGAGCTTGATCGATGGAGGAATGCAAGAGAATTCAAGTGAATGCAAGAGACTCCACGTGCAGTAAGGACATGCAGAGAAAACGAGAGAGAACAAGAGAGAGAGCATGAGTGTCGATGGTTTTGATCTTATATAAGTCAATGGGTTGTCCAAATTGCAATGAAGGCCAAGTGAAAAGTGTATTTCCAGTTTGAGTCAAACGCGGGTCCAATCGAATCACACGACCTCGGTTGCAAATGACGTAGTTACGAGAGTTAACGGGCTCAACGAAAGACACGCGTTGACATCAAGATGATGCAAAAATGACCATGTCTAAGAAAAGCTAAAATTACGAAAAAGGGCTTGGTCTACTTAATCCAGGTCAAACTCAACCCAACTACCTATCCATGACCCGTAACGAAAATCAAAACACAACAAAACAAGATTAACTAACCGCTAAACGAGGTCAAGCTGGGTCGGAGTGTTACATCCTCCCCTACTTGAGAATCATTCCGTCCTCGGAATGAACACTAATTCGCTCATACCTGGGAGAACAAATCGGGATACTGGCGTGCCATCTGCTCTTCTAACTCCCAAGTAGCCTCATCGGGACTGTGATGCTCCCAAAGCACTTTGACCCATCGTATCGTCCTGGTGCGAAGTATCTGCTCTCGGGTCCCCACGATACGGAGCGGTCGCTCAACGTATGCAGCACTCGGCTGAATCTGAATCTCGTCGAAACGAATGACATGGGAGGGATCATGAACGTATTTCCGAAGCATCGAAACGTGGAACACGTTGTGCACTCCTGAAAACATCTCGGGAAGCTCTAATCGATAGGCCAAATCACCAATCCGACTCTTGATCTCGAACGGTCCGACATAGCGTGGAGCTAACTTGCCTTTCTGGCCGAAACGGATCGTACCCTTCATCGGTGAGACCTTCAGAAAAACCCACTCGCCAACCTGAAACTCTAAGGGTCGTCTGCGGGTGTCTGCATAACTCTTCTGTCTCGACCGAGCAACTTTCAAGTTCTCAATTGCTTTCTGTACCTTCTCCGTAGTCTCGGCAATGATCGTCGGTCCGTGAAAACTTCGAGTTCCAACTTCTTCCCAACATACCGGACTTCTACACTTCTTCCCGTACAATGCTTCATATGGTGCCATCCCAATGCTCTCGTGGAAACTGTTGTTGTAGGCAAACTCGCACAACGATAGATGAAGATCCCATTCTTTCTCGTAGCTCAACACGCTGGCTCGCAACATGTCCTCCAAAGTCTGAATCGTCCGCTCTGATTGTCCATCCGTCTGTGGGTGGTATGCCGTGCTGAAACTCAACTTCGTACCCAAAGCCTCTTGGAATGCTCTCCAGAAAGAGGAAACAAAACGGCTGTCACGATCGGATACAATCGACACGGGAGTACCATGGAGCCTGACGATCTCATCCACGAACTTCCTAGCCATCTCTGAAAACGTTATACCCTTCCGGAAAGGAATGAAATGGGCTGACTTCGTCAATCGATCTACAATCACCCAAATGGCGTTGTTCTTCCTGCTCGTCGGTGGTAACCCGGAAACGAAGTCCATGGTGATGTGTTCCCACTTCCACTGCGGTATATGCAAAGGATGCAACGAGCCTGGCGGTCTCTGATGATCTGCCTGTCCTTAATCTGCTGAATCAACTCAGGCTGAAACACTAGCGTACTAGCCAACGTCACGCACTCATCCACTAGTTTAACCTCAACAGGAAGACCACGGAACTCTAAGAGAAAACTGCTCAATAGCTGCACTGACTCTGTTTTCCTGCTGAGCGCATCTGCCACCACATTCCCCTTGCCTGGCTGATATTTAATCGGAAAGTCATAATCCTTAATAAGCTCAAGCCATCTCCGCTGTCTCATGTTCAGCTCCTGCTGTGTGAATAAATACTGCAAACTGTGGTGGTCAGAACGAACCTCAAACTGCACACCATATAGATAATGTCTCCACAGCTTCAACGCAAACACGATGGCTGCCAATTCCAAATCATGGGTGGCGTAATTCTTCTCATGTTCTCGCAACTGTCTCGACCCATATGCAATCACCTTCCCATGCTGCATCAACACACAGCCTAACCCAACTCGAGAAGCGTCTGAATAAACCACGAATCCTTCACAACCATCTGGCAAGGCTAACACTGGAACTGTAGTCAACTTCTCTTTCAAAATCCGGAAACTGGCTTCACACTCCTCAGTCCAATCAAATGGTACATTCTTCCTGGTCAACTTCGTCAAAGGAGAAGAGATCTTAGCAAAGTCCTGGACAAATCGACGGTAGTAACCTGCTAGACCAAGGAAACTGTGAATCTCTGTCACTGTCTTGGGGCTAGGCCAATTCACTACTGCCTCTACTTTAGATGGATCAACTGCCAATCCCTCTCGTGAAATGATATGACCTAAAAATGCCACCTGCTCAAGCCAAAAATCACACTTCGACAACTTAGCAAACAATCGGTGTTCTCTCAACAACGACAAGGCTTTTCTCAAATGCTCCCTATGCTCCTCTGCTGACTTAGAATATATCAGGATATCATCAATAAACACCACTACGAATTGGTCCAAGAAAGGAGCAAAGATCTGATTCATCAAAGCCATAAAAGCTGCAGGTGCGTTGGTTAGTCCAAAAGGCATCACGAGGAATTCATAATGGCCATAACGAGTCCTGAAGGCAGTCTTAGGAATGTCATCTTCTTTGACTCTCAACTGGTGATATCCAGATCTCAAATCAATCTTCGAAAAATATGCTGCGCCCTGAAGTTGGTCAAACAACTCATCAATCCTGGGTAGGGGGTACTTGTTCTTGATCGTCACTTTGTTCAACTGGCGGTAGTCGATGCACATCCGAAAAGTACCATCCTTCTTCTTGACAAACAAGACTGGCGCTCCCCAAGGTGAAACGCTCGGGCGAATGAAACTCTTATCCAAAAGCTCCTGTAGTTGCTTCTTCAACTCAGACAACTCTGTTGGGGCCATGCGATACGGAGCCTTGCTGATCGGTGCCGTGCCGGGAACAAGCTCAATGGCGAACTCCACATCTCGAATCGGGGGTAAGCCTGGTACATCGTCCGGGAAGACATCGGGAAAATCACAGACCACCTGGAGCTCACCTAGCTGCTTCGACTCCTTCTTCGCTGAGATAAAGGCAATGAAGCCTTCACACCCTCGGCGGATCAAGCGATCTGCCTTACACGCCGAAATCACTCGCCTGGGGCATCTCTGCTGACTGCCCTCGAAACGGAAGCCCTTGCCTAAATCGAAGAAGATCGTCCTGTTGTAACAGTTAACACAGGCACGATATCGAGCGAGCCAATCCATACCAAGGATCACGTCGAAGTCCAGCATCGACAACAGGATCAAATCAACAGGTAACTGATGACCTGCAATCTGCACGTCGCAATGGGGGTAGTACATACTACACTCCACTCGCTTGCCAACTGGGGTGGATACAACCAACACATATGGCAACGGCTTAGACGGCTGATGCAACCGCTCGGCGAAATGAGGTGCTACATAAGACCGTGTAGACCCCGAATCGAACAAAGCTAAAGCCTCGACGCGCGAAATCAAAACAGTACCTTCAACCACCTGCGGATCCTCGGCACTCTCGTGAGTAGCAGCGTAAGCACGGGCTGTCTGGCGAGGCTGTCTCGAGCCTGGACGAGCTGACTGTGGCCTGCTCGGAGCTGTAGGTGCACTGGATCTGCTAGGAACTGCGCCGGAAGTAGGACCAGATGAAGCTGCACCGGAGGCTCTATGTCGAGGACAATTGGCGATCATATGTTCCCTCGAACCACAGATAAAACAAGCACCGGCCTTCCTCCAACAAGCTTCAGTCGTGTGGTTCTTGCCACAATATCCACAAGTCACTCCACTGGAACTAGAAGTGCTCTGCGGGCCTTTGGTCTTCTTCTGTACTTGCCCTCGTGCACTGAAAGGCGGCTGTCTCTTAGGCTCAACGGCTCTAGCAGCTTGGTGGATGGCCTCAGCAGAATAGGCCCTGTCCACTGCATCATCGAACGTAGCCGGACGCTGAAACGCTGTCACGTGGTGCATGTACCGGGGATGCAAACCTTCAACAAACCTGTTCACCTTTCTCTCTTCGGTACTAATCATGTCCGGGGCAAAAAGCGACAACTGCATAAACTTGTTCACGTATTCTGCTACTGACATCTGCTGCTGACGGAGAGCTAGGAACTCGACCTCCTTGGCTCGAAACACATGAGCCGGGATGAACTTCCTCCTGAACTGTTGCTTGAACATCTCCCACGCTGTCGCGCTAGGAATGTCTCTGTAGGAGTCTTTCACACTCTTCCACCAAGTCTTTGCGACATCTCGAAACATAGAAGTTGCTAGCCCGACCTTCTGCCGGTTCGTGCACACGACGGTCTCAAAGACGTCCTCCGTCTGCTCTAACCACTGTTCTGCCTTCAGTGGCTCTTCTGTTCCATAGAACTCAATAGCTCCTCGCTTGCGAAATTTACCATAGAGGGCATTTGGGTCACTCTCTCGAGGCTGCAAGATCACCTGCTGGTCTACATGCGACTGAACTGGGGCTTGGCTTTGTCGGTCTAACATGGTTGTAACTTGGGCTTGCAAATTCTGCATTGATTGCGATTGTGCCTGAAGGGACTGGAATAGCATAAGGATGCGTTCATCGGTATTCGGTGTCTGCGGTGACGGGGCAGATCCGCTCTCGTTATTTCCGGCATTCTGCTGCGAACCAGAACCTGATGCCATCCTGTAAAATGGAAAGAGTCAGACACAAACACAAAACAATAGCGCCCAACAAACCCCAAAGTCTAGAAAGAACACAAAGAAATAATCGTATCCTCACCACGATCCTACACATGCCTACATGCTTATCACAATAGAACAAGGAATGAGCAAGGAATGCTCTGATACCATACAATACGTATGTCACAACCCGAGCCCAGGGTTCGGGGGTTAGCAAAAGCCAAACCTAATGACACACGTACTCCCGTGCATGCACACGTAGACCGGGTCTAAATGCACACGCACAAGGGAACATGCACACGTGCCAAGCAAGTATGCGGAAGCTGCAAATATCAGAAACATAAAACTAAGAGTACAAGAAGAGGATACAAAGAAAGGACTGACATAATTACATATGAACGTTTACAAAAGAACAAAAGGCTAAATACAATAGTGACATGTCATGACATATACAAGTCTGAAAATCCCCAAAACATGACTCCAACATGATGCATGCTATGAACGCGCTCCCGTGGAGGGATCACATCCACTCCTCTAGGCCTGATGGGGCCCCGGGGGTCTCATCTGGAGCCTGGCCGACCGGCGAGGGTTCAGCAGGGGGATCTGGGCCTGCAACACCAAAAACAACTGTGAATACGAAGATTCAGCAAAGTATAAACCATAGCAAGTTAACACACGCTGTGTCTAATAGAATAAAGAACATCATGTTATTAAAGAAGGCATTTTCGTATACTAGGCTATCATGCAAGAAAGAAATATGCTGCGTGAATCAAGGATACATGCTGTGTACATGACTAGTGGCTACTACATTACCATATGCTCCCAAAAGAGGGATCTTGTAACATGCAAAGAACACCATTGTCCGGGCCAGGGTACAATGGGTCTCGGTTTCCTGGGGTCCGGTTCCCCAAGACAAAATCCATACTGCAGCAGGTCCTTATAAACTATACCAAATTCACCCCGTCGGGATCCTAAGGCTGAGGCTAAGTAGAGCCTGACCATACAGAGTCAATCATGAACATCCTGAGTAGATC
Source organism: Sextonia rubra (assembly GCA_037013555.1). Lineage (NCBI taxonomy): Eukaryota > Viridiplantae > Streptophyta > Magnoliopsida > Laurales > Lauraceae > Sextonia > Sextonia rubra. The sequence continues at coordinate 71,080,612 of JASUAD010000001.1, forward strand.
GTGACAACTTATCATACGTGCAAATCCGTGAATGAACACATCATACATGCATACTCAGGGTAAATAAACCACAATGTGAAAGTAACGAAACATACATAATCATGTTAGAGAGTTGAGATCAATGATCGAATGCAATATGTTATGCAACAAATCATGTGAATCGAATCATCTTAAGTTACAAACCAATTCTAATCTAATTATCCGATGTTTCTAACCGTGCATGATGATGTAGTTTTAAGTTATTCGATACACTGTTGTCTAGTGTTGCCTGGAATCGGGCGGTGCACGAAGTCCCTTAAACCAACACCCATGGGGAGGTGCTTAACATCCGGATAACGAACATGAATGATTCGCAGCCCTCGAGATCATTCACGCGTAGTATCACATCCGTTGGGCAAGTCTAGGTGCTCTACATTCTATCATGAAGGTCATATAGGTCTTATCTTTACCCTAGCCTTATTCTTCATGCGTGGTTACGGCTTAGCCGTGTGTGTGCTACGGCTTAGCCGTGTGTGGTCTACGGCTTAGCCGTGTCTGAACCGTAGAAGGTCTGTCATTTGCTGACTCTCAGTTATTCCAGAAATTGCACCCTGTATTGTTCTACGGCTGGGCCACGGCTGAGCTACGGCTTAGCCGTAGGGCAATCCACGGCTTAGCCGTGCCCTAGCCGTAGAGGAAAACTGGGTTTTTCTCCTCTCTGGATTGTGAGCCGTAAGAAGCATACGGCTTAGCCGTACCTGCACGAATTCAATTTCCTGAAACATGTACAGAATAGCTGGGAATGCATCATAGGGGCAATTTATCAATGGGAATACACAAGAACTGAAGCAATGAGTATCAAGTGAGCTGTAAACCCTTATTTCCATATCAATACATGTAAGATCAACCCAATTCAATGCATACCAACATGGGTTCTCAATGTTATGGTTATACTTGCCTCAATTTTGGAAATCAATTGCACAAATGGAGCCCTCAAGTCCAAACACAACCTAACACAAGCAAAACCACATGCATGCATGAGGGATGGAGAGAAATCAAAATACAGACACACCAAGCACGATGGAGACAAGAGGGAGAAGAGATGGAGAAAGGAGGTGAGAGAATGGAAAGGTTTCCAACTCACCTATCATGCAAGAACCTCACAATAGAGCTTGATCGATGGAGGAATGCAAGAGAATTCAAGTGAATGCAAGAGACTCCACGTGCAGTAAGGACATGCAGAGAAAACGAGAGAGAACAAGAGAGAGAGCATGAGTGTCGATGGTTTTGATCTTATATAAGTCAATGGGTTGTCCAAATTGCAATGAAGGCCAAGTGAAAAGTGTATTTCCAGTTTGAGTCAAACGCGGGTCCAATCGAATCACACGACCTCGGTTGCAAATGACGTAGTTACGAGAGTTAACGGGCTCAACGAAAGACACGCGTTGACATCAAGATGATGCAAAAATGACCATGTCTAAGAAAAGCTAAAATTACGAAAAAGGGCTTGGTCTACTTAATCCAGGTCAAACTCAACCCAACTACCTATCCATGACCCGTAACGAAAATCAAAACACAACAAAACAAGATTAACTAACCGCTAAACGAGGTCAAGCTGGGTCGGAGTGTTACAGTTAGTCTTTTATTTATTTAAGCATTGTAAAGCCTCTTTGGCTGAATAGTTATAAATGATTAATGAAAAAAAGTTTTGGGATCTTCCCCAAGTTTTTTCGAGTTCTCCTCGAAATCTATAACGCCTCCTGCAATTGGAGTTTGGTGAGGGCCCAATTTTTAACGTCTCCTGCGACTGGAGTTTGGTGAGAGCCTAATTATTCCCTCTATTTTTATCTTCCACCTTACCCGCCCTGCGTCTCCATTCCATTCTGCATTACTTTGCTCTTGAGCCCAATTTGGGTAGCCTCCAAGATGCTTTTGTGATCTAGTGCAACAAACTTCAAGAAAAGATCACATGGGACAATAGTGTGGATCATGCCAAAGATTTTCAAGGTGAAATGCTGAGGCAAAAGGTCCAAATGGTTACAAAGATTGAGAAGACTGAAGAAGAGATATGGGCAGTTAATGAACCATACACTAGGAGAGCACATGAAATAAATGTGCTTGTGGTTGAGCATGAATGCCTACAGCAGCAGACCACCTACAGTATCTTTCCTCTTTGGAAAATAATGCTCTTAGATTGCAAAATAGCATTGAAGACTTGAAGAAATCCAATTCAGAGAACAATCAACACAGATACAACCTTCTTGCCCATGTGGGGGTGAAGTAAATAGCCCAGAGTGACTTTGTTTAGTCTTTGGAGAGTGAAATGCATATCAAATTGGATGAGATCGACATCAACACTGTTGTACTCGCTTAAGTAAGCTATAAAGGACGCGTCCTGATGGAATGTGTTTTGAACGCAAGGAAGCAACTTGAGAAATTCATGGACTAAAACTCTCTGCAGTAGCTTTTGTTTAGCTCTTTTTATTTTGATTAGCCCTAGTGGCCATGTATACACTGACTTCATTTTTTGTAATTAAGCTCTAAATGAATATCAATGGAAAAAACTTTTCTTTTGCTCCATTTTGTCATTGGTATGGAATGTATGGATAGATGTTTGATGTGGTTATTATGGATGGTTTGGATGTATGTATGGTTTGTATGGTGTTATTTTGTTTTGTTTTCTCAAACTTATATGCAGGTGTGTGTTGACTCATAAAAAAATTGGCAAATGTGACAAGTGTTTAACATTCCAAGCGTGATCTAAACTCAAAGGGCACATAAGCCTTATAATTATGGAACATTGAGTTAAATTCATCACTCAGACATCCAAAGCTACTTAAATTCATTCAAGAGATGCCAAATATGCCCAGAAAACATGGGTCCAACTTTCAAAGTAAATGGACTTCATCCCAACCAAAATCAAGCTTAGATGGCTATTTTCAGTGTTAATGGGGGGCACTCGGGCATTGGGCAACTCATACTTCCTAATGATGAAATCAGCTGAAATTCACAAGGAAGGTTTAAAATATGTTCTAGGTCATTTCCTCAAAGTTTCGGAATTTTCAAATACCATTAGATACAAGTTCAAATTCAATGAGCTGCATTTTAGAGTTTTGGAGACACTATGTGAAACTCCACCTCCTAAAGACCAAATTGGGTGAAATCTCCATGGAGGGCCTCAGTCATGCTCTGGTGTAGTTTTGCAAAGTTTTGGGTCTGTTGGATGATGTTGACCCAAAGTCAACATACCCATTGGGCCATGGGGGCACCAAATCAAAGTGTGACCTCCCTTAGGCCAAATCAGATGGAAACCTAAAAATGCATTTCTCATCAAACCCTCAAAATTTCGTGTCCATCTGAGCTTATTTGGGCCCCAAACAATTGATGCATGGACCCACTTTGACTAAAAGTCATCAGATGGTGTGACCCACTTTTCGAAGTCAAAACCTGATGAAAATTTTATGGCATGCACAAATAATGTCATAGTCCATCCCTCCAAGTTTCATGAGGTTTGGACATCATGTGGGCCCAAAACCATATTCATTGGATCACTTATATATAAACGGGTCAAGTGGGTCGGCCACAACCTAAGCCCAATCATACCCAAGTTAGTCTCAATTGTGTGGGGATAGTTTTAAGCATGTTCGCAGCAGTTATTAATTTGAAAATAACTGCTGGTAATTGTCCCCAGAAGAGGTAAAAATCTCAGCAATTTCGACGCCAAGGATCTTGACCCAAATTTATATCTCTATCTAGTTGTGGTTTGCCTTCGATTAACCACAACCCTTATTACCTTCATCCCTCTATCCTCATCCATTATTATTGTTTCTCTCTCCTATGTGGCATCCTTGTAACAAACAAGATTGGTTCCGACTTTCATAAACCACTCCATCTCTCTCTCCCTAACTGCTTTGGCAGTTATCAAAGGAGTTTGTATATCTTGTCCTCTGCACAGGGGACCACTCGTGACTATAGATTAGGATGGATACCGACTCCTCTCTCTTTATTTTCCTATTTCTCTTTAGAAACTAACTTACTCCAAATAACTTCCCACTTTTTCCTCTGCACGTCTCTCTTTCTTTCTCTCTCTCTCTCTCTCTCTATACTACTCCCTTATCTCCAAAACTGATTCTAGGAACACCAATTTTTCAAAACTGAAGCACTGATTTGCTTCAGTTTTGAATGCTACGAACAGAGGTAGAAATTATTAAACTAATGCACCTCAAGCATATGTTCTAGGGTGTTGGCAGTGGCATCAAAAATTGTGGTGCTTATGAATGGTTGAAAAACCATTAGGATGTGTTTGGAAGCGGGATAAAATTTTGGTAGGATTGGATAGCTAATACCATCCAAGCCCATCCAATAGTTTTATTGCATGGGATGGGATTTCATTTATCCCATAGATAAGTTCAATCTCATGTTTGGTTGCGTTTAGATAAATGGGGGATAAGGGACAAAAAGAACTAAAAAATATAATCCCACACATCACTCAAAGCCAACCCAAGTTATCCCACCTCTCAGGTGGGATTATCTAAGCCTCCATATTAGGTATTAGTTTACTGTAGCGTCGAGACTAGGATAATATAATCCCAGGCACTAAAAAATGCAAACAAATAAGGTATAAGTAGAACAAGATATAAAAAGTTCCTTACCACGCGCCCCACCCCCACCCACCCTATCATGCTTCCAAACACATCAGTTAGTGATGAGCGATGAGTTATTTTTCATGGCAACAGATATTATGGTGGTAATAGTCATAACAATCTGTCTTCTTTTGTAGATGCCATCCTCTAAGATGGTTGACAAAGCGAAGAGAAGTTGGGGAAAACATCTTGAAATCACAGCGAAAAGAAGCTGGGGAAAACATCTTGAAATCCCAGCGAGGAGAAGCTGGGGAAAACATCTTGAAATCCCTGTACATGAGTAGCATTCTGTCCCATGACCAAGGTGTGCATTCTTTCCTAATATTATACATACAATGGAACATTTTAGTGGATAGTCAAATTAGAAAAAAACTTTTCTTACCCTGTTAGATGAAATCACCACAGTCCACACCATGCTTAATCTCCAGCCCACAAGGCACTGTTGCTTATTCCCTAAGAATAAAAAAACTTCTTGGTCTTTGTACCTTTTCTGCATGGTTAAATTGTTTGATGCTGTATGTAGACATGCGAATTCTTTTTTTTTTTTTAATTTCATTTTAGTTGTTTGCACTCTCCCATGGATCGCATGAAGACATACAATTTTGTATGTGTGAATGTCTGTTTGTACATATTTATTGAGTTTGGTTAATTGTTGGTGGTGCAGATATGGAGGTGCCAAGTTAATTGACAATGCAGCGAGATTTTACAAATATTTCATGAAGGTAAATTTATTAATGTATGTTAATTATCATATTCGAAATATGTTGATTAGTAGGAAAATGTGTTGGAACATGTAGCTTCAATTTTCCATAGTTTATTTAGTAAAAGTTCCATGATAAAGAGCACATCTAATACTCTATTTACATGTAGTTCTTCTTTGGTTAACCGCAATCCCAAAAACCCCAATGTTAATTTCCTAGATTTTTAGGAAAAAAATAAAAAATAATTTTGCATTTTTCAGATTATAGTTTCTAAAATATAACTTTTATTTTCTGACATTTTGCATTTTTTAGAATCTATGTGACTTTTATACGTCATAGTTACAGTTGCTCAAACTATTATTATTGGGAAAGATACTGGATGGTAAGTTACTACTTAGATCCTATTAAATGGGTAAAAATTTATAAACTTGAATCATGTCTTTTGAGATAGATCCACTTTGTTAGACCTCTGACGTAGTAAAAATGACTACTTTGGAACGACCCGCAAAAGTGGGGGCACAAATGGGGGCAAAAGTGGGGGCAAATCATAAAAAAAAATGACCCTCAGTTCATTTGCTCATGCATTGCAGGGGGGACCCAAAAAAAAAAAGGAAAAAAGAAAAAAGAATAAGAAAAAGAAAGTGATCTTGGAACTTGGCTGTCAATATGTCTTAGAATTCTTAAATAAGGTTATAGCACATAGCACAATTTATTAACAGATTTTTTTTTCCTCTATGTACCCCTTGATCATCTTGATATATGGAGTTTCAAAGAGTGAGCATGATTATTTTGTTTGATATTGTTTGTGTTTTACTTTGTAAATATTAAGGATTTCAATATCTTAAAATAACCGTTTCGGTTTCAAGGTTAGTGGTTTTTTAATTTGTATAATTCACATGAATGTGCATTTTTTTGTGGTGATATGTGTTATTCGAATTTAAATTTCTTGATTTACTATGTTGTTTTATTGTGAGTTTTACACTTGTTCGAGTTTCCTCAAACTCAATTTACACTTCACATAAAGAACAAAACATCTAAGAAATCACATGAAGACTAAATTCAGAGAAGAAAGCACAACTCGCAAGTTTTAGTTACAGTCCCAAGTTTCGCAGGCATCTTTGCTCAAAATGGGTTCACAGGTTAAATACTTTCACTGATTCCAGAAATTAGTTTTGGTTCTTTTTATACATGTGTGTATTTAGAAGTAAAGTGGTCCGTGCATAGCATGGGGTTCTGCTAGTTCATTTATACATGTGGGTGATGGTCATTGGTAGTTCCGGGTGATGGTCTTTGGCGGTTCCAGCAGTTGTTTTGAAAATACAACTGCTGGTAACTGCTCCTAAGAGAGAATGCAAAAGTCTCACTTCAGTTTCCGGAAGGGGAGATCTTTTTTCATCTTGGAGTTTCACAGCAACAGGCTGTTTTTCCCATCCTCTGCAAGTGCCTTTTGCAACAAATTTTTGCAAGGAAGCTTTTCCATTTTTGGCAACCGTTACTTCTCCCCAGTATCTTTGCACACCATTCCTGTCATATCAAGGTATTCTGTAGAGAAAATAGAGGTTCTGCTTCACCTTCAAAGCATACTACAAGGATTTGCAAACACTCCCTGTTGATTGGGGCCTCCTCAAATTACCTCTGTCCTCTTCCCCGGTTTAAGGGAAGAGTGCAGAGAAAGTTGCAGACATCAACAGAAGAAGACAGAAGGAGAAAAGGGCTACCCTAGCTCTTTCACACCTTATTTTTTTTTAGTTTTCTGCAACCTTTCCCTTGTAAATTTCATTTTCCTTCTTTTTTTATTACATTTCAGACGGGAGGGAGAGGCCAAGTTAAAAGTTGTAAATGGCTTGCTATCCTGAGGTCAGAGCATTGAACCCATGTAAACAAAAGGAGTTTTTTTCTCCCATTTTTCTGTTTGTCAAATTTCTGTGAGAATGGCTAGATCTATTTCAAAATGAATTTTTCTTCAAATCAGAAAATTGGCGTCTGTGGGGAAAAGCATTGCTCTGATTTTGGTCAAGAATTTGAATGGGAAATTATGAAACTGCATAACTGGCTTAGAAGTGAACTGAAGTTGCAGCAGGATAAAAATTCACTCCATTCTTCGGGAAACTCTTAGTCATTTTGATCTTAGGACTTCTATGGAAGTCCAATCAGACATGGCAATGAAATTCTGAGGGTTTCATTTGGTAAGACAGCAGACCAAGCCAACTGCATATACACAAGATTGCAAAAAATGCTCCTGCACAGGCTCCATGTCTGATTAAATACAGTTTTTGGACATGGAGGCTCTTTTGAAATGGTTGGCGCTAGAAGGATGGTTTCTCGTTTCTGATGTAAATGATGGATTCTAACATGTCAGAAGGAGAGGATTTGCCTCCACCACCAGCAGTTATTCCACCTGATGCTAACCAACCATTTTAAAGTCAGTTTAGCAAAGTTGATGGCTTCCTTGGTCATTATAGTGATAATATGATCTATGAAGATGGTCGACCAGTAGATTGAAAGGGTATTGTCGATGAGTAATTGATGGCTTCCTCTCTCATCAGATATACAAGGACAGTGAACGCGATGGAAAGGACTTTGCATATAGAAAAAAATTTATTGCAGGTCATTTCCCCCTAAAATAATTTTGATTTCACCGTTACACTTGAAGACATGTTGTCAAACAAGGTCAGTGCCAATGGTAGCCCGAGGGGTAACGAGAACCCTGGTGAAGGAGGATCGCAAGAGGCAGCGACGGCCATTCCAATTAAAGGCCTTCAGATTTGAAATTAGATTTGCTACAAAGATTCCTATGCAAGCCATTGCTAATGCTCTGCATGGCCAAGAGTTCTAGACTTCCCAGGAAGCTCTTAGAGATCTTGATATCATTCTGAGAGCACACTACAAAAAGTCACCGATATAGAATGTGGTGTGGTTGGTCTACTAAGATGATTATTAAGCTTGGTCCTGTGACGTATGTCAGAACAAGGATTTGATCAAGCAATAAACTGATAATCCTTGCAGAACCCCATGCATGAATAACGGCAGTTTTCAGACATGGGTATACAGAAATGGAATCCATGCCATTTTGTAGAAAATTTTTAGCCATTATGGTTCAGTGATGCCTCTGCAAGTTCAACCAAGGGCTTTGATAGGTTACTGAAAGATAAGGCTGAATTACATGCTTTAGTCAGAAGAAAGTGCAGAATTGGTTGTTTTAGCCCCATAAAACACTGTCAGAAGCAACAAGATAGAGTTCTATGAAGAAAATGGGAGATCCCAATTACTGTTACTCTTTAAAACATCAGCCAGATACAACATTTCAAGTCCATTTAACCAAGTTATTGGACTGACTTATGTGATCAAGAAGTTGCCAGCAAGAGGAAATTCAGCATTTTGAAGTGCATGAAATGAATATTGATGAAAACTATAAGAATGGCAATCTCTAATTTGCCTATGCTTCTCATATCGTGCCATAGTGTGCACTCCTTGCCCCTGAAAGGTCTATAGGTGCTAGAACGCTGTAATGACTGGGAGAGCCTCAGTTCTGGGACTTTAGTGTGCCTCGATGCCGCTTTTCGGCCTTAGAGCTGAGTATTTCATTTCTTTTTTGGCCTCTCGTTAAGGGGAGATGCTGCCGAAATTTTGGTAGCCAAAGGTCTGATTGGGTTGGCATGAAGAGACTGAGTTCATGCCTACTATAACTATTTTGGTTGACCATACATGGCAACCATGTTGGTTCAAAGGCATATAGTCCATTGCGGCAATCCATAAAGGGCAGTCATGTTGGTTCTCTTGTGCATACCCTATGCCTGATCCAAATACAATTTTTGGACATGGAGGTACTCTTGAAATCTTGGCAGCCAGAAAGGTGTTCTTTGTGACTCCTTTCAGTTGGCTTGGCTCTAGGATATCCTAAGGGGCCCCAGTAAGAAATGCTTGGCTAAATGGTGGGGCCTAGTTCATCAAAATGGTGGACTAATGAAGCATATGAACTAAAGGCTGCAGGAATGCAACTATTCAGAATCCCATGTTCAATCCCATACAGTGTCCGTATGTGAGAATGCAGACATGGATCTTGTTCCTTTTTTTTTGAAAATTCTTCACCACCATGATCATGGCATACCTCTGCGAGTTCAAACAAGCTTTGGCGGCACGGGACTGAATCACATGCGCAAGTCAAAGAGAGAACAAGAACTAACATCATGTCTGAACAGAATTGTTTCCCAAACACAGACATAGCCGGGCAGAAATTAAAAAAGAAGAAAACAGGCCATATTCTGGAGGATATTCAGCCAAGCGGATTCAAAGGCTTCCCTGATATTTCAACCAGAATTTTTAATTGAAGGAGTGAGGCCCAGTTTGCTAGGACAAAGGGCTGATTAAGCGCATAAGTTCAAAAATTGCATGGAATTTTCAGTTTGAGGTCCACGCCAGATCAAAAGCAGTCTCCAGACATGGACATGCAGAACTAAAGTTTATGCTATTTTGTGTAGAATTCTTGGGCCACTCACCAACCTGACACAAAGTTCTCATATGCCACTCACAAGGCGGTGACCGAGTACAAGGTAGCAAAAGCGTTGGGGGTCAATACTGTTCCAGTCCTTATAGGCCCTTTCTCATACTTCTTGACGTCAAAACTTGCAAGGGGTGTCACAAAAAAGCAGTTGGTCTCTTGGTTCTGGTGCACACATTCTGCAACAATGGGCTATAAAAGCTCTTGTTAGTATTGCATCAACTTGGCCTAATGCTATTGCAAAAGAGGGTGGTGTCGTTGAGCTATCCAAAGTGATCTTGCAAATTGACCCTCCCTTGCCATATGCTTTATGGAAGTCTGTTGCATCTGTTTTATCAAGTATTCTGCAATTTAGCTCTGAATTTTGTTTAGAGGTGCCAGTGGCTGTTTTGGTGAGGTTGCTTCATTCTGGCACAGAAAGTACAATTATTGGTGCATTAAATGTGCTGCTTATGTTGGAAAGTGGTGATGCATCTAATGCTAAAGCTATGGCTGAAAGTGGTGCGATAGAGGCGTTTGTTTCCTCTGGTGTCATCAATGCGAAGAAACTGCAGCTAGGCTGGTGGAAGCTTTTCTTAACAATGTGAAGATTCGAAAAACAAAAACTCCTTAAGGCTGCAATTGTTCTAATCTCCCCGTATATCCACAAACCCAAGCTCAGTAGGCAAGGTTGCCGACACCTTTTTCTCTTGGTGATCTTATCCAAAATGAAGGCCTTTCTTGAAGTATGGATGTCCTCTCAGCATGTCAAGCTCTGGTAAATCTTCTACAGGATCAACCGACAGAAGAAATGAAAGCAGTTACTATATGTGCCTTGCAAAACCTTGTCATATACAGCCAGTCAAATAGAAGGGCAGTTGCAGAAGCAAGTGGAGTTCAGGTTGTGCTTAACCTTATCAGTTCAAGTGATCTAGATACATCAGTTCAGGCAGCAATGTTTTTTAAACCTCTCCTCTAACAGTACTGTTCAATAATATGGTTTTAGTGAAACAGTGAGAGTTATTAGTAGTGTTTTTGAAAAAGGATGTATGGCTGACAGTGCTATATTTCATACCTGGAAGTTCAAGTAAAGATCCCAGCCAGCTACTAGAACATGCAAAACAGGGGGCTAAACTAAGCGCACAAGTCCAAAAAAAAAAAAAAAAAAAAAAAAAACCAGTGTAGGAAAATTGGTTGTTTAAGCCCCATGTCCAAAAATGCAAAGTCTGTTAGACTTGGCTCGACTGAATAAAGTCTTGGCCAACTTTGAGGGGAGCATTAATGATTTTGGTTATGGTCTTCTCTCTGAAACACAAGATAGAAGTTGTTGAGCTTTAGTTTGTCAAAACAATTGACAGATTGTGATATAGTCTCGGCCCCACAAGCAGCCCCTCTTCAAATTAAATTAGGATTATATTATTTTTACTAGTAAATTTCTAATTAAATTGTTATTAGGGAAGTTTCTATTAATAGCGTAGGGTTTTCTTAGACATTAAGTTTGCTTTTACTATATATATGGCATTGTAAAGAAGAGATTCTTAGACTTGATTGATTAATAGAATTAGGTTTTATCCCTGAGAGGTGCGTCCTTGTGTATGTTGAAGTCTTCTTGACGATTTGAAGTGTCATTGGATACGTGCTTCGGCTTGCCTACGCAAGCCCTAATCTGGGGCAATCCGAAGCAGTCTCGAGCTCAAGGATGAACTCTTCTTTCAACCCGAGGCGGATGATACAGTTTAGGCCCCACAAGCAGCCCCTCTTCAAATTAGATTAGGATTATATTATTTTTATTAGTAAATTTCTAATTAAATTGTTATTAGGGAAGTTTCTATTAGTAACGTAGGGTTTTCTTAGACATTAAGTTTGCTTTTACTATATATATGGCATTGTAGAGAAGAGATTCTTAGACTTGATTGATTAATAGAATTGGGTTTTATCCCTAAGAGGTGCGTCCTCGTGTGTGTTGAAGTTTTCTTAACGATTCGAAGTGTCATTAGACACGTGCTTCGGCACCCCTACGCAAGCCCTAACCCTAGGGCTTACATCAGATTGGAAGCCTAAAATTGTAAAAGTACATAAAAGTTCTTGTTTAGATCCCATGTCTGATGAAATGTAGTTTTTGGAGATGGATGTGCTTTTGAAAGTTTGGCAGCCCGAAAGGTGTTCTGTGTGAATATTTTCAATTGGCTTGGCTCTAAATCATCCTTGAAAGCCTCAATTAAGAATGTTTGGTTAAGTGGGGAAGTTTAGTTTGTCAAAGGATTGATCAAGGCATATAAACTAAGGGTCAAAGTAATATTCCTATGCGAAGTCCCATGTCCAACCAAGTGCAGCTTTCGGACATGGGATACATAAATGAAATCCATCCCATTGTGTGGAAATTTTCTCAGTCGTTGTGGTTCGGCAGTGTGTCACTGCATGTTTTATCAGAATCATAGGATAAGTAAGCATGGGCCATTACTTTCTGTTCATGTTCTTAGATCAGGACTGTGCTGCACACGGTTGACTTGATTGTAGAGATCAACATGCATAGTCCTATCTAAAGATGAAGGCATTATTACATTATGATCGAAACTCTCATGATCGGCTAATGGGCCATTTCTGATATGAATGGTCTAGGGGTGGTGGAAGATTACATTTCTCACTATAACTGCAGAAGCCCGGGCTCATCTTTATCAGCAATGTGCCACTAGGACTCGGTTTTATCACTTTCTATCCAAGGCATACCCAAGTCAGAACAAGCCTCTCGTCAGAAGTCCATTGATCAACAGGCATCCTATTCATAAACTCCTTATATTGGCACCAGAATTCATTCTCCATGAACTTCTTTGATTTCTCTGCAAAAATTCAGAGAAGTACATAATCCAGACTCATGCAGGCATCGAACACAACTTGGCAGAATTAAAATTCAGGCATTTGTTAGGGGATTTCAACCATTCGGATTACCATTTTAGTTTCAGCCTTTAGGCATGAATGGCAGAGTTGAAGCTTCAACCATTTTGAGAAAACTTCTTATTCAACCTAATTGTGAAATGGGGTGTCTCATCATAAGCTTTCATGAAACCAATGAGAGGCTGTTCAAAATCTCAATGATCAAAGCTGGCTCAACTTCCAAGCCTCCAAAGTGGATCCAAACTGAAGTTGTTCTGTCCATTCTAAGAGTCTCAGTCTTTTAGAGACTCTCCTCCATAGACAATATGACCCCCTCCACTCAAAGCAAGGCAATGGTGGTCCCTCAACCAATCAAGAAAGCTGAACCTTTAAAAGCCTCGGGTGTCCAGATATATCCATAACCTCATTGATGTCTCTAACTGGTTTCAGAAGGAACCCAAATCCGAGACACCTGCAAGCAATAAGCACTATAACTGCCTCAACATAATCAAGCACTAGTAGGGGGCAAGGAAAGTCCAACTCATGGGCCAGTCTCCAAACATCCATGACAAGCCACATAGCATAACCAATTGCATCCATGCAGTCAATGAAGCCCAGAAGTTAGTCCAAAGCCAGCTCAAGCACCAAGCCAATAAGAAGCAAAGTTTATAAGTGGCTCAAGATCACCTCCGTTGCCTAAGATGGGGGAAGGCCCATCAAGAACCCTACATCCCTGGGTGCAGTATGTGGTCCCCTTAGCCACTTAAGCTCAAGACTAACAAGGCCTAAAACAAATCTCTGGCCTCCATTGAAGATAACAACTTTTGCCCTCTCATTCTATAGGAGGGTCGGAAGTTTGGAAGAAGGCATTTAGCTTCAAGAGTGGCAGCGCCTACTCCCTCACTTTCATTCCTAGAAATGATGCATGCAAAACACCAAAAGAAGGTACCACATCTATGTTAGATTTTGTGGACTTAATCCATCAGTTGATGTAATAAATTGATTAATTTCTTTATTTATCAATAAAATCATGCTTTACTTTCATGAGATGAATATTATTTTACTACTTCATGCACATGACCAATACATATGACATAATGGTTCATGAGTTGAACCGGGTCCCATTAGTATATTAGATGTGATATATGTGCATGGATGAGATCCACACGCGAGATATATGTCACAAATCTTATACTTAAATAGCTTCACAACCAGTAATGAGACTGGGCATCTCATTTGATAAGGTTGCAGCACTTTGATCACTATGAGATAGTGTGATTTGTCTCGATCATCAGAATGTAAGATTCTGGATCACGGTGCTGGTACATTGGATGTATTGAAAGACCATAAGATGCACCTTATGGAATTCCATCTCAATAATAAGGTATGCTCTCATAATTCTCTAGCAATAGGCTCTCAATCTTGAGACATTGATGAACTCAAGTTTCTATCTATTCATTTGCTTTGAGTCACCAATGAGTGAGGCCGACTATAGGTTAACACCTCGGTGTCTTGGGTATGTGGTAGTAGAACTGTGGGAACATTGAATGATCAAGGTGGAATCTATCTCTATTATCCCCTTGTGCCAATTAATGGATTTGTTATTAGTAAGTGCGCACCCATCTCAATTAAGAGTTAATTGGATGGTACTGATGATTACTGTGATTAATTGGGGCTCAAGGATAATAAGATATGGAACTTAGATTGGAAGAGACAGATTTATTCCAATTGATCCACGGATATTGATAGATGGGCCTACTTGTGGTAATTAGGAAGTTTAGGGTCTTCATTGTAATTATTCCTAAGATTGGAGTGCAATTGCATTTATATAGTGGTGGTATTTGCAATTAACTGTGGGCCCGGATTGCACATGAGATGTGGGGTCGCGGTGTTCCAGTTGGAGCCAGCTTTTTAAGGAATCCCTAGTGGTCCTCACGCTAGCCCAAGATATTGGAAAATACTAATCCGACTTGAACTCTAGAAAGAAGAGTTTGGAAAGGAGAAAGTTGCTAATTACTTTAGAAGTAAGACTTCTATTTTAATTAGACAAGGGAGAGATTTGAAAGTCTATAAAATCTCTTAGACGTCCAAAAAGACTCTCTCTCACGCCCAAAACCCTATTCGTGCAAGAGTTGCACGAGTTTCTCTCTCCTTCTCTCTTCTAGTTCCTTGGAGTTTCGAGTTGGGATTTCTCCTGAAGATTCCACCACTCTTCTTGAGAAAAGAAATCCAATTCGGGTCATAGTGTGGAAGGCTAAGAGGTGTTGAAGGTTCTCATCATCAAGTAGAGTCGTAACTTCTCCATTAGAGCACTGCGGATCTCCAAAGATATGATTTACTTTTTTCATGTCGTAGATTATTGTGGATATTTAGTGCTATTTGATTCTATCTTTTAGATAGAATATTTACTGTACATGGTCACGAGATTGAGGGTAATGCATCCTGGATTGGGTTTTTTGGTCTTATGGATAGTTGATCCCTGTGTTAAGTGGGTCAAAAGTTTTGAAAATTTATCCACGAGACCCACCTGCTTCCAACAAGCTACTCATCAATTGTGCGGACAATTTACTGTAACTCAAAGCTCTGCTCCATCACTAGAATGAGCAACAAAAACAAAACAAAGAAGGTGATATTGACGTCCTTGCTCCTTCCCGATTCACAAACCAGCAAATGTGGGCCATGCCATTGGAAGCCCTTAGCCAATGGAGGCCAAGTTCAAGAACCAAGCTTTGGTGACTAGACTGGCTAATCAAATAAAAAAAAGAAAGCTTTCCATCACCACAAGTTGACAAAGAAGATGACTCAACACAAAATCACTCAAAAATGGCTGGTTAAGGAGATAAACCCTGACTTGGCTCTAGTAAACATGGTTGAGTAAAAACCCACACAAAGAGTCACCAGAAGCATGACACAGAATCAATCTCAAGGGTCTAAATCAAACTGAGATTTTAGCAGAACCTCGGAGCATCATGCTGAAACAAGTTATGAAGATGATCTACTTGCTACTCCAAAAACTGGGGACAACGCTTTTCCCCAAACCTTGTCATCAACTTATCCATGTCAACATTCAATATTCATGGGTTTAAGGGTGGTGGAACCTTGGAGAAAGTCAAGAACAACAAGAAGAGGAAGTCGATGAAAATGAAAAGGAGATGCGATCAAGCGGTAGGGGGGCAAGGATTGATCAAATTGCCACTTAGTTGCCAACGCTGATGGAGAAAGTGGTCAACACAAATGCTGGATAATAGCTCTGCTAAGCCACTGTTTGTAAGAGTCAAGGCATATCCTTCTAGTCATTCTTGGACTTACTCGCAACTATTAGCAACTTCTATGCTTGGCTTTTCTAGGGTTCTAATCAGTCAAAGCAAAATAATGAAGGTTGATTTCAATAGAGATCTGGTGCAGTCATTATTCACGGAATTGATTACTTCTTCCAAAGTTTCTACAACCTCTTTTGATGGAGGTCTTATTTCAAGAAAGGTATAGCAAAATCCTAAAGAAGGTGACTTCCGACAACAAAAAGGATTGGAACACTAAACCCCTAGAAGCTTTATGGGCATATTGTACGATGGTACATGGCCCGACGAAGTCCATGCCTTATTCCTTGGTGTATGGTTGTGAAGCCATAATACCCATGGAAATTTAAATGGTAGTTGCAAACAAATACACTGAAGAGAAAAACGCCAAGCTCAGACTTTAAGAGTTGGAAAATCTCGATGAGAAAAAGCTGATGGCCAAACAAAGCATCGAGCTGTTCCAAGCTTGCATGGTCAGATCATTTGACAAAAAGGTCAAATATCCATATTTCAAAAAAGGTAATTTGGTTCTTGCAGTCAAGCTACCCATGGGCCTCACTCACAAATCCAAAGGGAAGTTCTAGCCCAAATGGGAAGGGCCTTTTGTCATTGATAAAGTTTATTCCAACGGTGCATATGCAGTCCTTATGTTGGAAGGTGACAAGTGTATGATGCCTATCAATGAAAAGTTCCTGAAAAAAATACTATGTTCAAAATCTCTCGACATATTTAGGCTTCGAGTTCCACAAATAGTTCTCTTAACCTATCCCGTAGACTTGTACATTATGACTATGTGAAATCCCTTCTCTAGTCAACCCTTTGTTACTTGACCAAAATTCTGACAAAGAATCCTTTCTAACCAAAACCCAAAACTGTAGAGCTTAAGTCTCACCATAAACACTGTACAACGAAAATTCTGTCCTAAAGGAAGAAGTCAAGGACCCCGGATAAAGTCATAAAATTTTGACACTGGCCAATGTCCACTTATTTGACCCCTTTTGGAACCCACTCCAAAAGAAAAACAAGTCATGGACCTCAGAGAAAGTCACCGAATCCCGACACTGGCCAATGTCCATTCATATGACCTCTTTTGAACCCCAACTCGTACTTGCATTTCAACCAATCACGAGTTACCCCTACATACAAGTCTGAAACCATACAAACCTATCCACAAAACCATATAATCCATTAAATGTCAAAAACACAATAGGTAGAAAATTAATAAATTTCCATTGATATCGAGAGAAGTTTCAATACAAAATGTATGAACAGTAAAGCTGTCAAAAAAAAAAAAAAAAAAGACAGTTAAATGTTCACTCCAAAAGCCTCTCTAGTTGCTGCCCTACATTCAGGACACCTGCTGCCAGAACTCGCCGCTTGTAGTTTGCATATGCCGGCGTAGCCACACCACCAATGTCAGCTTCATCTAACTTGATGTTTAATTCATTCTCAAAAGTCTGAATGAAATCATCCAAGGTGCCCTGCTTCATCCTCACATTTGTAAGCAGATCTTCTCTCTGTGCCTGGATCTTTGAATTGAATTTTTCTAAATCCCCAATAGTGTCCTACAAACATAGAGCACGGTCCTCTAGAGATGAAAGTTGTTCCTGCAAAGCGGTAATCTGTTATTGAAGTTGATCATACTCAGCTTTACGTGTATTGATCTCGAGCATTTGCTTGGTCTCAGTTTCCCTAGAAGAGGCAATCTCTACTACAGTTCGCTCAATTTCCATAGCCAACTGAACCTTTAGCAGCAATACTTCATCATGAAAAGCCCTGACAGAGTCAACATTTTGATCCCAATAATTCTTCTCTTTAAGTCTTTCGAAGAAGACAGAGAGAGCATTCTTGATGTGATTCATGTTGGTACTAGGATCAAAGGATAACATCATGTCGCCCATCATCTTGGCCACTTGAACTTTGCCCTCCCGAGAAGCCATCTCTAAGATGTTCTTAATCATGGCCTTTGTGGCATCTTGGACCAAAGGCGATGGCCTCAGAGCATTGCCAAACAAGCTGAGAGCTTTATGAGTAGAGGAGACAGGATCTCGCTTTTGTGAGTTTAACTGAGTTTGAGATCTGAGGCGGTCATCATCTGCTAATGGATCCTTATGACTCTCAACTAGCTGCTTAGTCCCAGCACCGTCACCCTCATGAATCGTCAAATTATCTCCACGAATAGAAGGCGACTCATGAGACCCTTGCGAAGACACGGTAGTATACGGATCTCGCTGTGCATGTGGAACCACCATCACTGTCAACAGTGTCTTGCCAGAACCTTCACCCTCCGCAACTGAGGCCTCATCTGAAACATTCGAGGCATGTTGATTGCCAGCTTTCTTAGTAAGGGTTGTTTGCTCCTCTCTGAAATGTACTTTGGAAGGAGTCATAGTCTTCGATAGTGTAAAATCACTAATGGTCGCGGTGAGAAGGATATCTTCCTGGATAACCTCAGTACTCGCTTTCTCAAACAACAGCTCTCTCTGAGTAGGCGGACCTGTTTTTACTACAACCTGCCTTTTAGCCTTTGCTGTTGGCCCCTCAACACCAGAGCTTTCGACCAGACCCACCATAGCACGAGCTACTTCAGCAGTTGACTTGGATAGCTGATGTTCATCAGTTGGCTCGAATGGCTTATTCTCCTACATGGCTTGAGTATCATTAACCTTGGCCGGGTGTTCGGGTGTTCTGCCACAGAAGGATCACCTGCAGAACTTTTCAATTCATATCTAAATCAATCAAAGGGATCGCGTTTGGCACAACTATAGGTTGAATGCTAATCAGTGGTAAAATGATGTCTGACAATAAACCTGGGTCATTACTCACACTCTTGTTCAGAAAGTCCAAAAATGACAGATTCTCTAAGGCCTTGAGCAAATCTCTCAACAGGGGAGCAATTGGAGAAGCCATAAAGTAATCACTGTGGATAGAGATGTTACCCAAGTTGATAGCAGATTCCTCCTTGACCTCTTCACTTTCCAAAATAGGTGATCCAAATGGCATTTCCCCTAACGGTGGAGTTGTTGGCTCGCTGGTCATTTTAACATCTCCCATCTGACCAGTAGCACCAGAAGCAATGGCAATATCGGCAGTCTCTTCGGGAATCAAAAGCTCTACGTGAATGTCAGTCATGGCTACTTTTTCAAACTCTGTCTTAGTAGCGGTTTGGTCAGGCAAACTTGGGTCGACAGCAGGCTTCATAATGGCTTCACTTGTTGCTTGCTCTCTAGCAAGGAAAGCATAAAAAAGGTCCCTTCCTGCATCATCATCTGAAACTACAAAAAAAAAAAAAAAAAAAAAAAAACACTTCTAGTTATGCAAAGCCAAAAGCATGTAAGACTTCCCATAGTTGAGCATCTGTCCAAACTTATTTGTGCAAGAAAGATTGAAGGACTTACTATACTCTTTAACTGTCTCTAGTGAGTCTACAACAGAAAGGAAGACAACAAAAGCCATGAGAAAAAGGGAAATGAAAGGTAACTTTAAATACGAGCTGATAGTGAAACAAAATTTGTCAACTCAACTTTCGAGGTTCCTCCACTAGGCATGTCTAGCAGCAATTTAAATAAGATCATTAGAATGTTGATCTTGAGAAGGCAAACAAAAAGATGTTTCGATTTACAACAAGGACGCCTACCAGTCCGGAGTCTTTAGGAATAATGAGTTCTTGGACTTTCAGTCTTCCTTTTCCTCGATGCTGTGGTCTTGCTTTGCATAGGCGAAGACGTGATTTTCGAGCGAGTTGCCAATATCTTTCTGCAAGGAGTGACCCCCTCAGAGGTTCTTCTCAATAAAACAGTGGTGGAAGTCGAGCCACTAACCTTGGGAGAATCAGAAACCAAAGAAGTTACCATCGCACGTGTGGACACAGGAACCTCTTTAAACTTTCTAGAAGTTTCACTCATTGGGACAGGCATTTGTTGTGGTCCAATATCCAATGGAGCCCTACCAGCCTTTCTGGCCTCTTCCAAACTCTCTTTCCCACAAAATTTCCTCAATGGTCCTTTACATCCTGGCGGTTGAAACATTGGGTGGAGAAAAATACTCGAATCTTCCTCACCTTTTAATTTCTTAAAATCTTTGCATGGGTCATAACCAGCATATAGCCCAACTCGCCATTCCTCGCCATCATAAAGCCAATCATCAAACTTATTAGGGTTGAAAGGATCTTTGTTTACCTTTTCTCCATTTTTGGATGGCTTTTAAGGCAACCAGCTGACTTGGTAGTTCGTGGCAAACTTGTCGTTGATTGTCATCTTGCTGCATACCATTGGGCACAGCCGGATGTGTACCCCGGATTCTGCAAATGCAGGTAGCAAAATCTTGCTCTAGTACCAAAAGCTTGGTAAAATTCCCACACATTCCTAGCAACTTGCAAAGACCTAGTCAAGCAACGAATGCATCTAGGTGCCCCAACAACGGCTTAATGGAAGCCGAATTGGTTACTGAATCGAGCAGGCACATATGGCTAGATATTAATGAAACAATTTTTTCTATACAACAAGTCCGCAGGCCTAATAGAAATTAGCCAATTTTTCTCCTCGTCGGAAAGGTCACATGTATGACCTCCTATGCCAACCTTGTCAATGGTTGGCTCTGCTGCATTTCTGGTAGGATTTGATGTCAGGATATTATAAAGTGTGATCCGGGATGCCTTGTGATTTTTAAAGCTGTGCAAAAGTTTACGCAACTCAATCATTGAAGAATTGTTAGTGAGGCAATCTTCGGTGGCAACTCTCCACATAAAAAGAGCACCTGGTGCATCATAGAGTGAATGAAGTCCCCTCATAGTGGTATACAAACCATGTCTACAAGAGGTGTTCTGTAAAATGTTGCTGGTTATTTTTCCCCTCCCTGACAAAGAAGGCATACAGTTTCAATTCCACTGACATATAGGCCACAAATGTTGGGCCTAAAGCAAGCTTATGCCTAAATGCCATCCGGAGCGCTGGAAAGATACAGCCGGATTGGATCTTGTTGCCGGTACTCAGAAGCAAAACATCTGAAAGCCACGTCGTCAAGTAAGCAACAAGCCAACATTTTCTTCTTAAGTCCCTATACTTGGAAAAGATGTGTGGCATGAAATCTAGCATTGCAATATAATCAACCCTGTTCGATTGTTCAAAGTTTTTACTGCGGGTAATCTCCCTCTGATAACAAGGCCCGTTTTCCATGAAGAAAGGGCACTCAAAGTCCTTGGCACTCTTAATCCATAAAGCTACTTTCCCCTGGCCTTGACCAGCTGATGAGATTGTATCTTCAAGTATGAACAAGAGCTAAAAGGCCACTTGGAACTCATTATCCATGGTCGCCAAGCCTTCGTCACTGGGGTTGGTCTCATAAAAAATCTCCCCATGGAGAGGAAGACCAAAAACCTTCATTTCCCACAGTGACATCCCCATCTCCATATTTGGGGGTAATGAAGGTATTGCTTGCAGGGCAATGTAGCTCCCGAATTGCCAAGCATATATCTGTATTCTTGTATGCCACTCGCTTGGTGGTGGCACTCACTACATCATAAATCCCAATGGCTTTCAAAGCATCGCTGCAATGGTATTTGATGTAGTGAGTCCAAGGATGCCAATCTTCAGAGGAGTTAAACCAACCCCTTTCTGCGTGCCTATCACCAGTCCATGCACTGCTATCTTCAGTATAAACTCCCAACTCGATAGTGTGCAATTGAATAAGATTGTTGTTCTTCTCAATATCCAAAGAACTGGGATGAAGAGCCTCAATCTCTGTCATTATGTCAGGATAATAGTAAGGGTACTGGTATGTAAAATCGCCAGTGGCAAGATGCAAAAAATGGTTCACCCGTGATAAATTGTTGTCCCTTGGAGGGATTGTGGGATTCAATGTCATCACCCTCGGATATTGCTTTATGTTACGTCAGGTGATCAACTCTTGCAGATTACCTGATGCATCTGTAAATTGATATCTTGCTCTAGTGGTTGGCTGCTCCAAGGGGATTGATGTGCTATCTCCAAAGAAGTATCTCGGTTCTTGACGGCCATTCTTTCATTATTAACCCACACAGTGTTATTGGCTAGGCATAAGTAGGTGCCCTCCACTTGGGTCCTCAAAGCATTTGCTCACTGTTGTTTCAAGGATTCTATCATTACTGCGTTCGCATTCTCAACTTCAAAGCTACTTTCAACCTTGGTCCGTGACCGACTCTTTCTTGCCACCGGAGAAGTAACAACGGATGCTCTTCCTTTTCTGTCTTTGTCTACAAAAAAGAAAAGAGACACAAAAGGGAGGAAAGGTCAAAATCTTCAGCAAAATAGCTAAGTCAGAAATTTTACTGAAATTTCGGTAGCATCTCCCCTTAACAAATGGCCAAACGGAGAAAGCAATACTCAGTTTTAAGACCAAATATTGGCATCAAGGCACATTTATGTCCCAGAACTGAGGCTCCCAGTCCGTATAGACGAATGCCTTTAGACCTTTTAGGGGGCAGTATGATGTGCACTTTAGCACAATGTATTAAGTACATAACATGTTACTAGTGTTTTTATATTTTGAAGTATCTTCGTATTAATGCAATGATACTTACAGCTTCCACGTACAACTGTATTTTGCACGTGTAATTTTTCCTTTTGTGTGTGCACTTGGACTAGGTCTAGGTGTGCATACACGGAAGTACGTGTGTCACTAATTAGGTTTAAACTTAATCTCCAATTTCTTGGGCTCAGGTTGTGACATATGTATTGTATGGTATAAGAGCATGATACAGTTTTGTTAAATTAGTTAAGCATGTAGGCATATAGGAACGTGGTGAGGATACGATCTCAAGTATTTGACTCTATAGTATGATATTTTGACTTGTTATGGGGGCATGTAGTCGAGTACGTTTTTGTAGGAGTGTTGATGTTTTGCTTTTTGTGGGCCATGGCATCTAGATCTGGTACAAATAATAATCATGGAGATAATATGACTCCGCCCATAGAGAGTAGATCGGCACCTCAACAACGACCGCCTAATACGAATGATCTTTTCCTCATGATGCTACAAGCAATTCAGGCTCAATCCCAAGCAATGTAGTCTTTGCAAGCACAAGTGACGTTTGTTGTGGACCGGCAAAGTCAAGTATTCGTCCCACCATACGTGGAGCAACAAGTGGTTTTTCAACCAAAGGAAAGTGATCCCAATGCCTTATATGAAAAGTCTTGGAAATGTGGGGCTATGAAATTTTATGGGAACGAAGATGCTTTGCAAGTAGATCAGTGGTTAGAGCATACAAAGGATCTGTTTGACACAGTTGTTTGCACCAACAGACAGAAGGTCTTACTTACAACTTCAATGTTTCATAAGGTGGCTAAAACATGGTGGAAGAGTGTGAAAAACTCACATAAGGACATGCCTGGTGCGACAGTGTGAGAGACGTTTAAGAAACAGTTTAAAAGAAAGTTTATCCCGGCCCATGTACAAAGGGCAAAGGAGGTAGAGTTCTTAGCCTTGCAGTAGCCACAGATGTTAGTGGCAGATTATGTGCATAAGTTTACACAGTTATCTCACTTTGTAGAGGATATAATTAATACAGAAGAAAAGAAGGTAAACGGATTTATCATGGGCCTGAATCCCATGTATAAGAACTATGTTACCGCTTTTCAAAGGCCAGTTACATTTGATGATGCGGTGGTTAGAACCTATTTTGCAGAGGCAAACATTCGGGAAGAAAGAGTTGCAGACCCCAAGAGGAATGCATCCTTTAGTGTGAAAGGACAAGCACAAAAGAAGATGAAAGGAGGACAAGGCACTTCAAGTAAAGCTAGTGTGACATGTGGGCACTGTGGCAGATCACACAAAACGGAGCTATGATGGAGAAAGATAGGAGACTGTTTGGGTTGTGGTTCCATGGACCATTTCATGGCTCAATGTCCTAAGTACAAGTCTTCCCAACAAATAAGGTCTACCGCTTCCACAGCTCAAGGCAAGCCATAGCAAACTTGTCAGAGCCAAAAGCCGAATTGCCAGATTGCACGTGCTTACGCCGCCAATCATGAGAGTGCTGAAGATGCGAATGTCGTGGAAGGTATTATTTCCATTGCTCAAGCAGAAGCTCAAGTTTTGTTCAATTCGGGGTCTACGTGTTCATATGTAACACCTCATTTTACTAGGAAGCTACGGCAGCTGCCTAAGCCGCTACCGTATGTGTCGGTGGTGTCCACTCCTGTTGGCAAGAAAGTGGAATGTAGTGTATACTACCCACAATGCGATGTGCGGATAGAAAGTCGTCAACTCCTAGTTGACTTAATCTTGCTGTTGATGTTAGATTTCGATGTCATCTTTGGAATGGATTGGTTAGCGAGATATTGTGTTTATGTGAACTGCTATAACAGGACGATTTACTTCGATTTAGTGAATGGGTTTCGTTTTGAGGGTAGTAAGGAGAAATGCCCTAGGCACATTATCTTCGCATTCAAGGTGGATCGAATGATACGTAAGGGGTGTGAAGGCTTCATTGCCTTTGTTTTAAAGAAAAAAGAACTCAAACAACTTAGAGAGATCCCAGTGGTCAAGACTTTCCGGATATATTCCCTGAAGAAGTTCCAGTTACCTCCTGTTCGGGAAGTTGAGTTCTCTATTGAACTTGTGCCAGGTACAGCACCGATTAGTAAAGCTCCATATCGTATGGCCCCTGCAGAGTTATAGGAATTGAAAAAGCAATTACAGGATCTACTTGATAAGGGTTTCATACATCCTAGCGTGTCACCTTAGGGAGCTCCGGTATTGTTTTTCAAGAAGAAAGATGGCACATTTCGACTGTGTATTGACTACCGGCAATTGAACAAGGTAACGATAAAGAATAACTATCCCCTGTCGCGTATTGATAAGTTGTTTAATCAACTTCAAGGTACAACATATTTCTCCAAAATTGATTAGAGGTCTGGGTATCACCAATTAAGGGTGAAAGAAGACGACATTTCTAAAATTGCCTTCAGAACAAGGTATGGTCAATATGAATTGGTCGTGATGCCTTTTGGATTAACTAATGCACCTGCTGCTTTTATGGCTTTAATGAATTGGATCTTCGCTCCTTTCTTGGATCATTTTGTTGTAGTATTCATTGATGACATTTTGGTGTACTCAAAAACCGCAGAGGAGCATACAGACCATTTGATAAAAGCTTTGTAATTATTGAGAGAACATCGGTTATATGCCAAGTTAGCAAAATGTGACTTTTGGCTTGAGCAGGTAGCGCTTCTTGAACATATCATTTCACGAAAAGGTTTGGCAGTTGATCTAACAAAAGTTGAGGTAGTTGTTAATTGGCCAAGTCCGAAATCTGTGATAGGGATTAGCAGTTTTCTTGGACTTATAGGGTACTATCGAAGATTCGTTCAGGACTTCACAAGGATATTTGCTCTTTTGACCAAGCTAACTCGAAAGAATGTTCCTTTTAATTGGATTGATGATTGTGAAGCCAGTTTTCAAACCTTGAAAGAATAACTAACTACCGCTCTAGTATTGATTCTACCTGATAAAGGTGAAGGATCTGTGATTTATTCCAATGCTTCTAGAGTCAGATTGGGGTGTGTGTTGATGCAGCATGGTAAGATGATTGCATATGGATCTAGATAACTCAAAGAGCATGAAAGGAATTACGCTACACATGACTTGGAATTGCCAGTTATTGTGTTCGCTTTGAAATTGTGGCGACATTATCTATATGGAGAAAAGTTGGAGGTACACTTAGATCACCATAGCTTACAATATTTATTCATGCTGCATGATTTAAATATGCGACAGCATAGATAGCTAGAATTCATTAAGGATTATGATTTCCCTATCAAGTATCATCCAGGAAAAGGGAATGTTATGGAAGATGCTCTTAGAAGAAAGTCAGAGAATCTCAGTGCCTTGTAAGTTCCAATTTGTTTATACAAGATGAATTCAAAGATAAGCCTGTGAAAGTGAAATTGGTGGATGATTTAGTGATGTTTGCAAGTACCTTTGCTTTCTAGCGGGATATAATCCAACAAATTAAGGATAAACAGTTTGAAGATACGAAATTGGTGTAAATCAGAGATCATATAGGAGATCGACCTGATTTCCGACTGGAGGATGGTGTGCTATATTTTCTGAACAGATTGTGCATACCGGCAATTGATGGCTCGAAGGAGAGCCTAATGACTAATGCCCATTATGCTCGATATGCGATGCACACAGGGAGTACGAAGATGTATCGCAACTTAAAGGATCAGTTTTGGTGGAATAATATGAAAAGAGAAATCGTAGGGTTCGTCGCTAGATGCCTAACTTGTCGAAAGTGAAAGCTAATCATCAAAGGCCTCCTGGTTTCCTACACCCATTGCATATCCCTCAGTGAAAATAGGAACACATTACAATAGATTTTATTTCAGGATTACCCCCAACAAGCAAGAAGAATAATGCCATTTAGGTGATTGTAGATAGACTGATGAAGTCAGCCCACTTTATTCCCGTTTAAGAAGGGTATGACATTTTTTGAAATAGCTAAGAAATTTGTGGATGAGATTGTAAGGTTACATAGTACGCTAGTGTCTATCGTTTCTAATTGTGACAGTCATTTTGTATCATCTTTTTGGAAGGCTTTTCAAGAAGCTATGGGTATCAAATTGAGTTTCAATACTGCATACCACACGCAGACGGATGGGCAATCTGAACTTACTATCCAGACTTTGAAAGACATGTTACAAGCTAGTGTTTTAAACTTTGATAAGGAATGGGATAAACGTCTCTCGTTGTGTGAATTTGCCTATAATAACAACTTTCATGAGAGTATTGGTACGGTCTCGTATGAAGCGTTGTATGGATGTAAATTTCGGAGTCCGGTGTGTTGGGAAGAAGTTGGAACTAGAAGTTTTCACGGACCGACGATTATCGCTAAAACGACCGAGGTGCAGAAAGCAATCAAGAATTTGAAGGTTGCTTGGTCGAGACATAAGAGTTATGCGGATATGCGTAGAAGAGCATTGGAGTTTCAGATTGGTGATTGGGTTTTTTGAAAGTCTCTCTAATGAAGGGTATGATACGTTTCTACCAGAAAGGCAAATTGGCTCTGAGGTACGTTGGCCTGTTTGAAATTAAGAGTAGAATCGGTGATTTAGCGTACAGGTTGGCTCTTCCAGCTTTGTTCTCAGGAGTACATGATGTAATTCATGTGTCGAGGCTCCGTAAATATGTTAGAGATCCTACCCATATCATTTGGTTTGACGATGTGCTAATTTAGCCGGATGCGTCATACGTCGAGCGTCCGCTCCGTATTGTAGGTACAAGAGAACAACTATTGCTACCAGGACCATACGATGGGTCAACGTTCTTTGGGAACATCATGGTCCTGATGAAGCCACCTGGAAATTGGAAGAACAAATGGCACAACAATATCCCAACCTCTTCACGCAGGTATGTGATCATTCAGGGGACTGAATGATTCTTAAGCGGGGGTGGATGTAACACTCCGACCCTAATTAATCTATTTTAGCAACTAATTAATGTTCTTTTTGGTCATTTACCAGCAAATTAGTTTAGTGTAGGTGGTGTTATCCTTTTGAGTTATGTTTCGGGTCATGGATAGGCAGTTGTGTTGAATTTAATTTAGATTAGGTAGACACAAGCCCTTTTTTGTAATTTTTTACTTTGTGTGATTTTGTCATTCATGCATTATCTTGGTGTCATCATGTGCATCTCATTAAGCTTGTTGATTTCTATAATTGACTTGCTTGCAAACGACTTTGTTTGTCCTCGTTGGATGTTTATTTGACTCAAATTGAAATTTCTTTAAACTATAGGGCTTGTCTTATAAATTCTCTATATATCTTGGCACATATAAGATGAATCCACTGACTCCCTTTTTCTCTCCTCCTCTCTCTCTCAAAGTACGTTCATTTCACCTCTTTTTTTCATTTTCTTCTTCTGCTATCAAAGCAAAAAAAGGGGGATCTTTGTTACATCCGTTATACTAATTCACCTTTTGTGTGGTTTGAGGTAAGAATTTGGTTTATGACAACGTCCTTGAGTCTAGAGTCCTCTTCATGCATTGCATGCACTCATCTTTTCTTGCTTCTTGCATGCATGGCTACTAAGGCTACTTGTAGACATCCAATTTGACCCAAACGACAGAGATTAACTTAAAAAAGTTCAGTTAAGGCAAGTATAAGCATGTTATAGATGAACACATGTTGGTAGACTATGATTGTTCTCATTCTTCTAAATCTTTCAAGTTTCCTATGTTTTACAGCCCTTCTGTACAAATAAGATGTTCTTATTTCCATCTGTAGCAAATTGATGCAATTCTGAACTGTATGTGAAATCCTTCACTCACTGAGCTTTTGAAGCTTACGGCTAAGCCGTATGAATTTCACGGTTCAAACTCTCGAGAGCTGCAAAATTGCCAATTACACTATGGCTAGGCTACGGCTAAACTGTAGGATGTACTACGGTTGAGCCGTAGGCTAGCCGTGACTTAACCATAACTCAAGCTAAGGCTAGATGTCCCGAGAATAGTAAAATGGTTAATTCTTTCTATGGTCAAGCCATGGTGAAGCCGTATGGTGTGCTATGGTTAAGCTGTACCCAAACCGTGGCTAAATTGTAAAACATTCAAGGTCCAACTATGAGAGAAAGCACAGTGTCACAACCCGAGCCAAAGAAATCGGGGATTAGGAGAAAACCTAATCAGTGACACGTACTCCCATATATGTACCCGTAAACCTGGTCTAGGTGCACATATACAAGGGATCTATCACACGTGCAATCCTTGTACGCGGAAGCTGTAAAGAGTATTAGAGTACAAAAAAACATAGAAAAGGTACGCTAAACATATTTGCTAGGGTAAAACAAACGTAATTAGACATACACGGAAGAATGCTCAATGTATACATATACAATAGATGGAACCCTATCATGCAGTGAATGGGAATAGAAGGAGTGCAAGGTGCTCTCTGGAGCGGATCGATCACACCCACTCCCCATCAGTTGGGGTCATTATGATCTCCTCCGAAGTCAAGCTGATCTTCGAGGGATCGGGAACTAACTCTGATCCTGAAACACCTGAAACACCAAGAACAATGAGTGAGCACGATGACTCAGCAAAGTATAAACAACATAAAGGTAACACGTGCTATATCTAAAAGGAGTCATTAAACAGGTAATCATATAAGATGTCAATTTCCGTACACTAGGCAAATCGTGCAATGAATAAAGCATGCCATACAAGTCAATAATAGCAATACTGCACTAGGTGGCTACTACATATGCCATATTCTCCTTATGAGAAGCAATCAGTAGTAAGAACACAATGGGCCAGATGGGTCTCGGTTTCCTGGGGTCTGGAATCCCCAAGACAGGAGCACTTTGCAGAGGCAGTAAGCAGTCTACGCCAAAGTCAACCCCGTCGGGTATCCAAAAGCTGAGGCTTAGTAGTGCCTGACCAGAGTGCGCCTATCATATAGAAGGACTTGAGTCAGCCATGCACTTCATATCATATCAAGCATATACTTATACGTTCAGATCCTACGTACAATTCATACGTACATTACTCAAGTTAGGAAACGTATCGATTAGCTCAACAAACATATCGGATCAAACAAATCCAACTAATTAGATCAAAAGATATAATGAAGGCCAAACAAATCATATAGAACAAATCATGCAGGATTACCATGAAACGTATCAGGGCTTATCAACTCGCTAAGCAAACGAATAGCAGAGAACATGGAAGTCCGCTGTTTCCGCCCAGGATTAACCATGGACAGAGCTTTCAGGGAATATCCAATCGTTGCCCCAACGCAGAACGCATATCATGTGAATAAGAGGGCAAAACTGAAGTCCATATACAATGAAATTAGATTATTGTATCGGAATCACGATCTTTACTAGCCAACCCTAAGCTAGTTATCCATTGTGACTAACTGTGCATGATTTTTTAAGTTATCTGATATTCAGTTGTTCTTCCTTTGGTGTCTCGTTGTATCAAGAAGAGTATCGGAGTCCCTTAAACCAATACCCATGGGGAGATGCTTAACAAATGGATAACATTCATGAATATGTCTCAGCCCTCAAGACCATTCATGAGATTCATATGTTCGATCATTAGTGTAGTCCATCTATAGGTCCCCAAGTAATATAGAACGGGTCAGGAAGTCATGTACCTTTCATTTCCTACAAGTCCACAGGTGACTTACCTGACCGATCGGGTAAGTAACCAACCGGTTGAACCCCATCCAGAACCAGAATCCGACCGATCAGGGTTCAGGACCGACCAGTCGGCCCTAAAGCTCCATGATACGCACAGAGTCGATTTATAACAGACTCAAGACTAAGCTAAAGGTAAGCAATCTAAGTCTTAAAGGCCTACTAAGTCTAGTATGTTCTTTACCACACAAGGGTGTGAGGTTTATGCTCGATCTTCCGGCTCGCCGTATCAAAACCTAAGGTGTAACTAGGTAAGGTCCAAGAGGAAGTCCCGGTGCTCCTATGATAAGACCATAAGGGATTCTCAATCCGTTATGTAGCATAACAATTAGGCCATTAAGAAGTTTATGAAAGGCTTCTAGTTATACCTGAAACCATTGATATCAAGGACCTACAGTTTGTAAAGTGCACGACCCGATTGGTCGGGTACAGGTCCGATCGATCGAACCTGTTCCTAGAACCTTAATTCGACCAGTCGGACTATCAGGATCAATCGGTCGGCCCTGATACGCCCGGTCACGAACAAAACTGGGTATCCACTATTCTAAAGCTCACAAAACTTTCTATTTCTCTTCCTAACAAGGAAAGAAGAACCAAGAGGGCTGTAGATCATGCATAGACTAAGATAATTGAAATAAATCACAATCATCACAAATTACCAACATGTATTCAACCAATCGTTGTTTATACTTACCTTAACTGATGACGAATCAAGCTTCACTCGTTTCTAGACTCAAATTGAGGAAACCCGGGGTGAGAAATCGGAGCTTGACGCTGGCCACGAGACGACATGGGAGAGGGAAAGACAAAGAAGAAGATAAGAACGAAGAAGAAGAGAAGAGGATAAGAATGAACGAAAGTGGCGATGACTGTATATATATATTAGCCATTTGCAACCAGGTCCAAAAGTTATACAAATTACAATTCGAGTCAAATGACTACTAAAACATTTCAAATGACTCCATATGATTTCAAGTCAGTTATGAAAAATAACAGGCATTACGAAAGGCACACGATGACTTCAAGATGACGTCGCAATGATGAACGCTATCAAAATTGAAAATTACGAAAAAGGGCCCAAAGCTACCTAATCCAAGGTTAAACTCAATCCAACTACCTAACCAAGACTCCAAACCTAACCCAACAAGAATAAAACCTAATGACTCAAGAATAACCCAACAATACGTTAACAACACGAGTAATTGACTACTAAACCAGCTAATTGCGGTCGGGGTGTTACACACGGTTCAACTATGGCTCACCTTAATTGCGGAATAAATTATGGGAAACCACGGCTGAGCTGTAGTGCATAATATGGTGAAGTCGTATGATGTCTACGGCTAAGTCGTAAGATACCCACAACTAAGCTGTGGGACCACTAAAAAGGAAGGAAAAGGATAGGTATTATTAAGAAACCTTGTAGGACCTTCGTGTTGGATTCCGGTACCCTTTAACTTGTCCAATGGAACACATAAATAACATGAATGATCTGAGGGCTATGATTCATTCATGTATGTTGTCCAATTGTTAAGCACCTTGCCATGGGTGTTGGTTTAAGGGATTTCGATACACCTTCTGATACAATGTGACACCAAAGATGGACAACTGTGTATCGAATAACTTAAAACTACATCATCATACATCGTTAGAAACAATGGACAACTAGATTAGGGTTGGCTGGTAAACTGTCGTGATCCTGTGAAAATGAATTGAATTGCATAGCATGTTGATTTCGATTATTGCCATCCACTCTTCACTAGTAACTTGACTTGCATGCTTATTGATTTGACTCGAAAGATCATGTTCTTTATGATTTAGCTTATTAAGGTATTTTTTGAATTGAATTAAATTGAAAGATCATGTTCGATTGTGACTTGAATTGAATGGACTTGTACATGAGTGCATTACTCAAGATGACATGATTGACACGGTCTGGCTCTACCCAGCCTCAGCATTATGATACCCGACTGGGTTGACTTTGGCGTAGCTTGCTTGTTGACGCTGCAGTGTGCTCTTGTCTTTGGGCTTTCGGACCCTAGGAACTAGAGACCCATTCGTACCCTGGCCCAGTCGATGGTATTCTCAACGCTTACTCCTTAAACAGAAGATAGGGCATATGTAGTACCCACCTACTAAAGTATATCTATTTATTGATTCTGCTATCATGCTTTATTCAAATATATGTACTGTACTATGCGTGGAAAATGCCATCGACCGGGCCAGGGTACTAATGAGTCTCAGGTTTCCTGGGGCCCGGAAGCCCCAAGACATGAACACACTACAGTGGCAACATACATGCCACACCAAAGTCAACCTTGTTGGGTATCATAAGGTTGAGGCTGAGTAGCGCCTGACCATTTCGATTCAATTATGTACTTGGACTTGAGTAACATATGCAATTCATTAAGGGAATAAGAACAATACTGAATCACATTCAATTCATTCGTATTGGACATTCATACTCAAGTCAATGTCAACAACCAATGTACAAGAAATAGCAATTGTTAAGGAGATATCAAGCAAATCTAATTCATACAATATCCAAAAGATATACGATGATCATTCTATCCATTCATAAGAGTGGAGGACAATAACCGTCGTTCAAAATGCCATGTAATTCAATTTGATAGAATCAAAACAGTTTACTAGCCAACCCTAATTTAGTCATCCAGTATTTCAACCGTGCATGCTAATGTTGTTTTAAGGTATCCGATACACAGTTGTTTTTTTTTAAGTGTTACATTGAATCGAGAAGGTGTATCGGAGTTCCTTAAACCAACACCTGTGGGGAGGTGCTTAACAACTGGACAACACACATGAATGAGTCACAGCCCTCAAAACCATTTATGCTATTCATGTGTTCCATTGGACAAGTTAAGGGTTACCTGCATTCGAACACGAAGGCCCTATAAGGTCTCTTAATAATACCTACTTTCTCTTTATTTTCAATGGTCTTACGGCTTAGCCGTGGGTGACCTATGGCTTAGCCGTATTATGCACTACGGCTCAGCCATAGTTCCCTAGAAGTTTTCTGCATTTACGGCGAGCCACAGCTAAACTATACTTCCTCTTACGGCTAGACTGTGTTTATTATACTGTTGAGCTACGGGTGGGTACGGTTTAGCAATAGCACACCATACGGCTTAGCTGTAGTTGGACTGTAGAAGGTTGCTCCCAATTTCTACTCTCAGGACATCAAGCCATAGATGGACCTTCGGTTGGGTCATGGCTAGCCTACGGCTCAGCCGTAGTACATTTTACGGCCTAGCCGTAGCCTAATCGTAGTGTAAAATCAAAATTTTCTGCTCTCTGGAGTTTGAGTGATGGAGCTCTACGGCTTAGCCGTAGGCTTCAGAAGTTTAATGCACGAGAAATACACAGACAGACTGAATTTCAACAAATTTGGAATAGAGAGCACTAGAGTATAACATCTGACACAAAAGGGTTGTAACATATAAAAAAACATGAAAGATTAATGAGAATAAAAGCGATCATAGATTACCAATATGTGTTTGTCCATAACGTGCTTATACTTGTCTCAATTAAGCTTATTCAAGTTCGATTCTGTCCTTTGGCTCAATTTAGATGTCTATATGGAACCCTAGTAGCCATGCATGTAAAGAGGAAGACACAATGAGTGCATGCATTGCATGAGAAGAACTCTAGACTCATAGATGGTATCATGGCTCCAATTCTTACCTTAGATCACACACAAGCATTGAACCACAAAGTTGGTGAAGTCGGTGCAAGGATCTTTCCAATGACATGAAGAAGAAAATCAAAGAAGAGATCGTTGAGAGGATAAGAGGAAGAACTGACGTTGAGAGAGAAGAGAAGAAATGAGTTGGTGCTTTCTTTCTCTCTCCTTATATAAGATAAGTATGAGATGGACTTTATAAAAAAGTCCTAATATTTCAAGGAAATTTCAATTTGAGTCAACTAAACATCTAACGGAGACAAACGAAGTCATTTGCATGCGAGTCAGTTATGAAATTCAACAAGCTTGACGATATACACGTGTTGACACCAAGATGATGCCTGAATGACGAAATCTATCAGAATCTAAAATTATGAAAAAGGGCTTGTATCTACCTAAGTCAAGTTAAACTCAACCCAACTATCTATCCATGACCCGAAACATAACTCAAAAGACAAAACGACATGCATTAAACTAAGTCACTAGAAAATGACCAAAAAAAACATTAATTAATTGGTAAACATGATTAATTTAGGTCGGAGTGTTACATGTGATTTTCCCTTGTGTGTATGCACTTGGACTGGGTCTAGGTGTGTATACACAGGAGTACGTGTGTCACTAATTAGGTTTAAACTTAATTCCTGATTTCTTGGGTTCGGGTCGTGACAATAACCTTCTCTTTTGCAATGTTAAGATCAATGAGGCTAGCATGCTAAATGATACTCTTGATGGTTATTGTTGCATCTTTGGCCAGCTTATCAACTTTGAGAAATCTGCAGCTCACTTTCTAAAAGGACTACCAATAGTAGAATGAGAGGTTTTGCCGAGATCTTGAGGGTTAGACTCATCTCAGACAATGAGAGTTATCAAGGTAACCCTCCCCTTGCAAATAGAAATAGAAACATCAATTTTCAACCTCTTATTGCTAAAATTAAAAATAAAATTATGTCTTGGCAAGCTCCCTTACTCTCACATGCAAGTAGAAGTACGCTCATAAAATCAGTTGCTTCAACCATCCCAATCTATAACATGTTAGTACTACAATTCCCCTCAAAGACCACTACTACTGTGGATAAAATGCTCAGAAGTTTTTTTTTTGGGTAACTCCCCTAAAAAAAATATATATCCATACCATTAAGAGGAAACAAATTTGTCGACCAATCAAAAATAGAGGGCTATGGATTAGAGATACAAAAGTAAACAACCTAGCTCTTTTGCCAAAACTTGTTGGTGGTGCCTCTCAAGTTAAAACCGACTAAGCTCAATGATTTTGAAAGCTAAATATTGCCCGAATAAATCATTATGGGAGGCAAATTATAGAAAGGGCAACTCTCGGTTCTGGAAGAGGTTTGTTGAAGCAACTAATATTATAAATGACAGGGTAGGATAGATAATAGGCAACGGGGATCAAATCTCCATCATAAAACGTAACTGGATACCTTTGGAGAAAAGCCTTAGAAAACTAGTATCTAACATATTGGATCATGATCTTATGGTAAAGGACCTCTGGAACCCATAGAGGACTTGGAATGAACAGTAATTAGAAGAGTTTTCACTAACCAATCTGATGTGGACAGTATACTGAAAATCTATATCCCTCAAACCAATAGAGCTGATAGAAAATTTTGGCCATACTCTAAGAAGGGGGAATTATCCTCAAGATCAGCCTACAAAGCTATCCTTGAAGAAGGTAAAGATAACATTAATCTTCCTATTGAATAGAAGGCAATGTGGCAGTGCCACCTTCCTCAAAGAGTGCTCCTATTTGGTTAGAAATGTCTCAATAATGTGATCTAAGTATGTAAACTTCTTTACAATAAAAATATCTCTCAAGATGCCCTTTGTCGCCTATTTGCACAAACAAAGAAGAATCTATTGAGCATGCTCTCTTGCACTGTGAGCATGCAAGAGCTGCGTGGTTTTTAGCACTGACTTAGGAATGCTAGTGAGTTGAATAGTTCCTCTCAATGTTAGAGGTTGGTGGACCACCTTCATAGACCCCCCAAATTCAACAAGGCCACAAATCCATCCTCAAGCCAAACCCTTGGCCCTTGCTCTTTCGTAGACCTTGTGGAAAAGAATAAATAACTTTATTTTTAGGGAGGTAAATATTATGCCCCTTAGCACTGTTAATTGTGTGAGGAAAATGGTATAAGACTCTTTGAACAAATATAAAAAAGATTGCCAAGGAGGTCCAAGCGTACCCAAGCAGTTCAGCTTAAGGATCTCTAGAGACATTGCTCAAGTGTTCTTAGATGCTTCTTTTAAAGCCAAGGATGGTAAAACAAGTTTTGGCTTTGCTATGTGGTTTGATGGGGCTTGGGTAAATGTAGGCTCCCCTGATGGAGCCAAGGTCTCTTCGTCAACAGAAGCTAAGGCAAGAGCTATTTTGTGCTGAAGGCAACCAGACTGATAGGCCTCCGCAAGATACACATTTTCTCGGATGCCCTTGAGGTGATTTGAGCGATTAATGGGTTGTTGGATTAGTCCATCTATCATATTTTGCTGGACATTAGAGATTTTAGTTCAGAGTTTGAGGATATTTATTTTTCTCATATTCCTAGAAATCTTAATGTCTTTGTTCATGAACTTGCCAAAAATATGTACGGCTCAGCTTGTTTTGATAGGTTCCATGCAGGTGGTGGGTACTTTAACCATTGTGTATCTTAATTGTTTTGTCTCTTTGCCTCAAATGCAAGCTTTTCCTCTACCAAAAATATACATATATATACATATATATATATATATTTATATATCTCTGTGTGTATTTCATGTATTGTTGCTTGAAGAGACAAACCCAGAGGGCCTCAGGATTAGTTAATTAATTTCGTGCTTGCTTGATTTGGATTTTATATTAATTTTCTGTTTTATATATCATCAATCTCACAACGACTCCAACATATGGGGAACGACAATTATTTGGAGCTACTTGTATTTTAGATGTCGCCCCAAGTGACGGATTAGTTCATTGAGATCGTCAATGAATTCTAAATCAGAAGAATCAAAAGCCAAATCAAATTTTCTTTCTCAATCGAACTTGCAAATCAAATTAAGTTTTAAATTAATCTTAGCTACCTTGAATATGCAGTGGTCAAACTACTGACCAAGTAACTGTAATTTAAACATCATCCTTTATTCCACATTACATATCATAGCCTTTATTTATTCATTATTCATTTTCCCTACCACGGGAGATGAAAGGTCTTCTCATTTAAGTTGAAAATACATCAAAAATATAACTTAGTACTTCATTTTCCAGTCTTGGAGAGAAGTTGATGTTGTATACTGGTTGTTTGGATGGATAGAATAAACCGAAGTTCCTTTCCACGGCAGCTCCAGTCTTCTGGTTCTCATTGAACATCGCAAAAATGTAAGTCTCTATAGGCTTTCCAGGCTTCTTTGGAGTACCTCCTCTCACATGTCGAATTAAGTTTGAGTTATATGTTTGTGCATTTCCTATTGTGGCTGCAAAACCACCGGCCGATGGCCAACCACTCTCTGATACAACAATCTCCACATTGGACCCACCAACCCGCTCGACTGCAGAATAGAGAGCATCGAGCATGGCGTCAAAAAGATTTTGATACTTCAATTGGCCATCTTGTACAACTGTTGATGGTGAAGTAAACAATGCATATTGGAGGGATATGTCCCTTGGGTTGCCTGCATAACTGAAGTATGTGTACACATTGGCCAAGAGTGGTGCCCGAGTGCTTGCTAAGAAGCGAATTATTGGTTCCAAGTATTGACGCGCTTCTCCTTTGAAAGAGCCTTGTGATGGGGGGTAGGAGTTCCCAAGGACGCCCATGTCGATTGCTGTCGACACCTTAATTTTGTCCCGGAGGCCAGCTGATCCAATTGCATTATAGATGTTTCGCATCGCGGGGAGTATGAATTGAGCTAGACCACCAGGAATTAGCTCATTACCGACAGCGATGTACTTCAATTTAACACTGGGCCAATACTTTTGGATATTGTTTCTGACCCATGTTTGAGCGGCGGAGGGATTGCGTGCCATCTCTTGCAGGTTTTGATTGGGAACACCAAGAAGGACTTCAATGTTGGAGCCTTTAAGAGCCTCAAGAGCTGCTTGATTTGGATCGTAAAGTCTCATCCGTCCGATGTTTCGCGATTTGTATAAGGCAACTACTTCCCTTGGAGGAGGTAAGTTGTTTCCCAACAAGCCATAACAAACACCAATTGATTGTGCTCCTGCATTTATGTAAGGTTTAATCCATGGTTACTTCTAATTACTTGATGCAGAAACAACTTGGGAAATGAATTTTTAAACGTTTTTTTTTAATTTTTGTCATATTAACGTAGAAGCATGAAATGACTGGCCCAAAACAGGGCTGATATGTAAGTATTAATGACGGGAAAATGTTCTTAAGTAATTTTGATTCAAAACTAATGGCTAATCGAAACTCCAAAACCTTTTTTTTTTCGTAAAAGCATCCAGAAGATGATATTAACTCCAAAACCATTTAATAGTTAAAAATAAATATATAAAGTCAGAGTACACAGAAGTCAACAGCTAAATTGTCCCATTAAGAGCCCCCTTCTTTTTGAGTACTGAATTCTTATAATATCCGAAAAAGGTTTTTATATAAGAAGAGAAATTGAAGAACCTGTGATTAAAGGGGCAGACCCAAACTGGCCTTCATACCTTGTAGGAAATGATTATTCACACATCATGCTAGTAAATTACATCAGAGGAAAGTAATGTCTCATCTGCATCTCCACCTTAGAACCCTAGGCCCTTTTGCCATGTATTCTATGGAAGTGGATTATTGGGCCTAAAATCCTGCTTGTTTACTACTATAGATGGTGGGTTTAATTCCTAGTAGGGAAAGAAAAATATAAATCAAGTTCATTTCTAAATTTTAGTTTCGCAGATTTCACATTTTCACCTGATTCAAATACATAGAATCAACTAGCAATGGAGCACCGATTTTTCACTGGTTGATGAAACTCAATGTATTTTACAGTAAAAGGATGAGAATTTTCGTAGATTTCACATTTTCGCCTGATTCAAATACGTAGAGGGTACTGTTCCTATGAATTAAGTTGCTTTGAGTTTTATGGGTTTTTACTGACATTTTATATTAAAGGCGGTTCTATCCTTTTAATCGGTTGTAGATCAATGGCAAGCAGGAGACTGTGTTTGATGGAGATTTTCAGATTATTAGTGGTGGTTATCAAGGAAATATAAAGGCAGCCACTATAGTGAATCTCAGTAAAAATAGGTGGTTATCATCTTCAAAGAAAAGCGTTCACATAGAAGTACACTTCTGGGCTTATCACTATGCTTTCAATTGTGGGTTTGACACTTTTACTGAGTAACCTCAAAGTATAAAAATCATATAAACTTGAGATAATTTCAAATTTGCTGTTTTGATTACATATTTTCAAAAATATTCTCGAAAATATTATGGTTTTTATTAAGTAATTAGAGATAGGAAAATGTCAAGATGCTATAAACCTGTATTCACTTGCCAGTTGCCACCCTCATGCACAAGTCAGCAAAATGAACTATTGGGGAGAGGGCCCTTATGCACAAGTCAGCAAAATGAACTATTGGAGAGAGAGAGAGAGAGAGAGAGAGAGAGAGAGAGAGAGAGAGAGAGAGAGAGAAACCTGCATATGGTAGGATTGGCAACAGCAGCCAAAGGAAAACTATTGTGGTAGCCATGAAAATGTTGCTACTTGTAGGCACCATTGTTGTATCTAGTACATCAAGTGGTTTAACACATTGCTCTTTATATAGACAGACATCTAGAGCTATATGAGGCTGCGCACTTTGATATTCAGCAGCCCCACGTCACATTGCCAAGTCAATCAATGAATCCTAACGCAGTTGCGCTCCGGTCACACTCATGCATCAGGTCAAGGCCTTCTTATCCTGTCTAGATACATGATCCTGGAGAGACTAGGACATGCAGATTCCGAACTAAACTACCCTCTTTGACCAATGAGGCAGATTATCTGAAAGCCATCAATCAGGGACCACACTTTGGACTTATCCATATTTTGATTAGATTATACTGTCAAACTCGGATTATAGAAATGTTTCTGCTTCATCATCTATTATCAGGCCGTTAATCTGTTCACATGGGTTCCTCCAATCGGTGGTGTAGGTCAGGTGCAATCTTTTACCCAACTAGGTCATTTAATGGATGCAAAATATTCAACTTTGAAGGCTTGGAAAATTCAACTACGTCCGCCAGGAGTCGATCCGCTGTAAGTAAAGACTTAATGGAAGAGATCTCCGAACGAGCTGGCCTTTTTACTGCGTGGACTGCTAGGGAGCACATTGGATATTCTTTGTTGTGTGCTAATTATGTACATGTGTCCAAGATTTTCCTGCCAGTTGTTTGTTCTCACATAAATGCCATCTTTTATTAATCAATGAACACCGTAACGACAGGACAGTTAAGCATAGATTATTGCCAAGTTTAGGATCCTAGCACATACAATTTGGTGTCCAACTCTATGGGCCGGCCTATTTGGGCTCCCCTTAGATTTTCTCTGGGGTTTAAACCTAGCAAATAGCATTTGCTGTCCAACTCTCTGGGCCTATCTTGTCTCACGAGTCTAGATTCTCTAGGGATTCATTCCATGGTTACTGTGGAAATATCTATCATGATCTGTCACGTCATCATGGGGCAGCCCCCATGCAAGATAAGACTGTCTGGTCACCACCATGGGAAAACCTGTAGAATCTCAATTCTTTGTCTCACCCTCCATTTTCTCTGGGATTGCAGAAGGTTGCAGGATTGGCAGATCAGAAACAATATTTCTTGTGAATAGGACAACCATTATGTGTCTCATGTAGGACCAAACACGAATGTGAAGTCGGAGAAATATCTATGTCAAATCGACTCCCCAGGCCTTATAATGAAGGGCAGTGAATGGAGAACCTAATTGAAGATACAGGCGCTAGGGAAGCCGCACCTCTTTTAGCACAGATCTGTACAAAATGAAAAAAAATTTATAATTATATTAGATAAATAATTTCTAAAACAATAGAGGAGACTTGTGCTAAAATTGGGCCTAGCCTAGGAGAAAAATATCCAAGTGATTAATTTCTAAATGATAGTCCGTCCAAGTGATTTTGATCAATTGTAAATTTTACTTCCAATAAATATTTTTTAAAATTAGTAGAATCATTAATCAGGCTCATTACATTTTTCAAATATTTTTATTTTCTATGATCTAGCTTGGTGGATTTCATATTTGTCAAAATTGAAAGGTAGTGGTCAAAATTGAATTAAAAACTTTGTGACTCAAGGTATCCCTCGTCAACCCAACCTTCAAACCTTTGACAACTGGCCTGGGGGTGATCCGATTTTGACAAGCAAACACTATTTCTTGGGGGCTACATACATGGCCACATGCATATTATTCAAATACCGCAAGGTGTGAGAGTTGAACTTGAGACATTAGGGAGCAAACTGAAGGCCCAAATCTTGTGTGATAATATTATATAATAGACTAGTTTGTAATTTGACGAGAGTTAAATGGAAACATAGTGGTCAAAAATGAGTTGGAAACCTTTTATTATAATATATATATAATAATTGATTGATGTGGGTTCCACTAATACTTAAATTGAAAGTTAGATTTCAAAATCGAATTAAAGAGCTTCCACTATAATATATAATAATAGATGGTTGTGGGCTAATGAGACTTAGAAATAAAAGGTAGTATTCAAAATCGAATAGAAAGCCACCTCATATATATATAATATGGAAAAGAATCCTATGAGAATTAGTTCTCACCACTTTTTGTGAAAAGTCTTAGTGGGGCCCATCTATCACCCAATCCAAATTTTTCAATACACAGGAATCTCTCTGATAGTTATATGCCCTAATTTCGATCAAACCCGAACTTACTGGACTGTTGAATTGATTGTGCATCAATCTGAATGGACTGAATTTGTGAGTCAAGGACGAAGGTGTTATGGACATATGATTGGGGCCAAATTTGGTATTTTGAGTAGTCCCACATAAATCTTTCCATTTTCCCTGGTTTCGACCCTAAATGTGACTTACAAGTGGGCCTTATAAAAAGTTTTTACGGTAGGTGTGTGAGAATACTTCTCATAGGATTAAAACCTATTAATGTATCTATCTATCTATCTTTATATATATATATATTTATAATAAAAGGTTTATGTGGGTTTAAGAGAGATCAACATCATATGGTAGGATCAAAATTGAATCAAAGCCTTTTGTCAAAATATAATAATTATTCATACTTATACTCCACTTGTCCTTTTACTTGTACTATTATGTAAGGCCTCTCCAATAATATGTCATTAAAAATATATCAAAGTAAGTATTTAAGAATTTCCTTTCATTTTTACATTGCACATACTGCTATGGTAAACAAGGTGTTATACCCTTGGACATTTGCATATTTCATACTGAGTTATTAGGATTTCAAAATAAAGAAAGGTTTTTCCATTTTTCTAAAGATGAATATTAAGGAGGTGTGGGCTTTACATTAACCAACACATGTAGTTGAGTGTTGTTGGCACATTGGCATCACAAAAGGGTTCACATACCGATCTTGCGCCTTCAAGTTGAAATAATCACTCAGCCTGCTACCAAAAAATAATTTATATTGGAGATATATTGGAGATATAGGTGGGATGATTATGATCCCAAGATCAAACACGCAAAATCATTTTATATCAAGAGTCCTCACCTTAGTCATTCGGTTTGGACTCCTTTGCTAGGAAGGCAATCTTTAAAAATGTCATTTATTAGACTTCAGTTATTGTCATATTAAAAAATGTACAAAATAACAGAACATGGACAAACACTAGCAGGAAGATTACTCCCACGTTATATCGTTCTAGATAAACAGATCTGCTGGATAATCTAGCTTACTGAATCCAGAAGCACCCAAAAGCTGCTTTGGTGTTGCCAACTTGGCTGTGGAACGACTGGAGTCCGGACTTTGATAATTGAGGGCCTTTACCAAGTCAAAAGCAAGCTCTTGAAAAGGATTTGCATGAACGAAGGAAGTCATGGATGGCCATCTCTCATAAGATATTTTATTTTATTAATTGAAAGTACGACAGTTACCTAACCCTCACCGATTTTCGTCGACAAAAATTTTCAACGCGAGGAAATTAAGCTGACACAGTTCTACAGTGGCCCCAAACATGTAATGGATCGTTATGGGGATTCACACATGTGATGTCATAGATATAACCATATATACAGGATAATAAAAATTTATACAAGTAAAGATATAGATACAATTCACACATATGACGTAATAGGGACTTGTATATGCGAGGACACAGACAAAACTGACATATGAAAACTCACATATGCAAAAAGTGGGGAGGCCAAATTTAAATCTACGACCTCCGAATAAAAACATACACTCCTTACCAATTCTCGGGCTGTTAATTCAGGGGAGGTGCGGCAAAGGTTCCGCTATATATATATTTGTGCTATTTTCTGTGGATATTTTCTGTTTTAAAAAGACACAGGTTTTATGTAACGCAAACAAAAATTTGACGGGGCTGTTTTCCAGTTTGCATAATATTATTTTTCCAGGGAGTTCCAACTGCTTCACAGTACCATGAAAACTAATTGGGTAAATTCGAAATCTAGCGAATGCGCCTCAGGGGTATTTGCTTCTTGTAATTGAA
Organism: Sextonia rubra; assembly: GCA_037013555.1. NCBI lineage: Eukaryota > Viridiplantae > Streptophyta > Magnoliopsida > Laurales > Lauraceae > Sextonia > Sextonia rubra. The sequence continues at coordinate 71,124,127 of JASUAD010000001.1, forward strand.
TCCTTATGATTTGAGCAAATTCGGTGGCAAGTGAAGAATCTGCAAATTTGAAGATTTCTCATTGCCCTAAAAATAGGGACTCCTTGTGTAGCTAAAGATTTCACATTGATAGCAGTGTATATCAATGCATATAACTATGAAAAATTAGCTTCTATGTGGAAATCTGCAAATTAAAAGTGAGGATTTTGAAATCCTATGGGGAAAGTTGGACTTAAAATACTTCATTGGTCCAAATCTTCAAAAATTTTCAATTTCCTAACATGAGAATTTTCACAACTTCGTGGAAAATAAAAATGTTTACCAAGCATGATCTAATACTTTTCATTTTTAAAACTGATTAAAATAGAAGATTCAATATGACCATTAAATAATTTGTTTTATTGAAAACTAAATAAATGGATAACCAACTATCACCCTAGTAATTAAAATTCTAAAAAGATATTATTTATATCACTTCCTTCTGTCCTACACCATTCACGCTACCCTTTTGAATATTCCTACATGAACTTACCTCGTCACATACCTTATAGCATGACCTTTACCGTAGGATGGACATTTACTCATCTGGACTTCACTCCCAACTGTTAAAAATACGTCCAAGGTTGTGGCATCCAAGAGAATTGATATCCATCCCACTTTAACATTCATTCATTGTAAAGCCTAGTGTTGCATTTGTTAACGGGGGCCCATATGAGATCACACGTTGGTAGGCCCTTTGGATGGACTTGAGATTATTTGAGGGCATCACGGTGACTGTGGTCCCACCATATCACCAGTGAGCATCACATGCTGGCAAGTTATCCACTTGTGACCGTCTGATTTTGCTACACTCACCATTGGATTTCTAATAAGATGATCGAACTCGTTTGGATGGGGCAAAGCCCATTCAATGATGTGATCTGATATTTCCTTTCCTACCAGTCAGCTCTGCTGGTTCATGCATCGGTCCACATCTACTCATTGGGCATCGGTGAAGTGTATTCTTCGTTTTGGCACCGTCTGCATCGATCCTCGTCCACTTTAATCTCTGCCTTCTCTGATGTTAATTAGGCCAGTAATCCTGATAATCAACATTTCAGAAGTGGCTATTGCATCATCATTGATCCCACTCATTACCCTTTTCTTTACAATTTTCTTTTAACCAAGTTGAGGGGCTAGGACCCATTTACAAACACACATGACACCAACCTCAACTCACACATGTGAGTTAATGAGGACTTACACATGTGAGGGACACACGTAACTCACACATGCGGGATAACGGGGCCACACACATGAGGGATACACATAACTCATATATGCGAGATATTGAGACCACACATATGTGAGGGATACATACAAAACTCACATATGCGAGATAATAAGACCACACACATGTGAGGGACACACACAACTCACACATGCAAGGTAATGAGAACTTACTTGTGTGATAAAACACAACAAAACTCACACATGTAAGGTGAAAAAACTTACATATGCAAAGAGGGAAGAGGTGAGGATTGTGTCATGCCCCAAATCTGGACCGGATTCAAACCCAGTCTTAGGGGTGTCAGAATTAGGGCCAATTTAAAGTTTTCTTGAACATTTAACACGAGCCCCAATTCTGAGTGGATCGAAGTCTTTCGTAAGGCTATACTTATGGATTAAGCAATTATAATCACACGCGGAACCAAGAATCCATATTACTGGCAGTTGAATATCATAATTAATCATATAAACAAATCACAATGATAATTAAATCAATGGTCTAGTACCCTGAAGCATATCAGTGAAATTTATAATTATGAAACAAATAGATTTGCTAGTGGCCTCCAAACATAGCCTTATTACAAGAGTCTAATGTTCCGATCTAATCATTATTACTAGGACAAGTCAGACGACGTCATCGGCGCTCCACTCAACAACTTCGCCATCTAGCAGAACTTCCTCTCTCCTAACCCTCCAGTTAGGCAACAGCATCAGAACTTAGACACCAAAAGTAGTGGTCGGAGTGATGTAATCTAACAAGAGGTAAGCTACAAGTAATGAGTTTAGATAACTAAGATAAATTACATTTTATAACTTAAACCAATATACCAAATGCCAAATCAATGCGATGAATGCACTAACACGAGTATTCTTGCCAGGTACAATATACAAACATGGGTATTCTCGCTAGAATTAACAAATAACAAGCTAAATACTATATTATATAGTGCACATTGGCCCGATGGTGTACGGCCACCTCTAACTGCAGTCAGTCAAATATATATATATATATATATGAATACATACGTATACAGATGCTCAATGAAACCATGCTATGACCACTTGTCACAACCTAAGCCCAAGAATCCTTAGCTTAGGGTTAATTACTAAGCGTGACACGTATACTCCCGTGTAATCCATACCTAGACCAGAGTCTAAGCGGAATTACACTAGGGATACTCACATTACTTATATGTGTAAGATGCTTTTAACAGACATCTATCCAAGCATTTATCCCACGGAAGCCTATCAATAGCACCAATAAATTTTTATTTCTTTTCAACAGTTAAATATTTTCAATGCATCAACTCATGAAACAGTATACACTAAAATACTAGTGAAAGAAGGAACACAACTATATGACATGATATGTACAATAGTTGAACAAGAGTAACTAAGCATGTATTCACAAAAAGGGAATAAAGTTTATGGACAATAATAAAAATCTACAGTGTCCAAAAAGGAAAGGGGACCAGGAATTATGTCAGACAAAATAAAAACTGATGCCATGCCATGAGACCCTTATGCATCCAAAACCCAAAATAAAAATACCAAAGATGATCGTGTCATGCTCCATAAAGGGGAACAGTTAGATCACTTCTATTATCCACTTATCGAGGCCTGAAGGGACCCTGTAGGCCTCCTCCTAAGTCTCTTCAATCTTCGTAAGATCGGGACTAGAATCTGAGCTTGTAATACCATTAGACCATGTTTGAATAAGACTATTCAGCAAACTATAAGCACACTTATTAAAATAACACGTATTTGTATGTAAAAGAATCATTAACAAGTGATTATAAAGGTCAATTTAGTATACTAAGTATGTTGTACATTGAGTAAAGCATGACATAAGAATCAATTAAGAGAAATATATTACTATTTGGCTATTACATTTGCGATATCCTCCTTCTAGGGATCTTTGCATTGGGAACACCAATGCCCCAACTAAAGGTATGATTGGGTGCCTATGGTCATGGAGTCCGAAAAATCCAAAAGTACACTACAGTGGCACAATATCAATCTACTCCACAAAGGCAGCCCCACTGGGTATCATAAACTTAAAGCTGAGTAGAGCCAGACCATTTTGGATCATATAACTAAAATTGAGTAAATCATGCAATTCGTTTCGTTATAAACAATTCATTAGACAGTCAATTCATTCTTACTCAGTTTAATATTGGCAATAGGAAAACGTATGTCAAGAGACGTTTAAACTAAAATAAACTCATATAATGATCATTTTAAATCATTTCAATAATAGAGGGCAACAACAATAATTAAATAGGCTATGCAATTCAAATTAGTAAAATCAAGATGATTTACGAGCCAACCATAATTTAGTCATCCATTGTTTCTAACTTTGCCTTGCATAATGATTTAGTTTTTAGTTATTTGATACACTGTTGTCTCTAATTGATGTTACATTGTGTAAGGAAGAGCGTATCAAAGTTCTTTAAACCAACACCCATGGGGAGGTGCTAAATAATTGAACAACATCATATAAAGGAGTCTCAACCCTCAAGACACTTCATTTTAAGTAATTTTCTATTGGGCCGAATTATTAAATTAGAGGTTTCGAAAAATTAGAGCCGTACAAGGTTTTCCCAAATATCCCTAATTTTCCTTAGGTTATTAGGGTTCTTACAGCTTAGCAGTGGTTCACAGAATTTATCTCGATTTTACGGCTTGGCTATAGTGCATTTCACGGCTTACCTGTGAGGTTAGCCATAGAAGAAATTTTCAACTCCTTTTTTTTAATTAGGTTTTGGGTCTTTGAAAAGCTAGCTGTAGAATAGTTTACAGCTTAGCCATAAGCTTCAGATTTTCTAAAGCCATTTTTGAAACTGAATTCTTTCTTTAACCCATAACACTGGGTTCATCTGCATGTCTACATTGCATTCCAATGCAGTGGTCACTTTCAATTCAACCATTTATCACTTGTAGGTCCACATTTCACCATTTACTTAGCAATTACATTGTAAAATTGGAAATAATGAAGAAAAGCGCTAAAAATCAGATTTGGAGTTTAATAGACTCTTATAAATCACATTAAACTAACATGTGTTCAACAATAATTAGCTTATACTTATCTTACATTTAAAGTTCAAATTAGTGTTTCTTTTCTTTGTTCAACTTGAGAAAAAATCCACTATACTTGGCCCTAAAATGCCATACATGTAAAATGAATGAAACTATGAGTGCATGTCAAACATAAGAGTCTTCTTGGAATTTTGTAAATGGGTAGGAGATCTTACCTTAGGAACAGTTAGAGGGTGTGGAGAGAAATATAGACAGATATCTTCAATTCCAACAGGGAAGAAAGATAGAGAAGAGATGGAATAATGGTAGCCTTAGAGTATACATGTAAGATGCATCTTGCTCAATGTGACTAAGGAGGAAGAAGAATGGAAAAAGGAGAAAACTTGATGCGACTGAAGAAGAGAATGGATTGACTAAGAGAGATCTTGGCAAGGATCGACTGGGAGGGTTCCTAGCTCTTTTAAAAATAGAGTTTCGTAGAATTACAGGAAAGTCCTAATTCTCCATTACGTCTTTCAATTTAAGTCAAATGAGGGTCCAACTAATTCAAACAAAGTCGAATGCATTCAAGTCAAGCACGGAAGTTGACGAGCTTAATGAGACAACGCAACAATATCAATATAATGAGTGTATGATGTAAAACCATGAAATCTAGAATTATGGAAAAGGGCTTTCATTTACCTAATTAAGGTTAAATTTGACCCAAACTACCTATTCATGACCTGAACTCGACCCATTAGTCTCAATTGGGCAAAAGTTAACTAAATCTAACCTAAGTAGGGATTAAACACCATTATTTAAATTAACTCTATATTAAATAGCCAATACTTACTTAATTAGTCGTTAATTATGCTTAATGGGGATCAGAGTGTTACACCTCTACTCACAACACACAACTCATTAATATTTCAAAGTGATAAGGTTACATAACTCAAAAGTATATTATGCCCATGTGGTATTTTAAATTCTCTGAAGGTAAGCACTACACCACCTAATAGTCATAATTTGCTAAGTATATACATCGAATCAAACCTTTCTTCAAAATGACAATGTGAGCTACGACGCTATTGATCTACTTTGGGTGTCTATCATGAGATGCATCTAGGAACTCACATTCCCATCCCGAGTCTAAACGAATTCCATGTGTACATTTAGCTAACGTTCCTTAAAGAACGGAACTCGTCTTATTTTTAGAGCCAAGTCATATACTAATTTATTACCTACAGCTAGCTGTAAGGCTCACCGTAGAACAACTCCCCAATAAATGGCTCACTGGAAAGTGAGATTTAGGTCAGCCTACGGCTTAGCCGTAGATGCAAATAGTTTTGCCTTTTTTTGGTTTTCTCTCGAAAATTCAATCATAATCAATCAGAACTTCAAACTTTGATTAAACAACAAAACCAAGCATCTAAATCATATCTTAACCATATCATTCAATAAACTTAATAAATTAGCATTATTTATAGTTATCCACTTGCCTTGAATCTTTTTATCAAAACTCATATATGCTATGGCTAGATCGCATGCATAAACCCTTATCTAATTCCCTAATCAGAAATCCTATAGATCGAAGAAAAGAACAGATCTCCTGAAGCTATAGAACATGCCCTAATAAATTGAAAGGAACTACATAAAATCTTATGATGTAATGCTTACTGAGGTTGCTAGAATTCTCACACCAACCAAAAGGAGAGGAAGAAGATGAAGAGATTATGGTGGAGGATAAGTCACCTTTCTTCTTGAGAGTTTGGGTTCTCTAAAGATGGCTAGGGCTTGGTTTCAAAAGAGAGACAAGAAGAAAAAAGGTTTACAAAGAGAAAACAATTGAAAGATTTTAGGGCTAAGTTAATGTAAAGGTTTATCTATAAAAAAAAGGGTTACCTGCCCTTCAGTGGGTTTTACAAAATTTGGGAACAGGGCTTTTGGCTCATAAAGGTCCAATGACTTAGGACCAAGGCCCGAGAAGGTTTGACTAGCCCATCTCCAATGGGCCTTACATAGAATTTCTTACATGCAATGATCTAAACCTCTAAATATGGCCGATTAAACATCCATCTAACCCTCTTAACACAACTTGAACTCGACAAACCGACCAGAACCAAAGATCTGGGGCTTGACATCTCACCCCTCTTAAAGGACATATGGTCTTCCAAATGACTAATGTACCTCAAGAAGAAGGTGCAGATATTGTTTTTACACCTCATCTTTGAGCTCCTAAGTAGCTTCCTACAGGTGATGCTGTCTCCATTGAACCTTTACCCAATGGATGATGCGGTTCCTCAACACCTACTCTTTGGTGTCAACAATCCCCATTAACTGCTTAGTGTAAGTTGTATCATCTTGTACTTGAAACGGTTCGTACTACAATAAGTGTGAAGGGTCTAGTACATACTTTCTCAGCATAGAAATGTGGAAGACATGATCTGGATAGCTTTGGTGGTAGTGCTAATCGATAGGCCACATCATTGACCTTGCTGATGATCTAGAATGTTCCATCATATCTCCTGGAGAGTTTCCCTTTTTGCCCAAATCGTAAAGTGCACAGGAGAGACCTTCAGAAATACATGATCACCAACCTCAAACTTCAGCTCTCTCCTTCTCTTATCTGCTTAACTCTTTTGGTTGTTAGAAGCAATCTTCAATCTTTCCCAAATCTACATGACCTTATCACTAGACTCTCAAACCACAAATGGTCCATGAAAACAGCGGGCTCCAAAATTTGCCCAGCATATAGGAGTTTTAGATCTTCTCCCGTACAACACCTCAAAATGTACCATGCCAATGTTAGAATGATTGTTGTTGTTATACGCAAATTCATACAGAGCTAAGCTTTCATCCCAACTGATCTTGAAATCCAAGATACATGCCTTCACTATATCCTTCAAGTTTTGGTTTGCACGCTCTGTCTGTCCATTAATATGGGATGGTAGGCCGTATTAAAATTCAACTAATTATTTCCCAAAGCTTCCTGTAGTGATACCCAAAATTGAGATACGAACTTACTATCCTGATCGGAGACAATAGAAATTGGTGCTTCATGTAATTTTACCAACCTTTTGATATAAAGATTTGTTATTTACTCCATTCATTGACCCATCTTAAAATGATACGAAGTGAGCTGACTTAGTCAAACGATCCCTTATCATCTAAATTGAATCAAATCCCTTCATTGTATTTGGTAATCCCAACACAAACTCCATAGTTATGTGTTCCCACTTCCATTGAGGAGTCTCCAACTGATACAAAAGACCTAGGGTTCTTCTATATTCTGCCTTAATCTGCTGGTAAGCTAGGCACTTTGCAACAAATTTTGTGATATCCTTCTTCATATTCTTCGACTAGTAATGATTTTTCAAGCTCTAGTATATCTTAGTACTGCCAGGATAAATAGAATATTGAGTGTGGTGTGCCTCTACCATAATTTCACCCTTCAAGTCTGGAAAATCAAGTGAATAAATTCTACCTTTATAACATAAAATGCATCATCCAGCTTAAAATCATATTTTCCATCCGTATGATCTTTAATTCTTGTTATCTCTGGGTCAAATAGTTGGTGTACTTTGATCTTGGGAAACAGCTCAAGTTCCCATAAAAATATACTTGCCAACACTACTTGCTCACTGATAGATTGAAAATACACATCCATATCTTTGAAACATCAAACCTAAAAATACTCTGCAATCATTCCACCAGTAAACACTAGTTTTCTACTTAATGCATCTGCTACTACGTTAGCCTTACCTCAATGGTACTTTAATCTAAAGTTATAATCCTTGATATACTCCATTCATCTCCTTTGTCTCATGTTCAAAGAGATACTAGAGGCTCTTATGATCTGAGTGCACTTCAAAAGTGGCTCCATAAAGATAATGCCTCCATATCTTCAAGGAAAGAACTACTGCTGCTAGTTCCAAATTATGGGTTGCATACTTCCATTCATGCTCCTTTAACTGTCTTGACCCATAGGCTATAACTTTTTCATCTTACATGAGGACACAACCAAGTCCAACTCCAGGTGCATTGGTAAAAATCACAAAACCATCACCACCTGCAGTAATATAAGGGTTGTGGTCAACCTTTTATTTCAACTCGTGAAAATTTGCTCAGTTTTATCACTCCACACAAAGTTAATTTCCTCATGAGTCAACCTTGACAGTGGGGGCTGTTATCGTGGAAAATCCTTTCATGAATTAGTAATAATAACCTGCTAGGCTTAGGACACTTTGGATCTGTGACATTATTTTTGGCCTTTCCCACTTCACCACAGCTTTAACCTTTGCTAGGTCCATCGATAAACCTTCCCTAGAGATGATATAACTAAGGAATCCTACCTGCTCCAATCAAAATTCACACTTACTTGACTTGGCATACAATTGGTGTTCCCTCAATAGTTTCAATGAGGTAGGAAGATGCTAAGCATGCTCTTTTTGACTATTCGAAAACACAAGTACATCGTTAATAAACACCACCACAAATTGGTCCAAGTATTGCGCAACCACTCTGTTCATTATGGCCAAAAAGCTATTGGTGCATTTGTCAATCCAAAAGATATCACCCGAAATTTGCGGTGACTATACTTGAAATGCTGCCTGGTTTACCATCTAAGGTCGTACCCTAAATGGTGGCGGCAATACTGCTTCCAGCAGTTGGGTCATTTGCTGATCGAGACGCTATTAATGGTGGCCTGTAGTAGGGTTTGAATCGAATCATTAGGTCCTCCACTAAGACCACCCGATTCATCAGATGATGGGTTACCTTTCATTTTCTTTGTCTTAAGTGCCATGTTTGTAAAACAACCAATTGTTAGAGACTAAACAATCTAGAATGTGGTAGCTAAACACACTCGTGCAGACTCTAAACATCACTAAATATTATGTACAACAACTAAACATGTCTACATCTAACGTTCCCACTAAAAGTTATAATCGTCACATTGAACCTAAGTTTCTATTATCTTGTAAAACTTCTAAAAACTTGACCTCTCTAATATCATTTGTCACACCCGCAAAACTGGGCCAGATCTAAACCCAATGTTAGGGGTGTGAGAATTAGGGCCAATTTAAAATTTTCTTGAATATACAACACAGGCCATAATTCGAGCTAGATTGAAGTCCTTCAAGAGGCTATGCTTGTTGATCAAGCAACCATAATCACATGAAGAACCAAAAATCCATATACTGTGCATCTGAATATCATAATTAATCATATAAACCAATCACAAAGATAACTAAATCAATGGTCTACTACCCTGAAGCATATCAATGAAAGTTAAAATTACAGAACAAATGGATTCACTAATGACCTCCGAACATGGCCTTATTACAAGAGTCTAATGTTCTGGTCTAATCATCATTACTAGGACATCTTAGACGATATCATCGGTGCTCCACTTAGCAAACTCTACCACTGGGCCGAATCTCCTGCATCTCCTGACCCTCCAGTTTGACACCAGCTTCGGGACCTAGACACCAAAAGTCGTGGGTCAAATTGATGTTATCTTGCAAGATGTAAACTACAAGTAATAAGGTTAGACAACTAAGATAAATTACATTTTATAACTTAAACCAATAAACCGAATGCCAAACCAATGCAATGAGTGCACTAATACGGGTATTCCCGCCAGATACAATATGCAAACACGGGTATTCCTGCCAGATATAACAAACAGCACAGCTGCGTACTATATCACACAGTACACGCTAGCCCGATGATGTACTACTTGCTCCAACTGTAGTTGGTTAAATATATATATGTATGAATACATACGTATACGGATGCTCAATGAAATCATGCTATGAAATCCTTAATTTACAACACCCAAACCATTAATATTTTAACGTGATAAGGTTACATAACTTAAAAGTATATTATACTTATGTGGTATTTCAATTCTTTGAAGGTAAGCACTACACCATCTAATAGTCATAATTAGATAAATATACACATCGAATCAAACCTTTCTTCAAAATGACAATGTGAGCCACAATGCTATTGATTTACTTTCAATGTCTATCATTAGATGCATCCCGAAACTCACATTCCTATCCCAAGTCCAAACGAATTCCATGTGTACATTTAGCTAACCCTCCTTAAAGAACAAAACTCATCTTATTTTTAAACCCAAGTCATATACTAATTTATTTGTTAATTATCCATTGAGCATGATATAGGGTCAAGTGATCCTACACCCCTAGAAGTCACATACATAGGGTCACTTAGCTGTAATGCAGTTCATGCAGGTGAATCCTTCAATAATAGTCATCAATTCTAATATACCACACGACCAAATTAATTAAGGTTCCTAGGCATTTTTAATTTAGCCGTGGCCGTCTTACGACTTAGCTATAGCCCAACTTATGAATTACCTAGCCAGTCTTATGGCTTAGCCGTAAGGCTCGTCGTAGAACAACTCCCCAATAAGTGGCTCACTAGAAAATGAGCTGTAGCCTAGCTGTACGTGTGAACAATTTTGCCTCTTTTTGGTTTTTCTCTCAAAAACTCAATCATAATCAATCAAAACACCAAACTTCAATTAAAACAACAAATCCGACCATCTAAATCAAAATTTAACCATATCATTCAATAAACATAATAAATTAGCATTATTTATAGTTATCCACTTGCCTTGAATCTCTGTATCAAAACCTAGATCTATTATGGCTAGATACAATCACGTAAAAGGCCGTATCTGGATTCGATTCCCCGATAAAAAATCCTATAGATCCAAAAAAAGCACAATCCCCTAAAGCTCTAGAACATGCCCTAATAAACTGAAATGAACTACATGAAATCTTATGATCTAATGCTTACCAAGGCTGTTAGAACTCTCACACGAGCCAAAGGACGAGGAAGAAGATGAAGAGATAATGATGGAGGAGAAATCTCCTTTCTTCTTGAAAGCTTGGGCTCTCTGAAGATGTCTAGGGCTTGGTTATTGAAGAGAGACGGGAAGAAAAAAGGTTTACAAAGAGAAAACGATTGGAAGATTTTATGGTTAAGTTAACGTAAAGGTCTATCTAAATTACGAAAAAGGGCTCCTTACTCTTTACTAAGTTTTAAAAAATTTAGAAAAAGGATTTTGGCACACAAAGGTCCAATGACTTGGGCCCAAGGCCCAAAAAGATTTGACCAGCCCTTCTCTAGTGGGCTCTACACAGAATGCTGCATATGCAATAATACAAACCACTTAAATGGCCTTTCAAACATCTATCTGACCCTCTCAACTCGACTTAAACCCGACAAACCGACCCAACCCATAATTAAAAGATCTATGGCCTGATAGATTGAACCTAAGACCTCTCAATAAAAATTTACCCTTTTCTTTACATTGATTCATGGTTACATGTGGTTTCAAACAATTTTAAGTCTTATGAGCCGACGGGCCCATCAATTGTTTACAGCGCAAATTCAGCTAAAATTTGCAAATTGGCCCACCACAAACTACAACTCATTTCATTAGTATCAAAACCTCCAAAATTGATCCAAATGCCATTCCACCACATCAATCCTTTTTCACTAATTTGGTCATACCATGACTTACAAAACAATCATTTTAAACTAGGATGACCTTTTTCAAAGGAACTAATGGTCATATTGGAAGGTCCTAATCCAATGAAGACTAGGTGGAGCTCATACGGCTTATTATGCATATTTTCATTTGCCCAAATTCCAATTTTGACAGTTTTAAGAAAAAAGCTTTCCATAATTGTTGAAGCTCAAAAGGTTGCTGAAAACAATATAAACTCGAGTAGGTCAAGAGAGCCTAAAAATCATTATTTAGCACTTATATGAAAAAGGAAAAAAAATTATTATAATATATGAAAGGGATAAGATTTGATTTTACAATTGAGCTCCAATTTTGCAATTAATTGAAAAATTAGAGCTCAATTTAGATGTTAATTTTGAATCAATTTCAACTTGAGGGAGAGGTTTTAGGAATTTGAGAGAAAATTTTGATTTTAGGCATTTAAGTAAGAGTTTTTCTGTGTATACTCCCCTAAGGTTTATAGAATTTGTAAATAAATCCCTATGGTTTTAGTATTTGTATATACCTCCTTGCCTTTTCATTTCAATATCTTTTATGTCCCTTAATATTAGTAATCCCAGTGAGAATGAGCAGTCACCAAGAGATTTGTATTGAAAATTTACAAAAATGGCTACTTTGCTATTACATCAATTAAAAAAAATACGGATGTCATTATTTACAAAAGATATTGTTATTTTATCCAAACATTCATTAGTTTCTCTCTTAATAATTCTCCAATGCACATAAAGCCTAATTTTATATTTTGAAACATACATCAATCCAATAGTGGGTCATGCATGGATTGGGTCAAGAATAACCAATTATAAATATTGTTTTTTATCTACTTGAATTTAATAAAATGGTTCCCATATTAACAAAAATAGATTTATGTAGGATTACTCTCTCTTACTAAAGTGCTATACTAATTGCTGGTGCTATAAGCTTTAGAGAAAAACAAATTAAAGATTTTGAAGTTATAGATATAAGGAGGTGGGCAAAGGTGTTATTTTACTCTAAAAACTTGTGGTGGTTGTAGGGCTACTAATTTTGAAAAATGAAAGGAATTAGAATGAAAAGGCAAGGGGCTATATGTAAATATTAAAACTGAGGGGGCCTATTTACAAATCCTAAAAACCTTAGGAGGCTATATACAAAATACTCTTTAAATAAAAAGGCCAATCTAAAAGGAATTTCTTTTTAAAGATTTCAATCTTCTACGATCTATAATTAATCAACCAATATTTACATTTTCTTATCTAAGAGTGTTCATGTGTTTGGCCAGCTTGAATTCATATCTGGCCAGCTTGAGCTCGTATCTGGCCTAGCTCGAGTTGGACCTTAAGTTTGAGTACTCGGCCTGGCATGGATTATTTTAGGCCAACTTGATGGTAAAAAATAATTGTGGGAAACAAGGAGCATGTAGAATATAAAAAGAAGTTTGTTATGTTATAATGTTAATTTGGGCTAGGCTTGGGCTTAATATGCTTTAGGTGGGTCGGCTTGGGCATTCCACCAAAACTCTAACAACTGCATTTTTAATGATTTATGATATATGATCATATCACGTCTCTTCCCTTTCTTCTTTTTTTTTTTTGGTGTTTTAATCCTTTTAATCGTAGTTCTATTTTATTTTTATTTATTTTTTCAGTATTGATGGGTTTAGTTTCCATGGTGATACGTTGTCATGGATTTATGTTTTCCCTTTTATTTGTTAGCTTCAATTTTTTTTTTGTTTTTATGCATTGGGTTATCATTGGTTTATTTGTCACTTCTAAGTTATTTTTTTTATTTGATTGCCTGTGGACTTTTGTTTTCATGTAGTACTTTTGTGGTATTTTTATGAAATTTTATTTTTTTTATTATGGATTTATTATTCTTGATTTTGAAAAGAATGTTTGAAGTAAAATACTTAACTTCATTTCAAACAAATTAAATTTCTTTCATTTTGGAATTTACCAATTATTATTATTATTATAGGGTTTAGTTTTAATTGAAAATTTTACCTAGCCATCTAAATAAATAGGCAAAATCTAAAAGGAGTTTCCTTTTACAGAGACCATTAACCTTCCAAGGTCTCTAATCAATCAATATATATTCAGTGTTTCTTATGGATTAGGCTAGGCTAATTAAAAGCAATTTCATTTTAAAGAGTCCAATTTTCCTTTCTAATTAATCAATGCATATTTCAATTTTCTTATATAAGGGTGTTCATAGCTCAAGTCAGCTCAAGGCCATATCATGCTCACCTCATTTTAGCTCAGGATTGGACCTTAAATTTGAGTACTCAGGCTAGCTTTGGATTCTTTAGCTTGGCCCATATAATAAACGGCCCTTGCTTATATTAAATGGTAGAGAGACTTAGCCCAACCCAACCAGATTGTAAAAATAATTTTAATGATAGGTTTTCATAGATTTATGTGTTTTGTTTTCTATTTCTTTTTTTTCTTTTTGGTTTCAATTTTTGGTGTTTAGTCATTTGGTTTTCATTGGCCTATTTATTTGTTTCTTCTAAATTTTTTTTATTAGTGGATTATCTATGGACTTTTGTTTTGATGCTATATTTTAGGGTATTTTAATAAAAAATTATTATGACTTTATTCTTTTGATTTTAAACGAAAGTCTGAAGTAAAATACTCAACTCATTCCAAACAAATTAAAGTTCTTTAATTTTGAAACTTATCAACTATTTTTTGTTATTATTATAGGTTTTAATTTTGACTACATTTTTTACCACCTTAATATAATTTAGACTAAAATTTATTTAAAAATTTTATTATTTTTAATCCTATAAATTATATTGGTCATGCTAAGTGCAGGCATGTATTGTTATAGAATTTGATTTTGCCATTGAGCTCCAATTTCCCAATTAATTGAAAATTGGGCATCAATTTTGATAAGATTTCAAATTAGAGAGAAATTTTAGGAACCTCTCCTTATCTAAACTCCTAAAGATGCAAATCTCTTATCTTAAACTAGTAATCATTTTTGAAAGAATCTATTCTTATCTAAACTTTGAATAATACAAATCTCTTATCTTTAACTATTAATTATTTTATGAAAAGTAGAGTCAGACATGATACATGTACAGCCTAATTCCGTATTCGGCCTAGCTTGCTTTAGCCCAGGCATGGACTTTTTTGAGTATTTGGGCTTGCCTTGAACTATTTAGCTGGGCCCATTTAATATATGTTAAGTTTGAATCAATTTTAACTTGAGGGAGAGGTTTCGAAAATTTAAGAGAAATCTTTTATTTTAACTATTTAATTAAAGAGGCCAATCTAAAAGGAATTTCTTTTTAAAGAGTTCAATCTTCTATGGTTTCTAATAAATTAACCAATATGTACACTTTCTAAGAGAGTTCATATATGGCCTAGCCCAGGTTGGACCTTAAGTTTGAGTACTCGGTCGAGCTTGGATTATATATTTAAGCCCAACTTGAAAGTAAAAAATAATTGTGGAAAAAAGGAAGCATCTATAATATAAAAAGAAGTTTGTTTTGTTATAATGTTAATTTGGGTTTGGGCTCGGGCTTAATATGCTTCACACAAGTCGGCTTGGGCATTTCATGAGAATTTAACAACTGCGTTTTTTATTATTTATGATATACAATCATATCACATCTCTTCCCTTTCTATTTTTTTGGTTTGGTGTTTTAATTTTCCTTTTTTGTTTATCATAGTTCTGTTTTATTCTATTTTTTTAGTTTTGGTGGGTTTTTTTAATTGCTGTGGTGATAGGTTTTCATGGATTCATGTTTTTCCTTTTATTTCTTAGCTTCAATTTTTTTTTTATGCATTGGGTTCTCATTGGTTTATTAGTCTCTTCTAAGTCATTTTTTATTGGGTTGTCTATGGACTTTTGTTTTCGTGTAGTATTTTCATGGTATTTTTATCAAATTTTATTTTTTAATATGGATTTATTATTCTGATTTCAAAAGAATGTTTGAAGTAAAATACTTAACTCATTTCAAATAAAATAAATTTCATTCATTTTGGAATTTACCAATTATTTTTTTTATTATTATAGGTTTTAGTTTTGATTGAAAACTTTACCTAGTCATCTAAAAAAGAGGCAAAATCTAAAAGGAGTTTCATTTTACAGAGTTCATTAATCTTCCACATGGTCTCTAATCAATCAATACATATTTAGATTTTCTTATGGATTAGGCTAGGCTAATATAAAAGGAGTTTCGTATTAAATAGTCCAATCTTCCTCTCTAATTAATCAATTTATATTTCAATTTTCTTAAATAAGGGTGTTCATGGATCAAGTCAGCTTGAGCTTGTATCCGGCCCACCTCATGTTAGCTCGAGATTGGACCTTAAATTTGAGTACTCAGGTTTGCCTTGGATTATTTAGCTTGGCCCATTTAATAGATGGCCCACGCTAGTATTGAATGGTCGAGAGACTAAACTTAGCCCAACCCAACTGTAAAAATAATTTTGGTGATAGGTTTTCATGGATTTGTGTGTTTCGTTTTCTTTTTTTGAATTTTTGGTGTTTAGTCATTTTTTTTCCTGGGCCGGTTTATTTGTTTCTTCTAAATTGTTTTTAGTAGTGGTTTGTCTATGGACTTTTGTTTACATGTATTTTTGTGTTGTTTTAATAACAAAGTTATTATGAGTTTATTCTTCTAATTCTTACAGAAAGTTTAAAGAAAAATACTCAACTCATTTCAAACAAATTAAAGTGTTCTCATTTTGAAACTTACAAACAATTTATTTGTTGTTATTATTATAGTTTTTAATTTTGATTAAATTCTTACCACCTTAATGTAATTTAGACTAAATATTATTTATAAATTTAGCTATTTTTAATATTATAAATTATATATTAGTAGTGCTAAGCACGGGCATGTATTGTTATTGGATTCAATTTTGCAATTGAGCTCCAATTTCACAATTAATTGGAGAAATTGAGCATCAATTGAGATTTCAATTTTAATACAATTTTGAATTGGAGAGAAATTTTAGGAACCTCTCCTTAACTAAACTCCTAAAGATGCAAATCTCTTATCTTAAACTATTAATCATTTTATGAAAGAATCTATTCTTATCTAAACTTTTAACAAGACAAATCTCTTATCTTAAACTACTAATCATTTTATGAAAAATAGAGCCTGACATCATATATCTATAGCCTGAGTTTGTATCTAGCCTTGCCTGCTTTAGACTAAGCTTGGACTTTTTTGAGTATTTGGGCTGGTCTTGGACTATTTAGTTGGGCCCATTTAATAGATAGGCCTTGCTTGAATATAAGTTACACTAAATATTACTTAATATTTTTTTATTATTTTTAATATTAGAAGTTATATATTGCCTATGCTTAGCATGTGCAGCATGGTTTGTTAGTTTTATAATATCTAAACTAGATATGATTTGATTTAACAATTGAGCTTCAATTTCACAATTAATTAAAAAATTAGAGCTCAATTTTAATGTGCATTAAAAATTAATTTTAACTTGAGGGAGAGATTTTAGGGATTTCAGAGAAACTTTTTATTATAACCATCTAAATAAAGAGTCCACTGTAAAAGGAGTTTTCTTTTAAAAAACTCAATCTTCCATGACTCTAATCAATCAATCCTTGTTTAGATTTTCTTATCTAGGCTTGCTAATGGATTAGCGTACTTGGCCCAGCTTGCTTTAGCTTAAGCTTGGACCTTAAGTTTGAGTACTTTGGCTGAGCTTGGATTGATTAGTAGAGAGACCAAATCCAGCCCAACCCAACTGTAAAAATAATTTTGGGAAAAAGAAAGAAGGAGGTATTGAATGCATAACATCATGTTGAGGCATAAGTACCAGAACCAGTTGTGCTAAGGGCAAATACATATAAAAAGATGCCTTTTTTTTCTCTATAATGAAAACTTAGGCTAGTCTCGGACTTAATATGCTCTAGGTAGGTTGAGCTCAAGCTAGCAAATTATAGCCCATTTTGGGATTGGGCCGGTTTGGTCCATAAGCTTAAAAGTAGAGTTGGGCATGTACATTCCTCAACCCAACTCAGCCCCACCCATGAGCACCCTTATGATCTAATGTCGTGGATAAGCAAATCTTATTGGGTGTTATATGAAAGAATCTATCATTTGAACATTTCATCCCTTATTTCATACAATCATTATGATGTTATATGAAAGAATCTATCATTTGAACATTTCATCCCTTATTTCATACAATCATTATGAGTTTCAATATTTTAGGTGGGGTTTAATTGGATCTACACTCTTTAATCTCCTTTCAATCATGTAATTCAAATGATTCCCACAACTATACCTTTAATTATTTTTATTCTACAATCATGTCATATCTCTTCCCTTTCTTAGTTTTTTTTTTCTTTTTAACTTTTTTTTGGTGTTTTAATGCTTTTTTTTATTATAGTTCCATTTTGTTATTTCTTTGCGTTCTTTTAGTTTTTGGGGTGATAGGTTTTTATGGATTTATGATTTTCCTTTTATTTTAGCTTCAATTTATGGTTTTTAGGCATTGGGTTTTCATGGGCTTATTTGTTTCTTCCAAGCCATTTTTATTATTGGATTATTTATGGATGTTTTTTTTCGTGTTGTATTTTGGTGGTACTTTTATTAAATTTTATTTTTTATTTTGATTTATTCTTTTGATTTCAAAAGAATGTTTGAAACAAAATACTCTACTCATTTCAAACAAATTAGAGTGCATTCATTTTGGAATTTATAAATTATTTATTATTATTATTATTATTATACGTTTTAATTTTCATTGAAATTTTCAACACCTTATTTTAATTTAGACTAATATTATTTAATTTTTTATTTTTAATGTTATAAATTATATATTGCCTGTGCAAAGCAAGGGCATATTTTGCTAGTTATAGTATAATATATTTATTAACAGGATATGACATGATTTTGCAATTGAGTTTCAATTTCGCAATTAATTTAAAAATTGGAGCTCAACTACAATGTTAATTTTGAATAATTTTAATTTGTCGAAGAGATTTTAGAGATTTAAAAGAAATTTGCGGTTTTGGCTGTCTAAATATAGAGGCCAATCTGAAAAGGAGTTTTCTTTTAAAGAGTCCAATATTCAATCAATTCATATTTAGATTTTCTTATGGATCAGGCCAGGCCAATCTAAAAGCGATTTCATTTTAAAAAGTCCAAACTTGCATGGTACTCTTTAATCAAGTAATCCATATTTAGATATTTTAATCTACGGGTGTTTGTGGATCAGATTAGCCCAGATATGTTTCTGACCGAGCTCGTTTAGGACAGGCTTGGACCTTCATGCTTGGTTCTTAGGTTGGCTTTGAAATGTTTAGCTGGGCTCATTTAATAGACAGCCCAAGCTTGGATTGAATGGTACAGAGACCATGCCCAACCTAACCCGATTGTAAACATAATTGTGGCGATAGATTTTCATGGATTTATGTTTTTTTTTTATTTTTTGATTTCAAAATTGGGATTTTAGTCATTGGATTTTCTAGAATTTATTTATTTTCTCTAAATTATTTTTATTAATGGATTGTTTATGGACTTTTGTTTTCATGTTGTATTTTTGTGATATTTTTATAAAATTTTATTTTTTTATTATGGATTTATTCTTCTTATTAAAAAAAAGTTTGATGTAAAATACTCAACTCAATTCAAACCAATTAAAGTGCTTTCATTTTGGAATTTACCAACTATTTTGTTTTATTATTGGCCTTAATTTTGATTGTAATTTTTACCACCTTAATATAATTTAGACTAAATATTATTTAATTCTTTTTTATTCTTAATATTATAAATTATACATGTATTCGTAGTTATGTTATTAGCCTTATTTTGGGGTTGCACTTACTGACTTCGATCAAGGCCTTTTGAGGATATTTTGGGACCTTTGATCTCTAGGATAGAAGATAATGATGTTGACTCCTTGGACCCAAATCCCCCAAAAATGGGACATTTCACTGATGATTATACCACATAATCCTACTAAAAGATTTTGCTCAATTTTGGGTCATTTTGATTGATCTACAAGCCCGTGAGTATCAATTTAGTTATTTGGGATCCAAATCCTTCGGAAATGGCCTATTTGCTCATAATGATCCTAGGTAGATGCATGAAATGGTCTCCCTTAATGTTAGGTAATGTTAATCCCATTAGGTCACCTTTGACTACCACGCCTACAAAAAGCCCATTTGGTTAAATCAAGCCGAAAACCCAAGCGTAATATTGCCCATTTGAACATGAATAGCTTTCTTATGCGTAGGTGAATCTCATCCTCAAATTTCATATCATTTCATGGTCTTTTGGAACTAATTTTTCCTTTAGAAGTTTCAAGGTTGTCGGAAATTTAGTATACTAAAAGGGGTTGACTATCCATACTCCAAGCAAAACCATGAAAAAATAAAAAATAGAAACATGTAATTATATGATTTAAAACACAACCTTTAAATTCAAGCCTATGGTAAGATGAAAGCCACTTAAACTTCAAATCTAAACTAAACTGGTTTTGTCATGGACCAAGTTATGTTTTCATTCTGTGCAACATTTCTTATAATCCTAAAAGTCCCTAAAATCTAGAGGATTTTAAGGGAAAATACCCCATAAATATTCACTAAACAAGATCAGACCTTAATTGATTATGTGTGCTAATCGGGTGTCCTGGCCTTGATTTTGTGCAAATATATATATATTTTTTGTATATGGGGTTGAGTGACCCCCCCCCCCCCCCCCCCCCTCCCCACCACCACAACCCCCACCCAAAAAAAAAAAAAAAAAAAAAAAAAAAAAAGAGGTGAACAGCGACAATGTGGAGAAAAGCTAGATAGAAAATTATAGGTGAGGCTAGGTTTTGCGATCTTGAGCAAATATGAGGAGGACGGGGTATGGGTTGCGAAGGAGTTGAAATAAGAAACGTGAGAGAACAACAGACGAGAGAGATTAAGAAAAAGGAAAAGAAGATCAGAAAAGAAGCTTGAAGAAGAGACAATGGGTGACTGACTTGGTGATGTGAGTGAGGTGCTGATGTGTGTTGGGAACAGAGAGAGAATGTGAGTTTGGTCCATTGAGGAAGAAGAGAAAGAAACAAGAAGACAAAAAGGGAAGAAGAGAGAAACGAGAAGAGGAAGAGAAGATCAATAGATGGGCATTCTGAGAGAGAAGCCACAAAAAGAGGAATTTTGATCTAGTTCCTGTTTAGGTTAGGTGTCAAGCCCCAGGTCTTTTAATTGTGGATTGGATCGATTTATTGAGTTTGAGTCGAGTTGAGAGGGTTAGATGCATATGTGATAGGTCATTTTAGAAGTTTAGATCATTGTATGCAAGGCACTTTGTTGTAGCACTCATTGGAGATGGACAGGCCAAACCTTCTTGGGCTTTAGAAACAAGTTATTGGACCTTTGTGAGGCAAAAGCCCTTTTTCCAAATTACTTAAAACTCATTAAAGAGCAGAGAGCCCTTTCTTGTAAATTTGATAAACCCTTGTTTTAACTTAACCCTAAATCTTCCAATCGTTTTCTCTTTCATATCTTCGTAAACTCTTTTTCTTCCGTTCCTCTTCCCTGCAACCATAGACGTAGCAGATAGGCTTCCTAAGATCAAGATGATCAGACCATCATCATATTTTATTCTTTTTCCCCTCTTTTTTTTAGCTTGATATTGTCTACAACCCTGGTAAGTATCAACCTCTTAGGCTTTCATGTAGTTTCTTTCAGTTTATTAGGACATGCTTAATAGCTTAGGAAGATCTTTACTTAGATCTGTTGGCTTTCTGGTTGGAGAATTGAAACCAGGTAAGGGTTTATGCGTGAGTAGACCAAGCCATTTTGGATTTGAGCTTTCGATACATATATTTGAGGCAAGTGGATAATTACAACTAATGCTTGTATATTTGGTTTCACTTGTTTAGAATTGGTTAAATTATGATTTAGATTGTAATTTGATTTATTAACTATGTAATAAAGAGTTTCAGCTATATGAGATGGGTTTTTGGATGATGAAATGGCCAAAAGGGGCGAGACTATGTGCACTTACGGTTAAGCCATAAGCCAATCTACGGTTAGACTATGGCTCATGTTCCAGTGAGCTGTTTTTGGGGCCATTGTACTACAATAAGCTTTACAGCTAGCCGCAAATTCTCTTATGCCTACATTGTAAGAGGATTTATGGCTAAGTCGTAAGAGTGGTTAGTTAAGCCGTAAGTCAACTATGGCCCAGCCATAAATTAACTACGACTAAGTCGTGAGTGCCCATTGTCATGCCCCGAACCTGAGAATTGGGGATTACAGTGGATCCCTAGGCATGGCACACGTAATCCCATAGCAATCGGTGCCATGTCAAAATGCGTACGAACTACTACAAAGGAGATTCCACAGGTACGTGTGAGGAAGATCCATAAACATATATTTATGATACAATGTTAAAACGGAAGCCTGTGAAGTACATTATAATCAATCATAAGCAATAATAAAATCACGCGCAATTACCATAATATAATCCAAAGCCTATTAATTAAACCATCCATATGCACACAATTAAAATACTTAAACATATCTTTTACTGAGAATGATAAGTCTTTCAAACAATAGTTTCAAAATAACGTCATATAATCAAATATCTAGGTCCTAAACAAATTCGAAAACAAACTCCCATGACGCTCTTCAGAGGATGATTACTAGAAGACATCACCCTCATCCCACTCATCTATACCCCGAGGTATCACTGTGGTTCCTTTTAGGGGTGCATCGATTACTGTAATAGCATTGGGTTCGATACCTGTAACACCACGGGTAGCACTGTTAACACGACGGTTAAGCAAATATAGAGATATATAATACTATCATATTGTATCAATTGAATTAGAGAACATATTGATTAAAAGAAAGCAATAGCAGAAGTTAAGCATATTGTATATGTGATAAGCATAAATATCGAATCATAAATGGAAACATAATAACATACGAACTGGTAATCCACATGGCATCTTCTCTTTAGAAGAGAGTATATCATACTGTAGGAAATCACTAGCGATCGGGCCAAGACCATCTAGTTACCCTAAGAGCGTGGACCAACTCTTCGTACAACTACTGTAGTACGTAACATACATAATAACCGCATTTGGTCCCGTCGAACCTTCTATGGGTAAAAGCTAAGTGGTGCCGATTCAATGTATTAAGACCGATCAGAATTCGTACATTTTTACTTATCATATATAAGGATTGATTGACTTATATTTAGAACTTATACCAGTCTTAAGTTCGTATTCAGTCATAAAATCAAAAGTAACAAAGTGACTATCATTTAAACAATGTATACTCAAATGAGCTAATAGAGCTCGAACCCTCTCAACCTTGTTACCCCTTTCTTGGCTCATAGGCTCACACTCAGTAGAAGCTCTGTCTCCGATTTTGCCTCAAGGTTCACCAGGAGGAATAGGTATATAATAAAATCATGTTGAGGTCAAGGTTATTTAACAATATGAATGCATTTGGATTGAGTGTTTACCAAGGATGTTTACTAGCCAACCCTAAGTTAGATAATCAGTTTTTCTGAGGTCATTTAGTACGATGTATTCATAAAACATTCGGTGTCGATGTGTTACCAAAAATCTTAGTGTTACATTGTGTAAGTAATAGACACCTCTTATTATGCTAACACCCATGATGTGACGTCGGGGAAACAACCAGAAAATCGAAGGGGATGAGTGATAGCTTTGCACTCTTCCTCCTTAATATTTGATTACATTGGGCTATTTTAATTAAGGTAAGGGTGCCTTATTTAAAGCCTTATAAAGTCTTTGAAATTCCTAATATTCTAAGTTCATTGTATTCTTATGGCTTAGCCGTGTGGCATAAGTTCTCCTTTAATTTCACTCGCAATTATGGTTTAGCAGTATGTTGGTCTATGGCTTAGTCGTATGAAGCCTACGGCTGGGCCACGGCTGAGCTACAGCTTAGACGTAGTATAATCCATGGCTTGGCCGTAGTGCACTCTATGGCTTAGCCATGGGGTCGGCAGTAAAAGAAAAGCTAGACTTTGGGTCCTTTGGAAAGTTAGCTGTAAAATAGCATACGGCTTGGTCATGGGGTGATTACGGCTTAGCCATAATGCACTTCACGGCTTGGCCATAGAAGAAATTCAGATTTTTGGCTCTCTGGATTCTGAGTAGTAGTGTACTTATGGCTTAGCCATGAGCTTCGCCGTAAGCATCAGAATTTCTGGAAGCTGCTTTTGAAGCACAAGTTTAATACAAAACTCTTTAGTTTGGGTTCCAATTTCTGTGATCCATTCCTACCATTTTACATTCCAAGTTACATATCATCACAGTAGGTCCTCATTCTCCTAATCCCACCATTCATTTTCCATTGACTCATAAACATCATGTATTTTCATAAAATAAGTGTAAAAGGGCTATAAACTTGCATTTAGAGAGATTACTTCAAGAATCAACAAACAAAACATGCATATAGTAATATATACTCTTATACTTGCCTTTAATTTAGTGCTTGACCCAAAACTAGCCTCTCGTTTGGTTTGAAGATCGAGAAAGCTCAATAAAAGGAACTCCTACTACATATAAAGACATGCAAGTAGTGAATTGAGTGTAAGATGCATGCATGTTACTCGTTTGAGTCTCTTTGACTCTTTTGAACTCAAAGGAATGAAATGGTGGTGGTTCTTTACCTTAAAGAGCCATTGATTAAAGAAGAGAAGGAAGAAGTGATGAAATGGTTAGCTCCAAAGGTAGAAAATGCGTAAAAAGATGACATAGAAAAAGATGAGTGCTTTGGTTCCTACATGCACAGTCTCAAGACTCAATTTCCAACTCTAGATTGAAGAGGAGATGAGAGAAGAGTGAAAGTGGAGCTCCAGCAGAGAGAAACTTCAGGGTAAGAAAAGGGGACGATGGTTACTTCTTTTTAACCCAAATTTTCTTGAGTTTTTGCATGCAAGTCCACTTTCTTTGAGAAAATTACAGTTTGAGTCAAATGATATTCAATTGGACTAGGATGGATCCAAATTAAGTTCGGCCAATTATGAAAGATGATTGACAAGATAAAAAAACACATGATGCGACTAATGTGGTGCTAAAATGATGCAAACCATGTGACTCATCATCATCATCATCATCATCATCAAAGCCTTATCCCAACCATGTTAGGGTCGGCTATAGCCCTTGCACACTTTTCATTGCAACCGGGCGATGCTGCAATGCGTCGCTTAAAGCGGGGAATACCGTAGCCTTATTGTGAAATATCATTTGTTTAGAATTCATGTTTGGGTTGTGACAAAGTTTTACGCTGGCTGTCACTTACCTAACGCAACCGTCCTCCTTTACCCGGGCTTGGGACCGGCAGCAAAACTGGCGGACTTATGCAAACCATGTGACTCTAAAGTATAAAAAGGTCCTTGACTACCTAAATAAGATTCGAATCTGACTCAACTAAGGTTTGAACCCGACCCAACTACCTATCCATGACCCAAATCGAAGCAAATTTGTGTTAAATTAACCTAATTAAGCATTAATTAGGGTAAAATAAGATTAGTTATATTAAATTAGGATTAATTAGGGTTTGGATCTTACATCCTCTCCCTCTTTAAGATCATTCGGTCCTCCGAATGCAACATACCTTAGGTAGAAGCTCTGGATATTTTTCCTGAACTTGTTCCTCGAGCTCCGAAGTAACTTCTTCTTGTCCATGATGCTCCCATAGAATCTTAACCCATTTAATTGTCTGAGTACGCAACACTTGGTCCTTGATTTCAATGACATGAAGGGGTCTTTCCTCAGAGCTCACATCCGACTTAACGTGGGTGTTGTCAATACGTGAAACATGTCATGAACTCCCATGAGTTGAGGTGGTAATTCCAACCTATAAGCTAAATCTCCAACTCTGTTATGAATTTCAAAAAGTCCTACAAATCGTGGAGCTAGCTTGCCTTTTTGTCCAAACTTGATAGTACCCTTCATTGGAGAAACTTTCAAGAAAACCTTGTCTCCTACTTGAAACTTAAGAGGTCTATGACGATTATCTGTATAACTCCTTTGATGAGATCGTGCAACCTTCAATCTATCATGAACTTTTTGTACTTTTTCCTCTGTGTTCGCAATAAGAGAAGGTCCATGGAAACTTATAACTTTGACTTCTTCCCGATAGACTAGTGTATGGCACTTACGCCCATATAAGGCTTTGAATGGAGCCATTTTGATGCTCGCTTGATAATTATTGTTGTATGCAAATTCACACAAGGAGAGGTGTTTATCCCACTCTTTCCCAAAGTCTAAAACGCTAGCTTGAGGCATATCTTCAAGGGTTTATATTGCACTCTCCGATTGTCCATTGGTCTGAGGATGATAAGCAGTGCTGAAATTGAGTTTGGTACCCATGGATATCTGAAAGACTGTCAAAAGGAAGAAATGAATCTACTATCTTTGTTGGAGACTAGGTTACCGTGCAACTGTGTAATCCCATTAGTGATGATCTTAGCCATCTCATGAATTTCATCCCTTTCCTGATAAGAAAAAAATAGGCTGACTTTGTTAGTCAATCGATAATCATCCATATGGCATCGTGATGCTTACTTATCCGGGGTAGCCCTAAAACAAAATTCATCAAAATATTTTCACATTTCCACTTTGGAATATGCAGAGGATGTAAAAAACCGAGAGGCTTTTTATGTTCAGCCTTCACAAGTTGATAGGTAAAACATTTGGCCATAAAACCTGTAATGTCTTTTTCATGTTATTCCACCAAAACATGCCATTCAAATTTTGATAAATTTTAGTACTCCTAAGATGCATAGATACCTTGCGTGATGTGCTTCAGTCATGATTACTTCTTTCAGATTTTGAACTGCTAGGACACATAGTCTATCTCTGAAGTGTAACACACCATCCACTATCCTGAAATCTGGCCTCTGAGATATATGATCACGAATCTTAATGAACTCTACGTCTTCAAAGGGTCTTTCTTTAATTTGCTGTATCAGGGTTGGTTCAAAGACAGACATCGCTACTAGCATGACCTTATCATCAACGAATTCGATTTCTACATCCAAATCTCGAAATTCTTCCACTAGTGACCACTGATCACACATAGCTGCCATTTCAACAGTTGAATTTCGGCTAAGAGCATCAGCTACTATATTACCCTTTCTTGGAAAGTACTT
Organism: Sextonia rubra; assembly: GCA_037013555.1. NCBI lineage: Eukaryota > Viridiplantae > Streptophyta > Magnoliopsida > Laurales > Lauraceae > Sextonia > Sextonia rubra. The sequence continues at coordinate 71,151,069 of JASUAD010000001.1, forward strand.
GATTGGAAAATCATAGTTCTTTATAAACTCTAGCCATCTACATTGTCTCATGTTGAGAGAATAAGTACTGTAAAGTACAAGGATCATTATGCACTTCAAATTTCTTTCCATACAAGTAGTGTCTCCACAACTTTAAAAAAAATATGACAGCAGCCAATTTCAAATCATGTGTGGCATAGTTCCTTTCATATTCTTTTAACTATCGAGATCTATAAGCTATCACTATTCCATTTTGCATTAACACACATCCCAACCAGATTCTTAAAGCATCAGTACAAATAACAAATCCACCACTACCTTTTGGTAGAGATAAGATTGCGGCTGAGATTAGTTTCTCCTTAAAGGATTTAGAACTTGATTCACATTCATCCGACCAAACAAATAGTTCATTTTTCTCAGTCAACTTTGTCAATGGTGCTGCTATTCTGGAAAAGTATTTCACAAACCTTCGATAGCAGCCCGCTAAACCGACAAAAATTCTAACTTCTGCAATTGTCGTCACGCCCCGATCCCAGGAATTTGGGGATTGAATGGGCTCCTAGGGCGTGGATACGTAATCCCGTAGAAATTCATACCCTAAAGAGTTGTGCATGGAATCCTACAAGGGAGATTCCACAGGAACGTGTGAGGCAAGCCAACACATGTAGGGATATAACACGTCATAAGTGGATGCCTGCGAAATACTCAGTAATAATCAGGAGCAAGTTAAAGAACATATTCTTCTTCATGCATAGATAGATATATCGGTATATATATATATCAGTCCTTAAGTCTACAATTTCATTTCATTTCATACACCCATCCCCTATTAAAGGAGTCAACGCATAAAATGTTCCATTTGAACTTTCCCCAAGGGAAGACCAACATGAGATAGCAACGCCTCCAAAGCCCGACGCACTCCGTAGGATGACTAATAAAAAACTTTGCCATCCTTCCATTCATCTATACCCTAAGGTACCGCTGGGGCACTCTCCGGGGGCGCATCAACACCCGAGTTGGAACTGAGCTCTGTACCTGCAGTACCAAGGGTAACCCTATTAACACAACGGTTAAGCAAGTACCGAGGCATAGGAAACTAGTATGGCATAATGTATCAAATGAACATGACAATATGCATTAATCAAAGAAAGAACTGATAGTTTAATAGACATATGGTGCATGAGTAGCAATGAATGAGGAAATTACACTTAAAAACATTGTATATACTGAAGGGCAACCACGACGCTCTATTCTCCCAAAGTGGAGCATACATATGGGTCGCTAGAGGACCAAGCTAGCTTCCTGAGAAGCGTCGATAACTCCTCCATAAACTACTGCAGTAGTGACAAACATATACCCAAGGGGCACAAGCTAAGTGGCACCGACTCATATTCAATCGTACTAGTCATAGCATACATAAGGGATATCAGTCTAAAAGTGTAATTAATCATGAAAGCAGACGGATGATTAAACGAAGTATATGCATATGAGCTACAAGGCTCGAACCTCGGCTATACCCTTGGCTAACAAGCACACACTCAGTAAAAGCTCTGGCTTGTCAGACACGCACTCATTAGAAGCTCAGGTCTGAATTGCCTCAGGGTTTGCCAGAGGAAGTGAATCCGATAACCATCATGCTGAAGGTGATGTACGTTAGCAAGATGAATGCATTCGGGTTAAGTAAGTATCCAAGGAATCACTATCCACCCTATATTAGGTAACCGATGATCCCAAGGACATTCAACACGATGTACTCATAAGATATCCGATGTCATTGTGTTACCGCGTCTTGGTATCACCTCATATGCATACAGGACACCCATTCTTATGCCACATCCATGATTTCCCATTGGGAGATTATCCGGAAATCGTTTATTTTCTCCAACATGTGCTCGCCAGTGGACCAGTGTGGAGGTATGAAAGGTGCCCATACTAAGCCCTACAAGGTCATTGAGGGTTCCCAATATCCTATATTCAGTGGGTTTTTAAGGCTTAGCCGTGTACAAGGTTATGGCCTAGCCGAGTGGCTCGAATTCCTTTCTAGATTTCAGGTGCAGTTACAGCTTAACCATATGTTGGCCTACGGCTTAGCCGTGCTAGGCTTACGGCTAGGTTACGGTCAGGTTACGGCTTAGCAGTAGTGCGTTTCACGGTGCAGCCGTGTGTAAGCTGTAGAAGAAGTGGGTATTTCGAGCTCTCTAGAAAGCTCGTCATAGGAAGGCTTACTGCTTAGGTACGGGTTAGACACGGCTTAGCTGTAGTGAAATTCACGGCGCAGCCATGGGCGAGCCGCAGTACAAAAACCCAATTTGTTGCTCTCGGGACTTTGAGCCATAAATACTCATGGCTTCGCAGTGGCTTCGCCGTACGCTTCAGAAACCTGAAGTTGGTTCTGCTGCTCCGTTCAATTCGGAATCAATCCATAACCTAACTTATGAAAAGTGTCTGTGACTTAATTGAAGTGTACCTAAAGGTATTCGAGACTCACGGACCCTCCTATTCCACTTTGATCATCCTAAGTCAATCCATATCCCACTTGTATACCATTAAACGGTGAAAAATGGCTGAAATTGGAGAAGTTAAGGAGCTAACTCACTAGTCAATAAGTTAATCATACATGCATCACGTATGACTCAAATACTTGCCTTTTACCAGCGTTAACCCTCCCCTCAACTCTTTCTTGCTGTATGCTCAAGGAACTTCCAAATCAAAGTGGGCTCTCTTTAGTTTAAAGGAGATGGGTTCCAGTAGGACGTCGTACAAGCCTGAAGGTGAAGGTATGTGGAGCCGAATCCTCCTTCATGCAAGGCTTCGAGGGTTGAGATGGAGAGGAGGAAGAGCAGAGATGGCGACCTCCAACGTTCCAGAGTGAAAAGTGAGGAGAAACATTGGTTTCTCCCTTTTTAAATCAAAGTTTTTAATAGTATTGCATGCAAGCTCAATAATTCCGGGAAATTACGATTTAGGTCAAGTGGGCCTCTTTTGAGCTAGGATGAGTCGGACCAAGTCGAACCCAATATGAAAAATGATCTACACGAAAATTACACAAAGGGCAAGGGGTTTAGGTGTGCATAGGGTGCAAGAATAATTACAATAAGGCCCTTAACCACTTAGACAAGGTTCGAACCCAACCCATCTACCTAACCTCGACCCGAACCCAGTAGTTTTGAATTAAATTCATCTTAGTAAGGTTTACTTAGTATAAACAAGATTAATTAACGGAGATTATGGTTAGTGGGATCCGGGTCCTTACATCCTCCCCCACTTAAGATCATTCGGTCTTCCGAATGCAACGTACTTCGGGTAGAAGTTCCGGGTATTTTTTCCTAATCTGGTCCTCAAGCTCCCAAGTGGCCTCTTCCTGCCCGCGATGCTCCCATAGGATCTTAACCCATTTGATCATCCGGGTACACAAGACTTGTTCCTTAGTGTCAATGACATGAAGTGGTTTTTCTTCATAGCTAGCATCAGGCCTAACTTATATGTCGTCCAACTCAAGAACATGTGAAGGATCTGGAAGATACTTCCTAAGCATCGACACATGGAATACATCATGAACTCTCACAAGCGGGGTTGGTAGCTCCAACTGATAAGCTAAGTCTCCAACCCTGCTCTGTATCTCGAAAGGTCCTACAACTCGCAGAGCTAGCTTACCCTTTTGTCCGAACCTGATAGTACCCTTCATTGGGGAAACTTTCAAGAAAACTTTGTCCCCCACTTGGAACTCAAGGGGCTGATGGCGATTATCTGCATAACTTTTCTAATGTGATCGTGCAGTCCTCAATTTATCATGCACCTTTTGCACTTTTTCCGCTGTGTTCGTTACCAGGGCGGGTCCATGGAAACTCCTGATCCCAACCTCTTCCCAACAGACCGGTGTACGTCACTTATTTCCATACAAGGCTTCAAATGGAGCCATTCCGATGCTCGCATGATAACTATTATTGTATGCAAATTCGTATAGGGAGAGGTGTTCATCCCACTCCTTCCCGAAATCCAACACGCTAGCTCATAGCATATCTTCAGGGCTTTGTATTGTTCGCTCCGATTGCCCGTTGGTCTGCAGATGATAAGCAGTGCTAAAACTGAGTCTAGTACCCAAGGATGTTTGAAAAGACTGCCAGAAGGAAGACACAAACCTACTGTCTCGATTGGAAACAATTGAGACTGGAGTGCCATGTAGCCGAACAATCTCATCAATGAAGATCTTGGCCATCTCGTGAAATTTCATCCCTTTCCTGATGGGAATAAAATGGGCTGACTTCATTAGTCGGTCGATAATCACCCACACAGTATCATGATGTTTACTGGTTCGGGGTAGCCCCGAAACAAAATCCATTGTGAGATTCTCCCATTTCCACTTTGGAATTTGTAAAGGGTGTGATAGGTCGGGAGGCTTCCGATGTTCAGCCTTTACTCGCTGGCAGGTAAGGCACCTTACCACAAAGCCCGCAACATCTCGCTTCATGTTATTCCACCAAAACCTGCCATATAAATTCTGGTACATTTTTGTACTTTCGGGGTGCATGGAATAGTGAGCATGATGTGCCTCAGTCTTGATTGCCCTCTTTAAGTTATGATTTTGGACCGCTGGAACACAAAGCCGATCTCTGAAGTACAGTACACCATCTACCAACTTGAAGTCGGGTTTCTTCGATATGTGGTCACGAATCATAACAAACTCCGGATCTTCAAACTACCTCTCTTTGATCTGTTGAATTAGGGTGGGCTCGAAGATTGACATAGCTATTAACATGACCTTATCATCCACGAATTTCACCTCCACATCCAAATCTCGGAATTCCTCCACCAGAGACCATTCACCACACGTTGCTGCCATTTCAATGGTAGATTTCCTGCTCAAAGCATCAGCCACTACATTCCCTTTTTCAGGGAAATATTTGATCGGAAAATCATAATCCTTTATGTATTCGAATCATCTACACTGTCGCATATTAAGATCATGCTGCGAAAATAGATACTAGAGACTGCGATGGTCTCTATGGACTTCAAATCTCTCCCCATACAAATAGTGTCTCCATAACTTCAATGCGAAAACCACTGCAGCTAATTTTAAATCATGTGTAGCATAATTTTTCTCATGTTCTTTCAATTGTCGAGATCCATACGCTATCACCTTTCCATTCTGCATGAGTACGCATCCTAAGCCAATCCTCGAGGCATCTGTATAGATAATGAATCCACCACTCCCCTTTGGTAGGGATAAGATCGGGGCGGAGGTTAGTTTCTTTTTGAGGAGTTAGAAACTCGACTCACACTCGGCTGACCAAACAAATGGCTCATTCTTCCGAGACAGTTTTGTCAAAGGTGTGGCTATTTTAGAAAAGTCCTTCACAAACCTTTTATAATAACCTATCAAGCCAACAAAGCTTCTAACCTCTGCAACTGTTTTGGGACTTTGCCAATTGATTATAGCCTCAACCTTAGCTGGATCTGCTGCAAGCCTATCCTTTGAGATTATATGCCCCAAAAAGGCGACTTGTTCCAACCAGAATTCACACTTGTCCATTTTGGCATATAGTCGGTGGTCCCTTAATAATTGCAGAGAAATCTTCAGATGTTCCGCATGCTCATCTCTGATCTTGGAGTATACCAATACATCATCAATGAAAATTACTACAAACCGATCAAGGTATGGTGAAAAGATCTTGTTTATCAAAGCCATAAACACCGCGAGGGCATTTGTTAACCCAAAAGGCATGACCAATAATTCATAATGCCCATATCTTGTCCTGAAAGCTGTTTTCAACGTATCTTGATCTCTAACTTGCAGCTGATGATATCCGGACCTTAGATCAATCTTCGAAAAATGGGTGGCACCCTGTAATTGATCAAATAGTTCATCAATTCTAGGCAGTGGATATTTGTTTTTTATTGTCACTTGATTTAACTGCCTAAAATCAATACACATTCTGAAGGTGCCGTCCTTCTTCTTCACGAATAAAACTAGGGCTCCCCATGGTGACGTGCTAGGATGAATGAATCCCTTATCCAATAAGTCTTGCAACTGTACTTTTAGCTCACGCAATTCTGCTGGGGCCATCCTATACGGGGCCTTAGAAATGGGGGTAGTACCGGGTACTAACTCTATAGTAAAGTCCACTTCCCTAATCAGAGGAATACTAGGTACTTCGTCAAGAAATACATCAGGGAACTCACAAACCACAGGTATTTCTTCCAGCTTCTTAGGTGTTTTCTTTTCCACAATGAAGGCGATATACCCCTCACAACCATTATGAATTAGCCTTTCCGCTCGAAGTACTAAAATTAATCTAGTGTTTGAGCTCTTCTTGTCACCTTGGAACACAACACTTGGGCCATCTTCACTCACCTTTATGGTGACAGTCTTACGGAAACAATCTAAGTAGGCCATATATTTAGTCAACCAATCCATGCCTAAGATTACATCGAAATCGTGCATGGGCAACACGATGAGTTCCGCTGGGAGAAGAAATTCTCCAATAAGAACTCGACAACCAGGGTAATAATCGTCACAAGTTACCCTCTTGCCAACCGGAGTGATAACACTCAATACATATGGTAACTGTGCTGGCGATTCCCGTATCCTGCTAGAAAATCGGGGTGAAATGAAGGAGTGCGAAGATCCTGAATCAAACAACACTCTAGTTTCAATGCCGTAAACAGAAACCTTACCTACAACCACATGCTCCGATGCTTCTGCTTCTTCCTTAGTCAACGCATAGGCGCGGCCTTGCCTTTGAGGTCGGTGTTACGGTCCTTGCTTTTGCGGTCCTTGACCTTGCTCTGATTGCCCTTGGCCTTGTCTCACCTGCTGTTGTTGACGGTTAGGGACTGGTGGCACTACCTTAGGAGACTGCCGATACTGCTGCTGCAGTGGGGCTCAACTAGGATCCTTCCTTTTCGGGCACTCTAACAAGCGATGGTCCATTGAGCCACAGCCAAAACAGGCTCCCGTGGACCTCCAACATTTGCTAGTCTCATGACCCTTCCCGCATACATCGTAGACTAGCCGTGATGTCCCGCTAACAACTCCCTTCTGTTTCTTAAAATGCTGCTGACCTTTCTCAGAAGGCGGAACACTCTTCTTGGACTCTCCCAAGAATAGGCTTTTCTCAATCTCTTCCGCCGCATAGGCCCTGGCTACTGCATCATCATATTGGGCTGGTCGTTGGAAGGCGATAGCATGCCCGTTGATAGCGGGCCTCAACCCCTTAAGAAACCTTTCCACCCTCTTCTCCTCCGTGTTAATTAGATCCAAAGCAAACCGAGAGAGCTGGCTGAATACATGCATGTATTCTGCAACGGTCATGGAGTTCTACTGTAGGGCGAGGAACTCTGCCTTTTTCTTATGGGTCACATGTTCAGGAATAAACTTCTTCCTAAATTGCCTTTTAAAGGCCTCCCATACAGTAGCATCCGGCATTGCCCTCATGTGGTCCCGGATACTCTTCCACCATGTATCCGCGCTATCCCAAAACATGGAGGTTAAGAGGACCACCTGCTGCCTTGGTGTACAAGTTAATGTATCGAAGACATTCTCAGTGTGGACAAGCCATTCATCTGCTTGCAACGGATCCTCTTGTCTTGTAAACTCCGTGGCTCCCCTCTTTCGGAACTTTTCATACAAGGAATTGGGATCTCCAGGTTGATCTTGCCTGTTCAATAAAGCGGCTTACTGCAATTGCATCGCAGCTTGATTGGCATTACTTGCAGCTAGTTGATGCATCAACATCATAAACTGTTCCTCCATAGTGTAGGTGGGACGAAGAGGAGGTGGCTGCGGAGGGTCAGCACCTTCCAATTTAACATTATCGCGGTCATTATTACCGAATTGTTGTTTGTACTAGACCCAGACGCCATGGATCTGCAATCACAATGGTTATTAGTCATATATAGATATACATACATACTATAGTTATATCGGAAGGTTATAATTACAATAGAAAATCCACCCCGAATGGACCTATTGGAACCTCACCACGTTTCCTAATGTTTCTGAGTCTTTTAATTGACTTCTTAGGGTGGGCTCTGATACCATTACTTACGTATGTCACGCCCCGATCCCGGGAATTTGGGGATTGAGTGGGCCCCCAGGGCGTGGATACATAATCCCGTAGAACTCCGTGCCCCGAAGAGTTGTGCACGGAATCCTACAAGGGAGATTCCATAGGAACGTGTGAGGCAAGCCAACACACGTAGGGATATAACTCGTCATAAGCGGATGCCTGCGAAATACTCAGTAATAATCAAGAGCAAGTTAAAGAACAAATTCTTCTTCATGCATAGATAGATATATCGGTATATATATATCAGTCCTTAAGTCTACAATTTCATTTCATTTCATACACCCATCCCCTATTAAAGGAGTCAACGCATAAAATGTTCCATTTGAACTTTCCCCAAGGGAAGACCAACATGAGATAGCAACGCCTCCAAAGCCCGACGCACTCCATAGGATGACTAATAAAAGACATTGCCATCCTTCCATTCATCTATACCCTGAGGTACTGCTGGGGCACTCTCCGGGGGTGCGTCAACACTCGAGTTGGAACTGAGCTCTGTACCTGCAATACCAAGGATAACCCTATTAACACGACGGTTAAGCAAGTACCGAGGCATAGGAAACTAGTATGGCATAATGTATCAAATGAACACGACAATATGCATTAATCAAAGAGAGAACTGATAGTTTAATAGACATATGGTGCATGAATAGTAATGAATGAGGAAATTATACTTAAAAACATTGTATATACTGAAGGGCAACCACGACGCTCTATTCTCCCAAAATGGAGCATACATATGGGTCACTAGGGGACCAAGCTAGCTTCCCTAGGAGCGTCGACAACTCTTTCGTAAACTACTGCAGCAGTGACAAACATATACCCAAGGGGCACAAGCTAAGTGGTGCCGACTCAGATTCAATCGTACTAGTCATAGCATACATAAGGGATATCAGTCTAGACGTGTAATTAATCATGAAAGCAGACGGATGATTAAACGAAGTATATGTATATGAGCTACAAGGGTCGAACCTCGGCTATACCCTTGGCTAGCAAGCACACACTCAGTAGAAGCTCTGGTTTGTCAAACACGCACTCATTAGAAGCTCAGGTCTGAATTACCTCAGGGTTTGCTAGAGAAAGTGAATCCGATAATCATCATGCTGAAGGTGATGTACGTTAGCAAGATGAATGCATTCGGGTTAAGTAAGTATCCAAGGAATCACTATCCACCCTATATTAGGTAACCGATGATCCTAAGGACATTCAACATGATGTACTCATAAGATCTCCGGTGTCATTGTGTTACCGCGTCTTGGTATCACCTCATATGCATACAGGACACCCATTCTTATGCCACATCCATGATTTCGCATTGGGAGATTATCCGGAAATCGTTTATTTTCTCCAACATGTGATCGCCAGTGGACCAGTGTGGAGGTATGAAAGGTGCCGATGCTAAGTCCAACAAGGTCATTGAGGGTTCCCAATATCCTATATTCAGTGGGTTCTTAAGGCTTAGCTGGGTACAAGGTTACGGCCTAGCCGAGTGGCTCGAATTCCTTTCTAGATTTTAGGTGCAGTTACGGCTTAACCATATGTTGGCCTACGGCTTAGCCGTGCTAGGCCTATGGCTAGGTTACGGTCAGGTTATGGCTTAGCCGCAGTGCGTTTCACGGTGCAGCTATGTGTAAGCCATAGAAGAAGTGGGTATTTCGAGCTCTCTAGAAAGCTCGTCATAGGAAGGCTTACTGCTTAGGTACGGGTTGGACACAGCTTAGCCGTAGTGAAATTCACGGCGCAGCCGTGGGCGAGCCGTAGTACAAAAACCCAATTTGTTGCTCTCGGGACTTTGAGCCATAAATACTCACGGCTTAACCGTGGCTTCGCCGTAAGTTTCAGAAACCTGAAGTTGGTTATGCTGCTCCATTCAGTTTGGAATCAATCCATAACCTAACTTATGAAAAGTGTCTGTGACTTAATTGAAGTGTCCCGAAAGGTATTCGACACTCACAGACCCTCCTATTCCACTTTGATCATCCTAAGTCAATCCATATCCCACTTGTATACCATTAAACGATGAAAAATGGCTGAAATTAAAGAATGTAAGGAGCTAAAATTAAAGAATGTAAGGAGCTAACTCAATAGTCAATAACTTAATCATACATGCATCACGTATGACTCAAATACTTGCTTTTGACCAGCGTTAACCCTCCCCTCAACACTTTCTTGCTGTATGCTTAGGGAACTTCCAAATCAAAGTGGGCTTTCTTTAGTTTAAAGGAGATGTGTTCCAGTAGGACGTCGTACAAGCCTGAAGGTGAAGGTATGTGGAGCCGAATCCTCCTTCATGCAAGGCTTCAAGGGTTGAGATGGAGAGGAGGAAGAGCAAAGATGGCGACCTCCAACGTTCCAAACTGAAAAGTGAGGAGAAACGTTGGTTTCTCCCTCTTTAAATCAAAGTTTTCTATAGTATTGCATGCAAGCCCAATAGTTCCCGGGAAATTACGATTTAGGTCAAGTGGGCCTCTATTGAGTTAGGATGAGTCGGACCAAGTCAAACCCAATATGAAAAATGATCTACACGAAAAATCACACAAAGGGCAAAGGGTTGAGGTGTCCATAGGGTGCGAGAATAATTACAATAAGGCCCTTAACCACTTGACAAGGTTCGAACCCAACCCATCTACCTGACCTTGACCCGAACCCAGTAGTTTTGAATTAAATTCGCCTTAGTAAGGTTTACTTAATATCAACAAGATTAATTAACGAAGATTAAGGTTAGTGGGATCCGGGTCCTTACAACTGTCTTAGGGGTTTGCTAACTAGTTATTGCCTCAATCTTAGCTGGATCTACTACAAGTCCATCCTTTGAAATTATATACCATAAGAAGGTAACTTGTCCCAACCAAAAATCACATTTATCTAGTTTGGCATACAATTGATGATCTTTCAACAACTACAATGAAGTCCTCAAATGCTCAACATGTTCATCTCTGGTCTTGGAATACACCAATACAACATCAATAAAAATCACCACAAATTGATCAAGGTAAGATGATAAGATTCTATTCATCAAAGACATAAATATAGCTGGGGCATTTGTCAACCCAAATGGTATGACTAAGAATTCATAGTGCCCATATCTTAACTTGAAAGCTGTTTTAGATGTATCTTATTCTCTAACTCTCAACTGATGATATCTAGATTTCAAGTCAATCTTTGAGAAATGTGTTGCACCCTGTAATTGATAAAACAGTTCATCAATTTGAGGCAGTGAATATTTGTTATTGATTGTCACTTGATTCAACTACCTGTAATCAATATACATTCTAAGGGTGCCATCCTTCTTCTTTACAAATAAAACTGGGGCTCTCCATGGATATGTACTAGGATGAATAAATCCCTTATCCAGTAAATCTTGTAACTGTACCTTTAGCTCACATAATTTTGTAGGTGTCATTCAATACGGAGCTCTAAAGATCAGAACTATACCGGGTATGAGTTCTATAGTAAAATCTACTTCCTAATTGGAGGAAGACCAGGTACTTCATTCAGAAACACATCCAGGAACTCGCAAACTACCAGGATCTCTTCTAATTTCTTGGGTGATTTCTTTTCAACAATTTCAAAAATAGTCTTTTACCTTTTTACACCAAAAAGTCAAAAGGCTATATGCTCATCCCATTAACTAACAAAAAATATCTACTTTTAACACAAAAAGTCAAAAATTTACATTCTCTTTTCACTAACAGACAATATCTCATCATGGGATTGATTTAACCCCTCTCATTTTTTTTATCTTTTAAAATGATCATTCACCTTACTTCACTCTACTAGTTGAATTGACAAACAACCCTTAAAGGTTAATGTAAAGTTCAACATTTTTTTGGCTGCACCACAACTCTACTTTTCTATTGTTTAGTCTTCGGACATTCCTAATCTCCCTCATCTAGTTTCACAACCCTACCCAACTCATCATGATCTTGTTCGCTTAGACATTTCCGATGTGGGATTTGAACACGTGTCATGGGGCTAACTAAAGCATTTCCACCCTTACCTCTATGGATTTCCCTATCTTAGCTCACAAGCTTGCGCGCTGAGGCTCTAGCCCAATCTTGCCTCAAGGGATAACCCAAGCAAAATGGGGTGTCATAACCTCTCCCACCGAAAATAAAGTCGTCCTCAGCTTTGATACCAATTGTCATAGCCCCGCCCAACTCAGCATGATATTGTCCTCTTTGGCCCATATGCATGACCCATCCTAGTACTACTTCCGCTTAAGCACTCTGAACTCTAGAGTTGCTATGGGATCCAGGGCTGCAAGGCTTTAAAATGCATCATGTTGAGTTAATAAGAGGTTTGACTTATTAGCCCAGTGTTAGGATTTGAATATTTCTGATGCAGGACTTGAACACGCCTCGCAGGGCTAACCGAAGCATTCCACCCTTACCATTGCAGATTCCCCTACCTTGGTTCACAGGCTCACGCACCCAGGGTTTGGCCTCATCTTGCCTATAGAGATTTTTGAGCGGATTGTGGTCTCACATCTAACCTCTTCTACGATTCTTTTTTTTCTTTTTGCGTTTATAAGGAACCCACTAACCCCCCTTACAGTTGATTAATAGTAAAACCCCATATACACAACACCACCCACTAGCTCTTCTGAAGGTCAGTTCTTCCTCCAATGAAGATCTTTTTAGTCTCTTTAGACCTATGTGTCTCTGATAAGAATTCATGTGGAGTTGCCCTCGCGTAAGATTTCTTTAGAAGCCAAGTGTCTCTTATTTTTTAGAATAGATGGAGCATCCCCCATCATGTAGACGACTTGAATGAAAGCAAATAAAGGGATCGATCTCCTTCCTCAAGAGTAGTCACCCTTGGGCATCTAGACCACCATCCTACCAACCAAAATATTAAATGTTCCTCTTGAAAAAGGGTTGTGAGCATGGAATGCACAGTAACAAGTTTGATAGCATGAAAAGACATGAGAAGGAAAAATAATTCTTCTTCAGTTTTATTCTTCATTCTTGAGTTTAATTTTACATGGCTTCCGGTACTTTGACCTCCTAAGTGCAAGTTGCTCACGTTTCTTTATATGCAACTTCCCCACTTGGTCTTGGATGATCTCCGGTTGGCAAAAGAATTACAAAGTGTAAAGAAAAATTGCAATGTGAAATGCATGAAAGGAGGGGGAAGAGAGGAGTAGCCGACTGTCAAAGGATATGGCCGATCCAAGGTTGGTTTTAGGCTCTTTGCTTTTAATTGCGTGTTGCCCCTTTCGAAGTCAATCGAGCAATCTTTGTAATCTATCACTCTTTTTTCCAAGTCTACGTTACATGAATACTGGAGGAGTCATGGTCATTTGAACCAAGTAGAGTGTCTATGATCACGTTGCCTTGAGGATCACCGAAGTGTCATTTCTCAAGGACGAACATGATTGGATCCATAGACTTCTTTAACTCTGAAGTGAAGAAGGTGAAGATAGTGTAAATAGACTTAGGACTTTAGAGGTTTCTTGTCGAATCTTGCATGGTTCACGGTACTTATTTTAATTTGCTGATTTTTTGCCAAAGATTAATTACCTTGTGAAGATGTCAAGTTTTCTTGAATCTGGCAGAGTCTCAATGCCTTTTCTCTTTGATGCTTGATGTCGAATGCTTGCTGAGTCTTTTGTCACACTTTTGAATGCCATGGTGATTGATGCATGTCTTCGAAGGTCTCCCATGGAGGCTATTTATTGTCATTGAAATGCATCCAGCAATTTTAAGAAGGGAGAAATTTAGGTAAAAAAAACTGATTTTTCAGGGGAGTAGGTGACTATAAGTTTGTTCAGTCGGCTACTCTTCTGTAGTCAATTGTACTCAGTTGTTGCCTGAGATTTCATCCCTTGTATCATGCTGATGTGCTTAAAATCAACCTTGGAGAGATTTGACTAGATCTGGATTAGCTATTTGTTGAGTTGTACTAAACAGAAATTTCGATTTTGACTTCAACTACTGCCATTGTTCAGCTGGCTACTGCATGTCCAGTCGACCACTATATCTTTTGCCTTGTTTTTTGAATTTTTTGATGTTTCTCTCTAAACTTTGAAAGAACCTTCCTAGCTTTGTCCTTGAGCTATTTAAGCCCTGGCTTGATGTAGTTGGACTTGGTTTGGCTTACTCAGCTATGTTTTTGCTTCAATTTTCTTTTGAGTTTTTATTGAAACTTATTGTGTATCAACACTCAGTTGAAAGGAATTAGTCCAAGGTCTCATGAGGAATGAGAATTGCGTTCACGAATGAGAAGGATTACGCTTAACAAATGGTAGCATGTCTTATTTGAGAAAAAAAAAGGAACATTTGTTATCAATGCTAAAAGATGGCCAAAAAATGCTAGGGTGGGTTTGCTAAGAATCCCCTCATTACCTCATTCAAAGAGGGGTCTTACATCTTTCGCTTTCAAACTCAAGAGTATGTACAGATTATCAGGAAAATGGCCCATGCCAGAGTGAAGGGATGACATGGGGCTTGACTCCAGTCCCCCCCAAACCATACTTTGACTAACATTTCCATGAATTTGGTATCCTCTTTCTCACGCCTTCAATCTGTAAACTGGAGATTGTGTGTGAAATTAGGGATTAATTTAAAATTTTCCAGAAGTAATAACACATGGACCATAATTACGTCCCAGACAGCGTCGTAGGTTCATGGTGAGTTTGAACATTTGATAATGACCAAAGTCATTACGGAAGCATTAAATAATAGTTTGTAGGAATAAACATTTTAGAGTAAGCAAATTAAAAGATATATCAATAAAGTTTTAGAATCAACAACGTATTTTAACTACAAGGTCCCCTTGAAAACCAGGTCACAAAAGAATCATAAAGTCTATCCAAACTAAAGTGAGTCACTCCTGTGGAGGCCTCATTGACTTAGATGATGCCATCGGCATACCAGTCGTTGGCATCAAGTTGATCCACTTGAAGTGCCTCACTCACCTCCTCCTACTCAGGATAGAAGGGCTAGGTACCTATACACAAAGCATAGCATCATTAGACTACAAATAGCTGGTGAGTAGATTAACATAAACTATAACAAATATACAATATCAAAGCAAATAAAGACAATGTGATAATGTTAAAAACAAAGAAGCAATAGACAATGAATCAAAAGCACAAAGTCCTAATCCAATACACTCCACAAAGTGAGTAACCCACATAGGCAAATGCTTCGGTGGTAAACCCTATCAAAAACATGAGGGGATTAGTTTGGCATCAAGTGTATAGTACCATGTCCATAATCATTGGAGTTTAATTCGACATCAGTTGTTAAATAACCTTGTCTACTACAACGGGTGCTTAGTCCAGTCAATAACATTAGGATAACCTTACATTGGGTGATGAACAACCCTGTCCATGATACTATGTACATCTGTCAATCTCGATCTACGCAGATGCCAACAAGACCTAAATACGTAATCACTAACCCTTACACAGAGGTTCTGCTCATGTGTTAGACTTATACTAGCTTAGTATTGGTGCTTAACAAAGGAGTCCTAAGTCCAAAAGTTGAAGGGCTTGCTCTCCTGTAAGAACATGTCAAAACGATACAAGAAGTACTCCATATTCGATATTTCAATATACATTCAATAACTAGATACGATACCAGTAGTCCTCTTCGAATCATTAAAACACATGGCCAGGCCATGACAATCAATCAATGTCAAAGGGGCTCCTAAGTACAATCATTCAAAGTCAATAGTGATCCCTCCAATACGATACAATGTAATGCTAAAGCATGTACAAGACATATGAAAGAAAATAGCAATACGATACGAAGTAAACACAAAGACCAAGGAGTATTTACAATCCAACTCCTAAGTCAATGGTTGTGTTTCTCTTACCCAACATCTCTACGCAAACCAGGGGTGAGATAAGGTTAAAACACCCATCCAATTCATCATTGCATAGATCATTATTGGATATCTCGGTGCTTCACAGGAACCAAGTACAAAGCAGATTGTACAATGCACATGAACCGTACAACCTAGCCAGGTATGTTAGCTCACAACACCCCTTGATATCCAATAATTAGTCCTTAAGCAGTAAGGTCAATGGATCCTAAAACTAAGTCAAAAGTCCTTAAGCGAAGAAGGAATTTCCCTAGAAATCCTCTGTCCATGGTTCACCGAGGCTAACCGTGGTGGACCTTATGGTCGACTAGGGTGCCAAAAGTTGAAACATAAAATGCCTCGTTAGGCTTTTCCAGCCCAAATAGAGCTAAACCCTAGTTTTCCCTTCACCCATGTTTGACTGAGGGTTGACCAGGTTACCGACTAGGCTTTCAATAGTTGAAATATAAAATAGGGTATCTCCTTCCACCTAATAAAATCAATATGTTAGGGCCTATCCCTCTCCAATTCTTCCACATACAAGCCTCCAATCCATCATATCAAATCCAAACCTAATTCTAGTAAATTAAGTTAAATTAATCAAAATGAGCAAAGCAGAATCCAAAAGCAATCAAACATGATAGAATCAGTTAAAGGAAAGTATATCATCAATAGAAAATGGTATTTACTTGCCTTCATGAGTAAAATACAAAAGATGGGGATGCCCTAGCTCATTGATGCTCCTAGAAGCTCACAAATGGAGAAAGAAACCAACTAAAACCATGAGAACCTACCAAAACAAAGAAAGGAAGCTAATGGGATGCTCTAACATATTCTAGGATAAAAAAACCAAAAGACTTAACTATTAGACAGAGGAGAGCTCATCTAAGGTTAGAGAGATGACGAGTTGGAGTGGTTACGACTTGGGGAATAGGTTGGTGGTACTAGGAGGAGATTGGAGTGGCTCGGTCACTCCACTAGCTAGGAAAGTGAAGAGGAGGGTTGAAGAAAGAGAACTAGAGAGAAATAAGAGAAAGAGAGAAAGAAAGGAAAAAAATGCTGGGGGTTGGTGGGTTATATATTAAGTTGGATTTTAAAAGTAGGACTTTCAAAGGTTTTAGAGGGTTTGGTTCGAGTTAAGGGGAAAGGATAAAGTCATAGAAGTTGGGTTATATACCCAATAAGCTCAAAATCTCACAAATTAAAAATTACACTCTTAAACTTTCTAAAATTACAAACTACCCCTGCTACACTCAAACCATCCCAAAACCTAATGAAACTTCGCACACATGATCCTAATAGTAATTTGGACTTACTTTGACTCTAAATGAGATTAATTAACTAATAGGCAATTAAGTAACACTAATCACACTATTAGGATATGCGTTCTTACATCCCTCACCCCTTAGAACATTTGGTCCTCCAAATAACTAAACATACATCCAAAAGAAGCTCTAGGTACTCCTTATTCAATTGGTCTCTAACCTACCAAGTAGCTTCCTTTGGACTATGGTACTCCCACTAACTTTGACCTAATGTATGGTCCTCATTCTCAAAACTTGCACCTTCGTGTCAATGATCTGCAACGGTCCCTCCACATAGGTAGCATCTTCTTCGATCTCTAGTGCCTCGAATTGCAACACGTGGGAGGGGTCTAAGATGTACTTTTTTAGCATTGAGATATGGAAGATGTTTTGCCTTCCTGTAAGATTTGGTGGTAATGTGACTCTGTAAGCGATGTCTCAAAGCGACCGATGTGTCTACAAGCATGCTTCCCCTTCTGCTCGAATCTCAACATGCCTCTAGTTGGAGAAACCTTAAAGAACACTTGATCTGCCACTTGGACCTCCAAGTCCCATCTCCTAAGGTCTGCATGACTCTTTTGTCAACTTTGAGCAATCTTCAGTGTGTCATGTATTTGCTTCATCTTCTCACTGGTATCACTCACAATAGAAGGACAGTGAAAGCTCCTAAAACCAATGTTTTCCCAACAAATTGGGGTCTTGCACCTACGTCCATACAAAGCCTCGAGTGGTTCCATATCTATATTGGAGTGATAGTTGTTGTTATATAAGAATTTGTGTAATAGAAGACTATTCTACTAATCTTTATACAAGAACTTGTGTAAAAAAAGACTTTTCTATTAATCTTTCCTGAAATCCAAGATGTAAGCTCGTAACATGTATCCAGTATCTGGTTAGTCCTCTTTGTATATCCGTTTGCTTAGAGGTGGTAAGCTATAATGAAGTTGAAAGTAGTGCCCATATAAGTTTGAAGTCGTGTCCGAAATCTGTCAACAAACTTCATATCCCTGTCTAAGATGATTGACACCGGTACACCACGCAATTTGACAATCTCCTCAATGTATTGGTTCACTAGGATGACCATCGGTGTTTTCATACTCATTGGAAGAAAGTGCGCTAACTTCATAAGACGATCCATGATTACCCAAATATTGTCCTTCTTATTCATTGGTGGCAATCTCGAAATGAAATCCATCGTGATGTGCTCTGATTTCCAATTTGGAATTGCCAACTGCTATAGAAGACCTAAGGGTTCTTGTGCTCTAACTTAACCTGCTGACACACCAAACACCTAAAAACAAACCTTGCCAGTTCTCTCTTCATGTTGCTCTACCAGTAGTGACCACGTAAACTTGTATACATTTTCATGCGTAGGTATGGATAGTGAAATAAGAATGTTGTGCCTCTATCAGTATCTCATTCTTCAAGGTTTCTATGTTTGATACACACAATCTATCTTGAAAATACAACACACCCTCGTAAGTTTGAAATCTAGTGATAAGTCCTTAGAAATGTACTTTTCCATGTCATTTTCAGAAGTTTTAAGGACTTATCAAGTCGAGAGAGCCTCATTTAGTATCATTTCATGTCTTTGTATATTTTAAACTCATTTTAATATTTTCTTGCACAAAAATGCTCAAAAATCATCATTTTTCATAAAGTTGTAAAACCTGCCATTTTTGGAATATATTTTTGGAAAGTTTTGTAAAAATTATTTTTCTCATGAAATAAATCAAATTTTCATTATCATTAGTTCATTCACATAAAATCATGAAAAATGGTGTGCCCATTTTCATTGTCATTTCATGAGAGATAAACCCACAGTTATGCATTTGTGATCTTAGGGTTAAAATTATATTTTCACTTGAATTCTTATTTGTTTTTGCAGAAAATTGATGACATGGGTCCCATTTCAAGAATTGAGGCAAGCTAATTATTCTCAAAAGAAAGGAGACAAGAATTGAAGAGATGAAAGAAATTAAAAGAAAACAATGAAAAATTGGCTTCATGGTCCCACACACATTTACATGTGAGGACACACTTGTGGGGCATCCATGAAGGGGTCCACCATCTATTATTGCATCATCCAAATTATCTCTTTATAATTCAAAGATGATTGCAAGAGATCTCAAGATATTTTATGGAAGGAAAGTCACATAAGAGAACTTCTTTGCAAAGGAGTAGGAGAAAAAAAATGGCAAGAAAGCAAGTATCCCATGCCCAATGAGATTTGGTTCAGATTTTGTTGCCAAAGAAAAAAAAATCAAGAAGAATTATCTAAGAATATCTCTTTGATTTTGAAGCCAACAAGGAAAATCTTCCATGGAACGAAAGTTGACAACACAAAGGACAAAGGAGGAAGTTCTACACCTCATGTGGGCAATGTTTGATTCCAAGTGAAGATTTTTCTCAAAATATCTCTCAAAGAACCTCAATGCAAGGTAGCAAATACAAGAATAGAAAGAAGCATCAGGAAGGATTCCAAACAAAAAAAGAAAGAAAAAAAAAAGAGAAAGCAAAGCCAAAGAATATCTCACGCCCAAGCTTGAATATTTATTCCAATTTTTCTCAAATTTCAATTATTTTTAAGATTTTATCATATCAAGAGAAAAAGGAAATTTTAGGGGTTGAAAACTATAAATAAGGCACTCCTTTGGTGAACTAAGGAATGAAAGAATTACCCACTTCCCACCTCTAGATTTCCTACACTCATCTCACCCTCTCTTGTCTCTTCATCTCAATTCATCAAGGAGGCTTAGCCCTAAAGCCACACCACCAACCTTGAAGATTCAACTAGAAGGAGGAATTCTTTTCCATCCTAGTATGTGTATTCTTATTGTTTAAATTTTTTTTATCTTGTGTAAAAGAATTATAGAACGGAATGAAGAAACAGAATTCATGCAGCTGACCTCAACTTAGCTAGGATAAGGCTTTGATGATGATGATGATGATGATCTTATGTAAAAGAATTGCCATTCTAGTTCAATAATATTCATCTCTTTATTCTTCTTATTCTTAAGGATGTTCTTATTGCTTGATTTATGTTTTCTTGTTATGATTAACGATCCAAATCTAAGATAGCATACTTTAAGTAATTTTTAGGCCTGGATTGAGAGAGAATTTTGAGTGAATACACTACCTTTGATTTCAATTGTACCACCTTTAACTTCTGTTTTACCACCTTTAACTTCAGTTTATACCAACTTTGATTTCAGCATTCTACCACCTTTAATTTCAAGTTCAGCACCTTTCAATTTGATCACAACACATTTATTTTCCTGCACTTTTATTTTTATTTTCAAACACTTTATATCAATTTTCTGCACACTTTATGTTTGTGTATGGTCTTACACAGTTTTTTTTTTTTTTTGAATTTTTCACTGTGGAAACTTACATTAGGTTCATGCACATTTCAATTTTTAGAATCATGTTTAAACTGTTTGTCATGGAACTTTAGAAATCAGATTGAATATCTGAATTTTATGTGTTTTAAAATCTTGAAAAACAGTCCATAAATCAAGACAAAATCTAAATCTGTCATGGCTGATTTGTGCACTCCATTGTGTGTATGATATTTTTTTCACAAGTTCTATTTGTTGCCAGAAGTAAAACAGAATTTAAAAATCAGGTTTAAGGTTAACCCCAAAAACAGTCCTAATTTTGTGCAGAAAATAGTCTAATAAGGTTTATGTTGGATGACTTTTCATAAAACAGATTTGCACATGTTTCATATCAGTGAATGCTTGATGATTGCAACAGTTTTAAACCTGAAATCAGAACTGAAAAATCATTGAAAGCAGTCCAAAATAAGTTCTGAAATAGTGGTGGAAGCTGGCCATTATTCAAGTGATTGTATGATGAATTTGTGAATTGTTTAAGAACTGATTTTCTGTGCTAAAAAAAAGAAGATTCAGATAAAAAACATGACTGTATCTGCACCATTCAATCTGATTTCTAAAATAAACACAGTCACTTGTTAATCTCATGCATCATACCCTCACATGCCCCACTCATTCATGCATTAAAACATTTTTTGCATTAGACTAGTTCACATGTCTCATTCATCTTGTAGTTTTATTTTTTCAGAAGTTTGCATTGTCATACATCATAGATTAGTTTAGGAAAGTCTAGTTTCAGATTTTTGTTTTTATTTTTAGAAAGATTCTTGTATATGATGATTTAGGATAGATTCATTCTTAACTTAGAAAGTTGTTTTGCTTAGGTATAGTATTTAAAAATTGTTTAGTATTAAAAGTTTATTAATTGGATTTTAGATTTTTTTTTTGTATATTTTCTTTCTAAGATTAAATCTCTTCCTAATTTGAATTGGTTTTGTAAATCTTTTGTTCTTAGAAAGTGTAGATTCTTAATCTAACTTACTTTTCTTTTTTTAATTTAGGAAAGTTTTTGTTCTTTTTCACTTTTGATTAATTAGTTTCTAACCTTGCTTAGTTTTTATTTTAGTGAGTTTCTAATTTTAATTTTCTTTTATGGGATGTTCTAATGTGTGTTTTAATTTATAGAAAATTTAGTTTTATTTTTAGGAAGTTTTAGAATTAGGATTTCTAATTTAGGAATTGTTATTATAATTGTTTAATTCTTAGGAATGAATGTATTTGTTAGATTTGAAATGAGGTTAGTTTTAGAGTTTTATTTAGGCAGGTGATAAGTTAAAAACATCTTTAAAACATTGCTCTCTGTGGATCGACTTGGTCTCACCAGTTTATTTCTACATCGTAGCTCTGCACTTGGAGTTGACGAACATCTAGTCTGTCTGTAATCTTCTTAATCACTTTGGCTAACTCTGGAGCTTCTTTCTGACTGCTCATGATTCCACCCAACTTTAGCTCCAAAAAAGACCTACTAGCAAGGATCACTCTATCACTAAGTGGTTGGAGATCTACTCCCATATCCAAGAAAATCTCTACCCAAGACAACTTTACTCATATGCAAGGCTTGGTAGCTACCTTTCTACTCAACGCATCTATCACGACATTTACTTTCACCAGATGGTATTTGATCAGAAAATTGTAGTCTTTGATGTACTCTATCCAACTAGTCTGTTATCAAAAAGGTTGTAAAAGGTGAATATGTACTGATTCTCAATTATTAGAAGTTACACAATTGAGTTACACATATGGATTTCAATTTTTTATCTTTTGAACCATTTGTTGGTTGTTTAGTATTTTTGTAGGTTTATAGATTTAAACATTTTTTTTAAGAACAACAACCATTGCCCGTGGTTTTTACTAAAAAAGCCAAAAGAAAAACCACAGCTTTTGGATGTGGTTTTTAGTTAAATTTTAGTCATGGTGTGTAGCCGTGGCATTTTGAGAATTTTCCACAGTTGTGAGCTATGGTTTTTAAAAAACTATAGCCAATTTTGTGCTAAATTACAAAAAACCACTGCCAATGACCGTGGCTTTCAAATATTTTTTTATGTTTATGGTGTTTGGAACTTTCCACAAATCTCAATATACCGTTGAAGTGTTTGGAACTTTATAAAAAAAATCATAAGATGATATAATGAACAATAAATAAAGCAAAAGTAATCAATTGACCCAATATAGGATCCACTAATTAGCATTTACATGTGTCAATAAACATAGTATGACCCATTTATTGTTAAGGAAATCACATGATTAAATGTTAAAATCATGAGATGTAGGCCAAGAGGTTTAATTAAGATGGGTCCACTAAACATTGGTAGCCATAGTGTAATACGTCTAATTGTAATTGTCACGACCCAAGCCCCAGAATTCGGCTATTAGGATTAAACCCAAAATAGTGACATACGTACTCTCGTGTAATACACACCTGTACCCAAGTCTAAGCGGTTTTTCACAAGGAAGAGTTACATTACTTACACGTGTAAAATGCTATTAGTGGACATTTGTTCAAGCATTTAATACATAAAACCTGTCAATATCATTCATGAAACAAGTTATCATAACACTAGACTAAAATACATCTACATGTACAAGAATCAAAATAAAACATGTCATTACAAAAAGGAAAAAAATTTATGAACAATAAGGAGGAGTTACACAGTTTCAAAATATAAGGGATCATAATCCATGCACATCAAAATAAAACTAATGCAAGTAATAAAACCCTAAATGCAGCTACATCCCAAAATGAGGCCTAAACTTGCTTTTTGATGATTCTGTGGTGGATCAATCAGAGATGATCTGCTGTCCACTCATTTAGGCCGGAAGGGTTCTAAAAGGCCTTCTTTAAAATCTTTTCAATCTTTGCAAGATTGGAATTAGGATTTGGGCCTGTAACACCATAAATAACTAGTGAAGAAGACTATTCAGTAAAGTATAAGCATAATTAAAGTATTACACATTGTATTTACAAGAATCATTAACATGCAATTGTAAAGGGCAATTTAGTACACTAAGCATCTTGTACAATTGAATAATTGTGTTAGAAGAATTAATTAATAGAAATACTTTACTATTTGGCTACTACATTTGCTATATCCTCCCTCTAGTGATCTTTACGTTAAGAACACCATCGACCGGGCTAGTGCTCAAATGGATCGTTTCATGTATAGAGTCCAAAAGCTCCAAAGTACACTGTAGCGGCATCGTTCATTACTACACCAAAGTCAACCTCACCGAGTATTATAAGGCTAAGGCTAAGCAGAGCCAGACCATTTGAGTCATATAATTGAATTTAAGTAAATCATGTAATTCATTTATGAGGACCAATACAATATAGTATACGATCAATTCATTCATTTAGTCAGTTCTAACTCAATTCAATGTTAATGTCACAATACAACATATATCATAAAGCGATTCACTTTGAATCAATTTATTCATGATCATTTCAATTCAAAAACCACTATTGGAATATTAGAAGGCAATAAGGCAATCCAATATGCTATGTAATTTAAATCAAAAGAATCAAGGTAGTTTTACAAACTAACCTTAATCTAGTCATTCATTGTTTCTAACCGTGCATAATGATGTAGTTTTAAGTTATCCAATACACAGTTGTCTCCTTTTGGTGTTACATTGTATTGGAAATGTATATCGAAGTCCCTTAAACCAACACCCAGGGCCGGCTCGAGACAATCTGAGGCCTAAAGTGACAAGACTAAATGAGGCCCTTTTATTTTTTAAAAACTATTATAAATATTTTATTTAAAATTTATTCATTTTGATTTAAAGAATTAAATTTAAATGCCAACAGCCAACCTTCTCCTGTAGGAGATTCAATATTCATATATCATTGTTGCCCATAGGTTTGCTTCCAGATCTATGGGGTTGATCACTGATCTAGTGGTCCACCTGGGCCGAGGGCCCACAACCCTTCTAATGAAAATCCATCCCAGCCAAACATAGAATCCTATTAAAATAAATAAACTTAATTAACAAAATTTAATTATATAGTTACCTCAAAAGACAAGGTTCTTTCCCTCTCTACTTCTTCTTTTTCCTAGTTATTGCTTGAATTCTTTTGGAAGGCAGAAAACAGAAAAGAAAGAAAGAGAAAAGAGAGAAGAGGAAGAGAGAGAAAGAGAAAAGGTGTACAGGAGAGAATGACGTTTTGATTTTAATGGCCTTAGTACTCAACGGTGGAATGGATTTTTGGAATGTGAAAGGCCTAATTTTTAGGGAGAAAATAAAGGAGTGACAGTTGTGCTATTGAAATGTGAAAGGCCTCATTTATTTCCTTAATTAGAGATTATGAGGCCTTTTTTTTAGGAATATTTTTGGAGGCCTAAAGAAAGGGTTTTTTTTGCTTAATGGAAGAGCCGGCCCTGCCAACACCCATAGGGAGGTGCTTTACAAATGGATAACATCACATGAATAAGTCTCAGTCCTCAAGACTCTTCATGATGTTCACTTACTCAATTGGGCCAATTAATAAGGTAAAGGGATCCAGAAGCTGAGGCCCTACAAGGTCTTATAATAGCACATGCTTAGTCTTAGGTTTTAGTGGCCTTACGGCTTAGCCGTGGGTGAATAACGGCTTAGCCATGGGCATCCTACGGCTCAGCCATATAATGCACTATGGCTTAGCTGTGGTAACCCAACTTTCCTCCGTGTTTATGGTTTAACTGTATTTTTCCTACAGCTTGGCCGTATTTGATCTACAGCTAAGGCACGGCTTGGCCATGATTTAGCTGTAGCACATTCTATAGCTTAGTTGTGGCTTAACCGTTAGAAGAAAACTACAAAATTATCTCTCTAGATATTGAGTAGTAACTTTTTTATGGCTTAGCTGTAAGCTTCAGATTTTCTAAAGCAAGGTTCAATTCTCTTCAGAACTTTGCAACTTGGTTTCCCACTATGATGTATCAACATCATTCAACCATTCTGCTCTAAATTTAATTTTCATGAAACTTTAACGATACCTTTGCTTGCATTCCAAGTAAGTAGAATAAAGGTACAAATAAGGGCTGTAAAACACATTAAAAAAATAGTAGATTTGCAAGAATCGTGATATACCAATATGCATTCAACCAAAATTTGCTTATACTTGCCTTAGATTAAGCTTTCAATTCACTAGTCCTTCTCCTGGCTCAATAAAGAAGAAACACCCAACTCATGAACCTAAATGCCATGCATATCAGAAATGAGGAAGGAGATGAGTGCATGTGTTAGAATGAGAGTCTCATTGACTCCATTGGTTCTTCGAACCAAGAATTCTACCATTGGATAAGGGATCTTACCTTATGCCACAATTAGGGAGTTGTAGGGAGAGCTGTAAATCACTCTCTTTAATTTTAAAAGAGAAAGAAGGTAGAGAAAAGATTGAAGATCGAATAGGTGCTTGCAATCTTACATGCAAGACCTATCTTGCTCCTGTAGATGTATAAGAAGAAGAAGACTGAAAGGAGAAAGATGTTGCTGTAGTTGGAGAGGTACAAACTGAGTAAAATGGGTATTGAAACTCATTTGAAAATATATATATAACCTTAAGTTTATAAGAAAGTCCTCTCATAAAAGATTATTACAATGTGAGTTAGTTGAGGGTCTAACTGCTTCAAATGAAGTCGAATGCGTTCAAGTCAAGTACAAAGGTTAATGAGCTTAACGAGATGAACGCGATGATATCAATATGATGAATGAATGATGTAAAACCATGAAATCAAAAATTATGAAAAAGGGCTTTTATTTACCTAGTTAGGTTAAACTCGACCTAACTACCTATCCGTGGCCTAGACATGATCTATTAAGACAAAACAGTTAAATCCATCCTAATGATATGTTAAACATCATTATTTAAGCTAATCCCATGGTAATTAGGTAATAACTTACTTAATTTGTCACTAAACATTCTTAATTAGGATCGGAGTGTTACATCCTCCCCCGCTTAGCAATCATTCAATCTTTTGAATGAAAAAAAACCAGCACAAAAAGGTCAGGATATTGTTAGGCTGTGTTTCTTCAAGTTCCCACGTTGCCTTATCGGGACCATGATGCTCTCAAAGGACTTTGACCCATTATATGGTCCTCGTACAGAGTATTTGTTCTCTCATACCCACGATACGGAGTGGACGCTCAACATATGATGTATCTGGCTGAATCTAGATATCATCAGACTGAATGACATGAGTAGGATCTCTAACATATTTGTGGAGCATCGATGCATGAAACACATCATGAACTCAGGAGAACTCCTCGGGAAGTGCTAGCTTGTAGGCCAAATCACCAACTCTACTCTTGATTTTGAACATGCCTACATACCTCAGAGCCAACTTGCCCTTTTTGCCAAAATGAATCGTACCCTTCATAGGAATGACCTTTAAAAAAATCGAATCACCAATCTGAAACTCCAAATCTCTTCTATAAGTATCAACATAGCTCTTCTGTCATGAATGAGCAACTTTCAAATTTTTTATTGCTTTCTGCACCTTTTCAGTAGTTTTAGTGATAATCGCCAGTCCATGGAAACTTCTAGTTCCCACTTCTTCCCAACAAACTAGACTCCAACATTTACGTCGATACAATGTTTCAAAAGAAGCCATACCAATACTTTCATGGAAGTTACTGTTTATGCAAATTCACACAATGATCGGTGTTGCTCCTATTCCTTATCAAAATTTAGAACGCTAGCACACAGCATGTCTTCTAAAGTCTGTTTAGTGCGTTTAGATTGTCCATCAGTCTGTGAATGGTATGTCGTACTAAAACTGAGTTTGGTACCCATAGCTTCTTGAAAAGCCTTCCAAAAAGATGATACAAATCTACTGTCACGATCGGAAACTATGGACATTGGCGTACCATGTAATCTCACAATCTCATCCACAAACTTCTTGGCCATCTCTGAAAATGTGATACCCTTCTTGAAGGGAATAAAATGGGCTAACTTTGTTAACCTATTACAACGACTCAAATTGCATTATTTTTCTTACTCATTGGGGATAACTCAGAAGCAAAATCCATCGTGATGTGTTCTCATTTCCACTGAGGCATATGCAATGGGTGCAAGATACCAGGAGGTCTTTGATGACCAGTTTTCACCTTCTGGCATGTAAGGCACCAAGCCACGAATCCTGCGATTTCCCTTTTCATATTATTCCACCAAAATTGATCCTTTAGGTTCCAGTACATCTTCGTGCTTCCAGGGTGCATCGCATATCTAGCATAATGTGCATCTACCATTAGGCTCTCTTTCATGCCATCAGAAGCTGGTACACAATCTATTCTTGAAATGCAGAAAAACATCTTCCAGACAGAAATCTAGTCTATCTATTATTTGACCTTTGATCTTTACCAAATTAGGATCTTCAAACTGTCTATCTTTGATTATTTGAATTATTTCAGGCTGGAAGGAAATAGTACTTGCAAATATCACCAAATTGTCTACCAATTTTACTTCTATAGGCATGTCCTTGAATTCATATTGTATGGACAACTTGAGCTAAGTAAGACACTGAGACTCATTGTCTTCCTGCTTAGAGCATATGTTACAACATTCCCTTTTCTTGGATGACACTTAATAGGGAAGTCATAGTCCTTTCTGAACTCAAGCGATCTACATTGCCTCATAGTTAAATCAAGCTGCTCAAACAAAAACTACAAACTGTGGTGATCTGAATGAACTTCAAAATTTCCCCATATAAGTAATTTCGCCAAAGTTTCAAAGTAAACATGATGGCTGCTTGTTCCAGGTCATGTGTGGTATAGTTCTTTTCATGCTTTTTAACTGTGTAGAACTATACGCAATCACTTTACCATTTTGCATCAAAGTGCACCCCAATCTAACTTTAGACACATCTGAATATGTCACAAATCCTTCACCACCATTAGGTAGTGTTAATACAGGGGTAGTTGTTAACTTTTCCTTCAGAATTGTGAAACTTGACACACACTCACTACTCCAAACAAAAGGCACATTCTTCCAAGTCAACTTTGTCAATGGAGCTGATATTTTCGAGAAGTCTTGAACAAATCTTCTGTAATAACTTGCAAGTCTAAGAAAACTTCTAATTTCTGTCACATTCTTTAGTCTTGGCCAATTTACAGCTGCCTCAACTTTTGTTGATCACTGCCAAACCATCTTGCGAAATGATATGACCTAGAAAAGTTACCTGCTCTAACTAGAAATCATATTTCTCCAACTTCACAAATAATCAATGTTCTCTTAACAATTTTATTGCTCTCCTCAAATGGTTTGCATGCTCCTCTACTATCTTTGAATACACTAAAATATCATCAATTAAGACTACAATGCATTGATCTAAGAAAGGAGCGAAGGCCCTATTCATCAAAGCCATAAAAACAGCATGTGCATTAGTCAAACCCAAAGGCATTACAAGAAATTCATAGTAGCCATACCTTGTTCTAAAGGCTACTTTAGCAATATCATCTTCCTTAACTCTTAATTGATGATAGCCTGATCGTAGGTCAATCTTTGGAAAATAGGCGGCACCTTGGAATTGATCAAATAATTCATCAATATGGGGTAATGGATACTTATTCTTGATCGTCACCTTGTTTAACTACAGGTAATCGATACATATTTGAAGTGTGCAATCTTTCTTCTTAACAAACAACACCGGGGTTCCCGACGGTGATATACTAGGGCGTGGAACCCTTATCAATCAAATCCTACAATTGCTTTTTCAACTCCAATAATTCTACAGGGGCCATCCTATACGAAGCTTTGCTAATCGGTGCTGTAGTTGGTATGAGTTCTATAGAGAATTCAACGTCTCTAACAGGAGGTAAACCAAGGACTTCATCGGGAAATACATTCGGAAAGTCGCGTACAATGGAAATTTCTTCGAGCTTCTTGAGCTCCTTTTTCTCGGAAATAAAGGTAATGAAGTCTTCACAACCCTTGTGGATCATCCTGTCCGCTTTGAATGCAGAGATGACTCGATTGGGCGATTGTTTCTTACTTACCTCAAAATGAAACCCGTTGCTTAGATCGAAATGTATTGTCTTGTTGTAACAATTCACACAGGTAAGATATCTAGCCAGCTAATCCATGCCAAGGATGACATCGAAGTCTAACATAGATAGCAGAATCAAGTCAACTGGAGTTGACAACCCTCGATTTAAACATCACATTGAGGGTAGTTTAAATTACACTTACTCTTTTGCCTATACCAGTGGACACCATCAACACATACAGTAGCAGCTTAGGCAGCTTTCATAACTTCACAGCAAAGTGAGGTGCTACGTACGAACGTGTAGACCCCGAGTTGAATAATACTTCTGCTTTTTCATTAACTATAGGGATAATACCTTCACCACATCAGTGTCTTCAACACTTTCTTGAGTAGTGGCATATGCACGGGCATTTTGGTGATTTTGCTTTTGGCCCTCACGTGATTGCTGCAGTTTGCCTTGAGAAGTAGGTGCGGAGGGTCACAATTGCTGGATGGGATTGTCTTTGGGACATTGAGTCATTTGATGTTCCATGGAACTACAAATCAGACAAGTTCATATACTTCTCCAGCACGCCTATGTTCGATGTGGCTTGCCACAAAGGCCACCCTTCACAACTGTTTTATTCGGACTCTCTTGACCACCCGTCATCTTCTTTTGTACTTGTCCCTTAACACTAAAGGATGTGTTTTTTTAGGGGTCCATAGCTCTTTTCTCATGAACATTAGCCTCCACAGAGTAAGCTCTTTCTACCATATCATCAAATGTAGCTGGCCTCTGAAAAGCTATAACATAATCCTTGTACATGGGATTTAGGTGAATGATAAACCTGTTAACCTTTTTCTCCTCCGTATTGATCATATCTTCTGCATAATATGACAACTGAGTAAAGATATGTACATAAGTTGCCATCGACATCCATTGTTGCTGTAATGCCAAGAACTCAACCTCTTTTTCCCTCTGAACAGGAGCCGGAATAAACTTCCTTTTAAACTATTTTTTGAGAGTCTCCCACACTATAGCACCAGGCATATCTTTATATGACTCTCTCACACTCTTCCACCAAGTTTTGCCATATTGCGAAACATAGAAGCGGTGAGCAAGACCTTCTGCCTGTTAGTGCAAACAACTTTGTTAAACATATCATCAATATGCTTTAACCATTCATCTGCTTGTAGAGCATCTTCCCTGCCATGAAATTCTGTTGCTCCTCTCTTCCTAAACTTCTCATATAGAGCATTAGGGTCATTTTCTTTAGGCTGAATTATCACTTGTTGCTCTACTTGTGGTTGGACTGATGGTTGACTTTATCGTTCCTCTATAGAAGCCATTTGTGCTTGTAAAGACTGCATAGCTTGCATCTATGCTTGCATTGCTTGTGACTACAGTTGAATTGCTTGCATTACCATCATAAAACAATCTTTTGTATTAGGAGGTGATTGTTGAGGAGTGGATCCACTAGTCTCCAGGAGTGGATTCATGTTGACTTCGTTGTTGTTATTAGTACCCAATCCGGATGCCATTACCTTTAACAAAGAAAAGTATCATGACTTAGCAATACCTGTCTATCAACATATTTAGGCTATAAAGTCAAATAGTTGATATACGCTTAATTCTATCATGTCTTCACCACGCCCCTACATATCTAAATCTTTTAAATGAACATTTCATGTTCTGATACCATATATACGAATGTCATCACCCGAGCCCTAGAATTCGGGTATTAAGATTAAACCCAAAATAGTGGCACATGTACTTCGGTGTAATACACACCTGGACCCAAGTCTAAGTGGTATTACAAAAGGGAGAGTCACATTGCTTACACATGTGAGATGTTATTAGTGGACATTTGTCTAAGCATTTATTATATGGAAGCCTGTCAATATCATTCATGAAACAAGTTATCATAATGCCAGACTAAAACACATCTATATGTACAAGAATCGAAATGAAGCATGTCTTTACAAAAAGGAAGAAAGTTAATGAACAACAAGGAGGAGTCACACAGTTTCAAAATATAAAAGATCATGATTCATGCATATCAAAATAAAACTAATGCAAGTTATGAAACCCTAAATGCAGTTACTTCTCAAAATGAGGCCTAAACTTTCTCTTTGATGGACAAATAGTGTGCATAAATTATAATAAAAGTGCAAAAAAATTAAGTAAAAGTGCTAAATAAATAATTGTGTGTGCTAAAATTCAAAGATAGAAAAACAGGAATTTAAATGTAGTAGTGTAGAAAAATAAATGTAATATTTGCAGGAAATTAAATATAGTAATGACAAGAAAAGTAAATGTAGTAGTGTTGACTTTAAATGTTGTAGATAAGAAAATAAATGTAGTAAAGTTATTTTCTCAAAATTTTCGTTTAACCAGGTTCATGATTACTTCAAGTATGATCCTAGTATCTTAAGTCGTCAATCCAAGCACAAAACATTAATAAACTATCCACACAAACCATAAGAAAAGAAGAAAAATCTAAGAAAAATAATATTATTTAACAGGTAAAATCTTTATAAGAGATTGACTAATAAAATCAAGAAAAATACATCCTAAGATGGAAAAGAAGAACCATTTCTAATGAAACTCCCAAGGGTGTAGTATAGCCTTAGGGCTAAGCCTCCTTTAGGAATATGATGAAAGGAGAGAGAGAGGAAGAAGATGAAGTGTAGAGATCTAGAAGGGAGCTATTTCCATGCCTTAGACTACCACAAGGGTGCCCTATTTATACTTTTTCAAGCCCCAGAGTTTCCATTCTCTCTTGATATGATAATATCTTCAACAATAATTGAAATGGGAAAAATTGGGTGTGCATACATGGCTTGGGCGTGAATCTCCATGGGGTCTTTTTTCTTTTTTCTTTTCTTTTTTTTCTTTCTTTGTTGCTTTGGAAGTCCTTCTTTGATGCTCCTTTCTATCTTTGTTATTCCCACCTTGCATTGAGATTCTCTAGAGAAATAATTTAGAGAAAAATCCTCACTTGGAATCAAACATAGCCTACATGAGGTGTGGAACTTCCTCTTTTGTCCTCGGTGCTGTCACTTTCCCTCCAAGGAGGATTCTCCTTGTTGGCTTCAAAATCAAAGAGATATTCCAAGATAATTCCTCCTTGATTTTGTTCTTTCCTTTTACACAAATATCTTAGCCAAATTCTCCTTAGGAGTGAATTGCTACGTGCATATTTTTTTTATTTTTTTATATTTTCAATTCTCAAAGGTCTCTAATGTGGCTTTCTTTCTTCATATTTGATGAGATTTTCTTCATATCTTCTTGAAAATATCTTGAAATGTGCAACAATAAAATGGACCCCATCTTGGACATCCCATAAGTGTGTCCTCACACATGTGCATGTGTGTGGGACCATGAACCCAATTTTTCATTTTTTTCTTCTAATTTCTTTCCACTCTTCAATTCTTCTCTCCTTTCTTTTGAAAATAAATGCATTGCCTCAATTCTTGAAAATGACACTTATGTCATCAATTTTCTATAAAAACAAACATGAATTCATGTGAAAAGAAAATTTTAACCCTAAGACCACAAATGCATAATTGTGGGTCCATCTCTCATGAAATGGCAATGAAAATGCACATCATTTTTCATGATTTTATGTGATGAACTAATGATGATGAAAATTGAATTTAATTCATGAGAAATATAATTTTTAGAAAAATTTTTGAAAATAGATTTCCAAAAATGACAGGTTTCATCAATGTAAGCAAAAAGTGTGATTTTTAAGCAAATTATGCAGAAAAATACTAAAATGATTTTAAAATGCATGAAACCATGATATCACACTAAATAAGGCTCTTTTGAGTCAATAAGTCCTGAAAATAGTCCAAAATGTATATAAAAATTTGCATTTTTAAGGACTTATTACACCCCCCAACTAGTGTTTCGCTAGTTCCTAGCAATAATTGGGAATAAAATTGAGGCTTCCTTCATGACCTAATCTAACTTAAAACTAATGCAATGCAATAAAAGTAAACATGAATGCAACACCACTTTTGCTAGCACTCTCGACTGCATATACGGTAAACCCTTAAACCCCTAGGTTCCCCCTAGTGGACGAGTTGTGGCTCGTGAGGGTTTGCAGTGAATATACCCACAAAATTCTTTTTTTAAGAAAAATAAACAAAAGTAAAGGATAAAAGAAATTTCCTAAAAGAAAATTCACTCATATTGGATATTTTCAAAGTTTAGAACAGTCAAACTTTCAAACTTTTGAAAGTCTGGTCCACAGTTCTATTTTCGAGAACTTTCTTAAATTCAAACCAACTTGCGAGCACGGTAAAAAATTGTATACATCAAACACCTATTTCAAATATTCCACAATAATGTTGCAAAAACAAAAATTTTCCTTCAAATAGTCTAATCCCCTAAGATTTAGCAAAAAAAAAATTTCCTCTCAAAACTACTAAGATAGTCACCTCACTATTGTTTACTTTGATTGGCCTCTTTTATCTCATTATCATTTTCCCATGCAAGGGTTCTTAAGTTTAAATGATATAAGAAAAGTAAGAATCCAGAGAGCAAATCTGGTCCTTGTTCTTCCCTGCACATACTCCCTTGTAAACTCTTACGAACACTCTTCACTCACTTATTTTTTCCAGCTTAGAAATTTTCAAGTTCATGTGGTATAACAAAAGTTGGGATTTAAGGACCAAACTTAGTCCTCATGTATTTCCGCACATATCCCTCAAAAATTTCTATGGACACACGTTGCGCCATAATTGATCATCTTTTTTTTAACAAATCAATTTGTGATTATGCAATGTCCAGGTCCCTTAAGCTTTCTAATTAACCCATGTAGCAAGCATTAAGCCAATGACTTCCAAACCAGATGGCTTTAGGGCATTAGATATAGAAATATCTCTCCGAGCTTACTAACTCAAGTTAAAAAGGCCACAAACCCAAATTAGTCACAAACTTCTCATTATATGCTCTTTTTTCACTCACTCACTCTCTCTCTCTGTTTTTTTTAGATCAAAAGTAAAACTAGGTGGCAGTTCTCATTTCACTCAAATTAATTCATTTTGGTTCTAATATATATACATTTCCCTAAGATGAACTAGGAAGCAAAAATATTATACATATTATATAAACTAAATCTCAAGTTCACATTGTATTCTCCAGAAAAATTCAAAAAATAGCATTAAAGCTTCCTATTCAAAATGTTGAAAAATGTATATGTGTGTGTATGTGGGAAGCAAATTTTGGTAATCTTTCAATAGATTTCCTCTTTTAGAAAATGCAAACTTTCTTTTTACTCCCTTCTAAAATTATGAAAATTTCAAATTTCTATATATCTTCAAATCGGTTCAGTTTCTTTGAAAACTTTCGTTTCTAAAATGAATAATAAATGTAAAATAAATGCTGACAAAAATTCCTAAAACCAAAATAAAGTCTAAAAATCTTAAAAGTTTCCTACAAATGACAAAATAACAAAAAAGTAAAAAAAAATTTACCTATTTTACCTAAAGTGCCTATGAAGTGCCTAAAATTGGACAAGCATACTTGTTCCCACCCCCAACCAATTATGTGCATGTCCTCGATGTTTATACATGCATGTAATGTAGAACAATAAAAGTAATATGAGGAAATAGAAACTTAAAGGAGAGTAAAGGGAGAAAGTCACTTGGCAATGCGTCTCTGCCATTCCCTGTCCAAGGTTAGACAAAAAAAAAGGAAAAAAACTACAACATATATAATATACACAGAAAGAGGCCTCTGTCAGATTCAGGGCCATTTAATCCTTGTAAACAGGATCATCAAGAGGAATTTCTTCCTCTTCAGGTGGTGTGATCTCCAAGAATGGCTTTAATTTTTAGCCATTGACTTTAAACATTTGGCCATGTTGGGTCATAAATTTTCAAAGCATCATATGGAAATACTTCCATCACAATGAAGGGTCTAGTCCAATGAGAGCTTAGTTTACCAGGAAATAAATGAAGCCTAGAATTATAAGGGAGGACATTCTACTCAAGGTTTAATGTCTTTCACAGAATATTTTATCATGAAAGATATTGGTCCTTTCTTTATAAATTCTCGAATTGGCATAGTCTTCCCGTTGCAATTCATCTAGTTCATTTAATTACAATTTCCTCTTAGTCCCAGCTTTATCTATATCAAAGTTGAACTATTTTTTGGCTCAATAAGCTTTGTGTTCCAGCTCCACTGGAAGGTAGCATGTTTTCCCAAAAATAAGCCGGTATGTAGACATTCTAATTGGAGTTTTGAAAGCAGTCCAGTAAGCCCATAAAGCATCAGTTAACCTTGTGGACCAATCTTTTCGATTGGGCTAACCATAGTCTCCAAGATTCATTTTATTTCTCGATTGGACACTTCTACTTACCCACTAGTTTGTGGGTGATAAAGAGTGGCAATTTTATGAGTTATCCCATATTGTTTCATTAGGACTTTAAATGCCCAATTACAAAAATGTGAACTCCTATCACTAATGATGGCTCGTGGAGAACAAAAATGAGAAAAAATATTTTCTTTCAAAAACTTTAGGACTATTTTTGCATTATTTTCCTTGCAGGGAATAGTTTTCATCTATTTCGACACATAGTCTACAGCCATTAAGAAATAGATATAGCCAAAATTGGGAGGAAATGGACCCTTAAAATCAATACCCTACACATCAAAGAGATCTATTACCAGAATGGGATTTAGAGGCATCATGTTTCTTTTAGAGATTGTTCTCAACCTTTGACAATGATCATAGGCTTGACAAAAATCTTGAGCATCATAGTACAATGACGGCCAATAAAACCCAAACCGCAAAATTTTGATAGCAGACTTTTGTCCAGAAAAATGTCCCCCAT
Organism: Sextonia rubra; assembly: GCA_037013555.1. Classification (NCBI taxonomy): domain Eukaryota; kingdom Viridiplantae; phylum Streptophyta; class Magnoliopsida; order Laurales; family Lauraceae; genus Sextonia; species Sextonia rubra. The sequence goes on from JASUAD010000001.1 coordinate 71,187,425, forward strand.
AAGCTTGTGTATAGCAAAAAGAGATGTATCTCATGATTAGGGATACATCTCCTAATTATTTGATCTGGACAGTACTTAAAAAGATATGGATCATCCCAAAAAAAATATCGAACTTGAGAAAAGAATGAATCTTTATCTTGCTTGTTCCAATGATCAGGAATATTGTAAGCAACAAAATAGTTTGCGATATCAGCATACCAAGGGATTGTGAGACAGCAAATAAATGTTCATTCGGGAAATAATCATGGATTACTGTCAGTTTAGTGGTGTTTGAAGTGACCAATTGTAACGACCCAGTCCCAAAGTACATTTGAATGAAAGAATATAAGTAATAATCTGTTCTAAACTATCGAGGCGCCTTTTGGGGACAAAACCGTGAGGATTTCTATAAAAACTATAAAGCTAAACGTGCTCAAGTCAAAGCAATTTCAGGATGGGTGACCTCCCGGGAAGTCCAAAGCGGACAATACCTGGATGGTGCGGAGCGGATTGTTACAGATGGTATCAGAGCGGGGGATGGCTCTCCTCTGAGTGGTGGGAGAGGATCGCTTGAATCCTGCCTCCCTCTTGAATCCTGCCCTCCACAAATAGGGGGGAACGAAGGAGGAGGAACGAAGTCCCACATCACTGATGAGGCCATCTTCGGTCCGACATTGTTCAAGATACATGGATATGGGGACATATCCGGCGGAAGCTGGTGGGCCTGTAACGACCCAGTCCCAAAGTACATTTGAATGAAAGAATATAAGTAATAATCTGTTCTAAACTATCGAGGCGCCTTTTGGGGACAAAACCGTAAGGACTTCCATAAAAACTATAAAGCTAAGCATGCTCGAGTCAGAGCAATTTCAGGATAGGTGACCTCCCGGGAAGTCCAAAGCAGACAATACCTCGATTGTGCGGAGCGGATTGTTACACCAACCTTGATAGATGATCTGCCACAACATTCTCTACTCATCTCTTATCCTTGATTTCTAAGTTAAATTCTTGGAGTAGGAGGATCCAACGGATAAGTCTGGGCTTAGCATCCTTCTTTGAAGCAGGTGCTTGAGCGCAGAATGATCGGTGAAAACCATTATCTTAGATCTAAGCAAGTAGGATCTGAATTTGTCAAGTACAAATACCACTGCCCAGTAGTTCTTTATCAATGGTTAAATAGTTGATCTGTGCACTATTCAAGCTCTTACTTGCATAATAAATCATATAAGGCTTCTTATCTTTATGCTGGCCCAACACAACTCTAACTGCATAATCGCTGGCATCACACATGATCTCAAAAGGCAAAAACCAATCAGGAGGCTGCATAATCAATGCAGATGTCAACATGCTTTTTAATTTATCAAATGATTATTGGCATGCCTCAGTCCATTCAAATTTTGCCTTTCTGGAGAACAAGTTACAGAGGGGTCAAGATATGGAACTGAAAAACCTTTTGTAAAAACTTGCATGCCCTAAGAATGATTTGATGTATCTTACGATTTTTGGGGTGGGTAGGTTGGTGATCAAATCTATTTTGGATTGATCAACTTCCAGTCCTCTTTTCGACATAATGTGGCCAAGGACAATTCCCTGGCGAACCATGAAATAGCGCTTCTCTAAATTCAACACAAGGTTCTTTTCTTTGCATCTAGTGAGGACTATTTCTAGATTGCTTAAAAAATTCTCAAATATATCGCCAAACAGAATGAAATCATCCATGAACGCCTCAAGAATATGCTCCACCATATCACTAAAGATGCTCAACATACAACGCTGAAAAGTGGCTGGAGCATTGCATAACCCAAAAGGCATTCGCCAATAAGCAAAGGTACCAAAGGGGCGTCTGAATGTCTTGATCTTCCGGGGTGATTTTGATCTGGTTATACCCAGAATATCCATCATGAAAACAATAATAGGAGTGGCCGGCTACCCTTTTACAAAAGTTGATCCATGAAGGGTTAAGGGAAATTGTCTTTATGTTTGTATGTATTTAGTTTTCTGTACTCAATGCATACTCTCCATCCCGTGGGTATTCAGGTTGGGACTATTTCGTCTTGGGCATTCTTGACTACAGTAACACCGGCTTTCTTTGCAATAACTTGGGTAGGGCTAACCCACTGGCTATCCGAGATTGGATAGATTATACCCACATCCAGAAATTTCAGTACCTAGCCCTAACCACTTCTTACATGGTAGGATTGAGCCGGCATTGCATCTGCCTACTTAGTTTAACATCATCTTCAAGGTAGATGCGATGTGCACATACTAAAGGATCAATTCTCTTAATATCAGCCACATTCCAAGCTATTGCTCCCTTGTGCATTTTGAGTAGTTCCAATAGTTAGACTTCTTGGTCCTTAGTAAGTAAGGAAGAAATAACCACAAGATATGTTTCATAGTCCCCAAGGTAAGCATATTATAAGTTCAATGGGAGGGGCTTCAACTTTAGTTGAGGTGGTTTCACTTGAGATGGAAGAGTTGGTGTACCAGTTGGTACTAGCTTTTCAAAATGGGGTTGCCATACTGCTTGGGTATTTTCAATAGTATCATCTTCCAATTCCTTAAGTGGGTCCATGTCCTCTTTGGCCTCAAACATCAGCACAAGCATGGGAGTTAATGCAATCCTGAAGATCATCCTCAACCAAGGTACCAATCAAGTCTACATCATGATGGTTGATCTCACAATCTCTCGGCCATTTGCACATTTGAAAGATATCGAGGTCCAAGGTCATGTTCCCAAAAGAAAGTTTGAGCCTTTCACTTAATAAGTGCATTGGTAGTGGCCAAGAATGGTCTTCCCGAAATGATTGAAATTTCACCACTTTCATTTCGTACTGGTTCTATATCCAGCACATAGAAATCTACTAGGAAGAAAAAATGCTCAATTTGTACCAAATCATCCTCTATTAGCCCTCTCGGTTTCTTAATAGATTAATCAGCGAGTTGAAGGGTAGTTTTGGTTCGTTTCAACTCGCTAAGCCCCAATTGTAAATAAACCAAGTAAGGGAATAAGTTCTCACTCACTCCCAAATCTAGTAAAGCTTGACTTATCTGGTGATTTTCAATGACACATGGAATGGTGGGGCATCCTAGATCTTTGTTTTTAGGAGGAGTGGTTTGAGTCAAGTATGCACTTATCTGTTCAATAAGGAATGCTTTCTTTGGAACATGAGCCCTATGCTTAGCAATGCAAAGATCTTTTAAGAATTTAGCGTAGGTGGGGACCTATTTAATGGCATCCAATAGAGGGATATTAATTTTGACCTCATTAAGAACATCCAAAATTTCTTAATTTGAGATTTTCTATTTGGGATGGGTCTGGGCTCTTTTCAATGTCAACAGTAATTTTTGCATTAATTCTATATTTTTCTTCAATCTTCCCATTCAAATTTGAGGAGACATGTTGTTTATCATTTTTGGATTCTCTTAAAGCTCTTTGCCACTATGTAGAGTGACAACCTGAACATACTCCTGATAGTTTGGGTTAGTTATGTTGTTCACTTCAAACTAGCCTTTTGGGTTTGGGAGAGGTTGTGCAGGAAAGGTTCCTTTCCCTTGAACTTAAAGGCTACGTTTGATTTGTTCGATAGAAATTTCGAACCTTTGGATAACCTATCACTTATCTTTAATAGCCTGCTGGTTATTCTGAATAATCTATTGATTATTATGCAGGCTTTGCATAAACTGTTATTGAGATTGTACTAACATATTGAGCGACTCCTCTAATGACCTATTTTGACCTTGTGGTGCATAAGATGTATTCTACTGTGGGGGCACGTATGCATCAGAATTTGATAGTCTTTGGGGATTATACTTAGGTGTAGCATTGGGTCTATTCTTTCAGCTAAAATTGGGGTGTTTTGCTATGAAGGATTATATGTGTTCCCCATGGTATTGTATTGAACGGCTTTTGAAAAGAGTTAAAAGCATTAACCTGTACTTGAATTGCTTCTTGTAATGCAGGTCCAATTGGACAATCTACTGACAAATGATTCTTGGAAGCAGAAATACCATAAACCATAACTGTATCCTTGTTCTTTCCAATTTTTAGGGTTTCGATTTCTCTTGTAAGTGCTGCAAGCTTGGCTTGGATTTCAATTTAAGTGTTCAATTGATATAATGCTCCTCCTTTAGACTGATTCAATGACCTAGATTGATCTGCCCCATTAGACGAGGCCGATTTTTTCCCCTTTTTGGCCATTAATTCCAAAAATTCCCACACTTCATCAATTTGCTTTTGATCAAATTGACCATTGCACATCATCTCAATAAATTGAAGGGTACTAAGAGTTAAACCCTCAATAAAAATTTCAGTGAGATGATATTTTTCATATCTGTTGTGAGGACATGCAAGGATCAATTTGTTAAAATTTTCCCAACGTTTATAATAATGTTCCTTGAGATTTTGTCTAAACATCATGATCTCCCTATTTAAAGTGTTGGTTTTGTGTTGTGGGAAGAATTTTTTCAGATAAAAAAAATTCAATCTCTAGGCCTTTCTAAGTATTGATTGAACTTTGTCTAAGAGAATAGAGCCAAGCCTTTGCTATGTCTTTTAAAGAAAACAGAAATAATCTAAGTTTGATTACATCCGACACTACATTTTGTAACTAAAGTGTTTGACATATTTCGTCAAATTCTTTTAAGTACAAGTATGCACTTTTAGAGTCAAGCCCATGAAACTTAGGTAGAAGTTGAATCATGCCTGGTTTGATTTCAAATTAACCCATAATTTTGGGTACCACTATACATTATGGTGTGGTTTGACGTGTGGGGTTTGAGTAATCATGTAAAGTCCTCGGTGGCTGGTTAACCTCCTCACCATTGCGGTCCCCATTATTATTTCCATTCCTGAGTTGGGCATCATTGTTACCAGACCCACTTGCCATTTGAGACAATCTTGAAGGACTTGAGGCTTTAAGAGAGTCTTTCCTTTCTAATCTATGCGTTGGACCTCTTTGCCAAATTGGATGAGAAGGCTTATCCTTTTTTTTTGGAATTTTGAGAATTTTTTTTATTTTTTTAAAAAATGAGAAAAACATAGATTTTGTGAGCAACATCTAAATAACTCCCCAAGGTTGGAAAGTTACCTTAAGTTCTCCAATCTAGTCCTATGAAACCAACTCGGCCAGGTTAGCCACTAGGAAGTGGTAGAGTCACAAATGGACCCATTTGAAGGACCAGTTTTCTAAACAGACTAGCTATTGCGCTATAGGGGTAGAGGTTTTCTTTGGCACCAAGAAGATTAAGGACAACGATTAGATCACTTTTGGATACTTTCTTTCAAAAGGAGTTATGACAAGTTGAAAAACAGTAACATTTTGCAATTTTAGAAAGTTTTTAAAAATAAGAGTGATATGAACTTTCTAACATTCCATACACTTTCCTATTCCAATTTAGGGCGGTCTATCATTCTATCCGTGTCCTCCTATTTCTAGCAAGATTCAAAAATGAAATCACATCCACAAAGCAATGTAAATAAGGAAAGTCAAAAAAGTTACCTAAAATGGTGCTTCCTGGCAATGGCGCCAAAAACTTGTTCATCAACTCCAAGTGCGTAGCTATAATGTAGTAATAAACTGGTAAGACCAGGTCGATCCTGATGGAGCAATGAATTTAAGATGTTTTTAACTTTTTACCTGCCTAAATAAATTTCTAAATTTAACTTAATTTAAAATCTAACAAATACATTCATTACTAAGAATTAAATAATCACAACAACATTTCCTAAATTAGAAATCCTAAATCTAAAACTTCCTAAAAAACAAAAACTAAAATCTCTACAAAATAAAAGACACATTAGAACTTCCTATAAAAGAAAACTAAAATTAGAAACTTACTAAAAAATAAAAACTGAAATCTCTACAAAATAAAAGAAACATTAGAACTTCCTATAAAAGAAAACTAAAATTAGAAACTTACTAAACTAAGAACTAAACAATGTTAGAAACTAACAAAAGTGAAAGAAAACAAAAACTTTCTTAAATTAAGAACTAAGCTAAGTTAAGAATCTACACTTTCTAATAACAAAAGATTTATGACATCAAGCCAAATTAGAAAGAAATTTAATTTTAGGAAGAAGTCTAGATAAAAATCTAAAATCAAATTAGTGAACTTCTAATATTAAGCAAATTCTAAACACCATACAATGCAACTAAACAAAGCAACTTTTTGAGTTAAGAATGAATTTATCCTAAATTATCATACACAAGAATCTTTCTAAAAATAAAAACAAAAATCTGAAACTAAACTTTCTAAACTAATCTATGATGTATGACAATGCAAACTTTTAAAAAAATATATATTAAAACTACGTACAACATGAATGAGACACGTGAACTAATCTAATGCAAAGAATGTTTTACTGCATGAATGAATGGAGCGTGTGAGGCTATGATAGATGACCATGTTTGTTTCAGAAATCAGATTTAATTGAACTTATTCAATTCATGTTTCATATCTGAATCTTATTCTTTTTAGCACAGAAATCAGGTCTTAAAAATAGTTAAAAAATTCAAAAATATATCACACAATCACTTGAATAAATCTATCAAAAGATTCTTCATTAAGGTCAGATTCAATACCTGTTTCAGAATTAATTCTAGACTGTTTTCACTTGTATTTCAGTTCTAATTCCAGGTTTTAAAACTGTCTAAACATTAAGCATTCAGCTGATATGAACAAGTGCAAATCTGGTTTGCAAAAACTCATCCAATCTGAACTTGTTTTAGACTATTTCCTGCACAAATCTGGAATGTAGTAATTAAGTGTTCTTTTCTGAATTTCAAGTTCTAAAAAAAACTTTAGACATTCAATCTAGTACAATTAAGAATGTGTAACATCTCATGTTGCAATTCTACCAAAAACAATTTCAGGTGCAGTCTTGTATTGGGCTGTTTACAATTTAGAATCATGGAACTATCAAAACTGAAAATCTGATTTCTAAACTTGGCATGATCTTCACCCACTAGACATGATTAACTTAAAATTTGCATGAATCTAACCTAACTTACAGTAGTGAACATCACTACACAAAACTATTTAAACTTCAGAATATAAAGTGTGCAGAAATTATAATAAAAGTGCAGAAAAATTAAGTAAAAGTGCTGAAAAGAATAATTGCGTGCGCTGAAATTCAAAGGTGGAAAAATAGAAATTTAAATATAGTAGTGCAGAAAAATAAATGTAGTATTTTCATGAAATTAAATATAGTGATGACAACAAAAGTAAATATAGTAGTGCTGAATTTAAATGTAGTAGACAGGAAAATAAATATAGTAAATTTATCTTCTTAAAATTTTTTTTCACCGATTCATAATTACTTCAAGTATGATCTTAGTATCTTGGGTTGTCAATCCAAGCACAAGAAACATTAATAAAATATCCACACAAACTATAAGAAAAAAGAAAATTTTAAAAAGAATAACATTATACTAACATGTAAAATCTTTATAAGAGATTAACAAATAAAATCAAGAAAAATACATTCTCGGATGTAAAAGAAGAACCTCTTCTAATGAAACTCCCAAAGGTGTAGTGTGGCCTTTGGGTTAAGCCTCCTTGAGGAATATGATGAAGGGAGAGAGAGAGGAAGAAGATGAAGTGTAAAGATCTAGAGCGGAGTTCTTTCCATACCTTAGACTACCATAAGGGTGCCCTATTTATACTTTTTTAAGCCCCTAAGTTTCCGTTTTCTCTTGATATGATAATATCTTCAAAAATAATTAAAATTGGAAAAATTGGGTGTGCACACATGGCTTGGGCGTGAATGTTTATGGGATTTTTTTTCTTTTTTCTTTTTTCTTTTTCTTTCCTTGTTTCTTTGGGAGTCCTTCTTTGATGCTCCTTTCTATCTTTGTTATTCCCACCTTGGATTGAGATTCTCTTGAGAGATAATTTAGAGAACATCCTCACTTGGAATCAAACATGACCCACATGAGGTGTAGAACTTCCTCCTTTGTCCTTGGTGCTATCAACTGTCCCTCCAAAGAAGATTCTCCTTGTTGGCTTCAAAATCAAAGAGATATTCCAAAATAATTCTTTCTTGATTTTTTTCTTTTTTTGACACACAAGATCTTATCCAAATCATTGTTGGGCTTGAATTGGTTCTTGCATATTTTTTTTATTTTTTTTTCAATTATACTCCTTTTTAAAAAAAGGTCTCATATGTGGCTTTTCTTCTTCATTTTTGATGAGATTTTCTTCATATCTTCTTGAAAATATCTTGAAATGTGCAACAATCAAATGGACCCCATCTTGGACATCCCACAAGTGTGTCCTCACACAAGTGCATGTGTGTGGGACCATGAAGCCAATTTTTCATTTTTTTTCTTCTAGTTTCTTTCCATGTTTCAATTCTTCTCTCTTTTCTTTTGAAAATAAATGCCTTGCCTCAATTCTTGAAAATGACATCCATATCATTAATTTTCTGTAAAAACAAATGTGAATTCATGTGAGAAGACAATTTTAACCCTAAGATCACAAATGCATAATTGTGGGTCCATCTCTCATGAAATGACAATGAAAATGCATACCATTTTTCATGATTTTATATGATTGAACTAATGATGATGGAAAATGAATTTAATTCATGAGAAAAATAATTTTCACAAAAATTTCCTAAAATAGATTTCCAAAAATGGCAGGTTTCATGTATGTAAGCAAAAAGTGTGATTTTTAAATAAATTATGCAGAAAAATACTAAAATAATTTTAAAATGCATGAAACCATGATATCAGACTAAATAAGGCTCTTTTGAGCCAATAAGTCCTCAAAATGGTTCAAAATATATATGAAAATATGCATTTTTAAGGACTTATGAATACACTACGGCTTAACCGTGGTTACCCCACTTTCCTCTGCATTTACAGTTTAATCGTATTCTATCCTACAGCTTGGCTGTATTTGATCTACGAGTGAACCATAGCTCGGCTACGGCTTAGCTGTTGCATATTCTATGGCTTAACCATAGAAGAAAACTAAAAATTCAGCTCTATGGATATTGAGCCATAACCTTCCTATGGCTTAGTCGTAAGCTTTAGATTTTCTAAAGTAGGGTTCAATTCGCTTCAAAACTTTGCAACTTGGTTTCTCACTATCATGTACAAACATCATTCAATCATTCTGCTCCAAATTTAATTTTCATGAAACTTTAAAGATACCTTTGCATGCATTCCAAGTAAGTAAAATGATAAAGGTACAAATAAGGGCTGCAAAACACATAAAAAAAATAGTAGATTTGCAAGAATCATGATATACCAACATGCATTCAACCAAAATTTACTTATACTTACCTTAGATTAAGCTTTTAACTCACTAGTCCTTCTTTTGGCCCAATAGAGAAGAAACATCCAATTCTTAAACCTAAATGCCATGCATTTAAAAAATGAGGAAAGAGATGAGTGCATGTGTTAGAATAAAAGTCTCCTTGACTCCATTGGTTCTTCTAACCAAGAATTTTTCCATTGGATAAGGGATCTTACCTTAGACCACAATTAGAGAGTTGTAACGAGAGCTGTAAATCACTATCTTCAATTTCAGAAAAGAAGGAAGGTAGAAAAAAGACTAAATGATGGAATGGACCTATCTTGCTCCCTTAGATGCAAAAGAAGACGATGATTGAAAAAAAGAGAAAGACATTGCTGTAGTTAGAGAGGTACGAACTGAGCAAAATGGGTACTGAAACCCATTTGAAAATATATATATAACTTTCAGTTTATAAGAAAGCCTTCTCACAAAAGATTATTACAATTTGAGTCATTTGAGGGTCTAACTACTTCAAACAAAGTCGAACGTATTCAAGTCAAGTACGAAGATAAGCTCAACGAAACGAACACGATGATATTAATAGGATGCATGAATGATGTAAAACCACGAAATAAAAAATTATGAAAAAGGGCTTCCATCTACCTAGTTAAGTTAAACTCGACCCAGCTACCTAGGCATGATCTGTTAAGACAAAACAATTAAATCCATCATAATGATATGTTAAACATCATTATTTAAGCTAATCCCGTGGTACGTAATTAGCTAATAACTTACCTAATTAGTCACTAAATATACTTAATTAGGATTGCAGTGTTACAGTAATTATCACAAAGGACCTTATCTTTTTTGTTTCTTCTTTTTTTGTAAAATCTTATCTAAAGTCAAACGTCATTGATGAATCCATACCTGAGAAATAATCAGGGGGCCCATTTGATGTTAGTAGTCATATTAACACTAGTGGAGCTATCAAATAGTGGTACCCATTTAATGATGCAAACTGATAATTGTAATAGCATAATTCAGTCTTGGTAATCAATTTGCGACCCAAATAATTTTTGCAATTTGGGACCCACCTAATATTGGTAATAAGAATGAAAGCCCTCCCAGTGTGAGATTTTTGGACTTGCTTAATATTGATAACTAACAAAGGCTATGAAATCATCATGTCGCTATGGGACAAAATGTTAAACTTCTAGGCACTGTTTTTACTAAAACTCAATATATTTTTTTTACAGAAGATTGCTCTAAACAACATTGGTTGTACTCGAAAATGATGTGAAATGCAATGGAATCAAGTCCAACACTCACACATTCAAGCACAAAGAAGAATGGGAAAATAATTATTGTTCATCATTAACTTCCCATTAATTTACATGGGTTCAATGTTCTAACCTCGAGGATGCAGGTTGTTTACAAGTTTTGGAAAATTACAACCCTTCTCTTCGTTCTTAGATGTGATCCGAACAAGGAAAACTAAAGAAATTACATGAAAAAGATGAAAAAATGAAAGAAAAATGAAGACGGGGGGTCAATGACTATGGCTTACAGTCACTGACCCCTGCTAATGAGACAATGGCTGTTTTGGCCACTCTTTGTCCCTATTTCATTCTAATTTGCTTTTGTACAACCTACAAAGTACTAGAATTCATATTTTCTAACTTTGGGAGTGTTGAACGATCACCAGGAGCACTTAATTCAACCATAAAATTGCCCATGACCTTTGGTAATCATCATTTTTTTGCTATGGATCACTTTTGTGTAAATTCAGAAAGGGTGCTTTGTACAAACAAATTGAAGCCAAAGTTGTGTCATTCTAATCCTATAATTTTCAAGAAATAGATTGAAGCCTACAAAGGCTTGTTCACAACTTTAAAGATGGCCTAGAGTCCCTTTAAGTGAGAGAACCAAAGGAACATAGTTTCTTCCATTGGTATGCTTGATGGCCTTGGCATTCATCTTCTCTGAGTGATAGGCATGTATCTTCTCCTTCTTTGAACTATTTCTCACGTTAAGTTAGTAAGAATGACGAGAAGAGTGGACTTGTATGCTTGTGGTGCCTTGGGAACTTGAAGATCTTTTCTTGGAACTTAGTTAGAACCTTTTAAATCTTCTAAATCTTTCTTAAAGTCTTAGTTAGAACTCTTTGAACCATTTCCCAAGTGCCAAAACTTGACTTTTATAGACTTCAGAGGTAGTTGAGGGAGTTATGGGAAGTTGTAGTTCAAAATAAAGTGGAGAAAACCACAGCAAACTACAAAAAACCACTACTAAACCTTGTTTTTCCTTTTTTTTCTTTTTGTTTTCTAGAGAGAAAAGGCAAAGCACCCATGAGCTCAACTTTTGGCTCATCAAAGAGCCATTCTAGGGGCATGGCTGCAAGTAACCTTGATCCAAAAAACCCGAACGAAGTGTTTGTTTCTACTTTGAGAAATCAGAGAACCAGAGCCCTAATAGTGAGGAATTGGTAACTTATTGGTGTCTGACCAATAACACAATTTAGGAGAATAACAACCAAGTGAGCTTTGACAAGCCTTATTACATATTTGAAGATGCTATGAAAGAGTCCATGAAACAACCAGGTGAGAGCGTACAATACCATGATGTAGACATCGTTGGAGTTTTTCATGAGGTGACCACTTTGTAATCTGTTAAGAGATATCTAAGGGTAATGACAGTGACCCCGACCATCCCAACATGGAAGGATCCTTTTACATGGATAAAGCATCATGACCATTTTAAGACTGGTAAATTTATGCACCAACACCCATACTATTTGACAGAGATTCCAAGATCTAAAATAGAAACCATGGAATCGTATACTCTAAATATTACTGTGGGTACTGTGATCTTGCAATGAGAATAGTTAGGCTTGGCATCCACACTGGAGATGGAAAGGCCTAGATCGGTGAAAGGCACCAGTCTTGTATGTTGTTTAACTACGTCGAGGAATGGTAGAACTGGGCGATGTTGATCAAACACCATTACGAAGACGATTTAAAAGCAGTTGGTATCTTTGAAGCTGTAAACGCCACTACACAGAGAGTGCCTTGTGAAAACAAGAATATATGTAGGGCTATTCTAGAATTATTTTGCCCCGCGATTGGTACTTTTATTACTTTGAACATAGAGTTAAGATTTTCTTTATGGGAAGTGAAGAAAATATTTGGTTTAGCACCTATGGAGAGCTTTTTGATGAGATATTCCACCCAATGAAGAATTGGCCACCATGGATGATAAGTTTTAGATTGTGCATTATCTCCTCTTTGCTTTTGAAGATTCGATTCAAACAAGCAGCCAAAGTGTGGGTAAAGTTGCCCTATGGATGGATCAGGTGAAAACTGTATGGATGGATCGTGTGAAAACCATCACTAACCCTTTTTTCTTTTTAAATGAGGGACATTGTAAGTGGAAAGAGATCATCTACCATTAAGATCCCAAGAAGCAACCACTGATTGTTTATCATGACAAGCCCGACTTCATGCTTTACATTTTTGCTAAATATCTAGATTTGAAGAGGAAGTGCTGACTTGCTACATTTTTTATGGCATGGTTATTGGATGTTCTCTTTCCAAGTATTGGGGGCGAAATCAGTCCTAGTTGTATATATCCTATGCTCAAAATGGCATTTGGACATAAGCTCACTCTAGGCCCAACTTTTGCGGCATATATGTTAACTGAGTTGAAGCTATTAGCTTTCACCATCAGAGAGGGAAAGGCTTTCAATTGGTATTATGCCGACCATCTGTTGTACACCTAGTTTACATACCACTGTAATGGGCTTCACTCGCATAGTGGTGCACCAAGGAGCATCTACATGGAAGGTGTAGTGGGCAGCAGTTATGTGATCAATACCTACACCATGGCTGATTTACGCTAACACTTATGTAATTGCAATAATTATGTCGCTTCTCGTGCCTCTGTGCCAAACATTGAAGTTCAGACTCAAACATGGAATGTAGTGGAATTATCATTGACAAAGTTGGAGAAAGTGGTTAGGAGGTTGGCTTATTAGATGAAGAGAAGAGTTGGTTTTCCAACTTAAGACCCACGGACTTGGTGTATAGGAAGAATTCGTACATTAACATCCAACCTTATATACTTGCTAGGTTTTGCAACCAATTTGATTTCCATTAAGCCTTTGTAAGAGCACCTGGCGATATTTGAGGCTCAATTGGCTCCTTGCAAGATGCTAAAAATGCTTGGGAATTCTATTAAGCGCTTGCATTGGAGCCCATTTTGGCTATCCTCATCTTCCACAAGCTGGATACACAAGCGGCTTTACACAATGGTATGCAAAAAGCTCCACTGCTATTGTAGAGAAACACATAAGATACCTTTGCGTCAAATGGCGTTTTCACTTGTTCCTAAGAAAGAAGAGAAGGTAGAGAAGGATCACTTCATCCAGGACAACTTCGAAAATTAGGTATATGATGGAAGTGAGTGGCAAATTGGCTTAGTGGCTTGGTCCGCTCACCGTTATTTGAAAGGTGAAGAAGACAAGGAATATTTGCCTCCTCCTAATCTGAGCGCAGTAAGAATGCAGCAGGTTGTAAATGAGAACCTTTAAGAGTAGGAGAGTCTTACTAAGGCTGGATGAGTTGGTAAAGCTGTGTTGGACTTCAGGTCTGCTTCTCATTCCGTCATAACCACGGTTTTGGTCAGTGAGCAAACAAGGAGATTTGAAGAGGAGTAAGCCATCTTGCGTGTCGTTGTAGAGGGAGACTTCGCTTGCCAAAATTCTCTAGAAACCACTGTTGCAGGTTCATTATCAATAGAGTCACATATAATTCAAGTCCAATAGAGGCAACTACAGGGTCAAGGTCATCAGTTACATTGTTGACAAAACCTCTAGTGGGCCCGGTTCTTCATAGGAAGTTTCAAGCGAAATGTTTAAAAAGTGTAACTAGAACTCCTAGTGGCTAAGGAACTTCTTCAAAGAAGAGGAAAGCTGAAATCCCTGGAACTCATCGTTCCCAAAGGCAAAAAGCTGGTAAATACTTCTTTGTTTATTTATGACATTATCACTTGCTCTTATTTTTCCTTTTGTTTGAATATTTACACTTTGTCTTATAGCCTCATTAGCTCAAACTTTGGTCATTGGAGGAATGTCGCAAAAGGTGGCTAAAATTGTGGAAGAGTGTACCTTCGATGATGCATATGAGAGGAGGAAGTGGCTTTGACACCCCCACTATTGAAAACGAACTGATAGCGATATCAATATTGAGTTAGATTTTGAGAAAGATATGTTTGACCAGGCAATGATGCCTGAGTCGGGGAGAAAAACTGCAATGGATATCCTAGCAGAGCCCATTGCTGTGACGACATTTGGGGATGATGTAAGTGCTGTTACTACCATTGATAAAATAGCTACCAGTGATGTACGCATGGAGCCAATTTTAGAGCAAGTTAGTAGTGGCAAAGTATAGATTGGTGCTACTACTACTTCTGAAAGAGATGCTGTCCCTCAGACTGAACAGTAAGAGATTTCATCAAAGTCTTTGAGGGACCAATTGTCGACATCTTAATGGAAGAAGGAGAAATTCTAAGCACAACTGGGGGAATTACTGCAAATCCAACTCCTAAGGGTAAGCCTCGACTTTAATATTTTGAAGTTGAAAATTTTACTCCAACATTGTAATTTGATCTCCTTTTTTGTTCCCTCTTAGGTACCCATGTGAACAAGAGTGCTCCTGTTGTGCCTCTCACGTCAGTGAGAAAACTTTTTGGGTTGCCAATTAAAGAGCTGACAAGGAAAGAGGACCTTAAAACTCCAATATATTATGACAACATTTATATCCATAGTGGACACTTCGAAGCATCTATGACCAGTACCCTGAAAAACAACTTGCGAAAAATCATGCAAGATCTCTCCTTTTTAGATTTACCAACCAGAAGTGTTAATAATGATCTAGAGTTGTCATTAGCAATCATTTTACCACCCATCTGCACTAACCCCGTAGTAGTGCCAGGTGTGATTTCGTTGGTGACTCTTGATTCAGAGTTTAGGATCACATGTAAGTGGGCCTCTTGTAGTTAATGCACCAAGGACTAAAGCGACTTTGGATGTTCCAATAGAGCCAAGCATAGAACCCATTAGCATGGTGAAAAAGAAAGTTGATACTGAAATTGTCCCAACTAAGGAGGTTGCTGTGACAAAGCCGATCATAGCGAAGATTAGCCCTTCTCCTCAGTGGAAGTTGGTTCTTGAAGATGAAGTTGCTGATCTTATGGAAGATGATGTTCCTGTTACACCTGTCACCCACAGCTTGACGCCACCCAAAGCTATGATGCCTTGAGAAGTACATTTTAGGGCTAAGCAATTGACTCCTATGAAAAGATTAGAAAGTCCAGCTACACCAAAGATATCAGATGAAGCTTCAGCTGCTGAGGGCAGGGGTTCCTGAAATGTATGATTGAATGTTACAGTAACACCACACACAACTCGAGATCCTTCCCCTACTTTATCTTCATAGGGGTTCCTGAAATGTATGATTGAATGTTACAGTAACACCACACACAACTCGAGATCCTTCCCATACTTCACAAGGCTCATTTGAATCACTATTTGTCCTAGAAGAAGGATTAATTGTCCATGGAGGTAAGGGTTTGAATACTAAAAAGGGAGAGGATGACTGCTTGGGCTCCTAGATGCAGTTAAATTCATAAGAGTGTGAGTTAGGCCCCTTCACACATCAAGAGCTAAATTTATATGGCAATGCCCCCAGACCCGATTTTGCTATCAAGGCAACCATGAGGATGAGCTTTGCAGTATCTTAGATACAGTCTCACAAGAGGATCTTATAATTGAGAAGGTATCGACTTGTAAGGTTTTGGCTGAGACACTAGTACGCTTCACTTCTGAGGCTAATTTATGCAATCTCCAAGATGCTTTCGTGGTCTTATTTAGTAAACTTGAAGAAAAAATCTCCTAGGATAGTAGTATCAACTATGCGAGGGCTTTCCAAGGTGAGGTGTTGATGGAAAGGGATTAGTTGGTGACTGAAATTAAAAGCGATGTAGAAGACGCCAAAGTGGTGGATGAAACAAATGTCCAGCTAGCACATGAAATAAATATGTGCCAGGAAGAGTATGATAGTTTGTGATAATAGGTCACCACATTGCAACAATTTGTGACAATAGGTCACCACATTGCGGCAACAACTCTCTGCCCTGGAGGACAGAAGCTTCGATGCACCCTAGATGATTTGAGGAAGTCTAATTCAAAGAATCAAGCCCGCAAAGATAGCCTTCTCACCAAAATAAAGACGAAGTAGATAGCCTTGAACGATTTTGTGCAATCCTTGGAAAGCGAGATGAATATCAAGATAGACGAGATTGACATCAATCCTGCTATTTCAGCTTATGCAAGCTACAAAGGGCGCGTCCTCAAAGAAGAAATCCTCAACATGAGGAGACGGTTTTAGAAGTTCTTGGACTAGATCTCTTTGCTACAACTCTTGCTTAGCCCTTTTTATTTTGATCAACCTTGGTGGCCATGTATTCTTTGTATTAAACTCCAAATGAATATCTATAAGAGGACTTTTCTTTTGCTCCATTTTGTCATTGGTGTGGAATGTATGGTTTGATTTTGCACGGATGTTTGATATGGTTTATCTTGATGGTTTGATTGGTATCATTTGTATGGTTTGTTTTATTTGGTATGGTTTGTATGGTTTGTTTTGTTTGGATGTTTTTAGACTTATTTGGAGTTTGACTTGCGATCTTTTAGATCCATAAATCAAAAGCAAAGGAGTCATATAGGTGGATAGTATCTGGTGCCCATGTGTGAGGTTTTTTTTTAGGGTCCATGACTTGATCCTTTTGGATAGAAAATTTTTTTTTTGTTTGGGTTTTGATTATATGGGGTCTGTAAAAAGATTTATTCCATATAACCTATGGTAGCCATATAGGGTCTAAAAAAGACTTATTCCATATAACCTATGGTAGCCATATAGGGTCTACAAAAAGACTTGTTTTATATAGTTAAGTTTTGCTATATATGGTCCATAAAAGGATTTGATCTATATAGCAGGATGTTATAAGGGGTCTTGCAGGGACATTATCCAAGTAACAAAAGTTGACTAGAGGGGTCAAAAGACAGTATCCTTGTAGTCATTTTGTACAAGTTTGAGGGATTTTGGTTAAGAGTCATAGGTTCTGAGGCTCGAAACCAAAGGGTTTTAAGAGTGAGAATGTACACTGTACATCGTTTTGGGATGCCAATGGCATTCAAATAAAGTATTTCTTTAGGATTTTTCCATTAATAAGCATCATGCATCTATCTCCTTCAAGTGTGCGGAGTGCGTAAGTGCCATTAGAATAAACCTTGTCGACAATGAAAGGTCCTTCTCATTTCGATTCAAATTTACCTTTTGACATGTGTGTGGAGAACATGGGCCTCTTGATTGCGAGGACTAAGTCTCCTTTCTTGTAAGTTCTATATTTGACCTTCAGGTGAAAGACCCAACCATATGAGCTTGATATAACTCAATACTTTGTTGAGTAGCAAGCTTCTTTTCATCAAGGCTTTCTAACTCTTGAAGTCTTAGTTTGGCATTCTTTTCTTTAGAGTATTTGTTTCATAGCAACATGAAGAAAAGGAAGTTAAATTTCCAAAGGTATCACAGCTTCACAGCCATAAACCAAGGAATATGGTGTTGATTTTGTTGGACCTTAAACTGTAGTTCTGTAAGCCCATAAAGTTTCAGGAAGTTTAGTACACTCCTATTATTATTAGAAACTATTTTCTTCAGGATTTTGCAAATGGTCTTATTGAAGGTTTCAACAAGTCCATTAGCTACATGATTATATGCCGTAGAAGGACAGCATTGAATTCCGTACTTGTCATAAAATCTGTAGAATTTGTCATTGTTGAATTGAGGGCCATTGTCATGATGTAGACATTTAGGTACCCCAAAACGACAAATGATATGAGTCATCAAGAAGTTGAGGACTATATATGTTTTGACTTTTGTAAAAGGCACCACTTCTGGCCATTTGGAAAAGTAATCCATTGTGCCCAATATGATTAATGACCACGTTCCGGTGGTGGATTGATTTTTCCAACTATGTTCATTCCCCAAGATTCAAATGGCGAAGAGGTTGATGTAAGATGTAGATATTCAGGCAATTAATCAATATAATCACTATGGATTTGGCATTCATTACATCTTTTTGCAAAACTCATGCATCAGACACCATGATAAGCGAGTAGTAACCTAAACTTTGAATCTGATCATGAAGCTTTAGTCTAGCTTTGTGAGCACCACATAGGCCAAAATGAACTTCTTTGAATACTTGATTTGCTTTTTCTATTGACAAGCGATGGAGAAAAACTCCATCATATGACTTATGGTAAAGAGTCTTCGAAGGCAAATCAAAGTGAAATTTTAGAACTCGCCTTTGTGTACTAGTTCTGTCCTTAAAATTCCTTCGTAAGTCTCTATGGAGAATGTAATCAATGAAAGGGTCTCTCCAGTCTCTGAATGAGTTTTGGAAAGATTAAATTTGATTCTTGAGCACGTCAAAGCAATCTGCTACTGCTTTACGGGTGTCAAGTGGGGGTAAAAACCTTCTTTCGACTACTTCTAACACCATTTTGTCATTTTCGGGGATCGAAATTGATGCAGCTAATCCTGCGAGCGCATCTGCCTTGACATTTTGATGTCTTGGGATATGGTGAAATTTGATTAACACAAATTTCTTTTTGAGTTCACAAGCTTTATGGAAGATGGGAAACAAATCTAGTTCCTTCACTTCGTCTTCAAGATTCATTTGTTTGATTATGAGTTGTGAATCTCCATAGACTCCAAGCATATTGATGCCTGATTCCATGGCTAACTCAAGACCCATAATCAATGCAGTGTATTCCACCACATCATTTGAACATGGCTTGTTCAATGAGAAGGAGTGAGGGACATAAATCTTTTTGGGCTACGAAAAATGATTCCAACCCCGGAAACTAGATCTCCTAACACATTTGTTCTAGAAGCTCCATCAAAATGCATAATCCAATGTAAGTCTGGATCAATGGTGATTTTCCATATTTGTTCAACAAAAAATACTGGCTCATTAGGGAGATTGTCCTTGAATTGAGAAACTTCCAGAAGTGGATGTTCTGCTAGAAAATCAGCAAGAGCCTGTGCATTTATTGCCTTTGTAGGGATATATCTAATGTCATATTTAGAGAGAAGAAAAGACCATTTGGCAAAATAATCACTCAGTGCACCAACTTTTGTCATAAAAGTTTTCAATGGGTTGATGTTAGAATCCAAGTACCCCACATTAAAGAGGATGTAGTGACGTAGTTTATGTACTGCAAACATCAATGCAAGACACTCTTTTTCTACCGAATGGTAGTTATGTTCAGCACCAAGCAACATACATGATAGGTAATAAAGAGCCACCTCTTTGCCCTCATCATTTTTTTGAGCTAATAATGCCCCTAAGAAATGATCAAGCGCTCGAATGTAGAGGATGAAAGGTTTGCCAAGAATTAGAGCTGAAAGCACCTGTAGATTTGTAAGATACCGTTTGATAACTTGAAATGTGTCTTCACAAGTTTTATCCCACGCTCAACTATTTTTTTCATGAGCCAGGAGAATGCTCTACATTTCCCTAATAAGTTTGAGATGAACCAATGAATGTAGGCAAGTCTACTCTACAATCCTTTGAGCTCTTTGATAGTTCTTGGAGAAGCCATCTCTAATATAGCTTTGCCTTTGACTAGATCTAGTTCGATACCACCCTTTTGAACAATGAATTCCAAGAATTTCTTAGAGGAGAGTCCAAAAAATTACTTTAGAGGATTCATTTGAAGATTGAATTTTCATACTCTTTTGAAGACTGTGTGAAAATCAGCTAGATGGTCTAAATTTTTTTTGCTTTTGACTGCCAAGTCATCGACATAGCATTTGATAGACTTGTGTTGCATATATTTGAAAATTTTCTATCTTGTCTGCTATGTTCAATTTGTGCATAGAAACTTTTGGATCTAGTCCTGGCATTTTTACATATGTCCATGCAAAGTAATCCACAAATTCTCGCAAGAAGCTCACATAAACATCATCAAGTTCTTTTCCTTTGATTTGAGAATGTACAAAGGTAGGATGAGGATTTTCTGGGGTACCCAAGTTTATTTCTTATATTGGGTCCTCAGTTGGAGGTTCGGGAGCAGGTTCTTCCATAGTATCTTTGGAAGTTTCCAACTCCACAAAACCTTCTGGGGTTTCATTTGGGGGTTTAAGCCAAGCCTAATCCCGTTCCATGGATTCGGGTTTTAGACTCTTTAGCTTTTACATTAAAGACTAAGCATTCCCAACAAGTATGTTGAGATGGATCTATTTTTTCATTTAGTTCAGGTGGCCAATATTCAGTGATTTGTGATATTATGTCATCATCATCACGTGCCCTCTCAGGATGCTAAAAAGCTATCTAATTAGCAGAATCTTAGAAGACAATAGTCTCTTGAGAGTCATCAGAGTCATATCCCTAGGTGAAAACTACAGATCTTGTTCTAAAATCTTGATTTAATTTTAGGAATGTTATTGTAAAAAACGTATCCTATACAATGTCACGACTGTTCAATTTTACGTCTTTTTTGGAGATCTTCTTTTATCTCTGGAGTGAAGATGTCAAAAGGGATCTGAACCCATTTGCACTCATTTTGAGGCCTGTGGGCTTCTTGAGATTATACCCCGTATTCTTCATCATGTTGCAGACCACAAGATTGTAGATGTCAAACCTTATTATCCCATCATTGGTGATCTTGTCGATAGGATATGAAGCAGAAGCATCTTTGGCTTGATAGAAGACTATTGACTGATTATATTGTTCAGATGGAGGTACGAAGAAGTAAGAGCCTCCAAAATCATAAATTTAGGATGGAGTGGGCCATGGCAAGAGTGGAGAATCCCAATCCGCAATATAGTACACAGATATGTCTATCTTCATAGTATCCTTAGAATCTAAATCTCGATCCACGAAGATAACATGCACTGGGTGCGTCCGTCTAAACCTTCCATGTAGACGATAAAGTGCCACTTCAATGGATCAAATAAGAAACTCCATTACCACTTTTAAGCTAAGAAGGGCCGGTCATAAGCCTATCCAGCACTAATGCATCCATGTTGAGTATCGTGGAGGATTCTTGCATCTTTTAGCCGAATGAAGCCATCTATTGATATATTTGTAAGATGACTCACCCCCATGTTGTGATGTCAGCACAAGTTCACTAAAAGTGACAAGAAAATCGAGCCTCATTGGTGACATTCTCCTGACTGGGGGAGGTACATTATTACTTTCTTAGTCAGAATTTGAGTTACTAACTAAGGAAATCTCATTTGTTGAATATGAGAGTCTTCATTCTATTGTAATAGGTAGTTCGCCATTCCTCATTAGCACTGAAGAGTGCTTAATTGATGGCATTGCTGAGTTCCGAACGGGTGTTGTATACATAATTGGGCTGCATGTCTTAATTCTACGAATAACAATGCTTACTTGTTTTATTCTGGATGCCTTTGTGCATATGACCAAGGGTTGATCTGACTATTTGATTTCAGATTTGACCTTGATCACCAAAGAAGCTTTGGTATCAATAAATCTAACCGTTGGCTTCTTTATCGACTCCAACTTCTTTGTGGGCTCTGATTTTTAAAAAATCCTAGATAAGTTTTCATTTCTGTTAAACTGGTGAACGGTTCTGTGGGATCATCATCCACGAAGAACTGATTGCATCTGGCTTAGACTTTACAAGTTTTCTTGATACATGGCTACATCAGTGAAGTAGACCTCTTTGTTTTTGAATGACTTTTCATTGGCTAAGACGCGATGCACTTTGCACTCATCATCAAAGTATTCGAGGCATTGATAAAGTGTGGAAGGCATTATGGAGTAGTCATAATGCCATCACCTTCCCAAGAGGATGTTATAGCAAGCACGTGTCTTTACCATGTGCAACATGGCTTCTGAAGTTAGATCACCCAGCAAGAACTAGATCCGAATTTTTCCAATCAGATCCATGACTTCTCAATCATAGCCTTGGATTGAAGTTTTTGTGGTGGATAGCATGCTCACCAGGATGTCGAGTTCTTGAAGAGTTGTAATTGTGATGAGGTTTAGAGCCTATCTTGGGTCAACTTGAGCTCTTTGAATAAGTATGTCCATGATATAGGCCGTGAAGTAAAGCGGCCTTGTGTGCTTCATGTCGCCTAACAGGAGATCATCTTTCGCGAAGGAAATGATGGCTTTGGAAGCATTGTGAATGGAAAGACATTCCATAAATTGCTTCTTAGGTCTTTCAGACTTTACTTTAAGATAGTTATTCTCTATCTGATGCACTTACACCACATGAGTTTGATTACTAGAATTTAAATCTTGCAGAGCTCGTATGAAGTTGTTACAAGTCTCTTTAGACAGCTACAAGAATGTGAATCAGGTGTGAATGGCATTTCTTCTTCTGAATCAGAGTGGGTATAGCAAGACTGTTAATGCTGAATTCATTGTGCTCTTCTTGCTACTCAGGCTCACCATTTGCTTTGGGAACAATGAGTTGGGTGCTTAGTTCAGAGTCTCACTTCAAAGAAGTAGGCTCAACACTTTGTTCAAGAGAAATATTTAGCATATAAGTTATTGCCTGTGAACCAGAATACGGTGCTTGCTGTTGTTGTGTCTTATCGAATTCAACTAATGGTAAAAGATCTAGATGAACTTCTAAAAATAGTGGAAAAGGAAGAGGATCACTCGACCAACTACTTGCACTCTGTCTATGTAAATCGTAAAGTGCCACTAACATTGTGTTGAGACCATGTTTAATAATGATGGTACCCATTTCAAGATGAAAGTTTATTCAAAATTCTCATCCTCGTTAGAGGGACATTCATCAACGAAGTAATCATCAATCCATTGATCATCTTTGAAGTTAGAGTAGTCTGACCAATCTTCCTCATCATCTGAATTAAGAGGCATACCATCCTATGATATTCCATTGCAACTCGATATTGATGGTTCTTCCTCATCCTTTGGAATTAGAATGATAAAATCAGCCAACATAAAATGATCTCTGACTAGCTTGAGACGTTCTTCTAAAACTGAAGCTTTTGTTTCTTTTTCCTTCTTCTTTTTAGCTTGTTTTTCTTACTTGACCAAGCGGTTCTAGATAGTTCTTTACAAGTTCTTGAGTTGCCTTTTAACCTTCAGTCTTTCTACAAATGTGGGTTTGGTTTTAACTTTCTCCCAGCCTTGATCATTCACTAGGGTTGGATGGACCCACATTTCTTCCCTTGAAGAGGTCTTAATCAGTATCATACCTAGTTTATCATGCACTACATTGACAACATGGAATTCAACCTCATTGGTTTCGTTAGAGAAAATATTGCCACGGTGCAAATTGTCCAAAGGAGATCATGTTAACTGGAGTAAGATCATACTTTTGATCAAAGGTTATTACTCCATTTTTCCACATCTCATTATCATTTTCTTTTAAAATGAAGCAATCTTTGAGAGGATGTGACACTATCCAATGGTATGTAGTAGTTCGGATCATTGATGCAACTTGCTTGTTTAAGTTTTTTCATTGGTAGAAGTTCAATCAGGTTATTATCCATCATCATCATCATCATTATCATCAAAGCCTTATCCCAACCATGTTGGGGTCGGCTAGATGAATTCTATTTCTCCATTCCGTTCTCAGGTTATTATCCATCAACGACTAAAAAATCACTTTAATAGCTCCATCAAAGGGATACTTAGTTTTCTTTCTTTTGTAAAATTCCTCTTTCTTGGTCTGGTCAATCTTTACATTTTGAGGCTTTTAAGGATATTTGGAGGTTTGCACATTGGAGACTTCCTGTTTCTTATTTGCTTTTGGAGCAAAAGATGAAGACGTCTCTGTTTTTCAAGTGCTTGCGTTCTTTTGACTAATCTCTTTGAGGATCAGTTCTACATTAGTGGCCACCTCAACTAATTGGGCTAGAGACTTAGTTTGTTAACTAAGTATGATAGCCTTGGTTTTTGGTCGCAAATTTGTGTTACACATTTTGATGGTCGCAAATTGGTCTTTCACATTTTGATGGTCACAAATTCTGTAGGATAATGCTCTCCATCTATTAATAAAGGACTGTGTAGTTTCATTGTCTCCTTGTCTTATATACTGAGCATGGCAAAGGTGATTGTTTGATCCTCCTCCTGGAAGTAGAGTAAAAACTTCTCTTCTGCGATGGGCCATGTCATGAAAGTGAGTTCTGGTAACTGCCTGTACTAATCAAAGGCAACTCCTTTCAATGTACTAACCAATAGCCTTATCTTTAATGCATCGAATTCAGGTAAACTTCCAAGAAGTGATTTGAAACACACGATATGTTGATAAAGCAACCCCTTCCTAAGGTATGGTTGGAAAGTTAAAAGTTTATAATTTGGTGGAAATGGAACAAGATCAAACTTCGAAGAGTTCTTTGGTATAATACCCTTCTTTTCATCCTGGTCTCCACTTTTAATTTTGTCAATATTTCTTCAACCTCCTTGAGGGTTACGTTTTTTAAGGATCTGTGTGAAGCCCAAGATTGACAAATGATCACCAGAGGAACCTGCAGCTGTCACTTTATCTGTCAAGGA
This sequence comes from Sextonia rubra, assembly GCA_037013555.1. Classification (NCBI taxonomy): domain Eukaryota; kingdom Viridiplantae; phylum Streptophyta; class Magnoliopsida; order Laurales; family Lauraceae; genus Sextonia; species Sextonia rubra. Next base: position 71,212,280 of record JASUAD010000001.1, read on the forward strand.
TTTAATTTAAGCCATGAGCAAATCAATTTTAGTTGCATTCCTCCTGATCATTGCTTGTTCTCTTCTATCTGCAAACAAAGGATTTACTTGAGCTTTGGCAGAACCACCTAGCTTATTTGTTAAAATTTTCAATTAAGAGGTTAGGTGGTTGATCTTAGCTCCTTATTGTTTGACAACATCACTGACATAGTGTCTTGATTTTCACTAGCTTCTTCTTCACCAGTATCTTTGGTTCCATTAGCATTGTCAGTTCCATCTTTGCTAGTTCCACTCCCTTCAGCCATGAATACAGTGTACTAATAGGGGTAGGATGATGTTAGTGCCGGAGGAGTAGACTGACTATCTTTTGTATCCAAGATAATGATAGGATCATTGTCAGAATCAGTTTTGACATGACTTTCAGAAGTTTTGCTTGAATGAGAATTTGAATCAAACATTTGTGATTGAGTCCGAGCCATACTCCGAGCTGAACCTGGCCTGACCATATTAGACAAGGTCAAGTCTAGATCATCTTCTTTGACCACCCACTTTCGTGTGATCTTGCACTGTGATAGCTTCCGAGTTCACTTCCTGTAGCACACCAAGGCTTTCCTCTTGATTTGATCAACCAGCCTGGCTGCCATGGTTTGATCTTTGAACCTAGCCAATAATGGCCTTAAAGTACCAATAACTTGTTCCCAATCCATTAGATCAGAAGTGAGGAATGAAAGGATGTCAACTACACCTCTTTTATTCTTTTTTTTTTTTGCTTTTTCCTTTGCTGGAGCAATTCTTTGAAATGAGCGAGATCGGCCGCATTGTTAATGACCAATCGCTTAGTCTTCTTTTGGTTTTCAACAACATATGATAGACGCTGAGGTGAAAATTGCGGAGTCGATGCTACAATGATAGAAGGTAGACGTCTTCTGCCAAACTTTTGTCCTTCCTTCTGAGTTAAAGGATAGAAGGTATTCTTCTTCAAGTGAGGCTAAGGTTTTATTGTTAGCCTTGTTGGGTTTTGAGGTATATGGTTGAGGTGACCACATGCTGCATCTTAGAATGGATGTATCCTTATGGGCCTTCTTGCGAGTTAGAAACTGTTAAATGTCCTCTTGTGCTTTATGCATTTGATTTTTGATGACCCATTGCTTGGGCCTAGTGGATGATGACTTTGGCCCTAGGCAGCCATAAGACGTGGCTTGCCAAATGCCATTAGCTTACGATTCGTGAATTGGACCTGTCTTGCCCCCAGATGAGGTTTGATGATGTGAAGGCTACTTGCCTTCTAATTGTTTCTTGAGTTTAGGCTCCTCCTGAACCTTAGTAGAAAACCCAAATAAGTTCTGGGCATATTTGGAAACTTAGGCTTTGAAATTTTCAGTATTTTTAGTAGACTTTGAGGCCATTGATGACCCATTCAAATCAGTGGAAGCAGGTGAACTTATAGGATTAGAGAGCCTCGGAAAAACTGAGACTCTTTAAGTAAGAGTAGCAGGGTCTGTCCGAGCCCACTTTGGTGTTCTTGCAGATGGACCGCTCTGGGTCATGAAGATCTTGAATAGCCTCTCCTTGGCTTCATCAAAGGTAATGATTAGGGAACCCATGATATTTTCTACAAAACAGTAAGCCCAAAGGACTATATCAATTTCATAACCAACATGGCTATCTCTTGGGCTAGCTAGAATGGTTTATGAATGCCTTCTGAACCAACATGGTTTTTCTATTGGATAAATAGAAATGGTCAGAAATAAGCATGAACCCAATCTCATTATGCTATGTTAACCAGTCCTAGCTGCTAGAATTTCTGTAGTATTTCAGAACTATGTAGTGAGACTTAGAAGCATGCTATGCTAACTAGACCTGGCTACCATAATTTTGGCAGCATTTCAGGGCTATCTTGGTTAGACCTATAAGCAAGAGAGGGTTGGATCCAATCAAAGGGATAAGGCACACAAGATCAAGCCTACACCACTACCACAATCATCACACGGGATCCATCAAGACTCTGGGCAATGTATAACTGCAAATGTCGTTGTACTTCTAGTCGATTTGATATAACATTTGTTTAGGTCTTTTTAAGCAAATTGGCTATCGTATAGCCAGTAATGTAAAACCTTTTGGACTGAATTAACATTCTTTTATTTCATACAAGGGTATTAATTTGGTCCGTGCACTTCAAGGTGCAAGGTTCCTCCATTTAACTAATAAGTTAATGCACTTTTAAGGTGCAAAATTCTTCCATAAATGCTTCCAAACCCATCATAGACATAAAAGGTCTTGAATGGGGTATCTTTAGAGTTGACCAAGTCACACTAGGATCAAAATAGGTCAGTGACCATGGACCCATGGTCATTACCCATTCTACATGGCCTCCTACAGTGATAGTACTTTTTACACAGTCCTTTGCGGTAACATGCCATTTTACACAACATCTTGCGATCACAGCCCATTTTACATAGCATCCTACGGTCACTCGCTTAAAGCAACACTTTTCAGCACTTTCATGTATTTTGGCACTGTTTCATGTCTTTTAGTCAAGTTTGATCACAAATTAGAGCAAGAACTTCCCATAAACGGCACCAATCTTCTAATTGCGCTATGAAATGATGTGAAATGCAATAGAATCAAGTCCAACACTCACACATTCAAGCACAAAGAAGAATGGGAAAATAATTATTATTCATCATTAATTTCCCTTTAATTTACATGGGTTATACTCTGACCTCAGGGATGCAGGTTGTTTACAAGTTTTGAAAAATTGCAACCCATCCTTCCGGTCTCAAATGTGATCCAAAGAAGGAAAACCAAAGAAAATACATGAAAAAGATGAAAAAAATGCAAAAAAAAAAAAAAAATGAAGACAGGGGTTCAGTGATCGTGGCCCTGCTAATGACCATGGCCCACAATTACTAACAGACAGTGGCCATTTTGGCCACTGCTTGTCCCTATTTCATTCCGATTGGCTTTTGTACTGCCTTCAAAATGCTAGAATTCATATTTTCTGCCTTTAGGAGTGTTAAATGATCACCAAGTGTACTTAATTGGACTGTAGACTTGCCTATGACCTTTGGTAATCATTATTTTTTTTTGTTACGGATCGCTTTTGTGTAAATCTGAAATAGGTGCTTTGTACGGGAAACAGAAGCCAAAGTTATGTCATTCTGATCCTATAATTTTCAAAGAACAGAATGAAATCTATAGAGACTACATTAAAGATGGCCTAGAGTCCCTTCAAGTGAGAGAACCAAAGGAACGTAGTTTCATCCATTAGTATACTTAATGGCCTTGGCATTCATCTTCTCCAAGTAATAAGCATGTATCGTCTCCTCCTCTAAATTATTTCTCACCTTAAGTTATTGAGAAGGAGAAGACGAGTGGACTTGTATGCTTGTGGTGCCTTGGGAACTTGAGGATCTTTTCTTGGAACTTAGTTAAAACCTTTTAAATCTTTTGAATCTTGCTTGAAGTCCTACTTAGAACTATTTTGCATATGCGAACCATTTTCATCAATTTGGAGCTCAAACTATGTCCGATCTTCACGACCCTTGGAGGGATGCTTTTTAATACCATTTTGAGCATGTCATAAAAATTTTAGCCTATTTTGGTCTTTTGAAGTTGGTCAACCATCCCTTTGACTTTTCATGAAAATGAGCTCTTTATAAGTTGTTTGAAGCCCAAATGACTTCAATTTAACTTGAAACTTGGAGGGGTTGATGTCAAGGGTATCTTGAAGTGTGCATCCAAATTTCATATGGTTTGAATTTATGGAAGTAGGATTTTGATTAATATGCCACTTGTTACATGCTCTAAGTCAATGTCCTCTTGCATTGCAGACAGTTAGCTTGTTTTCTATCTAAATGATGATGTTCAATTGATTTGAAAGTTTGAGTAGTTGACTTTGAGCACATTTTAAGTCTCTAATCCAAATTTTATCAACTTTGGCCTCCCAGAAGTAGAATTTTGGTCAATGACCCCATGGATTGGAGGTCACTAACTCCTAAGCTGACATGTTTATTGACTTTAGGTTAAATGACATCTACTTATCCCGAAATTTTGCAAAGTCGCTCTTAAATATAATTTGAGTTTTTTTTTAGGAGTTTCAGTTGATTCAGACATGTAGAAATGTCGGTTGCCACAGTGACTTGAAGGAGCTAGGTGACGGTCACTAAAACTTGAGTTTGAATTAAAATGAAGTCCAAGGGCTTTAAAATTTTCAAACATCATTCTTGAGTATGTGTTAGTGTTGCCATGTAAGTTTTAGCTGCTTTAGTAACCCAAAAGTCTAAATGCGTGTGGTGACCCCTAGGTTTTGAATCAGTGAATGTTGAATTTGATATTTGGTGAGTTGAGTGACCAAATGAAGTCTACTAATGTTGAAATTTGAATTACTGCACTTTGAACTCATCTGAAGTATTCTGAGTGAATCGCATTAGCTTTGAACATTTGACTACAATACTCGACCAGGCATTCCACAATCCTAGGGTTTATGTACCCTTCGTTCAGAATTTGCTTGTGATATTTTCTCTGCAACACTTATAATGTTTAGGGTTTTTATGGGTCAACAAACATATACTTGAATAACTTAATATGAAAGTTTTTGGAAGAAGATGAGATATTATAATATATATGTTTGAAGCTATGCAAAGGTCTCTTTTTTATGTGAATAGATTACATTTTAAAGTAGCAGATACTATAGAAAAATCAATTGACATATCTCGTTTCCAAACATCGTCTAAAATTCATTCGAATTGGTTGAAATAGAATAAAAAAATACATATATCCATCCATACCTCATCTAATAGAGCAAGGTGGTTTAAAGAAGATTATCCAAAAGGTTTGTGATTTAAAATTTTGAGCAAACAATGGGTGTTTATAAGGAAATATGGGATCCCAACAACGGAGAGAGAGAGAAAGAGAGAGAGAGAGAGCCTTTTAGCAGCAGCAGCAAACAAAACTGCCTTTATTGGTGGTTTATTCCACGCTAAAAGTACACTTTGCAGTTTTTTTTTTGAACAACGCTAAAAGTGCGCTCTAAACCGACCGTCTAACATTAAAATAATGTTTTAGTTGTGAAAGAAATTTGTGTCACTAAAAAAATACTTTTTGTGGCGGAATGACAATTTTTTCCGACACTAAAATTCTCTTTTTTTGTTGTTAATTGGGCAATGAAATTATCCGAACTTTCAGTTTTAATTCTTCAAAGTTTACATTGCGCAGATTTAATTTGTTAAATACAATATTGAATAATGTCTATAGACTAGTGTGAACTTTGAATTTCTGCCTGGAGGGCCTAGTGCGTTTGAAAAACTAGGAATAAATGTGGGCCTGCGCAAAGAATTCCCCTTTCATGACTGACATTATCTCTTTGTAGGAATTATTACAAATGAATGATGGGTTCTTTTGCTAATAAATATGGGATAAAAACCAAATGATGACCGTCCGTTCTTGGCAGAATCAAAATATTTTCAATGATCAAAGGGATATACATGTCCTTCCATGATTTTTAATGGGGTTGGAAGATTGGTCTTTTTTTCTCTTTTTGGGTAAAAGGAAGATTGGTTTATAAAACGTCGTACAATAGACACTTGGATGAGGTGGCTCATTTTGATTATGTTTGTGTTAACTTTATCACTTGTTAGTTTTAACTTTATCACTTGATCTAATTTAACCCCCATAAAAAAACTATAAAAGACTTTATCGCTGGATCACAAAACGGCAATTCGTTGGTTTGCCGGTATGCTCGTGTGATTTTCTCACCTTTCTTTCTGTTATTCAACAAAGTTTCCTTTAATAATATTTATATTAATATCCAAGACGCTAATTTCTCGGTTGATGGGTTGGGTAACATGTGTGGCTCAACTTGAGCTCAACCCATTTATTAATCAAGTAAAAATGTTGACAGAATTACCTATTTAGGCTTCAATCAGGTTGGTGGGTTCGGTCAAGAATCACTACCTTTTGTGTCTTGAAATGAGAGGAAAGAAGCAAAAGGACTGTAGTCGGGTCTACCTGCAGTCTACCGAATATCATATATTAAGGCTATCCATTGGGGAAAACTCCTCGCTTGGTCCAACCAATCTTGGGTTTGGGCTATATATTTTCAGCAAAACATGCAAGGTAATCTTAGGCCCACAAAGCCCATATCTAACATTCCTCCAGATTGATAAAAGAAGAGTAAACCCATGGAAAAGAAATACAAAGTCACCGATTTCAAGCAATTATCAGAATTCTAGTGCAAAATCCGAAAGGATTCTTGGATGCGACCAAATGAGCTGTCACTGGAAATAGAATAATTGGAGATTGAATTTCATGTAGCCTTTTAAACACTGCGCCCCCAATTGACCTTATTTTCATACATGGCCAATTTCAAAATTCCTAATATATTTCAGTAAAATCGGCTAGTGCGTATTCTAAAAGGGTAAATAGAGTTTCTTGAAGGCTGCTGGGAACCCGGATTCAAAGACTGCACTCTCCAAACATCATGACTTTTGTTTTTTTGGTTTTTTGTTTTTTTTTTTTTAAATCATATCATGACTCTTGTTATTCCATAGCCAGTCTCTAATGGGTCTCTTATGCTTATTCTGGGAATGAATTGGGACCATCAACCTGAATTCCAGATCCAACTGGGCCTCATATGAAAATTGCCTTGCCTAAGTCGAGCCAATGTCCAAGTGCCATGAACTAAGAGTGTGGAAAGAGATGGACTGATCAAATGTGGGCCCCATAGAGATGGACCGTGCATGTAGTCCTCTATGTAGGAGAAAATTTTACAATACTGGAATTGTTGACAAGGCTCTGACAGAAATACTAACATTTGTATATTGGTAACGTATCTTTCTCTAATTTTTTATATACTAGTTTGGTTTCAACATGGACCTGGCCTGATTTTGACTAAAGATAAATGATATCTGGCCCACGTCCAACTGTATTGAACTATTAGGCCTACTTATTTTTATTATTATTTTTTTATCAATCCAAGGAATAAATTGTTCAGGTTTGGAGCACATGTTTAGTTTCCAGTGGATAGTAATGGTTGAATGTTTGCGTCGTGAACAATTTCAGGCCAACCATTTTGTTTTCTTGGGCTTAATAACAGTTAAAATAGAATGTTCGTCAAGAGATAGCTTACGTGTACGCAGTCTCATCTGTCCTTTTTCTCTTTTATTCTGCATCGTCACATTTCATCAATCGACTCTAAGCCGTTATATTTCAAGGGCATATAACTGTTAAAGTTGAGGGGCCAATTGATATACCATTTGAGGCCTATAACCATTAAAATTCTGTGAGTATATATGCATCAAATAAAGGCCCATGCATACACAGGCCCATAACACCATTGGTTTTCTCTTCAGTATTACATGTCATTAGTCGCCTTTAACCAAATGCACGTGTTTTAGTTACCCTTGTTCACTCATGCAATGGGAGTTCAATTATCATTATATCAGGCCACATTTATAAAAAGGATATGTGTGGCCCATATAACTGTCCATGCTTCTGTTTCATGCCTACATCAGCAATTTAAATCGGAAATAGAAGATTATACTGTAGTCTTGGTTGAGCTTTGAATTTCAAGGTACATCATACTTTTGACTTTAAACCTAGTAAGTGCAAATTACCAACACACCTCAACAACTAAACATGGATCATTATATTTGGTAAAAACAACATGGATCTTGGATGACCCAAAAGATTGATTTGATTTAAACAAGATATAGGACATTCTAACTCAATAATATTCACCTTGGCTTGAATTAACTTGAGCTACATTGGACATAATTATCAATATCTTCCTCCTACATCATTGAGAGCAATGCTCTAGCACCCCTATGACCTTTGGTACGTTTCCTGCACCCTTTTGATCTTGGATGCAACCACAATGTCATTATTACATTGAATTGATCAAATCTGACAAGGCTTGAATTTCTTTGTAGTTCGATCCGAACACACATTTGAAGCTTGTGGTTTTTTGGACAATTTCATCAACTCTCAATTCTCATTCTTCCAAAATGATTCCCTTCCCTTCTTTTGTTGTCCATCTTGCATGCTATAACATTTTTACAACATAACCCTCAAAATGTGAATGACTTTAAACCGATTAGTCTATGTAATGTGTTATATAAAATTATTGCTAAAGTGCTAGAGAATAAACTTAAAAAAGTTCTTGAAAGAGTGATTGGCCTTTTTTAAGTGCTTTTGTTAAAGGAAGAATGATTTTAGCTAACTACATTATAGCCCATGAGATTCTTCACTTGTTCAAGAAGAAAAGAACAGGCAAGCTAATAACTCTAAAGCTAGATATGGCTAAGGCTTATGATCATTTGGAATGAGGATTTCTTAGCAAGGTATTAGATGCATTTGGCTTCCATAGAAACTTGTCCCAAATCAATTTGGAATGTGTTTCATCTGCCTCATTCTCATTATTACTAAATGGCTCTCCCTATGGAAACTTTAACTGTGTAGAGGACTTTAACAGGAGACCCTCGATCACCATACTTTTTCATTCTAGGTGCAAAAGTTTTATCCCACATGTTACTAAAAGCAAAGGAGGAAGGGACAATTCATGGTGTCAAAGTTACTAGAAATGTCCCAAGTATTTCCCACCTCTTCTTTGAGGATGACAACCTTCTTTTTTGTAACTCAAAACTAGATAAGGGGAGAAAAATTAAGGTTATTCTAGAAGACTATTGCTTGTTATCAAGACAATCAATTAACTTCAACAAATTTGTGGCTTACATTAGTAAGGGTACTTGTCCTCAAAGATGCAAGGCTCTTGCGATAATTTTTGACGGTAGACTTATGAATGAGGATGACAGATACCTAACCCCCTTTCAATCAAAAGAAATAAATATTGTAGTTTTGATCATTTCTTGGCAAGCCTCCTTTCTTCCATGGCTACTAGAAACACATTAATTAAATCTATAGCCCCCCTTTTTTCCAAGGCTGGTAGAAACACGTTAATTAAATCTATGGCCTTATGGATTCCCATATATAATACCTTAGTCCTCCAACTGCCTTTTAAGTTTGGAGAAATTAATAAAATGTTTAGATAATTTTGGTGGGGTTATTTAGAAGAAAAAAAGAAGTTTCACACCATTAAGTGGAGTGAAATAAATAAATCAGCCAAGGAGGCGGCCTGGGGAATCGCAATAAGGCCATAGATTGTCCATTAGCTAATACTTGTTGGAGATGCTTGTCCAATAATGATCTTTCTTCTCTAGGATTCTTAAAGTGAAGTATTGCCCAAATAAAGCCACATCGGAGGCTAGTTTTAGGAAGGGCAATTCATGATTCTGAAAAGGTTTCACTAATGCCCTAAATTTCATTAAAGAAGTGGTAAGGTGGATTATAGGGAATGGAGATCGAATTCCTGTTTGGAAATGCAAATAAAAAACACCATTAATGATGTTAAAGATGTATAAAGTATACTAAAAACCTATATCCCTAGGCATGGCAAGGATGATCGTACAATTTGGCCTTTCACTAAAAATTGTGAACTTTCCACCAAATCTGCTTATATGGACCTTAATAAAGTTGACAATGCTGATTATATCCACTGTTTTAAGTGGAAATCCTTTTGACACACTCGCCTCCCATTAAGTGTCCTTTTGTTCGGATGGAAATGTCTTAAAAATGCAATTTAGGTACACAAATTACTATTTGATAATTCTCTAAGTAATAATGCCCTTTGTCCTATTTGTGAAACTCATGAGGAGTCCATAGTACTTACATGAATTTATTGCAATCATGCTAGAGTAGTTTGGTTTGGATCAAATTTGGATTTGCTATCCCATTCTATTAATCTCTGAATATTATAGATTAGTGGATGAGTTTTTGTAATTTATGTAATTCTAATCCGCTTGTAGACTATCAAGATTCTATAGCCTAGCTTTTGGCAATGTAGTGTGCCATTTCGAAGGCCAGGAATCATTTTATCTTTGAAGGTTATATAATTAACCCCTTTAAAACACTAAATGTTGATAAAAGTTTCCTTCATGGGGCAATAATATCTGCAAAAGCTGATAACCAATGTAGAAAAGACATTCAACCCATTTTTTGGTTTTAAAGTTGATAAGGGTATCGCATTGGTTTGTACTGGTGCTGCCTTTAGAACATTGAATGAAAAATCTTATTTTGGTTTTGTTATTTGTTTTAATGGAACTTTCATTCATGTAGGATCAATCGAAGGCCCCCATGTTTCTTCATCTAAAGAAGTAGAGGCGAGAGTAATTGTTTATGCAATAAAGAGCTTAAAGGATAAAGGCTTCCCCAAAGCCCACATAATGCCGGATGCTCTTGAAGTGGTGCAAGAAATCAATGGAAAGTTTGATTGGGCCGTTGATCCTACTTTGCAAGACATTAAACATCTTTCAAATTGTTTAAACTCGATAATTTTTTCTCTTATCCTAGGGACTACAATTGGATAGCTCATGACTACGCTAGATGTGCTTTTTGCATGGATGTTAAATCTTTGGTTGGAAGGGTGCTATTTGGACGGGGATAAGATCTTTATTTGATGCTTTGTTGTTTTGCTGTTTTCTTTTGTTTCTTGTTGTTTCTTTAATGAAGTTCTTTTCCTACAGAAAAAATAATTATGGATCACCACTACAATTGTCCAAGTGAAAAAATCCATGCACTTACTGAATGGGTATATCTCCATGACTTTGTAATCCATCCTTTTTTTTGCCTTTGGAAGATTGCCTCAAATTGGATTTCTAGATTATAGTTCAATTAACAATGGTGGAAAATAAAAGAACAACAAAATCAATCACCCACACAAGCAAAAATGCATGATTTTTTATGTGGAACCCTACAAGGGAAAAACCACGAGTCTACCTCGAACCAATAGAAACCAAGCACTATGCATGAATAGTTGCATGCAATACTCATAGACCCTTCCCCGATTTCCTACACCTAAGGCAATAGTTTCTTGCCGACTCTATGCCATTCACCGATTGCTGTGTTTAATCCAACCACCTTGAAATAGCAAGATGAACGATCTCCTATAGATGTAGAAGTAACAGCTCTCTAGATGCTCAAATCTGCACAACTCTCTCTAATGAATACACTAGAGAACAAAAGGTATCTCTAATGGATATTCTCAACTCAGAATCTAGGGATTGGATACCTAAGGGTTGAGAGAGAACCCTTATTTATATCCACAATTTCATGCCTTAGAATTAGAGTTTGTGTAGAACACAAAATAGCAGTCCTAGTACAAAAGGAAACAATTCCACGTAGGTCGGTGGGGTTTTTGTTCATCACAAACTTGAGTGGACAAGTGGGTGCTCAAGTGAATGAAGCTTCTATCTAGGCAAATTCTTAGCCTCCACTCAAGTGGGCACTACCTCCACTTGAGTGGACATTGCTTGTCCTGGATAAATTTCTTCACAAATTTTCTTCGTTTCTTTGTTGTCTTCACTCTAGAATTTCCGGCGACATATACCATAGTCCATTCTAAAAGAAATACAAAATTACAACTCAATAGACTCTGAGTTTTGTCCAACCTATGAATCAACCAACACTCATAATCCTAACAGCCTTTATTATAGGATTATTATCACCGTTTCTATAGATCTTATCTTTTGTAAGATGCTTCAATATAAGAGCTTGTCAAAATTCATTCATTTTAATGATTTTGTCCCAACTAGCTTGATCTAAACTAACTCATTCTTTTCATTCAAAACTACTACACTAAGTGGGAGGTTTTAGTTTAATTGTATGTTTTATTATCTAAAAAAATCTTCTTTAGTAGTTAATTAACTAGTTTTACGTGTTAGACTAATAATAGGAAAGAGTTGGTGAGTTTTAATACTTGAAAAGGACCTATTCATAATTTTAGAAGAGGTTAGGGGCACTACAACAATTTTGACCTTTGGCTACACTAAATTATTGATGGTAAAGGTAAAAAACGGCCAGTAAAATACTTTTTCAGTGATTTCTTGTGCGTTGGCAAGCCGTAGGGAAAAGTCTGCCAGGAATACCAATTTCTGATGCTAAAATAGTTGCGTCGATAAGTCTTATATATTACTGGTTAGATAAAAAACTTTTGTCGGCATTTTTTTTTTGCCAGTAAAAATTTTAAATTTTACAAAAGATTATTTTTTTCAAAATTTTTTGTCGGTGTTTTCTAGCGCTTGTAAAACATTTAGATTTTACAAAAGATTATTTTTTCAAAATTTTTATCGGCGTTTTCTAGTCCAGTAAAACTTTTAAATTTTACAAAAGATACTTTTTCAAAATTTTTTGCCACGTTTTTTGTCGGTGGAATTGTTTTGGAGGCCTTTTACTAGCATTTTGTTCACCGGTAATATCATATACTTTGTAATTTAAATATTTTTGCTGACACAGAAATCGCCGGCAATGAATATTATTTTATTTTTTCTTTAATTTTTAATTTTCTTTCCTTGTATATACATTATTTCATTACAACTTCCAACCTTTGTCATATGAATAAATTACAATAGCTAATTACATTATCCAAAACAATATCTATTACATAGCCAACTTTCATTTCCATTCCAAAACCCTCAAAAGATGAAACGAGAAAATTCATTCCACTACATATTAATATTCAAACATCCTTTCAACATTCAAAGCACTTTACCATTACAAAATTAAAACCCATCTTAATATTCTGCTCCATACCACCATGCAAATATCAATGAAAGTTTACCTATTCATATGATCATTTTATTGTTGCATCATTCCAACATCGATCTGCACCACTGTTTAAAAAAACTTCTTGCATCCTATTTCAATATATAGCAATCTGTTACTCTAAATACTTGGCCTTCAAGTTAGCTGCATGAACTCTTTAAACACAAAATTTTCTTCACTTTTCATTCAATCTGCATAAAAGAGAGAAAAAAAAGATGGTATGATTTCTTTGATAATATGAAGGGTAAACAGACCAATGAAGTAAAAGAAATAGAAATAGTTAGGAAAACACCAATACAGATGCAGTAACTAGTCAAACTCATTTAGTATGAAAGAAAATTATTCCAATCCATAAGAAAACAAATATGTTCAGTCCTACTGAAATTTATTACTTTCCCAATAGGAAAGGAGATTAGAGATGTTTATGTAGTGGCGTCTTGAGATATGTTATCATTAATGGATATACCATTTTCTTCATGGCCCATACAACATGATCACCCTTTCTCATAGGTCCAGATGGTTCACTTGGTTAGGTACACATTGAACAAGGAATAGACAAAATTGTAAAAAAAACTAACCATCTGCACATTTTTTATGTTGCTCATAGACTGTTGTTGTCAACTTCTGTCCAAGAAGTAAAAAAACGGATTTATATCTGGACAGACCCAGGTGCAAGGGTCTGGGGGCTAAAGCCTCCACCCATACCTGAAAGGGTTCAAAATTTTTAAAAACCTCTAGAAAATTCTAAAGATTCATATGTTTTTTTCATGTATTTGCCCCTTCCCCCTAATATTTCTGCTACATGGAGCCCCCCACGTTGAAATTCTTAGGTCTAAACACATCTAGTTCATATTCCACTAATCATTCAGTCCTATGCACCATCAATATCCCCTGGTCCTCCATCACTACTTCTTGTCTCACAAAGTGAGAGTAGCTTACAGAAGTATAGTTTTCAAGTGCCTTTGTCAGTTTAGGATTTTTATATGCATTTCGATGAACACTTAGCAGCCTTCATCAATTTAGTTGAATTGTTAGCAAGCAACATTTACAAATTTATGGAGACACCATTAAGAAGCTATGGAATTTTCAGACATACAACCTATGGCACATTCAAATCTGAGTTGAAATATTCCAAAAATGAATCCCCTAAAGTCAAACACAGTCGAACTGTAACATGACACCTCCCAGAATTTAGTTACATTCAACCTGTGACGTGATGAAGTTGAAAAATTCCCTGCTGTAATAGTTGCAGCATATAGACCTGAAAAGTGAAAATAACTACTATCTACCCATTACAAACTATTGACATTCATTCAGTGTCCGACCCAAACTATTTGAATAGACATTTGAACAGCTACCGTAGCCTCTAAAGTCCTAATCCATCAAAATAGTTATGCATCACTTTTTAATCAGTAACGTAAGAAGTGAACCGTTTAAACAATTTTATAGAATCAGATCTAGATATCAATTTGATGCATCCATACCATGGTGTTCGTTAATTGGAATTGCTACCTCTCCTAATTAATTTAACATGAAAATAAATACTATTTTGAAAAGAGTAGTAGTCATATACAAACCTATAAAAGTCATATACCAAGCTCTACTAGAGGTGCCCTCCCCACCAATGGTGATACCCACGATACTCAAATCTATACTTACACCCTCTACTAACTAAAAGACTAAGCTCTCAAGGAAACTGGTTCTCTTGGCCTGCTCCGCTACCTACTCCTGCAGAATAAGCAACTTAGAATCAAGGCCTGTCTGAGCTTAGATCAAAGTTGAAGTAAACTTTGTGCGAATGCCAAAACCCTTTAGGTATCTAGACCTCTTATCCCAAGCACCTTAACGGATATCTGCTCCTCAGACATTGGAGATGTAATCGAGGGTTGGGACTGTTCGGTTATCGGTTGTACTAATTCCTCCCGCAATTTTTACACAAGTAAAAATCAAATAAAGTGAGTTTAACATATGTATAAAAGTATATTTGTATTGATTTATTAAAAATGACTTAGGCATATGCACATATGGATTCTGAGCCTCCTTATTTATCCACTTATTCTTCTTGTGCATATAATGGGTGTCGTTGTAGAAATCAGGAAAAGTTTGTGGCTATCCAACATTCTGTGCCCTCTATTATGACTTTAGATTAAATTTCATTAATCAAATAAATTAAATTTTCATAACTTAGTCAAATAGAAAAAATTCCTAAACCCGCACTTACGATCATTGAACCACGTGTTGGGAACAATCTAGAGCCACTCGTATGATTCCACGGCATCTTCAATCGACTATATCTCACTTTCCTTTACTTCTCCTATGAAGAAAAACAAAAAACAATATATTGCCTGAATAAATCTTAACTAATACAATGAACTTTATAAATAATTGATGAAGACATATATACAAAACCATAAAAATTTACCTTCCACTTCTCAGTCTCACACAAATTGTCAATTATCTAGGCCCAGTCATCTACTTTACAAGCTTAAGGGGGTGGCCCTTTGGATCGGGCACCCCACCTCCAAAAGAGACAAATAATGGGTATGTAAGTCACACTTCCAGTCCCTGTACAACTTCTAGCACTTCGCATCAATGGTAGCCTTGATGACCGGATCATTCACATAGTCCTCGAACTCAAAAATTTGCTACAATTGCAAATATAAACATATTATGTGAGACAACAATTAAACATAAATAAGACTAATTGAAATTACCTGAACTCTCTTTATCACAAACTTCTTGATCCCCTTAGGAATAAACTTCCAACTTTCTTTGCGAATATGTGCCACATCTTGAATCGCTTCCCTAAGAAGGTTAGCTAAAGTAGTAGCAAATTCGCCCTCTGGTGCATGGCTTGGATCTGGGATTAGAACTACAGTGGCATGGCTAAGCTGCCTCCTCAGCTTTGCCTCCTTCACCCCCCCTGTCCTGTCCCATACATGACTTGAGCCCTCGGCTGAAGCTGATGTTGTCACGACCACCATATTAATTGAGTTACTAAGAATATAACATCAAAAGAAGGTAGATTTTATATGTAAATAGTTATATATTTCTCAGCAACATTGCTGCCAACCGTACGTAGACTCAAAACTTGGTCAGGCTGGCTAGATGAACTAGCAACCTGTGTAAGATCCATTGGTGTAGCATGGGTCACCACCTCAAGAATGTTATTCAGACAAGAAGACCGTGTGACTAGAGGCTGTGCCAGTGTAACCTGGACCGCCCCCTCGAGCATGCACTCTGCAGGAGAAGACCGTGTGACTAGAGGCTGTGCCCGTGTAGCTTGCACCAGTGTAATTGCTACAGTGCAGGCATGTCTACTTCGCTTGCCTTAATTCATATGAGTAACCTATCATAACACAACAATGACTTATTAGTACATAAATGTGTAATTAAAGTGAATGAAAGATGTTTGCAACTAATATGGCTTGTCAAAAATCAATAATTGACACATATTACCATATTCCTCAGAGGTCCAAGAGACTCATCATCCTCATCATCACCTGTATCTTCATCCAAAGAAACCAGCCCTAAATCACCCTGGGGCGGTAGATCTTTCTCGCTGCCATCATCTTCACTTGATTTTCTATTTCGCTCCCCATTTTTCCTCCTACTCGTTTGACTGAATCCAAAAATGGTGCTGGCTATGTGCTTCACCCCTAGAGCATGACATATCGCATTGTTTTCCATGATGTTCATATTTCTCACCTTCTCATATTTTGTCAACTTTGCCTACTTGGCCACCCATCCAAGCTTTAAATATGTTTTACCTCCCTTAGGCATTTTTGACAACTATATATGACATACAAGAAAATGTACACATGTAATATCAAAATGCAATAAAATGAAATATCCTCACCCTTGAATTGAATTTTATAAAACTTATAAGTTAAGCATTAAATTTTAAAGTTTCAAAGTCAATGGTTGTGGTGATCTAATTTAGATTTATGGTGAAAGGAGACACTCTATCTATTCTATATAGATAGATCCTCAAATCATCCATCTCATTCTCCTCCGCCACCTCCACCTTTTGGACCCAACTAAACTTTGCGTGTGTGTGTGTGTGTGTGTGTGTGGTTTTTGTTTTAAGGAATGCTGATATGCTACAAAAGTAAGAAACAATCAATCATTGAACATTTTATAGTAGCGTATGGATAGATGCCCATTTGAACTTGTTAGCTACAAATAATAAGATCTCAATTAATGTCACCTTTCTTAACTAAAACATGAAATCACTTGGCATTAAAATGCTATTAAGAGACTCCATGTGATAAGGAACCAAAAATGTGAATAAAAACCAAGACTTGCAGGGCATCTAGTTCCACCAGCTCTCTTCTGATTGATTTATTCACATCAAATAAGAAGTTAGTTAGCCAAGAAAAAAAATCACAAAATCATATCAGTTTTAAACTTATAATCCTCCTAGCAATGCGGATAGATCAAGTGCTACATTCAATCAAAAGCATGTTTTCTTATTTATTACTTTATATTTTTTCTATTAGGAGGTACACATGAACCAACATGTGGATTTAACAAATAGCTCAAGCTGTGGGTGGTGCACTTACCTGTTGTGAGGCTGCAATCAACATAAGTTAGGCTCCTCTTCTTTAATATTCAATTGAATTGTGAAAATTAACAAAAAATACACACCCAATTTAATAGAGACAAGGAATGAAATATAGAGATTTGGTTTAGTCAAAATATATATATATATATACTTTTTTACTTTCATAACACTGTTACAAAATGTATTTTGAGATAATATAGAACGGAATGGAGAAATAGAATTCATATAGCTAACCCCAACATGGTTGGGATAAGGCTTTGATGATGATGATGATGATGATGAACATTTTTACAAAATGGTTTGCAATCACATTGAATGGCTATATGGATGCAAAGAGGATGAGCCTCATTTCTTTAGCAATGTTCCTCTCTTGAGGAGATAAAGCAACAAGCAAACAGGCTTGTACAAAACCCAAAACTTGAAATAATACTAGCATATTTTTCTAGAAAACCTTTTTTTAAAAAGAAAAAGAGAAAAAAAAAACATATATTTGAAATGAATAAGAGCTACTTTATTAGATAAGTAGCTCTCACTTAATCCAAACTCAAAAACAAGAAGGAAGAAGACAAAGTTGAAAAAAAAATGGTAAAAAGGAAGAGGAGATCATCTCCCTGCCCCCCATATGATACATGCCCCGAGGGACTACTTTTCCATTCCTTCCACCAGTTGCGGAGGAGCACCCAACAAAGATTTTCACATAAATCTCACTGATAATTACTAGCATAATTACATAAGGTCTTCATAACATTCCTTCCGAGGACACACCAATGGGCTACTGCCTACTAAGTACTGCCCCCACTTTTAAACTCTCCCTATCTTTCCCTTTTCCTCCTCCTTTCTCCTCTCTCCCCCACCTCCCCCACAACACACACCAGTGATCCAAGACAAAGAGAGACACCCACTTGCATGATCACACTGATCCTGAACCCACACGCCATCATACAAATCACATCCTATCTCCTCCATTTCTTCTTCTTATTCATCTCTCTCTCACATTCTCTCTAAAGAGAGAGATGGGGTCATGAAGAGAAGAAAAGTAGTCAAGTATTTCAAATAAAGATGGAGCCATCTAATAGCTACAACAACAGTAGCAGCAGCAGCGGCAACAAGTAGACAAATCTTTGTATGATAAGGCAAAGGCAAACTATGCTTCTAAGTGTCCATAGTTTTCTCTGTCATGCTCTATTTCTCTCATCTTAAATCTTAAATCTTCAATCCAAAAAACTAAGATTATGGGTTTATTTGTGGATTTGAGAAATAAAAAACAAATCTTGTTTTTTTTTCTTCTAATTCCTTATCTAAAATGCCTCTTATGTTGGTGCTGTATTCTTAGAAAATGACCCAATTGGATGTATTCCTTTTTTAAATTCCTTCATGCAACCCAATTGAATTTTAAGCTAGGGTACGGATTTTACCTGATAAAGGGACTGAAGAGAAGCAGAGATGTTGCTTCTAGAGAGAGACGTTGTAGAAAGGGTAGGGCATGAAAGAGATTTTCTCTGCAATGAAAAGTGCAGTTTATACACCAAACAGAGACGAAATCGAAAAGGGAAAAATGCACAAAAGAAACCCTACCTAGCCTTTGACCTTGAGATTGATGTGAGCGGCCTTGGTTTTGGTTTGAGAAAGAAGAAAAGTTGTTGTCTAAAAGGGGTGGGGTGACTCCAGTAGCTAATGGTGGTGAAGAAAGGAAAATGACGATAACTACGAAGCGGGGGTGGGCTAACTCCAGTAGCCGATGGTGGTAGGTTCTTCTCTCTCTCTCTCTCTCTCATTCACTCTCTCTCTATCTTTCATATGGCTTGGGGACTAAAGACAGGAATCAAAGGGCATAAAAGTTATGAATAGAGGTGATGTCTCTCTTTCTCTCTCTTGCTGGGTTTGGGGACTGAAGATAGGAATCAAAGGGCTTAAGAGTTATGGATGGAGGTGATGTTAGGACAATGGTGGGGGGTGGTTTTTGGAGGTTTGGGGCTTGGACTTAAGAGCTTAGAGGGTTTTGGGAAGCTATTTATCACACCATCCATTTTGGTGGACAGCCAGGATGTACTATAAACGGCTATTCCCGGCCCGATTATGCGCCAGCAAAAATGATGTAAAAAATTTATTAATAAAAATAAAATGTTTAAAAAAACATTTTAGTGGTGCAAATGATGCGCCGACAAAAGTTAAAAGGCACCAAATTGAAAAGAAGTTGGCAGGTGAAATTTGCCAGCGATCTAGGTAGAACACTGGCATAAATATAACATTTGCAGGTGAAAACAAGCATTCGTCGATGAAAACTTAACCTTTGCTGGCAAAATAAGCCATTCGGAACAATTCAAACCTTTGTCGATGAAAGGATGGTGTGGAGAAACTTTAACTTTTTCCGGTGAAATAAGCTTATTTGTCGGCCAAAAGTATACTTTTCCCAACATTTAAATATGGCGCGGGGAAAAAATGCTAGGGAAAATCTAAATTCTTGTAGTGGGAGGTTACTTCGTAAATATTAGATTTTTCTATTTTTGACTTTGTTAGGTGGAAGTCATTACTCTAACCAAAATCTTTTCTTCTACTGTGATGAATCGATGCTTATTTTGATAAGAATTGTCGCATTTCGATCATTGTAGAATTCTTAGAATTCAAGAATTTTTAGAATTGTTCAATTTCTCTTAAGTTTTAGAAATTTCTTCCAAATTTTGTATTTCTCATCCCATCTCTCAGTTATTCCAACTAATTACAAACTTCCTAGTTCTCTTTCTCTTTCTCGATTCTTTCATCATATGTAAAATCTAATATGGTTTGCAAATTAAATAAAACCGAAGGATCTTGACTTCTGCATTTAACAATGGATAATCTGAAGTTCTAAAAGCATACTTTATTCCATAATCTGGATGAAAGTGGTTTGGATCTGATCTTAAGACTGTCTCGCCTTACTACCAATGACTTTTATCAAATAGGATTTTCTTCTATCTCCCTTGTCACTCACTCCAAGATGTATGAGACTTGATGGGTACTTTGCAAACCTCATGAGTGACGAGAGAAAACTAGAAAACCACTTTATAGATAAGCCTACAAAGATTTCTTCCAACTAAAGAAATCCTATTAGAAGTAAATTTCATTAATTCCCTCAAAGATTAGCCAAACAAGAGAAATAATGGATCGGGCTTTCATAAATTGAATCCAAGATAGACTTACTAAGTCAAGACTAAAGGGTAAAGTATATTAAAATTAGTGGACTCAATATGGGGCCCAATCATTATCAGGTGTGTAGTCATGAGGACCACTAATGTTTAACAATCTCCCAATTGGCCTACATGACCGTACATATGTAATCTCCCAATTGGTCATGATGACCACACAAAAGCAATCCACTTTTTGTTTAAAAAAATAAATTGCAAAAAATGACTCAATTTAGATTCAACTAGTTTTAAAATCTAGATGAGTAGCCACTCATTTGAAAAAAAAAGTATCAGCCCAATCAATACTATTTATGCTCATTCTTATTTACAATGATTAAATGAAACCATTCATGCAGATCATGGCTATCAAACACCAATTATCCGACATAATTCCTTCTATGTACCACAACATTAGTAATTCCATTTAATCAAGTCATAAGTTGAGGAAAATAATAGGAGATAACTAAAATTCCTATTTATTAGTGCAAATGAGATTTATGTTGCTTTTCAATAATTCACTAAATGGACACAAAATTAAGTAAGAAAACAAAATCATCATTAATGAAAATTGATCAATTAGTAGTATCTAATAAATCAGCATTAATCTTTTCAACCACATACATTGAGATAACACAATGAGACCTATTTCTCTAACATGATCATTATAAGCCTCGATTGGTATTGCTTTGGTCCTAGGATCTGCAATCATAAGCCTTATACCTATTTGTTGTATAAATGCTAGATGACCCTGAACCTTCTCTTTAATGACACAATATATTACCTAAAAGTGTTTTGGAGTGTTGGGATGCTTGTTGTTTTAGATAAGCAAACAATTGAGGTATTATCACAATAAATTTTCAGCGACTTAGTAATATAATTCATGATCTGAATCCCTCAAATAAAATTTTGCAACCATATAGCTTGAGTGGTGGTCTCAAAGCATGCCATAAATTTAGATTCAAATACGTAAGAAGTTGTTGTAGTTTGTTAAATGCTTTTCCACGAAACAACTACACTAGCGAGGAGAAATATGTATCATGATGTAGAATTTCTCGTGTTGAGAGCAAAATCTGAATATGAAGAATCTAATCACTTTTAAATGATTAGATCTTATATAAGTGAGCATATGTTCTTTAGTCCTTTATAAATATCACATGACTTTCTCTATTGCCGTCGAATGTGTCATGACAGGGGCAAACTATTATCTTCGGCTTACTGTAAAACTGATAGCTAAACACGTTGTAACACTCCGACCCAGCTTAACCTCGTTTAGTGACTACTTAATATTGTTAATTGTGTTTTGCTTTTGTCTTGATTTCGTTGCGGGTCATGGACAGGTAGTTGGGTTGAGTTTGACCTAGATTAGGTAGACCAAGCCCTTTTTCGTAATTTTAGCTTTTCTACGACTTGCTCATTTTCACATCATCTTGGTGTCAACACGTGTCTTTCGTTGAGCTTGTTAACTTCCGTAACTATGTCATTTGCAAACGACATCGTATGGTTCCGTTGGACTCGGATTTGACTCGAACTATAATTTGAGTTATGAATTGGACTTGTTTGCAATTTGGCTTTAAGCTTGTTTTAAAAAGCCATCCCACTGACTATTTTTCTCTCTCTCTCACTCTCTTCTCTTCGTTCACATCTGGCTCTCTCCCGATTTTCCCTCTTTCTCTTCTCTTTGATTCAGCCAAGTTAGAAGGAGGTTGAACAAATCCACTTGTTTTCTCTCCTTCTTCCTGTACTTCATTGCATGTATATCTGTATTGGTTCCTTCTCTCCTTTCTTTTGCTCATTCTCCATGCCTGTGCTCATGAGCTTTCTATCTTTTTTTCATGCATGATAGCTGTGAGTGGTGTTTGGAAGGGAATTGAGCCCCAAGGACCATAATTTGAAGGTTAGAAGTGAATTGAGGCAAGTATAAGCTTACCTTGGATGAACCCATGTTGGTATTTGCTTGATTTTGGTTAATTCTCATGAAGTTGCATGGACAACATGTTGACAGCCCAAATTGAGTTCAGTTCTCCTTTTTCTGTTGAGATTTGCTTATTTCAGGTCGTGACAGATTTTCTGTATGTGATTCAGAAATTGACCCAGCGCATGCACGGCTAAGCCGTGAAATGTGCTACAGCTAAGCCATGAAATACACTACGGCTAAGCCGTAAGCCCCACCGTAACCCAGCCGTAGATCAGTACAGGGTGACACCTGAAAATAACTGAGAGTATGCAAATTAGCAACTCTTCTACGGCCCAGCCACGGCTAAGTCGTGAAGCCTTCTACGGTTAAGCTATAAGGTTCTTTTGGCTAAGTCATAGGGTTACCTACGGCTAAGTTGATTGACAGGAACAGTAAGAAAAATGGGAAAGGAAAGAGACCTGTATGACCTTTAAAGTATAAGGTGGACAACTTTGACTGGCCCAATGGAACATGAAAAGTACGTGAATGATCTCGAGGGCTGCGAATCATTCATGTTCGTTATCCAGTTGTTAAGCACCTCCCCATGGGTGTTGGTTTAAGGAACTTCAGTGCACCATATGATACACTGCAATACTAGACAACGGTGCATCGAATAACTTAAAACTACATCATCATGCACGGTTAGAAACACTGGATAAATAGATTAAAATTGGCTAGTAAATGAATTTGATTCGATATGCTAACAATTGCTTGCATGACATGTTGTATTTCGAGCATTGATCTCCACTCTTTAGCATGATTACTTGTTCCAGCTATTTCACATTGTTGATTATGTTCCTATGGTTTCTATACCATGAGTATACATGTATGATTCACGTATAAGGCATGTTCTTAGATATGCACGCATGATATGTTTGTCACAGTTTACTCAGGGTTTTCATGATTGATTTATATGGTCAGGCACTACTTAGCCTCAGCCTTAGGATCCCGACGGGGTGAATTTGGTGTAGTTTTCATGGCCTTACTGCAGAAGGAAACGTCTTGGGGAATCTGGACCCCAGGAAACCCGAGACCCATTTGTACTCTAGCCTAGACGATGGTGTTCACTGCACGGATATAAGATCCCTCTTTTGGGAGCATATGGCAATGTAGTCGCCAACTAGTTATGTACAGCATGTATACATTGATTCACATGGCATATTTTCTTTCTTGCACGATAGCGTAGTATACGAATGTGACATGTTCTGATTTATATGATGTTCTTTATTCTATTTTGACACAGCATGTGTTACTTGTTCTAGCTTATACATTGCTGAATCGTTGTATTCACGAGTTGTTTTTGATGTTGTAGGATCAGATACCCCTCTCAACCCCTGTCGGTTGGTCAGACTCCAAGTGAGGCCCCCGAGGTCCAATCAAGACTAGAGGAGTGGGTATAGTCACTCCACCGGAGAGCATTCTGGACATTCCTTGCATCTAAGTCTTCATTATTTTGAGATGTATCACAATTTGATCCTTTCATGATTTGTACATGGTTATTTTGTTTCATTTTGTAAACCTGTGATCGATATATGTCAGTTTGGTTTTCGTATTTTCTTCTTGCATTGTTTAGGGTGATGTTTTGATATCTACAGCTTCTGCGTACATGTTTGGCACGTGTGAACCTTCCATTGTGCGTGTGCATTTAGACCAAGTCTATGTGTACAGGCACGGGAGTACGTGTGTCATCGGTTTGGCCTTGCTAACCCCCAAACTCCTAGGCTCGGGTTGTGACATATGTATTATATGGCATCAGAGCAGTCTTTGCTCTAGATGAAAATCATGTAGGCATGTAGGAACGTGGTGAGGATACGATTATCTTCCTCTGTGCTTTCTTAGTTTTGGGGAATAGTTGGGGCGGAATGTTTTATGTTGGATATTAACCTCTTCCATTTTACAGGATATGGCGTCCGGTTCCGGTCCTCATCAGAATGCCGAAACTAACGAAATTGATTCTACACCGTCACCACAGGCAATGAGTACCGATGAGCGCATCCTCATGCTATTTCAATCCATACAGGGTCAATCACATTCGATGCAGAATTTGCAGGCATAGGTTGTGACCATGTTAAGCAGGCAAAGCCAAGCACCAGTCCAGTCACATGTAGACCAACAAGTGGTCTTTCAGCCGAGAGAGAATGACCCAAATGCCCTTTACGATAAATTTCGCAAGCGAGGAGCTACGGAGTTCTACGGGACAGAAGAGCCACTTAAGGCGGAACAGTGGTTAGAGCAGAGACATCGCGAAGACTTGGTGGAAAAGTGTGAAGGACTTGTACAAAGACATGCCCAGCCAGACAGTTTGGGAGATGTTCAAGCAACAGTTTCGGAGGAAGTTTATCCCAGCTCATGTGTTTCGATCCAAGGAAGTCGAGTTCTTTGCCCTCCGTCAGCAGCAGATGACCGTGGCTGAGTATGTGAACAAGTTTACTCAGTTATCGCATTTTGCTCCGGATATGATCAGTACCGAGGAAAGGAAGGTGAATCAGTTCGTTGAAGGTTTGCATCCCCGGTACATGCACCATGTGACTGCTTTCCAGCGCCCGGCTACATTTGATGATGCAGTGGACAGGGCCTATTCTGCTGAGCCCATCCACCAAGCCGAAAGAGCCCTTGATCCTAAGCGGCAGCCACCCTTCAGTGCACGAAGGCAAGTACAGAAGAAGATGCGTGGCCAGTAGGGTACTTCTAGCTCTACCGATACTACATGCGAGTATTATGCCAAGGGCCACAAGTCTGAAGTTTGTTGGAGAAAGACAGGAGCTTGCCTCATCTGCGGTTCCAAGGAACATAGGATGGTCAGTTGTCCTTTATATAAGCCTTCCCAGCTGCCACCATCCAGCACTACAGCTATTGCAGCTTCTGGTAGATCCAGTGTGTCCACAGCGCCAAGTAGATCCCAGCCAGCTCGTCCAGGCCCGAGACAGCTACATCAGACGACTCGTGCGTACGCAGCTACCCACGAGAGTGCCGAGGATTCACAGGTGGTTGAAGGTACTATTCTGATTTCACACGTTGAGGTGTTAGCATTATTTGATTCGGGGTCTACGCAATCCTCCGTAGCACCTCATTTTGCTGAGCGGTTACAGCAGCCACTGAAGCCGTTGCCATATGTGTTGGTTGTGTCCACCCCAGTTGGCAAGCGAGTGGAGTGTAGTGTATACTAACCCCATTATGGCGTGCAGATTGCAGGTCATCAGTTGCCTGTTGATTTGATCTTGCTTTCAATGCTAGACTTCGACGTGATCCTTGGAATGGATTGGCTCGCTCAATATCGTGACTGTGTTAACTGTTACAACAGGATGATCTTCTTCGATTTAGGCAAGGGCTTCCGTTTCGAGGGCAGTCAGAAGAGATGCCCCAGGCGTGTGATTTCCACGTGCAAAGCAGATCGCATGATCCGCAAAGGGTGTGAAGGATTCATGGCCTTTATCTCGAAGAAGAAAGAGACGAAGCAGCTAAGTGAGATTCAGGTGGTCTATGACTTTCCCGATGTTTTTCTGGACGATGTGCCAGACCTACCCCCGGTTCGAGACGTCGAGTTTGCCATTGACCTTGCTCCAGGTACGGCACCGATCAGTAAAGCTCTGTATCGCATGGCCCCAGCTGAATTGTCAGAACTGAAGAAGCAATTGCAGGAGCTTTTGGACAAGGGTTTCATTTGCCCGAGCGTCTCACCTAGGGGAGTGCCGGTATTGTTTGTCAAGAAGAAAGATGGTACTTTTCGGATGTGTATCGACTACCGGTAGCTGAACAAAGTGACGATAAAGAACAAGTATCCCCTACCGCGGATTGATAAGTTGTTTAATCAACTTCAAGGTGCAGCTTATTTCTCGAAGATTGATTTGCAATCTGGATATCACCAGTTGCTGGTGAAGGAAGATGACATTTCTAAAACTGCCTTCAGGACACAGTATGGACATTATAAATTCCTCATGATGCCTTTTGGACTAACCAATGCACCTGTAGCGTTTACGGCTTTGATGAATCAGATCTTTGCTCCTTTCTTGAACCAGTTCATTGTTGTTTTCATTGATGATATTCTAATATACTCTAAGTCAGCCGAGGAGCATAGAGAGCACTTGAGGAAAGCCTTGACATTGCTGAGAGAGCATCGCTTGTTTGGCAAGTTGTCGAAATGTAATTTTTGGCTTGAGCAGGTGGCATTTTTAGGTCATATCATTTCATGAGAGAGATTGGCAGTTGATCCATCTAAAGTAGAGGCAGTTGTGAATTGGCACAGCCCTAAGACAGTGACAGAAGTTTGGAGTTTCCTTGGTCTAGCAGGCTACTATCACCGATTTGTCCAGGATTTTGCTAAGATCTCCTCTCATTTGGCTAAATTGACTTGGAAGAATGTGCCGTTTGATTGGACTGAAGCATGTGAAGCCAGTTTCCGGACTTTGAAAGAAAAGTTAACCACAGCTCCGGTATTAACCTTGCCAGATGGTAATGAAGGGTTCGTGATATATTCAGACGTTTTTCGCATTGGTCTAGGCAGTGTGTTGATGCAGCACGGGAAAGTAATTGCATATGGATTGAGACAGCTTCGAAAACATAAGAAGAATTATGCCACCCATGATTTAGAACTAGCAGCCATCGTGTTTGCATTGAAGCTTTGGAGACATTATCTGTATGGCGTGAGATTTAAGGTCCATTCTGATCATCACAGTCTGTAGTACTTATTCACGCAGCAAGAGCTGAACATGAGACAGCGCAGATGGCTTGAGCTTATCAAAGATTTTGATTTCCCAATCAAATATCAGCTCGGAAAAGGGAACGTGGTAGTAGATGCGCTGAGCAGGAAAGCAGAATCTGTGCAGATGTTGAGTAGTTTCCTTGTGATGTTCCATGATCTACCTGTTGAGGTGAAACTAATGGATGAGTATGTCACATTGGCTAGTACGCTAGCTTTTCAGCCTGAGATGATTGAGCAGATGAAAGACAGGCAATTTGAGGATCTCACATTGAAACGCATTTGGGACCATATTGGAGACAGACCTGATTTCAGATTGGAAGATGGTGTACTCTATTTTAGGAGTAGGTTGTGTGTGCTAGCGGTTGATGATTTCAAGGAGAAATTGATGAACGAAGCACACTATGCTCGGTATGCGATGCACCCAGGGAGTACAAAGATGTATCGGAATCTCAAGGATCGTGTCTGGTGGAACAATATGAAGAGAGAAGTCACAGGGTTTGTTGCTTGATGCTTGACATGCCAGAAAGTGAAAGCAGATCATCAGAGACCTCCAGGCTCATTGCATCATTTGCATATACCGCAGTGGAAGTGGGAGCACATCACCATGGACTTCGTTTCCGGATTACCTTCGACGAGTAGGAAGAACAACGTCATTTGGGTAATTGTAGATTGATTGACGAAATCAGCCCATTTCATTCCATTCCGAAAGGGTATGACGTTTTCAGATATGGCGAGGAAATTCATGGACGAGATCGTCAGGCTCCATGGCACGCCAGTATCGATTGTATCTGATCGTGACAGCCATTTTGTTTCATCATTTTGGAGAGCATTCCAAGAGGCTATGGGTACCAAATTAAACTTCAGCACTGCATATCACCCACAGATAAATGGACAATCAGAGCGCATGATTCAGACATTGGAGGACATGTTACAAGCTAGTGTGTTAAACTATACGAAAGAATGGGATCTCCATCTATCGTTGTGTGAATTCGCCTACAACAACAGCTTCCACGAGAGTATTGGCATGGCACCATATGAAACGTTGTATGGACGAAAGTGTAGGAGCCCAATATGTTGGGAAGAAGTTGGAACTCGGAGTTTTCACGGACCGACGATCATTTCCGAAACGACAGAGAAAGTACAGAAAACAATTGAGAACTTGAAGATTGCACGGTCAAGACAGAAGAGTTATGCAGACAAGCGCAAAAGACCATTAGCGTTTCAAGTTGGTGAGTGGGTTTTTCTGATGTTCTCGCCGATGAAGGGTACAATTCGCTTCGGCCAGAAAGGCAAGTTAGTTTCACGATTTGTCGGACCGTTCGAGATCAAGAGCAGGATTGGTGATCTAACATACCGACTAGCTCTTCCCGAGGAGTTTTCAGGAGTGCATGATGTTTTCCATGTTTTGATGCTTCAGAAATATGTTCATGATCCTTCCCATGTCATTCGTTACGACGACATTCAAATCCAGCCGAATACTGCATACGTTGAGCGACCGGTCCGTATCGTGGAACCCGAGAGCAGATTTTGCGCACCAGGACACTTTGATGGGTCAAAGTGTTATGGGAGGATCACAGTCCAGATGAAGCTACATGGGAGTTAGAAGAGCAGATGGTGCGACAGTATCCCGACCTATTGTCGCAGGTATGAATGCTCATTCTGAGGACGGAATGATTCCCAAGTAGGGGAAGATGTAACACTCCGACCCAGCTTGACCTCATTTAGCGACTACTGAATGTTGTTAATTGTGTTTTGCTTTTGTCTTGATTTCGTTGCGGGTCATGGACAGGTAGTTGGGTTAAGTTTGACCTAGACTAGGTAGACCAAGCCCTTTTTCGTAATTTTAGCTTTTCTACGACTTGCTCATTTTCGGATCATCTTGGTGTCAACACGTGTCTTTCGTTGAGCTCATTAACTTTTGTAACTATGTCATTTGCAAACGACATCATATGGTTCCGTTGGACTTGGATTTGACTCGAACTATAATTTGAGTTATGAATTGGACTTGTTTGCAATTTGGCTTTAAGCTTATCTTATAAAGCCATCCCACCGACTGTTTTTCTCTCTCTCACTCTCTTCTCTTCGTTCACGTCTGGCTCTCTCCCGATTTTCCCTCTTTCTTTTCTCTTTGATTTAGCCAAGTTAGAAGGAGGTTGAACGAATCCACTTGTTTTCTCTCATTCTTCCGGTACTTCATTGCATGTATATGTGTATTGGTTCCTTCTCTCCTTTCTTTTGCTCATTCTCCATGCCTGTGCTCATGAGCTTTCTATCTCTTTTTCATGCATGATAGTTGTGAGTGGTGTTTGGAAGGGAATTGAGCCCCAAGGACCATAATCTGGTTAAAAGTGAATTGAGGCAAGTATAAACTTAACTTGGATGAACCCATGTTGGTATTTGCTTGATTTTGGTTAATTCTCATGAAGTTGCATGGACAACATGTTAACAGCCCAAATTCAGTTCAGTTCTCCTTTTTCTGTTGAGATTTGCTTATTTCAAGTCGTGACAGATTTTCTGTACGTGATTTAGAAATTGACCCAGCGCATGCACGGCTAAGCCGTGAAATGTGCTACGGCTAAGCCGTGAAATACAATACGGCTAAACCGTAAACCCCACCGTAACCCAGCCGTAGATCAGTACAGGGTGACACCTGAAAATAACTGAGAGTATGCAAATCAGCAACTCTTCTATGGCCCAGCCATGGCTAAGCCGTGAAGCCTTCTGCGATTAAGCCGTAAGGTTCTTTCGGCTAAGCCGTAGGGTTACCTACGGCTGAGCTCACTAACAGGAACAGTAAGAAAACTGGGAAAGGAAAGAGACCTGTATGACCTTTAAATTATAAGGTGAACAACTTTGACTGGCCCAATGGAACATGAAAAGTACGTGAATGATCTCGAGGGCTGCAAATCATTCATGTTCGTTATCCAGTTGTTAAGCACCTCCCAATGGGTGTTGGTTTAAGGAACTTCAGTGCACCATATGATACACTGCAACACTAGACAACGGTGCATCGAATAACTTAAAACTACATCATCATGCACGGTTAGAAACACTGGATAAATAGATTAGAATTGGCTAGTAAATGAATTTGATTCGATATGCTAACAGTTGCTTGCATGACATGTTGTATTTCGAGCATTAATCTCCACTCTTTAGTATGATTACTTGTTTTAGCTATTTCATGTTGTTGATTATGTTCCTATGGTTTCTATACCTTGAGTATACATGCATGATTCACGTATAAGACATGTTCTCAGATATGCGCGCATGATATATTTGTCACGGTTTACTCAGGATTTTCATGATTGACTTATATGGTCAGGCACTACTTAGCCTCAGCCTTAGGATCCCAACGGGGTGAATTTGGTGTAGTTTTCATGGCCTTACTGCAGAAGGAAACGTCTTAGGGAATCCAGACCCCAGGAAACCCGAGACCCATTTGTACCCTGGCCCGGACAATGGTGTTCTCCACACGGATATAAGATCCCTCTTTTAGGAGATATGGCAATGTAGTCGCCAACTAGTTATGTACATCATGTATACATTGATTCACATGGCATATTTTCTTTCTTGCATGATAGCGTAGTATACAAATGTGACCTGTTCTGATTTATATGATGTTCTTTATTCTATTTTAACACAGCATGTGTTACTTATTATAGTTTATACATTGCTGAATCGTTGTATTCACGAGTTGTCTTTGATATTGCAAGCTTAGATACCCCTCTCGATCCCTTGTCCGTCAATTAGACTCCAAGTGAGGCCCCCGAGGTCCCATCAGGACTAGAGGAGTGGGTATAGTCACTCGACCGGAGAGCGTTCTAGACATTCCTTGCATCTGAGTCTTCATTACTTTGAGATGTATAACGATTTGATCCTGTCATGATTTGTACATGGTTATTTTGTTTCATTTTGTAAACCTGTGATCGATATATGTCAGTTCAGTTTTCGTATTCTCTTCTTGCATTGTTTAGGGTGATGTTTTGATATCTACAGCTTCCGCGTACATGTTTGGCATGTGTGAACCTTCCCTTGTGCGTGTGCATTTAGACCAAGTCTATGTGTACAGGCACGGGGGTACGTGTGTCATCGGTCTGGCCTTGCTAACCGTCGAACTCCTAGGCCCGGGTTGTGACACACTTACAAGTTTGAGCATATTAGAGACTTCCTACCACGGAAGCATATGAATCTCCAGCATCTGTTTTCTCTCGATGTCATTTTTATGACAATGATCTTTGGAGAATTAATTGACTCTAAATATAAGTGCTTTTTCTCCAAAACAGTTTTGCATATTGAATCTTTCAAAAACTTTATTGATGTAGACCTTTCGTGATAATGCTACTAATCCTCGAGATCTAATTCTAAATGTCTCAATTCCAAACACAAAGGACTCTTCACCCATAACTTCTATTTTAAAGTTCTTGGTGAGGTAATCTAATTTTGTTTCAAGTAATAGGCCTAGTGTCACGACCCGGGCCCAAGAAATCGGAGATTAGGGTTACCCCAATTAGTGACACATGTACTCCCGTGCAATTCACACCCGGATTAGAGTCTAAATGGAATTACACAAGAAATATTCACATGCTTACACGTGTGAAGTGCTGAACGGATCATCTATTCAAGCATCCAATGCGCAGAAGCCTATCAATATCACCTAAATTGTTTTTTTTTTTTTTTACTTTTTATTGAACAGTTCAGCAATACCATAACAACCATAGAATAGTTCAAAACTTAATATTCCAAGACATAAGATTAATAAATTAATTGTACACATTCCAGTACAACCTAAATGTGATATGCGCATGCATGCAAGGAGATCAAGGATAACATTTTATGAAGGGAATACCGGAAGGTAGAGACATAAGGAGATCAAGTTATATATAATGCAGTCTACATGGATGCAATTATATGCAAATGTTAAAAGACCCATAATCCCATATATACAATTCTTAGCTACTAGTGAGTCGCTCTCGACAAACTAGACAATCAACAAACTTTTGCTGCTACCAATACCATCTGAAGGAACCATTACAGTCTCCTCCTACACTACCTGGGTCTGTGCCAAACTGGGTTTAGGACCTAAACCTGAAACACCATTAAACAACTTATGAATAAGACTATTAAGCAAAGCATAAGCAAAATTAAGGTAACACACAGTGTATCTAAATGAATTAATGACATATAATCAATAGAAGTTAAGATAGTACACTAGGCATATCATGCATTTAAACTAAATATGTTTTGAGTTAAGAAACCCGCACGACTTTGCTTCTGGCGGCCGTTCACCTGCTCCCACCAAAACGCATTGCCTCAAAAGGAAATAAAGACATGATTAATAGAGGTCCAAGTTCGTAACTAAGCATGTCGTGCATTTGAAATAAGCATGCTATAAGGGGAAATAAGGGCAATATATACTAATTGGCTACTACATATGTCATATCCTCCCTTTAGGGATCTATGCGTTGAGAATACCATCGTTCGGGCTAAGGTACAAATAGGTCTCTAATTCCTGGAATCTGGAAGCCCCACAATAAGAGCACACTGCAATGGTAACAAACATACTTGTCACACCCCGAACCCGAGAACTAGGGATTTATTGTGGATTCCGAGGCGTAACACACATGCCCATGATAATTCGTGCCATAACCAGACATGTACGAACTGTCATAGGGATGATCCCACAGGTACGTGTGAGGAAGATCCATAAATGCGTATTAACAAGTACAATTTAATTAAGCGGAAACCTGGAGAACTCACCGTACATATTATAGACATCAATAAAATATTAACTTCAGTTCATTAATAAAACAAAGTCTGTTAGTTATCCCAACTATAAGCATAAGGTATGAAAATCCATAGTAATACAAAATATATCAAGTGCCAAGATGAACCCTAAGTCAATCAATGGCTAAGCTAAGTTAACCCAGAATAACCCTGTTTCGCGTTGTTGAGGAGGATTAAGAAAAGACATCTTCCTCGTTCCACTCGTTCACATCCTGAGGTAACGTTGGGGTTCCCTCTGGGAGCACGCTGAGTGCCGGACTGGCAACGGGTTCCATACCTATAACACCATAGTAACTTTATTAACACAACGGTTAAGCAAAAATAAGGATACACAAGCTCAACATGATATAACAATTGAATTAAAATAACGCAATGATTAAAAGAGAGCAATATCGAAATCTAGGCACTTATGCATATGAGTAAACATGAATAAAGAGCACATCATACCAAATGGCAACCACATTGCTATTTCCTCTCTAATGAGAGAGTAGCTGATCCGTGGTAAATTACTAGCGATTGGGCCAGGCCCTACTAGCTACCCTAAAAGCATCGACTCACTTTTCTGATAACTACTGCAGTAGACAATTAATAAAATACTCCCATTCGGTCTCATTGAACCTCCTATGGAGTATAAGCTAAGTGGTACTGACTCCAAGTATATCGAAATCAAATCTAAAACTCATACTCGTCGTATACTAATTTGTTTATACTCAGACGGAAATGTATTTCAGTCTTGATGAAAATACCAATCACAGAATCACAACTAAATAGGATACTGATCATCAATAATGCATACTAACATGAATTATCATTTTGAGGTCAAGGTTGCTATCAATATGAATGCAATTAGATTGAGAGGTTATCAAAGATAGTTACTAGCCAACCCTATGCTAAATAATCCAGGTTTCTAAGGTCATTCAATACGGTGTATTCATAAGATGTTTAGTGTCATTGTGTTACCATTCTCGGCGTTACTTATATATGCACAGGACACTTCATCTTATGCCAATACCCGTGACGTGACATTGAAAACTAACCGAAGAATCAAGAGGGAAGGAGTGACAGCTTGACACTCTTCCTTCTCCATGTTTCGTTACCGTTAGGCTAGTTTGGTGTAACAAAGGATCCCACTTTTATGGTCATAATTGGTCTTGGTTAAACCTACCACCTATGGTAAGGGTGGGTGGATATCTCGGTCTCTTTCTAAGGTTTAAGGGAATAACCCTTCATTAAGTTATTCTGTGGACTATAGAAAGTTCATAGTCAAGCATGAAATTCATTTTCGGAACACATTTCTATAAGTGACAAGTTAGGCTTACCCGACCGATCGGATACTGGTCCGACCGATCGGACTGTATCCAGAAAGAGAATTCGACCGGTCGGGCAGAGTGGCCGACCGGTCGGACTACCCGCAAGACAATTCGACCGATCTAGCTTCAGGATTGACCAGTCAGCCCTAAAACACTCTGCTGCGGGCGTGTTTAGTCTCCAATGGGTTTTGTCTTCTAATCCATTATTCCACTTACAATCAAACCAACTTAAAAACTTCCATTCCATATTCTTAGGATCCCTAAAGGACCACTATCATTTCATTCATCCAAAATCATTAAAATCATGAATCGATTGTATGCATTATCCATTGAGTTGTAAAATGGGTAATCCACAAGAATCCATCAAGAATCAAAGAATAAAACCATGCATGTAAAGAAAATGTATCCTTATACTTGCCTTAGGTTGGTGTTTCACTCAAATCAAGTTGCCCCTTGGCTAGATGGTGGAGGAGGCTTTACTAATGAAGAATCTAACACATGCATGGAGAAGAATGAGAATGTGATGCATGCATGCTTAAAACTCAAATCTCTTGGCCCTCATTGAACTCAAGAAATGAAATGGTAGTGGGCTTTTCTTACTTCAAGTTTCCCATAAGCAAAAGGAAGAAGATGGTGTCTTGGTTTCCAGAGATAAGAGCAAGAAGAGTGGTAAGGAAGAAAAAAGAAGCTCAAATCCATTGCATGCAATTTCTAATCTTCCCCAATCAAGTGTCCAGGTGAGGGGAAGAGCATGGGAAGAAGAAGAATAGTTGATCTAGCAGGATTGAGGGAAGGGAGGAAAAGGAAACGATGGGTTCTTGGTTTTTAAATGACATGTTTTTTGGAATTTGTAAATAGGCCCACTGGATTTCTAAATTTTCTAATTGTGTCAATTGGGCTTAAATATGTTCAATTAAGTCCAAATGGAGTTAGGCCAAACATGAAAAATGTCCCACAAGATGAAACTCACCCGATGCAACTAATACGATATATAAATGATACAAAACTATGAAAATACTAAAATACAAAAGGTCCTGGACTACCTAATAAGGTTCGAACCTGACCCAACTACCTATCCATGACCCAAACCTCTTGAGATTTGGGCTTAATTAGCTTAATTAAGATAAAACAAGATTAATTAAATTAAAACGAGGTTAAATCAGTTTTAGACCTTACAATACTACACCAAAGTTAACCCATTGGGTATCATAAGCCTGATGTTGAGTAGAGCCAAACCATTTCGATTCAATCATATACTTGAGCTTAGACAAACAAAATACCAAATTGTATACATTCAATTCATGCGTGCAATACGTTCATACTCAATTTAGGACTAATGGTCGATGTAAATCGAATATCAAGAACACATCAAGTGGATCCAATGCATATAATATGGAAATATTGGAAATCATGACATACGATAATTATTCATTAGAGTGGAGGATAATAATCTGTCATCCAATATGCCATGCAATTTAATTTAATCATATCAAGGCAGTTTTACTAGCCAACCCTAATCTAGTCATCCATTGTTTCTAACCGTGCATGATGATGTAGTTTTAAGTTATCCGATACATAGTTGTCTTTCTTTCAATGTTACATTGTGTCGAGAGGGTGTATCAGAGTCCCTTAAACCAACACTCATGGGGAGGTGCTTAACAAATGGACAACATCACATGAATAAGTCTCAGCCCTCAAAGTTTCTCATGATCTTTCAATTATTCTTTTGGGCTGGTTAATAGTGTACAAGGATCAAAGCTAAGGCCTTACAAGGTCTCACAATAATTCCTATGAAATCCTAGTTTTCAGTGGACTCACGGCTTAGCCGTGGATGATTTATGGCTTAGTCGTATGTATCTTGCGGCTTAGCCGTATTATGCACTACGGTTAAGCCATAGTTCCCCAGAATGTCTTCTGAAATAATGGCGAGCCACGGTTGAATCGTGTATTCTCTTATGGCTAGACTATGATTGTTCTACTGTTTAGCCACGGTTGGATACGGCTTAGCCGTAGCACACCACATGGCTTCGCCGTGGTTGGACCGTAGAAGGATTTCTTGTTTTTCCTACTCTTAAGACATCAAGCCATAGCTTGACTTACGGTTAGGTCACGACTAGCCTACGGCTCAGCTGTAGTACATCATACGGCTTACCCGTGGCTTGATCGTAGTGTAAATTCACATTAGGCTGCTCTCTGGAGTCTAAGTCGTGGAGCTCAACAGCTTCACCGTAGGTTTCAAAAGCTCTAAGAATCGGGAATTTCACATCTAGTTTAGAATTTGAATGAATCTGATACAAATGGAAACAAGGATATTAAATCTTATATAGAAGGGCTGTAAAACATAGAAAACTTAAAGGATTAAGAAGAATAATAGCAATCATAGTTTACCAACATGTGTTCATCCATAACATGCTTATACTTGACTCCAATTAAGCTTTTCAAGCTCTTAATCTTTTCTCTAGCTCAACTTGGGCTCAATTTGGTTATAGCAAGACCTAAAAGTCATGCATGCAAGAATTGAGAAAAGAATGAGTGCATGGAGTGAATTATGAGTCAAGAGAGATGTAAGCCAAACAATTTCATACCTAGTTCAACTCAAGGAAGAAGGAATTGGAGAAAAAGATGATGTAGCATAAAAGCAATAACTCTACCTCGATGATGAAAGAAGCAGAAACGAAGAAGAGAAAAAGAAGAAAAATGAAGATGAAGAAGATAAGCTCATTGGAGTCAATGAGTCAGTGGTGTGATATATATAATATCCATTTTCTGAAATTATAAGAAGGTCCTTCTTATTTTATCTTGTTTTCAATAAAAGTCAAATGAAGGTCCCACTAAATCAAATGACATCTAATGCATTCAAGTCATGTGCAAAAGTTAATAAGCTCAACAAGACAAATGTGATGGTGTCAAGATGATGCATGTATGGCATGAAATAAAGTATTCTAAAATTACGAAAAAGGACTTTTATCTACTTAAGTAAGGTCAAACCCAACCCAACTACCTATCCATGACCTGAACTGGACCTAGTGGACTCCACAAACTAAAAGAGACCGAGTTAAGAGAAAACCTCATTAATTAGCTAATAATCACAATTAATTACTCATTAATCCAGCTTATCTTGGGCCTGAGTGTTACACCTAGATCACTACTAATAAGTAGAATGTCATTTACATTAGGACTAAAATAATAAATTTGCTCCCATTAATCTTCAAGAATATACATTGATAAATAATGTTCTTGTTAAACCCAAAGGAACTAATGGTATCATTGAATTTAATTACGCTTGCTTGAGGCTTGTTTAAATCCCATATATAGATTCTTTCAATTTACAAACTAATTCTCTTTGCCCTTTTCCTCAAATCCTTTTGATTGTTTTATTCATGTCTCTTCAACTAAATTCCTATTTAGGAACATTGTTTTTACATCCGTTTGATGTAACTCTAAATAAAAATGTGCTACTAATGCCATTATGATTCAAGAAGAGTCTTTCAAAGAAATTGTTGAAAGGTCTCTTTATAATTAATATTCTACCTTTAGGTAAATACCTTAACTACAAGTCTGGCCTTGACTCGTCTGATTTTGTTAATTGAGTCATGTTTGGTTTTAAGGACCTATTTACATGTTATAGCTATATACCCTTTAACTACAAGTCTGGCCTTGACTCATCTAATTGTTAATTGAGTCACGTTTGGTTTTAAGGACCTATTTACATTTTATAGCTATATACCGTTGAGACAATTCAACAAGATCACAGACTTTACTAATAGACATGGATTTTAACTCTTCTTCAATGACATCAATCAATTTATTCGAATCATCACTTTTAATGGCTTGCCAATGTTACTAGATCTTTGACACCTATATAAAAATCAAATTCTTGAAGATAAACAATATAATCCTTTGATATCACAGACCTCCAACATGTTGGAAATCCTCCAAAAGCTTCTGGTTTTCATAACTATTGATTCAGATGGGTGATATCTTTAATCACACCATTATGAGTGGAGTTCTCAACTAGTGGTGCATCTAATATTGTAGGTTGCATTTCCATCATATCTTTATGAACGAAGTCATTTCGAATACCAACTTTAACCATTTGAATTGGTACTCGAACATGTATTGGATGTTTTTAAAACACCACATTTCATGGTGCATTGCTCCCACTAATGTTATCACTTTATATAAGTTTGGCATTTTTTTATTTCAACAATTTTGTGGTATGAGTAGGATAGTAAAATTTAAAACCTATGGACCTTTTACTGTATCCAATAAAATGCCCATTAATTGTCCTAGGGCTCATTTTCTCGCTATGGATTATAATTGTAGCTTCCATTGGATAACCCTAAGCATGAAAATGTCCTAAACTTGGCTTCCTACCTATCCATAACTTATAAGGAGTTTTAGGAGCAACCTTAGTGGGTACTTGATTTAAACTTTTAGAACATTCTCCACATAGAGTCAAGTAATGTAGAATTATTTAACATACTCCGTACTATTTTCAAAAGTGTTTTATTATGTCTTTTTGCCGCACCATTTCGATGTGGAAAGCTAGACAATGTATATTTAGAACAAATGCCTTGACTTTGCAGGAATTTTGCAAATGAGCAAAGATTTTGACCTGTCTTATCATACTTTCCATAACACTCTCCACATCTACCAAATCTCGTAACCAGTTTCTTTTTTTTTTTTTTGTTTTTTTTTTGTCTAACTGTTTTTCCACTTCAACCTTAAAAATTTTAAAGGCTTTTAAAGATTCAGATTTCTCATAATAGGTAGCAATATCTATATCTAATGAAATCATCAATAAAGGTGATAAAGCATATTTTACCACTATAACATGGTGTGAGAAAGTAGCTATAAATATATGTATGGATTTAGTAAAGTGGTTTTATGTCTTGTGGGCTTATTTTTATTGATCTTTGGTCTGCTTGCCTTTTATGTAGTCTATACAGACACCAAAATCATTACAATGTAGGGCTCATAATACCCTTTCATTTACTAATCTCTTCAATCTCTTTTGAGAGATGTGTTCTACTCTTTTATGCCACAAAATTAAAGAATTCTCATTAAAAGTTCCTCTCTTAACACCAACATTCATATACATTAGTCTCATGCATGGTAAGTAAGGAACTAGCAAAACATGGATCCATGTGCAATTTATATATGCCATTGCATAAAACACTACCATCAATTAAAACTTGATTCTTATAAATACTCAAAGTACTTTGTCCAAAGGAGAAGTTATAAACTTATAAATAAATCAAGTGTAGATAAAAAAAAATTAAATTTCTACTTATTTAAGGAATATAAAAAGTGGTATTAAGGTCCAACTGGAATCTAGAATCAATAATCAGCCTGCAAGTCCCAACCCATTTTCACTTTAGCCTCCAACTAGTTCCTCATCAAAGTCTTTCTTTGTTCATTACTTGGACTCTGACTTAAATGAAGCCTTACATAGAATTTGTCACATGAACAATGGCACCAGAATCAATCCACCAAGTATTTGAAGGAACATCTAAAAGATATGTTTCATAACAAATAAAAGAATTTTTCATACCTCTCGATTCAAACCATTTATGTTTCTTCAAGTAGTCTTTCTTGAGATGCCTCTTTGTATGGCAAAAGAAGCACCTTGTTCACTACCTTTCTTCCCGACTTGATTAGTTGAAGTAGGTTTCTTGCCTTTCTTCTTCAAAACTTTCATACTCTTGGAAAGCTATTTTTTATTTGAAGGGTTGGTCGAGACAAAATCTACTTTATGTAACTGGCCTTCCTTTCTTAGTCTTCCTTCTTATTAAACACACATTGAGACTGGCTCATTCACAGTCCATTTTTCCTTTTGAGTATTATATGGAATTTTAAAAGGCCCAAATTGAGGGAACAAGGAGTTCAAAATAAATTGGACTATATAATTATCATAAATTTTTATTTCTAGACAATTGAGTTGGGCTACTATATCCCTCATTTCCATGATACATTCCTTGATCCTATTACATCGATCATATTTCATTGAAGATGATTTGACAATCAGAGTAACTGCCAAAGTCTTATTAGATGCTCAAAATTATTGCTCCACAATCTTTAGATAGGCCATAGTATTTTCATTGTCTTGGATAGAGCCAGAAATATTTTTAGCAATGGACTTTTCGAGCATCATGAGACCTAAACAATTGGCCTTGATATGCTTTCTTAGTTTGAGAGATATTTTTAATAAGATTTATGGTTTGAGTTCCATTAATGCAATGTTCAAGTTTAGGCAACCCAAGATTAATAAAAGCTCTTCTTTCTGGTCCATAAAATTCGATTTATTTAACATTAGTAGGTTCAAGAGATGTCCATTCAAGGTAGCAAGACTCAATGCTAAAATATAAACAAGAGAAAAAAAATGCTTATTTTACTTAATTCTTTGAGTTCATGCTAAAACAAATATTCCAGAAGGATTCATTATGTAACGGAAACAAATTTGGTGAGAGACTCAATACATCCTCATAGTCCCTCCTTTGGGTCGGGATGACAACGTGCAATAGGATCGCTCATGAATGAATCTTATCCATCAATAGGTCTAATGTGATAATATGTTAACAATCCCGTAAGCTTTATATCTTTGGGTATGGATACCAATCCTAACTAGGTACATATGTCAAATTATTCTATGATGGTCTTACAATTATTTGAGTGGCAATCACACCTTTTAGCCGATGTTCACTCTCCTAATTCAAGTTTGCAAGTCTAATGCTATTATCCTAATACAATAAATAATGTTAAGGGCCTTAAATTTCAAGTAATAACTATTGGTTTTTCATAATTGGGTCACTTCTATGACTATCACACTACTTAAAACGATGGGTCTAATTGAATGGATAGCATTTATAAACAGCCTATAAAATTTTAATATGTCTATTTGATATACTATCACTAGTTGCAAGTCGCTAATATCAGGCTTATTTTTTTTTTAAATGATCCAATGTCACTTATTACATGGAGATGTATGGAGCTGATGAGTCCTTAAAACTTCATTTTTTTATGTATAGTTTTATATATTTTAAGGACTTAATCATTCTAAAATGCATCAATTAGGGTAGAATCATGATTAGTGCACTTGAAATCCATTTATTATGTTTTAATGCATAATTCTCTCAAAAATCATCATTTTAACACAAAATTATGAAAACTGCTTTTTCTGAAACCCTAATTTCTCAAAATATTTGTCAAGCTTGATTGTTCATGAAATGATTTGAAATTCCTTCATCATTCGTTTATTTAAGTGAAAACATGTGCAATGAGGCATTTTATGCTATCATTTCATGTGAAGCGAGTTTGCATTCATGCATTTGTGACTTCAGGGGTAAAATGCCATTTCACAACAAGTGTCATAGTTTCATGCATGAAATCACTAGAACCATCATTCATTACATTATTCCTCGTGCTTCATATCATTTTTCAAAATTTTGGAGGAATCCTAGTCAAATCAGGACTATTTACAAAGAGTCTCAATTGGATTAGAACTCTACTAATTCTTATTATTTAAACCTTTCTTATAGGTACTGTGAAAACTGGGACCCACTAGATATCAATTGGAAAAGATACCCTTCTTGGATGAAGAATCCTACTGACATCATGAATCTTGCCTGGGACCCACATGCAGCTTAGAAAATCATATTAGGTCCTGCAGTAAAAATTGGAGCTAAAAAGGTGCTGATTTGAAGAAGAACAAAGATAAATTAAAGTTAGTGAATCCCGCAAACATTCACACAAGTGGAGAGCTCACACATATGCCACAGGTAAAAGGGGGGTCCATTCATTCCACTTGAACTATCCTTGCCGCCTTTTCTAGAAAAGTTAAAAAAAATCCACGATGATGCAAAAATTAAAGAAATCGTGCAAGAAGGAGTTTGTAAAGCCACAAGGGGATCTACACACAAGCATGCACACCCAAGCCTCCTATATTTTCATGTTTGGATCACACTTAAACTCTCTTAAATTATCTCCACTTTATTTATGCAAAATTTGAGAAAAAAAGGAGATAATTCATGAAAGAAAAAGAGATCCTTTCAAGGAGTGTTTTTCACATCAGAAAGAGGCTCTCCCTCAGCTTTGGACGTCTAACCAAGGAGGTGGACCCTACTCCACTTGAAATTGAAGAAAAACTAAAGAAAATTGGGCCGTTATTTCTGCATTCTATTTAAAGTGGGCCCTATTGCCATTGCTTTTAGATCAAATTCAAGGATATTTTCAGCAGCAAGGCTCCTTCTTATCTTATCCTTGCCAAGCTTAGAGATTGAGGAGCAAAAAAATAATAATAATTGAAAAAAAAAAGAAGAGCCCTATCAAAAGAAGGAAAATCAATCTTGTTTTCTTCAAAATAGCTTGGATTAAGATAATCATATCTCTCAAACTGCAGATTAGATGAGCCAATCTTGGTACCATTGGAAAGCTCCTTTAGAGTAGATATCCATGGAGCTTAAGATTGTACAATTTGGAACTGAAATGAGAATGTTATGACCCCAAGAAGATGGCTATGATTTTTTTACTCGGGGTTGGGATTTTCTCATCAAAGGCAGACTCTATCCTTTAGCAAGTGTTAACTAAAATGGTGGATACACTTAGAATTCTAGCAAGAAAATGAATCTTATCTTATCTCAAACTTGGAAGACTTGTTTGCTAAGAAGAGGACTTGCCAATTTAAGGAGATCTTTGCTACAAAGTAGGATCTATGGAGAAAAAAAGGGGCTCTCAACTCCTATAAATTAAAGGCATTAGCCTACCATACTCTTCATGGAAAAATTAACCACCTTTCACCTCTAGATTTCCTACAATCATCTCTTCCTCTCTTGTCTCTTCATCTCAAGTTATTAAGGGGGCTTAACCCTAAAGCCACACTACAACCTTGAAGTTTCTAACTAGAAGGAGAAATTCTTTTCCATCCAAGTATGTGTAATCTTTTTGTTTCAAATTCTTTTATCTTGTGTAAAGAATTGTCATGCTAGTGTAATAATATTCATCTCTTTATTCTTCTCATTCTTATGGCTGTTTTTATTGCTTAATTTGTGTTTTCTTGATTGGATTGATGACCCAATTCTAAGATAGCATATTTAAAGTAATTTTTAGGCCTGTATTAAGGGATGATTTTGAGAGAATATACATAGCACCTTTAACTTCTATTTTACCACCTTTGATTTCAGTTTCTACCAACTTTGATTTCCTACTTTCACCACCTTTGACATCAAGTTTACCACCTTTCAATTTCAGCACAACACATTTATTTTCATGCTTTTCTTTTTATTGTGTTCAAATCTAGATTTATGATGAATTTTGCTTTCTGAAAATTTAATTCTCAGTTTGAAATTTATGAGTTTTAAATAAAAATAAAAAGTGAAATTCGTATTAAAAAAGAGACTATACAAAAAGACAGCATATAGTAGTGCTTTTAGTCCGAATCTTGGCAATTTAGAACTCTACTTAGTAGAAAAATTTCAGAGAAAAAAGATTTTGGGAAGTTAAATTTTCAGTGGTTTAAACACATACTAGTAAAATAGTTTGTATACAGATTTCTGTAGCAGAGCAGGTTTTTGTCCAAAAATTCGGAATTGATTAGCCTATCAAATCATTGAATTTTTATGTGAAAATCGGTAGAGTTGAACTTTGATAGGTTTAATTTTAAACCCCTGAGTTTCAAGTGAAAATAAATTTGTGAAGTTTGAAAACAAAGGGCTAGAATATAAAGTGGACAGACTACCTGTGTGCAAAAATTCTGCAGTTTCAGATTGTATTGGTCATTTTCATTCATGCATAATTTCTTCGTTTTAGATTCTTTTCAAATTCTTTTTCTTTGTTTGAAACATGCATCATTAAGGTTTGGATTGCATCTATTAAGTTTAGGTTTTTATCATTTTAGGTCAATTGTACAAAGCCTTGACAAAGGGGCTGAATACAAGTAGTTTCATACTTAGAAAAATTACAGCATGCATCTTAGTATTTTGATTTTATAGGATTGAGTCATTCATGCATATATATCATGCATTGTTGCATTGATTAGAGTGTAGG
Organism: Sextonia rubra; assembly: GCA_037013555.1. NCBI lineage: Eukaryota > Viridiplantae > Streptophyta > Magnoliopsida > Laurales > Lauraceae > Sextonia > Sextonia rubra. The sequence goes on from JASUAD010000001.1 coordinate 71,256,435, forward strand.
AATAGGTTTATGATTGATTTGAGAATTAGAAATCATTTATTTCATTAGTTTAACCTTTTATTAAGTTGGAAAGGACCTAATCATATTTGCTCCCTTTGGATTGGACTCAAACTTACTAGGATATTATTACATCGAACAACTCTGCATTTGGAGTTTTGCAATTAGGAGCGCACGTAAGAAAAATCACAATATTACTATCAAAATATATTTTATTTGAGTCAGGTAGTTGGCTCCTTAAATATTTGGCCCAATCAAACTAGCCCATTAAGACTGACATAGCCCAAAAATCCAATCATGACAACAAACAAGACGCATATAAAATTTTATTATCTAGACAATTAAATCAATAATAAATAAATAAATCGTGAAAAAAAATAATTAAATCATTGCATTCAAAACCATAAAATGCTAAATCATTGAAAGAATAATCAAACCATTAACACAAGAACAGATGGGCGAAAGCGGATCGCAATTCCAAGCTCATATGACTTTAATATCACAATAACAAATGTTTTAAAGGCCAAAACATTGGCCGATCTGGTCAATCTGGGTACTGATCACTTCTTTCAGTATTATGTTACCGTTCCAGTCTATCAATCTGTAAGTTTCAACATGCTTGAATCAGGCCTAAAATGGCCCAAACCGTAACATCTTAAGAAATAAAGCAAGAAAAAATAATAATAAGAAACGATTATATGAGGTAAGGACGCATCGGCTCAAATGGTTACTATCTAAACATAATACAGAGCTTTCTCTCTGTTATCTTATAGCTTTCTCTCTGTTATCTTATACACCAACAAAAAAACTTGACTTGATCTGGGTGAGAGGTAATGGATCTGGGTGGCGAGGTCAGGTTAGGCCCAACTTTAACTGACCTGACCTTTTACTGAATTACTCACAATAGATGTACACATTCTGTGCATACTGAACGAAATAAGTTGTCATTGTACGCATAAATGTGCATTGCAGTAGACCATATATAAACATATAAATATGGCATGACTACAAAAGGTCCACCCTAGATCTACGATTAGAGTATATGTGATCATAGATCTAAAAACATAGAGATGTGTGAAATCAACCCAAAAATAGAATAATTCCCTAAAGAAAAAACTTGATATAATTTTGATATGCATAAATTAACCAAATTGCATGATTTATGCAAAATCTAGCCCGATATAGTCCAATTAAACCCCAGATTTATATGCAGTTAGATTTAACAATGCTAACTAAGGGCTTGTTTGGCATCTCTACCCTTTTTATTAGGGGCTTGCTAAACATACACTGAATTTATCTCTTCTTACACCACTTCTCTTTATACACAATGAAGTAAGTGAGGGGGTTTAGTTTTCCTCTCTTTATACACACTACATTTCCATATTATACCCCCACCCAAATTCCTCTTTCTCTACACCAAAAATCCCTCTTTCCATTTCCCTTTCTTCCCCAAGGGATCTCTATTCTTCCTCCATTCCCTTTTTTCCCCAAGGGTTCCTCTCCAATCTTGAAGGTAAGCTTTCATCTCTTCTCTACCATTGCCACAGTTACTTAAGGTATTCTACATTCTCTTCTCTCCAATCTACATTCTCTTCTCCACCATTCTCAAAGGAATTATCTTCTTTAAGGTATTCTCTTCTCTTCTCTACATATTATTCATTCTAATGGGTTCTTGCATGTTTAGATTGTGATAGTAGAATACATTTTTCCCTCCATTCCGCTGTATGCTCATGCATCCCGTCGCCATCCCGTCGCCATGTTCGGCCCTGCATGGCCGAACACAGTGCACATTGTTCGGCCTGGTATGGCTGAACAACAACATAGTGTTCGGCCATGCAGGGCCGAACATATTTCATATGTTCGGCCCCGGTTGGCTGAACATATCTAGGTTGTTTGGCCATTCAGGGCCGAACCACATTAAAAAGGTTCGGTCCTGTATGGCCGAACACATTCAGTGTGTTCGATCATACAGGGCCGAACACAATGAGGACACTGTACCCCCACTCAACTAACAACTGATTGAATTACTTGCAGATATGGCTAGTAGTTCTAGAGCTCGTCCAACAGCTTCTGAAAGAAGGCGTCGTCAACGCGTTGAAGAGCCAATTATTGAAGAGCCAGAACAACCGGAAGTCCCGGAGAATGAAGATGAGGAGGTGGAAGAGGATGAAAAAGATAATGGAGAAGAAATGGTTGGGCCGACTGACCCTTCGATCTTAAAGAGTTTTCAAACACATGTTGCAAAATTTATTTGGAATGGAGAGGTATGTTTTATATATTTTCAATATAAATGGGATCTCTTCTTTCATCTTTAATGTATATGTATATTTTCAGGTCCGTCTTCCGCTCAAGTGTTTGAGTCATGGGCAAAAAGTAAGGATGTGGTATTTGAACGAGTCTGATTTATTTAGACAGAAGATTGATAGATCTGGTCTAGCACCGTTGATCAGGACTTCTTACAAATCTGTTGATAAGAGCCTTGTGTCAGCGTTTGTAGAAAGGTGGCATCCAGAGACAAATACGTTCCACATGCCTTTTGGAGAGATGACCATCACGTTAGATGATGTTGCCACCATTCTTGGGATCCCAGTGATGGGAATAACTGTTTCGTATAATGATGATTTTGGATTTTCTGAAGCTAAAGAGCTATTACACCGAGCATTAGGAGTTCGACGCTCGGAGGCTCATGATGAGCTTGCACAGGTGCGGGGTCATTCAGTAAGGTTAGAGTGGCTAAAGAATAAGTTTGATGCAGTGACAGATTCTGATGGAGAAGTAGCCATTGATCGGGCAGTGAGAGCTTATTTGCTATATATATTTGGGTGTACACTGTTTAGTGACAAAAGTGGCACACGCGTTTCGGTCATTTATCTTCACTTCCTCATGGATGTTGATGCTGTGGCTTCATATGCATGGGGTGCTGCTACTTTGGCCTATCTTTATCGGCATTTGGGGTTAGCTACTCAGTATGAAGTGAAACAAATAGCCGGGTATCTATCACTCATGGAAGCATGGATATATGAGCATTTTCCATGTTTTGCTCCTAACCCAAATCTCATGTACATTCAACATGACCCTAGAACATTATTGTGGCAACCGAGCAGAGAGTCAAATAAAGATGGTCGCCTTTAGTCATTACGAGAAATTATTGACGAAATGGGCAATGAAAAGGTATTGCGTTCCTCACTAGTAGTAATTTCAAATTAATCTGCATTCTTGTATTTATGTGCTACTAAAGATCTATGTAAATTGACGCAGGTTACTTGGGATCCATATCGTAATTCAAGGCAACAACATCCATTATATGATTTTGCATTCTACTCTGGATGTATTAGGTGTTTGGAGGTTGTGGAACCGTACCACCCAGAGAGAGTGTTGAGGCAATTTGGAAGACTGCAATCGGTTCCTCCAGCACCATTGACTCCAGACCGGGCACATCGAGGTCTTAGTGCTCAGCAATATCAAATTGCACATCAATGGGTCGATCAGCAATGGCAAAGATGGGAGAACCATGTATTGTCACCTGCAAACCGGAGTCGGCCTGTCAGATTTCCATCTGATTGTGTTCCCGATTATATGAGCTGGTACACACAGATATCATGGAGGACAGTACAAAACCCAAGGTATCGATCCAGGTGGGGGCAAAGAAATGAGGCAAGTGGGGCGAGCACGTCTGCAAGTTACGAACAACGTTGTCAAGAAGCACTAAGTATCACTGAGCCACGGACAGAAGCTGACTTCTATCGTGACCCGCAGGGGATGTATGCTAATGTTGATCGCATGCGCCATGTCTTAAGGGGACTTTCACTTTAAGAGGCACAACGAATTGTGAGGGATCCCAATATGACTTCCAGTACTTACACACGCCGGAGTAGGAGTGACAGAGGTTGATGTGTCCATGCTGTTGTTTTTTGTTTAAGATGGGGTTCTTTATTTTTTGTACATGGAAGTAAGTCTGTAAGCAGTTGACAAATTTCATGTATGAAATTAACAACTGTACTGATACTAATCAAAGTTGCATGTTATCTTCTAAATGAGTACATTTAGTTACATTCAATATTGATTACATCCCAAATGTGTTATGTGCTACAATAAGTTCACCCAATCTCTATCGTTTCACTTGCTGCTATATTTGAACCGACAAGCTCTTTGAAATGCTCAATGCGACCATTGTATGCAGTTGCCCATTCACTTGCACATGGAAGATGAAATTCACGCCACTTGTTCGCAATCGGTGGAATTGGATGGCCTGGTTCCAAGAACAGCTGCAACATAACAGAAGTTAGAAGATTCATATGGAAATAATAAAATGTTTTTTTAAAAAAATTGATTGTGGAATAATAACCTGAACAAAGTGATTGTTGTTTACAAAACCAATCGCTATCTCCTTGCGAGATACTCTGGACGGTGGCACAGACCAAAGAGGCAGAAAGGTAAGACATTGTTGCATGCTAAAGTGGAATAATACCACATTATAATGAGAAGCGATAATATGCCCCATGTCTGGCATAGTCATCCAATGGGAATAACTGGGATAATTATCATAATATGACAATGCCTCAATCAATTCCTGAACTCCGTTTTCAATCCCATAAAGTTGTTGATACTCTTTTGAATGGGCAAGTAATTCATTTACTAAATCTCTCCTAACCCGTGACCAATCATCTTCGGTTAGCCCAAGTAGCCCTGCAATGGCTCTGAAGCCACAGTTGCCATCAGCTGCAACGTCTTTTATGACGCGTATGTAGTCTTGAATCCCATCTGGAAATTGCTCACGGTAAGAAATAGTAGGCTGTGATCTTGTGTGATGCACCTTCGCCTTTCCTTTTTTTTTTAACTATACCATGTACAGTTGCCTTGCTGTGAACAGCCTTCGCTTCGTTAAATACAGGAGAGTAACTATCATGTGCAGATTGCGTTATCTCAAAGGCACTTGGATCACGCCGGGTCGATGTATTAGCCTTAACAGATGGGCGACCTCGAGCTTTTAATTTCACTTCTGGTTCTATTAAGAAAGTACTATCCGGTTCATATAACTCTCTCAACTTCCTTAACATTTGCAATTGCCTTGTATGATCACCCTCATTAAAAGCCCTTTCAACTAACACCAACTCCGCTTTAACATCCAAAGTAGGCCTCTTCAGTGCACTGTTAGGCAACATATCAAGCTTACACCAATGAGGATGTACGCAACTGAGAGGAATTGGGCGTTGTTGATAAACATATTCTCCAATCTCATGGGCACAAGGTAAACCATGTGTACGACGAAGGATGCACATGCATGAGACCGGATCAGTTCCAACTTGTTCGGCTCTTTTTCTTTCTGACAAAATTTTATCCAATGCATTTTTTGAGATGTTGCCGCGAAGGTCATTGAAATCAGAAGGCTTGAAATTGTGTTGCACAACTGTTTTACTTTTTTCAAATGATGCTTTTATACTAGTATGTTGCAGTTGGAGCAGATTATGGATTTTTGTCCAGTTTGATTCAAGATCTCCTTGACATGATCCAAGTTGTCTTTTTAATTGTGCATGTGAACTCTCGGCCCTGTAAGAAAAATAAACGTTATTAATTCATATGGATATATTACATAATAAGTGTAACTCAATCAATAACAAACATTCACATTACCTATTCGATGTAGTATTCCCCAAATGTAAACAATTATCTGCCCATGCAGACACAAATTTTTCCTTGTATGGATCTAACCATGTGCTCTTCACATACTGCAGTGCTTCGGGATAAGTACAAAAATCCTTACGTAGCCTACCAAAAAGTTCATTATACTCTTCTTCTGTGGAAGCAGACATCACCATATTCCAACTTATATTAAACTTGTCCCACATTTTCTTGGTTTCAAACAACTTTTTACATTTACTTAAGACATTCTTATTAATGTGCCAAGTACATAATAAATGAGTACTCTCCGGAAATACACTGTCGATGGCCTTCATGAGTCCCAACTCTCTGTCGGTGACAATGACTCCAGGAAGAACACAATTAGCGTCAACAATGATAGAACGCAAGACTCTCAACACCCATGCATAATTATCTTCACATTCAGCTTGGAGATAAGCAAAGCATACGGAAAATGTCATTTCTGTGGACGTAACTCCAACAATCTCCAAGAGAGGAAGCCGATACCGGTTCGTCTTGTACGTGCAATCCATTATCAAGACATGTGGAAATGCACGCAACAATTCTAAGCTGGTTGGGTGTGTCCAACAAATGTCCCTGAGGGTGTCAGTATTATCACAGTTCCTATGCCATTCAATGTACTTATGCTCTGCCAATTTGCATAGGAGTTGTTGCATTTGACTTCTCCCACCATGTTCAGTGATTTTCTGCCTATAGCGTGCATTGTAGATAGTCTTCATTGTTGTTACATTTAGTTCACTTCTTTGTTTTAATGTAACCAAAATATCTTTTGGCCTAACCATACTCTTTGACAGATCAATTAACAACTCCGTCTCTTCCTTTGATAGTCTCGCTGCAAATGAGTGCCCTTCTAGGTACTGGGCAGCCGAGTGATTATGAACACCACACACAACTTCCAACATCCAATCATCACCTGTAGCCAACTTCTTGCCCTTTAATGTGAACGGGCATCCACATTTCTTTGATCCTGTTTGCTTGATCTTCTTTTTAGGAGTCCCTTTGTTATTGGACTCGCACGCATTATTATAATATCCAAATCTCTCACATGCAAGGGTAATTCTTGGTTTTACACCAACCCCACCTGCATTTGAAGCCCTAATCACAACAACAATACCATTTCTCTTGCCAACATCACGAGCCCACTTGGTTAAAGCATCCCGGCTCTTGAATATCTACACAAAAAAACATTTACTCTTATATATTAACGGATGCAATTAAATTACAAAATTATTCAACTATGCGCCTTACCTCATGAGTGGTAAATTCACTTATATAATCCATTACACATTCATCAGTCACTCGGCTGCACTTGTGTAGACGGACCATCCTACAGATGAAAATAAAATGGAATGTTAACACATATACTATGTTCAGCCCTGAATGGCCGAACAAATAGGTATTGTTCGGCCATATTTTGCCGAACATATCTATCATGTTCGGTTATTAATGGCCGAACACAATTGATGTGTTCGGCCAATAATGGCCGAACAGACCTGATATGTTCGGCCATTTGTGGCTGAACATATTATTATGTTCGGTCATTGCAGGCCGAACATATCTATTATGTTCGGTCATTGCAGGCCGAACATATCAAAAGTGTTCGGATTTCCGGGACCGAACAGAGCACGAGCATGCAGAGAATTTAAAAAAAAGAAACAGAAAAGGAATGTATAAATTTCAAAAAAACTCACCTTGTCACTGCCATTCTCATTGAAAACAACTATTTGAGTGTTAATCTCCTCCTCCATTACACTATTTAAGTGTTGATTGATGTTTGCTATGATAGAGAGTAATGAGACAGGAAGATAATGCCAACTTGTACTCTATTTGAAGGAAGGTGGAAGAGGGAAGGAGAGGGTCTTAGGGATGCTCTCTTGCATGGAAGAGGTAAGAGGGAAGAGGGAAGAAAGAAGAGGAAGGATGCTCTTGGAGGAAAAAAGGGAAGAAGGATGGAAGGGAAGATGATGGAAGAGTGTGTATGAAAAGAAATTTTGGGCTAATGTTAGAAGAGACAATGGCATTTTAGTCCTTTCATGCATGGGCAAAACTGTAAAAAAAAATAAAGAAAATTCTGGTGTAAGAAGAGAGAAAAACTGTTTATATTTAGAAGCTCCCTTTTATTATAGACCCATCCAAAATAAAGGCTTTAAAAAAAGAGCCATAAAAAAAGAAGCCAGAATCAAAATATGTATTTGGTAATATGAGGATCTATTTTAAATAGGCTTTTTAAATCAATCGTTGAAAGTTTTTTTACAAATTTCTCAATATCTTCAAAGTATCATCAAGCTTTGATATTCGATTCCATAGCCATGTCAATAGTTCCAATGGGATCTAACGGTTTGGATTTTTTGCTTAAGGCCCACAAATTTTTAAAAAAATAGTAAATAATTCACTTTATTTAAGGCAAATATCTCAATATTGGCGATGATCCAACTACCAAATTTCAGTCTCCTAATGATCATTGACTTGATAAAAATTTTTAATGGTGTATATCATGATTAATTTTCACAGAAGTAATAATAAAAAAAGAAAAAAAGGGCTGCCTTTGGAATAATCCAAAATTGGGCATTTTACATTAATGGTTGAAAGTTTTTCACAAATTTCTCAAGATTCACATGGAATCAAGACTTGAAAATTGACCCCATAGTCGTGTTAATCCTTCCAAACATTTCCAATGGTTTGGGTCTTGTATTTGGGGCCCACAAAATTTAAAAAAATCCAATGGCTCACGTTTGTTTGCACATGTCTTGATATTGGTGATGATTCAACGGCTGAAATTTGGATGCTCAACCGTGTTTGATCTTTTGTACATTTCCAACAGTTTGGATTTTTATTTATCATCTTGGATTTGAAGAGAGATAAAAAGTTTACTAGGCGTAATAACCCTGACATCATTGTAGCAGCACCTTTTATTTTGAAGAGCTTAGTTTTGGGGCATTTAGTTTTAAGACGTTTTGTCTCAATTTGTCTAAAGATGGTAGAGGATAAAATGACATGCCAAATGCTCTTATTTTCCACAACTCTAAATATTTTAGACATTTAGATAAATAGAGGCAAAAAATAGTGGTGCCAAACATGGGCTAAATCCCACAATTATTTTATCTTGCCGTAACTAATAAATTCACCATAGCATGATGATAATGCAGAGGATGCATCAATACATGCCAAAAAGTTGATAAACTCGTCCCATCTGTCATTGAGTTAGAGAGATAGAGATTGCACCGCCCACATCGGATTTATGCAATAAAAAAATGGTCTTAGCATTATTTGATCATCACAATTAGAATAAAAATCCACCCATGGAAAATTGCTTAATGTAGAAATCAAAACAAAGGCTCGGACACCAACTGTAAAACCTAATATTGTTTGCAAATTAAATCAAACCTATTGATCATGACTTATGCATTACACAATAGATAATCTGAAGTACTAAAAGCATATCTTGTACCATGATATTGAAGATAAGTGGTTTGGATATGATCTAAAGACTGTCTCACCAGAATATTATCAACAAATTTACTCAAAAAGGATTTTATCCTATCTCCTTCATCATGCACTCTAAGTTGCATGAGAGTTGATGGGTGCTTTATATAGAATTTCATATATCATTGTATTCCATAATTTCCACCGTAAATGTCTTGAGAGGAAACCCTCTCATTTATACATGGAATGATAAGAATATTATTCCAAATTTGAACTAACCTAAACTATCTAACAAATGAGTAATAATCAAATAGAAAGGTCCGGCACCCACGCACCCAACACAGTATCATCAAACTATGATGAGTTAGTAAGAAGATAACATAAACCATAATAAACATACACTATCAAAAGCAAGTGAAGACAATGTGATCATGTGAGGAAGAAATAGTGAAAGTAGAAGAAAGGAATCCTAATCTATTTTACATAAATGAGCACATAAGTCTAAACCAAAGGGGTAAACCCTCAACTCATTAGAAAGCATACTAATGTCAAATCAGGGGGTCAATTATATCAAAATTAGGCGGAGTAATCAAACATCATATGCCAAGTAATCTGTCAAAAACGGAGATCAATCCATTTGAAATCGCCTCAGTGCAGTCATCAAAGACCTCAAAGTATATAATATAAATATAGACCCAACTCAGAGGTGCATTGTGACATTCCTAACCTAAGTATTTATTTTACTTAACTTAAATATAATTTTATTTAATTGTTTGTATTTAGTTAATTAATGTCATTATAATTATTTAAATTTCTTTTGGGTTTTGGGCTAAACGGGTAGTGGCTTTACAACCATGAGTATCCACCATTCGACCTGACCCAATTTGAACCTAATTCGGACCCATTTTGGACCCATTAAACCCAAGAACCTAAACCAGGCCCTTACTTATAAATTAACTTAAACAATGGGGTTCTTTTTATAAAATCCAAAACTTACCCCCAAACCCTATTCCCTTCTTATATAACACGATCAGTAGCCCCCTTTTCCCCCTATTGCTACATTAGTCTTCTACCTCTTCTTCATCTCCTGATCGGCCACAGCCAAGCCAAGCCCAATCCAAGCCATTCACAGGTTGCCGTCTCCATCTTCTTCATCATCTCTTCTTCCTCTTCTTCTTCGTCTTCTTTGTTGGGACTGTGGGCATGCTCGAGGGAGAGAGAGATCTAGATCTTCCTTTTCATCAATCTTCATCAAAGGCAAATAGTTGCACTTATCTCTAACAATCTTCACTAGTTTCCTTGACTCATCATGATTTAGATGTTGTAACAATGCCCAATAGAATTTTAATTGACGATGGTAGGTTAGATGTATATGGATTTCTCAGATACTTATTGATGATGTTTGATGGATTTGATGAAAAGGGACTGGGGGACTGGGCCACTTTGAGGATGGATCTTAGGTTAAAAAAAATTTAAATTGACTCCTAATTTCACGTAACCCTAGTTTTATTTTGGGGACGTGACAATTGGTATCAGAGCTCCAGGCATATTTCTAGAAAATTAAAAGTCGATAGAAACATAGGACGTGTGTGGGGTTCCGATTTCGTTAGACAAATTTTACTCGCTTTGTGTAAAGTTTATAGAATTGTTTGCTAGAATTAGTTTAATGGAAACTAACCATTTCAAACTATTTTACAGATCATGGCTCAAAGAGTTACTCATTTGCAATCTAATGGAGATAATTCACCATCCCAGGATGACCAATTTATGTAGCTTTTGCAAGCCTTCATGCAAGCTCAAAATAATCACGTTGCTAGGCAAAGAGAGCATGAGAGACAAAAGGCTGCTAATAGGCAACAAGATCGCGAAGAGATGGCTGCTGAACGAGCCAGGGTTGATGTAGAGAGGGCCACCGAGAGTGCCCAAGCAGATACTGATAGGGCATTATTTCAAGCTTAGTTATTGGCTACCACAGATAGAGTAGGACAACCAGTTTAGGTTACCTTGCCACCAAAGGAAGTGGATCCCAACGATATCTTTAATAAGTTCATGAAGAGGTTCCCTCCACAGTTTTATGGTACCAAGGATCCGATGGCTACCAATAACTTCTTAGATCATCTGGAGCAGATCTTTTTAGCTTTCAAATGCTTGGGCATTCAACAAGTTTAGTTAGCCACATATATATTGAAAGGGGTAACTAAGTAGTGGTGGGACTTCGTCAAGGCAACGTGCAAGCAGCCACAGTACTGGAAGTCGATGCTTGGAAGACATTCATGAAGAAGTTCACAGACAAATTTGTGTCTCAATATCTTCAAGATCAGAAAATAGAAGATTTTGAAAATCTAAAGTAAGGTGACATGACCATACAGCAGTACGAGACAAAGTTTACCAGATTTTCTAAGTATGCACCTACTCTTATCCATCCCTTAAAAGAAAAAAGTCCAACATTTCCTCAAGGGTATGAATACCCGTATCGTAGCAAAAGTAGGGGATATGGAAAGGCCAATATTTCAGGATTATGTCAAGAGTGCGAATTAGGTTGAGGGCATGGTCAAGCGGATGGACAAGGAGACTATTTCATCAGGGTTGAAATAGTGGCTAGTGTAGAATTAGTTTGCAGGGCAAACCCAATAGAAAAAGCAAAAGTTTTAGAACTCAAATCCTAGTATGAGAAAACCACAGTGTACTCGGTGTCGGTACAACCACCCAACAGAGATGTGCCAGTGGGGTACATGGCTTTGTTTTTATTGTGGACAGCCGAGGCAAAAAACTCGTAATTGTCCTAATGGAGGTCAAGAGCACACTTTGGCACGGGAGGCAGCACATGGAGGTTATGAACAGCAGCAGCAGCCTGGGAGGCAGATCGTATGCTGAGGAGCGGTTGTGAAGGTTACCTGGAGTTTATCACGGAGGATAAACAACCCAAGGTGGTGGGGGATGTATAGAAGATACCTGTAGTTTGTGAGTTTCTGGATGTCTTCCCAGATGAGATTCCGGGTTTACCACCGATTCGAGAAATTGATTTCACCATAGAGTTAGCTCCAAGGACAGCACCGATCTCAAAAGCTCCTTACAGAATGGCACCAACGGAGTTAAGAGAATTGAAAATTCAGTTGCAAGACTTGTTGGATAAAGGTTTCATAAGGCCTAGTGCATCACAATGGGGAGCACCTGTTTTGTTTGTTAAGAGAAAAGAAGGTTCCATGAGGATGTGCATCGACTACAAACAGCTCAATCAGGTCACTATAAAAAAAATATCCATTACCTAGGATCGATGAGTTCTTTGATTAGTTACAGGGCGCCGAAGTCTTTTCGAAAATAGACCTGAGGTCAGGATACCATCTACTGAGAGTCAGAGATCAGGATGTGCAGAAGACAGCGTTCAAGACCAGATACGACCATTATGAATTTCTAGTGATGTCGTTTAGGCTAACAAATGCTCTAGGAGTTTTCATGGCTTTGATGAAGAAGATCTTTGCTCCATTTCTTAATCAATTTATGGTAGTTTTCATCGATGATGTGTTAGTATACTCCAAGACTCGTGATGAACATGAGAACCATCTTAGAACTTCATCACAGACTTTAAGGGATCACCAGCTCTATGTGAAATTGAGTAAGTGTGAGTTATGGTTGGATCAGGTGTTTTTCCTCAGTCACATCATTAGCAGAGAGGGTTTAACAGTGGATCCAACGAAAATTGAGCCAATTGTCAATTGGCAGAGACCCACTTTAATGTCAGAGATACGTAGTTTTCTTGGTTTGGCCCATTATTACAGGAGATTTGTGCAGGGATTTTCATCAATCGCAGCGCCGTTGACTAAGTTAACATAGAAAGATGCGCCTTTTGTGTGTTCTAACGAGTTTGAAGCTAGTTTTCAAGAGCTAAAAACCCAATTGACTACAGCTCCTGTACTCACACTACCAACGGAGAGTGGTCAATTTGTGATTTATACAGATGCTTCAGGTGTTGGTTTGGGATGTGTACTCATGCAAGATGGAAAAGTTGTTGCCTATGGATCTAGACAACTTAAGAAACATGAGAAAAAATATGCTGCACATGACCTTGAGCTCGCACCGGTAGTTTTTGCGCTAAAAATGTTGAGGCATTATCTGTATGGTGTGAGATTTGAAGTGCATTCGGACCACAGGAGTCTTCAGTATTTGTTCACTTAGTCAGAGTTGAACATGAGGTAGATTAGATGGATGGAATATATTAAGGATTTTGATTTTCTGATCAAATACCATCTAGGGAAAGCCAATGTAGTGGCTAATGCACTGAGCAAAAAAAACAGCGAGGAATGCATGTTTGCAGACAAAATGGTCATGGGCAGAGATATTTCTAGACTTAGGGGTTGATTTACAATCGATTAGTGACACAGTGATGATTACCAGTATGTTTGCTTAGGAGGCAGAAATTTTGGGCAGAATCAAGAGCACACAGTTAGAGGATCCAGAGTTGGTCAGAGTGATTAAGTAGATTGAGAGTAGGCTAGACTTTAGATTGATAGCTGGTGTGTTGTACTATCAGGATAGATTGTGCATGCCAAACATAAAAAAGTTAAAGAATGAGATCTATACATAAATGCACCACTCTCGTTTCACCATTCACCCTCGTAACACAAAGATGTATCAAAATCTCCATAGTCATTACTGGTGGAACAACATGAAAAAGGAGATTGCAAGATTCATTTCCGGTGTTTGGTGTGTCAATAAGTTAAGGCAGAACATAGGAGACCCCTAGGATTTTTGAAGCAATTGGCAGTGCCAGATTGGAAGTGCGAACATATCATGATGGACTTTATATCAAGACTTCCAATGATTCATGGTAAAGATAGTATTTGAGTGATAGTGGATAGATTAACTAAAGTTACACATTTTCTACTTAGGAGCATGAAGACACCCAAAGATGAGTTGGCCGAGACGTATATGGAGGAAGTAGTCAAATTGCATGGTGTCGTAGTATCGATCGTCTCAGACAAAGATTCGAGGTTTCTGAGCAAGTTATGGACATGACTACAAGAGGCACTCAATACTACCTTGAACTTCAGCATAACGTATCACCCGGAGACAGATGGGCAGATAGAGAGGACCAACTAGACACTAGAGGATATGCTGTGTGCTTGTGTGTAGGACTTTGAAAAGGATCGGCAGAAAAGCCTTCCTCTTTGTGAGTTCGCATACAACAATAGCTACCATTCAAGTATTGGTATAGCACCTTTTGAGGCGTTGTATGGGCACAGATGTAGGATCCCACTTTGTGAAGTGGAAGTTGGTGTCTAGAGTTTTCACGGGCCATCGATAGTCAATGAAACTAGTGAGAAAGTTTAGCAGATTCACGCCAAATTAAAAATTACCAGGAGTAGAAAGAAGAGTTATGCTGGCTTAAAGAGGAGAGATCTCGAGTTTACAGTGGGCAATCATGTGTTTCTAAAAGTGTTGCCAGTTAGAGGAATACTCAGATTCGGACAAAAGGGTAAGCTGTCTCATAGATTCATCAGGCTGTTTAAGATTCTTAAGAGAGTGGAAGATGTAGCCTACAGATTGGCGTTACCAGCAAAGTTGTCAGGAGTTCATGACGTCTTCCATATCTCGATGCTTAAAAAGTACGTTGCCGATCTTTGCATGTTCTTCAATACGAACCTATCGAGCTTTAGCTAGATGCTACCTATGTTGAAAAGCGGTTGCGGATCATTGATACTAAGGAGCAAGTCCTACGGATGCGGACCATTCACTGGGTGAAGGTTTAGTGGGAGCACCATAGTCCAAAAGAGGCCATTTGGGAGCTCAGAGACCAGGTGAAGAAGTTGTACCTGAATCTTCTTCTCGAGGTACGTTAGACATTTGGAGGACCAAATGTTCTAAGGGGGGAGGAATGTAACATTCCTAACCTAAGTATTTATTTTACTTAATTTAAACATAATTTGATTTAATTGTTTGTATTTTAGTTAATTAAGGTCATTATAATTATTTAAATTTCTTTTGGGTTTTGGGCTAAATAGGTAGTGGTTTTAGGACCGTGAGTATCCACCGTTCGACCCGACCCAATTCGAACCCAATTTGGACCCATTAAACCTAAGAACCCAAACCAGGCCCTTACTTTTAAATTAACTTAAACAACAGGGTTCCTTTTCTAAAATCCAAAACTTACCCCCAAACCCTATTCCCTTCTTATATAATACGATCAGCAACACCCTTTCCCCCCATTACTACAATCGTCCCCTCCTTCTTCTTCATCTCTTGATCGGCCACAGCGAAGCCAAGCCCAATCCAAGCCATCCATAGGTTGCCGTCTCCATCTTCTTCATCATCTCTTCTTCCTCTTCTTCTTCCTCTTCTTCGTTGGGACTGTGGGCGTGCTTGAGGGAGAGAGAGATCTAGATCTTCCTTTTCATCAATCTTCATCAAAGGCAAGTAGTTGTACTTATCTCTAATGATCTTCACTAGTTTCCTTGACTCATCATGATTTGGATGTTGTAACAGTGCCCAATAGAATTTTAATTGATGATGGTAGGTTAGAGCGTATGGCTTTCTTAGACACTTGTTGATGATGTTTGATGAATTTGATGAAAGGGGACTAGGCCACTTTGAGGATGGATCTTAGGTTTAAAAATTTTTTTTTAATGGACTCCTAATTTCATATAACCCTAGTTTTATTTTGGGGACGTGACATGCATAGACTCAAATCCTTCATGTAACCCTAGTTTTATTTTGGGGACGTGACATGCATAGACTCAAATCCTGAGTCAAGTGAAGGGCCAGCTTCCTATATTCACATGCAAGATCAGTAATTTGAGGAACTACTCTCGAGTTATAATTCAAGTCCAAATTATGTGAGTAGTCCTCTGGTAACCAAGTACCATCACTTCCAAGCCTTTACACAATTCAAGTCCAAATGCATGGCACAATATAAAGACATGTACATTAAGAAAACCATACGAAGATGCAAACTAAAGACCACAAAGTGTACACCAATCAACTCCTGGTATAATTCATCACCATTCGCATACACAATGTCTCTTACTTAAACCACGATTAAAGTGAGTTTGAAGTATTTAAGGTCAAATATCCAAGATGCGTAGCCACAACTCTCATTTCAACTAAGTACAAGGTAGATTGTACACCGTACACCAATCGAGTGATCAATAAGAACTACGTACACCCAAATATGCCTCTTACATAGTTATTTAAGGTGCGTTTATTGGAATACAGGTCAAATGGGGTCCCACATTTGAAACAGTGGTATAATGTCCATGTAGGAAGAATATGGGTCTCAAGGAACCCAATGAACATCACAACATTGGCCCACAAACCAAAACCAACCCTGAGACAGAATTGTGATTTGACCGATCAAGCAAGAGTTCAATCGATTGGACCACTATTCATGCCCATCCAAAACCCAACTCCGATTGACCAAACCTATGTGTAGGCCGACGAGGAGTCCCCTATTTCATCTCTTTTGGGGATCATTCTCTTTACATTGGAACCTCATTAAACTTGCATAAAAATAGGGCCTTGCCCTCTCCATTACACACACAAATCCACCTTTAAATCACGTCATCTATTCATCCACTCAAATCATGCCTAAATCTAGCATTTATATCCATTTTCCATTTAAAAGGGGCAAACCATCTAAATGAGAGCATTAATGCTAGAATCAACAAGAAAACATGCATATCATTATGAGATGATGTATATAAACTTGCCTTTGATGAAAAAAGGTGAAAATGGTAGATGCCCTAGCTCACACAACGCTCAACATAGCTCAAATGAAGAAGAGACTCAACCAAACCAAAACCACATTACAAACACAAAGGAAGAAACCGAGACACCACCTTAGCTCGGAAATCACGAATACCTAGAAATGGGAAGGTTTAACGCTTACCTAGGGTTGCTTGATTTGAGGAAGAAGATGAAAATAGTGCCCTTGGGTTGAAAGAAGCTTGGGGAAGAAGATAGGAGCAACAATCCAGCGATTCAATGGCTTAAAATCCGGTGGTGTCAAGTGAGGTGAGTGTGGAAAAAGAGAAATGAGAGAGAGAAGAGGAAAATGAGAAAGAAAGAGTGAGATGGGGGGTTTGGGCTTATAAAGAGAATGGATTTTGGGAAATTACGAATAAGGGTTCAGTTTTAGGAGAATGAGTATTAGGTGGGTTAAACGGATTCGATTTGGTTCGGGGTAAAAGAATAATAGTCTTGGAATTAGGAGAGCTATCCAGTGAACACCAAAACCTCACAAAATTATAAATTACAAAAAAGAGCTTCTATATTTATTGAATTGCAAACTATCTCCTTGTTATACTCAAATGAGCTTGAAACCCGATGATACTTCACACACATGATTCTAACACTTATCGAGACTTGTCTAGATCTAACAAAGCTTAATTAGCTAAAATACAACATAATTAAGCTAATACTTATATTAGCTTACAGAACATTACAGGAAACCCTAGAAACTCCAAAAGCTTGGAAAATTTTGTGTTCCTTTCTCTCTTTCTTTTCTGTTTGTGATGGCCGATTGGCCTACCAGCTGTTGCAGTCAGACTTTCTAGTGTAGTTTTGCTCTTCCAATTTTGAGCAAACCATCAAATTGTCTTTGTTTTTAGATAAAATATCCCACAGAAGGCACCAATCTTTTGTCGTTCCCAAAATAAGTTTGTGTGTAAAAGAACAGCAAGTCAAAAATGAAAAAAAAAAAAAAAGACACAGGAAAGAAAAATATTTTAACATAAGAATACAAAGACAAATTTTGCATTTTCTTTCCTCTTTTGAGTTTAGTTTTACGTGGGTTCTACGTTAATAATATTGCGGGCACAAGTTGCTTACAACATTTCTTTTATTCTCACGTCTCCCTCAAGTCTCGAATGTTATCGACAAGGAGAAAATTACAAACTAGACTAATTGAAAGAGAGAGAAAGACTGTCTGATCTAGCAACCAGCAGTTGCCTGCAAAGACTTGTTGCTTTCATTTTCTTTGTCATTCAGTAGCAACTTGACTCCCCTAATTTGCCAAAATGAGTGGGGAGCAGTGGTTTTGAGTTGGATTGTCAATTAGGCAATCCTTGTAATCTACTACTCAATTTTCCTAATTGTTCCAAAAGGTGAATTTTGAGGGAGTTAATGGTTTTTGTGTTCTAGTGGAGTGTCTAAGGTTGTGTCATTCTAGGTTGTCACATTGTAAGCCAAAACGATGAACACATCAAAGTCAAGGACCACCCTAGACTCCATGAGTAGAGAAAACAAGCAAAGTCCAAAAAGACAACTGCTTAGTTTGCATCCTCTGATTATATTTCAAAGGTTAAATGCCTTGGAAGAGTGTAAATAGAAGGTTTGGTAGAATCTCAGCAAAATCTTGGGTCTTCTAGAGCTTGCTCTTGCTTGAAGATGTTCCGAGATAAGAGAGGATGTGATTTGATCCCTGATGCTGTCCCTCAAGGTTTTATTTATAACCTTTTATTAGAGAAATGGTACATGTAGTGCAGATAGTGGGAAAATGGTCGTTTCCCACTTGCTATGGTGGACCGTCAGCTGTTGTACACGTGATTGCTGGTGGTTGACTGGGTCAGCACGTCTTGTAGTGGTCATAACTAATTGAACATACGAAAACTGCTTTTGCATGGCATGCCAACAGTTGCATGTGTCATCTGCCGGTGCGTGCATGTGGCGTGCTAGTTGGCACTTAGTTCATGTGCGGCTTGTTACTCAGTTTGGCAGCCCGGACAATTAGCAGGAGTGAGCTTCATCTTGAATTTTGTTACTCTTTTGTACTTCATTGTTCTTGCAAACTTCAGAGGAGCTTCTTGAATGTCTATGGACCTTGCCTTGAGCTGTGTCCCATGCTTTCTTGGGGTTTTTTTTAATCAATTTTTACTTCTATTGGCTCGATCAATTGTAAGCCAAAATGGCCCATTTAGAAAAATTTTAACGGATTAGATTTGCATTCTAACAATATGATTTGCATTATCAAAGACAACCAATTTAGGGCATACTTGAATCTATCACGAAAACGGAAGAAATCCACAGAACCTTTACTCTCTCACCCTTCTCGTAATGTTTGCTGATTGATGGAAATGCTAAGCAATAGTATTTCTGAATATGAGAGAGTTCTCAAGCCTTTTATAGGCTATATTTACACTTTCCTCCCCGTCCACGGAAAGCGTTCCACCATCACACGAATGGATCCTTTTGAGGGATGTGCCTTAACTGGGGAAGACATCCGTTGTTGAAAAAATCAAAACAAGTGGTGGTAATGTGGACTACCACTTATAATATCCAACATCAACTGCCTCTTGTTGCCTTCTGTTGCACTTGAAAATTTTTTTGTGTCAACAAGGAGAATCAGATCAAGACACTTCTAACAGGAGTCTTATCAAATTAGCATTTAATCCACATCAGCTACATCCTCTCAACACGTTTGTAACTGTGAAAAGAGCATGAATCATAATACACAAATCAGGGATACCGGACAATCTCATAATGTCATCATCTTACATATTACAGGGGGTACCTAGTGTGTAATTACTCCCATACACAGGGCCGATGCTGAGCTAACCGTAACATATCTACAGTCTACCTTCACTTCATCTACTTATAGTGGAACCGAAGCTACGTGGTGCTGACTCAGAAATAATATACAGATAAAACCTAGTACACTTATAATTACTTAGACTCATTTTCTGAAAGCAAGAATGACTCAAGGTAACAGAAATATGTATCATCTTATCTTAATCTTAACAGATTATATTAAATAAACAAAATACAAAATGCCACTAAACACGGCACAAGGATATGTTAACTAATTGCGACACTATGGATACTCGGGGAATGAAAATGCATGATGATGGAAAATACTATGAATGTCACTATTAGCTCCAAGATTTCCCAAGAGCAGCACTAATCATTACTGTGTAGCTTCGGGATTTCCGTTACTGGTGTTACTAAAGTTAATTTGATAAAATGACCATTAGGTAACACACTTTTTGACGTAGCATTGCTACGTCTAATTGAAAGGCATCCTATAGGTCAATGTCTGCTCTAGACATCATCACCTACTTTGGTCTCATACAAAATTAGGGTCAGTGAAGTATCATAGGGTAACTTCCTAAGCTAGCAAAAACAGGTCTAAAAATTAATTAAGAAATAGGTATTTTATAGTTAGCCTTACGGCGGGATGGCCTACTGCTAGTTGTGAGGTCACGGTAGTACAAATTACACTAGGGAAGATAGTTCTGGGAAATCAAACCGATGTGCATTCGCAGTTACCTTATTCCAAAGTTAGCCGCTATGGCACAATTAGCCATAAAACAGGAGGGTTGAAAATGTGAGTTATACATTCCTACATAATTCACTATGAAAATTCTCTACGGTGAGCATAAGGTGAGCCGTGGGAGTCCCTACCGTTGCCTGTACTACAAAATGGAGGAAAATTCTAGTTCTATTTTGTAACTGTAGTGTGCTTCACGTTGAGCTTATAGTTAGCCATTTATGACTTATAGGTAATCGTAAAGCTTAAGAAAGCCTGCAACTTGATTTCAAAATACTCTATTTCAGAGCGGTAACATTTATGTTTCAGTAGGTATTCATTTCGGCATTCGAAATACATTTCTCACTTACAAACACCTCCACAACACCAATTAAATAGAAAGTTTAGCATATATGCTATATACAAAGAAATCTCGACTTTAAAAAAATTCGTAACGTAATATAGATAAATTTGAATGCAATGAGTCACATATGCATGATATGTGCATTATACACATTTACTGAACTTGTTTCGGGACACTGACTAATTCTCTCAAATTTCCCACTGAAGCTCAAGTTTCTACTCGATACCAAATCAGACAAAAGAGGAGGAAGAAGAAGAGATGAAGATGGAGATAACCTTATAATGACGGTGACATTAAACATTAGTAGTCCTCATGACCGCACGTCTAATAATGACTGGACCCCAAGTTGAGTCAACTAATTTTAATATACTTCCTCCTTTAATTTTGATTTAGTAAATCTATTTTGGAATTCCTTTTTGTAAGACCAAACCATTAGGACTCTTAATTGGCTAATTTTTGAGAAAATTAAGGAAACTTATTTCTAATAGGATTTCTTTGATGGAAAGAAATCTCTCTAACTTTATTCATAAATTGGTTTTCTAGTCCTCATCTGTTTTGACTCACGAGGTTTGCAAAGTGTTTGATATTAGATCAAGTATTTAGAGATAAGATTTGATTATTCCTGTTTTGTTAGATAGTTTAGGTTAGTTCAAGTTTTGAATAATATTATTATTATTCCATGTATAAATGAGAAGGTTTCCTCTTAAGAAATTTACGGTGGAAATTATGAGAATGCAGTGACTATTGAAATTCTATATAGTATCAAAGCTGGGCCCAATGATGATCTTGTGATCAAGCTTGGCACAATCTTATCTTCCGCAATGATCACCATTAGTTTCTTTTATTTCAACAAAACCAACCACCATCTTCCCTCATTAGTCCATCCAAATACCAAAATTTCAAGATCTTGCCATCTTCAATAAATTTCATGATCAAAGCTTTTGAAAGAGACTGCAAAAGATTTGATCTAGTGGACCGTGGCACTGACAGACTCAACATGAGTGGGTTGCGATAGTTATGGATCCACATAAGAACGATGATCCCTGGCAGACATGATTGTTCTTCTTTGTAAAGTTTTTTTAATGTGTGACTTTTATTTTTAATATGGGACAAGCACAAAATCTTTCCATGCAGGAATCATGTGATTGGGGTGGATGTTAAAGAATAGAGATTAGATAAAATATTTGGAGATAAGTGTACCGGGGCGAGGAGGTGAAACGGAAGTGCTACAAGTGCTTGAGCCACCTGACGAGCTCGTGTGGGGTGCAGATGTTGGTTTTACACCCATTTAACTTTGCACATGAGTGATGTTCATTGGGCTGACATCATTTTGGGGTTTTGTTGGATTTATTTTTTTTGGGGCCTAAGTTTTAGTGGGCTTGTAATTAACATACCTTGCTAACTTCGGAAATTTAACTTTAAATCTAGTGTCCTTTGATGTGCATACTCTATATAGTATTTTGATACCAATTGCTAGATTATGCTTCTGTAAGTATTGGTATATGTTCAATTTCGCGAACTCACCGCGGACTAAGTTCTTATGTGTAATCGATTTGGAGCCACGTGTTGTTTTAAATATGAAAAGTTTTAATTGGCCCCAAATCTCACGTTTTACCCGGAATTATGATATGGGGGCTTAATAGCTAGTATTAAAGACTTGAACTTTCTAGAATTAAAAATGGATAAAAATAGTAGGAGTGGTGAGGATTCGATGATGTTAGATAGATTTTGCATGCCTAGTGTAAAATCTAGCATTTTTTTTTCTAGCATTAGTTGTTAGGTACTAAAAGCTTCCAACTCTTTTGCAGACTATTCGCTTATCAAGGGAGATGATCCCAGGATGACAATGAGAATGATGGAAATCCTCCCGATCCTTGCTTCCAACAACTCTTACAAGTGTTCATGCAGTCTCAGGACGTTCAGGCAACTCAGCGGAGAGCCCACGAAGCTGAAAGGGTAGTAGACAGAAAGAGAGATAGAGAAGAGCAGGCAGCTAAGAAGGTTCAAGCAGATGTCGCCAGGGTAGCTGAGAGGATTCAGGTAGAGGATACTAGAGCAGTAGAATAGGCTAGGGCAGATGCAGATACAGCCACTTTTCAAGCCTAGCTTTTGGCAGCTAAATAGAGAGCACCGGATACTATCAAGTGACCTTGGTTCCTTGAGAGGTTGATCCCAATGACCTCTTTGATAAGTTCAGGAAGAGATTTCCACTTGAGTTCCATGTCACTGAGGATCCCTTAGTATCAGATGAGTTTATAAAGCAGATCTTTGTAGTGTTCCATTGTACGGGGAAACAATAGGTGGAGCTGTCTGCGTACATGTTTAAAAGTATGTCACTAGTGGTGGAATATTATGAAGGCCACAGTTCAGGTTGAGATAGTTTTGGAAGCAGATGCATGGAAAACCTTCACTAATCAGTTCACAGACAAATTCATCCTGAAGTACATCCAAGACCTAAAGATGGAGGAGTTTGGGAATCTCAAGCAAGGGGACATGAGCGTACAATAGTATTTACGGAAGTTCACCTGCCTATCCAAGTATGCACCGACTCTCATCACTCCTTATGAGGAGAAGGTCAGGCATTTCCTTAGAGGCCTGCAGGGGTGCATTGCAGTAAACGTAGGGGATGGAGAGAAAGCAACCTTTCAGGAATATGTCAAAAGTTCGAATTGGGCAGAGGGAATGATTAGAAAGATGGATAAGGAGGAAGCTGTCCCGAAGTGAGAACATCAGACTAGATAGATTTAGTATGGTGGGCAGTTAGGACAGAAGAAGTAGAGGATGCAGGGCTAGGGTTCAGGTCATAGAGGTGTGCGAGATGTGGGAAGAATCACTGCATTAGGGTTCACCGATTAGTGCTTTAGGTAGATAGGGATATGCTTTCACTACAAGTAGGTCGGTCATGTGACGAGGGATTGCCTCCGCGAAGGGAAAAAGATTACCGTAGCATGGGTTGCAGGGCAGACTGCTCCTGAGCAGCAGTAGCCTTGGAAGCAAGTACTAGCTAGGCCACAATAGCCTTATTGGTAGCCTCGGGCTCCTCAGCAGCCTCAGTATAGAGTAGCCGCACCACAAAACCGACAGTACCGGGGATTAGCCCTGTAGTAACAACAACAACGGTTTAGAGAATAGTAGAATCAGGGTAGAGGTCAACAGGACAAGCGATAGATGAGGTCAGCAGGGTAATGTCAGCAGTTTCAACAGCGGAGGCCCCAGCAGGTGGGCCAGGTCTTTGTAGTCAACCACGAGGATGCTGAGGCTTTGGGATATTGCGTGGAAGGTACTATCCCTATCTTTAAAGTAGAAGCTAAAGTATTATTAGATTTGGGTGCCATCCATTCTTTTATTTCTCATATATTTGCTAGACATTCTTTTATTTCTCATATATTTGTTAGACATTTACATGGAGAGGTAGCGTTGTTAGATTTTACCTTGTTAGTCAACACACCCATGGGTACCTAGGTCAGGTGTCATCATTATTTTCCTAGGACTTAAGTTCAAATCGGGAACTTGACTTTTCTGGCAAATTTAAGCATTTTGATAAAGCATGACTTCAATTTCTTCTTGGGGATGGACTAGTTGTTGACTTACAGTGCAGTCATGAATTGTTTTAATAAGACCATTTAGTTGAAGTTAGGTTCAGATACAATTAAGTTTGTTGGGCACATCAAACAGATTTAGACAAGCAGAATATCAGGGTTGAGGGCAGAAAGCTTGATAAGCAGTAGTTGTGAAGGATACCTGGCATTTACCATGAAGGATAAATAGTCCAAGGAAGAGGGGGATCTTTTGTAAATACCACTAGGGTGTGAGTTCTAGGCTGTCTTTCCTGATGAGATTTCAAGACTTCCTTCGATTCTAGAGTTGGACATCACAATTGAGTTAGCTCCATGGACAACACCAATATCAAAAGCTCTATCTAGAATGACACCACTAGAACTGAGGGAATTGAAAAGTCGGTTGCAAGACTTGCTTGATAAAGGCTTTGTGAGGCCTAGTATGTCACCGTGGGGAGCATCGGTTTTATTTATAAAGAAAAAGGATGGCTCTATGAGGATGTGCATTGACTATAGATAACTCAATCAGGTCACAATCAAGAACAAGTACCCATTGCTGAGGATTGATGAGTTATTTGATAAGCTTTAGGGAGCCAAGTTCTTTTCCAAGATAAACTTGATATTAGGTTACCATCAAGTCAGAGTTAGAAATCAGGACATCTAGAAGATAGCATTTAGGACCAAATATGGTCATTATAAGTTTTTAGTAATGCCGTTTGGATTGATTATTGCTTTAGGGGTTTTCATGGCATTGATGAATAAGATATTTGCGTCGTGTCTCGACTAGTTCACTGTTGTCTTTATTAATGACATGTTGGTCTATTCTAGATCTCGAGAGGATCAAGAGTAGCATTTGAGATCATCATTATTGACTTTGAGGGATCATTAGCTCTATGCTAATTTGATCAAATGTGAGTTTTGGCTTAAGCATGTGACCTTCTAAGGTCACATCATTAGTAAAGATGGCTTGGCAGTGGATCTAGTGAAGATAGAGGTAGTGGTCAGTGGCGGAGTCTGAGATCAATGTCAAAAATCTGCAAGTTCTTAGGTTTAGCAAGCTATTAAAGAAGATTCGTGAAAGGTTTTTAGTCAATTACAACCCCCTTGACAAAGTTAACACGGAAGGACATACCTTTCATATGGACTATGGAGTGTGAGATCCCTTTTTAGGAATTGAAGATGAGATTGACTACAACTCTAGTGCTTACACTTTTGTCAGAGGGTGGTAAGTTTGTAGTTTTCATGGATGCTTTAGGAATTGGTTTGGGTTGTGTTCTTATGCAGGAAGATAAAGTTTTGGTTTACAAGTCTATATCGCTTAAGGAACATGAGAAAAAGTACACTACCCCATGATTTGGAGCTTACAGTAGTGGTTTTGGCATTGAAGATGTGGAGACACTATCTTTATGAAGAGAGATTTGAAGTGCATTCAGACCATAAAAGTCTTCAATATTTGTTTGTGTAGCTAGAGTTGAACATGAGGCAGACCCTAAATGGAATACATTAAAGATTATGACTTCCTAATCTTTATAAGCCCAAACACCCCCCTCCCCCCCCCCCCACTCCTTAAAACTTCATTTTTTGTTTCTCATTTTCCTTCTTCTTTTTCCCAAATTCTCTTCTTCCTCACTCACCTCACTTGCCACCACCAAATTTCAAACCACCGAATCATTGAATGCCGCACCCATCTTCTTCCCCAAGCTTCTCTCAACCTAAGGGCACCATTTTCATCTTCTTCCTCAAACCAAGCAACCCTAGGTAAGCTTTAAACCTTCCCATTTTTAGGTCTTTGTGATTTTTGAGCTGAGGAGGTGTCTAGGTTGCTCATTAGGCTTCTTCCTTTGTGTTTGTAACGTGGTTTTGGTTTGGGTTAAGTCTCTTCTTCGTTTAAGCTCCATTGGGCATTGTGTGAGTTAGGGCATCTATTCATCTAAGGCAAGTTGATATGCATTCTATCATAATGATATGCATGTTTTTTTGTTGATTCTAGAATTAATGCTCTCATTTAGATGGTTTGCACCTTTTAAAAGAAAAATGGATATAAATGCTAGATTTAGGTGTGATTTGAATGGATGAATGGATAAGGTGATTTAAAGGTGGATTTGTGTGTGAAATGGAGAGGGCAACGCCCTATTTTTATACAGGCTAAATGAGGTTCCAATGTAGGGAGAAGGATCCCCAAAAAAGATTAAATAGGGGACTCCCCGTCAGCTTGGACATAGGTTCGATCGATCGGGCCTTGGTTCGATCAATCAGAGCTAGGTTTTGGATGGGCATGAATAGTGGTCCAATCGATTGGGCTCTTGCTTGATCGATCAAATTACAGTTCTGCGTCGGGGTTAGTTTTTTATTTGTGGGTCAATATTGTGATATTTAAGGGATTCCTTGAGACCCATATTCCTCTTACATGGATATTATGCCACTGTTTCAATTGGGGGATTACATTTGACCCAAGTTCCAATAAACCCACCTTCAATTACTATGTAAGAGGCATATTTGGGCATGCACACTTCCTATGGATCACTTGATTGGTGTATGGTATTCAATCTACCTTGTACTTGGTTGAAATGAGAGTCGGGGTTAGGCATCTTGGATATTTGACCTTAAATATCCCAAACTCACTTCAATCATGGTTCAAGTGAGAGATGCCATAGACGTGAACGGTGACAGATTAACCAAGAGTTGGTTGGTGTACACTCCATGGTGTTTAGGTTGTTTCTTCGCATGCTTTACACTCTGTGGTCTTTAGGTTGCATCTTCGCATGGTTTTCTTAATGTACACTTAATGTACATGTCCTTAGATTGTACTGTGTATTTGGACTTGGACTGTGTAGAGGCTTGCCAATGATGGTACTTGGTTACCAGAGGACTACTCTTATTGTTTGGACTCGAATTATGATTCGAGAGGAGTTCCTCCAATTACTGATCCCGTATGCGAATACATGAAGCCAGTCATTCACTTGACTTAGGATCTCAGTCTAGGCGCCTTTAAGTTGGTTCCATATTTATATTTGATCACACTTGAAAATAGTGATGAATGCAATAGAATCGAGTTCAACATTCACACATTCAAGCACATAGAAGAATGGGAAAATAACTAGGATCAGCATTAAATTCCCTTTAATCGCTGGGTTCAATGTTCTATCCTTAGGGATGCAGGTTTTTTACAAGTATTAGAATATTACAACCCCTTCTTTCGGTCTTAGATATGATTGAAGCTGGGAAAATTCAAGATATTAGATGAAAAAGTTGAAAATTACAGAAAATATGAAGACAAGGGTATAATGACTGTGGCCCATAGTCATTGATAGACAGTGGCCATTTTGGACACTGTCTGTCCGCGTTTTTCTCTGTTTGTTTCTGTAGTGACTTTAGAGTACTGAAACTTGTGTTTTCTAGTTTTAGGAGTGAAAATGACCCTTTAAGAGTGCTAAATTCAATCTTAGAATCCTCAATGGTCTTTGGTAACCACCACTTCAATTTTATAGATCACGTTTGTGCGAATCTAGAAAGGTTGCTTTTATGTAAGCAATTGCAACAAGAGTTGTGTCATTCTGACCCTTATAGTCTTCAAGAAGTAGAATGAGGCCTAAAAATGTCTGTTCATTGAGATATGGCCTAAAATCCCTCAAGTGGGAGAACCAAAGAAATAGTTTCATACTGTTGAACTTCTTTAGTACTTAGTAGTCTTGAAGTTTAGTGTATATGGTCATTGGCAAGGTGTATCTCCTTCCTCTGAACCACCTCTCACCTTAAGTCTGTGGGGAGAAAAAGAACAAAGTGAACTTGGATGCTTGTGGAGTGTAAATACCTGCCTAATGCTTGTGAGAATCTTGTGGAGCCTTTGAATCTTTGTTGGAACCTTGGAAATGTTGCTTGTAATCTTCGAGTCTTCCTTTAAACCCTTTCTTTAAAGCCCAAGTGTACCTTTTATGGGCTTCAGAGGTAGTTATGAGAGTTATGGGAAGTTTTAGTTCAAAAAAAAGTGGAAAAAACTACTTAGAATCTTTAAGAACCACCTAACAGGTGTCAATGACGTGGCAAATGGTCATTGATAGGCCCAGTTTTGGGTTTTTTGCCCATGTGACCCATTTTCATCAATTTGGGGCTCTAACAATATCTGATCTTCACGAAACTTTGAGGTACATTTTCTAACACCATTTTGAATGTATCATAGAATGTCAACATGTAAGGTCCCGACCCAACTTAATTATAATTTATTTTAATTAAACTTGATTTCTTATTAATATATGCATTTTATCTTAATTCATACTGCTTTTAACTTTTAGTGGGTCTTAGTCGGATAGGTAGTTGGGTTCGAACATCACTTAAGTAGTTGAGGACCTTCTTGTAATTTAGAGTCACATTATTGCATTATTCTGGCACCATACTAATTGTATCATTTGCATTTCATCTTGTGGATCAACTTTCATGTTTAGTCCAGCTCAATTCGGATCCAACCTGACCCAGTTAATGTCCATTTGACTCAAACTGTAATTTCCCCAAAAAAACTGGACTTGCATGCAAAAGTCCAAAAAAGTTGAGTTTAAAAGGAAGCACCCAACGCTCCACTTCATTTCTCTTTACTCTCATTGCTATAACATCTTCTTCTTATTTTCTTTTTCTCCATACCAGTTGGAAATCTAATGTTATAGCTATTGCATGTTGGAGCCAAGGCTCCCACTGTCTTCCTCATCGTCTTCTTGCCTGTCTTCTCCATTAGAATCTCTCTATTCCATCTTTTCTTCTTCTTTACAGCTCCCTCAGGTGAGAACTTCATCATCCCTCCATTTCCTTGAGTTCAAAAGAGTCAAGGAGGCTCAAATGAGTAACATGCATACACTCTACATCACATCCACCATTTGCATGTCTTTGATATAAAGAACCCACCTTCCATTGAGGATTTTCCTTAATCACACACCAAGGAGGAGTTGAGTAAGGTCAAGCACTGTGTTAAGGCAAGTATTAGAGTATATATTACCTTGTGTATATTTAATTTTGTTAATTATAGAAATGATCCTTCTAAATGTAGGTTGCAGCTCATTTAATCTTGATCAAGCACATATACATGTTGAATTAGGTTATCATGAGTATAATTATGCAACATTAATGATATTGGGTAATGTAAGACCTATTATGAGAATTTAGAAGCATAAAGAACTTCATTGGAACCCAAATGATAAAGTTTTGTACTAAACTCATGCTCCAGAGCCTATTTTCAGAAATTCTGAAGCTTACAGTGAAGCCCACGGCTAAGCCGTAAGTCTCTACGGCTCAGAATCTAGAGAGCAAAATTGATCTATGGTTAACCCACGGCTAAGCCGTAAACTAAACTACGGTTAAGCCGTAATCACCCTGTGACCAAGCCGTGAGTCATTTTACAATGAGCTTTCCCGAGAACCCTAAAACCAGGACTTTACCTACGGCTCACGTATGGCTACACCGTGAACTCTGCTATGGCCACACCGTACCCTAGCTGTAACCCTAACTGTAGGCTTAGCACGGCTAAGCCGTAGGTCAACATATGGTTGAACCGTAAATGCGTATGAAATTAAGGAGGAAACTTGAGCCACTCGGCTAGGTCGTAACATGTATACGGCTAAGTCGTAAGAGCACTGTGAACTGAGGATATTAAGGTTTGCAATGACCTTGTAGGGCTCTAGATATGGCACCTATTTCCTAACTAAATTAGCCCAATGATGATTAAATGATAAGGAAGACAAGTGTAGAGCTGTCACTTATCCAGTTCGATTTTCCAGATAAACTCCTAATGTCATGTCATGGGTGTTGGCATAAGAAGAAGTGTCTTTTACGTATATAATGTAACACTAAGAATTGGTAACACAATGGCACCGGACGTTTTATGAATACATCATGTTGAATGCCCTCGGGATCACGGATTATCTAGCATAGGGTTGGCTAGTAATTATCCTTGTTGCTTACTCAATCTAAATGCATTCATATTATTAAGAAACCATGCCCTCAACATAATGTAGCTCTATTAAGTATGCATGAATTGATTATCAGATATGAATGAATGAATGAACGTAATCTCAAGACCGAACTCCTAGTATATATGATATGACAAGTATAACTGAGATGTATAAAAGATATGAATTTGAGTCGGTTTTGATACGTTGAGTTGGCACCACTTAGCTTGTGCCCTTATTAGGTTCAACGGGACCAGTTTGTGTATTTTTATGCCGCTACTGCAGTAATCCATGGAGGAGTTGTCGGCGCTCTTTAGAAATCTAGCTTGATCCCCTTGCAACCCATATGTATGTATGCTCCTTCTAGATGATATGCTCTCTTTTGGGAGAATAGAGCCTCGTGGATGCCAACTAGTATGTATGATATCCTGTTTATTATTTGTTATACATGCTTACTCATGTACAACATGCCTAGTGTACGATTATTGACTTCTTTTAACCAATATATATTCTTAATTCATTTGATACAGCATAATGATCTTATGTATCTCTATATACTTGCTTAACTGTCGTATTAATAGTGCTACCCTTGGTGTTACAGGTACTGAGTCTAACCCAATAAGGCGAACGATGCACCCCGCCAGGAACCTTAACGGAACCTCGGGGACTAGATGAGTGTAATGTTGATGTCTTCTGTTAGTCGTCCTACGAAGAGTAACCATGGGATACTTGTTGAGTGTTTATGATTTGATAGACACATATACCCTTTTGGCTCTTGATTATGTTTAAGTAATTGTTGTTACAGAAATAGAATGGTTAAGTACAGACTTATTTATGAAATAGATGATGTTCTGTTGTTATTACTTATGATCATTACAAATGTATTACATAGGCTTCCGCTTACTATTGAATGTAATTTACATGTTTGAGAAACTTTTCTATATGTTTCTATAGAATATACTTTTTAGTGATTTGTGTATATGTGTCACATGCAAAAATTACTACGGGATTACGTATGCACACCCGGTGGGGCCCATTCTAACCCTAATTCCCAGGATCGGGGCGTGACACAACGCGTTTTGATTTTTTAAGTTGGTCAACCAACCCTTTGACTTTTTATGAAAATGGGCTCTTATATCAGCCAATTGAGGCCCAAATGAGCTCGGATTGATTTGAAACTTAGAGGGATTTATATGTTGGAAATTTATACTAAAAGCATATTTTTATGTATTTGTCTTTGAATGACTTATTTATTAGTAAAGTTTGAATTTTTATCTTAATGAGAATTTGTATAGGCAAATGGTTGCATTGTTATTTATTATGCATGTGTATGTTTTTTATTCTATAAAGTAGATAGTTAATGCGTAGAGTTCAACTTACATACAAAAGACTTATTTATTGGTTCTTATAAAATATGAGTAATTATTGCTCACAATTTAAATGGAGTTGGACAGACCATCGGTACGATTGTAGCATAATGTTTTAGTAGGCTTGACATGGCTGCGGGAAATGGTTTAATTTCTACTCATTAAGCTAGTATGCTTTATGTGTATTGAACATGACCGCTTTTGGGTTTACTATTTTTATATTACTATCTAATACAATTAACATACAAATGGTTATTATGAGTGCTTATACTCTTAATCCCTATATAAATAATAGACACATACATTTAGTGTTTGATGATCATGAGTTCTAAGTGTATAACCGCGATGTAGTAATATCCCAGTAAGGATGGGGTCGAATCCACAGGGAGATATGTATTTTAAGGTTCCTTTTTCAACTTGTACCTGCCCTAAATAAAAATCTAAAACTAGCCTAATTTAAAATCTAACAAATACAAGCATCCTACTTGCAAAAATTAAATTAATTACAGCCCAATGAAAAGAAAAGAAACTTTCCTAAATTTAGAAAACCTAAATCTAAAAATTCTTAAAATAAAAATAAAGCTGTTGCAAAACTAAAACACAAGTTAGAGCTTCCAAAAATAAAAACTAAAATTAGAAACTAACTAAACTAGACAATGTTAGAAACAAATTAAACTAATGTTAAAAACTTTCCTAAGTTAGAATTTCCACAACTAAAAAACTTTCCAATTTAAAATCTTCAATTAAAATAAGTTTAGAAAGAAATTTTAATTCTGAAAATTATCTAAAACAATAAAAAACATAAAAATAGAAACAAATTTAAAATTAGAAAGTCAGTAAAGTTAGTAATGCAATACATGCCATGAGATGCTGAAAAATTCTAAGTCTGGAAAACTAGTAAGCTGATGCAAATTTTATACATGATTAGAACTATTCTAAAACATCCTAAATCTAAGTTTAATGGTTGGAAATCATGCTCAACTAATGCAAGAAACTAAAAAAAAAAAAACAGAAGTGAAAAAAGATCTAAAACGAAAAAGTTATGAACGCATGAATATAACAACTTTACAAAATTCTATGCAGAAATTCTGATCCGAGTTGATTGATTGGCAAAGTTTAAACCTTTGGTTCACAAACCTTCTGAAATTATTTTGACCTAAAATTCTAGCGAATGAAAGACCACATCCTAAACTTTAATTTTTCCAAGTTTCAAAGAAAAATATTATGATTTGACTAGTCTACCCACTTCGAACTTTTTGCCAAAAACAGTTTCTGCAGTTTGCTGAAACTGTTTCAAGTTGTGCTGTTTGCAAGTGTGTCCCCACACATATTAATATGTGTGTGGGATCATAAAGCCAACTTTGCAAATTTTTATTCTTTTTTCTTTCCTCTTTTCAATTCTTCTCTCTTTTCTTCTGAAAATGATTTCTTTGCCTCAATTATTTGAAAATGGGACCCATATCATCAATTTCTTACAAAACAAATGTAAATTCATGTGAAAAGATAATTTTAACCCTAAGATCACAAATGCATGACTGTGGGCCCATCTTTCATGAAATGACAATGAAAATGCACACCATTCTATATGATTTTATGTTAATGAACTAATGATGATGAAAATTGAATTTATTTTATGAGAATATAAATTTTCACAAAACTTTCCAAAAATAGATTTTCCAAAGATGACAGGTTTCATGAATTTATGCAAAAAGTGTAATTTTGAAGCAAATTATGCTGGAATATACTATAATGCTGTATGAATGCATGAAACCATGATATCACACTAAATGAGGCTCTTTTGACTTCATAAGTCCTTAAAATGAGTCAAAATGTATATGAAAATATGCATTTTTAGAGACTCATCATTTGACGTTTTGATTTACAAGGGAGTAAAACTTTTTATGGGTCAGTAATCTTAGTAAATTAGATGACTACACTATGTGTATAGTGGATATTAGTTTATTGATGGAATCCACGTCCCGTAATGGGGATTAATGATATCACTTTGATGAAGCTTATATGTTTTGATTATTTCAAATCCTGTAGGTAGACTTTTTATTCAACATATCAAATAAGTTAAGTGTAAGGTCACTAGGAATTATAAAGACACCAAGCAAATATGTGTGTCAGTAATTATTTAATTGATGGATATCTGAAATCTTAACGTGGAGAGATTAATAAGCACTTAATAACAGGAAGTTTGAAATATTATTTTGAGAGAAGGGCTAAAGTGCAATTATAATACTTTTGCGGACTGAGTCATAATTTATGGAATTAGGATTCTAATTTGGGTTTAATTAGGGTTTCCTATTTCCATAAGAAGCATATTCTTTATTTCTTTATTAAAGTCCCTATTGTAGCCTATAAATATGCGCTATTACTCTCTAGGAAACATAACAAAGGAAATTTAGTTTTTAAGAGCAAAGAGAACTCACAGAAGAGGCCCACACTAGGTGCCAGTTCGAGCATAGAGGAATAAAGTAGAAGATCTTGAGATTTTTGGATTCTTGTGAGACCAAGATCAAATTAGAGAGATTCGTATATATGGTTCTTGAATCATCATCATCTAAACTTATTTCTGTAGTAATCTATACGCAATATCATGCGATCTTAGCGGATGCCTTCCAACATGATGTTAGGAGCATCTTGGAGTATCCACCCAAATTTCATGTGATTTGGGTTTATAATAGACCAGCTTTCCATTTGTTGCATGTTTTAAATCCATGTCCATTTTGCATTGCAGTCAATCAACTTGTTTTTTATCCGAGTGATTTTCATTTGATTTGAGACTTTGAGGAGTTGACTTTGAGCACATTTTGAGTTCTAATTCAATTTTCATTAGCTTTGCGTCTTAGAAGCAGGATTTTGGTCATTGACCTCATGTTTGTGGGTTGGGAGAGGGGTCGACCCCTAAGCTGAATGCAGTTGAAGTAAGGTAAGACAAAGTCCCCATGGTTTGAAAATTTGTAAAGTCACTTTTGAACTTGACTTCGACTTTCCATCAGAATTTCATTAACTTTGGTCCCCCAAAAGTAGGATTTTAGTCAATGATCCCAAGAATTGGGGGTCACGACTCAAAGTTGACACATTTATTGGACATTGGGTCAAATGGCGTCCATTTGAATTGAAATTTTGCAGAGTTACTCCTGAATATAATTTGAGCTTCCCCAAGAGTTTTAGCTGATTTTGATATGTAGAAGTGTTAGTTGACACAATGACCCTAAGGAGTTAGCAGTAGTCACTAAGCATTGAGTTTGAGTTGAAATGAAGTCCAAATGCTTTGAAACTTTTAAACATCATTCCTAAGCATGTTTTGGTGTTGTCAAGTGATTTTCAGTTACTTTAGTAACCCAAATGCTTGAGTGTGTTCGGTGACCCCTAGGTTTTGAGTCAATAAACCTTGAATTTGGTATTTAGTGAGTTGAGTGACCAAATAAAGTCCACTAACTCTGAATTTTGATATTCTATACTTTAAGTTCATTCGAAGTCTTTTGAGTGAGTTGTATCAGCTTTAAACATCTAGATGCAGTACTTGACTTGGCATTCTACAATTCAAGTGTTTATACGCCCAAGAGCCTGGAATTTGTTTGAGATGTCTTCATTGCAATGCTTGAAATGTTTGTGATTTTTATGTGTCAACAAGTGCCCCCTTGAGGTGCAATGATGAAAAATGACAATCATTGGGCCTTAAAATTAGCAATCTATGGGAATGGATGAATGGCTTGATAGGAAAGCAATTTTCTCAGGGTATGTTATAAGCCTCGATTTGAAATTTTGATTAAAACCATGAAGGATTGATAATAGAATTTGGTAAAAACATAAGGACTCTGACTTTCTTTGTCTTATTTTCTATAGATATCAAAAGTAGCATCTCTATAGGGTTTGTGAGGAACAACCACATAAAGAAATCCCTAAGGTATTGAAAAATTTAGAGTTTTATGAATTTGGTTTGGGTTTTGGAAAGTGGATTTGATTTCTTTTCATTATCTATTTATCACAGATATCTTAAATAGCATATCTGTGGAAATTGTGTGGAACACCCACCCAATGAATTCCTGAGATTTTAAGAAAAATCAAGGTTTATGTTCGAAATCAATTTTGGTTTGGAATTTTCACGGATTTTGGTTTATTTTCAAAAAATCAAGGTTTAGGTTTTCACTTGCCTTGACATGAGTCAAAATGAGGTAGAAATTTGAAAGAGATTGCCTTCTGCAGATTTTGATCTAGAAGTAATTTGAGATGACAAGCTTGGCTCAAAATTGGGTTTGACCCTAGATGAAATAGAAATTTGGGTGGATTTTGGATTTGAAGGAAAACAATTATTTTCTTTTTTCTTTTTTTTTTTTTTGGTTTTTTGAAAAATCCCCAAAGTGAGTTGATTTTTGATGTGGGAAACTAATTTTTTATTTGTTTTGGATAAAATTCCCAAAGTGGGTCCACCATGTGTTGTGGGAATTTGAATGATCACATTTTAGAGAGTAGGCCGCTAAGCAGTGGGTCCTACTGCTCAAAACCATAGTGACCTTGGATGAAGACGGCAGTGTGCGAGTGAACTTGGCCAAGGCATGGACCCCATTGCTAAAACAGCCTGTGTTCGTGGGAGAAAGGGTGAACCATCAGTGACCATGGGCTTGAATGATCACAATGATGGCATGGGCCATTAGGCCGTGGATCCTACTGCTTAATCACGTTGTGACTGTGGGAAAGGGAATCAATAGCAGTGACCATGGGGAGCTTAGGTAAGTTGAGAGAGTGTGTCACTGGGCAATAGGCCCCATTGTTCCAACACGCTGTGTCCGTGAGCTTGAGAGGAGTAGGGGCGTCGGTGTGGAAAAATGGTCCCCATGCAGTTTATATAACAGATATTTTGGTTTCAAATCCTTTCCCATTGTTACTTTGAAAACCAAAAGCAAGAGGAACCAAAAGAGAACTACAAGCTCATTCTTTTTGCAAGATTCAAGTCTACTTTTCATTCCGAGCTTCGTTAATGGCAGGTAAGGGCTTGTATTTTGTTTTCCTCAAACCGCGATTATGGCTGGATGGATTTTTTTTTGAATGATCGATATACCATACTTGATGTGTTCAATTTGATGCCCAACACGCTGCCCATCAGCTTCTCAAAATTCATCTACTTCAACAAACATCCATAAACCCTAATGTCTGTGTACAATTTTGGGGTTTTACATATGGCAAAGTGGAACCTGGGTATAAACCTTTCAGTCACCATGATTCTGGGTCGCCCTTGGTACAAGGGTTCTACTTGAATTCTTTCCATGGTAGTTAGGTCAACTTTGGGGGCTAAAATTCCAAGCTTTGCTTTGTTGGAGTAAATCCATTGACATGGCTAGCATAGTCCATGAGTCCGTAGTCACGGCCAAAGTTTTTGTCCTTCTCTTTCTCTCTCTCTGTTTTTGCTTTTGTTTGTTTGTTTGTGGTGTTTGATTAAATGCTTGGCTTGGTGCTTGATGCCATCAAAAATCTGATGAAGAATTGCTCTTCAAACAACATCCATGTTCATGACTGTGTGACCATGCACACGGTCACAATGTGTTTGATTATGTGTCCAATTATTTTATTTTATTTTAATTTTTTTTTGGAGCTTTAACGCTCAGTTCTGAACATTGAAACACGATCACCGCTACAATCATATACTAGGAATTGGCACTTTGTGGGATTCCACCATGTTAAAGTGTTGCCTGAGCATCTTCATGGTCGTAGTCCTTTTGATGGCTGCTTATGCTCTTCACTTTTTTGTTGTTTGCTCTCTCTCTCTCTCTCTCTTTTATTGATTGATGTGCTTGATCTTTCAATGATCTTAAGGCCTAATGGTCTCTCATCTCAGCATAGAATCTGGTAGCCTGAGTCACCGTCTGAACATGCCCGTGGTCATAGCCAAATGGGTTGGATTTGTGATAGATTGTCTCCTCTCTCTCTCTCTCTCTCTCTCTCTCTCTCTCTCTCTCTCTCTCTCTCTCTCTCTCTTGTTTGAAGTACTTGATCTCCTCAACCCACTGAGATGCAAGATAGCTCATGGACATCATCTTAATCTCATGTTATCACAGGGAATTGAATTCCATGAGGTTCCACCTCACCAATCCTTTGTCTCGGCATTACCTTTAGTGATGGCCATAGTCACATTTGAATGAACTAGATTTGCCATCAAAAATTGTCTTCTCTCCCTTTTTTTCTTTGTTTTGGAAAATCATGATTACTCAGAGTGGATTACACATGACTTATTCGAAGTCATTAGAATAGTACTTAAGGCATTGAACTTCAAAAGGCTTTGTAGAAAATCCAATCTTCAACAAACTTGAAGTGAACAAGCTTTGTCTGGGGGAATGCAGAACTTTGGTACAACATTGAACTTCACCACTTTACTATTGGACCCAGTGAAGGCAAACCCACTTATTCTGTTTGAACACTGACACAGTCTAACACATACTTGGCTTTTGCTGGCTGTAGGAAGTGTAGGGGGGTTGAGAATTAATAGTCCACTTGATTCTTAGCATAGTGTAAGGTACAAGTTAAGTCACCATGGCCTCTATGTGAATTCTTTCATGGTCAGCGAACTGAGTAGCCATAAGGCACACTTCATTTGCTTTTGATGAGAAGGTTACTCCTTTTAAATCTCAACAAGCATAAGAAGTAAAAATCACATGATTGTGGGTGGCCGGTGTAAAAATTGATGAAGATAGGATTAGTCTCGATCAAGTGATCACATGTAGTTGGAGCATAATCACTAATGAACTTCAATTTTGAGCCTTTTATAGTGTCTTTCTCAACTACAACTTCCAAGGCTAGTGCACCCTTCATGGTCTTTCTCAGTTCCAAGTGAGTCTGAATGACATCACCACCTTTGTGGGAAGCCAAAAAATACAATATCACCTTTCAATCATTGATGACAGCTACTGATCTTCTTTTGAAACTAACTTTGCATAGCAATACTTCCTTCATTAGCTCCATATTCACTAAAAGGAGTATGCAATACCGAGTTTTGTTGATGAAGTGTTTTTCATGAATTTGGGTGCGCATCCCGATGTGAAATTTGTATGACGAAGGCCATTCAAATTGCACTTTCAAACTCCCACAAGAATGTCAAATGGTCCCATCATAGCAAATACCACATGGGATTTTAGTTGATGAGATGAAAGGCCTCGGTTAAAGTACATGTTTGAGGTACTTTGTTTGTTTTTGTTGAAGAGGCCATTATAGGAATGTTGAGATCCTTTTGTCGGCTTCAAATTTGAGCGTGGAGAATAATCTCCAATAGTTGTAGGCAAGTCTAATAAAACCATGGGAAATGACTGGAGATGGTTGCCATTAGCTAACAACATTTACTTTTTATCTTCAATGCTTTGAATTGACATTGTTCTCTTATTGCAAACATGCTATCTTCCTTCACTTGTTGTATTTTCATACATGTTGAGCTTATTTGTGCTTTGTGATGCATGTAGTTGCTATCAGGATTTATCTGTGCTGTGAATGCATTCCTTGCATTGGATATTATATCCCCTCGGCAAGAGTGCACACCAAATTGCCCACTAAAAAGGTCTTAAGGTGCACAAACACCTGTTTTAATGGGGAGTCTCAGTTCTTGGACTTAATTGTGCCTTAATGCCAATTTTTAGTCTTAGAACTGAGTATTATTTTCTCCTATGCGCCTTTTACTAAGGAGAGATGATGCCAAAATTTCAGTAGAATTCCATGCCTTAGCAAGGATAGATCCATTTTCATGGATAAAGCATCATGCCCATTTTAAGACTAGTAAGTTCATGCGCCAACGTCCGCACTACTTACCGGAAATTCCAAGATCTGAGACAGAAACCTTGGACCCATGTACCCTAAATCTTAGGTACCATTATCTCACAATTGAGAACAGTTGGGCATGGCATCCACACTAACATGGTAGTGCCTAGGTTAGTGAGAGCCATAGGTGGTTCAATTACATGGGTGAATAGAAAAAGTAGACGACTTTGATGAAGCACCACTGCGAGGATACTTTGAGAGCAATCAACAATTTCGAAGTCATGAGTGCCACTTCTCAAAAGGTGCCTTGTGGAAACAAAAACATATGCAGGGCTATTCTTGAATTGTACTGTCCTACTACCAACACCTTCATTACTCTGAACATGGAGCTAGGATTTTCTTTATGGGAAATAAAGAAAATCTTTAGTTTATTAACTTATGGCGAGCTTTATTATGAAACAATCTCATCCAATGAAGAATTGGCCACCATGGATGATGAATTTAAGGTTGCATTTTTTCTCCTCTTCGCTCCCAGGGATTCAATTCAAACAAGTAGCTGAAGTTCGAGTAAATTGCCTAGCGCATGGAGCGGGCGAAAACCACTACAAGTCCCTTCTTTTCAAATGAGGGATACTACAAGTGGAGGGAGGTTTTCCCCTACGAAGATCCCTAGAAGGTGCCAAAGGTTGTTTATCACAAAAGGCATGACTTCATGCTGCATATATTTGCTAAGTATCTAGACTTGAACATGAAGTGTTAGCTTGTTGCATTTTTTACTAATTGGCTCTCAGATGTTCTTTTTACAAGTTTTGGGAGTGGAATTAGGCCTGGTTGCATATACTCCGTGCTCGAAATGACATTTGGTCATAGGCTTGCTCTTAGTCCATCTTTGTGGCATGGTGAAGCTGGTTTTCATAGCACTGTAGTAGGCTTCATTCGCATAGTGGTGCACCAGGGAACATCTATATGGAAGGCATGGTGGGCAGAAGTTGCTTGATCAATGCCCATACTATGATTGAATTATGTCAGAACTTGCACAATTTCAATAATTATGTCGCCTCTCACTCTTCCATGCTGAACATTAAAGTTCCAACACACACAAGAAATGCAATAGAGCCATAGATTGAAAAAGCTGGAGAAGGTGGTAGGTTGACATTTCATATAAAGAAAAAAGTTGGTTCCTCAGCTTAAGACCTACAGAGTTGGTGTTTAAGTAGAATGGATATATCAACTTCCAACCTTATGTGCCCGCCAAGTTTTGTAGGCAGTTTGACTTCTACTAGGCTATTATGGGAGCGCCTAGCCGATTTAGAGGCATACTTGGCTCCTTGCAGATTGCTAGAAATACTCGGGAATTTTATCAAGTGTTTGGCATCGAAGCTCACTTTGGCTATCCTCATCTTCCTCTGGCTAGTTACACAAGTGGTTTTACGCAATGGTTTGCAAAAAGCATCATTGCCATTGTGGACACTTTCACAAGCAATCCTCACATCAAATAGCACATTCCACCAATTCATAAGAAATGAGAGAAGGCGGAGAAGGATCGCTTCATCCTGGCTAATTTTTTAAATTGTTTATTTGATGGAAATGAATGGCGAATTGGATTAAGCACCAGGTCTAACGTCTGTAAAGATCACTATTCATTGAAAGGTGAAGAAGACAAGGATTACTTGCCTCCTCCTAGTGTAATTGCAGCAGGTCACCAATGAAAATCTTTGGGAGCAAGAAAGTTTTGCTATGGTCAGGCAAGCAATAGATCTCTATTGGATTTCGAGTCCGGTTCTTGTACTGCTAGAACTAAGGTATCAGTTGGCAAGCAGACCGGAAAATTTGAAGAGGAGTAAGCCATTATGTGTGTAGCCACAGAAGCAGACATGGCTCTCCAAAATTTGCCAGAGACCACTGTTACTAGTTCTTTGCTGATGGAGGCATATACAACTCCAAGTCCAGCAAAGGCAGTATAGTTGATAGAGACGGTTGCTGAGTTAGGGCCATTAGTTGTTCCATCTACAAAACCTCTAATAGGCCCAATTCTTCATAAGAAGCTTCTAGTGATATGCTTAAAGAGTGTAACTAGAGCTCCTAGTAGCAAAGGAACTTTATCAAAGAAGTGGAAAGCTGAGAGCCCTAAACTCGTCGCTCCTAGAGGCTAAGAGCTAGTAAAAATCTCTTTTGTGACACTTTTACTTGTTTTTCTTCTTTTCTTATCTCGACATCTGCACTTTATCTTGCAGCCACATTGGTTCAAACTTCACCTGTTAGGGGACTATCACAGAAGGTGGCCAAAATTGTGGAAAAATATACCTCCAATGATGGTGACAAGAAGGGGAGTGGTTTTGGTACCCCCACTATTGAAGAATGAACCGATAGCGTTATCAATATCAAGTTTCATTTTGAAAAAGACATATTTGACCAGGTAATGACACTTGAGTCTAAGAAAAAAACTACGATGGACATGCCTGTAAAGTCCATTGCCATTGAGAAATCTGGTGATGATGTAGGTGTTGTCACTACTGTTGATAAAGTAGCTAGCAGTGATGTACCCATGGAGCCAGCTTTTGAGCAAGTGAGTAGCGGCGAAGCTTAATTTGGAGTTACCGTTGCTACTAAAAGAGATATTGTCCCTTGGACCGAACATTAAGAGATTCCACAAAAGGTCTTTGAGGGACATTTTACTGATGCTATGATGGAAGAAGGAGAAATTCCCAACATTGCTAAGGGAATTATTGCAGAACAAACTCCTGAGGGTAAGCCTTGACTTGAATGTTGAAGGTTATAGATTTTTCTACAACATTTTGATTTGACCTTCCCTTTTTCTTTATCCTTTTTTAGGTACCCAAATGAGCAAAAGTGTCCCTGTTATGCCTCCCACATCGGTGGGAAAGCCTTTTGGTTCTCCAATCGAATGGATAGCAAGGAAAGGGTCCTGAGGTTCCAATAAACATGGACAACATTTGTATTCACAATGAATACCTTGAGACATCTCTAAACAGTTCTCTGAAAAAAGACATGCACAGGGGCATGGGAGATCCCTCCTTTTAGATTCACCAATGAAAGTATTAATAACAATCCAGAGTTCTCATCAATGCTTTTTTTATCCCCAATCTGCACTATGCCCCTACTAGTGCCAATTGTGCTCCTTCTGGTAAGTCTAGATTCAGAATTAGGATAACATGCAAGCAAATCTCCTATAGCCATTGATGTGTCAAGGACTGATGCAACTTTGGATGTTCAAATAGAGCCAAGTGTTGAACCCATTGGCATGATTGAGAAGGAGGTTTATATTGATATGACTCCAGTTGAGATGGTTACTATGAAGATTGGCCCTTTTGCCCAAAGGAAGTTGGTTTTTGAAGATGAGGTTATGGATCTTATGGAGGATGTTGTCCCTGCTACACCAATTACCCACGACTTCATGCCACCCAGGGCCATGATGCCTTCTTGAGTACATTTTAGGGCTAAGCAACCGACACCTAGAAAAAGTGCTGAAGGCCTAGCTGCACCGAAAATATCAAATGAAGCTTCAGCTACTAAGGGCGAACGTTCCTAAAAAGTACTGTTAATGTCATAGTAACAACACATGCAAGTTGGGATCGTTTTGCCACTTTGCCTTCACATGGATCGCTTGAATCACCCTCTGTCCCTGAAGACAGATTTATTGTCCACAGGAGTGCGAGTGCAGATATTGAAGAGGGAGAAAATGACCGCTTGAGCTCCCAAACTAAGTCGAATTCACAAGAGTGTGAATCAGGTCCATCTACACACCAAGAGTTGAATTTGTTTGGTGATGCTCCTAGACTCGAATCTGCCGTTATAGGTGCAATGAAGATGATGCTTTGCAGCATCTTAGATATAGTATCTCAAAAGAACCTTACAATTGACAAGGTACAAACTT
This sequence comes from Sextonia rubra, assembly GCA_037013555.1. NCBI lineage: Eukaryota > Viridiplantae > Streptophyta > Magnoliopsida > Laurales > Lauraceae > Sextonia > Sextonia rubra. The sequence continues at coordinate 71,299,611 of JASUAD010000001.1, forward strand.
ACATAGCACTGGCTGAGATACTGATCCTTTCTACTCCTGAGGTTGACTTAAGTAGGCTCCAAGATGCTTTCGTGGTCTTGTTCAGTAAACTTGAAGAAAAAGTCACTTTGGACAGTGGTGTGGACTATGCCAAGGTCTTTTAAGATGAAGTCTTGATGGAAAGGACATTTTGTGATTGAAATTGAAAGCATTGCAAAAGAAGCCAAAGTGGTGGATAAAGCAAATATCTAGCTGGAATAAGAAATGAATATGCACCGGGAATAATATAAATACCTGCAACAACAGATCACCACATTGCAACAATTGCTTTCATTCTTTGAAGATAATAATCTGAAACTTTTGAGCACCTTAAATGATTTGGAGAAGTCTAGTTCAGAGAATTAGGCCCGTAGAGATAACCTTCTTGCCAAAGTAAGGGCGAAGCAGATAGCCTTGAATAATTTTGTTTATTCCCTAGAGAGTGAGATGAACATCAAGCTAGACAAGATTGACATTGATGTTACTATCCCAGCTTATGCAAGCTGCAAAGAACGCATCCTCAGACAAGAAATCTTGAATGCAAGGAGGTGACTTGAGAAGTTTCTGGAATAAATCTCAGTGTTGTAGCTCTTATTTAGCTCTTTTTATTTTGATCAGCCTAGGTGGCCATGTCTACATTGACTTCATTCTTCGTATTGAAACTTTAAATGAATATCAATAGAAAAACTTTCTTTTACTCCATTTTGTCATTCATATGGAATGTTTGGTTTGATTTTGTATGGGTGTTTAACATGGTTTGTATGGATGGTTTGGTTGCATGTATGGTTTGTATTCTCAGACTTGTATGTGGGTTTCACTTGTGATCTTTTGGATTTACAAATAAAAAAGAAAATGAGTCATATAGGTGGACTTTATCTGGCGCCCATGTGTGAGGCTTTCTCTAGGGCCCATGACTTGATCCTTTTGGATGTCGAAAGGGATCAAACAAAGTGGACACTATCCAGTGCTGTGTGTGAGGCTTTCTTTGGGGTCCTTGACTTATTTCTTAGGACAAAAAATTGGTTTTGGGCTTTGTTTGGATTTTAGTTATATGAGGTCTATAGAAAGATATATATGATACAGTCGAAGATAGCCATATAGGGTTTGTAAAAGACTTGTTCTATACAGCTAAGGGTTAACCACATGGGGTTTGTAAAACGACTTGTGCCATATAGCTAAGTTTTACTGTACAGAGTCCGCGAAGGACTTGATCTATATAATAAATGTTACAAGGGGTCTTATAGAGACAATATCTAAATAACAAAGATTGACTAAAAAGGCTAAAGGACATTATCCTCGTAGTCATTTTGTACAAGTTTGAGAGATTTTGGTTAGAAGTCAAAAGTTATAAGGCTCAAAACTAAAGGATTTTAAGATGAGTATGTACATGTACATGGTTTGGGTACACCAATGACATTTAAGCATAGTATTTATTTACAAGTTTTCCACTAATAGGCATCATGCATTTATCTCCTTTAAGTGTGATGAGTGCATAGGCACCGTTGGAATAGACTTTGTCGATAACAAAAGGTTCTTCCCATTTGGATTCAAATTTGCCTTTGGACATGTGTGTGGAGAACATGGGCCTCTTGACTGTAAGCACTAAGTCTTTTTTCTTGTAAGCTTGGTATTTGACCTTCTTGTCAAAAGACTTGGCTATATGAGCTTGATACAACTGAATGTTTTGTCAAGAAGTAAGTTTCTTTTCATCAAGGCTTTTTAACTCTTGAAGTCTGAGCTCGGCATTCTTTTCTTTAATGTATTTTTTTTATCACAGCTACCCAAAGAGAGGGAAGTTGAGTTTCCAAAGGTATCATAACTTAATAGCTGCAAACTAAGGAATATGGTGTTGATTTGGTTGGACCATGGACTGTAGTTCTGTAGGCCTACAAAGCTTCAGGAAGTTTGGTACTCCAACACTTTTTGTTGTCATAGACCATTTTCTTCAAAATTTTGTAAATAGTCTTGTTGAAGGCTTTAACAAGTCCATTAGTAGCAAGTTGCATGCCGTGGAAGGATAACATTGGACTCCATACTCATCACATAATTTATAGAATTTATTGTTATTGAACTAAGGACCATTGTCGTGATGTAGACGTTTAAGCACCCTAAAATGACAAATGATATGAGTTTTTAAGAAGCTGAGGACTATATCTGTTTTGACTTCTACAAGAGGTACTGCTTCCACCCATTTGGAAAAGTAATCTATCGTGGCCAAAATGAACTGATGACCACATCCCAATGACGGATTGATTTTGCAAAAAATGTCCAACCCCCACACCTCAAATGGCCAAGAAGTAGACTAAGGATACAGATATTCAGGCGGCTGATGAATGTAATCACCATGGATTTGTCATTCATTACAAATCGTAGCAAAATTGATGGCATTTAGCACCATGGTAGGCTAGTAGTAACCTAAGCTGCGAATCTGATCATGAAGATTTTGTCCAGTCTGGTAAGCACCACATAATCCAGAATGAACTTCTTTGAACACTTGATTTGCTTCTTTTTGTGACAAGCAATGGGGAAGAACTCCGTCATATGACTTACGGGAGAGAGTTTTCTAAGTCAAAGTGAAAATTTAGAGCTCGTCTTTGAATACTATTTCTACTTTTAGTATTTTCTAGTAAGACTCCATGGAGAACGTACCAATGAAAGGGTCTCTCCAATCTCTGAATGAATTTTGGGAAGATGAAATCCAATTCTTGATCACATCAAAGCAATCATCTACTACTTTTTGGGTGTCAAGTGGAAGTAAAAGTTTTCTTTCAACTACTTCCAACACCATTTTGTCATTTTCAGGAATTAACATTGATATCGCTAATCCCACTAGTGCATCTTCCTTGACACTTTGGTGGAATATGGTGAAACTCAATCAACACAAATCTCTTCTTGAGTTCATAGGCTTTGTTGAAGAAGGGAAGTAAATTTGGTTTCTTCACTTCATATTGGAGATTCATTTGTCTAATTACAATTTATGAATCTTCATAGACTTCAAGGATATTGATGCTTGATTCCAAGGATAGCTCGAGAACCATAATTAGTGCTGTATATTCTGTTACAATATTTGAACATGGCTTGATTAATGAGAAGGAATGAGGGACATAGAATCTTTTTGGGCCACAAAAAATGATTCCTACCCCTAAACTCCTAACTCATTAGTTCTGGATGCTTCATCAAAGTGCATGATCCAATGTAAGTCTAAATCAATGGTAGGTTTCCATATTTGTTCAACAAAGAAGATTAGCTTTTCTTTAAGATTATCCTTGAATTCTAAATCCTCCGAAAGTGGATGTTCTACTAGAAAATCGGCGAGAGTTTGTCTTTTTACCACCTTTGCAAGAGTGTATCATATGTCATATTGAGAGAGAAGAATAAACCATTTGGCTAAACAATCACTTAATGCACTAGCTTTTGTCACAAGTGTCTTTAATGGGTTGATGTTGGAAACCAAGTACACCACATTGGAGAGGATGTAGTGCCGTAATTTTTATATAGTGAACATCAATGCAAGATATTTTCTTTCCACTAGATGATTGTTATCTTCAGCACCAACTAGCATCCGTGACATACAGTAAAGAGCCACCTCCTTACCCTCGTCATTATTTTGAGCTAATAATGCCCCCAAAAAGTGATCAAGTGCTCGAATATAGAGGATAAAAGGTTTGCCTGGAATCGGAGATGAAAGAGCTAGTAGGTTTGTGAGATACCATTTGATATCTCGAAAGGCATGTAAGGTTCCGAATCCCGCTAATCCTAATTTAGGTTAATTAATCTTGGTTTACATTAATTAAACCTTAATAAGGCTAATTTAATTCAAAACTATTGGGTTTGGGTCTTGGATAGGTAGTTGGGCGGAGTTTGAACCTTACTTCAGTAATTGAGGGCCTTTTTGTAAATTGATCTTGCATCTTATGGGCACCTCGTCAATCACTCCTTGTGTAATTTTTTGTGTAGATCATCTTTCGTGTTGGCCTTGCGTTGATCCGAACTTGTCTTGAGCCAATTGAGGTCCATGTGGCCTAAACTGAAATTTCATAAAAAGATTGGACTTGCATGTTAAATACAGGAAATTTTAAGTTAAAAAGGGGACTCAACGTCCCATTTTCTCTTCTTCCTCCTTTGGTTGCTGGGGCTGCTTCCTTTCTTCCTGATTCCTTCCATTTTCACTTCAATTTTGAAGAACTACTAGAGTTGGGGGTCTTGCATGCATTGGGAATAGTCTTTACCCATCTTCCTCCTTTTCTTAGGAGTGTTCTCTTCTTTGGGGATCACCTCCTTCAAGTTACAGCTCACTAAGGTGAGAGCTTTATGCCCATTCCACACATTAAGGCTTGTTGGAGTCAATAAGACTCCAATCCATGGCATGCACGCATTAATGCATCACATCACCATTTATATGTTGCCATGTAGAGAACCCACTTCAAGTTAGAGATTTTCCCCTGAGCACACAGCAAGAAGGAATTTGAGAGGGTTAACACTGTTAAGAGGCAAGTATTTGAGTCATATGGATCGCATGCATGATTAAGTTATTAAATATTAAGTTAGCTCCTTACATTTCCAATTTCAGCCATTTCTTTTCATTGTTTTAATTGATACAAATGTGGTGTGAATTAAGTCAGAATGACAAGAAGGGAATAGGAGGGTGTGTGAGTATGACACTCTCAGGGACACTCTAATTGAGCCTTAGAATTACCCCACAATAAGGTTCTGTATTGATCTCGTACTGAAAATGAGCTACAGAACTGATTTCAGATTTTCTGAAGCTTACGGCGAAGCTACGGCTAAGCCGTGAGCATTTACGGCTCAAAGTCCAAAGAGCAACAAAACTTAGTTTTGTACTACGGCTTACCCACGGCTACACCGTGAAATGCCCTACGGCTAAGTCGTGGTCAGCCCGTAACCAAGCCGTAGGTCATCCTATGGTGAGCTTTCTAGAGAACTCCAGAAACCCATTCTCTTCTACGGCTTGCACACGGCTGCACCGTGAAATGCCTTATTGGTAAGCCGTAACCTCACCGTAACCTAGCCGTAGGCTTAGCACGGCTAAACCGTAGGCTAATAAATGGCTAAGCCGTAAATGAGTCTGTACTGTTGAAGGAAACCTAAATTACTTGGCTAAGCCGTAACGTCGTATACGGCTAAGCCGTATAAACACAGTGAATTTAGGATGTTAGGAATTCTTTATTGATCTTATAGGGCCTTAGTATTGGCACCTTCTTACTCCTACAGGGGCCCAACTGTAAGGATACATTAAGAGGATAAACGAATTCTGGATGATTCCCCAAAGTCAAGTCATGGATGTTGGCATAAAAAGAGGGTGTTCCTTATGCACACAAGGCAAAACCAAAATGTGGTAACACAATGACATCGAACGTTAGTACATTGTGTTGAATGTCCTTGGGGATCATAAGATACTTACTCTATCTGAATGCATCCATATTGTTACAATATGTTACCTTCGACATGATTTGTTATCAGATTCTCTCCCTCTAGCAAACCCCAAAGCAATTCAGACCTGAGCTTCTAAGGAGTGCGTGTCTGACAAGCCAGCGTTTCTACTGAGTGTGTGCTTGCTAGCCAAGGGTATAGCCAAGGTTTGGGCCTTTGTAGCCCATATGCATGTGTTTCGTTTAACTATTCCTTATGTATGTTATGACTAATATGATTGATTCCGAGTTGGCATCACTTAGCTTGTGCCCTTTGGGTATATGTATGTCCCTACTGCAGTAGTTTATGGAGGAGTTGTCGACGCTTCTCGAGTAGCTAGCTTAATCCCCTAGCAACCCATATGTATGCTCCTTTTTGGGAGAATAGAGCATCGTGGTTGCCATTCAATATGATGTTTAATTGTAATTCTTCATCCATTGTCATACACGCACCATATCTCTAGCAAACTATTATTGCTCCCCTTTAAATTGTGTATACTTTTAAGTTCAATTGATGTAATATGTTATACTTGTTTTATATGCCTCAGTACTTGCTTAACCGTCATATTAATAGTGTTATCCTTGGTAATTACAGGTACAGAACCCGGTCCCAACTCGGGTGTTGAAGCGCCCCTGGAGAGTGCCCCAACGGTACCTCGGGTTATAGATGAATGGAAGGATGACGATGTCTTTTATTAGTCATCCTACGGAGTGCGTTAATTCTGGAGATGTTATAGTCACTTTTTGGTCTGTTCTGGGAAAACGCAAATTGGTCGTTATGTACCTAACTCCTTTAAGTAAATGTTGAATTGTACGAAATATAATTGGAGCTTGAACACTGCTATATACATATATCTATATGTTTATCCATGAATGATAACGGATATGTTCTTTTAACGTGCTTTTGATTATTACTGAGTATTACATAGGGAATTCCCTTATGATGAGTTACATTCCTATGTGTGTTGGCATACATCACACGTTCCTGTGAAATCTCCCTTATAGGAATTCGTGCACAATTCTTCAGGGCACGGATTTCTACAGGATTACATATGTGCGCCCTAGGGGCCCATTCAAATCCCCAAATTCCCGGGAGCGGGGCGTGACAAGGCACAAGCTTTATCCCACATAAATTCAACTCATTTCTTCATGAGTCTGAAAAATTCTCTACATTTTCTGAATAAGTTTGAGATGAACTAGTGGACATAGGCAAGTCTTCCTTGCAATCCTTTGAGTTATTTGAGAGTTCTTATTAAAGGCATCTCCAATATGGTTTGATTTTGACTAGATCCAGTTAGATACCATATTTTCAAGCTACGAATCCTATGAATTTCCTGGAGGGGACTCCAAAGAAACATCTCAGGGGGTTTGTTAGATGACTAAATTTCTATAACCTTCCAAAGACTTCGTGAAGATCAAGTAAATGGTCAGACTTTCGTTTGGTTTTGACTGCCAAATCGTTGGCATATCATTCAACAAACATATTCTGCATGTCTTTGAAGATTTTCATCATCACCGTTTGATATTTGGCTCCAGCTTTCTTAAGGTCGAAGGGCATGACAGTGTAGCAGTACAAGCCAAAGGGGGTTCGAAAATATGTGAGCTTCTCATCCTCTTTGTGCATTTTGATTTGATTGTAACCCGAAAACCCATCTATGAATAACATTTTTTCAAATCCGTAAGTATTATCAATCATGATTTCTGGTATACGTAATGGGAAATCATCTTTGGAATAGGCTTTGTTCAGATCTTTAAAGTCGATCCAGACTCTAATTTGCCCATTTTTCTTAGTGACTGGCACTATATTAGCCAACTAGTCAGGATGTTGTTCTTTATGGATGAAGTGGACATCCCTGAGTTTTTGAACTTCTTCTTTTATTTTGTCCCTGGTTTTTGGTTTCATCCTTCTTAGTAACTGCTCCAAAAGTTTAGCATCTAATGTTATGTTCAACTTGTGCATGGAAACCTTTGGATCTAGATCTGCATTTCTACGTAGGTCCATCCAAAACAATCCATAAATTCTTACAAGAAACTCACATACACATAATTTGGTACAAGTTTATTTCTTGTACTTGGTCCTTAATTAGAGGTTTAGGAGAAGGTTCTTCCATAGTATCTTCAGAAGCTTCCAACTCTGTGAAACCTTATGGATTTCATTTTGGGATTTAAGCTAAGGCCTTATTCCTTTCCATGGATCCCGTTTTTTAGGCTCTTTGGCTTTTACATCAAAAGCTAGACATTTTGAATGAGTGTGTTGAGACGGATTTATTTCTCCATTTAGTTCAGGTGGCTAATATTCAGTGACTTATGACAGTGTGCTATCATCATCACTTGTCCCCTTAGGATGCTGAAAAGTAACCCAATCCGTAGGATTTTGAAAGATAGTAGTCTCTTGAGAGTCATCAAAATGATAGCCCTCTGTAAAAGATAATAGACCTTGCTCTAAAGTTCTGATTTGGCTTAGGAACGTTGCCATAAGGAACGTATCCTATGCAATGTAGCAGCTGTTCAATTCTGCACCCTTTTTGAAGACCTTTTTTCATTTTTGGAGTGAAGGCATCAAAAGGAACTTGAACTCCATTTGCACTCATTTCGAGGCCAATGGGTTTCTTGAGATTGTATCTCATGTTCTTTATCTTGTTGCAGACCACAGGACTGTAGATATCAAACCTTATCTCCCATCATTGGTGATTTTGTCGATATGATAAGAAGAAAAAGCATCATTGGCTCGATGGAAGACTATTGAATGATTATGTTGCAAAGATGGAGGTATGAAGAAGCAAAATCCTCCGAAATTATAAATTTGAGATGGCATGGGCCACAATAAGAGTGGAGGATCCCAATTCGCAATAGACTACATGGAGGTGTCTACCTTCTCAGCATCCTCAGAGTCTAACTTAGAATTTTAATCTCTGACCACTGAGACAACATGCACTGGGCCCATCTATCTGGATCTTCCACTTAGATGAAAGAATGCTACTTTAATGGATGAAATAATTCGAGACATATCATCCAAGGTTTGGAACTCCATTGCTACTTTCAAGCTACGAAGGGCTGGCCTTAAGCCTATCCAACATAGATGAATCCATATTGAGTAATGTGGAGGATTTTCACATCTTTTAGCCGAATAAGGCCATCTATTTATATATCTGTAAGATGACTCTCCCTTACGTTGTGATGTCAACACGAGTTGGCTGAAGTGACAAGAGAATCAAGCCTCATTGGTGACATCTCTTGATAAGAGGAGGTACATCATTGCTTTCTTGATCAGAATCTATGTCACCAACCAAGGAAATCACATTTGTTGGATAAGAGAGCATTTTTTGTCTTGTAACAGGTGATTCGCCATTCCTCATCAGCACTGAGAAGTACTCAATTGGTGGCATTGTTGATTTCCAAGTAGTTGTTATAAACATAGCTGGCTTGCATGTCTTACTCATATGAATAACAAGGACTACTTGCTTTGTCCTAGATGGCTTTATGGATATGACCAAAGGTTGATCTAGTTGTTTAATTTTAGACTTGACCTTGATCATTAAAGGAACTTTGGTACCCACAAATATGACCTCGGTTACTTTATAGATTCCAATTTCGTGATGGGCTCAGATCTTTTGCCAAACTTTGGATAAGTTTTCTTTTCTGTTGAGATGGCTAAGGGCTCTGCTGGATCTCCATCCACAAGAAAGTTCCTTGCATCTGGTTTAGGCTTTGCAAGTATTTCCTGATACATGGTTGCATTGGCGAAGCAGACCTCCTTGCCTTTAAATGGTTTCTCATCTGCATAGACACGATGCACCTTGCCCTCGTCATCAAAGTATTCGAGGCATTGATGGAGGGTGGAAGGCATAATGGAATAGTCATGAAGCCCTCGCCTTCCTTAGAGGATATAGTAACAGGCATGTGTTTTTACCACTTGCAAGTGGCTTCTAAGGTTATATCACCCGGTTGGAACCGAATTTGAATCTTGCCAATTGGATCCTAGACTTCTCCATCATAGCCATGGATCAAAGTTTTGGTAGCAGATAGATTGCTCAATGGGATGCAGAGTTGCTGAAGAGCTGTAATTGTGATTAAGTTTAGAGCTGATCATGGGTTAACTTGAACCTTTTGAACATGTATGTCTTTGATGTAGGTTGAGAAATAGAGTGGCCTTGTGTGATTTAAGCCGCCTAAGAGAAGGTCGTCTTTGCTAAAGGAAATGGTGGTCTTGAAAGCATTGTAAATGGAAAGACATTCCATACATTGCTGTTGAGGCCTCTTGGACTTTACTTTGAGATAGTTATTCTCTATATGATGGACTTGCACCACATAAGTCTAATTATTGGTATTTAAAACCTGTAAAGCTTGTATAAAATTGTTATGAGTCTCCTTAGACATTAGCAATAGATAAAAAATGTGAAGTCATACAGTTATGTGCTTAAGGTGTTTAATAACATCACATGTGAATGGCTCTAATGACCTTTCATTGGCATTTATGGTTAAAGAGGTTACATTTACTTTTCAATTATTCCCCGAAGGGTTTACATAAGAAGAAGAAGAAGAAGGTCTATTATAGTTAACTCTATAGTTTGGACCAAAGCAAGTGCCGTTGCTGTCTATATTGTTTGGTCAACCTCTTGATGAGCATGTGCTCTTATGGCATTAACTTCTTCAAGTTCAGCAAAGAGCTAGCTAACTTCTTCTAAGCCTGCTTCTTGATTTACATTGTTAGAAGCCTCTGATATATTGAGGGTTCATTAGCAGAAGTGCTAATGACTACTAAAGCAGGTGCCAGTGGCATTTCTTCTTTTGAATCAGAAAGATTATCCCGAACTTGGAATACTTATTAAGGTAGAGAAGGATTGCCAATGATAAGTTCATTGTGTTCCTTTTATGATTCAATCTAACCATTTGCTTTGGAATTAATGAGTTGAGTGCTTGGTTCAAAGTCTGGCTTTGAAAAAGTTGGCTCAATACTTGGTTTAGGAGAACCATTTGGTATAAAGGTCACAGCCTGGGAACTAGAAGATGATTCTTGCTATTGTTGTTCCCAAGCATATTTAGCCAAAGGCAAAGGATCTGAGTGGATCTTTGGAGGTAGTGGAAAAGGAAGAAGATCACTCGACCAACCACTTGCACTCTGTCTATGTAAATAATAAAAAAACCACAATGGTGTGTTGAGACCATGTTTAATGTTAAGAGTACCCATTTCAAGATCGAAACTTTGTTAAAAACTCTCATCCTCATTAGAAGGGTATTCGTCAACAAAGTAATCAATAATCCATTGATCATCATCAATGTCAAAGAATTCTAACCAATCCTCCTCATCATCTGAATTAGGAGGTGCACCATCCCATGAAATCCTATTGAAATAAGATATTGGTGGTCTTTCCTCATCTTTTGGAATTGGAATGCTGAAGCCAGCCAAGTAAAATGACCTCTAACTGGCTTTAAAGGTTCTTTTAAAGCAGAAGCTTCTATCGCCATTTTCTTCTTCTTTTTAGCTCATTTTTCTTCCTTGATGAAGCGATTTTGTGTAGCTTTTTTCAAGTTCTTAAGTTGCCTCTTAACCTTCTTTCTTTTTAATGGAATGGGTTTGGTTTTAACCTTTTCCCAGCCTTCAACATTTACTAGGTTTGGGTGGACCCACATTTCTTCTCTTAAAGAGGCTTTGATTGGTATCAGACCTTATTCATCATGCATTGCATTGACAACATGGAATTCAACCATCATTGGTTTCGGTGGAGAGGATACCGCTATAAGTGCAAACTATCCAAAGGAGATCATATTGATCAGAGCAAGATCGTACTTCTAATCGAAAATTATCACTCCGTTCCACATCTCATTGACCTTTTCTTTTAGGATGAAATATTCTTTGGGAGGGTGTGACACCATCCGATAGTATGTACAGTAATTGGGATCATTGATGCGATCCGCTTGTTTAGGTTTCTTTTTTGGTGGATGTTCAATCGGTATCCATCAATAACCAGAAGATCACTTCAATTTCTCCATCAAAGAGATACTTAGTTTTCTTTCTTTTTTTTTTCCTTATTCCTCTTTCTTGGGTTGGTCACTATGTGTTTTGAGGTTTCTAAAGAGGTTTGGAGGTTTGCACATTGAAGACCTCCTGCTTTTCTTTGATTTTTCTGTGGAAGATGAAGATGACTCTGTTTTTCAAGAGTTTGCCTTCTTTTGCCTAATCTATTTGAGGGTCAATTCTACATCAGTGGTAACCTCAACCAATCGGGCTAGAGATTTAGTTTAGTGACTAAGTATAATAGCGTTGACTTTAAGTAGCAAATTGGTTTTGCATATTTCAATTGAAGCCATCTAAGATTGTTGTTCCAAGCATCTATAAGATAATGCTTTCCATCTACTGATAAAGGACTGTGTAGTTTCATTAACACCCTGCCTTGTTCTACTGAGCATGGCAAAGGTGACTGTTTGAGCCTCTCTTGGAATTAGAGCAAGAACTTTTCTTTTGTGATTGGCCATTTCATAAAAGAGAGTTCTGGTAACTGCTTGCATTGACAGATAACCTTATCTTTAGTTCATCCAATTCTTGCAAACTTCTGAGAAGTGATTTGAAAAAGAATAACGTGTTGATAGGCTGACCCTTTCCTAACATATAGCTAGAAAGTAGGAAGCTTATAATCTGGTGAAAATGGAACAAGATCGAACTCTAGAGGGTGCTTTGGTGTGATACCCTTGTTTTTCATCCTTGTTTCCACCTTTGATTTTGTCAATATTTCTTCAACCTCCTTAAAGGTTATGCGCTTTTAAGATTTGTGTGAAGACCCAAAATTGACAAATGATCACTACAGGAATCCACAACCATCATATTTTGACTGTCAAGGATTTGATTTAAGCCATGAGCAGATTGATCTTAGTTGTATTCCACTTGATCATTGCTTATTCTCTTCTATCGGCAAAAAGAGGATTTGTCTGAACTTCGACTGGATAACATAGTTTATCTGTTTAGATTTTCAATTGAGCAGTTAGGTGATCGATCTTTGGTCCTTGTTGTTTAACAACATCATTGACATTATCATCTTCATTTTCACAATCATCTTTTTTCGCCGGCATCTTTGTTTGCAGTACCATCGTCAGTTTCATCTTTGCTAGTTTCATTCCCTTTAGCGATATACACAGTGTACTAACGGGGGGAGGATGATGTCAATGCTTGAGGAGTAGACAAACTATCTTTGTTATCCAAGATAATGATAGGATCATCATTAAAATCAGTTTCAAAATGACCCTTAGAAGTCCTGCTTGAATAAGAGTTTCAATCAGACCCTTGTAATTGAGTTCGACTCATACTCTGAGTAACTCTTAGAGCAGAACTTGGCCCGACCATATAAGATGAGGTCAAGTCAGGATCATCTTCTTTGACCACTAACTTTTAAGTGACCTTGCATTGTGACAGCTTATGAGATCGATCCCTAGGGCGAGCCAAGGCTTTCCTTTCAATTTGGTTAGCCAGCCTAGTTGCCAAGGTTTGATCTTTGAACCTAGCCACTAGCGACATTAAAATGCCAACGACTCATCCCAATCCATTGGATCGGAAGTAAAAAATGAGAGGATGTTGATACGACTCTTTGTTTTGTTTCTTTTGCTCTTTCTTTTGCTGGAGCAACTATTAAAGTGAGTGAGATCGGTCGCATTGTCAATGACCAATCGCTTAGTCTTTTTTTAGTGTTCAACAGCATATGACGAATGCTGAAGTGAATATGGCAAGGTAGGTGCTACAATGTTCGAAGGTGGCCTTCTGACAAACCTTCATCCCTCTTTCTAAGTTAGAGGGTAGAAAGTGTTCTCTACAAGGGAGACCAAGGGTTTGTTCTCAGCCTATTGGTTTTTTGGAGTATATCATTGAAGTGACCATGTAGCATTTTTTAACACCTTTTCACCACTTTTTCATGTTTTTTAGGACATTTTCATTCATTTTACCAAGTTTGATCACAAATTAAAGCAAAAGATTCCCTTAGATGGCGCCAATCTTATGATTGCGCTTAAAAATGATGATGATTGCAATGGAATCTAGTCCAACATTCACACATTCAAGCGCATAGAACAATGGGAAAATAACTAAGGATCATCGTTAAATTCATTTCAATTACATGGGTTCAATGCTCTGACCACGAGGATGCAGGTTGTTTACAAGCATTATAATATTACAACCTCTCCTTCTAGTCTCAAATGTGATTCAAATTGTGAAAAGTGAAGAAACTACATGAAAATAGTTGAAAATTGTAGAAAAAATGAAGAAAGGGGTGCAGTGCCACAGTCACTGCTAGATAGTGGCTGTTTTAGCCACTGTTTGTCACTATTTCGCTTATGTTTGCTTTTGTAGTGCCTTCAAAGTATAGAAACTTGTGTTTTCTAGTTTTGGAAGTGATAAATGACCCTCCAAAAGTGCTAAATTCATTCTTAGAATCCTGTATGAGCTTTGGTAGTCACCACTTCGATTTTACCGGTCACATTTGTGCGAATCCGAAAGGGATGCTTTGTGCAAGCAATTGTCACTAGAGTTGTGTCATTCTGACCCTGTTATTTTCAAGGAGCAGAATGAAGCCTAAAAAGGTATGTTCACAACTTAGGAGAAGGCCTTAAACCCTTTAAGTGAGAGAACCAAACAAGATAGCTTCATCCTGCCAAACTTCTTTGGCACTTGGTAACTTCGACGGTCAGTGTCCACTGCCATTGGTAAGATGTATCTCCTTCCTCTGAACCATCTCTCACCATCTCTCACCCTAAGTTTATGAGGAGAAGAAGAATAGAGAGAGTTTGGATGATTGCAGAGTATAAATTCTTGCCTAATGAATGTGAGAAGCTTGTGGAGCTTTTGAATCTCTATTTAAACCTTGAGAATCTTGCTTGTAATCTTCAAATCTTCCTTTAAACCCCTTTTTTGAAGCCTAAGGTGCGTTTTATAGGCTTCAGAGGTAGTTGGGGGATTTATGAGAAGTTATAGTTCAAAATGAAGTGGAAAAAACCACTTAGAACCATCAAGAACCACTTTACAGGTGTCAGTGATCGTGGTCCACTGTCACTGACAAGCCCAATTTTAGGTTTTTTGCTCATGTGATCCATTTTCATAAATTTAGGCCCCAAACGATGTTCGATTTTCACAAAACTTAGAGGGATATTTTATAACACAATTTGACTGCTTCATAGAAATTTAGACATGTTTTGACCTTTTGACACAATTTGACTTTTTGTGAAAATAGGCCCTTCTATTAACTGTTTGAGTCCTAATTGACCTCGGATTGACTTGAAACTCAGAGGGAATGATGTCAGGAGCATCTTGGAGTATCCATTCAAATTTCATTTGATTTGGATTTGTGGAAGTAGGATTTTCAGTAGTGACCTATTTGCTGCATGTTTTAAGTCAATGTTCCTTTTGCATTGTAGGTAGTCAACTAGTTTTCCACCCAAATGATATTTAATTGATTTGAAACTTTGAGAAGTTGACCTTAAGCACATTTTGAGTCTCTGACATGTAGAGTGTCAGTTGTCATAGTAAACCCAGGGAGCTCGGAGATAGTCATTAAAGTTTGAGTTTGAGCTGAAATGAAGTCCAAACACTTTGAAATGTAGAAGCATCATTCCTAAGAATGTTTTGGATTTTCCAAGTGATTTTCAGCCACTTTAGTAACCCAAAAGCTTGAGTGTGTTTGGTGACCTATATGTTTTGAGTAAATGAAGACTAAATTTGGTGTTTGGTTTCTTGAGTGACCAAATGAAGTCCACTAACTCTGAAATTTGAATTGCTGTACTTTGAACTAATCTAAAGTCTTTTGAGTGAGTTGCATTAGCTCTGAATACCTGGATGCAGTACTTGACTTGGCATTCTATAATCCTAGAGTTTATGTGCTCTAGAGTTGGGAGCTTGTTTGCGATGTATTCACTGTAACGCTTGAAATGTTTGTGATCTTTTATAGGTCAACAGTATTATGTTCTTTAAGTTCTTTGATGAAAGCAGTAGGGCGATTTTGAGTGGACTACTCACTATATTTGACAGATTTCTTGGTATCTGATGTTTGACGGGCTCCACCCAATTTTGATGGGTTTGACCCCCCTAATTTAACTAGATTGACCTCCTGATTTGACATTGGATTTCTTTCCAACGAGTTGAGGGTTTTCCCCTTTAGTTCAGACTATGTACTCATTTGTGTAGAATGGATTAAGATTCCTTTCTTCTACTTTTTTGTTCACTGTTTCTTACTCACATTATCACATTGCCTTTCCTCACTTTTGATACTGTATCTTTATTATGGTTTATGTTATCTTCTTCCTGACTTGTTGTAGTCTAATGATGCTATGTTGGTGCTTGGGTATCGACCATTTCTACCTCGATGAGGAGGCGCAAGGTGAAGTACTATTGACGCTTGAGCCACTTGACGAGCCCGCGTGGGGTGTAGCTTACAGTTTCGCACCCATCTATCCTTGCACATGAGTGATCCTCATTGGGTTAACATCATTTTGGGATTTTGTTGGATTTATTCTTTTTGGGGCCTGAGTTTTAGTGGGCTTGTAATTGACATACCTTGCTAACTTTGGAACTTTAACTTTAAATCCAATATCTTTTGAGGTGCATACTTTGTATAGTATTTTGATACCAATTGGTAGATAATGCTTCTGTAAGTATTGGTATATGTTTGATTTTGCAAACTCACCTTGGACTAAGATCATGTTTGGGATCAATTAAGAGCCACGTGTTTTTTTAAACACAAAAAGTTTTAATTTGGCCCCTAGTCTCACTCTTTACTTTGGATTATGATCTAGGGATGTGACATTTCCTCCCAGGGAGCTTTGTCCAGAAAAGAGAGCAGAGATCCTAGGGTCTATTGTTTATTCAAATTCTAGATCGTAGGGTCCATTATTTCTTCAAATTGGACCTAAACAGAACTAATGTTCACCAACTAGCCGATAAGTGGTGTTAATGTTGGTTTGAATTAGTCATGGCCGTTTGGTTTAATTTCTTTTAAGAATCGATCCAATCATTAAGACAATGCTAATATCAATCTATTTTTCTTAGTATTAGTTGGTTCCTATGGCTTAACAAGCGTTCCGTTGCCCTGTTCTTTTGCCTTACAGTGCCCATGATTGGTCGGTTCAATTGGTTATCGCTGAGATTTATCTCTGGGCACTTCTTTTGAGATTGGCCAAGGCCCGACCTTCTTTCCTTCCTGTTTCAGGGCTATCTTTTCTGTTCTAAATGATACCGTTATAATGGACGCCCATCAATGCAGGGGAAGGTAGTATAAAAAGAAGGAAATGCCATATATTTCTAACCATTTCGATCGAGAGTTTTAAGACGACCATGTTGGTTTAATGGCTCCAAGATTGATATCCTTACAATGGATTGAGTGAATTTTTTTTTCTGTTCTCTAAATACAAAAGCCAGAAGCATGAGTCCCTATGGTTCTGTTTTTCAAACCAACTATCGGCTCACTCATCATAACCTTCGATGAGGTCAAGGAGCGTGAGTCCAAAATTTCAATGACGAAATGCAATTCATTTAGCTCCGGCACCAACTGGGCCCACAAGGGAGAACCCTCAACTGCTTCCCAAGAGTCTCCGTGTTTTAAAGGCTCTCCTTGCCTATTGGGAGTACCACCCCTCCCCCACCAAAACTACCACCAATGGCTAACCAAGATTGTTAGGCAAAGAAGGCAACCGACCCGAAGCGATGGGCCTCCAAGTACGCTCAAGACGCTTTCAGAGTCTTTTAAAGGGCAGTAATACCTGAACGCACCACCGCCTCCCCATTAGCAAAATGGTTCAATAAGCAAGGAAGGTCCAACTATTACGCCACGACTCGGAGATGCACCACAAGGCACATGACATCATTGACTGCATTCCTGTAGTGAAAGAAGTGAAAAAAGACGCCCGGTACTAGCCCAAGCTCAAAGCTGGTGCTCAATGAAAATGCCGATGAACACAACACAGCAGGACCTCTATCATTTTCTTCAATGGAAGAAGAGACAATAGACAATGGGAAGCTTACGTCCTTGATTGCAACAAGTGGTCACCAAAGCCACATAAAACGAGATGCAATAAGCCTCAAGAAGAGCCATTGGCTTAGTTAAAGGAAAATCCTTTCTACCCTCTTACTCAGAAGGGGGCAAAATTCAGGAAGAGGCTTCTGACCTCAAATGTTGTCGATCATGTCACCCTTACAACTCTTCTAAGATAGGCACATGCAAAGTGTCGGGAATTGAGACAGCCGATAACCATCAATAATGCGGCTGACTTGGTTCAATTCAGAAACTAACTCCACATCAAATGGAGGAAAAAGGTTCTTATGGAAGGCATCGATATTCGATCACTCCTAGTATTCGATCACTCCTAGTCCATAAGCCATCCGATGTGAACTTCAACATGGGCGACTCCCAGCCAATGGTGGTCAAGTATAACCCACATGTTCTAACCACAAAACTAGCTTATCAAATTAAGAAAAAGTCGTTGGAACAATGTCGGAAGCAGGTGAAGCTCAAGATTACTCAGAAATGAGTAGACAAAGGAGCTAATCCTGAAGTTGCCACAACCTTCATGATGGATACACAGGCCCTATAAGGAGTATCACCCGAATAGCTATCATGCATTGAGCCTGAGATTATATAATTAGGGCAAACCCCAAGGCACGGCATATGTTTAAGGCACGTACAAACCACCACAAGGGAATTAACACAAGATTCATGTGTAAGGAATACCACATAAACACACATATTTTTGAAACTTTTACGGAAGCCTATGCAGTTCACCTGTATAATTAATATTTTGTAAAATTTCATAACCTAGTATATGGCACAAGCATAAATAAAGTGACCTATAATGTTAAAGTATAAACATAAGGCATAAAACTTACAATTAGTCATTTAGATGAACTATGAACCCATGCATATCTATAATGTCCAAAAGCACATGTATCTATATGCATCTGGTTCAATATCTACATGAGCAGTAACAAAATACATGTCCAACATAATTTGAATACAGTCCATAGCAAAATAACATGGGATAGGTTTGAATGTGATGACAAGATGCACACATAGTGTACCCAGTGGCAAATCCTCAACAATGCCCAAAAGAAACCCCATGACGCTCTACGCAAGTGGAATGATGGGTAAATGTGATCTGTTGTCCACTTCTCTAGGCCCCAAGGAGTCTCTGGAATCTATTGAGTGGCTGCGTCGGTGGTAGTGCGGTGTCTGTACATGTAACACTAAGAGTAGCACTGTAAGTACAACAATTTAACAAGAATAAACATATATAAAACATAATGAGCTGCATCAACTGGATTAAACAGACATGTGATTGCACTTCGAAAATGATGTGAAAAGCAACATATTCAAGTCGAACATTTACACATTTCAAGTGCAAACAAGAATAGGAAAATAACTACTGTTCATCATTAAATTCCTTTTGTTTACATGGGTTCAACACTCTGACCTCAGGGCTGCAGGTTGTTTACAACTTTTTGAAAATTTACAACCCCTCCCTCTGATCTTAGATGTGATCCAAACTAAAAAATTATAAGAAAATATATGAAAAAGGGAGTAAAATGCAGAAAACAAGAAACAAGGAGGGAGTGATAGTAGCCCATGGTCACTGATAGACAGTGGCCTAAATGGTCACTATTTGTCCCTGTTTTTGCTTCGTTTCACTTCTATGATGCCTTCAGAGTGTTGGAACTTGTGCTTTTCAACTTTTGGAGTGTTGGATGACCACTATAGATGCTTAATTTGATTGTAGAATTGACTACAATTTTTGGTAATCATCACTTTTTGTTACGAATTGTTTTTGTACAAATCCAAAAAAGGTATTTTATCCAAGGAAATTGAGGCCAAAGTTGTGTCATTCTGAACCGATAATTTTCAAGGAATGGAATGAAGCTTAAAGAGGCTTCCTTATAACCTTAAAAATGGCCTAAAGCCCATCCAAGTGAGAAAACCAAAGGAATACAGTTTCATCCTTCGTATGCTTGATGGCCTTTGTATATATCTTCTCTAAGTGATATGAATACTTCTTCTTCTCATAATTATTTCTCACCTTAAATTAGTGAGAAGGAGAAGAAGAAGTGAACTTGTAGTACTTGAAGTGCATAAGAAGCCTTGTGACTTGCTTTGATTCTCTTGGAACTTGCTTGAATTTGCATTGAACCTATAGAACTTGTTTAGAGCCCCTTCCCAAGTGCCAAAACTTGCCTTTATAGACTTCAGAGGTAGTTTAGGGAGTTGTGAGATGTTGTAGTTTGAAAAAAAGTGGAAGAAACGATAAAAAATGCTGTGAACCACTTCATAGGTGTCCGTGACCATGACCACGATCACGGAGAAGCCCAATTTCGAGATTTTTGCACATGTGACTCATTTTCATTTGTTTGGGGCCCGAACGATGTCCAATCTTCACGAAACTTAGAGAGATGCTTTCTAACACTATTTTAAGTCTTTCATATAGATTTTAGTCAGTTTTGACCTTCTTAAGTTGATCAACCCCTCATGATTTTTCATGAAAATGAGCCCTTATTTCAGCTGTTTGAGGCCCAAATGACCTCGGATTAATTTGAAACTTGGAGGGACTAATGTCAAGAGCATCTTGAAATTTCATCCAAATTTCATTTGGTTAAGACTTGTGGAAGTTGGATTTCGAATAGTGACCCACTTGTTGCATGTCTTAAGTTAATATTCTCCTATATTGCAGGCAGTTAGCTTGTTTACTACCCGAATAATGTTCAATTGATTTGAAACTTTGAGAAATTTACTTTGAGCACATTTTAAGTTTCTAATCCAAATCTAATTAGCTTTGGCCTCCTAGAAGTAGGATTTTTAGTTAGTGACCCCATAACTTAAGGGTCACGGACTCCTAACTAGCATGTAGTTGAAGTAGAGTCATACGAAGTCTTCTTCACTTGAAACTTTGCAGAAACACTTCTAAGCATGACTTAAGATTTATGTCCAAATTTCATCAACTTTAGTCACCTAGAAGTAATACTTTGGTCAGTGACCCCATGTCTTGGGGGTCATTGACCCAAAGTTGATAGTTTTGTTACCTTTGGGTCAAATGACATTCAGTTGACCTGAAATTTTAAAGAGTCACTCCTAAATATAATTTGACCTTTCTCTAGGAGTTTTAGCTGAATTTGACATGTAGAAGTGTCTGTTGTCATAGTGACCCTAAGCAGCTAGAAGAATATCATTGAAGCTTAAATTTGAGCTGAATTGAAGTACAAATGCTTTGAAATTTTGAAACAACAATCCTAAGCCTATTTTGGAGTTTCAATGTGATTTTCAGCCACTTTGGTAACTCAAAAGCTGTAGTGTATTCAATTAGCCCCCAGATTTTGAGTTAATGAACCTTGAATTTGACATTTGGTGAGTTGAATGACCAAATGAAGTCCAACACCTCTAAAATTTGAATTGCTGCACCATGAGCTCATCTAAAGTCTTCCGAGTTAGTTGCATCAGTTATGAGCATTTGGATATAGTACTTGACCTGGCATTCCACAATCCTAGGGTTTATGCCCTTTTAATGTCTTCACTGCAACATTTGTGATTTTTTATGGGTGAACAAGTGACCCCTCGAGGTGCAATGATTAAAGTATGACAATTATTATGCCTTGCAATAGCGAATCCATTGGACTGGATGAATGGCTTCATGAAAAGACGTAGTTTTGTCAAGGTAGGCTATAGGCCTAGACTTAAAATTTTTTAAATTTTGATAAAAAACCATGAAGGATTTGGTGATGGAATTTTGGTAAAGCATAAGGAATCTGATTTTCTTTGCCTTATTTTCACAGACAACAAAAGTAGCATCTCTGTGGGGACTGTAGGTAACACGCACAAAAACAAATCCTAAAGGTATCATGTTAGGTTGGAGTATGGTTATATAAAGATCAAACCTTGGCATCCAGACTGGCTAAGCAATTAAAGAAAAAAGCTTTGGCTCATTACAGGGATCGAACCCAGAAGTTGTCACAGCATAAGATCACTAAAAATTGGGTGATTAAAGAAGATGATTTAGACTTGACCTCGTCATGCATGGTTGGACCATGTTCAACTCGGAGTATGGTCTGGACTCAATCACAAGAGTATAATTCAAACTCTCATTTAAGTAGGGCTTTTGAAGGTTATGTTGAAACAGACTCTGACAAAGATCCTATCACTATCTTAGATACAAAAGATAGTTAGTCCACACCTCAGACATTGACATCCTCCTATCCTCATTAGTACACTATGTTTATGGCTGAGGGGAGTGGAACTAACAAAGATGGAAATAACGATGCTAGTGGAAATAAAGATGTAGACAAAGAAAACGCTGGTGAAAATCAGGATGACGATGTTAGTGATGTCGTCAAACAACAAAGAACTAAAATTGACCACTTGACTGCCCAGCTGAAAATCTTGACAAATAAGCTAGGTGGTCTAGCTAAAGCTTTAGTAAGTCCTCTGTTCACTGACAGAATAGAATAGGCGATGATAAAGAGAAATGCAATTAAAATTGACCTACTCATGGCTCAAATCAAATCCTTGACAGACAATGTGACAGCTGCAGGTTCCTCTGGTGATTCATCAATCCTGTGTCTTCACACAGATCCTGAAAAACATGTAACTTTCAAAAAAGTTGAAGAGAAATTGATCAAATCAATGGTGGAGACCTGGTTGAAAAAGAAAGGTCTCACACCAAAATACCCTCTGAAGTTCAATCTCGTTCCATTTCCACTGAATTATAAGCTTCCAACTTTCCAGTCATACCTTGGGAAGGGGTCAACTTATTGACATGTTGTGCATTTCAAATCACTTCTCGGAAGCTTGCCAAAATTGGGTGCACTAAAGATAAGGCTATTTGTGTATACATTAAAAGGAGTTGCCTTTGATTGGTATAAGCAGTTATCATAACTCACTTTTATGACAAGGCCTATCGTGGAATAGAAGTTGTTACTCCACTTCCAAACAGAGAATCAAACAGTCATCTTTGCCATGCTTAGCGGTTCAAGGCAGGGAAACAATGAAACTGTATAGTCCTTTATCAATAAATGGAGAGCATTATCTTATAGATGCTTGGAACAACTATCTCAAAGGGCAACCATAGAAATGTACAAGACCAATTTGTGACTAGAGATCAAAGCTATCATACTTAGTTAAAAGGCTAAGTCTCTGGCCCAATTGGTTGAGGTGGCCACTGATGCAGAGTTGACCCTTAAGGAGATCAGTAAAAAAAAAAGGCAAGTTCTCTAAAAATGGAGCCATCTTCATTTTCTGCTCCAAAAAAGAAATAGGAGGTCTTCAATGTACAAACCTCCAAACCTCCTTGGAAGCCTCAAATACAAAATCTAATCAAACCAAGAGGGAGGAATGTGAGAAAAGAAAAAAGAACTAAGTATTCCTTTAATGGAGATATTGATGTGATCTTCTAGTCATTGATGGATGATAACAAGATCGAACTTATACCAATGAAGAAACCTGAACAAGAAGGTTGCGTCAATGACCCAGACAACTGTGCATACCACCGGACGGTATCACATCCACTCAAAGATAGCTTCATTATAAAAGAGAAGGTCAATGAGATATGGAAAAATGGAGTAATAAATTTTGATCAAAAGTATGATTCCGCTCTGGTCAACATTATCTCCTTTGGACAAGTTGCATCTGTAGCGGTATCTTCACCAAAGCCAATGACGGTTGAGTTTCGTGTCATCAATGCAGTATATGACAAACAATGTTTAATAACGGTTAAAACCTCTTCAGGAGAAGAAATGTGAGTTCACCTCAACTTAGTGAATGATAAAGGTTAAGAGAAGGTTAAAACCAAACCCACACCTGCAGAAAGGAGGAAGGCTAAAAGGCATCTTAAGAACCTTTAATCAGTTTCCCAAAACTGTTTGATCAAACAAGAAAATAGGCAAAATGAAGAATGAAAAGGTGGTTAAAACTTTAGTTTCAAAAGAACCTTCCAAGCCACTTAGAGGTCATTTTACTTTGGCTGACTTCATCATTTCAATTCCAAAGGATGAGGAAGAACCACCCATGTCCAGTTGTAAGACGATATCATGGGATGGCACACCTCCTAATTTAGATGATGAGGAGGATTGGTCAGACTATTCTGATTCTGAAGATGATTAATGGATTGATGACTACTTCTCTAATAAATACCCTTTTGATGAGGATGAGAGTTTTTGAACAAACTTTTGATCTTGAGACGAGTACTCTCAACATTAAGCATGGTCTCAATATACTATTAGTAGCTCTTTATGATCTGCATAGATCAAGTGCAAGTGGTCAGTCGAATGATCTTCCTCTTTTCCCACTACGTCCAGAAGTTCATCCAGAACTCTTGCCATTGGTTGAATCCGATTAAGTGCAACAACAACATGCGTTGTCTTTTAGTTCACAGGCAATAATCTCTACATCAAATATTTCTCCCGAACCAACTATTGATCCAACTTATTTAAAGCCAGATTCTGATCTAAGCACTCATCCCATTATTCCAGAAGCAAATGGTGAGCTTGCGTCACAAGAAGAGCATAATAAACTCGGCATTGGCAGTCCTGTTGTACCTCAGGAAGTCTTCCACGATTAGGATACCCTCTCCGATTCAAAAGAAAAGATGCCATTCACTCCTACTATAGTAGTTATTAGCACTTCTGTTGATGAACCTCAAACATCTCAAGTTACTTCTGACAATGCAAATCAAGAAAAAGGTTTGGAAAAAGTTAGCCAGCTTTTTGCTGAACTCGAAGAAGTCAATGCAATAAGAAGAGATACTCGTCTAGAGGTTGACCGAAACAATATAGTCAATGACGATACTTGTTCGGTCAGAACTATTAGAGTCAATTATGACAGACCTCCTTTTTCTTTTTATGTAAACCCTTTGGGGAATAATTCAAATGTAAATGTAACTTCTTCATATGCAAATGTTAATGAAAGGCCACCAGAGCCATTCACTTAAGATATTGTTGAACACCTCAAGCAAATGCCTGCATGATTGCATATTTTTTATCTTTTACAAATGTCTGAAGACACTCGTAACAACTTCATACGAGCTCCACAGGCTTTGAATACAAACAATCAAACTCATGTGGTGCAAGTTTGTCAGATAGAAAAGAATAATCTAAAAGCAAAATCCAAGAAACCTTAGAAACAATGATGGAATATCTTTTCATTCACAATGCTTGTAAGGCCACCATTTCCTTCACCAAAGATGACCTCCTCTTAGGCGACATGATTCACACAAGGCCACTTTACTTCACGGTTTACATAAAGGACATACCTATTCAAAGAGTTCAAGTTGACCTAAGATCGGCTTTGAATCTCATCACAGTCACAGCTCTTTAGGAGCTTGGCATCTTGGTGAGCAAGCTATCCCCCACAAAAACTTCAATCCAAGGCTATGATGGAGAAGTTCAGGATTCAATTGGCGAGACTTAGATTCAGTTCCAATTGGGTGATCTAACTTCAGAAGTTACTTTGTACATGGTAAAATGCGTGCTTGCTACAGCATCCTCTTAGGAAGACGATGGCTTCATGATTACTCCATAGTACCTCCTACTCTTCATCAATGCCTCAAATACATTGATGATGAGGGTAAGGTGCATTGACTCTTTGTAAATGAAAAACCATTCAAAGGAAAGGTTGTCTACTTTACCCACGCACCAATGTATCAGGAAAGACCTATAAAGTCTAAGCCAGATACAAATAGCACTCCCGTGGATGACAATCCTACATAGCACTTCACTATCTCAATGGAAAAGAAAACCTATCCAAGGTTTTGCAAAAGATTTGATCCCATCAAGAAGTTGGAGTCTACAAAAAAGCCAGCAATCAAGTTTGTGGATGCCAAAGCTCCTTTTGTGATCAGTATTAAATCTAAAATAAAACAGTTAAATCAACTTCTAGTCATATCCCCAAAGCCGTCAAAGACAAAGTAAACAAGCATTGTTATTCCGTCCAGCTATGTATACAACACCTGCTCAGAATTTAGTAATGTCACCGAAGAATGGCGAGCCACCTGTTATAAGATAATGAAGGCTCTCATACCCATCAAATGTGATTTCCTTGGTTGGTAACTCATAATTTGACCAATAAAGTAATGATGTACCCCCCCCAGTTAGAGGATTGTCACCAATGAGGCCTAATTCTCCAGTCATTTTCAGTCAACTCATGCTGACATCACAATGTAGGGGTGAGTTGTCTTATAAATACATTGATAGATGGATTCATTTGGTTAAAAGATGCGAGAATACCCCACACTACTCGGCATGGATCCATCTGTGGTAGATAGGCCTATGGTCAGCCCTTCGTCCTATGGTCGGCCCTTCGTAGCTTAACACTAGCAATGCAGTTTTTAACCTTTAATGAGATGTCTCGAATTGTTTCATCCCTCAAAGTAGCATTCTACCGTTTGCATGGAAGGTCTAGATGGATATGCCCAATGCATGTTATCTCAATGATAAGAGATTTAAATTCTGAGCCAGATTCAAAAGATGCTAAAAAGATGGATACCTTTGTGTACTTTATTGTAGATTGGGATCCTCCACTTTTGCTATGGCCTACTCCATCCCAAATTTATGATTTCAGAGGTTTTTATTTCGTTCCTCAATCCAAGCAACATAATCGCTCGATAGTTTTCCATCGAGCCAAAGATGCTTCTACTTCATATCCTATTAATAAGATCACCAATGATGGGAGAATAAGGCTTGACATCTACAACCCTGTGGTTTGCAACATGAAGAACATGGAGTATAATCTTAAGAAACCTACAGGATTGGGACGAGTGCAAATGGGTTCACTCCAAAAATGAAAGAAGATCTCCAAAAAGGATGCAGAATTGAATAGCCGCAACATTGCATAGGATACATTCCTGACAGCAACATTCCTAAACTAAATCAAGACTTTAGAGTAAGATCTATGGTCTTCACCAGAGGGTATGACTTTGATGACTTTCAGGAGACTACTGTCTTCCAAAATCAATTGATTAGGCTGCTTTTCAGCATCTCGAGTGGGAAAGTGATGATGATGACACCACATCACAAATCACAGAATATTGGCCACCTAAACTAAATGAAGAAATAGATCCATCTCAACACACTCGTTGGGAATGTTTAGTCCTTGATCTAAAAGATAAAGAGCCTAAAAAATTGAATCCATGGAAAGGGATCAAGCCTTGGCTTAAACCCCCAAATGAAACCCCAGAAGGTTTCGTGGAGTTGGAAGCTTCTGGAAATACTGTGGAAGAACCTCCTCCCAAACCTTCAACTGAAGACCAAGTACAAGAAATAAACTTGGAAACTCCAGAAAGTCATCATCCTACCTTTGTAAGCTCTCAAATCAAAGGAAAAGAACTTGGTGTATATGTGAGTTTCTTGTGAGAGTTCATGGATTGCTTTGCATGGACCTATGCAGAAATGCCGGGTCTAGATCTAGAAGTTTTCGTGCATAAATTGAATATAGCAAATGATGCTAAACCTTTAAAGCAAGATCAAAAAAGGACAAAACTAAAAATCATAGATAAAATAGAAAAGGAAGTCCAAAAGCTCAGGGATATTCACTTCATTTGTGAAGAACAACATCCTGATTGGTTGGTTAGCATAGTGCCAGTCACCAAAAAGAACAAGCAAATTAAAGTTTGCATTAATTTTCAGAGTTCTGAACAAAGCCTATCCCAAAGATTATTTCCCATTACCGACACTAGAAATCATGATTGATAATACTTTCGGATTTGAAAGGATGCCATTCATGGATGGGTTTTCAGGATACAACCAAATCAAGATGTACAAGGAGGACAAAAGGCATACATCCTTTAAAACCCCCTTCGGCATATATTGTTATACCATTATGCCCTTTGGCCTCAAGAATGCTTGAGCCACATACCAAAAGGCGATGATGAAAATTTTCAAAGACATGCAGTACAAGTCTGTTGAATGCTATGTCAATGACTAGGTAGTCAAGTGCAAATAGAAGTTAGACCATTTAGCTGATCTTCGCACAGTCTTTAAGAGGCTGCGAGAATTCAACCTTCGAATGAACCTTTTGAAGTGCTTCTTTGGAGTTTCCTCCAGGAAATTCCTGGGATTCATGGTTTGAAAAGGTGGCATTGAACTAGATCCAGTCAAAGTAAAAGCTATATTGGAGATGCCATCTCCAAGAACTCTCAAAGAACTCAGGGCATTGCAAGGCAAACTCACCTATATTCGTAGGTTTCTCTCAAATTTATCGGGGAAGTGCAGAGCATTCTCTAGACTCATGAAGAAA
Source organism: Sextonia rubra (assembly GCA_037013555.1). Taxonomy (NCBI): domain Eukaryota; kingdom Viridiplantae; phylum Streptophyta; class Magnoliopsida; order Laurales; family Lauraceae; genus Sextonia; species Sextonia rubra. Next base: position 71,327,290 of record JASUAD010000001.1, read on the forward strand.
GGAGTTGACTTTGTGTGGGATAAGACTTGTGAAGATGTCTTTCAAGACATCAAATTATATCTCACAAACCCACCAATTCTTTTAGCTCCGATTCCAAGCAAACCTTTTATCCTCTACATTTGATTCTTGATCACTCCCTAGGGGCGTTATTAGCTCAAAATAATGATGATGGGAAGGAGGTGGCTCTTTATTATTTGTATCTGATGCTAGTTGGTGTTGAACATAATTATCATCCAGTGGAGAAAGAATGTCTTGCATTGATGTTCACGATACAAAAACTATGTCACTATATCCTCTCCAATGTAGTGTGCATAGTTTCCAATATTAACCCACTGAACACATTTGTGACAAGAGCGGGAGCACTGAGTGATCATCTTACCAAATGGTCTATTCTCCACTCTTATTATGACATTTGATATACTCCAACAAAGGTAATAAAAAGATAGGCTATACTGATTTTCTAGCAGAACATCCATTTTCGGAAGATTTTGAATTTAAAGACAATATCCCTGATGAGCCAGTCTTCTTTGTTGAAAAGTGGTTAATTTATAGGAACGAATGGAGGAATGAATTGGTAGTTGGATCTGACGTCTACAAGGCTCATTATTCATTAAAAGGTGAAGAAGTTGAGGATTACCTGCCTCCTCCATATGTTCTTGCAGCAAGGATGCGGTGGGCCATTAATGAAAACCTTTGAGAGAGGGAAAGTTTTGCTAAGGCCAAGGGCATTGGTAGAGCTCCATTAGACTTTGGATCAGGTTCTCATTCTACTAAAGTCAAGGTATTAGTTGGCGAATAGACAAAAAGGTTTGAAGAAGAACAAGCAATCATGCATACAGCAATAGAGGTAGACATGGCTCGCCATAACTTGCCAGTGACTACTGCTAGTTCATTGCCAATAGAGGCACATATGAGTCCAAGTCCCTTAAAGGTAGTGCAGTCAACATAGATAGCTACTAAGTCAAGGCCACCTATTGTTTCATTGTCACTATTGCCAGTGAGTCCAATTCTTCATATGAAGCTTTTAGCAATATGCTCAAATACTGTATTCATAGCTCCTAGTAGTAGAGAAACTCTATTTAAGAAGAGGAAAGTTGAGAGTCCTAGAACTCATCACTCTCAAGAACTCATCACTCTCAAAGGCTAAGATCTGGTAAATATCTTTTTTATGATATTTTTTACTTGTTCTCTTTTTTTTAGTCTTGACATCTGTACTTTGTCTTGCAGCATCACAATTTCAAACATCGACCGTTGGAGGAGCTTCACAGGAGGTGGCTGAGATTATGGAGGAATAGGCCTCTGATGATATTGATGAGAAGGGACATGGTTTTAACACCCCCGCTTTTGAGGAAAGAACTGATGGTGACATTAACATCGAGTTCAATTTTGACAGATACATGTTTGACCAATCAATGATGCCAAGTCTAAAAGAAAGATTGCAACTGACATGCTTGAAGAGTCCATTGCCGTGAAAAAAGCTGGCGATGATGTGGGCACTGCCACTACTGTTGACAAGGTAGTTAGCAGTGATATAACCATAAAGCCAGCTTTTGAGAAAGTGAGCTGCAGCAAAGCTCATCTTGGTGTTGTTGTAGGAGAAATAGTCAACATAAGCAGAGTTGGTGAGTGTGTCTCTAGGGAAGAATGAAATAGTGGTATAGATCCCATTGAACCAGAGATGCCTACTTTTAAAAGAGATACTATCCTTCAAGCCGAACAGTAAGAGATATCACCAGGGGTATCTAAGGGACCAACTGTTGATGTTGTGATGGAAAAAGAAAAAGTTCCTGGCACTGCTGAGGGAATTATTGTAGAGTTAACTCTCGAGGATAAGCCTTGATTTAAATATTGGAAGTTGAAAATTATAGCATCTTGAAATGACCTCCTTTTCTTGGTTCCCCGTTAGGTACCCAAGGAATCAAGAATGCCCTTTTGAGCTAACAATTGAATAGCAAATAAAGAAAGAGAAAAAGGATCTCGAAGATCAATTAATTTGAACGTCATTTCCACCCATAGTAGATACTTCGAGGTGTCCCTGAATAGTACTCTGAAAAGTGATCTACGAAGGCCATGGAAGACCCCTCCTTCATGGAATCACCAACCCAGAGTGTGAACAACAATCCGGAGTTGTCATCATCAATTGTTTTACCACCTATCTGTAAGGTTCTGATCCCAACTAATCTCGATTTGTATTAATTAATCTAGTTTTATACTAATTAAAATGTGTTTGGGCTAATTTAACTCAAACCCTTTGGGGCTAGGGTCATGGGTAGGTAGTCGGGTCAGGTTCGAACCGTACCTAGGTAGTTAAGGACCCTTTTGTAGTTTGTTCTTGCATCATATTGACACCTCATTAGTTGCATCTTGTATAATTCTTCGTGTAGATCATCTTTCATGTTGGACTCAACTTGATTCGGACCCATCTTGGCCCAATTGAGATCCGTATGACCTAAACTGTGAAGTCCTAGAAATGTTGGTCTTGCATGAAAAACTACAGAACAAACTGATTAAAAGAAGAACCCAACGTCTCTCTCCTCATTTCTCTCCTATTTTTGTTCGATCCACTTCCCCTCTCCATTCTTCTTCATTCCTACCTCAATTTGGAGTTGAAAGCAAAGCTTTGAAGCTTGCATGTAATGGTGAAAGCCTCCACCCACCTTTTTCTTCTTTCCTTGTGCATCTTTTTCTTTGGAAACATCTTCTTGTTCAAGCTATAACCCCTCCTTAAGGTGAAACTCTACCTCCATTTCATGTCTTTGGATTTAATAGAGTCAAGGAGACTCAAGCATGCATTATGCATGCATTCCACATTAGATTTATCCTTTTGCATGTCTTTGATGTAGAGAACCCATTCTCTTGTTAAGGCTTTCCTTAACCACACACCAAAGAAGAGTTAGTGAGGGCAAGCATAGTGAAAAGGGCAAGTAGTAGAGTACAGATGAATCTGCATGTGTGTTTCCAATTTTGATTCTTGGATTTATCATTCCAATCTCAAGTTACAGCACCTTCCTTTTGTTTTAAGTGTATATATATGTAGAATGGAATGAATTAGGGTATGAATGTGAAATGCGAGTGTTGTGTGAGTATTGAATAACTCTTAGGGACATTTTGAAGCCATAGGAACTCACTATAACCCCTTTTATTCATAATTTTGTACTGAAATTGAGCTTCAGACCCAATTCCAGAATTTCTGAAGCTTATGGCAAAGCTACGGCTGCACCGTGGAAAGAACTACGGCTAAGCCATAACTAACGCATGACCAGGCTGTAAGTCATTTTACGGTGAGCTTTCCCGATAGCCTGAAATCTAGCCTTTCTTCTACAGCTTACCCACGCTAAGCCGTGAATTGTACCATGGCTAAGCCGTATCTCAGCCGTAACCTAACCCAACCGTAGGCTTAGCATGGCTAAGCCGTAAGCTAATATACAATTAAACTATAAATGCGCGAGAATTTAAAGGAAAAACTAAGCGACTCGACTAAGTTGTAATAGATGCACGGCTAAGCTGTAAGAACACTAGAAACTTAGGATATTAGGGAATTCAAATGACTTGTAGGGCTTTAGATATAGCACCTTTTTTTCCACTTTAAAGTAGCCTAATGGCGATTGAATGATAAGGAGGACGAGTGTAGAGCTATCACTTATCCCCTTCGATTTTTCGGATGAATTCCCGATGTCATGTCATGGATGCTAGCATAAGAAGAGGTGTCTTTACATATACAAAGTAATGCCAAGATTGGTAACACGGTGACATCGGACGTTTTATGAATACATCGTGTTGAATGCCCTCAGGATTACGGATTATCTGGCATAGGGTTGGCTAGTAATTTTCTTGATACCTTCTCAATTTAAATGTATTCATATTGTATGAAACCTTGCTTTCAACATGACCTAGTCATGTACCCATTCTTCCTGGCACACCTTGAGATGAATCGGGTTAGAGCTTCTACCAAGTGTGTGCCTGTTAGCCAAAATGGGTGTAGCCAAGATTAAGAGGGTTCAAGCTCTCTAAATCATTTAATTATGTAATGTTTAATTATCAGTTACTTTGCTAATTCCAGTTTTTATGAATGAATATGATCTCAAGACCGAAACTCTCTTATGTACGATATGATAAGTTTGACCAAATAAGAAATGTGTGAACTCGAGTTGGTCTTGACACGTTGAGTCGGCACTACTTAGCTTGTGCCCTTATTAGGTTTGACAGGACTAGTTTGGGTATCTATATGTCGCTACTGCAGTAGTCCACGAAGGAATTATCGGCGCTCCACGGGAAGCTAGTCTGATCCCTAGCGACTTATATGTACGCTCTCTCTAGATGATATGCTCTCTTTTTGGAGAATATAGCCTCGTGGATGCCAACTACTATGTATGATATCGTGTTTATGATCCATTACTCATGATTACTCATGCACAATTTGCCTAGTTTACGTTTAGTGCATTCTTTTTATCTATATATGTCTTAATTCATTTGATACAGTATGCTGGTCTTATGTATCTCTATATTTGCTTAACCATTGTGTTAATAGTGCTACCATTGGTGTTACAAGCACAGAATCAAATCCCAACCCGAATATCGACACGTCCTCGAAGGGTGCCTCAACGGTACCTCGGGGTATAGTTGAATGGAAAGACGATGATATTTTCTACTAGTCATCATGAAGAACATACAAAAGGGGTTATTCACTGGGTTGATAGGTTTAGCCTTGTTAATATTGGTTTTGTATAAATGATCATGGTTAAGTGGATTGTGGATAGTATGTGGTTTAATATGTGGGAATGTTTAATCAAAAGACTTAAGTTATTATATGATGGTATGATATTCTCTTTTATGCATTACTTATGATCATTACAAGTGTATTTCACAGGTTTTTGCCTCATGTTTGAAATTAAATTTACGTGTTGTTGGTCTTACCTCACATGTTCCTGTGGAATCTCCCTTATAGTGATTCGTGCATATCTTCGCATGGCATGGATTACTATGGGATTATGTATTTACACCCTAAGGGGCCCATTCTAATCCCCAATTCCCGGGATCAGGGCATGACACTATCTGCACTATGCCCCAAGTAATACGAAGTGTGACTCCTCTTGTGTGTCTTGATTCAGGATCAGGGTCACACATAAATGGCCTATAGCTACCGATGTGCTAGGGATTGATGTAAATCTTGGTGTTCAAATAGAGCAAAATGTTGAACCCATTGGCACAATTGCAGAGGAGGTTGATATTGAAATCATCCTAATAGTGGAGGTTGCTGTGGCAGAGCTAATCATAGAGAAGACCAGCCCTCCTGCTTAGAGGAAATTGGTTTTTGAAGATGAGGCTGCAAACCTTATGGAAGGTGATGTTCCCGACATGCCAGTCACTCGCAACTTCATGCAAACTAGGGCTATGACACCTTCAAGAGTATATATTAGGCAGAGCAACTAAGAACTACTAAAAGAGTTGAGGGCCCAGTTACACCAAAAATATCAGATGAGGCTTTAGCTTCAGAGGGCGAAAGTTCTCGTATAGTGATGTTGAATGTTACATTACACCACATGTAAATCAAGATCCTTCCTCCACCTTGTCTTCACGAGGATGGCATCATTCACCCTCTGTTTGTGAAGAAGGATTGACTATTCATAGGGGTGTAGGTGCAAATGCCGAGAAGGGAAAGGATTACAGCTCAAGTTCCCAGACTCAGTCAAATTCACAAGAGCGTGAGTCAGGTCCCTCCACACACCTAGAACTGAATTTGTTTGGCGATGCCACCAGACCCAATTTTCCATTAACGGAGCCATGAGGATGATGCTTTGTAGTGTCTTCGATATATTCAAGAAAGAGAATCTTACAATTGAAAAGATACTAACTTGAAAGGCACTGGCTGAGATACTTGTACGTTTTGTCCTTGGGGCTTATTTAAGTAGCCTCCAAGATGCTTTTGTGGTTTTGTTTAGCAAGCTTGAGGAAAAGGTCACCTGGGACAGTGGTGTGGACTATGCTAAGGCCTTTTAAGATGAAGTTTTCACGGAAAGAGTCATGTTGGCAACTAAAACTAAAAGTGCTAAAGAAGAAGCTAAAGTGGTGGATGAAGCAATTGTTCAGTTGGCACAAGAGATGAGCATGCGCCGAGAAGAGTATGAATGCCTGTAACAACAGATCACCACATTACAGCAATAACTTTCAGCCTTGGAATATGAAGCTCTGAAGCTTTGTGGATGGCTTGGAGAAGTCTAGTTTAGAGAACCAGGATTGCAAAGATATCATTCTCACCAAAGTAAAGGTGAAGCATACAGCCTTGAATTACTTTGTTCAGTCCTTTGAGATTGAGATAAATGTCAAACTAGATGAGATTGATATAAATGTTGATGTCCCAGTTTATGCGAACTATAAAGGCACATCCAATGGGAAGAAATTCTGAAGTGAGGAGGCACTTGAGAAGTTCATGGACTAGGTCTCATTAACATAGCTTTTGTTTGGCTCCTTTCATTTTGATCAGCACTAGTGACCATGTATTTTCTTTTATTTTTTTTACTTCATTCTTTGTATCTAAACTTCAAATGAATATCAATGGAAATTTTTTTTCTTTATTTTGCTCCATTTTGTCATTGGTATGGAATGTTTGGTTTGATTTTGTATGGATGTTTAATTTGGGTTATATGGATGATATGGTTGTATGTATGGTTTATTTTCTCGAACTTATATGGGGTGTGACGTATGATCTTTTAGGATAAACAAATAAAAGAAAAGGATTATATAGGTGGACTTTATCTGAAGCTCCTGTGTGAGGCTTTTTTCAGGGTCCATGATTTGATGTTTTTTGGATACCGAAAGGGGATAAAACGCAGTGGACATTATCCGATGCCCATGTGTGAGATGTTCTATGGGGTCTTGACTTGTTCCTTAGAATAGAAATTTGTTTTGGGGTTTTAGTTTGATTTTAGTTATACAGGGTTTGCAAAAGGACTGATTCCATACAATCAAAGGTAGCCATATAGATTTTCAAAAAGACTGGTTGTATACAACTGAGGGTTAGCCACATGGGGTCTTCAAAAAGACTTATTACATATAGCCTAGGATAACCATATAGGGTCCACAAAAGACTTTTTTTTTACAGCTAAGTTTTGATATACAAGGTTCGTGATAGGACTTAGTCTATATAGCAGGATGTTACAAGGGGTCTTGGAGGGACATTGTCCAAGTAATGAGAATTAACTAGAGGGGCCAAAGGCCAATAACCTCATAGTCAGCATGTGCAAGTATGAAGGATTTTGTTTGGGAGTCATAGGTTGTAAAGCTCAAAACCAGAAGATTTTAGGATGAGAATGTACATTGTACATGATTTCGGTATTCCAATGACATTTGGCCATAGTCTGTCACCTTCAAGTGTAAGGAGTGCCCTGTCGATAAGAAAACCTCTTTTCTATTTGGATTCAAATTTGCCTTTTTGACATGTGTGGAGAGAATATGGGCCGCTTGACTGCAAGGACTAAGTCTCCTTTCTTGTAAACTCTATATTTGACCTTTTTGTCAAAAGACCCAGCTATATGAGCTTGATAAAGCTCGATGCTTTATCAAGCAGCAAGCCTCTTCTCATCAAGGCTTTCTGACCCTTGAAGTCTAAGCTTGGCATTCATTTCTTAAGCGCATTTGTTTATCATAGCTATACGAAGAGAAGGAAGTTGAATTTCCAAAGGTATCACAGCTTCACAACCATAAACTAAGAAATATGGTGTTGATTTGGTTGGACCACAGACTGTGATTCTATAGGCCAACAAAGCTTCAGGAAGTTTGGTACTCCAACTCTTTTTGTTAAAAGAGACATTTTCTTTAGAATTTTGGAAATAGCCTTGTTGAAAGCCTCAGCAAGTCCATTAGCTATAGGGTTGTATATTGTGGAAGTACAGCATTTGATTCCACACTTGTCACAGAATCTGTAGAATTTGTCATATTGAATTGAGTACCATTGTGATGATGTAAATGTTTAGGAACCACAAAACAACAAATAATGTGAGTCTTTAAGAAACTGAGGACTGTATCTGTTTTGACTCTGCAAGAGGTACTGCTTTTACCCATTTGGAGAAGTAATCTGTCATGCCCAATGCGAATTGATGACTATGTTCTGATGGTGGGTTGATTTTTCCAATGATGTCTATACCACAAGCCTCAAATGGCCAAGAAGTAGACATAGGATGCAGATATTCAGGCAATTGATGAATGTAATTGCCATCGATTTGGCATCCATTGCATCTTTTTGCAAAATTGACGGCATCAAACACCATGTTAAGCCATAGTAGCCTAACCTATAAATCTGATCATGAAGCTTAGATCCGGCTTGCTGAGCACCACATAGATTAAAATGAACTTCTTTGAGTATTTGATTTGCTTCTTTTGGTGACAAGCAATGGAGGAGAACTTGATCATTTTATTTATCTATTTGTTACAGTTCATGCATAACATCGAGGACAATGTTTATCTTAGCTAAGTTTGGGGTTGGGAACAAGTACACTTGTCCACATTTAGACAAAATTTTTGCATTTTTGCTTTATTTCTAGATTTTTAGAAACATTTTTAAATTTTTAGGGTTTTTTTTTGTTTTAGGGTTTATGCATGCAAACAATTTTTCATTATTAAAAAAGAAAGTTTTCAAAAGAATTGTGATAATTTGAAGATATTTAAAAATCTTGAATTTTCAAAATCTTTTGCATGAAGTAGGAAAAATGTTCACTTTTCTAAATGAGAAAACGTATTAGAGGATTATCCAAACTTGTTCTTCAAATACACACATGTATACACTTTTTTAAAGTTTTGAATAGGAAACTTAATGTTGTTTTTAGAATTTCTCTAAAAAATACAATGAGAACCTAAAATTTAGTTTGTAAATATCTTTTTGTTTCCTAGTTCACCTAGGTGGATTTTCTCCACAAACCAGTGAATTAATTCGGGCAAAATGAAAAAGGCTACCTATTGTCTACTTTTGATTTCATAAAAAACAAAAGCTCGTTTTGGCCAACCTTGAGTATTCATAGAAGATTTTAAGAGATTATGTGCGGGAATGGATAATAAGTAAGTTTGCTCCCTAGTTTTTAACTTTTCCTTTATCATTTGAACATGAAAATTTATACAATTAAAAAAGTGAGTGAGAGAAGAGTGTCCGCAATAGTTTGTGGGATATTATATGCCAAACTCCATGAAGACTAGGTATGCTTCCCAGATCTTGTCTTTTCCTATATCATATGAGCTCAAAAACTCTTGTGTGGGAAAAAGGTAGTGAGGGAAATTTTAGATTGGACTTGAGGAGAAAGTACCAATGAAGGTCCGATTTTCAAAAAAAAAAAAAGGCCCATCAAAGTAAAAGGTAGTGCAAAAGCCATTAGAGTAGTCTTGAGAGGAAATTTATTTTTGCTAAATTTTGAAAGATTAGACTATTTAAAGGAAAGTTTATGTTTTTTGCTACATTCATGTTGAATATTTGAAATTTCTTTTTTTGTACATACATGTTTCACCGTGCACACAAGTGTTGGGATGAACTTGAGAAAGTTTCCGAAAATAGAATTGTGGATAGAATTTTGAAAAGTTTGCAATTTTGATATTTTGGAATTCGAACATATCCAATATGAATTGATTTTCTTTTGGAAAAAAATTGTTTTACCCTTTTTTTATTTTCTTTTAGGGTAAATATTTGGTGGTTATGATCACTGCAAACCCTCACAAGGCACAACACATCAACTAGAGGAAACTTAGGGGTTTAAGGGCTTACTACATACACTAAATGTAGTCGAGAGTGCCAGTGAAAGTTGTAGTTTTTCTTTTTGTTATTACAATAGGTTTATTTTCTTAGGATAACTTAGGTTATTTTCTTACCCTAAGTTTACATATTTTGCTCAGGACTAGCAAAATGTTGGTTGAGAGGTGTGATAATTCCTTAACAATGCATCAGTTCATGTACATTTTAGGGGATTTTAAGGCCTTATACATCAAAAATCTATTCACTTAGTCGAAAATCATGTTTTTACGGTTTAAAGCATCATTGTTGTGTTTTCATGCAAAATTCTTTGAAAAATCCTCATTTTTATATAAAATCATGAAACTTTTCATTTCTGAATTTCAATATTTAGAAGGTTTTTGAAACTCTTGTTTTCATATGAAATGATACGATTTTTCATCATTATTAGTTAATTTAAGTTAAATCATGATGAATTATGTGAATTAATTTTATCATTATTTGTGCATTGGGCCCACATTAGTGCATTTTTTTAAAATTTGCACAAAATTATTATTTTTAATGAAAATTCATTTTTATATGTAGGTGAATTGAAGAAAGTGGCCTATAATTAAATATTTGAAGACATTAAAGAAATCCAAAGAAAAAAAATGATGAGAAATTTATGACTAGAAGTGATCATCAAGTCAACCACACTATTATGCACGATTGCACATGAAACCAAGTCAAACAAAATGAAGGGTCCCACATGCCTCATGGTTGCAATTACTTGAGATTATTTCAAGAATTTCAATTTGAATTAGAAATTTAAGTTTGAGAAAAATTGGAAGTCTTGCCAACTTTGCAAGATTTGATTCTTCTTAAATTATGTCTCAAATTCCAAAGTCAAAGAGAATAATTTAAGATACAAAAGGAGATATTGAAAATCAAAGAAAGAAGAGGACAGTTGACTCATTCAAGAAGCGGGACGTGTATGCTTGGCCCCACATGAGATTTTGTAACATGTGCTAGCTGTTCCCAATCCACTCCACTTGTGCACAACAAACCAAGTCCTCCTTTGTATACAAAGGGTGGTCCCCACCTCACCATAATCAAGCATCTCAAAGAAACTTTGCAAGAGACAAGTATTCACATATGGGCATACACCCAACTATGCAAGACGTCCCAACTATACGTAGCCAACTATGCAATTTAGCCACAGTTTTTGGAAATTCAATGCAAAAAAAAAAAGACTTCAACACTATCATATATATATATATGTTTACTTTTGAAAGTTAACAAACTATGAACTCGTGTGCTCTTGATAATTACTGAGTATTTCGCAGGATTTCGTTTATAATAAATTATGTTTGTACGTGTGTCAGCATACCTCACACGTTCCTGTGGAATCTCCCTTGTAGGAATTCGTCCATAAGCCTTCAGGGCACGGATTTTCTACGGGATTACGTATCCACGCCCTGAGGGCCCACTCAAATCCCCAAATTCCCGGGATCGGGGCATGACATACGTAAGTAATGGTATCAGAGCCGCATCAAGAAGTCACTTAAATGACTTAGCAACATTAGAAAGCGTGGTGAGGTTCCGATAGGTCCATTTGGGTGGATTCTATTATAATGATAACCTATGGTATGATTGTAGCATGTATGCATGTATATGTAGTATGTGTGTATGTATGTATGATTAATCACCATTGTGATTACAGAGCCATGGCATCTGGATCCGGCACGAACAACAGCTCAGGTGACAATGATCGCAATAATATTGAATTAGAAGGTGCAGACCCTCCACCGCCACCTCCTCTGTGTCCCACATACAACACTAAGGAGCGGTTTATGATGATGATGCACCAGCTAGTCGCTAGCAATGCTAACCAAGCTGCGATGCAATTACAATTGGCCGCTTTGTTAAACCGACAAGATCAGCCAGGAGATCCTAACTCCTTGTATGAGAAGTTTCGTAAGAGGGGAGCAACAGAGTTTACCGGACACGAGGATCCGTTACAAGCAGATGAATGGTTTGTCCACACGGAGAACGTCTTCGATACATTAACTTGCACACCCAGGCAATAAGTGGTCCTCGCGGCATCCATGTTCAGGGACATCGCGGATACATGATGGAAGAGTATCCGGGACCACATGAGGGCCATGCCAGCTGCCACGGTTTGGGAAGCCTTTAAGAGGCAATTCAGGAAAAAGTTCATTCCCGACCACGTGACTCGCAAGAAGAAGGCAGAGTTCCTTACCCTGCAGCAGAACCTCATGACCATTGCAGAATATGTGCACGTGTTCAGCCATCTCTCTTGGTTTGCTCTAGACTTGATTGACGCTGAGGAGAAGAAAGTGGAAAGATTTCTGGAAGGGTTAAGGCCTGCTATCAAGGGACATGCCACTGCATTTTAATGTCCCGTTCAATATGATGATGCGGTAGCCAGGGCTTATGCAGGGGAGGAAATTGAGAAGAGCCTATTCTTAGGGGAGTCTAAGAAGAGTGTTCCGCCTTTTAGGAAAGGTCAGCAGTATTCTAAGAAACAGAAGGGAGTTGCTAGTGGCACATTACAACCAGTCTGCGGTGCATGCAGGAAGGGTCACGACACTAGCAAATGTTGGAGGTCCATGGGAGCTTGTTTTGGCTGTGGCTCCATGGACCATCGCTTGTCTGAGTGCCCGAGAAGGAAGGAATTTAGTCGAGACTTGCAGCAGCAATATCAGCAGCCTTCTAAGGCAACACTTCCTGTGCCTAACCGACAGTAACAGCAAGTGAGACAAGGCCAAGGGCAGACATGGCAAGGCTAGGGATAGCAGAGACAAGGACAGCAACACCGACCCCAAAGGCAAGGTTGTGCTTATGCTTTGGCACAGGAAGAAGCAGAAGCGGCGGAGCATGTGGTTATAGGTAAGGTTTCTGTTTGTGGCGTTGAAGTTAAAGTGTTGTTTGATTCAGGATCTTCACACTCCTTCATCTCACCTCGATTCTCTAGTGGGATACAGGAATCATCAGCACAGTTGCCGTATGTGTTGAGCGTCATCACTCCAGTTGGTAAGAGGGTAACTTGTGACGACTATTACCCTGGTTGTCGAGTTCTCATCGGAGAAGTTCTTCTCCCGGCTGAACTTATCGTGTTACCCATGCACGATTTTGATGTAATCCTAGGCATGGATTGGTTGACCAAATATATGGCCTATCTAGACTGTTTCCGTAAGACTGTCACCGTAAAGGTGAGTGAAGCTAGCCCAAGTGCTGTATTCTAAGGTGACAAGAAGAGTTCGAACACTAGATTGATTTCAGCACTTCGAGCGGAAAGACTAATCCATAGTGGTTGCGAAGGGTATATTGCTTTCATTGTGGAGAAGAGAGCCCCTAAGAAACTAGAAAAAATTCCCGTGGTTTGTGAATTCCCTGATGTATTTCCAGATGAAGTGCCTGGCCTTCCTCCAATTTGAGAAGTGGATTTTACTATAAAGCTAGTACCGGGTACTGCTCCTATCTCTAAGGCTCTGTATAGAATGGCCCCGGCAGAGTTACATGAACTGAAAGTGCAGGTACAAGACTTATTGGATAAGGGGTTCATTTGTCCTAGCACATCACCATGGGGAGCCCCGGTTTTATTTGTGAAGAAGAAGGATAGGACCCTTAGGATGTGCATCGATTACCGGCAGTTGAACCAGATGACAATTAAAAACAAATATCCACTGCCTAGAATTGATGAATTGTTTGATCAATTACAGGGTGCGACATATTTCTCTAAGATTGATCTCAGGTCCGGATATCATCAGCTGCGAGTGAGGGACCAAGATACATCAAAAACAGCTTTCAGGACAAGATATGGGCATTATGAATTTTTGGTTATGCCTTTTGGATTGACAAATGCGCCCGCAGTGTTTATGGCCTTGATGAACAAAATCTTCTCGGCATATCTTGACCGGTTCGTGGTGATTTTCATTGATGATGTTTTGGTATACTCCAAGACCAAAGACGAGCATGTGGAACATTTGAGGACTTCTCTGCAATTGCTAAAGGACCATCGACTGTATGCTAAATTGGACAAGTGTGAATTCTAGTTGGAACAAGTTGCCCTTTTGGGGCATATTATCTCAAAGGATGGGCTTGCAGTAGATCCCGCTAAGATTGAGGCTATAACTACTTGGTAGAGTCCCAAAACGGTTGCAGAAGTTAGAAGCTTTGTTGGCCTGGCCGGTTACTATAGGAGGTTTGTGAAGGACTTTTCCAAGATAGTTGCACCTTTGACCAAACTGACCCGGAAGAATGAGCCATTTGTTTGGTCAACGGAATGTGAGTCGAGTTTCCAACTCCTTAAGGAAAAACTAACCTCAGCCCCGATCTTATCCTTACCAGAAGGGAGTGGCGGATTTGTTATCTATACAGATGCTTCGGGGATTGGGCTAGGATGTGTACTCATGAAGAATGGAAAGGTAATAGCATATGGATCTCAACAATTGAAGAAACATGAGAAAAGCTATGCCACACATGATTTAGAATTGGCTGCAGTAGTCTTCGCGTTGATGATATGGAGACATTATTTATATGGAGAGAAATTTTAAGTCCATAGCGACCATCGCAGTCTCCAGTATCTATTTTCGCAGCATGATCTTAATATGAGACAGCGCAAGTGGTTGGAATTTATAAAAGATTATGATTTCCCGATTAAATACTTCCCTAGAAAAGGAAATGTAGTGGCCGATGTTTTAAGCAGGAAATCCACCACCGAGTTGGCAACCTTGTGTGGTGAATGGTCTCTAGTAGAGGAATTCCTAGATCTAGATGTGGAAGTTGAATTCGTAGATGATAAGGTCATGTTAGTAGCTATGTCGGTCTTCGAACCCACCTTAATTCAACAAATCAAGGAGAGGCAGTTTGAAGACCCGAAGTTTGTCAAGATTCGTGACCACATTTCTGAGAGACCTGATTTCAGGATGGTAGACGGTGTATTGTACTTTAGAGACCGGCTTTATGTTCCAGCGGTTCAAAATCATAACTTGAAAATGGCAATTATGACTGAAGCACACCATGCTCAATATTCCATGCACCCCAGGAGTACAAAAATGTACCGAAATTTACATGGCAGGTTTTGGTGGAATAACATGAAAAGGGATGTAGCGGGCTTTGTGGCAAGATGCCTTACCTGCCAACGAGTGAAGGCTGAACACAGGAAGCCTCCCGGATTATTACATCCCCTGTAGATTCCTAAGTGGAAATGGGAGAATCTCACGATGGATTTCATTTTAGGGTTGCCTCGAACAAGTAGGCATCATGATGTAATGTGGGTGATTGTCGATCGACTAATGAAATCAGCCCGCTTTATTCCCATCAGGAAAGGGATGAAATTTCAGGAGATGGCCAAGACCTTCATTGATGAGATTGTACGGCTACATGGTACTCCAGCCTCAATTGTGTCTGATCGAGACAGTAGGTTCGTGTCTTCCTTTTGGCAGTCTTTTCAGAAGTCCTTAGGCACCAAACTCAGTTTCAGCACGGCTTACCATCCTCAGACAGACTGGCAATCGGAGCGAACGATACAGACCCTGGAAGATATGCTATGAGCTAGCGTATTAGACTTCGGAAAGGAGTGGGATGAACACCTTTCCTTATGCGAGTTCGCATACAACAACAGCTTTCACGCGAGCATCGGAATGGCTCCATTTGAAGCCTTGTATGGACGTAAGTACTGTATGCCCATCTGTTGGGAAGAAGTTGGGGTTAGGAGTTTCCATGGACCCACCATGGTGGCAGATACGGCGGAAAAAGTGCGAAAGGTGCAAGATAGATTGAAAAATGCACAATCACGTCAGAAAAGTTATGCAAATAATCGCCGTCGGCCCCTTGAGTTCCAAGTGGGAGATAAGGTCTTTTTGAAGGTTTCCCCAATAAAAGGTACTATCAGGTTTGGACAGAAGGGCAAGCTAGCTCGGCGTTTTGTAAGGCCTTTCGAGATACAGAGTAGAGTGGGAGACTTAGCTTATCGGTTGGAGCTAGCACCTCCGCTTGCGGGAGTTCATAATGTGTTCCACGTGTCAATGCTCAAGAAGTACCTCCCGGATCCTTCACATGTCCTTGAGTTGGACGACGTGCAAGTGAGGCCCGATGTGAGCTATGAAGAGAGACCCCTTCATATCGTTGACACTAAGGAACATGTGCTGCGTACACGAACTATCAAATGGGTTAAGGTGTTATGGGAGCACCATGGATAGGAAGAGGTCACTTGGGAACTTGAAGATCAAATTCGGGCAAAATATCCAGAGCTACTACCCCAGGAACGTTGCATTCGGAGGACCGAATGATCTTAAGTGGGGGAGGATGTAAGGTCCCGAATCCCACTAATCTTGATTTACATTAATTAAGCTTGTTCTATATTAATTGAACTCGATTAAGGCAATTTAATCCAAAATTATCGGGTTTGGGCCTTGGATAAGGAGTTGGGCGGAGTCCGGCCCCACTTTAGTAGTTAAGGGCTTTTTCGTAATTTGTCCGTGCACCTCTTGGACACCTCGTCCATTTCCTTTCGTGTAACTTTTCACGTGGATCATCTTTCGTGTTGGGTCCAACTTGAATTGGATTCATCTTGAGCCAACTAAAGTCACATGACTTAAACCGTAAATACCTTTAAGAAAGGGGTTTGCATGCAAAGATGGGGAAAATGATCATTAAAAGAGAGAGAGAGAGTCCTTTCTGTTCGTTCCTCCTTGGCTCTAGAGCGACTTCCTCTCTTCACCCTCCTCAACTCATGATTAGAGCTGGAAACAAGGGATTCTGTGCTTGCATGCAACGGTGACAGCTTCCATCCCTCCTCATCTTCCTCCTTTGGGCATTCCCTTTCTCTCTAAGCTACAGACCTGAGAGAACCCATATGTAACACTCCGACCCAGCTTGACCTCGTTTAGCGGCTAGTTAATCTTGTTTTCATTGCTAATCGTGTTTTGTTTGTGTTTTATTTTCGTTACGGGTCTTGGATAGGTAGTTGGGTTGAGTTTGACCTGGATTAAGTAGACTAAGCCCTTTTTCGTAATTTTAGCTTTTCTTAGACATGATCATTTTTGCATCATCTTGATGTCAACACGTGTCTTTCGTTGAGCTCATTAACTCTCGTAACTACGTCATTTGCAACCGAGGTCGTGTGATTCGATTGGACCTGGATTTGACTCAAACTGAAAATAGACTTACGACTTGGACCCTTTTGTAATTTGAACAACCCATTGCTTATATAAACCATCCATCGATCAAAACTCACATTCTCTCTCTCGTTTTCTCTCATTTCCTGCACTGCACGTGGAGCTCAACTCTCTCTTCTTCACTTGAATTCTCTCCTCCATCGATCAAGAGGAATTTGGGTCTTGCATGTGAGGTGAGTGGATCCCTTCCATTCTCTCATCTCCTTTCTCTATCTCTTTTCCTTCTTGTTTCTCAATTGCATGGTGTGTTTGTGATTCCAATCCTCATGCATGCATGTGGTTTTGTGTGTGTTAGGTTGTGTTTGGATCCAAGAACTTCAGTTGGGCAATTGATTTCCAATTTAAGGCAAGTATAACCATATCTTTGAGAACCCATGTTGGTATGCTTTTGATTTGGTTAGTTCTACATGAATTGATGTGGAAAAATGTATGTACAGCCCATTTAGTAGTATTCTCCTTCTGTCTATTGTACATTTGCAAATTTTGATGAGTTTCCAGACATTCTGTATGTGTTTCAGGAAATTTGAATTCGTGCAGGTACGGCTAAGCCGTATAGCACCTACGGCTCACAGTCCAGAGAGGAGAAAAACCCAGTTTTCCTCTACGGCTAGGGCACGGCTAAGCCGTGGATTGCCCTACGGCTAAGCCGAAGCTCAGCCGTGGCCCAGCCGTAGAACAATACAGGGTGCATTTTCTGGAATAACTGAGAGTCAGCAATTGACAGACCTTCTACGGCCCAGCCACGGCTAAGCCGTAGACCACACACGGCTAAGCCGTAGCACACACGCGGCTAAGCCGTATCCACATTAGATTAATGAAAGAAAATAAGGATAGGTGTAATGGAAAGGACCGATATGGCCTTCATGATGGAATGTAGAGCACCCAGACCTGCCTAACGGAATGTGATACAACGCGTGAATGATCTCGAGAGCTGCGAATCATTCATGTTCATTATCCGGATGTTAAGCACCTCCCCATGGGTGTTGGTTTAAGGGACTTCATGCACCGCCCGATTCCATGCAACACTAGACAACGGTGTATCGAATAACTTAAAACTACATCATCATGCACGGTTAGAAACACCGGATAACTAGATTAGAATTGGTTTGTAAATCAGGATGACTCGATTCCACATGACTTGTTGCATAACATATTGCATTCGATCATTGATCTCAACACTCTATATGATTACGTATGTTTCGTTACTTTCACATTGTGGTTATTTACCTTGAGTATGCATGTATGGTATGTTCACTCACAGATATGCTCGTATGATATGTTGTCACGATCGACTCAAGGTTTCCATAATTGATTCTGTATGGTCAGGCACTACTTAGCCTCAGCCTTAGGATCCCGACGGGGTGAATTTGGTATAGTTTATATGGCCTGCTGCAGTATGGATATGTCTTGGGGAACCGGACCCCAGGAAACCGAGACCCATTGTACCCTGGCCCGGACAATGGTGTTCTTTGCATGTTATAAGATCCCTCTTTTGGGAGCATATGGTAATGTAGTAGCCACTAGTCATGTACACAGCATGTATTCATTGATTCACTCAGCATATTTCTTTCTTGCATGACAGCCTAGTATACGAAAATGCCTTCTTTAATCACATGATGTTCTTTATTCTATTAGACACAGCGTGTGTTAACTTGCTATGGTTTATACTTTGCTGAATCTTCGCATTCACAGCTGTTTTTGGTGTTGCAGGCCCAGATACCCCTGCCGAACCCCCGCAAGTCGGCCAGACTCCAGATGAGACCCCCGGGGCCCATCAGGCCTAGAGGAGTGGATGTGATCACTCCACGGGAGAGCGTTTTTGGCATGCATCATTGGAGTCTTGTTTTGTGGATTTTCAGACTTGTATATGTCATGATTGTATATATTCTTTTGTCCGTTTTGTAAAACTTTCATATGTAATTATGTCAGTTTGTTCTGGGTATCCTCTCTCTTGCATTGTTAGTTTATGTTTCTGATATTTACAGCTTCCGCGTACTTGCTTGGCACGTATGAATGTTCCCTTGTGCGTGTGCATTTAGACTCGGTCTACGTGTGCATGCACGGGAGTACGTGTGTCATTAGGTTTGGCTTTTGCTAACCCCCAAACCCTGGGCTCGGGTTGTGACATACGTATTGTATGGTATCAGAGCATTCCTTGCTCATTCCTTGTTCTAGATGATAGGCATGTAGGCATGTAGGATCGTGGTGAGGATACGATTATTTCTTTGTGATCTTTCTAGATTTTGGGGCTTGTTGGGCGCTATTGTTTTGTGTTTGTGTCTGACTTTTTCCATTTTTCAGGATGGCATCAGGTTCCGGTTCTCAGCAGAACGCCGGAAATAATGAAAGCGGATCCGCACCATCATCGCAGACACAGAACACAGATGAACGCATCCTTATGCTATTTCAGTCTCTACAAGCACAATCGCAATCAATGCAGAACTTGCAAGCACAAGTTACCACCATGTTAGACCGACAAAGTCAAGCCCCAGTTCAGTCACATGTAGACCAGCAGGTGATCTTGCAGCCTCGAGAGAGTGACCCGAATGCCCTCTACGGCAAATTTCGCAAGCGAGGAGCTATTAAGTTTTTCGGGACAGAAGAGCCATTGAAGGCAGAACAGTGGTTGGAACAGACGGAGGACGTCTTTGAGACCGTCGTGTGCACGAACCGGCAGAAGGTCGGACTAGCAACTTCTATGTTTAGAGATGTCTCAAAAACTTGGTGGAAAAGCGTGAAAGACTCATACCGAGACATTCCTAGTGTGACAGTTTGGGAGATGTTCAAGCAGCAGTTCAGGAGGAAGTTCATCCCGGCTCATGTGTTTCGAGCCAAGGAGGTTGAGTTCCTAGCTCTCCGTCAGCAGCAGATGACAGTAGCAGAATAAGTGAACAAGTTTATGCAGTTGTCGCATTTTGCTCCAGACATGATCAGTACTGAAGAAAGGAAGGTGAACCGTTTTGTTGAAGGTTTGCATCCCCGGTACATGCACCACGTGACAGCGTTTCAGCGTCCGGCTACGTTCGATGATGCAGTGGACAGGGCCTATTCTGCCGAGGCCATCCACCAAGCTGCGAGAGCCGTTGAGCCCAAGCGACAGCCGCCTTTCAGTGCACGAGGACAAGTACAGAAGAAGACCAAAGGCCAGCAAAGTACTTCTAGTTCTACTGGAGTGACTTGTGGGCATTGTGGCAAGAGTCACGCGACTGATGCGTATTGGAGGAAGGCCGGTGCTTGTTTTATTTGCGGTTCGAGGGAGCATATGATCGCCAATTGTCCTCGACATAGAGCCTCCGGTGCAGCTCCATCTGGTCCTACCTCCGGTGCAGTTCCTAGCAGACCAAGTGCACCTACAGCTCCGAGCAAGTCACAGTCAGCTCGTCCAGGCTCGAGACAGCCTCGCCAGACAGCCCGTGCTTACGCTGCTACCCATGAGAGTGCCGAGGATCCACAGGTGGTTGAAGGTACTGTTTTGATTTCGCGCATCGAGGCATTAGCTTTATTCGATTCGGGGTCTACATGGTCTTATGTAGCACCTCATTTCGCCGAGCGGTTACATCAGCCGTCTAAGCCGTTGCCATATGTGCTGGTTGTATCCACCCCAGTTGGCAAGCGAGTGGAGTGTAGTATGTACTACCCCCATTGCGACGTGCAGATTGCAGGTCATCAGTTACCTGTTGATTTGATCCTGTTGTCGATGCTGGACTTCGACGTGATCCTTGGTATGGATTGGCTCACTCGATATCGTGCCTGTGTTAACTGTTACAACAGGACGATCTTCTTCGATTTAGGCAAGGGCTTCCGTTTCGAGGGCAGTCAGCAGAGATGCCCCCGACGTGTGATCTCGGCGTGTAAGGCAGATCGCTTGATCCGCCGAGGGTGTGAAGGCTTCATCGCCTTTATCTCAGCGAAGAAGGAGACGAAGCAGCTAGGTGAGATCCAGGTGGTCTGTGACTTCCCCGATATCTTTCCAGACGATGTGCCAGACTTACCCCCGGTTCGAAATGTGGAGTTCGCCATTGAGCTTGTTCCCGGCACGGCACCGATCAGCAAGGCTCCGTATCGCATGGCCCCAGCTGAGTTGTCTGAGCTGAAGAAGCAATTGCAGGAGCTTTTGGATAAGGGTTTCATTCGCTCGAGCGTTTCACCTTGGGGAGCACCAGTCTTGTTTGTCAAGAAGAAGGATGGTACTTTTCGGATGTGCATAGACTACCGCCAGCTGAACAAAGTGACTATCAAGAACAAGTACCCCTTACCCAGGATTGATGAGCTGTTTGATCAACTTCAGGGCGCAGCATATTTTTCGAAGATTGATTTGAGGTCTGGATATCACCAGTTGAGAGTCAAAGAAGATGACATTCCTAAGACTGCCTTCAGGACTCGTTATGGACATTATGAATTCCTCGCGATGCCTTTTGGACTAACCAACGCACCTGCAGCTTTTATGGCATTGATGAATCAGATCTTTGCTCCTTTCTTGGACCAGTTCGTGGTTGTTTTTATTGATGATATACTAATCTATTCTAAGTCAGCAGAGGAGCATCGGGAGCACTTGAGAAAAGCCTTGTCGTTGTTGAGAGAACATCGATTGTTTGCCAAGTTTTCGAAATGTGATTTTTGGCTTGAGCAGGTGGCATTTTTAGGTCATATCATTTCACGAGAGGGATTGGCAGTCGATCCATCTAAAGTGGAGGCAGTAGTGAATTGGCCTAGCCCCAAGACAGTGACAGAGGTTCGCAGTTTCCTTGGTCTAGCAGGTTATTACCGTCGATTTGTCCAGGACTTTGCTAAGATCTCTTCTCCTTTGACGAAGTTGACCAGGAAGAATGTACCATTTGTTTGGACTGAGGAGTGTGAAGCCCGTTTTCGGACTTTGAAAGAGAAGTTAACTACAGTTCCAGTGTTAGCCTTGCCAGATGGTAGTGAAGGATTTGTGGTTTATTCAGATGCTTCTCGAGTTGGTCTAGGCTGTGTGTTGATGCGGCATGGGAAGGTTATTGCTTATGGATCGAGACAGTTGCGAGAACATGAGAAGAATTACGCCACCCATGATTTGGAATTGGCAGCCATCGTGTTTGCATTGAAGCTGTGGAGACATTATCTGTATGGTGTGCAGTTTGAGGTTCGTTCTGACCACCACAGTTTACAGTACTTATTCACGCAGCAGGAGCTGAACATGAGACAGCGGAGATGGCTTGAGCTTATTAAGGATTATGACTTCCCGATCAAATATCAGCCAGGCAAGGGGAATGTGGTGGCAGATGCGCTCAGCAGGAAAGCAGAGTCAGTGCAGCTATTGAGCAGTTTCCTCTTAGAGTTCCATGGTCTCCCTGTTGAAGTAAAACTAGTGGATGAGTGCGTGACTTTGGCTAGTACGCTAGTGTTTCAGCCTGAGATGATTCAGCAGATTAAAGACAGGCAGTTTGAAGATCTAACCTTGAAGCGCATTCGAGATCACATTGGAGACAGACCCGATTTCAGACTCGAGGATGGTGTACTCTATTTTCGGAGTAGGTTGTGCGTGCCAGCAGTTGATGATTTCAAGGAGAAACTGATGAACGAAGCGCATTACGCTCGATACGCGATGCACCCAGGTAGCACGAAGATGTTTCGGAATCTCAAAGATCGCTTCTGGTGGAACAACATGAAGAGAGAAGTCGCAGGATTTGTTGCTCGCTGTTTGACATGCCAGAAGGTGAAGGCAGATCATCAGAGACCGCCAGGCTCGTTGCATCCTTTGCATATACCGCAGTGGAAGTGGGAAAACATCACCATGGACTTCGTTTCCGGGTTACCGCCGACGAGCAGGAAGAACAACGCCATTTGGGTGATTGTAGATCGATTGACGAAGTCGGCCCATTTCATTCCTTTTCGGAAGGGTATGACATTTTCAGAGATGGCTAGGAAGTTCGTGGATGAGATCGTCAGGCTCCATGGTACCCCCGTGTCGATTGTATCCGATAGAGATAGCTGTTTTGTTTCATTTTTCTGGAGAGCATTCCAAGAGGCTTTGGGTACGAAGTTGAGTTTCAGCACGGCATACCACCCTCAGACGGATGGGCAATCAGAGCGGACGATTCAGACTTTGGAGGACATGTTGCGAGCCAGCGTGTTGAGTTACGAGAAAGAATGGGATCTTCATCTATCGTTGTGCGAGTTTGCTTACAACAACAGCTTCCATGAGAGCATTGGGATGGCGCCATACGAAGCATTGTACGGGAAGAAGTGTAGAAGTCCAGTTTGTTGGGAAGAAGTTGGAACTCGAAGTTTTCACGGACCGACGATCATTGCCAAGACTACGGAGAAGGTAGAGAAAGCAATTGAGAACTTGAAAGTTGCTCGGTCGAGGCAGAAGAGTTATGCAGACACCCGCAGACGACCCTTAGAGTTTCAGGTTGGCGAGTGGGTTTTTCTGAAGGTCTCACCGATGAAGGGTACGATCCGTTTCGGCCAGAAAGGCAAGTTAGCTCCACGCTATGTCGGACCGTTCGAGATCAAGAGTCGGATTGGTGATTTGGCCTATCGATTAGAGCTTCCCGAGATGTTTTCAGGAGTACACAACGTTTTCCACGTTTCGATGCTTTGGAAATATGTCCATGATCCCTCCCATGTCATTCGTTACGACGAAGTTCAGATCCAGCCGAGTGCTGCGTACGTTGAACGACCGCTCCGTATCGTGGGAACCCGAGAGCAGATACTCCGCACCAGGACGATTCAATGGGTCAAAGTGCTTTGGGAGCATCACAGTCCCGATGAGGCTACTTGGGAGTTAGAAGAGCAGATGGCACGTCAGTACCCCGATTTGTTTTCCCAGGTATGAGTGAGTTAGTGTGCATTCCGAGGACGGAATGATTCTCAAGTAGGGGAGAATGTAACACTCCGACCCAGCTTGACCTCGTTTAGCGGCTAGTTAATCTTGTTTTCGTTGCTAATCGTGTTTTGTTTGTGTTTTATTTTCGTTACGGGTCTTGGATAGGTAGTTGGGTTGAGTTTGACCTGCATTAAGTAGACTAAGCCCTTTTTCGTAATTTTAGCTTTTCTTAGACATGATCATTTTTGCATCATCTTGATGTCAACACGTGTCTTTCGTTGAGCTCATTAACTCTCGTAACTACGTCATTTGCAACCGAGGTCGTGTGATTCGATTGGACCTGGATTTGACTCAAACTGAAAATAGACTTACGACTTGGACCCTTTTGTAATTTGAACAACCCATTGCTTATATAAACCATCCATCGATCAAAACTCACATTCTCTCTCTCGTTTTCTCTCATTTCCTGCACTGCACGTGGAGCTCAACTCTCTCTTCTTCACTTGAATTCTCTCCTCCATCGATCAAGAGGAATTTGGGTCTTGCATGTGAGGTGAGTGGATCCCTTCCATTCTCTCATCTCCTTTCTCTATCTCTTTTCCTTCTTGTTTCTCAATTGCATGGTGTGTTTGTGATTCCAATCCTCATGCATGCATGTGGTTTTGTGTGTGTTAGGTTGTGTTTGGATCCAAGAACTTCAGTTGGGCAATTGATTTCCAATTTAAGGCAAGTATAACCATATCTTTGAGAACCCATGTTGGTATGCTTTTGATTTGGTTAGTTCTACATGAATTGATGTGGAAAAATGTATGTACAGCCCATTTAGTAGTATTCTCCTTCTGTCTATTGTACATTTGCAAATTTTGATGAGTTTCCAGACATTCTGTATGTGTTTCAGGAAATTTGAATTCGTGCAGGTACGGCTAAGCCGTATAGCACCTACGGCTCACAGTCCAGAGAGGAGAAAAACCCAGTTTTCCTCTACGGCTAGGGCACGGCTAAGCCGTGGATTGCCCTACGGCTAAGCCGAAGCTCAGCCGTGGCCCAGCCGTAGAACAATACAGGGTGCATTTTCTGGAATAACTGAGAGTCAGCAATTGACAGACCTTCTACGGCCCAGCCACGGCTAAGCCGTAGACCACACACGGCTAAGCCGTAGCACACACGCGGCTAAGCCGTATCCACATTAGATTAATGAAAGAAAATAAGGATAGGTGTAATGGAAAGGACCGATATGGCCTTCATGATGGAATGTAGAGCACCCAGACCTGCCTAACGGAATGTGATACAACGCGTGAATGATCTCGAGAGCTGCGAATCATTCATGTTCATTATCCGGATGTTAAGCACCTCCCCATGGGTGTTGGTTTAAGGGACTTCATGCACCGCCCGATTCCATGCAACACTAGACAACGGTGTATCGAATAACTTAAAACTACATCATCATGCACGGTTAGAAACACCGGATAACTAGATTAGAATTGGTTTGTAAATCAGGATGACTCGATTCCACATGACTTGTTGCATAACATATTGCATTCGATCATTGATCTCAACACTCTATATGATTACGTATGTTTCGTTACTTTCACATTGTGGTTATTTACCTTGAGTATGCATGTATGGTATGTTCACTCACAGATATGCTCGTATGATATGTTGTCACGATCGACTCAAGGTTTCCATGATTGATTCTGTATGGTCAGGCACTACTTAGCCTCAGCCTTAGGATCCCGACGGGGTGAATTTGGTATAGTTTATATGGCCTGCTGCAGTATGGATATGTCTTGGGGAACCGGACCCCAGGAAACCGAGACCCATTGTACCCTGGCCCGGACAATGGTGTTCTTTGCATGTTATAAGATCCCTCTTTTGGGAGCATATGGTAATGTAGTAGCCACTAGTCATGTACACAGCATGTATTCATTGATTCACTCAGCATATTTCTTTCTTGCATGACAGCCTAGTATACGAAAATGCCTTCTTTAATCACATGATGTTCTTTATTCTATTAGACACAGCGTGTGTTAACTTGCTATGGTTTATACTTTGCTGAATCTTCGCATTCACAGCTGTTTTTGGTGTTGCAGGCCCAGATACCCCTGCCGAACCCCCGCAAGTCGGCCAGACTCCAGATGAGACCCCCGGGGCCCATCAGGCCTAGAGGAGTGGATGTGATCACTCCACGGGAGAGCGTTTTTGGCATGCATCATTGGAGTCTTGTTTTGTGGATTTTCAGACTTGTATATGTCATGATTGTATATATTCTTTTGTCCGTTTTGTAAAACTTTCATATGTAATTATGTCAGTTTGTTCTGGGTATCCTCTCTCTTGCATTGTTAGTTTATGTTTCTGATATTTACAGCTTCCGCGTACTTGCTTGGCACGTATGAATGTTCCCTTGTGCGTGTGCATTTAGACTCCGTCTACGTGTGCATGCACGGGAGTACGTGTGTCATTAGGTTTGGCTTTTGCTAACCCCCGAACCCTGGGCTCGGGTTGTGACACCATATTAGATTGGAAGTCCTTTCCCTAACCACATAGCAAGAGACAGTTGGAGAGGGTTAGTACTGTTGGAAAAGGCAAGTATTGAGTTATATGTGTTGCATGCATGATTAAGTATGGATATTTACTTGCATTTCCCAATTTCATCCATTTCCCTTCATGGTTTTAATTGATATGAATGTAGTGTGTATTGAATTAGAATGATAAAGATGGGAATAGAGGTTATGGGAGTACAGAACACCTTAATTGGATGCTACTAGTAAGTCATAAAACCCCCTCCCCAATATAGGTTCTATACTAACTGAAATCGGAATTGAGCTACAGAACTGTATTCAGATTTCTGAAGCTTACGGTGAAGCTATGATTGAGTCGTGAGCATCTACGGCTCAAAGTCCAGAGAGCAACAAAATGTGATTTTGTACTACGGCACACCTACGGCTACGACGTGGATTTCACTATGGCTAAGCCGTATCCAGCCCGTACCCAAGCCGTAGGTCTTCCTACGACGAGCTTTCCAGAGAGCTCATAGAACCTAGTTTCTTCTACAGTTTGCACAAGGCTACACTGTGGAATACCCTACGGCTACACCGTAGCCTCCCCGTAACCTAGCCATAGGCTTAGCGCGGCTAAGCCGTAGTCCAACATACGGTTGGGCTGTAATTGCGCCTGAAAGTCTGGAAGGAATTTGACCCACTCGGCTAAGCCGTAGCCTTGTACACAACTGCCTTGTACACGACTAAGCCGTAAGTACCCAGTAAAACAGGATGTTAGGGACTCTCAATGATTTTGTAGGACCTTAGTATTAGCACCTTCTATACCACTACAGAGGCCCAATGGTAAGTACATGTTGGGGAGAATGAATGGTTCCCGGAGGGTCTCCCAATGGCAAGTCATGGATGTTGGCATAAGAAGGGTGTCCTGTATGCACAAGGCAATACCAAGACACGGTAACATAACGACACTGAACATCTTATGTGTACATAGTGTTGAATGCCCTTGGGGACTATAAGTTACTGATTTGGGGTGAAGGTAATAATTCCTTGGGTACTCACTTAAGCTGAATGCATCCATATTGTTACGATATACCACCTTCAACATGAATTACTTCTTTTAGCAAAACCCTGAGGCAATTCAGACCTGAGCTTCTAATGAGTGCGTGTCTGACAAGCCAGAGCTTCTAATGAGTGCGAGCTTGTTAGCCAAGGGTATGATATGACTGATATGATTGGATATAAGTCAGCACCACTCAGCTTACGCCCTTTGGGGTATATGTTATGTATGTTATCACTGCAGTAGATTTACGAAGGAGCAGTCGGCGCTCCTCGGGAAGCTAGCTTGATCCTCTAGCGACCCATATGATATGTGTATGCTCCCTTTTAGGAGAATAGAGCGTCGTGGTTGCCAATCAGTATGTATGACATTTAAGTTGTAACTTCTCACTCATGCATTATGTTCAGTGATTATTCTTATTGATATATATTATGTTATACTCGTTTCATATGCCTCAGTACTTGCTTAACCGTCATGTTAACAGTGTTACCCTCGGTATTACAGGTCCAGTACCCCATCCCAACGCAGACACTGACGCGTCCCCGGAGGGTACCCCAACGGTACCTCGAGGTGTAGATGAGTAGAAAGATGGCGACGTCTTTTACTAGCCATCCCACGGAGCGCGACTATTTTTGGGAGATATCATTGTTATGCTTGGAACCTTTTGTATCAAATACTTAAGTAGTTTTCTTAGAATGTATTTTAAAAAAAAAAGACTTCAACACTATCATATATATATATATGTTTACTTTTGAAAGTTAACAGACTATGAACTCGTGTGCTCTTGATAATTACTGAGTATTTCGCAGGATTTCGTTTATGATAAATTATGTTTGTACGTGTGTCAGCATACCTCACACGTTCCTGTGTGGAATCTCCCTTGTAGGAATTCGTGCATAATCCTTCAGGGCACGGATTTTCTACGGGATTACGTATCCACGCCCTGGGGGCCCACTCAAATCTCCAAATTCCCGGGATCGGGGCGTGACATCACACACCTACCGTTAGTACTTTTATGGGGCCCACTTTTGGGTTCCTTTTGGGGATGGAAAGATTTATGTGGGACCACTCTAAATATCAAGTTTGGCCCCAGTCACATGTCTTTAACCCCTTCATCCATGGCCCATAAATCCAGTCCATTCAGATTGGTGTTTAATTAATCCAACGGTCTAGTAAATTTAGATTTAACCAAAAAGGTATGACTATTAGGGGGTCCTTGTATATTATAAGATTTGGATTGGGTGATAGTTGAGCCCCACCTACACTTTTCAAAAAATAATGATGAGAATTTGTTTTCATAAGATTATTTCCCAATAGCTATGTGTGTGAATACATATATATATATATGGGTCCTCTTCCTGCGCATGCATCCCTCATAGACTTTTTGTGCACATTCCTCAGTGGGGCCCACTATGGACCCCACCAAGGGATGTGACTGGGGCAGGGGGATGGGAATATCCATGCGAAACCACTCCATGTATCAAATTTGGCACCAATCACATGTCCTTAACCTCTTTATCCGTGGCCCAAAAATACATTCAATTCGAACCGGTTTACAATTGATCCAAATGTCTAATAAATTCGAATCTAACCAAAACTTGGGGTGTGTGCCTACCAAAGCGTCCCATTGTGTTGCATAGTTTAGATTAGGTAATAAATGGGCCCCACCTAGAGTTCTCACGAAAAAAATGATGAGGAACGAATGCATATGAAGATTCTCCTTTCTCTCTCTCTCTATATATATAGCTCATGTACATGCTTCCCTTACCATTGTATGGTAAAAGCCCTAGTAGGGCCACCTACTGGTCCATCTGAGTAGGCCACCTACTGGTCCATCTGAGTAGACAATCGAAGCCCACCCGTTAAAATCGAGTTGGATACAAATGAAAATATGTTAGTGTGAAGTATTAAATGCTTTAGTTTCTTGGGCACAAGTAAGCCCACACAAGTGGGAAGATAGCCCATCGATACAAGAAGATAGTCCACACATGTGGAAAATGAGTTCGCACATACTGAAGAAAGCCAGACACTTGGAAAGGGATATGGGGCCCTCATGGCACCACTTTCTCCAGGCCGTTTCACACTCTGATCCCTCCATGATTGGGCACCAGCTACAATTTCACTCTCACCAAACCTTAATCCACTATAAAATTGAATACATGATTTATAATGTGATTAGCACAGTATTATGCCTTATTAATCCTATGTATTAATTGCATTATCAATTATGTATTCAATCTTATAGTGGGACTGAATCCTGTCAAAGTAAAATTTGAGAATAAACTATTGAGGGGATATAATTCAATTTTAATAATTCGGATCATTAGGAGGTGAGTCTTACGTTGAGTTTCACACATGCAGGGGTAGCGTGCAATAGACCACTTAGGGGATTTGGACTTCTAAGTCATGTGAACTTAGAATCATAATGATTTTTTCAATTGAAGCACGATACAATATTAGTCATATTTGCATTCATTCATCTTATTGATATTCTGAATGATAGACTAAAAACTTATTCATCTTATAAGGCGATAATTTACTACTAACTATATGCATGAGTTCGTCACGTAGCCATTTTTGGCATCTGCAGAAATTTTTTTTTTTTTTTTTTGGGAATTGAAAGTTTTTTCTTTTTTGTATCAGTTGTGAAAGAGGAATTAGTTTTGTTGTTATCAAAATGGATACTAAAAGCGGAATTACGTACTGGCCAAGTTCCTAAACTAGTTATCGAAGTGGATACAAAAGAAGGTATTGAGTTTTGGTGTAGAGCAGACACAAGTTAGGATACATTAATAGCTAAAAGCAAAGGCTTCCAATGATACCCATAGTTGTATTGTCTTCCATCTATGAATGGAGGATACAAAAACAGAGAAAATAGAAAAATTTTGAAATACAAAACAAGAGAAAGAGATGAATCAATAACGTTCATTCATGAACTTGAAAGCCTGATTGGTTTGGTCATTTTCGTTGAAGAGTCAAACCTGTGGTCTAGGGTTTTGGATAGCACTCTTCTACCAGCTAAAACTGATAGTGCTTCTGATAGGTCACTTACTTTAATATGTTCATAATTTGGGCAAGGTCTCATCTAATTAGTCAACTGAACCCCAAAAGATAATCCAGGGTTCCAAGTAATAATATTTCTGATGTGAACAGTAGATGGGTTGGTCTCAGGTTGAGTCTATTCGTACTATTTTACCATCCCAGGTTGAGTCTATTCATACTATTTTACCATCCAATTGACTCCATACTTGATTAGATCCGACTTATTGCATTAGAACTTGGCAACCATTCCGAATCCAATCTCTTTAATCAAATGCTAAGCTTAATTATTTCAACTGAATTAGGACATGGTTCAGGTTGAAGATAAACATACATGATACCCATAATGCTCAAACCAACGTCATCCCGACCGAAACTGAACAATTGGCACAAACAGTCCGTACACTCCTTTCTCTGGACGCCCCAAAGGCCATTTCTCTAACTTCTGCACTGTTCAACAGTCAATAACACAGCATTTTTTATTCCTTCTGGATCATTTGTCACTTGGAAGATCATATATTCCTTCTCCAAAGTCCCTATCATGAATTCAGAGCATTGAAGAATAAAAGATTTGATGATCCATTTCTTCCTGATGGACCCATACATGTTGGTTTTTTCTAAGTGGGTTCTGACGTGGCGATTCGGTTGGCAGGGACTCTTTATCTTTTCCGTTCATTTAAGCCATAAAATGACTATTTGAAAGGAACACCGTTGAAATTCTTCTATAGCTTTCCTGCCAGTTTTTTATCAGCTGGAGCATGTGAAAGGGAAGGTTAAATCCGCACGTCTCAAGGCGAAGTTAGGGAAGTGTGATTCTCATAACAGTTGAAGAGATTTTTGGTATCTTTCTTTAAGGTTATGGAATCAGTAGAGAAATAACGGGTCAATATAGATTCTGATGAATCTATAAAACCTTTTCAAAGGATTATTTTTTTTTTCACTGTTCGCTATTAAACTCATTTTCGCTTGTCCTATTGTCTTTTTACAATTGGTTGAATGCCCATCGCACCTGTGGACCGCTCCAACCTTTGCTCTTACCATCTAAAAACAATCGCGACGGTAAAAGGACTAGACTTTTAAAAGAATGTTTCTTCAAACAAGGTCTATAAATGTGCACAAGTTCATCTAGAAAGTTTCATGATGGGAGTCACTTTTGTGGGTGCCAAATCAATCAAAGTTATTAATTCCAGCAAGTTACGTACAAGAAAATCTGATGAGAAGCAGGCCACAACTTTAAAACTTGCGAATCTGGCTATGTGCATGCCAGACAGCAGTGTTGAGGTGGGCCACACAGGCAGATTCACAATAAAAATATCCTCGGTTATAGAGTGTCTAACTAGTAAACCATTTTTGACCAAACCACTCATACTTTGGTAGAATTCATATGATTGGGACCCCACGAATTGTGATCTGGACCCAAATTTGATGCAGTTCATGTGGTCTCGTTATGGCTGAACCGGACCCAAACTCCACCTGTTGCCATCCCTGCCATTAAATTTTCCAAGTAGATTTGCCAATAAATACAATTATTTATAGCTTAACATTGTATCCAGAATGTTGCCAATTTTATTGTTTTTAACAAGCCAGGATCCCAAACATTTAAACCCCAGTCCGAAGAACTTTGTCGAAACCGATAAAAGATATCCACTGATATGGCCCCCACAAGCAAACATGCACCCAGATTCAGTCTACATGTTGAGGCTCATGCAGATGTATGATCCAAATAAAAAACAGTTCTAGCCCAAATCCAGTCTGCATGTACAGGCCCATAGGGAAATAGAAGCCATGCAGAACGAACCTGTGATGGACCAATGAACAGATCAGAGATATTTTGACATTCATTCCGAGTAAACAGATTAATTATAAGTGCAGGGATGAAAGGTTCCCGAGTACACGAGTTGCGGGAGAAATCGGGTATGGATCTAACATTTGGACCCAATTTTATTTTGGGTATGGCCTTGGTTCCATTGCCTAGTTCCAAATTAAATATACATTCAGTTTCATGGACTAACTCAAAGCACAAAAGGACTAAGGAGGAAGCGTCCTCGATTTAATAACAAAACCCTCAACCTAATGACAAAATCTGAATCCGCGAGGAGAGAACAAGAGAAAACCCGTGAGTGAAACTGATATTCGTGTTATTTCAATCAGCAACATGACATTGTCTTCTATAGCAACCCCCAGCCCTTAACTTCTTGAAATAATAAAATTAAGTTGCTAAAAATAGTATGTATCCTAATAATGTAAAAACCCATAAACTAAGCTTTAAATTACTTTTCATGACCTTCCCTTGAAAATTCAAATTAAAATAGTCTAAAAAATGGAAAAAATACAAGAAGTAGAACATTACTATAAATATTAAACTTGCACAAAAGCTGCATTTGGAACTTTGAAATGGCCTCAAGATCGTAATGGAAATGACAACTGCCTTTGGATTTTACCTATATTGTGGATCACTTCAATAGTTTTGATATGAGAACTTGTGCGTTGCATGACGATTAATTAACACTTTATTTATTTTTTTTTTTCTTACAATCTTCGTATTTCAAAAATTGTTTTGCCACTTATTCTACATAAATTCAGGTCCATCTGTTATATACCCGTGGACCCATTTAGTTACCCCAGTCTTCACAGTATATCAACAATTGTTTTGCCACTTATTCTACATAAATTCAGGTCCATCTGTTATATACCCGTGGACCCATTTAGTTACCCCAGTCTTCACAGTATATGTGGAAATATTCTCGTATGAGCATTTTGCAGATTATGAATATGCGGTCTAGCTCATGAAACCTTCCTGGATGTATTCCTTTCATGGTCAATAGAATTGATGGAAAGGACTCTATTAAGATATGGATTATGAAAACAATCAACTCCATCCAATTATTCTAGCCCTTGATTCAAGGGCCTTAAGATTTAATGGTCTGTCAACCATGCATAGATTATTTTGAGAATCAATCCAACAGACAGTAGAGTTTCAATGGGCAAAAAATAGGCATGATGCCAGATTTTGCGGAGATAAGAGTGTGAAAAATGCTAGAAGATCATAGGTGGGGAGCCCAAGTAGGCCTTGTCAGAAAGTTTGGAGTCAATCCTATACATCTAATCCTTTCATTTATGGTCCACAAATTTAATGACATTATATTAAAGAAAATATTTGACCCTCGATCCAACAATCCAATCCATTTTGATAAGTGAAAACTAGATGTATCCAATGTAATTCAAGGGATCGCAGGTGTATGGATGGTTTAGATGGATCAGAAAGTCTACCCCCACTATGTTGGCCTCAATGTAATATAGTAAGGGATAGATGCAGTTGAATATTTTCCACGACATACGGGAGACGCTCATGTAGATCCATCCCTCACTATATGGTGAGGGACAAACTTGATGGGCACAACGAACTAATCATGGGACTTGGGGGATGAAAAGGGACCTTTTAGATGGGCACATATATCAAGTTTAGAGTTAATCCCATGCTTCTAACCCTTTCATCTGTGGCCTACAAATTTAATAACTTCATATTAAAGAAAAAAAATTGACCCTCAATCCCACAGCCCAATCCATTTGCATCGGTGAAAATACAATGGATCCAATGTAATTGAGGGGTCTTGTATGCATAGATGGTTTGGATGGATTACAATGGATGTCGCACTATGTTGCCCTCACCATAATAAGGTAAGCGATAGATCCCCATGAATATTTTTCTTAGTACGTATATATGTATTATATTAGTTTATGAGTACAATAACCTATGCTAAGCATGTGCATGACCCATAGGGCTAGGGTCCCTATGCCACTTAACTATTTTTGAGCCTTTCTTCACAAACAATTCTATATTAGTATTGTGTGGTGTAGTAGACTATTACTTGAGTGTATTTTTCAAAAAAGCAAAAAAGGCTATAAGATCAAACCCAGCCCCTTACGATTTTTATAGCCTTTTTACTGAAGCTAAACTCAAAGGGCATGTTTGGTAAAAGATCATTGAGGAATAGAAATTTGATTTCTGGGGTATCTATCAAGATCTATGTTTGGTGTTAGCAAATCTCCGATGATTTTGACATAATTAAATCCTCACTTCTTGTGATTTCCAAGTTCTACCTCCTCCCATCGGATTTCCAAATCATCTCATCCAAAACAATGGCTATAAAAGGCTAAATCCTTACCTGAAAGAGTACACAGCTTTTCATGGATTGGGGTAGCTGTAACATTCCGGCCCAATTTAATCTAGTTTAGCGACTAATAAATGTGGTTTTGGATCCATTTATAGCGAATTAGGTTTATGCTTGTTGTTTTGTCCTTTTGAGATTTGTTGCGGGTCATGGATAGGTAGTTGGGTTGAGTTTAACCTGGAATAGGCAAACATGAGCCCTTTTTTGTAATTTTTGATTTTCTAAGAGTTCGTCATTCATGCATCATCTTGGTGTCAATATGTGTATCTTGTCGAGCTCGTTAACTTCTGTCACTAACTCGCTTGCAAACAATGTCATTTGTTTCTGTTGGACCGTTAATTAACTTGAACTGTAATTATCCTAAGCTTGTGGACTTATTTATAAAGTGAGTCATCCTTATCTTATATAAGGGAAGATATCCGCCGACTTTTCCTTGTTTCATCTCTCTTAACGCCAGTTTTCTCTCTCTCACTCCCTTGCTCTTGGTTTCTTTCTTTCCTTTCCTTCTTCTTCTCATGATCTAAGAGAAAAGGAAATTCTTGTGCACTCAGTTACACGTCTTCTCTTCTTCCTTCATTTCTTCATCTTGCTTCTTGGAGCACTCTAAGGTAAGAGAGGGTTCTTGCTCATCTTTATGTGTTTGTACGTTTCCTCCTTTGTTTCTTCTTCTTCGTTTATTGTGTGTTCTACTGTAAGCTTTGAAGTCATGCTATCCTATGTGAGTCTAAGATGTGATTGCACTGCATGCATACCTTTTTTTTGCTCACTCTTGGCGTGCATGGTGTTAGGAATGCATTTTCGAGATCGATTGGGCCAAAGAACAACTAAGTTAAGTAAAAAGCTCGTTTAAGGCAAGTATAAGCACAGTATGGATGAACATATGTTGGTACACGTTGATTATTATTATTTCTTTTAATTGCTCTCTCAAGTGTGTGGTTATGGATAGCCCCATTTAGCTTGATATTAACATGATATATGTCATTTCCATGAGTACAAGACATTCACTTCAGTTGTTTTGTACAGAGTTCTGTTACCCGACCAATTGGGCCTAGGGTCCGACCGATCGAACGCTCCCAGAACTGAAATCCGACCGATCGGGCTTCAGAGTCGACCGGTCGGCCCGAAGCACTTTTGCCCCAGGAGATTCAGGGTCCAACTGAATCCTATTCTTGCTCATTCTTATGTTCTTGCTTCTTTCACACCCAAAGGACCTTTTTATGCTACCTTCTGGTCTCTCTGCTCTTGAATGAATTGAAGAAAAGATAAGGTTAATGATGTGACCTTATAGGGCCTTCACCTGGATTTCTCAACCACATAACTTACCTAATGGGGTACCTTAAAAGCATGAATGGTCTTGCGGGCTGTGACACATTCATGTGTGTTATCCAATTGTTAAGCATCTCCCCATGGTTGTTGGTTTAAAGGACTTTGATACATGTTTATCGATACAGTGCAACACCCACGAAATGAGCAACTGTGTATCGAATAACTTAAAACTATATCATCATGCATGGTTAGAAACATTGAACAACTAGGTTAGGGTTAGCTAGTAAACAATCGTGATTCTCAATACTAACTTGACTTGCATTGCATATTGAGTTCGATTATTGCCTTCCATGCTCTTATCCTTATTTCGACGTATAATTGTTCGCTTAACTTGTAATTAATCGCTTGTAACGATGATATTGCAAGACTTGAGTTTGGTGTTTGAACCTAGTACGATCACGCACTATATTGCTTGCTTGTGATATGATACATGTACTATACTACCTGAATGTGACATTGAATTGATATGCATCATTTGACATGATTGATTTGGTCTAACTCTACTTAGCCTCAGCCTCAGGATACTCGACGGGGTTGACTTTGGCGTAGCCTACTTGTTGCTTCTGTAGTGTGCTCTTGTCTTAGGATTCCGGATCCTGGGAACTAGAGACCCATTCGTACCCTGGCCCGGTCAATAGTGTTCTTGTCTTACTTGATCTCAATAGGGAGAATATGGCAAATGTAGTAGCCACCTAGCTAGTTTATCTGTTTTATGATTCTGATAACATGCTTATGTCTATGCACGACTTGCCTAGTATACGATCATGAACTCTATGCATTATTATTTGTTAACTATTCTGCTAGACATAACGTTTGTCAACTTATTGTTTTTTATACTTTGTTGAATCATTATATTCATGAATTGTTCTTGGTGTTGCAGGCTCAGATCCCTCAACCGACCCCTCGTCGGTCTGCCAGACTCCAGGAGAGACGCGAGAGGCCCAGTCAAGGCTAGAGGAATGGATGTGATCCCTACAGTGGAGAGCGGCCTTGCATTGGCATTAGTTATTTGTCTTGTTATGTGCAGGGCTTGAATTGGGCTTTTGGGTTTCCTTGTATACCTTACATTTTTGTCTCGAAAATACTGTCTTCCCATTTTGATTTGTACATTCTATAATTAATATAACTTTTGGTACTTGTTGGATCTAGTTGCGCATTCCTTTTCTTGCAATGATGCTTACGGCTTCCGCGTACACCATGTTTGCACGTGTGAATATCCCTGGTGTGTGTACACTTAGACGAGGCCTTGGTGTGTGTACACGGGAGTACGTGTGTCACTAGTTAGGTTTTTACTAACCCCCGATCTTTGAGCTCAAGTTGTGACAATAGCCCAAGCTTGAACTGGGCCCAGCTCAATTTGGTTAGGCTTGGGCCTTTGGTTTAAGTACTCAAGCCGGGCTCGAATGTCAAATTTTGGCCTAATTAATAAATAGACCAGGCTCGGACTTAGCTATAGAGAGCCCAAAGCATAGCCCAACCCGATTGAAAATGGTATAATAAGAAAATATGGAAGAGTACACATGGGATATATTTGGCTTGGCATGATTGATTAAATCGGCAGGCTCGAGCCAAGCTTTACGACTATGTTGCGCTTAGCCGAGCCTGAGCCAGTGTTTCTAAAGTTGGGCTGGGCTTGGATATGCCTTAGTCTGGCTCGACATAACCCAAGACCACCCTATACACAGGTTCTTATGGACAGAGTTGGCTGAGTCCAAACTAGGCTCAACCCGATTTGGTTTTGGCTTGGGCCTTTTGTTTAAGTACTCAAGCTTGGCTTGGATGTCATATTCTTGCTCATTTAATAAATGCGCGGGGCTTGGACCTAGCTGTAAAGTGTCCAAAGCCCAGTCTTGCCCTATTGAAAGGGGGATAATAGGTAAATATGGAAGAAAGAATTTGATTGTTGGTAGTTTTACATGTATAGACATGCACCAAACTAGTTAAGCAACATTTGTAACTGTAAAATTTTACTCTCTTTGTTAATCATATATTAGACTCAGGCTTTCGAATTTCCAGACGGGCTGGGCTTGAGCCAGCTAATTGTAGCTTGATTTGGGCCTAGGCTGGGCTTGGACTTAGAATTTAGAAGTAAGGTAGGACGTGTATATTCCTTAGCCTAACCGATGAACACCCCTAGATTTTACTGTTCAACACCAAACCTGAATCCTAAAAGTCCTTAGTCGTGTCATAATTCTAACCAAACATAGAACCTGGAAAATCCTCAACTATAAAATCCTTAGTGAGGGTTTTTATTTTCTAGGGCTAGTGAGAAATTCGTAAAACTATAAATTCCTCACCTGTTACCAAACAAAGTTATCAAAAGAAATAAGGATGAGACGTTTCTTGTTGGTCTTGGACATAGACATATCAGCAATCATGTAAATTATGTTGTACTATTTTTGTCTGCTTCATTGGATTATTTTTCCATCGTGTTTGCGTCAATTGCATATTTCTTTATTCATTGAATATATTTTTTAACTATTCATCACTTTATTTATTTCATAAGTTTAGACTGATACAACATCTGTAAAGAATTACATAAAGATAATTCCCAAAGCCCTTTCAATCTCCTATAGAATTAAATCCCTTTTATTTTTGCTTTCAAGAAAAATAGTCATGAATTTCTAAATGAGAAATCTTGCTAAATTTGTTACAACTGTTGGACCCCATAAACAATTCTACACATCCCATCTCATAAAGATAAGTATCCTTTTCCGAATATCCCCTTTAATATGTCTAAAGTCATTATGCTACTTGTCTCTCACAGAACTTTGCTCCTAGACAATGATTCTCAGATGCAATTCAACTGTTTTTAGAAACTTAAGGTGCCTTAGGCATCATACGATTTAGATGTTTTCATATTCCCACAAGACAAGCTGCAGAAAATATGTTTGGAATGCACGAATTAATATTTTGAGTTTTGGTCTTGCCAAAAAGAATTTTAAAATCTTAACCTGCTAGCTTAAGAAGCTCGGAACAAATAAAAACTTTGTTTTTTTTAAACAACTTTTTCGTATAGTTGTTTCTTACTTATCTCAAGGTGACTCTACCATCTAATTTCTAAAGCAAAATCACTTCGTAACAATCACAAAAGGTGGATCTATATTATAATTCCTAATTTCTTATAATAGTGGGATCACATTATATATTCTTTGACTATGGGCCCTATGTTCTAATTTCTAAATATTTGTTCTATGGACAAAAAAATATTATCTTTTAAAGAAATATTTAATCTTTCAAAAAAAAAAACTTAATCTTTCAAAAAAATATTTCATCTTTTAAAAAAATATTTCATCTTTCAAAAAAAGTAACAATTCAAAAAAATATTTAATTTTTCAAAAAAATATTTAATATTTTAAAAAATACATTTCATCTTTCAAAAAAATATTTGGTCTCTCAAAATATAACTAATCTTTGAAAAAAGAATTTAATCTTTACAAAATAACATTTAACCTTTCAAAATAAATTAATCATTCCAAAGAAATATTGAACCTTTAAAAAAAATATTCTTTCAAAAAAAATATTTAATCTTTCAAAAAATAATTCATCTTTAATAAAATCTAATCTTTCAAAAAATATTTAATATGTTAAAAAACCTAATCTCTCAAAAAAAAATTAATCTTTCTAAAAGAATATTAAATCTTGAGAAAAAAAACTTATTCTTTCAATCTTTCATATAAATATTTAATATTAAAAAAATTTTATTCTTTAGAAAATACTAATATTTCAAAAAATTATCAAATCTTTTAAAAAATATTTAATTTTTCAAAAAAATATCTAGTATTTTTAGAAAAAATAATCTCAATAAAATATTTTTTCTATCAAAAGAAATATTTAATATTTCAAAAAAATTTAATGTTTTAGAAAATATTGTATCTTTCAAAAAAAATTATTTAATCTTTAAAAAAAATTTTTAATCTTTCAGAAAAATATTTATCTTTAAAAGGATGTTTAATCTTTCAAAAAAAATGCCCAATATTTCAAAAAAAATATTTAATCTTTCAAAAAAATATCTAATTTTTCAAAAAAGTGTCTAATCTTTCAAAAAATGTATTTAATCATTCGAAAAAAAATATCTAATCTTTCAAAAAAAATAGTTTGTCTTTTAAAAAACTATTTAACGTTTCAAAAAAAAATCTAATATTTGAAAAGTTGGATCTACATTATAAATCTTATGAAGGTGGGCCTATATTCTAATTTCTAAATGTGTTTACCATGCTGTAATTTATAAAGATGAGTCCCATAATTACATTAAAAAAAGGTGAACCCACATTATAATTCTTATAAAGATTTGCCCATAAGTCCTATAAATATGGACCTATTGTTTTAATTTTTAAAGGTAGGTACTGTATTGTAACTTTTACAAGTAGGTCCTCTGTACACCATTAATAAAGTGCCACAAACATTAAAAGGTGAGTCCCATATTTTAGATCTTATAATTTTCTTGCTTCCATTTGTTGGAGAAAATCTTTTATACCATTGCCAAATAAGTTCCATATGGCATATTCTCGGCAAAGTACTGTAATATAAGGTTGGTAAACAAGTTCTGTATAATTTAGTCATAGTACAAACTGGGCTCAGTACAACCAGATTTGAGTACAAAATTAAGAACAATATGAAAACAATGCCAAATAAGCTTAGAATATGGTTGCAAAAAGTTGTCTTAATCTTGTTGTTGAGATTTTTTTCCCATAATAAAAGGAAAGAAAAAAAAAGTCAATTTTGGAGAAAGAGGGCTTTGAACAGTTTTGTCTGTTTTCTCTCTCTCTCTCTCTAAATGAAGGCCATTTTTGAGAGAGAAAGGCGAGCCTTGAAAACTACTTGATGGAGTTTGGTTTAGATTCATAGCGCATTGGGCTCTAGTATATCTAAAATGGGCTGATAAAGAGGTCCACTTGGTACGTGCATCTGATTGCTCGTGTGTATAACTCTTCCCTCATTTTGGAATGGAGGGGCACGTTTGCTTCTATAGCTACCGACCTATATCTAAGCCGCCCAGCCCACCCTTATGCACAAACTCCCCGCACTATTAACACGGCCAAGAGTAGAGTAATTCGCGGCTGACTTGACAAGGAAAAATTAAGCTCATGTATGAATGGGGAGTAGACAAAAGTGGAGTGAAGTGAGCCTTTATTTCAGTCACTATTTGATAATTATTTGATGTGCTCATCATATCAAAAGTATAAAAATTAAAAATTTTCTCATTTTTTTAAAAAATTAAAAAAACTCAAAAAACAACATTCTCATACCACCAAATAACCAAAAATCATTTAATTTTTATATAAAAAGTCAAAAAGATTCTCTATCAAACCACTAAAAAAAGTTATCATATTATGATTTGACCTCATTATATTTTATTCTCCTTTGATTTGAGCCTTCACCTTACTACAATTCGCTATACCATATATCCAAATATATCTAGAATCTTTTTTGCTTTTCGAAGAGTATGTTTGCCTCCTCAACCCTTTTCTTTGACAAAAATTCATAGAAAACTTGGAGAATTTACAAATTCTCCAAATGTTGTCTCCATGTAAAATTTATAAATCCTAATCACTAGAAAAGCATTAATAAATGGTTAGGAAGTTGGATTTTAGACAGTTTAAAAGGATATTTTTGACTTTTTAGGTGGTCTAAATTGATGAATTTCAACAAAAAAAAATATAGCATTTCTAAATGCCAAGGGAACAACTATATTATTAATATTAGAAATTCTCAATATGTTTAACTCTATTTAGGAATTCATGATGAAAGGTTTTTTCTCAAATGAATGTTCAAGAGTAAAGGAACTAAGGATCTAAGGTGAAGTCATAGATGAAGCCATCATTTTCTAAGAATTTAGTTACTCGGGTGACATGTGACTAATAATTCTTAGAATGATGGCTGGGTTTTCATTTTCCACCATCTTTATT
Organism: Sextonia rubra; assembly: GCA_037013555.1. Taxonomy (NCBI): domain Eukaryota; kingdom Viridiplantae; phylum Streptophyta; class Magnoliopsida; order Laurales; family Lauraceae; genus Sextonia; species Sextonia rubra. Next base: position 71,368,992 of record JASUAD010000001.1, read on the forward strand.
TAAAATGTGTTGGATCAGATCTTTTGATTGTCATTTCGGATATTCACTCTTTTTATTCATCTTTAGGGACTCATGTTTCTTTCCAGGAATTCCAAGAATCTACTTTCTTGAGAATTTATAAATTCTCCAACTTTCCTCTGATTTAACAGTTCATGATCCAACTCTCCAGTTGACCATTCAAAAATGCAAAGAACATTTAGAATTTTTAATGTTATTTTTGACTTTTTAGATGGTTGCAATTCAAAATTTCCGAAAAAAGAATTTTTCCACAACCACCAAGGGCAGCTATCACATTACTGTATTTGAATTCTCAACATCCAAAATTCATGCCAGAAATTAGGGTAGAGATGACTACTTTCCAAAGTGCTAAGCATTACAAATCTTGTGAATTCATTAAACAAAGGGACCACTAATAAGAACATCTCAAGAATTTCTTGCCCGGACTGCCATCATTTGATGGGGTGACCTAAATGGAACACGCGTGAGACCTTCCTTGCATTGTGTAGGGTGGCCATGCATCTTTACTTCTTCATGTGGGCGCTGGCACAAAGATCTTTAGTGCCATAAAAGGTTCCCTGAACCTGACATGGGAATAAAGCTGAAATGAAACCAAAGTGCTGTTAAGGTCCCAACCCTAGTCTATCAGTCCCATCTTATCAAACATGTGGATGATGGCAGAGCCCTGGCCAAGTCACATGTTATAAAGGTAATGATGCCACCCCTGTGTTTCTAACTTCATTAGGCTGTCTCTGTCGTCCGAAAGGCCCGAGCACACGTCTTGCCCACTTGCATTAACTAACTCGGTGCAGGCCCCTCTCAACGGCAAAATCCTCGGTCAATGTCAATAGTTACTACTTAGGAGTCAGGAGTACACATTTATTCCAAGGAAAAGCTTCTCACTTTCTGCACTTATCCACATCCTTCTCCGTTCGTGCAGTGTTTTTCTGCATCAGAAAAACAGAAAACACTTTCTTTTCTGTGCTTTCTTCAAATTTGATCCACATTAGAGGAGTAGGATTTGGGATCCCTTCTTTCTAAGATATGTATGAACTCCCAAAAAAATGGCAGAAAAAACACTTTAAACAAAATTAATCACTTTCTACCTCCTGTAGCATCTCAGTAAGACTTTCCAGCTGCCACCCATAGCAGACAGAAGTAGCAAGAAGAAAGCCAAAACATAAAGTCTTATTTACGATTGTATAGAGACCTGCGAAGGCATAATAGAATCCATTTTACTGAAGAATTTACTTGCTTGAAGCTTATTTCTTTGTATGAATTGAATTCATAGAAATTCACAATAAAAATGATTTCAACCAACGATTATAAGAAAAGGTAAAGTGGGAAGGATATAAAGTGGAGAATAGATGATAACTTCACCTTCAAGAATTTTATGTATTAGGATGTGAAGATTTTGGGGCGTCCTAAATTTCTAAATTGCAAGTCAAATACTATGTAGCAGAAGAAATAAAATAACTTTCAAATAAACAATCAACCGCACAAGGTGTCAAGTCCCCCAAAATGAAATTAAGATTAACATGAAATTACGAGTTAATTAAAGTTTTCTGTGCTTAAAATAACACGTGGCTCCTAATCGAATCCTACATAGGATTTTAGGTCCGCGGTGAAGTCCATAACATTGAATAAATACCAATAATTACGGAAGCATTTTCTAACACTTGGTATCAATATAATAAATTGAGTATGCATATTAAAAGAATATCCAATTTAAGGGTTTGAAGTTGCAAAATAAAATAAAAGTAATTAACTAGAAAGACCAACTAAAATTTTGGACATTATAATAATGTTTATACTAAAATGTAAACCAAACGTATGTGAGTCACTCATATACGGGATTAGAAGATTTAGAAACTATCAACTGCACCCCACTCGGTCTCATCAAGTAGCTCAAGCGCTTGAAATGCTTCACGCTCCTCCTCCTTCTCGTGATAGTTGGGCTTAGTACCTATACACCAAGTATAGTAACATTATAATACGAACGAGTCGGCAAGTAAATAGACTATCTCATGATTAACATACAATATCAAAGGTGAGTAAATGTAGTAAATCATATGAAGATAAGCAATAAACAGTAATGAGAAGGAAAGAAAATCAAAATCCGAAATCTACACAAATGAATGCATAAGTCAACAGTAAGGTAGTCAACCCATCAAAATCATCAGAAAGTACCCCAGTCGAAACTAGGTGGTCAATCCTGCCAAATCATTTGGAGAAGCCCGATCAAAACACCAGATCCCAAGCAACCCAGTCTAAAGCAGTGATCAACAGTTTAAAATTGAAATCGATCTGCAGCAATTGTCCAAAGACCTCGAAATACATAATATACAAATAGATGGACTTGGTGGTGCCTAAACTGCGAATCATAAGTCAAAGTGAAGGGCTGGCTTCCCTGTGCATGTACATGGATTTAGTAAACAGAGAGACTACTTCAAGATAATAGTTCATACATACCCAATATCAGTAGTTCTCTTATAATCTATTACAACCAATGCCAAGCTTCAACACGCTCAAAGTTCATGCAAAGGGTACACTCTAAGGAAAAATGTACATCATGTGTACAATACATAAACAAGTGAAATGATGCACACCCAAAGGCTAATAAGTGATTACAAACCAATTCTAAAATCCATGATCCCAATTTACGCACCCGACAACTCTACTTGAACTAAGATGCGGTGAGGTTGTGATATTCAGTACAATTATCCACAGTGCATAAGTCCTAAGTCCCATCTTAATCAAGTTCAGAATAAGTTATACACCGTACGCGAATTGAAAGATCTGTAAGAGGTACGTATGCCCAAATACACCTCTTATCTAGTAGTTTAAGGTGGATTTATCAAAAAGCAGGTCCAATGGAGTCCCATCATTGAAATAGGTTTTTAATACACATTGGGACGAATTATAAAGGATACACAACCCCTTTCATCGCCACCGGCGACCTCCAAGCCTAACCCAAAACCCCAAACAGTAGCATGTGTACTCGAGCATGCCTGACGCTATGATAGAAATGGGTTTCCCTATTCCTTCTTGTCTAGGAACACAATCCCCATACGAATTTTCCCATTCAAACTTGCATAAACACATGGTTATGCCCTCTTTATTCATCACATAAAACCACCCTAAATCTACTACATTCATCATCCATCAAAACCAACCTAATTCTAGCATACGATACCAATTTTATTAACAACCGGCAAAAACTAAATCAATGTAAACACTACATGATAGAATCAGTAAAAGAAAGTACATCATCAATAAGCCATTGTAATCTACTTTATTTGATGAAAATAGCATGAAAGCCAAAAAAAACTCAAGCCAAAAGAATCCAATCGAACTGCCAGATGCACCAACTCAAATCCTACCTAATTCAAACTTATAAATCAAAAGAGGAGACATAGATGAGCCCTCAAGAAGCAACTTATGATCAAACCTACAAAACCCTAAAATTGAGAAGGTTAGAAGATTACCTAGGGTTGCCCGGTGAAGAAGATGGCTTGAAAGAGATGTCTTTAAAAGGAGGAGAACTTGGGGAAGAAGATGACCAACAGCGATGTAAATCCAGATCCTCAAAGGTCATTGGTTTGAACACAAGAGGGAGAGAAATCATAAGGAAGGGGAAAGGAACAATGGAGAGAGAAAGAAAGGAATGGTTAGGACTAGGGTTGGTTTTATAAGAGATGGAGTTTTGGGTATTTTCAAATGTTTAATTTTGGTTAAGTCTACATTTAATGATCAAGATAGTCTTAGTTTAGGTTGGGATAAAAGGATAAAAGTCTTAGAATTAGGTCACCTACCCAATGAGCCCAAAACCTTAGAAATTAGAAAATTATGAAAAAGCACTTCTAACTTCCTAGAACTGCAAACTATCCCCCTATTCTGCTTAGATGAGGTCGGAACCTGATAAGACTTTGTACACACAATCCTAATTGTAATTCAAACTCACTTATACTCTAATGGGTCATAATTAACTAAAATATAATTTAATTAATTAATATTTATATTTAGGTTACGGAACATTACACAAGAAGAAGGGATGCTAATTTTTTAACATGGAAAACCACAATTGGGCAAAAAACTATGAATCCAATTAGGATCAACTATCAAGTAATAGTGAACAGTTACAAGATATACTTACAACCATTTTCTAGTCATTCCTTTGACTTAAAGATTGAGTTCATCTTGTGTAACTCTTTCGCCACGACACTCCTTCGCATGCACCATTCTTTGCTTGATCAACTCATACCTTGAACACACAATATGTGCCTCAATCTTCTTCAAGAGATGTGGAAGCAATGTTCTCTAGTAGAAAGCTCAGAACTATCTCTCAATGATGGCTCTGGTGAAAGGAAGGAATCTCCATTGTGGAAACTCAACTCACATTATGGAGATCTATATTTTAGGGTTGAGAAAGGAACCTTTTTATAACCCACAATTCATGCCATAATGAAATACTCCTTATAGCATAAGATTACCAATTCTAGCACAAATGTAAAGTCCAAACCCAAACTATCATAATTTATTATAATTAATCTTCTTTTACCTTAATTAATACATAATTTGGCTAATTCAACCCAAAGTCCTTATGATTGGGTCATAGAAAGGTAGTTGGGTCAGGTTCGAACCTTACTTAGATAGTCAAGGATCTTTTTGTAATCTAAAGTTACATAGTTTTGCATCGTGTTAGCATCATATTGATTGCATCATGTGTATTTTATCTTGTAGGTCATCTTTCATATTTGGTCTAGTTCAATTGGATTCACCTTGGCTCAAGTAGAGTTCTATTAACTCAAATTGTCATTCCCTCAAACTAGTGGACTTGCTTGTAATTTTTAGGAACTTTGATTTAAAACTAACTTAAACCACCACTGCCTCTTCATTCTCTCTTAACCCCTACTAAAGCAACTTCTCCGTCTCTTTTCTTTTCACTATTCTCCCATCTCCTCTTCAAGCTAGAGCTGGAATTTGGATCTTGAAGCCTTGCATGCAGGAGCACAAGGTTTCATCCTCTTCTTTCTTCATCCTCATATGTTTTTATTCTATTAAAAGTTACAATTGCACCTCCTCTTCTTCTTTACAACTCTCTAAGAAAAGGATTCCATCACCACTTCAGTTCTTTGGGTTCAATAGATTCAAGGGGACTCAATTTTGTGACATGCATGCATCTCGTACCTGTTTCACCAATTTCATATCTTAGGATTGGTTTTATTGAGGATTTTTCCACCATTGAACAAAAGGAGAACTTGATTTGGGTGAAACACTGAGTAAAGGCAAATATAAATGCATATTTTGCTACATGTAGCTTAATTATGTTGATTTTTTATGAACTCTCCATGAATGCCAATCTAAAGCTCTTTTACTCTTTAATTAAAATGGTTCAAGTATTAATGATTAATGTGAATAGAATTATGAATGCATGATAGAAATGGATGGAGGATAAACTCCATTGTAGTCTTAAGGAGTTGAAAGGTTTGGTTGGTAAATTGAAGTGAAGGAAGCTAGGGGAAAGAGAGACAAGTTAGTTTGAAACTGACTCTGCCCAGAGCCCTCAAACCGACTTTGCCTAAAGCTAAAAGCTCAAGGGCCGATCGGTCGGACAAGGGTCCAATTGATCAAATTCCTTTAAATTTTTATAAAATGTTTTTTTTATTTCTTACAAATGGGGATCAATTGGGAGTTGTTCTATCCTTCCTTCAAGACCTTAGAGATATGTTTTAGGCCAATCTTACCCTTAGGACCTTAAGTACAAATAAAGACCATGTATGGCCTTAGAAATAATATTTTCACCCCTAAAAAAAGCTCATGAGACAATAGAAGGGTAACCAAGGTTGAGAGGATTCGAGCACTACTGGCTCATTTAAATTTATAGCGTTTGATTTTCAGTTACTCTGTTCAATTCCAATTTTATGATTGTATATGATCTCAAGACTAATATATGCTTCTGTATAAGTATAAGACAATCACTATATATGATAAGCATAAAAGTTATGAATGTCAAGCGGTCTTGATATATTGAGTTAGCACCACTCAATTTGTACCCATAGGAGGTTCGACAGGACTAACTTAGGGTGTTCCATCTATCACCTACTGTAGTAGTTATGTGAAGAGTTGGTTGTGCTCTTTGGGTAGCTAGATGGCTCTTGGCCCGACTGCAAGTGATCCCGCCATACAATATGTGTTCTCTATGGAGAGAAGATAGCCTCGTGGATGCCAACTAGTACGTTACTATATTGTATTTATGCTTCTTTTTTCATGCTTATTCTTATGCACAACATGCCTAGCTTCCATAATTGCTCTCTTTCAATTAATATGTCTTTAAATTCAATTGATATATTATGATAGTTTCATATGCTCTTATATTAGCTTAACTGTTCTGTTAATAGTGCTACCCTTAGTGTTATAGGTACAGAACCTATTACTGACGTGACCCTGGAGGGAACCACAGCTGTACCTCGAGGTGTTGATAAGTGGAATGAGGATGATATCTACTACTTGTCATCTTACGTAGTGCGTTATAGGGTTTATTTTGGGTTATATAGGGGGTAGTTATTTGTGGATTTGTGGATAGAACATGCCATCACTATCATACTATTTTAGAGTCATCGTTTGATGGATATGTCATTTTGGATTTATGCATATGCTTATGTGTATTTGTTATCATATGCATGTGGATGGATTGCTTCACAAACGTTGGTTTATGTTGATGAATGAATGTTTTATCAATGTCTATAATGTTTATATGTGTACCTCACAAGCTTCCGCTTTGTGATTAAAATGATTGTTATGCATTTTATGGATCTTCCTTGCATGTATCTGTTAAATCACCCTTGTGGCAATTTGTCCGTGCCTTGACATAGCACGGATCGCCATGGGTTATTATTGGAAGCAGGAGGGTCTCGTGGATAGATTTTCAAAACTTTTGACCCACTTGACACAGGGATCAACTATCCATAAGACCAAAAACCCAATCCAGGATGCATTACCCTCAATCTCGTGACCATGTACAGTAAATATTCTATCTAAAAGATAGAATCAAATAGCACTAAATATCCATAATAATCTACGACATAAAAGAAGTAGATCATACCTTTGGAGATCCGCAGTGCTCTAATGGAGAAGTTGCCACTCTACTTGATGATGAGAATCTTCAACACCTCTTAGCCTTTCACGCTATGACCCGAATTGGATTTCTTTTCTCAAGAAGAGTGGTGGAATCTTCAGGAGAATCCCAACTCGAAGCTTTAAGGAACTAGAAGAGAGAAGGAGAGAGAAACTCGTGCAACTCTTACACGAATAGGGTTTTGGGAGTAAGAGAGAGTCTTATTGGACGTCCAAGAGATTTTATAGACTTTCAAATCTTTCCCTTGTCTAATTGAAATAGAAGTCTTACTTCCAAAGCAATTAGCAACTTTCTCCTTTCCAAACTCTTCTTTCTAGAGTTTAAGTCGGATTAGTATATTCCAATATCTTGGGCTAGCGTGGGGGCCACTAGGAATTCCTTAGAAAGCTGGCTCCAACTGGAACACCGCGCCCCCACATCTCATGTGCAATCCGAGCCCACAGTTAATTGCAAATAACACCACTATATAAATGCAATTGCACTCCAGTCTTAGGAATAAATTACAATGAAGACCTAAACTTCCCAATTACCATAAGTAGGCCCCTCTATCAATATCCGTGGATCATTTGGAATAAATCTGTCTCTTCCAATCTAAGTTCCACATCTTATTATCCTTGAGCCCCAATTAATCACAATAATCATCGGTACCATCCAATTAACTCTTAATTAAGATGGGTGCGTACTTACTAATGACAAATCCATTAATTGGCACAAGGGGATAATAGAGATAGATTCCATCTTGATCATTCAATGTTCCCACAGTTCTACTACCACATACCCAAGACACCGAGGTGTTAACCTATAGTCGGCCTCACTCATTGGTGACTCAAAGCAAATGAATAGATAGAAACTTGAGTTCATTAATGTCTCAGGATTGAGAACCTATTGCTAGGGAATTATGAGAGCATACCTTATTATTGAGACGGAGTTCCATAAAGTGCATCTCATGGTCTTTCAATACATCCAATGTACCAGCACCGTGATCGAGAATCTTACATTCTGATGATCGAGACAAATCACACTATCTCATAGTGATTAAAGTGCTGCAACCTTATCAAATGAGATGCCCAGTCTCATTACTGGTTGTGAAGCTATTTAAGTATAAGATTTGTGACATATATCTCCCGCGTGTGGATCTCATCTATGCACATATATCACATCTAATATACTAATGGGACCCGGTTCAACTCATGAACCATTATGTCATATGTATTGGTCATGTGCATGAAGTAGTAAAATAATATTCATCTCATGAAAGTAAAGCATGATTTTATTGATAAATAAAGAAATTAATCAATTTATTATATCAACTGATGGATTGAGTCCACAAAATCTAACAGTTATGTGTGCTACGCCTCAAGATCCACCTTAAACCCTAATTCTCGGGTTCGGGGCATGACTTTTAAGTATGGTATCAAAGTCATTAATAAGTCAATTTAAAAAATTTAGCAATCCTAGTATGCGTGGTAAGGACACGATAGGTTTGATTGGGGGATAGATTTTGTATAAGATTTTATAGTTCGCCTTATGTATTAAGGTGCTATAGGTAATTAATCAGTGATACATTACCAGGTAAATGGCTTCGGATTAGGAATAGATAACAACTTGGGAGACAATGATTGTGATAACGTTACACTTGAGGACGTAGATCTTCTACCGCCCCCACCTCATCATGCCATGGATGAACGTTTCATGCTAATGATGTAATAATTGGCTGCAAGTAATGCAAGTCAAGCAGCTATGCAGTTTCAATTAGCAGCTTTATTAGAAAGGCAGGGTCATGCTCACGATCCTAATTCTCTAAAAGAAAAGTTTTGAAAAGAGAAGCCACGGAATTTACCGGAAGAGAGGATCCATTACAGGTAGATGAATGGTTTATGCATACCAAGAATGTCTTTGACTCAATCACCTGCATGCAAAATCAACAAATAATACTAACTGCATCCATGTTCAGGGATGTAGAGGATACATGATGGAAGAGTATCCGTGAACATATTAAAGCTATGTCAAAAGCTACGGTTCAGGATGCTTTCAAGAAATAGTTCAGGAAGAAGTTTATTCCGGAGCATATTGACCGAAAGAAGAAAGTAAATTGCTCATTCTACAGCAGAACACTATGATAGTTGCAGAGTATGTACATGGCTTTAGCCAGCTCTCCCGGTTTGCCTTAGACTTAATCGACACCAAGGAGAAGAAGACTAAATGACTTCTAGAAAGATTGAGACCAGCTATTAAGGGACACACTATGGCTTTCCAGCGTCCTACAGAATATGACAATGCTGTCGAGAGAGCCTACGTAGCTAAAAAGTTAGAGAAAAGCTTATTTTTGGGAGAACCTAATGATCGCCTTCAAAATATAATATGAAATGCAACGAATTCAAGTCCAATATTCACACACTTCAAGCAATAAGAAGAATTACAGTTCATCATTAACTTCCTTTTGTTTACATTGGTTCAAACGCTCTAACCATAGGGATGAAAGTTGTTTACAAGTTTTGAAAAATTATGACCCCTCCCTCAGGTCTTAGATGTGATCTAAACTTGGAAATTACAAGAAAATACATAAAAAAGGAGCAAAAAAATGCAAAAAAAAAGAAGGTAGGGAAATGGTGACCATGGCCCACAGTCGTTGACAGACAATGGCCAAAATGGCCACTGTTTGTCCCATTTCTTTTCTGTTTCACTTCTATGATGCCTTTTGAGTGTTGAAGCTTGTGTTCTTCAACTTTTGGAGCATTGAATGACCACTAAGAGTGCTTAATTTGGCCATATAATAGTCTAAAACCTTGGGTAATCATTACGTTATGGTTACCAACTGTTTTTGCACAAATCCGAAAAGGGTGCTTTATACAAGCAAAATGAAGCCAAAGTTGTATCATTTTGAAACTTTAATTTTCAAAAAATAGAATGAAGCCTAAAGATACTTGTTTACAACTTCTGAGATGGCCCAAAACACTCCTAAGTGATAAAACCAAATGAAATATGCTTCATGCTTTTTATGTTTCATGGCCCTTGCACCCATCTTCTTTAAGTGATATACATGTGTTTTCTCCTTCTCCGAACCATTTCTCACCTTAAGTTAGCGAGAAGGAGAAGAAAAAGTATATTTGGAGTGCTTGAAGCGCTTTAGAAGCCATGTGAATTCTTAGAAATTGCTTGTTAATGTGCTTTGAACTTGTTGAACTTGTTGAAACCTTTTTGAACTTGTTTCAAACCCCTTTCCAAGTGCCAAAACTTTCTTTTATAGACTTTAGACATGGTTTAGGGAGTTATGGGAGGTTGGAGTTCAAAAAAAAAGTGAACAAAACCACTAAAAACTGCTAGGAACCACTTCACAGGTGTCAATGACTGTGGCCGCGGTCACTGACAAGTCCAATTTTGGGGTTCTTACATATGTGACCCTTTTTCATCTGTTTGGAGCCAGAACGATGTCTGACATGCATGAAAATTGGAGGGATGCTTTTTAATACAATTTTGAGTGTATCATAGAAATTTCAGCTCATTTTGACCTTCTGAAGTTGGTCAACCCCTTGTCGACGATTCATAAAAATGGGCTCTTGTTTCAGTTGTTTGAGGCCCAAATGTCCTCAAATTGATTTAAAACTTGGAGGGACTGATGTCAGGAGCATCTTGAAGTGTTCATCTAAATTTAATGTGGTTTACATTTGTAGAAGTAGGATTTCGAACAATAATCCACTTGTTGCATGTTCTAAGTCAATATTCTCTTGTGTTGTGGGCAGTTAGCTTATTTTTTACTCAAATGATGTTCAACTATTTTAAAAGTTTGGGGAATTGACTTTGAACACATTTCAGGTCTCTAATCCAAATTTTATCAGCTTTAGCCTCCCAAAAGTAGGGTTTTTAGTCAGTAACCCCATGCTTTGGGGGTTACGGACTTCAAGTTGGCATGTAGTTGAAGTAGGGCCAGGCGAAGTCCTTTTGGCTTAAAAATTTGTAAAACCACTTTTGAGCATGACTTAAGATTTATGTCCAAATTTCACCAACTTCAGTCACTTAGACGCAGGACTTTGGTTAGTGACCCCAAGCCTTGGGAGTTAGTGACCTAAAGTTGACATGTTTGTTGACTTTGGGTCAAATAACATCCACTTAACCTGAAATTTTGTAGAGTCTCTCCTGAATATAATTTGGGCTTCCTATAGGAGTTTGAACTGGTTCTGACATGTAGATGTGTCTATTGTCACAGTGATCCTGAGGAGCTAGAATTAATCATTGAAGTTTGAATTTGAATTGAAATGAAGTGTAAATGCTTTGAAATTTTGAAGCATGACTTCTGAGCATAATTTGGAGCTACCATATGATTTTCAACTACTTTGGCAACTCAAAAGCTTTAGTGTGTCTAGTGACCCTTGGGTTTTGAGTTAATGAATCTCAAAGTTGGTGTTTAGTGAGTTGAGTGACCAAATGAAATTCGCTAACTCTAAAATTTGAATTGTTGTACTCTGAGCTCATCTGAAGTTTTTTTGAATGAATTACATCAGCTTTGAACATCTGGATGCAGTACTTGACTTAGCATTCCACAATCTTAGAGTTTATGTGCCCTTGAATTGGAGTTTGCTTGTAATATCCTTACTATAACATTTGTAATTTTTTATGGGTCAACACCTAAGAGGAATAACCCATCATCTGGACGGAATCAACAGCACTCCAAGAAACGGAAAGGAGTTGCTAGTGGATCATCAAGGCCAATCTGTGGCATGTGCAGGAATAACCATGAGACAAGTAAATGCTGAAAGATTACAGGAGCTTGTCTCAGTAACAATAGGCAAGGCAAGGCCAAGGACGGGCACGACCAGGTAAGGGTGAACACAGACAAGGGCAGCAAAATAGACCCCAGAGCCAAGGATGAACCTACCACTAACGTAGGAAGAAATAGAAGAAGCAGATCATGTGGTTGTAGTTATGGTTTTTGTTTGTAATGTAGAAGCTAAGTAGTTGTTTGATTCCGGATCTTCGCATTCTTTTGTTGCACTACGATTTTCTAGTAGATTACACGAGCCTTTAGTGCAACTACTGTACATGTTGACTGTCATCACCCCTGTAGGCAAGAGGGTGGTTTGTGAAGTCTTTTGCCTAGACTATAAAGTCTTGATTGGTGAGATGTTATTGCCAGTAGAACTCATCATGTTACCAATGCATGACTTCGACGCAATCCTAAACATGGACTGATTGTCTAAGTATAGGGCCTATATGGACTATTTCCATAAGACCATCACCGAGAAGGTAGATGAAGCCAATCCAAGTGTTGTATTCGAAGGTGAGAATAAGAGTTTAAGTACTAGATTGATCTTGGCGCTTCAAGCAGAGAGACTGATCCATAGTGGCTGCAAAGGGTATATTGTTTTCATCGTTAAGAAGAAGCCACCCAAGAAGTTAGAAGAGTGTGAGTTTCTGGATGTGTTTCTGGATAAAGTTCCAGGTCTTCCTCTAGTTAACGAAGGAGATTTTACTATAGAACTTGCACCTGGTACAGCCTCGATCTCTAGAGCCCCATATAGGATGGCACTTACAGAGTTGCATGAGCTGAAGCTATAGTTACAAGACTTACTGGACAAGGGATTTATTCGTCCTAGTACATCACCTTGGGGAGCTCCAGTTCTATTTGTAAAGAAGAAAGATGTCACCCTTTGAATGTGTATAAATTACAGGCAGTTAAACCAGGTGACAATTAAGAAAAAATACCCACTGCCACGGATTAATGAACTGTTCAATTAGTTACAAGGTGCAACTTCTTTCTTTATGATTGACTTAAGGTCTAGATATCATCAACTACAAGTTAAAGATCAATATACATCCAAAATAGCTTTCAGGACTAGATATAGACACTATGAATTCTTAGTCATGCCATTTGGGTTAACCAATGCCTCAGTTGTATTCATGGCTTTGATGAATAAAATCTTCTTAGTTTATCTCGATCAACTTATTGTGGTTTTCATTGATGATGTGTTGGAATATTCCAAGACCCGAGATGAACACGTTGAGCATTTAGGGACTTCACTTCAGTTATTAAGAGATCATCAATTATAAGCCACGTTGGAGAAATGTGAATTCTAGCTGGAGCAAGTTACTTTCTTAGGACATATAATTTCTAAAGATGGACTTACAGTAGACCTTGCTAAAATCGAGGCAATAGCAAGTTGTTAAAGCCTAAAGAAGGTTGTAAAAGTATGGAGTTTTGTTGGTCTTACGAGCTATTGTCAAAGATTCGTTAAAGTCTTTTCTAGAATAGTAGCTTCATTAACAAAATTGACTCGGAAGAATGAACCATTTGAGTGGTTAGATGAGTGTGAATCAAATTTTAAATTCCTTGAGGAAAAATTGATCCCATCCCCAATCCTATCCTTACTGGATGTTAGTGGTGGATTTGTTATATATGATAATACTTCAAAAATCAAATTAGGATAAGTTTTAATGCAAAATGGAAAAGTAATAGCGCACAGATCTTGGCAATTAAAAGAACATGAGAGGAACTATGCCACACATGATATAGAATCGGCAGCTGTCGTCTTTTCTTTTAAGTTATGGAGACATTTTTCGTATGGAGAGAAATTTGAGGTTCATAGTAATCTCCGCAATCTCCAATAGCTATGCTCTGAACATGACCTCAACATGAGACTATCACGACCCAAGCCCCAAAAATTGGGAGATTGGAGTTAAACCCAAATCAGTGACACACGAACTCTCGTGCAATTCACACTCAGATCGGAGTCTGAATGGAATTACACAAGGGATATTCACATGCTTACACGTGTGAAATGCCGAACGAAACATCTGTCCAAGTATTTAATGCATGAAAGCCTGTCAATATCACTTATAATTTTTCTTCACTTTTCATTGAACAGTTCAGTGATATTTTCATAATCATAAAATAGTCCAAATCTTAAATATTTAAGAACATAAGATTATGATATTAATTCTACACATCACCTGTATAACTCAGCATGATATGCACATGGATGCAATGAGATCAAGGATAAACATTCTATGTAGAACATTGAAGTGCAAGAAATCAAGGAACATTCTAGAAGAAGCAAAACATGCAAATAACGACTATATGAACGCAAATGCTACAAGTCCCCAAAAACCCCAATAGATGCAATTCTTAAGATACTAGTGAGTCGCTCTCAACATAAGGATCAGTCAGTGAATTTCTACTATCTACCCATTAAATTTGAAGGAACCACTACGGTCTGCTTCTCTGACTCCTGGGTTTGTGCCAGAATAGGTTTGGGATCTGGACCTGTAACACCATTAGACAATTTGTGAATAAGACTATTTAGCAAAGTATAAGCAAAATTAAGGTACTACACGTTGTATCTAAAAGAATTAATAACATAAGATTAATAGAGTTCAAGTTAGTAAACTAGGCATATCGTGCATTTGAAATAAGCATGCTCTAAGATTCAAATGACAAAAATACTTTCTGATGTGGTTACTACATTTGCCATATTCTCCTTCTAGGGATCTATATATTGAGAACACCATCAACTGGGCTAAGGTACGAATGGGTCTCTAGTTTTTGGAGTCCGGGAGCCCCAATATTCTCCTTCTAGGGATCTATATGTTGAGAACACCATCAACTGGGCTAAGGTGCGAATGGGTCTCTAGTTCCTGGAGTCCGGAAGCCCCAAAAAAAGCACACTGCAGTGGCAACGTTCATGCTACACCAAAGTCAACCCCACCGGGTATCAAAAGGCTAAGGCTGAGTAGAGCCAAAACATTTTCGATTCATTCATATACGTGAATTTGAGTAAATCATACAATTCATTCGTTGATGAATGACAATAGCATACAGTACACATACAAGTCATGCGTGCAATATGTTTATCCTCAATTCATTTGTATTCAATTTAATGTTAAGGTCAATAAAAAATGTATATCAAGAAATAACACAAATAGAATCAATTGTGAGATGATCATTCAATTCAAATCATTATTGGAAGAATACAAGGCAATAACTGTAATTCAACATGCTATGCAATTTAATTCAATTTCATGGGATCAAGGTGGTTTACTAGCTAATCCTAATTCAGTCATCCATTGTTTCTAACAATGCATATTGATATAGTTTTAAGTTATCCGATACACAATTGTTTTTCTTTTGGTGTACATTATATCAGGAATGTGTATCAAAGTCCCTTAAACCAACACCCATGGGAATGTGCTTAACAAATAAACGACATCACATGAATGAGTCTAGTCCTCAAGACTCTTCATGATGTTCAATTATTCTTTTGGGCCAGTTAATAAGGTACAGGGATCCAAAAGCTAAGGCCTTACAAGGTCTCAAACAGTACTTACTTAATCCTAGTTTTCAATGGCCTTACGGCTTAGCTGTGGGTGACTTACAGCTAAGTATCTTATGACTTAGCTGTAATATGCATTATGGCTTAGCAGTAGTTACCCAGATTCTCCCGTATTCACAATTGAACCGTGGTTTGTCTTATAGCTTAGCAGTATTTGTTTTGCAGTTGAGCCACGGGTAGCATTTTATATAGCTTGACCGTGGCTTAACCGTAGAAGTATTTCCACTTTTCATACTCTCGGGTTTTCAAGCCATAAAATTGCTTACAGTTAGACCACAACTAGGTTACGGCGTAGCCGTAGTACATCCTATGGCTTAGCCGTAGCTTGGCCATAGTACAAATTTCAAATTTGCTACTCTTTGGAGTTGGAGCCATGGAGGACCTACGGTGTAGCCGTAAGCTTCAAATTTTCTAGAGCAGTTTGATTTTGTTTTAGAACTTGTAAACTATATGCAGATTCAAATAAGATAACATAGAAGTATAAAAAAAGGGATGTAAAACACATTAAAATTGAAAGATTTGTAGGAATCATAAGAATCAAGATACACCAACATGCATTCAACCAAAATTTAGTTATACTTGCTTGAGATTAAGCTTTCATCTAATTAATCCTTCCTATGGCTCAACTTGAAGAGAATTACCTACTTCTTGAGCCCAAATGCCACGTATGCAAGAAATGAGGAAGAAAATGAGTGCATGTGTTAGCATGAGAGTCCTCTTGACTCAGGAAAACTGTAATGAGCAACGATCTTAACTTAGACCATTATCTTCAATGAAAAGGCATGAGGAGAGTTAAAATGATGGAGTGGGTACTTGAAATCCCACATGCAAGACCGCTCTTGCTCTCTTGATGCAGAATAAGAAGAAGAAAAGAAATGGAAAACAAAGAAAAATGTTGGAAAACTACAGAAGAGTCAATTAAGATGGGTACAACAACCCAGTTGAGTAATATATATAAGTTTAAGGTTTATAAAAAGATCCTTCTAGTTTATTTTATTTCCAATGTAAGTTAAATGAGGGTCCAACTAAGTCAAATGAAGTCTAATATGTTCAAGTCCAATACGAAAGTTGACGAGCTCAACAAGACAATTGTGATGGTGTTAATATGTTGCATGTATGACATGAAATCATGAATTCTAAAATTATGAAAAAGGGCTTTCACCTACGTAGGTAAGTTTATACCCAACCCAACTACCTATTCATGACCTGAGCTTGACCCACTAGACTCCAAAAAACAAAAATAGACTTGTTTACGATAAAACCACATTAATGAACTCATAATCACAATTAGTTACTTGCTAATCATGCTTAGCTTGGGTCGAAGTGTCACAAGATAGTGTTGTTGGTTGGAGTTCATAAAGGACTATAATTTTCGAATAAAATACTATCCAGAAAAAGGAAATGTAGTGGTTGATGCTCTTAGCAGAAACTCAATTATTGAAATGGTAGCTATGCATGGCGAGTGGTCTTTAGTGGAAGAGTTTCGAGATCTAGATGTGGAAATTGAATTCATTGCTGACAAGGTCATGCTAGTAGTGATGTCTGTCTTCGAGCCAACTTTGATACAACAAATTAAGAAATGACAATTTGAAGATCCAAAGCTCATTAAGATTCATGATCATATAACTCAGAGGCCAGATTTCAGAGTGGTTGATGGTGTGTTGTATTTTAAGGATAGATTATGTGTTCCAGGAATTCAAAATCTTAAAGAAGCAATTATGACTTAAGTACACCATGCGAGATATTCCATGCACCCTAGGAGTACTAAAATGTACCAAAACCTAAATGGCAGATTCAGGTGGAACAATATGAAAGGAGATATTGCAGGTTTTGTGGCAAGATGTCTTGCCTATCAACAAGAAAACGTGTAAAGGCTGAACATAAAAAGCTTCTCGAATTGTTACACTCTCTGCATATTCTAAAGTTGAAATGGGAAAATATTTTAATGGATTTTGTTTGAGGGCTACCCAAAACAAGCAAATGTCATTATATTATATAGGTGATAGTTGATCGACTAACGAAATCAGCCTATTTTATTCCTATTAGGAAAGGATGAAATTCCATGAGATAGACAAGACCTTCACATATGAGATTATCGGGTTACATGGTACCCTAGTCTCTATAGTTTCAGCTCAAGATAATACATTTGTATCTTTCTTCCAGTAGTCTTTTCAAAAATCTACAAGCACTAAACTCAACTTCAGTATTGCATATCACCCTCAAAGCGATGGACAATCAGAGTGTACAATGCAAACTCTTGAAGATATGCTTTAAGATAATGTATTAGATTTTGGGAAGGAATGGGATGAGCATCTCTTCCTCTGTGAATTTTCTTACAATAATAGTGATCACGCACATAGTGGAATGGCTCCATTTGAGGCGTTGTATGGATGTAAGTGCCATACACCGATGTGTTGGGAAGAAGTCAGAATTAGAAGTTACCATGGACCTTCTTTCATTGCAGATATGGCAAAAAGAACACAGAAAGTCCAAGACAGATTGAAAGTTGCTAGATCTTGTCAAAAGAGCTACACTATAATTGCTGTAGACATCTCGAATTCCTAGTGGGAGATATGCTTTTCATGAAAGTCTCTCCAATAGAGGGTACTATTAGGTTTGGACAGAAGGGCAAGCTTACTCCTCGATCTGTATGTCCTTTTGAAATTAAGAGCAGAGTTCGAGATTTGGGTTATAGGCTAGAATTACCACCTCAATTCATAAGAATTGACAACATGTTCCATGTGTTGATGCTTAGGAAGTGCCTTATCACATTCTTGAGATTAATGATATTCAAATGAAGTCAGATGCAAGTTATGAAGTGCGTCCTCTTCTCGTCATTGACATAAAGGACCAAGTGCTGCATACTCGGACCATTAAATGGGTCAAAATTCCATGGGAGCACCATGGATCAGAAAAAGCCATGTGGGAGCTTGATGAACAAGTTTGAGAGAAGTATCTAGGACTCTTACCTAAGGTATATTACATTTCGAGGACCAAATGATCTTTAAGAGGGGGAGGTGTAAGGTTCAACGAACTAATCATAATTTACTATAATTAATCTTATTTTACCTTAATTAATATATAATTTGGCTAACTCAACCCAAATTCCTTGGGATCGAGTCATTGATAGTAGTTGGGTCATGTTCGAACTTTACTTAGGTAATCAAGGACCTTCTTGTAATTTAGAGTTACATGGCTTTGCATCATGTTGGCATCATATTATTTCATCTTCTGGGTCATTTTTCATGTTTGGCCCAATTAGAGTCTAATTGAGCTAAACTTTAATTCCCTCAAGCCAGTGGACTTGCTTGCAATTTCTTAGGAACTTTGATTTAAAACTAACTTAAACCACCATAGCCTCTTCATTCTCTCTTAACCCCTACTGGAGCAACATCTCCTTCTCCCGTCTTCTCTCTTTTCTCCCATCTCCTCTTCAAGCTAGAGCTGGAATTTGGATCTTAGAGCCTTGCATGCAGGAGCACAAGGTTTCATCCTGTTCTCTCTTCATCCTCCTGTGTTTTTACTCTATTAAAACTTACAATTGCACCTCCTCTTCTTCTTTACCGCTTTCTAAGAAAGGATTCCATCACTACTTCAATTCTTTGGGTTCGATAGAGTCAAGCTGACTCAATTTTGTGACATGCATGCATCTTATACTCATTTCACTAATTGCATGTCTTAGAATTGGTTTTATTGAGGCTTTCTCCACCATTGAACCAAAGAAGAACTTGATTTGAATGAAGCAATGAGCTAGAGGCAAGTATAAGTGTATATTTTGCTACATGTATCTTAATTATTTTGATTCTTGATGAACTTTCTATGAAAACCAATTTGTAGCTCTTTTACTCTTTAATTAAAATGGTTTAAGTGTTAATGTGAATGGAATTATGAATGCACGATAGAAATCACTGAAGGAGAAATTCCACTGTGGTGTTAAGAAGGAGATGAAGGTTTGGTTGGTAAATTAGCGGTGGAGGAAGCTAGTGGAAAGAAATAAGAGTTAGTTTGAAACTGACTTTGGCTAAAGCCAAGAGCTCGAGGCTAATCGATCAGACAAGGATCAGATTGCACTTCTCAATTGGACACTTGCCCGATCGATTAGGTACCTAAAGTTTTATAAAGCTTTATTATTATTTTTTCATTTCTGTCAAATGGGGATCAAGTTGGAGTTATTCTAGCCTTCCTTTATGACCTTAGAGATATGTTTTAGGCCAATCTTACTCATAGGACCTTAAGTACAAACAAAGACTATGTAGGGCCTTAGAAATGATACTTCTACCCTCCAAAAAAATAGCCTAACAGTAATTAAATACTAAGAAGGAAGAGTGTGGAGCTATCACTTAATCTCTCTTGATTTTCTGATTGTTTCTTGACGTCAAGTCATGGGTGTTAGCATAGGAAGTGGTGTCCATAGCTTATACAATGTAATACTAAGATTTTAGTAACACATTGACATCAAACATTTTATGAGTACACTGTATTGAATGACATTGAAACACAGATTATCTTAGCTAGGGTTGGCTAGTAAATATCCTTGTTAACCTCTCAATTCAAATGCATTCATATTGTTAAGGTAAACCTTATCCTCAATATGATTTAAATCATGTGCCTATTCTTCCTTGGTGAACCATAAGGTAAAATTGGAAATAAAGCTTCTACTGAGTGTGAGCCCGTAAGCTAGGAGAGGGGTAACCAAGGTTAAAAGGGTTCGAGCACTATTGGCTCTTTTAAATATGCATCGTTTGTTTTTCAGTTTTTCTATTCAGTTTTGATTTTATGATTGTATATGATCTCAAGACCAATATATACACTTCTGTATAAGTAGGAGATGATCGCTATGTATGATAAGTATGAAAGTTATGAATCTTGAACGATTTTGATATATTGAGTTGACACCACTTAGTTTATACCCATAGGAGGTTCGACAGGACCAACTTATGGTGTTCCATCTGTTACCAACTGTAGCAATGATGTGAAGAGTTGGTCGGGGATCTTCAGGTAGCTAGATGGCTTTTGGCCCGATTGGTAGTGATTTCCCACCGAATGGTATGTTCTCTCTATAGAGAGAAGATAGCCTCGTGGATGCCCACTAGTACGTTAATGTATTATATTTATGCCTTTTTATTCATGCTTATTCTTATGCACAATATGCCTAGCTTCTATAATCTTTCAATTAATATGCCTTTAAATTCAATTGATACATCATGATAGTTTAACATGCTTTTATATTTGCTAGACCGTCGTATTAACAGTGCTACACTTGGTGTTGTAGGCACAAAACCCATTGCCAATGCAGCAATCGATGCGGTTGTGGAGGGAACTACAGTAGTGCCTTAAGGTGTAGATGAGTAGAATGAGGATGACATCTACTGCTAATCATCCTATATAGTGCATTGTGGGGTTTATTTTGGGTTACATAGGGAGCGGCTTTGTTTGGACATGTGGATAGATCATGCCATCATCATCATACTATTTTGGAGTCATCATTTGATGGATATGTCATTCTGGATTTATGTATATGTTTATGTATCTTTGTTATCATGTACATGTGGATGGACTACTTAACAAACCATGGTTTTTGTTGATGAATGAATGCTTTATCAATGTCTGTGATGATTACAGGTGTACTTAACAAGTTTCCGTTTCATTATTAAAATGATTGTTATGTGTTTTATAGATCTTCCTCACACAAACCTATTGAATCACCCTTGTGGTAGTTTATACGTTTCTTGACATAGCACGAACTGCCATAGGTTATGTGTGTTATGCCTCGAGATCTACCTTAATCCCCAATTCTTAGGTTTAGGGCGTGACAACAAACAAGAAACAATTTCATAACAGGAAATTGTGTTTTCTTTGCCAGCACGTTCGAACACGTGAGCTAGCCCGCTCGGGCGCGTGCTTTAAGGCCTTAAGCACATTCAATTATTCACTTCAGCCTTGAGCGCGAACTTTAAGGGCTTGAGCACACATGTTTCTACCTTGGGCGCTCAAGAGCGAATGCAGTGGCGGTTGAACGTGTTCCCTATTTTCTGATTTCTTCAATTCAACTCTTTAGGTGGTGCGAACCACAGTCCATTCTAAAGAATATATAAAATACAATTCAATGACTCAAAGCTTTGTCCAACCTATGAATTAGCCAATTACATAAAAAACATTATAGGTTGATTGGGGGTCATTTATCTTTCATCCCTCCTTACTCTATTTTACCAATAAAAAAGGATATTATTTGTTGGCCTTATTGTGCTTAAGACACTTAATATTTCATTTTTGCAATGCAAGCAGCACTTTTTTCTCTTAAAGGATGGGGAACATTTAATACAAGAACTACTCGGTTGATAGAAGAACAGTCCAAAACCAATAGCTAGAGATGTAATTGGATCAGTTCTAGCTAGACTCATACTGGACCCCGAAGGGGAACCATTTTCCAATGAAGATTCTAGATCTAAATCAAGTTCTAACTCAAAGCCTATTTAATGGTTCTAAACCTGGTTTTAATAAGAGGAATCGGATCCGGTTGTGATTATAGTTCCTAAACTAACTCTTAACCTCCTTATTTTTTTCTTAAAAATGGATATCATTCAACCTATAATGGTGTTAGAAATTTTTACTAAATGCATACTTTTATGTATTTGTCTTTGATTGATTTATTTATTAGTAAAGTTTGTCTTTTCATCTTGATGAGAATTTGTATGGGCAAATGGTTCCATTGTTATTTATTATGTATGTGTGTGTCTTTTATTCTAAAAGGTAAACGCGTTTATCTTACACACGGGAGACTTATTTGTCGGTTCTTATAAAATATAAGTTATTGTTGTTCACAATCTAGATGGAGTTGGATACATCATCGGTACGATTGTAGTATGATGTTTTAACAGGCTTACCTTGGCTGCGGGAAACAGTATAGTTTCAACTCATTATGCTAATATGCTTTGTGTATATTAAACATAACTACTTTTGGGTTTATTGTCTTTATACTAACTATATAAGACGATTAACATCCAAATGGTTATTATGAGTGCTTGTACTCTTGATCCCGATATAAATAATATACACATGCATTTAGTGTTTAGCATTTTGATTTACAAAGGAGTGAGATCTTTTATGGGTCAATAATCTTAGTAACTTGGATGACGACATTGCGTTTGATGGAATCCATGTCCCGTAATAGTGATTGATGATATTTCCTTATAAATCTTATAAGTTTTGATTATATTAAACCCTGTAGGTGGACTTTGTGTTCGACATATCAAACAAGTTAAGTGTAAGGTGTCAAGGAATTATAAAGATATCGATTAAATATGGATATCAGTAATTATTTAATCAATGGATATCTGAAATATTAACATAAAGAGATTAATAAGCATTTAATAACAAAAAGCTTGCTTTATTATTTTGCGAATAAGGACAGGAGTGCAATTATAATTCTCTAGTGGACTAAATTGTAATTTATGGAATTAGGATTCTAATTTGGGTCAAATTAGGGTTTTCTATTTCCATAAAAAGCTTATTCCTTATTTTCTTATTAAGTTCCCTATTGTAGCCTATAAATATACCATATTGCTCTCTAGAAAATATAACAAGAGAAATCTCATTTTTTAGAGCAAAGAGAATTCGCAAAAGAGGCCTACACCCCAGTGCGAGTTCAAGCACTAAGGAATTCAGTAGAAGGTCTTAAGATTCTCGGGTTGTTGTAAGACTGAGATCAAATTAGAGAGATATCGTAGGTATGGTTCTTGAATCATCATCATCTAAAGTTATTTCTGCAGTAATCTGTATGTAATATCTAGAGATCCTAGCAGCTGCCTCCAACAAATAGTACATAAATTCTTACTCCTCTAGATTTAAATGTAAAAATGGCTAAATTAAATTGATTTTGAGCTATAGTTGTAACATTAAAGAATTGTATCTAGTCCATCAACTTAATTCAGCATTGATTTTTCCTAACTCAACCTTACCCTAGGTTCATGTTGACTAGTTTTATAATCCCATCTGGTTCACGTTAACCTGGCAAAATCCTTAAGTTGGTTTCTTTTCCTTGCTCCTCTAACATGATTATTATTTAAGATCTTAAGAAAACAATCAATTATAATATCTTTGAAAAGAGTTGTGTTTCTGACGATGGACATAGAGATGCTCTCACCTCATCATCATATACTTGTATGCGTTCATCATGTCCCTAGAATTGGGCCGAATCCAAGCCTAATCCTGTAAGGTCCTGAGTCCCACTAATCTTGATCTATACTAATTAATCTCATTTTATATTAATTAAACCTTGTTAAGGCTAATTTACTTCAAAACCCTTTGGGCTTGCTTCTTGAATAAGTAGTTGGGTCGGGTTTGAACCTTACCTAGGTAGTTAAGGACTCCTTTGCAATTTGTACTTGCATTGTATCGACACCTCAATAGTGGCATCTTGTGTAATTTCTTGTGTAAATCATTTTTCGTGTCGGACCTAACTGGATTCGGATTCGTCTTAGGCCAATTGAGGCCATGTAACCTAAACCGTAAATATCCCAAAAGACCTGGAATCGCATGTAACTACAAGAAAATTTTCATTTAAAAAAAGGAACTCAACGTTCCATCTCGTTTCTCTTCATGTAAGTTAGAGCCACTTCCTTCCCTTCTCTTCTTCTTGATCTCCCTTTACTAGGGAAGCTGCAAACAAGGAGTGGAGTCTTGCATATATTAGTGGGAACCTCCATTCTTCCCCATCTTCTTCTCCTCCTTTGTATTTTCTCTTTGGAAGCATTCTCTTCATCAAACTTCAGCTACGTAAGGTGAAGACTTACCTCCATTTCATTCATTTAGATTTATTAGAGCAAAAAAGACTCAATTACATGACATGCATGCAATTCTGCATCCCATTCATCATTTCTATGTCTTACTTGTAGAGAACCCACTTTCCATTGGAGGTTTTCTCTAATCACACATCAAGGAAGGATTAGTGAGGGCAAGCACTATTAAAAAACAAGTATTAGAGTACATTTGTGCTGCATGTGTGTTCAAGTTGTTGACTCTTAGGTTTGTTCTTTCAAATCTCAAATTACAGCTCCTTTACCTGGTTAAATGTGTATATATATATGGGGTGTTGAATTAGTTAGAATGTAAATATGGAATACGAGAATGTGTGAGTACTAAATCTCTTTTAGGAACATGCTGATGAAGCCATAGGAACTCCCTACAATCTCCCCATTTAGAATTCTGTATTGAAATTGAGTTATAGAACTAACCTCATCATTTCTGAAGCTTATGGCGAAGCCATGGCTAAGGCGTAATTGTTTACAGCTCAAACTCTAGAGAACGACACAATTTGCTTTTGTACTACGGCTTAGCTACGGCTACACCGTGAAATGAACTACGTCTAAGCCATACCCTTCTCGTGACTAAGCCATAAGACACTTTACGGCGAGCTTTCCCGAGAGCTTAAAAAGTCAGCTTCTTCTACTGCTTACCCACTGTTACACCGTGGAATGCATTACGGCTAAGCCATACCTAGCTATAGGTTTAGCTCGACTAAGCCGTAGGCCAACATACGGTTGAGCCGTAAGTGCGCATGGAATTAAGAAGAAAACATGAGCCACTCGGCTAAGCCGTAACATGTACATGCCGGCCAAGCCGTAAGAACACTATGAACTTAGGGTATTAGGGATTCTCAATGACCTTGCAAAGCCTTAGTGTTGGCACATCCTTTTTAACCAAATTAGCCCAATGGTAATTAAATGGTATGGAGGATGAGTGTAAAGTTGTCAGTTATCTTCTTCGATTTTTTGGATCAATTCTCAATGTCACGTCATGGGTGTTGGCATAAGAAGGGGTGTCTTTTATTTACGCAATGTAATACCAAGATACGGTAACAAAATGACACCAGATGTTTTATGAATACATCGTGTTGAATGACCTTCGGACCATGGATTATCTAGTATAGGGTTGTCTAGTAATTTCCTTGACTTACCAATCCGAATGCATTCATGTTGTTAAGATACCTTGCCCTCAACATGATTTATTCATGTACCCACTCTCCCGGATCAAACCCTAAGACAAATCAGACTTGAGCTTCTAACGAGTGCATGCCTGACAGGCCAGAGCTTCTACTGAGTATGTGCCTGCTAGTCAAATGGGTATAGCCGAGGTTGAGAGGGTTCAAGCTTTCTTAGCTCATATAAGTATGCATAGTTTAATTATTAGTTACTTTGCTAACTCTACTTTTCATGATCAAATACGCCTTCAAGACCAATATTTCCTTATGTATAATATGATGAGTATGACTGGAATTTATGACAGATGTAAATCCGAGTCGGCACCACTTAGCTTGTGCCCCTTGGGTATCCTTATATGCTACTATAGTAGTTTATGGAGGAGTTGTCGGAGATTGTTAGTGTCATTGTAAGAGTGTGTTGTCAATTACGTGACCAAAGTGTAGTTCGATTCAAGAACGATGTAGTTCACCTCGGAAGTTTATTGAAGATCAAGTCAAGCTCAAAGAAGTTCAAGCTAGTTCAAGACCATTCAAGAAAATCCTATCAATGAAGACTAAGCAAAGAAGTTCAACATCAAAGAAGATCATCTGTGAGTGCCAAGGGATAAGGTATCTGTGATCCCTAAGTGTCCTTGAAAACAGACTAGGAAATCAGGGTTTTCAAACACCCTGTTTTGTTCTACGGCTTGGACCACGGCTAAGCCGTAGATCCTACGGCTCACTTTCCAGAGAGTGTATTTTGGAGCTTTTTGTTCTACGGCTGACCCTACGGCTACACCGAGAAATGTTACGGCTAAGCCGTAGTGGGTTTCACGGCTAAGCCGTAAAATCTACGGGCCACAATCCAGAGAGTGTACTTGGCCAAATTATGCTTACGGTTGACCTTACGGCCAAGCCGAAAGGCCTTCACGGCTAAGCCGTAAGGTTATTCACGGCTAAGCCGTACAGATTACGGGCCACTCTCCAGAGAGTTGTTTCTGGGAAATTTGAGCTTACGGTTGACCCACGGCTAGGCCGAAAGGTGCTCACGGCTAAGCCGTAGAAGGATTTACGGCTAAGCCGTAGGCCTAACCGTAAGAAGGAATTTGTGCTGAATCTGGTCAAACTAGCCGTTGGATGTTGTCAGAACTTACGGCTAAGCCGTAGACCATTCTGTTCTAAGCCGTAGAACTGTCCGTTGGAGCTCATCTGTATTTAAAGAGGACCTCTCCCTTGCTCCAACCACTGAATTTATTGCTGAGAAAAACACTAGTATTGCTGAGCCTTTGCACCTCCATTAAAACCATCTTCAAAGCTCCCACAACCACCTACTCTCCAACATCAAAGAGTGCCATTATTGTTGCAAGTAGAGTAGTTGGTGACTTAGGAAAGGCTTCTTCAAATCTGAGAGAATACCTTAGCCTTCCAAACCCTCTTGGAACCTCTTCCCTTGGTTGAGCTCACATCTGAAGATCTTCATCTCCAAGGAGCAAGAACAAGAGGCCAAAGCTTGGAGGTAGTCTTCAAGCTTCAAGAGCACCACTCAAAACCAAGGTATTCAATTCCTTGTTTAGGTGTTCTTAATATTTCAATTCATATTGCTGTATTTGGTGGAAGACAAACCACCGCATCAAAAAGTGTTGTAATTGGTGGACTAGATCAAGGATCAACCACCTGATCAAAAACTCTAATTGGTGGAAGACAAATCACCGCATCAAAAATTGTTGCAAGAGGTGTACGTTATGTGAGTACCTCTTATTTAGTGGAACCAAGAGAGTTTGCTCTTGAGAGTGGATGTAGGTCTAGGACCGAACCACTATAAATCATTGTGATTATTGTTTGTTGTGTGTGGATGTTGCCTTGCTTTCTTGTCACTTGAGTTGATGATCTTTTATATGCTACATCTCTATTGCTCTAGTTACATTTCCAGACACTCACAACTCTGATTATCTCTCTCAATTTTAATAATCCTTCAGATTGTTCTTTAATAATATCTAAGTTTTGAAAAGAAATTTTTAATAGTCCTATTCACCCCCCCTCTAGGACTTGGTGAGATCTAGTTATTGCACTTTCAATTGGTATCAGAGAGGGTTACTTCGTAAAGGTGTAATAACCTGGAGTAGATCCATCTTTTGCTAGATTCACCATGAATCCTGAAGGAAGTTCTATCACCCGTCCACCTTTCTTCGATGGGACAAATTATGCCTTTTGGAAAGCCCGGATGACAGCATTCTTAAAATCCATGGACTGGGCTGTTTGGGAGGCTATAGAGAATGGTTGGACGGAACCCACTGAAGATGTGTCTACAAATGGTGTCACAACCACTAAACCATTAGATCCAGCCAAATGGTCTCAAGCTCAGCTAAATCTTAGACAAAATAATGCTAGAGCGTACAATGCTATAGTGTGTGCCATGAATCAAGAAGAGTTTAAAAAGATCATGACAACCACTAATGCAAAACAGGCATGGAGAATCCTTGAAGTAACTTATGAGGGTACCTCAGTTGTCAAAAGATCTAAACTCCAGATGCTCACAAGTCAGTTCGAAAACATTCGCATGGAAGAAAATGAAATGTTTACTGACTTTCATACTAAGCTCATGAAAATTGTAAATGAAATGTGGGCTCTTGGGGAAACTCTTCCGGAAGGTAAAATTTGTAGTAAAATCTTGAGATCACTTCCGGAAAGATTCCATCCTAAGGTAACCTCTATAGAAGAACACAAGGATTCGGAACAAATGAAAATTGAAGATTTAGTGGGATCCCTCCAGACCTTTGAACTCAAATTCAATAATGACAAAAAGAAATCAATCGCTCTTATCACCTCTCATAACATATCTTCCTCTAAAGATGACTTAGGAGTAACTAGTAATGATGAGGATGAAAATGTGGCCCTTTTGGCTAAAAAATTTTTGAAACAATTTAAGAAAAAGAGGGTGAAAGAGTATAAAAATGAAATCACAAATGATAAATGCAAAGGTCGGTCAAGTTCCCTCTCTAGAAGTAAACATAAGGAACCTATGTGTTACAGATGCAAGAAAATTGGACACATATCCACCGATTGTCCTCAAAAAGGAAAATACAAAAAGAAGAATCTTGTAGCCACTTGGGAAGATTCATCTGAATCAGATTCTGACTCAGATGAATCACATCAAAATGAATCAGACAAATATACAGTTCTGATGGCTACCACTGCCACCTTCAATCTTTCCCAGGAAATGATTAAAATATCGAATGAAGAAGTCTCAGGCAGTGAGTCAGAGAGTGAGTATGAAAATTCAGAGGATGAGGATAATGACAACACCACGGATTCCTATGAACTACTCTATGAGGGAACCTGTCGGCTCGTTGAAACTGTAAGCAATCAACAAAAGAAGATTAAGAATTTAAAGGATAAGGTTGATAGTATTAGTACTGAAAAGGAACAATTGATCCAAGAACTCGAAAGTGTAAAAATCCAATTATCAACAGAAAAAGAAAATGTACTCAAATTAAGAGAAAATGAAAAATCCCTTTTAAAAATAAAAGATGAAAATATTGCTCTCCACAATGAAGTGACTATTCTGAAACGGTATAAAGAAAAGTATGAGTACAGATTTACTCAAAATGATGAGAAATACATTAGACTATTCAAAATTGGGAAAGCTTATAAAGACATGACTGGTCTTGGATATGACAAAAATGCTAATCAGCCTCCAAGTTCCGGGACTGTTTTTGTCAAAAGTGCCTTAAAAAATGAAGATACTAGTATTCAAAACATTGTGGATAAGGCATCTACTAGTACTCATACTGTTTCATCAAATGTCTTCTGTCATTATTGTGGTAAGAGAGGTCATTTCAAAATGGAGTGCAAATTAAGAAAAATTCACTGTAACATCAGTCAGAAAATTGAGAAAAACACCACGAAGAAAGTGGAACCTGAAAACAAAAAACAAAAGTCTCAGATAAACACATTTCCCTTCAACCAAAAGATGAATAATTTATTAAAAGAAGTCCATAAGTTAAGAAAACAATTTGAAATATACAAAAAGAATGGAGCAAACATTCCTATTCCCCAACATAAAACTTTTCAAGTGAAACACCAAAAATCAACTGTGATCCCCACTACTAGTACACTTAAATGGATACCTAAAAACAAGAATCTAGTGGTCCACACAGCTTTTAAAGCTGCAAAACAATCAAGATGGTATCTGGATAGTGGATGCTCAAAACATATGACTGGTGATAAATCTTGTTTGTCTAAAATGATTGAATTCGATGGAGGCACAGTTACTTTTGGTGATGGCAGTACTGCGAAAATTATTGGGAAAGGAACTTTAAATGTTCCAAACTTACCACCTTTTGAGAATGTTTTTTGCGTTGATGGGTTAAAACATAATTTACTTAGCATATCTCAAATCTGTGATAAAGATTATGCCGTAAACTTTAGTAGTCATAGCTGTGAGATCTCAAGGAATGGAAAGATAATATTGAGAGGTCTTAGAGCCTCTGATAACTGTTATGTGGTGGGAAAAACAAATGCTTCATCATCTGCTTCTTGCCTACTAACTAGTATTGATGAAGCTAAGTTGTGGCATCAAAGACTTGGGCATGTAAACTACAGAGACTTATCCCATCTAAACAAATATGTTGAAGGACTGCCCAAGATCAGTAGTCAAGAAAAGATGATCTGTGGAGAGTGCCTTCAAGGAAAACAAATTAGAAGTGCCCATAAAATGGTGAATGCTATGAAAACTACTCGACCTCTAGAACTTATTCATATGGACTTGGTTGGACCAACTAAAAAGGAGAGTCGAGGTAAGAAAAGGTACTTTCTTGTTATGGTAGATGATTTCTCTAGATTCACTTGGGTGGCATTCTTGAGAGAAAAATCTGAAGCCTTTGGAGAATTCAAAAGGATTGCAAAACAAATTCAGACTGAAAAAGGTACTTCACTAGCCCGAATCAGAAGTGATCATGGTGGAGAATTTGAGAATGATCAATTTGACAAATTTTGTGAGAAATATGGGATTCATCATGAATACTCAGCACCCAAAACTCCACAACAAAATGGGGTGGCTGAAAGGAAAAATAGAGTTCTCCAAGACATGGCCACCGTCATGCTTCATAGTAAGAATCTTCCTAGAGACTTGTGGGCCGAAGCTGTTAATACTAGTTGCTACATCATCAACCGAGTCTATCTTAGGACTGGTACAAATCAGACAGCTTATGAATTGTGGCATGGGAAGAAACCAAATGTAAAATATTTTAAGGTCTTTGGAAGCAAATGTTACATCTTGAAGGATAGGGAACAACTGAGTAAATTTGACTCAAAAAGTGATGAAGGTATATTCTTAGGCTATTCAACACGGAGTCGAGCCTATCGTGTTCTAAATATGAGAACCGGAGTCATTCAAGAATCAATAAATGTCATTATAGATGATGAATCCACAATGTCTGATAATGTTGATGAAGTGGAAGTGCCCTCTCTGATTGAACCCACACAATCCACAATAAAAACTGAGGCACCTATCGCTACTGAAAATTTGGTGAATGTCAAAGACCATCCTATAGATCAGATTATTGGTGACCCCCTAACAGGTGTAAAAACTAGGAAACAATTGGAGAACATTATGAGTCACTTGTGCTTTACTTCTGTTTTAGAACCTACCAGCGTTGATGAAGCCTTTTCAGACAATGATTGGATAAAAGCTATGCAAGAAGAATTGAATCAGTTCACAAGAAGTGATGTTTGGTACCTAGTTCCAAGACCAAAGGATAAAAATGTGATAGGCACTAAATGGATCTTCAAAAATAAACTTGATGAAAATGGAGTTATTGTTAGGAACAAAGCTAGGTTGGTAGCGCAGGGATATTCCCAAATTGAAGGTATTGACTTTGACGAGACCTTTGCTCCAGTTGCTCGTTTAGAATCAATTAGAATTTTGCTATCTATAGCCTGTTTTCTAAAATTCAAATTGTTTCAAATGGATGTTAAGAGTGCTTTTCTAAATGGAATTTTGAATGAGGAAGTATATGTTGAACAACCTAAAGGTTTTATAAATTCAAAATTTCCTGACCATGTGTTTAGACTGAAGAAAGCTTTGTATGGTCTTAAGCAAGCACCACGTGCGTGGTATGAAAGGTTGACAAAATTCTTGTTAGACAATGATTTTCAAAGAGGTAGTGTTGATAAAACCCTCTTTATTCAAAAGACAAGAAAGTCAGTGTTAATAGCGCAAATATATGTAGATGATATCATCTTCGGTTCCACATCTAATGACTTGTCTACTCAGTTCGCTAATCTAATGCAATCTGAATTCGAAATGAGTATGGTTGGCGAATTAAATTTCTTCTTAGGCCTACAAGTCAAACAATTACGTGATGGCATCTTCATTTCCCAGTCCAAGTATGCTAAAGAACTGGTGAAACGATTTGGTCTAATGACTGGGAAACATGTCAAAACCCCCATGAGTACAACCATCAAACTTACTAAAGATGCAAATGGGAAAGGGGTTGACTCTAGCCTATATAGAAGTATGATTGGTAGCCTGTTGTACCTTACTGCAAGTAGGCCAGACATAGCATTTAGCGTGGGAGCATGTGCTCGATATCAAGCAGATCCCAAAGAATCTCATCTGACTGCTGTAAAAAGAATCATTAAGTACATTGCCGATACAACTGAATATGGTCTGTGGTACCCTCATGACTCCTCATCCTCCATTGCTGGATACTCAGATGCTGATTGGGCAGGAAACTTAGATGATAGAAAATCCACAAGTGGCGGCTGTTTTTATGTTGGAAATTGTCTAGTTGCTTGGCATAGTAAAAAGCAAAATTCAATATCTCTCTCCACTGCCGAGGCTGAATACATAGCTGCTGGAAGCTGCTGCTCTCAACTCTTGTAGATGAAGCAGATGCTTATGGACTATGGCATTACACAAGGAATAATGAGCTTGTATTGTGATAACACGAGTGCCATACACATTTCTAAAAATCCGGTTCAGCACTCTCGCACCAAACACATTGATATTCGACATCATTTCATTAGAGAATTGGTTGAAGAAGGAATAATTGAGCTCGAATATATTCAGACTGAAAAACAACTTGCAGACATCTTAACTAAACCTCTTGATGTGTTAAAATTTGAAAATTTAAGGAAATCTATTGGTGTTTGCTGTTTGGATTAATTTGTGTTCTTACTCAGGGTCTACGGCTAAGCCGTACACCACTTTACGGCTGAGCCGTACGCGTTTACGGCTGAGCCGTAAAACACTCTACGGCTAAGCCGTACGTTCCCTCGTTCTGCGCGCCGAGATCTTTTTAATCCATCGCTTCGTTTTCTTTTTTTTCTCTGCGCAACCCGTCTCTGCTCCTTTCTCTTCCCCTCCTGCGCCTTCCTCCTCCTCCTTCCATTCCGGCGTGCGTCTTCTTCTCCGGCCTTCCTTCTCTGGCGTGAGTCTTCCTCCTCCGGCCTTCCTCCTCCCGTGTCATCCTCTTCCTTCTTTCTCTGTCTTCCTCGTCTCCACGGCTTCACCGCCCAAATCCGCGGCCAACTCCTCCGTCTCCACGCTCGCATCCTCGGTCTCCACGGCCTCCACGCCCGGATCCGGTGTTCTCCTCTTCGTTTGATCTCTGTAGTGTTCCCCTTTCTTTTCTTTTGCCTCACTGTTTCATTCCTTTACTGTGCTCTGTGTACGTTTTTTTTTCTGTGGTGTGTGGCCTTCTTTCTGTGACTCACTATGCCTCCGCGCTCCAAGAATGCCTACCCTCCGGGTAAGAGGCCTCGTGCCTCCGGTAGCTCCTCCCGGGCTCGACAGCCCTCTCCACCCTCTCCCCGAGTCTTGGTTCCACGGGAACCCACTGGTGATCGGTCTTTCTTCTCGAGACCCATCACTGTGGAGCGGGATGTTAACATCCTAGCTGTTGAGGCCTACGGCGTACACACACTTCTCACTCATGTTGGGTGGGAAAACATTCTGAAGTGGGGTGGCCCTGGCTTCCCCTCCATTGTGCGTACCATGTATGCATCTATCTCCCATGCCTCGATAAACACCATGTCATTTGACATTGGGTTCAGTGATGGCACGAACACCATTACCCCTGCCATCATCTCCTCTCTGTTATGTGTGCCTCTCTCTGATTCTCCCTCGGTCATCTCGGATACTCTAACCGAAGAGGAGAGACACACTGCCACTTTCGCCCTATGTGGCGCCTCCATACGATGGAAGGCCAAGGGGTTTCTTCCTGCCGTCTCATTACTTCCTCACTACAGGATCCTGCATGCCATCTTCACTTATAACATTTATCCTCGGCGGGGGAATTTCTCCGACCTCACTCCATTCATGGTGAATGTCCTCTATCACGTCCACATGGGGATCCGGGTGTGTCTTCCCTCACTCATCTGTACCACCATTATTCGTTTTTGGCAGTGCCCAGGCCGGGGCACCAATGCATGTGTATTTGGGTATCTCATGACTCGACTCGCCTCCCATTGTGGCGTCACTTTACCTACCGATGAGGCTCCTGAGTCTCACCCTACCTTTGGGACCGTTAACATCCAGAACATGCGATTCTCCAAACAGCAGGCAGCCGGTCCCCAACTTCCTGACTCCGGCGACGAAGAAGATTCACCGGTTGCGTCTCCTTCTGCAGCACCCTCTGCCACTTCACCGGTTCCAGTTCCTCCCCCGGCCTCTTCGTCTTCTTCGTTTGATGCTCGTTTGGCTGCCCTCGAACAGAGGCAAACTAAGATGGAGAAGCTCTTGAAGAAATCATTTCAGTACTTGTCTAAGATCTCCAAGAGCTGCTGGCGCGACGATGTGGCGATTCCTTCCCCTTCTCCTCCTTCGGATTGATGATTATTCTTGTTGTTTTGTTTGTATTTTGAGAAATGGTTGTACCTCACCTGTTAATCTTAATTGTTATCTCATGTATGCTTATGGGTGATGTACTGTTTTGCTCTGGTTGTACTTCATTTCTACATCTAATATAGCCATTGTTTCTCTTTGTGTGCATTTCTGTTCTCAATTCTGCTTTATATCTTTGTCAATCTTGTGCCAAAAAGGGAGAGAATTGTATGCATGTGTTTAGGGGGAGCTTTCTAATCTCCCACCTTTCTAGTAGATTGTGTTTGCAGCCTTGTTTGCAGGTTAAGCATCGTCAAAGGGGGAGTTTCAAAGTGTTGTGTATGTAGATGTGGGTGCTTAAGGTGTATTCACCGATGTAATACTTTGTGTATCTCAATTGCTGAGTTTAAATGTTGTATCCTCTTCACATTATGTAATTTTGTCACGAAATTGACAAAGGGGGAGATTGTTAGTGTCATTGTAAGAGTGTGTTGTCAATTACGTGACCAAAGTGTAGTTCGATTCAAGAACGATGTAGTTCACCTCGGAAGTTCATTGAAGATCAAGTCAAGCTCAAAGAAGTTCAAGCTAGTTCAAGACCATTCAAGAAAATCCTATCAATGAAGACTAAGCAAAGAAGTTCAACATCAAAGAAGATCATCTGTGAGTGCCAAGGGATAAGGTATCTGTGATCCCTAAGTGTCCTTGAAAACAGACTAGGAAATCAGGGTTTTCAAACACCCTGTTTTGTTCTACGGCTTGGACCACGGCTAAGCCGTAGATCCTACGGCTCACTTTCCAGAGAGTGTATTTTGGAGCTTTTTGTTCTACGGCTGACCCTACGGCTACACCGAGAAATGTTACGGCTAAGCCGTAGTGGGTTTCACGGCTAAGCCGTAAAATCTACGGGCCACAATCCAGAGAGTGTACTTGGCCAAATTATGCTTACGGTTGACCTTACGGCCAAGCCGAAAGGCCTTCACGGCTAAGCCGTAAGGTTATTCACGGCTAAGCCGTACAGATTACGGGCCACTCTCCAGAGAGTTGTTTCTGGGAAATTTGAGCTTACGGCTGACCCACGGCTAGGCCGAAAGGTGCTCACGGCTAAGCCGTAGAAGGATTTACGGCTAAGCCGTAGGCCTAACCGTAAGAAGGAATTTGTGCTGAATCTGGTCAAACTAGCCGTTGGATGTTGTCAGAACTTACGGCTAAGCCGTAGACCATTCTATTCTAAGCCGTAGAACTGTCCGTTGGAGCTCATCTGTATTTAAAAAGGACCTCTCCCTTGCTCCAACCACTGAATTTATTGCTGAGAAAAACACTAGTATTGCTGAGCCTTTGCACCTCCATTAAAACCATCTTCAAAGCTCCCACAACCACCTACTCTCCAACATCAAAGAGTGCCATTATTGTTGCAAGTAGAGTAGTTGGTGACTTAGGAAAGGCTTCTTCAAATCTGAGAGAATACCTTAGCCTTCCAAACCCTCTTGGAACCTCTTCCCTTGGTTGAGCTCACATCTGAAGATCTTCATCTCCAAGGAGCAAGAACAAGAGGCCAAAGCTTGGAGGTAGTCTTCAAGCTTCAAGAGCACCACTCAAAACCAAGGTATTCAATTCCTTGTTTAGGTGTTCTTAATATTTCAATTCATATTGCTATATTTGGTGGAAGACAAACCACCGCATCAAAAAGTGTTGTAATTGGTGGACTAGATCAAGGATCAACCACCTAATCAAAAACTCTAATTGGTGGAAGACAAACCACCGCATCAAAAATTGTTGCAAGAGGTGTATGTTATGTGAGTACCTCTTATTTAGTGGAACCAAGAGAGTTTGCTCTTGAGAGTGGATGTAGGTCTAGGACCGAACCACTATAAATCATTGTGATTATTGTTTGTTGTGTGTGGATGTTGCCTTGCTTTCTTGTCACTTGAGTTGATGATCTTTTATATGCTACATCTCTATTGCTCTAGTTACATTTCCAGACACTCACAACTCTGATTATCTCTCTCAATTTTAATAATCCTTCAGATTGTTCTTTAATAATATCTAAGTTTTGAAAAGAAATTTTTAATAGTCCTATTCACCCCCCCTCTAGGACTTGGTGAGATCTAGTTATTGCACTTTCAGGCGCTCCCTGGGAAGCTAGCTTGATCTCTTAGCGATCCATATGTATGCTCCCTTTTGGGAGAGTAGAGCCTCGTGGTTGCCAATTAGTGTATATGATATCTTGTTCATGATTAATCACTCATTGTTACTCATGCATAACATGCCTAGTAGACTGTTATTACCTTCTTGAATCAGTGTATAACATTAAGTTCAATTGATACATTATGCTAGTTTCATATACCTCTGTACTTGCTTAACTGTCATGTTAACAGTGTTACCCTTGGTGTTACAGGTACGGAACCAAATCCTAACTCGGTTGTTGATGCGTCCCCGGAGGGTGCCCTAATGGTACCTCGGGGTATAGAAGAATGGAACGATGATGATGTCTTTTATTAGTCGTCCTCTGGAGAGCATCCAGTGTTATGGGTGGTTGAATCGTTGTGACTGTGGTATTTTATTTGGAAATGTTTAATTGGACCCTATGTATCAAACGTGTTTAAATTATGGTCTTCTTTGTATGAGAATGTTTAATTAAACGTCTTAGGTATATATGTACAAGTGTTGGTAAGATGTGTTTCTTTTATGTCTTGCTTATGATCATTATAGAGTATTTCACATGGGTCCGCTTATGTTGAATTCTAATTATACGTGTGGTTGGTCCTACCTCACACGTTCCTGTGGAATTTCCCTTGTAGGAATCCGTGCATATTTTCCTTGCATGGCATGGATTACTACGGGATTATGTATTTACACCCTGAGGGCCCACTCTAATCCCAAATTCCCGAGATCGAAGCGTGACATACATAAATAATGGTATGAGAGTGATTAAGAAGTCAATTAAAAGACTTAACAACATTAGGGAACGTGGTCAGGTTCCAATAAGCCCGATCGGGGGTTGGATTTTGTATCAAGATTTTAACCTTTTTGTATAGCTACAGTATATATATGACTAACAACCATTATAATTGCAGATCAATGGCGTTTGGGTCCAGTACAAATAATAGTTCAGGTAAAAATGACCATAACAATGTCGAATTGGAGGGTGCGGACCCTCCACCGCCACCGCCTCCTCGCCCTACATACAACACGGGGGAAACGATTCATGATGTTGATGCATCAATTAGCTGCCAGTATTGCCAATCAAGCCGCCATGCAAATGTAGTTGGCTACCCTACTAGACATACAAAATCAACTCGGAGATCCTAATTCCTTGTATGAGAAGCTTCGAAAGAGGGGAGCAACAGAGTTTACAGGACAAGAGGATCCGCTGCAAGTTGACGAATGGTTCATCCACACTGAGAACATCTTTGATACACTGACTTGTACGCCAAGGTAGCAGGTAGTCCTCACAACACCCATGTTCAGAGATATCGCAGATACATGGTGAAAGAGTATCTAGGATCATATTAGGGCTATTCCAGATGCTACGGTATAAGAAGCCTTTAAGAGGCAGTTCAGGAAGAAGTTTATTCCCGAACATGTGACTTGCAAGAAAAAGATAGAGTTCCTCGCCTTACAGCAGAACTCCATGATAGTTGCAGAGTACGGGCACATATTCAATTAGCTCTTTCGGTTTGCTTTAGACTTGATTGATGCTGAGAAGAAAAGAGTGGAGAGGTTTCTCGAAGGGTTGAGGCCTGCTATTAAGGGACACGCTACGACTTTCTAACATCCAGCTCAATATGGATGCTGTAGCGAGAGCCTATGCGGCTGAAGAAATTGAAAAAAGCTTATTTGTGGGAGAGTCTAGGAAGAGTGCCCCAACTTCTGGGAAGGGTCAATAACATTCCAAGAAACAAAAGGGAGTTGTTAGTGGGATATCATGGCTAATCTGCAGGGTGTGCGGAAAGGGCCATGAGACCAATAAATGCTGGAGGTCTACAGGAGCCTGTTTTGGTTGTGGCTCAATGGACCATCGCTTGTCAGAGTGCCCAAGAAGGAAGGATTCTAGTCAAGCCCCACCTCAACAACAGTATCAGTAGTCTTTTAAAGTAACATAGCCAGCACCTAACCATCAAGAACAACAGGTGAGGCAAGGGCAAGGACAATCACGGTAGGGTTAAGGACAACCAAAGCAAGGACAACAGAAACAGGGAAACAAAACTGACCCTAAAGGTAAGGCCACGCCTATGCATTGACTCATGAAGAAGTGGAAGTGGCAGAGCATGTGGTTGTAGGTAAGGTTTTTATCTGTGATATAGAGGCTAAAGTGCTGTTTGATTCGGGATCTTCGCACTCTTTTGTTTCACCCCAATTTCTAGTAGGATACGAGAGCTGCCAATGCAACTACCATATATGTTGAGTGTTATCACTCCTGTTGGCAAGAGGGTGACTTGTGATAACTATTACCTGGGATGTCGAGCTCTAATTGGAAAGATCCTTTTTCCAGCGGACCTTATCGTGTTACCGATGCATGATTTCGATGTAATTTTAGGCATGGGTTGGTTGACCAAGTATATGGCTTGTTTAGACTATTTCTGTAAAACCGCCACCGTAAAGGTGAATGAAGATGGCCCAAGTGTTGTATTCCAAGGTGAAAGGAAGAATTTGAACACTAGATTAATTTCAGCACTTCTAACGGAAAGACTAATTCGTTGTGGTTGTGTTCCCTGATGAAGTACCTGGTCTCCATCTGATTAGGGAAGTTGATTTCACTATAGAACTAGTACCCGGCACAACCCCAATTTCTAAGGCTTCGTATAGAATGGCACCTATGCAGTTGTGTGAGTTAAAAATGCAACTGCAAGAATTATTGGGCAAGGGGTTTATTCGTCCTAGCACATCACTATGGGGAGCCCCAGTTTTTCATGAAGAAGAAGGACGACACCCTCAGAATGTGTATTTATTATAGGCAGTTGCATCAGGTGACCATAAAGAACAAGTATCCATTGCCTAGAATTGATGAACTGTTTGATCAATTATAGGGTGCGACCCATTTCTCAATAATTGATCTAAGGTTGGGATATCACCAGTTGAGGGTTAGAGATCAAGATACATCAAAAATAGCTTTCAAGACAAGATATGGACACTATGAGTTCTTAGTCATGCCTTTTGGGTTAACTAATGCCCAAGCTGTCTTTATAGCTTTGATGAATAAGATCTTTTCACCCTATCTTGACTGGTTCGTGGTAATTTTCATTGATGATGTGTTGGTGTATTCCAAGACTTATGACAATCATGCGGAACATTTGAGGATTTTCTTGCAATTGTTGAGGGATCACTGACTGTACGCCAAACTGGATAAGTGTGAATTCTTGTTAGAGCAAGTTGCTTTCTTGGGGCATATAATTTCAAAGGATGGGCTTGCGGTAGACCTAGTTAAGATAGAGGCCATAACTAGCTGGCAGAGTCCTAAAACGGTTGCCGAAGTTAGAAGTTTTGTCAGTTTAACGGGATACTACTGAAGGTTCGTAAAGGAGTTTTCCAAAATAGTCGCACCATTGACAAAATTGACTCGGAAGGATGAACCATTTGTTTGGTCAGTTGAATGTGAGTCGAGTTTTCAACTCCTCAAGGAGAAACTAACCTCAACCCCAATCTTATCTCTACCAGACGGTAGTGGTGGATTTGTTATCTATACTGATCCTTCGAGGATTAGGTTAACATGTGTATTAATGCAGAACGTAAGGGTGATAGCCTATGGATTTTGACAATTAAAGGAACATGAAAAGAATTATGCCACACATGATTTAGAGTTGGCTGCTGTTGTCTTCGCCCTAAAGTTATGGAGACACTATTTGTATAAAGAGAGGTTTTAACTTCATAGTGACCATCGCAGTCTCCAGTATCTGTTCTCTCAGCATGACCTTAATATGGG
Organism: Sextonia rubra; assembly: GCA_037013555.1. Taxonomy (NCBI): domain Eukaryota; kingdom Viridiplantae; phylum Streptophyta; class Magnoliopsida; order Laurales; family Lauraceae; genus Sextonia; species Sextonia rubra. The sequence continues at coordinate 71,409,159 of JASUAD010000001.1, forward strand.
ACAGAATAGGTGGCTAGAATTCATAAAGGATTATGATTTTCCGATCAAATATTTTCCTGGTAAAGGAAATGTAGTGGTTGATGCTTTAAGCAGGAAATCAACCATTGAGATAGCAGCCAGGTGTGGTGAATGGTCTCTGGTAGAAGAATTCTGGGATCTGGATGTGGAAGTCAAATTCGTGGACGATAAGGTCACATTAGTAGCTATGTAAATCTTCGAACCCACCTTAATTTAGCAAATTAACGAGAGGCAGTTTGAAGATCCAAAATTTGTTAAGATTCGTGACCGCATATCTGAGAGACCAGACTTCATGATGGTAGATGGTGTGTTGTACTTCAGAGATCGGCTATGTGTGCCAGCAGTTCAAAATCAAAATCTAAAGAAAGAAATCATGATTGAAGCACACCACGCTAGGCATTCCATGCACCCCGGGAGTACCAAAATGTACCGAAATTTACATGGCAGGTTTTGGTGGAATAACATGAAGTGAGATATTGCAGGCTTTGTAGTAAGGTGCCTTACCTATCAATGCGTAAAGGCTGAACATAGAAAGCCTCTCGGTTTGCTACATCCTTTACAGATTCCAAAGTGGAAATGGGAAAATTTAACAATGGATTTTGTTTTAGGGCTGCCCCGGACAAGTAAACATCATGATGTTGTATGGGTAATTGTTGATCGACTAATGAAGTCATCCCACTTTATTCACATTAGCAAAGGGACGAAATTTCATGAAATGGCCAAGATCTTCATTGATGAGATTGTACGGTTACATGGTACTCCAGTTTTAATTGTATCGGACCGAGACAGTAGGTTTGTGTCTTCCTTCGGCAGTCCTTTCGGAAATCCTTGGGTACTAAACTCAATTTTAGCACAGCATACCCTCCACAGACCGATGGGCAATCAAAGCGAACGCTACAAACTCTTGAAGATATGCTCCTAGATAACGTTTTGGACTTCGAGAAGGAGTGGGATGAACACCTCTCCTTATGTGAATTTGCATACAACAATAGTTATCATGCGAGCATTGGAATGGCTCCCTTCGAAGCTTTGTATGGACGTAAGTGCCGTACACCAGTCTGTTGGGAGGAAGTAGAGGTTAGAAGTTTTCATGGACCCTCTCTTATTGCGGATACGGCAGAAAAAGTGCAAAAGCTATAGATAGATTGAAGGTTGCATGCTCACGCCAAAAGAGGTATGTAAACAACCGCCATAGGCCCCTTGAGTTCCAAGTGGGGGACGAAGTTTTTTTGAAGGTCTCTCCAATGAAGGGTACTATCAGGTTCAAACATAAGGGCAAGTTAGCTCCACGATTTATAGGACCTTACGAGATACAAAGTAGGGTTGGAGAGTTGGCTTATAAGTTGGAGCTACCATCCCCACTCGCGGGAGTTCATAATGTATTCCATGTATCGATGCTTAGGAAGTACCTTCCACATTCCACACATGTTCTTGAACTGGATGACGTATAAGTTAAGCCTGATATGAGCTATGAAGAAAGACCCCTTCTTGTCATTGATACTAAAGAACAAGTACTCTGTACTCGGATGATCAAATGGGTTAAAGTTCTATGGGAGCATCATGGACAGGAGGAAGCCACTTGGGAGCTTGAAGACCAAATTTGGGGAAAATATCCGAAGCCACTACCCGAGGTACGTTGCATTCAGAGGACTGAATGATCTTAAGTGGGGGAGGATGTAAGGTCTTGATTCCACTAATCTTGATCTACACTAATTAATCTCATTTTATATTAATTAAATCATGTTAAGGCTAATTTACTTCAAAACCCTTTGGGCATGGGTCTTGAATAGGTAGTTGGGTCGGGTTCGAACCTTACCTATGTAGCTAAAGGCTCTTTTGTAATTTGTACTTGCAATGTATGGACACCTCAATGTGGCATCTTATGTGATTTCTCATGTAGATCATTTTTCTTGTTGGACCTAACTTAATTCGGATTCGTCTTGGGCCAATTGAGGCCATGTGACCTAAACTGTAGATATCCCAAAAGACCTGGACTTGCATGTAACTCTAGGAAAACTTTCATTTAAAAGAAGGAACTCAACATTCCATCACGTTTATCTTCCTGTACGTTGGAGTCCTTCCCTTTAACTTCTTTTTGATCTCCCTTTGCTAGGGAAGCTGTAAACAAGGACTGGAGTCTTGCATGTATTAGTGGGAGCCTTCATCCTTCCCCATCTTCTTTTCCACTTCTGTATTTTCTTTTTGGAAGCATTCCTTTCTTCAAGCTATAGCTACATAAGGTGAAGATTTACCTCCATTTCATTAATTTGGATTTATTAGAGTAAAACAGATTCAATTACATGACATGCATGCAATTCTACATCCCATTCATCATTTGCATGTCATACTTGTAGAAAACCCACTTTTCATTGGAGGTTTTCTCTAATCACACATCCAAGAAGGATTAGTGAGGGCTAGCACTGTTAAAAGGTAAGTATTAGAGTACATTTGTGCTGCATGTGTGTTCAAGTTGTTGACTCTTAGGTTTGTTCTTTCAAATCTCAAATTACAGCTCCTTTACCTGGTTAAATGTATTTATATATGGGGTGTTGAATGAGTTAGAATATAAATATGGAATAGGAGAATATGTGAGTACTAGATCTCTTTTAGGGACATGCTGATGAAGCCATAAGAACTCCCTACAATCTCCCCAATTCAGAATTCTGTATTGAAATTGAGTTACAAAACTAACCTTAGAATTTCTGAAGCTTACGGCGAAGCGATAGCTAAGCCGTAAGTGTTTACGGCTCAAAGTCCAGAGGACGACACAATTTGCTTTTGTACTACGACTTATCTATGGCTGCACTGTGAAATGAACTACGGCTGAGCTGTACCCTTCCCGTGACCAAGCCGTAAGACACTTTATAGCGAGCTTTCCCGAGAGCTTGAAAAACCAGTTTCTTCAACGGCTTACCCACGATTATACTGTGGAATGCACTACGGCTAAGCCATACCTAGTCGTGACCCTAGTCGTAGGCTTAGCTCGGTTAAGCCATAGACCAACATATGGCTGAGCCGTAAATGCGCATGGAATTAAGAAGAAAACCTGAGCCACTCGACTATGCCGTAACATGTACACAGCCAAGCCGTAAGAACATTGTGAACTTAGGGTATTAGGGATTCTCAATGACCTTGCAGAGCCTTAGTGTTGGCACATCCTTTTTAACCAAATTAGCCCAATGGTAATTAAATGGTATGGAGGATGAGTGTACAACTGTCACTTATCCCCTTCGATTTTCCGGATGAATTCCTAATGTCACGTCATGGGTGTTAGCATAAGAAGGGGTGTCTTTTATTTACGCAATGTAATACCAAGATACGGTAACACAATGACATCGGATGTTTTATGAATACATCGTGTTGAATGACCTTGGGGTCATGGATTATCTAGTATAGGGTTGTCTAGTAATTTCCTTGACACTTGCCCAATCCGAATGCATTCATATTGTTAAGATACCTTGCCCTTAACATGATTTATTCATGTACCCACTCTCCCAAGTCAAACCCTAAGACATATCAGACCTGAGCTTCTAATGAGTGCGTGTCTGACAAGCCAGAGCTTCTGCTGAGTATGTGCCTACTAGTCAAATGGGCATAGCCGAGGTTGAGAGGGTTCGAGCTTTCTTAGCTCATATAAGTATGCATAGTTTAATTATTAGTTACTTTGCTAACTCTAATTTTCATGATCGAATATGCCTTCAAGACCAATATTTCCTTATGTACGTTATGATGAGTATGACTGGAATTTATGAAAGATGTGAATCCGAGTTGGCACCATTTAGCTTGTGCCCTTTGGGTATCTTTATGTGCTACTACAGTAGTTTATGGAGGAGTTGTCGGTGCTCCTGGGGAAGCTAGCTTGATCTCCTAGCGACCCATATGTATGCTCCCTTTTAGGAGAGTAGAGCCTCGTGGTTGCCAATTAGTGTATATGATATCTTGTTCATGATTCATCACTCATTGTTACTCATGCATAACATGCCTAGTAGACTGTTATTGCCTTCTTTAATCAATGTATAATATTAAGTTCAATTGATACATTATGCCAGTTTCATATATCTCTGTACTTGCTTAACCGTCATGTTAACAGTGCTACCCTTGGTGTTATAGGTACGGAACCAAATCCCAACTTGATTGTTGACATGTCACCGGAGGGTACCCTAGTGGTACCTCAGGGTATAAAAGAATAGAAGGATGATAATGTCTTTTATTAGTCATCCTACAGAGAACGTCCAGTGTTATGGTTGGGTGAATCGTTGTGACTGTGGTCTTTTATCTGGAAATGTTTAATTGGACCCTATGTACCAAATGTGTATAAATTGTGGTCTTCTTTGTATGATAATGTTTAATTAAATGTCTTAAGTATATATGTACAGGTGTTGGTAAGATGTGTTTTTTTTTTATGTCTTGCTTATGATCATTACAGAGTATTTCACAGGGGCCCGCTTATGTTGAATTCTAATTCTACATGTGGTTAGTCCTACCTCACATATTCCTGTGGAATCTCCCTTGTAGAAATCCGTGTCTATTTTCCACGCATGGCATCGATTATTATGGGATTACGAATTCACACCCTAAAGGCCCACTCTAATCCCCAAATTCTCGGGACCAAGGCATGACAAATCCCAAGGATATGAAAACTAAGGCCGAGTAAAGATTTTCTAATGAAAGGTACCCTGGGCCCAAACTCTCGGTGGATCAAAGTCCTACGTGAGGTTATGAATGATTATCAGTCACGATAATCACATGTAGATGCATGCAATTCATTCAACTAAGCAGCTAGTATATACATCTATGTCATAAGCATCAACAATAATAATAAAAATCTACTCAAAGTTGTAAAGACCCAACCCTTAATTATATGTATTTAGGGCTAATTAAGTGTAATTATGGGTAATAGTTGTTATGGGTGTTTTATATGTGGACCAACTTAATTCTAGGGTTAGAATGTGTTTTCAATAGCTGTGGGAAGTTTGGAGTGTGTTTGGGCCAAGTCAAGTGACTTTAAGAGCCAAATTGTGATTTTGGGAAATTCTAGGGGGTGTATGTAATTTCCAAAATATCTTGCCCAGCTCCATTTGATAGAAGAGATCATGGTCTTCAACTTTTATGTTTTTTCCGAGTCCATTTGGAGTCATAAAATCCTTCTTTTCATCAATTCAGCCGTCTAAGACAAAATTTGTCAAAATTCCCAAAATCAAGTAAAAATTCCAACTCTCCCAAACCATGTCAATATTGGGCTCATTGAAAAGTTCATTTAATTTTATGAACTTTTGTCTCTTACAGGGTCGCAATTCGATCAATAGATCTCAAGTTATAGCATAAACAATATAACTTAAGTTGTGGGCCCCACATCAACCGTTTATATTTCCCCACTCCTCTTTCTCCCTCATTTCCTATTCTCATTGCAGAATGGCCCAGCTACGCCCAAAATACCATGGTAGCACCTCTTCTCCTCCTTTTTTCCCTCTATCCTTCTAATCTCCACCAAATGCGACCCACTTGAAGATTGGACTCCACCAACCTCTTCTCCTTGGGTCTCTCTCTCCATAGACCATATTTTCGTGCAAAACCATGATTAGCAACCCCTTCCTTGAGCTAAATCTTCATCATCAGCCATGATAGAGGTAAGCTCCTCCATTCTTTCTTTTAGCTTATGGAAGAGCAGCCCTTGAGGACCCATAATCCGAACATGCGTTGACCCATAAAAAAAAAATTACAAAAGTTACAATGAAGACATTACAAGCAAATCCCAAACCAAGGGCACATAAACCTTAGGATTGTGGAATGTTAAGTTTAGCACTACATCCAGATGCTTAGAGCTAATGCAATCCACAAAAGAAAAAAAAAAAAAAAACTTCAGATGAGCTCAGAGTGCAGCAGTTCAAATCTCAAAGTTAATGGACTTTATTTGGTCGCTTGACTCACCAAACTTCAAATTCAAGGTTCATTGGCTCAAAGTCTAGGGGTCATTGGACACACTCAAGCTTCTGAGTTATCAAAGTGGCTAAAAGTCACAATGGTGGCTCCAAATTATGCTTAGGAATGATGCTTCAAATTTTCAAAGCATTTGGACTCATTTCAGCTCAAATTCAAGCTTCAGTGACTATTTTTTAGCTCCTTGGGGTCATTGTGACAATAGACACTTTTACATGTCAAAATAAGCTAAAACTCCTAGAGGAAGTTCAAATTATGCTCAGGAGACGCTTTACAAAATTTTAGGTCAATTAGATGTCATTTGACCTAAAGTCAACATAAATGTCAACTTCGGGTCGGTGACCCCTAAGGCATGGGTCACCAACCAAAGTCTTACTTCCAGAGGATAGAAGTTGATGAAATTCAGACATAAAGCTTTCGTCATGTTTAGAAGTGATTTTGCAAAGGTTTAAGCTGAGAGGACTTTGTCTGACCCTACTTCAACTACATGTTAGCTGGAGTTCGTGGCCTCCAAATCATTGAGGTCACAGATTCAAAGAACTTGCTTCTAGGGGGCCAAAGCTAATGAAATTCAGATCAAAGACTCTAAATGCTGTGAAAGTCAATTCTCTAAAATTTCAAATCAGTTGAACATCATTCAGGTAAAAAACAAGCCGACTACTTGCAACACAAGAGAATATTGACTTAGAATATGCAACAAGTGGGTCACTGATCGAAATCCTGCTTCCACAAATCAAAACCACATGAAATTTAGATGGATACTTTAAAACGCCCCTAACATCAGTCCCTCCAAGTTTCAAATCAATCCGAGGTCATTTGGGCTTCAAATAGCTAAAACAAGAGCCCATTTTTGTGAAAAGTCAATAGGGGGATTGACCAACTTCAGAAGGTCTAAATGGGTTGAAATTTCTATGACATATCAAAATAGTTTTAAAAAGCATCCCTCCAAGTCTCATGAGTTTGGGCCCCAAACAAGTGAAAACAGGTCACACACTCGAAATTAGGTCTATCAATGGCCGCGGCCGCAATCATTTACATCTGTGAAGTAGTTCCCAAAGGTTTTTGGTAGTTTCTCCACTTCAGTTCGAACTCCAACCTCCCATAACTCCCTAAGTCACCTCTAGAGTCTATAAAATGAAGGTTTGACACTTGGGAGGGGGTTCCAAGCAATCCACACTAGTTCCAACAAGTTCAACAAGTTAAAATCACATTAGTAAGCAAGTTCCAAGCATTCACAAGGCTCCCAAGGCACTTCAAGCACTCCAAGTTCACTTCTTCTCCTCCTTCTCACTAACTTAAGGTGAGAATAGTTCAGAAAAGGAGAAGAAGCATACTTCGCACTTAAAAGAGACAAATGCAAGGGCCATGAGGATGAAGTCTATTTCCTTTGGTTTTCTCACTTGAGAGGATATTGGGCCATCTCGGAAGTTGTGAACAAGCCTCTTTAGTCTTCATTATGTTCCTTGAAAATTATAGGTTCAGAATGACACAACTTTGGCTCTATTTTATTGTACAAAGTACCCTTTTTTTTGGATTTGTACAAAAACAGTCCATAACCAAAAAGTGATTATTACCAAAGGTTTTAGTTGATTCCACAGCCAAATTAAGCACTATTGGTGGTCATTCAACATTCTAAAAGTCGAAGGAAACAAGGTCTAACACTTTGAAGGCGTCACAGAAGCAAAACAGAATGGAAACGGAGGTTAACTGGCCTTTTCAGCCACTATTTGCCAGTGACCGTGGGCCACTGTCACCACTTCCCTGTCTTCTATTTTTTGCAATTTCAGCCATTTTTTGATGTATTTTCCAAGTTTGGATCAATCAGAATATTGGCGCTGTCTATGGGGATTCATTTACTTTGCTCTAATTTATGATCAAATTTGGCCAAAAAGACATGAAAAAGTGTCAAACTACATGAAAATTCCTGAAAAAAATGCTAAAATGTGTTACTGTGAGCCCATGGCTATGGGATGCTGTGTAAAATGGCCTGTGGCCACGGAATGTTGTGTAAAATGTCCTATGGCCACGAGATGCTGTGTAAAATTGCCTATGCCCATAAAAGACTATACAAAAAGTGTTGTGACCGCAGAAAACAATGTAAAATGGGCAGTGACCATGGGCCTGCGGTCACTGACTTGTTTTACCTCTAAATTGACTTGTTTAACCTTTAAATTTCAAAAGAACCTCCCAAACTGGTCAGAGGTCACTTTGCTGTGGTTGACTTCATCATTCTAATTCCGAAGGATGAGTAAGAGCCACCAATATCTAGTTGCAATAGGATATCATGGCATGGCACACCTTTTAAGTCAGATGATGGGGAAGATTGGTCAGGCTATTTTGATTTCGAAGATGATTGGTGGATTGATGACTACTTCACTGATGAATACCATTCTGATGAGGATGAGAGTTTTGAATGGACTTTTGATCATGAATCGAGTACTCTCAATATCAAACACGGTCTCAATACACTATTGGTAGCTCTTTATGATATACACTAACTAAGCACAAGTGGTTAGTCGAATGATCTTTCTCCTTTTTCATTACCTACAGAAGTTCAACCGGATCCCTTGCCATTGGTTGAATCCGATGAAGCATAGTAACAATAAGAATCGTCTTCTTGTTCACATGCAGTAATCTCTATGCCAGATGTTTTCTCTAAGCCAACTGTTGAGTTAACCGCTTTGAAGTTAGATTCTAAACCAAGTACTCAGCTTATTGTTCCTGACTCAACTGATAAGCATGAGTTGCAAGAAGAGCATCATGAACTCAAAATTAACTATCGACCATACTTGAGGAAGTCTTCCAAATTCAGGATAACCTATCTAATTCAGAAGAAGAGATGTGATTGGCTCTTGCTTTGGTAGTTATTGGCACTTTTTTTGATAAACCTCAAACATCTCAAGCCGCTCCTGACAATGCAGATCAAGAAGCAGGCTTGGAAGAAGTCAGTCAACTTTTTACTATACCTTAAGAAGTAAATGTGATAAAAAGAGATACTTTTCTAGAAGTTGACCGAAACAATATAGTTAACGACAGCACTCGTTCTGATAGTAACTATAGAGTCAACTATGATGGACCCTCTTCTTTTTCTTATGTAAACCTTTCAGGGAATAATACAAATGTAAGTGTAATTTCTTCAGATGTAAATGCTAATGCAAGCCACCAGAGTCGTTCACGTATGATGTTGTTGAACACCTCAAGCACATACCTGCATGACTTCATATTTTTTTTATCTTTTGCAAATGTCTGAAGAGACTCGTAACAACTTCATGTCAGCTCTACAGGCTTTGAATACAAACAACCAAACTCATGTGGCACAAGTTCATCAAATAGAGAAGAACTATCTGAAAGCAAATTCTAAGAAGCTTCAAAAATAGTGTATGGAATGTCTTTTCATTCACAATGCTTCCAAAGCCACCATTTCCTTTGCCAAAGATGATCTTCTCTTAGGTGACATGAAGCACACATGGCCGCTCTATTTTAAGGCCTACATTAAAGACATGCCTATTCCAAGAGTTCAGGTTGACCCAGGGTCAGCTCTGAATCTCATCACAATAATAGTTCTTTAGGAACTTGGTATCCTAATGAGTAAGCTATTTACTACAAAAACCTCGATCCAAAGCTATGATGGGGAAGTCCAAGATCCAATTGACAAGATTCAGGTTTGGTTCTAGCTAGGTGATCTAGCTTCAGAAGCTACTTTGTACATGGTAAAGATGTGTACTTGCTACAATATCCTCTTGGGAAAGCGATGGCTTCATGATTACTCCATAGTACCTTCTACTTTCCATCAATGCCTTAAATATATTAATGATGAGGGTAAGGTGCATCGAGTTGTTGTAGATGAAAAGCCATTGAAAGGCAAAGAGGTCTACTTCACCGATACAGCCATGTATTAGGAAACACCTGTAAAGTCTAAGCCAGAAACAAACAACTCTCTAGTGGATGATAATCCTATAGAGCCCTTCACCATCTCAGCAAAAAAGAAAATCTATCTGAGGTTTCGCAAAAGGTCTAATCCTGTCAGTAACTCAAATCAACCTTCTGCCACAAAAAAGTCAGTAGTCAAGTTTGTGGATGGAAAAGCTCCTTTGGTGATCAAGGTTAAATCTAAAATCAAACAATTAAATCAACCTTTGGTCATATCCACAAAACTGTCAAAGACAAAGCAAATATGCATTGTTATCCATACAAACAAGACATGTAGTATGGCTATATATATAATGCCTGCTCAGAACGGCAAACCACCTGCTGCAAGAAATTAAAGGCTCTCATAGTTAACAAATGTGATTTCCTTGGTTAGTAACTCAGATTCTAACCAAGAAAGCAATGATGTACCTCCTCCTATCAAGGGAATGTCACTAATGAAGCCTGATTCTCCTATCACTTCAATCAATTCACGTTAACATCATAACAAAGGGGTGAACTATCTTACAAATGCATCAATAGATGGTTTCGTTTGGTTGAAAGATGTGATAATCCACCACACTACTCAACATGGATTCATCTGTGCTGGAAAGGCTTTCGGCCAGCCCTTCATAGCTTGGTAATGGCAATGGAGTTTCAAGCTTTTGATGAGATGTGTCGAATTATTTCTTCTCTCGAAGTGGCACTCTATTGTCTATGCAGAATGTCTAGACAGACGCGCCCAATGCATGTCATCTCAGTGGTCAGAGATTCAAATTCTGAGTTAGATTTTGAGAATGCTGAAAAGATGGACACTTCACTGTACTCTATCGCAGATAAGGATCCTCCATTTTTGCCATGGCCCACTCTATCTCAAATTTATGATTTTGGAGGTTCTTGCTTCTTTGTGCCTCCATCTAGGTAACACAACCACTCAATAGTCTTTCATCAAGCCGAAGACACTTCTGCTTCATATCCTATCGACATGATCACCAACGATGGGAGAATAACGCTTGACATCTACAATCCTATGGTCTGCAACATGATGAAGAACATGATGTACAATCTCAAAAAGCCCATTGGCATCAGATTGAGTGCGAATCGGGTTGATATATGTTTTGATGTCTACACTCTAGAAATGAGAGAAGATCTCAAAAAGGGATGCAGAATTGAATAGTCGCGACATTGCTTGGAATACGTTCCTAAGTTAAATCAAAATTTAAGTACAAGATTTATGGTCTTCACCGAGGAATATGACTCTAATGACTCTCAAGAGACTGCTGTCTTCCAAAATCCTACTGATTGGGATGCATTTCAGCATCCCAAAGGTGCAAGTGATAACGATGATACCATGTCACAAATCACTGAATATTGGCCACCTGAACTCAATAAAGAAATAGACCCATCTCAACACACTCATTGGGAATGTCTAGCCCTTGATGTAAGAGTTAAAGAAACTAAAACACCAAATCCATGGAAAGGGATCAGTGCTTGGCTTAAAGCCCCAAATGAAACCCCTAAAGGTTTTGCGAAGTTGGAAACTTCTAAAAATGCTATGGAAGAACCTCCTCCTAGACCTCCAACTAAGGACCAAGTATAAGATATAAAATTAAGAACCCTTGAAAATCCTTGTCCTACCTTTGTAAGCTCTCAAATCATAGGAAAAAAACTTGATGTGTATGTGAGTTTCTTGTGAGAGTTCATGGATTGCTGTGCATGGACTTATGCAGAAATGCCAGGTCAAGATTCAGAAGTTTTCGTGCACAAATTAATTATAACAAATGATGCTAAACCCTTAAAGCAAGATCAAAGAAGGACAAAACGAGGAATCATGGATAAAATAGAAAAGGAAGTCTAGAAACTCAGAGATGCTCACTTCATCCGTGAAGAGCAACACCCTGACTGGCCGGCTAACATAGTGTCAGTCACCAAAAAGAATGGTCAAATCAGAATCTGCATCAACTTCAAAGATTTGAACAAAGATTGTCCTAAAAATGATTCTCAATTACCCATACCATAAATCATGATTGACAATGCTTTCGGATTTGAAAGGTTGTCGTTCATGGATGGGTTTTTGGGATAGAATCAAATCAAGATGTACAAGGAGGACGAGAAACACAGATCCTTCAAAACCCCCTTTAACATGTACTGCTACACCATCACACCTTTTGGTCTTAAGAATGCTGGAGCCACATACCAAAAGACGATGATGAAAATTTTCAAAGACATGCAATATACGTCTGTTGAATGCTATGTTGATGACTTGGCAGTCAAGAGAAAACAGAAGTCAAACCATCTAGTTGATCTTCGCATAGTCTACGAGAGGTTGCAAAAATTTAACCTTCGAATGAACCCTTTGAAGTGTTTCTTTGGAGTCTTTTCCTAGAAATTCCTAGGATTTGTGGTTCGAAAAGGTGGCATTGAACTAGATCCAGTCAAAGTCAAAGCTATATTGGAAATACTGTCTCTATGAACTCTTAAAGAACTAAAAGGACTGTAAGTCAAACTTGCCTACATCTATAGGTTCATCTCAAATTTATCCAGAAAGTGTAGAGCACTCTCCAGACTGATAAAGAAAAGAGTAGACTTTGTATGGGATAAAACTTATGAAGATGCTTTTCAAGATATCAAATGGTATCTCACAAATCCACCGGTTCTTTCAGCCTCAATTACAAGCAAACCTTTCATCCTTTATATTTGAGCTCTCAATCACACTTTAGGGGCATTATTAGCTCAAAAGAATGATGAAGGTAAAGATGTTGCTTTTTATTATTTGTCACGGATGCTAGTTGGTGCTAAGCATAACTATTATACAGTGGAAAAAGAATATCTTGCACTGATATTCGCAACATAAAAATTACATCACTACATCCTCTCGAATGTAGTGTACTTTGTTTCCAACATCAGCCCGATGAAAACACTTGTAACAAAAACCGGAGCAGTAAGTGCTCGTTTAGCCAAATGGTCTATTCTTCTCTCTCAGTATGACATCAGATATACCCCCATAAAGGCAGTAAAAGGACAAGCTCTTACCGATTTTCTAGCAGAACATACACTCTCAGAATATTCTAAATTCAAAGACAATCTCCCTGATGAGCCAGTCTTCTTCATTGAATAACTATGGAAACCCACCATTGATCAAACTTACATTGGATCATGCATTTTGATGGAGCTTCCAGAACTAATGAGCTAGGAGAACAAGTTTTAGGGTTAGAATCATTTTCTGTAGCCTAGAAAGATTCTATATCCCTCACTTTTTCTCATTAATCAAGCCATGTTCAAACAATGTGGCAAAATACACAGCATTGATTATGGGTCTGGAACTAACCTTGGAATCCAATTTCAATATGCTTGGAGTCTATGGAGATTCACAACTTGTGATCAAACAAATGAATCTTGAGTATGAAGTGAAGAAACTAGACTTGTTTCTTTTCGTCCACAAAGCTTGTGAACTCAAGGAAAAGTTTATGCTAATTGAGTTTCACCACATTCCAGGACATTATATGTCAAAACAGATGCACTGACAAGATTGGCAGCCTCAATGTCAATACCTGAAAATGCCAAAATGGCACTGGAAGTAGTCAAAAGAAGACTTCTACCTCCACTCGATACCCATAAAACAGTAGCAAATTGCTTTGATGTGATCAAGAATCGGATTTCATCTTTCCAAAATTCTTTCAAAAATTGGAGAGACCCTTTTATTGATTACATTCTTCATGGTGTCTTATTAGAGAATACTAAAAATAAAACTAGTATTCAAAGACAAGTTCTAAAGTATCACTTCGATTTACCTTCAAAGGCTTTTTATCACAAGTCATATGCTGGAGTTCTTTTCCATTGCTTGTCACCCAAAAAAGCAGATCATGTACTCAAAGAAGTTCATTCTAGCCTATGTGGTGCTCACTAGGCTGGTCCAAACTTCAAGTTTAGATTCAAAGGTTAAGCTACTATTGGCCTCCCATGGTGTTTGATGTTGTTAGTTTTGCAAAAAGATATAATGAATGCCAAATTCACGATGATTATGTTCATCAATCACCTAAATATCTACATTATACATCCACCTCTTCGTCGTTTGAGTCTTGGGAAATGGATATAGTTTGAAAAATCAATCCACCATCAGAACAAGGTCATCAATTCATTTTGGTCACAACGGATATACTTTTCCAAATGAGCAGAAGTAGTGCCCTTTTTAAAAGTCAAAATAGAAATGGTCCTTAATTTCTTGAAGACTTATATCGTCTGTCGTTTTGGGGTGCCTAAATATCTGTATCACAACAATGGTCCTCAGTTCAACAACAACAAATTCTATACATTCTGTGGCAAGTACGGAATCCAATGTTATCCTTCTATGGCATATAACCTTACAGCTAATAGACTTACTGAATTTTTCAGCAAGACTATTTGCAAAATTCTAAAGAAAATGGTCTCTAACAATAAAAAGAGTTGGAGTATCAAACTTCCTAAAACTTTATGGGCTTATGAACCACAGTTTGAGATTTAACAAAATCAACACCATATTCCTTATTTTATGGCTGTGAAGCTGTGATACCCTTGGAAATCTAACTCCCTTCTCTTCGGGTAGTTATGATAAACAAATATATTGAAGAAAAGAATGCCAAGCTAAAACTTCAAGAGTTAGAAATCCTTGATGAAAAGAAGCTTATTGCTAGGTAAAGCATCGAGATATATCAAGCTCATATGGCTAGGTCGTTCGACAAACAGTTTAAATACAAAGCTTATAAGAAAGAAAACTTGGTCCTTGCAGTCAAGACACACATGTTCTCCACACACTTGTCAAAAGGCAAGTTTGAATCCAAATGGGAAGGACCTTTTGTCTTTGACAAGGTCTACTCCAACGGCACCTATGCACTCTCACACTTGAGGGAAATAGATACATGATGCTTATCAATGGAAAACTTCTGAAGAAATACTATGCTTGAATGTTATTGGCATACCTAAACCATGTACAATGTACACTCTCACCCTTAAAACCTTTTGTTTCAAGCCTCACAACCTATGACTCTTAACCACAATCTCTCAAACTCATAAAAAACATCTATGAGGACAAGTCCCATCGACCTTTCTAGTCAACTTTCATTACTTTGATTATGTTCATACAAGACCCCTTATAACATCCTGCTGTATAAACCAAGTCCTTTTGTGGACCTTGTATAGCAAAGCTCATTTATATGGAATAAGTCTTTTGTAGACCCCACATGGCTAACCTTCAGCTATATAGAACAAGTCTTTTTGCAGACCCTATATAGCTACCATCCATTATATGAAATAAGTCTTTTTGCAGACTCCATATAACCAAAACCCAAACAAAACCTAAAAACAAATTTCTGTCCAAAAGGATTAAGTCATGGACCCTAAAGAAAGCCTGGCACATGGGCATAGCATAATGTCCACCTATATGACTCCATTTCTTTGTTGATTTGTAGATCCAAAAGATTACAAGTCACACCTCATACAAATCTAAGAAAACAAAAACCAAAACAAACCATCCAAACCATACACACATCCAAAGCATTCATACAAAATTAAACCAAACATTCCATGACAAAGTGGAGCAAAATACAAAGAAATTTCCATTGAAATTCAGTTGGAGTTCAATACAAAAATAAAGTCAATGTACAAGGCCGTCCAGGCTAATGAAAAGAAAAAGACAAAAAGAGTCAAGCAAAAGCTGCAGTAAGGAGAATCAATCCAAGAATTTCTCCAGTTGCCTTTTTGCATTCAACACACCTTCCATCACGGTGCACCCTTTGTAGCTTGCATAAGCAGGTACGGTAGTATTGATGTCAATCTCATCCAGTTTAATATTCATTTCACTCTCTAGAGAACAAGCAAAATCATCCAAAGTCGTCCACTTAGCCTACGCACATGCAAGTAGATCATTTTTGCTTTGATTGTCCTATGAGACGAATTTCTTCAAGTTATCAATGTAATCTTCCAAAGAAGAGAGTTTTTACTACAGCACTGTGATTTGCTGTTTTATATGGTCACACTTAGTCATACTCACAACTATCTCCTGTGTTTTCTTGGCACATACTGTATTTGCTACTCATATCTCTTCTCTAGTGTTCTCAATCTCTATGGTTAGCTGGATTTTATTTCTCAATACTTCATCTTGAAAAGCTTTGGTATGATCAATACTTTTGTCCCATATGTCATTTCTTCATGTTTGCTGAAGAAGATGACAAAAGCATCGTAAAGACTACTTGAATTGATTCTAGCACTAGAAGATATTAACATATCAACTAATTCTTTGGCACCCTGAATCTTCTCGGGGTTAAGATCTCCTTGGAAGAGTGTAGCCAAGATGTTATAAATGGCCATCTTCATGGCAAAGTTTATTGCAGATTGGGGCTTCAGAGCATTGCCAAACAAACTAGGCTCCTCAGGGATAGAAAGATTTGACTATTGCTCTTGCGAATTTGACTGAGTCTAAGAGCCTAAGTAGTCATCTCCGTCCTTCTCAACGTTTGCACCCTCACCCCATGAGCAGCTAATGCCTCTTTACGGACAGAAGGTGAGTCATGTGACCCTATCGAAGATAAAATGGAGGAAGGATCCCATTTGTGTGCGGTGTTACTATAACATTCAATTATATTTTCCGAGATCCTGCACCTTCAGCAATAGAAGCTTCATCTAATATCTTTTGCACAGCTAGATCTTCAATCACCTTCATAGGTGATGACTGATCAGCCCTGAAATAAACTCTTCAAGGTGTCATAGCCTTAGGTGGTGTGAAGCCGCTAGTAACTAGAGGTAGGTCACTAGCAACTGGAGTTGCAGGAGTATTATTTTCCATAAGTTTGTGGCCTTATCTTTAAGAATTAACTTCCTTTACATAAGCGGCTGGTCTTTGCTATGATCGGCTCTATCATGATAGCCTCCTCAGCTGGGACCATCTCAATAACATCTTCCTTTTCTACTGTGCCAACGGGTTCAACGCTTAGTTTTCTCTGAACATCCAAAGCTTCATCGGCCTTTGGTACTTCATCAGTTCTTGGCATATCAGCAGCTGTGGATGGTTCATTTGCATGAGATCCTGAGTCTGAATCCAAACTCACTAAGGGAATCACACTTTGTATGAATGCAAGCTTAAAACTGATGGGTGGTACAATGAGTGCCGAAGATAACTCTATATCATTGTTGACATTTTTGATTGGCGAGTCTAAGGAAGAGAAATCTTCCATGAGCCTTCACAAATTGCTCTTTAGAGTGTTGGTCATAGATGCCTCTATGTATCCGCTATGGATAGAAATGTTATCCAAATCAATCGAAGATTCAAGACCCTCTCTCCCTACTAGTTCTTCAATTGGTGACCTAAAGGGTTATCTCATTGAAGTGGGAGGCACAACAGGAGCACTCTCATCCACTCAAGTACCTAAGATGGGATAAACAAGATCAAAATTACAATGTTGGAATAAATTTTTAATTTTCAAATATCCATGTCAAAAGGTACCTTCAAGAGTTGGATCTGTCAAAATTCCTTCGGCAGTACTGGGGATCTCTCTCTCTTCTATTGCGACTTCAGCAATTGTTCCTTCAAAAATTTTAGGAGGAATCTCTTGCTGTTCAGTCTGAAGGGCAGTGTCTTTTTCAAAGGTAGCAGCAACATCAATCTAAACTCCATTGCTACTCATTTGCTCCAAAACTGGCTCCATGGGTACATCACTGCAGGTTGCTTTTTCAACAGTAGTAGCAGCACCCACATCATCTCCATAAAAATGGACTCTATTGGCATATCCATTGCAACTCTTCTCCCAGACTAAGGCATCATTGCCTGGTCAAACATGTCTTTTTCAAAATTGAGCTCGATATTAATATCACTATCAGTTCGTTCCTCGGTGGTGGGAGTATCAAAATTGCTATCTCTCTTATCGCCTTCATATGAGGCATATTCCTCAACATTCTCAGCCACCTTTTGCGCGACTCCTCCCATGGTTGAAGTTTGAGTTGATAAAGTTATAAAACAAAATGTAAACATCAAAACAAGAGCGAAAGAAATTCAAATGATAGTGTCATACAAAGAAATAAAAAAGTGTTACCAGCTTTTAGCCTTTGGAATGACGAGTTCTAGGGCTTTTAGCCATTCTCTTCTTTGAAGGAGCTCCTTTGTTGTAGGGGATCTAGTAACATGTTTTGAACGTATTACCAGAAGTTCTTTATGAAGAACCCAACCCGCTAGAGGTTTTGTCGACACTGTAATCAGTGGCCTTGATCTGGTAGTTACTTTGGTTGACTGAGCCACTTCTGCTAGACTTGGAACTGTATGCACCTTTGTTGGTACTCGAGTACCAGCAGTAGTCTTTCGCAAATTTTGACAAGCAAAGTCTCCCTCAGCGGCCACCCTCATAATGGCCTGCTCTTATTCAAACTTTCTTGTTTGCTTGCTAACCAAAACTTTGGTTCTAGTAGAGCGAGAAGCAAATCCAAAGTCTAGCATAGCTCTACTAGCTCACCCAACCTCAGCGAGACTCTCCCTCTCCTATAAATTCTCATTCACGGCCACCGTTGCTTCCCCCTTTTTCCCATAGACACAAGTTTTTCTAATAGTGGGGTCCATGCCTTGGCTAAGTTGATGGTCACTGCCACTCCATTCCAAATCATGGTCACTGTGATTCTTTGCAGTGGGACCCACTACTAGTGGCCCACTCTCTCAAGTGTGACCATTCAGATTCCCACAGCATGATAGACCCTGATAAGTCCTTAAAATTTCATATTTTCATATACATTTTGGATTTTTTTTAAGGGCTTATTGATTCAAAAGAGCTTCATGTAGTGTCATATAATGGTTTCATGCATTTTAAATTCATTTTAGTATTTCTCTACATAAATTGCTTAAATATCACATTTTTTTGCTTACATTCATAAAATTTGCCAATTTTGGGGTTCTATTTTTGGAAACTTTTGTGAAAATTATTTTTTTCATTGAAAAAATCAAAATTTCATCATCATTAGTTCATTCACATAAATTCATGAAAAATGGTGTGCATTTTCATCATCATTTCATGAGAGATGGACCCACAATTAGGCATTTGTGATCTTAGGGTTAAAATTGTCTTTTCCCATGAATTCACATTTGGTTTGTAGGAAATTGATGACATGAGTCTAGTTTCCAAGAATTGAAGCAAGAAATTTATTTTCAAAAGAAAGGAGAGACGAATTGAAAAGAGGAAAGGAATTAGAAGAAAACAAAGAAATATTGGCTTCGTAGTCTCACACACATGCACATGGACACACTTATGGGACATCCAAGAAGGGGTCCACCATCTTTTATTGCATCATCCAAATTATCTTTTTGACAATTCAAAGACAATTTCAAGAGATCTCAAGATATTCCAAAAAAAGAAAGCCACATATGAGAACTTCTTTAAAAAGGAGTAGAAGAAAAAAAATTTATAAATGGGGCACCGCTTTGGTAGTCTAAGGCATGGGAAGATAGACCACCTCTCTCTAGTATTACCACTACACTTCATCTTCTTCAACTCTCTCTCCCTCCATTGAAGTCTTCAAGGAGATTTGGCCCAGAAATCACTACACCCTTGGGTTTTTTTTTCATCTAGAAGAGGCTTCTCATCCTAGTGCAAGTAGCATCTTTTATTTCAATTTATTTATCTTTTATAAGAGACTACTTTATTAGTAAGGTTTTGCTTTCTTGTAGATCTTTCTTTTACATGGTTTGTCTCTATACTTTGATTATAATGCTCATGGATATGCTTGGATTGACAATCCAAGTCTTTGGGATTATGTTCTAGTTGAAGGATGAATTTTGTGAATGATTAGATACTGAGATAGCAAATCTACTACATTTACTTTTCTGCAAACTACATTTATGTTTCATGTTGACTACATTAAAATCCCATTTACTATGTTTACATTCAAGTTTGCTGCATTTAAATTGCTGCAAAAACACTACATTTAAATTTCATTGTTCTTCTTACTTTATTTATGTTTTTTTATGTTGCATGATTTATAACTGGGATTAATTTTTTAGAAGCATGCATTCATATCATGTGTTAGTTTAGTTACTAGAAATTGGAATTTTAAATCTGGAATTCATCATTTTTTTTTTGTGGAACTTAAAGGGATAAATTTCGTATTTAGAAAGATGGCAAAGTTAGACGACAAACAGTTACTATTTTTTGTTCAAATGTTGGCAATTTAAAACGTGACATATATAGATTATTTTGCCTTGAAATTTGGCAGAACCATTGCTAGATGAGTTAACTTTGTTCCATAAAAATATCAAAGGAAAAGGATTAACGAAGGTTAGGTTTTCAGTCATTGAAACACTTGACAATTAGAAATTCTATACCTAGAAATCTGCATAGGGCCGATTTTTCGTCTGAAAGTTTGGAATTAATACGCATAACAAATCAGTGAGTTTTGATGTAAAAATTGGATGAATTGAACCTTAATGAGTAAACTTTAAAATTCCAATGTTTTAGATTCAAAAGCTTATAGTAAGTTCAATTTCCAGAAGCCTAAACTCAGACTAACTGTGAAACTGCATATCAGAGTTTTTTTTTTAACCATTATTCATGCATATTTTTTTTAATTCGCTTTTTTAGGTTTTTGCATCAATAGAGCATGATTTTCAGCCATTGAATCTAGTTTAAGGCAGCATTAGATATGGATCATATTCTATTTAAATTTTATATCTCATATTGGGAAAGTTAGCATTAGTTACATGGCATGCGTTGCATTACTAACTTTACTAACTTTCTAATTTTAGATTTTTTTCTATTTTTATGTCTTTTATTGTTATAGATAATTTCCAGAATTAAAAGATCTTTCTAAACTTGTTTTAATTGAAGATTTTAAAATGGAAAGTTTTCTAGTTTTAAAATTTCTAACTTAAGAAAGTTTTTAACTTTTAGATTTTAATTTTAGAAAGTAAGTTTGTTTTTTAACTTTGATTGTTTGTTACTAACTTCAATTGATTGATTGTTACTAATTCTGGTTTGTTTCTAATTTAGTTTAGTTTAGTTTCTATTTAGTTGTTAATTTTATTTTTAGTAACTTTTTACTTTTGAAAGTTCTAACTTGTGTCTTAGTTTGTAACAACTTTAGTATTTGTTTAGGAATTTTTAGATTTAGGTTTTCTAATTTAGGAATTTTTATTTATTTGGATTGTAATTGTTTATTTCTTACTTTTGCAAATTAGTAATAAATGTATTTGTTAGTTTTTAAATTAGGATAGTTTTAGATTTTATTTAGGGCAAGTGACAAGTTAAGTTGGAAACCTTATTTTAATTGCTCCCCGTGGATTAACCTGGTCTCACCAATTTTTATTACTACATCACGATTTTGCACTTGGAACTCATGATCAAGCCCACTTTGGGTATTTTGCCCAACATAAAAAAAAATGAATTTCCCACAACATATGGTAGCTTACTTTGGGTAGTTTGCCCAAAACAAAAAATTGTTTTCCCACAAAGGGATGAACCCACTTCAGGGTAGTTCTTTTCTAACAAAGAAAAGGTGAAAGAGGGGGTGGGTTCTCTTTCGAAAATAAATCCAAATTTCAAAATTATCTTGGGTCAAATCTAATTTTGAGCCATCATCTCAAATTGTTCTAAAGTCAAAACCCAACAAAAGCCAATCTTTTTCAAAATCCCATCTTATTTTGACTCATGTCAAGCCAAGTCAAAGCCTTAACTTTGATTTTTAGAAATCAACCAAAAATCCATGAAAATCCAAACCCAAATCCATTTTAAATTCAAACCTTGATTTTTTTTCTTAAAAAACATTAGGGCCCGTTTGTTAAGTTCCCCTCATTGTAAAGTTAAAGTCATCTTTCATTTCACCACACAACAACCCAAAAGAGTCAAATCAAAATACCACATTTCAAAAAAATTCTTTTACCTTTTTACACAAAAAAGTCAAAAAGTAACTTTTTCATCCCACTAACTAACAAAAAATGTCTACTTTTAACACAAAAAGTCAAAAAGTTACATTCGCTTTTCACTAAAAAAACAAAATCCAATCATTGGATTGGTTTAACCCCTCTTATTTTTTTCATCTTTTAAAATTACCATTCACCTCACTTTACTCTACTAGTTAAATTAACAAACGGGCCCCTAGGGATTTCTTTTTGTAGGTGTTTCCCACAGTCCCTATAGAGATGTCACTCTAGATATTTGTGACAAATAAGTCATGAGAAAATCAAACCCATCTCCAAAAAATCAAATCCATACCCAAAATCTAAAATCCAAACCAAATTCATAAAATTATGATCCAAAACCTCATAGATTTCTTTTTATAGGTGTTCCCTACAGTTCCCACGGAGATGTTACTTTTGATATCTGTGAAAGATAGGGCAAAGAAAATCAAAACCTTTATGTTTCTGCCAAATTCCGTCATCAAACCCTTCATAGTTTTTAATCAAAAATTCAAGTTTAGGCTTACAACCTACCTTGACAAAACTACATTTTTATCAAGCCATTTATCATTCCCACATATTGGCTATTTTGAGGCATAATGGTTATCATACTATAATCATTGCACCTCGAGGGGGCACTTGTTGACCTAGAAAAAAATTTACAAATGCTGCAGTGAAGACGTTACAAGAAAATCCTAAACCAAGGGCACATAAACCCTGGGATTGTGAAATGCCAACTCAAGTACTGTATCCAGATGCTCAAAGCTGATGCTATCCACTCGAAAAACTTCAAATGAGCTCAGAGTACAATAGTTCAAATCTCAAAGTTAGTGGACTTCATTTGGTCACTCGACTTACCAAGCTTCAAATTCATGGTTCATTGGCTCAAAGTCTAAGGGTCATTGGACACACTCAAGCTTTTGAGTTACTAAAGTAGCTGAAAATCACATAGCAACTTCAAATTATTCTTAGAAATGATGCCTCAAAATTGTAAAGCATTTGGACTCATTTCAGTTCAAAATCAAGTTTTAGTGATTATCTTGTAGCTCCTTAGGGTTACTGTGAAAACAACCACTTCTACATGTCAGAATCAGTTGAAACTCCTGGAGGAAACTCAAATTATGCTGAAGAGAGGCTCTACAAAATTTTTGGTCAATTGGATATCATTTGACCTGAAGTCAACATAAATGTCAGTTTTAAGCCAGTGACCCATAAGGCATGGCGTCACTGACCAAAGTCCAGCTTCCATACGACTGGAGTTGATGAAATTCGGACACAAAGCTTTAATCATGCTTAGAAGCTTTAGTCATGCTTTAAAACATTAAATTTAGGCATTCGAATGCCCCTCTAATATACCAATTGGAGGTCTAAAAATGGATGCAATTCTCAAGTTGAATTTCTTAACTTAGGCTTATAATTTAGGACCACCACTTGGACTCACTTGGACCACGAACCCAAACTTTAAATATGGGAAGTTTGGAACATATAACACCCTTGAGGTTTGTTCAGAGGCACGGGTGGATATTTTATAAATTGAATGTAGGTTGTTTAAGAATTAAGGATGCCTTTACATGATTGAGCACTACGGTGATAAAAATCTCGACATCTGGACTTTAAAATGAGTGTAAGTGCATTTTGTGAGCATTCCACCCCACCAAAGACAACACACGGGCCTTAATAAAATGATAGGTGGTATTCCTTGCTCTGTATAAGTTGCATTATATGTTTCCTCTAAAGTATACTCATGTCACGCATGTTCATGTTAGGAACCCTCTTACCCTTTTCATACCCAAACTTAGATGGGACGGTTAGGTTGGGAGTCGCACTGGGTATGACGTCCAACACTTATGTCGCAACTAGAGACCCTTAACCTATTGGATCCTAGGTTAGGGTGTTTTAAGGATTAGCAAGGGTTACCTTGATGCACAGCATCTACCCTCGGACACTGGATCCACATCGTACCTTTTAACCCATTTCAGGCACAAAACTCCATGTTGGAATGCTATCCAAAAGTTTTTAAACCTTAGGGTTTCGACGCCTCTATTTTCAATGTAAATTTGGTAAGTGGCCCTTTTTCAACAAAAAAGGATAGTTTTCACACATTTTTCCCAAAAATTGATCGAAATGCTCGTTATGTCCCAATTTACATGGTTTTTACCTGTTGTGGCCCCAGAAGACTATTATTAAGTATGTTCATAAGCTTGATTTGATATGAAAGTATGATATGAAATGCAAATTAAGAATAGCTCCTCATTTTGGGATTTTAGTCACATTCAACCAGTTACCCCAATTTGTCATCATTTCACGTGTTGGCATCACTGAGCTTTGATCCTCTCTTGGTTAGGCCAAATCGAGAGTTGGATTTAGATTCTTGTATTTACACCTCTGTAGATGGCTTCATGTTTCTCTCGGGTCTCCCTCAGGCTCTAGTTTAGGGTATTTTTATGCTTCAGCTTTAGTTGCAAGGAATCCTTTTTCCCTCTCTGGCCACGCAATGCAGCCGAGAGCGGATTTTCCTTCTCTCGAGACATGTCACGCATCCTGGAGTGAATTTCATGTTCATGCATGCAATGTCATGGTCATGTAGCACAACTGTGATGGAGAATTTACCCACATGGATTGCCAACTAGCTTGCTAGTATGATTTCCATCTTATTCATGAACCTTACATGCTTATTGTTCTAGTTCTAGGCACAACATACCTAGTTATCATGTTCATGCCCTCTATATAATCTGTTAACATGTTTATTACTTAATATTGTTGCAAGTATGTTGTGTAGTGTTATTAATCTCTTGCTAAATTGTCATATCTAACCCGATATCCTTGATGTTCAAGCTTGCTCACCCTTGCCCTTGAGCTAGAGTGCAATGAAGCTACAGATCCATAGGTATTTACGAGTATATTAGTACCACTAATGTTACTTAGACATCATGTTGGGATCGGAAATACGTCACATTTTGTGTGTGTGTGTGTGGTTGGGGGGGGGGGGGGGTGTTATCATTGGTTGTGTTTTGCATTTATCATGGGTTATACTAGTCTAACCGGCCATTTATGTTTATATATGTATAAATGTACTTTGGAATTTTATATATTGAAAGATATTAATAAAACTCCTTGGTTACTTGTCTGGCTCATTATCTTGTGAATTTTATGATTACCAATCTTAGTATGTATGTCTATCTTAGTAAGTATGAAATATGCATTGGATTACAGCATAGAATTCAAGGGCCATGGACTTCAGGTCATAATACGGTGTAAGCTTCTACAAAATTAGTTTGTTAGTGATGGGGTTCATCCTCACACATGCAGATTCAATCTTGGGGATTCAAATGCGCAAACACCCCATTAATATTAAATCTTAATTTGACGACCTAGTGGGGGCACGACAAAAGTAACAAAAAACATTTACTTAAGGTTCCATTAAAAAATAGATTAGAGTTTTAATGATGGTGTAAATACTATAGTCAATACTCTAATAAACACGCATCACTATAATACCAAAATGAAAGATGCCAACGGTAGGGTTTGAGGCTCTTGAGTGCTAACCACACATCAACATGCTACCTCGTCTAAACTCTACTCGCAACACCCTGCAATAGACAGACACTCTTAAACCACCTCAGCCACCTACACAATAGGGCTCCACTACCTAGGCACCAAAATGTAGCATTGTCAGATTGATATAATCTGGCAAATAGATATAGATAGATAATAGACATAAGTGCGTCAAAGTGAATAGTAGAGGAAAAACCATAAGAGTAACAATGTTAGTAAGCTATGCAAAACCATGAGTAAATATCGTAATCATAAGAATCATAAGAATAGAGTCCCAGCTACTCATTCAAACATTGAGGCATCCCATATTGGTCTAAACAAAAGATAATCTACTACAAAATGCATAGAGGCGAACCCACTAAATGAAAATGCACATGGGTGAGCCCACTCAATTCAACTACACATTACATCACACAATACATGTTGGCCTGATAGCATACGCCCACCTCCAATCTGCAAAGGGTAACACATGCATGAAAAGTCCTCTAAAAGAAACCCACATAGTAACATAAGGGTATACTATACATGCGTGCATTTAACATATTCACAAACATAACCAGTAGCCTTGATACCCATCATGCCCAAGCCTTACTAGCGGATCACATACTACATATAATGTCATATTCATTTAATTAATAATTAAAACTGAAAAGGGAAGTAGATACATGCTTGCATCATGTATTTTATGGATATCTTACCTTATTTCTATCCTAACCCTAATCTATTCAACAGATAAGATTAATTGGGTGTGGGGTAAGCTCTAAACCAAGCCAAGGTCTAGGCTAATCAATACACATACACATACAAGCTAGACCGCTGTTGTAATGGACATACAGGCTTGCAATGCAGTAATAAACCCATTTGGAACTGCTCATTTAGGGCATCCCAGAGTCATGTATTACTACTGATAGTCCGAAATAACCCCACTTGTGTATACCATGTCAACCATGGAGAAGGATTAGCTGTAACACTCCGATCCAAGCTTAGCTTGATTAGTGAGTAATTAATTGTGATTACCAGTTAATTAACATGGTTTTATTTTATATAAGTCTATTATAGTCTTGTGGAGTTCAGTGGGTTAAGTTCGAATCATGGATAAGTAGTTTGGTATAGTTTGACCTTAATTAAGCAGATGAAGCCCTTTTTCGTAATTTTAGATTTTAAGGTTTTACATCATACAAGCATCATATTGATATCATTGCATTTGTCTTGTTGAGCTTGTCAACCTTTATATTTGACTTGAACGCATTGACTTCGTTTGAGTTAATTGGACCTTCATTTGACTTCCATTAAAAATATAATAAATTTGATGGGCTTTCTTATAAACTTCAGAACTTTTTTGTATAGAAAAAGCTAGCCAGCTATTCGATCTCCTCGCTTTGGTGCTCTCTTTCTCTCTCACTCTCTTTCTCTCTCTCTATGCTCTCTGCTTCAGCTCTCTCCTTCTAATGGCCACTGTTTCCTCAACAATTAAAGGTAGAGCTATTGCATGTGTCTTTGGAGGCTTTCACTTGTCACCATCACCATCTTCCTCATCTTCTTTTAGCTGGGATCTTGACTCCTAGCCTTCATCATTCCAAATCAGATCTTAAGGTAAAACCTCTTCCTTTGTTTCATAATTTATGAATTAGCAAAGTCAAAGAGACTCTTATTTTACTGCATGTACTCATTTTTTAACATCCTTTCTTACACGCATGTCATTGTAGGCCAAGAACAATGGATTCATCAACTCCAGTTAAGCCAAGATAAGGA
Source organism: Sextonia rubra (assembly GCA_037013555.1). Classification (NCBI taxonomy): domain Eukaryota; kingdom Viridiplantae; phylum Streptophyta; class Magnoliopsida; order Laurales; family Lauraceae; genus Sextonia; species Sextonia rubra. The sequence goes on from JASUAD010000001.1 coordinate 71,436,226, forward strand.
TAGTGATTTGAATCCCTAAACAAGGCAAGTATAAGCTAATTTTAGTTGAATGCATGTTGGTATTTAATGAATCTAGCAAGTATATTTCATATATAAAAGTGCATTCAGCCCACATCCCCTTATGATTTTAATATTTAACTGTAAAATGAAGTCCATTAATAGATGATGAATTACAAATCAAAGTGTGAGCTTGAGAATGAAAGATGAATGAGAATGATGGAAACTCTAGTAGCATGGAACTATGAGGATATTGTACCGAACTGTATGCCAGTACAGAAATAGCTTCAGCAACCTTAAAGTTTACAAGTAAGCAATAAACATGTTATAACTCAAAATCCAAAGAACCAAATTTGACACATTGTTCTACGGTTAACCCATAGTTAAGCTAGGAAATGTGCTACGGCTAAGCTATAGCCACATCGTTGCTCAGCCGTAGGTCAAGTACAGCTAGGCCCTAGGACAAAATATGACTAAACCATGAATACGAAGGAAAAATCTGAGTAACCACAGCTAAGCCGTAGTACATTTTACAAATAAGCCATAGCTGCCCACATCTAAGCCATAGGTCACCCACGACTAAGCCATAGCTATTGAAAATTAAGGTTAAGTAGGGGCTATTACAAAACCTTGTAGGGCCTTAAACTCCTGGATCCTTGTACACTATTAACTAGCCCAATGGAATAATTAAATACCATAAAAATTCATGAGGGCTGAGACTCATTCATGTGGTGTTGTCCATTTATTAAGCACCTCCCCATGGGTGTTGGTTTAAGGGACTTTGATACACATTCTTGATACAACGTAATACTAAAAGGAGACAACTATGTCTCAGATAACTTTAAACTACACCATCATGTACGGTTAGAAACAATGGATGGCTAGATTAGGGTTGGTTGGTAAAATTATCTTGATTCTATTATTTTGAATTACATAGCATATTGGATTACCAGTATTGCGTTCTATTATTCTAATAATGATTTTAGATTGAAATGATAACGTATAATTTGATTATATTAAATTGTTTCTTGATATTAGTTAGGATTAAATTGAGTAAGAATGAATTGAATGAACAAATTATATGTATACTGTATTACATTATTCTCAATGAATGAATTGCACAAATTACTGAAGTTCAATTATATGAATGAATCGAAATGGTTTTGCTATATTCAGCTTCAACCTTATGATACCCGGCAGGGTTGACTTTGGAATAGTAACGAACGATGCCGCTGCAGTGTCCCTTTGGAGCTTTTAAACTCCATGTATGGAGAAACCCATTCGTACCTTGGCTTGGTCGATGGTGTTCTCAACATAAAGATCCCTAGCGGGAGGATATGGCAAATGTAGTAGCCAATTAGTAAAGTATTTCATCTTATTAATTCTCATAGCATAATTTATTCAAAACACATATGCTAGTGCACTAAATTATCTTCTATTGATCATTTGTCATTAACTCTTTTAGATACATCGCGTAATACCGTAATTATACTTATACTTTGTTGAATAGTCTTATTCACAGTTGTCTAATCGTATTACAGACCCAGATCTCGGTCCCGATCTAGCAGAGACCGAGGAGTCAAAGATGGAGGCCGCAGTGGTTCCTTCAAGCTATACGAAATGGACAACAGAAGCTTACTAACTTATCCATATGCCGAGAGTGACACACTATTCTCTTAGGGATGTGTATATTGGGTATTTTTGAGACTTTTAGCATATGCATATATTTGCATCCATATAGATTGTTACCTGCATAATCTGACCCTTCCACAAATATCCTTTGGTTTTTTATACTTTATTGTTTCACTTTCTCTACATAGATGCTTATTGTTCGCATAGATGCATACATGTGCATATCATGTTTTGGTTAAACAGTTGATGTGTAGAATCGCTATAATAATTTTATACTCTTTCACTGTTAAGATTTGGACTATTTCATGGATGGAATGATACTTGTGAAATGTACAATGAAAAGTGAAAATTTATAAGCGATATTGATAGGCTTCCGCGTATTGAATGCTTAGACAGATATCCGTTAAGGACCTAACATGTATAAGTATGTGAATATCTCCTATGTAATTCCATTCAGACTTCGGTCTGGGTGTGAATTGCACAGGAGTACGTGTGTCATGCCTTGGGTCGTAACATACGTAAGTATGGTATCAGAGCCCATAAAACATGCCATGAAGAAGTCACTGTAAAAGATTTAGAATGTAGGAACATGGTGAGAATATGGTAGAATAAGTCCAAATGTCAATTATTTAACTTCAATGTCTAATAAGTTGACTGGGTAGGTAGGTTAGGTGTTATTCCTAAATGAGATTTAGTTCTTTTACAGGTAATTGTCAAGAAATAAAGTATAGAACCAGTGAAATAGAACCATTCGCTAAAACCCATGGCAGGCAACGACTTTCTAGAGCCTTATATAGATGTCCTCCGATGGGAGTTAGGGTCTCTCAAAAGCATACCTTTTGTTATTTAGACGACAACTCTAGTTAACCTTCTTTGAGAAGTAAAGTTTTCCAAAGAATGGTATACTCTGGAAAAGAGTATCAAGCGTCTTCTCCCAAATTCGTATAAAGTTGCATGTGGAAGAAGACGACTCCTATTGCAAGTATTCAGAGCATGAGAGATACTCAGGACACATTCCAATTTCCTCTTGAATAAAGCCTAGACATTGAGTAATAATAATGTCATGCCAGAAGTACTTTTTAATGCCTTTATTTAAGCATTGCTAGAACAACGCGATGAATATATCAGCACCATCTAAGAAATTATTATTTGGTATACCCTTCATAGGGGGCCGCACACATTCATCACACCGTATTAAGGTAACTCCGTATTAAAATTAAAATATTAATCGACATCGATTTTCCTTCTACATTCTCTTATTCATCTATCTTTGTTGAACCTTTTCTTTACTTCCATATTACAAGTGCTTCATTATTCTAAGTTTTATGATGTGGTTTACATATTAGGATATCAGATTGTATGTTGGATATGTAGTGCTGAGAAGTGAGTGGTTAAATTAAGTGATTAGCACGTATGAATTTTCACCATCTTATATTGACGTAGTATTGATCATTTATAGGGTACATCGTAACTTCCTAATTACACTTGAGGCTGAATACCATTGACTAAAAGTTTATAAATAAGATTAAAGGTTATAAATCTGAGAAGAAAGTTTTAAGATCAAAATATGGGTTTTGAAAGCCATAACGGTTTTGCAGCTTTGATTACTGCCTTGATGAAGTGTTAATTTTAGACAATTGAAATATTTTCTTATTATTTAATTATTGAAGATTAGTCGATCAATATTAAGTGTAAGATAATTCTAGCAAATCGATTGAGGTTTGATCTTTTTGAGCCTAGAGAACAAGCTAGAATGGATGAAAATACATCTGAGAATCAGTATTAGGAGTCATTAGTTAGACCCTTCAATTGCATGATTGGTTGTCAACAATCGCGGGTGAAAAATTGAATTTGTTTCCTTTACTAAATAAAACAAAAGTGAATAACATCAATGGTATTTTGATGAATTAAATCTATTACTATCAATGTCAGAAGGATGAAGATGTTCATTTTAATATCACCTTAATTTCTATGGAAATCCATTGTTAAATCATGTTGATCAATTGCAGATTTACTTTGAATATGAGGAGCAATCAATTAAAAGTTAAAGTTGGGAGAAATATAATTTTGATTAAGTTTTATTAAGTTGTAATCGAAAGTCACTACATCAGGAGCCTTGGAGTTGTGGAAGATTTTATCGTTGATTGTAGAAGCTATCTTCAAAATGACAGTTCCATTTTACTGAATTATTGAAAAGTGTTTTCCTGCCTACTAGATGAGTACGAATTAAACTCTGAGGTTTTGTGATCTAAATTGAATATCGAAGAATCTATCTTAAGCCTACCCTAAGAATAAAGTGAGTTGAAGACTGATGTAGAAAATTAAAACTGATTCATTGGGATAAATTGGTAATTTGAGGATTTCAACTTGATTAAAGATGCAATTGTATATAGAAGAGATCTAACATCAGATGGGATGATGATGATGATCAAGTGATTTAAAAGCAAATCATGTAATCTAATTTGAAGATTTAGAAAGTGAATCTATAAGTTTTAAGTAGGGTATTTTGATTCTTAGTTAAACGTCTTTGCTAACATTGCTATTAGTATTCTTATTTTTATATACTATACTAAGTGCATGATATTCAACTCATTGTTTGGAGGCAAGCACAAGGATCCCTAGATATTGCACACAAATCTTTGTGGAAATAATTTTAGATGATGATGATTCAAGATCCATACCTATGAGATCTCTCTGATTTGATCTCGGTTTTATAGCAACCCAAAAGTCTCAAGGCCTTCTATTGTATTCCTCTATACTTAACTTGCACTGAGGTGTGGGCTTCTTCTGCGAATTCTCCTTGCTTTCAACAATGAGATTTCCCTTGTGTGTTTTTCCTAAAGAGTAATAGCGCATATTTATAAGCTACAAGAGGGACCTTAAGAAGAAAATAAGGGATAGCTTCTTATAGAAACAGGAAACCCTAATTCAACCCATATTAGAATCCTAGATCCATAAATTATAATTCAGTCCACTAGAGAATTGTAATTGCACTCTTGCCCTTATTCTCAAAATAATATTTTGAACTTATTATTATTAAATGCTTATTAATCTCTCCACATTAAGAGTTCAGATATCCATCGATTACATAATTACTGATACGCATATTTAATCGATATTTTTATAATTCCTTGAGACCTTACACTTAACTTGTTTGATATGTCAAACACAAAGTCCACCACAGGGTTTGAAATAATTAAAACTTATAAGCTTCATCAAGGGGATATCATCAATCCTTATTACGAGACGTGAATTCCATCAATAAACTAATATGCACCATACACGCAGTGTAATCATCCAATTACTGAGATTATTAACCCATAAAGGGTCTCACTCCTTTGTAAATCAAAATGCAAAACACTAAATGCACGTGTCTATTATTTATATCGGGATTAAGAGTATAAGCACTCATAATAACCATTTGGATGTTAATCATCTTATATAGTCAGTATAAAGACAATAACCCAAAAGCAGTCCTGTTCAATACACACAAAGTGTACTAGCATAACGAGTAGAAACTATACCATTTCATGTAGCCAAGACAAGCCCACTAAAACATCATACTACAATTGTACCGATGGTGTGTCCAGCTCCATCTAGATTGTGAACAACAATAACTTATATTCTATAAGAATTGACAAATAAGTCTTCTGTGGCAAGCTGAACTCTACACACCAACTTGTCTACTTTATAGAATAAAAGACACACTTATGCATAATAAATAATAATGCAACCATTTGCCCATACAAATTCTTATTAAGATGAAAAAGCAAACTTTACTAATAAGTAAATCAGTCAAAGACAAATACATTAAAGTATGCTTTTAGTATAAATTTCCAACAGTTTGATCACCAAACATAGCCTCACGAAGGACTTCGATTCACCCAGAATTAGGGCCCGTATTGTTTATGTAAGAAAAATTTTAATTGGCCCAAATTCTTACACTCCTAGAATTGGGTTTGGATCCTGCTCAATTTTGGGGACATGACAGATAGCGCTGCTGCCTGCCAGCAGCGGCAACAACTGTTGCCATTTTTTTTAATACAAAATTCTTTTTATAAGCGATTCTAAATTTCAATAAATAAAAAAAATTCAATCTTTGTTGTCATTCCCTAATCAAGATATTACCCAATCCAAAAAATCATATCTAAAGTATGTTATTCAACAAGTAACCAAAATATACTATAAGTAATCAAAAGACATTGTTTACAATTATCCACTTGCCTGGATTTCGATGCTAAAAGTAAATTTGAAGATTAAACCTTAGTTCTCTTGGAGAACTGCTAGGGCTTAGTTGCAGAGGAAAGGAAGAAAACGGAAGAATTGGGAAAACTCTTAGGGTTATATTATGTAAAGGTATTTCTAAATTACAAGGAAGGGCTCTTTATTTTCTAATAAGTTTTACAAAATTCAAGAATAGGTTTTTTGGCTTAAAAGGGTCAAATAACTCAGGTTGAAGGCCTAAGAGTGATTAATTAGCCCATCTAACCCCTTTCAACCCGACTCAAAACCGACAAACTGATTTGACCCAAAATTAAAATCTGGGCCTAATAATAAAACACGACTTGTGTTACTTGCCCTGGGTTAGTTCTTCCCTCAAAAGCAAATAATTTCTTTTCAAGGTTGTCAGTGTGATCCGTTTCTTCTAAAACTGATTTTATTGTTTATACTTCTTTTAAACTACTTTTAAAAGATATTAATCAATAACTTTTTGCTTCTTGGTGATATTAGGCTTTTCAGAAGCCAAAAGCCATTATTGTTGTTGTCATCTATGGACCTCTAGGCATCACCTTCCAAAGTTACCATTTTTCAACTGTAGAAAGAGTGGCATATCTTCGGATCCAACCATTATTATCATTATCATTATTGATGAACTATTTTTTTTTGTATCAAAACTTTTCCTTAAATAGTATATCAATACTATTTGTCCAGCAAGATCTAAACATTAAAAAGCACGTGGTCTACATGTAGAGATCGGAGTAAAAGCAGTAAATAAAACATGACTTGTGTTGCTCGCCCTAGGTTAGTTCTTCCCTCAAAAGCAAATAATTTATTTTCAAGGTTGTCAGTGTGATTTGTTTCTTGTAAAAATGATTTCATTGTTTATACTTCTTTTAAACTACTTGTAAAAGATATTAACCAAAAACTTTTTTGTTCTTGGAGATACTAGGCTTTTCAGAAGCCAAAAGCCATTATTGTTTTTGTCATCTATGGACCTCTAGGTATCACCTTTATAAGTTACCATTTTCCAACCCTTAGGAAGAGTGTTATACCCTGGGATTCATCCTAAGGCCACCAAGTGAAAAGTAGGGTTGACAACCAACCTCGTGTCATAAATACCTGACGTGCTTGATGGTGAAATTTAAACTTGTACGAGCATTTTGTTTGGATGAGGGGCGGAGTAGAACAAAGTTAATTGTTAAATCAATAAAAGAAGAAAGAGAATTAAGTTGAAAGTAAAAGCCACAAAATCACAAAAAAAAAAAAAATTCTTAAGAGCACTAAATGACAAAATGTACTCTTAAAAACCACTAAGAAACAAAAGGAGAGGAGTAATAACTTTCTGTCATTTAGTGTTTTTGCTCTCACTACATTCATTGTTGTGGTTTTCTTGATTTGACTCTTAATTTTGTTTCACTCCACCCCTATCAACATGACTTGATTAATGAGTTATAAGTAGTTGAAGGTGACAAATGATCTAGACAATTTGAATTACTTTTAGGGGTTTTGACATATTAGCCCTCCTTGAACTCGATTTTCCCAATTTTGTGACCAAAATTTATATAATGTCACCAAAGAGTTGACTCTTGTCAATACTTTTTAAACTTTTTTGTGCCATATCCCATGATATCATGAGGTTTCTCAATTTCTTTAACTTGTGCAACCAACTAGCAAATTCACTTTTTAGAAAACATGAAATATAACACTTTGTGAAAAGTAAATACACATCTGACCACCAATTCTGTGGTTTTATCATTTGGAAAAACTTTTCCATCTGCTGCATAAAAACCATGATAGCATGGGACCGTCCCATGATATCATTAGATTTATCCATTTTTATGACATACATTGTTCCCATGATATCATGGGATATAAGACAAAAAAGTTAATATATATATATATATATTGAACCAAGTAGAGTGATTTAGGTGACATCTGAGCTTTGGTCATGAAAGTGAAAAATTAGACTTTACAGGGATTAATATGTCAAAACCCTTTACTTTATGAGGGAAAGAGTTTTCTAAAGATAATCATGTCACTTATAATTTGAATGATGGTGAATGATGGTGCATTTCTCTCCTGATTTGATGTGTATATAGCCTAATAACTATGCCATCATCTACTAAATTTAAATTTCATATTAACAGAAAAGTACCTGAGCTAGATACAAAGATAATGATATCGCTTGAATAAATTCTCAAACAAAAAAGGGAAGTTCACAATGTCATGCCCCAAGTTTCTATTTTGAGTCATAGCAGTCTGTCGGGTTTGAGTTGGGTTGAGAGGGGTTATATGGGCTGAGTAAACACCCTTGGGCCTTGGGTATATGTTATTTGACTATTTTAGGCCAATAGACTCTTTTTGAAGTTTCGTAAAACTTACTAGAAAGCAGGAAGCCCTTCCTTGTAATTAAAAAAAAATCTCCTCTCAATATAAACCCTTAGGGTTTTCCCCATTCTCCCGTCTTCTTTCTTTCTTATGCAACCAAACCCTAGAAGTTCTCCAGGGGGAAACCAAGGTTGGATTTTTTGATCTTCAGATTTACTTTTGGCTTCAAGATCCAGGCAAGTAGATAACTGTAAACAATGTTTTCTTGATTGTTCTCTTGAATCACATGTTGTTTGTATGGTTTATTTGTTTTGGGTTTAATCTTTTGGGTTAGGGATTAATAATGAAGATTTGTTTATACCTTTTTTTTTAAAACAAGCATAACATCATCGATTGGATTTCAGGTTTTATAAAAAAAAATAGTTTTGATATCTTTATTTAAAACAAAAAAAGGAGTTGCAGCGCAGCCGCTGCCTACGCTGGCAAACAGCATGGGCCTGGCTGTAGTTGGGCCGGCAGCACCCTGCTTGGGTTGCTGCTGGCCCAGCTGTGGCTAGCCCAGGCTCCTGTGGTCTTGGGCCATATCTGATGGGCTAGGCCCAATTTAAAAAAAATAATAAGTATATATTTATAGGAGAATCTTCATACGCATCCATCCCTCACTATTTTTTTCGTGAGAATTCTAGGTGGGTCCCATCTATCACTCAATCCAAACCTTGCAACACACATGGGACCCCATGATAGCAACTCGCCCTAACTTTCGGTCGGATCCGAATTTATTGGACCGTTGGATTGACAACACACCAATCCGAACGGAATGAATTTGTGAAATGGATGAAGGGGTTAGGGATAGGTGATTGGGACCAAATTTGATATGTAGGGTGCTTTCACATAGATCTTTCCAACTCCCCAATCTCATCCCTTGGTGTGGTCCACAGTGGGCCCCACTAAAGAGTGTGCACGAAAAGTCCATGAGGGACGTATGCACAGGAAAAGGCCCCATATTTATATAAATAAAAATAATTAGAATTGTAGAGTAGTAATTATAATGTTTAGAGGGTTATAATTTGGTTAACGGTCTAGCATACTAATAAAGATTTGATTCTATTCGATTAATTTTTAATTCAATGTTATTAGAAATTTAGTTGGATTATTTATAAATTTAATTAAGAATTATGTAATTTTGATTAATGTTAATTTAGATTGATTTGAAATTAACTAAGATGTATTTGGTAGCAATTAAATCTTAAATAGAATGTATTTTTAATTTTAATTTAGATTCTTAATTGAGTTAGATTTTGAATTGGGATCCGAGATTTGTACCTTTTGTTTTGGTATAAAATAATAAGATGTATTTATACACAACAATGATATTTAAGGAATTAATTATTCCCTTTCCCTTTTTTTTTATCATAAATTGATTTAAATTTGGATTGGTAGTTTAAACATCTTTTACCCAATTTGTAAAACATACTAAATATATATAATTGGATTAGATAAATTATGTCTTTTTAGAAAAGTTAATTGAATGTTCACATAAGAATGCAGGATGGGAATGTGAGATTCGGGATGCACCACATGATAGACACTAAAAGTAGGATATCGTATCGTGGATTCATATTCCCATTGTGATAAAGGGATGGTTCTCATATGTATATTTAACCAACTATGATCGTTAGGTGGTTTAGTGCTTACCCTCAGAGAACTTGAATTGACAAACGTTCATAATACACTTTCAAATTTAAAAGTCTAAATACTCAATTGATATTGGTTTGAATACTGGGATTAAAGGTTTCATATCATGGTTCATTCTACATTGGTATATATATGTATTTGTAAATATGCACATATTTGTATCTGACCGATTGCAGTTTGGAGGTGGACGTACGCCATGGGTCAGCGTGTACTATGGATTATAACACACAGCTATGCCTTTTGTTATATTTTGGCGGGAATGCTCATTTTTGTTTATCTATTTGCGGAGATACCTGTTTCTGTATATTTATCTACAGGAATACTTGTTTCTGTTTATCTGTTTGCGGGAATACCCGTTTTTATATATTTATCTGCGGGAATACCCATTTCTGTATATTTATATGTGGGAATACCCATTTCTATATATTTATCTGCGGGAATACCCATTTTTATTTATCTATTTGCGAGAATACCGATTTCTGTATATTTATCTGCGGGAATACCCGTTTTTGTATACTTATCTACGGGAATACCCGTTTCTATATATAGTATCTGTGGGGACACCCGTTTTTGTGCATCCATGCCATTGGGGTTTACATCTGATATACTTTGGGTCATAATGAATATTATGATTAATTCAGTTGATTAATCCATTGGTTGCAGTTTACCCTCTTACTAGATTATGTCAATCTGACCCATTACTTTTGGTGTCTAGGTTCCGTACCGGTGTCGAACCGAAGGGTCAGGTGACGCAGGAAATTCCACCAGATGGCAGAGTTGTTGAGTGGAGCACTGATGACATCATCTAAGGTGTCTTAATGTGGTGCAGAGATCGAAAACTTTAGATTATGTAATAAGGACATGTTTGGGCCATTAGTTTATTTAATTAAATTTATTTGTTTTGAAATTGTAACTTTAATTGTTATGCTTCGAAGCACTTGACCTTGATTTTATTATTAATGAGATTTGTTACATGATTGTTAAATGATATTCGTCTACGATGAGTATGGATTTCAATCCGTGTATGATTATGGTTGCTTAATTACCAAGCAGAGCCTCACAAAATACTTTGATCCACCCGGAATTGAGGCCCATATTGTTTATGTTAGAAAAATTTTAATTGGCCCCAATTTTCATACCCCTGGAACCAGGTTTGGATCCAGCCTAGTTTTGGGGGCGTGACACACAATTTACAGAATAATTGAGAAGACACGAGTAAGGAAAATTGAGGCCACCTCGCCATGCTCGTAGCTTTATTCCTTTTCTCTACTTTAATTTTACATGGGTTCTTATCCTCTGACCTTTTGTCCGCAAGTTGCTTACAATGTATATTCTTTTATGTGACTCTTACACTTGTTGTCGGATGACTTTTGAATGGAATGCAAAGAAAAATATAAGGCCACTGTCAATAAGCAATTGCCAAGCCAAATCCTCTCTTCGGCTCCTCCTTAGTTGATGAGGAGCGCCTTTTCTTGTGAACTTCCCAAAAATAAGAGGGGTACGAGTCACATACCCATTTTCACGCCAATTAGGCAATTTCGTAATCTATCACTTGTTTTCTCATATGTGCAAAGTGCGAATTCTGAGAGACCCATTATTTTTTATACCAAGGAGAGTATCCAAGACTGCCATTTCACGGCCATTGCATGCTAAGCCAGAATGATTTATGCAATGGTGTCATGGGTCTCGTTAACTCCTTGAGTGAAAAGTACAAAGAAAGTCCTAAAAGCCTTCAGATCTAGAGGGGTATTTGTGGGGTTTTCGTGGCTTCAATGTACTAAGTATAACCCTCCATTCGTATTCTAAGAGGTTGAGTACATTGAGATATGGGGTTTGATGGATGTGGGATGGTTTGTTGGTAGAGTTAGAAGGATCTTCTCTTTCTTCTAGATTCTGGAGTCAGAGTGGTGGAATCTTTCTGCAAGTGTTGCCTGAGTTGGCATTTATACACTTGAGAAGGACCTATACCATTTCTAGAAAAAAAGACTTTAAATTCCTCGAATTGTGTTCTGTGACGAACTGCTTACTGCATGCTTTGTGTGGTCGATAGTTTGTCCGATAGATTGTGGCTTGATTGCCTGTTGAAAATCTACCTTCGAATCCCATTGATGCGCTTAAAATCAACCATTCGGTGATTTGACTAGATATCCATTAGTAATGTGCTAAGTTGTCTTAATTAGCGCCCTAGATTTACTCTATCGATAGTCCATTTGTTTTTTGTTTTTTTTTTTTCATTTGACAATTAATGTCTGGCAGCCATTTTTTGACTTGTTTGTGTCAATTTTGACCCCCATTTGTCTTCAAACTTTTAGTAGATTTTCTTAATCGTGTTCTTGCCTTGCCTTGAACTTGATACGACTTTGCATGTGCTAAAGGATTGTAGGTTTTCACCTCATTGGATGTGACAAGAGCCATTAAGCTTGGATTTGCTAGAATTTGACCCAAAGCACTGTGTTTTGGCAAGTAGAGCAGTTATAATCTTGCATTGATTCTCAAGTTCTTACACTCTGTTACCCACGCATAGGTCAATGTCTTGATTTCTAATTTGGCCAGGATTTTGTGACTTACCTTGAATATGAGAAAATTGGTTATAGTGATGAAGTCAGAACCTTTAACTAGTGTTTGAAGAGAGTTCTGATTTGCAAGAGTTTAAGAGAGCAAAGAAGGAACCTAAAGCTCTCAACGAACAAAGAGGTATGAGTCGGTGAGACACTGGGCCAGCCGAGAACTCCACTTCGACTAGCTAAGAAGCCTACCAAGAGATCACTGATAGGTCGCCAAAGATCAAATGGAATGCTAAACTGAAATTGTACTATGGCTAGCCGAGCACAGGGATTCGGCCAACCAAGGAAGTCCTGGAAATCTAAGATTGTTAGGTGGATTTTGAGTCTTAGTTTGGGGCTTTATTTAGGAAACCTAAATCCTAATCAAGGACCAATGGTTTAAACCCACATAGGTGAAGATTGACCTACCTATCAACTATGATGATTACCTGGTTAATTGGTCATTCACATGTTAACCCAAGGGTGTTGTTCTAGGGTACTTGGTGTCCGACAAATTAAGTAACACCAAGATTAAAATAGCACATTAATATTAAGAATCCTAGTATTACACCGTATTGGATGGCAAGGTTAGCGGGTGATCCCAAACCTAGGAATTGGCAAGTAAAACACCTTGATTCCATTACAATCTCTATCCATGCATATTGTTATGCCTATGTTATGACATCCACATGATTTTATTCATGCCTCTATCTTAGCACATTTCCTAATCATAATTATCTTTCTCTGATCTATAATAGGCCATTTTGGATATATTAAGGACATTCTTATGATTCCTCACGTCTATCATTATTTCTTACATCATTCAATACATACAAGACGGGTTACAAATGATTTTATGCATATGATATGAAAGACTGAGTTATGATTCTCTTGTTCATGATTCGTAATGTGTAGGCACCACTCAACTTTAACCCTAATGAAGCCTGAGGAGACTGAGCGTAGGTTTTGTAACACTCTAACCCTAATTACATATGTTTAGCAACTAATTGACTAAGTTACTAGCGAATTTTCATAGAATTAGCCTAGTTAATGATGTTTTGTTATAATGAGTCACGTTTAGGGTCATGGATAGGTAGTTGGGTTGAGTTTAACTTAGATTAGGCAAATACGACCCTTTTTCGTAATTTTAGACTTTATAAATTTACGTCATTCATGCACCATATTGGCGCCATCACATGTGTCTTGTCAAGCTTGTTAACTTCCGTAATTGACTCGAACACAAATGAAGTCGTTTGAATTAGTTGTTTCTCACTTGACTTAAACTGAATTTATCCCAAGGAATATGGACTTTCTTATAAATTCTAGAAAAAAAATGTGTCATATAAAATGCTCAACTACTGATTCGACCTTCTCTTCCTGTATGCACTCCTCTCCAATGTCTTCTTCTCCTTCTCCTTCTATCTCTTCATCACCTTTTTTCTTAAATTAAGGGGATAGAAGATTTGCATGTGTGACCTAAGGTTCTTACTCTCCATTCACTACAACAAATTGCATCTTTACCTACACAACTCAAAATGCATTGGTCAAGGGCACCTTTTGCCAATGCAAATGAGGATGTGTTAGGAATAGTTAAAAGGAGGAATACTTTTACTAACACATTATTATTTGTGTTGCTAAAAGTACCCTTTTGCCAATGTAATAAAATATATGTTGGTAAAGATTACTGTTTATCAACACAAATGAAAATGTGCTGGAAAAAGTCACAAGGGGAGAGTACTTTTGCCAACGAAATATTATTTGCGTTGGTGAACGTACCTTTTTGCCAATGTGATAAAATATGCATAGCTAAAGATGACCTTTTACCAATACAAATGAGAATGTGTTAGAAAAAGTCAAAAGGGGCAATTATTTTTTCCAACACATTATTATTTGCACTAGTGAAAGAACTATTTTGCCAGCACGATAAACTATGCATTGGTAAAGGTTATCTTTTATCAACGTATCAAATAATATGTTGGAAAAGGTCCCCATAATCATTAATTTTACTAACGGAATAACGTGCATTGGTAAATGGATACTTTTTCTAACGAATAAAAGAATGAGCTGGTAAAAGGTGGAGATAATGTATACCTTTGCTAACGCATATTTGGGATGCATTGGCAAAGCTCCAAAAAATGGTTTGAGAAATTTCCCCCCAAAAATTAACAAGCCCTGTTATAAACAAAAAGTAGTCATTTTTAAATCCTAAACTTATTATCCCTTCTTACGTCAATCAAGATCTCTTTTCTTGGTAGAGAGACGTCACCTACAAGTTTCTATTCTCTCTCTCCACTTTCTCACCAGGGATGAAGGAAAGCAGAAGTTTGAAGAAGAGCCTCTTTTATCTATGTACTTAGTCTTGTGTTTTCTATTATATAGGAGCTGGAAGTCTAGCTACAGCATAGCACACATTTATAATGTAAATAAATGTGGATTCCTGGCCTTTTTTTTTTAAGATAGGATATGGAAGAAATCAAGGAACAAAATTGGTCTTTTCACTAATCATTTCAATTTCAAATGGTCTGGGTGCAGGCACTCTTATTTGTTTGGGCCATTCATGTTAAACTGGGAACATGATTAGATCTTGACCTTTCATTAGAAAAGGCCCATTATAAACGGGTTTTAGCCCAGGAATTAAGGGTCATCATTGCCTTTTCAGGCCCAGGGATATAAACGCGTGCAATGCGTGGATCGAAATGGGACATTGTTATCCACATCAGTGTCACAAATATTGGCAAATTTGGAAAATATTATGATATTGTTAAAAGAAAATGTTCATCTATAGATGATCTTTTAATATTTTAAAAATACTGCAAACACTAAAAATGTAATGGGGAAAATACAATGAAAATCATACTACATTTTAAATAAATTAGTAAAAGATATATCATAAAAACCTTTTTAAAGTGACTTATATCTATTTCCAAAATTTCATGTATACAGTATAAGTTATTTTCCTTAAATACTTTTTTGAGTAACTTACAAAACAAACCCATTAAAACTAAACCTTTGTGAATTGGTGCATTAAATCAATGAGGATTTTTATAAAAAAAAAAATCAAACATTAAATTAAGGAAAGAAATAATTAAGGATTTCTCATCTTTCACTGATCATTTCAATTTCAAATGGTGTGGGTGCAAGCACTCATGTTTATTTGGGCCTTTTGGGTGTTCATGTTGAATTGAGAACATAATTAGATGTTGGCCTTTCATAAAAAAAAGGGCCATTATGAATGGGTTCTGGCCCAGGAATTAATGGTCATCATTGCCTAATCAGGCTTGGGGACATAAACGGGTGCGACGCATGGATCGAAATGGGACATTTTTATCCACATCAGTGTCATAAATATTGGCAAATTTGGGTAAATATTATGATATGGTTAAAAGAATATGTTAATCTACTGTTAAACTTTCAATATTTTCAAAATATTGCAAATATTGAAAATGTAATAGGAAAAATGCAATGAAAATCATACTAAATTTTTAATAAATTAATAAAACATATATTATAAAAACCTTTTTAAAGTGACTTATATCTATTTCCAAAATTTCATGTATACGGTATAAGTTATTTTCCTTAAATTTTTTTTCCAGTAACTTACAAAAAAAACCCATTAAAACTAAACCTTTGTGAAGTGGTCCATTAAATCAATGATGATTTTTCATAAAAAAAAAATCAAACATTAAATTAAGGAAAGAAATAATTAAGGATTTCTCATCTTTTCACCAATCATTTCAATTTCAAATGGTGTGGCTGCGGCACTTTTATTTGTTTGGGCCTTTTGGGTGTTCATGTTGAACTGGGAACATGATTAGATCTTGGCCTTTCACCCAAAAAAGCCCATTATGAATGGGTTCTGGCCCAAGAACTAAGGAACATCATTGCCTTTTCAGGCCCAGGGACATAAACGGGTGCAATGCATGGATCAAAATGGGACATTGTTATCCACATCAGTGTCACAAATATTGGCAAATCTGGAAAAATATTAAGAGATTGTTAAAAGAAAATGTTAATCTAGGGATGATATTTCAATATTTTCAAAATATTGCAAATATTAAAAATGTGAAAGGGAAAATATAGTGAAAATCATTCTAAATTTTTAATAAATTAGTAAAAGATATATTATAAAAACCTTTTTAAAGTGATTTATTTATATTTCCAAAATTTCATGCATACAATAAAAGTTGGTTTCCTTAAATCTTTTTCCAATGACTTGTAGGAAAAACACATTAAAACTAAATTTTTGTGAAGTGGTCCATTATATCTTTAAGGATTTTCACAAAAAAATATCAAACAATAAATTAAGGAAAGAACTAATTAAGGATTTTCTTTCCAACAAAACATTAAATTCTCATGAAAAGGGCCAAAAATTTCTTTGCTCACGCTTCTGTCTTTCGGTCTTCCACATGAACGTTTCATCTCCACTGTTTTTTTTCTCTCTCTCAACATCTCCCATGAGAAACATCTGATAAAAGCATCTCTTTCCTGCTCCCTTTACTACAAACTCTTTGGTCATTGGTGAAGGGTCCTCAGTGAGAAGAAGACCGTTCAATTAGCAGGTATGCTTTTGTTTTGTTTTTTTTTTTTTTTCAAGTTTCTATTCATTCTCTCCTTTTCTTTTTAATTTTCATCCGTCAGAAACATTCTGTGAAGATGCAATCGAATGCAGCCCAAAGTTCTTGATATGTAAGGATGTACCCAATTAGTGTGGTGTGGTCGCCCAATAGTATCCTGCCAGATTTGGGGACGAGATTTGGGATCAGGTGGTCCTTTTGGGTTCACAACTTTTGTTGACCTGATGCAATGGTTTTGATCTTCCAGTTTGCAGAAACCAGACTAGAACTTTTTTTTTATAACAAAACCAGACCAGATCACCTGATTAAAAGAAACAAAGAGGAAAATAAAACACTAAAAGATGCAGAGAGAAAGGGAGGACAGAGGTGAAAAGGTACCTGATTCGCCATATAGCCTTGCCGCCATCGGAGCAATCCGGCCTCGTCTCTGTTTGCTTCCGAGCTCCCCCTCCTTTTCCTTTTCTTCCTCCTCTTCTCCTTCCTTTTCCCATTTCTTTTCCATTTTTTTTCCCTATTATGCAATGTCTCTGTTTTTGGTAGATGATGGTGTAAAAGGCAATGGGCACATGCCCTTTTTTAATGGTTGATTTTGTCTTTTTTTTAATGTTTAATAGTCAATACATGCATGTTTGTAACTTTATAACCTTGCCACTTCGTGGTCCCCACTTTTAAGTCCACTTACATAAGATCCAAACTATTCAAAATGATTTCCCCTCTCTCTATTATGTCCTGGTAAAATTTCATTCTAACTGGTAATTGGCATACTATCAGATTAACCAAATAATCAATTTAAAAAAATAAATTTAATAACAACACACTCTTATTAGAGTGAAAATTGGATGAGGCTAAAAATCAACGGTTGGCCCAGCATCATCGATCACATTAAAATATATTATTTATTTTTATTTCTCTTATTTTAATGTTGTGTTTTAGCCTTTAGGTTCATTTAATATCCCAGTGAGCATAACTTTTACTAGTATGAAATTATTCTTGGGGTTAAACAAGTGGGTCAATGATCTTTAGTGGGTTAGATTTCATAAATGAGCCCCACTAATAAATTATAGCAATAGCCTCACCGAGTTAATTATATGTGAACAATAATAAATTTCTATTGTTCAATTGAAAGATATTAATTTTAATTGCTGAAGTCAAATATAAATCTAAAAATGAAAGAGGTTGATTTTTTTGCTATTTTTAATATTGTGAATTCTATTACCCTGATGACCTAATAATGAACTTGCATCTGATTAGATATGGATAAGAGTTGGATATTTCTTAGAGATAAATTTAGTAAGCAACATATGGATGGGGTGGATTCGTTTATTGAATTTGCAAAAAAGCATTTGGTCGGGGTTGGAGAGATTAAGTGCCCGTGTGCGAACTATTGCAACCATTTTACACACCTGTATGATATTGTGAAACGTCATCTTCTCATATATGGAATAAGAGAATCCTACACTGTTTGGTTAGATAATGGAGAAATTCCACAACCTGATGAGCTAGATGAGATTGTGGATGAATTCAATGAGGACCATTGTGATTTTGATGAATTGATGGAAGACCATTATAAGGGGACTCACATGGAGGATGATACCCTTGAGCAAGAGAATGTACAGAACTTTGAGAAAATGTTGGAAGCCTTTCAGCAAGGCTTGTACTCAGTCTACAAAAAGTCAAATACTCTACTATCGTTCGTCATTCAAATGCTATAAGTGAAGGTAAAATACGGGTGGAGCAATAACTCTTTTAACAAGATGTTGGAGACATTCAAGAAGTTCTTACCAAAGGAAAATATAGTTCCCGGATCAATGTATGAGTACAAGAAGTTACTTCGTGACTTGGGATTGGGGTATGAGCTCATCGATGCATGTAAAAATTATTGTGCACTATTCTGGAAGGAGACTGCCGAATTGGAAAAATGCCCTATATGTGAGGAGTCTAGGTACAAGGTCAACGATGGCTGGGGTAAGAAGATTTCTCACAAGATACTGCATTAGTTCCCGTTGGCACCGAGGTTGCAAAGATTGTACATGTCTAGGATGATAGCTAGTGACATGAGATGGCATTGTGGCAAGCATCTCGATGAAGGGTTAGCAAGTCATCCAGCTAACTGTAAGGAGTGGAGGGACTTTGATCAATAGTATCCTAAGTTTGCTTAAAAGATCTGCAATGTAAGGTTGGGCTTGGCCACCGATAGGTTCAACCCTTTTGGAAACTTGAGCACTTATTACAGCATGTGGCCAGTGATACTTATACCTTATAATTTATTACCCTAGAAGGCAATGAAGGACCCATTTTTCATGTTTCTTTACTTATTCCAGGGTCGATCAACCGGGAAAAGACACTGATGTCTACCTAAGGTCATTGATTGACGAGTTGAAGGATCTATGGGAGATGGGGGTTCTGACTTATGATGCTTCGACTGAAAAGACCTTTTGGAAGCATGCAGCTGTCATGTGGACAATAAATGACTTCCCAGCATTTGGTGACATGTCTGGGTGGGGAACAAAAGGTTACTATGCTTGTCCCATTTGCAGCAATAATCCAATGTCCCGTAGGTTAATAGATAAGCTTGGGTGGGTGGGCCATCGAGCTTACTTGCTTGAGAACCATCCTTGGAGGAAGGACAAAAGGTTTGACAGACATTGTGAGCTTCAGACAAGATCCTTGGAGTTACCGGTAGAAAAGGTAGTAGCTCAGGTGGAGGAAGATCATCTACAGGAAGTAAAGATCGGGAAGGCTCCTTCCAACAAGAAAAGACCCCGTGACCCTCAACAAATAGGTTGGAAAAAAAGAAGCATTCTTTGGGAGCTACCGTACTGGAAGTCATTGAATCTTCAGCATAACCTCGATTCATGCATATTGATAAGAACATTTGTGAAAACTGCTATGGAATTCTATTGGCCATAGACGGGAAGAATAACGATACTTATAAAGCCCGTGCTGATTTGGAAAATATGCACATAAGGCTAAAATTACACCTAAAAAGGAATGAAAATGGATCTATTGTGAAGCCTCCGGCAATATACACGCTAAACCCGAAACAGATAGATGGTTTTTATGAATTCTTGAAATCGATTTGTTACTCGGAAGGTTATGCAGCCAACATATCGAGGTGTGTCAGCTCAAAAAACGGCAAGTTATCAGGTTTGAAAAGTCATGACTATCATGTCCTCCTTCAGCTTTTTCTTCCTATGGCATGCGTAGTTTTGTGAACAACGAGATATGCACGACACTATTTGAGTTAGGCAGCTTCTTTCAGGAGCTTTGCTTGAAGATATTAAGGCTAAGTGATTTGAAAAAATTACAGGAAAAAATACTACTAAGTTAGAGAGGATTTTCCCACCGGCTTTCTTCGATGTGATTGTCCATCTAACTATTCACTTGTCGCATGAGGCCATGCTTGCTGGACCGGTGCAATACTATTAGATGTACCGGATCAAAAAGTAAATGGTATCTTCTTATGATGAATTAGTTGTTCATTAGTATAATTCTCTTCCATATGTAATTATAATATAATTGTTGTTTGTTTGAAGGTTTCTGGGGACACTAAAAGGGTATGTCACCAATAGAGCACGTCCTAAAGGTTCAACAGCTGAGTCATATATTGTCAAAGAGTACCTTACATTTTGTTCAATGTACCTAAAAGGTTCTGATAAACCAGAACGGAATGACGATGGTGGTGAACATGCCTCTGGGATGGAGATCTTCTCCCAGCATGTCTGTTTTTCTCACCGATCTTTAGGGCTTCCAACCCTTCACAGAGGGAAAAGGCAATGGCGCACTGGTTTGTGTTATACAATACAGACGAGGTCCTACCTTATTTAGAGTAGGTAGTTTGGTCTAATTACATGTACACATAGCTTTTATATTTATTTATTTTTACACAGCTTTTAGATACTAATGAACCAAAATTTCCTTAAATAGAGAACACAAAAGTATTGTGCAAATTCCACAAGGACGTGATATAGCTCAGGTATAGTAAGAAGAATTTCCAAGTTGGTTCCAAAAAATGGTTAGATATATTAAAGAAATCAAAATCACTCAGTAATAACGAACTAAACCACAATTGATATTAACTTAGTGCACTTTCCATATGTTGATCATGTAGATAAATGATTTGCGAACTTAAGGATCAACAGAAGCAATTGAAGAACTTTAGTCATTGGCAAATGGTCCCGATCCTATTATTAATTTTTATTCTAGATATATCTCTAATGGCATTCGATTCCATACTGGAGACCATGAAAGCCGTCCTAGGTGCCAAAACAGTGGGTTGGTCATAGAAGGGGATCATAAAGGGAAACATATTGATTTCTATGGTTATTTGTGCAAAATATAGGAGTTGAGATATCTACATGGGGGTAGAATAGTTCTATTCCAATGTGAATGGTATAACACCAGTCATAGAAGCAGAATTACAATGATAAACATGTCACATCTATTGATGTTACAAAGCGTTGGTATAAAGATGATCTATTTGTCCTACCAAATAACGTGAGTCAAGTATTCTATGTTAATGATACCGCAAAGGCAAAAATTGGGGAATTGTAGAATGGGTTAGGCACCGTGGAATATGAGATATTCCAAAGCGGGATGACGCTGATGCATTTCAATAGGATAAATCCACTACTAGTCTCTCAACCCATGATGAAGATATGGATCTTCCTTACCATAGGGATGACAGGGATCCCGAGATCATTTATATCAATGAACTAAGGCCGGAGCATATAAATGATGGTAGTGACAAAGATGACACCTTGGCGAAGTATGTATATGATGAAGATGATGAGATGGAGAGACTCCCAAATTCTGATATAAATCTTGATATGGATTATCATATGTAGTTTTTGTTTTTTATTTTTCTCATGTATGGATATGTGTTATGATTTAATAGTCGTTTTTTGTTTAAATGTTCGATATTGTTTCATATTTCATTTAATATTATTGATTTATGTCATATTTCTTTTTATTAAATAACATGTTCATATATAGTTGCAAAAAAAATTGCCCAAAGGCAGCAAATCGTTTGTGATGCCCGGGTGGGTAAAGAGAGTTAAGATGATTGCTTTGGAGAAAAAAAGAAAGCAAACTATTAAGGAGAATTCAAAGAAACTTCATGAGTTAGGGTTAAATAAAGCGGTAGATTTGATGCTTGGTTCGAATAGGCGAACCAAGAGTACATGCGAAAGGGAGGGAAAGAGAATCAGATCAGTGGCGAATGATGGTACCGAGGAGTATGTACCACACGAGGGTGAGAAAGAGCAAAATTCTTCTAGCGAAGATACTAGTGGTTATGAGGATGATGATTCTCCTAGGTCTCAAGCGTTGAAGGTAATGTGTGTCTCAAATTTGTTCCCTATTTTTTGTTTATAATCACATATGCATATGTATCAAGTTGTTTCCAATTATTGACTCATGCACCAATACTTCATTTTTTTGCTATGCTAGGTCAGACATATGGCCCCGTGGTTAAAAAAAAAGAGGTAGGGGTCAATCATGTGGAGGGTATGCCCATAGTTCATCTTCGACACAACCTTCACCAATCGAGGCCAATAATGCAATGAGTATGCCCATGGTGGTGACAATTAATCAAGTCCCACAACTTGCCCTGTCTGACCAAATGACGAGTCCACCTACTATTGGTAGCAGCGTTGGTAAGAAATATATGGCTTTATATATACATAACGAATTGTCCTTACTTTAATATTTTTTTGTAAACTAATTCAATTTAAATTATTTTCTTAATAGCATCAGTCCCAAGATCTTCTAAAATGCATGGACGGTGTGCGTTCCGGGGTTTAAGCACGGATAAATTTAGGAAACAGCTTGGTCATGCCATTCCAGTTGAGATTGACTTTGACCAGAAGGAAATAGTGGGGATATTAGGCCCCTTCCTTAGCAAGTGCTTTTGGGGAACAGATTCGATCTTTTGTACTATTCCGCGATATTAAGTTCGCAAAACTTGATAGTGGGTTAAGGCAGTTGATTATTCAGAGAGTTTCGGTAATTTTTATAATATATATATTCTAAACATGCTATTTATGATTTTAGCTGGAGTAATTTTGTTGTTTCCAATTGCAGCAAACCTTTGACTTTGGGGACTACACAAACAATGAATTGGTGAGAAGTATTATTGATAAAAGGTGTCGAAAATTATTGAAGTATTGGAAAAGCATCTCGCACAAGCGGTACCTTGCGCTTAAGGAGGAGAGAGTGGCTGACCTCAAGAATATAAAAGATCCTCCTTGTAAACCAGATGACTGGGTGTAGATGATCGAAAATGTGTGGGAGAATAATGACAAGTGGAAGGAATTTAGCCTAGGACTACTCTTTGTAATTTATATAAACATATATAAATTGTCAATCTTTTACTTCCACTTCTTATTTTATATACACATCCCATTAATTGGTTATATTTTCCTTTCAGAAAAAGTCAGAGAATGCGAAGATTGCTCGAGCTGCCCTGAAATACAATCATACAAGCAGCTCCAGATCGTTTACATCCCAGGCTGATATTGCTGTAAGTGCATGTTTAGAAATTCTTACAGTATTATTATAAAATTCAGTGTTTAATTAGTATAATTGGTTTATCAAGCGAAACAATAGACAAAGGAGAGTGGTGTACAACAGTCTATGCCTGATAGATTCGCAGACACCCACAAACATCATAAAAAGGAGGGTGTGTGGATAAACGACACTGCTGAGCAATGTCATGTACGTATACCTAACTCATTTGCAATAAACACCCAAAACTGCATTTTTATATCTTTATTACAGGTTAATATATTCAAAATTGACAGGCTATGATGGTGGAAAAAATTATCTCACAGTCGTAGTCAGATGTCCCAGATCCACAGATTGAGATGCAAGTTTCTCAAGAAATTCTTGGAAAGAGGTCGGCCTACACATTGGGATATGGGATTCGCAACACCTATTCATCTTTTATCCAGTCTCAATCATCTAATACTGAGTTGATTGCTCTATGCCAGTAGGTTACTAAATATCTGAGTCAAATGTTAGGAGTTCAGAACTTTTTGCTAATGGTGGCTGAAAAACAGGGATAGATCTAGCTAGCATGCCTGGATTTAATCTAAGGAGCAATAGTGGTGATGCCACATTGGCTAAAGGGCACGATGAGGCTTCTCTTGGTTAGCATCGGTTTTGCAGCAAACAGTCTTCTATTTTGATATATGCACCTTGACATTTTTCAATCTTCCTTTTAGGATATTTGAAAACATTTGATGTTTATTCAGTGGGATGTATGTTTTAAAGTATGTTGATTATTTGAATAAAAATGTTTTATTTATGTGCTCATATTTTGGATTTGTATTTACTGTATTGCTAATGTGTTGGGATGGGATATAAACAGGTATAAACAGGTTGCAAAAACTTTTTTTCCAAAATTGAATAAAAGAATTGAAATTTCTTTTCCCAACACAAATTATGTGTGCTAATGCATTTTTGTATGCCAAAGCATTTCTATGTGCCAACGTATTTTTGTGTTGGCAAAAGTTATTTTGTCAATTTCTTTTCCTACTTTTGCCAACATCATAGTGTGTTGATAAAGTTCAACTTTCCGCAACATTTTGTTTTGCGTTGGCAAAAGTATATTTACCAATCAGGCAAAGGGTACCCCCCACATACTTTTACCAACACATTTCCAATGCATTTTTTTGGATTGGTAGAGTGTGTTACCAACATTTATTTACTTTTTTCAACGTTTTGTTGTGTGTTGGCAAAAGTGAATTTTGTTGTAGTGATTCCATCGTTTTTGAGCTCTCCTCTTATCTTTGAAGTGGAAGACTTAAGCACCTTTTCTTTCTAATCCATCTTCACAATAAGAGCTTTTCCCATTACATCTTTCTTGAGTCTAGAGGACTCTCATTCCAAATACATGCACTCATCTCCTTCCTTATTTCTTGCATGCATGTCATTTAGGTCTAAGAATACCCAAATTAAGCTAAAAGAAGGATTAATAGTTTGAAAAGCTTAATTTAAGGCAAGGATAAACAAATTTTAGTTGAATGCATGTTGGTATATCATGATTCTTATGATTATTATAAATCTCTCAATTTTAATTTGTTTTACAGCCCTTCATTTGTATTTCTATTTCATTGTTTGAATCTGCATATAACTTACTAAGTTTTGAAATACAATGAAACTGCTCTAAAAAATCGGAAGCTTACGGCTAAGCCATAAGTTTTCTACAGCTCAATGTTTAGAGAGCGACAAATTTGAAATATATTCTATGGCCAAGCTACGGCTAAGCCATAAAATGTACTACAAGTAAACTGTAACCAAGCCGAAGTCTAACCGTAATGTAATTTACAACTTGAGATCTAGAGAGGAGGAAAACGACAAAACCTCCTATAGCTAAGCCACGGCTAAGCTGTAGCCTAACCGTGGCTCAGCTGTAAGCTGAAGACGGCCCAGCCGTAAGTCAAAACACCATTCAACCGTGTGAACGAAGGAAATTCTGGGTGACTATGGCTCAGCCATAGTGCATCTTACGGCCATAGTGCATTTTACAGCTAAGCCATAAGATGCCGGCTAAGCCATAGGATGCCTACGGCTAAGCAGTAAGTCACCTACAGCTAAGCCATAAGGCTATTAAAAATTTAGGATTAATGTAGGTACGGATATAAACCTTGTAGGGCCCTGGCTTTGGATCTTTATACCCCATTAATTGGCCTAAAGGAATAATTGAACATCATGAAGAGTCTTGAGTGCTGTGACTCATTCATGTGGTGTCGTTCGTTTGTTAAGTACCTTCCCATGGGTGTTAGGTTAAGGGACTTCGATGCACATTCTTGAGACAACACAACACCAAAGAAAGACAACTGTATGTCGGATAACTTAAAACTATATTATTATACACGGTTAGAAACAATGGACGATTAAATTAGGGATGGTTCGTAAAACTGCCTTGATTATATTAAATTGAATTGCATAACATATTAGGTTACTATTATTGCCTTCTTTTATTCCATTCTTAATTTTGACTTGCATAATCATGTACACGTTGATTCTATTTGAATTGTTTTGATTTAAGCAACATTTAGTATTAATATTGTTTTGCATTGAGTATGAATGAATTGTACAAATAACTTGAACGTATATTCAATGAATGAATTGCACACATTATTCAAAATTCAATTGAATGAATTGAATCAGTTTGGCTTACTCAGCCTCAGCCTTATGATACCCGACGGGGTTGACTTTGGTGTAGCATGAATTATGCCGCCACAGTATGCTTTCTTTGAGCTTCTAGTCTCCATGTACGAGAGACCCATTCGTACCTTAGCCTGGTCGATAGTATTCTCAACGCATAGATCCTTAGAGGAAGGATATAGCAAACGTAGTAGTCACATAATAAATGATTTCTATTAATTGAATCTTATAAAATGCTCTATTCAAATGCACAACATGCTTAGTATACTAAATTAACAATCTATTTATGATCACCTGTTATTGATTCTTGTAGATACAATACGTATTACCTTAATTTTGCTTATGCTTTGCTGAATAGTCTTATTCACTCATTGTCCATTGGTGTTGCAGGCTTAGGTCCCTCTTCCGATCCCTCGAAGGTCGATGAGATTTGGAGGAGATCTCCGACGTCCCATCGGGATTAGACAAGTGGACAGCAGTTCATCTCTAACCGATCCACCATAGAGTGCAGCTTGGATTAGTATAGGCGTTATTTTGGGTTGTAGTTGCATTAAGTTTCATTTTGTTATGTATGGGCCATGAATCCATGTATTTTGTGTACTGTATAAACATTCCATCTTTTTAGAAACTTTCTTCCCTTTTGTAAGGACACGTTAATTTCCTTTTTCACTTTATTACATATAGATGTGTTTCTAGTTGTTGTGTGTCCTCTTATTTCTATGAATAATACTGACAGCTTCCGCGTATGATTATTTGGACAAATGTCCACTAATAACAATTGCATGTGTGACTTTCCTTTGTGTGATTGCATTTAGAGTTGGGTCTAAGTGTGTATACATGGGAGTACGTATGTTACTATATTAGGTTTGATCCTAACACCCAAATTCTTGGGCTTGAGATATGACATGTTTAGTTTTATGATATGACCTAATTATAGTCTAGTAATGATACAAGACTTGACCAGTACTCCATTGTCCATGATGGAGAGTTTTGTGCCCTTTTACCTCCTAGTGGTACCGCATATGATATGTACGATATGATACACTCTCTTTTAAGGTCACATTGCCACAACCGAATTCAAGAGAAAATAGCAAATGTGGATTGCCAACTAGTATGGTTTAAATGCATGTATTATATGATCCTTATGTTCATGCTTACTCATGCATACATTTATGCCTAGTTCATTACATTGACTTCATATGATCAATATGTTTCTTATATCCATTTGATATTACATGCTTATGTTTATAACTGCTTTATTTGCTGAACTGTCTTGTCTCAGAGTGCTATTCTTGGTGTTATGGGTCACGACATAACCATCCCTATCGAGGAGGTCGAGGTGGTCAAGGAGACTCCTCGGCGGTTAGCAGAGAGGACCGCTGTCATTGTCTTTTAGATATCTTAGCCACGGAGTGTTGTCATATGGGCATGTTGGTGGATGTTTATTGTTGGCCATCTTGAATGGTCTATGTTGATTTTAATGATGTTGATTATAATGGGTTACCATAGGAAAACTTCAAATGATATTCTAAACTGTATTTCTTTGTTATAAGTTCTAACTTTTATATTAATCCAATAGATGCGGTTATACTCTTATCTTATTCCAATGATTGAGATGTGTTTGGTTTTGAGAATGCTATGTTTGTATGTAAGTTACATGGACTTCCTCAATTCGTTTCCAAGTGTAGAAATAAATATGTAAGACTCCTCACACGCGAATCCTATGGGAACTCCTTGTGGGGGATTCATCTGTGCTATTTGGCAAGATGCGAATTTTCCACGGGACAAATTTTCCACGAGACGTATGTTGCACCTTAGGATTCATGTTAATCGTGTCCCCTTAGCTAGGCTCGAGAAGTGACTACTCGACCCTTATGGAATCATCATTTCAAGTACAAAACTATTGTTTAAGGAGGTGGAACCATCGTTGCAGGAGTTACAACGAGGAATCAATGTGAGGGAGATGCAAAGCATTGATGGAGATGGAAGAGGAGAAAGTTAGAAGAGGAAAGGTGAAGGACTCGTGTGGGATACAAAGTATAAACATCTTTGGAGCATGACAATATCATTACCTGGGTAATGCTTCATTCTAAGGGTAAATTAGTGTAAAAAATGTATCGCACCCCAATTCATTATATATGTGTTTTTCATAATCAATCTATATATTCTATGTTTAGGATGAATTTTTTTATAAAATTTCCTAAAATCAACTAAGAAACTCTTAACTTATTATTGCCCATGAGTAAACAAATTTGAAAGAAAGTGATCAACAACTAATAAAATTCAAAAATATATAAAATGGTACTTAAATAACATCTATGTATAGATTATTTGTAATTGGCTAATTCATAAATTGAACAAAACTCAGGATTCATTGAGTTGTACTTTTATCTTTATTTTACAATAGGTTGTTGTATATGTTGCTGGATACGCTAAAGTAAAGATTTGAAGACAAAGTGCAGAAATTCGGAAGAAATCAGAATCAAGATAGAACACTTGTTCGCTCATGCAAGTGGCTTGTCCGCTCAAGTGAACAAGTGGCCCACTCAAGCGACTGACGAACAAAATCAAAAACTCAAATTTTGAGCTGCACATTTTGTTTCCTTTTTGAAGTGGGACTTTCCTTATTGTATTCCTATTCCAACTCTAAATCCTACCCACTAATATTGGGTTATAAAAAGGAGTTATCTTTCAACCCTAAGGCATCTCTCTCATTGTATTGAGTATAAAATGCCTATTTGAGAGACCTTTTCTCTAGAGCTATGCTAAGTTGTTGAGCATTTAGAGGTTATTGATTTTACTTTCTTGTGGAAGATTGTCTTCTCTCTTGTAGAAAATTCGTTCACTTTATAAATTCAAAGTGATTTGTTCAAGTACGGTTAACGGTGAACAGTGAAAAGCCGGCAAAAAGAACCACAGTCCTTATATTGAGTTGCAATTGGTTTATGAGTATATCTCTTAACCATTTTTTTTATAATGCTTGGTTTCCATTAGTCCGAGTAATAGTACTACTATTTTTTTCCTTATAGGGTTTCCACGTAAAAGACAAATCAACATAAGATCACAGGTAAAACACTCGAATACAAATTGAATTACACATCCAACTATTGAAATTCAAAAAATAAAAAATAAAAAATAAAAGGGACCAAAATGGGGACGATTCTGCAAACACTCGAGCACAATCAGTCTAGAAACTGTGCAAGTTGTTCCCGTAATGGTTGTTTCTTCCTTCATTTTATCCCCCAAGAAGAATCCCTAACAGCCTCAACTTTTTATTAATCAAGAAATAATTTAAGCCCGGTGGTTTTTGTGTCGAAGTCTAGTTAAAAATAGTACAGGGACTTGCGTCAAGCAGTGGGCTCCATGCGGTTGTGGACCTCATCATTTAGTTCGGCAGAGGCCCAATTGTGTTCTGTGGGTTGGGTGCAAGCCCACTAGGGGTAAACAAGTCTGTTGTGCAGACCTTGGGTCTTATTAGACTATTGGGCCAATTGATGGACTTGCACGCCCATTCAACCCAAGATGCTAGGCTTTGGATCTAGAGCTCGTCTTCTTCAGATTTATTTGGGGTTTGGATCCTCTGCCTGTTGCTAACAGGCCAAGATAGTGGGCTGGCTCAAATCAAGTATCTAGAGGCTCGATCAGATTCAGATTTGGATCTAGGGCACTGCAATCCTTACTGGGCCTGGGCCTCGGCCTTGACCCATAGGGTACTGTCGTAGATTGGTCCAATATATTGGGTTTTTAACCTAGAAGCCTCACGCTCTACGTCAACTAGTCCAGAGAAGCAAGTCTAAGCGAATCTAAACAATTTGTAGTCACTTCACTTTCCTTAAAGAGGCTTAATCTTTGGTGACATTTCTACAAGTGATATAATCAAAATGCACTTTCTGGAGTGACAAGAAACGGATTAAACAATATATATATTTATAGAAACTCTCCTGTAAGGTTAAAAAGTAGGATTGAGTAAAAAAGTAGAATTCACAAACTGAACTCAAATAGATAAGACTTCAATGATTATGATATAATCCCTCTCTTTATACAACCGACATTTTCATCTTAAAACAAAGAAAAATATGTATGGTAGGTACTCAAAAAATTATGAACATGATAAGTGGACAAATGAGCAAGGTAGGCATTTGTGTATCAGATCACACCTACCTTTGATGTCCGACGAATTTCTCGTGCTAGTATAGTAAGATAATGAAAGTGTATGGAAAACATTAACCAAAACTAAAAAGTTTTTTTTATAGAGAAATTCTCAGTTAATATTTTTGATAAACCAACATAGAATCAACAATTGCATATTATTTGAGAAATTCTGAGGAAGATTACTACGAGACCGAAATTTCATCTATATGCTGAGCATGCCTAGCTAACTTATGAGCTACTACATTTCTATCTCTACCCACATGTTACACTACAATGCCGTTGAAAAACTTCAACAAAGTTTTAATCTCTTCAATCAAAAGACCCTTTCTAGATAGATTTGGAGAGTATGTGTTCAGTGCATCAACCATGTACGAGGAATCACTTTCAAGAATAATATTTTTAACCCCAATGTGGCAAATCATCTGAAGCTCTCTCAGTGCTCCTAAGGATTCAATATCATCAACTTCTTCTGCTCCATTTTCTATTTTTCTCATAGCCATGACCACATCACCCATCTCATCTCTAAAAAAAACACTCATACCTGCCTTCTGGATTTTATTAAACAAAGCCCCATCCACATTAAGCTTAAGAACACCCATTGGTGGAGGTTGCCACCATAAAGTTTTCTCCTTTAAAAGGCCTTCAAACGTTTAAACTCCTATATTAAAGATGGTGTGCCTTTAACAACTACCCATGGGTCTTCTAGCTCTTGATTGTGGATAAAGTGATTCCTCCTATGCCATATTCCCCATCCCATAGAGAAAAACCTTTCCAAGTCAAATTTTGGCTCCTTCTCTACAAATTCCCATATAAACATGCCAAAGTTATGTTGTCCCTAAGCAAAGTCCACCGCCGAAACCCAA
This sequence comes from Sextonia rubra, assembly GCA_037013555.1. Lineage (NCBI taxonomy): Eukaryota > Viridiplantae > Streptophyta > Magnoliopsida > Laurales > Lauraceae > Sextonia > Sextonia rubra. Next base: position 71,467,405 of record JASUAD010000001.1, read on the forward strand.
TCCCTCCACACCCGATGCAATTGACGACACAAACATAAGGCACGTATGCAATCTTCAGGCTCCCACATGCATAGATCACAATGGTACTAGAAAGGACATTTCGTTTTGCAAGATTAATCTTAGTTGGTATTGTAACACCCCATCCCATATTACTTAAGAATGAAATATAAGTCTGGTATATAATGAACTATATAAGTTACTACTAGTAACTTGAACTTAAGTATTTTGGTCATGTAATAGGCTCATCAAGTTACTAGGCCATGGGCTATTTGGGTCATTATAAATGGTATAAGAGACTATCATCAGCCGAAAATGTAGGACCCTTAATCCCACTGGGTAATCCCTTGAGGCAAAATTCGAGCTATAGCCAGAGTGCGTGAGCCTATAAGTTAATATAAGGGAATCCTCTGCATTACCTAGTGGAGTTAGATGGATCCATGCGGGGACATGTGGCCTTAAGGGGAGGTAGATTGTAACACCACATCCCATATCGCTTAGGAATGAAACATAGGTCTAGTATATAATGAACTATGTAGGTTACTACTAGTAACTTGGGCTTAAGCATTTTGAGCTAATGACAGGCTCATCAAGTTACTAGGCTAATGGGCTGCTCGGGCTGATACCAAAAAAGTCCATTTTGGCGTTTTTTTTTTTACATCTGAAAGTGAGCATCGAATTCGACCCTAATTAAAATGGATAAGGTGGTCACCTGGCAAGCATTTTGGTGTTTTTTTTCTACATCTGAAGGTGAGCATCGAATTCGACCCTCATTAAAATGGACAAGGGCCAAATTTGACACTAGGAATAACCTGAGAGTCACAAATAGGTTGGGTGAGGCCTTACATTGGTCTTTCTTCTTCTTCACCTACCCGCAAGCGACGACAGGTGGCGGCGGCGGAAGAGGTGGTGACCTGTGAGACATTCCCTGGTGATGGTGACCTGCAAGGTGGCGGTAGCAAGGATTCCGATGACCCTTCCAGTAATTTTTTTTTCAAATCATTTTTTTTTTATGTGTTTTACAAATAAAAAGAGTAATAACAAGAGGAAGTAATTTTTTTCAATAGCATGCAATTTAAGCAATTGTTCCTATCATGTCAAATACAAAATCGAAGATTCTGCAACAAGCATTTAACTCAAAAAAGTTGGGTTCTGGATCTGTCATCCCTTGCTATAAGCCATTGAGCGAGACTACAAGTAAATTTGGAGGGCTGTCAAGGCGATGGCTCAGTTGGTTTGAGCTTTGGTGTCACACCCCCAAAACTGGGCCAGAGACGGAGCAACTTTCTGCTTGGGCTCGCTTGCAGAGGCCATGCGCCCAGTTATCTCCTCGGCCCAATATGCTTTATCCAAATATACTTGGTAAGTATTTAGAACTTGTGACTTAGCATGAAGTAGTATATCTGGTCGAAGGCCATCGAGGAACCGTCAAATCCTCTCGCTCTTTAGAATGATAAGAGTTAGTGCAAAACGAAATAGACAAGTAAACTACAATTCATGTTCCGCAACGGACAAGGTACTTTGCTTTAGTCTATCAAACTCTATCCTCTTCTGAATACGAACATAGTCCGGTACATACTTATCATGGAACTAATTATGAAAAATAGTTCAAGCCACCTCTTCAGCAGCCCCTCAAAAGTTAGAGATTAAATGACCAAAAATGCGGAAAGTAATGAACTCCTTTAACCTTTGAACCATACTAAAGTTTGTACACCTATACGCATCAAAACCCCGACGTTCCCACTTAAAACTTCTAATCCTCACATCAGACCTACGTTCTAACATCTTTTAGAACTTCTAGAACTTGATATACTCTAACACCATCTATCACACCCCTAAAACTAGGCCGGATCCAACCCGGTTCTAAGGGTGTGAGAATTGAGGCCAATTAAAAATTTTCTTACATAAACGATAGGACCCCAATTCTGGGTAGATCGAAGTCTTTCGGAGGCTATGCTTGGTGATTAAGCAACTATAATCACACGCGGAACTGAAATCCATAATCATCGCAGAATATCATACATCAACCAAAGAACAAATCTCAATAATAATAAAGTCAAGGTCAAGTGCTTCAAAGCATAGTAATTAAAGTTATAATTCCAAGACAAATAAATTTAAATGAATAACTAATGGACTCAAACATAACCTTATTACATAATCTAAAGTTTCCGATCTCTGTACTAACTCTAAGACACCTCAGACGATGTCATCGATGCTCGACTCAATAACTCCACCATTTGGCGAAATCTCTTGCGTCACCTGACCCTCTGGTTCGGCACCGGTAACGGAACCTAGACACCAAAAGTAGTGGGTCAAATTGACGTAATCTGGCAATAGAGTAAACTGCAAGTAATGGTGTTAATCAATTGAATTAGAACATAATATTCATCCTGACTCAACATGTACGGAATGCAAACCCAATAATATGAATGCACAAAAACGGGTGTCTCCGCAGATACAATATATCAAAATGGGTATTCTTGCAAATATAACAAACAAAAACGGGTATTTCCGCCGACAGATAAACTAAAACAGGTATTCTTACAAGATATAACAAATGGCACAGCTCTATACCATATTTCATAATACACGCTGATCCAATGGTGTAAGTCCACATCCGAACTGCAGTCAATCAAATATACATATATATATATATATATTTACAAATACATACGCTACCGATGCAGAATGAATCATGATATGAAACCCTTAATCCCAATATTCAACTCAATATCAATTTGAGTATTTAGACTTTTAAATTTGAGAATGTATTATGATCGTATGTCAATTCAAATTCTCTGAGAGTAAGCACTAAACCACTTCACGGTCATGATTAGTTAAATATACACATGAGAACCAACCCTCTTTCACAATAGAAATGTGAGTCCACAATGCCGATATCCTACTTTCAGTATCTATCATGTGGTGCATCCCAAACCTCACATTCCCATCCTAAACTCAGTCCAATTCTCATGTAAACATTCAATCAATCTCCTGAAAAGAAAAGAATCCAATTATGTATAGTTAATGTATTTTACAAATTGAGTAAAAGATGTTCAAATTCCAAATCCAAATGTAAATCAAATTATGATAAAAAAGGGGAAGGGAATAATTAATTCCTTAAATATCATTGTTGTGTATAAATACACCTTATTATTTTATACAAAACAAAAGGTACAATTCTCGGATCCCAGTTTGAAATCTAACTCAAATTAAAAATCCAAATAAGAATTATAAATACATTCTAATTAAGATTTAATTACTACCAAATACATCTTAGTTAATTTCAAATCAATCAAGATAAAACATTAATCAAAATTACATAATTCTTAATTAAATTTATAAATAATCCTAACTAAGTTTCTAATAACATCGAATTAAAAATTAATTTAATGGAATCAAATCTCTATTAGCATACTAGACCATTAACCAAATTATAACCCTCTAAACATTATAATTAATATTCCAAAATTCTAATAATTTTTTATGTAAAAATATATACTTTTTTTAAAGTGGGCCCAGCCCATCAAACCTGGCCTAGGCCTGCCCACAACCCGGCCCCACAGCACCAATTCAAGAAGTAGAAGAGGGAGTCTTGTGGCATTTATGGGAATAACCATCTAACGTCTAAGTGTTCGAGGCAGACAACAGGGTGTTTTCACTGTGGAGACACTCGTCATCAAGTCAAAGATTGTCCTAAGAAGAAAGGCCAACAGTATTGGCGGAGATCTACATAGGGAGCTCCTATGTAAGCACAGCCGCTGTGACAGATAGCTCCAAGTCCTTCGCAGCAGCAACGACCCCAGGCACCACAGCAACAAATGCAGTTGTACCGACCTCCCCTGTAGCCCCAACCTCAGAAAGGACCTCAGCGACCACTAAAGCCTAACATACAACAATCAAGGCCCCAGCAGGCAGGCAGAGTGTATGCCATGACTCAGGAACAAGCTGATGCTACAAAAAACAATGTAAAAGGTATTATTTCTATTTGTGATAATCATGCTAAAGCTTTATTTGATCTTGGTTCTACCCATTCCTATATTTCCCCTAGTTTTGCCTTGAAAATTGGTGTTAGAGCAATTGACCTGCCATTTATTTAATTGTGACTACCCTGGTAGGTAAAAAGGTTAGTTATTTAAAATACTACCCTGATTGCAAATTGGTGATAAGTGGAGTTGTATTTAAGGCTAATTTAATACTGTTGGTGATGAATAACCTTAATGGCATTTTGGGTATGGATTGGCTTACTACTTATAATGTAGTTATGAACTACCGTGCCAACATGGTTAAGTTAACAACTGATAACGGCACCGAGGTGTTATGTGTGCGATCTAAGAAGAAGGTTGTTGCTTGTATAATCTCAGTTATTAAAGCTACAAGTTGTTGATGAAAGGTTCTGAGGGGTATATAGTGTTTCTCACAAAGGATAAACGGACTAAAGCGGCGAAGGAGATACCAGTGGTGTCTAAGTTTTTGGATGTTTTTTCCGATGACATTCCCGGATTGCCGCCGGTCCGTGAGATTGACTTTGTAATTGAGCTTGTGCCAGGCACAGTTCTAATCTCGAAAGCCCTTATAGGATGGGCCCAGCTGCGGTTGGGCTGGGTTGTGGGCAGGCCTGGGCCAAGTTTGATGGGCTAGGCCCCACTTTAAAAGAAGTATATATTTTTACATAAATAAAAATTATTATAATTTTAGAATATTAATTATAATGTTTAGATGGTTATAATTTGGTTAATGGTTTAGTATGCTAATAGAGATTTGATTCCATTAAATTAATTTTTAATTCGATATTATTAGAAACTTAGTTAGGATTATTTATAAATTTAATTGAGAATTATGTAATTTTGATTAATGTTTTATCTTGATTGATTTGAAATTAACTAAGATATATTTGGTAGTGATTAAATGTTAATTAGAATGTATTTATAATTCTAATTTGGATTTTTAATTTGAGTTAGATTTCGAACTGGGATTCGAGATTTGTACCTTTTGTTTTGTATAAAAATAATAAGGTGTATTTATGCACAACAATGATATTTAAGGAATTAATTAGATTTCGAACTGGGATTCGAGATTTGTACCTTTTGTTTTGTATAAAAATAATAAGGTGTATTTATGCACAACAATGATATTTAAGGAATTAATTATTCTCTTCCTCTTTTTTACCATAATTTGATTTAAATTTGGATTTGGAATTTGAACATCTTTTACCAAATTTGTAAAATACATTAACTATACATAATTGGATTCCTTTCTTTTTAGGAGATTGGTTGAATGTTCACATGAGCATTGGACTGAGTTCAGGATGGGAATGTAAGGTTCAAGATACACCACATGATAGACACTGAAAGTAGGATATCAGCATCGTGGACTCATATTTCCATTTGTGAAAGAAGGTTGGTTCTTATATGTATATTTAACTAACCATGACTGATAGGTGGCTTAGTACTTACCCTCAGAGAACTTGAATTGGCACACGATCATAATATACTTTCAAATTTAAAACACTAAATACTCACATTGATATTGGGTAAAATATTGGGATTAAGGGTTTCATATTATAGTTCATTCTGCATCGGTAGACGTATGTATTTGTAAATATATATGTACATGTATATTTGACCGACTGTAATTCGAAGGTGGACGTACGCCATCGGGTCAACGTGTATTATGGAATATGGTATACAGATATGCCATTTGTTATATCTGGCGGAAATAACCATTTTTGTTTATCTGTCTGCGAGAATATCAGTTTTTGTTTATCTGTCTGCGGGAATACCCATTTTTGTTTATTATATTTGCGGGAGTACCAGTTTTGGTATATTGTATCTGCGGGGACGTCCGTTTTTGTGCATTCATATTATTGGGTTCGCATTCCGTATATGTTTGGTCAAGATGAATATTATTTTTAATTCAATTGATTAACACCAATGCTTGCAGTTTACCCTCTTGCCAAATTACGTCAATCTGACCACTACTTTTGATTTCTAAGTACCGTTACACATGCCGAACCGAAGGGTCAGGCGACGTAAGAGATTCTGTTAGATGACGAATGTATTGAGTCGAGCACCAATGACATCATCTGAGGTGTCTTAGAGTCGGTGTAGAGACCGGAAACTTTAGATTATGTAATAAGGTTATATTTGAGGCCGTTAGTTATTCATTTAAATTTATTTGTCTTGGAATTATAACTCTAATTACTATACTTCGAAGCACTTGACCTTGACTTTATTATTATTGAGATTTGTTCTTTAGTTGATATATGATATTCATCTGCAATGATTATGAATTTCAGTTCCACGTGTGATTATGGTTGCTTAATCACCAAGCATAACCTCACGAAGGACTTCGATCCACTCGGAATTGGGGCCCATATCGTTTATGTAAGAAAAATTTTAATTAGCCCCAATTCTCACACCCTTAAAACCGGATTTGGATCTAGCCCAGTTTTGGGAGTGTGACACTTGGGTTTGCTCTCAAAGGTCTCAAGTTCAACTCCTGCCCCTTGCGTTATCCGGGTACTGTGTATACGGCCATTTATGTACCTCCTAAAAAATAATCCTTGCTCGTCAGAATTAGATAACCACGGGCTAGAGGCCAAAGGTCCAAAGGTTGGGCTGGCGAGGGATATCCTAGGTCATAAAAAATATATATAGATGTGGACGTATAAGAACTTCCAAACATGTTTTTCCTCTTTCCTCATTATGCTTACTAATGAGAGTGATATGCAATAAGCTGGTACCGGTTCGCCAAGTATTGTAGTAGGAAAATAGTTAGCATTCACAGATTGGCTACCAAACTTTGATCTAGTTCATAATTTCATAGCCCTCTTTCTGTTTTGGGTTCACATTACAGGTGTTCCCAATAAATACTGGAGGGAGGCGGATATCATACAAATTGTTGCGTACTAGTCTGTTTATTGATACCGATGAGTCCATTGAATCTTAAGGACAATTGAGACACAAATCCATTTCCTCAAGAATGCTTGTTGAAATTGCTAGTCCTCTAGTGCTAGGAGTATAGCTATCCCCTAACTTCATACGTGCAATGATTCTGACTATTCAAGTTAGGGAATTTACTAGAGGGGTTCAAAACTTTTAAGCCATGTGTTTTCTGCCGATACAAACCCTAGGTCCACTGAAGAAGAGGAATTTGAGAAGGTTTCTCAGGTCAGGCTCGAGCTCTCTAGCTACAGGAATAGGAGGTCAGTTTGTCACCGAAATTGAAGGGCAAAAAAAAAAACACATATTGAAATGGTCATTAGAATCCTTGCCACAGCCACCCTACAGGTCACTATCGCCAAGATTCTCTCACAAGTCGCCATCTCTCCTGCCGCTGCCGATCATCACTTCCAGACCAGTGAAGAAGAAGGAGAACTAGTGCCATGTCACAAGCCAAAAACCAACGTATTATTGACTCTCTGATTATTCTTAGTGTTGAATTTGACCCTTATCCATTTTAATGAGAGTCGAATTTGACACTTACTTTTAGATGCAAGAAAACATCAGAGTAGTCACCATGTGACCATTCCAGTGCACCCATCCCTAGGCTAAGCCTTTTTTTTTGTCCACTTAGATGATTTATTTGGTTGAATCCTCATTAAAATTAGATACAGGCACATGTACCATGACTTTTGTGTTAGAGAGAGAGAGAGAGAGAGGACAAGTCTTTTTTTTCTGGGGTTTCTACAATGATTTTGGATTTGTGCCTAATCATGCAATAAATGGTCAAAGATAACAACCAGTAGGGATAATGTGTCCTTATGAGCTTCCTATATTGAATTTTCAATCTGTGCCTAATTGAACAATTAAGCGTCAAAGAAAATAATCATTAGTTTAACTAAAACTCTTCAAAGTCGGACACTATTTGACTAGGGTTTTGATGGTTTTAAAGAAAGTTGGAAGGAAATGGTCAACACACGATAGGTTGCCAATATCGCAAGTGCGAGAGTTCACGTGGCTGTTGGTAATCTTCTTCTCTTCCAAGTCATAGAAAATGACACTAGATAAGAGAATCACAATCAAGATATTTTCTGTAAGGCATATTTGGCAAAATGGTAGGATAAAGTAGAATAAAGTTAAATTTTGAAAATTCAAAACTTTTCCATTCTTTTTTTTTAAATTTAAATTTTTCTCATCTTTTTTTCAAAAAAAAAAGTCAAAAAGTCAAAAAGTCATTACTAAACTACAAAAAAAAAAAAACTCTACTTTTTATCTAAAAAGTTAAAAGATTTCATATCAAACAACTAAAAAGAAAAAGTCAACATAATCCAATCATATATTATTCTTTCTTGATTTTGAGTTTACTCTACTTTACTTTACCCTACACCTCTCCCAAACATGCTCTTAGTGAGTAGTCAATGTTACAAAAACGTGATGCAAGTGAAAAATAAAGAGTTTTTGCCAACACAAACTTCATCTTTCTTATAAAGCTCAAGAAAAACATAATATATTATAATAAATATACAAAAAAATATTAAAAAAAGGTTAATACATACAACCCACTTTTGCAATGCTTTTCTAAGTCGCCATTTTTTTCGCCAACTTTTAATCAATCCAATCCATTTACAATACCTGACTATCCTTTGAATTGATGGTAACCATAATTTCGCACCTGTTTGCACTATTCACCATAAAAGGTTTGTATGGTATGTAACCATTGGAGACTCTGACGACTTCAACTTGGGACCAAAGATGGAATGAACTGCCTAATATCTCAAATTCTCCTCATCTAAGTACAGAGCTTTTTATGGTCATCCCTTTCATAATTATTACATTTCAAAGTGATCCCTACTATAGGACTTTGTTTCTTATTGAAAAGTGACCAAAGGACGACCCCCTGTATATTTTATATGAAGGGCTAAAAAAGAAAGGCTGATGTTTATATGCATATGACGGAGGAGGCAGTTAGGTTTGTAGCTTAGGTCAGTTCTTACACGCTTTGTGGTGAGAGAATCCTGTCACATGCCCCCTCAATAAAGCAAAAGAAAGTGATAAAAAGAAAAAGAAACGTGGAATCTATGCTCTTTTGGCTTTTTTGACTTTCCATACGAACATGAAAGTTAGTGAGATGTCCATTTATCGATTTGTCACATGGGGGGGCTTCTTTCCTTTTGGGTTGCTAATATATCCAGGATTTAACCAAAAAAAATTCCCTTAGAATTGCTGTGTACCAGAAATGCCATCAATATAATTAATAGACCAAAGAGGTCCAGCGGCCCGTTTGGTTTTTTTTTTAAGAAAATCTCCATCGCTCTTTCCATCTCACTAGTCTTCACAGCCCTTTCAGCAGCGCATTCGAAAGGAAAACAATAAGATTAAACCCACGTTTAAGAATCAGGCCGATAACACAAAGAGAAAATTCAGGCCTCTGGGTGCAAGAGAAGCAGTCAAGCAAAGCACTCAGAGTGTCGAAATTTGAAGAAGACTCCATCTGGGTCATGGTTTTATAAGCCAAATGGACCAATTCACACCCCCCCGATCTCACCAGGGCATCGAAGATGGCCATTGCCTCGCCAAACTGGCAATTGGGTTTTTCACACAGGGTCCGGATGCGAGTTTCGAGACCAGTTTTCGTGTCTTAGGATTGGAATATGAGGGAATCGAGGACAGGAAGAGGAGTAGAATAGACGGGCAGTGATGGCATGAGAGGAGAGATTGAGAAGATTGGAACGATTGAGGCTCTTTTTATATCATTCCTGTGAGGTGTTTTTAACCTCTTCCTCCATGTATCCGCTCGCGGATGTCTTGAGCCCTGGATAACAAAATGAGTAGAGTTCTCAACTTTAAACCAGAAAAATCAGGTCTCGGATCCGCAGATTTAAGAGATTTGAAGACATGTAAACCAAAGTGGTTCAAAAAAGAAATCAAAAGCAACATATATGAGAGACCTAATCGCAGGACACCTAATTGCAGAAGGGAAGAAGACGAAGCGGATGAGGAAAACGGCAAAAAGGGTTTGGGATTTCTTTCAAAGCAGCGGCGATATCCTCGCTTAGAGGATTTTCCAAAGAAAATTACCGAACGGGCCCCTTGGACCCCTTTGGTCTATTAAAAACATTGATGGCATTTCTGGTATACAGCAATTCTAAGGGGATTTTTTTTTTTTTTTCAAATCCCCCAATATTTTTCTCGAAGAAAAATGGAGAATGATACACTGTCAGACAACTTATTTTATAGTTTATAACAATAAGCCCGAAACCTGAAATGTAGGGAGGGATGGCAATGGCCCCCCTCAACCGCAAGAAAACACCACCTCCGCACATCCACAGCTGCTGATACTAAAGCCCAAAACCACCACCCTCCAACCCGCACACCAGCAAAACAGAGAAGGCAAAATTAAATGGAAACCGCTCCCAAGAACTACAGCAAGAAGACCAACTCAATCAACCAGTGTGAAGGACACCAACCATTCAAAATAAGAATTAATATAAGTAATAAAAACATCTTGACCAATCGGTACGCAGCCGTAATTAAAATCATAAATCTAAATAATTTTTAACTTATGGTCTAATATCGGCTTGATTCCAAAAGAAATTTAAAAACTGGTAAGAAAATTGGAGAATTTAGAATTCTATGTTTTAAAATTATCTATCCGTTTTGTTTTCTTGTTTTTCTTTGCATAGCAGCCCTCATTCTTTGCCAATATAAGATGACATTTTCAAGTAGACATAAACTCTGCATAATTTTCAATACTTCAATGTAATTTCTTTTCCACTTTGTTTCATTGTTTAAGGACAAAAGAGAAATTTTGAGTTATTTATAGTTAGGTGCATTAGTTAGTGGACTGTTCTCTGTACGAATTATTCTCAATATGACTTATTCTCATAATCATCCAATATTACCTTTTTTTTCTATTTTTTAATGTTATAAACTAAAACATAAGAACTTTCAAATAGTTGTGAAATTTTAAAATAATTAGTCAATTACGTTTGTTCCAAAGCGGTTTATGCCTTTATCACTTCTCACAGTGCACATCTTGATTCATGAATATAAAGAGGGTCAAGATTGAAAAGGTGAACATGTAGATTAGGGGTGTCTCTTATATCTGTCCAACCAAATAATCTTAGCCGGTGATTTTATCTCCATAAAATGCAGTGGTTATAAATGGAGCAGTTTTTTTGTGACAAAATCAAGTGGTGACTTAAATCTAAACTAGTTTCAAATAAAGAGAAGTGACAAATCAAAACAAATATATAAACATAAAGACACTGGCTAGAACATAGATGCTCTATATAAGTGAAGGATTGTTTTAGATCTGGATTTCTATGTTACAATTCAATTAATATGCAGCAGAAGAAATAAACGAACTCGCAAATAAATAATCAACCACACAAACAAGCGGGCATGCAGAATTTTTAACATGGGAAACTCCAACCGGATAAAAGACCACGAATTTAACAAGGATCAACTATCAAGTAATAGCAAATAATTACAAAATATACCCACAACCTTTATCCAGTCACTTCTTTGACCTAAGGACCGAGTTCTTCTTATACTACTCATTGCCAAAACTCTCATTTGTCTTGCACTACTCTCCACTTGATCACACTACACCTTAAACGCATAAGATGCTCTCAATCATCTACAAGAGATGTAGAAGAAATATTTTTTAGCCCAAAGCTTCAGTACAATCTCTCAAATGGAAGCTCTAGAAAAGTAGGGTAATCTCCAATGCGTGATCTCTATTTAGAATAATGAGATCTATACCTTAGGGTTGAGAGAAGAACCTTTTAACTAACACACAATTCAGACCTTAAATTTATACTCACTGTAGAACTCAAATTACTAAACTTGATATAAATAGAAAAGAATTCCGCATAAGGTTAGTGGGTTTTTATCCGACTCCCGATCGATCGTACAAATCATCTGATCGATCGGATGATGCTTCTGTCTCCAATTTTCTCCTTTTTTTCTTATTTAACTATAACCTTCTCAAGGTCCAATCAATCCGACCTTAATTCGATCGATCAGATGTGTCATTTTGTCCCCTTTCTTCATTTCACTTCAAATTTTCTTGTCAGATCATCTGGAAATATATGCCTCAGTCCATTTTAAAAGAAATATCAAATTACAACTTAATAGACATCAAGCTTTGTCCAACCCATGAATTAGCCAACACACAAAATCCTTATAATCTCCCCCTTTGGCAATTTTTGAATAAAACTCGTTAGAAAATACAATCAATCTACCCAAAATAAAATCCCAAATTATATTTAGTATATTGAAAAAAAAATTTTGTACCATCAGCTTCAACTTTCTTAATTCTTTATATCATTCTTCATACTCTCCCTTTTATCTATAATTGACAAAAATAAAAATATTGGCATGCAGTATATCTATCAATTGGGATTCAGCTATAGGTCCCCCTAAATTGTGACTCCCTCTTAATGTTATCTTTGTAATAACTAGGAGTAGGAACTTGATCTTCTTGATCAGGAGCCTTTGGACTTTAATATCCACACTTACAAATTTTGATCTTTCAACACAGTGTGTGCCAAATCATAGGTAAGTCAGTCTTTCTCATCTAGATGGCTCTCATCTTGACCTTTAGCTTAGACAATTGCTTGCTCTATTGTTTATTCTTAGGCAAACTTTGCAACTTGTTGCAATGGGATCGAATGTGTTATTTAACTCTATAATGATGACACATGGGAGTAGCTTTAAAATGGGACACATTCTTCTTATTTGAAGTACTCCCAACTGTTGACCCATAAAATTTTGCAAATAATGTAGCAAAGGCATTACAAGCCTTGGATTATAAAGTTCCAAACTTTTCAAAGTACTTGGACCTCATCTCAGCTCAAATCAGTTTCAGAAATTCTTTGCCAGCTCTTTGAGAATCATTGCGGGAGCTAGCACTTCCACATGTTGAAGCAAGCTTCTATTCAACGCTTCCACATGTTGAAGCAAGCTTCTATTCAATGAAATACTTTCAAGTACACTTAAAGACTACTCCTCAAGGATTCAGAGTAGTTGGACATCATTTGGATCCAAACTTGGTAAAGATGATCATATACTATGCTCTATGGGTCCTTGTGCAGAGTGACATCCCATGAAGATCAAATTAGATGAAACTCTCAGAGGAAGATCAAATAATGCCCAAGACAGGCCCTACAAAATTTTGGGTTGAACAGACATCATCGAACCCAAAAGCCACAAGCATGTCAACTTGGGTCAGTCCCCCCCAAGCCATGGGGTCACTGACCAAAGTCCTGTTTCCTGATATTCAAAATTGATGAAATTTGGGCAAATACTCCAAGATATCCTTGATGTCAGTTCTTCCAAGTTTTGAATCAAACCGAAGTCATTTCGGCCTCAAACAGCTGAGACAAGGGCCCGCTTTCATAGAAAGTCAACTAGGGAGTTGACCAACTTCAGGTGGTCACAACAAGCTGAAACTTTTATGAAACACTCAAAAAAGTGTCAAGAGTTATCCCTCCAAGTTTCATCAAGATTGGACTTCGTTCCGACCCCAAACAAGTGAAAATGGGTCACAAATGCAAAAGTCTAAAATGGGCCTTGTCCATGACCGCGGCCTGTTCATCAAGGGAGTTGACCAACTTTAGGTGGTCAAAACGAGCTGAAAATTCTATGACATAGTCAAAATAGTGTCAAAAAGTATCCTTTCAAGTTTCATCAAGATTGGACTTCATTCAGACCCCAAACAGGTGAAAATGGGTCACAAATGCAAAAGTCCAAAAATGGGGCTTGTCCGTGACCGCGGCCTGTTCATCAAGGGAGTTGACCAACTTCTGATGGTCAAAATGAGTTGAACCTTTTATGACATGGTCAAAATAGTGTCAAGAAGAATCCCTCCAAGTTTCGTGGCGATTGGACTTCGTTTGGGCCCTAAACAGGTGAAAATGGGTAGCAAATGCAAAAACCCGAAATTGGGCCTTCTCTGTGACCGCGCTGCAATCACAGACCCCCAAAGGGCACTTCCTGTGGTTTTGGATGGTTTTTCTCCACTTCCTTTCGAAGTGTAACCTCCCAGAATCTCCCTTAACTCCTTGGAACTGCCAAAAACTTCTGGGGAGTCTATAAAAGGCTAAGATTTGAAAAGAAAAAGGGAGGAGACACAAAAGAACACACACAAGAGAGAAAAAAGAGAGGAATCGAACGAACACAAGAGCATTCAAGCAAGAAAAGCAGCATCCTATGACCATTACCTTCCTTCTTGAGTCCCCAAGGTGAGCAAAAAGATACAGAGAAAGAGGAGAAGGGTGGGGTAATTACAAAACCACTATGTACGTGCGATAACGGCTATTCGAAGGATGACGTTGTCATCTTTATTTTTCTCATTCGGGGGGATTTCTTGGCCATTATAGAGGTCGTGAATGAGCCCCTTTGGGCCTCATTTTGTTCCTTGAAAATTATAGGTTCAAAATGACACAACTTTGGCTTCCTGTGATGCCTCTTCGGACTTGAACAAAGGACAGTCCGTAAACAAGAATGATGAATTACAAAGTTTTCAATAGATTCTGTAGTCGAATTCAATCTTCTCAGTGGTCATCCAACACCCCAAGATGTCATGAAAAGGAGTTTCAACACTTGAAAAAGTTTGGAAGAACAACCAGCACGAACAACACGAAAAACGGAGGCGAACAGTGGCTTTACAGTCATTGTCTGCCAGTGACCGTGACCCACGGTCACTGGCCTGGGGTAGTGACCGCGGGTCACGATCACCCCCATTTTTTTCCTTTTTTTTTTTTTTTGCATTTTCTTGCACTTTTTGTAAATTTTCTTATAATTTTCAAATTGAGATCACATCTAAGACTTGAGGGAGGGGTTGTAAACTTTATAAACTTGTATAAACAACTTGCATTTTAGCGGTCAGGGCATTAGAACCCATGTAAATAAAAGGGAACTCAATGATGAACTGTAATTGATTCCCATTCTTCTTAACGCTTGAAGTGCGTGAATGTTGAACACTGAATCTATTACACATTTTCCACGCCATTTTTAAGTGCGATCACCAACATGATTAGCACTTGTAGCATGTGGAGTAGCAGGTGTCATAGAATTTAAAGCAAAACTCTTAACGAAAACAAATTTACCTTTAGTCTTTAAAGAAAATGCACCATTAACAAAACCGAGACCGCATGTATCATTAGGTCTTTTTTTGTTGCATTAGATGTCAGCAAGTAGCTTCAATCTACTGTTCATTTTGTTCAAAGAAGCTTTTGTAGCATCCAACTCTAACAAAGCCATCTTAAGTTTGCCAATCAAATTTTCTTTTTAGCTTAGCAAGTCTCCAACTCTTTTTTTAAGGTCTGAAATTACCATTCAGCAAAGCATAATTATGACCTTCAACAGCCAACTTGCTAACCATATAACCTTTTTGACTTTCCAAGAGATTGACCTTTATATATACATCTTCCAATTCCGCCTTAAGAAATAGAATTTCGTTAGTTGAGTCTTTCCACTTGATTGTTATCTTATTGTTGTACTTAGTTACCTTGGCAAAATCTTTCTACAAAGTGTTGTACTTCTCCTCTCAATCCGGTTCTTTATCTGACATGTCATCATTATCATTAATATCAGTACCACAGTCAAAAGAAAACTGTGAAGATTTAGCCGTGAAAGCTATAGAATTTTTTTTTTCTTAGCCAGGAGTAGAATTCTTAATCTCAAGTTTTTCTTACTCTTCATCAGAAGAATCATCATCGTAAGTTAAATTAAAGGCCTTTTTCTTTGTCTTCATTTTCAGATTTCCGCAATTAGTGCATTCAAAGCATCTAACCCCTTTTGAAGAATTATTCCTAAATTTTGGTATCTTCATATCAGTTTTCCTCCCCTTCACAAGTTCCTTGAATTTCTTTATGAATATTACAGCTTCTTGGGGATCTATTTCCTCATAATCAAAATTAGAATCACTTTCAGCTTTCTTTGCTGATTTTTTGGAAACTTTCAAGGCAATACCTTTAGATGTAGATCTTCCTTTAGCTGTAGATTTATCTCAAATGTCTGAAGATTGCCAACTAACTGATTTACCCTGTGTTTATCAAGATTCTTATTTTCCTCAATGGTATCATCCTTTTGAATCAAACCTTTCAAGTAGAGATCTTATAAACTTTTTCACAATTTGATTTTCAAGAACAGTCTTACCCAACTTGAAAATAAAATTAAAAATATCATTCAGTTTAGCATAAAACTCATCAAAGGTCTCATTATATTCCATCTTGATGGTTTTAAAGGCCGCAGTCAATTTTTTCAATTTAGACTACTTGACAATATTTGTACCCTCATGTACAATTTGTAAAATTTCTCATACTTCCTTAGCAATTTTGAGGTAGATATTCTTTTAAACCCGCAGATAAACACTTCATTGTAGAAAGTATTCATTACCTTATTATTGTAATTGGGGGCATACTTCTCTTCTTTACTTCATTGAGACCTAGGATTTGGAGCAGAATTTCCTTCAGTTACAACAAGAAGTCTGTTATAGTCTCTCCTAACAATATCCTCGACAGTATCATCAATGAACTTCAGACAGCCAATCAGTCTAGCTTTCCATTAAGCATAATTCGACCCATCTAGCAACGGGGGCTTGTAAGCAGATGTGCCTTCACGATTGATTAATTTAATTCTACAAATCACAATAGATCTACATAGTAGATTTGTATACCCACTCTAATACCACTTGAAGGATTGTTTTAGATTTGGATTTCTACATTGCAATTCAATTTATATCCATCGGATGAAATAAACGAACTTGGAAATACACAATCAACCGCACAAACAAGTAGGCACACTGATTTTTTAACGTGGAAAACCTCAACTGAGTAAAAAGCCACAAATCCAACAAGAATCAACTATCAAGCAATAATGAACAATTACAAGACATATTCACAATCCTCATCTAGTCACTCGTTCGACCTAAGGACCAAGTTTTTCTTATACAACTCCTTGCAACACACGCTGAACGCACAAGATGCTCTTAATCTTCTACAAGAGATATAAAAGCAATATTCTCTAACCCAAAGCTTCCGCACAATCTCTCTAATGAAAACTCTAAAAAATTAGGATGATCTCTAATATGTAATCTCCACTTAGAATAATAAGATTTATACCTTAAGGGTGCTCATGGGTTGGGTTAGTCTGAGCCTAACCTAAGCCCAGCCTGCTTTTGCCCAGGCTTGGGCCTTATGTATAAGTCATTAGGCCGGGCTTTGATTAAAATTTTAGGCCCATTCATTATATGGGTCGGGCTTGGGCTAAGGGTAGTAAGCCCAAAGCTTGGCCCGAATAGGTGGATTAAGTTGCTAGTTGCCCTTCTTATGTTTCTTAAGTCGCATGCAAATATTCCATGATAGAAACTTTAAAAAATATTTATCAAAGAACATTATTTAAAAGGCAGACAATGTTCATTCTATTGGTTTATACTAGACAAAGATCTCTTGGTTATATCAACGCAATTCTATTTTGTTAACGAGTCAATGCTTATATTAAATATATATATTAACTCAAAGAGCAAAAAATATAACTTTATATGAAAATTTCAATTACTTTTAATAAAAATATTTTTACATTTTAGATTGATTCATTTGGACATGGCCATGTGCATAAATAGGAATTGGTGCATGATAGCCTGATTAGCCTCATTAGAGCCCAACTTATTGGTGCTTAATAATCGGGCCTGAATAGGGCTAGGCCCGATTAATATATGAGTCGAGCTTGGGCTTAATAAATTTTATATGGGCTGGGCCCAGGCCAGCCATTATGGATTGGGTCGAGCTTGGGTTTAAGGATTTTAATCTAGGCCATGCTCAGGCTATACTCAGACTAGCCTAACTCAGCCCATTTGCACCCCTCCTTAGGGTTAAGAGAAGAACCTTTTTACATAACCCACAATTCATTCCTTAGATGTATACTTCTTATAAAACTTAAATTACTAAACTTGGCAAAAATAGGAAAGAATTACACATAAGGTCAATGGGTTTCTGTACGTTGCCCAATCGATTAGGCAAATCATTCGATCGATCGGATGATGCTTTTTTCTCTGATTTGTTCATTTTTGTTTCCTATCTAGACTTAAGTTTCTCTAGGTCCGATCGATCCAACCTCTATCCAATCAATCGGATGTGTCTTTTGTTCACTTTCTTTGTTTTAATTCAAATCTTTTCATCAGCTCATCTGGAGACACATACCTTAATCCATTCTAACAGAAATATCAAATTACAATTCAATTGACCTTGAGTTTTGTGCGTCACACAAAATTCTTTCAATAAGTTTAAAAGAATTTATTTAAGAAAGAAAGAGGACACAAGTCAAATGGCTATATAAATTTTTTAAAAAATGGATTTTTACAGATTACAACCTCTTAACCTTGAGTTCCACGAGTTAGCTAGTGCCAAAAGACCTGAAAAAGTTCTTAGAGTTGCTTAACACCAGTCTTTTATTATTATTATTACTTTTTGTCTTTACAATCTTACACTTATCCCGTAATATCGGGGTAAATTACCATGAGATAACCCACTATAAATCAATTGATATCATGGGATACCCATGATGTCATGGGTTACTTATTGAATTTTAAAATAAATTTTATGGAATTCGTGATCCCAATAACTTATTACAAAATTTGATTTTTGATTTCTGAATACTAATTTGTGGTGGAAGAAAATTCTATTTTCTCACTATTTAGTAAATCTTGTATTTCAGAAATTTGAATAAATCCCATGATATTGTGGCTTACTTATTATTTCGAAATAAAATTTTATGAACTGCTGGTTCGTGACGATTGATTACCAAATCTGAGTTTTAATTTTTAAAAAACTTACATGTGGTGGAAGAGAAAACTGCTCGTTCGTCATTGTTTGGTGATTCACATTTCTTTTTTCTTTTTTTTTATAAGAAAACATTTTAATATTAATGATGAGAAATCATCATGGAATCAATGATTACATATTGTTTGATCATATCTCAAGAAGAAAACCATCAAACCGACATTTCTTTTACAAATTGAGCATTTCTAGTTAACAAATGAGCCACTGCATTCCCATCCCTACTCAAGTTTGCTAATTTCAGCTCAATGTAAAGTTTAAGTTATTTTTCATTACAAGATACAATAAATTAAAAGAGTCAAATTAAAATACCACATTTGAAAAAAATTCTTCTGCCCTTTTACACAAAAAAAATAAAAAATATACTTTCCACTGACAAAAAATATCTACTTTTAACACAAAAAGTTAAAAATTTACATTATCTTTCACTAAAAGACAAAATCTAATCATGGGAATGATTTAACCCCTTTCATTTCTTTATCTTTTGAAATAAACATTCACTTCACTTTACTATATCATTTAAATTAACAAATAGCCCAACTCTAGATAGAACTGGAGAAGATTTCTTCAAAGCATCTACCGCATGTAAGGAATCACTTTCAAGAATAATATCACTCACTTCCAATGTGGTAAATCATTTTAAGACCTCTCAGGGCAGCCAAAGCATCAATATCCAAAGCCCCCTCAACTCCATTTTCTATCTTACTCATAGCCATCAGCCCCCTCAACTCCATTTTCTATCTTACTCATAGCCATCACCACCTTACCACTCTCATTTCTAATCATCGTACACACACCAGCCTTCTGGATCTTCTCAAACACAGCTCCATCTACATTAAGCTTTAGAACACCCACTGGAGTAGGAATCCATCTTAAGGCTTTCTTCTTTATAGAAATTTTGCAAAGCAATTGAGAACATTTAAACTTCTGAATTAAAGACATTGCTCCATCGATGAGTGACCATAGATCAAGTAGCTCCTTCTCATGTATAAATAGGTTCCTTCTATGCCATATACCCCACACCATTGAGAAAAATAGTTCTAAATCAATTT
The DNA here is from genome assembly GCA_037013555.1 of Sextonia rubra. NCBI lineage: Eukaryota > Viridiplantae > Streptophyta > Magnoliopsida > Laurales > Lauraceae > Sextonia > Sextonia rubra. The sequence continues at coordinate 71,487,244 of JASUAD010000001.1, forward strand.
TTGGCTCCCTTTCTAACAAATCCCACACAAACAAATCTTCGGACTCACGCCTACACAAATCACACATGGCGATAGAAAGGACCTTTTTTGGTCAAGATTTATCTTTGTTGGCAATATCTCCTTACAAGCTCTCCAAGCAAAGTCTTAATTTTATTTGGGATCTTTATATTCCATATCCGTAGCCAAAACTTCCTCTAGATACCCAGGTTTGAGCTCATCCGACTATTATTCTTTCATAATTTAAGTGCTACCCCGTAAGCACTCTTGATAGAGAATTCACCTAATTTGTTCTCAGCCCATATCAATACATGACTCGATGAACCAGGACTCAAAGGGATCTTTAGGATCACCTCAACTTCACGATCGAGGAAAATATCCCAAACCTTCTGATCATCCCACCATCTTGTATCTTCAATAAGGTCCTTTACTACTGCATCCTCCATTAAGACTTGCCTAAGCGAGGTAACCCTATAGCTTTAAGGAGTCGGTAGCCATTTGTCTTCCCAGATCTGAATCGGTTGGCCATCACCCACCCTCCATCTATATCCCTCCAATAGAATCCCTTTGGCTTAAAAAATTCCTTTCAATGCAAAAGAAAGATTTCTGCCCATAGAAGATTTGAAAAAGGAACATCTAGAAAATACTTTGCCTTGAACACTACGTAAAAAAGAGATTGTTGATTGTGCATGAGCCACCAACCTTGTTTACTGAGGAAGGCTAAGTTAAAATCTTCCAACCTGCCGATACCCATACCCCTCTTATGTTTTGATTCAAAAAGCATCTCCCAACTAGCCCAGTGGACTTTCCTTTCATCACTACAGTGACCCACCAGAATCTAGCCATCATACCCTCCAACTCTTTACAAAGTCCTGAAGTAGCTCATAGTATAGGTGGGGATTGCTTGAACAACCGCTTTTACCAAAATCACTTTATGCACTTAAGAAAGTAACTTTTCTTTTCACCCTTGTAGCTATTTCCATACCATCTCTTTGACATTCTTACATATCCTCTTTTTTTATCTCCCGACTCAAGATGGTAGCCTCAAATACTTCTCATGTTGTTTAATCTTAGTTACCCCCCAAGAAGCTTTTATCATATCTTGAACTTCTTGCCTTGTAGTTTTGCTAAACAAACAGTGAGGTATTCTCTTTGTTGATCTTTTAGCTCAAAGCTTCCTCATAGATTTGAAGAAGATGCAGTATATAAAGATTTTCCTCTTGGTTTGCCCAATAAAAAAGAAGTGTATCATCTACAATGAACAAGTGGCTAAGTGGTGGAGCCCTTCTGCATACACTAACACCCGTGATACACCTGTGATCTTTCTTTCTTGCTCAGCCCTATTCAGAAAGGAAGTGACTCCTTCTACACATAAAAGAAACAAATACGGGAAGAGAGGGTCGCCCTATCTTAAACCCCTAGATTGATTAATCACACCCTCCGGCTCACCATTAATCTGAATGGAATAGGATACTGAGGAAATACAGCCTGCAACCAAAGGAACCCACTTCAAGTGGAATCCTTATTTCAACATCACTTTCCCTAAAAATCCCCACTCCACCCTATCATAAGCCTTGTTCATGTCCAATTTAATGGAACTGAAGCCCCTTTTGGCCCCTCCGCTTTTGTTTCAAAAAGTTAATAGCCTCATACGCTACCAATACATTAGTTGTTATAAGCCTACCTAATATGAAGGCACTTTGGCTCTTAGAAATAATGAAAGAGAGGACGAACTTTAAGAGGCTGGTCAGAACCTTTAAGATAGGTTTATGCACTACATTACAAAGGCTTATAGGGCAAAACTTAGTGATTCTTTTAGGGTTTTTGCATTTTGGCACAAGAACAATAAGAGTTTTATTAATATCTAGGCAAAATACCAATATTTAAAACAGACAAAACCACATCAATTTTAGATTTTTCAATAATACGCTGAAACTTTTGAAAAAATAATTGAGGCATACCATCCAAGCTGGGGGCTTTTGTGGGTTGCATTTGTGATAGGGCCATAGTCACCTATTCCGCCTTGAACTTCTACGGTAGAGTCTCATTTATTTCCTCAGTAACTCGTATGTCTAAAGTGTCCAATAGCGGTACACAATTGGGTAGCCAAGTAGAAGAGAAAATTTCATAAAAATAACTCTCATCCTCCATCTTCTGGGCTTCACACCACACCCCCTTTGAGTTTTGAATACCCACAATATAATTTCTCTTTCTTTGTTGAGATGCTTTCAGGAGAAACTTAGTATTCCGGTCCCCCTCATTCAACCGCAAATCCTTTGATCATTACCTCTATATTATTTCTTTCCTTTCTAATAGCTCATTTAATTCTCACTTTACTCTCCTCAACTCCGTCATTGTTTCTTCGTTCGGCACTAACTCGCACAGATGTTTCATCTCCCTTCTCTTTTTCCGCAATGAAAAAAATATATTACCAAATCTGAACTTATTCCACTCTGACAGATTCCTCCATCTATATCCCTTCAAACATATTGACTAATTATGTAATAAGAACAAACTGATATGCTGTAAAGGTCGAGCCAAAAACTTGTACCTATCAATAGATTTAGGGCAAATCGGCCTACATTTGAATCCATAAAGTCCCTACAGCGCATGGATCAAAGTCACGCGAAAAAACAACATATATAAGCAACCGTGAATCTCACTCGAACAACTTTAGTTCATTGCGATGGACTCTGTTTTAAGCGAGGGATCTGACCATAAAAGGTAGTTGCGATGGACTCTCTTTTAAGTGAAGGATCCGACCTTTAAAAGGTAGTAAGGTAGTCAACCACCCATTTATATTACAAAATGTGGAGTAAGTGTTTGAGATATGGACCATCCTGCCGGCGTTTGTTGATCAATCATGGACTGAAATTACTATGATCAGATTCTCTTAATTTGTAGTATTAGTATCCAGTTTTGCCACTTTCTTTTTAGTTTTTCTGGCATATAACCCCAAAAGTTTCTGATGTCTGTAAATAGTTACCTTTGGTTACAATATTTTTAAATAGGCCCCTACTTTAGCATTTTGATACCTCTCATATCCCAAAACATGTGGATTTGATAGTAATGAGAAACAGGTTTGCTCTTGTTTTTTAAACCAAAATGGCACATTTGCCCATACAACCATTTTTGTATATATCCCTCTCCCATCGTTTCTAATGTTTATTTAATAGGCCCTCAATGTGGATTGAATAATAGATCCCTTTTCTAATGTCACAATGGATTAAATTGCCTTAATGCTATAAATGTGTCATCTGATCATCTCTCATTTTTCTCAATTTTAATTGATGTCCTTCAAAAGTGTTTTGAGGTCTCGGATTTCTAAATTGCAAGCCAAACAATAGGCAGTGGAGTAATAATAGTAAACTTGCAAACAAATAATCAACCATATAAGAAGAAGACACCTAGATTTTTACATAGAAACCCAAGCAGAAAAAACCATGAACCCTTCCGAGCTAAAAATATCAAATACTAATTTAAAACAATTACAAGATATACTTACAACCCTTTCCAGCCAGTACTTCAACCAAGATATAGTTCTTTTTGTAAGAATCTACGATACAACTCTACCTTGCGTGCCCTACTCTATGTGCTTGATCCATTCACCTTGATTCTTCAAGACAAGTAATCTCTTATAAGAAAGTAGAAGCAACAAACTCTAGAACTCAAAACTTTAAAAAACTCTCTCCAATATAAGTTCTAGAGAAGAAGGATGATCTCCCAAGAGTATTCTCAACTTAGAATAATGAAATCTGTATCTCAGGGTTGAGAGAGAATTTCTTTTTTTGTTGACCCATAAAAAATCACATACATTACAAGTGTTACAATGAAGACACCATAAGCAAATTCCAAGTTTATGGCACATAGACCCCAAGGTTATCGAATGTCAGGTTAAGTACTATGTCCAAATGTTTAGAGTTGATGCAACTCACTTAGAAAACTTCAAATGAACTCATAGTGCAACATTTCAAACTTCAAAGCATATAGATTTCATTTGGTTACTCAACTCAGCAACTACCAAATTCAAGGTTCATTAACTCAAAATCTTGGAGTCATTGAACACATTCAAGCTTCTAGATTACCAAAGTGGCTAAAAATCACATAGCAACTCTAGAACATACTTAGAAATGATGCTTTAAAGTTTCAAAGTATTTAGACTTCATTTCAACTCAAATTTATGTTTTAGTGGTTGTCTCCCAGCTTCCTTGGGGGTCACGATGGCAACTGACCCTTTTACATGTCAAAAGTAGATGCAACTCATAAAAATGTCTTCAAATACAAATAAGGACAATCTTTCAAAGTTTCGGAACATTTGAACATCATTTGGCCCCGAACCAAGTTTAGGTGGTTGTCTTACAAGCTCTTTGAGGCACTATACAAAGTGTTACTTGATGGAGACCCAGTTGAAACTCTTGGAGAAAGCTCAAGTCATGTTTGGATCTATAAAATTTCAAATCAGTTGGATGTCATTTGACTTAAGTTCAACAAACATGTCAACTTGGGGTCAACGACCCCCAAACTATAGGGTCATTGACCAAAGTCTAACTTCCAAAAGGCCAAAGTTGATGAAATTTGGATGATAAAATTAAAAAGTTCTTAATATCAACTCTCTAAAGTTTCAAAGTAGTTGGATGTTATTTGGATGGAAAACCAGTTAACTGCCTACAATACAAGGGGACAATGACTTTGAATATGCAATAAAGGGGTCACTGATTAAAATCCTACTTTTACAAATTCAAATTTTATAAAATTTGGATGAAAACTTCAAAATAGTCCTAACATTAACTTCTCCAAGTTCCAAGACCATCGGAGGTCATTTGGACTCCAAACAGCTCAAGCAAGGGCCCATTTTTATGAAAAGTCATAAGGAGGGTTGACCAACTTCTAAAAGTTAAAACATGATGAAATTTCTATGGAATGCTCAAAATAGTACTCAAAAAATATCCCTCTAAGTTTCATAAATTTTGGACATTATTTGGACCCTAAACTAATGAAAATAGGTCACATGTACAAAAAACCTATAAATGGGCTTGGCACTTGTAGGTGGTTCCCGACAGTTTCAAGCAGCTTTTCAACTTATTTCGAAACCCAACTCCCTATAACTCCCCCAACTACCTCTGAAGTCTACAAAGGACATACTTAGGCACTTGGAAAAGGGTTCCAAAAAGATTAAAGCAAGGTTCTAAGAGTTCAAAAGCATAGTTCCAAGAACTTCAAAGGCACTGCAAAATGATTTCTCAAGAACTTGGCACTCTACAGGCATTAAAGCTCTTTCCGTTCTTCTTCCCCTCACAAGCTCAAGGTGAGAAATGATTATGGGGAAGAAGATATACAATGTCAACACTCATTAAGACTAAACTTCAAAGCCATCTATGTTTTTCTTTGTTTCTCCCACTAGAAGGGTGTTTTGCCATTTCAAAAGTTGTGATAAATCCTTCTTAGGTTTTATTTTGTTCCTTGAACTCCATAAGACCAAAATGAAACAACTGTAGCCATATTGACTTGCACAAAAGTAATGCTTCTAGATTTATACAAAAGCGATCCGTAAGATCAAAGTGGTGATTACCAAATATCAAGGATGATTTTAAGATTGAATTTGGTACCCTTAGTTGTCATTCATAACTCCTAAAACCCAAAAATACAAGTTTCAACACCTTGGAGGCACTTCATAAGTAAATAGTGAGAAGAAGGTGAGAAATGGTCCATAAGCATGTCAATGAGCGTGGGTCCATGGTCACTGTGATCGAGACCTATAGTCATTGATTCTCCCTTTCCAATTTTCTACATTTTCTTCCAATTTCATGTGCTTTTACTAATTTTGCGTAGTTTGGATCACATTTGATACCAAAGGGAGCGACTGAGATTTTTTTATAACTTGTAAATAGTCTGCATCCGAGGTTCAGAGCATTGAATCCATATATACAAAAGGAAATTTAATGATGATTCATAATTTTATTCCCATTCTTCTGTGTATTTGAATGTGTAAATGTTAAACTTGATTCCTTTGCATTCATCATGATTTCACGCACATCATTTTTATAACACACAATTTGTGCCTCATAAAGGTAGCTCTTGTAGAAACCAGCTTACTAATCCTGAGGCAAATAAGAAATAATTTTGCAGTATCCCAGTGGGTTTTTGATCATCAGGCGCTCAAGCGAGCAAAGCTTCTGCCTAGCAAAAATTCTCTACCTTTGCTTAAGCATGAAATCCTCTACTTGAGCGGGAAGAGCTTTTGTCCCAGCTTCAATTTCTTCACTTCATCTCTTCCGATGACATGAAACACAGTCCATCCTAAAAGATAGAAAATACAAATCAAAGAACCCATGTTTTGTCTAACTCATAAATTAGCCAATTACATAAAAATCCTTACAACTTTAATATATTCCTTATTAGTAGCACGAGCACATATCATGTTTTGAATTACATTTATAATCATTATAGCAAAGCAAGTAATAAAGTGAGGTTTCATTTAATCTAATGTGTTCGCTAAAAACTTTTATATAAATGGGTGCCTCAAGAGTAGGGGCCCTTAAAACTACTTTTTTCTTTTTAAATAATTGCCACCCTTATTCATCCAATCTTATCCTTTTATTAAAAAAAAAAAGGTCGTTGAAAATATTTTTTTTCAAATGTTTGCAATTGTAGATAACCATAAAAAAATAGACTATAAAAACATGAATCATGTTCCTTCTAACATCTATTTGAGGAGGGTCAATAAGCTAAGAAATTAAAAGTGAATGTGGGTTCTAGTTACAATAAATGCTCATCTGAAAGCATCAAGTTCAATGATTAGAAGCCAATCACCTCACCTCCAATTGAGGCTTAATTCTTCATTTATCCCAGTCTCCTAGAGGCAAATGCGACTACATCTATCACTTGTTCTCTTCTTTCTCGAGAAATTGTTACTATCAATGGTGGCCATGACCATCCAAACTATTGTTAGATTTTGTGGACTCAATCCATCAGTTGATGTAATAAATTGATTAATTTCTTTATTTATCAATAAAATTATGCTTTACTTTCATAAGATGAATGTTATTTTACTACTTCATACACATGACCAATACATATGACATAATAGTTCATGAGTTGAACCGGATCCCATTAGTATATTAGATGTGATATATGTGCATGGATGAGATTCACACATGGGAGATATATGTCACAAATCTTATACTTAAATAGCTTCACAACCAGTAATGAGACTGGGCATCTCATTTGATAAGGTTGCAGCACTTTTATCATTATGAGATAGTGTGATTTGTCTCGATCATCAGAATGTAAGATTCTGGATCACGGTGCTGGTACATTGGATGTATTGAAGGACCATGAGATGCACCTTATGGAATTCTGTCTCAATAATAAGGTATGCTCTCATAATTCCCTGGCAATAGGCTCTCAATCCTGAGACATTGATGAACTCAAGTTTCTATCTATTCATTTTCTTTGAGTCACCAATGAGTGAGGCTGACTATAGGTTAACACCTCGGTGTCTTGGGTATGTAGTAGTAGAACTGTGGGAACGTTGAATGATCAAGATGGAATCTATCTCTATTATCCCCTTGTGCCAATTAATGGATTTGTCATTAGTAAGTGCGCACCCATCTCAATTAAGAGTTAATTGAATGGTACTGATGATTACTGTGATTAATTGGGGCTCAAGGATAACAAGATGTGGAACTTATATTGAAAGAGACAGATTTATTCCAATTGATCCACGGATATTAATAGAGGGGCCTACTTGTGGTAATTGGAAAGTTTAAGGTCTTCATTGTAATTTATTCCTAAGACTGGAGTGCAATTGCATTTATATAGTGGTGTTATTTGCAATTAACTGTGGGCCCGGATTGCACATGAGACATGGGGTCGCGGTGTTCCAGTTGGAGCCAACTTTCTAAGGAATCCCTAGTAGTCCCCACGCTAGCCCAAGTTATTGGAAAACACTAATCCAACTTGAACTCTAGAAAGAAGGGTTAAGAAAGGAGAAAGTTCCTAATTTCTTTGGAAGTAAGACTTCTATTTCAATTAAGCAAGGAAGAGATTTAAAAATATATAAAAAAATCTCTTGGACGTTGAATAAGTCTCTCTCTCACACCCAAAAACCTGTGTGTGCAAGAGTTACATGAGTTTCTCTCTCCTTCTCTCTTCTAATTCCTTAGAGTTTCAAGTTGGGATTCCTCCTAGAGATTCCACCAATCTTCTTAAGAAAAGAAATCCAATTCGGGTCATAGTGTAGAAGGCTAAGAGGTGTTGAAGATTCTCACCACCAGTAGAGTCGCAACTTCTCCATTAAAGCACTACGAATCTCCAAAGGTATGATCTACTTCTTGCATGTCGTAGATTATTATAGATGTTTAGTGCTGTATGATTCTGTTTTTAAATAGAATATTTACTGTACATAGTCACGAGATTAAGGGTAATGCATCCTGGATTAGGTTTTTTTGGTCTATGGATAGTTGATCCCTGTGTTAAGTGGGTCAAAAGTTTTGAACATCTATCCACGAGACCCACCTACTTCCAACAACTATGGGCCATGGTTCCTATATAGTGGCACTGCCCATTAGACCTATGTGTAATATGTCACCTTATAATATGAATATAACAATTAGAAGGAGAGATGACAATGATAAATAAGGTGCACCTTCCCTCCCTTAAAACCATTATGTAGAGAGAGAGAGACCCTGTGGAAATAGAATGCAACATCCAAACATATTTCTAGTCTCCCTTCATTCTCACAACTGTTGCCAAAAAAAAAATGTCAAAGAGGCCCTAATTAAGGATCCAGAGAAACTACTGGTGTGAAGAAACAATACTTAAACAAAATTTGTCTTAATGTTAAAAGAGAGGATATCATCAGCCACCTTCTGTGAAGAACTTTGTGAATTTGGTTAAAAAAAAAAAGAAAGTTAAAGTGAAAAAGGTCAAAAAAAAATTATATATATCTAGGAAGGAGAAAGGTTTTCCGAATGATAATAAAGATATGAACAAAACTGCCAAAATCAATAAAAACCTAATGACTTCTTTTCTTTAACATCAAATCCACTTAATTGAGGCAAGAATGCCAACTGAACAATGCAAAAAATAAAAGAACACATGATCCGATCATATAATTAATTCGCTTAACTCCGTGGCAATAAATTGTGAAGGACGAGACCCCTTTCAGTTTCGTACCTAACCAAATAAGACCGTAAAAAGCAAGTGAGGAGATGGTAGAGGATATCGAGTAAATAACAGCAACCATCTTTCAAATTATAAACCTCGGGAACTTTATTTGAGTTTTTAACAGCAATCGGATATTTTCATCTAATTCAAATGTAAAGATAGAAACATGCAATGGAATCATCTCCAAAAGAGAAAAGTGAACAAATGCTTCTTTATACAACAGTAAACAGTTGCTCCAATATCAACCAAGATTTCACACTTCCTCCATTTTCATTGACTTTTAGAATATTCCATTGATTTTAGATCCTTCAAGTATAACGGCTATATGTCATGAAAATTTATAGCGACAAAATCCAAAGGAGACTTATATCGAAGTTAGTGTCAACATGAGATTATTGCCCATTCAAAGCCAATATGAAGAAAAAATAGAGGATGCAAGTAAAAAGGTTATATTATAAATAGGGGTTTTTTCTATACAATCACCATTAGTGGTGGATATCCCCATGCTTTTTCCGGAGTCGATATAATTACCTACACGTTCTCCATACTGAACGTATGAAGGTAATGAAAAACTTTGCAAAATCACAAAGTTTTTCGCAAACTTTGCAATTTTGTATATCATTATTACTTTAGACTCCACCACCATCTTTTTTCAGTCTCACCGCCTATAAATCCTCTCCCGAAAACTCTGCAATTTCGTATATCATTATTACTTTAGGCTCCACCACCATCTTTTTTCTAGTTTCACCTTCTGTAAATCCTCTCCCCCATCATTTTCAATCTTCCCCCTCTTCCCAACTAGTAAGTCCTTAAAAATGTATAATTTTATGGATATTTTAAAATATTTTAAGGAATTATTCATTCAAAATAGCCTCATTTAGTTAGAAATCATGTTTTTTGTGGACTCAAACATCATTGCAGTGTTTCCATGCTTAATTCTCTCAAAAAATTCACACAAAATCATAAAACCTACCATTTTTAGAATGTTGGTTTTGCAAAGGTTTGTAAAAACTGGTCTTCTCATTAAATGATATAATTTTTCATCATCATTAGATTATTCAAGTAAAATCATGCACAATAATGTCATTACATGCTATTATTTCATGTGTAATGGACTCACATTCATGTATTTACGACTTTAGAGGTAAAATTATCTTTTTACATAAATTGTCACTTTTGCTTGTCAGAAATTGAAGACAAGGGTCCCACATCCAAGGATTGAGGCAAATGAAATTATTTTAAAGAACAGAAAGAAAGGAAAACAGAGAAGAAGAAAAATATTCAAGAAAAGTTAGAAGATTGGCATGAGGACCCCACACATGCATATGTTTGAGTTCACACATGTGGGACAGCCAAAGGGGGGTCCACACTCCTTGCAAGAATTATTCAACTACCTTTAAGAAAATACAAGAACTTTCAAGGAAAATTTCAAGAAGGTGCCTTGCTGACGAGAAAAGGAAAGTCAAATGTCAAGAAAGCAACAAGGAACTGTCTTACACAAGAATGGAAAGACATTCCAATTTTTCTAAGAACATTATGGATTAAAATGGTCATACCTTTCAAACCAAGCATTGAATTGAACCAATTGGAGCTGAATTGACAAAGTTAGGGCATCGAAGAGTTCATTATTCTTTTTTAAAATAAGATTGCAAAAAATTGAAAGTTTCCTCACATGTTGCATATCCAAAGTGGGGTCCAACCATTGTTGCAAATTTTGAATTTCTTCTTGATATTGTGTTACAAATAAGGAAATTCCTAATTTTTTGCAAACTTGGAGGCCAATTAGGAGATCTTTATAAAAGAGAAAACAAGTCTCTTGGAAGATGCATGGAAGCTACATAGAAGGATTAAAAGAAGGCAACTTAGGGCATCTCAAAAACTATAAACTGAAGGCATGGGACAACCAAGGCTTTCATGGAGAAGATAGACCACCTCTACTATAAACTCCTCCAGACCATCTCTCGCTCTCTTTTCTTACCATTCTTCTCTCTTCAAGAAGGTTTGTCCAACTTGATTCTTCATCACGAATAGGCTTCTCCTTCCTAGTGTGTAATTGTGTTTTGTTTAATTTTTTATCTTATGTAAAGACATTACATTCTAGTAAAAGTGCTATTCTTTTTCAATCTTCTTCTTCTAGCGGTGATGGTTGCTTGTTTTGTTTTCTTATTCAAGAGGGTTCACTTTTGTCTTTGTAGAGAGGGTTAGTGGAAGGATGACATCCCTCTTGATCGCGCTTAAAAAATGGCGTGGAAATGTGTAATGGATCCGATGTCCAACATTCACGCACTTCAAGCATCCCTTGAATCGTCGTCATTGCATGAACATAGTTCGTTTTGTAGTTACCCCACCCTTCTCCCCTTCCTCTGGATCTTTTTGCTCACCTTAGTGACTAAAGAAGGAAGGGAAGGGTCGTGAGATGCTACTCTTTTTTGCTTCAATCCTCTTGCATTCATTCAATTCTTTCTTTTTCTCTCCTGTGTGTCCTCCCCCTGTCTCCTCCAAACACTGTTCCTTTTATAGAGGCCCTAAATGGTTTTTGGCGGTTCTTGGGAGTTGAGGGGAGTTGTGGGAATTTGGATTTCCAAATGGAGTGGAGAAAAACCACTCAAAACCGCAGGAAGTGTCCTTTGGGGGTCCATGACCGTAGCTGCGGTCACGAACAAGGCCCAATTTCGGATTTTTGCAATTGCTGCCCGTTTTCACCTGTTTGGGGCCCAAACGAAGTCCAATCGCCACGAAACTTGGAGGGATGCTTCTTGACACTATTTTGAGCATGTCATAAAAGTTTCAGCTCGTTCTGACCATCTAAAGTTGGTTAACTCCCTTGATGAACAGGCCACGGTCACAGACAAAGCTCGATTTCGGACTTTTATATATGTGACTCATTTTCGCCAATTTAGGCCCCGAACGATGTCTGATAGCTACAAAACTTGGAGGGATGCTTCGTGACACTATTTTGAGTGTGTCATAGAAGTTTCAACTTGTTTTAACTTTCGAAAGTTGGTCAACTCTCCAGTTGACTTTTTATGAAAGTAGGCCCTTGTCTCAATTGTTGAAGGCCCAAATGACTTTGGTTTGGTTCAAAACTTGGAGGAACTAACATTAGGGACGTCTTGGAGTATTCATCCAAATTTCACGCAATTTGGGTTTGGGGAAGCATGATTTCAAACAGTGGCCTATTCATTGCATGTGTTATGTCACTATTCACCCCACATTGAGGTAGTTAGCTTGTTTTCTATTTGAACAACGTTCAATTGACTTGAAACTTTAGGAGAGTAACTTGGAGAGTTCTTTGAGCATTTATTCCAAATTTTATCAGCTTTGGCCTTCTGGAAGTAAGATCTTAGCCGGTGACCTCATAACTCGGGATTACTGTCCTCTAAGCTGACATGTAATGAAATTAGGATCAAACGGAATCCTTTCGACTTCAAAATCTGCAGAGTATCTTCTGAACATAACTGAAGCTTCACGCCCAAATTTCATCAATTTTGGATATCAGGAAGCAGGACTTTGGTCAGTGACCCCATGGCTTGGGGGGGAATTGATCCCAAGTTGACATGCCTATAGCTTTTGGGTTCAATGATGTCTGTTGAACTCAAAATTTTGTAGAACTTGTCTTGGCATCATTTGAGCTTTCCCCGAGAGTTTCAGCTAATTTTGATCTTCATGGGATGTCACTCTGTGCAGAGGCCCACATAGTATAGTATATGATCATCTGGATCAAGTTTAGATCCAAATGATGTCCAAATGTTCTAAATCCGTAGGAATAGTCTTTAGATATACTTGAAAGCATTTCTTTGAATAGGAGCTTGCTTCAACATGTGGAAGTGTCAAATCCCACAGTTATTCCTAAAGAGCTGGCAAAGAGTCTCTGAAACTGATTTGAGCCAAGATGAGGTTCAAGTGCTATGAAAATTTTGGAAATTTATAATCCAAAGCTTGTAATCTCTTCACTGCATTATTTGCAAATTTTTATGGGTCAACACCTCTACAAATGGCTTGGTTTAGTATCCTCTAGCATACAATTTGAATCTTGAATTCCTTGTGTGAATGTGAGGTAATACAAGCTAGAGAGTCATTTAAAGCAAGATTTTTGTGCCAAACAAAGTTCATGAGCCTTACCCTGAAACCCTGCACTCGTTGCGATTAGTTTAGCGTTTGCATTTGGATTGATGAACCAACATGAAGAACAAGGCCCTAAGAATGTGATTAAGTGATCTTGAGCCTAGTTGAGAGAGATTTTTAAGAGAATACACTTACCACATATTTACTTTTCTTGCACTTCCACATATTTAAACTTATGTCAATTCTACACAATTAAATTCCTGTTATTCCACATATTTACTTTTTCTTGCAACCACACATTTAATTTCCTAAACTTTTTTTTTCTTTACTTATTCTTGTTATTTTTGTGTTTTGTAAGGATTTTGAGTGTTGGTAAATTCATGGGTCCGACAAACCTTTGGGTCCATTAAGTTGTATTTTATATTTCTTTTAGATTGACTAAGGAATCCACTTTCCTATTTCGGGTTTGTTTCCTGCTTGTGTCAGAATAGGTAGTTGTCATTCTACAATGAGTATTCTTTAAGGAACTAGTAATTCTTATTCTACAAGGAGTATTCTTTAAGGGATTAATAGTTCTTATTCTATAAGGAGTATTCTTTTAAGGAACTGGTAGTTTTTGTTCTACAAGGAGTATTTTTTTTAAGACACAAATTTTGGGTGATAAAATGGTGTTCTCTCTCAACCCTAATTGAGATCTCACTATTGTAAGTGGAAATTACACATTGGAGATCACCTTTTTTTAGAGCATTTATTGGACAAAGAAGTATTGAAGCTTTGTTCTATTGATTTAGTCTTCTGCATCTCTTTGTAGAATATCATCTAAGGAGTTAGGCATTACAAGTAGAAGACGTTTGGTTGGTTACATCTATTGCAGTGGACAGTAGGGCGTCATTACGGTATGTAACATCCATACAATGAGAATTACAGTCCTTAGGTAGCGTGAGAACTGGATAAGGGTTGTAAGTATATCTCTTGTAACTGTGTGATTCATAGTACTTGATTGTTGTTCCAATTTGGACTCGTAATTTTTTTCCGATTTGGGTTTCTACATAAAAATTGTGTCTTACTATAGTGGTTGCTTGTTTGCTTTATTTTGTTTCCACTGCATATTATGAGTTTGCTTACAATTTAAAAAATCACAAAGTTGGGAGCACCACCAAAACGTTTATGTTTGTTTATGCATAGTTTTGTTGATAGAAATTAATCATAGCATGCATTAGTGTTAGGATTTTGTTTAAGCATGTTTAAGGTGTTGGAAAATTAAGTTCCAAAACTGAAAGTTTCATTTAAGTTTTCATGGATTCCCATGTTTCATCATGAAAACCCTATATCAATGGTAGAACCCTCATGATATTTTGGCCAAGCATCAACAGTTAGGAAGAAGACCCTCATGGTTGTCATGAGTATGTTTTACACCAACTTTAGGACACCCTGTTAGGGTAAGTTCATGCAAAAGGATGCCCCCACCATCCTACGTGATGCGATGTGGGCTTTACTCATTCATACAAAACATAACCCATTGAATGACCCGACTAATTAAGGCCAATATCCATAATTTTGATTAATTAGGATGTTGCCAAAGTAATCTGAAATTATAATATATTATGTATTTTGTGAATTAGAATTAAGGGGTCATTATATTTTGTGATGTTTAATTGCAACTAAATGGTATTTCAAATATAGATTGAGGATTGACTCATAGGCTTAATCGTCTATCGGCCACTTGAAAACGGGATGAAACATGCTTAATACATATGAAATGAGCATGCTTGGTCTATACCTAAATGTATAGTCAACTTATTAATGACATGTGCTACTAACCACAGTCTTATTAGTAAAGATAGTAATAAATTAAAATATCATTTTAATCCAGAGGTGATTCATGGTGATGTAGTTATTACTTGCCAATTTGAATTTAGTATCTATTTAAATTTAAATTGGATTATTGTTTTGCTTGTTAAATTCAAAGCTTATATTTTTGTGATTTCTTTATCTTTCAGTTCTGAATTCTATTATTTTGTCATCCTATCTAGGATACAACCCAATTCTAGATGTATCTACGCCGATTGGAAGGACATTATATCCCTTACATTAAATTTTTAGAATTCAACATGGCCTTAAAAGAACCTACACATCTTGTGCCCACTAAATCGAGTTCAACCATTGATAATGGAATATGAAAAGTAGATGAGATCCAATAAATTAAATATGAAAATATCACTAATTCAATATCAAAGAGCATTCAAGGGTCCATGACGTTAAAAATCATGTGAAGGACTTCCTTGAAGCTGTGAAAAAACAATTTGAGGTGACTAATAACAAACTCAGATCATCACCGATGTCCCAATTGAGAAAAATTAAGTATTATGGGGTCAAAGGTGTAAAAAAACATATTTTAACCATGACTAACATTGTGAATAAGCTCAAGAAAGTTAGTATGAGTGTTTCAGATAGGTATCTCATTCAATTTATCGTAAGGTGAGCATCGGTGCTCAGTAGAGGTGCTCCCATTATATATAGTGAGCAAGCGAAAGAGAGAGAGAGAGAGAGAGAGAGAGAGAGAGAGAGAGAGAGAGAGAGAGAATCTCAAAAACTCCCCATTTTAAAATGGGAGTTTTTGCCCCTCTTAATTTGTCAAATGAGATCATGCCACCTCACCTCTACATTCAAACATATATTAAAGGAGAAGAATTAGAGATGTTAAAAATGCTTTGATTTCCTAAATAATATCGCAAGAGAAACACATTAGCCAATAAAAAAATGAGAGTTTTTCTTAAGAAAACACCTGGGAAGTTTTCTAGCATGTCTCATATATATAGATATATATGTATAGAGAGAGAGAGAGAGTGCTACACAACGCCCGGGCGGTTTTTTAAGATTAAATGCCCCCCCCCCCCCTTGGTTGTGGCCTACTGAGATGCATGATGATCCTAGAAGTCTATTGGATGTAAAGCTCCATACAAGGCCTACCTGTATGCAAAATCTTGAGTCCATAAGATAATCCTAACCTTTTAATCTATGGCCCTAAAATTTAATGGTTTAAAAGCATCATTTTATCATTATTTCGATCCAATGGTGAAGAAAACTTGGATGAGTGCCAAACTTGGACTTATGACCATTTATTTGGGGGGACAGTGTGTATGAAAAGACTAGATTGAATAAATATGAGCCCCATGACCAAAATGGAGAGGGAAGAAAATTAAAAAGGGCATTTTTAAAGTGGGATGCTCATTAGAATTCTTATATATAGATATGGAAAATTCTCCAAAATGCCCCATTTGGAAAGGCCCATTTTTGCCCCTCTTTCACTATCCAATTAACTAATGCCACCTAAGCTAACATAATTGAAAGAGAAAAAATGTATAATGAGATGTTTACGCCATATGATGATTCACATTCCACTGCGATTTAGGCCATATGACGTTCCACATTCCAACTCTTGTTTTTAAACAAAACCTCATTTCTATCATCTATGGTGGGGCCCAACCATGGTCATTTCAAATCCTAAACCATATAACCATCCCGGTGTGGATTTGTATTCTTCCCGGCTTGCATTTTTTTCGAAAGGAAGTTTAAGGTTCTTTAGATAATGTGGAGCAATTGTTGAGAGAGAGAAAATTTAGGAGCCATATAAAGAAAAGTAGGAGCCAAAAGTTAGCCTTCTGATAGAGAGAGAAATTAGGATCCATTTGTCATTTAAGCCATTTGTTTCCCTCTTTTTATGAGATAACACAATTAATGCCAATAACAACTCACGCTTGTTCCATTCGTTCAAAGCATGAGGCATTTCTCTTTAAAAAATGCTCGAGCACCACATAGCCTTCTTCTTTGCATATAAATATTTCCAATTATGTGAGTATCCCTCACCCTATGGTGAGGGAAGGATGCATACTATATATATAGGGCTTTAATCCTATGAGAAGTGTTCTTATACACCTACTATGAAATCTTTTATGGTGCCCACTTGTGCCCATTTGAGAATGGGACTAATGGGATGAAAGATCTATGTGGGATCACCCCAAATATCAAGTTTGACCCCAATTATATGTCCCTAACCCTCTCATCCATGGCCTACAAATCTAGTCTATTTAGATTAGTGTACAGTCAATCCAACAATCCAATAAATTCGGTTTTGACCAAAACTTGGGGCATATGATTATCAAGGGGGTCCCTGTGTATTACAAGATTTGGTTTGGGTGCTAGATGGGCCCCTCCTAGACTTCTCACAAAAAAAAACGGTGAGAATAAGTTCTCATAAGATTATTTCTCATATATTCTTATAGGATTATTTCTCATATATATATATTTATATAAGAGAAACAAGTTCATTCTTATAGACCATTTCTCACCATTTTTTATAGTGGGGCCATGTTGGATCACACACATGACCCCCATGAATTGCACACATCTACCAATTTTGGGTCTCATCCAAATAAACTGAACCATTAGATTGACTGCATATCAATCTGTAGTCCAATTAATTCAGATGGACCCAAAATAAGTAGACGTGCAGTTCACAGGGTCATGTGTGTGATCCATTTGGACGGCTTGCAACATGGGCCACAATATCTAAAAAGGTGAGAAATGGTCCGTAAGGACAATCCCATAATATGTGTATATGTGGGAGTACTACCGAATGCTTGGGCTTTTTTTTAAAGGAAAAACGCCCCTCTTACTTAGGCCTATTAAGATGCATGATGATTATGAAAGTCCATTGGATAGAAAGATCTAATGAAACCTACCTATATACAAAATCCTGAGTCTATAAAATAATTCTAACCTTTTAATCCATGGCCCTAAAATTTAATGGTTTAAAAGTATCATTTTATCATTATTTCAATTCAATGGTAAAGAAAAGTTGAATTAGTGTCGAATTTGGACTTATGACCATTCACGGGGGGTTGTATGTATGAAAAGACCAGATTAACTCAACATGGGCCCCGTGACTTAAAAAAAGGGGTGGAAAAGGGGCATTTTTAAAGTGGGGCATTCGATAGAATTCCTATATATATATATATATATGAGGAATGTTAGTATGCATCCTTTTCTTACTATAGGATAAGGGACAGTTGCATAATTGGAAATATTCATTTGTAAAAGAGGAAATGCCATTTATGGTTAAATATAGAAGAGGAATGCTCAAGTATAAATAGAAAAATCCATGTAGGCATCCCTCACCCTATAGTGAAGAAAGGATGCATACTAGCATTCCTATTATATATATATATAATAGTTCCTTCCCATCGCGAGATCTAGTTGTAGTAGGTATATTCCATCTTTTTTTTTTTTAGAAAGATTAGTATTCCATATATCTCAAAAGAGAACTATACAATGTGTAGAAGGCCTCAAAGGCCCAAAAAGAACAAAACTCAATAAACACAAAAGAGAGCTTTCACCCACAAACCGGGATCAGAGCTCAAAGAAGGCACGCAACATGCTTGGGTTCGTAGTCAGCTAGCAACAGTCATGAGAGTCTAAGCTTTTGGGAGGAGTGTGAAGCATCATCATCTTCCTTCCAAGCTTCCTTGCAGGATAGGGAACCTAGCAAAAGTATAAAAGTCAAACTCCTGCAAAAGATTTAAGATCTTTCTATAAGTAAAAGTGAGCAAGCTAAAGAGAGCGATCTGGATAATGGAGAGCTTTAGAAATACCTCCTTCCACCTCTTGGTAGATTTGATTTGAGAAGTGCTATAGAGCATTTTAGAGAAACTCCATAATGTTGTGAGGAAAGTGGTAAGTAGACTACAAAAAAGCTAAGATAAGACATCTAGAGGGGTGCCAAAGTATCCCTATACTGCAGTCCTACATTTGAGAGAGAGATATTCTCCGTCCCAAGGAAATTGTAGGTTGCCTTTGGTGATGCAAGGGCCCATCAATAGAGCCTGGTGGGGAGTTCCACCTTTGCTGATATGGGGAAGGAAGCTAGGAGTGTAAATAGATAATATAGTTCTGAATTTGTTGAATTACATCAGCCAGGACTTGATGGGGCCTCCAAAGATGATGATGATAGACCCCCTCTTCCTTTCTCTCCAAAGAGTCCAAATAAAGGGTAGAAAGAGAAGGTGAGCCAAGCAGTCCACGCCAGCAGAAATACCTTATAGGGCAAAGAGGGTGGAGTTTAAGCAGAAGAAGGGGTTGAGGAGGGTGAAGCCCCACTCTCAACAGCAGCCCATTCCAAATCTCTTGAGAGAAAGGACAGTGGAGAAGTTAGTGATCAAAGTCCTCCCTATCCCCATTACATAAAATACAATGCACAACACATTGAACACCCTTGGACCATAGAGAAGTTCTTGTTTTTAGCTTGCCTAGGAGACACATCCAGGAATAGATTGAGTGCTTCAGAATATGCCCCTTAAACCAGATGAAAGGAGCCCATTGAACATCTGGGTGAGCTGAATAAGAGCCGACTAGCTAAAGAGCAGAGGCAAATGAAAAGGACCCCAACTCTTGACAAGTCCAAACAACTTCATCATTTCAGGAAGTCTCAGGCAGCGGCATCTGAGGAATAAACTGAGCAATGTGGCCTAAAGACTGGGGCAGGTTTGGAGGAAGACACCATCCATTTAAACCCACAAACTGGTGCACTTTAGTATTCCTTCCCAAACCCAACTTTGAAACAACTCTATTGGTTGTGAGGTTTAGAACACGACCTACTGGGAGCCATGGATCATGCCAGAAAGAAGTATTGGAACCATTTCCAATTAGGTGTCTAATATGGGGCAAAGCCTGCTCCCTTAACTGAAGAATAGATTTCCGCCCCTTGGAAGTAGCCATAGGGATAGGGACCTCTCAAAAGGATCGATGCTTAAGATATTTAACTTGCACCCAACATATCCAATAGCTTTCTTTTAAGGTAGTAACATTCCACGACTGGCAAAGAAGGACTGCCTCATTTAGCTTTCTCAGATGCAAGATATCCAACCCTCCTTTGGTTTTAGGAGAGCATATAGTATCCCAAGCAATAAAGCAGATAGGGTGAGGAGACCAGTAATTCCAAAAAAAATCATCTAATGAGCTGTTCAAGAGCGTCTAAAAGAGATAGAGGCAGCAGGAAAACATTTACCCAATGCATAAGGATTGTAGATAAAGTTGATTTGATAAGCTCAACCCGCCTTGCAAAAGATAAAACCTTTGCTCTCCATCCTGCAAGCTTTTGATGGAACTTTCCAAAAGGGCCGATCTACTTTTGCTAATTCAAAATTTGAAATGAAGCCTCTTTGTAAGCCTAACATTAAATTCAAAATTCAAAACAATAGGGATCCCAAACAATTTGGTAATCCAAAGGTAGGGCCCACTATATCATGTGGTTCGACCACATACCCATAAGTATAACATTCTCCCACTTGTTCCATATGACTACAATACCCTCAAAATATTATTTACTATAGAACTTTTTTTTATACCCCAACCTAAAGGCTGAAACCCAAGATTTCCCACGTACACACGTGGGAAAAAGAAGTCCATGCAGTGCAAAAGAGTGCCCACATAAGTGGAAAGAGAAGCCCTCACACGTGGGAACTGTGGCAAACCCACGGCATGATCCTTGGGCAGCAAGGCTCCACCATAGACTCGATACCTTGAAAAAGGCTCTAACTACTGCACCATTTGATAACAACTTTTAATCAATCCTCTTAATGATTCTGCTAAATGGGCCTTTCTGGGCCAACCTGCCAAAAAGTGCCCTAATATGCATTCGAATAGGAGCCTTCTTATAGATCGAATTAGGATAATCATGGGCAAAATGGACCATTACAGAATAGTTTGGGCCTCAAATAGATGAGATATATTTTTTGACCTTGGAGATTCAACAACATGGGAATGACATGAAATTGAGGTAAAACAATCTAATTGGTCAAAAGATGGCAATAGTATGATCATTGGGTCATTGAATTTGGACCTCACATAGCCGATTTCAACTTTTGTGGGTCTCATCACAAGCCCAAAATGTCCTCAAAAGAAAAGACCTCAAAATTGAACAACCTTCGATAAGCCTAATTAGTTGTTTATATGTGAAGTCTTGAAACATGATTTTTTTGGGTTTGAGGCTTGGCCTGGTGGTAGGAATCCCATTTCCAATACCAGCCACCAGGGATTGATCCCTGGTGGGTGCTTTAATTCCCCTCCCTACTAGCCAGTGTGCCAGCCAACAAAAAAATAAAATAAAATAAGATTTTTGGACCTTATTGAGATAGCCTAGAAAATTAGGATTTTCGGTGACATAGGTCTCTTTAGAATTCTTGAAAAGTAAAGTCACTGATGGACTAAGCATTTGGGCAAGATGGACTTCGTGGATGATGAAACCGAGGTGTCTCACAGTGTTTGGGTAAACCAAGGCCCACATTACAAGGACATCCTTTCTCTTAAAAGTTGTCGAACAGTTACACAAAAAACCGCAAATGTCTCTTCTCTTAAGCCACATTAACACATTGGGCCCATTTATTACTCTAAAAGACATGCTAATTGCTCATCTCTTGTGAATGGTTGCATTTCTTAAAAAAAGGAAACACGCCTCTCATTTCTTTAAACCATTTCTTCCCCAAAACTAACTCTCCATCACATCACCCGCGGTCATTGCAAAACCCTACTTGTACTTTTCGACTTCCTCTTTGAGAGACCTTTGAATCTCTAGCATCTAAAAAAAACTTAAAACCCTTTTCTTTTTTATTTACTTAAACAAGAAGAAAGAGACCTAGAATAACAAGTGGGGTTGGGGCTTCTTCTCCTCGTCAGATTTCTCTATTTCTCCCTCTGATACATGCTCCTGCAAAACTTTATGTGCCTGCTTTGCCTGGGGCTAATTGGGTCCTAAATGAATGTTGATATGCTTGCATGGTGAGGCCCATGACTGGCATTTATTATAGGCATTAGTTGCAGTAAATTGTAAGGTGTGTCCCACAGTATTATGTTGATCATCATCATCATCATCATCATCAAAGCCTTATCCCAACCATGTTGGGGTCGGCTACATGAATTCTATTTCTCCATTCCATTCTATTTTGAGCCAAATCTTAGTATTATGTTGATACTAAATTTAATAATAAATCACTTTCTACGGGATTTAACTATGCATCGCATGGGACTTCCTGCTAGTCCTTATACCTTAAACACTAAACAGTTGGAAAAAAAAAAGGATTGGATCTTAACTTTCATTGAGCCACATCAACACCCTCATGCCACATCACCGACTGTGATTAGTTTCCCAACAATTCCATCTCTTAACATGCATCTCTTAAGGGCATCTCTAAAAAATGCCCCTTCTTAGTACTTAAAATGCATCCATTGTTCCTCTCATTTAATACATTCATTCATTTAATAAATCAATGTCGTTCCCTTTAACGAAATAGCTCTACACTTGCCTCTCTTCCATTATTGGATCCAAAAAGTCACAACTCTCGCGCTAAAGCTTAAATTGTCACTTGCTTCCTCTTTCCCTTCTCACTACAAAAATACCATTGCGCCTCCTAACAAGTCCCAAATTTTCATCTCAACAACTCAAAAGCTGACTATCTTAAGATTTGGTATTGCATATGTGTCCAGATCTTGTCTAGAGATCCAATGACACAAGTCTTGATGTCCTTGAAACCTATGTCGTCTAAAACCTTCACCAATGAAGAACCTATTTGGAATCAGGTAATCTACACTCTTTCAACATTTTATTTCTATCTTCCAAAATTAAATATTAAAAATATCCAAAATAAATAAATATTATTTTTTAATGTCTGCGATTTTCTATATATTTATTTTATTTTTTATATATTTTTTACAATAGATTGATTTGTTTATTGTGAAGTAATTTGATAAGTTATTTTGCATTATGATTATGAAGGGAGGAATTATTTGGTGAAGTCTATGAAGAAAATGTCAAATGATGGTCTATGTGTTCATCTACAGATTGGGTATATATGTTTGATAGAATGTACTCGCCGCCCCCCTCCACTCTTTCCACAAGCTTCCACAAGTGCATAGTTTTTTACACTAACATCTACTTTTTATTTTTATAATATTGTGTTCTACTTTTATTTGAATTATTTGACTCAGATGAGATTTAACCTATGCATCGCGCGAGATTTAATGCTAGCTGTATATTATCATACCAACAAAGGCTTGCCAAGGCTTGATTGTAACACCATACTTCTTACACAATGCAAAATGGCATTCTATGAATAGTTCTTATGCTTGGAACTCCATTTCTTTATGAAAGTATCAAAAGTTGGAAAGAAATATTCACCTAATTGTTAGTTTGCAAAGCATTTCATATATCTTTCAATCTCCATTTCCACCATAGTTTCAAAGATTTTGTAAACTTAATGACTCGGTCCTTATTGCCAAGGGGTACAATTAACACTTTTTAAAATAATCAAATAAAATATAAAGCTCCGCAAAGAGATTTAACATCCAAAGGGCGCAAAAATATAAAAATAAACCAATCTTAATGCTTTCTCTTTTCTATGAGATTCACTTTTTTTAAATTAACTCTTCTTTGCTCAACGATGATGCAATGATCACAAAAATAAAGAAAACAATGCTCAAAAGTATAAATGAGGTTTTATTTTGAAATAATTGCATACCGCATTCTTATGGTGACCTAGCCAACTATGCCACACTTGCATATCTTCGTGTTCACTAGCCATTGTAATTGCGTTCTTAGTGCCATTGCTTTTCTGAGTTGTGATGAACTAGACTTCCAGTCTTCTGTCCTTCTAGAATTGTGTGAATCTCTTGAAATCTTCAGACTTTTTGTGTAGGGTAATCATAAAGTCACAATTATCCAAGTGCCATACCTTACATCTTTGATTGTGTATTTCTTTCCATCTAATTGATTGATCACAATGTCATTAATGCCATGAATTTTTCAAACATGACATCTCTGCATAATGAAAAACATAACTTATTAGGTGTGAAATCCCAATCTGTCTTGGTAATCCCTTAAAGCAAGATTAGATCAAGTGATCTTGTGAACTAAGAAAACAAAATCTATAGGCTAAGGGCAAGTTTCTTCCGTACCGTGAGGCTTCATCCAAATCTCACACAGGAAATATTCAATTTCTAACCTTGGGCTTATAATTTAAATCTATTTTTAACTTAAACACAACACGTTTTAAAGCTGTACTGCCCCGGATTCCATAAGAACTCCGAAGTTTAGTGTATTCGGGCAAACGCAGGACTCCTTACAAGTGCATGTAGACCAAAGTGAATAGTATTATGCTCTAAGTTAGTCCCACTTTTCCATCAGAGGAAAAGCATTTTGACTTTGAATTTCCTTTGCTTTAAATTTACCCTTGCTAAACCTAGAAGATTGTACTAAATCTAGAAGATTGTTTCCTATATTGTAACCTTCGTCTGCCTCCAACTGTCAATACCTCGCTATACTTATCAGTTAATTGTATGAATGTCTTTCTTTTTTTTCATTCAACTATGAAGTGGCAACGTCTTGTAATCTGAACTTATTTCTAAAGGTATTTGATACTATAGTTATAAGGGATTTCCAACTAGGAGGTTTAACTCAAAGATCTTAATTGTGCTGAAATAAAATTAAACTCACTTACATACCTTTTATATTTTTTATATTGTAGTGCCTTCTTTCATGTTCAAAAGAAATAATCTCTTTATAGCATGCATTTTGTTGACACTGGAAAATTGCTCATATGATTGCTCCAAGTTTTAGCAAAGTTCCATTATGGACTTGAATAGGCAAACATTAAATATTATGAAGGGAGAAATGCAAGGCTTAATGGCCCACCAAGCATTCTCAATTAAAAGCATCTCATTTCCGATCATCCATTCCATTAAGTAGGGCTTTTTCCCATTAACTACTTGATCCAAATTTTCACAGTAAGATAATCTTCCATCAGAATCTTCTAAATGGGCCAATTAGTATCATTTATTTTCTCAAAATTCATTGCCGTCTCCATTTGCTTAAGAGGTAGTAGATGAGGGCTACTACCATTAATTTCCCTTTTCTCAAAAAATAGTGAAGCAACAAACCAATCTCTAATACCTATTGTTAGTTAGAGAATTTCTACAAACACTCGATGACCAATATGATTTTCCAACTCAATCACTCACCAAATGCTTATGAAAATGCAAAGAAAGTGACAAAAATCTAACCAACATACGAAGAAAGAACATAAAAATTAAAAAAATTAAAAAAAAAGAAGCAAGTACCACGCCAAGCATTAAGACAGAAGATACACATAATTTGGCCAAAATATGCGACCTACATCTAGGAGAGAACAATGCAAAGGTTTCCTTATTCTTTAATGGACATTATAAGTCTCCGAAGTAAAGCTCTTCACTCTCAAGAGAACCCACATCCAAAATACAAGCTTGTTACAAAGTTTCTCTCCTCCCCTCCGGTCTTTTTGAAGAAACCACCCTCTTGTTTGTTCCTTTTTCCTACAATAGAATCTCCCTTCTTTTTCCTAATAGGGTTTTCTAAAAAGAGAGCAAGTTCCATAACCCTTCGATTACAGTCAATCCAATGGCTCATAACTTTTTACTGTTTCCACTGATCAAGATTCCTAAGAATTTATCATTATAAGAGGCCATAATCATGATGTGAGAGGTTTATTTTTTTTTGTTACACGAATGAGCATTATCTACCTCTGCCATTCACCATGGACAATCCCACTCAATACTCATGAGTTCTTATCCAAAGTTGAATATGGATAATCCAAGACACTATGTTTTGGCAGACTATGATATCAAAGATGGGAACAAGATTTTTCTGTCATCCACACGACTGGTGTTTTTGATAGGTGTAATATCTTCACAGTTATTCTTGTACATAATTGATACATACATAAAATTTTCTTTTCTTACTTTCTACAATTCGGTAGAACTAGAGACAGTTGTGGACTTGTGTGCATGTGTGAGTGCATGAGAGAGAGCTTCTTGCTTTCCCCCAAATGGGGTTGGTTCCTTCTCCACACATCACTCTTCCTTCATTTCAAATAAACAAAAGATGGAGCTTTGCCAAACGCCTAAAGATTTGTGAGCTATGGAATGAGGGGAGTGGTCGCTTTGTAATGGGTAGGGACAGGGAGACATGATGTGAGTGGAATGTAGCAAGACATGGGGACAAGATTATAGGGGTGGTAATTTTATAATTTTATCAGGGTTTGTGCTGGCTCATTTGTGTTTCTACTACAAATTGTTTAGTCCACTTGGCATCGGTGTTTATGATGACAATGATGACGTGGCAGTCACGATGACCCCACCTACAAACCTTATTGGAGAATACCCACCTTACCTATTCCCATAGGCCAGTCGAAAAACCCTTGGGCCATTTGCATGCTGCTGGAGGGGATGGAATTGTTTATTTGTTTGTTTTGGCCTTTATTTGTGGTCTCTTTCTAGAAGACAACGAAACACAGATTTGGTTCCACTCCACTATAAGCGAATTAGTGATCTAGTCAACTTGATTAGCAGGCGTGTCCATTCCATAGAGACTGTCGGTGTCTAAGAATCATTACCCTAAAATAAAGAAGAAAAGAAAAAGAACCAAGAAATCGAAGTTTAAAAAAATGACAGAAATCAGTGAAGCCAATGTAAAGAGTCGTAGCAAAAAACAAAAGATTGTATAAAAAGCCAGAGAGAAAAGATAAGGTTTGGTAGATAATATAGCCCCGGCTCCTAACCACAAAAGAAATGATTAAGAACATAGGATCTACCACTCGAAACTAACAGAAAAGAACTGGTTGCCTTTGAATAACAAACTCAGCCTTTCACACAAGACCCAGATCTCAACAAGCTTTCAGTTTCCAACAACATCTCTAAATCCAAATGGGCTCTCTAAAACCTCCAACAATCAATAAGAATAAATACTGAGTCCTGTATTGGGTGACACAGGTCGTTGTCCACAACGGTGGATGTTGCAATTTCAACCATAATAGACTCTCTTCTTCTTTTTTCAAAGAGGGATCAGATGAGCCCGTGTAGATGGAGTAGCCTTTTCTAGTGTTGAATCCTTTCAAAGGCTGTCATCTTGCTGTCCACTTCTCTTCTTAGTGAGGCCCTCAGAGGTTGACACAGGACCGGCCCCTACAACTCCCCAAGGGTGGTTTAAGTTAACATCACCCTCTTCCCCCCACCCCACCCCCCACCCCCAACACACATACATTCAAGATCACGTGTGCCCCACCTTCCCACATGGTATATCACGTGCCAGATGGGCTCACTCGATTGGCACTCCACACCCAATTCTCAGGTGCAAACAAGGGGGT
Organism: Sextonia rubra; assembly: GCA_037013555.1. Lineage (NCBI taxonomy): Eukaryota > Viridiplantae > Streptophyta > Magnoliopsida > Laurales > Lauraceae > Sextonia > Sextonia rubra. The sequence goes on from JASUAD010000001.1 coordinate 71,514,699, forward strand.
GGGGGGGCCGGCAGCGGGACAACTGACTGATACAAGCCCACCTTCCACGACGCAGAAGAATCTCTATGCCTTCTTGGGCACACACTTGACTTTCCTCGGAAAAGATACAGGGATCATCTTCTCCACAGTCTCCCCTTTCCATAAATGACCAATATGTCCCTACAAGCAAAGATACGGGGAATGATCTTTTGAGGTGAGAGAAAAAGAGAGTATTGCATATGAAAGTCTTTGAGAGAAAAAGAGAGTACTGCATATGAAAGTCTTTCTTTCTCATACTCCACTTCGACTGACATATCCCATAAGCAAAACCGAAAAGAAATTTCCTAAAACTCTCCTCACCACCCAAGTAGTCAGTCTTCATACGGATTCTTGGGATACAGAAGTTTGGTTGACTATGCCACCCACATCTTTCCCCTATAAATTAACTCACTCCGTTCCTTTAATCTTCCACCCCTCTCTCTCTCTCTCTCTCTCTCTCTCTCTCTCGTTTGGTCTTTACAAGAAACAAAAAGGTTATCTTTCCATTCTGTCCTCCTTTTCCTTCAGATAAAGAGCAATGGGATCAGCACCCGTGTTGTTTCTTAGACAAAGCACTGCATTCCTTAGATTATTCATAGTCTTGCTTTTGAGTGGCATAACTACCAACATCAACCTTGGCTCCAATCTTCCCTTGACTAGGTCTGTCGATCCTAACCAAAACGTTACATTCTCCCTAAAAGCATTGAACCTGAATGGGCATTTCATGTTCCACCACATTCACCATGCAGCCAAAGACTTCGGGAACTACCACCATTACCTCCCGTCTGCGATTCTCAGACCAAAGACAGTTTCAGATATAGCAACGACCATAAAGCATGTTTTCCAAATGGGTCCCAGCTTGAACCTTACAGTTGCTGCTAGGGGTCATGGGCATTCACTCCAAGGCCAGGCACAAGCACCTGATGGTGTTGTTATCGATATGGAAGCACTTGAGGGACCAGAACCGAGGATTCACACCGGGAAAGTCCCATACATAGATGTTCCAGGAGGAGAGTTGTGGATAAATGTCCTGCAGGAAAGCTTGAAATATGGACTTGCACCCAAGTCATGGACTGATTATCTTCACCTCACTGTGGGCGGGACACTGTCAAATGCAGGAATCAGTGGGCAGGCCTTCCGGCATGGACCTCAGATTAGTAATGTCCACCAGCTGGAGATAGTTACTGGTAGGTTGATGCATAGATGCATGCATGAAAAGAGGAACTATAAGGTCTAGGTTCAGTTATTCAGACTATACATATCTGATGAACCCTGAAGTGGGTGAGCTTTGCTCCAAGATACTGATTGGAAAGACCTGACCCTTTGATCAATCAGTAGCCCACAATTCAGTTAACATACTCAAGCCCATGCTCCCTAAAGACTAAACAAGAGGTTGATGGGTTGGGATCTTCAGGATTTCCCCATCTACAGTGGACACGTGAGAAAAGCAGACTAGATCACCCAAATTTAGGCTGCATCTATACAGAAATGGTCATTTCGATCCTAGATATTGTCTAAAGAAAATTTCAACTATTTTAGTACTACAAAGTATTCACAGAAAGGGGGATGACTTAATCTGCGGGTGCAGGTAAAGGACAGGTGGTAACATGTTCGGAAAAGCAGAATGCTGATCTCTTTTATGGTGCTCTTGGAGGACTTGGTCAGTTCGGGATCATTACACGAGCTAGAATTGCTCTTGAAAAAGCACCCAAGATGGTATAACTAAAATCTTCTCCCCAAAATTTGAATAATGTTGAAAAAAATCATTTTACTTGTATAACTGACATAAGCTGTCACTTTCAACAGGTAAAATGGATTAGAGTTCTATACTCGAACTTCTCCGTCTTTGCCAAGGACCAGGAGCTGTTGATATCTTCAGAGAAGACTTTTGACTACATTGAAGGCTTTGTAATAATCAACAGGACAGGTATTCTGAATAACTGGCGATCTTCCTTCAACCCTCAAGATCCTCTCCAAGCTAGCCACTTCAAGTCAGATGGAAGAACACTATTCTGCCTCGAATTGACCAAAAACTTCGACCCAGAAGAGAGAGACATCATGAACCAGGTATGACTTGTGTGGCCCACTGCACAAAAATGCTTCATTAAGGACGAGCAGACTATGCACTTAATATCATAGTTTCAACTCTAACCCATGTTCTCTCTCTTGTTTTGATCGCAGGAAGTCGAGAGCCTGTTATCTCAACTGAGCTACATTTCATCAACACTATTCACATCAGAGGTAACTTACCTTGAGTTTCTAGACAGGGTACATGACTCTGAGATGAAGCTGAGATCAAAAGGCCTGTGGGAAATTCCACACCCATGGCTCAATCTTCTCATTCCTAGAACTCAAATCCACAATTTTGCTCAAGAAGTCTTTGGCAATATTCTTAAAGACCACAGCAGCGGCCCCATCCTCATCTACCCACTTAATAAATCCAAGTAATCATCCGACTGCGGGGTTCTTCACTTCAAACAAACCAAGTTAATTTCATTCATGATGGTTTCATAGTTGCAAATATTCAAAAGGCCCTTTTTTTTTTTTTTGCCTTTTTTCAGGTGGGATAACAAAACGTCAGCAGTTACTCCAGACGAGAACATTTTTTACCTGGTGGCATTTCTGTCATCTGCGTTACCCTCTTCAGATTTCGACGTGTTGGGACATCTTTTAAACAAGAACAAGAATATTTTGGACTTCTGCCAGAGAGCCAACAACGGAATGAAGCAGTATCTCCCACATTACACCACACAAAACGATTGGCAAGCCCACTTCGGCCCCCAGTGGGAAACATTTATCCAAAGAAAATCTTCATATGACCCTTTGGCAATACTTGCACCCATGCATAGAATCTTCCAGAGGCAATACCATTCGCATGACGCTGACACAATATCAATCGCATAAGCATACAGTGAAAGTCACTGCAGATTAACTGTTCACATATACAAAAGCCTTTGTGGTTTTCAGGAGAAAATAATAAATAAAAAGACATGGCTCATACTGTAATCACGTTAAATTCTATGAGAACTCAGATGATCCAAGCATTATCACTAAGGAGAAGTTGATCATTACCATCAGTCAGTTATGATCAAATCATTGGAATGTGATATAAGAAAGGGACTTGTAAAGGAGATCAAATGACATCTGCTGGAAAAGGACTCTCAAGCAAGTTGATATATAGACTATAATTTGTTTTTATTTATGGCTTGATAGGTCAGATTAATGTCACTGTAAATTCACACCAAGTTCCCAATTCCAGGAACAGCGGAATGGAAGAATCATACAGTTAATAATCACAAAAGCTATAAGCACGCACTACCAGAAGTAACAGAATACTCATAATGTTCCAGAACACCATGCTCACACCTGCAACCTGTACTTGTGGGCCTACTGGTTAAATGACCTAAATCTTGATATGATGGTATTATTGTGGGTAAGAGACATTGTAAATAGCTCCCACCAAATCCCCTTAACCATCTGATTCGCCCTCATTATAAGTAAACCATGGGCAACAAGCTGCCAATTAAGAGAAGCCACTCATTAAAAGTAAACCATTGGCAACAATCTTTGAATGTACATTTATATTTACAAGCCACCGCCACAATGCCCAAAAGGAAAGATATTTGGTAAGGTCCCTTTCACAGATGTGCCCCATCAAGATAGATGGCCTAAATTAACTAAAGCCAGGCCCAACCTGCACATTTACAGTCACAAAACAAATGCCATTCCCCCAACCAAATACATGGAATACCTGAAGTTACAATAAACATAGAATGTAAGTAATGCAGCATTGGATCATGACATTATCATCCTTAATTTTCCAAAAACATACCTTGCATGAAGGTGGTAACACACTTAAGAGAAGCCACTTTTTAGAAACTACTACAGCTTTGTTTGGTTCTCCTGCTGGATCTAAAACAGTGACAACAATCAAAACCCAGTAGCAATAACTAATTACTGTGTTTTGGTTATTTGGCTTCTGCCCATCCAAGTCCTGGTCTAGATATCTCCCCCTGGGGTTCTTCAAAATCACGGGCATCACGAAGTGAAGCCTCAAAATCAGTTGAATCAACTGCAACAGGGAGAAAGCTGCGTATATCATCAGTAGCCCCAAAGCCTCCAGCCCGTATAATATCGTCAGCTGTAATAGCAGCTTCCATGTTAACTTCACCTGCAATTTTATTTTTATAATCTCCATCTTTGGTGCTATCCCCCTTTTCAATGGATGACACCATGTTAAAATTTAATTTTAAGGCATTTGAATCTTGACTTGGCATATTCTTTATGCCTTTGACAATGGGATTGTCAGCTTCAGCTGCTTCATTTCTCATGCTTCCAACTTTCTTATCTGATACAGGACATTTTTAAGGTGAAACAGAGGTTAGCCCTGCAATAATCCAAATAAAAGCAAGAAAGAAAATATAAGTAAATGCTTCTTGCTATTCAATATATGGGTAAGAGGATTTCTTATAGTTATTTGCAAAAAAATCAAAAGCAGTAAAAAAATCCGCAAAGAAGATGGGTTAAGTTGGATTGGCCAGAGACTTTGCCAACCTACTTCAAATTCAGGTTTGAGGCGTGCTTCATAGACTATACTGCCCCAGTCTAAGGGCCGAAATAAGACCGCCCGAACAAATCATGTGAAGGAACATAAATTCGTTATTGAAGCAGCGCAGGGGAAGAAGATTAGCCAACAGGCTAATCTCCAAGCCAAAAGGCTTATGGATAAATTGTCTAGGTGCCTCACCAAAGACAAATAACTCTCTCAACTGAGAACCAATGCCCAAAGCTTTATTCAATATGAAAGTCTATATCTCTTGAAGAGATTACAACCTTATTTATAACTAAAATATTCTCTAAAAAAGGAAATAGCTAATTCTAAACAAATAAGAAGTCCTAAATCAAATACAACTATACTTGCCAAATATTAATAAAACAACTAAAGCAACTACTACTAATATAATATATTCTAATCTATTAGGCTGTATTGGTCTTGGATTCAAAGCTGGACAATCATGAATCTGGCCTGCATCAGTTCTCCCCTGCTTGGAGGAGAACTCGTCCTCGAGTTCTGCAAATATCCACCTGGGTCGAAAATCATTCGAACAAACTTTTGTGTCGCTGATTGAGCGTCAGGTTGATAATATGCCTTGAAAGCAGAATTAAATCTTCTATTCCACTCAGAAGTATGTTGGAGGCGATGCGTCTTTTGATGGTTGCATGTATTTTGACAGTGTGATCTAACCATCATATGCTTTAATAGTAGACTCTGTAATAAGATAGCATAATTGTTGATTGACATTAGTTGATCTCTGAAGATGAAATCAATATGGTGCACGTCAATTAATGTGGACATATCTTCTTGCGAAACCACTGGGGTAATTGATTTGTCACCTGATGTGGCAATCAGATCCATTGGATGATTACTGTCTGCTTGTACATCATCTTGCTTTATCTCTTGCTTCTCATTTGAAGTTACAATAAGATCTTCCTTTCCATGAATGGGCTTTTCAACATCATCGTTGGAATTTGTTTCTTCCTTGTGTTCATCTTGTGACTCTTCAATTGATGGTGATGAGGTAGATGAAGATGTTGTTGATTGTAATGGAACAAGATCAATATATTGTCCTTTCCAATAGAAAGAATAGATATTCTTCTCTTTGTCATATTGCACTTTCCGATTAAGAAGCCATGGTTGTCCCAAAAGAATATGAGTGATATTCATGGGAATTACATCACACCAAATTTTATCTTCATATACACCAATCTTGAAAGATACTAAACATCTGTGAGTTACAGTAATGACAGAAGCATTAGACCATGTAACTTCGTAAGGCATTGGAAGAGTCTCTGTAGGCCAATTGAGTTTGTCAATAACATATTGTGCCACAAAATTGATAGTACTGTCATGATCAATAACTAGATTAGTTAATCGATCTTCACACCTTACTCGCGTTCGGAATACTATAGTCTGTTTCCACTCTTTGTCTTCCTTTTCATTGGTGGTGAGAAGTCTGCGAATGACAAGGGTGTGAGTATCTTTACCTTCAAATTTTGTTCCCATCAGATGATCTTTCGTTCGTTGTAGAGAATATTCTTGCTTAGGCTTGACTTGTTGCAGGCGGGACCCTTGAAGCATGTGCTCAATATGAATTGCTTCTTTGTATGCTTCATGAACACTGTGACATGGTTTCATCTTCTCAAGAATGTCTGGCTTCAAACCTCTGATAAAGCGAGTTAAATCATGCAGCTCATTCTGTTCTAAGCCACAAACTTGGTGCAATCTCGAAAATTGATTTAAATATTCATAAACTGTCGAATTTGCCTGTCTGAGATTGAAGAACTGCTCAAAGTAGACCTTATTTGCAAAATACCAATCTCCATATTTATACTCATATAACATGCTTTGAACTTCATCAGATGGTCCAAAGATTTGCATATTGACTTTGCTGTAAGAAATTCAAAATCTTCTGAATGCTCAAAATTGATTGACCTGATGACTTGATCTTATTGACAAAAATACGCAAGTGAAGATAGATCGTGAATCAGACTAAAATACCATCTTTGGATAAGCAATGGCTGAGATCAATCAATCCAAAAAGACTGGATTATTTTTGCTGGGCCCACATATATATATATATTTTTTTTGCTGCTGTGGGCCTGGGCTGAGTCAGGTCAGGCCTGTCAGGTCTGGGTCAGGTCAGACCCGGACTGAATCAAAGTGGTTTGGACTGGGGGGTGTCAGGTCAGCAGTTTTGGCCCAAACTACTATCGGCCCAACAGCTCAACTTTCCTCTTGCTACAGTAATGAGAAGGTTGATAAAAAGGGGTCTGTTGCAGAAACGAAAAGGAAAGAGAGGAAGGAAGAGGCTTAGCTTCTCGACGACAGTGGATTCCAGCCGGCGATGGTGAGAGAGAACTCCAGCAGGCGATGGCGATGGTGGGTTCCAGCCGGCGATGGCGAGAGAAAGATCCGACAGGCGATGGCGATGGTGGTCCGTCTGGCGACACAAAACTAACGACGATGGTGCTGGCGGTGCTATTGCTGGGAGTACGACGATGACAACAGTGGTCGTCGACGGAGCTGTTAACGATGGCGAAGGCGCTCGGCGACCGGCCCAAGTATGTCTTCGATCTCTCTCTTCCCTTCTGCTACTTCTCTGTCTTTCTCGTCTTTTTTTTTTTCGTTTTTTCTTTCTCTGGGTTTGGGGATGGATGACAGTTCGGCTGGGGTTTCGGGATGGATGACAGTTTAGATGGGGTCGGTGGTGGTTTTCCGGTGTGCTGCGGGGTTGGATCGGGTCGGTAATGGAACGGGTCGGCGCCGGGAAGGGGAATGAATCCGGCTTGGTTACGGTGAGAGTTTCAGTGGAGTGAGGAAGGGATGTGGATTGCGGATGTGAGTAGGGGTGGAATCAAGATGATGATGATGAAGGGCAGATGGGGTTCGGTGAGGAGTTAGGGATTTTTGCTGGCGGTGAGGAGAAGTCTCGGAAAGGGGTTCCATGAAGGGGTTGGGCTTAATGTAGGGTTTAGGGTGTGTAGTGGGTTAGGGATTGGGTTGGCGTTGGAGATCTAAGTTCGGAAGGGTGATTAGGGTTCTAGTGGGGGGTGTAGGAGATGTGAGGGGTCTCAGGGTCTCAGGAGTGGGGTCGGTGGTGTGGTGGTAGGCCGAGAAGAGTTGGGGAGAGATCGGCAATGATATTTAGGGTCAGCAATGGTGGAAAAGGGGTTGACAGAAGTCTGGATGGGTTTCTGTGGTGGGATTTGGGGACTGTGGAGGGTATGGTTTGGGGTGGGGTTCTGCTGTAAAGGAGATGAAGAGGACTGACGATGAGGGATGATGACTGGGAGAGATATGGTACCTCGAATCGGCGATCAGACGGCGGTCCGAGATTGGATCTTCGCTTTGATACCAATTGAAGCAGGGGAAGAAGATTAGCTAACGGGCTAATCTCCAAGCCAAAAGGCTTATGGATAAATTGTCTAGGTGCCTCACCAAAGACAAATAACTCTCTCAACTGAGAACCAATGCCCAAAGCTTTATTCAATATGAAAGTCTATATCTCTTGAAGAGATTACAACCTTATTTATAACTAAAATATTCTCTAAAAAAGGAAATAGTTAATTCTAAACAAATAAGAAGTCCTAAATCAAATACAACTATACTTGCCAAATATTAATAAAACAACTAAAGCAACTACTACTAATATAATATATTCTAATCTATTAGGCTGTATTGGTCTTGGATTCAAAGCTGGCCAATCATGAATCTGGCCTGCATCACTATCAGACAACCACTGAAGATGAATGTGCACTTGTTTGCAGCAAGTTAGGAGTACTAGGATTTTTTTCCTGCAAACAGTTCATGTAAGAACCATGCATAGGAGGTGTTCTACGGGGTGGGCTTCACCTCTATAACTGCCTCCTTTGCACAGTTCTCATGTGAACCATGAGCAGGAGAATATTTTCAAATAGCACCATACTTATGAGCTATCCAAAGGAATTTCTAACTAGGATGATTATTTTCATTATTATCCCTAATCAAGGTATTGTGATGATGTAACTGCCTAAGATAGGCTTAAATACTACCATACAAAGATAGTTCAGTGGTCAAAAGGGACACAACCATTTTCTCTCCATTCTTCCAATCCTTGTTCTTGTCGATATAAATTCTTGTGCTGTTCACTAACAGGTTAACCTTCTGGTATTCTGGTTATCAAGATGGTGTCAAAGCCAGAAGTCGCGAGTTCAAAACCCTTGGGAGGCATGTTATCTCCATTTGTTTGTCTGACCTGTCTATTTGTCTATTGGGTTTCAAATTCAAGTAGCTTCCCATTCGAGGGGGGTGTTCATATAAACTCTTATGCCGTTCACTAATAGGTTAACTTTTTGGTTCCAGTGGTTATTAATATCAAAGCAAAGACCATAATATAAGAAACTAAGAACCTCTTTTTGTGAGAAAAGGAATCTGTCCCTGAGAGTTGATTTATCCTCCCTTTTATAAAATGTAATTGCCTTAATCAAGCTTCAATTAGTACATTACAATATTATGTACAACTATGAATCAACCATAAGAGGAGAGTGTAGATTACATCTTTTGACTAATTCCTACTCACGTGGATTCTAATGATATAATGGGTCAAGGCCCATTTAGTACACATGGGCTGATATGTATATGGGTCAATGTTAACAATTAAAAGTTCTCATCCATTTCTCTCAAATTATCATGGTATCAAAGCCATGGAAATCCTAGTGTTCTTTATTTTTATCTTTTCTTTCTTTTCATCAATACAAAGAAGTCTGGTTCATGTCGATCACATCTTCTCAGGACTATCTGAGGTGATTTCTATGAATTTCCATGGAGATTTCATGTTAAGGCATTTGCTTACGAGGGTTATCAAGGATCGTTTTTTTCTGGTGTCCGGCCGCAAGATCGAAGCAAGAACTGTTCTAACAACTATTCAGCAAAGTCATTCTGACAGAGGACATCTGGTTCTTTCCTGATCAGTCTGCAGGGCCCACCTATGATCAAAATCAGGTCAGGATTTCTGCATATCATTGGTCTTCTGGTCTGAGGATTGAAATTTTAATTTTTCATAATTTTACACATTTGTTTAAAGAGGTTTTTTTTAAGGGAGGTTTTTGGTTTGGCTATTCTAGACAGTATTGCATCTCAACCATCTAAATTTCAGATCCGAGTCTGATATGATTGAGACATTGAGGGCAAATAATTACTTGCTACATGAATCTAACCTGGATGGTTGAGCAAATCCATTGCAATTTGCACTATCATTTTGACCTTCTACACCCATTCATTGGGCCATCGAGGGAGCTTTTTAGTATGGTGTTCTCTGAATTTTTTTGTGTTTTAGAAATTATGGACAAAATGGAAACTCTATCCGTCAAATTTAATGGGATCAACTATTCCTTGTCGGAATTTCAATTCTGATATTGTTCAAGGACAAGGGTTGTGGGATTGTGTTGACGGCTACGCAAAGAAACCATCGTCTGGCAAATCAGATAGATTTACTAAATTGACCACAAAAATACTAGGGTCATTAGTTGGATGCTCAATTCAGTCGAACCAACTAAATCTTATACCACACCATACTGCAGGTGCACATCGAATTGTTTACAGCAGGTATATCATGAGGAAAATGATGCCCGTTGTTTCCAATTGGGAGATGCAATTCCAAAGTATAATCAAGAGGATATAACTATTCCAGGATATTACCCCAGGTTCATGAATTTGTGTCTTGAGATGCGTCTCTTATTTATGCCACTATTCCAAATGGATATGGGGGTCTTATTCAATAAGTTCATGAATCAAGACAACGTCATCAATTTTTTATGAAGTAATGTCAAGATTTTGAAGCTGTGCATACAAGTTTGTTAAATCGAAGCCCCACACCATCTTTAGATGCGTATTTGCAAGAGCTGCTTCACAAAGAACAAAGGTTCAAGTCTCAGTCAGTTTTGGATTTTCATAAATCTGATCCACTTGGCACAACTGCTGCCGGTTCTTATTTAACTAGAGATAAGACTCATGAAAAATTCAGTATTTTTTTGTGCAAAGAGATGGGTCATGGGACATTTTGCCAAGAACTGCTAGAAAGGAAAAGTATGCAATTACTGCAATAAGCCAGGACCCCCCTTTTTTTTTTTTTTTTTGGTTTTGGTGGAAATGAATATGCCAGGACATTTGATCTCTGGATGTCATAAATAATCTTAAAATCAGTCAGCCATGGTATTGCCTCCTCTCATGCTGTTGCCTCTTCACATGTGACATCGTTAACCAGCCTTGAGGAATCAAACAGGCAATTGACTCCAGGAATGGTGAAACAAATTGTACAAAACTCTCTTGCATCTTCCTTTTCTGCCATGGGATTCGCAGGTATCACTAAACCCTCTTCTTTTCGGTATATGGATTATGGCACCACACATCACATGACTCATTCACCATAACACATTGACCATCTGAAGTCACTATCTGGTCGTCATCATATCCTAACTGCTGATGGTGGACATAAACATGTTTCTAGTATTGGTGACATTTTCCTCTGGTCCCATTTCATTGCAAAATGTTCTTCTCTCCAAATTTGCTGCCAATCTGAATTCTGTCAGTAAGTTGGTTGATAACAATTGTAGTGTTTCTTTTCCTTGTGATGGATGTGCTGTGCGGGACGAGATAAATGCAAGGCTGATCATGAGGGGACATAGGAATGGACAATTGTTTGCACAACATGTTGAAATTTCTTTAACAGCTTTTCTTTCAAGTTTTACTTATTCAAAGCAATACCTTCTTCATTTATGGCACAGAAAATCAGGACGTTTGCATTTCAAACGGTTAATTGTTATGTTGAACTCTACTTCAATTAATAATAATTTTTCACTTTCAAAATTCAATGTTTAATAGTTGTTGGATGACTAAAAGCAACAAAACACTAGTTTTTCCTCTTCCCGATAATAGTTCTAATGCACATTTTGATTTGGTTACACCGATATCTGGGACCTCCCCAGCTTCTTTCTTGACATGGATATAAATACTTTATTTTCATTTATGATTATTGCTGTTTTCACTTGGATATATTATTTTAATACACCCGCTGATGTTTTCGTATTTTTAAGACTTTATCATAGCCCAACACAACTCAGCATGATATTGTCCGCTTTTGCCCATATATGCACATGAGGACTTCCCAAGAGATCATCCATCATAGTATTACTCCCAGCCGGGCATGCTATACTCTGGAGTTCTGATGGGATCCAAGGCAACACAACTTTAAAAAGTGTCATTTTGAGTTAATACGGCAGTTGACTTAGAAGTCCAAGGTCACAACTTGGATATTTCCAATGTGGGATGCGTGTAAGTCCCTTATATCCCCACTTTTCTTAGTGGGTGACAGTCTCGCCAGATTTCAACTAGGTATACTGCCCGAACGGGGGCCCACTAGATCTCACATTCTCCCCCACTAGAAATAAAGTCATCTTTAGCTCTAATACCAATTATCACAACCCCACCGAACTCAACATGATATTGTCCGCTTTGGCCTACCTACGTGCACGCACAAGGACTTTCCAGGCTGTGACCCATCCAAGTACTGCTCCCATCCAAGCACGCTCAACTCCGGAATTCTTAAGGGATCCGGGGCTGCACGGCTTTAAAATGCATCATGTTGAGTTAATACAGGGTTTGACTAATAAGTCCAGGGTCAAGACTCGGATATTTCCAATTTGGGATGTGTGTAAGTCCCTTATATCCCCACTTTTCTCTAACGAGTGACTGACTCACCAGATTTCAACCGGATATACCGCCCGGACAGCGGCCCAGATCTCACAAACTTTGTTGCTTTGGTTGACAATAAGTTTTTTTTTTCTCCCCTTCAAAAGTTTGACTGAAGTACTTGCTCAAAAAACTTTACAATAAAAGAGATCTATATTAAGAAAAAAAATAAAAAATAAAAAAATAAAAATAATAACACAAAGAAAAGGGAGTAATCAACCAGAAGAAGAACCAAAGCCAGAAAAACCTAGGCAACAGCCCCAACAAAGCTACATACAAATTAACAGCGTAAAACAAACAATGATGTCCGCTTCCTCATTCACCGAACATCTAATATGAGATAAGTTAATATTCAACTCCCTAGATAGCTGGGTCACCTCTTCAATGATATCTGCCATATACCATGGAGCAGCAGAATATGGAGAAGCCCACTAAATGGTGCAAGCAGAGTCTCCTTCAACCAATAAATGATGAGGACTCATCATAGAGGCTTCCTAGGCCAATTCTCAAGGTTAACAATTCAGCCTTGTTGTTAGAACAAAACCAGCTGGACTAGAATAAGAAAGGAGGATAAGGCCATTCTTGTTGTAGATAACACCACCCACACCCACACCCACACCCGCCATTCCTAGGTGACCCAAAGCACTCCCATCGAAATTGAGCTTCAACATAGGAGAGGTGCATGGAGTGCGAGGATGGGAAGAAACCACTTCTTTCCAGTTATGAAAAATGGAATTTGCAAAGATATCCTTAAATTTAGCCAAGGGGGAGGTCCATTGTGCCTCTTAAAGCTTTACTTTCTCTTTTAACAAATACTCATTAGAAAGTTTTCCTTCAAAACATCTCATGTTTCTTTCTTTCCGTATAGACCAAACAATTTCTAAGAAAGAGAGATTCCAAATTATCCTACCTCTCTTGGAACCTGTTCCAAGCCTCCAAGACTTAAATAGATCCATGAGAGAGTGACAAAGAGGGCCACTATAGTGGAACCATCCTAAGATCGCCTTCCAAATGCGTTGAGCAACACTACAAATGAGAAACAAATGGTCCACCGATTCCTCACCTGCAAGGGACATTGGGAAAGCATTAACAACTACGATCCGTCAGCACCTTATCCATTGTCATAAGTTATCCATGGTTAGAATGCGGCCAAGAAGTGCCAACCATCCGAAGGTACGACTAAGGTGATTTTCCACGACTTCTATAGTCATATAAACAAAGAAAGAGGCCACCAAGAACAAGTCATTTGTTGTAGGCATCCATATCCTTCTATCTTTTCCATTCTCAGGAATGAAAACATTGCCAATACAAATCAACAAAGACCTAAATTGGCTTTCCTCCACCATATTCAAGTTCCTTCTAAAAATAGGCCCCCACAAAACAAAATCAACTCGCTTCTCCAAGTAATCTAAAACTTTCGCATGTTGATTACTTGCAAAATTGAATAATTCTGGCAAGGAGATTGCTAGAGGCACATTCCCCACCCAAATGTCAGTTCAAAAGAAGATTTTGTCGCCTTTGCCAACACGAAATCTCACATGCATTGTGAACTTCTCCTTGGCAACTAGGATCCGCTGCCCAAGACCAAAGGACTGAGGAGGTGGCCACCCATCTCTAAAAATATCAAATTTAGAGAAGATGACCTACTTCCATAACCCTAGAGAGTTATCCCCAATCCTCCATAGCCATTTTCCTTGAAGGGCCAAGTTCATCTCCTTTAATGGTCTTATACTTAGACCACCATCAAACTTCAGTTTGCACACTTGAGATCACTTAATCAGGTGGAAATTCTTTTTCTCGTCATTTTCATGCAATAAGAAGCCTCATTGTAATTTCTCTATGTGCTTAATGACTTCCATGGGGCATTTAAATAAAGAAATAAAATGAATTTTAAGATTTGCCGATGCCACTTTGATTAGAGTAATTCTGCTACCAAGGGATAGATAGTTAGCCTTCCATAATGCTAGGTTTTTTTTTCATTCTTAAGATCACCGGCGACCAAAGGTTTAGAGGCAACTCCAATACAAGGTAGGAGACCTAGATAGGAGGGAAGAGCTCCTACTTTGCATGCGAGGAAATCAACTAGCATCTTCAAAAAATCTTTGTTCACTCAATGCCAATCATCTCACCTTTAAAGAAATTAACTCTAAGTCCTAACACAGCTTCGAAGCATAAAAGAATTGCCTTAACATTGAGTAGTTGTTCTTCTTCGGCATCTGCAAACTATAAGTGGGTGATTACTAGCCCCATGAGCTGAACAGAAGCCTTGTTATCATATTTGCATTCAATGCAGCAAGCATTATACAGTTAAGGCTTTAGCCAGTAACCACAAAGAGGAAGGGAGAGAGTGGATCTCCTTGACGGAGACCCCTGGATGTAACATTCCTAACCTAAGTATTTATTTTACTTCATTTAAATATAATTTTATTTAATTGTTTGTATTTTAGTTAATTAAGGTCATTATAATTATTTAAATTTCTTTTGGGTTTTGGGCTAATTGGATAGTAATTTTAGGACCGTGAGTATCCATCGTTTGACCCGACCCAATTCGGACCCATTTTTGGACCCATTAAACCTAAGAACCCAAACTAGGCCTTTACTTATAAATTAACTTAAACAATGGGGTTCTTTTTACAAAATCCAAAACTTACCCTTAAAACCCTATTCTCTTCTTATATAATACGATCACAGCAGCCCCCTTCTCCCCATCTCTACAGTGTGTCTTCTTCCTCTCCATCGTCTTCATCTTCTTCATCATCTCTTCTTCCTTTTCTTCTTCATCTTCTTCTTCATCTTCTTCATCTTCTTCATTGGATTTGGTGGGCATGCACGATGAGTTCTAGGATCATCATCTTTCTTTCATCAATCTTCTTCTAAGGCAAGTAGTTGCACTTATCTCTAATGATCTTCACTAGTTTCCTTGATTCATCATGATTTAGATGTTGTAACAATGCCCAATAAAATTTTAATTGATGATGGTAGGTTAGATGTGTATGGATTTCTCAGATACTTGTTGATCATGTTTGATGGATTTGATGAAATGGGACTGGGCCACTTTGAGGATGGGTCTTCGGTTAAAAAAAAAAAAAAAAGAAAAGCATGATCGTGTCTGGGGATGAACCCCAGACACTATGCAAGGCGGAAGACCGCCTGTGCAGTGAGTGCGCCTGGCAGTGATCACAGGGGGGTCTCCCACTTGCACGTGCAGGCGGTTGGGCCCCCAAGCACTGTTCCCAAATCTGGAGACATATACATATAAAAAAAAAAGAAATAAAGAAAAAAAAAAAAGAAAGATGGTATTTGGGCTGGTATGCAGATGGACGGTCCCTGCTGTGCACAACAGGGGCTGCAATCCTTATGTGCACAACGGGGTACTGCTAGGCTTGTGTTTGTGGCCGGTGCAGTGAAAATGGGTGAAGCCCTGGTCCGGTTGCCAAGTGGGACCATCAACTGGTGGGACCTCGGGTAGCAGGTACAAGTGGGTCCATCACCTTGTGGGTCCCTAGCAGTGAATATATGTGGGTTGATGATTATTAGGATTGCTAGCAATGGTGTACCGGCAGGCAACCCCTTGTGTAGGATCATGGGAATGGTAGACTTGGGGACCTTTAATTTATTTAAATGTTTATTTAACCATTTATTTATGATTTTCTTTGGATGGTTTACATACCCCGAAAGACCCTTGTGTTGGTCTTGGAACCCAATCAATCTGATTTAATAAAATTAAGTCCATCACATCATCATAGTAAGGGGTTATGTAGGCAGATTTCCCCTTACAGATTTCATGGTTTGCATATGATGGCACAAACCACCCAGACTCAGATGAAGTGAGAATTGGGCTATGCATCATCCTGATTTTCAAAAAAATTCCCAACCTTACTTCATCTTGGTTCGTGTGGAGTTGTCGCATCGTGAATTGTGGTCACAGTGTTAGGAATGTTTGTGAAGTTATTTCTTGAGCATTGAGTTGCATTTCTTTACCTCGTTGCATACATTTTAGAATTCATACTAGTGTTTATGATGATTTGGACCGTGTTGTGGCTTGGACCATGCAGTGTTTAATTGTGAGGTATTCATGTTGTGTTGACAAATTTTATCGGTATGACTTTTTGATGATCTGATATTTGGATACCTATTCTGGCCAGCCCATCACACTACTGTAGGATGTGTCTATCGAACAATCACTGAGCCATGTTTGAGTCCCAACACAAGAACGGGCAGGGCTCTGTGAGATTATTATGCGGATCTAGTCAATGGACAACTGCAATCGGTACACAGATGTACACTGTAATGATTTTTACCGGACTTAGGGCCAAAGACGGGCTTACCACTCGTACACAGTAAGTTCCACCGTGATCTTTTGAACAGAATGCTAGGCATCCGAAGACGGATTTGATCCACCGTTTCTGGACAGGATGCGAGGCATCCGAAGACGGAATAAATCCCGTAGGGCATCGGCTGATACAATGCTCGGCGAATGTAATGTTGTTCATTTGATGAAGAGTTGGATTTAGGATCAGTTCCTTCTTTCTGCATGGCATTCTTTATTTTACATTGTTCATATATTCTTATGATTTTTCTTGTCTTATTCTCACATTGATAGTGTATTTCATTATGAGTTATGTGTATTTTACTTGCCGCCGCTTTTGTGATTGACCCTTGTTTTCTAAAATTGATGCATAGGTACCGAGCCCGGCTATGCCGAGGAGGAGGCGGAGGTTGAAGCGTTTCAAATGCTTGAGCCAACTGCTATTCCCGAGTGGGGTGTAAATGATGGCTTCGAGGCCGTCTAGTCATGCACAGGAGTGACTCATTTAGTTTGCAATTATTTAAATAAATCATTCTTTAGAAACTTAATTCTTTAGTGGGACATTGTAATAAATTATTATTCATTTTATTTGCAACTTGGAATATTATTATTATTGTTTTCTGGAAATATGCAAATCTAATTTCCATTGGTATCTATTGAATGAAAATATTTCAGCAAGTTTGCATGAATGAGAAAGGCCTAAACTCACCACGGCCTAAGATCCTATGGGAAAAATATTTAGGAGTCAATGGTTCTATTTATAGAAAAATATAATAAAAGAAAAAAAAATTAAATTGACTCCTAATTTCACATAACCCTAGTTTCATTTTGGGGACGTGACAGTTGGTACCAGAGCTCCAGGCATATTTCTAAAAGATTAAAAGTGGATAGAAACATAGGACGTGTGTGAGGTTCCGATTTCGTTAGACACATTTTACCCGCTTTGTGTAAAGTCTATAGATTTGTTTGCTAGAATTGGTTTAAAAGAAATTGTCATCAGTACTTTCCTCGAATCTGAGTTCAGATAGAGAAGTTGATTTTACCAGCAAACTTGGTGCTTATGACAATAAATGACTTCTATGTCATTTGGAGCATGGATTGGTTGAGGACCTATCGAGCTAAAATGGACTGCTTTAACAAGATTATCAAGTTTAAAGTCAAATCAAACACTGTTAAGTTTATTGGGCAGCCGAAGCGAATTTCCACAAGTCAGATATCAACCTTGAGAGCAAAAAAATCGTATGCTGAGGAATGGTTGTGAAGGATACCTAGCGTTTATCACAGAGGATAAACAGCCCAAGGTGGTGGGGGATGTATCAAAGATACCTATAGTTTGTGAGTTTTTAGATGTCTTCCCAGATGAGATTCTAGGATTACCGCCAATTCGAGAAATCGATTTCACCATAGAGTTAGCTCCAGGGACAACACCGATCTCCAAAGCTCCTTACAGAATGGCACCAGCTGAGTTGAGAGAATTGAAAATTCAGCTGCAAGACTTATTGGATAAAGATTTCATAAGGCCTAGTGTATCACCATGGGGAGCACCTGTTTTGTTTGTTGAGAAGAAAGATGGTTCCATGAGGATGTGCATCGACTACAGACAGCTCAATCAAGTCACGATCAGAAACAAATATCTATTAGCTAGGATCGATGAGTTGTTTGATCAGTTACAGGAAGCCAAATTCTTTGCGAAAATAGACTTGAGGTCAGGATACCATCAGCTGAGAGTTAGATATCAGGATATGTAGAAGACGGCATTCCGAACTAGATACGGCCATTATGAATTTCTACTGATGCCGTTTGGGCTAACAAATGCTCTAGGAGTTTTCATGGCTTTGATGAATAAGATCTTCGCTCCATTTCTTGATCAATTTACGGTGGTTTTCATCGATGATGTGTTAGTATACTCCAAGTCTCGTGAGGAACATGAGAACCATTTTAGAACTTCATTGCAGACTTTAAGGGATCACGAGCTCTAAGCGAAATTGAGTAAGTGTGAGTTCCGGCTGGAGCAGGTGTCTTTCCTTGGTCACATCATTAGCAGAAAGGGTTTAACAGTGTATCCAACGAAGATTGAGTCAATTGTCAATTGGCAGAGACCCACTTCAGTGTTAGAGATATGCAGTTTCCTTGGTTTGGCCAGTTATTACAAATGATTTGTGCAAGGATTTTCGTCAATTGCAGCGCTGTTGACTAAGTTAACACGGAAAGATGTGCCTTTTGTGTGGTTTGACTAGTATGAAGCCAGTTTTCAAGAGCTGAAAACCTGATTGACTACAACTCCTGTACTCACACTACCATCGGAGAGTGGTCAATTTGTGATTTATACTGATGCTTTAGGTGTTGGTTTGGGATGTGTACTCATGCAAGATGGAAAAGTTGTTGCCTATGGATCTAGACAACTTAAGGAACATGAGAAAAAGTATGTTACTCATGATCTTGAGCTCGCAGCAGTAGCTTTTGCGCTTAAAAATGTAGAGGCATTATCTGTATGGTGTGAGATTTTAAGTGCATTCGGACCATAAGAGTCTTTAGTATTTGTTCACTCAGCCAGAGTTGAACATGAGGCAGATCAAATAGATGGAGTATATTAAGGATTTTGATTTTCCAATCAAATACCATCCAGGGAAAGCCAATGTAGTGGCTGATGCACTAAGCAAAAAAGCAGCGAGGAATGCATGTTTGCAGACAGAATGGTCGTCGGCAGAGATATTTCTAGACTTAGGGGTTGACTTACGACCGGTTAGTGACAGAGTGATGATTGCCAGTATGTTTATCTGGGAGCCAGAAATTTTGGGCAGAATCAAAAGCACACAGTCAAAGGATCCAGAGTTGGTCAGGGTGATTAAGCAAATTAAGAGCAGGCCGGACTTTAGATTGATAGATAGTGTGTTGTACTATCAAGATAGATTGTGTGTCCCAAACATAGAGGAGCTGAAGAATGAGATCCTGACAGAAGTGCACCATTCTCGTTTCACCATTCACCTTGGTAGCACAAAGATGTATCAAAATCTTCGTAGTCATTACAGGTGGAACAACATGAAAAAGGAGATTGCAGGATTTGTTTCCAGGTGTTTGACGTGTCAGCAGGTTAAAGCAGAACACAAGAGACCCCCAGGACTTCTGAAGCAGTTGGCAATGCCGAATTGGAAATGGGAACATATCATGATGGACTTTATATCAAGACTTCCAATGATTCATGGTAAAGACAATATCTGGGTGATAGTGGACAGATTAACTAAAGTTGCATATTTTCTACCGATGACCATGAAGACACCCAAAGATGAGTTGGCTAAGATGTACATGGAGGAAGTAGTCAGATTGCATGGTATAGCAGTATCAATCGTCTCAGATAGAGATCCGAGGTTTCTGAGCAAGTTCTGAACACGACTTCAAGAGGCACTCGGTACTACTTTGAACTTCAATACAGCATATCACCTGAAGACAGATGGGCAGACGGAGAGGACCAACCAGACACTAAAGGATATGCTGCGTGCTTGTGTATTAGACTTTGGAAAGGATTGGCAGAAAAGCCTTCCTCTTTGTGAGTTCGCATACAACAACAGCTACCATTCAAGTATTGGTATGGCACCTTTTGAGGCGTTGTATGGGCGCAAATGTAGGACCCCACTTTGTTAAGAGGAAGTTGGTGTCCGGAGTTTTCACGGGCCGTCGATAGTCAGTGATACCAGTGAGAAAGTTCAGCAGATTCATGCCAAATTGAAAATTGCCAAGAGTAGACAGAAGAGTTATGCTGACTTGAAGAAGAGAGATCTCGAGTTTGCAGTAGGCGATTTTGTGTTTGTAAAAGTGTTGCCAGCTAGAGGAACACTTAGATTCGAACAAAAGGGCAAGTTGTCTCGCAG
Organism: Sextonia rubra; assembly: GCA_037013555.1. Lineage (NCBI taxonomy): Eukaryota > Viridiplantae > Streptophyta > Magnoliopsida > Laurales > Lauraceae > Sextonia > Sextonia rubra. The sequence continues at coordinate 71,535,178 of JASUAD010000001.1, forward strand.
ATTCATTGGGCCATTTGAGATTCTTGAGAGAGTGGGAGATGTAGCCTACAGATTGGCGTTACCAGCAGAGTTGTCAGGAGTTCATAACGTCTTCCATATCTCGATGTTGAAGAAGTACGTCATCGATCCTTCGCATGTTCTTCAATATGAGCCGCTCGAAATTTAGCCAAATGCTACCTATGTTGAGAAGCCATTACAGATCATTGATACTAAGGAGCAAGTCCTACAGACGCGGACCATTCATTGGGTGAAGGTTCAATGGGAGCACCACAGTCCAATGGAGGCCACTTGGGAGCTCAGAAACCAGGTGAAGAAGTTGTACCCAGATCTTTTTCCTAAGGTACGTTAGACATTTGGAGGACCAAATGTTCTAAGGGGGGAGGAATGTAACATTCCTAACCTAAGTATTTATTTTACTTAATTTAAATATAATTTTATTTAATTGTTTGTATTTTAGTTAATTAAGGTCATTATAATTATTTAAATTTCTTTTGGGTTTTAGGCTAATCGGATAGTAGTTTTAGGACTGTGAGTATCCATCGTTTGACCAGACCCAATTCGGACCCATTTTTGGACCCATTAAACCCAAGAACCCAAACCAGGCCTCTACTTATAAATTAACTTAAACAATGGGGTTCTTTTTACAAAATCCAAAACTTACCCTTAAAACCCTATTCTCTTCTTATATAATACGATCACAGCAGGCCCTTTCTCGCCATCTCTACAGTGCATCTTCTTCCTCTCCATCATCTTCATCTTCTTCATCATCTCTTCTTCCTTTTCTTCTTCTTCTTCTTCTTCTTCTTCGTTGGATTTGGTGGGCGTGCACGAGGGAGATCTAGGATCATCATCTTTCTTTCATCAATCTTCTTCTAAGGCAAGTAGTTGCACTTGTCTCTAATGATCTTCACTAGTTTCCTTGATTCATCATGATTTAGATGTGGTAACAATGCCCAATAAAATTTTAATTGATGATGTTAGGTTAGATGTGTATGGATTTCTCAGATACTTGTTGATGATATTTGACGGATTTGATGAAATGGAACTGGGCCACTTTGAGGATGGGTCTTTGGTTTATAAAAAAAAAAAAAAAAAAGCATGATCGTGTCTGGGGATGAACCCCAGACACTATGCAAGGCGGAAGACCGATGCACAGGCACATAAGTGCGCCTAGCAGTGATCACAGGGGGGTCTCCCACCTACACGTGCAGGCAGGTGGGCCCCTGAGCACTGCTCCCAGATCTGGAGACATATACATATAAAAAAAAAGAAAAAAAAAAAAAAAGATGGTATCTGGGCTGGTATGCAGATGGACGGTCCCTGCCGTGCACATCAGGGGCTGCAGTCTTTATGTGCACAGCAGGGTACTGTTGGGCTTGTGTGTGTGGCCGGTGCAGTGCAGATGGGTGAGGCCCTGGCCCGGCTGCCAAGTGGGGCCATCAACTGGTGGGACCTCGGGCAGCAGGTACAAGTGGGTCCATCACCTTGTGGGTCCCTGGCAGTGAATATATGTGGGTTGATGATTATTGGGATTGCTAGCAATGGTGTATCGGTGGGCCACCCCTTGTGTGGGATCATGGGAATGGTAGACTTGGGGACCGATAATTTATTTAAATGTTTATTTAACCATTTATTTATGATTTTCTTTGAATGGTTTACATACCATGGAAAACCCTTGTGTTGGTCTTGGAACTCAATGAATCTGATTTAATAAAATTAAGTCCATCACATCATCAAAGGGGTTATGCGGGCAGATTTCCCCTTACAAATTTCATGGTTTGCACATGATGGTACAAACCATCCGCACTCAGATGAAGTGAGAATTGGGCTATGCATCATCCCGGTTTTCAAAAAAATTCCCAACCTTACTTCATCTTGGTTCGTGTGGAGTTGTCACATGCGTGAATTGTGGTCACAGTGTTAGGAATGTTTGTGGAGTTATTTCTTAAGCATTGTGTTGCATTTCTTTACCTCATTGCATACATGTTAGAATTCATACCAGTGTTTATGATGATTTGGACCGTGTTGTGGCTTAGACAATGCAGTATTTAATTGTGAGGTATTCATGTTGTGCTGAAAATTATTTTATCGGTATGACTTTATGATATGATATTTGGATACCTATTCTGGCCAGCCCATCACACTACCGTAAGATGTGTCTGTCGAACAATCACTAAGCCATGTTTATGAGTCTCGACACAGGAAGGGCAGGGCTGTGTGAGATTATTATGCGGATCTGGTCAATGGACGACTGCAGTCGGTACACAGACGTATACTGTGATAATTTTTACCGGACTTAGGGCCGAAAGCGAGCTTACCACTCGTACACGGTTGGTTCCACTGTGATCTTTTGTACAGGATGCTAGGCATCTGAAGACGGATTTGATCCATCGTTTCTGGACAGGATGCGAGGCATCTAAAGACGGTATAATTCCCGTAAGGGCATCAGCTGATGCGATGCTCAGCGAATGTGATGTTGTTTATTTGATGAAGAGTTGGATTTAGGATCCGTTCCTTCTTTTATGCATGGCATTCTTTATTTTACATTGTTCATATATTCTTATGATTTTTCTTGTCTTATTCTCACATTGATAGTGTATTTCATTATAAGTTATGTGTATTTTACTTACCGCCACTTTTGTGGTTGACCCTTATTTTCTAAAATTGATGCACAGGAGTGACTCATTTAGTTTGCAATTATTTAAATAAATCATTCTTTAGAAACTTGATTCTTTAGTGGGACATTGTAATAAATTATTATTCATTTTATTTGCAACTTGGAATATTATTATTATTGTTATCTTGAAATATGCAGATCTGATTTTCATTGGTATTTATTGAATGAAAATATTTCCGCAGGTTTGCATGAATGAGAATGGCCTAAACTCACCACGGCCTAAGATCTTATGGTAAAAAGATTTAGGAGTCAATGGTTCTATTTATAGAAAAATATAATAAAAGAAAAAAAAATTAAATTGACTCCTAATTTCACGTAACCCTAGTTTCATTTCGGGGACATGACAGTTGGTATTAGAGCTCCAGGCATATTTCTAGAAAATTAAAAGTGGATAGAAACATAGGACGTGTGTGAGGTTCCGATTTCGTTAGACACATTTTACCCGCTTTGTGTAAAGTCTATAGATTTGTTTGCTAGAATTGGTTTAAAAGAAATTCTCATCAGTACTTTCCTCGCATCTGAGTTCAGATGGAAAAGTTGATTTTAACAGCAAACTTGGTGCTTATGACGATAAATGACTTCTATGTCATTTTGAGCATAGATTGGTTGAGGACCTATCGAGCTAAAATGGACTGCTTTAACAAGATTATCAAGTTTAAAGTCAAATCAAACATGGTCAAGTTTATTGGGAGCCGAAGCGAATTCCCACAAGTCGGAGATCAACCTTAAGAGCAAATCATATGCTGAGGAATGGTTGTGAAGGATACCTGGCATTTGTCACAAAGGATAAACAGCCCAAGGTGGTGGGGGATGTATCAAAGATACCTGTAGTTTGTGAGTTTTTGGATGTCTTCCCAGATGAGATTCCGGGATTAGCGCCGATTCGAGAAATCAATTGCACTATAGAGTTAGCTCCAGGGATAGCACCAATCTCGAAAGCTCCTTACAGAATGGCACCAGCTAAGTTGAGAGAATTGAAAATTCAGCTACAAGACTTATTGGATAAAGGTTTCATAAGGCTTAGTGTATCACCATGGGGAGCACCTATTTTGTTTTTTAAGAAGAAAGACGGTTCCATGAGGATGTGCATCGACTATAGACAGCTCAATCAGATCACGATAAAAAACAAATATCCATTACCTAGGATCGATGAGTTGTTTGATCAATTACAGGTAGTCGAATTCTTTTCAAAAATAGACCTAAGGTCAGGATACCTTCAGCTGAGAGTTAGAGATCACCAATCCTTATGCCATAGAACAAGCCCTTTAGATCTTGACGAAGAATGTATTCATCTTCAGAAAGAGTCATAGATTCTTCCTTTGAATCATTTTCCTTAACTGAAAACAGCAAATCATCCATAGAAGCCTCTACAATCCTAAAATTGGATTTCACCCACACTTGATTATTTCTTGAAGCTTTTTTAACTTAGATGCAAACCTGAAACCAGCCAAGCCACCCACTTGGATTTAAGACGACCATGAACAAAAAGGTTAGGGCCCCTAAGACTCCACCTTCGAATCCAAAACAATAGGGCAGTGGTCAGAAATAGGTTTAGGCAAGCAACTTGGAAAGAATTAGGATATGGAACTGCCCATTCCTGTGAGATCACCAATCTCTCTAACTTGACATAATAGGGGGTCTCTAATGCTTTGACCAAGTGAAGGAAGGCCGATTTAGCTGCAGGTCAAGAAGCCTCTGATTGTTGATCCAATCATAAAAATCGATCATCTCAGGAGACAAACGGCAACCACCCATTTTTTCTTCAGGAAACCCGATTATGTTAAAACCACCTCCAATGCACAATGGCCTAGCCCATCTAGCAATAACTGCAGAAACGTTTGTCCAAAACTGGACTTTTCTGGTTGCCATTTGGACCATAGATGGCAGAAATAAGGCACCCCCTGTGGTTCTGAAGGTCTAGAAACATAGCTGAGACCAAGAAAACCCCTACCCAATGATCCTTGAGAGCTGAGGCAGCTCTTATGATTATCCCATAATAGTAGGATTCCCCCATAGGCACCAATAGTCTTCAAACTCACCCAATTAATGAATTTACAACCCCAAATGTCTTTCACCACACCATCCTCCCCTATGCTGATTTTTGCTAAATTAAGACTACATCAGCTTTTTTAAAGCAAATCACCTGCTTGACAACTTGTCGCATTCCAAGATAAAATCTTCATTTGTAACACTCAAAAGAAGCTATTACGAACATTGATTTCCTTCTGTCCTAGTTGCACCCTGCCATAATTAACTGAGCTTTTCAAAGCCTAGGTTCTCTAGTTACTCTCTTCCTAGATCTATCATCTACTCTAGAGGCTTTGTTACTTTCTTCACGACGTTAAGGAGAATGGATCAAACCATTGTAGTCACTGTCCTCATTTCCAACTGTCAGTCCAACGATCTTGCCAACTCAGCCACTTATTTGATACCAACTTTTCAGATGACGGAATGTACTTCTCTGAGATGTCATTTTCAAATGCATTTTCCCCATTTCCATTGCAACCATCATTCCCTTCCTGCCCTCTAGGCACATGATCAAAAGCATAGAATAAAATAGCGGCTGCTATATCGGCCGTAGCGGCCGGCACCGCTACTCTATGGAGGTGTTAGCGCCGCTAACACCCGTAGCGGTGTTAGCGGCGCTTAGCGGCCGCTACGGCCGCTATTTTCCTGTTGGGCCTATTTAAATGCTCTAACGCCCATTCTTCTATATTTTTCACTCCTATCTCCATCTTTCCTTTTCCCTTTCCACTGTTGTTTGGTCCTACCTTCCTCTTTCTTCAAATCAAAGGCAACAAGGGTCCAAAAACACATTAAGATCTACAAATCTAGATCATTCATCTTCTTTGGAGTCAGAAGGCATCTCTCAAAAGGTATTTTTTATGTGATTTTTTTAGATCTATGGCTCTATTCCTCTTTTCTCCTTCATGAATCTCTTGGAAATGGCTTGTAAGTGATAAATCTATGTTTCTCATAGATCAAACCCCCCATTTTCTATGATTTATTTATTTATTATTTATTTTTTATTCTCGGATTTTTTTATTTTTTGAAAAAAAAATTTTTCTTAAAGAAACACCAACCAAATCACTTGAAAATTACTCCCAAGTGTTAGATCTATGAATCCCATGAATGAATCACACTTTTTTTCTTGTTTATTTGAATTTATTTAATTTTTTTTGTTCATATTAATGACTTTTGGTGGTAGAGGTATTCCTCTAATCATTTCTCAAATCTCAACTTTGTATTAACTCTCATGTCTCAACTCTTTAAGTACAATGTTATTTATAAAGTTATTATTTATTATGTCATTTATTATGTTGAATGTTGATTGTTGGGTTACTGACTCTAGTGACTAATCTCTCTAAATCTTAAATTCTTGACTCTTGAGTCTTGACTTTGAGTCTTGAATCTTGATTCTTGATACCATGTGAAAATTAAGAATGATACTATTATTTTTTAATTATACAGCGATACAAGACATCATGCATTTAGGGGACCGCTACGCCCCCCCTTATTTTAAGCTTTTTTGCAAAACAAACACATATTCTAGCTCATTACAGTTTTCTGAATTTTCTGAAATTTTTTCAAATTTTTTTTCAAATTTTTTTGAATCACACCGCTACACCGCTACGTAACCCCGCTATCGCTACATAGCGCCCGCTACATAGCGTTTTGGCTACTAGCCGCGACGCTGTCCGCTACCGCTATTTTGATCCTTTATCAAGAGTAGGAATTAAGACTCTATCAGAACTGGGTGGGGAGCTAGAGTCCTCATACCAGTTGAGCTAACATGGGGAGAAGGAAGACTTGCTTCCACCACTCTTAATGACTAAAATCCCTTTTTTTTTTTTTTTGGCATTTGACAGATGACTGGACATCCCCCATGGGCCCTCATGGGAGAAGCCAGACTATTCCATAAAGGGAGATTAGAATCCCCAAGACCATACAGAAGGAAGACATGCCACCAAAGAAGCATTAGACACGTCATTTTCCGCAAGAATTAGCTCAGCCTCGTTGTTGAGGTGCTTAGCCGGGGAAGGGTGCATCAACTAGCTTCTTTGATCATTGCCCAGATCCTGGCTCCCTTTTCTACACTCCATTGAGGAAGGGAGGAGAGATGTTCAACCTTCATTAGACACCGCTAGGTTCCTGATTGACAACTTCGATTGTCTTCTCTCCTTGGACTGGAGAGTTGCCTTTTTCATCACCCTAGTTTCCCCTCTCTTCTCTTCCTCTAGCTCAAAGGAAGACCGAGAGTTAAGAAGTTCTTTTTTGTTGGTCCTGAGACCATCTTCCAGCCCATGACCTAGGAGAGGCCCAAATCTGGGATGATCATCTTGATCCAGCAATGAAACATGGCTTGATGGAAGCAGGTCAAGATCGATGGCACCACAACGAAAATTTGCCTCCAAAGGGGGGAGTTTTGAAATCAAAATGTCTATACTGACAACATCATCACCCTCATTCGACTCTGGGCAATACTAGCTTCCATCCCCTTCATCTTCCTCCAAATCTGATCCTCCATCCACGAATCCTCTATTCTTCTTGGTACAGATTAAGTGACCTGGTTGACTATGAGAATCCCCCCATGACAGTGTTTCCATTTGCACGTCTATGGGAATGCAGAAATCATCCAGCCAAAGGAATATTTTATGAGGCAGGCTCTGATTTATATCCCTGGCAACTCTCACCCTGCCATAGAGTGGCATCTCCTTCCTTGTCGTAACAGGATCAACCTCTATTATAGAACACACAATCTCCAAGGAGGAAGAAAGTTTCTTCTCTCCATACATGCAACAGAATGCCTCTAACTCTGATCCAGGTCTAACGCGGTGGTCTGCCCGAGCACCTCCATCCATCTCTCTAATGCCAAAAAGATGGATTTTAGTGATTCAGATGCAAACTACAGAAAAAAAAAAAAAAAAACCACTTCCACTTCCGAGAAAAAATCCATCCACACCACCAAAGGTCCAAGGAATTTGATCTCTTTAGGTTTCTTCGCCACAAAATCTTTCATGTCAGAAATTCCTGCATTAAAATCCTTGAGGAACCCCACTAGGCTGGTCCTCATCGAAGACATGGGAAGGTAGTCTAACTCCTGGAGTGAATTTATCCCTGACAATCAAGCCTCCTTCAGCACTGGAGACGAGATCCTTAAGCACCCTAGTAGGAGAACTCTCCATGCCAGCCTAGCTGATAGGGTTTGCAACCGTGAAGCACTCTCCCCAGGTAGACTCACCCTCTCATCAGAGTTTTTTTCCTTTCTGTATCTGGACAACTTCACCTGGATCTTCCTTCTTCTCCAAGATTTTTCCACAAGCCATCTTGACAAACCTGTCCGCCACTTGGAAGGAACCAAATCTAACAAAAGCAAACCCTGTTTTTCTTCCACTGTGCTTATCAGTGGGGATAAAAAGAGTCCAGAATTTTCCCAGCCTACCGAACATGGCCTCCAGCTCAACTTTTATCATTTCCACTGGGGTGTTATGAGATTAAAAAATGAAGAACAAATTTTCTCTGAGCAGTAGGATCACAAATTTCTCTCAGCAGTAGGATCCTACGACGTAGGAAGTTATACCGATGGTATCATCATCCTCAGCCTGCTTCCCTTTCAGTTTCCTGAGAACCTTTTGCTCACCCGATGCCCCTGCCTTTGAGAAGTTCATTTCAAAGGACATCAAAGACTTCATTACTTCTCTCTCTCACTGTTGGTGGGACCTTATTTAATCCCAACTGCTTCTGTGGCCTAATTTATATTTTACAATCAAGCAGTTTAGTCTGTATATTACATTGATTATTCTTTGATTTGGTTCTAAATCACTAGCGTTTTGCACTTGCTATGTTTTAGAAAATCATCCCCCAATTATCTTTAACCTTCTCTTGTTTTACCAAAACCTTCCTATTGTCAAATTTCATGCATCTAACATAATCAGAGTGACTAGTTTTCCTCTGATCTTTGCAACCTCATAGCAACTTTCTTCCCCTCCCTAGATCACAACTGAATGAAAAGTGACCAAACTGCTCTCCCATTCCCCAGGCACTCTTGTTGTTGGTTGAGAATAAATTATATACCACAATTAAGATCTTGTGATCTGATTCAGGAGGAGAATATCTGTCCCATCGGTTTCAAAATATTCTTCAGGATAAGAATATTGAATCTCAGCAATCTTGTCCATACACATGGCAAAAAAAAATGGGATCATTGAATGGAAGAATCGGCACATTCTTGCTTCTGTCCATGCCTTATTTATTGATTCCTTTGTCCCAACTATTTTTCCAGCTGATGCTGCTCACACTGCTGTATCATTAGTTTACTCCTTTCTTACAGAATTGCTCACCTTATTATTGTTTATTTAAGTCCTATCCTGATTCTAACAAGTGCAATTATTGTTTATTTAATTCCTAGCCTGATTATAACAAGTTACAAGAATTTGTAACTTGGTTGCACTTCTCATGCCCTTTTACCACCACATGTGTGTAATAGACTTGCTTGTCAAGCATGTGCTTTTCTGGGTTATGGTGGTACAGAACAATGTTGTTTTTGTTGAACAGATTCCATGTTTTCATTCTCTTCCTTCTTCCCCCTCGTCATGTCTTTCTGGTCTGCATATTTCTTCCTATCTGCAATCGTTCAGTGTACAATAAATTGTCATAGGGCCTTGTCTACCAGCGGCAACTGCTGACTATTGTTCCTACTTCTACCCCCCTCATTAAGACGGCTCCCAGTCATGTTCCTGCAATTATCTCTGCTGTGCTCATACTTCATCACTCCACTCATGTTGCTTGACAGCCTGACAGATTATCTCATCTAAAGCTTCAATCTGTTTCCATACCCTAAATACTGTTTCCATACCCTAAATACATATAACTATGGGTTGGGTCTGTACATAAGGATTTAAAGCCCTCGATCACGGTGAATCCAGGACTTCAATCAAACCTGAACGATCCACTTGGAGCTGAGTTTTGTGATGACCGAGCCTAGGGATGGGGTTGATGACGGTTGGAAACCCCATACATGGGATTTCAGTCACGGGCAAACCTTAATTAGGGTTTTTTCCTGGGTATTCCATTTAGGAAGCTAGGGTTTGGGTGTTCATGAATTTGGGTTGAGTTGTTGAGCCTCATTGAGTCCTTTCTATGTTGACTGTAAAAGTGCATATCATATTCAAAGCTTACGAAATTCCAGACTTCTCTGCTTATATGAATTGTGCTATCCGTATGTTTCTTTCTATGAATATCTTAAGAATTGATGAAAAACTGTGGTGGAAGGAATTCCTTGAATGTGTTGAACAAGGGTCCACCTGGAATGAGCAGTTGGAACAAAATTTCATTCTTTAATAAGTAGCAAAAGAGAGAACTGAACTCTTTTTGGGAGCTTGGATTGGTTGAACCATACATTATGGATTGATCTAACAACCATCAAAATATGAAAATGGAATAAGAGAGATTTACATAATGATTCAGTGCCCTAATAGGGTCAACTGATAGTATATTTAAAATTAGGGATTTGGACTTTAAGCCCTGATTTACGTCCTTGATTTACATCTCCTATTTACAATTGTAATAAAATTTAATCTAATCAATTATAGAAAGCTTGATTATTTACAATTGCACATGTGATTAGTAACAGTCACATGTGTTTAACACGTGGCAGAGGTCCCACTTATTTGCGATGGCACCCATTTTCTCTACACTCCCCCTCAAATTGATATGTAGTGGAATGGAGCATTAATTTGGAGGTAAGAAAGTCATGGTGGGATTTCATCATAGCTTCTATAAAAATATCTGCCAACTGAAGTTGAAATGAAATACGTGGGGATGTAGAATTTTTTACATGAACTTTTCAAGAATAAAGTGGGAGTCAGCTTCAATGTATTTTGTCCGCTCATGAAACACTGGATTATTGGCAATCTGAATTGAACTTGCATTGTCCGCCAACATCGACATAGGCCCTCTAGAAAAGCCAACAAATTATTTAAGTCAACGGAGCCAAACAATTTCACTAGAAGCAAAAGACAGCTCAGTATTCTACTTCAACCGAGGATTTGGAAATAGTAGATTGATTTTTACACTTCCATGATATAGTAGAAGTCCCTAAGAACATACACCATCCCATAGTAGATCTGCGAGTACTAGGACAACCAGCCAAGTCTACTTTGTCATAACCTCGATGATGTAAAGAGGAAGATGATTAAAATAATACTCTGCTGACAATTCCTCCAATGGACCTAAGGAGGTGATGTACAGCAGAAAAGTGATTTTTGTGAGGATTTCCAACAAACTGACTAACCACACATACAGCATATGCAATATCAGGTCAAGTCATGCTGATCCAACCAAGTGATGGTATAATGTGGCAATAGAAAGAAGAACCCGTCCTCTTTCCTGAATTTAACATTCAGTTCCATTGGTGTGTCAACAGTTCAACCATCAGAGAGTCCAGCCATAGATAAGAGATCCTCAGCATACTTACGCTGATGAACATGGATGCCCAGTGGAGTGTGCGTGATTTCCAGTCCAAGGAAATAACTGGAAATAAGTTGACTCCCCAAAACCTTTCATCTTAAAGGTTTGTGTGAGATATTGTGTGAGATTGCTGATGACAAGCACATCATTTCCACTTATAATGATGTTGTTTGCATATTACAACAAGATGGAGCAACCTTTAGAAGATCGACGTATGTTTAATGAGTGATCACTATGACTTTGATGAAAACTGGCCTTAATGATGGCTTGGCGAAACTTATCGAACCAAGCACGAGGCGCTTATTTCAGACCATAAAGAGATTTCTTTAGCCAACAAACCATCTTAAGAGGACAACGGTAGCTATGTGGAGGACACATGTAAATAGTTTCTAGGAGATCCCCATGGAAAGAAGCATTTTTTACTTCCATTTGCCAAAGAGACCAATGCCTTACGATTATAATACTCAACAGAGTCCTCACAGTTGTCATTTTGGGAACTAGAGCAAAGGTCTCTTCATAATACACCCCATATTCTCATTTAAAACCTTGTGCTACCAAGCAAGCTTTGTTCCAGTCAAAAGTTCCATCGTACTTGACTATAATAGAATAAATCCATTTATTGCCGATAACAGATCCGAAGGAGGGCAGTGGGACCAAATCCCCAGTACATTTCACTTCAAGAGCCTGAAGCTCTTCAGCCATAGCCTTTTGCCAACAAGGTTCCTTGGCCACCTCTAAATGTGAAGAGGGAATGGAAATAGAATCCAAGGTAGTAAAAGGTAAAGGGAAACCATATCTATCAGGAGGATTGGAAGGACGAGAGGATCTTCACAAGGTAGTTAGAGTAGAAGTGTTACCTCATAATGGTAGGGCAGAGTCCAGCAGTTGAAAGGGAGGAGGTCCTGGTGAAACCATGGGAGGCGGCTTGGGACAACAAACATAGACCCGTAAAGGTGCCAAAGAGGGTGGAGGATTAGGGAATAGTGGAAGTAATGAGACTCTAGAGATTTTGGAGTATGATGAAAGTGAAAAAAAATGGTACATGTTCAAGAAAAATTACATTTTGGGAAATCCTAGTACGATGTGCATCGGGATCGTAGCAAAGAAAACCCTTATAATCATCATTGTATCCCAAAAACACACACATTGCAGATTGAGCAAAAAGTTTTGTTCATTCATGAATAGGAAGATGAACAATGCACAGGCAACCAAAAACACTTGAGTGAGAGTACGAAGGAGGGGAACTAAATAAACATTCAAAAGGAGAAACATTCAAAAGGAGAAACTTGATTCAATAGCCTGATTCAAAGTCTATTGATCAAGTGGAATGCTATGTGTAGCTTCACAGCAGAAAGTACGAGGAACCAAACATTCAATGAGGAGGGCCCTAACACATTCTAAAATGTGTTGATTCTTCTATTCAGCCACACTGTTCTGTTAGGGAGCATGTGGCCATAAATTTTTATAGTGAATTCCATTTTCTGCCAAGAAAGAGGAGAAATTTGCAAAGATATACTCTCCCCTTAATCAAAACGAAGGACTTTGATGGATTTATCAAATTGATCTCTCATGAGGTTGTAAAAATTTTAGAACATGGACTCATGGAGAAAACCCTAGATTTTTTGCAAAGAAAGTAAAGGCATGTGTATCGACTATGATCATCAATAAAAGTAACATAACATTTATATCCCAAGTCTACTTAATGTAGCTGCAATTCCCCAAACATCAGAATGAATAATATCAAAAGCATCTACAAATTGGGTGTAACAACCCTGAACTATTAAGGTGGACCAACTGGGCTAGAAAAGCCCACTTTCAGCCAGCCCAATTCATGGCTAGATTGGGCTGCTGGGCCTAAACTTTCAGGTCTTTATTAAATGATAAAACTTGACCCAAGATCCATTTGTGATGATTATATAGTTTCCCAATGGAAGCTCTTCGTTTCACACCAACAAATGTGACCATTTAGCCTTCCCATGTGACTCTTCAAGAAAGAGAAATTCACAAATAGATGTGACCCTTAGCATTCCCCAAATGACTCTTCAAAGAGGAGAAATTCAAGTAGAATTTCTCCTTTTGGACGTCCACTAGTCTATATAAAGGATTCCCTCTTCTTTGGTTACTTTTGTTACATAGGCCCAAAGCCCATCTGAAAAGAGCCCATCTGAAAGCCCATCTGAAAAGAGGAGTCTTCTTTACTTGGAATACTATTGCTGTAATTAGCTGTAATTAGTCTTCCTTCTTAACTTAGAATCCTAATTGATATAAATTAGTGAGTTTTCCTTTCTTAGAGCCTAGATTAAAGGTAATTAGCTGTAATTAGTCTTCCTTCTTAACTTAGAATCCTAATTAATGTAAATTAGTGAGTTTTCCTTTCTTAGAGCCTAGCTTAAAGGTAATTAGCTGTAATTAGTCTTCCTTCTTAACTTAGAATCCTAATTGATGTAAATTAGTGAGTTTTCCTTTCTTAGAGCCTAGATTAAAGGCATGTAAAGATATATATATTGATGTATAATCTCAATAGAAGGACACACAAATTAATACATTCTCAAGAGAATTCAAAATCTCTTCTCTATGATCGTGAGTTTGCCATGGCATCAGGGCCCCGATCTACAGTCCTCTTCTTTTCTAATCTTCTTATTCAACTGGTTTGTAGAATCTTAGTGATAACAGTTATTGGCATCCTGTCGTTGATTGTTCGTGCATGTTACATCAGCAGACCCTCCCATCCTGGTCGACCACTCATCCTGGAATTCTTGGATATTTTTTCAAATTTTTTCGATCATCAGAGGTAGGCCATCTCATCTCTTTTAGTATTTCAGTTTTGTCCAACAGATTTCATCTTAGCCGTTCAAAATTGTGGATTTTGATCCATTTTGAGTGAGACCTCTTTCAGCAGTAGCGAAATTTGACTACCCTTCCATCCCCTGTCTTTGATCTGTCTCGAGATCACTTGGTGGGGTCCACGTGCTACCTTTTCCCCTGAAATCAAGGACGTACTACTTTCCTGTTGTTCTCTTTTGGCCAAAATCAATTTTAATCTAACATTGAGATGGACAAATCTGAGGTTACTTTGATCAAATTCACTGGACAAAATTACCCTGCATGGTCTTTTCAATTCCAAACCTACCTCGAAGCTAAGGAATTGTGGGGTTTTGTTTCTGGTGCTGACCCTAAACCCACTGAGGATAAAAAAAAAAGATCTCCTCTTGGCAGACAAAAGATGCCAAAATCAAATCCTGGATTCTGGGATCGGTTGAGCCTCATCTGATAATGCATCTCAAGCCTTACCCCACTTCTAAAGCCATGTGGGGGTATTTGAAGTAAGTATACCATCAAGATAACTCTGCGCGACAGTTCCATCTTGAATGTGCTATTGCTGAATATACCCAAGGGCCTTTGTCGGTACAAGATTACTATTCAGGTTTCCGTACACTGTGGTCGGAATACGACAGTATTAAATATGCGGATGTGGCTGACAATGTGTTGGCGGTAATTCAAGACCTTTAGGCATCTAGTCAGCGAGATCAATTTTTGATGAAACTGCAGCATGAATTTGAAAGTTTCCGATCTGCTCTGATGAATCGGTCGCCCCTACCTTCCTTGGATGTATGCTTGAATGAGCTTTTACGCGAAGAACAGCGCCTTACGACCACGGCTCATATTGCTCAACAAAAGACTGAAACCTATTCAGTCGCGTTTTCGGCACATAAAAATTCTCAGCCTCGAGACTTGAGCAAAACCCAATGCTACAGTTGTCAGAAATTTGGGCACATTACCTCTCAATGCAAACAAAAAGTCTGCAGTTACTGTAAAAAGTCGGGACATATCATCTCTAAATGTCGTCGCCGTCCTCCACGTCAGTCGACAAAATATCAGACTCCACAGTCTCCAGCATCGCAGTATCCTACTCCACCGTCTCAGACTCCGCATGCTTATGTGGCTTCCTCGGTTATGCCTGTTCCTACATCTGCAACCCCACAGACTGGGTCCTCCTCATCTCTCACTCCTGAATTGGTTCAACAAATGATTATCAATGCCCTCTCTGCTTTTGGTCTATCAGGTAAGTCTTCTTCATCTTCCACTTGGTTTCTTGATTCCAGGGCGTCTAATCATATGACGTATTCCCACACTCCTCTCTCCAATATGACAAGTTACACTGGCCCTCTCCAAATACAAACAGCTGATGGAGGACATGTTCCCATTACTGCCATTGGCGATATCCCTCGTTCCATCCCATTGAGAAATGTTTATCTTTGTCCTAATTTAACTTCCAACCTATTGTCAGTCGGACAACTTGTTGAAAATAATTTTAAGATCTCTTTTTCTTCTTCTGGTTGTGTTGTGCAGGACCAGATGTCCGGGAAAGAGATCGCGAGGGGGCCTAAGTGTGGACGCTTGTTTCCGCTAGATCTTTCTCAAATTTCTAGGAATCAATTTGCCAATAATGTGTTTTGTTTTTCTCTTAGAGATAATTGCCGGTTGTGGCATAATAGACTCGGACATCCTAATTCCAAGGCTTTGTCCCTTATGTTCAATTCTGGTTTATTAAATAAATCTCTTGGTTTATCTTCTTGTGTGACTTTTTATTGTGCTACTTGTAAAATGGGAAAGAGCAAAACACTTCTGTTTCCTCAATCCACTTCTCACACTTCTCAGTGTTTTGATTTAGTTCATAGTGATATATGCGGAATTGCTCCCGCTCTTTCCCACGCTCACTATAAATATTTTGTGAACTTTATTGATGATTTTAGTCGGTTCACATAGGTCTACTTTCTGCATTCCAAATCTAATGTTTTTCATGTTTTTCAAATTTTTTTGGCTTATGTTGAAAATCAATTTTCCACCTGCATTAAAATCTTGCGAACTGATTCTGGCGGGGAATATATGTCCTCTGATTTTCAACAGTTTTTGCAAACCAAAGGCATTATTTCTCAAAGATCTTGTTCTTATACTCCCCAGCAGAATGGAGTCGCTGAACGGAAAAATAGACATCTTCTTGATGTCACTCGTTCCCTTCTTCTGGAATCCTCGGTTCTTACTCGTTTTTGGGTTGAGGCACTAGCTATAGCAGCTCATCTTATCAATCGTATGCCATCAACCTCCATTGAGAATCAAAGCCCATATTACCGTTTGTACAAGACTGCTCCATCCTATGATGATCTTCATGTTTTTGGCTCCATTTGTCACTTGCCTCCTTCTGAAAGGACAAAACTCACAGCACAATCAGCTCAGTGTGTGTTTTTAGGTTATGCACCCTTCCAGAAAGGGTTCCTTTGCTATGATCCTCACATTCGTCGGTTCCGTATCTCTAGGAATGTCATCTTCTTTGAACATCAGTGTTTTTTTCAAAAACAAATTGATCCTCCTGACTCCTCTTTTGTGTCCTTACCTGGTTTTTTTGAAGACTCGTCAGTTGTTCGTTTTAATCCTAATTTTGTGTATCACAGACGAAACAGCACAGCGCATACTAGTGATCCCCCTCCTGATCTTCCTCCGGCCTCCGGTTCAGGCCATACTTCACTGCGTCGCTCCACTCGGATTTCAGTCCCGCCAGACCGTTATGGCTTCTCCCATACTTCCTTAATGGCCACTTTGTCTTCTTCTTCCATTCGACAATCATATTCTCAGGCTGTGCAGGTTCCGTGTTGGAAAAAGGCTATACAAGATGAATTGGATGCGTTAGCACAAAATCATACGTGGGATATTGTACCATCTCCTATGGGTGTCAAACCTATTGTATTGGCTGTAAGTGGGTTTTTTCTCTCAAATTAAAATCTGATGGATCTTTAGATCGTTATAAGGCGCGTCTTGTTGCTCTTGACAATTGGCAGGAATATGGCATTGATTATGATGAGACCTTTGCTCCGGTTGCCAAGATGACCACCCTCCGCACTATTCTTGCTGTTGCTGCATCTCAATCTTGGCCTCTCTATCAAATGGATGTCAAAAATGCGTTTCTCCATGATGATCTCAAAGAAGATGTTTATATGCGATTGCCTCAGGGATGCTCCTCCGGCCCTGGTATGGTTGCTAAACTTCGTCGCTCCCTTTATGGTCTGAAACAAGCTCCTCGCGCATGGTTTGAGAAATTTCAAGCTATTCTTCTCCGCTTGGATTTTCATCCAAGCCCATATGATCCTTCTATGTTTTTACATCATGCTCCATCCAGGATCACAATACTCCTTGTCTATGTTGATGACATCGTCATTACCGGTCCTAATGCCGAAATGATTCAGAAGCTCCAAGCGTCTCTTCGTGAGTCATTTAAAATGAAGGATCTTGGCCCTTTCCACTATTTCCTCAGTCTTAAAGTTCATCAATCGCCTAAAGGTATCGTTCTCCATCCGCACAAATACACTATTGATCTCATCGCCTTGGCTAGTCTTACTGCTTCTGCTCCTGTTGATACGCCAGTAGAACTGAATGTCAAACTCAGTCACGACGAAGGTGATCTTCTTTCCGATCCTACTGCCTATCGCCAGTTGGTTGGGAGCTTGATCTACCTCACGATCACTCGACCCAATATCTCTTATGCGGTCAACCTGATGAGTCAGTTCATGACTACTCCTCGTCACCTTCATCTGGCTGCTGTTCGCCGCATCATTCGGTACCTTATTCGCACACCGACTCGTGGGTTGTTTTTTCCATCCAACAATCCTCTGACTCTCAAAGCTTATTCAGATGCTGATTGGGCTAGTTGTCTGGATACTCGCAGATCGACAACTGGATGGTGCATGTTTTTAGGTGATAGTCTCATTTCTTGGAAATGTAAGAAACATGACAAAGTTTCCAAATCCTCTACTGAGGCAGAGTACCACACCATGTCTGCTGTATGCTCCGAAATTCTTTGGCTCTGTGGTTTGCTTTCTGACATTGGTTTTCCAGCAGCAGGAGCTACCCCCCTCTATGCGGATAATACCAGTGCTATTCAGATTACTGAAAATCCGATTTCTCATGAACGTACTAAACACATCAAGGTTGATTGTCACTTCATCCATGATGAGCTTAAACGTGATGTCATCAGCCTGCCACATGTCTCCACTGAACTTCAACTTGCTGATATTCTCACCAAAGGCCTTCCACGACCATGCCATCAGTTCTTGGTTTCCAAATTGATGCTTGTCGATTCTCCCACATCAATTTGAGGGAGGGTATTACATAAGCCCAAAGCCCATCTGAAAAGAGCCCATCTGAAAAGAGCCCATCTGAAAGCCCATCTAAAAAGAGCCCATCTGAAAAGAGGAGCCTTCTTTACTTAGAATACTATTGCTGTAATTAGCTGTAATTAGTCTTCCTTCTTAACTTAGAATCCTAATTGATGTAAATTAGTGAGTTTTCCTTTCTTAGAGCCTAGATTAAAGGTAATTAGCTGTAATTAGTCTTCCTTCTTAATTTAGAATCCTAATTGATGTAAATTAGTGAGTTTTCCTTTCTTAGAGCCTAGATTAAAGGCATGTAAAGATATATATATTGATGTATAATCTCAATAGAATGACACACAAATTAATACATTCTCAAGAGAATTCAAAATCTCTTCTCTATGATCGTGAGTTTGTCAACTTTTTCATAGATGAAGAGTAGAAATCTAATACTGGGAAATCTGAAATTAGAAGCAAGGAATTTCAACAAGGAGCATCTAGCATAGTGGATGTCAGATTTGAGGTCACTCATCACATATACAAAGTGAGTAGAATTTCTGATATACTCAATAGAATATTTCGCTATCAAGGAAAATGGTCTTTCATATATTATTCTACTACTTGGAACCAATTTAAACATATAAAAGTTTCTGTTGATATATTTATGTCTTAAGAACAAGATATAAATCCATCTTGACCTCAGAGATGTGTTTTTCCTTTGATTTGGACCAATAGTAGCCCACTATTCTAATAATCAGATTTGTATTGAGGAGAATATAAAGTTGTCGACATGTCTGTAAAGGGGAAATAAGGATATAAACTCATTCTCTCTGTATAGATTAATTGTTACTTTAATCCTATGATTATGCCTCTTTAAGATTGTTTTTACTCAAGAATATGATAGATTAATGTTCCAAGGAAATCAGGAATGGGGAAAATTCCAGTTCAGGTTGACAATGAGTGTCTTGGCCGTTTGTGGGTTGTAGGCCCTTGTGGCCCACCCAATCTGGGATCAAGTCCCCACATCTGGTAAGGGACTGATGGGCGACCAGAAGGGTAGTGGACCCATGATGATTGGACCATTGGGCCACCTCCATCCAAAGGATCCAAATGGACTGGGCGTGAGAGCCCCTTCATTTGGCACAAGTTCTGTTGAACCATTTTCTTTTATGCTGTTGTGTGAAACTATTTACAGTCACATGACATAAGTTCTGGATATTTATATAGAAGCCTCTAGGTTCCAAAAATTATTAATCCCTCCTTAGGAATGGTCGTAACCCATACTTCTTTAAGAATTAATAGTGATTGCTACCTCCCCCATTGATAACTAACTGTGAAAATGTTCTATTAGTATGATAACCTGTTGTAACCTTATGTGCATTACAGTATAATATCTAAGAAGCTCTTTCATTCACCAGTGAATTAAGATCATGTGAACAAGATGAAAGAAAATACTGCAATTAGTTTGAGACCAAACTTGAACTGCCTTTATCTTACTGTTAGATTATTTTATTATTCGATAGTAGTACTCAAATTCTGATTTTTAACCCAGGTCTAATATCATCAATAAGAACAATTGTTTAAAGTGAATAATTAAAATGGGACTCATGCCACCTGAACATAATGATTAGATCAAATATAGTCCTGGTATTCATTCTATGACTAAACAAGATATCAAAGATATTATCAATACCACATATCCGAGGATATCAGTTACGACTATGAGTGGGGCGAGATTCCAACCCAAGATATGTGGGACTGAACAACAGAAATAGTATGATGATACCTATTTTGAAGTCTATAAGATAAGGAATAGTATTACGAATTACTAAGAAGTGTCTGTCTTCCGATGGTGCTGGATATGACTTGCAATATAATTGGTGACAATCTTGTCACAACAAGAATATGAATTCTCTTGTGAAAACATAAGAACTATTATAAATTAAGATGGGTGACAGCTTTGTCACGACAAGATTATTGATTTCCTTGTGGAAACATAAGGACCATTATGAATTAAGATAGGTGGCAGCTTTGTCACAGCAAAAATATGAATTTCCTTGTGGAAACATAAAGACCATTATGAATTAAGATGGGTGACAGCCTTATCACGACAAGAATATGAATTTCCTTGTGGAAACGTAAGAACTTCTACGAACTAAGATGGGTGGCAATCTTGTCACGACAAGAATATGAATCTCCCTTGATGAATGGTGACAATATGATCACAACAAAATACAAATCCCTTATGAAAGTACAAAACAACAATCATGGTGTACATCAAGCTATGTTGTTGAACAAGATTATGAACTTATCCTTCAAGGTAAGCCTTTGAATTTTCTTTTCATAGAAAACATATGAATGACTTTGCTCTGTCTGATGAATTTGATTCTACCAATACATTGATGAGGATGGATAACCGAAACAGAAATGATAGAACAATTGTAATATTAAATCTATGTTATCGTGCTAGTTTCTATGAGAATGATTTAAACTTAATTCTTTGTTTGATTATTCTCCTAATTTAGAAATTCTACTCATCAACGTTACTGACTAGTGGATCGCCCCACTACAAGTAACACATTCGTAGCGAGATCTAGGAATGACAGAGATTAGCCTATAGATTATGACATGCATCAGTGATTGAGAGATTGAAGGACATCCTAGATTTTAGATGGGACCAACCCTTATTTTGGAATATTCTCTTGGAATTAAATTAAAGATTGTTTTTTCTAGCTAAACCTTTAATGACTTGTTAAGACATTGATATTGAGATTTAAATATTCATCTTTGTTTGGACTAATGCTCTTGGAATTTAATTTATGAATGTTATTGTGTTATAAACATGTTAACATCTTAAGAATTTGAAAAGCTCCAAATTCTAGGGGCGTTCCATTGGGAATTGAGTGTGGGAAAGGATAAAATATGGCTCTTACTTTGGTAACAAGAATTACATGTTGAATGTAAAAGAGAATAAAGCATGCTTTTATTTGAAAAAGAAGAGTCCAAACATCTAATACGAAATAACAAAAATAATCTCTCATTATTCAAATGACTCAATTATTAGTGCCAAAGGGTCCACACATTATTTCTAGACAATGAAGATGAATCAAAAGAAAGATCGCAGTCTGTGGTCCAAGAGAAATAGCCTCCCATGTTTACATTCATTCCCTAACACCTTCCTAGCCTATTGTTCCTATATAACACAACCATTAGAACAAAAAGGTTACTAGATAGCCATGGTCTACAAATTGTCCAACTGAAACTAAGTGTGCAGATAACTTTGGGGCAAAAATACACTGGACAATGTAAGAGAGTGATTCTAAGAGGTAGTAAGACCAACAGAACCAATGATAGCGATGTACAACTGTTTGACCATTGGCAACCGTAATATGTTCATGTCCAGCATAATGTTTTATATTATTGAAGTGTTGGTCAATAGATGTCATATGATTTGATGCCCCCAAATCAATAAACCATGATAAAAAAAAAATGGGACATATGTAGTATGCTATGAAGCATGAATACAAACACGGGATATGGATACAACACAACACGGACACAGCAATATGACAAATCCTAAAAAAGTAAGATACGGACACGGCTAGGACACAACAAATAATGAATATATTTATTTATATATAATCATAAAATTAAAGAATAATTATATTTTTAGCCAAATTAAGAAGCATAATGAAGATATAACAATTCAAATCAAGGGATAATAGCAATTTTGAAAAAAAAAAAAAAAAGCAGCAGCAGCATGAAAGTACAACAACAATAAAGGGGAAAAAACAGCAACAGCAGTTCTGGAAAACAAACAAACAAACAAACAACAGTAGCAAGGAAAAAAATAGCAAGAAGGAAAAAAAAAAAAAAAAAGAAAACGAATTGCAGAAAGAAAAAAATGATAAAAACAAACAATAGCAGCAAGGGAAAAAAAACAACAGTCCTGAAAAAAAAAACACAACAGCACAAACAATAGCATGGCGATGTGTCCCAACGTGTCCACCCCATGTCTGAAATTAAAAAAAAAAAAAAAAATAGGACACGTTTTTGGCGTGTCGAACACATGCTCGAGCCGTGTCTGCGTTCGACACGTGTCCGATACGAACATGAGGATTCTATACAAGTGTCTTCCTAGGTAATATGAATAGATTGACTAGAGATACCCATTGCAAAGAAGGCAGAAGCTATAGATGCATTAACCGAACTTTGGACAAAGCTCCAAATCATGTTGCGAATCTATTCTGGAGAAATAGTCATGCCAATGGAGGAAGAAGCTTCATTAGTGTGTACTTAAGCAAGAAGTGCTACCTGATTAAGACAAGCTTTCTACTGTCCATGATCATTCTTCCATTGGGGTCGGCAGGTGCACATGGAAATAATATGTCCATTACATTTATTGTAGTTGCAAAAAGTTTTCTTTCGCAATTTCTAGCAACATGACAATACCCTTTGCATTCAAAACACAACCTTGGCCCCCTGAGTCCTTTTTGGTGTCAAAAAAGCAGTTTCTTCTGATCTTGGAACAACAAATGCTTGTGATTCATTAGTTAGAACATGGTGGGTTTAAAGCCTAGTTTCTTTTCTTAATACCTCTTGAACACAAGTTTTTAAGTATGGGGACACTTCTCTGTTCATATGTGTACATTTCCAACTCATTCCAATCCCTAATTTATGATCAATTGCTATGCTTGTGTTATTCTAGGGCTAATTAGTGAGGTTTGGGGGTGTCATTAGTAGCACTGGTGGGATTTTGGGCTTAATTCCAGCTTATTAGGGGGTTATTTGAGACTTTAGGGGTGTTTTGTAATTATTATAAGTTGGGGAGACTATACCCTTTGGTTAGTATTTGAGAGAACTAGGGGTCCTTAGGGGAAAACTCCATATCCTATGAGTTTTCAGAACCACCCTTGGGTTTCCTTCTTTGCCAAGCCACTTTAGTAAGGGCATTTTAGTCTTTTCCTCTGCAAATCGAGTCCTTATAACTGCCCCATTTCAATGAAATTTCAATCCCTTCTCTTTTCCCTCCCATTTCTCCCTCTCTTTCACTCTCTCTTCTCTCTTCCTTTCTTCCTTATCCTCCAAGATAGGGTTAAAAAGAAAGATCCAGCCCCTCCCATGGCCGAATTCAGCTAACAAAGAGGATTTCCAGGTTGCTTCTTCTTCCTCTCATCAGTTCTCTTGATAGATCTCTCTTCCCTCATCTCATCAAGGTAAATTACATACCTTAATTCTATTTATTGATATTTCTAGGGTTCTTTCGTTGAATTTCAGCCCTAAGAGGTGTTTTCCCCTTGGATTTGGGTGTATGAGAGAGAGACCAACTGGTTTTGGGGCTTTGGAAGAAGATCTTGGGTTTTCTTGGGTTTAAGAGGTGTTTAGAGGTTTTTCCTTTTTGATTTGGCTAGGGCAAGAGCAATATATATGATTCCTAGCATGCTTATGTTTTCTTGATGATTCTCATATGCAATTACATTGATTTCCATGGATTTCTGTAGAGAATTACATGATCTAAGCTCAATTTATTGTTTGAAACCCTTTTGGCATGTTTGGAACCCATTCGTACAAGAAAGGCCCAATTCCTATGTAATTTGATGTGGTAATTGTGTGTAAATGATGGAGGCAAATGTATTTGATGGGTATGGAATGATTGAGAAGTAATTTGGAAGGGTTTGGAAGGGATTTCAATCGATAGAGTCGAGTTCTGGAACTCCACGGTCAACTACGATTCCCTTTGTGGTTGACTGTGGAACTCCAAAACATTGACCGTAGATGCTAGCGGTTGCCTTTCCAAAACTGTGCATTTCCCTTATTTTGAACAACAGTCACCTAGCGGTTGACTTAGAGAAGCCAGTTAACCGCCAGGGTTGGCGGTCACATTTCTAGAATTTGGAGATTTTCCTAGTTTTGAAGAGAGCTGAGCTGGTAGTCAACTGCTGGGGAAATGTCGGTTAACCACCAACCAACCACCATGCTAGTCGGTCACACTTCCAGAACTATGAGAAATTCTAGGTCTTGGACAACAGTCAACTCGCAATCAGCTACGAACTTATACGGTTAGCCCAAACTAGGTTGCAGCTAGCCGCTAGGCTAGGTTTCTTTAAAGGACGGAATTTGTATCTTTCGCCTCCCAAACCCAATTCTATATGTTTAATCACTTATAATTAGATGCTTTAGGATGTGTGGATGGTGGAGCTTAACATACACACATCAGTTACCTAGAGTAGGTTGTAAGAAGCGGAGTTAAGTCTATGGGTGGGTTAATGAACGAGGTTTTGATGTCAATTAACCTCAGAGCACCATAAGATAATTATGGGACATCAAATGCTTGATTTAACCATTGTGTTGGATGACTATGTGCCTATACCGGAATAAGGTGACCTTCAACTTAGGTTGGCTAGTCTTATTCCATTACTTTGATGGTATTGACGGTCAGACATTCCTTACATTCTCGATCCATATGTCGTCCTCTATTCTTATGTGGTTGTTGTTATACCTATGGATGGATTATAATGATGATGGAGACCTTTACCCAAGTTCACCTAGAGAAGACCTTAAATATGAATGGAGGATGGACAACCCATGTCTAAGGCTAGGCGGGCTATTCCAAGGTTGGATTGTTAGGGATACCTTTGTATGGAGCTTTGGCATGATACAAACAATGGAAAATATGGATTTATTGTGATGGAAGTATGGAACATTACTATTGATGGATTGTTATACTTTGATGGCTTGTTTGTGATCGAAGAGATGTGTAGATGGGTTTGGTATCATGGCATGGAATCTGGTGATGGTTTGAATGGTTGTAACCTGCTCGTTTGGATTGGTAGACCTTGCTTACGTAAGGAGAGCCTAGCTAGACATTGTCCTTATATCGTTTGACTTTGGGGCGGCACCAACATCCACTCGGTTAGGAAGCTTACGCATGGACTCGTCCCCTTGGTAGGAACTATCTTTGTTTTGCCATCATATGGGTTTTGTTTTGAGGTGGCATACAGCACTACGTACATCACTTTGGCACGCACACTTTACACATAGTCTCCGGGAATCTTTGTTTCAGCTGGGCTATGATCCCAAGCAATTCCCTGCCGCAACTCAAATATAGTACAGGAGGGCATTGTCATAATACTAGGCAATGTGGATGTACCACTCTGTATAGATGGATGGATGGTTCATAGGTGCCACTTTCTATAGATGGATGGATGATTCATAGGTTCCTTTATATATTGATTCTTGATGTTTATCTTTTGCTACCTGCCTAGATTATCATTCCTTTGTCACTATTTATTCTATTATGATGCATTCATTCTACGATGATTATATATTGTGCTATCAGGTCTTCGGATCTAATTCCCTATCTTTGGTTCCGTATGAAGAGACACCATTACCGATTCCAGGAAATTGTGGCGTTCAAGAAGATGCCCCTGGTAGCTGACTTTGCTTAAGGCCTTAGCGGCAGAGTTTAGCTACTTGTCTCAGAGACGTTACATTGGTACTGTTGAGAGTGATATTCATTGTAGTGAGTTGATTTGGATGTAATAAATTGTAGCAACTCCTTGGGGTTATATTTGGATATGTAGTATGACTATGCTTCCGCTCTTCATTTGATACACTGTGGATCAATGTTAAGCATGCTTCTGCAGATTTTACGCTATTCCTTCAACTTAAATGTTATAATGTGAATGTTTGAAAATTTTTTAAATTGGACCTCACTGTGGACTAAAATCCTCGCTGTCGGCATCCCCAAATTGGGCGTTCCGATTCGGTTTTCGGGATCCAGATTTGGAGGCGTGACAATAAGAGCTGAAAGTACAGATTCTTTGAGCCAACGTTAGCAGAAAGAACATTGTCGGAGGTGCTTCATTTCTTCTTGTTGAGTGAGTTATCTGTTTGTTCTTCCGCTAAGAGTTCTAACGAGCCACATCTACTGGAAGAAGAGGGGATCAAAGGAGTAATAGCCCACTAACATGCTCAAAATTAGATCTCAAGGCCATAAGAAACTGTACTAAACAAGTTTATTGATGATAGGTGTCAAAAGTTATTGAATCAGTTGTACACACAAATTGTGGTTCCATAAGAGCTAGTCGATCCCATGGTAACATCATTTTGATGTAGAAATAACAAGCAGCGCGACTTGTTCAACATTTTCAATTTCCCATTCTAATTGATACCATTGAGCTGGGTTCAACTCAGTCTAAAGCTGAGCCAAATAATCCCAAGAATCTTCTGGTAAATTAAATTCGGCTAAGAGGTTGCCAATTGATGGAAAAATGGAATTGTCAATCCAAGATATAATTTTCCCTATAGAAGAATCCCATTCATTATATTCTGTGTCCTTTGGATCAGGTGAATCAATTTACTTGGAACATATTTCCATAAAGTTTGCCCTTGTACAAAATTCTGCATTAGGTGGGACCAAGAGGCGTAATTGGTGTCATCCAAAACAGTATTGATGCCATTATTACAATAAGACCAAAGAGAATCCAAATAATCAATTAGCCACTGTTGAGACCTGTACCTGGAAAGTTGAGCTCTATGTCCAGAAAAAAAAATCCACAAGCCAAAGATTCAAAGCCCAAAGTAATTGTTGAGAAGAGGCTAATGATATAAATAGAACCACCAATGGGCAGCACGTACTGGATGCAATTGCCAAGCAAGACAAGTTAGTCTGCCAAAGCTATAAAATATCTTGCCAAAGGGAGCGATTAAAAAAAAAAAAGGGAATCTGCGAGGAAGCTTTAATCCACATGAGCCCTAAGCTCTGAGCCCTACTTGTAGGAACTGGACGAAAAAGATGACCGGGAAGATAAGATGAGTAAACAATGCAGCAGGGATTGTATTGATCTCAAAATTCTTGGAATCAACTTCTCAGTTTCAATGGGGTGCAAATGAGGGGAAAATCCCTAGACACAAACTACCAAAGCCACCAAACAAGAACCACCAGACAAGAACAGGATCACAAAGATCACAGAAAGAAACCCTATAAGGATTTTGTTGACATAAACCCTGGAAATCCCTGGTTGAATGTTGAACTCATTGAAAAGGATCAAAAAACTCTTTCTTTAGATGGATCTCAGTGCAAGAAACAGAGAACTAACTAAGCAAGAGTACTGGATCTGATCCAAAAAGGTAAAGCTATAGTCACTCTACTTGATTGAACAGTAGGGAGAGTGATGAATAGAAGATCCTCTCAATAACAGAGATTCGACAGTGAACCATGTAAAATATCAGAATATCTACAAAATAGACAAGAGAATGGAATTATGAATCATGCCATCTTCCTCAGAATGTATTCAGAGTTTATAGTATAACTTTTCTACAATTACATCCAATCATATCCTAATCAAGGATCATTACATGATTTATATTCTAAATCTAAGACTAAAAATAAATTTCATACTAAACTATCAAACAGTAAATCTACAATCAGTCTTCTTGGGCTCAGTTAATCCCTTGGGTTGACTCGACCCACACCTGTGTCTTCACAATACATTACCCCATTTTGAAGTATCAAAGTATAATAGTCACTAATGCGCTTAAAATTTATAAATAATTGCTAGAATAGAATTCATCAATACAGTTCTTCCTATCCTCCCCTCATTCGAGTATGAAGTTAGACGATACATTATAGTAATAGCACAAAGTCTCAAGTTCTCCAAAAAAATAACCTGCAACATAAGATCAAGGTCACAAGAACGGGCATTCTAGAGAAAAAAACAAAAGATGCACTTAGGGGCTTTCCTCTCAAGGGAAAGGCTTAACCAATCAATGTTTTTTTTTTTCCTTTTCTTTTCTTTTATTGGTAACATGACTTGAACCCACTCAATGTTTTTTTCTTTTCTTTATTGGTAACATGACTTGAACCCACAACCACAAGGTTGCAATAGTTGGCACCTTCCACCGTATCAAAATACTACAATTTGTATCTCTAATCTTGAGGAAAACAATTCGTATCTATGCAACAAATCCCATTTACAGATGAATCTTAGTATTCAGGTGTGAATCCTACAATTTGATACTCATTTCATCGTATCTTACGATTCAAGCGATTTAACTAAACAAGAATAATTACAACCAATAAGTTCATATTAATAATCTTTTACATTTTTTTTCTTCTTTATTCTTTCTTCCTTTTAGTGTTTTTATCTTTAAAATGTTGTGTAGTAGCTAACGAAACCTCCTACGATTTTTTTTTCTTTTTTTTTTATCAGCTTTGATGAGGTTTTAAAGATGAATAAAGAACATACATTTAATTATAACATTTGACTAAGCGAATGGTTCTTGTCTACATCTTCTTCGTTTTTAATCTATTTCGGTTTTTTTTCCTTCATGAACACTTTCTTAACGTCAAGAAATATCCTACCATGTAAGATTGATGGTTTGGATTCTGTTTTTACTTTTATATTTGAATTTAAAGATAATAAAAAAATATACATTGACACCTTAAACTTATTTAACAATTTACATATCATTTATTATATATATCAATATACGTCATGATATTTTTTATATGATTGTATGATAGACTATTGTGCTATTGTATTTATATAACTATAATGGGGAAATAGATGGCTATGAATAATTACTTTTTTATTTTTAATTATTTTTTATTTTTATCAGAAAAAATTAAAAATCTTACAATTCACGAAATTGTGCCTTCCACTATGCAACAAGCTCTCATCATCGCCTACCAAAGCAACATTCCAATCACTTTTGGAGAAAATGTTAAAAATGATTGCCAACTGGAAAGCTCATTCATTCTCAGCAGTTAAAGAAAAACTTTTATTCAAGCCTAAACCTCAGTCTTCCTAACTACCTTATTAACTACCAAACGGTGGATGAAAAGCTTCCCTATAAAAATCATCAAGGATTTAAACTTGTTCTAGAATTCCTGCCTAGAGGCATACGGAAGTATCACAACATGCACCATGAAAAATGGAAGAACATCTGCATACTAAAGTTGTTTGGAAGGTTAGGAATTCAAGATCTAATACGCAAAACCAAATTCTTCATTTCCATCCTTTCTCAATTTGAGCTTTATTCATTTCCTCCCTTGGCTACTTTCTAGCAAACCAGATTCCATTTGGGCCTAATTCCTTTAGATCTTCATAAACATTCTTTCCTAAATGTCAACACAAAGCCAACTGAAACCACTGTATGGAAGAAACTTCTGAAATGCAGGCCAATTATTGATGAAAACTCAAGTTTGGGGATTGGGGATGGGTGAAAAGTAAGTATGTATAATAGGTTTGGGGATTATATTGTCTCAAGGATCTTCTTTATTGTCTGCACCAAATCTCCTCCCAATGAAAGTCAATAACCTGACGACCTATGATGCACAAATAATTCAAAATGGCCAACGTATCGTGTCGTATCGTATCCGATACTTCACTTTTTGTGTGTAAAATCCGTATCTCTGCTGTATCCATAGTGTGTCCTTGCCGTATCCATGCCATATCTGGGAATCATAGATGACGACTAATCAAACCCAAAACAAATGGAATACCACTCTATTAGATGCCATCAGGCCCCTAGATATTTTCTCAAAAGTTGAAACGAAACTCCTTTCTGGAATCCAGATGTAATGGTTGAGACAAATGCTCCTGGTGGTCACTGCACTGCAAAGTCTTCCAATCCACATCTCCAAAGACCCCCAGCTGAACTGGAGTATTATTTCAGAAAGTTGTTCTCCAAAAGTTAAAAGTTTTGGCTGGAAGATAAAGAAAGGGAAATTTCCTACAAGAGGTCATCTTCTTGACAAAGTGCAAAAAATTGATGATCCATCTCCAATTTTCCATGAAACAAGGAAATGGTGGATACTATTCTCCATAATGGCATCACCGCAAGAAGCGTTCCTTATCAATTTTAAACCTAGATCCAAAAGACAATGTCATCTCAGTTGTACATAATCAAGTAAAAGATTTAGGTTTGCTATGTTTTTTACCATAGTTTGGTTCATATAGATTATGCAAATAACCACATTTTTCAACTCCAAAACATTGTTCATGGGAAGTCTACGCTTTTTCAGTTAAAGGCATTCTAAAAAAACAATGTCAAATTATCCAAGTCAAAGAGATATGAGCACTGGAACCCTCCTTGTCCTAGATGATGGACATAGAATGTTGATGGGGGAAGATGCAAGAAATGAGTCAATAGTGAGGATTGGGAATAAAAATAAAAATAAAAATAATAACTAACTATAATATATTCATCAAGTGAGAATTTATCATAGCCCCAAGTCCATCATCCCTTAAACATGGCGTTCACAACAAATCTCATGCAAAATATAATGGACTAAAAAGCAAATGGCAAAGAGAGATGTTGTCCCTCTTTTCTTTTTCTTTTTTTTTTTTTTTTTTTGGATGCTTCATGCAAATGGCAAAAACTCCGCCAGTTTTTGCTGCCAGTCCCAAGCCCAGGTAAAAGAGGAGAGTTGCGTTAAGTAGGTTTACAGCCAGCGTAAAACTTTGTCACAATCCAAACATGAAATTCATGTAGTCGACCCCAACATGGTTAGGATAAGACTTTGATGATGGATGTTTCATTCAAATACAAAAATGCATGCACTCAAATATTTTCATGAAATCCCATTCCCCTGCATCCTACAATACTAGAGAAAACTAACCTCTCTTCATTAATTTTTTTTCATACAAGCTTGGAAAGGTATAATAACAATCATAGCTTGACCCTTATTTGCCAGCCTTAATTTCATACCAGCATCAGTATAGGGATCCCACATTTCAGTAATCTTATCATTAACCTGATGACTGGTAAGTTTTGGGGAGATGCCCCGACCTCAACGAGTGATAAAGAGATTCGATCCCAAAATGAAAATGCATTTCATCTGATCAGGCCAAGCAAATTACAGTTTGTTCCTCCAAAAAGCAACACATCCTTGTAAAGCAAATATAAGATTGTAAACTCAGACTCTCATCAAACAGCTTTACTTCATCCCAAAAAAGTCATCATGACCTTTACCTTCACCATACAAAACCTGTTTAGAATCACAAACTAAACAAACCCCACTTCTTCCCCTGAACAAGTGAGGGCTCAAAACAGGAACAGCTCTTTAATGCTTCACACATAAATAAAAACAACAAAATAGTGGCAGAGATTCTGATACAGACATGCCAAACAGGAAGTTTTGGTGGTGATAAAAACAAGAATGTCTATTGCTCTTGTAGATTATAGGAAAAAAATATTTATGTGGTTGGTGTTACCAATTTGAAGAAGCATGTGCAGAGAAAGGTAATTCAACTGCAATTGTACTTGTAGATGTGAAGCAAGAATAGAAGACAAGTAGTAGGGACCTGAGGAGGAGAAGTCGAGAAGAAGAGGCCCCTTGATTTCTATTGTGGGGACGTTTGCTCTTTTTCGGACTGTACGAAAGCTTACAAACGAGAAGAAAGACTACATACATACAGAGGCTTTTTGGGTCTATTTGATGTGTGTTCAATGCTTCCATGTGCTCAGACAGGGTATTGGGACCACGATTTATAGCGCTGGACCCCACTCAGAAGAACTAATAACCGTTGGATGAGAAATGTCTGTTCTAGTTCATCTAGGGCCTGCGAATTGGACGAGTCAGCCGTCCATTTATCAGGTTTTCTTTGCCAGAAAAGGTGATTCACATTGTAATTTTTTAAACGTAGGACTGTTATGGATGTCAAATTTATATAACAAAAAATGGTTCTCAAAACAAGGGCTCAGGGCCTTAAAACAAGAAATCTTTTTTTTTTTACATTTCTATTAAGTACGAAGGTTCAGCGAGCATTATCTTATCTAACCTCCATTACAAACGGGCCTCTAAGAAAATGTTTGAAGAATACAAAATTAACTCTAACAACTTGACTTAAAAATCATTCCAGCAAAAGTCTTATTTTTAAAAATTTTAAACCATTTATTTTCACATATCTTTTATGAATTGATATTATTTATTTATTTATTTTTGCTGATAAGACAATCGGTTTGGAGTGACACCTTTAACTTGAAGACTCAGGAGTCAATCCCTTGGCAAGTTTATAAAACTAAAATACCAACACTACTCAACCATGAGTGTTTTTGGCAAATTGATATTATTTTCAATTTAACATTGATATGACAATCAAACACCATTAGATTTTAGCTACAAAAATAAATAAAAGGGTATTTGGAGTTATAATTATCTTATTAAAAGGATATTTCGAGCACAATATTTCCTTGAAGTTCATACACATACAAGATTAATTTTATGAATTTGGTTAGTGTCCCAAGTGACTTTATAAAGGAAAAAGTGTATCTTTATTAATAGGACTACACCCCATTTGCATTAGCAAGAATATATAAAAATAATATAAAAAGCCTAAATGAAAAGCAAGCAAAGCAGATTTGGAAGCAATCATTCAACGCTTATTGCTCATGCATTAAGTATTATAATATGCAGCTTAAATAATTAAATAAAGATGAAATGAACACAGTATGTGTGTATGGATTTTTGGAAAATTATGTAATGGGCATGGGGGTATAAAATTTTCTTTGTACTTCCATTTTATCACTGCTAAGTGACTGTTATAAGGCATCTTAGTTATATATATAAATATATATACATTAAACAAATTAGGAGGGTCAGGGCTAGGGTCGGGCTAGTAATGTCAAGAGCCTGGCTCTCAAATGTTAGGGCCTCCAAAAAATTGTCTAAGCACCAACTCTAGAGCTTTTCCTTAAAAACAAAGCCCTCATTTTAAGGGTGGGCTGGACTGGGCCCCCTTATCTCAAGGCCAAATTGACAAGCCTAACCACACTACATAAAAATCGAAAAAAAAATCTAACTTCAGTAAGTAATTATTATAGGTGTGAAACAGACCATTTGTGAAATTCAGAATGCATAAAAAAGCTCTCAATTGAGAATTTCAATACAATTTTAAATTTTTTAATAAAAAAGAGCCAGGAGAAATTATGGTCCACTCTTTGTTATCAACGGTCAGTATGTGTCGGATGTAAACCCCCATGGTTGCAGATGTAGTCGTTGAAAAGACCTTTCATTATTTTGACAGCATGATATGAATTCATGGGAATTCAAGGGAAAACAACAAACTAGGTTTATTTTACAGAAAAACTTTTGGGTATTCTTAGTTTGGTTTCCTTTTAAAATGCTGTTGAAAAAAATATAGACAATTTTATTGGAGAAATCTCCTCGCATTCACTATTGACCAAAAAGGACTTAAAAGATATGTGTCTACCATAGTAGTCCCATGGGCCCTTTTTGGTTCTTTTTTTCTTTTTTTCAGCGGCGATATCTCTACTCACCCACATACACAAGTAGGGGTATCTTTGTTCATTGTTTCTTTTTCTTGACAGTTAAGCAGCGATACAGCCACCCAAATTAGATTCAAGGAAAAAGAAATTTTTTATACTTTTGGTTGGTGATCGTTGGGTGGTGGTGGAAGTTAGATGGTGATGATGTTGAAGTTGAAGATGATGTTGAACGGGAAATGAGAGAGATGGGTCTTAGTCACAGGTAGAGAGTTGGTTTAGTGTTGTGAATTGTATTGGTAAGGAAGGGGGATATAGAGAGAATGAGATGAGATGATGATTGGGTAGAGATGGTTTGGAAATTGCAATGTTGTGAAGGGAGATGAGAAAAAGATGCTAAGAAAGGTGGGTTGTAAAGAGTAAGAATAGAAAGAGAATAAAGAAAAAGAAGCAAAAAAAAAAATGAAAGAAAGAAGAGAGAAAATGATGGGTTCAAAACAGAGAGAATGTGAGTTCTGATGGGGGGTGAAGTTTAATTAGCTTGGCTAGAAGAAGATAAATTGGATCAATTGGATTTTTTTTTATGATGAGGTAGAAAAAGAGATGAGGAAGATAAATGATTTAAATGGGTAAATGCGATACTGGGGCTGTTTCGTTAACAAGCTCCCACCTACACTCAAGTTGATGACCATTGAGGTCGTCATTATATCATGACAAAACATATCCTATGTTAGCAAGGGGTTAGTTGATAAAGGTGGAAGGAGTTAAAGGAAGAGGGGGACGAGGATGAAGAAGAACAAGAAGAAACAATGAGCATCCCCACTCATATATACGACATCATTTTTGTATGCCCAAAAATGGGAAAGTCAAGGCATGCAAAACATATCCCGAGTTTTTCGACCTTTTCAATTCTGAGTTTATTTTTTGCAAGTTTTTTACATTCTAATCTCCTAGGTGTAAACCATTTACATGTATTTTTTTTATCATAGCGCACCCACCACCCCCACACCCCCCCACCCCCGCAGTCTCGGATGATCAATACTTAAAAAAAAAAAAACAAAGATACATGAGAATTTTACATAAATAAATAGAAATAAAAAAAACATAGTAAAGGAGACTAATCTAGGGTGTATTGAATCATGCCACCTTTTGTGTTTAAGTCAATCGAGCAATCTTCGTAACCTATCACCTGTTTTTCTTGGATATAGAATTCCAAGGAGAGTTAGAAAGATGGTTCTACGGTCATAGTTGCCCCCATAGATCACTTATCACATTATGTTAATGGGTTGGCCATAGTTTTACCTGTATCACCCTTTACTCTTAAGTGAAGGAAACGAAGAAAGTCTCAAAAGACTTATCTTCTTCGGAGAGCCTCTTAAATCAAGGTACAGTTGTTAAGGTTATGAAATTGGATCATTTTAGCATGAATTAGTGTGAATTAATTAGGTGATTTGCATGAATTTTTAGTTATTTTCATCATTTTAAGCATTGGAATTCTCACAAAATTTACACATCTTCTACATTAATTTAGAAATTTACAATTTTTCTTCGAAAAGTCCCAATTGGAGTAAACTCTGTCTGGATAGATCCCGCTTCAATGTGAGCTCTTCAGTATTTTATAATTTTACTTAGAATGTGGAGGAAGATGTGAGTAGATCATGTAGGACACACCATACAAGAAATTTAGAAGATTGGCTTCATAAGGATCCCACACATGTGCACACATGCTTAAATGGTCAAAGAGGGGATGCATTCTCAATTTGTTAAAAGAATTCAAATTTAAATAAAGAAAAGAAAGCTAAGGTAGAGAGAATTCAAAAAAATAAAAGTTAAAGAAGAAGAATTCAAAAATGGAAAGCCAATCCCATATTTCTTTGGACAGTATAGATTAAACTGGTCATAACTCTTAAACCAAGAGTCGAAATTGGATAATCTATCTACCGTTGAAAAGCTCTTTTTGAGTAGATGTCCACAGGATCGAAGATTACATCAATCAGTGCTAAAACAATAAAGTTATGGCCTCTGGCCTCAGGAAATTAACTATATATTTTTAGATGAGATTGCAAAAAGTTTAGAAAGTTTCTCCATATTACACACCTTTGGATGGGGCCCATCTCTTCTTAAGTGAAGCACATTGAAGATCAAGTTAGGTCCACCATCCTTGCTTACATCATCTTAAGTTATTTTCAAGACAACTCAAAAAGATTCAAAAAAATTCAAGATATTTTCAAGAAAATAAAGCCATTTCATCACTAGATGCTCTCTTTACAAAAATCTCTCAAAAGTCCAAAGGTCAAAAGAAGATTCCTTAAAAAAAAGAAGGAAGTTATAAGGCTATTGCAAGAAGGAGAAAAATAAATGAGGTAAGAAAAGGAAGCTTACTTGACCAAGATATGTGCTAGCTACAAAATTGGATCTAGGAAGAGAAAAGTTGGCATCACATGGCCTATTTAAGGTAGGCCTTGGACATCCAAGATCTCATCCCTCTCCATGCTTTCTTTCTCTCCACTTCTCTCTCCTCTCTCTCCTTTCTCCTCTTTTCTCTCTACTGTTAAAAAAATAGAGAATTAATTTTAGTATTCTGGAGCCCTATTTGAGAAGCCAGGCTAGAAGAGAGTATTGAGAACTTGTAATCATCTTGAAGATTCAATGAAGTTTACGTCTTTTTCAATGTAGGAGTAAATCTCTTGATCAGAGTGTCGGATGAAGTTAAGTATAACTCACCATTCTTTTATGTGCTTTAATTTAAATATTTTTGTCTCTTGCATGCTTAATTAGAATAATAAATCTGCCTTCTGTCTTAGACAATCTATGCCATTTAATATGTATTGAACAATGCTTTATTCATATATATTTTCTTAATAGGTTATGCTTAAGTTAAACTCTTTAATAGTCTATATTTGATTAACATATGATATTTAGTTAGTTCATAATTTTATTAGGTGAAGGAAATTTTTGCCTTAAATATATTCTTAAAAAAATTGTGCTTTATGATAGCCAATATTTGGATAAAAACATTGATTTGTTTATGATCTGTAGGACTTTTGGAGATAGATTTATTTTATTGGTTGCATAAAATGGTGGCGTGATTGCTTAATGGATTTATGACATTCTGATCTATGTTTCATTATTGATTTTTTTGCACTTTACAATTAGATTTTTCACGTTACTTTTATCTCTTTCATCTTTTTATTGTTAAAAAAAATCAGATTTTAATTAAAAAGAAATTTCAAAAGTGCTCCTTGAGGGTTAACCTGTATTTGCTATTAGTTCAAAATGACAACTATGCACTTAAAGCTTCACATAGATTGATTAAATTCACATAAACAATCTTTCCATTTCAAAAGATCAAGTACCTTGTTGTTTGAAGTCGAAGCTAAACTTGAAGAAATCAAAGCGTCAAAGCTTTCTCTAAGAGAATTTAAAGAGTATTTATGCCTTTGTCTGGTGTGTTGTTGTTCTGTTTGTGTTGTGTGTTGGAATGTGCGCCCAATGGGGGTATTTATAGCCTCCAAGAACCTCCTCTAGTCATTTTTAGAAGGTAGAAGATCTGGCAAAAATCTAATTTACAGAGGAGTAGCCGACCATGCATTTGTATGGTTGCGCACCCCCCCCCCCCCCCCCACCCAATCAGTAAACTTTGTGGGGGTAACAGCCTAAATCTTTGTCCTTGATCATGTCAAGCAGTTTGAAATTAGCACAAAATGATTTAACCAGATCTCGATTGACTACTTAATGAGCTATCAAAATTTCCAATGGTCAGCCATTATACATTCGGCCACTATCTTGTTTAGTCATTTTTTGACTTGTTTTCTTTTTTAAACTTCAAGGTGTCCTTTTAGGCTTTGTCCTTGAGCATTTGTACTTTTTTTTGCTAAACTTGAGTCATATTTGAGTCTTGACCTGACTTTTGGTTTACTAAACTGCTTGTGGATTTCTTCTTGACTTTTTTGCATGTCAACAAATGCCCCCTCGAGGTACAATGATGAAAAATTTTTCCATAATCACTGTACCACAAAAGATGTTAATTTGGCAAGGATGATTTCCTTGCTTCTTATTTCCTCCTTTTCATAGATGCTTTGTTTTGTGTTTGTAATATGTGGGAACTGATTTGTCATGGTTCTTGAGGTTTGAAAGATCTAGGGAGTCTTTCTTTTTAGAATGGAAAATTGGGTTGGCCTATGGTGATTTTATATGGAGATTTTATCTCCTATATTCTATTTTCATAGGAATTGTTTGTTTTTTTCCATGTGACTGAGGGTTTTTCCCGAGGTTCGAAGTGTATGGGGTTGTACCCAGGAGTTTATAGGGTTTTTTTGAATGGAAATTTGGTTGGTTTTTGTACTTTTGTTTCCCTTAACATGGTGTTTGACCAAGTTTAGGGTGCTTTTGGTGAGTATGAAGGGTTAAGGTGCTTTTGACTAGGGTTTTTGAGGTTATTTTTTGATCAAGGGCATGGAGAAGACTTTTATTGTTCAAGATTAGAGATGCTTGACCAATTAAAGGTTAGAATTAGTATGTGAGTTGCTTTTCCTTGAGCTATGAATCTACCTTAAATTTTCTATGGAATATTGGTTAACTTTATTTGATTGAGGGGGCTGAAATGTAGTTCAAACTAATCATGTACCTAGTTATTTCGAAGGTATTTTGAAGGCGAACATCAAGGAAGGAAAGTTTTGGACTTTTGAAATTTAACAAATCTGAAAATGGGGGCAGAGAGACAGAAACACTACCTCTCTGCTACCTCAGGCATTACCCTAGGTAGCCAATTGAATAGTTTATAAAAGGCAGTGGATCTTTAGATTTTCCCACTTTGTGAATTTTGATTTTTTGCACCAAGATTTTGTGCCTATAGTTTCCAACGATCATGCTCAAGTTTTTGCTACCTTTTCTTCAATTTTCCTTCGACCTAAAGGGATTTAATGGTTATTGGCATGCAAAAAGTTAGAAAGAAATCTATAAGCATCTTAGCAATCAAAAGTTAGGTCAAGACTCAAACATGACTCACCCCAGCAAAACAATAAACAAACAGCTCAAAGAGAAAGCCTAAGAAGACACCTTCAAGTTTGAAGGATAAAACAAGTCAAAACACTTCAAAAAAGTGAGAAAAAAATACACCAGCTTACAAAACAAGACAGTAGCCGAATGAACACTGGTCGACTAAACAAGTTAGTGGCTAATGGTACACTGGCTGACAAGGAAAGTGATTGGTCGACCATTGCAAGATCTAATAACTCATTGAGTAGCCGATTGAGATCTGGTCAAATCATTTTAGATAGATTCCATGCCGATTAGCATGATTCAAGTGATGAAAATCCGTTGCCACCTCACATGATTGACTGTGGAGGGTAGCCGACCACATATTTGTGTTGTCGGCTACCCCCTACTAATTAAATTTTGCTCAATCTTCTCCTTACTACAAGTTAATATAGAAGACCCTTGGAGGTTACAAGTACCCCCCCTTGGGCACCCATTCTAAGACACAGTACACACAAC
Source organism: Sextonia rubra (assembly GCA_037013555.1). Lineage (NCBI taxonomy): Eukaryota > Viridiplantae > Streptophyta > Magnoliopsida > Laurales > Lauraceae > Sextonia > Sextonia rubra. The sequence continues at coordinate 71,574,196 of JASUAD010000001.1, forward strand.
GTGAGGCACAACACACCAGTGCATACACCATGCAGAAAGACTCTTCAAATTCTACTCAAAAAGACTCTGATGCTTTGACTTCTTCTAGTTCAAGCTTCGACTCCTACAACAAAGTACTTAATCTTCTAAAAATAATTATAATAATAATGCCTTGGTTTGAAAAAATCTCTGAAGAAGATAAGTTTGTTTTCTTCACTTAATAGTTGAAGGTGATATGGGTAAAACTATGACCAACTTATTGGTATAACATAATAAGTGACCATGGGGGCAACCATAACCATAGAACCTTTGTTCTAACTCCCTTAGGATTCTATATCTAAGAAAAATGAGTGATGGATTAGGAAGACTGCTTGATCAACTTAAAATACATGATGGCAGTATACATCTTCATATTAGTCTCCTTTATCTTTCTTTTATGTGAATTATCATTGTTTTTATTTCTTTCTTAAGTATTGATCATCGAGACCAAACAGGGGGGCTGTGATAAAAAAAAATATTTGTAAACAACCTGCACTTGGGAGGTTAGAATGTAAAAAAGAACCCATAAAAAATAAACTCAGAATTGGAAGGAGTCAAAAAGTTTGACATTCTTGATTCTTTGTGTTCCATGTCTTTTCCTCATCATCCATTCAAAAAGGGGCAACAATGGCTGGTATGTTCTCATCTTCTTCCTCTTGTTTGGCTATTGTAAAGCCGAATGGCTCTACTTTGTTGCTTCAAAATTTGTGGGATTTTTGTTGAAGGTGATGGATGCATGTGCTTTCTTCCCTTTTTCTTTTTGCAATTTTCCCTTCTTCTTGTTTGATTTGTGTTGGAAAGGAGAAAAGAGGAGAGCTTGGTGGTTTGGTCTATAAAAAAGGACCAACTATTCACCTTCTTCTTCCTTTTTTTTACCATGGCTAAGAGGGTTTTCACGTCTTCCTTGTATCATTTTGAGCAATGGCTCTTCTTTCTTGTCAAAACAAGTTTATCATGAGCTTTTCCAAAGCTTTTTGTTTGTTTTTTTTTTTTTTTTTTGCAAAGAATCATAAGTTTTCCCAAGATCGTTTTAATTTCCACAAACAAGTTGAAGTCGGCTATTGTATTTCGAGGGAAAGTGGGAGCTTGGAATTCTTAGACCTTTTGGACTTGATTTTGCTATAAAATGTTTTCCATGCTTGATTTGGACAAGGTTTAGAGTTTCCTTCGAACTTTAATGAGTTTCACAAGATTTTGGAAACATTTGAAATTCAGTTTTAGAGTGACCGATGGTTTTGCTATGATGCAGTGACCTTTGCTCTACCTAGAGTGGTTGATAGTTGCCTGCTGGACTTTTAGGCTAGCCAGTAGCACATCTGCCTTAGAAAATTTCCAAACCCCTTTTGGAGTAGCCGATTGTACACTTTGACTGTTGGTCTTTTGTGTAGTCGATGGTGCACTGTATTGACTAGCCGAGGGACTTTCAAGTTGCCAAAGGACTAATTTCAAGCCTTGGGCATTTTGCACACCTTCTTTGGTAGTCGATAGCTTTTCTTAAGTAACAGAGAGGATCTTTGTGCTTTAGGCATTTCTCCAAACTCTTGAGTAGCCCAAGTGTGAACTTCCAGTGGTTAAGAGGCTTCTATGCCTAAGGTATTTTTTGAGCCCTTGCTTTTTAGATTGAAAGGTCTTTGTTGAGTGGCCAAATGGCCCTCATGCCTTAGCCATGTTCTAGGTTTCTTCTTTTCATGGCACTTGGTCTGTTGCTGCACACATTTAGAACCTTTACTAAATTTTGTTTGCACTTGAATGCTTTTTGATATGCCATATACTGCTTTTCCATTCATTTGTATATCCATGTGGACCAAAAACCCTAATTTAATTTCATCAAGGGTTGTTAGCGAGCTTTTGCATTACTTTGATTGAAAGCATTATATCTGGGCTTTATGCACACGCTTATGGGTTGCCAGGGCTCAAAGTTAAGCATACCAATTTTCTCGGGGCTTTGTCCATTCCCTTTTATTAAGGGAAAATTTCTGTTAACTTTCTTGACTATTCGCCCCTTTTTTGGAGAGCAAGGAAAAGACACAAAACAAAAAGAAAACAAGAAATGCCGAACTTTTTTATTCTTTTCAATTCCGAGGTTCTTTGCATTCGGACCTCCTAGGTGCTAGCTATTTATATGTATTTTTTTATTATAGCGCCGCCCCCCCCCCCTCCCCCCCCCCCCCCACCCGCTTGGTCTTGGATGATCAACACTTACAAAAAAGAAAATAATGACAATTTACATAAAAAAGTAAAGGAGACCAATCCAGAGATGTAAGCCGCCTTCATATATTTCAAGTCAATTGAGCAATCATTGTAACCTATCACCCATTTTCCTTGGTTCTAGAATTTTCAAGGGGACTTTAGAATGAAGGTTCTACTATCATGGTTTCCCCCACTAATCACTTATCGCGTTATACCAATAGGTTGGCCTTAGTTAGCCCATATCTCCTTTAACTTTTTAATGAAGGAATGAAGAAAGTCCCAAAAGACTAGTCTTCTTCGGAGATTCTTTTGAACTTCCTTTTCTGGCCAGAGGGTAGAAGGAGTTTTTGTCAAACCTCCCTAAGGGTTCTTAAACAGATGGAATCCTTTGGGCCCTCCGAGGTTTGGGAGACTAAGTGCAGCATCCGGGCACTATAGACTCCTACTGAGTTCTCTTTTGCACCCACTATAAACTCTTGTTGTTTATTGGCCCAGAGGTGGACTCCAAAAGGGTTTTGGGTGTAGTTAGAAACCTAGGGTGTAGTTATTGGGCTAGTGTTTTTTTAGAATGCTAGGTCTTGGTGATACCATGCTGGCTGCAGATGGTGCATGTCCTCTGGAGATTAGAATCCAGATTGAGTTAGTGGCGGGGACCAAGGTTGCATTGATAGTCGACATCCTAGCCATGATATTGTGGGATTGAATGGGTCTGCTTTGTGCAGACTGGGTATGGGTGAGAGAAAGTCAGAACGAGCATTCCTTTGCCTTGTTGAAGATGATGATGAAGGTGGCCATTAGTCCTGTGAAGCAAGCTAACCAAGTGAGTATTTTAACACCTCCCCCTCTCTTTGTTCCCACATATTCGTGTTTTGACGTGAAAGAAGTGGTCCCATAGTGGGAAGAGAAAGGGTTAGGTTCGACTTGGTTCAACTGAAGTGTAATAGCTTAACACAACCATCCTAAATCAGTCATGTGGACTCTGTCTATTCCAAAGACTACAGGGAATCAATGTTCAACATGTTGCTTGGATAAACTAATGATATTACTCCTTTCTTTCTCCTTTTGCCAACCTTCTTCATAGCTTTTAGATGTGAAGAGATTGGTCCTAAAGTGGGAGAGAAATATTAGATCTAGTATTGCTTAACCGAAGTGCAACATTTAGTGCAACCAGTTTCAACTAGCCCCCTGGACCTTGTCTTTTCAAAGGACTATAACGAATCAATGCTCACCACGCCACTTGGCTAGACTTTGAGGTGGTTCGCAGCCACCCAAGTGGATTGCATCAAAATTTGCGAATCCTTAAGGAAGATCCTTTTTTTCAAGGTAGCCAATCCATGCATGGTTCGGCTACTCTCTATGCATTTCTTTCTTTTGAGTGTTGATTAAACTAGAACTCTTAATTGACCTATATTTTCTTTTGAAAATTCTCCACAGACGACACCAGTCTTCTCTTTTTGTCCTTTTTTGGAGAACAAGGAAAAGACATAAAAAAGAAAGAAAACAAGAAATGCTGAACGTTTCGACTCTTTTCAACTCCGAGTTTATTTTTGTGGGTCCTTTTGCAGTCTGACCCCCTAGATGTAGGTTGTTTACATGTATTTTTTTATCATAGCCCCCCTTCCAACGCTTACAATAAAAAAGAAAATAATGACAATTTATAAAAAAAAAAAAGTAAAGGAGACCAATCCAGAGATGTAAGCTGCCTTCTTATATTTCAAATTGATCGAGTAATCTTTGTAACTTATCACATGTTTTCCTTGGTTATAGAATTTCCAAGGGGAGTTTAGAACGAAAGTTCTATGGTCATGGTTACCCCTATGAATTGCTTATAGTGCTATACCAATAGGTTGGCCATAGTTATGCTAGTATCTCCTTCAACTCCTAAGTTAAGTGAATGAAGAAAGTCCTGAAAGACTTGTCTTCTTTAGAGATTCTTTCGGACCAAGGCACTATCCTTTTAATTATTTCTAGAAGATCAAGTACCTTGTAGTGAGAGTCGAGGCTTCAGCTTTGGAGAAATCAAAGTGCCAAAGTCTTCTCAAAGAGGTTCTGAAGAGTCTTGAATGCCTTTGTGGTTGTGTGTCTTCGTGTCCACTATGTTATGTTCACTGCATTTTGTTGGAATGGCGCCCAAGGTTGTTGGGGGGGGGGGGGGGGTGGGGGTGGGGTATTTATAGCCTCTACGAGTCTTCTCCACTCATTTGTGGCAAGAAGAAGATTGAGCAAAATTTATTTTGCAAGGGGGGTAGCCAACTGTATATTTGTGTAGTTGGTTACTCTCCCACAGTTAGCTTTGTGAGGTGGCAGCAAGATCCTCGTCCTTGGATCACGCCAATCACCTTTGAATCTTCTCTGAATGATTTGACCAGATCTCAATCAGCTATCAATGAGCTATCAAGATTTTAACTGTATGCCAGTGTTAGTTCAGCCAATGATTTGTTTGGTTGGCCAATGTAAACATTTTTTTACTTTTTGAAGTGTTTTGACTTGTTTTCTTCTTTAAACTTTAAGGTGTCTTTTTAAGCTTTGTCCTTAAGCTATTTGTACTTTGTTTTGCTGTGTTTGAGCTATGCTTGAGTCTTTGACTTGACTTTTAATCTATTGAATTGCCTGTGGTTTTCTTCTATAACTTTTTGCATATCAACAAATCCTAATTTAGTCGTGGAATCAAATTAAACCTTTGATAATCATCACCAAAGTTGTGTTACGGATTGTTTTCGTATAAATTCGAAAAGGGTACTTAAACAAGTAAAAATGGAGCCAAAGTTGTGTTATTCTGAACTTATGATTTTTAATGAACAGAATGAAGCCTAAATAAGCTTGTTCACAACTTCTGAGATGGCCCAAAACCCTTTCCAAGTGAGAAAATCAAAGGAAAAAGTCTTCATACTTGTAGCGTTTGCATTCATCTTCTCTAAGTGAGATACATGCTTCTTCTCGTTCTCTAAACTATTTTTCATCGTAAGTTAGTGAGAAGGAGAAGATGAAGTAAGCTTGAAGTGCCTGAGGTGCCTTGGGAGCCTTTTGAATGCTTAGAACCAGGATTGTGACTTGTTGAACTAGTGTGTACTTGATTGAAACTTGCTTTGGTGGCTTGGAACTTGATTCTAATCTTGTTTCAACCCCCTCTTTAGAGCCCAAGTTGTCTTTTATAGGCTTTAGAGGAAGTTGGCATAGTTTCAAGCAGTTGTAAGGGAGTTACACTTTGAAATAAAGTAAAATAACTCCCAAAAACCGTTCGGGACCAAGTCACATGTATCTGTGACCGCGAGCCGTGGTCACTGACAAGGTCCAATTTTGCTTTTTGCATATGTGACCCGTTTTGCCTGTTTTGGGTCTGAATGATGTTCGATCTTCATGAAACTTGGAGGGATTCTTTTTTACACTAGTTTGAGTGTGTTACAGAAATTTCAGCCCGTTTTGATGTTCTAAAGTTGGTTAACTCCTCTGTTGACTTTTCATGACAATGGGCCCTTGTATCAGCTATTTGAAGCCCAAATGACCTCAGTTTGGTTTGAAACTTGGAAGGACTAATATCAAGGGCATCTTGAAGTGTCCATCCAAATTTCATGCAATTTAAATTTGTGGAAGAAGGATTTCAAATAGCGATCCACTTGTTGTATGTTCTAAGTCAATATTCTCTTGTGTTGCAGGTAGTCAGCTTGTTTTCTACCCAATGATATTTAATTGGTTTGAAAATTTAATGAATTGACTTTGACTATATTTTGAGTCTTTGATCCAAATTTCATCAGCTTTGGCCTCCTAAAAGTAGGACTTTGGTCAATGACCCCTATGATTTAAAAGTCATAGACTCCTAACTGACATGTCATTGAATTAGACTCAAATGAAGTCCTTTTAATTTTAAAATTTGTAGACTCCATTTTGAGCATGACTGAAGCTTTGTGTCCAAATTTCATCAATTTTTATCATCTGGAAGTAGGACTTTGGCCAGTGACCCCCATGCCTTAGGGGTCACTAACCCAAAGCTGACATGTTTGTAGACTTTGAGTCAAATGATGTCCATTTGACCTGAAATTTTACAGAGCCTCCCTTGAGCATATTTTAAGCTTCATGTAGGAGTTTTAGCTGGTTTGATCTTCAGGAGGTGTCACTTTGCATAGTGGCTCCAAAGAGCTTTAGTAGATAGGCATCTGAACTGAGTTAAGTTTAAATGATGTCCATATGTTCTGAAACCTTGAAGGATAGTCTTTGAATGTACTTCAAGGCACTCCCCTAAGTTTTAGCTTGTTTTGATATGTAGAAGTGTCAATTTCCACAATGACCCCTAAGGAGCTGGTGGATAATCACTGAAGCTTGGTTTGAGCTGAAATGAAGTCCAAATGTTTTGAAATTTTGAAGCAACATTCCTCAACATAATTTGGAGTTGCCATAAGATTTTCAGCCACTTTGGTATCCCCGAAACTTGAGTGTGTTCATCTTTGAGCCAATAAACCTTGAATTTGAAGTTTATAGAGTCGAGTGACCAAATAAAGTTCACCAACTCTGAAATTTAAACTACTACACTCTGAGCTCATCTGAAGTCTTCTAAGTGGATTGCTTCAACTCTTGAACATTTGGATGCAGTATTTGACTTGTCATTCCACAATCTCAAGGTTTATGTGCCCTTGGTTTGGAATTTGCTTATAATGTCTTCATTGCAACATTTGTAATTTTTTTACGGGTCAACAAGTGCCCCCTCAAGGTGCAATGATTACTGTATGACAATCATTGTGCCTTGAATTAGCAGTCTATGGGAATGATGAATGGCTTGATGAAGATGTAGTTTTGTCACGATAGGTTGTAGGCTTAAACTTGGGATTTTGAAAATTTTCATAAAAACCATGAGGGATTTAATAATGAAATTTGGTAAAAACATAAGAAATTTGAATTTTTTCCCCTATTTTCATAGATATCAAAAGTAGCATTTCTGTGGGGACTATGAGGAACACCCACAAAAAGAAATCCTTGAGGTATTTGAAAATTCAAAAGTTTATGAGTTTGTTTTTGGATTTTGGATTTTTGGAGATGGATTTTATTTTCTTTTGATCTATTTGTCACAGATATCCAGAGTGACCTCTTGAGGACTACGGGGAAAACCTATAAAAGAAATCTCTAAGGTTTTAAAAAAATTAAAGTTTGGATTTGAAATGGGTTTGGGTTTGGATTTTCATGGATTTTTTGCTTTACTTTCAAAAAAAATTAAAGTTAAGGTTTTGACTTGTCCTGACATGGGTCAAAATGAGGTGGAACTTTGAAAAGATTGGCTTTTGTGATTTTTTATTCAAAACAATTTAAGATGACGGTTCAAATTTTGGTTTGACCCAAGGTAATTTTGAAATTTGGATTTATTTTCGAAAGAGAACCCCCCCCCCCCCCCCCCCCCCCAACACACACACACACTCTTTTTTATTTTGTAAAATAATTACCCCAGAATAAGTTTACTCTGTTGTGGGAAAATACTTTTTTTTTATTTCAGGCACAAATGCCCAAGGAGGGTTTATCATGCTATGGGAAACCCATTTCTTTTGCAAAATACCCGAAGTGGAACCACCATGTACTATGGGAATTTTGAACAATCACATTTAAGGAAGTGGACCACTAACAATGGGTCCCACTACTCAAAATCATAGTGATCGTGAGGAAAAGATGATGGCAGAGGCAATGATTGTGGAATTGGCCAAGGCATGTACCCTATTGCTAAAACAGTTTGTGTTTGTGGGAAAGAGGAGGAAGCAGCAATGGCCGTGTCATGCCCCGAACATGAGAAATGGGAATTAGAATGGATCCCAGGGGGGTGCACACATCTAATCTCGTAGCAATCTGTGCCATGTAAAGACACGCACGAACCGCTACAAGGGAACTTCCACAGGTACGTGTAAGGAAGTTCCACTTACACGTATATTATGTTTCAAATAACTAAAGTGAAAGCCTGTGAAATACACCGGTAATTTATCATAAGCAATAATAAAAACATCATCCCTTCATAAATATACCTAAAGTCTGTTACTTAACCATCTGCATTTACATGACAGCAAAATCCGTAAACATATACATAACTCAAATAACATGTCCATCAATTTATGACTCCAAAATAACAATAAGGGAGATGACATGACTCATCTATAAGCCAATCATGGCCAAGCCTAAGCAACACAAACAACCCTGTAATGCATTACATCGGTTGATTAGTAAAATACGTCATCCTCATTCCACTTATCTACACCACGAGGTACCATTGGAGTTCCTTCTGGGGGTGTGTCGATTATCGAACTGGCGTTGAACTCAGTATTAATAACACCAAGGGTAGCACTGTTAACACAATGGTTAAGCAAATATAGATATATATATATATATATATAAGACTATCATATTGTATTAATTGAATTAAAGAACATATTGATTGAAAGAAAGCAATAGCGAAAACTAAGCATATTCTGCATGAAGTAAGCATAAGTAACGAATCATAAACAGAATATCATAACATACTAGTTGACATCTACATACTATATTCTCTCTAAGGAGAGCATATAACATACAGAGAGGTATATCACTTGGGGGATCGGTCTAGTTACTCAAGGAGCGCCTACTAACTCCTTCATAAACTATTGCAGTAGTGACATAAGGAATACTTAATTAGTCCCGTCGAACCTAATAAGGGTACAAGCTAAGTGTTGCCGACTCAACGTATCAAGACCGTCCCAAATTCATATCATCCATACTTATCATCAATCGTAGCGATCGCCTCATATTCGTACATAAAGAGAGTATCGGTCTTGAGATCGTATTCAATCATAAAAATAGAAATTAACCAAAGTATCTGATAATCAAACAATGCATACTTAAATGAGCTAATAGAGCTCAAACCCTAAACCTTAGCTACTTCTATTTTGGCTCATGAGCCCACGCTCAGTAGAAGCTCCGTCTCTGATTTTGCCTCAAGGTTCGCCAGGTAGAATGGGTACATGATTTAATCATATTGAGGGCAAGGTTACTTAACAATATGAATGCATTTAGATCGAGTAATTATCAAGGATATTTATTAGCCAACCCTATGTTAGATAATTCAGGTTTCCTAGGTCATTCAACATGAAGTAATCATAAAACATCCAGTGTCGTTGTGTTACCAAAAACTTGGTATTACATTGTGTAAGCAAAGGACACTTTTTCTTATGCTAACACACATGGCGTGACATTGGGAAACCATCCGGAAAATCAAAGGGGATGAGTGACAGCTCTTTACTCTTCTTCCTTACCATTTGATCACCATTGGGCTAATTTAATATGGGTAAGGGTACCAGTTCTAAAGCCATACAAAGTCTTGGAAAATCCTAATTTCCTAAGTTCACTATGTTCCTACGGCTTAGCTATGTATAGATTATAGCTTAGCCGTGTGGCGTAAGTTGTCCTTTAAATTATCCCGCATTTATGGCTTAGCCTTATGTTGGTCTACGACTTAGCCGTATGAAGCCTACGGCTAGGACACGGCTGAGTTACGGCTTAGCCATATTACAATCCAAGGCTTAGCCATGAGCCAGCCATAGAAGAAAACTAGTTTTGGGGTTCTATGGAAAGTTAGCCGTATAGTAGCTTACGGTTTGGTCACCAGGTGGTTACAGCTTAGCAACAATTTATTTCACGGCTTGGCCATGGGTTAGCCATAGAACAAATACAGAATTCTTGGTCTCTGGATTCCTAGCTGTAGTATACTTACGACTTAGCCGTGAGCTTCGCCATAAGCTTTATGATTTTTGGAAACTGTTTCTGAAGCACGAGTTTAATACAAAACTCTTTAGTTTTGGTCCCAGTTTTTTTGGTCCATTCCTACCATTTTACATTTTAAGTTATATATCACCACAGTAGGTCCGCATACTCCTAACCCCACTATTCCTTCTCCATTGACTCATAAACATCTTGTAATTTCATAAATAAGTGTAAAAGAGCTGTAAACTTGTATTTAGAGAGATTACTTCAAGAATCAACAAATTAAACATGCATGTCATAATATATACTCTTATACTTACCTTATTGCAATGCTTTACCCAAAACTAGTCTCTCTTTTTGGTTTGAAGATGGAGGAAGCCTCAATAGAAGGAAATCCTACTATATGCAAAGACATGCAATGGGTGAATCGAGTGTAAGATGCATGCATGTTGCTCATTTGAATCTCCTTGACTTTTTTGAAATCAAAGGAATGGAATGAGAGTTGTCTCTTACCTTAAAGAGCTATAGATTGTGAGAAAGAAAATGAATTTGGTGGTTACTAGGAAGAAGATGTACAAGAGGATGTAGAAAGAGGAGAATGGAACCTACTAGGAGCACATGCAATGCTCCAAGATTCTATGTCCAGCTCCAAGTTTAAAAAGGAGAATGAGAGTAGTGGAAGAAGATGGAACTCCAGCAATTGGGTTAAGAAATAGAAGAGGAAATGCAAGAAGAGATCAGGTAGTTAGCCCTTTTTAAATTAATTGCTTGGATTTACATGCAAGTCCACTTGTTTTGGGAAAATTTCAGTTTGAGTCAGATGACATTCAATTGGGCTAAGATGGATCCAAATTAAGTTTGGCCAAACATGAAAGATAATCTACAAGATGAAATACACATGATGCAACTAATATGATGTTAAAATGATGCAAGCATGTAACTCTAAATTACAAGAAGGTCCTTAACTATCTAGGTAAGGTTCGAACCCGACACAACTACCTATCTATGACCTAATCCTAAGGGGGTTTCAATTGAATTATCTAAGCGATCATTAATTAGCATAATGTTGACCTATAAAAATTGCAAATGCTGCAGTGAAGACACCTCATCTCAGCTTAATTTAGGCTACAGAGGTTATTTGCAGATCCTGGGGAATCACTGTGAGAACTGGCATTCCATGAAGATCAAGGTAGTTGAAACTCTCAGAGGAAGTTCAAATTTCGGGTTGAACAGACATCATCGAACTCAAAAGGCACAAGCATGTCAGCCTGAGGTCAGTTCCCCCCAAGCCAGGGGATCACTGACCAAAGTCCTGTTTCCCGATGTCCAAAATTGATGAAATTTGGACGCGAAGCTTCAGTCATGCTCAGAAGATACTTTGCAAATTTTCAAGATGAAAAGACTCTGTTTGGCCTAAATTTCATTATATGTCAGCTTAGAGGACAGTAATCCCGAATTTGGGGGTCATCGGCTAAGATCTTACTTCCAGAAGGCCAAAGTAGAGAAAATTTGGCAAAAATGCTCAAAGAATGCCCCAAGTTATTCTCCCAAAGTTTCAAGTCAAGGGGAGGCTGTTCGGATAGAAAACAGGCTAACTATCTCAATGTGGAGTGAATAGTGACCTAACGCATGCAATGAATAGGTTACTGCTCGAAATCCTACTTCCTCAAATCCAAACTACATGAAATTTGGATGAATACTCCAAGATGTTCTTGACGTCAGTCCCTCCAAGTTTCAAATCAAACCGGGGTCATTTGGGCTTCAAACAGCTGAAACAAGGGCCCACTGTCATAAAAAAGTCAACTGGAGAGTTGACCAAGTTTAGATGGTCAAACAAAGCTGAAACTTCTATGACACACTCAAAATAGTGTCAAGAAGTGTTCCTCCAAGTTTCGTGGCGATTGGACGTCATTTGGACCCCGAACAGGCGGAAACAAGCCACACATGCAAAAATCCAAGAATGGGCCTTGAGAGTGACCGGGGCCCACAAACAAAAGGAGTTGACCAAGTTCAGGTGGTCAAACAGAGCTGAAACTTCTGTGACACACTCAAAATAGTGTCAAGAAGCATCCCTCCAAGTTTCGTGGCGATTGGACACCGTTTGGGTCCCGAACAGGTAGAAACAAGCCACATATGCAAAAATCTAAGAATGGGCCTTGAGAGTGACCGGGGCCCACAAACAAAAGGAGTTGACCAAGTTCAGGTGGTCAAACAGAGCTAAAACTTTTGTGACACACTCAAAATAGTGTCAAGAAGCATCCCTCCAAGTTTCGTGGCGATTGGACACCGTTTGGGCCCCGGACAGGTGGAAACAAGCCACATATGCAAAAATCCAATAATGGGCCTTGGGAGTGACCGGGGCCCACAAACAAAAGGAGTTGACCAAGTTCAGGTAGTCAAACAGAGCTGAAACTTCTGTGACATACTCAAAATAGTTTGAATCATCCCTCCAAGTTTCGTGGCGATTGAATACCGTTTGGGCCCCGAACAGGTGGAAACAAGCCACATATGCAAAAATCCAAGAATGGGCCTTGGGAGTGACCGGGGCCCACAAACAAAAGGAGTTGACCATGTTCAGGTGGTCAAACAGAGCTGAAACTTCTATGAAACACTTAAGATGGTGTCAAGCAACATCTCTCCAAGTTTCGTGATGATTGGACATCATTCGGGCCTCAAACAATGGAAAATAGACTGCATATACAATGTTCCAAAAATGGGCCTTGTCCGTGACCAGGGCCCAATTAATGAAAAAGTTGACCAACTTCCTGAAGTCAAAAAGGGCTGAAATTTTTATGACAAGTAGAAAATAGTGTTAAGAAGCATCCCTCCAAGTTTGGTGGCAATCGGACTTCGTTTGAGCCCAAAACAGATGAAAATGGGCCACATATGCGAAAACATGAAATTGGGCCTCATCCGTGGCCCAGCCTGCGGTCACGGACCTTCAAAGGATGTTTCCCACGATTTTGGGTGGTTTCCCTCCACTCCTCTTCGAAATCCAACTCCCCACAACTGCTATTAACTCCCCAAAACTGCACAAAACTGATTGGGAGTCTATAAAAAGAGAAAATTTTGAAAAAACAGGGAGAAGACACACACATAAGGAAGAAAAGTGAAGAAATTGAAGAAAGTCACCACTTAAGGCAACAAGAAGCAAACTCCAGCAGCACTTCCATGACCATTCCCACCTTCTTTTCTTAGTTTTGAAGGTGAGCAAGAAAATTCAGAAGGAGAGAAGGAAGTGGAATGGCCAAAGTCCATACTATGTTCGCACGACGCCAATTTTTGAGAGGATGACATTGTCACCTCTGTTTCTCTTATTCGTAGGGCTTCTTAGCCATTGCGAGAGTTGTGAAAGAAGTCTCTCTAGGCCTCATTTTGTTCCTTGAAAATGATAGGTTCAAATGACACAACTCCGGCTTCAAATTTGCCCATTTCGGACTTGAAACAAAAATGCAGTCCGTAAGCACGAATGATGAGTTACAGCGGTTTCAATTGATTCCATGGTTAAATGTGATCTTCTTGACGGTTGTCCACCGCTCCAAAGTCATGAGAATGGAGTTCCAACACTTGAAAGAAGTTCCAAGAAAGAACCAGCGCGAACAGCACAAAAAACGGAGGCAAACAGCAGTTTCACGGCCATTATCTGTCAGTGACCGTGACCCACGGTCACTGGCAGGTTCCAGTGACCGTGGGTGAGTCACGGTCACTGGAAGGCCCTAGTGACCGCGGGAGAGTCACGGTCACTGGAATGGGGCAGTGACCGCGGGTCACGGTCACCCCCCATTTTTTCCCCTTTTTCATATTTTCTTCCACCTTATGTATATTTTTTTGTATTTTCCAAATTGATATCACATCTAAGACTTGAGGGAGGGGTTGTAAACTTTCAAAATGTATGTAAACAACCTGCATCCCCGCGGTCAGGGCACTTGAACCCATGTAAACAAAAGGGAAATTAATGATGAACTGTAATTATTTCCCATTCTTCTTAACGCTTAAAGTGCATGAATGTCGGACCTTGATTCCGTAATTCATTTCCACGCTTACATTTTTAAGCGCGATCACATAAAACAAGGTTAATTATTATAAATCAAAATTAACTCGGGTTTGGACCTTATAGGCCATGATCTTGAATGATTACAATGGCATGGGCCACTAGGCAATGGGTCCCAATGTTTAAAACAATGGTGTTCGTGAGCCAAAGGGAAGGAGCAACAGTGACCGCGGAAGAAGGTCCCACTGCTTGATCACACTGTGGCCGTGAGCTTTGCGTAAAATGGAGAGAATTTGCTTCTAAACAGTGGACCCCACCACGTTGATCAAACAATTTCAATGGGAGAAGAGGGCTTGGCTACCAAGTTGTGGACCCCTATGATTATCCACGTTGTGACCATGGGCTTAAGGAGGAGCAACAACAGTGACCGTTGGCTTAAGGAAGTTTCTTGCATAATTTATATAAAGCTTGTGTCTCTATTTTCCCCTTCATTCTGTGGTTTTCAAATTTTCTGAGTTGTGGCTAAGAGCAAGAACAGCAACAGGCGAGCATCTCTTCCTAGCTTCTTCTTGCAATTTTCTCTATTTTGAGTCAGCTACGATGGTAGGTATGCATCTCAAACTTCATCTTTTCTTTGTGTTTTATCCTGGCCAAATGCAATTTTGCCTAATATTCTTTCGTTTTCTACAATGATTTGCCTATTTGAATGATGCAAAGCATTTCTCATGTGTTGTTGCTTGCTTTTCCACTGGGTTGTGACCAAAGCATGCTCCCAAAGCTCTATGGCTGCTCATGGTTCAGTGATTTTGTGGGTGACGAGTTGGAGCCAGGGCTTGGCCCTTCTCTCTTTTTTTTTTTTTCCTTTTCTTATTCTTGGGTTACCTCTGGGTTGCCTTTAATGTAAGAGTGCTACTTGAGTTCTCTTCTTAGCATGTTGCTCGAATTGGGCATCATCCAGACAGCCCATGATCACTGTCCGTGGGAAGTCCACGGTCACCACCTGTTTGAGGAAATGTCCCCCTTTTTTGTTTTTGTTTCGTTTGTTTGTTTGTTTGTTTGTTTTTTCTTTTTTTTTTTTTTTTTTTTTTTTGATCGCTTGATTCATTTAGCGCCTTTTGATATGCATAAAAATGCTTTGAGCTTCACATTTATTTAGAACGTGGTGAGGTCTTTGCCATATTCATGTTTGCAGCCATGACCACGGCCAACGCTACCCATGGGAGGCCTCTAGTCACAACCAATCTGTGACTTTCCTCTATCTCTCTCTATATATATACTTCTAGCTTGCTTTTGATGTACTAGTTCTATTCGACTACATTCATGGTTTTTTTCACAACTGAAGCACCACCATGGCAGTCCATGACCATGGCCAATATTTTCTGGGGAAATCCCACGGTCAACAATCTGTTTGATGAAGTGTCTGCCCACGCCACCCCCCACCACAACAACCCCACACCACCCACAACGCGCCCCACCCCCACCCCCCCCACCCCCAACCCCCTCTTTTTTTGTCTCATTTTGCTTGGCTAAGTCAAAAAACAATAATGCTTTGAAGTTCAGCCTTGTGCAAAATGTGATGAGTTTTTGCTATATCCAAGTAGTGCCCGGGCAGCAACCCACGGGCAGCAACTTGTGTGAAGTAAATTAATTTTTCATTTTGATTTACCTATGTTCTTTCCTGTCTTGACTGATGGTAATCTTTCTCTCACACTGCACTTCACTTATTTCATGATTTCATAATGAAACATACCACAAATTTTCAATTGAGGTTCACGGTTTTGAGGGTGTTTTATGTGATGAACTTAACTTTGGGTTGACATGAAAACTCTGTTTGAACTTTCTCAATGGTAGCTTGAGATCGAAATTTAGTTGAGCAAATTCATGATCACGGACGTCCTCGGGGTAACCCATTAGACTTTGAACTTCAAAGGATTTGTAAATAAGTCATCCTTTAACAAACTTGTAGTGAACAAGCTCTGTTTGGAGGAGTGTAACATCTTGATTAAACATTAGGCTTCTCTACTTCATTGTTGAACTTGGTGAATCACATCCACCCGTTTTGCTTGAATACGGATACAATCTGAGCACACACTTGGCTTTTTCAGATTGCGGGAAGCATAGTGGGGTTAAGAAATGATATCCACTCGATCTTTGACATAATGTAGGGTTCAAGTTAGTTCACCACGGCCTCTGTGGGAATTATTGGGGATTTGTTTGTAGTAGTTTGCCTATTCAATAACACGATGTGAACACAGACTTGACTGTCATGGCTTCTATGGGAATTCATTCATGGTCATCAAAGCTAAGTATGCCTACAACACACTTTGTTTTTGTTTTTTATGAGAAGGTTATTCCCCTTAAATCTCAATAAACATGAGAAGTATCAATCACCAGGACATGAGTGACCGGTTAAAGAAACCAACGAAAATAAGATGGACCTCCAGTCGAGTGGTTTAGTTGTAGCTTTGAATGAGCCATTTTACATTGTCTTTCTTAACTATAACTTCCAAGGCTAATTCACCATTCTTTGTCGTTTTCGATGCTGACCCGAGGTGTGCTCTCCGAGTCAATTTGAGTGATACCGACCGTCCTTATGGGAAGCTAATGGATACAATATCACCTTCCAATCATTGATGACAATTAATAATCTTTATTTTGAAATTAACTTTGAAAAGCAATATTTCCTTCATTAGCTCTAAATACACTGAAAATAGCGTGTTTTCGATCCCCCACAAGAATGTCTAATGGTCCCATCATAGCAAATCACTGTACAAGATATTAATTGCTGAAGTTTGTTAGAGATGCCGTCTTGAGAATGTGGAAATCCTTTAGTTGGCTTCGAATTTGAATGTGGAGAGTAAAACAATCTCCATTAGTTGTAGGTAAGTCTAATAAAACTACGGGGCAAAACCGAAAGTGGTTGCCAATAGACCGATAGCACTTACTTTTGTTTTCAATGCTTTAAAATTGATATTGCTCTTTGTTGACTTTGTTGAAAACATGCCATATACTTTCATATGCTGCACTTTTCATACATTTTTGAGCTTGTTCATGCTTGTTGCTGTACATAGCTGCTATCATGTTTTGCTTGTATTGTGCATGCATTTCTTGCATTGGATGTTGCAACTTTCGTGTTTGAACATGAATCCAATTGCCCCCTGAAAGGTCTTAAAGTGCTCGAACACCTATTTGAATTGGGAGCCTCAGTTCTAGGATTTACGTGTGCCTTAATGCCAATTCTTGGTCACAGAACAGAGTACTATTTCCTCCTTTTTGCCTTTTGCTAATGGGAGATATTGCCAAAATTTCAATAGAATTCCTTGCCTTAATAATTTTTGCTGTTACTAATATTTTCTTCTTC
Organism: Sextonia rubra; assembly: GCA_037013555.1. Classification (NCBI taxonomy): domain Eukaryota; kingdom Viridiplantae; phylum Streptophyta; class Magnoliopsida; order Laurales; family Lauraceae; genus Sextonia; species Sextonia rubra. Next base: position 71,591,457 of record JASUAD010000001.1, read on the forward strand.
CTTTTTTTTTTTTTTTTTTGCTTTCCAGACAGCAAAGGCAAAACACTTGTAACTTCAACTGCTGGAGCATCAAAGAGCCATGCAAAGGGCAAGACTGCAAGTGACCCTGATCTGAAAGATCCAAATGAAGTATTTGATGCTACTTTGCAAAGTCAAAGACCCAAAGCCCTATCAAGGAGAAATTCGTACACATATTGGTGTCTGGCGAAAAACACCGATTAGGAGAATAATGATAAAGCGAGCTTTGACAAGGCACATTATATATTTGGGGATGCCATGAAGGAGAACATGAAATAACCTTCTGATAGCATACAATATCACTATGTAAACTCAACGGGAGTTTCTCATGAATTGACCACTATTCGGTCTGTCAGGCAGTATCCAAGGATAATGTCGATGGCTCCAACTATCCCAGTGAGGAATGATCCATTTCCATGGATAAAGCATCGCATCCATTTCAGAATTGGTAAGTTCATGTGCCAGCTTCCATATTACTTCACGGAGTTCCTAAAGTTTGAAATAGAGGCAATAGAATTGTGTACCCTAAACCTTGCAGTGGGTATAGTGATTTCACAATTAAGGACAGTTGGACTTGGTATCCGCAATGAAGACAGGAGTGTCTGGCTTGGCGAAAGACACCAGTCTCGTGGATGGTTTAACTACATTAGAGACTGGCAGGGTTGGGTGACTCTGATCGAGTACTATTATGCAAAGAATTTGAAAGCGATCGAAATCTTCGATGTTATAAATGCCACTAAACAGAAAGTCCTTTAAGAGAACAAGAACATATGCAGGGCTATTCTAGAATTGTTCTGCCCGGCGATCAGTACATTTATTACTCCAAACATGGAGCTGGAGTTCTCTTTATGGGAAGTAAAGATCATATTTGGTTTGGCACCATGTGGTGAAATTTATGATGAAACCATTCTACCCAGTGAAGAATTGGCCACCATGGACAACGAATTTCAAGCTGCATATTATCTCCTTTTTGCTCTTGACGATTCAATCAAAAGGATCAGCCGGAGTTGAGGCATAGTTGTCCAATGGATGAGTTAGGTGAAGAGTATCACCGGCCCCTTCTTCATAATGAGGGTAGATATTTTAAGTGGAAAGAGATTATCCCCAGCAAGGACCCGAAGAAAGGGCCAACAATCATTTATCATGAGGTTCTAGACTTCCTGGCATGTTTTTTTACTAAGTATCTAAACTTAAAGAGGAAGTGCTGGCTTGCTATATTTTTTACAACATGGTTGTTTGATATTCTTTTTCTGAGTTCCAAGGGTGACCTTAGGCCTGACTACATACATCCAGTGCTCAGAATGGCATTCGAACACAGTCTTGCCTTGGGCCTTGCTTTCATAGCATATATGCTAATCGAGTTGAAGCTATCAAGTTTTACTGTCAAAGAGGGGAAGCTTTTCAATAGGTATTATGTTGAGTATTTATTGTACACTTGGTTCACATACCACTGCAATGGGCTTCATTCACACAGCGGTACATTAGGGAGCTTCTACATGGAGGGTGTAGTAGGCGGCAACTGTCTGATCAACACCTATTCTATGACTGAATTATGCCAGCATTTGCTTAATTTTAATAATTATGTCGCTTCTCGGGATACTGTGCCCAATATTGAAGTTCCAACTCTCATGAGAAATGCCGTAAAACCACCGATTAACAAAGTCGAAGAGAGTGGTCGGGATGTTGGCTTGTCAGATGAAGACAAGAGTTGGTTCTTAAACTTGAGACCTGCAAATTTGACATATCAGAAGAATTTATATATCAACATCCAACCTTATATACTTGCTAGGTTTTATTGATAATTCGACTTTCATCAAGCCATTGTGGGACCACCCGGTCGGATTCGAGACACTATTGGTTCTTTACAAGACTTACCTGGGAATTCTATCAAGCACTTAGTACTGGGCCTTGTTTTAGCTGCCCTTGTCTCCCAAATCCTAGATACACGAGTAGTTTCACACAATGGTGTGCCAAAAGTACCACTGCCATTGTAGAGAAATATAGGAGCAACACCCGCGTCAAATGTCACCCTTTAACTGCTTCCAACAAAGGAGACAAGGTGGAAAAATATCGTTTATCCTAGCCAACTTTGAGAATTAGCTATATTATGAAGATAAATGGTGAATTGACTTAGTGGCTGGATCTGATGTTTACAAAGCTCACCGCTCTTTGAGAGGTGAAGAAAATGAGAGATTCTTGCCTCCTCCTAATGTAACTGCAGTAAAGATGCAGCGGGATGTGGATGAGAACTTGTAGGAGAGAGAGAGTCTCACTAAGATTGGGCGGGTTAGTAAAACTGCACTAGGTTTTGGGTCTACTTCTTGCTTTGTTAGAACCAAAGTTTCGGTTGGCGAGCAGACAAGGAAATTTGAAAAAGAGCTGGCCATCATGTGTACAGTAGCCGAGGTAGACCTTACTTGCCAAAATTTGCCGAACACTACTACTGTTGCTCCAGTACCAGCAGAGGCACATGTAGTTCCAAGTCCAGCAGAGGTAGTTCAGTCAACCGAAGCAACTACCAAATAGAGGCCACTGGTTACAGTGCCAACAAAACCTCCAGTGGGTCCGGTTTTGTATAAGAAGCTTCGAGCTTTACGCTCAAAACATGTAATCAGATCCCCTATCAGCAAAGGACCTCCTTCAAAGAAGAGAAAGGCTGAAAGCCCTGGAAATCGTAGTTCCTAAAGGCTAAAAGAGTTCTTTATTTCTTTGTATGACACTATTATTTAATTTTCTTTCACTATTGTTTTGATGTCTACATTTTGTCTTACAACCTTATCAACCCAAGCTTCAACCGCTGGAGGAGTCGCACAAAAAGTGTCTGAGATAGTTAAAGACTATGCCTCAGATGAAGGTGATGAGAGAGATAGCAGTGTTGACACTCCTATAACCGAGGAACTAACCAATAGTGACATTAACATCTAGTTCGATTTTGAAAAAGATATGTTTGACTAGGTGATGCTTGAGTTTGGGAGAAAAGCTGTAGCGGATATGCCGGCATAGTCCATTGCTGTGGAGAAAGCTGGCAATGATGTGGGTGCTGCTATTACTGTTGACAAAGCAACCAGCAATAATGTACCCATGCAACCAGTTTTGGAGTAGATGAGTAACGGGGGAGTTCAGATGGATGCTGTTACTGTTTTTGAAAAAGATGTTGCCTCTTAGACCGAGCAGCAAAAGATTCCACTTGAAATTTCCGAGGGACTACTTGCCGAAGTCTTAATAGAAGAAAGAGGAATCCCTAATACTGGCGAAGGAATTTTGATAGATCCAACTTCTAAAAGTAACTTTTGACTTTATCATTTGGAAATTGAAAATTTTATTCCAAAATTTAATCTGATCTCATTCATTCCTTGTTAGGTAAGCAAGTGAAGGAGAGCACTCTTGTTATGCCTCCCACTTCAGTGAAAAAGCCTTTTGGGTCACCATTTGAAAAGCCATAGGGAGAGAGAGTCTTAAAGTTTCAATTGATTTAGACAATATCTCCATCCATAGTGAGTTCCTCGAGGCATCTATGACCAATACTCTAAAAAGCGACTTGTGAAGGGTCATCAAAAACTTCTCCTTAGACTCACCAACCAAAAATGTCAATAATGATCCAGAGTAATCATCGGCGCTCATTGTCTTGCCGATCAGCATTAAGCTTGTGGTTGTACCAAGTGTGGTTCCCTTGGTGAATCTGGATTTGGATTCAGGATCTCATGGCAGTGAACCCTTCACGGCTACTGGTATGCCAAGGACTAATGAAGCACCAAGCGTTGATGACGTTGTGGATGTTCAAACAGAACCAAGTGTTGAACCTGTTGGCGTAGTAGAGAAGGAAGCTGGTATTGAGATGGTCCCAGCTGTGGAGGCTATCATAGCAGAACCGATCATCGGTAAAATTGGTCCTTGTGCTCAAAGGAAATTGTTCTAGAAGATAAAGCTATAGATCCCATGGAAGATGATACTTCTATAACACCGGTTACTAATGGCTTGCCCCGAGTTACTGCCAGTTTCACACCTCCCAAGGCCATAACACCTCCAAGAGTTCATTTCAGGGCCGATCAATCATCGCCTATGAAAGTTATTGAAGACCCAGCTGTGCAAAAGATAACAAATGAAGCTTCTACTGTTGAAGGTGGAGGATCTTGGAAAGCATTGTTGAATGTTGCAGTAACACCGTATATAAATAGGGATCCTTCAGCCACTTTATCTTCGCAAGGGTCGCATGACTCACCTTCTATTTATGGAAAAGCATTGGCTGCTCATGGGGGTGAGGGTGTAAATGTTGAGAAGGAAGGAGATGGCTGCACAGGCTCTTAGACTCAGTCAAATTCATAAGAATGAAAGTCAACTCTTTCCGTCCTTAAGGAGCCCAGTTTGTTTGGCGACACTCCAAAGCGCTAATCTACCATGAATTTTGCCATGAAAATGGTGATTCATAGCATCTTGGCCACACTTGTCCAAGGAGATCTTACCCCTGAGAAGATCCAAGGTGCCAAAGCATTGGCTGATATGTTTATATCTTCTAGTGTCGGAACTGATTTGAGTGGTATTCGTGATGCTTTTGTCAGCTTCTTCAGCAAGCCTGAAAAAAAAGGAAATCTGGAACAGAAGTGTTGATCATGCCAAAGCTTTTTAAGATGAAGTGTTGAAAGTCCAGTTGGCCACAGAGATCGAAAGTACTGAAAAGGAGATCCAGGTGATGAGCGAAATAAATGCCAAGACAACACAGGAGATAGCTGTGCATATGATCGAGCGTGAACATATACAATAGTAGATCATCATGTTGCAGTAGCAACTCTCTTCTTTGGAACATAACATTGATGACTTGAATAGATCCGTTTCAGAGGGCAATCAGTGCAGAGAAAATCTACTTGCTTGTGCAGAGGCGAAGCGAACGGCTTTGGATGATTTTCTTCAGTCTCTGGAGAGTGAAATGAACATCAAACTAGAAAATATTGACATTAAGGTTGCCATACCTACTTATGCAAGCTACAAAGGGCGTGCCCTGATGGAAGGTGTGCTGAATGCAAAAGGGCAACTAGAAAAACTCTTGGACTAAAACTCTCTGCTGCAGCTTCTATTTTTTTTTTTTTTTTTTTTTTGCCTTTTTCTTTTCTTTTCATTTTGACTAGCCTGGATGGCCATGTACGTGGACTTCATTTTATTAAATTCCAAAATGAATATCAATGAGAAATTTTCATTTTGCTCCACTTTGTCATTAGCATGGAATGTTTGGTTTAATTTTGTATGGATGTTTATATGGTTTGTATGGATGATTTGGATGTGTGTATGGTTTGGATGGTTTGTTTTGGTTTTTGTTTTCTTAAACTTGTATGAGGTGTGACTTGCAATCTTTTGGATTTACAAATCAACAAAGAAAAGGAGTCATATAGGTGGACTTTATTTGGTGCCCATGTATGAGGCTTTATCCATGGTCCATGACTTAATCCTTTTGGACAGAACTTTGGTTTTAAGGTTTGTTTGGGTTTTGGTTATTTAGGGTCTACAAAAAGACTTATTTCCATAAAACAGAGGGTAGCTATATAGAGTTTACAAAAAGATGTATTTTATACAGATGGACTTGGCTATACAGGGTCCGCAAAAGGATTTAGTTTATACAGCAGGATGTTACAAGGGGTCTTGTTAGGACATTATCCAAGTAACAAAGGTTGACTAGAGGGGTCAAAAGACTTTGTCCTCATAGTCATTTTGTACAAGTCTGAGGGATTTTGGTTAAGAGTCATAGGTTGTGCAGCTCAAAACCAAAGGTTTAGGGATGAGAATGTACACTGTACATGGTTTAGGTCTGTCAATGACATTCAAGTATAGTATTTCTTAAGAAGTTTTTCATTGATAGGCATCATGCATCTGACTCTTTTAAGTGTGAGGAGTTTGTCATGCCCCAAAAACTAGGCCGAATCCAAACCTGGTTCTAGGGGTATGAAAATTAGGGCTAATTAAATTTTTTTTCTTAAATAAACAACACAAGCCCGAATTTCGAGTGGATTGAAGTCCTTCATGAGGCTATACTTGGTGATCAAGCAACCATAATCACACACGGAATTGAAATCCATAATCTGCGTAGTTGAGTATCATATACCAATTATATAACAAATTCCAATAATAATAAAATCAAGGTTAAGTATTTCGAAGTATAATAATTAAAGTTGTAATTCCAAGACAAAAAAATTTAATGAATAAACTAGTGGCAAAAAATATGGCCTTATTACATAATCTAATGTTTTCATCTCAAGACCAATACTAGGACACCTCAGACGATGTCATCGGCGCTCCACTCAATAACTCTGCCATCTGGTGGAATCTCCTGCATCGCCAACCTTCCGGTTCGATACCGAGAACGAGACCTAGACACCAAAAGTAGTGAGTCAGATTGACATAATCTGGCAAGAGGTAAACTGCAAATAACGTTATTAAGCAAATAAGTTAAATCATATTTTACATTTTACCCAATGTAATGAATACAGACTCAATGGTATGAATGCACAAAAACGGGTATTCCTGTAAATACAATATATAAAAATGGCTATTCCCGCAGATAGATATACAAAAATGGGTATTTCCACAGATACAACAAATGGCATAGCTGTGTACTATATTCCATAGTACATGCTAACCTCTTGGCGTATGTCCACCTCCAAACTGCAGTCGGTTAGATATATATATATATATATATATGAGTCCATACGTATACTGATGCACAAAGAAACCATGCTATGAAATCCCCAACTTCCAACATCCATACTATTTTAATTAAAGTGACATGGTTAAACCATTTAGATGTAGGTTATGCCCATATGATATTTTTCATATTTCTAAAGGTAATCTGTACACCACCTAATAATCTCAGTTGGTTAAGTATTCACCTTGAATCAAACTTTCCCTCAGAATGACAATATAAGCCCATGATGTTGATCATCCACTACCAGTGTCTATCACGTGGTGCATCCCATAACTCATATTCGCACCCCGTGTTCAATTCAATTCTAAGTGTACGCTTAACTAACTCTCCCTTAAGAACAAAACACACCATGTTCTTAGTCCAAATCTCATGCTGATATATTTATTAATTAACCGTCGGACATGATATCAGGTTAAGTGATCTACACCCTAAAGGTCACTTTACCTATGGTGCAATCTAGGCGGTTATATTCTTCAATCAAAGTTAGCTAGCCTAACCTATTTTACTACCAACTTAAGTGGAAGTTATTGGGCGTCCACGGCTTAGTCGTAACTCATTTTATGACTGAGCCATGCTGGATGCACAGCTTATTTAACCGCAGATACGGCTTAGCAATATATCCTCTTATGGCTTAGCCGTAAGAGCATTTATGGCTAGTCGAAGGGCTCGTCATAACATAAATCGCAAAAAAGGTTTCTCTGGACTATGAGCCGTAGCCTATCCATGGTTTGGCCTATGACTCTATCGTATCTGCACACAGACTCACCCCTTCTTGGCATTTCATCCAAACAACAACAATCTCGGTAATCTATGGCTAATCTATAGATATCCAAACACATTAGTCCCACAATCTTCATTCTTAACAATACTAATAATTATTAAATGTAGTTGCAATTATCCACTTACCTTGGGTTATCCACAGTCAAACTCAAAGTAGAAGATGTAGAGGTGTTCTAAGCACAAATCCCCTCTTTGGTCCCAGACTAACTACTCGAACAAGACCTCCTACAAATCCACATTCAGTTCGACCATTCAAACTTATTAATGTATACTCTAAATGAAACAAAAGATCTAATGGTGGTTGGAAGAAAGATGCTTACCATTGTGGAAGGCACTGTCGAGATGGAGGGAGAGGAAGACGATGAGGAGATGATGTTGTAAGGGAGCCTCTTCTCCTTGACATACTGGCTCTCTGAGGATGGCTAGGGCTGGTTGCACAAGAGGAAAAAAATGAGAATGAAGAGGAATGAAATGAACGAAAGGTTATGGTGGCATAGGGTTGGAAGGGTTTCTTCTAATTACAGGAAAGAGCCTCTCTTTTATAAAAAGGTTTTGTACAATTCCAAAGAAGGGCTTTTGACCCACACAGGTCTAAATTGTTTGAGCCCCAAGCCCGAAGAGGCCTGACTAGCCCATCACCGATAAGCCCTACTCACAAAATGTCCTAAGTGCAATGACCAAACATCTAAATGGCTTAACAAACATCCATCTAAGCCTTTAAACTTGACACTAAGTCCAACAACCAACTTGACCCAAAATTAAAAGATCTGGGGCCTGATAGAGTGCATAGGTGTTATTAGAGTAGACCTTGTTGACAACATAAGGTCCCTCCCATTTGGATTCAGACTTGCCTTTTGACAAGTGTGTGGAGAATATAGGTCTCTTGATTGTAAGGACCAAGTCTCCGTTCTTGTAAGCTCTGTATTTTACCTTTTTATCGAACAACCCAGCCATATGAGCTTAATATAATTTGATGCTTTGCTAAGTAGCAAGCCTCTTTTCATCAAGGCTTTCTAACTCATGAAGTCTGAGCTTAGCATTCTTTTCTTCAATGAATTTGTTTATCACAGTTACTCGAAGAGAAGGGAGTTGAATTTCCAAAGATATCACAGCTTCGCTGCCATAAACCAAGGAACATGGTGTAAATTTGGTTGGACCGTGAACTGTAGTTTTGTAGGCCCATAATGCTTCAGGAAGTTTGGTACTCTAACTCTTTTTGTTGTCAAAGACCATTTTCTTCAGAATTTTGTAAATAGTCTTGTTGAAAGCTTCAACAAGTCCATTAGCTGTAGGGTTATATGCCGTGAAAGGACAATATTGGATTCTGTACTTATCACAAAATCTGCAGAATTTGTCATTGTTAAACTGAGGACCATTGTCATGATACAAACGTTTAGGCACCCCAAAACAACAAATGATATGATTCTTCAAGAAACTGAAGACCGTATCTGTTTTGACTTTTGCAAGGGGCACTGCTTCTGCCCATTTGGAGAAGTAATCCGTTGCGACCAAAATGAATTGATGACTACATTCTGATGGTGGATTGATTTTTCCAACTATGTCCATTCCTAAGACTTAAACGGCTAAGAGGTGGATGTAGGATGTAAATATTCAGGAGGTTATAAATGTAATCATTATGGATTTGGCATTCATTATATCTTTTTGTAAAACTGATAGCATCAAACACCATGGTAAGCCAATAGTAACCTAACGTTTGAATCTGATAGTGAAGCTTTGGTCCAACCTGGAGAGCACCACATAAGCTAGAATGAACTTCTTGAAGTACTTGATCTGCTTCTTTTGGTAATAAGCAATGGAAAAGAACTCCATCATATTATTTGCAATAAAGAGTCTTTGAAGGCACATCGAAGTGAGATTTTAGAGCTCGTCTTTGAATACTAGTTCTGTCTTTGGTATTTTCTAGTAAGACACTATGAAGAATGTAATCAATAAAAGGATCTCTCCAATTTCTAAATTAATTTTGAAAAGATGAAATTCGATTCTTGATCATTTCGCAGCAATTTGCTCCTACTTTATGGGTATCGATTGGAGGTAGAAGTTTTCTTTCGACTACTTCTAATGCCATTTTGTCATTTTTAGGGATTGACATTGGGGCTGCCAAACTTGCCAGTGCATCCATTTTGACATTTTGATGTCTTGGAGTGTGATGAAACTCAATCAGTATAAATCTTTCCTTGAGTTTACAAGCTTTGTTGAAGAAGGGAATCAAGTTTGGTTTCTTTACTTCATTTTTAAGATTCATTTGTTTGATCAGAAGTTGTGAATCTCCGTAGACTCCAAGCATATTGATGCCCGATTCCAAAGCTAGTTTGAGACACATAATCAATTTGTGTATTCTACCACATTGTTTGAACATGGCTTGATTAATGAGAATGAGTGAGGGTTAGAGAACCTTTTTGGGCTACAAAAAATGATTCCAACCCCTGAAACTGGATCTCCTAACTCATTAATTCTAGAAGCTCCATCAAAATGCATGATCCAATGTAAGTCTAGATTAATGGTGGGTTTCCAAAATTTTTCAAGACTTGCTCATCAGGGAGGTTGTCTCTGAATTCAGAATCTTCAGAGAGTGGTTGTTCTACTAGAAAGTCAGCATAAGCCTATCCTTTTACCGCCTTTGCGGGGGTATATTTGATGTTGTACTAAGAGAAAAGAATAGACCATTTCACTAGATGATCACTCAGTGCTCCAACTTTTTTCATCAGTGTCTTCAATGTGTTAATGTTGGAAACCAAGTACACCATATTGGAGAGAATGTAGTGACTTAGTTTTTGTATTGCGAACATCAGTGTAAGACATTCTTTTTCCACTGGATGATAATTATGCTCAGCACCAACCAACATCTATGACAAATAATAAAGAGCCACCTCTTACCTTCGTCATTTTTTTGAGCAAATAATGCCCCCAGAAAGTGATCAAGAGCTCGAATGTAGAGGATGAAAGGTTTGCCGGAAATCAGAGCTGAAAGGACCAATGAGTTTGTGAGATACCGTTTGATATCTTGAAAGACATCTTCATAATTTTTATCCCATATAAAGTTTACTCCTTTCTTCATCAATCTAGAGAACACCCTACACTTCCCTGACAAGTTTGAGATGAACCGACGAATGTTGGCAAGTTTTCCCTACAATCCCTTGAGTTCTTTAAGAGTTATTGGAGACGGCATCTCCAATATAGCTTTAACTTTGATTGGATCTAGTTTGATGCCACCTTTTCGAACCACAAATCCTAGGAACTTCTTGGAAGAGACTCCAAAGAAATACTTCAGAGGATTCACCCAAAGGTTAAATTTTCCCAACCTTTCGAAAAATGTGCGAAGATCAACCAAATGGTCTAACTTCTGTTTGCTCTTAACTGCCAAGTCATAGACATAGCATTTGACAGACTTATATTGCAAGTCTTTGAAGATTATCCCTTTGTTATCTGGCTTTGCCATTCTTAAGACCAAATGGCATAATGGTGTAACAGTACACGCCAAAGGGGGTTCTGAAGGATGTTGTAGACACCTCATTTGGCACCCTATGTAGACCCAAAATACTTATCATGTATAATGATGCCCCATTTCACCCCAAATTAAGTGCTTTTAACATGATTCAAATCAATTTAAAAATGACATTAATTATTGAAAATTTAAAGGGAGTTTTAGAAGCCATGCATCGCATGTCATCATTTAGACTTGCCTTCATTCTGCACTCAAAATAAAAAATAATAATACTGATAATAACAAAAGAAAATGGTAAGAAAACTTGAAAAGTATGAAAATAAATGAATATCATCATCAATATCTGCATGAAAATGGCCCAAGTCCATTGCCCATGGCTGGAGTGCCCGAACCATTAATAAAAGGATAATAATAAATTAATAGGGATAAAAGAGATTTTAAGGTTAGAAATGCTCACCTAAATTTTCATCATCTCTTTTCATTCTCCTGACCACACAAATATATAACTCACTGTGATCTACTCGTCGAGAGCTTTCCAAAGATATACCATACTTTGAAATCTGACAAACGAGCCAAAAGTTACGAGGCCTGGGGCTTATTATACTTGGCCCGGGCTCTCCGTCGCCCACTTGTGCAAAATAATATTTCTTGTCTAAGTTTCTTCCCAAATGCCAAAACAAAGTACTCTAATCCTATATTGGGCATTAAGGACCTCCCATCTTTTGTTTCACAGCACATATTCTATGTTTTTCTAGCCTGAGAATAACTTACCATTTTGACCAAGGTTCCAGGCCCCAGGTACATAGTGAGCTTCAATGTGATGGTCCAACACGTGGGACCCTTCATTTCATCATTACCATCACTATTACTGCCATTATTATCATTATTATTACCATCATTATGATTATTATCATCATCATCATGACCTCTCATATTTACTAAAATATCGCGCATGGGTCCAATACTCACCATGGGTATGGCTGGCCCCACCTAGGGTCACTCATGAAACTAACTTGGTCTGGACACCGACCGAAACATCAAGCACAAACCCGGCCCGGATTCTCAACCCGACTCGTAATCCCGGCCTAAAACCCTGACCCGATTTTAAACCCAAGCTCCAACTCGAGCTAGGCCCATGCTCCACGTCTAACCCATAGACGTCTAATGGGTTTATGGGTTTATGGGTTAGATGTGGAGCATGGGCCCAGCTCGAGTTGGAGCTTGGGTTTAAAACCGGGTCAGGGTTTTAGGCCGGGATTAAGAGTCGGGTTGAGAATCTGGGCTGGGTTTGTGCTTGATGTTTCGGTTGGTGTCCGGACCAAGTTAGTTTCATGAGTGACCCTAGGTGGGGCCAGCCATACCCATGGTGAGTATTGGACCCATGCGCGATATTTTAGTAAATATGAGAGGTCATGATGATGATGATGATAATAATCATAATGATGGTAATAATAATGATAATAATGGCAATAATAGTGATGATAATGATGAAATGAAGGGTCCCACGTGTTGGTCCATCATATTGAAGCTCACTATGTACCCTGGGGCTGGAACCTTGGTCAAAATGATAAGTTATTCTTAGGCCAGAAAAACATAGAATATGTGTTGTGAAACAAAAGACGGGTGGGTCCTTAATGCCCAATATAGGATTAGAGAACTTAGTTTTGGCATTTGTGAAGAAAATTAGACAAGAAATATTATTTTGCACAAGTGGGCCATGTAGAGCCCGGGCCAAGTATAATACGCCCTAGGCCTCGTAACTTTTGGCTTGTTCGTCATATTTCAAAGTATGGTGTATCGTTGGAAAGCTCTCGACGAGTAGATCACAGTGAGCTATATATCTGTGTGGTTAGGAGAATGAAAAGGGATGATAAAATTTAGGTGAGCATTTCTAACCTTAAAATCTCTTTTATCCCTATTAATTTATTATTATCCTTTTATTAATAGTTCGGGCACTCTAGCCATGGGCAATGGACTTGGGCCATTTTCATGCAGATATTGATGATGATATTCATTTATTTTCATACTTTTCAAGTTTTCTTACTATTTTCTTTTGTTATTATCATTATTATTATTTTTTATTTTGAGTGCAGAATTAAAGCAAATCTAAATGATGACATGCGATGCATGGCTTCTAAACTCCCTTTAAATTTTCAATAATTAATGTCATTTTTAAATTGATTTGAAGCATGTTAAAAGCACTTAATTTGGGGTGAAATGTGGCATCATTATACACAATAAGTATTTTAGGGCTACATAGGGTGCCGAATGAGGTGCCTACAGTATGCCCCTCTTTAGAGAACAACACGTCTAGAGTTGTGCTCCAAAGACAAGTAGACACACCACTCATGACTCCTCATGAGGTTTTAGGCTCATGGGAGTGGCAGTCTATGGATGTATGCATTAGCAAACTGGTTCAAAAGGTGATCTCACCTTCCTAGGATCAATGGCTGATTCAGGGGAAAAGAAGAGATGTTACACTAAAAATGTTACACTAATTGAAAGCAGGTAAAAACTTGAGAACTGTGCCTCGAGACTTGTGGTATTGCCACGAAAAAGTGAAATTGTGGGAGCTATGTCCTGGTTGGTTGATTAACTAATATGAAAAAAGAAAATAAAGGGAATGAATCAGAGATTGATCTTTCGATTGGTTGGTCACTTTTAGAATTTTGTTTGGTCTTACAATAGATTGGAATATTTGGTTTATCATGCGTAATGTCTTTTCTCTTTTACCCAAAATTAGATGGTTTTAATACAACTCAAATCAATTCTATAAGACATAAACTATGAAAGCATTCAAAGTGAGATCGTAGAAGTTGCATGCGATGTGTAGTGAATGATGCATTTTTTGAAAAGTTTGGAAGCTTTTGAAACTCAGGTACATTAAAAAAAGGCTAAATGAATAGAGAGTGTTCATCGGAACAATCTTTGCTCTTTAGGGATCTTGGTCTTCACCCGAGCAATAATGAGAACCAAATTGATTCAATCATTATTTCAAGGCTCATCATTGAGAGTATAGAACTGCATGATTAGTTCTCTCCGGACATCAAGGTTCGAGTCAGCAAAGAGCACAATTCGTATGATATGGTATCATGGTTGCTGTACCGGTCTCAGGCACTTAAGGGAGGCCTATGGCGACTCAAGCGCTTGATGAATGAAAAATAATAATAATAATAATAATAATAATAATAATATGTATACATCGGAAAATTGAGATTTGCAAAATTTGAGTCAATGCTGCTTACCTCATGAGTTTTATCGTATTTCAAACTTAAATCGTGGCCTTACCTCATGGCTTTCATCGTATTTGGAATTGGAAACATGGCCTTACCTGAAATCAAACACACTCTAGAGAAAGCATTGCCTCATGGCACTATTAGTTCATCGACTTTCCATATGAGCATAACATGAAATTTGACATATATAAAATGGAGATGATGAAATGTATTTATAAGAAATGGGTGAAAAGCATGAAAAATATGTGCTCAAAATCTAAATAGTTCAAGGTGCAAGTTTTAGATTCTTTGGAAGGCCCATTTTTCATTTTCTTTTTTTTTTTTCTGTTGTTTTTGGGGCATTTAGAGGTTTGTGGATTCATGAAACAGAAGAAGAATTACGATGAAGCAGAGATCAGCATACATCCATCAGTGCATGCATTTGCATCAATCAACTCATGGAAAATAATTAAAGACAGGGACTTTTATTAATAAGTTTATCGAAGTAGGACAATAGTTCACTTAACCGAAATTAGAAAAGAAAAAAAAAGTGCTATCCTCTCCATGAGTCCTAAAACACCATCTCCAGGTACATAATACATAAATAATGCAACCAAAATAGAATCTCTAAAGAAAAAGAATCAAATATCAATCTAACACTAATCTAGATCTAATGGAGATGGTCACACTATCTATCAATTTTCATCAGCTGTCATCAGATGGGAGGTATCCCATTCAAGGCTCGGAAGTCACGGATGGTCGACTCCATCTCTGACGCACACATCACCAAGTCCCGATGTGCCTCTATCAGATTGGCTGGATCATTCCACATGCGGTCGTATACCTCTCGGATTCGCCCATACATATCCACATATCCATCATCAACAGGAGTCATTAGTGCACAGAGTGTCACATTTTGGCGTTGGAAGTATCTTTTTATGCGATGATAGGACCTGGCGTCAATCTCGTGCTCGCAAGTGAAGAGGAGTGGAGCGATCATATCCATTTTTCATTGCATCGAATTGAAATCTTCAATCGGGGCGCGCGCGGACGCCGTCTTCTTCATTTCCCATTCCAAGCGCTTTTGATTGATGTCAAACATCTCTAGAAGCTGTGCAGCTGGCACGTCCATTGTGAAGGAAGGAAGGTCTTCCGGCACAGCACCAAATCTCATGAACTTGTTAAGGGCCCATTTCACCGAGAGGCATAGATCTCTGTAGATTTTGCAGATGCCAGTGTATTTCTCAAGCAATAAGTCGTAGCAAGCCCGCTCGCACTTTGCGAGTTGCCTACTAATGATCCCTTCATACTCAGAGACGCAGGCGTAATGCATAGCCAGGTTAGATTGATTCTGCTGATAAAATTGAAGCCTTTCCGTAGGAGTGTACTCTAGGCCGTTTCGCATGTCTTCGCTCACGTTATCAAGCGTTCAATCATATGGAGAGCATTCGTCGGCGACGGCGTGGACGCTCAAACCAAAAGGAGGAATTGGGTGGTTGGCCATGGTAATTAATCCTGCTTCGCACCATGAAACGCACAACGTTAGAGGGTAAAAAAAAAGAGACGGTTAAAGTGTTCACTGGTATAACACTTATACTAAAAATGTGAGGGCCATTAGGGGTCGATTAGCTAACACAAGGTCTCCATCCTTCGAGGCTACCAAAGGGCCATCTGGCATTCCTATGGGGAACGCTCCCTTAACCAGAAAAGAGCTAACAGCGGATACGTGCACTACGCAAGTGTGTGCAAACGGGTGAATATTCGTGTTAATCATGTATGCAACGTTCAGACCTAAATTGGGAAGCTGTTCAAAATGGGGAAATACATAAAATGCCCCAGCGTGAAGCTGATATATACACTGGCCGAGGCTGAAATGCAAAAGGGAGGACCAACTCCTCGATCCACAAACGGGTGCTATGGAAGTTGCATAATCAATTCAAACTCTTTAGGGGACTGAACCTTCACCTCCAATCTTCAACCACTCATCCCTTTTAGTTGGGGTTCAGAGCATACTTCATGGTCTCCAAGATCTTTTGGTGTGTTGGGTGACTGTGTGTGTTGGCAAGAATGTGAATTATTGTGAGAAAATGGTATGACTGTCGGCCATCTTCAGCTTAGGGAGAAGCGAAGTATAGGGAGCATACCTATACTCCATTCGACTCCACTCATCATAAATAGGCTAAACAAGCACAGAAAAGGAATCAAAGCATGAAACATGGGGAGCATACCTACATCTCCCACTACGCCACCAATGAAAAGCAGGATTATTGGGTGTCCTCCTATCTACTATGCTCTCTCTCTCTCTCTCTCTCTCTCTCTTGGTCACTTTTCTTATTCTAACTCTCTCCTAGTTTGACTCTTTCTTTTCCCTTTCTTTTCTCTCTCTTTTTATTTATTTATTTATTTATTTTTACTCCCCCTTTTTTTTTCTTTTTCTTTTAATTATTTTTTCTCTCCCTAGGACATAATGTCACATAAGATGTTGGGGAGCAAACCCTATCCTACGGGACCCCGCTAATCATTGGTGAACTTGTTGGCCTTCCATCCCTCATCTCACCATCCTTTCCTCTCTGCCTCTCATTCTTTTGAGGGATAGGCTGCCAAGGCACCCTTCAAAACCTGTTTAACCCATTTAGACTTCGGCTTCAATTAGCTTCTGGCCATGTGAATAAGTGGAGGACGGACTCACAATCTCACCTTTGTGAGTGATGTAGTGTAAGTATGTGCTCGAACTCAAATGCTACTTAGTGTACTTCATCGCCTTCCTTAGAGGGCTACGGCGGCCGTGTCAAAGAGGTTGCGGCTTTCACCCTAGAGGAGGTAAAAAAGGACCATGCCACATACTTTTTCAAGTACATAGCATTCCATAGATCATGGAGTTCTTCCCCTTCAGCATTTATTAACCTATACGCGTTGCCAGAATATACTTCTTTGATCACATAGGGGCCTTCCCAATTGGGTCGCAACTTGCTCTTCGGATGTGGAAGCTGTGATGGTGTGATACGTTTCAACACGAGGTCACCCACTTTGAACTTTCTTTCGATGACAAGTTTTTCATAAGCTCTGGCGATCCGCTTCTTGTAGACTTGTGCATGTTCCGCACCTTTCATTCTTTTCTCGTCGAGTAGATCTGGCTGAAGTAGCAAGGCTTCTCTCCTATGGTCTTCCGCCATCTTTTTGTCCAGCTGGATGCGCAGTGATGGGTGAAGGACTTCGAGGGGGAGGACCGCTTCCATCCCATAAGTCAAGGCATATGGGGTTTTGCCTGTTGGAGTCCTGATGGAAGTCCGATACGCCCGCAATGCCTCAACCAAACTGTCTGGCCAATCACTTCCTTTAGCAGTCTCCACAGTCTTCTTAATAATTTTGAGAAAAGTCTTGTTTGTGGCCTCAGCCTGCCCATTCGCTTGAGGGTAGTAAGGAGTAGAATCATGTAGTTCTATACCATATTTAGTGCACAGATCTTCCATCTACTGAGATATGAATTGCGGACCATTGTCTGCTATGAATACCTTGGGGACCCCAAATCCAGCGATAATGTTCCTCTCTACGAATTTGACTACAGTGGAGGCCTTAATGTGCACATATGCTTCAGGTTCTGCCCATTTAGTATAGTACTCTGTGGCCATCAATATGAAGGCCTTGTTATGTGTGTTTTCTAAGGTTTGTGTTAGAGGGCCTATGATATCAAATGCACATGTGGAGAAAGGCCATGGGGCAGTTGTGGGGTGCAAGGATGCAGCAGGGGCATGGATTAAATCAGCGTGTAATTGGCATTCCTTACACCTTCTAACATAACGGATGGAGTCAGATTCTAACGACGGCTAATAGTAACCCAACCGGATGATCTTTTTGGCAAGCATCAAGCCATTGATGTGCCCTCCGCATACGCCTGAATGCGCTTCTTCGATTATCTCTTGTCCTTCTCCCTCTGTCACACATCGAAGTAGAATTCCACTGAATGACCAGCGGTAGAGGAGTCCCCCTACTATTACATACCCTTGGACCATTTCCTTTAGGGCTCTCTTGTCAAACTTGGTGGCATATTCTAGGATGCGTCCGTCTTGTAGGTAATTCCAAATATCATTGTACCAGGGTGGTCATCCAAGAACTCATCATCGTGTTGTAAGGGAGCGAGCACCGTTTCTTCGGGTTTTGTTTCTCCTTCCTCCATTGGTTTATCTATTATTCCCTTCATCTCTTTGCAATTAGGGATAGTTTCAATAGTACCATCTTTGGTCATGTCTTCTAAGTTTATTGAGGGGGCACCCAATTTTCGGATTAGGAAAGTTTTAGAATCTTTGTTGATAGGCATCTGAATGATTGATGCTAGACACGCTAGAGAATCGGCCAGTCGGTTCAACGCTCGCGGAATGTAGAGAAAAGAAACCCTGCTGAATTCGGACCTAACTTTCTTCGCTTTTTCATAGTAGAGTGCAAGCTTGCGAGAGTTTACTTTCCAATCCCCCGTTATTTGGGAGATCACCACTTTTGAATCTCCAAGAACTCTTAGCTTCCTAACGTGCAAGGCTTTGGCTTCATTCAGGCCTGCTAGGAGCGCTTCATATTCCATAACGTTATTTGTAGAGGGGAATTCCACCTTGAATGCCTTTGGGATGACCACCCCCTCCGGGGATAGGAGCGCTATCCCGATTCCTTTCCCATTTTGGTTCAAGGCGCCATCGAAGTACATTGCCCAAACGTCGTCACCCTTTGCTTCTTGAATATCTGTGCACAAAATATCTACATCTGGAAAATCTATCTTAACACGCTCATATTCAGGTAGGGGCAGGTGCGCAAGGTGGTCAGCGATTGCTTGGCCCTTTATGGATTTTTGAGTCACGTATGTTATGTCGAATTCGGCAAAAAGCACTTGCCATCGAGCGATCAGCCCTGAGGTGACTGGTTTTTCAAAGATATATTTCAGAGGGTCCATCCTGGCTAGCAATTTAACAGGGTGGGCCAAAAAGTAATGCCTGAGCTTTTGACCTACCCAAACCACAGCTAAGCAGGTCCTCTCCATCGGGGAGCACTTTCGCTCATAGGGTAAGAGAGACTTGCTCAAATAATAAACCGCATTTTCTTTTCTACCTGTCTGATCATGTTGGCCTAATACCACTCCTATAGCTGTGTCGGTCACTGAGACGTATAGGATAAGGGGTTTACTTTTAATGGGCGGTTTCAAGACTGGGGGATTCAACAGATACCTCTTCAGTTCGTCAACTGCCTTCTGGCAGTCATCGTCCCAGTCATATCGGGCACCTCCTTTTAACAACTTATAGAATGGTTCGCATCTCTGCGAGTGTTGGGATATGAACCTCCGAATAAATTGTAATCTCCCCATTAAACCTCTTAACTCTTTCAAGTTCTTGGGGGGTGGCATTTCGAGGATCGCTTTGATCTTGGATGGGTCCACCTCAATACCTCAATTGCTGATCATGAATCCTGAAAGCCTTCCCGACGACACCCCAAATACACACTTCTTAGAGTTCATTTTCAAATGCGTCTCCCTTGACCTCCGGAGAACTTTCTTTAGAGCTGTGGCATGGTCTGCACAAGTTCGGGACTTGACTAAAATGTCATCGACGTAAACCTCCATACAATCGTGCATCATGTCATGAAATATCGCCATCATGGCTCTTTGGTAGGTGGCACCCGCATTTTTTAGTCCGAAGGGCATATCAGTGTAACAATAGGTCCCCCAAGGTGTAGTGAATGAAGTTTTCTCCTAATCTTCGGCGGAAAGCCTTATTTGATTATACCCTGAGTACCCATCCATAAACGAGAGCATTGCGTGCCCAGCAGTGTTGTCAACAAGAACGTCTATGTGTGGCAATGGGAAATCGTCCTTTGGTGATGCCTTGTTCAAATTGCGAAAGTCTACACAAACTCGAATGCGCCCATCCTTCTTTTTTACTGGGACTATATTAGCAATCCACTGGGGGAATAACACCACTCTGATGAACTTGGCCTGGAGGAGCTTGTCGACTTCTTCCTTTACCTTTACTGCAACATCAGGGTGCATCCTTCTCAGCTTTTGCTTAATTGGTCTAGCGTTTCCTTCTATTGGGATTCGATGCTCTACTAGGTGTGGGTCTAGTCCTGGCATATTGTCGTAATCCGATGCAAATACATCGTGATATTCTTTTAAGACCTTAATGATTTCTTCTTCCTCATCGGGCGCCATGCATGCACTGATTTGAACTGGCTTGGGCCTTTCTTCGGTCCCCAAATTAAGTTCTTTTGTCTTCTCAGCCGCTGCTTGGGTCTGCTCATCGAATCTCTTTATGACTTTTTTCGAATTCCTCTAAAATTTCTTCGTCTCCTTCCGCAATATCCATTAGTTCATAAACACCCATCCCATCATTAACGCGCTCGGCCTCTGAAGTGGACTCTGGTTCTAGAATAACCGGCATGGATTCACAACCTATCTCGTTGATTCTGCTCATGATCTCTTCTAGCCGAGACTGCTCTACTGGGGGAATCTTCCAGTGCTTGGATGTCCCTATGGGGTTGTGACGGCCAGATAACTCCACTTCTAAACTGCCTATGTTTTTGGGTTTTTTGTTTTCTACATTTTTGGGGTTTTGGGGTTTTTTAGTTTTTTTGGCTTTTTGGAATGATATGGTACAAGTTGTGCTTTGGATGGGCAATTTAGCAAGAGGGCTCCATGCCGTGGGTAGCGCCGGGCCACGGGGCGTTACACCACTTCACGTTCATTAGACTCGTCAGTTTCCCAAATTTCGCGATCGTCTTGTGTGGTCTTTTCTCTCCAGTGGCACCACGCTTTAGGCCAGTAGACCACCTCTGAGCTGGTGGGGTTTTCAATTTCCCACACGTCATGATTGTTTTTCCTTTCAAAAATTGGCGTTTTTTTTTGGCCGACTGGGCTGTGTTACTTACATTGATCATGTTGCATGACATCGATTGCATTTTCGTCTAATGTGCTGCCGGGATCGCCATTCATCTATATAAGATATTTAATATTTGTACATCGAAATTGAGGATTCCTACTACCCTGAAAATCGATGGATCACGATCGCCAGTCATGGTAACGGCCATGACTCTGTTCTTCAACTAATGTCAAAAAAACAACGGGAGAAAATAAGACAGGTTCCTTCTCGTCTAATGTGCTGCCGGCAACACACGACGGTTATCCTTTCCCTCGATTTGGGTCTCGTCAAAGTATGGGTCACGATATGGGTCATATTATAGGTCCATATGGGGATAATCCAGATTTATAATAAATGAGTAATTAAAATCAAATTCAAGTAAAGTTAAATAAAACTAAAATAAAGTAAAAAGGGGGAGGTGCCAAATATTTTCGAAGAGGATCGGTCCCATTCCTGGGTACCCCCTTCAAATCCCTTGGCAACAAAAAAGTTTAAAGGCCGATTTTAAAATGAAAATAATGATGCAAATAAAGTGTCATGCGTGATTTCAATTAAAAAAGAAGGAAATTGTGGCCAATAGGCCGATTGGATTGAAAGTGACCGCATTTGGGTCAATTGAGGGGCGACTGCATTCGGGTCAATTGTCTGATTAATTGAAAAGGGGGATTGAGATCACACGTTAGTCTTATCATTATCATTAAATTAATTTTTGAATCAGCCTTTATTTCCTTTTCATCATTTTAGTACATTAAAATATTTGGCACAAGAGGTGGAAGGAAAGAGAAGAAAATATTTTTTGGGTGATTTTGTTTGTTTATAGTTTTTTTTTTTTGGATTTTTGATAATTGGGGCTAGAAGGGCTTAACTAGGGGATTTCTACTTGAATTTAATCCAATTAAATCATTGTTTATTAATCATTGGATTTCTACCCTGCTTTAAGGTCCTAAACCACCCACATCCACTCTCCCAATCCCCTGACGGACCAGGGGAGAGGTGATGGGGCCTAACCTACTATTCTAAATTTAGGATCTATTTAGATTAATTGGATTTATGACTTTTAAAATGATTTTAAATTTAATTTTCACTTAAAAGTGTGATCCAATTAATCCAAGTTATCCAATTATTATTTGTTTAAGAGATTTTTTTAATATCTTTTACTTTGTTTTTGGTCTTTTATATTTTTCAATTTTTTTTGATAGAATGCGGAGATGACAAGAAAAGAAAAGAAATGATTTTTTTGGTATGATTTTATTTATATTATTTTTTTCGGTTATGCAATTTAATTTCTAAGGATGATTGTGGAGTGTGAAAAAGATGGATGAAATATATATATGTATGCATGGGCGTGATCTGTGAATGACACTAAACTGTGATTAAATTAAGTGCAAAGTGAGAACAATAATCTAGGAGGTAATTAAACTAAATGTAGATTCTAATGACTAGAAAGCATGCATTGTCAATTTCTATCATAGGAACAGAGATCCAAACATGCACACGTGCTGAGTCAGAAATTAAAACGAACAAAGGAGTGACGAGCTTTGCGATCCAGTGCCGAAATGAACCTCGACTAAAATCGAAAGATCAGTGAAGTGATTCAAGTTTTAGGTTGATCTGGGCCTAAGTAGGTTTTCATGAGTGTTCTCTCCCTGTGGTTGACTGATTTCTTCTCTACTTTTTTCTCTTTTTCTTTTCAGCCGTTGCACTACTACTCTTCTTCTTCTCCTTTTTTCTTTTCTTTCTTTCCTTCTCCCCTAGCCGACTGCACTACTCTTCTCTTTGTTTTCTTTGGTCAGATGGGTTCTGAGGGACAGGTGGGCAGAAGGTGGTGCAATGAAGAAGAGAAGGTGAAGCGAGTTGCTATGTGTGAGGTGTTTGGTGAGGAAGATGAGGTGGGTGCAGGACGTGGAGGTGTGTTTGGTGAGAAAAATGAAGTAGGTGCAGGCCGTGGAGGTGTGTTTGGCGAAGTTGACGAAGTGGGTGCTGGCTGTGGAGGTGTTTGGCGAGGAAGATGAAGGTGGCCTTGGTAAAAGTGGGCTGTGCAATAGTGAAGGCGATGTGGGTAGTGGCTGGGTCTGAAGTGTAGCGGCCGTGTTGTGGCGTTTGGTCGAGGAAGATGAGGTGGGTGCAAGCCGTGTATGAAGCGTAGTGACTGTGAGGTGATGAAGGTGACAAAGTGCTCGTGTTAGGGTGTTTGGTGGAGTGGGTGCAGAGATCGTGGAGGAGGAAATAAGTAAAAACCGAAAACTGTGCAGTAATGAAGAAGATGATGTGGGCGATGTAGTGGGCGATGTTTACAGCGACAATGAAGAAGGTGGGTTAATGACAGTGGCTGTTGGTGGTGATGTACGCGTGTGGTCAGGTGAATGGGGTGACAATATAATGCTGTAATCTATGAAGGTGTGGGTACAGAGATTGTGGAAGAGGAAGTAAAAGAAGGAGAAACAAAAAGCTGTGCAAGATAACAGAGAATATAATGAAAAGACGATGGGGAAAGAGGAACCTGGTGTGTCGTTTCCCGGAGACCAAAGAGGAGGGAAATGACCCCCAATGGGGATCGTCCTCCTCCCTTCCTCTTCCTGTTCTTCTTCTTCTTTCTCTCTTTCTCTGTTTCTTCTTCTCCTTTTTTATTTTTTTTCTTTCTTATCGTCTTTCTCTGTTTCTCTCTGCCCTCTTTCTCTGTTCCTCTCCTCTTCCTCCTTACGTTGTTTCCCTTTTTTTTTTTTTTTTTTCTTTCCTTTCTATTTTTCTCTTAGTCCCGGGGTGCCTCTACTCTCCTTCTGTTTTTCTGTTTTTCTTTCGTTTGGAATCGGAATGGATAGAGATGGAGAGGCTGGGTTTCCAGAGTGGTCTATCGTGATTTGGTGGCGGGTTTGAAATTGAATTCAA
The DNA here is from genome assembly GCA_037013555.1 of Sextonia rubra. NCBI lineage: Eukaryota > Viridiplantae > Streptophyta > Magnoliopsida > Laurales > Lauraceae > Sextonia > Sextonia rubra. The sequence goes on from JASUAD010000001.1 coordinate 71,615,400, forward strand.
GCTGTTGGCGTGGATTGAGTGGGACAGTTGAGATAATGAGGAGAGGATGGGATTAGAAAATTGAACTTAAATATGTGCTTGGGCCAATGGGCTGAAAAGTGATGGATGGGTCAGCCATGGGTTGAGGGTTGTTTTCAGGTTGTGAGTGGGGTTGATGGGTCATGGACAGGGTTAGATTTAGATTTGGACCAATGAGTCAAGGAATTAGGTTTTGTTTGGTTGTGAGCTAATGGGTCAGCCTTAATTTGGAGGTTGAATTAGAGTGGGCCGGCCACTTCCTCTATTCCATTGATGAACGATGGGGGCCACATGCAGTGGAATTAACTTAAATGGATGGTCATAGTGATGAGGATGAACGGATCCTAAGTGTTGATCATCGGAGTGGGGCCCATTACATGGCTTGGGATAGACCCTGAGTTGACATGGTAAGTTACCCTTAGACCAGAAAAAGAGGGACATGTAATGTGCGACAGAAGACAGGAGGGCCCGTCATGTCCAATTTAGGATTAGAGAGCTTAATTTTGGCATTCGAGAATGAAACTAGACAAGAAAAATCATTCTTCGTAAGTGGGCCATGCAGAGTCTGGGCCAAGTGTAATGAGCACCAGGCCTCGTAACTTTTGGCCCGTTCGTCAGATTTTGGGGTATTATATTCGTTAAAGAGCTTTGGACGAGTAGATTAAAGTGAGCTATGCATCTGTGTGGTCAAGAGAATGGAAAGGAATGATGAAATTCCGGGTGAGTGTTTCTGACCTTAAAATCCCTTTTTATCCTTATTAATTTTTATTACTTTATTATTAATGATTTGGGCACTCCAGCCACGGGCAATGGACTTCGACCATTTTCATGCACATTGAACATTTATATTGATGATGATATTCATTTATTTTCATACTTTTCAAGTTTTCTTGCCATTTTCTTTTATTTTTAATTTTTACCTTAATGGAATGCATCTTTTAATGCAGGATGGAAAAAATGTAAATGATGATATGCGATGCATGGCTTCTAAAACTCTCTTTAAATTGTCAATAATTAATGTCTTTTTAAATTGATTTGAATCATGTTAAAAGCACTTAATTTGGGGTGAAATGGGGGCATCATTATACATGGTAAGTATTTTGAGACTACATAGGGTGCCAAATGAGGTGTCTACAGATGTGTGCTTCTTGTCCTCCTTGTACATCTTAATTTGATTGTATCCCAAACCCCATTCATGAATGACATCCTTTCAAATCCAAAAATATTGTCAATCATGATTTCTGGTATGGGTAATGGGAAATCATCTTTAAAACAAACTTTGTTCAAATCTCTGAAGTAGATGTAGACTCTGATCTGCCCATTCTTTTTGGTGACCGACACTATGTTAGCGAGCCAATCAGGGTGTTGCTCTTCACAGATGAAGTGAACATCTCTGAGTTTTTGGACTTCTTTTCCTATTTTATCCATGATTTCTAGTTTTGTCCTTCTTTGATCTTGCTCTAAGGGTTTAGCATCATCTACTATGTTCAATTTGTGCATTGAAACTTTTAGATCTAGACTCGGCATTTCTGCATAGGTCCATGCAAAGCAATCCATGAACTCTCCCAAGAAACTCATATACACATCAAGTTATTTTTCTTTGATTTAAGAGCTTACAAAGGTAGGGCGAAGATTTTTTGGGGTTCCCAAGTTTATTTCTTGTACTTAGTCCTCAATTGGAGGTTCGGGAGGAGGAGGTTCCCAAGTTTATTTCTTGTACTTGGTCCTCAATTGGAGGTTCTGGAGGAGGTTCTTTCACACCATTTTCAAAAGTTTCCAACTCCACGAATCCTTCTAGGGTTTCATTTGGGGGTTTAAGCTAAGGCCTGATACTTTTCTATAAATTTGATTTTTTAGACTCTTTAGCTTTTACATCAAGGACTAAACATTCCCAACGAGTGTCTTGAGATGGATCTATTTCTTCATTGAGTTCAAGTGGCCAATATTCAGTGATTTGTAATGTTACATCATTGTCATTACTTGCCCCCTCGGGATGCTGAAAAGCAGCCCAATCAACAAGATCTTGAAAGAAAATGGTCTCTTAAGAGTCATTAGAGTCAAACCCTTTGGTGAAGACCACAGGTCTTGCTCTGAAATTTTGATTTAACTTAAGAATGTTGCTATAAGGAACGTACCCTATACAATGCCACAGTTATTCGATTCTACGTCCTTTTTTAAGATCTTCTTTTATTTCTGGAGTGAAGACATCAAAAGGGATCTGAACCCCATTTGCACTCAATCCGAGGCAGTGGGCTTCTTGAGATTATACACCATGTTCTTCATCATGTTGTAGATCACGGGATTGTAGATGTCCAACCTTATTCTTGCATCATTGGTTTCCTCGTCGATAGGGTATGAAGTAGAACCATCTTCGGCTTGATGGAAGACTATAGAGTGATTTTGATGCTTGGATGGAGGCACGAAGAAGCAAAACCTCCAAATCATAAATTTGGGATGGCATGGGCCATGGCAAAAGTGGAGGATCCTAATCTGCTATAGAGTGCACAGAGGTGTCCATTTTTTTAGTATCCTCAAAATCCAACTCAAAATTTGAATCTCTAACTATTGAGATTACATGCACTGGGTGCTTCCATCTAGACCTTCCGCAGAGATGATAGAATGCCACTTCGAGAGATGAAACAATTGAGACATCTCATCAAAAGTATGAAACTCCATGGCCATTGTCAAGTTGTGAAGGGTGGCCGAAAGCCTATTTAGCACAAATGAATCCATGCTGAGTAGTGTAGAGGATTATCACATCTTTCAGCCAAATGAAGCCATCTATCGATGTATATGTAAGATGGTTCACCCTTTTATTGTGATGTTAGCACGAGCCAACTGAAAGTGATAAGAGAATCAGGCCTTAGGGGTGACATTTCCCTGGCAGGAGTATGCACATCATGGCTTTCTTTGTCAGAATCTGAGTTATGAACCAAAGAAATCACATTTGTTGAATATAAGAGCCTTCGCTATCTTACAACAAATGGTTCACCATTCTGAGTAAGCATTATATACATAGTCGAACTACATATCTTGCTTGTATGGGTAACTGATCGTGCTCGAAATATGGTGTGAAATGCAACAGATATGAGTCTAACATTCACATACTTCAAGCAATAAGAAGAATGGTAAATAATTACAATTCATCATTATTTTTCCTTTTGTTTACATGGGTTCAAATGCTCTGACCGCGGGGATGCAGGTTGTTTACAAGTTTTAAAATATTTACAACCCCTCCCTCTAGTGTCAGATGTAATCTAAATTTGGAATTTACAAGAAAATGCATGAAAATTGGAAGAAAATACAAAAAACAATGAAGCAGAGGTGAGTGACCATGGGTCATGGTCACTAGCCCCCTGTCAGTAATTGTGAGCCGCGGTCACCAGGAAACAGTGGCCGAAAAGGCCACTGTTTGCTTTTTTTTTTCACTCTGTTTCACCTCTATGACTTCTTAGGGTATGGGAACTTCTTTTCTTCGATTCTGTAGAGTTGAATGACCATCAAAAGGGCTAAATTTGGCCGTGGAATTGACTTAAACTTTTAATAATCATCACCTTTTGGTTATGGATTGTTTTTGTATAAATCTAAAAATGGTACTTAAACAAGCAAAAATGGAGCCAAACTTGTGTCATTCTGAACCTATAATTTTCAAGGAACAGAATGAAGCCTAAAGAGGCTTATTCATAACTTCCGAGATGGCCCAAAACCCTTTCCAAATAAGAAAATCAAAGGAAGAAGCCTTCATCCAAGTGACTCTTGCATTTGCTTTCTTTAAGTGAGATACATGCTTCTTCTTCTTCTATGAACTATTTCTTACCTTAAGTTAATGAAAAAGGAGAAGAAAAAGTAGGCTTGAAGTGTTGAAAGTACTTTGGAAGTCTTGTCGATGCTTAGAATTAGGCTTGTGACTCGTTGAACTTAGTATGCAATTGATTGGAACTTGCTTCAACCTTGCTTCCCTTGTTTTCCACCCTCTCTTCAAAACCCAAGTGTGTCTTTCATAAGCTTCAGAGGAAGTTGGGATGGTTGCTAGCCATTATAAGGGAGTTACACTTTGAACTAAAGTGAAATAACTCCCAAAAATTGTCCAAGACCAAGTCATAGGTGGGAGTGACTGCAGGCCGCGGTCACTCCCGAGGCCCATTTTTGGATTTTTGCACATATGACCCATTTTTGCCTATTTGGGGTCCAAACAATGTCTGATTTTGATGAAACTTGGTGGGATTCTTTTTGACAATATTTAGAGATTGTCATAGAAATTTTAGCTCGTTTTGACCTTCTAAAGGTTGTTAACTCCCCTATTGACTTTTCATAAAAATGGGCCCTTGTTTCAGCTATTTGAGGCCCAAATAGCTTCAGTTTGGTTTGAAATTTGGAGGTACTGATATCAGGGGTATCTTGGAGTGTCCAACTAAATTTCATGTAGTTTGGAATTGGGAAAGTAGGATTTCAAATAACAACCCACTTGTTTCATGTTCTAAGTCATTATTCACCATACACTGTAGGCAATTAGCTTGTTTTCTACCTAAATGACGTTCAATTGACTTGAAACTTTGGAGAACTAAATTTGAACATATTTTGAATCTCTATTCCGAATTTCATTAGTTTTGGTCCCCTGGAAGTAGGATTTTGACAAGTGACCTCCATGGCTCGGGAGTCATTGACTTCTAAGTTGACATGCAGTGAAAGTAGGACCAGACGAAGTCCTCTTAACTTGAAAATTTGTAGAATCTCTTTTGAGTATAACTAAAGCTTTGTGCCCAAATTTTATTAATTTTAGGCATCAGGAAGTAGGACTTTGGTTAGTGACCCTATGACTTGGGGGTCACTGACCCAAAGTCTACAAACAAGTTGACATGTTTGTAGACTTTTGGTCAAATAATGTTCGTTTGACCTAAAATTTTGTAGAGCCTCCCTCAAGCATAATTTAAGTTTTTCCCATGAGTTTCAGCTGATTTGATCTTCATGAGGTGTCACTTTGCACAGTGACCTTACAAAACTTAGTAGATGTTCATTTGAACTAAGTTTGGGTTCAAATGATGTCCAAATGCTCTGAAATTTTGAAGGATATTCTTTGAATATATTTGAACACATCCCTTTGAGTTTCAACTTATCTCAACATGTAGAATGTCAATTTCCACAATGACCCCCAAGGAGCTCGCAGACAGTCACTGAAGCTTAGTTTGAGTTGAGATGAAGTCCAAATGCTTTGAAACTTTGAAACATCATTCCCGAGTATCTTTTGGAGTTTCCATGAGATTTTTAGCTACTTTGGCAACCCTAAAGCTTGAGCATGTTCAATGACCCTTAAAATTTTAAGCCAATGAACCTTAAATTTGAAGTTTGGTGAGTCAAGTGACCAAATAAAGTTCACTAACTCTAAAATTGGAACTGCCGCACATTGAGCTCATCTGAAGTTTTCTAAGTGGATTGTATCAACTTTGAATGTCTGGATATAATACTTGACTTGTCATTCCACAACCCTGGTTTATGTACCCTTGTTTTGAAATTTGCTTGTAATGTCTTAACTGCAATATTTGTAATTTTTTATAGGTCAATAAGTTCTCCCTCGAGATGCAATGATTATAGTGTAATAATCATTGTGCCTCAAACTAGCCGATCTGTGGGTTGATGGATGGCTTAATGGAAATGTAGTGTGTCAAGATAGGTTGTAGGCCTAGACTTGAAATTTTGAAAGTTCTTGCAAAAACCATGAAGAGTTGGTGATGAGATTTGGTAAAAACATAAGAGTTCTAATTTTCTCTATCCTACTTTTCACAAATATCAAAAGTAGCATATCTGTGGGGACTGTGGAAAGCACCAACAAAAGAAATCGCTAAGGTATTTAGAAAATTTAGAAGTTTATGAATGTTTTTTGGATTTTGAAAATGGATTTGATTTTCTCATGACCTATTATCCTAGATATCTAAAGTAGCATTTCTGTGGAGACTGTGGGGAACACCCACAAAAGAAATCCCTAAGGCTTTAAGAAAAATCAAAGTTTGAATTTAAAATGGATTTCGGTTTGGAATTTTCACAGATTTTGGTCTGTTTCCAAAAATCAAGGTTTAGACTTTGACTTGGCTTGACATGAGTCAAAATGAGATGGAATTTTGAAGGAGATTGGCTTTTGTGGATTTTAATCCAAAGAAATTTGAGATGATAAATTTGCCTCAAAATTAGGTTTGTCCCAAGATGAATTTGAAATTTTGATTGGGTTGCCTTTAAAAAAACACACATTTTTGTTTTTAGCAAACTATCCAAAGTGGGTTCACCATGCTGTGGACACCATATATATTTTTTTTCTTGAGCAACCACCCGAAGCTGGTCCGCCAAGTGTTGCGGGAGTTTGGATGTTCACATTTTAGAGAGTGGGCCACTAGCAGTGGGTCCCATTGCTCAAAGTAATAATGACCAAGGGTAAAAGGTTCACCGTGTGTTGAGAGGGTTTGAATCACTGCACAAGATGACTTTGGCCACCAAACCGGGCCCCCTTATTGAAACACGCTATGTCTATAAGAAAAAGAGTGAAAAAATACCATGGGCTTGAGAGGAGGAGTTATGAGATAATTTTGCAACCGGTTAAAGTGCAAATTTGAATATTTTGTTTGCATTTGTTGAGGATGCCTTCCTGGGGATGTTCAGTCCTTCTGTCACCTTCAACTTTGAGTGTGGAGAATGAAATAGTCTCCAATAGTTGTAGGTAAGTCTAATGAAACCACAGGACATGACCGGAGGAGGGTACCATCTGACTATCAGCATTTACTTTTTTATCTTCAATGCTTAAATTGACGTTGTTCTTTGGTTGAAAACATGCCATCTATTTTTACATTCTACATTTTCATACATGTTGAGTTCATTTGCGCTTTGTGATATATGTAGTTACCGGCATGCTTTGCTTGTGCTGTGCATGCATTTCTTGAATTGGATGTTACATCCCTTGTGCCAGAGTGCATACATCAAATTGCCCCCTAAAAGGTCTTAAGGTGCTGGAACATCTATTTGGACCAGGAGCCTCGGTTCTGGGACTTAAGTGTGCCTTGTTGCCAATTTTTGGTCTCAGAACTGAGCATTATTTTCTCCTTTTGGCCTTTTACTAAGGGGAGATGTTGCCACAATTTCGGTAGAATTCCATGCCTTAGCCATTTTTGCTGCTACTAATGCCTTTCCTTTTTTTTTATTCTTCGGATAGAAAAGGCAAAGCACTAGCGACATCAACTTCTGGCGCATCAAAGGGCCGCTCTAAGGGCAGAGCTACAACTAACCCTGAAGCAAGGGAACTGAATGAAGTGTTTGCTACTACTTTAAAGAGCCATAGAACCAGAACTTTGGCTGTGAGGAATATTGCAACAATAGATCACCACATTGCAGCAATAGCTTTTATCTTGAAAAGATGATGCTCTGAAGCTTTGAGGCACCATAGATGGCTTAGAGAAGTCTAGTTTAAAGAACCAGGCCAGCAAACCTTAAATGACTTTGTTCAATCCCTCGAGAGTGAAATGAGTATCAAATTGAATGAAATTGACATTGATGCTCGAGAGTGAAATGAGTATCAAACTGAATGAAATTGACATTGATGCTGTTGTCGTAGCCTATCCAAGCTATAAAGGGGCAAGTCCTAAGGGAAGAAATTTTGAACGCAAGGAGGCAACTTGAGAAGTTCTTGGACTAGGTCTCATTGTCGTAGCTTCTTGTTTGACTCTTTTATTTTGATAAGCCTGGGTAGCCATGTATGCATTGACTTCATTCTTTATACTTAAACTTCAAATGAATATCAACAAAAAAACTTTTCTTTTCCTCCATTTTGTCATTAGTTTGGGTGTTTGGTTTGATTTTGTGTGGATGTTTGATGTGGTTTATATGGATGGTTTATTTAGTTTGGTTTTCTTAGACTTGTATGAGGGTTTGATTTGTGATTTTTTAGATCCACAAATCAAAAGTAAGGGAGTTATATAAGTCGACGTTATCTCCTGCCCATGTGTGAGGCTTTCTCCAGGGTCCATGACTTGATCATTTTGGTGTTGAAAGGGGTCAAATAAAGTGGATGTTATCTGGTGCCCATGTGTGAGGCTTTCTCCGGGATCCTTGACTTATTCCTTAGGACAAAGATTTGGTTTTGGCTTTTGTTTAGGTTTTGGTTATACAGGGTCTGCAAAAAGACTTGTTCTATATGACCGAAGGTAGTCAAATAGGGTCTACAAAAAGACTTGTTCTATATAACCGAAGGTAGCCAATAGGGTCTGCGAAAAGACTTGTTCTATACAACTAAGGATTAGCTATATGGGGTTTGCAAAAAGACTTACTCTATATAACTAAGTTTTGCTATTTATGGTCTATAAAAAGACTTAATATATATAGTAGGATGTTACAAGGGGTCTTGTAGGGACATTATCTAAGTAAAGAAAGTTTGATTAGAGGGGTCGAAGGACTTGATCCTTGCAATCATGTTATACAAGTTTGAGGGATTTTGGTTAGGAGTCATAGATTATGAGGCTCAAAACCAGAGGATTTTGATTTTGGTTAGGAGTCATAGGTTGTAAGGCTCGAAACCAGAGGATTTTAGGAGTAAGAATGTACACTGTACATGGTTTGGGTATACTAATAACATTCAAGCATAGTATTTCTTAAGAAGTTTTCCATTGATAGGCATCATGCATCTATCTCCTTCAAGTGTGAGAAGTGCATAGGTGCCGTTGGAGTAGACTTTGTCAACAACATTAAAGGTCATTCACACTTGGGTTCAAACTTGCTTTTTGACAAGTGTGTGGAGAACATGGGCCTTTTAACTACAAGGACTAAGTCTTCTTGTAAGCTCTGTATTTGACTTTTTTGCTGAATGACCCAGCCATATGAGCTTGATATAACTCAATGCTTTGCCAAGCAATAAGCCTCTTCTCATCAAGGCTTTCTAACTCTTGAAGTCTGAGTTTAGCATTCTTTTCTTCAGTGAATTTGTTTATCACAGTTACCCAAAGAGAAAAGTTGAATTGCCAAAGGTATTATAGCTTTACAGCCATAAACTAAGGAATATGGTGTTGATTTTGTTGGCGAACTATAGTTTTGTAAGCCCATAATGCTTCAAGAAATTTAGTACTCCAACTCTTTTTGTTGTCGGAGACTACTTCCTTCAAAATTTTGCAAATGGTCTTATTGAATGTTTCAGCAAGTCCATTAGCTGTTGGGTTATATGCCGTGGAAGGATAACATTGGATCTCTTACTTATCACAAAATCTGTAAAATTTGTCGTTGTTGAACTGAGGGCCATTGTCTTGATAAAGACGTTTAGGCATTCCAAAACGATAGATGATATGAGTTTTCAAGAAACTAAGGACTGTATTATTTTAACTTTTGCAAGAGGCACTACTTTTGCCCATTTAGAAAAGTAATCTGTCGCGGCCAAAATGAATTGATGACCACGTTCTAATGGTGGACTAATTTTTCTGACTATGTCCATTCCCCAAGACTCGAAAGCCAAGAGGTGAGTGTGAGATATAGATATTTAGGTGGTTGATGAATGTAATCACCGTGAATTTGGCATTCATTACATCTTTTGGCAAAATTGGTGGCATCAGACACCATGGTAGGCCAATAGTAGCCTAACCTTCGAATCTGATCGTGAAGCTTTTGTCTAGCCTGGTGAGGCACCACGTAGGCTAAAATGAACTTCTTTGAGTACCTAGTTCGCTTCTTTTGGTGACAAACGATGAAGAAGAAATCCATCATATGATTTGCGGTAAAGAGTCTTTGAAGGCAAATTGAAGTGGAATTTCAGAGCTCATCTTTGAATACTAGTTCTATCTTTAGTATTCTCTGGTAGTACCCCATGAAGAATGTAATCAATAAAAGGGTCTTTCTAATCTCTGAATGAATTTTGGAAAAATAAAATCTGATTCTTGATCACATCAAAGCAATCTGCTATTACTTTATGGGAATCGAGTGGATGTAGAAGTCTTCTTTCAACTACTTCCAACATCATTTTGTCATTTTCAGGGATCGATGTTAAGGCTGCCAAACCTGTCAGTGCATCTGCTTTGGCATTTTGATGTCTTGGAACATGATGAAACTCAATTAACATAAGCCTTTCCTTGAGTTTGCAAGCTTTGTTGAAGAAGGGAATCAAGTCTGGTTTCTTCACTTCGTATTTGAGATTCATTTTGTTTGATTACAACTTGCGAATCTCTATATACTACAATCATATTGATATCGGATCGCAAGGCTAGCTTGAGAGCCATAATCAATGCCATATATTTAGCCACATTATTTGAACATGGCTTGATTATGAGAAGGAATGAGGACGTGGAATCTTTCTGGGTTACAGAAAATGATCCCAACCCTGGAGACTGTATCTCTAAATTCATTTGTCCTAGAAGCTTCATCAAAGTGTATGATCTAATGTAAGTTTGGAACAATAATGGGTTTCCATATTTGTTTAATGAAGAAGCCTAGCTCATCAGGGTGATTATCTTTGAATTCAGAATTCTCTAAGAGTGGATGTTTTGCTAGGAAGTCAATGAGAGATTGTCCTTTCACTGCCTTTGCAAGAGTATATCTTATTTCATATTGAAAGAGAATAATAGACCATTTGGATAGACTATCACTCAGTGTAGACCATTTGGCTAGACGACCACTCAGTGCACTAGGCTTTGTCACAAGTGTCTTCAGTGGGTTGGTGTTGGAACCAAGTACACTACATTGGAAAGAATATAGTGACATGGTTTCCTTGTTGTTTTTTTAAGCTAGCAATGCCCCAGAGAATGATCAAGAACTCGAATGTAGATGATGAAAGGTTTGCCTGGAATTGGAGCTGAAATGATCGGTGGGTTTATGAGACACCATTTGATATCTTGAAAGGCATCTTTACAAGCTTTATCCCATACAAATTCAATTCCTTTCTTCATGAGTCCAGATAATGCTCTGCACTTCCTAGATAAGTTTGAGATGAACCGATGAATGTAGGCAAGTCTGCCCTGTAATCCCTTGAGTTCTTTAAGAGTTATCAAAGAAGACATCTCCAATATTGCTTTGACTTTGACTGACATCTTTAAGGGTTAGTTTTGCATTAGTGGCAACTTCAACCAATCGGGCCAGAAACTTAGTTTGTGACTAAGTATGATAGCCTTGATTTCTGGTTGTAAATTGGTTTAGCACATTTCGGTTGTTGCCCTCTGAGATGGTTGTTCCGAGCATTTGTAGGATAATGCTCTTCATCTATTGATAAAAGTCTGTGCAGTTTCATTGTTTCCCTACCTTGTAATGCTGAGCACAGCAAAGGTGACTGTCTAATCTTTCTCTTGAAAATAGAGTAAGAACTTCTCTTATGTGATTGGCCATGTCATGAAGGAAAGTTCTTGTAACTGTTTGTACCAATAAAAGGCAACTCCTTTCAATGTGCCAACAAATAGCCTTACTTTTAGTGTATCTAACTTTGGCAGGCTTCTAAGGAGTAATTTGAAATGCACAATATGCTGATATGTTGACCCCTTCTCAAGGTATGGTTGGAAAGTTTAAAGTTTATAATCTAGTGGAAATAGAACCAGATCAAATTCTGAAAGATACTTTGGTGTAATACCCTTTTTTTTTATCCTAGTCTCCACTTTTGATTTTGTTAGTATCTTCTCAACTTTTTAAAATGTTACATGTTTTTCAAAATCTGTATGAAGACCAAGGATTGACAAATGATCACCACCAGAAGAACCTGCAGTTATCATTTTGTCTATTAGGGACTTAAATTGAGCATGAGTAGGTCAATTTTATTGGCATTCTTCCTGATCATTGCTTACGCCTTTTGTCGGCAACCAAAGGATTTATTTGAGCTTTAACTGGACCACCTAGCTTATCTGTTAAGATTTTCAATTGGGCAGTCAAGTGGGCAATCATAGCTCCTTGTTATTTGACAACGTCACTGGCATTGTCATCTTCAGTTTTACCAACATTTTTTTCGTCGGCATCTTTACTTCCACTAGCATCATCATTTCCATCTTTGCTAGTTCCTTTCCCTTTAGCTATGAACACAATGTACTGATGAGGGTAGGAGGATGTTTTCTTATAAGAGGAGTGGATTGACTATCTTCTGTATCTAAGATAGTAATAGGATCCTCATCAAAGTCTGTTTTGACATGCCCTTCAAAAATTCTGCTTGAATAGGAGTTGGAGTCAGACTCTTGTGATTGAGTCTGAGGCATACTCCGGGTAACTCGCCAGGCTAAGCCTAGTCCAACCATGCACGATAAGAACAGGTCCGGATCATCTTCTTTGATCACCTAGTTTTGAGTGATTGTTGATGAGTCCTTTAAAATGCATATTTCCATACACATTTTGACCCATTTTAAGGACTTATTGAGTTAAAAGAGCCTCATTTAATGTAATATCAAGGTTTTATGCATTTATACATCATGGTAGTATTTTTCTGCATAATTTGTTTAAAAATCACACTTTTTGCATACATTCATGAAACCTGCGATTGTTGAAAAATCTATTTTTGGAAAGTTTTATGCATATTTAGTATTCTCATGAAATAAATTGAATCTTAATTATCATTAGTTCATTCACATAAAATCGTGAAAAATGATGTGCATTTTTATTATCATTTCATGAGAGATGGGCCCACAGTCATACATTTGTGATATTATGATTAAAATTGTCTTTTCACATGAATTCACATTTGTTTTGTAGGAAATTGATGATCTAGGTCTCATTTTCAAAAAATTGAGGCAAAGAAATCATTTTCAAAAGAACAGAGAGAAAAATTGAAGAAAGGAAAGAAATTGGAAGAAAAATGCAAAAGTTCACTTCATGGACTCACACACACATTCACATATGTGTGGGGTACACATGTGGGACATCTAAGATGGGTTCCATTTATTTGTTGAATATTTTCAAGATATTTCAAGAGAATTTGAAGAATATCTCATCAAAGATGAGCAAGAAAAGCCACATAGGAGTTCTTTTTGGAGAAGGAGAAGAATTAAAAATAAAAAAATATATATGCAAGCTATTCCACACCCAAAAGAGGATTTGGATAAGATTTTGGTTGAAAAGAGAAAAGAAAAAAAATCAAGAGAATTATCTTAGCATGTCTCTTTGAGTTTGGAGCAAATAAGGAGTATCTTCTAAAGAAGGAAAGTCAACAATACAAAGAGACAAAGGGGGAAGTTCTACACTTCATATGGGCCAAGTCTGATTCTGAGAAAGAATTCTTATCCCGAACTTATCTTTCAGGAAATCACAATGCAAGGTGACAACAACAAAGAAGAGAAGAAGAAGCAAAGAAGGACTTCTAAGCAAAGAAAGAAAAGAAATGTATATATATATAAATAATCCATGGTGATTCATGCCCAAAGCTTTGTATGGAGCCCATTTTCTTTCAATTTTTTATTATTTTTAAGATTTTAAAGGATGAAAACTTTGGGGATTGAAAAAAATATAAAAAAGCACCCTTCTCCCATACTCATCATAGAAAGAGAGCTCCTTCTCTAGATCTCTAGACTTCATCTTCTTTATCTCTCTCCCCCTTCATCCTAGTCCTTAAGGAGGCTTAGCCCTAAGGCCACACTACACCCTTGGGAATTTCAACTAGAAGTAGTTTTCTTCTTTTCCATCCTAGCATGTATTATTCTTGATTTTATTTGACAATCTCTTGTAAGAATTTTTACATGTTAGTATAATGTTATTCTTCTTAAAAATTTTCTTCTTTTCTTATGGTTTGTGTGTATATTTTATTAATGCTTCTTGTGCTTGGATTGACAACCCCAGATACTAGGATCATATTCGAAGAAATCATGAACCGGTTTAAAAGAAAATTTTGAAAAGATAACTTTAATGCCTTTACTGCATTTAAATTCCTGTTTACTACATTTACTTTTTTTGTCATCACCACATTTAATTTTCAGCAAATTACATTAATGTTTCTTTTTTACTACATTTAAATTCCCTAAAAAGTACTACATTTAAAATTTATTATTCTTTTTAGTTTATTTTTGTTTTTTTATGTTGCATGATTTGTGGTTGGGATTAATTTTTAGAAGCATGCATCCATATCATGTGTTAGTTTAGTTACTGGAAATTGGAATTTTAGATATGGAATTCATGATTCTTTTGGAAATAAAAGGGATAAATTCCAGATTTAAAAAGATAGCAAAATTAGACAGCAAATAATCACTATTTTTGTACAAATATTAACAATTTAAAACATGACATAGAAAGACTATTTTACCTTGAAAATTGGAGAAACTAATAGTGGATGAGTTAACTTTGTGCCATAAAAATATTAGAGAAAAAGGATTAAGGGAGGTTAGGTTTTCAGTCATTAAAAGACTCGCCAGTCAGAAATTTTGTACATAGAAATCTGCAAATGGCAGATTTTTTGTCTGAAAGTTTGGAATTAATAGACATATCAAATCAGTGAATATTGCTGTAAAAACTGGATAAATTGAACCTTGATGAGTGAACTTTAAAGTCTCAGAGTTTCAAATTCAAAAGATTATGGTAAGTGCAATTTCGAAGAGCCTAAACTAAGACTAACTGCCAAACTACATATCAAAATTTTCATTTTTGGTAAGCATTATTCATGCATTTTTTTTTGCATTTTAGAATTTTTTAAATTCATTTTTTTATATTCATGCATTAGTAAAGCATGATTTCCAGCCATTAAATCTTGTTTAGGATTGCATTAGATTAGGATTATATTTTGTTCAAATTTTGCATCTCATATTAGGAAAGTTTGCATTAGTTGTTTTTTTGGCATGCATTACATTGTTAATTTGTTTTCTCACTTTCTAATTTTAGAATTAATTGCTAACTTTAATTCAGGAAATTGACTTATAAAAGTTTATTTTCAAATATGTGCTTTTATTTTTAGGAAAATTTTCATGTATGATAATTTAGGATAGATTCTTTATTAATTTAGAAAGTTGTGTTGTTTAGTTGTTTGTATAATTGTATTATATGTTGTTGTTTTCATTTAAAGTTCTTTCTAAACTTAAATTTCTTTCTTGAATAGGATTTAGAAAACTTTTGTTTTTTTGAAAGTGTAGATTCTTAGCTTAATTTGGTTTCTAATTTAGGAAATTTTTATTTCTTTCACTTTTGTTTATTTTGTTTCTAACATTATTTAGTAAGTTTTTAATTTTAGCTTTTTTTTATTAGAAGTTCTGATGTGTGTTTTCTTTTGTAGTGATTTTAATTTTTATTTTTAGGAAGTTTTAGGTTTAGGATTTTCAATTTAGGAATTGTTATTGTAATTGTTTAATTTTTAAGAATGAATGTATTTTTTAGATTTTAAATTAGGATAGTTTTATAATTTTATTTAGGCAGGTAACAAGTTGAAAACTTCTTTAAACATAGCTCTCTGTAGATTCAACCCTGTACTTACCGAGATATTACTACATCACAGCTCTGCACTTGGAATTAACGAACAAGTTTTTGGTGCCGTTGCTGGGGAGCTCCATTTAAGGTAACTTTTTGAACTTTCCTTATTTACATTACTTCGTGGGTGTGGTTTAATTTTTTGCATCTTTCTAGAAATAGGAGGACATGCATGGAATGATGAACTAGCCTCAATTGGAATAGGGAAGTGCATGGATTATTAGAAAGCTCATATCACCGTTATTTTTAGAAGCTTTCTAAAATCGAAAAAAGTTACTATTTTTCAACTTGTCTTAACTTCTTTTGAGAAGAAAGTATACCAAAAGTGATCTAATTGCTATCCTTAATCTTCTCGATGTCCAAGAAGGCCTTTGCACCTATAGCGTGCGACAGCTTGCCTGTTTAGGAAACTGGTCCTTCAAATGGGTCTATTTGTAACTCTACCACTTCTTGGTGGCTAACTTGACCGAGTTGGTTCCATAGGATAAGATTGGAAAACTTAAGGAAAATTTTCAACTTTAGGGAATTATTTAGATTTTAGGCTTGTTTTCTCATTTTTTTATAAAAAATAAAAATAAAATTCCAAAATTCCAAAAAGAAAGGACAAGCCCTCTTAGCCAATTTAGCAAAGAGGATCAGCGCATAGATTAGAAAGGAAAGAATCTCCTAGATCCTCAAGTCCTTTAAGATTTTCTCCAATGGCAAGTGGGTCCAGTAACAATGATGCCCAACTCAAGAATGGGAATAATAATAAGTAACACAATGGTGTTGAAGTTAACCAACCACCAAGGACTTTGCATGATTATTTGAACCCCGCTCGACAAACCACACCATCATGTATAGTGATGCCCTCAATTACAAGGCAATTCGAAAAAAAACCGGGCATGATTCAACTTCTACCTAAGTTTCATGGGCTTGACTTTGAAAGTGCATACTTGCATTTAAAAGAATTTGACGAAGTATGTTTAACACTTCAGTTACAGAATGTAGTGTCGGATGTAATCACACTTCCATTATTTCCATTTTCTTTGAAAGATAAAACAAAGAATTAGCTCCACTCTCTTAGACCAATTTCAATTAATACCTGGAAAGGCCTAAAGACTGAACTCTTGAAGAAATGCTTCCCATAACACAAGACTAATACTTTAAAGAGGGAGATCATGATGTTCAGACAAAATCTCAAGGAACCCTATTATAAGTGTTGGGAAAGATTTAATGAATTGATCCTTGCATGTCTTCATCATGGATTTGAAACATATCATCTCATCAAAATTTTTATTGAAGGTTTAATTCCTGAAACCTATCAATTTATTGAGATGATGTGCAATGGTCAATTCGATCAAAAGCAAATAGATGAAGAGCAGGAATTTCTAGAATTAATGGTAAAAAATGCACAACAATGGGTCTCGTCTGATGGGGCAGATCAATCTAGGTCATTGAACTAGTTTAAAGGCGAAGGAATATATCAATTGAACAATTAAACTAAAATCTAAGCCAAGCTTACTGCACTTACGAGAGAAATAGAAACCTGAAACTTGGAAAGAACAACGATACAGTTATGGTTTGTGGTATTTATGCTTCTGAAAATCACATGTTAGCAAACTGTCCAACTGGACCTGCATCACAGGAAGCAATTCAAGAACAGGCTAACATTTTAAATTCTTAACAAAAGTCATTCAATACAAATACCATGGGGAATACATACAATCCTTCATGGCGGAACCACCCCAATTTTAGCTGAAAAAATGGACCCAATGATACAGCTGAGTATAAACCCTAAAGACCATCAAATTCTGGTGCATACGTGCCCCCACAGCATAATACATCTTATGCACCACAAGTTCAGAATAGGTCACTGGAGGAATCACTTAGCATGTTAGTACAATCTCAATAGCAGTTTATGCAAAACATGCAAAATAATCAATAGAATATCCAGAATAACGAGCAGGCTATTCAAAAGAATCGACAGGCAATCGAAAGGTTAGAAGCTTCTGTCGAAAAAATCAAACGTAGCCAAGGGAAAGGAACTTTTCTAGCTCAACCTCTCCCGAACCCAAAAGGCCAGTTTGAAGTGAATGACATAACTAACCCAAACTATTGGGAGCATGTTCAAGCTGTCACTCTACATAGTGGCAAAGAACTTCAAGAGAAATCGAAAAAAGATAAACAACATGTCTCCTCGGATTTAAATGGGAAGATTGAAGAAAAAGATAGCCCTAACGCAATGACTACTATTGAAATTCAAAAGAGTCCAGACCCCATCATTCCTAAATCGATTGCCTCTTTTCCTATGAGGTTGACCCATCCAAGACAAAAAATCTCAAACCAAGAAATTTCAATGTTCTTAAAGAGGTTAGAATCAACATCCCTCTACTGGATGCCACGCTAAATTCTTAAAAGATCTTTGCACTACTAAGTGTAGGGTTCATGTTCCCAAGAAAGCATTCCTCACTGAACAGATAAGTGCATACCTGACTCAAACCACTCCTCTTAAATACAAAGATCTGGGATGTCCTACCATTCCATGTGTCATTAGAAATCATCAATAGGTCAAGCTTTACTAGATTTGGGAGCGAGTGTGAACTTTTTACCTTACTCGATTTATCTGTAATTGGGGCTTAGCGAGTTGAAACCAACTGGAACTACTCTTCCAATGCACTTATTAACTACTGGAGTGGAAGGCTCAAACTTTCTTTTGGGAACATGACCTTGGACCTTGATATCTTTCAAATGTGTAAACAGCCGAGAGATTGCAAGACCGACCATCATGATGTGGACTTAATTGGTACATTGGTTGAGGATGATCTTGAGGAGTGCATTTACTCCCACATTTCGCTAACATTTGAGGGCAAAGAGAACATGAACTCTCTTGAGGAATTGAAAAATGTTACTGTTGGAAATGCCTATGCAATATGGCAACCCCATTTTGAGGAGCTTGTACCAACTGGTAGCCAACTCTCCCATCTCAAGTAAAACCACCTCAACCTAAGTTGAAGCCCCTCCCATCGAACTTGCGATATGCTTACCTTGGGGACAATAAAACATATCCTGTGGTTATTTCTTCGCTACTTACTGAGGACCAAGAAGTCCAGTTGTTGAAATGCTCAAAATGCGCAATGGAGTAATAGCTTGGAATGTGTCTAACATCAAAGAAATTGATGCTTTAGTGTGTACACATCACATCTACCTTGAAGATTATGCTAAACATGTAGGCATATGCAACGCCAGCTCAATCCTACCATGCAGGAAGTGATTAGGACTGAGGTACTTAAACTTCTGGATGTCGGTATAATCTATCCAATCTCGGATAGCCAATGGGTCAGCCCTACCCAAGTTGTTCCAAAGAAAGCCGTTGTTACTGTAGTAAAAAATGCCCAGGACGAGATGGTCCCAACTCGAGTACCCACAAGATGGAGAGTATGCATTGACTATAGAAAACTAAAAACATATAAACATAAAGACCATTTCCTTTTACTCTTTATGGATCAAATTTTGGAAACTCCTATTATTGTTTTCTTAAGGGATATTCTGGGTATAACCAAATGAAATTGCCCAAGAAGACCAAGAAAAGACCACATTCACATGCCCCTTTGGTACCTTTGCTTATTGGTGAATGCCTTTTGAGTTATGCAATGCTCCAGCCACCTTTCAGCGCTGTATGTTGAGCATTTTTAGTGATATAGTAGAGCGTATTCTTGAGGTCTTCATGGACGATTTCACTATGTTTGGCGATACATTTGAGGTTTGTTTGAGCAATCTAGAAATAGTCCTCACTAGATGCGAAGAAAATAACCTTATGTTGAATTTAGAGAAGTGTCAATTCATGGTTTGCTAAGGAATGTACTTGGCCACATTGTGTCGAAAAGGGGATTGGAAGTTGACAAGTCCAAAATAGATTTGATGACCAACTTACCCACACCAAAAACTGTAAAAGGTATTAGATCATTCTTAGGCATGCAGGTTTTTACAGAAGATTTATCAAAGATTTCAGTTCTATATCTAGACCTCTCTGTAACTTGCTCTCCAAAGAGGTAGAATTTGAATGGACTGAGGCATGCCAAGAATCATTTGATAAATTAATAGGCATGCTGATGTCTACACTAATTATGCAGCCTCCTAATTGGTCTTTGCCCTTTGAGATCATGTGTGATGTTAGCGATTAAGCGGTTGGGGCTGTGTTGGGCTAGGGTAAGGATAAGAAACCTTATATGATTTATTATGCAAGTAGGAGCTTGAATAGTGCGCATATCAACTATTCAACCACTAAGAAAGAATTACTGGCAATGGTCTTTGCACTTGACAAGTTCATATCCTACTTGATTGGATCTAAGACAGTGGTTTTCACTGATCATTTTGCGCTCAAGTACCTTCTTTCAAAAAAGGATGCTAAGCCTAGACTAATCTGTTGGATCCTCCTACTCAAAGAATTTAACTTAGAAATCAAGGATAAGAAAAGAGTTGAGAATGTTGTGGTAAATCATCTATCAAGGTTGGTCATTTCCCACACCACTGACCCGACACTAATCCAAGATAATTCCCCTGATGAACATTTATTTGCTGTATCTCAATCCCCTTGGTATGCCGATATCACAAACTATCTTGCTATGGGCAATATTCATAATCATTGGAACAAGCAAGATAAAGATTCATTCTTTTCTCAAGTTCGATAATTTTTTTGGGATGATCCATATGTTTTTAAGTACTTCCCAGATAAAATAATTAGGAGATGTGAACTTGACAATGAGATACATAGTGTACTCTCCTTTTGCTATACACAAGCTTGTGGAGGACATTTCTTTGGAAAAAAGACTGCTATGAAAATTTTGCAGTTTGGATTCTTTTGGCCCACATTGTACGAGATGCTTATGATTTTTGTTGGGCCTGTGATATCTATTAGAAGTTGGGAATAATTTTTAAAAGAAACATGATACCTCTAAATCCCATTCTGGCAGTAGAACTCTTTAATGTATGGGGTCTTGATTTTATGGGTCCATTTCCTCCCAGTTTTGGCTATATCTATATCTTAGTAGCTATAGAATATGTGTCCAAATGGATAGAAGCTATTCCCTATTGGGAAAATGATTCAAAAATAGTCTTAACAGTTTTTTAATGAAAATATTTTTCTCCTTTTAGCACTCCACAAGCCATCATTAGTGATGGGGGTTCACATTTTTGTAATTGGTCATTTCAAGTCCTGATGAAACAATAGGGATAACCCATAAAATTGCCACCCCTTATCACCTACAAACCAGTAGGCAAGTGGAAGTATCTAATTGAGAAATAAAAAGAATTTTGGAGACTAATAGCCCCAATCGAAAAGATTGGTCCATAAGATTAACAGATGCTTTATGGGCTTACCAGACAGCTTTCAAAACTCCCATCAGAATGTCTCCATACCGGCTTATTTATAGGAAATAATGACACCTTCCAATGGAGCTGGAATACAAATCTTATTGGGCCATAAAACAGTTCAGCTTTTATATGGATAAGGCAGGAACCAAGAGGAAATTGCAATTAAATTAATTGGATGAGTTGAGACGGGAAGCCTATGCCAAATCGAGAATTTATAAAGAAAGGACTTTCAAGATAAAAATATTATGTGAAAGATATATCACCTTGAGCAGAAGGTCTCCTTTATAATTCGAGGCTTCATCTCTTTCCTGGTAAATTGAGCTCTCGTTGGACTGGACCCTTCATTGTGAAGGAAGTGTTTCCATATGGTGCTGTGAGAATTTATGACCCCAAGGATGGCTAGATGTTTAAAGTTAATGGCAAAGATTAAAGCCATTTTGGAGATCGCACTAACTGAAGTGGAAGAAATTCCTCTTGATGTTTCTATCTACAAGGATTAATTGGCCCTGGATCTGAGAGAGGCCTCATTCTATGTCTATTATGTATATTATGGTCGATTTTTCTTTTGTTCTTTTTGTTTTGCTTAACCTTGGATAGGGAGTAGCTTAGACATATCTTCAGGTGCCTTTTCTCTTTACCCTCCTTTAAATTTCTATTTCCTCATGTTATCCTTCTTGTCTTACATTCCATTCATATACATCGAGGATGGTGCATATAATTGGTTGGGTTGTGGGAACAAGCACGCTTGTCCAATTTTAGGCACAATTTTAGGCATATAGGAAATTTTTTTTATTTTTGTCATTTTTTAGGAAAATTTTTCAAAATTTCAATTTTTAGACTTTTATTTTCATTTTAGGAGTTTTGTGCTGGCATTTATTTTACATTTTCATGTACTTTTCATTTGTTTTTCATCTATTTTTCATTATAGAAAAGAAAGTTTCCAAAAGAATTGAAGCAATTTGAAGATACGTAGAAATCTGGAATTTTCAAACTTTTGGAAGAAAGTAAAAAGAAAGTTTGCATTTTCTAAAGGAGGAAACCTATCAGAAGATTATCAAAACTTGCTTTCCAAATACACACACGTATACATTTTTCAACATTTTGGATAGGAAGTTTTAATGCTATTTTTGGAATTTTTCTAGAGAATACAATGAGAAGTTGAAATTTAGTTTGTATAATATTTTTGTTTCCTGATTCATTTTTGGTGATTTGTATATACTAGATTAAAACCAAGATGAATTAATTCGAGTGAAATGAGAACTACCACCTAGTGTGTACTTTCAATAAGAACAAGAAAGAAAAAAAAGAGCATATAATGAAAAGTTTATGACTAGTTTGGGTTTGTAGCCTTTTTAACTTGAGCTAATAAGCCCAAAAAGATATTTTTATATCTAATGCCCTAAAGCGATCTGGTTTGGGAGTCATTGGCCTATTGCTCGCTACATGGGTTAATTAGAAAACTTAAGGGACCTAAACATTGCACAATCATAAAAAAAAAAGATGAATTATGGCCCAACGAGAGTCCGTAAAAATTTTCAAGGGATATGTGCGGAAATACATAAAGACTAAGTTTGCTCCTTAGATCTCAACTTTTGTTATATCATATGAACTTGAAAATTTCTACATTGGAAAAAGTAAGTGAGTGAGGAGTGTTCACAAGAGTTTGTAAGGAAGTACGTGCTAGGAAGGACAAGGACCAGATTTGCTATCTGGATTCTAACTTTTCTTATATCATATGAATTTGGGAACCTTTGTGTTAGAAAAAGACAATGAGAGAAAAAGAGGCCAAGCGAAGTAAATGGTAAAGTGGCAACTATCTTAGTAGCTTTGAGAGGAAATTTCCTTTTGCTAAGTTTCAGGAGATCAGACTATTTAAAGGAAAAAATCTGTTTTTGCAACAATATTGTGAAATATCTGAAATAGGTTTTTGATGTATACAATTTCTAACCATGGACGCAAGTTGGTTTGAATTTAAGAAAGTTTCTAAAAATAGAATTGTGGATCGAACTTTGAAAAAGTTTGATTATTCCAAATTTTGAAAATATCCGATATGAGTGAATTTTCTTTTGGGGAATTTCTTTTTACTTTTTTTTTGTTTTTATTTTCCTTTAAAAAAAGGAATTTTGTGGTATATTCACTGCAAACCCTCACGAGGCACAACTCATCCACTAAAGGGAACTTAGGGGTTTAATGCCTTGCTACATACACTAAATGCAGTCAAGAGTACCAGCGAAAGTGGCGTTGTATTCATATTTATTTTTTTTTCATTGCATTAGTTTTAGGTTAGATTAGGTCATGATGGAGGCTTCATATTTTATCGCATTTTAACTAGAGACTAGCAAAGTGCTAGTTGGGGAGTGTGATAAGTCTTTAAACATGCATATTTCCATACACATTTTGACCCATTTTAAGGACTTATTAAGTCAAAAAAGCCTCATTTAATATGATATCATGGTTTCATGCATTTATACATCATGATAGTATTTTTCTGCATAATTTGTTTAAAAAACACACATTTTGGATACATTCATGAAACCTACGATTTTTGCAAACTCTATTTTTGGAAAGTTTTTTGCATATTTAGTATTCTCATGAAATAAATTGAATTTTAATCATCATTAGTTCATTCACATAAAATCATGAAAAATGATGTGCATTTTTACTGTCATTTCATGAGAGATGGGCCCACAGTCATACATTTGTGATATTATGATTATCTTTTCACATGAATTCACATTTGTTTTGTATGAAATTGATGATATAAGTCCCATTTTCAAAGAATTGAGGCAAAGAAATCATTTTCAAAAAAAAAAAAGAGAAGAATTGAAGAAAGGAAAGAAATTGGAAGAAAAATACAAAAGTTGGCTTCATGGACTCACACACACATTCACATGTGTGGGGTACACATGTGGGACATCTAAGAAGGGTTCCATTTATTTGTTGAATATTTTCAAGATATTTTCAGGAGAATTTGAAGAATATCTCATCAAAGATGGACAAGAAAAGCCACATGGGAGTTCTTTTTGGAGAAGGAGAATAATTGAAAAATAAAAAATATATATAGATGCAAGCTATTCCACTCTCAAAAGAGGATTTGGATCAGGTTTTGGTTGAAAAAAGAAAAGAAAAAAATCAAAAGAATTATCTGAGCATGTCTCTTTGAGTTTGGAGCAAATAAAAAGTATCTTCTAAAGAAGGAAAGCTGACAATGTAAAGAGAAAAAGGAGGAAGTTATACACCTTGTGTGAGCTAAGTTTGATTCCAAGATAGGATTCTTATCCCTAACTTATCTCTTAAAAAATCTCAATGCAAGGTGGCAAAGACAAAGAAGGAAAAAAGAAGCAAAGAATGACTTCTAAGCAAAGAAAAAGATATATAAAAAGATAATCCAGGGAGATTCACACCCAAAGCCCTGTATGGAGCCTATTTTCTTTCAAGTTTTTTTATTATTTTTAAGATTTTAAAGGATGAAAACTTTGGGGGTTGAAGAAAATATAAATAGGGCACTCCTCTCCCATATTTTTCATAGAAAAAGAGCTCCTTCTCTTGATCTTTACACTTCATCTTCTTCATCTCTCTCCTCCTTCATCCTAGTCCTCAAGGAGGCTTAGCCTTAAGGCCATACTACACCCTTGGGAATCTCAACTAGAAGAGGTTTTCTTCTTTTCCAACCTAGCATGTATTGTTCTTAATTTTATTTGACAATCTCTTGTAAGGATTTTTACATGCTAGTATAATATTATTCTTTTTAAAATTTTTCTTCTTTTCTTATGATTTGTGTGGATATTTTATTAATGCTTCTTGTGCATGAATTGACGACCCAAGATACTTGGATCATATTTGAAGAAATCATGAACCCAATTTTAAAAAAAATTTTGAGAAAATAACTTTATTGCCTTTACTACCTTTACTACTTTTAAATTCTTATTTACTGCATTTACTTTTTTTGTCATCACTACATTTAATTTTCAGCAAATTACATTTATGTTTCTTGTTGACTACATTTAAATCCCTGCAAAACACTACATTAAAATTTCATTGTTCTTTTTGGTTTATTTGTGTTTTTTATGTTGCATGATTTATGGCTGGGATTAATTTTTAGAAGCATGCATTTAAATCATGTGTTAGTTTAGTTGCTGGAAATTAGGATTTTAGATCTGGAATTTGTGGTTTTTTTGAAATAAAATGGATAAATTTTGGATTTAAAAAGACAGCAAAATTAAACAGCAAACAGTCACTGTTTTTGTCCAAGTATTGGCAATTTAAAACATGACATAGAAAAATTATTTTGCCTTGAAATTTGACGAAAGTATTGGTGGATGAGTTAACTTTGTGAAATAAAAATAACAGAGAAAAAGGATTAAGGGAGATTGGGTTTTCAGTCATTAAATCACTCACCAGTCAGAAATTTTGTACACAGAAATCTACACAAGACAGGTTTTTAGTCCGAAAGTTTGGAATTAATAGGCACATCAAATCAATGAGTTTTTCTATAAAAAATGGATGAATTGAACCTTAATGAGTGAACTTTTAAATCCTAGAGCTTCAGACTCAAAAGATTATGGTAAGTGAAATTTCCAGGAGCCTAAACTAAGACTAACTGCCAAATTGCATATCAGAATTTTTATTTTTGGTAAGCATTATTCATGCATTTTTTTTTTTTGCATTTGAGAGTATTTTTAAATTCATTTTTTTTAGATTCATGCATCAGTAGAGCATGATTTCTAGCCATTAAATCTAGTTTAGAATTGCATTAGATTAGGATCATATTTTGTTCAAATTTTGCATCTCATATTAGGAAAGTTTGCATTAATTGTTTTCATTACATTGTTAATTTGTTTTCTCACTTTCTAATTTTAGAATTAATTGGTAACTTTAATTCAGGAGTTTGACTTAGGAAAGTTTATCTTCAGATTTTTGTTTTTACTTTTAGAAAGATTTTCGTGTATGATAATTTATGATAGTTTCTTTATTAATTTAGAAAGTTGTATTGTTCAGTTGTTTGTATAATTATATTGCATGTTGTTGTTTCAATTTAGAGTTTTTTTTAACTTAAATTTCTTTTTTGAATAGGATTTAGAAATCTTTTGTTTTTTTGAAAGTGTAGATTCTTAGCTTAATTTAGTTTCTAATTTAGGAAATTTTTGTTTCTTTCACTTTTGTTTATTTTGTTTCTAACATTGTTTAGTTTAGTAATTTTCTAATTTTATTTTTGTTTTATTAGAAGTTTTGATGTGTGTTTCCTTTTGCAGAGATTTAAGTTTTTATTTTTAGGAAGTTTTAGATTTAGGAATTTCAATTTAGGAATTATTATTGTAATTGTTTAGTTTTTAGGAATAAATTGTATTTGTTAGATTTTAAATTAGGATAATTTTAGAATTTTATTTAGATGGGTAACAAGTTGAAAACTTCTTTAAACATAACTCCTTGTGGATTCGACCTCGTACTTACTGGGATATTACTATATCGCAGCTCTACACTTCGAGTTGAGAACAATTGTACACTATGACAGCTTTTGGGTTTGATCCCTAAAGCGAGTCAAAGCTTTTTTCTTTTTCTGATTAGCTAGTTTGGCTACCAAAGTTTGATCTTTGAACTTGGCGACCAATAGCCTGGAAGTGCTGGTAACTCGTTCCCAATCCATGGGATCGGAAGTGGGAAGTGAAAGAATGTCAACAGAACCTCTCTTGTTTTTCTTTTTCAGCTCCTTTTATTGGAGTAAATCTTTGAAATGATGAGATTGGTTGAATTATTGATAACCAGCTGCTCAGTTTTTTTTTTTCATCTTTAGCACCATGTGGTAGACGCTGGGGTGATGTTAGTGGGGTTGGTGCTACGATAATGGAAGGTAGACGCCTCCTACCAAACCTCCGTCCCTCATTTTGAGTCAAAGGGTAGAAAGTATTATCTTCAAGTAAGGCCAAGAGTTTGTTCTCAGCCTTGCTGGATTTAGAAATACGTGGTTGCGGTGACCATATGCTGCATCCAGGAATGAATGCATGTTTCTGGGCCTTCTTGCGGGTTATGAGCTACCAAAGGTCCTTTGGTGCTTACTTGTTAATAGCCCATTGTTTAGGCCAAGTAGATGATGATCTTGAACCTTGAGCAGCCGCTGGATGCGACTTACCAAGTGTCATTGACTTATGATCCGTGAACTGCACCTACCTGGCCCCTAGTTAAGGCTTAATGATATGAAGGCTACTGCCTTCTAACTTCAATTTGTGTTTAGGTTCCTCCTGAACTTTGTTGAAAACTCTAAATGGATTCTGGGCATATTTGGAAACCTAGGGTTTGGGAGTCTCAGTTTTTTTGATGGATTTAGGGGTCACTGATGGCCCATTCAGCTCAGCCGAAGTCATTGAACCCCTGAGAGTGGAGAGTCTTTAGAAGACCGAGACTCTTGATGTAAAGTTAACAGAGTCAGTTTGAGCCTTCTTCGATGCTCTTGCAGATGATTTGTTTTGGGTCATGGAGATTTTAAATAGCCTCTCCTTGGCCTCTTCAAAAGTAATGATCAAAGAACTCATAATATCTCTACAAAAAAGTAAGCCCAATGGACTACATTAGCGTTATAACTAACATAGATGCCTCTTGGGCTAACCAAAATGGTTTATGAATGCCATCTGAACTAACATGGTTTGAACCGGAATGGTCAAATATAGGCAAAAACCCATCTCATTGTGCTATGTTGACTATCCTAGCTGTCAGAATTTCTACAGCATTTTGGGACCATATAGTCAGGCTTAAAAGCATCCTAAGCTTATTAGACCTGGCTACCAAATTTTCGGCAGCATTTTAGGGCTATTTGTGTCAGACTTATAAGCAAAAGTGGGTTGGATCTAATCAAAGGGATAGGGCCCACAGGATCGAGCCTACACCACTACCATAATGATCATACAGGATCCATCAATGCATGACATTGTACAGTGCATGACTGCAATGTCATTGGTCTTATCACTGATTTAGACAACAATTATTTGGATCGAAGCCTTTTGGATTGAATCACCACTCTTCTATTATATAAAAGGGTATTGATTTGGTCTATGCACATCAAGGTGCAAAGTCTCTTTAATTAAGTGGTGAAAGTATGCACTTCGACGTGTTTAATGCCTTCATTTGAATGATTATAGGATGCACTTCAAGGTGCAAGGTTCCTTCATTAATGCTCTCAAACCCATCGTAGACATCAAGATCTTGCATGGATGTCTTCAGAAGTCAAACAAGTTATTTTGGAGACAAAATAGGTTAGTGACCAAAGGCGCGCTGTCACGGCCCATTTTTCACTACTTCTTGCAGTCATAGCACTTTTTGTATAACATTCCACAGTCATTAGTTAACAGCACCACTTTTCCCGTGGTCACTAGTTAACGGCATCACTTTTCCTGTGGTCACTAGTTAACAGCGGCACTTTTCCCTTGGTCACTAGTTAATAGCAGCACTTTTCATGCATTTTAGCCAATTTTCATGTCTTTTGTAAAATTTGATCACAAATTAGAGTGAATCATTTCCCACAAACGGCGCCAATCTTCTAATCGCACTCTAAATGTGATGTGAAATGCAATAGATTCGAGTCTGACATTCACACACTTCAAGCATTAAAAAGAATGAGAAATAATTATAGTTCATCATTATTTTATCTTTTGTTTACATTGGTTCAAATGCTTTGACCGTTGGGATGTAGGTTATTTACAAATTTTAAAACATTTGTGACCCCTCCCTCTAGTCTTAGATGTGATCTAAATTTGGAATTTACAAGAAAATACATGAAAATTGAAGAAAGTACAAAAAATAATAAAGCAGAGGGGAGTGACCGTGGGTCATGGTCACTGGCCTCCTGTCAATCATCGTGAGTCGCACTCCATAGCAGAGACCTCTATGACTTCTTCAGAGTATAGGAACTTGTTTTCTTCGATTTTTAACATTAAATAACCATCAAAAGGGCTAAATTTGGCTGTGGAATTAACTTAAACCTTTGATAATCATCACCTTTTGGTTATGGATTGTTCATATACAAATCTGAAAAAGGTACTTAAACAAGCAAAAATGGAGCCAAAGTTGTGTCATTCTGAACCTATAATTTTCAAGGAATAGAATGAAGCCTAAAAAGGCTTGTTCACAACTTCTGGGATGGCCCAAAACCCTTCCAAAGAGAGAAAATCAAAGGAAGAAGCCTTCTTCCAAGTAGCCCTTGCATTTGCTTTCTCTAACTGAGATGCATGTTACTTCTTCTTCTCTGAATTGTTTCTCACCTTAAGGTACTAAGAAAAGAGAAGAAAAAGTAGGCTTGAAGTGCTAGAAGTGCTTTGGAAGTCTTGTAGATGCTTAGAACTGAGCTTGTGACTTGTTGAACTTAGTATGCACTTGATTGGAACTTGCTTCCCTTATTTTCCACCCTTTCTTCAGAGCCCAAGTGTGCCTTTTATAGGCTTCAGAGGAAGTTGGGATAGTTCCTAACCATTTTAAGGGAGTTATACTTTGAAATAAAGTGAAATAACTCCCAAAAACAGTCTAGGACCAATTCACAGGGCCCACAGTCACTTCCAAGGCCCATTTTTGGATTTTTGCACCTGTGACCCATTTTTGCCTGTTTAGGACCCGAATGATGTTCGATCTTCATGAAACTTGGAGATGCTTTTTTACACTATTTTCAGTGTGTCATGGAAATTTCAACTCGTTTTGACCTTTTGAGGTTGGTCAACTCCCCCGTTGACTTTTTATGAAAAAAATGACCTTTTGTCAGCTGTTTGAGGCCCAAATGACCTCAGTTTGGTTTGAAACTTGGAGGGACTGATGTCAATTGTATTGTGGACTGTCCATCCAAATTTCATGTAGTTTGGATTTGTGGAAGTGGGATTTTGAATAGCGACCTACTTGTTTCATGTTTTAAGTCACTATTCACCTTACACTGTAGGCAGTTTGCTTGTTTTCTACCCAAATAATGTTCAATTGACTTGAAACTTGGGGAATTAACTTTGAATCTATTTTGAATCTCTGTTTCGAATTTCATTATTTTTGGCCCCCCAAAAGTAGGATTTTGGCTAGTGACCTCCATGGCTCAGGGTCACTACTTCTAAGGTGACATGCAGTGGAAGTAGGACCGGGCAAACTCCTATTGACTTGAAAATTTGTAGAATCCCTTTTGAGTATGTCAAAAGCTTTGTGCCCAAATTTTATTAATTTTGGGCATCGGAAAGTAGGACTTTGGTCAGTGACCCCATGACTCGATGGTCACTAACCCAAAGTTGACATGTTTGTAAAATTTGGGTCAAATGATGTCCGTTTGACCTTAAATTTTATAGAGCCCCCCTTGAGCATAATTTAAGCTTCCTCCATGAGTTTCAGCTAATTTGATCTTCATGAATTATCACTTTGCACAGTGACCGCATAAAGCTTAGTAGATGTCTATATAAACTGAGTTTGGGTCCAAATGATACCCAAATGCTTTGAAATTTTGAAGGATATTCTTTGAATGTATTTGAACACATCCCTCTGAGGTTTAAATTATTTCGGCATGTAGAAGTGTAAATTTCCACAGTGACCCCAAGGAGCTGGACAGATAGTCACTAAAGCTTAGTTTGAGCTGAGATGAAGTCCAAATGCTTTGAAACTTTACAACATCATTTCCAAGCATGTTTTGGAGTTTCCATGAGATTTTCAACCACTTTGGCAACACTGAAGCTTACGCGTGTTCAATAACCCTTAGACTTTGAGCCAATGAACCTTAAATTTGAAGTTCGGTAGTCAAGAGACCAAATGAAGTTCACTAACTCTAGAATTAGAACTGCTACACACTGAACTCATCTGTAGTCTTCTAAGTGAATTGCATCAACTTTGAACATCTGGATGTAATACTTGACTTGTCATTCCGCAACCCTAGGGTTTATGTACCCTTAGTTTGAAATTTGCTTGTAATGTCTTCACTGCAACATCTGTAATTTTTTATGGGCCAATAATAACAATGCCTATTTGTTTTGTCTTTGACGGTTTTGTGAATATAACCAAAGGTTGATCTGACTGTTTGATTTCAGATTTAACCTTGATCACCAAAGGAGCTTTGGTATCCACAAACTTCACTGCTTACTTCTTTGTGGACTGAAATTTTCTGACGAGATCAGATCTTTTACCAAACCCTGGATAGGTTTTTTTCTTATTGAGATGGTAAAGGTTTTTACAGGTTTATCATCCACTAAAGAGCTATTTGTATTTGGTTTAGACTTTATATGCCTTTCCTGATACATGGCTGCATCGGTGAAGTAGACTTCCTTGCCTTTGAATGGCTTTTCAACTACAAAGGCTCGAAGCACCTTACCCTCATCATCAATATATTTGAGGCATTGATGGAGAGTTGCAGGTACTATGGAGTAATCATGAAGCCATCTTATTCCCAAGAGGATGTTATAATAAGCACGCGTCCTCACCATGTGCAAAGTAGCTTCTGAAGTTAGACCACCCAATTGGAATCGAATCCAAATCTTTCTAATCAAATCCTGGACTTCCCTATCATAGCCTTAGATCGAGGCTTTTCTAGTAGATAGCTTGCTCATCGGGATACCAAGTTCCTAAAAAGCTGTAATTATGATGAGGTTCAGAGCTAATCCTGGGTTAACCTGAATTCTCAGAACAAGTATGTCTTTGATGTAGGCCGTGAAATAGAGCGGCCTTTTTTGCTTCATGTCGCCTAGGAGGAGATCATTTTTGGCAATGGAGATGGTTGCTTTGGAAGCATTGTGAATAGAAAGACACTCCATACACCGCTTTTGAAGCTTCTCTATCTAATGAACTTGTGTCACATGAGTTTGATTGTTTGTATTCAAAGCCTATAGAGCTCGTATGAAGTTATTATGAGTTTCTTCAGACATCTGCAAAAGATTAAAAATATAAAGTCGTGCAGGTATGTGCTTAAGGTGTTTAACAACATCATACGTAAACGGCTCTAGTGGCCTTGCATTAGCATTTACCTCTAAAGAAGTTACATTTACATTTGTGTTGTTCCCCGAATGGTTTACATAAGAAGAAAAAGAAAAAGAAGAAGAAGAAAAGGGTCTATCATAGTTGACTCTATAGTTACGACCAGAATGAGTACCATTGTTGACTATGTTGTTTTGGTTAACTTCTAGATGAGTATCTCTTCTTATTGCATTAACTTCTTTGGGTTCAGCAAAAAGTTAACTGGCTTCTTCCAAGCATTCTTTTTGATCTTCATTGTGGGGAGCAGCTTGAGATGTTTGAGGTTCATCAGCGAAAGTGCTAAGGACCACCAAAGCAGGAGCTAATGGCATCTCTTCTTCTGAGTCGGAGAGGTTATCCTGAACTTGGAAGATTTCCTGAGGTGCAGTAGGACTACCAATGCTGAGTTCATTGTGTCCCTCTTGCAACTTAAGCTCATCAGTTGAGTCAGGAACAATAAGTTGAGTGCTTAGTTCAAAATCTGACTTCTAAGAAGCTGATTCAACAGTTGGTTCAAGAGAAACATCTAGCACAGAGATTACTGCATGTGAACAAGAAGATGATTCTTGTTGTTGTTGTGCTTCATCGGATTCAACCAATGGAAAGGGGTCTGGATGAACTTCTGGAGGTAGTGGAAAATGAGGAGGATTGTTTGATCAACCACTTATGCTTGGTCTATGTATGTCATAAAGAGCTACCTACAATGTATTAAGACCGTGCTTGATATTAAGAGTACCCATTTCAGGATCAAAAGTTTGTTCGAAACTCTCATTCTCAACAAAAGGGCATTCATCAGCGAAGTAGTCATCAATCTATTGATCATCTTCAAAATCAGAATAATCTAACCAATCTTCTTCATCATCTGAATTATGAGGTGTGCCATCCCATGATATCCTGTTAAAACTGGATACTGGTGGCTCTACCTCATCCTTTGGAATTGGAATGATGAAGTCGATCAAAGTAAAGTGACCTCTGACCAGTTTAGGAGGTTCTTCTAAAACTAAAGCTTCAACCAACTTTTCTTTCTTCTTTTTAGCTTGTTTTTCTAGTTTGGCTAAGTGGTTTTGGGCAGCTCTTTGAAGGTTCTTAAGTTGCCTTTTAACTTTCCTTCTTTCTGTGGGTGTGAGTTTGGTTTTAACCTTCTCCCAGCCTTCATCATTTACTAGGTCCAAGTGAACCCACATTTCTTCCCCTAAAGAAGTTTTGACTGATATCAAACCTTGTTCGTCATGTAATGCATTAACAAGATGGAACTCAACGGTCATTGGCTTTGGTGGAGCGGACACTACTACAAGTGCGAACTGTCCAAAGGAAATCATGTTGACGGAAGCAACATCATATTTCCAATCGAAAGTTATCACTCCATTTTCCCACATCTCATTGACTTTTTCTTTCAAAATGAAGCAGTCTTTGAGAGGATGAGACACCATCCGGTGGTATGCACAGTAATTTGGGTCATTGAAGCAACCCGCTTGTTCAGGCTTCTTCATTGATGGAAGTTTAATTTTATTGTTTTCCATCAATGACTGAAAGATTACTTTAATATCCCCGTCAAAAGCATATTTAGTTTTCTTCCTTTATACTCCTCTTTCTTGGTTTGGTCAATTTTTACATTCTGAAGATTTTAAGGAGGTTTGGAGGTTTGCACATTAAAGACCTCTTGTTTCTTCTTCAATTTTGGAGTAGAAGATAAAGACAGCTCTGCTTTTTTGGAACTTTACTTTTCCTGACTGATTTCTATGAGGGTCAGTTCTACATTGGTAGCTACTGTAAGGTCCTGACCCAACTTAATTATAATTTATGTTAATTAAACTTGAATTTTCTATTAATATGTGTATTTTAATCCTAAATCATATTTTTTTTTAATTTTTTGTGGGTCTCAGTTGGACGGGTAGTTAGATTCGAACCTTACCTAGGTAGTAAAGACCCCTTTTGTAAATTGTTCTTGCATCATGGACACCTTATTAGTCGCATCTTGTGTAAGTCTTCATGTAGATCATCTTTTGTGTTGGGCTTGACTTGATTCGGACCCATCTTGGACTGATTGAGGCCCATTCGACCTAAACTGTAATTTCCCCAGAAATGTTGGACTTGCTTGTAAACTATAGGAAAATCTTAGTTAAAACAAGAGTTCTAACGTTCATTCTTCATTTTATCGTTTTCTCAGCTATTGGAACTGCCCTTTCCTTCTTCCTTCTTCATGTTCACCTCAATTTAGAGTTGTAAACAAGGATTTGAAGCCTTGCATGTAATAAGAATAGCTTCCACTCATCTTCTTCTTCTTCCCTTGTGCATATTCTCTTTCGAAAGCACCTTCTTCTCTAAGTTATAGCTCTTTAAGGTGAAGACTCTACTTCCATTTCATTTCTTTTCTTTAGACGTGATAGAGTCAAGAAGACTCAATTACATAACATGCATACACTTTACATCACATTCACTAGCTGCATGTCTTTTATGCAGAGAACCCACCTTCCATTAAGGATTTCCCCTAATCAAACACTAAGGAGGAGTTGGGTAGGGTCAAGCACTGTGTAAAGACAAGTATTAGAGTATATACTACCACATGTTTATTTAAATTTGTTGATTCTTTAAGTGATCCTTCTAAATGTAAGTCACAGCTCATTTACCCATGATCAAGCACACATATATATTGGATTAGGTGGTATGAGTATATAATTATGCAATATTAATTATATTAGGTAATGTAAGACTTTTATGGGAATTTGAACACGCAAGGAATCCCATTGGAACCAAGAGCCAAGATTTTTGTATTAAATTCGTGCTCCAGAGCCTGTTTTCAAAAATTCTGAAGCTTACGGTAAAGCCCACGGCTAAGCCGTAAGTCTCTATAGCTCAGAATCCAGAAAGTCAAATTGAACTACGTTTAACCCATAGCTAAGCCGCAAACTGAATTACGGCTAAGCCGTAACCACCCCGTGACCAAACTGTAAGTCATTTTATGGTGAGCTTTCCAGAGAGCCCCAAAACCAAGAATTTCTCTACGGCTCACTCACGACTACTCCGTGGATTGTGATACAACTACGCCATAACCCTAGCCGTAGGCTTAGCATGGCTAAGCCATAGGCGAATATACGGCTAAGCCGTAAATGCGCATGGAATTCAAAAGAAAATCTAAGCCACTCAACTAAGCTGTAACATGTATACGGCTAAGTCGTAAGAACACTGTGAACTTAGGATATTAGGGTTTTCAAATGACTTTGTAGGGCTCTAGATGTGTCACCTTTTTCCTAACTAAATTAACCCAATGGTGATTAAATGATAATGAGGACGAGTGTAGAACTGTCACTTATCCCCTCCGATTCTCTGGACGAATTCCTGATGTCACGTCATTGGTGTTGGCATAAGAAAATATGTTTTTTATGTACACAATGTAATACCAAGATATGGTAACACAACGACATTGGATATTTTATGAATACATCGTGTTGAATGCCCTCGGGATCACATATTATCTAGCATAGGGTTGGCTAGTATTTATCTTTGATACTCACTCAATCTAAATGCATTAATGATGCGCCCCAGCAGGAACCTCAACGAAACCGCAGGGCTAAATAAGTGTAATGTAGATGACGTCTTCTCCTAGTCATCTTACGAAGAGTGACAATGGGTTCTTTAATGGGATGTTTGGCTTAGACTTGTCTGGACTATGGTTGTTCTTGCACCTAACCATTTGATAGGCATATATATACTTTTGGATTTCTAATTATGTTTAAGTAATTGTTGTCATATAAATGTGGATGGTTAAGTACTAACTTCAAACTTGTTTATGAAATGGATGATATTTCTGTTGTTATTACTTGTGATCATTACAAATGTATTACATAGGCTTCCGCTTACTATTGAATGAAATTTACGTATTGGAGAAACTCCTCTACACGTTCTTGTGGAATCTCCCTTATAGTGATTTGTGTGTGTGTGTTCATGCACACAGATTACTGCGGGATTACGTATGCACACCCCGTGGGATCCATTCTAACCCAAATCCCAGGATCGAGGCGTGACATACGTAAGTAATGGTATCAGAGCATGGATTTTCGAAAATTTTTTTTATGCAAGTAAGGTATGGTGTTGTGGCATAAATAAGTCTAAAATAAAAAAAATTAAGAAACTTAGGGGAATGTGGTAGGACACGATAGGTGCGTTGGGGTATGGGTGTATAGGATGCATAGGATGTTTTGAGTCTATTAACACTTTGCCTGAAATAATAACGGTTTTCTTACAGATAATGGCCCTAATCCCAAGAGTTAAGAATGCCCGTTATGGTTCCTCGAGCAATACCAAGAATGATGACTTAGAGGATGTTCCCATTGAGAACTTAGATTTCGTGCCTCCACCTTCTCCATCTGAAGATAATCGATTCATTTTGATTATGCAAAGTATGTTAATGATGGTGATAGAGCAAGTAACAAGAATTAGTGAGAATCAAGCTACAATGCAAGTGCAGATAGCAACGATAACGGAAAGACAAACTCAACTTCAACAGAATTTAGCAATAGTAAATGAGAGGTTGCGGGATGCTTTGAAGAAGAAATCCAAGAGGAACGCATCATCCTCTGAGGAGCATCTTGGACAGTGGAAGGAACAGAAGATCAAGGCTCGTGGTTCTGGAAAACCAGTGTGTGATGTGTGTGGCAAGGGCCATGAGACGAACAAATGCTGGAGAAGGACTGGAGCATGCTTTTATTATGGTTTGATGGAGCATTGGCTAGCAAAATGTCCAGGGAAGAAAAACACCAGTGAAGCCCCATTGTGCCAGAAGCAACAATCAGTTAAGCAACCTCGTTAGAATCAAGTTACAAAGTAGCATCAACAAAGGCGATCTCTTTACCTACTACCTCCATTCTTTGTTGTTCTTTTGCTTGTAGAGGTTATAAGTAGTCTATGTGATTTTCTATTTGAGATAATCTCCGAGATACCTGTTGTATATAAGTTTTCAAGTGAGATTCCAAAATTATTCTCCATAGTGATCCTGTGAGGATATTTAGTGGTATCTGTTGAGATATAGCTGGCACCCTTTAGATGTATAGTAATTTAAGCAGTTAAATCGGTGGATATTGAGTATAAGTGATTACCGCTTTATATTGATGAGTTGTTCCATTAATTTCAGGGTGTAGAATAATTTCCGAACCAACAAATTTAAGGATGGGTTATTCCAACTTTAAGCTCAAGTGTAAAATGTTTGAAGATAAACTCTTAAGATCAAATTTGGACTTTAGGAATTCTTGATGGATTATTGGATTAATTAATGTTTCAAATGTATTTGTGAGTTAAGGAATAAAATTCTTATTCGTACATGGATCAATTGTGGATTACAGTTATCATTGATATCTAGATGTCTGCCAACTTATTAGTGTTCGTGATAATCCTTTGAGGACTTTCCTTCATCCCTTGAGGATTGATTGATTTTGCTAATGTCAAGATTAACTCCTAGCTGATCAAGTAGCAGTCTTAAGTCATATCATATCTTATGCTGAATGTTCAATGATCCAGTAGATTTGAGATTAGTTTTTTTTTTTAGTTGGTGAAGTTCGAGGTCAGTCACCTAGATTCGAAACTCCTTGTAGTCTTATGAGATGTTATCACAGGATGGTGAGAGAATTCAGAAATCGTAGTTCTGTTTGTTAATTGCTTAAGATGAATAATTCTTTTGTGTGAACAGATCGATGTGAGCACGACTTTTAAGTGTTGCAAAATTATTTGATTCTTTGAGAATCAGTAGATTTGTGTGACGATGCAAATATTATAATTGATCAAATAGAAATAATCAGGTGGTTGAGGATTCAGATTTAATTAAAGTCCTTAATCGCATAATTGATAAGACTATTATCTAGAACTACGTGATTTTAAGCTATGTCCTAATTAGAAATGAGCGTTATAGATTCTTGGTTATTTAATTGATGGTCAATTAATTTGATGATATTTATAATTTGATTAATAGAATGCTGATGCAATTCTGATATATTCTTAAATCAATTATGGTGTTTATTAAGAATGTCCCGATGTAATCTGATCTTATTATTGAAGAGGTGGATCACCTAAAGACTTCTTTCTACTTTTGAAGTGTAATTAATTAAATGATAATCTGGAAAC
This sequence comes from Sextonia rubra, assembly GCA_037013555.1. Taxonomy (NCBI): domain Eukaryota; kingdom Viridiplantae; phylum Streptophyta; class Magnoliopsida; order Laurales; family Lauraceae; genus Sextonia; species Sextonia rubra. The sequence goes on from JASUAD010000001.1 coordinate 71,653,191, forward strand.
TATAATTTTGGATCTGATTAAATTGTGTCTTAAGATCAATCCCTAGAATCATATTCGAGTTATATCCTTTTCCATATATAATTGAGGTTACGAATACTTTGAAGTGTATATATATCCTAGTTGAATAGAATCTTGCTTTATTCTTAAAAGCAATTATGGTTACCTTCATCGATGATATTTTGATGTATTAGATTCATTTACGAAAATGTTGGATATAAGAAAAATTCTATTCAAGCATGAGGATTTCATTTCACTCGTGGAGCATCCGAAATATATTTAAACCTAAAGGCCTGTTTAATAAAATAAGTCAGATGACTATTGATCGTTAGTGATTTAATAGAGATCTTGGATCGTATGGTGATTAGACTGCTACTCCCTAGGTAGGATTAATGTCCGCTTGGGTTAGTAGGTTACCCTATAGTGGTGACTGATATTCCTTAGTATTTAGTGGCAAGTCTTAACTTCAACACAGAGTGCCCGCCAAAGTTAGATGTCTAATCAGACCTTCCATCTAGACTTCTAGAGGCATAAAGTGTGGGTCCTCATGTTCAAAAAAGAAGTGGATCTAGAGAATTCCTTAAGTTTTCGATCGTCGCTAATGCAGCGGAGTCGACGCATGAAATCCAAGAGTCGAAGAATGTTATTTCAAGCTAAGAAGTTTCATTGACAATCGTAGAATATCCTCGAATTTCAAATTGGTGTTAGAGTAGTCTGGAAGGTTTTGTGAGGAAGGAAAGTCCATTTTGGGGCAGAATTCGTAAAAATCCTCAATGCCTTATGTTTGATGAAGTTTCGTAATATGACTCTAGACCCATTTCGCGTCATTGAATATAAGGAGATTAAAGTGCAACCAGATGCATACATGGAGCAGCTTCTTAGTATCATCTACATAGCAAATAGGTTCGGAAAGTATTCCTAATTTGTTTTATTATTTGGTTTTATTAGTTTATTTCATTCGGAGGATCGAATGATCTTAAGTAGCGTGAGATATAAGGTCCTGACCCGACTTAATTATAATTTATGTTAATTAAACTTGATTTCTCTATTAATATGTGTATTTTAATCTTAATTCATATTGTTCTTAATTTTTAGTGAGTCTTAGTTGGCTAGGTAGTTGGGTTCGAACCTTATGTAGGTAGTAAGGACCCTTTTTATAAATTGTTCTTGCATCATGGACACCTCATTAGTCGCATCTTATGTAAGTTTTTATGTAGATCATCTTTTGTGTTGGGCTCGACTTAATTCGGACCCATCTTGGACTGATTGAGGCCTGTTCGACCTAAATTGTAATTTCCCCAGAAATGTTGGACTTGCATGTAAAATACAGGAAAATCTTAGTTAAAACAAGAGCTCCAACGTTCATTCTTCATGTTATCTTTTTCTCGGTTGCTGAAACTGCTCCTTTCCTTCTTCCTTCTTCATCTTCACTTCAATTTGGAATTGTAAATAAGGATTTGAAGCCTTGCATGCAATAGGAATAGCTTTCACCCATTTTCATCTTCTTCCCTTGTGCATTTTCTCTTTGGAAAGCACCTTCTTCTCAAGTTATAGCTCCTTAAGGTGAAGACTCTACTTCCATTTCATTTCTTTGGACGTGATAGTCAAGAAGACTCAATTACATAACATGCATACACTCTCCATCACATTCACTAGTTGCATGTCTTTTATATAGAGAATCCACCTTCCATTGAGGATTTCCCCTAATCACACACCATGGAGGAGTTGAGTAGGATCAAGCACTGTGTAAAGGCAAGTATTAGAGTATATACTACCACATGTATGTTTAAATTTGTTGATTCTTTAAGTGCTCCTTCTAAATGTAAGTCACAGCTCATTTACCCATGATCAAGCATACATATATGCTGGATTATGTGGTATGAGTATATAATTATGCAATATTAATGATTTGAGCAATGTAAGACCTATTATGGGAATTTGAAAGCACAAGGAATCCCATTGGAACCAAGAGCCAGGAGTTTTGTATTGAACTCATGCTCCAGAGCTTGTTTTTAGAAATTCTGAAGCTTACGATGAAGCCCACGATTAAGCCATAAGTCTCTACGGCTCAGAATCCAAAGAGTCAAATTGAACTATGGTTAACCCATGTCTAAGACGTAAACTGAACTACTGCTAAGCCGTAACTACCTCGTGACCAAGCCGTAAGTCATTTCACAGCAAGCTTTCCAGAAAGCACAAAACCAAGAATTTCTCTACGGCTCACTCATGGCTATGCCGTGGATTGTGATACGGCTACGCTGTAACCCTAGCCGTAGGCTTAACATGGCTATATCGTAGGCCAATATACGGCTAAGCCGTAAATGCATATGGAATTCAGAAGAAAATCTAAGCCACTCGGCTAAGCTATAACATGTATACGACTAAGCCATAAGAACACTGTGAACTTAGGATATTAGGGTTTTCAAATGACTTTGCAGGGCTCTAGATGTGGCAACTTTTTTCTAACTAAATTAGCCCAATGGTGATTAAATGATAAGGAGGACGAGTGTAGAGTTGTCACTTATCCCCTCTGATTCTCCAAATAAATTCTCGATGTCACGTCATGAGTGTTGGCATAAGAAGAAATATCTTTTACGTCCACAATGTAATACCAAGATATGGTAACACGATAACACCAGATGTTTTATGAATACATCATGTTAAATGCCCTCGAGATCATAGATTATCTGGCATAAGGTTGGCTACTATTTAATACTCACTCAATTCATATTGTTAAGTAACCTTGCCCTCAATATGATTTAGTCATGTGCCTACTCTTCCTGGCGAACCTTGAGACAAATCAGGCCTGAGCTTCTACTGAGTGCGTGCCTGTTAGTTAAATGGGTGTAGCTAAGGTTAAGAAGATTTGAGCTCTCTTAGCTCATAAAAGTATGCATTATTCAATTATTAGTTATCTTGTTAATTCTAATTTCCATGATTGAATATGATTTCAAGAACGATATTTCCTTATGTACGATATGATAAGTATGATTCAAATGTATGAAAGATATGAATTCGAGTCGGTCTTGATATGTTGAGTTGGCACCACTTAGCTTACGCCCTTATTAGGCTCGACGAGACCAGTTTGGGTATCTTTATGTCGCTACTATAGTATTCCATGGAGGAGTTGTCGGCGCTCATCGGGAAGTAGTTTGATACCCTAGCATCCCATATATACACTTTATTTTAGGAGAATATGGCCTCGTAGATGCCATTTAGTATGTTTTGGTTTACTGTTTATGATTCGCTACTCATGCTTAATTCATGCACAATTTGCCTAGTATTCTGCTGTTGCTTTCTTTTAATTAATTATGTGCTTTAATTCATCTGATATATCATGATGGTCTTATACATCTCTATACTCGTTTAACCGTCATGTTAACAGTGCTACCCTTGGTGTTACAGGTACTTAACCCAACCCAGTAAGGTGAACGATGTGCCCCGGCAGGAACTTAATGGAACCATGGGGACTAGATGAGTATAATGTAGACGATGTCTTCTCCTAGTCATCCTACGAAGAGCGATAATGGGTTCTTTAATGGGATGTTTGGCTTAGACATGTCTGGACTATAGTTGTTCTTGCACCTAACCATTTGATAGGCATATACACACTTTTGGAATTCTAATTATGTTTAAGTAATTGTTGTCATATAAATGTGGATGGTTAAATACTAACTTCAGACTTGTTTATGAAATGGATGATATTTCTGTTGTTATTGCTTATAATCATTATTGATGTATTACACAGGTTTCTGCTTACTATTAAATATAATTTACGTGTTGGAGAAACTCCTCTACACGTTCCTGTGGAATCTCCCTTGTAGTGATTTGTGTGTGTGTTCACACACACAGATTACTACGGGATTACATATGCATACCCCGTGGGGTCCATTTTAACCCCAATTCTCAGGATCGGGGCGTGACAGTTACTTCAACCAATTTAGCCAGAGATTTAATTTTGTGACTAAGTATGATAGCCTTGATTTTTGGTCGTAAATTGGTTTTACACATTTCAATGGTTGCCCTTTGAGATGGTTGTTCCAAGCATCTATAAAATAATGCTCTTCATCTGTTGATAAAAGATTGTGCAGTTTCATTGTCTCCTTGCCTTGTACTACTGAGCATGGCAAGGGTGATTATTTGATCCTTCTTTTGAAAGTGAAGTAAAAACTTCTTTTTATTATAGGCCATGTCATGAAAGTAAGTTTTGGTAACTGTTTGTACCAATCAAAGGCAACTTCTTTCAATATGCCGATGAACAGTCTTATCTTTAGTGCATCTAACTCTGGCAAGCTTCCGAGGAGTGACTTGAAATACACAATATGCTGATATGCTGACCGCTTTCCAAAGTATGGCTAGAAAGTCGTAAGTTTATAATCTAGTGGGAATGGAACCAAATCGAGTTCTAAAGGATACTTGGGTGTGACAACCTTCATTTTCATCCTGGTATGCACTTTTGATTTTGTTAGTATTTCTTTAACTTCTTTGAAGGTCTCATATTTTTCAGGATCTGCATGAAGACCAAGGATTGACGAATAATCACCACCCGAAGAACCTACAGTTATCACCTTGTCCGTCAGGGACTTGATTTGAGTTGTGAGCAAGTCAATTTTAGTGCCATTTCTCCTGATCATTGCCTATTCTCTTATGTCAACAAACAGAGGGTTTACTAGAGCTTCGGCTAGACCACCTAACTTATCTGCTAAGATCTTCAACTAGACAGTCAGGTCAACAATTTTATCTCCTTGTTGCTTAACAACATCAATGACGTCATCTTTTTTATTTTCACCAGCGTCTTCCACTAGCATCATCATTCCCATCCTTACTAGTCCCACTCCTTTTAGCCATAAACATAGTGTACTACGGGGATAGTAGGATGTTAATGTAGGAGGAGTGGATTGACTATCTTCTGTGTCTAAGATAGTAACAAGATCCTCATCAGAGTCTGTTTCGACATGACTTTCAAAAGTCCTGCTTAAATGGGAATTGGAGTCAGACTGTTATGATTGAGTCCAAGCCATACTCCGAGTAACTCTCCGGGCTGAGCCTAGTCTAACCATGAATCATCTTCTTTAATCACCCATTTTTTAGTGATTATACACTGTGACAGCTTTTGGGTTTAATCTCTATAGTGAGCCAAAACTTTCTTCTTTATTTGATTAGCCAGTCTGGCTGCCAAGGTTTGATCTTGAGCTTAGCGACCAGTGGCTTGGAAGTACCGACAACTCATTCCTAATCCATGGAAACGGAAGTGGGAAGCAAAAAGATGTCAACAGCACATCCTTGTTCTTTTTCTTCTACTCCTTTTGTTGGAGCGAATCCTTGAAGCAAGCGAGATTGGTAGACTTATTGATGACCAATTGCTCAGCTCTCCTTTTGTCTTTAACTCCATGTCATAGACGCTAGGGTGAAGATGGCGGGGTTGGTGCTACAATGATAGAAGGTAGACGCCTCCTACCAAACTTTTGTTCCTATTTCTGAGTCAAAAGGTAGAAGGTATTTTCTTCAAGTAAGGCCAAGAGTTTGTTCTTAACCTTGTTGGATTTGGAAATGCATGGTTGCGGTGACTATGAACCGTATCTGAGAATGAACGCATGCTTTTGGGCCTTCTTGCGAGTTAAGAGTTGCCGAAGTTCCTCTAGTGCTTGCTTATTAAGGACCCATTGTTTAGGCCTAGTAGATGATGATCTTAAGCCTTAGGTAGCCACTAAACACGACTTACCAAGTGCTATTGGCTTGTGATCCCTAAACCGGACCTGTCTTGCCCCCAGACGAGGCTTGATGATATGAAGGCTGTTGCCTCCTGACTTCAGTTTATGTTTTGGTTCCCCCTGAACCTTGTTGAAAACTCCAAATGGATTCTAGCAAATTTGGAAACCCAGGGTTTTGGAGTCTCAGTCTTCTTGATGGATTTAGGGTTTGGGAAACAAGGTTCCTGCTGAACCTTGTTGAAAACACTAAACGGATTTGAGCCCTCTTTGGTGCTCTTACAGATGATTTGTTTTTTGTCATGGAGATTTTGAAGAGCCTCTCATTGGCCTCATCGAAAGTGATGATTAAAGAACCCAGGATATCTCTACAAGAAAATATGCTCAAAGGACACTATTAGTACCACAAACAACATGGCTGCTTCTTGGGCTATCCGGAATGGCTTATGAATGCTTTCTTAACCAACATGGTTTTGAACTGAAATGGTTAGAAATAAGCATAAACCCAATCTCATTATACTATGCTGACTAGTCCTATCTATCAGAATTTCGGCAGCATTGCAGGATATAGTCAGACTTAGAACCATGCTATGTTGACTAGACCTGGCTATTAGAATTTTGGCAACATTTCAGGGCTATTTGTGTCAGACTTATAGGTAAGAGAAGGTTGGATCCAATCAAAGGGATAGGGTCCATAGGATCGAGCCTACACCACACCACAAAAATCACATGGGATCCATCGGTGCGTGATGCCGAACAATGTATGACTACAATGTCATTGTTCTTATCACTGATTTTGATATAAAAATTATTCTTATCACTAATTTAGATACAAACATTTGTTTTGGTCTTATAAGTGAACTGGTGATCAGACAGCCAGTAACCTAAGGCCCTTTTGGACTGAATAAATACTCTTTTGTTACATAAAAGGGTGTTGATTTGGTTTGTGCACATCGAGGTGCAAGTTCCTTTATTTAAGTGGCAAAAGTATGCAGTTCAAATGTTTAATGCCTTCATTTGAATAATAAAAGGATGTACTTTGAGGTGCAAAGTTTCTTTATTAATGCTCCTAAACCCATCATAAAGATCAAGGTCTTACATAGGTGTCTTCAAAAGTCAAACAAGTCAATTTGGAGGCAAAATAGGTTAGTGACTACAGGCCCACGATCACTTCCCATTTTCCCTTGTCTCCTATAGTCACGGCAGTTTTTGCATAGTCTTTCTTGGCCACAGGCATTTTACACAACATCCCACAGCTACAGGCCATTTTACACAGCATCCTGCGGCCACTAGCTTACAATGGCACATGTCAGCACTTTTCATGCATTTTAGCCATTTTTCATGTCTTTAGGCCAAATTTAATCATAAGTTAGAGCGAAATGCAATTCACACAAATAAGGCCAATCTTCTAATTGTGCTCAAAACATGATATGAAATGCAACGGATTCGAATCCAACACTCACACACCTCAAGCATTAAAAAAAATGGGAAATAACTATAGTTCATCATTATTTTTCCTGTATTTATATGGGTTCAAATGCTCTAACCGCAGGAATGTAGGTTATTTACAAGTTTCTGAAAAAATTACAACCCCTCCCTCTAGTCTTATATGTGATCCAAACTTGGGATTTACAAGCAACTACATGAAGAAGGGAGAAAATCGCAAAAATGAGAGTGTTAGGAGATGGTAATTGTGGGCTACGGTCACTGGCTCCCTGCCAATGACTATGGCTCACAGCCACTAGCAGAAAGTGGCTGAAAAAGCAACTATTTGCTCATTTTTTTCTCTCTATTTCACTTTTGTGATGTCTTTATATTGTTGGAGCTTGTTTTCTTTGATTTTTAGAGTGTTGAATACCATCAAAAGTGCTTAATTTGGTCATGGAATCAACTTAAACCTTTAATAATCATTACCTTTTGGTTATAGACTATTTTTGAACAAATCCGAAAAGGGTGCTTAAACAAGCAAAAATGGAGCCAAAGTTGTGTCATGGTGAACTTATAATTTTCAAGGAACAAAATGAAGCCTAAAGAGGCTTGTTCACAATTTCTGGGATGGCCCAAAACCCTTCCCAAGTGGGAAAATAAAAAAAAGAAGTCTTCACCCGTCTAGCCCTTGCATTCATCTTCTCTAAGTGAGATGCATGCTTCTTATCCTTCTTTGAACTATTTCTCACCTTAAGTTAGTGAGAAGGAGAAAAAAAAGTAAGCTTGAAGTGCCTTGGGAGCCTTGTGTATCTTAGAACCAAGATTGTGACTTGTTGAACTAGTGTGTAATTGATTGGAACTTACTTTGGTGGCTTGGGACTTGATTTTAATCTTGCTTCAACCCTTTTTTTAGAGCCCAAGTGTGCCTTTCATAGGCTTCAAAGGAAGTTAGGACAATTCCCAGCAGTTGTAAAGGAGTCACACTTTGAAATAAAGTAAAATAATTCCCTGAAACCATCCGAGACCAAGTCACAGGTGTTCGTGATCGCAAGCATGTGGTCACGGATAAGGCCCAATTTTGGTTTTTTGCATATGTGACCTGTTTTCACCTGTTTTGGGCTCGAACGATGGCCGATCTTCATAAAACTTGGAGGGATGCTTTTTGAAACTATTTTGAGTGTGTCATAGAGATTTTAGCCCGTTTTGATGTTCTAAAGTTGGTCAATCCCCCATTGACTTTTCATGAAAAAAGGCCTTTGTATTAGCTATTTGAAGCCCAAATAACCTTGGTTTAGTTTGAAACTTGGAGGGACTAATGCTAGGGTCTTAAACTGTCTATCCAAATTTCATTTAGTTTGAACTTGTGAAAGCAAGATTTCGAACAGCGACCCACTTGTTGCATGTTGTAAGTCAATATTCTCTTATGTTGTAGGTAATCAGCTTGTTTTTAACCCAAATGATGTTCAATTGGTTTGAAATTCTGACAAATTGACTTTGAACATGTTCTGAGTCTTTGATCCAAATTTCATCAGCTTTGGCCTCCTAGAAGTAGGACTTTGGTCAGTGACTCCCATTACTCGGAAGTCATCGACTCCTAGCTGACATGTCATTGAAGTAGACTCAAGTGAAGTCCTTTTGAGTTAAAAATTTGTAGAATCCCTTTTGACCATGACTGAAGCTTTGTGTCCAAATTTCATCAATTTTGGTAATCTAGAAGCAGAACTTTGGTTAATGACACTAACACGAAGTTGACATGTTTGTAGACTTTGAGTCAAATGATGTCCATTTGACCTAAAATTTTATAGAGCCTCCCTTGAGCATATTTTGAGCTTCTTCCAGGAGTTTCAGCTAGTTTGATCTTCAAGAGGTGTCACTTTGTATAGTGAGCCTAGAGAGCTTTAGTAGACAACCATCTGAATTGAGTTTGAGTCCAAATAATGTCCAAATGTTCTGAAACTTTGAAAGAGAGTCTTTAAATATACTTGAAGGCATTCCCCTGATTTTCAGCTTGTTTTGACATGTAGAAGTGTCAGTTTCCACAGTGACCCCCAAAGAGCTGGCAAACAATCACTAAAACTGGGTTTGAGCTAAAATGAAGTCCAAATGCTTTGAAATTTTGAAACATCATTCCTTAACATAATTTGGAGTTGCCATGAGATTTTCAGCTACTTTGGTGACCCCGAAGCTTGAGTGTGTTCAATGACCCTTAGTTTTTTAGCTAATAAACCATGAATTTGAAGTTTATTGAGTCGAATGACCAAATGAAGTTCACCAGCTCTGAAATTTGAACTGCTACACTCTGAGCTCATTGAAAGTCTTCTGAGTGGATTGCATTAGCTTTTGAACATCTGGATGTAGTACTTGACTTATCATTACACAATCCCACGCTTTATGTGCCCCTGGTTTGGAATTTGCTTGAAATGTCCTCACTGCAACATTTGTAACTTTTTATGGTTCAATACTTTTCTGAGTAACAAGCATGTATATCTTTGTCCCTAGAACCATTTCTCACCTTAAGTTGGTGAGAAGAAGAAGAATAAAGGGAGCTTGGTAGTTTGTGAAAGTGCAATAACTATATCTCACCAAGTCCTAGAGGGGGGGTGAATAGGACTATTAAAAATTTCTTTTCAAAACTTAGATGTTATTAAAGAACAATCTGAAAGATTATTAAAATTGAGAGAGATAATCAGAGTTGTGAGTGTCTAGAAATGTAACTAGAGCAATAGAGATGTAGCATATAAAAGATCATCAACTCAAGTGACAAGAAAGCAAGGCACCATCCACACACAACAGACAATAAACACAATGATTTATAGTGGTTCGGTCCTAGACCTACATCCACTCTCAAGAGCAATCTCTCTTGGTTCCACTAAATAAGAGGTACTCACATAACATACACCTCTTGCAACAATTTTTGATGCGGTGGTTTGTCTTCCACCAATTAGAGTTTTTTGATCAGGTGGTTGATCCTTGATCTAGTCCACCAATTACAACAATTTTTGATGCGGTGGTTTGTCTTCCACCAAATACAGCAATATGAATTGAAATATTAAAGAACACCTAAACAAGGAATTGAATACCTTGGTTTTGAATGGTGCTCTTGATGCTTGAAGACTACTTCCAAGCTTTGGCCTCTTGTTCTTGCTCCTTGGAGATGAAGATCTTCAGATGTGAGCTCAGCCAAGGGAAGAGGTTCCAAGAGGGTTTGGAAGGTTAAGGTATTCTCTCAGATTTGAAGAAGCCTTTCCTAAGTCACCAACTACTCTACTTGTAACAATAATGGCACTCTTTGATGTTGGAGAGTAGGTGGTTGTGGGAGCTTTGAAGATGATTTTAATGGAGCTGCAAAGGCTCAGCTAGACTAGTGATTTTCTCAGCAATAAATTCAGTAGTTGGAGCAAGGGAGAGGTCCTCTTTAAATACAGATGAGCTCCAACGGATAGTTCTACGGCTTAGAACAGAAAGGTCTACGGCTTAGCCGTAAGTTCTGACAACATCCAACGGCTAGTTTGACCAGATTCAACACAAATTCCTTCTTACGGTTAGGCCTACGGCTTAGCCGTAAATTCTTATACGGCTTAGCCGTGAGCACCTTTCGGCCTAGCCGTGGGTCAGCCGTAAGCTCAAATTTGCCAGAAACAACTCTCTGGAGAGTGGCCCGTAATCTTTACGGCTTAGCCGTGAATAACCTTACGGCTTAGCCGTGAAGGCCTTTCGGCTTGGCCGTAAGGTCAATCGTAAGCATAATATGGCCAAGTACACTCTCTGGATTGTGACCCGTAGATTTTACGGCTTAGCCGTGAAACACACTACGGCTTAGCCGTAACATTTTTTTCGGTGTAGCCGTAGGGTCAGCCGTAGAACAAAAAACTCCAAAATACACTCTTTGGAAAGTGAGCCGTAGGATCTACGGCTTAGCCGTGGTCCAAGCCGTAGAACAAAACAGGGTGTTTGAAAACCCTAATTTCCTAGTTTGTTTTCAAGGACACTTAGGGATCACAGATACCTTATCCCTTGGCACTCACAGATGATCTTCTTTGATGTTGAACTTCTTTGCTTAGTCTTCATTGATAGGTTTTCCTTGAATGGTCTTGAACTAGCTTGAACTTCTTTGAACTTGACTTGATCTTCAATGAACTTCCGAGGTGAACTACATCGTTCTTGAATCGAACTACACTTTGGTCACGTAATTGACAACACACTCTTACAATGACACTAACAATCTCCCCCTTTGTCAATTTCGTGACAAAATTACATAATGTGAAGAAGATACAACATTTAAACTCAGCAATTGAGATACACAAAGTATTACATCAGTGAACACACCTTAAGCACCCACATCTACATACACAACACTTTGAAACTCCTCCTTTGACGATGCTTAACCTGCAAAAAAAGGCTGCAAACACAATCTACTAGAAAGGTGGGAGGTTAGAAAGCTCCCCCTAAACACATGCATACAATTCTCCCCCTTTTTGGCACAAGATTGACAAAGAGATAAAGCATAATTGAGAACAGAAATGCACACAAAGAGAAACAATGGCTATATTAGATGTAGAAATGAAGTACAACCATAGCAAAACAATACATCACCCATAAGCATACATGAGATAACAATTAAGACTAACAGGTGAGGTACAACCATTTCTCAAAATACAAACAAAACAACAAGAATAGTCATCAATCCGAAGGAGGAGAAGGGGAAGGAATCGCCACATCGTCGCGCCTGCAGCTCTTGGAGATCTTAGACAAGTACTGAAATGATTTCTTCAAGAGCTTCTCCATCTTAGTTTGCCTCTGTTCGAGGGCGGCCAAACGAGCTTCAAACGAAGAAGAGGAAGAAGCCGGGGGAGGAACCGGAACCGGGGAAGTGGCAGAGGGTGCTGCAGAAGGAGACGCAACGGGTGAATCGTCTTCGTCGCCGGAGTCAGGAAGGCGGGGAGCAGCTGCCTGCTGTTTGGAGAAGCGCATGTTCTGGATGTTAACGGTTCCAAAGGTGGGGTGAGACTCAGAAGCCTCATCGGTAGGTAAAGTGACCCCACAGTGAGAGGCAAGGCGAGTCATGAGATACCCAAAGACACATGCATTGGTGCCTCTGCCTGGGCACTGCCAAAAACGAATAATGGTGGCACAGATGAGCGATGGAAGACATACTCTGACCCCCATGTGGACGGAATAGAGGACATTCACCATGAACGGGGTGAGGTCAGAGCCCCCCTCCGAGGGTAGATGTTATAGGTGAAGATGGCATGGAGGATCCGATAGTGAGGAAGCAATGAGACGGTAGGAAGAAACCCCTTGGCCTTCCCTGGTATGGAGGCGCCACATAGGGTGAAAGTGGCAGTGTGTCTCTCCTCTTCGGATAGAGAATCCGAGATGATCGAAGGAGAATCAGAGAGAGGCACACATAACAGAGAGGAGATGATGGCAGGGGTGATGGTGGTCGTGCCATCACTGAACCCAATGTCAAAGGACATGGTGTCTATCGATGCATGGGAGATAGATGCATACATGGTACGCACAATGGAGGGGAAGCCAGGACCACCCCACTTCAGAATGTTTTCCCACCCAACATGAGTGAGAAGTGTGTGTACTCCGTAGGCCTCAACAGCTAGGATGTTAACATCCCGCTCGACGGTGATGGGTCTCGTAAAGAAAGACCGATCACTAGTGGGTTCCCGTGGAACCAAGACCCGGGGAGAGGGTGGAGAGGGCTGTCGAGCCCGGGAGGAGCTACCGGAGGCACGAGGCCTCTTACCGGGAGGGTATGCATTCTTGGAGTGCGGAGGCATAGTGAGACACAGAGAGAAGGCCACACACCACCAACAGGCGGAAAACGCACACAGAGCACAGTAAATGAATGAAACAGTGAGGGAAAAGAAAAGAAAGGAGAACACTACAGAGATCAAACAGAGAGGAGAACGCCGGAGCCGGGCTTGGAGGCCGTGGAGACCGAGGATTCGGGCGTGGAGACCGAGGACTTGGCCGCGGATTTGGGCGGTGAGGCCGTGGAGACGAGGAAGACAGAGAAAGAAAGGAAAATGAGGACACGGGAGGAGGAAGGCCGGAGGAGGAAGACGCACGCTGGAGAAGGAGGGCCGGAGAAGAGGTACGCCGGAGAAGGAAGAAGGAGGAAGGCCGGAGGAGGAGGGAAGCCGAGAGAGGAAGCGAGGGCAGAAGGAGAACAGTCGGGCGAGCAGCGTGAAAAAGAAGAGGAACAGACGGATTAAAAAGATCTCGGCGCGCAGAACGAGGGTACGTACGGCTTAGCCGTAGAGTGTTTTACGGCTCAGCCGTAAACGCGTACGGCTTAGCCGTAAAGTGGTGTACGGCTTAGCCGTAGACCCTGGGCAAAAACACAAGTTAATCCAAACAGCAAACACCAATAGATTTCCTTAAATTTTCAAATTTTAACACATCAAGAGGTTTAGTTAAGATGTCTGCAAGTTGTTTTTCAGTCTGAATATATTCGAGCTCAATTATTCCTTCTTCAACCAATTCTCTAATGAAATGATGTCGAATATCAATGTGTTTGGTGCGAAAGTGCTGGACCGGATTTTTAGAAATGTGTATGGCACTCGTGTTATCACAATACAAGCTCATTATTCCTTGTGTAATGCCATAGTCCATAAGCATCTGCTTCATCCACAAGAGTTGAGAACAGCAGCTTCCGGCAGCTATGTATTCAGCCTCGGCAGTGGAGAGAGATATCGAATTTTGCTTTTTACTATGCCAAGCTACTAGACAATTTCCAACATAAAAACAGCCGCCACTTGTGGATTTTCTATCATCTAAGTTTCCTGCCCAATCAGCATCTGAGTATCCAGCAATGGAGGATGAGGAGTCATGAGGATACCACAGACCATATTCAGTTGTATCAGCAATGTACTTAATGATTCTTTTTACAGCAGTCAGATGAGATTCTTTGGGATCCGCTTGATATCGAGCACATGCTCCCACGCTAAATGCTATGTCTGGCCTACTTGCAGTAAGGTACAACAGGCTACCAATCATACTTCTATATAGGCTAGAGTCAACCCCTTTCCCATTTGCATCTTTAGTAAGTTTGATGGTTGTACTCATGGGGGTTTTGACATGTTTCCCAGTCATTAGACCAAATCGTTTCACCAGTTCTTTAGCATACTTGGACTGGGAAATGAAGATGCCATCACGTAATTGTTTGACTTGTAGGCCTAAGAAGAAATTTAATTCGCCAACCATACTCATTTCGAATTCAGATTGCATTAGATTAGCAAACTGAGTAGACAAGTCATTAGATGTGGAACCAAAGATGATATCATCTACATATATTTGCGCTATTAACACTGACTTTCTTGTCTTTTGAATAAAGAGGGTTTTATCAACACTACCTCTTTGAAAATCATTGTCTAACAAGAATTTTGTCAACCTTTCATACCAAGCACGTGGTGCTTGCTTAAAACCATACAAAGCTTTCTTCAGTCTAAACACATGATCGGGGAATTTTGAGTCTATAAAACCTTTAGGTTGTTCAACATACACTTCCTCATTCAAAATTCCATTTAGAAAAGCACTCTTAACATCCATTTGAAACAATTTGAACTTCAAAAAACAAGCAATAGATAGTAAGATTCTAATTGATTCTAAACGAGCAACTGGAGCAAAGGTCTCGTCAAAGTCAATACCTTCAATTTGAGAATATCCCTGCGCTACCAACCTAGCTTTGTTCCTAACAATAACTCCATTTTCATCAAGTTTATTTTTGAAGATCCATTTAGTGCCTATCACATTTTTATCCTTTGGTCTTGGAACTAGGTACCAAACATCACTTCTTGTAAACTGATTCAATTCTTCTTGCATAGCTTTTATCCAATCATTGTCTGAAAAAGCTTCATCAACGCTGGTAGGTTCTAAAACGGAAGTAAAGCACAAGTGGCTCATAATGTTCTCCAATTGTTTCCTAGTTTTTACACCTGTTAGAGGATCACCAATAATCTGATCTATAGGATGATCTTTCACATTCACCAAATTTTCAGTAGTGATAGGTGCATCAGTTTTTATTGTGGATCGTGTGGGTTCAATCATCGAGGGCACTTCCACTTCATCAACATTGTCGGACATTGTGGATTCATCATCTATAATGACATTTATTGACTCTTGAATGACTCCGGTTCTCATATTTAGAACACGATAGGCTCGACTCCTTGTTGAATAGCCTAAGAATATACCTTCATCACTTTTTGAGTCAAATTTACTCAGTTGTTCTCTATCCTTCAAGATGTAACATTTGCTTCCAAAGACCTTAAAATATTTTACATTTGGTTTCTTCCCATGCCACAATTCATAAGCTGTCTGATTTGTACCAGTCCTAAGATAAACTCGGTTGATGATGTAGCAGCTAGTATTAACAGCTTCGGCCCACAAGTCTCTAGGAAGATTCTTACTATGAAGCATGACTGTGGCCATGTCTTGGAGAACTCTATTTTTCCTTTCAGCCACCCCATTTTGTTGTGGAGTTTTAGGTGCTGAGTATTCATGATGAATCCCATATTTCTCACAAAATTTGTCAAATTGATCATTCTCAAATTCTCCACCATGATCACTTCTGATTTGGGCTACTGAAGTACCTTTTTCAGTCTGAATTTGTTTTACAATCCTTTTGAATTCTCCAAAGGCTTCAGATTTTTCTCTCAAGAATGCAACCCAAGTGAATCTAGAGAAATCATCTACCATAACAAGAAAGTACCTTTTCTTACCTCGACTCTCTCTTTTAGTTGGTCCAACCAAGTCCATATGAATAAGTTCTAGCGGTCGAGTAGTTTTCATAGCATTCACTATTTTATGGGCACTTCTAATTTGTTTTCCTTGAAGGCACTCTCCACAGATCATCTTTTCTTGACTACTGATCTTGGGCAGTCCTTCAACATATTTGTTTAGATGGGATAAGTCTCTGTAGTTTACATGCCCAAGTCTTTGATGCCACAACTTAGCTTCATCAATACTAGTTAGTAGGCACGAAGCAGAGGATGAAGCATTTGTTTTTCCTACCACATAACAGTTATCAGTAGTTCTAAGACCTCTCAATATTATTTTTCCATTCCTTGAGATCTCACAACTATGACTACTAAAGTTTACGGCATAATCTTTATCACAGATTTGAGATATGCTAAGTAAATTATGTTTTAACCCATCAACGCACAAAACATTCTTAAAAGGTGGTAAGTTTGGAACATTTAAAGTTCCTTTCCCAATAATTTTCGCAGTACTGCCATCACCAAAAGTAACTGTGCCTCCATCGAATTCAATCATTTTAGATAAACAAGATTTATCACCAGTCATATGTTTTGAGCATCCACTATCCAGATACCATCTTGATTGTTCTGCAGCTTTAAAAGCTGTGTGAACCACTAGATTCTTGTTTTTGGGTATCCATTTAAGTGTACTAGTAGTAGGGGTCACAGTTGATTTTTGGTGTTTCACTTGAAAAGTTTTATGTTGGGGAATAGGAATGTTTGCTCCATTCTTTTTGTATATTTCAAATTGTTTTCTTAACTTATGGACTTCTTTTAATAAATTATTCATCTTTTGGTTTAAGGGAAATGTATTTATCTGAGACTTTTGTTTTATGTTTTCAGGTTCCACTTTCTTCGTGGTGTTTTTCTCAATTTTCTGACTGATGTTACAATGAATTTTTCTTAATTTGCACTCCATTTTGAAATGACCTCTTTTTCCACAATAATGACAGAGAACATTTGACGAAACTGTATGAGTACTAGTAGATGCCTTATCCACAGTGTTTTGAGCACTAATATCTTCATCCTTTAAAGCACTTTTGATAAAAACAGTTCCGGAACTTGGAGGCTGATTAGCATTTTTGTCATATCCAAGACCAGTCATGTCTTTATAAGCTTTCCCAATTTTGAATAGTCTAATGTATTTCTCATCATTTTGAGTAAATCTGTACTCATACTTTTCTTTATACCGTTTCAGAATAGTCACTTCATTGTGGAGATCATTATTTTCATCTTTTATTTTTAAAAGGGATTTTTCATGTTCTCTTAATTTGAGTACATTTTCTCTTTTAGTTGATAATTGAATTTTTACACTTTCGAGTTCTTTGAGCAATTCTTCCTTTTCAGCATTAATACTATCAACCTTTTCCTTTAAATTTTTAATTTTGTTTTGTTGATTGCTTACAGTTTCAACGAGCCTACATGTTCCCTCATAGAGTAGTTCATAGGAATCCGTGGTGTTGTCATTATCCTCATCATCTGAATTTTCATACTCACTCTCTGACTCACTGCCTGAGATTTCTTCATTCGATATTTTAATCATTTCTTTAGAAAGATTTAAGGTGGCAGTGGTAGCCATCAGAACTGTATATTTGTCTGATTCATTTTGATGTGATTCATCTGAGTCAGAATCTGATTCAAATGAATCGTCCCAAGTGGCTACAAGATTCTTCTTTTTGTATTTTCCTTTTTGAGGACAATCGGTGGATATGTGTCCAATTTTCTTGCATCTGTAACACATAGGTTCCTTATGTTTACTTCTAGAGAGGGAACTTGACCGACCTTTGTATTTATCATTTGTGGTTTCATTTTTATACTCTTTCACCCTCTTTTTCTTAAATTGTTTCAAAAATTTTTTAGCCAAAAGGGCCACATCTTCATCCTCATCATTACTAGTTACTCCTAAGTCATCTTTAGAGGAAGATGTGTTATGAGAGGTGATAAGAGCGATTGATTTCTTTTTGTCATTATTGAATTTGAGTTCAAAGGTCTGGAGGGATCCCACTAAATCTTCAATTTTCATTTGTTCCGAATCCTTGTGTTCTTCTATAGAGGTTACCTTAGGATGGAATCTTTCCGAAAGTGATCTCAAGATTTTACTACAAATTTTACCTTCCGGAAGAGTTTCCCCAAGAGCCCACATTTCATTTACAATTTTCATGAGCTTAGTATGGAAGTCAGTAAACATTTCATTTTCTTCCATGCGAATGTTTTCGAACTGACTTGTGAGCATCTGAAGTTTAGATCTTTTGACAACTGAGGTACCCTCATAAGTTACTTCAAGGATTCTCCATGCCTGTTTTGCATTAGTGGTTGTCATGATTTTTTTAAACTCTTCTTGATTCATGGCACACACTATAGCATTGTACGCTCTAGCATTATTTTGTCTAAGATTTAGCTGAGCTTGAGACCAT
This sequence comes from Sextonia rubra, assembly GCA_037013555.1. Taxonomy (NCBI): domain Eukaryota; kingdom Viridiplantae; phylum Streptophyta; class Magnoliopsida; order Laurales; family Lauraceae; genus Sextonia; species Sextonia rubra. Next base: position 71,671,509 of record JASUAD010000001.1, read on the forward strand.
TTGGCTGGATCTAATGGTTTAGTGGTTGTGACACCATTTGAAGTCACATCTTCAGTGGGTTCCGTCCAACCATTCTCTATAGCCTCCCAAACAGCCCAGTCCATGGATTTTAAGAATGCTGTCATCCGGGCTTTCCAAAAGGCATAATTTGTTCCATCGAAGAAAGGTGGACGGGTGATAGAACTTCCTTCAGGATTCATGGTGAATCTAGCAAAAGATGGATCTACTTCAGGTTATTACACCCTTATGAAGTAACCCGGCTTTGATACCAAATGAAAGTGCAATAACTAGATCTCACCAAGTCCTAGAGGGGGGGTGAATAGGACTATTAAAAATTTCTTTTCAAAACTTAGATGTTATTAAAGAACAATCTGAAAGATTATTAAAATTGAGAGAGATAATCAGAGTTGTGAGTGTCTAGAAATGTAACTAGAGCAATAGAGATGTAGCATATAAAAGATCATCAACTCAAGTGACAAGAAAGCAAGGCACCATCCACACACAACAGACAATAAACACAATGATTTATAGTGGTTCGGTCCTAGACCTACATCCACTCTCAAGAGCAATCTCTCTTGGTTCCACTAAATAAGAGGTACTCACATAACATACACCTCTTGCAACAATTTTTGATGCGGTGGTTTGTCTTCCACCAATTAGAGTTTTTTGATCAGGTGGTTGATCCTTGATCTAGTCCACCAATTACAACAATTTTTGATGCGGTGGTTTGTCTTCCACCAAATACAGCAATATGAATTGAAATATTAAAGAACACCTAAACAAGGAATTGAATACCTTGGTTTTGAATGGTGCTCTTGATGCTTGAAGACTACCTCCAAGCTTTGGCCTCTTGTTCTTGCTCCTTGGAGATGAAGATCTTCAGATGTGAGCTCAGCCAAGGGAAGAGGTTCCAAGAGGGTTTGGAAGGCTAAGGTATTCTCTCAGATTTGAAGAAGCCTTTCCTAAGTCACCAACTACTCTACTTGTAACAATAATGGCACTCTTTGATGTTGGAGAGTAGGTGGTTGTGGGAGCTTTGAAGATGATTTTAATGGAGCTGCAAAGGCTCAGCTATACTAGTGATTTTCTCAGCAATAAATTCAGTAGTTGGAGCAAGGGAGAGGTCCTCTTTAAATACAGATGAGCTCCAACGGATAGTTCTACGACTTAGAACAGAAAGGTCTACGGCTTAGCCGTAAGTTCTGACAACATCCAACGGCTAGTTTGACCAGATTCAACACAAATTCCTTTTTACGGTTAGGCCTACGGCTTAGCCGTAAATTCTTATACGGCTTAGCCGTGAGCACCTTTCGGTCTAGCCGTGGGTCAGCCGTAAGCTCAAATTTGCCAGAAACAGCTCTCTGGAGAGTGGCCCGTAATCTTTACGGCTTAGCCGTGAATAACCTTACGGCTTAGCCGTGAAGGCCTTTCGGCTTGGCCGTAAGGTCAACCGTAAGCATAATATGGCCAAGTACACTCTCTGGATTGTGACCCGTAGATTTTACGGCTTAGCCGTGAAACACACTACGGCTTAGCCGTAACATTTTTTTCGGTGTAGCCGTAGGGTCAGCCGTAGAACAAAAAGCTCCAAAATACACTCTCTGGAAAGTGAGCCGTAGGATCTACGGCTTAGCCGTGGTCCAAGCCGTAGAACAAAACAGGGTGTTTGAAAACCCTAATTTCCTAGTTTGTTTTCAAGGACACTTAGGGATCACAGATACCTTATCCCTTGGCACTCACAGATGATCTTCTTTGATGTTGAACTTCTTTGCTTAGTCTTCATTGATAGGTTTTCCTTGAATAGTCTTGAACTAGCTTGAACTTCTTTGAACTTGACTTGATCTTCAATGAACTTCCGAGGTGAACTACATCGTTCTTGAATCGAACTACACTTTGGTCACGTAATTGACAACACACTCTTACAATGACACTAACAGTTTGATGCTTGTGAAAATCTTGTGGAGCCTTTGAATCTTCCTTTAAAACTTGGAAACCTTGCTTGACCCCTTCTTTAGAGCTCAAGCTTTAGAGGGAGTTGGGGCATTTTTCTACAATTGTGGTGGAGTTATGCTTCGAAATGAAGTGAAATAAATTCCAAAAATCATTCATCACTCGTTTATAGGTTTTCGTGATCGTGGCCACAGTCACGGATAGGCCTAATTTTGGGTTATTTGCATATGTGACCCATTTTAATCAATTTGGAGCCCGAACAATGTCTAATATTTACAAAACTTTTAAGGATATTTTATAACACCATTTTGGGCAAGTCATAAAAATTTCAATATGTTTTGACCTTGTGAAGTTGGTTAACCCTCCCTTTGACTTTTTATGAAAATGTGCCATTATTTCAGCTGTTTAAGGCTCAAATGACCTCGGATTGACTTGAAACTTGGAAAATTGATGTTAGGAGAATCATTGAGTGCCCATCAAAATTTCATTTGATTTGGATTTATGGAAGTAGGAGTGCAGCTAGTGGCTCGTTTGTTGTATGTTTTACGTCAATTTCCCTGTGCAGGCAGTCAGATTGTTTTTGACCCAAATGATGTTCATTTGATTTGAAATTCTTAGGAGTTGACTTTAGAAAATTTCGAGTTTCTAAGCCAATTTCATCAGCTTTGGTCCCCTAGAGTTAAGATTTTGGTTAGTGACCCCAAGGTTTAGGGTGGGTCACTGACCCCTAAGCTGACACGTAGTTAAAGTAAGGTCAAATGAAATCCCCTTGGCTTAAAAATTTGTAGCGTAATTTCTAAATATGACTTGAGCATTACATCCGAATTTCATCAACTTCGGTCCCTCGGAAGTAGGACTTTGGTCAATGACCCCAAGGGTTGGGATCACTGACACAAAGTTAACATGATTGTTGAACTTGGGTCAAATGGCATCAATTTGACTTGAAACTTTGTAGAGCCACTCCTGAATATAATTTGAGCTTTCTTCAAGAGTTTTAGTTGATATGGTCTTCATGAGGTGTCACTTTGCACAGTGACCGCAAAGAGCTTGGTAGACAGCCATCTGAATGAAGTTTGGGTTCAAATAATGCCGAAATATTCTGATACTTAAAAGGATAGTCTTTGATTGTACTTGAAGGCATTCCCTTGAGCTTCAACTTGTTTTGACATGTAGAAGTGTTAGTTGCCACAGTATACCCAAGGAGTTGGTTGAGAGCCACTAAAGCTTGAGTTTGAACTGAAATGAAGTCCAAATGCTTTGAAACTTTTGAAACATCATTCCTACGCATGTTTTAGATTTGCCATGTGATTTTTAGACAGTTTGGTAACCCAGAAACTTGAGTGTGTTTTAGATTTGCCATGCTTTGAACGTTGAATTTGGTGTTTGGTGAACTGAGTAACCAAATGAAATCCACTCATTCTGAATTTTGAATTGCTGCACTTTAAGCTTATCTAAAGTCTTGTGAGTGAGTTGCATTAGTTCCAAACATCTAAATACAGTACTTGACTTGGTATTCCACAAGCTTAGGGTTTATGTGCCCTTGGCTTGGAATTTGCTTATGATGTCTTCACTGCAACACTTGGAATGTTTATGATTTTTTTATGGGTCAACAAGGACGTTGCTCGACGCTTGAGGTGTTGAGGGTTTTACTCGAGGGTTTGTAAGGTTTTTTCAAATGGAAATTAGGTTAGTTTCTGTGCTTTTGTTTTCCAGACATGGTGTTTGACTGAGTTTGGGGTGCTTTCAATGAGTGTGAAGGGGTTTTGAATGGAGGTACAGTGTTTTTGACTGAGGATTTCTTAAGGATTTCTTTTGATCAAAGGCATGAAATAGACTTTTATTGCCAAAAAAGAGAGATGCTTAACCATCAAAAGGTTGAATTAGCAAATGAATTGATTTTTCATGAGCTATGGATCCACCTTAAATTTATATGATAAATAAGTTAATTTCACATGACTAAGGATTTGGAGGGTCAAATCAAGTCGAAATTGATCATGTAGCTAGTTGTTTCAAAGGTATTTTGGAGCAAAACACTAAGGAAGGAAGGTTTTGGAGTTTTAAAAATTTTAAAATCCAAAAAGTAGAGTAAAAAGGCAAAAGACTACTTTTCAGCTAACGCAAGCGTTACACTTGGTAGTTGTTTGAAATGTTTATAAAAGGTAATCAATTCATCAGTTTTCCCACTTTACGAATTTCATTCTCTTGCATCTAAGATTTTTTCTTGGGTTTCTAGAGCCTCTCTTCGAGTTTTCCAGTTTCCTTTTCAAGTCTTCTTTATCAATCAAGGCTACCAATGGCTACTACATCAACTTCTTCACCATCCTGCATGTGTTTTTCTTGTTGTAGAGCAGATCAGCTCTACTGTTGTTCGTCTTCTTCTTCTTTCTCACCACGGTCGGCTTTTCTCCTTGCTTTTCTCATGTTTTTTTGTGCTAAATGACTTTTTTTTAAATTGCATGTACTTTTTTCTGTTGTTTTTTTTCTTGATTTTGTGTTAAAAATCTTGACTTTTTCTTCAAGATCTTCTCAAACTCCAAAAGTTCAGTTGCAGTCAGCTACTATCATTGAAAGCAAAGTAAAGTGTTGTTTTTTTTTTTTTTTTTTGGACTTAGATATTGTTGATAGATGATAGGTATGGTTGACTTGAATGAGGTTTAGGGTTTCCCTCGAACTTTGGTGGGTTTTTCACGAATTTTCAAAAGTTTTGAAGTTTCAACCCTGGGGCAGCCGACAATCTGCTGTGTCGTTTTTAATTTCAGTAGCTGACCATGTTGCAGTGACCTTTGGTATTCCTAGGATAACTGATAGATGTCCATTGGACTTCTAGGGTAGCCGACAGTTTTATCTTTTTGAGCTTCTTTAAGTGGCTAACAAAACACTTGCCTTGGGCATTTTTTGACTTCCTTTCAACGTAGCTGATAGTGATCGCACTTGAAAAGTGGGTAAAATTGTGTAACGGATTCGAGTCCAACATTCACGCACTTCAAGCATTTAAAAAGAATGGGAATTAACTACAGTTCATCATTAATTTCCCTTTTTTTTAGATGGGTTCAAATGCTCTAACCATGGGGATGCAAGTTATTTACATAGTTTTGAAAAGTTTACAACTCCTCCCTCAAGTCTCAGATGTGATCCAAATTTTGAAAATATAAGAAAGTATACAAAGCGTGGAAAAGAATGCAAAAAAGAAGAAAAAATGGGGAGTGACCATGGGTCAGGGTCAGTGGCCCCCTGCCAGTGATTGTGACCCACAATCACTGGTAGACAGTGACCGTAAGGTCACTGTTTTGCCCACTGTTTCATACTGTTTTCTCTCTGTAACTTCTCCAAAGTGCTGAAGCTTGCTTATTTTGATCTTTAGGGTGTTGAAGGACCATCGAGAGGATTGAATTCAACTGTGGAATCGATTGAAACCTTTGTTGATCATCACTGTTGTTTACGGACCATTTTTTGTACAAGTCCGAAAAGGGTACTATATGAAGCCAAAGTTGTGTCATTATGAACCTATGATTTTCAAAGGACAGAATAAAGCCTAAAGAGGCTTGTTCACAACTTTTATAATGGCTAGAAAACCCCCGAAAGTGAGAAAAACAAAAGGAACGATGTCATCCTTCGAAGACTTTCAATACTTTAACATAACTTTTCTTTAAATAATAACCATACTCTCCCTCCTTTTCTGAACCATCCCTCACCTTAAATGACTAAGAAGAAGAAGAAGAGGTGGGTTGGGGGTCCTGAAAAATGCTTTTCTTGAAGCTTTTGTAGAATTTCACTTGCATTTTCTCTGTTTCACCTCTTTTGTCTTTTTCTTTTCAAATGTCACCCTTTTTATAGACCACCTAGGTGGTTTTAGGGAGTTATGGGAGGTTAAGGGAAGTTATGAGAGGTTGGTTTTTAAAAAATAGTGGGGAAAACCGCCTGAAACCATCAGAACCACTCGATGGAAGTTAGTGACCACAGTCGCGGTCACTGCCAGGGTCCGTTTTTCGGACTTTTTTGTATGCGACCTATTTTCACCTGTTTGGGGCCTGAACAATGTCCGATCTTCACAAAACTTAGAGGATGCTTCTTGACACTATTTTGAGGGTGTCATTGAAGTTTCAACTCATTTTGACCATCTAACGTTGGGCAACTACTCCGTTGACGTGTCATGAAAACGAGCCCTTGTTTCGGCTGTTTGAGGCCCAAATGACCTCGATTTGATTTGAAACTTGGAGGGATTGATTTCAGGGGTCATCTTAGAGTGTTCACCCAAATTTCATGCAGTTTGGATTTGGGGAAGTAGGATTTCAAATAGTGACCTATTTGTTACATGTTCCAAGTCACTATTCACTCCACATTGTAGGTAGTTAGCTTGTTTTCTACCCGAGCGGCGTTCAATTGACTTGAAACTTTGCAAAAGTGACTTTGAACATATTTTGAATCTTTGCTCCGAACTCCATCAGCTTTGCCTTCTTGGAAGTAGGATTTTGATCAGTGACCTCCATGGCTCAGGGTCACTGACTTTTGAGCTGACATGAAGTGGAAGTGGGATCAGACGAAATCCGTTTGACTTGAAAATTTATAGAACCTCTTTGAGCATGACTGAAGGCTTGTGCCCAATTTTCATGGATTTTAGATGTCGAGAAGCAGGACTTTGGTCAGTGACCCTATGACTCGGGGGTCACTGACCCAAAGTTGACATATTCGAAGACTTTGGGTCAAATGAAGTCCGTTTGGCATGTAATTTTGTAGAGCTTCCTTTGAACATGATTTGAGCTTCCTCTAGGAGTTTCAACCGATTTGATCCTCATGAGATATCATTTTGCATGGTGACCCCACAGAGCTTAATAGATGACCCTTTGAACTGAGTTTGGGTTCAAATGATATCCAAATGCTCTGAATCCTTGAAGGATGGTCTTTAAATATACTCGAAGGCATTCTGCTGAATTTGAGCTTGCTTCAGCATGTAGAAGTGTCAGGTCCCATAGTGACCCTCAAAGAGCTGGCGAAAAGTCACTGAGGCTTGGTTTGATCTGAGATGAAGTCCAAATGCTTTGAAATTTTGAAATATCACATCCAAGCATGCTTTAAAGTTGCCATGTGACTTCCATCCACTTTGGTGATCCAAAATCTTGAGTGTGTTCAGTGACTCCTAGTTTTTTTTTTTTTTTTTGAAGCAATGAATCCTGAATTTGGTATTTGTTGAGTTGAGTGAAGAAACGAAGTTCGTTAACTCTGACGTTTGAAATGTTGCATTCTAAGCTCATATGAAGTCTTCTGAATGGATTACACCAACTTTTAACATCTGGATGCAGTACTTGACTTTTCATTCCACAATCCCAAGGTTTATATATCCTTGGTTTGGAATTTACTTGTAATGTCTTCGTTGCAATATTTGTGATTTTTTATGGGTCAACAAATAGTATATTTTGCTGCTTGGCCGAAAGGTCTCCATGCCTTAGGCTTTTTGTACCCATCCTTTGGTGGCTGATGGACTATTTTTGAATAGCCGAAATGACCCTTAGGCATTTTTTCCAAATTCTTAAGTAACTTGAGGGTGTACTTCTAGTGGCTAAGAGGCTTTATGCCTTAGGCATTTTCAAGCTTTTGCCTTACATGGTTAAGAGGCCTATTTTGGGTGGCCAAATGGCTTCCATGCCATAATCACTTCTCGGTTTGCCTCTCTATAATTAAGAAAAATAGCTTGACTACTTTGTCACGCACTTTTTTAAAAATCCTTTGTGCTTGCATACTTGCTTTGATGTGCTATTTATTGCTTGTTATATTGCTTTGGATCAAAAACTTAACTTTGCTTCCATGAAGGTCGTTAGCAAGCTTTGGATTACTTTGACTTGGAAGCCTTATCTCTAGGCTTTATGCATGTGCTTGAGCATTGCTAAGGCTCGAAAGTAAGTATACCATTTTTCTCAGGACTTTGTCCCCTCCTTTTTACTAAAGGAAGATGCTGCTGAAATTTTAGTAGAATCTTATTGACTCTTGTACTCATCAGGGTATTTTTGTTTTTGTTTTTGTTTTAAGAGAACAAAAGGCAAGAAGGTTGCTTCCTCCTCCACCAAGAGTATAAGGACTGCTGGGTCTTGTTCTTCAAACATAACCATTTCGCCTCAGACTATTGGCAGTCAAACTGGGGTCCATTTTGAAAAGATTGGAGAGAATGATGAAGCTCATGCTATTAAGACGGTGGTTGAATTACAAAACCATCTTCTAAGTACTCACAGCATTCTGATCGCGCTCGAAATATTATGTGAAATGCAACAGATTTAAGTCCAACATTCACAGACTTCAAGCATTAAGAAGAATGGGAAATAATTACAGTTCATCATTAATTTCCCTTTTTTTACATGGGTTCATACGCTTTGGCCACGAAGATGCAGGATGTTTACAAGTTTCAAAAAATTACAACCCCTTCCTTTAGTCTCAGATGTGATCCAAACTTGGAAACTACAAAAAAATACATGCAAAATGGGCAAATGTCTCAAAAAAAAAAAAAAGGAATGCAAGGAAGTGGTGACCGTAGCCCGTGGTCACTGATAGACAATGGCTGAAAAGGCCATTGTTTGTCCCATTTCTTCTCTGCTTCACTTTTGTGATGCTTTCAAGTGTTGGATCTTGTGTTCTTCGACTTTTAGAGTGTTGAATGACCACCAATAGTGCTTAATTTGGCCGTGGAATTGACTAAAACCTTTTGTAATCATCATTTTTTTTATGGATTGTTTTTGCACAATTTCGAAAAGGGTGCTTTATATAAGTAAAATGGAGCCAAAGTTGTGTTATTTTGAACCTATAATTTTCAAGGAACAAAATGAAGCCTAAAGAAGCTTATTCATAACTTCCGAGACGGCCCAAAACCCTCCCAAGTGAGAAACCAAAGGAATTGGTTTCATCCTTTGTAGACTTGATGACACTTGTAACCATCTTCTCTAAGTGATACACATACTTCTTCTCCTTCTTTAAACCATTTTTCACCTTAATTTAGTGAGAAGGAGAAGAAGAAGTAGACTTGGAAGGCTTAAAGTGCCTTGGGAGCCTTGTGAATTCTTGGAACAATGCCTTGAATCTTGTTTAACTTCCTTAAATTTGCTTAGAACTAGTGTATAACCTTCTCCCAAGTGTCAAACCTTCTTTTTATGGAATCCAAAGGTGGTTTAGGGAGTTATGAGAGGTTGGAGCTCAAAATAAACTGGAGAAAAGAGCTGAAAATCACCGGAAACTTCTTTATAGGTGTTAGTGACCCTGGTTGTGGTCACTGACAGGTCCAATTTCAGGTTTTTTACATGTGACTCATTTTCACTTGTTTAGGGCTAAAACGATATCCAATCTTCACAAAACTTAGAGGGATGCCTTTTAACATTATTTTAAGTGTGTCTTAGAAATTTCAGCCTATTTTGATCTTCTGAAGTTGGTCAACCCCCCTGTTGACTTTTCATGAAAATAGGCCTTTGTTACAACTGTTTGAGGCCCAAATAACATTTGATTGAGTTGAAACTTAGAAGGATTGACGTCAGGGGCATCTTGAACTGTGCATCAAAATTTTGTATGGTTTGTATTAGTAGAAGCAGGATTTTGATCAGTGACCCACTTGTTATATTTTCTTGGTCAATATTCTCTTGTGTTGCAAGCAATCAGATTGTTTTCTACCTGAATGATGTTCAATTGATTTGAAACTTTAGAAAATTGACTATAAACATATTTTCAGTTTGTGACTGGAATTTCATCAGCTTTGGCCTCCCAAAAGTAGGATTTTTAATCAATGACCCCCATGACTTGGAGGTTACGGCTTCTAGCTGACATGTAGTCGAAGTACGGTTAGACAAAGTCCTCTTAGCTTGAAAATTTGCAGAACCACTTCTGAGCATAACTTAAGCCTTGTGTACCAACTTCATCAACTTCGGTCACTAGAAGTAGGACTTTGGTCAGTGACCCCATTTCTTGAGGGTCACTGACCTAAAGTTGACTTGTTTGTTGACTTTAGGTCTAATGATGTCCACTTGATCTGAAATTTTGTAGAGCCACTCTTGAATATAATATGAGCTTGCTTCATGGGTTTAAGCTAGTTCTGACATGTAGAAGTGTCTATTGTCATAGTGACCCCAAGAAGCTAGAAAACAGTCATTGAAGTTTGAATTTGAACTCAAATGAAGTCCAAATGCTTTGAAAATTTGGAGCATCATTTCTAAGCATAATTCAAAGCTGCCTTGTGATTTTCAACCACTTTGGTAACTCAAAAGGTTGTGTCTGCTCAATAACCCCTAGACTTTGAGCCGATAAACTTTGAATTTGAAGTTTGGTGAGTCAAGTGACCAAATGAAATCCACTAACTCTGAAATCTGAACTGTTGCACTCTGAGCTCATCTGAAGTTTTTTAAATGGATTTCATCAGCTCTCAACATCAAGATATAAAACTTGACTTGGCATTCCACAATCCGAGGTTTATGTGCCCTTAGTTTTGAATTTGCTTGTAATGTCTTCACCGCAACATTTGTAATTTTTTTATGGGTCAACACATTCAGGTCTACAAAGATATCCTTAACAACTTCCTTGGAAAGATGATTGGCAAAACACTCTTAGGAAGCCAGACTATATCTTTGGTGATTGTGACGAGACCCATTATGACTAGAGTGCTGATTTCCTAGTCCATAGATATTTCAACCAAGATGGTGCGTGTATCAACCTCTCCATTAAGTAGCAATATAAAAGAGGTTCTTAGTTAATGGAATTGGCCACTTTCATCCCCTCAAGGCGCAATGAACTTCAATGGGGGAAGTCACTCTCTCAATACAAGATAGGCTTTTTTTTTTCTAACAAACACCCTTTTTATGTTGAAGGTGAGGCCAGAAGTATCGATCTTTTGGTGCCCAATCATGTGACCCTCCCTGTTCAAAGCCATATTTCTCAACTTCATGTCATCGATTTGGAGATTCTGTCTTATGACGACAATGGCTGGATAGAACATCATGCACCACAAGGCCGGTTTGTCCTTTTGAATGCTTAGCAAAAGTGGACAGATGTGATCTTTGATTCATGGAAGGATTTGCTTGAGGCAGTCTACATTTATGAAGCCATTATGGTCACTTGCAACTGGGTTCCCCAAGATCACAAAGAGGTGTTTATCACCGCTATTGAGAGATTTTGCTTGGCAACCAACACCATTATTACTCCCAATGCTAAGATGGGATTTTCTTTATAGGAGACCCAAGAGGTTTTTGGGATTCCGATCTCTAGTAATTTATACGAGGAGATCGTCCCCTACGGCTACTTTCTAAATTTAAGGAGCGCTGCTTTTAGGGAGGCATATTTGTCGTTATTGACCTTGTACGAATTGTCAAGGGATAACAGGAACAAGGTGAAGACTTCTGTTTGGGTAACAAAAATCTATAGCTTAAAAGCCGACGAGGTCCCTCCTTTTTTTTGCTAATAAGGATATATTTAAGCAAACGGTGATTGTCCCTAGGGAGATTGAAGAAGATCCCAACATAGTAACGATGGTTGACTGTCTGGATTATTTTGAGATCTTCGAAGGAATGCAGGATGACTGGGACGTAAAACGTCGTTGCTTACTGGCCATGTACCTTACGGCATGGCACAGCTTTCAAAGGTCATCTTTGCAGCTATAGGAAAAGAAGTCCGGAACAGCTGTATCTTTCTTGTTTACCAGTTAGCTTTTGGAGAACGGCTCGCACTAGTGCCTACTCTAGTCAGTTATCTGTGTACCGATTTGAAGCTTGTGTCCTTGGTCCGGCAGAGGAGGTTGATCAACCAGGTCTTCTCTGAGCATCTATTGTACACTTGGTTCATACATCATTGCAACAATTTGTATGAATTGGGCGACATCAAAGATTTTCCATTTATTGATCCATGACAAATGGACTTGGTGCCAATTTATTTGTTGCCTAGGCACAACAGCAGCTGCGAGACTACTGCAATTTTAAGATTTGCAAAATGCCAGCAGTGACTATGGAGATTTAGAGGACTAGAATTGTTTGGAACCAAGCCCCCATTGACCAATCTGATATCCCGGCTAGGACTACTCCTCTTTCACAGACAAAGAAAGAATGGTTGCTTTTAATTCGGCTTGTTGACTTGTTTAAAAAAAGAACCAATGTTATTGAGATTGAGCCCTATGTGCCTTCACAATTTAGGTAACAGTTCAGGTTCTCTTAAGACATTGTAAGGAGCCTAGGTTGTTGAGGGGTAATCAAGGTACGTTTCTAGATGCCCAAAATGCATAGGAGCTTTTCAATGCTACAACAATGGGTACAACGTTCCTTTACCTTTGGGAGGAGGATGCTAAGATGACTTCTGGGTTTGCCCAATGGTTTGTGAAGAGTTGCTCAATCCCTCGTGAAATTCAGCGGACTAGCACTGCAAGAGGTGTCTTTTGGAAAGTGGAGGTAAATACCAAAAAGCTTGAAAAAGGAGCTTGTGAGTGATATATCCGAGGCGAGCCTCACTTACTTCTTGGATACCATCGTGATAAGGACACATTTGCTGCTTTTGCAGATCTTGTTATGAAGTCTCCTTGTGCTGCCATTCCCTTAGCTTCTCCTTTGTCGACTCAGACTACCAATGGTTCTTTTTCTAAGTTTGCCCCTAAAATAGTGATCGAGTCATTCTTTAAGCTCTCATGGAAGAAGAAGGCAAATAGTTCCAGTCCTCTTGTTATTGAGCCTAAGTAGGCTTCACGTCCAAAGACTCGCAAGTCTGCCCGGCTTTCTACAAGTGAGTTTGTTTTTTTCTTTTCCTTGTTTTTTTCAATTGTTGTTATTGCAAACTTTGTGATAACTCCCCTCTTTTACAGAGGTAGGAGCATCGATTTCGGAGGAGGAGAAGCCAGCGAGTCCTATGATAGCAACTGTTGAGGAATATGGTATTTTTATTCCCCCCCCCCCCCCCCCCCACCTTTTTTTTTTTATCTTTGATGGTCTTTCCTTCCTTCGTTTTGACGTTGCCTTCTACTTATTATTTCATAATCCAGAGAAGAAGGTCAAATTTTGGGGACTAGTCCCAAGCAGTCCATTAAAATCTCCTCCCTTGTGTACCAGAGGCTCCTCTGATGTCAGAGGACTCAATTGAAAAGATTATACAGGAGTCTTTTCATGAGCCGGCTCTCAAAATTGAAGGTGATCATCTTTTCCTTTGCTTATTTTTGCATTTTTTTTCTTTTTTTTTATTTTGATCATCTTGTTCTCATTTGCATTCAGAACAATTAGAGCCATAGCTAGATCGAGTTGAGCTGGTTGTACAGGTGGCTAATCTAATAGTTAAGTCAAAATCAAAGCCGCTTACAATACTAAGGCAAACACTTCCTATAGATAGTGGGCTTGCACGAATTGAAATGATTGCTCTTTTCTTATCATCATGAGCCTTTGGATGCTAGTGATTTTTTAAGAGGCTTTGCTAAATGCCATGAGAAGGACATTTCAAAGGTATAATCACCACTTTAGAGTCTGACCCTTATGGAGGTCGACAAAGAAGAGGTTGTTGACCCATAAAAAATTGTAAATAATGCAACAAAGACACTACAAGCTTTGGATTATAAAGTTCCAAAGTTTTCAAAGCATTTGAACCTCATCTCAATTCAAGTCAGGCTTCGGAGGCTATTTGCTAGCTTCTTAGGAATCATTGTGGGACCTGGCACTTCCACATGTCGAAGCAATCTCCTATTCAACAAAACTCTTTCAAGTACATTTTAAGACTATCCTTCAAGGATTCAGAACATTTAGATATCATTCGGATCCAAACTCGGCCTAAATAGTTATATACTGTGCTCTGTGGGACAAAGCAACACTTCAGAAAGATCAAACCAGCTGAAACTCTCAAAAGAAACTCAAATTATGCCCAAGAGAGGCCCTACAAAGTTTTAAGATAAATAGACATCATTTGGCCGAAAAACTACAAGCATGTCAACTTGGGGTCAGTTCCCCCCAAGCCATGGGGTCACTGACCAAAGTCCTGCTTCCCGATGTCCAAAATTGATGAAATTTGGGTGAATACTCCAAGATGTTCCTGACGGCAGTCCCTCCGAGTTTCAAACCAAACGGAAGTCATTTGGGCCTCAAACAGCTGAGACAAGGGCCCACTTTCATACAAAGTCAACTGGAGAGTTGACCAACTTTCGAAAGTCATAACAGGTTGAAACTTCTATGACATGCTCAAAATAGGATCAAGAAGCAACCCTCCAAGTTTCGTAGCGATCAGACATCGTCCAGGCCCAAAACTGGCGAAAACGGGTCACATATACAAAAAATCAAAATTGGGCCTTGTCCGTGATCGCGGCCCAATCAATGAAGGAGTTGGCCAACTTCAGATGGTCAAAGTGAGCTGAAACTTCTATGACACATTCAAAATAGTGTCAAGAAGTATCCCTCCAGGTTTCGTGGGGATTGGACTTCATTTGGCCCCTAAACAAGTGAAAACGGGTCGCAAATGCAAAAACCCGAAATTGGGCATTGTCAGTGACTGCGGCCTGTTCATCAAGGGAGTTGACCAACTTCCGATGGTCAAAACGAGCTGAAACTTCTATGACACACTCAAACTAGTGTCAAGAAGCATCCCTCTAAGTTTCGTGGTGATTGGACTTCATTTGGGCCCCAAACAGGTGAAAATGGGTCGCAAATGCAAAAACTCAAAATTGGGCCTTGTCCGTGACCACGGCTGTGGTCACGGACCCTCAAAGGGCACTTCTTGCGGTTTTGGATGGTTCTTCTCCACTTCCTTTCGAAGTGTAACCTCCCACAACCTCCCTTAACTCCCTAGAACTGCCAGAAACTGCTGGAAAAGTCTATAAAAGGCTAAGATTTGAAAAGAAAAGGGGAGGATAGTAAACGCACAGTAGACACACAGAGAATTCAAAAAACACAAGAGCATTCAAGCCAGGACAACAGCATTCCACGACTTTTTCCTCTCCTTTTCTCAATTACAAAGGTGAGCAAGAAGGTTCAGAGGAGGAGGAATGGAGAGGGTGACTAAAGAACAAATTATGTTCATGCAGTAACGACTATTCGAAGGATGACGTTGTCATCTTTGTTTTTCTCATTCGAGTAGTTTCTTAGCCATCACAAAGGTTGTGAACAAGCTTCTTTGGGCCTCATTTTGTTCCTTGAAAGCCATAGGTTCAGAATGACACAACTTTGGCTTCCTGCGATACCTTCTTCGGACTTGAACAAAAAATAGTCCGTAAACATGAATGATGAATTACAAAGTTTTCAATCGATTCCATGGTTGAATTCGATCTTCTCAACGGTTGTTCAACACCCCAAAATAATAAAAATGGAGTCTCAGCACTTGAAAAAAGTTTGGAACAAGAATTAACACGAACAGCGCAAAAACGGAGGCAAAACAGTGACTGCAAAGTCACTGTCTCTCAGTGACCGTGAGTCACGATCACTGGCAGGTGCTAGTGACCCCCACGGTCATTGGCTTGGGCAGTGACCGCGGGTCACGGTCACCCCCATTTTTTCGTTCCTTTTTGCATTTTCTTGCACTTTGTGTACATTTTCTTATATTTTCCAAATTGAGATCACATCTAAGACTTGAGAGAGGGGTTGTAAACTTTGCAAACTCATGTAAACAACCTGCATCCCCGCGGTCAAGGCATTAGAACCCATGTAAACAAAAAGGGAAATTAATGGTGAACTGTAATTAATTCCCATTCTTCTTAATGCTTGAAGTGCGTGAATGTTGGACATTAAATCCATTACACATTTCCACGCCATTTTAAGCGCGATTAGAAGATTGGCGCCGTCTGTGGGAAATTTCTTGCCCTAATTTGTGATTAAATTTGGTTTAAAACGCATGAAAAGTGCTGAAAATTGCTGAAAAGTGCTGCTGTAAATGGCTTGTTTGGCCTTTGAAGACACCCATGCAAGACCTTGATGTCTACGATGGGTTTAGAAACATTAATGAAGAAATTTTGCACCTTGAAGTGCATTCTTTTATCATTCAAATGAAGGCATTAGGCACCTCGAAGTGCATAGTTTTGCCATTTAATTGGAAGATTTAGTTGAGAGAACTTGCACTTTGATGTGCATGGACCAAATCACACGCTTTCATGCTTTAGAAAAGTGATGATTCAGTAAATGGGGCTTTGACCCAAATAAATGTTTTATTAAATCAGTGACAAGACCAACGACATTGCAATTATGCACTGTCCGGCATCATGCACTGATGGATCCTGTATAATCATTGTGGTAGTGGTGCAGGCTCGATCCTGTGGGCCCTATCCCTTTGATTAGATCCAACCCTCTCTTGCTTATAAGTCTGACACAGATGGCCCTGAAATGCTGCCAAAATTATAGTAGCCAGGTCTGGTCAGCTTATCATGCTTTTAAGTCTGACTATATGATTTCAAAATGCTACAGAAATTCTGACAGTTAGGACAGTCAGCATAGCATGATGAGATGGGATTTATGCCTATATCTAACCATTCTGGTTCAAAACCTTGTTGGTTCAGATGGCATCTATAAACCATTCCGGCTAGCCCAATAGGCAGCCATGTTGTTTATACCACTAATATAGTCCAATGGGCTTCTTTTTGTAGAGATATCATGGGTTCCCTAATCATCACTTTTGATAAAGCCAAGGAGAGGCTCTTTGAAATCTCCATGATCCAAAACAAACCAACTGGAAGAGCACCGAAAAAGGCTCGAATGGACTCCATTGCCCTTATATCAAGAGTCTCAGTCTTCCAAGGACTCTCTACTCTAACGGCCTCCATGACTTCCTCTAATCCAAATGGGTCATTAGTGACCCCTAAATCCATTAAGAAGACTGAGACTCCCAAATCCTCGGTTTCTAAATATGCCCAAAATCCGTTTGGAGTTTTCAACAAGGTTCAGCAGGAACCAAATCATAAGCTGAAGTCAGAAGGCAGCAAGCTTCATATCACCAAGCCTCGTTTGCGGGCAAGGCAGGTCCAGTTCATGGATCATAAGTTGGTGACACTTGGCAAGTCACATTCAGTGACTGCTCAATGCTTAAAGTCATCACCTACTCAGCCCAAACAGCGGGTCGTTACCAAGCAAACATCAAAGGACCTCCGGCAGTTCCCGAATTGTAAGAAGGCCCAAAAAGGTGCATCCATCCCAAGATACAGCACATGGTCACCTCAACCACACACTCTAAATCCAATAAGGTTAAGAACAAACCCTTGGCCACACTTGAAGTGAATACCTTTTACCCTCTAACTCAAAAAAAGGGACGGAGGTTTGGCAGGAGGCGTCTACCCTTCATCATTGTGGCATCATTGCCACCATTTTCACCTCAGGGCTTATCACATGGAGCCAAAGACAAAAGGCAAGCCGAGCGATTGGTCATCAATAATTCGACTAATCTTGCCTGTTTCAAGAATTCACTCCAACAGAAGAAGGAGTAAAAGAAAAAGAACAAGAGGTGTGCTACTGACACCCTTTCACTTTCCACTTTCGATTCCATGGATTGGGAACGAATTGCTAGCACTTCCAGGCCACTGGTTATCAGGTTTACAGATCAAGCCTTGGCAGTCTGGATGGCTAACCAAATCAAGAAGAAAACTTTAGCCCACTGCAATAATCAAACTAAGAAGCTATCGCAGCGTAAGATCACTCGAAAATGGGTGGTTAAAGAAGATGATCCAGACTTGACCCCGTCTTACATGGTCGGGCCAAGTTCAATTCGAAGAATTACTCAGAGTATGACTCGGACTCAATCACAGGGGTCTGATTCAGATTCCCATTCAAACAGTACTTCTGAAGGTTATGTCGAAACTGATTCTGATGATGATCCTATCACTATCTTGAATGCAAAGGATAGTCAATGCACTCCTCAGGCATTAACATCATCTTATCCTCGTCAGTACACTGTGTTTATGGCTAAGGGGAGTGGAACTAGCAAGGATGAAAATGGCGATACTAGTGGAAGTAAAGATGCTGACGAAAAAGATGCTGGTAAAAATGAAGATGACAATGTCAGTGATGTTATCAAACAACAAGAAGCTATGATCGACCACTTAACTGCCCAATTGAAAATCTTAGCAGATAAGCTCGATAGTCCGGTTGAAGCTCAAATAAATCCTCTTTTTGCCAACAGAAGAGAACAAGCAATGATCATGAAAATGCCACTAAAATTGACCTTCTCACAGCTCAATTTAAGTCCTTAACAAACAAGGTGATAGCTGCAGGTTTTACTGGTGATGATCATTCATCAATCCTTGGTCATCATGCAGATCCTGAAAAATATGTAACCTTTAAAGAAGTTAAAGAGATACTGATAAAATCAAAAGTGGAAACCAGGATGAAAAAGAAAGATATTACACCTAAGTATCCTCCGGAATTTGATCTGGTTCCATTTCCACCAGATTATAAACTTCCGACTTTCCAAACATACCTTGGGAAGGGGTCAGCATATCAGCATATTATGCATTTCAAATCACTCCTAGGAAGCCTGCCAGAGTTAGATGCACTAAAAATAAGACTATTCGTCAGCACATTGAAAAGAGTCGCCTCCGATTGGTATAAGCAGTTACCAGAACTCTCCTTCATGACATGGCCGATCACAAAAGAAAAGTTCTTACTCCATTTTTAGGAGGAGGATCAGGCAATCACCTTTGCTATGCTCAACAGCACAAGGCAGGGAAATAACAAAACTGCACAGGCCTTTATCAATAGATGGAGAGCATTATCCTATAAATGCTTGGAACAACCATCTCAAAAGGCAACGATCAAAATGTGCAAAACCAATTTGCGACCAGAAATCAAGGCTATCATACTTAGTCATAAAACTAAGTCTTTGGCCCAATTGGTTGAAGTTGCCACTGATGCAGAACTGACTCTCAAAGAGATCAGTCAAAGTCAAAGCTATATTGAAGACGCCTTCTCTGAGAACTCTTAATAACTCAAGGGATTGCAGGGCGAACTTACCTATATTTACCGGTTCATCTCAAACTTATCTGAAAAGTGTAGAGCATTATCTAGACTCATGAAGAAAGGAATTGCATTTGTGTGGGATAAAGCTTGTGAAAATATCAAATGGTGTCTCATAAACCCATTGATCCTTTTAGCCTCAATTCCAGGCAAACCTCTCATCCTCTACATTCGAGCTCTTGATCACTTTTTGGGGGCATTGCCGGCTCAAAAGAAAAACGAGGAAACTACACCACTATATTATTTCCAATGAAATGTATTTGGTTTCCAACACCATTCCACTTAAGGCATTTGTGACAAAGGCTGGTGCACTGGGTGATCGTCTATCCAAATGATCTATTATTTTCTCTCAATATGAACTGCTGAAAAGGTAGTGAAAGGCCAAGCTCTTACTAATTTCCTAATAGAACATCTACTTTCGGAGAATTCTGAATTCAGAGACAATTTTCTTGATGAACCAGTCTTCTTCATTGAACAAATATGGAAACCCACTATTGATATAGACTTACATTGGATCATGCACTTTGATGGAGCTTTCAGGACAAATGAATTTGGAGATCTAGTTTCCAAGGTTGAGATCTTTTTCTGTAACCCAGAAAGATTCCACGTCCCTTACTCCTTCTCATCAATCAAGTCATGTTCAAATAATGTGGTGGAATATACGACATTGATAATGGGTCTCGAGCTAACCTTGGAATTTGGTATCACTATATGGAGATTCACAATTTGCAATCAAATAAATGAATCTCGAATATAAAGTGAAGAAATCAAACATGATTCCTTTCTTCAACAAAGCTTATGAAATAAAGGAGAGATTTGTGCTAATCGAATTTCACCACATTCTAAGACATCAAAATGTCAAAATAGATATAGTCCTCTGCTTCTTGAAGACTCACATCATTTGTCGTTTTGGGGTACCTAAACATCTACACCATGATAATGGTCCTCAGTTCAACAAAGATAAGTTCTATAGATTCTGTGACAAATGCAGAATCCAATGCTGTCCCTTTATGGCATATAACACTGCAGCTAATGGACTTGCTGAAGCCTTCAACAAAACTATTTGCAAAATTTTGAAGAAAATGGTCTCTGGCAACAAAAGAGTTGGAGTACCAAACTTCCTAAAGCATTGTGGGCATATAAAACTACTATTCGTGGTCCGACCAAATCAACACCATATTCCTTGGTTTATGACTATGAAGCTGTGATGCCCTTATAAATTCAACTTCCTTCTCTTCGGGTAGCTATGATGAATAAATGCACTGGAGAAAAGAATACCTAGCTTGGACTCCAAGAGCTAGAGAGCCTTGATGAGAAAAGGCTTGCCGCTTAACAAAGCATCGAATTGTATCAAGCTCGTATGGCTGGATCTTTCGACATGAAGGTCAAAATACAAAGCTTACAATAAAGGAGACTTAGTCCTTCCAGTCAAAAGGCAGATGTTCTCCACACACATGTCAAAAGGCAAATTTGAAATAAAATGGGAAGGACCTTTTATTGTCAACAAGGTTTACTCCAATGGTGCACACGCACTCCTCACACTCGAAGGAGACAGATGCATGATGTTTATCAATGAAAAACTTCTCAAGAAATACTATACTTGAATGTCATTGGTACACACAAACCATGTACAATGTACCCAAACCATCTCCAGTGTACATTTTCACTCTTAACCAAAATCAAAATCCTCTGGTTTCGAGCCTCACAACCTATGACTCCTAATCAAAATCAAAATCCTCTGGTTTCGAGCCTCACAACCTATGACTCCTAACCAAAATCAAAATCCTCTAGTTTCGAGCCTCACAACCTATGACTCCTAACCAAAATCCCTCAGATTTGTGTAAAATGACTCTAAGGATCAAGTCCTTCGACCCCTCTAGTCAAACCTTTGTTACTTGGATAATGTCCTTACAAGACCCCTTGTAACATCCTTCTTATAGATTAAGTCTTTTTGCAGACCCTATATAGCAAAACTCAGCTATGTAGAATAAGTCTTTTTGCAGACCCCATATAGCTAATCCTTAGTTGTATAGAACAAGTCTTTTTGCAGACACTATATGACTACCTTCGGTTATATAGAACAAGTCTTTTTGCAGACCCTGTATAACCAAAATTTAAACAAAAACCAAAACCAAATCTTTGTCTTAAGGAATAAGTCAAGGATCCCGGGGAAAGCCTTACACATGGGCACCGGATAACATCCACTTTGTTTGACCCCTTTTGACATCAAAAGGATCAAGTCATGGACCCTGGAGAAAGCCACACACATGGGCACCGGATCATGTCCACCTATATGACTCCCTTATTTTCAATTTGCGGATCCAAAAGATCACAAATTACACCCTCATACAAGTATGAGAAAACCAAACCAAACAAACCATCCACATAAACCACATCAAACATCCACAAAAAATCAAACCAAACACCCATACCAATGACAAAATGGAGGAAAAGAAAATTTTTCCGTTGATATTCATTTGAAGTTTAAGTACAAAGAATGAAGTCAATGTATACATGGCCACCCAGGCTGATCAAGATAAAAGAGTCATACAAGAGGCTGCAGCGATAAAATCTAGTCCAAGGATTTCTCAAGTCGCCTCCCTCAGGACGTGCCCTTTATAGCTTGGATAAGCTAGGATAACAGCATCAACGTTAATTTCATTCAGTTTGATACTCATTTCACTTTCAAGGAATTAAACGAAGTCATTCAAGGTTGTCTGCTTCGCCTTTAGTTTGGCGAGGATGCGCTCTTCGTAGGCCTGGTTCTTTGAACTAGACTTTTCTAAGCCATCTATGGTGCCTCGAAGCTTCAAAACATCATCTTTCAAAGACGAAAGCTATTGCTACAATGTGATAATGTATGGTTGTAATGTCGCTCACAGCCAAAGTTTTAGTTCTATCTCAAGACACAACATGGTGAACCCAATTTGGGCATTTTGCCCCAAACAAAAGTATATGTTTTCTTGAAAGCCAACCTAATCCAAATTTTAAGTTCATCTTGGGGCAAACCCAATCTTGAGCCAAATTTGTCATTTCAAATTGCTTTGGATCAAAATCTACAAAAGCCAAAAGCCAATCTCTTTCAAAATTGCATCTCATTTTGAATCATGTCAAGCCAAGTCAAAACCCAAACTTTGATTTTTGAAAGTGAACCAAAAATCCATGAAAATCTAAACCCAAATCCATTTTAAACTAAAACCTTTGATTTTCTTAAAACCCCAGGGATTCTTTTTTGTGGGTGTTCCGCACATCCCCACAGAGATGCCGCTCTAGATATCTGTGAAAAATAGGTCAAAAGAAAATCAAATTCATTTTCAAAATCCAAACAAAATTCATAAACTTCTGAATTTTCTAAATACCTAAGGGATTCCTTTGTGGGTGTTCCCCACAGTCCCCACGGAGATGCTACTTTTGATATCCGTGAAAAAGAGGCAAAGAAATTCAGATTTCTTATGTTTTTTCAAAATTCCATCATCAAACCCTTCGTGGTTTTCATCAAAATTTTCAAAATCCCAAGTTTAGGTCTACAACCTACCTTCACAAACTGTCTTTCATCAAATGATCTATCATTACCACAAATTGGCTATTTCGAGGCACAATGATTATTACACTATAATCATTGCACCTCGAGGGGACACTTGTTGACCCATAAAAAATCGCAAATAATGCAGCAAAGACACTACAAGCTTTGGATTATAAAGTTCCAAAGTTTTCAAAGTATTTGGACCTCATCTCAGTTCAAGTCAGGCTTCGAAGGTTGTTTGCTAGCTTCTTGGGAATCACTGTGGGACCTGGCACTTCCACATGTCGAAGCAATCTCTTATTCAACAAAATGTTTTCAAGTACATTTTAAAACTATCCTTCAAGGATTCAGAACATTTAGACATCATTCGGATCCAAACTCGGCGTATATGGTTATATACTGTGCTCTGTGGGTCTCAATACAAAGCGACACTTCGCAAAGATCAAACCAACTGAGACTCTCAAAAGAAGCTCAAATTATGGCCAAGAGAGGCCCTATAAAGTTTTAAGAAAAACATACATCATTTGGCCGAAAAGCTACAAGCATGTCAACTTGGGGTCAGTTCCCCCCAAGCCATGGGGTCACTGACCAAAGTCCTGCTTCCCGATGTCCAAAATTGATGAAATTTGGATGAATACTCCAAGATGTTCCTGACGGCAGTCCCTCCGAGTTTCAAACCAAACGGAAGTCATTTGGGCCTCAAACAGCTGAGACAAGGGCCCACTTTCATACAAAGTCAACTGGAGAGTTGACCAACTTTCGAAAGTCATAACAGGTTGAAACTTCTATGACATGCTCAAAATAGGATCAAGAAGCAACCCTCCAAGTTTCGTGGCGATCAGACATCGTCCAGGCCCAAAACTGGCGAAAACGGGTCACATATACAAAAAATCAAAATTGGGCCTTGTCCGTGATCGCGGCCCAATCAATGAAGGAGTTGGCCAACTTCAGATGGTCAAAGTGAGCTGAAACTTCTATGACACATTCAAAATAGTGTCAAGAAGTATCCCTCCAGGTTTCATGGGGATTGGACTTCATTTGGCCCCTAAACAAGTGAAAACGGGTCGCAAATGCAAAAACCCGAAATTGGGCCTTGTCAGTGACTGCGGCCTGTTCATCAAGGGAGTTGACCAACTTCTGATGGTCAAAATGAGCTGAAACTTCTATGACACACTCAAACTAGTGTTAAAAAGCATCCCTCTAAGTTTTGTAGTGATTGGACTTCTTTTAGGGCCCAACCAAGTGAAAACGGGTCGCAAATGCAAAAACCCGAAATTGGGCCTTGTCCGTGACCGCTGCTGTGGTCACAGACCCTCAAAGGACACTTCTTGCGGTTTTGGATGGTTCTTCTCCACTTCCTTTCGAAGTGTAACCTCCCACAACCTCCCTTAACTCCTTAGAGCTACCAGAAACTACTGGAGAAGTCTATAAAAGGCTAAGATTTGAAAAGAAAAGGGGAGGACAGTGAACGCACAGTAGACACACAGAGAATTCAAAAAACACAAGAGCATTCAAGCAAGGACAGCAGCATTCCATGACTTTTTACTCTCCTTTTCTCAATTACAAAGGTGAGCAAGAAGGTTTAGAGGAGAGGAATGGAGAGGGTGACTAAAGAACAAATTATGTTCATGCAGTAACGACTATTCGAAGGATGATGTTGTCATCTTTGTTTTTCTCATTCGGGGAGTTTCTTGGCCATCACAAAGGTTGTGAACAAGCTTCTTTGGGCCTCATTTTGTTCCTTGAAAGCCATAGGTTCAGAATAACACAACTTTGGCTTCCTGCGATACCCTCTTCGAACTTGAACAAAAAACAGTCCGTAAACATAAATGATGAATTACAAAGTTTTCAATCGATTCCATGGTTGAATTCAATCTTCTCAATGGTTGTTCAACACCCCAAAAGTAATAAAAATGGAGTCTCAGCACTTGAAAAAAGTTTAGAACAAGAATCAGCACGAACAGTGTGAAAATGGAGGCAAAATAGTGACTGCAAAGTCACTGTCTCTCAATGACCGTGAGTCACGGTCACTGGCAGGTGCTAGTGACCTCCACGGTCACTGGCTTGGGGCAATGACTGCGGGTCACGGTCACCCCCATTTTTTTGTTCCTTTTTGCATTTTCTTGCACTTTGTGTACATTTTCTTGTATTTTCCAAATTGAGATCACATCTAAGACTTGAGGGAGGGGTTGTAAGCTTTGCAAACTCATGTAAACAACCTACATCCCCGCGGTCAGGGCATTAGAACCTATGTAAACAAAAAGGGAAATTAATGATGAACTGTAATTAATTCTTATTCTTCTTAATGCTTGAAGTGTGTGAATGTTGGACATTGAATCCATTACACATTTCCACGCCATTTTAAGTGCAATCAAAGGCAACTGTTGTCGCCTCTGGTGTTGTATTTGCAAAGGCTACTCGCAAGTTAAACGCATACCTGAGGTTGTTGTTGTATAGAATAAACGAGTTTCTACAGTTGTCATTGAATTTGGCGTAGTAGTTTTTGAAAAGACAGTCATTAAGTAGGGAGTTGACCCAATAGTAGCCATGCGATCCATCAGCTCAAGCCCAGATGTTGTACTTAAAGGGTCTCATGAAGAAGCTTTGGGTCATGTTGTTCTTCATACAACCTAGGATATCTTAATGCTGATAGTTGGATGGGATCAGGAAGCTTCTGATGCTGGCACTTTGAAGGCAGATAACATAGAGGGTGTTCAACAACAGCTTCAAGTCACTAACGTTGAAAGCTCCCCTGCGGCTCAAGGTGGTACTGGTATTTCGCCAAGCTCCATTGCTTCAAATAACAAGGGGGCTCTTCTTTGAAGAGGAAGTGTTAGGGTAAATTCTGGTGCTAAGCGTAGTTGTTTTTGAAGTTAGGATGAATCTTATGACTCATTTAAAGTCTATTTTAGGAGGCGTCGTTGATCTTACCTAGGTCATTGCAGTGGATCCAAACCATTCTTTTGGAGGTGAGCCTCATTTAAAGAGGTATACCACCCAGGATGAGCAAATTCCATTGAGGTGGTGAAAGAGACGATGTGGCTGCGTTGAGCGGCCCTCTTCAAGCCTTGTTTTCTTATAAATTGAGGCCAATTGGAGCTTAATCGCTCGATGGACTTCTCATTGAGTATTAGAGCCGCAGTGATGGATGTGGGGCCTTTGACTATTCTTTTTGACAGGCTCTTTGAGGTAGCTGAGGCATGGCTAGGGGGAGCAGGCCAAGATCCTTCAAGTTTTTATCAGCGAGAAGTGCTTAACAAGACAAGAAGGAGGCCTTCAACCAAGAGATGTTGAGACTTAAATAGTACAAGGTCAGTCATACTTTTGAGAAAGATCCTTGGGATTTAAAAAGAAGCAAATCGAGTAAGCTAAGAAGAGGTTGTTTGATCTCAGGGCCATTTATGCACGTGACGATGCATCCTTTGTAGTCTCAACTAAATAGCTAAAAGGTATCGTTGGTAGATTTGATGCGAAGAGGTAGGATTGAGTGCTCTTATCAAATTTGTGGAGGATACCCATGGAGTGTTGATTAATGAAGTTGCTTCTAAACCTACTACTCATGCTCATATGGCTTTCATGGACCAACAATCTAAAGCTAACCTTTAAGAGATCTCTAGGTAAATTGAGCAATTTCTTGTGTAACAATTTTTTGAAAATTGTAACAAACATCTTTTGAATGAAGACCTTTTATCTTTTTGCTGAATGTCTTCACTATTCTTCTTTTGCTCTATGGTTGGGTATTTGCATATAGTGAGTTTGTTGGAGGCCGTGTAGAATACGACTTTGACTGGGTCTTGAATGTATGACTTTTTTCAAGGTCCATGGCCCATACCTTTTGTTTTGGTTAAAAGGGGTCAAATGAATAAACGTTGATCGGTGTCTTTGTGTATAACCTTTGTTTAGGGTCCTTGACTTGTTCCTCAATGAGTTGTTTTGGAGGGCTTGGAAGCTACGCTGCAAGTCCTCTTGTTTGCTTTTTCGAATGGAAGAAGCGATACTTTTAGGAGTAATATCGCTTTCGAAATTTTCCATTGATTGGCATCATACACTGGTCTCCTTCCATGGTGAGGACAGCATAACCGCCATTGGAATATACCTTTGCGATGACGAATGACCCTTTCCACTTTGGCTCAAATTTTCCTTTTGATTTGTGGGTTCGAGTGATTGGTTTTTTTACGGTCAAAACTAAGTCGCCCTTCTTGAATGACCTTTCTTTTATCTTTTTCACCAAAGGCTATGGCCATCCGAGCTTGGTATAGCTCAATGCTTTGTCAGGCCACCAACCATTTTTCATCGACACTTTCTAATTCTTAAAGTCATAATTTTGCATTTTCCTCTTCTATGAGCTTTTTTTGTGAGAGCCACACAAAAGGAGGGGACTTGTATTTCTAAAGGCACCACTGCTTCACAACTGTACATCAAGCAGCGTGGTGTGGACTTAATGGATCCACGCATAGTAGTCCGATAGGCCCCGGATGCTTGGGGTAACATTGTGCCCCATGACCTTTTGTCGTTTGAGACCATTTTCTTTAGTGTTTAGCAAATCATCTTATTGAATGCTTCCGCCAAGCCATTTGTTGCAGGGTTATAGGCTATAGAAGGATAATATTGAAACCCATATTTGTCACAAAACCTATAAAATTTGTCATTATTGAACTACGGTCCGTTGTCGTGCATTTTGGCACCCCAACCTACAAATGATGTTTTTTTCACGAAATTGCTAAGCAGGGTCGCTTCCACTTCGGTTATGGGTGTGGCTTCAACCTACTTGGAAACATAAGCTATAGCAGCTAGGATGAAATGATGTCCCCGATTTCATCCCCGATCTGATGGCATGTTAATTTTGCTGACAATGTCCATTCCCTAGGTTTCGAACAGCCAAGAAATAGAAGTAGGATACAAGTTTTTCAGAGGCATATGAATATAGTCTCAATGAATTTGGCATTCCATGCACCTTTTTACAAATTTCATGGCATCAAAGACCATTTAGGCCAATAATAACCTAGTCTTCGGATTTTATCATGTAGTTTCGGCCCTGACAAATGTGCCCCACATAGGCTGCATGCACTTCCTTTAGGGTTTCTTATGTTTCCTTTTAAGATAGACAATGAAGAAGTACCCCGTCATAGGATTTACGATATAACATTTTTTATGGCATATCAAAATGGACTTTAAGAACTCCTCTTTGAATACTTGCTCTATCCTTAGGTTTTTCAGATTAGACTCCTTACAATATGTAGTCGATGAAGAGTTCTTGTCAGTCCAAAAAGGAATTCTCAAAAAAGGAGATTTGACTTCCGATTGTTCTAAAGCATTCTGTTGGAGTTAAGACAACTTCTAAAGGAGGTAGAAGCAGTCATTCAATGATTAAGATTTTGACTTGATCCCCTTCCCGTACAGCCAGTGACGGTGCTAGGCTAGCTAATGAATTTACTTTGGCATTTTGAGATCGTGGAACATGATTGAATTCCACCAAAGTGACTTGTTCTCTTAGTTACTGAGCATTTTCATGGTACAACAACAAACTTGGTGTTTTACTTCGTATTTTGAATTTGTTTGTCTGATAACAAGTTAAGAATCCCCATAGACTTTTGAATGTTGATACTAAATTCCAAAATGAGTTCCAATCTGATAAATAGGCCTATATATTCTGCTTCATTATTGGAGCAACCCTTGGTTATCGAGAAGCAATGTGGTATATATCTTTTCTCTAGACTATAGAAGACTACCCCGGCTTCTGCCACCATTTTACGATGGTCATTATTTCTTAAAGCTTCATCAAAGTAGATGGTCTAGTGAATATTTGAATTTATTTCTTCCCCTTCTTCTTCTACAAGGAACACAGGTTCATCAACAAGCTCTTCTTCACATTCGAGGCCTTCCAATAGCAAATATTCTACTAAGAAATCGGCCTAGGCTTTCCCTTCGACGACTTTTATTGTAATGTATATGAGGTCGTACTGTGTTAACATGATGGACCATTCGCCAAGCGATCACCTAAGTCTTCGGCTTTTGAGAGTAGCACTTTTATTAGATTTACCTAAGAGACCAAGTATATCATATGAGAAAATAGGTAGTGCCATAGTTTTTGGATGGCGAACGTGATCCCAAACATTCATTTTCAATTGGCGAATATTTTTGTTCTACTCCTATCATCATCCGAGAAAGTTAATAAAGGGTGACTTCTTTTCCTTTGTCATTCTTTTAAGTGAGCAATGCCCCCAGCAAGTGTTCTAAGGACTTGGTACATAGGACAAATGGTTTCCCGAACACAGTCACTACAAGAACAAGTTAGTTGGTTGGTGAGATACCTTTTGATATTTTGGAAGGTGTTGTCACATTTTTTATCCCATATGAACTTGACTCCTTTCTTCATTAATTTGAAGAATGCTCGGCATTTCCCTAATAGATTCGAAATGAACCTTTTGATGTATGCCAACCTTCCTTGTAATCCTTGTAGCTGCTTTAGTTGAGGCATTTCTAGTATAGCCTTGACTTTGCAAAGGTCGAGCTCAATTCTATCTTTTTGAACAATGAACCCTAGGAAGTTTTCGAAAAGAAACTCCAAAGCAGCATTTCAGTGAATTCAAACAGAGTTTGAATTTCTATAGCCGTTCAAAGACTTTACAAATGTCTATCAAATGATTGGCTGTTTTTTTACTTTTGATAGCCAAGTCGTCAACATAGCCTTCAACGGTTCTGTGCTGCAAATCTTTAAAGATCTTCATCATTGCCTCTTTGATATGCATTTTTAAGTCCAAAGGGCATAACAATGTAGCAGTAGAATCCGAATGGTGTTCAGAAGGAAGTATGCTTTTCATCCTCGGGATGCATCTTTATTTGCTTATACCCCAAGAAACCGTCTATAAATGATATCCTTTCGTATCTAGGGGTGCTATCTATCATGATTTATGTAATAGCTAGTGGGAAGGCATCTTTTGGACATGCTTTATTCAAGTCTCTAAAGTTGATGTAGACTTTAATCTGACCTCTTTTCTTTGTGACTGGGACTATGTTTGCCAACCAATTCAAATGTTGTTATTTATAAATGAAGTTAATATCCTTGAGCTTTTAGATTTCTTTTTTGATTTTGTCCATTTTATCGGGCTTGGTTCGCTTCTGACCTTGCTTCACATGCTTTATATCTAGAGTGATGTTTAGCCTGTGACCTGCGATTTTTGGGTTAAGTCCGGCCATTTCCACATAAGTCCATGCAAAACAGTCCACAAACTCATGCAAGAAGCTGATATACTCTGCAAGCTCTCTTCCTTTTATTTTTGAACTTACAAAGGTGAGATAAGGATTTTTAAGGGTCCCTAGATTGATCTCCTGGAACTGATCCTTGATTGGAGGTTAGGATGAGGTTCTTCCACATTGTTTTCGGAAGCTTCTAACTCCGTGAAGCTCTCTAGAATGTCATTTTCTAGTTTGAGCAGGGGCTTTATCCCTTTATAAGGATTTATTTTTACTGGTCCTTCAGTTTTACATTTAGTATAAGATGATCCCATCCCCCTTGACCTTTGTTATCCATTTCATCATTTGCGGGCCATGTTGTTGTTAGTTTTTTGTGGACTCAATCCATCAGTTGATGTAATAAATTGATTAATTTCTTTATTTATAAATAAAATCATGCTTTACTTTCATGAGATGAATGTTATTTTACTACTTCATGCACATAACCAATACGTATGACATAATGGTTCATGAGTTGAACCGGATCCCATTAGTATATTAGATGTGATATATGTGCATGGATGAGATCCACACGCGGGAGATATATGTCACAAATCTTATACTTAAAATAGCTTCACAACCAGTAATGAGATTGGGCATCTCATTTGATAAGGTTGCAGCACTTTGATCACTATGAGATAGTGTGATTTGTCTTGATCATCAGAATGTAAGATTCTGGATCACGTTGCTGGTACATTGGATGTATTGAAGGACCATGAGATGCACCTTATGGAATTCCATCTCAATAATAAGGTATGCTCTCATAATTCCCTAGCAATAGGCTCTCAATCCTGAGACATTGACGAATTCAAGTTTCTATCTATTCATTTGCTTTGAGTCACCAATGAGTGAGGCCGACTATAGGTTAACACCTCGGTGTCTTGGGTATGTGGTAGTAGAACTGTGGGAATGTTGAATGATCAAGATGGAATCTTTCTCTATTATCCCCTTGTGCCAATTAATGGATTTGTCATTAGTAAGAGCGCACCCATCTCAATTAAGAGTTAATTGGATGGTACTGATGATTACTGTGATTAATTGGGGCTCAAGGACAATAAGATGTGGAACTTAGATTGGAAGAGACGGATTTATTCCAATTGATCCACGGATATTGATAGAGGGGCCTACTTGTGGTAATTGGGAAGTTTAAGGTCTTCATTGTAATTTATTCCTAAGACTGGAGTGCAATTGCATTTATATAGTGGTGTTATTTGCAATTAACTGTGGGCCCGGATTGCACATGAGATGTGGGGTCGCGGTGTTCCAGTTGGAGTCGGCTTTCTAAGGAATCCCTAGTGGTCCCCACGCTAGCCCAAGATATTGGAAAACACTAATCCGACTTGGACTCTAGAAATAAGAGTTTGGAAAGGAGAAAGCCGCTAATTGCTTTGGAAGTAAGACTTCTATTTCAATTAGACAGGGGAGAGATTTGGAAGTCTATAAAATCTCTTGGACATCCAATAAGACTCTGCCTCACGCCCAAAACCCTTTCGTGCAAGAGTTGCACGAGTTTCTCTCTCCTTCTCTCTTCTAGTTCCTTGGAGTTTCGAGTTGGGATTTCTCCTGAAGATTCCACCATTCTTCTTGAGAAAAGAAATCCAATTCGGGTCATAGCGTGGAAGGCTAAGAGGTGTTGAAGAAATTCATTAGAGCACTGCGGATCTCCAAAGGTATGATCTACTTCTTGCATGTTGTAGATTATTTTGGATGTTTAGTGCTGGTAGAATTTTTACTGTACATGGTCACGAGATTGAGGGTAACGCATCCTGGATTGGGTTTTGGTCTTATGGATAGTTGATCACTGTGTCAAGTGGGTCAAAAGTTTTGAGAATCTATCCACGAAACCCACCTACTTGCAACAATTGGTATCAGAGCCATACCTCATCTCTAATCATGTTAGATCAGTAGTCTTGTTCTAATCTTCGCATGAGATGCAAAGAGGATAGAGCAAGGACTATGATAGGATCAGTGTTTATTAGGTTTGCTTGCTTTTGTAGTAGATACATGTTTGGAAAGTCACAAAAGGTTTTAATCATGATAGAAGGATGATAAGATGCCATTAAAAGCATACTGAGATCATTAGAGGTGACTGGGTACAGCAGCAGTCGAGTCTGAAAAAGAACCCAAATTTCTAGGTTTGTCAGGTCGGTTAGTCAAACGGACTACTATGGCTATAGGGGTCTGTTGGCTAACCGTAGGGACCAGATCGGCTAGCCGAACCTAGGCAGAATCATCTTATTCTTGGCCTGAGTTGTTGTTTTTTTTTTTTTTTTCGGGGGCGCTGCCCCTTGGAACCCGCCGGGGGCGCTGCCCCCGGACCCCCGTTACGTAAAGGATCTTGTATCGTGGTGGCAAAACATTTGACATCTTGTTTTTCCATTGTGGTTTGGCAACCTAGTTTTGTGAAATGCTTTGTTGTATGAGATACTAACTTGCAGGTGATAATGTCCTCTCCATATGGCCCACATGTTTTTTTTTCTTTTTAATTATTGGTTTATTTGTGGCTAAGTGTAAAGGGCATCATGGTTTCCTTGGTTTCCCGTGAAAGGGCAAGGCATGGTGAATTTCCCTATAGCCCTTTTATTTCCATGTTTAGACTACCATGTAAGTCTCATTATAGAGACATAGGAATTTATGTATTTTTCAAATTTGTAAATTCTGGAGATGTCCGAAACAAAGAAGGAAAGAGAAACTGGACTCCTTATCAAAGAGTTTGAAGATTACCAAAAGGTGTTTTAGAGATGCCCAAAGAGTTTGAGGAATCCCAAAGTTTTGGAAAGTCTAGAAGTCCAAGAAGTCTTTTCCGCCTGGGTCATGTGAAGGAGAGGACTAGTCTTTTGTTGTAGCACTTTCTATTTATGGATGAATGCTTATTTTAGAGTATTTCCATATCTGATCCAAACATAGCAAATTCCAAAATTGGTCAAATCAAATTAATTTTTGGAAAGAGTTCTAATTAGAGTTGGTGGGCCCATGAGATGGATCTATTGGTAACATTAATTTTAGAAACTGGACTTTCCTTAAAATAACTTGACTTGGAACCAATCATTGGTCTTATCATGAGATGAATATATACCTATATTTGATGGACCCATACACCTATAAGGAAATCCTCAACTCTAAAATATTAAGTGGGAGCGGGGCATTTCTATGCATATAAAAATCCCCATGGTTTTCCACCATAGGTCCATTGTAAGGAAAGTATTAGCCTCGCGCCATTTTGAGAATGGCCATTCCCCACGGAGGGCTTGTATTTATCTGGATACTGGATATGGATCTCCTATGGATAGTGTTGATGAGACGGGGTGGGAGCCCACTCCCCAAGGAGAAGCTACCCACAACGGTTGTCATGCAATGCTAGTTGGTGGGTCACACTTAACTAAAATAATGATGTAGTATCCCTAAGGATTTGCCTCATGTATTTTAGAAACCGAAGCTAATCGGGAGTCATACATTATTTGGTATGAGATACCTAGATTGTAATGAATGAAGGGGATCATGGATAGTTAGTCTTAATCCAAATTTTGACCAACTTTGATCCGCACCAGTCTAGGAGGTATTTGCACTCCCCAAGGAGGCATACCCCGCCGGATTGGGATTCCGATGTATTCTGAATTTTGTGGTTATGAGGAATCCCACATAAATTTGGTAGAATACTAAACCCCAATGTCATTTAAATTTATTAATTGAATGTATGGTTATGTGTTACAGTATTACAAGCATGAATTCGAATACTTTCAATCCACTTGCGACCATCCTTAACCAGAATAAGTTGGTGGGATCCAACTATGTAGACTGGAAACGGAATCTGGATATTGTCCTGACAGCTTCAGGATATAAATATGTCCTTACCAAAAACCCCCTTGAAGAGCCTGGCCCAGATGCATCAGAAGCAGAAAAGGACCTTTACACCAAATGGGCCAAAGACGATGAGATGGCCCGATGTTACATTCTGGCATCCATGTCTAGTGTGCTGCAACATCAACATCAATCTTATAAGACTGCATATGATATGATATCGAATTTAAAGGAGATGTTTGCAGAACAAGGCAAACCTGCTAGGTAGGCAGCCATGAGGGTGCTCATTAGCACCAAGATGGCTGAAGGTACATCAGTACAGGAACACATGTTGAAGATGATGGACTCATTAAATGAGTTTGATGTACTGGGAGCTGCGATTGATGCAAAAGCGTAGATTGACATAATCCTTGAGTCACTACCAGAGTCATTCAATAATTTCAAGGTCAATTATAATATGAATAAAATGAATCTGACTCTGGCTGAGCTATCTAGTCAGCTGGTAGCAACTGAAGGGATTATGAAGAAAAAACCAACTGCCTTAATGACAGAAAAGTCAGATGCCAAGTCCAAGCTGAAAGGCAAAGGGCGGAAAGGCAAAAAGAAATCAATTCCAAAAGGTCCTAAGGTGGAGAATGGTCCAACTGGTGGCGTGGCTAAAGCTAAGGGTTCAGGGACAAAAGGAAAGTGTTTCCATTGTGGTAAGACAGGACATTGGAAGAGGAATTGTCCAGAATATCTGTCTAAGAAAAAGACCCCAGGTATGATTGAGTCACTTATATCTGAAGTTAGTTTTGCAACTGGTACTTCAGAATCCTGGTGTGTGGATTCCGGGGCAACTAATCACATATGTAATACGTTGCAGGGGTTCAGGGAAACCAGGAGGCTAAGTGATGGAGAAATCATTGTCAACCTAGGATCTGACGCTAAGGCGGAGGCTGTTTCAGTGGGAGTCATTACTTTATGTTTTTCAAATAATAAATTGGTTTTGTCAGAAACATTATATGTACAGTCGTTAAGGCGGAATTTAATTTCAGTTTCTAGTTTGGTGAATAAAGGTTATTCTATTACTTTTGGTACTGAAGTTGTCATAAAGAGGAATGGTACTTTCATATGTTCTGGCAAGGTAACCAATGGACTTTATTTGTTAACTCCCACGATGTATGAGATACATGATACTGAAACAATTAGTAGATCATCATTAAAGAGAAAGTCACCTTCATCTAATCCAACAAAACTTTGGCACCTGAGGCTAGGTCATATAAACCTTAACAGGATTGAGAGGCTAGTGAAAGATGGTATCTTACCTTCATTGGTGGTAGAACCAATGCCTATCTATGAGTCCTGTTTGGAAGGTAAAATGACCAAAAGACCCTTTTCAGCTAAGGGTAATAGGGCCAAAGATTTATTGGAATTAGTGCATACTGATGTCTGCGGACCCATTAATGTCAGGGCCAAAGGAGGATATGAGTACTTCATCACTTTCACAGATGATTACTCAAGATATGGTTACATATACCTTATGCACCGCAAGTCCGAAGCTTTTGAAAAGTTCAAAGAATTTCGAGCGGAAGCGGAAAAGCAATTAGGTAAGAGTATCAAGACTCTTCGATCAGATCGAGGAGGGGAATATCTCTCTGCTGATTTTATGGGTTACTTATCAGAAAATGGGATTCTATCCCAATTGTCTGCTCCTGGTATGCCTCAACAGAATGGAGTAGCAGAAAGAAGGAATCGGACTCTTTTAGATATGATTAGGTCTATGCTGAGTTTCTCAAGATTACCTATATCCTTTTGGGGATACGCTTTGGATACTGCAATGTACATACTAAACCTCGTACCATCTAAGTCTATACCTAAGACTCCCCGGGAATTGTGGTCTGGGCGAAAGCCTAGTCTACAACATTTACACATTTGGGGTTGTCCAGCACACGTGCTCAAGGTTAAGACGGATAAGTTGGAAGCGAAGTCGGAAGTATGCACATTTGTAGGATATCCTAAAGGAACTAAAGGTTGGTTATTCTATAATCCCAGAGAGCAGAAAGTGCTGGTCAGCACCAATGCGGTTTTTCTGGAGGAAGATTATATGATGGACCGGAAATTTTTAGAAAAGGTGATCTTGGAAGAGATTCAGGAGCAATCAATTCCAAATCCAAGTATGACCGGACTTGAGGAAGAACCGCCCTTACCAGACCCAGTAGTTACACCAGTACCTCATCGTAGTGGGAGGATTGTCAGACCCCCTGACAGGTTCTCATTCTTGGGAGAGTCTTATGAAGCAATCCCAAAAGAGCCGGAACAAGATCCCTCTAATATGATGAAGCAATCAATGACTTAGACTCGGGACGCTGGCAAGATGCTATGAAAGCTGAGATGGAGTCTATGTACTCAAATCAGGTCTGGACACTTATGGACTTGCCTGCCAATATTAAACCTATTGGGTGCAAGT
The DNA here is from genome assembly GCA_037013555.1 of Sextonia rubra. Lineage (NCBI taxonomy): Eukaryota > Viridiplantae > Streptophyta > Magnoliopsida > Laurales > Lauraceae > Sextonia > Sextonia rubra. The sequence goes on from JASUAD010000001.1 coordinate 71,707,363, forward strand.
GGGTCTACAAGAGAAAAAGAGGACCAGATGGAAGAGTGGAGACCTATAAGGCTAGGCTTGTTGCCAAAGGATATACTCAGAAAGAGGGGATCGATTATGAGGAAACCTTCTCGCCAGTAGCCATGCTCAAATCCATCCGGATACTTTTATCCATTGCGGCTCATCTCAATTACGAGATTTGGCAAATGGATGTCAAGACGGCTTTTCTCAACGGCCATCTTGAGGAAGACATCTATATGGTGCAGCCAGACGGTTTTGTAGCTAAATACCAGGAGCAAAAAGTTTGCAAGCTGCAGAAGTCTATTTATGGACTGAAGCAGGCATCCCGAGGTTGGAATATCCGTTTTGACCAGGCAATCAAGTCATTTGGTTTTTGTCAAAATCCAGATGAGTCATGTGTGTACATGAAAAGTGAAGGTGACAGGGTAGTTTTTCTGGTTTTATATGTTGATGACATCCTTCTCCTCGGGAAAGACATAAGAATGTTGTCAACGGTAAAAGTTTGGTTAGCCAAGACTTTTGATATGAAGGACTTGGGAGAAGCTAGCTACATCCTAGGGATTAAACTCTATCGAGACTTGAAAAATAGGATGATTGGCTTATCCCAAGCTGCATACATAGATAAGGTGCTAGTATGGTTTACAATGCAAGACTCCAAGAAGGGTATCACACCTTTCAGGCATGGAGTGCACCTTTCCAAGGATCAGTGTCCTAAGACACCCGAGGAAAAAGAGCAGATGAGGTCGATACCATACGCTTCGGCTGTTGGTAGCCTTATGTATGCTATGTTATGTACTAGACCAAATATCTGTTATGTAGTAGGCCTAATCAGCAGATATCAATCTAATCCAGGACCTGAACATTGGACTGCTGTAAAATGTATTCTCAAATACTTGAGAAGGACTAGAGATTACATGTTGATTTATAGCAGTGATGAGTTGATTCCAGTCGGATACACAGATTCTGACTTTATGTCAGATAAGGATTCTAGGAAATCCACCTCTGGTTATGTATTTATGCTTAGAGGCGGAGCTATCAGCTGGAGGAGTAAAAAACAAGAATATACCGCTGATTCAACCTCGGAGGCTGAATATGTAGCAGCTTGTGAAGCAGCTAAGGAAGCAGTATGGCTTAAAAGATTCCTTTCGGAACTTGGGGTGGTACCTTTGGCACGACAGCCACTCACAGTTTACTGTGACAGCAGCGGGGCAGTCGCTCAGTCAAAGGAACCCAGAAGCCATAAAAGCCAAAAGCATGTACAGAGGAAGTATCACTTAGTCAGAGAGATTGTGCAGAGAGGTGATATTGCTATTACCAAGATAGCCTCTGCGGACAATTTGGCAGATCCCTTTACTAAGCCTTTGACTACTAAAGTCTTTGAGCAACACGTAGAAGGGATGGGCATGAGATGCAATCCTGACTGGCATTAAGCCCAAGTGGGAGATTGTTAGTTTTTTGTGGACTTAATTCATCAGTTGATGTAATAAATTGATTAATTTCTTTATTTATCAATAAAATCATGCTTTACTTTCATGAGATGAATGTTATTTTACTACTTCATGCACATAACCAATACGTATGACATAATGGTTCATGAGTTGAACCGGATCCCATTAGTATATTAGATGTGATATATGTGCATGGATGAGATCCACACGCGGGAGATATATGTCACAAATCTTATACTTAAAATAGCTTCACAACCAGTAATGAGATTGGGCATCTCATTTGATAAGGTTGCAGCACTTTGATCACTATGAGATAGTGTGATTTGTCTCGATCATCAGAATGTAAGATTCTGGATCACGGTGCTGGTACATTGGATGTATTGAAGGACCATGAGATGCACCTTATGGAATTCCATCTCAATAATAAGGTATGCTCTCATAATTCCCTAGCAATAGGCTCTCAATCCTGAGACATTGACGAACTCAAGTTTCTATCTATTCATTTGCTTTGAGTCACCAATGAGTGAGGCCGACTATAGGTTAACACCTCGGTGTCTTGGGTATGTGGTAGTAGAACTGTGGGAATGTTGAATGATCAAGATGGAATCTTTCTCTATTATCCCCTTGTGCCAATTAATGGATTTGTCATTAGTAAGTGCGCACTCATCTCAATTAAGAGTTAATTGGATGGTACTGATGATTACTGTGATTAATTGGGGCTCAAGGATAATAAGATGTGGAACTTAGATTGGAAGAGACGGATTTATTCCAATTGATCCACGGATATTGATAGAGGGGTCTACTTGTGGTAATTGGGAAGTTTAGGGTCTTCATTGCAATTTATTCCTAAGACTGGAGTGCAATTGCATTTATATAGTGGTGTTATTTGCAACTAATTGTGGGCCCGAATTGCACATGAGATGTGGGGTCACGGTGTTCCAGTTGGAATCAGCTTTCTAAGAAATCCCTAGTGGTCCCCATGCTAGCCCAAGATATTGGAAAACACTAATCCGACTTGGACTCTAGAAATAAGAGTTTGGAAAGGAGAAAGCCGCTAATTGCTTTGGAAGTAAGACTTCTATTTCAATTAGACAGGGGAGAGATTTGGAAGTCTATAAAATCTCTTGGACATCCAATAAGACTCTGCCTCACGCCCAAAACCCTTTCGTGCAAGAGTTGCACGAGTTTCTCTCTCCTTCTCTCTTCTAGTTCCTTGGAGTTTCGAGTTGGGATTTCTCCTGAAGATTCCACCATTCTTCTTGAGAAAAGAAATCCAATTTGGGTCATAGCGTGGAAGGCTAAGAGGTGTTGAAGAAATCCATTAGAGCACTGCGGATCTCCAAAGGTATGATCTACTTCTTGCATTTTGTAGATTATTTTGGATGTTTAGTGCTGGTAGAATCTTTACTGTACATGGTCACGAGATTGAGGGTAACGCATCCTGGATTGGGTTTTGGTCTTATGGATAGTTGATCCCTGTGTCAAGTGGGTCAAAAGTTTTGAAAATCTATCCACGAGACCCACCTACTTCCAACAGTTGTCGGCTCAGGAGTGCCATTATCATGACTACTTTTGTCATCATGTTGGAAGGAAGCCTAGTCATCTAGCTCATGAGCCAAGACCATTTCTTTTGAACTGTATCCATCTGAGGACTCAATAGCCTTTTCTTCAAGATCAGGGATTTCCATGAGAAGTTGTTGTAAGAAACATATCCTAAGCCATATGTGTGGGGGTCGATGTGACCTTCACACATATATTCATCGCGTTGTTCACTAGTCATGCCATCAAAGGGGACTATGAGACCTTTTTGGTTCCTTAGCCTAGTTGATTTTCTAAAATCACACCCCATCTTTTTTTTTTTTTTTTTGTTATTTGAAGGAATTGCCAACTTTATAGGTTGAACATTACCCATCCTCAGTTTGTAATTTCTTCGAGGGGATGTGCAATGGCATGATCATCTGCTCGAGAGAAAATGATTGGGTGTGGATCATATCGGGCTAGCTCAATCATGAAGAGTGACTACGACTATTATACGTGGGGGCCAGAATTGGCCATAGATGTAGAGGTGGGAGCTGTCATTTTTCTATAGACTCATCTGTGCTTTTTTCTTGTTCAATGTTGAAATCATATGTGGCAGACATAGCAAACATTAAATAACACTTTTTTATCCTTCTAATTGGATGGGCAGCACTTCTTTCAATGTTTGTAGCCACTGAGGATAGTTCTTCGTATAATTGGAAGTCCATACCTTTCATGGATTTTCGAATGTGAATATGGAGCCCCTATTGGCATTAAGCCTTGTGAGTTCTCTGTGAAGGCATTTCGGTGCCTTGATCAGCCAAGTTTTTCCACCAAGTGATGAATCTTTGAGATGATTCTCCTTGTTCTTGTTTTTATTTGCGATTGCGCTCAAAAAGTGATGTAAAATGCAGGAGATTCAAGTCCAACATTCACACATTTCAAGCGTCAAGAATAATGGGAAAATAATTATGGTTCATCATTAAATTCCTTTTATTTACATGGGGTTAACACTTTAACCTTGGGGATGCAGGTTGTTTACAAGTTTTAAAAATCTACAAGCCCTCCCTCTAGTCTCAAATGTGATCTAAACTTGAAAATTACAAGAAAATACATGAAAAAGGGGTCAAAATGCAAAAAAAAGGAAGCAAGGAAATAGTGACCGTGGCCCACGGTCGCTGATAAACAGTTGTTAAATGGCCACTGTTTGTCTTTGTTTTCACTCCGTTCTGCTTTGGTGATGCTTTTAGAGTGCTAGAACTTGTGCTTTTCTACTTTTGAAGTGTTGAGTGGCCACCAAGGATGCTTAATTCGACCATGGAATCAACTACAACCTTTGGTAATCATCAGTTTTTGTTTACGGATTATTTTAGTACAAATTCAAAAAATGGTGCTATATACAAGCAAACTAAAGCTAAAGTTACGTCACTCTTAACTCATAATATTCAAGAAGTAAAATGAAGTCTAAAGACGCTTGTTCACAACTTCAAAGATGACCTAAAACCCTCTCAAGTGAGAAAACTAAAGGAATGCGGTTTCATCCTTCATATGCTTAATGGCCCTTGTATCCATCTTTTCTAAGTGATATACATGCTTTTTCTCCTTCTCTGAACTATTTCTTACCTTAAGTTAGTGAGAAGGAGAAGAAGAAGTGAGCGTGTAGTGCTTGAAGTGCTTAAGAAGCCTTGTGACTTGCTTTGATTCTCTTGGAACTTGCTTGAATTTACTTTGAACCTTTCAAACTTGTTTGGAACCCCTTCCCAAGTGCCAAAACTTGCCTTTTATAAACTTCATAGGCAATTTCGAAAGTTATGGGAAATTGTAGTTTGAAATAAAGTGGAGAAAACCACTAAAAATTGCTAGAAAACTGCTTCACAGGTGTCCATGACCGTGGCTATAGTCACGGACAAGCCCAATTTTAGGTCTTTTGCATGTGACCCATTTTCACTTGTTTGTGGCTCGAACGATGTCCAATCTTAACAAAACTTGGAGGGATGCCTTCGAACACCATCTTGAGTGTGTAAGAAAAATTTCTTCCTATTTTGTTCGTCTGAAGTTGGTCAACCGCCCCCCTCCAATTGATTTTTCATGAAAACGGGCCCTTGTTTTAACTATTCGAGACCTAAATGACTTGGGATTAATTTAAAACTTAGAGGGACTGATGTCAGGAGCATCTTGAAATGTCCATCCAAATTTCATTTGGTTTGGGACCCACTTATTAAATGTTCTAAGTCAATGTCTTCTTGCATTTCGGCAGTTAGCTTGTTTTCTACCCAAATGATGTTCAATTTAATTGAAACTTTGGGAAATTAATTTTGAGCAAATTTTGAGTTTCTAATCCAAATTTCTTCAGCTTTGGCCTCCTAGAGTAGGATTGTTAGTCAATGACCCCCATGACTTGGGGGTCACGAACTTCTAACTCACATGTAGTTAAAGTAGAGTCAGATAAAGTCCCCTAGGCTTGAAAATTTATAGAACCACTTTTAAGCATAACTTAAGCTTTATGTCTAAATTTCATCCACTTTGATCACCTGAAAGTAGGACTTTGGTCAGTGACCCCATGCCTTAGGGGTCACTAACTCAAAATTGACATTTTTGTTGACTTTGGGTCAAGTGACATCCACTTGACCTGAAATTTTGTAGATCACTCCTAAATGTAATTTGAGCTTTCTCCAGGAGTTTTAGCTGATTCTAACATGTAAAAGTATCAATTGCCATAGTGACCCTAATGAGCAACAGTGAACGTTGAGTCTAATACTTGGTGAATTAAGTGACTAAATGAGTCCACTAATTCTAAACTTCGAATTGCTACACTTTGAGCTCATTTGAAATCTTCTAAATGAGTTGTATCATTTCTGAACATCTGGATGCAGTACTTGACCTGGAATTCCACAATCCTAGAGTTTGTGTCCCCTTGGCTTGGAATTTGCTTGTAATGTGATTTTTTTTTTGTGGGTCAACAATTTGGAGTAGCATCTCGAGGCTTACTATTTGCCATGATCTTTCTTTGCTCACTTCATAAGTGATGCGATAATTTGGTAAGCTTGGTTGTAGCAAGTTCCTTTCCACACTTGTAATAATTTTAGCTAACTGTTTAAGGGTTTCGATTTTCATTCCAAACGTCTTGGAACAAATGAGGCTTTGGAGTCTGTGCCACCACCAAATGTGACCAACAAGCTTTGACATGGAGTATTCACATTTTTCAGCCATCTCTACCCATCTGTTGATGAAGTTGAGTACTAGCTCATTGTCTTCTTGCTTGGCCTTGTCTAGTTGGGTGATAAAAACCAGCTTTTGTGGTGTCACCCCCATGACTAGCTTGTCACATCTTTCGGTTTGGACTATAAAGGTCTAATTTCAAAAGGCCTTTACTAGGATAACCAACGGGCTATCTTTGTCTTTTATCATGGTTGGTCGATTTGCAAACCTGACCCTTTGAGTTTTATTTTCCTCCTTGTTTTGAGGACTGTCAATTGATTTCCCCATCAAAGGCGCTTTTCCTTTGATTTTCTTAGACTTTGAATCCTCATACTCTTTTTTATACATGGTTGTGTCTGTGAAATATACCTACTTTCCTTTAAAAGGTTGTTTGTCTGCGAAGACGCGGTGTACTTATACTATCATCAATGTACTTGAGACATTGATGCAATGTGGAGGGAATGATTGCATAATCATGTAACCATCGTTTTCCCAACAAGATGTTGTGGTAGGCTCTTGTTTTGAAGACATGCAATGTGGCCTCGAATTTCAGGTCCCCTAATTAGAACTTGATATGAATCTTTCCAATCGCATCTCCCCATCATATCCTTGTATTGATGTGTTTATGCTGGACAGCTTGCTAGTTGGGATGTCCAACTCTTATAAAGCTATTATGGTGATGATGTTAAGTGCTAACTTGAGGTTGATTTGCACTCTTGGCATTGCTACTTCCTTCACATGGGAGGTGAAGTAAAGGGGCGGGATGTCCTTGGATTCACCCAACAGTAAATATTCTTTTGAAAAAAAGACCGTAGCCTTAGATGCATTTTCAATGGAAAGACATTCCTAGCATCCTTCTTGGTTTTTGGCGTTTTGGCTTTTACATTCCTTCTTAATATGATGGACCTGCTCTACATGAGTTTGATTCTCTTGATTGAGTGCCTATAATTCTCGTATTAAGTTGTCATGGATATCCTTTGACATTTGCAATAGGTCAAGGATATGCAGGTGTGTCGAAATATTCTTCAAATGTTCTACAACATCATACTTGAATATCCCTGGTGGCCTTTCAGTATTGTTCTTAGGTATATTTACATTGATAGCCCTTTTGTGTGGGGTTTACATAAGAACCAGAAGACCATAGTTAGCCTTATATTCCTTCCTGACCTAGTTCCCTCATCCTGGACCAGGCTTTCTTCTGTTGTTAGAGTCTTTCGGGAGGTGGACACTTCTTTTGCTTTTAGCAGACTTGAATTAGCTTCATCATTTCATGTGTCTTTGGAGTTCAAGGGTAGGCAAGGGCTAATTACCATCAAGCTTGGTGCTACTCGTACTTCCTCCTCAGTGTCCGAGTCCTGCTGTTCACCTTCTTAAGTTTAAAGCTCATTGTTGAAGTGAACTTGGTTGAATTACTGATTTAGCCAATTAATTAGGTGGAGATCAACATTCCTTATGGTGAAGCTTCTATCCTTACCCTCTACTCAACAGGCCAATCACTTTCTGTTGGCAAATTACAGTCATAGAAAGATACAGTCCCTTTTAGTATTTCGAGGTAGAAGGTATATTCCTCATTTATAACCTCATTGGAAAGGTATTCTTCATCCTCTCGGTCATTCATTGAATGTAGACTTATTCTCAAATTCCAAGGGATAGTTAGCCTAAGATATCCGGTTGCAACTAAAGATTTGTGGGTCATCCTTATTGTTATTATGAGTTCGGACCATAAAGTCTGCCAGTGTAAAGGGTTTCTTGGCATTTACGAAGAAATCCTCTTCTTCTAGATCTATTTCAACCTTTTTGATTACCAAAGGTAATTGGACCTCACAGGTTGCTTTTCCATCCTTTCTTTTGCCTTTTTTATTTTCTTTTGAAGAATTTCTTTATAGAGTTCATCTTGATAAGTATCAAGCCACTTTCTTGTTCAACCTGGTTTATGACCGAAAACTATATTGCTTTTGGTGCGGAGGTGTCGAAACTGCCATTGATTCAAATTAACCAAAGGATATCATGTTAACAGGGACCGAATCATACTTTTGGTCAAAGGTGATGATCCTGTTTTTCCACATTTCATTGATCTTTTCCTTGAGGATGAAATAGTCCTTTAAGGAGTGTGAGACTACCCTTAATATGCACAGTAGTTGGGATCATCAACTTTTCCTTCTTTATTTAGCCTTTTGGAGGGAGGAAGTTTGATCTTCTTGTTTTTTACTAAGGATCGAAAGACTATTTTGATGTCCTCGTCAAAAGGCTACTTTTCATTCTTCCTTTTTCATACTCCTCCTTGTGAGCCTGTTCATTGGTCGAGCTCTGAGTCTTGCATGGTGCTTTGGACGTTTGAACATTGAACACCACCTCTTTTTTTTAATTTTATAAGCATCTTTGAAGTGGAGGTATTACTTATCTTCCCTTCTTTCTTGTCCAGCTCTTTACGGACACTTTTAACCCTGACAGCTACTTCGATGAGCCTGGAGAGTGATTTGGTTTTCAGGCCCACCAGCATGGCATGGATTTCTGGTTTGAAGTTATCCATGCACATATCCATTGATGATTTATACGATGGTGGTTCTATCCATCTATAGGAAAATGCTCTCAACAGGTTGATGAAGGCCTGGGTAAACTCGTCATCTTCCTGCTTGGTGTTGCTGAAGAAGCTGAAGGTCACTACTTAATCCTCTTCCTGCAAATGCATTAGGAGTTTTTCTCCTAGCACAGGCCATGAGGTGAGAGAGTCAGTTGCCTATACTAGTCAAAAGCAATCCCTTTATTGGTGCCAATGAATAGGTGGATCTTCAAGGCGTTTATGTTTGGTAGACTTCCAAGCAAGGCCTTAAGGTGTACCAAATGCTAATCAGCAGACCCTTTCCCTACATAGGCTTGGAATGTAGACTGTTTATAATTTGTTTGGATTAGGACCAAGTAGAATTCTGAAGGATATTTAAGTGACATTCCCTTCTTCTTCAGCCGGTTTTCTCCCTCCAACTTGTTCATGATATCTACAACCTCCTTGTAGGTTATTGGCTTATCAAGGTTGATTTCTGGTTGCTTCTGGAGAATAAATCCTAGAGACCCTAGCTTTTGGAGTTTTCCAAATCAAGGCCTTAATTTGGGTCATGATTCTATCTATTGGTTTCTTGTCTTTGCGGGTCACGCTTTTAGGTGACTTGCACCGAGGGCTGGAATCATCTAACGCCATTATCCTTTCTACCAGGACTTGCAATTGAGCGGCGATCTAGTCAATCCACTCTCCTTGCAGCTTAACTAGACAACTGAGGTCAACCTCCTTGTCTTCATCATTGTCGGAGGTCCGTTCCTTTTCCGCTACATTTTCCAGATTTGTTTTACTTCCTTCGGCCATGAAGACTGAATACTGGTGGGGTTTAATCGAGGAGAAGGTGTGGGCAGTGATGATTTCATCTTCATCAATATCGTTGTCCATACCGTAGTCTATCTAGACAAGACCCTCCGAAGTCTCTTCTGAGCTGGTGAGTGGCTGGGAGGCCTATCTTCGAACCATGCTTTTGGTGACTCGCTGTGCAGATCCAAGTTGAACCATATTGATTGGTGCGACTACTGAGTCAGTTTCTTTCATAATCCATTTCTAAAGCACTTTGAGAAGTGGAGAGGGTGCTACTGACTTTGGCTTTCCATCTCCAGATTGGAAATTAGCCAACATGAGTTTTTCCCCATCAGCAATGATAGAATTACAATGGTTTTTAAATTTCAATGGTTGCTTCTTATTCCACTGGTTCCTTCTGTGTTGCGCCCGGCATTTGTGCTGAGTGGCTAGTTTAGTCGTTTGGGACTTTGGCTACGTTACTTTTGGAGCCAAAGAGTTGAAGGAGTTATTCTCAAGTGTCCCTAAAGGTTATTCAACTGATGGAATCCTTTGGTTTTTCCGAGGTTTGGCAGACCAAGTGTTGCATCCGAGCACCATGGACTCCTGCCAAATGTTGCATCCGAGCACCGTGGATTCCTGCCAAGCGTTGCATCCGAGCACCATGGACTCCTGCCAAGTTTTCTTTTGCCCCTAAGTTTTCTTTGGAGGTGAACTAAGCTGTTCTGGCCTTGCTTGCCTCCTTGGAGATGCGGAGGCTAGTGGAGTAACTGCTTTATGGTGTGGTTGCCCGCCTTCTGGTGAGCTATTTCTTGGGCTAAAGGTGGACTCCAAAAGGGTTCTGGGTGCACTTGGAAACCTAGGGTGTATACTGGGGCCGTGCTTTTTGGAACACTGGGTCTTGGTGAATGTCATGCTAGCTGTAGATTGTGCAGGTCCTCTAGTGACTATAACCTGACTGAGTTAATGGCTAGGACCTGGGTTACATTGATAGCTGGTATCTTAGCCATGCTGTTGTGGGATTGAATGGTTTTACTTGGTCCAAACTAGTATGGGTGAGGGAAAGTTAGAACGAGCATTCCTTTGCCTGGTCGAAGGTGATGATGAAGGTGGCCATTAGTCCTACAAAACAAGTTGACCAAGTGAGTATTTTAACACGTCCCCCTTCTCTTTGTTCACACCCATTCACATTTTGATGCAAAAGGAGTGGTCCCGTACTGAGAAGAGAAAGGGTTGGGTCCGACTTAGTCCGACTGAAGTGTAATAGCTTAATGCAGCTGGCCTAAATATTCATGTGGGCTCCGTCTATTCCAACGAATCAGTGTTCACCACGTCATTTGGATAGACTAATGATATTACTCCTCTCTTTCTCCTTTTCCAACCTTCTTCACATCTTTTAGATGTGAAGAGATTGGTCCTGAAGTGGGAAAGAAAGATCAGATCTGGCATAGTTTAACCAAAGCACAACATTTAGCGTAACCAGTTTCAACTAGCCCCCTGGACGTTGTCTTTTCTAAGGACTACAATGAATCAATGTTCACCACACTACTTGGTTAGACTTTGAGGTGGTTCACAACCACCCAAGCGAATTGCATCAAAATTTGCGAAGCCTAAGGACAGGTCTCCTTGTTTTTGTATGGGTTGGCTACTCTTCATGCATTTTTTTTTAGTGTTAAAAAACTGGAACTCTTAATTGGGCTTTTTTTTTTGAAAATTTCCCATAGACAGTGCCAATTTTATTTATTCGCCCTTTTTTGGAGAGCAAGGAAAAGACATGGAAAAGAAAAAAAACAAGAACTACTGAACTTTTCAACTCTTTTCAATTCCAAGTTTATTTTTATGGGTTCTTTTGCATTCTGACCTCTCGGTGCAGGCTGTTTACATGTGTCTTTTTATCATAGTGTCTACACTTGGGCTCAAATGATCAACACTTACAAGAAAAAAGAAAATAATGAAAAATTATGTAAAAAAAAAAGAAAAGTAAAGGAGACTAAGAGTCTTCTTTAGTCATTTGTGGCAGGGAGAAGGTTGACCAAAATTTATTTCGCAGAGGGGTAGCCGATCATGTATTTGTGCGATCGGCTACCCTTCCACAGTTAGCTTTGTAAGGTGGCAGCAAGATCTTTGTCCTTGGGTCATGCCAATCAACTGGAAATCAGCTCTAAATTATTTAACTAGATCTCAATCAACTACTCAATGAGCTATCAAGATTTTAACTGTTAGCCAGTCACTTTCCTTTGTTGGCTAGTGTTCATTCAGCCACTAATTTGTATAGTCGGCCAGTGTTCATTTGGCTACTGATTTGTTCAGCGAGCCAATATAAGCTTTTTCCACTTTTTGAAATTTTTTTGACTTGTTTTCTTCTTCAAACTTCAAGCTGTCTTCTTAAGCTTTGTCCTTAAGCTATTTGTACTTTGTTTTACTGTGTTTAAGCTATAATTAAGTCTTTGACTTGACTTTTTATTTGCTGAATTGCTTGTGGATTTCTTCCAAACTTTTTACACGTCAACAGCCACCAACACTTTCGTTACCCGTAATGCAGAATTGGGGTTTTCTCTTCAAGAGATGTAAGAAGTCTTTGGGTTGCCGATCTCCAGCGGCTTGTTTAAGGATATCATACCTTACAACAAATCTCTGAATGAAAGCAATGACAGGTTCAGAAAAGTATACTTTTTAGCAATTCACTTTGTATATGATGTTAAAAGACAACAGAAGCAAGGTGAAAATAGCTATTTGGGTGGCAAATGCCTATAGTTTAGATGGTTAAGTTGCCCCCTCTTTTTGCCAACATATCCTGCGGGAGACTGAGGAAAATGCCAACATGGTGGCTTTGATTGATTGTTCGGATTATATTAAGCTTTTCTAAGCGAGGGAGGATGATCAGAATCTAAAATCTAGTCGTATGCTGGCCATGTACCTCACTCCATGGCTTTTAGAGGTTATTTTTGTAGCTGTGGGGAATGAAGTTTAGAACAATTGCATCTTTCCCGCATGTCGTATGACTTTTGGTGAACGGCTCGCCCTTGCACCAGCTTTGGTAAGTTATTTATGAGCCGAGTTGAAGTTTGTGTCTTTCTTGGTGCAATAGGAAGGCAATCAATAGAGTCTTCTCCAAGCATTTATTGTATGCTTGGTTTGTCTATCATTGCACCAACTTGCATGAATTAAGTGATCGAGAGAATCTTCCTTTTTGCTGGTCTATAACTAATGGCAGTTGAGTTCATCTTTTTATCACTGAAGCACGATGATGGTTGCTGAATCATCCCAATTTCAAGATTTGTAGGATGTCGGCGATGGTCTTGGAAATTCAGAGGACAAGGATTGTTGGGACCTAATGCCCCATCAACTACTCTAACACACCTGTAGGGCTACTCCTTTGGCACAATCAAAGAGAGAATTGTTGCTTTCCATTGGCCTAAGGACCTCATATATAGGAGAGGTGATGTTGCTGAGATTAAGCCCTATTGCCTTGTCGCTTTGGGTAATAGTTTGGGTTCTCTAAAGGCATTGTGGGGAGCCCTAGGAACATGAGAGGTGGTCATGGTATGTTGCTAGATACTAGGAATGCGTGGATATTTTTTAATGATGTAAAAATTGGTGCCACCTTCCTGTACCCCCATGATGAGGATGCCAAGGTAACTACAGGTTTCGCCCAGTGGTACATGAAGAGTTATGTAGCTTTTCAAGGCCTTCAAAGAACCAATCATGTCAAAGGCGTATTTAGGAAGGCAGAAACAAATAGGGACAAACCCAAGAAGGAGGCATTTGAGCTTTATTTTCAGGGCCAGTAGCCTTTATTGATAGGATACCATTGTGATGAGGACACCTACGCTACTTTTGAGTACTTGGTGATGGAATCTCCTCATGTTGTTGTTTCATCAGTATCTTCTGCACCCATTCAAGCTGCCGATGGCCCCTCTTCTAAGCCAGCTTCTTCTTAGCCTTCTACTTCGAGGGTTTCTGTTACGAAGTCCTCTTTTGGACAAGTAAAGGAGAAACGGACTAATCAACCAAGTAGGCCTTTAGTCAAGTCTAAAGGGTTTAAGAGGAAAAAGAAGAAACAAAGAGCTTCCCATCCGGGGATTTGCAAGTCTGTTACGCTTGAAACAGGAAAGTTAGCTGTTCTTTTCTTGTTTCTTTTAATTGTTATTGGTGTAAGCTTTGTCACAACTCCTACCTCCTCTTTTCTTTTCTTTTTATTTCTTTTTTGTTCTTTTTTTTTTTTTTTTGCACCCTTCTTGGAAGAAGAGACGGCAGCGAGTCTAGTAATGGAAGTTGTTAAGGATTATGGTATTTGTGTTACCTTCCTATCTTTTCTTATCTTTGCTAGTCTTTTTCTTCCTTTGTTTTGATGTTGTTTCCCCTTTTTAGAATCCAGAGAAAACGGTCAGATGTCAGAACTAGCTCTCCACGATCAACAAAAACCCTTCCTCGCACTCCAGAGGCTCCTTTGATGTCAGAAACCTTGATTGAGAAAATAGTAATGGATGCAGTCCATGAACCTATCCTCGTCACTAAAGGTGATTGTCTTTTCCTTTGTTTGCTTCTCTTTTCTTTTTCCTCTTTTTGATTTTGACTAACTTGTCATTGTTTGTTTGTAGAACAACCAAAGCCATAGCTTGATCAGATTGAGCCGGTTGTGCAAGTGGCTAATCCAATAATTAAGCCAAAACAAGAGCCTTTTGTACCATATGAGTAGTTGCTTCCCGCGGGGAATGGGGCCACACAAATAGAACCGATTGTCCTAGATGAAAGTTATTCTCAATAAGAGCTTTCGGGTGTGAGTGTTTTTGTAAAAGATTTTGCTAAATATCTTGAAAAAGATATTTCGAAAGGACAATCGTCACTTCAAAGTCTAACCCCCATGGAGGCTGACAAAGACAAAGTGGTTGCTATGGCTGCCTGTATTGCTTTAGAAGAGACTACCAAGCCATGGCCGGTCGTGGTACAAATTGAAGGAGTCTCCCTTATTATTATTAAGCTTGCATCTTTGGAGGAGACTGTTGTGAGGTAAAAGGCTAACCCTATTGTGGCTGTGGGATTTACTAGTTTAAGTTCGGATGTCATCCCGAAGGGTTCTCGCAAAGAAGGTTCGGGTCAAGGTGATCCTACTACAATTCACAGTGTAGGTGTCCCAATATCTTTAGCTGGATCAAGTCAAAAATTTTTTATGCCCAGACATTCAAGTCGGATGGTGCGGAGGGGGTCCAATAGCAGCAGATAACATCTAACATTGAGCACTCCCTCATAGTTCAAGGAGAAGGAGGTACTAGTATTTCACCAGCCACTGTAGCTTCGAGCGACAAGGGGTGATTTCCTTGAAGAGGAAGCACTCGGCCGAAACTCCAGTGCCAAGCGCAACTGTTGTTGAAGTCGGGGCTGGCCATGGATGTAGAGGTGGAAGCTAATTTGATGGTCCCTCTTTAGCGGATTCCTCTACATCTTACTCCATGTCATTGTCAAAATCACATGCAACAGACACAGTGAATATATAGTAGCACTTTTTAATCTTTTGATAGGATGGGTAGCACTTTCTTTGATGTTTGCAACCATCTGAGATAGTTCTTCATAGGACTGGATTGCATGCCCATCATGGTTCTTCGGATGTAATAGCAAAGTCCATGTTGGCATAAGGTCATGCAAGCTTTTTGTGATGGTAGCTAGGTGCATTGGCTGGCCAAGTCTTTCTATTTGCCGATGAATCTCTATGAAGATTTCCCTTCTTCTTGTTTTGTTCGGAGATTCAATCCCAAACTAACTAACTAGCATGTTTTTACTATACTTGTCTCATAGTTGATGTGATAACTTGGCAAGCTTGGTTTAAGAAGATTCCTTTTAACCCTTATAATGATTTTGATTAGATAATCCAGGGTTTTGATCTTCATTCCGATCATCCTGGAATGAACATGGCTTTGGAGTCCGTGCTAGAACCAAGTATGATTCACTTATTTTGATAGGGGGTTTTCACACGTTTTAGCCATCTCTATCCACTTGTTGATGAAATCAACCACCGACTCATTGTTTTCTTACTTGGGTTTGGCTAATTAGGTTTGGTCCTTATGCCTTTGTATGGATCGATGTTGTCACGATGACCAACTTACCATGCTTTTTGGTTTAAATCATGAAGGTTTAATCCCGAAAGGATTTTACTGGAATGTCTAACAGGCTATCTTTGTCTTTAATCACGGTTGGTTGTTCTGCGAATCTGACTCATTGGGATTTGCTTTCTTGTTTCTTTCGAGGAGTGTATATCGATTCTCCCATCAAAGGCACTTTGCCTTTATTTTTTAGGAGTGTCCGTTGATTCTCCCATCAAAGGCACTTTACCTTTATTTTTTTAGGATTTTGAATCTTCAGACTCTTTTTTATACATGGCCGCGTCTATGAAGTACACCTCCTTCCCTTTGAAAGGTTGCTTGTTTGCAAAGACTCAGTGTACCTTGTCATTGTCATCAATATACTTGAGGCATTGATACAACAAGGAAGGGATCACGGCATAATCATGTAGCCATTGCCTCCCTAGCACGATGTTGTAACAAACTTTAGTGTTGATGACACATAAAGTGGCTTTAGATTTAAGGTCCCTAATTGGAATTTGATGCGTATTTTTCTGCTTGAGTTTTGCACTTCCTCGTCATATCCTTGTATTGTTGTGTTTGTGCTAGATAGTTTGCTAGTCAAGATGCCCAACTCCTGTAAGGCTATTATGGTGATGAGGTTGAATCTGACCCAGGATCAATTTGTACTCTCAACATTGATATTTCTTTCACATGTGTTGTGAAGTACAGGAGTTGATTGTGCATGGTTTCATCCAACAGTAAGTCTTCTTTTGAAAAGGAGATCATTACTTTTGCTACATTTTGAATAAAAAGACATTCCTGACATCCTTTTGGCTTCTTAGTCTTTTGACTTTGATATTCTTTCTCAATCCAATGGACCTGCTTCACATGAGCTTGGTTTTCTTGATTGAATGCTTGCAGATCCCGTATTAAGTTGTCACAGGTTTCCTTTGACATTTGCACTAAGTCAAGGATATGTAGGTGTGCTAGAATTTCCTTCAAGTGTCCTATAGCATCATACTTGAATGTGCCTAACGGTTTTTTCATTATTATTTTCAAGTACATTTACATTTGTGCCCCTTTGTGTGGGGTTTACATATGAAGCAGAAGGTTGATCGTAGTTAGCTTTGTAGTTTCTTCATGATCGTGTCCCTTTTTCTAGGACTAGACTTTCTTCCTTTCTCAAGGTCCTCCTAGTAGTGAAGACCTTTTCTGCTTTTGGCAGTCCTAAATTGGCCCCTTCATTCTTAGTATCTTTGGAGTTTAAGGGTAAGCAAGGGCAAGCCACCTTCAAGCTTAGTGTTACTGGCACTTCTTCCTCGGTATATGAATCTTGTTATGCACTTTCGTGAGTTTGAAGCTCGCTGTTAACACAAACTTGGTGGAATTACTGATTTAGCCAACTGACCAGGCAATGATCAGCATTTCTTTGTGGTAAGGCTTTTGTCCTTGCCCTTTGTTCAACAGGCAATCATTTTCTACTGGTGTATTCGGGTCGTAGAAAGACACGGTTACCCTTGGCATCTCGAGGTAGAAGATGTCATCTTCTTAGGCCAGACAGGTATTTTTCATCGTCTGTGTCATCCCAAGAAGATAAACTTCGTCTATCTTCATTCTCGAAATCTAAAGGATAGTTGGCCCGAGATATCCAATTGCAATTGGAGACTAATAGGTCTTTCTCTTCCTCATTGTTGTCATGGACTAGAATCATGAAGTCTACCAGTGTGAAGGGTTTCTTGTGGTTAGGGAAGAGACTTCTTTCTCTAGGCCCTTTTCGGCTTTTTTGATCACCGGAGGTGTTTGGACCTCTTGGGCTACCTTTTTGGCCTTTCTTTTGCATTTCTTCTTTTCTTTTGAAGATGATCCTTTGACTAGTTCCCAATTTTTATAAAAAAATGAGATCAAGATGAACCCAAAATTCTTCTCCAAAGTTGGTCTCGATGGGCATCAAGCCATTTTCATGCTGGGCCTGATTTATGACTTGGGACTTCATTGTTTTTTGTGCTGGCAGTGCAGAAACCACTATATGTTAAAACTGCCCAAAGGATATTAAGCTGACGAGCGCTATATCATATTGTTGATAGAAGGTGATAATATAATTTTTTCCACATCTCATTGATCTTTTCCTTGATAATGAAATAATCTTTCAAGGGATGTGAGACTAGTCTGTGTGTGCACAGTAGTTAGGATCATCGATTTTCGCTTCTTGATTCAGCCTTTTTGAATGAGGAAATTCAATCTTCCCATTTTCGATTGAGGACAGAAAGATGATTTTGATATCCTCATTGAAAGGGTACTTTGTATTCTTCCTTCTCTCATAGTCTAGTCCTCCTTGTGAGCCTATTCATTTGTTGGGCTCTAAGCTTAGTGCAATGCCTTAGAGGTTTGAACATTGAAAACCTTTTCTTTCTTCTTCCTGCTTCTTGGTACCTTTGAAGCAATTGTGTCATTTCTTTTTCCTTTTTTATTGTCCAACTCTTTGCGGACATTTTTGGCTCTAACAACTGCCTCAATGAGCTTAGATAGGGATTTTGTTTTCAAGCCTACCATCATAGAATGGAATTCTGTCCTAAGGTTGTCCATACACATTTCCACCGCAGCTCTTTGTGAAGGGGGTTCCATGCATCTCTAGGAGAGCGCCCTCCATCTGTCGATGAAGTCTTGGGCAGACTTGTCATCTTCATGTTTGGTGTTGCTAAGGAAGTTCAGAGTTACTGCTTGATCTTTCTCTTGGAAATGTAACTAGAATCTTTCTTACAGTACAGCCCATGAGGGGAGGGAATGATCAGGTAGTTTTTTGTAGCAATCAGAGGTCGATGAATAGGTGGATTTTCAAGGAGTCTATGTTTGGTAAACTCCTAAATAGGGACTTGAAATGCGCTAGGTGTTGATGTGCTGGTCCCTTCCTAGGATAGGCTTGGAATGTGGGTTGCTTGCAATATTTTAGAAATGGGACCAGGTCGAATTCCAAAGGATACTTGAGCAGCATTCCCTTCTTTTTTAATCAGTTTTCTCCTTTTGATTTGGTTATCATATTGGTGACCTCTTTGTACGCCATGCTTTGTCGGGGTTGATTTTTCGATTGTCGGAGGAGTGATCCCCTTAAGTTCCCTCTTCCAATGTTTTCCTGACCAAAGTGTTGATTTGGTCTATGATCCGATCTACCCAGTCTCTGCCTTTGCAGCTATGCTTTTGGTTGACTTGCGTTGGGGGCTGGAGTCTTCTGATACCATCGTCTTTTCTCCTAAGACTTGTAGTTGAGCGGCAATCTGATCAATTCACTCCCCTTGGTGTTTAACCAAGCGATTGAGGACAACCTCTTCGCCTTCATCATTGTCGGCGGCTCATTCAGTTTCTTCCGCATTTTCTAGGCTTGTCCCATTTCCTTTGAGCATGGAGACTGAATATTGGTCCGTTTTAGCTGAGGAGAAGGTGTGGGCAATGATGCTTTCACTTACATCGGTACCATTGTCTGAACTGTAGTCTATTTGGACATGGCCTTCCGAAGTTTCATCTAACTTAGAGGGTGGTTGAGTGGCTTGGCTTTAGGCCATGCTTCTGGTGATCCACAGTGATGGCCCAAGTCGGACCATATTGACAGGTGCGACATTCGGTTCGGACTCTTTCACAATCCATTTATGGATCACTCTAGGAGGTAGAGAGGGTGTTGTCGATTTTGCACTCATGTCATTTGACTAGAACTTAGTCAGCGTGGGTCTTTTCCTATCTGGCAATGATAGAATCTCAGCGGTTGCTGCCTTGCTTAGCCGATTCCTTTTGCATTGTGCCCGCCTTTTGTGTTAAGCGGTTGGTTTAATCCTTTAGGAATTAGGTTGTGTACCTTTTCGGGCCAAAGGGTAGAAGGAGTTGCCTTTAAGTATTCCTTAGGGTTTTTTTAGTTTGTAGAGCTCTTGGTCTTTTGTGGTTTGAGAGACTAGGTGCTGCATCTAGGCACCATGGATTCCTGTCGAATCCTTTTCTGCTCCCCCACCCCCCCAACCCAAAATGTCTTATTTTGGGTGAGTTGGGCCATTCTAGCCCTACTTATCTCCTTCAAAATATGGAGATTAGGAGAGTGGCTATCTTATTGTGTGGGCATCCTTTTTCTGGCGAGTTGCTTCTTAGGCTAAAGATGGACTCCGAAAGGGTTCTGGGTGTATTTGAAAAGCCAGGGTATAGTTGTTGGGCTTGCACTCTTTGGAACATAGGTTTTGAGGGTGGTGCCATGCTGACTGCAAATGGTGCGTGTCCTTGAGAAGCTAGAACCCTAGTTGAACTGGTGGTCAGGACCCGAGTTATATTGGTAGCTGGTATCATGGTCGCGTCGGTGGTGAATTGAACAGGCTTGCTGAGTGCAAACTGGGTACGAGTGAGGGTGAGCCTGAATAAGCGCTCCTTTGCCTTGTAGAAGATGATGATGAGGGTGGCCATTGGTCCTAGAAAGCAAGCTGACTAAGTAAGTACTTTAAGCATTTCCCCTTTATCTTTGTTCCAATGCATCCGCACCTTGATGCGAAGGAGTGGCCCTGTATTGGGAAGAGAACGGGTTGGATCTGACTTGATTCGACCGAAGTGCAAATATTTATCACAACCAGCCTTAAATAGTCATATAGACTCCGTTTGGTCTAAGGACTAGAACGAATTAGTGTTCACCACGTTGCTTACATAGACTTATAAAATCACGTCTTCCTTTCTCTTTTCCTAACCCTCTTCACACCTTTCGGTGCAAAGGGATTGGTCCTGAAGTGGGAGAGAAAGGACAGATCCAGAATAGTTTAACTTAAAAGCAACATTTAGCGCTACCAGCTTCAACTAGCCCCATGGACCTTGTCTATTCTAAGGACTACAGCGAATTAGTGTTCACCACGCCGCTTGGTCAAAGTTTAAGGTTGTTCATAACCACCTATGTGGATTGTATCAAAATTTGCTAACCCAATAAAAGACCCCATTTTGTTTTCTAGGAGGGGAACCAATCCATGCATGAGTCGATTACCCTCCATGCAGAATTCTTACGTTGAGTGTTGTTTAAAATGTTAATGAAATTAGAACGGTTTGGCCATGTGTATGTGAAAGAAAGAAACCTGAATAAGAGAGGAGCCCCCTATTATGGAATTGTTGTTTCAAGTGTGAGGAGTTGGAGTGACGAATCAATGGCAAGATGACATCATTACTGCCTTTTTAAAAGGTGGAACCGTTGTTTCAGGAGCTGGAGTTGGAGCGACTAATCAATGTGAGGGAGATGGAAAATGAGAAAAGTTAAAGGAAAAAAAGTAAAGGACTTGGTTCGGATGCAACATATAAACTTTAGGAGCATGACGATATTGTTACCTAGGTAGTGTTATCATTCTGAGGGTAAATTTATAAAAAATATATATATGTATCGCACCCTAATTTATTATATATGCGTTCTTCTTGATCAATCTGTCTAATTCATGTTTAAGATGATTTTTTTCTTAAAAAATCCCAATAACATAATATAATGCCTAATATAACTCCAACTAGCAACCAAGGCATGTGCTTAATTCGGGCCTCCATAAAAAAAATTAATTAGTTTATTAAAAAATTTATAAAAATATAAAATGTCAGATATTTTTAAAAGTCAAGATACGAAAGGAATAAAATAAAAATTAGAAAATGTCTGAAAATGTAAGGAGACCACTAATAATTCACGTGTTTAAATAAGAGAAAAAAATTTATTTATTAAATTTTAAAAACATTTGAAATTTAATTATTTAAATAAACTTTGTAATAAACCATTTCAATTTTTAGCATTATAATTTGATGGTGGGCTTAACTCCTATAAGAAATGGAGCCATTTATTTTGATTGGTACTAAATATTCATTAATAGGCCCTATAAGAAAAATTAGCATATTGTCAGTTAAGCAATAAATAGGATTTAGCTAACATTCTTAAGTTAACCAATACTCAATGGGTCATATGGGAATAGGGGAGTGATTTTAGGGAATGAGAGATTTTAGGAAGGTCATTGAAGAGGGAGGGATTTCAGGGAGGAATCGTGTGATTTTTTATTTTAAAATAAATGTTGCACAAAGTGATGTGGCAAGCCAAGAAAAACAGTGGAAGGGGGAGAGATTGAAGGGAAATTTTTAAAATGAGAGTGATTAGGGGTGCGATGGATGAGGGAGAGATTGTAGGGAATAATTTAAAATCAAGCGACTGTATGAGTGATGGTGGTGAGGGAGACATTTTAGGAGAGTTACTGATTTCTTGTGCTAAGCAAGGGCTGAAAAAATTGAAAAAATATTAAAATCTATGGTTTTTTAAATTTAAAACACTTTTGGAAAAAAATAAATATAAACTTATTGAATATAGTATGTATTACTCATAAAAGTTTTTTTTTTTATCAAAACTTATTAAAAAAGCTTATAAATAAACTACAAATCAAAATTTATTCATTTCGTAAAGCCCATTGAAGATGGAATAGAGTTAGAAATTCAAACTTGATAAACATTTCTAGTGGAAAGAGAGACATCAAATACAATAAAAGAATGATGATGATAATTGAATAAGAGTCATATCCATCATCATAATACTTATGATAATTGAATAAGAATTTTCTTCTCACTATCAAATGAAGTATGCATGTGTGCATTACTTGAATATTATAAAGATAAAAAAAAGCATATAAAATGCTTTTACATATTTTTAACCTAATTAAGTATATAATTAATGATGACTGCCCACCATTAAACATCCCTTTTTGTTTTTCAAAAGTGATTGCCAAAAAGTTCAAATATCAATATAATGACAAGGGTAAGGGTAGGCTAGGAGTATGATAGGATATCTTGATCAATCATCTTTAAATGTTTAAATGGAAACCAATTTTTGCTATTAATTAGTAAATTGAGTTCCTCTTAAAATTTTATTGTAATTGTAATCAGCAGTAACGTTTATGGCAAAAAAAAAAAAAAGAAGTAAATATATATATAAGAGAAAAGAAATATATATATTAGAGAATTAGGGGTGAGAGTTAGTTCCAAGGGGATGCATTACTATAGAATTTTGGACATAGAAAGCTAATTTTAGTTACTAAAATAGGGGCAAGCTCTCTACTTTTCCAAGCTCACAAAATCGTTGTCAATGCTAAACATCAAATGGGCCATAATAGACGTGAAGGATTACTGCAAGTAAAAGCAAACAATATTGAAAGCCATAGAAAGCTAATTTTAGTTACTAAAATAGGGGTAGGCTCTCTATATAGATGCTATTGCTCTTGTCAAATAAAAAGAAATGATAACAAATGAAAATTCAAGGCAGAGCTCTTATTACCTCAGCAGGGCGGTGATCAAGAAAACCATTAACGCCCCTCTCCTCCTTCCTAGTCTCTTTATCCTCCAGTATAGAATCTAGCATCGCGTGCCTTGTAGGCTTCCGCCTCGGACTACAGTGAATTGTCTTGGTCAAAATCAATGGAAACCCAGAGCAGCACCTTGCAAAATACACCTCGATCGAAGGCAACAAGATGCCCATCTTCGGTTGGAAGAAGGCCGAAGATCCTATTGCCATTGCTGCAGCCGCGAAGCAATCCATGCTCCACCTGGTCTTCGAATCGTTATCCAGCCCCTGATTCTGATTCCTCCCCTTGCCCCACATCTGATCCATCCTCTTCAGCGACCCACACAGGATTAGATCCTCGTACACCTTAAATCAATGGCTCCAGTGACCCACACGGTGTTGGTGCTGACGTATGTCACCCTCCGTCGTCTTGGAGGCAGGGATGTGGGAGCCGTTGATCTAGAGTCCTGTGCCAGTCTCATGGCAGAGATGGGAGAGGGTGAGGAGGTTGGAGATGGTGTTGACGACGCAAGGGTAGATGCGGACGTAGAAGAGGTGGATTTCAAAGGACGATGGCGGAGGGGAGGTGGAGCATCCGTTGGAGGGTAGATGGGCGGGTGTTGATTGGGGGTCTTCCAGATTGTGAGCGTTGGTTTGTCGAGGTCGGGGGAATCCATGGCTGCAGATTGAGGATGGAAGAAGAGCTTCTCAAGGGGTGGTGGACCGTCTGCGATGCGGTCTTCGGGTGGTGGTGGTGGTGATCATAGGGTTTTGGAGACACATTGAAAGTTGGGAGACGGAGGAGAAAGAGAGGTTAGGGTTTTTGCTGGTGTTTTGAAGAAATAATAGATAAAAGGTCTCTTTAAGCGGATCTTATCCAATCTACTGCTATCAATTGAAAAGATTTTAAAAACTCAATGCCATTGGAATGCTGACGTGGCATTTAAAAAAAAAAAGGGATGCTGATATATCATTCTTGAGAGGCCTCCATTTTTATAATTTTAACATTTTTCATTGTGATAATAACCAAATAATGATATCTCTTAAAAAAAGGGAAATATTTGTGGCACCCACGGCAGCCAATCTCTATTCATTATTGTACTAAATCATTTCTCTGTCCCCCATCTAATGGGAAAAAACTGAAATATTTGTCCACCACTATTTGCAAGAACACAACAGCTTCCCGAACACCACATGGCCCCAACGCAGCACTTTCCAGTACTCTTCAAACACCACAAACTTCGGTAGTCCCGCAGCCCCCACAATTTCCCATTCCCATGATCAGAATGACAAACATGAAACAACCCTGATTCCCCCTTCTCTTTTGACAAAAAAAAAAACACAAAAGAAAAAACAGCTCTTCATTCGCCGCCCTACAAAAACCAATCAAATAGCAATCGAAGAACGATCTCCACAGATTCCCTTCGATCTCCACCGTACGATCCATTCTCCGACTCGAGACTCCTCTCGCCTTCCTCCCACCGAGTTCATGACTCGTGGGCCGCTGCAATGTCGCCCCCTGCCATTCTAGATTTCAAGTCCCCTCTCCAAAACCCTAACCCTAACCCTAACCCTAACCCTAGAAAAGGTCAGTCATCATCATCATCATCATCATCTGCTTCTTCTTCTTCTTCTTCTTCTTCCGTTTTCAATCTCACGCACCCTTTCCATCTCCCCCAACAAACCCTAAACTCTGCTGCAATGAATTCAAATGGCGGGGAATCTCGAAATTTCGATAGGAGCGCCAATCTCCCCAGTCTCGGAACCGCCTTCCTTGCGCCTGCGTCTTCGGCGCCGCCGGGGCTGTCGAAGCCGCGCATGGTTAAGTTGCGGCGGCATCTTGGGTCGAATCGTGGGAACGCCGCGCCGGCCGCATCGGCGTCATCTCCGTCGAACAATAGTTTCAATCCTTTTCGATCCACAGCACCTGTTTACGCTGGTTCAGATCGAACTGACGAGGGTAAAATGCCGAGGCCGGAGAGTGGGGCTGGTTTTGGTTTCAATCCGGTTCGGTCAGGTGCGTCTGGTTTTGATGCTTCTGATCAGGGGAATGAGAATAGAATGCCGGCCAATGAGAGTCGGGTCCATTCGGGTTTCAATCGTTTCCATTCGGGTCGGATGGAGAATGAAAAAATGCCAGTTAAGGACAGTGGAATCAGTTCAGGGCCTAATCCATTTCGGCCAACTTCATCTGTTACGGACAGTGCGGATAGGACAGAGAATGGAGGAATGCCGGCGTTGCGGGATAAGATGAATAGTTGGAATCCATTCTTGCAGGAAAATAAGGGTGGGGATAGGGATGGCTCTAGTGGTTCGAATTCCACAAGATTTGAGTTTGGGAAGTTGGGTGATTCGGGTTTCGTGTTTGGAGGCAGTCGCATGCCTGCCAGTGTTCAGTCGCGATCCAATTCGAAGTCTGAGGCTAAAACTTCACTTCCAGATGAGCTGAGGAAGTTGAAGATTGGGAATGTAATGGAGCCTCAGAATCAAAATGATGCAAGGGTTAAATCTGCTGAAGGCAATGCTAGCTTAAATATGAAATCACGCGAGGCCTGCGAGCAAGGTGTTTTTGTATTTCGAAGTAGCTCCAAGAAAAGTTCTACTTCGGCTCCGAATTTTCCGGATTCTAGCTCAGCAGCGGAACTCCCGAATGAGATGAGCAAGTTGAAAATTCGAATTCAAAGCGAAATGGCATCTCGGGATAAAGAGAATGTGGGTTTTACTTTCACTGCTGGCGGAGGGGCAACGGCAACCTCGGATTCAAATCCGCGCGAAGTTCCTGGTACCCGTGTGTTTGCATTTGGGACTGGTGGGAATAAGGTTTCGGATTCGGCTCCAGACTTGGCAGATGAAAGCTCATCGTCTACTCTTCCAGACGAGATGAGGAAGCTGAATATAAAAGGCTCCGGGAAAGAGAAAGTTACAGAGACTGATTTCACATCTAAGGCTGATGCAAAGTTTGGCTCTGTCTTTGGCACTGCTTGTAAGAATGTCCCAGGGTCTTTCGGTGAATTTGCAGAAACTACACTTCCTGGTGAAATTAATAAATTGAGCATCAAAAGTCAGGCTGGAGGTTATGATGAAGCTGACACAAGTTTTTCTTCTTCTACGACTTCTGCAAAGGATACTCAATTTAAAAATCCAGCCAATACTAGAACTTTCACTGATCCAACAGTTGATACCTCTAACCCATCCCCATTCGCATTTCAGGCAGGAATGCATGGAAACAGTTCAGGTGCACATCCGGTTCCTTCCTCCCAACAAAATGAGGATTTCAGTTCAGGGGAAGTTGCTGGACCAGCATCTTTGTCATCGTCAATGGATCCCGGTTTCCAATCAGGTAGCAACATCTTTGAACAGCCATCTGCATGTCCGACCCAAGATAAGCCTATGTTTAGCTTTTCAAGCACACAGGAAGAAATCGGCACACCTCATTTGGATTTCAGAACACCAAGACAGGATGCTTCTTCTTGCTCTTATAAGGACAGTCTATTTGGACACAAAAATGTTGAATTCAGTGCAAAGCAGGGAACATTTAAGGAAAAGAAGCCAAAGAAAAGGAGGGGAAAATTGGGGAGAAAAAACACTGAAAAGAAGTCCCAAGGGAATCCGGAGTTGGGCTCTCCCAGGAGTTATTCACCAATGGATTTTTCTCCCTATCAAGAAATGCTAACGACCGATCAGTGTTCGAGAGAAACATCGGTTGCATCTGGTGAGTCGATCCCTCTAGAATCTAGTAATGCATATGAAGCGGTTCCCATGGATGCGAGAGATGATCTAGTTGCTGCTGAACAATGCCCGAAAATCAATGATGTTAATTTGAAGCATGGAGAATTAAATGAAGAAGGCTCAAAGCATCATGTTGATGGACATCTTGGCTCAGAAGGTTTAGCTTCTGAAAATGAAAAGGCAGAATGTAAAAATGATGGCAACATTGCTGCAATGGGCACCGAAACCGGGCTTTTCAGCTCTACTGTAGAGAGGCAAGCAAGTGATGGTGGGTCACTGTTTCATTTTGCTTCGAGTTCTGAAGGTGTAGGTGAGACAAACTTCACCTTTGCTGCAACGCCTTCTTCTCAACATCCTTCATCGGTTGCAAAGCGTCGCTACCGAAAGAAAAATTCGATCAAAGTAACTTGTGAATCGTATGCTTTTACCCCAAATGTTAAAGTTCAATCAGCTTCTCCTTCAGTGCAGTTTATGCCACATGCTACTGGCTCTTTACAACAGGAGCTCAATCAAGGTCGGGTATTTTCTAGTACTTCGCAGCCTGACCCTGGTCAAAGCCTAAGTGGAGATTCGTTTGCATCTCAAAATGAGGCAAATAAGGAACCTCTTTTTAGGAGAGATTCTATGCCCACTGCTGCAGCAACTGCGTCAGCACAAGAAGCTTGTGAAAAATGGCGACAGAGGTATTCTTTTTTTCTGATTAACTCCTAGTTGTTTCTCAGGGTGTTGTGGGATGCCTCCTCTTCTTTTACTATCTGATAACTCCTGATATCTTTTGAAGTTTTCCTGATGCTGGTTGAGGAAGAAATCATCCTTTTGGGATGCGATTATGATAAGAATAACTCCATTACCGTGTCTCCATTTCTGCCGGCCCTGTCACATTCACTGTAATGCATTGATGATTTGGGTGTATCTGATGCAGTCATGGGTACTTAAGGACCCAAACACAATAGCCCGATTGCTATTGGTCTTCTGTAACAGCAGAAGAAGTCTGCTCCCTTTTCCCAATGCAACTAACTTATGGGTGTCCAAAGGAATACCCAGAGTCTTTTCTCCGTATCTGTTATCATGCATTCACAATGAAGTGGAAAGGATTAACAGGAAAACTCTGCACAAACTTTTATTGAAAACTGACTCCCAGTTAAACACAGTTGCGCCCAGATATATATATATATGTATATATTACTTATGTTGGAAAGTTAGTCATGTCCATTTATTTGCTCAAAACATTGTAAAACCCTAAATTTAATCCAAACCTCATCATAATCCTTAGAGTAAGCTTCTTGGCTAATAAGAATCCTAGTTACATTTAAACTTGCAAAAATTAAACTAACAAAAAGAAAGGAACTGTTTAATCCAGAACAGTCCCGGACTCCTCACATGACTGCTGCTGTGGGCCCAGATGGTGGGCCATCTGAATGATTGGGCCTCACCCACCTTGAATAAGCCCAACCCAAATTTCAATTTTGGTTTGATTTCATCGTTTGGGTTTTGGTTTGGTCTTGCCAAAGTTGTACCCTTTTATCTGAATGGAAACTTGGCTTAAAAGCAAACTTTTCTCCATATTTTAACTTAGTTTGCCAAAAAATATTATGATTTAGTTTCTCCTGTTCATAAATTTTCATTTCTTTGCTGCTAATGGATTTTCTAATCTGCTTTGATTGAATTATTAATCTGACCCAATATGCTTCTGAGGAATCTGATTTTAAATTTTCAATGGTTTTGAGATTTATGAATTGATCTTCATCAGGGGAAACCAAGCATATGCGAATGGAGATCTATCTAAAGCTGAGGATTATTACACCCAGGGAGTGAACTGTGTATCTCCTAAAGAAACATCTAGAACCTGTATTAGGGCACTGATGTTGTGTTATAGCAACCGTGCAGCAACACGGATGTCTCTTGGAAGATTTAGGGAGGCACTCGGAGACTGCATGATGGCTGCTGCAATTGAACCTAACTTCCTCCGGGCCCAAGTAAGAGCTGCAAAGTAAGGCTTCTTTCTGTTATTTTCCTTTTTTGACCAAATAAACATTCATTCCATTTGAAGCAAGAAGATACAAAATGGAATAATATCAGCATAAAACTAGAATAGTATACTGTTCAGTGTTGAAATATATAAAAAGCAACACAGTCAAGAGTGGGTTAGAAAAGCGAAAGTACATTACTGAAATTGTTGCCAACCCAACCCAACCCTACCTATCCCTATGTTTACCAAAATAAGGTTTTCTTTTAGTTCTTTTGGTCTAATTCTTTTGAGTACCATGTGAATTTTATCCTTTGAGATTATCCCACAAGAGCTTTTTTTTTTTTCATTTTTATTGTTTATTTCTTTTGGGCAGAATTGCCAAAATGAGGTATCACCCTCTGGATGCTATAGCCATTTTAATGCTTGGTGTTTGTGCTTTGCACACATAGACATACCTGTGACAATTAGGTGCACAATTAAGAGTGTGACTTGGTAAACCCCCTCCCCCCCCAAATAAAAATGTAAAAAAATGTTCAGCTTTCTATGTGCACTTGCCATCCTGGTGGTTTAGGTGCAATCGTCCCTAGTGCCCGCACCTTGTATCTAGGGCTAGGCACATCCATGATGACTATGGTGTTGGAACTTTTAGATATCTTATGAGGAAGTGGATGCATGGCTTCTGGGAAGTAAAATGGTTCCATATCTTTAGGTTGCCCTTCCAGCTTTATTTTCTTATGCATGTAACTGATTGTAGTTGTCTGCCACTCAATTTTATGGGAATCTGTGGGTGCTTCTTTTGTCATTGCATGATCTGCCTTTCGTTTTCCACTGCTATTTTATGAAATAATACTGTTTTATTTGCCTTAAATTAGTTATTTATTTTTCTCCAGCTGTTATCTAGCTCTTGGTGAGATTGAAGATGCATTGAAGCATTTCAAGAAGTGCCTGCAGACTGCATGTGATGTTGTAAGCTTGGACCAAAAAATAAGAACAGAAGCCATTGATGGTCTCCAGAAAGCTCAGGTACTGCACTTTCATCATTATATTTTAGTATCATCTGGAAGCAGCCCACCCTTCTATATTTGAAAAGATATTGCTTCTGGTAGATATACCCCACCAGAAAGTGCTGGAAAAGAAAATCTTGCCACATCTGTTTTTTCATTGACATGATGTATGGAACAAATAGAAACCTTCATTATATAATAATTCTGGCCAGTGAGAGGAATTTATAGTTGGAATAAATCAGACCCAATTCAATTTTGCATCTGGCCCAACTAACTTTTATTGCGCATGATGGTCATGATTCTGCATTTGTCTCAGGTACAGGTAGGTCCAGCTGCTATCGCGTGGTACAGTTTTAAATAGGATCTCAACTTGAATGTGGCCCAACTTTTGGATCTGAATTTCTTAATCAGTCAAACCTCAATCCTAAGTTTAGGACTTGTTGGGTTCTTATTGGCCTGTTTATGTTGCTTTGTTTTTTTTTTTTTAAAGGCAACTTTCATTAAAAGAGGCTTAACAATACAAGAGAGAGAAACTGAAATGCAAAAAACCCAAAAACACAGAAAAGGCTGAAAACTAGACAATCCACAAAACAAAAGCAACAACCTTGGCACCAAAAATCTACATGCAAAAGACAAAGCACAAAATACTCCAAAGGAAGCTAATGGTGACTACTGCATCCCTCCAATTAAGAAAAAGTAGATCAATGGACGATGGGAGCACCATCAAAGAGATAGGGAGACTGGAAGCCCAAGAAGTGATGAGGAATTTGGTTTTATCTTTTATGGTATCAACCAAGGGCATTGCAGTCGTGAGTTTATCTTCTTTCAAATTTTCCTAATTTTTGTCACTCCAGAGAAGATCCCAAATCCAACCTATAAAACCCTATTGAATCCTTCAGTTCTTCATTTCATACAACTCTAACACATTTTCCTTGCCAATCTCCTTGCTCTGCTGGTAAGAGCATTATGAATACTCCTTGACGGCAAGGTATCGAGGATTGGTAGCCTTCTTCCAAACCTAAGTTTCTTTGCAAAATCCTTAAATTATATTCCTAAACCTTGCCAAAACCTAGACTTCAACCCCAATTCCGAATTTCTTCAACCCCAATTCTGAATTTCTTTCTTTCTCTTTTAATATTTTTTTAAATTGCTGTAGTTTTTGTCCAACAGCCAAGACAGCCCCTAAAACCTTACCAAAACCCTTTAAATCCAACCCAAACTAATCCCAACCCATAACCCTACAAACCCCTTAGGTTTTTTCATCAAATCTATACCCAAAGTCCCAAACCCCAAATCACTCCTCAGTACTTAGCAAGATATTGTATAGCCCTGGCTGTCGAGTGTCCAAAAACCAATCACTAAAGTTCCTAGAGCTATCGATTAAACGGCCAAAAGCATCCTAGGGTTAGGGGAGCAGCATTGAAAACAGATTTTTGAATCCTTGTTTATGCGGGGCCCCTACTCCTATAAAGTTGGAAAGATAAGCATTTGCTTTAGCCAAAGCCGGGACCGGGATAGAGAGATTTGTATGGGCCTTTTGAGGAAAAGATTGAGATAGGACTCGCCATAACCCAATGTTAGAGTAAAGCATTCCCCAGATAGAAAATAAGGCAAACTAGTCAGGCTATTGGGAGTTTGATTCCTAACAAGGGCTAAGAACTCAAGCAATCTGCCTTTATCTATGTTGAAGGAGCACGGGAAGCAGAGGCACCAGTGGTAGCATCAGTGCCAGCATAAATGGTAGCAGTGGGTAGCAATAATTCCTAATGAGGGATTGGAGGCATAGCTTTATCTTTCGTATCTTGGTGCAGCTGTCTTGTTCAAGCTATGGATTTTATATATAGAGGAGTGTGAAAGCTAGCTCTTAGCTTCGATTCAAGTTAGGATCAAAGGAATGGAGATCCAAAATGGGCAAGAGGAGAGAACCTCTATATGGACATCAAAAAGAGGTCTCAAATCCCTAGCAACTTTCTAAAATTAGTTTATTTCCTTAATTTTAGCAATTGTTGAGTTTTATGATGGACTTAATTAGCAAGGTTATTTAATGAGTTTTATGATGGACTTAATTAGCAAGGTTATTTAATTAGCTAGATTAGATGAATGGCTAGGATTAAATCGAGGATTAGGGTTTATTTTGTTAGAGGCCCTATCATGATGATGATCATCATCAGAGCCTTATCCCAACCAAATTGGGGTCGGCTATATGAATTCTGTTTCTCCATTCCGTTCTATTTTGAGCCAAATCCTTCGATAAGTTAAACTTCTTCAAATCTGAATCAATGACCTCCATAAATGTTTTCTTCGGCCTACCCCTACCTCTTGATCGGCCATCCACCTGTATAGCCAAACTTTTTTTTACCGATGCCATTACCGGCCTACGCTCAACATGCCCAAACCATTTTAAGCGGGTTTTTCTAATCTTATTCCCTATTGGTGCTATCCTTAAATGCTCTCGAAAGCGTTCATTTCTAATTTTATCTTTCTTAGTTTTACCACACATCCATCTAAGCATTCTCATTTCCGCTATATCTATCTTATGAATATGCATCTTCTTAATTGGCCAACATTCTGCTCCATATGTCATAGCTGGTTTAACCACTGTCCTGTAAAATTTGGCCTTCAATTTTGTTAGCATTCGTCTGTCACAGAGCACTCCAGAAGCTCTCCACTTTAGCCATCTTGCTTTTATCCTGTGCTCCACATCTTCGTTAATCTCCCAATCCTTACTAATCATCGAGCTTAGGTACCGAAAAGAATTTTTACGTGATATCTCACGGGTTTCAATTTTGACAATGGTTTCAACACTTTGTATATGTCCACTGAAGTTGCAATTTATATATTTTGTTATTGTACGACTTATTTTAAAGCCTCTAGATTCTAATGTCCCCCGCCATCTCTCAAATTTTACATTTATACCATCTTTTGATTTATCCACCAGTACTATATCATCTGCAAACAACATACATCATGGTACTTCTTCTTGAATATGCACAGTTAACTCATCTATAATTAATGCAAAGAGATAAGGGCTTAACGTTGATCCCTGATGTAAACCTATAGTCACGGGGAATCCACCTGTTTCTCCACATGTGGTTCTCACATTTGTTACTGCTCCTTCATACATATCCTTAAAAATTTCAATGTAATCGCTGGGGACATTCCTTTTCTTTAAAACCCACCAAATTAAATTCTTCGGTATTCTATCATAGGCTTTTTCCAAATCGATAAAGACCATATGTAGATTTTTCCTCTTTGCTTAATATTTTTCCATTAATTGCCTAAGTGAAAAGATAACTTCCATAGTTGATCTCCCTGTCATAAAACCAAATTGATTTCAGAGATCTTGGTCTTCCGTCTTAGTCTTTGCTCCATTATTCTCTCTCATAACTTCATAGTATGACTCATAAGTTTAATCCCTCAATAGTTGGTACAATTTTTTTATATCTCCCTTACTTTTATATATATGTACTGCAATGCTTCTTCTCCATTCATCCGGCATTCTCTTTGTCACAAGTATTTTTATTGAATTGTCTATGTAACCAACTCACCCTAACCTCTCTTAAGCATTTTCATACCTCTATCGGAATACCATCTGGGCCTGTTGCCTTTCCTGTTTTCATTCACTTCAATGCTTCATTCACTTCCACCCCTCTAATTCTACGGAGAAAAGTATATTCTAGTGATAAAGTATCCTCTTTAACTTTTGTATCGCCCAAATGTTTTTCATTTAGAAGTTTGTTAAAATATTCCTTCCACCTCTTTAATATCGTTGTCCTTCACCAGAATATTTCCTCATTATCCTTAATACATTTGATATGATCTAAGTCTCTACTTTTTTTTTCTCTTATTTTTGCGAGCTTAAAAATATCCTTTTCTCGTTCTCTTGTTCCCAACCTATTGTAGAGGTCATCGTATGTTTTGAACTTTGCACTACTTACTACTTTCTTAGCTTTTTTCTTTGCCTTCTTATACAGCTTGAAATTTTTCATACTCTTAGTCTCCTGCCAAACTTTGTAGCAGTGTCTTTTTTGTTGAATAACTTCCTGAACCTTCCAACTCCATCACTATGTTTCTTTATTAATATGTTTCTTTTCTTTTGATTCTCTAAATACCTCCTTTGCAACATTTCTAATGCAATTAGCCATTTGATTCCACATTACTGTAGTTTCTCCTTCAATATTCCATTCTCCCTTCTCAATTATTTTTTCCTGAAATATATTTGCTCTTTCCTCCTTTAAATTTCTCCACCTTGTTTTAGGGTCTATATTGTTTACTACTGCTCTCTTTCTACTTTTAATGCACATATCTAAAACTCCGAGCCTATGTTGCATAGTCAAACTTTCTCCTGAGATAAACTTGCAATCTTTACAAGCCAATCGGTCCTGTTTTCTAACTAGAAAAAAGTCTATTTGACTCCTATTACTCCCACTTTTATAGGTAATTAAATGCTCATATTTCTTTTTAAAGTAAGTATTTGCTACTACAAGATCAAATGCCACTGCAAAGTCCAATATAATGTTTTCGAATTCATTCTTTTTTTCAAATCCTTGCCCCCTATACACTCTTTCATATCCTTTATTATCTCTTCCTATATGTCCTTTTAAATCCCCTCCAAGGAAAATCTTATTACTATTTGGGATTTCTCGCATTAAATCATCAATTTTCTCCCAAAATTGTCTTTTCATACTTTCCTCTAGTCCTACTTAGGGAGCATATGCACTGATGATATGAATCATGTCTTCCTCTAGCACTATTTTAATTGTTATAATTCTATCACAAACCTCTTTACCCCCACAATTTTCTCTTTCAAATCCTTATCTACAATTATACTCATTTCATTTCTTGTGTTACTCTTTCCTGCATAGAAAAGCTTATATCTATCTATGAGCTTCTTAGCTTTATTCCCTTTCCACCTTGTCTCTATATACAAGTCATACTAATTCTTCTTCTTTTCATTACTTCAACCAACTCCATGCTCTTGCTTGTCAAGGTTCCTATATTCCAAGTAGCAAGTCTAATTTTCCTATTTCCCCTCTTCTTCTCATGGACTAACTTCTTTAACCGCACTAGCGCAGAGTCATGCGATAGTCCTTGCACACTTTTCATTGCAGCCAGGCGACGTTGCAATGCGTCGCTTAAAGCGGGGAACATCCTAGCTTTATCGCGAAATATCATTATCTCAGAATTCATGTTTGGCTTGTGACAAAGTTTTATGCTGGCTGTTAACCTACCTAATGCAACCCTCCTCCTTTACTCGGGCTTAGGACCGGCAGTAAAAACTGGCAGAGTTGTTGGAGGCCCTATATATGCTAATAATATCAGATGTCCAAGCCATGTTGCTTTGATTATGGTTTCCTCTTTTTTAAAGAGTTGCATGTTTTGCTCTTTTTTCCCTTCCCCATTGGTATGAAAGTGTCTCTCCTAAGGATTGAAGACTATTCAAGTAGTGGATTAGGGTAAACTATCATCTTCGACCTCCTTGTGTTTGCTTGTTTGATTGTTGATCCGAGTAGAGTTCAGTCATTGTTTTGGGTTTTCCGTATTAGTTGAGATCTATCATTTGGCTTTCGTTGGATAGTCTGAATTTTCTATTTGGGACTCAGTCACCTTCCTTGATGGCAGATCCACCCACTCTCCATTTTTTTCAAGATTATGTAAAAACAATTTATGATACACTAGGATTGACAAACATTTCTTTTGATAAACTGAATGTCTTTGACCTCAATGGCCACCTGTGTAGGTCCAAGTAGATTTAGGCTTTTTTTTTAGTAATTATGTGTGAAGGGCGGCTTGGCCCAACAGTAAAAGCTTATCGGTAGCATCCTGGAGGACGCAAGTTTAAGTCATGGAAACTGCCTCTTCAAAATGAAGATAAGGCTGCGTACATCTTGCACTCCTCAAACCTTGCTATGCGGGAGCCTCGTGTAGTGGGCCGCCTTTTTTTTCAGTAATTATGTCATTAGATTTTTAATTTTATTTAATGGGCTGTAATTAGGGTTAAGTTTTCTATATTATTTAGTTTCCTAGTTTAATTAGGTTTCTTAGGCTATAAGTTATCTTTTCTATTTATATGGCATTGTAGAAAATAATTTTTCTAAGTTGATTAATAGAACTTTGACGTTTGAAGTGTCCTCGGACACGTGCTTCAGCACTTCCCGCAAGCCCCAACTCTAGGGCCTGTATCAATTGGTATCAGAGACGATCCTTGTGGTTGTTCGCCATAGCTACCCTTTATCCTCATCCCCACCTTCATTCGACCTTCATCATCCCCATCTCTAATCATCTCCGTCAGGCCCTCACCTTTCATCAAGACCCCAACCATCACCCTCATCATTCCCGAAGATCATCCCTAGCCATCCCCACCTTCGGCCAACTCACACCGTTGTTCCTCAATCCCTGCAAAATCCATTGTCACCTACTGCCCTCCACCAAACCCTAATTTGAACTCATCGATATCTGAATTCATCCTAACCCAACATAAAAAACCCCAACCCAACACTTCCGCTGACCTATTGTCCCAACCACAATTCCTGAACGCAGCCAAGCCCAA
Source organism: Sextonia rubra (assembly GCA_037013555.1). NCBI lineage: Eukaryota > Viridiplantae > Streptophyta > Magnoliopsida > Laurales > Lauraceae > Sextonia > Sextonia rubra. The sequence goes on from JASUAD010000001.1 coordinate 71,743,469, forward strand.
ACCCTCCCCTAGACCCGATCTCACTCAAAATTCTCCCATTGAGGTGTGTCCTCGACTATTGTCTCCTTGGAGACGTGATGCAGTTTAGGCCCCACAGGTAGTCCCTCTTTAAATTAGATTAGGATTATATTATTTTTATTAGTAGATTTCTAATTACATTATTATTAGGGAAGTTTTTATTAATAGCTTAGGGTTTTCTTAGATATTAAGTTTGCTTTTACTATATATATGGCATTGTAGAGAAGAGATTTTCAGACTTGATTGATTAATAGAATTGGGTTTTATCCCCGAGTGGTGCTTCCTCGTGTGTGTTGAAGTCTTTTTTATGATTCGAAGTATCCTGGGACATGTGCTTTGGCACCCTACTCAAGCCCTAACCCTAGGGCCTGCATCAGTTTAATATCAGAGCTGGTCCTTAGATAGATCGCATGTTACCCTCTATCCTTATCCCCACCTTCGCTCACCATCATCATCTTTGACCGTCCTTGTAATGCGGAACTGGATGGAGACACGGGGCGGGCAAGGTAGAAAATGGAAATAGAAGGGCAAATTGGGCTCTCACCAAACTCCACTCGCAGGAGGCGTTAGAAATTGGGCTCACACCAAACTCCAATTGCAGGAGGCGTTATGGATTTCGAGGAGAACTTGAAGAAACTTGGGGAAAATCCCAAAATATTTCATTAATCATTCATAACTACTGAGCCAAAATGGCTTTACAATGCTTAAATAGATAAAAGACTAACCCTAAGACTAATCTAGACCATCCAATCACATTGATGGTTGAGATTAAAACATCATTTAAACATCTTATTAAAGAAACTTAAAGCAAATAAAACCCTAAATAAACTAGGATAGGTGGGCTAGGCCCAAAGACGGGTCGACCTATGGGGGACCATGGGTCTGTCCTGCATCAATTCTCCTCTGCTTGGAGAAAACTCGACCTCGAGTTTTAATAGAAGTCCTCCAGGGTCAAATATCAAGCAGACAAATCTTCGATGTGCTTTTGGATCTTCAACCTCTTGGTATGCTTTGGAAGCTGCAATCAATCTTTTTATCCAGATAGAAAGGGACTGGAGGGATGGTTTCTGCTGATGTTGGACTTCAACATTGATATCTGATTTGACCATTAGATGTAGCAATTGTTGGTGTTGAAGCAGTAGGTCATAATCTTCTATTGTCAACAGTCCATCCCCAAAGATAAAATCAATGTGAGGAATATCAAGAAGTTGTACAACGTTTTCAGCACTAGCTGTATTTTTGGTGGAGACTGGCTTTTCTGAATATGATTCTACATTCAAATCCATTGGATCTTCAAGTTGATAGCTAACCATATTCAAATAGTCAAATTTACTTATAGCTGGCATCTGTTGATCATCATTTTCAACCTTCAAAACAACAACCTGTTCGAGTGATGATGTATTTTGCTCTTCAGGAAGTGGACTTATGATCAGATGAGGAGACTCCTTGTTGATTACTTCACTGTGTATTTCTTCTTGTTCCACCTGCACTGAATTGATGGTGGAATCATTTGTTTCCTCCTGTTGTCCCTCTAGATCAACTTTGACTACTTCCACAACAGGATCAACAACATGAACTTTGGTGGCTTGTGGAGATTTTTTTCTTTGCATTTTTGCTATTCGAAGACGATCACAATTTATCAAACGTTCCACACGGATTGCTTCTTGAAATGCTTCATATATAGTCATACAGGCTCTCATATTTTGCCGAATGCTTGGTTTCAAACCTCCAACAAAGATAATGCAATAATGTTCATCACTTTCTTCTAGTCTACATAATATGCGTAGCCTTTCAAATTCAGCATCGTAATCAAGAACTGCTAGCTTGCCTTGTCTCAAATTCAGAAATTGATCAAAGTAGGCTTTATTATCAACATACCATTGTCCATACTTAAGTGCATATGTCACTCCAAGCACAGCACGATGCAATTGCAATGATAGCTCTTCCTCTGATACCATATGGAATACTTCTAAAATAATGCACTTTTCTTTTTTGAAAAAAAAAAAAAATCAATTTGACCTGTTGTGTAGATCTCTTCAAAACAAGCGCATAGGATCAAACATATCTGAAATCGAAGTCGGATGGTGGAGATCTTGCAATTTTGAAGATAGATGGTTGAAATTGAATTGACGATGGGCACTTGATTGATGAGATTTGCTTCAATACCTACTGTGTGACCTTGTTGTTGATGTCACAAACTGTTGAACTGGGTTTTTCAAATGCTTCAAGGGACCCAAATTGACAGGCCTACTTTTTTTTTTATTTACTGTGAGTGAGTCAAAGTTGGGCCTCGCTCAAGTTGAAGCCCACAAAATGGCTTAGTTGATGTCCAAGTGGCGTACTCGGGTCGAGATCGACCGACCCAAATGTCTAGCCTTCGTTTTCGATCTTCGTGCCAGAAGAGAAAAAAAAGGTCGGAAAGCTATCGACTCACTGCTGCTTTTTCTCAAGTGATGGGCGATGGAGTTTTGATGTTGAGATGGCCCTGGCGACGGCATGCAGTAGGCAATGGCGACGGCGGTGGAAGTGGTAGACGGTGATGTTATGGTTGTTGCTGCTAGCGGTGGACGACAAAGCACACGGCGCGCGGTGATGCTGAAGTAGTCGACGATCGCCTGCAAGGTGAGGACACTGGTTGACAGAGGAAGCTGTAGATGGTACAGGTACACTCGTCCTCTGATCTCCTCTTTCTTCCTCTTTTCTATTGTTCTTTTTTTTTTTTTGCTTGTCCGACTAGGGTCGGGACGGATGGTGGTAGCATAAAAAAGGTGGGGAGATCGCCGAAAGGGCTTGGCGTGCTTTCAACTAGGGTTTAGGGGTTTGGCGATTTGGAGAAGTGGATGGGTTTGGCAAAGGGGATTTGGCATGAGGGCTTAAATCGGGAAAGGATGCGAGGGGGTTTTGGGGGTCGGGATAAGGGCAAATGGGTTCTTGAGTTGTCTGTGCGTGATGTTGGCAAGGGTTGGGTTTGGCAGTATTCGATTAGGTGGGAGTGATTGGATCTGGGGTCGTTGGAGTTTAGAGATGTTGGGGCTTTTGGCAGATTTGGGGTTCTGGAGATGCAGATCTGAGGCCTGTGGTGGAGAAAGGGATTTGACTGGGGCACTAGATTTGGGTTGGGTTGTGTGGATCCGTGCAGCAACAGGGTTTCGTTGCCGTGGATGGATTTTAGGATTCGGCTATGATTACGCTGGGCGGTAGAAGTGGTTTGTGGGAAGGATGCTGGATCTCGGATGGAGGATCTGAGAGTCAATGATGACTGTGGAGGATCAAATCCAAAGTTGGATCGATCTTCGGCTCTGATACCAAATAATGCGGAATGGGATGGAGACACGGGGCGGGCAAGGTAGAAAATGGAAATAGAGGGGCAAATTGGGCTCTCACCAAACTCCACTCGCAGGAGGTGTTAGAAATTGGGCTTACACCAAACTCCAATTGCAGGAGGCATTATGGATTTCAGGGAGAACTCAAAGAAACATGGGGAAAATCCTAAAATATTTCATTAATCATTCATAACTACTGAGCCAAAATGGCTTTATAATGCTTAAATAGATAAAAGACTAACCCTAAGACTAATCTAGACCATCCAATCACATTGATGGTTGAGATTAAAACATCATTTAAACATCTTATTAAAGAAACTTAAAGCAAACAAAACCCTAAATAAACTAGGATAGGTGGGCTAGGCCCAAAGACGGGTCGACCTACGGGGGACCATGGGTCTGTCCTGCATCACCTTGTCACAGAAACCCCTTTCTCAGATCCCATCGTCCCAGTTAACCCCAAACAGTCTTGACACCCAACCCCAGATCTACACCCTTTGCAGAACACACCAATCCCAAACCTCATCGTCAGCTAGACCATACCCCACCGTCTACCCCTTTCGACTCCACCCCATCATTTCTAAACCCCAACAACACCTCCCTAGCAGACCGGAAGCCCCATCCCGTCAAATCCCTCGCCTCCTAAGACTTCGCCTGCCACCCCTATTCTTGACCCTAATACTACCGCACCACTGCAAACCCTACCCATCGTCGCAATTTCCAAACCCCCAAACCCTTGCCGAAGGCTTGATACACTAAACCCACCCACTGCCGTTTCCACCACCAACAGAAACCTAACCCTAACCCTAACACCCTTGCTCCAAAAAAAAAAAAAAAAAAAAAAAAATCCCCATCGGGGTCCCTCTTGCCTCCATCCAAAACCCAACCCAGTCCCCAGCCAACCCTACTCCTTCCCAAAATGCCAACCAGTGAGAAAAAAAAAAAGAAGGAAAGAAGCAACAGAAAGAGGAGCAGCAACCGAGAGAGAGAAGAAAAGGTACCTGGACCGCCTGTCGTGCCACCTGCTGATATTTATACATCGTCGTCATTAGTTCAGGGGCAAAATTACACAATTGCTATTGATGGCAGAAGTTGTGAAAATCTCATCTCCCAAGCTCTTGTTGATCGCCTCCGGTTGAAACTTTACAAGCACAACTGCCCTTATTTTGTCAAGTGGCTGATGAATGGTGATCAAGTGCATGTTCGACATACTTGCAAAGTCACTTTTGCCATTGGTGAGACTTACAAAGATACAATTTGGTGTGATGTGCTACCTATGGATAGTGGTGATATCTTATTAGGCTGTCCATGGATGTATGACAAAAATGGAACTCATGGTATGCGCAACAACACCTATACATTCATGCATGGTGGACAGTAGATTATTCTTCATCCTGAGAAACCAGAATTGCCGCAGAAGAATTCCTGGAACGCTGCCACAAAGGAAGTCCTTCATGTTTACCACATTTACTGGGGCAATCCAACGTAGTCTCGAGTTTGAGGACGAACTCTTCTTTCAACCTGGGGCAGATGATGCAGTCCAGGCCCTACAGGCAATCCCTCTTCAAAGTAGATCAGGATTATATTATTATATTATTTTTATTAGTAGATTTCTAATTACATTATTATTAGGGAAGTTTCTATTAATAGCTTAGGGTTTTCTTAGACATTAAGTTTGCTTTTACTATATATATGGTATTGTAGAGAAGAGATTCTTAGACTTGATTGATTAATAGAATTGGATTTTATCCTTGAGTGGTGCGTCCTCATGTGTGTTGAAGTCTTCTTGATGATTCAAAGTGTCCTGGGACATGTGTTTCGGCACCTTACTCAAGCCCTAACCCTAGGGCCTGCATCAAGACGTTTGAAGTGTCCTTGGACGCTTGCTACAGCACCTCCCGTGAGCCCAAACCCTAGGGCTTGCATCACTTCCTTTTTATTTAAACACTTACTTGCATTGCAAATTTTGGAAGATTGTATAAAGTTGTATTATCTTAAAAATAGTGATATATACAGGTATGTTATTTTATCATGCCTCCTCGCTTCCATGCATTTAATAGTGTCTGATTGACTTGTGTTTTTTGGTTATATAATTCTAAACTAGGCATGATGCAAAGTAATGCATTTTAGTTACATTGAGACCTTTGCAGGATTCTCATTACCACTGACCTCCCTGATCATAGGAAGGCTTGGTCGAGTTGTTGGATTTATTTATTTATTTATTATTATAAAAATAATTTGATTCATTATTACAACATTTGCATTGATTAGCTGTTTTCAAACCATCTTGGATCTATGTAGAGGATGGATATCAAATATTTTGGTGGTCTTTATGATCTTCTGTTTCATGTTGGTTCTAGTAATTGCATAATTTTAAGTCTGAGAGGTTGTTGAGAAGTAAGTTTGCTAACAATATGCAGATTGGCTGTGGAAATTCAGCTCCCTGGATATGCATTTCTTGTTTTTGATTTTGCTATAAGGAAGTGGAGTTATACTGATAAAAATAACCAGCACACCAGCCATCTTGGTTGAACATTTTGTTAGGATGAGATTTCGTTGATAATTTTGTGGGTTTATTTGAATTCGTGTACTCTTTGCTTTCTATCTGAGGGTTGCATGGTTGTTTGAGTGGTGTTTGTGTGTCTGGCAGCAAGTAGCTGAGTATATGGATCATTCTGCTGAACTTTTACAAAAAAGAACATACAGTGATGCAGCTAATGCATTGGAAATAATCACTAAGGCACTGCTGATAAGTCCCTATTCTGAGAATTTGGTTGAAATGAAGGTGGAGGCCCTTTTAATGGTATAAGCTTCTTTACTTTTACTGATAACCACCATAGAAAATCGTGCAATTTTTTTTTTCTCCAGGTTGGTGATGCTTTGGTACATATTAAGAGATTTCTGTATTCACATACAGATCTGTATGTGTGTATGGATGCTATGTGATGATCCAACTTCCAAGGCAAAAAGATGGACCTCATCATGTTGATGGCCCAATCCAGAAATAGTTGAGCCATTCATTGAGGGCGCCGCAAACATGAATTGAGTGTGGGTACTGAGGAGAATATATGCTTTCCATTTTTTTTGTATTCATGTAGCCCACCTAATGAATGTCCTGGCCTGATCTTTTGCCAGGATAAATACACAATAAGCTCACCAGATGGATGTTTTGAATCTTGCATTCTTGTTCCAGGATAGTACATCTGGTTGCACTAGAATGGACTGGGTATATACACCCATGATTCCCAGATATGGGATGTACTTGGTAGGGACACTGTATGGATACAACATGGACATAGATATTACACAAAAAATGAATAATTGGATATGATATGTTGCCTATTGTGAAATACCTGAGCGTCATTGCTATACACATGTTTCCACATTTTTGAATTGTTTTACTTTCTCGTGGCATCTAACAGCTACGGAAGTATGAGGAGGTTGTTCAGTTGTGTGATCAGACTTTAGAATCTGCAGAGAGAAATTCTTTATCAAAGGATAAATCTGGTTCTGACCCTATGAAGTCTTATCCTGCAAATATTTGGCGGTGGGGCCTGGTTTCCAAGTCCTATTTTTACTTGGGAAGGCTTGACGAGGCGCTTGAATTAGTTGAGAAGCTTGAGCAGCTGGGGCCCATCAAAGAAAGGTAAATTGCGATCCTTTTTTTGTAATGTTAATTATGTTTCATGGTATTATTATGATCGTGCGCGTTCCTGTGCTATTGAAAAATGCTCAGGTATGGAAGCAAGGTTTTGGAATCACCTGCAGGATTTGCTGCCATCATTCGTGATTTGTTGCGTCATAAAGTATGACCATTTTACATCCCTCATTATTTTATTTCGTATAAATGATAACAAGAAGTTATTTTCAATGTGGTAAGGAGCAATATATTAACATTAAAAAGATAAAATAGTGGCAACAATTTCTGTTAAATCCTTGGATTTATGTCCTGAATCCCTTGATTCATATTTTTTGTCGGGGAAAAGATTTGCATGTATACAATGAGTCCCATTTACAGGTGCGTTCTATGATTCAGGCGTGAATCTTACTGTTTAGTACTTGCTTATTGCTTTATCAAATCTTACGATTCAAATTTCAAGCTATTCGCTTGGTTGAATAGTGACAACTAAATGGATAATATTTTTAACTTTTTACTTTCTTTCTTTTTTGGTTCATTTACTTGTTTTTCTATTTTAAGATATTACTAATTAACAAAACTTGGTAAGAAGTTTTGAATTTTTGAGAGGTTATTGAGATAAATGTGAAATACGCATGTGATTAGAGTAATTGATTCTACATGCAGGTCTTGTACTACATTCTTCTTTGGGTTTTTTTTTTTGATTTATTTTCTAATGATTAAAGTAACTTTAGGAGACACATTCTTACCATGTAATGATGATTTGGATTTTATTTTTACTTAAATGATGTAGAGAAAACAAAAAAAATAATGATGATAATAATAATAAATGCAACTAGTTTATTTTTCCTAGTAGCATTGATATTTTGAATATATTTAACTATTTGCATATTTGGTACTCCTGTGTTGAGCACATGGGCTCACCTTATGTTGAGCTCATGCCTTGCAGGGCCCACTTGGGGATGGTTGTGTACAGTAATAGAGGCTCAGATGATGATCATAACCACTTGATCATTGGCCTACAAGTTTCATTCCAAAATGAGTGCACAATTGATCCAACAGTCTCATCTATTTGGATGGGTGTCAAACTCCAGGATCAGTAACTATCGGGGGTTCTTTGTTTTATCAATTATTTTCCACTTGGATGGATCATAAGATGGGCCCCATTAGATGTTTTCCATGTTAAGCTTGGGACCTGGATGGATGATTTCCATTTACATATGTAACAGCTAGTTAGACTGATTAAAAATACTAATGAAAAAAGAAAAAAAATATCATTTGGGGTATAATAATTTGTCAATGATTTTTTCATGTGATTGTGTCATAGTATTATTAGTCACTATATTCCGTGGATGGTTTGAGTAACTTTTTATTTATTTATTTCTTTTTAACCAAAAGTAAAAAAAATCCTATGGTTCACATCTTTCTCATTGTTGATGGGGTCATCTAATTTGTTTCATATAGTGTGTTCCCTAAAACACCAATGGGATGGTGAATCCCCTTGTTAGAATCTCTTGGCCTTTTATTTTTCAGGAATGTGATTTGATTGATTGTTTTCCTTTTTGAATTCTCAATATATTTCTTGTAAGTTAAATAAGGAGAAAAAGAAAGCGATTTCCGTGTCTCCATTTCATTTTTATCATCATCGATGCTGTATCTGATGAATTTGGTTTGGGCTTAGTTCTCTTGCACTCCACAGGCTATGTCATTTAGACTATTTCATTCAGGGCCTTTATTGTAATGCTCTTCTCTTAGTTTCTTGTAGAACTTCAAAAATTTTCATACCATGGTTTAAATTTGGGTTTGGTTACTGACTTGGTGATCATTGAGTCTGTTACGACTTGGCCATGCCATGTAAACTCCACTGTTACATTTTGCGAGCATTCTGAGTCCAAGTTACTTGGTTGGTACGTAGGCACATCTTTCATACAAAGGCTGCTTCCACTTTCTGCACTTCTAATATAAATGACCAAACCACCTCATGTGACATTAGTTAAGATCTTATATTGTAGCCACTCATAAGGTATTTATAATCCTGTTCTTGTTATTTTACACATCCAGCACAGCATATGCATCTCAGCTACATGCACTCTGTGTTCTCATCATTTTTTTTTATTGTCCGACATTCAATTCCATGAATATATTTATCATCTTCTAAAAATTGCCTTTAATTATAGTGGCATACAATGATCATGCTACCCTCAACAAGGCTGTATCTATTTTGGCCACCTTTATTTTCTGATCACTAATTAAGGAAGAATTTATTAAGGGAAGAAAGCAAAGAGTAAACTGGCACTAAATTATTATGTTAAAATGTTGGTTTGACCAGCACAAGAGAATTGTGCAGAAGACAAACACCAACCAGTAAACCAACCTCTCAAAGGGGTCATTTGCCTTTTACACAAGTGATAGGAATTTGAGATTTACATGTGTAAATGTTACATATGCGAATGCTACACATCTGAAAAACATTACCAGGTTTGTGAAAATCACCATTTTTATGAGTCAATGAGTACATCAAACAGTTTTCATTTGTTTGGTCTTTTTTCCCACAAAATTCTCAAAATCCATTAAGAATTAAGAAATGAAACTAAGCATACTGATATTTACCATTAATACACAAATATTGAACAGTTCAGATCATAAATTGGGGGTCTATAGTTGTTGACCCATAAAGAATTGCAAATAATGCAGCAAAGAAGTTACAAGCTTTGGATTATAAAGTTCCAAAGTTTTCAAAGCATTTGGACCTCATCTCAGTTCAACTCAAGCTTCGGAGGTTGTTTGCTAACTTCTTGGGAATCACTGTGGGACCTGGCACTTCCACATGTCGAAGCAATCTCCTATTCAACGAAATGCTTTCAAGTACATTTAAAGACTACTCCTCAAGGATTCAGAGCAGTTGGACATCATTTGGATCCAAACTTGGTCTAGATAATCATATACTATGCTTTGTGGGTCCCTGTGCAGAGTGACATCCCATGAAGATCAAATTATCTGAAACTCTCAGAGGAAGCTCAAATGATGCCCAAGACAGGCCCTACAAAATTTCGGGTTGAACAACCATCATCGAACCCAAAAGCCACAAGCATGTCAACTTGGGGTCAGTCCCCCCCCCAAGCCGTGGGGTCACTGACCAAAGTCCTGCTTCCTGATATCCAAAATTGATGAAATTTGGGAAAATAGTCCAAGATATCCCTGATGTCAGTTCCTTGAAGTTTCGAACCAAATCGAAGTCAGTTCGGCCTCAAACAGCTGAGACAAGATCCCACTTTCATAAAAAGTCAACTGGAGAGTTGACCGACTTTCGAAAGTCAAAACAAGTTGAAACTTCTATGACATGCTCAAAATAGTGTCAAGAAGCAACCCTTCAAGTTTCGTGGCGATCGGACATTGTTCGGGCCCTAAACTGGTGAAAACGGTTCACATATACAAAAGTCCGAAAACGGGCCTTGTCCGTGACCGCGGCCCAATCAATGAAGGAGTTGACCAACTTCAGATGGTCAAAACGAGCTGAAACTTCTATGATACACTCAAAATAGTGTCAAGAGGCATCCCTCCAAGTTTCGTGAAGATTGGACTTCGTTCGGACCCCAAACAGGTGAGAACAGATCACTAATGCAAAAGTCCAAAAATGGGCCTTCGGAGTGACCGCGGCCTGTTCATCAAGGGAGTTGACCAACTTCAGGTGCTCAAAATGAGTTGAAACTTCTATGACACACTCAAAATAGTGCCAAGAAGCATCCTACCAAGTTTCGTGGCAATTGGACTTCGTTCGGACCCCAAACAGGTGAAAATGGGTCACAAATGCAAAAGTCCAAAAATGGGCCTCGGGAGTGACCGCGGCCTGTTCATCAAGGGAGTTGACCAACTTCAGGTTGTCAAAACGATCTGAAACTTCTATGACACACTCAAAGTAGTGTCAAGAAGCGTCCTACCAAGTTTCGTGGCAATTGGACTTCGTTCGGACCCCAAACAGGTGAAAATGGGTCACAAATGCAAAAGTCCAAAAATGGGCCTCGGGAGTGACCGCGGCCTGTTCATCAAAGGAGTTGACCAACTTCAGGTTGTCAAAACGATCTGAAACTTCTATGACACACTCAAAGTAGTGTCAAGAAGCATCCTACCAAGTTTCGTGGCAATTGGACTTCGTTCGGGCCCCAAACAGGTGAAGATGAGTTACAAATGCAAAAACCCGAAATTGGGCCCCTCAGTCACGGACCCCCAAAGGACGTTTCCTGCGGTTTTGGATGGTTCTTCTCCACTTCCTTTCGAAGTGTAACCTCCCACAACCTCCCTTAACTCCTTGGAACTGCCAGAAACTGCTGGGGAAGTCTATAAAAGGCTAAGATTTGAAAACAAAAGGGAAGACGACAGAGCAGAAAATAGACAAAGAAAATTACAAGAACAAAAGCACTCAAAAGGCATCCAAAGAAAGAGACACAGCAGCATTCCACGACCCTTCCCTCCCATTTTCTCAGTTAGCAAGGTGAGCAAGAAAGTTCAGAGGAGGAGGAGAGGAAAGGGTGGCCAAGGAACAAATCATGTTCATGCATTGATGACTATTCGGAGGATGACGTTGTCATCTTTGTTTTTCTCATTCGGGGGGGTTTCTTAGCCATTACAAACGTCGTGAACAAGCCCCTTTGGGCCTCATTTTGTTCCTTGAAAATGATAGGTTCAGAATGACGCAACTTTGACTTTTTACGATACCCTCTTCGGACTTGAACAAAAGACAGTCCGTAAACATGAATGATGAATTACAAAGTTTTCAATCGATTCTATGGTTGAATTCGATCTTCTCAATGGTTGTTCAACACTCCAAAAGTCATAAAAACAGAGTCTCAGCACTTGAAAAAAGTTTGGAAGAAAAATCAGCACGAACAGCGCGAAAACGGAGGCGAAACAGTGACTTTGTAGTCACTGTCTGTTAGTGACCGTGACTCACGGTCATTGGCAAGCCCCAGTGACCGTGACCCACGGTCACTGGCCTGGGGTAGTGACCGTGGGTCACGGTCACCCCCATTTTTTTTTCTCTTTTTTGCATTTTCTTGCACTTAATGTACATTTTTTTGTATTTTTCAAATTGAGATCACATCTAAGACTTGAGGGAGGGGTTGTAAACTTTGTAAACTCATGTAAACAACCTGCATTTCCGCGGTCAGGGCATTGAACCCATGTAAACAAAAGGGAATTCAATGATGAACTGTAATTGATTCCCATTCTTCTTAACGCTTGAAGTACGTGAATATCGGACATCGAATCCATTACACATTTTCCACGTTACATTTTAAACGCGATCAGAATAGTAGTGTAGAAAATTAGATCTATAGGTTGGAATTTTTCACAAATGAAGATTTAAGATAATCAGCTGCACGGTCTTGGGGTTTATCAGTTTGCTAAACTAAATGAACAGTTTGGATAAAAAGTATCAGGCCCACAAGAATGAGGGAAAAAATAAAGTGGTTGATGGGGCCCACAAGAATTGAGGGAAAAAAAAATAAAGTTGGTTGATTGGCTCACAATATTTCAATCATTGTGTAAGAGACTGTACTAGCACCTTTCTAGAAGGGGGTTGAAAGTGATTTTCACACTTTTTAGGTTTGAAAAATTTGGTGTAAGTGGCCTTATTTACTCCATTTCATGCCTCATTTTCATGTGTAAATGAGCTCAAACAAAAGTGATGATGTCTAACTATCATGCATGGGAATCATTTACATTTGTAAATGACTGTAAATAAATGGCCCCTAAAAGATAAACAAAACTACCATTAGGCTGAGGCAATAAGGATATGACTATATGAGTGTCATCCACACCCATCTTCCTCAGAGTCTACCAACTCGTTCACACTTTTAGAAAACCTGTAAACTCGATCGCCAAGGAATCCACTTTGGCCACCATGCAGTGGTCCTGCTTTATGTATTCTCTCAAAGAAAATGTTTTGTTCTATGTAGTTGCTCCTCAATATTGGAATTTATCACACTAAGGCATTACATTTTTCAAACTCATGTCATGACCCAAAATCTGGGGCCCAGTTGGACTTTGTGTCGTATCCAAATAGTAACAGGTCACTATCATAAATCAAATTGTTATAAGGAGAAAATAACCAGGCATTTACGGAAGTGGTTCCATCTTTAATAAAAATTAAAGTAATCCAAACTCCACGATAAGGGAAGAAATAATAAAATATATACAATCTCCACATGAAATCTTTGCTGTCTAAAACACATTAATTTAAATCATCTAAACTAATCTTCTAATTTGACAAGTGTACCCTCTTATCTATTCTAAGTCAACACCTCTTTCTAATTTATGGTCCTTTCTTATATTGAGAATACAATTCCTATTAAATCACTTCTCATGGTCCCACTAATATCTCTCAATTCCCAAATTAGAAGTCCACCAATAAAATACTAAATATTTAATCTTCAAAGGGTCCCACCAATAATTCTAAATGAGTTGATCATATTATCTTAAAATCAATGGGCCCTAGAAAGCCAATGATCTATTTAAAAGACAATTCTATGCTACACAAAAGGGGTCCTTCAAACTTACTTATATAAATGTAGGAGAATCTTCATATGCATATTCATGTGCATATGTCTCTCACCATTTTTTTTGTTCGAACTCTAGGTGGGGCCCATCTATCATTCAATCCAAACCTTGCAATACATAGGGGATCCCTGAGGGCCGCTCGCCCTAAGTTTTAGATAGATCTGAATTTTCTGGACTGTTGGATCGACTGTACGCTGCTCCGAATGGAATATATCGGCTTTGCTCAGGTGAGAATTGTTCTCACAGAGTCATCATGAGAACTTTCTGTGGGGCCCAACTATGGGTCACATCTGGGGATGGGATTAGGGGGATGAAAACATCTATGTGGGACCACCCTAAGTATCAAGTTTGACTTCAATCCCAAGCCCTTAACCCCTTCATATGTGGCCCACAAGTTCAACGTCCTTCATATTAAAAAAAAAAAAAATCAACCCTCCATCCAACAATCCAGTCTATTTGGATTGGTGCCAAACCTCAGGACTAGTGGTAGTTCTCACGGAAGCACAAAGAGAACCAGTTCTCACCTAAATTTTTCCATGTGTGTAAAAGAAATCATCATTTACCAAATAAAATATATAATTATTCAAGAAAAGTGAAAAAAATCAAGGGAATTAAATCTTTATCACCACCTTTTTTATTGAGGGGACAGTGTGTTGATCTTGACCCCTGATATTGGATCCTCTTCTGCAATCCCTGGTACTAAGGTTGGAACTGAGCATCATTCGGCAGTTCTATTGAGGGAAGACCTATTTCCTGATGATGCTCAACTGGCAGACTGGAAGCTGTCCCAAAAGATTGCTGACCGTGGAAGGGCAGTTGGCATCTCTTTCAGGGCAACAAATGTGGGTGGTCTGATCTTATTGATTTTGCTGTGGATAGAAAGAAGCAAAGTCGTTCTAGCGAAAGAAGAAAGGAGTCAGAGAATTAAAGAGTCTGGTATCCTCAGTGAAATATGATAAGGGCAATGCTGGTTCGTCTATAGTTCTACATCTGGGTAGGAGGAATGTGGGTGTGAGGGAGGCTGAACTCAGTTATCCTTGAAGATTATTACCTGAAATGTTAGAGGCCTTGGGAGTAAAATGAGAAGGGCGGTTGTTAAGGCAAGTATTAGAAAATAAAAGGCTGATATTGTCCTTCTGCAGGAAACTAAAATAAATTCTATGGATGATACCATTATCAGAGATCTGTGACGTGGCAGATGGATTTAGTGGGTTGGTCTAGATGCCTTAGGTTCTGCTGGTGGTATTTTAGTGGTGTGGAACAGTAGGTCTGTGGAGGTCAAAGATTGTTAGACTGCTTCTTTCTCTGTTTCTGCTATGGTGGTGGACTTGCAGATTAATAAAGAATGGTTGATGACAACAGTCCATGGTCTGAATGATCCTGGTTTGCATACTGATTTCTGGAATGAGTTGAGTGCAGCCCAGTCCTGATGGTTTGATCCATGGTGCTTAGGAGGATATTGGATTGTCATTAAGTGGAGGAGAACTGCCGATATGAAATCCTTTGTGGACTGGATTAATTCTAATTCACTTTTGGATTTGAGACTAGGTGCCTCTTTTTACTTGGTCCAATCACCGTGAGCCTCCTTCCATGGCTAGGTTGGACAGATTTTTATTTTCTGGAGATTGGGCTAACCTATATCCTTCTGCTCGTCCAACAGCTCTTCCGAAGCCTACTTTGGATCATTGCCCAGTCTACCTTGATTCCAACCTTGACAGATGGGGGCCTGCTCCTTATATATTTGAAATGAGTTGGATGCAAGAAGAGAAATTCCCGGCCTTGGTAAGTCAATGGTGGAGGGATGGGCAGGTTTTAGGCTGCTTGTGAAATTGAAAATGTTGAAAATGAAAATTAAAGAATGGGCCCGTGAACAATATGGTGATACGGAGAGCGTGATATCCATTCTTTTGCAGGAGATCCAAGTACTTGATGGGAAAGAGGAGAATGGGAGTCTAATTGAGGAAGAGAGAGTTCGCAGATCGACCCTCAAGAGCTTGTTGCTAACGAAGCTCATGGAGGAAGAAATTAAATGGAAACAAAGATCACGTGTCAATGGCTTAAAGAGGGGGAAAAGAACACTAAGTTTTTCTACAACATGGCTTCAGTGGGGATTAGGTTTAATAGAATCTTTGTTCTAGTGGATAGCAATCACCGCATTGAGAAGAGGGAACACATTATAGATCACGTCCTCCTCTTTTTCAATGACCTATAAGGAGTATTGGTCACACCCTATTTTGGACAATCTGGTTTTTAGCCGAACTAACACCCGAAAGGCTGATTGTCTAGAAAAACCTTTTTCAGAAGAGGAGGTGAAGAAATCTATTTTGGTTTTAGGTGGAGATAGGGCACCAGGTCCGGATGGGTTTCCTATGGTGTTCTTTTAGAACATTTGGGAGGATGTCAAAGTTGATGTGATGGACTTCGTGTCTAAATTCTTTGAAAGAGATATAATTTCTAAAGAGTTGGGCGCTTCTTTAATTGTGTTGGTTAGGTGCTGAAAGCATTAAGGATTTCTGTCCTAGTAGTTTAATAGGTAGCATTTATGAAACTGCTGCTAAAGTCTTGTTTGGAAGACTTCCAGGGGTGTTGCCAAGTATCATCTCTAGCACGCAAGCAGCTTTTGTTTTAGGGAGGCAAATTCTAAACAGTGTGTTGGTTGCTAATGAGTGTCTGTATTCTCAGAATCTTCAAAGGAAACCAGGGATAGTTTGTAAACTTAACTTCGAGAAGGCTTATGATAGGGTGGTTTGGGACTTCCTCCTTTACTTGTTGGGCTGCATGGGCTTTGGGGCTAAATAGCAAAGGTGGGTTAGGGCGTGTGTCTCTTCACGTCATTTCTCCATTCTCATTAATGGAACTCCTAAAGGCTTTTTCAAAGCTCAAAGGGGTTTAAAACAAGGAGACCCCCTCTCTCCCTTCCTTTTTGTCATCGTGGGCGAGGCTCTTAATCACATGACAGTTGCTGGTACTTTTGTGAATTTATTTAAAGGATTTGATTTAGCCAGAAATGCTCCGAATGTCAGCCACCTTCAATTGTGGATGACACCTTAGTTTTTTGTGATGCGAAGCTAATCAATTGATTGGCGCAACCCCGGATCTCCGATCAAGGGTAGATCAATCTACCGAAGGATTGATCAAATCCAAATATGGATTCTTACCCCTAGAGCACCCGTACAAGAGGAAAAACACCATAATAGAGATAAATCTTAACAGAGAACTTTAATTGATTAAAAATAAGCATGTCCATTACAATGAAAGACTCCTCCTTATAGGAGTAACTATTTCTAAACTAGGAAAGACTGTCTCTAAACAATCATGGTTTACTAAAATAAATTAAGTAAATACCAAATCCTATTAAGCAATTACTAAATATTAATCCAACATAAAATAAGAAATAAACCTATTAATTAGGAACTATCTAATTAAGGATAGGGATCCCTGATGTTGGATAAATCATGGATCAAGTGGGGCCCATCAAAGTAGCCCAACAATGTCGTATTGGATTTTGGATTTGGCCTGCATCAACTCTTCCTGCTTGGAAAAACCTGACTCCGGTGAGTTTGTCAACTTAAGAAATGCCGGAAAGTATTCAATTGAAAGTTGGGGGAAGGGTTCTCTTAGGTCAAAAATCAATCGCACAAACTTCTGATGTATTTTTTTATCTTCATTTTCTGTACATGCCATAGAAGCTAGATGTGTCCATTTCTTCCATGTAGAAGTAGATTGAAGGTGTGGCATCTTTTGATGTATGAATTTAACTTGGATGTGTAATCTCACCATTAGATGCCTTGAGTGTAGCCATGCAATCAGGTGACAATCCTCAGATGTCCATCTGTGATCCCCGAAGATGAAATCAATGTAGGGGGACTTCCACGAGTTGATCTTCTTTCGGAACCATTGGAGAAATTAATTTGATTTAGGATGACCCAACTATATTGGCTGGAAGCGGAGTTGCACCAAAACCGCCATCCCGACCAAACTGAAACCCCAAAAATCCCATCTCGACCAAACCGAAACCACCACATCCATGCCATCAACCCATCCACACATCTCCAGCCTCCCCTAGCGTTTGTCACCCAACCCAGAATAACGAAATAAAAAAAAAAAAAGAAGCGCCAAACAAAGAAGAAGAAGAAGAAAGAAGAGAAGTGAGGAGATTGTGAGAGAAAGAGGATGATAGTGTACCTGGCACCAGACTGTCATCGCAGCGCCATCACCCTCATTGCCATTAGCACTGAGATCGTCGAGTTCCACTGCAGCATCCTTGTGTATTGAGGTCTCCTCATCAGCACTTCGCTTGAAGGTAAGAGCCTTCATTTTCTTTCCCTCGTTGCACCATTATCGAAAAGAAAGAAACACTCCCTCTCACGTGTCATTGTCTAGTGGATTTCTATTTGGGCCTAAGTTTGGGTCCGACCTAAACTCTATCTTATTAGTAACAAGTGAAACTAATTTGGGCCTCCACCTTAGGTCCGACCCACACCTATTTAAAATCTGTTGAAGGCCTCACCATTGTTTGGGCAGCAGTTGGTCCAACCCGACCTAAGTCCATCCTCCTATCTTGAAAAAAGAAAAAAAAAATACCCTGGTCCAAGGCCCATTGACCAAGATCATATGGTTCAAATCCACGATCCATCATCGCCAACATACTGTGATCATGATCAACAAGATCAATAAATTAGGTCAATTTATCTTTTTTCAGGCAATTGAATTTTGAATCCAAGTCATCATGAGAATTTTTGGGCGGCCACTCAATTGAAGTTCAAAGATTTGTGTATCAATACAAATATAGAGATTGGTATTTTGAGAATGAGTTATACTTTGAGCAATTTCTGAATTTGAAGCAAGAAGAATTAACAACTGACGAATATACCCGCCAATTTCTAGAGTTGCAAGATATCTGTGAACTAGAGGAGACTGAAACACATTTTGAGTCGCTATATTAGAAGCTTGAGACCAGACATCTAAGAGAATATGAATTGTTGCGATACTAGTCAAAAGGCATATTTAGAAGCCTTTCATGTTGAATATATGCTTAGAAAGTCTCACAAGCGAAAATGTGCATCTCAACAAAAACAAAGAGTACATGTTGTAGAAAGACTTTTATGTTGGAGAGGATAAAGCCACGATTGTCATTTGCCGCCACCTCAACACAAATAAAAAGGAAGAAGAAAAATGAAGACAGGCCTCGATATTCTACTCGGGGGTGAGAGTCAAAGACAGAGCCATCAATTTGACTATTGACGATGGTAGTGCAATAAATTTTGTTGCTCAAGATGTTATTGACAAGCTTCATTTGCTAATTGAGAAGCTTTCGAAGCCCTATTAAGTCACGTGGTTTAATGGTTATGTTATTCTCGTAACTCACAAATGCTTGGTATCATTCGAGGTTGGTAATTATGAAGACAGTTTAGTGTGATGTAATCCACATGAATATTGCTCATATTATTTTAAGATGACCATGGCTTTTTAACTAAAAAGCATGCTATGGTAAAGAGATAAGCACATAAACCTTTCTGTGGGAAAGAAAATGGATTAGACTCACTCCATTGCCATCAACAGCTAGATTTTCATCTAAATCATCACCTTCAACTAAAGAGCCACAGAAAGAGCATAAAGAAGAATGAAAAGACCCAATTCCACAAAAAGCACAAAAAGAATACCTCAATGATGACAATGCCATTCATGGCAATATTGATTTTGTGGGTACAAACAACATTGATCAAGGTAATGTCACCCATGAGCCGCAAGGAATCGAAGAAGAACAAGGGCAAGAAGACATTGAAGACTTTGATCATGTTAACGGGGATGGATTCATAGGGATGTTGCGTGTGGGGATGGATTCGTGGTTGCTGTTGGCAAGGGAAGTGGTAGTTGGCATGGGGATTTGGGTGGCTGGGCCTGCGAGGGTTGGGTGAAGGTAGAAGAGGGGTATCAGTGAGGGTGTGGGGATGGAAGATGGGTCTCTGGTTTTGACTTCTTTTTTTTTTTTTAATTTGGGTTTTAGGGCTTGGTGGCATCAACCAAAGGGCACTTAGGGTGGTGTTTTTTAATTGTGGAAATGGAAGATGGGTTTGGGTTGGGTTGGGTTTTGCGGAAGTAGGGTTTTATTTTCATTTTTTATTTTTTATTGTTAGGAATGGGGATAAGGGCTGATGAAAGTTCTTTTTTTTTTTTTTTCTTTTTTTGTAGGGTGGGGTTTGGGTTGGGTCCCGAGAAGTAAAAGGGAGAGGGAGGTATAGGAAAGGGGATGGAGGGATCCAGTGAGGCATGTTAGGGCTAGGGATGGTTCTGATGGGTTAGGCTTCTGGGGTTGAAGGATATGGTGGACTGATGAAGGGTTTGGGGCTGCCGGTGATGGCGGTTTGAGGAAGGTACGAAGGTGGGTTTGGAGAGATGGGTTTCGGTGATATGGTTTGGATGGAAGGATGATGAACTCCGAAATCAACGGACGTCTTACAGGTGACTAGATCTTATCTTTGATACCAAACTGGTGTAGCCTCGGATCTCCGATCGAGAGTAGATCAATCTCCAAAAGGATTGATCGAATCCAAAGATAGATTCCAGCTCCTCGGGCACCTTTACAAGAGGAAAAACAGCAATACAGATATAAATCTCAATAGAGAACTTTAATTGATTGAAAATAAGCATGTCCATTACAATGAAAGACTCCTTATGTAGGAGTGATTTTCTAAACGAGTAAAAACTATCTCTCAACAATCATGGCTTTCTAAAATAAATTAAGTAATTACTAAATCCTATTAAGCAATTATTAAATATTAATCCAACATAAAATAAGAAATAAATCTATTAATTAGGAGCTATCTAATTAAGGATAGGGATCCTTGATCTTGGATAGATCATGGATCAAGTGGGGCCCATTAAAGTGGCCCATTAATGTCTGGCCGGATATGGGATCTAGCTTGCATTAGTGGTGAATTTGAAGGCAATCCTTCTTTGTGTTGAAGCAGTCTTAGGTTTGAAGGTGAACTTTTTCAAGAGTGAGATTCTAGCAGTTCGTCTTTGTGATGCTCAATTGTTTGGCTAGGCTAATCTCATGAGGTACAAACTGGGAACCCTTCCCACTGCTTAGTTAGGGCTCCCCCTTTGCCTGGATGGAGCTTCTAAAGATTTGTGGAACCAAGCTATTGAGAGTGTGGCTAGTAAGCTTGCCTTTTGGAAGGCAAATTATCTTTCTTTCGGAGGTTGTATTACTCTTGTTAAGTTCGTGCGTTCGAGCTTGCCTATATATTTTATATCGATCTTTAAATGCCCCGTGATGGTTGCCAAATGCTTGGAAAAACTCCAATGTGATTTCCTTTGGAGGGGGATAGTTGACCGAAAAAGGTTTCATCTGGTAAGCTGGAGCAAAGTTTGTAGGTCCAAAAGGGAGGAAGGTCTCGGCATTAGACCTATGAGAATGTTGAATGATGAACTTCTTGG
The DNA here is from genome assembly GCA_037013555.1 of Sextonia rubra. Lineage (NCBI taxonomy): Eukaryota > Viridiplantae > Streptophyta > Magnoliopsida > Laurales > Lauraceae > Sextonia > Sextonia rubra. The sequence continues at coordinate 71,764,445 of JASUAD010000001.1, forward strand.
AAAATGGTTCTAGCAGCTTGGAGATGAGCAAGAGGGCTTTTGGAAGCAAATTCTAATGTCTAAATATAATGTCCATAGAGATGAGTGAGACCCTCAGAGACTAAGTAATCACCACTTGAGTTAGTGGAGAGGATTTCTGTTTGTTAGGGACAAATTTTGACTCTTTGATTCGTGTTCGGGTTGGTAATGGAGAGAGAATAAGATTTTGGCTTGACACTTGGGTGAGGGACGCTCCTTCAACCTCTCAATTCCCTAGCCTTTTTCATTGTGCTTGTGATGGTTTGGCTTTGGTTAAAGATTGCTTCACTAGAAGTGGAGTCCGTGTTACTTGGGCAGCGACTTTCCGAAGAAACATTAAAGAGGTGGAGATTGTTGAATTTGCTGGGTTCCTTTCTATTTTGGAAAATGTGTTCATTCTAGATGTGGGGGTTCATAAACAACTCTAGATGGGTGCAGTGGAAGGTTCTTTCTCTTGCACTTCTTTTTTCTTTTGCTCTCCATGGTGATTTGTTGCCTTATATCTCCTTTGATAATGTTTGGAAGGCTAAGGTCCCCCCTACAGTAGTGGCTTTTAATTGGTTGGCTATTTCTGGGGCTATTCTCACGATGGATAACCTTTGCAGGTGTAATGTAACCATTGTGAATGTTTGCCCAATGTGCCTTCGGAATACAGAATCTGTGGACCATCTTCTTCTTGATTGTGAGGTGGCTGAATTGCTACTTGGACCATGTGAAGAGCCGACATCTTCTTTGCACATCATCATCCTTGTCATCTCACCCCAGACTTTGATCAACATCATCAAGTAGACCCCACAATGAAGACTCGATTCACCCCAGTAAAGTTGATGATTGTACGGATCAGATCAAATCATCTTGTAATTACCTTCCTGCCAATCCTACCTCTGTAACTCCTCTGCCTTCTTTGAGATGGACTTTTTCTAGGTTTCGGCAGAAATGGAACTATAATGCTTGGAGCCATGAAATTTGAGGAATCCCTCTCTCATTGATATGTTGTGAGGAATCTAGAACCCTTGTAAGCAATCTTTGATTGTGAAATTCCTTGTTGTTCTTGGGTTTCACAAAATTCTTTGGGTGTCTTCTATTAGGCTTGGATGATGGGTTTGGGCACGAGTACAGTGGAAGGTCCTTTCTCCAGCACTTCTTTTTTGCTCTCCATGATGATTTGTTGCTCCATATCTCCTTTGATAATGTTTGTAAGGCTAAGTTTCCTCCTACAGTAGCGGCTTTTAATTGGTTCGCTATTTCTGGAGCTATTCTTACGATGGATAACCGTTGTAGGTGTAATGTAACCATTGTGAATGTTTGCCCAATGTGCCTTCGGAATGCAGAATCTATGGACCATCTTCTTGATTGTGAGGTGGCTCAATTGCTATGAAGATCATTTCTGTTTTTGGTTTGATTGTTCTTGGGTTTCACAAAATTCTTTGGGTGCCTTCTGTCAGGTTTGGATGATGGGGTTGGGCACGAGTAAAGGAAGAATTATGTGGAGAGCTTCATTCTTTGTTGTTTGTGGATTTTTTGGTAGGAAAGAAACCCTAGGTGTTTTAAAAGGGAAGAGTTCCTCCAAAGAGGCCCTAGTGTTGAAAGTCAAGTTCCTTGTGGTTTGTTGGGTTTTGGTCTTTCCTTCTTTCAAAGGTTATACTTGATCTTCTTTTGAGAGGTCAAAGAGAGATGCACTTTTTCCTTTCCTTTTAGGGCCAAAATCCTTCTTTCTTGGACGCCCTCGCCGGCGGGTATCTTTAAGCATAATTTTAATGGGACTGCTACGGGCAATCTCTGTCCTTTAAGAATTGGGGGCATTTTCAAAGATAATAGGGGGCTTCATCTTCTTTCTTTCTCGGGGCTCTTTGGCTTTCGTTTGATCAATGAGGCTGAGTTGCTTTTTCTTCAAGTTGGTCTCACATAAGCGGCTTGGTTGGGTTTCAAAAGCCTCATTGTTGAAGGAGATTCTAAATGTGTGATTGAATGGGCTTCTTGTTTACCTATTTCTCCTTGGCGTATGGTAGATATTTATGAAGAAGTTCTTGAGTTGGCTTCAAAGCTTAATGCATTCTTTTCTCTCGTGAAGCAATCAGCTAATGGGGTGGCGGATGAGTTGGCTAAAAAAGGGTTGGGAGAGATGATATTTTAGTAGAGAATTTTTAGTGTGGTGTTCCCTTTTTGGTTGTTCTGTTATTTCCTTTCTTTTGTTCGGCTTTCTTTTTGCTTTTCAGTATATGTCTCTTATGTTGGTTGGCTTTTAATAAATTTGTGTTACAACTAACAAAAATCACCATCAAAGCCTTGTCCCATCTATGTTGGGGTCGACTACATGGTCTCTATTCTGATCTATCTTGAGCCAATCCTTAGATATATTGCACTTCTTTAGATCTATTTCTACTACCTAATCATGAAAATTAAATATATATATAATATTAGAGAAATTAAGAAGGATAAAATTAAAAATGAGTGATTTCAAAAGTACCTTCGGGTAGCATCAATAGGTGATAAAATTAGAGAAACCCTTTTGAAATGGTTTGGGCATGACCAACACTTGCCAACAATGATGACGGTGAGGAAAAGTTTGTCTATGTAAGTTGATGGCCCACCAAGGAGAAGGGGTTGGCCAAAGAGGACGTGAATGGAGGTAGCAAAAATAGATCTGAAGATGTACAACTTATCTAAGGATTTGGTTAATGATAGAATAGAATGGAGAAGCAGAATTCATGTAGCTGACTCCAACATAGTTGGGACAAGGTTTTGATCAAATGATGATGATGATGATGAAGAAAACAGGGTCAACGGTTTTGCAACTTAAACATCCTCTTCCTTTTTTTTTTTGAAAAGAGTGATTGTATTGATTGCTTCAGAAAACTTTACAGTATAAAAGGTCTATACCGAAACCAAAAAATGCCCCAAAAATAAAGAGCAAGAGACCCCCAACCCCTAAAAGACGGGCAGGGAAACTTGACAGGAAGCTCATGAAAGGGCACACATAAACAAAGGCCTTGAAACACCCTATTTGGAAGACTATTTGCGACTACATTTTCTTAATGCTTGATTTGAGTGAAAGAACTGCGTCACTTCGAAGAGAAATGAGATGTCTCTTCAATTAAGTCAGCCAAAAACCAAGAAGCATTGACGGAATCGGTGGAAGCCCACTGTAATATACATGAGGAGTCACCTTTGACCAACAATCTAGAGGGATTAAGCTAGAGCGCTTCACGCAGGTCAACATCCAAGGCCAAAAGCTTAGCCTTGTTGACATAACAGAGACCTCACCGAACCCAAATAATGGAGGAGAGATAGGCCAGCATCATTTCTAATGATCCCTCCACGCCCTGCCCTACCAGTATTTCCAAGAGCACTGCCATCAAAATTAAGTTTCAGGATGCTTGAAGGGGGAGGGCACCATCTAACCGATATAATGATACAGAGGGGCTTCGAAAAGGTGATCTCATTCCAATTCTTAATGATGGAGTTGACCATGATACCATTGAAGATGGGAAGAGGTGAGGCCCACTACACCACTAATCTCTTCACTTTATCACTGAATGCACTCCATCAGAGGATTTACCAACGAAGCATCTAGCATGCCTTTCTTTCCAAATTGTCCAAACCATAGCCATGAAAGAAAGATTCGACATGATTCTACCTCTCTTTGAACCCAACCTTAGCCTCCAAGACTCGAATAAATCCTTGAAATATTGAGGGAGAGGCCTGCTATAGCGGAACCACGCCATGATTGTCTTCCAAAGAGATTGGGCAACTGGGCAGTTAACAAAATGGTGAACAATGAACTCCTCATTAGCGAGACACATTGGGCAAGCCTTAACTATGGTCACAGGACTACGTCTTAGGTTGTCCATGGTTCGGATGCCTCCCAAAAGGGCTGACCAAGCAAAAGCCGTCACTCTGGGAGGGGCTTTGACAGACCAAAGGCTTTGCCAATTAACTTGGGATTCCACGGCCTCCCTAGACATAGATGCAAAAAAGGATGCCACAGTGAACTTGCCATTTGTAGCAACCTTCCAAATTCTTCTATCATTCCACTAGTAGGGATGAAGACCTTGCCAATAACTGACCTTGGCAATAACTTGAACATCCTTTTCAGTCTTCACTCTTATGATCACTAAACTCTCTTAAAATATTCTTTTTCCCCTGCTAGTTGAACTATTTGACTCAAACTTTGCACCAAAGTTCTAGCCTAACTTGCATTTCTTGTTTGAGCAGTGAGCACCATGTCGTTTTGAGCTAGATATAGCAAAAGGGGTTTTTTTTTTCAAGTTGTTCATAATCAAGGTAGACAAATGAGGGCTTGGAGGAGACATTTAGTGTAACACAACTCCTATTGGGATCTCCATTAACTCTTCATACTCTGAGTTACACTTGTAATTGCCCCTTCCTCTCTTCTATAAATCTCAATATGACCACTAGAGATGCATTTTCTCTCTGACGATTGTCAAATAATTGCATCGATATACTAAACTCTTCATAGTCTGAGTTACGCTTGTAATTACCCCTTCCTCTCTTCTATAAATCTCAATATGACCACTAGAGATGCATTTTCTTTTTGATGATTGTCAAATAATTGCATCGATATACTATCTTAGGCCTTTCGTAAATCAATAATGATTGCATTTAATATTTTTTTCTTAGCTTTTCTGTAGTTTCAACAGGGAAATAGCTTCTGTTTAAATTTACCTGGTATGAACCCAAGGTTCTAAAAAAGAGTAATACTTCTTTTTTTTAAGAAAGAGTGATACTTCTTTTACTCATTCTCAAAGCTGTATTTCAAATTTATTTTGCTCACATAAAGCTTATGTAGAAGTTATGGATTGAATTGTAATTTGTTCTGGGCAACCCTTTTGGCAGAAGTGATAAAAGTCTGAGCACAGGTTAAAAAAAAGGAATAAAAAAAGAAAAAGAAAAAAAAATGCTTTGGCAGAAATCGAGTTATTGATGTAGTTTGTGTTTTTCATTTGCAAGGAGTGTGATTTGGTTTGGGCAACTGTGTAGCAGAATTGAGTAATTGTGTTTTTTGCTGTCGTACTCATATGTATGGTATTATATATCATCCGGTACATACCATATTGACTGGTATGTATCAGTTTCTTCAAGGAGCCCTTGCAGAATATCAATCTGGAGTGCATTGACTGCAGTTTTCTCTGCTTTCCTAAGAAAGAAAGAAATGTCTGATTGTTGCTTTTTCAATTTGAAGGTGATCCAAGATTGCAGATTGTGTCACTGTTGATATTTTTTTATCATATATGATTATTTTGATGTTAGATGTTATGTACATCTGCTAATTTGTTTGCAGAACCCATTATGTTTATTGGTATGAAATTAAAAAGGCATAGTTTGATGTCTTATTGTTCCTCATGAATATATTATCTTCTCAACTGCAGGCTGAGGGGAATGAAGCATTTCAAGCTGGAAGGCATGCAGAAGCAGTTGAGCATTATACTGCTGCTTTACAATGCAATGTGGAATCACGTCCATTTGCTGCAATATGTTTTGCAAATCGTGCTGCAGCATACCAAGCTTTGGGCCAAATTACAGATGCAATTGCAGATTGCAGTCTAGCAATAGCTCTTGATTCCAATTATCCAAAGGTTTGCCATTTAGATGCTTAGAGAAAATTTATTTTGCTAGGCATGAAAGTTTGTAGCTATCCTGCCTTTCTGATCAGATCCTTCTGTGTCCTTCCCACCCATTTCTTGGCATGACCATGAGCACCTTAATGCAAGTTCATATCTATTATTTCAGATAGAGTTCATATGTGTAGAATTGTTCTATTCTAAGCAAAATTTATTTGGGGGCAGAAACATACTAGTCGGTTCAGTTGCACAAAATTTATTGCAGCAGTAACATACACTAGTCGGCTCAGTTGCAAAACTGAATTGACTAGTACATCCAAAAGCCACTGGGTGAGATACTATAAACTGACAGGTTGATGAAAGCTATGCTTACCTTCATATTACATCTTTGAGTTTCAGAATGATCAATTGCATGATAGAGCATAATCAAAAGGAATAAGGATTGTGGTAAGCTTACAAGGTTGGTCACTTTGGTGTAAGTGATTGTCCTCAATAGCTCATGCCCAAGTTTCCTTTCTAACCAGTGTCTATTAGAAAGGCCTTTAACACATCTTTTGTTCCTGTTTCCTGTTGGAAGAAGCTTTGGGAAGATTTCAGGATCTTTTACACCGAAGAATAATACCACATTTTTTGGAAGATCTAAGCATTTTGGACGTGCTGTTCATCTAAATAGCGACACCTGTTTATATTTATTTCATTTGAACTGAACTAAAATATGATGTCTTAAATTGTATATTTAGAGGATGTTGTTTTTCATTTTTTTTTCTTTTTCTTATTCTTCAATATTTTTAAATGTTTTTGGGCTCTAGGGTGCAATTTGGTTTGACTCTATTTTTTGCACATGTGATTTGTTGGAGTTGATGCGACTCTAGGGGGACTGAGTCGCCTCCTAAGACCAATTTTTAAATCCTTGCAATAGGTCCATTTGCCATACTATTTTAAACTTGGTTTGTGTCACCACCTACCAAAATATCAACTCTGCCTAGTATTTTTTAGCAATCAAATCCAATGGTTTGAAACAATCTAAAAGAAAGGGCAACCCAATGCACAAGGCTTCTGCCATTACAGGGTCTAGGGAGGGTCAGATGTCTGCTTCGCCCAACCAAAAGCAGAGAGGCTGTTCCTGCGTTAAGACAAAGTTAAGTGATGGCCATAGTTACTGGCAGCATACTCCAAAACTCACTCTCAACCCTGAGCTTCATGCCTTTTTGTAGAGCATCAAACCACTCAACTCAATGGCTGTCCGGTTACATCGGATAGTGACAGCGTCACGTCACTACAATTGCTACTCTGCAACAGTCTGTGTGTAGCTTATGTCCTATTACCCTTTCTATGAACTGAACATCTTTTCTTAATATACATCCTCTATTATGAAAAAAAAAATGCCTTAGATGAGATGGCTAAAAATGTCACCTAAATGGCAGGCAGCCAATCCACAATCCCCTCTTTGATGTAATTAGATGGAGGGCCCATGGGCAATACATGCGACATGTAATCATTTTAAGGGCTGTCACACCAAAGTGACAACCCATGTCACCTAGAAAGTTTTCTGAAAAAGCTTATATCTGCTTGTGAAAAATGGAAGACACAGATTTTGATGCATATCCTAAATTATATATCTCCATTGCAGGAAAAAGATTACTCAAATTAAACAATCTTGTAGTGAGGGTGATTGTTACCTTTTTTTTTTTTTTTTTTTTAATGTTTGTTGAGTATTTTGGGCCATGCAGTATATGTTTCAATGCACTAATCCTTATGAAAATGGGACTTACATATGCAAGATTTTCATCAAGGATATATATGAAGGAGCAGTAACAAATGTGAGAACCACATATGGAGAAACAGGTGGATTCCCCGTGACTATAGGTTTGCATCAGGGATCAGTTTTAAGCCCTTATCTCTTTGCATTAATTATGGATGAGTTAATTATGCATATTCAAGAAGAAGTACCATGGTGTATGTTGTTTGCAGATGATATAGTATTAGTGGATGAATCAAGAAATGGTGTAAATGCAAAACTCGAGAGATGGCGGGGGGCATTAGAATCTAGAGGCTTTAAAATAAGTTATACAAAGATAGAATATATAGATTGCAACTTCAGCGGATATATACAGAGTGTTGAAACTACTGTCAAAATTGAAACGCATGAGATACTACATAGAGATTCTTTTTGGTATCTGGGCTCGATGATTAGTAAGGATAGGGAGATTGACGAAGATTTTGGGCAAAGAATAAAAGCTACATGGCTAAAGTGGAAACTAGCTTTTGGAGTACCTTGTGACAGATGAACGCCAATGAAATTGAAGGGCAAATTTTACAAGATAGTGGTTAGGCTAGTTATGACATATGGAGTAGAATGTTTGTCAATTAAGAAGATGCATATACATACGATGGGTGTGGCGGATATGAGAATGTTTAGGTGGATGTGTAGTAAAATTAGAAAAGATAAAATTAGAAATAAGCTTTTTCAAGAGCATTTAGGGGTAACACCAATAAGGGGATAAGATTAGAGAAACCTATTTAAGATGGTTTGGGCATGTTGAGTATAGGCCAGTAATGACACCGGTGAAAAAAAGCTTGGCTATACAGGTGGATGTCCCATCAAGAGGTAGGGGTAGGCCGAAGAAAATATTGATGGAGGTCATTGAATTAGATTTGAAAAAGTTTAACTTATCTAAGGATTTGACCCAAAATATAACGGAATGGAGAAACAGAATTCATGTAGCCGACCCCAACATGGTTGGGATAAGGCTTTGATGATGATGATGATGATGATATACAAGATTTTCATATGTGAGTTTTACATACTCGGAATTTATGTTTAGGTATTGATAAAATTTTGTGCTAGTTGTCAACCTACCTAATGCAACCATCTTCCTTTACTTAGGCTTAGGACCAGTAGCAAAAATTAGCGAAGTTAGGGTTGTGAAAGTGAGGAAAGCATTGAAACAAATGAAGAAAGGGTATTAGTTCAAATGACATTCTGCTGGAGGCTTAGAAATGCTTAGGGGAGGTTGGGGGGATTTGGTTAGCTAGGCTCTTGAATAAGATATTAATGATAAAGAAAATGCTAGATGAATGGAGAAGTGATGAAGTATCCAATGGTGGACCTAGGTTTTTCTCTTAAGGAGGGCAAAAAGAAAATTCTCTTAATGAGAAATGAATAAAAAGATTAAAAAATATCTTAACATAATATTGAAATTAAATTTGAGATCATGTGTTCAATCTAATTTTACCTATAAACTAGTTATTAGATTATTCCTCAAAGATGATAAAATTGATGAACTTGTGTCACTCTCCACATCCAACAACATTTAATTATGGGTTTGAAAGATTAGAGAAGAATTAAAATTGCTTTATTTTAGCATTTTGACTTATGAGTGAATGATATTGATATAAAAAATGAAATTAATTTATTTCCTTGGACATCATATTATGAGGATGATGTTCACAAAAAATAGTCTTGATATTTGGCCCATTGTTTAGAGTTCAAATTCTTCACTAATTAGACAAAATTCTAAGGTTGATGGAACCTTGGGCATGTAATTAGTGTAGAGAGCCCAAATGCACCTCTAGTTATAACCACATGAAATGTCTTATTTAAAACTTAGGGTAGATCTAATTAATTCAGATCTTAAATTAAATTTTTAAAAATTCAGTTTTGACAACAACTTAAATGGATAAGTACTTAAAATGTGTTGATTATGAGTGCGAAACTTGAGTGGATTTGGATAACACATTCAATAAAAAAAAATTAAAAAGAAAAAACGGAAGGAGAAGCAATGCACACGTATTTTATTAGAGGAATGAGAAAGGAGAGTGATAAAAATAACTACTTTAAGTCATTTGATGAGTTGTCTTGTTGATAAAAGTAAAAGACATAACTACCCTTATGTTTTAATGATTTTGTTATTACCAGAAGGGAAAAGAAAGTTTGATGACGGGCAAAAATAAAAAATAAGCGAAATGACAAGGTACATAGTGCATAAGAATGAAAAATGCCCATTTGAATTTTATATATTCTTTTTCCTATTTGAAAGGAAACTAGAGGTTGAGGGGGGGCAATTGCCCCCTAACCACTATGTGGGTCTGCCACCGGTAGTACCTATATTTAATAATAAGAGAGAGATATAAAACTGTACCAACTACCATGAGATTAAACTTATGAGTAATATTATTTTTTTTATCGGTATTATGAGTAATACTACGAAGCTATAAGAGAGTGTAATGGAGTAAATACTTAAACAAAAAGGCCAAGATATCTGAATATAAATTTGGTTTTATGTCAGGGAGCTCAACTATGGAAGCTATCTTCTTACTTAGGCAATTAGTGGAAAAACTATCATGAGAAGAGGAAAAATCTACGAGTGGTCTTCATCGTTCAGGAAAAAAGATATGATGGGGTACCTAGAGATTTAATTTGGTGGGTTTTAAATGAAAGGAATGTTCCAACCATAGTTCAAAATTGTGGCCGCTACGCTACACTATTTTGAAAATAGTGGTGCTCTTACCTAGTAGAGCCAAGCAATTTTAATTTGCCACACTGCTTTTCCAATTTCCTCTCCTCAATAGCCTTTCCTATAGTTGTCTTTATCCTTACATAGTTCTAAATCATTGAAAAAAAAGCAGAAGATTGGCCGCCACTACAAAAGATTTGATTTTTTTTACCACATAAAAATTCACACTGCTACATGGCTAAGTATCGCCGCAACCGCTACATATCCTCTTTTATGTAGCGTTTTGGCCATTAGCTGCTACGCTCGCCGTAACCACTATTTTCATCTTTGGTTCCAAGATGTTATATTGAAATTATTATAGACATGTATGAAGGAGCGACAACGAGTATGAGAACTAACTGTGGAGAGATAGTTGAGTTCCCAGTGACCTTAGCACTTTCCAGTTTTGCATTGCTTATGGATGAGTTAATTGCTCATATTCAAGACGATGCACCTTTACTTTTGTTGTTTGCAGATATACGATTAGTGGATGAATCAAGAGATGGTTTGAATCAAAAACTCGAAAAATGGTGGGAGGCTTTCGATGCCGTGGGCTTTAAAATAAGTCGTACAAAGATAGAATATTTGGAGTGCAACTTTAGTAGAAATATACAAAGAGTTAAAACTATTATGATAATTGATACTCAATGGATACCACAAAGAGATTCATGCTGTTACCTAGCTTGACAATTAGCAAATAACAAGAAAGGGAGAGTGATGAAGATGTTGAATACAGGGTAAAAGTTGGATGTTGAAGTAGAGACTTACATCTGGAATGCTTTGTAATTGACGAATGCCAATAATATTGAAGGAAAAATTTTATAGGATGGTGATTAGACCAGTTAGGATCTATAGAGTATAATGTTGGCCAACAAGAAGCAATATATGCACAAAATGGATGTAGTAGAGATGAGAATGTTTGGTATAACTAGGAAGGATAAAATTTGAAATGAGCAATTTCGATAGCATTTAGGGTTAGCATCAGTGCACAATAAAATTAGTGAAACCCATTTAAGATGATTTGGGTATGTCCAACGTTTGTCGGCAATGACAGCGGTAAGGAAAAGTTTGGTAATAAATTTAATGGCCCACCAAGACAAAGGGGTGGGCCGAAGAGGGCGGCGTGGATGGGGATAGTAAAAATAGATATGAAGAAGTGGAATGTGTCTAAGGATTTGACTCAGGATAGGTTAGAATGGAGAAACAGAATTCATGAACTCGAATCCAACATAGTTGGGACAAGGGTTCGATGATGTTGGTGGTGGTAGTGGTGGTCGTGTTGAGCTTTACACACTATTTGTCTGAAAGCACCACTTCCATATGGGTAAATATCGGACAGTTTGGATTACATATGTAAAATCTTCATATATCCCAAAATCTATGAATGTTTAAGGCTTGAAACTAAATATTTTGGAGTTTAATGGGTCAATAAAAAATTTGAATGGTTCAGGATAAAAATATGGGCCCGTAGGAGTTACAAAAATTAAAAGGTGGTAGTTTTCAAAGAAGCATGGGCACATACACGGGATACAGATACGACACAATATGGACACGCCGATACGGCATTTCTAAAAAAATTAGGTCACGAACACGTCGGGGGACACGTTATTAATATTTATTAATTTATATATATCATCGTTACGAAAAAAATAATATCATTTTAACTTTTTAATCAATTTCGCAATCAAAATTTAAAAATTCAAGTACTAACTAACAAACATATCAAATTATCATCTATCAACACAACACTAAAACATAATTCATAATCATTAAACATGAAATATTCATAGTTCCATAAAATCCATACAAAGAAAAGGGAAAATCATCTCTTCCCCACCCTCCAAAAAAAAAAAAAAAAAAAAAACAAAAAAGCAAAAAAGAAGCCAATCTTGAGGCCTATTCTTTAGTGAAGATTTATTTGTCTTTTGCTTGTGATATGCTTAATATTAACAATCATACACTTTTCCATGGTATAAAATTATCATATATCAAGTTTACAAGTTTTAGTAACCACATGTTAACAAAGTGTCTAAGAAATATCAGCCACATGTTTATTTTTTAGTCATAGACACAGGCTTAGAATTGTAGGATACATTGCAAAAAGTGACAAAAATTAAGATTTTAGTTCTTAATTATGGATACGTCTAAAATAGTATTAGACACGTGTCCGAGAGTGTCTAAGGAGTGTCGGTGTCCAACACGTATTTGACACAGATATGTCACTTTCTTAGAGGTATTCCTGCTTCTTAGGTAATTTTCATATGAAGCTTAACTAGAGAGGTGTACAATCATGTCAAATCTTTTTAGGTATGAAGAATTTCATATGAAAATGGCATCATTTATAGACCATTTCACACCTCATTTACACGTGAGTACAAAAACAATTGTGACCATGCATAAATGTTATGCATTTGCAAAATTTACATATGTAAGTCAGTGTAAACAATGGACCCCTAAGTTACTTAATTGTTGGTCATGTCCATTTTGGTTTTCTCACCATGAGATGTCTGTTCTCGCTATGTTCGTAGTTTCTCCCAACTGTCTTCCTTAGTTACTTTCCTTGATATTAGAACTCTTTAGAGGACTTACAGTGTGACTTTTTCCTCCATAATCCTTTTTCCGTTGGAAATGGTTTATGTAGTACCACTGATATGCATCTTATCATCTTCAAGTAGATGGTAAATCGCTTTGCTCTTTGTATAGAGACTAGAGCATAGGTTGTTTACCCCCTTCAATGCCTGCATCAACTCTACTATAACAATGGCGCTACCTAGTGACTAGTTGGAAGTTTTGTTTCGCTCACATTGGATGAGAGGCAAATGAGATATGCAGCTCCCACCCAAAGAGGATATCTGTAGATTTGTGGGTATCCGGATATGGGGATATGCATTTCCCTTTTTCTATGGTGAATTGTAATTGTAAATATGACAATCATTAACTGAAAGTGGGGAAACCCTTCATTTACTTATTTTAGAAAAGGACTAGTGAGTTTTTTGGCCCAACCGTAAAGGCTTACCGGTGGAGTCTTGGAGGATGCGAGTTCAAGTTACGGAAATAGCCTCTTCAAAATGAAGGTAAGGCTGCGTACATCTTGCCCTCCCTAGATCTCGCTATGCAAGAGCCTTGTGCACTGTGCTGCCCTTTTCCCGCTTTAAGCGACGTGTTGCAACGTCGCCCGGTTGCAGTGAAAAGTATGCAAGGGCTGCCACATGACTTTGAGCTAGTGCAGTTAAAGAAGTTAGTCCATGAGAAAAAAAGGAGGAATAGGAAAATTAGACTTGCTACTTGGAATATAGGAACATTGACAAGCAAGAACATAGAGTTGGTTGAGATAATAAAAAGAAAAAAAATTAGCGTGGCTTATATACAGGAGACAAGGTGGAAAGGGAATAAAGCAAAGAAGCTCACGGTTGGATATAAGCTTTTTTATGCAGGAAAGAGTAATACAAGGAATGGAGTGGGTATATTTCTAAATAAGGATTTGAAAGAGAAAATTGTGGGGCTAAAGAGGTTTAGTGACAAAATTATAGCAATTAAACTAGTGTTAGACGAAGACATAATCAATATCATCAGTGTATATACTTCCCACGTAGGACTAGAGGAAAGTGTGAAAAGACAATTTGGGAGGAGATGGATGATTTACTGCGAGAAATTCCAAATAGTGATAAGATTTTCCTCGGAGGGAATTTAAATAGGCATATAGAAAGAGATAATAGAGGATACGAGAAAGTGCATTGAGGGTAAGGATTTGGAGAAAAGAATGAATTCGGAAACACTATATTGGATTTTGCAGTGGCATTTGATCTTGTGGTAGTAAACACTTACTTTAAAAAGAGAGATGAGCATTTAATTACTTATAATCGTGGGAGTAACAGGCGTCCGATAGACTTTTTTCTAGTTAGAAAATAGGACTGATTAGCTTGTAAAGATTGCAAGGTTATTGCAGGAGAGAGTTTGATCACACAACATAGGCTCGTAGTTTTAGATATTTGCTTTAGAAGTAGAAAATGGGCGGTAGTAAACAAAATGGGCCCTAAAATAAAGTGGAGAGATTTGAAGGGGGAAGGAACAAATATATTTGAGAACAAAATGATTGAGAAAGGAGAATGGAATATTGAATGAGAAACTACAGTCATGTGGAATTAAATGGCTAATTCCATTAGGAAGGTTGCAAAGGAGGTACTTGGAGAATCAAAAGAAAAATATGTTATAAAGAAACATGGTGGTAGAGTGTGAAGTTCAGGAAGTTATTCGAGACTAAAGACAGTGCTGTAAAGTTTGGCAGGGGACTAAGAGTATAAAAATTTTTTGAGTTGTATAAGAATGCAAAGAAAGAAGCTAAGAGAGTAGTAAGTAGTGCAAAATTCAAAGCATATGACGACCTCTATAATAGATTGGGAACAAGAGAATGAGAGAAGAATATTTTTAAGTTCACAATAATAAGAGAAAAGAAAAGTAGAGACTTGGATCATGTTAAAATGTATCAAGGACAGTGAGGAAAATGTTTTAGTGAAGGTCAACGATATTGAAGAAATGTGGAAGGAATATTTTAGCAAACTTTTAAATGAAGAACATATGTGGGATACAAGAACTAGGGAGGATGCTTCATTAGCAGAGCATACTTTTCTCAGCAGAATTAGAGGAGTCGAAGTGAAGGAAACATTGAAGCGAATGAAAACAGGAAAGGCAATAGGCCCATATGACATTCCGATAGAGATATGAAAATACTTAGGAGAGGTTGAGGTTGGTTATGTAGACTCTTTAATAAGATACTTGTGACAAAGAAAATGCCTGATGAATGAAGAAAAAGCATTGTAATACCTATATATAAGAATAAGAGAGATATACAAATTGTACTAACTATCGAAGGATTAAACTTATGAGTCATATTATGAAGTTATGGGAGAGAATTATGGAGCAAAGACTTAGACAAAAGACCAAGATTGCTGAAAATCAATATGGTTGTATACCAGGGAGGTCAACTATGAAAGCTATATTTTCACTTAGGCAATTAATGGAAAAATATCAAGCAATGAGGAAAAATCTACACATGGTTTTTATCGATTTAGAAAAATCCTAAGATAGAGTCCCAAGGGATTTAATTTGGTGGGTTTTGAAGATAAGAAATGTCCCTAACGGTTACATTGAAAATTTTAAGGATATGTATGAAGGAGCAGTAACAAATGTGAAAACCACATGTAGAGAAGCAGGTGGATTCCCCGTGACTATAAGTTTGCATCAGGGATTAGCCTCAAGCCCTTACTCATTGCATTGATTATAGATGAGTTGGCTGCGTATATTTAATAGTACCATGGTGTATGTTGTTTGCAAATGATATACTATTGGTGGATGAATCAAGAAATGGTATAAATGCAAAACTCAAGAGATGGCGGGGTACACTAGAATCTAGAAGCTTTAAAATAAGTCATACAAAGATAGAATATATGGATTGTAATTTCAGTGGACATATACAAAGTGTTAATACCACTGTCAAAATTGAAACTTATGAGATACCACATAGAGATTCTTTTTGGTATATGGGCTCGATGATTAGTAAGAATGGGGAGATTGACGAAGATTTTGAGCATAGAATAAAAGCAACATGGCTGAAGTGGAGACTAGCTTTTGGAGTGCCTTGTGACAGACGAACGCCAACGAAATTGAAGAGCAAATTTTATAAGATAGTGGTTAGACCAGCTATGACATATGGAGCAGAATGTTGGCCAATTAACAAGATGCATATTTATATATATAAGATGGGTGTGATGGAGATGAGAATGCTTAGGTGGATGTGTAGTAAAATTAGGAAAAATGAAATTAGAAATGAGCTTTTTCAATAGTATTTAGGGATAGCACCAATAGGGGATAAGATTATAGAAACTTGTTTAAGATGATTTAGGCATGTTAAGCGGAGGCCGGTTATGGCACTAGTGAGGAAAAGTTTGGTTATCTAAGTAGATGGCCCATCAAGAGGTAGGGATAGGCCGAAGAAAACATTGATCGAAATCATTAAATCAGATTTGAAGAAGTTTAACTTATTTAAGGATTTGGCTCAAAATAGAACGAAATGGAGAAATATAATTTATTTAACCGACCTCAACATGGTTTGGATAAGGCTTTGATGAAGCTGATGATGACGATTAGTGAGTTATTGGAAGTCACATAAGATTTAAGAGGATGTGATGATTGTCCTTTTCTTATCTTAAATGTGTCCTAGATCAACAAAGAAAACTAACCTTTTCTTTTTGATAGATAAGATGATTTGAAAAGTGAGAATGAGCACCTTCCAACTGTTCAATGCACTATTGTCTCAACATTTTTTAAATGTTCACCAATAACGATGACTAATGCGCATCTTGTAGTTGTTATGGAGATGCCTCCTTTGCAATTGCGTGTTTTTCATCATTAAATTTCTATTGCTGATATAAAAAAAAAAAAAACCGGCCCTCTTCTCTTGTCTTTGCTTCTCCTCTACACTTTTAGCTCTTCCTGGCTGCCCCCATTCTCCTTGTTGCGTCTTGCAGGAGTTGCCTTTACACTCTTATCCTATTATGATTAAATTTATTTCTTCTAGTTTGGATTAAAAAATAACTTGGTATTGGGAAATTGTCCTTATTTTATTGATCATTCTGCTACATACATCCGTATATGAACTCTAACGTCTAGTACTACATTTTCATCTGGGGAAAACTTATATTTTCTGTCCAATAGTTTTGATTTTGAGCAGTAGTGGGCAGTTTTCTTGTAATGATTTCATGCATACTTTGGTTCTTTCTCGTGAGCATTTTGAAGACAAGCCTTGTCAAGATGCAGTCAAAAACTTCCTATTATAAAGAACTTTGCTATTAATAACCTTTATTTTCTAATTGTCTCCATCGATTTGTAGGCAATTTCTAGAAGGGCCACCTTACATGAAATGATCAGAGATTATGGGCAAGCAATAAATGATCTTCAGAGACTTATTTCTCTACTTGAAAAGCAGACAGATGATAAGCTGAGTCAGTCTGGGAGATTAGGAAGATCAACCACTAGTGTCAATGACATAAGACAAGCTCAAATGAGGCTTGCTACAATGGAGGAAGAATCCAAAAAAGGAATCCCACTAGAAATGTACTTGATCTTGTAAGTTTCATCAAACTTAAATTTCTTGTTTGTAATTTCCATCTACTGTGCATCATTTATGATTTTTAGGTTGTAGGCAATTAAAAATTCCCTCTCATGGTTACAGCAACTGTAAACTGTAATACGTATTCAAAGATAGTTTATCTGAAAATATAGGTTTGGAAGCAGGAGTTCCAAATATTTTCTCTTTTTGAATACCAATTGCTGCTTTCCCCACAGTAGGTACACCAGAAACTTGAATTGATGTATGATACATTATTGGGTGCTGAATCTCAGGAAATGTTCAGTTTTCTATTTCAATTATCCAGTTTCTGTACATGTAGGGCCTTTTATTCAGTGATCTGTACTACTCACATTGTTTTCCCTACTAATGGATGACGATTCATTTGGTCATTCCAAGTTATGAAACCATGTGTGCTGCACGTATATGGATTCCTGTCAAGAAACTACACATTGCTCGACATTATAATTCCTATTGTTATACAACATAATCTTCCCAAATTATCATATTTATTTTTTCGCAAAACTGAGAAAGGCAACTTATTAGAAGACCTGAAGGCAAGATTTGCAACACCTAATAAGAAGATGCTACAATTGGCTCGGGGAACCCCTTCTTTGCAAGGGCATCCTCTACTGATTTTGCTTCATAAAAAAACGGCTGAACATGAAAGCAAACACCTGAAGGAGATTTCTTTGTTCTTACCAGCCAGCAAGTCTTTTTGTCTATGCAATTTCTGGTAACACCCAACTTACGGTATTCCTTCAGGCAAAATTTGCAACACCTAATAAGATGAAGATGCTTCAATAGGATAATGGGGAATCCCTTCATTGCAAAGGGCTTCCCCTACTGATTTTGCTTCATAAAAAGAGTGGCTGAACATGAAAGCAAACACCTGAAAGAGATTTCTTTGTTCTTACCAGTCAGCAAGTCTTTTCGTGTATGCAATTTCTGGTAACAACCAACTTATGGTATTCCTGAAGTCAAAAATTGCAACAACTAATAAGAAGAAGATGCTTCAATAGGATAATGGGGAACCCATTCATTGCAGTGGGAATCCTCTACTGATTTTGCTTCATAACAAGAGTGGCTGAACATGAAAGCAAACACCTGAAAGAGAATTCTTTGTTCTTTTCTCCCAGTCAGCAAGTCATTTTATGTAGGCAATCTCTAATAACAACTAACTTAAGTTATTTTTTGAGGCAGCGTCCATATTAAAGCTATTTATTCTGAGTCACTGATGTTGCGTTATTGATCCCTTCAAGTGACATATTTTCTGCCTTATTTAAGTTGCAAATGCTCACTGGTACTGGAAAAATTTTCAGGCCTCTATTATCTTTTAAGGAACTAAATTTTTTTTAACCCAGACAACGTAGCCATCTTCTGTTTCTGGGCAGATGTAGCATGAACCTATCATTTGCATGTTTTCTCATGGAGATTTGTAGCCTATCATCCCTGGTAGAAATTTCCATGCCTTGGCAAAGTCGTCCCAGGAAACTCAAAAGGAAAAGTAAGGCAAAAAAGTGGTCCATCCAAGTAGATCGAGGTAGTCACTACCTAAGTGTTTTTGACACCGGACATTCAAATAAAGGGGGAAAGAAAGAGAGATCTTTAAACCCAGACTGAATCATTCAACCTGGTTAATGCAGAACGGGATGGAGACACGGGGCGGGTAAGGTAGAAGATGGAGATCCAGAAAAATTGGGCTCTCATCAAACTCTCATCAAACTCCAGTCACAGGAGGCATTAGAAAATCGGGCTCTCACCAAACTCCAGTTGTAGGAGGCGTTATAAATTTCGATGTTAACTCGAAGAAACTTGGGGAAGCTCCCAAAACTTTTTCATTAATCATTCATAACTACTGAGCCAAAAAAGCTTTACAATGCTTAAATAGATAAAAGACTAACCCTAAGACTAATCTAGACCATCCAATCACATTGATGGCTGAGATTAAAACATCATTTAAACATCTTATTAAAACAACTTAAAGCAAACAAAACCCTAAATAAACTAGGATAGGTGGGCTAGGCCCAAAGATGGGTCGACCCACGGGGGACCATGGGTTTGTCCTGCATCACTAGACCACTCCCTTGCATGGTTCTGTATAAAGTGGACTTTTTAATATTTCTAACCCATTTGGAACAGGTCAGAACTGCTGAAGTTGTTACGAATTGGTTTTGGATCAGAAAGAACAGATGGAATTTAAGTTTTTTTTATTTTTTAAATCTCATTTTGCATTGTGGTTGGCCCTGACTTAACCAGAAATCAACCTGGTTTGATGAGACACTCTACTATGACCATTTCTGAAGCTGCAATCAATTTCATCTTCTGAAGTTAACTTGTGGTTTGTACAGAGGAATTGAGCCATCAAGCACTGCAGCGGATATCAAAAAGGCCTATCGCAAAGCAGCTCTCCGACACCATCCTGACAAGGTATTTAAGCAGCATAATATCTGGGGTTGAATTCTATGTATTTGCTATCTTCTTTTGCCTTAGCAATTGTGTGTGGCTCTAGGCGGGTCAGCTCTTGCCAAGGAGTGAGAACGGAGATGATGGTCTCTGGAAAGAAGTGGCTGATGAGGTCCACAAAGATGCTGACAGACTTTTCAAGATGATTGGAGAGGCATATGCAGTCATTTCGGATCCCACCAAGGTCTGTTAATTAATATAAATAATATTGCAGAAGAAATATCTGATCCCACCTTTTTGTGATCCAGGATGTGTGGCCAAAATGCTACGTAGAAGGGGACACATAGCTGTTGCAGTGATCCGTAGCGGCGTAGCTCACATTATTAAGAATTATGCTTGAAGTATTTCTATGTTGGATAATCTTTGCAGTGTCACTTTGTGGCTTTCTTACCTATCTAGGACAGTGACTGGGTTAAACCATCCATGTTTAGGTTATCAATAGGGTTGTTATCTGATGGAGAAGGTCAACTATAGCATGGCCTAGCATTTGAATGGTCTGGTTGAGGAAAGGTTGACCTTTCTAGCCAAAAGAAAGGGATAGAGTTCTTGCATTCTCAGTTGATCTGGGACATCAAATGATACTTGGCTTTTTTTTTTTTTTTTTTCATTTCCTTTCGATAGCTGGCATCATATAATAATGAACTGAATACTTCTGAGAGTTTGTGCATGCATGCCACACATTCCATGTTCTGGAAAACTAAAGTGGCACTCTGACCGGTCTAGGCAAGTTCTTGAGCCTCTGCATTTCTGTTCATTTTGGGGCCCAGACCAACCTGTTGTCTTGAATGTTAGAGCCTCTAGCCCAGCCCATTTGTGAAGTTTTTGCCCAGGCAGGGCTGGGCTTTCTTTATAACATTTTGTGAAGCTTTCTTTGCTGTGATATATGTAACTAGGTCCATTGTTTCTCTGTGAAATTTTTTAGACTTTCTATAAATACATTCTTCTGCCTATTGATTGTACTATATATTTGCAGCGTTTGCGGTATGATGCTGAAGAGGAGATGAGGAATGCCCAGAAGAAAGGTAACGTAAGCAGCACTCCTAAGGCACAAGGAGATGTATACTGCTATCCATTTGAGAGAACCAGCGGCAGACGACGCTGGAAGTCATATGGAAATTCACGTCAACAATGGACTGAATCATATGGATCAAACAGGTATTATTAACAAATATGCACGACACACTGTAGTTCTGGTGACTTCTGAATTGTGTTCTATGCATACTCGTGTTAGCAACATGGGTTTGATGAGATTGGCTGCCATTGTGGAACTCCCAAGAGCAAGTGCAACTTTTTTTTTAATCTGTTCATTGCTCTCAGCAAAGGAAGTCGAGGATACAATTGAAAGGATCTGAAGAAACCATTAACACCGACAATGGACCCCAAAAGCTTTTGGTCCATCATTTTCATTTTTCTGATGGGTATGACCCATATGCGGATGCAAGATCAGTTAGTAATGAGGAGTGGTGGACAATCCAGTAATTGCCAGATTTGAGGCAGACCCAAATGGTGGGCCTTTTTTGTTATCATGATCCTCTGCTAGGGAGGTGAGCATGAAGAGTGACCCACTTTTTTTTATTTCAAAGTTCATTTTTCTTTCATTGTTTTTTCTGAGTTTTCCAAATCTTTTGAGATGATTATAGTGTGGATTTGCTTTTGGCAGAGGTGGGAAGCCCTTGATGTGAAAATAATGTTGTAATGTAAATTAAGAAATATATATTGATTTGTACAGTGTTTTGCTAAAATTCATGTACATGCATCTCTATTTCTTCCATTGTTTTTATTAAGGCTGTGAATGGGCCTGCCAGTGAAATTAAGGGTGGACTCGGACAGATTTTTGCAATCTTGTGGGTTGTGGTCAGATGTAACAAATAGGAACCTTTGTATATTTTGCTTATATTTCTATTTTATCTTTTTGCTAAATAAGGCCATCTATTTCAAAGCTGGTATGCTTGGCCTCTCGTGATCATCAGTCCGTTGAATCCTGTAGGCTCCTTTCTAGTGATCTATTGTTATTTTGTGTGCCAGATGATCTGAACAGTGTTATAGTGCCCCACACCATCATCTGTATATAATCACGATATCTAAGCCTGATCCCATCAATCTCATGGACACAAACAGTCCAAAATCTCTCATCATCCCTGCAACTTTTTAGTTACCTTGAAGTGAGGTAGTTGAAAATAATTTACTTGTTGATCCACGCATCTAGCGAAAAGCAATTCCAGGCAGCTGAGACTACACTTTTGACGTGGCAGTGGCACATGGGGTAAAGCACAAAACTTCAGTCATAGTTGTAGAATGAGGATGAAAATCGGTTGGTTCCATGGTGTGCCGAATGTGAACCCGACCCGGAATTGATGATTTGGATCTGCACCAGAGCTTCCAGGCTAACCGGTGCCTGTGCCTGAATTTGAGAGGGAATACTTCAAAAAAGGCCCAAAGTATTTTCCTTAATTCAAGCAAGGATATAAGTTTCATAACTTTTCAAACTAGTACCTAACTTTTTCAAGAAATTTTCAATTAAGGACATATGCTCATTTAAACCTATTTTCCACAACTTTCTTTTTTTACATTTTTTTAATATACATATATTATCCTCTATTTAAATAAAATTTTCATTAAAGTTCTTTATATTCTCCTCATTTTCTTCTCTAACATACTTATAATGGCCGAGAACAACTAACATCCTCATGATGATCGGTTGCATGTAGCAGTTGCATAACTCATGTTATGCCTTTACATGATTGGTTATATTGAATTTTATGAAAATTGAGGGAATGGTTTGTAAAATAATTTTAAATAGCCGGATGTCCTTTATTGAAAATTTGTTGAAAACTTAGGAATTAATTTGAAAAGTTTTGAAACTAGTGTCCTTTTCTGAAATAAGGTAAAAATATAAGCATTGTTTGGAAATTTCCCAATTTGAAATAAAGGCTTGGAGCCAAACCTGATTAAATGGTTCACCAATGTCCAAATCAAGGATCTATTGGTGTAATATATATGTATTATAACATGGTGTTGAGAAGGAGAAATTAAATTCAAACTAGTAAACACCAAAGATTCAAACTGTTAAGTGGCTCTGCTTAACAAGTATGGCCCTTCTCCAAAGAAGCAATGCTAGCAATATTAACCGTTCATGCAAGAAAATGTGAGATTTATTAATTATTAATGCACCGTGGATTTCACCCTTTGAAATGAACGGACTGTCCATTGTCTGCAATTTTCTCCTTGAAAACTTTACGGAATCAGTTATTCCGTTGGGTTCCAATTTCCGTTCGGACTGACAATAATTTAGTCATGTTTTTCAATTGTTCAATCTGACGATCAATATTACTTTGATTTATTTAAGGATTGAATTGCTGGTTTGGATCTTGATATATAGGCAGCATTATATAGGAAATTTAAAATTTTTAAATGTGATTAATATTTGATCAATCGTTTTTACTTTTTTAAATTGTCCAAGAAAGAATGGTGATTATCTCAGTATTGACATAGATTAACATTCACGGACACACCCTTTCCATGGCTTAAGTACCTGTATTTGATTCAGCCTTAAAACTAAGGTGTAGTCAATTGTTTCTAATCATATGTCTAAAAGTATTTTGCACTCTTTTTCTTCTTCCATTATAATATATTAAGCCAGTTGAATTCAATTGTCAATTTCATGTCAATTTCAGATTTGATTTTGACTTATCTATAATTTTTGACCTCCTACTAATATCAGCCCTACTAATGCCCCATTAAGGCCCTATCAATAGGAATACTTTAGTGGCCCAACTAATGCCCCACTAATGACTCATTAATAAGAACAGTTTTGTTTCCACTAATACATCTTTATTGCCTCTTCATTTTAATTCAAACATGAACGTTACATGTATCTTTTCATCTCCTCCAACTCTTCCTATTTGGTTCTCTAAAGTGTAAAATTCTATAATTCCTATAATGCTTGAAAATTAAGGATAACATGCATGCCTTATCACAGCTCTTTTCATTGATCTGAAACCAGACTCTAACATGAGAGAACACTGTCATGTCTCTTTTCCCTTTGAAACCCTGCTCATAACAGTCACTTAGGTTTTGGAGTTCTTTCAAGCAGTCACTCAAATCTTGTATTTGATTTTTTTTTCCTAACTTCATTCTACATCAATAGGTTACCATGTTTTATTTTCTTCTAATTTAGCTTTTTTTTATTCTCAAGTATGTGGTTTTTTCCCCACTTTTATGCATATTTTTTTTACTCCTTTTGGCAATTGTAGTTTATAATCTTTTCTTATTCTCCCAATTGAATTAGTAAATTAGATTTTCATTGTCATTAGTCACAACTTGAGAGAGAACTTTTAATGTTGTTCCCGTCAAAAACATTTTATCTTCTCTTTCCCTATCTCATTGCTTCTATCATGACATTGCCAATTTTCCAAATAAATCGACAAGCTTCCTCCAAATATGCAGCCTTCTATCATCTCAAGCAATCTACTCATCATTCAACTGGTTAGTCACTAACTATGAATCACAGAATACAATCAGCCGCTTAATCTTTAGCTCCTCGCCAATTTTGAATCCCAATAGCAGGGCCTCTTATTCTGCTTCGTTATTTGAGGCAGGAAAGCCCAAGGACATCACCTTTTCAATTACCATACCTTCTGGTGTTAAAAATACCATTGCAGCACCTGAGCCTTGGCTGTTTGATGCTCCATCTACATACAGCTACCATTCTTCCTCTTCTCCTTCTACACCGTTTTCTTCAGTCCTTGATTGCTTGGCTTTTCCTTACCCTTGCTGTGCTTCCTCCTTTGGGTTGAACTCTACAATGAAATCTGCTACAACATGACCTTTGATTGCACTTCTCAAAATGATTTTTATATTATGTTTCCCGAGGTCATTTGCCACTTGACCATTCTTCCCAACAGATCCGCCTTCTGTAATACAGTTCTCAGAGGGTGCTCGGTCAAGATCTTTATAGTATGGCCTTGGAAAGAATGTCTGAGCCTTTGAATTGCACATAATAAGGCTAAAGCAAGTTTTTCAAGTGGGAGATACCTCGTTTCTGCGTCAGCAAGGTTTTACTGACTAAATAAATTGGCAGACGATGTCTTTCCTGTGCCCTTATCAAAGCTGCACTGACCGCATGCTCGAAGACTGCTAGGTACATGATCAATTCCTTTCTCGTCTTTGGGATGGATAGAATAGGAGGTGAACTCAAGCATTGCTTTACCCTTGCCAATGCCTGATCACATTGTGTGTCCCAAACCTCATCTGCCCTTTTTTTTATAGCTAGGAACAATGGTTAGGATTTGTTCGAGCTCCTTGCAATGAAATGATTGAGGGCTGCTATCATCCCTGTCAACCTCTGGACGTCTCTTTTGGAGATAGGCCATTCCAACCTCTAAATGGCCTGAATTTGTTCATGATTGACTTCTATTCCCCATTGTGTCATAATAAAGTTGAGAAATTTGCCTAAGGTGAAGCCAAATGAACGTTTCGAGGCGTTGAGTTCTAATTTGTACCTCCTTAAGATGTCAAAAACCTCCTTTAAATCTCCTAAATGGCTAGTCTTCTCGATCAGCTTTGGAACATCTTTACCACCATCCGCTGAAATGTTGCGCACCCCCCCCCCCCCCCCCCGCAAACAATTCTTAAGCCCCAAAAGGCATTCTCTTATAGCAGAAGGTGCCTTTTGGAGTCATGAATGATGATTTTTCCTAGTCGGCCTCCTCCATTGCTATCTGTTGGTAACTTCAGTCTGTGTCCAAGAAGCTCATTATTTCATGTTCCATTGTGGAACCTACCAGTTAGTTGATTTTGGGGAGTGGAAAACTATCTTTCGGGCATGTTTTATTTCAATTAGTGAAGTTGACAAGCACACCATCCGTTGCTTAACCTTCTTTGGGACGATGATGGTGTTAGACAACCACTTCGGATAGTGAACCTCTCATATAGCATCGGCTTCCATCAGTTTGTCAACCTCCTCACACACAACTGCTCGGTGTTCAAGGGCAAGCTTTCTCAACTTTTGAATGATTGGTTTAGCATTCAAGTTCACGCCTAGCTCATGGCTAATAATTTTAGGGGTCTATTCCAAGCATCTTGTATGGTGTCCAAGCAAAGACATCTATATTTTGAAAATGAAAATGGATCAGATCATCCAATTCTCTTTTTCCAAGCAGGTAGCAACCATTAAGTGCCTCACTGAATCCCCTTTATCTATTGGTATTTTTTTCAGTTCCTCCTAAATCTTGTTAGCCAGGTTTAGCCGGGGCACTTCGAGTGTGGTTGACTATTGACCCATAAAAAAAATTTTTGCAAATAATGCAGTAAAGGCATTAAAAGCATTGGATTATAAAGTTTGAAAGTTCTCAAAGCACTTGGATCTCATCTCAGCTGAAATCAGCTTCAGAGACTCTTTGCTAGCTCCTTGGGAATCACGGCGGGACCTAGCACTTCCACATGTTGAAGCAAGCTCCTATTCAACGAAATACTTTCAAGTACATTTAAAGACTATTCCTCAAGAATTCAAAACATTTGGACATCATTTGGATCCAAACTTGGTCCAGATGATCATATACTATGTTCTGTGAGTCCCTGTGCAGAGTGACATCCCATGAAGATCAAATTAGCTAGAACTCTCAGAGGAATTTCAAAGGATGCCCAAGACAGGTTCTACAAAATTTCGAGTTCAACAAACATCATCGAACCCAAAAGCTATAAGCATGTCAACTTAGGGTTAGTTCCCCTTCAAGTCATCGGGTCATTGACCAAAGTCCTGCTTCCTGATGTTCAAAATTGATGAAATTTGGGTACGAAGCTTCAGTCATGCTCAGAAGATAGTCTGCATATTTTCAAGTCGAAAGGACTCCGTTTGGTCCGAATTCCATTACATGTCAGCTTAGAGGACCGTAATCCCGAGTTTAGGGGGTCACCAGCTAAGATCTTTCTTCCAGAAGGCCAAAGCTGATAAAATTTGGCACAAATGCTCAAAGAATGCCCCAAGTTACTCTCCTAAAATTTCAAGTCAAGTGGATGTTGTTCGGATAGAAAACAAGCTAACTACCTCAATATAGGGTGAATAGTGACCTAACACATGCAATGAATAGGCCATTATTTGAAATCATGCTTCCCCAAATCCTCAGCTGATGTAATTTAGAAGAATACTCCAAGATGTTCCTGATGTCAGTCTCTCCAAGTTTCAAATCAAACCGAGGTCATTTGGGCTTTAAACAGCGGAAACAAGGGCCCACTTTCATGAAAAGTAATTGGAGGGTTGACCAACTTCAAAAGGTCAAAACAGGTTGAAACTTCTATGAAATACTCAAAATAGCGTCAAGAATCATCCCTCCAAGTTTCGTGAAGACTGGACATCATTCGGTCTCCAAATAGGCGAAAACAAGTCACAAATGCAAAAACCCAAAATTAGGCCTTGTCCGTGACCGTGGCCTGTTCATCAAGGGAGTTGACCAATTTCAGATGGTCAAAACGAGCTGAAACCTTTATGATATGGTCAAAATAGTGTTAAGAAGCATCCCTCCAAGTTTCGTGGCGATTGGACTTCATTTGGACCCCAAACAGGTGAAAATGGGCCACAACTGCAAAAACCCGAAATTGGGCCATGTCCGTGACCGCAGTTGCGGTCAAGGACCCCCAAAGGACACTTCCTGCCGTTTTGGGCCGTTTTTCTCCACTCTCTTTCGAAATCAAACTTCCCACAACTCCCAGGAACTACCAAAAACTACCTGGGACCTCTATAAAAAGAAGAGTGTTTGAAGGAAGCAAAGGGAGAACACACGGAGGAGAGAAAAAGAGAGAATTGAACAAATGCAGGAGCATTGAAGCAAGAAAAGTAGCATCCCATGACCATTCCCTTCCTTCTTTAGTCACCAAGGTGAGCAAAAAGATTCAGAGGAAGAGGAGAAGGGTGGGGTAACTACAGAACACACTATGTTCATGCAGTAACGACTATTCAAAGGATGACGTTGTCATCTTTGTTTCTCTCAGTCGGAGGGGATTTCTTGACCATTATAGAGGTTGTGAATGAGCCCCTTGGCCTCATTTTTGTTCCTTGAAAATTATAGCTTCAGAATGACACAACTTTGGCTTCCTGTGATGTCCTCTTCGGACTTGAACAAATGACAGTCCGTAAACAAGAATGATGAATTATAAAGTTTTCAATCGATTCCATATTCGAATTCGATATTCTCAATGGTCATCCAACAGCCCAAGATGTCATGAAAAGGAGTTTCGACACTTGAAAAAAGTTGGAAGAAGAACTAGCACGAACAACATAAAAAACGGAGGCAAACAGTGACCTCACGGTCACTGGCCTGGGGCAGTGACCATGGGTCATGGTCACCCCCATTTTTTTCCTCTTTTTCACATTTTTTCCTACTTTATATACATTTTCTTGTAATTTCCAAATTGAGATCACATCTACGACTTGAGGGAGGGGTTGTAAGCTTTGTAAACTCATGTAAATAGCCTGCATCCCCGCGGTCAGGGTATTAGAACCCATATAAACAAAGGGAAATTAATGATGAACTGTAATTAATTCTCATTCTTCTTAATGCTTAAAGTGCGTGAATGTCGGACATCGAATCCATTACACATTTCCACGCCATTTTTTAAGTGCGATCAGAAGATTGGTGCCATCTATGGGGAAGCCTATTGCCCTAATTTGTGATTAAGTTTGGTTGAAAACGCATGAAAAGTGCTGAAAATTGCTGAAAAGTGCTGCTGTTACACTGAAAACAGCTGCTGTTGTGCTAAAAAGTACTGCTGTTGTGCTGAAAAGTGTTGTAACCGTGGGAATCAATGGAAAATGGGCAGTCACAGTCACTGACCTGTTTTATTGCTAAAAATGACTTGTTTGGCCTTTGAAGACACCAATGCAAGACCTTGATGTCTACAATGGGTTTGGCAACATTAATGAAGAAATTTTGCACCTTGAAGTGCATTCTCATTCAAATGAAGGCATTAGGCACCTCGAAGTGCATACTTTTGCCATTTAATTGGAAGATTTAGTTGAGGGAACTTGCACATTGATGTGCATGGACCAAATCACACCCTTTCATGCTTTAGAAAAGTGATGATTCAGTCCATGGGGCTTCGACCCAAATAAATGTTTTATTAAATCAGTGATAAGACCAACGATATTGCAGTGATGCACTGTTCGGCGTCACGCACTGATGGATCTTATTTGATCATTGTGGTAGTGGTACATGCTCAATCCTGTAGGCCTCATCCCTTTGATTAGATCCAACCCTCTCTTGCTTATAAGTCTGACACAGATGGCCCTGAAATGCTGCCAAAATTATGGTAGCCAGGTCTGATCAGCTTAGCACGCTTTTAAGCCTGACTATATGGTCCCAAAATGCTACCAAAATTCTGATAGCTAGGACAGTTAGCATAGCACAATGAGATAGGATTTATGCCTATATCTAACCAGTCCGGTTCAAAACCATGTTGGTTCAGATGGCATCTATAAACCATTTCGGCTAGCCCAAGAGGCAGCCATATTGGTTATACCACTAATATAGTCCATTGGGCTTACTTTTTGCAGGAGAATATCATGGGTTCTTTAATCATCACTTTCAATGAAGCCAAGGAGAGACTTTTCAGGATCTCCATGACACAGAACAAGCCACATGCAAGATCACAAAAAAGGGCTCGAACAGATACTGTTACTCCTCCATCAAGAGTTTCAGTTTTCCAAAGGTTCTCTACTCCAATGGGCTCCACCACCTCAGCTCAGAATGGGTCATCAATGACCCCAAAGATCATTAGGAGAATAGAAACTTCTCAGTCATGGGTTTCTAAATATGTTCAAAACCCATTTGCAGTCTTTCATAAGGGTCAAAAGGACTCGGAATGCAAACCAAAGTCAGAGGGCAGCAGTCTCCGTGTCATCAAGCCTCGACTGGGGGTAAGGCAAGTCTGTTATACAGGTCACAAACCAAGGGCACTTAACAAGTTGCCTCGAGTAGCCACCCAAGCTCCAGGAGCATCCCCGGTTTGGCCCGAACAAGGGTTGTGACAAGGGACCCACGACAAATCCCCAGAAAAGCCCACAAACATGCTGCCATCCCAGGCTGTAACACATGGTCGCCACAACCACGCATGCGAAGTTACAAGAAGGCTGAAAGCAAATCTTTGGTGTCACTTGAAGAGAACATCTTTTACCCTTTGACTTAAAAAGAGGGGCGGAAGTTCGGAAGGAAACGTTTGCCTTTAGTCATTGTAGCACCACAACATTCATCACATGGTGCTAAGAACAAAGAGCCAACTGAACGGTTGGTCATTAACGATTCGACCAATCTGGTTCGTTTCAAGAACTCGCTTCAACAGAAGAAGGGTAAAAAGAAGAATAATAAAAGAAGTACTGTCAATATTCTTTCATTCCCTACTTCCAACCCTACGGGCTGGAATCAACTTGCCAGTACTTCTAAGCCATTGATTGCCGTACTTAAATATCAAAAATTAATGGCCAGAGTGGTCAATCAAATTAGGGAGAAGGCTTTGGCTCGCACCCGGAAGCAATCTCGACATATAATCACTCCAAAATGGGTGGTCAAAGAAGGTGAGTTAGAACTGACTTCCTCATGCATGGTTGGACCAGGTCCTACCAGAAGGGTTACTCGGAGTATGGCTCGAACCCAGTCACAAGAATCTGATTCTAATTCTCATTCAGGCAGAACCTTTGAAGGACATGTTGAAACAGATTCCGACAAAGACTCAATTACTCTCCTGGAGACAGAAGATAGTCAGTCTACTCTTCCTACGTCTTCTTACCCTCGTCAATATACTGTATTTATGGCTGAAGGAAGCGGCACTGGAAACGATGGAAACGAAAGTGCTAGTGAGAGTAAAAATACTGGTGAAGAAAATGCTGATGAAAATCAAGAAGATGACGTCAGTGATATCGTCAAACAGCAAGGAGTTAGAATTGATCACCTAACTACCCAGTTAAAAATTTTGACAAACAAGTTGGGTGGTCATGCTAAAGCTCCAGCCAATCCTTTATTTGCTGACAGGAGAGAGTAAGTTATGATTAGGAGGAACGCCACCAAAATTGACCTGCTTACGGCTCAAATTAAATCATTAACAGATAAAGTAATGGCTATAGGTTTTGCCGCGGGTGACCATTCATCAATCCTTGGACTACATACGGATCCCGAAAAGCATGTAACTTTCAAGGAAGTTGAAGAAATATTAACCAAATCAAAGGTGGAAAACGGGATGAAAAAGAAAGGTATTACATCCAAATACCCTCCAGAATTTGATCTGGTTCCATTCCCGCCAGATTATAAACTTCCGACTTTCCAGCCTTATATGGGAAAAGGGTCAGCCTACCAATATATAGTACCTTTCAAATCACTCCTAGGGAGCTTGCTGAAGTTGGATGCATTAAAAATAAGATTGCTCGTAGGCACTTTGAAAGGAGTTGCTTTTGATTGGTATAAGCAATTACCAGAGCTCTCTTTCACAACATGGCCAGTCATGGAAAAGAAATTCTTACTTCATTTTCAAGAAGAAGATCAGACAATTACCTTCGCCATGCTTCGCAGCACAAAGCAAGGAGAAAACGAAACTGCACAAGCCTTTATTAACGGATGGAGGGCATTGTCTTATAGATGCTTATAACAACCATCTCAGAGGGCTACTATTGAAATGTGCAAAATCAACCTGCGGCCAGAAATCAAGGATATCATACTTAG
Source organism: Sextonia rubra (assembly GCA_037013555.1). Classification (NCBI taxonomy): domain Eukaryota; kingdom Viridiplantae; phylum Streptophyta; class Magnoliopsida; order Laurales; family Lauraceae; genus Sextonia; species Sextonia rubra. The sequence goes on from JASUAD010000001.1 coordinate 71,795,832, forward strand.
TCACAAAACTAAGTCTTTAGCTCATTTAGTTGAAGTGGCCACTGATGCAGAGTTGACCTTTAAAGAGATCAGTCAAAGGAAGGTAAATTCCCGAAAAGCGGAATCATCATCGTCTTCAGCTCCAAAATCAACTGCTCCGAATTTGAAGAAGAAACAAGAGGTATTCAATGTGCAAACCTCTAAGTCAGCTCCTCCAAAACCACAGAATGTCAAGACCGAGCAAACTAAAAGGGAGGAATATGAAAAGAGAAAAAGAGCTAAATATCCCCTTGATGGAGATATTGAAATAATCTTCCAAACATTGATGGAAAATAACAAACTTGAACTTCCACCAATAAAAAACCAGAGCAGGCAAGCCGCGTTAATGACCCAAATTACTGCGCATATCATTGGATGGTATCTCATCCTCTTAAAGACTGTTTCATCTTAAAAGAAAAGGTCAACGAAATATGAAAAAATGGAGTGATAACATTTGGTCGAAAATATGATGTTGCTCCAGTCAACATGATTTCTTTTGGACAATTTGCACCTATAACAACATCCACTCCATCAAAACCATCTACTGTTGAATTCCAGGTCGTTAATGCAATATACAATGAGCAGGGGTTAATACCAGTCAAAACCTCTTCAGAAGAAGAAATGTGGGTTCACCCGGACTTGGTAAGTGACAAAGGTTGGGAGAAAGTGAAAACTAAACCTACACCTATAGAAAGAAGAAAGGCTAAAAAGCAACTCAAGAATCTTCAAAAAATCGCCCAAAATCCCTTGGTTAAGTAAGAAAAACAAGCTAAGTGGAAGGAGAAAAAGATAGTTGAAACTCCAACCTCTAAAGAATCTCCTAAACCAGCTAAATGTCACTTTACTTTAGCTGACTACATTGTATCAATCCCAAAAGGTGAGGAAGAACCATTGATATCCAGTTGTAATTGGATATCATGGGATGGCACACCTCCAAACTCAGATGATGAAGAGGATTGGTCTAATTACTCGGACTTTGAGGATGATCGGTGGGTTGATGACTACTTTGATGAGTATCCTTCCGACGAAGATGAAGGTTTCGAACAAACCTTTGATCCTGAAACCGGTACACTCAACATCAAGCATGGTCTCAACACACTCTCAGTGGCCCTTTATGATATACACAAGCCAAGCTCAAGTGGTTGGTCCAGTGACCCTCCTCCTTTTCCATTACCCTCGGAGATTCATCCAGACCCTTTACCACTGATTGATCCTGGGGAGGCACAACAACAACAGGTGATTCCTCCTTTTCCATACACATTAGCCTCTACATCAGATGTCCCTTTCCAATCAAACTCAAATATGACTTCTCCAGATGTGGATTCCAAACCAAGCACTCAGTCGGTTATGTTTGACCCGACTAATGAACCCGGATTTCTGGAGGAACATGATGATTTTAATACTGACGTTGTCGCACCACGAGAAATCTCTCAAGTTTAAGATGATGGTTCCAACTTTGAAGAAGAGATGCCAGCGGCTCCCACTCTGGTAATTTTGAGTATTGCTAACGAGCCCCAAGCATCTCAAGTTATTCCTGATAACATAGGAAAAAAGTCAGGCTTAGAGGAAATTAGCCAGCTTTTTGAGTCCGAAGAAGTTAACGCTATAAGAAGGGATACTCGTCCAGAAATTAACTGAAGTAATATGATTAATGACGGCACTCGATCCGGTCGCAATTATAGGGTCAACTATGATGGACCTTCTTCTGCTTCCTTTTCCTATGTAAACCCTTCAAGGGACAACACTAATGTAAATGTAGCTTCTTCAGAGGCAAATGCTAATGCAAGGCCACCAGAGCCATTCACGTATGATGTTGTTGAGCACCTCAAGCACATACCTGCACGACTTCACATTTTTGATCTCTTACAGATGTCTAAGGAGACTCGTAATAAATTCATATGGGCTCTACAAGCTTTGAATGCAGACAATCAAACTCATGTAGCACAATTCATCAGATAGAAAAGAATTACCTGAAAGTAAAATAAAAAAGGCCTCAAAAGCAATGCATGGAATATCTTTCAATTCACAATGCCTCTAAAGCTACTATATCTTTCACTAAAGAGGATCTCCTTTTAGGTGATATGAAACACGCAAGGCCACTTTATTTCACAGTCTACATCAAAGACATTCATGTCCCGAGAGTTCAGGTCGACCCAGGATCAGCTCTGAATTTCATCACAATTACAGCTCTTCAAGAACTCGACATCCCAATAAGCAAGTTATCTTCTACAAAGACTTCTATCCAAGGATATGATGGGGAAGTTTAGAATCTAATTGGCAAGATACTAATCCGGTTCCAATTAGGAGAATTAACTTCAGAAGCTACTCTGCACGTAGTTAAGACTTGTGCTTGCTACAATATCCTTTTAGGAAGAAGATGGCTCCATGATTATGCCATAGTACCCTCCACTCTCCATCAATGTCTCAAATATATTGATGACGAGGGAAAAGTGCATCGGGTCTTTGCGGATGAAAGACCTTTCAAAGGAAAAGAAGTCTACTTCACTGATGCAGCCATGTATCAAGAAAGACCCACCAAGTCTAAAATGGACACAAAAGGCGCTCTAGTAGATGATAATCCTGCGGAACCTTTTACTATTTTAGTAGAAAAAGGAACCTACTCAGGAATTGATGAGCAATCTGCTCCTCTGGGAACGTTGCAACCCAACGAAGGAGCCTGTGGCAAAATGTATAGAAACTAAAGCTCCTTTGGTGATCAAGGTCAAAACTGAAATCAAACAATCAGATCGACATCTGATCATATTCACAAAATCACCAAGAAAAGGAGAAGCAGGACATCAAAAGCCCTCATATTCAGCAAATGCAGTTTCCTCAGCGAACAGTTCAGATGCTGGTCTGGAAAATAATAATGTACCTCCTCCTACCAGAGGGATGTCACCTATAAGGCTTGATTCTCCTATTAATTTTCGTCAACTCGTACTAACATCACAACGAAGGGGAGAACTATTGTCACGCCCCGATCCCGGGAATTTAGGGATTTGACTGGGCCCCCAGGGCGTGGATACGTAATCCCGTAGAAATCCGTGCCCTGAAGAATTATGCACGAATTCCTACAAGGGAGATTCCACAGGAACGTGTGAGGTATGCTGACACACGTACAAACATAACTTATCATTTACGAGGTCCTGTGCAATACTCAGTAATTATCAAGAGCACATGCTTTCATAGGTAAACATATAAACATACAGTAGAGTTAAAGTCTTTTAAAAGTCTTTAAGTACATTCCCAAAAAGGTTCTTAAAGATGTGATACAAAAATTCCCAGCATAATATATCGAGAATAGATGCGCTCCGTAGGATGTCTAGTAATAGACGTCGCCATCCATCCATTCGCTTACACCCCGAGGTACCGTTGGGTTATCCTCCTGGGGCGCGTCAGTGTCCTCGTTGGGATCAGGATCTGGACCTGCAATACCAAGGGTAACATTGTTAACACGACGGTTAAGCAAGTACTAAGGCATAATGAACAAGTATAACATGATATATCAATAGCATAATCATTGAACATGATGCATGAGTAAGAAATTACAACTTAAATGTCATACATACTGATTGGCAACCACAGCGCTCTATTCTCCCTAAAAGGAGCATACACATATCATATGGGTCGCTAGGGGATCAGGCTAACTTCTTGAGGAGTGCCGACTACTCTTTTGTAAACCTACTGCAGTGGTGACATACATAACATATACCCAAAAGGGCGTAAGCTGAGTGGTGCCGACTCATATCAACTCGTATCAGTTATATCATACCCTTGGCTAACAAGCTTGCACTCATTAGAAGCTCTGGCTTGTCAGACACTCACTCAATAAAAGCTCAGGTCTGAATTTGCCTCAGGGTTTTACTAAAAGAAGTAATTCATGTTGAAGGTGGTATATCATAACAATATGGATGCATTTAGCTTAAGTGAGTCCAAGGAATTCCTACCTTCACACCTATAGTCCCCAAGGGCATTCAACATGATGTACACATAAAACGTTCGTTGTCATTGTGTTACCGTGTCTTGGTATTGCCTTGTGCATACGGGACACCCTTTTTATGCCAACATCCATGACTTGCCATTGGGAGATCATTCATAAATCATTCATTCATTCCAACGTGAAATTACCAGTGGCCAATGTGGAGGTATAGAAGGTACCAACACTAAGGCCCTGCAATATCATTGAGGTTCCTAACATCCTACATTCATTGGGTTCTTACGGCTTAGCCGTGTACAAGGCTATGGCTTAGCCGAGGGATTCAAAAATTCATCTGCATTTTCGGCGCATTTACGGTCCAACCGTATATTGGCCAATGGCTTAGCCGAGCTAAGCCCACGGCTAGGGTACGGGGAAGTCACAGCTTAACCGTAGTGTATTCCACGGTGCAGCCGTCTGCAAGCCGTAGAAGAAACTGGATTTCATGAGCTCTCTGGAAAGCTCTCCGTAGAAAGACCTACGGCTTTGGTACGGGCTGGATACGGCTCAGCCGTAGTGAATTTCACGGCGTAGCCGTAAGTGAGCTGTAGTACAAAATCCCATTTGACTGCTCTCTGGACTTTGAGCCGTAAGTACTTATGACTTAGCCGTATCTTCACCGTAAGCTTCAGAACCTGAATTTGGTTCTGTAACACAGTCCAGTTCGGGAGCCATTCAGAACTTAACTTGGGGAATGGTATCTATACTCAGTTGAAGTGTCCCTGAAGTTTTCAACACTCACCCACACCCTCCAATTCCATTATGATCATCCAACTCAATCCAACCTCATGTATGCTCTGACAACAATAAAATAAAGAATGAAGTTGAAATGTGTATGAAACTAATTCAGGAACCCAAAACTTAATCAGACATGCAACAAACATGACTCTAGTACTTGCCTTTTCACCAGTGCTAGCCCCCCCTAGTTCTTCTTGTCGTTTGTTGTCGTGTGGGTAGAGAGAATACTCCAAATCGAATGGGTTTTCTACAATAAAACATGAAAGTGTGGAATATGGGCTTAGATCCACATGCATGTCGTGTAAATTGATTCCTCATGGCTCTTATGACTCTGATTACATGAAATGAAGATGGATCTTTACCTTAGACATCTAACTTGCAAGAGAGGACAGTACAAGAGGATGGCTCAAGGAGGAGAAAGAGGAAGAAGATGATTCTCTCTCAACACTACATGCAAGATCTTCCCCAACCGAGTGGCTCCTTGAATCTCTAGAAGGAAGAAGTGAAGAAGTGAAGGAAGAGAGGGAAGAGCACTGCTCCAGCAATCCTAGAAGAAACGAAATGAAAGAAGGAGAGAGTACGTGGGATCTTTCCTTTTAACATAACTTTCTCTTGAGTTACATGCAAGCCCATAAGTTCTAGATAATTTACAGTTTGGACCAAAGGGACCTCAATTAGCCCAAGATGAATCCGGATTAACTCGGGCCTAACACGAAAGACGATCTACAGGAAAAGTTACACGAAAGGAAATGGACACATTAACCTTAATCGAGTGTAATTAATATAGAACGAACTTAATTAACGTAAATCAAGATTAGCGAGGTTCGGGTCCTTACAATTATCCTACAGACATATAGACAGATGGCTCCGTTTGGCTGAAAGATGTGAAGATCCTCCACACTTCTCTACTTGGATTCATTTATGCTGGATAGGCTTCCGGCCAGCTCTCCGTAGCTTAACTATGGCCATGGAATTTCAAACCTTCGATGAAATGTCTCGAATAGTTTCATCTCTTGAAGTAGCGCTCTATTGTCTGCGCAGGAGGTCTAGACGGATTCATCCGATATATGTTGTTTCAATAATCAGAAGTTCAGATTCTGAGTCGGACTCTGAAGACATCGAAATAAAGAACGCTTCTGTACATTCCATAGCAGACTGGGAACCGCCCTTATTACCATGGCCCACTCCATCTCATATTTATGATTTCGAAGGATCTTGCTTTTTAGTGCCTCCATCGAAGCAGTATGATCAAACAATTATTTTCCATCGGGCTGAAGATGCATCTCCTCCAAATCCTATCGACAAAATCACTAATGATGGGAAAATACGGTTTGATAACTACAACCCTGTGGTCTGTAACATGATGAAGAATATGGGGTACAATCTTAAGAAGCCTACAGGTCTTGGATTGAATACAAATGGGATACATATTCCTTTGGATGTCTTCACTCCAAAGATGAAGGAAGATCTCGAAATGGGATGCAAAATTGAATAGTTACGTCACTGCATAGGATATGTTCCCTATAGTAGCATTCCTAAATTGAATCAAAATGTCAGAGTAAGACCCGTGGTCTTTACCGAAGAGTATGAAGCTGATAACTCTTATGAAACTCTTGTTGCTCAAGAACCTGCTGATTGGGCTACTTTTCAACATCCTGAGGGGGCAAGTGATAACGATGACGCTATGTCACAAATCACTGAACATTGGCCACCTGAACTCAATGAAGAAATAAGCCTGTCACAACATGTTCGTTAGGAATGCTTAGCCCTTGATGTAAAAGCTAAAGAGCCCAAAAAATTGAATCCATGGAAAGGGATTAGGCCTTGGCTTAAACCCCCAAATGAAACTTCATAAGGCTTTACGGAGTTGGAAACTTCCGATGATGTTGTGGAAGTGCCTCCTCCTGAGCCTCCAACTGAAGACCAAGTACAAGAAATAAACTTAGAGACCTCAGAGAATCCTCGACCTACTTTTGTGACTTCTCAAATCAAAGGAAACAAACTTGATATGTACGTGAGATTCTTACAAGAGTTCATGGATTGCTTTGCATGGACCTACGCAGAAATGCCTTGTCTAGACCCAGAGATTTCGGTACATAAGTTGAACATAACAGGTGACTCTAAACCCGTAAAGCAAGACCAACAGAGGACAAAGCCAGAAATCATGGATAAAATAGAATAAGAAGTTCAAAAGTTCAGAGATGTAGGTTTCATATGTGAAGAACAGCATCCAAATTGGTTGGCTAATATAGTACCAGTCACCAAAAAGAATAGACAGATTAGAGTCTGCATTGATTTCAGGGACTTGAATAAAGCCTGCCTTAAAGATGACTTCCCATTACCTATACCAGAAATCATGATTGACAATACTGTTGGGTACGAAAGGATGTCATTCATGGATGGATTCTCGGGGTACAATCAAATCAAAATGTTCAAGGAAGACGAAAAACATACTTCATTCAGGTCTCCCTTTGGCATATACTGCTATACCGTCATGCCTTTCAGCCTCAAAAATACTGGGGCCACATACCAAAGAGCAATGATGAAAATCTTAAAGGACGTACAGCATAAATCTGTTGAATGTTACGTTGATGACTTGGTAGTCAAGAGCAAGCAGAAATCAGATCATTTAGATGATCTCCGCATAGTTTTTGAAAGGTTACGGAAGTTCAGACTTCGGATGAACCCTTTGAAATGTTTCTTCGGAGTTTCTTCCGGAAAGTTTCTAGGATTTGTGGTTTGAAAAGGCGGTATTGAAATAGATCCAATTAAAATCAAAGCCATTTTGGAAATGCCTTCTCCAAGAACTCTAAAAGAGTTAAAGGGATTACAAGGAAGACTCACCTATATTCGTCAGTTTATTTCAAATTTATCTAGAAAATGCAGACCCTTTTCCAAACTGATGAAGAAAGGCGTAAATTTTGTCTGGGACAAATCTTGCGAAGATGCTTTCTAAGACATCAAGCGATATCTCACTAATCCGCCGGTTCTTTCAGCTCCAATGCCGGGCAAACCCTTCATTCTATATACTCGAGCCCTCGATCACTCCCTAGGGGCAGTATTAGCTCAAAAGAACGATGAAGGAAAAGAGGTGGCTCTTTACTACCTGTCAAGAATGTTGGTTGGAGCTAAACACAACTATCATCCAGTAGAAAAGGAATGTCTTGCACTGATGTTTGCAATTCAAAAGCTATGTCATTACATCCTCTCCAATGTAGTATATCTAGTTTCTAACATCAATCCATTAAAAGTACTAGTAACGAAAGCTGGGGCCCTGAGCAAACGCTTGGCCAAATGGTCGATTCTCCTCTCTCAATATGATATCAGATATATCCCTACAAAGGCTATAAAAGGGCAAGCTCTTGCTGACTTTTTGGCAGAACATCCGCGTTCCCGGAGGATTCTGAATTTAGAAATAATCTTCCTGATGAACCAGTCTTTTTCGTTGAGCAGCGGTGGAAGTTCACTATTGACCCAGACCAGTATTGGATCATGCATTTTGATGGAGCTTCCAGAACTAATGAATCGGGAAAATCGGTTTCAGGAGTTGGAATTATTTTCTGTAGCCCCAAAAAATTCTACATCCCTCACTCTTTCTCATTAATTAAGCCATGCTCAAACAATGTGGCGGAGTATACTGCATTAATCATGGCCCTTGAGCTAGCCATAACATCAGGTAGCAATATACTTGGAGTCTATGGAGATTCACAACTCGTGATCAAATAAATGAATTGTGAGTATGAAGTGAAGAAACCTGATCTGGTTCCTTTCTTCAACAAAGCCTGTGAACTCAATAAAAATTCGATCTGATTGAGTTTCATCATGTTCCGAGACATCAGAATGTCAAGGCAGACGCATTAGCAAGTTTGGCAGCTTTGATGTCGATCCCTGAAAATGATAAGATGGCATTAGAAGTGGTTGAAAGAAGACTTCTACCTCCGCTTGACACCCACAAGGCAGTGGCTGATAGTTTTACTATGATTAATAATCGGATTTCATCTTTCCACAATTTATTCAGAGATTGGAGAAATCCTTTTATTGATTATATTCTTTATGGAATATTACCAGAGGATACTAAAACAGAACTAGTATTCAAAGACGAGCTCTAAAATTCCATTTTGATTTGCCTTCAAAGACTCTTTATCATAAATCATATGATGGGATTCTTCTTCGTTGCTTATCACCAAGAGAGGCAGAACAAGTCCTTAAAGAAGTCCATTCTGGTTTATGTGGTGCTCATCAGGCTGGGCCAAAGCTTCATGATCAAATTCAAAGGCTAGGATACTATTGGCCTACTATGATATCTGATGCCATCAATTTTGCTAAAAGATGCAACGAATGCCAAATTCATGGTGATTACATTCATCAACCTCCTGAGTATCTACACCCTACGTCCACCTCTTGGCCATTTGAATCTTGGGGAATAAACATAGTTGGGAAGATCAACCCACCATCAAAACGTGGCCATCAGTTCATCTTGGCTGCAATGGATTACTTCTCCAAATGGGCAGAAGCAATACCTCTTGCAAAAGTCAAGACAGATACGGTCCTCCATTTCTTGAGGACTCACATCATTTGTCATTTTGGGCTGCCCGGACGTTTATATCATGACAATGGTCCCCAATTCAGTAATGATAAATTTTACAAATTCTGTGACAAGTATGGAATCCAATGTTGTCCGTCTACGGCTTATAATCCTTCAGCTAATGGACTTGCTGAGGCTTTTAACAAGACTATTTGCAAAATTTTGAAGAAAATAGTCTCCAATAACAAAAAAGGTTGGAGTACCAAGCTCCCTGAGAAATTATGGGCTTATAGAACTACAGTTCGCGGCCCAACAAAATCAACACCATATTTCTTGGTTATGGCTGTGAGGCTGTAATACCCCTGGAAATACAACTTCCTTCTCTTCGGGTAGCTGTGATAAACAAATATACTGAAGAGAAGAATGCTGAACTTCGACTCCAAGAGCTAGAGAGCCTTGATGAGAAAAGGCTTGCCGCTCGATACAGCATTGAATTGTATCAAGCTCGTATGGCCGGATCCTTTAACAAAAAGGTCAAATACAGAACCTACAAGAAAGGAGACTTAGTCCTTGTAGGTAAGAGGCCCATATTCTCAACACACTTGTCAAAAGGTAAATTTGAACCTAAATGAGAAGGGCCATTTGTCATTGACAAAGTTTACTCCAACGGCGCCTATGCACTTCTCACGCCTGAAGGGGATAAACGCATGATGCCTATCAATGGAAAACTTCTTAAGAAATACTATTCTTGAACGTCATTGGTGTACCCAAATCATATACAGTGCACATTTTCACTTTTAACCAAAATCAAAATCCTCTGGTTTCGAGCCTCACAACCTATAACTCGGAACCAAAATCACTCAGATTTGTATCAAATGACTGTGAGGATTAAGTCTTCGACCTCTCTAGTCAAACTTTCGTTACTTGGATAACATCCTTACAAGACCCCTTTTAACATCTTGTTATATAAATTAAGTCTTTTTGCAGACCCTGTATAGCAAAACTCAGCTGTGTGGAATAAGTCCTTTTGTAGACCCCATATAGCTGATCCTTAGTTGTATAGAACAAGTCTTTTTACAGGCCTTATATAACTACCTTCGGTTATATAGAACAAATCTTTTTGCAGACTGTCACAACCCGAGCCCAGAAATCGGGGGTTAGCGAAAAGCCAAACCAGTGACAGACGTACTCCCATGCACGTGCATTCAAACCCAGTCCAAATACACGCACACAAGGGATCTAACACGTGCGAAGCAAACTAACGCGGAAGCTGTAGATATCATAGCAAGCACAACAAAAGAGAACGAGCGGAAATCCAAAATGCGAAATGGGAAAAAGACGTAGATAACACACACTGATATAAAACTAAATACAAGACTGAGTACACACCAAAACAAGTGATGTACAAAATAATACAGAGTAACATAGTCCGGAGTACAAAATACAAAATCTCCAAAGGACCAAAACACTGATGGTATGCAGGTACGCACTCGGCAGAAGTGATCAAGCCCACTCTGCCATACCGAAGGGTGCCTCTCGGTCCTGCCCTGCAGTCTCTTCGACCGCTGGGGAGCTGGACAAGGGATTTGTACCTGCAACACCACAGACAACTCAATGAATACAACGATCCAGCAATAATAAGTAACAGGGACGAAACACTCATAGTATCAAAGTGAATAATGACAGAAGATTAAATACAGAGTTTCATATTAATATGCTAAGCAAATCGTGCATAGAAGTAAGGCATGATAAATGAATCAAAACATAGAAATACTGAACTAAGTGGCTACTACATTAACCATATTTTCTCAAATAGAGAGCAAACAAAGCAGACAGATGAGAACACCACCGACCTGGCCATGGGTACAAGTGGGTCTCGGTTTCCTGGGTTCCGGAGTCCCAAGACAAAGCTACGCTGCAGCGATATAAAGAACAGAGAACCAAGCCAGAGGTAACCCCGTCGGGCATCCTAGGGCTGAGGCTGAGTAGAGCCAGACTAATACCAATCAAATCAAACCCAAAGGAAGGGAGATTCTCTGCTTTGAACTCACTGACGGCAAAGGCCAGATCTTATCCTCACATATGAATCTCTGGGCAGAGCCACTTGGACATACCCAGTGAAGTAGAAATGTACAAAGCCAGAGATATACAAAGCATACCGTAAAATGAGTCAAAGCACAGCGTAGGCCAAAGCATAGTACAGACCGAAGAATAAAACAAATATACAGAACAAAAGCAAAATGATCTCTTAATGCATAAACATAGATTAGCAGAACAGAGAGTAAAACTGTAAGTAATATGCAATGCATCTTAGATTAACACGGAATCAAGGGTAATTACAAGCCAACTCTAATCTAGTTGTTCACTGTCACTAACCGTGCATGATGATGTAGTTTTAAGTTATTCGATGCACCGTTGCCATCAAAGTGTTGCAATGTAATCCTCACGTGCACCGAAGTCCCTTAAACCAACACCCATGGGGAGGTGCTTACCATTAAACCAACGCTCACATGAACGAGTCACAGCCTAACAGACTATTCATGCGGTCCAAAGAAGCCATTGGGCCGGTTTATATGAATGGTCACCTGTATATAAGCCCTACAAGGTCACACCATTAGCCTAAGTTTAATTTCAACTGTTCCAGGTCTTACGGCTTAGCTGTGGATGACCTACGGCTTAGCCGTCGACAGCTTACGGCCTAGCCGTAACATGCACAACAGCTTAGCCGTGGTTTCCTTCAGAACACGGCTAAACTGGTCATCTTCCACTACTGATCTGATACCTTTTACGGCTGAGCTACAGTGGAGTCCACTGCTTAGCCGTAACTTCACCGTAAAAGTACTGGAATCAGAAAGTTTCGACTGATCAGAGTGTTACTTCACGGCTGGGTCACGGTTAGCTTACGGCTCAGCCGTAGAACAACTTACGGTTCAGCCGTAGACTAGCCGTAAAACAAAATTCAAAATTCGAGTCTCTGGATTCTGAGCCGTACAACATTACGGCTTAGCCGTACAATACAGAAACGAAATCAAGAGAGTTACAGAAACTGCAATTTCATGTGCAAATTAAGCAAAACAAGCTCCAATGATGCCAAAGTGATAGAATTAGGCTGTAGATCACGTTAAGCATGTAAGAACAAGAGAATCACAACAATCAACAATATACCCATATGTGTTATACGTTCCTGTACTTATACTTGCCTCAAAGCTTTGTCAAACCACTGAAGACAAGCTCCAATCCAACTAAAAACCCAAGCAAAGCAAAGCAACAACACATGCATGTATGAGAACACATCAAGAGAGATTGAAAATCCAAAGTGGAAAAGAAGAATTGAAGAACCCACTTACCTCAAAGCATAGACAGAGAGGAGAGAGAGAAAACCCAATCAAAATGGATGGAAAACTCAACACCAACCCCAGGGGAAGAGAAGTGGAGAGGAGAGACTGAAGACGGAGCTTTTCCTGGTTGCATACACGTTGAAGAAAATGAGCAGGAACGAAGACATCTGGACTGATGACTCATATATATAGTTTTGGAGTTTAAAACAAAGTCCGATGGTTTAAGCTATTTACGATTCAAGTCACATGAGGGTCCAACTCCTACAATTGACTCCGAATGAGCCTGAGACAGCTACAGAAAATGATGAGCTCAACAAAATACACGTGCTGACACCAAGATGATGCAAATATGATGCACTCAAAGAAAAAGCGAAATTATGAAAAAGGGCTTAGAACCTATCCCATCCCAGGTCAAAGACTACTCAACTACCTATCCAAGATCCGAAACCAAGCCCAAAAGAAATAAACAACACAAAACACACTAATGAGCCACTAAACAGGGTCAAAGGGGATCGGAGTGTTACACAGACCCTGTATAACCAAAATCTAAATAAAAACCAAAACCAAATCTTGTCCTAAAGAATAAGTCAAGGATCCCGGGAAAAGCCTCACACATAGGCACCGGATAACATCCATTTGTTTGACCCCTTTCGACACCAAGAGAATCAAGTCATGGACCCTGGAGAAAGCCTCACACATGGGCACCGGATAATGTCCAACTATATGACTCCCTCATTTTCGATTTGTGGATCCAAAAGGTCGCAAATTACACCTTCATACAAATCTGAGAAAATCAAACCAAACAAACCATCCATACAAACCACCTCAAACATCCACACAAAATTAAACCAAACACCTATATTGATGACAAAATTAAAAAAAAAACTTTTCCATTGATATCCATTTTAAAGTTCGAATACAAACAGCGAAGTCAATGTACACATAGCCCTTAAGACTAATTTAAAAAAAAAAAGAGAGAAACCATCAAATGGGAGTTGCAGCAGAGAATCTCAGTCCAGGAACTTCTCCAGTTGTCCCTTTACATTCAGTACTTCTGCCATGAGGATACGCCCTTTGTAGCTTGCATAAGCTGGAATAACAGTATTAATGTCAATCTCGTCCAGCTTAATATTCAATTCAACCTCCAAGGACTGAACAAAGTCATTCAGGGCTGTACATTTCGCTTCTGTATGAATAAAAAGATCATCTCGGCGACGAATTCTCTCTGAAACAGACTTCTACAAATTTTCAATGGTATTCTCCACGGAAGATAACTGATGTTGCAATAGGACAATCTGTTGTTGAATATGTGCACGTTGGTTTGCATGCGCAGCCAATTCCTGTGTCAGCTTGGCCTTTTCCACATTTATTACCTGTATCTCCTCCTCACCATTTTCAATCTCCGCAGCCAGTTGAATTTTATGCCTTAAGACCTCATCTTGGAAGGTTTTGGCATGATTGACACTTTTATCCCAAGAGTCTTTTTCTTCGAGTTTGTTAAAGAGGAGGATAGGGGCATTGCGAAGACCACTCAAGTCGGTACCATAAAATATCAACATATCAGTTAAAGCCTTGGCGCCTTGAATCTTCTCCGAAGAAAGCTCTCCTTGAAAAACAGTAGCCAAAATGCTGTGAATGGTTATCTTTGTGGCAAAATTAATAGCAGATTGAGGCTTTGGGGTGTCCCCGAAGAAGTTGAGTTTTTTAGGAATAAAAAGGTTTGATTCTCGCTCTTGCGAATTTGATTGGATTTGAGAACTTGAGTGATTATCCCTCTCTCTCTCAACATCTACTCTGCCCTCAGGAATCGCCAATGCTTCTTCACGAACAGAAGGTGAATCATGTGACCCTTGTGAAGACAAAGTAGTTGAAGGATCCCTAATGGCATGAGGTGTGACTGTCACATGTAGTAAGGCTTTTCGGGGCCCTCCACCTTCAGCAGCAGAAGCCTCATCTGATATCTTCTGAATAACAGGGTCTTCAATAACTTTTAAAGGCGATGACTGATCCACCTTAAAGTGGACTCTCAGAGGTGTCACGGCCTTGGGAGGTGTAAAACTGCCAGTAACCGGAGGCACATTACTAGTGACAGGTGTTACAGGAGTATCCTCTACCGGTAGACTTGCACCTTCTAAAACCAATGCCTGTTGAACAGAAGAGCCTGCTCTGATCATAATAGTATCCACTACAAGAGCTTCTGTGACTGGAACCATGACATTGTCCGCTCCTTTTTTTGCGCCGCCAATAGGTTCAATATGTTGTTCCATCTAAACATCCTCAGCCTCATCAGCCCTTGGCTCATTACTAACAGGTAAGGTAGTACCGGCCGGCGAAAATCCCGCACCATCATTCATACTTTGGATTAGCGAACCTGATGATAAACTTTCTACAAAGCGTTGGAGATCACTCCCCAGAGGGCTGCCTGGTGATGCCTCTAAGTATCCACTATGAAATAAGACATCATCCAAGTCAATCGAAGCTTCGGCATGCTCCTTCTCCGCTCGCTCCTCGATAGGGGATCCGAAAGATCTCTTAGGAACGGTAGGAAGTGTCTTAGTAAGTGTATCAGAAACACCCTCTTCCACCCGACCACCTGAGAAAGGGGAATGCGCAGAATTAGAGCACGAATGCTGAAATGCTAACCAGGCTAATGTGGGGTTTACCTTCAGCGATAATTGGAGTTTCTTCGATATCCCTTGAGACTCTAGCCACAGATTCCTTGACAATCTCAGAGGGAGGCTTCTGTCATTCAACCTAGAAAGCAGCCTCCATAATAGCAGCAGTACCAACATCATCGATAGATTTCTCTGCAATGATGGATTCTGTCGGTACATCTACTGCCACTTCTCCCTCAAATTCAGGCATCTGTGCTCGATCAAATATATCTTTTTCAAAATCAAACTCGATGTGAATATCACTATCAGTTCGCTCTTCGATCGTATGAGTATTAAAACTGCTTTCTCCTCCACTCCTTTCATCAGAGGCATAATCTTTAGCAACTCTGGCCACTTGCCTCGCAGACTCTCCAGCAATTGAGGGTTGAGCTAATAAAATCATCAAAAGAAATATCAATGTTAAAACAAGAGATACATAATCAAGGAGGATATGATTATAAACAACTATATGTATGTTACCAGTTTTTAGCCTCTGAGAACGACGTGTTGGAGGACTTTCAGCATTTTTCTTCTTGGAAGGTGTCTCTTTGCTAGCTGAGGCTCGGACTTGAGTTACCAATTTTGAGTGAGTGGCTCTGATTTTCTTATACAAACCCAGATCAGTCGGAGGATTCACTGGCATTATGATAGATGGCCTTGCCGCCGTAGCCACTTTCGCAGATTGGACCCTCTCTAGTGGACTTTGACTGACATGTGTCTTTGTCAATACAGGAGCATCAGTAGCAGTTTTTAATTGCTGAGCAAAATCTGCCTCAGTAGCTGCATGCATAACAAACCGCTCTTCTTCAAACTATCTAGTCTGTTCTACGACTGATACCTTGGTTCTGACAGAACGGGAAGCAGATCCAAAATCCAAAGCAGCCTTGCCTATCTCCCTGATTTCAGCAAGGCTAATGCTCTCCTGTAAATTTTCTTCTATGGCTCGTGTCATTCTCGTTGCGGGTACATTAAGCAGAGGCAATAACTTTCGTCTTCCTCACCTCTTAAACCACGGTGAGCTCAATAGATATCAGATCCGGCTGTCAAACCAATTCGCCATTGGTCCCCATCATGTAGCCAACTTTCAAAATTCTCTGGGATGAAACGATCCTTTTCTTCCTTTTCTCCTTTTTCCTTCTTCTTAAAAGCAGGCAAAACACGACATTTAGCTCAAGGATTGCTTGTGTATGCTTGCACAATGGCAAGGGTACTTTTAGCAAACCACTGGGCGAAGCCACTTGTATATCCAGGATTCGGAAGATGAGGATATCCAAAACGGGCCTCAGTATCAAACGCCTGGTAGAACTCCCAAGCATTATGGGCATCTTGCAAGGAACCGATAGTGCCTTGAATCCGGCCTGGTGCTCCCACGACGGCCTGATAAAAATCGAATTGTTTGGAGAATCTGGCAGGTATATAAGGTTGAATATTGATGTATGTATTTTTCCCATACACTAGGTCTGCAGGCCTTAAACTTAGGAGCCAGCTCTTTTCTTCATCTGACAAACCAATATCCCGGCCACCCTCCCCAACCTTGTCGATTGATGGCTCCACAGCATTTCTCATTTGAGTTGGAACTTCAATATTCGGTATAGCGTCGCGGGAAGCAACATAATTGTTAAAGTTGCGCAAATGTTGGCGCAAATTGGTCATGGAATAGTTGTTAATTAGGCAACTACCACCAACCACACCCTCCATGAAAATGTTCCCCGGTGCACCGCTGTGTGAATGAAGATCATTGCAATGGTAGGTAAACTAGGTGTACAGTAGATTTTCGGCATAAAATCGGTTGAACGGTTTTCCTTCTTTGATGGTGAATCTTGAAAGCTTCAACTCTGTTAGCATATAAGATACAAAAGCATGACCTAAAGCGAGGCTATGTCCAAAGGCCATCTTGAGGGCTGGATATATGCAGCCAGGCCTAAGGTCGTTTCCAGACCTTAGAAAAAGAACCTTGGACAACCATGCTGTCAAGAATGAAGCAAGCCAACATTTCCTTTTGAAATTTGGATACTTGGCAAAAATATAAGGCTGAAAGTTCGTATCTTCATGAAAGATAATTGTTGCACCCTTCTTGGGATCTTCGCTCGGGATTACCCTCTTCCATTTAAAGAACCAGCCTCCATTAGTGAAGAAAGGATCAATGATTCTCTTCACTTGACTATCCATTGAATGACTTTGCCTCGACTTCGGCTAGTTGTTTGAATAGAATCTTCAAGCGCAAAAAGGAGGTAATATGCAACCTGGAATTCGTCATCCATAGTGACTAATTCTTTATCGGGCAAAACGGTCTCATCATAGATCTCACCGTAAGGTGCCAAACTAAAAATTTTCTTTATTTCCCATAGAGAAAATCCCAACTCCATGTTCGGAGTAATGAAAGTACCAGTCACTGGGCAAAATAATTCCAGAATGTCCCTACAAACATTCTTGTTCTCACACGGGACTCTTTGTGTGGTAGCATTTGCAGCATCAAAAATCTCGACCACTTTCAAATCTTCCGCATAATGATGCTTGATTGCAATCACCCAGCCTGGCCAATCCCCGATGCAATTAAACCACCCGCGAGATTGATGCCTCTCACCGAGCCAAGCACTCTCACCGCCTGAATGAATACCAAGACTGACAATTCTGAGTTGTGAAATCACAGTGCCTACTTCTAAATTTAGAGTGCACGGTTCGAGGATCTCTATTTCAGACCTTGGGTGTTCTATGAAGTAGTATGGAGGCGGACGCATGAATTTCCCAGTCTTGAAATGGACATGATGTCTCACCCATGGAAAAGGATTGTGCCTCGCTGAGATTGTTGGAGATAGTGACATGATAGTTGGATGCCGTCAAACTAATCGAACAGTGGTTAATTCACGCACAACCCCTGCCGGATTTGTATAATGGTACCGCATATGATCAGTGAGTTGATTTGCAGTCTCCTTTGTGGCATCTCCAAATATATATCGTGGTTTTGGAAAACAACCTTGTCATTATTCTCCCAATTGGTATTATTTGCCAAACACCAATACGAATACCAGTTTCTCGTTAATAAAGCTTTAGTTCTCTGGAGCTACAAGTTGACATCAGATGCTTCATTTGGATCTTTTGGATCAGACTCTCTTGCGGTCTTACCTTTGGCATGACTTTTAGGTGTATCAACAGTTGCAGTTGTAGGTGCTTTACCCTTTCTATCTGCAAAGCAAATCAGAAGAAGGAAAGATGGGTATCAGTACCAATGTTCCAAAAAAAAAAAAAAATTCGGCAGCATCTCCCCTTAGTATAAGGCCAAAAGGAGAAGGCAATACTCAGTTCTAAGACCAAGAATTAGCATCAAAGGCACACTTAAGTCCCGGAACCAAAGCTCCCAGTCCAAACAGATGTTCAAGCACCTTAAGACCTTTTCATGGGGCAATAGGTTCGTGTTCAAGCACTAAAATGACATTTGTGAATAACATATAAGGCATGAACAAATGCAAGCATGTATGAAAGAACAATATGTAAAAATGTATGACATGTTTCCAACAACACCGACAAAGTGTAACATCCATTTCAAGATTGAAGGATTTTCACATTCCTAATCTTAGCAAACGAGGCCGGGCGATGATTTGCTATGATGGGACCATTAGACATTCTTGTGAAATCAACAAGTGCTTTGATTAAATCTCAGTGAGCGAAGGCCTAGGCGATGATTTGCTATGATGGGGCCATTAGACATTCTTGTGAAATCAACAAGTGCTTTGATTAAATCTCAGTGAGCGAAGGCCTAGGTGATGATCTGCTATGATGGGACCATTAGACATTCTTGGGGAATCTACAGTTACTTTGCAAAGCTAATCTTAACGATTTTCAATTGTCATCAATAATCGGAAGTGTTAGAAAAAGGCAGGGAAGAACGGATCATCTTTGGAAGTTGCAGTAGAAAAAGACAATGTAAAACGCCTTATTTAGAACTACATTCAATAGTGTGATCGGCAGACCTTCGGCCTTGGAAGTTGTAGTAGAATAAGACAATGTAAAATGTCTTATTCAAAACTACATTCGACCGTGTGATCAGTGGATCTTCGAAACTACATTCAACAATGTGATCGGCAATCCTCTGGCCTTGGAAGTTGTAGTCTATATTCGACCGTATGATCGGTGGGTCTTCAAGGTTACATTCAACCGGGTATTCGGTGATTCTTCATCTTTGGAAGTTGCAATAGAAAAAGACAATGTAAACGTCTTACTCAAAGCTACATTCAACTGTGTGATCGGTGGTTCTTCATGCTTGGAAGTTGTGATAGAAAAAAGACAATGTAAAACAGTTTATTTAAGACTACATTCAATTTTGGGATCGATGTGAGGAGCTGCCCTATTTTTGTCAATCTCCTTCATTAACCATTCATAATCGAGGTGGTTTATACTTCTCATGCTTATGGAGACTTAAGAGGAGTAACCTTCTCATCAAAGCCAGAGAGAATCCACCTTGTGATGATTCAGTTATTTCAGTCAGTTTTCTGTTAATTATCTTCATTAACCACTCATATTTAAGGTGGTTTATGCTTCTTATGTTTGGCGAGATTTAAGCTGAGTAACCTTCTCATCAAAAGCAGAGAGAATCCACCTTATGATGATTTAGTTATCTCCGTCAGCTTCCTGTTGATCATATCCATTAATCGCTCACATTTGAGGTGGTCCATACCTCTCATGTTTGGTTAGACTTAAGGGGAGTAACCTTCTCATCAAAAGTAAGAAGAATACCCCTAATGGTTACCCGATCTGAGGATTCAGGCTACAATTCTTACAAAGACTATGATGGTCGAGCTTGTAGGGGTCAATCAGTGACCGAGCAAATCACCACAATCCAATCTTCTATAATTCCCATAGAGGCTATGATGATTCAATTTATGCTCTCACTATGCTAAGAATAAGAAGGTTGTTATCTCGAGTCCCTTGTCACTTCTCACAGATCATAGAAGACTAGGTGTGTGCTCAGTGGTGTTGATATTTAAACACAGGAGGATATTCCTTCACTGAGTTCAATAGTGAAAGATGAAGCCTAACCAAAGTGGTGGTGAACTCTATCACACTATGAACGAAAAGTGAAGTTCAAAGCATTCTAACACATCAAAAAGATTCATCAAATCAGACATACCAGGGCCAAAGATTTAAGCAGTAACAGTAGATATTGAATTAAAAAGAAGTGGAATCTACAGTCACTGTTGTTCTGCCCCTTTTGGCTCTTTTATAGTCACCAATAACTTTACTCTCTTTACTAAAATCATAGTAGTCACTTGGATTCAGTGGCTCGCTCTGTCACTATTTGGTTTGAAGCATTCTCGCTAATGACAAAGTCAATTCATATCAGTCACCATGGAAAGAGGTAACATCATATGACTAGCTTGTGATCAAGAGCATAGTCGATGGAAGTGCCTGATTATATCGGATAATGCCCAGTCCCAACTAAAACACAAACGTCAGAAGGAGAAAAGGAGTTGCAGCCCCAATTCAATTCAGTTTACATGAATGACTTATGGTCATGAAGTAAACAAGACATACAGTCGACAAGATGGAAGAAGAATTGGAAGATGGAAGATGAATTGCTAGATGAAAGAAGAAAACCAAAAGAATGGAGTGCCTTCGAGTTCTTGGGAGCTCGGTCTCTCTATCTCTCTCTCACAGTCGACTCGGTCTCCCTCTCTTTTTGCTGGTTTGAACAGCAAAATAAAAAAAAAGAGGAAGGAAGAAGATAAAGACGTTGGGCCTTAAATACCCACAGTCTCTCCCTCTATCTCGGTCAATTCAGCCTCTCTTTCTCTCTTTCTCTTTCTCTCTCTCTCTCTCTCTCTCTCTCTCTCGGTCGACTCGGTCTCCCTTTCTTTGCTAGTTTGAACAACAAAAAAAAAAAAAAGAGAGAGAGAGAGAAGGAAAGCCTACGGTCTCTCTTTCTTTTAATCCTTTGCTCACGGCCTTGGTCCCTTGCCCACGGTCATGACATACCTGAGTATTGGGACCCACTGCTTAAAAGGCCAAGTTGAGCCTCTCAAATAGCCAAGTTATGTCTTTTCATCCACGGTCATGGGATTATCAATGGGGTCCAAGATTTGGAGATCCACCCTATTTTGGTAATTCACTTCATTTCATATGACATGATGGCCGCCCTCAGGCATGATTCTTTCACCTTTTGTAACGATCCAGTCCCAAAGTACATTTGAATGAAAGAATATAAGTAATAATCTGTTCTAAACTATCGAGGCGCTTTTTGGGGACAAAACCGTGAGGACTTCCATAAAAACTATAAAGTTAAGCGTGCTCGAGTCAAAGCAATTTCAAGATGGGTGACCTCCTGGGAAGTCCAAAGCGGACAATACCGCGATGGTGCGGAGCGGATTGTTACAGATGGTATCAGAGAAGGGGATAGCTCTCTTCTGAGTGATGGGAGAGGACCGTTCGAATCCTGCCTCCCTCTCGAATCCTGCCCTCCACAAATAAGGGGTGGGGGGAACGAAGTCCCACATCCCTGATGAGGACTTTCATAAAAACTATAAAGTTAAGCGTGCTCGAGTCAGAGCAATTTCCGGATGGGTGACCTCCTGGGAAGTCCAAAGCGGACAATACCTCGATGGTGCGGAGCGAATTGTTACACCCTTTTTCCCACAAACATAAAATCAACTCAAATGTCAAAGTTTCTTTATAGTCAAAGCTTGATTTTAAACAACTGATTTTTCAAAACCCACAAAAACCAAGCTTATTCAAGATTCAATTTTACCTTCATGTCAAGTCAAGATCAAACCAAAACTTTGAATTTTTGAAAACTCATGTAGATCTAAGTCCAAATTCATTTTAAACCCTTTTATTTTCTTAAATTGATTTTCTTAAAACTTTAGGGATTCTTTTTGTGGCTGTTCCCCACGTCCCCACAGAGATGCCAATTTTGATATCTGTGATAAATAGGTCATGAGAAAATCAAATTCAATTCCAAAAATTCAAACCAAAATCCATAAACTTCTGAATTTTTTAAATATCTAAGGAATTCTTTTTGTGGGTGTTCCCCACGTCCCCACAAAGATGCCACTTTGGATATCTGTGATAAATAGGTCTTGAGAAAATTAAATCCATTTCCAAAATTGAAATCAAAATTTCATAAACTTCCAAAATTCCTAAAATACCTAAGGGATTCCTTTGTGGGTGTTCCCCACAATCCTCACAGAAATGTCTCTTTGGATATCTATGAAATTGGGTAAAGAAATTCGGAATTCATATGTTTTTGCCAAATTCCATCATCAAATCCTTCATGGTTTTCCATCAAAATTTTCAAAATCCCAAGTTTGGACTTACAACATATCTTGACATACTGTGATTTCGTTGAATCATTCATCATTCCCATAGATTGGCTATTTTGAGGCACAATAATTATTACACTAATCATTGCACCTCAAGGGGGCACTTGTTGACCCATAAAAACAATTTTGCAAATAAAGCAGTAAAGGCATTACAAGCTTTGGATTATAAAGTTCGAAAGTTTTCAAAGCACCTGGATCTCATCTCAACTGAAATCAGCTTCAGAGACTCTTTGCTAGCTCCTTGGGAATCACTGCGGGACCTGGCACTTCCACATGTTGAAGCAAGGTCCTATTCAATGAAATACTTTCCACTACATTTAAAGACTATTCCTCAAGAATTCAGAGCATTTGGACATCATTTGGATCCAAACTTGGTCTAGATGATCATATACTATGCTCTATGAGTCCCTGTGCAGAGTGACATCCCATGAAGATCAAATTAGCTGGAACTCTCAAAGGAAGTTCAAATGATGCTCAAGACAGGTTTTACAAAATTTCGAATTTAACAAACATCATCGAACCCAAAAGCTACAAGCATGTCAACTTGGGGTCAGTTCCCTCTCAAGTCATCGGGTCATTGACCAAAGTCCTGCTTCCCGATGTTCAAAATTGATGAAATTTGAATGTGAAGCTTCAGTCTTGCTCAGAAGATACTCTGCAAATTTTCAAGTCGAAAGGACTCCGTTTGGTCCGAATTCCATTACATGTCAGCTTAGAGGACCGTAATCCCAAGTTTAGGGGGTCACCGGCTAAGATCTTGCTTCCAGCAGGCCAAAGCTGATAAAATTTGGAACAAATGCTCAAAGAATGCCCCAAGTTACTCTCCTAAAGTTTTAATTCAAGTGGATGCTGTTCGGATAGAAAACAAGCTAACTACCTCAATATAGGGTGAATAGTGACCTAACACATGCAATGAATAGGCCACTGTTTGAAATCCTGGTTCCCCAAATCCTAAGCTAATGAAATTTGGAGGAATACTCTAAGATGTTCCTGATGTCAGTTCCTCCAAGTTTCAAACCAAACCGAAGTCATTTGGGCTTCAAACAGTGGAAATAAGGACCCACTTTCATGAAGAGTCAACTGGAGGGTTGACCAACTTCAAAACGTCAAAACAGGTTGAAGCTTCTATGACACACTCAAAATAGTGTCAAGAAGCATCCCTCCAAGTTTTGTGAAGACTGGAAATCGTTCGGACCCCAAATAGGCGAAAACAAGTCACAAATGCAAAAGCCCGAAATTGGGCCTTGTCCGTGACCGTGGCCTGTTCATCAAGGGAGTAAACCAATTTTAGATGGTCAAAATGAGCTGAAACTTTTATGATATGGTCAAAATAGTGTTAAGAAGCATCTCTCCAAGTTTTGTGGCGATTGGACTTCATTTGGGCCCCAAACAGGTGAAAACGGGCCGCAACTGCAAAAACCCGAATTGGGCCTTGCGGTCACGGACCCCCAAAGGACACTTCCTACGGTTTTGGGCAATTTTTCTCCACTCTTTTTCGAAATCAAACTTCCCACAACTCCCCTCAACTCCTAGGAACCACCAAAAACTACCTAGGACCTCTATAAAAAGAAGAGTGTTTGAATGAAGCAAAGGGAGAACACACGGAGGAGAGAAAAAGAGAGAATTGAACAAATGCAGGAGCATTGAAGCAAGAAAAGCAACATCCCACGACCATTCCCTTCCTTCTTTAGTCACCAAGGTGAGCAAAAAGATTCAGAGGAAGAGGAGAAGGGTGGGTAACTACATAACACACTATGTTCATGCAGTAACGACTATTCGAAGGATGACATTGCATCTTTGTTTCTCTCAGTCGGGGGAGATTTTTTGACCATTACAGAGGTTGCGAACGAGCCCGGACTTAAACAAATGACAGTCCGTAAACAAGAATGATGAATTACAAAGTTTTCAATCGATTCCATAGTCGAATTTGATCTTCTCAATGGTCATCCAACGGCCCAAGATGTCATGACAAGGAGTTTCGACACTTGAAAAAAGTTGGAAGAAGAACTAGCACAAACAGTACAAAAAATGGAGGCAAACAGTGACCTCACGGTCACTATCTGCCAGTGACTATGGCCAGTGACCGTGGGTCACGGTCACCCCATTTTTTTCCTCCTTTTCTCTTTTTTTCCTACTTTATGTACATTTTCTTGTAATCTCTAAATTGAGATCACATCTAAGACTTGAGGGAGAGGTTGTAAACTTTGCAAACTCATGTAAACAGCCTGCATCCCTGCGGTCAGGGCATTAGAACTCATATAAACAAAGGGAAATTAATGATGAACTGTAATTAATTCCCATTCTTCTTAATGCTTAAAGTGCATGAATGTCGGACATCGAATCCATTACACATTTCCATGCCATTTTTTAAGCGCAATCACTAACTAGATTGTAACTGTTATTTTTGGTCAGACCTTTCTTGCGAGCTCGCCGCATCATCAGTTGCTTTTTTAAACTTTCCTTTGATTGTTACAACTAGGCAGCTCCTTGGGTTACCTGGTCCCCTCTGATCTCCATGACTCCATTCGCAGTCGGGAATTTGATTCTCTGATGATAGGTAGATGGGACTGCCTTCATGCGATGAATCCATGTTCGTCCCATAATGGCGTTACTGGGAGATGGCACATCCACTACCAGGAACTCTACTTGAAGGCAAACCGGGTCTCCGCAGACCGTCATAGTTATCAAACCCAAAGGTTGTATGGCATGGCCACTAGATCCGAACAACAGTATAGAAGAAGGCCACAGGTCCGACTTCTTGAGACCAAATTTATCGAAGAGCTAGACATACATGATCTTCAATGAACTACTTGAATTGACTAGCATTCATCTGACATCATACTCTTGTACTCGCAAGGTAAGTACCAAAGCATCATTGTGGGGGTGAATTATGTCAGCAGGTCTTCATCTGAGAACAAAATCTCTCCTCCAACCTGTCCGAGCCTGCTGACAATGCTTGGTTGAGTGCTCATTTGATGAACCTCTCTTGAATGAGCTTCCATTTTCCTTTGCATCCTAATAGCTTGTGCTGTTACCTCCCCTAGGCTTGTAGCTCTACGAACAACATCTAAAACCCCCTACTAGGGGATTTCTTCAGTTCTCACATTTTTCCTGTCTAAGCTCTTTGATGATCTTTCTGCATGGCCCTTCTCTACGTATTCCTTCAAGTATCGTTTTACCAAATCCTCGAGGTGCTGCTTCAGCATTCGGCAGTTTCTATAAGGTCTTTGTTATTTCGATGAAAATAACACTAGAGGTCTGGATTCCTCCTTCCAAGGTCACTCTCCATTTTGGGAGCCCTTTTAAAATAGGGCTTATCTTTAATTTGGGTTAGAATCCTATAGATGGGATCCTTTAAGATGGTTAAAACCCCTTCATATGTTGCTTTGGTGGGTTCGGTATGACCCATCCTTCTGCTCAGCCTTTGTTCATATTCCTTCTTCCTTTTTTTGCGAGATCCATCTTCCTTTTGATGAGTCCACTTATACTCTGGTGGCCCCATATCCTCCAACTTTATAAACTCCTCGACCCGTCCCGTCAAATCCTCCTATGTGATTGGAGGTTGCTTGGTTAGGGACTATGGGAGTTGACTTTTCCTTGGGAGTCCAAGCTTATAGGTAACTACTACCACAAACTTGTTACTTCCCTCAACTTTGTTGTACAAATGCCGGTACCAGGGGTTGTACTCCTTCAAGCTTTTTGAACTTTGTTTTCTGAGGGCGGGCAGAGCCCTAATATCCTTCGGTTGCTTGGAGTTTGTGAAAAAACGTGTCATTAAGGAACTAGCAAATTCGCTGAAACTACCAATGGACCTTGCCCTCAACTAGGAGAACCACTTTAAAGCCAAGTCTCCCAAACTCTATAGGAAGACCTTGCACATTAATGGCTCATTCCCGATCCATAGTGACATGGAATGCTAGAAGCATTGTACGTGGTTGGAAAGGTCCGAGGTGCTGCATAGATCTTTAGTTTTGGCATGCTAAATTACTAAGGAGGTTCCGTCTTCTATCTTTTTTGAAAAGGGAGACATGAAACTCTATACGCCCTTCAACATCTTTTCGTGGTCAGATTTTTGAAAGGGAGCCTACAATCCGTTAGTGCATTTTCTATCAGTGCTTAAATATCTGCATCTGCAAGTACTCATTGTTAGGACATTTGTATTGGCTAAATTAATGTATTAGAAAAAACTTGAGTCAATTGAGTTCTATTTTACATTTAGAACATTTAGAATAGACTGTGATTGAGCGTCGGATAAGCTGAATTAAAGATAACGCAAACTGAAGTATTTTTTTAATGATAACATATATTAAAAAGGTCATATCCCACAAATTGAGCATTAGATATGAGTAAGCTACCTAACATTAAAAAGCCCATTTCGAGTAGATATCCGTAGAGCTGAAGATTGCGTGAATTAGAATTAAAACGATAGAGTTATGACCTCTGAAACTTTGCTGATGTGCGTAGAAAATTCAAGCACGCTCAAGCGTGTTTGAGACCAGGCTCGAGCGACAAAGGTAGTGGCAAGCACACTCAAGCGCTTATTTGACAACATTCGAGTGCACAGATGGCAGAAGCACATCGACCTGTACAAAAACCTTTCCTATTTGTGCCAGAATTGCTTGTTCACTTTGATTTGGTTTTTAGACCTAAAGCACAAATTGTGGGTTATAAAAAGAGGGTTTCTTTCAACTTTAAGCACAACGCAACTTATAGAGCTCTCCAAGTTTTGAATTGGGGATTGCAATTGGAGAGATTATATAGAGCTTCCATGAGAAATTGGGCAAAAGGCTTCAAGTTCTAGAGTTGATGCTTTTACTTCTTCGTAAGAGATTTGTAACTTCTACTTCCTTATAGAAGATTGTTCTCTAAGCATAGAGGATTCTTCGTTATGGAGATCAAGGCATTGATAGCGAGGCACCGAGGGACTGTATGCTATGAAGATCTATCAAGAACAACTACAACGCCATGTGTCAAGGGATTGGTTGTAGGATTGTAAGTATATCTGGTACCATGGAAGTTAGTAATTGATTTTGTCCACTTTATACTTGTGGTTTTTTTCCGCTTGGGTTTCCATGTTAAATTTGGTATTATCTTCTATGTGTGATTGATTGCTTTTAGTTTTCCACTGCATAAAAGTAGAAATCGAATCACAATCTAGAATAAATCTCAGGCATTTTAAAACTTTCACTCGTGCGGGCGCTTTTCTTCTCGGCATCCTCCTGGAGCCCCTTTCTCTTTGTTGCGCAGTGCTCAACCTTCACTACCCCCAATCTCCTTCCGTGCTACACCATATGGGCCACCATAACTATGGAATTCAGTGTAATTAAGTTGTCAAACTTATGGAGGTGCAGGGTGGAATTTTGTGCTATCAGCCTCTTGCCCGAACGAATGAAACAAAAATCAAGATTTGTTTATCAGGTATCAAACGTGAGCTACGAGCAAATAATACACCTTTCAGTAGTATCAATATGGTCACATGAATCATAAATGCATGAATATGATGTAACAAAAAATCTGTTGTTCCTAGTGGAATAGGCAACAAAGCGACTTTGCCGTCTACTACTAAATCTCCACCCACCAGCAGGTGCTAAAGTGTGGGTGTTTCGTATCCATTGAGCAAAGATGGGCTGTAATTGTATGGAGGCATCTGAAAACGTATCTGGGAGACACCTGTATGGCCTTTATTGCTGTTTATCACATTTCAAAAGAAAGGTAGGAAGAAAGACACAGAAAATGATATCTGCTGTCCCAAAAAAACAAAAACGAGAAGAAAAGGAATAATATCCAATCCTAGACCACCACTTCACCAGGACGAAATGTAAGAACCTAGTCTACCTAGATGCATCGGGTAACAAATAAGAAAACCAGAAACATGATGTCTAATTGAAAACCATTCCTTACTAGGATACGGCTTCTAATGTCCTATTTCTAGCATATCAGATGACTTATTAAGGGGGTAAGCACGAACTTTTCAGTACCTTGGTTGCTAATTTTCTTTGTCACTTTTCTTTCCGTTCTTTTTTTTTTTTCAATTGCGCAAGGCCTGCTGCAGTGATCTTCTTAAGTCACCGCAGAAGTTTGACAACTTTTTTTTGTTTTAATTGAGCATTGCCAATGTTTGCGGCCACTGGTTCTGGATCTCTGCACGCTTTCATAAGTTCCTTTTCCCTTTGTGTAGCTTCTGGCATATGACTAAACAATTCATTGCAGTTTTGGCAGCCGCAAACAAGCAGAATGGTTTAGTAAAGAAAAACCCATCCGTATTTTATGCAAAAGTTATATTAATTATAAGAAATCGAAAAAGTACATAATAGAGTTAACAAAAAGATGAGTTAGCTCTCTCCCAGTACTTCGTAAATCACGTGATTATGACTGATTTGTGATAAGCATCAGCTGCTCTGGAAACAGGGTAAGACGGGATGCAAGCAATGAGCGAGTCTATGCGTGGCTTTTCAAGTCTGCTCTCTAATCCCAGGGGCTCAACCCTGAATAGGCAGTGGAAACTCCCAAAGCCGCAAGCTAGATTATGGGTACAGATGGAGGAAATTGGCAGTGGAGCAGTGAAAGGTGCAGAGACTGGAAAGAACACAAACTATGAACACACTCTGCTGGGCCCACAATAACACCAAGATACAACATCGCATGACTTGGATAATTGTGGATGAGAACCCAAAAAAAAAAAAAGGGAACCAGACAAAAGAAAGATGCATTTTATCTTTTCATAAGATACAAAAGCCTTTAAGGGGTGATGACATGTTCAGAAATTAGCAAATGAAGTATTATCAACAAATGGAAATTTCCCCACATTTAGTTAGAGGGAAAAAATTTCAATATTTTGGCATTGATTATGATGAAAAGATTTAGGAGGACTACATTTTCCCTTCTTAGCAGTGCCTGGAGTAATCCTCACATGATACTCGTATGTTTGTAGTGCATTATAAGGACCACAAACAGGCACAGCATACAGTAGAATATCATTTGGCAAGGGATTCCTGGTCAAATAGTCCAAATCATTCAACTTTGCCTTCTCTTCTTCACCTATCTCATGAATGTCATCTTTCTCAAAGGTCAATGTATCAGTTGGACGAGCAGCATCGTCTTCTATGCATCTGGAACAGCTTTAGTAACGTCACTTGTTTCTTTATGCATGACCACCGAAGAACGATCAGTTTCTTCAAAATGTTCTGGACAATCTCGAGAAATGTGTCCTGCCATTTTACATTTATAGCATATTTTCAAAGGATCGCCCAGGCCTCTCAACTCAGGAAAATGCACTAGTAAATATATCAATTCTGATTTTAAGTTGCCTCATGTGCACATATACAAGAATGGAATGAGAATAAATTGTCTTACTGTATTGAACCAAAACAAGTATGCAACAATATACACAGAAAAATACAAGAGAGAGGGAGAGAGACAGAGAGATCACGCTTCTTTTAGTATTCTGCATGCGAACATTACATGAGAGACCATGCATCTATTAAATATACAAATCTTGCCAAGAACAAAAGTATGGTACGGTAGATAAGGAAGCCATATGCAATGTCAAACTGCAGAGTCAGAAAAGAAGAATGTACAAGTCCATAATAACGCAATAACCATGATAATGGCTTTTTTGATAAAAAAAGAAATAATGACAATAATGGTCACATAATTTACCAGTAAGTGGTGGGATCCCATTGCCAGCAGCTTCATGTTTGTCTTCAGACTCTCTCTCATTCTTAGGTGCTTTCCCCGCAGACTATATTTATTTTTTGAAAAACAGTCAGTACATTAAGTAATAAAAGAAGACATTTATGGAGTACAAATTGAGCTTTACAACTAACATATTGTATGATTAAGTTACTTACAGCTAGTAAAGCCATTCGAGTTTTTCTTTCCTCATCATCTTGCTAGGCATACTTCTCTTTTATCTTTTTTAGTTTACCCCTTTGTCCACGGGTGATCTTTCCACCAGCTGGCCCGAAGACATTTTTATTTGGCAGGATATTCAAAACATTAACTTCATTGCTTTCTTTATCATGCACATCAGATGTAATATCACTGCCACTTTTCTGCCCTTTCTTGAGTTCCCATCTTTCAGCCTTTGAGATGTAAGGTTTCTCTCGCTCTGTGCCCTTCTTATCTTCATGATCAAGGTCCTCTGACAAAGTTTGTTGAGAAGCATCAGGGCCAAATTTTTTCACCGACACTTTAGCAGGCCCAGGGCCAAGAGCTCTATCAATTAGTGCCTCAAGCTGTGATGGATTGGAGCCTTCATCAGCAATGCATCCATAATCAACATCATTCATCATAGGGTTCTTTTTTTTTCCAACAGGATCTTCAGCAGGGGGAAATGATCCACCATGAGTAGACTTAAACTTAGATATGCCATCTGCTTTCAGTTGAGGATGATCCGTTGTGAGGGAAGCCCCTTTTTTGCTATTATCAACTAATTCACTGGTTACTTCCCCACCTGACTGGGAACCTAATTCCACATACCCCGTGAGTATTTTAAATCATGCAAGTATAAATTTAATGCATATAGTTGATCAACTTACTGTGAAGCATCCAGCTTGGTTAAAAGTAAAGAGGGGGAACTCTGTGATCTGGCCTGTGATTTTTAATGACAGTACTGGAAGCACCATGGAGGTCTGCATGTACATACCTGTTTCAAATTCAAAACCAGTCAGAACAGCATGAAGATTATGACTAATTGCTAATGTGGCTAAACTAAAATCAACCTAAGTGGACATAATTCTCATGCTCTCCCAATTTTTATTATGTGAAACGGGGCCAAGGTATGATCAATTCAACCCTTCCAAATTCACTACCAGCATCCAGAAATGAAATGGCACCTACCCCAACTTACACGTATCTGACGAGTATTCACTGTTATATTAAGTCTCACAATAAAAAGCAAAATCGCTGTAGTTAAGAGAACCGTTGAAACAGGTTACAGGACAATAAATTAACAATAGGTTAATCTGACAAAGTTGATTTTTGCCCGATCCTAATCCATGAGACATTCTATCTCCCAACAATAGCTGAATGGCATTAGGCGACTCATGGGCTAGGCCAGCCAAGCCCAAGTCCGACCAGATCCCAGCCCACATTGGGCTGGTCCTGGGACTATTTCTTAAAGTTCCAGGCCCAAAAAATTGAAAACAAAAGGGTGTTTATGTTTTGTTTGAGGGGCTGAGTCTGGCCTGACTTTCAGCAATAGGCTGGATCAGGTCCTGAATATTTGGCCATATAGCTAACAAGGCAAGGCTTGGCTTGGATAAGCTGTGACCTGGCCCTCGAAATCTCCTAATTAGAAGGCATCCAGGTGGGCCTCTCAAGGAGGGGAGCACAATAACTTTCTGCCAGGACACTTTCCACTCAGAGGTAGCGATCACTATCAAAATAATAGACATCCAGTTATTATTCGAAAAAAAAAAAAAAAAGAAGATATCCAGTTGAATCTCCAATCGACTCTCGTTGTACCCAGAGAGCGTAGGAGATGACCATGTTTTAATTCATCCATCAACACCACTACCCCATTCATACTCCGGCCAGAACCACCCAAAAACCCATTCACTCCACCGTTCATCCTACCAAACAACCTCTATTTTCCAAACACAAGCACCACACCATTTGTAAATGGAGCTCAAGCAATCAGATCACTAGCATACTTACACTGAGAACAAGCCTTGAGAGGAGATC
Organism: Sextonia rubra; assembly: GCA_037013555.1. Lineage (NCBI taxonomy): Eukaryota > Viridiplantae > Streptophyta > Magnoliopsida > Laurales > Lauraceae > Sextonia > Sextonia rubra. The sequence goes on from JASUAD010000001.1 coordinate 71,828,081, forward strand.
ATTGATTGGAAAACCTGCTTCAATCTGGAAGTCAACACTGTAGGCTAGAATTTTATAAATGCTCCTGAGAGTCCTGACTCAGCTAATTCTAAGATATTCATTGGTGCAAAAAACCTATTCTTCTTTGGAATTAGTGCTCCATGAGTCGCCCAACTGGCAAGACAACCTCCCCAAATCAAAATTCAAAGACAAATATCATCACCTTCGTCAGGACCTTCTCCTAGATACAGGAAAACAGCACCGATGGAAAACCATCAGAACATGGAGCTAGGTCCCACTCATCTCTGACACCAATGCCTTAGTCCCTAAAACCTCTCTCTAGCCAATTTGCCATCTCCTCCCGTATCAATCTGAGCTACAGATTGTTTGGAGATGATATTATCTAATCTTCTTCCTTGTGAAAATTCTTGCAATTGTCTCCAAGCCACAATCTCTTCCCAATGGTCCAACCTAACACCTAACCCATCGCCAGTCTTCTTCAAATGAGGAATTTCTGTTGAGTCTTCTCCTTACTGAAGCAACCTCATGGAAAATTCTTATGTCCAGTCCCCTTTTTTATGCCACTTGGTCCTTGACCTCTGCCACCACCCTATCTTCTTCTCTTAAGTTGATTAGAAACATATATTTGACTCTCGTCTTTCCCAAGCAACAGTTGAGATCTGGTTGCCTTTCAATTTTCATATCTTCACGAAGGTAGAGTCAAGAGAAGTATGCAATGTAATGTAGATGTAATGTAATGTCTCCATTCAAAAACCTCTCTCTCTCTCTCTCTCTCTCTCTCTCTCTCTCTCTCTAAACTTCAGGTCCTATACTTGGATAACCATGTTACAGTTCCTCAGTTACTAAATTCAAAAGGAGAACTTTAAAAAGGAAAAGGAAAAAGCCCATATGTGTGTTCGGTTTATGTCTTGTATTCCGGTTTAGTCGGAAGAGTCCACTGGGTTAGCTAGGATTGGTTTAACGTCAATGGTATTTTGCTAATTGTACCGGGCCTTTTTTGGTGATCAAGAAAGTGGAGATTATATATGTATATAGTCTGTAACCCTAAATCTTGTGTTGAAGAAATGTGAGAGCTCTCTTGCCCGTGGTATTCCCACACCACGTAGGAGAGACGATGTGAGAGATTGTGAGTCTCTGTTTGCTTTACTTGTCACAGTGAAGACAATTGTCTCTGTGCCCATGGACATTGCCCTGTTTGGGTGAACCACGTAAATCTTTATCTCTTCTTGCATGTGGTTGGTTCTTTATTGATCTTGTGATTGATGTATGTGCACAACGGGGGATGTCAAAATCACAACAAGTGGTATCAGAGTCAAGGTGGTGTTCCTCGGGTTTCTGAGCGAGGTAGAGATCACTCGGTGGCTTTGAGGTTTGTGCATGGAAGATCGACACAATGGAATCCTCATAGAAGGATTCAATATCTCTATTTTTTCGGAAACAGAGACGAAAAGAGATCAACCTCTTGTGATATCTGATTTGGCCACCCAGGGAGATGGAGAAAGAGATGGGTTTTCAGGTGTGCTAGAGATCTTCCTCGGAGAAGGGTTTTGGCTGCCGGATTTTTTGAGGAAGAAGACCGCAGAAGAAGGATTTAGCTAATTGCAAAGAAAAAAAAAACCTGCTGTTCAAAAACCTTAGATCCATACAGTAATGTTCGCCGGGATTCTCACTGTCTTTGTCGCCCTTCGCCGGACTTCTAGTCATCACTGGTGAGCACTCTGCCGGCCGCTGTCAACCACCGTCGCTGGTCGCTGGACCCCATCGCCGCTGCTGTTGATGAGGAACAATGCAGGTTTCAGTCTCTGTTGCAGAACAGAAATGAAAAGAGGAAGGAGAAGGGTTCAGGCCAGGTTGGGCCTGGGTCGAGGTCAGGTCAGGTTGAGTAGACCTGTTTGCAAGCAGCCCACCCAGAAGGATAGTCGGGTTGGGTTGGGTCTTACGACCTGACCCGTTAGCAGAGAAGCCCAGGAAGCAAAAAAGGTTGCAGGCCAGGTCAAGTCAGGTTGACCTGGTCTGTGTACTAGAATCCTAACCCAGCAGTGCAATCCAGTAGCATCAGCCAGTTCGGGTTGGGTCAGACTTGACCAGTGCTCGTAGAGTCCAGCCCAGTGCAGTGAAGCAGGTTCAATTTGTATTTGGGTCCGGTGGACCTAGACCGGTTGCAGAAGCCCAGTTAGCGTCAGCCTAGTGTTGACATTAGCACACGCCAGCAGAGGAGGTCAAAGTCAGTTTGACCAGTTTCAATGGCTGAAATTGTTTCTGCGATATCTTGATCGTCCAATGTCCGATCGGAGATCCGTTTGCGTCTACAGACTCGTTTTGAGCAGATCTATGTAGTGGAAGAGGGTGATTGGCTGTTTGGATGGTCAACAAGAAGGTTTGACTGATCAGAGCCTAAAAACTTGTTTCTACGATATTGGAGCCATCCGGACTCGGATTTCAGATCCGTTTCTTCCAGTGTGCTCGTGATGGCGAAATTTATAGCTTCGTGCAGAAGTCTTGAAAAGAGAATATCCGAATAGATGTGATTTTAGGTCAGAATCGAGTCAACTCGACTTGGTTGTTGTTGCAAAACCCAATAGTAGGAGTCGTCGGCCTAGTTGCAAAGGATTTACTGATTTAAATGAAGTTGTTCATTTGGGGTTCACATGTTTTCTGGATCACATGTGATGCCATTCATCTTGCCAAAGCCAAGCCAATGAAGAAGTAGCAAGGATGAGCTGATGCATCAGTAGTTGTCAAACATGTATTTGATTGATCGAGGGCCAGGTCAAATTGAGTTTTTGACCGCTCGAAGGTAAAGGTTATTCTGCAATTGTGAAGTCATCTGGACTAGTATTCCTGATCTGTTTTTCTTGCATGCTTGTGGTGGTTTGATCTTCATAGTAATGTTGAAGATGGGGTAGGATGGTAAGTGATTTAGATATCAATATCACTCAGATTTATCAATGGATTTGAGCTTTAAGTTTGAGGTGGGCTTTGAGGAAAAGATGAACTTTGCTCAAAGTTCATGTGCTAGTTAAACATGTGAAAATGTTGAAGGAAGAAATTTGCATCATCGGTGCAGTGACGTACCATTCAGCAAGGTACATGAAAACATTGCCGATTTTATCTCCTAGTAGCTCGAGTTATGTGGAATTTAAGCCTAGGTGGAGATTGTTGGGTTTATGTCTTATATTCCGGTTTAGCCGGATGAGTCTACTGGGTTATCCAAGGACTAGTTTAAGGTCAAGGGTATTTTAGTAATTATACCAGAGCTTTCTTGGTGGCCAAAAAAGCGGATATTATATATGTGTATAATTTGTAACCCTAAATCTTGTATTGAAGAGAGGTGAGAGCTCTTTTGCCCATGGTGTTCCCACGCCATGTAGGAGAGATGATGTGAGAGAGTAAGAGTATCTGTATGCTTTACTTGTCATAGTGAAAATGATCGTCTCTGTGCCCGTGGACGTAGTCTTGTTTAGGTGAACTACGTAAATCTGTCTCTTCTTGTGTGTGGTTGGTTCTTTGTTGATCTTGTGATTGATGTATGTGCACAGTAGGTGATGTCAAAATCACAACAATGTGTGTGTACTCACAAAGCTCCTTTTGACATATATTGCTTGCCTATAATCTCATTTTGTTGCGCATCACGACCACTGGTAACTAAATAATTTTCGATGCTGATAAAACCAATTAAGTTTCTCAAAACGGTGCACCTTGCCGATATGTGAGATTGCAGCAACTGTTTTTTCCTGCAAATCATGAGCAATAAAAAGTTTGGTAGCAATAAGTTTCAATAAAAAAATATGGGATGTTTCAGAACTTCCACCATTTGAGAAAACAGAGCATGAACAGTGAGAAAGCTGTGCAACCCTGGTGTCTGAGGGATTTGTCAATTTAGATGTTTACCGTTACAAGTTTTATAGGCTCGACTACAAAGTTAAATGCTGAAAAAGTGAAACAAAATTTAAAGACATAAACCATAAACCTTTTCTCATAAATTGTTGAGAAGCTAATCAAAGGATACAAAGATACAACCACATTGACCATTTCATTGCTTGGGATACATGTGGTAGAGAAGAGGGACAGCAGTCGGACCTAAAAGGATGAGCAGAGACAGAGAACTCAGGAAGCTGATCTAAATAGTTAGGATAATTCTCTGAAAAAGATGATGACATGGATGAGAATGTCTGACAGGTTGCCAAAGGAACAGAGATGAAGTTGGGGTTCTTGGCGATTATTCAGATTGGATGTCAATATAATAAAACTTTCTGGATCAAAAAGTATGAAGACACATAAAGGGGCCAAAAGTCCATGGGCCTGGAGCCCAATGGGCCTGCAAAGGAAGGTCTAGCCCATGCATCTACTTGTACTTTGTCTTAAAGCTTGTTATAGATAGCTAGGGTTTATCCCTTAACGGTAGACAAGGCTCGTCAAGCCCTCCACCCCTCGTTTGATACCTCTCTCATCAGTAATAATAAGTTCAGCAAATGTGAAGTTCAAAACTAGTATTTAGATTACCTATAAGATCTAATTGTGAAACCATAACCTTAAGTTAAAATAATAAGGATTAACTATTATCCATGAGAAGACCTGTGAGATTTGGAGGCGTGTCTTCCTCTCAGCTGCTTTAAAGGCCTGTTTGTTAATTCCCTCTTATTGTAAAGTTAAAGCCATTTTTCATTTCAAGACACAACAACCTAAAATAGTCAAATCAAAATACCACATTTTAAAAAATTTCTTCTACTTTTTTGCACAAAAAAGTCAAAAAGTTACTTTCTCATCTTATTAACTGACAAAAAAATCTATTTTTAACCGAAAAAATTAAACAGGTACATTCTTTCTTCACTAAAATACAAAATCTCATCATTGGATTGATTTAACCTCTCTTATTTTTTTATCTTTTAAAATGACCATTAACTTCAATTCACTTCACTCTACCAGTTAAATTAACAAATGGGCCCTAAAGGCCTTCTCATGTGCTGTAACAATCTTTTCCTATTTACTTTCTTTTCATTTCTTTACTTCATACTAGCAACGAGTATTGGCACGTGAAGATGGTGCCAAATCAACTTTTGCATGAAGAAGTACAAAAAAGGGAAAATAGGATATAGCCTCCCTGTGTTTAGGGCCAAACGCAAAGTGCCCCCTTAAACTTTACAAGTACGTACTAAACTATGTTGTACTTCAAAGTAAAGTGCAAATATAACAGAATCTGTTATATGTAACGGATTCGTGGCTGAGGCTTAGGGGCGAGAATTTTCCACCCACAATGAATGAAAAAATGATGAGTTTACCCTTGAGGCTTCTTCTCAACATAAATCAATAACCACCATTGGTTCTGAGATTTAAAATAGTCATCATCCTTATGAAATGGCATCCTCACAAAACTCTCAGTTTCATCAATCGTGTGGTGAAAGCTCTCATTTTCATCAATCTCATGGTGGAAGCTATCATTTTCAATGTCTTGGGGATATTCATTATTGCTTTTGTGGCCATAGAGCTATTTTGAGAACTTCATGGATAGAGTGTAACATGGGTAGGAGGTTTCTTCGTTGTGCACTATATGGGGTTTGTTTTGTTATGTTTGATTTAATTAGTTTCCTAATTTTTGTGGTTACTTGTTTTGCACTGAGCATGTTGATTTTTTTTTTTTTTTGGTTTTTTTGAATGGGTTGATGGGGAAATGGAGCTCGTGCAAAAGCTAATGGATAGGATTGATATGTTGGAGAGGGAACTGAAGTCAGCTTGAAGGAGGAAAAGAAGTTGTGCACGTATCTTAATTGGAACCTTGGAGGGAAGTGGGCTGGTGTTGTTCATGTGTTACCTAATTATGGTTAGGGTCCTTGTAGATGGGTTGGATTTACTTTGAGTTTGTATAATTATAATTTGAGATGTATGTATATTTGGAAATATCCATAAGTATTTTGATTCTATAAATTAAACAAATCACTTGAAAATTGAGTACATTCTGTATGAATTTTGTGGAATTCTATTCTGTGTAATGGATATTGGAAGTCATCAATCCTTGATGACTGAGTACATAGGACATTCTAATCACAAGGCAGGGCTATGATACCACCTCTAAAAAAATGATATCCACATTGCAAGCCTCATTCCCACCTGTGAACAACAAGGAATTATGCTTCATTGATGCTTCTGAAGCTATCTAGCCTTCAAAATATTCTCTTCACAACTCTTAATAGTATCACATATTAAACATATTAAACCACCAACGCTTGTTGTTCCTGACCATTTATAACACTAGCATCGATTATGGTTTTAAACATCCTTTATTGTTTCCATTACTTGTTAAAAAACACAAGGAATGAGCTCAAAAGATTACTTTTCTCTTCGATTAGGTTGACTAGGCTCTTGGCACCCATCTACTTATTATCAAAGTATATGCTATTTTGCTTCTTCCATAGTGACCAAATTATCTAATCAAAGGATAACATATGTAGAAGTTTACTTGCTAAAACCAAAAGTTAATGTCATGTGACAAAATAGGTTTCAACCTTTTAGAAGCACCAAGATACCTTCAACTGAGACCAGACTTAGTTTTGTAGTATTTGAGCTACAAGTGGTTATTGTTTCTACATCTTTCAAGCAAAAGGGGCACTTGTTGACTACAATCCTTTGCCTCTTGCATAAATGATCCACAGTCAAAATACAATCATGCTATGGGACTGGCTAAAAGCTTTAACTCAAGAAGAGGCTTGTATTGACCATACATGGGATAGATCTCTCACTGACCTTATATGATGATGCAATAAAACATGGAATGAGTAAATTCATTTGCTTAAATGAAAATGTTGATGTTTAGGTTCTGATTTATTTTGGTTTCTTTAGATTGTCCAGATAATAATAGTCTACATTTCAAACAAAATCTCCAAATTGAAAATCAAATAGCCTCTGCCTCACATGTACTAAGTTATCTAAGTCTACTCCAATCCTCCCTCCACCTCTGCCTTTTAATGGGGCCCTCATTGGTTGTGCCTTTCCTCCTCTGCCACTATTTGATAATGCTGAGGAAGTTGCACCTGGAATAGCCACAGTTGGCTGTGATGAAGCTTCTGTGACTCTACCCTGAACCTTAGGTGATCTCCTGATGCTGCATGATGGGACTGGTTGTGAGGCATGCTTGGGTTGTAATGCTCCCTTGCCTACCCCCTGAAAAAATAGAAACATATTGTCAATTTGAATTTATGTAAATAATTCCATTAGCAAAATGAAGTAAGAAGCAATCCTCAACTTAGGTGGTGTCTTGCTGTTGGCAGGGGTTGGCTGAGAGGCATGTCTGGGATGTGTTGATCCTTTGGGTGTAGTCTTGGGTTGCCTTGAAGATATCGGCTTTGCTGCTGCTTTAGTTGTAGTCCTAGGCTGCCCTGAAGATCTAGGCTCTGCTGCTCCTTTAGCTGAAGTCTTGGGCTGTGATGAAGACCTCAAAGGCTATGATGAAAAGACTTAGGCTGATGAAGATCTGGGCTATGATGAAAAGACTTGGGCTGATGAAGATCTGGGCTGTGCTGAAGGGACCTGGGCTGATGAAGATCTGGCTTGTGCTGAAAGGACCTACTGTGATGAAAATCTGGGCTATGCTGAAGGGGCCTAATGTCCTGACTATCCAAATAGCTTGGTTTGAGGATGTATTGGCCCCTTGCAAGACTTGGCATTATGGTTCTTTCATAGGCATCTAACATGACTCATAACCATTGCTCTCCTGGAAACTTTGCTAGAATTATGCATTTCATTCGGATCCCTCCTAATTTTCTTAGGCCTACCTGCAGGCCTTCTGTATTGAGGTGGAGCAATTACTTTCATTCCACTTTCTACCCAATCATATATGTTAAGTATGAGGTGCATCCTACTGCTGTAAACCCTCATACAATTCTCTTTGCTATAACATGGATGAATGTAGTCTTCTGGTTGTTTTTGAGCAAGGTAGATACATGATATTACATTCTTACATGGAATCCCACTTAAATCCCATGTCCAACACAAACAAGTCCTATTCTAAATGTTCACAATGTATGTCTTTGCAAAATAGTCTACCTTAAATTCACCTCTCCCTGACCAATTAGGAAAACAATTTCTTGATTCATTCTTGTTCTTTTCCAATTTCTTTATAATACCTGGACATACTGTACCATTGTACTGAGTGATCCCTTTCAGCTTCACCTGAGTTCTTATCATAATTTTCCTCTTTATCCATTCAAACATAGAAACTATTGGTTTATCCCTTGCTTTCATTATGTAATTGTTGACTGACTCACATAGGTTGTTTTTCAATACATGACACTTTGCCTTTATATTAAAATCTAATCCAGCCCACCTATTTGGATTAACATCTATCAACCACTTATAAGCAACCTAATCAATCTCCTTGATCATCATCATATGAGACTCAAATTCTCTTGTACTTCCACATGATGCTGCAACCCACATTGCATCCTTCAATAATTTTCCTTTGTAAAGCTTCTTAAATTTATCATATATATATATGCTTCATCCACTGTCTAATTTCAGCCGTAGGAACTATTGTATTAAAGGCCTGATCAAGCCCCTTTTGTCTCCCAGATGATGAGTGTTTAAAAATGCATATTTTTAGATATATTTTGTACCATTTTAAAGACTTATTGACTCAAAAGAGCTTCATTTAGAGTGATATCATGATTGTATATATTTTTACATTATTGTAGTGCATTCTTGTATAATTTGCTTAAAAATCATAACTTTTACAACCATTCATGAAACTTACCATTTTTGGAAATCTATTTTTGAAAAGTTTTGTAAACATTTATATTCTCATAAAATAAATTAAATTTTAATCATCATTAGTTAATTCACATAAAATCATAAAATATAGTGTGCATTTTCATTGTCATTTCATGAGAGATGGCCACACAATCATGCATTTGTAACCTTAGCATTAAAATTATCTTTTCACATAAATTCACATTTGTTTTATAGGATATTGATGACATGGATCCCATTTTCAAAGAATTGAGGCAAAGAAATTATTTTCAAAAGAAAAGAGACAAGAATTGGAGAGAGAAAAGAAGATAGAAGAAAATTTTGCAAAAATTGGCTTCATGGTCTCACACACATTGACATGTGTAGGGGTACACATGTGGGACGTCCAAGATGGGGTCCATCTACTTATTGCACATTTCATGATATTTTCAAGAAAATCTGAAGAAAATCTTATCAAAGATAAAGAAGGAAAGCCACATAAGAGTTCTTCTTTGAGGAGAAGTAGAAATTGAAAAAAATTAAAAAATGGGCAAAAAGCATCCCATGCCCAAGGAGGATTTGGATGAGATTTTTTGTTGAAAAAGGAAAAGAAAAAATGAAGGAGAATTATCCTCATATCTCTTTGATTTTGGAGCCAACAAGGAGAATCTTCCAAAGAAGGAAAGTTGGTAATGCAAGAGACAAAGGAGGAAGTTCTACACCTCATGTGGGCCATGTTTGATTCCAAGAGAAAATTCTTATCCCTAAGTTATCTTTCCAAAGACCTTAATGTAAGGTGGCAAACATAAAGTAAGGAAAGAAGCATCAAAGAAGGACTTCCAAGAAAAGAAAGAAAAGAAGAAGAAGAAGAAGAAAAACAACCTAAGAGTGATTCACACCCAATCCAAGAGTGCAACCCCTATTTTTTTACTTTTAGTATTCTTTCAAGATTTTATCAAATCCAGAGAGAAAGAAAATTTTGGGGCTTGAAAAAGTATAAATAGGGCACCCATTTAGCATTTCAAGGCATAGAAGAATTATCCACCTCTCACCTCTACGTCTTTATATCCATCTCTCCCTTTCTTGTCTCTACATCTCAAGTCATCATGGAGGCTTAGCCCTAAAGCCACACCACTAACCTTGAAGTGTTCAACTAGAAGGAAGAATTCTCATCTATTCTGGTATGTAAGTGTTTGATTTTAATTTTCAATCTTATGTAAAACAATTTCATGCTAGTACTAAAGTTTGTTTTTTTTCAATTTTTTTTGTCTTTGATTTTGTGGTGTTTTTAATATTAGTCTTGTGTACCATTGTAATTGGGTTAATTTTCATTCTTGTTTAAATATTGGGATAGAGTTGGAATCACAACTATTAACCCATCTTAGTAACCTTTTCAATATACTTTGTCTTTTGGGATACATTGTATGTTTAGAGGCAGTGCAAGATGGAATTAAAGAAGTTTGAATGGAGAAAGATCAGAAGCCAATTCTGAAATTTATTTTACATTGAATGGAGATTTATTATTCTCACTTAGATTGACAACCTAAGATGAAGAATAAAGCCCTAGGACAGCACTTCTAATCTTTTTGAGCTTAAGTTGACTAAAGAATTGAGAAGAACAACTTACCACCTTTAACTTCATTTTACCACATTTGACTTTACTGCCTTTGACTTCCTGCACAATCTCTTTTAAATTTTTCTTACACTTTTATTTTATTTTCTGGACTTTTATTTCAATACATCATTGAAAAATTTTGAGCTAATCCATGTCACACTTCCCATGCATTGCGTTTTTATTGTTTTAGAAATTTCATTCTTCAATTCTTTTGCATTAAAAGTAGTTTATGACATATTTAAGATTTTTGTTTTTATTTTTAGAAAAATTCTCATGCATGATAGTTTAGGATAAATTCATTCTTAATTTATAAAGTTATTTTGTTCAGTTGTATTGTATAGTTTTTAGAAATTTTTTAGCACTAGGAGATTACTAATTTGATTGTCATTTAGATTTCTTTCCAAAGTTAAACCTCTCTCTAATTTGAATGGGATTTAGAAATCTTTTATTGTAGAAATTGTAGATTCTTAGCTTAATTTAACTTTTAACTTAGGAAAGTTTTTCACATTTGTTTAATTAGTTTCCAACATTGTTTAGTTTTTATTTTAGTAAGTTTCTAATTTTAGTTTTATTTTATTGGAAGTTCTAATGTGTGTTTTATCTTGCAGAAATCTTAGTTTTATTTTTAGGAAGTTGAATAGTTAGGACTTCTAATTTAGGAATTGTTGTTGTATGTGTTTAATTTTTTTTAGGAATGAATGTATTTATTAGATTTTAAATTAGGATAGTTTTAGAATTTTATTTAAGTAGATGACAAGTTGAAAACATTTTAAAACATTGCTCCCTATGGATTGACTTGGTCTTATTTGTTTATTATTACATTGCAGCTCTACACTTAGAGTTGATGAACAAGTTTTTGGCGCTATTGCCGGGGAGCTCCATTAAAGGTAACTTTTCTAACTTTTTCTATTTACATTGCTTGTTGGGTGTGATTTAATTTTGGCATTTTTGTAGAAATAGGAAGACATGCATGGAATGATAAACCACCCTAAATTGGAATAGGAATGTGCATGGATTGTTAAAAAGTTCACATCACTGTTATTTTTAAAAACTTTCTAAAATTGGAAAAAGTTATTGTTTTTCAACTTGTCATAACTTCTTTTGGAAGAAAGTATACGAAAAGTGATCTAATCACTGTCCTTAATCTTCTCGGTGTCCAGGAAAGCCTTTGCTCCTATAGTGTGCTATAGTTTGTCTATTCAAGAAACTGGTCCTTTAAACAGGTCCATTTGTGATTCTACCACTTCCTGGTATCTAACCTGGCTGAGTTGGTTTTATAGGATCGGATTGGAGAATTTAAGGAAACATTTCGACTTTAGAGAGTTATTTAGTTGTTAGGTTTTTCTCACTTTGTTTTTTTTTTTTTCAAAAAAAAAATCTCAAAAATCCAAAAAGGAAGGACAATCCCTCTCAGCCAATTTGGCAAAGAGGTTCAATGCATAGATTAAAAAGGAAAGAATCTCTTAGACCCTTTAGTCCTTCAAGATTGTCTCCAATGGCGAGCGGGTCCAGTAACAATGATGACCAATCAGGAATGGAAATAATAAAGGGGACTGCAATGGTGTAGAGGTTAATTAGCCACCTAGGATTTTATATGATTACTTGAACCCTGCTCGACAAACCACACCATCATGTATAGTGATGCCCCCAATTATAGGTCAATTTGAAATCAAACCGGCATGATCCAACTTCTACCTAAGTTTCATAGGCTTGACTCTGTGTCACGCTCTGAACCCGAGAATTGGGAATTAATGATGGGTTTTGAGGAATGACACACGTACCTGTGATAATTCGTGCCGTGACTAGACACGTACGAACGGTCACAAGGGTGATCCCACAGGTACGTGCGAGGAAAATCCTTAAACACATATCATCAACATCAAGCATATTAGCGGAAACCTGGAGATTCCACCTGCATATATATTATGAGCATCCATAAAACATTCATCTTAATCCATTAAGTAGACAAGTCTGTTAATTAAATTCAACTACATGCATAAATATGGGAATACATGATAAAATACAAATATCAAGATGCCAAAATGATCCCTAAGTTTAATCCCAAAATGATTCCTGTTGCGCTCTGTCGAGGAGAATCACAAAAAGATGTCATCCCCGTTCCACTCGTTCACATCCCAAGGTAATGCTGGGGTTCCCTCCGGGATCGCGCTGACTGCCGGATTGGCATTGGGTTCCGTACCTGTAACACCATGGTAATTCTAGTTAACACGACAGTTAAGCAAAGATAAGGATAAATGAGCTTAACATGTTAGATCAATGGACTTAAAATGACATACTGATTAAAAGAGATCAATATTGAAATCTAAACACTGATGCATATGAATTAGCATAGATATGGAATCATAAATAAAGAATATATAGTACCAATATGGCAACCACATCCACTATCTCCTCTCTAAAAGAGAGTAAACTGATCCTTGGGAAACCACTAGCGGCCGGGCTAGGACCGACTAGCTGCCCGCGAGGGCGTCGACTGACTCTCCTAATACTACTGCAGTAGGCAACTGATAAAACACTCCCATGGGGTCCCGTCGAACCTCCTATGGGGTATAAGCCAAGTGGCGCCAACTCTGAATACATTGGAAATAGTCTGAGGTTCTTGATTAATGTATGCTGATCTATTTGTACTCAGACAATTGCGCAATCAAGCTTTGTTGAAAATATCAATCAGAGAATCACAATTAAATAGAATACTTTTCATCAATAAGCATATTGGTATGGACGAACATGTTTGAGGTCAAGATTACTATCAATATGAATGCAACTAAGTTGTGGAGTCATCAAGGAGAGTTACTAGCCATTCCTATGCTAGATAATCCGAGTTTCTAAGGTCATTCAATGCGGTGTATTCATAGGGCATTCGGTGTCCCAGTATTACCATTCTCGGTGTTACCTCCTGTATATAAAGGACACTTCACCTTATGCCAACACCCATGATGTAACATTAAAAACTAACCGGGGAATTAAGAAGAGAAGAGTGACAGCTTAACACTCCTCATTCTCTATATTAATCACCGTTGGGCTAGTTTGGGGTGTAACATGGATCCAATTCTATGGTCCTATAAGGCCTATGGTTGAACCTACAGCCTATGGTAATGTGTGGGTGGATACCTCAGTCTCATATTAAGTTTAAGGGAGTAACCCACCATTAGGCTATCCCATAGACCATAGAAAGTCCATAGTCAAGCATAGAATTCATTTTGAAATACTTCTCTAATAATTACATGTCAGGCTTACCCGACCGATCGGGTGTTTGTCCGACCGGTCGGACCGCTTCCAGAAGAGTAATTCGACCGGTCGGGCTGAATGGCCGACTGGTCGGACTACCAGGAAGGCAATTCGACCTATCTGGCTTCATTACCGACCGGTCGGCTTTAAAGCACTCTGTTACGGCAGGACTTCCTTTCCAAATGGTTTTCTCTTCCAATAGACCATTCTACTTGCAATAAAACTAATCTAAAAGCTTTCATTCCACACTCTTGGGTTCACTAAAGGACCATTATCAATTTATTCATCATGAATCACTATAAAACAAAAATCAATCCATGTATTTTCCATTGGGCTGTAAAAAGGGTGAAAATACAAAATCTCATCAAGAATCAAGAAATAAGCCATGAATGTAAAGAAAATGTATCCTTACACTTGCCTTAAGCTTGGTGCTTTACCCAAATTGATTTGCCCCTAGGTTAGATGGAGAATAAGCTCTCTAATGGAGAATCTAACACATGCATGAAGGGAAAACGGGAATGAGATGGAAGCATGTCAATAGATGGGTTCTCTTGACCCTTTTTGAACTCACTAACTCAAAGGAAGACGGGATTCCTTACCTCAAGCTTCTACACGTACAAAATTAGAGGATAGGCTTCAAATCTTGTGAGAAGAAAACAATGGAGGAAGAAAAGGTTGAAGAAGATGATAAGCCCTCTTACATGCGACTTCTAAACTTCAAATCCCAACAAAATGAAGGAGGGAGAGAGAGAGTATAGGAGAGGAGAAGAAGTGGGCGTCTGCTACAGCTGAAGGCAGGAGAGAAAATGAGAAAGAAAGGAATGATGAATGGTGAGTTAGGGTTTATAAAGGAAGGGAATTTCTGGAATTTACAAGAAGGCCCTGATTGTTTCTTGGACTTCCAAATCGAGTCAGTTGGGCTTAGTTGGGCTGAAATGAGTTCAAATGGAATTGGGCCAAACATAAAAGATATCCCACAAGATGGAACTCACCCAATGCAACTAGTGTGATGCATTAATGATGCAAAACCACGAACATACTAGAATACAAAAGGTCTTGGACTACCTAATAAGGTTTGAACCCGAACCAACTACCTATCCATGACCCAAACCTCTTGAGATTTAGGTTCAATTAACTTAATTACCTATTATTTAGAGTAAAACCAACTTAATTACTATAAATTATATTATCTAGGGCTAGGACCTTACACTCTGAAAGTGCGTTCTTGCATTTAAAAAAATTTGATGAAGTATGTGCAACTCTTTAGCTACGAAATGTAGTGTTGGATGTTATCAAACTCAGATTATTTCCGTTTTCTTTGAAAGATAAAGCTAAGGCTTGGCTCCATTCTTTTAGACCTAGTTCAATAAATACTTGGACAGGCCTTGAAACTGAATTCTTGAAGAAATTCTTCCCATAACACAAAACCAACACTTTAAACTAGGAGATCATGATGTTTAGACAAAATCTCAAGGAACCCTATTATATGTGTTGTGAAAGATTTAACGAATTGATCCTTGCATGTCCTCATCATGGATATGAAACATATAGTCTTATTGAAATTTTTATTGAGGGTATAACTCCTGATATCCATCAATTTATTGAGATCATTGAATCAGTCTAAGGGAGGAGGAATATATCAATTGAACAATCAAACTGAAATCCAAGCCAAGCTTGCTGCACTTACAAGAGAATGGAAACCCTGAAACTTAGAAAGAACATGGGACAGTTTTAGTTTGTGGTATTTATACTTTAAA
The DNA here is from genome assembly GCA_037013555.1 of Sextonia rubra. Classification (NCBI taxonomy): domain Eukaryota; kingdom Viridiplantae; phylum Streptophyta; class Magnoliopsida; order Laurales; family Lauraceae; genus Sextonia; species Sextonia rubra. The sequence goes on from JASUAD010000001.1 coordinate 71,843,420, forward strand.
AAATCACATGTCAGCAAACTATCCAACTGGACCTGCATTACAGGGAGCGATTCAATTACAGGCTAACGTTTTGAACTTATACCAAAAGCCGTTTAATACAAATACCATGGGGAACATTTATAATCCTTCATGGCCGAATCACCCAAATTTCAGTTGGAGGAATGGACCAAATGCTGTACTTGAATATAATCCCCAACAACCATCAAGTTCTGGTGCATATGTGCCTCCACAGCAGAATACATGTTATGCACCACAAGCTCAAAATAGGTTATTGGAGGAGTCACCTAATATACTAGTCCAATCTCAATAATAGGTTATGCAAAGCCTGCATACTAATCAACAGATTATTCAGAACAACCAGCAAGCTATTCAAAATGATCGACAGGCTATCCAAAGATTAGAAACTTCTGTCGAACAATCAAACATAGCCTTCAGGTTCTAGGGAAAGGAACCTTTCTAGCTCAACCTCTCCCAAGCCCAAAAGGCTAGTTTGAAGTGAATGACATAACTAATGCAAACTATCAGGAGTATGTTTAGGCTGTCACTTTACACAATGGTAAAGACCCTCAAGAGAATCCGAAAAAAGATAAACAACATGTCTCCTCAGATTTGAATGAGAAGATTGAAAAGGATAGTGCTGATACAGAGATTGTTGTTGAGAATGAGAAAGGTCCTGCCCCCACAATTATCATGCCCGTTGCCCCTTTTCTACTTAGATTGACCCATCCGAAGAAGCCAATCCCAAAACAAGAGATCTTAGACATTTTTAAGGAAGTTAAACTCAATATTCCTTTGTTAGATGTAATCAATCAGATCTCAGCCTACGCCAAATTCCTTAAGGATCTTTGCACTGTCAAGCTAGGACGAATGTACAAAAGAAAGCTTTTTTCACTGAGTAAGTTAGTACGCTCCTAAACGGTAGCAGGCCCGAGAAATATAAAGATTTTGGATGCCCCACCATATCGTGCACCATTGGAAATCACCGAATTGGTCAGGCCTTGTTAGATCTGGGGGCTAATGTTAATCTATTACCCTACTCAGTTTATCAACAACTAGGGCTAGGAGAGTTGAAACCTACTAAGGTCGTTTTACAACTCATAGATCGTTTGGTAAAAAAAAACAAGGGGGGTAATAGAGGATGTACTAGTGCAAATTGAAAAGTTCAATTTCCCTACTAATTTTTATGTGCTTGACACTCAACCAGTACATAATAACAATATTCAGATTCTGGTAATTCTGAAAAGACCATTTTTAGCAACATCAAATGCACTAATCGATTGCCAGAATGGAATGTTAAAACCTTCTTTTAGAAACATGACCATTGAACTGAAACATATTCAATTTATACAAGCATCCTGAGGATATTAATGATGATCTCCTTGAAATGAACTTTGTGAGTACTGTGTTGGAAGATGACTTAGAGGAGTGAGTTAACTCCCACATTGCGCTGATGTTTGAGGCCAAAGAGGACATGGACTCTCTTAAGGAATTGGATGATGACACTGTGGAAGAAGCTCATGCGATATGGACACCCAAATTTAAGAAGCTCGTACCAACTGGTGCACCACCTCTTCTATCTCAAGTTGAATCACCCAAACCTGAGTTGAAGTCCCTCCCTTTTAACCTCAGATATGTTGACCTTAGGGAGGAAGAGACCTACCCAGTAGTTATTTCTTCGTTTCTTACTAGGATCCAAGAGGCCCAACTATTGAAAATGCTCAAACAACATAAGAATGCTATTGCTTGGACCGTGGTTGGTATCAAAAGAATTGACCCTTTAGTGTGTATGCATCCCATCTACCTTGAAGAGGATCCAAAACCACGTAGATAGATATAATCCTGACTCAATCCTACCATGCAGGAAGTGGTTAGGGCTGAGGTGCTTAAACTTCTGGATGTGGGAATAATCTGTCCAATCTCAAATAGCCAATGGGTCAGCCCTACCCAAGTTGTTCTGTAAAAAGCCGGTGTCATTGTAGTCAAATTGTGAAATTAAGCATATTTTGGAGACTACCGTAACCCTAATCAAAAGAATTGGTCTACTTGACTAACCAATACATTATGGGCTTATCAAATAGGTTTCAAAACTCCCATCGGAATGTCTCCTTACAGGCTAATTTATAGGAAAGCTAGCCACTTGCTAGTGGAACTTTTACACAGAGCTTATGGGGCTATTGTACAATTTAACCTCGATATAGATAAGACTGGATCTAACAGGAAATTGTAAATGAATGAATTGGAAGAATTGCACAAGGAAGCTTATGTAAATTCTAAAATTTACAAATAGAGGACAAAAGTTTTTCATGATACTCATATCCTCAGGAAAAATTTTCACCCTGAACAAAATGTCTTCTACAATTCTAGGCTTCGCTTGTTTTCTGGAAAACTCAACTCTTGATGGATTGGTCCTTACATTGTCAAAACAGTGTTTCCATATAGTGCTATTGATATTTTTAATCCCAAGGATGGACAAATGTTCAAAGTCAATGGCCAATGATTGAAGTCATTCTTAGAGATCACACCACCCAAAGAGGAAGACCTTCCTCTTGTTGATCCTATCTATAAGGATTAATCGGCCATGGATCTAATAGAGGCCTTTGGTTATGTACATTATGGATTTTCTTTTGTTATTTTTTGTTGTTTTGCCTAACCTTGGACAGAGAACTGTTCAGACATACTTTCAAGTGCTTTTCTCCCTTCTTTTTCGATATTTCCATTTCCTTATTTATTCTTATTATTTTGCATTCCATTTATCTACATCGAGGATGATGCATATAATTGGTTGGGGGGTGGGAACAAGCACGGTTATCCAATTTTTGGTATAATTTTAGGCATATAGGATTTTTTTTGTCATTTTTTAGGAAAAATTTTCAAATTTTTTCAATTTTTGGACTTTTATTTTGGCTTTAAGAATTTTTGCAAGCATTTCTTTTTCATTTAAAAAAAAAAGTTTTCAAAGGAATTGAAGCAATTAGAAGATATATAGAAATCTAGAATTTTAATACGTTTGGAAGGAAATAAAAAGAAAGTTTGCATTTTCTAGAGGAGGAAGCCTATCGAGAGAATACCAACACTTACTTTCCACATTCATATACGTATACATTTTTTGATATTTTGGATAGGAAGCTTTAATGTTGTTTTTGAAATTTTTTTAGAGAATACAATGTGAACTTGAGATTTAGTTTGTAGAATATTTTTGTTTCCCGGTTCATTTTTGGTGAATTATATATATTAGAACCAAAATGAATTAATTCAAGCGAAATGAGAACTGTCACCTAGTGTTTACTTATGATTAAAAAAAAGTGCATTTGTGACTAGTTTGGGTTCGTAGCCTTTTTAACCCGAGCTAGTAAGCACGGAAGGATATTTTTATATTTAGTGCCTTAAAGCCATCTAATTTAGGAGTCATTGGCCTAACGCTTGCTACATAAGTTAATTAAAAAGTTTAAGGAACCTAAACATTGCACAGTCACAAAAATGAAAAAATGATTGTTAGAAGAGAAGAATAATGATGAATTATGGCCCAACGAGTGTCTATAGGAATTTTCAAGAAATATATGCAGAAATGTATAAGGACTAGGTTTGCTCTCTAAATCCTAACTTTTCTTATATCATATGGACTTGAAAATTTCTACGTTGGAAAAAGTAAGTGAGTAAAGAGTGTCTGCAAGAGTTTATAAGGAAGTATGCGCGGGGAAGAACAAGGACCAGATTTGCTCTCTGGATTCTAACTTTTCTTATATCATATGAAGTTGGGAACTCTTATGTAGGAAAAAGATAGTGAGAGAAAAAAGGCCTATCAAAGTAAATAGTAATGCGGCAACCATCTTACTAACTGTAAGAGGAAATTTTTTTTTTGCTAAATTTGAAAGGATTAGACTATTTGAAAGAAAATTTATATTTTTGCAGCATTATCATGGATTATTTGAAATAAGTTTTTGATATATGCATTTTTCACTGTGCATGCAAATTGGTTTGAATTTGAGAAAGTTTTCGAAAATAAAACTATAGACCGAACTTTGAAAAGTCTAAAAGTTTAATTATTCCAGATTTTGAAAATATCAAATATGAGTGAATTTTCTTTTGAGAAATTTCTTTTATCCTTTAATTTTGTTTATTTGTCCTTTAAAAAATGAATTTTGTGAGTATATTCACTGCAAACCCTCACAAGGTACAACTCATCCACTAGGTGGAACCTAGGGGTTTAAGGGCTAGCCGCATATGTTAAATGCAATCAAAAGTGCTAGCGAAAGTGGCATTGCACTCATGTTTACTTTTATTGCATTGCATAAGTTTTATGTTAGATTAGGTCATGATGAATTCCTCATTTTATTCATTGTTTTTGTTAGAGATTAGCAAAACACTAGTTGGGGAGTATGATGAGTCTTTAAAAATACATATTTTTATATTTTTTTTAAACCATTTTAAGGACTTATTGACTCAAAAGAGCTTCATTTAGAGTGTTATCATGGTTTCATGCATTTATACATCATTGTAGTGCATTCCTGTATAATTTGCTTAAAAATCACAATTTCTTTAACCATTTATGAAACCTACCATTTTTAGAAAGTTTTATGAACATTTATATTCTCATGAAATAAATTAAATTTTAATCAACATTAGTTAATTCACATAAAATCATAAAAAATGGTATGCATTTTCATTGTCATTTCATGAGAGATTAGCCCACAATCATGCATTTGTGATCTTTGAGTTAAAATTATCTTTTCATATAAATTCACATTAGTTTTGTAGGAAATTGATGACATGGGTCCCATTTTCAAAGAATTGAGACAAATAAATTATTTTCAAAAGAAAGGAGAGAAGTAATGGAGAGAGGAAAAAAGATAGAAGAAAAATTTGCAAAAATTGGCTTATGGTCCTACACACATGCACAAGTGTGGGGCTACACATGTGGGATGTCCAAGATGGGGTCCATCTAATTATTGAATATTTTAAGATATTTTCAAGAAAATTTGAAGAAAATCTCAACGAAGATAAAGAAGGAAAGCCACATAAGAGTTCTTCTTTGAGGAGGAGCAGAAATTGAAAAAAAAAATGGGCAAGAAGCATCCCACACCCAAGGAGGATTTGGATTAGATTATTTGTTGAAAAAAAAAGGAAAAAAATTAAAGAGAATTATCCTCAAATATCTCTTTGATTTACGAGCCAAGAAGGAGAATCTTTTAAAGAAGAAAAATTGATAATACAAGAGACAAAGGAGGAAGTTTTACATATCATGTGGGCCATATTTGATTCCAAGAGAAGATTCTTATCCCTAAGTTATCTCTTCAAAGATCTCAATGCAATGAAAGAAGCATCAAAGAAGGACCTCTAAGAAAAGAAAGAAAAAAAAAGAAGAAAAAAAAACCCAAGTAGTGATTCATGCCCAATCTAAGTGTGCAGCCCCTATTTTTTTTAGTTTTTTTATTTTTATTATTCTTTGAAGATTTTATCAAATCAAAAGAGAAAGGAAATTTTGGGGCTTGAGAAATTATAAATAAGGCACCTTTTTAGCATTCCAAGGCATGGAAGAATTACCCACCTCCCACCTCTAGATCTCTACATTCCTCCCTTTCTTGTCTCTACATCTCAAATCATCAAAAAGGATTAATCCTAAAGTTGCACCATTAATCTTGAAGTGTTGAACTAGAAGGAGAAATTCTCATCCATCCTAATATGTAGTTGTTTGATTTTAATTTTCAATCTTATGTAAAAAAATTTCTTGCAAGTAATAAAGTTAGTTTTTTTTTTTAAATTTTTCTTGTCTTTGATTTTATGGTGTTCTTAGTATTAGTCTTGTGTACCATTGTAATTAAGTTAATTTTCATTCTTGTTTAAATATTGGGATAGAGTTGGAATCACAACTATTTACCCATCTTAATAACCTTTTCAATATACTTTGTCTCTTCAGGTACATAATATGTTTGGAGGCAATGTAAGATGAAATTAAGGAAGTTTGAGTGAAAAAATATTAGAGGCCAATTCTGAAATTAATTTTATATTGAATCGAGATTTGTTATTTTTACTTAGATTGACAACCAAAGATATGAAGAATAAAGCTCTAAGGAAGCACTTCTAATCTTTTTGAGCCCAAGTTGAGATAAGGAATTAATAAGAACAACTTACTGTCTTTGACTTCAGTTTTGTCACCTTTGACTTTAGTTATACTGCCTTTGACTTTAGTTATACCACCTTTGACTTCCTACACAACCTCTTTGAAATTTTTTCTGCACTTTTACTTTATTTTCTGCACTTTTATTTCAATACATCATTGAAAATTTTTGAACTAGTCCATGTCACACATCCCATGCATTGTGTTTTATTATTTTAGAAATTTCATTCTTTGCATTAAAAGTAGTTTAGGACATATTTAATATTTTTATTTTTATTTTTAGAAAAATTCTCATGCATGATAGTTTAGGATAAATTTATTCTTAATTTAGAAAGTTGTTTTGTTCAGTTGTATTGTATAGTTTTTAGAAATTGTTTAGCACTAGGAGATTACTAATTTGATTGACATTTAGATTTCTTTCTAAAATTAAACCTCTTTCTAATTTGAGTAGGATTTAGAAATCTTTTGTTGTAGAAATTGTAGATTCTTAATTTAATTTAACTTTTAACTTAGGAAAGTTTTCCACATTTGTTTAATTAGTTTCTAACATTGTTTAGTTTTTATTTTAGTAAGTTTCTAATTTTAGTTTTATGTTATTGGAAGTTCTAATGTATGTGTGTGTGTGTGTTTTTTTTTTAGAAATCTTAGTTTTATTTTAAGGAAGTTGTAGAATTAGGATTTCTAATTTAAGAATTGTTATTGTATGTGTTTAATTTTTTTAAGAATGAATGTATTTGTTAGATTTTAAATTAGAATAGTTTTAGGGTTTTATTTAAGAAGGTGACAAGTTGAAAACATTTTAAAACATTGCTTCTTATGAATCGATTTGATCTTATCAGTTTATTACTACATAGAAGCTCTAAATTGGAGTTGACGAACATTAGATAGGAAAATCCAACCCATATCACCACATCACCAATGTCATCATTCAAAGCTTTCAAAAACCAAGTCCATGAATCCTTGTTTTCAGCCTCTACAACAGTAATGGCAATAGAAAACATATTGTCATTCCCATCTCTTCCTATTGCGGCCAACAACTGCCCGTTGCAAATACCTTTAAGGAAATATCCATCCTATCCAATTATGGGTTTGCATCCACCTAAAAATCAAATTTTCTGTGCCTCATAACATACATATAGTCTTTCAAAAAAGGGAATCAAATCCATGATTGGTCTTTCTGTCACTACAAATATCTTTGTATTAGGATTATGCTTCATAACAATGACACAATAGTCACTCAGCCTGCTGTACTGCATTTTAACATCCCAGAAATGTTGTCTGTGGCTTTCCTCTTGGCCCTGTATAGCTTATGGATAGCAAGGTCCACTTTAAGTTATCTTCTAAATTTTTTTTTTCATGGCAGTTGTTCCCCATTTAGGGTTATCACCCAACCTTTACTAGTATTTATTGGCAATATACTTAACAGTGACCAAGTGGCTTTTGAACTTAATTCCACATGTTGTTTCAGCCTGAAGCTCTTAATTTGGAAAGTCCTTTCACCTTACATAAGGGATGCATGAATTCTAAATCCACAATTGTCTTTGTAGACAACGTGATCCTTTTGTTTTCATTTTTCAAATATTTAATATCATAACCCTGTTTCACAGTCTATTCAACAAGGGCTTGTTTGAAGATCTGAGGACTAGAAAACATCATCCCTAACTTCAATATGGGATTCTCCATATCAGTTGCCTCATTGAACACAAGCTATGTGTTCTTTATATCATCATTAGATGACCCGTATAGACTATGGAGATCATCAAAATTGTCATTATATGTGTACCAGTTGTCATCAACTAGTAGTTGATTGAATTTCTGTCCACTTGAATCCACTCCTTGTTTTTGACTTCCATTGTATCCTGCTGAATCCACACCCTGTTGTTATTGCATTTATGTCCACCTTGATTAACACCCTCTCCTTGATTAACTCCCTCTTCTTGGTTAACACCCTATCCTTGATTAACTCTTTCTCCTTCATTAACACCCTTTCCTTGATCAACTCCCATACCCTTCTCTCTATCCACACCAACACATGTTTTTCTAAAAATATTCTCATCATCTGGCTTCTTAATATCCTTAAATAATTCTAACGGATCATCAAGATCTAATCAAATTCCATCACTATCATCATTACCGCCATCCTTACTATCACCATTAGCCTCCTTATGACTAATATCATTAGCCTCCTCATAACTAACATCATTACCCTCCTCATTCTCTTCTTCAATATCAGCATGATAGTCCTCAAAATCAGCAGAACCCATTTTTTTATCTTGGTTCTTACTCTCACTCCCAACACATCCATCCAAAGGGATGGGTAGTTGCTTTAAGCACTCTCTAGTATTTATGTTCTTTTTTAATATCTTACCCTTGGGTGAAACTACCATAAGTGGTTCATGCCCCTTCTCAACATATATAGTTAACACATTGGAGTCCTTATAACACTCTAAACAAAGCACTACATCTTTGTCTGAATTTATTTCCCTAAGACTATCTTCAAAACTTAAAGCTGGCACTTTATAAAACACTGAACTATTGGCTGGATACCCAAGTTCTATCACATGATCCTTAAACTCAAAAAATGATACTTGTCAATATCAAAGTCAATGATCTCATCTATAACACCCCCCCCCCCCCCCCCCCCCCCCCCCAACGTAGACCTTACTTGGTGGGTCTATAAAATACCCATCATGATAGAACTGAATTGTAACATAATTCTCCATGTCTGCATGCAATGGCATGATTTAAAAAGAAAAATAGCAAAACAGTAATGGAAGACAAATTCAAGAAAAGTAATAAACAATTTTTAATAAACAACTCCTAATGCCACACGTAAACCTAAACAAAGGTGGTCCTTATCGTCTGTGGCTCCCATGATTTTGTAAAGGAAAATAATACATTTTCCATTAACATCAAAAACAATTGTACAAAGTGGGTTCATTTTTTCCATCAACATCAACAACAACTGTTTAGGTGGGGACCTTCAATGATAATTGTTAAAGTGGGTACCTTCTTTCACATTAATCGAAAATAATTGTTACAGTGGGGAGCTTCTTCCAATATTTAATAATGTGGGGACCTTCTTCCACCAACATCAAAAGTATTTGTTAAAGCGAGGACCTTCTTCCCTAAACATCCGAATTTCTCTAGTGGGGATCATTTTCTACACACATCAGAGAAAACCCTCTTTTCAGAAAGGGGAACATCTGAAAACCCAAAAACAATGGAAGGTTCCAAGATGAATCTTCATGAGAAAAAGACAAACCTCATACATATAAGACAAATCTATCAAACACGCCTTACACGCATGCACGTAGAATGGATGCCAAACAACCCCAAATAGCAGCCATTTCTAAACCCTAAGCATCCATCTATAAACCATGATGATCACATGTATGAATACATACCTCTCTAAGGCAGGATTCTTTTTCTGGCAAAGCTTAGACGAGATGCTCGATGGAGATGAAGAGATATGGAGAGCAAGTTAGGGTTCCTCCAGAGGAAAAGTGCCTTCGTCTAGTGAAAACGAGAGGAAATAAAGATGAATAGGTTCGTGGTTCATTATATATCTCAGGGTAAGACTGTTATTTCACATTTTCCGTAACGTCTGTTTTTGTTTGCACTTTACTTTGAAGTACAAGGAGGTTTAGTACGAACTTTTAAAGTTCGAGAAGGCAATTTGGATCCGGCCCTAAGTATAGGGGGGCTATATGCTATTTACCCAAAAAAAAAAAGTGTGCAGCAGAAAGTCTATCAACGTTTGGAAACCATGAACTATATATAGGCACGAAGCAGATTTCAAATTCAAAAGTGTTTTCGTTCAGCACATGCACTCCCTTAATGGATGCATTTTGTATTCTTTCAATTAAAAATAATTTGTTTTTTTATTGAATGCATTGTTACTTTCCAAGACATGAAAAAAACACACACACACACACAAATGGGAGTCTCTCAAAATTACATATGATTTTGCATTGGGATTCCCAGAATCCCAATAGGTGTGGGGATCAAGAGATTGGAGTGACTGATTTCCAACCTACTCAGGCACACAATATTCCCTCCTAGAAAGACAGAAAACTTGAAACTGAATTACATGAAAACAAGCAGAACTTTGAGGGTGAACAGTGTTTGATTTTCACATTTTTCAGAGAAAATGAAAATGCAATTCTTTCCGAATGGAGAGGGTCTTCTTCCAGAAAGGCCGGATGAAATGAAAATAATAACAAGAAAGTTACAGTGTTTCAATAATTTATTCCAGTTTGCAACTACCAGAATTTACCAACGAATAACTCAAAGTCAACCCAAATAAACAGGGTAAGGTTACAATGATGGGATATAGATGATCTCCTCATGAAGAGAATTGACAAATTTAAAGGGAACATAACTAGCATCTGAACAATTATAGTTAGAGATGTTATCCCATGTCTCGATGTGTGTGCATATATACACATACACACACGCACACAGGCACGTGTACCGACACTTGCCTGCCCTCTCAGCATATGCAGGCACACACATACTCCACACACTACAATTAGAAAGAAAGGTTATTTGGAAATAGCTTATTTCAGAATTAAAGATTATAACTCTTTGAGTTGACCCCAGACATTCATGTGCGCGCACACAGAGTACTCCACACACCATAGTTAGAAAGACAGGTAATTTGGAAATAGCTTATTTCAGAATCAAAGGATATGACTCTTGGAATCGACCCCGAAGCAAAGGGATCAGGCTAATTGTTGATGATGTTATGTGTTGCAGAAGCATATACATGTGTGTGATTGTGTACAATTTAATGCATATATATCCAAAGCAACAATAGGAAAAGAGTATCCAATTTTTAAGACAACAAACTGCTGCAAAGATGCTTAAAGAATACAAGTCCAACTAAGTAACTTTCCAAGTAAAATAATACCTTATCAACAGGCTGCGTTTTTTCATCGTCATCCATTTCATCAAGATTACTACTCAATAGCAAAGTAAAACAATTTCTTTCAAGATTGAGTTTATCTATAAGCCCAGCTACAGGATTTCCAGATTTTTTCTCTTCCTTCACCATGTGAGTAAGATCCTTCCAATCCATCCCATTCGCAAGGGCTACACGTACAGCTAAAATAGCAGCATCGACATCTTCAAGGTTGTATTCGATCAATTCTGTCATTCGCATGTAATGGTCAACTTCTTTTTTAAGTATGTGCACACGATTCTCCTGCGTCACATTATATATAGTGCCATCTTAAAATAAATATAAACTGATCACAAAATCCAGTAAAGGAAAATGACTATGAATCGTAGATGAAATTGATTTCATCTGAAGAACTTTACAATTTAGCTTCAAAAGATCACGACTACAACCGAGAAACTATGAGGAAAACACATTAAAGCTTGTGCACTGACACTAGTTGCCATTTAGAAGAACGTACCAAGCAGACAATAATAGAATGTTATCCATCAAGTTTGATTCAATGTAGCCGATGGGCGGTTCTCTTCATTTAATTACAAAATGAAATTTGAACCTGATCCAAGCGAATTTTGTTAAGCTTCTGCATGGCAGATCACTCTTTTTGCCTTTTGCTGCTGCTGCACTCTCTGGCTTTCAATTTTACTATAAAAATGATCCAACGCATCATCAAATGTTTCCAATTTCATAAATTCCCTGGACTTGAACTGATTCAATAAAATGGGACAGAATTCATCGTAGACTTGTTAAATCAACAAACACAGAATGTATAGTCAAGTGGACCTGATAAAAACCCCATTCAACAAAGGGAATAGCCGTTCAACAACGATAAAAACTATGCTTAACTTCATAAGCGGCAGCAGCAAAAAGAATCAACTGAACAATTCACATTCATCAATGTTGTCTGCATAGATTTCAATCCTCAAAGTGTCCCTCCCAGTGATAAAAAATATTAAAAAAAAGCATTAAAAAAATGACAAAGTGCTTATGATAAAATAATGAGTATACGTTTGAATCATAAGTATTACCACAACATCAGGATTTGCCACGATAATTCAATTCAATTACACCCTGGGACGGGAGTGGAACCCAAGACAGACAGTGCAGCTCAATATTTTTGTTTTTTGTGTTCTGTCAGTGTCTGCAAGTCCCAGAGAGTAGTGAAACTTTTAGGCTTGTAGCCAAACCCGTACCCTTTCTTTATAGCTGCTGGCTCGCTGCAAAGAACCGCACACCCTTTCTTCGCTATTTGAGCTACTGGCCTCCGACCCCCACACTTCTTCTAAAAGTAACCCAGAGTTGTTTTGAAAGCGAGTACCAAGTCCCCCACAGTGATAAGAATATATATATATATATATATATAACAAAAACAAAAGAACAGAAAAAAATGACAAGGTGCTTGAAGGTTTTGGGAAAGAGGCTTTGGAATGAATTAATACAATCAATATCAATATTATGTGTGCAAACAATCAACCAAGCAGCGAAAATAAATCAAACCACAAGCAATCACTACAAAAAGATACAATATTTTATGTGGAAACCCAAATTGGAAAAAAAACTATGGTCAATAATCAAGCACTATGAATCATACTACAGTTACAAGAGAATACTCATAACCCTTATCCAGTTGCCCCTCAACCTAAGAACTTTGTGATTTCCTTGCACAGCTTCCTGCTACAATGACCTCCTATCGTTCTCTGTGACAAATCAAAGCAATATTCTACCATCAGAGAAGTAGAAGACAAAGATATCTTTAGAGAAGAACTTTAGCCCTTCAACTCTCCAATAAAAGAACTCTAGAAAAGGTGATCTCCAATAAGCAATCTCTTCTTAGAACAATGAGATCTGTATTCCTGCCTTTAAGGTTGAGAAAGAATCCTCTTTTATATCCCTAAATTCGTACCTCATAAGTATATTTCGATCAGGAAAGAAGTTGGCATGAAACAGGCAAGTTTCTCTCCAAATCGAACTGAAAAATCGTAAGTCGGAGAACTTTTTGCACCTGTCCGATCAGTTGGATGAATGGTCCGATGGGTCGGATTAAGGTTTTGCCCAGATGAAAATTTTAGTACTTTTCTGCAAATTTCTGGAGGCTATAACTTTTTCGTTTTAGCTCTGATTGAGGCAATCTTGAGCTCTACGGAATCTACTCGAAACAAGCTTTCTATGGTAGGTTGCATGCCCATATCTAACATTTGATTTGTGAGATATGACCTTTTTAAACTACATTGTCCATAGAAAATCACTTGAATTCGTTACTTTTTCTTTGATTTCTTCATTTCAGTGTATCTGGTGACTTAACCCATTGTCCATACTCAAAGATATGTAAAATACAATACTAATGGACTCAAGTTTTGTCCAACCCATGAATTTGTCAACACAAAAAATCCTTACAATCTCCCCCTTTGGTAATTCATGGACAAAACTTCTTATACATTCAATCTACCCAAAAATAAAATAAAAAAATACATTGAGTAAATTCAAATAGCAAGGAAAATTTTACCATCAACTCTATACTAGTTATAAAAGAAATCATCTTCAGCTCCATCTGTCTTCAGACTACGCAAAAATTCTCTATTATCCCCCTTAATGCAATATCTCTCCCTTTTTGTCTATCATTGATAAAGCAAATGATTATCATGTAGCAATGTGGTCAACCTAGATCCAGTAGCAACTCCCCCTCAATTACAGCTCTCCCTTAATTTTATTTTCATAGTAGCACTTGGGATGGGAGCTTGATCATCTTGATCAGGGGTTTTTGCATTTAACCACCCACACTGATGTAGTGTGATCTTTCAACACAGTGTGAGTAACTTCTTTAGGTAAATCAGACTTTCTAACCCAAATAACTCTTGTCTTGACCTTTGACTCAGACAATTGTTTCCACCATTACTTATACTTTGGCAAAACATGCAGCTTCTTGCAATGGGGACAAATGTGTCCTTTAACTCTACAGTGATGACAAGTGGATGTGCATGCAGGACATGACATATTCTTCCTTTTTAAACTACTCATCACATTATGAACATATGCAACATGTGAAGTAGTGTGTGCAATACTTCTAACAAAAATAGATTTACCGTTAGATTTTGAAATAGATGCACCATCATTGAAACGAAGAGCACGCTTATCACTAGGCAACTTCTGAATACACAAGATGTTGTCAAGTATCTTCGAACCAATATTCAGCTTATTCAGAAAGGCTTTTGTAGAATCTAGCTCAAACAACGCAATATTCAGTTTCCCAGCTAGGTCTTTTTTTCAGCCATAACAGTCTTCAGGTTGGTTTGCAAAGTGTCAAACTCTTGCTCAACCTTCTTAAATTCATCTTTTAGTAAACTATATTTGTTACTCTCAGTAGTCAGCTTATCAGCCATGGAATTCTTTTGTCCTTTTAAAAAATGAACCTAGGATTTGACATCCTCTAACTCTTTCTCAAGTAACAAAATCTCTACTTTCCACTTAAGAACATCTTTTTCAAATAATTTGCTCATTTGCATAGACTTGTCTAGCAAAAACCCATATTCTGTTTCCCAATCTTCTTCTTCATCTGAAAGAGCAATATCGGCGTTCTTTACAGTAGAACTATCATCAAACACAATGGATCTAGCCATAAAAGCCATAAACTTATCATTTACAATATCCTTAAGATCATGTTCAGGGTCTTTCTCTTCTCAAAAGAATCATCATCCTAAATTTTTAGAGCTTTGTGCATCGGATTCTTTTTCTTTTTGGGACAATCACTGGTATAATGACCAAGACCTTGACAATTAAATCACATAACCTTAGCTAATGTCATCTTTTTTACAGATTTCGATCCCTTCAACTTAGCTTTCTTAGCCTTTATGATTTTTTGAAACTGAACCATTAACTCAGTGATATCATCATCAAAATCCGAATCAATTTCAATTTTCTTTGTAGATTGCTTCACAGATTCTCTAAAAGCTCTAAAATCCAAACTATTATTCTTCACTGATTTTCCCTTATTTAAACGGTTTTCTTAGAAAGTCTGAAGATTTCCAACCAACTGATTCACTGTGAGGGTTTCTAAATTCTTACTCTCTTCAATAGCATCCACCTTTGAATCAAACTTTGAAGTAAGAGACTTCAAAATCTTCTTGACAATTTTACGTTTAGGGATTACTTCACGCAAATTGAAAATAGAATTGACAATCTCATTCAGCTTAGCATAAAAATGATTGAAAGTTTCTTTTTCTTCCATTACAATGATTTTAAAAGACTGATTTAACCTTTGCAGCTTTGCTTGCTTGACAGTATCAATACCCTCACAAATGATTTGCAAAACATCCCATGATTCTTTTACAATTTTACAAGTGAAAATCCGACGAAACTCATTAGCAGACACTCCATTATAAATAACATTCATAGCCTTATTATTACAGTTGGAGGCATGCTTTTTTTCCTTAGTCTATTGGGCTTTAGTTTAGCAACTGTTTGCCTATCACCAGTAATAGTGGGTTTTGAATAACTGTCCTTAACACTATCCCACACATCATCATCAATGGACTTGAGGGACCTAATCATCATTTGCCTCTAATAAGCATAATTTGAACCATTAAACAATGGAGGCTTCACAGTGGATGTGCCTTCTTGATTGAGCACCATTCTAGATAACTCTTAGGATCAAACACAACAAATTAGTGTAACATATAACACTCAGACCCTAATTAAGCGGGTTTAGCAACTAATTAATTCCGTTCCTAGCACTTTTCGAGAGAATGAGTGTAGTTAATGTTGTTTTGTCTTTTTGAGTCATTTTTGGGTCCTAGATAGGTAGGTGAGTGAGTTTAACCTGGATTACGTAGGTACGAGCTATTTTTTCGTAATTTTCACCCTCATTCGAGTTTGTCATTCATGCTTTATTTTGGTGTCATCACATGCATATCGTCAAGCTTGTTAAATGTTATAACTGACTCGAATGCAACTGAAGCTGTTTGAAGTTGTTGGTCGTTCATTTGACTTCAATTTTAATTAACCGTTAGAAGTTGGACGTCCTTATAAACCTCAAGATAAAGATATATATATAGATCTCACCTAACCCATTCAATCCTTATCTCCTGTAGCTTTTTCATGCAAGTCTTCCTCAAGTTGTCCTCATCTTCATCGTCTTTTTCTTCTTTTTCTCTTATCTGTTTCACTTTTCTAAACTCTTAGCATCTCTCTCTTCTGAGTCATCATTCGAAAAGCTTAATTGAGGCAAGTATAAGCAACTGTTGGATGAATACATGTTGGTATATCGTGATTATTATGATTCTTCTAGATTATTTAAGTTGCATAGGTTTTTACAGCCCTTTTGTTGCTTCTTTCATTTGTTCTGTCATCTGTTATGGTATAACTATGAATGAATTCGGAAGTTTTAGACAGTCAGAGTTTCAAAAATTCTAAGCTCATGGCTACGCCATAAGTTTTCCATGGCTTAAGCTCCAGAAAGCAAAAATATCAAATTTGTATTACGGCCAAGCTACGGCTAAGTCGTATGATACACTATGGCTAAGCCGTAACCTAGCCGTGGTCCATCCGCAAGTCATTTCACGGCTTAAAGACCCGAGAGCAAGAAAATGTGAGAACCTTTTACAGCTAAGCTATGGTCAAGTCGTATATTGAGCTACGGCTTAATTGTGGCTCAACCGTAAACCATATACGGCTAAGTTGTAAGAGAAAGTACGGTTCAACCGTGGCTCACCGTATTTGCGGAAGTAATTCTGGGGAACTATGGTTGAGCTATAGTGTATATTACGGTTAAGCTGTAAGATGCCTACGATTAAGCCATAAGTCACCCACGGCTAACCCATAAGACCACTAAAACTTAGGTAGAATTATGATACTATTACAAACCTTGTAGGACCTTAGTTCTTGGACTCTTTATCCTATTCACTTGTCCAATAGAATAATGGAATAACATAAATTTTCTTAAGGGCTGTGACTCATTCATGTGTATTGTCCACTTGTTAAGCCCCTCCCTGTGGGTATTAATTTAAAAGACTTTGATACACATTCTTAATACATTGTGACATCAAAGACGGACAACCATGTATCGAATAACTTAAAATTATATCATCATACACGGTTAAAAACAATGGATAACTAGATTATGGTTGGTTAGTAAACTATTGTGATTCCATGAAAATGAATTAAATTGCATAGCATGTTGGTTCTGGTTATTGCCTTCCATTATTTTCCTATTGATTTGACTTGCATGACTATTGATTGACTTGAATGATTATGTTATTTGTCATGAAACCTATTGTGGTATTTCTTGAGATACATATTCGACTTTGACTTGAAATTAAATCAAATTGTATACGAATGCATTGCTTAATTTCACCTATATGAAATGATTGATACGGTCTGGCTCTACTAAACCTCAGCCTTATGATATCCAGCAGGATTGACTTTAGTGTAGCATGTTTGGTGCCACTGCAGTGTGCTTTTGTCTTAAAACTTCCAGACCAGAAGAACTAGAGACTTATTCGTACCTTGGCCCGGTCGTTGCTGTTCTCAACGCATAGATTCCTAGAGGGAAGATACGGCAAATGTAATAGCCACTTAGTACAGTATTTATATTTATTGAATCTTTTGACATGCTTTATTTAATTGCACAATTTGCCTAGTATACTAACTTGCAATTCTATATGATCACCTGTTAATGATTCTTGTAGATACAATGCATATTACCTTCAAGCTACTTATGCTTTGCTGAATAGTTTTATTCACTAGTTGCCTTTTGGAGTTGCAGGCTCAGATCCCACTCCCGATCCCTTGATGCTCAGCAAGACTTCAGAGGTTATCGTAGAGGCCCCATTAAGGCTAGATGAGTGGACATGATCAATCCACCCCGAAGAGCGGCATGGCTTAGACTAGGCCTCATTTTGATCTGTAGTATACTCTTTGTTTATATTGGATTATACCTTCCAGTATTTTGTGTCTTGTATTATAAAACCTTTCTTGCACATATTACCAGTGTTGTTAGTTTTAATGTATCCTCTTCTTACGTAATGTTACTGATAGCTTTCACATACAATGGTATTGCACGTGTGTTTTCCCTTGTGTGAACGCACTTGGATTGGGTATTGGTGTGTATGCATGGGAGTATGTGTGTCACTGGTTGAGTTTAATCTTAATCTCCAATTTCTTGGGCTCGGATCGTGAAATAACCCCGCTCTGATACTACTTGAAGGTTTTGGGGGAGAGCCCCTAGAATGAATTAATGCAATCAATTTCAATATTATATGTGCAAACAATCAACCACGCAGTGGAAGTAAATCAAACAACAAACACACACCATAAGAGGACACAATATTTTATGTGGAAACCTAAACTAGAAAAAAAACTACGATCAAGAATTAAGCACTATGAATCATACTATAGTTACAAGAAAATACTCACAACCCTTATCTAGTGCCCCTCAACCTAAGGACTTTGTGATTCCCTTGCACAGTTCCCTGCTACAATAACCTCATGCCGTTCTCTGTGACAAATCCAAGCACCTAGACACTTTCTAGATGTTATACTTGACTCCCTAAAGCAATCTTCTACACTCAGAGAAGTAGAAGACAAAGATTTCTAGAGTAGAACTTCAGAACTTCAACTCTTCAATGAAAGAACTCTTGAGAAGGTGATCTCCAATAAGCAATCTCTTCTTAGAACAATGGGATCTGTGTTCTTGCTTGTGGGGTTGAAAGAGAACCCTCTTTTATATCCTCAAATTCGTGCCTCATAAGTATATTTCGATCAGAAAAAGAGTTGGCATGAAACAGGCAAGTTTCTGTTCAAATCGGACTGAAAAATCGCAAGTTGGCGAACTTTCTGCACCTGTCCGATCGGTCGAATTAAGGTTTTGTTCATATGAAAATTTTAACACTTTTCTGCAAATTTCTAGAGGTCTTAACTTTCTCATTTTAGCTTCGATTGAGACAATCTTGGGCTCTACGGAATCTACTCGAAACGAGCTTTCCAATGGTAGGTCACATGCCCATATCCGATGTTCAGTTTATGAAATATGACCTTTTTAATCCATGTTTTCCATAGAAGATCACCTAAATTTGTCGTTTTTTCTTTGATTTCTTCATTTCAGTGTATCCGGTGACTCAACTCATTATCCATACTCAAAGATATGTAAAATACAATACTAATAGACTCATGTTTTGTCCAACCTATGAATTTGCTAATACAAAAATCCTTACCGTGCTTATGATAAAATAATAAGTACAATACGTTTGAATCATAAGTACTACTACGACATTAGGAAAGTAGCCCAGAGTTGTTCTCAAAACCGAGTGCCCATTCCATTTCTCTGCCTGCCCACAACATTTTCAAGCATGTTCAACCCAACCAGTGAGAATTATGGAGGTGCATCATTCAAAGAATACAAATAAAATTAAAAATCTGGAGATGCGAAACACACGGCGGATGGACTGGGATGAAGTCATTAGATCGCAATGTCGTCAGACTTGGTTTTTTCATACCCCACCAACAAAAATCTTATCTCCAATAGATCTTGATAAAAATGCGGGGATACTGACAAAGATTAAAAAAAGATTGAGGTTGATCGTGTGATTTCTATGGCCACAGAGTAACTAGACGAGAAGGAAGAGAGAGAGAGAGAGAGAGAGAATTTCGGTTGCGTTGCACATCGTTCCATTCGATTGAGGAAGTCTCAGGGCGTGTCACTTTTCAGATACTCAGATATGACTCCGCAATTGCTGAAATCTAGGACACATAAGATATCGGTATCATAATCACAACATGACATCTCATCTTTAACATTATAAACTTTTATTAGAAAAATGTTCACACCATTCCAATGAGTTGATTGTTTTTATTCAAAGTAACATTTTTCCTCTTTGGAACTAATTAACATTAATAAAGTGTATTGCCAATTGTATTCCTTTCAAAAATCTTTATGTTGCGAAGTAAAACGTAAACTTCATGAAAAAATGGACCTGGTAAAAAAAGATTACTGAAATGGTATAGCCGCAGCCAGTATCAAAAACATTTTTTAATGAATATCCTCAATAGGATAAGTATCTTCTCCTGTGGATAGAAGCATATTAGGCATATCCATCTATCAGAGACAATGCCATAGTTCTCTTGGCTATTATGCAGCTAGATAAAACTTAAAATGAATGCAGGCAATAAATATTGCTAGATGGAATGTAGAGTATCCTAGTGTGTTTATGATAGGAAGACAACACAACAAAGCAAATAAAGAAGACGAGCTACCTAAGGTACCTGGTCTGAAATGCCTTCTTGAGACAGTATGATGTTCTTTGTTCCAGAACCTTAGTTTCGCAAGCCAATCTTCAAACCTGGCAACTGCTTGCACCAAGACCTCCACTATATGATCATCAATATCACTTCTTAACCTAACCTTCATTTTTTGTGACAGCCCTTCATCCAACACCTTTCCAAGAATTGTCTTCATTGTGGCTTTCTCACCTGTGATAGACATCTGCAAGCCAATCTTCAAACCTGGCAACTGCTTGCACTAAGGCCTCCACTATATGATCATCAATATCACTTCTTAACCCGACTATCATGTTTGGTGACATCTTGTTAGATCTGAGAGAGATTCCTTGATAGTGAAATCTTCGTGCCCTTCGATATAGGCAATCTGGCCGAACTATGTAAATCCTTGTGTCTTCTTTGTGTGATTGCTTGTTCTTCTTCTTGTGTGGTGCTTGATTGCATGTGCTTGGCTTAGTTGCAGATCTAACAATTGTTATCAAAGCAGTTTCCGTTATTGGCTGTGCAAAACCATAAACAAAGGAGACGAGATTTAGGCCTAGTTTTGTCAGGCTAGGTCAAGTTCAAGTCAAGTTAGCCTGACCCATGGAGCAGCTCAGACAAGTCAGCAGAGGAGGTTGGTTCGGGTTGGGTTGGACCTGACGCAGTTGTAGAAAACCCAGCATTTCAAGTAGGACATGACTCGTGGTATAAAAGCCCAGGCAAAGTTCTAGTTGGGTCAGTTTCAGGTTGGGTCAAGTTCAGGTTGAACTTGACCCAATTTAGCAGAGCGTAGGTCTGATCCATGTCATGTAAGGTCAGGTAGGACCTGACCCATTACGCAGAGAAGCACAGCACCGCAGAGGAGGTCAGTTCCGAGTTGGGTCAGACCTGACCCGTGTGTACAAAGTTCAGCTCAGCGTAATAGGTGCAGAGTGACATTAGCACAAGTCAGTAGAGGAGATCAAAGGTAATTTTACCAGTTTTAATGGCTGAAATTGTTTCTGCAATATTTTGATCGTCCGATGTCCGATCGGAGATCCATTTACACCTACAAACGGATTGTGAAGAGATCTACGCATATGCGGAAGAACATAGGCAGTTCAATAGTAAAAAAAAATGTTTGACCAATTGGAGAACAGAAAGTTGTTTCTGCAATATTGAAGCCATCTGGAGTCGAATTTCAGATTCGTTTCTTTCGGTGTGCTCGCTGTGATGAGATCTACAAGGCAAGCAAAAGATATTAGCAATTTGATGTGCTGAAATTGGGGTAGTTTATAAGTGATTCAGATATCAACATTACATGGACTCGTTAATGGATTCGAACGTTTGATTCGAGGTGGAGTATGACATGAAGAAGTTTTGCAACATCGATACAAAAACATACCTTCAGCAAGGTACAAGAAGACATAGACAGGTATTTCCAATGTGGCTCAAAGATTTACGAAATCCAAGCTAAAGTAGAGATTGTTAGGTTTATGTCTTGTATTCTGGTTTAACCGAAGTGGTTCATTAATAGTCTAGCCAATGAATAGGTTTAAAGTCAAGGATATTTTGGTAATTGTATCGGGGCTTTCTTGGTGGCCAAGAAAGCAGGGATTATATATGTGAATAGTTTGTAGCCCTAGATCTTGCAGTTGAAGAGAGGTGAGAGCTCTCTTGCCTGTAGTGTTCCTCACCATGTAAGAGAGACAATGTGGGAGAGTGAGTCTCTGTATGCTTTATATGTCATAGTGAAGATGATCATCTCTGTACCGTGGATGTAGCCCTATTTGAGTGAACCACGTAAATCTGCGTCTCTTCCTGTGTGGTTGGTTCTTTGTTGATCTTATGATTTAAGTATATGCACAACAGTGATGTCAAAATCACAACAAGCCTTGCATCCAATATAATATGCTCAAAGAGCACTGGCCCATAACCAACACCTCTCCAAGAATTGTCTTCTTTGTGGCTTTCTTAGCCAGTCCACCATCATTTGATTTCTTATTAGAACTTGACTTCCCAATTTTACTAGTAGGCTGATCTCTAGAAGCATCGTGAGAATGGTTGCTGCATTCATCAACCTCAAATAAGTCACTGCTATTAGATGTTTTTGGACAATTAAGTGCCGTTTGAAGCTTTGTAATGCTAGTCCTCTCAAAATCACGACAAGCTTCAGTTGGATAGCGATGGCGTGACATTATAGCCAACCCCTTGTCATCATCCCTGTAGCCATTGAGTTCATATTAAGAAGATAAACACAGGGGTTAATGAGAAATAAAATTCTGTCATACAATCATGTGAAACAATAATTAAGAAAACATACGCTCATCTAAAACCTTAATTAAAATCAGCATGGCCATATGTTTTTAATCTTGGCTCTTTTAAACCCATAGCATGGTAAACTGATATTACACAGACTGCCCCAGCACTAATGGACAAATACCTTTCTAACTAGGACTACTTACATAGGAATTAAATTGGAAAGTTGGGCTGCCCCCGTAGTGGGACATTAGGAGAATGTGGACCAGAAGAAGTGTCTTGTTAAAACATAACTAATAAACATAACCAAGTTCATAACATCGTTGTGTTCAAACAGAACAAACAATTCCTCTTACACAACACGTATCACATGGTATTTTGACAAACTTGGCAATGGAAGTTCATTAGATCGAATACAAACCTGTGTGACCGAAGAAGTGTCATGACCATAAAGTTAGAATCTGTGAGAATAACCTTGAGCATATAGCTCCAGAATAACATAATGCGCGTTGGTACCCAATCCAAACTGAAAAAGAATTATCTGGAAAAGAAAAAAAATAGAAAATTAAGTGATCATGCAAGCAGCAAAAGTAAACGCCATTGTCAATTTAATTTTAGCAGGCCTTTTGTTTCACTTTCACCTACTGAATAGAAATATCAGCTTTTCTGCATGCCATGGAAATTGTGGGAAATAAAATCAATAAAAAAAAGATAAAAAGGAAAAAGTAAGTTCAATTCTCACTTCTGTCTAAATAACCAAAAAAAATCTCAAAAAAGAACTTTAATATAGATCCAATTTCTGCTTCTTTATTTCTGCTTCTTTTTCTAACTTTTTCTCCAAATGTACGGAATAAAAAATACAAAAAAATTTGTCTAATTTAGTGTCAAATTAATATGCTATGTTGCCACTGCATCAAAGTTTCATAAAAAATAAGGCTGGTCACAACCTAAAGAGTCAAGGGAGAAAGAAAAACTCCCATGTCTACATGTTTTAAGCCCTTTCGTTTGATTGGAAGATAAAAGGCCTACTCATTTCCCAGCTTTGATAGAGTGGTAAAATGGAGAGAAAAAAATAAAAAATAAAAAGCAACAACTGTGCTGGAAGAACCTCTCTCTCTCTCTCTCTCTCTCTCTCTCTCTCTCTCTCTCTCTCTCTCCCCCTAGCATAGAGGTTCCCACCAGGCGCTAGTATAAGCTCAAGTCTTAAGCAAGAATTTAAAATGTGCATGGTTAGGAGTACATAACTGAATGATTCTGCTGAAATGCAAAGGAAATGATAAATATAACAGTAAACAAATAAAAGCTAAATAATAAAAGAGCATTTATCGAACTTCTTTTCTTTTGATAAATAATTAAATATAGAAGATGATTAGTAACTCCTTGTGGAGAAAATATTTAGGGATTTTTACAAAAAATTAATCCTAAATTTAGATTATATGAATTGATTAAAAAAGATTAGAAAAAATCTAATTTGGAGTTTGCACTCCATCAAAAGACAAATATGCCCTCGGTTGACGATATCAGGCGTACAAAACCTTACAAACATTTCCTTCCATCACTTCTCCATCTTGAGATTTTGTTAAGAGTATTTATTTCTTACCCTGCGACAGCATCACCATCGGCGTCCTATCCTTTTTCTTATGATTCTTCCCTTATTTCTTTTCCTTTTTATAGAACTGGAATGCCCTCCTCCTCCTCCTCCTCCTCCTCCTCCTTCTTTCACTAGTATGCCTTCTTCTTGTTCTTTTTCTTCTTCTTCTTCTTCTTCTTCTTCTTTATTTTCTTTCCCTTTAATCTCTCTTTCTATTTTTACAATCCGTTCACCCTCTCTTGTTTTTTTTTCTTGCATTCCTCTCAGTCCTCTCTCTCACGCTTCCTCTTTCTCATACTCTCAATCCTTCTATTTCTCTCTTCTCTTTGTCTAGTTTTTTTTATTTTTGTTTCGTTTCTTTTTTTTTCTCGTAAGTCTTCTCTCATTTCCTCCTACTGTTATCCCACTTGATCCCCTTCTTCTTCTCCTTCTTTTCTCATTTTTTTTCCTTTCATCTCTCTTTCCTTTCATCTTTTTCCTTTTCAACCGTAAACCAAAAAATTACCAAAAAATTACTCTCTGGATTGTGGCCTATGAGTTCTATGGCTTAGCCATAAATCGTTCTATGGCTAAGCCGTAAGGAACTTACCGCTTCACCTTATTGTCAGCTATAAGCGAAAAGTACAAAAAAAAAAACTCTTTAAATAGTAGCTTGTGAATTCTATAGCTTAACCGTAGATCATTTTACTGCCTTACGGCTTAGCCTAGGGTCATCTGTAATAAAACTCAAAATTCAAGCATGAGTTTATAATTATTAAGTAACGATATTGTTACCATCTTTAACGCTTTATATGCCTTTTTTGGTTTCCAACATCCATTCTCTAAATATCTTTATATTGAGATACCCAAACTATGTAAAGGGCATAGGAATTGATCTAAAAAAATTGGATTCATGTAGTAATATATAACTTCCACGTAAAGATATCATTATTATTCTTTATATATTATTTTCCTCAATTTGGTCCTGTTCATCCATTCCATAAATATCTTTATACGGAGATATATAAACTATGTAGGGGGCATAGAAATTGGCAAAAAAAATTTGATTCACGCATGAATTTTTAACTTGCAGGTAACAATGTCGTTACCATTTTTAACACTTTATATGCCCTTTTTTCCATTTCATCTTTCTGAGGTTTTGGGTCAAATTTTAATTCCCTATGCCCTCTCCACATTTTAGGTATCTTAGTATAAATAAAATGAATGTCTAAAATCAAAATGGGGAAGATAATGCTTAAGAAATAGTAACAATATTGTTACTTAAAAGTTATATATTAATACGTGAATCCAATTTTTTTGGGGCAATTCTTATGCCCTCTGTATAGTTTATGTATCTTACTATAAAAATATTTAGGGAATGAATGTTTGAAATCGAAATTGTTCTATGAAGCGTTAAAAATTGTAATGATATTGTTACTTGAAAGTTATAAATTCATGTATGGATCAAATTATTTGGGTTAATTTTTATGCCCTCTCATAGTTTATGTAGCTCAGTATAAAGATATTTAGAGAATTAATTTTGGGAACCAAATTGGACATATAAAACATTAAAAATGGTAATGATATCGTTACCTGACTATTACAGTTTAGCTGTAAGTGAAAAAACACTATGCAAATATTGTCCACTTGTAAAATGATCTACGGCTCAACTGTAATTGCACTACGGCTTAACTGTAAGTGAAAAAATACTTGACAAATATAGTGCACCTATAAAATGACCTATGACTCAGCTGTAAATGCACTACGGCTTAACTCTAGGGCTTAGCTGTAAGTGAAAAACCCTATACAAACACGGTTTGATCAAAGCTGAAGGCATATTTGTCTTTTGATGAAATATGAACTCCAAATTGAATTTTTTTAAACCTTTCTTAATCAATTGGTATAATCTAAATTTAGAATTAATTTTTTGGTAAAAATCTCTAATAAATATCGTGATTTTGAATAAAATTCTGCAGCCTCTTCCAAATCACTTCAACAATTACAATCACAAATTTTTGTTATTAAAAAATAAATAATAAAAAGAACTATAGGCTTTACCCTATCATAACCAACTTGCTGCACATCATCAAGCCTTCTCGTGCATATGTGCTTCCTCAATTTCAAAGTAAACCCAGATGGAGTAGTGCATTTGTCCCTAAAATGGGCAAATACATTTGTTACAATTATAAATAAAACTATATACAACATAATAGAGCCCGGCAGCTAGGCCTACAAATATTGGCTTCTCTTTCTAAAGAAAGATAGAACTCCAAAGCACCAGAAATTCTATAGCCATACCAAAAATATGCCATATGTGCAATCTCAAGCCCCAAGCATTTTAAACATACTCCAAATAAATTTTAGTAACTATTTTGTAAATATCTATAAAATTTCATCATTTTCAAAATCCCAATTAATAGATTTATCCTCAACATGAGTAAATAAAAGAGAATAAAATGTAACGATAATAAAAATAGCATGCAATCCTTATTTCTAAACTATTACTAAATTGACATTTAAAAATGTTATAAAAAAAATTATAATATTGACATTGGTAGAGTTATATATGGTTTTCCCGATGAAATCCATAAAAAATAAAACTTTTTTGATTGCTTAAAAGTGAAATAGCTGTTGAAAAAGAATGGTAGCATCTAATATATTTGGAAGGAGGAGAAAATTAGTACAAAAAGGAAATGAAAAAAAATTAAATATTCTCAGGCGATATTTTGAAAATATCATCCGATATATAGATGAAGACCTATATTTTAAAATATTAGCAGATAAATCCAGACAATATAGAGATTTTTTGCTGATATAAGACCGCGACAGTTTCACAAGCCAATATAAGAGTGGTATGGGCTAATACCGATATGTATCGGCCGATACAAATCGGTATCAGTCGATAATTTGAACCATGATTTCAAAAGAATCCCTCCTAAACCCACTAAAATCAACCCATCCTCTCTAAGAAAAACCAAATTTGGAAAAGGAGAGAATATCTAGGGAAGATATCTTTAAAAAATCAATGGCTTGGAATGTTTTGATTAATATATCATAATCCACAAGGCTCCACATTATGAGATTTGGTCCCATAACTATTCTTGGCCTCTAGATCAGATCTAACAGTCTAAATTCTTCAAAAAGGACCCACAGAAGTCCAAATATATGCATAAAATGATGATCACCTTTTTGAAAATACCATCACATCTAAGAAGAATCAATGACTAAAAATTGGTATCATGGCAGTTTTGGGAGTGCTACTTACATCTAACAGTTTAGATCATCAATGGGAGGCCCACCCACTAATCAAATCCATGAAAAGGCCGATCAGGGGAGGTCTGACTGCGGAAATCCATGAAATGGTGGAAATTAAAAAAAATCCTCTTTGCGCTTTCCACATTGTTGCCAGACGTGGGAAATCCACAAACCCACGGATTTTTGGCTGAAAATATGCAGTGATGATGCTTGCCAAACGTGCGCAAGGGGTTGTATATAAAGAAACTTTCTGCAGAGAAATCATCCCCTACTCTTCGCTCGACCTCTACCTTGACATCAAACCCATCTCTACTGCTGGTGCAGTGAAAGTGCTGTGATTAGAGGCAACGCTGCTCCAACCAAACCCTTTGCTCCTTGTCTCTGTCGACATCGAGTCCTCTTCTAGTGTGTTGCGATCAAACTACCTACCTCATCTCTCTTAGCAATGACAAGCGAAGGTGTTTTACTTCAACAACACAACCCTTTTTCACCACCGGCATACTCCAACCCTTTCCCAACTGTCAAACTCCACTGACGACCTCTATCTAGTCATTTCGTTCACAGCCACAGGTTAGGTTTTATTTATTTTATCTTTTTTCCAGTTTTTCCATCAATCTTGCCTCTTTTTTTTTATTTTTTTTCTTTTTGGAAATGAAGATTTGTAGTTTATGAAAAAACTATGGACATCATTTATGCATATGATTTGGTTTTTTCCACCATCACTTGTGATATCTTTAGTTCGATGGTTTTAAGTGGACAACAAGGGTTTTGATGGCTAGGGTCTTTGCAGGTGAATGATGAAATAGTTAGATTGAAGATTCAGGAATTTATAGTGGGTTTAGAAATATAATTATGAAATGAAGGAATATCCTAATAAATTTTAGTTATAATTGATTTATAACTATGCAAAGAAAGAATTAATGGATTATAAATTAGAATGAATGGATTATTACTATGAATAGATTTTAAAGTGGAATGAATAGGCACAGTGCATAGTGGCCAAACATGGCCCTTCTCTGCATTCTCTGCACTCTAACCCATTGACATCTGTGACATTTTAGATTCTCTTTCTGTGGGTTGTTCCTCATTGGCTTGGAGAAATTGGTTACATATAATTAGATTGCGTAAATGGAAAGCAAGGCAACAAAAGTGGTGCTGCAATAATATAATCAACATTATCAACAAAACTGTTCCTCTTTCTTTGCTCAATATTACAACATAGATATCAATTGTCTACTATACATGTAGCATTCTAACTTGAGATATTATCATGATCCTACATTAAATAAAACTTGCTGCAACACTTTGATCATAGCTTTGAAGAGCTATGACAAATAGTGAATAAGATGGAAGTTTTGTCCAAGTGAGGAGAGGCATATATGGTGAAAGGCAAGTCTAGCATTAAAGTGGGCATTGGTAAGTCCAAGTCATTTCAACAATGAAATGATGTAAAATTTTGGGGTATTTGAGGTGATTGGAGGTTCGGAGATTCAAATCAGAAGTTTTCTGGTTTCCATTTCCTGTAGTGTTCTGAGGCAATTTTATGGGGTTGTTCTATGTTTTGTGTTTCATACCAATCAATTTAACATTGAGGAGTAAAATTTTCATATAGATGAAATTATTGAGTAACAACTACTACTTGAAAAGAGATCCTGGGACTCAACCTACTGTACAGTTCCAATTGAGATCTTGATGCACCATGGAATGTATCCATGAAGGCATGCATCATATTATACTCAAAGAGTACGTAATTTGAATATTTTGAAATTTTTCGGATAAAATGGCTAAATGGCTTAATGAATTGATAATTCTATTGTACTTTTGGTCTCAAAGAAATGTATGATTTATATGACTTAAGGATGTACAGTTTTCTAGTTGATTTTGTAGGGAATGGTGGCCAAGTATAAGATATTATGAACTAATGATCACTCTCACCACTCATTGCAATGCATCCTAAAAATCTATTTTGTTCCTCCGTTGGTGTGAGAGTGGAGGAGAGCAATGGCTATTGCAACTACTGTTTACATCAAACTCCTTGAGTAACTATAAGCAGCCCCTTATCAAATAATAGAGTCAAAACTGTTAGATTAAATTATTCAAAGCAATTGCTAAGCCACCATGTGTTGAAGTTTGAACTTGATGGACTATAAGAATGGAATACATTATAGTACCGCTTACAATGTTTCATCTCATAATGGTACCTAATCTTCCATCCACTCTACTACTCAGGCAGAGAATTTACTTCACAGTTTTGACACATCAAAACTGGACTTACTAAGAGAAGGATTAACCTGTTTCAGCCCTTTCTCTGGCCTGATAATTTGTAAAAATTAAATACATCTAAGCTATTCTTTTTCATGAATGATGGCTTCCATGCCCATATTATGTTCAATTGTAATTATATCTTTGTGATGCTGCAATCATTCATATATAATTGTGAATTCAGAAATGCACGGGCTAAAGCCAACGAATTGGCTCCATGGCCACGAAGCTTACAGTACCTCCTTCTCATCTGGATGAACTTAGTATCAGTATTGACAAGTGACCAAATATTAGGAAGACACAATAAGCTTCTATAATTTGTTTTCCTATTTGTGTAATCTGCTTGGTTTTTCAAACATGGTTACTTCGTGACGAAAAACTTCACTTCAATATTTCAGTTGTTATAGTCAACATTTTGACTAGAATAAATTGGTCTTAAGTGACCTAATTATTGCTTTGTTTTATCATGATGCAAAGTGTGATATTGTTTTCATAGTTCTTCTATGAGTATGAGTTGTTTAAAGGTGAAAACAGGGCTTCCCAATCACAAAACCAAACAGTTGTAGATACTATGTTAACCAGCAAAAATGAATATCAAAAGGAGGTTTGTATTCTTTCTGTGGCTTTTTTTTTTTTTTTTTGTCTATTTTTTCTGTGATTTGTGAATTTTCTTGTTTG
Source organism: Sextonia rubra (assembly GCA_037013555.1). NCBI lineage: Eukaryota > Viridiplantae > Streptophyta > Magnoliopsida > Laurales > Lauraceae > Sextonia > Sextonia rubra. The sequence goes on from JASUAD010000001.1 coordinate 71,873,747, forward strand.
GTTTCTTGGTTAAATGAATGTTCATGGATTCTATATTTGTCTATAATATTGACATTTGGTTTGATTGAATGTAAAGACTTTTAGGCCATAGAGATGATGAATCCAAACTCCCTCCTGTTTCATTTTTTCTCTTTTTAATTTCACTTTTTTAACTAGTAACTTTTATCAGCACCTTCATAATTAGTTATATTAAAAATGAATTCTCCAAAGAGTTCTTCTTCAAATGCATGGACAAGCAAGCCAATTGCTGATTTTCTTCATTGAAATAGTAAATATCCTTCTCTATTTATTTGATTCAATTAGGACTCCCATTTAGGAAGTTATTTGTGTAGTTTTATTGTTTAATCGGGGTCAACCTTGAGTCTTAGGTAGTTGGTGAAGGATTGACATGAGTTACCATTTTTTAACAAATACTATAGAAAACACATTTGATGGATGAGAGTAGAGAATTCTTAGAATAATGAATTTGATAATGTTATTTTTGGAACTTCGGTTCTTGTGGAGGTTGGAAAAATCTTAAATTGGATTGATGTGACTTGTGAGAGACATACTGGGCTTGAGTCCCATTGGTTGTAGTTTTTCTCATGTTTATTTGTGCTGAACTCATGTTTAATTTTACGAATGATCTAATAGCAGGTACAACCAAATTTACTTATAAAGTGGGTTTTGAGATTTCAATATATCATGTTAATGCTCCTACCAAATCAATACAAAAGGTGGAGTGATCTTCTGTATACAACTATCAAGGAAATGTAAGTCTCATGTACCTTGAAGCTATCTTCCTTTTGTTGAGTTGCAGAGCTACTCTTTACTGGGCCATGTCAATTACATATATGGTTACTTGGTTAGTGTTGTTGACAAGACCGTAGGTATTATCTTATATGATCAGTTTTCAAGCTTGTTGCTATATTGCATCGCACCTATCTAGCAAACTCGATTAAGCCTCTTTAGTGTTAAAGCTCTTGGTTTTTTAAAAGAACTGCATCTCTATACGTTTCTTTTTGATTTGCCAATTGTTTTCACCCCTCATTCCTATGCACAGGCATTTAAGATGGTCTAAAAGTCTTGAGTTGCTCCTTGCTCAAAAGCACAACTTGGTGGATGTTGGGAGGCAGCCACGAGGATCCCTAGATATTATGCATAGATCATTGCGAAAATAACTTTAGACGATTATGATTCAAGAATCATACCTACAAGATCTCTCTAATTTGATCTCGGTCTTATAGCAGCCCAAAAACCTTAAGACCTTCTACTGTATTCTCTATGCTCGAACTCACACCAGGGTATGGGTCTTTTCTGCGAATTCTCTTAGCTTTCAAAAATGAGATTTCTTTTGTATGTTTTTCCTAGAAAGTAATAGCACATATTTATAGGCTACAATAGGGGCCTTAAAAAAGAAATAAGGAATAGGCTTCCTATGGAAACAAGAAACCCTAATTCGACTCAAATTAGAATTTTAGTTCCATAAATTACAATTCAATGTACTAAAAAATTATAATTGCAATCCTATCCATATTCTCAAAATAATATTTCGAGTTTCTTGTTATTAAATGCTTATTAATCTCCCATGTTAAGATTTCAGATATTCATCTATTAAATAATTACTAATACCTATATTTAATTGATATCTTTATAATTCCTTGAGACCTTACACTTAACTTATTTGATATGTTAGACACAAGTCCACCTGCATGGTTTGATATGATCAAAACTTATAAGCTTCATCAAGGGGATATTATCAATCCCTATTATGAGATGTGGATTCCATCAATAAACTAATATACACTATATACATAGTATAGTCATCCAATTTATTGAGATTATTAACCCATAAAAGATCTTAACCTATAAAAGATCTCACTCCTTTATAAATCAAAATGCCAAATACTAAATGTACGTACTTATTATTTATATCGAGATTAAGAGTACAATAACTCATAATAATAATCATTTGGATGTTAATCATCTTATATAGTCAGTATAAAGACAAAAAATCCAAAGCCGGTACCGTTCAATACACACAAAGTTTACTAGTATAACGAGTTGAAACTATACCATTTTTGTAGTGAAGACAAACCTACTAAAATATCATGCTACAATCATACCGATGGTGTGTCTAACTCCATCTAGATTGTGAACAACAATAACTTATGTTTAATAAAAACCGATAAACAAGTCTTCCATGCATAATCTGAACTCTACACACTGACTTATCTACTTTATAGAATAAAAGACACGCTTATACATAATAAATAATAATGCAACCATTTGCCCATACAAATTCTCATTAAGATGAAAAGCAAACTTTACTAATAAGTAAATCAGTTAAAGACAAATACATAAAAGTATGCTTTTAATATAAATTTCAAACAATCTCCCACTTAGACTCAAAGCCATGCTAATAAGTATTTCAACCCTACTCCCTCCACATGACTATCAAAGCTCTTTACCTATAAGTTCTTTATAAAAGGATATGCTGGTTGTTTGCGGATGCAATCTTAGTCACAATTATATCACCCCTTTGTATGATTTCTCGTATGAGATGATACTTGCGCTGGATATACTTACCCTTCTTATGCATCCTAAGTTCCTTTACATTAGTAACCACACCAAAATTATCAAAATAAAGTATTATAGGTGATTTTACCATAGGTACAACTTCTAGATCCATTAAGAAGTTTCTGAGTTAAACTGCCTCGCTGGCTACTTCAGAAGCTGCCACATATTTGGCTTCCATGGTAGAGCTAACAGTACATGATTGCTTGATACTCCTCTAACTTTTAGCTCCACCTTCTAAGGTAAATATAAATCCCGAGATCAACTTTTTTGTATCATTATCTGATTGGAAGTCCGAGTCTGTGTACCCAATGGGTATTAAACTCTCGCCTGGTAAATCAGCATATAATTTCTAGTCCTTTTAAGGTACTTAAGTATATGTTTTACTGCAGTTCAATATTTTCTCCCTGGATTAGACTAGTATCTGCTAACCATGCCAACAGCAAAACAAATATCAGCTCTAGTACATAGTATTGCATACATGAGGCTTCCGACTGCCGAAGCATAAGGTACTTCCTTCATCTTTTCAATCTTATCATATATCTTAGGATACTAATCCTTGGATAAAGTAATTCCATGCCTAAAAGGAAGAAATCCTTTCTTGGAATCTAGCATGCTAAAATGGGCAAGAATCGCATTAATATAAACTGCTTGAGATAAGCTCAACATTCATTGTTTCTGATGATCTCTAGAATGTGACTGGCTTCTTCTAAGTCTTTCATATCGAATTGACTGCTCAACCATACTTTGACCAATGATAACATTCCATCATCGTTTCCAATGAGTAAGATGTCATCTACATAAAGTATTAAACAAAAACACCACACTGCCATTGCACCTCTTATTCATACAGCATTCATCAAGGTTCTTCTCAAAACCATAAGATTTAATGGCTTGATCAAAACGAATGTTCCAAGATTTAGACGCTTGCTTAAGTCCATAAATGGACCTTTTATCCTTACACAACATGTGCTCACAGCTTTTAGTTACGAATCCATTTGGTTGCACCATATTGAATACACTCGTCAATATTTCTATTAAAGAAAGCTGTCTTGACATCCATTTGCCAAATTTCATAATTAAAATGAGCCGCAATGGATAAAAGAATTTGGATGGATTTCAGCATTGCTACTGGCTAGAAAGTCTCCTCATAATTGATTTCTTCTTTCTGAGTATACGCTTTTGGAACAAGCTTAGCTTTGAAGGTTTTAACATTTTCATCCACCCCTCTTTTCTTCTTGTAGAACCACTTACAATCGAGAGGTTTTATCCTCTCTAGTGGTTCTCCAAGATCGTAGATTTAATTAGAATACATAGACTCCATTTCTGATTTCATAGCTTTTTACCATAATTCTGCATATTTGTCTTAGACTGCTTCATTATAGTTACAATGTTCGATATCTAGCTCATCAAGGACTCTGTCGAATGACTCTCCTAAGAAAATATATCACTCAGGTTGACGGATAAACCTCCCACTATGATGAGGCACATCCTATGTCTATGTGTGAATAGTGTCACGCTATGCTAGAACTAATCCTAGTGTATCATCATCAACATTCTGATCTAGCTCATCACCCAGCAGATTGGTGGTTTAACCTGGAGTATCATTAGCTTGAGACTCGGTAATCCTCCCATTATGACGAGATAATGGAACGCCAAATTCTCCAGCTTATGGTGTCTCTTCTTGTGCTACTGGTAATAGAAAAGTTTGGGTAAGTCTATCTCCTCTCAATTCCTCTAGAACAATTCTGCTTTTGGGTTTCTGGTTTATTACATTGTCCTCTTCTAAGAATCGGGCATTGGTGCTAACAATGACCTTCCGATCTTTAGGATTATAGAACCAATCACCTTTTGTTCCTCTAGGATATCCAATGAAAATGCAAACTTCCGTCCTTGGTTCCAACTTATTTGTATTCCCTTTTAACATGTGTGACGGACTATCCCAAATTCGAACATGTTTTAAACTGGGCTTAAGCCCAGTCCATAGTTCTGTGGGTGTTGAAGGTACTGACTTAGATGGAACTAAGTTTAGAATGTATATTGCCATTTCAAGAGAATGCCCCGAGAGCGAATTAGGTACATCCGAATAACTCATCATTGACCTCACCATATCCATAAGAGTCTTATTCCTTCTTTCTGCTACACCATTTTGTTAATGTGTACCTGGTGCAGTTAACTGGGATGTAATCCCCTCTTGTGCTAAGTAATCTCTAAATTCTTTAAAGAGGTACTCGGCACCACGAGCAGATCGTAGTGTCTTAATACTCTTACTTACACGCTTCTCCATTTCTGCCCTATACTCTTTGAATTTTTAAAAGTATTCGGATTTACGACGCATTAAGTAAATGTACCTATACCTTGACTAGTCATTAATAAAGGTTATGAAATACTCAAAGTCACCTTTTGCCTGGATATTTATGGGTCCACACAGGTCAGAGTGAACTAATTCCAACAGTTCATTTACCTTATAGCCTTTTGCTGAAAAAGGGCACTTGGTCATTTTCCCATCTAAATATGATTTGCATACTGGAAGTGCCTCTATATCAAATGAATCTAATGGTCCATTTGCCACCAGTCTTGAAATCCGGTTTAGATTAATATGACCCAGGTGTAAATGTCAAAGATACGTTTGGTTCAATTGTGAAGGTTCCTTTCTCTTACATGGTAGGGTAACTGTATTATTCGATTTAGTCAGTTGCAGTTTTGGAGAGATAGGATCAACAATATAAAGATTATCCACCAATGAACCAGAACATATAAAACACTTATTGCACTTAATAACCACAAATTTATTAAAATAAACGAAATATCCATTTTTTACTAACTTGAAAATAGAAATTAAATTCCTCCTAATGGAGGGAACATAAAGACAATCTTTTAATATTAAAGTCCTATCTATATTAGAGCTTAGATAAACATCTCCTACAGTAGCTGTTGCCACTCTGTGCATCACCCATATGCAGATAAATCTCCCTATCACTTTGCTGCCTGGTTTCTTGGAACCTCTACAAAGAATTGCAAACATGATTAGTGACTTCCATATCTACACACCAGGTACCGGCAAATATAACAGCCAAACATGATTAAACAACTAGTGCATGAAATTTACCTTTATTGTTTACTTTGTTGAGATAAGTTGGACATCACTTTTTCCAGTGCCCTACTTGCTTGTAATGAAAATACTTGCCCTTGAGCTTTTTCACTCCTCCCTGAGGTCCACTGCCCCCTTGAAGAACTACATTACGATTCTAACCTTTTTCTGTTTCTTCTCGCCTTTCAACTTAGAAATAAAACCTTTTTCAACAACGTGAACACTAGTTGACTTTTTCAGAAGGCCCTTCAGTAGCCTGAAGTTCCTTGAGTAATTCCACCAGAGAAAAATTGAGCTTGTTCATGTTGCAATTTAGGTGAAAGTTCTCAAAAGAGTTAGTCAAGGACTGGAGAATGATATTAATCTGGGTTTCCCCATCAATTTTAGCTCCAAAGACCTCTAGTTCATTGAGGTGTCTCATCATTTTCAAAACATGATCACATACAGAGGTACCTTCAGCTATCTTAGTGTTAAACAATTCTTTCATAGTAACCTGCCTTGCTGCCCAATCCTAATCACCAAACATCTCCTTGAGAATGTACATGATTTCATAAGTAATAAAAGAAAATTGATGCTAATGTTGCAAAACATTTAACATAGATACCAATATATAACACCGTGCCATCTCATCAGCCTTGATCCATTTTTTGTATACCTGGACAATCACCTCATCGGTATAACCATCCACGGGTTTCTCTGGGCACACCTCAGTGAGTATATATTTGTACTCTTCAGCAGTTAGCACAACATCCAAGTTTCTTTCCTAGTCAATCTAATTAGGTCCAATGAGTTTGTGTTCTTTGAGAATTACAGCAAGTAGACTGAAAGCACCCATCTTAAATCCTGAGAATTACATAATCAACAAATTATTATGGGCAAATAAACTTTGGATTCAAATAAGAGAAAAAAGGCTCCCTCTGCCAATTAATAAAAATCCGACAGCAATTGAAAACATCAATACGTAGTATGCCTCGATGTGAGGACTTCTAGCAGACGTGTTTTGTTCAGATAGGATACAACTATTAGTTTTACTATCAAGGCAACAAAGTATATCAAGTAAAACCAAACAGCTCCCATAACTTTGGTCTTATAAATAATAGTAGCGACTCAAATGGAAAGCATACTATTATTTATAGCTAAGTGTATACATCATTTAATTCAAGGTCCATTATTTTATATTCAGTTCCATTAAATGGAGAAGTGACCTATACTAATAATTACCCTAAATTATCTATATGTAAGTTTGTATTGGAGATTCCATAATTAACTCATCCTACGAAGAGGAATACTCCAAGGTCAACACATAAATTAATTACATCTCCCACAAAATAATGATGGAGACCGTGGGAATAAGTGATTCCATCTCCCACTTAGTTATTTGACAATGAGGGTTCTTATATAATAGTTTAATAAGGCTAGTTTAGAATTATCAAGATCTCTAGGTTACCCTATCTTTACACATCATGATATTGGTGTGATTAATAAAAAAATAGAGTTTAATTTTATTTGCAAATCACATGAATGCTTCTTATTTCTCCATTCTAAACAGTATTAAATGGATCTAATATCATATAAAATAGGTTATGATAATTATAGACATCCAAGCACAAAAAAGAAATACAACCAACATAAGAATTTTAGCTATCATTGTCATGTAGGATCCTCTGTCTTCTTGATTACTACTTTAAAATACACGTTTCGCAGAGGGTTTGGGGGTATCCCCCGATAGGGATCGAGCTATGTGCCTCCTTTAAAAATTTATATTGAACCTAAACTTCCTGACGAATGGAGTTTACATGCTAAATCAATATAATTACATCACCATGAAAATTTACATTGAATCCTAAGCCTCCTGATGAACAAAGTTCACATACTATGTGAATATAATTACACCATCACAAAAATATGTAAAACAGTAACCACAGATTTGATTCATGGGATTCATTCACATAACATACACATATGTGACCATGATAGCCAGATCAATCACTGCAAAACAAATGTTAAATAGTTCACTACAAAACAAGGGTTAGTTACAGCAAATACAATCCATGTTTTTTATAGCAACTTATAATATTACTATGTTCTTTTCAATCCATATGCAGTATCAAGATTGGCTTTAATACCACTGTTGGGAGGCAACCGCCAGGATCCCTAGATATTGCGCATAAATTACTGCAAAAATAACTTTAGACGATGATGATTCAAGAACCATACCTGTGATATTCTCTGATTTGATCTCGATCTTACAGCAGCGCGAAAATCTCAAAATCTTCTACTGTATTCCTCTATGCTCAAACTCACACCTAGGTGTAGGCCTCTTCCGCGAATTTTCTTTGCTCGCAAAAACGAGATTTCTCTTGTGTGATTTTTCTAAAAAATAATAGCGCATATTTATAAACTATACTAGGGCCCTTAAGAAGGAAATAAGGAATATGCTTCTTATAGAAAAAGAAAACTCTAATTCGACCCAAATTAGAGTCCTAGTTCCATGAATTACAACTCAATCTACTAGAAAGTTATAATTACACTCCTGTCCATATTCTCAAAATAATATTTCGAGCTTCTTGTTATTAAATGCTTATTAATCTCTCTATGTTAAGATTTCAGATATCCATTGATTAAATCATTACTGATACATATATTTAATCGATATCTTTATAATTCCATGAGACCTTACACTTAACTTATTTGATATGTCAGACACAAGTCCACCGACACAGTTTGACATAATCAAAACTTATAAGCTTCATCAAGGAGATATCATCAATCTCTATCATGGGACGTGGATTCCATCAATAAACTAATATGCACCATATATGTAGTGTAGTCATCCAATTTACTGAGATTATTGACTCATAAAAGATCTCATTCTTTTGTAAATTAAAATGCCAAATACTAAATGTATGTGTCTATTATTTATGTCGAGATTAAGAATACAAGCACTCATAATAACTATTTAGATATTAATCATCTTATATAGTCAGTATAAAAATAATAAATCCAAAAACAGTCATGATCAATATACACAAAGTGTACTAGCATAACAAGTCGAAACTATACCATTTCTCACAGTCAAGACAAGCTTACTAAACAATCATACTACAATCGTACCAATAGTGTGTCCAACTTCATCTAGATTGTAAACAACAATAACTTATATTCTATAAGAACTAATAAATAAGTTTTTCGTGCGTAAGCTGAACTCTACATACCAACTTTATACTATATAAAATAAAAGGCACACTTATGTATGATAAGTAATAATGCAACCATTTGCCCATACAAATTCTCATTAAGATAAAAAAAAACTTTACTAATAAGTAAATTAATCAAAGACAAATATATAAAAGTATGCTTTTAGTATAAATTTCCAACAATGGAAATAAACTGCAGGAGAAAGCCATGGAAACAATAGAACAAGTTGCTATTGGATGATCCCACCTGATCCCAAACTCAAAGTCAATCCACGGAGCTCTCACAAGTGCAAAATGGTGTTAGGTTTGCAATGTGAGCCATGTGCCAGGGCCTGGACCTCCATGGAAGGAGTCCTTTTGGGCTGCATCAGCCAAAGATGGAGTTTATACTTTGTAAACTGTCAGCATATTGAAGTGATAAGATATTCCAATAAGAAGTGTATTTGACTTATGACTAGTTTTATTTATCTTATATTTTTTTTCATTAATATTTATTCTGCAAGATGTTCATTGTTTTGAACTCTATTTTATCGAGTACTTTTAGTTAGTTAGAATAAGGATGAAGTCCATTTTTGTAAAGCATCCACATTTGAAGTATTGCAATTTTATTCTACTAATGGTATTTGTATCAATGGGATGGATTTTAATAGGATTTGGTTTTTTTCCGTTTTCATATTATCACATAAGTTTGATTGAATCCAATCTGGTGTTGATAATCTCACTGTTACTATAGTTTCCAATGAGAACTGATACACCATACTTTGTTAATTTAGGAATCATGCAGTCAAGCTACAATGATCTACAAGTTTTCTAATCTATGTTCATTAAAAGCTTGAATTTCTAATGTGCCTAAGATGATTTGTTCTACTGCCTTTGCATCACCTAGCATTCTACTTGAAATATTGGAAATTGGCCAATCTTAGACATGATTGTGTTTGACAGAATTAGTAATGGCAATGCTAAAAATGTCCAAGCTGTATATTTTTGCGCAATAGATAAAGGTAAGGAACTGATTTGCCAGAGCTTTGTTTGTTTCATGTAATTGAATTTCTATGAATTGTAAGAATTTTTACTTGTGTTAAAAAATGAAGAAACAAAGAATAATTAATAAAAATAACCATCAAATAATCCCCATTTAACAGAATATGAATCAAAGGGAACCATATATTGGCTGGCTTTGGTACGTGTGGGCTGAGGTCACAGAATTTAGGTCGAGTCTAGACATTTCCCAATTCGGCTCAACCCAAACATGAACAAAGCTAAGAGTATACCCTGCTTTTCAATATTGTACATTGTACCCATCATGCATGAATGTTGGTTGCTCATATACGATAGCTATAATTGTAAAGGCACCACAAGCAGCTCAAAACATATGCCCATGGCTGTGTAAGCACCCAAAAATGTTTTATTTCAATTGGAGATGGAACCACCATGGAGTAAATAACATATTTTTCATATGAACTATACAATTACTTGAAGGGTTAGCAACATCAATGTTCCAACATTACTTTCAAATTCTATATAAATACACGCACACACAAACAGGAGTTTGCATGATGCTGAGAAACTCCTTTAGAATTTATGAATGAAGCCACAAATCCAAAGACAAAGGGTTTTTTTTTATGTTATGTATTTTGCTGTTTGTTATTACATGTTTCTAATTGTATGCTATTGATATGTATAAAATTTTGAATATGTCCATAGTTAGAATGATGGCATCAAGTTTCATTAAGATTGAATGCAACCCAGTTCAAGTTCAAGCTAGGATCCATTTTCATTGAGGTGCCCTCGCCATGCATTTGGGTCAATGGGCTGAACCTGGAAGCATGTTTAAGGTTTAAAACCATTAAAAGGATATGCAATATTTTTTGGATTATGTTAAATGGATTTGGCATGGAGATGATAGTGTTTTTTTATTTATTTATTTTTTATTGTGGATTCCTCTATGATTACAAAAGCCTGGATCCGAAAAGAATCATCGTTGATTCCTTATTACTTACCAAATGTGGAATGTGGTGAATTCACTCTCTCACAAATCCTTTAAGAAGAAAGTCTAATTTCACGGATCTAAAAAGCCCTCCGAACGAGTTGCGAACGAGTAACCAAACGTGCCAGTTTTGTTGGTGAATTGGTTTTTGTTTCAGGTATGGAGATTGGATTGGACACCCTTTGGCTACTACGAGGTGTAGAGAGATGGAAAAAGTAAATTCTACAAAATTCCAATTACTAATTTACCTATAGATTTTTACACAAAGATTTTCCATTTCTTATAAAGAAAGTTAATTTGACATATGGTAATTTGGACCCAAATCCAGTTTTTAAAAGTTAATGGGCTTCTAGTCCAGTAGCTTTGTTTTTAATGGATTTTGTCCACTAGTGTCAACTGTTTTGGTGGTTAAAGTCCATCCTTTTTTTTTAAAAGTTTTTTATTCACGAGTTTGCATTATATGAAATGTTTGCCCTAGTTTTATTGTTTCTTATGTATTTTCATATGGAAGACTCTAGCCATCGTGTGTTTTGAAGTTGCATGAATTTCGAACAGGAACATCAAAACGTAGAGAAATATTCATTGCATTAATAGGAAAATGTTATATGGAAATAAGAACATGGAGAAGATATAAAAGAATTTTAAAATGTGGATGTAGTTTATGAATTTTGACAAACATTGTAATAGTCATGTAAATGATGATATAAGTTTGTTAAGATATAGTTTACATCAGTCTATGCTTGTCAAAAAAATATTGTCGTTGAAGAACAATTTCCTTAGTTCAATGTTATGATATTCCTGTTACACTGTTATGATGTTTTTATTTCACTTTTATGATGTTCATGTTTCACTTTTATGATGTTTTTGTTTTACTACTATGATGTTCCTGTTTCATTATTTCATTAGCTTTCTTTTTTTTTTTTTTTTTTGGATTTGGTGATATTATTATCTCCTGCAAGAAATCATAAAAATGTGGAGCTGCTGCTTTACAAGCATGACCCAGTGCTTAATATCTTGCATGACCTAGTGGGTAATATTCCTTTATACAAAAACCAGGAAGTAAGTTAAGGGGTCACGTGATATACAAAATGTGTATTATGATGAGCGTTAAATGGTTAGCTTAAGTAGAAAACCTCCTCCTCATCCTACTTGTTAGAAATTTATACTAAAAGCATACTTTTATGTATTTATCTTTGACTGATTTATTCATTAGTAAAACTTGTGTTTTCATCTTAATGAGAAGTTATATGCGCAAATAATTGCATTGTTATTTATTATGCATGTATGTATTTTTTACTCTATTAAGTAAATAAGTTGGTATGTAGAGTTTAACTTACACACGGAAGACTTATTTATCAATTCTTATAGATTATAAGTTATTGTTGTTCACAATCTGGATGGAGTTGGACACACTATCAGTATGATTGAAACATGATGTTCTAGTAGGCTTGTATTGGCTTTGGGAAATGATATAGTTTCGACTCATTTTGTTAATACACTTTGTGTGTATTGAACATAACCGCTTTTGAGTTTATTATTTTTATATTGGCTATATAGAGCGATTAATATCCAAATGATTATTATGACTGCTTGTACTCTTAATCTCGATATAAATAATAAACAAATACATTTAGTGCTTGGCATTTTGATTTACAAAGGAATGAGATCTTTTTTGGGTCAATAATCTTAACAAATTGGATGATTACACTACGTGTATGGTACATATTAGTTTATTGATGGAATCCACATCCCGGAATAGGGATTGATGATATCCCCTTAATGAAGTTTATAAGTTTTGATTATGTCAAAACTTGCAGGTAGACTTTGTGTCCAACAAATCAAATAAGTTAAGTATAAGGTCTTAAAGAATTATAAAAATATCAATTAAATATAGGTGTTAGTAATTATTTAATCGATGGATATCAAAAATCTTAACGTTAGGAAATTAATAAGCATTTAATAACAAGAAGCTCAAAATGTTATTTTGATAATAAGATAGGAGTACAATTATAACTCTCTAGTGGACTCAATTGTAATTTATAGAACTAGAATTCTAATTTTGGTCGAATTACGGTTTCTTATTTCTATAAGAAACCTATTTCTTATTTCCTTCTTAAAGTTCCTATTATAGCCTATAAATATGCGCTACTGCACTCTAAGAAAAGCATACAAAAGAAATCTTGTTTTTTAGAGCAAAGAAAATTTACAGAAGAAGCTCACACCCCAATGTGAATTTGAGCATAAAGGAATATAGTAGAAAGTTTTAAAATTTCTAGGTTGCTATAAGACCGAGGTCAAATTAGAGAGATCTCGTAGGTATGGTTTTTGAATCATTATCATCTAAAGTTATTTCCGCAGTGTTCTTTGTGCAATATCTAGGGACCCTGGCGGTTGCCTCTCAACAATGGTATCAGAGCCAATCTTGATACTATGTATAGATTGAATAGAATATGATAAAATTATAGGTTGCCATAAAAAACTATGGTAATTGCGTTTGCTGTAACTAGTTTTACAGTGAACTGTCTAACCTTTGTTTTATAGCGATTAATCTGGCTATCATGGTCAACATATGTGTATGTTGTGTGAATAGATCCCCCGAATCAAATTCATGGTTACTGTTGTACATATTTTTTTATATTTCATGGTGATGTAATTATAGTGACATCCGTTCATCAGGAGTTTTAGGATTCAATGTTAATTTTCATGGTGATGTAATTACCGCCGGGGGATACCTCCAGACCCCCTTTGCAAAGCGTATAATTTAAAGAAGTTGCAATCATGAAGACAACGGATCCTACTTGACTATGATAGATAGGACTCTTTTATTGGTTATCTTTCCTTTTTTTTTATGTGCTTAGATGTTTATTATTATCATAACCTACTGAATATGATATTAGACCTGTTTAATAATTTTTGGAATAGTAAAATAGTAAAGATAGGGAACCCAGACATCTTGGTAACTTATTACTACAAGATTCTAAACTGGTCTTAATTAAACTATTTTATATGAACCCTCATTGTTAAATAACTAAGTTGGAGACGGAATATCTTAGTTCTCACAGGTCTCCACAGGAGATGCAATTGATTTATATGTTGACCTTGGAGTCTTTCTCCTTATTGGATAAGTGAATTATAGAATCTCCAACACAAACTTCCATATAAATGATTTAGTATAGGTCACTTCTCCATCTGATGAGACCAAATACAGAATAATGGACCTTAAATTAAATGATGGTGTACATTTAATTATAAATAACAGTATGCTCTTCATCTGAGTCATTGTTATTATTTATAAAACCAAAGTCATGGCAGCTGTTTAGTTTTACTTGGCACGGTTTGTTGCCTTGACAGTAAAACTAATAGGTTATGTCCTATCTAAAAAAAATAAGTATGGTAGAAGTCTTCACATCGATGCATTCTATGCATTGGTGTTTTATATTGCAATCGGATTCTTTTATTAATTAGCAGAGGGAGCCATTTTCTTTTTATTTAAATCCAAAGTTTCTTTGCCCATTATAATTTGTTGATTATGTAATTCTCAAGATTTAAGATGGGTGCTTTCAATCCACTTGTTGCTATTCTCAAATAAAACAAACTCATTGGACCTAATTACATTAACTAGAAAAGAAATTTGGATATTGCACTAACTGTTGAAGGGTACAAATATGTGCTCACTGAGGTGTGCCCAGAGAAATATATGGATGGTTGTATCGATGAGGTGGCCATCTAGGCATATAAAAGATGGATCAAGGTTGATAAGATAGCACGATGTCACTTATTGGCATCCATGTCAAATGTTTTGTAACATCAGCATCAGTTTTCTCTTACTGCCTATAACATCATGTACAGTTTCAAGGAGATATTTGGTGATCAAGATGGGGCGGCTAGGCAAATTGCTATGAAAGAACAGTTTAACACCAAGATGGCTGAAGGTACCTCTGTAAGGGACCATGTTCTGAAAATGATGAGACACCTCAATGAACTACAAGTCCTTGAAGTTGAAACTAATAGGGAGAACCAGATCGATATCATTGTCCTATCCTTGACTAATTTCTTTGAGAATTTTTACCTAAATTATAACATAAGCAAGCTCAAGTTTCTCTGGCGGAATTACTCAAGGAACTTTAGGCTACTAAGGGCCTTCTAAAAAAGCCACCTAGTGTTCACGTTGTTGAAAAAGGTTCTGGTTTCAAGCCGAAGGGTAAGAAGAAATAGAAAAGGGTCAAAATCGTAACGCAGTTCCTCAAGGGGACAACGAACCTCAAGGAGGAGTGAAAAAGCCTAAGAGCAAGTGTTTTCATTACAAACAAGCAGGACACTAGAAAAAGCAATGTCCAATTTATCTCAACAAAGTGAATAATAAAAGTAAATTTCATTTACTAGTTGTTGAATCATGTTTGGCGATTGTATCTACTGGTACCTGGTGTGTAAGTACGGGAGCTACTAATCATATTTGCAATTTTTTGCAGAGGTTCCAGAAAACTAGGCAGCTAAGTGATGGGGAGGTTTATTTGGTTATGGGTGATGCTACAAGAGTGGCAGCAATTGTAGTAGGAGATGTTTGTCTAAGTTTTAATAGAGATAAGACTTTAATTTTAAAAGATTGTCTTTATATTCCCTCCATTAGGAGAAATTTAATTTCTGTTTCCAAGTTGTTCGAAGACGGAAATTTCATTTATTTTAATAAATTTGTGGTTATTAAATACAATAAGCGTTTTATTTGTTGGTGGATGATCTTTATATTGTTGATCCTATCTTTCCAAAACTGCAATTGACTGAATCAAATAGCACAATTACCTTATCAAGTAAAAGAAAGGAACATTCAAAATTGAGCCAAACGTATCTTTGGCATTTACGCCTGAGTCATATTAATCTAAGCCAGATTTAAAACTGGTTGCAAGTGGACCATTAGATTCATTGGAAGTGGAGGCACTTCTAGTTTTAAAATCTTATTTAGAGGGGAAAATAACTAAGCACCCTTTTTTGTCGAAAAGCTAAGAGCCAAAGAACCATTGGAATTGGTTCACTCTGTCCTATGTGGACTCATGAATGTCCTGGCAAGAGGTGGCTTTGAGTATTTCATTACTTTTATTGATAACTACTTAAGGTATAGGTACATTTACTTAATGCGCCATAAGTTCGAATGTTTTAAGAAATTCAAGGAGTATAGGGCGGAAACGGAAAAACGTTTAAGTAAAAAGTATCAGGATACTACGATCTAATCATGGTGGTGAGTACCTCTTTGGAGAATTTAGAGATTACTTAGCATAAGAGCAAAATACATCCCACTTGTCTACACCAAGTACACCTCAAAAAAATGATGTAGCAGAAAGAAGGAATAGGACTTTTATGGAATAGGACTTTTATGGATATGGTGAGGTCAATGATGAGTTATTCAAATTTACCTAATTCATTCTAGGGGCATACTCAAGAAACGGCAGCATACATTCTAAACTTAGTTCGATCTAAGTCAGTACCTACTACATAGGGGTGGCTCGACCATTGGGTTAAAAAAGCTTTTGCTTTAGGCCCCCAAAAAATAAGGCCCCTAAAATGTAAATCCCATCTTTTTTTTTCTCAATCCAAAAAAATAAGGCTTCAAAAAAATAATTGTAGCAATTTAAATCTTTTCAAATTTCAAAAAAAGTAATTATCATCATTTTGTTCCTCCTAAAGAATAAGGCATCATAAAAGTAATTAAAGCAACTATCATCTTTTTACATTCCATAAAAAACAAGTGTTATCTTTTCATATTTCAAAAATGAATTAAAGACCATTTTCACCATTGAGAAAATGTTGCCATTAAAAGCAAAAAAACTTGAAAGTCAAAATAAGCAAGAATTATTTTCTATTCTAAAAATCCTCCAGGTTAAACACATTTTTTCTTCTATATCTATGCTGCTTAAAATCTTTAGAAGATAACTTCAAATATAATCTCTGTTTTTTTCATATTGAAGAAGTTACACCAAATTCAAAAGTAATTCACAACTATAATATTTGTGACCAACTCTGATTAATCACTAAATTAGCTTCTATAGTTCTATGCTTTAAAAATAATTTAATTATAAACTCATATTATATGTTTATTATAGTTAGTGTAAATATTATTAGTTATAATTTATAAAGATTAAATATGTTTACTAGAAAAATATTGACAATACTTGTAACTGTTGCTTTTATAGAAAGAAGTTTTTCAAAATTAAAATTGATAAAGTCCTAATTTAAATCAATAATTTTACAAAAAAGATTAAATAGATTAGCCATACTATCAATTGAAAAAAATATGTTAGAAAAATTTGAATATAAAACCTCAAATAGTAATATTGCATTACAAAAAATGGAAAAAAAAATTAAATAAAATATTTTAATAATATTAAAAATAAAAAATTTCTTATTTAGGATTGTCGCTTTAGGCCTTAAATTGTCTTGAGCCGGCCCTGCTAATACACGGTAATACTTCGACCCAACTTAACCCGGTTTAGCAACTAATTAATGACGAATTCGTTGTTAATTGTGTTTTGGTTTTGTTTTTATTTTGTTCCCGGTCATAGATAGGTAGTTGGGTTGAGTTTAACCTATATTAGGAAAACATAAGCCCTTTTTGTAATTTTAGATTTTATATGACGTTGTCATTCATGCATCATCTTGACATCAACACATGTCTTTCGTCGAGCTCGTCAACTTTCGTAATTGACTCGTATGTGAACGACGTTATTTGTTTCTGTTAGACCGTTAATTGATTCAAATTGTAATTAGCGTAAGCTTTTGGACTTCTCTATAAATTGCTTCATTCTTATCCTTATATATATGCACCGACTTTCATCTCCTTCTCTCTCTTCAACGT
The DNA here is from genome assembly GCA_037013555.1 of Sextonia rubra. Taxonomy (NCBI): domain Eukaryota; kingdom Viridiplantae; phylum Streptophyta; class Magnoliopsida; order Laurales; family Lauraceae; genus Sextonia; species Sextonia rubra. Next base: position 71,891,422 of record JASUAD010000001.1, read on the forward strand.
CCTCTCTCTTCCTTCATTCCTTCTCTCTCCCTCTGAACTCTCTTCTTTTACAATTAAGCAAGTAAGCAAGAAGGGAAAGATCCTTAGATCTCGTCGCTTAATTAAGCTTAAGGTAAGATTTAGGGTTTTTAATCATTTTCCCCTTCTTCTTCTCGTTTGTTTCTACATATGCTCAACTCTTGCTTCTTCTTTTGCATGCATGGTGTTAAGGAAGTAGTTAGATGGCGAATTTGAGCCCTAAAGACAACCGTTTGTGTGTTAGAATTTGTTTAAGGCAAGTATAAGCATGATTTGGTTAAACACATGTTGGTATATGGTGATTGCTATTAGTCTCTCTTTCACTTGTGCATGTGTGTTGTGTGAATTAAAACCCTTTGCTTTTGTATCGTCTTAATACAGGTTATCTTCATGAATGCAAGTTTTCAATTCATTTCAATTGTTCTGTAACAAAGCAGGCTATGCGACTGATCGGGCATCAGGTCCGACCGACCGAACACATCCAGAACCAAAATCCGACCAATCAGGCTTCATAACCAACCGATCAGCCCTAAAGCACTCTGCTTCAGGAGATTAAGTCTGTAAACTGAAACCTTTGAGAGCTCATTTCTATTCTCCTACTGCTTACACAAACCAAGGAACTTATAGGCTATATTTTGGGGCTCCGTGGTTTGTGATTAGAGACCATCAATAAAACGTATGTATGAAATAGGCCTTATAGGGCCTTCATATTAGAATGGTAGAAAGCTTTAACTTGCCCAATGGAACACAAGATTGCTTGAATGATCTCGAGGGCTGCGACTCATTCATGTCTGTTATTCAGTTGTTAAGCACCTTCACATAGGTATTGGTTTAAGGGACTTTGATACACTTTCTTAATACAATGTAACACTTATAAAAGACAACTGTGTATCGGATAACTTAAAACTATATCATCATACACGGTTGGAAATACTGGATAACTATATTAGAGTTGGCTAGTAAATGATCTTGATTCGAGCAAAAATGAGTTGCATGATATCTTGATTAACATTTATTGACCTCCACTCTTCTGTATGGTTTGTCTAGCCTCGTTATGCCTTTTTGCTATGGTAAATTTGATTTTTTGATACGTTCACTATATTTCCGTTATGTTTTCTATGTTCAGTATGACATCTTGAGCTTTGTATGTATGAGTTGAACGTATGCTTGGAACATGTGATATATGCTCAATATGATATGCATGGTTTGTTCAAGTTCTAGTATATCATTAACTCCTTATGGTCAGGCACTACTCAGCCTCAGCCTTAGGATACCGACGGGGTTGAATTTGGTGTAGTATGTATGGCACCGCTACAGTGAGTTTATGTCTTGGGGCTTCCGGACCTCAGGAACTTGAGACCCATTCGTACCCTGGCCTGGTCGATGGTGTTCTCAGTATGTAAGATCCCTTTTTGGGAGCATATGACACATGTAGTGCCACATAGTTATGTACATATCATATATACATTGATTCTGAAAGCATGCTTTATTTGAATGCACAACTGCTTAGTATACGAATCTGGAACTCTATGATTTACCCGTTATTACTTATTCTGTTAGATATAAAATGCATTAATTTGTTGTTGCTTATATTTTACTTAATCGTTATATTCATGAGTTGTCCTTGGTGTTACAGGCTTAAATCCCTCAACTGACCCCTCACCGGTCAACCAAACTCCAAGGGAGAACCAAGATGCCCCGTCAGGGTTAGAAGAGTGGATTTAATCACTCTGCTAGAGTGCGGCATTGTCATGTATGCATAAGTCTTCCTTGATGAGGGATCCCTTTTCCTTTTGGTGTTAAATTGCTATCTGTAGCAAATGTATTCTAGCTCATTTTGTTTAACTCTGAACTTCATGTAATCATTTGTAATCTTTTGTACATATATCTGATTTTGTTTCAGTATGCCTTCCTTTGTTATGCAATGATACCGACAGCTTCTGCAAACATGTATTGGCATGTGTGAAATTCCCTTATGCGTGTACATTTAGATAGGGTTTAAGTGTATATGCACGAGAGTACGTGTGTCATTGGTTAAGTTTAGTCTTAAACCCTGATCTCCTGGGCTCAGGTTGTGACATACACCCACAAAACTATGGATTAGGCGCAAACCCAATTTAAAGCATGTTCAGATTTAGAATAATTTAGCACGTGTTGAAAGGGAACACAGATAAGTTGGAACAAAAAACGGAAGTATACATTTTTGTTGGATCTCTCAGAGGAACAAAAAGTGGTTTGCTCTATAATCGTAACGTCGAAAGGTCATTTTTAGCACCAATGCTCAATTCTTAGAAAAGGACTATGTAATGAATCAAAACCCAAAAGCAGAATTGTCCTAGAGCAATTGAGAAGAGAAAGACCTACCTAAACTTTTCCATTACCAGCAGCATAGGAAAAGACACTACAAGATGGAAAATTCAGCATCCTATGACCTCGTCATGGTGGGAGGATTGCCGAGTTTCAAGCTAATAATGATACTTTAGGTGAACCCACCAACATGCTGGGTGACGAGCCAGATTAGCATATCGATGGTGGTACACCAGGATTAATTTTAACATAGCATGACACTACTCATACACAGACATAGGATGTGCCTTGTCATATTAGGAGGGTTGTTCATCAACCCAAGCGGTATATACTCTTAGAAGAGTTAGTCGACAGAGTCCCTGATGATCTAGATACCGAACCATATAACTATAATGAAGCACTCCAAGACAAAGGTGCAAAACTATGGCAAAAAGTCATGAATTCAGAAATGGAGTCTATATACTCTAATCAAGTTTGGGATATTGTAAACCACTAGAAGGGATAAAACTTATCGGTTGTAAGTGGGTCTACAAGAAGAAAAGAGGGGTAGATGGAAAGGTTGAAACTTTCAAAGCTAGACTTGTTGCAAAATGGTTTACTCAGAAGGAATGAATCTCTTATGAGGAGACTTTCTCGACAGTATTCATGCGAAAATCCATCGGGATTCTTTTATGCATTACGGCTCATTTTGATTATGAAATTTAGCAAATGGATGTCAAGACAGCTTTCCTTAATGGAAATCTTGACGAGTGTATCTATATGGTGCAACCAGATGGATTCGTAACTAAAGGCCGTGAACACATGTTCTGCAAGCTTAAGAGGTCCATTTATGGACTAAAGCAAGCGTCTAAATCTTGGAACATTCGTTTTGATCAAGCCATTAAATCTTATGGTTTTAAGTAGAACCCTAATGAATTTTGTGTGTATAAGAGGTGTAATGGCAGTGTGGTGGTTTTCTTAATACTTTATGTAGATGACATTCTACTCATTGGAAACGATGTTAGGAGTCAAAGTATAGTTGAGCAGTCAGTTCGATATGAAGGACTTAGGAGAACCTAGTCACATTTTAGGGATTAAGCTTCTGCAAGATCAAAAAAAAAATGTTGGGCTTATCTCAAACGGTTTATATTGATGCGATACTTGCCCGTTTTAGCATGCTAAATTCCAAAAAAGGATTTCTTCTTTTCAGGTATGGAAGTACTTTATCTAAGGATTAGTGTCCTAAGACGCCTACTGATATAGAAAAGATGAATGAAGTACCCTATAATTCGGCGGTGGGAAGCCTCATGTATCCAATGCAGTGTACTAGACCTGATATTTGCTTTATCATTGGCATGGCTAGCAGATACCAGTTTAATCCAGGGAGAGAACATTGGACTACGATAATGCATATACTTAAGTACCTAAAGAGGACTAAAAATTATATGCTGATTTACCAGGCCGTGACTTTGTTACCCATTGGGTACACAGACTCGGACTTCCAGTTAGATAATGATGCCAGAAAGTCGACCTCAAGATTTGTATTTACCTTGAGAGGTGGAGCCGTAAGTTGGAGGAGTGTCAAGCAATCATGTACTGCTGACTCTACCATGGAAGCCGAATAGGTGGCAGCTTCTGAAGCAGTTAAGGAGGCAGTTCGGCTCATAAACTTCTTGATTGATCTATAAGTGGTACCTTCGCTAAAATCATCTATAATACTTTATTGTGATATTACCAGTACGATTTCTAATGCAAAGGAACCCAAGATGCATAAGAAGAGTAAGTACATCCAACTAAGTATCATCTCATAAGAGAAATTGTACAGAGGGATGATATAATTGTTACTAAGATTACATCAGCAAACAACATGGCAGATCCTTTTACAAAAAATTTACCAGCAAAGAGCTTTGATAGTAATGTGGAAGGCATGATGTTAAAATACATGTTAGCATGGTTTTGAATCTAAGTGGAATATTATTAGAAATTTGTACTAAAAGCATACTTCTATGTATTTGTCTTTGACTAATTTATTTATTAGCAAAGTTTATTTTTTTTTATCTTAATGAAAATTTGTATGGGCAAATGGTTGCGTTGTTATTTATTATACATGTGTGTGTCTTTTATTCTAAAAAGTAGACAAGTTGGTATGTAGAGTTCAACTTATACACGGAAGACTTGTTTGTCAGTTTTTATAGAATATAAGTTATTGTTGTTCACAGCCTAAATGAAGTTGGACACACCATTGCCACAATTGTAGCATAATGTTCTAGTAGGCTTGTCTTGGCTGCGGGAAATTTTATAGTTTCTACTCATTATGCTAATACACTTTGTATATATTGAATAGGACCACTTTTGAGTTTATTGTCTTTATACTAACTATATAAGACGATTAACATCTAAATGGTTATCATGAGTGCTTGTACTCTTAATCCCAATATAAATAATAGACATATACATTTAGTGCTTGGCATTTTAATTTACAAAGGAATGTGATCTTTTATGGATTAATAATCTCAATAAATTGGATGACTATACTACGTATATTATGCATATTAGTTTATTGACAGAATCCACGTCCCGTAATAGGGATTGATTATATCCCCTTAATGAAGCTTATAAGTTTTGGTTATATTAAAACCTGCAAGTGAATTTTGTATCCTATATATCAAATAAATTAAATGTAAAGTCTCAAGGAATTATAAAGATATCGATTAAATATAGGTGTTAGTAATTATTTAATTGATGGATATCGAAAATCTTAACATCGGGAGATTAATAACCATTTAATAACAAGAAGCTCGAAATATTATTTTGAGAATAAGGACAGGAGTGTAATCATAATTCTCTAGTAGACTGAATCATAATTTATGGAACTAGAAATTCTAATTTTGATTGAATTAAGGTTTCCTATTTTTATAAGAAGCCTATTCCTTATTTCCTTCTTAAGGTCCCTATTATAGCCAATAAATATGCGCTACTACTCTCTATGAAAAACAAAAAAGAGAAATCTCATTTTTAAAAGCAAAGAAAATTTCATAGAAAAGGCCCACACCCCGATGTGAGTTCTAACATAGAAGAAAACAGTAAAAGGTCTTGAGATTTTCGGGTTGCTGTAAAACTGAGGTCAAATTAGAGCGATCTCATAGGTATGGTTTTTGAATCATCATCGTCTAAAATTATTTTCGCAGTAATCTGTGCGCAATATCTAGGGATTTTGGTAGCTGCCTCACAACACTACTATCACAGTAAAAACTTATTACTGTAGAAGAAATAGCAAATGTGTCTTCCCATTGTTTATGCAAGCACAACAAGCTAAAGCAAACACTTTTCTGCTGATTAGAGTTTTGAAGTCATTTAAGCTAATGTGAAATGTTTGTTCTCGGTCTATTTATACTAGAATAATTTTTGTGTACTATCATCATCCATGCAATACAAATAAACATGCATTAGTTTTATTCATTAAATAATGCTATTCTTCAATAGAAAAAAAATATGAGAATCACTTATTCTGATTTTATAATATTGTAAATATCATTGTTGTGGCTCTAGATGCACTATCCCCAAAGATGATCAATACATGCTTATTTAGAGTTGGCAGTTGCATGCTCAACAATACAAGATACACTAAGTAAGTTTTAAGGTGCTTGGTAACATGAAAATAACTATATAGGATTTACTATATGAGTCTGCTTAACCCAAAAATTTTAGATCAGAAAATTCCTCTCCCTAGATGTTATTTAGTCAGGTATAACTGATATGATCTATGTCACAAGGTGAGTTCTAAGTTTCAGTATCTATGAATGTTTACAAGAGGAATTTCAAGATCTTCTTTTGGGTTTGATTCTTTTGTTTTGAGACCAACTGAATGTTGCCTGTATGACTGAGTTTTATGTTAAGATGGACTCGCTGAGCAAGACAGAGACAGCCTAGCAATGTGATCGATGCTGTAGGATCACACCTTTTATGTGTTATGAAAATTTGGTGAATTAGCATTTAAAGGTTGCTTTGGATGAAGACTTGAATTTTGGATAATGTATATTTTTTAAAGGATGAACAATGACCTATACTTTGAGTTGAGTTCTTAGGATTTCATTATCAAGGTGAGGGGTGAATGATCTAAGGCGGATATGCAAATAGAATAAAAATTTTGCTTTTTGTGGAATCCGAAGTGATCATTCAGGACCACATCATTGGTACATATAAAATTAAGTGGGCCCATTTGGTTTAGCAACCACCTAAGCTGATTTTTAATTAGAATTAAGTGGGCCCTTTTCATGGATCATTAGAATTCTTAATTAGCATTTATAAAATTGGGAATTTGATAACAATCAAAAGGCCTCCATTCAAAAATAAAAAGGTTTGCCCCATTCGAAATTTTTTAAGATACCGTGGCGTCCGTGGGAGAAGGCGCGAACTCGGCCACTAAGAAGCTCTGCTTCTCTTTAGATGTTTTTCGCGCCATTGATTTGAAATCTAGGGTTTCCGACGTGTCTTGCCCAATCGAATCCATACATCCAAGGTAGAAAAGAACCCTCTGATGTTCGTCCAAGAAATGTTTAGAATCATTTGTTGATTTCTAAACTTTCTTGAACATTTGCAGATTAATTTCGATTTGAATTGAGTTGTTCATTTCCTTCTCATTCGATGTTCGTCCAGGAAATGCTAGATCCATTTGTTGATTTCTAATCTTTCTTAAGCATTTGCTGATTACTTTCGATTTGAATGGTGTTTCTTGCTGATTTCCTTTCTCATATGATGTTCGTCCAAGAAATGTTAGAATCACTTGCTGGTTTCTAACCATTCTGAAACATTTGCTGATTAATTTCGATTTGAATTGAGTTGTTCATTTCCTTGTCATTTGATGTTCGTCCAAGAAATGCCAGAATCATTTGTTGATTTCTATTCTTTCTTGAACATTTGCTGATTACTTTCGATTTGACTGGAGTTTCTTGCTCATTTTTTTCTCGTATGATGTTCGTCCAAGAAATGTGATAATAATTTGCTGGTTTCTAACCGTTCTGAAACATTTGCTGATAATCGAATTTCTCTAGGGTTAATGAGATGTCGGCGACGACGAATCGATGGACTGGGAGACCGTACAGGCCGTACTACTTTGAACTTCTAAACAAAAGAATGACACTTCCGGTTTGGCAGCAGAAGGATGAATTCTTGCAGGCCTTGGAGAATAATCAGATTTTAATTTTGGCCGGCCACACTGGTAGTGGGAAGACTACTCAGGTCTGTACTGGAACTGGAATACTTTGGGTGATTTTGTTAGTTTTAACTTAATGGGGGTTGTCTTTTGGATTCCTTTATTTCTTGAATTCTTGGTTGTAATCCTTGTTTTTATTTTAATCAATCAATTCTTTGAACATTGAAGCTTTTGTTTCGTAATGGTCTTAAGATAATTAGATATAAATGTTATGGATTTCATGGGCCTGGGTCAGGCTAATGCGGAACCAATCCCGGTCTGATTTCAAAAAAAGTGGTGCCTTATCCAGCCCATCGCTGACATGTGGGACATAAGCTCCTAGCCCAAGCCTGTCTCTACTTATTCATGTCAAACCCAATGGGCTAGGCCGAGGCTTTTAATCGCTTGTTTTGACAAATAAATCACAAAACTACAGGCAACACTTATTCCGGTTGGGCTTGGCTTTGGGGATTCTTCGAAGCCATGCCCAATCATAGAACAAGCCCAAGTTTAAATCCAGCTCCATCAGGGTGCAAAAACACAATATCTGAATCTGACCCAAAGCAGGTTAGGCCTGGTCATTTTGGGCCAAGTTTAGGCCTGGGCTGGCCTGACCTATACGAAAGCCACACTTTGGAACCATGGTCATTACTCATGAGGTTCAAAATTATGCATTTATAAAAGAAAATGAAAAAAATTGCCCCTTAGCTGGGTATACTTGTGGACTGCCTGAATGTGAATTCTGTGTTTTTTTTTTTTTGTTTTTGTTTTTTTTTCCCTTCTTTGGTTGTTTCTTAAATGTGCTGCATTAAATTTGTCCAACAATAATGTTGTATGATTGATCCCCTTTCATGATACTGTTACTTTTCCATAGATTCCTCAGATTGCCTTGGAATTTGGCCCAATTCAAGAGCAAGCAAGGCACAGGATGATTGCTTGCACGCAACCCCACGGTGCTGCTGCAATATGTGTTGCCCATCGAGTAGCACATGAGATGGATGTATCTTTAGGTGAAGAGGTTGGTTACAGTATCCTTTTCGATGACTGCTATGGGCCAAAGACGATTCTCAAGTAAAGCTTTTTTTTCCCTTCTTTTCCATTTGCTATTATTAGTGCTTTTTTTTTCCTTCCTTACATGGTATTTGTTGTATGCTTCAAGCTTAGGTGTAAACAAAATTGTTGGTTTTATTCATCTATGAAAATTGGTTGTAGGTTCCTAACAGAAAGCATGCTTTTAAGAGAAGCATGTGTAGACCATCTTCTTGAAAGATACTGGATTATAATTGTTGATGGAGCTGATGAAAGGACTTCGGCAACTGATGTTCTTCTTGTGGTGTTGAAGAAAATATTAGAAGAAAGATCAGATCTGAAGTTACTTGTCATGTGTGTACCTTCTATGGGTAGAAAGTGTAAGGATTATTTCCAAGATGCAGCACAAATGACAGTTCGTAAACAGCTTCATGCAGTAGAACTTTTCTACGCCGCAGTTCCTCAGGAATCTTATTTAGTAGCAGCAATTTCAATCGCAGTACATATCCACAGGTCTCAACCTTCTGGGAACCTACTGGTTTTCCTTTCTGGAGAGAGGGAGATAGAAGATGCATGCGTTCACATTACAAATGTAATTGGTAAAATGGGTGACCAAGTGGGGCCTGTCAAAGTCATTCCACTGCACTCTGCATTACCTCTTTCAATGCTGCAAAAGATATATGAGCCTGCTCCAGCTCAGCTGATGGAGGATGGTGCTCCTGGTAGAAAAATTGTTGTATCAACCAACATTGCTGCAACTGCTTTCACAATGGATGACATAGTTTACGTGATTGATTCTGGGCTTGTAGAAGTAAAGTATTGTGGCCCACATTATGCAGAGGTTTTCTTAGACTGTCCAATATCAAAGGCAAATGCAAGGAAGAGATTAAATCTTGCTGGTAGTAGTCAACCTGGGAAATGTTACAGACTCTACAGTCAAAGTAGTTTCGAGAGAGTATTACATGAAACACATGAATTAATTTCATGGTCCAATTTTGCAAGTTTTGTTCTCATCATGTTAAAACTTGGAATCCGCAATGTGGCCCATTGTGATTACTTGGATCCCCCACCTGTAGCCACTATGTCCAAGGCAGCAGTGCTATTATATTTCATGGGTGCAATTGATAGTGATGCTAACTTGACAAAGTTAGGTGAAATTATGGGTGAATTTCCATTGGATCCTGAATTGTCAAGGATGCTTATTTTGAGTCCAGATTTCAGTTGTTCGAATGAAATCCTAACGATAGTTGCAATGCTGTCAGGTACATCTGAAAATTCTTTATTTTACCTGTGTTCTTTTTTTGTTTTTTAGAATGATTTTACCTATGTTCTTTCACTTGTCATTATCTGTATCGTAGGACAACTTTGTTCCAAAGCACATCTAGGAACAGCACTTTGACACCTCTAACTGCACATGTATTCTGCTCATAGGAGTTTCCTCATTTGGATTGTTATAAGATGCTGCCTTGTTCCGGCTTCCATGCCTATGACACATGCACAATACAAAATTTTAATTGCTGTTTTAGATAGTTGCTGTTTCTCAGTTCTGCCATAAAATTAATGGGTTCTTCTTGCCTCTATGCACACTTGTGATAACATGTCTTTTTCTTCAGTACCGCAAGCCACAGAAAAAGCGAAGGCTAAATTCATCCATACTAAAGGAGATCACCTCACTCTTCTTAATATATATAATGCTTACAAAGAAAACAGTATGCACAAAAATCTTTAAATTTCAGTTACATTCTTAATTTTAAGTCACATCAAAATTATAGCGGAACAGAGAGGTTTGATTTCTAACTTATATGAGATTTTGCAGATGAGGATTCTTTGTGGTGCCATGAAAATTTTATCAATGAAAGCGCATTGAGGAGTGCTGTTATTATTAGAGAACAGCTTGCACGCCTTATGGCTAGGTTTAATCTCAAGCTATGCAGCGCTGATATTAATTCCCATGATGGTTACATAAGGAAGGCTATTCTGGCAGGGTCTTTTATGCATGTAGCATACCTTAACCAGCATGGGCAGTATGTGAGAGTGCAAGACAATAAGGTATATGAGCTGGTAGAATCTTTTGCTGCACATCTTTTTCTTCTTTTGTCTCTTTCTCACATTCAATGCCTATGGTAAAAATATTTCACTGCATTTGTAGGTGCTTTATCTGCATCCTTCCAGCTGCCTAGATCACAAAACAGAGTGGGTTTTGTTCAATGACTATGTCTGGACCGATGATATTTTTTTCATTCAGACAGTTACCCCCATTCAGGGGGATTGGTGAGTTAATACCTTGCATTTTATCATATGTTTGTACTGTAGCATAGCTTTGCATTCAAAACATATTTAAACAATTTACACACCTTCTAGAAGTACCTTGATTTTTTTTATGTATTTGTTATTGCTCTTGTTATCTTCCAGCGACTTGAACCATAGTTTAGAAACTAACTTGCCAAATTATTGGTTATGGGTTACTTGATCTGAATGCTGAACCTGCATCTGTGTCTTTTTTTGTCTCTAATGACTCCATAGTTTGACATTTTAGAGGGAAATTATATAATTTTCATCCTCTATGTCTGTGGAGATTCTGTGACCCCAACTATTGATTTGATTGGTGCCAATATGTATAGACCATAAGGACAATGCTCTGATCCTTTGATTGATAGCCTGTACATGAAATATTCTCAAATGTTTTCTCCTCCTAAGTTCAATTTTTGAATAGGAGAGCCAATGCTGTTATCAATGCCAATACACTAATGGATCATGATGCCTTCATAAGACAGACAAAGTCATGTATCTGTTTTTCCCGCATCCTAGTGTCGTCTCGTAAGAGAACATCTTCCCTATATGTAATAGTTCTTCCTAATCTATCTTGGCAGATAGCATCCCTTCAATCCCTTCCTAAACGGTACTTATACAGTTGTACATTGTGAATATTAATTTATATAAGGGGCATTCCCTCAAAAAAGTGTATGGCAGTTTTCACAGCTATTCTAAGTTTTTCAAATGCTAGAATAAATTATATTTGTTTTGATATCTTTATTGAATTCTTGTTTTGTTTATGTAAAGTGTGCTTAGTTCAAAAAATATAGAACAGCTACTGAGTTGGAGAGACAATGTTCTAATATTGTGTTCTTTGTTTTGAATGCCAGGTTAATTGACATATCACCAACGTTTTATGATCTTGACAAACCTTGGCCAGGTGAAGTAAGGCATGCTCTTGAGCCTATTCACAATGAACGTTGGAAGGAAAGAGCCTTAAAGCTTGCAATATTGTACTCTTCCTATGTGGGCAATTCAAATTAGTCTTTCAAGTTTTTTCCCAAATGATGTAGTATTCTTGACGTTTTTGACTCAACACGACTGATCCCTGGGTGGCACCCTGTGCTGAGGCACCCCTGGTCATTCTCGAAGGGCTTTATATTGACACCCACGCATGATAAATAGTTTCTTTGTTCTTGCACAAGAGATTTTATTTTCTTCTAACTTGAAATCTTCCAGAGCTTTATATGATCCAATAGAATTAATAAAAATAAATAACTAAAAGGGGGCTTTTAATTTCAAAGGTTGTCCCTTAATAAAAACAAGAAAAAAAAGCTCTAGGGGTAGAATTGTTATTATTAGAAAATATGTAAAATAAAAAGGACTTGAAGTATTAAATCTTAAAGCACTAGTGGACTCTTGTAACTAAGAACTTAAGAGGTGGACTTCTACGTAATTAAGTTTGAAAAATCAGACTTCCACCTAAATTACCCTAAAAAAACGGGGGAGAGCAGCTAATTTTATTCATACAAAAGTTGATTCCCTCATTAGTTTTTTTTTTTAGAAAAAAAAATGATGACAATCATATGAACTATTTATTAATCATGGTTTTTCATCAAACTGCTATGGTGACCAACTCCCATTAAGATAAAATTTGGATGTAGCGTACAGAGAGGGAGAATAATCAAATCGAATTTTGAATGGTACGCTCCACTGGGTATATTCACTTCTTTAAATTTAACTTTGAGTCAAAAGTAGATAGGATCAGAACTGTATATTGCGTGTATTATTAGGCGTTTGGTAATATTGTTTTGAGACTTTTTTTTTTTTGTTGGGGGTAGATGAGTGAGTGATACATAATTTCTCAACTAATGAGATAACTGCCTTATTTAGGGATTGATCCTAGGCAGCCTACGTGAGATGAGACTCCCTTGCCACTAAAAAGGTGTCTTTTGATTCTCAATCTCATTCTCAGTTTTTTCTGGATGAATTTTATCCCTCATATCTATATTAGCTTTCTGATAATGATATCGTTGCCCTCCTCTATACATTACACACATGTTTTTGGAACATTCATTCTGTAATGTCTTTAGATTTAGATACACAAACACTGAAGAGGGCACTAGAATCTAAAAAAAGAACAATGAGTTTTACCCATGACTATATAACTTTCAGGTATGCTATTGTTACCCTCAATTATGCATCATTTGTCCATTTTTAGTCTCCAACAAGGGCCTAGTAGGTCAGTGCAGATGGTTCAATTGAAGTAATATGTATAAATCCTACATTTATGCAATATTTTTCCAATATATAGTCATCACCTCTATAAACCCACATTGTGGATTAGCAACTAATTGTGGAGTAAATAGGGCTTCAAGTTAAAAATTACTTAAAAACGACCTCTTACCTCACTGGTAAGAGGTGGCAATTCTTATCGTCCTGGTCAAGGTCGAACCCTGGCTAGGCACCTTTACCCCCGCAGAGGGCTTTGTGTCACCTCATAGAGGAAATTACTTCTGCATATATAGAATTGGGAAATTTTCATTTGTTTTGGTTAATTTCTAATGTCCTCTCTAGTATTTATGCATTTTTGTTATTCTCACATAATTTCTCTTGCACGGACAATGGATTGAAAACTAGCCAACTCAACTTATTAAGCATCATCCTAACCAACTCAACTTATTAAGCATCTTAGTTGTACTCTTGGTGTTAATCCAAAATCACCTTCTAATTGGTATTCTCTAGCCAAAGAGGGAGGGTCTCTTAGTTTTACAAGGACAATTTAATTGGCATGGTTCTGCCTTATGGAGTTGCTCCAATTGATCATAGAAGAGGGGAGCTAACCATGACAATAAATTGGCAACCAGCTAAATTAGGACATGATTACAAACCGCCTTATTGGTCTATGCATGTACAACCAGCTACCAAAACTATGAATAAAAAATCCAAAATTATCCAGACTAGGCCTCTTAATCGAAGATATCAAAGCCTTATTGCAAAGATTTTGCAGCTATGAGATAGTTCATAAGGGAAGGGAAGGGAAGGCAATGCAATAGCCTATAAGCTAGCTCAGCATGTACAAAATGTGGATGAAATGGAAGTTTGGCAGTATAAAACTCTGAATTTTATTTTGCAGAATGTATTTGTTGACGCTATGAGTTGTTCCTAATTTATTACATGTGAGATTCCTTTAAAAAAAAGTCCAAAAACAATTATTTCAATACCAGTCTACAATTCCAATGTCATGATTAAAAAACCATGAATATAGATCATGATTTTCACCACTCTGCCAGTGAAATATACAAAATTAACAAAGCCAACTATGTAAGTTTCTTCACAACCCAATGGCTAACAGTATAGTCCAAGCTTCAAGAGAAATTGATACAACGCACAAGAGAAATGATCTAGTACATGTAGCAAGTCCGACGAGAGTCACCATGACTAAGAAATCCTACAGTGGGGTTTAGTAGAAGTAGACTATTCCCATTGATGCCGTAACACAATGAATGTTTTTATGGATGGTACTCAAAGAACTACTAATATTAATTAAATTAGACAAGTCAATGAAAATTGAGACAAAAAGCTTCCAAGAAAAAAGGAAAAATACCAGATGAAAAAATATAGACCATGACCACATTACAAAGAGTTTCACAATATATGCCCAAAGATTATCAATTCCATGCATCTGAACCATAAATTAGCATGCCTTGACCAAATAAATGAATTTTTCCTATAATTATATAATTTTCTGGTAACAATATCGTTAACATCATTTATACATTATATGCCCCCCTTTTTTTTCCTCTGTAATCTCTTTATACTGAGGTGCATAAACACCGGAAATAGCACTAGAAATTGATTGAAAAAATGAATTTCCTCCATATCTATATAACTTTCAGTCAATGATATTGTTACCCTCCTTTATAAACTATATGCCCGTTTTTGGTCCCCAACACTCATTCTATAATATCTTTAAATAGGGCACTAGAAATTGACCAAAAAAACGAAATTTCCCCATATCTATATAGCATATAGATAACGATATCGTTACCCTCCTTTATGCATTATACTCTCATTTTTAGTCCCCAACATTTATTCTGTAATGTCTTTAGATTGAGATACACAAACACTAGAGAGGGCACTCGAATCTAACAAAAAAAAAAAGAGTTTTACCCATGAGTAAATAACTTTCAGGTAACGATATTATTATCATTCTTCATACATTATACATTTGTTTTTAGTCTTCAACATCCATTCCGTAATATCATTATACTAAGGTGTATAAATGATTTAAAGGACACTCGAATTTGACCCATATATGTCTTTTTCCTCTCAAGTACATAATTTTTCAGTAATGATATCGTTACCATTCTTGATAAACTGTTGATCCATATTTGGTCCCCAACATTTGATCCATGATATATGTATATTGAAGTGCTAAAATACCAAAAATAACACAAGGATTTGACTTAGAAATGTTTGAACAATGTTTTCAGGTAGCAATATCATACCATTATTTATAGATTCTACATCCGTCTTTTGTGTCCAACATCTAATAACTAATATCTCTCTCTCTCTCTCTCTCTCTCTCTCTCTCTCTAAAACCCTAAGTTTTGCTGGTGAATTGGTTTTCATTTGAGGTATGGAGATTGGATTGGAGACCCTCTAGCTGCTACGAGGGGTAAGGAGATGGAAAAAGGTGAATTCTGTGGAATTCGAATTATGGATTCGCCCCTAGGTTTTTGCATGATGTTTTTCCATTTCTAATTTCCTAATTGAGAAGTTTCCCTACATAGCTTACCAATAGAGATGATTTTCTCCTCTCCCTTCCTAAAGTTCAAATATTTCCCTACAGCTACTATTTCAATATTTTAGGACTAAAATACACAGTGTGTGGCCTATGGCATAAGAAAAATACATTTCATGTGAATGAGTTTTAGATTTTCGTCAATAAAAATATTTAAACTTGTATTGTGGCATTTGTGAGTTTAAGATGCATATGTAAATGAATTTGGATGAAATATAGAGCGTTATTATGTAATTGCAAAGTGACGATCTAATATGCGTTTTCTTATACTATTTTGGATCTTAGGGACTATTTGGATATGTACAAATTAAAATATGTTTAGTTTTGAATAATTGCAGAATAAAATATTATAATATTACAATATTTTCAATAGTGTTGTTGTTCGGTAGTTTTCAAAAAATTCAATAGATTTTGAACTGAGTTGTTTTCCAATTATCCCATATTATAATTAATGCTAAATCCAATATTTACCTCAATTTTTAAATCAAAGAAATGGTTAATAACTTTATGGTTTTGCTTTAATGGTTGTTTTTTAAATGACAATACAACAAAAAAAAACTTTCTAGGAATTCAATTCCATGAAAAAAAATATATATCCAATTCATTTTCGAGATAAGAAATTCATGGTAAAGTAGGTTTCTTTCTTTTTAAAAATTTATATTCATGCAAACAAATGTGTTATAAATTTTGACGACAGGGGAATTTATGATGAAACAAGTTTCTTTGAATTTGTAGGGGTTTAAATTCATGAGAACAAGTAGGTTCTATCTTTCATGGCATAATGGTTTCTTTTGAATTTTAAGAATTTAGATCCAGCTAATAGATTGGCCCAATCATATTTTAATGATAATGAATTAATTTCTATAAATCCCTAAGAAATCAATTCCATGCAAATAAACAAACCTTATTATATGTTCAAGATAAAAAAGATTAACACTAAAGTGGTTCCTTATAATTCTTAACAATTAAAAATTGCAATCAAATCAACCCTAGGCAAGATAGGCCACTAAAATCTCATGAGTCTTCTATCCTCGCCATCTATCAAGGTGATTTTTAATGTTAGGATTCAAAAGAAGTACATTTTTAGATCATGGAAAAAAGACCGATTTTTTAAAAAAGAATAAATAGAAAAAAAATTAATTTATCCTATTTAATGCCCATCTTTCATTATTTAAAGTTGATAATATGAACAACCACTTCCGATATATTCATTGTACCATATTTTACTTGAATATGTAAATGTGGATTGTTCACACAAAGATAGGGCCAAACATGTTGCAATGGCCAAAGGTTTGATAAAGTGAGAAGAAAAGAGAAGTCCTAATAAAAGGAAAGTAAAAGAAAAGGCAAGAATGGAGTTGCCTCAAGGAAAGGTTTGGGTAGTTTTGTCATTTTCCCTAATATAGAGAAGGTCTTAGGAAAATTAGAATCTGTGTTAAAGGGGGAGGAAAAAACCATCTTTTAAGGTAAGCAACCGGAAAGACCTCATTTTAATTTCTAAGAAAAAAGGCTCTTCGTGCCAAACAAATGGCAAGGGATTGGGTTTAAATAAATGGTCCCACCTACTTCTACTAATTAGTAGACATGGGTTTGGTGGTTGGTTGGATTTGGGTTCCTTGTGGTGAGTATTTTATACTTTATAATTAATAATCTGAGTCAGGTTTGAATTTTGATTTGGGAAAATTTTAAAACAGAATCTAAGTTTCTAACAGATTTCAAAACAAGACAAAAAAAACTTTTACATATCAAAATAGGACTTAAGTTTTCCAATTCCCTTTCAAAAGCAGGACATCCGGCAAATAAAGAGGTTTCCTGTTACTTTTTTAATCAATTTTCTTTAAAATACCAAAAATACCCTTATGGAAATCAAAGATCAGATCCTTCTGAATCCGAATTCTCCTCCTCCTAAAAGGC
The DNA here is from genome assembly GCA_037013555.1 of Sextonia rubra. NCBI lineage: Eukaryota > Viridiplantae > Streptophyta > Magnoliopsida > Laurales > Lauraceae > Sextonia > Sextonia rubra. Next base: position 71,908,920 of record JASUAD010000001.1, read on the forward strand.
TTAGAAGATTTAGATTGATCAATGAGGGTCGGCTTTGCAATTTGTCTCCTGCATGCACCTGCAAATCAGCGAAATCAAACACCGAAAAACCCATGTGTTCTCTAATTTTCTCCTTCAGCGGCTGCAAGCCAGCAGCCCTTCGTCTCAAGTCGTCTTCTCTGCTCAAACACGCCAAGTCCGAAGAACCTCTTGTCCTTCTTTGATTTCTTTGCGTTTCAGGCCATCTGCGATTACAATTGCATTGCGGAATTTGGATCCTCTGATCTTCCAGTTTATGAAAGTGGCCCACCTTGAGATCAACTCGATCTCCTTTCTCTAAAAATCGGACTTGCCCCCGAGATCAAATGCATTGACTGAACCCAAAAACTGGGTTTATGCAAGGACGATAATGCCCAGCAACCAAACACAACCAGCTATTAATTCAAGAAGCTGGCCAATTTGCTTACAGGGGTGCTCGACCACATGCTTTTCTTCTCCTTGATGCTCTTCCAAAGCTCTTGAGACTCAGATGGAAGTGGGGTTTGCATGTGCACGTCTAGGCTTTTCCTACCTCCCTTCCCCATGCAAGCCTTTGTTCTTCCTTCACACCCTTTTGGACATCAACAGAAGTGACAAAATGGGCAGAATCTGGGCCGCCTAAGAAGTATTTTGTAGCTTCAAAGACATCTAGCTTACCTGAATCGTTTCGACGATGGGTAGGCAGTAGGCTTCTTAGTTTGCCTGTTAGCGGGTCTGTGGCTGCCATGGTTGCAAAGGATGACTTGAGAATATGAAGGTGTGGAAGCGAGAAGGCAAGTAAGCTCCTGGGCTCGATGCCGCATGACCAGCTACTAATTCAAACCTCAGACTCGTTTGCTGAGCTGCTGCTCTTCGCGATCGGCTTCCTTCTCTTCATGGTCGCCTTTGTCAGGGATTGCGACTTTCAGATCTTCTTCGACAAGGGTTGCGTCCTCCTCCACCTCTCCATGGCCCTCTGGCGCATCTACTATGAGCGCTACCTCGAGGACCTTGCACACGATTGGCCTCGCCAGCTTGTTTGGTGACTTTGTCCTCAGCCTCTCTTGGGTCTTCTTCCTTGTCGACTCATGGAGGGAGAAGCATGATTGACTCACTAGCCACCACCAGCATTGTAAATGAAGATGAAATGAAAATTATGAAGAGTTTGCTTGCACTAACTGTAGGTGGATTGGATGACCGCATTCAATCCGATCTTCTATCGTTTAATCTTAGTAGAATATTGGACAATGGCATCTGGAATTTTTCCCAGGTTTCGTCTTCTCTTCTGTGGAAGAAATTGAGCAAAGGACCATAAGGGTATTTTTTGTATTTTAAAAAAATGAACAGAAAAAGTCACCAAAAACCTCTTTATTTGTCAGATGTCCTGATTTAAAAGGCAATTGGAAAACTGAAGTCCTGTTTTGATATGTGAAATTTATTTTGTCCTGTTTTGAAATCTGTTAAAACCTTGGGCCCTGTTTTGAAATTTTCCCTTTTGATTTTCGTTGTGCTTAACATCCACTAGTTTTGACCGACAAAATACATCTTTTCATGCAAGTTTATGGCTGCATAGGTGGTGATGGGCAGTGGCCAGCATTTTTGGGTGGGTTGCTGAAACGTATATGGGTTTTTTTTTTTTAAATTCTCAGAACATGAAAAAAAATGGAGAGGATTTTTCGCAAAAAACCCTAATAGATGGGACCTACACTGAAAAGCACTTTGTATTAGTTAACACACAAAAAATGACCTCCCGCCAAATTTCTCTTTTTCTTTAGTTTTTTAACAAGCGATGTTGTCTAACAGAAAATTTTGAGGAGAACAGTTTATTCTCAATTAAGTTGACCTTGATCTTTTCTCTTGCATAAACTGCGCACAAAGCCATCCATAATTTCTCAAAACCATCAATCAATTTGTAAAGTAGAGTTAACGTGGTTCTCATGGTATTTAGTCATTAAAGTATCCTAGAAGTTACTTGGGAGAGACACCATTAAAATCAGAACTTAAAGACAACGCTAGGTACGCTTCAAATTAATTATATTTTGAAAAAAAAGTTGCACCAGAAAGCCTCTAAAGGCCTTTTGTTGTGGGGTACAAACGAATGAGTACTTTTTAGTGTAGGTGTCATCAACTGAGATTTTTTTTTTTGCGTAAAATACTCAAAAAGCAATTAGAAAAACCAACCCTATCATACCCCACATGTACCCATCTAACAGGCAACTCATAAATTGTTCATAGAATTAGTGGTGCTCATGGGCTAGGTTTGGGAAGGGCCAGATTTGGGCTAAACCCCTTTTGCTATACTTTATATATAAATATCAATCCAATTAGTATTTAGGTTAAAAAAAAAGGAGAGAAAATCACCAAAAAAATCACCTTATATGTTGGTGCATCAAAGAATCACTCATGACTTTTGGGCCATAGCTAAAAGGTTTATAAACATGTGATTGAAGCCATATTTGATATCTGCACTGGTTCCACATGAATCTTTTCATCCCCCCATCTTATCCTTTGATAGGGTCCACAATGGGCTCCATAAAAGAGTTTCAAACAAACACAACCCTTGTTAAAAGGAAAATATTCAAGTAAAAAAATGCCCTCACCATTTTTTTAGTGAAAGCTATGAGAATGGCTTATCTATTACTAAATCCAAATCCATGGTCACACAACCAAAGTTTGAAATATATCAGTGTACTTAACCGTTGGATCAAATATACACATTTCCAAACTGAACTTGTGGGCCATGGTGGGTTAGGGAGAAGTGGGCCAAATTTGATATCTACAATGGTCCTTCCTGAATCTTTTCATTCCCCAGCTCATCCTTTCTTGGGGTTCACAGTAGGCCCATGGAAGAGTTATTACAAACTGCCGTGCGCACACGGAGAGGCCCTTGCCGAATGGAAAAGCATGTCGGTGCAAATCAAATCTCAAAAGAGGCGAGATAGAAACATTAGTCGTAAAAGAAGCCCAATTGAATCTGTGGAAACTCTCTATCTCTCTCTCTTTCGTGAAATCATAGAAAAGTTTGTCAACAGATATCTCTCCCTCTCTACAGGAATGGATAACGTAATCTCGCCCACGAATCTCATATACAAAACCTGCAATTTTCCATGAAATCCTTCTTCGTTGTTTCTACCTTGGATCAAACGATTACTCATCTCATGCAGTTTCTATTCAGATCCATGTATTCTACACATTCCAAGCGATCTCGATAGATAATGTGTGATATGATTTCATCTTTTATCGCAAATCCAGCGTTAGACTCTGTTCACAGCCTTTTTTCCCTGTCGAATGAGGTCAATTTATGAGGCATTTGCTAGGATCTGTTTATTTGCCTTATAATACATAGGAATTGAATATACAGCGTAGTTAAAACTGAAGATTTATTAGAAGATGCCATTTGATACTCAGGTCAATGTCCAAAAATGACTATCAAATACTATTTGCTAATAAATCCTCATTTTTAACTTCAATTCCTATGCATTAGAAGATGCTATTTGATGCTCGTTTTACGTGAATGATACCCGTAATGGTTTGATGGTTTGAGTTTCATTTGCTTGTGGTTTTCATTAATGAAACTCGGTAACTGCTGTTGTTGCATGGGATTTTGATCTGGCCAGTAATGAGATAGTTGTAGGTGATTGACTATGCAGCTTTTCATGGTGGAGTTTCTTTTTGTTGAAGTGTTGGAGGTCATTCATGATCATTTGCATTGCCTGTTCATGGGCATATCTTTGATTTCGGCGCCCCTTGAATGAAACAAATTGGTCGACATGATCACCGATACTGATCATGTCCAATGAATCTCCAGGTAATGTCTGGATCAACCATAGTGATATAATTGGACTGGTTTCAATATCACCAATGCCCATGCTGTTGCATACTATTTGATGCATTTTGCAGATTGGTTGTGAATAATAAGGTTATTAGATCATTACCCAGTGTGGGTCCCACTAGAGCAGGACCTTGGGAGCGTCTAGACCAGAGATAGGCCTAACCTTTAGCAATTTTGCATGAAGTAGCTGCTCGCAGGTCTCAAACCTTCGTTATCACACATGGCATCCGAGACTTTTACTATTGCACCAAACTAATAACCCTTTAGCTGTGAATAATACTGATTGCTTACTCTATTTTCTTTCTATAATTAATCCATTCTGTCTTTGATCTGGACTACTGAAATGATGACAGCCTTGCAGATGCGAAAAGATGATAACATTTAGTGGATCTTCCTAGCCATAGTTCGATAAACTTGGGTTAGATCTTTGCTAGAATTTGAAGACCCAACATTAATGGCCTTTTAGTATTTTTGTTTTATTATTATTGTTGTTGTTGTTGTTGGCTCTTTTAAGATAACTAATGGATTTAGTTTTGGGACTATGACTAATCTAAAGGGTACCAATCAAATAGAAAGTTTTAATCCATTAATCTTCCAGAGAAGGGCTCTTTAACATGCATTATTTGCATTTGCACCCATTATTAATATTCTATATATATAGATGTCTCTCTCTCTCTATATATAGAGAGAGAGAGAGAGTAGTCATCCAGTGTGCGTGGTGTGTGCATTGAATTGAAAGATCCATATGGGGCCCCACCTGGACTGGGATCAAGGAGATTGAAAGATTTCCTTGGGACCTCCTCTTTACTAAAAATCAGCCCCATCCCTTAACTCTAGTATCTCTATCCGGGCCTCACAAGCTCCAATGGTGTACAGCCCATTTTGATGGATTTGTTGTCCATCAAACAGTCTAGTCTACTTGGATGGGCCCCAAACTTGGGGGATGGGTGCAATTCAGGGGGGGTATTGTGTGGTCGATTTGTTGGACCATAACCGGTGTATACACACACACATAATGGCATATCCTTAATTTACTAGAACTTAGTTACTGTCAATCATGAAATATCGACTTTAAGGGATCCCGTATCTACAAGCTGTTCGCAGTTTTAAATCGAAAAAATTATTGTTAAGTCATTATTGTTTTATTCAGCTCGGTGCATTAGATGTGATTTTTTAATGTTTACATCTTATATCTTATATTCTATTAATGTGTGAGTGCATTTGAGGTTATGCTCATGCATGAGCTCATTAAGCTGTTTTCACTTTTATTCCTGCATTCCTATTCTCTAAGTGGTACATTCTTCTCTCACGTGCAGAATACTGGGGAAAATTATGCCAATCCAAAGACATGCTTTTTTCACGTTCTCTTCAAGGTTGGCATTTGGCATTTTTCTTTTTTGATATTGGATTTTCAAAAATTTTCCCCGGCACAGTTGATTATAAGACTAATACTTACCACTTTAGGACAGCCTGCAGCTTTGGCGTTTTACATTCTTTCAGCGCTCTTTGTTAATAACTTCGTCATCATCTTTGTCATCACTGTTCTTCTAGCTGCTCTTGACTTTTGGGTGGTCAAGAATGCCAGTGGATGGATATTTGTTGGTCTAAGATAGTGGAATGAAATAAATGAGCAAGGGGAAAGTGTGGAAATCTGAATGCCTTGATCAAAAGTAATGCGGAACGGGATGGAGACGCGGGGCGGGCAAGGTAGAAAATGGAAATAGAGGAGAAAATTGGGCTTTCACTAAACTCCAGTCGCAGGAGGCGTTAGAAATTGGGCTCACACCAAACTCCAGTTGCAGGAGGCGTTAGAGATTTCGAGGAGAACTCGAAGAAACTTGGGGAAAATCCCAAACTTTTCATTAATCATTCATAACTACTGAGCTAAAATGGCTTTACAATGCTGAAATAAATAAAAGACTAACCTAAGACTAATCTAGACCATTTAATCATATTGATAGTTGAGATTAAGACATCATTTAACATCTTATTAAAGAAACTTAAAGCAAACAAAACCCTAAATAAACTAGGATAGGTGGGCTAGGCTCAAAAACGGGTGGACCCACACGGGACCATGGGTCTGTCTTGCAGCAAAGAGGTTTTTCTTTTATTCATTACTAGTGGAGTGTACGTGCGTTGCACGTAAGTTGTTTACATAATAATAAGTGGACTAATATCTTGACATCCATATGCAAAATACATCAAATATGATGAATCAATCAATCAAGTCCTCTGTTCCAAATGTTGACACTGGTACATTCAATAGCCTTGCAGAACTAAGGTATAGACCATGCTTTTGATTAATTTTCAATGGTTTGTAGAGGATATTTGAAGCTTAAGTCAGCTTCCTTTGGATGTCTTTCAACTTGTGTCGAATCTATGTCACCAGTTGTACCATATCATATCCTCTCGTGCATTTCATTCGCATTGAAAGTCAGTAAACAAGGAGGCATTATAATTTCGAGGAAAAAAATCTATTACTCGTGTTTTGCTAGGTACACCCTCTCTTTTAGCTGATCAATCTGCTGTCTGAGTAACTGAGACTGAACAACAGTAAGTGCTCAATATCAGAAATCAAAATGTGAACATCATGAATTTGTTCACTGAATGTCACACTTTTTTTCCTGTGATATATCTTTCTTCGTCTAATCTTTCTCAGGCTTTCTTTCAATTTGTCCTCTCTTTGTTGCAGTTTCCCTATGAAACATGATCCTAGGCTATCTCCTAAAAGCTACCTAAAAAAAATGATATCTGGGCAAAAAAGGATAAGGTCATGATATTAAGTATAAAAATATCTGGGGAAAAAAAGGATTTTCATATATTTTTTAGTCTCTGCATAAAATTTTAGACTGCTCTCCTAACCACTCAGAGATTTCTAGAAGCTGAATCGTCTTTGCCATGTTAGCTGCCTCAAGTTTCTAGTTTTGCAAGTTGAGCATGCTTTGTTAGTATAGTTAAGAAAGGTGTGTTTCAAGTGTTAATACATTCATGTGGTCAAAGGACTTTCTCCAAGTGTATGCTTGATTAATTAGGTATTGCTATGAGAAATAATCATGTGTGGTTATGTGATTTTCTCCAACTATAGTAGAGGAATGTTCTATAGCATTGTCAAATGCATGCACATGGCAATAAGAGTTGCTTCAAGTGCAACATCACCTTAAATGTTGTAGCAATTGAGTAGTAATCGTTTTAATGAAATATTGGTGGTTTCCATTCTAATACTGACAACTTTGCTAAAGAGTGAAGATTTAAGAATGGTTATGATTTTACTTCAGATGACAATAAGGAAAAAATAGATTTACTTATTGAATGCAATTGAATGCAATGGATACGCCTGGCTAAAAAAAGGTAAGTTATCATTCATCATGAGAGGCAAGAAAAAAGTAGCTAATTGTATTATTCCTAGTGAAATGTAATTTTATGGCATTGACTATCTAAGGACACTCTCTAGTAAATAAGGTGAAATCAATAAGGTGATTTTATCTCATGCTACAAAAAGCTTAGTGATGCAGTTGCTGGTATTTTGTAATTGAAAAGTAGCAATTGGTAGCCATGATAGCAATTACCAAATAGGATTAGAAGAGAGTTGAGAAATATTGAAAATGAAAAATAAATTAATAAATGAATTCATATAATTGTGTTAAAATGCACGCTGAAAGGAAAAGAAAAGAAAACTATTTCGCATGGTCGATATCCTAGAGCATGTGTACGCCATTTTACATTTGAATGCTGGTTCAAAGGCAAATGGATGTTCATGATACCATTTCCCTGCAAAAGAGGAAAAAGAAAAAGAAAAGGAAAAAACAAAGTAGAACAACAAAAATAACAGTCATGGTGATTGAAGCACGAAAAACAATTAACTCCAATCAATGCCAGGAAACTCAAGCAATAACTTTGACTTAGCTGCAGTTGTGGTTTTCAATGCTTCATCACATATTTGCTATGTAATTGCATGATTGCCTTATAAACTTAGTTGTCATTTTGGCTGCATGTCTCAACCAAATATACTTATTAAAATGGCCTAGGATCTAGGTGAGTAACTCAGAAAATTATTTGATTAACTCAGAGTAAACCAAATGAAGAAAAACAAATCCAAACAACTTTAAGTGAACATACTACAATTTGCAAAATACAACAACACGAGATCAAAGACAACAAAGCAAAGCAATTCAAATCAACATAATCTATTCAAACAAAATAGAAAAAGAAGATGCTAAATTCAAACAAATCATACCAACAGCTTCCACGCGATCTCAACATGGCCTGAATGAGCTACAACAATAGCGTTGTTACATTTGTCTTGAACTTGGAATGCTTGATCTTCACCTTATCCGCCCCTTCATGAAGAATAGTTTCTGTACACTTCACTCTCAAGCTAATAGTCCCAACAAAATTTACATTCATGGAGCATCCACCTCCACTCAAGCATTCCGCAAAGCAGCCCACATCTCCTCTCAGTGCTACCTCTATAAGCCTCCGTGACGGCACTCAGGTACCTATACTTTTATCTGGAATCTGAGACATTTACAAAAAATCACAAAAAAAAAACTTAAAATTTCAAAATAGAAATGGTAGGTGTCAAATCACCTAAATCCTTATGTGTGCAATTTTTGTTTGCAACATCTATAATGATGGAAATGTGAAGAAATTGGTAGGAACATATGGTGCTACTCTCATCCATGAACATCTCACCACCCACATCGTAAAAAATAATAAAAATAATAATACATAAATGGAAGAAATATATATGCAAGAGAGAAAAGATGGAAGAAGATTCATCACTATAAAAATTTGACCACCCACATTGTAAAAAACAATAACAAAAAATAAAATTCATTATAGATTTTATCACTGAAGCCAACAATTTTAAAGTGTATGTTTTCAAGTCGGGTAAAGAGCTGAATTAGACTTCATTTTAGATAATAAAAACTACCCAAATTCTTATATTTAACCCTATTAACTGCTCAACAATTTAAAGTTAAAATCACCATAATCTGTAACAAACCAACAAATCAACCTATCAAGGAGAAAGAATCAAATAACCCAAACATCATTACATTCTCAAGCATTTATGATAGACGGTATAATATAGTTAATATATCACTAAAAGTGAATCCAGTATATAGCCAAAGAAAAGAAAATTAGTAGATTCCAGTTTAACTATATAAAAAACAAAGGCAGCTGCTCACTACCATCAGCTATACAGAATCAAACATAAGGTGTGAAGGCAGGAAACTGAAATAACTCAAAGTGATGGTAACACCATACGACCATAAACTCAAGTCATGACCTGTAAGGTGGGCATAGATGATGGTGTTCAGAAACATACATAAGGTATGGCGAACCATACATAGGACATGATCAAGCCACATTTTCTTAAAAAATTGATCATACACATCCAGATTTCAAACTTGAACTAAACAAATGGCCATTATATGGCTTCAACTTTCAAGCACAGAGAGGAAATCTGACTTGATTAGAATCATGTTCTTAGAAAAAGAAGAATGGACAAAGTCAAATTCTCAATGAGTCTAATTTCTAAACAGTTACAACCATCAAGAGGTGTTACAGAGTGTAGCTAATAGATAATTTGAGTCAATGGTCACATGAACACTAAGTCATCTTCAACAAATATAGAATATAATGCTTGTTAAGCCTTGATATTTAGCTTAAAAAGTTTCAAACTTACCTTGACATGCTTTCAATATGAAAACCTGTTAAAGCCCAGCACATTTAGTTACTGAGAATGAATATTTGAGCCCAAATCTAGGCCAAAAACATAAAAGTCAAGCCCAGGGTCTGTGTAAAATAAATACGTCATCCCTTTGTATGAAAAATATACTGGGCTGAAGTGAGCCTTTAAGCAGATGTCAGTCCAGGTCCATCCATTAAACATGCCATGAAATAACCAAATACAGTCTCCATTGTACAGGCTTAAAAATATAGCTGAGATCCAGCACAATTCCAGCTCAGGCTGTCTAGGCCTAAAGCACGATTAATATTTCTCAGTGAATTCATTATATTTGGAAATTCCAAATACTTGTTTGATTTTGGCTCCCTCAATTTTCCATCAAAAAACTCCAAAAAACCATCAAGATTGATTTGAAAAAAATGAAATGATCCAATTCTTAGAATTTAAAATGCTTTTTGGAGATTAACATACGAGGAATTCCAATTTCCAACACAGAGTCTAAAACCATTGATATAACCATCGAATGTTCCAAATCCTAAGCCTATTCAATGGCAAGAAATTTGTAGGAACTCTAGTATGAAGATATCAATATTTGAAAAAATCCTTAGTAAGAAACTATGCTCTACAATTGAAATTTCTCAAAATGCTAATCTCTGGAAGGCATTTTGAATTACAGAATCTAGAGGATTCCATGGGCTATTTTAGCTATTGTAGCGTGTTTTTGGGATTTTCTCTATCAGAGAATTTGAGAAATTTTAAGGAGACAAGGTTTGAAGAGCATTTGGAATTCCAAAACCTGGTGTGAGAAATTCCACATATCAAACAGATATAAGGATTCAAACTTACCCAAGAATTAATTGTAGGATTTATTCTTTATTAGTCCCGAAAAAAATGTAAGATCTGCTTCAAACATTCTTGGAAACATCGAACTACTGAAAATATCATGAAGATAATAAATATGACAAGGCATATGCAAATATGATAAGGCCTATGGTCATGGGCCATGGCAACCTCTTTTAACTACTGAGGCTCAGAATGAGATGGGCCAAAACATCAAGGATGATTGACTGACAGTCTAACAGCGAATACCTTACTTGGGCTTCAGCCTTTCTAGAGTGATATTTAATCAAACAGTTTTCATGCACTACATGAATGCAGCTGGAGAACTTTTTAATCACTTTCATGAACTTATGAGTTATTTATTTCGTCAAGCTTTATCTTCATCAAGACAATTTAGAAACTTCCACAAAAGGAAATAGAGCATTGCAAAGGGATCACCAATGCCATTTACTCTAAAAATGGTAAAGCTCTTGAGATTTTTTGTGCCATGGAAAATTCAAATTTCTATTCATAAGAAAAGAATTTTTTTTGATCAGCCTATTTATTCATAAAAATTCCAGCACCCCATTTCACCAAATAGCATGTACACCATCAGGAATTTGGAAATTTCAAAGAGAACTCGTGAATGCAATGAAGAGCATGACATGGGTTCCACTCACCCTCATGGTAACCATTCCATAAAAGAAAACCAAGATCACAAAAAATATTTAGCAATCAACCAAAGTGCCAAATCAAGAGCCAATTTTTTGCAAGAAATAGTAATGCTAAGAGCTTCTGGAAAGCCCATTTCATACACCACAATAACAGGAGGCATGCTAGAACAGAAGAAATAGAGAAGACCCAATTTCTGAAACAATATAATCAAATGACACAACATAAGACACAATGAAAAAAGTCGGCATACCCACTTTTGATGATAGCATGATGACAACACAAATTTGAAGGTAAGGCAATGGGAGAGAACCATCCGTTAAAGAAAGTGACATACTGGACAAAGAAAGATGATCTGAGAAACAGAGGAAGAGAAATAAGCATTCATTAAATCAAGAGAGAAATGAGATGAAAGAGAGGATAGAAAGTTTTATAATATGGAGAATGCTCAAAAATAGGACACTGGTGCTGGATATCTCATTCCTATCACCCCCTAAATAAAAAGATGAAGCACAAGTATATTCAAGGATGGAGAATGTTTTACTTTACATGTTGTATTCAATGAAGCACAAGTTTATTTCTCACGAAAATAGTAATGAATCCATCCTCCTTTCTTTGGTCTTGACTCATTTGGTTCCAACCATTCAGTAGATAATAAAATCTTGGAGCCTGGTTGAACATTGTACGCCCACTCCTCCATTCTCCAATGACCTGCATCCATTGGTATTAGAGCAAAATATCGTTGAAACTTGTTATTTCAGATTAAAAGCTGAAAAAACCCACATATAAGTTAAGATCTTTAGGCATCTCAGAAGTAGAAATAGTATCATAAAAAAGAAAATTAATCAATAGTCATTAAAAAAGAACCTCAAAATTTATGATCAGCAACAATTAGGAAAAAAGGAAAATTTTAAAGCTAAAATAATTTAAAAAATATTATCAAAGGCTCCAATTTCAGATCTGGAACCTAGATTTTTAGGCATTGTGTTCTTTTTCAAATCCACATGCTATGGATTTTTTGACATCTGGAACCCAAATCTAACATCTCAAGCTAATAGGATCTTAAAATCACACATTCACTTCATTCGATTGAGAAAACCCACATCCAATATCTCATCAAAGACCTCATACCCTCGAAAAAGAGAAAGAGCAAGAGAGGGAGAACAAAAAAAGAGAACGCCTAACTTGAGATATGGAGAAAACCCACATCCAATATCTCATCAAAGACCTCATACCCTCGAGAAAGAGAGAGAGCAAGAGAGGGAGAAGAGAAAAAGAGAAAACTTGACTTGAGATGTGCTGCTGCAATCTTTTCTCGTTGCACTGCTGTTGGAGGTGAGGGAGAGAAGCCATGGTCGACGCAGATAGATGCAAATCTGTGTACAGAGAAACAATCCAGAAATAAGGGGAGGCAAAAAACCTTGCCCTTTTATATAGATAATATATATAATATAAAATAAGGGAACAGTGAAGAGCCGAAACGGGTGGAGAAAGTGTGCCTTTCTAATAAGGGTAATAGAATATTTTATGCTTGCTATTATAAACTTGGTGTGCCATATCATACACCTCACCTTGGGCTACACGTACTATTCTGCTTTACACACTTGACTAGCAGATTTTCATAAATCTAAAGTTGTGTTGTTTTTTCGGCAGTCTTTGGCAAGAATGAACAAAAAGGATTCATGGCTATTCTGGTGGACCCTTTATCTCGCTAAGGAATGATTAAAAAGGATTCATGGCTATTCTGGTGGACCCTTTATCTCGCTATCAGTACACTGATTTGTTAATGTGAAAAACTTCTTCTAAAGAGATACCAACCTTTCATTATAGTATAAAGAGGGCACATAAAGCCTAATCAATAGACTGACTTATTATCTGTGGCTCCGCTATTGTTAGGTTTATGTCTTGTATTCTAGTTTAGCCGGATTGGTTCATTGGTCTAGTCAATGACCAAGTTAGGGTCAAGGGTAATTTCGTTTTTGTATTGGGGCTTTCTTAGTGGCCAAGAAAGCATACATTATATATTCATGTAATGTGACCTTAAACTCTATGTAGGAGATTTAGTAGATCTCTTCTCCGTGGTATAAACCACGTAGGGCCATGTAGGGTGTAAAGAGGTGTGAGCTCTCTTCCCCATGGTGTTAGCACATTATGTATGGCAGGGTGCTGTGAGAGCAAGGTTAAAACCTATGAAAATTGAGGAGCTAAGTGTCAGAGGAGCGGGAGTCTTTGTAATGAATTGCCCAGTATCTTTCAAAGTGAAATTAAGCAAGATGTTCATAACTTGTAGAGGTAGCCTTTATGGTGAACCACGTAAAATCTGTGTGTCATGATAGGATGGTTTTCTTGTTCTTTATATGTGTGATGATGTTGAGTGCTTCCACATGTACACTACAGCCAATGTGCCCTTTTTCTTGCTGTAAGCACCCTGATATATACTTGTGGGAAATAAACTTCAAAAAGATACCAACTTTTATGAAGAGATTACCGAAAGCCAACAGTCGGTCTCATTAAGACAACGGGTGGCAGCCAAAACATGGTACAATGGGGAAGAAACTAGTTCTGCTGGATGTCACAATGCCCATCTTTTATCTTCATGAGTGTGCTGGAAAGATGCCTTGGATTCTCTTGCTAATGATTTAAAATAGTCAACGATATAATTAAAATCTGTGGCTCTTTAACATCCACTTGGCAACGAGATTGCATTTCATGAAGCACCCTAAACACCAATGCCATCCTGTAGAATTTCACTTTGAAGATTATCGTCCCCCTTTTATTTCAAGGATTTCCATCCTATTTGAATCATTAAGGCAGACCAAGCCTGAAATTTTCAATACCATCTGCCTTTCTTTTTTGTCTTTGAGGTGGCATGTTGCATTATTTATTCACTTTAATACATCTGTAGTTTTTAAGAGAGGTTTCTATAGCTGAATGGGCCTTGTTGCCTCTAGAGAATCTATGTTAAGGCCATGAGTTTGTTTCAGTCAAAATTACGGAATAACCAAATCCAACTACCTCCAACCACTGAAACCAAACCACCCCCCCCCCCCCCCCCCCCCCCCCCCCCCCCAAAACCTAACCGCACGCACACAAAATTTAAGAAAAAATTCAGGCTTGTTTGGCTGGAATTTTAAAAACCGAGGAAATTTCAGGGGGCACTTGTAATTTTTGTGCAAGAAAACCCTACTCCCCATTCATTCTTTTGACTGGAAGAAGAAGAAGAATATTGCTGAATGGAACGGTATCATTTGACACTTAGACTACAGAGAAGAAAACCAAAAAAAGAAAAAAGAAGATGAAGAGCAGGTAACTGGAGGAGCCAAACCCCTTTTATATTGTTTTTCCACATGTTCTTCTCGCAAAAGAACAATACGATGTAGCTTTTGGGGGCACAAGAAGGCATCAACTAAACTGCACAAGTCAGGGGCAGAGCCAAGCATAAGCTCTTGGGGGTGGTTTCTTGCACCAGACTTGGGTTTGCTTCCAAAACCCTTATAAAAATTGTGGGTTTTCTTCCAAAATCCACATAAAAATTTTGATCCGCCCCAAAACCACATCAAAATCCAAGGTTTGTCCCAAAATCCACCTCCCTATTTGGGTCCGCTTCCCTCAAACAAAAAGCCTGAGTCCACCACTGGCACAAGTTAATACTTTTTCTTGCAAATAGACCTGTTTAAAATGACTAATGGCCTTTTTTTTATTTCCACACTCCATGAATCACATGAGAAAACTAGTAGAGAGTATATTAATTTACATGGTTTGGCCCTTTACTTTTGAATGGGTTTGGCACTAACCCATCCATTGATGCAAGACAGACCATAGGTTAGCCAACTCATTTGGGCCTACGAAGGATGGGAAGGAATAAAAGAATAAAAAAACCCCAAAGAAACTAAGGATAGAATTGACAAAATAAAATTGAAGGGACAAATGAGGATTCAGTGGACAAAAAAGTTGTCCTTTCTTAAAAAGAAAAAGGTAGTGAACAATTCTTCATTTGCCCAGCACACACAGCAGATGTTGCAGTTCACTGGAAAACAATTGTAGATATTATTGTGTAAATCACGGTATTTCAAATTGTTTAGGGTAAGTCTTTTTGGTAGAAGCAGTTGATGCAGGTGTCCAATGGAATGCCTTATAGCAGAGGCAAAAGAGCTCCAAATTTGATTGTGAGGGAAAAGAAAGTGGGTCAAATTGAAGGCATTAAGAGAAAAGTTGGTTATGCATGAAAAGATATAGACTCTGCCCAGGTTCTTTGATCATGCTTCTTGCATGAGGTAACCGCAAATTACTATCAATTTGGTTGGAGACTCCAACTAAAACAAATCACAGTAAAAGCTTTATGGTTTGTAAACACAAGGTTCCACACCAACATCACTGCCGACAAAATCCTTCAGTGGTAGACTTTTCTTACTGGTTTTAGAAGGAATATAATCTATTGAATGAAGAATCTCCAACTGAAAATCTAGTCCCTTTCAGTGATCGCTGAACCAAATATCTCATCTTCAGCTGAAGTTTGCGCAACCCCCACCCCCCCCACCCCCCCCCACACAAACCAAAAAAAACTCCTCTCTCTATATATATCTATCTATCTGTCTATCTCTCTATTAAAAAAAAAAAAAACTGTTACTGGAAGCGAAATGTTTGTTGGAACAACATTTTACCTTGTTAACTCTTATCATCTCACGACCTCGATATGCATTCCACCCTGTTAAGTGTTAACTCACTTCATCTCACCACCTGCCCTTGGATCCCATCCTCTGTTTCTTTCCCCACTCTCCTCGTTATTTTATTTTAATTTTGTTTAATTTTTGGCAACATTACACGTCTCAGTTAATCAAATGAACCTTCTCCTTGCCTTCCTCTCCAGGAATCCATTTTTATCCTTTCAAGCAAATCGTTCACTGAAGGAGATGTAAATTTAGAAAGAGAAAGGCAGTACATTGGAAGGTTAGATTTGATTAGTGTGATCTAGCCACTGGTGGTGAAGTTTCTTGCAAGCTTCCAACAACACCACCAGTCACCACCACCACAAAAGAAGAAAAGAACAGAACTCTGATGCCCAGCACTCACATGGAGATCCTGCTTTTACACATATAAGTCAAGATACTTCAATGAACTAGGACAACACTGCCCCTTGGAAATGTGAGAACGTGCTGTAGGAAACTTGTGCATGCATTCCAACTGCTATGATGATGCCTTTCTGTTCTTATTGTCGTCATACTCCATGCTGTGAAATATTGGTAATGCCATTCAATAACCTGCAACTTTGATTGAATTTATTCATTACTGTTGATGCTTATACTCAAATATTTATTCTAAAAGTGCTCTACAGTTTAAAAAAAAGAGAAAATAGGAGAGAAATGAAAAAGACTATGGAAGCTATAGGTGGACTAGAGACCATTTGAAGCAGCGCAGGGGAAGAAGAATAGCCAACGGGATAATCTCCAAGCCAAAAGGCTTATGGGTAGTATGTCTAGGTGCCTCACTAAAGACAAACCAAAACTTTCATAACTGAGAACCAATTTCAAACTTTTTATTCAATATCAATATCTGTATCTTATAAAGAGATTACATCATTATTTATAACTAAGATTGTATCTAATAAAAGAAATAACTAATTCCAATCAAATAAGAAGTCCTAAACCAAACATGACTGGACTTGCCAAATATTAATAAAGCAACTAAATTAACTACTAATAATAGAATCTACTTTAATCGACTGGACTTTGAGCCTGCGGGTATAGACTTTCAGACGGGGCCCATTAGTATGGCCTGCATCACCATTACTGATACAGTGTTCTTCTTGACAGTTAAATAGTTTTCAGCTCACACATCTTGTTACTGCATCATTCTTTTCTTGACAGTTTTGGTGTCATCTTTACTTATTTATTTTCTGTGCTTTTATATGCTTAATAACATCCGGCATTACTCAAAATGTAGAGAACTATTAAATTTATCACAATTCCAAAAAGACAAAAAAAAAAAAATGTGGAGAACTAGAAACATTGGTCATTTTAGGCTAGAAGCTTTCTATAGGAATTTTCAGTTTGGGCTGATTACTGCTACACATGGTACTGGCAGATCCAAACATTGCTTTTTTGTTGCTTGATCCATGTTTCCGTTGATTTGTTGAGACAAGATGAAGATTATTCTTTCTCTGAAATAGATAATTAGATTACCACTATTTTGGCCCTTTGTTGTTTGAGTTGTGCTTTTTAATCTGATTGAGATCTGATAATATGGCTGATAGCATTGAGGAAAATGCAAATGAAATGTTTATTTAATTGTTATTGTGATTGAAATAATGGAAATTGGTGCATATTTTCTTACATGATAAACATGCTTGTGTACAAACACAGCCAAACTGCATTCATATGCTATTGATTAAAAAAAAAAGAAGTCACATGCACGTGTATGTGTAAATACACTAGAAATCATTGTGTTTTTATCATGCAGAAAGGAAAAATAGTGCAACATGGATGGAACACTGATGAAACAAAAAATTGTCTTAGGCTCTCAGCAATTATTCTAAGTCGTGTATTTACTCTGAGACAGTGGGCTTTTCAGTTTGCAGGCAGTGGCATGGATCGTCCTTGGAATCTTTTCACTTCTAAGGTTTCAAGCTGATTATCTTCTAGTGATTGGAGTTTGTCTGACCCTCAGCATTGCAAACATTGTTGGCTTCACAAAATGTCGCAAAGGTCTGTCAATGTTTCCTTCTACATCAAGAGGTTTTAATTAATTTAACATAAAATACTGTGTTCCTAGTTCCAACTGATGCATGCAGCATTCTTTCACATTTCAGGTTTGTGCTTTCAGAGTGTCAGATAGCCAATAAGGCGTTACGGCACATCCTGAAGTAATACTACATTGACAATGAATGTGGGATCTTAAATGATATAGAACATGCTCATACTTGAGCTAGAAACTAATTTGGGTATAAAATTCTGTCAAAGAGAACAATAACAAAATTACTAAGAAAAATCTAATATTCAATGTTCTAAGAAAAATCTAATATTCAATGTTCTATATCTTAATTGTGCATCACGTGCGAAAACACTTGTGATTTGGTTCCTCATCCTTTCCTTCATGGTGGCTCTGTGGGAAAAGGGCCGTTGTTTGTTTTGGAAGCTTTTTGTTATTTAGGGATTTCCTGGGACCCTTGTTTTGTTCAAATGGTGTATGCTTGGACTGAACATAGGGGGCATTTGAAGAGTCCCTCTTTGGAAGTTGAACTGGTTGTAGGGGGTGTTTGAAGAGTCACTCTTTGGAAGTTGTTCTTCAATCCTTGTTGAAAGTGTGCAGGGTGGATTGCTTTTGATGTTGAGTGCTCTATTGGGGTTTGTTTTGTTTTGGATCCCAGCTGTTATATACTATGTTTTTTTAGTAATAAATTATGTTTTCTAGGAAAAGAAAGTTTCTAGGGAAAACCTATTGCCATCTATGAAACCCATATGGTAACCAAATACTTGTATAAACCCAACATATCTGTGTTGGATCGATACAATACTTGTATTGGTACCCTATACTGCCCAAGTACTTCTAGGGTACAAGTTTAGCATATCCTACTTTGCAAGTTTGCACATAAAGTTTAGGTTTCAGTCACGGCTATGTTTGATATGAGTGGGCTATGCCTTGTACTGTTAAGGAGATGTTCCAACAATGGTATTATAGAGGCAGTTCAATACAAGGTTGTATATTATGGTGGTTGTCCGTTTATGCTGGCCTTTCGAAGATTTTGTTGGAAAGGAATAATCGAATTTTCAAAAGTAAAAGCAAACTTGCTGAAGAGATTGTTCAGTCTATCGTTTAGAATGTTTCAGAATGGGCTTGTAAAAAGGTAGAATTTGCAGGAGTTTCTTTGGAAGATTTGAATAGATCTTGGGCAGCCAATTTAAAAGAGGGATGCCAGTCCAAGGTTATGCATAGAACTAATTGGAATTCTTCTCCGACAGGTTTCTAAAGTTGAATTTTGATGATAGCTTTTTCAAGCATACCATTTGGGAGGGATTGGTGGTTTTATTCGGGACTCTTCAGGGGTTGTTGCTAAGAATTTTTCTGGTCCTATCAATTCGTTAGATTCCAATGGGGCTGAAGTTTATGCTTTACTTGTTGGTCGCTGAGAATTACGCAAGTTGGGAGCCTATAAAGCAATAATTTAAGGTGGTTCACTTTCAGCAATTCAATGGGCCTTGGGAATATCCCCTTTTCCTTGGAGAATGGCAGATTTGATAGAGGAGGTTTAAGATATATCGGCTTAGTTAGGAGCCTCTTTTAATTATATTCCATGTGTAGCTAATGCTATGGTAGATGGTCTTGCAAGGGATGAAGTTCTATGCTTAAACATTTCTTTTGATGTTTAGTGTTTTTAATCTTCTTGTTTCTTTCCTTTAGCATGTATCCTTTTTCGCCTTGTTTCTTTTCTTTCTTTAATATGTAATAGAACTTACCGTTATAAAATAAAGGTCCATTATTTCATATGGTTCTTTAAATTTTCTTACTTTCATATAGTTCTTTAAAATTTCTTACTTGTCAACATGGAAAATGTTAGAAAAGAGTATAAATAATGATAATTTCATTAATTCAAATGTGATCTAAAAGAAAAATTAGGACATCCATATCCGTATTTGTATGCATGTTTGTGTCCTAAATTTCCAAAAGTGTAGTCATATCCCCAATCCTCATATCTACGTCCATGTTCTTATCTATATCTGGGCATCATAGATTGGCATTTATTTTGGGCTCTAAAGTTAAAAGGATTTGTAATTTTGCACATGCTTTGTGTGGAGGTCAGGCGTCCTCAGTGATGGGCCAATTGAGACACACATCTACTAGGCTACACAAATGAATTTTTAAGAGGAGTGTGTGGGGTTAAAAAACAAAGAAGAAGAAAAAGAAAGAGAGAAACTGAGATCAGCTGTAATGGGTGGTGTCATTGAAGATGCACTGGATCATCTTCACTCTTCACAGCAATTTAGTGACCTGCACATAGTGGCGGAGCCAGATTTTTCGTTTGAGAGGTGCAGACCCAAACTGGCAATTGTGTTTTGGCCTTTGAGAACAAATATAAAATTTTCATTTGGATTTTGGGGGTAGACAGAGAAATTTTATGTAAATTTTTGAAGAAAAATAAGAATTTTCACTATAGTTTTAGAAGTGGACCAAGATCCAATAGGTGCATCCGCCCTCGCGTGGATGTATGTCTGCCCTTGCCAACACAGGTGTAGCAGTTTCATCCAAGGTGGAAATTCTGGGGAGGGCTAGAGAGGAGAGGGTATCTGTATCTTCTTCTTGGTGCACATTTGATGATTGTATAATTTAGCTATCATGCTTTTATAGTTTCTCTCTCCTTTGGAATGATACCCAAATAAAATGACCTCACCACTTGGGAACTAGAACCAAGTTCGAAACCCATGAAAGTGTAAGATACCATGTACCAACCCAAAAACTTAAGCTATTAGGTGGGAGGCTCAAATAGTTATTTGAAGCCATGTCAAACCCATTATTTGGGCGATGTGGGACGTGGGACTTTTTCCCAAGACTCCCACTCCCCTAACGTGCAGGCCCAACATATTCCACGAACAGGCCTGCCACGTGGGCTACACAATAGAGTTGATTAAATTGGTGCACGACTTCTTTGGCAAACCGGTTATGAGCCCTATGACAGGTGGGTCAGAGGATGGTCCCTTCAGATTGAGTAGAATAGCCTTTCTGATATAAATTGAATTTGGTTGAATGTGTCAACCAGGCAGGCATGTAAGAAAGTGATATCTTGAGCCTTTCCTGGGAAGGAATCAGGGCTGTAAAAGATCTTGGTTTGTGGAGATGTCAGCCAGATTGCAATGATCTACTTCCATTGCCTAAAGTGGGATATCATAGGTCTCTGTTAATAGTGCAAGGTTAACTCTTAATGGGCTTGAAGGAAACCTGTGAATGTATTTGTGGGGGTGATGATGTAAGGAATTGTAAGGGAATGACTGTTACCAACTTCTTGAATTCAGTGGTGGTGAAAAGAACAAGTATGGCTTTTAGGGCACAGAGAGCTTCATTTATTTATTTAATTTTTTAAAGATTGGAGCAGCCGGTGCTTTTTTTTTTCCTTTTTTGTTAGTTTTTGCCAGACAGTGACCATCTATGGAATGCAAATTCCATGGACAAGGGCTGATTATTTTGTAAAATTAAGGTAACATTGGACAAGTGGAGGTTTTTATTCAAGCATATTGTGAGGCAAAGGAAGTGGCCAACCAATTTACTGGTTAAATTGGTTTGCAATTGGCATAGCACCATGCTATATGATGTGATGTATTGATCCTTGTATCTTTTTCTGGCTTTGTTGTCTTCCATTAATGAAATTTGCTTTGCCATTTTAAGAAATAATTAAAATTTTTTGGGCTAGTAAGATTGAAAACCATGTGGAAAATCATTATGAACATGATTTGTCACTCATGGAGGACCTCAATAACATGTGAGAAAATATTTGTTGCTTACCTTTAAAATTATCTCAAAACACCTGCTGATTTCAGTTAAGTGGTGCAGAAAATTAGCAGTGCCAAATCTTTTTCTTGAACATTTTTTCTGATGAAAGAAGGCTTAAATATTTTGTACCCAAGATGGCTGAGGAATGTATTACCTGGTTTCACTCGCAATGCCTGTGAGAGCAGTGAGAACAGTGAGATTGACACTGAATCTGAAATGACAAAAACCAGCAAATATCAACTCCTTTCCTTATATTTTTGAAACCTTATAGAAGTGGTTTGAATGAATTCTTTTTCTTTTATTTTTTCTGTGAGATGGGCCTTGGGAACGAATAAGATGAGGAATTGTTGCATTTCTTTATAGATCCTAGTTCTAAGCACAGTTTAGAGTTGGCTTCAATTTTCTTGTTGTATATTGCCATAAATTTTCTATGAAATTGTGAAGGCTTTGTTTCTATCTTTGTTCTGATTTTGACATTCGTTGTAAATTTCAGATGCCAAGAAACAGATTCAAGCATTTGCTTCCCAGACGATTGCAACTCGTGTGACATCAACAATGCAGTCGTCATTCAGTGTTCTCTGAGTGTGTACATATAGAATACGGAAAACATGAACACTTTGCAGATTTGCTGTACGGTGCTTGCCTGATCTTATTCTGGGCTTTTCTGGTCAGGTTTGATGCTGGAGATTGCTTAACCAAATATTTCTAGTGGAACATATAATAAAGCTTTTTTTTTATCACTTCATTTTACTATTTTTGTAGCATTCTTGTGGCACCATATGATCTGTGAAACTTTAGTTGCCCTGTAATTAAGTTGTTAATCTAATTGGCAGACAATAAAAACTGTGACTTCAGTGTAGCTCAGGTTATCCAGAACACATGAACCGTCTAATTATGTGTAAACAAGTTGCTGGTATCCAATTTGTCAAGACATAAACAGGACCTTATGAATGCTTGCATGTTTTCATGTTAGGACATGGATTCGAGCATCAGGAAAGCATCTCTTATCGGATCACTGAATTGCTCCCCATGCAACAATGTTGAAACTTACTGTAGAATCCTATATATGTTGAGGTTTTGCCAAAACCCCATTTAGTGGTAGATGATGTGCACTGGCGCTCGTCAGGACATCTGAAAACCCAAGGAAGTTGGCCCAACATTGAAGGATATAGGTTCAAGAATTTGGCCTCTTTGTAATGCAAGACACTGTTTAAATTTGAGTGTTTGTGGCATCCGAGTATTCGAAACCGCCGTCATTGTATATTAGCTGAAAAGATCAAATACATTGAATATGCATATAAACTTACATATATTTAGCTTTTAATTCAGGTCTAGCTTGTGGACTTCAGATTCAGAGAGCTGTGTCACGGACAATGGACTGGGTTGGGTCTACGCCTCTTTTTAGAGATTTAGGTTTGGGTACAATGACCCAGATCTGAATTGGACCCATTTTTATCCCTAATGAATGCCACTTGGTTCAGCAATTACTACTTAAGACTTAAAAGAGTATTCAAATTGAACTTCAATCGCTACTTCACGTTTAAAATGCCAAACATGAGCCGTCAAATGTTCTGTGGCATTTTTGGTCTGGATACTAGATTTGTATATTTCACCATATAAACATTTGTATTTTGCATCTAAGCTATTAACTGTATCTGGAAGGTTCAACTGTCTTGACACAGAATGTACTTTTCCTTCTGTCATTTAAAATAATCCAACTGTCCTTTCTCAGTAATCGGTTTGGGAATGCTACCAACCTGATTTGAGCTCGACCCATTTTTGCCCCTATGAATGCGGCCTGATTCAGCAATTACTGTATTCAAGTTGAACTTTAGTGGAGCTATTTCATGTTTAAAATGCCAACTTGAGCTTAAGATATTGCAAATGAGTAGTGGCATACAGATATTGGTATCTTGATGCTAATATTATATATTTCACAAAATTAACATTTCTACTTTGCAATTATATTATGCATTGTATCAGGACGTCTGTTTGTCAAATAAATAAAAATATATAATTCAATGGAAAATAATTTTATGAGAACTAGTTCTCACCACTTTTTGTGAAAAGTCTGGGTGGGATTTATTTATCACCCAATTCAAATCTTACAATACATAGAGACCCCCCTGCTAATTATATGCCCTAAGTTTCGGTCGATTCTGAATTTATTAGACTATTGGATCGACTGTGCACCAACCTGAATGTACTAGATTTGTGGGCTACAAATAGAGGGGTTAAAGACATGTGATTGGGGCTAAACTTGATATTTGGAGTGGTTCCACATAGATCTTTCAATCCCCCATAATCTCATCCGCAAGTAGGCCCTAAAAAAGTTCTCATAGTAGGTGTGTGAAAACATTTCTCATAGAATTAAAGCCTATAATTTAATATGTTGTTTCTGTTAATAAATTAAGCCAATTGTCCCTTTTACATACAAGCTACTAGCAAGAGTGCAAACATCTTTCGTATGTATTGCAAAAAGAAAGAAGGTCAAAAACCATCTACCCAAATTGCAATAACAAAATGCACCTTTGAATTCTCTGCTCCATTTGTATATTCTAATTCTATCAAATGGAGACAATTGCTTGACTCATCCATTGATTCCGAAGAGAATACAAAACATTGAGTCCAAGCATATTAAAATTAGAGTGATGACCAACATTTGGATGGATTGGACCCAAGTCTGCAAAACTAAAATTATTAGACCAAGTCATTTACCCAGATAAATGGCCCATATCTACACAAATCCAGACCATCGACATATTTCGAGGATTACCCGAAAATTGATCTGATTGAGCAACCCTAACAATATAATTTTCTGATCTCAGTATTAGATATCAGTTTTGACTTATTCTATTTATGCACCTGACCCTTTACTGTCTAATCAGACCCTTTTTTGGAAAGAAGGGAAGAGGAAAAAAGGCAAATGGAGAAGCCTTGTTTGGAATCATCCCAGAGGTATTTAAGCACGAGCTTATCCAAACCATAGAAAAATTTAAGATGTTTTTAGGTTGTGTAGCAATAAAATGTTACTTGCGTTTGGTGAAGTCTTTACACGTAGATAACTGACGAATGGCAAAAGCTACACTTTTTCTGCATGAATATTCGAACATGGGTAAGTTGTATACGTATCTTCCTTTGGTGAGTGAGCTGTGATTCGGAAGCAGATTGATATCCACATGATGCAGCCATCTAGTTGACTGATCAAAGGGTAGAAGGAAATTAGTGGAATCTAGATGCAGACCTCACCGCGAAAAAAATTAGTGGTGCTATACAAGAAAATTTCCAGGGACCCCACAAATTTAAAGGGCCAAACATTTTTGTGCAAGTGGTCTCATATTAAAGTTATCTATATCATTCATCTGATGTTAATCACCGTGGATAATTTATGACTGGTGAACAACAATTTTCTCAATTGAAAATCTTATGCATCCTGCCAGCGGGATGAAAATGGATTTCACAATTCCTAAAACCTTAAGGCCCAGAATTTTGACTTATTTGAAATCAGTTATGGATCAGGTCTATGGACCCAAATGCTTAATACAGCAGAGAACTGAGCCTAAATGCTAACGCCCACATAGTTGGAACAAGTCTTTGATGATAATGAAGAAGAATTTGGATCTAAATCAAGTGCAGGTATGCAGTGGATTATACTAAATATGGAACAGGTGCGGGTCTCATGCCGAATTTCAATATGGGTCGGGTATGTATATGTAACTTGGACTCTGGTCCATCCCAATCCGACTATTACATCTGATTATTAGTAGTTCTCCTGCTGCAAATATGGACTATTGGAGAATGTTTTTAGAGCTGTCCAAATAGAGAGTGATGGCTTTGTGCTTGTCCTCTTGTCCACGTCCAGTGGATCCCGTCAGATGATTGACAGCAGTTGAGTGTGACCCACCTATAAGCATAGTGGCATAAAAAAAGAAAAAAAAAAATTGTGGGAACTACAACACAGGATATGTCTGGCCCACTTAAGCTGCTACTAGTAGAATTCAAAGAAGACCACAAACAAATACAATGCATGGTGGCCAAAAGAAACTGTGGCTACTATAACACAGGACCTGTGTGGCCCACTTAAGCTGCTACTAGTAGAGTTCAAAGAAGACTCCAAACACATACATTTCAAGTCTGTACTCTTGAGGAATCGCTTCCAAGTACATCACAAACAGCTCCTTTGGACATTATGAGTACCATTGTACTTGCTCTCTCTGATCATTTTCAAACGACCTTTTTTTCTATGATCAATTATGATAAGAGAACAGTCTCCCTCTCTCTCCAAAGTGAGGAAGAAACTAGATGAATGATTTCCGTTAAAAGTGCAGGTACCTTTTATGCAACTGTTACCAAGACTCCCAGAACTTACGAAATGAACTTTATATCCACAAGACTACAGCATTTGGCCCATGTTACTGCTCCGCAGCTTTTGTTTTTAACACTCTAGAGGGTTGTATGGAGCCTGTTTCAAGAGACAAATGGATTTGCTTTCCACGAAATAGACTTTCAACTTTTAAGAGAATCCTCCCTTGAAACTTGTTATTTTGCACGCATTTTTTTACTCTATACATTTAGTTGACTATATCATAGTTGAAATAAAACTTTGATGATGATGATAATTACTATACATCCATCAATGGGCATTGTTGTAATTAACTGGACAAGTTGGTTGTATTTAGCCTAATATAATTCAGACTCAAATTCTAGAAGGGCGAATCTGAATTTCAATCCAGTCGAAATTGAAGTTTACCCAACAGGAGACTCAGCTTTAGCTCCACTCAAGTGCACTTCAAATCTCAGTCAATTTTAATAATGGATTCATATAGGTAAGCTTGAGTCCGTACCCATCCCAAAATACCCCTTGTTAAATTGGTTTTGTTTTTTTTCCAGGTTAAGTCAAGTTGTAAAGGAACATATATATCGTCATTGTTATTAAAACACATGCATTCATTTTATACTAGACTTCATGTAATGTAAATATTGGCTAATTCATTGGGAATGGACAAAACAGGGCTTAAAGTTTAAACATGTAATTTTGTAGGATGGACTGTCATGTTATCTACACCTTTCTATTGAATTTACGCAGACTGTGCTCAAGCGTACCATACCCACGCTCGTGCGCATTTTTTCGAGATGGTTGAAAGAAAGCTTTGCATTAACATGCTCATGAGATGTTGCCCAAGATCCAGAACAATACAAGCGCGCTCATGTGTGTCTGACATCGCGATCAAGCACGTGGTGGAGATTTTGTTTTCTAGAATTCCGAACTTTCTATTTTCTCTTCCTACATCTTAGAAAAGATGAATTGTATATGGGAGAAACTTAATCTACAAAGGTAAGCCTATATATGGGGTCTTTCTCTTCCCTTCTAGGCATCAATCTTCTTGAAGAGCAACCCTAGTATCCATTGAAAATTAAAGCCTTTCTCTAGAGCAGCTTTTGGAGGAATCGAAGTGCTGCAACATCTGCTCTAGGTTTTTTTTATCTATTCTTCTAAATAGTGGATTCAACTTGAATAGGCCTTCGAGATGGTTGTTTCAAGCATGGTGAAGGTGAATGGCGAAAAGTCGACTAAATCGTTACAATTCTTAGATTGAGGTACAATTGGGGGGGATTTTTGAATATCTTTTCTAACCTTCATTTACATAGTAGTTGTTACTCCTGGTCAAGATAACCCGTGGTTTTTCTTTAGTAGAGTTTTCTACATAAAAAATCATGCTTTTTGTATTTTGTGTTATTGCTTAATTAATTAGGTTAATTAATTTGGTTATTACTATGATTTATATTGCAATCTATGATTCGGACATTAGGACAAAACTAGGGTTTCAATTTTTTCACTTTATCCCCATTTAATCATTCATCCTCATTATTGCCAAGGTCTTGTCCTAATTATGTTGGAATCAGCTATATGAATTCCCTTTTATCATTTCAATCCATTCAGAGTCAAATTATGCCCTATTATCATCACAAAACAAGGTCTTAAAATTCATATTATAAATGTAATAAAAGTTTTACACCGGCTAACAGTTGATGCAATCCTCCTCCTTTATTCCAATTTAGGACCAACTGTAATATATGTAAAAATGGATTGTCAAGTTGCATCTTTTCTTTATTATCTTACTTCATGCCGATAGAACGTCTACCTTAGTTCTTCAAGAAAAAGTCATTGTAAAGGCTAGGGCAAATTTTCTTATCGAATCTATGGTCGACTGTCCGTTTGATGCAATTTTCTTCTTTCATTGAAGATTTAAACAGGTAATTGATACCTTTGCAAGGCATGTAGGGATCTAGACTTCTTTAAGAAGTAAGGAAAGCAAAATAAGCGACACATGGCAACCACACCTGTGACCCTTGTGGCACTTTGTGACATGTCTGCATCGCCAAAGTCTTGACACATGGTACATGAAAGAAAACTGAACGAAGATAAAACCAAAAAAAAAAAAAAAAATGAATGGTGGATCTCAAATCCACAACATCCAAGTTCCAGAGCCAGTATCATGGCACCAAGAAGGTGCACCACACAGTCCATTGGCGTGCCTCATAAGTCCTTAGGACATTCATTAATCAAAACATGGTTATCAGTGGCTAACATGGCCTACGGCTATCCATTAAACATAGATTTGAAAATTCCCTTCCCAGGGGGAGAAAAGCTTTTGGAAAGTAGACCATAGCCATTATAGAAGCCATTGTATGTGGACAACCTCATCTCATTTCTATAATCGATCCCCTCATCTTCTGCTTCTTTTGCTTCTTATTTGCATTGTGTTCACAAATCACTTTCTTATACATTTCATCCCCCACTATGGCTACACACTCACCCCCATCATCAACCTCAGCACCCCCCGCCCCAATTTGCGCTATAACAAGAATCTTAATTCTTACCTCAATATGTCCAAAGGGTTTTCTCCAGTTAACCGTTGTGCACTTTCTAAGGAACTAATCACCTTCCAGGGGTGGACCTAGGTGTACGCATGCTGGCGCGACCGCACCCATGTGGTCCGAGAAATTTTAAAAATTAGACCTTAAAAGTTTTTATTTTAGTGTTTGATTTATTCACCCCACCATTACTTGCCCCACCCAAATAAAAATCTTAAATCTGCCATTACTTCTATGAGGGCCCATATGAAAGCATTTAATTCACAGAAATAGATAGCCCACATGAAAGCATCTAATTCACAGAAATAGAGAGCATGAGATGGGGTTATAGATGGAGAATTAGCCAAATATCACTTTGATAAGACAATCCCACATTTAATCTTCGAAACAGTAAATTTGCTGATTTTCTAATTTTGATGCTTTTGTGATTGAACAAAATGATGGATAATGGTTAGATTAGTGTAAATTTAAAATGAGTACTACTTGATAGGGGTAGGTCAGCTCAAAAGGCTTGGAACCCATTTCCTCATGTGGTCAGGATGTGTTTGGATGTGAGATAGATTAGAGTAGAGCAAAATGAAGTTTTCAAAAAATTCTCATTTTTTTAAAAATTAAAATTTCCTCATTCTTTTTTAAAAAAAGTCAAAAAGTTATCATTAAATTACAAAAAAATAACTACTTTTTATACAAAAAATAAAAAAAAATTCATATCAAGCAACTAAAAATAAAAGTCATTATAACTCCATCATACATTATTCTTTGTTTATTTTGGATTTACTCTACTCTATATTACTCTACCTGACATCCAAACACACCATTAGTTAGAAGTTAAAACAGGTGAGTGAAATCAAAATGACCCATGAAAGCTACATTAGGCAGTTCTCAACATGGAAATCGTAACCTTTTTCAGTTAAGAGCCCAGACCTTCAAAGAAAGATCTTTTCCATCCACTGTTGGGACCTGTCCTCTCTAATTTCCCATTAGAACTTTTGACACATGGTTCCTTCCACGGCAAAAAATCAAGAACTTTAGATCCTAACAAACCCTACCAATGGAGTCTAAGATCCATGAATCACATATATGTTGACCTCAAAGATTACCCACCAAATTGGGTTACTCTCACACATCTTCCCATTACACCAAATGTCCTGGTCGAGCCCCATCTTGTCACCACGTGTCTATAAGCCACGTAAGCACCCTCACCAGTGGCGTGGCGTCGCGTGGCGTGGCCAGGTCACTCAGGATCGAATGCACTGTGCATGGTCAAGTGCAATAGAGCGGGATTGAAAAGAGAGAAAAAGAAGAGAGAATGGTGTGAGTTTTCACTTTGAAAGACAAAAGGTATTTGGTCCATGGGAGCAACCCTTTGATGGAACAATCAAATAAAATAAAATAGTAAGCTTATCATGACCTTTGCCTAGTCGTGCCTCAACAAGCGCCCATTTAAAAATAACTAATCTCAATATTATAAGTAAATAGAATTCTAGATTATGGACACAAAAGCATGTAGGCATGAGAGTTAGAGATCCTCCTTGTCACGTTTGTAGCATCACAGACAAATCTAAAGGCACATTGTATACTTTTTTTTAAGAAAAGATCTCACTGTGTTGTAAAAAATACACATTACACACACCAAAAGTATATGCATGCTTCATGTGTATGCTGCAATCAGTCAATCGGCAGGCCCACCAATCCAGACCTTTTTGGGCAGGTGGACCATCACTTAAAAGCAGCATCATGAAGTGGGGCACTGATTGTACAAACAGCTTAAGTGATGGGGATCTGTTGGATGAATAGATGCATGGGGAAGATGGTACATAGATTGAGTTTTTGGTGGTGTGTACAGGTGAGGCACGTGAGTTGTTATTTACATATTCGAAAGAGGGGGTTGAATGGAGTTCTGGGAAAAAGGGCCGAACCAGGACTATGGTCTGTGGTCCTGACTCCTTTGGCCACCTTAGAATGCAATGAGAAGCGTCTTAATCGTTTTTCTTTGTAAGACCATTTGAATATGAAAGTTCTTCAAGGTATGGAGATGACCCACAATGTGGATTGGACACTGTTTCAAAGCACATAGGGGTTCTTCAGGGTTTGGAGATGACCCACGAGGAAAGTAGGGTTTGACACTGTTACGTAGCAGATTCCATTCTGCCATCCACTTTCTGCTTAACTATCTGGTTGTTCCCATTGGACTCAAGAATTTGGGCTGTTCAACATTTTTCTTTGAAAAGTTATATGTATAACCCACTTTGTCTATGATTGAGAAACAGCCACCCTTCTTCTTTCTTTCTTTCTTTCTTTCTTTTGCCTCTTTTTTCACTTACAATCACGTTTACCCTCCAGATAATGTCAATCAACCACCTTGATGGGTGGATATAATTTTTTTCCGTCATATTGGTTCAATCTAACTAATAACATTCTTTCTTTGAAAACTATAATGCTAATTGTTGGGTATATGTCTTGTATTCCGGTTTAGTCGGATGAGTTCACTGGGTTAGCCAGAAACTGGTTTAAGGTCAAGGGTATTTTGGTAATTGTACCGGAGCTTTCTTGGTGGCCAAAAAAGCGGAGACTATATATGTGTATAGTTTGTAACCCTGGATCTTGGGTTGAAGAGAGGTGAGAGCTTTCTTACCCGTGGTGTTTCCACATTACGTAGGTGAGACGATGTGAGAGAATGTGTGTATCTGTGTACTTTACTTGTGATAGTGAAGATGATCGTCTCTGTGCTCGTAGACGTAGCCCCTGTTTGGGTGAACCACGTAAATCTCGTGTCTATTCTTGTGTGTGTGCTGGTTGATTGTTGATCTTGTGATTCATGGATGTGCACAACGGGTGATGTCAAAAACACAACAATTTGTATCAGAGCCGAGGTTGGTATTCCTCGGGTTTTTGAGCGAGGTGGAGATCGTTCGGTGGCTTGGATGTTGTGCACATGAAGATCAACTGATTGAATCCTTGTCAAAGGGCTCGGATCTCTGTTTTCGTAACAGAGGAAGAGAGATAATGTTCATGATTTCTAGTTGGGCCACAATCGGAGAAGAAGAAGACGAGATTGGGTTCTCCGGTCTCGCTAGAATGGAGGACAAAGGATTCACATGTTTTCAGATCTCGGAGTCAATCGCGGCCAATTCGATTTCCTGGTTTTCCATATCTGAGAAGGAAAAGACCGGTGATATCTGATGGACCACAGAAGAAAATCGATTTCTTAGAGAAATTGGTTTTCAAGGCAGAGAGGGCTTGGTTAGCTGCAAATCTTCGTCGTAAAAAGGAAGGGGTTTCGGTCCCTTTTTGTTGCAGGAAACAGATAAGATTCAGGGAAGTCTTTGATTTGAAAAACAAAAAAAAAAAAAAAAAGGAAGACTCATCGGAATGTTCGCTGAAGAAGAAAGATGCTGTTGTGACGTCACTGCCGGTTTTGAGGAGGAAGATCGGAAAAAGAAAAGAAGAAAAATTCTCGCCGGTCGATTTGTTATCATCGTTGTCGTCCCAGTCACCGGTAGCCGCCATCGCCGGCATCGATGCAGTCGACGTCGCTGGTCCCACGCTGCTGTCGCCGGACCAGCGAAGCCGGAGCGGAAGCAGCCCGCGGCCCGTCTGCAACTCGGTTGCAGAGGACGTTGCAGACAGGGGCGCAGCGTTGTTGATGACGACCCAGGTTACGGGTCTCGGGTCAGGTCCGTTTGACCTGACCCGCCGCGGAGAAAACCCAGTCAGCGTTAAGTGCTGGTCGGTTCGGGTTTCGGGTCAGTAAGTTTGACCCAACCCGTGGTGCAGGCCTAGTCAACTGGCTGCAGTTAAGGCTGGGTCGAGTCAGGTCAACTTGGTTTGTGTATTAGAAGCCCAACCCAGCAGTTTAATCCAGCGGATTAGCGAATTCGGGTCGGGTAAGACCTAGCCCGTGTGCGCAGAGTCTAGCCCAGTAGCCAGCATTGTAGTCTGGCGTCAGCTGACTTCAGCGAAGGTACGATCAAAGGCAAGCTTTGATCAGTTTCAACGGCTGAAATTGTTTCTGCGATATCTTGATCATCCGACGTCTGATCGGAGATTCGTTTGCGCCTACGGACTCGTTTCGAGCAGATCTACGCAGTGGAAGAGGATGATTGGTTGTTTGACTGTCAACGTGGAGGTTTGAGTGATCGGAGCGTTGAAACTTGTTTTTACGATATCGGAGCCATCCAAACTTGGATTTTAGATCCATTTCTTTCAGCGTGCTCGTGTTGACGAGATCTACAACTTGATGCAGAAATCTAGAGGAGATCTGAATAGATGTCGATTCAGGCTAGAATTGGGTCTACTCGACGTGGTTGTTGTTGCAAACCCAATAATAGGAGTCGCCAGCCTAGTTGCAAAGGGTTTGCTGATTCAAACGAAGTTGTTCGTTTAGGGTTCACATGCTTTCTGGATCGCATGTGATGTTGTTCATCTTGCCAAACCCGGAAAAGCAGCAAGGAGGAGCTGATGCATCAGCAGTTGTCAAACATGTGTTTGATTGATCGGAGGCCCGGTGAAATGGAGTTTTTTGACCACTCGGAGGTAGAGGTTGCTCTGCAATTGTGAAGTCATCTGGACTTGTATTCCCGATCTGTTTTTCTTGCATGCTTGTGGCGATTGGATTTTCACAGTGATGTTGAAGATGGGGCAGGATGGTGAGTGATTCAGATAGATATCAATCAGATTCATCAATGGTTTCAAGCTTTAAGTTCGAGGTGGAGTTTGACGAGATGAACTTTGCTCAAAGTTCATGTGCTGGTTCAACAAATCAAAATGTTGAAGAAGATTGTATCGTTGGTGCAATGACGTACCATTCAGCAAGATACGTGAAGACATTGCTGATTTTATCTCCTGGTAGTTCGAGTTGTGAGGAATTCAAGCCAAGGTAGAGATTGTTTGGTATATGTCTTGTATTTTGGTTTAGCCGGATAAGTCCACTGGGTTAGCCAGGGACTGGTTTAAAGTCAAGGGTATTATGGTAATTGTACCGGGGCTTTCTTGGTGGCCAAGAACGCGGAGACTATATATGTGTATAGTCTGTAACCTTAGATATTGGGCTGAAAAGAGGTGAGAGCTCTCTTGCTCGAGGTGTTCCCACATCACGTAAGTGAGATGATGTGAGAGAATGCGTATCTCTGTGTACTTTACTTGTGATAGTGAAGATGATCGTCTCTATGCCCATGGACGTAGCCCCTGTTTAGTTGAACCACGTAAATCTCGTATCTATTCTTGTGTGTGTGCTGGTTGATTGTTGATCTTATGATTCATGGATGTACACAATGGGTGATGTCAAAATCACAACAACCTTGACCTTAAATTAGCTTGAAGTAGGCTTTTTTTTATATTCAAATTAAATCACCAAGTCCTCATCTAGTGACTGAACTAGCATCATCTACATACTAATATAATATATTTTTAAGGTTAAACTTAATCAAAGGTCAATCATAGAGAGCGGCTATAACTAAAGATGTTTTTCCAGTCAATGGCTGCCGTCAAAGCCACTTATGTTTTTGTTTTTTGCTAAGTGAAGGATTAGCGCACACAAAGTCTCACATATACACCTATGTATCTAATAAGCCGAGTTGTTGTAAAAAAAAGAAAAAAAGAAAAAACCAGGTGAGTTGCTATAAATAAAAAGTTGGTTGTTGTTTTTAAGCACTAAAAAAGGCATACAATTATATGTAACTCTTCCTTTTTCTTTCTAACCTTCCATGATCACCCATTCATCCATTATCCTACACCCTCACAGTCGCAACAGTGAATAACTTCTAACTGTGATGATGCGTGTTGTCCACAAGGAACCATGTTAAAGTGGGCCTCCAAACGAGTGCACTTTTTTATTTTCTTCGTTCTTATGCAAGCTGCAGCACCAAAACCTGACAGAACCTGACAACTGGAAGGTTTTGGGGGGTCAAAACATGTTGGATAAATGGGTGATGGGAGGAAGGTTTGTAAATTGGGACAGTTCGGGTCAAAGACGCTTCACAGCTGAAGAAGATGATGAAAGAGAGAAAGTAAAATAAACAAGAGAAAGGACTAAAGAGTATGTATTAGGAGTGGACAGGCAGACAAAGAGGGTCTCTTGTGTGAAGTCTACGCATACACCGTCCATTACATTGAAACAAGCGCAAAGGCCCCCGAAAACCCGGCCCTTCTTTTTGTCAAAGCAGAGCCCACCTCCATTTCGCCGTCCCACAACTCACTTCCAGCCCTTAACTCCCTCTCTGCTTTCCCACCTCTCATTTATTACAACAGTTGCATTTGCATATGCATTCATTTATCCTAGTATCATAAGTAGCATTGAGGAGTGGACTCCACCCATTGAAAAATATTGAAAAGTATTTTCATTGCCTCCACTAACACCTCAAGGTTTTGGTATAAATGGTTAGCTGAAGAAACTTAATAAGATATCAGAGCCAACTGCTCGTGAATTCGAATCCCAGAAAGAATGATTCAATACTAAAAAAAAATATGTGTTGCCAAAAGTGCGCCAATCGGGTTACAATTGAAGGGGAGTATTGAGGAGTGGGCTCCAACTGATGGAAAATATTGAAAAGTATTTCCGCTGCCTCTACTAACACATCGAAATTAAATACCTAAAATGTTCAAACTCAAGGGATGATTACATTCACATCTAAAACAAATAGGTTCTAAGAGCTTATATAGCTCGAGTTATATCCATAGGCACACCCAACAATCAATCTACTTGATCAATCATAGCTAGCGCCATTTAATACTTATTGATAATTAGTGTAAGGATTTTTGTATGTTGGCTAATTCATGGGTTGCACAAAACTCTGGGTCCATTGAGTTAGTAATTTTATATTTCTGATGGATTGTGGTTCACATCGTTAAAAGAGTTGAACAAGAAATCAAAGATTGGCTAGGTGCTCGAGCAGCCATACACATGCACTTGAGTGGGATAGTGTACAGAAGCACATGATCTCAAGCTACATGTTTGCGCGCTTAAGCTAGCCTGACAAGAATTATGTTGAATTGAAATAACCAAATGCTTTTGTTCGCCCAAAAATAGGGGGAATCAAGATGTGCGAAATGTATACCGACTCTCTCTTGCTGAACAATGAGAAAAATACACGGAAAAGAAAAATGAGAATGTTGACCTTTTCAACTTTTTCAATTTCATGTTTATTTTTGTGAGTTCTTTTACATTCTAACCTCTCAGGTGTAGGTTATTTACATGTTTATTTTTTGTACGGTGCCCCCCTTGTAGTCCCGGATGATCAACAACTAAAAAACACTTAGTGAATACATGAAAATTTCACATAAAGAAGGGAAAATAAAGAATGTGGAAGCAGACCCAGAGTGTGTTGAATGGGCACCATTTTTGTGTTTAAGTCGATCGAGCAATCTTTATGACCTATCATTTGTTTTTCTTGGAGATGGAATTCTGAGGGGAGTTAAGACGAAGATCTTACAGTCATAGTTGCCCCATGGATCGCTTATCGCTTCCTGCCAATGGGTTGGCTATAGTTTTACTCGTATTACTTTCATCTCTTAAGTGAAGGAACCAAATAAAGTCTCAAAAGACTTATCTTCCTTAGAGATTTGCTCAAGTCAAGGCACGATCTTTCTGATCATTTTTGGAAGATCAAGAACCTTGTCCTTGGAGTCGAAGCCAAAGAAGTTGAAGTGTCTATGTCCTTTTGAAGAGAATTTGAAGAGTCTTAAATGCTTTGGTTGCTATGTTATGCTTGATGTCGATGTTGTTTTTACCTGTTCTGTCTGTCTGTGTGGTGGATTGGGCGCCTAAAGGGAGGTATTTAGTCCCATACAGTCTCCTTCAATCATTTGCGGCAGGAGAAAATTGAGCAAAATCTGATTTGCAGGCAGGTAGCTGACCGTGCATTTGTATGGTTGGCTACCCTCCCACAGTCACTCATGTGAGGTGGCAGCCGGATCTTTATCACTTGATTTATGTTGATCACCTTGAAATCTATTATAAATGATTTGACTAGATTTAGATTAACTACTTGATGAACTGTCAATATTTATAATCGTCAGCCAATCACTTTCCTCTGTTGGCTAGTGTTCCATCGGAACTAACTTGTTTAGTCAGCTAGTATACTCTCGGCTATTGGCTTGTTCAGTTGGCCAGTGTATATTTTTTCACTTTTTGAAGTGTTTTAACTTGTTTTTTTTTTTTCTAGACTTCAAGGTATCTTTTTGGACTTTGTACTTGAGTTGTTCACTTTGTTTTACTATGCTTGAGTCATGTTTGAGTTTTGAATTTGGCTTTGGATTGTTGATACTTGTGGATTTCTTTTGAACTTTTTTAAATACCAGTAGTTTTCATCACATGATCGAGCGGATGCTTACACGCACTCAGCGCATGGCATATAGAAACCTATTTTCTTAATACAAAATTGTTTCTTGTTTATGCCAGAACTGCTAGTCCTTATTCTACAAAGACTATTCTTTTAGAGCATGAATTGTGGGTTATATAAAAGGTGTTTCTCTCAACCAAAATATATAGATCTCATTATTGTAAGTGAAAAATACATATTAGAGACCACCTCTTTCTTTAGAACATCCATTTATAGATTAGACTGAAGTTTTGTTCCAAAGAATTTTTGCTTCTACATCTCTTGTAAAAAAACATCTTCTTCCATAGAAGATTGAAGAATCAATTGCGTCTTAGATCTGATGCAGTGGACGGCATGGAGTTGTTGCGGTGTGAACCTATGCATAGAAAATTACAGTCCTTAGGTTGTACGAGAACTAGATAAGGTTTGTGAATATATATTTTGTAACTGAGTGATTCATAGTATTTGGTTGTTGGTCCAATTTAGACACGTGACTTTTTTCTGTTTGGGGTTTTCCATATTAAAATCATGCACCTTTTGCTTGTGTGGTTGTTTGATTGATTTGCAAGTTTATTTATTCTTCTGCTGAAGATGAAATTTGAATTACAATCAA
Source organism: Sextonia rubra (assembly GCA_037013555.1). Taxonomy (NCBI): domain Eukaryota; kingdom Viridiplantae; phylum Streptophyta; class Magnoliopsida; order Laurales; family Lauraceae; genus Sextonia; species Sextonia rubra. Next base: position 71,946,215 of record JASUAD010000001.1, read on the forward strand.
GAAATCCAGATCTAAAATGATCCTTCAATTCGTATCAGAGTAGGTATACAAATCTATTATGTAGATCTATAGATTTTTAAAATGGAATTCAACAACTATGAAGGCATATCAACTACTAAGCCACCTTTACTTGAGGGATCTAATTATGCATATTGGAAAGTTAGTATAATTGACCTTGGTGAAAATCTTGATCAATTAACTGAGTATCCATTATGGGTCGCTTTGGAAGATGAGAGATGTGGGTCACTAAATGATGGGCGCCATCTTTGCTGAATTAGGTTTTCCAATTGAAAAGAACTAGGTTGTGTGAGAAGACTAGATTGGAATCCAAATTGTGGTTAAGTTGCTATCAAAGTAGGAGTTGAAAGAGTTGTATCAGCATTAAAGATAACTTCCTTTTGGATTAATTAGTTCAATCAACTGGAAAGAAGGTCATTAGTCAGTGCCTCTTTAACCTAATTTTGAAAATTCTACAGTGGAAAATAATGTTGTCAACTTATTTTATTCTTTTGTATTTTTTTTCACATTTATGCAACTACTTTTCACATAAAAAACCTAAAAAAGTGGAAAACGTTTTTTGCATTATCGAGACCGCCGCATTCAGTGCAGTTTTTTTTCTTTTTTCCACAAGGAAAAGTGATAAAATGAAATAACTTCTTTTGAAATTCTAAGAATCCTCATTTGGGGTTCTTTTTTTGGAATTTAGGAACCCTCTTTTGCTTCAGAAAAGGCAAACTTACAAGCAAGCCCTTGGCTCTAAAAAATGGTAGTAAGTGAAACCCCGGATGTAATAATCATAGTTTATCAATAATTGTTGTAGATTATCTTGTCATCTTGTAGTTTTGCTGAACGCTAAGTTAGACTTGGTAGGACCTGATCATAAAGTTTATTTTCCTATTTTTCCCATGTTAAATGGAATGGTGGATTTTAAGCAAGTCCATGAAAATTAAGGAATTTTCGCATTTCTACTTGCAACATAAAATGTTTAAAGGTGACAAAAGAGCTGAACCAGTGGCTGGCACAGTGGCAAGGCACAGGGATAGGTCTCAGGATTAAGTTTCTAAGGGCCAGTTTACTTTATGTCACCTCCAAGAAAAACATTAAAAAAAATTAAAGCAAAGTAATACGGTATCCTCAGTATTTGTCTATGAGGAATCCGGGGGGAAATATGCAGATTCCAAAGTAAAAAAACCGTGGGAAATATGAAGTATTACTCAGAAAAATTGGTATTGGTGTGTAAATCAAGAAAAAAATGAGGATTTTTAATTCCCATGAAATTAGATATAAAACACCTCAAAATAAAGATTTCCACGAGTATGAATCTTTAAAGATTTACAATTGTCAAAGCAGGTAAATCTATATCGATTTGTATTGATGTGCATAATTCAGAAAAAGTGGTAGCCATGTGTAAGTCATCAAACATAAGGATTTTCAAATCCTACAAGGTTGGACATAAAAATCCTAAAAAAATAAAAATTCTCAGTAGTTAGAATCTCGGGGACTCACAATCAGCAGATAGGGTTTTTCTAATTTTGTAAATAAATTGATTTTATCACTTTTAATGAATAATTCATCATGAAATTGATTTTATAAACGAAGCGGTTCAGGTCTCATCCCTAATCCCCTCATCGACCTGTCAAATTACGATCTAAAACCATTCATCTTCCTGATCAACAATGTCCATCCAACAGGTCATGTAGAATTGGTCATTGTCAGCTATCTCACTACTAAATAAGATCACTAGTAAAGATTCCATAAAAACCCACTTGATTGGAAGTTTATAACCACGTATAAATACTTATGCCCTACAAGTAACAACTTATATGTAGCAAGCCGAAGGAACAGAGAATGCCCCCTTCATTGGTGGGTCCCACTAATTCAACCTTGTCATATTAGAAACATGGCGCCCACACCTATGAAATGGAGGGTTGAGAAAGTGAAAGCCTCCATTTTCATCTCTACTTCAGAGGCAACCAACAACTTTTGGGGGAAAAATGTATAGTACCACAACCTATGACCCGTGATTGGAGGGAATGCAAGTGGGTCCCACTAGCAGAAAAAATGAAGATGAGATGTCCTCGTGGGGCCCACCACGTGGGGCCCGCCTTGATGTGATGCTTGCCCTTTAACATCCTTGACTGCGTTTTAATTAGGTGTTTTGGTCGTAAAAATGCCCATAAGAAGACGGTCGTGTTTGAGTTGCAGAGGAAATGAACTCTTACTTGGAGAGGACACGTGTCTAAATAAGGTTTGTTTTGTCGTTGTGTTGGGCTTCCACCCCGGCAGGTTTCCTATTGGGGAGTAGTTGACACTGTAATCATTTTAGTTTCATCATGCTATTTATGGTCTTTTAAAATGCTAAGAGGTCTTTGAAAACTATTGGTGTCAAGTGGGATTCAGTGAGACTCTAGGAGTCTCATGCCTTTGATGATAGTTCGGATGTGCACTCTCATAAGAGAAGATTTTCGCTTGACAAATAGATTTTTTTACAACAAAGCTTTACTCATTCATTTAAATATTTAGGCAACTGGTGCATTTGAATCATGAATATCGAAAAATGACCCTTAAATAACCTTTCTTTTTTTATGAAAAATGATGATGGGGGAGATGAAAATTAAATAATCAGTTATAATTCTAACAATTTAAATTATAAAAAAGTTAAGGTCCTATCACTACAAGAAAAAGGGGTTTTCCCAATGCATCCACTGCGTTGGCCATTTAAAAAACCGCATTATTAAAAGCTTTTCCGACGCAGAGCACTACGTCGGCACCGTGTCGGAAACTAGATGCCGGCAAATCAATTCCTGACGCAATCATGTCTAGCGCCAGGAATAAGAAGCCTTTTCACCGACGCACTACTACGTCAGTGACAACATCGGCGATGCCACCACTTCGGCAGAATCGTAAGCAATAGTGGTATGTGGTAGGTCATTGCCGACATAGTATAGTGTCAAGAATACTTTTTCCAACGCAATGAACAACATTGGTAAATGTATTTGAGGACGCACTTGTGCGTCGGGATTTAAAATTAATTTATTTATAATTTATTAGCCTCCATTTTGGCACATATAAAGTGTGTCGGTAATAAATATACCGATATATATAAGCGTGAAGGAATATCTTTAATGATGCAAACCAAAACGTCGGGAATTTATAAATATAATTTTATCTTCCCTTTTTGGTGATACACGTAGTTCATTGGGAAATAGATTTTCTTATTAATTAAATAAAATAATCGAAGAAAATATCTTGTTCAAATATGAATTTAACATTGTACAACCATAAACATTGATAAACCAAAAACCGCACACTCATTGTGCAACAATAAAACACAAGGAGTCATTAACCATTTGAAACGAACCACAAACAAATAGCACCATAAAAAATAATAATCCTATATCAAAAGAGGTAATGTTAAATAAATCTTAAATAAAGTTCTGTCATCATCAAACATCCAAAATACAGCATAAAACATGGTCACTCAACAACAAATCTTTAGTTTTCAGAGGCGCCCAAATCGTCTATACCGATCCGTGAAAGCATCATCTTAATCTGACTCTGCATCTGAGCCTATGTAGCTGCTTGATCTTGCAGTTGCTTCTGCGACTCTTCATGCTATCGGCGCAACTTTTCTTGTGCTCTCAACGAATCGGTTAGCTGTTATTGTAGGCTAATCATCTCATACCCCATCGAAATACTGGAGGAAGATGATGATGGGCCCTTAGAGCGGTATCCTTGCCTCCTCGCAACCCTCTTCCTTAGCAGATCCTCGATTACCTGTTACTTAGCTACTGGAGAGCTAATTTCAAACTGCGATAGTGCCGCCTCCATTCTTCGCTGCATTCTCAAAATATTCATACATGTCATGTAATATATGTTAGGAAACTAAAATAAAAAATGACATATAATATTGAATATTCAACAACTCACATGTGTCTCCTCAGCATGATCTGTGATCCATTGGTCTTTCTTCGTACTGTAGTGTCGATACCGATATAAATCAGGTTCAAAAGGAGGAGTATGCTGCTCATCTGCATGTATAAGAGAGAATTGGGCTGCAAATGATCGAGAACCAGATGTATGAGTGGTTTTCAATTTGGTCCGACTCTTTGAATTCCTCTGTGACCTATGCCGAAAATTACAAGTAATCGACAATGTAGTTAGCTTATTTAAAATTATAAGTAATAGACAAAAGATAACATTTTAGAAGAAAGCAAACTAAAAAAAAATGATTAAGTTCTACCTACATTTTAAAACAGGACACAAAAAAGAACAAAAAAAAAAAAAATTGAATTTCAAATCAGGAAACAGCTCATAGCCATTCCATCTAATTCATCCCTTCACTACCACTTCACCTTTTTAAACCTCATGCTACCCAACACAAACACACAACCCACCATCACACAACCAATAGCCACTACAACCACTCTACTGCATTCATCACTTCACACCCTTCACCTCACATATCCACAATCTTCATCAATATCTTCACCAGTAGAATTGGAGCTGCAATATACAAATTGGACAAACGAGTGAATGAATATAAAAAAAAATCAGTAAATAACAGTAGACAACTAAGATATATACAAAATTTCTTAGTTGATGGTTTACTTGTAACAAGAGGAAAATGGAATGCTTGCAAATTGTCTCAGAAGTTTTTGATAGACTTTTTATGCCTTTGCCATCCATAGGGATAACTGTTGAGGAAATTACGAAGGAAGACATCCAGCTGACACCATCCGAATGCAGTAATACTTTTCTATACAGGGTCCTTCCTCCAGTTCTAAGTGTTTGCAGGGACAAAAAGACAACTCGGAAGCTATCAGGTGTGTGCTCTTAGCTTTCAGAGAAGCTATCAGTGTTCTCTGTAAAAAATAATAGAACTCAGTGTATGAAAATGTGAAATTATGTTGTGTGCAGTTCAAGAAAAAACCACCTGACAATGGGCTCAATCTCGATGATGTTCTTCGTGTAGAAAATAAATCAGACATTTATGTGATTGGGTATGTTTGTTTTCTAACAACTAACATATCTGACAGCTATATTATATTCTTAACATGTTGCAGTTGCAGATACATATTCTTGTAGCAAGTAACAATCTAATTTTCAAGAAATGCTGCAGATACATATCTTCTTGTATCCGCAGTTGCAGCTACATATCTAGAACTATATCAGATTCCAGGAAATAGTCCCTCTCAATGCTGGAAATGTGCTAGTTATAAAAGACAACGAACCTACTGCGAAAAACTGTTCAGCTGTTAATTAGCACAAAGATGAGAAATTAAAAATGGAGCCACTGGAGCTTTCCTTGGGTTTGCCAAATGTTTCATTTGCTCTTGCTTCCCATGATACAAACATTTTATATCATACCCCTAATTCTCCGAGCCCTACCCATAATTCTGTGAGCCAAGCAAGGAGTGCTCACTCATTACCTACAACACTTCATACGAGTTCTAATGTTTTTAACACATCTACTTTTTTGGGATCTCAAACATTCATCCACAACCCTAGCTGCTCTGTTGGTAGCCATCCTATATTTCAAGCAGTTGATCAGATTTCCCAATGTGGTTTGCAAGGACAGTCCTCGAATGAGCTGAAATAAAAAGAAATTCCCATGTATCAGAGACTGTTGCAGAATTGTAACGGTAGTTTGCAGGATTATTTATAAGGTAGTTACAGATCCAATACAAGTAATGGCTAGAGGAATCCAAGAAATGACAGAACGGTGTGTAGAATATTTAAAGGAGCGTGTCTGTGAGATGCTGCAGAATGAAGATAAGTCTGGACAGTTGCATGTATTTCAGGAAGCACTAAATAGGAGGACAGAGCTTACACTTGAGACGTTGACAAATTGTCACCGAGCTCAGTTGGAGATATTGGTGGCTCTGAAGACTGGCCTTCAGGAGTTCCTCTAGCAGACGAAACATGTTCCAACTGCTCATTTAGTTGAGATTTTTCTAAATTTGAAGTGCAAAAATCTTGCATGTCGGAGTATCTTGCCTGTGGATGAATGTGATTGCAAGATTTGCATGCAGAAGAATGGCTTCTGCCGTTAGTGCATGTGTCTTGTTTGTTCAAAGTTTGACCCGGCATGTAATACTTGTAGTTGGGTTGGCTATGATGTCTGCCTTCACTGGTGCCATACAGATTGTGGGTTACGGGAGTCTCATATCAGAAATGGCCAGAGTGTCTGTGGAACTCAAGGATCCACTGAGTTGGAAAATATAATGTCCTAGATCGCCAGTTAAGTCTCTCAAGGCAATTGTCTGGACAACTGAGTCGGGAAGAGGTCAGGTCCCTTGCCCATAGCTTTGGTTCCAGTGAAACTAGATCAGAGCATAGCAAGGACAAGAAGCGAGTAATGAACAGTAGTAGTGTAGGTAGGACTGGTCAGAGGGAGATAGAGCAGCTAATCCTAAGTGGCCATGGTGTCCCTGAGAGGATTATTTATAAGGTAGTTTCAGATCCAATACAAGTAATGGCTAGAGGAATCCAAGAAATGGCTAGTGGCCATGCTGCATTTTAGAACAGGATATCACTTAGAGCAAGATAAGAATTAGCAACTTACAAGGGGTTGATCTGCTGAAGTAATTCATTCTTTCAATCGTTCTGTTGGCTAATGCAGAGAGAGGTGCCAGGGCAACTAATTGTGAGTTCCATAAGAATCCACTTCTCAAAGACCTGAGGGTAAATTTCAGGCCCCAACATCCCACCTTTAAATACACTGCAATTGAATAAACACCTAAAAAAGACTCACCAGCAGAAGGTGATAAAATAATGACCATATATCGTCATTTCATTGTTTTATTAACATGTCACCCTTGTTCTAGATGGTCAGAAATTCCACTAGAAAAGAAGGTATAAAGTTCCAAAACTCATGGTACTGCTGCAACACATGGTGGAACATCTTATTATTCTCTACCGTCAAATATAATCCAACAAAATGAATCTGAATCAACTAATTTTTATGCAAGCAGACAGCTAGTATAATGTTGAATTGATAGTGGATTAGATATTGTCGAATTCAACAACATGAATCTGAACCAACCGACATCTCAAGTGATTTTATTTGCATTATCATCACATCAAAAACTAGATGGGATAACAGATTGTAATGTGTTGCAAAATATTCAATGAGGTGTAATAAACAGGACTTGGTCTATTGATTTCGTGATGCAATTTTGCTTCATATGCACATGCTTGCATATATACCTTATCCAAAATGAGATGCACTAATACATGAAAAAACATTAGTCACATGCTAGATACATCTTGGTGCATTAGATGTCTTGGACGACATGCAAATGGGGCTGTTCTTGGATTTATTCTAGTGCTCTATTCATTCATTCATATATTGTGAGAATTTTGAAGTTCAACCTACAATACCTGAGTTTGAATGATTTGTATTTACAAACAAAACCCATCTAGAAATTCAACAAAGAAATAATAAAACATCCAAATACATAAGAAAAATTTAGTATATAAGCATTTCAACCAAAAAATCAAATAGAAGCTACCAGAATAGAGACAGAAGATATTAGAAAACAAATGTGACAAGAACACCCACTCTTATATAATTTAATTACCTTCCACTCAGGTGTCTCTCATTTGTTCTCTATTAGCCATATCCACTAGGCCGCCATTTGAGTATCATATGGGCACGGTTTCGGATCATGCCCTTTTTCCAACAACTTCTTATATGCTTTGTGTAGCTCAGCTCTGAACTCCCTATAAATATGCATCGCTAGTTTCCAATGGCACTTGCCACACGTGCATCGGTCTTCCAGTCGCCGAAGTCATACTTTTGCTATCAATTTGAAACCATAAGTAACCATAAGTGGGACAAGTAAACAATAAAGCGTATGAATATAGATTAGGAAGTCAAAGATTGTTTTATTACCGCTGCTGCAGTTATGAAAGTCAAAGATTGTTTTATTACCGCTGCTGCAGTTATGATTGCCTCTTTGCACCCATCATCAACAGTGCTCCATGTTTCTTTGTGCAAATGTGCAAGCTTGCAAATATGGCTCCCTAGCTCGACTACAAATGTAGAGGTATTTACACCCTCGAATGCCCTCGATAGTACACCTAACGGAATAGACATCCTACTACCTAGAATCCTTATCCTCCTCTCCGACTCGTGGCCCACCACCCTATCGCACAAATGTCGAGAGGATAATGCTACAACCACCACAAATAAATATGAGTTATTAAACATAGAAAAATGAAATATATGATAAGTTTGGTTTTAAAATTATAGGGTCCAATATTTCTTACCTATGCTACTGCCCGTAGGAGGCGAGCTAGACATACCGGGCTGGTTGCCACCAATATCGGGCTGACCAGCAACACCATCTGGGACCGTGGCTTAAGCATCTGCACTGCATTGGCTGCGGTTCCTCGGGTCCATGTGCGCAACCTAAATAGCACATTAAATGAGTATAAAATCAAGAGATATCAACAATGTCTAACATTTGATGTTAAATATAATAATCTCATCTTCTAACTCTTCTTCATCAGAGGAACACAACTCTTCCTCACTCCTGGATGGTCTATACTTCATGTCGATGTCATCATCTTTGTCTTCAAGTGAGAGTTGACCCCGAGATGAAATGTGAAGTGCTCGTTCCAACTGCCGTGCACCCACCTCACTCGTTCAGGTTATATTCATTTCAATATTCTTATTTCTAGCGACTCATAAGCATTCTTCTTTTGGTCAATGCTCCGGGTTTGACATAAACTTTTCTTTTGTTTGGCATTTTAACCGCGATAATAAATAAATTGACATAAAATCACCACATATTTAAAAAAAACCATAGTCATTAGCAGAATAAAGGGTAAATTAATGATTGCATTGCATTAAAATATTTTTCCATACACATGAAAAAAAATTTTACATATCATAATTCCATATCAGCATCAATAACAGGGTCGGATTGATCAGTTTTATCTTCATCTATGTACTCTGCCAATGTTTCATCCCCATCATCACCATCGTCGGCAATTAGTTCATCACCATCGGCCGTTTGTTCATTATCCTTAAGGATGATCTTTGGTTCAATGTCATCCCTAGTGTAACAAAAAGAAAATTCCTCATTAATAGGGATTGAAATAGTTTCAGTGGCTTCTTCCTGCTGATACGGCTCATTTATCACATTTTGGCTTCTTTCTTTATCTCACTCTTGCACATCCCAAACCCCCCGATGTGTGACCCATTCTACAACTTTTCAATTTGGGTCTAATTTGGTATCATTGACGTAGAACACTTGATTTACCTGATTTGGCAAGACAAAAGGATCCTCCTCATATCACCGATTCCTAACATAAATGCTTATCACATGTGCATCAATATGTATTTTAGATTTATGACCAGTATTATACCATTTACATTTAAACAAAACCACTTCATAACCATTAATGTGTGACAATCCAAAAATATAGGTCACGTAACCAAAAAAAGTCAATTTTTTCTTCATTATGGTCCCACTCAATGACCAACCCACTATTCTGACTCTTGTGACGGTTGTCGCGGTCTCTGGTAACGAACCGGATATCATTAACCCTACATCCTGAATATTGATGCACCAGACAATTATGACCATTTGCCAATGCCCATAGTTCATCGGTTGCTTAGTTGATTCATCTACATTAACATAAAAATTAGGCAAGTCAGTATTTAATGTTTTGGGTTGATAACAATTATTGTGCATATATTTTACGTACATGATCTTTGAACCATCTAGAAAATTCTTCCCGTTGTATATTAGTGATGTTGCGTCCCTCGGGCTCATTTATTTGCCTTTTATGCTCCCTACTCAGGAGATTAGTGATACATAAATTAATGTGACATATAAGAAGATCATAAAGTTTACATGTAATGCATACAATTAGTTCAACTGAACCACTTACTCTAGATAAGGTATGACCTCAGCAGTATTATACAACACAAACCAATAGGCCATATTGCGTTCCTTATCAAACACATTAGGAGCCCTTGTAATAGGTGCAAAAGGACAAACGCGTTCATGAAGATACCTAACCCAGGACCTCACTTGCCCCTATCTCATTCCGTTCTTCAAGAACTTCTCCCTTTAGGTATATCTTGATAAAATTAACACTCTCTTTGGTAATGTCTGCCTCAATGATCGAACCTTCTGGCCGAGCTCAATTAGTGACATAACCCTTCAGGGTTCCTAGAAACCTTTAAACACACAAAACAACAAGATCAAAAAATATAATACGACACTAGTCAACAATATAAAGATGGTAAACGCAATAACCTCTCAATTGGATACATCCATCGATATTGTACTATTTCAGCAGCATAGCCTCACGTGGTAAATGAACTGCCAAATGGACCATCACATCAAAGAATGCCGGAGGAAAAATCCTCTCCAACTTACATAGTATGAGGACTATCTTCTTCTCTAATTCTTCCAAGCAACTTAATTTCAATGTCTTCGAACAAATGTCCTCGAAAAAGCTACCCAGCTCAAATAGTGTTGTGCATATCTCTTTGTTCACGTACCCACGCATGCCAATCGGAAGAAGATGCTGTAGAAGAACATGGCAGTCATGGCTTTTTAGGCCTGCTAATCTCCCATTCTTTGAGGTTACACACCTCGAGAGGTTCGTAACATAGCCATCTGGGTACTTGATCGATTTTAGATATTGATAAAAGCCATCTTTCTCCTTCGGACCTAATGTGTAGGACGCACGGGGCGTCTTAAGGGTTCCATTGCTTCTTTTACGTAGATGTAATTCAGGCCTAATATTCATATCTTCCAAATCTCGACAGGCATGCTCTGTGTCCTTGCTCATCTTGTCTATGCCCACCATTGTGCAGAGATGATTTTCAAATATATTTTTCTCTACGTGCATGACATCAATGTTGTGTCAAAGCTTCAGTTTCTTAAAATACGGTAGCTCATAAAAAATGCTTTTCTTCATCCAGTTTAAGTCTTCAGGGTTACGGGGTCTTTTCTTGTTTTTAGAATGCTTCCCAAACCTTGTATCTAGCAGCTGCTCCAATTGTTCTTGTACTTTTTCCACCGGCGGCAACTCCAATGATTTCACTCGATTCTCATACTTACCGTTAAAGTCCTTACTACGTCGCCAAGTGTGCCGCTTAGGCAAGTAAGCTCTATGCCCCATGTAAGCAAGCTTCCTTCTCAACCTGACCGATAATGAATCTTCATTACAAATGGGACATGCCTTATAGCCTTTGGTGCTCCACCCAGACAAGTTACCATATGCAGGGAAGTCATTTATGGTCCACAACACAGCCGCACGCATTTTGAAGCTCTGCTTACTAGAGGCATCGTAAGTCTCGACACCCTTATCCCATAACTCCTTTAACTCATTAATCAAGGGTCGAAGATAAACATCAATATCATTTCCAGGTTGATGCGGTCCAGGAATAAGTAGTGGCATCATGAAAAATGGCTTCTTCATGCACATTCAAGGTGGTAAGTTGTACGGCATAAGTATGACAGGCCACATGCTATAGCACGTACTTATGTCTCTGAGAGGGTTGAACCCATCATAGGCTAGCCCCAACCTTATATTACGAGTCTCCCATGTAAAATCGAGATGCTCTTTATCAAATTCCTTCCATTCCTCACAATCAGCCGAATGCCTACCTATCCCGTCATCTTTGCATTTTTCACTGTGCCATCTCATGTGTGTGGCAATCTTTCTACACATGTAAAGTCTCTGTAACCTTGGTATCAATGGGAAGTAACGTAAAACTTTATGAGGGATCTTCTTGCCCTTCCCATCATTTAGCTTGTATTTGGACTCCCCGCATGCCGGGCATTTATCTAAAACTGCGTTCTCCTTCCAAAACAAAACACAATCATTTTGACAAGCATCAATGTGTTCATATCCCAGTCCTAAATCACGCAGTATCTTCTTTGTTGCGTAAATTGATTCAAGAACAAAATTGCCGTCTGGCAGGATTGCCCTCTGTATCTGCATCAAATTGTTAACTGACTTATTGCTCCATTTTCTCTTTACCTTTTGCTCTATCATCTTAACAACAAAAACTGGCAGAGTGTTATCTGGAGAGCAACTCGAGTAAAGAGGGCGCTGAGAAGCATCCAACATCCTTTCAAAATGATGTATCGCATTACTCTGGATGGCCTCAGCATTGGTGTGAGTTTCCATGTAATGGTCTTCCATCATTTCTGGATATTCAACTCGATCCTCATAATCACTCTCAGCCCCATGTTCCAATTCGACAACTTCATCTATAGGAAGTATTGTTTCTCCGTGGTAAATCCAAGTCTTGTAGGATTATTGCATACCCCAACGGCAACTATGAAAGTTCACAGTTTCATAGTCATACCTACAATTGTTCTTGTAAACCCTACATGGGCACCAAATCTCAGTAGCATCCCGTGCATTCACCTTTGCAAATTCAATAAATGACTTCACCCCCTCACGATACTTCCGACCAATTCTCACCTTGGGATCTTGACTATCCAATGTCGTCTAAGCCTTGTCCATATTTTAACAAGGGTTAATCAATAAGCTAATCACATTCAAGATCACCCTATCACCCACTTGCCCTTATATGAAACTGCTCTCATCTTCTTTCATCAGAATATCTAAAAAAAGAAACATCATTTTGTGCATCAAACATCCTAAACATAAACAAGATAGAAACATGTTAATTGAAAATAATAGAAAAGCTAAAAAAGATTTCAAACTTACCAAGATAATAGTCATAGAATTAGTTCTTTTCATTTAAATATTTTTAGAAAAACTATGATTTAGTCATTTTTAAATTTTAAACTAATGCCAAGGGTAGGAGATTAAGCCCATCTCAATGGATTTTAACAACTAGTGCAAGCACACACAAAAAAAAAGCCTATGAATTCATTAATAAATTTCTAATTTGATTTTCACCTGTCATTCCTTTTAAATGAAATTTTGTAATTATCCTATAAAAGAAATAGAAAAAAATGTACTACAACCTATTAATTCATTAATGACGACCTTTAGATCATTCTATGGGAGAGCTGCTAGCTGATCTGAAAGAGCAATACAGAATTCAACTAACATACATTGCCTCCTAAGCATGGCAAGTAAATTGATTTCTGTAGCATCTCATTCAAAGCTTTTCATTTTTTTTTCTGCCCTTATACGAATATGAGATTTCAAAAAAACTATAAGAGCTCAAAGGGAGCTCATTAATGCTCTATTTGATAAGCAGAAATCCTAAAACAAAGTATGTATATATAATTTTTTTGTGAAGTTGACAATATAAATTTTCAACTTTCCAAAAAAAATAAAAAGAAAAAGAAAATAGAATTTAGAATTTACAGTTTCTTTTTTGAGTTTAGAATTTAAAAGAATTCCACTTACGGGCCTCAAAACTGGAAAAATCAACAAAAAAAATGCTCTAGAAAAAGCATGTAAAACCCAATACTCAAAACACCCAAACACAAAGCTGAAGAAAGAGAAAAAGAAATGGAACTCACAAGAGCGTTGGAGGAGAGGAAGAAGAAGATGTCAACCTGCAACAGAGTCCACTCGTTGTTTCTCGTCCAAGAGCAATGGGGTTTCCGATGGGTCGAATGTGTTTAGGGTTTAACGGTGGTCTTGGGGCTCAAAAGATGAAAAGGGCTCTGGATTATGGGTAGGGCGGGGTCTTACAGAAGTGAGCTTCTCAGTTGTGGGTAGGGCAGCGGTCGAGAATGAGACTATGGTGGCTGGGGATGGGTCTATTTCAAGTTTGGGAAGGGTAAGGGTTGGAAGTGAGGTTATGATGGCCGGGTTGGTTTGTGGAAAGGGGATGGTTGTGTCCGTGGTGGATGGTGGAGATGGGTAGATGGATGGATGACGGTGGAGATTGGTTTCTTCTGACCGTGAGGAGAAACAGAGAGGAGATTGAGTTTTTACCATTTGAGATCCACAAATGGTGCTGATCGACAAACGGCACTGATCGACAATGACAATAGGGTTTGAGATCCACAGACGGTGCTGATCGACAACGACAATAGGGATTGAGATCCACAAACGGTGTTGATCGACAATGAAAAAAGGGTTGTGGCTTGCCTCTGTCTTTTTCATTTCGATTTTGAACATCAATGGCAACATAAGACTAGGGGCTTCTGCATAGCCGGAGAAGAGTGCTTAGCCGAAGAAGAGGATGGCACCATCTAGATGTAGAGATGGGTTTGTGTTGACGGTGAGTAGAAACAAAAGGTTTGGATGTGGAGATGGAGAAACAAAGGATAGAGACTGAGATGAGAGAGCAAATAGGATATAGTTCTTTTAAGAGATTCCCTGATGCACATATCCAGCGTCGGCAATTGTTGTTAGGAGTTCTCTCCGAAGCAATCACAACGTCTGCAAATACGTTTTGATAATGCCTCACAAATTCACAATGTCGTCTTAATTAAACTTATTTCCCGACGTTGTAATGCGTCGGTAATAAGTAATTTTATGTTGGCAGAAGTTTCCCTCCAAAACCCAGATGGTGCCATCCTGTTTATCGACGACATATTCTGACATTTACAAAATAGCGTCGAGAAAACTTTGCCAACACTGTGATGCATTGGCTAAACACATTTTCTGCGACATGTTTAGACTGCGACGGCAAATTTCGTTAGTAAATCTGCATTTTGTTGTAGTGTATCTACATCTCTATTTTAGTGCTGTAGAAAATATATACTTTGATATCAATTTGATGAATGCACTGCTATTACTTTGATGGAACTGAAATTCGTATTCTGCGAATACTAAGGTTTACAGCAGCAAATACTCAATTTTCAGTTCTGTCTACAAAGGTTGGTAGAACAGAATATTAATGTTTCAGTGGAGGAAAAGGAGACATGGAGTGTGTGCGTGTTTGTGAAGGTTGTATGGCCAAAGGGCTGTACGGAGCCCCTCCTCAAAATCAAAGGACCAAAAAACTTATATATTAAACCAAACCTTAAGATAACAACAGTTTTCTCCATACCAAATACTTAGACACTTGATTGACAAACTTTCTTCACACACTCTTCACACTTTCTTTACACTTACAAACAATCACAACACAACCTTATATAGTATGCTAAAGGATACATGGAAAAACCCAAAAGACATTGTAAGTAACAATAGAGTAATGAACCATATTAAATCGTATTATTGCATGGAGCATTGAACCATCCATGATGCTTTGGCTTCCTAGATAACGTTTAGGCTTCCCAAAATGGCTTTTGGATTCCCAAGGAGAGTTTCATTATTTGCATACTAGAATATTGAAAGTAATAATTCCAACAAATGCTTCATCTTCTTCCTTTTTAATAAATCTTTATGGTGCCCATTTGAGGACAAATTCTTGAGTACTATTGATAAACATGTCACTCCATGTGCAAGGGAAGAATGTAACAAAAATAAAGAGCTTGCAAATTTATCCAAGCATTAAGATGTGCATCAGATGTAATGTGAATAAGGAAGAAGGTCAAAGTTTATTGTTCAATTATTATATTTCCTTACATGGATGTATACATTAAGAGCATGTTTTAGTTTTTCAACATATTTTTGTGGAAAGAAAATGACTGGAGTGATAGAGCCATTTATGTGGTCAAGCTAAGTCATGGATGTGGATCGCCTTTGCTTTTTTGAAATGGGGAACAGAAAAGAAAATATTTCAAACCCCCACAAGAAAAAATAAAATTGGAAATATGTAAATCTGTATATTCAGATGCGTTGCTTGCCCACAAATAATTGGTGCACATTTGAAACTTTCTATAGAACCAATTTTATGTAGAAAAAATTGCACTAAAAACAAGTCCTAAGGGCCCATTTGGATGATCAAAATCTAGGACTTTATTAACTTGTAATTAGTCATGACAAAGAATCAAACCTAACTTCAACTCTTTTTATCCATGTCCATGTGCCTTCATTTAACCTAACTTTCTTACAACTTATTTGAATCAAACAGAGTTCTATACTAATGAAGAAAAGCATGCATTAAATGTAAATACTTTATAACCTATTTGTTTGCATAGAAAACATAGAAATTCATGGTAACATAGAGTTACTCGATGATTATTAAACAACTGAGCAGTGAAGGATTTTAGGGTAGGAGTGAAGGAGATATATATATGGTAGGCAAGTTTGATGGGATCTTAAACTTTCCCACTACTTAAATTATTAGGGTGGCACTTGGTTACTCAATTCCAACCTTGACTTGGTTCTTCTTACCAAAAAAAGAAAAAACGAAAAAAGAAAAGAAAGAATGCAAATTGGTTTGGCTCAAATTTCATTAAATTAAAGGTGAGGTTATTTGATGATTTTTTTGGGCATTCACCTTTGAGTATTATCATTGAACTGGCATTAATTGTGGTTAAGGACATTAGTGTATGAGTATCTAACAGACTTGTGAATCTTAGTTCCAAATTAGAGAGCCTGTCCATTAGGTCTTATATTACATGCAAGGTGGGCCTCATGTGATGAAGTATATGGATATTCCAAATTAATACCCTCCATCTAATGGCAAAGGTGTGAAGGACCCATCTTTGAAATAACAACCACCCAGCATCACGGTCACCTTAGTCTTCCACTAAATGGCCTATCAACGTAGTTAACAATTTCCATCCCATCACTAATCAAATGGGAGGTCAAGATGAGGGATGGCAACTTGTTCAGTTTAAAGGATGGTTCGCCCTAATACAAATCTTCATCAATGAGAAATCATTAACCCTGATACAAATCTTCATCAATGAGGAATCATTAAAATCTATGCCAATGAGAAATCCTTAAATCTGCATATTTCTCACATGTTACAATTAGTAAAAGAGGTATCAAACTTGACTCTACCCGTGCCTAGCATGCATACGTTTGTGTTGCATATCATTGCATACTAGCCTTAGTTTGGTTCCATTACATTGTAGGGTTGAAGTTCGTTAGTGTTGGAAAAAGTAGTGTAATGGGAACTACCCGCAATCAACGGATCAACCACGATGAACATAAGCAATTATACCATCAAGTAATCAAACACATAACACAATCGTTTTACGTGGTTCAACAACTTTGCCTAAGCCCACGGAGGAGAGAACTCATCTATAATGATTCCATCTCAATCCCCTCAATATGTAGGGTTGTAGTACATCAATATATAGTTCCCACTTTCTTGGCCAATAAGAAAATACATACATAATGACTAAAATACCCTCAACCTTGAACCCCAGTTTTGGCTAAACTAGATGACCGATTCGGCTAAACTGAAATATAAGATAAAACTCAACAATCTCCACCTTGGCTTGGATTCCGTAAATCCCTCGAGCCACCTTGAAATATCTGGTAATGTCTTCACATACCTTGCTGAATGATACGTCACTATACCAAGGCACAGTCTTCTCTTTTGAACACTCTAACAGGTTGAACCAGCACTTCGCACACCTCGCTGAAATGTACGCTTCCGCACACGCTAAGACTAAGCACAACACCTATACCCCTTATCCCTGGTGCACAGACAATCTTAATATTATCTAGTGTCGATCAAGTCTAAATCGACTTGAGACTTCCTACAGTTGCCTCATTTGACCTTAACACTCCCATCTTGAACATCCAAAGTGCTCTCCATTTGTTGCCACATGCATGCATCCTTGTAACACAATGAACTTAAATTCCATTCGTAAAGACAAAACTGAAGACCTTTTCAAATATGGATCTCACTGGTACTTTATGAATCCTTCCTTCTGTCTCTATTTTGGTGTTCTTCCCATCAAACCTGCAACTGTCCTGTTCTAGCAGTGGGTTGGGCACAGTACATGTGGGTTAGGTATGACTTGATGCTAAACTGGCTTACTCCGACCGAAACTAGGCTATTTTTTTCGAGAAAATCATCTCTGCTCAAGTCTTCATGAATTTCCACTAGATGATATCATTGAAGACTTATCAATCCATCTTTCGATAATCTTACCACATTTAACTCCACTTGAATCATAAATTTCCTCCCATGTTATTTGATGTCTCCTTCACTGCTCCACCTGAAAAAGCATCCCCTATCAACTTGTAGAGATTTTTTACCATGTCACCCTCTATAATGACCAATGTTCCCTTTTCTACCTTCATAACTCCACTTGCTATAGTACACTTGCAGCCTTTGAAGTCTAAGGCACCCAAAGAAATCTAATTTCTTCATAAACCCAGAACATATATCACATCCGTTAGGGTTTGTTATTCATAAATCCGGAACATATATCACATCCGTTAAGGTTTGAATAGCATCATCATACACTTGGATCTCTACCGCTCTTATTTCAAATGCTCATCAATTTACGTTCTCCCCCAATATGAACAAATCCATCAACAACGAGAGTTATTTGTGTCAACCAATATCTAAGCAAACACATGATAGGAAGAATCTGAATCCTAATACCATAAATCATCACCTCGATCCATATTTCTAATGACCAAAAGTGATTCCCTGTCATCTGAATTCGAGCTTTCTCGCACACTACTTCCTTCTGATTCTGATTCTTTTGCTTTTCCTTCTACTTTGGCGAGTTGCTCCTTTTCGATCCCTTCGACGTGAATTTAAGCTTTCCATCAAAATACTCGGCGCAATCTCCTATTCGTGACATCAAGTAGCACTTTTCAATCATTGTTGTGTCATGAAGTCTAGCACTCTCTCCTGCCAATCCTTAAAGTCGTTTATTCGTCAAACACTTCAATTTGGCCCGTGATGGTTGAATACATTACTATCATCATGAATCTATTTTGCCTTTTCTTCTACTTTGGTACGCCGCTCCTTTTCAATCCCTTCGATGCAGATCTAAGCTTTCCATTAAAGTAGTCAGAGCAATGTAACACTCCGATCCCCTTTGAGCCGGATTAGTGGCTCATTAGTGTGTTTTGTTTTGTTTATTTCTTTCGGTTTTGGTTTTGGGTCTTGGATAGGTAGTTGAGTAACCTTTGACCTGAGATAGGTAGTTCTAAGCCCTTTTTCGTAATTTTGCTTTTGCTTTGCTTGCATCATATTTGCATCATCTTGGTGTTAGCACGTGTATTTTGTTGAGCTCGTTATATTCTATAACTGTGTCAGACCCATTTGGAGTCAATTGGAGAAGTTGAACCTTCGTGTGACTCGATTTGTAAATAACCGAAACTTACCGGACTTTGACTTAAACTGCAAAACCTATATGATGAGTCATATCCCAGGTGTCTCTCTCTCTTGCTCATTCACTTGATCGACTGCATGCAAGAACTCCAGGAGAGCCACGTTGATCTCCTTCCTCTTCACTTCGGTTTTCTCTCTCTTTCTTTTGATTGGGTTGCTACTCTCTGTTTGGTTGGGTTCTTTCCCTCCTCTCATCTTTGTCCTTGTTTTGGTAAGTGGGTTCTTTGTGTTTCTTCTCCAAATTTGATCTCCCATCTCTTCCTCTCTCTGTGCATGCTCATGGATTTGTAATTTGCTTTGCTTTGTTTGAATTTTAGTTGATTTGGAGCTTGATTCAGTGGATTGATAGAGCTTTGAGGCAAGTATAAGTACAGGATTTGATAACACATATGGGTGTTTAGTTTGATTGCTTTGATTCATTCTTATTCTCTGTATAAAATGTTTTACAGCCATTTTCTAAGATGCTAGGCTCAGTTGAGCTTGTTTTGACACATTTCTGTACCAAATTTCAGTTTCTGTACTCAGCCCGAATTCGTGTTCTGTATTGTACGGCTAAGCCGTAAATTTCTACGGCCCACTTTCCAGAGACTTGAAATTTCGAGTTTGTTCTACGGCTAGGCTACGATTAAGCCGTAATTTGTTCTACGGCTGAGCCGTAAGCTAGCCGTAACCCAACCGTAACCCAGCCGTGAATTAAATCTCTGATCAGTCGAAACTTTTCTGATATCAGTATTCTTACGGTGAAGCTACGGCTAAGCCGTGATGGTCTACGGCTAAGCCGTGGACTCCACCGTAGCTCAGCCGTGAGATATATCAGATCAGAGGGGGAAGATGACAGTTTAGCCGTGTTCTGAAGGGAGCCACGGCTAAGCCGTAGTGCATGTTACGGCTAAGCCGTAAGATGCATACGGCTAAGCCGTAGGTCACCCGTGGCTAACCCGTAAGACCTGTAAAAGATGACTTAAACTTTAGGATAATGGTGTGACTTTGTAGGGCTTATATACAAGGAACCATACCCGTAAACCGGCCCAATGGATTCCTTGGACCGCATGAATAGTCTGTTAGGCTGTGACTTATTCATTTGAGTCTTGATCACTGTTAAGCACCTCCCCATGGGTGTTGGTTTAAGGGACTTCGGTGCACATGAGGATTATATTGCAACACTAGGATGGCAACGGTGCATCGAATAACTTAAAACTACATCAACATGCACGGTTAGTGACAGTGAACAACTAGCTTAGGATTGGTTTGTAATGAACCTTGACTCCGTATTAATCTAAGATGCATTGCATATTGTTTATAGTTTTGCCCTCTGTTCTGTTAATTTATGTTATGCATTCCGCAGTCACTTTGTTTTCGTCCTGTAGGTCTGATTTACTCTTCGATCTGCACTATGCTTTGATCTATGCTGTGCTTTGACTTAATCTATGTTCTGATCTGTATTTTGGCTATGCTTTGTATATTTCTGGCTTTGTATATTTTGGGTATTCCCTGGTGGCTCTGCCCAGAGATTAAAACGTGGGGATAAGATCCGGTCTTTGCCATCGGTGAGTCCAAAGCGGATAATCTCCCTTCTTTTAGCTTTGATTTGATTGGTAGTAGTCTGGCTCTACTCAGCCTCAGCCCTAGGATGCCCGACGGGGTTACCTCTGGCTTAGATCTCTGTATCTCTGTATCACTGCAGTGTCGCTTTGTCTTGGGACCCCGGAACCCAGGAACCTGAGACCCACTTGTACCCTGGCCCGGTCAGTGGTGTTCTCCTCTGCTCTGCTTTGCTCTGCTCTCTATTGGAGAGAACATGGTTAACGTAGTAGCCACTTAGTCAGTATTTCTATATTTTGATTCAAATATCATGCTTTACTTCTATGCACGATTGGCTTAACTTTCTAAGATGAAACTCTGAGATTACTATTCTGTCCTTATTCACTTTGATACTATGCGTGTTTCATCCCTGTTACTTGTATTTGCTGGATCGTTGTATTCATTTGTGTCGTCTGTGGTGTTGCAGGCACAGATCCCTTGCCCAGCTCCCCGGCGGTCGAGGAGGCTGCAGGGCCGAGTGTAGAGGCACCCTCCGGTTTGGCAGAGTGGGCCTGATCACCTCTGCCGAGTGCGTGCATGCATACTAGTGGCCTTTTGTTTTGAGTTTTGGTTTTTGGGGATTTGTATTTGGACTTTGGACTTTGTACCTTGTATATTTGTACACCTTTATTTGTTGTGTACTCAGACTTGTACTTGGTTTTCATGTATGGTATTTCGCTTTGACTTTCCGTTCCGTATTTGTTTTCCGCAATGTTTTGGCTTCCGCTATTTTTCCTCTGTTGCTTGCTATGATATGTACAGCTTCCGCGTACGCTTAGTTCGCACGTGTTAGATCCCTTGTGTGTGTGCATCTGGACTGGGTTTGGATGCACGTGCACGGGAGTACGTGTGTCACAGGTTTGGCTTTTCGCTAAATGTGATTTCTGGGCTCGGGTTGTGACATACGTATTGTATGGTATCAGAGCATGCTAGTATAAGCATGTAGGCACCTAAGATCGTGGTGAGATAACGCTATCAACTATTTGACTCGAAGTCTCATATGTTGATTCGGGATTTGACTAACTCAGGGCATTTTATATTTGTGTGCTGTGTTTCCTTGCCTTTTTGCAGGATGGCATCAGGATCAGGATCTCGGGATGAGAATCAACAGGGCCATAACGGTGATAGTGGATCGATACCCCCACATATCAGTAGTGAGGCGCGTCTGATGATGATGATGCAGTCTATGCAGTCATTACAGGCGCAGATGGCATCCATGGTCGATAGGCAGAGTCAGGCTGCCGCGTCAACATCACCTCGTATAGACCAGCAAGTGATTTTCCAGCCCAAGGAATCAGATCCAAATGCTCTTTTTGACAAGTTCCGTAAGCGAGGGGCGACTGAGTTCCATGGGATAGAGGATGCATTGCAGGCTGAGCAATGGTTGGAGCAGACTGAAAAGCTATTTGATACGATTGTGTGCAGTAACAAGCAGAAGGTGGTTCTCACAGCCTCTATGCTTCGGAGTGTAGCCAAGACATGGTGGAGGAGTGTCAAGAGCTCATTCCAGACTATGCCCAGTGCCACAGTTTGGGAGACCTTCAAGCAGCAATTCCGTCGGAAGTTCATGCCTCTCCACATTCAGCGAGCTAAGGAAGTGGAATTCTTCAACCTTCAGCAGAGACAGATGTCAATTGCAGATTATGTACACAAGTTTACAGAGTTGTCTCATTTTGCAGAGGACATGGTGAACACTGAGCATAAGAAGGTGACTCGCTTCGTCAACGGCCTGAATCCGAGGCACAAACGCCATGTGGTTGCTTGTATGTGACCGGCTACCTTGGATGACGCTATTGACAGGGCTTATGATGCAGAGGCCATATTTGAGGAGGAGCGAACAGAGGCTAAGAGGGCGGCAGGTTTCAGCGGCAGAAGTCAGTTCCAGAAGAAGTTCAAGGGTAAGCAGGGTAGTTCGAGCAGTACTCAGGTGGTTTGTGGTCACTGTGGGAAGGATCACCCCACCGACAGATGTTGGAGGAAGAGTGGAGCGTGTTTCGGGTGTGGCTCTACGGACCACAAGCGGGCCCAATGCCCGAAGTTTCAGTCCTCTCCCCAGACGAGACAGGCAGGATCTACAGCGCAGGGTAGATCCCAGACAGCGCGCCCAGCCCAGAAGCAGAACCGCCAGACAGCCCGAGCCTATGCTGCTACGCATGAGGGCGCGGAGGAGGCCACGGTAGTGGAAGGTAAAATTTTAATTTCTGATGCTGAAGCTTTAGCCTTATTTGACTCCGGGTCTACGCGTTCGTACGTAGCACCCCATTTTGCTGTGCAGCTTCGACAGCGACCCACACCACTCCCGTACTTGTTGTTAGTATCCACTCCGGTTGGTAAGCGGGTGGAGTGCAGTGTTTTCTACCCTCAGTGTGATGTGCGGATAGCTGGTCATCAGCTCCCGGTAGACCTCGTGTTGCTCACAACACTGGATTTTGATGTGATTCTTGGTATGGACTGGCTT
The DNA here is from genome assembly GCA_037013555.1 of Sextonia rubra. Taxonomy (NCBI): domain Eukaryota; kingdom Viridiplantae; phylum Streptophyta; class Magnoliopsida; order Laurales; family Lauraceae; genus Sextonia; species Sextonia rubra. The sequence continues at coordinate 71,969,377 of JASUAD010000001.1, forward strand.
GCAAGATATCATGCATGTATCAATTGCTACAGCAAGGCTATCTACTTTGATTTGGGCAGCGGATTCCGATTTGAGGGCAGCCAGACGAAGTGCCCAAGGCGTGTGATATCTGCTTGTAAGGCGGACAGGATGCTTCGTAGGGGATGTGAAGGATTTCTTGCATTCATTTCAGAGAAGAAAGATCAGCGACAGCTCAGTGAGATCCCAGTAGTCAGCGAGTTTCCGGATGTTTTTCCAGAGGATGTGCCAGAGCTGCCACCAGTTCGGGAGGTAGAATTTGCTATTGACTTGATGCCAAGTACAGCACCCATCAGTAGAGCTCCATATCGTATGGCACCTGCAGAGTTGTTGGAATTGAAGAAACAGTTGCAGGATCTGTTGGATAAAGGGTTCATACGCCCAAGTGTTTCACCTTGGGGAGCTCCTGTATTGTTTGTTAAGAAGAAGGATGGCAGTTTCCGGATGTGCATTGACTACAGGCAGTTGAACAAAGTGACTATCAAGAACAAATATCCATTGCCTAGGATTGACGAGTTGTTTGATCAGCTTCAGGGTGCAGCTTACTTCTCTAAGATTGACTTGAGGTCAGGATATCACCAGCTCAGGGTGAAGGATGAGGATGTTCCTAAGACAGCCTTCAGGACTCGGTATGGACACTACGAGTTCCTTGTCATGCCATTTGGTTTGACGAACGCACCCGCAGCTTTTATGGCATTGATGAATAGGGTGTTTACTTCCTTCTTGGACCAGTTCGTTGTGGTTTTCATAGATGACATATTGGTCTATTCGAAGACTGCTGAGGAACATACAGACCATCTGAGGAAAGCATTGCAGCTGCTTAGAGATCACAAGTTGTATGCAAAGTTGTCTAAGTGTGATTTCTGGTTAGAGCAAGTTGCATTTCTGGGTCATAAGATTTCTAGAGAGGGCTTGATGGTGGATCCGGCTAAGATTGAAGCAGTAGTCCATTGGCCCCGTCCTAGATCAGTGACAGAGATTCGGAGTTTTCTGGGATTGGCGGGATATTACCGCAGGTTTGTGCAGGACTTCTCGAAGATTTCAGCCCCGCTGACTCAGTTGACTCGGAAGAAGGTCCCGTATGAGTGGACAGAGAAGTGTGAGCGTAGTTTTCAGATGTTGAAAGAAAAGCTCACTACGGCGCCAGTGTTGACTCTCCCGGATGGTAGTGAAGGATTCGTGATTTATTCCGATGCTTCTCGCGTTGGACTAGGCTGTGTACTGATGCAGAATCAGAAAGTGATTGCCTATGGATCTAGACAGCTGAAAGAGCATGAGAAGAACTATGCCACCCATGACTTGGAGCTAGCAGCCATTGTATTTGCACTGAAGTTGTGGCGGTATTACTTGTACGGTGTGAAGTTCGAGGTCCATTCCGATCATCACAGTCTGCAGTACTTGTTTGATCAGCATGACTTGAATATGAGGCAGCGGAGATGGTTGGAGTTTATCAAAGACTACGACTTTCCGATCAAGTACCACCCAGGCAAGGGCAATGTAGTTGCAGATGCACTTAGCAGGAGGACGGATAGTCTTCAGGTGTTGGCAGGATTCTATATGCTTGTGCATGATCAGCCTGTTGAGGTTCGGATGGTAGGTGACTTGGTGACATTAGCTACTACTGTCGTGTTTCAGCCTGAGGTGATTCAGCAGATCAAGGATCGCCAGTTTGAGGACCCCCTCCTGGTGAAGTTCAAAGATCGGATGGCAGATCGATCGGATTTTAGCTTGGTAGATGGAGTTTTGTACTTCAGGAGTCGATTGTGTGTTCCCGCTGTGGACGAGATGAAAGATAAGTTGATGACAGATGCGCACGATGCCCGATATGCGATGCACCCAGGGAGTACGAAGATGTACCGGAACTTGAAAGATAGATTTTGGTGGAACAATATGAAGTGGGAGATCGCAGGGTTCGTAGCTCGATGTTTGACCTGTCAGAGGGTGAAAGCTGACCATCAGCGACCTCTAGGATCATTGCATCCATTGCACACTCCGCAGCGGAAGTGGGAGCACATTACGATGGATTTCGTCTGCGGTTTTCCGCCGACCAGTAGAAAGAACAATGCGATCTGGGTAATAGTGGATAGATTGACCAAGTCAGCACATTTCCTTCCGTTCAAAAAGGGGATGACATTCACAGAGATGGCCAGGAAGTTTGTTGACGAGATAGTCAGATTGCATGGCACCCCAGTATCGATTGTGTCTGATCGCGATAGTCGTTTTGTGTCTTCATTCTGGAGAGCATTTCAGGAAGCTATGGGCACGAAGCTGAGTTTTAGTATGGCATACCACCCCCAGACCGACGGACAGTCGGAGCGTACTATTCAGACATTGGAGGATATGCTCAGAGCTAGTGTGCTGAACTTTGAGAAGGAATGGGATACGCATCTAGCATTGTGTGAGTTTGCCTACAACAACAGCTTTCATGAGAGCATTGGTATGGCACCTTATGAGGCTCTCTATGGACGCAAGTGCAGGACCCCAGTGTGTTGGAAAGAGGTAGGAACAAGAAGTTTCCATGGTCCGACGATCATAGCTGAGACGACAGAGAAAGTGCAGAAGGTGATTGAGATTCTGAAGATTGGTCGATCCAGACAGAAGAGCTATGCGGATACTCGGAGGAGACCTTTGGCATTCCAAGTCGGAGATTGGGTGTTCCTTAAAGTCTCTCCGATGAAGGGTACGGTACGGTTTGGTCAGAAGGGCAAGTTAGCTCCGAGATATGTAGGACCGTTCGAAGTCAAGAGCTGAGTTGGAGATTTAGCTTATCCGTTGGTGCTTCCAGTTGAGTTCTCCGGTGTGCACGATGTCTTCCATGTGTCAATGCTCCGTAAGTATGTGCCAGATCCGAGCCATGTGATTCGCTACGATGACATCCAGATTCAACCTAATGCAACTTACGTTGAGCATCCGCTTCGCATCGTTGGCACACGAGAGCAGATTCTCCGTACCAGGACTATCAGATGGGTTAAAGTGTTGTGGGAGCATCACGGTCCAGATGAGGCTACTTGTGAGCTAGAGGAGCAGCTAGCACGCCAGTACTCCCAGCTCTTTGCGCAGGTAGGTAGTCATTCCGAGGATGGAATGATTCCTAGTGGGAGAGGATGTAACACTCCGATCCCCTTTGAGCCGGATTAGTGGCTCATTAGTGTTTTTTGTTTTGTTTATTTCTTTCGGTTTTGGTTTTGGGTCTTGGATAGGTAGTTGAGTAACCTTTGACCTGAGATAGGTAATTCTAAGCCCTTTTTCGTAATTTTGCTTTTGCTTTGCTTGCATCATATTTGCATCATCTTGGTGTTAGCACGTGTATTTTGTTGAGCTCGTTATATTCTATAACTGTGTCAGAACCATTTGGAGTCAATTGGAGAAGTTGAACCTTCGTGTGACTCGATTTGTAAATAACCGAAACTTACCGGACTTTGACTTAAACTGCAAAACCTATATAATGAGTCATATCCCAGGTGTCTCTCTCTCTTGCTCATTCACTTGATCGACTGCATGCAAGAACTCCAGGAGAGCCACGTTGATCTCCTTCCTCTTCACTTTGGTTTTCTCTCTCTCTCTTTTGATTGGGTTGCTACTCTCTGTTTGGTTGGGTTCTTTCCCTCCTCTCATCTCTGTCCTTGTTTTGGTAAGTGGGTTCTTTGTGTTTCTTCTCCAAATTTGATCTCCCATCTCTTCCTCTCTCTGTGCATGCTCATGGATTTGTAATTTGCTTTGCTTTGTTTGAATTTTAGTTGATTTGGAGCTTGATTCAGTGGATTGATAGAGCTTTGAGGCAAGTATAAGTACAGGATTTGATAACACATATGGGTGTTTTGTTTGATTGCTTTGATTCATTCTTATTCTCTGTATAAAATGTTTTACAGCCATTTTCTAAGATGCTAGGCTCAGTTGAGCTTGTTTTGACACATTTCTCTACCAAATTTCAGTTTCTGTACTCAGCCCGAATTCGTGTTCTGTATTGTACGGCTAAGCCGTAAATTTCTACGGCCCACTTTCCAGAGACTTGAAATTTCGAGTTTGTTCTACGGCTAGGCTACGGCTAAGCCGTAATTTGTTCTACGGCTGAGCCGTAAGCTAGCCGTAACCCAACCGTAACCCAGCCGTGAATTAAATCTCTGATCAGTCGAAACTTTTCTGATATCAGTATTCTTACGGTGAAGCTACGGCTAAGCCGTGATGGTCTACGGCTAAGCCGTGGACTCCACCGTAGCTCAGCCGTGAGATATATCAGATTAGAGGGGGAAGATGACAGTTTAGCCGTGTTCTGAAGGGAGCCACGGCTAAGCCGTAGTGCATGTTACGGCTAAGCCGTAAGATGCATACGGCTAAGCCGTAGGTCACCCGTGGCTAACCCGTAAGACCTGTAAAAGATGACTTAAACTTTAGGATAATGGTGTGACTTTGTAGGGCTTATATACAAGGAACCATACCCGTAAACCGGCCCAATGGATTCCTTGGACCGCATGAATAGTCTGTTAGGCTGTGACTTATTCATTTGAGTCTTGATCACTGTTAAGCACCTCCCCATGGGTGTTGGTTTAAGGGACTTCGGTGCACATGAGGATTATATTGCAACACTAGGATGGCAACGGTGCATCGAATAACTTAAAACTACATCAACATGCACGGTTAGTGACAGTGAACAACTAGCTTAGGACTGGTTTGTAATGAACCTTGACTCCGTATTAATCTAAGATGCATTGCATATTGTTTATAGTTTTGCCCTCTGTTCTGTTAATTTATGTTATGCATTCCGCAGTCACTTTGTTTTCGTCCTGTAGGTCTGATTTACTCTTCGATCTGCACTATGCTTTGATCTATGCTGTGCTTTGACTTAATCTATGTTCTGATCTGTATTTTGGCTATGCTTTGTATATTTCTGGCTTTGTATATTTTGGGTATTCCCTGGTGGCTCTGCCCAGAGATTAAAACGTGAGGATAAGATCCGGTCTTTGCCATCGGTGAGTCCAAAGCGGATAATCTCCCTTCTTTTAGCTTTGATTTGATTGGTAGTAGTCTGGCTCTACTCAGCCTCAGCCCTAGGATGCCCGACGGGGTTACCTCTGGCTTAGATCTCTGTATCTCTGTATCACTGCAGTGTCGCTTTGTCTTGGGACCCCGGAACCCAGGAACCTGAGACCCACTTGTACCCTGGCCCGGTCAATGGTGTTCTCCTCTGCTCTGCTTTGCTCTACTCTCTATTGGAGAGAACATGGTTAACGTAGTAGCCACTTAGTCAGTATTTCTATATTTTGATTCAAATATCATGCTTTACTTCTATGCACGATTGGCTTAGCTTTCTAAGATGAAACTCTGAGATTACTATTCTGTCCTTATTCACTTTGATACTATGCGTGTTTCATCCATGTTACTTGTATTTGCTGAATCGTTGTATTCATTTGTGTTGTCTGTGGTGTTGCAGGCACAGATCCCTTGCCCAGCTCCCCGGCGGTCGAGGAGGCTGCAGGGCCGAGTGTAGAGGCACCCTCCGGTTTGGCAGAGTGGGCCTGATCACCTCTGCCGAGTGCGTGCATGCATACTAGTGGCCTTTTGTTTTGAGTTTTGGTTTTTGGGGATTTGTATTTGGACTTTGGACTTTGTACCTTGTATATTTGTACACCTTTATTTGTTGTGTACTCAGACTTGTACTTGGTTTTCATGTATGGTATTTCGCTTTGACTTTCCGTTCCGTATTTGTTTTCCGCAATGTTTTGGCTTCCGCTATTTTTCCTCTGTTGCTTGCTATGATATGTACAGCTTCCGCGTACGCTTAGTTCGCACGTGTTAGATCCCTTGTGTGTGTGCATCTGGACTGGGTTTGGATGCACGTGCACGGGAGTACGTGTGTCACAGGTTTGGCTTTTCGCTAACTCCCGATTTCTGGGCTCGGGTTGTGACAAGCAATCTCCTTTTCTGCGGGTAGTTTCCATTGCATCACTTTTCCCAATAGTTAGGGCAGGTTCAAATCTATCGAGGTGAAAGAAAGTGATGGTCCCAAATGGTTGCTTGGACTAAACTCACCGAGAACCTTTTGTGTGTTTCAATGTGAGATAAATCCTGCAAACTTACTGTGAATGCTTTTAAATCTTTTAGATGATCATCCAAGAGTTCTTATCTCCCTTATATACATTTCTTTTCTCCCTTATATACAATCATCTCTAGTAGTTATGCCTACTATGGACTCTATCCCTTTTAAAATCCTATATCTCCTGACCAACATATGGGAATTCTACCGAATCAGGAGTTTGAACCTGATGCAAATTCTATAGTCAAGAGTTAGCTCCCTATCAAACTCTACTAGATCAACACTTACGAGAGTTTATTCATAGCACACTGCCGGGTTCAATCTAGCATAGACCCTATGATAGTCAGGCCACACAAATTTTCTTAGATGAGGCTCATACTGAATTGCACTTGTTGCCATCCTTGGCATAAGAACAACAATAATCTTGTTTTTCTTGTTAAAGTTATGACAAATATCTAGTCATTTCACCCACTAAGGGCTCTGAGCGATGACTAACCTTCTCTTATGACAATCTTTAACCAGTGGGAAAAAACAAGTGGAAAATTTTTTGAAACTTGCAGAGGAATTCTGTCATCCTTAACAATTAGAAACATTGTGATGATTAGCCGAATAGAAAGAGAAGGTGAAAGTCCCTTCAACATGTAGTGTTCAGATTAGGAACCAAATCCTCTATAACATCATGCTTCCTGTTGTGTTCACTTGTCTTTCAGATAAATAAGACTCTAAGCATATATTTTTATGTCAAGAAAAAGAATGAAGTGCAAGGTTGAAAGTATTTTTTTTTAATTTCTCATGATATCGATTGAATAGCTAGCAAGATCCAAAACAATTTTCATTTTTAAAATAAGATAGCTAGATCCCATATCTTCATTTTATCTAGAAGGCAGGTTGGACACCCAAAAATTTGTTGCTTGCCATACTCCCAAAAAAAGCAGCATAGGGCATCAAGTTGCTAGAAACGCAGAGGATTCAATGCCTCTAGATTTATTAACTTTCAAAATAGAAATGTGGCATGTTGTGGCCTACTAACCCAACTATCGAACAAAAGAGTATTTTGTAACCAGCCACACATCAAATTCAATTTCTATTAGTCTTTGTTAGACATTTGATATTAGGTCTGCTAAAAGGACATAATAGTAGCAAATTATAATGCTCAAAAGCATCTGTTGGTATTTTATGTCACTTGTTTTACCAAGTACATGTTAAAGTTTCTACAAAAAAATGTAGTGTCACACCCTCAAAGCTGAGCCGGATCCAAACTCAGTCTTAAGGGTGTGAGAATTAAGGCCAATTTAAATTTTCTTGAATAAAAACACAGGCTTCAATTCCAGATATATCGAAGTCCTTCGTGAGGCTATGCTTGTCGATTAAGCAACCATAATCACATGCGGAACAAAAAACTATAATTTGCACAGCTGAGTATCATATACAATTCATATAAGCCAAGCTCAATATCAATTAATAAATGGTCAAGAACTTTGAAGTATAACAATTAAAATTGAAACCTCAAGATAAATAATTAAACAGCTATAGTAATGGCCCCAAACATGGCCTTATTATAAGAGTCTACTATTTATAATTTAAGCACTATCTCTAAGACACCTCAGACTATGTCATCAGCACTCCACTTAACAACTCTGTCATCTGGCAAAATCTTTTGCGTCTTCTGATCCTCCAGTTCGGCACCGGCAATGGGACCTAAACACCAAAAATAGTAGTCAGATTAACATAATATGGCAAGAGGTAAACTGTAACTCATGATGTTAATCAATTGAATTAAAGCATAGTTTACACCCTATCTAAAATATACTAAATGCAAACCAATATCATGAATGCACAAAAATGGGTATTTCTGCAAATATAATCTACAAAAATGGGTATTCCCGCAGATACAATAAATAAAAACGGGTATTCCTACCAGATATAACAAATGGTACAACTGTGTACTAATTGCCATAGTACACGCTGTCTCGATGGCGTACGACCACCTCCAATTACAATCAGTCAGATATATATATAAATATATATTGTATACGAATACGTAATTAATTATGCTATGAAACTCCTTGACTTACGATATCGAAACCATTATCAATTTAAGTGCTTAGATTGCTTAATTTAAAAATATATTATGATCGTGTGTTATTTCAATTTTTCTAAAGGTAAGCACCAATCCACCTAACAGTCATAATTAGTTAAGTATGCACATGGAAACGAACCCTCTTTCAAAACAGTAATGAGAATCCACGATACCAATATCCTATTTTCGGTATCTATTATATGGTGCATCCCGGAACTCACATTCTCATTCTTAATTTTGTCCAATCCTCATGTGAATATTCAACTAACTTTTGTAAAAACAAAACCCATTTAATCCAATTATATAAAGTTAGTATGTTTTACAAATTGGGTAAAAAGTATTCAAATTCCAAATCCGAACTAAATCAAATTATAATTAAAAGGAAATGGAACAATTAAGTTCTTAATCATCATTGATGGTATTAAAACACTTAATTATTTTTTATCAAAAAAAGAACCAAAACCCAGATTCAGATCTGAAATTTAAATTCAAATTAAAATCCAAATTAGAATCCCAAATACCATCTAATTAAGATTCTAATCATCCCTAATTATATCTTAATAAAATTCTAATCGAACGAATTAAAACACTAATAACACGTAACTAAATCCCAATTAAAATTATAAAAAAACCTAATTACAATTCAATCACATCTAATTAAATATTAATTAAAATTCTAATCAAGTTACAATTAAACCCAAATCAATATTCTAATCAAATTGTAATTTAATGTTCTAATCACACCCAAACCTACTATAAAACCCAAAATAAAAATAAATTAAAAACCTAAAAATCAAATCCAAAATTTTAGTCCTCTTGGGGCTACTTGGCTATACTGCCAGGGCCCTCAAGAATTTCAGCCCAGCCCAACCGGCGGCCCAAGACCGCTAGGGAGCTAGGCCAGCCCAGTTGCAAGCCAGCCCTACGTGGCAACCCGCCAGCTAGTGGCCTAAGCAGCAGTTGCTGCCTGTGCACGCCTGGCAGCAACATAGGCAGTGAGTGCCTACCTACATTTTTTTAATCTTTTTTTAATTTTTTTTATTTGATTAAAATTAAATCACCATTATTAATCCAATCAAAACATTAAACCCAATCAAATAATTCAGACTTTTAAGCCTATCATTCAACAAAACAACTAAAATGACATTATTTACGGTTATCCACTTATCTTGAATCTCATACAAAACTCAGATCTATTATGGCTAGACCCAATCAAATACAAACCCCTATCCAGATTCAATTTTCTGATTAGAAATCTAATAGATCCAAGAAACATTTAAGGTCTCTTAAGCTATTAAACATACTCTAATAAACTGAAAATAATCTAATGGCGGTTTGGAGATAGATACTTACCTGGTTGCAGATACTATTAGAATAGACAAAGAGAGAGGAAGAAAATGAAGGTGATGGTGTTATCTAAGCTCCTAAATCAAGTCTTGGCTCCCTTAGGGAGCTGTTAGGGCTTAGTTGCAAAGGAAATGAAGAAGAACAGATGAACTGTGTGTACGAAGAAAAGATGATCAAAAGCCTTTAGGGTTAGCTTATATAAAGGTTTTTCTATATTACAAGGAAGGACTCCATGCTCTTTAGTGAGTTTTACAAAATTTCAAAAGAGGGCTTTTGGCTTAAAAGATCAAATAACTCAAGCCAAGGCCCAAGAATGTCTAATCAGCCCATCTCCAATGGGCCCTACACAAAACAACTAGAGATGCAAAGATTCAAAATCTCTAAAATGACCTATCAAGCATCCATCTAACCGTCTCAACCCAACAAATTGATTAGACCCAAAATTAAAAGATCTAGGGATGACAACCAATTTATGTAAAAGCAACCATTTGCATGAATACAGGCACTAGAAATGAGCGGGACCAACCAAAGACTACTTTGGGTTGGATTTGGACTGTGTTTTCAGGGCTTGGGCTAGACATGAAATAGGGCAGGCTGTATCCATGATTTAAGGTCCTGGGAGGGCACAACAAATTAAACTCTTTTGCCAATCCATTGGAATCTCAGTAGTCAAGCACCTTTCTTCCACTTTAACATTTAAATGAAATAGTAGATTCTACCCGTTACATGGATGGTTCGATGGGGTGAAAATAATATGCCTGCTACAGTTTGATCGAATTGCAAATATTTCGTTAGTGAGTGTGATGATGGGTGGGCCATGAAAGGGTTACTGATTTAGAGTTTACACTATTGGGCCCCATTAGGAGACTCATTATGTCCAGACTCCCATACCTGGCTCCAACACAAACGGACAAAGTTGTGCTCTCTCTTTTCTACTCCAACCAGGCACAACTTACCTTAAAAAATCAGAAAACTCTATGAAAGACGGCTTTGAGTACGAGAAAAATCAGTAAAGGTAGTCTGAGACTTGACATTTCTAAAATAGAAATGTGTTCCATCTTATGTGGATTTTATTTTCATTGTTTGCGTTATGTTTTTGTAAAGAAAAATATTTATTTTTTACCATAATTTTCAACCAAAAAGTGTTTCCAAAGAGGATATAGAAATGGCCAAGCATTCCGTAAAAAAGGATATTTTAGTTCAATTTTTAATGATTGATGTAAACTTTTTTTCAATAAAAGCAACTTTTTTAGGTTCATTATTCTCAAAGCCACAAAGAATCCTTGCAAATATAGAGAAGTTCAAAGAAAAGCAAATGTCCACACAATTTCATTTTCGTGAATGTTATACATATATATTTTTTAAATCGTTTTTCTTACTATATGTTTGTGAGGCGCTCTTAAAAACTAAAACCTTTCATTAGAAATGATTTTTTGGAAGTAGTATTAAAGCCAATCATTTTTTCTATTTCTCCTCACAAAAAGAGATTGCACCAATTGTAAATTTTACTGTAGCACCAAAAGAGTTTTTATTGTCTTTTTTTTTTTTTTTGGTTGCAATAAAGCCATCACATGAATGTGCCCCCAAATGGTAAAATTCATATCCTTGCATGACGCGGGCAAAATCCTCTTAGAATTACACGTACACATGCAAACGCGCTAAGGCCACCAAACATTCTCGATTCCGATTCTGAATGGGAATGTAACATATCAAAAGGAGGAGAGTGCATCTGTTGGGCTGCTCTCGAGGACCACAGAGAGTCACAACTGAAGTACAGGCGGGGGAACCCAAGGAAGTAAGTAAGGAAAAGAGGGAATAAAAAAACAGCTTCTAACTCAAAAGTGTCAAGCTCAAAAGATGAGAGATAGAAAGTCAAACTCCAAACTCGATTAAGCTCATAAATAATTGTGGCTTCTCTTTTAATCTATTCCTCTTGCGGCGTTCATCTCCCACATGCCTGTCGTCTCTTCTCTTTTGATCTAATCCTACCCTGTCTCTCCTCCCCACCTCCTTCTCTTTCTATACATACACACACATATCCATCTCCCAAAGCTTCTATCAATCCCAAACCTCCTACCACTCCCTCTTATCATAATTATTTTAATAATGGATGGCCATGGGCGAGGAGGTTGCTGCTCTGAAACTTAAAGTGAAGAAGAGATGGACTTGAGGAGAGGACCCTGGACAAGGGAAGAGGACCTCATCCTAGTCAATTACATTGCCAACCGTGCGGAAGGACGGTCGAATTCACTCGCTCGATGAGCTGGTATGGCTAGGAATCAAAAACCCATGTCATCCAAAATCTACAAGCACCACCAAAATTCTTCTTGTAGATTTTGTATGTTCCATTGGGTTTTTATTAAGACCAATTTCCTACAAAGATACACAAAACAAAAAAACCTCGTAATTTGGAAGTTGGTCTTTTTTTCTTTTTTTTGTTTTGATTTAAGATTTTGGAATTAGTTGGTTTTTCAATGCTTATTAGAGGAAAGTTGGGTCTCTCTCTTTTTTTTTTCCCACTAGAAAAGGGTTTTAGTAAGATTAGCAATTTGTGTTTTGGATGTTTATTTTAAGAATGAAGTTTTACTCTAGGAAGGTGTCACGCCCTTAAAATTGGGCCAGATCTAAACCCGATTTTAGGAGTATGAGAATTGAGACCAATTAAAAATTTTTTTTACATAAATAATACGGGCTCCAATTCTGGATGGATTAAAGTCCTTCGTGAGGCTATGCTTGGTGATCAAGTAATCATAACCACATGCAGAACTAAAATCCATAAACATCACAGATGAATGTCATATATCAATCAGGTAACAAATCTCATTAATAATAAAATCAAGGTCAAGTGCTTCGAGCATAATAAGTAAAGTTATAATTTCAAGACAAATCAATTAAATAAATAAACTAATGGCCAAAACATAACCTTATTACATAATCTAAAGTTTCGATCTCTGCACCCGCTCTAAAACACCTCAGACGATGTCATTGGTGCTCCACTCAACAACTCTGTCATCTGGCGAAATCTCCTGTGTCGCCTGACCCTCTAGTTCAACACCGGTAACGAAACCTAGATACCAAAAGTAATGGGTCAGATAGACGTAATCTGGCAAAAAGGTAAACTGCAAGTAATGATATTAATCAATTAAAGTAAAACATATTTTACAATATACCCAAAATATATCGAATGCAAACTCTATGGCATGAATGCACAAAAATAGGTAACCCCACAGATACAATATACCAAAACAGGTATTCCCGCAGATATAATATACAAAAATGGATATCCCTGCAGACAAATAAACAAAAAGGGTATTCCTGCAGATATAATATATGAAAACAAGTATTCTTGTAGATAGATAAATAAAAATGGGTATTCCCGCAGATAGATAAATAAAAATGGGTATTCCTGCAGACAAATAAACAAAAAAAGGTATTCCCACCAAATATAACAAATGGTACAACTATGTACTATAATCCACAGTACACGCTGACCTGATAGAGCACGTCCACCTTCGAACTGCATTCGGTCAAATAGATAAATATATGTATATATATACAAATATACATATGCAAATGCATACGCTTACTGATGTATAATGATCCATGATATGAAACTCTTAACTAATTCATAATATCATCCCAAAATCAATTTAAGTATTTAGGTTACTTAATTTAAAAGTATATTATGATCGTATATCAATTCAAATTTTTTGAGGGTAAGCATAATTCACCTAACGGTCATAGTTAGATAAATATACACATAAGAACTAGCCTTCATTTACAATGGAAATGTGAGTTCACAATGCTAATATTCTACTTTCAGTGTCTATCATGTGGTGCATCTGAAATCTCACATTTCCATTCTGAACTTAGTTTAATTCTCATGTGAACATTCAACCAACTTTTCTAAAAAGACATGAATCATCTAATCTAATTATGTAAATTTCGTGTGTGTTACAAATTGGGTAAAAGATATTCAAATTTCAACTTCAAACTTAAATCAAATTATGATAAAAAAGGGAAAAGAATAATTAATTCCTTAAATATCATTGTTATGTATAAATACACTTTACTATTTTATACAAAACAAAAAGTATAAATCCCGGATCCCAATTTGAAATCTAAACTCAAATTAAAAATCCAAATTAGAGTTATAAATATATTCTAATTAAGATTTAATCACTACGAATTATATCTCAGTTAATTTATAATCATTCTAAATAAAACATTAATCATAGTTATATAATTCCCAATTAAATTTATAAACAATCCTAGCTAAATTTCTAATAACATTGAATTAAAAATTAATTTAATAGAATCAAATCTCTATTAGTATGCTAAACCATTAACCAAATATAAGACTCTAAACATTATAATTAATATTCTAAAATTCTAATCATTTTTTTAAATATGATTATATATTTTTTATTTACACTGGGCCCAGCCCATCAAGCCGACCCAAGCCCGCTGCAACCCAACCCAACCACAGCTAGGCCCAGCGGCAACCCAGGCCGGACGCTGCCAGGCCCAGCCATAGCTGGTAGGCAGCACGCGTTATCTATGCAGCATAGGCGGCGCTGTTGCTTCTGCGCTCATAAATTTCTTTTAAACATTCTTTTTACCCACCAATCTAATAGTAAGAAAATACATCGTTATTTCAAACCTTTATCTTTAATCTTTAATCTTTAATCAAGATACTAAACCCAATCAAAGAAATCATACCATTAAATCACATCTTAAAGTATATTTATCAATGAAACATATATCACATCTTAAAGTATATTTATCAATGAAACATATATCACATCTCAAAGCATATTAATCAACAAAATAAGCAAAACCACATTGGTTACAATTATCCACTTGCTTGGATCTTGATGCTAAAAGCAGATCTAAAGATCCCACTTTAGTTTCTCCTCAGAGAGCTTTTAAGGCTTGGTTGCAGAAGAAAGAAGAAGATGGGAGAAAGAGGAAAACTCAAAGGGTTTATATTAAGAAAAGGTTTTTTTAATTATAAGAAAGGGCTCCTTGCTTTCTAGTAAGTTCTACAAAATTCTAAAAAGGGTCTTTTGGCTTAAAAGGGTTAAATAACGCAAACCCAAGGCCCAACAGTGTTAATCAGTCCATCTAACTCCTCTTAACCCGACTCAAACTCGACAAAAGTGATTCGATCCAAAATAAAAATTTGGGGCCTGACATCTCATCCCCCTTAAAGGACATTTGGTCCTCCAAATGACTAACATACCTCTGGAAGAAGGTGCGGATACTGTCTCTGCACTTCATCTCTAAGCTCCTACGTTAATTCCTTTAGGCGATGATGACTCCATTGAACCTTTACCCAATGGATAATACAGTTCCTCAACACCTGCTTCTTGGTGCCGAGAATCCCCACCAACTACTCAGTATAGGTCGTATCATCCTGCACTTGTAATGGCTCATACTGCAATATGTATGAAGGGTCTGCTATATGTTTTCTCAGTATAGAAACATGGAAGACGTTATGAACACCTGACAGCTCTGGTGGTAGTGCTAACCAATAAGCCACGTCATTGACCTTGCTAATAATCTGAAACACTCCCACATATCTTCTGAAAAGTTTCCCTTTCTACCCAAACCGCAAAGTACCACGCGTAGGTGATACCTTTAGAAATACATGGTCACCAACCTCAAACTTCAGCTCTCTCCTCTTATTTATATATCTCTTTTAGTGACTGCAGGCAACTTTCAGCCTTTTCTGAATCTGTTTTACGAGTCACTGGACTCTCCAACCACAGACCGTCCATGAAAACCGCGAGCTCCAAATTTCAATCAACATATAGGAGTTTGATATCTTCTCCCATACAAGGCTTCAAAAGGTGCATTCCAATACTAGGGTGGTAATTGTTGTTGCATGTGAATTCACATAGAGCCAAACTTTCGTCCCAACTGGTCTTGGAATCGAAAACACACCCCCTTAACATATCCTCCAATGCCTGGTTTGTACGCTCTATCTGTCTATCTGTCTGGAGATGATAAGCTGTAATAAAACTCAACTTAGTTCTTAGGGCTTCTTGTAGTGATACCCAAAACTGAGATACAAACTTGCTATCCTGATCGGAGACTATAGAAACTAGTACTCCATGCAATCTCACCACTTCTTTGACATACAAATCTGTCATTTTCTCTATTCCTAGACCAATCTTGAATGGTACAAAGTAGGCTGACTTAGTCAAACGGTCCACTATCACCCAAATCACATCAAATCCCCTTTTGGTGTTAGGCAATCCTGACACAAAATCCATAGTGACATGCTCCCACTTCCATTGAGGAATCTCCAACTGATGCAAAAGACCTGGGGGTCTTTTGTAATCTGCCTTAATCTGCTAGCAAACCAAACACTTTCTAACAAATTCCATGATATCATTCTTCATGTTCTTCCACCAGTAGTGATCCTTCAAATCTTGATATATCTTGGTACTGCCTGGATGAATAGTATACCGAGTATAGTGTGCCTCGACCATGATTTCATCCTTCAATTCTGAAAAATCAGGCACATAAATTCTGCCTTTATAATACAAAATATTATCTTCCAACTTAAAATCAAGCCTCTAATCCATATGATCTTTGATTTTTGTTATCTTGGGGTTTAGTAACTGGTATTCTCTAATCTTCAGAGGTAGTTCGGATTCCTACAAGAATATACTAGCCAACACTGCTTGCTCACTGACAGGCTAGAAATAAACATCCATATCTTCCAAATATCGAATCCAAAAGTATTCTGCAATTAATCCTCCAATGAACGCTGCTTTTCTACTTAGAGCATCTGCCACTACTGTCACAACCCGAGCCCAGAAATCGGGGGTTAGTTAAAATCTAACCAGTGACACACATACTCCCGTGCACGCACACTTAAACCTTGTCTAAGTGCACACACACAAAGGATATTCACATGTGCAAACATGGTGTACGCAGGAGCTGTAGGCATCATTGTAAGAAACGAGGACATACAAATAAGAACAAAAACTACAAAAGATTACATTAATTATAGAATGTACAGAACAAAATGGGGAGACAGTTTCTTCAAGACAAAATACAAGGTGTGCAAGAGAACCCAAAAGCGCAATTCAAGTCCCACACACACAAGACAAGTAACTAATGCAGATGCAAGGCCGCTCTTCATTGGAGGGATCACATCCACTCCTCTAACCCTAACTGGGCCTCTCGCGTCTCTCCTGGAGTCTGGCTAACCGATGAGGGGTCGGTTGAGGGATCTGAGCCTGCAACACCAAGAACAACTAATGAATACAACGACTCAGCAAAGCATAAGCAGCAATAAATTAACACACGTTGTATATAGTAAAATAGTTAACAGATAATAATGCAGAGAGTTCATGATCATATACTAGGCAAGTCATGCATATAAGAAAGCATGCTATCAGAATCATAAGAAAGATATACTGGTTAGGTGACTTCTACATTTGTCATATTCTCCTCATTGACAGCGAGCAGGATGAGAACACTATTGACTGGGCCAGGGTACGGATGGGTCTTTGGTTCCCGGGGTCTGAAATCCCAGGCAACAAGCAGGCTGCGCCAAAGTCAACCCCGTTAGGTATCCTGAGGCTGAGGCCGAGTAGAGCCAGACCGTATCAATCATGTCTACCTAAACACATTATTTCATCGCTAAACCGAATTAAGCTGGTGTCACAACTTGGGCCCAAAAAATCGGGGATTAGGATCTACCCAATCAAGGACACACGTACTCTCGTATACCTGCACCTAAACCTGATCTAGATGCATATACACAAGGAAACATTCACACATGCAATCACATTGTACGCGGAAGCTGTAAGTATCATTACATTATGCTACAACAAAAGAACTAGAGAATAAGACAAGAATATAAGCAAAACGATATATACATAATACACATTAAAGTCACAAGTACAATACAAAACAAAAGGAGAGGCAATGATATGAAATCAAGATGCAGAAGAACACTGACGAGCCGCTCTCCGGGATGGATTACTCTTTTTCACTCATTTAGCCCAGAAGGGGTCCCTACGATCTCTTCCAAAGTCTAGTCGACATTCGTAGGATCGAAGATGAAATCTGAGCCTAAAACACCAAGAACAACAAGTGAATATAATGACTCAGCAAAGTATAAGCAATCTATAGGTAACATGCGTTGTGTCTAACAAGAATTCATTACTGGTGGATTTAGTAGAGGTCATGTTAGTATACTAGGCAATCATGCAAATGAATAAAACATGCCAGTGCAAATCAATGACAAAAATACTAAACTAGGTGGCTACTACATTTGCTCATTCTCCTTATGAGGAGCAATCGGTAGTGAGAACACCATTAACCAAATGCGTCTTGGTTTCCTGGGGTCCGAAATCCCTAAGATAATAGCACACTGCAACGGTAACAATTAGTAATACGCCAAATGTCAACCCCGTCGAGTATCGTAAGGCGGAGGCTAAGTAGAGCCA
Source organism: Sextonia rubra (assembly GCA_037013555.1). Classification (NCBI taxonomy): domain Eukaryota; kingdom Viridiplantae; phylum Streptophyta; class Magnoliopsida; order Laurales; family Lauraceae; genus Sextonia; species Sextonia rubra. Next base: position 71,987,327 of record JASUAD010000001.1, read on the forward strand.
GACATTTTACTAATCAATCAATTATCAATTAGTGGAAATGATTCCTATTGCAAGCATAAGAAAGAATGTTTAACAAACCAGTCTTTAGCAATTCGATTGATCTCAATAGCAATATCAATTCACGATACAATCCGATACAATAACCATCAGGAGAATACTGACAATACTGACAATAGAGGGCAATCACTAAATGCCAATATGCTATGCATTTTAATTTAATAGAGTCAAGGTAATTTTACTAGCCACCCCCAAGTTAGTTATCCACTGTCACTAACCGTGCATGATGATGTAATTTTAAGGTGTTCGATACATAGTTGTTCTTCCTTTAGTGTCTCATTGTATAGAGAGAGTCTATCGAAGTCCCTTAAACCAACACCCATGAGGAGGTGCTTAACGAATAGATAACAATCATGAATGAGTCACAGCCCGCAAGACCATTCATAATATTCATTTCTTCCTTTGGTCCAGTGTATAGGATGAGGGATCCAAGCTCTAAGGTCCTAGTAGCCATAGTATAGAACCTGCCTTAATCCTACATTTTTAGGGTCTTATGGCTTAGCCGTGCTCTACCCTACAGCTTATCCGTGTAGATGTCACGGTTCACCTACGGCTTAGCCATAATGTCGTGTACGGTTGAGCTAGGGTTGAAGCAACCAATGCTTGCTAAGAGTAAGAACCAAACAGTGGTATATATATTTTACAACTATCAAATGGATTAAATATTTCTCAAGGATAGGGAGAAACTGTGTTAACCACAATACACAAATTGTTTGATCTACTTTGATCGATACCAATGGAGCAATATTTGGAATGGAAGCTAATGTGAATGATAAACTATTAAAAGAGTTCAAATAGATAACATGAAAGAGTTAAAAACCATAACTATGAGAAAAACATGGAAAATGAGATACTAATTTTTTGTGGTAGGATCATTGTAATTGGACTATTGCACTGGATACCATGAAAAACTTCACAAGTTCACAATAATGGTTATCATTCAACTTTTGTATTTCAGTATGTGGATATGCAGAAGATTCAAGCCCTTGATTGAAGGGTTTACAAGAATTTCAAAGATAGAAAGTTAATTTTGGTATGACTTTCCAAAAATAGAATTTCAAAAATAGCAAGGTTCATGAATATATGGAAAAAGTATGATTTTTGAGAAAATTATACATCAATGAACTATAGTGGATCCAAAATGCATAAAATCATGACATGACACTAAACGAGAATCTCTTGGCTAGATAAGTCCTTAAAATTTTCAAAAATAGCCATGAAAATGTGCATTTTTAAGGACTTATCACGAAATTCATATGCATGTGAAAAGTACGTGCTTAGCCCAAGCCCTTTAATAAAAAAGTCACATTTAAAAACTTGTTGTATTATTTGCACTTAAATATTATATTATATTAATGTAACATAAAATAATTTATAAATTAATTTAGTGCATTTTCTAAATCAGTGGAGATAATTGAATATTATATTAATGTAACATAAAATAATTTATAAATTAATCTAGTGCATCTGGTAAATCGGCGGAGATAATTAAATAATATAAGTATAATTTTGGAGAAGATAATTGAGAAAGTTTGAATCTAATATTCTTACCAGGTTTGAATATCAAATGGTTCTTATCACACATCAGGGGATTTACTCGGCTCCACCTGGGAGCAAAGAAATTAGTCTAGCCAAAAGTGCAATTATCCTATAAAAAAAACAGTACAATAACTAGAGGCCAAAAGTCAATATATATCACCTAGAAATGGAAAAGTAAAATACATTTTCTCAATAAACACAACAAATTACAAATATTTGATCATATCTGAAATTTTAGAATCATTCATAAAATCATAATAGCACTATAACATTGTTAAAAACGTATGAGTAATCCACTCAAATTATGAAAGGAAAAAAAGTGGAAAAAAGTACTATAAACATAAAAAATAAAGAATTAAGGAGTTTTATAGGAAAAAAAACCTCAATTATAAAGTGTGCTTCCATATTGAGTTTGAGTATAGGAATAGAGCCTCAATTATAAAGTGTGCTTGTATGAGTAAGTTTGAGTTTACTACAAAGCCCCAGATTAATGAAATTTATCATTATTTACTTTTCCTTTACAAATTTTTTTATTAAAAGAAGAAAAAAAGTTGTACGATAAAAAAGTTGTACGATAGAATCTGCTAAAATGTTTTTCACAAGTATCAACGTGGTATTTAGTTGCATTGTCAGGCATATATGACTATTCATGTAAAATAGACATAGCTCTCAGCCATGTATTTAAAGCATACTTACTCCATATATGTCCATTTGGGAGTTTAGACAATAGACATCCCACATTCATGGTAGATCCATTCATATCAAATCCTGATTAGCAAAAATGGGCTCTACATGAAAGTTGGGCATCTAAAAAAGTAATGTAATAGCTAAGTTCTATGAATCTACAATTTCTGCGGTAATAAACTCATATTAAGTGCCTATCTTGCCACAATTGAGTTTATCAGAAGTCAAAATAGAAAGCTGTTAATGGATAAAGAAGTAACACACTACCAAGAACATTTATTTATTAAAAAAAAGCGCAAACACTATTAAGAGCATTCCATGAAGACTTTGTAGTAGCTGCCCCCTTGCACTACAGAGTACCAACATTTGGAGGTCTTTGAACTGGAGCCATACCAAGGACACCTTCACTCATCGTGGTAGCGTGATCTTGATTAAAAGATTTTAGGAGTGATGCAGAAACGATGGATAGAGGGAGAGATTTTTGTGGGAGGAGAGATTTTAAGAGAAAAAATTTGAATCTATGAAGAAGATGTTTGAATACTATTCAAATAGAGAGATTTTTGGGGAATAAATAGAATAGATGAGAGAGAGGAGGGGAGAGGGACAGATTTTAAAAAAACAATTTCTTGATATTTTTAGAAGATGACATGGTGCTATAGAAAAAGAAATATTGCTAATGTGACACCATCCAGAAGCCTCCATTTTTAGACTTTTAATATATATATATATATATAATATGATCCAATCTTGATGTTACAAGAGATACAGTGAATGATAATTTGATATTGAGAAAAAAGAAATAGTTTGTCGTATAAGATGCTTTTGATATTATGTGTTTGATGACACTTTTAGAGGTATAATATGGATATTTGGGGCTTTTTTTTTAATGAATCCCTATAATCAATTCTAAATTTTTTTTATTCTATCTCTCACTTTCTCTTGGTTTTTTTTTTTTTAATTTTTTATCCCTAACTAAATGAAAAGGCATGCATTTCTAAATTAACACTTCAAGCGAAATGGGCCCATAACATATGTAGACACAAAATACGATTGTGATTATTACCATCGGGAAAAAACCAACAAGAAAGCGCGAGAGGAACCGGGAACTGCACGTCATACAAATTACAAAACAATAACCGGCGGTCAGTCCCTCCAACTCGAAGTTTCCAAGCTCCCAAACTTTCCTATTTTTTCGGAAAGTAGAAATTTTTGGAAGGTACGTTTTTAGAAACCTCTCTCTCTCTCTCTCTCTCTCTCTCTCTCTCTCACATATGATTATATGATTGTTGGGGTATTCTGCATGTCTACTTACGAGTTACGATCAACAAGCCCTCTGACAAAGTTATAAGAGCTTTGCTTGTTCGTTTGCAAAACCCTGAGACTAGGAAGAAATCTCTGATTCTTTGTAAACGATGGACGATTTCTTCGAGTGGAAGCGCAAGGAGAAGCGGAAGCGCCTCCAATCCAAGGTGGACGTCCTCTACGGCGTCTTCGCCGACAGCGATTCCGACGAGGGGGGCTCGTCGTCTCCGCCTAAACGCCCCCGGGATAATGCCTCCCGCGATATCTTGAAGCCCCTCAACTCCTTCTTCGTCTCCGCCCGCAACGTTATGCCCAATCAGGAAGTTGATGGGAACCGGGAGGAGAACGGGGGAGATGAAGAAGCTAGGCCTGCGTTGGGGTCAGGGTTAAAACGTGGGAAGGACCTGCTCGAAAAGTTGGGGTACGAAGGTGGGGGACTGGGGAAGTATGGGCAGGGGATTCTTTTGCCGATCGAGGTGAAGCAACGCCCCAAGAATATGGGCATGGGCTTCAACGGTTACAAAGAGGCGAAGCAGCCCGCATTGGAGGAATCGGCCGCTGCGGATGGTGTGGGGTCTGCGGTTCGGCCAAGAGAGAAGAAGCTTTGGTCGAAGCAGAATCAAATGCAGATGAAGAAGAAAAAGGAGCGTATGGCGGTGGAGGAATTGTTCGCAAAGAAGCAGGAGCAGGGGCTGGTGGCGGTTGTTCAGAAGGTGTACGATATGCGTGGGCCGCAAGTTCGAGTTTTGACGAGTCTTGACAACTTGAATGCCGAAGCGAGGGAGATGCAGATACCCATGCCTGAGCTTCAGCATAATCTAAGGTTGATTGTCGATTTGGCGGAGATTGACATCCACAAGATTGATAGGGACTTGAGGCAGGAGAGGGAGACTGTTGTGAGCTTGCAGATTGAGAAGCAGAGGCTGCAGAAAGAGGCAGCAAGGCAAAAGAATCAGCTGGCTTGTATGGAAGGGATTGTGGGGGTATTGGATAGGATAACAGAAGAATATTCATTGGGGACATTGACATTGGATTCGCTGGCAGCAGCGTTTAGCGATTTGCGGACGAGGTACAGCGATGACTACAAGCTCTGCAACTTATCCTGCATTGCCTGTTCATTTGCATTGCCATTGCTGATTAGAGTGTTTCAAGGATGGGATCCTCTGCAAAACGCTTTGCATGGTGTGGAGGTGGTTGCATTGTGGAAAAATCTGCTGCAGGGAGATGACCCATATGATTATTCGGATGTTGAGTCATCACCTTATACCCAGTTGGTGATGGAGGTTATATTGCCTGCTGTGAAGATATCTGGTACGAATACATGGATTGCTAGGGACCCTGAGCCAATGCTTCGGTTTCTGGAGTCATGGGAGAAATTGCTGCCGCCTCCGGTTCTGCAAAGCATTCTGGAGAGTGTGGTGATGCCAAAACTTTCAGAAGCTGTAGAATCATGGAACCCACTGACGGAACCAGTCCCAATTCATGTCTGGGTGCACCCTTGGCTCCCACTGTTAGGCCAGAGATTGGAGACTCTGTATCACACCATACGTCTCAAGCTGGGTAAAGTTCTTCATGCTTGGCATGCAAGTGATGCGTCTGCCTACGCCATGCTTTCTCCGTGGAAGACTGTGTTTGATCCAGCTAGTTGGGAACAACTTATTGCTCGGTACATAGTACCAAAACTCATGATTGCATTGCAAGAGTTCCAAGTGAACCCAGCTGATCAGAATCTTGACAGGTTCCTTTGGGTTATGAAGTGGGCATCTGCCATTCCAATTCATCACATGGTCACAATGTTGGAGGCAGGTTTTTTCACCAAGTGGCACCAAGTTTTGTATCACTGGTTGTGCTCGAATCCAAACTTTGAACAAGTCATGAAATGGTACAAGGGTTGGAAAGACCTTTTCCCGCTGGAACTGCTAGCAGATGAGAGGGTCCGAGCTCAGCTAAATGTTGGACTTGAAATGATGAATCGAGCAGTGGATGGAATGGAGGTCGTCCAACCAGGAGTTAGAGAGAATGTACGTTCTCTTAGAGCGACAGAACCAAGGCAATTTGAGGCTCAGCAGCAAGCAGCAGCGGCATATGCTCTACTTCACACCCCTGCTACCCTGGGGCGGGGTGCTCATGTGGATGGTATGGGTGGCATGCCCCAGTTGACCTTGAAAGAAGCTGTTGAGGCTTGTGCTCGAGATTATGAGTTAGATTTTAAGCGTAAAGAAGGTAGAATGCACAATGGTCTTCAGGTGTATGGCTTTGGCAACATAAGTATATGCGTGGACCCAGTAAAACAGACTCTTTTTGCTCTAACCGAGAAGGGATGGGAAGGAGTGACTCTTGACTGGTTGCTAGCGCAGCATCATATTAAAGCTGCTGGACGTCACTGAGTTTTGGAGACAATAGAGATTGTACAGTCAAAGCTACTAAGATATGATGTTTGTATAAATCTATCATTTGTTCCTGCCTTTGAGTTCTATGTCATGGTTTTATTTTTGTTGTGGATGATTTCATCTGTTAACTGGTACTAAGTAGTTATGCTTATCCAATATAATGGATTTCCCAATGGTCATATCTATTGCTGAATTCCTTTAAGATCATTGGCTGAATGACAAACTTCGTTTGATGAAAGCTTGTAATTGTTTATCCCCCAGTCAACTGCAACTCTCTTTTTCTTTATTTATTGGTAGATTTGCTTTTCTATCTAAATAATTGGGCTGAGCATTGAAGGCATCCATCTTAAATAACATCTTTCATGCAACTGAGGTTAACTTTTATGCTGCATGATTTATGGCTTGTCTGTTTCCGCATTATTTGCAGTGGATTCGATCACCTGATTATGTAAAGTGCATTTTGAAGAAGAATCATCTTGAGTGGTTTTACCACCCATTTCAAATGCTGAAATTGGAATTTTTTTTATTGGTAACAGCACATTATCTTAAGGAAACAAGAAAGATACAAAGGGCCCTAAAAGAAACAAGGGCACAATTGCCTATGAAATAGGAATTCTGTTAATCAATCATTAAAAAGGAGAAAGTGAAGAAGAAAAAAGAATAGAAAAGGAAATAAAAGAAATAAAAAGTCTAGGGAATAGACACTGCAAATTCATTTATGTTTTTGGGGCATTCCTTGAAAAAAAAAAACAAAAAAAACAAACAAACAAATAGAAGGAAATAAAAGAAATGAGTAGTCATAGGCAATAGACACTGCAAACTCATTTATGTTTTTGGGGTATTCCTTGAAAAGAAATCAGACTTAAAAGAGCGGTTCACTTATAGTCTTGTTGTTTAGAATAAGCTTGGCATGTTGGATATCATGGGTGGTGGTCCACATGACCACCACTCACTTTGATTTATTCAATAACGAATGTCTTCCCATTAAAGCCACGTTCCTGGAAACACTCCAGTCGTGCAATAATGAAAAGCTTTCCGTTGATGGGGAGGAAAGCATTAATGAAATCTATAAATGGCTTGGGAACTCTCTCATCTTCACACACACAATTACTGATTGGCATACCCATCAATGAGCAGGCATTACGAGAAGACTGAGAGAGTTAAGGTTCCGGATCTATTCTCCGTTTCGTGATGGATTCAGGTATGCCCTATATTGGTTGTCTTTCATAATGCAAATCAATCCGTCAGAATGCAAATCTAATCCGTTAAAGTTTTTCTTAAGGGGCCATTTTTGCTTACAATTGGTATCAGAGACATTGGTTTCCATTGATAGGGTTGGATTTGCATCAAAAGGGAAAGGCGGTCGACTGTTTATGGAAATTAAAAAAAAAAGGAGCAGTTGACGCAGCGGTTGCTTTCCGGCGAGCAGCACCGCTGCCCTTTCTCCGACTGCGCTGCGGTGCGAGGCGGCACAGTCGGGCGCTGCGCAGAATGGATTCTGCGCAGCGCCTAGTTCCAGTCGCTGCAACAGCGACGAAAAAAAAAACAAAAGGTTGACCGTCGCCTGGGGCGACGGCCATTTCCGGCGAAATAGAGCCGCTGCGCCTGACTGGGTGTTGCGCGGCGGTGCAGTCGGGCACTGCACAACTCCTAGTCAGGCGCAGCGCTAGTGGCAGAGGTGATAAAAAAAAAATATTTTCGCCGTCGCCGGAAATGTTTCCAACCGGCAAAAGGTGATGCCGGCACCGTGCGCTCGCCGACCTTCCGCTGCGGCCAGAGTAGTTGCTGGCGCGTCGGAGGAGGAATGTGCCGGAAAAAACAGATTGCCCCTGTTTTCGGGAAGAAAAAGACGTTGTGTCGGGTCAGGTCTCAGGTCGGTTCGACCTGACCTGACCTGACCCGAATTAGACCCGGTCCATTTTTATAAGGACAGGTCAGTTTGACCCGACCTGACCCGACCCGAACGGACCCGGTTCATTTCTATAAGGTCAGTTCAATTCGACCTGGCCTGACCCGACCTGATCCAGTTCAATAAAGAAAAGAACAGGTTAGCAGACCTGACCCGACCCAGTTTATCAGACCCGACCTGATCCAGTTAATAAATAAATAAATGGACTGGGCTTTTACCTGTACCCGAATTGACTGGACTGAACAGTCCAATTACTGACCTGGGTCTGACCCGACCCACTGGCCTGGCCTGGTTTGAATAAATTATTATTAATTTTGATATTTATGTGTTTTGAATAATTAGGTCATTATGAAAGTGATCTGTTCCGATCAAAACCGTTGATGCATTTAAATGCAGTAATCATTCTGATAGGAATGGATAATTTAAATATCATCAGATCAAGGCCAGATCAAGGAAAAATGAACGATCGAAATAGTATTTTGATCATTTCGGACACATATGATATCGGATTTTCGATCCGTTTCTTTCGTTGTGTCCCTTATAATGAGACCTATCATATTACTGAATTTAATTCCTAATCGAATGTTTCAATATTGATATCATGCATGTTTCACTCATTCAAATTTATGTTTCCGCTTATCGTTTACATGATCCATGTTATTTTTGAGTTATATTTGTTACATGCATGCATGCTTGATGACTAAATTAGTACAAAATTCAAACTTATGATAGATTGATTAAAAAAAATTATTATTGTGATATCAATTGTCCGATTAATGTTCATCTGGACAACTAATTTTAGGGAATCTCATTTTCACAATAATATAATAATTGTTAAAGTTAGGTTTCCCCTAAATGTTTAGATTTAAAAAATATTAAATGCTCAATTAAATTAGAAATAGAGCATCAGAATCGTTTAAATCATAAGGAGACTAAAAACTAGTGTCATAGGTTTCAATTATAAGTTAACTAGGCAGTCACCAAAGTGACCCAGTTATGATGAAACTCATGTTTCAATTATTGAATTAGAGATACCATAAATGATGCTACATTGCAACTTTACTTAAAAGATAGATAATCGACCCAAAGGAGTTTATCTTTCGATTATTTGAAGATTGGGATAAAACACATTAAATATGTTTTGTGAATTCATGCTGATCTATGCCTAAAGGTGGGATCTCACTTATTCACTTAATAAATTGTGGTTTTATCAAATAAACGAGAATAATAAAATTAACATGTTACATTTGACCCAAAGGTTATTTGTAATGATGTAAAACTATTATTTCTGTTGTAAGTTTCCCTTTAAATTTAAAGCATTATGGAATTGTGACAATAATAGTTTATCTCTTCTTTTACAGCATCTTCCTCTAGATCCTTGTCTCTTCCCTCATGCTTAGGAACTATTCCTTCATTAGACGGATCAAACTACCCTGACTGGTTAGACATGCTGTTGTTAACCATAACTTTTCTAGACTTAGAAATGGCTTTAGATGAACCCATGCCTCCTGCGCCTACCAAATAGAGCTCTGAATATGAAAAAGCCAAATATGATCCGTGGCACAAATGTGATAAAAAAATGCCAAAAGATTATTATGACTTCGGTTTCTAAGAGTATTAGGGGATCGCTTGATTAAGGAGAATATGCTAAGGAACTCTTAGAAGAAATTAAGTCAAAATTTGAAGTGACCGACAAAGCATTAGGCGCCACCTTAATGAATAAATTAACTAACATGCAGTACGATGGGATAAAGGGAGTTAGGGAACATATCCTACTCATGTCCAACCTAGCATCAAAATTAAAGGATGTTGACATGAGTATTTCCGATGGATATTTGATCCAATTCATTCTGGACTCCCTTTCCCCTGCATTTGGCCCATTTAAAGTAACATACAATCAGAGCTCTAGTCGGTGGACCATAACTGAGTTGATCGCAAGATGTGATCAAGAAGAGAGGAGGCTTAAAACTGAGGGGCAACTTCAAGAAACTTTGCCTCCCATGCTAAGGACAGGAAAAGTCCTAGAAAATTCAAAACTAATGCCAACATGCCTGTAACACTCCGACCCGAGTTGATCCGGATTAGTGGGTGATTGCGTGTGATTTTAGCGTTAAGAGTGTTTTGATTTTGTTTTTCTTTGGTTTGAGTCTTAGAGAGATCATTTGGGTTGAGTTGACTTGGTTTAGGCAGTTTGAGCCCTTTTTTGTAATTTTGGCTTTTGATTGACCTTGTCAGTTTTACGTCATTCTGACGTCAGCGCGTGCATCTCGTTGAGCTTGTCGATTTTCGTAACTGTCTTGGATCCGAATGATTTCGTGTGCTCTCGTTGGACCGTCATTTGACTCAAACTGACATTTGTGTAAGCTGTTGGGACTTATATGTAAATTTGCCTCACTTTAAGTTATAAATATCCCACCAACTCCCTTCTCTTTCTCTCGATCGTTCTCTCAGCTCGTCTCTTTCTCTCTCTCTCTCTCGTCAGCTCTCTTTCTCTCCTTCTCCTTCTCTGTTTCGATTGCTTGAGGGAGGAAGAAAGGAGCAAGTGTGTGTGTTTTCCGGTGGACTGAGCCAAGCAACGAAGTGATTTCCATCCGTGAGGCAAGTATAAGCCCAAGTCGTATGAACACCGATTGATATGGATTTGATTGTTGTGTTTTGATTCTTCATTGTGTTTCTCAGTGTTAGACAGCCCTATTGAGCTTATTTTGCTGTTATTTCCTTATTTTCAGTCATTCTGTACACTTTCTGTGTGACTGTAACTGTTACAGGAAAAATGACTCTGTGCACTCACGGCTACACCGTGAAATGTGCTACGGCTAAGCCGTGAAATGGCTTACGGCTAAGCCGAGACCCAGCCGTAACCCTAACCGTAGAACAATACAGACTGTTATCTGAAGTTAACTGAGAGTTGGCAAATTGCCATTCTTCTACGACCCAGCCTGATCTAAGCCGTACATTGTCCTACGGCTAAGCCGTGGACCAGGATACGGCTGAGCCGTAGAGTAAAATACGGTTGAGCCGTAAATCCGGATAGATATTGGGGAACCTCAGCTCAGCCGCAGTGTATATTACGGCTAAGCCGTAAGATGCCTCGGCTAAGCCGTAAGGTCACCTACGGCTACACCGTGAGACCCTGAGAATTGAATGAAAAGGACTAGGCTTAAGCAAAAGACCGTATATGGCTTTCATGTTAGAATGTAGCGAATCTGAACATGTCCACTGGAATGTTTGAATGACATGAATGATCTCGAGGGCTGTGAATCATTCATGCTTGTTATCCAGTTGTTTAGCACCTCCCCATGGGTGTTGGTTTAAGGGACTTCGGTGCACACTCTTGACACTGCAACACTAGACAATGGTGCATCGGACAACTTAAAACTACATCAACATGCACGGTTAGAAACACTGGATAATTAGTGTAGGATTGGCTTGTAATTGACCTTGATTCGTATAAGTACTTGATTAGTTGATTTGTACAGCATATTGATTTCGGTTATGCCCTCTTATGTGTTCTGCGCTGGACCTCTCGATTCTGTAGGAAATGCAGCAACCCCAGAGCGAAGCCCGGGCGGGACCATTCTATCCTTGTGTTTTACTGTTGCTCCACTGGAGTACTTGAGTCAGTGCTTACTTGTTCTGGGTATTTAGCTACCCATGCTTCAGTCTTGCTTATTCGCATTCAGTATTGCTTATTTGCATTCAGTATTGTTATTCACATTCGGTATCTTCCGTTATTGCTTATGTACATTCAGTTCAGTATCAGCTTATTTGCATTCAGTATCAGTATATGTGTGATGCATTTCCTATTGTTTGTTCAGTATGATATGTGAGATTTGTATGTGGTATGTGATATGATATGATTGATTGATTGAGGTGCATCATCCAATTTGATTGTGATTGGTATTGGCACTACTAAGCCTCAACCTTAGGATACCCGACGGGGTTAACTTTGGTTTAGTTTATGTGTTTGCCTCTGCAGAGTGTTCTGTCCTGGGACTCCGGACCCCGGGAACTAGAGACCCATGCGTACCCTGGCCCGGTCGCTGGTGTTCTCATTCCGACTGCTCTCGTAAGGGAGAAAATGGCCAATGTAGTAGCCACTTTGATTGTTATCTGTTTATGATTCCGATAGCATGCTTATTCATTTGCATTACTGCTTAGTATACGCACATGATTTCTATGGATCTTGCACTGTGACTAGTAATTCATTATTAGACACAATTCGTGTTATCTTCTTGTTGGCTTATATTTTGCTAAGTCGTCGTACTTATTAGTTGTCTTTGTGTGTTGTAGGCTCAGATCCCTCTCCCGATCCTGCGTCGGTCGACCCGACTCCAAGAGAGGCTCGTGAGGTCCCCTCCGGCCTAGAGGAGTGGACTTGATCCATCCTCCAGAGTACGGTTTGCATCATTTTGTTTTCCCCATTCTTGAGTAGGAGTCTATTGAGGGGATTTTTGCTGTCACCTGTAACGTGGGCTTTGAGTGATATCTGTATTTTGTGTTTGTGATTGTTGTAAGCCCGCTATATTGTCATACGTTCTTGTAAATTTGTTCTTGTTATCAGTTCATGACTTTTGTAATCCATTGTATCATTTGGTACGTCGTTGTATGCCTCGATACGTACAGCTTCCGCGTACAGTCGTTTGCACGTGTGAATGATCCCTTGTGTGTGTATGCCTGGACGGGGTCTAGGTGTGCATGCACGGGAGTACGTGTGTCATTGGTTAGACTTTCTCTGACCCCCGGTCCCTGGGCTCGGGTTGTGACAATGCCCAAGGTAGATCCGAAAGGTAAGAAACTGGTGAAGAGTAAGGGAAAGAAAGGATCCGAAAAATGTCACTTTTGTGGCAAGAAAAGACATTTCAAGAAGGATGCCTCAAAAGGAAAAATTGGTTTGAGAAAAGAGGTAAGCAAAGAAAATTATCTCTTGTATGTGAAACCAATATCATTGATGTCCCATCCAATACATGGTGGGTCGACTCTGGTGCAACCGTTCACATTTCTGGTTGTATGCAGGGATTCCTTTCAACCCGGAGGCCAAGTGATGGAGAAAGAGCCATCGTTATGGGAAACCGGAAGGAGTCAAGAGTCGAGGCAGTAGGCACGTATAGGCTAGTGCTAGATACGGGATTTGTTCTGGATCTGCCGAACACCTTTTATGTTCCGGATATTTCCCGAAATTTGGTTTCTATTTCAAAGTTGGATGTAAAAGGATATGTATTTAACTTTGATCGAGGATCTTTGAAACTTTTTCATAATAATAGAATGATTGGTAGTGGTTTATTATGTGATGGCTTGTATAAGTTAAGGTTAGATACTTTATACACACAATCACTAACTACACACCATGTTACTTGTGGGATGAATGTTGGCATGAAGAGAGGACTAATAAAAAAGAACTCCCCTAAGTTGTGACATGAACGGTTAGGACACATCTCGAAAGAGAGGATATTGAGATTGGTGAAAGACGGGTTATTACCAACCCTTGATTTTACTAATTTTGGTGTCTGTGTTGACTGTATTAAAGGAAAACAAATTCAAACAGTTAAGAAAACTGCCACACGAGGTTCTGAACTCCTGCAATTAATCCATATGGATGTTTGTGGAAAAATAGATATACCTTGTCTTACCGGAGAACAATATTTCATCACCTTTATAGATGACTACTCACGCTTTGGTTATATCTATCTCATTAAAGAAAAGTCTGATGCTTTGACTACGTTCAAAATATTTAAAGCAGAAGTGGAAACACAATTAGATAGAAAGATCAAAATCGTGAGATCAGATCGAGGTGGTGAGTATTATGATAGGTACACTGAAACAGGTCGTAATCCAGGCCCGTTTGCTAGATTCCTTAAATTCGAAGGTATTGTTGCTCAATATACAATGCCTGGAACACCTCAGCAGAATGGAGTGGCTGAAAGAAGGAATAGGACTCTTTTAGATATGGTTAGGAGTATGGTTAGCAATACATCGTTACCTGCATTTATGTGGGGTGACGCACTAAAGATGGCCATGTATATTTTAAACAGAGTTTCTACTAAAGCAGTTCCTAAAACTCCTTTTGAGTTATGGACTGGTAGGAAACCCAGCTTAAACCATTTTTGAGTTTGGGGATGTCCATCTGAAGTGTGGATTTATAATCTACAAGAAAAGAAGTTAGACCCTAGAACAGTAAGCGGATATTTTATTGGATATCCAGAGAGGTCTAAAGGGTATCGATTTTACTGTCCTAATCATTCAATAAGAATAGTTGAGTCCAATAATGCTAAGTTTTTGGAGAATCATGAAAATAGTGGGAGTTCTGAGGCTAGAAATATTGAATACAAGGAGATTAGAAATGAGCCTCAATCCTCTTCTCAAGGTGGATTAATGATTCCACTTGATATAGAAATTTTCTCAGAACGATCTGTTGTTCCGATTCCTCAAGATACACAACCAACTTTTGAAATACAACCACCTGTTATTGAAGAACATCCAAAGGAATTGAGAAGGTCAACTCGTATGAGAAGACCAGCTATTTCAGATGATTATATTGTGTATCTCGAAGAATCAGATATTGGAATTAAAGAAGATCCAAAGACTTTTAGAGAGGCAGTAGAAAGTAAAGATTCTGATAAGTGGTTAGACGCTATGAATGAAGAGTTAGAATCCATGTTTATAAACGAAGTTTAGGATCTCGTTGAACTACCTGAAGGGTCCAAAACAGTTGGGTGTAAATGGGTCTTTAAGGCCAAAAGGGACTCTAAAGGGAAAGTTGAACGATTTAAGGCTCGACTTGTAGCTAAAGGATTCACTCAGAAAAAAGGTATCGATTATCATGAAACCTACTCTCCGGTGTCTAAGAAAGATTCATTTAGAATTGTTATGGCACTTGTAGCTCATTATGACCTAGAGCTATATCAGATGGACGTAAAAACTGCCTTCTTAAATGGGAATCTAGATGAAGAAGTGTATATGGAACAATCGGAAGGGTTTGTTCAACGAGGTAATGAAAGGAAACTGGTTTGTAAATTAAAGAAATCGATATACGGACTAAAACAAGCTTCCAGACAGTGGTACTTAAAATTTAATCATGTTATTACATCTTTCGGTTTTACCGAAAATCCAGTAGACCATTGTATATATCTGAAGGTCAGTGGGAGCAAATTTCTTATTTTAGTCTTGTATGTAGATGATATTTTACTAGCCAGTAATGACCTAAGTATGATTCGAGAAACTAAAATATATCTTGAGAATAATTTTGATATGAAAGATATAGGTGAAGCAACCTTTGTATTAGGAATCGAGATATTTAGAGATTGATCTCGAGGATTACTTGGGTTGTGTCAAGAAACCTATGTCAAAACTATTCTCAAACGTTTCCGAATGGAAAGTAGCAGACCACAAAATGCACCTATTACTAAGGGAGACAAGTTTAGTGAGGATCAATGCCCCATAACTGACTTAGAAAAGTTAGAAATGAATAAATATCCCTATGCAGCAGCAGTAGGATGTCTAATGTACCTACAGACTTGCACGAGGCCAGACATTAGCTTTGCAGTCGGAATGCTCAGTAGATATCAAAGTAATCCCGGTTTGCCTCATTGGGTAGCTGTCAAGAAAGTGATGCGTTACCTCAATGGAATAAGAAGATATATGCTCACATATCAAAGATCCAATCAACTGGAGGTCATTGGATATTTAGATTCAGACTTTGCTGGATGTCTCGATACAAGGAGGTCAACATCAGGTTACATTTTTCTGTTGGCCGGCGGGGCAGTATCGTGGAGGAGTGCAAAGCAGACGCTAATCACTCCATCTACATTTGATGCAGAGTATGTGGCATGTTTTGAAGCCACAGGTCACGCATTATGGATGCGTAACTACATCATGGGACTTGAAATTATGGGCAGTATGTCTGAACTGATAAAGATTTACTGCGACAACGACGTTGCTAGGCGTTTCGCTCAAAATGACAAGTGTTCTAGTAAATCAAAGTATTTGGAAGTAAAGTATCTTGTACTCAAAGAAAAAGTGCGAGATCGTTTAGTGTCAGTTGTTGGAGCTCCATCGAAGCTCATGATTGCTGATCCATTGATAAAGGCATTGGCGCGAAAGGATTTTAAAGACCATGTTATAAATATGGGCTTGAATGAAATGCCTTGTAAAAGGATATGATGTATGACACTATATATATTAATCAAATAAAGAAACGATTTTGCAATTCTTACTTTGTTATGGGCTCACATGTGGTAATTGTAAAATAAAGTAGGAATATAAAAGCATTATGACATTACAGTTCCCATTAAAGTAAGTCATATTAAAGATACTTATTAAGTGCTGGATCAGGCGAGAATATTAATGTTGTGATTGTGGAAGGAAGCATATCACTTAAGATGTGTAACCACTACAGTTCGCATTAATAGACTAACCTTATCACAGATTAAAAGATCTTAACATTAAAGTTACATGAAAACCGGTATTTTCAAATGATGCGCATCAATTAGAGTTATTTCTTTCAAAGTCTTTTCTTATATTTGCAACAGTTTTATAAAATAAATAGGAATTAATGGTGGTCATATGGACCAAGTGGGAGATTGTTGGATATCATGGGTGGTGGCCCACATGACCACCACTCACTTTGATTTATTCAATAACGAATGTCTTCCCATTAAAGCAACGTTCCTAGAAACACTCCAGTCGTGCGATAATGGAAAGCTTTCCGTTGATGGGGAGGAAAGCATTAACGAAATCTATAAATGGCTTGGGAACTCTCTCATCTTCACACACACAATTACTGCTTGGCATACCCATCAATCAGCAGGCATTACGAGAAGACTGAGAGAGTTAAGGTTGCGGATCTATTCTCCGTTTCGTGATGGATTCAGGTATGCCCTATATTGGTTGTCTTTCATAATGCAAATCAATCCATCAGAATGCAAATCTAATCCGTTAAAGTTTTTCCTAAGGGGCCATTTTTGCTTACATGGCATCCATGAAGTTCCATGATGATCATTTCTTTAACAGCAGCCCCAATTAGAACTTTGATCTTCTGTCATGGTCCTGCCCTGGTATAACCTTATTGATGCAGCCCAGATCCATTAATGAAATTGACAAACTCCACAAGGGGGTTGTAATTTACACTGTAAAATATTTCAGGCCTTCAACAATAGCTATAATCATTCAAAAGGGATGGCGACTTATCCATGACGAGACCTTCCATCCCACCCCATTTCGTGACTGGTTGTGATCCCAAGTTGACTTGCAAAAGAGCAGGCCTGTTAAAGGTGCAGTTGCAGTGCACTCCACGAGTCTTATGCACACATTCCTGCATAATATACTTCCATTGCATGACTCATAAGCTTGATAGCTCAATAGTTTGCCTGATTCTGGATATCATCTTCATTCATATGAAAAGAGACTGCACTGTTATTGAACCCTGTTGAAGCTTCACACTGTTATTGAACTCTGCTGAAGCTTTAATTATTTGTTTTTTCTGATTGATAAATATATGCATGTATATGAATGGTTAATTGTGTTTGTGTATATATTAGAAGAAAAGAACAATACACAAGATGGTATAATAGTACTATACTGAAAAAGGACCAAAAATACACACAGATGCCCCAAAATAACATTAAAAAAGGTCCCACAAACATGGGACAATGCAGCAACATACACACATACAACACATCCGATGCAGTCACAGAAACACTAATCCCAATTGACAGTGAACGCACAATACCCCAACCTTCAATCGAACGGTAAATCCACACACAAGGATAATGATAGTTCTTCTCTTACCATTGATCGTGAATGTCCACCATGTCGATCTTCTATCCAATGGGAAAACTCATCCAAGAAGAAGAAATAAAAGAAAGTGCTCAAAGCAACTTTTATCAATGTCATAAAAATATCCAAGACCACCCTTGATCATCCCATGCAATAGTATAAATAGAGCATGCAAGTAAAAAAAACCCCTAAATCTAAATTAAATCATAGCCATTTATCTTGCAATTCTAAACAATTCAAGAAACCCAAATTCTTTCTTGAAAAAAAAAAAACATAACCCAAATTCTAATTTAAGTAACTTCAACACGGCTTGGGCTTAAAGGTTGTTTAGCTTGATTCTAAACAAGTGGATCCTACTGAATAATTCATGGAACAGCTGGCTATTTCCATCCGATGATAAATCCTTAGTTATGAAGCATGGGTACTTCCAAAGTGTATGCGTACATGTACCGAGTACTTATCCGTCCACATACTAGGTATGGGTACAGCAAATAACGTATCGGGTATGATCAAACATACCCGGTATATTGTGACTTTGTAAGTACAGGATGGGTACATTTGTAGATTCGAGATAGGTACGTTCTTAGCACTTTTATAAGAATTTTTTTTTAAAACTTTTGTAAGAGTTTGAAAATGCTAAAAATATAATTTTTAACTTTAGCCCTAACCCTTTTCGACGAACTTAAAAGAAAAAAGACTAAGAAGAAGAAGAAGGAGGAGGAGGAGGAGGAGGAGGAGGAGGAATACTAGATTTGAAATAGAAAAAATAATATTGCTGTTGCTTTTTTTTTTCTTTAGATTAAATTTGTAATTGTATTAAGTAATTGTTGGCTTGTTGTATTTAAGGATTTTAACCTATTTTAATTATTAGCATATTACATTGTTAAAATTTTAAAAAATATAATTATTTAATGAACGTACCCCAGCCGTATCCGTATCCAATTTTTTAAGATTTTGCCATATTGCATATCCATACCGTACCCGTATCAATACTCATGCGGTACCCTTGCTTCATAGATCATTAGATACCTTCGATTGGAAAGTACAGCCAAGTAGCAAGTTCTCTTAAGTAGTCAAATACATGGAGGTCCCTCTCTTCTTCCATATCAAAATCCATCTATATAGTGGAGAAAACCACTCACAAATCTAACAATGCCTTTCTAAGGAATCCCTCGACAATTCAAGAGAGGTTAAATATAGGACGGCCGTATCTGTTTGAACTTAACTTAGCATATAAGTCCTTGAAGAATGAAGTGACATTTTGATTTGGTGCGCCACATGGGAGGACTGGTGGGACCAGCTGGATGACTGAATCTTCTCAGTATTTCCACCAGTCTTGTTTGGTGGCTGTTCCAGCTAGAATGCGTCTGATTTGGGCCGAATTCAGATGGGTCACAATCCACTAACCTGCCGCCCACTTCAGTGGAGCTGTTGGGCTTACTTGGAGCTGGATTAACCAGTTGAACTGATCCAAATGGGCCACAATTGACCTGATTTGATTTCTCAGTTAATTTACAACAATCATAATTGGTCCTGACAGTTATTTGGACACATCTTGACTGTCCGATTTGGATCTTGGGTCTTTTCCACTTGATCGAGCCCCAAAAAAGGTGGATCGAGATCCCATTTGGTTGATCCAATGGATCTAAATATTTTGGGGCCTGATTTATGGATTGATCCTTTAAAATATTCCATTTTGCTCCTGCATCAGCATCTGTTCAATTCTTGGCTTAGCTAACATGTCCACCATTCATTAGCACCCGTAACAGTGCATTTGAAATGAACTTGCATGAGTGGAAATGTCCTTAGTTTCATCAAGAATAAATTGAAACCTCCAAGAACTACTACCATTGGATGAAACCCATTTATCCCATGAAGTGTCAGCATTGTCGGTTTTACTTTTTCCACTTAACACTTCCTGCAGGAATTTCACAATCCACCCGCTTTTCCTATCTACTTCATTCAAGGACTTATTGGTCAGCCTCTTACTTCCTTGAACTATTGACCCGTCACATAGAGTTTGTTTCTCTTCTTCTATCGCAAACCATCTCAAATAAAAAAACCCTCAAACCCATCTTTGTCCCATTTTCTCTTCTATTAGAGCTGCTCATAAGTTTCTCTTATGAAATCAATCCTTTCAACTAACCCACATTTATATCTTAACATGTGCATCTCAGCAACATTTACTTTCGCTTCTTCTCAAAACATTCAAATCCATATTGGTCCCCTTCAATCAAACGGCACTCTATGATCACATGAAACTCCACTATCTTGTGACAGCATTTCCCACCCTGCTTTAATCTTAGGGGGTGTTTGGATAAACAAGGCATATAATATTAATCAAATTGGATATTATAAGATTTCATTATTGAAGAGAAAAATAGTTACATATTATAAGTGATGATGCTTGGTAGTATATTGAAAGATTTATTTCCTAGATATTTGCCCCTACAGGGATATGAAGAAGAAATAAATCTTGTAATTTTTAGTAGAAAGTCACATATTGTAGAATACATTCTAAGTTAGCCAAATACCTAATTTTTAAGTAGATAGATTCTATCATGACGTAACATACAATATCAAATAATCTTTTAAAATATTTTGTTGCTAAACACCCCCTTATTTATTAAATCAAACTGAAACCCTTTGTTTGGTGCCATAGTTGCTCCTATAAATCAAGCTCAGAGAAAGCAGAGTTTTTTTATTTTTTCAATTTATTAAAGTAATGAAAGATAATACTATCAATGGAAGATTACAAATATATAGGATCGGATGTTACGTCTCCTTTTCTTGTTGGTTTCTAATATCTAAATCTTCTCTAACTTAAAAGAAACCATATCTCCTAAAAATTTGCTAAAAAACAATCCAAATCAAACAAGAACTTAATGTAGCTTCTAAATAAATCAAGATTCCTACTGTTAATGATAGTCCTATTTGGCTGTGAGCTGAACTGCAAGGGGCCTGGTTTGACCCACAGGTCATGGATCCAGCCTAGATTCCATATGAAGGTTAACCCTTAGATGGGAGATGTATTTTTAAGCACTTCATTGAACATGATAAGAAAGTGATGTTGATTTTGAGTTAGATGCAAATCAAGGTATGACTATGGAAGTAAAGGCGGTCTTAGCTACCATGAAGAAATATAAAGCATTGGGACTAGATAGGATACCTAAAGACAAGTTTTGTTGGCTGAACACTCGGGAAGAGTGCTGTTTTAGAGAACAAGTAGTTGAATACTTTGAAAGATGGTCGGTTCCAACAAGATGTTAAAAAAAAAATTGAAGTAATATTGCTTCAAAATCTTAGTCCAATCTTAGTCCAACGAGTTGCCATTTTAGATACCGTTCCATGAAATCAAAAATTGAAATGATCAATAACCCCTGCCAAACATGTCCCTTGTGTTTTTTTTATCCCCCTGAATGCGAAAACAGTGCATTGGCACAATGCCAAACAAGACCTAAATGAACAATGGTTCAATTCCATAGCTGCTTTTTTATAAATCAGCTATCATGGATGATGATAGGATCTCCTTTCAATAGTTAGATTGCATTTTTGCAATTGATGAATGCTTGGCTTTGGCCATGTATGCCATTGAATAGTCACATCATCATATATTCCACTGGATTTTCCTGTTAGATATTTGCATCCATTTCGCAGGGGAAATTAATGGACGCATCTGTTTTCCAGCTACACGCACTTGAAACCATAATTTGCATTAAATCATATATTGTTATCTTCAACAATGAAATCAAAAGTGCCATTATCATTAGATATGTCTAATCAAACCTTGATGTCTTCTTGGATTGTCATCTGATGTCAAAGTTTCCATGGACAGACCATCAAAACTCCAAACGCAAGATTCTCATTAGATCATTTGTTTGGTCTCTTACATGATCTTTCTTAGAACTCTTGTCTAGTGGATTTCTCAATGCAGTGATTTGATCCTTTCTACAATCGGACCTTCTGGCTCAAGAACCATGGTATAGAGATCACCGCTTGGAGGATGCTTAGCTGATGTCTTAGGATGTCACTGCTGTTATTATCAGCACTATTCTTCTCAAATGGTTGAATTTGTCCATTTGATGATCCAAGTGATAACTTGGCAGACAATTGGAATGATTTACTGTCTTTTCCTTCTTTCTTTGTTTTCCTTTTTTCTGACACATGATAGGATCAAAACTTGCTCTAAAACTAGATGATGCAACTTCATCAAGTCCTTACCATCTTTTGAAGAAAAATTTATGTTCTTGTAAGACATGCGCCTGAAAAGATAAAGCTTTCATAACTACAATCTTTTTCATTCCTAAGAACTGAATTCCCCTACTGTTGTTACATGCCTTTGTAAATAAACTCAAATCTTAGATCTGAATTATAGATGCGAAAAACACTAAATCCTAATATGTTCTTGAGAGTAGATTTCTGTTCTAATTAAGCAACTAAGAAGAAAATAATTAAACTGAATCTAACTTAATCAGATCATTAATTATAAGAAGTTTTAATAAAAAAAGGCAACTTGACAAAATCTAGAACGTGGTTGGTGGGCCAGATGCATACTGACTGCATTAGACTGATATTTAATAATTACTTCATTCGATGATATTTGTTCAAATTAAGCATCCCATGCTTTAAGCGTCACTAATAAATTACTAACCAGGTTTTTGTTTTGGTAGGAAGATTGAGATGCTCTGTAATTGTCTTCAAAAAGCTTTTTTTTAGGCCTCGTTTGGTATCTTTATTCTTATTCCAACTTGGTCATTCAAAATAGAGCCATAAAAAAAAAAAAAAAACCCATTAAAAAGAGGCTAAAGCCCTTATTTTCACGACCCCAAAAATAAGTATGGCCCCCCGGCCTTTCATTGTAAGAGGGTTTACTTCTATTTCTCTAAAGTAGGCAGAGGGTAGAGTCATGTGTCAATACCTTTATTTTACAAACTTCTACCTGCTTAAGAGATGTATAAATCATCATCATCATCATCATCAAAATCTTATCCCAACTATGCTAGGGTCAGCGATGCAGGCCAAGCCTGAATTCAATCCAAATCATTGGAGACATTGATGAGCCCCTCTTAATCCATAATTTATCCAAGATCAGGGATCTCTATCCTTAATTAGATAGTTCATAATTAATAGGTTTATTTCTTATTTTATGTTGAGTTAAGATTAATACTTGCTGAATATATTTTAGTAAGTGTTGATTGTTTAGAGATAGTCTTTTATTGTAATTGGCATGCTTATTCAATTATTCAATTCAAAGCTTTTCCTCGTTTGTGTTGTTATGCTTTAGGGCTGGAATCCATCTCTGAAGAGATTATTCTACCCTCGATCGATATGCTGCACCATATTGGTATCAGACATGAGATCCGATTGTCGCCGAAAAACATGTCCTTCCCAGGAATCATCTCTCCACCCACTGTTCACCGTCCACCCTCTTCCACCACGATCGACCTCACAGCCAACCTTTCGCAGCCCCAAATCCCCAATCCCAAAACCCTAACTCCATTCCCATCAACCAAATAACCCATCAGACCCATCCTCACTGAGTCCCTCCATCCCCTTTCCTTTCTTCTACTTCTTGCGATCCAAACCCAAACCCAAACCCCTCACCCTGCTATAAAAAAAATTAAAAAAAAAGAATCATGCTCCTCTGACGGCCACCCCCAACGCACCAACAATACCCAACATCAAACCAAAAACGATCACTGATACCCATCACTTTCCCATCTCCAATTCCCTACCCACATCCTTAACCGATAAGCCCCACTGTAAACCCGGACACCACCCCAACCTCATCGTCTTCCTAAATCTTAACCCAACACCCCATAACTTCAATCCTCTTGGCCGACTCCCATCCCGAGCCCTATACCTGACCTCCAACCCCACCAGAACCCTCAAACGCAAATTCCCTGATTCCCTAGATTTCCTTTGCCCAACCCTAAAAGCCACCGAATATTCCATTCTCTCCCTGGATCAGGTCCCCTGTGCCCTTCGGTCCTGTCTCAGAGCCCCAAATCCCAAAAAAAGGAAAAAGAAAAAAGAAAGAGCAGCAGAAAGGGGAGAGAGACTGGTGCCGTACACCGTCGCCCCCAAGTCTCGCCTCCTTCGCCCGGTAGTAGAGCAGATGGCACCATTGTCTGCCAATCTTCCACCATCGGCTTGGCCGCTCATCACATCCACTGCCATTGATTCTTGCAGTAAGCCTCCTCCCATCCAAGAAGAAAGTCGAGAACACTGAGGCCCTTCTCTCCTCCATTTCATTTTCTGCACAAATCCGAAGTCCTT
Organism: Sextonia rubra; assembly: GCA_037013555.1. NCBI lineage: Eukaryota > Viridiplantae > Streptophyta > Magnoliopsida > Laurales > Lauraceae > Sextonia > Sextonia rubra. The sequence goes on from JASUAD010000001.1 coordinate 72,011,261, forward strand.
TTCCAGACTAGTGGTGTCTTTTGTTTGGGCCTAAAGATGGTCTGACCTTCCCCACTGAATCCGATAACCGCTTGGACCTGTAGTTGGGTCTGACATGACCAAAGTCCGGACCGGAAAAAAAAAAAAAAACCCTAGAAGAGGTGATGATAGATGGACAAAGAGATGAGACCATATTTAAGTTAAGTCAAGAACTGGAAGATGTCATGGAATGTCTAAAAATTGTGGAAGCTGCTATTGCTGAATTGCAAAATAAGCAGTTTGTCAGTCAAGAAGGGTCATCCAATGTGTGCCTGGTGTATACACTCGTCCAACTAAAACAACCTGAGAATCAAGAATCCATTCATGACTTTATGCAGCGCCTTCTTGCTGAACGAGACCTCCCAGGGTCCCTCTGCTGCAATCCCACCTAATGACATCACAAAAAAACTCAAAATTGATATTACTCGCTTTAGTGGTAATGCCAACCCAAAAATTCTTGTTAATTGGCTTAATTCTCTTAAAGATTATTTTGCTTGGTATGGCATGAATGATCAATAGCAAATATGCTTCACCAAGGTTGAACTCAAAGGTATTGCTCGAATTTGGTAGTATTGCGTTGAAAATCATGAACTTGTGGTGGGTCAGCCTATTGTTTGATAGAATAACATGAAAGATAGGCTCAAAAGCAATTTTCTACCTTCTGATTATATTGATAAACTTAACTAAGACTATCAAAGTCTCCAGTAAGGCATTTTGACAGTAGCATAATACATAAATAAGTTTCGCGAATACATTGTTCGCTGTAACTTAAAGATAAATGACCGTTTGATTATTACTAGACAAGATAACTTGCATGCTGATGTCAGATGAGAGATAGCGATGTTTGACTATACCATGGTTAAAATCTTCAATAAAGCCCAAAAAGCACAACATGAAATTCAATTGTGGAAACGGAATCCTTTTCAACCTAGGGAGTTTTTCACAAGAAGAGGCCCTGACCCTACCTATAATCGCAATCAAGTACAAAGTTATAGCCTTCTTCCTCAATGGCCAGCCCAGCAAGCATCTCAGAATCCTTAGCCAAGTATTTAGCAAAAACAGGTTATCCCACAACAAAATCAGCAGTTTCCACAGAATCAGAATGATAATTGTGCTTATGGAAGAATTGATAAAAGAGATATTGTTTATCATGCCTACAAGCAATGGGGGCATTATGCAAATGAATGCCCACATTGAACCTAATAGTAAGGTCCATCATCATTATCATGTAACAACAGAGCAAGTTGACACAGATCCTTCTTATGAAAATCCAGCAAATCAGATAGATTATGCAGACACTAATGATGGTACTCTATTACTTTTTCTAGATTGTTGCCTGCTAATAGTGGATGCAAAGGAGGAAGAAGAAGATTGGAATCATGCTTCGATTTTTTGGTCCCGAGTCAATTGCATGGGCAAGTCACGCAATATGATTATTGATGGTGGAAGTACAATGAATGTCATTTCTCAAGAAGTGGTGGAAAAGCTTAAACTACCCACGGTGAAGCATCCACAAGACCACAACCTTATAAAGTTACATGGGTTGACAATTATTCTATTTCTATTCATCAACAATGATTTGTTCCTTTTAAGATTAGCAAATATGAGGATACTATCCGATACGACGTCATCCCAATGAACGTTACACGTATCCCTTTTTGGACGACTATGGCTATAAAAACTTAAAGTCATCACAGATCATGAACATAACACTTAAATGGAAAGGTGGAAAAATCATGTTATATCCCTTAGCAGCTCCACCGTCATCACCTGCATCTGCAGCCTCTTCTCCTACACCTCATATTTTAACTATGTGAAGATTTGAAGATGAAAGCAAAGAGCAAGGTGTCATGTATGCCTTAGGGTGTGTTTGGTAAACTTCTTTAAAGTTAAAAGCACTTTATTAAAAATATATATTAAACGTTACTTTTTCGAATTAACTTTTGGGTAAAAAATGTTGTTTGGTTAAATTGACTTTTGCATGAACTTTTTCACAGCAAAAGTAATTGAAATTGTTTGGCTATGACATAAGAAGCATTTTAACATAAACTATCAAATAATATAATAATTATTTTAAAAACATAGAATTACATAATATACAAACCTTGTGAAATCGTGTGATTTTTATCCAAAATATATTTAATCTGAATGTATTTTGGACTTAGAGTTGGTTCAAAATTTAAACTGCTACTAATAATTCAGCAACTCCATATATATATAATAACAATTATCATTCAAGAAACGATAGCCTAGTTGCAATTATCATTCAATAAACATTCAACTAATAATAATTTCCAAAAGTCAAATATGCTAAAAATAATAATCAAAATTTATAGTGAAGTTTTCACAAATTTTTCTCAAAGATAAAATTAAATAATGCAAAAATGACAATGGATAAAATTCCCAAGAAGCTTACCTAGGAGAATACTCTCTCTGTTATTTTATTTTACTTTTTCTTTTGCTTATACACCAAATCCCATGTTTTAAAATGACAGTTTATACAACCAAAAAAAGCCTTTTATAAACATGCATATAAATAATTGTCTCATCACCTTACTTTCCCTGGTATCCTGTACGTGACTTCTACTAGGAAAGAGGGAGATTGGCTATAAAATCTAGGGAGACCTCGTATTTGCTTCAATCCATCTTCTTCCAAAGCTTAGGAGAATCTAAGAGAAAGGTATTGTTTGGGATTCAGGAGAGAGCTTGGAATTTCATAAAGAAGAAAAAGGTGACAAGCGAGGTAGCAATTGACGGATGTCTTCTTAATTGCAGATCGCAAATGTTTACAAGAGATGAGTGGGTTCCTATTTGATCATTGTCTTATTGAGAAAGACTGAAGTCTTAATAGAAAGGAGGCAATCTGTTATGTAGTTGGAATTCTCAGATGGTCACATTCTGAGACTAGAATCTTGTATCTTTCATATACACTTGTGGTTCTGGGTTTCTTTTATATAAATCAGTTGGTTGGCTTCCATGAGATCTATATTATTAATAAAAAGTGAGTAATAATCTGGGTGTCCAATAGTGATGAAGTTTTTATACATGATCAACCAGATTTCTTATTTATGATTGGGAAATACAATGACTGACAATCATTGCAATGTGATAGTTTTGGGTTTAAATCAAGCCTACTTTGATCAATTTCTAAGTTTAAGACAAGGCAAACTATTAGTTATTGACTACGATTATGAGTTTTGGAGGCTACAAGATTTATTTGGACTACATAAGAGTGCTGAACATTATGTCACTATATTTGTTGGAGGTTTGAAACCAAGCACTCGGAAAAGTATGAAGGCCGGCATGACCATACTTGAAGCATTTTGGAAAGCGATTTAAGCGTTTAATAAAATGCTAACGCCTCTAGAAAGCTAAGTTGTAGATGGAAAAATTCAATGCTGTGAAACCACCTGTGAAGAATGTTCAGGCTGATATTGAGAAGCAAAAGTAGGAAAGAAATGTTTCCATAATCCATCCAGACAATGTTGATCAAATAGTGTAAGAGGAATAAGAAGAAATACACAATGAAGAAAACAACAATGAGTCTAATTATCTCATGGATCTGATCATAAGTCCACTTCCTAAATAGCAAAATACATCATCAGCAGAATAGGTTGTTGTTTTCAAGGTTGAAAATGATGATCAATAGATGCCAGCAATAAAAAATTGCAGACTTAAATATGGTTAGCAATAAACCTGAAGGTCCAATGGATATGAATGTAAAACCACATTCAGAAAAGGCTATCTCCACTGACGAAAAGGCCAGTGTTGAAAAAGTTGTGCAACTCATTGATATCCCTGACATTGATTTCATTTTTGGAGATAAATTGTTGACAATAGAAGATTGTGATCTACTACTTCAAAGTCAACAACTAATGCATATAACAGTCAGATTACGAATCAATCCTGAAGTCAAATATCAGAAGAAGCCATGCCAACATTTCCCTTTTACTTGGTTGAGGAGTTTAATTCCAGCTTCCAAGTCATGCCAAGAGGTTGAAGCCCAAAAAGCACACGATGATTTGTGCGCTTGATATTTGATTCTGGAGGATTTCTATTAACACTTGAGGTCAAGTTTATTCAGGGTTTTATTTGCTTTAAGTTGTTTTAAGAAGATGTTTTAATCATGGTTGTCAACTTGATTGGATGATCCAAATTAGTCTTAGGTTATTTCTTTTTATATTTAAGCATTGTAATGCCTCTTTGGCTTAGCTAGATTTGATGATATATGAAAAGTTTTGGGATCTTCCCCAAGTTTCTTCGAGCACTCTTTGAAATCTCTGATGCTTCCTGAATTGAAGTTTGGTGAGAGCCCAATTCTCTAATGCCACCTGGATTGGAGTTTGGTGAAAGTCCAATTTTCCTTTCCATCTTCATTTTCTTTTTACCTTGCCCGCCCCACGTCATCACTTCGTTTTGCATTAGGTTGATTCCGTTGATCAACCTTAAGGCTGACTGAGTGTTCACGATTGATTCTATGGTCGACCATGAACACTGCAACACCTAAAATTCAAGTTTTGGGTTTTTTTGTTCTAGGTACCAAAACCTGTATTTTTCAATCCCTTTTTATTTATACAATTGAAATACCATTTCTATTACTGTTTTTTTTTTTCAAAATTAAAGAAATTCATTTTTAAAAAAACATCACAAGAGAGCTATACTGGTAAGTGTTGTCAAAGAGCAAGAAAAAAAAAAAGAAGAAGAGCCCATTCATTTTGATCAGCAAAGGGAAAGGGCCCATTCGTTCTAATTTTGCACCAGCAAATCAACTGAAATGCCCCTAAATTGTAGATTGAAAGAAACCCAGGTAGCAGTTTCGAATTTGTTGTGATCTAAAAGACTATCCAAATTAGAGAACTATGATTGCAAGGAAAGAGGTCCCCCATAAATGTTTGCCTTTAGTGGGGCCTAACATCATTTCCAAGTGTTGAAGTGGTCTAAAATGGATTTTGGAGAGACCCAATTGACACCAAACCAACCAACCACTGAGGTCCAAAGGCTATAAGCAGTCTAACACCCTAGAAGGAGATGATCAATCATTTCCTCATTAGCTGAGCACATGGGGCAAGCATTGACTATGATTATTCTTCAGTACCAAAGATTGTCCATGGTTAGGATTCTAGCTAGGATTCTACCACAAAGAGCCAACCACGCAAAGGCAAGCACTTTAGGAGGAGCTTTTATCTTCTGAAGGAAATGCAGAGTACTTAAAGGATTCTAATTGCCTAATAGAGCTAAGAAGAATGAAGAAACCTAGACAGTAATGAAGAGACCTAAAAAGTACTATCTTGTCCCTCCTCGGGAATAAAGACAAGACTTAACCATATTTATGGGATCACAAATTTTCTTTCCTCCAATTCAGATAAATTGCGTTTAAAGGTAGGGGCCCAAACCACATCGTTGTGATTTCTCTCCAAATAGTCTTGCACCTTGGCTTGTTGATCCATAGCATAATTAAAAAGGTCGAGGAACTTGAAGGCTAAAGGTTGGTCTCTCACCGAAGTGTCAAGCCAGAAGTATATCTTTTCTCCAAATCCAACTATCTTATATGTTTTAAAAAGTGTTCCTTCATAGCACACATACTCCTCCACACTACCGAATAATGGTAACTTGGGGCTTTGATGTCCTAGCTTAATCCCAGGGAGCCATACTGATGCAGTATGGGCCCATAAATGGTTCCTCTTCAAGTTAGATTATGATTATATTATTTTTATTAGTAGATTTCAGCGAAATTTCTATTAATAGATTAGGGTTTTCCTAGTAATTAAATCTGCTTTTATTATGTATAAGGCACTGTAGAGAAGAATTTCTCAGACTCTGATTGATTAATAGATTTGTGGATTTTATCCTGGAGGTGCGTCCTCGTGTGGTCTTCTCGACGACTTGAAGTGTCCTCGGACACATGCTCCGACGCCCTAAGTAAGCCCTAACCGTAGAGCCTGTATCAGATTGGTATCAAAGCCAATCGATACCTTTGGCATGTTACCTATTATCCCTCTTCCCAAACCGTCCCTACTATCATCCCAGAATCACCCTCACTGCCTACCCACGGCCAACAACTTTCAAATCCTCCAAAAAACCCAAAACAGCCATCCCGAACCAAAACCCCATCCTATCGAATCCTCTACTCCAATCCCGTCAACCAAGACCCTACCCGAACACCCTTCCCCTTCCAAAAACCAACCCCAGATCCACACCCCATCTCGGTTTTCCATCTCCATTCATCTCTTTTGACTGATCTTGACACTAGCCCCATCACCTGCATTGTCCAACCCATCTTCGAACCAGTCCCTTTGCACCCATTCCCGCTGTCCCCATCGTGCCCTAGCCCTTCGAAACCCAAAGCCTCATATCCCAAAATCCTCTGCCAACCTTAATATCATAAAAAATCCTACTCCCAAGCCTTCAAAATTTTCAACAGACAATCCCTAGACTCTATCCTGAGACGAATCGAGACCCTACACTCCCACTCGGCATTGCCCTCCTCGGTGGCAAACCCAGGATTTCAATTTGAGGGGGGTAGATGATGATCAATTAAGAATGTCAAACATTATTTTGCTGTTATGTGCTCACATTACTTTATTATCATTATTTTGTTCCATCATATTTCAACCCTAATGAATAATACCAAATTGTCTTTCACTGATAGATCATTCCCTTGGAAAAACAATCAACGGATGAAACTAATGAAGAAACCAAAGAAATCATGAAGGATAGATTTTGGAGACGAGATAGGTGACCATAAGAGATCCTTCACTTTAGTTGGGTGAACACACCTTAGGTAAGGTCCTAAGTGTGAATGTCGGTACAACTTGCCTTCAAGTGATAGCCAAAATTGAACCGACTTCTTCTCGATCCTCCAAGCTTCCTTTGCATCCCCTGAGAGTCTCCCATCCTCCAAGTAATTTAACAGTGGTGTCATCCAGCAGGCCTCCTCCTGCATTTCTCTCAAGCACATGACTAGTCGACTCTCCATGTTGGGTGTTGGCTAGAAATCAACTATCTCATGTACTTTCTTTAATTTTATACTTAAATCACAAAATCTTTTATAAAATTTTTGTATTATTTTGTGTTTTTAATGAAGAATTATCAATTCATAATATAGGGAATAAGTGATGGTGATTAGTGAGAAGTCTTCGATTTTAACATTTCAATTACTAGCTCACTACTTTTATCTAGATTAGATATTATATTGGCCAATTTTTATTATTTATGTTTAAATTACTACATTTTTTTATGACTTCTATTTGCCTGTGCTAAGCACGAAGGTTTTTTGCTAGTACTATATTATACTTGAGTACATTATTAGTGCCATAATTAAATTTGCACTATGCCATGTTGTCAATCCCGTGTCAAAGTCCAAGTCAAAGCTTCAAGAAGTTCATTCAAGGAAGATCTTAATCAATGCTTGAAAAGGCATGCAGATCAACAAAGTGAAACTCTCCAATGTGAGCTAACCTACCCTTAAAAACAACCACGAAAAGGTCCTTAGAATTTCCAAATTCTTTATAGAAAATCTCTGATTTATTATTTGGATTCTAGGACTTCTTAGTGAGTGAGAAACAGTGTCTCACCTAGGTTTTAGGTGTTTTCTCGAGGAGCTTATCCAATCAAAGTGTTTTTTTAACTTTTGTTCTTCAGCAAGCTTTTTAGCAAGGTCTCAGCTAGCCAAATTGAAATCCTCGACTCACTGAAGTTCAAATGCAACTTTGAAATTTCCAATCAAACTAACCGTTGCAAATGACTGTTGTAAGGATGGCTAGCTAGGGGACTCTTTCGGCCGACTAATAAACTATCCATTGGGGCTTTATATATATATATATATTCAAGAGACTCTTATCTTTGAAATTGAACTATGTATTCTCAGGAGCTCTCTTCCAATACTTTCTCTACATTCAGGAACATTTTCTAAAAGCCTCCAACACTCTTTCCACTGACAGTTAACACTCTTATAGGCACATTCAAAAGCTTACTTAGCTCAAAATAGTGTGATTAGTAGAATCCATTTCATCTATGGAAAGCTTGAGCTTTTCTAGTAAGATCCTAACCCTTCCCTAAAGCAAATCCTCATCTCTACTTGGTTGAGTACTCATTAGACGATCATCTTCACCAAGGAGCATTACAAGAGGTTAAAGCTTGAAGATTTGGATTCAAGCAACAAGAACAACCTCAAGACTTTGTTGATCACCAAGAGACAAGTGTTCTTCTTTTAAATTCAATTCTCTCATTGTAATTGGTGGATGTATAACTACATGATCGAACCACCGCGTCAAAAAATTTTAATTGGTAGAAGAGACCATTGGGATCGAACTACTGAATAAAAAAAATTGTATTTAGAGGTGTACTTGTCTACTAACCTCAAATAGTGGAACTAAGAGTGGTGTGCTCTTGAGAATGGATGTAAGTTTTGGAACGAACCACTATAAATCCCTTGTTTTATGTGTGATTGCTTATATGTCGTGGTGAATGTTTTCCTTCCTAGTGCTTAGATAGTCGTATACTTATTTGCTATTCATTTCGCATATGCTAGTATAGCTTGTGTATATTGAAATATCTTTTAATTGCCAGCACATACAACTTATTGTGCATTTTACACTTGATTACTTAATTGTCTTACATCATAAGTTATATACTGTTGTGCATAATTTAGCTAGTGGTTGTTTGGACAAATTTGTTCTTATTTTAGGTAAAATTTTTAATTAGTCCTATTCACCCTACCTCTGGGGCTTGCATTGGTTTAGCTTGCATTTTCATCCATATCACTTTCCCCATTTAAAAGGTGGGAGCACACTATGAGGAGGGGGGGGTGGGAAACAGGAACATTGGTCGCCTTTTGATTTGTAATGTTAGATGAGAGATGAAAGTAGATAGGTTCTTGTAAAATGCCAAACACCAAAAGAATTCTTAAAGGCGATTTGTTTGCAAAGAATGCATAGGAATTTATTGTCAAATGTGCCATGTATAGGATTATTTAAAAAATTAGGGGTGATGGATAAATAGTGGAGATACAGGTGCAGCTCTCACTTTTCTAGAATTTGTATGGCTGGGTTAGCATTTCCATACCACCGCTTGAATCAGTGAGAGCTAATTTAATGGTTATTTTGGGAATTCACGCTAGTGGAATCAATTTTAACCGTTTTAGAAATAGGATTGTTACCATTCCTATGTCTATGCAAATAATCAAGCCCTTGATGTTGAAAAACTGTCTTACTAGCTACGTTTGAGATTGATTTGGAGTGACTTGAGCTGCAATAACATGATCTGAACCAGTCAATTTGTAGACCAACTGTGCAAAATGCAAAATAGCAATCAATTAGGAGAACTGAAATATGAAGATAGAAACAATTTGGAGAAGCAAGGAGGTGGCTGGAAGTCTTCAGAGAGGAGGACACGGCCATTTCGTTTCTCACTTGTTGTTCGCGGATGATGTGATCTTCTTTAGCCTGAGCACCCCTCAAGCTGCCAGGCACATAGAAGATTTCCTGGAGCAGTTTCATTACATGTCAGGTTTGAGGGTAAACTGGGATAAAAGTCTCATCTTCTTCTCCAATGCCCTTGCTGAGGTGAAACAAACCATCATAAATACTCTCCACATAGAAGAAGGAAAGTTCCCTTTTTGGTATCCGGGGGTGCCTTTGACTATGAAAAAGCTGTCTTTTTTGGATTGCACCCCCCTTCTGGAAAAGTTCCATCAAAAGCTCGCAGGTGTTGACCCATAAAAATTTATAAATAATGCAGTGAAGACATTACAAGCTTTGGATTATAAAGTTCCAAAGTTTTCAAAGCATTTGGACCTCATCTCAGTTCAAGTCAGACTTCGGAGGCTGTTTGCTAGCTTCTTGGGAATCACTGTGAAACCTGGCACTTCCACATGTCAAAGCAATCTCATATTCAGTGAAATGCTTTTAAGTACATTTGAAGACTATCCTTCAACGATTCTCAAGGATTCAGAGCATTTGGACATCATTCGGATCCAAACTCGGTCTAGATGGTTATAAACTGTGCTTTGTGGGTTTCAGTACAAAGCGACACCTCGCGAAGATCAAACCAGCTGAAACTCTCCAAAGAAGCTCAAATTATGCCCAAGAGAGGCCCTACAAAGTTTCAAGATAAAACAGACGTCATTTGACCCAAAAGCTACAAGCACGTCAACTTAGGATCAATCCCCCACAAGCTATGGGGTCACATACCAAAGTCCTGCTTCCCGATGTCCAAAATTGATGAAATTTGGGCACAAAGATTCAGTTATGCTCAGAAATTAATTTGAAAATTTTTAAGTTAAAAGGACTCCATTTGGTCTGAATTTCACTGCATGTCAGCTTAGAAGACAGTAACACCGAGTTATGGAGGTCACTAGCTAAAATCTTACTTTCAGAAGGCCAAACTTGATCAAATTCAGAAAAAATGCTCAAATAATGCTCAAAGTTACTCTTCCAAATTTTCAAGTCAATTGGATATTGTTTGGGTAGAAAACAAGCTGACTACCTACAGTGTGGGGTGAATAGTGACTTAACACATGCAATGAATAGGCCACTGTTCGAAATCCTACTTCCTCAAATCCGGACTGCATGAAATTTGGATGAATACTCCAAGATATCCATGATGTCAATTTCTCCAAGTTTCGAACCAAACTGAAGTCATTTGGGCCTCAAACAACTGAGATAAGGGCCCACTTTCATAAAAAGTCAACTGGAGAGTTGACCAACTTTCGAATGTCAAAACAGGTTGAAACTTCTATGAAATGCTCAAAATAGTGTCAAGAAGCAACCCTCCAAGTTTCGTGGCGATCGGACATTATTCAGGCCCTAAACTGGCAAAAACGGTTCACATATACAAAAGTCCGAAAACGGGCCTTGTCCGTGAACGCGGCCCAATCAATGAAGGAGTTGACCAACTTCAGATGGTCAAAGCGAGCTGAAACTTCTATGACATACTCAAAATAGTGTCAAGAAGCATCCTTCTAAGTTTTGTCAAGATTGGACTTCGTTCGGACCTCAAACAGGTGAAAATGGTTCACAAATGCAAAAGTCCAAAAATGGGCCTAATCCGTGACCGCGGCCTGTTCATCAAGGGAGTTGACCAACTTTAGATGGTCAAAACGAGCTGAAACTTCTATGACATAATCAAAATAGTATCAAGAAGCATCCTTCCAAGTTTTGTCAAGATTGGAAGTTGTTCGGACTCCAAACAGATGAAAATGGGTCACAAATGCAAAAGTCCAAAAATGGGCCTTGGGAGTGACCGTGGCCTGTTCATCAAGGGAGTTGACCAACTTCAGATGGTCAAATTGAGCTAAAACTTCTGTGACACTCAAAATAGTGTCAAGAGGCATCCCTCCAAGTTTTGTGAAGATTGGACTTCGTTCGGACCCCAAACAAGTGAGAACGGATCACAAATGCAAAAGTCCAAAATGGGCCTTGGGAGTGACCGTGGCCTGTTCATCAAGGGAGTTGACCAGCTTCAGATGGTCAAAACGAGTTGAAACTTCTATGACACACTCAAAATGGTGTCAAGAGGCATCCCTCCAAGTTTCATGAAGATTGGACTTCGTTCAAACCCCAAACAGGTGAGAACGGATCACAAATGCAAATGTCCAAAAATGGGCCTTGGGAGTGACTGTGGCCTGTTCATCAAGGGAGTTGACCAACTTCAGATGGTCAAAACGAGCTGAAACTTCTATGACATACTCAAAATGGTGTCAAGAGACATCCCTCCAAGTTTCATGAAGATTGGACTTCGTTCAAACCCCAAACAGGTGAGAACGGATCACAAATGCAAAAGTCCAAAAATGGGCCTTAGGAGTGACCGCGGCCTGTTCATCAATGGAGTTAACCAACTTCTGATGGTCAAAACGAGCTAAAACTTTTATGACATGGTCAAAATAGTGTGAAGAAGCATCCCTCCAAGTTTCGTGGAGATTGAACTTCGTTTGAGCCCGAAACAGGTGAAAATAGGTCGCAAATATAAAAACCCGAAATTGGGCCTTGTCCGTGACCGCAGCTGAGGTCACGGACCCCCAAAGGGCACTTCCTGCGGTTTTGTATAGTTCTTCTCCACTTTCTTTCGAAGTGTAACCTCCCACAACCTCCCTTAACTCCCTGGAACTACCAAAAACTGCTAAGGGAGTCTATAAAAAGCTAACATTTGAAAAGAAAAAGGGGGCCGGGGGGGGGGGGGGGGGGTGGGGGGGTGTGCGAGGAGGAAGGAGACAAAAAATTGGAAGAACAGAAGCATTCAAAGCATCCAAAGGAAGAGATACAACAGCATTCTACGACTTTCCCTTCTCTTTTTCTTAGTTATCAAGGTGAGCAAGAAGGTTCAGAGGAAGAGGAGAAGGGAGGGGTGACTAAAGAACAAACTATGTTCCTACAGTAACAACTATTCGAAGGATGACGTTGTCATCTTTGTTTTTCTCATTCGGGGGGATTTCTTGGCCATCACAGAGGATGTGAACAAGCCCCTTTGGGCCTCATTTTGTTCCTTGAAAACCATAGGTTCAAAATGACACAACCTTAGCTTCCTGCGATACCCTCTTCGGACTTGAACAAAAGACAGTCCGTAAACATAAACAATGAATTACAAAGTTTTCAATCGATTCCATAGTCAAATTTGATCTTCTCAATGGTCATTCAACACCCCCAAGATGTCATAAAAGGGAGTTTCGACATTTGAAAAAAGTTAGAAGAAGAACTAGCACGAACAATACAAAAAACGGAGGCAAATAGTGACCTCACAGTCACTGTCTGCTAGTGACCGTGACCCATGGTCACTAGCCTAGGGCAGTGACCGCGGGTCACGGTCACTCCCATTTTTTCTTCTTTTTTTTCATTTTTTTTTCACTTTGTGTACATTTTCTTCTATTTTCCAAATTGAGATCACATCTAATACTTGAGGAAGGGGTTGTAAACTTTGAAAATTCATGTAAACAACCTGCATCCCCGCGGTTAGGGCATTAGAACCCATGTAAACAAAGGAAAATTAATGATGAGCTGTAGTTAATTCTCATTCTTCTTAACGTTTGAAGTGCGTGAATGCTGGACATTGAGTCCATTACACCTTTCCGCATCACTTTAAGCATGATCAAAAGATTGGTGCCGTCTGTGGGGATTTACTTGCCCTAATTTGTGATAAAATTTTGCTAAAAATGCATGAACAATGCTGAAAAGTGCTGAAAATGCTGAAAAGTGCTGCTATTATGTTGAAAAGTGCTGCTGTTATGCTGAAAAGTGCTGCTGAAAGCCTGTGACCGTGGGAAAGCATATAAAAAGTGCTGTGACCGCTAGAATCATTGGAAAATGGGCAGTGACCGTGGGTCACAGTCATTGACCTGTTTTATGGCTAAAAATGACTTGTTTAACCTTTGAAGACACCCATGCAAGACCTTGATGTCTACGATGGGTTTGGAAACATTATTGAAGGAAGTTTGTACCTTAAAGTGCATCCTTTTATCATGAAAATGAAGGCATTAGGCAACTCGAAGTGTATACTTTGGCCATTTAATTGGAAGATTTAGTGAAGGGAACTTGCACCTTGATGTACATGGACCAAATCACACCCTTTCATGTTTTAGGAGAGTGGTGATTCAATCCAAGGGGCTTTGACCCAAATAAATGTTTTATTAAATCAGTGAATAAGACCAACAACATTGCAGTTATGCACTGATGGATCCTGTTTAATCATTGTGGGAGTGGTGTAGGCTCGATCCTGTCGGCCCTATCCCGTTGATTAGATCCAACCCTCTTTTACTTATAAGACTGACACAGATGGCCCTGACATGCTGCCAAAATTGCGGTAGCCAAGTCTGGTCAGCTTAACATGCTTTTAAGCCTAACTATATGGTCCCGAAATACTGCCAAAATACTGACAGCTAGGACAAACAACATAGAACAATGAGATAGGATTTATGCCTATATCTAATCATTTCGGTTCAAAACCATGTTGGTTCAGATGGCATCTATAAACTATTCCGACTGGCCCAAGAGGCGGCCATGTTGGTTATACCACTAATATAGTCCATTGGGCTTTTTTTTTTTTTTTTTTTTTTTTTGCAGAGATATCATGGGTTCCCTAATCATCACTCTTGATGAGGCAAAGGGGAGGCTTTTTGAAATCTCCATGACCCAAAATAAACCAGCTACAAGAGCACCGAAAAAGGCTCGAATGGACTCTACTGCCCTTACGTCGAGAGTCTCAGTCTTCCAAGGACTCTCTACTCTAACGGGCTCCATGACTTCGACTGATCTAAATGGGTCATTAATGACCCTTAAATCCATCAAGAAGACTAAGACTTCCAAATCCTGGGTTTTCAAATACGCCCAGAATCCATTTAGAGTTTTCAACAAGGTTCAGGAGAAACTAAATTATAAGTTGAAGTCGGAAGGCAGCAAGCTTCATATCACTACGCCTCGTCTGGGGGCAAGGCAGGTCCGGTTCATGGATCATAAGTCGGTGACACTTGGCAAGTCACATTCAATGACTGCTCAATGCTTAAAGCCATCACCTATTCGGCCCAAACAGTGAGTCATTACCAAGCAAACACCAGAGGACCTCCAGCAGTTCCAACTAGTAAGAATGCCCAAAAGGGTGCATCCATCCCAAGATACAGCACGTGGTCACCTCAACCACACACTCCAAAATCCAATAAGGCTGAGAACAAACCCCTGTTCACACTTGAAGAGAATACCTTTTACCCTCTAACTCAAAAGGAGGGACGGAGGTTTGGCAGGAGGCGTCTACCCTCCATCATTATGGCACCATCCTTACCATATTCACCCCAGGGCTTATCACATGGCGCTAAAGACAAAAAGCAAGCTGAGCGATTGGTCATCAATAATTCAACTGATCTTACTTGTTTCAATGATGTGCTCCAACATAAGAAGGAGCAAAATAAAAAGAACAAGAAGGGTGCTATTGACATCCTTTCACTTTCCACTGCAGACTCCATGGATTGGGAACGAGTTGCCAGCACTTCCAGGCCACTGGTTGCCACATTTAAAGATCAAGCCTTGGCAGTTCGAATGGTTAACTAAATCAAGAAGAAAGCTTTAGCCCACTGCAAGGACCAAACTTAGAAGTTATCGCAATGTAAGATCACTCAGAAATGGGTGATTAAAGAAGATGAACCGGACTTGACCTCGTCTTACATGGTCGGGCCAGGTTCAATTCGAAGAATTACTCGGAGTATAACTCGGACTCAATCACAAGGGTCTGATTCAGACTCCCATTCAAGCAGTACTTCTGAAGGTCATGTCGAAACTGATTCTGACGATGATCCTATCACTATCTTAAATATAAAAGATAATCAATCCACTCCTCAGGCATTAGCATCATCCTATCCCCGTCAGTACACTGTGTTTATGGCTGAAGGGAGTGGAACTAGCAAAGATGGAAATGACGATGGTAGTGGAAGTAAAGATGCTAATGAAGAAGATGCTGGTAAAAATGAAAATGACAATATCAGTGATATTGTCAAACAACAAGGAGCTATGATCGACCATTTGACCGCCCAATTGAAAATCTTAACAGATAAGCTAGATGGTCCGGTTGGAGCTCAAATAAAACCTTTGTTCACCAACAGAAAAGAACAAGCAATGATTATGGAGAATGCCACTAAAATTGACCTTCTCACAGTCCAATTTAAGTCCCTAACAAACAAGGTAATAGCTGCAAGTTTTACTGATGGTGATCATTCATCAATCCTTGATCTTTATGCAGATCCTGAAAAACATGTAACCTTTAAAGAAGTTAAAGAGATACTGACAAAATCAAAAGTGGAGACCAGAATGAAAAAGAAAGGTATTACACCCAAGTATCCTCAAGAATTTGATCTGGTTCAATTTCCACCAGATTATAAACTTCTGACTTTCTAACCATACCTTGGGCAGGGGTCAGCATATCAACATATTGTGCATTTCAAATCACTTCTGAGAAGTCTACCAAAGTTAGATGCACTAAAAATAAAACTATTCGTCGGCACATTGAAAGGAGTTACCTTTAATTGGTACAAGCAATTACCAAAACTTTCCTTCATGACATGACCAATCACAGAAGAGAAATTCTTACTCCATTTCCAGGAGGAGGATCAGACAGTCACCTTTGCTATACTCAGTAGTACAAGGCAGGGAGACAATGAAACTGCACAGGCCTTTATCAACAGATGGAGAACATTATCCTATAAATGCTTGGAACACCCATCTCAAAGGGCAACGATTGAAATGTGCAAAACCAATTTGCAACCAGAAATCAAGGCTATCATACTTAGTCATAAAACTAAGTCTCTGGCCTAATTGGTTGAAATTGCCACTAATGCAGAACTGACCCTCAAAGAGATTAGTCAAAGTCAAAGATATATTGAAGATGCCTTCTTTGAGAACTCTTAAATAACTCAAGAGATTGCAGGATAGACTTGCCTACATTTGCCAGTTCATCTCAAACTTATCTGGGAAGTGCAAAGCATTATCCAGACTCATGCAAAAAGAAATTGAATTTGTGTAAGCTTATGAAGATATCAAATGATGTCTCACAAAACCCATCAGTCCTTTCAGCTCTAATTCCAGGCAAACCTTCCATTTTCTTCATTTAAGCTCTTATCACTCTTTGGGGGCATTGCCAGCTCAAAAAAAAACAACGAGGAAACTATGTCACTATATAATTTCCAATATAATGTACTTGGTTTCCACCACCAATTCACTGAAGGCACTTGTGACAAAGGCGAGTATACTACTATAACGGCCATAAAAAAACAAGCTCTTGCTGACTTCCTAGTAGAACATCCACTTTCGGAGAATTCTGAATTCAGAGACAATCTCCCTGATGAACCATTCTTCTTCATTGAACAAATATGAAAACCCACTATTGATTAAACTTACATTGGATCATGCACTTTGAAGGAGCTTCCAGGACAAAGGAATTTGGAGATCTAATTTCCAGGGTTGGGATCATTTTCTGCAGCCCAGAAAGATTCTACGTCCCTCACTATTCCTCATTAATCAAGTCATGTTCAAATAATGTGGTGGAATATACGACATTGATGATGGGTCTCGAGCTAACCTTAGAATCCAGTATCACTTTATGGAGATTTGCAACTTATAACCAAACAAATGAATCTCGAATATGAAGTGAAGAAACCAAACATGCTTCCTTTCTTCAACAAAGGGTGAAATCTAGGAGAGATTTGTACTAATCGAATTTCACCACATTCCAAGACATCAAAATGTCAAAACAGATACAGTCCTCTACTTTTTGAAGACTCACATCATTTGTTGTTTTGGGGTGCCTAAACGTCTACATCATGACAATGGTCCTTAGTTCAACAAAGATAAATTCTACAGATTTTGTGATAAATGCAGAATCCAATGCTGTCCCTCCACGGCATATAACACTGTAGCTAATAGACTTGCTGAAGCTTTTAACAAGACTATTTGTAAAATTTTGAAGAAAATGGTCTCTGGCAACAAAAGAGTTAGAGTACCAAACTTCCTGAAGCATTATGGGCATACAGAACTACTATTCGTGGTCCGACCAAATCAACACCATATTCCTTGGTTTATGGCTGTGAGGCTATGATACCCTTAAAATTTTAACTTCCTTCTCTTCGGGTAGCTATGATGAATAAATACACTAGAGAAAAGAATGCCAAGCTTAGGCTTCAAGAGTTGCAAAACCTCGATGAAAAGAGGCTTGCTGCTTGACAAAGCATCAAGCTCTAACAAGCTCATATGACTGGATCCTTCGACAAGAAAGTCAAAATACAGAGCTGACAAGAAATAAGACTTAGTCCTTGCAGTCAAAAGGCCGATGTTCTCTACACACATGTCAAAAGGCAAATTTGAATTCAGATGGGAAAGACCTTTTATTGTCAACAAGGTTTACTCCAATGGTGCACGCGCACTCCTCACACTCAAAGGAGACAGAGGCATGATGCTTATCAATGGAAAACTTCTCACAAAATACTATACTTGAATGTTATTAGTATACCCAAACCACGTACAATGTACCCAAACCATGTACAGTGTACATTCTCACTCCTAACTAAAATCAAAATCCTCTGGTTTCGAGCCTCACAACCTATGACTTGTAATCAAAATCAAAGTCCTCTGGTTTCGAGCCTCACAACCCATAACTCTTAACCAAAATCAAAATGCTCGGATTTCGAGCCTCACAACCTATGACTCTTAACCAAAATCCCTCAAATTTATATAAAATGACTGCGAAGATCAAGTCCTTCGACCCCTCTAGTCAAACCTTTGTTATTTAGATAATGTCCTTACAAAACCCCTTGTAACATCCTGCTATATAGATTAAGTCTTTTTACAGACCCTGTATAGCAAAACTCAGTTGTGTGAAATAAGTCCTTTTACAGACCCCATATAGCTAATCCTTAGTTGTATAGAACAAGTCTTTTTGCAGACCCTATACGACTATCTTCGGTTATATAGAACAAGTTTTTTTGTAGATCCTGTATAACCAAAATATAAACCAGAAAACAAAACAAAATCTTTGTCCGAAGGAATAAGTCAAGGATCCTAGAGAAAGCCTCACACATGAGCACCGAATAAAATCCACTTTGTTTGACCCCTTTCGACACTAAAAGGATCAAGTCATGGACCCTGGAGAAAGCCTCACACATGGGCACCTGATAACGTCCACCTATATGACTCCCTTATTTTCAATTTGTGGATCCAAAAGACCGCAAATCACACTCTCATATAAGTCTGAGAAAACCAAACTAAACAAACCATCCATACAAACCACCTCAAACATCCACACAAAATCAAACCAAACATTTATACCAATGACAAAATGAAGGAAAAGAAAAGTTTTCCGTTGATATTCATTTGAAGTTTAAGTACAAAGAATAAAGTCAATGTATACATGACCACCCAGGCTGATCAAGATAAAAGAGTCATACAAGAAGCTGCGGCGATAAAATCTACCCCAAGAACTTCTCAAGTTGCCTCCCTCAGGACGTGCCCATTATAGCTTGGATAAGTTGGGACAACAGCATCAACGTCAATTTCATTCAGTTTGATACTCATTTCACTTTCAAGGAATTGAACGAAGTCATTCATGGTTGTCTGCTTCGCCTTTACTTTGGCGAGAATGCACTCTTCGTAGGCCTAGTTCTTTGAACTAGACTTTTCTAAGCCATCTACGGTGCCTCGAAGCTTCTAAACATCATCTTTCAAGGATGAAAGCTGTTATTACAATGTGATGATCTATGGTTGCAATGTTCCTCACAGCCAAAGTTCTGGTTCTATCTCAAGAACAACATGGTGAACCCACTTTGGGCATTTTGCCCCAAACAAAAGTGTGTGTTTTCTTGAAAGCCAACCTAATCCAAATTTTAAGTTCATCCCGGGACAAACCCAATCTTGAGTCAAATATGTCATTTCAAATTGCTTTGGATCAAAATCTACAAAAGCGAAGAAGCCAATCTCTTTCAAAATTGCATCTCATTTTGAATCATGTTAAGCCAAGTCAAAACCTAAAACTTTGATTTTTGAAAATGAATAAAAAAATCCATGAAAATCCAAACTCAAATCCATTTTAAAATAAAACCTTTGATTTTCTTAAAACCTCAGGGATTCTTTTTTGTGGGTATTCCCCACATACCCACAGAAATGCCACTCTGGATATCTATGAAAAATAGGTAAAAAAAAAACAAATTCATTTCCAAAATCCAAAAAAAATTCATAAACTTATGAATTTTCTAAATACCTAAGAGATTCCTTTGTGGGTGTTCCCCACAGTCCCCACGGAGATGCTACTTTTGATATCCGTGAAAATAGGGCAAAGAAATTCAGAACTCTTTTGTTTTTTTCAAAATTCCATTATCAAACCCTTCATGGTTTTTATCAAAATTTTCAAAATCCCAAATATAGGCCTAGAACCTACCTTAACAAACTATCTTTTCATCAAGTCATCCATCATTCCAACATATTGGCTATTTCGAGGCACAATGATTATTACACTATAATCATTACACCTCGAGGGGGCGCTTGTTGACCCATAAAAATTTTTAAATAATGCAGTGAAGACATTACAAGCTTTGGATTATAAAGTTCCAAAGTTTTCAAAGCATTTTGACCTCATCTCAGTTCAAGTCAAGCTTCGAAGGCTGTTTGCTAGCTTCTTGGGAATCACTGTGAAACCTGGCACTTCCACATGTCAAAGCAATCTCATATTCAATGAAATGCTTTTAAGTACATTTGAAGACTATCCTTCAACGATTCTCAAGGATTCAGAGCATTTGGACATCATTCGGATCCAAACTCGGTCTAGATGGTTATAAACTGTGCTCTGTGGGTTTCAGTACAAAGCGACACCTCGCGAAGATCAAACCAGCTAAAACTCTCCAAGGAAGCTCAAATTATGCCCAAGAGAGGCCCTACAAAGTTTCAAGATAAAACAGACGTCATTTGACCCAAAAGCTACAAGCACGTCAACTTAGGATCAATCCCCCACAAGCCATGGGGTCACTGACCAAAGTCCTGCTTTCTGATGTCCAAAATTGATGAAATTTGGGCACGAAGCTTCAGTTATGCTTAGAAATTGATTTGAAAATTTTCAAGTTAAAAGGACTCCATTTGGTCTAAATTTCACTGCATGTCAGTTTAGAGGACAGTAACACCGAGTTATGGAGGTCACTAGCTAAAATCTTACTTTTAGGAGGCCAAAGCTGATGAAATTCCTGCCAAATGCTCAAAGAATGCTCAAAGTTACTCTTCCAAATTTTCAAGTCAATTGGATGTTGTTCGAATAGAAAACAAGCTAACTACTTACAGTGTGGGGTGAATAGTGACTTAACACATGCAATGAATAAGCCACTGTTCGAAATCCTACTTTCTCAAATCCAAACTGCATGAAATTTGGATGAATACTCTAAGATATCCATGATGTCAGTTCCTCCAAGTTTCCAACCAAACCGAAGTCATTTGGACCTCAAATAGCTGAGACAAGAGCCCACTTTCATAAAAAGTCAACTGGAGAGTTGACCAACTTTCGAAAGTCAAAACAGGTTGAAACTTTTATGACATGCTCAAAATAGTGTCAAGAAGCAACCCTCCAAGTTTCGTAGCGATCGGACATCATTCGGGCCCTAAAATGGTGAAAACGGGTCACATATACAAAAGCCCAAAAACGGGCCTTGTCCGTGACTGCGGCCCAATCAATGAAGGAGTTGACCAACTTCAGATGGTCAAAGTGAGCTGAAACTTCTATGACACACTCAAAATAGTGTCAAGAGGCATCCCTCCAAGTTTCGTGAAGATTGGACTTCGTTCTGACCCCATACAGGTGAGAACGGATCACAAATGAAAAAGTCCAAAAATGGGCCTTGGGAGTGACCGTGGCCTGTTCATCAAGGGAGTTGACCAACTTCAAATGGTCAAAATGAGCTAAAACTTCTATGACACACTCAAAATAGTTTCAAGAGGCATCCGTCCAAGTTTCATGAAGATTGGACTTCGTTCAAACCCCAAACAGGTGAGAATGGATCACAAATGCAAAAGTCCAAAAATGGGCCTTGGGAGTGACCGCGGCCTATTCATCAAGGGAGTTGACCAACTTCAGATGGTCAAAATGAGCTAAAACTTCTATGACACACTCAAAATAGTGTCAAGAGGCATCCCTCCAAGTTTTGTGAAGATTGGACTTCGTTCGGACCCCAACCAGGCGAGAACGGATCACAAATGCAAATGTCTAAAAATGGGCCTTGGGAGTGACCGCGGCCTGTTCATCAAGGGAGTTGACTAACTTTCGATGGTCAAAACGAGCTGAAACTTTTATGACATGGTCAAAATAGTGTGAAGAAGCATCCCTCCAAGTTTCGTGGAGATTGAACTTTGTTTGAGCCTAAAACAGGTGAAAATAGTTCGCAAATATAAAAACCCGAATTGGGCATTGTCCGTGACCGCGACTGAGGTCACGGACCCCAAAGGGCACTTCCTGCGGTTTTGTACAGTTCTTCTCCACTTTCTTTCGAAGTGAAACCTCCTACAACCTCCCTTAACTTCCTGGAACTGCCCAAAACTGCTAAGAGTGTCTATAAAAGGCTACGATTTGAAAAGAAAAAGGGAGGGGGGGTGGCGGGGAGGAAGGAGACAGAAAATTGGAAGAACAGAAGCACTCAAAGCATCCAAAGGAAGAGATACAATAGCATTCTACGACTTTCCCTTCTCTTTTTCTTAGTTATCAAGGTAAGCAAGAAGGTTCAGAGGAAGAGGAGAAGGGAGGGGTGACTAAAGAATAAACTATGTTCCTCCAGTAACGACTATTCGAAGGATGACGTTGTCATCTTTGTTTTTCTCATTCGGGGGGATTTCTTGGCCATCACAAAGGTTGTGAACAAGCCCCTTTGGGCCTCATTTTGTCCCTTGAAAACCATAGGTTCAGAATGACACAACCTTGGCTTCCTGCGATACCCTCTTCGGACTTGAACAAAAGACAGTCCATACACATGAATGATGAATTACAAAATTTTCAATCGATTCCATAGTTGAATTCGATGTTCTCAATGGTCATTCAACACCCCCAAGATGTCATCAAAGGGAGTTTCGACATTTGAAAAAAGTTGAAAGAAGAACAGCACGAAAAACGGAGGCAAACAATGACCTCACAATCACTGTCTGCCAGTGACCGTGACCCATGGTCACTAGCCTGGGGCAGTGACCACGGGTCACGGTCACCCCCATTTTTCCTTCTTTTTTTGCATTTTTTTTTCACTTTGTGTACATTTTCTTCTATTTTCCAAATTCATATCACGTCTAAGACTTGAGGGAGGGGTTGTAAACTTTGAAAATTCATGTAAACAACCTGCATCCCCGCGATCAGGGCATTAGAACCCATGTAAATAAAGAGAAATTAATGATGAACTGTAGTTAATTCCCATTCTTCTTAACACTTGAAGTACGTGAATGCTGGACATTGAATCCATTACACCTTTCCGCGTCACTTTAAGCGTGATCAGCAGGATGGAGAGCAACATCCTATCTTTTGCAAGGAGGGTTGAACTTATAAAATCATCTCTATCTACTCTTTTAATATATTGGATAAATGTGTTCCAGCTGCCTCTGTCCCTCCTAGACACTCTTGGGAAGCTCATAATAAAATTTTTCTGGAATAACTGATCCCCACACCCTTTTCACCCTATTGCTTGAAACACTATATGCTCTCCTAAGACCAAAGGTAGCCTAGGTATCTTGCCTCTGAGAAAGATGAATGAAGCAGGCCTCCTTCACCAAGTGTGGAATGTTGCGGCATCAAAAGATAACTGCTAGACTCGGTGGGTTCAGGTTAAATATCTTAAGTAGCGTTCCTTTTGGAAGGTCCCTATCCCTATAGCTGCTTCCTGGGGGTGGAAATCTATTCTTCAAATGAGAGAGCAAGCTAAACTACATATTAGACACCTTATTGGAAACAGGTCCTGCATTTTCTTCTGGCATGACCCTTGGCTCCCAGCAGGTCCTCTTACTTCCCTTACTTCAGCACAGCTATTTCAGATCTGGGCTTTGGAAGAAATATTAAAGTTCAGCACTTTGTGGGTTCAAATGGCTGGTGTATCCCTTCAGTTATGCTTCAGGCTCAAAACCACATTGCTCAGCTTATTCATCAGATGCCACCTCCTGAGACTTCCTTAAATGATGAAGTTGTCTTGACTTGTCAAGAGTCGGGGATTTTTTCTTTTGCCTCTGCCATACAGCAAGTCACTTCTCATTCATCTCTCCTTGACGTTTAGTGGGCTCCTCTTATCTGGTGTAAGGGCCATATTCTAAAACACTCAATATGTGCATGGATGTGCCTCTTAGAAAAGCTAAAAACAAGAATTTTCATGCGGTCTAGGGGAATCGAATGTGCTCTTAACTGTGTTCTGTGTGATGGGGATAGGGAGGATTTAGAACATTTACTGCTCCACTGTACTTTCTCCCAACAAATTTGGACTGGCTTGCTTTTGAGAGTGGGACTTCATCCTCCTCACCCCTGCCCTCTGCTTGAGAGAATCAGCTACACAATTTCTGCCTTGCAAGGTATTTCTGCTGGCGTGGATTGCTTGGCTCACCTCTTATTCCCAGCCTTCGCTTGGACTCTGTGGAGAGAAAGGAATAGGAGAATCTTTCACCAGCTTCATCGGAGGCCACATCAACTCCTGGCTGATCTAACTCAGTAAATTCAAAGCCGCATGTACTACCTGCATTCTTACCTCCCATCCCCGTTTCAGCAATGGTGGAACTTCCCACCAGAACCCGGACCTGCTCCTAGACCCTTGCACCATGGAAGACATCCAGCCATTGCCTCTGGCTGGAGAATTTCTCTCCTCCAAATGCAGGATGCGGGAATAGGGATTCTTTGGCACCCCTCTGGGCGGCCTGTTTCAACTTTCCTACAATCCGGTGACTGCTATCCTACTGGCATTTTGGACCTTATCCAGAATAAGCTGCAGCATTCCTCAAACCAAGTCTGCCTTGAGGTGGAAGGAAGTATTTCTAAAGCTCTATGTCATCCAAATCGATCCCCTTGGCGTGCTCGATAAACTTACAGGAAGATTCCCAAGATGCTTACCGAGTTTGACACTTGCACTTTTGCTGGGCTTTCAAATCCTGCAAGGAGGCTTGCGAAAAAGATCGTGCTGTGCCACTTCCCCACAAGAAGCTTTCAATCCCATGATTGTAACTCTCTATTAGACGGTTGACTGCCATTCTTGCTGGTTCCATTTTTGAGCTCTAGCTCGCTCTGTTGTGGGTGGGAGGCTCTCGTTTCTTTGCTTTTTCTTTGGCTTCTTTTCTCTTTTGGATCTTCTTTTGGAGCCTTTGTGGCTGTGTATTGGTTCCTCTTTTGCTTTCCGGAATTCTAATCTTTCCAAAAAAAAAGTTCCTTAAACCCCACAATTTGGGACAAGGCAAAGTTTCACTCTCTTTGCTTCTAACCTTCTTAAAACTTTGGGATTAGATCTTCATTTGCAGGGAAAATGGGGTAATGTGCCTAGGTAAGAAAGCTGAAATTTAGGTGTAACTGAGCATAGGTTTAAGCCTAATGTTTTTTAGATGGTTACGCTAAGGGCATGCTTTGCCTTGAGCCAATCAAAGAAGAGTGTTGTGAGCGACAGTACTAATCTTGGTCGGTCATCTGGTGTACCATGTCTTCAATTCAATGTGTCTTTGCTGATGCCAGGCGTCCCTCTCCATGACCCACCCTTGAGATAAATGTCCTTCCCACAAGCTAAAGAACTTATGCCTAAATGCTTTTATTTAAGGTATTAAAATCTCCAGAAATCATTAATAGGGAATCCCAAATTTGGTAATGAGGTCAAAACCTAGCATTCTTGAATTTCAGGTATTGCTAGCAAATCCATGTTATTTATTAGTTGAGGGGGCCAACAATGAGATGACTACGATGTAGAAATCATGTGGTTTTATTTTATGTAGTGCTAGATCCTTTAAAATCCTGTTTAAGATACTTTGGGCATGTTGAATGTAAGTTGATAATGACGCCAGTAAAAAAAAGTTCAGCTATACAAGTGAATGGCCCACCACAGGGAAAGAGTAGACTGAAGAAGATGTGGATGGAGGTAACAAATTCAGATCTGAAAATTTTTAACTTATCTAACTATTTGGCTCATAATAGGTTAGATTGGAGAAACAGAATTCATGTATGTGACCCTAATATAGTTGTGACAAGGATGATGATGTCAAATCCTTTGAATTTAGTATCAAATGTTTGTGCCCGCAGAGTCAAATCCATAATCCACCTAGGGGATTGGTGAAGTGGCATGAGGTGTGGATTTGCTTCCCACATATTGTATTCAAAACCACGCCAAATGTACCCGGTGCGTGTTTGCGTAGGTTTGGCAGTTGCTATCGAAGGAATTAGTCCAATCGGGTCCGAGGCCTATTTCGCGGTACCGACATCACGCAAAAAATTTTAGAACAAATTAATAATGCTATAATTCTAGAGTGTCAAATCGTGTAATATAATTTCTGCGGTAGTATCATACCTTGCAGTGTTTTTAAATCTTTATCAACACTTTACAAGCATTTACGGAATTCAAATGAACCAAAAATGGTCTTGCACTGAATCACAATCTCAGCTCATATACTATCCATTAATTGACCTTATGCTAGCTACATCCACATATGATAATCAGATGATCCACCTATAACCAAACAAGTTTTGGCATTCCCTTTGACCTTGGCTACACTGTTTGACATTTTTAACTCAATTAACAAATGTCTTGGTTTAATTGAGCTCATAAAATGCTATCCACTGTGCTAAATTTTACCATAGCCATTGCCATGGCCAATGGGTACTTGCTAAATGCTTGTGCAATATGGGGTGGAGCTCTGGCACTCCTGTTAAAATGTAACGTTGCATCACAATGTTTTTGTTAGTCATAGGTTTAAAAATGACCTTAAGCATAGGCACCAAAGAGTAAATTCGCAAACTCTTTTGGCTACACCTGAAGTAATTTAGAATACACGCACACATTCTCATGTCAATAAATCTTGCATGGACCTAAATTGAAATAACCCACTGAAACATACAAGCGGAAAAAGTTTTAGCTAGGTATGAAAAATGGCGATTGCGGGACTAAAAATGCATGGAATCTTTTTTCATTGATGTCAGTGTAGGGCAACTCTCAAGGCACAAAAAATGAAGGGAAACGGAGGCCACGTTTCTCAAGCTAATTGCATTTCAATGCCCCTTTCACTATTAGTAGCTATAGATTACAGAACAAGGAGTAGTTGTAAATGAAACATACATGATAGCCATTAATTTGATCCAAAAATGAGAAATGAATTGGTGAAAATTTTTTAAAATATTAATATAATAAAAACATTTATACAACTGCAATGCATCACTAACATTCAATCAGAACAAATTTTTAAAGACAATCCTTTCTTCCATGGAAAGCAAACCCAAAGCAAAGTTACCATGCTTAACATACGGGTTGCTTTCCCTGCAACAACGCTGCTCCCACCCCTCTAGTCACCCACATTGAGTCACCCTTCCTTGATCTTTTACTCTTTTGAATCGCTGTAGCTAGTCGGTTAGAAAGCACTCAAGAACTGCAGTTCATTTTAATTTATTTTACTAATGACATTAAAGAATCAAATGTTCATTATAGATCACCCTTGCTAGATATAGATTCGATGTGTTGTAGGCCTTCTCCTGGGAGAAGGTTTGTAAATTGTTTGGCTTTATCATTTGAGCAAGACCAATATTTTTTTTTTTCCTAAGATGATCCAAGAAAGCTCTAGGACTAGGCTTCAAAGCAAATATACCATTTACATTGTCAAACACAAGGTTTACGAGTAAATGAGTTAATTGCATTCAATGGATGTCATGAACTTTTCTTTTCTTTTTTTAAAGCTATCAAGTTAGCTTTGTTTTTGTAAATTAATAAAAATATATAAATCGACACTAAAATAAGGAGTAAAATATATCACAACAAAAGGTTGAGCTGAGCAGCTCCTCTAAGAATTTACACGTTTATTTCTTCATGTTTATTTCTCCTAAATTGGTTTCTTTTCTTAATACTAAAATAATTCTTCCTGAAAGAAATTTATTTGATCCCACATAAGTAACTACATCAGCAAGGATTTCATTTGATAAGCTTGGTCAAATTAATGTTGGTAGCTCTTAAGCGAAAAATTATGCCTATATCATTTGTTGCTAATGGCTAAATACTGATTGGGCAGTGTAATCCTGAAACCCAGTAAACACCATAAAAGAATCATATTTTCGGAACTAAATGAGTAGACACCAAGACTGACTTCACTCAGAAAAAGAATAACTGGACATCCTTTCAGCACAAAAACTCTGGTAGTTGTTTATATGTATTACCGAAACAGAAGAAAATCATGCAAACTTTGCTTTCGCTCATGCACAAACATATTGAAACTGATAGACTACATCAAGAACTGAGAATAGAACTCTTATCGTTTATTAACTGTACCATCATCAATGAAGCAACAACCACCGAAAAATAATACTATCAATAAATAAATAACTATTCCAAATGAGTCATCTAAAAATGATGAAAAAAAAAAATCAAATGTTTTCTTTACATGCATTAATTAAATAATGAGGAACACTCACAATCAGATTCTGAACTATAAGCTTGAAGAAAGCCAAGGATAATCATTGTTAAAGGCTAATCCCATTTACCTGGAGTCACCTTGTCAGTGTTTTTTTTTTTTTTTTTTCCTCTGGGTAAACCACTTGTGAGTTAAAGTTGTCCACATACTCTTTAATTCTCAAAATCTATAATGCCCAGATACAGCATAAATACGGCAAGAACACATTATGGACACAGGAATATGAATTTTATATATAAAAAGTGAAGTATCGGATACGATATGAAACGATACATTGGCCATTTTTAAGTATCCACGCACCATAGCTCAAAATAAAACTCATTAAATACCACAAGTTTTAGATTTTTCAACTAAGTAGCTAACTATAACAGTCTTTTGTCCAGAATAACACTGTAACAAGAAATGTTCTATGATGAGCAACAATATATACCCACTTGGGCCCACCTATTGATCATTGCAGGCCCTTTTACACCCTCATCCCCATGATATGGAACCAGACCCACTTTCAAAATCATCAAATATTTATCTACAGTTGGATTGAAGCTCAAAGAAATCTATGGTTAAAAAAATACTAAACTTTATGGCTATTAAATTAGGGGCTAGGTTGATCTGATAGGACTCATTATTTTTGTTGACCCTTTTATTTTCATGTACCACACCCTGCCAATAAGTAGGTATCTAAGTGGGCCCCATGAGCTGGACTGTATATAAGAAGTATGCAATCTACCCATTGGACAACATTCCCTAAACACCTAAAACTCAAAAAAACCATAAAACTACAACCACTATTCACTTTTTTCGCATAAACATTAAAAAAAAGCAAAAAATCTTCATGATCAGAAATTAGTATAAATATAGAAAATTTTATGTCGCTAGAAGAAGTTCAATAAAAATAATAATAATAATACTAGGATGTCATTTTCATATCAAACAGAAAGCTGCTAGCCTACCATAACTTCTAAACTAATACATTGATCGATACATGTACCTACTGTACTTTCAACTCCTCTAAGAAAAAGATTTCTTCATACTTTCAGTGAAATGGAAAAAGTTCACTTTCATGATTCTTTTAGGTTATTAGTATTATTGGAGTTTTGCATTGATAATGATTTGGATGAAAATGCTCTTCTTCAACATTTTGCTGGAATAGCAACAAAGGACATTGAAAGTAAAGAACAATTTGAATCAGCTGAAGTTTTAGAAACCATGTCACACAACATAGAGAAAATATCAAGAAGAGAGTGCCCAAGTGACTGTGCAAAAGGCGCTGAAGCCCCCAATGCTCAAGTACATTCCAACATTCAGGAAGCCGGAATTCTAAGAATTCCAAATTCTAAGAATTTCAAAGACCAAAAGTGGATTTTCAGGAGATTTTTATTTCAGCTTGGCCTTATAGTGGAAAGCAACTCTCCAATGCCATATTAGAAAAATCCATTAGGGGCCTTTGGAAGATACAGTTCTACTTTAATGAGCTTCAACATTTAGCAGTGAAGGTTCATGTTTCTTTTCAGCATGTTATTAATGGGATGATGGATACTTTGGCTAAGCAAGGTACTGATCAATTATGTGACAAGTGTTTGTATTTTGTAGTTTCTTTTTTGGATGGTATTAGGTATACATCTCTTATATTACCACCATTTATTAGTGGTTTTAGAGTAAGCTTGATTGTACTAACTTTCCATATTAATGTATCTAATCATTACCATCTTCAGAAAAGAAAAAAGAGAATTCTAGCATTCTAGTGGATAATTCTAGATGCTCTAGTGACATGATCTGACACCAACATTAGAAATTCCCAACACTTGCAATTCTCATGAGAAATACCTCCAAACAAACAAGCCAACGATTGAAATTGGATATTAGGCATCATTTGCCTTTTATGCATGGGATAAGGAAAATGGGTTTTGCATAAGCATTTCCAAACGCTACATATGTGAACACATTACCACACCTATCAAACTCACCATGTTCACACAAGTAAATGGGTACAACCAAAGGTTTTAGATGTGTTCAGGTTTTTTTGGACTTTTCAAAAACAGCTCAAATCCTTAGAGATTTATTATGTGAAAACAAACGTCCTCATGATGCTTGTCACTAATATAAGAATATTGAATGGTTTGGAACATGAATTGGGGGCCTAAATAAGTGTAGAAAACTAGATCTGTTGGGGATTTTTTTGGACCTTTTCACATATTGCTCAGAATCTATGAAGATTTAAAATAATAAACTTAAAAGGTCTTGGGGTTTTATTAGTTCAATAAGTAAATTGAATGGTCAAAAATGAAATAAATAAATAAATAAAATAAAAGCGGCTGATGGCGTTTGATCTAGTGAGTGCATAACCAAATGCAAGCACAGTGTAAAGACAGTACTGGGGCCTTTTTGCAAGCGGGATGTGGAAGTGTCTCACACCTATTTAGTTGCAGCCTTATTCACACAATATTTCCACACCTCATTTATGCTTATATACATGATGGTGCGTAACCATTAAACCTGTGAATCAATTACCATGTAAACAAGTGCAACCAAATGACCCCTTGAGAATTTAACACAGAAATGCATTTTGATTGCTAAAAAGTAAAATATAGGGATATGGGGGCTGAGTTGGGGTAGTGTACTATAGCTTCATCAATCCATCGCTCATCCAAGACAAGTGAGGAGTCCACACATAAGAACCATGTACAGCCAAGGGACCCATTTTGAGTTCCATATGGTCTTAACCTCACCACTGGATATCAGATCGAGGGGGTTTTGACAATTGATTTTGGGAAGGCCTTTATTTCAATTGTCATAACTCTGTTCAATCTAAAAAACCCAGGAACCCCAAAACAACAGATTTAATATTGCACCAATGGCATAGGTACTTGTTCCAGTCCCCAAGGGCCCTACGCTCATTATATATACGCATGAATGCATGTAAATCTTTTTGCAGAAGAAATTAAAGTGAAGTACTGTTTCTAAAAAAAAAAAACTGAGCTTTAATTTGGAGAAGAAACATGATAAAAAGAAAGCAACACAATTTCTCATGAACGAAAAGTACAGTCATAAGTTGGAGTTTTAATTCTTTGGTATGTTCTTGCCAACAATTTTTGCTGGTGTTATGCGAAGAAGATTACCTGGCTTACCAGGGACTGCCCCTTTGATCATGAAAACACGGAGCTCACTGTCTATTCTGACAATCTGCAACTTACGGATTTTTGTTTTCGTCCCACCCATCCTACCTGGCATCTTCTTACCTTTATATACATGGCCTGGCGTTGTTCCGGCACCAATGGATCCAATGGCTCGGTGACTCTTGGAACCATGCGTCATCGGTCCACGATGGAAATTATGCCTCTTAATTCCACCTACATTAACATAACAAAGAGACACAGATTGTTTAGTGACTTTCTTTACAAGAAAGAATATCATGTTTTGATAAATGGATACCATTCTCTACCCAATTTGCAATCCTACTAATCTTTAGTGTTCTACATTTGTATGACTTGAAATCTCTGAAGTAACCTGTGACATTCTTCTTCTACTCCACTTGGTCAAAAACACAGGTTTAACAGTCATCATCATAAGTATCATCATTATCACTTATTTGGATTTAGTTTATATGAACCCTATTTGGCATTTGCAATCATGTTTTCAGCAACTCCACAATCCATGGTTCTAACAGCATCATGGTTAAAGTACTAAAATAGCAACACAGCCATGGCCCACATTCAAAAGCAACAAAAGATAAAAGCTTGTGCCATGTGAACAGCACTGGAAGTGGGGGGGCTGGGGGGTGGTTTCGTCTCCTCAACCTACATGTGTTTGACATTAAGTCCTCACTAAGCCAAGTTGACCAAGTAAGTTTAGCCGTCTGATGAACTCTATCTTTTTCCCATTTTTTGGGGTTGGGGTGGTGTGGGGGTAGGGGGGGCAGGGGGTGTTGTGGTGGGGTGGGGGTGGCATGGCATGGTTCAAAATTGCGATATGTGGAAATGGTAACAAAAATTCATTAATGAGTAAAAAGTACAAAAAAACTGTAGTGTAAGCATGGTTCAAAATTGCAGTATTGGCCAACCCTAAGAACCATAAGATATCAGTATCAGTCACGGACCCACAGCTCGCAGTCTGCAGCGGCGTGAATTTTTTTTGGGTAAATTTTTTCGAAAAAGATATCCAAAAAATCCAGAATATTATAAAACGCTGGAAAATGATATTCTTTTCCATTAGTAACAACTATAAATCATATTATCGGTCCCCCTAAGTTATGATAAGTTGTATCGTTATCTAATTTAAAACTGTAGAAATTTTATTTACAATTAAACTGATTTAGATGTATATACCAAACAAGTTAGAATATTGCAAATTTTATAAAATACAACCATAATTATGACTTATAAGTTATTTATCAGTGTAAAATTTAAGAAAATAAAGCTATAATTCATCACTAAATCATCTAAATAAGTTGGGATTTCAAGAGTATGAAGACAGCATATTTTATTATGGTAATTACGATAAAGCATAAAGCAATTGGACATTTATGATTTAATTAAAATGACGAGAAATTTGAGTAACTATTTTACAAATACCTACAAGATTTCAATAAACACCCCAATTTTTAAAACTTCAAATAGTAGATCTAGCCTCAAAATGTGTAGATTTATGATAATGAAAGGTGCCTACAATAAAAAGAGCATGCAATCATTACTTCTAAGCTATATCTAAATAATTTATTAAAGGATTTACAAAAAAAAAAAAAAACAAAATGCTAACCTTGGTAAAGTTGTATATGATTTTCAGGACTAAATTGAAAAAAAATAGGTATTTTTATAGCTTGGAAGCGAAATAGGTGTTGGGGAAGAAAAATGGCAGCATCTGATATATCTAAAAGGAGGAAGAAAGAAGTAAAATAGGAGAAAGGAGAAAAAATAAAAAAATAAAAAACTTTAAATATAGTCAACCAATATTGTCATTGAAATATCAGCTGATATTTTGACAAGGTGAGAGCAAGACCAATATGCATCAAATTATCATATCGGTGTGGGCCGATACCGGTTTGTATGAGCCGAGAATTTAAACCATGTGTAAGAGAAGTAAATTTCACAAAGAAAAATTCCTTACCAAAAACACATACCAAAAAATTGATAAAAAGTAAGCAGGAGGTGAGCAATGTATCTCTGTCAACCCTTGCTCTAACTAAACTGTCCATTGTGCAACTATCATTCCTCGGAGCACATACACTCTCCAAGGAATTATAACACTTCATAAACAACCAATTAGTTAAGAAGAATTCCATTCCATTCCACTGTTAAATAACCACTAAATATCTTGTAAATATTTGAAACAAGGTTCAGAAAGAAATAGAGAGCTCATCATCCAGATGGAAAACAGTACATTTGGTTTATCAGTAACGACATTTTTAAAACCACCCCCCCAACCACACAAAAAAACAAAAACCAACAACAATAATAATAATGCAAATTTTCAAAAACACTAAGGTTTTATTTTCTATTCTCAGGTAGTATATGGCTATGTATTGGGTCATTATATATCCAGTAGCTCCAAAGGTTTTATTTTCTATTCTCAGGTAGTATGTGGCTATGTATTGGGTCATTATATATCCAGTAGCTCCTACATCGTTATCTGATCCAAAAATATTGAATCCCTCAAGGATCATTCATTCATCATTCTATTGGTTGAGAATCATATAATTTGTCATCTTTTACTAATGGTAATATCACTCATACCAGTAACCATATGGTTGTGATATTGAAAACTTTCCAGCTGTGCTATGGGATGAAATTTGTACAAACGGACAAATCATCATTACTGCCATATCCCATTGATCTGCTCGCTAAAGTTGTATTAAAACAAAGATACAATCTAAGACCCTCTCTCCAAAAGTGCACACATAACCAAATACAAAAAGAAAGGGCCAAAGGTAAAATAGATTGATGTTGCCAAGTCAACATCACCGTCACATGCTCCTATCTATTTAAGGTAGCCTTTGTGAGTTTGGCTTCTCCAATTGACCCGAAGACTGTTCTCAGTGGCTCTGGACACTGACATGTCCTTGCTACTTCATTAAAGGTCTTAATTGGTCTCCCTCTTCTCCCAGTTCCTTGAACTAGTAACCCTAAAAAAAACATAGTAATGAACTCTAAGGGCATGTTTATGTGTAACAATTTTCCATGGTAATTTATTTCCACAGTTACCATTTTCTGTAGAAGTTAGAAACCAAAAACTTCATTTTCTGGGTTTCATTTTCTATTGCTTGGTGCGGCAAAACATTTTCTGTGGTGAAATGTATTTCTGACTTTTGTGCAGGACAGCAGAAAATGATTTTGTACCTCTTTGGTCCAAATTTGATTTCCACAAAAATTGTGTAAAGTGCATTCACCTCAGAAAATAAATAAAATGTTCACATGGAATAACCAAAAATCATTCCCCCTCATAAACCATTTTCATTCCCCACAGAAAATACCCTGTACAAACATATCATACCAGAAGAAATAAATAACTTGTAAATCATAAGTATGGTTAGCTAATGCCAAAATTACCAAATTAAGATCAAAATCTTAAGAAGGAATTACAAAATACAGAAACAAAACAAACATGAAAATTTTAATACTGAAAAGAAAAAAAGGAAAAAGAAAAGACCAACTATGATAAAATAAGAAAAGAGAAGAACACCAAAAACATATATCAAGAAACTGAATATGGATCAAATCTGAGATTTGGGCCACTCATATTTCAGCCACTAGTTGTGCAGTTGCTATAGTTGTTTCAACCAATATTATCGGTTATATTGACTGTAGCAACTGAGAGAGATGGCCATGATCGTTGAATTTTTACCAGACGCATCAGTATGATGTCATTTCCGACCATCATCACCATACTCAATGACCCTTTGTTTTGGAAGAATTGCAAAATTGGATTAGAGAGCAGAGGGCCAAAACGGCCCCAAAGAGGGGAGATCAACAAGAGAAAATCTGTAACTTTACATGATTAAGAAAAAAAGAAGAGGAAAGGAGGAGATGATGGTTTCTGAACTTCTTAAATCTGCTGGGGGAAAGAGAGAGATCTTCCTAGTTCCTGGAGCCACTTGATAAAGGAGGGAATAGAGAGCTTCCAGTTATCAAAAACACTTTTTTTTGGGGGGAAAATGAAATAAAAAAAGACATTTGTTCCTTGCTTTCCATACATTGTAAGCAACTAAGATGAAAACAGCCCCTAGCGCTTCTCAAGCTGCAGAAACACTACCCATAGAAAGAGACCATAATACAGGGAGAACCCATTTCCACATTTTACCGACAAATATGAAGCTGAAAAGCAGGTGAGAGTTTGATTCTTCAGCGTTGAGGTGCATTGGGCAGCAGGATCCTGGAGCAATACCCAGTGATTGGGCCCAGCTAGAAGTTGGTGATTTCCTGTGGATCATCCTCCAGGCAAACAATGCTTGTCTCAGGTGCAGCCCAGAGATCCAAACCAATCTGAACCATGGTTTATTTCTCCCATTTACAATGAATCACATCCCAAGCACCTTTTAAAGAAACGGAGTTGCCTGGGTGGACCAGCAAATCATGTGTTCTTGGCTGGATAGCTATTGATCACTCTCTGGAAGAAGAATTACAAGCTCTCAAGTCTCATCAAAGGAATGAAATTTATAAAAGAAATGGGTCTTCAGCACATCTCAATTGAAAGCAACTGTCTCATCCTAATAGAATCATTGCAAACTGTGGTAAGTTATCAAGGCAGTTTATGATTTCATGTATAAAACTCAGTCCAGATTCTCTCTGGTATCTACTGGTGGGAAGTCAAATTTTGGAGACATACAATGAATAGTGGCTGATGGTTTTTCTGAGTATCCTATGGTAACTATGTTCTGTTCCTATGTGCTTCCTTTCATTTAGGAACTGTATCTTAAAGACATGCAAATGGCTTCTCGAAATAAATAGCAATTCAGCACCCAGCAGGAACAAGATACAACCTCATGCAGACATATGGCAGAAATGGATCAAACAGAGTTCATTCATAGAACTCAGCCACTGCAAAACCCATATGAGTTGTCATTAAGATTTAGACTACCAGCAGTTCAGGAATGGCATTCCATATGCCTCTGCTCAGTGTTTTGGGTCTATTTTTCTGGTAGCAGTAGTAGTAGTCTTGGCGTTTGTTCGTTCGTTCGTTCAGTTTGTGATGATTTCTGGTAATTCTGTTCACTTTGAGAGAGAGAGAGAGAGAGAGAGAGAGAGAGAGAGAGAGAGAGGGGTGATTGTTCACGCAAATATCCAATGAAGAGTGTTTTTCCCCTGCTGAATTCAACTCACAGCCAGCCAGCATCAGTTGCTCATAAAATTGGGGTCATGATCAAGAATCAAAATAGCGGTAGCAGTTGGTGTAATAGTCAGCTGCTGAAACGCTATGTAGCAGGTGCTACATAGTGGTAGCGGCACTACATAGCAGGTAGTTGTGTGATTTTTAAAAAATGTCAAGAAATCCAAAAACATTACAAAAAATTCGGAATATTGCAAAAGGCTATAATGTGTTTTTTTTTTTCCAAAAGTAACTAAGATAAGGGGGCTTAGCAGTCCCCTTATTGTATTTTTTTATCTCTCAGGTGTGTCTTCTAGCTTTAGATCAGAAGAAAGTGATGTTAGGGGCCCAACTTAGAGAAGAATTGTAGTAAAAATGGAAGAAGAGAAGTAAAAAGAGAGAATGGGGATCCTTTGAAGTCATCAAAACCCAACTGCTACATAGTGGCATTAACACTCAAATAGCATAGCAGCCCTTACCGTTGCGGCCAATATAGCAGCCACTATTTTGATCCACAGTCATGATTCAGAAACATTATACCAAACAGCAGCAACTAATCCAGTCTTAATGTACTGAAACAACTCCACGTAAAAAATACAAATTATGGACCTATTATGAGGCTGCTTTTGCGGAATTCCAAATACTATATATACTGCTGTAGAAAACTGAAAATCAGCTTCTTCATATTTTCCAACCTTTTCAGCAAGGTATTCTCTTTCTGATCCCAGATATGTTGCTTTACTGCATAGATGTTGTATGAACCAGAAACAACAAGAAATCTTGTTCAGCGAGCTGTATGAACCAAAACACAGCAAATTTCTTTTGCAGCAAGTTACTGTTTCTTGCTTAGAAGAGTTCACTTAGTTGACCCTATGGGTCTGGTTGGCTGATTTAATCCTTGAAAATTTTGAATTGCTCCTTCAAAAGCAGGACCTAGTTTCATTCTTAGGAAAATCTTCTACTGATACCAAGTTGAGTTTGTAAATCTGAAGTTAATAGGGTTATGTTGTAGAAAGATCTGAAAAATGAGGGTTTCCGAGAAAAAGGAAGAAAATACTTTAGATGTGAATGAAGCTGAAGTTTTTGCTCGTCTGGTCCGTTGTCATGAGTTGCGTTGATTGGGAGGTTACAATGCTATTATTGAAGGTGACTCTTTTTATGCAATTCAGTGGGGCTTGGGAAATTCTTCTTATCCTTGGCATTTGGCAGACAGGATGGAGAGGTGCAGGAAATTTTATGCCATCTGGGTGTTCTTTTTAATCATGTGTTAAGAAAGGCTAATGTCATGGAAGATGGTTGTGCTAGAAAAGGAGTTCTTTGCTCTGCCATATCCTGTGATGTTTAGTTTCTTTTAGTTGTTCAGTTTATTTATTTATTTTTTTCATGTAATGGTGTTTGGTTTTCTTGGGTTGGCTAGTTTTGTTTAGCTTTCCTTTGTTTTTTTTTTCTTTTTTGGTTTTAATAAAATTTACTGTGATACGAAAACGAAGAAAACAAGAGATATAAAAGGGTTTTGGCAAAGAGAAAGAGAGGGTCGTCCATTCTAGGTTCAGATGACCATACTCATCTACTTAACTAATTAAACTTTCTACAGTTACAAATAACCCTCTAATGTTCATACTACTTAAAATGCAGTCCTTATTTTAGCTAAAATTACATAAAAAAACAGATTCGGTCTTATGACAGTTAGCACTTTGAGGGACTGCTGCATGAATTTCCATGCAACAGCATGGAGGAACAGAATTTCCATATAGACAGTTTAGTTGCACAGTTCTGACAACTGTACAGTTCTGGCCCTCTACAACTGTCTGTACTTGATGTACAAGACCTACTTATCCAAAGGCTGAATGGCAGCAATATTAGGTGTCCATTCCCAATTAAGAAAGCTAAAGTAAAACCTCATGGGCAATGGCCATTGAACAAAGCTGACTTTTCTGCCACCTGCCCTCTTTGGTTTAATAATTTTTACATAAAGTTGAGAGGACAAAATGCAGATTCACTAATACCTGAAAATAGCACCAATAAAAACACAAAAACTGGGGGAAAAGACCATAATCCATATATGGATAACAAACAGATTCACACCAAGAACTCAAAATTTTTAACCAGCCAAAATTGAGAGGACAAAAGAACAAATGAGAAAATGCAGCAAATACCTTGGAATCCCTTCCCGATGGAGGTGCCAGAAACATCAACAAGGTCTCCTTCCTTGAAGACTTCCTCTGGAAGGAGCTTCTGATTGGGCTCAAAGCCATCGACCGACACCAGCCGGAACTCCTGAAGGTGCCTCATAGGAATGGCACCAATCTTGTTGAGATGGCCAAGCTCCCCTTTGGTAAGCTTCCTATCTCGAACCCTCCGGTAGCCAACCTGGACTGCATCGTATCCATCAGTAGCAGCAGTCTTGACTTGAGTGACAATGTTGCCCTCACGGAAGCCGACAACAGTCACAGGAATGACCTTTCCCCCTGGCTCAAAGTAAGTCATCATGCCCAACTTGGTTCCCATGACTCCAATTCCAGCTTCATAGCTCATGGTTGTGATTCTTCTCTTCATCCTCCATCCAAATCCATACCTATACCCATTTCCTTCTAAACCTGTCCACAAGGGTGAACCATTATACTGGAGGGATGTCTTGCTTAAGGTTAGCGGGGTGGTCACTCGAGCAAGGGAAGAAGAGCGAGCGGGAAATGCATTCTGCCGGGAGGAGATCATGGCAAATGATATGGGGCACCAACATCCCGCTACAGTAACCACCATCTTTTATGGTCAAAACTCCCCGTTCTTTTGTCCTTGCTTTCAGTTTCAGCCTTCTTTATCCTGACTAAGATCAAATGGAAAGCCCACGAGTTTCTCAGGAATTATTGAAAGAAGTTTATTGCTCGACACTAATACAAAGGAATTCATGCCACAAACGGCTAAACATGAAGAGAAAAGGTGAATATACATAGATGATTATCAAATAACTCCCTTTTAATGGTAATAGAGCCAAGGGAAGATGGGAAATGAATACCCAGCCACCACCATTGCAATTCAATACATTGCAAAGTCAAGGACAAGGTCTCATCTGCATCTCCATCTCACACCCCTCACCTCATATCCTTGACACCACATCTCTCTAATAGTCCTTCATTGGAGCTCCTTTGAACATGAATTCCTGTGTAATTTGACACAAACAAACTGGCCCTAATTTTTCCTATAAGTAACCGCGCTTAGAATTACTTTCAAAAACATCAGTTTCAGGAAATCTAAAATGGCCGAAATTTCACGCTAACCACAGTTATATGCACAGTTGAACTGATCAAGTATGAAAAAACAAAAATAATAATAATAAGATATATATATATATAAGTCCATTACCAAACTCCAATTTGAGTGAAATTTGGGACACTGGCATATGATGTGAAAAACAAGCAATGAGTACCCTGAAATGGTTAAGGGTTCCATAAATACAAACAAAAGGAGCCCTTATGACTTGCATTTCAAAAGGCATTTTGGTTTATGCGTTCAATGGAAACAAACCCAAATGCACTCAAATGGAACCCAAATCCAAACAGGCTCTCTACTCTCTACTCTCTACTCTCTACTCTCTACTCTATAGTCTATCTAACAACACCCAAAATGAATAAAACGCTGATGAACCTGAAAACGGCCGAGAAGGTAACCAAATGCAACAGCCCCAAGTGCCGCAGAATTATATATATATGAAAGTCTACATCCCCAACTGGGTCAGTCTTGAAACGATTCCAAACGGGAGAAAAACCATTTCAAGCATTTCTGCTCCTCCTAAACCGCCTTATCCGTAAGAACAGACGAAAAGATGGGAGAAGAAAAAGAAGAGGAGGAACAAGAAGAGGATGAGGCATACCTTTAAAGAGGGAACTGGACAGAGGCAAGACGCTGCGTGACAGAAGCCAGAGAGAGAGAGAGAGAGAGAGAGAGAGAGAGGATAAGGAGGGCTGTAGGCCTGTAAGTAAAGATATTAGATGAAACTCAAGGGGCATTTTTAAATTTAAATGAATTTTTTTATTTTTTATTTGAAATTAAATTAAAATTACTTAAATAAGTGAACAAACATTCAATAATAAAATGTGAATTAAGTTGTATTTCTCGAAATGAAGTTTATAGTGACATTATGGTAATATATAAGAACTTTAAATAAAATTTTGCAAGTTTGATAATAATTTCAACTATATGAGAGTTAGAATAAAAAAATTAAAATTCCAAGCATGAGAGTTTTCTGAAAATAAAGTTACAACAACTATGATGATCATTTCTAGTTTGAATTAAATTTTACGAACATTACAATTATGTTAACGTTGTGAAAGTGATTCGGTTTTTGTTGTTGAGGCATTGAATGCTTCCTCTTCGAATATGTCTAGACAGGATCTTTTAATTGAAGAGATTAAATAATTTTTTAAGTCCTTTAATAGCTATGGAGTGCAACATGTGGGTAAAGACGGAAATGCAGTAGCTCATAAAATTGGCTAGGTATGCCCAATTTGTAAATGACATGTTGGTCTAGTAGCACTTTATCACATAACTGATTAAACAACATGTACTTGTTTTCTCATGCTGAATAATATTATTCGCAACTCTTTTTATAATAAAAGAAATTGTGAATACTATGATATTTGTAATGCTAAAAAGCCTTCTTCTATTTCTTCTGCC
The DNA here is from genome assembly GCA_037013555.1 of Sextonia rubra. Taxonomy (NCBI): domain Eukaryota; kingdom Viridiplantae; phylum Streptophyta; class Magnoliopsida; order Laurales; family Lauraceae; genus Sextonia; species Sextonia rubra. The sequence goes on from JASUAD010000001.1 coordinate 72,052,339, forward strand.
TATTCAAGTTTTGCCCCCCCTTCTCTCTTAAGAATCAGTCTCGCAGGCACATGCATGTTTCCAACATTCCTTTCGATAACATTGTCTATATGTTGTCGATAAGTCGTCCACCTACATTAAAAGCTTTCTCCAATAAAGTTGTAGACATTAGAATTGTTAGTATATCACGTGTCATGATGAAAAGCGCATGAGATCTACTTTCACATGCTTTCCACCATGCTTGACTGGAGGAATATGGGACTTCAGCTGGAGGAATTAGTAAATATATTGTTAATTTATTGACAGCTTCACTGGATCCAAAGGAACTACTTCATCAAGAGGTCCTAAGAAGATTCCAAACAAGTTTTTTTTTCCTTCCTTGTGGTTGGGGAGTAGCCCATAGGGGTAGAGGTTATAAACAGTCTACCCATTTGGGTAAAATACTCAATAAAAAGTTGTTGTAAATAAGATTTGATTATTGAAATTTTATTGACACTAGTGACATTCATATTATTATTTATTGCTTTAAGTAAAATTTCTACACCTACTAATTTACCCTATGATCGAATACAGAAGATAAAAAAAACATGCTAATGGAGCATTTCTCCAGTGTTTTAAAATTCATTTCCATTGCTATACACATTTCCTTGAAAGTTTCTACATAATTTTTATCTTTTTCAAAAGTATTACTAATCCCATAAAAATTGTTCAAATCTTGAGATGATGTGAGGTAATATACTCTAGAAAAAAAAAGGTTGCATCATAAAAAACACTTCTAAAATTCTCTTTTATTTCAAAAACAAGCCAATCATCTCCACTTGTAGAAATATTCGCATGTGATAAATATAAACCATAGTATTGATTAACTACTTTTTTTTTATAATTGCAAGTTTCTCTTATAACGTTTGATAAGTGAAAATCAACCTATGTTTTACCTCGAATTGTATTTTTAAAGATTTTTTTATTAAGAGTTCTACATCTTTCCTTCTAATTTTATTTTCTCAAAGGAGATGAAAAAAGATAGCCCACAATATAGTTAATTATGTCTATTATAGGCTTAATAAATTTTAGAGTTTTCTGTAAATACCCCCCTAAGGTTTATAAGATTTGTAAATAGGCCCCTGTAGTTTTAGTATTTACAAATAGTGTTTTGCCTTTTCATTTTAAAGTACTTTAAACTTTTAGAGTAAAATGAAACTTTTACCTATCTCTTTTTGCACTATATGCTTAATTTTAAAAGCTTAAACTTTTTTTTCTCTGACAACATTAATAGTTACATTTAGTGAGAGACAATACTGTATATAAATCTAATTTTCTCAATCCTAGACCCATTTCATTAAGTCTAAATCCATCAAAATGGCAAATCAACATATGTACTTATAATTAGTTATAATTGATCCTATCCATGCCTGACCCACCATTTGATTGATGAAAGCTTTCAAAGACATGATTATACTTTATGTGCACAAGAGAGTTATGGGAGAGAGGCCATTAGCACTTGGGATAAAATAAAATATTTTTTTAAATAATAATATACTCCTTTTTTGTTTAATGGGTGTAAGGGTAAAATAGCCATTTTTATAAAAATTCAGCAAAAAAACTCATGGTAGTTTCCCATTTTTATTAGGAATATCTATTTCGAGGACCTCACAGGTATTAAAATGAAAATGCAGGGGCCCATTTACAAATACTAAAGCCACAGGCACTTATTTACAAATCCTAATAAAGTTAGGAGGTATTTACAAAAAACTCTAAATCTTATGCATCTTGTACTACAAGAGTTAAGATGCAATATGTAGTACAAGATGCAATATGCACATTTATGGTGATGCATAACCCCGCTTAATTTAAATGTGGGCCCAGATTTTATTATTTCAACTGCTCAATTGTTGAAGCCTGCATTATCTAAAGTTATAAAAATTATTTTATTTTAAATATTATAGTCTCTTTTTTTTTCTATGAGAATAGAATTAATCCTAGAGCCAGAGCACTCAAGTAAAGAGAATGATTCAGTTATTATCAATTGCAATACAAGCTTTTTTTTTTTTTTTTTTTTTTTGATAACCTAGGGTATCTTTGGCAAGACCCACCTTTGGACCTTTGGCCTCCGACCCGGGAGTTACCTGATTCTGACGAGTAAGGGCTATTCCCTAGGGAGTAGTTATATGGCCACACACAGTACACGAATAACGTAGGAGGCAGGAGTCGAACTTGAGAATTTGAGGAGTAAAACCAAAGCTCAAATTAATTGAGCCACCGCCTTGACGGCCTGCAATACAAGCCTTTTAATTTAAAACAAAAAAAAAATTTTTTTTTTTGATGAATTGATGTTTTTAGGTTCTTGGGTATGCTTGTTATGAGTAAATGTTTAAAGCAGGTTTCAGCAAAAAGAAAAGAAAAGAAAAGAAAAAGTTTAAAGCAGGTGATGTTTGGGGACCTATCCTATGCTATCGCGTATGATGACTGTATGAAGCCTACCTACTCCTGCCGGGTCTACTTCGACATGCTATACAGTATGATGAAGCCTTCCCAACTCCGTTGGGTATAAGAGATCTGGGCTCCACCCTTTTAGACATTGTATTTGCGTGGCTCCATTTTTATGTACGCTTGTTCTTGGTTTGCTGATCAATGTACACAATTCCTTTAAAGCAAGTAATTTTTTTAGGAAATTAATAGTAGGCCCATTACCATATTCAACATATATTCTGTCCTTGGTTAGCTGGCTACTGGATGTAATTTTCTGGAGAGGTCCATTTTCTTGTGAAGTTACTATGAATAATTGTGTATAGCATCTGAGATTCTGAATGTTTCAGGCAGAAAATTGTTCCCACAATTTCACTATGGAAAGCTGGGATACTAGTTGGGTAGCCATCAGTAGTAGTACTTTGAATTAGATTATTTTGAAAATGATTGGACGTTTGATTATCTTCCATGCCTTACATGAATTCATCAGGCATCTCAATCACCTCTGAAGTATGGGGAGTTCTAGATACTCCAAGCCTGCAGGAGCATGCTGCGTGTCAGAGTTTCCGCATCCTCAAAACATTTGAAAACTTGCCCTGAAATTGTGCACAGGGCAACATACCTTCATCAGTTTCTAATCTAATCTTTTCCTCTAATTAGGTACTTTCCGTATGTAGATGTTGCAGTTTGGGAAATTATCCTACACAACAACTAGTCTGCTCTTGAGTGTATAGGCATGGATTAGCTTTAACGAAACCAATGAGCTGAATAAAGTTCATTGGTAGGAATTGTAACCTTCTCCAATGTTTTCCTCCGTTGTTTCTTGACAAATCTCTGAGCCGCCCACAACCAATGCTTCTGTCCTCGACAAATCCCTGAGCCACCCCACAGTTAGCAAAAAAAGTAGAAAATAATATTTTGAGGTGACTGTTAGTTAATTGCAATAACTGGCTTGAATTATGTGGATTAAGCTTTCAAGACAAGGATTGTGAAGCAATTCTAATCGAAGTTGTGGACACCCTGTTTGGCTGTTTCCATTTTCTTTTACTGTTGCGCTTATTGGACATGAGACCTCCCATGAAAATGTGGCAAAGGCGGCATCTTGTCACGATGATATTAAGCAAGTGAATGCGGGAATTTTCATCTCCCAGAGAATTTGCCATATTTGGTGTCACACCCCCAAAACTGGGCTAGATCCAAACTCGGTTTTAGGGGTGTGAGAATTAGGGCCAATAAAATTTTTCTAACATAAACGATACGGACCCTAATTTCTAGTGGATCGAAGTCCTTCGTGAGGCTATGCTTGGTAATCAAGCAACCATAATCACACGCGGAACTAAAATCCATATTCATCGCAGACGATTATCATATAGCAATCATATAACAAATCCCATTAATAATAAAATCAAGGTCAAGTACTTCGAAGCATAGTAATTAAAGTTATAATTCCAAGACAAATAAATTTAATAAATAAACTAATGGCCCAAACATGACCTTATTACATAATCTAATGTTCCGATCTCTACACCAACTCTAGGACACCTCGGATGATGTCATTGGTGCTCCAATCAATAACTCCGCCATCTGGCAGAATCCCTTGCGTCACTTGACCCATCCGGCTCAACACCGATAACAGGACCTAGATACCAAAAGTAGTGAGTCAGATTGACGTAATCTGGCAAGAGGGTAAACTACAAGTAATGAATTAATTAACTGAATGAAACATAATATTTATTATGGCTCAAAATATATCAGATGCAAACCCCAATGGCATGAATGCACAAAACGGGTATCCTCGCAAATACTATATACCAAAAATGGGTATTCCCGCAGACAGATAAACAGAAACGGGTATTCCCACAAATAAATATACAGAAATCGGTATTCCCGCAAATAAATATATAGAAACGGGTATTCCCGCAGATAAATATATTAGAAACGGGTATTCCCACAGTTAAATATACAGAAACGGGTATTTCCGTAGACAAACAAACAGAAACGGGTATTTCGGCAAATAACATATAGAAACGGGTATTTCCGCAAACAGAATAACAGAAACGGATATTCCAGCAAATAATATACAGAAATGGGTATTCCCGCAGATTATATATAGAAACAGGTATTCCCACATATAATATAACAAAAGGCACAACTGTGTACTATAATCGACAGTACACGCTGACTCAACGGCGTACGTTCACCTCCAAACTACAGTCGGTCAGATATAAATACAAATATACATATTTACAAATACATACGTATACCAATGCAAAATAAACCATGATATGAAACCCTTAATCTCAATATTCATCCCAATATCAATTTGAGTATTTACACTTTTAAATTTGAAAGTGCATTATGAACGTGTGTCAATTTAAGTTCTCTGAGGGTAAGCACTAAACCATCTACGATCATAGTTAATTAAATATACACATGAGAACCAACCTTTTTCATAATGGAAATGTGAGTCCACGATGCCAATAACCTACTTTCAATGTCTATCATGTGGTGCATCCTGAACCTCACATTCCCATTCTGTAATTAATCCAATTCTTATGTGAACATTCAACTAACTTTTCTAAAAAGACATGATTCATCTAATCCAATTATGTAGATTTAGTGTGTGTTACAAATTGGGTAAAAGATACTCAAATTCCAACTCCAACTTAAATCAAATTATATTCAAACGGTTAGGGAACAATTAAGTCTTTAATTATCATTATTGTGCATAAAAAGCACCTTATTATTTTATATAAAATAAAAGTTCAAAATTCCGGATTCAAATTCGAAATTTAATCTCAATTTAAAAACCAAATTAGAATTTCAAATAATTTCCAATTAAGACTTAATCACTCCCCATTCCATCTTAATTAAACTCTAACCAATTTAAATAACATATTAATAAAAAAATAATTAAAACCCCAATTAAATTTATAAACAATCCTAACCAAAATCTAATCACCTAATTTAGGAATTAATTTTTATAATTAATCCATCCCAAATTCTTAAGCAATAAATTAAACCATTTACAAATAATATAAGATGCCTTAATTAATATATATACATATTTATTTTAATTGAAATGGCCCTAGCTTGATAAAACCCGGCCCAACCACGGCTGGGCCCTACAGCAACCCGGGCCGGGCGCTGCCAGGCCCAGCTGGCTTGGCTGCCCAGGCAGTACTGCTGCCTGGCCAGCGCTGGCAGCGGCAATGCCTTTTTTTTATTTTAAAAATATATTTTTATATTAATTAAAAGAAAAGAAATCAAATCTCCATTATTAATCCAAATCAAGGTATTAAATCAAAACAATGAAATCATACAAAAAGTTTAAATCTAAATGAAGAAATCCTACAAAATAGCATGTTATTCAATAAGCAACTAAAAGATATGCAAGTAACCAAAAGCTACTGTTTACAGTTATCCATTTGCTTGAATCTCGAAGCCAAAAGCAAATTTAAATATCAAAGCTTAGAAGATCCAACATTGGTTTTCCCCCGGAGAACTTTTAGAGCTTGGTTGCAGAAGAAAAGAAGAAGATTGGAGAATGGGGAAAACCCTAAGCGTTTATATTGAGAGTAGGTTTTTCTAAATTAAAGGTTTTTCTAAATTACAAGGAAGGGCTCCCCTGCTTTCCAGTATGTTTTACGAAATTCCAAAAAGAGTATTTTGGCTTAAAAGGGTCAAATAGCACAAACCCAAGGCCCAAGAGTGATTACTCAGCCCATATAACCCCTCTCAGCCCAACTCAAACCCAACAGACTGCTATGACCCAAAAATAAAATTTTGGGGCATGACATTTGGGTGACTGGTGATTGGTGAAGATGATCCTGCCCCTACCGTTGCAAGGCTAATGAACTTTTTTTGGCGCTCCAAAAGCAGATGTCTCTCACATCAACTTCCCTTGAGTACTGGTCGTTGAGAGACTTGCTGCATTGGACCTAGGTAGGAATTAGGATACAGGTACCCAACAATGAAAGGGGAAATGGCTTTGAAAGAGAATGTAAACTCACAAGATTCTTCTTCGCAGAACCTAATTATAGAGATTATTGAATGCTGCGGCCTCTCATCGTCCATCGAACAACTAGACCATTAGGTGTCCCATACCTACATCGAATCTGATCATATCTAGATGTACTATTGTCCCAGTTGTCATGTTTATGATAAAAGAAAACTTTCAGGTTTTTGCAAATTAAAGAATGTAGGGTGTTGAGACCCTACTAGGAATGGTTGTGATTCTTGGTTACTTTTGTTTTGTGTCATCTGCAAATTAGACTCATTTTACCCTGTTTGAATTAGTTGAACCACCAGTGATAAAGGTTATCTTTGCAAATGCACTCATCCACAGTCATTGATGAGCAGATCAAATTTCATGGGTCCTGTGTTTGATCAAGCCCTGGATTATTTGGATCGATTTGATCCATCAAGGAGCTTTTGATCAATCTCAAACAGGGGCCAATCAAGCATAAAGGCTCATTTCAAAGTTTTTTACATTCATATATTAAGAACAATTGGGGTGTTGATCTTTACATCTGCATTGCACTCTTTCTTTTCCACTGGAAAAAAACATCAAAATCATGATATGAATTGTTGGCTGTTTGTTGTTGAACGTGAGTTCAACCAGGCCGTTATTGGCTGCTACCAACTGCTGTTGTATGCAGATGAAAATAACCGGGAAAGATACACACTCAACAGCTTTTTTTTTACTAATATATTCAGTAGAAATGAATAGACATAACTCTGTTTAAACTTCTCAATATTTCATTCATTTCAATACACATTACAAAGGACTCATTACATAATATTCTAAGATACTAACAACCATGACAAGTGACCCATGTATACGACTTTATCAGAGGAGCATGACTCTCCACTAACACTACTTGTCCACATGTACAAGTGACTTTTTTAAAGTCGTAGTCATTTACAAAACACAAACAACCTAGTTAACAAATGATGAGACTCGCAGGTCAGTTAACTGCCATCTTCTTCGTCGCATGTGTGACATCTTGGGGTCCCACATCAATTATAGAGAGGAAAAGTGAATTGGTTTATATATAGAGCTTGCACCCTTACCTTGCATGAGGCCTTTTGGTGGGTTGAGGCCACCAGAAACAAAACCGTGAGGCCCATGGGCCAAAGCGGACAATATCATACATGTGTGAAGGGTGGGGCGTTACAAATGGTATCAAAGCCAAGTTGGGGATGAATGTGAATGGCCCAAACTTACCATGGCCTAAGATCCTATGGGAAAGATAATTAGGAGTCAATGGTTTTTGTTTATAGGAAAAAAATATATATATATATATATTGACTCATAATTTCACATAACCCTATTTTCTTCTTTTTGGGGGACGTGACAGTTGGTATTAGAGAAAACGGGCATGTTTCTAAATAATTAAAAGTGGATAGAAACATAGGACGTGTGTGAGGTTCCGATTTCGTTAGACAGATTTTACCCGCTTTGTGTAAAGTCTATAGAATTGTTTGTTAGAATTTGTTTAATCGAAATTCACCATCTTGACCTATTTTACAGATCATGGCTCAACGAGTTACTCGTTCACAACCCAACGGAGACAATTTGCCATCCGAGGATAACAGATTCTCCCAACTTTTGCAGGCCTTTATGCAAGTTCAAAATAATCAAATTACTATGCAAAGAGAACATGAGAGACAAAGAGCTGCAGATAGGCAACAAGATCGTGAGGAGAGGGCCGCCGAACGAGCACGGGTTAATGCAGAGAGGACCGCAGAGAAAGCCCAAGCAGATGCTGATAGGGCAGTATTTCAGGCCCAGCTGTTAGCTGTCGCAGATAGAGTAGGACAGCCAGTTCAGGTTACTTTACCTCCGAAGGATGTGGATCCTAACGACATTTTTGATAAATTCATAAAGAGGTTCCCTCCACAATTCCATGGTACAGAGGATACTATGGCTACCGATGATTTCTTAGAGCATCTGGAGCAGATTTTTGCAGCATTCAAATGTACGGGCATTCAACAAGTCCAGTTAGCTGCATATATGTTGAAAGGGGCAGCTAAGCAATGGTGGGATTTTGTTAAAGCAACTGTACAAGCAGATATAGTACAGGAGGTCGAGGCTTGGACAACATTTATGACGGCGTTCATGGATAAATTTGTGCCTCAATATCTATAGGATCAGAAGATGGAAGAATTTGAAAAATTGAAACAGGGTGACATGACTATCCAGCAGTATGAGACCAAGTTTACAAGGTTTGTCTAAGTATGCACCTACTCTTGTCCATCCCTTGAAAAAAAAAGTCCGACGTTTCCTCAAGGGTATGAATGCTCGTATCCCATCAAAAATAGGAGATACGGAACGACCAACATTTTAGGATTATGTCAAGAGTGCAAATTGGGCTAAGGGCATGGTTAAGCGGGAAGACGAGGAGGCGGCCTCATCAGGGTCAAAGCAGCGACAAATGCAGAATCAGTTTGTAAGCCAACCTCAGCAAAAAAAGCAGAAGTTCCAGAACTCTAATCCTGGTACGAGAAAGCCGCAGTGTGTTCAGTGCGGGTATGACCACCCAACAGAGAGGTGTCGGTGGGGTACAGAGCTTTGTTTTTATTGTGGACAGCCAGGGCATAAAACTCGTGATTGTCCTAACGGAGGTCGAGAGCGCACATTAGCGCGGGAGGCAGCACAGGGTGGTTATGCACAGCAGCAGCCGGGGAGGCAAGCACCCCAGTTTAGGCCCCAGCAGCCTTCCCAGCAGCCACCTCGGGCTCCATAACAGCAACAATTTAGAGCCCCAGCGCCCCAGTATCAGCAGATTAGGGGACCAGCCCCTCAGCAGCAGCAGCAGAGAATAGTAGGCCAACAAGGCCAAGGGCAGCAGATGGGTCACCAACAGCACAGGGGTCAGCAAAGGCCACAGTGGCCAGTGCTGGGACAACAACAAAGGCCACAGCAGGTTGGACGAGCTTATGCCATCACTCACGAGGAAGCAGATGCTTATGGGGAGTGCGTGGAAGGTAATATTCTAATCTCAGATATTGAAGCTAAGGTGCTATTTGATTCTGGTGCCACCCATTCTTTTGTTTTTCAAACTTTTGCTAAGCATTTGCATGAGAAGGTAGCGCGATTAGATTGTCCTCTATTAGTTAATACCCCCATGGGTGGGCGACTTAGATGTCATCAGTACTTTCCTCGTGTCCGAGTTCAAATAGAGAAGTTGATTTTACCAACAAACTTGGTGCTTATGATGATGAATGACTTTGATGTCATTTTGGGCATGGATTGGTTAAGGACCTATCGAGCTAATATGGACTGTTTTAACAAGATTATCAAGCTTAAAGTCAAATTAGAAACTGTTAAGTTTATTAGACAATCGAAAAGGATTCCCACAAGCCGGATATCAGCTTTGATGGCATATCGTATGCTAAGGAGCGATTGTGAAGGTTACTTAGCGTTTATCACGGAGGATAAACAGTCCAAGGCGGAGGGGGATGTATCAAAGATACCTGTAGTTTGTGAGTTTCTGGATGTCTTTCCAGATGAGATTCTAGGATTACCGCCGATTCGAAAAATTGATTTCACCATAGAGCTAGCTCCAGGAATAGCACCGATCTCAAAAGCTCCTTACAGAATGGCACCAGCTGAGTTGAGAGAATTGAAAATTCAGATGCAAGACTTGTTGGATAAAGGTTTCATAAGGCCTAGTGTATCACCGTGGGGAGCACCTGTTCTCTTTGTTAAGAAAAAGGACAGTTCCATGAGGATGTGCATCGACTACAGACAACTCAATCAGGTCACGATAAAAAACAAATATCCATTACCTAGGATCGATGAGTTGTTTGATCAGTTACAGGGAGCTGAACTCCTTTTGAAAATAGACCTGAGGTCATGATACCATCAGCTGAGAGTTAGAGATCAGGATGTGCAGAAGACAGCATTCCGGACTAGATACGACCATTATGAATTTTTAGTGATGCTGTTTGGGCTAACAAATGCTCCAGGAGTTTTCATGGCTTAGATGAACAAGATCTTCGCTCTGTTTCTTGATCAATTTATGGTGGTTTTCATCTTCGCTCTGTCTCTCGCTCCAAATCTCGTGAGGAACATGAGAACCATCTTAGAACTGCATTGCAGACTTTGAGGGATCACCAGCTCTATGCGAAATTGAGTAAGTGTGAGTTCTGATTGGAGCAGGTGTCTTTCCTCAGTCACATTATTAGCAGAGAGGGTCTAGCGGTGGATCTAGCGAAGATTAAGTCAATTTTCAATTGGCAAAGACCCACTTCAGTGTCAAAGATACACAGTTTTCTTGGTTTGGCTGGTTATTACAGGAGATTTGTGCAAGGATTTTCGTCAATTGTAGCGCCGTTGACTAAATTAACATGGAAAGATGTGCCTTTTATGTGGTCTGACGAGTGTGAAGCCAGTTTTCAAGAGCTAAAAACCCGGTTGACTACAGCTCCTGTACTTACACTACCATCGGAGAATGGTCAATTTGTGATTTATACTGATGCTTCAGGTGTTGGTTTGGGATGTGTACTCATGCAGGATGGAAAAGTTGTTGCCTATGGGTCTGGACAACTTAAGGAACATGAGAAAAAGTATGCTACTCATGATCTTGAGCTCGCAGCAGTAGTTTTTGCGCTAAAAATGTGGAGACATTATCTGTATGGTGTGAGATTTGAAGTGCATTCGGACCATAGGAGTCTTCAGTATTTATTCACTCAACCAGAGTTGAGCATGAGACAGATCAGATGGATGGAATATATCAAGGACTTTGATTTTCCGATCAAATACCATCCAGGGAAAGCCAATGTAGTGGCTGATGCACTAAGCAGAAAAGCAGCAAGGAATGTATGTTTGCGGACAGAATGGTCGTGGACAGAGATATTTCTGGACTTAGGGGTTGATTTACAGCTGGTTAATGATAGAGTGATGATTGCCAGTATGTTTGTTTAGGAACCAGAAATTTTGGGCAGGATCAAAAGCACACAATCAGAGGATCCAGAGTTGGTCAGGGTGATTGAGCAGATTAAGAGCAGGCCAGACTTTAGATTGATAGATGGTGTGTTGTACTATCAGGATAGATTGTGTGTGCCAAATATAGAGGAGTTGAAGAATGAGATCCTGACAGAAGCGCATCATTCTCGTTTTACCATTCACCCTGGTAGCACAAAGATGTACCAGAATCTCCGTAGTCATTACTGGTGGAACAACATAAAAAAGGAGATTGCAGGATTTGTTGCCAGGTGTTTGGTTTGTCAGCAGGTTAAGGCAGAACACAAGAGACCCACAGGACTTTTGAAGCAGTTGGCAGTGCCGGATTGGAAATGGGAACATATCACGATGGATTTTATATCAGGACTTCCGATGATTCATGGTAAAGATAGTATTTGGGTGATAGTGGACAGGTTAACTGAAGTTGCACATTTTCTGCCAATGAGCTTAAAGACAACCAAAAATGAGTTGGGCAAGATATATATGGAGGAAGTAGTTAGATTGCACGGTGTACCGGTATCGATCGTCTTAAATAGAGATTCGAGATTTCTGAATAAGTTCTGGACATGACTTCAAGAGGCACTCGATACTACCTTGAACTTCAGTACAGCATATCACTCGGAGACAGATGGGCAGACTGAGAGAACCAATTAAACACTGGAGGATATGTTGCGTGCTTGCGTGTTGGACTTTGGAAAGGATTGGCAGAAAAGCCTTCCTCTTTGTGAGTTCGCATACAACAATAGCTACCATTCAAGTATTGGTATGGCCCCTTTTGAAGCATTGTATGGGCGCAGATGTAAAACCCCACTTTGTTGGGAGGAAGTTGGTGTTCGGAGTTTTCACGGGCCATCGATAGTCAGTGATACCAGTGAGAAGGTTCAGCAAATTCATGCCAAATTGAAAATTGCCAGGAGTAGACAGAAGAGTTATGCTGACTTGAAGAGGAGAGATCTCGAGTTTGCAGTGGGCGATCATGTGTTTCTAAAAGTGTCACCGGCTAGAGGAACACTCAGATTCAGACAGAAGGGCAAGCTATCTTAGAGATTCATCGGGCCGTTTGAGATTCTCGAGAGAGTGGGAGATGTAGCCTACAGATTGGCATTACCAGCAGAGTTGTCAGAAGTTTATAACGTCTTCCATATCTCAATGCTAAAAAAGTACGTCGCCGATCCTTCGCATGTTCTTCAATATGAACCACTCGAGATTCAGCCAGATGCTACCTACGTGGAGAAGCCGTTGTGGATCATTGATACGAAGGAGCAAGTCCTATGGACGCGAACTATTCACTGGGTGAAGGTTCAGTGGGAGCACCACAGTCCAAGGGAGGCCACTTGGGGGCTCAGAGACCAAGTGAAGAAGTTGTACCCGGATCTTCTCCCTGAGGTACGTTAGACATTTGGAGGACCAAATGTTCTAAGGGGAAATGTTCTAAGGGGGAAGGAATGTAACGTTCCTAACCCAAGTTGTTATTTTAATTAATTTAAATATAATTTTATTTAATTGTTTGTATTTTAGTTAATTATGGTTATTATAATTATTTAACTTTCTTTTGGGTTTTGGGTTAATCGGATAGTAATTTTAGGATCATGAGTATCCATCATTTGACCCGGCCCAATTCGGACCCATTTTGGGCCCATTAAACCCAATAACTCAAACCAGGTCCATACTTATAAATTAACCTAAACAATAGGGTCCTTTTTATAAAAACCAAAAATTTTCCAAAAACCCTAATGCCTACTTATATAAGACGATGAGCAGCCTTATTTTTTCCCATCTCTGCAGTGCCCATTCTCCTCTTCTTTCTCCTCCATCTTCTTCTCTTCTCGATCAGCCTAGGCCAAGCCCAGTCCAAGCCTAGTCCAAGGCTTCCACAGGTTGCATATTCTTCATCATCTCTTCTTCTTCTTCTTCCTCTTCTTCTTCATCTTCTCAGTTGGGGTTTGGCAGCGTGTACGAGGGAGAGAGAGATCTAGATTATCCCATCCATTAATCTTCATCAAAGGCAAGTGAAATATTCATTATTTTCAATGATCTACACTGTTTTCTTTGAATCTATGATGATTAGTAGTATTTTGTGAAATGCCCATTTAAATATCTAAAGATTGATGATAGGTTAGATGGGTATGTATTTCACAGATTTTTGTTTGATGGTGTTTCGATGGATTTGATGATTTTGATAGATTTGATGAAAGGGGATCGGGCCATTTTGAAGATGGGCCTTTTTTTTTAAAAGAAAAGAAAAAAAAGAGGTCGATCGTGTCTGGGAATGAACCCAGACACGTTGCTTGTCTGGAGTATATGCAAGCCGTTTCCAAACTTCATAAAAGTGATGGGCCATCATCATTTGTAAAAAAAAAAAGATAATAATAATAATAAATAAAATGAATAAATAAAAAAAGAGGGAAGATGATAGTGCCTGGGGATGAACCCAGACTTGGTGCAAGGTGTTGACCTATAAAAATTGCAAACACTGCAGCGAAGACACCTCATCTCAACTTAATTTAGGCTACAGAGGTTATTTGCAGATCCTGGGGAATCACTGTAAGAACCGGCATTCCATGAAGATCAAGATAGCTGGAACTCTCAGAGGAAGTTCAAATTTCGGGTTGAACAGAGATCATCAAACTCAAAAGCCACAAACATGTCAGCCTGAAGTCAGTTCCCCCCCCAAGCCAAGGGGTCACTGACCAAATCCTGCTTCCCAATGTCCAAAATTAATGAGATTTAGACGCGAAGCTTCAGTCATGCTCAGAAGATACTTTGCAAATTTTCAAAATGAAAAGACTTTGTTTGGCCTAAATTTCATTACGTGTCAGCTTAGAGGACAGTAATCCCGAATTTGGGGGTCATCGGCTAAGATCTTACTTCCAGAAGGCCAAAGCAGATAAAATTTGGAACAAATGCTCAAAGAATGCCCCAAGTTATTCTCCCAAAGTTTCAAGTTAAGGGGAGGCTGTTCGGATAGAAAATAGGCTAACTGTTTCAATGTGGAGTGAATAGTGACCTAATGCATGCAATGAATAGGTTACTGTTCGAAATCCTACTTCCTCAAATCTAAACTGCATGAAATTTGGATGAATACTCCAAGATGTTCTTGACGTCAGTCCCTCCAAGTTTCAAATCAAACCGGGGTCATTTGGGCTTCAAACAGTTGAAACAAGGGCCCACTGTCATAAAAAAGTCAACTGGAGAGTTGACCAAGTTCAGGTGTTCAAACAGAGCTGAAACTTCTATGACACACTCAAAATAGTGTCAAGAAGTATCCCTCCAAGTTTCGTGGCGATTGGACACCGTTTGGGCCTTGAACAGGCGAAAACAAGCCACATATGCAAAATTCCAAGAATGGGCCTTGGGAGTGACCGGGGCCCACAAACAAAAGGAGTTGACCATGTTCAGGTGGTCAAACAGAGCTGAAACTTCTGTGACACACTCAAAATAGTGTCAAGAAGCATCCCTCCAAGTTTCGTGGCGATTGGACACCGTTTGGGCCCCGAAAAGGCGGAAACCAGCCACATATGCAAAATTCCAAGAATGGGCCTTGGGAGTGACCGGGGCCCACAAACAAAAGGAGTTGACCATGTTCAGGTGGTCAAACAGAGCTGAAACTTTTGTGACACACTCAAAATAATGTCAAGAAGCATCCCTCCAAGTTTCGTGGTAATTGGACACCGTTTGGGCCCCGAACAGGCGGAAACAAGCCACATATGCAAAATTCCAAGAATGGGCCTCGGGAGTGACTGGGGCCCACAAACAAAAGGAGTTGACATGTTCAGATGGTCAAATAGAGTTGAAACTTCTGTGACACACTCAAAATAGTGTCAAAATGCATCCCTCCAAGTTTCGTGGCGATTGGACACCGTTTGGGCCCTGAACAGGCGGAAACAAGCCACATATGCAAAATTCCAAGAATGGGCCTTGGGAGTGACCGGGGCCCACAAACAAAAGGAGTTGACCATGTTCAGGTGGTCAAACAGAGCTGAAACATTTGTGACACACTCAAAATAATGTCAAGAAGCATCCCTCCAAGTTTCGTGGTGATTGGACACCATTTGGGCGCCGAACAGGCGGAAACAAGCCACATATGCAAAATTCCAAGAATGGGCCTCGGGAGTGACTGGGGCCCACAAACAAAAGGAGTTGACATGTTCAGGCAGTCAAACAGAGCTGAAACGTCTGTGACACACTCAAAATAGCGTCAAAACGCATCCCTCCAAGTTTCGTGGCGATTGGACACCGTTTGGGCCCTGAACAGGCGGAAACAAGCCACATATGCAAAATTCCAAGAATGGGCCTTGGGAGTGACCGGGACCCACAAACAAAAGGAGTTGACCATGTTCAGGTGGTCAAACAGAGCTGAAACTTCTGTGACACACTCAAAATAGTGTCAAAAAGCATCCCTCCAAGTTTCGTGGCGATTGGACACCGTTTGGGCCCCGAACAGGCGGAAATAAGCCACATATGCAAAATTCCAAGAATGGGCCTTGGGAGTGACCGGGGCCCACATACAAAAGGAGTTGACCATGTTCAGGTGGTCAAACAGAGCTGAAACTTCTGTGACACACTCAAAATAGTGTCAAGAAGCATCCTTCTAAGTTTCGTGGCGATTGGACACCGTTTGGGCCCCGAACAGGCGGAAATAAGCCACATATACAAAATTCCAAGAATGGGCCTTGGGAGTGACCGGGGCCCACAAACAAAAGGAGTTGACAATGTTCAGGTGGTCAAACAGTGCTGATACTTCTGTGACGCACTCAAAATAGTGTCAAGAAGCATCCCTCTAAGTTTCGTGGCGATTGGACACCGTTTGGGCCCCGAACAGGCGGAAACAAGCCACATATGCAAAATTCCAAGAATGGGCCTTGGGAGTGACCGGGGCCCACAAACAAAAGGAGTTGACCATGTTCAGTTGGTCAAACAGAGCTGATACTTTTGTGACACGCTCAAAATAATGTCAAGAAGCATCCCTCCAAGTTTCGTGGTGATTGGACACCGTTTGGGCCCCGAACAGGCGGAAACAAGCCACATATGCAAAATTCCAAGAATGGGCCTCGGGAGTGACTTGGGCCAACAAACAAAAGGAGTTGACATGTTCAGGTGGTCAAACAGAGCTGAAACTTCTATGACACACTCAAAATAGTGTCAAAACGCATCCCTCCAAGTTTCGTGGCGATTGGACACCGTTTGGGCCCTGAACAGGCGGAAACAAGCCACATATGCAAAATTCCAAGAATGGGCCTTGGGAGTGACCGGGGACCACAAACAAAAGGAGTTGACCATGTTCAGGTGGTCAAACAGATCTGAAACTTCTGTGACACACTCAAAATAGTGTCAAGAAGCATCCCTCCAAGTTTCGTGGCGATTGGACACCGTTTGGGCCCCGAACAGGTGGAAACAAGCCACATATGCAAAATTCCAAGAATGGGCCTTGGGAGTGACCGGGGCCCACAAACAAAAGGAGTTGACAATGTTCAGGTGGTCAAACAGAGCTGATACTTCTGTGACACACTCAAAATAGTGTCAAGAAGCATCCCTCTAAGTTTCGTGGCGATTGGACACCGTTTGGGCCCCGAACAGTCGGAAACAAGCCACATATGCAAAATTCCAAGAATGGGCCTTGGGAGTGACCGGGGCCCACAAACAAAAGGAGTTGACAATGTTCAGGTGGTCAAACAGCGCTGATACTTCTGTGACACACTGAAAATAGTGTCAAGAAGCATCCCTCCAAGTTTCGTGGCGATTGGACACCGTTTGGGCCCCGAACAGGCGGAAACAAGCCACATATGCAAAATTCCAAGAATGGGCCTTGGGAGTGACCGGGGCCCACAAACAAAAGGAGTTGACCATGTTCAAGTGGTCAAACAGATCTGAAACTTTTGTGACACACTCAAAATAATGTCAAGAAGCATCCCTCCAAGTTTCGTGGTGATTGGACACCGTTTGGGCCCCGAACAGGCGGAAACAAGCCACATATGCAAAATTCCAAGAATGGGCCTCGGGAGTGACTGGGGCCCACAAACAAAAGGAGTTGACATGTTCAGGTGGTCAAACAGAGTTGAAACTTCTGTGACACACTCAAAATAGTGTCAAAACGCATCCCTCCAAGTTTCGTGGCGATTGGACACCGTTTGGGCCCTGAACAGGCGGAAACAAGCCACATATGCAAAATTCCAAGAATGGGCCTTGGGAGTGACTGGGGCCCACAAACAAAAGGAGTTGACCATGTTCAGGTGGTCAAACAGAGTTGAAACTTCTGTGACACACTCAAAATAGTGTCAAGAAGCATCCTTCTAAGTTTCGTGGCGATTGGACACCTTTTGGGCCCCGAACAGGCGGAAACAAGCCACATATGAAAAATTCCAAGAATGGGCCTTGGGAGTGACGGGGCCCACAAACAAAAGGAGTTGACAATGTTCAGGTGGTCAAACAGCGCTAATACTTCTGTGACACACTCAAAATAGTGTCAAGAAGCATCCCTCCAAGTTTCGTGGCGATTGGACACCGTTTGGGCCCCGAACAGGCGGAAACAAGCCACATATGCAAAATTCCAAGAATGGGCCTTGGGTGTGACCAGGGCCCACAAACAAAAGGAGTTGACCATGTTCAGGTGGTCAAACAGAGCTGAAACTTTTGTGACACAATCAAAATAATGTCAAGAAGCATCCCTCCAAGTTTCGTGGTGATTGGACACCGTTTGGGCCCTGAACAGGCGGAAACAAGCCACATATGCAAAATTCCAAGAATGGGCCTCGGGAGTGACTGGGGCCCACAAACAAAAGGAGCTGACATGTTCAGGTGGTCAAACAGAGCTGAAACGTCTGTGACACACTCAAAATAGTGTCAAAACGCATCCCTCCAGGTTTCGTGGCGATTGGACACCGTTTGGGCCCTGAACAGGCGGAAACAAGCCACATATGCAAAATTCCAAGAATGGGCCTTGGCAGTGACCGGGGCCCACAAACAAAAGGAGTTGACCACGTTCAGGTGGTCAAACAGAGCTGAAACTTCTGTGACACACTCAAAATAGTGTCAAGAAGCATCCCTCTAAGTTTCGTGGCGATTGGACACCGTTTGGGCCCCGAACAGGCGGAAACAAGCCACATACGCAAAATTCCAAGAATGGGCCTTGGGAGTGACCGGGGCCCACAAACAAAAGGAGTTGACAATGTTCAGGTGGTCAAACAGCGCTGATACTTCTGTGACACACTGAAAATAGTGTCAAGAAGCATCCCTCCAAGTTTCGTGGCGATTGGACACCGTTTGGGCCCCGAACAGTCGGAAACAAGCCACATATGCAAAATTCCAAGAATGGGCCTTGGGAGTGACCGGGGCCCACAAACAAAAGGAGTTGACCATGTTCAAGTGGTCAAACAGATCTGAAACTTTTGTGACACACTCAAAATAATGTCAAGAAGCATCCCTCCAAGTTTCGTGGTGATTGGACACCGTTTGGGCCCCGAACAGGCGGAAACAAGCCACATATGCAAAATTCCAAGAATGGGCCTCGGGAGTGACTGGGGCCCACAAACAAAAGGAGTTGACATGTTCAGGTGGTCAAACAGAGTTGAAACTTCTGTGACACACTCAAAATAGTGTCAAAACGCATCCCTCCAAGTTTCGTGGCGATTGGACACCGTTTGGGCCCTGAACAGGCGGAAACAAGCCACATATGCAAAATTCCAAGAATGGGCCTTGGGAGTGACTGGGGCCCACAAACAAAAGGAGTTGACAATGTTCAGGTGGTCAAACAGAGCTGATACTTCTGTGACACACTCAAAATAGTGTCAAGAAGCATCCCTCTAAGTTTCGTGGCGATTGGACACCGTTTGGGCCCCGAACAGTCGGAAACAAGCCACATATGCAAAATTCCAAGAATGGGCCTTGGGAGTGACCGGGGCCCACAAACAAAAGGAGTTGACCATGTTCCGGTGGTCAAACAGAGCTAAAACTTCTGTGACACACTCAAAATAGTGTCAAGAAGCATCCCTCCAAGTTTCGTGGTGATTGGACACCGTTTGGGCCCCGAACAGGCGGAAATAAGCCACATATACAAAATTCCAAGAATGGGCCTTGGGAGTGACCGGGGCCCACATACAAAAAGAGTTGACCATGTTCAGGTGGTCAAACAGAGCTAAAACTTCTGTGACACACTCAAAATAGTGTCAAGAAGCATCCCTCTAAGTTTCATTGCGATTGGACACCGTTTGGGCCCCGAACAGGCGGAAACAAGCCACATATGCAAAATTCCAAGAATGGGCCTTGGGAGTGACCGGGGCCCACAAACAAAAGGAGTTGACAATGTTCAGGTGGTCAAACAGCGCTGATACTTCTGTGACACACTCAAAATAGTGTGAAGAAGCATCCCTCCAAGTTTCGTGGCGATTGGACACCGTTTGGGCCCCGAACAGGCGGAAACAAGCCACATATGCAAAATTCCAAGAATGGGCCTTGGGTGTGACCGGGGCCCACAAACAAAAGGAGTTGACCATGTTCAGGTGGTCAAACAGAGCTGAAACTTTTGTGACACAATCAAAATAATGTCAAGAAGCATCCCTCCAAGTTTCGTGGTGATTGGACACCGTTTGGGCCCTGAACAGGCGGAAACAAGCCACATATGCAAAATTCCAAGAATGGGCCTCGGGAGTGACTGGGGCCCACAAACAAAAGGAGCTGACATGTTCAGGTGGTCAAACAGAGCTGAAACGTCTGTGACACACTCAAAATAGTGTCAAAACGCATCCCTCCAAGTTTCGTGGCGATTGGACACCGTTTGGGCCCTGAACAGGCGGAAACAAGCCACATATGCAAAATTCCAAGAATGGGCCTTGGCAGTGACCGGGGCCCACAAACAAAAGGAGTTGACCACGTTCAGGTGGTCAAACAGAGCTGAAACTTCTGTGACACACTCAAAATAGTGTCAAGAAGCATCCCTCCAAGTTTCGTGGCGATTGGACACCGTTTGGGCCCCGAACAGGTGGAAACAAGCAACATATGCAAAATTCCAAGAATGGGCCTTGGGAGTGACCGGGGCCCACAAACAAAAGGAGTTGACAATGTTCAGGTGGTCAAACAGAGCTGATACTTCTGTGACACACTCAAAATAGTGTCAAGAAGCATCCCTCTAAGTTTCGTGGCGATTGGACACCGTTTGGGCCCCGAACAGTCGGAAACAAGCCACATATGCAAAATTCCAAGAATGGGCCTTGGGAGTGACCGGGGCCCACAAACAAAAGGAGTTGACCATGTTCCGGTGGTCAAACAGAGCTAAAACTTCTGTGACACACTCAAAATAGTGTCAAGAAGCATCCCTCCAAGTTTCGTGGTGATTGGACACCGTTTGGGCCCCGAACAGGCGGAAATAAGCCACATATACAAAATTCCAAGAATGGGCCTTGGGAGTGACCGGGGCCCACATACAAAAAGAGTTGACCATGTTCAGGTGGTCAAACAGAGCTAAAACTTCTGTGACACACTCAAAATAGTGTCAAGAAGCATCCCTCTAAGTTTCGTTGCGATTGGACACCGTTTGGGCCCCGAACAGGCGGAAACAAGCCACATATGCAAAATTCCAAGAATGGGCCTTGGGAGTGACCGGGGCCCACAAACAAAAGGAGTTGACAATGTTCAGGTGGTCAAACAGCGCTGATACCTCTGTGATACACTCAAAATAGTGTCAAGAAGCATCCCTCCAAGTTTCGTGGCGATTGGACACCGTTTGGGCCCTGAACAGGCGGAAACAAGCCACATATGCAAAATTCCAAGAATGGGCCTTGGGAGTGACTGGGGCCCACAAACAAAAGGAGTTGACCATGTTCAGGTGGTCAAACAGATCTGAAACTTTTGTGACACACTCAAAATAATGTCAAGAAGCATCCCTCCAAGTTTCGTGGTGATTGGACACCGTTTGGGCCCCGAACAGGCGGAAACAAGCCACATATGCAAAATTCCAAGAATGGGCCTCGGGAGTGACTGGGGCCCACAAACAAAAGGAGTTGACATGCTCAGGTGGTCAAACAGAGCTGAAACTTCTGTGACACACTCAAAATAGTGTCAAAACGCATCCCTCCATGTTTCGTGGCGATTGGACACCGTTTGGGCCCCGAACAGGCGGAAACAAGCCACATATGCAAAATTCCAAGAATGGGCCTTAGGAGTGACCGGGGCCCACAAACAAAAGGAGTTGACCATGTTCAGGTTGTTAAACAGAGCTGAAACTTCTGTGACACACTCAAAATAGTGTCAAGAAGCATCCCTCCAAGTTTCGTGGCGATTGGACACCGTTTGGGCCCCGAACAGGAGGAAACAAGCCACATATGCAAAATTCCAAGAGTGGGCCTTGGGAGTGACCGGGGCCCACAAACGAAAGGAGTTGACAACGTTCAGGTGGTCAAACAGAGCTGATACTTCTGTGACACACTCAAAATAGTGTCAAGAAGCATCCCTCTAAGTTTCGTGGCGATTGGACACCGTTTGGGCCCCGAACAGGTGGAAACAAGCCACATATGCAAAATTCCAAGAATGGGCCTTGGGAGTGACGCGGGCCCACAAACAAAAGGAGTTGACCATGTTCAGGTGGTCAAACAGAGCTGAAACATTTGTGACACACTCCAAATAATGTCAAGAAGCATCCCTCCAAGTTTCGTGGTGATTGGACACCGTTTGGGCCCCGAACAGGCGGAAACAAGCCACATATGCAAAATTCCAAGAGTGGGCCTCGGGAGTGACTGGGGCCGACAAACAAAAGGAGTTGACTTGTTCAGGCGGTCAAACAGAGCTAAAACTTCTGTGACACACTCAAAATAGTGTCAAAACGCATCCCTCCAAGTTTCGTGGTGATTGGATACCGTTTGGGCCCTGAACAGGCGGAAACAAGCCACATATGCAAAATTCCAAGAATGGGCCTTGGGAGTGACCGGGGCCCACAAACAAAAGGAGTTGACCATGTTCAGGTGGTCAAACAGAGCTGAAACTTCTGTGACACACTCAAAATAGTGTCAAGAAGCATCCCTCCAAGTTTCGTGGCGATTGGACACCGTTTGGGCGCCGAATAGGTGGAAACAAGCCACATATGCAAAATTCCAAGAATGGGCCTTGGGAGTAACCGGGGCCCACAAAGAAAAGGAGTTGACAATGGTCAGGTGGTCAAACAGAGCTGATACTTCTGTGACACAATGAAAATAGTGCCAAGAAGCATCCCTCTAAGTTTCGTGGCGATTGGACACCGTTTGGGCCCTGAACAGGCGGAAACAAGCCACATATGCAAAATTCCAAGAATGGGCCTTGGGAGTGACCGGGGCCCACAAACAAAAGGAGTTGACCATGTTCAGGTGGTCAAACAGAGCTGAAACTTCTGTGACACACTCAAAATAGTGTCAAAATGCATCCCTGTAAGTTTCGTGGCGATTGGACACCGTTTGGGCCCTGAACAGGCGGAAACAAACCACATATGCAAAATTCCAAGAATGGGCCTTGGGAGTGACCGGGGCCCACAAACAAAAGGAGTTGACCATGTTCCGGTGGTCAAACAGAGCTATAACTTCTGTGACACACTCAAAATAGTGTCAAGAAGCATCCCTCCAAGTTTCGTGGTGATTGGACACCGTTTGGGCCCCGAACAGGCGGAAACAAGCCACATATGCAAAATTCCAAGAATGGGCCTCGGGAGTGACTGGGGCCCACAAACAAAAGGAGTTGACATGTTCAGGTGGTCAAACAGAGCTGAAACTTCTGTGACACACTCAAAATAGTGTCGAAATGCATCCCTCTAAGTTTCGTGGCGATTGGACACCGTTTGGGCCCTGAACAGGTGGAAACAAGCCACATATGCAAAATTCCAAGAATGGGCCTTGGGAGTGACCGGGGCCCACAAACAAAAGGAGTTGACCATGTTCAGGTGGTCAAACAGATCTGAAACTTTTGTGACACACTCAAAATAATGTCAAGAAGCATCCCTCCAAGTTTCGTGGTGATTGGACACCGTTTGGGCCCCGAAAAGGCGGAAACAAGCCAAATATGCAAAATTCCAAGAATGGGCCTTGGGAGTGACCGGGGCCCACAAACAAAAGGAGTTGACCATGTTCAGGTGGTCAAACAAAGCTGAAACTTTTGTGGTACACTCAAAATAATGTCAAGAAGCATCCCTCCAAGTTTCGTGGTAATTGGACACCGTTTGGGCCCCGAACAGGCGGAAACAAGCCACATATGCAAAATTCCAAGAATGGGCCTCGGGAGTGACTGGGGCCCACAAACAAAAGGAGTTGACATGTTCAGATGGTCAAACAGAGCTGATACTTCTGTGACACACTCAAAATAGTGTCAAAATGTATCCCTCCAAGTTTCGTGGCGATTGGACACCGTTTGGGCCCTGAACAGGCGGAAACAAGCTACATATGCAAAATTCCAAGAATGGGCCTTGGGAGTGACCGGGGCCCACAAAGAAAAGGAGTTGACCATGTTCAGGTGGTCAAACAGAGCTGAAACTTTTGTGATACACTCAAAATAATGTCAAGAAGCATCCCTCCAAGTTTCGTGGTGATTGGACACCGTTTGGGCCCCGAACAGGCGGAAACAAGCCACATAAGCAAAATTCCAAGAATGGGCCTCGGGAGTGACTGGGGCCCACAAACAAAAGGAGTTGACATGTTCAGGTGGTCAAACAGAGTAGAAACTTCTGTGACACACTCAAAATAGTGTCAAAACGCATCCCTCCAAGTTTCGTGGCGATTGGACACCGTTTGGGCCCTGAACAGGCGAAAACAAGCCACATATGCAAAATTCCAAGAATGGGCCTTGGGAGTGACTGGGGCCCACAAACAAAAGGAGTTGACCATGTTCAGGTGGTCAAACAGAGCTGAAACTTCTGTGACACACTCAAAATAGTGTCAAGAAGCATCCTTCTAAGTTTCGTGGCGATTGGACACCGTTTGGGCCCCGAACAGGCGGAAACAAGCCACATATGCAAAATTCCAAGAATGGGCCTTGGGAGTGACCGGCGCCCACAAACAAAAGGAGTTGACAATGTTCAGGTGGTCAAACAGCGCTGATACTTCTGTGACACACTCAAAATAGTGTCAAGAAGCATCCCTCCAAGTTTCGTGGCGATTGGACACCGTTTGGGCCCCGAACAGGCGGAAACAAGCCACGTATGCAAAATTCCAAGAATGGGCCTTGGGTGTGACCGGGGCCCACAAACAAAAGGAGTTGACCATGTTCAGGTGGTCAAACAGAGCTGAAACTTTTGTGACACAATCAAAATAATGTCAAGAAGCATCCCTCCAAGTTTCGTGGTGATTGGACACCGTTTGGGCCCTGAACAGGCGGAAACAAGCCACATATGCAAAATTCCAAGAATGGGCCTCGGCAGTGACTGGGGCCCACAAACAAAAGGAGCTGACATGTTCAGGTGGTCAAACAGAGCTGAAACGTCTGTGACACACTCAAAATAGTGTCAAAACGCATCCCTCCAAGTTTCGTGGCGATTGGACACCGTTTGGGCCCTGAACAGGCGGAAAAAAGCCACATATGCAAAATTCCAAGAATGTGCCTTGGGAGTGACCGGGGCCCACAAACAAAAGGAGTTGACCACGTTCAGGTGGTCAAACAGAGCTGAAACTTCTGTGACACACTCAAAATAGTGTCAAGAAGCATCCCTCCAAGTTTCGTGGCGATTGGACACCGTTTGGGCCCCGAACAGGTGGAAACAAGCAACATATGCAAAATTCCAAGAATGGGCCTTGGGAGTGACCGGGGCCCACAAACAAAAGGAGTTGACAATGTTCAGGTGGTCAAACAGAGCTGATACTTCTGTGACACACTCAAAATAGTGTCAAGAAGCATCCCTCTAAGTTTCGTGGCGATTGGACACCGTTTGGGCCCCGAACAGTCGGAAACAAGCCACATATGCAAAATTCCAAGAATGGGCCTTGGGAGTGACCGGGGCCCACAAACAAAAGGAGTTGACCATGTTCCGGTGGTCAAACAGAGCTAAAACTTCCGTGACACACTCAAAATAGTGTCAAGAAGCATCCCTCCAAGTTTCGTGGTGATTGGACACCGTTTGGGCCCCGAACAGGCGGAAATAAGCCACATATGCAAAATTCCAAGAATGGGCCTTGGGAGTGACCGGGGCCCACATACAAAAGGAGTTGACCATGTTCAGGTGGTCAAACAGAGCTAAAACTTCTGTGACACACTCAAAATAGTGTCAAGAAGCATCCCTCTAAGTTTCGTGGCGATTGGACACCGTTTGGGCCCCGAACAGGCGGAAACAAGCCACATATGCAAAATTCCAAGAATGGGCCTTGGGAGTGACCGGGGCCCACAAACAAAAGGAGTTGACAATGTTCAGGCGGTCAAACAGTGCTGATACTTCTGTGACACACTCAAAATAGTGTCAAGAAGCATCCCTCCAAGTTTCGTGGCGATTGGACACCGTTTGCGCCCTGAACAGGCGGAAACAAGCCACATATGCAAAATTCCAAGAATGGGCCTTGGGAGTGGCCGGGGCCCACAAACAAAAGGAGTTGACCATGTTCAGGTGGTCAAACAGATCTGAAACATTTGTGACACACTCAAAATAATGTCAAGAAGCATCCCTCCAAGTTTCGTGGTGATTGGACACCGTTTGGGCCCCGAACAGGCGGAAGCAAGCCACATATGCAAAATTCCAAGAATGGGCCTCGGGAGTGACTGGGGCCCACAAACAAAAGGAGTTGACTTGCTCAGGTGGTCAAACAGAGCTGAAACTTCTGTGACACACTCAAAATAGTGTCAAAACGCATCCCTCCATGTTTCGTGGCGATTGGACACCGTTTGGGCCCCGAACAGGCGGAAACAAGCCACATATGCAAAATTCCAAGAATGGGCCTTGGGAGTGACCGGGGCCCACAAACAAAAGGAGTTGACCATGTTCAGGTGGTCAAACAGAGCTGAAACTTCTGTGACACACTCAAAATAGTGTCAAGAAGCATCCCTCCAAGTTTCGTGGCGATTGGACACCGTTTGGGCCCCGAACAGGTGGAAACAAGCCACATATGCAAAATTCCAAGAGTGGACCGTGGGCGTGACCGGGGCCCACAAACAAAAGGAGTTGACAACGTTCAGGTGGTCAAACAGAGCTGATACTTCTGTGACACACTCAAAATAGTGTCAAGAAGCATCCCTCTAAGTTTCGTGGCGATTGGACACCGTTTGGGCCCCGAACAGGTGGAAACAAGCCACATATGCAAAATTCCAAGAATGGGCCTTGGGAGTGACCAGGGCCCACAAACAAAAGGAGTTGACCATGTTCAGGTGGTCAAACAGAGCTGAAACATTTGTGACACACTCCAAATAATGTCAAGAAGCATCCCTCCAAGTTTCGTGGTGATTGGACACCGTTTGGGCCCCGAACAGGCGGAAACAAGCCACATATGCAAAATTCCAAGAGTGGGCCTCGGGAGTGACTGGGGCCCACAAACAAAAGGAGTTGACTTGTTCAGGCTTTCAAACAGAGCTAAAACTTCTGTGACACACTCAAAATAGTGTCAAAACGCATCCCTCCAAGTTTCGTGGTGATTGGACACCGTTTGGGCCCTGAACAGGCGGAAACAAGCCACATATGCAAAATTCCAAGAATGGGCCTTGGGAGTGACCGGGGCCCACAAACAAAAGGAGTTGACCATGTTCAGGTGGTCAAACAGAGCTGAAACTTCTGTGACACACTCAAAATAGTGTCAAGAAGCATCCCTCCAAGTTTCGTGGCGATTGGACACCGTTTGGGCGCCGAATAGGTGGAAACAAGCCACATATGCAAAAGTCCAAGAATGGGCCTTGGGAGTAACCGGGGCCCACAAACAAAAGGAGTTGACAATGTTCAGGTGGTCAAACAGAGCTGATACTTCTGTGACACACTCAAAATAGTGTCAAGAAGCATCCCTCTAAGTTTCGTGGCGATTGGACACCGTTTGGGCCCTGAACAGGCGGAAACAAGCCACATATGCAAAATTCCAAGAATGGGCCTTGGGAGTGACCGGGGCCCACAAAGAAAAGGAGTTGACCATGTTCAGGTGGTCAAACAGAGCTGAAACTTCTGTGACACACTCAAAATAGTGTCAAAATGCATCCCTGTAAGTTTCGTGGCGATTGGACACCGTTTGGGCCCGGAACAGGCGGAAACAAACCACATATACAAAATTCCAAGAATGGGCCTTGGGAGTGACCGGGGCCCACAAACAAAAGGAGTTGACCATGTTCCGGTGGTCAAACAGAGCTAAAACTTCTGTGACACACTCAAAATAGTGTCAAGAAGCATCCCTCCAAGTTTCGTGGTGATTGGACACCGTTTGGGCCCCGAACAGGCGGAAACAAGCCACATATGCAAAATTCCAAGAATGGGCCTCGGGAGTGACTGGGGCCCACAAACAAAAGGAGTTGACATGTTCAGGTGGTCAAACAGAGCTGAAACTTCTGTGACACACTCAAAATAGTGTCGAAATGCATCCCTCTAAGTTTCGTGGCGATTGGACACCGTTTGGGCCCCGAACAGGCGGAAACAAGCCACATATGCAAAATTCCAAGAATGGGCCTTGGGAGTGACCGGGGCCCACAAACAAAAGGAGTTGACCATGTTTAGGTGGTCAAACAGAGTTGAAACTTTTGTGACACACTCAAAATAATGTCAAGAAGCATCCCTCCAAGTTTCGTGGTGATTGGACACCGTTTGGGCCCCGAAAAGGCGGAAACAAGCCAAATATGCAAAATTCCAAGAATGGGCCTTGGGAGTGACCGGGGCCCACAAACAAAAGGAGTTGACCATGTTCAGTTGGTCAAACAGAGCTGAAACTTTTGTGGTACACTCAAAATAATGTCAAGAAGCATCCCTCCAAGTTTCGTGGTAATTGGACACCGTTTGGGCCCCGAACAGGCGGAAACAAGCCACATATGCAAAATTCCAAGAATGGGCCTCGGGAGTGATTGGGGCCCACAAACAAAAGGAGTTGACATGTTCAGATGGTCAAACAGAGCTGATACTTCTGTGACACACTCAAAATAGTGTCAAAATGTATCCCTCCAAGTTTCGTGGCGATTGGACACCGTTTGGGCCCTTAACAGGCGGAAACAAGCTACATATGCAAAATTCCAAGAATGGGCCTTGGGAGTGACCGGGGCCCACAAATAAAAGGAGTTGACCATGTTCAGGTGGTCAAACAGAGCTGAAACTTTTGTGACACACTCAAAATAATGTCAAGAAGCATCCCTCCAAGTTTCGTGGTGATTGGACACCGTTTGGGCGCCGAACAGGCGGAAACAAGCCACATATGCAAAATTCCAAGAATGGGCCTCGGGAGTGACTGGGGCCCACAAACAAAAGGAGTTGACATGTTCAGGCAGACAAACAGAGCTGAAACGTCTGTGACACACTCAAAATAGTGTCAAAACGCATCCCTCCAAGTTTCGTGGCGATTGGACACCGTTTGGGCCCTGAACAGGCGGAAACAAGCCACATATGCAAAATTCCAAGAATGGGCCTTGGGAGTGACCGGGGCCCACAAACAAAAGGAGTTGACCATGTTCAGGTGGTCAAACAGAGCTGAAACTTCTGTGACACACTCAAAATAGTGTCAAGAAGCATCCCTCCAAGTTTCGTGGCGATTGGACACCGTTTGGGCCCCGAACAGGCGGAAATAAGCCACATATGCAAAATTCCAAGAATGGGCCTTGGGAGTGACCGGGGCCCACATACAAAAGGAGTTGACCATGTTCAGGTGGTCAAACAGAGCAGAAACATCTGTGACACACTCAAAATAGTGTGAAGAAGCATCCTTCTAAGTTTCGTGGCGATTGGACACCGTTTGGGCCCCGAACAGGCGGAAACAAGCCACATATGCAAAATTCCAAGAATGGGCCTTGGGAGTGACCGGGGCCCACAAACAAAAGGAGTTGACAATGTTCAGGTGGTCAAACAGTGCTGATACTTCTGTGACACACTCAAAATAGTGTCAAGAAGCATCCCTCCAAGTTTCGTGGCGATTGGACACCGTTTGGGCCCCGAACAGGCGGAAACAAGCCACATATGCAAAATTCCAAGAATGGGCCTTGGGAGTGACCGGGGCCCACAAACAAAAGGAGTTGACCATGTTCAGGTGGTCAAACAGAGCTGAAACTTTTGTGACACACTCAGAATAATGTCAAGAAGCATCCCTCCAAGTTTCGTGGTGATTGGACACCGTTTGGGCCCCGAACAGGCGGAAACAAGCCACATATGCAAAATTCCAAGAATGGGCCTCGGGAGTGACTGGGGCCCACAAACAAAAGGAGTTGACATGTTCAGGTGGTCAAACAGAGCTGAAACTTCTGTGACACACTCAAAATAGTGTCAAGAAGCATCCCTCTAAGTTTCGTGGCGATTGGACACCGTTTGGGCCCCGAACAGGCGGAAACAAGCCACATATGAAAAATTCCAAGAATGGGCCTTTGGAGTGACCGGGGCCCACAAACAAAAGGAGTTGACAATGTTCAGGTGGTCAAACAGCGCTGATACTTCTGTGACACACTGAAAATAGTGTCAAGAAGCATCCCTACAAGTTTCGTGGCGATTGGACACCGTTTGGGCCCCGAACAGGCGGAAACAAGCCACATATGCAAAATTCCAAGAATGGGCCTTGGGAGTGACCGGGGCCCACAAACAAAAGGAGTTGGCCACGTTTAGGTGGTCAAACAGAGCTAAAACTTCTGTGACACACTCAAAATAGTGTCAAGAAGCATCCCTCCAAGTTTCGTGGCGATTGGAGACCGTTTGGGCCCCGAACAGGTGGAAACAAGCAACATATGCAAAATTCCAAGAATGGGCCTTGGGAGTGACCGGGGCCCACAAACAAAAGGAGTTGACAATGTTCAGGTGGTCAAACAGAGCTGATACTTCTGTGACACACTCAAAATAGTGTCAAGAAGCATCCCTCCAAGTTTCGTGGCGATTGGACACCGTTTGGGCCCCGAACAGTCGGAAACAAGCCACATATGCAAAATTCCAAGAATGGGCCTTGGGAGTGACCGGGGCCCACAAACAAAAGGAGTTGACCATGTTCCGGTGGTCAAACAGAGCTAAAACCTCTGTGACACACTCAAAATAGTGTCAAGAAGCATCCCTCCAAGTTTCGTGGTGATTGGACACCGTTTGGGCCCCGAACAGGCGGAAATAAGCCACATATGCAAAATTCCAAGAATGGGCCTTGGGAGTGACCGGGGCCCACATATAAAAGGAGTTGACCATGTTCAGGTGGTCAAACAGAGCTGAAACTTCTGTGACACACTCAAAATAGTGTCAAGAAGCATCCCTCTAAGTTTCGTGGCGATTGGACACCGTTTGGGCCCCGAACAGGCGGAAACAAGCCACATATGCAAAATTCCAAGAATGGGCCTTTGGAGTGACCGGGGCCCACAAACAAAAGGAGTTGACCATGTTCAGGTGGTCAAACAGAGCTGAAACTTCTGTGACACACTCAAAATAGTGTCAAGAAGCATCCCTCCAAGTTTCGTGGCGATTGGACACCGTTTGGGCGCCGAATAGGTGGAAACAAGCCACATATGCAAAAGTCCAAGAATGGGCCTTGGGTGTAACCGGGGCCCACAAACAAAAGGAGTTGACAATGTTCAGGTGGTCAAACAGAGCTGATACTTCTGTGACACACTCAAAATAGTGTCAAGAAGCATCCCTCTAAGTTTCGTGGCGATTGGACACCGTTTTGGCCCCGAACAGGCGGAAACAAGCCACATATGCAAAATTCCAAGAATGGGCCTTTGGAGTGACCGGGGCCCACAAACAAAAGGAGTTGACAATGTTCAGGTGGTCAAACAGCGCTGATACTTCTGTGACACACTGAAAATAGTGTCAAGAAGCATCCCTCCAAGTTTCGTGGCGATTGGACACCGTTTGGGCCCCGAACAGGCGGAAACAAGCCACATATGCAAAATTCCAAGAATGGGCCTTGGGAGTGACCGGGGCCCACAAAGAAAAGGAGTTGACCATGTTCAGGTGGTCAAACAGAGCTGAAACTTTTGTGACACACTCAAAATAATGTCAAGAAGCATCCCTCCAAGTTTCGTGGTGATTGGACACCGTTTGGGCGCCGAACAGGCGGAAACAAGCCACATATGCAAAATTCCAAGAATGGGCCTTGGGAGTGACCGGGGCCCACAAACAAAAGGAGTTGACCATGTTCAGGTGGTCAAACAAAGCTGAAACTTTTGTGGTACACTCAAAATAATGTCAAGAAGCATCCCTCCATGTTTCGTGGTAATTGGACACCGTTTGGGCCCCGAACAGGCGGAAACAAGCCACATATGCAAAATTCCAAGAATGGGCCTCGGGAGTGACTAGGGCCCACAAACAAAGGGAGTTGACATGTTCAGATGGTCAAACAGAGCTGAAACTTCTGTGACACACTCAAAATAGTGTCAAGAAGCATCCCACCAAGTTTCGTGGCGATTGGACACCGTTTGGGCCCCGAACAGGCGGAAAAAAGCCACATATGCAAAATTCCAAGAATGGGCCTTGGGAGTGACCGGGGCCCACATACAAAAGGAGTTGACCATGTTCAGGTGGTCAAACAGAGCTGAAACATCTGTGACACACTCAAAATAGTGTGAAGAAGCATCCTTCTAAGTTTCGTGGCGATTGGACACCGTTTGGGCCCCGAACAGGCGGAAACAAGCCACATATGCAAAATTCCAAGAATGGGCCTTGGGAGTGATCGGGGCCCAGAAACAAAAGGAGTTGACAATGTTCAGGTGGTCAAACAGTGCTGATACTTCTGTGACACACTCAAAATAGTGTCAAGAAGCATCCCTCCAAGTTTCGTGGCGATTGGACACCGTTTGGGCCCCGAACAGGCGGAAACAAGCCACATATGCAAAATTCCAAGAATGGGCCTTGGGAGTGACCGGGGCCCACAAACAAAAGGAGTTGACCATGTTCAGGTGGTCAAACAGAGCTGAAACTTTTGTGACACACTCAAAATAATGTCAAGAAGCATCCCTCCAAGTTTCGTGGTGATTGGACACCGTTTGGGCCCCGAACAGGCGGAAACAAGCCACATATGCAAAATTCCAAGAATGGGCCTCGGGAGTGACTGGGGCCCACAAACAAAAGGAGTTGACATGTTCAGGTGGTCAAACAGAGCTGAAACTTCTGTGACACACTCAAAATAGTGTCAAAACGCATCCGTCCAAGTTTCGTGGCGATTGGACACCGTTTGGGCCCTGAACAGGCGGAAACAAGCCACATATGCAAAATTCCAAGAATGGGCCTTGGGAGTGACCGGGGCCCACAAACAAAAGGAGTTGACCATGTTCAGGTGGTCAAACAGATCTGAAACTTTTGTGACATACTCAAAATAATGTCAAGAAGCATCCCTCCAAGTTTCGTGGTGATTGGACACCGTTTGGGCCCCGAACAGGCGGAAACAAGCCACATATGCAAAATTCCAAGAATGGGCCTTGGAAGTGACCGGGGCCCACAAACAAAAGGAGTTGACAATGTTCAGGTGGTCAAACAGAGCTGATACTTCTGTGACACACTCAAAATAGTGTCAAGAAGCATCCCTCTAAGTTTCGTGGCGATTGGACACCGTTTGGGCCCCGAACAGTCGGAAACAAGCCACATATGCAAAATTCCAAGAATGGGCCTTGGGAGTGACCGGGGCCCACAAACAAAAGGAGTTGACCATGTTCCGGTGGTCAAACAGAGCTAAAACCTCTGTGACACACTCAAAATAGTGTCAAGAAGCATCCCTCCAAGTTTCGTGGTGATTGGACACCGTTTGGGCCCCGAACAGGCGGAAATAAGCCACATATGCAAAATTCCAAGAATGGGCCTTGGGAGTGACCGGGGCCCACATACAAAAGGAGTTGACCATGTTCAGGTGGTCAAACAGAGCTGAAACTTCTGTGACACACTCAAAATAGTGTCAAGAAGCATCCCTCTAAGTTTCGTGGCGATTAGACACCGTTTGGGCCCCGATCAGGCGGAAACAAGCCACATATGCAAAATTCCAAGAATGGGCCTTCGGAGTGACCGGGGCCCACAAACAAAAGGAGTTGACAATGTTCAGGTGGTCAAACAGCGCTGATACTTCTGTGACACACTGAAAATAGTGTCAAGAAGCGTCCCTCCAAGTTTCGTGGCGATTGGACACCGTTTGGGCCCCGAACAGGCGGAAACAAGCCACATATGCAAAATTCCAAGAATGGGCCTTTGGAGTGACCGGGGCCCACAAACAAAAGGAGTTGACAATGTTCAGGTGGTCAAACAGCGCTGATACTTCTGTGACACACTGAAAATAGTGTCAAGAAGCATCCCTCCAAGTTTCGTGGCGATTGGACACCGTTTGGGCCCCGAACAGGCGGAAACAAGCCACATATGCAAAATTCCAAGAATGGGCCTTGGGAGTGACCGGGGCCCACAAACAAAAGGAGTTGACCATGTTCAGGTGGTCAAACAGAGCTGAAACTTTTGTGACACACTCAAAATAATGTCAAGAAGCATCCCTCCAAGTTTCGTGGTGATTGGACACCGTTTGGGCCCCGAACAGGCGGAAACAAGCCACATATGCAAAATTCCAAGAATGGGCCTTGGAAGTGACCGGGGCCTACAAACAAAAGGAGTTGACATTGTTCAGGTGGTCAAACAGAGCTGATACTTCTGTGACACACTCAAAATAGTGTCAAGAAGCATCCCTCTAAGTTTCGTGGCGATTGGACACCGTTTGGGCCCCGAACAGTCGGAAACAAGCCACATATGCAAAATTCCAAGAATGGGCCTTGGGAGTGACCGGGGCCCACAAACAAAAGGAGTTGACCATGTTCCGGTGGTCAAACAGAGCTAAAACCTCTGTGACACACTCAAAATAGTGTCAAGAAGCATCCCTCCAAGTTTCGTGGTGATTGGACACCGTTTGGGCCCCGAACAGGCGGAAATAAGCCACATATGCAAAATTCCAAGAATGGGCCTTGGGAGTGACCGGGGCCCACATACAAAAGGAGTTGACCATGTTCAGGTGGTCAAACAGAGCTGTTACTTCTGTGACACACTCAAAATAGTGTCAAGAAGCATCCCTCTAAGTTTCGTGGCGATTGGACACCGTTTGGGCCCCGAACAGGCGGAAACAAGCCACATATGCAAAATTCCAAGAATGGGCCTCGGGAGTGACTGGGGCCCACAAACAAAAGGAGTTGACATGTTCAGGTGGTCAAACAGAGCTGAAACTTCTGTGACACACTCAAAATAGTGTCAAGAAGCATCCCTCTAAGTTTCGTGGCGATTAGACACCGTTTGGGCCCCGAACAGGCGGAAACAAGCCACATATGCAAAATTCCAAGAATGGGCCTTCGGAGTGACCGGGGCCCACAAACAAAAGGAGTTGACAATGTTCAGGTGGTCAAACAGCGCTGATACTTCTGTGACACACTGAAAATAGTGTCAAGAAGCATCCCTCCAAGTTTCGTGGCGATTGGACACCGTTTGGGCCCCGAACAGGCGGAAACAAGCCACATATGCAAAATTCCAAGAATGGGCCTTTGGAGTGACCGGGGCCCACAAACAAAAGGAGTTGACAATGTTCAGGTGGTCAAACAGCGCTGATACTTCTGTGACACACTGAAAATAGTGTCAAGAAGCATCCCTCCAAGTTTCGTGGCGATTGGACACCGTTTGGGCCCCGAACAGGCGGAAACAAGCCACATATGCAAAATTCCAAGAATGGGCCTTGGGAGTGACCGGGGCCCACAAACAAAAGGAGTTGACAATGTTCAGGCGGTCAAACGGAGCTGATTCTTCTGTGACACACTCAAAATAGTGTCAAGAAGCATCCCTCTAAGTTTCGTGGCGATTGGACACCGTTTGGGCCCCGAACAGTCGGAAACAAGCCACATATGCAAAATTCCAAGAATGGGCCTTGGGAGTTACCGGGGCCCACAAACAAAAGGAGTTGACCATGTTCCGGTTGTCAAACAGAGCTAAAACTTCTGTGACACACTCAAAATAGTGTCAAGAAGCATCCCTCCAAGTTTCGTGGCGATTGGAGACCGTTTGGGCCCCGAACAGGCGGAAACAAGCCACATATGCAAAATTCCAAGAATGGGCCTCGGGAGTGACTGGGGCCCACAAACGAAAGGAGTTGACCATGTTCAGGTGGTCAAACAGAGCTGAGACCTTTTGTGACACACTCCAAATAATGTCAAGAAGCATCCCTCCAAGTTTCGTGGTGATTGGACACCGTTTGGGCCCCGAACAGGCGGAAACAAGCCACATATGCAAAATTCCAAGAATGGGCCTCGGGAGTGACTGGGGCCCACAAACAAAAGGAGTTGACTTGTTCAGGCGGTCAAACAGAGCTGAAACTTCTGTGACACACTCAAAATAGTGTCAAAACGTGTCCCTCCAAGTTTCGTGGCGATTGGACACCGTTTGGGCCCTGAACAGGCGGAAACAAGCCACATATGCAAAATTCCAAGAATGGGCCTTGTGAGTGACCGGGGCCCACAAACAAAAGGAGTTGACCATGTTCAGGTGGTCAAATAGAGCTGAAACTTCTGTGACACACTCAAAATAGTGTCAAGAAGCATCCCTCCAAGTTTCGTGGCGATTGGACACCGTTTGGGCCCCGAATAGGTGGAAACAAGCCACATATGCAAAATTCCAAGAATGGGCCTTGGGAGTGACCGGGGCCCACAAACAAAAGGAGTTGACAATGTTCAGTTGGTCAAACAGCGCTGATACTTCTGTGACACACTCAAATAAGTGTCAAGAAGCATCCCTCTAAGTTTCGTGGCGATTGGACACCGTTTGGGCCCCGAACAGGCGGAAACAAGCCACATATGCAAAATTCCAAGAATGGGCCTTGGGAGTGACCGGGGCCCACAAACAAAAGGAGTTGACATGTTCAGGTGGTCAAACAGAGCTGAAACATCTGTGACACACTCAAAATAGTGTCAAAACGCATCCCTCCAAGTTTCGTGGCGATTGGACACCGTTTGGGCCCTGAACAGGCGGAAACAAGCCACATATGCAAAATTCCAAGAATGGGCCTTGCTAGTGACCGGGGCCCACAAACAAAAGGAGTTGACCATGTTCAGGTGGTCAAACAGAGCTGAAACTTCTGTGACACACTCAAAATAGTGTCTAGAAGCATCCCTCCAAGTTTCGTGGCGATTGGACACCGTTTGGGCCCCGAACAGGTGGAAACAAACCACATATGCAAAATTCCAAGAATGGGCCTTGGGAGTGACCGGGGCCCACAAACAAAAGGAGTTGACAATGTTCAGGTGGTCAAACAGAGCTGATACTTCTGTGACACACTCAAAATAGTGTCAAGAAGCATCCCTCTAAGTTTCGTGGCGATTGGACACCGTTTCGGCCCCGAACAGGCGGAAACAAGCCACATATGCAAAATTCCAGGAATGGGCCTTGGGAGTGACCGGGGCCCACAAACAAAAGGAGTTGACAACGTTCAGGTGGTCAAACAGAGCTGATACTTCTGTGACACACTCAAAATAGTGTCAAGAAGCATCCCTCCAAGTTTCGTGGTGATTGGACACCGTTTGGGCCCCGAACAGGTGGAAACAAGCCACATATGCAAAATTCCAAGAATGGGCCTCGGGAGTGACTGGGGCCCACAAACAAAAGGAGTTGACATGTTCAGGCGGTCAAACAGAGCTGAAACTTCTGTGACACACTCAAAATAGTGTCAAAACGCATCCCTCCAAGTTTCGTGGCGATTGGACACCGTTTGGGCCCTGAACAGGCGGAAACAAGCCACATATGCAAAATTCCAAGAATGGGCCTTGCTAGTGACCGGGGCCCACAAACAAAAGGAGTTGACCATGTTCAGGTGGTCCAACAGAGCTGAAACTTCTGCGACACACACAAAATAGTGTCAAGAAGCATCCCTCCAAGTTTCGTGGCGATTGGACACCGTTTGGGCTCCGAACAGGCGGAAATAAGCCACATATGCAAAATTCCAAGAATGGGCCTTGGGAGTGACCGGGGCCCACATACAAAAGGAGTTGACCATGTTCAGGTGGTCAAACAGAGCTGAAACTTCTGTGACACACTCAAAATAGTGTCAAGAAGCGTCCTTCTAAGTTTCGTGGCGATTGGACACCGTTTGGGCCCCGAACAGGCGGAAACAAGCCACATATGCAAAATTCCAAGAATGGGCCTTGGGAGTGACCGGGGCCCACAAACAAAAGGAGTTGACAATGTTCAGGTGGTCAAACAGCACTGATACTTCTGTGACACACTCAAAATAGTGTCAAGAAGCATCCCTCTAAGTTTCGTGGCGATTGGACACCGTTTGGGCCCCGAACAGGCGGAAACAAGCCACATATGCAAAATTCCAAGAATGGGCCTTGGGAGTGACCGGGGCCCACAAACAAAAGGAGTTGACCATGTTCAGGTGGTCAAACAGAGCTGAAACTTTTGTGACACACTCAAAATAATGTCAAGAAGCATCCCTCCAAGTTTCGTGGTGATTGGACACCGTTTGGGCCCCGAACAGGCGGAAACAAGCCACATATGCAAAATTCCAAGAATGGGCCTCGGGAGTGACTGGGGCCCACAAACAAAAGGAGTTGACATGTTCAGGTGGTCAAACAGAGCTGAAACTTCTGTGACACACTCAAAATAGTGTCAAAACGCATCCCTCCAAGTTTCGTGGCGATTGGACACCGTTTGGGCCCTGAACAGGCGGAAACAAGCCACATATGCAAAATTCCAAGAATGGGCGTTGCTAGTGACCGGGGCCCACAAACAAAAGGAGTTGACCATGTTCAGGTGGTCAAACAGAGCTGAAACTTCTGTGACACACTCAAAATAGTGTCAAGAAGCATCCCTCCAAGTTTCGCGGCGATTGGACACCGTTTGGGCCCCGAACAGGCGGAAACAAGCCACATATGCAAAATTCCAAGAATGGGCCTTGGGAGTGACCGGGGCCCACAAACAAAAGGAGTTGACAATGTTCAGGTGGTCAAACAGAGCTGATACTTCTGTGACACACTCAAAATAGTGTCAAGAAGCATCCCTCTAAGTTTCGTGGCGATTGGACACCGTTTGGGCCCCGAACAGGCGGAAACAAGCCACATATGCAAAATTCCAAGAATGGGCCTCGGGAGTGACTGGGGCCCACAAACAAAAGGAGTTGACATGTTCAGGTGGTCAAACAGAGCTGAAACTTCTGTGACACACTCAAAATAGTGTCAAAACACATCCCTCCAAGTTTCGTGGCGATTGGACACCGTTTGGGCCCCGAACAGGCGGAAACAAGCCACATATGCAAAATTCCAAGAATGGGCCTTGGGAGTGACCGGGGCCCACAAACAAAAGGAGTTGACCATGTTCAGGTGGTCAAACAGAGCTGAAACTTCTGTGACACACTCAAACTAGTGTCAAGAAGCATCCCTCCAAGTTTCGTGGCGATTGGACACCGTTTGGGCCCCGAAAAGGCGGAAACAAGCCACATATCCAAAATTCCAAGAATGGGCCTTGGGAGTGACCGGGGCCCACAAACAAAAGGAGTTGACCATGTTCAGGTGGTCAAACAGAGCTGAAACTTTTGTGACACGCTCAAAATAATGTCAAGAAGCATCCCTCCATGTTTCGTGGTAATTGGACACCGTTTGGGCCCCGAACAGGCGGAAACAAGCCACATATGCAAAATTCCAAGAATGGGCCTCGGGAGTGACTGGGGCCCACAAACAAAAGGAGTTGACATGTTCAGGTGGTCAAACAGAGCTGAAACTTCTGTGACACACTCAAAATAGAGTCAAAATGCATCGCTCCAAGTTTCGTGGCGATTGGACACCGTTTGGGCCCTAAACAGGCGGAAACAAGCCACATATGCAAAATTCCAAGAATGGGCCTTGGGAGTGACCGGGGCCCACAAACAAAAGGAGTTGACCATGTTCAGGTGGTCAAACAGAGCTGAAACTTTTGTGACACACTCAAAATAATGTCAAGAAGCATCCCTCCAAGTTTCGTAGTGATTGGACACCGTTTGGGCCCCGAAAAGGCGGAAACAAGCCACATATCCAAAATTCCAAGAATGGGCCTTGGGAGTGACCGGGGCCCACAAACAAAAGGAGTTGACCATGTTCAGGTGGTCAAACAGAGCTGAAACTTTTGTGACACGCTCAAAATAATGTCAAGAAGCATCCCTCCATGTTTCGTGGTAATTGGACACCGTTTGGGCCCCGAACAGGCGGAAACAAGCCACATATGCAAAATTCCAAGAATGGGCCTCGGGAGTGACTGGGGCCCACAAACAAAAGGAGTTGACATGTTCAGGTGGTCAAACAGAGCTGAAACTTCTGTGACACACTCAAAATAGTGTCAAAACACATCCCTCCAAGTTTCGTGGCGATTGGACACCGTTTGGGCCCCGAACAGGCGGAAACAAGCCACATATGCAAAATTCCAAGAATGGGCCTTGGGAGTGACCGGGGCCCACAAACAAAAGGAGTTGACCATGTTCAGGTGGTCAAACAGAGCTGAAACTTCTGTGACACACTCAAAATAGTGTCAAGAAGCATCCCTCCAAGTTTCGTGGCGATTGGACACCGTTTGGGCCCCGAAAAGGCGGAAACAAGCCACATATCCAAAATTCCAAGAATGGGCCTTGGGAGTGACCGGGGCCCACAAACAAAAGGAGTTGACCATGTTCAGGTGGTCAAACAGAGCTGAAACTTCTGTGACACACTCAAAATAGTGTCAAAACGCATCCCTCCAAGTTTCGTGGCGATTGGACACCGTTTGGGCCCTGAACAGGCGGAAACAAGCCACATATGCAAAATTCCAAGAATGGGCCTTGCTAGTGACCGGGGCCCACAAACAAAAGGAGTTGACCATGTTCAGGTGGTCAAACAGAGCTGAAACTTCTGTGACACACTCAAAATAGTGTCAAGAAGCATCCCTCCAAGTTTCGCGGCGATTGGACACCGTTTGGGCCCCGAACAGGCGGAAACAAGCCACATATGCAAAATTCCAAGAATGGGCCTTGGGAGTGACCGGGGCCCACAAACAAAAGGAGTTGACAATGTTCAGGTGGTCAAACAGAGCTGATACTTCTGTGACACACTCAAAATAGTGTCAAGAAGCATCCCTCTAAGTTTCGTGGCGATTGGACACCGTTTGGGCCCCGAACAGGCGGAAACAAGCCACATATGCAAAATTCCAAGAATGGGCCTCGGGAGTGACTGGGGCCCACAAACAAAAGGAGTTGACATGTTCAGGTGGTCAAACAGAGCTGAAACTTCTGTGACACACTCAAAATAATGTCAAGAAGCATCCCTCCAAGTTTCGTGGTGATTGGACACCGTTTGGGCCCCGAACAGGCGGAAAGAAGCTACATATGCAAAATTCCAAGAATGGGCCTCGGGAGTGACTGGGGCCCACAAACAAAAGGAGTTGACATGTTGAGGTGGTCAAACAGAGCTAAAACTTCTGTGACACACTCAAAATAGTGTCAAAACGCATCCCTCCACGTTTCGTGGCGATTGGACACCGTTTGGACCCTGAACAGGCGGAAACAAGCCACATATGCAAAATTCCAAGAATGGGCCTTGGGAGTGACCGGGGCCCAGAAACAAAAGGAGTTGACCATGTTCAGGTGGTCAAACAGAGCTGATACTTCTGTGACACACTCAAAATAGTGTCAAGAAGCATCCCTCCAAGTTTCGTGGCGATTGGACACCGTTTGGGCCCCGAACTGGTGGAAACAAGCCACATATGCAAAATTCCAAGAATGGGCCTTGGGAGTGACCGGGGCCCACAAACAAAAGGAGTTGACAATGTTCAGGTGTTCAAACGGAGTTGATACTTCTGTGACACACTCAAAATAGTGTCAAGAAGCATCCCTCCAAGTTTCGTGGCGATTGGACACCGTTTGGGCCCCGAACAGGCGGAAACAAGCCACATATGCAAAATTCCAAGAATGGGCCTTGGGAGTGACCGGGGCCCACAAACAAAAGGAGTTGACCATGTTCAGGTGGTCAAACAGAGCTGAAACTTCTGTGACACACTCAAAATAGTGTCAAGAAGCATCCCTCCAAGTTTCGTGGCGATTGGACACCGTTTGGGCCCCGAAAAGGCGGAAACAAGCCACATATCCAAAATTCCAAGAATGGGCCTTGGGAGTGACCGGGGCCCACAAACAAAAGGAGTTGACCATGTTCAGGTGGTCAAACAGAGCTGAAACATTTGTGACACACTCAAAATAATGTCAAGAAGCATCCCTCCATGTTTCGTGGTAATTGGACACCGTTTGGGCCCCGAACAGGCGGAAACAAGCCATATATGCAAAATTCCAAGAATGGGCCTCGGGAGTGACTGGGGCCCACAAACAAAAGGAGTTGACATGTTCAGGTGGTCAAACAGAGCTGAAACTTCTGTGACACACTCAAAATAGAGTCAAAATGCATCGCTCCAAGTTTCGTGGCGATTGGACACCGTTTGGGCCCTAAACTGGCGGAAACAAGCCACATATGCAAAATTCCAAGAATGGGCCTTGGGAGTGGCCGGGGCAGACAAAGAAAAGGAGTTGACCATGTTCAGGTTTTCAAACAGAGCTGAAACTTTTGTGACACACTCAAAATAATGTCAAGAAGCATCCCTCCAAGTTTCGTAGTGATTGGACACCGTTTGGGCCCCGAACAGGCGGAAACAAGCCACATATGCAAAATTCCAAGAATGGGCCTCGGGAGTGACTGGGGCCCACAAACAAAAGGAGTTGACATGTTCAGGTGGTCAAACAGAGCTGAAACTTCTGTG
The DNA here is from genome assembly GCA_037013555.1 of Sextonia rubra. NCBI lineage: Eukaryota > Viridiplantae > Streptophyta > Magnoliopsida > Laurales > Lauraceae > Sextonia > Sextonia rubra. The sequence continues at coordinate 72,094,554 of JASUAD010000001.1, forward strand.
ACACACTCAAAATAATGTCAAGAAGCATCCCTCCACGTTTCGTGGTGATTGGACACCGTTTGGGCCCCGAACAGGCGGAAACAAGCTACATATGCAAAATTCCAAGAATGGGCCTCGGGAGTGACTGGGGCCCACAAACAAAAGGAGTTGACATGTTCAGGTGGTCAAACAGAGCTGAAACTTCTGTGACACACTCAAAATAGTGTCAAAACGCATCCCTCCAAGTTTCGTGGCGATTGGACACCGTTTGGACCCTGAACAGGCGGAAACAAGCCACATATGCAAAATTCCAAGAATGGGCCTTGGGAGTGACCGGGGCCCACAAACAAAAGGAGTTGACCATGTTCAGGAGATCAAACAGAGCTGAAACTTCTGTGACACACTCAAAATAGTGTCAAGAAGCATCCCTCCAAGTTTCGTGCGATTGGACACCGTTTGGGCCCCGAACAGGTGGAAACAAGCCACATATGCAAAATTCCAAGAATGGGCCTTGGGAGTGACCGGGGCCCACAAACAAAAGGAGTTGACCATGTTTAGGTGATCAAACAGAGCTGATACTTCTTTGACACACTCAAAATAGTGTCAAGAAGCATCCCTCTAAGTTTCGTGGCGATTGGACACCGTTTGGGCCCCGAACAGTCGGAAACAAGCCACATATGCAAAATTCCAAGAATGGGCCTTGGGAGTGACCGGGGCCCAGAAACAAAAGGAGTTGACCATGTTCAGGTGGTCAAACAGAGCTAAAACTTCTGTGACACACTCAAAATAGTGTCAAGAAGCATCCCTCCAAGTTTCGTGGCGATTGGACACCGTTTGGGCCCCGAACTGGTGGAAACAAGCCACATATGCAAAATTCCAAGAATGGGCATTGGGAGTGACCGGGGCCCACAAACAAAAGGAGTTGACCATGTTCAGGTGTTCAAACGGAGTTGATACTTCTGTGACACACTCAAAATAGTGTCAAGAAGCATCCCTCCAAGTTTCGTGGCGATTGGACACCGTTTGGGCCCCGAACTGGTGGAAACAAGCCACATATGCAAAATTCCAAGAATGGGCATTGGGAGTGACCGGGGCCCACAAACAAAAGGAGTTGACCATGTTCAGGTGTTCAAACGGAGTTGATACTTCTGTGACACACTCAAAATAGTGTCAAGAAGCATCCCTCCAAGTTTCGTGGCGATTGGACACCGTTTGGGCCCCGAACAGGCGGAAACAAGCCACATATGCAAAATTCCAAGAATGGGCCTTGGGATTGACCGGGGCCCACAAACAAAAGGAGTTGACCATGTTCAGGTGGTCAAACAGAGCTGAAACTTCTGTGACACACTCAAAATAGTGTCAAGAAGCATCCCTCCAAGTTTCGTGGCGATTGGACACCGTTTGGGCCCCGAAAAGGCGGAAACAAGCCACATATCCAAAATTCCAAGAATGGGCCTTGGGAGTGACCGGGGCCCACAAACAAAAGGAGTTGACCATGTTCAGGTGGTCAAACAGAGCTGAAACATTTGTGACACACTCAAAATAATGTCAAGAAGCATCCCTCCATGTTTCGTGGTAATTGGACACCGTTTGGGCCCCGAACAGGCGGAAACAAGCCACATATGCAAAATTCCAAGAATGGGCCTCGGGAGTGACTGGGGCCCACAAACAAAAGGAGTTGACATGTTCAGGTGGTCAAACGGAGCTGAAACTTCTGTGACACACTCAAAATAGAGTCAAAATGCATCGCTCCAAGTTTCGTGGCGATTGGACACCGTTTGGGCCCTAAACTGGCGGAAACAAGCCACATATGCAAAATTCCAAGAATGGGCCTTGGGAGTGGCCGGGGCCCACAAACAAAAGGAGTTGACCATGTTCAGGTTTTCAAACAGAGCTGAAACTTTTGTGACACACTCAAAATAATGTCAAGAAGCATCCCTCCAAGTTTCGTAGTGATTGGACACCGTTTGGGCCCCGAACAGGCGGAAACAAGCCACATATGCAAAATTCCAAGAATGGGCCTCGGGAGTGACTGGGGCCCACAAACAAAAGGAGTTGACATGTTCAGGTGGTCAAACAGAGCTGAAACTTCTGTGACACACTCAAAATAATGTCAAGAAGCATCCCTCCAAGTTTCGTGGTGATTGGACACCGTTTGGGCCCCGAACAGGCGGAAACAAGCTACATATGCAAAATTCCAAGAATGGGCCTCGGGAGTGACTGGGGCCCACAAACAAAAGGAGTTGACATGTTCTGGCAGACAAACAGAGCTGAAACGTCTGTGACACACTCAAGCCAATGTAGTGGCTGATGCACTAAGCAGAAAAGCAGCAAGGAATGTATGTTTGCGGACAGAATGGTCGTGGACAGAGATATTTCTGGACTTAGGGGTTGATTTACAGCTGGTTAATGATAGAGTGATGATTGCCAGTATGTTTGTTTAGGAACCAGAAATTTTGGGCAGGATCAAAAGCACACAATCAGAGGATCCAGAGTTGGTCAGGGTGATTGAGCAGATTAAGAGCAGGCCAGACTTTAGATTGATAGATGGTGTGTTGTACTATCAGGATAGATTGTGTGTGCCAAATATAGAGGAGTTGAAGAATGAGATCCTGACAGAAGCGCATCATTCTCGTTTTACCATTCACCCTGGTAGCACAAAGATGTACCAGAATCTCCGTAGTCATTACTGGTGGAACAACATAAAAAAGGAGATTGCAGGATTTGTTGCCAGGTGTTTGGTTTGTCAGCAGGTTAAGGCAGAACACAAGAGACCCACAGGACTTTTGAAGCAGTTGGCAGTGCCGGATTGGAAATGGGAACATATCACGATGGATTTTATATCAGGACTTCCGATGATTCATGGTAAAGATAGTATTTGGGTGATAGTGGACAGGTTAACTGAAGTTGCACATTTTCTGCCAATGAGCTTAAAGACAACCAAAAATGAGTTGGGCAAGATATATATGGAGGAAGTAGTTAGATTGCACGGTGTACCGGTATCGATCGTCTTAAATAGAGATTCGAGATTTCTGAATAAGTTCTGGACATGACTTCAAGAGGCACATGATACTACCTTGAACTTCAGTACAGCATATCACTCGGAGACAGATGGGCAGACTGAGAGAACCAATTAAACACTGGAGGATATGTTGCGTGCTTGCGTGTTGGACTTTGGAAAGGATTGGCAGAAAAGCCTTCCTCTTTGTGAGTTCGCATACAACAATAGCTACCATTCAAGTATTGGTATGGCCCCTTTTGAAGCATTGTATGGGCGCAGATGTAAAACCCCACTTTGTTGGGAGGAAGTTGGTGTTCGGAGTTTTCACGGGCCATCGATAGTCAGTGATACCAGTGAGAAGGTTCAGCAAATTCATGCCAAATTGAAAATTGCCAGGAGTAGACAGAAGAGTTATGCTGACTTGAAGAGGAGAGATCTCGAGTTTGCAGTGGGCGATCATGTGTTTCTAAAAGTGTCACCGGCTAGAGGAACACTCAGATTCAGACAGAAGGGCAAGCTATCTTAGAGATTCATCGGGCCGTTTGAGATTCTCGAGAGAGTGGGAGATGTAGCCTACAGATTGGCATTACCAGCAGAGTTGTCAGAAGTTTATAACGTCTTCCATATCTCAATGCTAAAAAAGTACGTCGCCGATCCTTCGCATGTTCTTCAATATGAACCACTCGAGATTCAGCCAGATGCTACCTACGTGGAGAAGCCGTTGTGGATCATTGATACGAAGGAGCAAGTCCTATGGACGCGAACTATTCACTGGGTGAAGGTTCAGTGGGAGCACCACAGTCCAAGGGAGGCCACTTGGGGGCTCAGAGACCAAGTGAAGAAGTTGTACCCGGATCTTCTCCCTGAGGTACGTTAGACATTTGGAGGACCAAATGTTCTAAGGGGAAATGTTCTAAGGGGGAAGGAATGTAACGTTCCTAACCCAAGTTGTTATTTTAATTAATTTAAATATAATTTTATTTAATTGTTTGTATTTTAGTTAATTATGGTTATTATAATTATTTAACTTTCTTTTGGGTTTTGGGTTAATCGGATAGTAATTTTAGGATCATGAGTATCCATCATTTGACCCGGCCCAATTCGGACCCATTTTGGGCCCATTAAACCCAATAACTCAAACCAGGTCCATACTTATAAATTAACCTAAACAATAGGGTCCTTTTTATAAAAACCAAAAATTTTCCAAAAACCCTAATGCCTACTTATATAAGACGATGAGCAGCCTTATTTTTTCCCATCTCTGCAGTGCCCATTCTCCTCTTCTTTCTCCTCCATCTTCTTCTCTTCTCGATCAGCCTAGGCCAAGCCCAGTCCAAGCCTAGTCCAAGGCTTCCACAGGTTGCATATTCTTCATCATCTCTTCTTCTTCTTCTTCCTCTTCTTCTTCATCTTCTCAGTTGGGGTTTGGCAGCGTGTACGAGGGAGAGAGAGATCTAAATTATCCCATCCATTAATCTTCATCAAAGGCAAGTGAAATATTCATTATTTTCAATGATCTACACTGTTTTCTTTGAATCTATGATGATTAGTAGTATTTTGTGAAATGCCCATTTAAATATCTAAAGATTGATGATAGGTTAGATGGGTATGTATTTCACAGATTTTTGTTTGATGGTGTTTCGATGGATTTGATGATTTTGATAGATTTGATGAAAGGGGATCGGGCCATTTTGAAGATGGGCCTTTTTTTTTAAAAGAAAAGAAAAAAAAGAGGTCGATCGTGTCTGGGAATGAACCCAGACACGTTGCTTGTCTGGAGTATATGCAAGCCGTTTCCAAACTTCATAAAAGTGATGGGCCATCATCATTTGTAAAAAAAAAAAGATAATAATAATAATAAATAAAATGAATAAATAAAAAAAGAGGGAAGATGATAGTGCCTGGGGATGAACCCAGACTTGGTGCAAGGTGTTGACCTATAAAAATTGCAAACACTGCAGCGAAGACACCTCATCTCAACTTAATTTAGGCTACAGAGGTTATTTGCAGATCCTGGGGAATCACTGTAAGAACCGGCATTCCATGAAGATCAAGATAGCTGGAACTCTCAGAGGAAGTTCAAATTTCGGGTTGAACAGAGATCATCAAACTCAAAAGCCACAAACATGTCAGCCTGAAGTCAGTTCCCCCCCCAAGCCAAGGGGTCACTGACCAAATCCTGCTTCCCAATGTCCAAAATTAATGAGATTTAGACGCGAAGCTTCAGTCATGCTCAGAAGATACTTTGCAAATTTTCAAAATGAAAAGACTTTGTTTGGCCTAAATTTCATTACGTGTCAGCTTAGAGGACAGTAATCCCGAATTTGGGGGTCATCGGCTAAGATCTTACTTCCAGAAGGCCAAAGCAGATAAAATTTGGAACAAATGCTCAAAGAATGCCCCAAGTTATTCTCCCAAAGTTTCAAGTTAAGGGGAGGCTGTTCGGATAGAAAATAGGCTAACTGTTTCAATGTGGAGTGAATAGTGACCTAATGCATGCAATGAATAGGTTACTGTTCGAAATCCTACTTCCTCAAATCTAAACTGCATGAAATTTGGATGAATACTCCAAGATGTTCTTGACGTCAGTCCCTCCAAGTTTCAAATCAAACCGGGGTCATTTGGGCTTCAAACAGTTGAAACAAGGGCCCACTGTCATAAAAAAGTCAACTGGAGAGTTGACCAAGTTCAGGTGTTCAAACAGAGCTGAAACTTCTATGACACACTCAAAATAGTGTCAAGAAGTATCCCTCCAAGTTTCGTGGCGATTGGACACCGTTTGGGCCTTGAACAGGCGAAAACAAGCCACATATGCAAAATTCCAAGAATGGGCCTTGGGAGTGACCGGGGCCCACAAACAAAAGGAGTTGACCATGTTCAGGTGGTCAAACAGAGCTGAAACTTCTGTGACACACTCAAAATAGTGTCAAGAAGCATCCCTCCAAGTTTCGTGGCGATTGGACACCGTTTGGGCCCCGAAAAGGAGGAAACCAGCCACATATGCAAAATTCCAAGAATGGGCCTTGGGAGTGACCGGGGCCCACAAACAAAAGGAGTTGACCATGTTCAGGTGGTCAAACAGAGCTGAAACTTTTGTGACACACTCAAAATAATGTCAAGAAGCATCCCTCCAAGTTTCGTGGTAATTGGACACCGTTTGGGCCCCGAACAGGCGGAAACAAGCCACATATGCAAAATTCCAAGAATGGGCCTCGGGAGTGACTGGGGCCCACAAACAAAAGGAGTTGACATGTTCAGATGGTCAAATAGAGTTGAAACTTCTGTGACACACTCAAAATAGTGTCAAAATGCATCCCTCCAAGTTTCGTGGCGATTGGACACCGTTTGGGCCCTGAACAGGCGGAAACAAGCCACATATGCAAAATTCCAAGAATGGGCCTTGGGAGTGACCGGGGCCCACAAACAAAAGGAGTTGACCATGTTCAGGTGGTCAAACAGAGCTGAAACATTTGTGACACACTCAAAATAATGTCAAGAAGCATCCCTCCAAGTTTCGTGGTGATTGGACACCATTTGGGCGCCGAACAGGCGGAAACAAGCCACATATGCAAAATTCCAAGAATGGGCCTCGGGAGTGACTGGGGCCCACAAACAAAAGGAGTTGACATGTTCAGGCAGTCAAACAGAGCTGAAACGTCTGTGACACACTCAAAATAGCGTCAAAACGCATCCCTCCAAGTTTCGTGGCGATTGGACACCGTTTGGGCCCTGAACAGGCGGAAACAAGCCACATATGCAAAATTCCAAGAATGGGCCTTGGGAGTGACCGGGACCCAGAAACAAAAGGAGTTGACCATGTTCAGGTGGTCAAACAGAGCTGAAACTTCTGTGACACACTCAAAATAGTGTCAAAAAGCATCCCTCCAAGTTTCGTCGCGATTGGACACCGTTTGGGCCCCGAACAGGCGGAAATAAGCCACATATGCAAAATTCCAAGAATGGGCCTTGGGAGTGACCGGGGCCCACATACAAAAGGAGTTGACCATGTTCAGGTGGTCAAACAGAGCTGAAACTTCTGTGACACACTCAAAATAGTGTCAAGAAGCATCCTTCTAAGTTTCGTGGCGATTGGACACCGTTTGGGCCCCGAACAGGCGGAAATAAGCCACATATGCAAAATTCCAAGAATGGGCCTTGGGAGTGACCGGGGCCCACAAACAAAAGGAGTTGACAATGTTCAGGTGGTCAAACAGTGCTGATACTTCTGTGACGCACTCAACATAGTGTCAAGAAGCATCCCTCTAAGTTTCGTGGTGATTGGACACCGTTTGGGCCCCGAACAGGCGGAAACAAGCCACATATGCAAAATTCCAAGAATGGGCCTTGGGAGTGACCGGGGCCCACAAACAAAAGGAGTTGACCATGTTCAGTTGGTCAAACAGAGCTGATACTTTTGTGACACACTCAAAATAATGTCAAGAAGCATCCCTCCAAGTTTCGTGGTGATTGGACACCGTTTGGGCCCCGAACAGGCGGAAACAAGCCACATATGCAAAATTCCAAGAATGGGCCTCGGGAGTGACTGGGGCCAACAAACAAAAGGAGTTGACATGTTCAGGTGGTCAAACAGAGCTAAAACTTCTGTGACACACTCAAAATAGTGTCAAAACGCATCCCTCCAAGTTTCGTGGCGATTGGACACCGTTTGGGCCCTGAACAGGCGGAAACAAGCCACATATGCAAAATTCCAAGAATGGGCCTTGGGAGTGACCGGGGACCACAAACAAAAGGAGTTGACCATGTTCAGGTGGTCAAACAGATCTGAAACTTCTGTGACACACTCAAAATAGTGTCAAGAAGCATCCCTCCAAGTTTCGTGGCGATTGGACACCGTTTGGGCCCCGAACAGGTGGAAACAAGCCACATATGCAAAATTCCAAGAATGGGCCTTGGGAGTGACCGGGGCCCACAAACAAAAGGAGTTGACAATGTTCAGGTGGTCAAACAGAGCTGATACTTCTGTGACACACTCAAAATAGTGTCAAGAAGCATCCCTCTATGTTTCGTGGCGATTGGACACCGTTTGGGCCCCGAACAGTCGGAAACAAGCCACATATGCAAAATTCCAAGAATGGGCCTCGGGAGTGACTGGGGCCCACAAACAAAAGGAGCTGACATGTTCAGGTGGTCAAACAGAGCTGAAACGTCTGTGACACACTCAAAATAGTGTCAAAACGCATCCCTCCAAGTTTCGTGGCGATTGGACACCGTTTGGGCCCTGAACAGGCGGAAACAAGCCACATATGCAAAATTCCAAGAATGGGCCTTGGCAGTGACCGGGGCCCACAAACAAAAGGAGTTGACCACGTTCAGGTGGTCAAACAGAGTTGAAACTTCTGTGACACACTCAAAATAGTGTCAAGAAGCATCCCTCTAAGTTTCGTGGCGATTGGACACCGTTTGGGCCCCGAACAGGCGGAAACAAGCCACATATGCAAAATTCCAAGAATGGGCCTTGGGAGTGACCGGGGCCCACAAACAAAAGGAGTTGACAATGTTCAGGTGGTCAAACAGCGCTGATACTTCTGTGACACACTGAAAATATTGTCAAGAAGCATCCCTCCAAGTTTCGTGGCGATTGGACACCGTTTGGGCCCCGAACAGGCGGAAACAAGCCACATATGCAAAATTCCAAGAATGGGCCTTGGGAGTGACCGGGGCCCACAAACAAAAGGAGTTGACCATGTTCAAGTGGTCAAACGGATCTGAAACTTTTGTGACACACTCAAAATAATGTCAAGAAGCATCCCTCCAAGTTTCGTGGTGATTGGACACCGTTTGGGCCCCGAACAGGCGGAAACAAGCCACATATGCAAAATTCCAAGAATGGGCCTCGGGAGTGACTGGGGCCCACAAACAAAAGGAGTTGACATGTTCAGGTGGTCAAACAGAGTTGAAACTTCTGTGACACACTCAAAATAGTGTCAAAACGCATCCCTCCAAGTTTCGTGGCGATTGGACACCGTTTGGGCCCTGAACAGGCGGAAACAAGCCACATATGCAAAATTCCAAGAATGGGCCTTGGGAGTGACTGGGGCCCACAAACAAAAGGAGTTGACCATGGTCAGGTGGTCAAACAGAGTTGAAACTTCTGTGACACACTCAAAATAGTGTCAAGAAGCATCCTTCTAAGTTTCGTGGCGATTGGACACCGTTTGGGCCCCGAACAGGCGGAAACAAGCCACATATGCAAAATTCCAAGAATGGGCCTTGGGAGTGACGGGGCCCACAAACAAAAGGAGTTGACAATGTTCAGGTGGTCAAACAGCGCTGATACTTCTGTGACACACTCAAAATAGTGTCAAGAAGCATCCCTCCAAGTTTCGTGGCGATTGGACACCGTTTGGGCCCCGAACAGGCGGAAACAAGCCACATATGCAAAATTCCAAGAATGGGCCTTGGGTGTGACCGGGGCCCACAAACAAAAGGAGTTGACCATGTTCAGGTGGTCAAACAGAGCTGATACTTTTGTGACACAATCAAAATAATGTCAAGAAGCATCCCTCCAAGTTTCGTGGTGATTGGACACCGTTTGGGCCCTGAACAGGCGGAAACAAGCCACATATGCAAAATTCCAAGAATGGGCCTCGGGAGTGACTGGGGCCCACAAACAAAAGGAGCTGACATGTTCAGGTGGTCAAACAGAGCTGAAACGTCTGTGACACACTCAAAATAGTGTCAAAACGCATCCCTCCAAGTTTCGTGGCGATTGGACACCGTTTGGGCCCTGAACAGGCGGAAACAAGCCACATATGCAAAATTCCAAGAATGGGCCTTGGCAGTGACCGGGGCCCACAAACAAAAGGAGTTGACCACGTTCAGGTGGTCAAACAGAGCTGAAACTTCTGCGACACACTCAAAATAGTGTCAAGAAGCATCCCTCTAAGTTTCGTGGCGATTGGACACCGTTTGGGCCCCGAACAGGCGGAAACAAGCCACATATGCAAAATTCCAAGAATGGGCCTTGGGAGTGACCGGGGCCCACAAACAAAAGGAGTTGACAATGTTCAGGTGGTCAAACAGCGCTGATACTTCTGTGACACACTGAAAATATTGTCAAGAAGCATCCCTCCAAGTTTCGTGGCGATTGGACACCGTTTGGGCCCCGAACAGGCGGAAACAAGCCACATATGCAAAATTCCAAGAATGGGCCTTGGGAGTGACCGGGGCCCACAAACAAAAGGAGTTGACCATGTTCAAGTGGTCAAACAGATCTGAAACTTTTGTGACACACTCAAAATAATGTCAAGAAGCATCCCTCCAAGTTTCGTGGTGATTGGACACCGTTTGGGCCCCGAACAGGCGGAAACAAGCCACATATGCAAAATTCCAAGAATGGGCCTCGGGAGTGACTGGGGCCCACAAACAAAAGGAGTTGACATGTTCAGGTGGTCAAACAGAGTTGAAACTTCTGTGACACACTCAAAATAGTGTCAAAACGCATCCCTCCAAGTTTCGTGGCGATTGGACACCGTTTGGGCCCTGAACAGGCGGAAACAAGCCACATATGCAAAATTCCAAGAATGGGCCTTGGGAGTGACTGGGGCCCACAAACAAAAGGAGTTGACCATGTTCAGGTGGTCAAACAGAGTTGAAACTTCTGTGACACACTCAAAATAGTGTCAAGAAGCATCCTTCTAAGTTTCGTGGCGATTGGACACCGTTTGGGCCCCGAACAGGCGGAAACAAGCCACATATGCAAAATTCCAAGAATGGGCCTTGGGAGTGACCGGGGCCCACAAACAAAAGGAGTTGACAATGTTCAGGTGGTCAAACAGCGCTGATACTTCTGTGACACACTCAAAATAGTGTGAAGAAGCATCCCTCCAAGTTTCGTGGCGATTGGACACCGTTTGGGCCCCGAACAGGCGGAAACAAGCCACATATGCAAAATTCCAAGAATGGGCCTTGGGTGTGACCGGGGCCCACAAACAAAAAGAGTTGACCATGTTCAGGTGGTCAAACAGAGCTGAAACTTTTGTGACACAATCAAAATAATGTCAAGAAGCATCCCTCCAAGTTTCGTGGTGATTGGACACCGTTTGGGCCCTGAACAGGCGGAAACAAGCCACATATGCAAAATTCCAAGAATGGGCCTCGGGAGTGACTGGGGCCCACAAACAAAAGGAGCTGACATGTTCAGGTGGTCAAACAGAGCTGAAACGTCTGTGACACACTCAAAATAGTGTCAAAACGCATCCCTCCAAGTTTCGTGGCGATTGGACACCGTTTGGGCCCTGAACAGGCGGAAACAAGCCACATATGCAAAATTCCAAGAATGGGCCTTGGCAGTGACCGGGGCCCACAAAAAAAAGGAGTTGACCACGTTCAGGTGGTCAAACAGAGCTGAAACTTCTGTGACACACTCAAAATAGTGTCAAGAAGCATCCCTCCAAGTTTCGTGGCGATTGGACACCGTTTGGGCCCCGAACAGGTGGAAACAAGCAACATATGCAAAATTCCAAGAATGGGCCTTGGGAGTGACCGGGGCCCACAAACAAAAGGAGTTGACAATGTTCAGGTGGTCAAACAGAGCTGATACTTCTGTGACACACTCAAAATAGTGTCAAGAAGCATCCCTCTAAGTTTCGTGGCGATTGGACACCGTTTGGGCCCCGAACAGTCGGAAACAAGCCACATATGCAAAATTCCAAGAATGGGCCTTGGGAGTGACCGGGGCCCACAAACAAAAGGAGTTGACCATGTTCCGGTGGTCAAACAGAGCTAAAACTTCTGTGACACACTCAAAATAGTGTCAAGAAGCATCCCTCCAAGTTTCGTGGTGATTGGACACCGTTTGGGCCCCGAACAGGCGGAAATAAGCCACATATACAAAATTCCAAGAATGGGCCTTGGGAGTGACCGGGGCCCACATACAAAAAGAGTTGACCATGTTCAGGTGGTCAAACAGAGCTAAAACTTCTGTGACACACTCAAAATAGTGTCAAGAAGCATCCCTCTAAGTTTCGTTGCGATTGGACACCTTTTGGGCCCCGAACAGGTGGAAACAAGCCACATATGCAAAATTCCAAGAATGGGCCTTGGGAGTGACCGGGTCCCACAAACAAAAGGAGTTGACAATGTTCAGGTGGTCAAACAGCGCTGATACCTCTGTGACACACTCAAAATAGTGTCAAGAAGCGTCCCTCCAAGTTTCGTGGCGATTGGACACCGTTTGGGCCCTGAACAGGCGGAAACAAGCCACATATGCAAAATTCCAAGAATGGGCCTTGGGAGTGACTGGGGCCCACAAACAAAAGGAGTTGACATGCTCAGGTGGTCAAACAGAGCTGAAACTTCTGTGACACACTCAAAATATTGTCAAAACGCATCCCTCCATGTTTCGTGGCGATTGGACACCGTTTGGGCCCCGAACAGGCGGAAACAAGCCACATATGCAAAATTCCAAGAATGGGCCTTAGGAGTGACCGGGGCCCACAAACAAAAGGAGTTGACCATGTTCAGGTGGTCAAACAGATCTGAAACTTTTGTGACACACTCAAAATAATGTCAAGAAGCATCCCTCCAAGTTTCGTGGTGATTGGACACCGTTTGGGCCCCGAACAGGCGGAAACAAGCCACATATGCAAAATTCCAAGAATGGGCCTCGGGAGTGACTGGGGCCCACAAACAAAAGGAGTTGACATGCTCAGGTGGTCAAACAGAGCTGAAACTTCTGTGACACACTCAAAATATTGTCAAAACGCATCCCTCCATGTTTCGTGGCGATTCGACACCGTTTGGGCCCCGAACAGGCGGAAACAAGCCACATATGCAAAATTCCAAGAATGGGCCTTAGGAGTGACCGGGGCCCACAAACAAAAGGAGTTGACCATGTTCAGGTGGTTAAACAGAGCTGAAACTTCTGTGACACACTCAAAATAGTGTCAAGAAGCATCCCTCCAAGTTTCGTGGCGATTGGACACCGTTTGGGCCCCGAACAGGTGGAAACAAGCCACATATGCAAAATTCCAAGAGTGGGCCTTGGGAGTGACCGGGGCCCACAAACGAAAGGAGTTGACAACGTTCAGGTGGTCAAACAGAGCTGATACTTCTGTGACACACTCAAAATAGTGTCAAGAAGCATCCCTCTATGTTTCGTGGCGATTGGACACCGTTTGGGCCCCGAACAGGTGGAAACAAGCCACATATGCAAAATTCCAAGAATGGGCCTTGGGAGTGACCAGGGCCCACAAACAAAAGGAGTTGAAAATGTTCAGGTGGTCAAACAGAGCTGAAACATTTGTGACACACTCCAAATAATGTCAAGAAGCATCCCTCCAAGTTTCGTGGGGATTGGACACCGTTTGGGCCCCGAACAGGCGGAAACAAGCCACATATGCAAAATTCCAAGAATGGGCCTCGGGAGTGACCGGGGCCGACAAACAAAAGGAGTTGACTTGTTCAGGCGGTCAAACAGAGCTAAAACTTCTGTGACACACTCAAAATAGTGTCAAAACGCATCCCTCCAAGTTTCGTGGCGATTGGACACCGTTTGGGCCCTGAACAGGCGGAAACAAGCCACATATGCAAAATTCCAAGAATGGGCCTCGGGAGTGACTGGGGCCCACAAACAAAAGGAGCTGACATGTTCAGGTGGTCAAACAGAGCTGAAACGTCTGTGACACACTCAAAATAGTGTCAAAACGCATCCCTCCAAGTTTCGTGGCGATTGGACACCGTTTGGGCCCTGAACAGGCGGAAACAAGCCACATATGCAAAATTCCAAGAATGGGCCTTGGCAGTGACCGGGGCCCACAAACAAAAGGAGTTGACCACGTTCAGGTGGTCAAACAGAGCTGAAACTTCTGTGACACACTCAAAATAGTGTCAAGAAGCATCCCTCCAAGTTTCGTGGCGATTGGACACCGTTTGGGCCCCGAACAGGCGGAAATAAGCCACATATACAAAATTCCAAGAATGGGCCTTGGGAGTGACCGGGGCCCACAAACAAAAGGAGTTGACAATGTTCAGGTGGTCAAACAGAGCTGATACTTCTGTGACACACTCAAAATAGTGTCAAGAAGCATCCCTCTAAGTTTCGTGGCGATTGGACAACGTTTGGGCCCCGAACAGTCGGAAACAAGCCACATATGCAAAATTCCAAGAATGGGCCTTGGGAGTGACCGGGGCCCACAAACAAAAGGAGTTGACCATGTTCCGGTGGTCAAACAGAGCTAAAACTTCTGTGACACACTCAAAATAGTGTCAAGAAGCATCCCTCCAAGTTTCGTGGTGATTGGACACCGTTTGGGCCCCGAACAGGCGGAAATAAGCCACATATACAAAATTCCAAGAATGGGCCTTGGGAGTGACCGGGGCCCACATACAAAAAGAGTTGACCATGTTCAGGTGGTCAAACAGAGCTAAAACTTCTGTGACACACTCAAAATAGTGTCAAGAAGCATCCCTCTAACTTTCGTTGCGATTGGACACCGTTTGGGCCCCGAACAGGCGGAAACACGCCACATATGCAAAATTCCAAGAATGGGCCTTGGGAGTGACCGGGGCCCACAAACAAAAGGAGTTGACAATGTTCAGGTGGTCAAACAGCGCTGATACCTCTGTGACACACTCAAAATAGTGTCAAGAAGTATCCCTCCAAGTTTCGTGGCGATTGGACACCGTTTGGGCCCTGAACAGGCGGAAACAAGCCACATATGCAAAATTCCAAGAATGGGCCTTGGGAGTGACTGGGGCCCACAAACAAAAGGAGTTGACCATGTTTAGGTGGTCAAACAGATCTGAAGCTTTTGTGACACACTCAAAATAATGTCAAGAAGCATCCCTCCAAGTTTCGTGGTGATTGGACACCGTTTGGGCCCCGAACAGGCGGAAACAAGCCACATATGCAAAATTCCAAGAATGGGCCTCGGGAGTGACTGGGGCCCACAAACAAAAGGAGTTGACATGCTCAGGTGGTCAAACAGAGCTGAAACTTCTGTGACACACTCAAAATAGTGTCAAAACGCATCCCTCCATGTTTCGTGGCGATTGGACACCGTTTGGGCCCCGAACAGGCGGAAACAAGCCACATATGCAAAATTCCAAGAATGGGCCTTAGGAGTGACCGGGGCCCACAAACAAAAGGAGTTGACCATGTTCAGGTGGTTAAACAGAGCTGAAACTTCTGTGACACACTCAAAATAGTGTCAAGAAGCATCCCTCCAAGTTTCGTGGCGATTGGACACCGTTTGGGCCCCGAACAGGTGGAAACAAGCCACATATGCAAAATTCCAAGAGTGGGCCTTGGGAGTGACCGGGGCCCACAAACGAAAGGAGTTGACAACGTTCAGGTGGTCAAACAGAGCTGATACTTCTGTGACACACTCAAAATAGTGTCAAGAAGCATCCCTCTAAGTTTCGTGGCGATTGGACACCGTTTGGGCCCCGAACAGGTGGAAACAAGCCACATATGCAAAATTCCAAGAATGGGCCTTGGGAGTGACCAGGGCCCACAAACAAAAGGAGTTGACCATGTTCAGGTGGTCAAACAGAGCTGAAACATTTGTGACACACTCCAAATAATGTCAAGAAGCATCCCTCCAAGTTTCGTGGTGATTGGACACCGTTTGGGCCCCGAACAGGCGGAAACAAGCCACATATGCAAAATTCCAAGAGTGGGCCTCGGGAGTGACTGGGGCCGACAAACAAAAGGAGTTGACTTGTTCAGGCGGTCAAACAGAGCTAAAACTTCTGTGACACACTCAAAATAGTGTCAGAACGCATCCCTCCAAGTTTCGTGGTGATTGGACACCGTTTGGGCCCTGAACAGGCGGAAACAAGCCACATATGCAAAATTCCAAGAATGGGCCTTGGGAGTGACCGGGGCCCACAAACAAAAGGAGTTGACCATGTTCAGGTGGTCAAACAGAGCTGAAACTTCTGTGACACACTCAAAATAGTGTCAAAATGCATCCCTGTAAGTTTCGTGGCGATTGGACACCGTTTGGGCCCTGAACAGGCGGAAACAAACCACATATGCAAAATTCCAAGAATGGGCCTTGGGAGTGACCGGGGCCCACAAACAAAAATAGTTGACCATGTTCAGGTGGTCAAACAGATCTGAAACTTTTGTGACACACTCAAAATAATGTCAAGAAGCATCCCTCCAAGTTTCGTGGTGATTGGACACCGTTTGGGCCCCGAAAAGGCGGAAACAAGCCAAATATGCAAAATTCCAAGAATGGGCCTTGGGAGTGACCGGGGCCCACAAACAAAAGGAGTTGACCATGTTCAGGTGGTCAAACAAAGCTGAAACTTTTGTGGTACACTCAAAATAATGTCAAGAAGCATCCCTCCAAGTTTCGTGGTAATTGGACACCGTTTGGGCCCTGAACAGGCGGAAACAAGCCACATATGCAAAATTCCAAGAATGGGCCTTGGGAGTGACCGGGGCCCACAAACAAAAGGAGTTGACCATGTTCAGGTGGTCAAACAGAGCTGAAACTTCTGTGACACACTCAAAATAGTGTCAAAATGCATCCCTGTAAGTTTCGTGGCGATTGGACACCGTTTGGGCCCTGAACAGGCGGAAACAAACCACATATGCAAAATTCCAAGAATGGGCCTTGGGAGTGACCGGGGCCCACAAACAAAAGGAGTTGACCATGTTCCGGTGGTGAAACAGAGCTAAAACTTCTGTGACACACTCAAAATTGTGTCAAGAAGCATCCCTCCAAGTTTCGTGGTGATTGGACACCGTTTGGGCCCCGAACAGGCGGAAACAAGCCACATATGCAAAATTCCAAGAATGGGCCTCGGGAGTGACTGGGGCCCACAAACAAAAGGAGTTGACATGTTCAGGTGGTCAAACAGAGCTGAAACTTCTGTGACACACTCAAAATAGTGTCGAAATGCATCCCTCTAAGTTTCGTGGCGATTGGACACCGTTTGGGCCCTGAACAGGCGGAAACAAGCCACATATGCAAAATTCCAAGAATGGGCCTTGGGAGTGACCGGGGCCCACAAACAAAAGGAGTTGACCATGTTCAGGTGGTCAAACAGATCTGAAACTTTTGTGACACACTCAAAATTATGTCAAGAAGCATCCCTCCAAGTTTCGTGGTGATTGGACACCGTTTGGGCCCCGAAAAGGCGGAAACAAGCCAAATATGCAAAATTCCAAGAATGGGCCTTGGGAGTGACCGGGGCCCACAAACAAAAGGAGTTGACCATGTTCAGGTGGTCAAACAAAGCTGAAACTTTTGTGGTACACTCAAAATAATGTCAAGAAGCATCCCTCCAAGTTTCGTGGTAATTGGACACCGTTTGGGCCCCGAACAGTCGGAAACAAGCCACATATGCAAAATTCCAAGAATGGGCCTCGGGAGTGACTGGGGCCCACAAACAAAAGGAGTTGACATGTTCAGATGGTCAAACAGAGCTGATACTTCTGTGACACACTCAAAATAGTGTCAAAATGTATCCCTCCAAGTTTCGTGGCGATTGGACACCGTTTGGGCCCTGAACAGGCGGAAACAAGCTACATATGCAAAATTCCAAGAATGGGCCTTGGGAGTGACCGGGGCCCACAAAGAAAAGGAGTTGACCATGTTCAGGTGGTCAAACAGAGCTGAAACTTTTGTGACACACTCAAAATAATGTCAAGAAGCATCCCTCCAAGTTTCGTGGTGATTGGACACCATTTCGGCCCCGAACAGGCGGAAACAAGCCACATAAGCAAAATTCCAAGAATGGGCCTCGGGAGTGACTGGGGCCCACAAACAAAAGGAGTTGACATGTTCAGGTGGTCAAACAGAGTTGAAACTTCTGTGACACACTCAAAATAGTGTCAAAACGCATCCCTCCAAGTTTCGTGGCGATTGGACACCGTTTGGGCCCTGAACAGGCGGAAACAAGCCACATATGCAAAATTCCAAGAATGGGCCTTGGGAGTGACTGGGGCCCACAAACAAAAGGAGTTGACCATGTTCAGGTGGTCAAACAGAGCTGAAACTTCTGTGACACACTCAAAATAGTGTCAAGAAGCATCCTTCTAAGTTTCGTGGCGATTGGACACCGTTTGGGCCCCGAACAGGCGGAAACAAGCCACATATGCAAAATTCCAAGAATGGGCCTTGGGAGTGACCGGCGCCCACAAACAAAAGGAGTTGACAATGTTCAGGTGGTCAAACAGCGCTGATACTTCTGTGACACACTCAAAATAGTGTCAAGAAGCATCCCTCTAAGTTTCGTGGCGATTGGACACCGTTTGGGCCCCGAACAGGCGGAAACAAGCCACATATGCAAAATTCCAAGAATGGGCCTTGGGTGTGACCGGGGCCCACAAACAAAAGGAGTTGACCATGTTCAGGTGGTCAAACAGAGCTGAAACTTTTGTGACACAATCAAAATAATGTCAAGAAGCATTCTCCAATTTTCGTGGTGATTGGACACCGTTTGGGCCCTGAACAGGCGGAAACAAGCCACATATGCAAAATTCCAAGAATGGGCCTCGGGAGTGACTGGGGCCCACAAACAAAAGGAGCTGACATGTTCAGGTGGTCAAACAGAGCTGAAACGTCTGTGACACACTCAAAATAGTGTCAAAACGCATCCCTCCAAGTTTCGTGGCGATTGGACACCGTTTGGGCCCTGAACAGGCGGAAACAAGCCACATATGCAAAATTCCAAGAATGGGCCTTGGGAGTGACCGGGGCCCACAAACAAAAGGAGTTGACCACGTTCAGGTGGTCAAACAGAGCTGAAACTTCTGTGACACACTCAAAATAGTGTCAAGAAGCATCCCTCCAAGTTTCGTGGCGATTGGACACCGTTTGGGCCCCGAACAGGTGGAAACAAGCAACATATGCAAAATTCCAAGAATGGGCCTTGGGAGTGACCGGGGCCCACAAACAAAAGGAGTTGACAATGTTCAGGTGGTCAAACAGAGCTGATACTTCTGTGACACACTCAAAATAGTGTCAAGAAGCATCCCTCTAAGTTTCGTGGCGATTGGACACCGTTTGGGCCCCGAACAGTCGGAAACAAGCCACATATGCAAAATTCCAAGAATGGGCCTTGGGAGTGACCGGGGCCCACAAACAAAAGGAGTTGACCATGTTCTGGTGGTCAAACAGAGCTAAAACTTCTGTGACACACTCAAAATAGTGTCAAGAAGCATCCCTCCAGGTTTCGTGGTGATTGGACACCGTTTGGGCCCCGAACAGGCGGAAATAAGCCACATATGCAAAATTCCAAGAATGGGCCTTGGGAGTGACCGGGGCCCACATACAAAATGAGTTGACCATGTTCAGGTGGTCAAACAGAGCTAAAACTTCTGTGACACACTCAAAATAGTGTCAAGAAGCATCCCTCCAAGTTTCGTGGCGATTGGACACCGTTTGCGCCCTGAACAGGCGGAAACAAGCCACATATGCAAAATTCCAAGAATGGGCCTTGGGAGTGGCCGGGGCCCACAAACAAAAGGAGTTGACCATGTTCAGGTGGTCAAACAGATCTGAAACATTTGTGACACACTCAAAATAATGTCAAGAAGCATCCCTCCAAGTTTCGTGGTGATTGGACACCGTTTGGGCCCCGAACAGGCGGAAACAAGCCACATATGCAAAATTCCAAGAATGGGCCTCGGGAGTGACTGGGGCCCACAAACAAAAGGAGTTGACTTGCTCAGGTGGTCAAACAGAGCTGAAACTTCTGTGACACACTCAAAATAGTGTCAAAACGCATCCCTCCATGTTTCGTGGCGATTGGACACCGTTTGGGCCCCGAACAGGCGGAAACAAGCCACATATGCAAAATTCCAAGAATGGGCCTTGGGAGTGACCGGGGAACACAAACAAAAGGAGTTGACCATGTTCAGGTGGTCAAACAGAGCTGAAACTTCTGTGACACACTCAAAATAGTGTCAAGAAGCATCCCTCCAAGTTTCGTGGCGATTGGACACCGTTTGGGCCCCGAACAGGTGGAAACAAGCCACATATGCAAAATTCCAAGAGTGGGCCGTGGGAGTGACCGGGGCCCACAAACAAAAGGAGTTGACAACGTTCAGGTGGTCAAACAGTGCTGATACTTCTGTGACACACTCAAAATAGTGTCAAGAAGCATCCCTCTAAGTTTCGTGGCGATTGGACACCGTTTGGGCCCCGAACAGGTGGAAACAAGCCACATATGCAAAATTCCAAGAATGGGCCTTGGGAGTGACCAGGGCCCACAAACAAAAGGAGTTGACCATGTTCAGGTGGTCAAACAGAGCTGAAACATTTGTGACACACTCCAAATAATGTCAAGAAGCATCCCTCCAAGTTTCGTGGTGATTGGACACCGTTTGGGCCCCGAACAGGCGGAAACAAGCCACATATGCAAAATTCCAAGAGTGGGCCTCGGGAGTGACTGGGACCCACAAACAAAAGGAGTTGACTTGTTCAGGCTTTCAAACAGAGCTAAAACTTCTGTGACACACTCAAAATAGTGTCAAAACGCATCCCTCCAAGTTTCGTGGTGATTGGACACCGTTTGGGCCCTGAACAGGCGGAAACAAGCCACATTTGCAAAATTCCAAGAATGGGCCTTGGGAGTGACCGGGGCCCACAAACAAAAGGAGTTGACCATGTTCAGGTGGTCAAACAGAGCTGAAACTTCTGTGACACACTCAAAATAGTGTCAAGAAGCGTCCCTCTAAGTTTCGTGGCGATTGGACACCGTTTGGGCCCCGAACAGGCGGAAACAAGCCACATATGCAAAATTCCAAGAATGGGCCTTGGGAGTGACCGGGGCCCACAAACAAAAGGAGTTGACAATGTTCAGGTGGTCAAACAGTGCTGATACTTCTGTGACACACTCAAAATAGTGTCAAGAAGCATCCCTCCAAGTTTCGTGGCGATTGGACACCGTTTGCGCCCAGAACAGGCGGAAACAAGCCACATATGCAAAATTCCAAGAGTGGGCCTCGGGAGTGACTGGGGCCCACAAACAAAAGGAGTTGACCTGTTCAGGCTTTCAAACAGAGCTAAAACTTCTGTGACACACTCAAAATAGTGTCAAAACGCATCCCTCCAAGTTTCGTGGTGATTGGACACCGTTTGGGCCCTGAACAGGCGGAAACAAGCCACATATGCAAAATTCCAAGAATGGGCCTTGGGAGTGACCGGGGCCCACAAACAAAAGGAGTTGACCATGTTCAGGTGGTCAAACAGAGCTGAAACTTCTGTGACACACTCAAAATAGTGTCAAGAAGCATCCCTCCAAGTTTCGTGGCGATTGGACACCGTTTGGGCGCCGAATAGGTGGAAACAAGCCACATATGCAAAAGTCCAAGAATGGGCCTTGGGAGTAACCGGGGCCCACAAACAAAAGGAGTTGACAATGTTCAGGTGGTCAAACAGAGCTGATACTTCTGTGACACACTCAAAATAGTGTCAAGAAGCATCCCTCTAAGTTTCGTGGCGATTGGACACCGTTTGGGCCCTGAACAGGCGGAAACAAGCCACATATGCAAAATTCCAAGAATGGGCCTTGGGAGTGACCGGGGCCCACAAACAGAAGGAGTTGACCATGTTCCGGTGGTCAAACAGAGCTAAAACTTCTGTGACACACTCAAAATAGTGTCAAGAAGCATCCCTCCAAGTTTCGTGGTGATTGGACACCGTTTGGGCCCCGAACAGGCGGAAATAAGCCACATATGCAAAATTCCAAGAATGGGCCTTGGGAGTGACCGGGGCCCACATACAAAAGGAGTTGACCATGTTCAGGTGGTCAAACAGAGCTAAAACTTCTGTGACACACTCAAAATAGTGTCAAGAAGCGTCCCTCTAAGTTTCGTGGCGATTGGACACCGTTTGGGCCCCGAACAGGCGGAAACAAGCCACATATGCAAAATTCCAAGAATGGGCCTTGGGAGTGACCGGGGCCCACAAACAAAAGGAGTTGACAATGTTCAGGTGGTCAAACAGTGCTGATACTTCTGTGACACACTCAAAATAGTGTCAAGAAGCATCCCTCCAAGTTTCGTGGCGATTGGACACCGTTTGCGCCCTGAACAGGCGGAAACAAGCCACATATGCAAAATTCCAAGAATGGGCCTTGGGAGTGGCCGGGGCCCACAAACAAACGGAGTTGACCATGTTCAGGTGGTCAAACAGATCTGAAACATTTGTGACACACTCAAAATAATGTCAAGAAGCATCCCTCCAAGTTTCGTGGTGATTGGACACCGTTTGGGCCCCGAACAGGCGGAAACAAGCCACATATGCAAAATTCCAAGAATGGGCCTCGGGAGTGACTGGGGCCCACAAACAAAAGGAGTTGACTTGCTCAGGTGGTCAAACAGAGCTGAAACTTCTGTGACACACTCAAAATAGTGTCAAAACGCATCCCTCCATGTTTCGTGGCGATTGGACACCGTTTGGGCCCCGAACAGGCGGAAACAAGCCACATATGCAAAATTCCAAGAATAGGCCTTGGGAGTGACCGGGGCCCACAAACAAAAGGAGTTGACCATGTTCAGGTGGTCAAACAGAGCTGAAACTTCTGTGACACACTCAAAATAGTGTCAAGAAGCATCCCTCCAAGTTTCGTGGCGATTGGACACCGTTTGGGCCCCGAACAGGTGGAAACAAGCCACATATGCAAAATTCCAAGAGTGGGCCGTGGGAGTGACCGGTGCCCACAAACAAAAGGAGTTGACAACGTTCAGGTGGTCAAACAGAGCTGATACTTCTGTGACACACTCAAAATAGTGTCAAGAAGCATCCCTCTAAGTTTCGTGGCGATTGGACACCGTTTGGGCCCCGAACAGGTGGAAACAAGCCACATATGCAAAATTCCAAGAATGGGCCTTGGGAGTGACCAGGGCCCACAAACAAAAGGAGTTGACCATGTTCAGGTGGTCAAACAGAGCTGAAACATTTGTGACACACTCCAAATAATGTCAAGAAGCATCCCTCCAAGTTTCGTGGTGATTGGACACCGTTTGGGCCCCGAACAGGCGGAAACAAGCCACATATGCAAAATTCCAAGAGTGGGCCTCGGGAGTGACTGGGACCCACAAACAAAAGGAGTTGACTTGTTCAGGCTTTCAAACAGAGCTAAAACTTCTGTGACACACTCAAAATAGTGTCAAAACGCATCCCTCCAAGTTTCGTGGTGATTGGACACCGTTTGGGCCCTGAACAGGCGGAAACAAGCCACATATGCAAAATTCCAAGAATGGGCCTTGGGAGTGACCGGGGCCCACAAACAAAAGGAGTTGACCATGTTCAGGTGGTCAAACAGAGCTGAAACTTCTGTGACACACTCAAAATAGTGTCAAGAAGCGTCCCTCTAAGTTTCGTGGCGATTGGACACCGTTTGGGCCCCGAACAGGCGGAAACAAGCCATATATGCAAAATTCCAAGAATGGGCCTTGGGAGTGACCGGGGCCCACAAACAAAAGGAGTTGACAATGTTCAGGTGGTCAAACAGTGCTGATACTTCTGTGACACACTCAAAATAGTGTCAAGAAGCATCCCTCCAAGTTTCGTGGCGATTGGACACCGTTTGCGCCCTGAACAGGCGGAAACAAGCCACATATGCAAAATTCCAAGAATGGGCCTTGGGAGTGGCCGGGGCCCACAAACAAACGGAGTTGACCATGTTCAGGTGGTCAAACAGATCTGAAACATTTGTGACACACTCAAAATAATGTCAAGAAGCATCCCTCCAAGTTTCGTGGTGATTGGACACCGTTTTGGCCCCGAACAGGCGGAAACAAGCCACATATGCAAAATTCCAAGAATGGGCCTCGGGAGTGACTGGGGCCCACAAACAAAAGGAGTTGACTTGCTCAGGTGGTCAAACAGAGCTGAAACTCCTGTGACACACTCAAAATAGTGTCAAAACGCATCCCTCCATGTTTCGTGGCGATTGGACACCGTTTGGGCCCCGAACAGGCGGAAACAAGCCACATATGCAAAATTCCAAGAATGGGCCTTGGGAGTGACCGGGGCCCACAAACAAAAGGAGTTGACCATGTTCAGGTGGTCAAACAGAGCTGAAACTTCTGTGACACACTCAAAATAGTGTCAAGAAGCATCCCTCCAAGTTTCGTGGCGATTGGACACCGTTTGGGCCCCGAACAGGTGGAAACAAGCCACATATGCAAAATTCCAAGAGTGGGCCGTGGGAGTGACCGGGGCCCACAAACAAAAGGAGTTGACAACGTTCAGGTGGTCAAACAGAGCTGATACTTCTGTGACACACTCAAAATAGTGTCAAGAAGCATCCCTCTAAGTTTCGTGGCGATTGGACACCGTTTGGGCCCCGAACAGGTGGAAACAAGCCACATATGCAAAATTCCAAGAATGGGCCTTGGGAGTGACCAGGGCCCACAAACAAAAGGAGTTGACCATGTTCAGGTGGTCAAACAGAGCTGAAACATTTGTGACACACTCCAAATAATGTCAAGAAGCATCCCTCCAAGTTTCGTGGTGATTGGACACCGTTTGGGCCCCGAACAGGCGGAAACAAGCCACATATGCAAAATTCCAAGAGTGGGCCTCGGGAGTGACTGGGGCCCACAAACAAAAGGAGTTGACTTGTTCAGGCTTTCAAACAGAGCTAAAACTTCTGTGACACACTCAAAATAGTGTCAAAACGCATCCCTCCAAGTTTCGTGGTGATTGGACACCGTTTGGGCCCTGAACAGGCGGAAACAAGCCACATATGCAAAATTCCAAGAATGGGCCTTGGGAGTGACCGGGGCCCACAAACAAAAGGAGTTGACCATGTTCAGGTGGTCAAACAGAGCTGAAACTTCTGTGACACACTCAAAATAGTGTCAAGAAGCATCCCTCCAAGTTTCGTGGCGATTGGACACCGTTTGGGCGCCGAATAGGTGGAAACAAGCCACATATGCAAAAGTCCAAGAATGGGCCTTGGGAGTAACCGGGGCCCACAAGCAAAAGGAGTTGACAATGTTCAGGTGGTCAAACAGAGCTGATACTTCTGTGACACACTCCAAATAGTGTCAAGAAGCATCCCTCTAAGTTTCGTGGCGATTGGACACCGTTTGGGCCCTGAACAGGCGGAAACAAGCCACATATGCAAAATTCCAAGAATGGGCCTCGGGAGTGACTGGGGCCCACAAACAAAAGGAGTTGACATGTTCAGGTGGTCAAACAGAGCTGAAACTTCCGTGACACACTCAAAATAGTGTCAAAATGCATCCCTGTAAGTTTCGTGGCGATTGGACACCGTTTGGGCCCTGAACAGGCGGAAACAAACCACATATGCAAAATTCCAAGAATGGGCCTTGGGAGTGACCGGGGCCCACAAACAAAAGGAGTTGACCATGTTCCGGTGGTCAAACAGAGCTAAAACTTCTGTGACACACTCAAAATAGTGTCAAGAAGCATCCCTCCAAGTTTCGTGGTGATTGGACACCGTTTGGGCCCTGAACAGGCGGAAACAAGCCACATTTGCAAAATTCCAAGAATGGGCCTTGGGAGTGACCGGGGCCCACAAACAAAAGGAGTTGACCATGTTCAGGTGGTCAAACAGAGCTGAAACTTCTGTGACACACTCAAAATAGTGTCAAGAAGCGTCCCTCTAAGTTTCGTGGCGATTGGACACCGTTTGGGCCCCGAACAGGCGGAAACAAGCCACATATGCAAAATTCCAAGAATGGGCCTTGGGAGTGACCGGGGCCCACAAACAAAAGGAGTTGACAATGTTCAGGTGGTCAAACAGTGCTGATACTTCTGTGACACACTCAAAATAGTGTCAAGAAGCATCCCTCCAAGTTTCGTGGCGATTGGACACCGTTTGCGCCCAGAACAGGCGGAAACAAGCCACATATGCAAAATTCCAAGAGTGGGCCTCGGGAGTGACTGGGGCCCACAAACAAAAGGAGTTGACCTGTTCAGGCTTTCAAACAGAGCTAAAACTTCTGTGACACACTCAAAATAGTGTCAAAACGCATCCCTCCAAGTTTCGTGGTGATTGGACACCGTTTGGGCCCTGAACAGGCGGAAACAAGCCACATATGCAAAATTCCAAGAATGGGCCTTGGGAGTGACCGGGGCCCACAAACAAAAGGAGTTGACCATGTTCAGGTGGTCAAACAGAGCTGAAACTTCTGTGACACACTCAAAATAGTGTCAAGAAGCATCCCTCCAAGTTTCGTGGCGATTGGACACCGTTTGGGCGCCGAATAGGTGGAAACAAGCCACATATGCAAAAGTCCAAGAATGGGCCTTGGGAGTAACCGGGGCCCACAAACAAAAGGAGTTGACAATGTTCAGGTGGTCAAACAGAGCTGATACTTCTGTGACACACTCAAAATAGTGTCAAGAAGCATCCCTCTAAGTTTCGTGGCGATTGGACACCGTTTGGGCCCTGAACAGGCGGAAACAAGCCACATATGCAAAATTCCAAGAATGGGCCTTGGGAGTGACCGGGGCCCACAAACAGAAGGAGTTGACCATGTTCCGGTGGTCAAACAGAGCTAAAACTTCTGTGACACACTCAAAATAGTGTCAAGAAGCATCCCTCCAAGTTTCGTGGTGATTGGACACCGTTTGGGCCCCGAACAGGCGGAAATAAGCCACATATGCAAAATTCCAAGAATGGGCCTTGGGAGTGACCGGGGCCCACATACAAAAGGAGTTGACCATGTTCAGGTGGTCAAACAGAGCTAAAACTTCTGTGACACACTCAAAATAGTGTCAAGAAGCGTCCCTCTAAGTTTCGTGGCGATTGGACACCGTTTGGGCCCCGAACAGGCGGAAACAAGCCACATATGCAAAATTCCAAGAATGGGCCTTGGGAGTGACCGGGGCCCACAAACAAAAGGAGTTGACAATGTTCAGGTGGTCAAACAGTGCTGATACTTCTGTGACACACTCAAAATAGTGTCAAGAAGCATCCCTCCAAGTTTCGTGGCGATTGGACACCGTTTGCGCCCTGAACAGGCGGAAACAAGCCACATATGCAAAATTCCAAGAATGGGCCTTGGGAGTGGCCGGGGCCCACAAACAAACGGAGTTGACCATGTTCAGGTGGTCAAACAGATCTGAAACATTTGTGACACACTCAAAATAATGTCAAGAAGCATCCCTCCAAGTTTCGTGGTGATTGGACACCGTTTGGGCCCCGAACAGGCGGAAACAAGCCACATATGCAAAATTCCAAGAATGGGCCTCGGGAGTGACTGGGGCCCACAAACAAAAGGAGTTGACTTGCTCAGGTGGTCAAACAGAGCTGAAACTTCTGTGACACACTCAAAATAGTGTCAAAACGCATCCCTCCATGTTTCGTGGCGATTGGACACCGTTTGGGCCCCGAACAGGCGGAAACAAGCCACATATGCAAAATTCCAAGAATAGGCCTTGGGAGTGACCGGGGCCCACAAACAAAAGGAGTTGACCATGTTCAGGTGGTCAAACAGAGCTGAAACTTCTGTGACACACTCAAAATAGTGTCAAGAAGCATCCCTCCAAGTTTCGTGGCGATTGGACACCGTTTGGGCCCCGAACAGGTGGAAACAAGCCACATATGCAAAATTCCAAGAGTGGGCCGTGGGAGTGACCGGTGCCCACAAACAAAAGGAGTTGACAACGTTCAGGTGGTCAAACAGAGCTGATACTTCTGTGACACACTCAAAATAGTGTCAAGAAGCATCCCTCTAAGTTTCGTGGCGATTGGACACCGTTTGGGCCCCGAACAGGTGGAAACAAGCCACATATGCAAAATTCCAAGAATGGGCCTTGGGAGTGACCAGGGCCCACAAACAAAAGGAGTTGACCATGTTCAGGTGGTCAAACAGAGCTGAAACATTTGTGACACACTCCAAATAATGTCAAGAAGCATCCCTCCAAGTTTCGTGGTGATTGGACACCGTTTGGGCCCCGAACAGGCGGAAACAAGCCACATATGCAAAATTCCAAGAGTGGGCCTCGGGAGTGACTGGGACCCACAAACAAAAGGAGTTGACTTGTTCAGGCTTTCAAACAGAGCTAAAACTTCTGTGACACACTCAAAATAGTGTCAAAACGCATCCCTCCAAGTTTCGTGGTGATTGGACACCGTTTGGGCCCTGAACAGGCGGAAACAAGCCACATATGCAAAATTCCAAGAATGGGCCTTGGGAGTGACCGGGGCCCACAAACAAAAGGAGTTGACCATGTTCAGGTGGTCAAACAGAGCTGAAACTTCTGTGACACACTCAAAATAGTGTCAAGAAGCGTCCCTCTAAGTTTCGTGGCGATTGGACACCGTTTGGGCCCCGAACAGGCGGAAACAAGCCATATATGCAAAATTCCAAGAATGGGCCTTGGGAGTGACCGGGGCCCACAAACAAAAGGAGTTGACAATGTTCAGGTGGTCAAACAGTGCTGATACTTCTGTGACACACTCAAAATAGTGTCAAGAAGCATCCCTCCAAGTTTCGTGGCGATTGGACACCGTTTGCGCCCTGAACAGGCGGAAACAAGCCACATATGCAAAATTCCAAGAATGGGCCTTGGGAGTGGCCGGGGCCCACAAACAAACGGAGTTGACCATGTTCAGGTGGTCAAACAGATCTGAAACATTTGTGACACACTCAAAATAATGTCAAGAAGCATCCCTCCAAGTTTCGTGGTGATTGGACACCGTTTTGGCCCCGAACAGGCGGAAACAAGCCACATATGCAAAATTCCAAGAATGGGCCTCGGGAGTGACTGGGGCCCACAAACAAAAGGAGTTGACTTGCTCAGGTGGTCAAACAGAGCTGAAACTCCTGTGACACACTCAAAATAGTGTCAAAACGCATCCCTCCATGTTTCGTGGCGATTGGACACCGTTTGGGCCCCGAACAGGCGGAAACAAGCCACATATGCAAAATTCCAAGAATGGGCCTTGGGAGTGACCGGGGCCCACAAACAAAAGGAGTTGACCATGTTCAGGTGGTCAAACAGAGCTGAAACTTCTGTGACACACTCAAAATAGTGTCAAGAAGCATCCCTCCAAGTTTCGTGGCGATTGGACACCGTTTGGGCCCCGAACAGGTGGAAACAAGCCACATATGCAAAATTCCAAGAGTGGGCCGTGGGAGTGACCGGGGCCCACAAACAAAAGGAGTTGACAACGTTCAGGTGGTCAAACAGAGCTGATACTTCTGTGACACACTCAAAATAGTGTCAAGAAGCATCCCTCTAAGTTTCGTGGCGATTGGACACCGTTTGGGCCCCGAACAGGTGGAAACAAGCCACATATGCAAAATTCCAAGAATGGGCCTTGGGAGTGACCAGGGCCCACAAACAAAAGGAGTTGACCATGTTCAGGTGGTCAAACAGAGCTGAAACATTTGTGACACACTCCAAATAATGTCAAGAAGCATCCCTCCAAGTTTCGTGGTGATTGGACACCGTTTGGGCCCCGAACAGGCGGAAACAAGCCACATATGCAAAATTCCAAGAGTGGGCCTCGGGAGTGACTGGGGCCCACAAACAAAAGGAGTTGACTTGTTCAGGCTTTCAAACAGAGCTAAAACTTCTGTGACACACTCAAAATAGTGTCAAAACGCATCCCTCCAAGTTTCGTGGTGATTGGACACCGTTTGGGCCCTGAACAGGCGGAAACAAGCCACATATGCAAAATTCCAAGAATGGGCCTTGGGAGTGACCGGGGCCCACAAACAAAAGGAGTTGACCATGTTCAGGTGGTCAAACAGAGCTGAAACTTCTGTGACACACTCAAAATAGTGTCAAGAAGCATCCCTCCAAGTTTCGTGGCGATTGGACACCGTTTGGGCGCCGAATAGGTGGAAACAAGCCACATATGCAAAAGTCCAAGAATGGGCCTTGGGAGTAACCGGGGCCCACAAGCAAAAGGAGTTGACAATGTTCAGGTGGTCAAACAGAGCTGATACTTCTGTGACACACTCCAAATAGTGTCAAGAAGCATCCCTCTAAGTTTCGTGGCGATTGGACACCGTTTGGGCCCTGAACAGGCGGAAACAAGCCACATATGCAAAATTCCAAGAATGGGCCTCGGGAGTGACTGGGGCCCACAAACAAAAGGAGTTGACATGTTCAGGTGGTCAAACAGAGCTGAAACTTCCGTGACACACTCAAAATAGTGTCAAAATGCATCCCTGTAAGTTTCGTGGCGATTGGACACCGTTTGGGCCCTGAACAGGCGGAAACAAACCACATATGCAAAATTCCAAGAATGGGCCTTGGGAGTGACCGGGGCCCACAAACAAAAGGAGTTGACCATGTTCCGGTGGTCAAACAGAGCTAAAACTTCTGTGACACACTCAAAATAGTGTCAAGAAGCATCCCTCCAAGTTTCGTGGTGATTGGACACCGTTTGGGCCCCGAACAGGCGGAAACAAGCCACATATGCAAAATTCCAAGAATGGGCCTCGGGAGTGACTGGGGCCCACAAACAAAGGGAGTTGACATGTTCAGGTGGTCAAACAGAGCTGAAACTTCTGTGAAACACTCAAAATAGTGTCAAAATGTATCCCTCTAAGTTTCGTGGCGATTGGACACCGTTTGGGCCCTGAACAGGCGGAAACAAGCCACATATGCAAAATTCCAAGAATGGGCCTTGGGAGTGACCGGGGCCCACAAACAAAAGGAGTTGACCATGTTCAGGTGGTCAAACAGAGCTGAAACTTTTGTGACACACTCAAAATAATGTCAAGAAGCATCCCTCCAAGTTTCGTGGTGATTGGACACCGTTTGGGCCCCGAAAAGGCGGAAACAAGCCAAATATGCAAAATTCCTAGAATGGGCCTTGGGAGTGACCGCGGCCAACAAACAAAAGGAGTTGACCATGTTCAGGTGGTCAAACAGAGCTGAAACATCTGTGACACACTCAAAATAGTGTGAAGAAGCATCCTTCTAAGTTTCGTGGCGATTGGACACCGTTTGGGCCCCGAACAGGCGGAAACAAGCCACATATGCAAAATTCCAAGAATGGGCCTCGGGAGTGACTGGGGCCCACAAACAAAAGGAGTTGACATGTTCAGATGGTCAAACAGAGCTGATACTTCTGTGACACACTCAAAATAGTGTCAAAATGTATCCCTCCAAGTTTCGTGGCGATTGGACACCGTTTGGGCCCTTAACAGGCGGAAACAAGCTACATATGCAAAATTCCAAGAATGGGCCTTGGGAGTGACCGGGGCCCACAAAGAAAAGGAGTTGACCATGTTCAGGAGGTCAAACAGAGCTGAAACTTTTGTGACACACTCAAAATAATGTCAAGAAGCATCCCTCCAAGTTTCGTGGTGATTGGACACCGTTTGGGCGCCGAACAGGCGGAAACAAGCCACATATGCAAAATTCCAAGAATGGGCCTCGGGAGTGACTGGGGCCCACAAACAAAAGGAGTTGACATGTTCAGGCAGACAAACAGAGCTGAAACGTCTGTGACACACTCAAAATAGTGTCAAAACGCATCCCTCCAAGTTTCGTGGCGATTGGACACCGTTTGGGCCCTGAACAGGCGGAAACAAGCCACATATGCAAAATTCCAAGAATGGGCCTTGGGAGTGACCGGGGCCCACAAACAAAAGGAGTTGACCATGTTCAGGTGGTCAAACAGAGCTGAAACTTCTGTGATACACTCAAAATAGTGTCAAGAAGCATCCCTCCAAGTTTCGTGGCGATTGGACACCGTTTGGGCCCCGAACAGGCGGAAATAAGCCACATATGCAAAATTCCAAGAATGGGCCTTGGGAGTGACCGGGGCCCACATACAAAAGGAGTTGACCATGTTCAGGTGGTCAAACAGAGCTGAAACATCTGTGACACACTCAAAATAGTGTGAAGAAGCATCCTTCTAAGTTTCGTGGCGATTGGACACCGTTTGGGCCCCGAACAGGCGGAAACAAGCCACATATGCAAAATTCCAAGAATGGGCCTTGGGAGTGACCGGGGCCCACAAACAAAAGGAGTTGACAATGTTCAGGTGGTCAAACAGTGCTGATACTTTTGTGACACACTCAAAATATTGTCAAGAAGCATCCCTCCAAGTTTCGTGGCGATTGGACACCGTTTGGGCCCCGAACAGGCGGAAACAAGCCACATATGCAAAATTCCAAGAATGGGCCTTGGGAGTGACCGGGGCCCACAAACAAAAGGAGTTGACCATGTTCAGGTGGTCAAACAGAGCTGAAACTTTTGTGACACACTCAAAATAATGTCAAGAAGCATCCCTCCAAGTTTCGTGGTGATTGGACACCGTTTGGGCCCCGAACAGGCGGAAACAAGCCACAGATGCAAAATTCCAAGAATGGGCCTCGGGAGTGACTGGGGCCCACAAACAAAAGGAGTTGACATGTTCAGGTGGTCAAACAGAGCTGAAACTTCTGTGACACACTCAAAATAGTGTCAAGAAGCATCCCTCTAAGTTTCGTGGCGATTGGACACCGTTTGGGCCCCGAACAGGCGGAAACAAGCCACATATGCAAAATTCCAAGAATGGGCCTTTGGAGTGACCGGGGCCCACAAACAAAAGGAGTTGACAATGTTCAGGTGGTCAAACAGCGCTGATACTTCTGTGACACACTGAAAATAGTGTCAAGAAGCATCCCTCCAAGTTTCGTGGCGATTGGACACCGTTTGGGCCCCGAACAGGCGGAAACAAGCCACATATGCAAAATTCCAAGAATGGGCCTCGGGAGTGACTGGGGCCCACAAACAAAAGGAGTTGACATGTTCAGATGGTCAAACAGAGCTGAAACTTCTGTGACACACTCAAAATAGTGTCAAGAAGCATCCCTCCAAGTTTCGTGGCGATTGGACACCGTTTGGGCCCCGAACAGGCGGAAATAAGCCACATATGCAAAATTCCAAGAATGGGCCTTGGGAGTGACCGGGGCCCACATACAAAAGGAGTTGACCATGTTCAGGTGGTCAAACAGAGCTGAAACTTCTGTGACACACTCAAAATAGTGTCAAGAAGCATCCTTCTAAGTTTCGTGGCGATTGGACACCGTTTGGGCCCCGAACAGGCGGAAACAAGCCACATATGCAAAATTCCAAGAATGGGCCTTCGGAGTGACCGGGGCCCACAAAGAAAAGGAGTTGACAATGTTCAGGTGGTCAAACAGCGCTGATACGTCTGTGACACACTGAAAATAGTGTCAAGAAGCATCCCTCCAAGTTTCTTGGCGATTGGACACCGTTTGGGCCCCGAACAGGCGGAAACAAGCCACATATGCAAAATTCCAAGAATGGGCCTTTGGAGTGACCGGGGCCCACAAACAAAAGGAGTTGACAATGTTCAGGTGGTCAAACAGTGCTGATACTTCTGTGACACACTCAAAATAGTGTCAAGAAGCATCCCTCCAAGTTTCGTGGCGATTGGACACCGTTTGGGCCCCGAACAGGCGGAAACAAGCCACATATGCAAAATTCCAAGAATGGGCGTTGGGAGTGACCGGGGCCCACAAACAAAAGGAGTTGACCATGTTCAGGTGGTCAAACAGATCTGAAACTTTTGTGACATACTCAAAATAATGTCAAGAAGCATCCCTCCAAGTTTCGTGGTGATTGGACACCGTTTGGGCCCCGAACAGGCGGAAACAAGCCACATATGCAAAATTCCAAGAATGGGCCTTGGAAGTGACCGGGGCCCACAAACAAAAGGAGTTGACAATGTTCAGGTGGTCAAACAGAGCTGATACTTCTGTGACACACTCAAAATAGTGTCAAGAAGCATCCCTCTAAGTTTCGTGGCGATTGGACACCGTTTGGGCCCCGAACAGTCGGAAACAAGCCACATATGCAAAATTCCAAGAATGGGCCTTGGGAGTGACCGGGGCCCACAAACAAAAGGAGTTGACCATGTTTCGGTGGTCAAACAGAGCTAAAACCTCTGTGACACACTCAAAATAGTGTCAAGAAGCATCCCTCCAAGTTTCGTGGTGATTGGACACCGTTTGGGCCCCGAACAGGCGGAAATAAGCCACATATGCAAAATTCCAAGAATGGGCCTTGGGAGTGACCGGGGCCCACATACAAAAGGAGTTGACCATGTTCAGGTGGTCAAACAGAGCTGAAACTTCTGTGACACACTCAAAATAGTGTCAAGAAGCATCCCTCTAAGTTTCGTGGCGATTAGACACCGTTTGGGCCCCGAACAGGCGGAAACAAGCCACATATGCAAAATTCCAAGAATGGGCCTTCGGAGTGACCGGGGCCCACAAACAAAAGGAGTTGACCATGTTCAGGTGGTCAAACAGATCTGAAACTTTTGTGACATACTCAAAATAATGTCAAGAAGCATCCCTCCAAGTTTCGTGGTGATTGGACACCGTTTGGGCCCCGAACAGGCGGAAACAAGCCACATATGCAAAATTCCAAGAATGGGCCCTGGAAGTGACCGGGGCCCACAAACAAAAGGAGTTGACAATGTTCAGGTGGTCAAACAGAGCTGATACTTCTGTGACACACTCAAAATAGTGTCAAGAAGCATCCCTCTAAGTTTCGTGGCGATTGGACACCGTTTGGGCCCCGAACAGTCGGAAACAAGCCACATATGCAAAATTCCAAGAATGGGCCTTGGGAGTGACCGGGGCCCACAAACAAAAGGAGTTGACCATGTTTCGGTGGTCAAACAGAGCTAAAACCTCTGTGACACACTCAAAATAGTGTCAAGAAGCATCCCTCCAAGTTTCGTGGTGATTGGACACCGTTTGGGCCCCGAACAGGCGGAAATAAGCCACATATGCAAAATTCCAAGAATGGGCCTTGGGAGTGACCGGGGCCCACAAACAAAAGGAGTTGACCATGTTCAGGTGGTCAAACAGAGCTGAAACTTCTGTGACACACTCAAAATAGTGTCAAGAAGCATCCCTCTAAGTTTCGTGGCGATTAGACACCGTTTGGGCCCCGAACAGGCGGAAACAAGCCACATATGCAAAATTCCAAGAATGGGCCTTCGGAGTGACCGGGGCCCACAAAGAAAAGGAGTTGACAATGTTCAGGTGGTCAAACAGCGCTGATACGTCTGTGACACACTGAAAATAGTGTCAAGAAGCATCCCTCCAAGTTTCGTGGCGATTGGACACCGTTTGGGCCCCGAACAGGCGGAAACAAGCCACATATGCAAAATTCCAAGAATGGGCCTTTGGAGTGACCGGGGCCCACAAACAAAAGGAGTTGACAATGTTCAGGTGGTCAAACAGTGCTGATACTTCTGTGACACACTGCAAATAGTGTCAAGAAGCATCCCTCCATGTTTCGTGGCGATTGGACACCGTTTGGGCCCCGAACAGGCGGAAACAAGCCACATATGCAAAATTCCAAGAATGGGCCTTGGGAGTGACCGGGGCCCACAAACAAAAGGAGTTGACCATGTTCAGGTGGTCAAACAGATCTGAAACTTTTGTGACACACTCAAAATAATGTCAAGAAGCATCCCCCCAAGTTTCGTGGTGATTGGACACCGTTTGGGCCCCGAACAGGCGGAAACAAGCCACATATGCAAAATTCCAAGAATGGGCCTCGGGAGTGACTGGGGCCCACAAACGAAAGGAGTTGACATGTTCAGTTGGTCAAACAGAGCTGAAACTTCTGTGACACACTCAAAATAGTGTCAAAACGCATCCCTCCAAGTTTCGTGGCGATTGGACACCGTTTGGGCCCTGAACAGGCGGAAACAAGCCACATATGCAAAATTCCAAGAATGGGCCTTGGGAGTGACCGGGGCCCACAAACAAAAGGAGTTGACCATGTTCAGGTGGTCAAACAGAGCTGAAACTTCTGTGACACACTCAAAATAGTGTCAAGAAGCATCCCTCCAAGTTTCGTGGCGATTGGACACCGTTTGGGCCCCGAACAGGCGGAAACAAGCCACATATGCAAAATTCCAAGAATGGGCCTTGGGAGTGACCGGGGCCCACAAACAAAAGGAGTTGACCATGTTTCGGTGGTCAAACAGAGCTAAAACCTCTGTGACACACTCAAAATAGTGTCAAGAAGCATCCCTCCAAGTTTCGTGGTGATTGGACACCGTTTGGGCCCCGAACAGGCGGAAATAAGCCACATATGCAAAATTCCAAGAATGGGCCTTGGGAGTGACCGGGGCCCACATACAAAAGGAGTTGACCATGTTCAGGTGGTCAAACAGAGCTGAAACTACTGTGACACACTCAAAATAGTGTCAAGAAGCATCCCTCTAAGTTTCGTGGCGATTAGACACCGTTTTGGCCCCGAACAGGCGGAAACAAGCCACATATGCAAAATTCCAAGAATGGGCCTTCGGAGTGACCGGGGCCCACAAACAAAAGGAGTTGACAATGTTCAGGTGGTCAAACAGCGCTGATACTTCTGTGACACACTGAAAATAGTGTCAAGAAGCATCCCTCCAAGTTTCGTGGCGATTGGACACCGTTTGGGCCCCGAACAGGCGGAAACAAGCCACATATTCAAAATTCCAAGAATGGGCCTTTGGAGTGACCGGGGCCCACAAACAAAAGGAGTTGACAATGTTCAGGTGGTCAAACAGCGCTGATACTTCTGTGACACACTGAAAATAGTGTCAAGAAGCATCCCTCCAAGTTTCGTGGCGATTGGACACCGTTTGGGCCCCGAACAGGCGGAAACAAGCCACATATGCAAAATTCCAAGAATGGGCCTTGGGAGTGACCGGGGCCCACAAACAAAAGGAGTTGACCATGTTCAGGTGGTCAAACAGATCTAAAACTTTTGTGACACACTCAAAATAATGTCAAGAAGCATCCCTCCAAGTTTCGTGGTGATTGGACACCGTTTGGGCCCCGAACAGGCGGAAACAAGCCACATATGCAAAATTCCAAGAATGGGCCTCGGGAGTGACTGGGGCCCACAAACGAAAGGAGTTGACATGTTCAGGTGGTCAAACAGAGCTTAAACTTCTGTGACACACTCAAAATAGTGTCAAAACGCATCCCTCCAAGTTTCGTGGCGATTGGACACCGTTTGGGCCCTGAACAGGCGGAAACAAGCCACATATGCAAAATTCCAAGAATGGGCCTTGGGAGTGACCGGGGCCCACAAACAAAAGGAGTTGACCATGTTCAGGTGGTCAAACAGAGCTGAAACTTCTGTGACACACTCAAAATAGTGTCAAGAAGCATCCCTCCAAGTTTCGTGGCGATTGGACACCGTTTGGGCCCCGAACAGGTGGAAACAAGCCACATATGCAAAATTCCAAGAATGGGCCTTGGGAGTGACCGGGGCCCACAAACAAAAGGAGTTGACAATGTTCAGGCGGTCAAACGGAGCTGATTCTTCTGTGACACACTCAAAATAGTGTCAAGAAGCATCCCTCTAAGTTTCGTGGCGATTGGACACCGTTTGGGCCCCGAACAGTCGGAAACAAGCCACATATGCAAAATTCCAAGAATGGGCCTTGGGAGTGACCGGGGCCCACAAACAAAAGGAGTTGACCATGTTCCGGTTGTCAAACAGAGCTAAAACTTCTGTGACACACTCAAAATAGTGTCAAGAAGCATCCCTCCAAGTTTCGTGGCGATTGGAGACCGTTTGGGCCCCGAACAGGCGGAAACAAGCCACATATGCAAAATTCCAAGAATGGGCCTCGGGAGTGACTGGGGCCCACAAACGAAAGGAGTTGACCATGTTCAGGTAGTCAAACAGAGCTGAGACCTTTTGTGACACACTCCAAATAATGTCAAGAAGCATCCCTCCAAGTTTCGTGGTGATTGGACACCGTTTGGGCCCCGAACAGGCGGAAACAAGCCACATATGCAAAATTCCAAGAATGGGCCTCGGGAGTGACTGGGGCCCACAAACAAAAGGAGTTGACTTGTTCAGGCGGTCAAACAGAGCTGAAACTTCTGTGACACACTCAAAATAGTGTCAAAACGCATCCCTCCAAGTTTCGTGGCGATTGGACACCGTTTGGGCCCTGAACAGGCGGAAACAAGCCACATATGCAAAATTCGAAGAATGGGCCTCGTGAGTGACCGGGGCCCACAAACAAAAGGAGTTGACCATGTTCAGGTGGTCAAATAGAGCTGAAACTTCTGTGACACACTCAAAATAGTGTCAAGAAGCATCCCTCCAAGTTTCGTGGCGATTGGACACCGTTTGGGCCCCGAATAGGTGGAAACAAGCCACATATGCAAAATTCCAAGAATGGGCCTTGGGAGTGACCGGGGCCCACAAACAAAAGGAGTTGACAATGTTCAGTTGGTCAAACAGCGCTGATACTTCTGTGACACACTCAAATAAGTGTCAAGAAGCATCCCTCTAAGTTTCGTGGCGATTGGACACCGTTTGGGCCCCGAACAGGCGGAAACAAGCCACATATGCAAAATTCCAAGAATGGGCCTTGGGAGTGACCGGGGCCCACAAACAAAAGGAGTTGACCATGTTCAGGTGGTCAAACAGAGCTGAAACTTTTGTGACACACTCAAAATAATGTCAAGAAGCATCCCTCCAAGTTTCGTGGTGATTGGACACCGTTTGGGCCCCGAACAGGCGGAAACCAGCCACATATGCAAAATTCCAAGAATGGGCCTCGGGAGTGACAGGGGCCCACAAACAAAAGGAGTTGACATGTTCAGGTGGTCAAACAGAGCTGAAACATCTGTGACACACTCAAAATAGTGTCAAAACACATCCCTCCAAGTTTCGTGGCGATTGGACACCGTTTGGGCCCTGAACAGGCGGAAACAAGCCACATATGCAAAATTCCAAGAATGGGCCTTGTGAGTGACCGGGGCCCACAAACAAAAGGAGTTGACCATGTTCAGGTGGTCAAATAGAGCTGAAACTTCTGTGACACACTCAAAATAGTGTCAAGAAGCATCCCTCCAAGTTTCGTGGCGATTGGACACCGTTTGGGCCCCGAATAGGTGGAAACAAGCCACATATGCAAAATTCCAAGAATGGGCCTTGGGAGTGACCGGGGCCCACAAACAAAAGGAGTTGACAATGTTCAGTTGGTCAAACAGCGCTGATACTTCTGTGACACACTCAAATAAGTGTCAAGAAGCATCCCTCTAAGTTTCGTGGCGATTGGACACCGTTTGGGCCCCGAACAGGCGGAAACAAGCCACAAATGCAAAATTCCAAGAATGGGCCTTGGGAGTGACCGGGGCCCACAAACAAAAGGAGTTGACAACGTTCAGGTGGTCAAACAGAGCTGAAACTTCTGTGACACACTCAAAATAGTGTCTATAAGCATCCCTCCAAGTTTCGTGGCGATTGGACACCGTTTGGGCCCCGAACAGGTGGAAACAAACCACATATGCAAAATTCCAAGAATGGGCCTTGGGAGTGACCGGGGCCCACAAACAAAAGGAGTTGACAATGTTCAGGTGGTCAAACAGAGCTGATACTTCTGTGACACACTCAAAATAGTGTCAAGAAGCATCCCTCTAAGTTTCGTGGCGATTGTACACCGTTTCGGCCCCGAACAGGCGGAAACAAGCCACATATGCAAAATTCAAAGAATGGGCCTTGGGAGTGACCGGGGCCCACAAACAAAAGGAGTTGACAACGTTCAGGTGGTCAAACAGAGCTGATACTTCTGCGACACACTCAAAATAGTGTCAAGAAGCATCCCTCCAAGTTTCGTGGTGATTGGACACCGTTTGGGCCCCGAACAGGTGGAAACAAGCCACATATGCAA
This sequence comes from Sextonia rubra, assembly GCA_037013555.1. Lineage (NCBI taxonomy): Eukaryota > Viridiplantae > Streptophyta > Magnoliopsida > Laurales > Lauraceae > Sextonia > Sextonia rubra. The sequence goes on from JASUAD010000001.1 coordinate 72,134,140, forward strand.
AATTCCAAGAATGGGCCTCGGGAGTGACTGGGGCCCACAAACAAAAGGAGTTGACATGTTCAGGCGGTCAAACAGAGCTGAAACTTCTGTGACACACTCAAAATAGTGTCAAAACGCATCCCTCCAAGTTTCGTGGTGATTGGACACCGTTTGGGCCCTGAACAGGCGGAAACAAGCCACATATGCAAAATTCCAAGAATGGGCCTTGCTAGTGACCGGGGCCCACAAACAAAAGGAGTTGACCATGTTCAGGTGGTCCAACAGAGCTGAAACTTCTGTGACACACACAAAATAGTGTCAAGAAGCATCCCTCCAAGTTTCGTGGCGATTGGACACCGTTTGGGCTCCGAACAGGCGGAAATAAGCCACATATGCAAAATTCCAAGAATGGGCCTTGGGAGTGACCGGGGCCCACATACAAAAGGAGTTGACCATGTTCAGGTGGTCAAACAGAGCTGAAACTTCTGTGACACACTCAAAATAGTGTCAAGAAGCGTCCTTCTAAGTTTCGTGGCGATTGGACACCGTTTGGGCCCCGAACAGGCGGAAACAAGCCACATATGCAAAATTCCAAGAATGGGCCTTGGGAGTGACCGGGGCCCACAAACAAAAGGAGTTGACAATGTTCAGGTGGTCAAACAGCGCTGATACTTCTGTGACACACTCAAAATAGTGTCAAGAAGCATCCCTCTAAGTTTCGTGGCGATTGGACACCGTTTGGGCCCCGAACAGGCGGAAACAAGCCACATATGCAAAATTCCAAGAATGGGCCTTGGGAGTGACCGGGGCCCACAAACAAAAGGAGTTGACCATGTTCAGGTGGTCAAACAGAGCTGAAACTTTTGTGACACACTCAAAATAATGTCAAGAAGCATCCCTCCAAGTTTCGTGGTGATTGGACACCGTTTGGGCCCCGAACAGGCGGAAACAAGCCACATATGCAAAATTCCAAGAATGGGCCTCGGGAGTGACTGGGGCCCACAAACAAAAGGAGTTGACATGTTCAGGTGGTCAAACAGAGCTGAAACTTCTGTGACACACTCAAAATAGTGTCAAAACGCATCCCTCCAAGTTTCGTGGCGATTGGACACCGTTTGGGCCCTGAACAGGCGGAAACAAGCCACATATGCAAAATTCCAAGAATGGGCCTTGCTAGTGACCGGGGCCCACAAACAAAAGGAGTTGACCATGTTCAGGTGGTCAAACAGAGCTGAAACTTCTGTGACACACTCAAAATAGTGTCAAGAAGCATCCCTCCAAGTTTCGTGGCGATTGGACACCGTTTGGGCCCCGAACAGGCGGAAACAAGCCACATATGCAAAATTCCAAGAATGGGCCTTGGGAGTGACCGGGGCCCACAAACAAAAGGAGTTGACAATGTTCAGGTGGTCAAACAGAGCTGATACTTCTGTGACACACTCAAAATAGTGTCAAGAAGCATCCCTCTAAGTTTCGTGGCGATTGGACACCGTTTGGGCCCCGAACAGGCGGAAACAAGCCACATATGCAAAATTCCAAGAATGGGCCTCGGGAGTGACTGGGGCCCACAAACAAAAGGAGTTGACATGTTCAGGTGGTCAAACAGAGCTGAAACTTCTGTGACACACTCAAAATAGTGTCAAAACACATCCCTCCAAGTTTCGTGGCGATTGGACACCGTTTGGGCCCCGAACAGGCGGAAACAAGCCACATATGCAAAATTCCAAGAATGGGCCTCGGGAGTGACCGGGGCCCACAAACAAAAGGAGTTGACCATGTTCAGGTGGTCAAACAGAGCTGAAACTTCTGTGACACACTCCAAATAGTGTCAAGAAGCATCCCTCCAAGTTTCGTGGCGATTGGACACCGTTTGGGCCCCGAAAAGGCGGAAACAAGCCACATATCCAAAATTCCAAGAATGGGCCTTGGGAGTGACCGGGGCCCACAAACAAAAGGAGTTGACCATGTTCAGGTGGTCAAACAGAGCTGAAACTTTTGTGACACACTCAAAATAATGTCAAGAAGCATCCCTCCATGTTTCGTGGTAATTGGACACCGTTTGGGCCCCGAACAGGCGGAAACAAGCCACATATGCAAAATTCCAAGAATGGGCCTCGGGAGTGACTGGGGCCCACAAACAAAAGGAGTTGACATGTTCAGGTGATCAAACAGAGCTGAAACTTCTGTGACACACTCAAAATAGAGTCAAAATGCATCGCTCCAAGTTTCGTGGCGATTGGACACCGTTTGGGCCCTAAACAGGCGGAAACAAGCCACATATGCAAAATTCCAAGAATGGGCCTTGGGAGTGACCGGGGCCCACAAACAAAAGGAGTTGACCATGTTCAGGTGGTCAAACAGAGCTGAAACTTTTGTGACACACTCAAAATAATGTCAAGAAGCATCCCTCCAAGTTTCGTAGTGATTGGACACCGTTTGGGCCCCGAACAGGCGGAAACAAGCCACATATGCAAAATTCCAAGAATGGGCCTCGGGAGTGACTGGGGCCCACAAACAAAAGGAGTTGACATGTTCAGGTGGTCAAACAGAGCTGAAACTTCTGCGACACACTCAAAATAATGTCAAGAAGCATCCCTCCAAGTTTCGTGGTGATTGGACACCGTTTGGGCCCCGAACAGGAGGAAAGAAGCTACATATGCAAAATTCCAAGAATGGGCCTCGGGAGTGACTGGGGCCCACAAACAAAAGGAGTTGACATGTTCAGGTGGTCAAACAGAGCTGAAACTTCTGTGACACACTCAAAATAGTGTCAAAACGCATCCCTCCAAGTTTCGTGGCGATTGGACACCGTTTGGACCCTGAACAGGCGGAAACAAGCCACATATGCAAAATTCCAAGAATGGGCCTTGGGAGTGACCGGGGCCCACAAACAAAAGGAGTTGACAATGTTCAGTTGGTCAAACAGCGCTGATACTTCTGTGACACACTCAAATAAGTGTCAAGAAGCATCCCTCTAAGTTTCGTGGCGATTGGACACCGTTTGGGCCCCGAACAGGCGGAAACAAGCCACAAATGCAAAATTCCAAGAATGGGCCTTGGGAGTGACCGGGGCCCACAAACAAAAGGAGTTGACAACGTTCAGGTGGTCAAACAGAGCTGAAACTTCTGTGACACACTCAAAATAGTGTCTAGAAGCATCCCTCCAAGTTTCGTGGCGATTGGACACCGTTTGGGCCCCGAACAGGTGGAAACAAACCACATATGCAAAATTCCAAGAATGGGCCTTGGGAGTGACCGGGGCCCACAAACAAAAGGAGTTGACAATGTTCAGGTGGTCAAACAGAGCTGATACTTCTGTGACACACTCAAAATAGTGTCAAGAAGCATCCCTCTAAGTTTCGTGGCGATTGGACACCGTTTCGGCCCCGAACAGGCGGAAACAAGCCACATATGCAAAATTCAAAGAATGGGCCTTGGGAGTGACCGGGGCCCACAAACAAAAGGAGTTGACAACGTTTAGGTGGTCAAACAGAGCTGATACTTCTGTGACACACTCAAAATAGTGTCAAGAAGCATCCCTCCAAGTTTCGTGGTGATTGGACACCGTTTGGGCCCCGAACAGGTGGAGACAAGCCACATATGCAAAATTCCAAGAATGGGCCTCGGGAGTGACTGGGGCCCACAAACAAAAGGAGTTGACATGTTCAGGCGGTCAAACAGAGCTGAAACTTCTGTGACACACTCAAAATAGTGTCAAAACGCATCCCTCCAAGTTTCGTGGTGATTGGACACCGTTTGGGCCCTGAACAGGCGGAAACAAGCCACATATGCAAAATTCCAAGAATGGGCCTTGCTAGTGACCGGGGCCCACAAACAAAAGGAGTTGACCATGTTCAGGTGGTCCAACAGAGCTGAAACTTCTGTGACACACACAAAATAGTGTCAAGAAGCATCCCTCCAAGTTTCGTGGCGATTGGACACCGTTTGGGCTCCGAACAGGCGGAAATAAGCCACATATGCAAAATTCCAAGAATGGGCCTTGGGAGTGACCGGGGCCCACGTACAAAAGGAGTTGACCATGTTCAGGTGGTCAAACAGAGCTGAAACTTCTGTGACACACTCAAAATAGTGTCAAGAAGCGTCCGTCTAAGTTTCGTGGCGATTGGACACCGTTTGGGCCCCGAACAGGCGGAAACAAGCCACATATGCAAAATTCCAAGAATGGGCCTCGGGAGTGACTGGGGCCCACAAACAAAAGGAGTTGACATGTTCAGGTGGTCAAACAGAGCTGATACTTCTGTGACACACTCAAAATAGTGTCAAGAAGCATCCCTCCAAGTTTCGTGGCGATTGGACACCGTTTGGGCCCCGAACAGGCGGAAACAAGCCACATATGCAAAATTCCAAGAATGGGCCTTGGGAGTGACCGGGGCCCACAAACAAAAGGAGTTGACCATGTTCAGGTGGTCAAACAGAGCTGAAACTTTTGTGACACACTCAAAATAATGTCAAGAAGCATCCCTCCAAGTTTCGTGGTGATTGGACACCGTTTGGGCCCCGAACAGGCGGAAACAAGCCACATATGCAAAATTCCAAGAATGGGCCTCGGGAGTGACTGGGGCCCACAAACAAAAGGAGTTGACATGTTCAGGTGGTCAAACAGAGCTGAAACTTCTGTGACACACTCAAAATAGTGTCAAGAAGCATCCCTCTAAGTTTCGTGGCGATTGGACACCGTTTGGGCCCCGAACAGGCGGAAACAAGCCACATATGCAAAATTCCAAGAATGGGCCTCGGGAGTGACCGGGGCCCACAAACAAAAGGAGTTGACGATGTTCAGGTGGTCAAACAGAGCTGAAACTTCTGTGACACACTCAAAATAGTGTCAAGAAGCATCCCTCCAAGTTTCGTGGCGATTGGACACCGTTTGGGCCCCGAAAAGGCGGAAACAAGCCACATATCCAAAATTCCAAGAATGGGCCTTGGGAGTGACCGGGGCCCACAAACAAAAGGAGTTGACCATGTTCAGGTGGTCAAACAGAGCTGAAACTTTTGTGACACACTCAAAATAATGTCAAGAAGCATCCCTCCATGTTTCGTGGTAATTGGACACCGTTTGGGCCCCGAACAGGCGGAAACAAGCCACATATGCAAAATTCCAAGAATGGGCCTCGGGAGTGACTGGGGCCCACAAACAAAAGGAGTTGACATGTTCAGGTGGTCAAACAGAGCTGAAACTTCTGTGACACACTCAAAATAGAGTCAAAATGCATCGCTCCAAGTTTCGTGGCGATTGGACACCGTTTGGGCCCTAAACAGGCGGAAACAAGCCACATATGCAAAATTCCAAGAATGGGCCTTGGGAGTGACCGGGGCCCACAAACAAAAGGAGTTGACCATGTTCAGGTGGTCAAACAGAGCTGAAACTTTTGTGACACACTCAAAATAATGTCAAGAAGCATCCCTCCAAGTTTCGTAGTGATTGGACACCGTTTGGGCCCCGAACAGGCGGAAACAAGCCACATATGCAAAATTCCAAGAATGGGCCTCGGGAGTGACTGGGGCCCACAAACAAAAGGAGTTGACATGCTCAGGTGGTCAAACAGAGCTGAAACTTCTGTGACACACTCAAAATAATGTCAAGAAGCATCCCTCCAAGTTTCGTGGTGATTGGACACCGTTTGGGCCCCGAACAGGAGGAAAGAAGCTACATATGCAAAATTCCAAGAATGGGCCTCGGGAGTGACTGGGGCCCACAAACAAAAGGGGTTGACATGTTCAGGTGGTCAAACAGAGCTGAAACTTCTGTGACACACTCAAAATAGTGTCAAAACGCATCCCTCCAAGTTTCGTGGCGATTGGACACCGTTTGGACCCTGAACAGGCGGAAACAAGCCACATATGCAAAATTCCAAGAATGGGCCTTGGGAGTGACCGGGGCCCAGAAACAAAAGGAGTTGACCATGTTCAGGTGGTCAAACAGAGCTAAAACTTCTGTGACACACTCAAAATAGTGTCAAGAAGCATCCCTCCAAGTTTCGTGGCGATTGGACACCGTTTGGGCCCCGAACTGGTGGAAACAAGCCACATATGCAAAATTCCAAGAATGGGCCTTGGGAGTGACCGGGGCCCACAAACAAAAGGAGTTGACAATGTTCAGGTGTTCAAACGGAGTTGATACTTCTGTGACACACTCAAAATAGTGTCAAGAAGCATCCCTCCAAGTTTCGTGGCGATTGGACACCGTTTGGGCCCCGAACAGGCGGAAACAAGCCACATATGCAAAATTCCAAGAATGGGCCTTGAGAGTGACCGGGGCCCACAAACAAAAGGAGTTGACCATGTTCAGGTGGTCAAACAGAGCTGAAACTTCTGTGACACACTCAAAATAGTGTCAAGAAGCATCCCTCCAAGTTTCGTGGCGATTGGACACCGTTTGGGCCCCGAAAAGGCGGAAACAAGCCACATATCCAAAATTCCAAGAATGGGCCTTGGGAGTGACCGGGGCCCACAAACAAAAGGAGTTGACCATGTTCAGGTGGTCAAACAGAGCTGAAACTTTTGTGACACACTCAAAATAATGTCAAGAAGCATCCCTCCATGTTTCGTGGTAATTGGACACCGTTTGGGCCCCGAACAGGCGGAAACAAGCCACATATGCAAAATTCCAAGAATGGGCCTCGGGAGTGACTAGGGCCCACAAACAAAAGGAGTTGACATGTTCAGGTGGTCAAACAGAGCTGAAACTTCTGTGACACACTCAAAATAGAGTCAAAATGCATCGCTCCAAGTTTCGTGGCGATTGGACACCGTTTGGGCCCTAAACTGGCGGAAACAAGCCACATATGCAAAATTCCAAGAATGGGCCTTGGGAGTGGCCGGGGCCCACAAACAAACGGAGTTGACCATGTTCAGGTGGTCAAACAGAGCTGAAACTTTTGTGACACACTCAAAATAATGTCAAGAAGCATCCCTCCAAGTTTCGTAGTGATTGGACACCGTTTGGGCCCCGAACAGGCGGAAACAAGCCACATATGCAAAATTCCAAGAATGGGCCTCGGGAGTGACTGGGGCCCACAAACAAAAGGAGTTATCATGTTCAGGTGGTCAAACAGAGCTGAAACATCTGTGACACACTCAAAATAATGTCAAGAAGCATCCCTCCAAGTTTCGTGGTGATTGGACACCGTTTGGGCCCCGAACAGGCGGAAACAAGCTACATATGCAAAATTCCAAGAATGGGCCTCGGGAGTGACTGGGGCCCACAAACAAAAGGAGTTGACATGTTCAGGTGGTCAAACAGAGCTGAAACTTCTGTGACACACTCAAAATAGTGTCAAAACGCATCCCTCCAAGTTTCGTGGCGATTGGACACCGTTTGGACCCTGAACAGGCGGAAACAAGCCAAATATGCAAAATTCCAAGAATGGGCCTTGGGAGTGACCGGGGCCCACAAACAAAAGGAGTTGACCATGTTCAGGAGATCAAACAGAGCTGAAACTTCTGTGACACACTCAAAATAGTGTCAAGAAGCATCCCTCCAAGTTTCGTGCGATTGGACACCGTTTGGGCCCCGAACAGGTGGAAACAAGCCACATATGCAAAATTCCAAGAATGGGCCTTGGGAGTGACCGGGGCCCACAAACAAAAGGAGTTGACCATGTTTAGGTGATCAAACAGAGCTGATACTTCTTTGACACACTCAAAATAGTGTCAAGAAGCATCCCTCTAAGTTTCGTGGCGATTGGACACCGTTTGGGCCCCGAACAGTCGGAAACAAGCCACATATGCAAAATTCCAAGAATGGGCCTTGGGAGTGACCGGGGCCCAGAAACAAAAGGAGTTGACCATGTTCAGGTGGTCAAACAGAGCTAAAACTTCTGTGACACACTCAAAATAGTGTCAAGAAGCATCCCTCCAAGTTTCGTGGCGATTGGACACCGTTTGGGCCCCGAACTGGTGGAAACAAGCCACATATGCAAAATTCCAAGAATGGGCCTTTTGAGTGACCGGGGCCCACAAACAAAAGGAGTTGACAATGTTCAGGTGTTCAAACGGAGTTGATACTTCTGTGACACACTCAAAATAGTGTCAAGAAGCATCCCTCCAAGTTTCGTGGCGATTGGACACCGTTTGGGCCCCGAACAGGCGGAAACAAGCCACATATGCAAAATTCCAAGAATGGGCCTTGGGAGTGACCGGGGCCCACAAACAAAAGGAGTTGACCATGTTCAGGTGGTCAAACAGAGCTGAAACTTTTGTGACACACTCAAAATAATGTCAAGAAGCATCCCTCCATGTTTCGTGGTAATTGGACACCGTTTGGGCCCCGAACAGGCGGAAACAAGCCACATATGCAAAATTCCAAGAATGGGCCTCGGGAGTGACTGGGGCCCACAAACAAAAGGAGTTGACATGTTCAGGTGGTCAAACAGAGCTGAAACTTCTGTGACACACTCAAAATAGAGTCAAAATGCATCGCTCCAAGTTTCGTGGCGATTGGACACCGTTTGGGCCCTAAACTGGCGGAAACAAGCCACATATGCAAAATTCCAAGAATGGGCCTTGGGAGTGGCCGGGGCCCACAAACAAAAGGAGTTGACCATGTTCAGGTGGTCAAACAGAGCTGAAACTTTTGTGACACACTCAAAATAATGTCAACAAGCATCCCTCCAAGTTTCGTAGTGATTGGACACCGTTTGGGCCCCAAACAGGCGGAAACAAGCCACATATGCAAAATTCCAAGAATGGGCCTCGGGAGTGACTGGGGCCCACAAACAAAAGGAGTTGACCATGTTCAGGTGGTCAAACAGAGCTGAAACTTCTGTGACACACTCAAAATAATGTCAAGAAGCATCCCTCCAAGTTTCGTGGTGATTGGACACCGTTTGGGCCCCGAACAGGCGGAAACAAGCTACATATGCAAAATTCCAAGAATGGGCCTCGGGAGTGACTGGGGCCCACAAACAAAAGGAGTTGACATGTTCAGGTGGTCAAACAGAGCTGAAACTTCTGTGACACACTCAAAATAGTGTCAAAACGCATCCCTCCAAGTTTCGTGGCGATTGGACACCGTTTGGACCCTGAACAGGCGGAAACAAGCCACATATGCAAAATTCCAAAAATGGGCCTTGGGAGTGACCGGGGCCCACAAACAAAAGGAGTTGACCATGTTCAGGTGGTCAAACAGAGCTAAAACTTCTGTGACACACTCAAAATAGTGTCAAGAAGCATCCCTCCAAGTTTCGTGGCGATTGGACTCCGTTTGGGCCCCGAACTGGTGGAAACAAGCCACATATGCAAAATTCCAAGAATGGGCCTTGGGAGTGACCGGGGCCCACAAACAAAAGGAGTTGACAATGTTCAGGTGTTTAAACGGAGTTGATACTTCTGTGACACACTCAAAATAGTGTCAAGAAGCATCCCTCCAAGTTTCGTGGCGATTGGACACCGTTTGGGCCCCGAACAGGCGGAAACAAGCCACATATGCAAAATTCCAAGAATGGGCCTTGGGAGTGACCGGGGCCCACAAACAAAAGGAGTTGACCATGTTTAGGTGGTCAAACAGAGCTGAAACTTTTGTGACACACTCAAAATAATGTCAAGAAGCATCCCTCCAAGTTTCGTGGCGATTGGACACCGTTTGGGCCCCGAACAGGCGGAAAAAAACCACATATGCAAAATTCCAAGAATGGGCCTTGGGAGTGACCGGGGCCCACATACAAAAGGAGTTGACCATGTTCAGGTGGTCAAACAGAGCTGAAACTTCTGTGACACACTCAAAATACTGTCAAGAAGCATCCCTCTAGGTTTCGTGGCGATTGGACACCGTTTGGGCCCCGAACAGGCGGAAACAAGCCACATATGTAAAATTCCAAGAATGGGCCTTGGGAGTGACCGGGGCCCACAAACAAACGGAGTTGACCATGTTTAGGTGATCAAACAGAGCTGATACTTCTTTGACACACTCAAAATAGTGTCAAGAAGCATCCCTCTAAGTTTCGTGGCGATTGGACACCGTTTGGGCCCCGAACAGGCGGAAACAAGCCACATATGCAAAATTCCAAGAATGGGCCTCGGGAGTGACTGGGGCCCACAAATAAAAGGAGTTGACATGTTCAGGTGGTCAAACAGAGTTGAGACTTCTGCGACACACTCAAAATAGTGTCAAAATGCATCCCTCCAAGTTTCGTGGCGATTGGACACCGTTTGGACCCCGAACAGGTGGAAACAAGCCACATATGCAAAATTCCAAGAATGGGCCTTGGGAGTGACCGGGGCCCACAAACAAAAGGAGTTGACCATGTTTAGGTGGTCAAACAGAGCTGAAACTTCTGTGACACACTCAAAATAGTGTCAAGAAGCATCCCTCCAAGTTTCGTGGTGATTGGACACCGTTTGGGCCCCGAACAGGCGGAAACAAGCCACATATGCAAAATTCCAAGAATGGGCCTCGGGAGTGACTGGGGCCAACAAACAAAAGGAGTTGACAATGTTCAGGTGGTCAAACAGAGCTGATACTTCTGTGACACACTCAAAATAGTGTCAAGAAGCATCCCTCTAAGTGTCGTGGCGATTGGACACCGTTTGGGCCCTGAACAGGCGGAAACAAGCCACATATGCAAAATTCCAAGAATGGGCCTTGGGAGTGACCGGGGCCCACAAACAAAAGGAGTTGACCATGTTCAGGTGATCAAACAGAGCTGAAACTTCTGTGACACACTCAAAATAGTGTCAAGAAGTATCCCTCCAAGTTTCGTGGCGATTGGACACCGTTTGGGCCCCGAACAGGCGGAAATAAGCCACATATGCAAAATTCCAAGAATGGGCCTTGGGAGTGACCGGGGCCCACAAACAAAAGGAGTTGACCATGTTCAGGTGGTCAAACAGAGCAGAAACTTCTGTGACACACTCAAAATAGTGTCAAGAAGCATCCCTCTAAGTTTCGCGCCGATTGGACACCGTTTGGGCCCCGAACAGGCAGAAACAAGCCACATATGCAAAATTCCAAGAATGGGCCTTGGGAGTGACCGGGGCCCACAAACAAAAGGAGTTGACCATGTTCAGGTGGTCAAACAGAGCTGAAACTTTTGTGACACACGAAAAATAATGTCAAGAAGCATCCCTCCAAGTTTCGTGGTGATTGGACACCGTTTGGGCCCCGAACAGGCGGAAACAAGCCACATATGCAAAATTCGAAGAATGGGCCTCGGGAGTGACTGGGGCCCACAAACAAAAGGAGTTGACATGTTCAGGTGGTCAAACAGTGCTGAAACTTCTGTGACACACTCAAAATAGTGTCAAAACGCATCCCTCCAAGTTTCGTGGCGATTGGACACCGTTTGGGCCCTGAACAGGCGGAAACAAGCCACATATGCAAAATTCCAAGAATGGGCCTTGGGAGTGACCGGGGCCCACAAACGAAAGGAGTTGACCATGTTCAGGTGGTCAAACAGAGCTGAAACTTCTGTGACACACTCAAAATAGTGTCAAGAAGCATCCCTCCAAGTTTCGTGGCGATTGGACACCGTTTGGGCCCCGAACAGGTGGAAACAAGCCACATATGCAAAATTCCAAGAATGGGCCTTGGGAGTGACCGGGGCCCACAAACAAAAGGAGTTGACAACGTTCAGGTGGTCAAACAGAGCTGATACTTCTGTGACACACTCAAAATAGTGTCAAGAAGCATCCCTCTATGTTTCGTGGCGATTGGACACCGTTTGGGCCCCGAACAGGCGGAAACAAGCCACATATGCAAAATTCCAAGAATGGGCCTTGGGAGTGACCGGGGCCCACAAACAAAAGGAGTTGACCATGTTCAGGCGGTCAAACAGAGCTGAAACTTTTGTGACACACTCCAAATAATGTCAAGAAGCATCCCTCCAAGTTTCGTGGTGATTGGACACAGTGTGGGCCCCGAACAGGCGGAAACAAGCCACATATGCAAAACTCCAAGAATGGGCCTCGGGAGTGACTTGGGCCCACAAACAAAAGGAGTTGACTTGTTCAGGCGGTCAAACAGAGCTGAAACTTCTGTGACACACTCAAAATAGTGTCAAAACGCATCCCTCCAAGTTTCGTGGCGATTGGACACCGTTTGGGCCCTGAACAGGCGGAAACAAGCCACATATGCAAAATTCCAAGAATGGGCCTTGGGAGTGACCGGGGCCCACAAACAAAAGGAGTTGACCATGTTCAGGTGGTCAAACAGAGCTGAAACTTCTGTGACACACTCAGAATAGTGTCAAGAAGTATCCCTCCAAGTTTCGTGGCGATTGGACACCGTTTGGCCCCCGAACAGGTGGAAACAAGCCACATATGCAAAATTCCAAGAATGGGCCTTCGGAGTGACCGGGGCCAACAAACAAAAGGAGTTGACAATGTTCAGGTGGTCAAACAGAGCTGATACTTCTGTGACACACTCAAAATAGTGTCAAGAAGCATCCCTCTAAGTTTCGTGGCGATTGGACACCGTTTGGGCCCCGAACAGGCGGAAACAAGCCACATATGCAAAATTCCAAGAATGGGCCTTGGGAGTGACCGGGGCCCACAAACAAAAGGAGTTGACCATGTTCAGGTGGTCAAACAGAGCTGAAACTTTTGTGACACACTCAAAATATTGTCAAGAAGCATCCCTCCAAGTTTCGTGGTGATTGGACACCGTTTGGACCCCGAACAGGCGGAAACAAGCCACATATGCAAAATTCCAAGAATGGACCTCGGGAGTGACTGGGGCCCACAAACAAAAGGAGTTGACATGTTCAGGTGGTCAAACAGAGCTGAAACTTCTGTGACACACTCAAAATAGTGTCAAAATGCATCCCTCCAAGTTTCGTGGCGATTGGACACCGTTTGGGCCCTGAACAGGCGGAAACAAGCCACATATGCAAAATTCCAAGAATGGGCCTTAGGAGTGACCGGGGCCCACAAACAAAAGGAGTTGACCTTGTTCAGGTGGTCAAACAGAGCTGAAACTTTTGTGACACACTCAAAATAATGTCAAGAAGCATCCCTCCAAGTTTCGTGGTGATTGGACACCGTTTGGACCCCGAACAGGCGGAAACAAGCCACATATGCAAAATTCCAAGAATGGGCCTTGGGAGTGACCGAGGCCCACAAACAAAAGAAGTTGACCATGTTCAGGTGGTCAAACAGAGCTGAAACTTTTGTGACACACTGAAAATAGTGTCAAGAAGCATCCCTCCAAGTTTCGTGGTGATTGGACACCGTTTCGGCCCCGAACAGGCGGAAACAAGCCACATATGCAAAATTCCAAGAATGGGCCTCGGGAGTGACTGGGGCCCACAAACAAAAGGAGTTGACATGTTCAGGTGGTCAAACAGAGCTGAAACTTCTGTGACACACTCAAAATAGTGTCAAAACGCATCCCTCCAAGTTTCGTGGCGATTGGACACCGTTTGGGCCCTGAACAGGCGGAAACAAGCCACATATGCAAAATTCCAAGAATGGGCCTTGGGAGTGACCGGGGCCCACAAACAAAAGGAGTTGACCATGTTCAGGAGATCAAAAAGAGCTGAAACTTCTGTGACACACTCAAAACAGTGTCAAGAAGCATCCCTCCAAGTTTCGTGCGATTGGACACCGTTTGGGCCCCGAACAGGTGGAAACAAGCCACATATGCAAAATTCCAAGAATGGGCCTTGGGAGTGACCGGGGCCCACAAACAAAAGGAGTTGACCATGTTTAGGTGATCAAACAGAGCTGATACTTCTTTGACACACTCAAAATAGTGTCAAGAAGCATCCCTCTAAGTTTCGTGGCGATTGCACACCGTTTGGGCCCCGAACAGTCGGAAACAAGCCACATATGCAAAATTCCAAGAATGGGCCTTGGGAGTGACCGGGGCCCACAAACAAAAGGAGTTGACCATGTTCAGGTGGTCAAACAGAGCAGAAACTTTTGTGACACACTCAAAATAATGTCAAGAAGCATCCCTCCAAGTTTCGTGGTGATTGGACACCGTTTGGGCCCCGAACAGGCGGAAACAAGCCACATATGCAAAATTCCAAGAATGGGCCTCGGGAGTGACTGGGGCCCACAAACAAAAGGAGTTGACATGTTCAGGTGGTCAAACAGAGCTGAAACTTCTGTGACACACTCAAAATAGTGTCAAAATGCATCCCTCCAAGTTTCGTGGCGATTGGACACCGTTTGGGCCCTAAACAGGCGGAAACAAGCCACATATGCAAAATTCCAAGAATGGGCCTTGGGAGTGACCGGGGCCCACAAACAAAAGGAGTTGACCATGTTTAGGTGGTCAAACAGAGCTGAAACTTTTGTGACACACTCAAAATAATGTCAAGAAGCATCCCTCCAAGTTTCGTGGTGATTGGACACCGTTTGGGCCCCGAACAGGTGGAAACAAGCCACATATGCAAAATTCCAAGAATGGGCCTCGGGAGTGACTGGGGCCCACAAACAAAAGGAGTTGACATGTTCAGGTGGTCAAACAGCGCTGAAACTTCTGTGACACACTCAAAATAGTGTCAAAACGCATCCCTCCAAGTTTCGTGGCGATTGGACACCGTTTGGGCCCTGAACAGGCGGAAACAAGCCACATATGCAAAATCCCAAGAATGGGCCTTGGGAGTGACCGGGGCCCACAAACAAAACGAGTTGACCATGTTCAGGTCATCAAACAGAGCTGAAACTTCTGTGACACACTCAAAATAGTGTCAAGAAGCATCCCTCCAAGTTTCGTGGCGATTGGACACCGTTTGGGCCCCGAACAGGTGGAAACAAGCCACATATGCAAAATTCCAAGAATGGGCCTCGTTAGTGACCGGGGCCCACAAACAAAAGGAGTTGACCATGTTCAGGTGATCAAACAGAGCCGAAACTTCTGTGACACACTTAAAATAGTGTCAAGAAGCATCCCTCCAAGTTTCGTGGCGATTGGACACCGTTTGGGCCCCGAACAGGCGGACATAATCCACATATGCAAAATTCCAAGAATGGGCCTTGGGAGTGACCGGGGCCCACAAACAAAAGGAGTTGACCATGTTCAGGTGGTCAAACAGAGCAAAAACTTCTGTGACACACTCAAAATAGTGTCAAGAAGCAACCCTCTAAGTTTCGTGGCGATTGGACACCGTTTGGGCCCCGAACAGGCGGAAACAAGCCACATATGCAAAATTCCAAGAATGGGCCTTGGGAGTGACCGGGGCCCACAAACAAAAGGAGTTGACCATGTTCAGGTGGTCAAACAGAGCTGAAACTTTTGTAACACACTCAAAATAATGTCAAGAAGCATCCCTCCAAGTTTCGTGGCGATTGGACACCGTTTGGGCCCTGAACAGGCGGAAACAAGCCACATATGCAAAATTCCAAGAATGGGCCTTGGGAGTGACCGGGGCCCACAAACAAAAGGAGTTGACCATGTTCAGGTGGTCAAACAGAGCTGAAACTTCTGTGACACACTCAAAATAGTGTCAAGAAGCATCCCTCCAAGTTTCGTGGCGATTGGACACCGTTTGGGCTCCGAACAGGTGGAAACAAGCCACATATGCAAAATTCCAAGAATGGGCCTTGGGAGTGACCGGGGCCCACAAACAAAAGGAGTTGACAACGTTCAGGTGGTCAAACAGAGCTGATACTTCTGTGACACACTCAAAATAGTGTCAAGAAGCATCCCTCTAAGTTTCGTGGCGATTGGACACCGTTTGGGCCCCGAACAGGCGGAAACAAGCCACATATGCAAAATTCCAAGAATGGGCCTTGGGAGTGACCGGGGCTCACAAACAAAAGGAGTTGACCATGTTCAGGTGGTCAAACAGAGCTGAAACTTTTGTGACACACTCAAAATAATCTCAAGAAGCCTCCCTCCAAGTTTCGTGGTGATTGGACACCGTTTGGGCCCCGAACAGGCGGAAACAAGCCACATATGCAAAACTCCAAGAATGGGCCTCGGGAGTGACTGGGGCCCACAAACAAAAGGAGTTGACTTGTTCAGGCGGTCAAACAGAGCTGATACTTCTGTGACACACTCAAAATAGTGTCAAAACGCATCCCTCCAAGTTTCGTGGCGATTGGACACCGTTTGGGTCCTGAACAGGCGGAAACAAGCCACATATGCAAAATTCCAAGAATGGGCCTTGGGAGTGACCGGGGCCCACAAACAAAAGGAGTTGACCATGTTCAGGTGGTCAAACAGAGCTGAAACTTCTGTGACACACTCAGAATAGTGTCAAGAAACATCCCTCCAAGTTTCGTGGCGATTGGACACCGTTTGGCCCCCGAACAGGTGGAAACAAGCCACATATGCAAAATTCCAAGAATGGGCCTTGGGAGTGACCGGGGCCGACAAACAAAAGGAGTTGACAATGTTCAGGTGGTCAAACAGAGCTGATACTTCTGTGACACACTCAAAATAGTGTCAAGAAGCATCCCTCTAAGTTTCGTGGCGATTGGACACCGTTTGGGCCCCGAACAGGCGGAAACAAGCCACATATGCAAAATTCCAAGAATGGGCCTTGGGAGTGACCGGGGCCCACAAACAAAAGGAGTTGACCTTGTTCAGGTGGTCAAAGAGAGCTGAAACTTTTGTGACACACTCAAAATAATGTCAAGAAGCATCCCTCCAAGTTTCGTGGTGATTGGACACCGTTTGGGCCCCGAACAGGCGGAAACAAGCCACATATGCAAAATTCCAAGAATGGGCCTTGGGAGGGACCGGGGCCCACAAACAAACGGAGTTGACCATGTTCAGGTGGTCAAACAGAGCTGAAACTTCTGTGACACACTGAAAATAGTGTCAAGAAGCATCCCTCCAAGTTTCGTGGCGATTGGACACCGTTTGGGCCCCGAACAGGCGGAAATAAGCCACAAATGCAAAATTCCAAGAATGGGCCTTGGGAGTGACCGGGGCCCACATACAAAAATAGTTGACCATGTTCAGGTGGTCAAACAGAGCTGAAACTTCTGTGACACACTCAAAATAGTGTCAAGAAGCATCCCTCTAAGTTTCGTGGCGATTGGACACCGTTTGGGCCCCGAACAGGCGGAAACAAGCCACATATGCAAAATTCCAAGAATGGGCCTTGGGAGTGACCGGGCCCACAAACAAAAGGAGTTGACAATGTTCAGGTGGTCAAACAGCGCTGATACTTCTGTGACACACTCAAAATAGTGTCAAGAAGCATCCCTCCAAGTTTCGTGGCGATTGGACACCGTTTGGACCCCGAACAGGCGGAAACAAGCAACATATGCAAAATTCCAAGAATGGGCCTTGGGAGTGACCGAGGCCCACAAACAAAAGAAGTTGACCATGTTCAGGTGGTCAAACAGAGCTGAAACTTTTGTGACACACTGAAAATAGTGTCAAGAAGCATCCCTCCAAGTTTCGTGGTGATTGGACACCGTTTGGGCCCCGAACAGGCGGAAACAAGCCACGTATGCAAAATTCCAAGAATGGGCCTCGGGAGTGACTGGGGCCCACAAACAAAAGGAGTTGACATGTTCAGGTGGTCAAACAGAGCTGAAACTTCTGTGACACACTCAAAATAGTGTCAAAACGCATCCCTCCAAGTTTCGTGGCGATTGGACACCGTTTGGGCCCTGAACAGGCGGAAACAAGCCACATATGCAAAATTCCAAGAATGGGCCTTGGGAGTGACCGGGGCCCACAAACAAAAGGAGTTGACCATGTTCAGGAGATCAAACAGAGTTGAAACTTCTGTGACACACTCAAAATAGTGTCAAAACGCATCCCTCCAAGTTTCGTGGCGATTGGACACCGTTTGGGCCCTGAACAGGCGGAAACAAGCCACATATGCAAAATTCCAAGAATGGGCCTTGGGAGTGACCGGGGCCCACAAACAAAAGGAGTTGACCATGTTCAGGTGATCAAACAGAGCTGAAACTTTTGCGACACACTCAAAATAGTGTCAAGAAGCATCCCTCCAAGTTTCGTGGCGATTGGACACCGTTTGGGCCCCAAACAGGTGGAAACAAGCCACATATGCAAAATTCCAAGAATGGGCCTTGGGAGTGACCGGGGCCCACAAACAAAAGGAGTTGACCATGTTCAGGTGATCAAACAGAGCTGAAACTTCTGTGACACACTCAAAATAGTGTCAAGAAGCATCCCTCCAAGTTTCGTGGCGATTGGACACCGTTTGGGCCCCGAACAGGCGGAAATAATCCACATATGCAAAATTCCAAGAATGGGCCTTGGGAGTGACCGGGGCCCACAAACAAAAGTAGTTGACATGTTCAGGTGGTCAAACAGAGCTAAAACTTCTGTGACACACTCAAAATAGTGTCAAAACGCATCCCTCCAAGTTTCGTGGCGATTGGACACCGTTTGGGCCCTGAACAGGCGGAAACAAACCACATATGCAAAATTCCAAGAATGGGCCTTGGGAGTGACCGGGGCCCACAAACAAAGGGAGTTGACCATGTTCAGGAGATCAAACAGAGCTGAAACTTCTGTGACACACTCAAAATAGTGTCAAGAAGCATCCCTCCAAGTTTCGTGCGATTGGACACCGTTTGGGCCCCGAACAGGTGGAAACAAGCCACATATGCAAAATTCCAAGAATGGGCCTTGGGAGTGACCGGGGCCCACAAACAAAAGGAGTTGACCATGTTCAGGTGATCAAACAGAGCTGAAACTTCTGTGACACACTCAAAATTGTGTCAAGAAGCATCCCTCCAAGTTTCGTGGCGATTGGACACCGTTTGGGCCCCAAACAGGTGGAAACAAGCCACATATGCAAAATTCCAAGAATGGGCCTCGGGAGTGACTGGGGCCCACAAACAAAAGGAGTTGACATGTTCAGGTGGTCAAACAGAGCTGAAACTTCTGTGACACACTCAAAATAGTTTCAAAACGCATCCCTCCAAGTTTCGTGGCGATTGGACACCGTTTGGGCCCTGAACAGGCGGAAACAAGCCACATATGCAAAATTCCAAGAATGGGCCTTGGGAGTGACCGGGGCCCACAAACAAAAGGAGTTGACCATGTTCAGGTGATCAAACAGAGCTGAAACTTTCGTGACACACTCAAAATAGTGTTAAGAAGCATCCCTCCCAGTTTCGTGGCGATTGGACACCGTTTGGGCCCCGAACAGGTGGAAACAAGCCACATATGCAAAATTCCAAGAATGGGCCTTGGGAGTGACCGGGGCCCACAAACAAAAGGAGTTGACCCTGTTCAGGTGATCAAACAGAGCTGAAACTTCTGTGACACACTCAAAATAGTGTCAAGAAGCATCCCTCCAAGTTTCGTGGCGATTGGACACCGTTTGGGCCCCGAACAGGCGGAAATAATCCACATATGCAAAATTCCAAGAATGGGCCTTGGGAGTGACCGGGGCCCACAAACAAAAGGAGTTGACCATGTTCAGGTGGTCAAACAGAGCTGAAACTTTTGTGACACACTCAAAATAATGTCAAGAAGCATCCCTCCAAGTTTCGTGGTGATTGGACACCGTTTGTGCCCCGAACAGGCGGAAACAAGCCACATATGCAAAATTCCAAGAATGGGCCTCGGGAGTGACTGGGGCCCACAAACAAAAGGAGTTGACATGTTCAGGTGGTCAAACAGAGCTGAAACTTCTGTGACACACTCAAAATAGTGTCAAAACGCATCCCTCCAAGTTTCGTGGCGATTGAACACCGTTTGGGCCCTGAACAGGCGGAAATAAGCCACATATGCAAAATTCCAAGAATGGGCCTTGGGAGTGACCGGGGCCCACAAACAAAGGGAGTTGACCATGTTCAGGAGATCAAACAGAGCTGAAACTTCTGTGACACACTCAAAATAGTGTCAAGAAGCATCCCTCCAAGTTTCGTGCGATTGGACACCGTTTGGGCCCCGAACAGGTGGAAACAAGCCACATATGCAAAATTCCAAGAATGGGCCTTGGGAGTGACCGGGGCCCACAAACAAAAGGAGTTGACCATGTTTAGGTGATCAAACAGAGCTGATACTTCTTTGACACACTCAAAATAGTGTCAAGAAGCATCCCTCTAAGTTTCGTGGCGATTGGACACCGTTTGGGCCCCGAACAGTCGGAAACAAGCCACATATGCAAAATTCCAAGAATGGGCCTTGGGAGTGATCGGGGCCCACAAGCAAAAGGAGTTGACCATGTTCAGGTGGTCAAACAGAGCTGAAACTTTTGTGACACACTCAAAATAATGTCAAGAAGCATCCCTCCAAGTTTCGTGGTGATTGGACACCGTTTGGGCCCCGAACAGGCGGAAACAAGCCACATATGCAAAATTCCAAGAATGGGCCTCGGGAGTGACTGGGGCCCACAAACAAAAGGAGTTGACCATGTTCAGGTGGTCAAACAGAGCTGAAACTTATGTGACACACTCCAAATAATGTCAAGAAGCATCCCTCCAAGTTTCGTGGTGATTGGACACCGTTTGGGCCCCGAACAGGCGGAAACAAGCCACATATGCAAAACTCCAAGAATGGGCCTCGGGAGTGACTGGGGCCCACAAACAAAAGGAGTTGACTTGTTCAGACGGTCAAACAGAGCTGAAACTTCTGTGACACACTCAAAATAGTGTCAAAACGCATCCCTCCAAGTTTCGTGGCGATTGGACACCGTTTGGGCCCTGAACAGGCGGAAACAAGCCACATATGCAAAATTCCAAGAATGGGCCTTGGGAGTGACCGGGGCCCACAAACAAAAGGAGTTGACCATGTTCAGGTGGTCAAACAGAGCTGAAACTTCTGTGACACACTCAAAATAGTGTCAAGAAGCATCCCTCCATGTTTCGTGGCGATTGGACACCGTTTTGCCCCCGAACAGGTGGAAACAAGCCACATATGCAAAATTCCAAGAATGGGCCTTGGGAGTGACCGGGGCCAACAAACAAAAGGAGTTGACAATGTTCAGGTGGTCAAACAGAGCTGATACTTCTGTGACACACTCAAAATAGTGTCAAGAAGCATCCCTCTAAGTTTCGTGGCGATTGGACACCGTTTGGGCCCCGAACAGGCGGAAACAAGCCACATATGCAAAATTCCAAGAATGGGCCTTGGGAGTGACCGGGGCCCACAAACAAAAGGAGTTGACCATGTTCAGGTGGTCAAACAGAACTGAAACTTTTGTGACACACTCAAAATAATGTCAAGAAGCATCCCTCCAAGTTTCGTGGTGATTGGACACCGTTTGGACCCCGAACAGGCGGAAACAAGCCACATATGCAAAATTCCAAGAATGGGCCTCGGGAGTGACTGGGGCCCACAAACAAAAGGAGTTGACATGTTCAGGTGGTTAAACAGAGCTGAAACGTCTGTGACACACTCAAAATAGTGTCAAAATGCATCCCTCCATGTTTCGTGGCGATTGGACACCGTTTGGGCCCTGAACAGGCGGAAACAAGCCACATATGCAAAATTCCAAGAATGGGCCTTGGGAGTGACCGGTGCCCACAAACAAAAGGAGTTGACCTTGTTCAGGTGGTCAAACAGAGCTGAAACTTTTGTGACACACTCAAAATAATGTCAAGAAGCATCCCTCCAAGTTTCGTGGTGATTGGACACCGTTTGGGCCCCGAACAGGCGGAAACAAGCCACATATGCAAAATTCCAAGAATGGGCCTCGGGAGTGACTGGGGCCCACAAACAAAAGGAGTTGACATGTTCAGGCGGTCAAACAGAGTTGAAACTTCTGTGACACACTCAAAATAGTGTCAAAACGCATCCCTCCAAGTTTCGTGGCGATTGGACACCGTTTGGGCCCTGAACAGGCGGAAACAAGCCACATATGCAAAATTCCAAGAATGGGCCTTGGGAGTGACCGGGGCCCACAAACAAAAGGAGTTGACCATGTTCAGGTGGTCAAACAGAGCTGAGACTTCTGTGACACACTGAAAATAGTGTCAAGAAGCATCCCTCCAAGTTTCGTGGCGATTGGACACCGTTTGGGCCCCGAACAGGCGGAAATAAGCCACAAATGCAAAATTCCAAGAATGGGCCTTGGGAGTGACCGGGGCCCACATACAAAAGGAGTTGACCATGTTCAGGTGGTCAAACAGAGCTGAAACTTCTGTGACACACTCAAAATAGTGTCAAGATGCATCCCTCTAAGTTACGTGGCGATTGGACACCGTTTGGGCCCCGAACAGGCGGAAACAAGCCACATATGCAAAATTCCAAGAATGGGCCTTGGGAGTGACCTGGCCCATAAACAAAAAGATTTGACAATGTTCAGGTGGTCAAACAGCGCTGATACTTCTGTGACACACTCAAAATAGTGTCAAGAAGCATCCCTCCAAGTTTCGTGGCGATTGGACACCGTTTGGACCCCGAACAGGCGGAAACAAGCCACATATGCAAAATTCCAAGAATGGGCCTTGGGAGTGACCGAGGCCCACAAACAAAAGAAGTTGACCATGTTCAGGTGGTCAAACAGAGCTGAAACTTTTGTGACACACTGAAAATAGTGTCAAGAAGCATCCCTCCAAGTTTCGTGGTGATTGGACACCGTTTGGGCCCCGAACAGGCGGAAACAAGCCACATATGCAAAATTCCAAGAATGGGCCTCGGGAGTGACTGGGGCCCACAAACAAAAGGAGTTGACATGTTCAGGTGGTCAAACAGAGCTGAAAATTCTGTGACACACTCAAAATAGTGTCAAAACGCATCCCTCCAAGTTTCGTGGCGATTGGACACCGTTTGGGCCCTGAACAGGCGGAAACAAGCCACATATGCAAAATTCCAAGAATGGGCCTTGGGAGTGACCGGGGCCCACAAACAAAAGGAGTTGACCATGTTCAGGAGATCAAACAGAGCTGAAACTTCTGTGACACACTCAAAATAGTGTCAAGAAGCATCCCTCTAAGTTTCGTGGCGATTGGACACCGTTTGGGCCCCGAACAGGTGGAAACAAGCCACATATGCAAAATTCCAAGAATGGGCCTTGGGAGTGACCGGGGCCCACAAACAAAAGGAGTTGACCATGTTTAGGTGATCAAACAGAGCTGATACTTCTTTGACACACTCAAAATAGTGTCAAGAAGCATCCCTCTAAGTTTCGGGTCGATTGGACACCGTTTGGGCCCCGAACAGTCGGAAACAAGCCACATATGCAAAATTCCAAGAATGGGCCTTGGGAGTGACCGGGGCCCACAAACAAAAGGAGTTGACCATGTTTAGGTGATCAAACAGAGCTGATACTTCTTTGACACACTCAAAATAGTGTCAAGAAGCATCCCTCTATGTTTCGGGTCGATTGGACACCGTTTGGGCCCCGAACAGTCGGAAACAAGCCACATATGCAAAATTCCAAGAATGGGCCTTGGGAGTGACCGGGGCCCACAAACAAAAGGAGTTGACCATGTTCAGGTGGTCAAACAGAGCTGAAACTTCTTTGACACACTCAAAATAATGTCAAGAAGCATCCCTCCAAGTTTCGTGGTGATTGGACACCGTTTGGGCCCCGAACAGGCGGAAACAAGCCACATATGCAAAATTCCAAGAATGGGCCTTGGGAGTGACCGGGGCCCACAAACAAAAGGAGTTGACATGTTCAGGTGGTCAAACAGAGCTGAAACTTCTGTGACACACTCAAAATAGTGTCAAAACGCATCCCTCCAAGTTTCGTGGCGATTGGACACCGTTTAGGCCCTGAACAGGCGGAAACAAGCCACATATGCAAAATTCCAAGAATGGGCCTCGGGAGTGACTGGGGCCCACAAACAAAAGGAGTTGACATGTTCAGGTGGTCAAACAGAGCTGAAACTTCTGTGACACACTCAAAATAGTGTCAAAATGCATCCCTCCAAGTTTCGTAGCGATTGGACACCGTTTGGGCCCTGAACAGGCGGAAACAAGCCACATATGGAAAATTCCAAGAATGGGCCTTGGGAGTGACCGGGGCCCACAAACAAAAGGAGTTGACCATGTTCAGGAGATCAAACAGAGCTGAAACTTCTGTGACACACTCAAAATAGTGTCAAGATGCATCCCTCCAAGTTTCATGCGATTGGACACCGTTTGGGCCCCGAACAGGTGGAAACAAGCCACATATGCAAAATTCCAAGAATGGGCCTCGGGAGTGACTGGGGCCCACAAACAAAAGGAGTTGACATGTTCAGGTGGTCAAACAGAGCTGAAACTTTTGTGACACACTCAAAATAGTGTCAAAACGCATCCCTCCAAGTTTCGTGGCGATTGGACACCGTTTGGGCCCTGAACAGGCGGAAACAAGCCACATATGCAAAATTCCAAGAATGGGCCTTGGGAGTAACCGGGGCCCACAAACAAAAGGAGTTGACCATGTTCAGGTGACCAAACAGAGCTGAAACTTCTGTGACACACTCAAAATAGTGTCAAGAAGCATCCCTCCAAGTTTCGTGGCGATTGGACACCGTTTGGGCCCCGAACAGGTGGAAACAAGCCACATATGCAAAATTCCAAGAATGGGCCTGGGGAGTGACCGGGGCCCACAAACAAAAGGAGTTGACATGTTCAGGTGGTCAAACAGAGCTGAGACTTCTGTGACACACTCAAAATAGTGTCAAGAAGCATCCCTCCAAGTTTCGTGGCGATTGGACACCGTTTGGGCCCCGAACAGGCGGAAATAATCCACATATGCAAAATTCCAAGAATGGGCCTTGGGAGTGACCGGGGCCCACAAACAAAAGGAGTTGACCATGTTCAAGTGGTCAAACAGAGCTGAAACTTTTGTGACACACTCAAAATAATGTCAAGAAGCATCCCTCCAAGTTTCGTGGTGATTGGACACCGTTTGGGCCCCGAACAGGCGGAAACAAGCCACATATGCAAAATTCCAAGAATGGGCCTCGGGAGTGACTGGGGCCCACAAACAAAAGGAGTTGACATGTTCAGGTGGTCAAACAGAGCTGAAACTTCTGTGACACACTCAAAATAGTGTCAAAATGCATCCCTCCAAGTTTCGTGGCGATTGGACACCGTTTGGGCCCTGAACAGGCGGAAACAAGCCACATATGCAAAATTCCAAGAATGGGCCTTGGGAGTGACCGGGGCCCACAAACAAAAGGAGTTGACCATGTTCAGGTGATCAAACAGAGCTGAAACTTTTGTGACACACTCAAAATAGTGTCAAGAAGCATCCCTCCAAGTTTCGTGGCGATTGGACACCGTTTAGGCCCCGAACAGGTGGAAACAAGCCACATATGCAAAATTCCAAGAATGGGCCATGGGAGTGACCGGGGCCCACAAACAAAAGGAGTTGACCATGTTCAGGTGATCAAACAGAGCTGAGACTTCTGTGACACACTCAAAATAGTGTCAAGAAGCATCCCTCCAAGTTTCGTGGCGATTGGACACCGTTTGGGCCCCGAACAGGCGGAAATAATCCACATATGCAAAATTCCAAGAATGGGCCTTGGGAGTGACCGGGGCCCACAAACAAAAGGAGTTGACCATGTTCAGGTGGTCAAACAGAGCTGAAACTTTTGTGACACACTCAAAATAATATCAAGAAGCATCCCTCCAAGTTTCGTGGTGATTGGACACCGTTTGGGCCCCGAACAGGCGGAAACAAGCCACATATGCAAAATTCCAAGAATGGGCCTCGGGAGTGACTGGGGCCCACAAACAAAAGGAGTTGACATGTTCAGGTGGTCAAACAGAGCTGAAACTTCTGTGACACACTCAAAATAGTGTCAAAATGCAACCCTCCAAGTTTCGTGGCGATTGGACACCGTTTGGGCCCTGAACAGGCGGAAACAAGCCACATATGCAAAATTCCAAGAATGGGCCTTGGGAGTGACCGGGGCCCACAAACAAAGGGAGTTGACCATGTTCAGGAGATCAAACAGAGCTGAAACTTCTGTGACACACTCAAAATAGTGTCAAGATGCATCCCTCCAAGTTTCGTGCGATTGGACACCGTTTGGGCCCCGAACAGGTGGAAACAAGCCACATATGCAAAATTCCAAGAATGGGCCTCGGGAGTGACTGGGGCCCACAAACAAAAGGAGTTGACATGTTCAGGTGGTCAAACAGAGCTGAAACTTTTGTGACACACTCAAAATAGTGTCAAAATGCATCCCTCCAAGTTTCGTGGCGATTGGACACCGTTTGGGCCCTGAACAGGCGGAAACAAGCCACATATGTAAAATTCCAAGAATGGGCCTTGGCAGTGACCGGGGCCCACAAACAAAAGGAGTTGACCATGTTCAGGTGATCAAACAGAGCTGAAACTTTTGTGACACACTCAAAATAATGTCAAGAAGCATCCCTCCAAGTTTCGTGGTGATTGGACACCGTTTGGGCCCCGAACAGGCGGAAACAAGCCACATATGCAAAATTCCAAGAATGGGCCTCGGGAGTGACTGGGGCCCACAAACAAAAGGAGTTGACATGTTCAGGTGGTCAAACAGAGCTGAAACTTCTGTGACACACTCAAAATAGTGTCAAAATGCAACCCTCCAAGTTTCGTGGCGATCGGACACCGTTTGGGCCCTGAATAGGCGGAAACAAGCCACATATGCAAAATTCCAAGAATGGGCCTTGGGAGTGACCGGGGCCCACAAACAAAAGGAGTTGACCATGTTCAGGAGATCAAACAGAGCTGAAACTTCTGTGACACACTCAAAATAGTGTCAAGATGCATCCCTCCAAGTTTCGTGCGATTGGACACCGTTTGGGCCCCGAACAGGTGGAAACAAGCCACATATGCAAAATTCCAAGAATGGGCCTCGGGAGTGACTGGGGCCCACAAACAAAAGGAGTTGACATGTTCAGGTGGTCAAACAGAGCTGAAACTTTTGTGACACACTCAAAATAGTGTCAAAACGCATCCCTCCAAGTTTCGTGGCGATTGGACACCGTTTGGGCCCTGAAGAGGCGGAAACAAGCCACATATGCAAAATTCCAAGAATGGGCCTTGGGAGTGACCGGGGCCCACAAACAAAAGGAGTTCACCATGTTCAGGTGATCAAACAGAGCTGAAACTTTTGTGACACACTCAAAATAGTGTCAAGAAGCATCCCTCCAAGTTTCGTGGCGATTGGACACCGTTTAGGCCCCGAACAGGTGGAAACAAGCCACATATGCAAAATTCCAAGAATGGGCCATGGGAGTGACCGGGGCCCACAAACAAAAGGAGTTGACCATGTTCAGGTGATCAAACAGAGCTGAGACTTCTGTGACACACTCAAAATAGTGTCAAGAAGCATCCCTCCAAGTTTCGTGGCGATTGGACACCGTTTGGACCCCGAACAGGCGGAAATAATCCACATATGCAAAATTCCAAGAATGGGCCTTGGGAGTGACCGGGGCCCACAAACAAAAGGAGTTGACCATGTTCAGGTGGTCAAACAGAGCTGAAACTTTTGTGACACACTCAAAATAATGTCAAGAAGCATCCCTCCAAGTTTCGTGGTGATTGGACACCGTTTGGGCCCCGAACAGGCGGAAACAAGCCACATATGCAAAATTCCAAGAATGGGCCTCGGGAGTGACTGGGGCCCACAAACAAAAGGAGTTGACATGTTCAGGTGGTCAAACAGAGCTGAAACTTCTGTGACACACTCAAAATAGTGTCAAAATGCAACCCTCCAAGTTTCGTGGCGATTGGACACCGTTTGGGCCCTGAACAGGCGGAAACAAGCCACATATGCAAAATTCCAAGAATGGGCCTTGGGAGTGACCGGGGCCCACAAACAAAAGGAGTTGACCATGTTCAGGAGATCAAACAGAGCTGAAACTTCTGTGACACACTCAAAATAGTGTCAAGATGCATCCCTCCAAGTTTCGTGCGATTGGACACCGTTTGGGCCCCGAACAGGTGGAAACAAGCCACAGATGCAAAATTCCAAGAATGGGCCTTGGGAGTGACCGGGGCCCACAAACAAAAGGAGTTGACCATGTTTAGGTGATCAAACAGAGCTGATACTTCTTTGACACACTCAAAATAGTGTCAAGAAGCATCCCTCTAAGTTTCGTGGCGATTGGACACCGTTTGGGCCCCGAACAGTCGGAAACAAGCCACATATGCAAAATTCCAAGAATGGGCCTTGGGAGTGACCGGGGCCCACAAACAAAAGGAGTTGACCATGTTCAGGTGGTCAAACAGAGCTGAAACTTTTGTGACACACTCAAAATAATGTCAAGAAGCATCCCTCCAAGTTTCGTGGTGATTGGACACCGTTTGGGCCCCGAACAGGCGGAAACAAGCCACATATGCAAAATTCCAAGAATGGGCCTCGGGAGTGACTGGGGCCCACAAACAGAAGGAGTTGACATGTTCAGGTGGTCAAACAGAGCTGAAACTTCTGTGACACACTCAAAATAGTGTCAAAATGCATCCCTCCAAGTTTCGTGGCGATTGGACACCGTTTGGGCCCTGAACAGGCGGAAACAAGCCACATATGCAAAATTCCAAGAATGGGCCTTGGGAGTGACCGGGGCCCACAAACAAAAGGAGTTGACCATGTTTAGGTGGTCAAACAGAGCTGAAACTTTTGTGACACACTCAAAATAATGTCAAGAAGCATCCCTCCAAGTTTCGTGGTGATTGGACACCGTTTGGGCCCCGAACAGGTGGAAACAAGCCACATATGCAAAATTCCAAGAATGGGCCTCGGGAGTGACTGGGGCCCACAAACAAAAGGAGTTGACATGTTCAGGTGGTCAAACAGGGCTGAAACTTCTGTGACACACTCAAAATAGTGGCAAAACGCATCCCTCCAAGTTTCGTGGCGATTGGACACCGTTTGGGCCCTGAACAGGCGGAAACAAGCCACATATGCAAAATTCCAAGAATGGGCCTTGGGAGTGACCGGGGCCCACAAACAAAAGGAGTTGACCATGTTCAGGTGATCAAACAGAGCTGAAACTTTTGTGACACACTCAAAATAGTGTCAAGAAGCATCCCTCCAAGTTTCGTGGCGATTGGACACCGTTTGGGCCCCGAACAGGTGGAAACAAGCCACATATGCAAAATTCCAAGAATGGGCCTTGGGAGTGACCGGGGCCCACAAACAAAAGGAGTTGACCATGTTCAAGTGATCAAACAGAGCTGAAACTTTTGTGACACACTCAAAATAGTGTCAAGAAGCATCCCTCCAAGTTTCGTGGCGATTGGACACCGTTTAGGCCCCGAACAGGCGGAAATAATCCACATATGCAAAATTCCAAGAATGGTCCTTGGGAGTGACCGGGGCCCACAAACAAAAGGAGTTGACCATGTTCAGGTGGTCAAACAGAGCTGAAACTTTTGTGACACACTCAAAATAATGTCGAGAAGCATCCCTCCAAGCTTCGTGGTGATTGGACACCGTTTGTGCCCCGAACAGGCGGAAACAAGCCACATATGCAAAATTCCAAGAATGGGCCTCGGGAGTGACTAGAGCCAACAAACAAAAGGAGTTGACATGTTCAGGTGGTCAAACAGAGCTGAAACTTCTGCGACACACTCAAAATAGTGTCAAAATGCATCCCTCCAAGTTTCGTGGCGATTGGACACCGCTTGGGACCCGAACAGGTGGAAACAAGCCACATATGCAAAATTCCAAGAATGGGCCTTGGGAGTGACCGGGGCCCACAAACAAAAGGAGTTCACCATGTTCAGGTGATCAAACAGAGCTGAAACTTCTGTGACACACTCAAAATAGTGTCAAGAAGCATCCCTCGAAGTTTCGTGGTGATTGGACACCGTTTGGGCCCCGAACAGGCGGAAACAAGCCACATATGCAGAATTCCAAGAATGGGCCTCGGGAGTGACTGGGGCCCACAAACAAAAGGAGTTGACAATGTTCAGGTGGTCAAACAGAGCTGATACTTCTGTGACACACTCAAAATAGTGTCAAGAAGCATCCCTCTAAGTTTCGTGGCGATTGGACACCGTTTGGGCCCTGAACAGGCGGAAACAAGCCACATATGCAAAATTCCAAGAATGGGCCTTGGGAGTGACCGGGGCCCACAAACAAAAGGAGTTGACCATGTTCAGGTGATCAAACAGAGCTGAAACTTCTGTGACACACTCAAAATAGTGTCAAGAAGCATCCCTCCAAGTTTCGTGGCGATTGGACACCGTTTGGGCCCCGAACAGGCGGAAATAAGCCACATATGCAAAATTCCAAGAATGGGCCTTGGGAGTGACCGGGGCCCACAAACAAAAGGAGTTGACATGTTCAGGTGGTCAAACAGAGCTGAAACTTCTGTGACACACTCAAAATAGTGTCAAAATGCATCCCTCCAAGTTTCGTGGCGATTGGACACCGTTTGGGCCCTGAACAGGCGGAAACAAGCCACATATGCAAAATTCCAAGAATGGGCCTTGGGAGTGACCGGGGCCCACAAACAAAAGGAGTTGACCATGTTCAGGTGGTCAAACAGAGCTGAAACTTCTTTGAAACACTCAAAATAGTGTCAAGAAGCATCCCTCCAAGTTTCGTGGCGATTGGACACCGTTTGGGCCCCGAACAGGCGGAAATAAACCACATATGCAAAATTCCAAGAATGGGCCTTGGGAGTGACCGGGGCCCACATACAAAAGGAGTTGACCATGTTCAGGTGGTCAAACTGAGCTGAAACTTCTGTGACACACTCAAAATAGTGTCAAGAAGCATCCCTCCAAGTTTCGTGGTGATTGGACACCGTTTGGGCCCCGAACAGGCGGAAACAAGCCACATATGCAAAATTCCAAGAATGGGCCTCGGGAGTGACTGGGGCCCACAAACAAAAGGAGTTGACAATGTTCAGGTGGTCAAACAGAGCTGAAAATTCTGTGACACACTCAAAATAGTGTCAAAACGCATCCCTCCAAGTTTCGTGGCGATTGGACACCGTTTGGGCCCTGAACAGGCGGAAACAAGCCACATATGCAAAATTCCAAGAATGGGCCTTGGGAGTGACCGAGGCCCACAAACAAAAGAAGTTGACCATGTTCAGGTGGTCAAACAGAGCTGAAACTTTTGTGACACACTGAAAATAGTGTCAAGAAGCATCCCTCCAAGTTTCGTGGTGATTGGACACCGTTTGGGCCCCGAACAGGCGGAAACAAGCCACATATGCAAAATTCCAAGAATGGGCCTCGGGAGTGACTGGGGCCCACAAACAAAAGGAGTTGACATGTTCAGGTGGTCAAACAGAGCTGAAAATTCTGTGACACACTCAAAATAGTGTCAAAACGCATCCCTCCAAGTTTCGTGGCGATTGGACACCGTTTGGGCCCTGAACAGGCGGAAACAAGCCACATATGCAAAATTCCAAGAATGGGCCTTGGGAGTGACCGGGGCCCACAAACAAAAGGAGTTGACCATGTTCAGGAGATCAAACAGAGCTGAAACTTCTGTGACACACTCAAAATAGTGTCAAGAAGCATCCCTCTAAGTTTCGTGGCGATTGGACACCGTTTGGGCCCCGAACAGGTGGAAACAAGCCACATATGCAAAATTCCAAGAATGGGCCTTGGGAGTGACCGGGGCCCACAAACAAAAGGAGTTGACCATGTTTAGGTGATCAAACAGAGCTGATACTTCTTTGACACACTCAAAATAGTGTCAAGAAGCATCCCTCTAAGTTTCGGGTCGATTGGACACCGTTTGGGCCCCGAACAGTCGGAAACAAGCCACATATGCAAAATTCCAAGAATGGGCCTTGGGAGTGACCGGGGCCCACAAACAAAAGGAGTTGACCATGTTTAGGTGATCAAACAGAGCTGATACTTCTTTGACACACTCAAAATAGTGTCAAGAAGCATCCCTCTATGTTTCGGGTCGATTGGACACCGTTTGGGCCCCGAACAGTCGGAAACAAGCCACATATGCAAAATTCCAAGAATGGGCCTTGGGAGTGACCGGGGCCCACAAACAAAAGGAGTTGACCATGTTCAGGTGGTCAAACAGAGCTGAAACTTCTTTGACACACTCAAAATAATGTCAAGAAGCATCCCTCCAAGTTTCGTGGTGATTGGACACCGTTTGGGCCCCGAACAGGCGGAAACAAGCCACATATGCAAAATTCCAAGAATGGGCCTTGGGAGTGACCGGGGCCCACAAACAAAAGGAGTTGACATGTTCAGGTGGTCAAACAGAGCTGAAACTTCTGTGACACACTCAAAATAGTGTCAAAACGCATCCCTCCAAGTTTCGTGGCGATTGGACACCGTTTAGGCCCTGAACAGGCGGAAACAAGCCACATATGCAAAATTCCAAGAATGGGCCTCGGGAGTGACTGGGGCCCACAAACAAAAGGAGTTGACATGTTCAGGTGGTCAAACAGAGCTGAAACTTCTGTGACACACTCAAAATAGTGTCAAAATGCATCCCTCCAAGTTTCGTAGCGATTGGACACCGTTTGGGCCCTGAACAGGCGGAAACAAGCCACATATGGAAAATTCCAAGAATGGGCCTTGGGAGTGACCGGGGCCCACAAACAAAAGGAGTTGACCATGTTCAGGAGATCAAACAGAGCTGAAACTTCTGTGACACACTCAAAATAGTGTCAAGATGCATCCCTCCAAGTTTCATGCGATTGGACACCGTTTGGGCCCCGAACAGGTGGAAACAAGCCACATATGCAAAATTCCAAGAATGGGCCTCGGGAGTGACTGGGGCCCACAAACAAAAGGAGTTGACATGTTCAGGTGGTCAAACAGAGCTGAAACTTTTGTGACACACTCAAAATAGTGTCAAAACGCATCCCTCCAAGTTTCGTGGCGATTGGACACCGTTTGGGCCCTGAACAGGCGGAAACAAGCCACATATGCAAAATTCCAAGAATGGGCCTTGGGAGTAACCGGGGCCCACAAACAAAAGGAGTTGACCATGTTCAGGTGACCAAACAGAGCTGAAACTTCTGTGACACACTCAAAATAGTGTCAAGAAGCATCCCTCCAAGTTTCGTGGCGATTGGACACCGTTTGGGCCCCGAACAGGTGGAAACAAGCCACATATGCAAAATTCCAAGAATGGGCCTGGGGAGTGACCGGGGCCCACAAACAAAAGGAGTTGACATGTTCAGGTGGTCAAACAGAGCTGAGACTTCTGTGACACACTCAAAATAGTGTCAAGAAGCATCCCTCCAAGTTTCGTGGCGATTGGACACCGTTTGGGCCCCGAACAGGCGGAAATAATCCACATATGCAAAATTCCAAGAATGGGCCTTGGGAGTGACCGGGGCCCACAAACAAAAGGAGTTGACCATGTTCAAGTGGTCAAACAGAGCTGAAACTTTTGTGACACACTCAAAATAATGTCAAGAAGCATCCCTCCAAGTTTCGTGGTGATTGGACACCGTTTGGGCCCCGAACAGGCGGAAACAAGCCACATATGCAAAATTCCAAGAATGGGCCTCGGGAGTGACTGGGGCCCACAAACAAAAGGAGTTGACATGTTCAGGTGGTCAAACAGAGCTGAAACTTCTGTGACACACTCAAAATAGTGTCAAAATGCATCCCTCCAAGTTTCGTGGCGATTGGACACCGTTTGGGCCCTGAACAGGCGGAAACAAGCCACATATGCAAAATTCCAAGAATGGGCCTTGGGAGTGACCGGGGCCCACAAACAAAAGGAGTTGACCATGTTCAGGTGATCAAACAGAGCTGAAACTTTTGTGACACACTCAAAATAGTGTCAAAACGCATCCCTCCAAGTTTCGTGGCGATTGGACACCGTTTGGGCCCTGAACAGGCGGAAACAAGCCACATATGCAAAATTCCAAGAATGGGCCTTGGCAGTGACCGGGGCCCACAAACAAAAGGAGTTGACCATGTTCAGGTGATCAAACAGAGCTGAGACTTCTGTGACACACTCAAAATAGTGTCAAGAAGCATCCCTCCAAGTTTCGTGGCGATTGGACACCGTTTGGGCCCCGAACAGGCGGAAATAATCCACATATGCAAAATTCCAAGAATGGGCCTTGGGAGTGACCGGGGCCCACAAACAAAAGGAGTTGACCATGTTCAGGTGGTCAAACAGAGCTGAAACTTTTGTGACACACTCAAAATAATATCAAGAAGCATCCCTCCAAGTTTCGTGGTGATTGGACACCGTTTGGGCCCCGAACAGGCGGAAACAAGCCACATATGCAAAATTCCAAGAATGGGCCTCGGGAGTGACTGGGGCCCACAAACAAAAGGAGTTGACATGTTCAGGTGGTCAAACAGAGCTGAAACTTCTGTGACACACTCAAAATAGTGTCAAAATGCAACCCTCCAAGTTTCGTGGCGATTGGACACCGTTTGGGCCCTGAACAGGCGGAAACAAGCCACATATGCAAAATTCCAAGAATGGGCCTTGGGAGTGACCGGGGCCCACAAACAAAGGGAGTTGACCATGTTCAGGAGATCAAACAGAGCTGAAACTTCTGTGACACACTCAAAATAGTGTCAAGATGCATCCCTCCAAGTTTCGTGCGATTGGACACCGTTTGGGCCCCGAACAGGTGGAAACAAGCCACATATGCAAAATTCCAAGAATGGGCCTCGGGAGTGACTGGGGCCCACAAACAAAAGGAGTTGACATGTTCAGGTGGTCAAACAGAGCTGAAACTTTTGTGACACACTCAAAATAGTGTCAAAACGCATCCCTCCAAGTTTCGTGGCGATTGGACACCGTTTGGGCCCTGAACAGGCGGAAACAAGCCACATATGCAAAATTCCAAGAATGGGCCTTGGCAGTGACCGGGGCCCACAAACAAAAGGAGTTGACCATGTTCAGGTGATCAAACAGAGTTGAAACTTTTGTGACACACTCAAAATAATGTCAAGAAGCATCCCTCCAAGTTTCGTGGTGATTGGACACCGTTTGGGCCCCGAACAGGCGGAAACAAGCCACATATGCAAAATTCCAAGAATGGGCCTCGGGAGTGACTGGGGCCCACAAACAAAAGGAGTTGACATGTTCAGGTGGTCAAACAGAGCTGAAACTTCTGTGACACACTCAAAATAGTGTCAAAATGCAACCCTCCAAGTTTCGTGGCGATTGGACACCGTTTGGGCCCTGAATAGGCGGAAACAAGCCACATATGCAAAATTCCAAGAATGGGCCTTGGGAGTGACCGGGGCCCACAAACAAAAGGAGTTGACCATGTTCAGGAGATCAAACAGAGCTGAAACTTCTGTGACACACTCAAAATAGTGTCAAGATGCATCCCTCCAAGTTTCGTGCGATTGGACACCGTTTGGGCCCCGAACAGGTGGAAACAAGCCACATATGCAAAATTCCAAGAATGGGCCTCGGGAGTGACTGGGGCCCACAAACAAAAGGAGTTGACATGTTCAGGCGGTCAAACAGAGCTGAAACTTTTGTGACACACTCAAAATAGTGTCAAAACGCATCCCTCCAAGTTTCGTGGCGATTGGACACCGTTTGGGCCCTGAACAGGCGGAAACAAGCCACATATGCAAAATTCCAAGAATGGGCCTTGGGAGTGACCGGGGCCCACAAACAAAAGGAGTTGACCATGTTCAGGTGATCAAACAGAGCTGAAACTTTTGTGACACACTCAAAATAGTGTCAAGAAGCATCCCTCCAAGTTTCGTGGCGATTGGACACCGTTTAGGCCCCGAACAGGTGGAAACAAGCCACATATGCAAAATTCCAAGAATGGGCCATGGGAGTGACCGGGGCCCACAAACAAAAGGAGTTGACCATGTTCAGGTGATCAAACAGAGCTGAGACTTCTGTGACACACTCAAAATAGTGTCAAGAAGCATCCCTCCAAGTTTCGTGGCGATTGGACACCGTTTGGACCCCGAACAGGCGGAAATAATCCACATATGCAAAATTCCAAGAATGGGCCTTGGGAGTGACCGGGGCCCACAAACAAAAGGAGTTGACCATGTTCAGGTGGTCAAACAGAGCTGAAACTTTTGTGACACACTCAAAATAATGTCAAGAAGCATCCCTCCAAGTTTCGTGGTGATTGGACACCGTTTGGGCCCCGAACAGGCGGAAACAAGCCACATATGCAAAATTCCAAGAATGGGCCTCGGGAGTGACTGGGGCCCACAAACAAAAGGAGTTGACATGTTCAGGTGGTCAAACAGAGCTGAAACTTCTGTGACACACTCAAAATAGTGTCAAAATGCAACCCTCCAAGTTTCGTGGCGATTGGACACCGTTTGGGCCCTGAACAGGCGGAAACAAGCCACATATGCAAAATTCCAAGAATGGGCCTTGGGAGTGACCGGGGCCCACAAACAAAAGGAGTTGACCATGTTCAGGAGATCAAACAGAGCTGAAACTTCTGTGACACACTCAAAATAGTGTCAAGATGCATCCCTCCAAGTTTCGTGCGATTGGACACCGTTTGGGCCCCGAACAGGTGGAAACAAGCCACAGATGCAAAATTCCAAGAATGGGCCTTGGGAGTGACCGGGGCCCACAAACAAAAGGAGTTGACCATGTTTAGGTGATCAAACAGAGCTGATACTTCTTTGACACACTCAAAATAGTGTCAAGAAGCATCCCTCTAAGTTTCGTGGCGATTGGACACCGTTTGGGCCCCGAACAGTCGGAAACAAGCCACATATGCAAAATTCCAAGAATGGGCCTTGGGAGTGACCGGGGCCCACAAACAAAAGGAGTTGACCATGTTCAGGTGGTCAAACAGAGCTGAAACTTTTGTGACACACTCAAAATAATGTCAAGAAGCATCCCTCCAAGTTTCGTGGTGATTGGACACCGTTTGGGCCCCGAACAGGCGGAAACAAGCCACATATGCAAAATTCCAAGAATGGGCCTCGGGAGTGACTGGGGCCCACAAACAGAAGGAGTTGACATGTTCAGGTGGTCAAACAGAGCTGAAACTTCTGTGACACACTCAAAATAGTGTCAAAATGCATCCCTCCAAGTTTCGTGGCGATTGGACACCGTTTGGGCCCTGAACAGGCGGAAACAAGCCACATATGCAAAATTCCAAGAATGGGCCTTGGGAGTGACCGGGGCCCACAAACAAAAGGAGTTGACCATGTTTAGGTGGTCAAACAGAGCTGAAACTTTTGTGACACACTCAAAATAATGTCAAGAAGCATCCCTCCAAGTTTCGTGGTGATTGGACACCGTTTGGGCCCCGAACAGGTGGAAACAAGCCACATATGCAAAATTCCAAGAATGGGCCTCGGGAGTGACTGGGGCCCACAAACAAAAGGAGTTGACATGTTCAGGTGGTCAAACAGGGCTGAAACTTCTGTGACACACTCAAAATAGTGGCAAAACGCATCCCTCCAAGTTTCGTGGCGATTGGACACCGTTTGGGCCCTGAACAGGCGGAAACAAGCCACATATGAAAAATTCCAAGAATGGGCCTTGGGAGTGACCGGGGCCCACAAACAAAAGGAGTTGACCATGTTCAGGTGATCAAACAGAGCTGAAACTTTTGTGACACACTCAAAATAGTGTCAAGAAGCATCCCTCCAAGTTTCGTGGCGATTGGACACCGTTTGGGCCCCGAACAGGTGGAAACAAGCCACATATGCAAAATTCCAAGAATGGGCCTTGGGAGTGACCGGGGCCCACAAACAAAAGGAGTTGACCATGTTCAAGTGATCAAACAGAGCTGAAACTTTTGTGACACACTCAAAATAGTGTCAAGAAGCATCCCTCCAAGTTTCGTGGCGATTGGACACCGTTTAGGCCCCGAACAGGCGGAAATAATCCACATATGCAAAATTCCAAGAATGGTCCTTGGGAGTGACCGGGGCCCACAAACAAAAGGAGTTGACCATGTTCAGGTGGTCAAACAGAGCTGAAACTTTTGTGACACACTCAAAATAATGTCGAGAAGCATCCCTCCAAGCTTCGTGGTGATTGGACACCGTTTGTGCCCCGAACAGGCGGAAACAAGCCACATATGCAAAATTCCAAGAATGGGCCTCGGGAGTGACTAGAGCCAACAAACAAAAGGAGTTGACATGTTCAGGTGGTCAAACAGAGCTGAAACTTCTGCGACACACTCAAAATAGTGTCAAAATGCATCCCTCCAAGTTTCGTGGCGATTGGACACCGTTTGGGACCCGAACAGGTGGAAACAAGCCACATATGCAAAATTCCAAGAATGGGCCTTGGGAGTGACCGGGGCCCACAAACAAAAGGAGTTCACCATGTTCAGGTGATCAAACAGAGCTGAAACTTCTGTGACACACTCAAAATAGTGTCAAGAAGCATCCCTCGAAGTTTCGTGGTGATTGGACACCGTTTGGGCCCCGAACAGGCGGAAACAAGCCACATATGCAGAATTCCAAGAATGGGCCTCGGGAGTGAATGGGGCCCACAAACAAAAGGAGTTGACAATGTTCAGGTGGTCAAACAGAGCTGATACTTTTGTGACACACTCAAAATAGTGTCAAGAAGCATCCCTCTAAGTTTCGTGGCGATTGGACACCGTTTGGGCCCTGAACAGGCGGAAACAAGCCACATATGCAAAATTCCAAGAATGGGCCTTGGGAGTGACCGGGGCCCACAAACAAAAGGAGTTGACCATGTTCAGGTGATCAAACAGAGCTGAAACTTCTGTGACACACTCAAAATAGTGTCAAGAAGCATCCCTCCAAGTTTCGTGGCGATTGGACACCGTTTGGGCCCCGAACAGGCGGAAATAAGCCACATATGCAAAATTCCAAGAATGGGCCTTGGGAGTGACCGGGGCCCACAAACAAAAGGAGTTGACATGTTCAGGTGGTCAAACAGAGCTGAAACTTCTGTGACACACTCAAAATAGTGTCAAAATGCATCCCTCCAAGTTTCGTGGCGATTGGACACCGTTTGGGCCCTGAACAGGCGGAAACAAGCCACATATGCAAAATTCCAAGAATGGGCCTTGGGAGTGACCGGGGCCCACAAACAAAAGGAGTTGACCATGTTCAGGTGGTCAAACAGAGCTGAAACTTCTTTGAAACACTCAAAATAGTGTCAAGAAGCATCCCTCCAAGTTTCGTGGCGATTGGACACCGTTTGGGCCCCGAACAGGCGGAAATAAACCACATATGCAAAATTCCAAGAATGGGCCTTGGGAGTGACCGGGGCCCACATACAAAAGGAGTTGACCATGTTCAGGTGGTCAAACAGAGCTGAAACTTCTGTGACACACTCGAAATAGTGTCAAGAAGCATCCCTCCAAGTTTCGTGGTGATTGGACACCGTTTGGGCCCCGAACAGGCGGAAACAAGCCACATATGCAAAATTCCAAGAATGGGCCTCGGGAGTGACTGGGGCCCACAAACAAAAGGAGTTGACAATGTTCAGGTGGTCAAACAGAGCTGATACTTCTGTGACACACTCAAAATAGTTTCAAGAAGCATCCCTCTAAGTTTCGTGGCGATTGGACACCGTTTGGGCCCTGAACAGGCGGAAACTAGCCACATATGCAAAATTCCAAGAATGGGCCTTGGGAGTGACCGGGGCCCACAAACAAAAGGGGTTGACCATGTTCCGGTGGTCAAACAGAGCTGAAACTTCTGTGACACACTCAAAATAGTGTCAAGAAGCATCCCTCCAAGTTTCGTGGTGATTGGACACCGTTTGGGCCCCGAACAGGCGGAAACAAGCCACATATGCAAAATTCCAAGAATGGGCCTTGGGAGTGACCGGGGCCCACAAACAAAAGGAGTTGACCATGTTCAGGTGGTCAAACAGAGCTGAAACTTATGTGACACACTCAAAATAGTGTCAAGAAGCATCCCTCCAAGTTTCGTGGCGATTGGACATCATTCAGGCCTCAAACAATGGAAAATAGACCGCATATGCAATGTTCCAAAAGTGGGCCTTGTCCGTGACCGGGGCCCAATTAATGAAAAAGTTGACCAACTTCCTGAAGTCAAAATGGGCTGAAATTTTTATGACATGTAGAAAATAGTGTTAAGAAGCATCCCTCCAATTGGTGGCAATTGGACTTCGTTTGAGCCCAAAACAGATGAAAATGGGCCACATACGCGAAAAACCTGAAATTGGGCCCCGTCCGTGGCCCAGTCTGCGGTCACGGACCTTCAAAGGATGTTTCCCACGATTTTGGGTGGTTTCCCTCCACTCCTCTTCGAAATCCAACTCCCCACAACTGCTATTAACTCCCAAAACTACACAAAACTGATTGGGAGTCTATAAAAAGAGAAAATTTGGGAGAAACAAAGAACACACACACACATAAGGAAGAAAAGTGAAGAAATTGAAGAAAGTCACCACCTAAGGCAACAAGAAGCAAGCTCCAGCAGCACTTCCACGACCATTCCCACCTTCTTTTCTTAGTTTTGAAGGTGAGCAAGAAAATTCAGAAGGAGAGAAGGAAGTGGAATGGCCAAAGTCCATACTATGTTCGTACGACGCCAATTTTTTAGAGGATGACATTGTCACCTTTGTTTCTCTCACTCGTAGGGCTTCTTAGCCATTACAGGAGTTGTGAAAGAAGCCTCTCTAGGCCTCATTTTGTTCCTTAAAAATGATAGGTTCAAATGACACAACTCCGGCTTCAAATTTGCCCATTTTGGACTTGAAACAAAAATGCAGTCTGTAAGCACGAATGATGAGTTACAGCGGTTTCAATTGATTCCATGATAAAATGTGATCTTCTTGATGGTTGTCCACCGCTCCAAAGTCATGAGAATGGAGTTCCAACACTTGAAAGAAGTTCCAAGAAAGAACCAGCGCGAACAGCACAAAAAACGGAGGCACAAGGCCATTGTCTGTCAGTGACCGTGACCCCCGGTCACTGGCAGGTTCCAGTGACCGCGGGTGAGTCACGGTCACTGGAAGGCCCCAGTGACCGCGGGTGAGTCACGGTCACTGGAACGGGGCAGTGACCGCGGGTCACGGTCACCCCCCATTTTTTCCCCTTTTTCCACATTTTCTTCCACCTTATGTATATTTTCTTGTATTTTCCAAATTGAGATCACATCTGAGACTTGAGGGAGGGATTGTAAACTTTCAAAATGTATGTAAACAACCTGCATCCCCGCGGTCAGGGCACTTGAACCCATGTAAACAAAAAGGAAATTAATGATGAACTGTAATTATTTCCCATTCTTCTTAACGCTTAAAGTGCGTGAATGTCGGACCTTGATTCCGTAATTCATTTCCACGCCTACATTTTTAAGCGCGATCACAAGGCAGACTGTGCAGGTAATTCCTTCACAGTACATGGACAGTGAAGTGGACCCCAGTTAGGTGGGGTCCGGCCATGTGGGACCCTATCAGATGGTGGGCCTCTTTGATGCTTGGACCCATGGTTGCAGAGCGGACCCCTTGGCTACCGGATGATGTGGGCTTTGGCGGCGATAAACTAGTGAACCCCACTTGTGAAATGCCACTTGATGTCCACTGATGTCCACATAAACATCTACATATAAAATAAAAACAAAAAAACAAAATATGATGAATGATGGTGTCTGGAATGAATTCCAGACATTGGGCAAGGTGGAAAAAACCAGCTGTGCATTATTGCACAGGTGCATAATGCACCTGGCAGTAATCACAGGTGGGTCTTCCACCCACATGTGCATGCTGGTGGGCCCGGGGCACTATTGTTAGGTGGGGCCATTATGTAGAGGGACATCGGGCAGCAGGTACAAGTGGGTCCATCACCTTGTGGGTCCTTGGTATATATGTGGAGTATGATCATTGGGACTGTTTTAATAAAGTACAGGTGGGCCACCCCTTGTGTGGGATCATGGGAATGATAGAAGTTGGACCAAATAATTTATTTAAATGTTTATTTAATCATTTAATTAATTATTTAAATGATTATTTAATCATTTAATTATGATTTTATGTTTATTTAATCATTTAATTATATTATGATTATCTTTGGATGGGTTACATACCCCGGAAGACCCTTGTGTTGGTCTTGTAATCCAATGAATTTGATTTAATAAAATTAAATCCATCACATCATCAAAGTAAGAGGTTATGCGGGCAGATTTCCTCTTACAGATTTCATGGTTTGCACATGACGGTACAAACCACCCGCACTCAGATGAAGTGAGAATTGGGCTATGCATCACCCCGTTTTCAAAAATTCCCAACCTTACTTCATCTTGGTTCATGTGGAATTATCACATGCGTGAATTGTGGTCACAGTGTTAGGAATATTTGTAGAGTCATTTCTTGATCATCATGATGTATTTCTTTACCTTGTTGCATACATGTTAGAGTTTATACCCGTTATTTTATGATGACTTTGACTGTGTTGTGGCTTGGACTACACAGTGTTTATTTATGAGGTATTCATGATATGTTGAAAACTATATGGTTGATATAATGTTTTATTATATGGTATTTGAATACCTATTATTACCAGCCCTTCACACTACCATAGGATGTGTCTGTCGAACAATCACTGAGCCATGTTTATGAGTCTCGACATAGGAAGGGGCAGGGCTGTGTGAGATTATTATGCGGATCTGGTCATTGGACGACTGCAGTCGGTTCACAGATGTACACTGTGATGATTTTTACCGGACTTAGGGCCGAAGACGAGCTTACCACTCGTACACGGTTGGTTTCACCATGATTTTAGACAGGATGCTAGGCATCCGAAGACGGATTTGATCCACCGTTTCTGGACAGGATGCGAGGCATCCGAAGACGGTATAAATTCCGTAAAGGCATCAGCTGATGCGATGCTCGGCGAATGTGATATTGTTCATTTGATGTAGAGTTGGATTTAGGATCCGTTCATTCTATGTTACATGGCATTCTTTTATTTATATTGTTTACATATTCTTATGATTTTCTTGTCATATTCTCACATTGATAGTGTACTTCATTATGAGTTATGTGTATCTTACTTACCGCCATCTTGTGGTTGACCCTTATTTTCTAAAATTGATGCATAGGTACCGAGCCCGGCTTTGTTGAGGAGGAGGCGCAAGCTGAAGCGTTTCAAACGCTTGAGCCAACTGATGTTCCCGAGTGGGGTGCAAACGATGGCTTCGGGGCCGTCTAACCAAGCACAGGAGTGACTCACCTAGTTGCGATTATATTAAATAAATCATTCTTTAAAGACTTGATCCTTCAGTGGGAAATTGTAATAAATTATTATTTATTTCTTTTGCAACTTGGAATATTATTATTGTTATCTGGTGATATGCAAACTTGATTTTTTTCTTGGTACCTATTGGTTGAATTTACTTCCGCAGGTTGGGGATGAATGTGAATGGCCTAAACTTACCACGGCTTAAGATCCTATGGGAAAGATAATTAGGAGTCAATGGTTTTTGTTTACAGAAATATATATATATAATTGACTCCTAATTTCACGTAACCCTATTTTCTTCTTTTTGGGGGACGTGACAGTTTTCACAAGAATAAGATTTCCCTGTTGTGCACAACCACACAGATCTGGAACACCAACTTTTTCTCTTTTTTTTTATTACATATATAAATATATATGTATGATGTAATGTCTCTTTTTGATACACAGATGGCACTTATATATATATATAATGTTTCTTTACCACCTAGATGACTTATCACAAAGTGCACTGATTCATTACAGTAATGGCTCCATCATCATATGGCTGACAAGGAATTCCACATCGCCACCATGGATCCAAGTGTTGGGTCAAGAGGTCCCACCATCTTCTAGGGTCCCACGTGATAAATTCCACCTAATCATGGTCCATGTTACGGTCATGGGGCCCACCTAAATAAGTGGCAGACCCACCTTTGCATCCAAGTGAAAGCCCCTCCCTGCACATGCTGTTGCCATACAGCAGCGTGTGCAGGGACTGACTCGTTCCATACATGTTGCATTTTTTTTTTTTACATAAATACCGGTGCCCACATGGGAGTAGTGCCCGGGACCCATCCAACATGCATGAAGTGTGGGAGACCCACCTGTGATCATTGCCAGGCGCACTTATGTGCCTGTGCAGTGATGCACATGGTCTCCACCTACACAGTGTCTAGGATTTATTCCCAGACACGCTCATACGTTTTTCTTTTTAATTGATGGCCCACCATCAACCCAGTAGCCAAGGGTCCACGCCACAGCAATGGGGCCCACCTGTAGGTGGCGGCCTACCACCTTATAAAAGTTGGAAATCCCACTTGTCCATGGTGGAAACAGAGAGCATGTCTGAGTTCATTCCCAGACATGCTCATCCCTCTCTTTTTTTTTTTTAAATCATCAAAGTGGGTCTTTCTCCATCACATCATCAATCCGATCCATGAAATCCATCTACTCCTATATCTATCATCATCATCATCATCATCATTTACAGATTTAAATGAGCATTTCACAAACTACTTCTAATACCATGGATTCAAAGAAAAACTGTATAGATCATTAAAAATA
The DNA here is from genome assembly GCA_037013555.1 of Sextonia rubra. Classification (NCBI taxonomy): domain Eukaryota; kingdom Viridiplantae; phylum Streptophyta; class Magnoliopsida; order Laurales; family Lauraceae; genus Sextonia; species Sextonia rubra. The sequence continues at coordinate 72,178,295 of JASUAD010000001.1, forward strand.
ATGGGTATTTCACTTGCCTTTGATGAAGATTAATGGATGGGATGATCTAGATCTCTCTCTCCCTCGTACACATTGCCAAACCCCAACTGAGAAGATGAAGAATAAGAGGAAGAAGAAGAAGAAGAGATGATGAAGAACATGCAACCTGTGGAAGCCTTGGACTGGGCTTGGCCTTGGCTGATCGAGAGGAGAAGAAGATGGAGGAGAAAGAAGAGGAGAATGGGCACTGCAGAGATGGGAAAAACAGGGGCTGCTCATCGTCTCATATAAGTAGGCATTAGGGTTTTTGGAAAATTTTTGGTTTTTATAAAAAGAACCCTACTATTAACATGAATTTATGGGTAAGGGCCTGATTTTGGTTATTGGGCTTAATGGATCCAGAATGGGTCTAAATTGGGTCGGGTCAAATGATGGACACTCATGGTCCAAAAATTACTATCCGATTAACCCAAAACCCAAAAGAAAATTAAATAATTATAATAACCATAATTAACTAAAATACAAACAATGAAATAAAATTATATTTAAATTAATTAAAATAATAACTTGGGTTAGGAACGTTACATTCCTTCTCCCTTAGAACATTTGGTCCTCCAAATGTCTAACGTACCTCAGGGAGAAGATCCGGGTACAACTTCTTCACTTGGTTTTTGAGCTCCCAAGTGGCCTCCCTTGGACTGTGGTGCTCCCACTGAATCTTCACCTAGTGAATTGTCCGTGTCTGTAGGACTTGCTTCTTAGTATCAATGATCCATAACGGCTTCTCTACGTAGGTAGCATCCGGCTGAATCTCGAGTGGTTCATATTGAAGAACATGCGAAGGATCGGCGACGTACTTCTTCAGCATTGAGATATGGAAGACATTATAAACTCCTGACAACTCTGTTGGCAATGCCAATCTGTAGGCTACCTCTCCCACTCTTTCAAGAATCTCAAATGGCTCGATGAATCTACGAGACAGCTTGCCCTTCGGTCTAAATCTGAGTGTTCCTCTAGCCGGCGACACTTTTAGAAACACATGATCGCCCACTGCAAACTCGAGATCTCTCCTCTTCAAGTCAGCATAACTCTTCTGTCTACTCCTGGTAATTTTCAATCTGGCATGAATTTGCTGAACCTTCTCACTGGTATCACTGACTATCGATGGCCCATAAAAACTCCGAACACCAACTTCCTCCCAATAAAGTGGGGTTTTACATCTGCACCCATACAATGCTTCAAAAGGGGCCATACCAATACTTGAATGGTAGCTATTGTTGTATGCGAACTCACAAAGAGGAAGGCTTTTCTGCCAATCCTTTCCAAAGTCCAACACGCAAGCATGCAACATATCCTCCAGTGTTTGGTTGGTTCTCTCAGTCTGCCCATCTGTCTCCGGGTGATATGCTGTATTGAAGTTCAAGGTAGTACCGAGTGCCTCTTGAAGTCATGTCTAGAACTTACTCAGAAATCTCGAATCTCTATTTGAGACGATCGATATCGGTACACCGTGCAATCTAACTACTTCCTCCATATATATCTTGCCCAACTCATCTTTGGGTGTCTTTAAGCTCATTGGCAGAAAATGTGCAACTTTAGTTAACCTGTCCACTATCACCCAAATACTATCTTTACCATGAATCATCGGAAGTCCTGATATAAAATCCATCGTGATATGTTCCCATTTCCAATCCGGCACTGCCAATTGCTTCAAAAGTCCTAGGGGTCTCTTGTGTTCTACCTTAACCTACTAACAAACCAAACACCTGGCAACAAATCCTGCAATCTCCTTTTTCATGTTGTTCCACCAGTAATGACTACGGAGATTCTGGTACATCTTTGTGCTACCAGGGTGAATGGTAAAACGAGAATGATGCGCTTCTATCAGGATCTTATTCTTCAACTCCTCTATATTTGGCACACATAATCTATCCTGAGAGTACAACACGCTATCTATCAATCTAAAGTCTGGCCTGTTCTCAATCTGCTCTATCACCCTAAACAACTCTGGATCCTCTAGCTGTGTGCTCTTGATTCTGCCCAAAATTTATGGTTCCCAGACAAACATACTGGCAATCATCATTCTATCATTAACCAACTGTAAATCAACCCCTAAGTCTAGGAATATCTCTGCCCACGACCATTCTGTCCGCAAACATGCATTCCTCGCTGTTTTTCTGCTTAGTGCATCAGCCACTACATTGGCTTTCCCTAGATGGTATTTAATCGGAAAATCAAAATCCTTAATATATTCCATCCATCTGATCTGTCTCATGTTCAACTCTAGCTGAGTGAATAAATACTGAAGACTCCTATGGTCCGAATGCACTTCAAATCTCACACCATACAGATAATGTCTCTACATTTTTAGCGCAAAAACTACTACTGCGAGCTCAAGATCATGAGTAGCATACTTTTTCTCATGTTCCTTAAGTTGTCTAGACCCATAGGCAACAACTTTTCCATCTTACGTGAGTACACATCCCAAACCAACACCTGAAGCATCAGTATAAATCACAAATTAACCATTCTCCGATGGTAGTGTAAGTACAGGAGCTGTAGTCAACCAGCTTTTTAGCTCTTGAAAACTAGCTTCACACTCGTCAGACTACACAAAAGGCACATCTTTCCGTGTTAATTTAGTCAACGGCGCAGCAATTGACGAAAATCCTTGCACAAATCTCCTGTAATAACCAGCCAAACCAAGAAAACTGCGTATCTCTGACACTGAAGTGGGTCTTTGCCAATTGACAATTGACTCGATCTTCGCTGGATCCACCGCTAGACCCTCTCTGCTAATAATGTGACTGAGGAAAGACACTTGCTCCAACCAGAACTCACACTTACTCAATTTCGCATAGAGCTGGTGATCCCTCAAAGTCTGCAATGCAGTTCTAAGATGGTTCTCATGTTCCTCACGAGATTTGGAGTATACTAACACATCATCGATGAAAACCACCGTAAATTGATTAAGAAATAGAGCGAAGATCTTATTCATCAAAGCCATGAAAACTCCTGGAGCATTTGTTAGCTCAAACGGCATCACTAAAAATTCATAATGGCCGTATCTAGTCCGGAATGTTGTCTTCTGCACATCCTGATCTCTAACTCTCAGCTGATGGTATCATGACCTCAGGTCTATTTTCGAAAAGAGTTCGACTCCCTGTAACTGATCAAACAACTCATCGATCCTAGGTAATGGATATTTGTTTTTTATCGTGACCTAATTGAGCTGTCTGTAGTCGATGCACATCCTCATGGAACTGTCCTTTTTCTTAACAAAGAGAACAGGTGCTCTCCTTGGTGATACACTAGGCCTTATGAAACCTTTATCCAACAAGTCTTACAGCTGAAGTTTCAATTCTCTCAATTCAGCTGGTGCCATTCTGTAAGGAGCTTTTGAGATTTGTGCTATCCTTGGAGCTAGCTCTATGGTGAAATCGATTTCTCAAATCGGCGGTAATCCCGGAATCTCATTTGGAAAGACATCTGGAAACTCACAAACTACAGGTATCTTCGATACATCTCCCTCCGCCTTGGACTGTTTATCCTCCGTGATAAACGCTAAGTAACCTTCACAACCGCTCCTTAGCATACGATCTGCCAATAAGGCTGATATCCAACTTGTGGGAATCCTTTTCGATTATCCAATAAACTTAACAGTTTCTGATTTGACTTTAAACTTGATAATCTTGTTAAAACAGTCCATATTAGCTCAATAGGTCCTTAACCAATCCATGCCCAAAATGACATCAAAGTCATTCATCATCATAAGCACCAAGTTTGTTGGTAAAATCAACTTCTTTATTTGAACTTGGACACGAGGAAAGTACTGATGACATCTAAGTCGCCCACGCATGGGGGTATTAACTAATAGAGGACAATCTAATCGCGCTACCTTCTCATGCAAATGTTTGGCAAAAGTTTGAGAAACAAAAGAATGGGTGGCACCAGAATCAAATAGCACCTTAGCTTTAACATCTGAGATTAGAATAAAACCTTCCACGCACTCTCCATAGGCATCTGCTTCCTCGTGGGTAATGGCATAAGCTCGTCCAACCTGCTGTGGCCTTTGTTGGTGTCCTTGCACTGGCCGCTGTGGCCTTTGCTGACCCCTGTGCTGTTGGTGACCCATCTGCTGCCCTTGGCCTTGTTGGCCTACTGTTCTCTGCTGCTGCTGCTGAGGGGCTGGTCCCCTAATCTGCTGATACTGGGGCGCTGGGGCTCTAAACTGTTGCTGCTGCGGAGCCCGAGGTGGCTACTGGGAAGGCTGCTGGGGCCTAAACTGGGGTGCTTGCCTCCCCGGCTGCTGCTGCGCATAACCACCCTGTGCTGCCTCCCGCGCCAATGTGCGCTCTCGACCTCCATTAGGACAATCACGAGTTTTATGCCCCGGCTGTCCACAATAAAAACAAAGCCCTGTACCCCACCGACACCTCTTTGTTGGGTGGTCATACCCGCACCAAGCACACTACGGCTTTCTCGTACCAGGATTAGAGTTCTGGAACTTCTGCTTTTTCTGCTGAGGTTGGCCTACAAACTGATTCTGCATTTGTCGCTGCTTCAACCCTGATGAGGCTGCCTCCTCGTCTTCCCACTTAACCATGCCCTCAGCCCAATTTGCACTTTTGACATAATCCTAAAATGTTGGTCGTTCCGTATTTCCTATTTTTGATGTGATACGAGCATTCATACCCTTGAGGAAACGTCGGACTTTTTCTTTCAAAGGATGGACAAGAGTAGGTGCATACTTAGACAACCTTGTAAACTTGGTCTCATACTGCTGGATAGTCATGTCACCCTGTTTCAATTTTTCAAATTCTTCCATCTTCTGATCCTGCAGATATTGAGGCACAAATTTATCCGTGAACGCCGTCGTAAATGTTGTCCAAGCCTCGACCTCCTGTACTATATCTACTTGTACAGTTGCTTTAACTAAATCCCACCATTGCTTAGCCGCCCCTTTCAACATATATGCAGCTAACTGGACTTGTTAAATGCTCGTACATTTGAATGCTGCAAAAATCTGCTCCAGATGCTCTAAGAAATCATCGGCAGCCATCGGATCCTCAGTTCCATGAAATTGTGGAGGGAACCTCTTCATGAACTTATCGAAAATGTCGTTGGGATCCACTTCCTTTGGAGGCAAAGTAACCTAAACTGGTTGTCTTGCTCTATCTGCGGCAGCTAGTAGCTGAGCCTAGAATACTGCCCTATCAGCATCGGCTTGGGCTTTCTCAGCGGTCCTCTCTGCGTCAACCCGTGCTCGTTCGGCAGCCCTCTCCTTACGATCTTGTTGCCTATCTGCAGCTCTTTGTCTCTCATGCTCTCTCTGCATAGTAATTTGATTATTTTGAGCTTACATAAAGGCCTGCAAAAGCTGGGAGAATCTGTTATCCTGGGATGGCGAATTGTCTCCATTGGGTTGTGAACGAGTAACTCGTTGAGCCATGATCTGTAAAATAGGTCAAGATGGTGAATTTCGATTAAACAAATTCTAGCAAACAATTCTATAGACTTTACACAAAGCGGGTAAAATCTGTCTAACGAAATCGGAACCTCACACACGTCCTATGTTTCTATCCACTTTTAATTATCTAAAAACATGCCCATTTTCTCTGATACCAACTATCACGTCCCCAAAAAAAGAAACTCGGGTTACGTGAAATTAGGATGTCAATTTATATATATATTTCTGTAAACAAAAACCGTTGACTCCTAATTATCTTTCCCACAGGATATTAGGCCGTGGTGAGTTTAGGCCATTCACATTCATTCCCAACCTGCGGAAGTAATTTCAACCAATAGGTACCAAGAAAAAAAATCAAGTTTGCATATCACCAGATAACAATAATAATATTCTAAGTTGCAAAAGAAATAAATAATAATGTATTACAATGTCCCATTGAAGGATCAAGTCTTTAAAGAATGATTTATTTAATATAATCGCAACTAGGTGAGTCACTTCTGTGCTTGGTTAGACGGCCCCGAAGCCATCATTTGCACCCCACTCGGGAACATCAGTTGGCTCAAGCGTTTGAAACGCTTCAGCCTGCGCCTCCTCCTCGGCAAAGCCGGGCTCGGTACCTATGCATCAATTTTAGAAAACAATGGTCAACCACAAATGGCGGCAAGTAAAATATACATAACTCATAATGAAGTACACTATCAATATGAGAATATGACAAGAAAAATCATAAGAATAAGCGAACAATATAGATAAAGGAATGCCATGCAATATATAAAGAACGAATCCTAAATCGACTCTACATCAAATGAACAGTGTCACTTTCGCCGAGCATCGCATCTTCCGATGCCCTAACGGGATTTATACCATCTTCGGATGCCTCGCATCCTGTCCAGAAACGGTGGATCAAATCCGTCTTCGGATGCCTAGCATCCTGTCCAAAATCACGGTGAAACCAACCGTGTACGAGTGGTAAGCTCGTCTTCGGCCCTAAGTCCGGTAAAAATCATCACAGTGTACATCTGTGAACCAACTGCAGTCGTCCAATGACCAGATCCGCATAATAATCTCACACAACCCTGCCCTTTCCTGTGTTGAGACTCATAAACATGGCTCAGTGATTGTTCGATAGACACATCCTACGATAGTGTGAAGGGCTGGCCATAATAGGTATTCAAATACCATATAATAAAACATTATACCAACCAAATAGTTTTCAACATAACATGAATACCTCATAAATAAACACTATATGGTCCAAGCCATAACACGGTCGAAGTCATCATAAAATAACGGGTACAAACTCTATCATGTATGCAACAAGGTAAAGAAATACATCATGATGATCAATAAATAACTCTACAAATATTCCTAACACTGTGACCACAATTCACGCATGCGACAATTCCACATGAACCAAGATGAAGTAAGGTTGGGAATTTTTGAAAACGAGGTAATGCATAGCCCAATTCTCACTTTATCTGAGTGCAGGTGGTTTGTACTATCATGTGCAAACCATGAAATTTGTAAGAGAAAATCTGCCCGCATAACCTCTTACTTTAATGATGTGATGGATTTAATTTTCTCTGAAACCAGGCCCATATTTATAAATTAGCCTAAATAACAGGGTTCTTTTTATAAAAACCCAAAACTTATTCCCTAAACCCTAATGCCTACTTATATGAGACGATGAGCAGCCCCTGTTTTCCCCCATCTCCACAGTGTCTTTCTCTCTTTCCTCTCTATCTTCTTCTTCTTTGGATCGGCCAAGACTTAAGCTCAAATCAAGAAGTGCAACTGCCATTTCTTCTTTTTCTTCCTCTTCTTCTTCATCTTCTCCATTTGGATCTTGTGGGCGTGCAAGGGAGAGAGAGATCTAGACCTTCTTTTCCATCAATCTTCATCAAAGGCAAGTAGATGCATTTATTTGTAATGATCTTCACTAGTTTCTTTGACTCATCATGAATTTTGATGTTGTAAGAATGCCCATTTAAATCTCTAAAGATTGATGACAAGTTAGATGGGTATGTGTTTCACAGATTTTTGTTTGATGGTGTTTCGATGGATTTGGTGATTTTGATAGATCTGATGAAAGGGGATTGGGCCATTTTGAAGATGGGCCTTTTGTTTTTTTTTAAAAAAAAAGGGGTTGATCGTGTCTGGGAATGAACCCAGACACGTTGCTTGTTTGGAGAAGGTGCAGGGAGTTTCAACCTTCATAAAACTATGGTGGGCCGCCACCTACAGGTGGGCCACCAACATTTATAAAAAAAAAAGAGATGAAAGTGTCTGGGGATAAAACCCCAGACGTTGATGCAGGGCGGGATGACCACCTGTGCAATACTGCACAAGCGCACTATGCGCCTGGCAGTATGCACAGGTGGGTCACCCACCCACCCCCCCACCAACCCCCCCCCCCGCCCCCCCCCCCCCCCCCCCCCCCCCCCGCGGCCACTGTCATACATTTAAAAAAAAAAAGAATCTGGGAGTGAAACTCCCAGATCTGGGCTGGGATTTAGATGGACAGCCAGGGGACTACCATCCTTACTGGTGGCCCAGGTTTAGTGCAGGTGGGCCATGGGCCCTGGCATTAAAAGGAGTTTTCACTTGAATGCAAGTGTGGGTCCGCCGCCTACAGGTGGGCCCCATGACTGTTGTATGGACCTGATCATGTGAGGCCCGACACGTGGGACCCTAGCAGACAATGGGCCCTCTTGATCCAACACTTGGATCCATGGTGGTCATGTGAAACTTCTTAACAACCATATGATGGAGTAGTTACTGTGATGAATCACTAAACTTTGTGATATATCACCTGAGTACATATGATGGAGTAATTACTGTGAGGAATTAATAAACTTAATGAACTTGCCATATATCACTTGGGTTGTAAAGAAACTATATATATATATAAATACAAATACAAGTGCACCTAGGTTTTAAGGGACATTACATCACTCACATATATTATTATATATATATAAAGAAAGAATAGAAGTTGGGCCAATAATTTATTAAATGGTTATTTAACCATTCATTTATGACTTTCTTTAGATGGTTTACATACCCCGGAAGACCCTTGTGTTGGTCTTGGAACCCAATGAATTTGATTTAATAAAATTAAATCCATCACATCATCAAAGTAAGAGGCTATGCGGGCAGATTTCCTCTTACAGATTTCATGGTTTGCACATGACGGTACAAACCACCCGCACTCAGATGAAGTGAGAATTGGGCTATGCATCACCCCGTTTTCAAAAATTCCCAACCTTACTTCATCTTGGTTCATGTGGAATTATCACATGCGTGAATTGTGGTCACAGTGTTAGGAATATTTGTAGAGTCATTTCTTGATCATCATGATGTATTTCTTTACCTTGTTGCATACATGTTAGAGTTTATACCCGTTATTTTATGATGACTTTGACTGTGTTGTGGCTTGGACTACACAGTGTTTATTTATGAGGTATTCATGATATGTTGAAAACTATATGGTTGATATAATGTTTTATTATATGGTATTTGAATACCTATTATTACCAGCCCTTCACACTACCATAGGATGTGTCTGTCGAACAATCACTGAGCCATGTTTATGAGTCTCGACATAGGAAGGGGCAGGGCTGTGTGAGATTATTATGCGGATCTGGTCATTGGACGACTGCAGTCGGTTCACAGATGTACACTGTGATGATTTTTACCGGACTTAGGGCCGAAGACGAGCTTACCACTCGTACACGGTTGGTTTCACCATGATTTTAGACAGGATGCTAGGCATCCGAAGACGGATTTGATCCACCGTTTCTGGACAGGATGCGAGGCATCCGAAGACGGTATAAATTCCGTAAAGGCATCAGCTGATGCGATGCTCGGCGAATGTGATATTGTTCATTTGATGTAGAGTTGGATTTAGGATCCGTTCATTCTATGTTACATGGCATTCTTTTATTTATATTGTTTACATATTCTTATGATTTTCTTGTCATATTCTCACATTGATAGTGTACTTCATTATAAGTTATGTGTATCTTACTTGCCGCCATCTTGTAGTTGACCCTTGTTTTCTAAAATTGATGCATAGGTACCGAGCCCGGCTTTGCCGAGGAGGAGGCGCAGGCTGAAGCGTTTCAAACGCTTGAGCCAACTGATGTTCCTGAGTGGGGTGCAAACGGTGGCTTCGGGGCCGTCTAACCAAGCACAGGAGTGACTCACCTAGTTGCGATTATATTAAATAAATCATTCTTTAAAGACTTGATCCTTCAGTGGGACATTGTAATAAATTATTATTTATTTCTTTTGCAACTTGGAATATTATTATTGTTATCTGGTGATATGCAAACTTGATTTTTTTCTTGGTACCTATTGGTTGAATTTACTTCCGCAGGTTGGGGATGAATGTGAATGGCCTAAACTCACCACGGCCTAAGATCCTGTGGGAAAGATAATTAGGAGTCAATGGTTTTTTTTACAGAAAATATATATATATATATATATAAATTGACTCCTAATTTCATGTAACCCTATTTTCTTCTTTTTGGGGGACGTAACAGAGCCGACTCTCGATTAGTTCGAGTGTGGGTCCCTGCCGTGGTCTGGTGCAAGTGGGCGGGTTTCCATGTGAGCGGACCAAGAGGGCTGGCAGGCTACAGGAATTGGCAGGCTACTGCACAGAGACGTGCAGCCCCAAGGGGGGTGGATTGTGACATCCTAGAGTCCCACATCAACTATAGAGAGGAAAAGTAAATTGGTTTATATATAGAGCTTGCACCCTTACCTTGCATGAGGCCTTTTGGTGGGTTGAGGCCCACCAGAAATAAAACCGTGGGCCCATGGGCCAAAGCGGACAATATCATGCATGTGTGATGAGTGGGGCGTTACAGTATGTATTCAATCCGGTTCGCTTCAACACTACTATTCACACCACTACCTCCTCTCTGCACCAGCATCACGTAAACACCCTCATTTGCTTCTAATTCATCCAACACCTCTGAAATGCCCAACTTGAGCATGCTCTTCGTCTTCCTCTTTGAATCACCCTCCTTTAACACTACCTTTATCCCCATGTTTCTACACGTCAATCGATCGACATTACCAAGCCAGGATAAATCTATGAAAAGATCGACCTCCCATTGCTAGGTGCCCCGCCCAACCATCCATCACAGGCTGGATGGACGGTTTGGGCTGCTCATTTAGCCAGGGGAGGTCGATCTCTACAGAGATATGTATCCCAGCTCGGCAATGTCAAAGGCATCAATAAACATAGGGATCAAGGTAGTGTTGAGGGAAGGTGTTTACAAGAGGAAGATGAAAAGCACGCTCAAGTTGGGGAATTCATAGCCGCTGGAGGAATTGAATGAGAGCATTTACGTGATGCTGGTGCCGCGTGGTGTGAAAGTGATTACTATAGTGTTGAAGGAATTCGGATTTAGTACATACAATGAAAAAGATGATTTGTTTGATTCAAATGATTTCACCTTGGATGCAGAGGTTTAAAGGAATGTTTTTTTTTAATCCAGTCTGGTTTCCAATTTGGAATGCTTCAATTTCTAGCATGCATCTCCATTGAGGAACACATCTACTTGTGAAAAAGAAAAGCTCGAACTTGTTCCCTCTAGACTGTTGGGTTTTGTCTTGTATTCCAGTTTAGCCAGATTGGTCGTCTAGTTTAGCCAGAACCGAGGTTCAGGGTTAGGGGTATTTTAGTTATTATATATGAGTTTTCTTATTGACCAAGAAAGCGAAACTATATATATTAATGTACTCTAACCTTAGATCCTGAGAGAATTGAGATATGATCATAATAGATGAGTTCTCTCCTCTGTGGACATAGGCAAGGTTGCCGAACCTCATAAAATTATTGTGTTCATGTGTGTGATTGCTTGATACTGTGATTGCTTATGTATTCATCGTGATTGATCCATTGATTGCGGGTGTTTCCGTTGCACCGCTTTTCCCAACATAGACACCATCTGGTGATGCATCAAGTGGAGACAAAATCCTCTATGCTAGACAATATCACACAACTCTTCCAAGTACCTTCGATCCCTGGACAATGTCACATAAAGCAAATTAGAAATCCCAATGGGGCAGGGATGGTGATAGTCTTCATATACCAAGAAGGAGTAAAGATGAATCAGAACTTGTTAATCCACCATTCATGGTTGACACTCATATCAGATACTGTAGATTAGATTACTCTGCAGAAAGACAATGAGGTTCTACCTGGATGAGGAGAAACGCTGGAGAAGAATGTTGACGGTTTAAATTTAATTTGCCTATACTCTTTTTGTCCTCATCTAAACCAACCCCCTAATGATTTGTGGGTATTCTTACCCCTACACACACCAAACAAAAAAAAGATGTGAGTAAAGAAATACCTTAGAAGAGATTTTGGGTGGTGATGAAGGACTAGATTTGTACAGAGCCCTGCTACAAGGAGAGTAAACAACAACAGGGAGAAGCATTTGTTTTGCTTGGATGGCTAAGGACGTTGGCTGAAGATGCAACCAACGCAAATATAGGAAAGCAGAAGATGAGACGAGAGATGATGCGGACTGACACTAGAGAAAAAGGCCTGCGTAATATAATTACATAGCCATAGTCAAAAGAGAATCGTACGTAAATGGAATGTATACAACGAAGCAAGCAAGGCATATTAAAAAGAGAAGCGTACGTAAATGGAATGAAACAAATCTTTCCTGAAAGGTGTCATCGTATGGGAGAGAAAGCAATTCGCATTAATTTGAATCTATTTTTCTTTTTCTTTTTCTAAATTAAATTTAGAGGATTTTACCAAAAAAATCATTATAGATGATCCCTAAATAAAAAATAATAATATTAGTAGTGAGTGCACCGGAGTGGTCTACGGCTTTGGGGAAGCATTCAAATCCGATGCTCATTTTCTTCTTCCAACATCGGATCCGATACTCCCATGTTCGTCTTCTTCTTCCTCTCTTGTACTCAATCTAATTGCACTTGCAAACAAACAGCCAACTCCTTTTCCCTTCATGCCAACTTGCAAACCAACCCACCAACACCTGTACACCAACCACAGTCATCTTCCTTGATCTGCTTCCCTACCTTGACCTAGGCAGAGAACCTATTCAAACCGTAATGCCCACTTATCCCTTCAAACAAACAGCCCACCTCCTCACCAACTGAACACTCTCTCTTTCACCAACATCAGTCACCACATCCCCATGGCCTTCACCCACTACATCACCACTTCACTTGTCACCCACCAACAATGCCTGCACCGCTGCACCATCACCCTACGCAAACCCCATCACACCCGCTACCTTCATACTCATCGGGCCATCACCAACTCTCCACCTTGTCCACTAACCCAACCAAAAGGCCACGACCCAATTTCACAGCCATCCATCCCACCATGGACACATACACAACAGGCACCATCATCTTCCTCCTCCATCCTCACATTTGCCTTCATCATCAACGTCATCCTTTGGCCTCTTTGCACTGGACCAGTCGAGTCATGAAATTAGAACACTCGTCCAACATAGAACCCTCTTCCCTATTTATTTCTATTGATGAAATAGGCTACGCCATGCACTCCTTTCCGTTTGACTTGCCACGCAAAACCTTAACCCGAGCCATCATCTTCTTTAGAAATGACCTATGAACTTATATAAGGAAATGGCATTAGGAAGAAGAAAATGAACAAGGGAACATTGGATCTAATATTGGAAGAAGAAAATGAGCATCGGATCTGATGTTCACTCAAAGCTTTAAAAAATAAATCGAATTGGTCAAATATGACTGCTCAGGTGCACCCACTGCCAATATTATTGTTTTTGTTTAGGGGTCACCTAGCATGATTTTTTTGATAAAATCATCTAAAACTTATTTGAATAAGGGAATTTGACTTGATAAATGAACACAAGAAGGGACTTAGTGCACTCATGAATTTTAAATTTTTTTATTACAATTTTACCCATGCATGAAATGACCAAAAAGTACATTCTTACACCTAAACTCAAAACTTAGTTTTCTCTGTACACACACTAACCAATCTTCTTTTCTTCTTCCTTGGTTTCATCTCATCTTCCCTTCTACATAGCAACATCTCATCTTTTTCTTTCCTTTCTTGGCATCTTCTCTTCTTCCTTCTCTTTATCCCTCTATTCTCAAACACCTTATTTTCTAATGCTCTCTAATCAAATAGTGTAATAGAGAATGAGATGAACACTACATTCAATGACGGAGCTAGGATTTTCTCTTAAAGGGGGCAAAATTTTCTCTAAGCGAGGAATTTGAGAAAGAATAATTCGAAATTTTATTACACTTATATCAAAAATGTTATTACAGTAGATATAGTGGGTACAAAAATTTATGCACTAGTTATTAAATTATGCTCCAAAAATATTTTCAAAATGAATTTAGATAGCTCTTTATATCCAACAATGATAAAAATGGGTACGGAGAATTGTAAATTGTATAATTTTAGTATTTTTACTCATGAGAACATGATTTTGATTAAAATCAAGTTAGATAATTTTCTAGATCACAATATGGGTTGACATTTTATAAAAAGTTTTGATCTTTGGTCCATTGTCTAGAGCCCAAATCCTTTCTAAAACTTTAATAAAAACTTGATGAAACCTTTGACATGTAATCAGTACAAAAAAAAAATGTTAAGCACTTCTATTTATAAAAACCAAAAATTGTTTATTTAGGAATTACATTAAATTTAATTAATTTAAAATTTTAAGTGAAGTGTTCAAAATTTAAAATTCGATAATAAATTAAACGAGTTGTGGTGATTTTGAGTTTCAAACTTTGATAGGATTAGTATTCTAGGCTAAATAATGGGCAAGAAAAAGAAAGAATAGAAGGAGAATTATTTTACAGCATAATGTCCGTCTTATTGGTAATTGATGAGTTGTCTTTTTTATGAGTAAAAGACCAAAATCCCCTTATGTGTTTTAATAGTTCCATTCTTTATTAAGAGGGAAAAAGTTTGTTAAAGGGCAAACAAAATAAAGGGAAAGTTATGGAGGGACCAAAGCATAGGATCCAAGCAGATATATCCATATTTTTCTCCTCATTTGAAGGGAATGAATAACTTGTTTATATCCCTATCCATACATATCCACCCCCAGCCCCCTCTGAGCCCTATGTACCTTCATCCCTGATTACATTCTCCATTTCTATTTTTTTAACTTCTTTTTTCCAAAATTGTGCAGTGTTCAACCTAGAAAAAATCACTATGAACAACATGAATCATCTTAAACAATGATTGACGCAAACCCATTACAATGCAAATGGTGAAGAAGAGAAGTCCTTTCATGCAAATGGTTAAGTGAAGAAATGAAATTGAGGGTTACCTTTAATGATTAATGGAAGAGAAGAAGTTCAAGAGAAGAGAAAAGATGCCCTTAAAAATAGAGGAAGAGATGCCGTTGAGAATGGACGAAGAAATGAGGAGAATGGAAATGGAGATGAGTGCAAAGAGTTAATGCAAGCCACACTCCTTATTTCACAACTTATCTCACAACCGTCCTATGTAGCAAACCTAACTCATTTGTTTTGTTTTTAACATTGTAGAGATAAGATAGAGAGGAAAAGTGCCACATAGGACGGTCATAAGATGAGTTGTGAGATGAGGAGTATGGCTAATATAACTCGATGCAGATGAGTTAGAGAGGTAGGGGAAATGGATAAGATGGGTATAATAGTTGAGTGTAGAGAGTAAAATGGGAATGTTTTAAATTAATATGATGAGTGTAGAAAGAAAATGAGTTCACTAAGTCTTTTCTCGTGTTCATTTAGCAAATCCCTTGATTTTAAGGTTAGTATAAATGGACGACTCATTTTATCCAAGAGTTGGGTCCCATGAGGAGTTCATACACTCGGGAGCACAAGCCTACACACATGAGGAAGAAAGCTCACACATGCAAGAATAGAAGCCCATCCTACACTTTTGGGTCACAGCTTGCAAATACTCATGAGACCTATCATTTAATTGGTCGAATTCTTAAATGGAAGTCCTCTTC
Organism: Sextonia rubra; assembly: GCA_037013555.1. NCBI lineage: Eukaryota > Viridiplantae > Streptophyta > Magnoliopsida > Laurales > Lauraceae > Sextonia > Sextonia rubra. The sequence continues at coordinate 72,193,757 of JASUAD010000001.1, forward strand.
ACTATTAAATCCCAACGCCCTAGTGAAACTGACTATGAATTTGTTACAAAGAATAATAATAAAGTTTTTGTTATATAAGTTGTATGAATGGTTTATTTTAATGTTATATTTTGTTTGTATATGTTTTTGGTTACACAACATATATACATATCATATAACTAATAAGAGTCATAACATATTAATGATTCTAAGCCCGAATTAGCCTATTTGACAAAAATGCATGCCCAATCAAGTTTAAATCGACTGAGACCCAACATATATAGGCCCCCACCAATATTGGCCCATGCCAATATTATAGGCCTAGCATAAACAGAAATATGCTTTGAAAAGACACCATACATAATATTGTTGACGAACTTATATATAATGTTATAATTTGAAACATCGACACTTTCTCCCAATTTGGAAATTTGATAGGGTGGACTGACATGGTCTATTTATTATTTCTAATTTACACGTAGCTTGAATACTACAAATTCAATTCAAATGTATAACTTAATAATGAGGTTCAGAGGTCCAACTCACATCCTTTTATATGGTATACATTCTCTTTAGGTAAATTCCTCCTAAAAATGCATGCCTTCATATCCACAAGAAATAGTAGCCAGGGAACTACATGATCCCTGTATATCCTTGTACTTTTTAAAGAAATTGCTCTAGAAAAGGCACCTTGCGACGGGCGGACGCAGGAATTTTTTCTTAAGATGGCCACAATCTAGAAACATATTTTGGGAGGGCCACATATAAGAAATAAATATAGTTTTCAAAATATGTAGGAGTTTTTTAAAAATTTTAGGAGGCCATATGTAAAAAATATTAAAGACTTAAAAGGATTTTTATTAAAATTTTAAGGGGCCATAGTAAAAGAAATTAAAATACGTAGAACTTAAAGGGGTTTTATTAAATTTTGCAACCCCCTCAATGCTTGTGTGGTGGGGTTATTTGGACCAGATCAGGGGTCTAGATTAGGGTCAACCAACACTATTTCTTCTTTTTTTTCTAGTGGGCACTAGTGATGAAGAAAGAGGGATAGGTGTCTGCAAAAGTTTTGTTGATCTTAGGTGGGGGCCTGTATGAGAAAAAAACATAAAAAAAGAAATGAAATTCTAGTAAATTTATGGGAGAAGTATTTGTACTTTTCAAAGCAAGTAAATTCTCTTTTCCAGGTGTCATTTCTGTTCACAAAAGTATCTCCCTATCTGGGTAAAAGTTTGATTATCCTCTGTTCCGTTCTTGGCTATTAAAATCCAACAGTAGATGCCAAATTCAAAATCCACCACTGATGGTTAACCCCATTCTACTAGCTTTCAGAGAAAAAGAAGAAAAAAAAGTTACAATGATCAAGTTGGGCCTACCGTTAGTGGATGTATTAGCATAACATGAGATCTCTCTTGTGCCATCATTAGATGATCCTAGTCTCTAATCTTTGGAAATCTATAATCTGAGAGGGAGAGATTTGTCCATGCAAATCTATGATCTGAGAAATGAATGGGTCCACATGAGATTCCTGAACGTATTTTAAAATTCTTAGTATCACTTGCCTATAAAAGAGCTTTAGTTGTTAAATTATTTGATTTGAAGAGTCCCTGTTTCCGAAGTTGTTTACTTTTCATTTGACACAGAGAATGACTGAGTTAGCCTTCTATCTTTCAATAGAAAGGATTGGAATTAGATCTTAATGACATTTACAGTAGCAAAAATCCCAGGAAGGCCATAGAGAAAGCAGATCCTTCTTCCTTCCATCTAAGTTTGAGAGAGGGAGAGCACTTCCTCCTACTTATTTTTCCTGTTAGCTGTGAAAGATCCTTTTCCTCCTGCTATTTCTAACAGTTTAGAGCTGGATAGCTGAGTGCATTGCACAACGCAAGACCCACAAACAAGCCTCTGCTTTTAGAAAAAAATTTCTGCACTTTTATCTCTCCGAACCTTGGCAGACCAAATTAAAATTTTGGGGCGTACACTACTGAATCAGGTAACTATTGCCATGAGAAATTATGAGAGGCAGGATAATATGAGGTAAAATTTATTTAACCATCCTTACACAGTACACACACATATGTTGCAGGCAAGCCAAACAATAACAACAACAACATAAAAAACTCTGGTTGTGTTGCCAATTATAATAACTCTAGCCAAAAATGGCTTTTAACTTTAATACAAGGTCCCCCCTATCCTGCTGACAAAAACAAATTTTGGAATCATCTTGGTGATTTAGGGGAAGGGTATAGTTACTCATGGATTATAGCTGGAGATTTTAATGAAACTTTTAATAAGTATGAAAAGTGGGTTTAATCTGAGGAAAGTTGAGATGTGATTGGATATTTTAAATAAAATGAAAATGCTTGATATTAGCTCCATAGGTCCAGCTTTTACCTGAACTAACAGTAGAAAAGGACTAGTGCTCATATTAAACGGAAAGGGTAGACAAAGCGGTGGGGAACATTGAGTGGCAAAATAAGTTTCTAGAAGCCAACTTGGTTGTTATAACTACGGTCAGACCATCCCCCTATTCTTCTTATGACCAACCTGGAGAACCCAAAACTCCTTCAGCCTCTTAAATTTCATAACATGTGGCTAAGAGATGAAGAATGTAAGGATATAAGTAAAAATAGGTGGTTTATGTCCAAGGGGGAATAATGAGAAAAACATTTCAAATACTTTACAATCTCTAGGGAAAGATCTTGAGTGGAATAAAAACATGATTGGGAAGGTTGAAGAGTTTACAAAGGTGACAATAATTGAGCTTGAAAAATTGAAATTGGAAACCCCTAATGTCACGCCTTAGGCTCAAGATTAGATTACTAAGGCTAGGCCTGTGACATGACACACGTAATTCCGTAGTAATTCATGTTACACTAAAGCAAATATGAACTACAATAGAATTTTTTACAAATTTTACATGTTCTGAAGAATTATGATTACATGCATATTCAAATCCAACTGCGGACTTAGTGCTCAAAGCACCCATTAAACATCCTATGATAGTAAAAGACCCTAAACAATTACATGTTTAAACATTCCATAATAAACTTACTTAATTAGTTATCAAAATGAACATGAATCCTATGAATGTCGACATATCCAAAGTATAATCTAATGAAAAGTATGCCCAACATGCAGCACAAGATGTATAAGTGCATAAACATAACCAAACGATCCAAACATGATAACATCATGTGATATCATACGTCTCAAACACATGACATCATGAAATAAAGGGACCACCCCAAGGCCTAAGTTCTACATGCCTGAGTGATTCATGGTGCTCTAACAAAAATGACTAACAAGAATAAGCCATTGAAAATCCACTCGTCTATTCCTAAGGGTACCAACATGGCATCTTCTTGGAGTGCTTCGAGGATCGGGTCATCATTGAGTCCTGCAATGCTAGGGGTAACACCTTGAGTATGACAACTCAATAAGGACTAAGCAGGTAATAAATCACTTGTTGTACTGAACAGAGTTAGTATATGATAATTGGGAAGGACAAGAGCGTAATTAGGGATGTTAGCATATAATGAAATATGTGTATAAAGATCATTTATAACAGAAATACTTGCAAATTGGCAATCCACGTGGCGAGGACCCTCCCTATAGGTGGGAGTGGGAATATACGGGATGAGAATTAGGTAGCAATCCTGATTACCTATATGACGGTCAACATACTCCTATTGAAAACCAATTGCAATGGTGTAATATATCAAACTCATATTTAGCCCGTAGAGTCAAGTTCATTGGTGCCGACTTTCCATAAATCAATAACATGAAGAAACATATCGTATAATCATACATATTAAACCTACTGATTATAAATTACTTCCATATTATGTGAAGGTAACTAAAGCATGCTGTTACGAAATACAGATAACAATAAATAATAATAATGTAACGAATATGAAGGACATATTGAACATAACTAAACAATTAAAATAAGAGAAGGTAATGTATAAGAAGGTCATAACAGTATGCATAAGTTTTCAATTTAATTAAAAGACAACGATGCTTACGAGCCAAACTATTTTGACCATAAGCTGCCCAATGTCAGCGTTATCAAAATTCTTGGTGTTGCATTATGTATGAATACAGGCATTAGACTCTTATATCTACACTTGAGGGTATTACATCAGAATTGATCGGAACATCTAACAAGGATACATGACAACTAACATGTTCTTTGTTTTTCTAATTTGATTCCGTTGGTCAGATTGAAATGTGTAGGGATTCCAAAGGTTAAAATCTTACACAGTCATAAGGTCTACCTAGTGTCCTAATGTAATACTTAACCCCATGACACAACTTGAGGTTCTCTAAGGTATACATAACCTCATCAAGTCAAATTACATTAGTCTTAAAAAGAAACTTGTAAAAGAGGTTTTGAAGTAAAATAGAATAATTAAATAAATAAATATTTTTTTCAAAAACAAGGTCTGCCTAATTGATCGGGCCTAAGTCCAATTGATCAAACCGAACCGAGAGAGCTAATTTGATCGATTGGACACCTATCAGATCGATCGAACCTGATGCAGGATTTCACATTTTTAGGTTGTTTGGGTCCAAACCTTACTCTATTCATTTCCAAACTTCTCCAATATGAAACTCATCATACATTACACTAAATTTAACATATATAGAGTCATTTCCACTTCCATTCCTTCCCATTCATTCAAACCCATATCTATTAAAAAAAACATTCATGTTCAAAACCAAAGACATCTTCCATTAATGAAGTATGGAGAAGATGAGATGTAGCCATCCATTAGAATAATAAAAGAATCAATAATATAACCGTCATGTCATTATCTACTTGCTTAAACTTACCTTAACCGGTGCCTTAGACTTAATCCAAGCTAAATGAAATGAAATCCTCAATTTTTCAAGCTCAAGCAAATGCCCTATTCAAGAAAATGAAATAAGAAGAAAATAGAAATGATAAGATGCATGTTATATCACGGTTTTGGGTTTCCTAATACAAATGAACTTGAAATCTAAGGGGTATGATACTTTTACCTTAAAAAGTTGTAAATAAGAGCGTACAAGATTCTAATAGCTCTAAGTTTGAAAATGATAGAAAGAGAGATGGGGGAAAGAAGATGATAAAGTAAGGTTCCCTTTAATGGTAGAAGGTCTTTCTCTTGATTTGGAAGAGAGGAAAGGAAGTCTTTAACTTACAAGTTGTTGAGAATGAAAACAAGGCTTCTAAAACAAATAAGCTTGCAAATGGTGAAACAAGTGATGAGGAAGAAGATAGTCATGGTGAAGGTATGGTGGAGCAAAGCTCTCTCTCTCTCTCTCTCTCTCTCTTTATAATAGTGGTGAAGAGGTAAGGGAGGTGGAGGTAGGAGATAGAAGCAAAAAAGAGAAGGTATGCTTTCATATTTATGGATCCTTATAAAATTACAAGCAAGTCCATTTCCTTGGATATATCACAAAATGAGTCATAACTTAAAGTTATGTTACAAATAAAATAGAATGCTTATAATAAATGAAAAAAATGATGGAATAATGCCTAAACCATGAATAAATACAAGGTCCATCTAAACTATTTAACCGTGGTTAGGGTCCAATTCATCTACTTAACCAACCCATTAACATAAAATCATCAAATTGGGCTAAAACACCATTAATTAATATAAAATACAATTAATTAGCAAATAGACTCTAATTTGGGGAACGGACCTTACACCTAATGAGGACAATATTTAGAGAGAGGTTTAATTAAGCTTAAAATTGGAAGAATATCTTATTAAAGAGGAAGACATGCGGAGCAAAAGTCTAGAGAAAACTCTGGCTTCAAGAGGGAAATAGAAACAAAGAGTATTTCCATTCTTACACATTAAATAGAAGAAGAATTAATAGAATCATAGTAGGATTAAGAATACGGGTGGACAATGGCTAGGTAGTAGGAAGGAGATAGGATCTGAATCTTGTAATCATATTAAGAATATCAAAACCTCAAGAGGACCTAGAGACCTTTTCTTAATTAAAGATGTCGTTAAGCCAGTTGTTTCAATGGAAGAAAATAATGCCCAAATAGCCATTCCTGAAATTAAAGAAGTTGTTTTCCAATTAAAACTATTAAAGTCGCCTTGGCCTAGATGGCTACCCAACTAAATCCTATCATCACATGTGGGAAGTAGTAGGCACGGATGTTGCTAACATTGCCCAAAACTTATTTAAATATGATTTTTCCTTAAACCTATAAATAAAACTTTTATTATGCTCATTCCTTAGAAGAATCAAGCTAATATTGCTTATGAGCTCAGACCTATTAGCCTATGTAATGTTTTATTTATAAAATTATTTCTAAAGTTAGTGCCAATTGGCTTTACACCAAACTACAATCATCAAAGACAGACAGGTCGAGAAGATCCCCAAAATCTTGAACATGCTTTTTTTATTAATCATCAACTCGTCACTCCAAAAGAGATCCATAAAGTGCTTATAGATAAAAATAACATGAAGTACCCCACAGAATCCTAACCTTGATGACACCGTCCTTTCGGTACAAAACAAATAAATAGAACATAAGGGTTATAAGCACGCATCCAGATGCTCGTACGCATTGGGCTATGCCGCTATGGGCCCTTCTTTGATATTTCATTTAAATCCATTATTCCTTCCCACATGCACTTCTCAAAGTGAGGCCTCCAATGCAATTGTACACATGAGGCCTTCAGTAACAATATCCAACGGTGGTGTGTAGCTGATATGATGATCAAAGCATGGATAAGCATCATGCATCCAGAGATTTGTCAGATCAGCTCCTCTACACCTCCATCTCTGTAAATCCCTAAAGGAATTGGGACTAATGTCCTCATCATTTTTTTTTTTTTTTGATAACTAATGTCCTTATCATTGGATCACCAAACCAAAAAAGTATAATGTTTAATAGAAGAATTTACAGATTTATCAATCAAGAGTATTCTTTCGATTTGCGATCTCATTGTAATTTCAATGTGTTCAATCTATTGGAACATGTTCTGACATTATGTCCTTTTTCCATGCAAAAACTACAGGAATATTTCCTACATCTAGATGTTTGTGAGCCCTTGCCTGAAGCTGAATTGCCGGCTTTTTTCCTGGCCACATCGGGACATTTCCGACAGTTATGGCCACTTTGACCGCATATGCTGCAGTGCTGGTGCCTTGGGTCCCTTCTTTTTGATGATTCACAAGACCTTAACATGTGGCAGGTTCGCCGATTGTGTCCCTTTTCGCCACACATGCCACATCTGAACTTATGCCTTGCCCCTGAACTATCCCTCAACACTGGGCAGTAGAATCTTCTATGCCCTTCCTCCCTACAGTGGCTGCAGTAAAATTTCACCCCTGCAATAATGAAAAAGGGAGTTAGGAGTGCCACCCATAATCACAACTGCAATAGAGGAGAGTTTTTATTGTAAAGCATTCATCACAAATTCAAATGTAAAACTTCCATCAGCAAGTCCGAATAGCCAAACCAGCCCTTGAAAATTAAATAATCACATCAGCCATAAATTTTCATTTTTAGCATGCATCCATAATAAATCAAGTATCACATATTGGCTGCAACCTACAAACTCATGGAAATGATTATATGCATACACATTACTCTGGATTTCAAATTCACTACCTAGACAAACCATAGAAAGCAATTGCACAAAGAGATATAGCCCACATGCCAAATAAAGTGATGCTATGGTCACTAGAATTTCTTACTGATGTTGGAGAGTTAAAAAGAAGTGAAATTGAATGGGGTCATGATGCCGACCAGTAACACCTTATTTACAATACACTTTTCTGGGCCACATTTAGGGTGCCAAACAATGTTGCGGTGACTGAAAATTGGTAAAAGTCAATTATCCCAAGATTCTTCTAAGGATGCAACATACCATTTCTTATCCAATACTTCATGTTATGTTAAAATCTGTGTTCCTGCTGTATCCATTCCATAAAAGGTCACATGCAACAATACCTGAACTTTTGTGGCATTTTAGCTGGAATGCGCTCACAGTCTTTGTCGTTGTCGTCATAATCATCATCATCATCATCAAAACCTTGTCCCAACTAGGTTGGGGTTGGCTACATGAATTCTATTTTTACGGCCGGTCTAAGCCTGGGTAAAGGATGAGGGTTGCGTCAGGTAGGTTAAGAGCTAGCATATAATTTTGTCACAACTCAAACATGATGATAGTCTTCGTATCAACCAAAAATAATTTACAAAACTGCTCTTTCCATACTAGCTAAACCATCATTCAAATAAACACCATGGTCTTTGAAGAGAAAGAAGATGTTCAAAGAGAGATGAAGGTCATGAGAACCAAAAAGCCCTTAACCTCTAGGCCATCACCGATATGGGGTATAGTCACAGAGGGAGAGAAGATACAGGTCATTATAGGAGGTACAAGGAAGAAAGGAAGTGATGAGAAACCTGTTGTTTTATCTTCCATTCAAATAAATACCAGATTTTTAAGGGCCACTTTAGTAAACAGAAAATTAATGTTAAAGGAAGTGTGCCTCACGAAATGAGAGGAGACCTCATATAAAACCAAAATTTAAACTCACGTGGTGTGCATGTGAAACAAGTGGAAGTCCACAGTGGGGCCCATCCATACAAAAATCTCTATGTGCCATTCAATAGATCCAAGGAGTCATAGAATAGACATCAATGAAGAATATAAAGTAACAATAACCAAACAAAAAAATCAACCAAAAATGTTTCCAAAAACATTTTTCATCAATAAATTTGAATTAATTATCTCAAAAGAACTAGCACTTTTTTTTTGGTTTTTGAATGGTAACTTTCATTGAAAAACACAATCAGTATAAAAGATTTATACTGGTTGACAAGAAAATAGAACAAACCCAAAGCTGGGATACAACAAACTTTTCTACCAAACAACAAAACTAATAACTAGACTTACAACATATTTAAAAGAGAGCTATTTCTCTCTAATTAACCATAATTTGATCCACAGAGTAGTCCTTAAATAAAGGGTTCGTCTTCACCAATTAAGCAACTAAAAACTTAACTTTACCGCACAGCACCTCTTCATTTGTTGATATTCCGTCAAAGCATCAATTATTCCTTTCCTTCCAAATATGCCAAATGATTGCTAAAAAGGACAGCTTCCACATTTCCTTTCCTTTCATGGGCCCACTATAGGATTTCCATTCCTCAAAATGGTTTTAAAGGAGATTCGGTACAACCTAGTTTCATCCAAACTAGCATATGACCGAATTCCATACGTTCACCACGTATCTACATCTCAGTAGAAGGTGGTATACATTTTCCTTGTTCTTTTAGCATATTGAGAAAGCATTCACAATGATTTTCCCTCTCCTTCTAGGATTGTCTAGAGTTAAAATTTGTTTTCGGATGGCAATCCATCTAAAAGCCAATACCTTAGGAGGGGCCTTCAATTTCCAAATGCTTGCTACATTACTTCTTCTAACATCCCTGGTGGATAGGGCGGAATAAAAGGACGAATCAGAGAACAAACCACTTTTAGAAGCTTTCCAAGCCCTAGCATCTTCCCTTTCATCTGTGATTCTAATATCCCTCAACAAATTTAAAAGAGACTTGAATTGCACCTCCTCGCCCTCCTTCAGATTTCTTTTGAAAATCGGGCACCAAATGAGTTGTCCTCCCATCCTAGATTAATGAATATAGCGATTAATCATTGCATCCTTCTCCAAAGCACAATTTTCCAAATCTGGGTATTTGGACACCAATGGTCTATCACCCATCCAATTATCTTTCCAAAAAAGGATCTTCTCCCTTGAGAGCACATGAAATTTAATATTTTGAATAAATTTTACCCTTGTAGAATTTATTCCCTTCCACATTGCGGAGCATTTAGTGGTAGCTTCCTTGACATCCCAACCTCCCTTATGATTTCCATACTTAGCCAAAACAACTTGTCTCCATGGGCCTCCTGTCTCTTCTCCTAGTCCCCAAAGCCACTTGCCTAGTAGAGCTTAATTCATGAATCTTAGAGATCTAATGCCCAATCCTCCCTCCAACTTAGGTGTGCACACCGTTCCCCAGTCTATAAGGTGAATCTGCTTTTCAACACATCTCCCCTGCCAGAGGAAATCCCTTTGAAGCTTCGCAATGCTGTTAATTATACAGATTGGGCACTTGAGAATTGACATGAAGTAGATCGGGAGATTTTCCAACACTGCTTTTATCAAAGTGATTCTGCCACCCAGGGAAAGGCAAATAGTTTTCAAAATTGATAACTTATGCTCCACCCTTTCCACAACGGGGCTCCACACAACCTTGTTAGGTGGTCCTAAACACAAAGGAAGGCCTAAATACATAACTGAGAATGATCCCACTTTGCACCCAAGAATTCCTGCAAATTTTCTCGTGACAACTTCCTCTGCTCTTATTCTTGACAGCTCACTTTTGATGAAGTTCATCTTTAATCCAGATAATGCTTCAAAATAGATGAGAATGGCTTTGACACTTTTTATTTGATCTTCATTAGCTTTACAAAAAATGAGGGTGTCATCTGCAAACTGCAAATGAGATATGGAGGGAGCCATTCTTTTTGCCTTGAATGATGAATCTCCTAATGAGGCCTTGGTTTTCAGAGCTGCCTGCACCATCCCACTAAATGCATCTATAACTATTACAAAAAGGAAGGTGGATAAGGGGTGACCGTGCCTTAATCCTCTCTGAGCTTGGAAGAAACATTTTGGGGATCCATTAATTAATATAAAAAAATAGGCTGAAGACAAAGATCCCTTAACCCATTTTCTCCACCAAGTCTCAAATCCAATTCTATTGAGAATATATAGTAGAAATCCCCAGTCCACCTGGTCGTTGGCTTTCTCCAAGTCTAGTTTGTAGATAAGACCTGGATTTCTTTCTTTCTCCCTTTAATGCACACATGCATTAGTTGTAAGAACTCCATCTAGGATTTGCGCTCCTTTAACAAAAGCCCCTTGTTCTTCTAAGATAATCCCTGGTAAAATTTCCTGAAGCCTCTTTGCCAAGACCTTTGCTAGAATCTTGTACACACTACTAATCAAGCTAATGGGTCTGAAATCTTTGACGCATATTTCCCCTTCCTTTTTAGGAATTAAAGCAATGAAGGATGCACATATACATTTTGACAGCTTACCTCTAGAATGGAATTCTTCCATAGAATCAAGCACATCATCTTTTAACATACTCCAAAACCTTTGGAAAAAGGCCATGGGAAAGCCATTGGGGCCCGGAGCTTTATTGTCGGCTAGAGCAAAGACAGTAGCCCTGACCTCATCTTCTTCAAACTTCCTCTCCAACCATTGAGCTTTCTCATCCCCAATTTTGGCAAACTCCAAATTATTCTTGGATGGTCTCTCCCAAGGATCCCTAGAATGCAAAGTGAAGAAGTACTCCTAAATATGCTTAATAATTTCCTCGTTTCTTTCTGACTTTCTCTCCTAATCCAACAAAGAGGAGATTCTATTTCTTCTTTCCCTTGAGGACGCTAGCCCATGAAAAAACTTACTGTTCCTGTCACCTTTCAAACATTTGCGTCTTAATCTTTGCCTCCACATTATTTCCTCTTCCCTAAGCTTCCTTTGGAATTCATCTTTAATACTTATTCTTCTTACTATGTCTTCAGCAGATAGCTGACCACTTTCCTCCTTAGTATCAAGAAGTTGAATTTCTTCAGGCAACTGAGTCTTATGATCATTTGTGGGAGTTCATTTTCCTCCAACCACATTAGTTCAAACCTGAAGGGAGCAAGACCCCACCTTTCTCAGTTTTTGTCAAACAAAACCAGGCAACAATCTAATGTAGGCTTGGGAAGAGCTATTTGACAAACCTCAGGATACAATTCCACCCAGTCATTAGAAACTAAGAATCTGTCCAACCTCGATAGCTTAGGTATACTCTGGTTTTTGGACCAAGTAAAGGAGGCACCTTTCATTGGTAAGTCTACCAAAGATTGGGAGTTTATACAATTTAAAAAGGACCTCATCTCCCCTGTAATCCTGCAGTTCCCCACCTTTTCACTGGGAAATCTGACTATGTTCCAGTCTCCTCCAATGCACCACGCTCCATCCCACCTTCCTCTTACCAAGTCCAACTCTTTCCAAAAGTCCTTCCTTTTACTGCTATCATTTGGTCCATAAACAGTAGTGATAAGCCACTTCGAATTGTTGGAAGGATCCTCCAGTAGCGCTGTCACAGAGAATACATCTCTCCAAGTGTTCAGTACGTTAACTGAACGAGAATCCCACAATAAGCTAATCCCCGCTGCTGATCCTACTGCATCAACCCCTACCCACCTTATGAACCTGCTTCCCCAAATTTCTTTCATGATCCTTTCATTTATTTCTTTTAATTTAGACAACTGGATTAGCGCAACTTGAACCTTTCGACTCCTTAGCATCTCCTTCACTATCATCCTTCGAAGAACTCCCCCAAGACTCCTCACATTCCAGGTTGCTATCTTTATTTAAGATCTGATGAATCCCCCCTGAGCTCCTTTTTTTCCCTGTACCTAAACTGAATTTCTCAACTTGAGAGTCCCTGCTTTTCTCATAGTTAATTGAGCAGCTCAAACTGTTAAGCTCTCTAACCCCTTTTCTTTTAGCTTTCCCCTTGCCCAAAAGAACTAGCACTTTTACTAAGGCTAAGTGGAAAATATGTTCTGTAATTTTAGAAAGCCAAACTGATGCAATTCCATGGAAACAGATTAACCAACCTTTCATGGCAATGCTTCTTTTGAGGCGGTTCTCTGGATTACAAAAGAAAGCTTTCATAGCTTCAGATGCCTGCTTCCTTGCTATAGCAGTCCCTTTTGTTTTCTGCAGAAGCAATAAATTAGCATTCAGAATCTCTAGCTAATATACACACTACAGCATTTCCAATATTGACGTAAACATCAGCTTACAGGACTACCCATTAACAAACTTCTTTATTCCCTTTTTTTTATTTGTTCAATAAAACACAATTTGCCAAAAAAGAGGTTGTTCCAGGTTCAGAACCTTAATTGCAGCCACTCGTTGCGCATGTAGTGTAGGATTGCGATGGATAATCTTCATAAGTTTGCTAAACAATCCCGTCTTGGCATTAAGACTCTGCAAGCATCCAACATAAAAAAAAAAAAAAAAGGTTAAAACAATCCAGTTTTTGTAACATAATGGAATCCTCTCTATTACAATGGAGCTAACATGGCCAGGTCATTTAGACAGAGAATTTATACAAGCCACACATGCCAAAACATTGTATATAAGCCACACCCAAATCACATAACAGATTAACTCCACTTGCACATACCCTAGCAGCCTGGCCTTAGAATCAGTTCAATCCACTCATCAAATGGTCCGCATCTAAAAAAATAAATGACCTAACAGGAAGAACTATAATGACCCAATATGATTTCTAGAAGTATGATTAATTAGAATCAAACTAGAGTGGAAAAAAGATCAAAACAATAATAAAAAAATATCATTTTTAGAAACCAAACCAAACCAGAAATTGGGAAAAATATAATGCTATCATGTTTGGAAGCCAAGCTGTTACATATTTTTGCCAGTCTTTTGTGTTTTAGTATTGTTTTACCATAGTAAAATTTATGAGCCGCTAAGATTCAATTAAGACCTTATCATCTGAAAGTTGAAATTAACTAGAAATTGGATTTTTATTCTTTTGGAATTTGGATTTAGGAGCATTTTTATTGCATTCAAACAGGCGGTATTGTTTGGATATTAAAATACACAGAGAGAAGAATCTGTGAAGAGGAACTGTTATTGTTCCTTTGCATTGTATTCCTTTCTATAGTATTTTTCTTGCTATAATTACGGTTTGATTAAATCAAGGAAATCTAATCTAGGAACCAATTTAAGTACTGTTATGTGTGCAAGGATTACAGAAGTCGCCCAATGTTGCAATGGTTCCATGTTTGCATGGTGTGGACAAGTTGGCATTGAGCAAGTCCTGGCACTAAATAAGTCTAGGTCCTTGAGTCAAATTCTGTTTGTTAAGTAGTTATTTAGTAGAAAGAAGTAACTAGTTTTTAAGTAGTAGTTTTCCAATGTTTTCTTTCTACCGTTGTAAGGAGCCTTCTAAGACTTGTAAATGGTATCGAATGAGATCATTGAATATTTGAAAGATGGATTTCCCTGAAGTAAAACCATTGTTACCTTCTATTTTTCTGCAATTTTATCTCCTCTCTTACCAACCTATAAACTTAAAAAGCTAGAAAAGGAAGGGTACGACCCACTTGGATGTACATAATATTTTAGTATTAGGCCCAACAATGGTAAATTAGTAAATTAGCCAACTTGAAGTTGAAGTGGGAACTTGTCTTTGGGGGAAGAACAGATCTTAAAAGAAATGCAAGAATTGTTTTAAGCTATGAACACTCGCTTTGACCAGCTTGTGGCCAGCCAAGGCTATGAGCATGGTGACAGCTCTGTCAACAGAAATGGTCTAGGTGGTGGAGGGGGCTCTGGTGGTCGATCTCATGCATTTGCCAGTAAGCCCTCCAAGCTCGATTTTCCTAATTTTAATGGGAGTGAAGACCCAACGAGTTGGATTTGTCCAGCTAAGCAATTCTTCGATATTTCATGGCACTCTAATTGAGTGACAAGTGCCACTGGCAGCATATCATTTGGAGTGAGAGGCCCAACTATGGCACCAGTTGTTGAATGATGATGAAGTGCAAGTCTCTAGGGATGTTCTCAAAGGAGGGCTTGCATGCTGGGTATGGTCCCACCTAATTTGAGGATTTCTGTGGGGACCTTACAAAGCTCAAGTAAATTGGGATGATTAAAGATTATCAAAGCCATTTTGACATGATGCTCACTCATAAAGAAAGTTGGCTCTAGCAAAACAAGCGGGTTGCTTTATCAGTGGCCTCGGAGAGAACTTACGAGCCAACGTTCAAGCCTTGAGACCAACCACCCTTTTCCTTGCTGCAGGTTTAGCTTGGCTTTATTAAGTCAAGAACCTGGCACAACATCAAGTAACCCCTTCGAATTTGCAAAGGGTCACCCTTTCACTGGCTACATCATCAACACAACCAAACCTTCCAAAAAGTTCACCCCTAACAAACTCAAAGAAGGGATTAACAAGGGTCTGTGTTTCAACTATGACAAAAAGTTTAGAATGGGTCACAAACGCAAGAGACTCTTCTACCTGGAGGGTGTTGGCTCGGGGAAGATGAAGATATGACCCTATACATGGAGGTCGATGAAGTGAAACCTAAAATTTCACTACACCCCATCTTTGGGGCTCATGTCGCACAAACAATGTCTTAGGGAAAATATGGGCCACTAGGCAGTTACGGTCTTGGTGGACTTTGATAGTACGCACAACTGTTTGAGCAATAATATAACTAAAGAATGTTAGATTTGCTTCCAAGTAATATGGGGGGCACTTCGAAAGTGGCAGTGGCTAACAAAGAAAAATTAGCAAGTTCTGGGTGGTATAAAGGGTGCATGTCATTGCAAGGAATCTCAATCATTGTAGATCTTTACCTTCTACCCTTAGATAGGTGCAATGCCATCCTTGAGGCCCAGTTATAATACCCCAGACCATTTTATAAGAGGCTAGAATATTCAATAATAACGAATTTATTGAATTTCCTTCAATTTTCTTGAAGTTATTTGGGCTAGTAGATTTATCCTAGAATTATACATGTTTATTTTGTGATTATATCAAAGAATATTTTATCATCATCATCATCATCATCTTAATATACATATTATTATTGATACTCTGGTTCTCAACTGGGGTGCTGTGGCACCATGGGCCTTCCCCATCACAAACACTAGCTATTGAAGTGGAGATAACCATAGGTACTTAAAACCAGACCCTGGACTTTTCCATTTATGATGCGGGACTTGTGCACTTTGCATACCCAGGCCTCAGAGGAAACTGCTGCCATCTTAGTTTGGGGGCCACAAAACTTATATTATCCCTACCAAAAGACAAAGCTATTATCGGCTTTGATACCATTCGTAGCACCACAGACCTTACCCACAACAAAAGGTAGCTATTGAAGTGGAGGTAACCATGGTACTTAAGCCCAAACTTTGGACTTGTTCGCTTTCGATGTGGGACTCATGCACTTAGCATACCAAGGCCTCATAGGGGACCCTTACCATCTTAGGGCCATTCTTTAAGAGGGCCACAGACGTTACACATGTGCCCATGAGAACTAGTTATATAATTAATGAAAGTTTTTTTAGTGGGTACCACCCATAAGTTGAGACCCAGTGGCGTGACCCATAGATTTGATAAGATCCCTATGAGACAATGTGTGATTAAGTATTTCAGTGGGGATTAACTTATTTTCAAATAAAGATTTGTAAAGGGATTTGGTAGGACCCCGTGGCTTAACCTAGGTTTTTTAGGTGAGTTAATATCCAAATCTAATAGTGTTTTCTCTGATTTTGTGCCATTAGGAACTCTAATATACCTCAATCTAAGAATACATGCTAGAAAGTGAGGTTGGAGTAGGTTCTTTGTTGAGAATACCCAGTAAATAGACCAAATACATGGCCGGACAGTAAATTTGACTCCAATTTTGGAGTTAAACCTTGGACCAACCATGGGCTCTTGTTCTCATCCAAACCCTGATTTTGGAGTTCAGCAATGGAGTTAAACCTTGGGCCGAGCCCAAGGATGAGTTCCTGGTCTCATCCAAGCCCCAACTTTGGAGTGTGGTAATGGGAAACCCCTAGTGAGGGGCTAACCCTAATCAAATTCATCCTTGGGCTCAGTTGAAGGTTTAACTCGATCGTCATATTCCAAAGTTAGGGTTTGGATGAGACCAAAAACCCATCCTCAGGCTCGGTCCAAGGTTCAACTCCATAATTGAAGTTCAACCATGTATTTGGTCTCTTCACTATGTTTTCTCAATGGAAAACCATACTACAACCACACACTCCATCATGTAGTCGTAGATCTAGGTATATTATAGTCCCTAATGGCACAAAATTAAATGCAATTAGATTTGGATATTCACTCACCCAGAATAGGAGAACCTGCTGACCCCTTCTCCTTGTTTCTTCTAGATTCTCTTCTACTTCTTCATTTCTAGGGCTAAGGTTCGGGTTTCTAGTAGAAAGGTTGCAATAGGAAGAGAATGAATGAGACCAAAAAAAGAGTTTAGGGATCTTGATTAGGTGGAATGGGGTTCTAGGGTCATGCACACAGCCCAATATAACCTTGGGATTCATGCTCACACTCCAAATTCCATTGGGATTGTGTGCAAGCCATGCACCAAAATCTATTTCAATAATGCTTCCTAATTATGGGTCTCACATTAAATTAAATCCTATTCGTTAATGTCTATTGGCCCTTGCCACTATCATTAAAAGCCCAATCTTAAGCCATTAATCTAATTAAAACACATCTATCTTTCTGGAGCCCCTGCAAAAGGTTCCTCCTCAAATTTGAAAAATATGGGTTAAGCCATTGTGTACTATCAACTATCAAACCGCTTTAAAACTCTTTATTTGAAACCAAGTTAATCCCCACTGAAATATGGGTCCCACAAGGCTCTTATCAAATCTACAAACTATGGGTTAGGCTGCTGTGTTCCCAACCCAAGGGTGGTACCCACTAAAAAACTTACTTTCATTAATTGTATAACTGGTTATCATGGGCACACACCGATTAAGAACTAGAGCACCAACATCATCATCATCATCACAATAATAATAATCCAAATAAAATATTTTTCATATAATGACAAATGTAAATACAAGATAAAACTAATATTCCAAATAAATTCAAGAAAAGTCAAGGAAATTAAATACATATTATTATTAAATATTCTAGCCCCTTAAAGTAGGGTCTAAGGTATTACAATTGAGCTCCAAGGACAGCATCTCACCCTTCTAATTGTAGAAGCTAAAGATTTATAATGATAAGGATTTCTTGTAACAATATGCACCTTTTTGCACCACCAGGACCTTGCTAATTTTTCTCCATTAGCCACTGCCACTTCGAAGTGCCCCTCATTACTTAGAAGCAAGCCAACATTCTTAGTTATATTATTGCTCAAAAAATTGTGGCTGCTATAGGTGTCCACCAAGACCAAAACAACTTATTGGCTCATATTTCCCCTACCATGCATTGTTTGTGGGACATGAGCCCCAGAGGTGCCGCATTGTTTGGTTGAGGCCACTATACTATTTTGAAAATAGCGACACTATGGTCTAAAAACCAAGTAGAATCAAACAATTTTAATTTAAAACATCCTATTTCTTTTCCTCAATAGCCTTTCCTAAAGTTTTCTTTACCCTTATATGGTTCTAACTCAACACAAGACTGGCTCCTATAAAAGATTTAGAATTTGAATTTTTTACAACCTATAAAATTCACACCATTACGCTGCTATGGATCGCCACAATAGCTATATCACAGCTGCTACATAGTCTTTTGGCCATTGGTTGCTACGCCCTCCATAACCGGTAACTTCATCCTCGGTTAGAAGAGCCTCTTGCATCTGAGACCCAATCTAAACATTCTGTCATTGTGGAGACACAAGACTTGTCATGACTTTCCTTGATTTCATCAAGGTGAGCTTTTTGGAAGGTTGGGGCATGCTGATAAAGCAGCCAACAAAGGAGGGTGACCCTTCACACACTTGGAGGGGCTACCCGATGCTGTGCTAGGTTCTTGGCATTATAAAGCCAAGCCAACCCCACTACAACAAAAAGCGTGGTTGATCTCCACACTTTAACGTTGGCTCGTAATTTCTCCCTAAGGCCACTGATAAAGCAACTCACACAACCAGCAAATGCTTCAATGCCCTAAAACCATATTATCAGTTTATCACAACTGGAACAAAAGTGCAAACAAACGTGAATTGGTGACCTTTATTCAGGTATAATTACTCAAAACACAACATGAAAAACTGCACCATCTGCTACAGCTACATTTTTGCTACAGTAAATCTCTAAATCAGCACCTCCTTTCACTTCTCAGACAACTCTTCTAGCATTTGAAGGGCTCCAATAACATTTTGTAACAATAGATTCGATGATATTTTGAATCTAAAGGTGAAATGCTTTCAAGATTAGGGTAGAATTGAGTAGAAGATAAGAAGAGAAGTAAACAAGGCAAAGGAATTAATTGTCATCCATCCTTTTATTAGTCGACCATTTTGTTTTTCACATTAATAATAATTCTGAAAAAAATAGTCCCTGGACTGTTTTGTAATTAAAAAAACTATTTAGACACTGAAAATTAACTTCCTAAATAATTAAATAATATTATCTAATGTGATTTTAAGATGTCAGACGTAAGCTGTCTGAGCTATAGTACATCTTACAGAGCACTGTAAGAAAAACAAAATTGCAGTCCTTATAGCTTATGGTACATCTCTCCTCCCAAATGATCCAAAAGGCAGCACAAGGATCTAGCACCAGAATTAACCCTTAAGTGTTCCTCTCTACTTCACACAACTTTGAATAATGTCTTTCCACTTCTTTGGAGTAGATGAGAGCAAGAAATAAGATGCTAAACCACTCTCAGCCATATCACATTGGTTGAAAAGAATGTCCATAATTCCCCAATCCTCTTACACATAGAATACACACCTGTTAAGTTGAACAGTGCCATAAAATTTGTAAAACATGTGCATAGTAGGCCACAATCCTCGCTTGACAAAGAGTTGGAGACACATGGAAATTCAAACCAGATAAAATAAATAAAACAGTTAGATGATAAAATTGGCTACATGAAGATGATTTTACAACTAACACCCAAAATCAAGTGTAAGATAAATAGATAAATAAATAAATAAATAAAGGTCTAAGCAACTCACTCTCAGTGATCGGCTAATCTTTAAACCAACTTCAGGAGGTGGTGATTGGTACACACGCTTTGATTTTCTCATTGCATCCAATTTTATGTCTAGCTTGTCAACCTCATCATCTTCCTTCACTTTAAGTGGAGAACTGAAAACAGAGTTGATGAATGAAGATGAATATGATTGTAACCTTTTCGTTAACTTATTGCGACTTAATTTTAATAACTAATGTGTTGAAGACATCAAAGATACCAAAATGGAAAAAAGAAAGCCCACTAATTTTTAAAGTTTTACACATGCATTTGGATCTATGCAAAACAAAGAATGCATCAATGAGCTAGAATATGACCATGTTGCTTGGATTTTAAGTACTAGCACTTTTACTTTGATCATGCATAGCTTGACAATTCTCAGATTAAGAATAAATGAGATGTTTATAATTTAAGAGTTCTCAAAGTGGATACTTTCAACATCCAAATTACAATGATTAAAAGAAGAAACATCGTAGAGCTACTTTTTCTTAACGGTAGCTACTTTTTTAAAAATAATAATAATAATAATAAGATCCATAAATAGGGCAAACCAAGAAAGATAAATGTCAAAAAGCTTGAAGTTACCTAGAACGAGCTTTTTCCCATGGTTGTTCATCAATTGATTCTTCCCATATCACACAATCTCCCAAGCATTGTTGGCAAGTCATCAAACCCTATGACAGTTTGGAGGGGAAAAAAAGTTTGCAAATTAGAAGACAAGAGACACCCACTAGAGCAGAGAAATAGTTCCCCCCCCAAAATATGAGAAAAATATGAAGCTCTATAAATAAAGATTGATGATGTAATGTACTCAAATTTGTCGAAGAAAATCATCTGAACAAAATATAAGTAGCTTCACAAATACAATAGTACATTTTCTCAAGAAAGGCATATCTATTTGGCATGACAAAATGCAACCACTTCAAATGGGACCTAAATGATATGATTTTCAATTTTAGAAACGACTTAAAATAATAAGTGGAAGGGTAACCTCCAACTCTTGATATTAGCCAGCATATTTTGTGGAGGATTCTTTTAATTAGCACAATAGATACGATCTTGTATTAGATAGGGAGTTTGCAGCAAAAATAAAAATATGTAAAACGGAAAAAAAGGGGGCACAAAGCGAAAAGAGGAGAAGGAAAGCAAGGGGAAAAAGGAAATAAGGAAGAAAGGAAGGAATAGATCAGGAAATAAGCAAAGGGAAGTTGTGTGTGTATTTTCATGCACGACTGACATATACTCTATTAGCTAACTTAATCTGAACAATTACAAACAAACCCTATAACGACCTAAGCCCAGTGCTCACATGATATTGTCCGCTTTGGTTCATGGGATTTCAACCCAATCTTGCCTCACGGTTTTAAAAGGCCTCATGTGTGGATAAGAAGCCAATGCCGTACTTATATACTATGGTTAGGACTTGGATATTTTCGATGTTGGACTTGAACAAAGTCTCATAGTACTAACCAAAGCATTCCACCCTTCCCCCTACGGAGTCTCCCATCTTGGCTCATAGTTGGCGCACTCAGGCTCTAGCCCGATCTTGCCTCAAGGGATTACCCAGGCAGATTGGGGTCTCACACTCTCTCCCACAAGAAATAGAGCCATCCTCAGCTCTTATACCATTTGGAACAACCCGAGCCTACCACCCACATGATATTGTCCACTTTAGCTCATGAGAGTTCAACCCAATCTTTCCTCATGACTTTTAAAAGGCCTCATCTTGGGTTAAGGGGCCAAGGCCGTACGTACCAGGATCAGGACTTTGATATTTCCAATGTATGACTTGAACAAAGTCTCATGGTACTAACTAAAAGTATTCCACCCTTACCCCTTCGAAGTCCCCTATCTTGGCTCACAAGCTCGTGAACCCAGGCTCTGGCCCAATTTTGCCTCGAGGGATTACCTAAGCAGATTGAGGTAGTATCATGTAGGTAGTGGGCTCAGGTCATTACAACATATAAAAAAAAATTTATGTCCTGGATTTCAATCCATTTCTGAAAATTCCGAAACAGCCCCGGTTTTTCATTCTTCTCCAATACAATCCCTGTACTGATCGTTTATTCAAAAATTCAAGAACCATTTGGGATCCGAATCTAGATCAAAACTTGATTGATCTATTTGGGGCCTCTTGTGATGCTCCATTTGCTCCTTAGAGGCTTTGGCCAGTTCAAAATTGTGGTCTAAGATTAATTCCACATCATTTTTGTAGTGGGCTAAGAAGACGGTATCAAATGATGGAGGAGCCCTATTTAGTTTCTGAAGATAGATCACTTCAGCAATGAGTTCATAGAGTGCTGCATCAACAGTAGGTAATGGAGATCGATGAAAAATGGAGCCATGAAAGGGTTTAGATTTGGGACAGAGGACCATAAGAAATTGAATCAATCTAATTTCCTCTTGATAATGTTGAAAAATGGTACTGCAGCTCCTGGGAATTGTGCGTCCATTAAAGTTAGCTAATCCCAATAGTCCGTCATCAAACAATTAAAATCTTGGACAGATTTATCGTCTTGTTTGAGAGATCATAAATCCTATTCAAGTTGGTATCTCTTAGCAAAATTGGTTTCATAGTCCTGCCAAATAGTCCCAAACTGATTTTGAGGTCTAAAATTTTGATAAATGGACCCCGGTGAATGGCTCAATGAAGTTCATGATCCAAGACAATTTTTACATTATTCATCTACGCTTCACAATCTTCCTATCCTCTTACAGCAAGGAAATTGCATTAAATGTGAACAATAAACTTAATTTGATCCATCCAGCTTCACAGATACTGCTTGAGTAGATTCAGAGGCCATAATGAAGGATTAGATCAGCCAAACAGATCCTTATCAGGTGCTGATTTGAAAAACATTTAATTCTAAGGCTAGTCGTCCAGCCATGGCCACTCAAGATTTATCAGAAATTGTTCAAAATGAGATTGAAGTGAAAATCAGAGAACATTGTATTTTACGTATGTATTTTGTGCATTTCAGGGTAAAATTTTAGAAAATTTTCTAAAATCTGAACAATTTAGACAGTGATGAGTGATGACAAATTCTAACAGGTCAAATTGACCAATAAAAAGAAGGGGCAAAAGACCAACCTTTTGATACTAAAAAATATTGGAAAAAAATACTATAATTCACAAAAAAATGGGGTGACCCTAATGCAAGAGCTCTCACTGGTCATTGATCACTGAGTGAGCCTCACAAGATTACTCAGAAATCCCTCTGTTGTGATTGAAGAGAATGATTTGCAGAGAAATGGTGGAGACAAAGTGCACGAACAGATTGCCCTCTTTGGATGAAATTACAATTGCTGACATGAGCAACCCAATTCAAATCTGATGATCACTCTGGGATTGGAGTACAGATTAGAGAGCCTGAGGCTCTAATACTATGTAAACTGAAGCTAAATCAACCGGAATTTTAAGGAAATTGTGCATCCATTGAGAGGATTGCATAATGTAATCCATCTTCTGTATGATTACAACAAATGAAGATAGGAACGCTCACACTTAACAATGAAAAAAGGAAGAATGGTCTCTATCCCTATCTTTCAGTGCTCTCGTCGACTACCCTTTAATATGCATTTATTGCTATTTATAGTGCTCCAAAGGAGCACACTAATCTATGCTCCTCAGCGACATTTATCAGATCTATCTCCAGACTCCATTCTACACCAAACCATTTATCTACTGCTAACTATGAACTAAGGTTCAAAAAGGACAAAAAAAGAAAAAAAAAGGGAATTATAGGAGTTTTTAATCAAATCTGCAACATAATCATACTTTGATTTATAATTGAAAAATGAGATCAAACGATTTGCAAAAAAAAAAAAAGGCAAATAGAGCCATACTTGCTAATTTTGTCAGCATTTTTGTTCATTTCTCTAAGGATTTTCGCATGCAACTCAGTTGAGTCAACTTGACTCGAGGGGGACCTAGTAACCACCACTCCAAGGTTTAACCTTCTCTTTAGTCTACCCATGCTTCAAGGATGAAACATGGAAATTCTCCATGGAAAAGATCAGGATCACTCCTGTTGAATTCATCTTTAATGCTGCAAATCAACAATCTCCTTGTACAGATTGTGTGTGTTTTAAGTTCCAGTCTCCATCTGCCTTCCAATCAATTGCAAACTGCTCTTTAGAAGGATCTTCATGATCCTTGTTCATGTTGTGACTTGCAACTTGATCTCTACCTCTTCCAAGAGGTATTGTTCACAAGATTAACAAAGATGAAAGAACAAGACAAGTTTGAGACAACAGTGACTCTAATACCACTTTGATCTTGGACTGCACCAACTAGGTGGCAAATAGCTAAAATTTTTGGCTAAATGTCTCAAGATCAGTCCCTTGAAGATCCAAAGAAGCACAAAAGAATTCCCAACAGCAATCAAGGGTAGATGCTCTTCTTACCAACATGTACAAGCAAGGAAGAACCTAAGATCTCCAGTAACCATAGTGAGAACCTGCTCAACTTGCAAATTTTGAGAGAAAATAACACCAGCTGTGCTAGTCATTCACAATTATTGTATTTATATGGGTTTTGTACAAATGACCACTGTAGGAGCAATGTAACCATCAATAAGAAAATTGCATGTGGATATTCTAAACACCGCCATTGAAAAGAAAACAAAATATATATGTATCTTGCTTAGCTGAAACCAAGAAAAGAAAGTAATCAATTAATAGCTTTGGGCTCGCCATACAAGCCTGGGGTTTTGTTGATTATGTGGGCCCTTGAGTCATGAGGTAGGGCTGTAAAGACCCATGGATGTCACGTGGGGCCTGTGCAGTCCACTTACATGGACTGTCCCATGATTTTGGGCTCCATATGGACTGGGACCCTTTTAACATAGGTTTTGGTGCCCCTTGATTTTGGTCAAATCTCTCCAAATATACAAGCAATGGGCCGTCACATGGTTCTTTAAGTCTGGATCATCTTGGTCTGAATCATCCTTCCCATGACAAAGATTACAACTAAAGCTAAATTCTTTTGTACGTTCTGCAATGTTATGAGCCTCCACAGAACCCAGTTGTCTAGGAAGGAGCTAAATAACCACAATCTCAACACCGAAAACAGTATACACTTCTTGAAGTCAAGAGAATAATGATCACCAACAATAATGGTCCGATATATGTTTCCACATAACAAGTTTCTACCATCAGAGGAAACTTTTTTTTATGGGGACATCATCCCCAGTCCCTTCAAAACCTACCAGCGACAGAGGCATAGAGTTAAAGATTAGCCTAAACTATGGATGGATTATGTGTATCCAGACTTTGAACATCAAGGCAACGCTAAGCCACCATTGGACTACCATTCTAGGTTGGATCTCTTTGGATCAAGCATCTGACAAACAGAAGGCCCAATATGTGCAATTGCATCAAAGACATACACATCTTGTAGTCGAGAATAATGATCACCAACAATAATGGTCCGATATACGTGTTCTGGCTTCTACCATCAGAAGAAATTTTTTTTTATGGGGACATCATCCCCAATCCCTTCAAAACCTACTAATGATAGAAGCATGGGGTTAAAGATCAGCCTAATCTATGGATGGATGATGTGTATCTAGACTTTGAACGCAAAGAAGCACGGACATGGACACGGGATACAAATACGACATGACACGGACACGTTGACACGGCATTTCTCAAAAAAGTAGGACACAGACATGTCGAGGAACACGTTAATAATATATATTAATTTATATATATATAATCATACACTAAAAAAATATCATTTTAACTTTTTAATCAATTTAGAAATCAAAAAATAAAAATTCAAGTACCAACTAACAAACATATTAAATTATCAAATATCGATATAATACTAAAACATAATTCATAATTATTAAACATGAAATATTCATAGTTCCATAAAATCCATACAAATAAAAAGGAATATCATCTCTTTCCCCTCCCTCAAAAAGGGAAAAAAAAAAAAGCAAAAAAAAAAAAGCCAATCTCGAGGCCTATTCTCTAGTGAAAGATTTATTTGTGTTTTGCTTGTAATATGATTAATATTAACAATCATATATTTTTTCATGTTAAAAAAATTGTCATATATCAAGTTTACAGGTTTTAGTAACCACATGTTAACAAAGTGTCCAAGAAATATCAACCACATGTTTATCTTTTAGTCATAGACACGGGTTAGGAATTGTGGAACATGTCACAAAAAGAGTGTTGAACAAGTGTCCGAAATTAAGATTTTTAGTTCTTAATTATAAACAAAGCTATAATAGTATTAGACACGTATCTGACAGTGTCCGAGGAGTATCAGTGTCTAACACATGTCCTACACGGATACGTTACCTTCTTAAAAGTGTCCGTGCTTCTTAATTTGAACGTCAAGAGTCAAGAGACTCAAGACAATGCTAATCCACCATTGGAGTACCATTCTAGGTTGGATCTCTTTGGATCAAGCATCTTATGAACTAAAGGCCCAATATATGCAATTGCATCAAAGGCATACACATCTTGAAGTCAAGAGAATAATGATCACTAACAATAATGGTCTAATATATGTTTCTACATAACAAGTTTCTACCACAAGAAGAAAAAACACTTTGATGGGGACATCATCCCCAATCCATTCAAAACCTACCAGCGACAGGGGCATAGAGTTAAAAATCAGCCGAATCTATGGATGGATGATGTGTATCTGGACTTTGAACATCAAGACACCGCTAATCCCCCATTGGACTACCATTCTAATGACATCCATAGGTTGGATCTCTTTGGATCAAGCATCTGATGAACTAAATGCCCCACACTGGGAAGTGCCACATTGAAGGAATTAAAAGAGTAAAAGGGAATCAAGAAGGGTCAAAAGAACACGAGGCTTTTTAAAGAATTAAGAATTGGGGCCAAGAAAGGGGCCCACAACTTAAGTTGAAAGGGCTTTGGGATTTATGCACAAGTCCTTGCAAATGAAAACCCACTCACAAGGAAGTTTCTATTACTTAATTTCCTTCCTTTTGATGATTAATTGTAGAACAGATTTCTTGGGTTTTTCTGTTATAAAGAGACTTGGTCTTGTATTGTGTTTTTCATTTTTATCCAATCTTATGAATGAAAACCCTCAGTTTCAAGTTCTCCATGAGTTCTCCTTCGATGTGCTCCTCAGATTTTCAAGATTGCCTCCTGTATTGGAGTTTGGTGAGAGGCAAGTTAGGTAATCTATTTATTTTATTCTCTTAATTTCTTTCCTTTATTTTCCTTTATTCAAAACCCTAGATCCAATCTTTTGCATTCACCACCAGCCACCATACAAAATGGATCCCATCAGTCGACCATCAAAACCACTAAATCCAAGCCACAATAACTGCCAGCAGCCATAAACCCACCCAAATTTCCACTACACTCTAGCTGAACCTTTCCAAACCCGTCCTAGCGACCAGCTGACTACCTATGCTTCACCTCTACTTCAGCTTAACCACTTTTCAGCCCATACACCCTTTTGAACCTTCCCTCCAACAGTCACATCCCAACCAAACCATTGTAGGTCCAAACCAGCCATTGGCTGAACCCCTTACATGACATATTTTCATTTTTAATTTCATCATAAATTGAGACATTATTAATTCTTCAAATCTGAATTTATTTGAGCCTTATTTTGCCATAGGAAAACTATTTTCAGATCCAAATTTTGTTAATTTATCCCATATTCAATAAGATACTTGTGATACAGAAAATGCCAGATGAATGGAGAAAAAGCATTGTAATACCTATATATAAGAATAAGAGAGATATACAAAGTTGTACCAATTATCGAGGGATTAAACTTATGAGTCATACTAAGCAGTTATAGGAGAGGATATAGGAGCAAAGACTTAGACAAAAGATCAAGATTGCTGAAAATCAATATGGTTTTATACCAAGGAGGTCAACTATGAAAGCTATCTTTTCACTTAGACAATTAATGGAAAAATATCGAACAAAGAGGAAAATCTACACATGGTCTTTATCGATTTAGAAAAAGCCTATGATAAGGTAACAAGGGATTTAATTTGGTGGATTTTAAAGAAAAGGAATGTCCCCAAAGGTTACAATGAAATTTTTAAGGATATGAATGAATGAGCAGTAACAAATGTAAGAACTACATGTGGAAAAACAAGTGTATTCCCCGTGACTATAAGTTTGCAACAGGGATCAACCTAAAGCCCTTATCTCTTTACATTGATTATGGATGAGTTAACTACGCATATTTAATAAGAAGTACCACAGTGTATGTTGTTTGCAACTGATATAGTGTTGGTGGATAAATCAAGAAATGGGGTAAATACAAAACTCGAGAGATGGCGGGAGGCATTAGAATCTAAAGGCTTTAACTAAGTTGAAAAAAGACAGAATATATGAATTGTAACTTCAGTGGACATATACAAAGTGTTATAACTACTGTCAAAATTGAAACCCATGAGGTACCACGTAGGGATTCTTTTCGATATCTGAGCTCGATAATTAGTAAGGATGGAGAGATTGACAAAGATGTTGAGCATAAGAGAAAAAGCTGAATGGCTGAAGTGGAGACTAGCTTCTGGAGTGCTTTGTGACAAACAAATGCCAATGAAATTAAAAGGCAAATTTTACAGAACAGTGGTTAAAACAGCTATGACATGTGGAACAAAATATTGACCTATTAAGAAGATGCATATACATAAAATGGATGTGGTAGAGATGAGAATGCTTAGGTGGATGTGTGGTAAAACTAGGATAGATAAAATTAAAAATAAGCGCTTTCGACAGCATTTGGGGGTAACACCAATAAGGGATAAAATTAGAGTTATTTAAGATGGTTTTGGCATGTTGAGCATAGGCCGGTAATGGCATCGGTGAGCAAAAATTTGACTATAAAACTGGATGGCCTATCAAGAGGTAGAGGTAGGCCGAAGAAAACATTAATGGAGGTCATCCAATCAAATTTGAAGAAGGTTAACTTATCTAAGGATTTAGCTCAAACTAAAACAGAATGAAGAAACAGAATTCATGTAGTTGACCCCAACATAGTTGGGATAAGGCTTTGATGATGATGATTACACAATGAATTAATTGCACCAAGTTGAGCAAGGGCATTGTTTCAAATCCTCACAAGGGAATGAGTAATCTGCTTGATTCAACTATTCCCTAAGCAAGTGGAACTTCTATCTTCCATTAAGATCCCTCCCTCTTATTACTTAAGGACCATTATTGCAGGACTTGTAGGACCAGCACATTTCCCTATTTAATTTTCAAGATCAGATTGCGTGCAAATGGTGTGATTCTTTATTTAATTTGAATGACTAATTCTCAAGGATCTCACAAATTCATATGAGTTTAAATTTCATGTTGTCCTACATAAAAAATTAGGAATAATGATAATATGTATATTTTAATTTGTGTGCTTTGAATTGTGAGAATTCTCTTACAATAAACACATTATATAAAAAAGAATGAAGTCATGAACACACCTATCATTCAACAAAATACCTTAATTAATGTACTAAAGCTTCATTTCTAGCACAAACCATTGCATTATATTTAGTACCCCAGAAAACTAAAGTGTCATGCACCTTTCCACTACACTGCAAACAATCCAGTCTAGATCTTTCAACTCCGCATTCTATACAAGGGGTATAGCCCCTACCCCTGCAACTGGGGCAAGGTAACTCTCTAATATACTGACCATTTGGACCGAACCAGGACCTTGAATTAGTTGCATCTGAAACATTATTCCTGAAACAACAATATTACAATATGTGACCGTCAAGCATTAACTTTTTTTTAATAACCACCATCAAGCATTAACTTGGGAGCGCATCCAAAGAATCATACCATAAACTGAATAGAAAAAGAAACAGCAGTTGCAAGCAATTAGATTATGATGAAACAAAATTCATTATTAAAATAAAAGTAGCACACGGCTTCGAAACAAAAAATGCACTTAAGCTCTTAATAAATTTCTTCATTTTTACATAGAAAGAACAAAAAATCATATAAAAATATCCACATATGTCTTGGTTGAGTAAGAAAGCCACAGAGCAAAACAACAACTGTTACAAGAAATTTTGACACAGCCCCCAGTCTTTAACCTTAATTTGCAAAAAACAAAAGCCCAATATTGTCCTCTTATTCTGGAAAAAGGAAAAGGCAAAAAAAAGAGCATTTCTAAGTTTCCATAATAAAGCATTCAACATCCATCTTTCTCATAACAGCCAGTAGCCATGAGAACTCCTACGGTCACTATTTGTCCCCCACTCAATGATTGACTATCTCTGGTCTCTATGCTCATTCAACCACCCATCTTCAAAAATGGGTCCCATCTCTGAGAAACCACTGTAAAAAAATTTTAAGCACGATTATTAAGGGCTACAGCCTACAAATCTACAACATCCTACTTTCAAGAAAGAATCAAATGCCTTTGAGAAAGAACGCTGCTATTAGAACAATGTCCTTTGCTTGTGCAAGATCTGACACTAAAATGAGTATTAAAAATTCTGAAAATCAAAACTATATTGCAAATTGTTCGAGTGGATGAATTGTACAATATCAAGAATCATATCTCAGATCATGGGACTTTTTTGTTCTCATAAAACAAAAAAAAAAAAAAAGAACTTGAGACAGAGGGAAAAGTATTTTTCTTCCCTAGACGGATGAGCCGTACACAACCTATGAGACAACCTACCAGCTGCGGAATGGATCCCTCGGCAGCGGTGTGAGATGAGACACCATTGCCACTAAGTTGTCTCATTTTTGTTTTGAGAAAAAAAATAAAAGAAGGTAGTTATTCATAATCCAACCATAGCATCATAAATACAAAGAAAAATAAAACTATGATACAATCATATGAAGAATATCATTGATAAATATTAATATATTATAAATGATTATGGACAAGTTAACTACTCATGTCCAAGAAGACATACATCAGTGTATGTTTTTTCGCAAATGACATAATATAGGCATTAGAATTGAGAGATGGCATGAAAGCGAAACTTAAGAGTAGATGGGCCACGGGAGGCTTTAGAGTCCAAAGGCTTTAAATAAATCAATAAAGATGAAGAAAGTATGAATTTCCAGTTCAATGCAGCTATGAAGAGAACTAAGACTCCAACGATAATGGAAGCTCAAGAGATACAAGTACCACAAAGAGATTCATTACGATAGCTCGGCTTAATAATTAGTAAGGATGGCGACATTGAGGAAGATGCTGAACATAGGACAAAAATGGGATGGTTGAAGTTGAGACTTGCTTCTAGAGTACTTTCTGATTAGTACATGCAAACAAGATTTAAGGACAAATCTTACAGGACAATGGTTGGATAAGCTATGACCTATTGGGCAAGATGTTGATCAATAAGGAATCAATACATGCACAAAATAAGTGTAGTAGAGATGAGAATGGATGTGCGGTGAAACGAAGAAAGAAAAAACTAGAAAAGAGCACATTCAAGAGCATTTAGGGTAGCATCAATAAGTGATAAAATTACTAATGACCTAAACCCTAAATTACTAAAATGCCCTTTAGAAAAGGGGCATATATTTAGGCATGCTTACTCCTCGGGCATGCACCTATTTACACTGCACCCAAGCCTTAAAAAGGGGGCACCACTGAGTGCTAAACCTATCTACACCAGAGTCTTGCACTTAAGTGTGCCTAAGAGGCTATAATCACCACTTGGACAAGGAACTTTAGAGAAAGGATCCTTGTTCCTTGAGGCTTCACTCGAGGCATTCCCGTTTTGTACTCTATAAGTACTAGTCAATAGACTTTTGCATTAACAATACTAATTGGGCTAAAAGTCTACAACTTCAATTTACACATATGGTTACGAGAATATCTTAACTTAGATCATACTTATGAGTGGTAACCAATCCTAGCCATATTTATATCTAAGAATTTATAATTTATGAGAACTCCATATCCAACCCAAAGGCCAAAAATTCAGCTAAGTCTGAGTCGGCCTCAGCCAAGTTGCATGGGGTCAGGTCCATAGAGAGTCACTTGGATTCAGACCAGACACATTAGTGGCCAATTATTAGTGCAACTTGGCCATGTCAAACAGACTTAATGGTAACAAAGTTCGGACTAATACAAAGAACAGGATTATAGAAAAAAGTTATATATATATATATAACTTTTTTAAAGAAAAATTGCAATTCATCCAGTCCCCCTGTTTCGATTAGCAGTGACAAAGATGAGTTCACCTCAAATGTTCATGAATTTTAAAGCCATTAACAACTTCAAACCAAGGAATGATCCTATTGCCTTCCAGATGTGTATAAAAAGATTCAGTGCAAATGATCAACTAAATGGGATATTACAGTAATGAAGATTAAATTATTGGGATGGGATAGAACAAGAAGTTAAACCTTTGATCTAGATCTACTTCGAGCCCAAAGAGGTCCTTAGAAGGATCAAAATCAATCTGTTGGAACAGAGTAAAAGAAATTATTACTTGAGCGAGTAAAGTAGAAAAATTAGAAATGTCTCAAAATCTGTCCAACATTATTAATAATCATTACGTACGCATCATTACATAAAGATGGTTTTATAATAGCTTGTCAATCATTGATTTGAGGGCTCATTTCTTTGCATGGAATTGAATTCCTAGGAATTTGAAGAAATGTATTCCCATCAAAGTTCCACAAATGGCCATGAAATAATCCCTTCAACTGGAAAATGATAACACAGCCATCAAGTTAGTAAATTAAATCCTATAAAAAAAACAGGGTCTCATCTGCATCTCCACCTTATATCCTTCACAACTTGCCCCGCCCCCGCGGCCTCTTTTATATTCCTTCGTTGGAACCCATTTTACCATTAATTCCTAGAAATCAATACCATGCGGGTTCAAGTATAATGTTGCAAAGACTCACTGAGACCACATGGCAAATGTTGATCATTACAAAGTCATGACTCTATCTTTTGAACCTCTTATAAAATAGATCAAAGAGGGAGGGAATATTACATGGCGCTGCTTTTGAATGGAAACCGAGTCTTCATTCATGGAAGAAGAAGAAGAAGAAGAGGAGGAGGATGAGGAAGAGGTTCCATAAGAAACAATGGCAGTCCTCCGATTTGAATGGAGGACTGCCCAAGAATCTGCACCGCCTTTTCTCCATGTAGGAACCAGGAACTGAAGAGATGAACTGATTGACAGCATTTGGAATTTTGAGTGAGTTGAAAAAAGGGATCCAGACTTTTGGGCTGCTTCTCTTTTTCCTCCTCCTAAGAAGTGGAATGGAGCAGCAAATTCGTGTCGCAGGAAATGAACAAAATCAGACAGCCTCATAAAGCGTCTGATAACGTTTGGCTCTGTGTATTTCAAGTCCTGCAATGCAATATATACATAGACATCCAATGAAATAATAATATACATTACATGAAAACGGTAGAAAAAATTTTACCATTCAAAAGCAAAGGTGAAAAAGGGGTAGATTTAGATTTCCATTTCTAGTTTGGCAACATGTATTTCTATGGAAATCTACCTTGGATTATAAATATAAATACTGTCTTTTTGAGTTTTCATGTTACCAATTTTTTCAACAGCATCAAAAGCCCTAAATAATATAGTGGGGCTATCATTTTCATCCACCCAAAAGGACTCTTTGAACACAGGAATTGGAGAGATTTGGATTTCCTTACACATGAAAAAAAAAATGTTAAGACTAAAAGCTGACAATTACAAAGGACTCTCTATGATAAGATTAGTAAAATAAATAAATAAATAAGACCCATAAAATAAAAAAAAAGGGCCGCCCAGTACATGAGGCTTCAGTATAGTGGGGCTGGGGAGGGCAAGATGTACGCAGCTTTATCTTCATTTTAAAGAGGTTGTTTCCTTGATTTGAACCCGCGTCCTTTAGGATGCTACCGGTAAGCCTTTACCGTTGGGCCAAGCCGCCCTTCTAAAACCCATAAAATACTGCCCAGAAAAAACAGAGAGTTCGACTAAGTGGTTATCATCATCTTCAAAAATTATTACACTGTTGGCTTTTTAAATTCCAAAAACTTTGGATTCCTTGCCCAATTAAAAAAATAAAATAAAATATCTTCGGAAGAGAGCTCCCGGCTTTGATAAACTTAAAAGTGCTACAGGCAAGGAGCAGGACACTGGCTACTGGAACAGGGGTTGTAGTGAAGTTAGAGAACAAGTAGTACGTACATGAGGGGAGGGGAGCCGGCAGCCCAACTTGGAGCAGTTTCCTACCACCTCTGTTCATCATTATCACCATTCCTCAGGTCGAAGAAGAATCTGGGCGTTGATCGTGGAGAAAGATCATTATTGAATCGATTGGTACAACCTCACCCACAAGTCAGGAAATGGATCCACTGACCAAGTAGCCCAGTTGCTATGACCTAAACAGTATAATTTGAGCACAATCCCTCCCTCAGCGTATCCTCATTTTTTATTTTCTGTTTTCTAAGGTTGAGTTTGGTATCTATTATTAGACAAAGATTTCTCACACGCAACTTTTTATGAGGCATACTCGTGAGTCCTATTTGGGGATGGAATCAAAAGAAATGGAAAGATCTATGTATAACTACCCTAAATATAAACTTTGGCCACAATCACATATCCCTAACCCCTTCATCTGTGGCTCACAAATTCAGTCCATTCGGATTAGTGCACAATCAATCCAACCATCCATTAAATTTAGATTTGACCAAAACTTGGGGCGTGTAACTATCAAAAGGTCCCTATGTATCGCACGATTTGGATTGAGTGATAGATGGGCCTCACCTAGACTTCTCACAAAATAGTGATAAGAACTAGTTTTCATAGGATTATTTCCTGAGATTAAAATACATTAAAAAAGCTATTTCCAAAGCAATGTGAGCATAGTACCACCCTCAGCACCCAAAAAAAACAGTGCAAAAAAAGAGGAAGCCTACAAGTGGCTATAAAAACAAACCCACAACCTGGGCAAGGAAAAAGAGAGAGAACAAAATATTTAAATGGCGCAAGTGATGCAACTATGGTTTCTCAGATATGCTGCAAACAAGGACCAAGCAAAAGCTTCTTTGTCAAAATGAGAGCAGTTGAGACTAGTTTAAAGGAGAGTCATCCTACGTGCTTAAAACCTATACTTTCAAAGAAAAATGTTAGGGCTAATAAAAGTAGAGCTAAGTAATTTGCTATCTGCAAACACGACAAGCAAATTCGAATACTTCGAAGCTTCTTGAAGGAGAATAGAAGTTGCATTAAAAGCATCGCTATCAACAACAGTCTTTATCCTAAGAATCTCACTATAAAGTTTGTTTGTCTCCTGAAGAAGCTCACTATAAAGTTATCTCTTGCGGAAAGAAGAAGATTCCAATTTGAAGGGCCAAATGGGACTGGTTTTATAAGAGTATTGTTTGAGTTTGAAGGTTTTTGGAGGTCATCTAGAATGAATCCACGTAATCAATTTCAATACTATGTGTGCAAATAATCACCTACGTAGTGAAAACAAATAAAAAAAAAAAAGCAAACACAACAAAAAGACACGATTTTTACGTGGAAATCCAAACTAGGAAAAAACTACAATAAAAAATAAAGTATAATGAATCATACTAAAGTTACAAGTGATATACTCATAACCTTTATCCAGTTATCGTTAACTTAAGGACTTGTGATTTCCATTGCACAATATCCCACTGCAACAATTTTCTACCGTTCTCTATTACACATCCAAGCACTTGACACCTTCTAAATGTTGTACCTGACTCCTCAAAACAATCTTCTGCGCTTAGAAGATAATCTTCTATAAAGAGATATAGAAGACAAAGATCTCTAAAACAAAATTTTAACCCTTCAACTCTCCAATGAAATCTTCTAGAGAAGATGATCTCCAAATAAATAATCTCTATCTAGAAAAATGAGATATCTGCTTAAGGTTGAGAGAGAACCCCTTTAAATAACCCCAAATTCGTGCCTCATAAATATATTTCAACTATGAACAGAGTTGGCACAAAATAGGAAAGTTCTACTTAAAACAGACTAGAAAATCATAAGTCGATGGATTTTCCTCGTAGGTCTGATCAATCGGGTAGCCAACTTTGAATTTTCCAGATTTTCTTCGTTTCAGCTCTTCTAGGACTTTATTGCCTCTACAAACTCCTAGTACAAAAATAAATAGAAATACAACTTAGCGTAAGACTTGAGTTTTGTCCAACCCATAAATTTACCCAACATATAAAATTCCTTTCAATTTCCTTCTTTGGTAATTTATGGAAAAAACTTCTAAAACAATACAATTTGAGCTACCTAAAACAAAACCTAAAATGCATTAAATTTCAGCAAAAATAAAAATTTACTATCAACATACTTGTAGATCTGTATTGTCTCTGTTTTTCTTTAAAAATCTGAACTTTTGAGCATCTTGACACCTCTTGGCTCGGAATGTCTCCCCCCGAATGTAGTGTCTCCCTTTTTTATCCATAATTTACAATGCTAATGATCATAATGCAGCAAATTTGTCAATTTGGATCCAACTGTAGCTCCTCCTCAATTAGAACTCTCCATAAATTGTACCTTTGTAGCAGCACTAGGGCAAGAGCTTGACCATCATGATTAAGGTTTTTTTACATGTAGCCACCTACACTTGCGTAATTTGATCATCCAAAGCGGTATGAACAACTTCTATAGGCAAATCAAACTTCTTAACCCAAATAGTTATTTCCTTGACTATTGGGTCAGACAATTATTTCCACCATTGCTTATGCTTTGGCAAAACATACAACTTCTTGTAATGATGATGAATGTGTCCTTTTAACTCCACAACGATGGCAAGTGGATATGCATGAAGGATGTAACAAATTTTTCGTTTTTGAACTACTCACTACATTATGAACATATGCAACATGTGAAGTACTATGTGCAATATTTCCATCAAAAATAGTTTTACCTATAGTCTTTAATGTGGATGCACAATCATGGAAACTAAGACCTCGTTTGTCATTAGGTAACTTCTGAACAAACAAGATATCTTGAATATATTTTAAACCAGAATTCATCTTATTCAGAGAAGCTTTAGAAGAATCCAACTTAGATAATGCAATCTTCAGTTTGCCAGCTAAGTCTTCCTGTTCAGCCTTAATAGTCTTCAAATTTATCTTCAAGAATTCAATTTCTTGCTGCACTTCTCAAAATCATCTTCCGGTGAACCATATTTATGACCCTCAATAATCAACTTATCAGCCATGCAATTCTTATTTCCTTCCAAGATATGAACCTTTGATTTGGTATCCTCTAACTCTTTCTTAAGCGACAAAATATCTTATTTTTGCTTCAGAATATCTTTTTCGAATAACCTACTCATCTTCATAGATTTTTCCAAAAAAATTCTAAATTCTACTTTCCAATAATCTTCTTCATCTGATACTTCATTATTAACATTCTCTTCAGCAGAACTAGCATTCGACAGAGTAGACTTAGCCATAAAAGCCATTAATTTGCCATTCATAATATCTAAAGGATTAGACTCAATATCTTTCTCTTCTTCTGAAAAATTATCATCCTAAGTTTTCAAAGCTTTATACTTGGGATTTTTTTTCTTGTTAGGACAGTCATTGACAAAGCGACAAAACCTTGACAATTAAAACACTTGATATTTGTTAAAGTCATTTTTTTCTCAGACTTCAATTCCTTCCACTTAGCTTTCTTAGGTTTCATGAATTTTCAAAACTGATTCATTTACTTAGTCATATCATCATCAGAATCCGAATCAATCTCAATTTTTGTTTTAGGTTTCTTGACTGATGCTCTAAAAGCTTTCAAAGCCAAACTGTTATTATTTATTGATTTTCCCTTATTTAAATGATTTTCTTCGAAAATCTAAAGATTTTAAACCAATTGATTCATAGTGAGGGTTTTTAAATTCTTATTTCCCTTAATAGCATCCACCTTTTGAATCAAACTTTGAAGTAAAAGACCTTAGAACTTTTTTGACAATTACTTTTAGGGATTTTTCATCCAAGTTGAAAATAGAATTAACAATGTCATTCAGCCTTGCATAGAATTGATTGAATATCTCATCTTCTTCCATTACAATAGTTTCGAAGGATTTATTTAACTTTTGTAGTTTGGCTTACTTGATAGTATCAGTACCCTCACATATAGTTTGCAAAACATCCTATACTTCTTTTGCAGTTTTGCATGTGCAAATCCAATGAAACTCATCAACAGACACTCCATTATAAATACCATTTATGGCCTTATTATTACAGTTGGGGCATGCTTTCATCTTTAGTCTACTGGGCATTAGGTTTAGAAACTGTTTGCACATTAGTGGTAATTGTGGGCTTTGAATAATCATCCTTGATGTGAATTTTAATTTCAATCCAATAATATCTGTAAGTATTCAGTTGACTACTTGAAACAGTGGTAATTACAGGTCAATCATACAGGGAGCTCCAGTAAATTTAAAATAAAAAAATCTGAACTTTTTTAATTAACTAATAAAAATTGCAGAGATTGATTTTGAAGTGAAAAAAATATCAAAAATATTAACTAAGTAAAGTGCAAAAAAAATTGATTATAAAATACAGATCAAAACAATCAGGAATCCATTAAGTGAATCAGTTAACCAATTCATGCAATTTAATCTATTCTTTTATCTCAAAATTAACTCAGATCAAAAACAACTCAATGTTTCTGATTTGGAGGATTTTTCTTTCTAAAAATTATTTTTAAAAAAAAATAAAAGTCAAGATCTCCTTCACCTTATAAATACAAAAATTATCCTAAGCATCATTTATTAGATTAAGTAAAAACTATCAAAGGCACACAAATCTAATCATAATTTATCTAAATGAGTATAAATGATCAAAAGTAAATCAAAGGTTTACCTGAGGCATAAAGACAGATGTATTATGGTAGGCATGCAATTAAAAAGACAATAAAAAAATAGATCAACTACATAAAATTAATGTACTTAACTTCATCCTAGTGCTTTGATCTAAAAGTTTACTCCTCCATTGAATAGAACTTTATCAATTTCTTCATAAAAATCAATCAATCTTGTACAATAGTTGTCTCAAAAGTTCTCTCTTCTACTCTTAAGTTTTGGAATAGGGCTCCAGAATACAAAGAATATTTCAGAAATAATACTATTTAAGGAGAAAAAAAAAGAGATGAGAGAGGGGAAAGAGAAAGAGGAATTTCTTAGTTGGAGGGGAGATCGGATCAGGAGGAGCCTTCCATGGTGGTCTCCTTTTATACTTTTCAAGCTCGTCAAGTTCATTGAATTTAGACCTCTTTTTGGTGGATTCAGAGATAAGATCTTTTGCTTGTTGATTAGGTTTATCTTCTTATATGAGAGAGATCTTGGAAATTAGATGAGGTGGAAGCTTTAGGCATTCTTATCTGATTTTCATATGGGGTCCATAGAGGGATGTGTAGCAGTTATACTTCAATGGTGTAAGTGCAATTGCAATCCCGCCTAAAAAATGTACTTGAAACTGCCCAGGCCCATATTTTCTCATTTAAGCTCAGATTTATGCAATCTTGGGCTTTACAAATATCTATTTTGAAAGAGCTTTCCAATAGTGGGTCATTTACATCAATCTGACGTCTAGATTGAGAGTTATGGTCATTTTAAGATCTGTTATCATGAGAAAAATGAGATTGAATTTTGAATTCTAATTTGTCATGGACTCTATCTCCATAGTGGTTGTGACTTGTTAGCGAAGTCAGAAGAATACTCCTTTGCACAATAGGATGAGATGAGATCTTCTAGAAGCCTTAGTTGATCTTCAGGTCAGATCCACAGACAGATAAACTCCAAGTGTGTAGATCTTCAAGCAGTGGGACCCGAATCATCTTAGGGTTCCGTGAGTCTTACAAATTTCATTTTCTATACATTCTAATTAAACCCATCAAATACTGAAGAGTTCATATTGAAGCGGGACCCGTCTGAACAGAGTTCTACTCCAACTGGAATTCATTGGAAAAAAATTGCAAATATTCTTAATTAATGCATAAAATGTGCAAAAATTGTATAAATTCCAATTTTTAAGTGACAATGCATAAAATGATGAAATTGAATGAATAATGATGTATTTAACCAAATTAAGTCCCTAATCTAATCTAAAATGATGCCTAAATGATGCAAATTCATAAACTTAACAATCTTTAATAATATCGCACACATCATCATTAATGGATTTAAAAAGCACAATCATGCTTGCTTCCAATAAGTATAATTTGTACTATTAAACAATGGAGACTTGGAAGTAGATATGCCTTCTATATTGAATACCATTCTAGACATCTCTTAGG
Source organism: Sextonia rubra (assembly GCA_037013555.1). NCBI lineage: Eukaryota > Viridiplantae > Streptophyta > Magnoliopsida > Laurales > Lauraceae > Sextonia > Sextonia rubra. Next base: position 72,233,795 of record JASUAD010000001.1, read on the forward strand.
ATCAAACACAGTAAATTATTGTAACCCGCTTTGATACCACTTGAAGGTTTTTAGGAGTCGTTTAAAATAGATCTACGTAATCAATTTCAATACTATGCGTGCAAACAATCAACTACGCAGTAGAAATAAATTAAACAAAAACACACACCACAAGAAGATATGAATTTTATATGGAAACCCAAATCAGGAAAAAATCATAATTGAAAATCAAGCACAATGAATCATATCACAGTTATAAAATATATACTCACAATCTCTATCCGGTTATCTCACAACCTAAGGACTTGTGATCCCCATTGCATAGCACCTCGCTACAACGATTCCCTGCCTTCCTCAATTACAGATCCAAGTACCTAGATGCCTTCTAAAAGTTGTACTTGACTCCTCAAAACTGTCTTATACGCTTAGAAGATGATCTTCTACAAAAATATGCAGAAGACAAGGATATCTAGAGTAAAGCTTCAAGCCTTTCACTAATAAAAACTTCTAGAGAAGATGATCTCCAAATAAGTAATCTCTACCTAAAACAATGAGATCTCTACTTAGGGTTGAGAGAGAACCCCTTTAAATAGCTCCAAATTTGTACCTCATAAGTATATTCTAACCAGAAAAGGACTTGGCACAAAACAGGAAAGTTCCACTTAAAACATACTTAGGAAATTTCAAGTTGGTGGATTTTTTCGCATAGGTCCGATCGATCAGGTCGTGTCCTAATCGATCAAATTGGGCTACCGACATTAATCTGATCGATTGGATCTTCGCTCAATCAATTCGGTAGCCCACTTTGAATTTTCAGGATTTTCTTTATTTCAACTACTATGGGACTTTATTGCCTTTATAAACTCCTAGTCTAAAAATAAATAAAAATACAACTTTGACTTGGATTTAAGTTTTGTTCAATCCATGAATTTAGCCAACATACAGAATTCCTTTCAGAGTGTGCAGTTAGGTCCCAGGAATATGAGATTAAATCTTGAGATTGAGATGATTTGCTCTTGAGTGAATTCAGGCTTTTGTATCCTAAAGGATAACTTCCCAAGGACAAGCTTTATTTTTAAAAATTCGATGATTAAGCTCACGCCATATGTTCCAAGTGAATGGAGGGAATCATAACTTCACTACAATTATATCATCATCATTCCTATGGTTGAATTTAGAAAGAATGTTTTCCATCTGCTTAATAATGGGCTTACCTCTTTTGGGCAGTAGCACAAAAGGAAGCAACTATAGAATCCCAAATGTGCATGATAAAAATGCAATCAATCAAGATATACCTGCAACTGTGAGCATTTGTAAAGCATACAAATTGGGTCGTAGAAAATTTATTTTGCTGCGAAAACATCTTCAGTCTTTAGACCATTATGTAGAGCCAACTTAGGTGGTCATATAGTGCTTGTTAATATGCCTTTTGAACCAAAGAAGATTGCACCAAAAAGAGTTAACTTGCTCATCAATATCACGATAGGTAGACTTTAAACTAAAGTTGCCTAGCTCAGAGGGAGACCAAACCACCTCATCACAAAATTCTACTGAATATTAAGGCATCAAAGAGTTCAAAAGGAAGATTTTTATAAGCTGAGAAAAGAAAAGCTGTAGAAAATTCCAATAACCATTTGTGATGAAATGACTCAATAAAACATCCTTGCCCCAAGCCTAGATGATAAGTAGTTCTAGCTCCGATTTGGTCTATCAACCTGCTGCCAAGAAGCCAAGGATCTAATCAAAATCGAGTACTTTTTCCAACACCAATTAAGTGGTTAATGTGTTGTAGAGTTGAAGCTCTACCATGGAGAATACCATGCCCTCACTAAGAAGTAGAGGAGGCACACTCAACATCCCAAAAACCTTTTTTTTTATGTAGTTGCTGAATACCCACTCCACCCATAATGATTTCCTTTTAGAAACAATGCTCCATACTTGCCTTAAGATGAAAGATTAAGCAAAGTGCCTGGTAGACACGATGCCTAGCCCACCATGATTCAAAGGACAACAAATCTTCCACCAAGAAACAATGTGAAGCTTCCTAATGTCTTGAAAATTACACTAGAAAAAGTTTTTGAGATGCTTCTCAATGAGGTCTATGCAACTCCTAGGAAGAATAAAACTTGTATCCTAAAAACTGTGAAAGGAGAAGAGTGTTGAATTGGTTAACTCGACTCTTCCAACATAGGATAGCAGGGCACCTTTCCAACTAGCCAATCTTTTCCTTATTTTCTCAATTAGTGGAAAATGTTGAACTAGCTTTAACCTAAAAGAAAAGAATGGAAGGCCCGATGATTTTACTGGAAGACATTTTTCCTTGAAATTAAGGATTGAAGAGATAGCTTCTCTGACTTCATCAACGACATTAGAGAAAAAGATTGAGCTCTTGCTTTCATTTACCTCCAAACTAGAGAAATAACGCAAATCCTCAAGTTAACATGACTAACCACCAAAATGTGGGCCACATCAAATATCATAACATTCATTTGATAAAAGGAGGTGAGAAATTAAAACATTTTCTTTAGAGTAGCATGATGGAATCAGCCCATTGGTACAACAAACATTTAAGGTGGAAGAGAGAAACTCCATAACAATGCAGTAAAGGTAAGGAGATGGCGGGCAGCCTTGTTGAAGTCCTCTATTGTTATTAAAAAAAGCCACAAGCCTTACTATTAACTAAGATACAAATAGCAGGGTTACCAACACATTCCATTATTCAAAGAATCATGGTTAAAGGGAACTTCATAGCGTTGAGAGTTGCTTCAAGAAAATCTTATCTCACACTATCAAATGCTTTATTGATATCAAGCTTTAAACACAATCTCGCTTTACCTTTTTCAAGATGGAAACCTTTGAATAGATCATGAGAAAGTAGAATGTTATCCACAATGTTCCTTCCTAGAATGAAAGCAGATTTGGGGGTGGGGGCACTTATCAACTTTTTAACGAAAGGCTTCATCCTATTGGATATAATTCTAGCAATGATTTTATAGAGCTCATTGGTGAGGTAAATAGGGCGAAAATCAGATGGGGAAGAAGGTGCCTAAGACTTGGGAATAAGAGCAATGAAGGTACTTTTCACTTGGTGAAGCAACTTGCACTGTATGAAGAAGTCTTGGATGGCTGTTGAAACATCTTTGCATATGATAAACTAGTAGACTATGAAAAAGTGAGTGTTGAAACCATTTAGACCCAGGGATTTATGAGGATTACAGCCTCCAATAGTATCGTCAATTTTAGAGATGAGAATAAGCCTACATAGGATTTCAGCACCTTCACTACTGAGAGCATCTCTAATTACGATGTGGGGGAGTCCATAGCTTGATAAGGCCTCTAGTCAGTTGGGGCTTGTATACTTTTGAAGCAATCAATAAAGACTTCTTCAATGTGGGAGGGTTCAGTGTATGAACTACTAGTGGAGTCACTGATGCTTTCAATGGTAAATCTTTTCCTACTGGAGTCTATGAGGGAGTGGAAATATTTGGAATTTGAATCACCTAGATTGAGGTGCTTGTCCTTGGCCTTTTGCTTCAGCATACTTTCTTCCATGAGGACAATTTTTGAGACTTTCTTTGGTCTGCTTTTCAGCTATGAGAAGAGAAAAGGAGGATTGAGCAAATGCCAACTGAGGTTGGAGAGTATTAAGCTTAAGCTTGTGCCCAGTTTCCTCAATTCTGGTAGAAAATGAATTTTTTTTCTTTTTGCCATAGTTTGAGAGACCTAACATTTGCCATGTTCTTAACAACCCTGAACATAGCAGAACCACTGATATTGACATCCCATGCCTCTTTGACAACGTTGAAGAACGTTGTGTCTTTTGCCCATGCATTGAAGTAGTGGAAATGAGATTTAGAGGTGCATTAGTGAGTACTCGAAATCAAAATTGGCCTATGATCATAGATACTTAGGTTCATAAGTGAACCCTTAAAATTGTTTGCCAGTTGGAGAAATTCGGTATTGACTAGAACTCTGTCTAGCTTACATTCAATTCTATCAAAGCCAGAATGGGAATTAGACCAAGAATATGCCGCACCTGAAAAAACAAGGTCTTCAAGATTACATTGATCAATATGATTATTAAAATCTTACATATGGGTGAGATTAGGCTTAGCTCCTCCCACTTTCTCCTCCTCCCATTGTTGACCCATGAAAATTTGCAAATAATGCAGCGAAGGCATTACAAGCTTTGGATTATAAAGTTCCAAAGTTTTCAAAGTACTTGGACCTCATCTCAGCTGAAATCAGCTTCAGAGACTCTTTGCTAGCTCCTTGGGAATCACTGCAGGACCTGGCACTTTCACATGTTGAAGCAAACTCCTATTCAACGAAATACTTTCAAGTACATTTAAAGACTACTCCTCAAGGATTCAGAGCATTTGGACATCATTTGGATCCAAACTTGGTCTAGATAATCATATACTATGCTCCGTGGGTCCTTGTGCAGAGTGACATCCCATGAAGATCAAATTAGCTGAAACTCTTAGAGGATGCTCAAATGATGCCCAAGACAGGCCCTACAAAATTTTAGGTTGAATAGACATCATCGAACCCAAAAGCCACAAGCATGTCAACTTGGGGTCAGTCCCCCTCAAGCCATGGGATCACTGACCAATGTCCTACTTCCTGATATCCAAAATTGATGAAATTTGGGTGAGAATCTTCAGTTATACTCAGAAGATATTCTGCAAATTTTCAAGTTAAAAGGACTCCGTTTGGTATGAATTTCACTATATGTTAGCTTAGAGGACAGTGACACCGAGTTATGGAGGTCACTAGCTAAAATCTTATTTCCAGGAGGCCAAAGCTGATGAAATTCAGAGCAAATACTCAAAGAATGCTCAAAGTTACTCTTCCAAATTTTCAAGTCAATTGGATGTTGTTCGGGTAGAAAACAAGCTACCTATCTACAGTGTGGGGTGAATAGTGACTTAACACATGCAATAAAGAGGCCACTACTCGAAATCCTACTTTCTCAAATCCAAACTGCATGAAATTTGGGTGAATAGTCCAAGATATCCCTGATGTCAGTTCCTCCAAGTTTCGAACCAAACTGAATTCATTTGGGCCTCAAACAGCTGAGACAAGGGCCCATTTTCATAAAAAGTCAACTGGAGAGTTGACCAACTTTTGAACGTCAAAACAGTTTAAAACTTCTATGACATACTCAAAATAGTGTCAAGAAGCAACCCTCCAAGTTTCGTGGCAATCAGACATCGTTCGGGCCCTAAACTGGCAACAACAGGTCACATATACAAAAGTCCGAAAACGGGCCTTGTCCGTGACCGCGGCCCAATCAATGAAGGAGTTGACCAATCTCAGATGGTCAAGTGAGCTGAAACTTCTATGACACACTCAAAATAGTGTAAAAAAGCATCCTTCCAAGTTTTATGGCGATTGGACTTCGTTTGGGCCCCAAATAAGTGAAAATAGGTCGCAAATGCAAAAACCCGAAATTAGGCCTTGGGAGCGTGACAGCGGCCTGTTCATTAAGGGAGTTGACCAACTTCAGGTGGTCAAAACGAGTTGAAACTTCTATGAAACACTCAAAATAGTATCAAAAACCATTCTTCCAAGTCTCATCAAGATTGGACTTCGTTCGGACCCCAAACAAGTGAAAATGGGTCACAAATGCAAAAGTCCAAAAATGGGCCTTAGGAGTGACCGCGGCCTGTTCATCAAGGGAGTTGACCAATTTCAGATGGTCAAAATGAGTTGAAACTTCTATGACACACTCAAAATAGTGTCAAGAGGTATCCTCCAAGTTTTGTGAAGATTGGACTTCGTTCGGACCACAAACAGGTGAAAACGGATCACAAATGCAAAAGTCCAAAAATGGGCCTTGGGAGTGACCGCGACCTATTTATCAACGGAGTTGACCAACTTCAGATGGTCAAAACGAGTTGAAACTTCTATGACACACTCAGAATGGTGTCAAGAGGCATTCCTCCAAGTTTTGTGAAGATTGGACTTCGTTCGGACCACAAACAGGTGAGAACGGATCACAAATACAAAAGTCCAAAAATGGGCCTTGGGAGTAACCGCAGCTTGCTCATCAAGGGAGTTGACCAACTTCCGATGGTCAAAATGAGCTGAAACTTTTATGACATGGTCAAAATAGTGTCAAGAAGCATCCCTCCAAGTTTCGTGGCGATTGGACTTCGTTTGGGCCTCAAACAGGTGAAAATGAGTTGCAAATGCAAAAACCCAAAATTGGGCCTTGCTGCGGTCATGGACCCTCAAAGGGCACTTCTTGTGGTTTTGGACGGTTCTTCTCCACTTTCTTTCGAAGTGTAACCTCCCACAACCTCCCTTAACTCCTTGGAACTGTCAGAAACTGCTGGGGAAGTCTATAAAAGTCTAAGATTTGAAAAGCAAATGGAGGAGAATAGAGATACACGGACAGTGAACGCACAGGGTGAACATACAGAGAATTCGAAAACACAAGAGCATTCAAGTAAGGACAGTAGCATTCCATGTCATTTTTCCTCTCCTTTTCTCAATTACGAAGGTGAGCAAGAAGGTTCAGAGGAGGAGGAATGGAGAGGGTGACTAAAAAACAAACCATGTTCATGCAGTAATGACTATTCGAAGGATGACGTTGTCATTTTTGTTTTCTCATTCGGGAGGGTTTCTTGGCCATCACAAAGGTTGTGAACAAGCCCCTTTGGGCCTCATTTTGTTCCTTGAAAGCCATAGGTTCAGAATGACACAACTTTGGCTTCTTATGATACCCTCTTCGGACTTGAACAAAAGATAGTCCGTAAATATGAATGATGAATTACAAAGTTTTCAATCAATTCCATGGTTGAATTCGATTCTCAACGGTTGTTCAACAACCCAAAAGTCATAAAAACGGAGTCTCAGCACTTGAAAAAAGTTTGGAAGAAGAATCAGCACGAACAGCGCGAAAACGGAGGCAAAACAGTGACTGCAAAGTCACTGTCTGTCAGTGACCGTGACTCATGGTCACTGGCAGGTGCCAATGACTGAGGCAGTGACCGTGGGTCACGGTCACCCCAATTTTTTCCTTCTTTTTTTGCATTTTTTCCGACTTTGTGTACACTTTTTCTGTAATTTCCAAATTGAGATTACATCTAAGACTTGAGGGAGGGGTTGTAAACTTTATAAACTTGTGTAAACAACTTGCATCCCAGCGATCAGGGCATTAGAACCCATGTAAACAAAAAGGGAACTTAATGATGAACTATAATTAATTCCCATTCTTCTTACGCTTGAAGTGCGTGAATGTTGGACATTGAATCCATTATACATCTCCACGCCATTTTTAAGCGCGATCAGACCCATTTGATGGAGTTAAAGTCTCCTCACACAATCCATAGCCCACTAATATGTTAAGAGCATGCAACAAAAGATTTCTAGAGTTTGGATCTATCTTGGGCAGCATTTGCACCATAGCATATGGTTACAAAAAAGATTTCTCCAAAGTGTTGAACTTTATAGCGGATATGTTGTTCTAAGTCTTCCTCGAATTTTGCTTCCATGAAATTTGGTCCCACCATGAAATTGAACCAATGATTGATCATGTCCTCAAATTTTTACCTATCTAGAAATTCCATTTTAAATCTACTGCGTAAAATACAAATGACCCCTAAACTATTTTTACTCGTCCCTTATATATTAACAAATTTTTTTTAAGGGTGTGGGTTTTCAACCCTCTTTAATTGTCATAAAAAGCATGACACCTTATAATCAACAAAGACCACCATTAGTTAAATTTGAGCTAATATAGTTGTTACAACTAGGGTTACCAATACAAGCTACCTCTTTCCCTTTCCAATTTTTCAACCATATCTTCCTCTTATTTATGACAAAATTTGGATGAAGGTGGTTTAGAAAAGATAAGTCCTGGCATACCTACAAACTTTCAACTTAGCTCTCCTTAATAAAATAGGATGGCAATTCATGCACAACCACCAATCTTTATTTTACAAGGTGTTCAAGGTTAAGTATTTTTCAAATGTCCATTTTCTCCAATCTAGTGTAGTCAAGAACCCATCCTTTGCTTGGAAAGGAACTTTTTTAGTCAAGAGAATTCTATAGGAGATATGTAGATGGAGGTGGGTGATGACCAGAAGATAAAGATTTGGGAAGATAGATAGTTACTGACTCCCCTCACCTACATAGTAATTACACTTAAACGGGTCCTATCAGAAGATGCTGTAGTAAAGGCTCTTATTCATCAAAATACTAAATGGTGGGATGCACAAAAAGTTCGAAATATTTTTCAGCCTCATGAGGCAGATGCGACCCTAAAAATTCCTTCGAGTGATGTATTGGTATGGGCCGAAAACAAATCAGGTAAGTTTTCTGTTAAGAGTGCTTATAGGGTTCTGCTAAAGTTATGACAGAACCAAAGCATAGGTGAAAATTCAAACACAGGTACTCAAAGAAAATTTTGGATGCGGTTATAGAACATGAAGTTGCCCACCAAAATCAAGACTTTTGCATGGAGAGTATGTAGCAAGATATTACCAACTATGATTAATCTTACAAAAAGAAACATCTTTTCTAGCACCATTTGTGATCTATGCATGGGAGAGTTTAAAGATTGCATGCATGCCCTATGCTCGTGTCCTCAATTGCATTAGGTGTTGAGGGATTACTTTTCAGGGGTATTTTTTTCTCAGGGATAGAATAATTTTGGCTTGTTTATATGAGAGTTGGTAGAGAAGGAGCCAAAATTTGACTTGGAAAGGTTTTTTTTTTTTTCCATGGCATGGGAATATAGCATAGAAGGAATCTCTTTATCCACAATCAGGAGCTAGTGGACCCATGAGTAGTTGTTGAAGGCACAACATCTTTAATACAGGAGCTTAAACGTTCTTTAATTCATAGGAAGACCTCTTTAAAGGAGAAAATTTTATGGTGACAACCTTCCACCAATGGGTGTTTTTAAGCTTAATGTGGATGGAGCTTTGTTTAACAAGATCCAGAAGGTGGGTGTGGATGTTATTCTTAGAGATGAGATAGGTGATGTGGTTATAGCTATGAGCAAAATAGAAAATGGAGTAGAAGAAGCTAATGATATTAAAGCCTTAGTAGCACTGAGGGGGCTTCAAATGATTTGCAACATTGAGGTTAGAAATATCATTTTCCAACAAATCCCACACAATTAACCCGAAACTTTGTTGAGAAAATCTATCAAAATCCAAGTTATGAAAGCACGCATTCCACATTTGCTTCACATGAGGACATAGGCACAAGGCGTGTAAACAATTTTCCGCCACACTTCCACAAAGGTCATATGTGTTGGAACTAACAACATTCCTCTTCGCAAGATTTTCTTTAATTGGGAGGACCTCGGTGCAAGCTCTCCATGCAAAATTCTTAGACGTTTTGGTTAGACAATAAAGATGTAAACTTTTGTGTCGCATGTATACAAAAATGTCCCACATTGCCTTTTCCTTGTAATTTTCTTCACATATGGCAGTCATTTGTTTTCAGGTTGTGGGTTATTCTCCAATAGTCCAATGGCTTCTTCAAAACGATGTCCTTGTTATGTATCCATTTATTCGTTCATTTGGGTGTTATGTGTGGTGCCTAAGTTGGACTTTGTTTATCTAGAGACCAGGTTCTTATTATAAGGCCTTTGTGACCGTTGGGAGTGAGTGAAGTACAAAATGTACCTACAACACCTTTTTGCCATGCCATGCGGGTGGACCTACGCTCATGTACATGGGGAGTTCAGCCCCCACCATACATGGAAAAGCCCATAAATATAGCCCATCATGCCTATCCCCCATTTAAAAACCCATGGAATCCCCTTTCTCCCCAACTCCAAAATATCCTGTTAGCAATCAATCCCTTTTAAAGTCCCAAATTCGAAATCCACAAATGGGTTCCTGCTCTGGCATCAAAATTGGCATCCACATGGGGCACATTGTGTGGTCTATCTCTCTGCATGTATTCCTATTCAGCTTTCCCTCTCTCTCTTAAGTGGTAACGAGCCCTAAGTTTATCATTATCAAAATCGAGCTGGCCTTTTATGGAAGTTACACATAAGGATCAAGGAATTGATTCGATCAACATGAATTGATAAAGGAGACGATGGCTTTTTTTTTTTAATCTTATGATGATCATAGCTTTTTACCATAAAAATATCGTACAACTCTTCTAGTTCAAGCCCACATCAAATCATAGTTTTAAAACTCTACTTAAACATGATTACATTGGAAAATATATTAAAGTTCCAGCCATAACAAATAATGGTCTTTTGTGTTTGGTTTAAGACCTAAAATATATTGAAACTTCATTATTATCATCTTAATATTCTATTTTACTATTTTACATTTGTCCATTTGTAGGACTCCAATAGAATCAATAGTTGGCTAAGACAAGGCATTTGGGGACGGGTACATAAGTGGCATATTATTCAATTGCCCTAATTGTTTATCTTAGGAAACCACTAAGAATGATAAAAGAAGGAAAATCTTGTAATGGCTTCAAATTTAATTGAAAACATATAATTCGAATTATAATGTACTAAGTTTCTTGGATGAAATATGTCTCGCCACTATTTGGTTTTCTAAGCAGTTGATACTTTTCTGCCCATGAAATAAATGGGTTTTATTGAATTCTATGTGTAAATGTATTCGTGTTAAACATAATCTATAAAGTCTCTATTCATTTATTTAAATAATTATGGAAAAAGTGTATAGTATAAAATGCCCATCCGAATGTTGAAACTACATCAATGAAAAATATAAAAATTGTGAAAAAATCATATATTATATCAAAAGTACAAATGAATAACTCATAAAATGACACATCTAGTTTGTTGTTGATGGTCCTTACTCTTATTTCTTGTGACAAATAGATAGATCAATAAATCATGTTCATATCATTTCATGAAGCTTTGAAAATTACCCGTATGTCATTATTGTCATCTATATTTATCATTGTAATAAAACCCTTATTGTGATGAAGGTACTTTATAATAAGGTCTTCAACTCTTACGTCTCATTTTAATGCTTTAAGTGCAATGTATAATAACGATATATATGTTATGTCATTTAACAGATACCTTAACTTTTGTTTTCCACCCTTATATTGGGAACGAGTCAGTTCAAATTCAAACTCATGATCATAATGGAAGATGGGTAAGACCTTAGTGTCTGACATGTTGTTGGTATTGGAAATTTATACTAAAAACATACATTTATGTATTTGTTTTTTACTGATTTATTTATTAGTGAAATTTGTCTTTTCATCTTAATGAGAATTTATATGAGCAAATGGTTGCCTTGTTATTTATTATGCATGTGTATGTCTTTTATTTTATAAAGTAGACAAATTAGTGTGTAGAGTTCAGCTTACACGCAAAAGATTTGTTTGTCGGTTCTTATAGAATATAAGTTGTTGTTCACAATTTAGATGAAGTTGGACACACCATTGTGCGATTGTAGTATGATGTTTCAGCAGGCTTGCCTTAGTTGTGAAAAATGGTATAGTTTCGACTCGTTATGCTAGTACACTTTGTGTATATTGAACAGAACCGCTTTTAGGTATATTGTCTTTATATTGACTATATGAGACGATTAACATCCAAATGGTTATTATGAGTGTTTGTATTCTTAATCCCAACATAAATAATAGACATATATTTAGTATTTAACATTTTGATTTGCAAAGGAGTAAGATCTTTTATGGGTTAATAATATCAGTAAATTGGAGGACTACACTACGTGTATAGTGCATATTAGTTTATTGATGAAATCCACATCTTGTAATAAGGATTGATAATATCCTCTTGATGAAACTTATAAGTTTTGACTATGTCAAAGCCTGCAGGTGGATTTTGTGTCCGACATATCAAATAAATTAAGTGTAAGATCTCAAGGAATTATAAAGTTATCGATTAAATATAAGTGTTAGTAATTATTTAATTGATGGATATCTGAAATCTTAACGTAGGGAGATTAATAAGCATTTAATAACAAGAAGTTCAAACTATTATTTTGAAAATAAGGACATGAGTACAATTATAATTCTCTAGTGGACTTAATTGTAATTTATGGAACTAGGATTCTAATTTGAATCGAATTAGGGTTTCCTGTTTACATAAGAAACTTATTCCTTATTTCCTTCTTAAGGTCCATATTGTAGCTTATAAATATCCGCTATTGTTCTCTGGGAAAAACATACAAGAGAAATCTTGTTTTTGAGAGTAAAGAGAATTAGTAGAAGAAGCCCACACCCTGGTGCGAGTTCGAGCATAAAGAAATATAGTAGAAGGTATTGAGATTTTTGGGTTACTATAAGACCTAGGTCAAATCGGCGACATCTCGCAGGTATGGTTTTTTATTATTATCGTCTAAAGTTATTTCTGCAGTGATCTGTGCATAATATCTAGGAATCCGAGGAGCTGACTCCCAACAGTTGGTATATATATAAAGCCATCAATGTTGTATTAGCAATGGAATAGATGGTTTTACATAATAATGATGGAATACATGTAAAGCATTTAATATCGAACATAAAGATTGGTTAAACAATCTCATAAGCATTTGTTACTCTACAATGTTAGAAAAAGAAAAATTACTTAAATTATATGTAATGAAATTGCATGGCCTTTGTATATTTTGCACTCATCCATACTACAAAAAAATGTTAAATAAAGCTTCTCAAGAAAATCATGACATTCATGATAAAATCATACATTATTATGTTGCACAAATTGAATATAGACAAATGGGAAGAACCCACTAACATGCTTACATTTTCATTTCACATTAATAGTCAATGGTTTACAATGTAATATTGCATGAAAGTTAACGAGATAAACAGAATGCAACCAAATAGATCGAATAGTAAAAAGATGAAAGAGGGAGAACCATTACCTTCACCAATACATCATGACAACATAAGAAGATGTTTGTGGGAACCAAACAAAGCAAAGTGTAAGCAACTTGAGCCACCAAATAGGAAGATTTGAAAGTTGGAAAAGAAAAGGAGTTGTATTTGTTGTTGAAGGTGCAAGAAGAAGAAGAAAAGAGGATTTTTGCTATTTAAAGTATAATAGAGGAGAGTCAAATTCAAATCTCCTCTATTAAAACGAGCATTGAATCCAATGTTTTTTCCCACTACAATTGGAAAAAAAAAAAGAACATCCCTGAAAGTGATCCTAGGTGATCCCTTCCATGCCTGTTAAAATCAGGGCTTTTTTTTGGTGTAGAGGCCATCTAAGGTGATTTTTTGGGTAAAATTCTCAAAATTTATGCATACACAAAAATTATTATATTAAAAAATTATTTCATATTACAAAATTTGTCAGTCCAAATATCAAATATAAAGGATGAAATATAAGTTTCAAATATTATTTCAGTCATTAATTTTAAGTATCGACTTCAAACATCCTGCATAATAGCTTGAAACTAAATATTAAATATTTAAAATCAAATCTACCTATCAAATGATTAAATATATAAATAATTCAGAGGTGACTTGGATGACCCTCCCTTTATATTTGACTTGGCCCTTCTTTAAAATCATATTGCATGGGAGAGTCAAGACTCAGAAGTCAACCTCGAGAGTCTTCCAACCTTGGAAGGGAGGGCTTGAAATTAAGGTGGAGTCGGAAGATTGGAGTTTCCTCCGGGTGGGCATATCAATCTTCCAGTGTGTGCAAAGAGATGTCAATCATTGAATAACATCTTTCCTGTGCAAGTGGCCATGTGTGGGGAGGAGGAAGACCCGGAGGTTTCCTCTGATTCTATTGCCTAACCTTGTTAGGGTCAAAGCCTGGTAAGTTTCTGTGATAAGAAAATTTTACACTTTCAAACCATTTAAAAAACTTGAAAAAAAAAATTAATTAAAAAGGATTTAGGATCCATTTACCATTCAAACTTTCCAGTTTTCATGGGTTGGGCCGGCCTGAGCCCTATCCAAGAATGGCCTATATTGGCTGGACTTGGGCTCTACATTTAGGGCAATTGATGGACCGAGGCATTAGCCCGGCTGATTAATGCTTAAAGAACCGTCCCAACATGGCCTGATAAATGTAGCACAGTGGCAAATACAGATTGTAAATGGCTCTGCCTGCTCTGGTTACACGTCTGTTGGCTGGAACCAGTCCAAAATATTGACTGATAACGACCTAGTCTTGAACAAGGTCCACCTGGACCAATCCAGCCCTTCAACATCCTTTCTGAATCTGCACATTGTGTTTCTTCTTATCTTCTTTTGCAGGCTATTTATTGAATAGGATCATTGTACGGTGAAGGGGAAGACAGGACCTTCTCAGGCCATAAATGTCGGGCCAAGTGGGCCGAGACCTGATTGTATTTAGTTTACGGGGTCTTCCAGGTCGCAATCTTGGGACTTACTCTGACCCAAAACCAAGTTACACATGTATTCAGCTCATAGTGAGTTCACTGGGTCAAAGCTGTAATCTTAATAGCATACAAATAAAATAAAAATAAACTGCAATAACAAATTCTAGTTATTACCTTTACATCAGACTTGGTTTGAGTTAGCTGAGTGGGTCTATGAAATTGGATCCAATCCTTGTAGCCTAAACATGGACCCAGCAACCATTAATTTGTCAATGGTTCGTACCGAGCTGCTGATCAGCTTGTTAGGGACATGTAAAGCCATTTGTGGGTGAATGTCCCTTTGTGAGGAAAAAAAGAAAGGATGTTAATGACCCAGCTTACGGAGAGGTGGACTGGACCTAGCCTGAAAAATGTTATTGTGTTGAAAAATTGAGGGCTTGAAGGAAAGGGAGGCCAGAATGGTTGAAAGGGAGGCCAGAATGGTTGACTTTGTTAGTAGAGTCTTCAGTACAAAGTATAATGTGAGAAATCATAGCAACTGCCGGCACAGGCGTTGAGGAAACTTGACTATTTATCCTGAAGTAATTTGGTCCACTGGGGTACCAAAGTTATTATGCTAGTCCAAAATTACAATACCCTCCTTTGGGTCACATCTGCACCCTACAACCTTTTTTTGGAATACTAAAATCTAAAATCTACAACCCCCAACACATGGTTTTTTATGTGTTTTCGTAGTAGACCTAGGTTTTTCATCTGTGTTTTTGAAGCAGACTCAGGTCTTACTGGGAGTAGGTCTGCACCTCTCCTCTTCCATGCACCAAATGAAGGGCACTTCATACTTTTTTTTTTTTTATAATGCCAAAGGGCACTTTATACAACTAACGGTTTTGCTAATTAGAGAGAAAAAACAGGTATTGATTTTCCATGTGGACAAAAAGATTGCTTTCCTTAAAGAGAGGATCTCAATTTCCATGGAAAGGGTAGGACACTAGGACCACCGGATTTTTGTATATTGCATGTATAGTCAAAGTCTTTGGGCCCTTTTGGGCCCACATTTGATTAGCACTTCTACTCACTACCTCCTCTGGTTATTGTCAGGCCTAATTTTAAAGTAAAATAGGTGTATATGTATATATGGTTAAAAATCCATTATGATTTGAACGCTATTTAAAAAAGGATTAGGATAACCTAATACACTTGGTGTTTTCACATGACCCTTTCTATCTCCTTACCCTTGCCCACAAGTATATATCTAAGTGGGTCACCAGCTGAACCTCATTTATTTAAAAATATGTAAACCCATTGTGAAAGGCTTTTGGTCTACCATTAATTGTGCTTTCGGTCTACTATTAATTGTATGTGTTGACTAGCAAAACCAACCTGTGCCAGCTTTTCACCTAATGAAGTCCCCTACCATCAATACTTACAAATTAGAAAATAAGAAGTGGTAAGATAATGCAGATTTTTATGTGAAACAAGAAATTAGTGCAATTTTAAGTTGGAAGTTGCTAGAATTAAAAGAGAAAAGTATTCTTTACACATTTAATAATAGGTACAAAAAATAGAAAGATTTTTTTAACAACTCCAAGTAATTATGGATTCTTAAATAAAAAAAATAAAAAAAAAACAACACCTGTTGTAGAATGAACAATAGATGTCATCACAACAGTATGCTTAAAACTTAAAGATTGAGGGCACATTCATCTAACGCCTGTAAAATTGAGAAGGTCAAAATCAAAATTGGATCAGCTCCACAGGCTCCATTTGGAGTCAGGACTGAAATTGCAAATAAAATGTGGGCTCCGTGGCTTTGTAGAATTCAAGAATGGAAGGGTAAAAATCAAAAGCATTGTAGAATCCAAGAATGGAAGGGTAAAAATCAAAAGCATTGGCTTTCATATGATAATTTGATCCACATAATTAAATTTACATTTGACCCGCCGAGTTAGAATCTCCTAAGGGTACGGTTGTGCAACATCCATTTCCACAGAAATCGCCTGAGACAAGGTGCTGGATTTTAACAATTCCTTCTGGCTGACTTCTTGCTGCAACAACAATTTTGGCTAGGATTCTGACCTCTTAATCAAACAAATTAGAGATAAACTTATGTGACATTGCACAAATGCTTCCTAAATTTAATAAATTTGTTAAATACTAGTTAGGCTTGAACCATCTGATCTGCAACTAAGAGGGCCAAAACCTGAATTGACCCATTGGTCAATTGCAAATTGTAGTCCAACGATGCAGAAAGCTCAATCTCATTTCCACCAGGTCCAAGGTCAATGCCCAAATTTTGAGACTAATGCCTCCGGTGGCTGCGTCATTGGTTTCCACACATCCTTAACATGAGATTAATGAGTTCGACTATATATTTTATTTCTTTTGTTAAACAGAGTTCAACTATTTTAATGACATTTATAATACAACTAAACTACCATACATGCTCGCTGAATTTTTTTAATACATCAAACACATTATATCTTTCAAAAGATATAAATTAACATATGACCATGAGCAGAACTAGGTACTGGCAAAGGGGGGCCATGGCCCTCCCTAGAAATTGTAATACCCATTAAATTCTTGTAAAAGCCAATATCTAATAGGAGTTTTATAGGTTTTTTCACATATGGCCCTCCTTAAATTTTCTTTTTTACATAGTGGCCCCCTAAGAAAAATTTTCAGGTTTCACACCTGCATATGATTCTTTTATGGCCTATTTGTTTGAATGGAATCAAATCTTTTAAAAATTACTAAAACTGATTAAAATTAAAGAAACAAGGATAAAACCACAAATGGCCATTAGATAATCACCTTTTTAGTGAGAAAATGCAATCAATCCATCACCCTAACAGTTTAAGTGGGGGAAAAGTCAAATTCCATCAGTCCATCTGCATGTACACCTATTCTTCACCCTCACTTATTCACCCTTTTCCTCCTCTCATCATCTTACATCAAACGAGGAAATATAGTAGACACGGGGAATATAACGCCACACACTGAGGTTATCCTTTGAAAATCTATAGTTGAAAATGAATGCCTTCTTCTATATGAGACGTCTACAAAAATTTTAGTTTAGTAGGTACTGATCCCACTATAAAATTGACAATTGAGAATTTTAACCGCTTAAAATGAACCCCTCGGTTTGGATTAAAAGCCTCATTGGGTTTCTTTAATAAAAAAAATAAAAGCCTCATTGAATTTTCATTTTGAGTTGCTTAGATTATTGGAAGATGCGAGGGAACTAGAGTTCCACTCTCCCACATGATGATACATAGTAAGAGAGCTAAAGGATGTTGACCGACTCTTAATGTCAAAGTAAGGAAATCTTTTATTTGAATTAGAAACTGGCGGTATTATATGGGCGGAGGCCATTAGTTTTGAGGAGTTCAATTTCCAGTAGGAGTTGGGGCTTTGGAATTGAAACTTTCCCTTCCTTCAAAATGCTAGTCACTGAAGATTTCAAATTCCTAAGGATGTGTTTGATAATTTCATCTTAAACTTAACTTAAAGTAATCTTTTATTTCAAAACACAATCAACTAAACAAATCAAATCAAAATATCACATTCAAAAAAATTCTTCTATTTTTTTACACTAAAAAGTAAAAAAACTACTTTCTCATCCACTAAAATACAAAAAAAATATCTACTTTTAACACAAAAAATCAAAATGTTATATCCGCTCCTCACTAAAAAATAAATCTCATAATTAGATTGATTAAACTCTTTTTTTTATATTATTTTTTAAAATGATCGGTCACCTAACTTCACTTACCCACATAAATAAATTAATAAAAAGCACTGAACTTTCAGTGGCACACCTGTAATTTACTCTTCCATTCAGTGCATCTCCCCAGTCATTCCCTATATTAGCACCATTCTTCCTCCCTCCTCCAAACTCCAATCACCCCTCCTCCTCCTCCTCATCCCCTCCATCTACGAGAAAAAAAAAATGGCAGGATACCCTCCGGGCTCTGGCTACGGCTATGGTGCGCCCCCGGCGCAACCTTACGGCTCGAACCCCTACGCCCCACCTCACCAGCCCTACGGCTCGACCCCACCCCAGTACGGTGCGCCCCATGCCCCACCGGGCGGCGAGAAGCCCCCAAAGGAGGGTAAAGACAACAAGCACCAGCAGTACCAGCAGCACCACCAGCAGCAAGGGTACGGTGCCCCTCCTGGTGCTTATCCAGCGCCGCCGGCGTACGGTAACCCGTTCGCTGCTCTGGTGCCGTCGGCGTTCCCTCCGGGAACGGACCCGAGCCTGGTGTCATGCTTCCAGATGGCAGATCGGGACGGGAGCGGCTTCATCGACGACAAGGAGCTGCAGAGTGCTCTCTCCTCCTACAACCAGACCTTCAGCCTCAGGACTGTTCATCTCCTCATGTACCTCTTCACCAACACCAACACCAGGAAGATTGGTAAATATCACTGATCACCATCATCTACCCTCCTCTACCCTACAATTCTTTTATCTCCTTTCTTCGTTTCTTCTTGCTTTGCTGAGGTCTTTAGCTCTCTAGAGATCGAAACTTTGGAAGTGGGTTTTGCTTCCTATATCTGGTACTGTGAGATGGAAAATGCGCACGCACTTTACACGGATCTAACGCGTGCGTCTCGGGCCTATATTTTAACTGGGGAGGGGAGGGGAGGGACATTCATGTGCATCCATGCTCGCCGGCACATGGTGGGTGAGTAAGAGTTGGGGAAATGGATAGCAAAATCTTGGATCATCCATACTTGCCTTTTTGTGATTTGAGGGGAATGGAAAGAGAAATCTTAGATCAGCAAGTTTGGGGTTAAGTTAATTTCATTCCTCTGAACTCTTTTATCGGTGACCCACAAATTTAACAATTTTATATTAAAGAAAAGATCTTGTCCATCTGTTCAATCCATTTGGTTGAGGGAAAGCTGTGTGGATCTAATGTAATTTTAATTTAAGGGAATGATTTGGATAGAGTATTAAATTGGCCCCACTGTGTTATACCTCATAGTTTAATCGGGATTCTCCATGGCTTTTGACCCACGCTGATCGTGGACCAATAATAGTCCCTCACCTCACTATGGGGAGTGGTTGCTTTGGATGGAACACCACTTGCCCTAAATAGCAAGCATCATTTAATTTAATGAAGTGTGGTGGAGGACTGTTGTTTTTATTTTATTTATTTATTTATTTATAGATAAAATGAATTTCCATTATTAAAAAAAATGACATAAAAAAAAAAGAAAATAAAAAGGTACAACAGCATTATATCTATATTAAATACAATTTACAAAATAATACTCTCTTAAGGAGAATCCTTGTCAACTTTATATTTGGTTAAAGCATCAATCATGGAATTAGCTGATTCGAGGACATGCTTAAAGATAATATTAAGTGAGTGAGAAATAATCCAAAACTTTTGCATTATTAAAATCTCGAATACCTATCTGTTTGGAAAATATAAAGAGCCCTTCACCTTTGCTATTGCATAGGGTACCTCCGATATCTGTTGACCTTGATTTTTTTTATTGCTGCCCAATTAACATTAAATTTCAACACTCTTATCGGAAGAGGAGACCGTTGAACGACTCTCTTTCCTTTAATTGGTTTACGACCCATATAAATCTCCTAATTTAGAATGATATTATTGGCGTTTAAGTTCTCCAAAGTTGAAGAGGCATCTCTAAATATTCTTACATTCCTCTCCTTCTAAATGGAGTGCAAAATAAGGAATGGAACCAACCTCCAAAGAGTACATCCACATCATCTGAATTGGCCACCTATCATTGATTGAGCTGCGTCCTCAATCTTCTCATGAAAACACCAAACAACACTAAAATAAAGAAAAAGATAGTTAATAGATTCTACTTCCGCATGACACAACACACAAACATAAAAGAGCTAGAAGACCTCAAACATCTTCTTCTTAGGTTATCAACGGTAGAGACTTTTCCATTAACTACTAGTCACCAGAATGCCTCCAGTCACGGCGGTGCAAGCTCCAACCAAAGAAAAGAGAAAGTAGTTCTAAAGAAGTTGATCTTCTCCAAAGCCAAATGAAAAGCTTTTATCGAAAATTCTCCAAATATAGAAGGCTTTTAAATTTGTAGAAAAATATGGCAGACTGATTAGTAAACTTATGGTCACATTGGAAAAAGCGTTAGATGCGGGGACTCCTTACAAGTTATATGATGGAATTGAGATGCTACTAGTGTTTGCTTCATGGTGACCATGGTAAACCTGTCCCCCTTTAATGTTGCAGCCCATTGCTAAGTACATCATCATGGTGGGGTGAACACTAGGGCGATCCAGGGAGGATGAGCAATAGATGCCCGCTAGGTAAATGATCCTGTAATGGCCAGAGAATAAGTAGTCGTAATAGTTCGATTAAGACCAAAAAATATTATAATACACAACACCGAGACAGTTGTCACATGCATTTTAGGGAACTTGCTAGCGAAACATGCAGTGGGTAAATCTTATTAGGGATTTAGGGTTTGTTTGTTTGTATGAAAAATAAATTGTTATAAAATTCTGAAAATATGTTCTTAATAACAAAAAAAAGGGTGAATATCTACAAACATTTATTAAAGAGTAATTTAAATAACAGTTAGGTCATTACCATCTTAAGGCGATGGAGTGTGGCCCACCATGAGACTCTACAGATCACGTCATAAGGAGAGATCGAAAGATCCAAGCGCAGGCCAACCTATATATTATGTTCACCCTTAATCCATTCACATGTGGCCTATGAGTTTGATGGCTTTACATAAAAAAATAACAAAAATTGGCCTTTGGTCCTATGTTCGAGTGATCAGTGCCTATGGAGTTTATGTGTGTGTGGTCCATTTAGATGGCCATAAAGTGGGTCCTAGTTGGTGGTAGCATTAGACGATATGGATCGACATCATAAGACCCTCATTAAATAAACCGAACTATGAAATTCCTTTTATTAATGCGAAATGACGAGTCATGCAGAATGGCTCATGTTAGTAGAAGAGTAATTTGGGACATCTAAATGGCAGGTGGCGTTTTACGAGCGCCTGCAGCGTTTTGCTCGGATCGATCCTTTTAACGCGGGAATTTCCTGGCCCGCCTGATGGTAATGTGAGATGAACGGTCGAGATTCTTCATAACGGACTTGACTTGCGGATGTTGACTTCCTCGTGTTCCGCGTTGTACGCGGAGTTGGCTATCAAAATATTTGATTACACGAGCAAGTAATCCTCTGGTCAAGCCTTGCAAAAAATGGGTCCCACGATCCATAGAGATCGAATGTGCCTGATGATTTGGTCGGGTTGAGTCTAAATCTAAATCCATCAACAGTCGAGATTTTGGATTTTCAATTTAAAGAATTAGGGCGGGTATCTAAGTTTCGTCGTGGCCCCATTTATTTGTTCTGGATTAAATGTCTAGGAAATCATGGTAACATGGGTTTGAACAAACGTATTATTGAAGTGGTTAGGGGTAAATGATAGAAGACGAAAACTTATGCCAGCAATTGCTTTTTTATGATTTAATTTATTAGGATCAGCAATTACTTTTTTATGATCGAATTGATTAGAATGATGATTTGGTATCAAAAGGAGAGATTTTTGATGGTCATTTATTAATGTTTTTGATGGTCATTTATTAATGTTCTCACCTTTGTAGCATGAAAAATGCTCAATTTAGATCCAAGATTAAAATATATACCCAATAGTTTGGATTTGGGTCCAAAGTGAAAGACTTAGGGAGTCAAACTATTGTCTTGATCCATTGGCCCACTTGGATCCAAATACTACCACAACTTTGGACTTATCAAGAAAGAAAGCAGTTGGTGGTGGGCTCGGTGTCTTGAAAATTATCCCAACATGACAGGTTGCATGTGAATCACGTCTCTGCCTAGTGGATGACTAATACAGGAGTCGTGCCGTGGGTATAACTTTATTAGCATTAGGATAAGAGAGATAGTGGGCCCCTGTTCCATCACTAGGCACCATGCACAACTTTGAGACTGTCTTTCAATTGTAATTTATATCTGTTATGTTATGTTGCTTGGGAAAAGCATGCTCTGGTACAGAAGTCATGTCACTTTGCTCGCTTGACTGGGCGTTGCAGTGTTCTGAGTCAAGGCATTTGTCGGTCACCTGTTGCAGTTTATAAATATATTGTATGGAAAACATATCCAGGGGAAGATTTGCCCTTGATTAAAGTTGGTGACTGTGACATCCACATGTAGATATAGGAGATATTCGTCTGAGAAGAAAAACAAAAGGTGGAAATTAGACTTGATCAGGGTTAGTTATAGGTCGGGTTGAATTAGTAATCTGTCACATTATGGGGACGTTTGGGGGTGTCTTCGTTGGGTGCAATGCAACTTGGTGGCATTATTTATTTATTATTTCTTAAACATTAAGGGCTTTTTTTTGTTGTTTTTATTTATTTATTTATTTATTTATATTTATTTTTTATGTTTGGAAATTGAACTCATACATCCACATACACCATGCGGTCCATATCTCTAATCGGCAATAGCTTAGAACAAACTTAAAACGTCATTTAGCGGTGACAAAAACGTGAAGAAAATGGAGATGGAGAAAACTGTCTGCTATTCAATTTGTACTGTAGCAGGTAATCTTCATTTGTTCTCTCTACCTGCAAAGATAGACCTGTTAAGGGCACATTTGTTGTAGCACACAAATGTTGGAAAAAGTAGCTGAAAGAGATTTTTTGCTAGTATTCACTACTTTTCTAAGTGTCACGACACACTTTTTCACATGAAAAAAAATGAAAATAAACTATTTGTCCTCATGCTTGCGGATCATTGTTCCCAAGATTGGAATAGCTCTTTTTTGGACAAGCTGAAAAGGAAGAACTCACAGAACATGAAATCCTTGATATTACACCGTTTGTGTGGTGATGTGGAAATCCATTTATATGACACAAAAATTCATTTTCCACAAAAATCTTTTTTTGGCTTCTCCCCATCAGAAATGGTTATTTAGCATTTATGAAAAAAATAGTTTATTTTTTAGATTTTTCTTGAGGAAAAGTGGCTACACAAAACTTGAAATTTTAAATGCAGTGGAAAAACATTTTCACTTTCCATGTATTTTTCATTGAAAACTTGCCGCACAAACATGCTTTCGTACTCGAGAATAATTGTTTAGTCGAAACTAGGTGAGAATTCCTGTAAGTGGGACCATAATTCTATCTTTCTCAAGTGATTTTGCAAGTTTGAGGAACCTCATTATGTAACAAGTATTAATATTAATATTCTTCTCTTTGAAAAGGAAAGAGTGATACCTGTCACTCAAGGGACTACTTTGGTAGAGTGTTCTACCCTTTCTTCAAAATATGTTATATTCGAAAAAGAAGACAAAATGTAGCAACCTTTCTCAGGGAATCTACCTTTATATGCAACGGGTCATATTCAGTAGGGCAGGGATATGTTATATTCGAAAAAGAAGACAAAATGTAGCAACCTTTCTCAGGGAATCTACCTTTATATGCAACGGGTCATATTCAGTAGGGCAGGGATTTGAGACACTACAAAAAAAGGACTACCACTTAATGTGCCATGAATGGTTGAATTTTAGGCCTTGGTTTAAAGGACTACTACTTAGTGTTTAAAGGACTACCACTTAATGTGCCTACGGACTACTTTTATAATTGGCCAGGACCTTGCAAGAAGTGATAAGCTTGGATTTTAGGCCTTGGTTTTGTGTTGTAACTAACTTTGTTATTGTTTGTTAAATGCATGGTCATTATTTTTGGAAAGGCCATGAATAGGCGATGAAGATCATTAACTAATGTTACTTATGGTCGCATTTACAAAGATAATTTTTATCTTAATAAAGAAGAGTTTTACTAGGTAAATCACTATGAGCAATTCACCCCTATTTGATGATTCAGAGTTTGTGTTGACGTTTATTCGATAATGACTTAAGAATTAAGCTTGGAAGGTATTCATAACCAACAGAAAACCTGATCACTTGTTCTCAGCCTTCCAACCAAACCTAACAATCTTGTGTTTGGGTTGACACTTTCAACCTGAATAATAAATGGGTCAGGTCCAAGTTTAATGCGTAACTGTGAGCCCTTTATGATTGACTGGAATGACCAACAGAATCTCCTATCATACAACGTGGGCTTTGGAAGCCCAAGCTGAACCTCTTGTTAAACGGGGTTGATTCACACAAGCTCGAAGGCAAATGGGAGAGTTTTGACCCATTTCACAGTTGGAGCAGTGGTCCATAGATCCACAATGGGAATCATAGGATCCCTGGGCCCACTTAAAAAACTAATTGGTCCTCAACAACTAGTACTTTTCTGTAGTTCTGTAGCAAATCTAGTTGGTGTTGTAACATGGTACTAACGTATTCCTGTTGGCAATCTAACCACCTTTATGCTTCTTTACTTTTAACAGGCCCAAAGGAATTCATCTCTGTGTTTTACAGTCTTCAGAACTGGAGGGTATATTTCATTCCCATGGACCATGAATTCCTTCATATGAATCAACCAATTGTTTCATGTGGATCTGAATTGTACTGTATATTATCAGGGGATCTTTGAGACATTTGACCGGGATCGAAGTGGGAAGATCGATTCTTCTGAGCTGCGAGATGCTCTTCTGAGCCTTGGATTTTCAGTTTCTCCGGTTGTTCTGGAATTGCTAGTCTCCAAGTATGATAAAAGTGGAGGGAAGAACAAGGCGATTGAATACGATAATTTCATTGAGTACATCTTCTTCGAATCCCCCTTACTTTCTTCTCATTTTCTACTTAATTTTGTTGTATTTAACATTTGAGTAGTGAGATTCAATTCTTCCCTTTTGAACAGTAGAATAGTATGAAGGGGGTTGAACATAGGATGGATTTCACTGAGGTCCAGCTGGACCTGGAGCTGAACTGGACCCGATCGTATATATATATATATTTGGTTTGGGTCCAGGTATCTACCTAGGATCAATACTTGACTCTCCATAAAGGGTTATAATGTAAATAACACATAAATATTATAAATGTGTTTTTATAGTTTCGTTTATTGTTCAATCATCACAGTATATGGGTCTGTTGGGTCATGGACTTTGGAACATGACCCAGACCTGAACCATTGGGTCTAAAGTTGGGACCGGTCAGCAGCATCCTTCAAGTTGGATCTGCTTAGGTCTCAGGTCCAACACGGCCCATTACCCACCTTGCAAATATTGCTGATATTTTGGATGTCAAGATGTTATTGTGATATTTTCTTGAAAATTTCTTACCATGATATCATTATTGTCGGCTTGATCTTGTCAGGTCTGAGGTCCGAACTGAGGACATGGGTCCAGCCTTAACCATGTCGCAAATATTTCTGACATTTTGAATTTATTATGAGATTGTTGTGATATTTTCTTGTAGTTTTGATATTTTCTTGAAATTTTCTTATCATAATATTATATTGTTATTGTTTGATTTGTCCTTATTGTGATATTGTCACAGTATATTTGACAATATTGGCCGAAAAACGGCAAGAAGACTATACCCTGTACCTTTGCCATTAAGCAAATGCCATTACAGTTTCAGATAGAATAATCTATGAAAACCCACTTCTTTCTTTTGGTTCAATTTAAAAAGCGTTAGCCATCTTCCTTTCCACAAGCCAGTTCTGTCAATTAACCAGTTGTGTAGTGTATAGATGTGTAAGTGCATGAGTATTTACCAAAGTGAATATGTTTTCATACTGACCCTGTTGTTGTTCTTACTCATGCAGGTGCTGCCTCACTGTCAAGGTAACTAGTTTATTCCGCAAAAACTGACCTTTTGTTATTCCTTACTGCAATAATATATTCATAGCTGAAAGAACGGTATTTGGGTCAATATATAATGAGAAAAGATGTAGGTTGGCCAAATGATTTGGTGATCTTGACCATTGATAGATGGAGTTTTCCAAAAATCTGTCATGAATGTTTTGAGTGGATTCAATTCATCATCAGCGTAGTGATTTTATTTTGTTTTGGGATTGCAGGGACTCACTGAGAAGTTCAAGGAAAAGGACACCCTGTACTCGGGTTCGGCCACCTTCACCTATGAAGCTTTCATGTTGACCGTTTTGCCTTTCCTCATTGCTTAATGTTATAATGTGTATTTTTAGTTGTGTTCAGGGGGATATGAAGCGGACCCACCCCCCCACCCCCCACCTTCGTTCTTCCTTCTACTTTTTATTTTATTTTATTTTGTGTGGGCCACGTTTGAATATGAGTTTTGCTGTTTGTTGTTTTGGTTACTTTCTGTGGATGTATGATGATGAAAACTATTAGAATGTATTTGGTTGGCTCAGTTGAATTTGAATGTATGTTAGGATAAGTTTAGAGTTTGATGCAAGATTTTCCACCATTAATGTAAGCAACGGCAGCTTGCATGGTAGAGGTCATCATGCTCATCATCATCATCATCATCATCATCATCCATGCCTTTTATCCTTTCAATTTGTAGCCGGCTGAAGAGTTCAAGTAGAACTTGATATACAATGTGGGTCAGCTTAAACAGGTCCTCACCCTTTAGCTGCCACAGCAACATCCCAAAATCTCTACCTACGCCTTGGTAGAAAACTCTGCTTTGGCGGGGGAAGTATTCTTTATTTTTTTTCCTTTTTGATGACCGCCCGGAGGTTACCCTAAGTAAGGACTATTCCTTAGAGGTATATTTATGGCTGCACACATAGTATTTATATAATAACGCAAGGGGCTGAAATCAAACTTGAGACCTTGGGGAGCAAACTCAAGGTTTAAACCAACAGAGCTATCACCTTGATGGCGGGAAGTATTCTTCATAGAGGATACAAATGTGGCCACAGAAATATATTGCAAAAGGAGAGTAGTTGCACCATATGGCTTGGAACAAACCATTGTTAATTTGTTGCTAGGCACTCTACTTTGACTTTGACTTTGTCATCTTCAACTTCGCTTCCTTCTCCATCTGTGGCAAAACTCTCTTGTCTTCTGAGGTTGGATCAAAGTATGGCGGGAGGGAGTTCCTCCCTCCCTTTCTCTGATAGTTTGGGCCATCATCTTGATGGCGTTGATCTTTTAGTGCAAGATCATATTTGAATCATGTTGGAGTACAATGATGCTAGAAACTCAAAGATCAATCCTAAAGAAGAACCAGTTGCATGCTATTCCTGCAAACGTTCCACGAGATTTAATCCTTGAAGCTAGGGTATGGGCAGGGAATGGATTAGTCACGAAGAAGACAGTTGCAACTTGGATCACTGTACACAATTCTGCTATAAACCAATCTTCTGTTGAGCACAAAAAACGTATCTTATAGGTTGCGTTTGGCATCATTTTTTTGATGTTCCTGATTTTGTGCCGAGATTGGATTATGCTAAAATCGGGTTGTGCTGAGATCAATCTGTGCAGAACTTGTTTGGTAATATTATACTAATTTATTCCATTGAGAATGTTCTCTGTGGCACTTGTTTGGTAACACCATAACAACTATATTCTAAGAATTGGAAACAGATAATTATATTTCTCAACAATATTGAATTTAAAAAACATGGGTCCACATTTATAGGTTTTACAATGTGGGCCCACTTTTATTGATATTAAATACTGCCCACAAATTTTTACAAAGAACATGTGAATTTACTCAAGGAATTACAAAGTAGGTCCTCCTTTTGTGATTGTGGAAATTGGATGCACCTTTAGGAATTTTAATAATTAGGATTATTTTTAGACTTATTATAATATGAAAATCACCCACCATATAGATCATTTTGAGAATATAATGAGGTCATTTTCATCCAAAATACTTGCAAATTCCACATAATTCATCTCTATTTGCTTTAACTAAAAAAACATAGACTAAAATAAGTAGATCAATATATCAATATATAAATAAGCTTCAAAAATATATATATAATTAGAAGTTAACTGAATATTCTAACAAGTAAATAAATTATACACTATATAGAGAAGAAGAAAATTTTTTAGAGTTTCCAAATGGCCACTACAATAATCAAGAACATTCAAAGATTTATGTGGCATATAATCACTTAGTAAGAGAAAATAACTAATAATATTCATTAAATTTAATACAAATCATTCTTCCAATCCACCATGATGTGCAAAGAGTGCATCTGCAATTTCATCTCGTTTATGTGCCATCTGCTGCCTTCCTTGTGTCATTCCTAGCTCTGAAGGTGCAAACATATTATTATTATTATTATTATTATTATTATTATCATTATTTTCACCATAATTATCCTCGACCATAGACTCTTCATCTCGAAAGCGAAGAAAATCTCTATCCCTTTGCATTTCCATCCTTATAAAGTTGTGGATTGTGCATGTAGCAATCACAATTTGCCTCTGTCTGCTTAAAGAATAGGATGGCATGAGCTTTAGAATAGGAAACTTTGCCTTCAAAATACCAAAGCAACGTTCAATAACATTTCGTAATGAAGAGTGATAATAATTGAATAACTCTTTCTTTCCAGTGGGTCGTCTTCCATATCCACTATATTGTGATAAGTGGTATCGCTCTCCTTTGTAAGGCACAAGATAACCGAGTGTATTACTATAGCCAGAGTCAACAACATAATATTTACCTGCAATGAAAAATTTTCATATTTTTACCATTACTATGTAAAAGTAATATAGACACACATATTTTCATCAAATAAAATTACCTGCTGGAGGGTGAGGAAAATGTAATTCTGGATTAGTTATAGCTTCAACAAATACACGAGAATCATTTGCTGACCCTTCCCAACCGGCATACACAAATGTAAATCGCATGTCAAAAGAACATGCACACATTACATTTTGTGTAAGTGACGCTTTTCTGCCTCTGTAAGGAACTTGATCCTTTGTAGGAACTGATGCACTCACGTGTGTACCATCAATGGCCCCTACACAATCCTTTAAAAATGAAATAAAATGATCATAACTCTTTTAAAAATAAAAATATTTACTCCATTAAAAAATGGTTGCATGTAAAATTTACCTCAAACCAAGGTAATATTTAGGATTGTTGAGAATTTCTGGTGGTGTCTCTGTAAAGGATGGTGGAGTAATAAGTTCTTTACCCAAATTTACTATGGCCTTCAGCACTCTCTTAAAATGACGACTAATGGTCTCGCCTGAATGTTGAAATATGTTTGCCATCATTCTATTTCTAGAGTTATGGCCAATGGTCATAAAAAATTTAGCTAATTGCTCCTCCACTGATAAAAATTTTGAATCATGTAATAGGTCTTTGATCCTCAATGTATTTCATAAGCCATGAAACACATGCTTTTCCATGCGAAATAGATCATAACATTTTTCTGCATGTCCATGCAAGACCTTAGTTATAAAATCATGTCCACGTTCACCCTTATCCCTTATAAGCCGTCTAGATATACGTGACTGGTATTGACCCATCATTAGAAAAATATAAACATTAAAATCTTCCTCATCATAGTCTGTCTCATCCATACCTTGATCCATTTAACCTGAGCAAAGTATATTCAATGCAAATTTATCAAAATAAGTTAAGCAAAACATTATAATTAAACAAAATCCACATCAACAAGTAATACATAAACGTCATACACAACATCAATCTATTTTTAAAAAAGACTTAATTTCATTAAATATTGTATCTGACAATGTCATAATACTATTATGTAATAGTTCAAAGAGAATCATACATCTTCAAACAAGATTCATATAAATCTACATAAAACTTTATTTCCTAAAAGATATTATTAGAAGATCTAATAAAACTTCTAATAAAGTTCAAGATCAGAAAGATCCAGCATGAATGGCCTTATTTGTTCAGGCGCAAAGATAAAAAGTATCCTCCAATTACGGTTGGACCCAATAACATGAAATGCCTTTAAGTAAACTTCTCTACTAATATTAGGCATGGCCGATAATAATGCGACGCAATTTTGACTGGAGAATTTATCATCATCCTCTTTATTAGTGTTTTCTTTAGTTACTTTATTCTCGTAGTATTTGGTGAGACTTGCACAGGCTTGGTCAAAAGAACTTGTCGCATTCTGTCCACGCCTACGACCAGGAGTTTTTGATCGAGCCCGAGCGCGAGTCTCCTCTATAAAATCTGTGTCATCATCAAGGTTCACCGTAGCATCATGATTTGTGCTTGTTTGGTTTTTGAGCGGTACACCCTCATTCTCATCATCAGTATCAACTACTCCTTGGGTTGAAACTCTAGCATTTCGACCTGTGGCAGTTGTATCACCACATATAATCTCTAGTTCATCGAACAAAGGACAACCTTTGAACTTAAATTGTTTCGCCTCTTTATTGATCTGCACAAGTTAGAGTGTCTAACGTTCTTTAGGGGCGGTTTATATTAAAACTTTGAATATGCAATATCTCATAAAGTTTAAAATTGAATGAAGTACCTTGATATATTCATCCCAGGTGTCATCCGGTGCTGTGAAAGTCTTCGTATTTGGGTCCTAACCAAAACCAGTTGGAATATCACGAAGCTTCTTAAATTCCCTATATACTCACCTCAGCTTATTAAATTTGGTCTTGAACTGTTGCTTATCATATTTATTGCCTGTTTTTTTTATAGAACTCATCCATAATATCATGCCATGCCTTTGTTGAGAAAGTAGTAGTTGGCCTGTTTCCCTTTTTAAGTTGGTTGACCATTAGTCCAACTAGAATTTTTTCATCTGTATAGCTCCATTTTGCATGGACTGTAACTGCCCTGTCCTTTTCATCAATAGTCGCCATCTAATACTCAAATAAAAAGGAAAAGGAATTTAATTCTCACAAACCTTATAGAAACACAAAACAAACTTTAGTGGTTGCATATTTGTACTATGGAGATGGGAAGACCTCTCTAAGGTCAATTTTGTGTTCAATTTGTATCATTCCTTTCTTATTTAATTTGCTCAAACTACTTTTTTTGAATGATCTGAAATCCAATTTTCATGAATAGTTGTTGGCATTGTCTTCCTATTTTTCCTTATCAGCTTGATTGATTAAAGTACTTGGTTATACATGTATTTTATTTCATTTTCTCATAACCATGTATTATTTTAGTTAGTGCTACCAGATTGTGAGCTTTGACACTAAGTTGAATTATTATCTCTCATGTAATCCCACCCTATTCACATGTGCTCACAGCACCAAGAGCACATGTGATTCAGATTTTGCACTAGATCTTGTGACATCTAGTTGTGCTTTTTCTCTTCCATGTAATAACATGACCACCCTGTAATTTGCACCATATGGCAGTAGATCTCTTTTGAATTTGAAACACCACATGATATAGCATAATATAGTATGTAACTGTATAACGACATGTTTGTCTCCCTGTTTAAACTCTCCCATCTCCTAGTCAACTGATATATGCCAACAACATTTTTTTTATTTTTTGTGAGTTATAAGAATCAATTGACTCCCATATCTCCTTTGTAGCCCTGCAATACATAAAGTTCTTTGTAATTAGTAATCTCCTGTCATTGAGGGAAGCAAACATGTCATGACATTAAGAATTTTTTCTTTCCAATCGGCACATGACCCCCGTCATCCCTACCTGGTAGAGATGTTTTACATTCAAGTACTCGAGATTATGTGGTTTTTTTTTTCTAACTTGTATAATTTGTTTGAATGTGCTAACTCTATTCGGCATTTTCATTTCTAGAAGGGGCTGTAGCTTATGTACCTCTTTTGCAGTATAGTTCCTGTTGGCTTTCACTTTTTCTCTATCTGTTTTAACCTGTTGCCCTCTCCCCTGCAACCATTTCTCTGTAAGGGGTTTCCTTGGTTCACCATATTAAAGGATCCCTTGACAACCATTTCTCTGTAAGGGGTCATTTGCCTTTTGCATATGATCATGCACAATCCAATCAGAGAAATTGATATCGTAAGGTACTGAGGTTTATGTTGCGCTTAATCTCATGCCACTAATTGCAAATTGGTAATGCCCTGAACAACAATCAAACAGATGAGTTGGCCAACAGTGATAATAATTTAGCTTTCTATTGTTTGGATGTAGGGTGATGAGGGTTTAACATTTCTTGATTTTTGTGGATGTGGGAGGATGTATAGTAGATTTTCTGGGGCTTGGTAAGTGTTGAAAGTGCTGGTTTCAAAGCTGCAATGAGG
The DNA here is from genome assembly GCA_037013555.1 of Sextonia rubra. NCBI lineage: Eukaryota > Viridiplantae > Streptophyta > Magnoliopsida > Laurales > Lauraceae > Sextonia > Sextonia rubra. The sequence continues at coordinate 72,266,157 of JASUAD010000001.1, forward strand.
TGTTGGAAGCCAATTTTGGTGTTTGATTTCAAAGGCTATGGAGATGGCAAACAAAAGTGATGAAATGAGACAAATGCGTGCTCTTGTGGAGCACAATTTTTTGGTGAAAAGGAAGCAGATTGTGCTGGAGAAACAAAATACTGAGTGGAATTTGAATGAGTGGAGATGAGATGGAAATCTTTTCATGCCAAATCCAAAAGTGTTCTTCTTGGGGGTGTCTTATAGAGGTTTTGTCAGTAGTGGAGTAGCTCATTTTCTAACCACTCTCTATTCATTTCAGTTTTTTGCTCAAAGTGAAGTGGATTTGATTCTAAACGATTGCATTTTGACTGTAACTAATTAATGTCTTAGTAACAAATTGCAGTAGGCTTAAATATTATCAATTCCAAATGCATTAATAGTCGCAAAATTTTGAATGTTAAAAGTGTCACGGATCACACTTGAATTGATATAAATGACATGTTCTGGAAAGCATAATAAATTTTCATTGTAGTCCATGAAACACTATTGGTTTATTTGCAGTAAGATGCTTAGATGTTCTATATGCGACATATATATGAATAACAAACAGCCTCTTTCTTTATACCAAAAATATATTTTAAAAAATGATTGTCATAAACCTACAGCAGAATTATACCTTTGCCCCCCCTTATATTTATTTACTTGGTTTTGTCTTCATATGTGTATGCAAAAGCCAATAGTGATGCTGCAATATCTTTCTATTGAACTAATTGTAGAAACACAGATGTATGAAAATACCCAGCCTATTACAGCAATATCATCATCATCATCAAAGCCTTATCTCAACCATGTTGGGGTCGGTTGCATGAATTCTATTTCTCCATTTCGTTCTATTTTGAGCTAAATCTTTCGATAAGTACAACTTTTTCAAATCTGAATTAATGACTTCCATCCATGTTTTCTTCGGCCTACCCCTACCTCTTGATGGACCCTCCACCTGTATATCCAAACTTTTTCTCACCGGTGCCATTACTAGCCTACGCTCAACATGTCCAAACCATCTTAAACGAGTTTCTCTAATCTTATCTCCTATTGGTGCTACCCCTAAATGTTCTTGAAAGCGCTCATTTCTAATTTTATCTTTCCTAGTTTTACCACACATCTACCTAAGCATTCTCATTTCCGCTACATCCATCTTATGAATATGTGTCTTCTTAATTGGCCAACATTCTGCTCCATATGTCATAGCTGGTCTAACCACTATCCTGTAAAATTTTCCCTTCAATTTTGTTGGCATTTGTCTATCACAAAGTACTCCCCAAGCTAGTCTCCACTTCAGCCATCCAGCTCTTATCCTATGCTCCACATCTTCGTCAATCTCCCCATCCTTACTAATTATTGAGCCTAGGTACTGAAAAGAATCTTTACGTGGTATCTCATGGGTTTCAATTTTGACAGTGGTTTCAACACTTTGTATATGTCCACTGAAATTGCAATCTATATATTCTGTCTTTGTACGACTTATTTTAAAGCATTTAGATTCTAATGCCCTCCGCCATCTCTCAAGTTTTGCATTTACACCCTCTCTTGATTCATCCACCAATACTATATCATCTGCGAACAACATACACCATGGTACTTCTTCTTGAATATGCACAGTTAACTCATCCATAATTAATGCAAAGAGATAAGGTTGTCAATTCAAAATTCCACAAAATGTGCTGCAAATTCAAAAAAGAAATCACCATACCTTTGCCCTGTTTCTTTAACTCACTGCACTGGGTTCTCTTTAAGCTTCTTTCCAAATCATTGCTGTCTAGTCTGAGTCCATAGAAGAAGACATGCATTACAAAGGGCAACTGTTAATATAGAGGATATGTGGAGAGAAAAGGAAACCAATAAAAAAAAACAAAAAAGAGGAGAAGAATTAGAAGAGAGCAAGAGAGCGTTTGAGAATAAGAGAAAGAGAGAGAGTGAGTGAGTGAGAGAGAGACGACTGAGAGAGATGGAAGAAAAAAAAACGTTATAGGAAAAGGGGCTGGGGGAAGAGAGAGCGATGAAAGGGGGAAAAAAGGAAACAGAAGAAGAAGGGATGGAAGACAAAAAACAACAGCATAGAGCTAGGCGCTGGGAGAGGAGAAAGAGATATGAAAGGGGATAAAAAAGAAGAAGAAGAAAAATGGATGTAAGGGAAAAATAACTACAGAGGTCACCTGGGAGAAGAGAAAGAGAGATGAAAATGGAAAATAAAACAGAAAAGAAGAAGGGATGGATAAGAAAAACGGACACAGGTAGGGGCTGGGATAAGAAATGGAGAGATGAAGGGAGGGGAGGAGAAGGGGGAAAGAAAAGAAGAAGGAAAAGAAGAACGGATGGAAGAAAAACACACGGTGCTTACATGGAAGACGAGACGGAAGAGAACTTGGAGAAGAGAACGAGAAAACACAGAGGAGGGGATGGATGCTTCTGCAGAAGAGCAAATCCCATCTCATGCCCTTTTATGTCGCGTGGAAATGCGGGAGTGCTTGCGAGGCGGTCTAAAAAAAACGAATTGAAATTGTTTTCAATTTTCTTATCCCGCGGGTAAGATTTTTTGAGATAATTCCAGCGGGACGTAATCTTGGAACACTGATTTTACTTACCAAACATGTTTTTCATATATTTTTTTCATGAGAACATGGGAACAACCCACTAGCACGATGCTAAACAAGACCATAGTTAGAGAAGGAGTTGGGTAGAATCCTATCTGATGCAGAAATCTTAGCTCTTGAAAATATTGATTTTCAATTGCGTCAAGAGATAGTGTATAGTGGCTTAAGAACATTGGGGAAACTTTGTTTGATGGCCAGAAAATTGGGGATCTTCTAAATTCAGAAACTGAGGATTGCCCTGATGGAAGGCAATATGAGGAAAGAAGATCTCAAACCATTCAACAGAAACCAGCAGTGTAGTCATCGTTTTACAAACCTCCACCAAATATAACAAGGAATTTGTCTCGCCATGATAAACCATCTGAAGATCCTGAGTTTCATGTGGAGTTCAGTGAAGAAGATTCAGCAGAAGCTTCCCAAAGCTGGTGTAATGCGTTCGTCAGTTATTTCATAGGCAACTCTTGTTGTGATTTTGATATCACCCATTGTGCACATACATCAATCACAAGATCAATAATCAACCACACACAAGAAGAGACACGGAGATTTACGTGGTTTACTCAAACAAGGCTACATCCACGGGCACAAAGACGATCATTTTCACTATCACAAGTAAAACATATAGAGACTCTCACTCTCTCACATCGTCTTTCCTTTGTGGTATTTCCACACCACGGGTAAGAGAGCTCTCACTTCTCTTTAGCGCGCAAGATTTAGGGTTACAGACTATACACATATATAATTTCTGCTTTCTTTGCCACAAAGAAAGCCCTGGTACAATTACCAAAATACCCTTGACCTTAAACCAGTCCCTGGTTAACCCAGTGGACTCATCCGGTTAAACCGGAATACAAGACATAAACCCAACAATCTCCACCTTAGCTTGGATTCCGTCCAACTCAAGCCACCATGAGATAAAATCGGATATGTCTTTATGTACCTTGCTGAATGGTACGTCACTGCACCGATGATGCAGTCTTCTTCCTTTAACATTTTGATATGTTGAACCAGCATATGAACTTTGAGCAAATTTCCTCTCGTCAACTCCACCTCGAACTTAAAAGCTCGAATCCATTGACGAATCTGAGTGATATCGATATTTGAATCACTCACCATCCTACCTCATTTTCAACATCACTATGAAGATCAAACCACCACAAGCATGCAAGTAAAACAGATCGGGAATACAAGTCTAGATGACTTCACAATTGTAGAACAACCTCTGCCTCCGAGCGGTTAAAAACACTCCATTTGACTTGGCCTCCGATCAATCAAACACATATTTGACAATTGCTGATGCATCAGCTCCTCCTTGCTGCTTCTTCATTGGCTTGGACAAGATAAACAACATCACATGTGATCCGGAAAGCATGTGAACCCCAAACGAACAACTTCGTTTGAATCAACAAACCCTTTACAACTAGGCCAGCGACTCCTACTTTTGGGTTTGCAACTACAACCAAGTTAAGTTGACCCGATTTTGACATGAACTCACATCTCTTCAGATGTTCTCCAGATTTCTGCATCAAGTTATAAATCTTGTCATCACGAGCATGTTGGAAGAAATGGATATGAAATCGGACCACGAATGGCTCAAATATTGCATAAACTAGTTTCTACGCTCCGATCGATCAAACCTCCTTGTTGATCGTCAAACAGCCAATCACCTTCTTCCACTGTGTAGATCTGCTTGAAACGAGTTCGTATGCACAAATGGATCTCCGATTGGACATTAGACAACCAAGATATTGCAGAAACAATTTCATCCGTTGTATCTGGTAAAATGGATTTTGACCTCCTCTGCTGACGTCGCTGATGATGTCACCGCTTGGTTTTGTTGGGCTTCTGAAATGGTTCAGATCCGCCCGACCCGAACATAAACTGAACCTGCTTCACTACACTGGGCTGGACTCTGCGAACACAAGTCAGGTCGGACCTGACTCGAACTGGCCTAGAACTGCTGCTGCTGGGCTTCTGCTGTTAACAGGTCAGGTCTGACCGACCTGACCTCCCTTGAACTGGGTTGCTTCATCCACAACGGATCAGGTCGGAACGACCCAACCAGAACTGCAACCGACCTGGAACCGGCTTGGACTTCCCAGGCATCTTCTTCCTCCCACCTTCCCTGTTCTGCAACAGGGACAATACAGATCTCCTCTTCCTCGGCTGCGGCAGTGAGGAACCGTGAGGCAAACCAGGAGAGGGCAGTAGCAATCCGGATCCGACGATGTTTGGCAGGTAGCAACGGCAGCGGAGGGGTGTCCGAGACGGTCATATCCTCAGGCGACGACGATAGCCGCAGTTTTCAAGCGGCGGCAACAGCGATGGTGGCAGCGTGCGGGATCTTGTAGCAACCCCTTCTACGGCGTTCTTCTCAGTCAACGATGGCTGCGTAGGGGAGAGAGGGTCTGGATTCCCTCCCTTTCTCCCTCGACAATGGTAGAGGACGGAAGCGGGCCCTACTCCAGCGAAGCGCACCAAAGATTGCAGTGGTGGTGGCGGGATCCTCCTCTCCGGCACAGCCGGCGTGAGTGGTGGCGGTGGCGAGACGGTGGGGTAGCCCTGTGCTGTCTTCTCTATTAAAGGGGAAAACCGAAAATAAAAAGAACTTTCTGCTTAGAGATCCTCTTCTCTGACGTGGAACAAACCAGCGTCTTCTTCTTTTTCCATGATGGCCCAACCAGAGATCACGAAACTGATCTCTCTTTTTCTCTGTTTCAAAAACAGAGATCCAAACCTCAACAAGGATTCAATTAGTAAATCTTCGTGCGCACAACCTCCAAGCCACTGAGCGATCTCCACCTCGTTTAGAAACCCGAGGAACACCATCTCGACTCTGATGCCACCTGTTGTGATTTTGATATCACCCATTGTGCACATACATCAATCACAAGATCAACAATCAACCACACATAAGAAGAGATACGAAAATTTACGTGGTTCACTCAAACAGGGCTACATCCACGGGCATAGAGACAATAATCTTCACTAGCACAAGTAAAGCATATAGAGACTCACTTTCTCACATCGTCTCTCCTACGTGGTGTGGGAACACCATGGGCAAACGAGCTCTCACCTCTCTTCAGCGCGCAAGATCTTGGGTTACAGACTATACACATATATAATCTCCGTTTTCTTTGCCACCAAAAAAGTCCTGGTACAATTATCAAAGTACCCTTGACCTTAAACTAGTCCCTGGCTAGCCCAGTGGACTCATCCGGCTAAACCGGAATACAAGATATAAACCCAACAACTTTCCATCCTTTCATGAAATCAAATCTTGTTTGGAAAAAGCATAGAGGAAAAAAATTGTAAATATTGGATGAAGGGCCTTGGTTTGTATATGGACATCCTCTAATTCTTAGAAGATGGTATGAAGACATTTCTATGTTCAGAGAAAATCTGGAGAATATTCTTGTTTGAGTTCGGTTTCCCAATCTAAACTTTTGTTTCAAAACTAATTCAGTCCTTAGTAAAATTGCTAGTGTTGTTAGAAACACAATTTGTATGGATCATGCTATTGCTATGGGTACAAGATACTCCTTTGCACGTGTTTGTGTAGAGGTAGCAATTGATGCTATGTTTCCCTTATAAATTCGTATGAAATTTAAAGGAAAAGCTATAAGGCAGAAAGTTGAGTATGCTTGGAAGCCTAACCCGTGCAAAAATTGTCAAACTTCTAATCATGAAAAAAAAAAAGCTTGCCCTCTGAAATTAGGCCCAACCAAGCCAAAAACACTCAAAACAAAAGTGAGTTCAAAGAACAAACCATGCAGAAATTGATATAGCATTGCTGGATACTCGAAAACTTTTGCACCTTGAGGGCCAAAATAAAGAAGTGACATGGAGCTTGATAGAAGGTAAGAAGTCAGCGGATAAATAGAGGTCTCCCAGCCCTAATAAGGATACATCTTAATCAAAAGGTAGCCCCAAACATCATTCCTCAATTGGTGCAAATCCCAATCAGGAAAATCGATTCGCTAGTTATCAAACTTGGAAGGGGAATCTAATGTACCTGCACATAAAATTGAGGCCACTACAGCTCTGGTGTTTGACAGCAACAATACTAACTCTGAGAAGGAAAATTTAGGTATGCCACTTTTGCACGGTAAGACTTTATCTTCCATCCATCAAATTGATAAAAGTTTATTGAACAAAATGCCTAGTTAAAGTGTTAAAAACAAGCACAGTTCTATTGGTATTACCATTAAGGAAAAACTAGTATTCAAACACCATTCTTGACACCAATCATCATATGAAATGTCAGGGGTCTTGATAGACCTTCCATGCAATTAGAGGTCAAAAATAAAATTAAAGATTTGTAGCTAACTATGGTTGTTCTTTTAGAGACAAAATTTAGTAGCTCTTCTGCTTATTTTGTTAAAAGTTTTATCTTGCCAAGTGGGAAGAAAGAGATATCAAACATGGGGATTCATCTATTATTCGTATTTGGATTCTTTGGAATCATAGGGTCGATCATATTCAAAACATGAGCAGAACTTCTCCAGTCATTCACTGTGAAGTAAAATATGCAAGTGTGGTTTTTTTTTCTAAGCATATTATGGGTTTAATAACTATGTTCAAAGATGAGATTTGCGGCAGAATATTATTGAAAAATCCAAGTGTTAAATTACCCATGGATGGTAGCGGTTGACTTTAACACCATCGGATGGTCTCATGAAAAAAAAGGGGTGCTTCTCCAAGGGCTATATGGATGATTGAATTTAATGATTGTATTTTGGAAGTGGTTCTCGTGGATTTAAATTTCTTGGGCTCTCAGTTTACATGGTCTAACTCAAGTATTGGAGATTCAAGAATTGAATGCAAATTGGACAAGATTTTGGTTACTCCATTATTGATGAATTTGAATACATTTAAAAGGAAAATTCTGCACTTAAGCCTCTTGGATCATTCTCCCATTCTTTTGTATATACAATATAAACCTCAAGTCAACCACTGGGCAAAAATGAATGGATTCTCTAATATTGAGAAGGAAGCTTGGGATGTAGATATCAAAGGCAATCCTTTGTATAGATTGGTAATGAAACTAAAAAGAGTCAAACAACACATAAATGAGTGGAGGAAATCTCATCACCTCTGCCTACAAAAATTTCTGAAGCAAGATTTCATCTTGAAGAACTCCAACATACTCTGAAGCTGATCCAGATAATATTCTTATCCAGGAGGAGGAGAGGAATGCAAGATATGCATATCATACTTTGGCTATAGCAGAAGAAAGTATGTCTAAGCAGAGATCTATAGATCTAGTAGTGAATTTGGGAGATGGCAATACAAAGTACTTCTACAGGCTGATGTGGAAAAGGCAATCGTTTTCTTATATATCACAAATCAATGACATGGAAGGTAATACCTATTATGATCTTGTAGGTATTTCGGCAGCATTTATCTCCCATTTTTAAACTATATTTGATCTTGATTTATCACATGTGATCCCGCATGACTATGTTATTGAGGAGGATAATGCCCATTTATCTATTCCAGTAACCAGGGGAAGAACTAAGAATTTTTTATTGCGGGGGGGAGGGCGCGCCAAAGTAAATTTTATTTTGAAAAATCACAAAAATTTAATAATAAAATGCACAATAAAAATTATTGAAGTTGCTCTACATTCTTTCATTAAGTTGAAATCATCTATTATTATTTCAATATCAAATTTTTCAGCAATTTCTTTTTCAATATATACAATCAAATAATTGGAAATAAATTCATCTTCCATTTTGTTGCATGAAGCAAAATAAACACATTCTTAAAGTGGGTTCTTGATTTTTTTTCTTTCTTTTTATACCTACTTTTATATAAAAATAATAGTTAATCAATGGTAACGACCCATATTTTAAATCCAAGCCATTTAAAAACATGGTTCCACAGCCTTTTGTCTCTTTAAAAGACTTTTTCTCTAATCAAATTTAATATGATATTCATAATCAAAATAAAATGATGAAAACCAAAAAAAAAATGTCTATCTACCAAAAATCCAATAAAAATCAGGGCCCACCCTCAAAGCCCACATAAAAATTCTCAATTTGGCCATAAAACCAAACTACTAAGCTGTCAAGCCCTAAAACCAAACTACCTATTAGGGTCCACACTTCTCAAACAAAAATCCTAGGTCCTCCATTGCGTAAGAATAACTCTAAGCCCCATCAATCCAAGCTCTCCACTCTCTCCAATGAAACTGTATGGTCTCAAATCAAAGTATGTGGCAGCAATGATGACAGTAAAATTGGGTAAATAATTTCTCATGTATCCCCAATCCCTTTTTTTATTCAATTTTCTTTCCTTTTTTTTCCTTCCATTTCTTTTTTTTTATTAATTTTCCCCTAAAACCAGCTATTATTTAGTTCTTTCTTTTTTGGAACCTAGATTATATTCTTAATATTTAATTTGATAAATGATAATGTTGGAGGGGCCATCATACAAAAACTAGCATTAAAAGAAGGGGCCATCATATAATAATTGGCATTAAAAGGAAGACAAACTATACATGTAAAAGAAAACTCCATTAGTTTGTTTTGGGGGGGGGGGGGGGGGGGGGGGGGGGCATTGCTAGTCCCCTTAGTTTTGCCCATGCTCGTAATGGTTTTTGAAATTGAGGATGCTATAAAATATGCCAATCCTAATAAAGCTCCAGGTCCATATAGTTTTAATGCCTACTTCTATAACGTCTTTTGGCCTATTATAGGCAAAGATGTGTGTGATGGCATTATGGATTTTTTCAAAAATGGGTATATGTTGAAACAATTGAAGGCTACTTTTGTTGTGTTGGTTTCAAAAGGTGAGAATGCAACTTCTCCAAACAAATTTCGGCCAATCTCCCTAACCAATGAATTATATAAAATCTTCAGTAGGATTATGGTCAACCAACTTAAGCCAATTATCTCTAAAATTGTGGGGCCGATGCAATCGGCTTTTATTCTAAGTAGAAACATTGCTGATAATATTCTTCTTGCTGAAGACCTAGTACATAAATTTCACTTGGATCAAGGATATCCTCAGATGTGTATCAAAATAGACCTTGCTAAAGCTTATGATAGTGTCAAGTGAAATTTCTTTAAAGTAGCTCTTCATTTTCTGCGATTTTCCCCTCATATTATTAATTTGATCATGGCTTGTGTTACATATGCTCAATTCTCAGTCTTGATGAATGGGAATGCTGAAGGATATTTTCAAAGCACAAGAGGTTTGAGACAAGGTTGTCCATTATCTCCCTATCTTTTTGCTATAAGCATGGAGTTTTTTTCTCTTATGATAACCAATTATACTTCAACTCAATTAATCTCAGATGCTTTCTATAAAAATGAAATGACTATTTCTCATTTATTGTTTGCTGACGACCTTATTGTCTTTAGCCAAGCTTCTATATATGCAACAACAAATCTCAGAAACTAAATGGAGAATTTGAAAATATTTTCAAGTTTGGGTTGTAAGTTGGAAAAAAAGTTCTATATTTTTCTCAAATTGCGAGGAGGATGAATTGGCAATATCACCATTATGAATATCACAAAATCAAAGCTTCCAATAAAATACTTGGGAATTTCTTTGTCTTCAAGGAGCCTGAATCTTAATGATTGTTAACCTCTCATAACAAAGATTCAACAAAGGTTGGCTGGTTGGAAATCAAAAGTATTATCTTATGCTTGGAGAGTGGAGCCGATCAAGTCGACATTAACTACATTCTAATTGGGCTATAGTGTTTATTTTACCTCAGGCTATTCTTCATGCATTGGATAAACTTGTACGTGTTTTCTTTTTTAAGAATTGTTGGAATGCATGTTACATCCACTCCATTGCTTGGGATACTATATGTAAACCTATTGTAGAGGGAGACCTTGGCATTTGATCTATATTTGTACTATAAAAGCTGCTTTGATGAGACAAGTTTGAAATGTAGTGAAAAACAGATTGACAATTTGGAATATTTGGATAAATGCTATATACTTGAGAGAACAATTTTTTTGGGATGTGTCAGTCCCAAGAAATGGGTCCCGGGGATGGAAATGAATTCTTGCTATTATGTAAGTAGCCCTTCCTCATATTAGATTCTTAATTAGCAATGGAGAATTAACTAAATTTTAAACTAACCCATGGTTGGAGAGAGGTCGTCTTAAAGATGTTTATGGTGACTGGGCTACTTATGATATGGGAAGGGGAAATAATATAACGGTCAATCAATTCATTGCAAATCATACCTAAAATTTTCCAAATCCAACTTCTAATGCTCTTATTAATATATTTTACGATACCCCATTAGAAATTCAACCATATCCAAATATTGAGGATGAGGTTCGTAAATACTAGAAGAGAATGGTAAGTTCACTTTAAATTCAGCCTATTTCTTGGTGATTGGATCTCAAAATCTAAGTTTACAATGGCCTTCTCTAATCGGGTTTCAAGGATGTATAAAAAAAACATTCTATTTTTGCTTGAATATTTTTTCGAAGAAGACTACAGATTCTCATTTAATGCTGCAATGTTCATATTCTCAATAGATTTGGACTAAATCATTGGAAAAAGTAGACTTGACTCCTATCACATGTGATTCCCCCACAAGCAAAGGTGGAATCAATTATTCTTAGAATAGATCAGCAACACAAAGAAGCCCAAGTTTTGGGCACGCTAATTTTTACTGCTTTCACATGGCATATGGCAGGAAAGAAACAAAAGAATTTTTAGAAATAAGTAGAAGCCAACCTATATTGTGTTGAAAGAGATTGTGTAGGTTATTTAAGAGTGAAAATTTCTACTTGGTCATAACTTTACCTAATAATTTATCTTGTCATTGGAATGTTCCTCCAACCCCGTTGGTCATTTCTCGTAGATTGACTTCACACATTCCTAGTGGAATGTGTATATCCATTTGTTCTATCAAACAAGCAATTGTGGTAATCTTATGGACAAATGTGGATCGGGCTGCTGATGGTGCAATTAAGCCTGCTCTTGATTCCTATTTAGGAATTAATCAGCTTCTTAGTCTCATTTCTGATCAAACCTTATCTATTTACATTGAGACTCATCTTTCTCTCATTCAAGTCTTGAAGCAGCCAGAAGCATTCCCATGAAAAGAAAGATTCAAAATTAGAAGAATGGAAACTATTATTCAAATAACTAAGCAAATTAATTTCATAAATCTGTACCCATCAACTATCTATTTTAGCAAGAAAATTGCTCGGGATAGAAATGTTCCTCGTCATATGTTGGCTTTGGAATTGAAATTTTTATTTCATTCTACTTATAGTGCTCGATGCCGAGCTATGAATTTTTCATTTTTTTCATTTTCTTTGTGGGGTATGCCCCACCAGATTGTCCTATCCTCCTTTGAGTAGATAGGCTTCCTTTTTTGTAATTTTTTTTGGAGAAATAAAGGTCCTACTTACCTTAAAAAAAAGTTGTCTATTTATTTGTATGATGCTGTTTTTAAACTTGATCTAGTCCGGTCAACTCAGACTTCACCGTGATCAGGTTGGGTTGTAAGGGACTCATCCAAATCATCCATCCTAGCTCCATTTAATTCTTCTTCTTCTTCTTCTTACTCGTCTCATTCCAAGTCCCCTCACCCCCTCATGGTTTTCGATTCTCCATTATCAAACCTCAAGCAAATCTTCACATCAACAATGAAGTTGCCCGATTACATGTGACCTCTCTTTGAGCACCCACACCATAACTCATAAATCATCCCATGTTACATGCACAACCTTGGATAGGAGTGTTTGTTTGTAGAGTCTAGTAGTTGGGAAGTTGTTAGGATTTTTCTCGTTTGTAGAGCCCATCTATTTGTGGAGTTTTGTTAGTAGAAACAATTGTTTATGGAGTCTTGTTAGTGGGTATGTTGATGAGTAAAAATGGGAGAGTTGCCCCATCCTTTAATATATTCATGTGTTATTACAGAAGTGGTCAAGTAGTTATGAACAAAGATGTTTTGAGGATTAGCAAACCAATTACAATTGAGGAGATTGAAGATGCGATTAAGCTTTCCAATCCAAACAAGGCGCCAAGCTCAAATGGCTTCAAACTTTTATAAAGTATGGTGGCCCTTCATTGGTAATGATAGCTATAATGCTATTACAAATTTTTTTCGCTCTTCAAAGACATTGAATCAGCTAAAGGCTACTTTTATAGTGCTTGTGCTTGTGCCAAAAGTAGAGAATACTTTGTCACCTAATTACATGTTCCAATTAGAATAAAAGGGGACACAATTGGTAAAGTTGTCGAGATCCACCAAGACAACAATGATTGAGGGGGGCTTTTTTTTAATAGTAATGGGTGTTATTTTGATTGTAATGGATGTCATTTTGTTATAATAGGTGTCATTTTGAATGTAACAAGTATTGAATCATTTTAAATCAAGTAATGAACCTTATGGAACATCAATTATTAAACCTTATTAAACCTCATGTCAAACTCAAGTATATTGAACCTTATGTAAATCTCAAGTATATTGAACTGTTTTGAATCCCATGCGAAACTCAAGTAATCTTGAACATTATGAAATTTGTTTTATTGGAAGTGTTGAGCGATGCTAGCGTCACTCTTGTTAGTCAACTTTTCAATTAATTGAATAGTTTAGTGATGCTAGCATCACTCATGCACACTATCCCAGTGATGCTAGCATCACCACTGTCAATCAACTTCCTAGTTACCGAGTGGTTGCATCACTCCTAGCTAGTAATAACTAAACACAGACTTTGCTGGGTTTAACTATTGGTAAAAACCTACAACACTATTTTCATTCCGTATACATTTTGCATATTTCAAAGTTACAAACAATTCAAAACAAACTCCTTCCATTCAATTCCAAAACAACCCCTTCCATTCTACTCCAAAACAAACTCCTTCCATTGGATTTCCATTCTCTTTTAAACACCCAACACATTTATTCATTCAAATAAAAGGTGAATGCCTTCAAATTACAAACAAAGCTGTAAAATTTGTGAACAATAATGAAAAACATGTTCTTAATATTAAGTCCAAAATGAACAACCATAAATGAACATGTTCTTTACATAATATCCAAACTTTACAAACATAGGATCAAAACATGTAAAGACAAAAATTCAAACTTACAAACAACTGTACAAAGTTACAATAAAAGTCCAAAAATTACAAACAAGAGTCCAAATCATGTTCAATGATCAATTGGAGCAAATCCATTGTCACCTCTCAATTTAATACATTCATTTTCTTAAAGGGTCAATACGAAGAAGATGCAAAATTTTCACCTAGCTCTTTCCATATTTATCAACAACGATCTTTGAATGATAGTGCGGGATGTCTAATTGCTTAAATTTGATTGGATGGCGAAATGCACAATGCTCCCCATATGCACAAGCAAAGAAACCACAATCGTTTCTATTCTCTTGGTATGGAATTTATGTCTTTGCTATGATTGGCCACATGTTGGTGCCATACCAATCATAGTTAGAGAACTGCCCACTTAGAAAATCAACATTCAAAACCATTCAAAATACATCATTAAACTCAAATCATTCAAATAGGGTTGTCTATTTAATAATCTTGTACAATTGAAATAAGTTACAAATTATCGGCAAACATGTATTGACTCACGATCTTCACCATGCTATTATAAAACTCCCACCTTCTTTCATCCATATAACCGACCAACAATGCGTAGTGGCATTGGTGCCACAAAATGAAAATTAGCTTCCTCCTCTCTTTAGCTTCGTACACTTTGATTCTATTTTCCCCAAACACATTTTCCTCTAGTGCCCTTCAATTGTTCATTACCCACCAAGTTTGCCAAATATAAAATAGTGTTAATATATATAGGAAAATGTTGTGAATATATTCTCCAATGTTCTTGAAACTTACACAAATACTAGGATCATAGAAATAAGCATCCAGGCAACGTTCCTTCATCACTTCAAACCATCAATACATACTATTAGCGTCAAACCATATTCCCTCCGCAAGTGCCTTTTTCAAGCCATCACTTGTTACGATGGGTATACATTAAGTTTAGCTTTCATGTGAATACAAAAACACAAAACAACTGTCTTATAACTATAATTGGATGAAGTTACTTTCAAAAGTAAAGGTATGAAGTATTAGTCACCTATCTATATTACCATTTTCATCATCATCAAAACCTTATCCCAACCATGTTGGGGTCAGCTACATGAATTCTGTTTCTCCATTTTGTTCTATTTTTAGCCAAATCCTTACGTAAGTTGAACTTTTTCAAATTTGATTCAATAACCTCCATCAATGTTTTCTTCGGCCTACCCTTACCTCTTAATGGGCCATTCACCTGTATAACCAAACTTTTTCTTACCGGTGCCATTACCGACTTACACTCAACATGTCCAAACTATTTTAATAGGGTTTCTCTAATCTTATACCCTATTGGTGCTATCCTTAAATGCTTTCGAAAGCACTCATTTCTAATTTTATCTTTTCTAGTTTTACCATACATCCACCTTAGCATTCTCATCTCTGCTACATCTATTTTATGTTTGTGCGTCTTTTTAATTGGCCAACATTCTGCTCCATATGTCATAGCTGGTCTAACCATTATCTTGTAAAATTCGCTCTTCAATTTCATTGGCATTCGTCTATCACAAAGTACTTCAGAAGCTAGTCTCCACTTCAGCCATCTAGCATTTATCCGATGCTCCACATCTTCGTCAATCTCCCCATCTTTACTAATCATTGAGCCTAGGTACATAAAAGAATTTCTACGTTGTATCTCATGGTTTTAATTTTGACAGTAGTTTTAATACTTTGTCTATGTCCACTGAAGTTGCAGTCCATATATTCTGTCTTGTGCGACTTATTTTAAAGCCTCTAGATTCTAATGCCCACCACCATCTCTCGAGTTTTGTATTTAAATCTTCTCTTGATTCATCCACCAATACTATATTATCTGTAAATAACATATACCATGGTACTTCTTTTTAAATATGCACAGTCAGCTCATCCATAATTAATGCAAAAAGAAGATTATAGTCCCTGATGCAAACCTATAGTCACAAGAAACCCACCTGTTTCTCCACATGTGGTTCTTATATTTGTTACTATTCCTTCATACATATCCTTAAAAATTTCAATGTAACCTCTGGGGACATTTCTTTTCCTCAAAACCCACCAAATTAAATCTCTTCGTACCCTAGCATAAAATTTTTCTAAATCGATAAACCTATAGTCACCTGTCTTTATAGAATCCTAAAATTCCATCAAACAAAGTTTTCCCCTCTTCCTTCAACATGTTCTCAGAAACCACAAGATGATGTACGTAATTCTCTAATATTTTGTGGATCTTCCTCTCATAGTGTAACCATTTACTCCTAAACATAAGAGTGTTGACAGTGTATTCAATTCAATAACGACGTAGGCATGAATATTGGTGTAAAGAGGACATCTTCCATTGGTTGCATTGAAGAAGAAGCAAATCTAGTAGCGGGAGAAGGCGAAGAAGTAGGAGAGTCTACTTTAATAATTTGAGAATATTCCAACTTCCTAGAAGGGAGTGTTGAATTCTTTTCTCATCATCACCTTTCTCGCAGCCCTTTTTTTCCTTTTTGTTGAAGAATGCTACACCACAATGCAAAAGTACATTAATTGAAGTGACTACCAAATCTATAACACAAAAAAGTTACTTTCTCTTCAACACTATCTGATTACGAATTGAAGCATGCCTCTATGATGAAGTTTTTGAAAGCATATGTGAAAGAAACTTTGAAGTTCTTAATCTTTTGATGCAACCATTCGATAAAAACTCCAAGCTTCAACTTTTTGTGTTCTGTATGGTATGATGACCACTCTATATAGTCCAAATATTAATAAACTGCAAAAGTTGAAAATGTGAGAATCTATATTCATTACTCTACTTTTAATTAAATCTTAGACTGTAACTCACATGCTTCGGTTTCTTTTGCAATTTATCTTCTTTCTCTTCCTTCATTTGAGCTTCGTTTTCTTTCGCTCCCTTTGAATGAGCTTCCTTGGACTCACTAACTCCTTTTTCTTATTTTAAAGGAGTTGCCTTAGGAGTACTCTTCTTAGGTGTATAATCTCCTCTCTTTGGCCAAATTTTCAAAAGAGCTTTCAAGCCATACCAAATAAGGTACACATCACTATGATTGGCTGAGGAGTCATTTTTTCCGCGGAGTACCAACTCTATCCTTCTATCTCATCAACCACGAACCTCAGGACTACAATTACTCTAAGCAATCACCATTCGTTTAGCCCTATCTATCCTTCTGAATGGAACTTCGAATTGTGGATGAACAAGTTAAATAAGAACAAATAGCTTCTTCACATGTCCTTTATTGTGTCGTTCAGACCCAGTAATGAAGTAAGATGGTGGCGGAGGTGAAAAGATCATGATCTCGTTGCGCCACCATATGTAAAAATTTCTTACCACAGATTTTATATTGTTCAGGGCTGGCTTTCCCGTAAAGTAAGGAAAGCCTTTGCTTTAGGCCCTAAAAAATTAGGCCTCATAAAGCTAGCTCCTAGCTATTGACCCATAAGAAAATCACAATTGCTGCAGTGAAGATATTACAAGTAAATTTCAAGCCAAAGGGACATAAACCCTAGGATTGTGGAATGCCGGACCAAGTGCTACATCCAAATGTTTAGAACTGATGCAGCCTATTTAGAAGACTTCAAATGAGCTCAAGGTGCAACATTTCAAAATTCAGAATTGACAGACTTCATTTAGTCACTTGACTGACCAAACTTCAAATTCAATGTTCATTGGCTCAAAGTCATGGGGTTATTAAATATACTCAAGCTTCTGAGTTACCAAAGCAGCCAAAAATCATATGACAGTTCCAAATTATGATTAAGAATGATACTTCAAAATTTCAAATTTGGACTTCATTTCAATTCAAATTTAAGTTTCAATAATTATCATCCAACTGCTTAGGGTCACTGTGATAACCGACACTTCTACATGTTAGAATCAGTTGAAACTCTTGGAGAAAGCTCAAATTATGTTCAGGAGGGACTTTGCAAAATTTCAGTTCAAGTAGATGTCATTGACCCAAAGTCAATAAATATGTCAACTTTGGGTTAGTGACCCCTAAGGCATAAGGTCACTGGCCAAAGTCATGCTTCTAGGTGAACGAAGTTGATGAAACTTGGACAGAAGGCTTAAGTCATGCTCATAAGTGTTTCTATAGATTTTTGAGTCAAGAGAACTTCGTCTGACCCTACTTCAACTATATGTTAACTAGGACTCCATGACCCTAAGTCATGGGGGTCACTAATTAAAAATCCTACTTTTGGGAGGCCAAAGCTGATGAGATTCGGATCAAAGGTTCACAATGTGTTCAAAGTAAATTCTCCAAAGTGCCAAATCAATTGAACATCATTCACGTAGAAAACAAGCTAACTACTTGTAGTGTAAGAAAACATTGACTTAAAACATGCAGCAAGTGGGTCACTGTTTGAAACCTTACTTCCACAAATCCAAACCACATGAAATTTTGATGGACACTTCAAGATGCTCCTGACTTTGGTCCCTCCGAGTTTCAAATCAATCAAAGGTCATTTGGGCCTCAAACAATTGAAACAATGGCCTATTTTCATGGAAAGTCAACAGGGGGTTAACCAACTTCAAAAGGTCAAAACATGCTGAAATTTCTATGGCACACTCAAAATAGTGTTAAAAAGCATCTTTCGAGTTTCATGAAGATTGGACATCATTCAAGCCCCGAACAGGTAAAAACAGATTACATATGCAAAAACCCCAAAATTGGACCTGTCAGTGATCGCGGCCACAGTCACGGACACATGTGAAGCGGTTCCCAACAGTTTTCAATGGTTTTCTTCAATTTTTTTTTTCAAATTCCAACCTCCCATAATGCCCTAAAACACCTTTGAACTCTATAAAAAGAAGTGTTGGCACTTGGGGAGGGGTTCCAACAAGTTCAACAAGATTCAAGGCACATTTAAGCAAGTTCCAAAAATTCACAAGGCTTCCAAGCACTTTAAGCACTAAAAGTCCTGTTCTTCTTCTCTTTCTCACTAACTTAAGGTGAGAAATGCTTCTTCCAAGGAGAAGAAGCATGATTACCACTTAGAGAAGATGGATACAAGTGTTATTAAGTATAAAAAAGATGACACTATATTCCTTTGGTTTTCTTACTTGGGGAAGGTTTTTAAGCTATTTCAGAAGTTGTGAACAAGCCTCTTTAAGCTTTATTCTGTTCCTTGAAAATTATAAGTTCAGAATGATACAACTTTGGCTTCAATTTGCTTGTATAAAGCAACCTTTCTGGATTTATACAAAAATAGTTTGTAACAAAAAAGTGCTTTCTGGATTACCAAAGGTATTAGCTGATTCCACAGTCAAATTAAGTACTCTTGGTGGTCATATAACACTCCAAAAGTCGAAGAACACAAGTTTCAGCACTCTGAAGGCATCACAAAAGCAAAAGAGAGAAGAAACGGGGACAAAAAATGGCCATTTTAGCCACTGTCTGTCATAACCGTGGGCCACAGTCACCCCTTCTTGCAATTAGTTTTTCTACATTTTTGCACCTTTTCTTGTATTTTTTACAATTTTCAAGTTTAGATCATATCTGAGACTAGATGGAGGAGTTTTAAATTTTCAAAACTTGTAATCAACCTTCATCCCCACAGTTAGAGCATTTGAACTCATGTAAACAAAGGAAAATTAATAATGAATTGTAATTATTTTCTCATTCTCCTTAATGCATGAAGTGTGTGAGTGTTTGACTTGAATCTGTTGCATTTCACATCACCTTTCAAGTGCAATCAGAAGATTGACATTGACCGTGGGAATGAATGAGTTTTGCTCTAATTTGTGAGCAAATTTGGCCAAAGGACATGAAAATTGCTAAAATGTATGAAAAGTGCTAAAAAAAGTGTTGTTAAGAGCCAGTGACTGCGAGATGCTGTGCAAAGTGGCCTGTGACTGTAGGAAATTGTGTAAAATAGCATGTGACTGCAGAGGACTATGCAAAAAGTGCTGTGACTGCAGGGGGTAGCATAAAATGAGCAGTGACCATGGGTCAACAGTCACTGACCTGTTTTGACTCCAGTTTGACTTATTTGACTTCTGAAGACACCCATGCAAAATCTTAATGTCTATGATGGGTTTGGAAGCATTCATGGAGGAACTTTGCACTTTGAAGTGCATCCATTTAACACTCAAAATGAAAGCATTTAGCACCACAAAGTGCATCCTCTTGCCACTTAAATAAAGGAACCTTACACTTTGAAGTGCATGGACCAAATTAACACCATTTTATGCAATTGAAGAGTGTTGATTCAGTCCAAAAGGCTTTATGTTATTGGTTGTATGATCACCAATTCATTTATAAGACATAAACAAATGTTTATATCAAATTAGTCATAAAAGCAACTACATTGTAGTCATGCATTGTCCGGCGTCTTGCACTGATGGATCTCGTGTGATCATTGTGGTAGTGGTATAGGCCTAATCTTGTGAGCCCTATCCCTTTGATTGGATGCAACCCTCTCTTCCTTATAAGTCTAACATAGAACACCTTAAAATGCTACCAAAAATTTGGTAGCCAAGTCTAGTTAGCATAGCATGCTTTTAAGCCTGACTGTATAGTCCCAAAATGCTATAGAAATTCTGATAACTAGGACGATTAGCATATCAAATAAGATAGGGTTTATGCCTATTTCTAACCATCCTGGTTTGAAACCATGTTGGTTCAGAACAGATTCATAAACCATTCTGGCTAGCCCAAGAGGTAGCCATGTTGGTTTTAACACTAATATAGTCATTTGGGCTTATTGTTTTACAGAAAATATCATGGGTTCTTTGATCATCACTTTTGGTGAAGCCAAAGAGAGGCTTTTCAAAATCTCCCTGACTTAGAACAACCCATCTACAAGAACATCAAAGAGGGCTCGAACTGACTCTGCTACCCGTGTTTTGAAAGACTTAGATTTCCAGAGACCCTCCACTCCTGTGGGCTCCGTGACTTCTTCCGATCTGAATGGGTCATTAGTGGCCAATAAGAGCATTAAGAAGACTGAGACTCTCAAACCCTAAGTTTCTAAATATGCCCAGAATCTGTTTGGGGTGTTCAACAAGGTTCAGGAGGAACCTAAACACAGAATGCAATCAGGAGGCAGCAACCTTCATATCATTAAGCCTCGTCTGGGGGCATGATTGGTCCGGTTCACCAATCACAAGCCAAAAGCACTTGGTAAGCCGTATTCAGTAGCTGCCCAAGGCTCAAAAGCACCTAGCAAGCCACTTTCAATGGCTACCCAAGGCTCAAAATCATCATCTACTCGGCCCAAGCAATTGGTTGTTAGCAATCCAGTACCAAAGGACCTTCGATAGCTCTTAACTTATGAGAAGCCCAAGAAGAGAAACATGCATCCAATCCCAGATGTACTATGTGGTCACCTCAGCCACATGCGTCAAAATCTAACAAGGCCAAGAACAAACTCTTAGCCTCATTTAAGACAATACCTTCTACCCTCTGATTCAAAAAGAGGGATGAAGGTTTGGCAAGAGGCGACTACCCTCTATAATTGTAGCACTAACCTCGCTGTCTTCACCTTAGCAACTATCACATGCATGGTTTGACCAAGTTCAGCTCAAAGAATTACTCAGAGTATGGCTTAGACTCAATCACAAGAGTCTAACGCAAACTCGCATTCAAGCAGGACTCTTGAAGGTCATGTTGAGACAGACTCTAACAAGGATCCTATCACTATGTTAGACATAGAAGATAGTCACTCCACACCTTAGACATTAACATCCGCTTACCCCTGTCAGTATATAGTGTTTATAGCTAAAAGGAGTGGGACTACTCTAGCATGGAAAGGAATGATGATGCTAGTGGAAGCAAAGATGCCAGCGAAGGAGGTGCTAGTGAAAATCAAAAGGACGATGTTAGTGACATTGTAAGCAACAAGGAGCTGAAATCAACCACTTGGTTGCCCAATTGAAAATCTTAGTAGATAAGTTAGGTGGTCCGGCAGAAGTTCAAGTAAATCACCTGTTTGCTGATAGAAGAGAACATGCAATGATCACGAAGAACGCAACAAAAATTAACCTGCTCATAGCCCAAATCAAATCCCTGATAGACAAGGTGATAGCTGCAGGTTCCTTTGGTGATCACTCTTCGATCCCGTGTCTTCACACTGAGCCTGGAAAACATGTAACCTTTAAAGAAGTTCAAGAGATACTAACAAAATCAAAAGTAGAGACCAGAATGAAAAAGAAAGGTATCACACTCAAGTATCCTCTAGAATTCAATCTGGTTCCATTTCCACCAGATTATAAACTTCTGACTTTCCAACCCAACTTTGAGAAATGGTTAGCTTATCAGCATATTTTTCATTTCAAATAACTTCTCGGAAGCTTACCAAAGTTAGATGCAATAAAGATAAGGCTATTCGTTGGTACATTGAAAGGAGTTGCCTTTAATTGGTATAAGTAGTTACTAGAACTCACTTTCATAACATGGCCTCTCATAGAAGAGAAGTTTTTACTCGACTTCCAAGAGGAGGATTAAACAGTCACCTTTGCCAGGCTCAGCAGTACAAGGCAAGGAGATAATGAAACTGTACAGTCCTACAAATGCTTGGAACAACCATCTCAAAGGGCAACCATTAAAATGTACAAGACCAATTTGTGACCAGAGATCAAGGCCATTATACTTAGTCATAAAACTAAGTCTTTTGTTCGATTGGTTGAGGTGGCCACTGATGTAAAGCTGACCCTTAAGGAGATTAATCAAAAGAAGGCAAGTTCTCAACAAACAGAGGGTCTTCATCTTCTGCTCCTAAACAGAAGAAGAAACAGGATGTCTTTAATGTGCAAACCTCTAAGCCTGCTCAAAAGCCTCAAAATATAAAAATTGATCAAGCCAACAAAGAGGAGTATGAAAAAAGAAAGAAAACTAAATATCCCTTTGATGAGGATATAGAAGTGATCTTTTGGTCATTGATGGATAACAATAAGATTGAACTTTTACCTATGAACAAACCTGAACAAGCAAGTTGCGCCAATGACTCGAATTACTGTGCATATCACCGGATGGTGTCGCATCCTCCAAAGGATTACTTCATTTTGAAAGAAAAGGTCAATGAGATGTGGAAAAATGGAGTAATAACTTCTGATTAAAAATATGATTATGCTCTGACCAACATGATCTCCTTTGGAAAATTTGCACATATGGCGGTATTTGCTCCACTAAACCCAATGACAGTTGAATTCTGTGTTGCCAATGCAGTACAGGACGAACAAGGTTTGATACTAGTCAGGTGAAGAAATGTTGGTTCACTTAAACTTAGTGAATGATAAAGATTGGGAGAAGGTGAAAACCAAACCCATACTTATAGAAAAAAGGAAGGTTAAAACGCAACTTAAAAACCTTCAATGAGCTGCCTAGAACCTATTGGTCAAATGAGAAAAACAGACTAAAAAGAAGAAAAAAAAAGGTGGTCGAAGCTTTAGTTTCAGAAAAACCTTCTAAACCGGTCAAAGGTCAATTTACTTTGGTTGACTTCATTATTCCAATTCCAAATGATGAGGAAGAACTACCAATATCCATTTGTAACAAGATCTCATGGGATGGCACACCTCGTAATTTAGATGATGAGGAAACTTGGTCAAATTATTCAGATTTTGAAGATGATCAGTGGATTGATGACTACTTCGCTGATGAATACCTTTGGATGAGGATGAGAGTTTTGAACAAACTTTCGATCCTAAAATAGGTACTCTCAATATTAGTTACAGTCTCAACACACAGTCAGTAGCTCTTTATGATATACATGATTGAGCGCAAGTGGTTAGTCGAATGATCCTGCTTTTCCCCATTACCTCTAGAAATTCATCCAGATCCTTTGCCATTGTTTGAATCCAAGGAAGCGCATAAAAAACAAGCATTGTCTTCTTGTTCACAGGCAGTAATCTCTATGCCAAATATTTCTCCTAAACTAATTGTTGAGCCAACTTCTTTGAAGTCAGATTCTGAACTAAGCACTTAGCTTATTGTTCCTAAAGCAAATGTTAAGCTTGAGTCACAAGAAGAGTATAATAAACTCAACATTTATGGTCCTACTGTACATAAGAAAGTCTTTCATATTCAGGATAATCTTTCTAATTCAGAAGAAAAAATGCAAGTTACACCTGCTTTAGCAATCATTAGTACATCTGTTAATGAACCCCAAACATCTTAAGCCATTTCTAACAGTGCAAATCATGAAACAGGCTTGGAAGAAGTCAGCTAGCTTTTTGCTAAACCCGAAGAAGTCAATGCAATAGGAAGAGATACTCATCTAGAGGTTGACCGAAACAACATAGTAAACGACGACACTCATTCTAGTCGCAACCATAAAGTCCACTATGATAGACCTTCTTCTTCTTCTTATGTAAACCCTTTGGGGAATAATTCAAATGTAAATTTAACTTCTTCTGATGTAAATGCTAATAAAAGGCCACCAGAGCCATTCACGTACAATGCTGTGGAACACTTCAAGCACATACCAGCACGACTTCATATTTTTAATCTTTTGCAGATGTCTAAGGAGACTCATAAAAACTTCATACGAGCTATAAAGGCTTTGAATACAAATAATCAAACTCATGTGGTGCAAGTTTATCAGATAGAGAAGAACTATCTAAAAGCAAAATCCAAGAAGTCTCAAAAGCAATGTATAAAATGTCTTTCCATCACAATGCTTCTAAGGCCACCATTTTTTCCTCCAAAAATGATGTCCTCTTAGGCGATATGAAGCACATAAGGCCACTCTATTTCATGACCTACAATAAAGACATACCTGTTCAAAGAGTTCAAGTGGACTAAGGATCAGCTCTGATTCCCATCACAATTACAGCTCTTTAGGAACTTCACATTTCGGTGAGCAAGCTATTTGTTACGAAAACTTTGATCCAAGGTTATGATGGGGAAATCCAGGATCCAATTGGCAAGACAAAATTGGTTGTGACCGTGGCAGTTCCTTGGACAGTGAAGCCTTGGCCGTGACTTAGCTGGGACAATGCCCAATCCATGCCAGTCGTCATAAAGGAAATTTAACCAATGATAGATTGAATGGAAAGAAGCAAAAAGTCTAAATGAGAAGGGCCAGCCCTAACACCACTTCACTGTGCATAGACACTTCAAGACTGTGGTGCACCCTTGCAAGAGTGGATTTGTTCTGTTGCAAATCCATGAAGTAGATATAGTGTGGTGTGTGGACCATGTTTTCCATGATTTAAGACATCAAAACCGTGGAAATAATTGAAGTAGAATCAAACAAAAAACAGAACCCATGTTCGGCCATGGTAGAATTGGGGGAAGTTGGAACTCGGAATGTCGTACCAGCCATGGAGAAAGCCTAAACAACGAAGAAAGCCCAAAAATCTTGTCGAAGATGGAAGAACAAGAGGAGTCCAAATCGTTCCCTCCCTTTGCTATGCTCTGCGTTTTCGAAAAAAGAAGTGCAGCGGCGGGAAGTCTGGGTTTTCATATAAACTCGTTGCTCACAGTCATCGTTAGCCTCTTGTACACTGCTATGTTGAGTAGTGGGGTCCACGACATGATGTATTAGCCTCCATCACTAACCATCCATAGTCACCACTGTTGTTTTTAAGTATTGGAAACCCATTGTTTAATGGTCCATTCTCTTAAGTATACTCACTCAAGCCCCCGCGATCACCGTTTGTTGACTCCTTTGCCCACGGTGACAACATGACTAAGCAGTAGGATCCATGGCCTAATGGCCCATGCCATTGTGATCATTCGAACCCAAGGACATTGATGCTTTACTTTTTTTCCCATAAACAAACTATTTCAATAATGGGGTCCAAAGCTTGGCCACATTCACACAGATACTACCTTCCATACCCAAGGTCACAGTGAAAGTAGTGGAACCCACTGCTTTGATGGTCCTCTCCCTTAAATGCGAACATCCAAATTCTCACACCACCTGATGGGCCCACTTCGGGTAGTTTACACAAAAAAAAGAAAAAAAAAAGAAAAGAAAAGAAATAGAGAAGAAAGTGATTTCCCCACAGCATGGTGAACCCACTTTGGGTATTTTATTTTAAAAAAAAATGTGTTTTCCCACAATGGAGTGAACCCACTTTGGGGTATTTCTTTTTCAAAAAATAAAGGGGGATTTTCCTTTAAAAACAATCCAAAATTACCTTGTGTTAAGTCTAATTTTAAGCCATCATCTCATATTATTTTTGGATTAACATCTACAAGTCAAGATTTTTCAAAATCTTCATCCCATTTTGACTCATGCCAAGCCAAGTCAAAACCTAAACTTCGATTTTTTTGAAAATAAACAAAAAAAATCCATGAAAAATCTAAAACCAAGTCCATTTCAAACTCAAACCTTGATTTTTCTTAAAACCTCAAGAATTCTTTTTGTGGGTGTTTCCCATAGTCCCCATAGAAATGTCATTCTGGATATCTGTGAAAAATAGGTCATAAGAAAATTAAATCCACTTTCCAAAATCCAAACAAAATCCATAAAATTCTGAGTTTTCAAATACCTCAGGAATTTCTTTTTGTGGGTGTTCCTTATAGTCCCCACAGAGATGCTACTTTTGATATCTGTAAAAATAAGACAAATAAATTTAGATTTCTTATATTTTTACCAAATTCCATTGCCAACCCTTCATGGTTTTTTGCTCAAAATTTAAAAATTTCAAGTATAGGCGTATTACCAACCTTGACAAACCACATTTCATCATTCCCACAGATTTGCTATTTTGAGGCACAATGATTGTTAAATGTTAATTATTGCACCTTGAGGGGGCACTTGTTGACCCATAAAAAATCACAACTACTACGGTGAAGACATTACAAGCAAATTCCAAGCCAAAGGAACATAAACCCTAGGATTGTGGAATGCCGGACCAAGTGCCACATCTAGATGTTCAGAACTAATGCAGCTCATTCAAAAGACTTCAGATGAGCTCAAGGAGCAATAGTTAAAAATTCAGAGTTGACAAACTTCATTTGGTCACTCAACTCATCAAACTTCAAATTCAAGGTTCATTGGCTCAAAGGCTAGGGGTCATTTAACACACTCAAGTTTCTGAGTTATAAATGTGGCTAAAATTCACATGACAACTGTAGGATCCTGATCCCAACTAACCTCGATTTATATTAATTAATCTTGTTTTATATTAATTAAATTGTGTTTATGCTAATTTAACTCAAACCCTTTGGGCTTGGGTCTCTGATAGGTAGTTTGGTCAGGTTCGAACTTTACCTAAGTAGTTAAGGACCTTTTTTGTAAATTGTTCTTGCATCATATGGACACCACATTAGTCAAATCTTGTGTAAGTCTTCGTGTAGATCATCTTTTGTGTTGGGCTCGACTTGATTCGGACTCATCTTGGCCTATTTGAGGCCATGTGACCTAAACTGTAATTTCCCTAGAAATGTTGGATTTACATGTAAACTGCAAGGAAAATTTTAGTTAAAAGGAAACCCAACGTCCATTTCCTTTTCTTCTTTACTTAGTTGGTGGAGCAGCTCTTTTTCTTCTTTCTTCTTCATCTTCACCTCAATTTAGGGTTGTAAATTAAGATTTGAAGCCTTGCATGTAAGAGTAAAAGCTTCCACACCTCTTCTTCTCCTTCCCTGTGCATCTCTTTCTCTCTTAGAAGTACCTCCTTCTACAAGCTACAGCCCATTAAGGTGAAAAATCTACTTCCATTTCACATTTTCGGGTTTGTTAGAGTAAAAAAGACTCAATTACATGACATGTATGCATTCTACATCACATTCACCATTTGCATGTCTTTTATGTAGAGAACCCACCTCCCATTGAGGATTTCCGCTAATCACACACCAAAGAGGAGTTGAGTAGGGTTAAGCACTGTATTAAGGCAAGTATTGGAGTATATATAGTACTGCATATATGTTTATTTGTTGGCTCTTGGATTGATTATTCCAAATCTTAAGCTGCAGCTCT
The DNA here is from genome assembly GCA_037013555.1 of Sextonia rubra. NCBI lineage: Eukaryota > Viridiplantae > Streptophyta > Magnoliopsida > Laurales > Lauraceae > Sextonia > Sextonia rubra. The sequence goes on from JASUAD010000001.1 coordinate 72,293,714, forward strand.
TTCTTTTTTGATTTAAGTACATGTATATGTTTAATTGAATGAATTAGAGTATGAGTAGGTAATGTGGGTGTTGTGTGAGCCTTGAATACCCTTAGTGACATTTTGAAGCCATAGAAAGCTCACTTTACCTCCATACTTTAGAGTTTTGTATCTAACCCAAGTTTCAGAATAATTTTCAGGTTTTCTGAAGCTTATGGCGAAGCCATGGCTAAGCCTATGTGTGTACAGCTCAAAGTCCCGAGAGTATCAAAATTCATTTTTTTACTACAACTAACCCTCGGCTAAGCTGTGGAATGAACTACGGCTAAGCCGTAATCACCCTGGGACTAAACCGTAGGCTATTCTATGGTGAACCTTCCAAAGAGTCCCAAACCAAGACTTTCTCTACGGCTCACGCACGACTATGCCGTGGATTGTGTTACAGCTACGCCGTAACCTGGCCGAAGCCTACCCGTAACCCTAGCCATAGGCTTAGCTCAGCTAAGCTGTAGGTCAACATATGGCTGAACCGTAGATACGTATGAAATTAAGGAGAAAACCTGAGCCACTCGGCTAAGCCATAACATGTATACGGCTAAGCCGTAAGAATACTGTGAACTTAGGATATTAAGGATTTCAAATGACTTTATAGGGCCTTAGATATGGCACCTTTTTCCTAATTAAATTAGCCTAATGGTGATTAAATGATAAGGAGGATGAGTGTAGAGCTGTCATTTATCCCCATTGATTTTTCGAATGAATTTTTGATGTCACGTCATAAGTGTTGGCATAAAAAGAGGTGTCTTTTCGTACATAATGTAACACCAAGAATTGGTAACATAATAACACCAAACGTTTTATGAATACACCGTGTTAAATGACCTTGGGATCACGGATTATTTAGCTTAGGGTTGGCTAGTAAACATCCTTAGCACCTATTTAAATCTGAATGCATTCATATTGTTAAGATACCTTGCCTCAACATGATTTAGTCATGTGCCCACTCTTTCTGGCAAACCTTGAGACAAATCAGGCTTGAGCTTCTACTGAGTGCATGTCTTCCAGGCCTGAGCTTCTACTGAGTGCGTGCCATCAGTCAAATGGGTGTAGCTAAGGTTGAGAGGGTAGAAGCTCTCTTAGCTCATATAAGTATGCATTGTTCAGTTATCAGTTACTTTGTTAATTCTAATTTTTATGATTGAATATGGTTTCAAGACCGATTCTCCCTTATGTACGATATGATAAGTATGACTAAAATAAATGAAAGATATGAATTCGAGTTGGTCTTGATACATTGTGTCGGCACCACTTGCTTATGCTATTATTAGGTTTGAGGGGACCAGTTTGGGTATCCTTATATCGCTACTGCAGCAATCCACGGAGGAGTTGTCGATGCTCCTCGGGAAGCTAGTCTGATCCCTAGCGACCCATATGTACGCTCCCTCTAGATGATATGCTTTCTTTTAGGAGAATATAGCCTCGTGGTTGCCAATTAGTTTATATAATATCTAGGTTATGATTCATAACACATGTTTACTTATGCACAATATGCCTAGTGGACTATTATTGCCTTCTTTAATCAGTATATACTCCGAATTCACTTGATACATTATGATAGTTTCATATATCTCTGTATTTGTTTAACCATTATATTAGCAGTGCTACCTTTAATATTACAGGTATGGAATTAAATCCCAACACGAAAGTTGATGTGTCCCTAGAGGGTGCCCCAATGGTACTAGGGATATAGAAAAGTGGAAAGATGACAACGAATTCTACTAGTCATCTTCCGGAGTGCGTCAAGTAGTAGGCTAGCTATGTTGGTCCTGTGTATGGAGACGCTTGAAATGGATATTGTGTATAAAACTAGTTAAGAATTCTGTGCTTATGTTAGTGATGAGTAATGGTTAACTACAAGACTTAAGTTATGCTATGATTGTATGATATCCTTTCTATGGTTGCTGATGATCATTATAAGTGCATTTCACAAGTTTCGCTTATGTATGAAATTAAATGTACGTGTCGGAGGATATGCCTCACACGTTCTTGTGGAATCTCCCTTGTAGAAATTCGTGCATATCTTCTCATGGCATGGGTTACTACGGGATTACGTATTTACACCATAGAGGCCCATTTTAATCCCTAATTCCTAGGATTGGGGCGTAACAACAACTCCGAATTATGCTTAGGAATGACGCTTTAAAATTTTAAAAAATTTGGACTTCATTTCAGTTCAAATTTAAGCTTTAGTAATTGTCTTCTAACTCCTTAGGGTCATTGTGACAATATACACTTTGATATGTCAGAATCAGCTGAAAACTCTTGCAAAAAGCTCAAATTATATTCAAAAGGGACTCTGCAAAATTTCAGGTCAAGTGGATGTTATTTGACCCAAAGTCAACAAACATGTCAACTTTAGGTCACTGACCCCAAAAACATTGGGTCACTGACCAAAGTCCTGTTTTTAGGTGACCGATGAAATTTGGACACAAGACTTAAGTCATGCTTAAATTTTCTAACTAAGAGGACTTCGTCTGACTCTACTTCAACTACATGTCAGTTAGGAGTTCATGACCCCCAAGTCATGGGGGTCACTGATTAAAAATCCTACTTATGGGAGGCCAAAGCTGATGAAATTAGGATCAGAGACTCAAAATGTTTTTAAGGTCAATTCCACAAAGTTTAAAATCAATTGAACATCATTCGGCTAGAAAACAAGCTAACTACCTATAATGCAAGAAGATATTGACTTAAAATATGAAGCAAGTGGGTTACTGTTTGAGACCCTGCTTCCACAAATCCAAACTATATGAAATTTTGATGGACACTTCAACATTCACCTTACATCATTTCCTCTAAGTTTCAAATTAATTCGAGGCCATTTTGGCTTCAAATAGTTGAAATAAGAGTTCATTTTCATGAAAAAAGTCAATAGGGGGTTGATGAACTTCTGAAGGTCAAAGTAGGCTGAAAGTTTTATGACACATTCAAAATAGTGTTAAAAAGAATCCCCAAGTTTCATGAAGATCGATCATCATTCTAGTCCTAAATAGGTGCAAACGGGTCACATATACAAAAACACCAAAATTGGACCTATCAGTGACTGCAGCCACATGGTCACAAACACGTATGAAGCGGTTTCCTGTAGCTTTTAGTGGTTTTCTTCACTTTATCTCAAACTCCAACCTCACATAACTCCCTAAACCACCTCTGAAGTTTATAAAAAAAAGTGTTGGCATTTGGGAGGGTTCCAACAAGTTCAACAAGATTCAAGGCACATTTAAGCAAGTTCCAAGAATTCACAAGGCTTCAAAGCACTTCAAGCACTAAATGTCACTCTTCTTCTTCTCCTTTTCACTAACTTAAAGTGAAAAATGGTTCAGACAAGAAGAAAAAGCATGCATATTACTTAGAGAAAATGGATACAAGTGTCATCAAGTATAAAAAGGAGGACACTATATTCCTTTTGTTTTCTCACTTGGGAAAGGTTTTTAAGACATCTCGGAAGTTGTGAACAAGCTTCTTTAGGCTTCATTCTATTCCTTGAAATTATAGGTTCAAAATGATAAAACTTTGGCTTCAGTTTGCTTGTATAAAGCAACCTTTCCGGATTTGTACAAAAACAGTCCGTAACCAAAAAGTGATGATTACCAAAGGTTTTAGTTGATTCCATAGTCAAATTAAGCACTCTTGATGGTCATTCAATGCTCCAAAAGTTGAAGAACACAAGTTTTAGCACTCAGAAGGCATCACAGAAGCGAAACAAAAAAGAAGCAGAGACAAACAGTAGCTATGTCAGCTACTGTCAGTGATCATGGACCACGGTCACCCCCCTCCTGTAGTTATTTTTTCTACATTTTTACCCCTTTTCATGTATTTTCTTACAATTTTCAAGTTTAGATCACATCTGAAACTAGAGGGAGGAGGCGTTGTAAATTTTTAAAACTTGTAAACAACCTGCATCCTCGCAGTCAGAGCGTTTAAACCTATGTAAACAAAAAGAAACTAATGATGAACTATAATTATTTTTCATTCTTCTTTATGCTTAAAGTGTGTAAATGTTGGACTTGAATCTGTTGCAGTTCACATCACTTTTCGATCACTTTTCGAGCACGATCACTAGCTAAATTTTTTTTAAAATTTGAAACTATCAACTTCCACCTCTAATTTCTCTCCAAAAAATTAGACCTCGTGATGGTTTCATATTCCAAAAACGTATTAAACCTTTTTTATGGTTAAGGCATGAAAATAAAAAATGAAAACCTCCCCCATTGCACCTTTTCTCTCTTGTTATCTTGTGTTTTCTACATGCCTTTTCTCCCTCAATCTCTCTTGTTATCTTCTGTTTTCTGCACATTTTCTTCAGCGTTTCCTGCGTCTAAGAAAAACCATAGCTGCAAATAAAATCCTTCCCGCACAACAAGAGCCAGCAAAAAGAAGAAAAAGAGAAGTAAAAAACTGTGAAGGTAATTACTGCCTCATTGTACAAAACTTCTTGTGGCCATAGGCAAGAATAACTTATAACTTGGGACTCCAGTGATTTTGTTCTCAAGACGTTCTGTATGACCCTTTCTTTTAGATGTCTGTGACAATCCTGTTTTTAGATGTCTGTGGCAATCGTCTCGTAGCTCCTATCATCATTCCAAATGATGTTTGGACCTGTCAACTTTCATCTTTCCAATTTCATGCATTCATGCATAAGATTTTGAATATATTTGGAACATCATCATGATCATTCATGTAAATGAGCTTACCACATCATTTTTCCGAGGGATTTGAGGTGTGTATTAGTGAACTGAATTCAATACCCATTACAAGATTTCATAGAATGCCTTCTTTTATGTATTTTCTTCTTATGTTATTTTATTGAATTTAAATGATGAACAATCTCTCTTTTATTTGTTATCTCATGGAGATTCTCTTTCACTTATGGTTATCTTAAATTTCAGTTGGACTGATCCTAAAAACTACTCAAATTAAGATGGATAAGACTATCACATACGGCCGGCAATATATCATGACTAAATGGAACCCACAATTTTCCTAAAAATGAGAAGATCAATTGGCGTTTTCATCGTAATTCATTATCGGCGATCATACATATTTTTTTCCATTCTTGAGTCAGTTCTTGTAATTGGTTGATATCTAATATATTGCTTATTTTAACATAACGGAAATCAAGTCGAAACCTGGGTTGTCTTCTAGTTTAAATTATTGGTTCTTACCAGTAGCCCAACTTAATACAAAATTTTCAGTGGATTCCAAAAAAAAAAAAAAAATGATCCAATTACCCAAGTGAATATAAATGAGCAAATATGAATGAATGAATAACTAAGTAAGACGTGTGCTTCACTTTGGAAAACATATCCAAAAGGGATGACCTTTGTTGTCCTGTACTCAGATTGACAAGCCTTATTTAGAAAAAAAAAAGGAATAAAATATTTATTATAATATTAAAAAATAGAAAAAGGCTCATTTAGAATTATCACTTTAGGCCTCAAATTGTCTCGAGCCAGCCCTATATGGTTGCCAGTTAAACTGTAAAATTTGGTTCAATATGACATAACATTCATTCTTGAAATAAAATGGCTATGCTATCAAATAGTTCCCTGTCATCACTTAGGTTGTTTAGGTGTTGACAAATCTCCCTCATATTAGTCAACATTTTCCTTTCTCCTATGTCAATTCCCAAGTCTTAAAATGTGGGAATTTAATGTCCTTCTTCCAGCTTGGATTACAGGGAGAGCATTTACCTATGCTCATTCTTGTATAGGCTTATATTTGAACAAATGTTGAAACAAAGTAAGTTTATCCGCATTACATAATGTAAATAATATAAATAATGTATTAGCATATACACTACATGAATAAGATATGTGAACAATGCATTCAACCCAAGTGTAGCAGTTGTAGTGGGCCAGTTAGTGTCTTTAGCTTTGTGATCTTACTTGTATCATTTTCTTTCTTTTCTCCCAACTCATCTACCACACTTTCTACTTCTTTCAGCAACTCAAAAGCTCTTGCCAGCATTTTGTATCAGCTAGCAAGCCAAGCCGATCCCCAAGCATAATGCTTCAACTTCCCAAATAGTTCAAGCATCCATGTTGGAACTTGGGCACCATTAAAATCTGAAAAAATCTGACCACACAAAAAGGAAACAATACACTCTTGTCTTGAATATATCGCTCTTCTTTTTTGATGGCATAAAATTTTGTTCAAGCCATTTGAACTTTACTGTTATAGCAATTGTATCTTTGCCTAGAACAGGGGCCATTCCAAGAAACTTCTTGCAAACTTCTACTACAACACTATTTGGGAATGTTCTACCGGTGACAATCGTACCATCAATCGGCAACCCATACAAATAAGCAACATCCTCCAAGGTTATTGTTGCTTCATTGGTGGGGAGATGGAATGTATTGGTTTCCGGACGCCATCTCTCGACCAATCCATTAATCAATGCATGGTCTATCCTTATATAATCTATCTCTCATAAATGTTGAAGCCCGGCTTGACGTACATATTCTCTTTGGTTGTTATTTAACACCAGTATTTTTTTGTTGGCGTTTGTGGGATATAATCTATAAGTCCTCGACTCCTATTATTGTTAATTCCAAACATTTACATTAGGTTTAACAAAAAAAAAAAAATCTAAAGGATCTTGGTTTGGAGGAATATATACCAATTTATTTTGGATAGCCTATGAAACGTGGCTATCTTGGTGGTATAACAATGTTGGTTCTTCCTTCATTACAGTAAAATAATATAATAAGGTTAAAAATGCAATCAATACATTACAAATGAACATCATGCAGTTCATGCACTACAACTCTAAATTCAAAGTTTTCAAATTTATTGAATATCATTAAACATTTCCAAACAAGTATAAATTACAAATATATCAATGAATCAGCTACAACTCTTCATCCAACTCTTCATCCCATATGTATACAATCAATCTCATATACATGTACATCTATCCATTGAAGACTTCATTCAAACAAGCTTACAATTCAAGTAAAACTCTCATGTACCCAAACATGAATCACTATCATAAATAACATACAAACAAGCCAACAATTCAAGTAAAATATTCATCTTTCTACACTCACAACGACACTAATCTTGAATAGATAGTTACATATACTACTCTCATATACTCAACTTAACAATTCATTCAAACTCACGTACATATACAATTCTCATGTACTCAAGTTTATAATTCATTCAAACTCATGTACATATACAACTCTCATGTACCCAACATGAATCACTATCATAAACAGCACACAAAAAAGTTTACAATTAGTGCAAAAACATTCATCTTCCTCCAATCACAGCTACACCAAACTTGAATAGATAATTGTTGACCCATAAAAAAACCACAAATGTTTTAGTAAAGACTTCATGAACAAATTCCAAGCTCGAAGGCACACAAACCTTAGGGTTGTGAGATGCCAGGTCAAATTTTGTAGCCAAATGTTCAAAGCTGATGCAATTCACTCAGAAGGCTTCGGATGAGCTTAAAGTGCAGCAATTCAAATTTCAGAGGTGGTGGACTTTATTGGTCACTTAACTCACCAAACATCAAATTCAAGTTTCATTGGCTCAAAGCCTAATGGTCATTGAATACACTCAAGGTTCTAGGTCACCCAAGTAGCTGAAAATCATATGGTAACTCCAAAATATGTTTAGGAATGATGCTTCAAAGTTTCAAAGCATTTAGACTTCATTTCAGCTCAAACTCAATATTTAATGACTATCTACTAGCTCATTACGGTTATTGTGACAACTGACACTTTTATGTGTTAGAATCAATTAAAACTCTTAAAGGAAGCTCAAATTATATTTAAGAGTGACTCTGCAAAATTTCAGGTTAAGTGGATGTCATTTGACCCAACGGCAGCAAACATGTCAAATTTGGGTCAATGCCCCTAAGCCATAGGGTCACTAACTAAAGTCCTACTTTTAGATGACCAAAGTTGATGAAATTCAGATGTAAGAGTCAAATCTTGATCAGAAGTAATTCTACAAATTTTTAAGCCAAGTGGATGTAACACTCCGACCCAACTTAAGCCGAATTAGTGGGTAATTAAGTGTCATTCTTGTTGCTAAGAGTGTTTTAGTTTTGCTTTTCTTTGGTCTTGAGCTATGGATAGGTAGTTTGATTGAGTTTGACTTAGTTTAGATAGTTCGAGCCCTTTTTCGTAATTTCTAATTTTGTTGGACCTTGTCAGTTTTGTGTCATTTTGCTGTCAACGTGTGTATTTCGTCGAACTTGTTAATCTTCGTAATTGTTTTGGATCCAAATGACTTCGTTTGCTCTCGTTGGATCGTTAATTGACTCGAACTGTAAATAGAGGTAAATGGTGGACTTGTTTGCAAAGTTGATTTATAAATATCCTACCTTCCACCGTTATCTCTCATTTCTGCAACGATCTCTCTCATTTGTTTCTCTCATTCTCCTTCTCTTATTGCTTTCTTGTTTACTTGAGGAGAGAAGCCATGTGTCATGATTTTTGTGTGTCTCCAGCGGATTGAGCCAAGACAACGACCGTAGTTTATGTGATTTCCTCGTGTGAGGTAAGTATAAGCACAAGTACCTTTAACACTTATTGGTAATGCCTTGATTGTGTGAATATTTTACTCCTCCTGTATGAATCATTGTTAGACAGCCCTATTGAGTGAGATTTGTTAGTATCCTTCTGTATTAGTCGAGAGTTAGCCATTCTGGATTTCTGTAACTGTTTCAGGAAACTGACTCAGTGCACTCACGGCTAAACCGTGAATTGTGCTACGGCTGAGTCATGAAATGGCTTACGGCTACACCGTGACCTAGCCATGACCTTGACCGTAGATCAATACAGGGTGACATTTGAAATAACTGAGAATTGGCACATTTGCTGCTCTTCTACGGCCCAGCCAGATCTAAGCCGTATATTGTGTTATGGCTAAGCCGTAGAGTAGGATACGGCTATGCCGTAGAGTAAATTATGGTTGAGCCGTAAATGCGGATGAATAGTTTGGAAAACCTCGGCTCCACCGCAGTGTAGACTACGGCTACGCCGTAAGATGCCTACGGCTAAGCCGTATGTTCACCTACGGCTACACCGTGCGACCCTGAGAAATGACTAAAGATTAGGAGTAAAAAAGAGACCTGATATGACTCTCATACTAGAATGTAGGCAACCTAAACCTGTCCAATGGAATGTAAGGATGACATGAATGATCTCGAGGGCTGTGTCGCATTTATATATGTTATCCAGTTGTTTAGCACCTTTCCATGGGTGTTGGTTTAAGGGACTTTGGTACACTTTCACTAGAAGATGCAACACTCCTTGATGGAACAACTGTGTATCGAATACCTTAAAACTACATCAGCATACACGGTTAGAAACACTGGACAACTAGATTAGGATTGGCTTGTAATTGACCGTGATTCGTCATGGTATATCTGATTTGCATAGCATATTGATTTCGGTTTTGCCCTCATGTGTTCTGCGCTAGACCTCTCGATTCTGTGGGAAATGTAGCTACATCCCCAGAGCGAAGCCTGGGCAAGGACACTTCATTATTGTGTATTTGTTATGTTTCATATCAAGTACTTGAGTTCAGTGATTATTTGTTATTTGTATTCATTCGTCAGTGCTGATTCGTATTTGCTTATTCTCATTTGTTATTTGTATTGTTATTCGTATTGCTTCTCGGTATGAGCCGTATTGCTTATCAGTGTGTGATGCGCTACTATTGTTCGTTTATTGTGATAAATTGTAATATGAGATCCGTATGTGATATTGCTTGATGTGCATCATCTGATTTGATTATGATTATGATTGTCTATATATGGCACTACTCAGCCTTAGCCTCAGCCTCAGGATACCCGCGGGGTTGACTTTGGTTTAGTGTGTGTGATCGCCTCTGCAGAGTGCTCCTGTCTTGGGCTTCCGGACCCCGGGAATTAAAGACCCATTCGTACCCTAGCCCGGTCGATGGTGTTCTCATATCTGTGTGCTCTCGAAAGGGAAAATATGGCAAATGTAGTAGCCAGCTTGAGTGTGTATTTCTCTTGATGATTTTGACAGCATACTTGCTCCTATGCATGATTTGCCTAGTGTACGAACATACTCACTGTGGATATTTACATTACTACTTTTGCTCATTGATAGATACAATTCGTGTTATCTTCTTGTGGCTTATATTTTGCTAAGTCGTTGTACTTATGAGTTGTTCTTGGTGTTGCAGGCTCAAATCCCTCTTCCGATCCTGCGTCGGTCAACCCGACTCCAGGAGAGGCTCGCGAGGTCCCCTCCAGCCTAGAGGAGTGGACATGATCCATTCTTCCGAGCGCGGTTTGCATCATTTTGTTCTTCCCTCCATTGTGTCTGAGCTTATTTGTGGGATTTTTCTGTAGACTGTATTTTTTGGTCTGATTTATATCTGTATTTTGATTTTGTGGAGTAGTCTCTTTATTCTGTTGTACATTGTTGTACTCAATCCAATCTTTTGTAATCATTATGTCTTTTATTATTTTGTGGTATGCCTTGATACTTACAGCTTCTGCGTACACTTGTTTGCACGTGTGATTGATCCCTTGTGTGTGTACATTTGGGCGAGGTCTAGGTGTACATGCATGGGAGTACGTGTGTCACTGGTTAGGTTTTCTTTAACCCCCGATTTCTGGGCTCGGGTTGTGACATACGTATTGTATGGAATCAGAGCATTGTTTCTATCTTAGCTCTTAAGCATGTAGGCATACAGGACGTGGTGAGATTACGTAGTCCAGTATTTGACCTTTGGTGTTTGGTTCTTATTTCTTATAGGTCTGTGTGGGGCACCTAGTGTGATAGCAGATTGACTTTTGTGTTTTGCAGGTTATGGCATCTGGATCTGGTACGCAGGATAATAATCGGGGTGATAATGAGAGTGGATCAGCTGCTCCACAGCAACCTGCAAACCCCGATGAGCGTTTCCTGGTAATGCTGCAGGCAATCCATTCCTTGCAGGCACAGGTTGTTTCCTTGGTGGACCGTCAGAGCTAAGCATCAGTTCAGCTGCGTGTAGAACAGCAAGTGGTTTTCCAGCTTAAGGAGAGTGACCCGAATGCGTTGTACGATAAATTCAGGAAACTTGGAGCCACAGAATTCTACGGCAATGAAGATACGTTGAAGGATGATTAGTGGCTAAAGCACACCGGGGATCGCTTCACTACCATCGTCTGTAATAACCAGCAGAAGGTTATGCTCACGGCATCGATGTTCAGGGAGGTAGCAAAGACTTGGTGGAAGAGCATTAGCAGTGCCTATATGACCATGCCTAGCGCAACGGTGTGGGAGACATTTCAGAAGCAGTTCCGGAGAAAGTTCATCCCTGCCCATGTTCAGCGAAGAAAGGAAGTTGAGTTTCTGGCCTTACAGCAGCAGCAGCTGACCGTAGCAGAGTATGTTCACCGATTCATTCAGCTGTCCCACTTTGCCGAGGACATGATCAATACTAAGGAGAGGAAGGTGAATCGCTTTATTACCGGTCTGCATCCTAGGTATGCTAATTTTGTGACTGCCTTCCAGAGACCAGCTACTTTTGACGATGCCGTCAACAGAGCATATGCTGCTGAAGCGAACTACTTAGCAGATAGAGTTGCCGATCTCAAGAGAAGCGCACCAGTGGGGTCCAAAGGACAAATGCAGCAGAAGAAATGGAAAGGGAGACAAAGCACTTCCAGTTTTCGTGGGGTCAGATGTGAGTTTTGTGGACAAGGACACCCAACAGATAAGTGTTAGAAGAAGATGGGTGCTTGTTTAGGCTGTGGATCCATGGAGCATAAGATAGCTTAGTGCCCGAGATTCAAGACTTCTCAGCCATCTAGGTCTGCTGGTTCTGTAGTCGCTAGCAACCCCCAGCCATCTCACCAAGGTCAGAAGACACAGCGTCAGACCGCTCGCTTGTACGCAGCCTCCCATGATAGTGCAGAAGATGCGAACGTGGTGGAAGGTAAAGTTCTTATTGCTCAAGCTGAAGCTCTTGCATTATTTGATTCGGGATCTACGCGTTCGTATGTCGCACCTCATTTTGCTGAACAGTTACCGCAACCCCCTCAGCCGCTACCATATTTGTTGGCGGTGTCCACTCCTGTGGGCAGGAGAGTGGAGTGCAGTGTGTACTACCCTCAGTGTGACGTGTGGATTGAAGGTCGTCGGCTGTCAGTTGATTTGATCCTGTTGTCGATGCTGGATTTTGATGTAATCCTTGGAATGGACTGGCTAGCGCGGTATCGTGCCTGTGTTAACTGTTACAACAGGACGATCTACTTCGATTTTGAGAAGGGGTTTCGTTTCGAGGGCAATCAGAAGAAATGCCCGAGGCGTGTCATCTCCGCATGCAAGGCGGATCGCGTGATACACAGAGGTTGCGAAGGTTTTATCGCTTTTGTCTCAGAGAAAAAGGAGTTGAAGCAGTTGAGCGAGATTTCTGTCGTACGTGAGTTTCCGAATGTATTTCCGGAGGAGGTACCCGAGTTACCCCCTGTCAGGGACGTGGAATTTGCCATTGACGTAGTGCCTGGTACAGCACTGATTAGTTTAACTCCATATCGTATGGCCCCCGCAGAACTACTCGAATTGAAGACACAATTGCAAGATCTGTTGGAGAAGGGTTTCATACGGCCGAGTGTGTCACCGTGGGGAGCTCCAGTGCTGTTTGTGCAAAAGAAGGATGGTACATTGCGGATGTGCATTGACTACCGGCAGTTGAATAAAGTCACTATCAAGAATAAATATCCCCTGCCGCGCATTGATGAGTTATTTGACCAGCTTCAAGGTGCCGCCTACTTTTCCAAGATTGATTTATGATTAGGGTATCACCAGCTTTGGGTGAAAGAGGAGGATATCTCGAAAACTGCCTTCAGGACACGGTATGGACACTACGAATTCCTTGTGATGCCATTTAGATTAACTAATGCACCTGCTGCCTTTATGGCCTTGATGAACAGGATCTTTGCTCCTTTCTTGGATCGGTTTATGGTGGTCTTTATTGACGATATCCTGGTGTATTCGAAGACCCCAGAGGAGCATGCAGAACATCTCCATCGAGCCTTGCAATTGTTGAGGGAACATCGCTTATATGCCAAATTGTCGAAGTGTGATTTTTGGCTCGAGCAGGTAGCATTCCTTGGTCATACTATTTCACGAGATGGGTTGGTAGTTGATCAGATGAAAGTTGAGGCGGTGGTGAATTGGCCCAACCCAAGGACTGTGACGAAGGTACGGAGTTTTCTTGGACTTGCGGGATATTATCGTCGATTTATTCAAGATTTTGCTAAGATTTCTGCCCCGTTGACTAAATTGACCAGGAAGAATGTTCCTTTCCTTTGGACGGACGAATGTGAGCACCGATTTTGTCGATTGAAGGAGAAGCTTACTTCGGCTCCAGTCTTGACATTACCAAATGGGAGTGAAGGATTTGTGATCTACTCTGATGCTTCTCGAGTCAGTTTAGGATGTGTTCTGATGCAACATGGCAAAGTGATTGCCTATGGCTCGAGGCAACTCAGGGAACATGAGAAGAATTATGCCACTCATGATTTGGAGTTAGCAGCCATTGTTTTTGCCTTGAAACTGTGGAGACATTATCTGTACGGCGTAAAATTTGAAGTGCACTCAGATCATCACAGTTTACAGTATCTCTTCACGCAGCCTTAGTTAAACATGAGGCAACGCAGGTGGCTTGAATTGATTAAAGATTATGAATTCCCCATCAAATATCATCCAGGAAAAGGCAACGTTGTTGCAGATGCTTTGAGTAGAAAGCCGGAGATTCTTCAGGCTTTGGACAGTCTTTATTTTGTGAGACATGATCAGCCAGTTGAAGTGAGATTGGTAGAGGACGGTTTGACTCTGACTAGTACAATGAGTTTTCAGCCCGACATCATTCAGCGCATTAAAGACCAGTAGTTTAAAGATGCGATGTTGAGGCGGATTCGGGATAGTGTCAGTGAATGACCGGACTTTCAGCTAGAAGGTGATGTTTTGTATTTCAGGAACAGGTTATTTGTGCCGGCAGTAGATGATTTGGAAGAGAGCCTGATGACAGAAGCACACTGTGCCCGTTATGCGATGCACCCGGGAAGCACGAAGATGTATTGAGCGCTAAAGGACAGATTTTGATGGAACAATATGAAGAGGGAAATTGCTGGGTTTGTCGCCAGATGTCTGATTTGCCAGAAAGTGAAAGCTGACCATCAGAGACCTCCAGGTTTTCTGCATCCATTGCATATTCCTCGGTGAAAATGGGAGCATATTACGATGGATTTTATTTCAAGCCTACCTCTGACGAGCAAGAAGAATAGTGCCATTTGGGTGATTGTGGACAAATTGACGAAGACAGCTCATTTCCTTCCATTCAAAAAAGGCATGACATTTTCTGAAATGGCGAAGAAGTTCGTTGATGAGATTGTCAGATTACATGGTACGCCTGTGTCGATTGTATCTGATCGAGATAGCCATTTTGTTTCTTCTTTTTAGAGAGCATTTCAAGAGGCCATGGGAACAAAGTTGAGTTTCAGTATGGCGTATCACCCGCAGACTGATGGATAGTCAGAACGAACCATTCCGATGCATGAAGATATGTTGCGAGCTAGCGTACTCAATTTTGAGAAAGAATGGGATTTACATCTCTCGTTATGCGAGTTCGCGTATAATAACAGCTTCCATGGGAGTATTGGTATGGCACCATATGAGGCTCTATATGGGCATAAATGTAGAAGCCCTATTTGTTGGGAAGAAGTGGGAACAAGGAGTTTCCACGGACTGACGATTATTGCCGAGACGACAGAAAAGGTACAGAATGTCATTGATAATTTGCAGATTGCACGGTCGAGACAGAAGAGCTATGCAGATATGAGAAGAAGAGCTCTAGAATTCCAAGTAGGTGATTGGCTATTTTTTAAGGTCTCACCGATGAAAGGTACGATACGTTTCGGTCAAAAAGGCAAGTTAGCCCCAAGGTATGTGGGTCCATTTGAGATTAAGAGTCGAATTGGAGACTTGGCGTACAGATTAGCTCTTCCAGTGGAGTTTTCTGGAGTACACGATGTCTTTCATGTGTCTATGCTTCGCAAGTATGTTCGAGACCCGACGCATGTGATTCGCTACGATGATATACAGATGCAACCGAATGCGTCATACGTTGAGCGTCTGCTCCGTATTGTTGGGACCAGAGAACAGATCTTACGCACGAGAACTATCCGATGGGTCAAAGTACTCTAGGAACATCATGGACCTGATGAAGCCACGTGGGAATTGGAGGAACAGATGGCGCATCAGTATTCATATCTTTTCGCTCAGGTATGCGTTCATTCCGAAGACGGAATGATTCTTAAGTGGGGGAGGATGTAACACTCCGACCCAACTTAAGCCGAATTAGTGGGTAATTAAGTGTCATTTTTATTGCTAAGAATGTTTTGGTTTTGCTTTTCTTTGGTCTTGAGCTATGGATAGGTAGTTTGATTGAGTTTGACCTAGTTTAGATAGTTCGAGCCCTTTTTCGTAATTTCTGCTTTTGTTGGACCTTGTCAGTTTTGTGTCATTTTGCTGTCAACGTGTGTATTTCGTCAAGCTTGTTAATCTTCGTAATCGTTTTGGATCCAAATGACTTCGTTTGCTCTCGTTGGATCGTTAATTGACTCGAACTGTAAATAGAGGTAAATGGTGGACTTGTTTGCAAAGTTGATTTATAAATATCCTACCTACCACCGTTATCTTTCATTTCTGCAATGATCTCTCTCGTTCGTTTCTCTCATTCTCCTTCTTTTATTGCTGTCTTGTTTACATGGGGAGAGAAGCCATGTGTCGTGATTTTCGTGTGTCTCCAGCGGATTGAGCCAAGACAACGACCGTAGTGTATGTGATTTCCTCGTGTGAGGCAAGTATAAGCACAAGTAGCTTTAACACTTATTGGTAATGCTTTGATTGTGTGAATATTTTACTCTTCCGGTATGAATCATTGTTAGACAGCCCTATTGAGTGAGATTTGTTAGTATCCTTCTGTATTAGTCGAGAGTTAGCCATTCTGGATTTCTGTAACTGTTTTAGGAAACTGACTCAGTGCACTCACGGCTAAACCGTGAATTGTGCTACGGCTGAGCCGTGAAATGGCTTATGGCTACACCATGACCTAGCCGTGACCTTGATCGTAGATTAATATAGGGTGACATTTGAAATAACTGAGAGTTGGCACATTTGCTGCTCTTCTACGGCCCAGCCAGATCTAAGCCGTATATTGTGTTACGGCTAAGCCGTAAAGCAGGATACGGCTGCGCCATAGAGTAAATTACGGTTGAGCCGTAAATGCGGATGAATAGTTTGAGGAACCTCGGCTCCGCCGCAGTGCAGCCTACGGCTACGCCGTAAGATGCCTACAGCTAAGCCGTATGTTCACCTACGGCTACACCGTGCGACCCTGAGAAATGACTAAAGATTAGGAGTAAAAAAGAGACCTGATATGACTCTCATACTAGAATGTAGGCAACCTAAACCTATCCAATGGAATGTAAGGATGACATGAATGATCTCGAGGGCTGTGTCGTATTCATGTATGTTATCCAGTTGTTTAGCACCTTTCCATGGGTGTTGGTTTAAGGGACTTTGGTACACTTTCACTAGAAGATGCAACACTCCTTGATGGAACAACTGTGTATCAAATACCTTAAAACTACATCAGCATGTACGATTAGAAACACTGGACAACTAGATTAGGATTGGCTTGTAATTGACCTTGATTCGTCATGGTATATCTGATTTGCATAGCATATTGATGTCGGTTTTGCCCTCATGTGTGCTGCGCTGGACCTCTTGATTCTGTGGGAAATGTAGCTACATCCCTAGAGCGAAGCCCGGGCAAGGACACTTCATTATTGTGTATTTGTTATGGTTCATATCGAGTACTTGAGTTCAGTGATTATTTGTTATTTGTATTCATTCGTCAGTACTGATTCGTATTTGCTTATTCTCATTCGTTATTTGTATTGTAATTCGTATTGCTTATCGGTATGAGCCGTCTTGCTTATCAGTGTGTGATGCGCTACTATTGTTCGTTTATTGTGATAAATTGTGATATGAGATCCGTATGTGATATTGCTTAATGTGCATCATCTGATTTGGTTGTGATTGTGGTTGTCTATATATGGCACTACTCAGCCTTAGCCTCAGGATACCCGCGGGGTTGACTTTGGTTTAGTGTGTGTGATCGCCTCTGCAGAGTGCTCCTGTCTTGGGCTTCCGGACCCCGGGAATTAAAGACCCATTCGTACCCTAGCCCGGTCGATGGTGTTCTCATATCTGTGTGCTCTCGAAAGGAGAATATGGCAAATGTAGTAGCCAGCTTGAGTGTGTATTTCTCTTGATGATTTTGACAGCATACTTGCTCCTATGCATGATTTGCCTAGTGTACGAACATACTCACTGTGGATATTTACATTACTACTTTTGCTCATTGATAGATACAATTCGTGTTATCTTTTTGTGGCTTATATTTTGCTAAGTCGTTGTACTTATGAGTTGTTCTTGGTGTTGCAGGCTCAAATCCCTCTTCCGATCCTGCGTCGGTCAACCCGACTCCAGGAGAGGCTCGCGAGGTCCCCTCCAGCCTAGAGGAGTGGACATGATCCATTCTTCCGAGCGCGGTTTGCATCATTTTGTTCTTCCCTCCATTGTGTCTGAGCTTATTTGTGGGATTTTTCTGTAGACTGTATTTTTTGGTCTGATTTATATCTGTATTTTGATTTTGTGGAGTAGTCTCTTTATTCTATTGTACATTGTTGTACTCAATCCAATCTTTTGTAATCATTATGTCTTTTATTATTTTGTGGTATGCCTTGATACTTACAGCTTCCACGTACACTTGTTTGCACGTGTGATTGATCCCTTGTGTGTGTACATTTGAGTGAGGTTTAGGTGTACATACACGGGAGTACGTGTGTCACTGGTTAGGTTCTCTTTAACCCCCGATTTCTGGGCTCGGGTTGTGACAGTGGACTTCATCTGACCCTACTTCAACTATATGCCAACTCAGGGGTCCTTAACCCTCCCAACCTTGGAGTCACTAATCAAAATCCTACTTCTAAGAGGCCAAAGTTGATGAAACTCGAATCAGAGACTCCTCAAAGTTTTAAATCAATTGGACATTATTCGTGTAGAAAACAAGCTAACTGCCTATAATGTAAGAGGACATTGACTTAGAACTTACAAGAAGTGGGCCACTGGTCAAAATCATACTTCCACAAATTCAAACCTATAAAATTCAGATGGATACTTCAAGACACTCATGACATCAATTGCTCCAAGTTTCAAATCAATCTAAGGTCATTTGGGCCTCAAACTGCTGAAATAAGGGCCCATTTTCATGAAACGTCAAAGGGAGGGTTGACCAAATTTAGAAGGTCAAAACAGGTTGAAATTTCTATGAAACACTCAAAATAGTATTAAAAGATATCTCTCCAGGTTTCCTAAAGATTGGACATCATTCATACCTAAAACTGGTGAAAATGGTCACATATGCAAAAAACCCAAAATTGGGCATGTCTGTGACCACAGCCACTGTCACGGACACCTGTAAAGGAGTTACAGGTGGTTTCAGGGAGTTATTTCACTTTATTTCGAAACCCAACTCCCTCACAACTGCTGGGAACTGTCCCAACTTCCTCTGAAGCTTATAAAAGGCACACTTAGACCTTGAGTTCAAGCAAGGTGCAGAAGATTCAAAAGGTTCCAACTAAATTCTAAACAAAGATCTTCAAGTTCCCAAGGCACCACAAGCATCCAAGTCCACTTTTCTTCTCCTTCTCATTAACTTAAGGTGAGAAATAGTTCAAAGGAGGAGAAAATACATGCCTATTACTTAGAGAAGATAAGTGCAAAGGCCATCAAGCATACCAATGGATGAAACTATGCTCCTTTGGTTCTGTCATTTAAAAGGATTCGAGGCCATCTTTAAGGTTGTGGACAAGCCTCTGTATGCTTCATTCTATTCTTTGAAAATTATAGAATCAGAATGATAAGACTTTGACTTCAGTTTGCTTGTACAAAGCACCTTTTTCTGATTTATAAAAATGCAATCCGTAACAAAAAACTGATCATTAGCAAAGGTCGTGGGTGATTCTACAGTCGAATTAAATACTCTTGGTGATCATTCAACACTCCCAAAGTAAAAAAATATCAGTTCCAGCACTCTAAAGGCATTATAGAAGCAACCGAAGCAAAACTGGGACAAACAGTGGCCATTCTGTCAATGACCATGGGCCACGATCACTCCCCCTTGTCTTCATTTTTTTTTTCTACATTTGTGCCCTTTTTCATGTAATTTTTTTTAATTTTCGCATTTAGACCACACTTGAGACCAAAGGGAGGGGTTGTAATTTTCCAAATTTGTAACCAACTTGCATCTCAAAGGTCAAAGCATTAAACTCATGTAAATTAAAAGGAAATTAATGATAAACAGTAATTATTTTCCCATTCTTCTTTGTGCTTGAATGTATGAATGTTGGACTTAACTCCACTACATTTCACATCACTTTTGAGCGCGATTAGAATAGTAATGTTAAGTCCTTAAAAATACATTATTTTATATGTACTTTAGGGAATTTTAAGGACTTATTCATTATAAATCTCTTCATTTACTTGAAATCCATGTTTTTATGATTTTAGAAATCATTTTTGAGTTTTCTTGCAAAAATTCATCAAAAATCACAATTTTCCATAAAATCATACAATATTCCATTTTGGATTTCTATTTTTAAAAGATTTTTTAAATTCATGATTTTACATGGAATGATAAAATTTTTCGTCATCATTAGTTAAATAAAGTTAAATCATGATCAATGATATGGATTGATGTTGTCATTTTATGTAAATTAGGCCCGCATTAATGCATTTATGACTTTCAATCAAAATTGTTATTTTAATTTAAAAAAATCACTTTTGTGTGTAGGAAAATTGAAGAAAAAGGACCCGCATAAAAGATTAAGTCAAGACATTATTTGGGAAGAAATCTAAGGTGGAGCCAATTTTATGAATTTTTTTCATGGAAGGAAAGAAGTCCAAAAGTGGTTGGACACCATGCCATCATAAACTTTCTATTTTTACCTTTATTTCACGCCATTATTCCCTCTCTCTCTTATATATATATATAAATTTGGAAACTCAATCTCCAAGCCAAAGAAGACTACCATTACCACACATCAGTTTGCTTCCATGCCTTTCTCTAATGTGTCCTACTCCTACCCACACCTCTCTTTCCTGTGGAATTCCCATTATATTCTTATATATACCATAAAGGGAAGTAAGTACAGGAGCCAATAAACCACCCCTCTCATCTCACACTCATCTCTCCCATTATATCTCTCTTTTTCCTGTGTATATATATATATGTAGCAACCCATTCCACCATACAGAGAGAGTACATGCGTCCCAGCCCATCTTTCCACCACCTTTTTCTTTCTTCCTTTCCATACTCCACCATACCACATCAATTTCCACTCCATCTCCTCTCCTCTTCATCTCATCACAATCCAAAGTGGGGTTTGGCCAGCCCACTTGGATCCTTCATCTCCATTCCATCTCCTCCTTTCATCTAATTCTCCTTGGTGTGAAGATTAAAGATAAGAGCTTGGATTGTGCGCGGAGTACCCTCTTTTTGATGTCTTGATCTAGGGTAAGGGTAGATTTTCTATTTCTAATTGTAATTATTTTTGGGATATTATTGGGTGTATTAGTTCGTTTAATTATAAATACACAATTAGTTATGTTAAGGTGTTCCGCCTTGGATCGGCGCCGTGTGTTTGTGTGTGGTGACAGCACACACTTGGTACGGTGTTTTTGTGGATTTGTTTATTATACCAGTACAGTGTTTTAATTTCCAAAAATAAGAGAAACTAACATTCTTTTCATTATTTTTTTAGTATATCTTAATGTTTTATTTCTATTTTTTTTATTTATTGCATGGTTATTTATTCTTTTATATATTGGTGGTTTGATATACTTCATTGTTTTGCAGTTTTTAGTTTTAGGATTGTTTTAATTTAAGATTTCTAAGTTAGGTTCAATTTGTGATTATTTTTCAGATTTGGACTTACAATTTAATTTTAATTTTCAGAAGTAGTAGTGTGTATTTTTATAGATTTTATTAGGGTCACTTTAGTTTTTTTAAATAGAATAGGTTTTCTGCGAATACCAACTTCCTGTGGATACGATTCCGGACTCACCGGGTAAAACTACATCGAGACCTTGCACTTGGGGTCCACGTTAATCAGTAACATACATCTACTTACAATAATAACAATAAAGGGAAATAAGAGACAAATACAATGCTAAAATAGACTAAAATGTAAATGATAACCCAAAGAAATGAAAATATTAAGTTGAAAAAACTACAAATTTCATGTTATTCAACAAGTATTCGTGAATTGTGCATTTTGGGGAAAAATAGCAAGCACTGAACCCTAAAGTTTAATGCACAAAAACTTCGAAATAGACAGATAGAAGATGATATACCTTTGTATATAGATGCAATATCGTATGAGAGTTGACACTTTAGAGAAGAAGATGATGAAGAAGACCACAAACTCAAGAAGAAGCCAAATCCAAGTGGGACACAACCACGAGCAAGAAGACAAACAATAGAGTAAGTAATAACCAATGGAGATGAGAAAGAGATGGATTTTCACTCGAAATAAGGAGGAGCCACAAGTTGAGAAGAAGGGGAGGAGCAAAATTGTCGCTGCTAGAGGAGGAAGAAGAGAAGGAAAAGAAAAAAATGGGGTTTCAAGGGTTTTATCGTCGCTTCTGCCCCATATATATATATACATATATATATATATATATATATATAAGAAAAACTGCACCAAATTATGCCTAAGGGACCCAATCAAATCACTAACTTAACCCGGGACTAATCTCATTTAGTGGTCAACTAGGGGTTTTTTTCTCGTAAAATCCTCAAACTTTCAAATACATAGAATCATTACTATTTACAGTTGAATCCTTTCTTTCTACTAAAAGGTACCTCTTTGATTAATGAAACAAATAGGTACCTCTCTGCATGAGAGGTGAAGAGTCTAGCACCATAAGGAAGAACCTATTATCAATTCAATTCGACTCCCTTGTACTCATTAACTAGTTATAAACTGGCGCTCACTATAATTTGACACCATTAAGAGATTGAAAAAAAAATTAAGCTTAAATTTTAATTAAACAGTTTTATGAAGAAAAACTATAAAATGATGAGATAATTGTTTGAACTTTTTTTTTTTGAACAAAAACACCTTAGTTGATGATATCGTCAACTTTCGTAACAAAAAACGACATTCTCTATTCCATCTTCTTCTATCTAGTGATGGACATGTTATAAAAATCATTGCATTTTGTGTCCAGTGGTCTTCCTTAAGTAGTGCCGGTAATCTTCCTTAGGTCTGTAGGTCTCATGCTTAGTTTCAATGCATTTGTCAACCCCTCTCGCATGAGTTTTGAGAGTCTGAAGTTAGAGTGCAAAGTGTCTGGTGAAGTGCCTAAATGAGAATTTTCTCTTGATTTGCCAGTGACTCTGAGTGAGGTGAAGTGGATGAATTGGGGTATGCTTTTGTGAACATTTGGATTTTGAATCCATTTGTTTGGAAAATTCTCATAGGTCTTAATGCTTGTGACCATGTATAGAGCTATGTCAGGCAATCTTTCACTAGTGAATGTGAGGTTTTCTCCTGAGTATTGTATTGTTTGTATGGAGTTTTATGTTCTAAGAGTGTTTGTTGTTTCATTAATCCACAATCTTTGAACCAACTTTAAGAATGGATTTGATAGCAGATGAATTGAGCATACTTCATTATTTGATTTGTGAAAGACTTATCAAACCCTTCTTCTTTGATGCATTCATCACTTCCTTTTGATTTTCCTTTATTTCTTTGAAATGAATATTCATCTCTTGCCAATTTCAGCATCATCCACTTCAAACCTAAGACAATCATATATGAAAACCATCGAAGAAAAAAAAAAGTCAAAGAAAAAGAAGAAAAGTTGTAGGAGGTTTACAATATTATCAACTTGGTTGAAGATATCATCAACTCGAGTGATTTATCCAAAAACATTTACAAGCAATTATCTCCTCATTTTATTGCTTTTCTTTAAAAAAACCAAATATAATTATAGTTTAAGCTTAATTTTTCTCGTAAAAATCCCATAAAATTTTATCAACGGTTGTGATATTAAAAATAAGATGATTTTTTTAAAGAAAATTATATCCATAACAAGACCTTCCATACACATTCCCCATGACTAGCATGCATCCAAATGGGCCCCACAAGAGGCTTAGATTTTTACCCTTTATTTTTTATGGGGCACCTCCCAATAGAAAGTAACCCTATTTAAAATACCTAATTTTCCTCACAGTTGTATAGCTCATACGAGAACATATCTTTGGAATCATAATACAATATTTTACAGTATTTAATTTTTTAAGTATCCTCCCACTATTATGTCTAAGGGAAAACACATAATTTAACTTGGAATCTTCCCAATATTATAATAAGGATGAGATTTGAACAATGGCGGCACTGTCAAGCTCTGACCAGATAATTCACGGTGTTAAAATTTCTGACTCAGGTTAATAAATGCCTACTTATGCTCAGTAATTACATGAGCAACTCTGAATATGGCTCCGGCTTGCTACAGGCCCTTGGCAGGCAGACCCACACGTACACCCAATTAAAATGTATAAAAAGCTGCTGAAGAAAATTTTACAAAAAGGAAAACTTTAGTTCAGCTTTCCAATTACTGGTGACCAATCAACAATAGCGACTCTTTAACACAGACCCGCCCACATCTTTTTATCCCAAAAAAACAGGAGACCCATACCAATATCAGATCCTTGTTGCAAATCTTAAAAATAGTAATATCATAGGTAGGTCCTTGCAACTTCCGATGCAACTTCACAGAGATAATTCATGATGGAATTTGTACCCAATACAACATATTGTTTCCATTTGCTGTAAATAAATCAGCTGTAGTTCTTTTATCCCACAAGTTTGACTGATCAAAAACGTTTCAAGATACTATCTTATTGAACAAAAAAATAAATATTGTAAAAAATTTAAACTTCAATCTTAAAAGACCACTGCCATCGTTCCAGTTGTGCATAGTAACGTTTAATCAAATCTCACCAAAAAAATGCAACCAAAATAAAATAAAATAAAATAAAAACACACCCCAGCTGCTTTGGTTCTTGCAAGAGAGAGCAATCCAATACAATCTGTATCTAAGGGTGGCAAAATCTGATCCGGCATTTGATCCACTCAACCCAACCCCCAATATATACAGGTCGGTCATGGGTTACAAGAACCTGACCTGCGACAAAAATGGACAGGATAGGGTCTACCCTCATAACCCACTCAGATGGATAAGTTTAGAGCCAACCCACATACAGAAACTCATTTAAACAATTTGGTGTTTTAATACATTCATACTTTAAAGAGTAGCTAATTTTATATGGACTGAGTTGATCTTATGTTGGAGTAGTTTTCTGGTGCTAGGCGCCAGGCACCAAATTTCTGGTGCCAGGTCCCTAGCACCAATTTGGTGGGCACCAATGTCAGCCACACAATGCTCTGAACATTCCAACATTGTCTTAAATATAGGCTTGAATGGACTGGGTTTGGGCCTGCTTCTACAGATTGTATCAATTGCCAACATCTAATGTTGACTTGTATTCTTGCTAGAGATGCCTGACTTTAAATTAATGTTTTTGGTCCTTCCATTCTTAATCTTCCACCTTAAATCAAGGACAATATACAACTTGTATAAAATTTGCCATTGTCATGTTGTAGTAACTTCAGTAAAGATAATTATGAATAAAATGCAACATGCATATAAAATTTTGCAATTTTGTGTTGCAGGACCATTATATTTAGCTAAACACTGTTACAATAAAACTAGTGTAGCAAAATCTCACAGAATAGTTGGCTTCCCAAATGCCCCAAACGTTTTAGCCTTTCAGAAGCAGTGCCTGTGTCAATTTGGGTACAAATAAACTGCCCTAGAAGTAGGAAACAAAATTTCATATTAAAAATAATTCAAGAAAATCTCAATTAATATTTTAAGGCTTTACAGAACAAATAAATCAGGTTTTCAGAAAGCAAGACTTTACTAAGCAGCAGCATCGGGGATCCTGGTTTCCACTCGAGATAGGAGGCTCTAATTTCGGATGCCACCCTCATTTCCACATCAACTGCTTCTATATACTCAGGACTCTGCCATTAAGGAGTTCAGTCGAGATGCAATCTTTGCCGATTTAAAGTCCTCTCTAAGTTGAATAAACCTGGGAAAGGAAAATCAACAAAAGATAGAATGATATATTTTGGTACTGCCATTCTTCTCACCGCCCACGTCTCCACTTCAAATGAACAAATGAACAAACCAACTATCAAAATCTCATCATTCGTACCTTAGTGCATCTTTCCTGATGCTCGGCGTTCCCTCAAACAAAGTTGAAAGACTTTCCGGTGCCACGATGAAGACATTGGCCAGGCTGAAAACAAGAGGGTGTGTAAGTTACCAATATCCAGCTCTTACTGGTGACCTATGAACCAGAAATCATTCTACAGAGCAATGACAACTCACATGCCCAGTAACTCAAACTTTTCATCTACAGAAGGAGCATTGAAGCTGCGCACATACTCTCCATACTCTGTTATGTCACGCTTAAGCCGCAAGCCACCGCTGACAACATAGACAAGTAAATAGCATACAGTGACTCAACATTTTCTCCACACCATTAAAGCAAGAAGCACAGGGTTTTTCAACTCGATAGTGTTCTTAATGAAGACGATTTAGGGTTAATTCAGTGCATAAATTATTTATAAAAAAATAAACAGGGTAAGGATAAAGGAGGGACGCCGAGGTTCATGGCTAAACAAAATAAGAGTAAAGGCAAGGCACTGATGGCCTATGATGCCCGGATACGGCATGGATACGGTGAGGACACCTTATGGACACGGCAGGGACACGGATTTTACGCACAAAAAGTGAAGTATCGGATACGATACGACACGATACGTTGGCCATTTTGAAGTATCCGTGCATCATAGCTGATGGCTATAAATACAACAAGCTTTAATCTACAACAGAATACAAGGAAAATGGACCCATGGCTCCTAGGAATACAATGATCAGTAGAGACAAGTTCAAGGCTTTTGACCGCATAGGAACCATACTAACCAACGCTTTGAACCACACATATCAAACCATATCAGCAATGACCTATGCTGCCTCAATGCAGGTAGGTTGAGCCTTAAAAAAGGAAAAAAAAAAAAAAAAGCCAATTCACTATTAGGTCATGAAGTTTCTTTTCTCTTCTTTTCTTTTTTTTTTTTTTTTGAAAAATGATGTTTTTTTTTAATCCTTTCTTTTCTCCCTTTTTTTTTCTTTTTTTTGGCAGACTGCCTTGGACCAGCCCACCAAACATCATCATCATCATCATCAAAGCCTTGTCCCAATTATGTTAGTGTTAGCTATTACCAGCCCACTAGACTAGGCACAAAATATGCAAAAGGAATCATCTGTGGAGGGACTCAGCAGATCAATAAATTGAGGCATCCAAGGGACCAAATGGTGCTCACAAAGTGTTACGTCGGAGATTATCAATTAAGCAAGCATTGAAGGAGATGCAATTCATCAGGCAATCAGATAATTGAATTAAAACAGTAGAAATGGACCATGTAAAATGGGCAAATGGAACACCATTAATCAGCTTGATCAGAATTTAGTACTTTCAGACCTGTAAGTATAATTTCTTTTCCGGTCCAAAAAAGATCTCTATGGCCTCTGATTTTCTTTATCATACTTACCCCATAATAATATGTCCAACATGATGAATGGCTTAAGTCTGTCAAGACTCATTATCAACATCGAGGGGCTTTTCCTAACCATTCTGATATTGATTGGGGAATTTCAGCATTTCAAGTACACCATTTCTTTTTCTTTTTATTTTTATTTTATTTTTATAGATGCAGGTGGACCTAGGTTTTTTTCTTTTTTTTAGATCTTTTCATTTTTGTCTTCATTTCTTTTATTGACACCCTACATCCTTTATTACACATATGATGGTTTGACTTGTCATGTTGTAAGGATAACTTGTTAAATGTAGACCCATGGAATCATGCGGGCTAGGTCATGTTAGTGTCTATCTAATCTTTCCTGTATATTTTAGGTGTTTTTAATGCTCTTTCATGGCCACGGTTCAAAATATTAGCTGTATTGGTTCAAAGTCGACACTGCAACAATATTTTGCATAGTTGATATTGGTTCAAAGTCCAAACTGCAATGATATTTTGCACATATCAGTACGTCAATCTTGGAAACCAAAATATCACCAAAATATTGGTTCTTATCGCATATCAGCACCCCCAACCAATTTTTTTTTACTTAAACTCAACCAAATCACAAGATTTTGATTGATTTCTTAGCAGCATAACCAAGCAACTCAACTTAATGTTCTTAAATTCTCAACTTATTTGATGATTGAGTCTAGTTCCTTGAGTTTAACACTAATAGACAGCTCATAATTATGGTTGCATTTTATAAATTTGAGATATTTCAGCTTATTTTAGTATATAGATATTTGTGTAATTCTGAAAAAAAAAATTATGTAGTTTCAGGTAAGACATCGATATAGGATGCTTGACTTAGGGGGAATGATATTTTGTTTTGTAACGTCTACTAATTGAAGGAAACACATAGTTTTTTTAGCATTTTACAATATTCTAGAGTTTTTGGAAATCTTTTCAAATTTTTTTGGGATAAAAAAATCTCTCTACAACGGACTGCAAACTATGACACCTCGTCACATCATATCACTTTTTAGGGTTGACCGTGAAGGCAACCATGACTGTGATTTTGAACCATGTTCATGGTACATGGGCTTGCCTTAGTTTGGTTATGTGTACCCATTTTTTGCCATTCCATTCTACCTCTTAAGGATGGGTGTGAGGAAGTGCACCAAAACAGTAACAACAACAACAACAACAACAGTAATAATAATAATAATAATAGAAAAGGTTTTCAATTAATAACAGAAGAACTAGAAATGAAAATCAGCAGCCATCATTATTACACCATATTGTGTCATAATTTGAATAGCATTTCATCAAAAAAAAAAAAAACAATCATTAATCATAATGAAGAATAAGAACTTTACCTAGCACTGAAAGTGAACTTTTGCCAATGATTAAGCAGCCCTTTGTGCAAACGATTACCCTAATTTGCAAAGTTCATTTCATCACAATGTAATTCAAATCAAGCATTTGAAGTTAAAAATAAAAGGAATACCTATTGAAAAAAAAAATCAATGGAGACAGCTTGGTAATAAATAAAGCAGAACCTAGACTGAGACATTAAATAATCACCATCAGCATCAGAGCCTTATCCCATCAATTTTGGGTTGGTAAAAATATTTTCTACTCCAAACTCCACATTTAAAAAAAAGGGGAAAAACCAAACATCGAAGTTAAGAGCACAAAACCTACCAAGAATATGCAAACTCTATCGAGTGTATGATGCATGTTGTAAGTTGATGCTTGGACTAGCTAAGGATACATCTTTCATCTCCATTGTTTTGAAACCCATCTTCTTAGGGTAACCTCCTTGAGTTTATTTTTCAACTAAGCCCAACTCAAACTCATGTTCCCAGTTACTCCACAAAATGAAATGCCATGCCTCAGCTGTCAGCACTTTGCCTAAGGTCTTGAATGACCTTCCCCTAGGACCTTTCAACTGTAACCTTCAATTTACCTCTCAGCAGATAAATAACCAAGTTGTGTTTTGTATTTATTAATTAAGAATCACAATAAATGTGTTTTATAATGGGGCCTATCTTCTTGTAGTTCCTGACAACCAAAGACCATAAAGTCACCTTTTGTAGTTCCTGACAACCAAAGACAACATAAAGTCATGTCTCACTAATATTGATTGCATTTTTTTCTTCTAATTATTCAAAATTATCAACGAGTTCTTTAAGATGATGACTTCATTTGAATCATTATTCATGTTCTAGTGCATTGTAGATGTCAAGCTGGCATAACATTCTGCATGCAAGAAGCACCCCGGGGCACACAGTGGTCCCATCTATAACAGATAGTTCTCTAATAAGGTAATGTAATATGACTTGCTCTTCATCCTCTTGATGTGGATCCATATGATCAAGTTCAAGAAGATTGTGTTGCAGGCATGGTCTAAATTATCGGATAGATTATATGTATCAAGTATTTATGCATACACGACCAATATCATTTTGGGATCGTATTGCAAAAGTATCACATAATTATTGATCGTATCTACAGATAATTATTTGAAATCAGCCGAAACCTTTAAAAGCCTTTCTTCTCTTTTGAAATGCATGAAAAAGCAGCTGATACTAGCGCGTCATCTGATAAATTGCGCATAGCAGCCCAGCCTGCTATGATTCTTTACGTTTATCAGTGCTAATAACTATAGTGGGCCACTACAGCTGTTACAATGCTGTAGCAGGCACAACATAGCGGCTAGGTTCATTTTTCTTCACTCTCATTTTTTACTTCTCCTGCCCCCCTTTTCACTGCTGTAAGAGCTACCTCTGCCCATCGTCTCTGAACACTTAGTATAAGAACACAAAAAACACCAAATCAAAGCATTAAACAAGGATCAAGCATTCCAAATCAGGGGATTCTTCCGTAACTACTTTTTTTTTTTTGTGATATATTTTTTATATTTTCGAGTTTATTTATCTAATTTTTCCATGAATCACACGAAAATGGGTTCTAAGCGTTAGATATATGAAAACCATAGCTGGATCCTACAATCCTACAGTCTTTCATTTTGTTTCTTTATTTCTTAATTTCAAATTTTTAAGGTTTTTAAAAATAAGATTTTTTTAAAAATATGGCCAACCACAACACTTCAAGATTGTTCCTAAATGTTAGATCTATGAATCTCATAGCTGATTCCTCCATTCTTTCATTTTTTTAACATTATTTATTTTTTATTTTCAAAATTTTAGGGTTTTTTTCAAATATATATATATATATATTCAAAATATGGCCAACCAAATCACTTCAAAATTGCTTTTGTGTTTCTTTACTAGAATTTATGAAAAAAAAACTTGGTGGGTTGGGGTTTTTTGGACATGATGTGATCATGTTATGGCTTGTCCCTTGATATTTGCAAATGTCATGTTTCTTCACAAAAACTCCAAAATCCCAACCACCTAATAGGTCTCAAATGACCTTTGGAATTTTTGTAATTCTAGCTCTTTTGCTTTTTGGTGGAAGTTTTGGATGCTCAGGTACAAAGCAAAATTCAGGAATTCCACTATATGTTGGAGCATTTACACATTCTTGAGACCAGGATCCTTTAAATTATAAAATAAAAAAAAGGCCCCAGGTGTTCAATCTATGAATTCTATTCTTGAATCTAACATTCTTTCATTTTTTTTTATTTAACTTATTAATTTTTGGATTCTCAAGCCTTTTATTAAATAAAATGTTTTTTCAAGGTAGGCAACCAAATTACATCTCGATGGATATCAGTATGTACATATATCATATATGTAGCTATTCTATTGCATCAAAGTTTATCTAGGCTTCAAGTTGTGAGAAGATGACACATGATGTAGATCCCACAAGTAGTCGTAGTGAAGCCATTGATGGAAATCGCTTGAAGATTGTGAAAATTTTGTAAAAATAAAAAGTGAACATGGGGGGCATCACAACATTTAAGCAACACTTGGCCAACAATTCTTCAAGTAATGTTCAATAATTTTTTTATACTTATTATTTTTTTTTTAAAACTTATGTAGCTATGCACATTTTTCTTTTTTCAATGAAGGTTATTCCTTAAATCCCAAATTCTATTAATTCTATTATCGTAATGTCCAAAGCCACATTGAAGCAATAGATACAGATTTGCAAGTAGGATTAAGGGAGGTTATGAAAAGAATCTTGAGCGAAAATGAACAAATTTGTGTTGAACATGAGGTGAGTGAGTGAGTTAAGATCTTTTTTTTAATCTTTTAAATAGAGATAAGTTACACATATACAATGTACTCATTTTTTTTTAATTTTCATATTATAGATCTCTATTTATACACATAAGAAAGGGAGTTTTGCAGACCCTATTGCATAGTGATCGATTGAAAAATGTCCACTTGGCATGAATAACAAACTCTACCTACTAGTCTTAATTTTTTGTGGGAGTACAGTTTTCTAATTTTCTTTATTTATTTTGCATTTTAGTTTATTAGTGGGAGAATTTTGAAGAGTGTGATCAACATCTAAGGATATCAATTGTTTGCATCCTTATTCAAACTACATTTTCATCAAGTTATTAAGGAAATTGGAGACCTTTTTCATTGATCAACATGAAGCCTAGAAATCAGCTAACCACGCGAAAACTCAACTAGAGTATTGCCACTATACACTAAAGTTGAGAAATAGAGCAAGAGAGAGAAGGCAAAGGGAGGATCCCAATCTATGATGCCCAGATAAGAAAATAGGTACGGCCACGAATACGAGGATCAGCGATACGGAAAATCTAGGACACAGATACAGATATGGGTGTCCTAAATTTTCCTTTAAATTATATTTGAATTACTGAAATTATCATTGTTTATGTTCAATTCAAACATTTTCTATGTTGACGAGTAAGAAAACTTAAAAAACTAAATGACATAATAGACTTGCTAAGTAGGATATACTAAATTTATACCCCATAAGCATTAATGCAGTATTGGGTACCAATACAAGTATCATATCAGTCCAATACGGATACATCGAGCTTGCACAAGTATCCGACTATCATAGATCCTAGTTATTGTCTTATTAATTTGGATCGCATCTTCAGAGAGGACGATCCCTTACTTCCATTGATAGCCACTACAGAGGATTCATTGCTAGATTCATATATAGGCCTTCAACAGGAAATACATCTATTGATAGATGATGTGGCCGAAGGACAAGGTGGGCCATCGAAAGGAACAAGTGAAAGATCTAAGGGGAAGGAACCAACTCATACTGTATGGTCTTCTAACAAAGTAGTTCCATTGTCTCTTCAAGTAGTTATGATCCATATGGAGATGGAGATAGCAGGGAAGGTGATACATGTGAATACCATAGAAGGAGACACCATTCCCGTAGATGACATATTGGAGTTTCTAGAACCATCCAAAATGGATCTAAACAGTGCTTATCAACAACGGCTACATAGTCTCGCCAACTAGAGAGAGATGAGCAAGGATATATGGCTAGAAACGTTACTAACTCCGCACATGTACCAGAGGGGTTGGGCTAGCGACACTATGTAAGACCCCGACCCCTAATTCATGAGATTAGTGCTAATTAAGTGTGTGATTAGTTTAATAAGTGAGATTAGTGGCTCATCGTCTTAGTTTGAGGGTTAAAATAGATCTTGAATAGCTTTGGGATGTTTTAAGAGCCTTCAGACCTAGTTGGCTAGTATCAGAGACCTATTTGTAAATTCAGGTAAGGTCGGGGGCCATTTGTAATTTCATGCAAATTCTCATTTCGACTCCATTAGACTGATAAAATTATTTCCAACAACTTTCATGTTTTGTCCAAAGTCATTCGGCCCACCAAAGCCCTTTGTTTTGTCATTTTCAGTCAATCGGGGACCCAATTGTCGTTCTTGGGCTCGTTGGAAACTAGATTTAATTTCACACACTTTTGACTCTGGCATCGCGTTCATCCGAGGCCCAGAAACATGTCTTTTGACCCACCCAAGATGTTGAACCCACCCAAGATGTTTGTGGGGCCCACATCTACTAATATAAAAGGACCCATCACCCTCATTTTCTTCTCATTCTCTCCTGCAGCCACTCCCAGAAAACGAACCAGAGCATCAGCTGGTCCTTCCTTTCCCCATTTCTGCACTCTCTCTCCTCCCAAATCCACCA
Source organism: Sextonia rubra (assembly GCA_037013555.1). Lineage (NCBI taxonomy): Eukaryota > Viridiplantae > Streptophyta > Magnoliopsida > Laurales > Lauraceae > Sextonia > Sextonia rubra. The sequence goes on from JASUAD010000001.1 coordinate 72,326,666, forward strand.
CAAAACCCTGCAAAACTGAACAGAAAAACTCACCTTCTTCTTCCTCTCGTCTTCCTCAACTTCTAGAGCTAAAATTCATCTCCAACCCATCTCGGCAGCCCCAAATTTGGAGGGTTTCTGTGCGATCAAAGACCCTAGTGGTAAGACTTCAACGCCATCTTTTAATATGTGGTAGAGCAGCCCTCATAAAGTGGGAATCCAGCCATGCAAGTTCATATTCGTGTTTTTCATCTTCCAATTTTGGGTGCTCTAAGCTAGTATTTTGGGTAATTTCTGTTTGGTAGGTGATTAAGGGATTAGAGCGGATTTCAGTAGCTTCTTGCAGTGATACGGAGGCCAGGCAAGTGATTGGAAGTGGAATTATGATATGCATGCATGTGTCGTATTTGTCATTCTACTCTTTGTTTATCATATAGTTATCTTTACTGATCAAATGGCAGATTAGAAGCTTATAATTTGTGCTAATTGATGTTTAATAGGAGGATTGAAGTTCCCTTATTAAGCCCCTAAAAATTCACTAAGAAATGAAAGGTAAAAGGCAGGCCAAATTAGCCATTTCCCCCTATTTGGAACTTGGAACTGAGGTCCATGTCTGGACAGGTTGTTCCTGTTCAGATATGGACCCCAGCTCCCATGTCCAAACAGCAGGGTATGGGGGGCTTTTGAGGGGAATTTGAGGTGGTGTTGAAAGGGGTTTTACAAGCCCCATTTGAGACCTTGCACTCCACGTCTCTTAGTAGTTTTTGGGCCCTCTAAATATAAAATTCATCCCATGATTAGCCAATTTAATTATCTAATTGACGACCCAAATTGAACATGTCCAATGGGTAAGGACTATAGACTCCAGAAACTAAAACTCAGGAAATGACCCGGACTTACTTAAACGTGGACCTTGGACACTTGAAAAGGGTGATGTTTAGGACTTCAAACACCCTGAGGATTGTCTGGTGTGGTGTTTAAGACAATGTAAAGCCGAATCATGTCCAATTAGGGGTTTGTAATGTCCCCGAACATAATTAGCACCAAAGGCATAAATGAACGGAAATTCGAACCCAAATTGCACATGAACTAGATTTACATTGTCTGAGCATGTACGGTACAATTCATCAAGTAGGATTGGACCGTTGAATGCTTTCCTTGACTGAATTACCAAATATAAATGATTCAGCTTGTGTTCCTGTCCAAATCATGCAAAGGTGCATGAAATCATTCATGGAGTTTTTAAGTGCCCTTTCCTGTACCCTAAGCCTAACCCGACCTCGGTATTGGTATTGGACTAGAAAAGTCATGCTTGGGGGTGTAGCATGCACTCATTGCCGTTACCGATCCTTCAGGGTGACAGGATCCTAAGTTAGGGTGTAATGAGGTTTGGCAGGGTTGCGTAACGCATCGCGTCCATCCTCGTACACCGGATCCAAAAAGAAACTCTTTTTACCCGCTTGGGACAGTCCATTCCCTGTTGGAATGCTGCCCAACAATTTTCAGACCCTACGCTTTAGTTATTTTCTGACTGAACCCAGATTTACCTGTTACACCTAAAATTCCCGATTCTTGCTAGATTTGGACCCTGTAAGTCTTGTTAGCCTATTTTGACCCAGGATAGGTCTACTCCACCTGATTCTCTGGTTTTTAGCCTGACTTAGGCTGTTCTGGGAGGAGTTTCTTACCCAGCCATCACACTTGTGGTAGTGTTCAGTCAGTCAGTCAGTCAGTTTTGCATTGATTCCCGAGTCTTAGCCACCACTTAATTTCGGTCCAGCTGCAGTGGGATTCAACAGCTGGGAGGACTTAGATTTACGACATGATTATACCATCTGCATATGTGTCCTGCCTGTTAAATATATACACGTGTGGGCTTATTAGCACCACTCCTGTATCCTGCTTGATGGCCACGTAGTAAACTCCCCTCTGGGAGTGTGGCTTATATTATGTATTACATGCTCCTGTTTCTGAGTGCCTGCTCTCACTACGGTTATTACTGTGCTGCAGGAGAATTTAGCTACACATGGTCCTGCCTCCTGGTTTGTACATGAGTATGTGTCTTGTTTATTATTTGATTCTTTTACATGCTGTTCATTATGGTTTATTCATGCACATGCTGCCTAGTTTTCCTATTACTGGTCTCTTTTTGGTAAGTAGCCCGTTTATATTCAGTATTGCTGCAAAGCTGCAAATATATTACATGCTTCATTCTTCAATCGCCTGCTCGACCGTCATGTCTGACTTGATCTACCTTGGTGAATCTAGGTATCTGGATCCCTGCTTCTTAGCTGGAGTGCGATGTTTTGGCTTCGGAGACATAGGTAACCTAAGGATGTTAGTGCCAGACTGCCAGTGAAGTCATTTAGAAGTCCAGCTGGGCACTGGAGCTACATCACATCCTGAGGTAGTAGTTGTGCTTAGTTTATCGTACTCGTTTAGCTATTGTTAGCCCTTTTCTTTTGGGTGGTAATTAATGTACCTTTATAATTGTAACTTCAACACTTTGGGTAATGGAACAACCTGGTTATTGTCATGCTCTGTATTGTCTCATTTATGTTTTATACCAGTCTGCCCATACATTATACCATAGCATATGTATGCTAAGCGGTTGAGTGCAACACGGCCTCCGGGTCGCAACGCCATGTAAGCTTCAGTGAAATGCTCTCGTTGGTGATGGAATTTCCTTATCCTCACACACGCGGATACTAGGAGAACCATACTTAATCATTAATTACTTAAGCTCGCAGCCCAAGATCGGATAGTAGCAGTAATCCAGTTTGGGGACGTGGCACACTATGTACATGAGGATTATAATTACTTTCATTATGTAAGTAGGTTTCCTTTTCTTTTATTATTATGTTTCCTATTTTGGTTAGGACTCTTGAGTTAGTAGGTCTGCTGTTTAGTCTTCTATATATTTGATGGATGCAATTGAGATTAGTAGAACACAATATACACTAAATATGGTTTACATTGTGCTCCCACTTTCCTCCCATCGCTTCTCCCTCAGCACTACGCCCACTAATATCAATATGGTGCGAATATGCAATATAATTATGGCAATGGCACTAAAAATGACAACAATGGGTATGGGGACAATGATGCCACATATCCTACTAAACATTTCCTTTGGTATTAGATGTATTCCTTTCCCAACTCTATGCCCTTTAAGCACATCGTTTTTATATGAAGATATTATGTCATGTGTTGTGGTGACTGTTGAATTCTTAACTCTTAAATCATTACTACAAAACATTCTTTATTTTGATGATATCATGACATAGCTTTTTTATAAGCATTTCATTAGTTTCTACGTTAGTATGAGTAATCATCATGAGTACATGTGAAAAAATAAATCAATACTAATATTTTCTAATCATACAACATACAGGACCTCATGCAACAAATAGAAGATGGACCCCCTTGGTACGTCTTAAAAAAAATAAACATATTCTAGCATTCTCAAACATTCTAGATTTTTTGGAGTTTTTTAGATTTTTTGACAACTTTTCGAATCACGTTGCCTTGCATTTGTGTATCAAGCGCTACATAGCATTTCAATTTTCAGTGGCCTGCAGTTACGCCCGTCACTACTCTGCTATTTTAACCCTTGCTTTTTCTTTCCCCATTTCCACATTTCAAAGTCTAGCTACTTCTTCTTTCTCACTTCCTACCCAATCTTCAGCTCCCATTTCCCAAAAACCATGCAAGATCTAGCAACTCATCCAACATAATAAGTTGACCTAGCCCTCATTTGTATTTATAAAAGGCTCTAAAGGGCTACAAAGTGAGTGGCCAATTGTGTACTCCTAAGCCATAGAAGTTTATGGTTGTCAATATACTTTTCCAACATAAATATGAAGCGGATTGAACCCTCGAATCAAGTTGGTAATCTTTTTACCTTTTCAATCTCACCCTTTCAAAAGTTTTTTTTTTTTTCTTTCTCTTGCTATGTCTTCGATCATAAGGTCCATAAATTGTACCATAAATGAACAAAATATGAGCAGCCTTTGCTTCATCAGCATCTTCATGGCTTTCTTCATGCTTGCATCATTATTTGTAACTAGGAGAGCATAATTAGTGTCAACCGCCGCAATCACGTCATTCAGAAGCTTCTTCTGGCACGTCACATCTGTAATATACTTTATTGCATCAACAAACTTAATGAAAACTCAGCCCAAGTGCAACTACACCAATAATTAAGAAGGGATTGCCTGGTGATGGGAATCCACCCATAACATAGAGTGTGCAACTCCTCTCAATCCAAATCTGAGCATGATAGGTGATCTCTGTAATGTTGTCTCCCACTCGTCCCCAATATTGTGTTATGCAGGAAATTAATTGTGTTCAAAATTTTCAAGAGAAAACACATTGGTTATTTTAAAGTAAGGAACTTTGTAATAAGTCCCCTCTACAAGACATACACCAACTCCCCTCTTCGCACTATCAAGAACCCTAATTCATGATTACAAAAAGAAAAAAAAAGGACCCTAATTCAAATAATAACCTACTCTCTCCCACATGTTTGCACACGTATTTTTATTGAATTTTATCAGTTATTTATATGTATACATATACGGCAGATTTTGAACTGGTTCCTTCTCTTAACTGGAATGGAAATATATGGGCCACATATGATGAAGCCAAGTAGCACCCACTCAAATGGTCCTCACTTCATCTTAAGGCCGTAAATTCAATGCCTTTCAGGTGAACTTCAACAGTTTTGTTACTGCAGTTTTTATCATGGTTAAGTCTGTAAGATCCCATATCCTAACTTGGTGTTTAGCATTAGTTAATTGCCTATTAGTCAATTACGCTTGTTTAGAGTCTAAAGAAGTCTGGTTTACTGTTAGGATTGTGCGTGTGAAGTTTCGGCGGGTTTCGAGCTCGTTTGAGGGTAGTAAGGGGCAGTTTGCAATTATAGAGAGTTTAGGAGGGCTTTTTCGTAATTTCTTATTTGTGAGATTTTGGGCTTATTGGGTAGATAACCTAATTCTATGAACAATACCTTTCTACCACAACTTGAACAGAACCCCCGAAGACCTCCAAAAATCCTACCTAGTTGAACCAAGGACTAAATTGTAATTCCTATAAGCCCCACCTCTCTTTTTAACCCACCGACCCAGCCTCGTTTCTTTCATACTCTTTTATCTCCTCCCTCTCTCGTTTTCCTTCTTCCATCCTTCCTCCTTGCTTCCAATGGAGCACCCCAGCCACCATCGACCCATCTTCTTCTTTTCTCCAAGCTACCACCACTCTAGGAACCCCTTTCTTGAGCCACATCTCCAATGTTCTCAACCCTAGGTAAGGTTTTATGCTTGTAGAAGATAGGCCTTTTGGGTTTTGAGCTTGGTATTGTGTTAGCTTAGTCCCTTAGCTACACCCCCTTCCTTTTGTAGGCCCTTTTGTGTTTGGTTTTGGTTTTTCTTGAGTTTGAACTTTTGGGAATTAACAGTGAGCTAGGGCTTCCACCCATTTTGCATTTTCTCATCAAGGCAAGTAGATACCATTCATTCATTGATGATATGCATACTCATGCATTCATTCTAGCATGATATTCTCCATTTGATCCTCATTTGCTCACTTTGGTTTAATTTGGAATTATATACTAGAATAGGTTTTGAAATTGAATAGGATAGAATGGAAGGCAATAGAGGTTGGAAATAGATGAATTGGAGAGCGCTAGGCCCTAAGATGTTTGTGTAATCAGGTGAAAAGAAGCTAGGATTGGAATGGCATATTTCCAAGTGAAATAGGGATTCTGGTTTTGGTTTCTGAAGGACCCCGATCAACCGCATTCGGTCGATTGCAGGTGAAAGGTTCCTCTAACGAATCCATTTTAATGTTTCAACTTTTGGAAGCATGGTCGACCATGGATGAATGGGAATTTTGGCTTCCATTCTATCGGGAGAATGGACCCTGACAAATCCTATTTATTTCTCAACTTTGGTGCACCAATCGACCCCATAGTCAACTGCGCAGCCCATAGCAGTCTTGGTCGACCGTGGACACATGATTTCCATGGGGAATTCCTCATGACTTAGGGACTTTTGGATTGGTTTAGGACCCATTGACCTTTTCTTTTTTAGGAATTCTTGTTAGACTATAAGTAGGGGTGTTGTGAGCTAACATATGCATACGGATTGTTTGGTTCGCATACATTGTACAACCTACCTCAAACCTGGATGATGTGAGGGATGGAGATATTCAATAATTGTCTATCCACCATTGAATTGGATAGAGTATCTCGACCTTACGTCACCCATGGTTTGGATAAGGATGTCAGGTATGGGAATGATGATCATTGCCTTCGCAGTTGGGCTGTAATTACTCCTTGATTATCGATCATATTGTACTGCTTTGTATCATCTTGTTATTGATGCTCACATGCCTCATACATACTCTATAGCTTCGATTAGCATTTTGTTTTGAAGAGATCACACTGAGAACTTAGAATCATTATACTTAGGATCCCCTTGGATGTTGATTGAAGTGTTATGGCTTGGCAGTTCATAGTTTTGATTCAGGAGGACTACTTGTATTGGATGTGATCATCGAATGTGAATGTGTATTGAAATATTGAATGTGGAGTAGTTCTCCTACCGTTTGGACCTATTCTTATAGGGAAGCCAGCCGATCAATATTGGACTTAGAATCCTTTGAGTTAAGAACCACTAAGTTGTTCTAAGTCTAGCACAGTAAGGGCACCTTTGTGTAGAGATTAATGATAAGGATCAAAGTCTTTTGGATGACTACATAGATTAGTATTGACACAGATGTTCACCATGATGTGGACAAGGTTGTTTATCACACGACAACGGGTTTTTCCAATGATAAGACCAATTTGACCTATTGCTGCTTTGGATGGGGCCTTGTGCTCTATGACTTTGGATAGGGTATTATACACCCGATGCCAAACTAATCCTCTGATGGATGTGGATCGGGTTTTACCCAATGTATTGGCCTATGTGGGTTGCTCAAATTATTTAGTGCATTGGATTAGGATTTTGAACTTCTGATTCATTACCTATTGTTTCATTGTACTCAACATGATCATAGTGTCTTTATTTGCTTTGATTTTGTATGTTTGTTATAGTTTATATCTATCTACCTACCGACTATTCGTAATCTAATGATGCTGTACTTGGTGCATGGGTACCAAGCCCTTCTATCTCGAAGAGGAGGAGGCAGATGAGGCGCTTCAAGCGGTTCAGCCTAATAACCACGAGTAGTGTGCCAACAACACGGTCTGAGTCGTCTTGGCCAGCACATGAGAGCCTCACTTTATTTTGGATAGGTTTTGTGATTCTTTTGTGGCCTAATTTTTAGGGGGCCCTATAACTAAAATACTTTTATTTTGGTTAAACTTTAACGATGAATCTTTTGACTTGGGTACTCTAAAATGTTTATCGTACCAACTGTTATTTAATGCTTCCTTATTTTGGCGATTATCAAATATTCAAGCTCACTGCGGACCTAGATCCTCTGTGGGACCATAACTAGGGGCCACATGTATGTTTACTCACGAAAATTTTAATTGGCCCCTAATTTCACGCATAATTCCTAGTTTTCGGATTGGGGGCATGACGCAGTTCGACAGTGAATAGTATTTGGATCAGCATAAAATTGGGGATAATGCCATTTCATTTGTGGGGTACATATTTTTGGGAGAAGGTAAAGGTTTAATATAGGTGATACTCATTCTAAGAACAAAATGAGGTGGGTACAATGTGCACTTCTTAAATAGAATACCATGTGCAGTGCACACACAGACATAAATACACTTTTATCATGCATGCATACTTGGTCCAGATCTTTCTTTCACCAAAAAGTCCAATCAACAGCAACAGAAAAATGAATAATTCAATGTTAGCAGGAGACTCCTAGATGTTATACTGTACCACTTCAGTCAGGAAAGCTTGCTTGTTTAGACCCTCCAGGGCAGTGAATGCAACATCAAGTACACGGGAGAGGTACGCAACAACTCTGACATCCAACCGCAAAATTTGACGATCAGCCACAGAACCCATTAAAAGTCCTATCATTCAGATAAGTACACCACAAAGTATAATGTACCTTGTGCAGGCATTTGTTGGGCGGTGATCAGGAGCATTTCCATCATCAAGTGTCTTATAATCTGTTGCTTTCTGTTCTGCAGACAGTAAGCGTTCCACCTGTACAAAGGTTACTCATTTAAGATGCAATAATCCAATTTAGAGAGAGAGAGAGAGAGAGAGAGACCAGTGCTAGATTTCTCCCCATAGAGACCAGCTTCCCATAAAACTCAAAAGAGCTGAGTTTTCAGCTTTTTGCTATAATCTAAGTAGTTGTTCCATTGCAGAAAAAAAAATCTCAGATTTTCCATAGACCTGAGTCTTTAATCACTCAATTTGGAGTAAAAGTAAATTCTAGTGATGTACTCAGTTGCTAATTGACACGTTGTGAAAAATGGACCCATGTTTCTTTAAGATATTAAATAAAATATATTTTACCAAGAAGACAAACAAGACATGCGAAAATCAAACATCACATGGAATAGTGGTGCAAGGTGCAACTTCTTTACCCAACCTATTTGCCAATGCATTGGCTCCCCTAAGAGCATGTTAAAAAACAATAGGCAGACAAATGAAGGATTTAATGAACTCAATTATCTAGCAGCAATGGTCGTTAGTGGAATTAAAACCTGAAAAATAGCTGAATATGAATCACCCCAATAATTGCAGTCTTACCTTCCAACCCATGAATCAACCCCAGTAATTAAAGATAAGTGAGGGACTGATTTGTAAAAGTCATAAAGAATCAGGGAGTTACTGGAAACTTTTGATAATATAAATACATAAGGCTGGTCACATAGTAGTGAATTTCGTTTTGGATGTTGTTCCATTTGAACTCCAAATTAAAATTTTCGGCAGATTAAGAAATGTCGTTGAAACTTTTCGGACTTATGTTTCAAAAAAACATATATGAATTTATATATATATATTTATTGAAACCTGATTAGGGACTTATGTTAAGGGGAATTTGATTGAGAATTTTATTTTAAGTGGAATTTTTTCTTCTTATTATTTATTTCTTTATTTTTGCTCAAAAGAGGGCTTAGGGTAGGGGTTGGGGCTTTTAAGAAAAATAATTGCAGCAAGCCCATTTTTAATAATTTTGGATAAAATCTCTGCAATCCACCAAAATTGATCAAAATTTCCAAAATAACCTAAAATTTCCAAAATTGACTGAAATCGACAAAAATTGACCGAAATCTTAACCGAACAATTGTGGAGGACTATTTTATTTTTGTATGCAGAATGAAACGAACTCCGCCAATTTTTGCTGCCGGTCCCAAGCCCGGATAAACGAGAAGGGTTGCGTTAGGTAAGTTGATAGCCAATATAAAACTTTGTCACAACCCAAACATGATATTTTGAGATAATGCGTCGCCCAACTGCAGTGAAAAGAGTGCAAGGGCAACTGCATGACTCTGGGCTAGTGCGATTAAAGAAGTTAGTCTATGAGAAAAACATGAGGAATAGGAAAATTAGACTTGCTACTTGAAATATAGAAACCTTGACAGGTAAGAGCATGGAGTTAGTTAAGGTAATGAAAAGAAGAAGAATTAGTATGGCTTGTATACAGGAGACAATGTGGAAAGGGAATAAAGCTAAGGAGCTCACAGATTGGTATAAGCTTTTTTATGCAGGAAAGTAATACAAGAAATGGAATGGGTATAGTTGTAGATAAGGATTTAAAAGAGAAAATGGTGGGCGTAAAGAGGTTTGGTGATAGAATTATAACAATTAAACTAGTGGTAGAAGAAGATATAATTAATATCATCAGTGCATACGCTCCCCAAGTAGGACTAGAGGAAAGTGTGAAAAGACAATTTTGGGAGGAGATGAATGATTTAATGCGAGAAATCCCAAATAATGATAAGATTTTCCTTGGAGGGGATTTAAACGGGCATATAGGATGAAATAATAGAGGATATGAGAGAGTGCATGGAGGGCTAGGATTTGAAGAAAAGAATGAATTTGAAAACACTATTTTGGACTTTGCAGTGGCATTTGATCTTGTAATAGCAAATACTTACTTTAAAAAGAGAAATGAGCATTTAATTACCTATAAAAATAGGAGTAATAGGAGTCAAATCGAATTTTTTCTAGTTAGAAAACAAGACCAATTGACTTGTAAAGATTGCAAGGTTATCCCAGGAGAGAGTTTGACTACGCAATATAGGCTCGGAGTTTTAGATATTTGCATTAGAAGTAGAAAGAGAGCGGTAGTAAACAAAATAGACTCTAAAACAAGGTGGAGAGATTTAAAGGGTGAAAGAGTAAATATATTTAAGAACAAAATGATTGAGAAGGGAGAATGGAATATTGAAGGAGAAACTACAGTAATGTGGAATTAAATGGCTAATTGCATGAGGAATGTTGCAAAAGAGGTACTTGGAGAATCAAAAGGAAAGAGATTAACAAAGAAACATGGTAGTGGAGTGTGGAAGTTTAGAAAGTTATTCAAAAGAAAAGACATTGCTATAAAGTTTGGCAAGAGACTAAGAGTATGAAAAATTTTGAACTGTATAAAAAGGTAAAGAAAGAAGCTAAGAAAGTAGTAAGTAGTGCAAAGTTCAAAGCATACGATGACCTTTATAATAGGCTAGGAACAAGAGAAGGAGAAAAGGATATTTTTAAACTCGCAAAAAAAAGAGAAAAGAAAAGTAGGGACTTAAATCATGTCAAATGTATTAAGGACAATGAGGAAAATATTCTGGTGAAGGACAACGATATTAAAGAAAGGTGGAAGGAATATTTTAGCAAACTTCTAAATGAAGAACATTTGGGCGATACAAGAGTTAAGGAGGATATTTCATCACGAGAGCATACTTTTCTCCATAGAATTAGAGGGTTGGAAGTAAAGGAAGTATTGAAGCGAATGACGACAGAAAAGGCAACAGGCCCAGATGGTATTCCGATAGAGGTATTGGAAAAGCTTAGGAGAGGTTGTGGTGAGTTGGTTATGTAGACTATTCAATAAGACACTTGTGATAGAGAAAATGCCGGATGAATGGAGAAAAAGCATTGTAGTACCTATATATAAGAATAACAGAGATATACAAAATTGTACCAACTATCGAGGAATTAAACTTATAAGTCATACTATGAAGTTATGAGAAAGAATAATAAAGCAAAGACTGAGACGGAAGACCAAGATCTCTGATAATTATTTGGTTTTATGCCAAAGAGATCAACTATGGAAGCTATCTTTTCACTTAGACAATTCATGGAAAAATATCGAGCAAAGAGAAAAAATCTACACATGGTCTTTATCAATTTAGAAAAAGCCTATGATAAGGTACCGAGGAATTTAATTTGGTGGATTTTAAAGAAAAAGATTGTCCTCCGAGGTTACATTGAAATTTTTAAGGATATGTATGAAGGAGCAATAACAAATGTGAGAACCACATGTGGAGAAACAGGTGGATTCCCCATGACTATAGGTTTACATCAGGGATCAACCTTAAGCCCTTATCTCTTTGCATGAATTATGGATGAGTTAACTATACATATTCAAAAAGAAGTACCATTGTATATATTGTTTGTAGATGATATAATATTGGTGGATGAATCAAGAGACGGTGTAAATGCAAACTTGAAAGATGGCAGGGGACATTAGAATCTAAAGGCTTTAAAATAAGTCGTACAAAGATAGAATATATGAATTGTAACTTCAGTGGACATATACAAAGTGTTGAAACCATTGTCAAAATTGAAACCCATGAAATACCATGTAGAGATTCTTTTCGGTACCTAAGCTCGATGATTAGTAAGGATGGGGAAATTGAAGAAGATGTGGAGCATAGGATAAAAGCAGGATGGCTGAAGTGAAGACTAACTTCTGAAGTGCTTTGTGACAGACGAATGCCAACGAGATTGAAGAACAAATTTTACAAGAAAGTGGTTAAACCAGTTATGACATATGGAGCAAAATGTTGGCCAATTAAGAAGACACATATTTATAAGATAGACGTAGCGGAAAAAAGAATGCTTAAGTGGATGTATGGTAAAACTAGAAAAGATAAAATTAGAAATGAGCGCTTTCAAGAGCATTTAAGGGTAGTACCAATAGGGGATAAGATTAAAGAAACCCGTTTAAGATGGTTTGGGCATGTTGAGTGTAGGCTAGTAATGGCACCAATAAGAAAAAATTTGACTATACAGGTGGATAGCAAATGGCCCATCAAGAAGTAGGGGTAGGCCGAAAAAGACATTGATAGAGGTCATTGATTCAGATTTGAAGAAGTTTAACTCATCGAAGGATTTGGCTCAAAATAGAAAACAGAATAGAGAAACAGAATTCATGTAGCTGACCCTAACATGGTTGGAATAAGGCTTTGATGATGATGATGCTGATGATGATGATGCTGAATGAAACGAAATTTCTCGGAAATTTCGTCTGAGATCAAACGAATTTCACAACTATGACTGGTCACCCAGCCACAGTGGGGGAGTCAACCCAATTTCAGCCCTAGATTTCTCTTTCCTCTTCATTTGTCTCCTCCTCTCTTTTCCATAAGCCCTGATTTTTTCAGGCCTCTCCCTCTAAAATCCTACTACTTCAAATCAAAAACTCAAATTTGGATTCAGAGAACATCAGAGACATGGAAACTCAAAGACTGTCTCAAAGGAGAAAGTTTTTTGAAGAGTTGTTGTGCATCTAAGTGGACATTTGGGGCTGCCGTCAGAGTATACATGCTGATGGCAGAAACCTAAGTGCTGTGTTCGCTGTAAAAGTGGTTCAGATAGCTGGACTGGATACAGATGATTCAGGCTGTTGATGTACCTCTGCATGATTTCAGGTCAGTGACTGGTCTGTATAACTGAATTTTTACTTTCTTTGAGTTTTGAAGAGAAATAGTACCTATTGACCATTGGAAGACATCCCAAAATCTTTTGTTTGAATTTTTTGGGTGAAATAATCATCCAAATTAGTAGTTGAAGGTCTTTACTATTGACCGTGTGAAGTCTCATGATGAATTGCTAGATATTTTTGGAAACTTCTATAAAGTGGTTTCTACATGGTTATATGGAAAAACCAAAGTATAGAAATCTGATAAAGGAGGAATATCTTTCTAGTAAGTTTCAATCATATTAGCTAGAATAATAAGCCCTAACCATAAAAGGACTAAAGGAGTTGTTTTCCATGCATAAACCAAACACAAAGGGAGCACACAGGTAAATCCACACTTCTAAAAGAAGCTTTTCCAAAGGCAAAAATAAAATAAAATAAAAATAAAATCATAGTGTAAGACTAATTGATTAATTGACTCCTCTTCCTTTTCAAAAAGAGGGAATAAATCATCTAAAATGTCCAGCATGAATTCCATAACTCAGATATGCAGTACATAGGTACTCTTCCCAGTACTCAACCCCATGAGTCCACCCTTATACTTAGCCATGATAATCTTTCTCCATAAAGCTTCCTTTTCTTCTCCAATTTTCCACCACTAATTCATTAATAGCGCCCAATTTTATTTTAATTTTTTTTAACTTAGTAGAGGTTCAATAAGCTGTTTGAGAGAAAAGATGTCCTACAAAGTTTGGTAGGGAATAGGGTCTATGAATACGAAAAATTATGAAATATATAAGAAAGCCAAAAACACAATTAAGAAAGTAGTTAGTGAAGCAAAGTTCAAAGCATATGATGACCTAAGTAATAATTTGGGAGGAAGAGGAGAGAGATATTTTCAAGTTCACAAAAGTGAGAGAAACGGAAGTAATGACTTAGATATGTCAAATGGATAAAGAGTGACGTCCAAAAGGGTTTCGTTAAGGATAATGATAAGAAAGGTGGACAACATATTTTAACAAACTTCTAAATGAAAACTTGATAGGAGGCTTAGGGATGTGTGAGAATACTTTGTTAGCAGGATATACCTTCTACCACAAATTTGTGGTAGCAGAAGTGAGGAAAGAATTGGCATGAATGAACACAAAAAAATGCTACAAGATCAGATGACATTCAAATAGAGACTTGAATATGTTTAAAAGAAATCGGATGAGTTAAGACTTTTGATAACTATGCTCCTCAATAAGATATTAAAGACAAGGAAAATAATGAACGAATGGAGGATTGTTGTACCTATATACAAGAACAAAGGAGATATACAAAGCGACACCAGTTATCATGGGATTAAACTTTTAAGTCATGCCATAAAACTATGGGAGAGTGTAATGGCACAAAGACTAAAACAAAAGACCAAGATATTTCAAAATCAATTTGTTTCATGCCAAAGAAGTCAACTACGGAAGCTATGTTTCACTTAGAAATTAATGAAAAAATATCATCGAGTCAAGAGAGTTATTTCCATCATTTTCAATGTTGTCCACTGGGGAGACATCATAAAAATGGAGAAACACAATCACACCAGAAAACTCAAAGTCAAATTCAAACTAAAATGAAAATACATATTCAAATTCAAAGACAGACAACTATGGGAGGGTCCGATGAAAAAATCCTACTTGCCATCCTTCCCCACATTAGATCATTGGATCTACACAGTAGGCCTCTCAGATCTGACCATCAATAAGCTCGGTTAGGACCCCATTAGCTCAATCAATCTTGTTAAATAATCCGAGGTCTGGTCCAACACATGATCCTCATTGAGCAGGTCAGTCAGCCAACATCTTTCCAAGGAAGCGGCTTGAGTAGTCCACCAACAGCTGATAGGTTAGGTGAGGGGATTGCCAAGGAGACCCATGCCTAGGCAGCCTAGCCTTCAAAGCCAATACTTTTCTTGAGGTTCTAATTCTAAATAACTAAGAATTGAAAAACAGATGCTAGGATGGGGTATCATTTCTAACATTGCTTTTCAGTTTCAACAATTGAAGGAATTTTCAAGTACAAACCTCAGCCATTACAGTGTCAATGCATTGTTGAAGGCCTTTATACGCTGCAGCCTCAGCACTTGACATAGCAGTTGCCATCTCTTCACATGAAGCAGCATGGGCACCATCCACGGGTAGTAAAAGCCGAGATATGGAATTTGCAAAATACTGCAGAAAATGTCACTCAGTTTAGGATTTGCATGTCTTAAGAAACTAATGCGGCTATCTGAGTAATGGCAGCATACTTGTTGGACTATAGCCACACTGCTAGCACAACGTTGCACAGCAACCATGAAAGATCTAAAACTGCTTTCACCTGCTACTGCTGCTGCCTCTGCCTGCACATCATTAAGACTTAAGAATACTATCCCAACTTAATTCCTGATCAAAATATAGGAGAAATAGTTTCAAGTTTACATTAAATCATAAAAGGGATAGATCAAGGCCCCCACAAAAAAAAAAAAAAAAAAAAAAAAAAACCATATCAGGAGAGTACTATCTTACAGCAGTAGCAGCTGCGGCTGCCACTCTTCTGCTAACACTCGTCCCAATCACAAATCTTTCCCTCAAAGCTGCAGCTTCATTCAGACCTTCTCTGGCCCGCTCAAGCCCATCAGTTATATATTGGCTTACCTGCAAAGTGAAAGACAAAAGAATGTGGCAAAAGCCTCATATGGATAGCTTGCTTGAACACAATTGATAGCTAAACAAAGGAATCCCCTAACACAACTTACTTGATCGAGCAAACAAGTAAAAACCAATTTCACATTAGCTGCAAGAGTAGCAGGCTGTAAACAGTGACACCAAAGAAACCAAATATTACTTGGCACACCAGAGTAATGGACAAAATTTTAAACTCTAAGCTAAAAATTGAATTGTAAGAACACCTACTAGCACACAAGAAAATTTTCAGGAATGCCAATATAGAAGTACTACTTTTCATGAAGACATAACAAATAACAATATCAATTATGAAAAGAAAAGCTTTCGTAGAATTTTAACAAGAATATGAGGAAAAATATGTTAATTTTATGGCAGTAGTATACAATTGTCAGTTAACTAAGTTTCACAGGCATGAACCCAAGATTGCAAGTTTAAGTTATGTTCCCAAACAACCCCACCCAAAAAAAAAGTTACATTAAAAAAATAAAAATAAAAAAAAGAAGACATTCAAAGCAGGGAGACAAGAATTGTTTTTACATCTCCACTGTGGACTAGAACAGTACACTGAAGATTCTATTATCCATTGAGATTGCTCGAAAATCTGAGACTACTTAGCTCTTTACTTTTTTGTTTTTTTTTTCTCTTCTTCTTTCTGATGTATTTGGCTGCAGCAGTGGGTCCACACATGATTCTTTTTTAAAATCTGAGACTACATAGCTTCCCTTCTTTCTGATGTATGTGGCTGCATTAGTGGGTCCACACACGATTATATTTCAAGTGTGGCCATGTTAGGCCCCACTAATTTTTTTAATCACTATTCCAGTTCCCCTTTAATGTGCAGTTTTATTTATTTTGCAAGTATCATAGGTGATGGACAGATGGTGATCGGTGGAAAATTATTTTGTTTGGATTTTAAAGTTATGGGTGGGTGAAAAAAAGCAAGAGAAGGAAAAAGCCAACCAGATGATGACATTGCATGGAGTTATTGTTCTAAGGTTAAAGAGGACAGTCATTTGACTGTGAGATGCAATTTTTGTGGCAAGGCAATGTGGGGTGGGGTCTTCCGCATGAAACATCGTTTAGCCCGAACACACCAAAATACTAGAATGATGTAGCAAACCAATTTAAGCAGTTGTTAGAAGGTAACAAAGAACAAAAGGAGCAAAGAAAAGATGATATGCATGACATTGGGCGTTCATTATCTTATTTCTTTCAAGAAGATGATGAAGAAATTGAAAAACCAAAAGATAAAGGAAAGGGAAAAAATACAACAGATAAATTTGTGGTTAGACGAGAGAACCCCAAACAAGCAACACTCAAATAGTATTCGGAAGAATGGAAATAGGGAAAGTATCATCTTGCCAATTTGTCGATTTTTGTATGCCAATGCATTACCTTTTAATGTAGTCGAAAGTCCATTTTTTCCCCCGATGATGGAACAGTTGCTTCTTTTGGACCAAGGTTAAAACTCCCAAGTTTTCATGAAGTGAGACAAACTTATCTTCAAAAAGAAGTGTAAATAATAAAGAAATAATTGGAGCAATACAAAGAAGAGTTGAGCTATTGTTGATGCACTTTGATGATGGATGGGTGGACTGATGGAAAGAATATAAGGATAATAAATTTTTTTGTCAATAGCCCACGTGGTACTATGTTTATTAAGTCTGTGGACACATCTTTAATTTGTAAGTTGATAAATTCAGTTGTTGAAGAAATTGGAGAAGAGACTATCATGCAAGTGGTGACAAATAGTGCCAGCAAATTCTTAATGGAGAGGAAAATTTTATTTTGGTCAACTTGCTCGGCACATCTACTTGATTTTATGCTAGCTGATACTAGGAAATTGCCCACTCATGCC
Organism: Sextonia rubra; assembly: GCA_037013555.1. Lineage (NCBI taxonomy): Eukaryota > Viridiplantae > Streptophyta > Magnoliopsida > Laurales > Lauraceae > Sextonia > Sextonia rubra. Next base: position 72,344,048 of record JASUAD010000001.1, read on the forward strand.
GTTACAGTTGCAAAGGCGAAGAAGATTACTGTTTTTATTTATACACATGCATGGGGGTTGAATTTGATGAGAAAACATTCAAAAGGATGATGGCTTATAAAAGCTGCAATTATGTATTTTGCTACCAACTTTTTGACCTTCAAAAACATTCATGAGCAAAGGGTTGAATTGCGGTTTGTGTTTGCTTCAAAGGAATGTGAAGAAAGTTCTTACTCCGAACAAATTGATGGCATGAGAGATATTATCTTGCAGACCAAGAATTTTGGCCCTGCATAAAATATTGCATCAAATGTGTAACTCTTTTGGTGAAAGTCCTTCGCATGGTTGACTCTAATGAAAGACCGCCCATGGAATATATTTATGAAGACCGGGCTAAAGAAGCAATTGCCAAGAATTATGACAATATAAACAAGCAATATGGTGCCATATGGAAAATCAAAGAATAAGATGAAATCTACAATTGCATCGACCCTTACATGCAGCCGCATATTTTTTAAATCCTGTGTTCCATTATGATGAAAAATTCAATCCCAATTTGAAAGTTCAAAAAGGATTGTATGATACAGTGGAGCGATTTGCTCAAGATAGTAGCACTTGAGGTTCTTGTTGATGAATAGATTGAATATTTCAAAAGAAAGATAGGCATGTTTGGAAGGGAATTGACATGATTAACAATGAAAACAAAACAACCTGGTAATTTTACTTGTATTCTTAAATTTTAATATTCCTTAATCATTTGTTTTCACTCTGTTATTCTTATACATCATTGACTTGCCTCATAAACTAGCCTTGTGGTGGGAGAGTTATTGGGATCATTGCCCCGAACTACAAAAGCTCGCAATTCAATTTTAAGTTTGATGTGTAGTTCATCAAGATGTAAATTGGAGTACACTTGAACAAGTGAGATTTGTCAAAATTATTTTCTTAATTAGTTATATGATTTGTATAAATTTTGACATTTAATCTAACTTTTGTATAGATACATTCAAAGAGGAGAAATAGACTAGAGAAAAAGCATCTTAATGCTTTAGCCATCGTTAAATACAATCTAAATCTCTCCATTAGGCTTGCAGAAAGTGCCGAAGCACGTGTCAGGAGAAACTTCAACTTGTTCTCCAAGAGACTTCAACACGAGGATGCAACTCTTCGAAGATGAAAACCCACAATTCTATTCATTAACCAAGCCCGAGAAAAAGAGTTCTACAATGCGATATAAATAGGATAAGTAAACTTAGAGTCTAAGAAACCAAATCCCATAATGGAAACTAACTTAATTACAATTCAATTAGAAATCTAGCAATTAAAATAAAATATTCACAATCTATCCTAAGTGGAGACCACTTGTGGGCCCGTTCTGCATCATTCCCCCCAAGTTGAAAGAAGAGTTCGTCCTCGAACTCGAGTTTTTTAAGTACTTCCTTTGTGGCATTTGCTGCTGATATCTTCTACGGCTGTTCGAGTTTCTTTGGATAGAGCGTAACTTGCTTTCCCCATGCATGAATGTGTATGTGTTGTCTTGCATACCATGTACGCTTCCTCCTTTTCTCCTCTTTTTATCTTCTATCTCTCTTCCCATCTTCTTGCTTTTTTTTTTCTTTCTTTTTTTAACGGAAGGGAGGCAATTGGGGTTTGATTTTCCGACAGAGAGAGAAGATCGGAAAGAAGATGGGTTCGATTGATTTGAGAAAACAATTTGGGGTTGGATTCAGTGAAAGGGCATTAGGAGTTCAATTATGGTCGAATGAAGGTTGGGATTAGGGGTTAGGGATCTTGGCAGAAGTTTTTTTAGGCAATGAGGATGTGGGGTCAGAACAAGTGGTTCGGTGATAGGAATGGTGTGAAGATGGCTTCAGATGGATGAATAGGCTTCGATCGGTGACAGGAGGGTGATCGGAGCGATATGGATCTTCGCTCTAATACCAAACTAATACAGGCCGGGTTAGGGTTTAGCAAAAGTGCCGAAGCACATGTCTAGGGACACTTACAACTTGTCTCCATAAAGACTTCAACATGAGGCGAGGACGCACCTATCTGAAGATAAAAACCCACAATTCTATTCAATAACCAAGTCTGTGAAAAAGAGTCCTATAATACAACATAAATAGGAAAAGTAAACTTAGGGCCTAAAAAATCTGATCCCATAATGGAAACTACCGTGATTACAATTCAATTATAAATCTACTAATTAAAATAAAATATTCCTAATCTATCTTAAGGGGGGACCACTTGTGGGCCCATTCTGCATGAGAAGGATCAAGCTCATGATCCTATTTGCTTATCAAATATGGATTTTAATGATGAGTGAATAAATGAAAAATAAGATCTTGTATTGGATATTGATACGTCGTAGATGGAACTTGGAGAATGCTTTGCTGATCTTGCCAATGTAGGGACAAGCAGTAATACAGATAGGCGACGAGGAATTATCAATTTACCAAATGTCAAAGTATAAACATTAACATCTACTTATTATTTCTAATATACTAAATTTCATAATCTTGCCTTATAGGGCCAAGAAAACTTACATTTCATAGAAAAGATAAAGGAAAAAAGAAAATATCCGAGCTAGAGGAGGACAAAGAGACATTAGCATCTTCATCAAACATTGAAGACGAGGAAGTTGAAGGTATTGATGATGGATCATCTTCATTTAGTGATGATGAGATTGAAGATGATGATATTGATGTGGATATGATCATAGGCCATGTTGGGGACATGGATTTATTAATTGAGGATATAAAGCTTTCGATGTTTTTAGATGGATGTTTTAGAATTAATATTTTGTGTTTAGCTCATCAAGGAGCTCATGAGCACCTTTTGATGTTTTTATATTGATGTTTCAAAATGACTACTGTAATATCCATGAGCTAATTAGAGGTTAGGATTTCCGTGTGTATATTATGGTAAGATTTAATATTTTTTATTATTTTGTATTAATTCATTAATTTGCTATTTTTAATAATAACAATAAAAGGACTTAATAAGAATAGTGGGACCTATGGAGAACCATTGGTAGAACCCACCTCTTTAGGATTAAGGAGTGCGCAACAGTCACATTCCCATTTAGGGACTTGCACATGTTTACTTAAGCGACTTTATGAATTAGGAAATAGACTTCCCTTATGACAATGGTTGTAATAGGAAAAGGAAAGAGACCTCAACTATGGAAGAAAGTTATGTTAGGGACCCAACTTGGAGAAGAATTGTGGTAAAAATGGAAGACGTGAAGTAAAAAGAGAGAAAGGGTACCCTTTGAAGTTATCGAAACCCAGCCGCTATGTAGTGGCGCTAACACGCAAATAGCGTAGCGGCCCTTACTGCTACGGCCTAGCGTAACGGCCGCTATTTTGATCCATGGTTATGAGGAACAAGGATGTAAGCCCTTTTAATGAAGATATAGCTCAAACCTAGCAGGGTAACTATGCAATTGCTCTTACATCGATGGATACCGATTAGATTAGAGCGGGGCGTATGAAAACCAAAACTTGAGGGAGCAATTCCAAGTTGTCTTGTATTGGTATTGAGAACTATTTTTGCATGGGTAATGAATCAAAATCATGTAAATTCCCATGATTGATAATGTAAAGGATTAGTTGGACCCACCCATTGGGAACCCCTAGATCACTAGCAGGTGAGGCTTACGTAGCTTTAGGCCATCTGCATAATTTCTCTAACTTTTAAGTCAGTTGCTTGGACTATAGGTCAACCGTTCGAATGACTATGGCTCACCCTGTATGCTGCCGAGGTGTAGGATTTGAAAGCCTCTGCACACAATGGTTAGGTAGTCCCAGGTTAGAGCCAGAAACCTTGACCGGACCTAACAAACATGTCTCCTTATTCAGTTATGACTAAGCTGAATGTTTCATTTATTATATTACTAATTGAAAACATACTTGTAAACGTAGAATTCTACCCACTCAGTGATACTGATTTGTGTATTTTCGCCCCAATCTTAGGTAGGCAAAACGTAGAAAGGCAGGAGAATGGAAAATGGAAAAGTTGTAAATATTTATACTTTTTCTTATTTTTACATTTTTTCTAAATTATTTTGAAAAAAAAAAAAGAATGAATCCTACACTTCACGATTCGATTCGGCGCCTATAATGATTTGCGATATAATTCTAATTTTAAAAACTATGGTAATACTAGTGAAAACTGAATCTACTTCTAGGACTTCTTTTTTTCATTCCTCAAGCAATATTGTCAGATGCATTCTTTGAGTATGGAAAAATTAAGAAGAACAAGTGAAAGATCAAAATTCCTAAACTTGAGAAATATAAGAAGCAACAAGATCACACACTTCCAAATGTGTAAAAGGAAAGCCTCTAATCTTAGTAAACAATGGAATTTTGTCACTAAATCAGGATGAAATTAGGATTCCTTTGATATCAGATTTTGTGTATAGTATAGGAACCAATGCTTAAACTCTTGGTAGTATCAACCATTGCCATATTAAGAAGTTTGAAAGTAATGCTCACAATAACCAAAGGTTAACAATTTCACCTGGGAAGAAAATAAAGTACACCTAGAAATTGCCTCCTCATTCCAGCGCACGAACTCTGTCACAACAGTCACAGATATCTGTGGGTGTGAAGGTGGAAGTGAAGCTGCTCTTGAACGTGAAAGTGTCCCCGTTGACTCAGTCTGTTGCTGCACTTCAGCCCGCAACTCATCCATCTGCACAGGAAACAGCATGCATGAGAATGAGATCAATGAAACCAATGAACCTACACCTAGTGAAAACAAATCGAATATTGCATATAAATGCACAAACATGCACATGCACAAATGCATGTAAATCATCAGGTGACTGCCCAGATGACAGTAAAAAAGGAACAAAAAACACATTCATCATCAGATGTTGTTCAATGTCCCATGTAACAATAATAGTATTTATAAAAAAAAAACACTAATGCCCCTTGTGAAAGAACCAATATTGTCTCCCCATCTCCATGTCCCCTCATCTTTCCATCCCCCTTCTCTCTTATATAGAACACAGCCTTTCATTTTTTTTTTAGGAAAAAGGTTAACAGAAATATATTTAATAGGAAGAAAAAAACTACAACAACAGAGTACAAAACCCAACGAACAAATGGGAGCCTGGAAAAAATGCCTGAAACACAAAGCTGTTCATCATTTTCAATAAGTGGCCATGGAAACCGTGGAGAAAAAAATTCCTGCAACCCTCTCCATTTCTCTGACTAGACTGAACCAACAGTAGTCCAATGAACGATTTACTCTTCAAAATGACCCTCGTGCCCAACGCCCAACTCTCTTGCCGCTCTTCCATGCCACACGTAGAGCAGAAGGCAGCTATCTAATCATACATTTATAAGATGCCATGAGGCATCAATCATGCCATTCTGAGTCCTAATGAAGCCCATGAAGAGGCCCTCATGGCCAGCCTCTAGCATCAAAGAATAGAAGCTTATGATTCTTCATTGAGTTGGAAGAGACAGTTTCTCACAAGGAAACTCCATTGACACAAAGACCATGTTAAAGATGTGACATACCTCAACAAGGTTTTCAATAACATGATTGGGGCTGATTATGTCATCCAAGTAGTTACCACAATAATTATGACCTGTTGAAGAAAGTCTAGATGAAGCTTATGTTGTGGAGGCCATACATACTTTGGTCTCCATGTACAGCATCTGGTTTGGACCATATTGGTGAGAAGATAGGATAAAGAAAGACTAATTAAAGGGTGGCCAAGAAGGCAAAAAAGATCAGCAACTTCATTGACAGTTATAGTAGTCAAATTTAGTTTTTATAGGCCGAACTGACCGAAGCTATTTGGTCCAGTTAGTGTAATGAACCAAACACCACCCTAAAAACACAGTTCAAAATTTGGACCTATTCAATTAAAATCTGCATTTACCATTAAAAAAATTAAAATCTGCAATTTTTTATCGAATTCATCGATCCAAAAAGTCTGAGTCTCAATTCTGGTCAAATACCAGGAGGATGCTATTAAATTCCAATTTTATTGACAAGAAAGGCCCTATTATGGAAAGAACCTTTTTCTCTCTTTCTATTTTTCATTCTTGGTCTATTGTAAATGGGGAAGGGACTTTAGGCCCAAAAATGCCACATGTAAAGCTTATATTACTGGGATTTAGTTGACTAGTGTGGTGGCTACTTCTTTCTTTAACTATATATAGTTTTTTTTTATCAATATATATAAAGGCTGAAATATAGATTGTTTAAATTTTCACAATTTTCAAATATATGTGTATTTAAGTATTTTTAATATTTTTCCCAAAACAAAACTCAAATGGGAACCCGAAATGACAAACCGGCTGAAATTTCTCATTATTGAGTCAAACAGAAATGGCACCCAAAATGAAATTGACAACTATGTATACAAGCCCAACCCATGAATCCATGATGAAAAGTCTACAGCATAGGATTACACTGCTTTCCACTCACTTTGTAACCATTGAATGCCTCTCTATAAGTACAGATACGAGCATAGTCAGATGGTTACGTTGGACAGCCAGCTCGACTCTAATTGGGAGAAGAGGCTGAAACCATAGGTCACTAATGTCTTTAAAATTAATCAATCGAGCTGAAGCCAATGATGTTCTCAAGGTCATTGAACCTCTGATAAAAGGTTTTTCAGTTGGGTCAATAGAGTTGACAAACCAGCAACGATATTAGAAGGCCATTGACAAAGCAAAATAAGCCATTCAACAACATTGTTGATATTGCAATGAGTATTGGAAATTAATTGACAATCAACGGGAGATCTTATTGCACACTTGCACGTAGACGGTAACATTTTCCCCTATTATTTTTAAAATCCCCACGCCTTCGTATATTGTGTATTCAAAAGACAAGATATTGTAATCTAATTTGTTTTACCAGATAATTTTGTCCAGCCCACAGTTCTACCATGCCAATGGAAATTGGGAGTCCCAGGTGGGGTTAAAGAATATAATGGGCATATGACTACTAATTAAGTTGTAGATTTCTAGTTTCTAAATGATGATAAATGATCATTAGACATCATCTCATTTGTATTTACTTTGCATTGTTGAAGATAAAAATATATATAGTAAGGGATGAGAAGTTTTGAGCACTTCCTCACTGGAAGAGTTACCTTAAAATCAAATCCTTGAAGAATTAATGACAGGAGCTACGCTCCCAAAAATGCAAGCAACAACCCCCAAGAAGTAATTATGGGGGCCATTCAAAGGAAAAGCTCATAGGAGGATTAAGAACTCCCTCTTTAGCAAACTTACCAGCTTCCTCATTGGCCTAACACTTGATATGCTGGAAGGAGATGTTCAAATCCCCAGAAAGTTGGATCACCTCTTCAGTGATATCTAAAAGATACTAGGAAGGAGCAGAAGACTAATTTGCGCACTGAATGAAACAATAGTAGTCTGCTTCAACAAGTAACCATTGAGGACGAAGGCTTAAAGCTTGTCGGAGACCGATGTTAAGGCAAGCAATTCGGCTTTGGGCTTTGCTAATTGAGCAAAAACCAACTAGACCCAAGTAAGAAAGAAGGATGGTTCCTTCCTCCTCATGGATAACACCCTCCAAACCTGTCAAAATTGCCATCAAAATTAAGCTTGAAAGTACTTGGAGGGAGAGGGCACCATCTATGGAAAATCCGCCAGTGGTGAGGTTTGGAGAAGGCCACTTCCTTCCAATTATGAATAATGGAATTCAGTGAGATATCTTTGAAAAGAGGAAGAGGTGACACCACTAAATACTTCACTTTCTCAACTAATTTACTATCTTCAGGAGATTTTCCTTCGATGCACCTCAAATTTCTCTCTTTCCAAATAGTCCATACAGTTGCCAAGAAAGAGACGTTCCACATCATTCTTCAACTCTTGGATCCCAAACCTAACCTTCAAAACTCAAATACAGATGGAAGGGAGTAGGGGATCGGACCGGCCACATGAAACCAACTAAAGATAGACTTCGAAAAGTGATAAGCAACAAAACAGTTCAACAACAAATGATCAATGGATTCCTCCTTTATCAAACAGATAAGGTAAGCATTAACAATGAGGACTCAACGTCACCATAAGTTGTCCACAGTTAGAATGCCCCTAGAATCGCAGACCACCCAAAGACGATCACCCTCAGGGGGGCTTTCATACTCAAAAAGCTGGCCCAATGATGATGATTCACCACAGCATCTCTAGTCATAGATAGAAATAAGGAAGCCATCGAGAACATGCCATCACCAGAAGCCATCCAAATCCTTCTATGTTTTCCATCCCTAGAATCAAAATATCACCGATAATACTCAACAAGGACCAAAGCTGAGCTTCCTCTATCTCATTTAAGTTTCTTCTAAAAATATGTCCACAAACATTACAATCTGCTCTCCTTTCCATGTAGTCCAAGATTTCAGCCTCTCAGTTGCTAGCACAATAAACCAAATCAGAGAATAAGGATGCTAAAGGGTCATCCCCCACCCATAGATTTGTCCAGAAATAGATAGATTTCATGGCCTTTCCCCACACAAAATCTCAGCTGCCACAAAAACATCTCCTTAGCTGTAAAGATTCCTTTCCATAGAGCAAAGAAAAGAGGAAGCAGGTTTCGAAGTAGCCAACCATCCCTACAAATATCATACTTTGAGGAGATGACTTTCTTCCATAAACCTGAGAATGATCCCCAATTCTCCACAACCATTTGCCAAGAAGAGCAAGGTTCGTCTCCTTCAGAGGCCTAATACCCAACCCACCCCCTTTTTTTAGGCTTGCAAACTTGAGATCACTATATTAGGAATTTTTTTCTTTTCATTACCATGCCAAAGAAAATCGCACTGCAACTTCTTAATACACTTAATCACCTCCACCAGTCACTTAAACAATAACATGAAGTAAATTGGTAGGTTGGTTGAAGCAACTTTAATTAAAGTAATTCTGACACCTAGAAACAAATGATTCACCTTCCATAAGGACAACTTTCTCTACTGCCATTGGGGACCTCAAAGCTTTTGAAGCCACTCCAACACTTAGAGGAAGGCTCAAATTAGAAGAAGGAAGAGATCCAGCTTTGCATCCAAAAATGTCAACTGGCGCTGCCAAGTGATTTTCCTCCACCCTAACACCAAACATTTCACTTTTAAAGAAATTTATCCTTAAGGCCTGACACTGCATCAAAGTATAATAGGATGGCCTTGACATTGTGACGTTGAATCTCATTAGCATAACAGAATAAAAGAGTATGGTCGGCAAACTAGAGGTGGAAAATAACCCGATCACCACCACCATACCGGACATTAACATTGAAGTTCACATCATAGTCAATTTGTTGCTCATCCCACTTCTATTCACTGGGCTATAGTCCTTCATATCTAATGATACTTACAACGAATTACCAACATAGCTCTTCTCCTGCATTCAGTTGTCATTCTGTGACTGGCTATTCTAACTTTAATAGTCAGGTGATGTTAATGATGGAAGGTCAACAACAAAATTATCCATTTTTTCTTGGTACACTCATATCCTAGAAAAGAAAGAAACAAGAAGCTTCTTGTTTCTAGATCATCAGCAGAATCCAAGTATTGAACTTTCCCCCAGGCAACTACAGAAATCAATGGTTGGTCCATAATTTAGGAGTTCCAATCTCTACCTCTGGCCCCACTCCACTCTCCACGAACAATAAAGTGCCAAGAAACTCGCTTGTAATGATGTTTTCCATGAACGAACAAAGCATCTTGAGGGGTTAGTAGTTCACTCAGCATCACGTTCAGCAAAAGACTATTCACCTTTCCTTTATTCCTTTAACTGGACTAAAAGGGGCTGATTTAAAGAAAAAAAAAAACCTATGCTCATACTCAAGGAGAAGCGAATTTTTTGTGTGCAGATAAATAGATACATAGATAGTCACAGATAAATATAAATAGATAAACAAATATAGCTAGATGGATAGAAATAGATAAATATAGTTGTATATATAATAGAGAGAGAGAGAGAGAGAGAGAGACCTTTGCTTGATAGAGCTGTCTAAGGGAAGCTTGTTCATGTTCAGGGTACTCATCTTTGTGAACTACAAATAGGGATTCTGTCAAGCCTGTAGCAAGAGAGGTAGTTTCTCTTAGCATTCATGGAAATGAAAAAAAGATCACCAAAAATCTAATCTCAAGATAAAATAATGAGATAAATAAGTTTTCAATAGTTAGATGCACACACACATACTAGATCAGAGGCAATATAGCTTCAGCAATGTCAAAAGACCAGATGAGAAGCTATGAAACCCGGACACTTCAAAATAGGTGAGGTATCATGTCATATAATAACTGATACTTCATTTTTAAGGTGTAAAATTTGTCTCCTTGCAGTATCCATGATGTGTTCCCTACTATATCCATCCATAACCAGGCATCACAGATAAGCTGTTGAATTAAATCTTCTACCCTCGCCCACCATTAGTTAGGCATGGGTTAAGACTCAAGCCCCCAAGTCGCAATGCGTCAAGTGGGGTCAGATCTAAAAGTTAAAAGCATTATCAAATTCCAATAGGCTTTGGTCATCAATTGAGTCTATTTTGTAGGCCATGTGCCAACTTATTTATTAGTAGTTTAAACCTTTTGCCTTCGTTAACATAATTAACAATAAAATTATTTGAACAGTGAGGAATGACTAAAACAGTGGAATGGAATCAGCCTTAAGTTATTTCATGAACACTATGACCAAGAAATCAGAAAGAACAGAAATTAAGGTTGTGCAATATTAGTCCAGATCTATAAAACATATTTGGTGAGGTGGAGCCTAAAAAGCAATTGTATTTATAGCCTAGTGGAGGAGGTAGGACTTTACCTATCCAACACAATGTTGGGTACATGTTCTGGTTCACCTCCTACAAATTAGCAAACAGCAATATGACAAGAAAGGATAGGATCCATTTTCTTGGACGGTATGTCCATCCAACCATCAAGGACTACGTGCACTGATTTCTCAAGACTAAAATAAGAAATATGCTAAAGGAAATAATAAAAACTAGCTCCAATTTGGATTATATTGCCAATTTGGAAACTTGTGAAAGTGCAATAACTAGATCTCACCAAGTCCTAGAGGGGGGGTGAATAGGACTATTAAAAATTTCTTTTCAAAACTTAGATGTTATTAAAGAACAATCTAAAAGATTATTAAAATTGAGAGAGATAATCAGAGTTGTGAGTGTCTAGAAATGTAACTAGAGCAATAGAGATGTAGCATATAAAGGATCATCAACTCAAGTGACAAGAAAGCAAGGCAACATCCACACACAACAGACAATAAACACAATGATTTATAGTGGTTCGGTCCTAGACCTACATCCACTCTCAAGAGCAATCTCTCTTGGTTCCACTAAATAAGAGGTACTCACATAACATACACCTCTTGCAACAATTTTTGATGCGGTGGTTTGTCTTCCACCAATTAGAGTTTTTGATCAGGTGGTTGATCCTTGATCTAGTCCACCAATTACAACATTTTTTGATGCGGTGGTTTGTCTTCCACCAAATACAGCAATATGAATTGAAATGTTAAGAACACCTAAACAAGGAATTGAATACCTTGGTTTTGAGTGGTGCTCTTGAAGCTTGAAGACTACCTCCAAGCTTTGGCCTCTTGTTCTTGCTCCTTGGAGATGAAGATCTTCAGATGTGAGCTCAACCAAGGGAAGAGGTTCCAAGAGGGTTTGGAAGGCTAAGGTATTCTCTCAGATTAGAAGAAGCCTTTCCTAAGCCACCAACTACTCTACTTGTAACAATAATGGCACTCTTTGATGTTGGAGAGTAGGTGGTTGTGGGAGCTTTGAAGATGATTTTAATGGAGGTGCAAAGGCTCAACTACACTAGTGATTTTCTCAGCAATAAATTCAGTGGTTGGAGCAAGGGAGAGGTCCTCTTTAAATACAGATGAGCTCCAACGGACAGTTCTACGGCTTAGAACAGAATGGTCTACGGCTTAGCCGTAAGTTCTGACAACATCCAACGGCTAGTTTGACCAGATTCAGCACAAATTCCTTCTTACGGTTAGGCCTACGGCTTAGCCGTAAATCCTTATACGGCTTAGCCGTGAGCACCTTTCGGCCTAGCCGTGGGTCAGCCGTAAGCTCAAATTTCCCAGAAACAACTCTCTGGAGAGTGGCCCGTAATCTTTACGGCTTAGCCGTGAATAACCTTACGGCTTAGCCGTGAAGGCCTTTCGGCTTGGCCGTAAGGTCAACCGTAAGCATAATTTGGCCAAGTACACTCTCTGGATTGTGGCCCGTAGATTTTACGGCTTAGCCGTGAAACCCACTACGGCTTAGCCGTAACATTTCTCGGTGTAGCCGTAGGATCAGCCGTAGAACAAAAAGCTCCAAAATACACTCTCTGGAAAGTGAGCCGTAGGATCTACGGCTTAGCCGTGGTCCAAGCCGTAGAACAAAACAGGGTGTTTGAAAACCCTGATTTCCTAGTCTGTTTTCAAGGACACTTAGGGATCACAGATACCTTATCCCTTGGCACTCACAGATGATCTTCTTTGATGTTGAACTTCTTTGCTTAGTCTTCATTGATAGGTTTTCCTTGAATGGTCTTGAACTAGCTTGAACTTCTTTGAGCTTGACTTGATCTTTAATGAACTTCCGAGGTGAACTACTTCGTTCTTGAATCGAACTATACTTTGGTCACGTAATTGACAACACACTCTTACAATGACACTAACAATCTCCCCCCTTTGTCAATTTCGTGACAAAATTACATAATGTGAAGAGGATACAACATATAAACTCAGCAATTGAGATACACAAAGTATTACACCGGTGAATACACCTTAAGCACCCACATCTACATACACAACACTTTAAAACTCCCCCTTTGACGATGCTTAACCTGCAAACAAGGCTGCAAACACAATCTACTAGAAAGGTGGGAGGTTAGAAAGCTCCCCCTAAACACATGCATACAATTCTCCCCCTTTTTGGCACAAGATTGACAAAGATATAAAGCATAATTGAGAACAGAAATGCACACAAAGAGAAACAATGGCTATATTAGATGTAGAAAGGAAGTACAACCAGAGCAAAACAGTACAGCACCCATAAGCATACATGAGAGAACAATTAAGATTAACAGGTGAGGTACAATCATTTCTCCAAAATACAAACAAAACAACAAGAATAAGCATCAATCCGAAGGAGGAGAAGGGGAAGGAATGGCCACATCGTCGCGCCGGCAGCTCTTGGAGATCTTAGACAAGTACTGAAATGATTTCTTCAAGAGCTTCTCCATCTTAGTTTGCCTCTGTTCGAGGGCGGCCAAACGAGCTTCAAATGAAGAAGAGGAAGAGGCCGGGGGAGGAACCGGAACCGGTGAAGTGGCAGAGGGTGCTGCAGAAGGAGACGCAACCGGTGAATCTTCTTCGTCGCCGGAGTCAGGAAGTTGGGGACCGGCTGCCTGCTGTTTGGAGAATCGCATGTTCTGAATGTTAACGGTCCCAAAGGTGGGGTGAGACTCAGGAGCCTCATCTGTAGGTAAAGTGACCCCACACTGCGAGGCGAGGCGAGTCATGAAATACCCAAAAACACATGCATTGGTGCCTCGGCCTGGGCACTGCCAAAAGCGAATAATGGTTGCACAGATAAGCGATGGAAGACACACCCGGATCCCCATGTGGACGTGGTAGAGGACATTCACCATGAATGGAGTGAGGTCGGAGAAATTCCCCCTCCGAGGATAAATGTTATAGGTGAAGATTGCATGAAGAATCCGGTAGTGAGGAAGCAATGAGACGGCTGGAAGGAACCCCTTGGCCTTCCATGGTATGGAGGCACCACATAGGGCGAAAGTGGCAGTGTGTCGCTCCTCTTCGGTTAGAGTATCCGAGATGACCGTGGGAGAATCAGAGAGAGGCACACATAACAGAGAGGAGATGATGGCAGGAGTAATGGTGTTCGTGCCATCACTGAACCCAATGTCAAAGGACATGGTGTCTATCGAGGCATGGGAGATAGATGCATACATGGTACGCACAATGGAGGGGAAGCCAGGACCACCCCACTTCAGAATGTTTTCCCACCCAACATGAGTGAGAAGTGTGTGTACGCCGTAGGCCTCAACAGCTAGGATGTTAACATCCCGCTCCACAGTGATGGGTCTCGAGAAGAAAGACCGGTCACTAGTGGGTTCCCGTGGAACCAAGACTTGGGGAGAGGGTGGAGAGGGCTGTCGAGCCCGGGAGGAGCTACCGGAGGCACGAGGCCTCTTACCCGGAGGGTAGGCATTCTTGGAGCGCGGAGGCATAGTGAGACACAGAAAGAAGGCCACACACCACAGACAGAAAAAAAAACGTACACAGAGCACAGTAAAGGAATGAAACAGTGAGGCAAAAGAAAAGAAAGGGGAACACTACAGAGATCAAACGGAGAGGAGAACGCCGGATCCGGGCGTGGAGGCCGTGGAGACCGAGGATGCGGGCGTGGAGACCGAGGAGTTGGCCGCGGATTTGGGCGGTGAAGCCGTGGAGACGAGGAAGACAGAGAAAGAAGGAAGATGATGACACGGGAGGAGGAAGGCCGGAGGAGGAAGACTCACGCCGGAGAAGGAAGGCCGGAGAAGAAAACGCACGCCGGAAAGGAAGGAGGAGCAGGAAGGCGCAGGAGGGGAAGAGAAAAAAAGGAAAGGAGCAGAGACGGGTCGCGCAGAGAAAGAAAAGAAAACGAAGCGACGGATTAAAAAGATCTCGGCGCGCAGAACGAGGGAACGTACGGCTTAGCCGTAGAGTGTTTTACGGCTCAGCCGTAAACGCGTACGGCTTAGCCGTAAAGTGGTGTACGGCTTAGCCGTAGACCCTGAGCAAGAACACAAATTAATCCAAACAGCAAACACCAATAGATTTCCTTAAATTTTCAAACTTTAACACATCAAGAGGTTTAGTTAAGATGTCTGCAAGTTGTTTTTCAGTCTGAATATATTCGAGCTCAATTATTCCTTCTTCAACCAATTCTCTAATGAAATGATGTCGAATATCAATGTGTTTAGTGCGAGAGTGCTGAACCGGATTTTTAGAAATGTGTATGGCACTCGTGTTATCACAATACAAGCTCATTATTCCTTGTGTAATGCCATAGTCCATAAGCATCTGCTTCATCCACAAGAGTTGAGAGCAGCAGCTTCCAGCAGCTATGTATTCAGCCTCGGCAGTGGAGAGAGATATTGAATTTTGCTTTTTACTATGCCACGCAACTAGACAATTTCCAACATAAAAACAGCCGCCACTTGTGGATTTTCTATCATCTAAGTTTCCTGCCCAATCAGAATCTGAGTATCCAGCAATGGAGGATGAGGAGTCATGAGGATACCACAGACCATATTCAGTTGTATCGGCAATGTACTTAATGATTCTTTTTACTGCAGTCAGATGAGATTCTTTGGGATCTACTTGATATCGAGCACATGCTCCCACGCTAAATGCTATGTCTGGCCTACTTGCAGTAAGGTACAACAGGCTACCAATCATACTTCTATATAGGCTAGAGTCAACCCCTTTCCCATTTGCATCTTTAGTAAGTTTGATGGTTGTACTCATGGGGGTTTTGACATGTTTCCCAGTCATTAGACCAAATCGTTTCACCAGTTTTTTAGCATACTTGGACTGGGAAATGAAGATGCCATCACGTAATTGTTTGACTTGTAGGCCTAAGAAGAAATTTAATTCGCCAACCATACTCATTTCGAATTCAGATTGCATTAGATTAGCGAACTGAGTAGACAAGTCATTAGATGTGGAACCAAAGATGATATCATCTACATATATTTGCGCTATTAACACTGACTTTCTTGTCTTTTGAATAAAGAGGGTTTTATCAACACTACCTCTTTGAAAATCATTGTCTAACAAGAATTTTGTCAACCTTTCATACCACGCACGTGGTGCTTGCTTAAGACCATACAAAGCTTTCTTCAGTCTAAACACATGGTCAGGAAATTTTGAATCTATAAAACCTTTAGGTTGTTCAACATATACTTCCTCATTCAAAATTCCATTTAGAAAAGCACTCTTAACATCCATTTGAAACAATTTGAATTTTAGAAAACAGGCTATAGATAGCAGAATTCTAATTGATTCTAAACGAGCAACTGGAGCAAAGGTCTCGTCAAAGTCAATACCTTCAATTTGAGAATATCCCTGCGCTACCAACCTAGCTTTGTTCCTAACAATAACTCCATTTTCATCAAGTTTATTTTTGAAGATCCATTTAGTGCCTATCACATTTTTATCCTTTGGTCTTGGAACTAGGTACCAAACATCACTTCTTGTGAACTGATTCAATTCTTCTTGCATAGCTTTTATCCAATCATTGTCTGAAAAGGCTTCATCAACGCTGGTAGGTTCTAAAACAGAAGTAAAGCACAAGTGACTCATAATGTTCTCCAATTATTTCCTAGTTTTTACACCTGTTAGGAGGTCACCAATAATCTGATCTATAGGATGGTCTTTGACATTCACCAAATTTTCAGTAGCGATAGGTGCCTCAGTTTTTATTGTGGATTGTGTGGGTTCAATCAGTGAGGGCACTTCCACTTCATCAACATTGTCAGACATTGTGGATTCATCATCTATAATGACATTTATTGATTCTTGAATGACTCCGGTTCTCATATTTAGAACACGATAGGCTCGACTCCGTGTTGAATAGCCTAAGAATATACCTTCATCACTTTTTGAGTCAA
Source organism: Sextonia rubra (assembly GCA_037013555.1). Taxonomy (NCBI): domain Eukaryota; kingdom Viridiplantae; phylum Streptophyta; class Magnoliopsida; order Laurales; family Lauraceae; genus Sextonia; species Sextonia rubra. The sequence goes on from JASUAD010000001.1 coordinate 72,360,729, forward strand.
ATTTACTCAGTTGTTCCCTATCCTTCAAGATGTAACATTTGCTTCCAAAGACCTTAAAATATTTTACATTTGGTTTCCTCCCATGCCACAATTCATAAGCTGTCTGATTTGTACCAGTCCTAAGATAGACTCAGTTGATGATGTAGCAACTAGTATTAACAGCTTCGGCCCACAAGTCTCTAGGAAGATTCTTACTATGAAGCATGACTGTGGCCATGTCTTGGAGAACTCTATTTTTCCTTTCAGCCACCCCATTTTGCTGTGGAGTTTTGGGTGCTGAGTATTCATGATGAATCCCATATTTCTCACAAAATTTGTTAAATTGATCATTCTCAAATTCTCCACCATGATCACTTCTGATTCGGGCTAGTGAAGTACCTTTTTCAGTCTGAATTTGTTTTGCAATCCTTTTGAATTCTCCAAAGGCTTCAGATTTTTCTCTCAAGAATGCCACCCAAGTGAATCTAGAGAAATCATCTACCATAACAAGAAAGTACCTTTTCTTACCTCGACTCTCCTTTTTAGTTGGTCCAACCAAATCCATATGAATAAGTTCTAGAGGTCGAGTAGTTTTCATAGCATTCACCATTTTATGGGCACTTCTAATTTGTTTTCCTTGAAGGCACTCTCCACAGATCATCTTTTCTTGACTATTGATCTTGGGCAGTCCTTCAACATATTTGTTTAGATGGGATAAGTCTCTGTAGTTTACATGCCCAAGTCTTTGATGCCACAACTTAGCTTCATCAATACTAGTTAGTAGGCAAGAAGCAGACGATGAAGCATTTGTTTTTCCCACCACATAACAGTTATCAGAAGTTCTAAGACCTCTCAATATTCTCTTTCCATTCCTTGAGATCTCACAGCTATGACTACTAAAGTTTACGGCATAATCTTTATCACAGATTTGAGATATGCTAAGTAAATTATGTTTTAACCCATCAACGCACAAAACATTCTCAAAAGGTGGTAAGTTTGGAACATTTAAAGTTCCTTTCCCAATAATTTTCGCAGTACTGCCATCACCAAAAGTAACTGTGCCTCCATCGAATTCAATCATTTTAGACAAACAAGATTTATCACCAGTCATATGTTTTGAGCATCCACTATCCAGATACCATCTTGATTGTTCTGCAGCTTTAAAAGCTGTGTGGACTACTAGATTCTTGTTTTTAGGTATCCATTTAAGTGTACTAGTAGTGGGGATCACAGTTGATTTTTGGTGTTTCACTTGAAAAGTTTTATGTTGGGGAATAGGAATGTTTGCTCCATTCTTTTTGTATATTTCAAATTGTTTTCTTAACTTATGGACTTCTTTTAATAAATTATTCATCTTTTGGTTGAAGGGAAATGTGTTTATCTGAGACTTTTGTTTTTTGTTTTCAGGTTCCACTTTCTTCGTGGTGTTTTTCTCAATTTTCTGACTGATGTTACAGTGAATTTTTCTTAATTTGCACTCCATTTTGAAATGACCTCTCTTACCACAATAATGACAGAAGACATTTGATGAAACAGTATGAGTACTAGTAGATGCCTTATCCACAATGTTTTGAATACTAGTATCTTCATTTTTTAAGGCACTTTTGACAAAAACAGTTCCGGAACTTGGAGGCTGATTAGCATTTTTGTCAAATCCAAGACCAGTCATGTCTTTATAAGCTTTCCCAATTTTGAATAGTCTAATGTATTTCTCATCATTTTGAGTAAATCTGTACTCATACTTTTCTTTATACCGTTTCAGAATAGTCACTTCATTGTGGAGAGCAATATTTTCATCTTTTATTTTTAAAAGGGATTTTTCATTTTCTCTTAATTTGAGTACATTTTCTTTTTCTGTTGATAATTGGATTTTTACACTTTCGAGTTCTTTGATCAATTGTTCCTTTTCAGTACTAATACTATCAACCTTATCCTTTAAATTCTTAATCTTCTTTTGTTGATTGCTTACAGTTTCAACGAGCCTACAGGTTCCCTCATAGAGTAGTTCATAGGAATCCGTGGTGTTGTCATTATCCTCATCCTCTGAATTTTCATACTCACTCTCTGACTCACTGCCTGAGACTTCTTCGTTCGATATTTTAATCATTTCCTCGGAAAGATTGAAGGTGGCAGTGGTAGCCATCAGAACTGTATATTTGTCTGATTCATTTTGATGTGATTCATCTGAGTCAGAATCTGATTCAGATGAATCGTCCCAAGTGGCTACAAGATTCTTCTTTTTGTATTTTCCTTTTTGAGGACAATCGGTGGATATGTGTCCAATTTTCTTGCATCTGTAACACATAGGTTCCTTATGTTTACTTCTAGAGAGGGAACTTGACCGACCTTTGTATTTATCATTTGTGATTTCATTTTTATACTCTTTCACCCTCTTTTTCTTAAATTGTTTCAAAAATTTTTTAGCCAAAAGGGCCACATTTTCATCCTCATCATTACTAGTTACTCCTAAGTCATCTTTAGAGGAAGATGTGTTATGAGAGGTGATAAGAGCGATTGATTTCTTTTTGTCATTATTGAATTTGAGTTCAAAGGTCTGGAGGGATCCCACTAAATCTTCAATTTTCATTTGTTCCGAATCCTTGTGTTCTTCTATAGAGGTTACCTTAGGATGGAATCTTTCCGGAAGTGATCTCAAGATTTTACTACAAATTTTACCTTCCGGAAGAGTTTCCCCAAGAGCCCACATTTCATTTACAATTTTCATGAGCTTAGTATGAAAGTCAGTAAACATTTCATTTTCTTCCATGCGAATGTTTTCAAACTGACTTGTGAGCATCTGGAGTTTAGATCTTTTGACAACTGAGGTACCCTCATAAGTTACTTCAAGGATTCTCCATGCCTGTTTTGCATTAGTGGTTGTCATGATCTTTTTAAACTCTTCTTGATTCATGGCACACACTATAGCATTGTACGCTCTAGCATTATTTTGTCTAAGATTTAGCTGAGCTTGAGACCATTTGGCTGGATCTAATGGTTTAGTGGTTGTGACACCATTTGTAGACACATCTTCAGTGGGTTCCGTCCAACCATTCTCTATAGCCTCCCAAACAGCCCAGTCCATGGATTTTAAGAATGCTGTCATCCGGGCTTTCCAAAAGGCATAATTTGTCCCATCGAAGAAAGGTGGACGGGTGATAGAACTTCCTTCAGGATTCATGGTGAATCTAGCAAAAGATGGATCTACTTCAGGTTATTACACCTTTACGAAGTAACCTGGCTTTGATACCAATTGAAAGTGCAATAACTAGATCTCACCAAGTCCTAGAGGGGGGGTGAATAGGACTATTAAAAATTTCTTTTCAAAACTTAGATGTTATTAAAGAACAATCTAAAAGATTATTAAAATTGAGAGAGATAATCAGAGTTGTGAGTGTCTAGAAATGTAACTAGAGCAATAGAGATGTAGCATATAAAGGATCATCAACTCAAGTGACAAGAAAGCAAGGCAACATCCACACACAACAGACAATAAACACAATGATTTATAGTGGTTCGGTCCTAGACCTACATCCACTCTCAAGAGCAATCTCTCTTGGTTCCACTAAATAAGAGGTACTCACATAACATACACCTCTTGCAACAATTTTTGATGCGGTGGTTTGTCTTCCACCAATTAGAGTTTTGATCAGGTGGTTGATCCTTGATCTAGTCCACCAATTACAACATTTTTTGATGCGGTGGTTTGTCTTCCACCAAATACAGCAATATGAATTGAAATGTTAAGAACACCTAAACAAGGAATTGAATACCTTGGTTTTGAGTGGTGCTCTTGAAGCTTGAAGACTACCTCCAAGCTTTGGCCTCTTGTTCTTGCTCCTTGGAGATGAAGATCTTCAGATGTGAGCTCAACCAAGGGAAGAGGTTCCAAGAGGGTTTGGAAGGCTAAGGTATTCTCTCAGATTAGAAGAAGCCTTTCCTAAGCCACCAACTACTCTACTTGTAACAATAATGGCACTCTTTGATGTTGGAGAGTAGGTGGTTGTGGGAGCTTTGAAGATGATTTTAATGGAGGTGCAAAGGCTCAACTACACTAGTGATTTTCTCAGCAATAAATTCAGTGGTTGGAGCAAGGGAGAGGTCCTCTTTAAATACAGATGAGCTCCAACGGACAGTTCTACGGCTTAGAACAGAATGGTCTACGGCTTAGCCGTAAGTTCTGACAACATCCAACGGCTAGTTTGACCAGATTCAGCACAAATTCCTTCTTACGGTTAGGCCTACGGCTTAGCCGTAAATCCTTATACGGCTTAGCCGTGAGCACCTTTCGGCCTAGCCGTGGGTCAGCCGTAAGCTCAAATTTCCCAGAAACAACTCTCTGGAGAGTGGCCCGTAATCTTTACGGCTTAGCCGTGAATAACCTTACGGCTTAGCCGTGAAGGCCTTTCGGCTTGGCCGTAAGGTCAACCGTAAGCATAATTTGGCCAAGTACACTCTCTGGATTGTGGCCCGTAGATTTTACGGCTTAGCCGTGAAACCCACTACGGCTTAGCCGTAACATTTCTCGGTGTAGCCGTAGGATCAGCCGTAGAACAAAAAGCTCCAAAATACACTCTCTGGAAAGTGAGCCGTAGGATCTACGGCTTAGCCGTAGTCCAAGCCGTAGAACAAAACAGGGTGTTTGAAAACCCTGATTTCCTAGTCTGTTTTCAAGGACACTTAGGGATCACAGATACCTTATCCCTTGGCACTCACAGATGATCTTCTTTGATGTTGAACTTCTTTGCTTAGTCTTCATTGATAGGTTTTCCTTGAATGGTCTTGAACTAGCTTGAACTTCTTTGAGCTTGACTTGATCTTTAATGAACTTCCGAGGTGAACTACATCGTTCTTGAATCGAACTACACTTTGGTCACGTAATTGACAACACACTCTTACAATGACACTAACAACTTGGACATCCTGGTGCATAGAGTTGGGCTTATTAGGCCAACTATGAGCCTAGGATTGCGCCCAATGGATCTGGGCATGACCCATGGTTGTTGGGCTATTTGACCCATTATTTAAAAGCCTATTATTGGAAACCCTATTGGGCTGTCCTCGAACAAGGATATGATCAAAAACTAAATGTCTGTCTTCTAGGGAAGCATTTCTCCGCTTGGTGTGGCCCCATCTATGATGCATAGATACTTCAAAATTGACAACGTATCATGTAGTATTATATGCGATACTTTACTTTTTGTGTGTAAAATCTGTATCCCTGTCGTGTCTATGGCGTGTCCCTGCAATATCCGTGCCGCATCTAGGCATCATAGGGCCCCATGAGCCAAATTTTAGCACAAGAATCAGTTTATTCAACATTTCCCTTGTCATCCTCCCATGGAAACCAATAGAAAAACAACATTCTCCACTTCCAAACTTGAGTGCCTTCCACTTACTAGTCATTCTTGATTATCTGAGTGCCTGGAAAAATCTTTCAAGATGTTTATTTTAGATTCAATTAGGCATCTACATAATAAACTATCAAATAACAATGCACTTGGGGGCTTTTAGTCATTGCCCCCACAACATAGCATTCTTAGAACCTCCTATAATCAAAGGGCTACAGAATCTTAACAAGCATAAGCACCCTTTTCGCCCAGATATCCACCTTATCCAGACCTACCACCTGCCAGAAAGGCATGAAGAAGTGCGACTATTACCTCTAAGGGCTTGTTTGTTTACAATAGTATATATAGAAGTTGAATACATAGGAATTCATGGTCAAAAAAGATCTACCAAAGGATTATTAAGAGGTGAAGTGTAAAAGATATAAGGCAAGAGTGAAGGTTATAAGGTAGTAAAGTAGATAAGACATTGATTTTCCTAACATTTGATTTACTAGGATGATGGTTGGGCATTCATTTCCCATCTTTCCACTAAAAGGGAGGTTATTTGACAGGCATTTTGTATAATCAACTTGGATCTTCATTTCTAACCTATGACAACAAGATCCATCTATATTCAAATCCCATGTATTTTGAACAAACAAACAAGCCGTAAGTGTTCAATCTGAAACGAAACGAATGTATTCAACAAAATAGAACCATCAACATTCAATTTCAAAGATCCGCTTAGCAAATACCATTTGCACCTTATCACTTTAAACCCCTGTGGAACAGCTTCTCATTAATAATAGTTTACCAATCCCTTCGAAGATCACCTCCACCATAATGAACAGAGCAAATGAACCATTGTCCACTGTGTTTAGAAATCAATGCAATAATGGCCATCTACCTCTGAAGATTCACTCGTTCCTTCCAAATTCCTAGCCAACCTTCAATCATCATCATCATCATCATCATCAAAGCCCTGTGTCAACTACGTTAGGGTCAGCTACATGAATTTTGTTTTTCCATTCCAATCTATTCTAAGCCAAATCCTTAAATAAGTCGCATTTCTTCATATTTGCTTTTACTACCTTCATCCGCGTCCTCTTTGGCCTACCCCTTCCCTTCAATGTGCCATCAACCTATATAGACAAACTGTTCCTTACCGGTGCCGTTGCTAGCCTACGTTGGATATGCTCAAACTATCTCAAACAAGTTTCTCTAATTTTATCATCTATTAATGCTACCTCTAAATGCTCTCGAAAGCACCCACTTCTAATTTTCTCCTTCCTAGTTTTACCATACATCCACCTTAATACTCTTTATCTCTGCTATACTCATTTGAGATACATATGGATGGAAGGGTAAATAGGACAGAACAAGAACTAGGACAGAACAAGAACAAAGAAAAAGGATTAATTGCATCTAGCAGTTGGCCATGGCACAAAGAAATGACTGTCCAACTCTTCATTAAGCACCTCCTCTATCACCAATAACTCCTTAATGATTACTTAATAAAAATAAAATTACTGACATAGTCAACTTTTCTAAGTTAGAAAAAACAGCAGGCAAGGTTTTGATGTCCTAAATCAATGTGTTAGGCACGAACACATCAAAACAAACAGCTTCGAATGTCTTCATTGAGATGGATTTCCATTTCTTAACAACTTTCAAACTTTATCACTGTTCCAAATTATCATCAGCAAGTCGTCAAAGAGAAGTGTTGGAAAAATGCCATTGCAGAATAGTTAGCCCTCAATGCCAAAGTACAAGACATCTTGTTCCAAATACTTATAATCTAAGAACCACGGACACGAACACAATACAACACGACACGAACACGCCGACATGACATTTCTCAAAACAATAGGACACGGACACGTCGAGGGACATGTTAATAATATATATTAATTCATATATATAATCATATACTAAAAAAATAATATCATTTTAATTTTTTAATCAATTTAGCACTCAAAAAATAAAAATTCAAGTAGAAACTAACAAATATATCAAATTATCAAATATCAATATAACACTAAAACATAATTCATAATCATTAAATATGAAATATCCATAAGTCCATAAAATACATACAAAGAAATGGGAAAATCATCTCTTTCCCCTCCATAAAATAAAAATAAATAAAAAGCAAAAAAAAAAAAAAAAGCCAATCTCGAGGCCTATTCTTTAGTGAAAGATTTATTTGCCTTTTGTTTGCGATATGATTAATATTAACAATCATACATTTTTCCATGGTATAAAATTATTATATATCAAGTTTACAAGTTTTAGTAACCACATGTTAACAAGTATCCAAGAAATATCAGCCACATGTTTATTTTTTTGTCATAGACACGGGCTAAGAATTGTAGGATACGTCGCAAAAAGAGTGTCGAACAAATGTCTGAAATTAAGATTTTTAATTCTTAATTATGGGCACCGCTAAAATAGTATCGGACACATGTCCGAAAGTGTCCGAAGAGTGTCGGTGTCCGACACGTGTCTAACACTGATACGTCATTTTTTTAAAAGTGTTCGCGCTTTTTAGCTTATAATGCTCTTGGCATTTGCTCTAAAATGGATCCACTCTATTATGATGAAATCAGGCAGTCCTCTGGAATCTCCAGCAAACATGGCCGGTCTTGTAGCTCGAGGCTCCAAAAGCAGCAAAATGGCATAGACTATTGAGAAGTCCCATGCTCTTGTTCCCAAAACAGCAAAGGTTCAAGCTATCCTTTCCAATGCCACTAAGCTTTGACATTCAAACAAACAGAAAAATGCCCTTGTACACAACTTCAACGAAAGAAAATGTCTACATGATTCTGTTCATCAACTGAGGACATCCCTCCCTGGCGCTGATTAGGCTAACCATGTCTGTTTTATAAACTCAAAGAGGTAATCCTCAAGTAGATGCTTGCACCAGAATGCTCACTCATGTAAGTTACAAAGCACAGACTATTCTATTGATTAACAATGAAGGGGTTAGTCATAGTTGTCAATTTCGCTTCGTACCCCATTATAGTTTCGCCTCTAAGATGAAATGTTTCAACCGATTTGGAATTTCAGCAAAATGTTCTAGAGTTACTTTAAAATATATGCACATATGTAAAAAAAAAAAAAGAGATAAATACTAAAACTTACGTATTAGATTGAAATTCGGCTGAAGTCCTATTGGTAAAAGAGTGCATTAAAGCACCTAGTTTTTCCCCACTTTTCTCTTTTTTTCTTCACATTGGAAGTGCAGAACTCTTAATGAGGTGTTTATTAATGATTCCTAATATGCCTATATTGTTTGTCTTTATAATGGATTAAGCAGTGGTAACCACATACAAGCGCACGCCAACCAACCATGCCGTACTATCCATGCCAGCAGGCGGCGGATAGAGCTAGTAAAATCCAGCTCAACCCGGCCCGGCCCGTCCCATTTCTAATCGGCCTAACCCGACCCATTTAAAAAATAGGTCGGGTTAGGGTTAGGGTTAAGGTTTTCCAACACAGAAAAACAGGTCAAGTTAGAGTCACCTAACCCATTTGACCCGTTTAGGTTTTACTAATTTACCATGACTTTTCAATTGTGACTTTTTTTTATTGATGTGGGCCATAAACTGTGTACTTTTAATCTTATGTGGAGGAGTTATACTAAATTTTGATATGTAGAATATAAAACTTGCTTTTTTATTTGACAATATGATGCTATTATAGTTGAAATATTAATATGTCTTTTATTTTTATGTTAGCATAGAAACTTACTTCAAAAATATGAATATGAATAGAATACCATATAGTTGATGAATCTTATACTCATGCTCAAATATGGAATTATAAAATTGAACAAAAATTGAAAAGGGATTATCTCAATAAATGGGTTAGAAAATATTTATGGATTTTGGCCCTATTTTTTACACATTGAAAATTGAAAAATTATAAATTCATGCTCAATGTAACATTTTAAATGAATCTAGATATAAGGAGGGCTCTACAAATGAAATTCGGCCACATAAAATAAGTTAGATTATATACAAAATGGGAATTAAATAGGTTAGGTTGGGTCAACCAGATCCAACCCGCATCAAATTTGGGTTAGTGGGTCGAGTTGGGTTGACCTGCCGTAGGTGCGGGTTAAATGTTTCCAACCCATTTTAAAAACAGGTTTAGTTAGAGTTGGAACTAAAAAATTCAGGTTCGGGTTGACCTAACCCGAATTTGGTCAACCCAACCAATTTGCTAACTCTATAACCAGGGCAAGGTAGGCTGGTTGGTGAGCCAGGCCAAGCCATGCGTGCGCTGTATGGAGGGTCGGGCCTACCCATCTGTGCCAGACCAGGCTGGCCCTATGGGTCGACTCACTTGTGGGGAGGTGGATTGGGCCAAGTCCTCGCAGGTTGGGCCATGCCGCGCGCATGTTTTTTTGGACTACCAGTGGATCCAGATCCAAATCCATTTGTCGGTAACCTACTCTCTTCTATCTGTTGTGCATAGTCGTTAGCATAACATCTCCGCATTAATGCGGGAAATGTTACTTATCTGTTATGTAGGCAATAATGTCTCACATTCAATTGCGAGACCATAACTGCTCTTGGTTCCTTACTCGGGAACCCCTATAAATAAAGGTCCAAAGTAAGCCTCTCTCACCATCCCAGAATCTCTACGGAAAGGCTTCTCTCTGTTTTCCTTTTCTCACTGTTGCTGCTGTGAGTCTGCGAAGTAGTCCTTTAGGATACAAGAAATCTACTGTCTTTCGAGTGCATGATCGCTGGAGATCCTATCAGGAAACCATCTTATCCTAGGGTAAACATCCGAGAGTCCGTTATGCACCGGTGTGGGGGAAAACCTACCTAAAGACAGCATCTCCAAAGACGTGATTCAGCTACCAATTGTTTGGTTATTAATGACCTTTTCGTCAATTATTTTATTTTACAGGCTATTTTCAATCATCCGTAGCACCAGGAATCCAATAGTTTAGGCAGATTTCTATGTTTGTATTGACTGGCCCTGTAACACTCCGACCCAGCTTGACCCCGTTTAGCGCCTAATTACGGTTGTTTTAATTGGTAATTGTGTTTTGCTTTTGTTCTGGTTTCGTGCGGGTCATAGATAGGTAGTTGGATTGAGTTTGACCTGAATTAGGTAGACCAAGCCCTTTTTCGTAATTTTAGCTTTTCTTCGACATGGTCATTTTTGCATCATCTTGATGTCAACGCGTGTCTTTCGTTGAGCTCGTTAACTTTCGTAACTACGTCGTCTGTAACCGATGTCGTATGATTCTATTGGACCCGGATTTGACTCAAACTAGAAATTGATTTATGACTTGGACTTCATTGTAACTTGGACATCCACTTACCATATATAAGATCCACTTCATCGACTCAAGCTCTCTCTCTCTCACTGCTCTCTCTCACTGTTCACGTGGATTTCTCTCTCTCCCTCCTGAGTCTCCTTCTCCATCGATCAAGCCAAATTGAGGGAATTTGATTTCTCATTCACTGTTGTTTGGATTGAGGTGAGTTAGAGGTCTTCTCCATCTCCCCCATCTTCTTCTTCTTCTCGTTTCCATGATTCCATGATGTTGCCCATGATGTTTCTTTCTCTTCCTCATGCATGCATGATCGCAGTAGTGGTGTTTGGATGTGAAAGAGCCCAACGACAGCTAGTGGGGTAATTGAACTCAATTAAGGCAAGTATAACCATAATATGTAAGAACCCATGTTGGTATTTGCTTGATTTTGTTTACTTCACATGAGTTTGAAGGGAAAACATGTTTACAGCCCAATTTGCTAGTATTCTCCCTTTCACTGTTGGAAATTTGCATATCTGATGTCTTTACAGGTTTTCTATAGTTGATTCAGAATTCAACCCCGTGCATGCACGGCTAAGCCGTAAGTCACCTTCGGCTTAAAGTCCAGAGAAGAAAAAAAACCCAGTTTTCTTTTACGGCCAGGACACGGCTAACCCGTATATTGTCCTACGGCTAAGCCGTATCTCAGCTGTGACCCAGCTGTAGATTAGTACAGGGTGTCTTTTTCTGGATTAACTGAAGGCAAGCAATTGAAAGACCTTCTACGGCCCAGACACGGCTAAGCCGTAGAACAAAATACGGGTGAACCGTAATTGCGGATGAACAGTAAAAGGAACCGCGGTAGAGCCGCAGTGCATATTACGGCTAAGCCGTAAGATGCCTACGGCTAAGCCGTATGTTCGCCTACGGCTAAGCCGTATGTTCACCTACGGTTAAGCTGTACCACCCCTGGAAAATGAATAACAAGGATAGGCGTAAGAAAAAGACCGATATGGCCTTCATGGTAGAATGTAGAGCACCTAAACTTGCCCAATGGTATGAATGTATAACATGAATGATCTCGAGGGCTACAATTTATTCATGCACGTTATCCAGTTGTTGAGCACCTCCCCATGGGTGTTGGTTTAAGGGACTTCGATACACCAGCTGATTCCATGCAACACTAGACAACGGTGAATCGAATAACTTAAAACTGCATCATCATGCACGGTTAGAAACACTGGATAATTAGATTAGAAGTGGCTAGTAAATGAAGGTGATTCTATCTAGTATGATTTGCTTGCTTAACATGTTGTATTTCGATCATTGATCTCCACTCTTTAGCGGATCATTGCATGTCACGTCGAAAGTCATACTATGCGTTCACCTTGAGTATGTATGTATGTATGATATAAGGTCTGTTATTAGATATGCACGCGGGATATGCTTGTCACAATCTACTTAGGGTTTTTATGATTGACTCTGTATGGTCAGGCACTACTTAGCCTCAGCCTTAGGATCCCGATGGGGTGAATTTAGTGTAGTTTCATGGCCTTGCTGCAGTAAGGAAACGTCTTGGGGAACCGAACCCCAAGAAACTCGAGACCCATTTGTACCATGGCCCGGACAATGGTGTTCTCTACACGGATATAAAATCCCTCTTTTGGGAGCATATAGCAATGTAGTCGCCAACTAGTTATGTACACAGCATGTATATATTGATTCACATGGCATATTTCTTTCTTGCACGACAGTTTAGTATACAAATGTGACCTATTTTGATTTACACGATGTTCTTTATTCTATTAGACACAGCATGCATTAACTATTATGGCTTATACTTTGCTGAATCATTGTATTCACGAGTTGTTTATGGTGTTGCAGGCTCAAATACCCCTTCCAACCCCTCGTCGGTCGGCCAGACTCCAGTCGAGACCCCCGGGGCCCCATCAGGCCTAGAGGAGTGGATGTGAGCACTCCACCGAAGAGCGCCTTGGACATGCATGGCATAGGAGTCTTCTTTTGAGTTTTGTCACGCCTGTATACGTCCTGATTGTATATGTTTATTTTGATCATTTTTTAAAACCTTCCTATATATGTCAGTTATGTTTCGTATTCTTTTCTTGCATTGTTTAGTATGATGTTTTGATATCTACAGCTTCCGCGTACATGTTTGGCACGTGTGAATGTTCCCTTGTGCGTGTGCAGTTAGACCGGGTCTACTTGTATAGCCACGGGAGTACATGTGTCATCGGTTTAGCTTTTGCTAACCCCCGAACTCCTGGGCTCGGATTGTGACAGGCCCTTAGCCATTGCTTCAGCAAAGGTTTTTTTAGCAAGCATTCAATTGCCCTGCTTGGACTGGAAGCCTCCTCTCTGATTCTTTTGTGGGAGCACTCAGTGGCCTTGTCGGGATTCAGAATTGAGTAATATTTCTTTTTCTGTCAATAGCCTCCTCTTTTATTAAGGGAACTGCTATGGAAATTCCGGAATAATATTTGTAGTTGCGGATTTTTGAAAATGACTGCTAAGGATTACTACCTGAAGGTTTTCAACTTTGACGGCTAGCATTTTAAAATGCAGCAAATGAAAATCAAATATCTTCTTCAAGTGATGAAAATACTCTATGTGCTAACTACTAAGTGCCACAAACCATATGGAGATGGGCCCGCTGGTGCTTACAAAAATAATTAATGGAAATTGGATGATTTTGATTGTAGAAATGAGATTCTAAATCTTCGATAATTCCTTGAATTGCATATTTTCAAAATACAAGACCACCAAGGAATTATGGGATGCATTAATCAAAGAATATGCCAGTGACAATACAGGTACCAAAAAGTACGTTATTGAACAATTTCTTGATTTTAAAATAGAAGAAGAAAATTCAGTGGTAGCACAAATGATAGATTTTCGAAAGATAATCCATGAAGTTCAAAATGAGGTACTGGAATTAACCGAAAAATTTGTAGTAGGCAGTACCATTCATAAACTCCCACCATCATGAAACAATTTTAGGACCACGTTGAAACATAAGGAAGATCTTATAACTCAACTCAGAATCCAAGAGCATCACAGAGTACATGACTTAAAGAGTAAGGATTCTGAACATGTGGGTAAGACTAATCTTATTGAAACAAAAGTCTATCAAAAAAAAAAAAAAAAAAAAACCCAAACCCAACATGACCCATGCCAAGAAAAATCAAAAGAATCAAAACCAAGCTCTTAAGCCGCACAAAGATATGAACAACTGAAAGGAAGTTAAATGCTTTGTATGCAGGAAAAAGGACCACTATGCAAAGGAAATTTACCAAAGGGAAAAATTAAGCCAATCTCATAAAAAAGAACTTCGTGGCGGTAGTAACAGAGGTAAACCTTGTCAGTAATTGTAGAAATTGGTAGGTTGACACTAGTGCGACCTAGCACATCTACAATGACAGAAGTGCATTTGTCTCCTACGAGCAAGTCAGAGATGGACAAGAACTCTACATGGCAAACCCCTCTATAGCCAAAATAATTGGTCAGGGGAAGTGATTATGCACCTTTCATCTGGCAAGTCTCTGACTCTGACCAAAGTGTTGCATGTGCCCGAAGTACGAAAGAACTTGGTGTCTAATTCCGTCTTGAGCAAGAATGGTTTTAAGTTAGTATTTGAAGCTAATAAACTTGTAATTACCAAAAATAAAGTTTTTGTGAAGAAAAGGTTATGTTACTGAAGGCCTTTTCAAGTTGAATATAAATTCAATTAATAATAACAATGGTTCTACTTTTGCTTATATTATTGTGTCTTCTTATTTATAGCATGCTAGATTAGGACGTGAATTATTCCTCTGTGAAATATATGATGGAACTAGGATTGATTTCCAAAACTAATTTTCAACTAAACTCTTGTGAGATTTGTGTTCAATTCAAATTTCCTAAAACCTTTCAAAAGTGTTGAAAGATATACAAAGCTTTTAAGTTTAAATTCATAGTGATACTTGTGAATTAAATAGTATCATCACTAGAGGTGGTAAGAAATACTTCATTACATTCATAGATGATTTTTCAAGATTTTCCTATCTATATTTACTTTAAAAAAAAAAGGCCATTGATAAGTTTAACCTTGTTAAATTTGAAGTTGAAAATTATCTTGGCACAAAGATTAAGACTTTGAGACCTAATCAAAGAGAAGAATACTTGTCCAATGATTTCATTGAGATTTATAACACCTTAGGGATAATTCATGAAATGACAGCCCCCTACTCCTAACAACAAAACGAGGTAGCCGAAAAGAAAAACAGATTTTTAGTTGAAATGGTAAATTCCATGATAAATAGTTCTGGACTACCCAATAACTTGTGAGGGGTGCTCTTCTTATACTTAATAGAATTCCCTTCAAAAAGACAGATAAAACCCATACGAATTATAGAAAAATAGGACCCCTAACTTAAAATACCTCAAAGTGTGGGGGTGTTAGCCCATGTTGATGTATGAAATCCTAAGAGGACTAAACTTGGACCTAAAACACGTAAGAGTGTATTTATAGGATATGCCCTACATAGTAAAGCCAATAGATTCCTAGTTATTTCAGGTTCAGACAAAGATTCAATCGTTCAATTTAGAGATGTTTTCTTTGAAGATGATTTTCCTTCTAAACAAGTCTTTTCTAGTTCTAGTCGCAACTCTATTGCTGTTAGACCAACTACATCTAGTGAGTTTGAACTTGAAGACCTAGAAGCTCTTAGTAAAAGACCTAGAAAGAAATCTACCTCTAGCACCCATTTTATCACTTATATTTTGGAAAATGACCCCACATCTTATCATGAGGCCATACTTTCTCATGACGCTGCTTTTGGAGAAAGGCTCTTAATAGTGAAATTAAGTCTATTTTGGAAAATCATATCTGGGAATTAGTATATCTTCCTCCAGGAACTTAACCATTGGGTTGCAAATAGATATTCATAAAGAAATTAAGAACTAATGGGTCATTTTATAGAAAAATTCAAAGCTAGACAGGTTGCAAAAGGTTTTAAACAAAAGGAAGGAGTTGATTATTTTGACACATAATGCTCCCATAACCAGGATTATGACCATCAGAGTCTTAATAGTAATAGCTTCCATTCACAATTTTCAAAGGTGATTTGGAAGAAGAGATATATATGGAACAGCCCGAAAGATTTGAAATACCTGGGAAAGATAATAAAGTTTGCATGTTAATAAAATCCTTGTATGGCCTAAAACAAGCTCCTAAGCAGTGGCATGAGAAGTTTGACCAAGTGATAATTTCTAAAGGTTTTTAAATTAATGAGTTTGATAAATGTGTTTACTATAAAAACATTGGTAGTTCCTGCATTATTATTTGCCTGTATGTAGATGATATGCTTATTTTTGGGACTAATATTACTTCAATAGAGAACGCTATAAGTTCCTATATTCTAAGTTTGAAAGATATGGGTGAGGCTGATGTGACATTGGAAATTCAAATACATACACTCTGAAGGGATTGTTTTGTCACAGTCTCGCTATATTAAGAAAGTCCTCTAAAGGTTAAGTATGTATGAAGGAAATGGTATTTCCACTGTTTTTGATCCTAATGTCAAATTATCTAAAGAACAAAGGAGAGAGTGTATTTCAATTAGACTATTCTAAGACTATTGGATGTCTAATGTATATCATGAATTATACTATACTTGATATAGCATATGCAATAAGCAAATTGAGCAGGTACACAGGTAATCCCAGTAATGAACACTGGATGGCTGTTATCTGGGTATTCAATTACTTATTGAGAAACATTAATTATGGTTTGCATTATGAGAAATATCCCGTTGTACTTAAGGGTATTGCGATGCCAACTGATATCGGATTCTGAAGAGTCCAAGTCTACGAGTTGTGTCTTTCCGATCCACAATGGATGCAGAGATGATAGGTATGGCATTGGCCGGTGAGGAAGCTGAATGATTGAAAAACCTATTGACAAGCATTCCTTTGTGGAACAAAACCGGTTCCAGCCATAACTCTACATGGTTATTCTAAATCAACAATTGATAAGGTAAATAAAAAAACCTACAATGGGAAATCTAGACATATACGCATGAGGCATAATCTATTAAGGCAATTACTCAAGCAAGGGGTAATTACTTTAGACTTTATGAGATCAATGGATAATTTAGCTGATCCATTGATAAAAGGACTCACAAGAAATCAAGTACTTTCAACATCAACGGGAATGAAACTTAAGCCTAAAAAGGACAAATCTCCAATAACAGATACCCAACCTATTTGATTGGAGATCTCATGGGATAGGTTCAATGGGAAAAATGAAGTTGCTTTTTGGCGGCACACTGGGAACACTTAAAAAACTTCACGTGTATATACTCATTCTTATGATGTGAAGTGTTCACATCCTGTAAAATAGTTGGTAAAACTCTATCTTTTATAAGCTGGGTGTTGGACAAAAGCATTCTTAATAGAGTATACCTATATGAGTGTGGAAGTCAAGTTGCTTTCTATAAGAGAATAGCCTCCTCTCTAGAGCACTCGTGAATACTAGGATAGCACAAGACCATTGCGAATGGTTCATTAGGAATCCCTAAGACCCTAAGATCACATGTTTTATATGTTCAATTTATCGGATAAACTCTTGGTTTAAGATCTTAGTTCACCATAGAGTTTTGGTATTTCAAACATACTATACTAAGTGAAGGTTCAAAACTTAACCTACATTTATGCGTGGTCTCTTTAGCATGACTCGTAACAGCAACTTCTTTTTATTCTTTTGCTTTGGGGCATGCTTGGTAACAAGATCATCGAAGCAAGGAAACGTGATTTTCAGGGTATCTATCAATATCCACGTTTAGTGATGGTAAATCTCCGATGATTTTGGCATAATCAAATCCCCAATTCTTATGATTCTCAAATTCTACCTCTCTCATCAAATTTTCAAATCATTTCATCCAAAAAAAAGAATATAACAGGCTAAATCCTCACCTGAAAGATAAGGGTGCTCATGGGCTAGACTAACCTGCCTTAGGCCAGGCTTTGATAGTTAATTTTGCCCATTTTAAAAATTGAGAATGTCTAATAATTAGGCCGGGCTTGGATTAAGTAATAGAAAGCCCAAAGCCCGGCCCAAGCTGAGTAAGGAATGCATTTAAGTTAATTTAATTTAATTAGTACAAACAATTACTAAAATGGTCCCAAAATCGATAAAAAGTCTGATTCGGCCTAGCCCGATGGATTAAATGAGCAAGCTCAGGTCTAACTTGTATGGCCCATGTAGGGCTTGCGCTAGGCTTGAATAGTTAATTAAGGCCCATTTTAATAATTGGGCCTATTTAATATTTAGGTCGGGCTTGGATTAAGTGATAAAAAGCCTAAAGTGCAGCCTGCCCCCCGTAAAGAATGCATGTAATTTAATTTAATTAATAAAAATAATTACAAAAATGGTCACAAAATCGATAAAAAGTCCAATTCGGCCTAACACAATTGTTTGAATGGGCGGGCTCGGGCCTAACTTTTATGGCCCATGTCAAGCTTGGGACAAGCTTGAATAGTTAATTACTGCCCATTTTAATAACTAGGCATGTTTAATAATTGGGCTGGGCATAAATTAAGTGATAGAAAGCCCAAAGCCTAGTCTGACCCGTGTAAAGAATGCATGTAATTTAATTGAATTAGTACAAATAATTACTAAAATGGTCGCAAAATCAATAAGAAGTCCGACTCGGCCAGGCCCAATTGATTACATGTGCAAGCTCGGGTCTAACCTTTATAGCCAGTGTCGGGCTTGGGCCCAACTACGCCAGTGTTTTTAAAGTCGGGCCGAGCCTGGGTATGCCTTAGCCTGGCCCGTCCTAGCACATGAACAGCTACATCGAAAGAGTACACAGCTTGTGAAAATCCTCAGTCATTTCATAGTTCTAACCAAACATAAAACATAAGAAATCCTCAGCTATAAAATTCTCAGTATGGGTTTTCATTTTCTAAGGGTAGTGAGAAATTGATGAAACTAAGGATTCCACACGTGTTAGCAAACGCGCCCTTAATGTGTGGGGGATTGTTGGTAAAAGAATGCATTAAAGCAATTGGGTTTTCCCCTCTTTTCTTTTCTCTTTATTTCTTAGAGACCCACATTGGAAGTGGAGAACTCTTAATGAGGTGTTTATTAATGATTCCCCATATACTTATATTGTTTATCTTTATAGTGGGTTAAGTGGTGGTAACCACAAGCGCACGCGCCGGACGGCAATTCATCCGTGCAAGCGAGCACGCAAGGCAGGCGAGCAGGCTGAGCCGCACGTGTTGTGCTGTGTGGAAGAGTAGGCCGGGTCCATTCGTGCCAAGCCAGGTTAGCCATGCACGTTGGCTCACCCATGGGGGTGGACTGGGCCAAGTCCTCGCAAGTTGGGCCTAGCTATACGCGTGTATTTTTGGATCACTAGTGGATCCGGATCCACTTGTCAACAACCTACTCTCTTCTATCCATTGTGCGTAGTCATTAGTGTAACGTCTCCGCATTAATGCGGAGAACATTACCTATCCATTGCACAGGCAATAATGTCACGCATTCAATTGTGAGACCGTAACTCCTATTGGCTCCTTACCCAAGAACCCCTATAAACAGAGGTTCGGGGTAAGCCTTTCTCACTATCCCAGAATCTCTGTGAAAAGGCTTCCTTCTGTTTTCCTTTTTCTCTCTACTACTACTGCCATGAGTCTGCGAAGTGGTCCTTTGAGATTCGAGAAATCTCTAGTCTTTTAAGTGCACGATCACTGGAGATAGTCTTATCGGAAAGCTATCTTATCCTGGGGCAGACGTCCAAGAGTCCATTTTGCACTTGTAGGCACAAAATCTGCCTAAAAAAAGCATCTTCAAAGACGTGATTCGGCTACCAATTGTTCAGTTATTTCTAAACTTTTCCTCCATTATTTTATTTTACAGAATATTTATAATCCGCAACACCGGGAGTCCAACAAGTCCCATTACACCCACACGCATCCTACTCAGTTCCCCATCATTAACATTCCAACAAGGGATTGATCCCTGAGGTCTTAAAAAAATGTGAAGGGAAAACTCAAAAGGTAAAAGGACTTTTTTGAAAAAAAAAAAAAAAGGAAAAAAGAAATCGGCAACAGAAAAACAAAGTTGGCATCAGCAGCACCAGCACTAGCAATCAGCAACACTGGCAAGCTATTAGGTGCTTTCCGTGTCTTCCTTCCCTTTTTTGTTTCTTTTTTTTCTCACTGCAACTAAACCATAACCAGGGCCTCTGCCTTTCTTCATCCTCCTTTTCCTCTTCTTTTTTCTAAATTAGGGTTAGGATTTCTTCTTCTTCTTTTTTCCTAAGAAAAGAGGGAACAAAATAACCTTTCGGCCATTTCAGCTGAAATGATATGAAATTTGGAACCAAAAGTTTTGTAGTGGTTTTCATTTCAGACAATTGTCCAAAACAAAAACCTTTTTTGCCATTTCAGCCAAAACAAAAGGATATTGACAACTATGGGTCAATCACAAATGGTGATGCTCACGCAATTTAGGATTTCAACATCCTTAAAGATGGCAAATCTTGGACTAGATTGCTAACCTATTTTTTGGGTCTTGAAGTTCATCACACTAAAGAATTCTTATAAACTAGCACTAAAGAGCTCATTGCCTCATCTCATTACACGGAAAAATTGTCACAACAGAAAATCAGTTAGAATCATATAAGAGGAAGAAGGCTATATCAAGTTAACCCCTGAGTCTACTACTTGGTTAAGCCCCTATTGGTTTTTGAGTCCAAGCTCACTCATCTAAAAAAATTTCTATCATGGGAGGCTCTTAGGGACATTTGTCACTGACGACAGACGATCAAAATCAGAATTTATTTTGAAAGATCTAAGCATCTAAAGTATCTGATTGAATGACGTATGACTTTGATTGCCATAGCTACATAAATTCATTATTAATAAAAAAAATAAAACACATCACAAAATTCTAGGAATGTATAACACCATTTTTATTGCTCTATTACTTCATTTTATTTTTTAAATTTTTTAAAGGCTATTAGGCTCCAGGGTGTGACACAGTCTAACTCAGCAAACTCATCTCAACCAAGTGTGACCAAGTCAAACCCATTACACCGTAGAGACGATCAAAACCAAAATTTATTTTTGGAAGATTTAAGCATCTAAAGTAATCTGATTGAATGAAGTATGAATTTGATTGCCATAACTACATAACTGATTATTAATAAACAAAAATAACAAGTCGTAAAATTCTAGGATCGTATAACACCATTTTTTATTGCTTTATCACTTCTTTCTATTTTTTAAAGGCTATTGGGCTCCAGGGTGTGACACAGTCCAACTCAGCTAAGTTCTCAATTTAGGCATATTGAGAACGTGACCAAGCCACTTTATCACTTCTGTCTATTTTTTAAAGGCTATTGGGCTCCAAGGTGTGACACGGTCCAACTCAGCTAAGTTCTCAATTTAGGCATATTGAGAATGTGAACAAGTGCCCCACCCGGCCCCCCCTCCCCACAACCAACCACCCCCCTACCCCCCAACCCCTCCCTCCAAAAAAAAAAAAAAAAAAAAAATTGTACACTCCCAGAGTCCAATTTTAAAAACTTGATTATATTTACAACCCAACCTACATTATATACGTGTTGTAAGCAACTTCAGGTGTTTACATTTTGATTATATATATATATATATATATAAATATAAAAATTTTAAAAATTAAAAAAAAAACTAAATTCCCATACTACCTTCAACATCCAATTCACCACAGCCAACAGATCGTAAATCTTTAGCGAGTTCCTGGGTTTTTTCATATGCCACTGCTAGAATTCTAAGATACTGCAAAACCGCCAGAACGGTGACAGAGGTTAGCCAGTGAAAATTTTATAACAGTAGCAGGGAAAGCAGAAACCAAGACAAGAAAATAACTCACTAATAGAAGTCCGCCTTCGTCAACAGGAGTTAAGTTCACAAAAGATGGCTTCACCAACAGCTTCTCCAAAATAGCTGCTACTCTTTGCTCTAGAACTCGCTGCATGACATCACCATAGTAAAACATAATTAACATGCATCGAGTCATTTAAATAATCTTGGGAAAAGTACAGGAAGATTGTGCTTCTAAAATTAATTAATAAGTAAAAACCCTGGATACCTGCACAAGTATTGACATGACATCATTAGGGGAAGGGAATACAGCCATAATGGTAGCTGCTTCCTTTCTCACAGTTTCTACAAAACAACAGAATCCACACAGATCAGATCCATACATGGTTAGCACAAGAACTGCATGGCAGATAAAAAGTTGTGCAAGAACCTGTGATTTCTTTATATACTGAAGAAAGTCCACGGGCAACATTACTGGGGCCACCTTGCAGACCCTGATCGCCTATA
The DNA here is from genome assembly GCA_037013555.1 of Sextonia rubra. Classification (NCBI taxonomy): domain Eukaryota; kingdom Viridiplantae; phylum Streptophyta; class Magnoliopsida; order Laurales; family Lauraceae; genus Sextonia; species Sextonia rubra. The sequence goes on from JASUAD010000001.1 coordinate 72,382,695, forward strand.
ACCAACTGGGTGTCTGCAGTCATCACTTCCACGTCAATAAACATAGGTCGAGATGCCACATAATGTTGCATGGCACTAGTTCCCCTGTTAAACTGCACATGCAAATTAGCTGGTAAGAAGAAGAAAAAAGTGACAAAAGAGTACATCCAATCAACAAGTTTCTTCCTAGCTCACCAGATTTATTCTGAATTTAACTTGCATTGGTCAATTCTCATATTTTAGGCTCCCCTACAACACTTAACTATCAGGTACATCTACTAGTAATGATAAAGTGGGATTTCATCAGATAATGGAGACCTTATGGAAGCTCTGGCTACACTATCAGTGAGGTGTGCCTTTGATTGTATAGTTAGGATCAGTAAGCACACTGACCAATTATGTTGTATTTCATTGCATTAAATGAGAGCCCCTTTTTAGTCCTTGACAGACCAGACCAGTAGGCTTATTTAGATGCACAAAAGCCTGAAAAAACACAGTGACTGGACAATTGTAACCATTTTGTTGCACTTGCAAAACCAAACATTTGAGACACAACTTGACCCTATGATGCAGAATAGACCCATCACCTTATGTGCAAGATAATTTAGGATTTATTTTATTTCCCTAATTATTTGTCATGAGGCTTCTAATGTTATTAATGAGTTGTAATTAGGATTAGATTTCTCATTTCCTAAGTTCATTTTAGTTAATTTCCTAATTTGATTAGGTTTCTTTGCCACCGAGTATTCTTTCTTATTTATATGAGCATTGTATGAGACTTAAATCTCAGAGAGTTGATTAACAGAATTGGGTTTTATCCCTTTTGTTGTCCCGATGTATTGTCTCTGCGGAGACCTATCATAGTGTCTACGGAGACCTATCATAGTGTCTACAGACACGTTGTTCGGCACCTTCATTGCGCTTCGGCTAGCACTTCCATGCAAGCCCTAATCCTAGGGCCTCCAACAACTGGTATCAGAACGAAGATCCACAACACCTCCAATCACCGATCAAGGCCGATCCATCCATCCATTCAATCGTTCCATCATACATCCATAGTTGCCTAATTCAGTCTAAAGGGTTCCAAATCACAAACCATTCGATTCGAATAAATAGATGTTCGATTCGTGGGGTTCGACATCTCGAAATCCCTAATTCGGTGTCGTCCAAAACCTTTGTTGAGGAAGATGAAGTTGTTTCCATGAATCTGCAGAAGTCCAGTGTAGTCTGACTTCTAGGCAGTAGCATATCCGCACCGGAAAAGTAGCAGAACACTGCAGATCCTCTCCTCCGATAGAAAAAACCTCTGCATATACTCTGTTTTTCTCTCCCCTTTAGAAAACAAAGAAGAGAGTATGTACTACGTAATGGAAACCCTTGGATTTGAGAATAACAATAATGCCACAACCTTTCGCCAGGTCATTCATATTCAAGGAGACCCATTATTCATTGACCTTTGCAATGACTTCATCAGTGGCCCCCTTTGAAATCCAATATACTTCAGTTTAAGTGTCAGATTGATTGTGTCTAGAAATGTGATTAAATTTTCCTTTAAATCACACGATTTTACTTGATTTATTTAATGGTGGATATTAACCATAATTAAAGTTAATTTTTAGATTGCAGAACAATGTGAGTTAATAGTATTGTGTGGATTTTATTTATGTGATTTGAACCTACTCATCTTACATTAAAATTCGATGGTATCTCACACAAGAGGAGGGCGTTGATTTATATCACTCCTAAATTGTGATCCTTTTTGGATAACTATTGGAGAATACATGAGATTTTCTCTGCTAACCAATTACGTAGGGCTTGTATTTTAGATCCAAGTTGGTAAAGTTCACCACTACCACATGAGTTTGTTATGATCAAATTTCATTATAATCAAAGTTGGGCCTACCACCTGATTGAACTTGTGCAAAACACTAAATAAAATATAAAATAAAAGAGTTCAATCAAGCATCTCATAAGTGATCAATCTTATAGCATGCCCAACTCCATTCAAGTGAAATCTGAGATAAAGATAATTGACAACTGGATAGCTACAACAAATGATTAGGATTTCTTATATAGGCCCTATTAATTAATTTAGAGAGATGGGCACAGAGAATATAAAAGACCTTCCATGTGTAACAAAATCTTGATTGGGAAAGTGGTCACAGTGGAGGCTATGGGCCCTACCAAGGAAATGGATAGCTTCCAAAGGCCCACTTCCATCTGCGGGCCCATTGAAAACAGGCTCCGACAATGAGACCATATAAAAGCTATTAATTTATTAAAGCTTGTCTCAATAAGCCCATTGAGTGGAAGAGACACTTTTGCGTTGAAGACTTACAATATTTAATTGTTCTTTATATTTTAATGAAATGTCATTTTAAATGCCTTTTGCAGCATTTAAGAATTTTTGTAAAAAGAAAAAAATATATATATACATATATATAGAAATTAGAGTTACGAATATTCACCAAGCTTTTTGAATCATACACTCAAATTATTGCATCAAATTTGTTGAATCCGAACTACAAATTAAGCAAATCTAAAAACGAATCAAATGAATCTACCCCATCAAATTTTAAAATTGAACTGAGTGCTGAATTACAAACTACAAAGTCAAGTACGAATTCGTAAAATTGAGAATTAGGTAATTATGCATCCATCTATACCCCACTAAATCCATCCCTGCCACCATGACAATCCCTAACTCCCATCACAAAACCCCACTTCTACTACAAATCTCAAAACCCCTTCTCAATCCAACCCCATTCAAAAGCAACCTTCACTACCAATCATACCCTTTCCCTCAAAGACCCTAAGCCCCTACACTAATCCTAACACCCATCCCTATATCTTTCTTCCCCAGACCAAAATCCCCAAAATTCCTCATTCCCAGCACCATCCCAAAAATTGAACTCCATCGGTCAAAACCAAAGCTACAAAACCTAAAACCTAAATCGAGACCCTTCTTCCCAATCGAAATAACCGAACCAAATTGTGGAACTCTACCATAATCAAGCCCAAAATCCAAGACCCTCATGTCCACCCCCAACTAATGAACCTTAATCCTCACAATTCCACCACTGCCAACCCAAAACCCTCTATCAAACTCAACCAAGCCCAAAACCCACTTCCGTCGATAAAACTAATGCAAAGCGGGGTACCAGATGCAGGCAAACAGAGATGGAGAGACAAAAGATGGAAGGTGGACAGGATAGATCAAGAAAATCCCTGAAGATCTTGGCTTCATACCAAACTCCCCATCACATTCGCGGGTGAGGAAGAAAAGAACTTAGGAAACCCAAATCACTTGATAAAAACTTTTCATTAATCATTTCGTAAATAGCCAGGGAGGCTTTATATCATTATATAGGAAAATAAAAACCCTAAAACCAATCTAGACCATTAAAACACATTGTTTCAATGATGGCCACAATTAAAACATCCAACTAAAATAACTAAAATATAATATAAAAAAGCCAAAATAAAATAAAAAAATCTAACTGATAGGTGGGCTGCCCAAAAAAGTTGGTAGAGATGGATGGGCTGGGCCCATTAGCAAGTTGACCCATAGGGACCATAGGTCTATCCTGCATCAAAAACCCCCAATCCAATTTAGAAAAATAGGAAAAAGAGGAGGAGAAGAAGTTTGAAAGAGTACCTAGCACCTGCAAGCATCCCTCCACGCCATCGTCGTCTTCTTCCATCACCGTCGCCATTGATCATCGCCATCACCCACTGCCATCATCATCGCAACGGCTACCTACGTCACCATTCCATCTTTGTGATTAAATCATGACAGAGCCTATCCTCTTCGTTGTCTTCATCATCACTAGAGCCATTACCATTGTCGAAGATCACTATCATCACAGAGAGTCACCAAGCCCATCAATTCCCCCTTCGTAAAGCAGAGGAAGAGAACAAGGCATCAAACTCAACCCTTTTTTCTCCTTTTTGGGCATTGGAATCATGGTTTGAAACTACAGACTAAACCGGGCCCAATGCCACCCTTGATCGGAACAAATAGGCCCCGGTGTCCCATCTAGGTGAAATTCTGAGCAAATTAACCAATCAGCATAGCACACACAATAGTGGGGGATTAAGAGACCCAAGTGGGGCCAACTTAGATATCAAATTTGAAGTCGGTCTAATACCTTTAACTTTGGTTCTTTCCATTATAACGACCAACCCATGCTTTTACCTGTCAAAATTCCTATATTTCAAGTAACAAGTCAAATTCTTTTAAACTAACTTCTTTACCCGCACTCAAACAAATCAGTGTAGAAACCTTCGCCCACAATCCACTATAATCGAGTGCCGCTACAGTGAGTGACCATGGCATAGCAGCCGATATATCGAGCATAGCGACAGTGACCACTATGATAAATGCATGTTATCGGTGCTAGCATCCGTTGTGGCCCATATCAGCCACAATATAAGTCGAAAGGAAAAAAAAACCAGCTTACCCCACTTTTCATCACTTCAACTAGGAGGAGCAAGAGGAGGAATTAAGGAAATGAATATCAATACATCATCATTACCACAAAAAAAAAATGATGTCATACCTGGAGGAGCAAAATTATCGACATCAATGGTAGCACCTAGCAACCTATGAACCACGGCAGTAGCAGCAGCTTCTTCTTTTCCCTCTCCTGCTCCTTTTCTTTCCCCTCTCTATGTTTCCACTTTCCAAACCGTTAGGCTTTTTGTTGGCTAATTCATGGGTTATGTACAAAACTCGGGTTCAATAAGTTGTAATTTTCATATTTGTTTAAAGTGAACTTTACCATGAATCACCAGATGAGCTAAAGTGAAGAAAGCGAAGAAATTGTAGAATTTTGTGAAGAAACAGACCAGAGACATACTGCATGTCCGCTCAAGTGAGTGATGCGTATGCTCAAGTGAGACTGGACGAGAAGCCCAGACAAAACTTGAGCCCGCTCAAGATAGCACTTTTTTTGCTTGAGTGAGAGGCGATTTCAATCCAGACTTGTGCTAATCACTTTCCTTTTTCAACTATGATTGCACGTTCTAAACCTAGAACTTTTCTCTTTAGAGCATCCATTAGAGGGCTATGCTTAAGTTGCTGAGCCACTAGAGTGTTGTTGCTTCTACTCTTGCGGAAGATCGTTTGCCTTGCGGATTTAAGGTGAGTTGATTCAAGCACGGGGAGCGGTGAACAGCGTGGTCGTCGGCAAGAAGAACCACAGTCCTTAGGTTGAGGTGAACTGGGAAGGATCTATGAGTATATCATGTAATTGCTCAATTTTCTAGTGCTTGGTTGCCGCTAGACCGGGTGATAGGTCTACTGGGTCTTCCCGTGTTCGGATTTTCCGCGTAAAAATCATTGTGTCTTCTTCTTATGTGGTTGATTGATTTCTAGTTCTTTTATTTTCCGCCATTGTTAATTGGATTGCATAATAGAAATTAGATTGGGATCTTGAACCCTTCATCTTTGAAGGTTCTAAAAGCCCTCAATTGGTATCAGTAAGGGTTCACAAACAAATTTGATTTTTTAACGTGTGAATTGATCGAGAGATTTCTAAAATGGAATTTAATCAAGAAAGCACATCTAAAACGAAGCCTCCTATGCTAGATGGATTGAACTATCCCTATTGGAAAGTTCATATGACTGCGTTTCCACAGTCTATTGATGAGGATGTCTGCAATTCTATGAACTTGGTTATACTAGACCTACTGTTATGGTTGACGGAGAAACTGTCTCTGAACCAAGGAATAAGTGGACTAGAGAAGAGAAACAGGCTGCCAACTATAAAAGCAAAGCCATTAACGCTATTTTAATAGTCTCTTCTTATTAGTTCCATAGGATTTCTACCTGCACATCTACCAAGCAAGCTAGGGAAAAATTGCAGACTACTCATGAGAGTACAGTCATGGTGAAACAATCTAAACTCCAACAATGGATTAATTCCTTTGAAACCCTAAGAATGGAGGAAGATGAAAACTTTGATGATTTTTATGATAAACTAAGTGACATTGTCAACTCCGGTTTCAATTTGGGGGAGCCTATTCCTAAAAATAAGGTTGTTAAGAAGATTTTGAGATCTCTACCCAAAAGGTTTCTTGCGAAAGTTGTAGCCATAAAGGAGAATAGAGACTTGGATACCCTCAGAGTTGATCAGTTGGTTGGAAATCTGTAAACTTTTGAGACCAACCATCTGGCAGTTGGAAAATCAAAAGGGAATGCCCTAAAGATTTCTAAAGAATCAGAAAAGGATGTTAAAACAGATTCGGATTCTAATTCTGAGGAAATTGATCTTCAAAAAGCAGTTCAATTCATGAAAAAATTCAAGAAATTGATGAAAGGTAAAAAAATTATCTTGAAGATGCCCAAATCTAAGATGAAGGCTGCAAAGATAAACCCTCAATCTGTTCAGTGTTTTAAATGCAAAGGGTTTAGTTATATAACATATCAATGTGCTAATAGAAAATTCAAGACCAATGGTAAGAGTTTGACTACCACTTGGGATGATGATTCTAAAGAGGAAAGTATTGAGATTGAAACCGTCACCCCTGACACTGCCAGTTAGTTTATTACTTTTATGACCAGATCTAACTCTTATCTCTTCGCAGGATTCTTCTGACAATAGTTTGAATTCTGATGATAATGTTGATGAAGTGTCGATGTTGAGAAACCTTGAGAAGAATAATACAAACCCTGTTGAAAGATTGCATCAAGATGACCAAATTCAATGACAAGATCACCAACAAATGGAATGCCGCAGAGAACCAGATTTCCTCTCTCAAGTAAAAATTAGAGGATGCGCTTGCCAAGGTAAACCAATTGGAAACTCAACGCAATATCTTGTCTAACAATATGATTGATGCAAAAAGGAAAAATAATCTATTGTCTAAGGAATTTGAGAAATCTGCAAAAGAGATAAAACCTTGAAAAAAGAGCTGCAAACATCTTAGGGGGAGAAAGCTGATTTGAATGGTAAAATCAAGATGGTTATGTTAGAGCTGAATGCTATCAAGGCATCATTGGACAGGATGAATACTAGATCAAATAAAAGCTTGATGATATCCTGTGTAGTCAAACGATGGCAACTGACAAACATAGAATTAGGTATGTTCATGATGCTTCTACTTCGAAGAACAAAGGTAAATCTATCTTTGTTAAGGCTCTACTTTGGTTACTATGGCACCTCCTGTTCCAAAAACTGCATGTGCTAGTCATGGTGTTAGAGTGTGACCCAAGAATGTGCCAAGGCCCAAATTTGTTCCCACATGTCACTTTTGTGGAATCAAGAGACACATTAGGCCACACTGTAATAAGTAGAGAAATTAAACCAGAAATCAGCAATGGAAGAAGCAATCATCTCCGCCAAAGGTCAAGGCTAGAGCTATCTGAGCAAGAAAATCCGATCTATATGGTTCTGTGGTCAATACTGAGCTAAAGGATAAAAATTCGAAGATGTGGCTACCTAAACCTTGTGCCACATAAAGACCACCTGAAGGCCCTTGCCTTCTCCTCGGGCTGTTTTGAATTCATTTCTCTCCTTTGCCAATTATGGACAAAAAGAGGGAGAAATAAAAGAAAGGGGGAATAGCATTGTTGTGCTGTTATGCTAAATTTTCAAATTCTTTTTTTGGATGTCATTGTAAATTTTCTGGGTAGATAATTTATATAGTCTAGGGAGTTTCGTCCATGAATTGCCAAAGGAGAAGATTGTTAAGTTTTTTGTTGGCTAATTCATGGGTTATGGACAAAACCTAGGTTCAATGAGTTGCAATTTTCATATTTATTTAGATTGGACTATAGCATGACTGCATGAGTCACTAGATGAGTTAAAGCAAAGAAAGTGAAGAAACTGCAGAATTTCGCGAAGAAACAAACCAAAGACATAATGCATGTCCGCTCGAGCAAGTAGTGCGTATGCTTGAGTGAGACAAGGTGAGAAGCCTCGACAGAATTTGTGCTCGCTCAAGCGAGCACTTTATTCGCTCAAGCGAGGAGCGGCAATTTCAGTCTAAACTTGCGCAAATCACTTTCCCTTTTCAACCGTGATTACCTGTTTGAGTCCCAATTGTGGCCTAAATCTTATGCACGAATATTGGGTTATTTAAAGTTATTGGTGCAGCCCAAAGATTATGATGAAGAGGAGCATACCCATAGCAAGGATTTGGCTGAATCCAAAAGAATTCATGAGCAATCACAATCACAAGAAAATACCTAACTCTCCAAAAGATATCTCAATTCGTTAATGAGATCAAAAGGTGTTTCTCCCAAAGGGAGATTCGCATTATTTATAGAAAATAAAGAACTACTTCTACTAGGACTCAAATACTTAAATCAATAAGACTACTTAATCGAATAAAAAACCAAAATACTAAATCAAATAGGAAACTAATTAAAAGTCCTAATTAATATTAACTTTCCACATAAAACAACTATCTAATCCCATTAGGATTTGTGGGCTGATCCAATGGGCTTGGGCCTGGCTCGTCCTGCATTAGTTCTCCCTGCCACGGACAAACTTGACTACAACGAGTTGATAGCTTGATAATGCTCATAGAGGTCTGGATTAAGGCGTTGAAAATTAATAGCAGTGATCCATATAGCATCTAAGATAGTATGATCCTTCCATCGCATGAGAAATTCCTGAAATTCTCCACAACGTGTAGATTCAAGCTGATCATCAAGCACATCAACAATTTGACGAGTGGGAGGTGGAATAAGCGGTAGAGATATGATCTGCTCTTCTATGCCTTCATCAGTGTAGTGTCCCAGGTAGAGTGTCAAATCCTCGACATCAAAAGTAGAGCTTATGCCTAGCTCTGCGGGTAGCTTAAGAATGTAAGCATTGGAACTCATGTTCTTTCAAATTTTAAATGGACTTGCATTACGAGGATGTAGCTTCTTGTTTGCTTTCGGTGGTAGTCGCTCGGAACGAATCCGGACCATGACCATGTCACCTTCTGCAAATTCAACAGAACAGCAATGAGTATCAACATGTTGCTTGTAACTTTCATTACTTGCAACAGTGTTGCATCTGACCTCCTCATGTACTTGCTACATATGATGGATGAAATCTTCTACTTTATCACTAGATCGCGCTTCTATTGGTAGTGGAACAAGATCAGCAGGGATACGCGGCCATACTACAAGCACAGCTTGAAATGGGGACATCCCAGTAGATTTGTTGACTGAGTTATTATAAGCAAATTCAGCCATTGGTAAAATTAGATCCCAAGATGTAATATGATCTTGCACCAAATATCATAGCAACTTGCCCAAACTTTGATTCACGACTTCTGTTTGGCCGTCAGTTTGTGGATGATAGGCATTGGCGAACAAGAACTTTGTCTAAGTTGCTAGCCATAGTGTCTTCCAAAAGTAACTCATAAATGTAGTATCTCGATCTGACACAATTGTCTTTCGAAGGCCATGAAGACGTACCACTTCTCGGAAAAATAACCAAGCTATCTTGGATGCATCAAAAGATTTGGAGCAAGGCATGAAGCAAGCCATCGAAGCGATCAACAACAACAAAGACGAAATCAACTTTCCGTGTTGTCTTCAGTAGACCCAGGAAAAATCCATATGAAGGTCTTCCCACATAGTATGTGGAACTGGAAGGGGTTGATAGAGTCCTATATTCTTTCGATTTCCCTTCGCTGTTTGACAAACCCTGCATAGATCACAAATTTTAATAAAATATGATTTAATAAGAGGCCAATAGTACCCGTCACCAACGAGGTCAAGGGTCTTATCACAGCCTAAGTGTCCACTAATCTGCCAGCATGTAATTCCCGCACAATATGTTCGCAGATGGAAGTAACAGGTAAGCAGAGTTGTGTGCCATGAAATAGATAACTGTCATGAAAACTGAAGTATGGATGTTCAGCTTGCTCGCCATTAATAAAATCCATATAAATACGCCCAAAATCTTTATCTGCAGGATACCCTTGGTGAACTTCTTCAAATCCAAGAACAGAAATTGACATAGAAGTCAATTAATGCTTACGACGGCTCAAGGCATCTGCAACTTGATTTTCTTTGCCAGCCTTATGTCGGCTGAGAAAAGAGTATTTTTGAATATAGGCATTCCATCTGGAATGGTGAGAACTCAAACTTTGCTAGGAGTGTAACTACTTGAGAGATTCATGATTAGAGAACACAAATTGTGTACCAAGGAGATAAGGACACCAATGATAAAGAGTCTGTACAACAGCATAGAGTTCTAGATCATAAGGAGAATATCTCTTCTTGGGATCATTAAGTTTTTCACTGTAGAAGGCAATAGGGTGACCTTCTGGACTTAGTATGCCTCCTATACCAACATTAGATGCATCACAAGTTGTTTTGAAAGCTTGGTTGAAGTTTGGAAGGCATAAGACAGGAACTTCTATCATCTAGTGTTTAATCCACTCAAATGCACGAGCAGCAGCACTAGTCCATTTGAATGCTGCTTGCTTCATACACTCAGTGGTAGGCACCATAATGCTGCTAAAATTTTTAATAAAGCACCTATAAAAGCTAGCAAGTCCATGAAAACTCTGAACTTCAAATAAAGTCGTCAGAGTGGGCTAATCAAGGATGGCTTGCACCTCGGTAGGATCGGCCTCCACAGCTCGAACAAAAATAATATAACCCAAGAAAGGTACAGAATCAGTCATGAAAGAACACTTCTTAAAGTTTATGTAAAATTTTTCATGGCGCAAGGTATTGAAAACATGCCACGAGTGCTCGAGATGTTTTGTCTTTGACTAGTTGTATATCAAGATATCATCAAAATAGACAATAGCAAACTTGCCTAGAAAAGGTCACAATAACTGAGTCATCACACGCATAAAAGTTCTTGGAGCATTAGAAAGACCAAATGGCATGACTAGCCACTCATAGAGGCCACCTTTGGTTTTAAATGTTGTCTTCCATTCCGTCACCCGGTCGAATGCAAATCTGATGATAGTCGCTATGCAAATCAATCTTTGAAAAGATAGTAGAGCCATGCATCATATCTAACATATCATCTATTAAGGGAATGGGAAAGCGATACTTTATCGTGATCTTATTGATGGTGCGGTTGTCCACACACATGCCCCAGCTCCCATCTTTCTTTAAGGCAAGGAGGGCTAGAACAGCACAAGGACTAAGGCTCTCTTTGATATATCCTTGCTGCAATAAGTCATCAACTTGACACTTCGATTCGGAATGCTCGCTAGACTCATCCTATAAGCAGGTAGATTTGGCAAAGGGGCTCCAAGAATTAAGTCAATAGCATGTTGTATATCCCACATAGGAGGTAATTCATTTGGTAATTTCTCTGGAGTAAAATCAGGAAATTCCTGAAGAAGAAACTAAACTTTACCAGAAATACAACTTGCTTAGTGAGTAAGGCAAACATCACATTCTGTTCCCTGCTTTTCCTCCTCAAATTTACACTCCTCAAATTTACATGTGGTGAGAACATGAGGATTTGACGAAGTAGGAGAGTCTGCTAAAGATTATGTTGATGGCAGCAAAGGAAGGAGATCCACCATTTGTCCTTTCCACTTAAAAGAACGTATATGCCTCTTCCGATTAGTATATTCCTACTCAGTCGAAAAGCCATGACTGACCAGGAAGTATGTGACCAATATTCATAGGAATGATATCAGACTATATATCATCTTCGTAAGACCCCGACCCATTAATTACATGATTAGAGTTACTAAATTGAGATGTTAGTGTACTAGGAGGGGTTAGATGCTAACTAACTTAGTTTTTGGGTTAGAATATATTTTTGATAGCTTTGGGAAGTTTTGAAAGCCTTTGAACCTAGTTGGCACACTTTAGGACCTATTGTAATCTTGGGCAAAATTGGGGGCTATTTGCAAATTCTCAAAAATTCTATTGTTGAATTCATGAGACTAAAAACGGCATTCCCGACAATTCCATGTTCAACTCGTAGCAATTTAGAGTCCTGAAAAATCGATAGCTCAACAAGGGGTTAAAAGGTCAATTTTGAAAATTTTGACTTTTCACTGAAAAATCCCGATTAGGTCAAACTTGCGTTCATTGAAAACTAGATATAATTTTGAGCAACTTTCGTCCTTTGACTTTTTCCGTTCTAGGCCTATAGAGTGTTCAAATTGAGCCCGCAAGTTACATTAGTTGTGGGGCCCACTTCTCATAATATAAATACATGTAACCTTTTCACTTCCCCTTCCATTTCTCCCCAGGTGTTCCAGCAACGAACCTGGCCCTTCCAGCTCCTTACTCTTGCCTTCTTCGTACTCAGATGAGTCCTAAAGCTCCACCAAACTCAAGGATTCCAGCCATCCTTGAATTCTCCATCACCTCACCTCTCTCCTCATACAACTTTCTTGGATTTTTTTGCACAACAGCCCTCTCATCCTTCATTTTCTTACTGATTAGACCTCTTACAAGCATGAGATCACTCCCACCTCTTAGATTCAGTTAGAGCAGCCCCTTATGTGTGGTTTTATGATGCATGCAAAGTGGGTTTCATTCACTTCCATTCCTTTCCTATTTTGGGCTGATTTTTAGGGTAATTGTTGGGTTTGCTTTAAGAATTGATTCCAGCTGTTGGAGAGTGGTTAGATAGTGTTTTTGGCTATAATACCCGGATACTCCAAATGCCCTGTGGTATCGGTACCGATACCATACGATACGGATATGGATACGGGATACGGCTTAGATACGGCCCCAGTTTCAGGATACGGCTATGCAATATTTTTTACCCAAAATTACGACAAATTTTATCTATTTTGACCAATTTACTCCTAAATAAGCCTTCTCTCAGTTTGATCAAAAGGAAAGCAAAAAAGTAGGAGAAGAGGAGAAGAAAGTGGCAGCGAGAAAGAATATAACTAAACTGACAGGGGCTACTGCTTTCGTTTTGATGGGTTGCTTCTTCAACTAGGTGGTAGACCACTGCATTGCTTTCTGCTACTGTTGTTGCTTCGAGCTTCTAGCTTCAAGTGCCATGTACACCTCCTCTTCTTCTTATTCATTCTTCTTTTTCTTTTTTATTCAATGATGCCCCAGAGATGCAAAAGGGGCAAAAGAGCCCGTCGCATTTTATTAATGAGAATGGGCCCATTGGGCTTTTTTTTATATTTTTTCTATTTTAATGTTAAGCTATTGGGCCAACCAAGACAGTTGGCCACTTTTTTTTTCTTTTCTTTTATTTTCTTCTGTGTTAAGATACTGTCAGGTCCATCTCATTGAAAATTTGGTCCACACAGTGGGCCTCGTAATATTTGAGCACTATGATAAGTATTTATATGTATATATTTTTTGAAATACCATACCCGTATCCGTATCCTAAAATTTTCAACTCAGCGTATCAAACCCTCATTCCCCGTGTCCGTATCCGTACCCGTGTCCATATCTGGGCATCATAGGTTTTTGGAAGCCACGTAACTCAGGTAAGTGATTGAATTAGTGGATACCAACTGCATGTAAAATCTATGAAATGGGTTTTAACTTCCTATGTTTTCCACCATATCAAGTTGATATTTTCCTCTAATTTAAATGGTCTTCTTCAGTTGGATTAGGGTGAAATTCAAAGAAAATGTAGTGGCCTAATTACCCTTGAAATGGTGTTGAAAATTGAGGCCAAGTGGGGGCCAAAACATATATGACACGGGTACTGATTTGACTCCCCAGGTTGTGTTTGGACATTGGCATGAAGGCCATGTCCATGGGGGTATGTCCATGGGGGTATGTCCGAACAACCATTGAGGTTGTTTGAACATGGAGCCCTAGGGCCCATGTTCACATGACATGGGGGCCACTTCAAGAGGGCATGAGGCATTTTTTTATTTGTTATTTTTTTTTTTTGGAGGAAATTACTACTTCTAAACTGCAATTTAGAGCAATAATTAGACCACTGATCCTCCGTTATTTGGCCATCAAATTAATTATTTAAATTGCTTAAAACCATGATTTTATATTCTACCTTAGGCCAAAGGAACCCCATTTAACTTAAAACAAATACAGCCCCACCTTAGAATATTTAATAGGCAGAGTACCCCTCGAGGCATCATCCGAAGGAATATTTTGGACCTCATTAAAGTGAACGCATGCACTTGGTGGTAATGAAATGTCGAATAACTTCAAAAGCGCAAAGGAATTGTAGAACTCTCGACATTCGGACCCTAAATGCATGAGATTCGAGTAGTGTAGTCCCGAATTGTCAATGGCGATCCGTAAGTATAAAAAGACTCTTGTAATGGAATTCTTGATTGATTTACTAATCTAATTTGTGTCATTCATTATTATTTCACCCGTCATGTACATGCACAGACAACTAAACCTACTCCTTATTTCCGCACGCAATCCGACCTTTTCCGTTACTTGACCAGACTTTAGATGGACCATAGGAACCCACTAGTCATGCCCAGACGCATATCGCGCATTCGGGCCGATATTGATCCTCGGAATGACTAGATCCTAGGTTAGGGTGTTATGAGATGTTGGCAAGGGTGCGCTAATGCTTTGAGTCCGCTCCCTGGCACCGGATCCAAATCATGCCTTTTTCCCTCTCACGGCACCCCATTCCATGTCGGAATGCCGTCCGATGTTTTTCAAAACTTAAAACTTGTTTTATCCCCTTGTTTTATATGCAACTCAACTGTTTTAATCGGTTTTGGCAAAACAAGTCCTGATTTACTCGATTTGCCTTAAAAAACTCATTTTTCTTGTTTTAGCCTATTACATGCTTCCGAATAACCATCTTAAGTAGCAAGAGGTCTACTCCTTCATGACTAGCCTAATTTACATGACTCAGCGTGTTTTGCACATTTTCAAGCATAACACCTCCTCCCGATCTACTGCACCCGCGGTAGCGTCTTGCAATCTAATGTCACTTAGTCATGTCGTGTCAGCACCACTGACCTTGGGTTTCCTCTTCGGTCGGATCAACCATTTTGGGACCCTAATTTGCAAGTTACCATTTGCAAATTGGGCCCTGAATATTACAATTTTCAGTGCCATGGCAGATTCTTGTATCCATGCCCCAACTATATGCCTGGCTTACTATTATTATATTCTCTTACGTGATATGTTTCTTGCATGCTCACCATCGCCATGAGTGTTGGGAGGATTTACACTATATGTGGTTGCCAATATGCTTCATTTTTTTTAGACTGTTAATATGCTTATATTCCTTTCATTTTATGCAATACTCGCATTATGTTTGTCCATCTTTTTATATTCAGTTATTGTTTGTGTTAACACCTTAACATGATGCTAATTTACTTTAATCAGCAAGTTATCTAATTCAGTCACCTACCAAATCATCGAATCCGACATATATAATCTTGGTGCTCAGGCACAGATTCCTATACCGCTACACAGGAGCCAGAGGCGATGGCTGAGGGGGCCGCAATATATAGGTGAGTGGTGGGCTGATGACGTCATCTAGACGTCTAGACATACCTAGAGATGCGTCACATTTTGGGGGTATTTTGGGAATATCATAGATGTATTTTGGACCTTCCTGAGGTACTGGCCTTTATTGGCCTTATTTTTGGATTCAATTAAAACTACTTTTGTGTAAATATTTTAATAAAAATGAATTAGAATGCTAGTTATTTTGTTTATCTCTGATTTCATGTCTTGTATGATGTTTATGGTTGATGAATGCCAGGAATGATTTGCTACATGCTTCCACCAAAGAAAATGTGATTTTAGAATGTGAGATCTTCGGGATCCTCACCACGGAAACCTATGGGAAATCGTTCCTGCAAGCAAACCTCTCACCCACGTGCCACACGTGTGCAATTCAACCACGTTGCTAATTCTGGATCAGTTTGCTTTCATTACTAATCTAGTCTAGGATTGCGACAATCTTCATAGATGCCAATTTTAAATGGAACCAAGCAGCAATGAGGCACAGGAATTGAACAATCATCCACCCATACAACCTTGTAAAGTTTTGGGTGCTTTTCAATGGGCAATTTTAATTTATCAATCACTTTCTATGTAGCAACATTCATAGAACTTCCACCATCAACAATTAAATTGCAAAGCTTACCTTGGCATCGCACACATGTTCGGAAGATTAATGTCTGCCGCCAATCTTCTTCCTCTTTCTCATTAGTGGCGAGAAGTCAACATACGATAAGAACAGGACGACCTTCTTCTGTGTTGGTGATGGCTCGAGGAAGAGGATCAGGCGATGCTACTAGCTGCAGTTCAGTTGAAGCTTCTATTGTATGTTGTTAGAAGGAGGCTCCATCTCAATATGCTCATCATACTACTCTTCTTCAAAATAAGGATCTTCATCACAATAATAAAGATTGCGAACCTAAGGGCAATATTGGCAAAGTGACCAGGTTTACCACATAGCCAACAACCATCATTTCGTCGATCCTATCGAGGAGGACCATGTCCTCTCATATCCTAGCCTTGTGGCGGTGCACGCCTTTGGTTTTGAGCAAAAGAACACTGAGTAGATTGGTTGGACAGGTTGGGCTATTGCCTGGGTGGCAAACGATAACCTGCTGGTGGACCACGATTATTTTAGAAATCATTCTAACCTAATGGAGTACGATTATTATTCTCGAATTATGAAACTCTAAGAGGAATTGACTCCCCGGATTGGGTGCCGAAGCATCTAATATTGGATGTTTGCAATTACAGTTCAATCCTTTTTGCCTTGTTATATGTTTCATTAACATTTTCAAAATCATGTATAAGGACCTCACGTCTAATCTCTTGCCACAAACCAATTTTGTACCAATAAAGTAGTGTGAGATCATCCTCTCTAACTTTACACTAAATAATACAATCATTGAATTTTTCTGTGTACTCACCTAAGGATAAAGTACCCTGTCTCAAAACAAAAAATTCTTATTAAAGGGTATTCAAATAACTAGATGGCAGGCACTTGCCTTCAAGCTTTTCGTGCATCTCATCCCACCCAGTGATAGCGGAGCATCACATGACAATATTGTTGTGATCAATGCCATGCCACCAAGCGCGTGCTGAACCTTTAAGTTTGACTCTGACAAAAGCCAAACGATGTGCATCATCCATACAATACCAATTGAGATAATCTTCAAAAGAATTGAGCAAGTTAGTAAAAGCCTTGGGTTGAGATGACCAGAAAAATCAGCAACATCAATCTTGATTTGCTTGGTAATATCATCAAGCTTGGGCACAACAGGCATGTCTTCAGGATCCCTTTCAGTAAAGAGGCACTGGATAAAATCAGGGATAGATTCATGAGGTCCTGTTTCTTCTTGTCTGGTTGGATTTTGTGGATTGCCAGCACTAGAAGATGCTTTTGCAGCAACAAGCCTTTGTAAATTCTAGGACATGACTTCCAGTGCATGCACCCGTTGAGATAATTCCATTATCATAGCATCTCATTGTCGAGCACTGAATTTGCCCTGATAAGTTTGACTGCTTCGAGTAAACATTCTTGGAATAAGTAAAAGGAAACAAAGAACAATTGCTTTTTCTTTCTTTTTTTTTCCTGCTAGGGTCAAAAGCCCAAACTCAAACCCAAAGGGCCAGAAGGTGGGCTGGCTGCAGTCACGTGCACGTGGAGAAACAAAACGGTTTCGAAAATCCCTTTTCGTTTCTTCGTATGTTGACTTAGGACAAGAAGAGTAGGATGAGCAGGCAATCGGTGTTGCTCTGCTAGTGATGGCGAGGGCAAAGGAGATGTCGTTGGAGGTCATCGGTGCACGATCTGCCCTCGAACAATCTCTTCTGCTTTTCTTTGTTCTTGCTCTTTTTTTTTTTTTTTTGTCTAGATTAGGGATTGGAAATCAAGAAGGAAGGGTTTTTTATGGATGGGGTGGGGCTCGGCAAAAGGGTTCAAGAATAGGGTGTTCTTGGAGTTGCGGGATAGGTTTGGGGTTTCGGTGGACATGGTTGTAGGGTATCATGGATTTTGGCGGAAGGGGTTCAGGTTGGAGGAGATTAGGGTGTCGAGGTATTGGGATTGGAGATAAGTTGGATTTGGGTTCAAAGAAGGTTGATTAGGGTTTTCAATTGAAGTTCCAGAAAATAGGTATTGGTGAATATCAGAAGTGGTTAGGAAGTGAAGATGAGATTGAAATGTATCAAAGATGATTAGAGATGGGCTGCGATGGGTGTTTAGGTCTCGGAATGTATTACGGTGGTGGGATTGGTTTCTAAGAGGAAACGAAAAGTGCAATCATAACAATCAAGGGTTTAGGATGGACAATGGTGATGATGATGGAATCGCAAAGAAGGAGGTACCTCAATCGGAGATCAGGAGTGCAAATCTTCGCTTTGATACCAATCTAATGCAGCCCAGAGATCACGATGAAGAGGACCAAACCTACAACAAAGATTTGGCCAAATCCAAAAGGATTCAAGAGCAATCACAATCACAAGAAAATACTCAAATCTCCAAAAGAAATCTCAATTCATTAATCAAATCAAAAGGTATTTCTCCCAACTAAAGAACTACTTCTACTAAGACTAAAATACCTAAATCAATAGTACTACTTAATCGGATAAAAAAACCAAAATACTAAATCAAAAAGGAAACTAATTACAAGTCCTAATTAATATTAACTTCCCATAAAAACAACTATCTAATCCTATTAGGATTTGTTGGCTGATCAAATGGCCTTGGGCTTGCCTCGTCTTGTTTTAGTTATCCTCCCAACCCTAAGTATGCCATCTCCTAGTTCTAAACCTAGAAAACCTATTGGACATCCTTTTTCTTTTTAGAGCATCCATTAGAGGGCTATGCCGAAGTTGTTGAGCCTTTAGAGTATTGTTGCTTCTACTCTTGCGGAAGATCATTCGCCTTGCAGATTAAAGGTGAGTTCATTCAATATAGAACAGTGAACAGCGTGGTCATCGGCAAGAAGAACAATAGTCCTTAGGTTGAGGTTAACTGGGGAAGGGTTTGTGAGTATACTTTGCATTTGCTCAATTTTCTAGTGCTTGGTTTCCATCGGACCGAGTAATAGGTCTCACGGTTTTTCCCATATTTGGGTTTCTTGGTAAAAATCATTGTGTCTTCTTCCTGTGTGGTTAATTGATTTACAGTTCTTTTATTTTCCGATGTTCAGGTTTTCCACCTAAAAATCATTGTATCTTCTTCTTGCGTGGTTGATTAATTTACAGTTCTTTTATGTTAATTGAACTAAGACGTTGAACCCTTCATCTTTGAAGGTTCTAAAAAAACCCTCACAAACCTTCGTACCTAAAACAACAGAGTGGGGTGATGCCTTTTTAGGGCCCCTAATGTTCTTAACATTACAAAAAAAAAGAACGAATCCCTCTTATTAGATTTTGGGAGATTAATGGCCCCTACAGTGGAGCCTGTCTTTTATCTAATGAAATCACTAATAATATTAATTATTACTTATCTCTAATAGGTTAGGCCCACATGTTAAAGATCTAAATTATTAAAATAAATGTCCCACCCATATGAAGCCCTAGCAAAATTTTAACTAATAGAAAATAGGACCTAACCAGATTTCATTATAATTTTAAGGCCCTAGTCAAATTTCATTATGATAGAAAGTAGGGCCTAGCCAAATGTTGCTCTAATAGGAATAGGGCCAAGTTTAGCTAAATGTTATCTACTTAAATATAGGGCCTTAACTAAATTTCACTTTGATAATAGGCCCTAGTCAAATTTCACTCTCATAAGAAATATGGGCCCCAACCAAATGTTACAAACTAAATTTCACTTTGATAGTAGGCCCTAGTCAGATTTCACTCTAATAAGAAATATGGGCCCCAACCAAATGTTACTCCACTTGGAATAGAGCCCTAACCAAATTTCACTATAGTATAAATAGGGCCCCAGCCAAAATTCATTCTAATAGTAAATGGGCCCTTTTCTCTCTAATAAGAGACATGACTTTATCAAATTTCACTTTAACAAGAGATTTTATAATCATCTAGCAATAAAAGACCTCCATGCAATGAGGGGACTACCCAAGGTTTCTCTAAATTTGGAAATTATCACTTAGTAGGTTTCCATACCAAGGCTCAATCCAACCAAGTCAGTAGCGCCTACCAATTTCGTCATATCCCCTTATGAGACCGTGATCCCATTCTGATCCCATCCCCCTCTTTCATTTATTTACGTCAAAACTGATAACGAGAGAAAGGATCACTTATTTCCTCACAGTTATTTCAAAAAATTTATTTAATTGATGGCTCATAAGACAATTCAGGGTTCGAATGGTTGCCCCTTCCTCCTCTCCTATATTAGTTATGATTGAAACAAACATCGAATTCTAATAGTTTCCAACATTATGGAATTTTTGAATCTTTTTTTAGTTTTTTTACCACTTTTTATTTACACCACTATGCTGATACCACTACATATCACACCTACTACATAGAATTTTGGCCACCGACCACTACGCACACTACAATTGCAATTCTGATGAGTGTTGCTTATAGCAAGGGACACCCTAGCATGATCATGGAACCTTTGCCACTTTTCACTACAACTAGGTGTCGCTCTCGCTATGATGTGTCTCATATAATGGGAAACGCCCTAGCATGATCATGGAATATTGTTTTCTCAAAATTCAAATTTGTGTGGGGACAAAAGTTTTACACAAGCTAACAATCTAGGTAATCCAACCTCCCTCCTTTATTCAGGCTTGAGACCGATAGTAGAATTGTACTATAGTTGTATCTTAAAATTATATTAATTTAAGGCTACTAAGTAATTTAGGCTTTAAATCCTAGAATCCCAATCAAATTCAACATTAAAGAAAGAAATACATGTAGAAAAGGAAATCAACTATTATAAAATCAGAATAAAAAGGTCATTCATTTCTTCAATAACAATATAAATAGAGCTTCCTTCACAATGCTTATCATAACTCAAAAAATAAGAAAATTTGCTAGAATTAATACTAGTTACTCATAAAAAGTAATCACAAACATTAAATTATGACTGAACATAACGATCATGTCATGTTCAAAAGCCATGTAAATAATTACAATAGTTACCAAGGTGTCCCCCAAAACTAGTAAATATCAAAAAATATGCTTCACAAAACAGTCAAACATGCCCAATACGTGATGGTAACTCCATATGCTATCTAACATTCCAACTCAAATTAAATCATAGCATTGTGACATCATTTGGAACTTGAAGTAGGCATCAGCATTAGAAAGAAAAACAGTGTGCATTTAACTTTGAATTGCAAAATAAACAACAAAAAGAATGAGATGCTGAGAAAAAATTAGAAACTAGCGTCAGAAGGCCAAATTGGCAGGTATAGGCCAGTAGACATCTAAATATAGTAATAGAACTGTGAATGCATTACCTGAGACAAAATTTTAGCACATTCTCCCATTGTGGATAACTCTCGCCTCTGAGATGCTGCATCAAACCGAGCCAACAATCTGTTCTCCAATTCTACAAAGAGAAATGTAAACAAACAAGACTTAGTTAATGGAAGTCTCACAAGGGATAGTGCAGGAAGTAAACAGTGCATATCCATTAACTAACCATTGCAATAGTCTTGAAGATTAGAAACTGCCACTTCCAAACCCCTGCTTGGGTTTGCATTTCCCACTGCTTGCGGCACAGTTATTCCATGCCTCCCAATATCCTCCTCGGCAAATGCCCCTTCAAAACAACATACGATATTTTTATAAATCACCAGGATGGATGTGCAAGAAATCTAAATATTAA
This sequence comes from Sextonia rubra, assembly GCA_037013555.1. Lineage (NCBI taxonomy): Eukaryota > Viridiplantae > Streptophyta > Magnoliopsida > Laurales > Lauraceae > Sextonia > Sextonia rubra. The sequence goes on from JASUAD010000001.1 coordinate 72,404,315, forward strand.
AGTTTCCAACTTAACATGATATATTTTATTTTTGATGCGGCCCAAGGGTTAGGGCTGCGTGGGGGTGCCTAAGCACGTGTCCAACGACACTTCGAACGGTCACAAAGGCTTCAACACACACGAGGACGCACCTCTCTGGGAAAACCCAAATCTATTAATCAACCAAATCTGAGAATTTCTTCTCTACAATGCCATATATATAGTAAAAGCAAACTTAATGTGTAAAAAAACCCTAGGCTAATAATGGAAACTTTCCTAATAACAATTTAATTAGAACTCTACTAATAATAATCCTAATCTAATTTGAAGAGGAGCTGCTGGGGCCTAAACTGCATCATCCTCCCCGGGTTGAAAGAAGAGTTCGTCCTCGAACTCGATTCTGCTTTGGATTGCTAGTGTAAATATGTTGAACATGAAGGACTTCCTTTGTGGCAGCTTTCCAGGAATTCTTCTTTGGCGGTTGTGGTTTCTCAGGATGAAGAGTAACTTGCTGTCCACCATGCATGAATGTATAGGTGTTGTCGCGCATACCATGAGTTCCATTCTTGTCATACAACCATGGACGGCCCAATAAGATATCACCACTATCCATAGGTAGCACATCACACCAGATTGTATCATTGTAAATCTCACCAATGGCAAAAGTAACTTTGCAAGTATGTCGAACATGCGCTTGATCACCATTCATTAGCCACTTAACAAAATAAGGACGGTTATGCTTATAAACATTCAAGTGGAGGCAATTAACAAGGGCTTGGGAGATGAGATTTTCACAACTTCCGCTATCAGTAACAACTGTGCAATTTTGTCCCTGAAGTAATCCTGCAGAATGGAAAATATTTTTGCGCAACCACTTATGCTCAACAGTTGGTGGAGCGTCCTTGAGGACAATAAAAGCTTCATCTGTGGTCTCTGCATCGGTGAATTGAATTTCCTCAGTGTCAATATTCTTGGGATTGTCAATATCCTTAAGGTCAGTGTCAATACCCTTAATATCATCTGATGCAGCCCTAGGGTTAGGGCTTACGTGGAGGTGCCTAAGCACGTGTCCAAGGACACTTCGAACCATCAAGATGACTTCACACACACACGAGGACGCACCTCTATCTCTCTCTCTCTCGCGGCGCTGCTTCTGCTCTCTTTTTTTTTTTTTTTTTTTTTTTTTTGTCGATGAGGATCGGGGGTGGGAAAGATGAGGGTTTTGTGGGTTTGGGTCCCGCGGCTGTGGATTGGGTTGTGCGATGCAGGTAGGGAGGGTTTTTTTCAGAAGGGGCCGACTATTAGGTATAGGAAAGGGTTTCGGGACAGTTGTGTGGGGCCTCCGGATTTTGTGGAATGGGGAGGGGTTTGGCTGGTATGAGGGAATTAGAGATGGGGTGGCGGCAGTGGATTTTGGTATCGGGACTGTAGATTCGGCAGAGGATGGGGTTTTCTGTGACGAGGATGGTTTGGGTTGGTACGGCCGTCGAGGGGCAAGGAAGGTGGGTGGTGGGTTGGGGACCCTGGATTCGATGGAGTGGGGAGAGTGGGGAGCGGGTGGCAGGGAAGCGGGTTGGCTGGGAGTCGGGTCGGCTGGGATAGCAGCGGAGAGGATGGGAGGAACGGTGGATGGAGAGACGAAGTCCGGGCACGATAGATGGCGCCCAATGACCGGATCTGGTCTCTGATACCAATCTGATGCAGCCCAAGGGTTAGGGCTGCGTGGAGGTGCCTAAGCACGTGTCCAACGACACTCCAAACGGTCACAAAGACTTCAACACACACGAGGACGCACCTCTCTGGGAAAACCCAAATCTATTAATCAACTAAATCTGAGAATTTCTTCTCTACAATGCCATATATATAGTAAAAGCAAACTTAATGTGTAAGAAAACCCTAGGCTAATAATGGAAACTTTTCTAATAACAATTTAATTAGAACTCTACTAATAATAATCCTAATCTAATTTGAAGAGGGGCTGCTGGGGCCTAAACTGCATCAATTTTCTATCTGTAACTTAACATGATCCAAAGCAAGAAGTCATGCCATGAAAGGATAGAATGCCAGTATGCTCTCTTTCCTGGCATGCATGCAGCAAAATAAAAAATGAAAATAAAATAAAAAGGAATTGCCACCAGCATCATGCATTCCAAGAATACAAGCCAATCCATTGTCTAATAACTGACTGAAATGGAAGTACCAGCTGGTAAGGCTAACAGTACCAAGTACATTGAATTACTGTTGCACTTAAATTAGTAAACTGCAAATTGATCAGCATAACAGAATGAAATTAATTTAAAACGGCAACAAAAAGACCATATACACATGCACATGTAAAACACACTGAAAGTTTGATATCTTCAAAAGGAAAGACAAAAATACAGTTACACCATATATGCATATCTGCTTACGCAATTTTTGTGCAACAGAAGCTGCCTCCGCAACACGACTGTCATCAGAAAATAGAGGTGAAAGTTCCATCAGGTCACCTGGACTGCTATTGAACTCCATTAAGTACTGTAAAGTTGCATCGAAAGCATAAAGGAAGTAAGCAATGGGTCAGAAAAACCTATAGGAAGGCCAATTTCAAAAAGATATGTAAAAAAGATTTAAAAGTTTGAAAACAATTCAATGCGCCTACCTTTATGAGTTCAATTGTTTGACTAGCAGTGTCCCTCTGAGAATCTGCACTCTGATAGGTGACCCAAATACTTTAGATTATCAATCATAGAAAATTCTATTCTACATGTATCTTCAGCAAGTGCTATCAGAAATTCAATTGATTAAGCATTTACATATTGCCAGCTGAATCAGAAAACCATGGAAATAGATCCCCATACACCAGCATCTTACCTGCAGATGATCCCCAATTTTTGCAGCAGTTTGTCCCACACTAGAGATTCGTGAGTCTAGCCGAGCAAAGCTATCAAAAAGACCATCTACACCTTTTTCCAGCTGAAGAAACACAAAGGACCATGTACTTTAAGAATAATGTAAATCACGAATGCATGCTCACCATGGTTACCCTGCAGATCAAGTATTTATAATTGTTTTCCAACTATAACCATGTTAAATAGCAAGTCCTTTTCTATCGTGTCACAAAGCCAATTCCTTAATTTGAATCACACCTATCAGCAGAAAACCTTAAATTTCTTGCTAACAAATTAATATGGTGACATTTTTTTTTTTTTGGTTGGCAATATGACTTGAACCCACAACCTCAAGATTGCAATAGTGAGAACCTTCCACTGTGCCATGAGCCCTTGTCAATACTATGAACTTCTTGAGACCAAATGGGCTACTAGATTAAGTAGGATCGTGGCAGCAAGGACTTTTAACGAAAATATATATCTTCACATTCCTATTTATTTTGTGCAATTCAAGAAGTGCATTTTCATAAACACGGGGTCCATCTCAAAGGAAAAACAGAAGAGTAGTTGTTAAATGTCTAGTCACATTGCAACAAGACAGGTCAATTCCAAAATGGTTAGTCTTGCTCAAGAAAGGCTCTCTCTCTCTCTCTCTCTCTCTCTCTCTCTTCTTCTTCTTCTTCTTCTTCTTCTTCTAATTCTTCTTCATCCTTTTTTTTTGGCAGTTTGGCCCTGAAAGTTATACAATCACTCTAGGAACACAAGAAGCATTTGAGATTTTGTCTATTTTTCAAACTTACTAAAAGAAAAGAAATTAGGATTGCTCTGATGAACTGAATAACTACTCAGAAATGTTTATCGTAATATTCAAAAATCACTAATGGAGCAAAGCAAAAGAGTGCTAAGAGAGTCAACGAAGCTGAAGAAGCACCCGGTTAGGACGTTCTCAGTACTAGTCGATGATAACTATACTAACCTCAGAAAGTGTCTTCCGGTGCTTTGAATCCTGGATGGAAACCTCCCTCTTGAGATTATAGAGTCTGGAATCAATCTTTAGAGCAAAACAAGTATAGATGAAACTTGATTGGAATATTTGAAAGGGAAAATTATATACATTAAATTACTTATACTTCTCAAGATATACCTGGTGCCGAAGATCCACCAACTCTCTGCAAGAATCCTTGAACAAAGTCAGAAGAGCATCTACTTCTGGAAATAGTGGAGAAGATGCTGCTTGGGCTGATTTAGCCATATCTGATCGCAAATGACCATTTGGCATAGTATCCTGCCCCACAAAACTACTATTCCCCTCTGACGTATCCACTTCATCTTCTTGAAATGATGGAAGGAGTTCATTTACCAAGTTACCAAATAAGGCATCAAAAGAAAAATTGCCCTACAAAAAACAAAAGCCTTGACATCCACTTCATTTTACTTTGAGACTAATAACTAAGCTGAGATGAAATATTACAAGCACAACATTGATAAATCCAAGCCACACACATCACACATTCCCTATGAATTGGCACTCTCCAATTTATGGGTCTGATATGCGGAGCTTCAATTCATGAATAGCAAGCCCATTGAAAAGATTTTGAAAGGGAGAAGAAAGAGCATATTATCCACTTCTAAAAAGTGCTCTCTATTGCTCTCTCTTTCTATCTAGTATATACATGTATAAGGGGCATCTTTTGTAATTTAAACAAAGTTGTTTATATCAGTCAAATGAGTCTTAAATTGGGGTGAGTGCCTAGATTCATCATAGGTTGGCTCCATTAGAAGTTCCCTTTCTTAAAGTAAGGAACCAGTTCTCCCTTGAAAATTCTCCTGGTATGTACATACATTCATACATACATATATAATCTTATTAGCTCTTGAAAATTCTACTATAAACACCTTAATTATCATCAGGTGGTGTGGATGGTGACAACATGGCGAGTAGGGCAACTGGGAGCAATAACAATACATGGGTGAGCGGGATGCGATAGGGAACACATGTATAGGTGGGTCAGCTATCACTCCATCCAATAGTCCAAGGTGTGAGATCTGAGCAATATAAAAATCAATGACATTTTAAAGTCAAATTTTCAAGTGCTAAAATCATGGCCCTACGATGATCATAAAGGGCAAACTTGACCAAATCCCCATCTATGCCATCCCCTACATACCCCAACTGCACATCAGCCCAAGTAGGCCCCATGGCCCACCATGTCAGATCAAGACTCTCTCTCTGTATAGGATCTTGTATCCTAATGTAATGTTTAGCATTAGTTAATTGCCTGTTAGTCAATTAAGTTTGTTTAGAGTCCACGTAAGTCGAATTTACTATTAGGATCATATGTGCGAAATTTTGTCGGGCTTTGAGCTCATTTGAGTGTAGTGGGGGGTAGTTTGCAATTTTAAAAAGTTTACGAGGGATTTTTGTAATTTTTTATTTGTGAGATTTTAGGTTCATCGAGTAGATAACCTAATTCCACGAACTTTATCGTTATACCTCAACTCAAACCAAACCCTCAAAGACCACCTAAAATCCTAACCAGATGAACCAGGGACCTGTTAGTAATTTCCATAAACCCATAACCCTTTTTAAACCACCGACCCTCTCCCATTTCTTTCTTCCTTCTCTTCTCTTTTCGCATGTTTCCTTCTGCCTCCTCACGCAGCGCTACCAATGGAACACCCGAGCACCCCCTTCATCTTCGATCATCTCCTTCATCTTCCCCAAGCTACCACCACCCCGAAGAACCAACCCTCGTGCCACCTTGTCATCTCTTCAACCCTAGGTAAGCTTGGGTTCATGTAGGAGCTAGGGCTTTTGGATTCTTAGCTTAGTATGGTTTTGGCTTAGCTCTTTAGTCTATTCTCTCCCATGCTATATGTTGGTTTTAGTTGGTTTGGGTTCTTCCTTGAGTTTGAGCTTCATCAGTCAACCATGAGCTAGGGCATTACCCATTTTTGTGTTTTCCTCATCAAGGCAAGTAGAAACCAGGCATCCATTGATGACATGCCTTTTCACAATTGATTCTAGCATATTAATTGCTCATTGATCTTCATTTGCTCTTTTTTTTATTGAAAGTGGAATTACATGCTATAATAGGTTTAAATTTGGAATGGAATAGAATGGTTGAATTTGGAGGATGAAAATAGATGAATTGGAGAGGCTAGGCCGTATGATGTTTGTGTAATCATGTGGAAAGAAGTTGGGATTGGAATGGCCTGTTTTCAAGTGAAACAGGGATTCCGGTTTCGATTTCTGAAGAACCCCAGTTGACCGTCGAAGGTCTTATGGTCAATCGTGGGTGGAGGGTTTCTCTAATGAACCCATTTAAATGTTTCAATTTTTGAAGCCCAGTCGACACCCCAATCATGGATGATGGGAAGTTTTAGGTTAGGTTCTATCTGGGATGAGGACCAGATGAATACCATTTTCACTTTCAACTTTGGTATCTCGGTCAACCGTATGGTCAGCCGCGGTCAATCCCAGTCGACCATGGTCCATATCTCGGTCGACCATTGACACAAGATTTTCTGGAAAAATCCTTATTGCTGAGGGACTTTAGGCTTGGTTTGGAACCCCTTTGGCCTACTTTTTTTAAGGACTCATTGTTGGACCTTGAGTAACATACCCTCACAGATTGTTTTGTTCACGTACATTGTACAGCCTACCTCGAACTCGAATGATGTAATGGATGGAGATACTCAGTAATGGCCCATGCACGGATGAATTGGATGGAGTGTCTCAACCTTACCTCACCTGTGGTTTGAATAAGGATGTTGGGTACGGAATGATGATCATTGACTAAGGAGTTGAGTTGTAATTACTCCTTTATTATCGATCGTATCATATTGCAGTGTATCGTCTTGCTATTGATGTTCACATGTCTCGTTCATGTTCTACAGCTTTGATTATTGTTTTCTTTTTTTGTAAAGGGATCACATTGAGAACTTAGAATAATTGTACTTAGGATCCCCTTTGATATTGATTGAAGTGTTGTGGCTTGGCGGTTTGTAGTATTGGATTCGGGAGGACTACTTGTATTGAATGTGATTATTGAATGTGTATTGAAATATCGAATGTGGAATAGTTCCTCCATCATTTGGACCTATCCTTGTAGGCAAGCCAGCCAATCACTAATGGACTTAGGATTCTTTGAGTTCAGCACCACTAAGTCATTCTAAGTCTAACACAGTAAGGGTACCTCTGTGCAGAGACTATTGATACAGATCAAGGTCTTTTGGATGACTACGCAGATCGGTAATGACACAAATGTACACCGTGATGTGGACAAGGTTATTTATCACTCGATCCCAGGTTTTCCCAGTGATATGACCAGTTTGACCTACCATTGCTTTGGATGGGGCCTTGTGCTCTGACTTTGGACAAGTGATATACACCTGATGCTAGACTGATCCTCTGATGACTGTGGACGGGGTTTTACCAGATGTATTGGCCTATGGGGGTTTGATGCAGGACGATGCAAACCTATTCTATGACAATGTAGTTGAAGTGCTGAAATCAGAAAAGTGCAGAAAGTTCAGATCTGGATCTGAAAATTGTATAAAATTCAGATCTGGATCAGTACAAATCGTCTGTCAATTCCAAGGGGTGGGTCAACAACAGATCTAGACCCTTATCACAGATCCCGCAGTAATAGTTCCCAGATTTAATAGCGGATCTTAATGGAAGGCAGAACTTCCAACACTTAGGGCTTGTTGTGGTTCAGTTGTTCAAGATCAGATCTGGGCTCTTGTGGTGGCCAGAAGATGCTCAAGAAGAGAAGAGTAGAAGAGATAGAGAATACCTTTGTTGGGCTCTCACCAAACTCCAATCACAGGGGGCGTTAGAAGTGGTTGGCAAGAAGGTGGCTTGCAACCAAGTGGAGAAGAAGAAGAAGAAGAAGAAGCTCCTTTCTTATTCCAGAATTTTTTTCTTACATGCATCATTGTTGGTGGAGAAGACCTAACCCTAGACTTAAAGGATTCTCCAACAAAAAAAGGAAAAGAAGAAAGGAAGGAAGAGAACAAAAGGAGGGAATTTAGGATCTTGCGCAAGATGGACTTGCGCACCTTGGAATTCATGCGCAAGTCCTTCTTGCGCACATGCTCTTTTTTTTTTTTTTTTTTTCACTTATGAAGGCGGTCCCCCTTTTACTCCCTTACTTATTACATAGACAAAACGAAACGGGTCCCTCTACAGACTCTAATAAAAAACTTAATTGGGACCAAACTAATTAAACAATTAGACTATGGGACCAAACAAATAACTTAAGGAAAGAAATAAATTAAACATGGGACCCAATACATTAACAAATCAAACCATGGGCCCTCCAAACAAAACAAATCCAAGGACCCCTTCACTTCTCCAATCCATGTGCCACTTCCCTATGTGGGATCTTCACTGTAATTGGGCACCTGGGCCGTCGATGCTCCGCCATCGTGATCAAACAAAATCCAACCGTCGGATCTCCTCCGAAAGATAATCCAACGGTGGATTTGTATTTTCTTCGCGTTCAATGCCATAGTATTGATCATCCAACCAGATTAGAGCTTGATCGGCTGCCCTGCACGTTCTTCTCTGATAAACTTTGTATGGTTTTGGGGAATTTGGTAAGATGTCCCCATCATTGCCCCGCGGCTGCGAAAATCTCACCTCTGGTGAGATGAAACTATCAAAGCGTTCCAAGAGATCGGGATCAAGGCGCTGCAATTCAGTCCTTGTGATCCAGGTGCTGTCATGCTGAGGTCGATCCTTCCATTTGACAAGAAATTTTTTAATGCCCCCATGTCTGGTGGAGACCAATTGGTCATCCAATATATCTTTTACTACATCCTTCAACTGAGCTTTAGTTTTAGGAGGGGGGGTCGGCTGGGGTAGGTGAGAGAAGGATGCCGGCTCAAAATTAGGTAACGGAGAAGAAACACCAGATGGCGCAATGGGGGATGGTGTGGGGCCATGAAAAGGAACAAGGTCTTCAATGTTGAAAGTGGAACTAATACCCATATCAGAAGGAATGTCCAGCACATACGCATTAGGACCCAACCTGTTCAAAATCTTGTATGGACCCATACTGCGAGCCTGTAATTTCTTGGCAATTCCCTGCGGGAATCGCTCAGGCCTTATGCGAACCATAACATCATCACCCACCTGGAATTCTGTGAATCTGCGATGTGAATCAGCAAATGATTTGTACTGTGCATTATGTAAATTAATTTGTTTCCTGATTTCAGCATGTAATGCATGTATGCGTTGAATGAATGCATCAGCAGACTCAGAAGGACGATGAATGGATGAGATGGGAATGAGATCTATAGGCATTCTAGGTTTGTAACCAATGACAGCTTCAAATGGACTCATGCCTATGGACCTATTGACTGAACTATTGTATGCAAATTCAGCTATTGGTAAAACAGATTCCCATGTTCGCACATGTTCACCCACAAGACACCTCAACAGATTTCCCAAACTTCTGTTCACTACCTCAGTTTGTCCATCAGTCTGTGGATGATAGGCAGAAGAAAATTGCAATTTAGTGCCTAAGAGTTTCCACAGTGTTTTCCAAAAATAGCTAGTGAACTTCACATCCCTGTCAGACACAATGGTCTTAGGGACACCATGAAGGCTGACAATACGCTCAAAGAAGATCTTCGCGATATGCGAAGCATCAGAAGTTTTTGAGCATGGAAGAAAATGGGCCATTTTGGAAAAACGGTCCACAACGACAAAGATGGAATCGTGCTGATTGGATGTCTTAGGAAGCCCAAGCACGAAGTCCATGCTAAGATCTTGCCACGGTGCGTGAGGCACGGGCAAAGGAGTATACAGGCCGGTATTCTGTTTGCGTTGCTTTGCTAATTGGCAAGTACGGCAACGCGCAATCGTGTGCACAACATCTCGCATGAGACTTGGCCAGTAAAAACGATCTTCCACGAGAAGGATGGTCTTATCCCGACCAAAGTGACCTCCCACGCCTCCCGCGTGGAGTTCCCAAATTAAAAACTCTCTCATGGAAGTCCGGGGAATGCAGATCTGATTACCTCTAAAGATATAACCGTCTTTCAACGTAAATGGATCAATGCTTCTTAGAGGATTGTCAGAAAGTGAAGCAAACATATCCCCAAAATCAGGACAAGTAGGGTAATCATCTCAAAGACGATCAAACCCTGTGACTTCGACATTCATGGAGTGAATTAAATGGATCCTGCGACTTAACGCATCAGCTAGTTTATTATCCACTCCCGCTTGTGTTTTAACACGAAAGTGTATTCTTGCAAAAGTTCAACCCATTTGGCATGTTCTCCTTTCAACTTAGATTGGGAATTTAAGTATTTTAAAGCGTCATGATCAGAGAACAGGACAAATTCTTGCGGCAAAAGATAATGTCGCCAATGTTTAAGGGTTTGCACTAATGCGTAGAATTCCCTTTCGTAATTGGAATACTTCCGTCGCTTAGCATCATTCAGCTTTTCGCTGAAGTAAGCGACTGGGTGTCCTTCTTGGCTCAAGACACCTCCTATTCCCACACCCGACGCGTCACAAGCCACTTCAAAAACTTTAGAAAAATCGGGGCAATCGCATGACAGGGGCCTCTGTCATTTTGACTTTAATCTCCTGAAAAGCGGCAGTAGCAGCTGGGCTCCAACGAAACTCACCTTTTTTCATGCAATCTGTGATAGGAGCCATGATGGTACTAAAGCCTTTAATGAATCGACGGTAAAATGTGGCCAGACCATGAAAGCTACGAACCTCATGAATATTGGATGGAATTTTCCATTCAACAATAGCTCTAATCTTCTCAGGATCAACAGCCATGCCCGCAGCAGATATTACGAAACCTAAGAAAACCAAATTATCCGCCATGAATGTGCATTTCTTAAGGTTTGCATATAGTTGTTCTTTCCGCAAAGTACTACAAACTTGCCACAAGTGTTTAAGATGTTGTTCTGTAGTAGTGCTGTAGATAAGAATATCATCAAAATAGACTACCAAGAACTTACCAATAAATGGCCTCAACACTTGTATCATGACCCGCATAAAAGTACTTGGTGCGTTTGACAACCCAAATGGCATGACAAGCCATTCATATAGCCCATCCTTCGTTTTGAAGGCAGTCTTCCATTCGTCGCCAAGACGAATACGAATCTGATGGTAGCCACTCTTAAGATCTATCTTGGAAAAGATAGTAGCACCAGCCATCATGTCAAGCATATCATCTAACCGAGGTATCGGAAATCGATACTTAACGGTAATCTTGTTGATAGCTCGACTATCCACGCACATCCTCCACGTTCCATCTTTCTTTGGAGTCAACAGTGCGGGAACAGCGCAAGGGCTTAAGCTCTCCCTAAGGAAACCCTTGGAAAGAAGCTCCTCTACCTGCCGTTTTAGTTCTGCATGTTCTGCAGGATTCAAGTGATAATGGGGCAAGTTAGGTAGGGTCGCTCCTGGAACGAGGTCAATTGCATGCTGAATATCACGCATGGGCAGGAGCTCGTTCGGTAAGTCATCAGGAAAAACATCCCTAAACTCATGAAAAACAGGTTCCACAGCACATGGAACATCAATAGTGGACTCCTTACCAACATCCGTAGAAACTACGGCATAAACAATAGGATCCTCCTTAGAGCCCTTATGAGTCCTCTCATCTAACTCAGCCTGGAACTCACTTGCACTTAAGATGTATAAACCCTTGGTTGTAGGAGTGGAAGCACTAGTACTGGGTTTAGCACTGTCTTTAGGGTTATCCTTGCCTTTAGGGGGTAATGGATGTAATTTTAGCTTCTTGTCTTTGAATTGAAAGGCACAAATGTTTGTACGCCCAAAGTTGGTAACATCCATATCATAAAGCCAAGGTCTCCCTAAAATGATATGTCCCACGTCCATGGGAACCACGTCACACCAAAGCTGGTCCTGATAGGTGGACATACTAATTGGGACCAAGCACCGTTGGGTCACGGGAATGGATGTAGAATCCACCCAAGAGACGCGGTATGGCTTAGGGTGTGGAACAGGGGTCAAGCCTAGTCTAGACAAGTTATTGGCTGACACCACATTGGTACAGCTCCCGCTATCAATAATGATCTTGCAACTCTTCTCATTACACTTGACGTAGGTATGAAAGATGGAAGTTCTACGCCAATCCTCATTTTCTTGAATGGTAAATGCACATCTTACAACCATTAATTTTGGTGGATCATCTTTTGTTAAAGATTGTGCATTTCCATGTTGAGGATAGGAGGGTGTAAATCGAAGAAAGGATACCCGATCTTCCGGATTTTCACAATCGTCATCGCTAGGCACAAAATCCGGGATATAGGTATCTACCGTAGGATCATTCTCATCTTCTACGTCTTCTACGCAGAGATTGATGTTGCGGGTAGGACATTCACTGGCGTAGTGTCCATAACCGTGACATCTATGGCAGGTGAGAGATTTAGAACTGCCACTAACGATTCCTTTGCCTTTGTTATCCCTAAATGTATGCGGTCCATTTGTGGGATTACGGTTAAATTGGGAATTTGAATTAGATTTGTTACCCGAGGAATAAGGCTTGGAATCTGTTCCCCGATAATCACTGCGTTTAGCTTGCTTATTTTTCATGGCTATCTCGAGGTTAAGGGTTACCTCGTAAATGTCTTCTAAGCTAACCGTTTTTACAGTGATTAGTTTCCTTTGAAATTCGGGCCGAAGACCTGTTCTAAATTTTGAAATTCGCTCAGGAAGGTCTTCTTGGGTATTACATCTTAAATTAAGTTCTTCGAACTTATTGATGTATTCGGTCACGGACATGCTACCCTGCCTAAGGTTAGACTTTTGATCTAAAAGTCTATCCCTGTAAGATTGGGGCTGATACTTGACCCGTAAGTGTTCCTTCATTTCATCCCAAGTATCAATAGGTGCCTCATGGCGACGCTGTAAACCCCGCTCAAGATCAACCCAGTACAAACGGGCTTGACTCACCAATTTCATTTTGGCGAATCGGACCTTCCTTTCTTCAAACATATCATACCAATCAAAATAATGGTCCATGTCAGATTCCCAATCAGAGTAGACCCTAGGATCAATGCGACCATCAAAGGTTGGGGCTTCAACCTTTACACTTCTCAGGGCCCACTCTTCAGGATTCCGTCTCCTGCCTTGGGGCCTACGGTCATCACCCGCCTCAGATTCGAGGTCGGTCTCATTATCTCGCTCTCTACCCCTATGTCTCCCTTGTGGGCGATTCCGAACATGACGATGCCCGTCATCATCACGTTGGGACCTTTCAATCTGTTCGAGGCGTGCCTCGAGACGAGTTGTGGCCTCATGAAGGCGGATGTCAGATTGCGCCTGCATGGCAGCCAATCTCTCATTCATAATGACATTGTTCTTGGCCAGAGCCTCATCCATCAACTTGGAAATTTGGGATGAATCCATTGTAAGGTGTATGATGCAATGATGTGTTATGCACTGCTAAAATTAATTTCAGAACTGAGATCAGATTCAGATGCGTTGCAATGATGTTTTATGCACTGCTGAAAATAATTTCAGAACTGAAATATAATGCAATGATGTTTTATGCACTGCTGAAATTAATTTCAGAATTGAAAATCAGATTCAGATGTGATGCAATGTTACTTTATGCACTGCTGAAAATATTTTTCAGAACTGAAAAGCAACTGCAGTTGTGATGCGATGCTGTGTATGCTTTGCAGAGAAAAATTTCAGAGCTAAAAATCAATTGCAGATGTGCACTGCTGAATAGATTTCAGATCTGTAAATTGCAGACGTGATATAATGAATGGTGGACTGATACCAACAGATTTCAGATCTGTAATGTTGCAGTCGTGATATGATGAATGGTGGACTGATCAACAGATGTCAGATCTGTTATTTTCAGATTTGAAAGACGTTCCAGAACTGAAAATAATTGCAGAACCCTAAGTGAACCTATGGCTTTGATACCAAGATTGATGCAGGACGATGCAAACCTATTCTATGACAATGTAGTTGAAGTGCTGAAATCAGAAAAGTGCAGAAAGTTCAGATCTGGATCTGAAAATTGTATAAAATTCAAATCTGGATCAGTACAAATCGTCTGTCAATTCCAAGGGGTGGGTCAACAACAGATCTAGACCCTTATCACAGATCCCGCAGTAATAGTTCCCAGATTTAATAGCGGATCTTAATGGAAGGCAGAACTTCCAACACTTAGGGCTTGTTGTGGTTCAGTTGCTCAAGATCAGATCTGGGCTCTTGTGGTGGCTAGAAGATGCTCAAGAAGAGAAGAGTAGAAGAGATAGAGAATACCTTTGTTGGGCTCTCACCAAACTCCAATCACAGGAGGCGTTAGAAGTGGTTGGCAAGAAGGTGGCTTGCAACCAAGTGGAGAAGAAGAAGAAGAAGAAGAAGCTCCTTTCTTATTCCAGAATTTTTTTCTTACATGCATCATTGCTGGGGGAGAAGACCTAACCCTAGACTTAAAGGATTCTCCAACAAAAAAAGGAAAAGAAGAAAGGAAGGAAGAGAACAAAAGGAGGGAATTTAGGATCTTGCGCAAGATGGACTTGCGCACCTTGGAATTCGTGCGCAAGTCCTTCTTGCGCACATGCTCTTTTTTTTTTTTTTTTTTTCACTTATGAAGGCGGTCCCCCTTTTACTCCCTTACTTATTACATAGACAAAACGAAACGGGTCCCTCTACAGACTCTAATAAAAAACTTAATTGGGACCAAACTAATTAAACAATTAGACTATGGGACCAAACAAATAACTTAAGGAAAGAAATAAATTAAACATGGGACCCAATACATTAACAAATCAAACCATGGGCCCTCCAAACAAAACAAATCCAAGGACCCCTTCACTTCTCCAATCCATGTGCCACTTCCCTATGTGGGATCTTCACTGTAATTGGGCACCTGGGCCGTCGATGCTCCGCCATCGTGATCAAACGAAATCCAACCGTCGGATCTCCTCCGAAAGATAATCCAATGGTGGATTTGTATTTTCTTCGCGTTCAATGCCATAGTATTGATCATCCAACCAGATTAGAGCTTGATCGGCTGCCCTGCGCTTTCTTCTCTGATAAACTCTGTATGGTTTTGGGGAATTTGGTAAGATGTCCCCATCAGGGTTGCTTATATTGTTTAGTGTCTTGGATTAAGATTTTATATTTTTGATTCACCGCCTATTGTTTCATTGTACTCAGCATGATCACATTGTCTTTATTCTCTTCGATATCTGTTATGGTTTATGTCTATTAACCTGCTAACTATTCGTAGTCTAATGATGTTGTGTTTGGTGCATAGGTACCGAGCCCTTCTATCCCAAGGAGGAGGTGGGTGAGGCACTTCAGAAGGATTAGCCTAATGACCACGAGTGGTGTGCCAACGACATAGTCTAAGTCATCTTGGCTAGCACATGAGAGCCTCGCTTTATTTTGGATAAGTTTTGTGGTTCCTTTTGTGGCACAGCTTTTCGGGGGCCCTGTAACTAAAATACTTTTCTTTATTTTAGTTAAACTTTAATGATACTTTGTTTTATTTTGGTTAAACTTTAATGATATATCTTTTGACTTGTGTGTTCTGAAATGTTTTATCATACCAATTGTTATTTAATGCTTCTGCAATTATTTTGGTGATTATCAAATATTTAATCTCACCGCAAACCAATGATCCTATGTGAGACCGTAATTGGGGGCCACATGTATGTTTACTGACAAGAATTTTGATTGGCCCCTAATTTCATGCATTATCCCCGGTTTATGGATTGGTGTCATGACATTCTCCCTCTTATCTCTCAATCTCACAATCTATCTATGCACGCACACATATTCACGTACAATAACTTATGGGTGTAGTAGTACAATGGAAGCTTTGAAACCAACCTAGACTTCTACCAATACATGTAGTCAATGTGTACTATACTACCATACACTACATAAATAGGGGCCCAGTCAGGTTTAATTCCCATCCAATCATCCAAGGGGTGTGATATAGGCCACATGCGAAAATCAAATGTGCATTTAAGTCAAATTTTTAAGTGCATAAATCACAAACCTAGGATTATCAAATCTGAGCTAAAAGTTGACTCATGCCATATCCATGTGATGCCTTACACATCCAACCAACCCTGATGAACAAGCATCAGCAGGTACCATAGACACAATCACACCCCTCATGTATTACTACTATGGGTATAGATTGCATAAACCAATACTCTAAACTAACAAAAATTTTGCATAAGAAAATTAAGGCGTCTGCAACAGTTTATCTGAAAAGACCATATACTCAAAATCAAACAATGTACAAGACAGTCATGACAAAAACTATGATAAGCAGTGGTTATTGGACTTTGTATAAGCCGAGACAAAAAATGAAACAAAGCAAGAGATACAGCTCTTTAAAGAGATTCATATGTAGTGTATCTCTAGAAGGACCACCTCCCAACAGAGCCAACACATCCAAATTGAAGATTGTACGAAGATGAAAGAAAAGAATTCATATTATTTTGTTAACCCAATAATTATATTTTCTTCAGGAACATAGATTTAAAGAATACCTTAAAGTCATCTAAGTCAAGAATAAGTGGAAGGGAGCTAACAGATGAAGCTTTTGAAGATTTATCACCCTTAGTTCCATCTCTAGTCTCTCTCATCTGTTTCAAGAAAAAAAAAACCAAATAAGAATGTGTAAGGTAGAGGGTCAAACTTTTTATACAACTGATAAGATAGATGTAGCGGAAATGAGAATGCTTAGGTGGATGTGTGGTAAAACTAGGAAATATAAAATTAGATATGAGCACTTTCGAGAACATTTAGGGGTAGCACCAATAGGGGATAAGATTAGAGAAACCCGTTTAAGATGATTTGGGCATATTGAGCGTAGACCAGTAATAGCACCGATGAGAAAAAGTTTGGATATACAGGTAGAGGGCCCATCAAGAGGTAGGGGCAAGCCGAAGAAAACATGGATGAAAATCATTAATTTAGATTTGAAGAAGTTTCACTTATCGAAAGATTTAGCTCAAAATAGAACAGAATGGAGAAACAGAATTCATGTAGCCGACCCCAACATGGTTGGGATAAGGCTTTAATGATGATGATGATAAAGAAGGCAGCATTTTACTACTCAAAGTGCCAAACAAAAATAGCATATCAGATGCGGAAGTCAAACTAAGAAGATAAAGTTGAATATCTAGAAACTTTGTAACAATCTATACTAGTGACAACTAGCAAAGGATCAATGCATGGGAGATTGGTTAGCTAAACTCATAGTGGGGGGATCTCAAATCCAGATATAACATAAAAGCACGGCACAAGTCATATAACTAATAAAGAACTTTTGTAAATAAATCAAAGATTCTGATTACACAAATGAAAATCTCAAGAAAACTGCACTCTTTACAGATTTATAGAGCAATCTTATCTTCTAGGCTGCACATGATAGTGGGAGAGAGTGAGTTCTCTTCTTTTACCTTAGTTTTGAGTTAATTGCATTTCAGATAAAACAGTCGCCTGGACCATTAGAATCTTTGTACCAGGATAGGTTGTATAATATGGTCTCCTACACAACAACAGAACTTTTTCGTGGGTAGTAGTGGGAGAGAGTGAGTTTTCTTCCTTTCCTTTAGCCTTGACTTAATTACATTTTTCCTAAAACAGTCGCCTCGACCATTAGAATCTTTGTAAATCTGGATATGTTGTATAATATGGTCTCCTAAACCAAAATAAGACTTTTTCATTGGTAATAGAAAGATATATTACATGGAGAATTCCTAAACCTTTCTGTATATAATCTTTTTTCTTTTTTTTTTTTGTGTGTGTGCGCGCGTGTGTGGTAGAATGAGATCCAAATGCATCAAGATGAATTGATAGTTTCCATGAATACCCACAAAGAACAAGTAATTTTTTCTAGAAAATATGGCATTTCACAAGATGTTAAAGAGTGGTACAGACATGTTATTTGGCTAAAGAATGTTGGTACCTACATAAGTTTGCTAATAGGAGATAACTCTCGTGTCTTGTCGGAGATGTGAGATTAGCAGTTGTGTGTGGAAACAGTATAAAAGTTACCAATTTAGGTGAGACCATGGTTTAAAAAATCGGCCGATACCGGTTCGTATCGGCCGATACGTACCGGTATCGGCCGGTACCGAGACGATATTTTGATGTGTATCGGTCTCAGTACCGTTCTGTCAAAATATCCCCAAATTATCGGGATATATCGGCCGATATTTTGAAAATATCGGTCATATGTAATATTTATTTTTTTTCAAAATTTTTTTAAAAATCTAATATTAAAATAGGATATTTTGAGGATTTCACCACAAGTTTGTTTTTTGTTTAAGTAAGTATGATTATTGCATACTTCATATATGATAGCTTCTTATTATTTTTTCATGTAATTATTTTTATATTCTTAAATTTATTTTCGGATTTTTTTAATAATCTAATATTAAAATTAGATTTTTGAGGATTTCATCACTAATTTATTTTGTAAAATAAGCATAATCATTATATGCTTCATGTTTGATAATTTTTTTCATTGTTCGTTTATGTAATTTGTTTTATATTTTAAAATTTATTTTCATATTTTCTAATAATTTAATATTAAACTATTATATATTTAGGTTTTCACTATAAATGTCATTTCTTAATTTTATATAATCATTGTATAGTTCATATATGCTAATTTTTTACGGTTATTTTATCATTTATGTGATTATGTCAATATTTTTTGTATTTGTGAATTTATTTTTGGATTATTAAAATATGGTATTAGAAAAAAATTAATGCATCATTTAAATATGCCTATTTGAGATTTCAAATGCTAAAATGATTTGTCTTGGTTTCTATTATTTTTTGGAGCTTAACTTATAGGTAAGGCCAACTAGCAAAGTTCCTTAAAGATAATTCATAAGTTATAATTATTGTTCTTACAAAAAAAAAAAATCACAATTTCAGACAGGACAGCGATGCGGGATATCATAACTTAGGAGGACCGATATTTTGATTTATACTTGTTACTAATGAAAACAAATATTGTTTTCCAGCATTTTCTAATATTTTGGATTTTTTGGATATTTTTTCAAATTTTTTTGGATTAAAAAAAAATTCACACCACGACGACCGCGAACCGCGACCGATACCGATACCGTATCGGTTTTTGGGACCGACCGATACCGCGATTTTCATCCATGGGTGAGATAATGGCATCTTTGTAAGGTTCTCTAGCCTTGCTAGATGCTTCGGTGGCTAAGGTTAAGTGGATACCACAAATAGTCCAGTAGATTTGTGATCAATTGCAAACTTATGCTTGTAGCACAGCCAGGAAACTTCGCCAAGTGGAATTTCTCAATTACTGATTTATTTACGAAATGAAGAAGCCCCTTTACTGTCTGTTAGCTTCCTGATATCACTTTTTCTTTGGTAAACAGCACAGTTGGAAAAGGCAGTATCATGCCACAGGAGTGAGCAGCACTTGCAAGCATTTCTTCCCATCTTCCCTACCATAATCTGATTGGGCAACATGATAGATTAGGTGACTCCCACTTTTATTTGTCCTCCAACCATTCCCACCTTTTGGGAAGAGAACTATGAAATAGAACAGAATGGAGAGCTATAAAGCCAATTGGTATTGAGCAATACACAGATAAGTAAAACAAAAAAGGCTTGAAGATTAGAGAAGGACTTGAGGCTTCTTTAAAAAGAGAAAAAATAGTGATAATAGTGAGTTTTAAGAAGACTTACATTTGTGAAAGGAGAAAGATAAGGAGAGAGAGTTGACGAAGTAACGTAGGAGTTTCAAGTTCCGGTTGTTGTTGGATAAAGAAATTTGAATTAAATAATGAATTTTGAAAAAAAAATCAAAGGAATAGTGGAGTAGTTGAGATTCAAAGTTGACAATAATTGAATGAAAGAGTCAAGATTGGGATTAAGTTGCCAAAATTGAAATCAAAATCAATCGCTATTATATTTAGTAGCACCCTTCTCCACAAATTCTAATTACATTAAAATGTATCTATAGGCATATATACTTCTATAGAAATGGTCCTAACTCCTAAGCATTAATTGAGTCTCATAGAAGAAATCATGCGAAGCAATTTGATGATTGGGCTCAATCAGTGTCCTTGGATCAACAGCCAATTTAGATATAATGAATAATAGTCTTAATTGGTTGACAGTCACATTTCATATCACAAGAGGTCTGATAAATAGAAAAGAAAATAAGTTTAAAAAAAATATATTTCAAACGAAAAAGAAAATGGCAATGCATTCAAATCTTGGCAATCAAATCAGGAAAGATGCTTCTTTTGTGACTTGCCAAATGCTCTTGAAATCACCTCAACCTTTTGAATTTAGAACATTCATCATCAACAGAAAATGAATAAATGAACTTAGCAACAGTGACATCAAAAAAGACCATGTGCTTGTGTTAAGATTTTTCTGCATGTTGTTTAATTTATGTCCATTGTTTGATTTTCGTTCAATAAATAGAAGTATAGGTAATTACATTTACAGGTAAAGTAAGTGACCAAGTTCAAAGGATCCAAATGGGGCCTAAGCAGAAGAACAATTATAGTTCAATCACACATTTATCTCATGATCAAGACCATCAGTAGAACGTGGACCTATTACAAATCCCCAACCTCCTCCCGCCCCAATCAGAAAGGCTTTTCCATAGATAAAGCCAAAAAAGTAGCCTTTCCTTGTAGAAAATTGTACATTCCAAACAATGGGAAATGAGGTCTACAGAAAACTAAACATTTTTTGTCACATGTATGGCTCCATTATAGAAGGGCATTGGGTCTGGTGAGCATCCACTTAGAGAGAGTGCAGGGAATACTCTCTTAAGGACTAAGTATGCAGAGATGTATAAGTCCCAAATCGGAAAACATGCAAGTCATAATCCTAGGTATATGCGTGTGGCCTGGCCTTAATGTAAAAGTGTATGGCAAAATGAGGTTCAAATCCCATGAGCCAAAGGGGACAATATCATGTGGGTAGTGGGGCTACTATTCCTTTTTCACAGAAAATGCGATACACAAATGTGCCCGTAGTTATAGAAGAAGATGGTTATGGAAAGATCTCTATAATACATGAAAGAAATTAAAAACTTATAATCCTAGCACACTGCCTCTGCCATTTAAAATACCATACAGGGCAAGAATTCCCATTGCTGTCAATGTCTAGTTATGGGCCATTGGGTGGGCCATGTAATATGACAAATAGCAAATTCGCATCCTTTGTGACAAGAAAAAGCAATCATGTCCTCTTATTATCACAGTTTATACGCTTCAGAAGCTTCAATGTCCTCATTTACCTCTTTATTTAACACCATCATCATCTCTTATCCACCCAAAACACAGAGAGAGAGAAAGAGATCTTATATGAAATTTGAAATATAGACTAAGAGACAAAACCAATCATGTAAAATTTGCAAGGTGAAACCGAAAAAAGAGTTACCTCGTATGGCCTCACCACGTGCAGGTGCTTAAAAAGCTTAAATGTACAGATCTCCTCCTTTATCTGCAAAAGCAACACCATCATCAACTCTCATCAACCAATTACTCTCCAAGAGATTACCATAACTTAACAAACCAAGAACAGGTCTTTGCATGAAGCAAAATCTCTACATGCGATTATAAAAATCACAAAAACCAAATGAAGAAGAAGAAGAAGAAGAACAGAAAACGCGCTTCTCAACTGCTAACAATTTTTATCCGTAATTCCTAATACATAATGATCTTTCCTGCAATTTCCAGAGACCAACCTCTTTCAGTTGGATCTCAAAATCTGCAACCAAACAACTGTGATTAAACAACCCAAACAATCAAACACGCCCATTCCTCTCAAACCCATACCCAAATTCTAGAACAACTTCCAGATGAGAATGAAAAAATGACACCCAGATTGGATTGAAAAGAAGAAAGAAAAAAAAATGGGTAGCATTAGCTAAATCCAAAGAGTCAACCATACTAATCATATCCCAAATCTAACTCCTAGAAATCCAAAAAAAGGGGGATGAAATAAAGAGTACCCACGATCAGATTCCTATTGTTAATCAACTAAATCAAGATCAACAGTAAGTGGAAAGATGAACATCGTACCTGAGGATCCGATCGACCTTCAAATGAAGAGATTGAAAGCGAGATTGAATAAGGTGAAGAGACGTTTTTTTAATTTATGGGTGTACAATGCTTCGTATAGTTTGTCTGTCACAAGAAGGAATTTGGGGCTTCAACGCCGGAAGAGAGAGAGAGAGAGAGAGAGAGAGAGAGATTGGCCCAGCGATGACTAACCGGTCTGTTTTATGGGTTGGGTTTGGCATGTCAAAATGGGTGAAGCTGGCCGATTGTTGTAAAATATTGCCACCTGTCAGATAAGGAACCCTGAGTTGACAGAGTGGTCCACTCGGGGTGCTCATGGGTTGGACCAGTCAGGCCCGATCTAAGGCCAGTAGCTTTGGATCCGGCTGGGGTATCTAATCTGCTCTCTCTTATATTTTGGTCGGGCGTACGTTAAATGTTAGAAAGCCCAAAGCCTGGTGGGCCCGCAAGAATAAGGAGTGGTTGTATTTGTGTGGTTATTTGTCAAAATTATTGCTAGAAAGACAGAACATTTGACAAATAGCCTGGTTGGCCCATGTTTCTAAAGTTTGCCGGAGCTGGATATGCATAGCACAGTACAACCTGACCTATGATCACCCCTTGAGTGGAACTCCATATGGGGCTACTTAATGAAAATTTAAGCCGGTGAAAATGAATTTTCACATCTTTTTTAGATATCATCAAATTCCAATGCAATATGAGGTGGTCTCATTGTAAGATCAGTCATTGATTAATAACGAATACAATTAATAACAACAATAGTTAGTTAATGCAAGTCAGCTGGTAGCTCAATTAGTGAGACACCTCTCTTCCCTCTTCTATAGAAATAATCAGGGATTAATTCGTGATTATTGTATTAATAGTAGAGACTTGGGTGAGTGTGTGGGTTGGGTGTGTGATTACTTATCTTTTAAAAAATAATTAATTATTTAAGATTTTGTTAATCGGTGGGATAAGCCCCTATCGTAGTGGGATTTGGACATATCTCATACCAAAGCTAGGGGCTTGCTCACCACCTTTTGTAGTGAGGGCTAGGCAGAGAGTTGTTTTTGATGCTCAAAAGAGCTAGCTTCTTCTCTCTGTCAACACATGAAGAACCCTCAGGCCCTCTGCACTCCTACAATATCAGGGTTTACCTGGGTACTCTTTCCTGATCCGTGTAAACTTTAATTGTCAGTTACAAAAAATTGAGAATTGCCGCACTGAGCGGCCTGGCCTTATCGCCTTATTGCAGGAAAATTCTC
Organism: Sextonia rubra; assembly: GCA_037013555.1. NCBI lineage: Eukaryota > Viridiplantae > Streptophyta > Magnoliopsida > Laurales > Lauraceae > Sextonia > Sextonia rubra. The sequence continues at coordinate 72,427,497 of JASUAD010000001.1, forward strand.
ATACAATCAATTTGCTCATCCTTACCCAACTACCGATATACAGTGAACATCACCAAGTGAAGCTGCAATTGAGGATTCAATCACTTAGTGTAGCCTTCCTGTGTACCAGACATTATCAAGATAGACATCATCATCTTACGTTGTTTGCTTGGGATACAGTCACTGTTCATAGTGGGTAGAGTAAAATAAAATAAAATTGAGTGTCAAACCAATAGCAAAATAAAGTGGAGGGAGTTGAGAGTAAACACATATTTTGTCCTCGTGTGCTTTTTGAGGGTGCCTTTTGTTATTTTGTGCTTTTTAATAATACATTTTTTGTCATTTGTGTGCTATTAAAAGTATTTTTTGTCGTTTTGTGCTTTTAAGACCATCTCATTCAATTTTATTTCATTTTACTCTACCCTACAAACCAACAGGTGCAGCACAAGGTGCGACATTTTGTTAAAAATCCTGAAATATTATTGGCTTGAAGTTTAGCACAGAGCAACTTCTCCTTGTCATCTTTGCTCAACGTTGGCCAAAATGTGGAGATATGGATCTGCCGCAACCTACATTGGGAAGTTCTCTCCTACTCCTTAAAATTGAAAGTCATGACAGAGATTAGCGAGGTCTACTATCCTATCAACCAAATGCGATTGTTAGCTATGGATCTAGCCATGCATAATAAGGGTGCTTTTATGCAGGAGACGTGGGACAGGAAACAAGGTAGGAACTTGAGGATTTCTCGCTACACCAAATGTAAATGAAGACGCTAGAAAATCCGGCGCTATCTGTACCATGGCTTCCTGGAATAATGTGTCACACATGTACATCCTAAATTAGATGGGCTTTGAGCGTACGGTTAGACGAGCTCAAAATTCTCTAAGGGCTTCATGTCAGCACTCATCATCATCATCATCATTATCAAAGCCTTATCCCAATTTTATTGGAGTCGACTACATAAATTATATTTCTCCATTCTATTCTAAGCTTCATATCAGCAGTAAGTAGAAAAAAGACTATAATGCCCTTGTTTGTGCAATATTGCAATTTCTTGCAATGTTGCACAAATTTAAATATGTGAGTTGCAGAACTTTACTAATAATTTTTTGGACTGCAACATATTTTGAGAGCAGTAATTAAAATAAGTGTTAAGTTGGGATTGATTTTGTATTAATTATAGTCAAAGTGTATATTTCATAAATTCAGTGTTTTTAACCTTTCTTTTACGGTGGAATCTTTCTATCATTCCATGAAAATGATGCTATAATATTCTATGGCCTTTCTTACTGGGTCCTTGTTGTTTTGTTTGATGTAATTGGGGAATTTTGAATGAATGTATTAGAGGCTGGAGGGATCACAATCCTTCCTTTAATCACTGGCTGAAGTCAGTTTCACGATGTGTTGTATCTATGCAGATCAACCTGTTGAAATCAATCACTTATCAGAATGTGAGGCATATGTATGCATTTTTTTGAACGATAAGTGTGACTAAGACACTGCTCAAAGAGCCTGTTCTTTAGATAGATATTCTTGATTGATAGGCATGGGCCAATTTCTACTAGGCCTGAGACACAGCTGAATCTTCCACTCAAAGACTTGAGATATTATCCATCTGATAAACACCCTTGGTTGATGGACTATTAATTAGTTCCACAGAGCTGTAACACAGTGTGTCAAAAGACTATATCTGTGACCCCTTAAAATCAACTTGATAATGAAATCACAACACATTCTAAACTAGGAAATCCAAGACGAAGATGGGGGAAGTCGGACTGGAAAATGATACAAATTCAATGAAAACATTTGAACACAAAAACAGCTGATTACACCTTCACAATGAAGAAATAGAGAACTGATTTATTCTGACGCAAAAACAATTTGTTAAGAACGAGGACAAAAACAAGGCTTTCTTGCGTCAAGAATGATGACAGTAACAGGAGCTTCTTTCATTACTGGTGAGTCTATGCAGGGCAGTAGGATGGGCATAAAGCCAGCGGCCCAGCAGCATACACTACTGCCTGGTATTTCTCTCCAGACAATCTCTTCTTCTCATACCCAAGAGGAGAGCCATCGATGCTATAATTGAGATTAGTGAGGAGGTTGCACTCAGGGTTGGAAGAGTAGACCAGGTGCACAGTGCATGATTGGAGTGGGTGGTCCAAGCAGTAATGTTTCATCCCGAAACCTTTGAGCTCAGTGAGCATCCTGAAACCTTTGAGCTCAGCATAGGAGTAACCATTCTCATTAGTGATGAAATCCTTGTAGAAGCTCACTCTACCGTTGTAGTCTTTGCAGACAACACTGACTTTGGAAAACGGGATCGGCTCTACGCCGGTTAAAGACCAAGATCCCGTGCGGTTGCAGCTCTGGCAGTAGACCATGCCTTCCACTACTACCACCACCTCTGATTCATATGAGGCTTCTGTGGCTTCAAATGCAGTGAGGGCTAACAGTAGCACTGATTGAACTGATTCAAATGCAGTGGAGAGAAAGCAGAGCTTTTGGAATCCCATGTTCTATCAGTAATGTCTTGGGGATGTGAGCAGTAGAACTGATTAAATTAGAAAAAGATTGATGGAATACAGAGAATGATTACTGATTAGTACTGCATTGCATTTTCTAATGTATGGGATTCACTAATTTGTCATTGACATGGATACAACTAAATTACATTGCATTCAACATCTTGTGTATGCATTCATCATCTTGTGTACGTGATGACCACTTTCATGGTTTCAATTCTGAAGACGTAACCATCATAAATATAAGGTGCAGGTATGGGTATCCTTGGTCATAGCACCTCTATATGTATGATTCTAACTAGCATTTATTGTTACCCAACACTTACATAATTGGGTTGGCTGCACCATCTCCTAACGAAGTCTGTATCTGGAGGTCTGAGATAATTCCTCTCAAGACCAGCAAATGTTCTTATTGATGAAGACTTCCTATTTTAAATTGGTCGAGGGTGGGCCCTCCAAAATTGATAAAGACTTTCTATTTTAAATTGGTTGAGGGTGGGCCCTCCAAAATTGATAAAGACTTTCTATTTTGCTTTGGTTGGGCCCACCCAGAAGATAGGCCCTCCAAAAATAGGCATATGCCGTTGTGAGTGGCGAGCACACGGTATTCTTTAGTAAAAGGCGAAAGAATAGTTCGCTCTGTGCTCACCACACGGCTGCGTGCCTTTCTGGTATGGATCTCACATTCTTAAAACCAAGCTTGCTGGGCTTTGGCTTCTCATTCCTCTCCGATGTGGGATTCCTAAGTATCGTATCTCAAGCACAACTGCGCAACTTGGAAGTACCAAACAAATCCGCCATCTTTTGTGCATCGAAATGTAGTCTTTCTTCAAGGACAGCCATTGGGATGGCCACCACTGGAGTGTGAACTTTGAAAGGACCAAAATAGACGGCATAGATTAAGATCTGTTAGTTTGCTTGAGGAGAGTCACATTTGGGCTGCCAAGATCATCAACCGACATGAGCCCGATAGTGAATTTCATAGCGGGTTCGATCAAATGAATGGCTTAGATAATCCAATCGTGCTGCATATATATCAGATGAACCCAATAGAATTAAAGGTACCGTAAATCAAAAGTGGTCCCAGGTGATAAGAATCTTCAAATTTCCAAATCCGGCTTTAGATGCAATTAAGAGGCAATATCATCAAATAAAATTGTCACAATTCTTTAGAGAATAGTCCTTGCTAGTTAGAATTAGAGGTAACTCTCACGCCGAAGGGTAAGGGTGTATTTGGCATTGTGCCATTGGGATGTTCTTATGTTCCCGCAAGATACGCATGCAGAAAATATATTTGGTATGTGTGAATAAAAAATAATTTGCTGGCACATTGATTCCAACTTATTTCAAAGTAATTCTCCTGCTTAATTGCTAAAGTATGTCATTTGTTAATAATCACAAGAGGTGAGCCTATGTTATGATTTTTAATTTTTTATAATAGTGGGACCACATTATAAATCATTTGATTGTTGGCCCATGTTCTAATATCTAAATATAAGTTATATAGTCAAAAAAATTATCTTTCAAAAAAAAATTTTAATCTTTAAAAAAATACTTAAAAGTTTAAAAAAGCATGCACGATGCCAGATATTAGTTTTGTAGTTGGGATGTTAAGCAGATATCAAAGTAATCCAGGCATGCCTCATTGAGTAGCTGTTAAGAAAGTGATGCATTATCTCAACGGCACTAGAAAATATATGCTCACATATCGGAGATTCAATTCACTGAGGTCATTGGATATTCAGATTCTGACTTTGCGGGTTGTCTCGATACTAGAAGGTCAACATTAGGTTACATCTTTTTGCTGGCTGGCGGGGCAGTGTCGTGGAGGAGTGCAAAGCAATCGCTAGTCACTCCATCCACATTTGATGCAGAATATGTGGCGTGCTTTGAAGCCACGGGTCACGCATTATGGATACATAACTTCATCAAGGGACTTACAATTATGGGCAATGTTTCTGAACCACTAAAACTTTACTGCGATAACAATGCTACTCAACTTTTTGCGCAGAATGACAAGTGTTCCAATAAATCAAAGTTTCTGGAAGTAAAATACCTTGTTTTGAAAGAAAAAGTGCGAGATCGTTTAGTGTCAATTGTTGGAGCTCCGTCGAAGCTCATGGTTTCTGATCCGTTAACAAAGGCATTGACGCCAAATGATTTTAAAGACCATGTAATGAGTATGGGCTTGAATGATATGCCTTGTAGGAATCAATGATATATGACACTATTCATTGATCAATTAAAGAAATGATTTTGCAATTCATACTTTGTTTTATATTCACATGTGATAATTGTGCAATGAAGTGAAAATATAAAAGTGTTATGACATTATAGTTCCCATTAAAAAAGTTATATAAAAGATTCTACTTAAGTTCTTGATTAGGAAAGAATACTTATGTTGTGATTATGGAAGAAAATATATCTTCAAGATGTGTAACCGCCACAGTTCGCATTAGTAAACTAACCTAATCACATATTAAAGACCTTAACATTACAGTTTTTCATAGATGATCGGTGTTTTCAAATGATGCGCATTAGTTAGAGTCGTTTTTTCAAAATTCATTTGTCAAATAAAGTATTTTCTTTAATATATATATACTAAACAGATGTATGGTGGTCATATGGACCAAGTGGGAGATTGTTGGTAACCGAGGGTGGTGGTCCAAATGACCACCGCCCACTTCCTGTAACGATTGTCTCCCTCCTCCCTCAATGCCATTAACTTCCATTCAATCTCATTTTCGGTTTTCTTACGTTGAATATCCATGAATGCCTCATTGACAACGTTCCATAATGAAGAGGAACGTTGTAGTCGTCTGTGATGGTCGGACGGCTATAAAAGTCCAGGGAAACTCCCTCTTCTTCACATTCACTGACTCAAAACCAAAGGCTGAGCATCACCATCGAGCTGCTGGCATCACTAGAAAACTGAGGGAGTTATAAGCCCCAGTTTGGCAGCCATTTCATCTCCTTTAGCGATGGATTCAGGTATGCCCTAAAATTTTAGAGATCCATTTACGTTAATCATATCATTGGTGTGCGAATCCAATCCGTTCAAAGTTCCCAGAATGGGCCATTTTGGCTAACACTTGATTGATAGGCATGGGCCAATTTTTAGTAGGCCTGAGACACAGCTGAATCTTCCACTCAAAGACTTGAGATATTATCCATCTGATAAACACCCTTGGTTGATGGACTATTAATTAGTTCCACAGAGCTGTAACACAGTGTGTCAAAAGACTGTATCTGTGACCCCTTAAATCAACTTGATAATGAAATCACAGCACATTCTAAACTAGGAAATCCAAGATGAAGATGGGGGAAATCGGACTGGAAAATGATACAAATTCAATGAAAACATTTGAACACAAAAACAGCTGATTACACCTTCACAATGAAGAAATAGAGAACTGATTTATTCTGACACAAAAACAATTTGTTAAGAACGAGGACAAAAACAAGGCTTTCTTGCGTCAAGAATGATGACAGTAACAGGAGATTCTTTCATTACTGGTGAGTCTTTGCATGGCAGTAGGATGGGCATAAAGCCAGCGGCCCAGCAGCATACACTACTGCCTGGTATTTCTCTCCAGACAATCTCTTCTTCTCATACCGAAGAGGAGAGCCATCGATGCCATAATTGAGATTAGTGAGGAGGTTGCACTCAGGGTTGGAAGAGTAGACCAGGTGCACAGTGCATGATTGGAGTGGGTGGCCAAGCAGTAATGTTTCATTCCGAAACCATTGAGCTCAGCATCCTGAAACCTTTGAGCTCAGCATAGGAGTAACCATTCCCATTAGTGATGAAATCCTTGTAGAAGCTCACTGTACCGTTGTAGTCTTTGCAGACAACACTGACTTTGGAAGACGGGATTGGCTCTGCCCCGGTCAAAGACCAAGATCCCGTGCGGTTGCAGTCCTGGCAGTAGACCATGCATTCCACTACTATCACCACCTCTGATTCATATGTGTTGGGAAAAGCGGCGCAACAGAAATAACCCGCGATCAACGGATCTACCACGATCTACGCAAGCAATCACACCATCAAGCAATCACACACATGACACAGCAGTTTTACGTGGTTCGGCAACCATGCCTACGTCCACGGGAGGAGAGAACTCATCTACTATGATCCCATCTCAATCCCCTCCGGATCTAGGGTTACAATACATCAATATATATAGTTCCCGCTTTCTTGGCCACCAAGAAAACCCATACACAATGACTAAAATACCCCTAACCCTGAGCCTCGGTTCTGGCTAAACCAGACGACCGATCCGGTTAAACCGGAATACAAGACATAACCCAACAATCTCCACCTTGGCTTGGATTCCGCAAATCCTCAGAGCCACCTTGAGATACCTGGAATGTCTTCGTCCTCCCGTACCTCACTGAAAGGTACGCCTCCGCACCCGCTACGATCTAACGTGGCCACAGTTGCCTCCTTTGACCTCAACACCACCGTCTTGAACCTCCGAAGTGCTCTCCATTTGTTGCCACATGCATGCATCCGTGCAACACAATGAACCTAACTTTCGTCCGTCAAAACAAAACTGAAGACCTCCCCGAATCCGGATCTCACTGGTACCTTGTGAATCCTTCCATCTGTCTCCATCCCGGTGTTCTTTCCGTCAAACCTGCAACTGTCCTGTTCTAGTCTGTTCTGGTGGGTTGGGCACAGTACATGCGGGTTAGTTATGGCCCGATGCTTAAACCGGCTTACTCCGACCTGAACAAAACTACCTTTTCTTCTCCGAGAAAATCATCTCCGTTCAGGGCTTCCTGGATTTCCTCTAGATGATATCATTGAAGATCCATCAATCCATCTTCCAATGATCCGTCGCATCTAACTCCACCTGAACCACAGATTTCCTCCCCTGTTATTTGATGTCTCCTTCATTGCTCCACCTGAAAAAGCATCCCCTATCAACCTGTAGTGACCAAAACTGATTCCTTTCAACCGAATCCGAGCTTTCTTGCACACTACCTCCTTCTGATTTTGCTTTTTCCTTCCACTTTGGCATGTCACTCCTACTCGATCCCTTCGACGCGGATCTAAGCTTTCCATCAAAGTTCTGGAGCAATTTACCATTCTTGACATCAAGTAACACTTTTCAATCATTGCTGTGTCACGGAGTCTAACACTCTATCCTTGCCAATCTCTGAAGTCGTTTCTCCATCAAACACTTCAATCTGGCCCGTGATGCTTGAATCCATTGCTATCATCGTGAATCTGTCAGTTTCTTCAATCCCCCCAATTTTCTGCCCATCAAACTGCCAATATCTTTTATCTGCTTCGTAGATCTTGTCACCGTGAGCACGCTGGAAGAAACGGATCTGAAATCCGACTCCGGATGGCTTCGATATCGCAGAATTAATTCTCTACACTCCAATTGGTCAAACATCCATGTTGACCGTTGACCAGCCCATCTTCTTCCATATACGCATAGATCTGCTCAAAACGAGTCCGTAGGTTCAAACGGATCTCCGATCGGACATCGGACGATCAAGATATCGCAGAAACAATTTCAGCCGTTGAATTTGGTCAAACCTGCCTGTTGACCGTGCTGACGTCACTGCTGACGTCACGGCTTGCTGGCAAACTGGGCTTCTGAAACTGATCCGGGTCAGGTTCACCTGACCCGGAACTGAACTGAACTGAACTGCTCTGCTGGGCTTCTCTGGCGAACCGGGTTCAGGTCCGACCTGACCTGACCCGGAACCGAACCGGCTCTGACTGCTGGGCTTCTAGTACACGGACCAGGTCGACCCGACCCGACCTGGCCTGCACTCCTGCTTCTGGACTCTGCTGCACAACAGGTTGGGTCTGACCCGCGATCAACAACCCGCGATCAACCTGAAACCGCGCTGGGCTTGCTGGGCTGAACTCCTCCGCGGGTCAGGCAACCTGACCCGACCCGACCCAAGACCCAGAAGACTGGGTCGTCTTCAACCCTTATGGGCGCTGCCTGCAACGCGATGTCTGCAACCCGATTGCAGCCCATGCTGCAGCGGCCGGCGGCGCGTCTTCTCCGGAGGCCTGGTCCGGCAAACAGCGGCGACGGGAGACGGCGGCCTCTGCGACGGCTGCCGGGTAACTGCGGCGATCGGGGGGCGGGCTGCGACCAGCGACTCGGGACCGGCCGTCCGCGTCACCTTCGCCGATCTCGAATCAGCGACCGCGATGCTTGGGGATGGCAGCGGTGACGGCGACGACCGCTGCGACGGCCGGTCAGTTGCAGGTTTCCTTTTTTTTTTTTTTTTTTCGTTTTCCTCCTTTCAACCTCTGTTCAGCCACGACGAAAAAGACAAAACTGCGAGCACCCACGCCAATGAAAGATGATCTGGACACAACGTGATGATCCTCTACATCTAGCACAATCCGTCAATCGCAAAATCCAAGCGATCTCCACCTCGCTCTGATACCACTTGTTGGGAAAAGCGGCGCAACAGAAATAACCCGCGATCAACGGATCTACCACGATCTACGCAAGCAATCACACCATCAAGCAATCACACACATGACACAGCAGTTTTACGTGGTTCGGCAACCATGCCTACGTCCACGGGAGGAGAGAACTCATCTACTATGATCCCATCTCAATCCCCTCCGGATCTAGGGTTACAATACATCAATATATATAGTTCCCGCTTTCTTGGCCACCAAGAAAACCCATACACAATGACTAAAATACCCCTAACCCTGAGCCTCGGTTCTGGCTAAACCAGACGACCGATCCGGTTAAACCGGAATACAAGACATAACCCAACAATATGAGGCTCCTGTGGTTTCAAATGCAGTGAATGCTAACAGTAGCACTGATTGAACTGATTCAAATGCAGTGGAGAGAAAGCAGAGCTTTTGGAATCCCACGTTCTTCTATCAGTAATGTCTTGGAGATGTGAGCAGTAGAACCGATTGAATTAGAAAAGATTGATGGAATACAGAGAATGATTACTGATTAGTACTGCATTGCATTTTCTAATGTATGGGCTTGACTAATTTGTCATTGACGTGGATACAACTAAATTACATTGCATTCATCATCTTGACCACTTTGATGGTTTCAATTCTGAAGACGTAGCCATCATAAATTTAAGGTGCAGGTATGGGTATCCTTGGTCAAAGCACCTCTTTATATATGATTCTAACTTGGATTTATTGTTACCCGACACTTACATAATTGCTTCTAATGAAGTCCGTATCTGTAGGTCTGATCTCGTCCCTCTAAGAGGAAAAAATTTTTTATTGATAAAGACTTTCTATTTTGCATTGGTAGGGTAGGGCCCACCCAAAAGGTAAGCCCTCCAAAAATATGCGTATGCCGTTGTAAGTGGCGAGCACACGGTATTCTTTAGTAAAAGGCGAAAGAATAGTTCGCTCTGTGCTCACCACACGGCTGCGTGCCTTTCTAATATGGATCTCACATTCTTAAAACGAAGCTTGCTGGGCTCAGGCTTCTCATTCCTCTCCGATGTGGGATTCCCAAGTATCGTATCTCAATCACAACTGCGCAACTCGGAAGTAACAAACAAATCCGCCATCTTTTGTGCATCGAAGTGTAGTCTTTCTCCTATAACACCCATTGGATGGCCGCCACTGCAGTGTGAACTTTGAGAGGACCAAACTAGACGGCATAGATTCAAGGTCTGTTAGTTTGCTTGACCAGAGTCACATTTGGGCTGCCAAGATCAACAATCGATATGAGCCCGGTAGTGAATTTCATAGCGGGTTCAATCTAATGAATGGCTTAGATAATCCAATCGTGCTGCATATATATCAGCTGAACCCAATAGAATTAAAGGTACCCAAAATCAAAAGTGGTCCCAGGTGATAATAATCTTCAAATTTCCAAATCCAACGACTTTAGAAGCAATTAAGAGACAATATCATCAAATAAAATTGTAACAATTCTCTAAGGAATAGTCCTTGCTAGTCAGAATTGGAGATAACTCTCACACCGGTGTTTGGCATCGTGCCATTAGGATATTCCTACGAGATAAACATTCAGAAAATATATTTGGTATATGCGAATCAAGAATAACTTGCTGTCATATTGATTCCTACTTATTTCAAAGTAATTCTACTGTTTAATTCGTAAAGTATGTCATATGTTAACAATCACAAGAGGTGGGCCTATATTATGATTTCTAATTTCTTATAATGGTAGGACCACATTATAAATCCTTTGGTTGTTGGCCATGTTCTAATTTCTAAATATAAGTTATATGGTCGAAAAAATTATCTTTCAAAAAAAATTTAATTTTTCAAAAAAAATACTTAAAAGTTTAAAAAAGAATTAGTCTTCCAAAAAAAATTTTTAATCTCTCACACAATATTTAATCTTTCAAAAATATATTTAATGCTTGAAAAAAATATTTAATCTTTCAAAAAGTATTTAATTTTTCAAAAAAATATTTAACATTTTAAAAATATATATTTAATCTTTCAAAAAAAATAATCTTTAAAAAAACCTAATCCTTGAAAAAATATTTAATCTTTTAAAAAATATTTAATTTTTCAAAAAACATATTAATTTTCAAAAAAATATTTAATTTTTCAAAAAAATAATTAATCTGTTAATCAAATATTTAATCTTTCAAAAAAATTAATCTTTAAAAAAATCAAAACAAGGTAAAGCTACATTTTAGATCTAATGATTCTCTTGTTTTTTTTTTGTTGGAGAAAATTTTTTACACTATTAACAAAAAAGTCCCGTATGGAATATTCTCAGTAGAGTTTTTTAATACAATGTTGCCAAACAAATTCTGCAGGGGTTTTTTCTCGACACAACTCAATCTCAGCACAACCAAATTTAAGCAGAAATTGAGAACAACACAAGAATAATGCCAGACAGGCCCTTATAAACCATGCAAAATGAAGCTATTTTGAGGAGAAAAATCTAGTAGAACTAATGGTTGTTCTTATTCAAGTTAAGAAAGGAAATAGGCCAACTACTACTTTCTCCCCCAAGCAATGGAATGAGATTATGAGTGAGTTTCATAAAAAAAAAAAACAATACATATGAGAGGCAACAATTTAAGATAAAATTTAATAAGATGAGGCGAGTATATAGGAAGTTTAAGAAACTCCCTGGCATTCCAACCGGGTTTGGTTGGAACCCTTATACAAAGACAATAATAGCTCCAAATGATGTTTAAGATGATTATATAAAGGGACTTTATTCAATCTCAATTTTTATATGCATTGTCATTGTAATAAAATTTTATTTTAATGACCCATAAAAGATGTTAGATACTCCACTATGCAGATCAATAGAGAGGCAAAGCAATTTAGGACTAAAGGTTGTCCTTTGTTTGATAAACTAGAGATTAATATGGCGATACTCCTACTAGGGGTGAAAACATTGAAGCTTCAACCCAAGGAGCTTTAGATACCAATGATGAGAATAAGAGTATGTGACACTCAAAAACCAAATTAGTCCGGATCAGGATACAATTGTGTACTTCGATGATGATGTAGACTTTGTAGAGGAAACTCGTATTTGAGCTCAATAAAAGACTCCTCGTCATACATGTGAAATGAAAGGTGCAAGTTCTTTTGACCAAACTTGTGCCATTCTCACAAAGCACTATGAAAAAAAGGTTGCTAATGAAAGCAATTATTATATATGAAGCGAATAGGTGTCAATTGAGAAATCAGTCTCGATTAATTCAATTGATTTTTACCAACCCCCACAATTTTGACCATACCTCCATAATGCTCTTATAACTCAACCAAACCATAATAGTCCTAGGATCCAAACGGCCAATGCAAACTAAAACTACTTCATGATAACTACTACTAACTATATAGCCATTTAAATTAATCAAGCGGGGCCCACTCTTTTAACTTAGTCAAGACGATAACAGTTGGGGAGTCCAAACGACTATAGTGATTACATATAAAAATTGTTGATCCTGACGGTCATTATGGAGGCAAAAACCTGAATTGGTCCATGTCACCTATTATTAATGATATAGAGATTTAAATAAAAACACCCACCCCCCCCCCCCCCCCCCCCCCCCCCCCACACACACACTCTTTTAACTTATCAAGAACATAACCATTGTGGGGTTGAAATGGCTATAGTGATTGCATGTAAAAACTGCTCCATGATACTTGCTTCTATTTAATTACACCACTCCATAATTCAAGGATGAGACATTCAAATCAACCAGTCAACCAAGGCCCTTCAGTCCATATTCCACCTCTCCATTCATTTTTGCATTTTGATTTCAAGTTTTAACCAAACAAAAATAGGGAAAATGTCATTGAGAATATGGGCTTCTTCAATGGACGATGCACTTTAGAATCACTTGTGGAAGCAAAGTCCACCTTTCTTCGCCGTTTCCTCTCTCTAGATGTTGTTATTCTAGTATTATTTCAATACAGCCATCATTTTTCTCTTCCATTTTCTATTTATATGAAAATATGCTCCATTGTATTGTACTCTTGCCATCTATATATGGGCTTTGATTGATTGGTTTAAGAAGACAACCTCACTTCATCTCGATATGTAAAAAAGAAATAAAACACATATAGAAGCTCTAATGAACAGAGAATTCATGTTTTCTACCAAAGCCCCTTTTGGGTTATTGGAACTACATTGCCCGATGCATCCTGTCATGTGTAGCTGTGAGAGAAAATAAAACAAGTAGGCCTGTGATAAGCCAAGCTAAGTTGTGACTCTTCTTTCTTTGGGCTAAGCTTATTTCTAATTCAGAGAGCTCATTTTTCATATGCTTGAGACTGACCAAAGCTTATTTTCAAAAAACGAGCTAAGTTAGAGTCTAAATCCATAGATAATAGCAAAAGTTAGTGAAGTTGTGATGATGGCCAATCTTTTTTTTACCAGATGTATTTCTCATTTCTTTCAAATTGAGTCCCATCTTATTAAGCTGGATTTTATTATTGAGAATCATATACTTGTATTACATATATCTATTTCTATCTATAAGTTATTTACGCTTTGGGTTGGAGGTGAGAATTTGCTGGAATTTGGCTTTTTTAAAAAATATAGAAGCTTTGATGATGCATAGACTTTTTTTTTTATTAACTATATGTATTTCTCATTGATTTTCCATATTAAAAGGGAGACTTCCACTGTGGAATTGGTTAAACACTCAATATTGTTCATTCTTTTAAGGTGGGTTTCACTATTAAAACCATTTCTCAATATTAGATATATATTTATTTTTATTCTATGTTACTTATACCTTGGTTCTGGGTTGGTAACCAGTTGGCTTTTCCTTTCCTTCCTATTTCTCAATAAAAAATAGGATTAAGAAATAGGAAATTTTTGTCAATCGTTGGGTATTCTTCATTTTAATTGTATGATTTTCCTACTTGTTTTTTAGAGATTAAGAGTGAGGTTTTCAGTATGAAATTGATTAAGCATCCAAATATGCTTCATCTTTTTAAGATGGGTTTCATGATTAAATTTCATTTATCTGTATTATATGTATATATAAATATATCTTTTTAGTTCTAAGTTACTAGTTTTATTTGGATTTTGTATAAAAAAAAATTGGATTTTATTTTCCAAGGTGATGGCAAGCAAGGCCAAGATAAATTGTCTTGCGGTTAATGTTATAGGAGGGAGGAGCTCTTTAGTTAAATTACACCTCTCATTCTCTTTCAAAAAGTACTCTTAGCCAGAAAGAGATTTTTAGATGATTATTTAGTTAATATTGGACCTTTTAAAAGAAAAAAAAAAGTCACTTTTCATGAAAAGACACAACTTTCCTTATCCCAAATCTCTATCTCCTTCAAAAGTTTCTCCCTCATCTTTACACAGAATTCATTTCCTTCCTATTAATATCACAAGAAAAAAACTTCAATACTTCTCCATCATCTTTATACATTGGGTTTGTTTGTTCCATCATCTTTATAAATTGGGTTTGTTTGTTTCATAATAATATCTATTGTTAAGTCAGTGTAAATAATATTCTAAAACTTATAAATCTAATTTCTTATTTTTATGGCCCAGGATTGGCATAGGCCTCTTTTTACTATAATAATGAGGACAATGACAAATTCTCCATTGAAAAATGTGTCACATTGTTATCTACCATACTAAATGTTAGTAGAGAATTATGATTGAAGGCATTCCATGTTATTGGTTCGAATCATAGTTGGAGAGTACTTTTTATGCCCGCACCTAAAGATATAAGGCCACTCAGTCTTGATTTTTCTGATTCAGACCGTTATTAATAGTATTTTTACTTCGACTGATATAGTTCTCTAAGAAAATAAAGTTATTTGACCTTTTCCGAGGAATATTTATTTGAGTTTAGGTTAAATTTGTGTCATTTTATTTAGACCATTGCTTAGAAATATTATGACATTATTAAACACAGTCTTTATTGAAATGAAGGTCCATTGAATTTAGCTTCTTAGTGTGTATGACTTTTATTTAAGATTGATGTAGATTCTATTTTATTATACTATTTTTTTATTATTTTGATATGTATAATGAATATTTTTTGTTTATGTTAAATAGATCAATGTAGGAATAAGACAAGCTCTAACGAAGAAAACTTTAATGTTTTTGTTTTTCTAATAATTGGTCGATACCACGTATATCTAGATCGACCATAAGGGATAAAGGTGAACCTGAAATGAATTTATAAATAAGGTCCTGTATGGACATGAGAAAAGTTGTTATGATTTATTTCGTATGGAAAAACGTATTTTTCATGGCTTACGGAATACCTTAAAAAGCATAAACTTATTACATGAATCAAAATTTATATCACTAGAGGAACAAGTAGGGATATTTTTTATGACCGTTGATTATAGCATTCAAAATAGAATAATGGTAGATAGGGTATACAACATTCAAGAGAGACCATTCGTCATCATTTCAATAGAGTATTGAAGGCCATAGTAAACCTAGGAAACGAACTTATTATTTACTGATACACCACTGGAAATTCTCAACAACTCTAAATATTATCATTGGTTTAAAGTAATTTAAATTCTACCCATTTTTAAGAGAAAAAAATCTTAATTTTAAAAAAATTATACTTATTTTTTTTCCTTTTAAAGGATTGTGTAGGGGCCATTGATTTTACACACGTAAATGCATAAATTCCAACAAAGAATAAATTCCCTATCAAGGTATAAAGATTTTAGCTACACAAAATGTAATGTGTGCATGTTCTTTTGACATGCGGTTTACATTTGTGTATGCCAACGCCAAATGTTTTCGAGTGTTTGCTGAAGATATAACTAATTTAGAACTACATTTTTCTCACCCTTGAGTAGGTAAATTTCATTTGATAACAATATATACATGTATGTGTATTGCTTTTGCGAAATAATAGTAAAAACATGAAAATTTTCTCCTTATAGGTAAATATTATGTTGTTGACTTGCTATAGACACGGGATTATCTTGTGTCTTAAAGGAGAGTGATATCACTTATCACAATATAGTGGGAGTGGATAAAGACCAAAAGGAAAAAAAAGTTATTTAACTATTATCAGTCCTTGTTACAATGTCATTGAGCATTGCTTTGCCATCTTGAAGGCAAAGTTTCCTATCCTTAAGCTCATACCATCTTATTCATCATGCAAATAGAGGCAAATTGTGATTGCTACATGCACTTTCGACAACTTAATTTATAAAGATGGAAATGCAAAGTGATGGAGATTTTATTCGCTTTCAAGATGAAAGGCCTATGGTTGAAAATAACTATGATGAAAATAATGGGGACAGTGGTCTATCTGCACCTTTACAATTGGGAATAACATAAGAAAGGCAAGAGATAGCATGCAAACGAGAAAAATAATCTCTTATTTTAGGTTTTAGAGATTATCTACATTTTAATATTTTGATGTATAAATTAATAAACTGAGGTGGCTACTTATTATAGTCAAGCTTTTTAGATAAAAAGAGTAAAGATGGATTATGTAAATTAGCTTGCGAGTAATTTGGATGAAAAATGACCTCATAAAATCTCAAACTGATTCAAATGAAGAGTGGGTTCCATATTATACTTATTAGTCTAAAGTGATCCTTAGTAAATGTTTCTAAAGGTAGGGCCCATGTTAGCAATCACAACATGTGGCTCCACTTAGTAATTCCTAAATGCATCACATGTTTCCAATATCAATTTGTGGGCCACATTTTAATTCCTATAAAAGTGGGCTCCTTTCTTGTTACTAAATGTGGGTAAAACATTGTAAGCCTAATGGTGGGCCCCATTTCTAGTTACTAAGGGTGTGTAAAAGTTGTAAGTGTAAAGGTGGGTCCCATGTATAATGACTCCTATATGGGTTGTAATTTCTACACGTGGGCCAACATTCTAATTCTTAAATGGAGTTGCTCGCTCTCACATTCTTATGAGAGTGGGCCCCACTATTTTTAAATATTTAATATAAATTCATGAATATCTATAGTTGATTTAAATTTAATATTGTTGATAAATATGATTTTCTTACTTTTGTTTCCTAGAATAAAATTATTATGCTATTGTCAAACAAGTTCCACACAGCTCATTCTTGTTTGAACAATTTAAAAGCATGTTGCCAAATAAGTTTCAAATAAATTGGTCTCCGCACAACTTGATATTGGCACAACTTGGTCTCAACACACAACCGGGAATAACACCGAAATAATGTCAAATGAGGCACAAAGGTTCAAAGTTGGGCTCGCGAGAGATACCTTAGGTTATCAAAAAATTAAATAAATAAAATTATCACGACTACTAGTGGAGAATTTGAAATTGATTTTAAACTAACCCATTTCACCAAGCAATCTTAACATCTTCCTTTATAGGATAGCTGTAAGTGGTGCTCTTACAGGAGCCAAGGATGCAAATCAAACAGTGAGGACAGTCATGTTGTGTCTCAAATTGGGTCTAGGGCAAATTGACAGTGTAATAATGACTTTGAGTTTATATACCATATACACAGCAGGTTATTTGTTTGCTCAATTTTTTAAATTTATGGGATCCTTACAGCAACAGGTCAGTATCAATGAATGCTGTATTGCACAATTACAATTGCGTGTGATGGGAAAAACAAACCCCACCATGGGAGGGAGATGGTCAGGTAACAAACCTTTGGATTTCACTTGAATTTACGAGAAAAATCAACTTACCTATCCACTACACAAACAAGGTCCCACTAGTTTTTTGTTTTTTTGACACAGAAGTGGTCCCTAAGTTTTTTGTATACTTGATATAAGCATGGCTTAAAATTTTTTATGTCAGTCGGGACCTTGATGAGTCGGTGCCCCTTGTGTTGGTTCGTGTTCTCAACGGTGGAGTTGTAAGACTATGTGGGTCCCAAAAATATCAATATAATTTTAAGTAATTCAGAAAAAATAGGAAACTAGTAAACATGTAAAAGTGGACTGCTCGTTGTTCGATTTTGCGAGCACTTGTTATTTGTTTTATATGAGTTATTTGGAGTATATCTCTATTTGTATAAGCGGACTTTGATCTTTGATGTGACCTGCCTCTTAACTTGGGAGCCTTGCTCTTTAATGAGTCGGCATCATTAAGTTATGTTAACCTAGCATGGAGGGGATTGCTCATCTGTGTTGAGGTTCATTTGCTTTTGATTATTTGAAGTTGCAAAGTAGCCTCGAGTGCCGATGATCACTTAGTGCAACCTCAATACCCTTATTAGATGGTCATTCCCCTATAGATATGGGACCTTAGTACTCTTTTTATGTCCTCTTGTGAGGACTATAATTACTCTAGAGGTTGCATGTCCTTAGCAAGGCTGAATACACTAATTTAGCTCACATGGATTGCCAATTTACACTAATTTCTATTATATGATTTATGTTCTTTTGTAATTTAACTTGCACTTGTTGGTAGCCGAGGGTGGTGGTCCAAATGACTACCGCCCATTTCTGTAACGGCCTTTACTCTCCCACAATGCATTTCAATTTAGTTTTCAGTTTTTCCAAGTTGAATATCCATGAATGCAATGTTGCAACGTTTCATAATGACAGAGGAACGTTGCAGTCGTCTTCGATGGTCAGACGACTATAAAAGGCCAAGGAAACTCCCTCTTCTTCACATATACTGACTCAAAATCAAAGGCTTAGCATTACCATCACGATTGCTGGCATCAAGAGAAGACTGAGGGAGTTGTAAGACCCAGTTTGGCAGCCGTTCCGTCTCCTTTAGCGATGGATTCAGGTATGCCCTAAAGTTTTGGAGATCCATTTACATTTAATCATACCATTGGTGTGCGAATTTAATCCGTTCAAAGTTTCCAGAATGGCCCATTTTGTCTAACAATTGGTATCAGAGCCCATGGTATTTGCGTTGGAATTGCCAAAACCGGAATCTCTATTTTTCTGTTTTCAGAACAGTAAACAGAGTGGGGAATAAAAAAAAAAGGAGGGCGACGGCCGTGACTGGCCACAGCGGCACGCAGGCTGCGCACAGCGCCGCCCCTGCGCCGCGCGCAGAACAGGTTTTAAAAAAAATTTTTTTTTTATGCCGGCCGGCAACTAGAATGGGCCGGCAGTCCCTACCGCCGCCGTCGCCGGCCTCGCGTCAAACCGCCGCCGCCGTCCGAGCCGCTGCCGGTGTGACAGGAGACGCCAGGTATTCATCGTCTCTGTTGAAGGAGACGATGAATAATCCCGGGTTGGTTTCGAGTTAGACCAATGACCTGGAAACTAACCCGAATCATTATATGGGTCTGGGTTTTAAGATGGGTCAACTCAGTGTAGACCCGACCCGCTGACCTGACCCGACCCGCTGCTAACGACCTGGACCTTATGTGGGCCGGATATTGCAAACCCGATTTGGATCCAACCCGACTTGCAGGTCAGGCTTGCAGTTTCGGCTTGTAGGTTAGACCCGACCCGACTGATCCGGCTCAATTGGAATTAAAGCAGTTTGGGCTTCGGATTCGGGTTTCAGAATGACTCGGGTGAACTGATCTGGCCCAGACCAATATAACTGAATATATTAATGGCAGGTCTGGTCCGACCCGACCTGACCCAACCTGAACTGAACTCAGCAGAGTTGGGCTTCCAGTTAACTAATAGGTCTGTCCCGACCCAGCCCAACCTGTCAAACCCGACTGGACTGAACAGGTCAATTTATGACCTGGGTCTGACCCGACCCACTAGCCTGGCCTGATTTGAATAAAGTATTATTAATTTTGATAATTATATGCTTATGAATAATTGGGTCATTATGAAATTGCTCTATTCCGATCAGAACCGTCCAATTGATGTATTTAAATATTGTAATCATTTTGATAGGACTAGATCATTTGAATATGATCAAATCAAGGCCAGATTAAGGAAAAATGGACGATCAAAACCTTATTTTGATCATTATGGACACATATGATATCAGATTTACGATCCGTTTCTTTTGTTGTGTTCCTTATTATGAGATCTACCGTTTTATTGAATTTAATTCTTGATCCAATGGTTCAATGTTGATATCATAAGGTTTTATGTATGTTTAACTCATTTATTTTCATGTTTTCCGCTTATTGTTTACATGATTAATGTTGTTTGAGTTATAATTTGTTACATGCATGAATGTTTGATGATTAAATTAGTGTCATAAGTTACAATTTGAAATATGAGTTAACTAGGTAGTCACCAAAGTGGCTCAGTTATGATGAAACTCATATTTTAAATATTGAATAAGAGATACCACATATGACACTCAAATTGCAACTTCATTTAAAGGATAGATAATCGACCCAAAGGAGTTTATCTTTCGATTATTTGAAGATTGAGATAAAACACATTAAAGATGTTTTGTGAATTCGTGCTGATCTATGCCCAAAGGTGGGATCTCACTTATTCACTTCATAAATTGTGGTTTTATCAAATAAATGAGAATAATAACATTAACATGTTGCATTTAATCCAAAGGTTATTTGTAATGATGTAAAATTATTATTTTTGTTGTAAGATTCTTTTTAAATTCAAAGCATTATAGAATTGTGAGAGTAATAGTTTATATCTTCTTTCTTTTACAGCTTCCTCCTCCAGATCATTAACTCTTCCCTCATGCTTAGGAACTATTCCGTCGGTAGATGGATCGAATTATCCTGAATGGTTAGACATGTTAATGTTGACCATAACTTTTCTTGACTTAGAAATGGCCTTAGATGAGCCTATGCCTCCTACCCTCACCAAACAAATTCTACACCTGAAAAGGCCAAACATGAACAGTGGCACAAATGTGACAAGAAATGCCAAAAGATTATAATGACTGCAGTTTCTAAGAGTATTAGGGGATCACTTGATCCAAGAAAACATGCCAAGAAACTCTTAGAACAGATTAAGTCACAATTTGAGGTGACTGATAAGGCATTAGGTGTTACATTAATGTACAAATTAACTAATATGCAGTACAATGAGACGAAGGGAGTTAGGGAACATATCCTACTCATGTCTAACCTAGCATCCAAGTTGAAGGATATAGACATGAGTATCTCAGATGGATATTTGATCCAATTCATTCTGGATTCCCTTCCTCCTGTATTTGGCCCGTTTAAAGTAACATACAATCAGAGCTCTAGTCAGTAAACCATAACTGAGTTGATCGCTATATGTGATCAAGAAGAGAGGAGGGTTAAAGCCGAGGGGCAACTTCAGGTAAACTTAGTCTCCCATGCTAAGGGCAAGAAAGGTCTTAGAAACTTCAAGAATACTATCAACACGGCCATGGGAGATCCAAAAGGTTAGAAACTGATGAAAAGAAAAGGGAAGAAAGGGTCCGAAAAATGTCACTTTTGTGTCAAGAAAGGACATTTTAAGAAGGACTGCCTCAAAAGGAAAAATTGGTTTGAGAAAAGAGGTAAGCAAAGAAATTTATCTCTTGTATGTAAAACCAATATTATTAATGACCCATCTAATACATGGTGGGTAGAATCTGGTGCAACCGTTCACATTTCTGGTTGTATGCATGGATTCCTTTCAACCCGGAGGCCAAGTGATGGGGAACGAACCATCGTTATGGGGAATCGGAAGGAGTCAAGAGTCGAGGCAGTAGGCACATATAGGCTGGTGCTAGATACCAAATTTGTTCTAGATCTGCCGAATACCTTCTATGTTCCGGAGATTTTCCAAAATTTGGTTTCTATTTCCAAATTGGATGTGAAAGGATATGTTTTTAACTTTGATAAAGGATCTTTGAAATTGTTTTACAATAATATAATGATTGGTAGTGGTTTATTGCGTGATGGTTTATATAAGTTACAGTTAGATACTTTATATACACAATCACTGACTACACACCATGTTTCTTGTGGGATGAATGTTGGCATAAAAAGATGACTAGTGAAAGATAACTCCTCTGTGTTGTGGCATAAACGACTAGGACACATCTCGAAAGAGAGAATGTTGAGATTAGTGAAGGATGGGTTATAACCAACCCTTGATTTCACTAATTTTGATGTCTATGTTGACTATATTAAAAGAAAACTGACACAAACTGTCAAGAAAACTGCCACACGAGGTTCTGAACTCATGCAGTTAATCTATACGGATGTTTGTGGAAAAATAGATATACCTTCTCTTATAGGAGAACAATATTTTATCACATTTATAGATGATTTCTCATGTTTTGGTTTTGTCTATCTCATTAAAGAAAAGTCTGATGCTTTGACGATGTTCAAAATATTCAAGGCAGAAGTAGAAATGCAATTAGCTAGGAAGATCAAAATTGTGAGATCGGATCGTGGTGGTGAATACTATGGTAGGTACACTAAAGCGGGCAGTGACCCTGGTCCGTTTGCAAGATTTCTAGAATCCGAAGGTATTGTTGCCCAATACACAATGCCTGGAACTCCTCAGCAGAATGAAGTTGCTAAAAGAAGGAATAAAACTCTTTTAAATATGGTTAGGAGTATGGTTAGTAATACTTTGTTACCCGAGTCTATGTGGGGTGAAGCACTAAAGATGGCCATGTATATTTTAAATAGAGTTCCTAGTAAAGCAGTTCCCAAAACTCCTTTCGAGTTGTGGACTGGTAGGAAACCTAGCTTAAACCATTTCCGAATTTGGGGATGTCCATCTGAAGTGCGAGTTTATAATCCACAAAAAAAGAAGTTAGACCCTAGAACCGTGAGCGGATATTTTATTGGTTATCCAGAGAGGTCTAAAGGGTATCGATTTTACTGTCCTAATCATTCACCAAGAATAGTCGAGTCCCATAATGCTAAGTTTTTGGAGAATCATGACAACAGTGGGAGTAGCGAGGCTAGAAACATTATATATAAGGAGACTAAAGATGAGCCTCAATCCTCAACTCAAAATGGATTAATGATTCCACTCGATATAGGCGCATTCCCAGAACGATCTGTTGATCCAATTCTCAAGATACACAACCTACTCCTCCAATACAACCAAATATTCCTGATGAAAATCCGGAAGTATTTAAAAGGTCGACTCGTACGAGAAGACCTGCTATTCTCGGATGATTATGTTGTATATCTAGAAGAATCGGATATTGGAATTAAAGAAGGTCCAAAAACTTTTAACGAAGCTGTAAACAGTGAAAATTCTGATAAATGATTAGATGCTATGAAAGAAGAATTAGAATCCATGGCTATAAATGACGTTTGGAATCTCGTTGAACTACCTGAAGGGTCCAAGACTGTCGGTTGTAAATGGGTCTTTCAGCCTAAAAAGGACTCTAAAGGTAAAGTTGAACGATTTAAAGTCCAACTAGTGGTTAAAGGCTTTACTCAGAGAGAAGGTATCGATTATCATGAAACCTACTCTCTGGTATCTAAGAAGGACTCATTCAGAATTGTAATGGCCCTAGTAGCTCATTATGACTTAGAGCTATATCAAATAGATGTTAAAATAGCTTTCTTGAATGGGAATCTTGATGAAGAAGTGTACATGGAACAACCTAAAGAGTTTGTTCAACAAGGTAATGATCGAAGACTGGTCTGTAAGTTAAAGAAGTCGATATACGGGCTGAAACAAGCTTCTAGACAATGGTACTTAAAGTTCAACCATATTATTACATCTTTCGGTTTTACCGAAAATCTAATTGACCATTGTATTTACCTTAAGATCAGTAGGAGCAAGTTCATCATTTTAGTCTTGTATGTAGATGACATTTTACTAGCCAGTAATGACCTTAGTATGATTCGAGAAACTAAGGTATGCCTTGAGAATAATTTTGACATGAAAGATATGGGCAAATCAATTTTTGTAATAGGAATCGAGATATACAGAGATTGATCTCGAGGATTACTCGGGTTGTGTCAAGAAGTCTATGTGCAAAGTATTCCTAAACGTTTCCGAATGGAAATGAGTAAACCACAAAATGCCTAAAGGAGATAGGTTTAGTAAAGATCAATGCCCCATGACTGACATAGAAAAGTTATAAATGAATAAATATCCTTATGCGGCAGTAGTAGAAAGTCTAATGTACCTACAGACATGCACGAGGCTAAATATTAGTTTTGCAGTTGAGATGTTAAGCAGATATCAAAGTAATCTTGGTATACTTCACTGGGTAGCAGTCAAGAAAGTGATGCGTTATCTCAACGGCACTAGAAGATATATACTCACATATCAAAGATCCAATTCACTGGAGGTCATTGGATATTCAGATTCTGACTTTGCGGGTTGTCTCGATACTAGAAGGTTAACATCTGGTTACATCTTTCTGTTGGCTGGCAGGGCAGTGTCGTAGAGGAGTGCAAAGCAATCGCTAGTCACTCCATCCACATTTGATGCAGAGTATGTGGCGTGCTTTGAAATCACGGGTCACGCATTATGGATGCGTAACTTCATCAAGGGACTTACAATTATGGGCAATGTTTCTAAACTGCTAAAACTTTATTGCGATAACAATGCTGCTCGACTTTTTGCCCAGAATGACAAGTGTTCCAGTAAATCAAAGTTTCTGGAAGTAAAGTACCTTGTTTTGAAAGAAAAAGTGCAAGATCGTTTAGTGTCAATTGTTGGAACTCCATCGAAGCTCATGGTTGCTGATCCATTGACAAAGGCATTGGCGCCAAATGATTTTAAAGACCATGTAATGAGTATGGGCTTGAAAGATATGCCTTGCAGGAATCAATGATGTGTGACACTATTCATTGATCAATTAAAGAAACGATTAAAACGATTTTGCAATTCTTACTTTGTTATATATTCGCATGTGATAATTGTGCAATGAAGTGAGAATATAAAAGTGTTATGACATTATAGTTCCCATTAAAGAAGTCATATAAAAGATTCTACTTAAGTTTTTGATTAGGAAAGGATACTAGTGTTGTAATTGTGGAAGGAAATACATCGTCAAGATGTGTAACTACCACAGTTTACATTAGTAAACTAACCTAATCACAGATTAAAGACCTTAGCATTATAGTTTTCATGGATGATCGGTGTTTTCAAATGATGCGCATCAGATAGAGTTGTTTTCAAAATTCGTTTGCAAAATAAAGTATTTTTCTATATACTATATATATACACTAAGCGGATGTATGGTGGTCATATGGACCAAGTGGGAGATTGTTGATAGCCGAGGGTGGTGGTCCAAATAACCACCGCCCATTTCTGTAACGGCCTTTACTCTCCCTCAATGCATTTCAATTTAGTTTTCATTTTTTCCAAGTTGAATATCCACGAATGCAATGTTGCAATGTTCCATAATGACAGAGGAACGTTGCAGTCGTCTTTGATGGTTGGACGGCTATAAAAGGCCAGGGGAACTCCCTCTTCTTCACACATACTGACTCAAAATCAAAGGCTTAGCATTACCATCACAATTGCTAACATCAAGAGAAGACTCGGGGAGTTGGAAAACCCAGTTTGGCAGCCGTTCCGTCTCCTTTAGCAATGGATTCAGGTATGCCCTAAAGTTTTGGAGATCCATTTACGTTTAATCATACCATTGGTGTGCGAATCTAATCCATTCAAAGTTCCTAGAATGACCCATTTTGTCTAACAGCACTGACTTTGGATTGCCAGCTTCCATTGACTTCATACACCTGAAACAGAGGGATTTTACATCCCCACCACTCACAATAAAATATAAAAATAATCTCTGATAAAATCAAATTCAATTTTTCCTTTTCTACTAAAAAATATGCATCGCACGATTGATTAAAGCGGCTGAATGGAAGATCAAAGTTTTCTCCTTTCCACTGCATATACCCCTCATAAAACTACCTCCCAAAATTGCCTCTCTCTTGCATGCCTCCCCCGCTTTTGTTCTCCCTTTTTGAAACTTGTCTATGTTCCTTTCTCTCTCTCTCTTCCTGGTTGCCTTCATTGTTGTGCTCAATAAGGCCACCCATCTCTTAAATGTTGGTGAAAATGTGTTTCAAAAGATTCTTCAAATGCTTTTCAAAGAAAAACTTGGGAACTTTTCAAATAAGGCCTTAATTCTTTTGGCTTATTTAAAAAAAGGACATAAATTTCAAAGGTTTTCAAATTGGTCCCTAAGTCTTTCAATAAATTTTCAATTAAGGGCATCTGACAATTCAAAAGTACTTCCCGGTGACTTTTGCCCTCAAATTGTTTTAAATACCAAAATTATCCGTCATTTAAAACATTGACACGATTTTGACAACCACTATATGCAGCAGATTTCTATGGGGACTTTGGTTGTCATTTTTTATCCTAATGATGTTGGAGAAGGAAATAAGGAGAACACAGAGGAATTAGATGAGGTTTTTATTTCAATGAACAGTAATTTAGATATTTAAAAAAAAGTTACAGGAAAAAGTTTTCAGAAAATAGTTTTAAATGGATGGATGTCCTTAATTGAAAATTGCTTGAAAAACTTAGGGACTACTTTGAAAAGTTTTAAAACTTGTGTCTTTTTTTGAAAAAACGAAAAATTTTATGCCTTATTTGAAAATTTTCCTTTTCTTTTGTGATAAGGAACCCACCGACCCCTTTGGTCAGTGGATTTTTGGTAAAATACTGGATACACAACACTACTTACTAGCATTGTGCATCTAATGGGGCTTTAAATGGTTTCAATGAAATGTGTTGTTGGAAATATGAAGGGTAGAGTGTCATAATTAAACAAATAAACTAAGACAATAATACCAAACAATATGCAATGTTGTGGAGTAATGTTGTGATAGCGGAAATCGACAAAGAGCAGCAACAGTAGACATGGCCAAGGTACGTCAAAGATGCTTTCTTTATGACAAGTTTTACTACAATGGCCCCTACAGTATGATCCACTTTGGTCTCACACGAAGTTAAGATCAGTCGAACTCCAATACAATATGAGATGATGTGTTCTTCGTTTAAGCCCTAGTGCTCCATTTTATAATAGAAGATATTGACGTTGAGCATAATGGTAGCAATAAAACATGTTTTTAAATCACAATTAAATCCATTTTAGAAAAGTGTTAAAATTTGGATTCAAAATTTGAACGTTTTTGAAATGGTTTTAATCATTCCATTAATTTGACCCCCCATGCACTCGATAATCACGCAAGATGGGCATTGCAGATATGTACTCAGTTCAACGTTTTTTGGATCCAACCTCCCAGGCTAAACATGACTCGTGCGCGCATAGAGCTTGTGGCAAAACAAAACTACTTGAAGAGTAAAGAGCAAGAAAATACATATATTAAAAGTCTTCTGCTTTTCCAATGTGGTAATCTTGCAAACACATAAAGACACCACATGCTCTTAACAAAAGAAGGTAGAAAAAAATATGGTTTTTTAGAGGTTTTGGTCATAGGTCCTTATATATTTTCCCATGCTAAGATAAGTCAAATGACTAAATTTTTACTACATTGGGTCCTTAACTTAAAAAACCACTATACATTGATAAAAATAACCCTCCTTCCTTATTTACCCAGTAGCCTTCACACTAGTCTTCGCCAATAGCTAACATTACCATCTTTGCCTCCTGCTCCACTTCACCTTCTCCAAAAATGGCTTCGCCGCCTTTGATCGTGCAGTCCAAGCCATTCTCCTCTGCATGTCAAACCAATCATCCTCTTATCTACCTGATGCACACTGCCTGTTAGATGAAATTCGCCATTGGGATCCTACCCTCTAAAAAATCATCTTCTTTTAGACTGCCATCATTGGAGAGTTGGTAAACACATAAGTTTGCCAAAGAGGGATTACATTGCTTGGAATGAATGCAGGAGGAAGATGGACTGTGGCTAGATGGGGCAGTACTTTTGGGATGTTAACAACTTATAGGCAATAATTTCATCTATTGAATCTCCTCTTTTTTTTTTTATTTAATTATTTTTTTTATATCCATTGGTCCACTAACGAGGGTAAACAGATAAAATTAATTTGTTCACGGGGACGTACAGATAAAATTGATGTTTATCTAGCGTCGGAAGATGAGAGCTGAGAGCTTTCTAGGTCTTCGTTGGTGTGGCTGTTGCCTGTCGCATTAATTTGCGCTTTCCTTTGGTTTTCAATTGTGTTTTTTGCTTGAGACTGGCGGAAATGGAGGAAAAATGCTAACTTGGTCCTATCGGTGGGGCAGAAAAGTGCAATCGAGTGGCTCTGGTTTATGCCTGTGCCGCCATTGCGATTGTGCGTCAGTGGACACTGGTCCCTCTCGCTGGTTTTGTTTCATGGCCGGTTGAACTTTCATCTACTGCGCACATTAGCTAATATGCGTCGGAGGGATGAGAGAGCATGGGTTGCTGTGAGAGGTTTATTGGTCTTTGTGAGTTTGTAAAACTAATTTGCACTTTCCCCTTTCAATCCGCAAATGTGGGCCGTGAGAACTTTGAGCCTCTCTAGCTTCTTGTCATTGTTGCTGATTGGTTGCCCGCCCTGACCTGATTGCAGGTGCTGTCGCAACATGACAAGAATGCAACCAGTCTTGCTTTAGTCAAATGGTCGAAAATTTTCATTTTATCTGTTCACCCGTCAGAAATTGGCTAGCTGGATTTCTAGCGTGCTCCTTGCAGTTGGGGATTTAGGGGATCCGGTGTTGGCAATGCAGATTCATGGGTACATTGTTAAGCGAAGGATGTGGGGGGTGATACCTACCTACCCCAAATTCATTAAATCTCTCTCTATCTCTCTCTCTTTTGGTCTATCTAGAAATCCATCTATTTAGAAAAAATATTATCTATCTTAATATCAAAAAAATTTTAACTGTTGGCTTTCACAAATAGATAGATCTCATCTCTTCGATTTGAAAATTTTATCTATTCTAAAAGATCAATAGTTAAATTTTATCTGTTTGAGGAGGCCAACAGATAAAATCTCTCAATTTTTTTTCTTATGTGTTTTTCCTCTCTTTCAATTCCAATATATAAATTTTATCTATTTTCTTTTAGGCTATGGGGCTCTCTATCTCTTTGTCTCTTTTTAATTCCAACAAATAAAATCTTATAATATTAGTTATAAAGGCAGTGGCTCAGCTGGTTTAAGCGTTGGGTTTGCTTTTCAAGGTTTAAAGTTCGACTCCAACCTCTTAGTTTATTTAGGTATTATATATGCAGCTATGTATGTACCTCCAAAGAAATAATCCTTACTCGGTAGAATCGGATAATCTTGAGCTGGAGATGAAAAGCTCCAAGGATGAGCTAGCAAGAGATACTTGGGTCATTAAAAAAAAATCTTGTCAAAGCAATAAAAAAATCTATTGGTATTTTTTCTGTTGAGTTTAAAATGGTGAGTTCAATGAATTTTATCTGTTGCTTTTAATAAAAATATACCAAAGAGATAAAATATTTTTTTTTCTAATTAAATAACCAATATAGATCTTATTTTGTAGATCTCGAAAAAAGGATTTCAAATTTATAAATTTTTTAGCAAATGGATAAATGTAGTAAAAGTTAAAGAATTTTAAAGTTTGCAAAAAAGAAAAGTCTAAGTGACATGTGCATGAAGGTTAATGCAATTATAACAGAAAATGGGTATTTTCGCCCAATATGTTTCATTAGCATAAATAAAAAGACCTAAGGTAATGCCAAAATATTTTGACTGGACGTAATGGGTCGCAATTTGACCTAATCTAGTATGAAATCATTTACAAGGACTGTCGCCTAAAGACCCCCCACCACAAAAAAAAAAAAAAAAACCTTGTCGTGAGCCGTGATCCATCAGCTGGGCCCACAGTTTTCGCAGCCCACACCAAATTTGGGGCAAGCCCAGGGCGCGGCCAAAGCGTTTTTGGGTTTCGCCGCACTGTACCACGATCCGGTCTCCCTCCAGGTTTCATAACCCCATCAAGGATTTTACCAGACTGCAACAAACAGAAGCTCTCACTAGTTGGTAGGGTTTAAGGCAGAGAGGGTTTTGAAAATGCAGCAGGCGTCTACATCAATTGCTCGATGTTTGAAACAACGAAGAGGGTTTTGCACCAAGTCTGCTTCTGCCTCTTCCTCTGCTTCTGAAAAGATCGTAGCTGCTGTTCTCTTTGAGCGATTGCCTGTTGTCATCCCCAAGATCGATCCCATCGTCTATGCCTTCCAAGAATTCTCGTAATCTAATCCCCTCTCTTTCTTTTGCTTTTCTCTCAGTTTCTACCCCTCTCTCGTTGATGCAGACTGCTTGTGCATGACTTCTGATCAATGAAATGCCTGACATTAGATTTCGGTGGCGCCAACAATACCGGCGGAAGTATCCTGATGAGGTCTTAGGAAGAGCGGATGCTCGGTAAGATTCACCGACACTTGAGTGGCATAAAAATGTTGTCATGAGCTAGTTTGTCCTGTCCCGTTCAAGTCACTGTAATTAGTTTAAAGAATCTTCCCTTGAGTTCCATGTTTTAATTCACTCAACCTTCTGCCATAGTAAACCCTTCAGTAACTGTACAGCCTCTGAATAGCGGTCACAACTGATCATTTACTTGCTGTTAGTGGTAGAAGATGTTTGCTGCTACTCAATATTCAATCCGCCAGGCAAAAACAAAACAGGTCTGAGATCTTTCTGGATACAGATTGAACTAGCAGTACCTTGGTTTGGAGCATTACTGTTGTGCTATATCTGCTTTATGGCAAAACGCAAACCATCACCTTGGTGCTGTGAGTGGCGAATATCAACTTAGAACAGATGCACGGTACATCAAATGGTCCTCTGTTGTAGTCAGCTAGACAACATGGAAACTTGTAACTAATTAGCTCTCCAAAGTTCCCGTAAGAAAACAAATCCTAGCCGAAATCCTCGACGTGCAGAGGTTGAACGGGATTCGAAAAGTCCTTTTGATCGACTTGCTCTGATACAAAGTTAGAAATTGCAGGGAGTCTATTCGTACTAGAAAGATAAGGGAGAGGAAGAGGAAAAAGGGGGAAACAAAGCAAGAGGTGGAGTGATATAGAAGGGGAAAAGATGGAAGAGAAGAAGTGGAGGAAAAGAGGGATTTCTGTGCACAGTCTGATTTGGGCACGTGATTACTTTATTTTTATTTCAATTTGCTTGCAGTAAAATTACAAATATGCCCCGTTGTTAAATAAATATGAGATTTCCCCACAAAGTTTATATTGATAGCTGAAAAACCCAATCAACACCTTTACATTAATACTCTCAAATCCTAATACGTATATATTTGAAGTCCATATCCACTTTACATTAATATACTCTCAATATAACTCCACCACTTTTTTAGCTGCTAGTCTCAACCCCGATAGGGCAAGAAGGTTGATAGCCAACGTAAAACTTTTGTCACAATTCCAACATGAATTTTGAGTAGCTGACCTCAACATTGTGGGGACAAGGCTTTCATGATGATGATCCACATTACACTGCCTAAAAATTAGACGCAATTTTCTTTTCAATGACCATGAAGACTTAATTGTGGCTCTCAGTGAATGAGCTAGCTCATCTCACCTTGTTTAAAGAATGAAAAGGGTTGAGCGCAACCTTCCTGAGCTTGTCTTAGCTTGGGATCTGCTCATGAAGTTGCTTAACTGGCGCAATCTGAGCTTGAGCTTGGAACATCACACACATTTATATATCAACACCGTAGTCTTTGCCCTGTCCTTCAATCAAACTTCTTCACACACACATATCTATATATTTATATGCAGTGTGTGATATTATTAACTGGAAAAAGGGCTAGCATTTTGTATTAGATTATTATTTAGAATTTTTATATGAAAGACCGTTGACACTTTATTTTAGCCATTGTTTATACTTTATAGCGATTTGAAACTTTTTCTCCACATACCAATGTATATTATAATGGATTAACGTGAAATTGAGTTGATTGGGCTCAAGCTAGGGCTTGAGGTTAAGCTCGATCTATGTTCTAAATAAGGTATGTAATTTTTCAATGAGTTGATCTTTGAGCTAACCTAAGCTCAATTGTATATTTTTTTGAGGCTGAGCTTGATTAAATGCTTATGAGCTGAGCTTCAACTCAACTTTTGTCAATTAAAACAAGGTTGGACTTAACAGTGTAGTGTGGGTGTGAGCTGTGCTTGAGTGAAGTAGAGATCAGCTCATTAATGAATCTAGACTTAATTATGATTGCTACACTTCTCATTTGTTTTGGAATTGATGAATGCATTATGTACAAGGTTCAAAATGGCAGCCACTACACAGCATATGTTAGCTTATTGGCCAATACGACCAATATGCTATGTAGCTGCATTTTATTTTGAACTATGTATATAATTGACCAATGCAGCCAATTAGCTACATAGTAGCCGCATTATTGTCTGTATTGGTTGAGGGGCGCCACTACTTTGATGTACAGGCAGTTTTATGTACTGGATTTTCAAAAGGTTTATTTTTTATTTTTTGCTTATTTCACTCCCTTTTTATGAACCACTTGAAACTACATAATAACTTTTAGATCCATGTTTCCCATACATCAATGACAAATGGTTCTAGATTTTTAATATATATATCTTGCTATTTGTTTTTGGAGTTTTGGAGATCTTTCAAAAAAACAAAAAAGTTTTTTGCTCGAAGTGCGCCAAAGAATCACATTCTAATGCATTTGAACTTGTAGATCTATATTCCCACCAATCAGTCCCAAATAGTTTGACTTTTTTCTATTTTTACTGTTTATTTTTGGATTTTTGAGGATTTTTCAAAAAGAAAAAAATTTTCCTCAAAGGGCAAATCAACTCACATTCTAGTGCATTCTCACTTGTCGATCTCTGTTTTCCATAGATCAATCCCAAATGGTTTGAAAATTTTATCATTTTTTCCTTATTTATTTTGGGGTTCTTGGGGATCTTTCATTCCTTTAGATCAATCATACAACGATATAGGACTTGCATGATGAGGAAGCACTACACCCTTTTTCTTAGCTACTAATGAAAAAACCATCAAATTCAACACCCCTTTTTGGAATTTTTCCCACATGTTTGACCCACAAGTGGTCCCTCTTACAATAGCTTAGGGTTATTTTACTTTTACTAGTTGAATTGCTATTAGGGAAGTTTCCACTATTAGATTAGGGTTTCTTAGGCACTAAGTTTGCTTTCTTATTTATATATTATTGTAGTGAGTTATTTTTTAGAATTGATAATTGAATAGAATTTGGGTTTATCCTTGGAGAGGTGCATCTTCTGTGTTGAAGTCTTCTTTAAGACGATTCAAAGTGTTCTAAAAAACATGGTTCAGCACTCCACGCAAGCCTTGACCCTAGGACCTGTATTAATTGGTATTAGAGTGAAGATCCATGTCACTCCGATCACCCTTTGATCACTGATCGGAGCCTATCGACGCATCCCTATTACCCATTGTCATCATTGTTAGAACCCAAAAAATTGATGCAAGCCTTGTCAGAACCCATCACGGTAGAACTCAAGCCTCGAACCTTCCACTGACAACCCCCAAACTCTCTCTACCAATCCTGTTTCCACTACACCCCAAACTCCAGAAATCAATAAATAAATAAATAAAATAAAAAATACCCATCCATCCCAGCATCCTCCAAGGCCTCGAAATCTCATCCATAGCCTTCCCCAAACCTTGTCGACATCCATCACCGAAATCCTTGTTACCCATGACCCAAAACCCGAATATATATATAATTGAAAAAGAAGGAGACTAACAGAAAAGAGTGGGAGGAAAGCAAACCTAGTTCGGTAGCCCCCAATGCCGCTTGTGCCCATCACCAGCAGCACCAAGTAGCCGCTACCATCGACATCGTCATCTGCAGCCTACAAGCACCACCCCATCGCTCACTTCCTACAATTAGCATCGCCCAGTAGCCAGCGCTTAGAGCCCTCGCCTCTTGTTTCACTGTTTCCTCCTTTCCATCGTCGAAGCAGAGTTATCGTCTTCTCCCTTTTGTCCCCAAAGCAGAAAAGCAATGAAAGCCTTTTTGTTTCCTTTTCTTGCACATGGTTCTGGGTAGAACCAGGACTAAAGGACCAATTGAGCCTGATTGCCTTTAAGACCCCGGTCAAGTTGAGTCTAGGCCAAATCAGTTCCAACCGAAGTGCAACAAGGCCCATTGTTTCTAATAGCTTCTTGGGTTGACATCGTGACGACATCAACATCTCTAGAAGGAGAAGGAGTAGATTTGATTAAAATCAACAATTCAAGGTTTTATTGTGATATCAGGCTTATCCAAAGTTGGATTTCAATACTGTTTTCTTCTACTTGCTTTTGGTGAAGAGATCTTCTCATTAGATTAGTTCGATTTAAATTTGCAATAAAAAAATGGTTCAAAAGAAGAAGGCTGCAGTGGAATCTTCCATCCCATCCATCGAGGAATTGGCTAACAATGTTGCAAACTTTTTGCAAAATTTTGTCAACTTATCTGCAACAATTGGTAAACTCCAAGAAACTCTTTTAAGGACAGATATCAGGCTCAGAAATTTGGAAAATAATCAACATGCGGATAATCACAGTGCTGATGAAGAAACTCTTCAGAATGTTGATGATCCACCATTCAATACTATTGATCGAGATTTAAAACTAAGCTCGTGATTCCCGAATATGATGGCAAATTGAAGCCCACTGAATTCATAGATTGGTTAGTATGTGTGGAGAATGTTTTTGCACACAAACTAATGATTGACCACCATAAAGTTACATTGATTGCACTCGGTTTTGTAATATGCTACAACATTGTGGGCTAAATTGCAAAGAAAAAGGAGGAATCAAAACATAGACCCTGTTGAAACATGGATTGAGATGAAAAATATTTTAAAGCAAAAATTCCATCACAACAATTATTCAGGAATGTGCATTCAAGCTTTCAGGACTTGAAGCAAGGATTTAAGATAATTGTTGAATATTCTAAGGAATTTATGGCTGCAAGCTCATTGTGGTTTGAATGAAGATGATGATGCGTTGGTTGATAGGTATTTTAATGGGTTGAGAATAGAAATTCAACACATTCTTGCATTCCAAAATTTTGATTATGTCAATGAAATCATCCAACATGCCATCAGAGTTGAGGGTACTGTCCATCAGGCCAAAAAATGTAGTGCATCTAAATGGGCTCTGCAAAAGAATTCATCACTGCAAGATCCCAAACCAAGTGGTTCTTCCGGAAGGATTTTTGCAAAAATTGAGGGTCAGAATAAGATGCTTTGCTTTCATTGTAAAAACCAGAGTATCATGCAATGGAATGTCCAGAACGCATACATTTGATTGAGAGTGAAGTTATGTTTAAGATACCCCAGATGATCCTTAAGACAAAGACGAAGAGAAAGTGGTGGACACACTAGTAGACACCGAAGGTGAAACCCTCATGGTCATTGAAGAGGCTCCACCAATTTTTGAGAAGAAATGGTTGCGAATAAATATTTTCCGTTCCACGGATACCATGGGCAAAATTGCACAATTGTCGTTGATGGCGGAAGTTATGAAAATCTCATCTCTTAAGCTCTTGTTGATTGCCTCAAGTTAAATGCTTACAAGCACTATTGCTATTATTTTGTCAAATGGCTGATGACAGGTGATCAAGCGCACATACGCCACACATGCAAGGTTACTTTTGCAATTGGTGAGGATTACAAAGATACAATTTAGTGTGATGTGCTACATATAGATAGTGGTGATATCCTGTTGGGTTATTATCCATGGATGTATGACAAAGATGGAACTCATGGTATGCGCGACAATACATACACATTCGTGCATGGTGGAAAGTAAGTTACACTTCATCCCGAGAAACCAAATTGTCAAAGAAGAATTCATGGGCAACTGCAACAAAGAGTTCTTCATGTTCACAATATTTATAGAGGAAATTCGAAGAAGACTTAAGTTCGAGGACGAATTCTTCTTTCAACCTGGGGGAATGATGCAGTATGAGCCCACAAGTAGTCTCCCTTATTATAGATTAGGGTTATTTTATTTTTATTAGGGAAGTTTCCATTATTAGATTAGCGTTGCTTAGGCACCAAGTTTGCTTTCTTATTTATATTGTATTACAGTGAGTTATTTTTTAGAATTGATAACTGAATAGAATTTGAGTTTTTCCCTGGAGAGGTGTGTCTTCTATGTTGAAGTCTTCTAGAACACAATTCGAACTGTCCTCAGACACGGGCTTCGACACTCCAAGCAAACCCTAACCCTAGGGCCTGCATCATCACACCGCTATGCCACTACAGCCAACATATCACTTACTATGTAGTTTTTGGCTTCTGGCCACTAGTCCTGCCTCAACCCACTATTTTGCTCCTTGATTATGTTTGCAGTGGCATGTAATATTTTGTATATTATTAGGTTTTTCTTCTTAATGTTTTGATTGTTCTATGACCTCTCAAGAGGTCTGTAAGTATATGTATTCTTTGTTTATGTTCTGCCTCTAATGTTGTTTTTTGTTCTTGTTGTTACTATCGTTTTCATGCATATTCTAGATGGAGACTTTTCTAGTAATGTAGCTGTTGCAATTGTATTCAGGGGAAAGGGTGATTATCAAATTGATTATGTGCCAGCTCCACGGGTCACTGAAGCTGACAGGACTAATGACAGAAGGTACGAAAGATGTGCACAACATATGGTAAAGGAATACATATTAGACTTGATAGGTTATGTTTTAATTCCTTTAATTGTCCTACTGCTAGTTGAAGTATTTTTGTTTTCCTTAGAGAGCCAGTGATGTATATCTTCATCATTAATGTTGCCTTATCAGTTATCCCATCAATTTGGGTTGGCTGAATTTGTGATGCATACATTTGTATAATTCTAATCTGTTTTGCTGGAAAAGAAAAAAAAAGGAATAAAAGAAAATGTAATGTGTTTTGAAGACTGAATTTGAATTTTGGGATATAGGTTATGATTTATGTGAATACATGAGGGGGCATATATCTTTGGATGTGATTGTTGTTATTTTGGAAAGATAATTGTTTTGACATGGCTGTTGACTACATTATTCCTTGGTAAAAGAATATGTGCAAGTTGTTAGGAGTGATGGTGGGGACCTGTTTGTAACTATTAGGGTACTGTGGTGTTGGACTGGTCTATAAATATGATAAAAGTTGGGGGTTTTGTTAAGGTGCTAATAGTAACTAGACTATGGGGAGATTGGCGAACATGCAAGACAGAAGGAAAAGATAAACACCAAGAAACATCAACAGGTCCCTCATCTACAACTGGTGTGCAGCTCCTATTTATAACGTGAATGTTGCCATGAGAAATGGAGGATATATTAGTCTTGAATCATACTTATCATGTAATTTATGGCTTTCAAACTGAAAAAACTATGGGCCTGTTTGTTTGTAGGGTGGAGTAAAATATAATAAAATTGAGTGTCAAATCAAGAAGAAAAGAAAGTGGAGGGAGTTGGGAGTAAAACATCTTTGGTTGTCATTTTTGTGCTTTTTTAGAGTACCTTTTTGTCTTTTTGTGCCTTTTAAGAGCACTTTTTTTTTCCGTTTTGTGCAACTAAATGTACCTTTTTTTCCCTATCATTTGTGCTTTTACCACCAATGTCCACTTTCTTTTCTTATTGATTTGACACTTTATTTTATTTCACTTTAATCAACCCCAAAAAACAAACAGGCCAAAGGGCTAGATGAAGATATGTACACCATGTGAGTAGAAGATCTTGTATATGCAGCCACTCTGTGGAAAGCTCTTCTATAATATTCATATCAATTTTATTTGTACTTGTATCATCACTGGAATTTTCTGTTTTAGTTGTATTTGCAGAAATTATGTGGTGGCTTTGCAATCAAATCCCCACAAAATTAACGAGTGTGCTTATGCTTCCCACACTGCATATGATGAAGCTTGTCTTTATCCATTTTTTTATATTGTATATAAAAACATCAAAATTTAAAATAAATTATAAATTGGTACATTTAATTTATTCTTAATCAAGAATGCAACATGCTATATGTTATTTCTACATGGCCGAGATTTAGGATTTTCTGAATTTTTTTCAGAAAAATTCTAAATTTCTAGGGATTTTTTTACATTTTCTTATAAAAAATTTGTATTTGATGGGCTAGTTTCTATTTGAGTGAAATAAGTCTAGGGCCCATTTCCTATTAAGTGAAATTTGGCTAGGGCCCTATTTCCTGTTAAAGTGAAATTTAGTCATATCCATTTTGTCATAGATTGCAATTTGGCCGGGGTCCTATTTCCTTTTAGATTGAAATTTGGTTGGAACCTTGTTTCCAATTAGAATGAAATTTGGCTAGGATCCATTTGATAAATTGAATTTTTGACTTTTGTCTAGCATCCTATTTCCTATTAGATTGAAATTTAGCTAGGGACCTATTTCCTATTAGATTGAAATTTGGCTAGGTCCTATTTCCTATTACATTGAAATTTGGCCAAGGCTCATATATATTATTCAGATTGATTTTAAACGGTTTAGATCTTTAATAGGTGGTGCGGAGGCTGGAGCCCACCAATTACTTGGCCTGAAAAGGAGCATTTGGTAGGAAAGACACTTAAAATTCAACCTTTAGGGCTCAATTTTGCACATTCCTTGTGAATGAAGGTGGGAAGAAAAGAGAGTGAAAAGGAGAGGAGCGGGGGAAGAGGAAGAGAAGGAGAGAGGAGAGGGAAGAGGAAGAGGAGGGGAGAAAAGGAGTGGAAAAGAGGAAAAAAGAATCACATGGAAGGAAGAGGAGGAGGAGGAGGAGAAGAAGAAGACGATTGGTAGCAGTAGCTTGAACTTTGGTAGAGCAACTCAAGCTTTGACAGACAACAAGCCCGCTAGGCAGAAGAGGTCCTTTCTCTCTTGTTCCTTTTTTTTTTTCCGGGAACCAAGTCCGATCTCTCTCTCTCTCTCTCATATTTTTTTCTGCAACAAATGGATATTGGCCATTTCATCCAAAATCCAAGGTTTCGATTTGAAACACTAGATTTTGGCCTAAATGGTCTGAAACCCAGACTGAATCTTTTTCAAGTGGGTGCTTGAGAGGGAAAGAATAATGATAGCCCCAAATTTAATTTCAATTGCATGTTAGGGGCTGTTATGGTGTGACAGTGAACAACAGGGGCCGCCTTTAAAATTTTCAGAAATTCTGTAAGATGAAGCAGGATGGACATCCAGTTACTTGGATTGGAGCTACAGTTCAGTTGGTCAAAAGAGGCCCAATCCAAGAAGATCAAGAAGGCTCCCTTTATGTTTGTTGGAGCTGATTTATCAAAATGTGGCCCATTTGGGCCCCACAAGCTTTCTTGTGCAAGAGGCCTGAGACAACCAGAATTTTAGAAATTGCCCAATGTTCATTGATTTCCTCCAAATCAGTGGAGATTTCCTTTAGAGTGTCATTAGATAGTAAGCATTTTTTTTTTTTTGCTAAATTGCCTAAGAATTGTATAGAGGAAAGGGGCATACAAAAAATCAGCCCCCAAAAAATAATACATCCTAGAGAGAACAGCCATCAGGAAGCAACAGAGCCAGCCAAAATAAGTAGTGATTATAGGGAGAGAATTTGGATTTTGCTGCTTTAATTTTTATTTTTATTTTTGTGGCTTTATATATTCATGTAGTAGCAGTTTACTATTTCCAGTGTGAAGAACAGTTGAGTTGGTCTCATTTTCATATTGTATTGCTTTTTCATTTATTACCAATTGATTGTATTGTTGTGCTTCAGCCTTAGCAAATAACGTCCTAGTTTTCTCGCCTATTTCAAGTTCAATGAAGGAGCAATCAAGTAGTTTCTGCTGTCACAGAACTTAATGGTAGCATACTGAATTTTGGGTTATTTGATACCCAGGACTGCATCACCAAACCCTTCCTTCCTGCATTATCTGCAAGTGGCATGATATAGGAGCAAAGAGGGTTGAGAAGAAAAGCTTAAGATCTGCCCTATTCGTAGGCCTATCTCACAATCCAATCCATCAAATGCGCAGCACTGGCTGCTTTGAAAGTTATACGGGTTAAGTGGGTTAACCTTACATGACCGAAAACAGTAACTTGGGAACTTTGTTTTGCAAAAGAAATCAAATTGCTGCATTCTCAGAGTTCTTATCCTTCATGCTAAATTGTTCCTAGATTTGTGTTGAATTTTGAACTGTGGATATATAACTGATTGTTGGTCTATATCATTTCTTTAAGGTCATTACAGAGAGCACTTGATAGAAGGCTTTATCTTCTTCTATATGGGACTAGTGCATATGGGGCTCCTTCCAATAAGCCTGTATGGCATTTTCCAGAAAAGGTTTATGAGAGTGAAGAGACATTGCGTAAGGTAATAGTCCTTAAAGTCGTACTCTTTTTTTTCCCTTCTCTTTTCTTGTGGGGAGGGAGGGAGGGAGGGAGAGAGTCTTACACACTTGACTTCAAACCCTTTTCATTTGCAGTGTGCAGAGTCAGCCCTGCAGTCTTTTATTGGAGACCTTTCCCACACATATTTTGTGGGAAATGCTCCCTTTGCTCATATGCCTATACAAGCAACAGAAGAAAATCCTGTGTTTCCATCCTTTAAGGTACATACTTTTGGGATCCTACTTTTAACCATTTTGCTGTTGATATTTTAGGCCAGGACTGCCTTTGATCAAAACTGCTTAGTAACATTCATATCAAACCGAAGGGAATGGCTGACTTATTATAAATTCTTGTTTTTCCTCTTGCAACCCAATTATATTCTGGTATATAGGTGCACGATGCTTGTGATTCAGTTTCTTGTGTACCAGATGAGTTTGTGGGGGTGTATTAAAGCAAAAAGGAGAACTTCTGTTATTCAAACTGCTAGGATAAATGTTTCTATGCCTTTTAGCAAACTGACAAATCTGACATTGTACCTCCTTTATATTTTTATGTATATCAAATTTAGGAAGAATAGTTTTAATCTTTGAAATGAAAATTGCCCAATTCCTCATTGGTAGTTGATGATGGGGGCGCTGTAGGATTTTCCTTCGCAAACTAAAGGAACTAAATGGCCATGCCTGCTTTGTCCTCAAATCATTAAAAACACAATAAGAAGGAAATAATGTGACACTGCAATTGTGAGTTTTTGGTTTGTTCACTAACTAAAACAAGATTGTGGAGAAATTGAGCAATGTGAAGAACAGTGGGGAAAGAGAAGATGAGACGTTAATGGAACCTTCCACCACAATTTGAGATTTGTCCCATTAGCAATGCAAACACTCTCATGAAACGAAGGTTTATATGAGTAAAGTTGTGACCTCTCACCTGTGATGGCTTCTTTCATGCCTGAATCAACAAACCATAAGGGACCAGAAGATGTAGCCAGCTATGGGAAGCCAATAGGGAAGCTAAACCACCTGATGATACTGTAAATGATGTCACTAGGGTTGATGTACATGCTTTCTAACAAGTGTAATCTTTGCATAAGAGTAAAAACAAAATCTCATCACCGATATTTTTTCGACGCTTATTTTTGTAGACAATGCATGCCGTGATGTGGTAACCTCTCAAAACTTTGCTCAGACAAAAAACTAGTCTCTTTAGAAACAGCCAACAACAAAAGAAAAGGGCTGACTTAACTTCAATATTCTTTTTTTGACTAGTTATTGACACACAGCATAGGTATAGGGAGAGTAGCCAAGGACTACTCTCCAAGCCAAAGCTTGGGCTTGTTTGGTAAAGGTACTTTATGAGTGATGTAAAGTGAATGGTCAATTAAAGAGAGAAGAAAAGAAAAGGTGTCAAATTTCAAAAAGCAACTCTTCTTTTTACCAAAAAAAGTCAAGAAGCTACTTTCTCATGCCATTAAATAACAAAAAGCCCTCTTCTTTTTACCGAAAAAGTAAAAAAGCTGCCTTCTTGCACTGATTTAACACTTTTTTTATTTGACCCTCTTCTTTTATTTTCTTTTGATTTGACCATTCACTTCTTTTCACTAGTTAAGTAATTTTACCAAACCTGCGCAAGGATAGGGATCCATAGTATCCAAACAAGCTTGGTCTCACACCAAAGACAAGGAAAGCTCA
The DNA here is from genome assembly GCA_037013555.1 of Sextonia rubra. Taxonomy (NCBI): domain Eukaryota; kingdom Viridiplantae; phylum Streptophyta; class Magnoliopsida; order Laurales; family Lauraceae; genus Sextonia; species Sextonia rubra. The sequence continues at coordinate 72,469,209 of JASUAD010000001.1, forward strand.
ATCTCAAACTCAAACCTAACGAGAGAAATTTTATTAATCAATGCATATTAAACGAGAGGGGTTGCAACCCTTTATATAGACTAGTAATCGGTCTACTTTGGAAACAATTTAATAATAAAAGTCTAAAGCAAACAAAACTTTAAAGAAAATAAAGTTCTAATTGAAATGAAAGAAAGCTTGCTAACCTCTGTAGTTTAGCTACTACTAAAATAGGGAAAGTCTTGCATGATTGGGAGATTTTCTCTTTATGGGCTTTTAGCGGGCTTTGTCGACCCATGGATCATGGGTTCGAACTACATCAGTCTCGACCCTTAACAAAACTAAAAAATAAAAATATATAGAAAAATGCTATTTTTTTTTCTTTTCAATAGTACACTATATATCAAAATATTGGCCCCTTCAATTAATGATATCCCGACCCGGATACTTGTAAAAGCCCAACGTATCCATGTCGGACCGATTCGATACTTTTATTGGTACCTGATACTACACCAATACTTTTAAAGTACAAGTTTAGCATATCCTACTTAGCAAGTCCATTTTTTCATTTAATTCTTTAAATTTTCTTACTTGTCAACATAGAAAATGTTGGGAAGGAACATAGACATTGATAATCTCATTAATTCAAAAATTATATAATCTCATTAATTCAAACATTATCTGAGGGAAAAATTAGGACACTTGAATCCGTATCCATTTCCTAGATTTCTGAAAGTTCAGAGTTTTATCCCTGATCTCCGTATCAGTGTCTCTAACCGTATTCGTATTTGGGCATCATAGCCGTTATCGCTATTTAATCTTTAACTAATTAGTCTTTGGGGCAATCTTTGTAATTTGTAATTGTAACAATGTAGCCCATATCTAAAATCCAACCACTTAAAATAACTATCATTCTTTCTATTAGCTTTGTGAAAAAAGTTAACTTTAATTGGAGCTGGGCTCAACGTTGAATTGACCATCATCATCATCATCATCATCATCAAAGCCTTATCCCAACCATATTGGGGTTGGCTACATGGATTCTGTTTCTCCATTCCGTTCTATTTTGAGCTAAATCTTTCGATAAGTAAAACTTCTTCAAATCTGAATTAATGACTTCCATCCATGTTTTCTTCGGCCTGCCTCTACCTCTTGATGGGCCTTCCACCTGTATAGCCAAACTTTTTCTCACCAGTGCCATTATTGGCCTACGCTCAACATGCCCAAACCATCTTAAGCGGGTTTTTCTAATCTTATCCTCTATTGGTGCTACCTTTAAATGTTCTTGAAAGTGCTCATTTCTAATTTTATCTTTCTTAGTTTTACCACACACCTAAGCATTCTCATTTCTGCTATATCCACCATTGAATTGACCATGCCACATGATTAGAATCATTGGCCTATCAGTTAGAGACTTCGGGATCTAGCTTTCTATAGCAAAGTAGGATCATCAAATGTTGCTAGCTGTCTAGTCAAATTTCATTAATTGGGCTGTTAAATAGAAACTTTGCTTATATGATGTCAAATAGAAACTTTGCTTATATGATTTTAGATGAAGATTTGGCAAGCCCCAATTCACTCCAATAGAACTTGGGTCCACTGTTGGATTGACTTATACAATGCTTGATTTTTCTTAATATTTTCTTAAAAATCCTAATCACTCAAGATAATTGCCGCAATCCTATTAGACCCTTGACCAAATTTTAATCTTATAGAAATGAGCTGAGTCTTTGGTAAATTGAAAATCCACACCAAAAAGCAAGAAAAAAAATATAAATAATGATAAATAAGTAAAAAATAAAATGAAATGTTGCCTCCTGTAGGTCTGTTGCCAAATTTTACTCTAATAGGTCTAGTCTGATTTGGACTTGAAGTTTATCCTTATACCTGGACTTGGGCCGTAGTCAGAGCTGAATTCGAAATTAATGCTTATCCTCGGGATTCAGCCGACCTAATAAGTCCTGTCCAAATCCATACCTCCAAATCCGTACCATTGACAGTGTAACGCGGTCTTTGTTGGTCTCCTTCACCTAGTTCCATAAATTTGTGGTAGTGCTTTGTAAGACGCTGTTTTTTTTATCTAATACGTACCAAAACAATCTCAAGTGGCATTCCTTGAGAAGTAATGAAAATAATTAGAGACATAATCCTATAAAACAGTCCATCCAGATGAAAAATTAGATGTGGGGGCGGGGCTAAAGTCACTCATCTTCTGATATTTTATGATTTTCCCATTTGATACATCTTTAATTTTGCTTCCCTGTTTCTTTAAGAATATTTGTGATATTTTCATAAGGAAAACTTGTATTTAGGTAAACATGCATGTACACTGGCAAACATGCTTTATCCTTGTACAGGTGTGCGGTAATGCATATATTTGCATAGTTGAATTTTCTCCTACACGTTCCTGTATACAGATGTTCGCGTAGTCATGGTGGGTGATGTGAAATTCAAGGGGGTCTCTGTTTTTAATGGAGGCCTCTCCTTGTTAATGTCCCTATCGGGACAGCACAGATTTTCCTGTAGTTGAAACCTTTCGCTATTTGCATACTAGTGATTAATATCACAAACTAGCAAAAGGTGCCCGTGCTGAGCACTTGCAAACCATTATATCAACACGACTATTACATATTCATAGAAAATGAAAACATACATAATCAAATAAGAATGACTTGATTAAACGTTGTTTGTGTTAATTACATAGTATTGGTTATAATATGTGTTGGAAGCAGGTGTGTCTCGTGGATAGATTTTCAAAACTTTTGACCCACTTGACACAGGGATCAATTATCCATAAGACCAAAAACCCAATTCAGGATGCATTACCCTCAACTCGTGACCATGTACAGTAAATATTCCATCTAAAAGATAGAATCAAATAGCACTAAATATCCACAATAATCTACGACATGAAAGAAGTAGATCATACCTTTGGAGATCCGCAGTGCTCTAATGGAGAAGTTGCGACTCTACTTGATGATGAGAATCTTCAACACCTCTTAGCCTTCCACGCTATGACCCGAATTGGATTTCTTTTCTCAAGAAGAGTGGTGGAATCTTCAGGAGAAATCCCAACTCGAAACTCCAAGGAACTAGAAGAGAGAAGGAGAGAGAAACTCGTGCAACTGTTGCACGAATAGGGTTTTGGGCGTGAGAGGGAGTCTTATTGGACGTCCAAGAGATTTTATAGACTTTCAAATCTCTCTCTTGTCTAATTGAAATAGAAGTCTTAGTTCCAAAGCAATTAGCAGCTTTCTCCTTTCCAAACTCTTTTTTCTAGAGTTCAAGTCGGATTAGTATTTTCCAATATCTTGGGCTAGCGTGGGGACCACTAGGGATTCCTTAGAAAGCTGGCTCCAATTGAAACACCGGACCCCACATCTCATGTGCAATCCGGGCCCACAGTTAATTGCAAATAACGCCACTATATAAATGCAATTGCACTCCAGTCTTAGGAATAAATTACAATGAAGACCCTAAACTTCCCAATTACCACAAGTAGGCCCCTCTATCAATATCTGTGGATCAATTGGAATAAATCTGTCTCTTCCAATCTAAGTTCCACATCTTATTATCCTTGAGCCCCAATTAATCACAGTAATCATCAGTACCATCCAATTAACTCTTAATTGAGATGGGTGCGCACTTACTAATGACAATCACATTAATTGGCACAAGGGGATAATAGAGATAGATTCCATCTTGATCATTCAATGTTTCCACAGTTCTACTACCACATACCCAAGACACCGAGGTGTTAACCTATAGTCGGCCTCATTCATTGGTAACTCAAAGCAAATGAATAGATAGAGACTTGAGTTCATCAATGTCTCAGGATTGAGAGCCTATTGCTAAGGAATTATGAGAGCATACCTTATTATTGAGACGGAATTCCATAAGGTGCATCTCATGGTCCTTCAATGCATCCAACGTACCAGCACCGTGATCCAGAATCTTACATTCTGATGATCGAGACAAATCACACTATCTCATAGTGATCAAAGTGCTGCAACCTTATCAAATGAGATGCTCAGTCTCATTACTGGTTGTGAAGCTATTTAAGTATAAGATTTGTGACATATATCGTCTGCGTGTGGATCTCATCCATACACATATATCACATCTAATATACTAATGGGACCCGGTTCAACTCATGAACCATTATGTCATATGTATTGGTCATGTGCATGAAGTAGTAAAATAATATTCATCTCATGAAAGTAAAGCATGATTTTATTGATAAATAAAGAAATTAATCAATTTATTACATCAACTGATGGATTGAGTCCACAAAATCTAACAATATGTTCAATGAATTTCTATTAGTTATGGTCAAGTGTGGTGGACCCAAATACCCATTCTTCTAGTAAATAAACTTCATAATTTGTAGAAATGTGTTTATATTTTACCAGGGGTGATACCATGAGCAGTATATTTTGTTTGTGGGTGAGAGACTTGTATTTTTCCAATCCCAGGATCAATCAAGATCAGATATAAGCCATGCAAAATTGCCAGCCAGAACCTCCTCGCTGTCAAACTGTTTGGGGCTTAAATTGGGCCTATGGGCTATAAAATGCTGGAGCTGAAGAGGGACCCACAAAGGGATTGCTTTCTTTGGCAACATTGCCTAGGAGATCCCCTTGTATATTTTATGTAATATAATTAAATCTTCTATCATACCTGCCTACACTTCAACTGGGATTTCCCCCAACCAAATATGAATCAAGCCAAGAAAGCATCTCTCTTCCTTCGACATCGACTCAAAATAAAAGGGACAGGGGCCCCATCTTTTTGGGTTAGAATCTGAAGTAATGGGCGATGGTCTGAGGTAGTTTTAGGCTAGGCAAGCTGGTAAGTATTAGGAACAAGACCCAACTGCTCCATGTTGACAAGAAATCTATCCAGTCTAGACATGGAGGGGGAGGTCTGGTGATTGGACCTAGTAAAAGATTCTCCAGTCAATGGTAAGTCCAAAGAGAGAGAGAATCCAATTTGAGAAAGCCCTCATGTCTGAAGAAATCCGAAGCTCCGAATTTATGCCCTGGGATTTGATGCCGTTCCAATCACCACTGCACCAAGTGCCCACCCTTCTAATCAAGTCTAGCTTTTGCCAAAATTCACCAAGCTGCAGTCACTAGGCCTGTAGACTAACTCATCAGCCCATCAACAATATAGAAAAGCATACTATCCTGGACTAATAGTTAAAAATAAAATTTTGGACAACCTAACATTAATCTATTCATTGAAAGCCAAGGCCCCTTAAAAGACCTCATTTCCAATGCCAACTCGCTCTGGCATAGACCCAGTCCACCCCAAATAATTGCTAATTTGTTCCCAAACAAATAATATGCAAATACCCATCAAACCCCTTTTACCCTAAGCCTTTATCTCTTTGACTGATTAGAGATGAGTTAATTGCTCATATTCAAGAGGAGGTACCTTGGTGTATGTTGTTTGCAAATAATATAATGTACATGGATGAATCAAGAGATGGTGTGAATGCAAAACTCAAGAGATGATAAGAGGCTTTAGAATCCAAAAGCTTTAAAATAAGGCTTGCAAAGCCAGAATATATGAATTACAACTTCAGTGAGCAAATACAAAGAGCCGAAAGTACTATGAGAACTGAAGCCTAAGAATTACCACAAAGTGATTTATTCCATTACCTTGGATTAATAATTTGTAAGGATGTGGAGATTGGTGAAAATGTCAAACATAGGTTAAAAGTGGGATGGTTGAACCAGAGACTTACTTTTGGAGTGCTATGTGACCCACTAATGTCAACAAGATTGAAGAAGAAATTTATAAAATAATGATTAGACTAGTTATGACCTATGGAGTAGAATGTTGGCCAATCAAGAAGCAACATGTGAACAAAATGGATGTGGTAGAGATGAGAATGTTGAAGTGGATGCGTGGTAAAACTGGAAAGGATAAAATTAGAAACTAGCATTTTCAAGAGTATTTACGGGTAGCATCAAGAGGGATAAAATTAGGGAACCTGTTTGAGATGGTTTGCGCATGTCCAGTATAGGTTGCAACAACTCTGCTATGGAAAAGTTTGGCTATGCAGATTGATGGCCCACCAAGTGAAAGGGGGTAGGCCAAAGAAGAAGTGGATGAAGATAGTAAAAATAAATTTGAAGAAGTGCAACTCATTTGAGGATTTAGCTCGGGATGGATTGGAATGGAGTAACAAAATTCATGTAACCAACCCTAACATAATTGGAACAAGGATTTGATGATGATGATGATGATGACGGCAACAACGATGACCCATAAAGCTACTAACTCATGGAACAAAGCTACAACCCTAAAATATTTAAACCACAATAGCTTATGAAACAACAAGGGGGGAAAACCCAAAAAGGGTTGAGATGAAAAGAACATATCAGCACACAAAATTAAACCTAATGCCTCGGTAAAGTAGATTTTTGATTAAAAAAAGCACTAAGCAGCATATTACACTATATTGTTATCAAATTCAAGCATGCAAAGAAAGCCTAAAGATTGAGAGCCTTTGTATCTCAAATTCCTTCTTGCCAAAATAGCCAAGTTACTAAGGGGAGAATATAGCGAAAGAGGACTTCAGAAGTGATCTTGGAAGGAAAGTAGTAAGAACCTATGATACCCGGATACTTGTATTGATTTGGTCCAAATGGACACAGGTATGGAATATGGCAATATATAGTTGAGACATGGTGTCAAGTGTTAGGACATGGCTTTCTCTATTTTTATGTAAAAGAAAGCCAAAAACCCCTGACCATTTTCCCCATTTTGTGCAACCAAGAGAGATAAATGGAAGAAATGGGCCTTGTCCTTGATAACACGGGTTGTAAGAGGGGGGGAGGAGAAAGAAAAAGAGAGAATGAACAAAACAAGAAGAAGATGACGAAGAGGTGATAGATCTACCTGTGCCATAGCATGTTGCATCTGCTACTGCTGTCATTATTGCTAACTACTCGCTGCTCACGCTTGCTTCTGCTGCTCACCTCACTCCTCTATCCATTTCCTCTGCTTTTTTTCTCCTCCTCCATTCTTCTTCCCTTCTTTCTTTTTCTTCTTCCTTTTTCCTTCCCCTTTTCATTTGACTTCTAAAGAGTGTCTGATAAAAGGACGGCTTTTAAATTTTCAAAAAGAAGAGATACTCTTTACCCAAAAAAAAAAAAAAAACAGAAAAATGCAAAAAAAAAAAAAAAAAAAGAGACTTGAGAGAAGGGGGCTATTAAAGTGGGATTAGGTCTGGGGTGGGATTTAGCGAAAATATGAAGTGGCAAGGGTGGAATTGGGTCTGGGCTGGCCTTGGGGCATATTTTGTTAAATGTGTTGGGCCTTATGCCTGGGGCAGGTTTCATAAAATTAGACTAGGGCCTGGGGTAAATTTTATAAATGGGCAGGGCTTGGGGTGAGGGCAAGCTTTATTTTTAAAATTTCTAACTGTTTCTATTTTTTAATTTTCCTATATATATGTTATTTTTAATAATATAATTTCACATTATCTTTAAGTGATGCAATTCCCATACCCGGTCCTAACTTTTTGATGTTGCCTTGTTGAATCCATGTTGTCCGTGTCCATGTCCGTATCTAGACATCATAGGTATTTAGCACAATTTTGGTCGATGGGAGACCTGATTGAAAACTGGATCGTCTTCATGGAGTGGGTTTTGCAGACTAAGGATGGAGAGGACTTACCAGAACTGAGTATAGATGTTCATTTTGCATAATAGAGAACATGATAGGGGGAGTTGGCGAAACTGAATGGAGTCGTCATGTTATGCACAATATGGGTACATTTCTTATTAGTTAGACAGATGGTCAAAATCAATTGGCGATTAAAAACTCTCTTTTGCATATGTAAATTGCGTCCATGTTCTTTGTAAAGATATTCTTTTTATGTAGGTACGCAAAATAGGTTTTCTCTCAATTGAAAATTCTCATTTTTCTTTGCTGAATTTTGCAGCGATTCTTTTTCAAATCGCAAGTGATTGGTACCAACAAATTTAAGGTTGGAAAATGCGAGGACTATGTTTGGGTTACCAAGGATGAACTAATGGAATATTTCCCAGAGCAGGCTGCCTTCCTCAACCAGATGATCATCAGCTAATTTATTTTTCAGGCTGTAGTCTGTTGTAAGAAAAATTTTTCTGCAAAAGCAGTGCAACTTTCCCAAAATCAAGTTTTTTTTTTTTCATTTGAACACATCATTGATAGAAACATTATTGTACTTTTGACGATAAAAAGAGCTGATAGACTAATTATTCAGAAAGTACTACCTCTTTGGAATAACCTGTTGCCATGGTGTATTTAAAATTGTTGTTCTCACTTGTCATTCAGGTGTCGGGAAGCAATACAGAGCTAAACTCTGACTAGTCTAGGATATCGTTGGTTACGTACTGTATGATCAGGGTGATGAGCTAGGTCTGTAATGCAATCTTCAATGACATGACCTAATTGATTGACCTGCAAGCCTTCGAATTCAAGATGAACAAGAAGAGCACGCATTGGTGTAGCTGTTTTGGGGTGATACTGGTCCACCTATTGATCAAATTACCTCCCTCGCACACTGAATGTACAATGTGTTGTCATGTGGGCCCACATATGTGGCCACGAAGAGCCACAATGGCTATATTGAATATCTGTTAGCAAAGATGTTGTAACATACCCATAAGTTTCTCCTCCATATATGCCATGACTAGAAACTGTTTACCTAACAACTCATGACCAGGGGACTGATTTGGATATATATGATCTCATTGGATAGAGATTAATGTGATGGTGAAATATCATGAGATACAGTCCTGAGAAATCAGAGTTGCTGGTGATCACCAGCTTAGCCACAACCCTCTCTGCCATGACATACATGAAAGAGATCAATAATCTTCACAATGGACACAATTACTGAGAAACTAGTAGTTGAATGGACAGAAGGATGAAATTTAGTGTGGTATATCTCTCATTCTTCTTGAATAACTTTAGCCAGTCCAAGATATCTTGCATCTACTCTGGTTAGCTTTCAGTTCTATCAAAGCAGAGAATGGAGAAAAAAAAAGGTTATGGTTTCTATTAAGGACATCCCAACAGAAATTGGAAAGTGAGAAGTTGAGGGCTGCTGGATTTTGCCTAGGGAAATTTCTGCATAATTAAATACTGCAATAATAGAATAAAATAATGAAATATCAAAATGTTGTAATATTTTTGGCATCTGGAAGGTTTTGAAGAATACATATAGATTGAAATTTTAGTTGTTTGGCTGTTGATGGGGATTATATTTGGAAAAAGAAAGAGGTCCTTTAAAAGTTTTTCATAAGAGCAGGGTTCCTTAACAGATTCAGCAGTGGGGCCACCTGTGAAACCAAAACTTTATTGAATATTTCATTGCTTTAATTCATTAATAAACGGGCCTCTTTGAAAATCTGAACTACCCAAAGTCACTTTCCACCATATTCTGTTAGAAGAATTTTGCTCTAAATATTCTTTTGGTCCGCTATAACATTGGCTACAGTGAGAGATTACTAATGGAAAGTATTTTCCTATAGTTACTGCACTTGTGGTCCAGCTCTATGGGCCCCACTTAGGCCCGCCTTTGATCCCCATTATATGGCATCATGGTCATTTTTATGCTCATCGAAGCTTTACTCACAGTTGGATTTAATCTCTTGAGAGTAAGTCTCGAAAAGTCTATGGTTAATGGACCATTAATAATAATTATTTGTGCATACACTAAAATGCACACAAAACACATTCATACATGAGGTGGTGATAAGCACATTGATCTTATGAGGTGAAGAATGAAAAGTGGAGCACGGTTGTTATTGTATGGTGCCACACAAGCTCTTTTGCATCTTGTGTGTATTTTAGTGTGTGTACGTATCACAACTACTGTGTTCTCTCTCACTTGATTTCACGAGTCATAGGAGGTGAGCACAGAAAAGTAAATAGGTTACTGAGACAGGAAAAGAGCCAAATGAGAGTTCATACAAAGGAAAGCAATTTGTTGGTTACTTCAAGCTACTTTGATTGTGCAGGTCCCTAAAACTTGACATTTGTCTCTTAATTGTTGAAAACTTAAAATTTTGCCACATAGCTGTTCGTGCAATATCTTAGAGCCGCAAGGTACAACACTGCAGGAATTTTTTAAACTACAACCATACCTGCAAATCTCAAGTCTTAGAGCAGCCATACAGTCAAAATTTCTTATTTCTGTGGGAGCTCCGAGGGGAGGGGAGGGAATGGAAAATTTAAAAATAATCTCAAACTAATAGCCTTTTTACACAGACTTTGATAAGAAATAAATATTCAGGAAAAATTCTCCTATGATCGCATACTGCCCATTGGAATATAGCTTATGGGGCCCACTTAGATGCATTCCTATCATTAATGGTAGGATAGATTAAAAGGTCTCTTCATAGAAAAGGATCAAGCAAAAAAATCAGTCCCATCAGATTGCTTAGCCCTCGATTTAAAAGCCTTCCAGTTTTGTGTGCATATTGGAAATCACAGTCGCAGTGGGAAAAAAAGGGGTAAGGAGCCAATCAATTGTGTTTCACGGGAGCAGGTCATGGCAGGGTACCATCGGTGCAGATCACTTATCAAGTGGGTCCTACTAGAGATCAGCCACAACGGAAAACTTTCGCTGGTTGGACGATCTGTACCATCTGATTCTCTATGTGCAAATGGAGGACCGGAAATAATGTTGACAATGGTCAACATTGAATGAGAAACAGTCCATGAAGTTAATGGGCATTATCATTCGTTGCAAACGATTTGTGGCCAGGATTGTCCGTTTGTTGCGGGGTACCCAATCTGTCATACTACAAATAAAGTCCCTAACTTGTCATGCTAAAAAGAAGTAGGCTAGGGATGCAAACGGGTTGGAACTTGGGCGAAACTAAGTTGAATCCAGAAAAAAAAAATGGATCTTGATCCGGATCCAAAATAAGATGTATAGTTGTCTAGTGTAATTCGATGAAAGAGCTTAAAAAATAATTTTTTTAGATATAAAAGAAGCACTTACAAATGATACCTAAAGTTAAGTAGACTCAATTAATAAATTTTTATATGTGAATGAATAAAAGCTTCATGTATCAATAAGCTCAGGTCGAAACATATTAGGATCCGGCTCTGGATCCAAATATTCTTAATCCTATTTGCATGGTTCCGGATCAAACAGGTTCCACACCTGCTTCATTCAGAACTAAAGATTTTTTTTTCTTTTCGTTCATTGGCTTAGTGGCTAGGAAAGTAGGAAGGAAGGAAAGGCTTCCATCAATTATCGATATGGGGGGTGGGCTACCACGAGGCTAGAATTGGATAACCATTTGCAATCCTAAGTCTGGGGGTTCTCATCCACACTTAAAAAGTTAATTTGTATCCCATGTGAGCATGAAACTTAAAAGCACAAAGCTCTTGCAACATCTAATGGCGATTTCTGTGGCATTTTTCCATCCATGATGAGAGCCACCACGATCATGGATCTGCATCATCTGGAGGGTCAACCAGTAAGAAAATAAGGTGGTTTGTTGAAGAGGCTCTTTAATACAATGCTGGGAGAGGGCCTAGCAGAACAGGGCTTGTTTTGGCAACACCTTTCGTAGGCAATAAAATATCTTAGAAAAATATCTAGGCCTCTACACTTTTACAAAGTAGAGCTAGAGAAAACCTAGATTACCACATGTTTGTATCTATAAACTGAATTTTTAAACAGCATTAAAGGCTTATAAATTACTTCTAACATTAAAAAAAAATACAAACGAAACTGGAAAGAACGCATTCAACACCAATTTGAGCTCGAAACCTACTAGGCCCACAACTATTAGGAGGCACTTATTTTATGGTTGACTCGAACCGATCAAAGGGTTGGCCCCACCATGTGTTTCAAAGCATCCGTGCTCAGCAAAGGGATTCCCATATTTCACATGCATAAGATTTGCAAATGAAAATTTTAGGTGTATTGTTCTACATATGTATTAGTACTCATTTTCCTATCACGTGTAGAAGGCAAACAACCCCTTAAAAAGCCATTTATTAGGGCAAGGGTCTAGCTACTACATCTAAAGTCTACTACATATATTTAAATCCGAGGCTCCACAATACCAATACACCAAACGATGGAAACGTGGGCCACGAGAAAAATAAAAGCATATATGGCCGGAGAGAAAAGATGGGCAATTCCAATATAGTGGTCAATGTAGCAAAACCTCCATCACAATAGTGAAAACATTATCACCTGGATAAACTTCCGCAGAACCCACCAAACCACGGTTTTAGAATAAGTTTGATAAAAATTATAACGATTATTGAATGGAATGAAACTTAATTAAGTCCAGTCCATGTGGGCCCCTTTCAATACCCTCCATCCCAGCTGGACCCACTGCACCAGGTGGGATAGCCATTATTCACCATTCATAAAATCTTTCAAGCTTTTTTTTTAAAATATATATGGAATAAAGGTATCCAAGAAGCAAGATGTAAACATACAAGTTGCAACTTTCACTGCAACTAATCTTCCTGCTGTTAAATATTCCACATTAGACCACACAGCATAATACCGCTAAGAAATTAGTTCATTAAGAATGAAAATCTAAAAACAGCACTAGAACCATTTTAAATTAAAATCCAAAGTTCTTGTTGTGCACCAAAAAACTAATTTTACAGCATCTTTAGATCAACAAACCTCACAAAAATGGCCGCCTGATACTGTTTGTTACCTTGCAGCAGCTCTCGCACTCATAGACGAGTGATAACTAGTGCTCCGTTGCTTCCTATATGAAGTATAAACATCATCATACTGACTCACTTCATTAGGATTTGCAGTGGCACCGAGTCCCAACCTCCCTGAGCTGCTTGAACCCGGTTTCCGTTCGACACTGCCATCAGGAAAAGTACCTGTATCGGGATCCACCTGCTGCAGATTTGGTGGAGGAGGGATGCAAGCACCTCCCTTTCGAACAGATGGCTCTCTCTCGTACTCGTCCTCATCATCATTTGAATCAGCAGGTTTCATTGGTCCTTCAGCTGGGTTCACCTCTCCGATCTCTTTGAAGAATTTTGAGACTCTGTCCAGAATCTCAGAAGGAGAAACAGTGGAGGGAGGGATTACGGTTGGGATGTCCAGAGGGCTCATTGGAGAGTAGGGTACCCCACTGCCAATTTGCATCTTTCTAACCATGCCAGGGATAAGACCAGGGGGAAAGAGTGGGTATGGAGGTGGTGGTTCTCCAATGTTGACAGCTGGAGTTTGATTCAAATGCGGCATTGGGGTTTGTGTTGCCGATTGCATGGGAGAGGGTACCGGTAAGGAGGCCCCAAAAGGGGCTGTAGGAACTGATGGGTACATTCCCCCAGGCATCTGGTTTGAAAGGAACTGCTGACTGTTCGATGTTGCAAACAGGGAAGTTGATGTGGCAGGAGCAATTTGTTTCTCTTGCAAATCCTGATCCAGAGAACTCAGAGTAGGGTTTCTTTGCTTATCAAACTGCCATTGGTTGAGACTGTGAGGTGCTTGCTGTTGTAACCCTGCACAAATCGTAGTACTTGATATATTCTTCTTTACTTGATAACAGTTTAATTACTATCAGATAATCCATTCTTAATAGAAATCAAAGGATTGAAATCAAGTTCGCAAACTGCTTTATATATATATGTATGGGGAATATTACTATACATCCTTCTCTCATCATGTGGTGAGGGACAAATGCATAATTGGAAAGATTCATGCACAAAAGAGGAAAAGTCATTTATGGTATTATGAAAAGGAAGAATCTTCATATGTAAAGAGGAAAAGCCACATCATTGTCCCTCACTATAGTGTGAGGGACATATGCATAGTAGTTTTGTCCATATCTATATATGGCCTCTTACCTGTAATAACCTTGAATTATTTAAATGGGCCAATTGGGCTTCGAAATGCCTAGTTTCAACAAAAGTCCAATTCATGACTGGATTGGGCTGTTGGGCCAAAATTTTCAGGTCCTTATTAGGTTCAAATATATGATCCAAACCCACTTAAATTGTGACTCTGTAGCTCCCCAAAATTTTTTTGACTGTGTAGTCCCCAAAATAGTGACTGTAGCTTCCCCAGTAGGCTCCTTGTTTTACACTACCAGTCATGGCTTTTAGTTTTCCCAGGTGACCTTTCAAAGAGGAACCCTTTAGGATTCCTCCATTTGACGACCAGCACTCTATAAGAAGAGATTTTCTCTCAATTCTGGTCACTTTCTCATGGTTCTCGTGTAAGAAGAGTAGGAGTCCAATATAGTGATATTTGAAAATAGAAGCAAGGATTTTCCAAGGAACACTTAGCATAGTGGATGCCTGATTTAAAGTCATTCATTACTTATACCAGGTGAGTAGATTTTTCCCTTGAATTGTATGAACTGGGAATTTCTTTGTATATAATTGATCAACAGTCACTAAGGCCCTGCATACATAGTAAAAAATCTGTGTTCTTTTATGATATTTCAGTTGGCGTTTGCATAAGATAAGCATGCACTGCCAATGTGATAAATCTGTGTTCTTTTATAATATTTCAGTTGGAGTTTACATAAGACAAGCATGTACTGCCAGCGTGATAAATCTGTGTTCTTTTATGATAATTCAGTTGCCGTTTACATAAGTTAAGCATGTGACAGCAACTGAAAATTACTGCCAACATGATAAGCCAAGAAGTTTCTATTGAATTTGGACTATTGTTGATTAATTGTCCAATATCAGAACTGATCAGTCACAATACTTGAACTGTCGACATTCCTTGCATGAATATTTAGTGATCAAAGCCCAGTTTCAGGTACAAGAAAATTGGTGAATTAAACTCTGTGATTAGCATACCTTTAAATCAGTATTTTAGACAACAAACATGATGGATTTACAGAAGTTTCAAAATAGATATGGGATTTTTTTTTTAAATTTCAGGCCGTCAAAAAACCACTGTAACAGATTTCAACTGTGGACCCACATGGTCTGCCTGATCTAAGATCAAGTCCCTACATTTAGTAGGGGATAGGTAGTCGACCACCATGGAGGTGGACTCATTAGGAGAGGACCGTTGGTACTCTTCATCTAAAGAACTCAAATAGGACTAGATGTAAGACTTCTGTTTTGTTATTGGTTCTGTATAAAAATGTTCTTGTTGCTGTGTATGACTTTATTCACACACCACAAACACTAGAGATTTATGATGAAGCCTCTGAGTTCTAAAACCCATATGTCTTTCACTTAAGAAAGATCTTTTATTTGCGAAACTACGAAGAACATGAGTACAAGATGGAAACAATGCTGTATTTAGTTTCAGACCCAATCATTGACTGTCATTATCTATTTCGTTGTGTAATATCCTCTATTATTACTGAACATTTCTGAATGGATATCATCCTTTGAACATGTGTATAGAAGGAATAGTTAATATGGTACTTTTGGAGCACTTGATCATAATATTTGATCTAAGTTTAATGACAAATTATGAATAGAATGTTAATGCTATGACTGATGAATTGTGAATAAAGTGTTGATTCTATGACTAATGAATTATGAGTAAAGTGTTTATTTGACTGAATAAAAGATATGATCAATGCCCCATACTTGTGACCAATAATGATTCCGAGTGGGGCGAGAGCAACATGAAGTATGTGGGATTAGCTAATGGTGATGGTACTTATTATAAAACCTATGAACTAAAATTGAAATCAGAATTTGATTGCTACAGAGTATCTAATTTTATGATGGCATTGGATTAATCTTCGAACGACGAATGGTGACAATTTTTGTCACAACAAGATTATGAATTCTCTTGGTGGGAACATGAGAAATTCTATGAATTGAAATTGGGTGACAGTCTTGTCAAGGCACGAATATGAATTCCTTTGTTCAAACTATTACTATGAATTAAAATGGGTGACAATCTTATCACGGCACGAATATGAATTCCTTTGAATTATATGGGTGATTGTCTTGTCACGATACGAATATGAATTCCTTTAAATTACATGGGTGACTGTCTTGTCACGACACTAATATGAATCTCCATGATTATGCGACTAATATAAATTATGAATGGTGGCAATTTGTCACGGCAAGAGTATGAATCCCTGATGAAAGTTCAAATCATAACGGTGTACATTAAGCCAAGTTGATGAATAAGAGTTTGAACTTGCTCTTCGGGGTAAATATATGAATGTTTTCTTTTCACGAAAACACATGAATTTTTAATTATGTGAGATGTATTGATAAGGTTATATGATCGGAAATGATATGATAGCACAATTGTATTACTTTAGTTTTGTTTTTGTGTTAGTGTATATTGTTCTCTTGAATTGAAAATTCTACTCGCCAGTAATACTGACTAGTGGTTCGCTCCACTACAGGTAATGCTTTCGTAGGGGGATCTGGGAACAACGAAGATCAGCCTATAGATTTTGGCATGCATCGCTAATTGAGAGATCGAAGCACTTCCTAGGTTATTAGATGGGGCCAACCCTATTTTGGAATACTATCTTAGATTTATTGTCTTTTCTAGCTGAACCTGTAAGATTTGTTAAGACATTAATATTGAGATTTTAAATCTTCATCTTTGCTTCGACTTACTCTTGGAATTTACTTAATGAATGTTATTGTATTATAATCATGATAACGACTTAAGAATCTGAAGAGCTTCAGATTTTTGGGTCGTTACGTTACCCTAATGCTAAGAGGTGCCAGTTCTTATTTGCTTGACTAGGGTTCAAACTTAGTAAGGCACCTTTCATCACCTGAAGACGTGTTACCTCACCAGAGGGTTCCCAACCTCACCCAAGGTGTCTCCCCTCACTAGAGGGTCAGGGGTCCTAGCCCCATTAAGGCTGGGGTACCAATATATATATTGCCCAGTTTATGCAAGGCTACCAGCATCAGCATTTGCTGGCCTGGATGGATGAAGGAAGAAGGCCTTCCTAATAAGCTATGAACATGTAGCTTCATTGATGATAATCAAAATAACCACAGTTTCTAGCACCAACACTATGGACAAAGCTCAACATTCAAGTTCCTTCGATGATTATGCCAACAGGAGAGGGGGGATTTAAATAATCTGATCTTCTTTAATACGCCGATTTATCTGCAGATTGGGCCCCTAAAATCTTGCAAATAATAATAATAATAAAATCAGCCCACATAGTCCTTCCCCTGGCTGCCATCCATTATGGTTTCCCAGATAATGGACAGCCCTGGGTTTCCGAATGAAATTGCTAGTGATGTGTACAGAAATCTTGTACCCAGAACAGAAAAAATCAGAAAATTAATTATCATATTACAAAGCAAATTATTTGGAAGTCCTCCGCCCCCAAGCCCTCCCCCAAGCCCTTTTTATTAGCCATGACTTGATCTGAGGCTAGAAAAGTTGCTTGAGATTATCAACACAATCAAAAGAGAAACAGGCTCCAAATTTCATGGTTGGAAACTTTTGCTTAGGCCCATTTATCAGTCCAACTAACTCAAGTTAACTATCAGCTCACTCGTGAATTAGCACTCACCTCTATTTGACAGCAATATGAGTGATGTATGTTTAACTCTAATATATAAATAAAACTGATGTAAGTTGTACTTTAATATATAAATATATATATCTGCAGCCACAAATCTATTAAAAGTTGAAGCTTAAATAAATGGTTAGCATACGCAGCAACCCCCAATCTATGCAAAGACCTTGCCATTCCATGCTATATTAATTGTTGTCAACAATCCGGGAGCACTTGACGAACTCATTCGCAAAATTACAAATTGTGGCCAATTTTCATGAGAACCAGCCCACAAATTTCATATTTGGAAACTTTTGGTAAGGCCCACTTATGATTAACCAACCCAGGTTCATAATTCACTCCAGTGAAATAGCAATCACCCATATAACCTAATTTGGCTTCGATCAGACTAAGAAAGAATATTGGATATTAATCTCAACAACAGCAAAAAGACAAAGGAGGAAAAAAAAGGCCATAATAAAAAATCTATTAGATGTCCCACTGAAATAGCAGAACTATACTTGAAAATCTATTAGACTGTCCAATAAATTAACACTCACTTGACATTAATCTATCTCCAATGCACTTATCACAGCCCTTGTGGACCCAGGGCAAGTTCCTTGTCCCACCGCACTTATTTACTATTATTATTTTTGAATGGTCACACTTAATTATCAGCAGGCCCATTTGACACTCATCCCATTTACACTCAAAGATGAGATTAACCTGATTTTTTTTATATCACCTTCCTACCATTGACTTTGAAGCCTCAATTGCTACACCATTGGTAATCCATCAGACGGACATTTTGGCCATCTAATAGCAATGCACAGAACTTCGTATCCCCCTAGTGATCATGCGGGTGGCACAACACATGAATGTCATGAACAGTTGCCATGAGAGCCTGTCACACAGGTGATCACCAATGCAGATATATAATCTAATGGCTTTGTGCAGTGAAGATTTCTTCATGATTTAACTAATGGCTGATAGTTCTAGAATGAGTATTATCAGGTGAGTAAGTGTTCAAAGAGATTGGATTGAGCATTGGTGGCATGCTTAAGATAAAAATCTAGATGCACATGCATCAGATGCAAGAAGTATACAATGGCTGCAACTGCTATGCTATTTTACTTCTGTAGTTAAAGGCAATGATACCTAGACATTAATCATAGTATGCAAGTTCAGTGTACACATCCAATGGATTATGAGAATAATACAGGTACTAGATACTGCACACTGCACAGGTACTTTGCAATGCAGTTTCAACATATCTAATGGAGTCAAATTAGTCAAGGCCTTAAGACTCCAAGGACCCTCCTCTTTGCACCTCACCTGAAGATTAGGTGATAGCCCAAAATTTGGCGTGCACCTGGCATAGGTGCACTCAGGTACACTGAAGAGTTTTGCTAGCGCTTCTCAATGTTGCTTATTGGCTTTCTATCTTAAGTTGATCCGAAAACAAATCTAACCTGCTTAGAGAAGAGCCAAGTTGAACATTACCTGAAGTAGGTGTCCCACCTACTTCATATAGACTTAATTGACTGAAATGAGAGGATCTCGTCATGAAAAATTGGGAATTAGTCATGATGATAGTACCTAGACTTAATGCATAAGCAGATGGTATTTGCTATGTTGATTGGTTGTCGTGAGTTTAATAGTTTTGGTGGCTACAATGCAATTCTTGAAGGTGATTTTTTTTTTCAACCAATCAATGGGGCTGTAGAAAGGCTTCTCATCCACGGAGATTGGCAGATTTGGTGATGTGCCGAATATTACTTATCAGCTTGGAGCCTCATTTCATTATGTTCATAGGGAAGCAAATGTCATGGTAGATGCTCTTGATAAGGAGGGAGTTTTTCGCACTTATACGCTTTTTTACGTATAGTTTTTTTTTTCTCTTTCTTTTTTTGTTTCATTGAGTTCTGGCTAGGATTAAGTGGTTCCCTGCTTAGTCCTCTCTGTTGTTCTTTTCTGATGAAATAAAATTTACTGGTATAAAAAAATGATTTCCTTTGCACGGAAGAAAAGGACATGTGCATTTGGAAGCATTTTGGACACGCATTTGGAAGCTTTTCCCCTCTGGAAAATTATCAGTTAGATCTGTCTTTCAGACTGTGTGGAGGTATTTTGGTGGTTACCAGAAACTGCTATGGTGTAAATAGTGAATGATTTGAGAACTGCATGGTGTCAAATAACGTATTGGATGCTTGACTTGTGTAAAGGAGTAATCACTGATCTTTTCCTACGTCATGACACTGTGGAATCCGTCAGGAATTACTTTATGGAAGGATGGGGATTGGCATGGTGTTTTCCAGGATCATTTACAGGATTTGGTGGAGGCTTAGGCTATGCCCTTTCCATGGATGTGGTCATTTGCTGTGGAGGATCATTTCATTTGTTATCTTTTGGTCTATTAGGAAAGAGAGGAATGATAGAGAATTGAGGAGTTCATCTTCTCCTATCAATGATCTTTATGTGGTGTCTGTAAGGATGGACCACCTGACCAATGGGTTTTCATTAGGAGTTCATCATTAAAGAGCTTCATGATAGTTTGAATAATTGGCATGCCTATATGGAGTGAGAGCCGTTTAAGGTGAGGATCTTAGTGTGTTGATCCTCTCCACAGTAAGATGTTTTGAATTTTAACAGATGGAGCAGCTAGAAGTAAACTGTGCCCAATGGGCATCGAAGGGGTGCTTCAAAATAGTAAGGGGAAGTTATGTTCTCAAAGTTGGCTGGTGAAGACCATTTTGGAGGCCCTTCGAATATATTCAGAAGTTAATCAGGACAGGCATATTGTGAAGAGCGGTTAAGCTAATGCTGCCCTGTGGTTGATTACCATGAATTCTAGCCCATGAGGATGCAGTTATTTTTCATTCCTTTTCAATGAAATCGAAGCTTTGTCTTCATTTCTACAAGAGTTCTATCACATAAGGAGGTTGGCTAATAGCCTGATGAATGCCTTGGCCAAACAGGGAATGGATAAAGTTTCTCCTTAGATCTGGGCCCAATATTGAACTCAATCTGTAGATATGATTTAGTCAACATACATGTATATAGTTTTCTAGTATAAAGATATTCTTTGGTTATATTTAGATAGTAAGTAATTGTAAATGGAGAGAGATTCTGATATGTAACCATGATTAAGGCCTTTTGCTCTTATTTAATGGAAGGTCGATCCCTAGAGGAGAAACAAGAATTTACAGAGAAATTTAGATCTTGTTTGAATTATATGGTATCAAAGCCAGTCTTGTTGATACACATTGTGGGAAGCCTCTGGGTCTGGTCTTTCTGATACAAATCGTGGGAAGTCTCTTTGTTCTTGTCTTGAAGGCCTGCTGTTCTACAACAACTCTTGGGAGAGACAAGATCTATAACTTTGGAAGCAACCAGATCAAGGATCTATGTTTTTTGGAAGCAAATAGGCACCGAAAACCTCTTCTATCACGTTGTGATCAACAGTGGCCCACCTGCGATCATCACAACATCTATGGAGATCTCTACAGCAGTCATCGACTCCTTCTCCTAGTAATTCTGGATATTTTTTCAACATTTTCCAAGATCAGAGGTAAGCCATTTGCTCAGGCTGGTGATTTTCAGTTTTCTAAAATACTTTTGATCACAGCCATACAAACTCTTGGATTGTGGATGGATTTTGATAAAACTTGTATTGCTGGAAAGAGATTTTGAATCTACTTCAACCTTCTTAATCTGATTCTCCATTAGATCAAGCAGTGGGCACCATGCAAAGATTTTGTGGTCCAAATACAAGTCGCCTGGACCTGTTTTTCTCCTTTTCTGTACAGTAACTTCTCGTTCTTTGTTCCTGTTTTCTACACTGTTTGGCATATCTGAAATCAGTCTATTAGTTGTTTGATATCATTACTATACTTCTGGGTCTATTTTTTCTTGCCTTTGCATTATTTCCAATTTAGAGTGGAAAAATATAAGGTCAAATTGGTTCAATTCAATGGAAAAAATTACCCAACTTGGTCTTTTTAGTTTCAACCATATCTTGAGGCCAAGGAACTATGGGGACATGTATCTGGTGTTGTACCAAAACCTACATTAGATGAAAAATTAATTTTTGCATGGAACACCAAGGATGCCAAAATTAAAACATGGATTCTTGGTTCTGTTGAACATCATCTCATTTTGAACCTTAAACCATATAACACTTCAAAAAGAATGTGGAATTACTTGCAAACAGTTTATCATCGTAAAAATTCTGCTCGCCAATTTCAGCTGGAATGTGAAATTGCAGAATATATGTAAGGAAACTTGTCTATTCAAGATTACTACTCTGGCTTCAGAAATCTGTGGACTGAATATGATAGCATCAATATACAACTGTCCCTACTAATGTTCTTGCTACAATTCAAGAACTTCAGGCATCCAGTCAGAGGGATCAATTCTTGATGAAATTGTACTCTGAATATGAGATTCTCACATCTTCTTTAATGGGTCGAATGCCATTGCCATCCTTAGACATTTGTCTAAATGAGCTTCTTCGTAAAGAACAACATCTTTTGACAAAGACTCACTCAGTTGAACGGAACCTGGTACTTAGACTGCTGCATACTCTGCTAGAGGAACCTCAAAAACACATCCACATTGGTCTCCTCGATCTCCTCAGACTCATCACTTTTCTCAAACCTACTTCGAATTGGTATATGCGTAAGGTGTAGTGCTAGAATTACAAAAAGTACGGTCACATCGCCACTCAATGCAATAAGAAATTCTGCACTTATTGAAAATTTAAAGGACATATTATTACTTAATGTCGTCGAAGTCCACAATCTGAACCTTCTCAAGCATATGTTGCCCTGACGGAGCCTTCTACTACTGACATTGCACAACCTGGTTCTTCTACTCTCACCCCTGAATTGGTGCAATCTGCTACTCTCACCCCTAAATTGGTGCAACAAATGAATGTTAACGCTTTATCTGCCTTTAGCATCTCAAGTAAAACTAAACCTTCCCCATCTATTTGGTTCTTTGATTCTAGTGCATCAAATCATATGACATCATCCAATACCCACCTCTCCAATTTGAAACAATACATGGGAAACTATCAAATCCAAACAGCTAATGGAGGACTCATACCGATTAATGCCATTGGAGACATTTCTCGTTCTAGTTTTCTAAAGAATGTTTATCTCTGCCCAAGTTTAACTTCTAA
The DNA here is from genome assembly GCA_037013555.1 of Sextonia rubra. Lineage (NCBI taxonomy): Eukaryota > Viridiplantae > Streptophyta > Magnoliopsida > Laurales > Lauraceae > Sextonia > Sextonia rubra. The sequence goes on from JASUAD010000001.1 coordinate 72,491,859, forward strand.
TTTGCTTTCAATTCAGTAACTAGTTGAAAACAATTATAACATCTTGTTTTCTTCTTCTGGGTATGTTGTGTAGGACCAAATGTCGGGGAAGGAGATCGCGAGGGGGCCTAAATGTGGACGCTTATTTCCCTTCGATCTATCTACATTAATTAGGAATAAAAATGCAAATGATTTGTTTTGTTTTTCTGCTCAAAATAATTGTCAATTGTGGCATAACAAGCTTGGACATCCAAATCCCAAAACTGTGTCTCTCATGATTAAGACAGGATTATTAAAAAACCCAGTGGGTTCTTTTAAGGATATTTCTTTTGATAGTGTTACTGGAAAGCTGGGAAAAGGTATGACTCTCCCCTTTTTTGCCTCTACTTCAATTAATACTCAGCGTTTTGATTTAGTTCATAGTGATGCATGGTGAATTGCTCCCAATTTGTCTCATGAGTATTATAAATATTTTGTGACATTTATTGATGATTATAGTCGTTTTACATAGATCTATTTCTTGCACTCCAAGGATGTTTTTAATGTTTTTAAGATATTCTCAGCCTATATTGAGAATCAATTTTCCACATGTATAAAAAATATTATGCTCTAACTCCGCCAGTTTTTACTGCCGGTCCCAAGCCCAAGTAAAGGAGGAGGGTTGTGTTAGATAGGTTGATAGCCAACGTAAAACTTTGTCACAACCCAAACATGAATTCTGAGATAGCAATATTTCGCGATAAGGCTAAGGCGTTCCCCTCTATAAGCAATGTATTGCAGCGTCGCCCGGCTTCAGTGAAAAGTGTGCAAGGGCTACCGCATGACTTTGGGCTAGTGCGGTTAAAGAAGTTAGTCCATGACAAGAAGATGAGGAATAGGAAAATTAGACTTGCTTCTTGTAATATAAGTTCCCTGATAGGCAAGAGCATGGAGTTGGTTGAGGTAATGAAAAGAAGAAAAATTAGTATGACTTATATACAGGAGACAAGATGGAAAGGAAATAAAGCTAAGGAACTTACGGATGGGTATAAGCTTTTCTATGCAGGAAAGAGTAATACAAGAAATGGAGTGGGTATAGTTGTAGATAAGGATTTGAAAGAGAAAATTGTGGGGTAAAGATGTTTGGTGATAAAATTATAGCAATTAAACTAGTGCTAGAAGATGATATAATTCATATCATCGATGTATATGATCCCCAAGTAGAACTAGAGGAAAGTGTGAAAAGACAATTTTGGAAGGAGATGGATGATTTAATGAGAAAAATCTCAAATAGTGATAAGATTTTCCTTGGAGGGGATTTAAACAGGCATATAAGAAGAGACAATAGATGATATGAGCGAGTGCATGGAGGGCAAGGATTTGGAGAAAAGAACGAATACGGAAACACTATATTGGACTTTGCAGTGGCATGAGATCTTGTAGTAGCAAATACTTACTTTAAAAAGAAAGATGAACATTTAATTACCTATAAAAGTGAGAGTAATAGGAGTCAAATAGACTTTTTTTTAGTTAAAAAACATGACCGATTGGCTTGTAATAGGAGTCAGATAGACTTTTTTCTAATTAAAAAACAGGACCGATTAGCTTGTAAAGATTGTAAGGTTATCCCATGAGAGAGTTTAACCACGTAATATAAGCTCGGAGTTTTAGATATTTGCATTAGAAATAAAAAGAGAGTGGTAGTAAACAAAATGGACCCTAAAACAAGGTGGAGAGATTTGAAGGGGGAGAGAGCAAATATATTTAAGAACAAAATGATTGAGAATGGAGAATGGAATCTTAAAGAAGAAACTACAGTAATGTGGAATCAAATGGCTAATTGCATTAGGAATGTTGCAAAGGAGGTACTTAGAGAATCACAAGGAAAGAGACATATTAATAAAGAAACATGGTAGTGGAATGTGGAGGTTCAGGAAGTTATATGAGAGAAAAGAGTTCGGTAGGAGACTAAGAGTATGGAAAATTTTGAGCTGCATAAGAAGGCAAAGAAAGAAGCTAAGAAAGTAGTAAGTAGTGCAAAGTTCAAAGCATACGATGACCTTTATAATAGGTTAGGAACAAGAGAAAAAGAAAAGGATATTTTTAAGCTCGCAAAAATAAGAGAAAAGAAAAGTAGGGACTTGATCATGTCAAATGTATCAAGGACAATGAGAAAAATATTCTGGTGAAGGGCAACGATATTAAAGAAAGGTAGAAGAAATATTTTAGCAAACTTTTAAATGAAGAACATTTGGGGGATACAAGAGTTAAAGAGGATACTTCATCACAAGAGCATACTTTTCTCCGCAGAATTAGAGAAGTGGAAGTGCAGGAAGCATTGAAGCGAATAAAGACAGGAAAGGCTACAGGCCAAGATGGTATTCTGATACAGGTATGAAAATGTTTAGGAGAGGTTGGGATGAGTTGATTATATAGACTATTCAATAAGATACTTGTGACAAAGAAAATGCTGGATGAATGAAGAAGAAGCACTGTAGTACCTATATATAAGAATAAGGGAGATATACAAAATTGTACCAACTATCAAGGGATTAAACTTATGAGTCATACTATGAAGTAATAGGAGAGAATAATGGAGCAAAGACTAAGACGGAAAACCAAGATCGCTAAAAATCAATTTGGTTTTATGCCAGGGAGATCAATTGTGGAAGCTATATTTTCACTTAGACAATTAATGGAAAAATATCGAGTAAAAAGGAAAAATCTACATATAGTCTTTATCGCTTTAGAAAAAGCCTATGATAGGATACTGAGGAATTTAATATGGGGGGTTTTTAAGAAAAAGAATGTCCCCATAGGTTACAATAAAATTTTTAATGATATATATGAAGGAGCAGTAACAAATGTGAGAACCACACGTAGAGAAACAGGTAGATTCCCCGTGACTATAGGTTTACATCAGGGATCAACCTTTTGCTTTTATCTTTGCATTAATTATGGATAAGTTAACTCTGCATATTTAAGAAGAAGTACCATGATGTATGCTGTTTACAGATGATATAGTATTGATGGATGAATCAAGAAATTGTGTAAATGCAAAACTTGAGAAATGGCGGGGGGCATTAGAATCTAGAGACTTTAAAATAAATCGGACCAAGACAAAATATATGGATTGCAATTTCAGTGGATATATACAAGGTGTTGAAACCACTGTCAACATTGAAACCCATGAGATGTCAGGCAGAGATTCTTTTCGATACCTAGGCTCGTTGATTGATAAGGATGGGGAGATTAACGAAGATGTGGAGCATAGGATAAAAGCTGGATGGCTAAAGTGGAGACTATATTCTTGAGTGCTTTGTGAGAGATGAATGCCAATGAAATTGAAAGGCAAATTTTATAGGATAGTGATTAGACCAGCTATGATAAATGAAGCAGAATGTTAACCAATTAAAAAAACGCATATTTATAAGATGGATGTAGCATAGATGAGAATGCTTAAATGGATGTGTGGTAAAACTAGAAAAGATAAAATTAGAAATGAGTGCTTTTGAGAGCATTTAGGGGTAGCACCAATAGAGGATAAGATTAGAAAAACATGTTTAAGATGGTTTGGGTACGTTGAGCGAAGGCCGGTAATGGCACCGGTGAGAAAAAGTTTGCTATACAAGTGGATGGCCCATCAAGAGGTAGAGGTAGGCCGAAGAAAACATTGATGGAGGTCATTGAATCAGATTTGAAAAAGTTTAACTTATCTAAGGATTTCGTTCAAAATAGAACGGAATGGAAAAACAAAATTCATGTAGCAGACCCCAATATGGTTGGAATAAGACTTTGATGATGATGATGATGATGATAAAAACATTATGCTCTAACTCAAGAGGGGAATATACTTCATCAAAGTTTCAAACTTTCTAAAAACAACAAGGAATTATTGCTCAAAAAACATGTCCATATATCCCCCAACAAAATGGGGTAGCTGAGAGGGAAAAAAACATCTGCTTGATAAAATTAGATCTATTCTTATTAAGTCCTCAGTCCCTACTCAATTTTGGACATAAGCTCTCTCAACAGCTGTCTATCTTATAAATCGATTGCCTTGCTCCTCTGTTCAAAATGAGAGCCCTTTTTCTGGGTTTGCAAACATACATCTTCTACTGGCAATCTTCATGCTTTTAGCTCCATGTGTTTTGTTCACTTACCACCTCCTGAGTGTACCAAACTCACTGAGGAATCGGCAAAATGCGCATTTCTTGGATATGCTACTCACCAAAAAGGGTTTCCTTTGTTATGATCCTCACGTTCGCCGCATTTGTAATTCTCGAAATGTTGTTTTTTTTTAAATCAATATTTTTTTCCAACAATTTATTCATCCATCGAATTCACTATCTTCTGTGTCCTTACCTCTATTCTCCGACAGCACACCATTTGCTAAATTTAATTATAATTTTGCGTATCATAGATGATGTGATAACCAAACTACAGGAGGTCCCCCTTCCGATCCACATACGGCATCTAGTCCTGCTAAAGATCCTTCCATGCAATATTCACAGCGTATTTCAGTCCCTGCAGACCGTATGGCTTCACACACACTTCCTTGATGGCCACCATGTCCTCTATCTCTATCTCCAACTCGTACTCTCAGGCTGTGCTGCATGAATGTTGGAACAAGGCTATACAAGAAGAATTAGATGCTCCTGAGCAAAATCACAGTTGGGATGTGGTTCTGTGTCCTTTCTCAGTAAAGCCTATTGGATGCAAGTGGACCTACTCAATCAAACTTAAATCAGATGACACTTTAGATTGGCATAAGGCACGTCTCGTGGCTCTTGGCAATAGATAAGAATATGGCATTGACTATGGCGAGACTTTCACTCCTATCACCAATCTTGCTGTTGTTACTGCTCAATCTTGACCTCTCTACCAGGTGGATGTCAAAAATGCTTTTCTTCATGATGATCTCAAAGAAGATGTCTAGATGCGGCCACCACAGGGAATTTCGGCCATAGCAAAAGGCAGTGTTGCAAAATTGCGTTGGGCTCTTTATGGACTCAAATAGGCACCTTGGGCATGGTTTGAAATTTTTCAAAATGCGCTTCTACTTTTGAATTTTCATCCCAGCCCTTATTATCCATCCATGTTTCTTCATCGTACTTCCATTGGGATCAATATACTTTTGGTCTATGTAGATGATATCATTATCATAAGGACAAATACAACTATGATTTAGCAACTTCAAGCTTCTCTTCATGCTTCTTTTCACATGAAAGATCTTGGTCCCTTGACATATTTTTTGGGTCTTGAAGTTCATCAATCCACTAAAGGCATAGTCCTCAGTCAACATAAATATGCTCTTGACCTCATTGACATGGTTGGTCTTCAAAACTCCATGAATGTCAAATTATATGAGGATGACAGTGATCCTTTTCCTGACCGTACTCTATATCGTCGTTTGGTTGGTACTTTGATTTAATTGACGATCACTCGTTCTGATATCTCCTATGCAGTTAAGTTAGTTAACTAGTACATGAATGATCCTCGACGCCTTCATTTGGCGGCTGTCCAACGTATAATTCGATATCTTCTTCATACATCGTCTCGAGGATTACTCTTTCCAGCCAACAACCCACTTACTCTTACTGCATATGCAAATGCCGACTGGGCAGGTTGTCTAGACACCCGACACTCCACCACTAGGTGGCGAATGTATCTTGGTGAGAGCTTGGTCTCTTCGAAATGTAAGAAGCAAAATAAGGTTTCCAAATCATCCACCGAAGCTGAGTATCGTGCGATGTCTACCGCTTGCTCTGAAATACTTCGGCTTCATGGTTTACTTTCGGATATTGGATTTCTTTTAAAAGGTCCAACACCCCTATATGTAGATGATACAAGTGCCATTCTCATTCCTGCCAATCCTGTTTTCCATGAGAGCATTAAGCACATCGAAGTTGAATGTCATTTTAAGAATGATGAATATAAACGTGATGTTATTAGCCTTCCTCATATTTCTACTGATCTTCAAATTGCCGATATTCTCACCAAAGGACTTCCACAACCTCGTCATCAGTTCTTGGTTAGCAAATTGATGCTCATAGAGTCACTAGCATCAATTTGAGGGGGGTGTCAAATACAGGTCAGCCAAGCCCAAAGCCCACTTGTGGAATTAATTCAGACCTGGACCCAATATTGAACTCAATCTGTAGATATGATTTAGTCAACATACATGTATATAGTTTCCTAGTATAAAGATATTCTTTGGTTATATTTAGATAGTAAGTAACTGTAAATGGAGAGAGATTTTGATATGTAGCGTTGATTAAGGCCTTTTGCTCTTATTTAATGGTAGGTGAATCCCTAGAGAAGACATGCGAATTTATAGAGAAGTTTAGATCTTGTTTGAATGATAAATATAGCTTTACCTGTTACCAATCAAAAAAATTGAATAAGCAATACATGATGTACCAATGGGCTGGTCAACCACTTACAATTGGTCGTCCATTTCCCTCCTGTCCAAACCAGGAATCTTTCTATCTTATTGCTAATTACAACTAGAGATTCTTAAACTGCATATAACTACGATACTTAAAAAAAAAAGGGCTATTACCTTCTTGCATGTTTAAATGGGTTTGAGTTGAACTAAGAACAATTAAACATGTTCTCAATTATAAATTTAAGCGGACAAAGGGGCCCCTCTTTAGCTTGAGCTATTGTTTAGCACTTCCCTTGCAGTGAAATTTCCGATGCAACTACATCACCCTGGCAACTAATTTTCAATGCAACCCCTTCCTCACGGTTACTGGAAGTTTCTCATTTGGGAATGATTAACAAGATCCAGACCATCATATGGAAGATATATGTCCATTGCTGGAAAAGCATCTACTCCTATATGGAACAGGCAAACATTTACCAAGATACTTGAGACTTCCAAAAAAGGTTACTAAATGCTGACCCCTTGTTCCTTTCTCAAACATCTATCACATTCTCAGGTTCCTTCTAGGAGTGCAACTTTGGATGTGTCAGGTTGGCTATTGGCTAAGCCCAGCCCGACCCTGACAACAATTGTATGCAGGCCTACCCAAACCTGAACCCAATCAGAATTGTGAATTTCCCATCTGAAGTAAATTTGGGTAGAGTTGGATTACTGGGAATGGGTCGGATACCAAACTTTTATGGTTTGGTTTGGTTTTTAAAGAGAATCAATTTTAGAGATTCATACAGTATTAGAGCATATACTACATATATACAACATAAACACATCCTTATAGATAAGTCAGATAAACAGGTTGAATTTGGTACGTCCCAAAGCCTAAACCTAACCCAACCCAAATTCCAAGCGAGTTTCAATTTCCAGGCCCACGCTCAACGTGAACCCAAACAATTCTAATCCAAAATTTGACTTTTGGTCATAAGGGTTTTGGTTTGGGTCAACACAACTTGCATTTTTATGTTCCTACTCAAAAGCCCAAACCCAAATTCTACGTGACTTTCAATTTCAAGACCCACCAATGAGCTGAACCAAAACAAGCCCAACTCAAAGTAGACTTTTCACTGGATCAGGCCATGAAGGTTTGGGTTTGGCCCGACCCAACTTGCACCATACTTCCTAGCAAACAATCTACAAATGTCTGAACTTCCACAGATGGATCTATATGGGGCCATATAAGCTGCAGGGGTTGAGTATGATGACACATCTCCCATTTGTTCATCAATCACCTACTCAGCTACAATGCTGCCTCCAAATTCTTCTGTCCTTCATGCCTGCACAACTTTCTCCATTTGTGCAGCATCTTTCATGCTTTTGTACTGCTTGGCATTCCACCACAGAAAATAAAGTAAACCTAATGCTTAGAATATGTAAAGCATCCTTGGGTTTAAGACTGCAACAATACATCTAGCTCAGCGGCCTAGCCCATTGGTCTGATCAATCGGACGTAGGAAAACTATGCATTAAATAGGACAAGATGAGTCCAAAAAAGGTGATGAGATGATCCTTACAATAGTTCAAGAGTGTGGGAAATCTTCACAGATTATGAAATAATCAAAGATTGCCATGGGATCGAGTCCAGGGTGGATTAGAGATTGCTGGTCTCTGTTCGTTTCTAATCTTTCTCCATCTGTGACAAAAAAAGATTTATTTGAAGTTTTTCGAGAAGCTGGACCTGTCTTTGATGTGTTCTTGCCGAAGGATTGAGTGTCGGGCATTTATTGTGGATTCAGTTTTGTTCATTTCAAAACAGAGTGGGATGCTAATCAAGCAATTCAAAGATTGAATGCACAAATGATTAGTGGAAGTTGAAAAGGGGTTCAAATGGCGAAACATTTAAATCAGAATTTCCGAAAACCTGTCCATACTTTTACAGCAGCTAAAGGAACCTCTTCCTGTGCTCTTAAATCTGTTCTATACAAAGATGGTGCTCAGACTTGGATTGTGGAGGAAGAAAGTAAACATAAAGTGGTGAAATTGGCTTCTTCTTTAGTTATGTCTTTAAAGAGAGAGGCATGCAATTATTTTGTTGCTACTCTTAGGCATCTTGGTGTTTCTGAAAGGGATATTCTGGGGAAATATCGGCAGAGGTTAAAAGGTTGAATACCACGTTGTTCTGGATAAGGCCACTAAACTTGGGTGATTCGTCTGCTACAACTGGGGTCAAATCCTTTTGAATCTTTGTTTCGATGGATGGATAGATGGACAGAGCTATTGGGCCCTAATCTAAAACCATTTTGGATTACATTTGAGGGCATCCCCTTGCATGCTTGGGATGCCACGGTTTTCCACCATTTGGGAAATTGCTTGGGTGTCATGTTACAAGAATACGAAGAAGCAAACAGAAAGCAAAGAGTTGATAGGGTACACCTGCTTATCTTGAGAGATCCACGAGAGCCTTTGCCTGCAACTATTGCAATGGATGTTAAAGGGGTTCATTTCTTTATCAACATCTATGCAGAAGTGTCCCAGGGATGGATGGAGAAGAACTTGTAGTCAGAAAACCCTCATCAGAAAGTCATCAGAAAATTGTCTGGCAGCAAGGGCGAAAATCTTCTCCAGTCGATTCATCCAGAAATTTAGGAAATTAGGAATGCAATTTTCAAAATCCCAATGATCGCGGATTTGATAATGAAGAAGCTGTAACAGCTGTGCGGATAGACATGAAAAGGCAGATGTGGGCATTGAAAAGTCCTGTTTATTCGGCTATTCCAACCCTGTCGGCTCAAATCAGGGATCTGAAAATTTTTGTCTGACTCCAGGGAAAGCTAGACTCTGTAATAGCTGTCCGACTGTTAAAGGAGTCTTTCAGAAATTACGTAAAGACCTTTCTGTCCCTATGAATGATCCGATTCACCAAGATATACCAACAACAGTTATGGGCCTAATGGATCAGAGAGCTCTTGGGCTTAATGGCAAGGCCCAACTAATTACAGAAGGTACTCAAATCCAGGAAGAGCTTCAAGATGCAGAAACTGATTTTCCCAATCATGGGGCAAGGAATGTTCGTGAAAATACTATGGAGGACCAGCAAAGTCTTTTGGACCCTAGTACTAGATATACTAGTCGATGGGCAGACTTACCATCAGAAGAGGATGGCTTCTCAGTTATGATGCACGGATATTTCAAAATGGCTAACGTATCATGTCGTATCGTATCCAATACTTCACTTTTTGTGTGTAAAATTCGTGTCCCTGCCGTGTCCACAGCATTTCCTTGCCGTATCTGGGCATCGTAGCTTCTCAGTGAAAAGAGCTCGGAACTGTGCAAGTTCTAAGGATTAGACAAAGGCTCCGGTTGTGGTAGAAAATGCTGGTGAGGTTATAGTTCAGTCAAATGATGTGGCAAACTTTGATAATATAGAGGAAGCAGATAGAAGGATTGAAGGGAAAATGTTTGAAATAGCTCAAATTTTGGTTATATATATGGAGGGTCAAGTAGGGGTAATTGGCGCAGCCACGATCCACGATAAAGAAAAATAGATCAATTTCCCAAAGAATTGATCAAATCTCGGATGGATTCAGCCACTACGGCACACTCACGAGAGGAGCAAACACAATAAGAGATAACATCTCTGATGCAGGCCCAGGGATTAGAGCTTGCGTAGGGATGCCAAAGCACATGTCCGAGGACACTTCAAATCGTCGAGAAGACTTCGCACACGAGGATGCACCTCCAAGATAAAATCCACAAATCAAAGTCTCATAATCTCTTCTCTACAATGCCATATATATAATAAAAGCAGACTTAATGCCTAAGCAAACCCTAAGCTATGAATAGCAACTTCCCTAATAACAATGTAATTAAAAACCTACTAATAAAAATAATATAATCCTAATCTAATTTGAAGAGGGACCACTTGTAGGACCTAAATTGCATAATCCTCCCCAGGTTAAAAGAAGAGTTCATTCTCGAACTCGAGTCTTCTTCGAATTGCCTCTGTAAATGTGGTGAATATAAAAGACTTCCTTTGTTGCAGCTTTCCAGAAATTCTTCTTTGACGGTTTTGGCTTCTCGGAATGAAAAGTAACATGTTTCCCACCATGCATGAATGTATATGTGTTGTCACGCATACCATGAATTCCATTTTTTTCATACATCCATGGACGGCCCAATAATATATCACCACTATCCATAAGTAGCACATCACAACAAATTATATCTTCGTAAACCTCACCAATGGCAAAAGCAACTTTGCAAGTATGTCGAACATGCGCTTGATCACCATTCATTAGCACTTGACAAAATAAGCGCAGTTATGCTTGTAAACTTTCAACTGGAGGCGATCAACAAGAGCTTGGGAGATGAGATTTTCACAACTTCCGTCGTCAATAACAATTGTGCAATTTTGTCCACGAACTGTACCTGCGAAACGGAAGATGTTTTTCCTCAACTATTTATTCTCTACAGTTGGTGGAGCCTCTTTAATGAAGACAAAAGCTTCACTTGTAGTCTCTGCATATGTTTCAGCAATTTCCTAATTTTCAATACCCTTGGAATCAGTTTCAGTACCCTAAGGATCATCTGAGATATTTTTATCCTCACCTTCAATCTTAATCAAATGTATGTGCTTTGGACATTCTGTTGCACGATGCCTGGACTGTTGACAATGAAACCAAATCACCCTATGTTGACCTTCAGTCCTGGCAAAAATTTGTCTTGACGAACCATTAGATTTAGCATCTCGCAGAGATGAGTTCTTTAGTCGAACTCATTTGGATTTTTGTGCTTAATGATTTGCAATTCCCTCAGCCTTGATAGTATGTTGGATAAGTTCATCGATATTATCAAAATGTTGGAAGGCAAGGATATGCTAAATGTCTGTTCTCAATCCATTAAAAAATCTATCAACAACCACATCATCATCTTTATTCAAACCACAATGAGCTTGCAGATCAGAAATTCCTCAGAATAATCAACAACTGTCTTGGATCTTTTTTTCAAGTTTTGCAAGCTTGAACGTAGATCTCTTGCATAGTTGATAGGAAGAAATTTTTGCTTCAAAATATTCTTCATCTTAGTCCATGTTTCAATAGGGTTCATGTTCTGATTCCTCCGTTTTCTTTGCAATTCAGTCTGCCAAGTTGCAGTATAATTACAGAATCTAGTGGTAATCAGTGTGACTTTATGGTGTTCATTCATTGGTTTGTGTGCAAAAATATTCTCCACACACAGTAACCAATCCATGAATTCAACGGGCAACAATTTTCCATCATATTTAGAAATCAAAAGTTTAATCTCTAAATCTCGATCAGGATTATTGACTAGTGGATCTCGTGGATTTTGAATATTAGCATCATCATTGCGATTGTGATTCGCACGCTGATTAGTTTCTAAAGTTGTCACCCTAGTTTCCAATTGTTGCAGGGTGGTTTGTATGCCATCAACTTTTGTAAATAATTCTCTAATGACCAGCCAAATCTTCAGTTGAAGAAGATGAAGCTTCAACTTCTACTTACTTCTTAGGTGGCATTTTTTTTAATGCAAAATGTAAATCTGACTGACCTGATATGTAGATCTACGCTCCACAAACACACTGGTGAAGACAGATTGAAATCAGGCTTCAGATGTTTGCAAAATCGCAAAAACAATTTCTGGCCTTTGACTTGGTCAAATATGCTATTTGACTGTTGTTGGATGTGGCAGAGATGAAGTCAGTAATAAAACTAGATGGCTTTCATCAGCAAGCGGCTCAAACGTACCCGAACTGCTTTGGCCTAGTAGCCAATGGACATCACATGTGTGATACGTATCTCCTACCTACGTTGAATCCAGCGCCAGAAACAAAAAATGGAGAGGGTTTCAAGCCATTTTGCTTTTGGCTTCTGCAATGCCTTGGAGCAAAGGAATGGGAGAGTGGTCACAAGTTGGACTGGCGAGGCTAGAGCTCAACAGAGCGATGGCTACGGCTAGTGGGAGCGGCACCTGATGTGCGGCAAGGGGACGGCGACCAGGTACGCTCTCTCTCTCTCTCTCTCTCTCTCTCTCTCTCTCTCTTGCTTTGTTTTTTTTTTTTTTTGGTCACGGCAGAGGAGGGGTTGGGATTTGAGGCTTTCCATTTGTCAGGGAGGGATGTTGGGATCTCGGGATGATGGGGTGGCGCTGAGAGGGGTAGACTGTGGCAGGGGCTGGAAGGGTTTTCAATAAAGGGACGTGATTGGGGGGTGAAAATAAGGTTTTGGGTTTCAGATGCAAATGGGTTAAAAGGGTTGAGAAGATGGATGGATCAGGAGGCTGGGTGGCGCGGAGGTTGGGGTAGAATGGGGTCTTAGATGGAGTTGGGATTTTGGGTGGTGGGTTGGGTTACAATGGGTTTTGTGTTGGTAGGATTGAGGGCAGGGGTGAATCGGTGAGGGGTTTTTGGGAAGATGGCAGATGGAGTTTTGGGGTTTTGGCTAAAGGGTTGTTGGGGTTTGAGGATGTAGGGGATTTGATACCAAACTAATGCAGGCCCTAGGGTTAGGGCTTGCGTAGGGGTGCCGAAACACGTATCCAAGGACACTTCAAATCGTCGAGAAGACTTCACACACAAGGACGCACCTCCAGAATAAATCCACAAATCTATTAATCAATCAAAGTCTCAAAATCTCTTCTCTACAATGCCATATATATAATAAAAGCAAACGTAATGCTTAAGCAAACCCTAAGCTATGAATAGCAACTTCCCTAATAACAATGTAATTAGAAACCTACTAATAAAAATAATATAATCCTAATCTAATTTGAAAAGGGACCACTTGTAGGGCCCACATTGCATCAATCTTAAATCTCAAAAGAGAAATTTATTAATTGAAAACCAAGCATGCATAACAATGAGGCCTAACATCCTTACATAAAACAGTTAGCTTGATCCCTAAGCAACAACACTTCCTAAAATTAGAATAATCCTAAATAAGACAAGAAAATCACTAATATTAATCATAATAAAATCAAACTACTTAATAATATCTCTAAATAATTGGATATCCTATTGGGCTTATGGACTGGCCTAACGGGTTGGCAAACCTATAGTCTAGCTTGCATTAGTAATGAGAAGGTTTATATTATAAGAGAAACGATAAATCAGGAAAAGGGAAGTAAGCATGAGGATACTAATAAAAACAGGAAAAAAATCAAAGGCACAAAGGGAGTTAGATAAGCTGGCTTCGTCTATCAATTATGGTCGTCCGGCTGGGGAAAGAAAAGTGTGTGTGAAATTATTGGGATTATGAAGCTGATTTCATGGAATGTTCATGGCATGCATTCTGATTCAAAGACAGCAGTTATGATTTATGAAAGGGGTTTTCCAGTCCATCAAAGAACAGTGTTGATTTATCCAAGAAACAAAGATGTCAGTTATTGATGCTCATATCAGATCACTATGCCCTTGGCCTGGTGGTGAGTTTGTGATGAGTCCTTCGGTGGGAACAGCAGGAGGTATATTATTATTGTGGAATTCTTTTTTCTGACAAAAATTAGATGCGTTCGTGGGGAGTTTTTCGGTGTCAATTTTATTGAAAGATGCAAGAAGAATTGTTGAAAGGGTGGCTACTTCGGTTTATGGGCCTAATAGGCAGCTTTTGGTTTTAATTGACTTAGGTGTCAATGAAATAGAATAAAACTTGGGTGCTTGGTGGAGATTTCAATGCTATTAGATTTCCTTCTGAGGAAAAAAGCAGTTGTTCTATTACTTCAGCGATGAGGGATTTTTCGGATTGGATACAACAGCATGATCATATTGATTTACCTTTGGGCAGAGCTGATTTCACATGGAGTAACAATCAGAACGGCCTAGTGATGAGTCGATTGGATCGGTTCTTAGTGTCTTCTAAGCGGTTAATCTATTCCCAGATTCTGTCCAAAGAGCTTTGGCCCGGCTAGTGTCTGATCACTGCCACTTCTGGAAATGAGTATGGAAGATTGGGGTCCTCCTTTTCGTTTTGACTTAATGTGGCTTTATGAGATGGATTTTTCCAAGTGTGTTGAAGAGTGGTGGACTAGCAAAAAAGTGGGAGGATCGATGGGTTTTCAGCTGGCTCAAAAACTTAAATTTCTAAAAACAGAAAATTATTTGTTGGCGCAAAGAAGTTTTCAGCGGTAATCAAGAAAGGAAGAATGTTAAAATTTCTGAAATTTAGAGTATTGACTTAAAAGAAGAAGCCGATCGGTTAGATGATGTGGATCAAGAAAACAGATTGGTGCACCAAGAGCAATGTCGGAGGCTACTTCTGCAAAATGCAGTCAAATGGAAGCAACAATCTAGAAACAAATGGATGAAGGAGATCGAAACACCAGATTCTTTCATGCCATGGCTAGTGCCCGTCACCGGGTAAATAGAATTACGTCTATTGTTTCTAAAGGGAGAGTATGAGAGCCTAGAAACGAAATTGAGAAGGAAATTATTCAGTTTTTTAAGCAGCTTTATACAGGGGATAGGAGATTGAGAGCTCAGTTGGATGGTATTACTTTCAAGTGCTCCTTCTTTGTAAGGTTCCTTTTCTAAAGACGAGATTAAAACTACAGTGTTTAGTCTTGGGGGGGATCGTTCTCTGGGGTCCAGATGGATTTCCCATTGCTTTTTTAGAACACTGATAAAATTTATTAGAAGAGGAGCCACAAATTTTCTTCAATGAATTTCACAAACATGGTGTTCTAACTTATGAGATGGGTGCATCATTTATAGCTTTGAACCCTAAGAAAGAACATGCTCTCTTGTTGAAGGACTTTATACCTAACAGCTTAATTGGCAGTCTCTACAAGATTTTAGCTAAGGTTTTGGCTAATCGCTTTTGGAAAGTTTTGCCAGAGATTATTTCAGATATCCAATTTGCCAGAGATTATTTCAGATATCCAACGAGCTTTTATAGACTCAAGGCTAATTCGCCAGATATTAGATAGCGTGCTTATCGCCCATGAGTCTATTGACTCTCAAGGCATAGGCAGCATCGTCCTGGTTTAGTTTGTAAGCTTTATTTTAGAAGGCCTACGATATGGTTGATTGGGTGTGTTTGCAATATATGATGAATAAAATGGGATTTGGTTATAAATGGTGTGGACGGATTCATAGTTGTGTTTCGACTGCTAACTTTTCCATTTTGGTTAATGAGTCTCCTAAAGGATTTTTCAAAAGTTCTAGAGGCTTGTGTCAAGGTGATACTCTCTCCTATGCTTTTTGTTAACCATTTTTTTTTTAATGGTAGCTGAAGCCCTCAATGCATTAACGGAAAGAGCAAATCAATCAAGGCTGATCCCCAGCTTCTCCATTAATAATGCTGACTACATGATAACCCCTTTACAGTTTGCAAATGATACAATTTTTTTTGCAATACTTCTGTTGAACAGGTGGAAAATTTGAAATATATTTTGGGGTGGTTTAAGATGTTATCAGGCACAACCATGTAGAATACTTGGCTGATGCTTTTGGTTGCAGGGTTGGAAGGTTTCCAACTAAATACTTGGGTTTACCTTAGTGTTTGGGGCTGCCAAAGAAAAGTTTGTGGGATCTAGTGGTGAAGAGGCTGAATAAAAAAACTAAGTTCATGGAAAGGCCGGTATTTGTCATTGGGTGGTCGCCTTACTCTCTTTCGGTCAATTCTTTCAAGTATTCCTATTTTCTCTGTGTCTAATTTCAAGTGCCCCAAGAGTGTTATGTGGAGAATAGAGAAATTTCAACTAGATTTCCTTTGGAAATATTCTATGGATAAAAGGAGATTTCATTTGGTAAGGTGGGAGATTATTTGTAGACCTATTGCTGAAGAAGGATTGGGGATCCGCTCTATTGAAAAAATGAATAAAGCGTTGCTACGAAAATGGTTTTGGAGATTGGATGATGCGGCTCAAGGGCTGTGGAGGCAAATCCTTATTGATAAGTATTAAGGTGGGGAGGGACGGCTGGGACGTGCCAAATCAAAGTTTAAGGCATCAGGTATATGGAAGTCTATTCTTTCTGTTTGGGATGATTTTAGTTGTTGGATCAGGTATAAGGTTCATGATGGGAATAGGATAACTTTTTAGCATGATGTTTGGTATGGAAATAATACTCTAAAGAATCAGTCCCCAAGCCTTTTTCTATTGGATAGAAGCCTCATGCTTTTGTAGCAGAGTATTATCAATTTGTGGGTGGGCTATAGTTTGGGATTTGTATTTCTGGTGAAGATTGGTTGATTGTGAAGTCAAAGATGTTGAAAGTTTGCTATCCTTCCTAGAGAAGATTTACCCATCTGAGAGAAGAAAGGATGATAGAATTTGGAAACCTGATGTGAAAGCGAAGTTTACTGTTAAATCTTTTTATAATACCTTGATTGGAGAGGATGGTGGGGTTTTTTTGTTGGAAAAGGTTCTGGGATACTTCAGTTCCTCCAAGGATGTTAGTGTTCTGTTGGATGGCAAGTTTGAAAAAAATTCTTACTATGACCATTCAAAATATATACATAAATAAATAAATTCATACTATGTATCAGCTGCATAAGAGAAACTATACCATTGTGAACCCTTTGTGCCCAAAAGATAAGGAAACAGCAAATCACTTGTTGCTTCATTGTAATTTTGCATATAGAGTGTGGTACTCTATTATTAGTAAGTTTGGTGTCAACAGGGCTATGCCTTGTTCTGCTAAGGAGTTTTTTGCACAATGGATCTATGGGGATAAATCATTCGTGGATGTATAAGTTATCATATTATGTTGGTCTTTGGAAGCTTTGGTTAGAGAGAAACAATAGAATTTTCAAGAACCAATGCAAAACTCCTGATGATGTTGTTCAATCAACTGTTTGGAATGTTTCGGAATGGGTTATTAGGAAGGCTGAATTTTCAGGTATCTTGTTGGCAGATCTGAATAGATCTTGGGTGGCTCATTTTCAAGGTGGTTGGCATTCCAATATGTGCAAAAAAAATTTTGAAGTCCACCTCCAGTTGGCCTTCTTAAACTGAATTTCGATGGCAGTTATTTTCAGCACCTTAATATGTGACGCATTGGCAGTCTCATTTGTGACTCTTCAGGGATGATACTTAAAAAATATTTGGGGTGAGTTCTCTGGATTCTAATAGGGCAAAAGTGTTTGCTTTATCAATTGGTTATCACAAGTAATGAAAGTTGGGAGGCTATAATGCAATCATTGAAGGAGAATCTTTTTCAGCAATTCAATGGGGCTCTGGACAGTCTTCTTACCATTGGTTTTTGGTTGATTTGATTGAGGAAATTATAGATATATGGGATCAGCTAGGAGCTACTTTTCGTCATGTTCTTCGTGAAGCAAATTATGAGGCTGATGGTCTTGCATGGGAGGGAGTACACCATGTATTTATTTCTTTTGATGATTAGCTCTCTTCTGTTGTCTCTTTTGTTTCTTGCATTATGATTGTTGCTTTGAAATAAATTTACTATCATAAAAAATAAAAAAGAAAAAAGAAAAAAAAAAGGACAAGATATTTGTGAGGCGCCAATGTTTGGCTGGTTCTCTCTTGAGAGTGAAGAACATCCTGGAAAGATTTCTGAACAATCTATTAGCAGGCCATTAACTAACGCAATAAGTCTATCCAGAATGAGGACCATCAGACCAATGAAGTGGACTACAAATCATGGCACCCTATTTGCATGTAATTAAGGCCTAAAAATCCAATGGATATCATGGGGTCAACGATCACTTCCTAACTGTTAAACTGGACAAAGTGCATAAATGTTTAGCATGATGAAAAGAGAATTGTACCTGCTGCATCAGCTGTGGCGACAGACAAGTCTTTTGGCAGTCCAGGCGGTCCTGCAATCATCTCACCCTCAAGATTATAAATAGTATCAGGATCATAAACTTCTTTTGAAGCCCAGAACTGTAGAATTTTCTGCAACCGGGACTGGTTTGCATCTTTGTTATGTGGATTGTGGTAAATTCTGGCAAGCATGGTTCCTAAAACAGGTTTGAAGGCAAGGGCTTCATTGTCAAGGTCACGAGGATTCATTCGCCGTTGTAAGCTGCAAGTGCAATAGGGTTGTGGTTAGGGCAGGTGCAGACAGCCGCAGGTTTCAAATATGGATCAAGAAACACACACACATACAAAAAAAAAAAAAGGTTAACCAAGAATATCTAATGTAGCCCAAGACTCGTGGGCCAGGTCGGGCCCAGTGGCTCAAATCCAGGCCAGCCCAGTCTAACTGTATGCATCAATCAATAGGCAGAATAAGGCAGTAAATCAATGTGTCCTCTGATATGTTTATTAGGATAAGCATCATCTTACGTATATCTATTTATTAGTTTTCCTAGTTTATTTGAGTCTACATTCATATTTAAGATCATTAAGATTCAGACATTCTCTTCTTTTTGCATAGAACCCGAGCACCACCCCTCACCCCACCCCACTGAGTTACTAATGTGCGGTTGAGGGTGCCTACATCTAGGCAGATCCTTCCACAAATCCAGCTACGCTAGATTGGTATCAAAGTCAAATCCTACTTGGATTGTGATTTGGATCAACAAATTCATGAGTTGATCTTCTTCTTCCATCCTTACTCCACAAAACCCATCAAATCCTTTCCATCCCAAATCAACCCTTACCCATATCCCTCTGAAGCACTACGTTTTCCCTACAAACTGCCTTAAAATTAAGCCCCAAATCAACACCCTGATTCTAGCACTAACCCTAAAATCCAAAACAAAAAAAATCCCAAAAAACTATTTTTCCATGAATTTCAACCCTCATAAATCCTAAAATCTGGCCAACGTGAAATCTGATTATGATGCCTCACACGTGAAATCTTGTGGGAACTCACAAATAAATACACACTTGAGTCGCGTGACTCGAATCCCCATGTGATGTCGCACCTTGGTGCCTGCCCATGATTATGTAGGACTCAGGCTGGAGGATGTGCAACATATGTTTGTTTGAACCAGACATCAGACGTGTTTTGTCCATTCATATAGGTTCAAAATCAGCACTTTTTGAAATAGACGAAAGTGTCTAAAGCAAGCAGATCGTGCTGCTACGTTAAAATTTCAGGCAGTACATCTTTTTCTCTTTTTTTTTTTTTTTAAATAAAGGGCCCTCATCACCCTGAGATGGCCATGGTACCAAACTTGAGACATTGATTCTTCACGAATCATGAGATATTTGTGAAAAACCATGAATCATTAGAGCTATAATTTTAGGCTTCTTTGGGGCCCTCTATTGAGATTTGAACCGGTGATCCTCTTTGGAATGCCAAGAACAACTATTGGGCCAAATTTCAGCCCTCCATTTATTGTGGATCTCAAGAAATTATTGAAAAACTATGAACCATTGATGTGCTACTGTGTAAAGTGACTGGGTTTCACATGATACACTGCCAGTACAGTTTTACCTTTGCAAATCCAAACTACTGATCCACTTTACAAGCTCGAGAACCACTGTACAAAATTTAAACTGTTGAGATCTCTAGATATTTGTAAAAAAAAAAAAAGTGGACCTGAATTTCTCAACTTTGTGGGCCCCTAGGTCAAGATCCGAACCATTGATACAATTAAGAAGCCTAATATAGGGTCCATCAGCTCTTAATTCCTTATGGATCTCGAGATGTTCATGAGAAACCATGAAGCTTTGGTCCTCTCATGTGGCTAGTTTCACACGTAATGACAGCAAATCCAGCTTTTTCTCCTTTTGTCCAATTGTGGGGCTCAAACCAATAATCCAAATTATTGAATCTCTTCAGAATCTCCAGCACGACCATAGGTTCATATATCAACAGTTGATGTTGCACCATTATTGAGATATTTGTGATAAAATGTGACCCATTAAATATGCATTCTGGACTTTTGTGGGCCCCTCAAGCAAGATCCAAGCTATTGATGCTCTTTTGAATATTAAAAAAACATATAGGATCAAAGTTTAACCCTTGATGCATCATAATTCTTGAGAAATTGTGAAAAATGTGAACCATCAAATTCATAAAATGTCTATTTCAAACCGTTTATTTGTTTTACCAAACAATCTATTTAAAAATGTCGATTCCACACGGATCTATTATGCACAAATCTATTTGATACTAATAAGATTTGCCAAACAATGTATGGACGCTTTGATAGACATTGTTCTACCGTTCATCTAATAACTCGAGCTTTTGATGTTTCTAGTTATTAACATTGTATCAAAGCCAAGGGTCATGTGTTTGAATCCCTGAGGATATGTTTCTATCCATGTTGGTCATTTGGCGTGTTTTTGTCCACATACAGAGCCCTACACGTGAGAGGGGCTGTTACACCCCTTTGATATACATTGTTCAGTTGTTCACTAACAGCTCGAGCTTTTGGTGTTTTTAGTTATTAACAAACAAGCTCTAATAGAACAAATATTAGGATATCACCAACAAGGTAATAGAGCTAAAGGGGAAAAAACCCTATAAGCAAACAAACCCACATCTCGGGTCAAGAAGCCAAGCAAAAATACAACTGCCCACAACCCAAGCAGCAAGCACCAGCCAACTACGACACATTTGCTAATTCCACAGTTGTAAATTGAAATGGACTAATACTGAGATGTGAAGATTGAGATGCTAAACCCCACAAATCACAATTGAACCAAAATTGCTCTCGATGCCACCTTCCTAGCTTGGAATCAGTCCCTCCAACTGGATGATGACGGATCATTAATAACTAGATCTTTCCTATATCAAGAATCTAGATATTTTCCAGAAGATTGGATCCGTAACCCCAACATCCCAAAGTGGATCTTGACCAAGCCTTTTTATTTTTATTTTTATTTTTATTTTTTCTTTGATGTTTTGACTAGGAACTCCCACCACCAACTCTAAATCAGCTGCATAAAGCAATTTCTCCTCAAGCCATATTAGCCCAAAATGAAATTGAGACAGGCCCCATCTTTCACTTCTTGAGTCAAGAATAGTCATGCAATAAATTGTGCAATTCTCAAGATAAGGCTCCACCTAATCCCCAATAACCAAAACTATGCCTATCCCTGACATCAAAGAAGGATTTTGATGATTGGGCCACATGAACACAGCAAGATTCAGCTCCAAGCCTGCAAGAGAATGGTGGTTGATCCAAATTAAAAAAAAAATGCTCGCATATCCACTAAGATACAGTCACTAGACTTTTCACCTGGAAATCTGATAAATCTGCAATAGCCTCCAATGCACCAAGCACTGTTCCATCTACCCCCGGCAGCATCTAATTCTCTCCAGAGAACAAGTCTTCCCCTAACTAATATTTGGTGCATTCATTACAGTCCAAATCTTCAACCAATGTGGCAACAGAAAACTCACATTTCCAACTACTCAAAACTGCCACACATCAACTGTCCCATAGAACCAAGATGCCTCTTGATGAGCCCACCACATCCAAACACACCAAGTTAACATGCCTGCTGCCCAAAAGAATGTTAACAGGTTATCAAACATAAAGCTTTTTTTTTTCTTTTTCTTGGAGGACAATTTGAATGGAATAATTTCAAAGAACTCCTTTACCGACTAAATATTTCTCCATATCCCCAAGACCCCACACATTCGATGCTATAAGAGTCATTTGAAGTTTGGGTGATCCCCCTAAATTCTCCTAGTGCTTCTACTAGAGTGAAGCCCCTCCAAATGCATTTTGTCATAGATGATTGTGCAAGCCAGACTAACTCTCAAGCACCATTCTTCTTGGATTTTGCCACCACAAAATCTCTTATATTCTGCTCCTCTCCTTCCTAAGCAAAATTAACCAGCCCTTGGCATCTCCCTTTGGTATTATATACTGAAATTCTTCTTGTCAGACCACATTGCATGATTATCTATGATGGCCATTCGGCTATCTGACCTGGGGTGCGGGAGGAGTCCTCCAGAACCGAGACAGGAGAAGCATTCAACATTCAACCACTTTTGCTCACAAAAATAGGATTTGAAATGACCTCCCTGTTGACCGCAACTTCATGTCTGGGGCCTTACTCTGGGATGGAAATGGAGACACTCCATTGTATGTATAGGAGGACATTGGTGTAGAGTTAGTTTTTACATAGGAGAAGAGCACACTACAGCCTTTTTTAGGATCCTACACCCATCCATCATTAGCCTGAGAGGCTAATATCTGCCATTTGTTCTGTGAGTGATTCATCTTGAAAGTACTAAGCCTCAAATTAGATGTGTTTTCAAAAATCCATGCCTTACACCCATGGTTCAAAATATTCGCCAATATGAACTGGTATCAGGCAATGATATTTTGCAAGTAGCAGTTGGTACCAAGATAAAGGAATACAAAATATCAAATATTTTCTAAATATTGGTCTAAAACGATATAGTGGCCAATATTTTCAACAGCCCACTTTTTTTTTTACGACCATATTTCTCCCTCTTTTCCATTTCCTCCTGTCCAAACACAACAGCAGCAATGTGAGAGGCTACTGGAGCTCCCCCATCCACTAAACCAAATCACCGGATATCCACAGATTTTTTTTAAAGATATTGAAGGATTTCTTCACAACAAAACCAAGCAACTCACAATTTACTTGATGATTGAGTACTAGTTTCACGAGTTTTAACATTAATGGATAGCTCCTAATTGCGTCTTTAAAATTTATGATATTTCAACCTATTTTAGAATATACATGTAAATCTATTTAATTCTCAACAAACTTAACACAGTTTTAAATAAGACGACAATCAAGGATGCTATGAATTAGGGAGACGATATTTTACTATATAGCGTTTACTAAATGGGAAAAAAAAAAGAAGAAGAAGAAGAAGGAGAAGAAGAAGATTGAGGAAATCATCTGAATGATTTTGGGATTCCAATCATTGCTTCCTAGAGCATCACTAGAATCAGAAATCAATGGTAAGAACTAAGAATTACCAACAAGGCATCTACAGTTACAATGAGGGAATTATATGTTGTTGATAGCCATGACCACATACCTACATTTATGTTTACCATTACAAAGAAAAAAAAACAACAGTGGTAACCAAACATTGAATGCAAATTGGCAATAAACAGAAACAAAAAGAAGGAAGAGAGAGAGAGAGAGAGAGTAAACCTTCTACTTATTGAGTGAAAAAGAAAAGAACCTGTCAAAAAGAATATCATTGGCCAAATAAACAATATGCAACTGCCTCTCTGAATCATCAAGAGCAAGGACTCTTTCTCTGAGTGCCTCAGCCAGAGCAGGCGCGAAAGGCGACCGCTGCATAAACCACATCTTAGCGCCCTTTATGGACTCCTTGGTGCCCGTTAGATTATTCAGGACGCTATGGAGCTCGGCCGCAACATCAGACGGGAGCGGCCCGGACAAGCCCTTAAACTGCTTCCCCAGCCCCTCATACTCCGCTCGAGCCTGCCCCAGATAAGGCTGGTGCGGGTGCGGGTGCGGGTGCGGCGGCTGGTCATAAAACGGGGGGAACTGCTGCTGCAATGGGGGGCCGCCCAGCATGGACGGGGACGCATTGGGCGGCGGATGGAGGGCGGGATTGATCATGGGGTTGAGGGGGGAAGGCATGGAGAGAGGGAAGGACGGGTTGAAAGGAGGGGAGCCCGCCGCGGGTGGGCGCGTGGAGAGCCACAGCTTGTAGCGGTAGTAGGCGTGGCCCTCGGCGCCGAAGAGGAAGCTGTAGTCGGGGTTGTCCTGCTGCTTCTCCCGGATCATGGCCTCGAAGTCGGGGCCGTTCTTGGCGGCGTACTCGACGAGCTTGTCGATGCGCTTGTGGAGGTCGGGGTCGGGCGGGGGCGGGGCGGCGGGGGGCGCGGGGGCGTCGAAGTGGGTGAGGAAGGGGGAGGGGAGGAGGTGTGGGGGGAGGTAGGACGGCGGGGGCTGCTGCTGCTGCTGGAGATGGAGGAGGGCGTGGGAATGGTGGGGATGGTGGAGGAGATTGGGATGCGGCTGCTGCTGCTGCGGCTGCTGCTGCTGCTGCTGGGGAGGGAGAGGGCGAGGAGGGAAGGGGAATTGTTGGAGAGAATGAGAATGAGAATGAGAATGGTGGGGAGGGAAAGGGAACTGCTGGGGGAATTGCTGGGGGGGTTGTGGATGGAAACCAAACTGCTGCTGCTGCTGCTGCTGTTGTTGGATGCTGGCTTGTGGGTGCTGCTGCTGTTGAGCAAACGCCATGGCTGCTGCGTAGTTGTGAACTTGACGGTCCATGGGTTGGTTTTAGGGATTTGATGAATGATGGGGGTGAAATCCGTGGATGATAGATTTCGATTTTCAAAAGAGGAGGGCTTGGTGTTGGGGTTGGGGTTAGGGTTGGGGTTGGGGTTGGTTGGTTTGCCGGAAGGGTTAGGGGAGAATGGAGGTCGGAGCTGAGCGTGAACAGGCGTCGGTCACACGGGCAGGAGAAACTGGGGGAATAGGGCCGAGGGAAATAGGAATGGAGACTTGGAGGGGATCCACGGGGGAACTCGGCTCACATCATCATCATCAGCCCACTTGATCCACACCCCCGCATCCAAAACAATTTCGCACTCAAATCAACCGACTAATCGATTTGAATGGGTGCATGACTATGAAAAGAATTCCATTCTATGGTGCACTCGGATGGATCAAAACATGGGCCCTACCATAGCTCTATCGCATTGTCGTTCACCGTAAGGAGGTGGCGAAGCCAAGATTCTATAGTAGGAGGGGCCGAAGCCAATAATATGTTTGTTAGAAAATCTAGTATGCAGAAATTGTAATGAACATCATTTTTATTTTAAATCCTCAAAACAACAAATTTAGTTTTCTTAATACACAAGAAGCGATCAATCAATTAAAACAGTACTTAACGAGTCTTCTAGTCACAAAAGTTATCTATGATCTTCTTCGTTGTAAATTTTTCAGCAATCTCTCTTTCAATACATGCTATCATGTACTATAAAATTATTTAATGGAACTACCTCCTTGTCATTTAAATTTGAGTGACCATGTCAAATGATGGTGAGTTATAGTTCAATGCCACCTGTTATTTTAATATATCATCCTTAAATCCTAGGTAGACTTTTGAAGGGCCCTTACTTAGCCTTACATTGTGTTCTTTTCTTGTGAGATATATGTACAAGAGATTTTTTTTAACTCCACTTTGTGATTTAAATCATTTCTAAAATGCACCTAACCTTCTGAGTTTCTAAACCTCCTCGATTTATGTAATATTTCTTTTTTGAAAAACACCTTCAAATAGTGGTTTTCAAATTTTATCATCTTCTATTGCCATCGGACAAAAGAAAATATTAAAACGCCTTTAATTTAAACCCAAAATCAAAAGTGATTTTTAAAAAATGCCCATAGTTCCTCTCTTAGTTTTGAGAAAGTCCTAAAAGACCAATTATTAAATGTCACTTAAATTTAAGCTAATTTTAAATGCTTCCTTAATATTAGCTTAGACAAGTGAAAAGTTTTTCTTAATTAAAAAATGTCAGAATAAGAAACTATGAAAACAAGGAAAGGTTTTTCAAAAGAAAATAAATTGATTATTTTGCCTGTTTACTATAGTAACTTAATATATTTGAACTTAGTTTAAAAAAATTCACGCATTAGATGTTGCAAGCTTTTTAATTTAATGCTATAAAATAAAAACTGAAGAAAGAAACTTCTTCATTTATTTGCTAATAGTCCAACCTCATATTTTAAAATCAGAAAACCAGTAACATCCAATAAACTATTTATTATTATTATTATTGTTGTTATTATTATTATTATTACAAAATCCCTACCAAAAGTTTATTTCCTTGTGCAAAGGCATATATATATATAGTTGATTATACATTCATGCGCCGCGCCACAGAACCACGCCCCCCCCCCCCCCCCCCCCCCCCCCCCCCCAAAAAAACACCCAATCAGCCCTCAGCCCCAAGCCCCAAGCCTCACCACTAACTGCCAGCTAAGGATGGCCCAATTAGGAAGCCCTTCTGTGGAGCATCGTGTTTGTGGGGCCCACTTCAGGCCCCACCTACGCATCCCTTACCCTCCCTTTGTTTGGTGATAGATGCTCAGGGTTAAAACCAGCTCCACTTGATGCAAGACTACTAAGTTTTTGTTATTAGGGTGTGTTTGGCAAAAAATTTTATCTATGTAAGGCAGATCTGCATGGAATAGATCTATGTGGAATAGATCTACATGATATAGATATTTTACAAGTATAGTGTTTGGAAGACAAAAAGACTGTTTGTAACAGACATTTTTGAATCCGATGGTTTGTAGTTTTTCAAAGGTTTTTCGAGATACACGAGGAGATATTGGCTAAAGTTTTTAATTATAGTTGTTACTAACTTGCTTAAGGGGATCAATGATTTGGATCATAATCTTGGATCCACATAAATCTACAAAAATACAATTGAAGTTCTAACTTATTTTCAAAATTTTCAAAATCTTTGTAAGAACAACGGTCCAAACTTGATATTCTAGCCGTTAATAAGATTATAAAGAGATCTAATGGTTCAGATCTTTATGAAGAGGTCAAGAATTTATGAAAAACAAAAAGGTAAAAAAAAAAACGAAGTAGCAACTCTCACGTGAGAACCCAGCCAATGTATGTTGGAGTACATCAATAGTTCATATTGTTTTTATGATTTCACAAAATCTACAATGAACTAAGGTGTGAAATTTCAGCTAATAGCCGTTTTTAACTTTCTAAAGAAGATTAATGGTTCGAATTGTCACCTAAGGCTCCACAAAAATCTAGAAATACATACTTATACATCTGTGGTTTTTTAGAAATATCTAGAGATTCATGTATAATCAACGGTTCAAATTTGACATTGCAGCTATGTGTGACCTCCTGAAGATATCTATCGGTCCATATCTTGTTCAAGTGGCCCATAAATTTAAAAAAAAGGGAAAAAAGAAATAAAAGCACAGGGCGTCCATCTGTTAGATGCATTGTAGTTGAGGCCCTCTTTCCACTTAAGACAGAAATGTCTATTTCCCATAGCTGTGTTTCTCTTCTTTTTTCCTAAAGACATTAATGTCTACTCCGCTTCTTTAAATAGACATGCAAATGGTGGCATCCAAACGGCCTAAATATACTGAATGTCTATTGCAATCCTGTTTGAGACATTTAGACCTCAAAGTAAGAAATACCAAACGGCACCTTAGTGTCCAAAAGCTGTACTTTCTTTTGATTGTCAATTCCATGACAAGTTCGTAGCCTTGCCTCTGGAAGCAAGTACACAAGTTAATTCAAGATCAAAACCATGAGACCAATTTATGGGAGGGTGTGCTACACCAAAGGATATCTCCAGCATATGCCAATCTAATAGGCAAAATTAAACTTTAGTAATTCCAAGAAACAAGCCCCAAGAGTCATAACCAAACTTCTAAAAATATGAAGTCAAATGCTAGCTATAGAATTCCATTGGTTTGAAGACGTTTCACGGAGTTCAGCAGCTTGACCACAGGGTCAATAGACCAAAGACTCATTTCAGCAACCCGAGCTCTTCTCTTGGTGGCCTATCTAGAGTGGACATTGTTAGTATTTTTATATATTGGCTAATTCAAGGGTGGACAAAACTCTAACTCCATTAAATTGTAATTTATGTTATTTGATAATTAACTATGGTTCAAGTCTCAAAAAGAACTGAAGAGAAGAAAAAAAAACGGACGAAATCAGAATTTCGTACCTAAACAGAACAAGTACTTGATCGATTGGATGGTGTACATAAACCCACTTTCATGTTGCAGAATTATTTCCTATTTGTGCTACGATTAGTAAGTTAGTTTCTACATGAGCTATCTTAATGAAGCGAGTTCTACATGTGCTATCTTAATAAGGCACAAGTTGTGGGTAATAAAGAGGGTATTTCTCTCAACATTAAGGCATTCATCTCCATAATCTGAGTTTAGATTTTACATTGGAGATTTCATCTAGAGCTTCTATTAGCATCTACAGATTTTACATTTGTGTTGAGTTCGAGTTCTAGATCTATGGCATCTACATCTTCGTAAGAGATTGTTGTCTAGCTGAAGAGATTCATTTGAGGCGGTGATTAAAGCACTAAAAGCAGGACACCAAGGGGTTACGTGTTGAGGGAATCTAGCAAGAATAACTATAATGCCTTGTGTCAAAAGACTGATTGTAGGGTTGTGAGTTTATCTTGTAACTGCAGATGTTAATGTTTGATTTAGTGCACTATGGACTCGTGGTTTTTTTCCATTTGGGTTTCCACGTTACATATTTTGTCGCCTTCTTTTATTTTCTACTGCATAAAAGTAGTATGATGTGAAATGCAACCTAGAATAATTCCCCACGTAAATCTTTCAATTGGTATCATAGCGGGTTCACACGAAGTTACCGTGTGTTGATCAAAGGGATTTTCTATAATGAAATTCAATAATGAAGAAAACTCTTCTACTGTGAAACCTCATTTGCTGAAATGTGTTGTTAATTTTGCCTAGTGGAAAGCATGTATTATCACTATTTTTAGGTCTTTAGATGAAGAAGTATGGTGAATAGTGCTAAATGGATATTCTTTGCCCACTATTTCTGTTAATGGGCAAACAACTGAAAAAACAAATGGCTCAATGGTCCAAAGAAGAAATTTATGCCTACAACTGTAATAATAAGGCAATGAATGCAATCTATAATAAAGTGTTAATGACTAAATTTTATAGAATATCCGCTTCGAAGAATGCAAAAGAGGCAAGAGACATCCTTCAAACAGTTCATGCGAGAACTGAAAAAGTAAAAGAATCTAAGATGCATAATTTGGTATTTGCTTTTGAACTGTTAAGGATGAGTGAAGAGGAGAGGTTTGATGACTTTTATGCTAAATTAAACAATATAATCAATTCAAGTCACAACTTATGGAAACCAATTTTCGAAGAAAAGGTTGTTAAAAAGATCGTTAAGTCTCTCCAGACAAGTTTCAATCCCAAAATTATTGCAATTTTGAGGCCAATAAACTAAAAACATTGAAATTTGATGAATTGGTCAGAAACTTACAAACTTTTGATACTGAATTTATTGATCGCCAATCAAACTCTCCTAGACTTACCTTCAAAGTTTTAAGAGTCCTATCCTAACATATTACTTAAAGGGGAAATCTTCTCATTCTATAAACAAGACTCTCCTTCTTCCATTATAGACATACAAATCTCTCACTAATAAAATCTCTCTCTTTCTCCCCCTACTCCTCTATCTTCCTATTCTATTCTCTTTTTCTAGTATTGGGTTTTCAACACGAGACTTATGTTAACAATTTTATATGAATATATATAAGGTCCCCATATTTTAAATGAACAAATATAAGGGCCCCATTGTAAAACTTCTCTTTTAGGCCCCAAAAATCTCAAGGCCCACCCTAGCTACGCTAAGGGATATCTCCAACATGTGCCAATATAATATGCAAAATTAAACTTTATTAATTCCAAGAAACAAGCCCCAAGACTCATAACCAAACTACTAGAAAATTGAAGTCCGATGTTGGCTATAGAAGTCCATTGATTTGAAGGCTTCTCACAAAGTTTAATAGCTTGACCACAAGGTTCAGCAGACCAAGGACCAAAGACCTCTTCTAGTCGCTCAAAAGCTCCTTCAGCTCAAAATCTGGGTCATCTGCCATTTTCACATGAGATATGAAAATGGCCTACATGTGTAAATGATCAACATGTGAGTTATTTTCATATACAAATGACTCACATGTGAAACACAAAACCATGTTTGTCATTTTTCACAACATCATATGTAAATCTGAATGCATCCAATGGTTGAGCATTTTTGTACAAAATTCTCACCATTTTTCATGACTTCATTAAAATATATGATGAATAAAGGCATGACACTTGACTGCTAGCAAAAAATGACCATTTTAAAGATGATCAACAGCTTAGATCAAGAAAATGGGTTTGAAAATTTCAAAATTATAGATTTTTAGATTTGAACTCTTTTGCAAATATCTAAAAATATGTGAAGAATTAAACTATGAAATTTGGTCCCATAGGCTTTTTTTTATCATTTAAAAGAGCTTGAATGGTCCAGATCATGTTTGTGGGGCCCACTCATATATAAAAAATTTTCAAAATCAGATTGGGTTCAGTGGATTGAATATAATGTATAAAAACCACTAATACATCCAACGGTTGTGTTTGTTTTAGAAATATCTCAGCATCCATGAGGACTTAAGTTGTCAATTTGGTCTCATAGACGTAATTAGACTTTTAAAGACTTTGAATAGTTCAGATCATGAGTATGGGCCCCATAGAACCCAAAATGGTCAGATATCATGCTTGGGCATTTTTTTACAAATATCTCACAATTTAGAAAAAATCAATGGTTGAAATTTGGCATTATGGCCATAATAGCCTTTTTAAAGAGGATAGACAGTTCATATTTGAATTGAGGGTCCCAAATACGTGTAAAAATGCAATAAACGAATAAATAAATAAACTTTATGGGCCGTGATGAAGCTTAAAATACCGTTCACCTGCCTTGTAACAGTAATGTGTGAAACCATTTCCCACCTATTGCGGTGTGTAAAATCTGGGCTAAAAACCACACCATTTTCACACCTTTTACACACCTATTTTACATACATCATATGTAAATTAGACAAATAAACATGATCATGCGTAACCATTATGTATACATAACATCTACATATGTAAATTGTAGCAACCAAATGACCAGTGAACTCATTTTTCGAGGCCCTGAGGGTCTCAGGTGATCAAACTTTATCATCAAATGGTCGAACCAATTTAGATTTTGGTTGAATTAGCCATCATGCTTCATTGTGCTTACCCATTTTGCACATTAAAATTAAATCAAAATTGGGTTCCAATTTTTAAAAGTGGAGTTCAATTTAGGAATGGAATCATATCCCTTTCATATATATAAACTAGCGAAATATGTTTGTGCTTAGCACGGGCAATTTATAATTTATAATATTAAAAATAATAAATAAATAAATTAATATTTAGTCTAAATTATTATAAAATGATAAAAATTCACAATCAAAATTAAAACCAGTAATAATAAATAAAAATAATTTGTAAATTTCAAAATGAAAGCACTTTAATTTTTAAAAAATAAGTTGAGTATTTTAATTAAATATTCTTTTGAAATAAAAAAATATAAACTCATGCTAATTTTTTTTATAAAAATACCACAAAAATACAATTTGAAAATAGAAGTCCACAGACAATACAAAAATAAAAATAACTTAGAAGAAAAAAATAAACCCATGAAAATCCAATGCCTTAAAATAAAAAATTAAAGTTAAAAAAATTCATGAAACCTATCACTACAAAAACTAAAAGAACCCATCAAAGTAAATAATAATAATAATACATAGCTATGATAAAAAAGAGGATTTTATCGGAAAAATCCCCTTAGATTCACAATAAATTAAAAATGACCTAAAAGATATATATATCAACCATAGTAGTCTCAAGGGCCTTTTTTGGTTTTTTTTTTTTTTTTTTTTTTGCTCAGCAACAATATCACTGCTCACCTGCTTACATGAGCGGAGATATTCTTGCTAATTTTTCTTCTTCTTCAGAGTTAAGTGGGGATATCGCAGTCCATGCTAAACTAAAAAAAAAAAAACCCTTTGTTTTTGGATGGTGGTCGCCAAGTGATGGAGGTTGGATGGTGATGATGGATGAATTTGAAGATGATGGTTAACGAAAAATGTTAGAGATTCTTGGTCATAGGTATGAGATTAGTTTATATTTTGTGAATTGGATTGTAGGGGAAGGGGATGTAGAGGGCATGAGATGAGATGATGATGAGGTAGAATACTTCGGCAATGTCACGGGGTGTTTGATGAAATGATCGAGAGGGATGCCTATTTGTAGAACACTTGGCAACATATATGGAAAGTGATGCATGCAGGGTGTTTAATGAAATGTTGAGAGGGACGCTTGTTTGTAGAACACTTTGATTGCAGGTGCCGTAAAAAAATGTGACCTTGAGGTGGGTTGTAGAGAATAATAATGAAAAGAGAGAAAAGAAAATGAAAGAAAGAAAAAAGAAAAGAAGAGAGAGAGAGAGAGAGCGAGAGAGAGAGAGAGAGAATGTTGTGTGGGTACGGGATTGGTTGATAGAGGTGAAACGAGTTGAAGGAAAAAAGAGAATGAGGAGGAAAGAAGAG
The DNA here is from genome assembly GCA_037013555.1 of Sextonia rubra. Lineage (NCBI taxonomy): Eukaryota > Viridiplantae > Streptophyta > Magnoliopsida > Laurales > Lauraceae > Sextonia > Sextonia rubra. Next base: position 72,524,250 of record JASUAD010000001.1, read on the forward strand.
GAGGAAGAAGAATGAAAAACGAGCGGGGATATTCACTCTTGTATATACGAGTGAGTAGGGATATCATTACTTGGTAAAAAAAAAAAAACCAAAAAAGACCCTTGAGACGACTGCGGTGGATTCATATATTTTAGGTAATTTTTTGTCTATAGGGAGTTTAAGGGGTTTTTTTTTTTGTAAAATCCTCTAAAAAAATAACATTAAACTATCAAAAAAAAAATAAAAATAAAAAAAGGGAAGAAATATGATATGATTGTATATCGTAAATCATTAAAATTGTAGTTGTGAGCATCCTCGTATTCCACCCACTCTAGTTAATTTAATTTCCATGATGAATTAAGCTACGAAATTTGACCTCATAGTCATTTCTGATATACTGAAAAGAATTAATGATCTGAATTTTACCAAAGGGGCCAACAGAAGTCTAGAAATTGTGATCCACTGGTCTGGACTTTTTTTTATTTGTAATTATCTTAAATTTATGATGAATCAATGACTAATATTTGACCACATACCCGTTTTGGGCCTGAACATGATTATCAATTTGGTTCTTGATTGAGGGAAAAAAATGGTGGTCATTTACTTGCCATCTGGAGTGCTGTAGCTCCGCGAGTCGTGGTGCGTGTGGATTTGCCAAGTCAAACCAGGGGAGGTGGCGCAGCCCTGGATCTTGGATGGGTAGTAGAACAATCTCCAGAGGGATTGTTCGAATCCGAAGATTCAATGGCAGTCACGATCACAATAGAGAACAAAAAGAAACTCAGGCACTCTGAAATTTATTGATAAAAACGTACCGAATACAGTGAATATTACTCCTTATATAGGAGTGATCGGTTCTAACTATAGAAGGAGGACTAATTCTACACAAATAAGACTTACTAAAATAGGAAATAACAAAAATAGAAAGTGTATCAATCGGATGTCTTCCGATTATGTGATCTGGGCCGGACTTAGGTTCGGCCTGCATCAGCTCTCCCCGGCTTGGAAAAACTCGACTCCGGCGAGTTGAGCGCTTGATATCTCTCATAAAGATCAGGATTGATGCGCTGGAAGTCAGTAGCTGTAATCCATGTAGCATCAGAGATAGGACGATTGCGCCAGCGGACATAAAACTTCTGATAACCTCCTTGACGTGTAGAAACAATTTGATCATCAAGGACATCAATAATTTCATCAGGAGGTGGAGAATGAACTGGTAAAGAAATAAGCTGCTCTTCATTTTCTCCTTCAGTATCATGGCCACGACAGAGAGTAAGATCCTCGACATTGAATGAAGAACGGACGCCTGAAGCAGTAGGGATATCAAGAATATAGGCGTTGGAATTAATCTTCTGGAGAATCTTGAATGGACCTGAACTTCGAGGGTGTAATTTCTTGTTAGCTCCAGGTGGCAATCTCTCAGGTCGAATACGGACCATAACCATATCGCCTTCATTAAATTCAACAAACCGACGATGTTTATCAACTTGCTGCTTATAAACATCATTGCTGGCAGATATATGGCGACGTACTTCATTATGGACATGCTGCATGTGTTGGAAGAAATTTTCAGCATCTGCACTCACTCTGACATCAACTGGTAACGGAACAAGATCAACAGGGAGTCGAGGACGAACTCCTGTAACAGCTTCAAATGGGGAAAGTCCAGTGGATCGGTTGACAGAATTATTGTAAGCAAATTCTGCCATAGGGAGCACTTGATCCCAATTTGTAATTCGGTCACGTACAAGACAACGTAACAATTGGCCAAGACTCCTGTTTACCACCTCTGTTTGTCCATCAGTTTGAGGGTGATAAGCAGTAGAGAAATTAAGTTTGGTGTTGGACAGCATCCATAATGTCTTCCAGAAGTAACTCATAAACTTCGTATCGCGGTCAGAAACAATAGTTTTGGGAAGCCCATGGAGACGAACAACTTCCTTGAAGAATAATTTGGCCACCTTGTAAGCATCAGCAGTCGCAGTGCAAGGAATGAAGTGTGCCATCTTTGAAAAGCGATCAACAACAACGAAGATGGAATCAACCTTTCTAACAGTCGTAGGTAAACCGAGCACAAAATCCATGCTGATGTCTTCCCAAGGAGTATGTGGAACAGGCAAAGGCTGATATAACCCAGTATTCTTCTTGTTTCCTTTTGCAAGCTGACATGTTCGGCATCTTTCACAAATATGAATCACATTGGTCTTCATACGAGGCCAATAATATCTGTCACTGACAAGGGCAAGTGTTTTGTCGCGACCCAAATGTCCGCTACATCCACCTGCATGCAACTCTTGCACAACATATTCACGAATAGAAGTGACTGGAAGACAGAGTTGCGTACCTTTGAATAGAAAACCATCATGAAGACTATAATGAGGATGTTGAATATGATTGCCATTAAGGAGATCCGCATAAATAGAACCAAAATCTTTGTCGGCTGCATAATCTTGTTTGATTTGCTCAAAACCAGGCATATTAATAGACATAGCAGTCAAAAGATGCTTTCTCCGGCTTAATGCATCCGCAATCAGGTTATCCTTTCCAGCTTTATGACGAATGCTAAATTTGAATTCTTGTATATATGCACTCCATTTAGCTCGGTTAGCGCTGATCTTCTGCTGAGAGTGTAAATGTTGCAGAGCATCATTATCAGAGTAAAGCACAAACTCATTTGCAATCAAATAATGTCTCCAGTGACGAAGTGTTTGGACAAGTGCATAGAATTCCAGATCATATGTAGTATACTTTCTCTTGGCATCAGAAAGTTTCTCACTGAAGAATGCAATAGGATGTCCTTCCTGGCTAAGGACTCCGCCAATGCCAACATTTGAGGCATCGCAAGCAATTTCAAATAGCTTGCTAAAATCAGGAACTTGCAGAACGGGCGCTGCAGTAATCTTTTGCTTGATCTTCTCAAAAGCCCTGGTGGCTGCATTGGTCCACTTGAAGTCACCTTTCCGCATGCAATCAGTAATAGGAGCCATAACAGTACTGAAGTTTCTGATAAACCTTTTGTAAAAATTGGCAAGACCATGAAAACTGCGAACTTCAGTAAGGGTAGTAGGAATTGGCCAATCAAGAATAGCGCTTACCTTTGAGGGATCCATCTTAATTCCTTCTGCAGATACTACATATCCCAAGAAAATAACAGAGTCACTCATAAAAGTGCATTTCTTGAGATTGATATAGAAACGCTCCCGGCGGAGAAGTTGGCAGACCTTATCTAAATGCTGAAGATGATCTTCTTTTGACTTGCTGTAAATAAGGATATCGTCGAAGTAGACGACAACAAATTTTCCAATATAAGGCTGCAATAATTGTGTCATAACCCGCATAAAAGTACTAGGAGCATTGGTTAGACCGAACGGCATGACCATCCATTCAAAGAGACCATCCTTTGTTTTAAAGGCAGTTTTCCATTCGTCTCCTGGTCTTATGCGAATTTGATGATATCCGCTCCGCAAGTCAATTTTGGAAAATATACATGCAGCAGTCATCATATCTAACATATCGTCCAAACGAGGAATAGGGAAGCGATATTTTACCGTGATTTTGTTGATTGCACGGCTATCTACACACATTCGCCAACTTCCATCCTTCTTTGGAGTGAGTAGTGCCGGAACACCACATGGACTGAGACTTTCCTTTATATAGCCCTTCTGAAGCAAATCATCAACTTGCCTTTTTAACTCTGCATGTTCTGCTGGGTTCATCCGATAAGCAGGTAAGTTAGGCAAAGAAGCTCTAGGAACCAAATTAATAGCATGCTGAATGTCCCTTAGTGGAGGTAGTTCCTTGGGTAACTCTTCAGGAACTAGGTCGGCAAACTTGTCCAATAATGACTTCACTTCCCGAGGAATAGCATGAGAATCATCAGCAACTTGTTTAGTGACTAAGGCATACATGATACCTTGCTCTTTGCTTTCAACTTCAAATTTCCCATGGTTAAAATATGTGATGTAGGAGTAGTTGCGGCGGCAGCGGGAGAAGAGGTAGGAGAAGATGGTGGAGTTGGCAATGGACGCAGCACGATACGTCTACCTTTCCAATTGAAAGCGTAGGTATTGTGTTCATGATCTGTGATTACTTTAAGCTTCTGTAACCATGGCCGCCCGAATAGAATATGAGTGACGTTCATTGGTATGACATCACAAAGAAGAGTATCCTCATAGTTGCCAATCTTAAAAGGCACACAGCATTGCTGACGAACAGGAATAGAATAGTTATCAACCCATGCAACTTTATATGGCCTTGGATGCTTTACCGTGGGAAGTTTAAGCTTCTCAACTGCTTCTTGGGAGATAACATTCATGGCACTTCCACCATCAATAATCATATTACATGCTCTGTCCATACATCTGACACGAGATCGAAAAATAGAAGCATGATTCCAATCTTCTTCCTCTTTCGCATCTGCTACTAGCAAACGACGATCTAGAAAGAGAAGCGGAATACCATCATCAGCGTCTGCATAATCTACCTGATCAGCTTGATCTTCATAAGGAGGATCTATATCAGCGTGCCCTGATTCAACATGCTCATCATGCTGAGTATCAATATCAGGCTCATTGGAAGTATATAAATTACGATGAGGGCATTCATTGGCATAATGTCCTCGTTGCTTGCAGGCATGACAAACGATATCCCTCTTGTCTGTTCTTGCATAAGCACGATTATCAGGCTGGTTCTGTGGACCCCTCTGATTCTGTTGGGGATTCATCTGTCTTTGTTGCATCCCTGGCCGAGAATTCTGAGGAGGCTGCTGAACTTGACGCTGTGGAGGAGGCCTATAAGCTGTTGCTTGATTGCGATTATAAGTAGGATCAGGACCTCTTTTTATGGAAGACTCCCCGGCTTGGAAAAGATTACGCTTCCGCAATTAAATTTCATGTTGGGCTTTGCGGGCTTTATTGAATATTTCATCCACTGTGGCATAATCAAACATTGCCACCTCTCGTCTGATATCGGCACGCAGGTTATCCCTGTACCTAGTGATAGTCAGACGATCATCAGTCCTCAAGTTACAGCGAACAATGTATTCGCGAAACTTGTTGGTATATTCTTCCACAGTCATATTGCCTTGCTGGAGACTCAGATATTCTTGGTGAAGTGTATCCATATAATCCGAAGGAAGGAAATTGCCCTTGAGCCTATCTTTCATAATATTCCACCGGAGAATCGGCTGGCCTACTGCGAGCTCATTGTTTTCAACGCCATACCACCAAATACGAGCAGGACCCTTCAGTTTGACTTTGGTAAAGGCTATCCGCTGTGCATCATTCATACCATACCAAGCAAAATAGTCTTCCAAAGAATTAAGCCAATCAACAAAAACTTTCGGACTCGCATCACCACTAAAGTCAGCAATGTCAATTTTGACTTTCCTAGTGATGTCATCAGGTGGGGGTGCAACATGGTGAACTTGATGATCTCGTTCAGCCAGAAGGCGCTCCATAAAATCACGAATGGATTCATGATTTTCGGGTCTTTCTGGTTGGACAGGCGTGTAAACCATAGATATATTGGAGGATCCTTCTTGACTAACAAATTGCTTTGTTTGTAGCTCAGCATGGCAGTTTCTGCAATTTTGAGACGTCCCGTGACATCTTCTAATTCTTGACTCAGTTTAAGGATGGTTTCATCCCTTTGGCGGTCAGTTATCCAATGCTGAAGATCATCACCTCTTCTAGGCATGATTGCTGGGTTTTTTTTTTTTTTGGGTAAGTAAGCGGGTCGCGGGTCGGTGGGCGGGCCGAACCAACTTAGGTCCAACTGGGAGCCCGGCACCTCACGTGCAGACCAGTGAGGTTCGAGAGGGTTCTGTCTCGGTCGGTGTGCAGAGAAGGAAATAAAAGAAAGGAGGAAGAGACTTAGCTGGAAGAGGAGAAAGAAAAACGGAGAGGGAAGCAGGCGATGGAGGCGACCGTCACTGTGCTCGTGGAGGCTGCGATGGCGGTGCGATGATGGAGGCGACCGTCAACAGTGCTCGGGGCTGCTGCACAGGAGGCTGAAGCGATCTCTGTGCGTGTGGCCGCGGCGGAGGACGGCGACGACGCAACGGCCGGAGGCCGACGCCGCAGACAGTGACGACGAAACTGACGACGATGGAGACCACCGGCGACAGGTACGCTGCTTTCCCCTTTCTTCTCTTCTTGCTGCGACTGTTTGGCGCTTCGCTTTTTCTCCTTTCTTCTCTTCGTGCTGCTACTGTCTGTTCTTTCTCTTTGCCTCGCTGATTTTTTTTTTTTCACTCGGATTTGGGAAAGAGGGATTGTGCAGAGTCTGGGGTTTGGGGTGGGTGGATCTGAGTACGAGCAGGGGGTAGGAAGGGGTGAGGAATAGAGAGAGGGTTTTAGGCGTGTGGGGAGGAGGTGGTACGGGAAAGACCGAGAGGGGATGGGTCGACAGGGGCGTGGTTGTAGATGGCGGTGGAGGGTTCGATTCGGAAGGTAGGGTGTCACAGAGGTTGGGTTTCGGACAAGGTCTGGGGTTCTGCAGGGATCTGGGGTTTTGCAGGGGCTGGGGTTTTGCAGGGATCTGGGGTTTTGCAGGGATCTGGGGTTTAGCAGGGGCTGGGGTTCTTGGTGGGGGGGATCTGGGATACGGCAGAGTGAATGGGGTTACGGCTAAGAGAGTGGGGTTACTGTTGGGGGAGTTCGGGTTTCGGCGTGGTGCAGGGAGATAGGGATTTGGTACGGAAGGGCTGAGCGGCAGTATGGGAATGGGTTGTCCGATGAGGATTTGGGCTGCTGTAGGGGTCTGGGTTGATCGCCAATGGACAGTAGGTAGAAGGAAGGATTCCGGGAACGACAGAGTTCCCTGGCGACCGGATCTGGGCTTTGATACCAATCTGGCGCAGCCCTGGATCTTGGATGGGTAGTAGAACAATCTCCAGAGGGATTGTTCGAATCCGATGATTCAATGGCAGTCACGATCACAATAGAGAACAAAAAGAAACTCAGGCACTCTGAAATTTATTGATAAAAACGTACCGAATACAGTGAATATTACTCCTTATATAGGAGTGATCGGTTCTAACTATAGAAGGAGGACTAATTCTACACAAATAAGACTTACTAAAATAGGACATAACAAAAATAGAAAGTGTATCAATCGGATGTCTTCCGATTATGTGATCTGGGCCGGACTTGGGTTCGGCCTGCATCAGGAGGGTGGATTTGCCAAGTTAAACAAGGGGATGTCCAGTTGGGTTGGGGGTTGGGGGTTTTTTGTGTTGGGGGGGTGTGGGGCGCGCGCGCGCGTGGCGTGACATCCACTATCAGCGTTGCAATTCTCCTCTAGTCATCAGATGTGAATATTCCACGAGGTTGCAAAAATTTGTGAAAAATCCTCTCTACAGACCCTTGCCAAAGGTGTCCTAACCATTTTAAATGAATACCAGCCCCTCTAATAATATATCCTGAAATTTCATTTCAGCAGAAGTGAGTCCCATTGTTTGATTAAGCACGTGGTGAAAACGTGATTAAATTATATTAGAAAACAACAAATTGACCCAAAACTCGATCATGGGGTCCACTAAAAGATATTGTGGACCATCCAAGATGAATCCTAAACCCTCTAGGTATATATGCTAAAATTCCATATCAATATCAGTATGGCCCACTATTGGATTGCGCACATAATTAGTTGTGTCCTAATTTCCTCCTGTACCGTATAGGCAAGGGTGCAAATGGATCTTCGATTTTTTCACTAGAGAAAAAAAATCGGATTTGGACCATATTTTAGATGATATTTATAAATGGTCTAGGTATAAAACCAAATTAGGTTTTGATTGATAAAGGAGTCTTGATTTTAAATCCACATAGGTTCCAACCTGTGGCCCAGTGCGGGCTGATCGCCGGGCCGAGATGGGCCAACGGATTTAGGTTTGACTGACCAAGTTCCCCATTTCTTGCCAACATCTCCGTCTCGGTCCGAACTCCAGCGGTCTCATAACTCCAGGGGATATAAACGCCGCGGCCGCAGAGGCTGCTGTTTTCAAAAGCTAGGGTTTCTGAGAATGGCGGGATCTCAGAACTCCAGCGATCTTGAACAGATCTTGAAACCCTTGTATGCAAGAGCTGCAGAAGCTGAGGTAATTGCAAAAATCGACTTTGCTTCATCTCTTTTAGATCTCTTGCGACGGCAGGCATGATTGTGTAATCTTATTTCCTTGCCAATGTCATTTGTGTCGTTTTTCATTGTCCTAATGGTCCCAAACACTAAATTGGATGATGCTGGTGTGAAGCCATTCCAGAGAGATGCTGGATGATGATGTGAATAGAAGAAAATCTCTGCACAATGTCATGTCGTGGAAAAGTGAATTCAAGGGGGTGTTTGGGAGCATCACTAACTCAGCTTTTGACATTATATTATTATATCAACTAATAACATGCCTTGTTATATTATGTTATTGTGTCATCTTAAACATTGCATTTTGTTAAGAAATTCATTGGAGAAAGAACCCATGCAATCCTAGCATTCACAACTAGAGAATTAATGATCTAAGCATAAGAAACTTAACTTATATATATATATATATTTTGATCCAATGGGACTAGATGTGGGGAGCAAACCCATGCCGAATGCCGAATGATAAAGTCATTTGATAATTTTTATCAGCAAAAGAAATAAGTTCTCAACTGACAAGGAAAAGCAATTTTATTGGATCTGAGGAAGGTAAAAGAATTATAAAATTTTGAAAAGCAAAGGGAAATAAGACAGGAAAAAAAAAGAAAAAAGAAAAAAATCACAACGAAGCAAAGTTCCAAATAGTTCAAACCTGATCACTATGTGTTTTTGCAAAAGAAGGTTAAGAGGAGAAACCTGTGGAGCAAATTTGCTTGTGACTAAAAAAAGAAATGATATGATGACAAGAGTCTAGCGATTTAAAATTTAAAAATTAATCTGATCAATGATCCGACTTTTTGAGATGATGACTTGTGCATTGGGTGGCCCACTCACATAAATGCTTCCTATTTTGGAATTAGCCATACCCTTGGCCTATCTTATGTAGGAGGTTGACCTCCATTGTATTTTCTTTTTAAGCTGTCTAGTACTTGACTATCAGGGTTTCTGTGTGTAATCTATTTATGCATGCTTATATCATATATGTTTCTTTTTGAGATATAGTGTTCTTTGTTAGTTTTTGAATGACTTGCTCTCCTTTGTTATTTATATGATCTGGGACGGTAGCAAACCATATTAGCAGATGCTTTAGATGATAGTGGTAAATGGTCCAAATTTCAAAGGTTAGAGTGGATTATTAGGATTGCCCAAGTGTGAATCTCTACTTCTCATTTGTGCCACAATAAATTCTATTAGGATCATTTAAGCAAGTACAGATTTGTTCATCATCATCATCATCATGGATGACCGCACATGAAACACTTGTTTTCCCTCCTTTTTATGGTAAAAATAAAGTGTTTTCGCTTTTCAAAAATTTCATCAACTCATGCACAGTTAATTGAACAAATCTATTAAACTCTTCTACTTTGATTTAGGGGGAGCATGTTTGTCCAATGAATTAGTTTCATTTCTAAATAATAAGTGTATATTGCACTAATGCCCTTGCCCCCACGCCCCCGAACATGATGGAATTGCTGAATGGAAAAATTGACACAACATGGAAACTACTTGTGCCTACTCTTAGACTTAACTGTACCCTCCAGCTTTCGGTGTGAACTTGTTCATACTGCTTTCTATTTTATAATCACCTTCTTGCCCCAATTTTTTCATCATAAATCACCACTTGAATGCCGATTTAGTCATCCTCCCTCATATAGTTTTGGGATGTCCGTTTTATTCATCTCCTCCCCATGAACATGCCATACTCTTTGCTCAAGCTGCAAAGTGTGTTGTCCTTGGATACAATGATGAACATAAGGGCTTGTTTGTTTAGCGCGAGTAGAGTAGGAGTGTAAAAATGTGACTGATGTGGCATAACATTTTACTTTGTGCTGTTTGGATGAATGTAAGTAAATGGAGAATAAAATTGATGTGAATTAAAGTTTTATTTCATTTGTGTTTGGATGGAAAAAGGGGAGGGGAGAGTAAACTTTTGATTTGACATAAAGTAGGGTTTACCCCATTTTGTTTTACTTTGCCAAGTGTAATAACATGGTGAGAGACAGAATTCTGTCCTGTAATGCATTCTACTTTAACCCTCTCATCTTTAACTTTATTTATGATTTGACCCGTATTCGGTTTTTACTCCTCTTATGGAAACAAAGAGACCATAAAGGTTTCCTTTGTTTGATACAGATACTCGATGCATGTGAACTAGTCACATGTGGTATTTTTTGAAGACATCTATTTCTTTAAATGCCCACCCATCTCTACTATCTCTAGCATATCTTATTTTCTGTTGTTTCGAAGACCTCCATATTCAACTCCTCCAATCAAGGTCTATGTTTGGCACAAAGCAATCGCTCAAGATATGCCCTCACTTGAGCCCTTTCCTCAGCCTGCCTCCTCATGATTGTTAAATTTAGATCAACCAGCTCCTCTGCCCCTTCGTAGTTCTACTTGAGTGAGTAGACCTCCAATCAGCAGTGAATTTGCTTCCTTATTTACCACCTTGGATTCTATTCCTATACTGTCACTCTCCCAACCCTGGCTCCATACTGGTCCCAGATTCCAATGTGTGATCTGCATGGAGATTCAAGTCAACATGGCTCACATGTGCAATTTGCCCCGTGCATGAGTTCCCATGGGATTCCACATGTGAGATGGCCTGAGATTTTCATCACAAATTGACATTTTTCAGCGAAAGCTTGTGTAACACATTCCATCCATAATCAGCATAGAAAATGCATGGTAACCACATATATAAGCTCATAATATAGTTAGATAGTATGGCAGCATAAACATATCCAAAAGACAGTATTAAAGTGCAGAAGCATTAAGGTTTCAATTACATCAAAGATTGTGTTAAACATCCCATGGCCTACATGACCAAGTAGCATAGTCTAGCAAAAGAACAGTAAATGATGCAGGGCCTGCTAAAATATTGAATGAAATGCAGGTAGAGATCAAAACCTGAATAATATGCACGTCAATTAATCTAAGGTTGGCACTAGCACAAATTCATAAGTAACATTCAGCAAGAGTTATTTGGTTCTATCCACAATTTTAAATTACAGTCCTGCAAATGGTTTTCCCCAAAGTGTGGAAATGGCTCTTTGAAAGCTAGAACTTCCAACCAGCCTAGGGATTCAAATCCAATCAATTTCAAATTGAAATTTCAGACCTTAACTATATATATATTCCTCACAACCAGAGGTTAAATTAAGGTTCAAATCTGAATGGAATGAATTAAGATGGTGATCAGACAATAGAAGGGAATTTTGGGTCCAAATCTAGGGTTTAAAGGAGATTGGTCCATGGAGTTGACTCAATATGGGTGATGGCCAGATCCAATGGCTATTTTAGGCTGCATCTTACTGTATTTCAGATCTGGTTGCAGGGTTTTAAATGACCAAACTCAAGATCTAGGACTGTTGGTTAAGATTTTCTTACGTTTGGCAAGTATTTGGGTAGATCCAAGAGGAAAACAATAGTTTTCTTGGGGTCTGATTTCAGAAATCTAAATGGATGGGGTGGAAATCTTAACCAAAAGAAAAAAAGGAGATGGAGACTACCTTGTGTGAAGACGATTCCTTGGCCTCACGCCAAACTCCCCAACTATGGGGAGGAAAGATAAAAAACTTGCATGGAAACATCCAAAGAAGCTTTCATGGGAGAAGTATTTTCTTTTATTCATCAATAATGGCCTCCAAGGATAGAGTTACAACTTAAAAGAGAAGAGAACTCAACCTTAAACATTGGAAGGTTGAGATTAAAAGATCTAATAGAGTTTAAATGAGATAAACTAAGAAATAAAGAAAATAAAAGAAATAAATAAAAAAAACAGCAAACAAAAGGAGGCCATATATGGGGAGGGACTTGCACATGGGAAGATGTGCGCAAGTCTCCCTCGTCAGGAATCCTTTATGGATTATTTCAGTTGTAGGGTTCTCCTCTTTACACACTTAGTTAAACTACATACTATGCGACCCTTTTCTAATAAAGAACTCTACTAAAACGCCTAGGGTCCTCATTTAGAATTAAAACACTTTTAAATCAGCAACAACTCTTCCCCCTTGGCTCATCCCCGTGTGGGGCCATTATCTTGAATGCCTTGGGAGGTCTTCAACGGTGGATCTTCCTCCAAACCACGATCCAGTGGTGGATCTTTTAAACCGTGATGGATTAGCCCCATAAAAGGGTCGTCCATCCATGATGGGACCATGTGGCTTAATTTCTTCTTGCTTCTTGGCTTGATGCCCCCATTAGTAAATCATAGAATGTGAATCGGGCATTCACACAACAAGATGTCTACATCACTACACGACATTGTCAGCTGTCCACTCTACTACCCCTTGAGGTGTCTCTTCGACCTTCTCAGTCTCCTTGGTAGAGGCCTTGGCGCTGTCACCTACATTGCTAAGTGTAGGAGCATTATATTACACAATCTAGCAAGTGAAGACATATAATGAACCAGCATCAAATTTGAATAAAGACAAATAATTATAAAGATGTCAGTGATGTACATACTAAGCATAATCGTGCACGAATACAGTGAACATAGTGAATCTGAAATGACAAAGTCTAACAGATGTTTCCTGACAAATTGGCAAACCGTATATGCTATATACTCTCAACCACTAGGTTGCAAACCACTGTGGAGAGAGTAGATACAGATAACAGATTTGGTACCACAGGGATTCACATATATGGCCGTCAGAAAAAAATCCGATGTGCTACTGGAGCATAGATACGCCCCCAGACGGATACTAACTGTAGATGGTGAAACAGATACAGCACCCGCACTTAACTGCATCCGACTGATAGGATCGAAGCTCAGTGGTGCTGACACAAGATTTAAAATATTCAGGTCTTCTAGAGTCTACAATGTGCATAAAACATAAGGAATACTCCAACAGCAGTTTAATAGATTGCATGCATAAAGAATTGTCCCATATCTCAGGTGAACTTGCATAAACAGAGTAAACATAGGAAGACACTGTCTCACAATGTCTAAGCCCATCCTAAGGGTGTACAAGTCCAAGTGCATAATACATAGACCATAAAACATTGAGTATGGGCATAATGAATCGAACTTAAAATGAGTGCATATGCATAAAGGATTGATGACAAGTCCAGGAGTAAGATACAATCCATCATCCTAAGGTCCGGATTGCTCATCGGCATCATTATCCAACTATGTGTAGCCCTAAAGTCTTCAATGTCCTTGGGCTATCATAACCTTGGCATTGTGGAAGTCAATAGGCACCAAAAGGTCTTGGGTGCCTTCGGCTTAGCTTTGCCTTGTACCAATTTCCGGGCATCCCCATAGGTGTATGTTAGCTCAAACATCACCTGTAATGGTCTCGCCACTCATTAGGCCTTAGTTAGAGTCTTTGGGGTTCCAAACTAAGTCGCCAAATCTAAGTCTAAAGTCCCCTAAAAATCTTCCGTTTTATGGTTACCTTGTGGCTACCTTATGGTGACCTGATGTGTGATCTATAGTTAGTTGTAAGCCTCTTACGGCTAGCTGTAATGTTACAAAACTGAGAGCTAACTCTCAGGTTGAGGTTCACGGGCTCTGAAAGGTTAGCTTTCATTTTGGTCTATGGTTGGCTTATGGTTAGCCATAGGAACTGTGGTTAGCTGTAGAACAAAAAGCCTCAAAAACTCACTTCTGACTTTGTAACTGTGGAGCTTTATGGCCAGCCCTTGGTGACCTTACAGTTAGCCATAAAGAACCTATGGCTAGCCGTAAGTTACAAAATTTCTGGAGCGGAACCTGAACTGGTTTGTTTCAGACAGGATTTCTCCCCATTCAGCTTGGGCGTTCAGAAATGCACTCCTTAGGTGCATTAGAGGCTTCCAACACTATATACAGCTACAATTTCAAGGGCCTACACAAATTACCAATTCCAATTACAATGAACCAACTGAAATATACATTGAGCTTGTCAATGGGTATCTAGACATGAAGCATTCTTAGAATCAACATAGATAGAGCATGCATGTACCACAATACCAAGCCTATCCACACTCAATCCAACCTCTAGGATGAGAAATACCCAATTCTATCTCACCAAAGAGACCCTGAACAACAAGATAGAGAAAATGCAGCTAAGGAATCGTGCATGCAAGGAATCTAGCTTCCACTAACTGATTCTAAACAACAGGAGAAGATTGGAGAAGGAGAACTTACCAATATGGTGAATAGAAGATGGAAATGGAGGAGAAATGAGCTTGGGTAAAAGAAGATGATGGTAGATGAACTTGGAGCTTGAGCAATCACACAATGGTCTCCTAGCTGAGTAGAAACAAGGAGGGAGAGAAGAGATGAGTTCCAACTGAAGTTCATGGAAGGAGAAGAGTAAGGATTGATTGGGGGCTTACTTGAGTAGGTTTTCAGAAATTATATGCAGGACTTGAGTAATTCAGCTGGGAAAGTGTTTTCGAGGTTTCAAATGGACTTTGACAAAGAAAGAATGTTGTTCGGAATCAGATCTCTTATCCAATGAACCAACATTTGCCCTATTTCTGTAATTACGAACGGCCCCACTTTCTCCCAAAATTACGGAAAGCTCCTTTTAGCTACCTAACTTGGTTAGAAGCCCAAAACTACCAAACCACTTATCTAACACAAACCAAATTAATTAGCATCTAAACAAGGTTAATTAACTACTAAATACAAGGTGGTACATATCCTCACCTCCTATAAGCATGCTATAAGGAAGATCACTGGAATTAAGCCATGGTAGAGGAACTTACTGCATTTGAAGCTAACCATACTCGGGAAGTCCCCAGGCCAACCAATCAGTTCTCATCAGGATTTTTAAATTTAGTTAAATCCAAGTTGAGTCATTTTTTTTTATAAAACTAGTTTTCAAAATTATATATAATAATAAAAGGTGGATTGCTTTTATATGGTCGTCCAGACCAAGTGGGAGATCACATATGTGTGGTCATTTAGACCAAGTGGGCGATTGTTAGATGTGAGTGGTCCTCATGACCACGCGTGTCTAACATTGTTGGGGCCCACGGTTTGAGTCCACTAAATTTAAGATGCTTTTTCCTTTTGGTTTTGATTTTACTAAATCTTTCTTGGATTAAATTTTGGGGAGCCCAATCAATTAGGACTCTTGTTTGACTGATCTTTGACGGAATTAAGGAAACTTAAGATTTCTTCCCTCATTAAAGTAGAAGTTGATGAGTCATTAGAACAATATTGCTTGCTTGCGCTAGGCCTTAAATTGGAATATGGAATTGACTCTGAGGAGACTTTTGCCCTGGTTGCCAAAATTAATGCTATATGCACACTTCTTGTAGTCACCTCCATTTGAAAATGGCCTCTCTATAGCTTTAACTTTTGTTGACACTCCATTGGAAGTTAATATCAAGCTTAGTCAGGAAGATGATGGATTTGCTAGCTGATCCCACCATTTATTGGAGATGTGTTGGGAGTTTTGTTTACCTGACCATTACTTGCCTAGACATGTCCTATGCTTATTTTTCCCTTGCTCAATCTCCACTTGTTTTTTAAGGTTATTGTGATGCTAATTGGGCGGGTTGTTTGGATACTAGATCGTCCACCATTGGGTGGTATATGTATCTCGGCAATGCTCTAATATCTTGAAAATGTAAGAAACCAAAAAAAAAAAAAAGAAAAAAAATAATAAAAAAAAAGAGTTTCTAGGTCTTCAACACAGGCCAAATATTGGGTGATGTCATCTGCTTGCTTTGAAATAATTTGGCTTCGATGGGTGTTGTTTGAATTGTGTTTTTACTCAAAAGGAATCTACTTGTCTTCCTGTTGCTAACATTAACGCCATCAGGATTACAGAAAATCTTATCTTTCATGAGAGGACCAAACATATTTAAGTAGATTGTCATTTCATTCACCAATCTTACGATGTTGCTACCATTTTTCTTTCTCTTATCTCTACTACATTTAGAATGCTGATATCTTCACTGAAGCATTGTCAAATCCTCATCATCAATTTCTTGTGGGCAAATTGCTCCTTGTTTTTATCCCCCGCTTCAATTTGAGAAGGGTGGAAGGGGTATCAAATGTAATTTGGACCCATGTGGGCTTTCTTGATTGATGACCCTTTAGATATCATTGTAATATTGTTTCCTTCTATAATTTTGATATTTGTTGTAATAACCAATCAAAGGGTAATCATGGATTGTAATATTTATGAAGTTGGCATATGATTCATTATATATTATTCAGGAGACCTCTAAAGTGACTGGTGCTTACCGACTTCATTCTTTCATTGTTTCTCAAAGAACTCTTTAGATCTCTTTTATCCGTCAACAAATACACACAAAATGTCTAGATGTTAGAGGCGTGACAAATTAACTACTTAACACCCCCCTTGAGCGGGGCACTACTTGTCCACGAAGCATACGCTTGCACAAAATGTGGCATGAGGCCTTTTTCCATTGCGCACATGCGCCTGCACACTCAATGTGGCATGGGCCCTTCTTTGCTATCTAGATTAGAATCCATTTCATGTTGGCTCTAATAAGAAAAGATCTTTTAGATGTGAAAGATTCAACAATCCTTCCCATGAATCAATAGATTTGCACTATTAATCTTTGATTCTGGAGAAGATGTTCCAAATAGCGGTCGAAAATGAACAATCAACTTGAACAAATGGAAAATAGGAAAGAATAATTTGAAGAACCTCTTCTTAGCCACGAGTCTCTTATAGATGACAGATAAAAGAGATCTAAAAAATTCTTTGAGAAACAATGAATAAATGAAGTGAGTGAGTTCTGAATCCCTTGGAGGCCTCCTCAATATATAGTGTTTTTATGATATGCCAACTTTGGAAATATTACAATCCATGATTACCCTTTGATTGAGTATTACAACTAATATCAAAATTATATAAAGAAACAATATTACAATGATATCTTAATGGTTGTCAACTTAACTTAGGAATATAAGTCATGAGCTGAGTCAGTCAAGAAGGTCCATGTGGGTCCAAATCACATTTGATACTTGCTCTTTTACAAATCTATTGTGAATTTTTTAAGCATTAGTGTAGTATGCACAAATGGTGTAACATAGTGATCCCAAAAAAAATACTCCTTACGGTTTTGACAGCAATAATGGTTGCAAAATGATCTTCCCTATACCTTAGCCATGACTATCTCTGCTTCTTGATTTTCAGGATCCTTTGGTCCCTTGTCACATATGGAACAATACCCTTAGTCTTGGATATCAGAGCTGATTTCTGAAGGAGAGAAAATTGCATTAAGTCTGTTATATATCGCTAAGCAATAAAATACACACTGAACAACATTTTCAAGAATTTGTGCCTCGATTGGTTCAGGCTCTTGGTTGAGCCGACAAGAAGTTCAGAAGTCTAATTTAGTTCAATTCTCTTTTGCTCCTATGCATCCCTTGGCCAATGAATATTTGCATTGTCCAAATACAATAATCTTGCTGATAACTTCTCGGCTTAGTGTGATATTCAACATCAAATTATTCCCTACCTATGATTATCCTATGCATATTGAGTATTGCCCAACTAGCAGGCTGGTTGGGTGATCCTAACCCTCTGAGTTTCTTTGCTAATATGGACCTTTGATTCGTTCTGAACTTTTCATTTACTGTATCCCCAATGGGATTCAGGGCTATCTGATTGAAGCAACTTCCAGGGAATGCCAATCTTTATCGGCATGCATATATGCCTACTTAAATATTGGATGAGTTGGCTTTCTGGAAGGCACAGATGTGAATCTGGTCCCTACATAGTTCTATAGAGACTTGGGTGATTTGCCAGATCCTTGGTAGTCAATTGTGACACCGTGCTTGAACTATCTCCCTTGTCCATACATTGTTTTTACTGGTGCAATCTTTCTTCCTCTAGGCTGAGCCATATTACAGTGGTTGAACTCTCATGCAATGATGAAATTTTATATAAGGTATCCGTTGTTTGTATAGACATGCATTCTCTGTTGAACATTTGATGAACCTAAGCTGCTGAAACTTGCCGGTAGTGCTAACTAGCATATCTGTTTATTGTAGGAACGACTATCAAGACTTGAAGCTGCACTTACTGCTAACAAAGGTACATCTGTATGTAATTCAAAAGGGAGCCTCTTTTGAAATTGTCAAAATAAAGAAGTTATTTAAATGTAAAAAAAATATAAAATTGAGATCAATATAAGGCATAGATAACAATAATGATAGTGATGCAAAGCTTATTCAAATTTGCAGGTGGGTCTGATGTTGGAGATGAGAATTTTTCATCAATTGTAAGTGGAATCCAGTCAAAGCTAGTTATTAATGCTGCAAAAACTGAACAAGCATGTGAGACACAGGTGATTGTCTTACTTCGGACCATCTAATTTTGCATATAAACTTCATCCAACAAAATATGACTGTCTTTCATGTGTAGGACCCAATGGAACTTCAGATGCGCGCAGCTGGTGATGAAAAGCAGGCCTCAGGAACCTTGAATCTTATGGAAGAGAATTCAAAGCTTGTTGCAGTGAACGCAAAGCTTACTGCAGAGAATGCTAATATTTTGGCAGAAAACACAAAGCTTGAGGCAGAAATTGCAAAACTTAAATATCGAATCACCCATCTTGTTCGGGCGCTAGAGGGCGCAGATTGCAGTTAAGAGTCACAAATGAGGCGTAGTCATCTACTAATCTCTTTAGCCCTTGATGCAACCTTGGCTGCCATTCCTGTGACTAAGTCCCACCGTGTGGCTGTTATTTTGTAAAGTTTATTCTACAATGAAAAATGTTTATATGCTTGGCATTTATGCTTGGATGCGTAAATGCATTTTACATATGAAAACCTTTAGTATGTAAACTTTTTAAGCATGTAAGCTTTATGCATGTGTTTTTGTTTGCGACGTTTGGCAATTAGCATAATTTTCTTATAATTTATGCTTGTGAAGCATTTTACAGCATTTGTTTTAAAGAAATGTGTAAATAAAGAAGGTTTTAATGTCTCTAGCATTTGGCACCCTATATAGCCTGTGGGGCCACCTTTAGAGACCAATAGATTGGTAAAGGTTTTAATTGTGGGGCCACCTTTGGAGACCAATAGATTGGTAAAGGGTCAAATAGAAGTGCTGCATTTTTAAAAAAAATTAAATTGGTAATTCATGATCATGTAAGAGTTATGCAAAAAAAGGTCAATTATGTAATCCTTTGGTCTATGATGTATTGATGAGCATTATCGACCTAATAATTAAAAAAAATATTACACATATGACAGCCCACATTGTAAAAATCAAATTAGGCAGCTTTATTTGAACTAGTGCTCCATCATTAGTTTTAATGTATTTGAATATGAGGTCTAAATGACCATCAAGGCGGTGGCTTAGTTGGTTTGAGACTTGGGTTTGCTTTCTAAGGTTTCAAGTTCAACTCATGCCCCTTGGATTATTTGGGTACTATATGTGTGACCATGTATATATCCTTTATGAAATAGTCTTTGCTCTTCAGAATAGGGTAATCCTCGAGTCAGAGGCAAAAGATTCGAAAGTTAGCTTGTGATTAGGTCATCCAAGAAAAAAAAAAAGGCCTAACTATATAATGCATAATATATGAAAACTAATCAATATTGGTTCAATCAAACGATTAGTAAATTTTCATGTGAACATATAATGTTCCAAAAATCTCGATGTATTTGAATTCCATATATAGAAAGAACTTCAAAATATGAGATAATGTATTTCAGCTACACATATAAATAAAATAGCTCCTTTCATATACAACCTATACTCCACCCAAAATATACTGTTGTCTTTCTAAAAAAAATTTAAATTTCATAAGATGCCCTTGGGTTCCTTTCAACAATAGGACTAGTTCAAGGTGGTCCTACTTTCATTGTCTACAAAGAGAAACTTATAGGGTTCTTTGCCTCGTAGTATAGTTTTCTTATGATGGGCTACATAATTCTTAAAAATAAATAATTTATAAAAGTTTAAATAAAAATCAATGTATATGATAAAAATCATATAAGTAAATTTCAAAATGAGAGCACTTCAGTTTGTTTCGAATCAAATGTAAATCTTGTCTTTTGGTGGGATCATCACTTCATAAATCTTCTGCATATGATGTGGTGGATTCCATGTTTGTAATAGCTGTTTCAATTAGTTTCCTAAACACAAAGCTTAATATGTAAATTACTAGTTAAAGTCTATTATATACTAAACCTTCAGTTTTTGTTGGTAAATCTAATTCACTCCTAAAATGTATACAACATTTATATTTTGTAGCTAAAAATTGACTAAAACAAGTACTATCTTATTACTATAACTGCCTTTATGGCTTATAACGGATGGGCCCAGGAGGCTCAACCTCTACCCACTAAATCTTTTATTAAAAAAACGAGAGAATTGAGAAAATAGGTGTTGAGCTATTCTTCAATTAAAAACTCAAACATGTGCAAAAAATGAGGGAACGCGAAGACTAGGGGGTGGAAATTGAAAATGTTCAATCTCAAAATGAGGTCAAGAAGTTCCACAGAAGTTTAGAGAGTCGGAAAAATAGACTAGAGAAATAAAAGAAACTGATAAGCACGGTATATTTGTTACTAGAGAAATGATAGCCACACTCTCTAACTCATAACCCAACTCACAACTGTCCTATGTGGCATGCCTAACTAATTTGTTTTGCTTTTAACATTGTAGGGATAAGAGAAAAGAAAACTGCTACATAAGATAGTTGTGAGATGGGCTGTGAGTTGGGGAGTATGGCTAGCATTTCTCTTGTTACTACGGTAAGACTACCGCTTACTAGGGAATAATTTTTTGACATCTGTGTTCATTGGGGCTGTCTGGTTTTTCAAAATAATTGGAAACCCACAGTGGACCTTGACTCCCTCTTAGGGCTGTCAAAAGGTCGCACACTCGCACAGGCACCCAACCACGAATGTGGGTAGGGCCTAAGCTGACCTAAAGCCCTCGATGGATCTGCACTAGCTGGGCCTTTTCCCATCTTCATGGCCCGTTTGGTAAATTAAAAAGAGTGAAAGGCTGCAGTGCTGTTGGCACTGGCTCAACCATAGATATCGGCCAGGTGATATTCCCCAGGGGCTTGTTGTGATGACTTTGGCAAATAATTGGAAACGAGTCCGGATCCTCTGTTAACTAATCCGGTCTTGTTCTTGCCATGGTCACCATGCGGTTTTTCCTCTATAAATCTCAAATCATTGGACATGGGTGCAGCTGTGCTTAAGACTGCAGAGATGTTGAAAGCTTCACTCCCATCGATATTATTATGGTCCAGATAAAATTTTTGTTGGAGATGGAAATGCTCTGGATATAACTCATAGAGGAGAAACTTCTCTTGATATACAAAAAAAAAAAAAAGAATTATTTGTGTGCCGACTGACTAGTGGACATTCCTTTTGTGTTTGAATTTTAGTCAAATGAATTTTGTATATAGAACTAAGAACGAAATAAGTGATAGCAGGTGGTGTTGTGTGTCTAGAATTTTACCAATTATCAATCATAACGGTCCCTGAGTTTCTCGTTAAAAAAAAAAATGTAATAGGAGGGGAAAATAGATGAGGTGGAATATTTGCTTTGCAGCCACATGATAAAGAAGCCTTTTTCTCAACTCGATTTAGAGTGGCAATTGATGACATTTGACAACAACACTCAGGTCACCCTCGCATGCTGGTTGCGGATCACCTAAAGCAGAATAAACTCATTATGAGAAAAACCAATTTTAATATTCCCAAGGTAATTTGCGGCGTCCATGTCGTTTACCATTTTTGCTTTCTGATGAACAATGTGATGAACCTCTTTATACTATTCATTGTGATTTGTGGGGAGCGGTCCGAGCGGCCCGTTTTATCTCATCAACACTTTAAATATAATGTTATTTTTATAGATTGCTGCACTAGATATATGTGGTATGTTCCATCAAAGTTAAAATTGGACTTTCTATAATGTTTTATGTCATTTCATAAACAAATTGACCGGCAATTTGAAAGAAGGGTGAAAGTCTTTTAACGGATGGTGGGGTGAATTTCAAGATAAGAGATTCTTATCATACCTCACCCACTATGGAACTCGACACCAAATGTTGAGTCCCCACACACCCAAAACAAAATGGACTGGTCGAAAGGAAGCACAGAAACATAATAGAGCTTGGGTCAACAATGATGCTTCATGGAGGTGATCCTATTAAAATTTTGGGTTGAGACATTTGGCACTCCAGTTTGGTGGATAAACCGACGACTATCTCTTGTTCTTGACTGGACTTGTCCTTATAAAAAAATTGATGGGTAAAATACCAGATTATGGCTCTCTGCGGATCTTTGGTTGACAGTGTTTTCTTCATTTAGGGGATTATGCAAAGACAAAGTTTGATCCTCGATCTTGCCACGTGTCCTTTATTCTTTCTGACTACATTGCTATCTTAGCCTTTGGACTTTTAGCCTCTAGTCCGACGGTTATTTGATTTGGACAAGCAAAGACTATTCCCTAGGAGTACATACAGAGCCGCACATATAGTACCCAAATAAAATAACTTGCGGATAGCATTTAAATCACAAAGGCTATCACTAATACCCACCTACAGTTTGTGTCTATATATCTAGACATGTGATATTTGATAAGGTGATGGCCCCTAGATCACTATTCTCACTAATTCATAATATTGAGGAAATTACAACATTTACTGAATGACTTATAGGTACCACTAATCAGGTTAAAATTCCCACATCACCACCATTTTTATTATCTCTCCCAATGGTAGGGGAGCCCATCTCCACCACAAGGTATAGCATTCACCTTATATGCATGCATGGCATTATTTGTGAGGTAAGATTGGTTTGAAATTCCATGAGCCAAAGCGAACGATATAATGTGGGTAGTGGGCTCGGGTCATTCCAAGTTATATTAGAGTTGACTCTCGGTTAGTTTGAATGTGGGTTCCTGCCGCGGTCAGTGCAAGTGGACGGATTTCCATGTGGGCACGCCGAGAAGGTTGGTAGACTGCAGGGATTGACAAACTACTGCATAGGGATGTGTAATCCTAAGACAGGTAAATTGTGTTGTCCTGGAATTTCACATCGACTATAAAGAAGAAAGTGATTGGGCTTATATGTAGAGTTTGTACCCTTACCTTGTATGTGGCTTTTTGGTAGGCTGAGAACTACCAGAAATTAAATCGTGAGGGCCATAAGCTAAAGCAAGGATAGGTGTTACATTAGTGATTGAGACATCTATTCTTGTCTCGATATGCTAACTATCTTCACAAACTAATTCGAAAGGCGGGAAATCATGTGAACCAGTTCCACACCCTGCTACAGTTCCAACCGCAACCGTTGTCCCAATTAGTTCTCGTCCGCAGATATGCATACCTTGCTTGATATCGCCCCAGTTGAGCCCAGGCCTGTCAGGTCTGCTCTCAACCCACCATCGCTGGATTCAATACTGAGGCGGAATATCGGGCTCTTGCTTCCACTGCGGCAGAGTTTACCTGGTTGTCTTTTCTATTAATTACGTGATACTCTGTTGTTCTTTAGTCACGCGGTTCTTCTCCTCCGAAAGTCAAGTTGTAGACTTTCTTACCAAACACTTAGCTCGCAAATTATTTGAACAATTACAGGTCAAATTGTCCTCGGGCCTAGCCCTCAACCTAGTTTTAGGGAGACTGTATATAGAAGATAAAATAATCGAAAGCCACATCGGACACACCCACATGCACCACATGCATTGCAATGATCACAGAGCTCACTTTTGAATCAGTCAACAACATCTTACGTATAAGAAGTTGTATCAATCCTTGTATTTCTTCTGTTTCTCTCTCAAGTCTTATCTTTGTATAACTGTTTGATTACTTTAAATAAGCTTTACAAGAATCTCACAATTCACCTCTTCAGTTGGATACCACATATTATTTTGAATTTCAACTCTCCAAAGCTTCTAATGTACATTGTTCTGTTGTTGACGTAGCAAACAACAAACTTCATGGCTGCTCTTGACAACCTTTATCTTTTGTGATCTACTGTTGTTTACTGTTTCTTCGGCATCCTCTGAATATTTTTGTACTGGGTGGACACATTTGGAGAGCTCCAACATTTTTTGCAGGACTTTCAAGTCATGTGCTCCAGATTTCTTTCACAAGGGATGAAGCAATGTCGTCAGGCGAACCCAGAGTGTCATTTTATGTATCAACTTGGGAGGAGGAAATGATATGGTTTCGCGAAGTGACCCTTCCACCAACGTCTCAATTCAAAAGAAGTTGAGGTGCATACATCCTCGGTCAGGAATGTTGTTATCGTATTAACTGCTTGTATGAGTCAGGCCCCAAAATTTTATTTTGCGTCGAATCGCTTTTATTCGGTTTTGAGTTGGGTTAAGAGGAGTTAGATGGACTGATTAATACTCTTGAGCCTTGGGTTTACTCGTTTAAGCCAAAGGATCATTTTTGGAATTTCGCAAAACTTACTAGAAAGCAGGGAGCCCTTCCTTGTAATTTAGAAAAACCTCTTCATAATATAAAGCTTTAGGGTTTTCCCCATTCTCTCATCTTCTTCTTTTTCTCTGCAACCAAGCCCTAGACGCTTTTCAGGGAGAAACTAAGGTACGATATTCAGATCTATTGTTGGCATCAAGATTCATGTAAGTAAATAACTGTAAACAATGTCTTTTGGTTACTTACAATAGGTTTTGGTTGTTTGTGGAATAATATGCATTAGTTATGTTTTCTTCGTTTGAGTTTAATATTTTGATTAAGGATTTTCAATAAAGATTTGGAACAAGACTGATTGGTGGGTTTCTTTTCTTTGATATGGATTTGTTGATATATCCAAAAAAAAATTTTGCCGCTACCTGCGCTGCCCAGGCAGCACTTGTTGCCTAGGCAGTCAGGCCCGGCCTGGCTGCGGTTGGGCCTGGCTGCGCCCAGCCCGGGTTGCTGTGGGGCCTAGCTGCGGCTAGGCTTGGTTTCATTGGGCTGGGCCCATTATAAAAAAATAATAATAAATAAATAACAAATATATAAGTAAGATTTAGTATATTAATTATAATTAAGTAAAATTTAGTATATTAATTATAGATGGTTTAGATATTGTTTAATGATTAATGGTGTTATGAACATACTATTTAATTAGTTGATGTTAGAAAATTAGTTAGGATTGTTTATAAATTAATTGGAGGTTTAATCACTTATGATTAATAGCTATTTAGATTGATTAGGAATTAATTAAGATGTAATTGGGATTTTATTTACTTGTGAATAAATCTTAATTAGAATGTATCTGAAATTCTAATTTGGATTTGAATTTGAGTTAGGTTTTGAATTGGATTATGAGATTTGGATCCTTTGTTTATATATAAAATGATAAGGTGTTTTATACACAACAATGATAAGTAAGGATTTAATTATTTCTTTTCCCCGTTTTGATCAAACTTTTACTTAGTTTGGATTTGGGATTTGAATATCTTTTATCCAATTTGTAACACACACTAAATATAAATAATTGGATTTGATGATACATGTCTTTTAGAAAAGTTGGTTGAATATTTACATGAGAATTAGATTGAATTCAGAATAAGAATGTGAGATTCGGGATGCGCTACATGATAGATGCTGAAAGTAGGATATTGGTATCGTGGATTCACGTTTTCATTGTAGAAGAGGGTTAGTTCTCATGTGCATGTTTATCTAACTATGACTATTAGGTGGATTAGTACTTTCCCTTAGAAAACTTGAAAAGACACACAATTACTAATGCACTTTTAAATTAAGTAATCTAAATATATAAATTGATTTTGGGATGATGTTATGAATTAAGGGTTTCATATCATGGTTCATTATGCATTAATAAACGTATGTATTTACATATGTATGTTTGTATATATATATACATATATATTTAACCAACTACACTGTGGATTATGGTATACAGCTGTGCCATTTGTTCTATTTGGCGGGAATACCCGTTTTTGTATACCTGACTTCGGGAATATCCGTTTTTGTATACTTGACTACAGGAATACCTGTTTTTGTACATCTGTCTGGTGGAATACCCACTTTTTTATATTATATCTACGGGGTTACTTGTTTTTGTGCATTCATGACATTGGGTTTGCATTCAGTATATGTTGGGTCGGGATGATTATTATGTTTTAATCCAGTTGATTAATACCATTCCTTGCAGTTTACCTTCTTGCCAGATTACATCAATCTGACCCACTACTTTTGGTGTCTAGGTTCCATTACCGGTGCCGAACCGAAGGGTCAGGTGACGCAGAAGATTCTGCCAGATGACAGTGTTATTGAGTGGAGCACCAAAGACATCGTCTGAGGTGTCCTAGTGTTAGTGCAAAAATCGAAACTTTAAATTATGTAATAAGGCCATGTTTGGGCCATTATTTTATTTAATTAAATTTATTTGTCTTGGAATTATAACTTTAATTATTATGCTTCAAAGCACTTGACCTTGATTTTATTATTAATGAGGTTTGTTACATGATTGATATATGATAGTCATCTGCGAAGATTATGGATTTTAGTTTCGCGTGTGATTATGATTGCTTGATCACTAAGCATAACTTCACGAAGGACTTCGATCCACTCGGAATTGGGGCATGTACCGTTTATGTAAGAAAAATTTTAATTGGCCCCAATTCTGATACCCCTAGAACTGGGTTTGGATCCGGTCCAGTTTTGGGGGTGTGACAGCATGCATCTAGGTTAACCACTTATATATTTCATATGTTGTATCTGTTATTTCATATTGTCATAATTTTTACCAACTTCTTTTCCTCATTTGCATGTGGATCAAACAATGGAAGGTGATTATGTCAGGCTTCGGATTTTTATTTTCAGGTCGAATCGGTTTGTCGGGTTTGAGTCAAGTTGAGAGGGATTAGATGGATTGATTTAACACTCTTGGGCTTTGGGCCTAAGTAACTTGACCCTTTTAAGCCAAAAACACTTTTTTTGAAATTTTGTAAAACTCATTATAAAGTAGAAACCCTTCTTTGTAATTTAGAAAAACTTTTATATAATATAAACCCTAAGGGTTTTCTCAATTTTCCCATCTTCTTCTTTTCTTCTGCAACCAAGCCCTAAAAGCTCTCTGGGGAGAAACTAAGGTTTGATCTTCAGATCTATTGTTGGTATCAAGATTCAGGCAAGTGGATAACTGTAAATAATGTCTTCTTAGTTGTTTTTTTGAATCACATGCTCTAACTATGATATATTTATGATATATTTGATTTGGTTTAATGTTTTGGACTATGGATAAATAAAGAAAATCTGCTTTTGATTGAAACAAAGAAATACATATGTTTTGTTCGATTTGGGTTTGATGTCCTTGATGATGAAGATTTGGCTTTTTCTTTTATTTGAAATTAAAAAAAATAAAAACGCAGCAGCGCTGCAGCATGCGGCTGCTGCCAGATGTAGCCTGGGCTAGCTGAACAGCGGGCTTGGCCCGGTTGGGTTGGGTTGGTTGCCTGGTAGGCCCGGGTTGCGGCTGGGTCGAGTTTGATGCTCGTCCCATTTAAAGAAAAAAAATAGAAAAATAGTAATAATAGATAAATAAATAATTAGGATTTAGGATATTAATTATAAATAATTTAGAATGTTGGGTTTTGATCAATGGCTTAGTATATCAATAGTGATTTGATTTTATTATTTAATTCTTATTTAGGTGTTATTAGAAGTTTAGTTATCATTATTTATAATTTAAATGAGGTTTAATTACTTGTGATTAATAATGTATTTAGATTGATTAGAATTTAATTAAGATGTAATTGGGAGTGATTAAGTCTTAATTAAAAAGTATTTGAAATTCTAATTTTGGATTTTTGATTGAGTTTAATTTCGAAATTGAATATGGAATTTAGATCTTTTGTTTTATATAAAATGATAAGGTATTTTTATGCACAATAATGGCAATTCAAGACTTAATTGTTTTCTCCCCTTTTTTTATCATAAATTTGATTAAGTTTGGATTTGGAATTTGAATATCTTTTATCCAATTTGTAACACGCACTAAATATGCATAATTAGATTAGATGGACTCTCGTTTTTCTTAGAAAAGCTGGTTGAAAGTTCACATGAGAATTGGACTAAATTTATAATTGAAATGTGAGATTCGGGATGCACCACATGATAGACACTGAAAGTGGGATATTGGTATTGTGGACTCCCATTCCCATTGTGAAAGAGGGTTGGTTCTCATGTGTATATTTAACTAGCTGTAACACTCCGACCCGAGTTGATCTGGATTAGTTGCTAATGTCTGATGATTTGGTTGCTAATTGTGTTTTGTTCTTGTTTTTTTGGTTGGTTTCAGGTTCTAGATAGGTAGTTGGGTTGAGTTTGACCTGGTTCAGGTAGACATAAGCCCTTTTTCGTAATATTACATTTTGTGTGATGTCGTCATTCATGCATCATCTTGGTATTGACGTGTGTCTTTCGTTACGCTTGTTGATTCCCGTAACTACGTTGGTTGCCAAATATGTCACGTGTTTCCGTGAGACCCGCAATTGACTCGAACTGGAATTAATTAGAACAATTGGATTTTCTTGCAAATTGGCCTTGATATTTATAAGCCACCGACCTTCTCTTTCGTTCACAGTTCTGTCTCTCACTCTCTCTCTCTGTTGAGTCTTCTTCTTTTTCTTCTGCTCGTTCCTCCTTCCTGTTCGTTGAGCTAGCTGGGGAAGGAAGTTGTGCATGTCCACGTTTGAGCATCCCTCGTGTGTTTTGAGGTGAGTTGGAGTTCTTATAGTGCTTCTTCTCTCCCTTCTTCTTCCTCTTGTTCTCATTCTCGATTGGTACAGGTACTCACGCTTCTCGTTTCCTCTTCTTTTGCATGCATGGGTATTAGGAGCATGTCCATGTGAGACTTGAGCCCAAGGACAACAAGATCGTGTTTGAACTCATTTTGAGGCAAGTATAAGCATAACTTGGTTTAACCATGTGGGTATGTATTTGATTAAGATTAAATCATGCATTCTTGAGTATGAATGATGTTTACAACCCATTTTGTGATCATTTCCTTCTACTCTATGTGATTTCATCCGTTTGGTCATGTTTCGATGATTCTGTAATCAGTTCAGAAACTGCTTCGTCTGTACCACGGCTAAGCCGTAACTCACATTCTGCTTAGAGTCCAGAGAGGGGAAAAATCCAGTTTTTCTCTACGGCCAGGACACGGCTAAGCCTTATATTGTCCTACGGTTAAGCCGTAGCTCAGCCGTGACCCAGCCGTAGATCAATACAGGGTGCCTGTTTTTGGATTAACTGAAAGTAAGCAATTTGACAGACCTTCTACGGCCCAGCCACGGCTAAACCGTAGAACAGTACACGGCTAAGCCGTATAACAAAATACGGGTGAGCCGTAATTGCGGATGAATAGTAAAGGGAACCGCGGTGGAGCTGCAGTGCAGATTACGGCTACGCCGTAAGATGCTACGGCTAAGCCGTATGTTCACTACGGCTAAGCCGTACCACCCCTGAGAAATGAATGAAAGGCTAGGAGTAAGAAAGAGACCTACTATGGCCTTCATGATAGAATGTAGATCACCTAGACTTGCCAAATGGTATGAATGTATGACATGAATGATCTCGAGGGCTGTGATTCATTCATGCACGTTATCCGGTCGTTTAGCACCTCCCCATGGGTGTTGGTTTAAGGGACTTCGGTGCACATTCCAGATGCACTGCAACACTAGACAATAGTGCATCGGACAACTTAAAACTACATCATCATGCACGGTTAGAGACACTGGATAACTAAAATAGGATTGGCTAATAAAAGCCCGTGACCCTTACAAGAAAATCTGATCGAATGGCATATTGACTTCGGTTCTTGTCCTCTTATACGTGTTCTACGCTGGGGCACACGATTGGATATTTCTAGCTCTGTCCTTGGTTAATCCCAGGTGGAACAGCGGTCTTACATGCTTGATCTTACTTTATGTTTTCATCCTTGGTTATCCTCATGCTTTATTGTTTCATTCGTATGACCTCATCCATTGTTTGATGTATGCTTAACAAGACATGCACGTTACGTTTTGATAAGATACATGTTCTGCTATGCAAGTAATGATACGCACATTATGATATGCACGTTATGATATGCATGTTCTTATATTGATTGACTCGATAGAGTCCGGCACTATTGAGCCTGAGCCTTAGGATCCCGACGGGTTGACTTAGGTATAGTTTGTATGGCCTTACTGCAGAAGGATACATCTTGGGGAATCCGGACCCCAGGAACCCGAGACCCATCTGGCCCATAGTGTTCTCCTCATGTTTATAAGATCCCTACTTGGGAGCATATGGCGTATGTAGTAGCCATCTAGTATGTACATGTTATGTATCCATTGATTTACACAGAGCATATGTAAATTTGAATGCACAAGTGCCTAGACGACTACATTGACTTGTTATGATTATTTATGTCTTTTATTCTA
Source organism: Sextonia rubra (assembly GCA_037013555.1). Lineage (NCBI taxonomy): Eukaryota > Viridiplantae > Streptophyta > Magnoliopsida > Laurales > Lauraceae > Sextonia > Sextonia rubra. The sequence goes on from JASUAD010000001.1 coordinate 72,554,729, forward strand.
TTAGAGACCATACGTGTTAATTTGTTACTGCTTATACTTTGCTGAATCGTTGTATTCATGAGTTGTCCTTGGTGTTGCAGGCTCAGGTACCCTCGACTGTGTTCTTGTCGGTCGTCAGTTTGCTTGGGAGACGCCAGCTGTCTCTTCAGGTTCGCGGAGTGTGTGCTATCACTCCATCAGAGCGCGACTGTTCTCTGCATGCATGCATCTTGTTTTCTTTTCATGTCATTGATTGTACTCATGTTCTATACATTATGATTGGATCCCGTGTGTATGTTCAGACCTTTGTATCAGCCTTTGGATATTATTTCTTTGTTCTTGTGTGCCTCGTGTCTCTTGTTGATATTTTTAGCTTTCGCATACATGTTTTGCACGTGTGTTTTCCCTTGTGCGTGTGCATCTAGACCGGGTCTAAGTGCATATGCACGGGAGTGCGTGTGTCGCTAGTTAGGTTTTTGCTAACCCCCAATCTCCTGGGCTCGGGTTGTGACACTAGCCATGACCATTAGGTGGATTGGTGATTACACTTAAAGAACTTGAATTGACACACGATCATAATACACTTTAAATTAAGCAATCAAGTACTCAAATTAATATTGGGTTGAATATTATGAAGTGAGAGTTTTATAGCATGATTCATTGTGCATCAGTAGATATATATATATTTGTATATATATATATTTTGACCGATTGTAGTTCAAAGGTGTACGTACGCCATCGGATCAGCATATACTATGAAGTATAGTACACAGCTGTGCCATTTGTTATATTTAGCGGAAATACCTATTTTTGTTTATTTGTCTGTGAGAATACCCATTTTTGTATATTATATTTACGGGAGTACCCGTTTTGGTATATTGTATCTGTGGGGATACCCGTTTTTGTGCATTCATGCCATTGGGTTTGCATTCGGTATATTATTGGTCAGAATGAAAAATATGTTTTAATTTAATTGATTAACACCATTGCTTGCAGTTTACATTCTTGCTAGATTACGTCAATCTGACCCACTAGTTTTGGTGTCTAGGTTCCGTTACCAGTGCCGAACTGGAGGGTCAAGCGACACAGGAGATTTTGCCAGATGGCGGAGTTATTGAGGGGAGCACCGATGATATCGTCTAAGGTCTCCTAGTGTCGGTGCAGAGATTGGAACTTTAGATTATGCAATAAGGCCGTGTTTGAGGTTATTAGTTATTCATTAAATTAATTTGTTTTGGAATTATAACTTTAATTATGATGCTTCGAAGCACTTGATCTTGACTTTTTATTTATTGAGATTTGTTCTATGGTTGGTGTATGATATTCATCTGCGAAGATTATGGATTTTATTTCCGCGTGTGATTATGGTTGCTTGATCACCAAGCATAGCCTCACGAGGGACTTCGAACCACCCGGAATTGGGGCTCGTATCGTTTATGTAAGAAAATTTTTAATTGGCCCAGTTTTGGGGGCGTGACAGATTGATAAGAGGTTTCTTGGTTTGAGGCCATGTTTGAGCTACCTCTTTTAGAACCTTTTGTAGTGCAAAGAGCAACCTTGATGGAATTGAAGTCTCTTGTTATCAGGCTTTGAAACATGCCCCCTGTGGTGCTTCCCTTTTCCGACATTGTTATTACTGGTATATATATTTACCTCAAACAATTCAAGCCACCACCATCTTGGTAGAGCATTTTGAGGTGGCCTTGACGCCTGTCTCATCTTTGGCAAGCGAGTACTTGAGGGAATCTTGCATAAGTTTGTTCGAGCTTAATTACATGTCCAGTGATCGATTTGACTTTGACCTTGGGAATCACTTCATCCAAGCTTGACATATTCATAATCGCTCTTTTAGTTGTGCACTAGTTAGTATTCAGTATCTCGCAAAGAAAGAGGGAATCTACGAGAGGTTGTGAATTGAGTTACCTGAATTCTACTAAGCAAATGTTATCTTTTTCTATAAATGCATGTGAGCCTACACGCTAGTGTCTCAATAAAATTTACGTTGCACATGTTTATATGCAAGGAATCTTGGTGTCCAAAGAAGATAATCTTGATTCTATAATCATAGAATTTACTTTACCATTTAATTTAAATTCTGATGAATGTTATCCGAGGAGTTGAATGTTGAGTGTTACGTTGTGCATATTTGTTTAACTAATCTATCAAAATGCCCCAGTCGGATTCTAGATGGGGGTATACTTCCGGTGAATTCCAAGACTTTTTCTCAACAGAACGTAAAAAGTGAAAAAGAAAAAAAATTGAAATTGCTTGAAAGTTACCTAAACCTTGCTCTCCTTGAATCCTCAGGTCTGCTCGATCCACTGGATATGCTTTTCTCTGCTATGCTCCGAATTAGAAAGGTTTTATTTGCCATGATCCTTCCAATTGAAAGGTTTTATGTGCCATGATCCTTCCAATCGTTGTATTCAAACTTCCCAAAATGTTGTTCTTGTCAAATTTTAGGTCTTTTTTAAAAACCATGACGCTCTACTCCATCAAATTCTTATCATCACAATTTCACCGATTCCTTTTGCTTACAAGACTTCAGTGATGTTTTCTCCTCTGTCGTGAAAATAACTTCTGTCAGAGTTGTCTTTAGTCTAGCTGCTAGCATGGACCTTGAGTTTGAACAGATGGACGTGAAGACTGCATTTCTTCACGGTGACCTGAAAGAAGAGAACTACATGATGCAACCAGAGGGATTTGAGGTAGAAGGAAAAGAACAGATGGTTTGCAACTTAAAGAAGAGTCTCTATGGGTTGAAGCAAGCACCGAGACAGTGGTACAAGAAGTTTGATTCATTTATGTTGAGTCATGGGTACCGGAGGACTGTTGCAAATCACTGTGTTTATGTTTGTCGATTTATCGATGGCAGGTTCATTATCCTTCTTTTTTATGTAGATAATATGTTGATAGTTGGATATGATAGCAAGTTGATTGGCAAGTTAAAAAAGGATATGTCAAAGTCGTTGGACATGAAAGACTTGGGTTCCGCACAATCGATATTGGGCATGCAAATACATCGTGACAAGAGTTCCAAGCGGCTGTGGTTGTCATAGGAGAAATATGTTGAATGAGTACTCGAGCGATTCAACATAAAGAATGCTAAGCTAGTTAGTATGCCTCTAGCCAGTCATTTTAAACTAAGTAAGCGCTTGTGTCCTACTACAGATGATGAAAAGGAACGGATGGCATGTGTTCCTTACTCCTCTGCTGTGGGGAGTCTTATGTATGTCATGGTTTGTACACGGCTAAACATTGCTCATGCTATGAGTTTAGTGAGTAGATTTCTCTCTAACCCTGGAAAAGAGCATTGGGAAGTAGTGAAGTGAATCTTTAGGTATTTGAGAGGTACTTCCAAGGTGTGCTTGTGTTTTGGAGGCTCAAAACCAGTGGTGGAAGGTTATACTGATATTGATTTTGTAGGCGATCTTGATCGTTGGTTGTCGACTTCTAGTTATTTGTTTACTTCCGTAGGGGGAGCTATCTCCTAGCAATCAAAGTTGCAGAAGTGCACTGCACAGTCTACAATTGAAGTGGAATACATAGCTGCTAATGAAACAGGAAGAGAAATGCTTTGGTTGAAGAGATTCCTTCAAGAACTAGGTTTGAAGCAGGAAGAATATATAGTTTACTGTAATAGTTAGAGTGTTGTAGATTTCAGTGAGAATGCTATATATTATGGTCGCATGAAGCACGTTGATATCAAGTACCATTGGATTCGTGAGGTGATCGAGAAGAACATCATGAAGTTGGAAAAGATTCACTCGGACAAGAATCCCTTGGACATGATAACCAAGGTTGTGTCTAAGTGAAAGCTGGAGCTATGTTCAGAGTTGGTAGGGTTGAACTCCCACTAAGGGGTTCAAAGCATCTTCCCCATGGTCTGGAGGGGGAGATTGTTGGCCAAGTGGGTCCAAGCCAATTGGGTTCAGTGTCTTGGGTGGTTTCCCTAATTATATTAGGAATTTCCTATTTGTTAAACAGTAGTTTCTTAATAGGATTAGGACTTTTCTTTTTTCTAAGAATAGAGTTCTTGTGGAATAAGAAAGTGATGATTATATATATATGATGTAATCTGTAACCCTTAATAGAGGCTGAGATTTCAAGGCTGTGGATTCATATATTGGAAGAGAACCTAGTGGAAATTAGTTTCCCGTGGATGTAGGCATCTTTGCCGAATCACATAAATCTCTTGTCTTCTTGTGTGGTTGATTGTTCATCTTGGTTGCCTACGCACACACGTGCACAACACTAGATTTAAGCCCGAGATTGTTAATATGTGAAGAGGATGTTATGAAAGACTTACTGAAGGGGCCCATAAGAGGTTTGTAACACTCTAACCTAAACTAAGCTTGATTAGTGAGTAATTAATGATGATTACGAACTAATCATGAGTTTTCTTTGAATTCGGTCCTAGTGGGTCAAGTTCAGGCTACGGATAGATAGTTGGGTTGGTTTACCCTTACCTAAGTAGACTGAAGCCCTTTTGCGTAATTTTTGCATATTTGTGTTCACGGCATTCATATATCATATTGACATCAACACGTGTGTCTTGTTGAGCTCATTAAGTTTCGTAACTAACTTGAACGCATTAGACGTCAATTGCTCCAGTTGGACCTTCATTTGACTTGTATTGAAAATCAAATAAAACAAGGACTTTCTTATAAAATGCTGAAAAATTGTCTTATAAAAGAAGACATCCACTGACATCTTCACCGACCTCCTTCTTCTTCCTCTCTTCATCGTCTTCTTCTTCCTTCTTCTTTAATTCTTGTTTTCGCACATGGAGAGAGAGGGAGCATCGTGTGTGCCTCACCGTCTTCTCTTCTCTTCTTCTCTTCTTCCTTGTTAGCGTTGAAGTTGCGGGTTCTTCATCCTCAATTTCTCGTTAATCAGCGGCAAGGTAAGCTCGTTTCTTGTTCATTGATTTCTTAGGTTAATAGAGTCAAGAAAACTCTCAATTCATATATGCATTCATCTATTTCATCATTTTTGGCATGCATGGCATGTAGGTTCGAAGGACCCCAAACTGAGCCAAAGAAAGGACTATGCTTGAAACGTTGAATTGAAGGCAAGTATAAGCACAGTATGCATGAACACATGTTGGTACATGTTGATTGCTGTGTTTTTTCTACTCTTTGTCTTAAGTGTGTTGTGTTTTAACAGCCATCTAGAATTATATAAACGTGATATATGTCGTTTTTGTGAGTAGAACGACTATAGTACAGTGGTTCTATTCTAAACAGAACTCTGTTACCCGACCGATTGGGCATGAGGTCCGACCGATCGGACCGTTTCTAGAACTAAAATTCAATTGATCGGGCTTCAGGACCGACCGGTCGACCCTGAAGCATTCTGCCCCTAGGAGTTTCAGTTGAGACTGAACCTTTTTCTTGCTTACTCGTATTTTCCTAACTTTGAACACCAAAAGGACCCCGTGTATGCTATTTTTCAGGTCCCTCTGCTGGTTAAAGCCTTCTACGGTCCAGCCCCGATGGCTGAGCCGTAGAATAAGCATGGTCAAGCCATAAGTCACCCACGGCTAAGCCGTGAGACTACTGAAACTGAGGATTGATAGGTATGGATGTAAGACTTTGTAGGGCCTTAGTTTTGGACCCTTGTAGACCATTAACCAGCCCAAAGGAATAATTGAAAGATCATGATAAGTCGTGGGGGCTGAGATTTATTTATTTGACGTTGTCCATCTGTTAAGCACATCCCCATGGGTGTTGGTTTAAGGGACTTCGATACACCTTTCCGACACAATGCAACACCAAAGAAAAACGACTGTGTATCGGATAACTTAAAATTACATCATCATGCACGGTTAGAAACAATAGATAACTAGATTATGATTGGCTAGTAAAATTGCATTGATTCTATGGAATTGAATTGCATGGCATATTGAACAACGTTTTTTGCCCTCTATTCATTATGATTGTCTTGACTTGTAGTTATATTGGTTTATGTACTTGTCTTGGAAAACTACTGGTATTGATCTGAATATGTTATGACATGATACACGTACTGTTACGGCATGATACACATACTGTTATGACATAATACACATACTGCCCTGCTTGCCTGTACTGTTTGCTTGAATGCGACTTGACTTGACGTGTATTGTGTATTGTTTGACATGATTGACATGGTCTGGCACTACTCTGCCTCAGCCTCAGGATACCCGACGGGGTTGACTTTGGTGTAGCCTATTTGTTGTCGCTGCAGTGTGCTCCTGTCCTGAGCGGACCCCGGGAACCAGAGACCCATTTATATCCTGGCCCGGTCGATGTTGTTCTCGTCCTGCTTGCTCTCGATGGAGAGAATATGGCATATGTAGTAGCCACCTAGCAAGTATCTCTGTTTTATGATCCTTATAGCATGCTTATTCAAATGCACGATGTGCCTAGACACGAACTTAAAACTCTATTAATCATATGTCTTTTATTTCTTCTTAAGGCAATGCGTTTGGGCAAGATCGGATCATAGCCACCTGTAAGTTTAGAGGCAGAGCCCATCAGTAATTTGATATGTTGCGTATACCATCTTGACTTCTGGTAGTTCATGTTCATGTTATTAATTCTTTTAGATACAATGCATGTTACCTTAGCATTGCTTATACTTTGCTGAATCGTTATATTCACAAGTTGTTTAATGGTGTTACAGCTTCATGTTCCAGTCATCGGTCTGGCGTAGACCCAGGTATCGTTGAAGGAGACCACAGAGGTTCCATCATGTGCTATCGGGCGGACAACAGAATGTTTACTGACTGTTCCTCTTGGAGAGAGCGACTCACCTGTATATATTGGGATTTTTGGGTTCTTCTCGCATTTGCATGATTGCATACATGTACACCGCATTGTAGACTTCGATCCCGTTATGTATGCATCTTCCATATTCCCTCTCCTGCACATTACTTTTGATCTCCTTGCATGCATGAGCACGTCATCTGGGGTGATGTAGGCAATGTGTGTAATTAAGCTACTAATCTTGTTCTGGAATATGATTAATGTTTAGACCGTTCACGGTGATACTTGGGCTTGCTGAACTGTTCAATAACAGGGAAAGAATTGTTAAGTGATATTGACTGGCTTCTGCGCATTTAATATTCAAATAGGTGATCTGTTCGATACTTCATACGTGTAAGTATGTGAATATTTCTTGTGTAATTTCATTTAGACTCCGGTCTGGGTGTGACTTGCATGGGAGTACGTGTCACTGATTAGGTTTTAACTAACTCCCGATTTCTGGGCTGGGGTTGTAACAAAGTTCGTATATAAATTTCTCTGATAACCTTCAAATTTGCGTGAAGAAGTATTTAGGCATGAGATTTTTCAATTTCATTAATGGGTTAAAGGGTGTTTTCTTTAGTGCTTTTTCCTGCTAGTTTGGCCAATTGACCAGGGAGTGAAACTTCAAACATGAACGATAAGTGGTTCAGCTTCTCAAGGGCTTCTTCAAAATTAGCTACTTATTATGTTTTAGTAGTCTGATGCAAGTTATTAAACTGTTCAGGTTTATTTTGGCACTTCTATTTTTGGCTGATTTTAGGCCATTATGTGTCTCTTGAGGCACTGCTACGTTTAGATGGTTTTGTTTTGTTTTCGCAACGGTGACTTGATTCAATAGCATGAGGATCCTCAACCACGAGTTCTAAACTTGGGCCAAACTATTCAGGTTCATTTTGGGACTTCCATTTTTGGCTGATTCTAGGCCATTATGTGTTTTTTGAGGCACTGCTACGTTTAGATGGTTTTATTTTGTTTTCATAACGGTGACTTGATTCAATAGCATGAGGACCCTCAAACACAAGAGTTCTAAACTTGGGCCATCAAATCCTCCTTTTTTTTTATAATTTTCTTCTCTTCTTCTAGGGATCTGAGTACCGCTCTACCATACTTCCTTTAAAACTAGACCTTTCACCATTTTGTGCCTACTGCTATCTATTTCTATGCATTCTTTCATCCTCCTAGATGTATGCTTGACTAACCAATCCAAAAGAAAGTGAAAAAAGATCCTTGATGCTTATTTATCCAATCAATTAAAATTGATAAACCAAACATCACAATTAGCTTGAATATGAATTAACCGTGAAATTGATGAAAATATCTAAACTATACTGACTTAAACTGAACAATGGGAAAAAAAACCCTTTAGAGCAAAGAATATTTCAGTTGATGCATATTATTTCTAAGAGAACAATCTTACAAGAAGCCTCTTACACAAGATACAATAACTTCTAAATCTTTTGTAACTTCATTGTTTATGTATATATGGAACCACTGACCTTTCCATAAAAAAAAAGATACAAAAAGAAGTTCAATTAAATGGCAGTGGTATGGTAAGATTGCCAAAAACAAATAGTCGCATTCCACATTCCAATGGATCATATTCCCCAAAACTAAAGGTCTGGGTCCTCCAGTTAAAAATTTCAGCCAACAAACCAATCCGCAGCAGCCCTTTGAAGGAGAACCGTTCAATGGTAAAAGGTAAAAACAATGTATCTGGACGCAGAAAAGATGCTAAATAAAGTCTCTATCAAATACTCCGATGAAAAGTATCTCCAACATCCAACAAAAACCCAACTCAGAATTTCCTTAAACTTCACCAACTTCCCAAATGACATTCACTAGATAACTGAATGATAGGTTTTTCCTAAAAACACTAAAATTTGACTGTTCTCCAATGGTATGACTAAATATTTTCCAAGAGCTTTCAAGAAATAAAAAGCAATTTCTCCTGGTTAAATAGCCCAGCGGAATCAACATCCCCATAGAAATATGAAACTGCCACTGGGGTTCTTGCATTGTTTTCAATGGACCTTCAAGGAAGATAACCGGACAGTACCAGGATCCTTGAGCTGATCAAGCTGCTTCCTTCCACGCCGCAAGAGATACTCAATGTAGAGGAAGTTCTTGCGGTCCACAGACGTTGAATTCTTACGGAACTCTGCTGAGACAATTGATTTGATATTGTGTCGCTCCTCAGGTGCTTTGGAACGGGCTACACGGAGGAATCCTCTGTAGAGAGATAGGACCTGTTTCTGCATGCCAGAAAGCTTCTGTGGACCAACGGAAGGAGGCATTGCATGATTCATAGGGTGCAGACTACTTATGGTAGGAGGATAGAATGCTACAAGCATTCAGGAGCTTCAAGAAGAGGACAGGAGTCACAGATCAGAATGCATGCGAGAAAACAAGAGAAAGAAAAAATGGAACAAAATGTAATATGATTTTGCAAAAAGGGCATGGAGTGTCAATTTATGATTCAAAAAAAAAAAAAATCAAACATAGAGTGTCAATATTATGATTAAAAAAAAAAATTCAAACATGTAGTGTCAATATGATGTCCCTTTTATACTCACCATCCTTGACTAGATGAATGCGAGATTTATGGATTAGGCATCTATAAGTGATCATCCCATCGGGCATTACTAATATAGTCCTTTCAATGGATGTAATATTTTCTAGTGGTCTTTCAGTGAATATGATTTTGAACCCCTTTATTTCAACAATTTTTATCAACTTCAAACAGGACAGCTAGCGAAATCTTAGGATGTGAATTTCTATTAGATGCCTAGTCCACAAACCATTCTTTTGTTAGTGCAACCATCAGGCCTCACCACCATGACACTTTTTCACCTCAGTCAGATTATCCATTTTTCTTCAAGGGATTACTACTCATCCACTCAGTACGTATGATTTTTCTAGTGGTCTTCAATCGATATGAATGTAATTTTAAGCCCATTATTTGTTCTCGATTCAACCATTTTCATCAATTTCAGATCAGATAACTAGAAACATCTTAATTAAACCTATCCAATCTCTCCTAGGCATTTTCAAGCCGCTAACGAACTGCCATTTGGCCTCGTAGCCTTTCCCGTCTCCATTCTTACCAATATTTTCTTCACTTAGCTATCCTAATTATGTAGTAAAGGGTATATCCTCTCTCATTCCTAAGCCTCCTATAAAATCTTCATTTAGAAGTTTGCTCTCCATCTTTTCTTTAAAATCGTCAATTTTTGTTTAACATCATTTTCCTTCACTTAAACCTTTTGGTCATTTCTCTTCATACATCCGACATGATCTAAATCCTTAGTATAAATATGCATAAATCCATCAAAAAATATAAAGAACTAATTATTAAGAATATATACACGTTATACAATAATATAAAAAACAAAAGTAATCAACTGGCATTCATTAATATGGGCACAGATCACTCCCCCGGTACACCATAATGCACAAAGAGACTACTTCACAGGATGTTTGTTCCTTATCTTTAGGTCAGACTCAAGTCAAAACATTCATAAAAAAAATTGGAAAAAAATTAAAAACAAAGCTGTCCTTGAGATTTGAATCCTTTAAAAGAGTGCCCCAGTTTGGCAGTTTCAATTTTAAAAGAATCTACATTACAGAACTAACTTGCTAATTCACCAGCCATAGTTACAACTGCAAAAGCCTTCCATTAAACTATATTTTATTAGAATCAATATTAGGGGTGTATAATGAATTTGAAGGGTTCAGTCCAAAATATGCGAAAACAAAATCATTCACCTCTTTAATTATGAACTTGTAAAAAGGCATTGTATAGCCAGAACAGAAAACAAGGACTATAAGCATCCATGGTTATTCAGAATGAGCAACCTCAAAACATTATGTCCAACATCCCCACATAACAGAGGCAGAATACCCATTCACTTTGAGAAGTAATCAAAGCGATGACCTTCAATGAGCCTGAATAGCAGCATCTTTTGCACCATCTTATTCTGAAAGTTCTATTATCTCCTTAACCAAGTGGACCAAAGGAGCAACTCCATACAGTAGAACGACTTTCATAAAAACACCCAGATCTCCAACTCCACATCAAACAGATGGACCATTTTTATTGGCACAATCAGACCTCTTTAATTAATAATTTAACTATTCATACACACAGTAGAAGTTCTCTTTACAAATCCAGCACTTTAAATTTAAACCAATACGTTCATTTCAACACTTAAACATTGCAGGGGTAGGATACAAGCACTACGGATTCTCTTCACAAATTCACCTCTTGAAATCGGAACCATTAAAAAAAACGCAAGGTTAAAAATCCCAAAACCACTGTGTGCACACACACAGGAAGTGAGGGATGAGGATGAGAGAGAAAGAAAGGGGGGGAGGGGGGGGGGGGGGGGGGTTTAGAGAGTGAGGATGGTACTAGAGGGGGTCGAGGAGATGGTACCTTACATTGGAAGACGTTGCCAGCAAGTTGTTGCCCATAAAAATGATTGAGGATCATTTCCAAGTGATCCAAGATCTTGGATCACTGAGTAATAAAAATTTTTAGAACGACCAATAATAACCATCCAAACAAGTTTTGTCCTTCCTCAACCCGTGAGAATGCAAGAAGGCCCAACTGCAAGATTCCAAACAGGAACTAAGTGTCTTGTGTACGATTGTTGCCACTATCTCTCCATGCAAACCAACATACAACATGCCTCTTCCACAGTCCAAAATATAAGTGCGGTCATCTCTCATAAGATCTCTTGGCAAATACTAGCTCGATAGCCAAAAACTAGCTCAATACCTGCAAACCACCATACAAAATGTCTCTTCCACACTCCAAAATTCTCTGGCTTGATACCTGCAAATGGATTGATAGTCCTCCCCCAACTAGCACCACACAATTCGCTCATGAATCTTCTTGGGCTGATAAATTCCCTTATTTTAAGGCATTGAGTTGCTCAAAAAGTGTACCTTGTAGTTAACATGAAACTACCTTTTCAACTTCTGTTTTCATCTCTACCCATCTAGTGATAGGCCCTCTCCTCAAAAGGGTATCACTCTCATTGGTGCTTTGCCACTGCAACGAGGTTGTCCTTTCAACTTTGTTTTCATGGATAAGAGATGTTTCTCCTCCATGCTGTATCACTCAATACTCTTTATTGCAATAGTCCAATTAATAAAGGCTTCTCTACATCCATTCATCCATAAAGTAGAAGACTTCTACATAAACTTTCTTCGTGATATCAGCCTTATGTTCTGATATTTACCATAATTGGTCTCTTTTAGTAGGTACTGCATGAACTCTCGACACGTCACCTTTTTCCCGTTACCACCATTATTAACCGACGTGGACTAGGACCCTCATTGATCTCTTGCCACTTACCTCCATTATTGTCAGTCCTAGGACCAACATTGGAGTTAACATCAGGCAATAAAATTTCACCAGCATTGGTCCAGAACCATCGTAAATTCTGCACTATGTCATCAACTATCTTTTCTATCCAGACCATCATCTCCATCAAGTCTAATATAAGCCTGTCATGCTGAAGGTTCGTCAACCTCCCTCAATAGAAATTACCACTTAAGGTAATACTTCTGTCGAAAGAAATTGTGATGCCAATGCTGGAACACTACTGAAAATGACTTGATTAAACTAGTGTTTGTAGAGTAGTAGTCAATCAGGTTGCTGGTCTCTTACTGGTGATAAACTAAGAAGCATGGACACGGACACGAGACACAGATACGACACGACACGGACACGCCGACACGGCATTTCTCAAAAAAGTAAGACACGGACATGTTGGGGACACGTTAATAATATATATTAATTTATATATATATAATCATCTACTAAAAAAATAATATCATTTTAACTTTTTTAATCAATTTAGCAATCAAAAAATAAAAATTCAAGTACCAACTAACAAACATATCAAATTATCAAATATCAATACAACACTAAAACATAATTCATAATCATTAAACATGAAATATCCATAGTTCCATAAAATCCATATAAAGCAAAGGGCGGATCATCCCTGTTTTCCTCCCTTAAAAAAAAGAGCAAAAAAGAAGCCAATCTTGAGGCCTATTCTTTATTTGTCTTTTGTTTGTGATATGATTGATATTTACAATCATATATTTTTTCATGGTATAAAATTGTCATATATCAAGTTTACAAGTTTTAATAATCACATGTTAACAAAGTGTCCAAGAGATATTAGCCACATGTTTATGTTTTAGTCATAGACACGGGCTAGGAATTGTGGGACACGTTGCAAAAAGAGTGTCAAACAAGTGTCTGAAATTAAGATTTTTAATTCTTAATCAGCTAAATAGTATCGGACACGTATCCGAGAGTGTCCGAGGAGTGTCGGTGTCCGACACGTGTCCGACACGGACACGTCACTTTCTTAGAAGTGTCCGTGCTTCTTAGGTGATAAATATTGCGGTGAACTAGAATTGTGACTGCTAAAATATAGTAGTGTTGCTATAAAAAAAAAATCAAAGGAGGACAGCAAAGGGGTATGATGAAACACAAATTTTGCTATGACAGCAAAGGAAGTGCTTAACAACAGTATAGTGAGTAAAACAGGTTCTGCAAGTGCCAAAATTAGGACAATGGATGGATTAATTAGTGATAATTTAATGGGGGTTCCAGATAAAGTTTAGATGAGTTTACTACAGGGTGTGATTTTGGAGCTAGAGCTACCACAACAATACGTCAGTGGTTGCTTGCAATTATGCCAGCCCTTTCACTAACAGTTACAAAGTTATGGTGGTTGAATGAATGAATGGTAGGATGAACTTATTGGTAGACTGGAAGAAGGATGAGGGTTTTACTTGGATTGGCTTTTGGGGTGGTATAATGCTGTTTGTTTGAAAGGTGAACACATTGTTGTTCAGCTGAATTAAATGCAGATCAATAGGCATTGTGTCATGGTAACAATTCGGTGAGATTTCTATGTAGGGACTGGTTTCAGATGGAGCTAATTTAAATTGTTGTTTGATGTCCAAAGTTTTGAGATTAAATCAGGACAACTTTGGGTCTAATTTCGTTAAGGGGACCCTTTAATTGTTCTTGCAGTGAAGCAAATCAAACAGCAGAGATAGGGGTACTTCTGGGACTGCTCTGGCCGGATTATGGGTTTGATTGGGTAGGAATTGGTCGAAAGTCTAGAGGAAAGTGACACAGTCCTGATTTGATACAACCAGACAGTATAGGGACCAATGAATCCAAAAACCAGAAAATCCAGCAACGACTATAGGTTGCAGTGAATAACAGAAATTCCAGAATTGACAATAATCAAGGAACAACACAGAAAACCCAAATATCTGACCTGTAGTAGCCTTCTTCAATCCCAAAATACACATATGATCAAGAGAGAGAGGGTGGAAAGAAGGAAATCTGTGCTTTATTGAAAATATGTCGAACTGCCAAACATGAACTGACTGACAAGTGCCGTCCATACCACCCTTTCATATCGCATAAACTATCTCAAAACCCGAAGAAACCTACTATTGTTAAATCCAACCTCCAATAGGAGTCCTAAACAAACTTTCTAATTGGAATATATTGAGAAATTAACAATAAAAATAAAGGAACAGGAAACTTCATAATCTGGGTTGTCTCAGGCACTATGCAGAAGATCTGGTGTGGGTCCCCCATGGCCCATTCTTTGATCACAAGATCCCCACAGTCTGAAAAAGAACAACCAGGCAACCACAATGGCGTATGTCTCTCATGGGTTGGTCTGGATTTTGACCCATAACCTGCTGCCCAAAATCCAGCAACGCGGATGTCCTGTTTCTCCAATGAATTCTCTGGATATTGCAAAACAGCCCCTGATATTTACTGTTATATTTAAACAGTCCCTGTAAAATGATTTTTCTCCGAACAGCCCCCTGAAATTAATATTTAAACATAATACCAGGCTGTTTGGCCCAAGTTTTTATATCCTCTTCTTCCTTTTTTCTTTGGGGTGCAGGTTGGGGGCACGATTTTATGAATAGTAACTGGCAAAACTACGAATAACTAATTGGATATCAATTCCAAACCTTCATATTCAACTGAGGATTGCTGTTCTGATAGTAGATACTGCAGAAAGTGGGAGAAGGAGAGCAACCAATGCTTGCTCTCCATGCCAAAGTTTACAGAGATAAACATACTCACATGTCTCTGGCTCAGACCAACAGACATTGAGTATCAAAATAGAAAGAGAACAGATGTATTTCATAGAATGACCTGGAAAGAACAGAGCACATCTTTTTGTAATGACAACCTCTGGGGATTGAGCAAATCAATTCACATTATTGATGTCTAACTTCTTTTTAGTTATCAAAAACAATTTCTGACTTCTTTTTAAATTTTAGTCACAAGGGACCAAGCAACTCCCTTTTATTTGTTTCTTTCTAAATCATGTAATGTTGGGTTCTTTAAACAACTAATTATAATGAGGCTATAAGACAGGAACAACTCTAGAAAACAACAACATAAATATCCAGTAATTTACCAAGATAAGATATGATCAAGGTAAAACTTACAAATTTATTCTTGGTTACTAACGGCCTGTTTGGAAACTCTAAAATTAAGATGAGATTTTAGTGTGTTTGGTAGACCACTAATTAGAGCTCTAATTAAATGAGAGCAAAAGTCTCTAAACAAAAAAGTAGACTACCTGTAACTTTTCAATAAGACTATTATTCTAAAGCACTGAGATGCAAATGGGTTCATTTATGTAAGTTCTAGATAAAAATATCCACAATAAAATAAGTTTCTTCCTTCAATACCCTATTTATATTTTTCTATTCACTACAATGTATACTTTAGAAGGAGAGCAAAAAATAATAATAATAATAAAATAAAATAAAAAACTACAGAAAAGAGATTTCCAAGCCTCATCACAAAGACAAAAACCCAACCCCACCCAAACCATCAACAGACGAATATACTGTTAATGTTGGCTCCATCCAATTCCGGCAAACTCTAAAATACATATTTGTTTTTTCATATTTGTCATTTCCTCTCAACTCTCCCCCAACCCCTTCTTCCAAACAAATGGAGAGAAAAATTCTCTTGGATGAATCCCCTTCTTTCAATGATAAGGGCTGTAATATTTGAAAAACATTTGCGAACTCAAGGGAGATCTCTGCTTCATGGTGAACAGTCATCTCTTGGGCTTTCTTGAAATCCATCCCACCACCTCACTTTCAGTAGGTTATTACTCTATCTAGGTTTTTCTGCCACCCATCTCTCTTTCTGTGTTCCAAATCAATGAAAGAAGAACAAGGAGAAGAGGAAAAGGGGAAAAGAAAGAAGGAAAGTATAGAACATGCATTGATGTTGGTACTCTAGTAACGTAATTGATACTATGAGAGTTTTTTTTAATAGTATTGGTATTTTAAGAATTGGCACACTATATCAAACGTCACATCCACATTCCTATACTTGGTGGAAGTGATAATGACTTAAAAGTGATTCAGAAAATCCACTCACCATTTCATGTAATCAAAAGAGATTTAGAAAATGCCTATACGATAAGTCCTAATTTTAATCCTACAAAACATACTATCAGAACTGAATGTAAATTAGAACTTAAAAATTAGCATTACTTGTTCCAAACCTAATCTAACTGGGTCTTATTAGATTAGACTAGAGGTTCCAACAGGGCCCCAAAACTCAAGGTAGATCTCCATAGTCCATAGATTTACTCTTCAACAGGTTGGTTGCATAAGGGGCCCATGGATCTACAGTTCAACTGATGGGTCAACAACCTGGACCTAGCATCTTGCAGTAAACTGATCAGTGCAATGGGCACAAGGACAGCCCATGGCCTTTGCCCAATTACCTTGGTTAGGCCCATCGGCTTTTGGCCCAAAAGTTGATAAACACTATGAGTCCATGGCTCACCACATTAGTAAAATTTGAACAAACTGTGGAGTTTTGATCATTATCAAAGGTAGCTCTTCAAATCAATGTTTAAAAAATTGACCATACCTTGACTTGACTCAACCCAATTGCACCGAGTCAAACAATGCCGACTAATCTACCCCAGAACTCAGATTAACACGAGTTACTTGACACAAAGCCCGTCCCAGTCAAAAAGGCAAGTTGATTACTAGAATAATGCTTCAAAATCTATCATTTGGGTACGAGGGAACAATAAGGAACCTTGAAGGTTTTACCATGCCATGAGTGAGATAAAATGCTGGCTACGGTTCATGAAGAGAGAAGTGAACATTGGCATGCTTCCTGAAACAGTGGTTTCAGAAAGAAGAATTAACAGTAGGATCTTCAATGCTGTAGACTTTTTCTCCCCTCTGTCAACTTGATCGATGTGCATTGTATCCTGAGTTGATACACAATCAAATCTTTTAGATCATTTCGTTTATATATTTCACTGCATAGTTAAATGAAATCTTTCAACTCTTGATCTCAACCCAGCTTCTTCCAGCCTCCTTCATACAGACTTCCCTGATCACTTCTCTCAACTTGGTCGAATAATCCCACATACCCAAACTGGCATACGCATTTGAGAGTGTCACATAAACAGAAGCATCATCCGGTGATGTTGAGATAAGGTGTTCTGCAACCCGCTTACCTAGCTCAACATTGTTATGACTTACACAAGCCCCCAGCAAAGATCCCCAGATGGTTTCATCAGGTTCATATGGCATATCAGAAATCAACCTCTCTGCCTCTTCAAAACATCCAGCTCGACTAAGAAGATCAACCATGCAACAGTAATGCTCCAAACTTGGTACAAGTCCATGATCAACTGACATGGTCCTAAAAATCCCACATGCTTCACCAACTAAACCAGCATGTCTACAAGCTGACAAAACACCCAAGAAAGTGATCTCATTCGGCGTCACCCCTTTCTCTAACATCACTTGGAAAAACTCAATTGCCTCTTTTGCTCTTCCATTCCGCCCACATCCAACAATAATTCCTGTCCAACAGATTGCATCCCTCACATTTGCTTGCTTAAACACTGCCAGTGCATCATCAATTTCACCACATTTTGAGTACATGTCAATGAGAGAAGTATCTATGATAGTTTCTGATTCATATCCACTTTTAACACAGTAAGCATGCAGCTGTTTGCCAGCTTCAAGCCCTGCTAGACTAGAACAAGCTTTAAGAACACTTGAAATAACAAATTGATCAACTCCAACATTCAAACAAACCATCTCCCTAAAAAGAGAAAAAGCTAGCAAGTTCGATCCTTGCTGAGAACAACCCGATATCAGTCCAGTCCATGCAACTACATCTTTCTCTGGTAGCCTCCAGAACAATCGCAATGCATCTTCAATGCTTCCACATTTTGCATACAAATCTGTGAGGATGCTTCCTACAACAGAATCTAAGTGATAGCCACAAGTAATAATCAGTCCATGAACTTGAGTACCACATCTCAAATTAAGCAAGTTGATGCAAACCTTCAAAATACTGCCAAAAATGTTGGAGTTAAGCATCATTCCTGAACTATGAAATTGAGAAACAAGTGCAAGAGTGGCAGAATTGTACTTGTTAGAAGCACACCCAGAAATTATCGAATTCCAAAGTACCATCTTATCATGAATGAACTCATAGCCCAAATACACATTAAATAGTTTCATTGCTTTACTCACTTGATTACACTTTGAGTACATATCTATGAGTGCCGAGCCGATAAATTGACCAAACTCAATACTTGACTTTATCAAATAACAATGAATCTGTTCCCCCATTGTGATGAACCTCAGAAAACTACAGGTTTTAAGAACACAAGGAAACGTGAAATGGTCAAGCTTAACACCAGCTCTGTGCATCCTACACATTAATTCTACTGCTTCCTGACTCTCCATACGGGCATAGCCAGCAATGACCGTGTTCCATGAGACAAGATCTGGCTCAGGTATTTGTCGAAATAGATTCACTGCCTCCTCCATGAGACCTTTGGAGCAATACCCAGCAATTAGCGTGTTCCATGAAGTCAAATTTGGGAGAGAGATGCTGTCAAAAACATCCTGGGCATTGCACAAACTCCCACATTTAACATACATGTCAAGCAGGGAGTTCATCAGAATGGTATCATACTGCAGTTGAGCTCCACAAATATGTTGGTGAATCGATTTACCCACGTCAATGTTCTTTGCTAATGCGCATGCCTTTAGAGCTGCCGATAATGTGAAGCTGTTGGGCATTTCCAACTTAAGCTCTAACATCCAGGTAAATAATCGGATAGCTTCAGAGGGCCTGCCCACATGGCCGTACGCAGAAATTAAGGTTGTCCAGGAAACCACATTTCTCTCAGGCATTTCACCAAACAACTGGTATGCTTCATCAAGAAAACCAGAATCTACATACATGGCCATTAAATTGTTGGCAAAGAATATATGCCTCAAGATCCCAGATTTTACCAAATGAGAATGGATCGATTTTCCACAATTAATGGCCCGAAATCTCCGACAACAATGCAAAGATCGTGTCATACTCACAAAATCCATAATCCATGTGAGTGAGGGATTATGTTATTTGTTTACTTAATAAAAGAATGCTTACTGCTGCTTTATTGAACTAACTTTTGGTTTACCCAAAGTTTAATGACTCCATACAAAAAGAAAGGACCAGACATTTAGTTCTTTCAGTTGCCAACTTGTACATGAGTGATATGCTATTTCATGTCAAAGGCATGTTATCGATTGTTGGGCTGCATTTGGCTACCCGCATTTCCATTGAAATGTACCTGTTGCATTATATGAAGATAAGGTATATTTTTCAATTTGAGAGGGAAAAAAAAAAATTATGAGTCAATTGTACTTCCATTCTCTTGCTTAGACCTAAGAGTAAGGAAATAGTGGCATGAGATGAGAACGGTAAAAAAGGATAAATGATATATAAATAAATATATATATATATAAGATCCAAGCAACTTCTTTTTTTTTTTTTTTTGTGGCATTTTGTGAAAACAAAAGAATATTTCCATGAAAATCTAGGCAGCCAGCCTGGACCTTGAAACTGTTCAATTGTACCATTCCAGTCCACCACTCGAGCCAGGGCCGTCAAATCCCCCCGTTGGGCAGGACGAAGATGGGCGTTAGTCCAAGTTCCATGAGATTTTTTTTTTTTTTTTTGTTTTGGAATGATAAGCTCCATGAGAATTTGAAACACCAAATCTAAGTCAGGTCTAACACCAAGATCCAAGCGAACCAACCATCCCATACGGTAAATTGAAGCATTGACATAAAATTTTGACCTATTCATATCAATTCTGACAAGGGATGGAAATGGGTTCGGTTTTGTCTATGGGCCAAGCTAAATCTGAATGCACACCAACTCACAACAGCCCCATCCTATACCCGACACTTGATGAGTTTATAGTTTGCAATACCAATCAAGGCAATGGCATCATCAAGAAGTAAGTCAGTAAGTAATGCTTGTAATCTGGTGCACCCCAACAATCCCCAAATACCCAATCACCCAATCTAAAAGCAAAACCAAAAGACCAGGCAATAAAAAAAAAAAAAATAGACACTTACGTCAATTTTCCATATCTTTCTTATTCTGGATCTTCACCTGCAACCACCAAAAGCCTCATAAGATATGAAAGAAATGAAATCGATAACAGTTTAGGAAACACAAAATCACGACCTTTTCTGCACCAGGGCCGAATATCTGTTTGAGAAGAGCCATGATTAGGGTGTTCTGGGCGGCACCAGGCGGGCCGTAGAGGAGAAGATGAGATTGAACAAGGATCCAAGATCACAGATACAATCCTAATTGTTCTGAGAATGGTTATTAACGTAACAAAATCGAAGCTTTGGAAGAAATATGCCCTGAGAAAGAGATCTTGTTTGATACAGTCTCGATGAAAGTCGTGAGAGACTAGAGGCGACGACGAGTAAGGTGCTCGCTCCGGCTTTCACATGTGTATGACGCGCACAGGGCCTTGTGGTATTATTACCCCTACCCCTACCCCTACCCCTTTTACGAGACAATGTATCTAGGCAGAAGACAGAGCTAAAAGGGGAAATTTTGAAAACCTGGTCTAAGTTTTTAGCAAATTTAAAATAGGAAAAAAAAAATAAAAACTCAACTTCAAAATAGCCCTTAATTTTTCGAAGTACA
Source organism: Sextonia rubra (assembly GCA_037013555.1). Classification (NCBI taxonomy): domain Eukaryota; kingdom Viridiplantae; phylum Streptophyta; class Magnoliopsida; order Laurales; family Lauraceae; genus Sextonia; species Sextonia rubra. The sequence goes on from JASUAD010000001.1 coordinate 72,575,594, forward strand.
TTTTAATTGAGGACATTAGTGAATAACCCCGTGCTATGCGTAGACCCAAAAACCACAAAAAGCACATAAATTTAAAAAAAGGTTAACTTAATTTCTAAAACCAGTAAAAGCATATTATTTTTGAGTCTACTCTAAGTAAGGACACCAGTTACAATTGTTGCGACCGTAACTAAAACTTGCGAGTTTGAATAAAAGTTTACTCTTTCTATGATTTCTGTGATGTTATATTATTTAAGTGTGTTGTAAATGAAGTTTGACAGAGCTGAAGCAAGTGTAAAATTTATAATAAAACAGTTAAGTAAAAGGAAGTTTTTTGGATTCAAATAACACATATTGTAATAGAAAATGCACATTCTTGTGGATCATACAACTCAGTGAACGAATGACTTGAAAACCAAAATATTTACATTAAAACCATTAGAATTCATTAATATTTACAAAATAAAACATAGGCAATATCAAACCCTATATACATGTGCACTCTTTGAAACTCCACGTATGAAGACGTTCACAGGTGGACCTAGAGGAGGGGAAAAAAATTCTATTAATAATAATTAAAGTCTAGAGCTTCTAGTAACTAACTTTTTGTCACTATCGGAGCACTTATCATAAAAGTGCATTTTTGCCCGTGAAATATTTCTCTTGTTTTTTTTTTATGTTGTTGCTGTTATTTAGTCCATCCTCCATATTGTCTAAAACCTTTATCGCTGCAATGTCGATCTCGATTTCCTCCAGCATTTCTCCTAATTTCCTCATGTCCATGAAATTCAGCTTTAGCTTAGCATGGATGTCTTGAATAGGCCACGTTAGTGGAAGAGTGCTTACTATGGAATGTACCATATCTACAATATTTGATTGAAATCCTCTTCTTTTGAGCTCATTGAATAGTTGTTCATTGTTTAGCATATGTTCCCTAACAACGATTTCTTCAATCATTTTTTCTCTTCTGAACTGTTCCCATATGGGGTGTATATATTCTTCAAAAGACTGCAATAGGTGTATAAACTTAATCACATGCCATCGTCGAATAATATCAAATATCCTTCTTTTTGTAGCATCCTAAGCAAGCGGCAACATTTCAGCAATTTTTGTCATTATATATCTTTCGGTGAAGTAGTTTCCACACTCTATTAGATACTTAGCTAATTGAATTTTGTGGAAACCATGCCTTGCTATCGGGGTGCCGTCTATAAAAGGTTTATGTTCGAATTCATCAATCCACTCCTTAATACATAAAGAGTTTTCGCCATGGCAATGACTAAGAGGTCTGCCCATTTTATCCTGGATAGAGTTAAAGAAGTAAATGATCTATATGTTTTTTGGAATAAAATGAAGAACAAATCAATCAAAGTAGTAATAACATAGCAGGGTAGTAAATAAATTGGCATGTATTATAGGATATTACAAATTAAGTTTGACAAGAAATAAGCAAGTGCATGTTCAAATATCATTAACAATAAAATCAGCAATGATACAACAAAATTAGTCCCAATGTCTTTTTACATTAATTACATAGAATATCATTTTACAACATATTTCAATGGCAGATATCGTTGAAGACTTCCTTGTAGACAATATTTTTGGTGAAATCACTCAGCATCCGTTGTTTATTGATTAATAGTATCTTCAAACCTAATGGAGATGTAACACGCAACAGAGCTACATATAGCTGGCCATGTGAAAACATAGGATTCAGCAGGTAAACACCTACATTTTTTAGAGTTTGACCCTGACTCTTATTGATGGGCATTGTGAATGCCAACTTTACTAAGAATTGTCTTCTTTTCAATGCGAATCGAGAATCGCCAAACGTTGGTATTGGTCAATACGACTTATCAATACAACTTCTCCAATACGGGACTCTGTGATGACCTTAGCTTGGATGACTTTATCTCCCATCTTGTCAACAACCAGTCAGCACCATTGCACAATCCCAAACATTGATTCAAGCTTCTTAGCAGTATCATCGGAACTCCAACTTTTCACTCCAGTCTATGACTTTGCAATCCTAGTAAGTCCAAAGAATTCAAGAATTCTGGAGGGTGCAAGTCATGACCATTATTTTCCCTTTCTGTAGGGCATAGCTTGTTTGCACTATAAAATACCCACATTTGTCCTCGAATCATCAAGAGCATGATCGAGTTTATGTGGTTTACATTGCTATTTTTCGGAGCTAGTATTCCACGCTCATTAAAGTACATAAGATCTTTGTATTTATTACGTAAGTCAGGATAAGTTGATTCAATTAACCTTTGTACTCCCCTTTTATCATTTTGTATGAGAAATTCCTTAGGAATTTTGATCCAATTTGGCTCATAATCACTTCTGGAAGAGGTTTCGGATACATTTCCCTCGCCAACCATCTTGATCCAATCCTTAAAATCTTGTAACCGACATTGTGCATTCTTTGAAATATAGTCTGCCGTAACATGCATATTTATCCTCAAATGCAAAACCTGACAGTAATTCCAAATATTTGACCTTAGTAATGAAGCTCCGACTATTTGTTCATGTCCTCCTTTTGTTATAATCGGCAGTATTTGTCTAAAATCTCCACCAAGGACAAATAATTTTCCTCCAAATACTTTATTTGCGGAGAAATCTCTTGTATTTTGCAATATGTCTCTGAAAGTTCATTTAACAGCGTCAAAGGCATAGCGACTTAACATTGGAATCTCATCCCATATGATTAACTCTGATTCTTAAATTAACATTGCCAATTCGGTCCGATGGGTGATGTGACAACACGACCAATGGTGAAGGTTAAGCGGCATTTTGGAAAGGGAGTACATAGTCTTTTCATTTGGCAAAAGCAAAGCAGCAATGCCCAATGATGCTATCGAAAGAACAATTTTTTTTTCTGACCTAAAATTTGCTATTAAAGTTCTCCATAGATATGTCTTTTTAGTTCCACCACTACCATATACAAAGAAGAGCCCCCCTAGTTTTTTTTATTGTGTATGCATCGATTATCGTGTTGAAGACCATGTTTTGATCATCAATCAAGCCAGCATGCATCGAATCAAACAATTGGCTTTCAGTGTTGCTATCATAATTGAGTTCTTCCCTTATGAGTTTGATCGTGATGAATTGGCCCAACTAGGAGGATGACAGTGGCAAAGGGGGAAAGCTGATAATGATCTACCATTCTTGTTCAGTATTTGCTCGATCTACAGTAGCCCTAAAGGGTACATAAACCCTAGGATTGTAAAATGACAAGTCAAGTATTGCATCCAGATGTTTAGAGCTGGTGCAATCCACTAAGCCGACTTCAGATAAGCTTAGAATGTAGTAGTTCAAATTCCAGAATTGGTGAACTTCATTTGGTCACTCAACTCACCAGACTTCAAGTTTAAGGTTCATTAGCTCAGAGTTTAAAGGTCATTGAACTCGCTCAAACTTCGGGGTTACCAAAGTGGTTGAAAATCTCATGGCAACTCCAAAACATGCTTGGGAATGATGTTTCAAAGTTTTAAAGCATTTTGACTTCATCTCAACTCAAACTAAGCTTTAGTGACTATCTGCTAGCTCCTTGGGAGTCATAATGGAAATTGACACTTCTACTTGTTGAAACAAGCTGAAACTTAGAGGAATGCAATCAAATACATTCAAAGATGATCCTTTAAAGTTTCAGAGCATTTGGACATCATTTGGACCCAAACTTAGTTCGGATGGTCGTCTATTAAGCTCTGTGGGGTTACTGTGCAAAGTGATACCTTATGATGATCAAATCAGTTTAAACTTCTGGAGGAAACTCAAGTTATGCTCAAGGGATGCTCTGCAAAATTTTAGAACAAATGGACATCATTTGACCCAAAGTTTACAAACATGTCAACTTTGGATCAGTGACCCTTAGGTCGTGGGGGTCACTGACCAAAGTCCTGCTTCCAGCTGACTGAAATTAATGAAATTTGGGCACAAAGCTTCAGTCATGCTCAAAGGAGATTCTGAAAAATTTCAAGTCAGAAGGATTTCGTCTGAGCCTACTTCAATGACATGTCAGCTAGGAGTCTATGACTTCTGAGTCATGGGGATCACTGACAAAAGTCTTGTTTCTAGGAGGCCAAAGTTGATGAAATTAGGAACAGAGATTCAAAATATATTCAAAGTTAATTCCTAAAGTTTCAAGTCGATTGAACATCATGCGGGTAGAAAACAAGCTAACTGCCTACAGTGTAAGGTGAATAGTGACTTAGAACATGCAACAAGTGGGTCGTTATTCGGAATCCTACTTTCACAAATCCAAACTATGTGAAATTTGGATAGACAAGATACCCCTAACATCAGTCCCTCCAAGTTTCAAATGAAACCGAGGTCATTTGGACCTCAAACAGCTGAACCAAGAGCCCATTTTCATGAAAAGTCAACGGGAGAGTTGACCAAATTTAGAAGGTCAAAAGTGGCTGAAATTTCTATAACACACTTAAAATAGTGTCAAAAAGCATCGCTCTAAGTTTCATGAAGATCAGACATCATTCGGGCCTCAAACAGGTGAAAATGGGTCACATGTGTAAAAATCCAAAAATAGGACTTGTCAGTGACTGTGGCCCACGGTCCTAGACACCTGTGACTTGGTCCCAGATGGTTTTTGGGAGTTATTTCACTATATTTAGAAGTATAACTCCCTTGTAGCTATAGGGAACTATCCCAACTTTTTCCAAAGCCTATAAAAGGCACACTTAGGCTCTGAAGAAGGGGTTGAAGCAAAGTTGAAATAAGTATTAAGCCACCGAAGCAAGCTCCAATCAATTGCATACTAAGTTCAACAAGTCACAAGCCAAGTTCTAAGCATCCCCAATGCACTTCAGGCACTTCAAGTCTACTCTTCTTCTCATTCTCACTAACTAAAGGTGAGAAATAGTTCAGACAAGGAAAAGAATCATGCATCCGCTTAAAGAAGGCAAATACAAGGGCCATTTGGATAAAGGCTTCTTCCTTTGATTTTCTCACTTGGGAAGGGCTTTTGGCCATCTCGGAAGTTGTGAACAAGCCTCTTTAGGCTTCATTCTATTCCTTGAAAATTAAAGGTTCAGAATGATACAACTTTGGCTCCATTTTTACTTGTATAAGCACTTTTTTCGGATTTATACAAAAACAGTCCGTAACCAAAAGGTGATGATTATCAAATGCTTAAGTTAATTCCATGGCCAAATCAAGTACTTTTGGTGGTCATTAACACTCCAAAACTCGAAGAAAATAAGCCCCAGCACTCTGAAGAAGTCACAGAAGTGAAACAGAGAGAAAAAGGAGGCATATAGTGGCTTTTCAGCCATTGTCTGCCAGTGGTCGTGAGCCACGGTCACTGGCAAGGAACCAATGACCTGGCTCATAGTCGCTCTCCATTGTCTATTTCTTTTTGTATTTTTTCTATCTTTCATGTATTTTCTTGTAAATTCCAAACTTAGATCACACCTGAGACTAGAGGGGGGGTTGTAATTTTTTCAAAACTTATAAACAACCTGCATCCCCACCGTCAGAGCATTTGAACCCTTGTAACCAAAGGGAACATAATAATGAATTATAGTTATTTCCCATTCTTCTCAACGCTTGAAGTGTGTAAATGTTGGACTGGAATCCGTTGCCTTTTAAATCACATTTCGAGCGCGATTAGAAGATTGGCGCTGTTTGTGGGAACTTATAGCTTTAATTTGTGATTAAATTTGGCCAAATGACATGAAAATTGATTAAAATGCATGAAAAGTGCTGAAATGCGTTGTTGTGAGCTAGGGCCGTAGGATGCTGTGTAAAATAGCTTGTGGCCACTGGATGCTGTGTAAAATGATTGTGGTTGCAGGAGACTATGCAAAAAGTGTTGTGACTGCGGGAGACAATGTAAAATAGGCAGTGACCGTGGGCCTGCGGTCACTCACCTGTTTTGCCTCTAAATTGACGTGTTTGACTTTTAAAGACACCCATGCATGACCTTGATGTCTATGATGGGTTTGGGAGCATTAATGAAGGAACTTTTCACCTTGAAGTGCATCCTTTTATCAGTCAAATGAAGGCATTAGGCACCTTGAAGTACATACTTTTGTCATTTAATTAAAGGAACTTTGCACCTCGATGTGCACGGACCAAATAAACACCCTTTTATGCAATAGAAGAGTGGTGATTCAGTCCAAAAGGCTTTGACCCAAATAAATATTTTTATCAAATCAGTAATAAGTCTAACGACATTGTAGTCATGCATTATCCGCCGTCATGCACTGATGGATCTCATGTGATCATTGTGGTAGTGGTGCAGCTGGATCCTGTGGGACCTATCCCTTTGATTAGATCTAATCCTCTCTTGGTTATAAGTTTGACATATATAGCCCTGAAATGCTGCCAAGATTTTTGGTAGACAGGTCTAGTTAACTTAGTATGCTTTGAAGCTTGACTATATAGTCTTGAAATGCTGCAAAATTTCTAACAGCTAGGACAGTCACCATAGCACAATGAGATGGGGTTTATGCCTATTTTTGACCATTCTGGTTCAAAACCATGTTGGTTTAGATGACATTTATAAACCATTCCGACTAGCCCAAGAGGCAGCCATGTCAGTTGTGACATTAATATAGTCCTTTAGGCTTACTTTTTTTGCAGAGATATTATGGGTTCTTTAACCAGCACTTTTGATGAGTCCAAGGAGAGGCTCTTTAAAATCCCCATAACCCAAAATAAATCATCTGCAAGAACACCGAAGAGGGTTCGAACTAACTTTGCTACCCCTACATCCTGAGTCTCAGTCTTCGAAAGACTCTCTACTCTTTTAGGCTCCATGACTTCAACTGATCCGAATGGGTCATCAGACCCCAAATATCATCAAGAAGACCGATACTCCTAAACCTTGGGTTTCCAAATATGCCCAGAATCTTTTTGAGGTTTCTAATAAGGTTCCAGAGTTCCTAAACACAAACTAAAGTTAGGAAGCAGCAGCCTTCATATCATCAAGCCTCGTTTGGGGGCAAGGCAGGTCCGGTTCATGGATCACAATTGGTAAGTCGCATTCAGTGGCTGTTCAAGGCTCAAAATCATCATCTCCTCGGCTCAAACAATGGGTTATTAACAAGCAAGCTGTCACGCCCCGAACCCGAGAATTGGAGATTTATTATGGATTTCTAGGCGTAACACACGTACCCATGACAATTCGTGCCATAACAAGACACGTATGAATTGCCACAAGGGTGATCCCATAGGTACGTGTGAAGAAGATCCGTAAACACGTATTAACAATTATAATTAATTAAGCGGAAACCTGGAGAATTCACCTGTACATATCATAGGCATCAATAAAACATTCACTTCAGTTCATTAATGAAACAAAGTCCGTTAATTATCCCGACTACATGCATAAGGTATGAAAAATCTATAAATAATACAAAATGTCAAGTGTCAAGATGAACCCTAAGCTTAATCCATGGCTAAGCTAAGTCAACCCAAATAAGTCTGTTTTGCACCATTGAGGAGGATCCAGAGAAGATATCTTCCTCGTTCAACTTGTTCACATCCTGAGCTAATGTTGGGGTTCCCTCCGAGAGCGCTGAGTGCCGAACTAGCAATGGGTTCCGTACCTGTAACGCTCAAGTAACCTTGTTAACACGACGGTTAAGCAAAGATAAGGATGCATAAGCTTAACATGATATAACAATTGAATTAAAATGACGTAATGATTAAAAGAAAGCAACATTGAAATCTAGGCACTTATGCATATGAGTAAGCATGAATAAGGAATCATGAATAAAGAGCACATCATACCAAATGGCCACCACATTGCTATCTTTTCTCTAATAAGAGAGTATACTGATCCGTCGGAAATCACTAGCGATCGGGCCAAGACCGACTAGCTACCCTAAGAGCGTCGACTCACTCTTCTGATAACTATTGCAGTAGATAACTGATAAAACACTCTCATTCGGTCCCGTCGAACCTTCTGTGGGGTATAAGCGAAGTGGTGCCGACTCCAAGTATATTGGAATTAATTTGAAACCCATACTCATCGTATATTGATATGTTTATACTTATAGGAAATGTATTTCAGTCTTTGATGAAAATACCAATCATAGAATCACAACTAAGTAGAATACTGCTAATCAATAATGCATACTGATATGAACTATCATGTTGAGGTTAATGTTTGTTATGAATATGAATGCAATTAGATTGAGAGGTTACCAAGGATAGTTACTAGCCAACTCTATGCTAGATAATCCGTATTTCCAAGGTCATTCAATATGGTGTATTCATAAGACATTTGGCGTCATTGTGTTACCATTCTCGGCGTTACTTTATATATGTAAAGGACACTTCATCTTATGTCAACACCCATGACGTGACATTGAAAACTAACTGGAGACTTTAGAGGGAAGGAGTGACAGCTCAACACTCTTCCTTCTCCATGTTTAGCTACCGTTGGGCTAGTTTGGGTGTAGTAAATGATTCCACTTTTATGGTCATAAATGGTCTTGGGTTAAACCTACAACCTATAATAAGGGTAGGTGGATACCTCGGTCTCTTTCTAAGGTAAAGGGTGTAACCCATCATTAGGTTATTTCGTAGACTATAGAAAGTCCATAGTCAAGCACGAAATTCATTTTTGGAACACATTCCTATAATCTAAAGGTTAGGCTTACCCGACCAATCAGGTATTGGTTTGACCGGTCGGACTGTATCCAGAAATGAAATTCAACCAGTCGGGCAGATTGGTCGACCGGTCGGACTACCCAAAGAGGAAATTTGACCGATCGAGCTTCAGAACTGACCGATCGGCCTTGAAGCACACTATTACGGGTGTGTTCAGTTTCCCAATTGATTTACTCTTCCATTCTTCTATTCCACTTGCATTCAAACCAAAACAGGGGCTTCGATACCACATTCTTAGGTTCCCTAAATGACCACCGTCATTAAAATCATGAATCAATTCCATGCATTATCCATTAAAGATTAGAGGAGCTGTAAAAATGGGCAAATCACAAGAATATATCAAGGATCAAGAAATCAGCCATGCATGTAAAGAAAATGTATCATTATACTTGCCTCACGTGTGGTGCTTCACTCAAATCAATCTATTCCTTGGTGTAGAGGTATAAAAGCTCTCCTAGGAAGAAGATTTAGAACATGCATGGAAATACAAAAGCATGAGATGCATGCATGCCAGATCCTTAGGTTTCCTTACCCCCAATGAACTCAATGACTCAAATGGACATGGGGTTTTCTTACCTCAAGTCTTCTACAAGCAAGAGGAAGGAGATGAGGCTGCTAATCTCTAGAAGGAGAATAAAAGAGTAGAAAGAGATTGAAGAAGACACTTTAACCTCTTGCATGTAACGGCCCAAGCTTCCAAATCCAAGCAAGATGAGGGAGAGGGAGAAAGAGCTTGGAAGAGGAGAGGAGAAGCTATAGTAACCAAGAGGGAAGAAAGGAGAAAGTTGATAATTTCTTTTTCTTTATGTCAATAAATTGATATATATATATATATAATGAAGGTTTGGGAAGTTTTGGCACCACCATTACGCAAAGAGCTGCTATGCAGTCATATCCTAGTAAGGATTGAACACTGTGACTAGTAAATTATGTTTGCATTATTCAAGAATTAAAAAATTGATTGTTTAACCTTTTTTTCCAATTGAATGGTGGTTAAGTTATAAAGAGAGTGCTTCAGTGCTAAGGACGATTACAATTAAAGTCCTTAGCGAAACCACATCATCGTTGAATTACAAAAGGAATTGAAGCACTATTTATTTTATCCATATGAGACCAAGAAACAGATTAACAATGTGAAAGTTGAATAAATTGGTCTACTCAAGCTCCGTAGTCAAAGAAGAGCATTTGAGGATCAACATGATTACTTTTGCCCAATTAAACTAGATTATATTTTTTTAGACAGAAGATGATTTGTTAGGTAAGTGGTTATAGGAGGTAGAAGAGCATATATTAGACTAAGATCCAAAGCTAGTTTAGATGGTTGAGGACTTGATTGAAGAGAGGTTTGAGCCAATGAAAGCCTTTGAAAGATTATAAGAGGTTAATATGACACAGCAACAGAAGGGAATTACAGTTGATCCTACAGAGGCAAGAGGAAAGGAGGTACGTGAAGGGAGTGAGTCAAGTATCTTTACATCTTCCTTATCTGCAGAAATTCCTCTTGACTCTCCTGGGGATGGTGGTCACTATAGAGATGATGAGCCAGCAATGTATGAGACTATTAAGCATTCTAGTTCTATAGACTTAGATCCTTATCATGGTTATATAAGATATGTTCCACAGATTGAAACAGGGATTGGTAATAACATCGGCTGAGGGGGCCGAGGGTGGATGGAGGTATTTCTACTGGCATTGTTGGCCAACATCAGTCTCTCTAATTGCTTTTTTTTTTATTTTGCTGTCACTATGTAATATACTATATTGACGTTCATGTTCTTGAATTTCACAACTTGTTTGATACTTAAGTGATGATGGATGAATGATAAATGATGAATCATGATAGATATGCATTATAGAAGATACCAACACTATATACAAAGTACAAATAAGCTAAATTTTCTAAAATTTCACACCAATAGATAGTTCATAAATCATAATTATGGTTGCATTTTATGAAATTTATGATATTTTAATATGTTTTGTCTATGTATCTAAATCTATAGAATTGTAATCACAATTTCAGATAAGACAACGATACAGGATACCATAACTTAGGGGGACCGATAATTTGATTTATACTTGTTATTAATAAAAAAATATTATTTTCCCGCATTTTCTCATATTATGGATCTTTTTAAAATTTTTTTTTGGATTAAAAAAATTCATACTACGACAGACCTTAGAACTGCGACTGATATCGATATCATATTAATTTTTCGGACAGGCTGATACCGCGATTTTTATCCATGTAGTTAACTATAAGCCTCCATAGTTAGTTCACAATTATTTTCCCAAAAGCTAACGTTTTCAAGCTTTGTTGTGAACTACAGGTAGCGTCACCACTAGCTATAAGTGCTCTATAGTGAGCCGTGGACAAGTTCACAACAAACCATAGGTCAGTTAATGACTCACTGTGAAGCTAGTTTTAGAATAAATTGTTTGTTTTGACTATAGTCAAACTAGCTATTATAGAAGGTTGTTGGATCATAGATAATCGTGGGATCTCCAAGGCATAGTGGACTAGATGTTGGGAAGATTTCTATATATACTTGAGCTCATTTCAATGGTCATAATAAATCTGATTTTGAAAGCTTTTTCCTCCACTAATTAAACCCATCTTAAGCCTTCAGAATCCATATTTTATTATCCCTCTAAGATCCCCATAGGTAAATGTAAGAGCATTCTAAGCTCAAATGAGAGTGATTAGTGGAGTTAACATCAATAGTCTCAAAGTTTGATTGTAACCTATAGCTATATTCTATTAGAACCTTCAAGACCTTCTTCCACACACTCTAAGTGCATTATAGGCATATCTTTGAACATTCAAAACTCATTAGAAAGTGTCTAGTGGATAGATCCATTACTGAGGACTGAACTAACCCATTGGTAAACCTAACTCATCCTAGACGCAAGCCTGTTTCCTCACTTGATTGAACACAATTAGAGCATCTTCATTAGTAAGGAGCTTAGTAATGAGTAAAAGGTTGGAGCTTCTATTCAAGCATCAAGAGTACTCTCAAGACTTTATTTTCTTCTAGAGGCAAGTGTTCTTATTTTAAATTTGATTTCTATATCAATGTAAAGTGGGTTGGACCTTGGTGATCAAACCATTATACAAAAAATAGGTGTTGGTTGATGAAGACCTTTGAAATCGAACCACAGTATCAAAAGATTAGTGTTGACCTATAAAAAATTGCAAATATTGCAACGAAGGCACCTCATCTCAGCTTAATTTAGGCTACAGAGGTTATTTGCCAGATCTTGGGGAATCACTATGAGACCCGGCATTCCTTCATGTCGAAGTGATAATATACTATGCTCTGTGAGTCTCTGTGTAGAGTGACATCTCATGAAGACTAAACCAGTTATGACCGAGAGAAGCTCTGCAAAGTTTCAAAACAAAACGGCATCATTCGACCCGAAAAAGGACAGAACATGTCTCTTGGGGTCACCGACCGAGGTCCTGCTTTCCAAGGTCCAAAATTGATGAAGCCTGGACACAAAGCTTCAATCTTGCTCAGGAGATAATCTGCAAAGTTTCGGGTCAAATGGACATCATTTGACCTAAAAAGTTACAAGCATGTCTACTTGGGGTTCTCGACCAAGGTCCTGCTTCCCGAGGTCTAAAATCAATGAAATTTGGATGAAACTCCAAGATACCTCTAACGTCAGTCCCTCCAAGTTTCAAATCAAACCGAGGTCATTTGGGCTTCAAACAGCTGAAACAAGGGCCCACCGTCATAAAAAGTCAACTGGAGAGTTGACCAAGTTCATGTGGTCAAACAGAGCTGAATTTCTGATTCTGTGACACACTCAAAATAGTGTCAAGAAGCATTCCTCCAAGTTTCATGGCGATTGGACTTCGTTCTGGCCCTAAACAGGTGAAAACGAGCCACATATGCAAAAGTCCAAGAATGGGCCTTTGGAGTGACCGAGACCCACAATCAAAAGGAGTTGACCAAGTTTAGGCAGTCAACAGATTTGGAACTTCTATGACATGGTCAAAATAGTGTCAAGAAGCATCCTAACAAGTTTCGTGGCAATTCGACTTCGTTCGGGCCCCAAACAGATGAAAATGGGTCACATACACAAAAGTCCGAAAACGGGCCTTGTCCGTGACCGGGGACTGTTCATCAAGTGAGTTGACCAACTTCAGTAGTCAAAATGAGTTGAAAATTCTATTCCATGGTTAAAATAGTGTCAAAAAGCATCCTACCAAGTTTTGTGGCAATTGGACTTCGTTCGGGCCCCAAACAGATGAAAATGGGTCACATACACAAAAGTCCGAAAACGGGCCTTGTCCGTGACCGGGGACTGTTCATCAAGTGAGTTGACCAACTTCAAGTGGTAAAAATGAGCTGAAACTTCTTTGACATGGTCCAAATAGTGTCAAGAAGCATCCTACCAAGTTTCGTGGCAATTGGACTTCGTTCGGGCCTCAAACAGATGAAAATGGTTCACATACACAAAAGTCCGAAAATGGGCCTTGTCTGTGACCGGGGACTGTTCATCAAGGGAGTTGACCAAATTCAGGTGGTCAAAATGATCTGAAACTTTTATGACATGGTCAAAATGGTGTCAAAAAACATCCTACCAAGTTTTGTGGCGATTGGACATCGTTCGGGCCTCAAACAGCTGAAAACAAGTCACAAATACAATGTTCCAAAAATGTGCCTTGGGAGTGACTGAGGCCCAATTAATGAGAAAGTTGACCAACTTCCTGAAGTCAAAACGAGCTGAAATTTTTATGAGATGTAGAAAATAGTGTCAAGAATCATCCCTCCAAGTTTTGTGGCAATCGGACTTCGTTTGAGCCCAAAACAGATGAAAATGAGCCACATACATAAAAGCCTGAAATTGGGCCTCATCCGTGACCGGGCCTGCGGTCACGGACCTTCAAAAGATGTTTTTCACGACTTTAGGTGGTTTCTCTCCACTCTTCTTCGAAATCCAACTCCCCACAACTACTATTAACTCCCTAAAACTGTACAAAACTGATTGGGAGTCTATAAAAGGTTTAAATTTTGAAGAAAAAAAAAAGGAGGAACACACATAAGGAAGAAAAGAGAAGAAATCAAAGAAAGAAAGCACTTAGAGAAACAAGAAGTAAACTCCAGCAGCACTTCCACGACCATTCCCACCTTTTTTTCTCAGTTTTGAAGGTGAGGAAGAAAATTCAGAAGAAGAGAAGAAAGTGGAATGGCCAAATTTCATGATATGTTCGTATGTCGGCAATTTTTGAGAGAATGACATTGTCACCTCTGTTTCTCTTATTCGTAAGGCTTTCTAGCCATTGCAAGAGTTGTGAAAGAAGCCTCTCTAGGCCTCATTTTGTTCCTTGAAAATGATAGGTTTAAATTGATACAACTCCGGCTTCATATTTGCCCATTTCGGACTTGAAACAAAAACGCAGTCCATAAGCATGAATGATGAGTTACAGAGATTTCGATTGATTCCATGGTTAAATGTGATCTTCTTGATGGTTGTTCACCACTTCAAAGTCATGAAAATGGAGTTTCAACACTTGAAAGAAGTTCTAAGAAAGAACCATCGTGAACAGGACGAAACCGGAGGCGAAACAGTGACCAAACGGTCACTGTCTGCCAATGACCGTGACCCACGGTCACTGGCCTGGGGCAGTGACCGCGGGTCGCGGTCACCCCCCATTTTCCCCTTTTTTCTACTTTTTTGTATTTTCTTGGTTATTTTATGTACTTTTCTTGAACATTCTAAGTTGAGATCACATCTAAGACTTGAGGGAGGGGTTGTAAACTTTCAAAATGCCTGTAAACAACCTGCATCCCCGCGGTCAGGGCACTTGAACCCATGTAAACAAAGAGAAATTAATGATGAATTGTAATTAATTCCCATTCTTTTTAACACTTGAAGTGCGTAAATGTTGGACATTGAATCCATTACACATTTCCACTTCATTTTTAAGCGCGATCAATTAGGTGTATAGGTTATTGAGGTAATCCTATTGAAAAACCTCAATAGTAAAAGCCAATGAACCACTGGTATATGGTTTGCTTGGGAGTGGATATAGGTTAAGGACCGAACCACAATAAATCATGTGTGCCTCTATTTCTTTATCATTTATTTTTTTACATCTATGCTTTGAGATACACGTGGTAGATAGTTATACTTTTGATTGGTTTGACATACACTTTACTAATGTGAGATTATTTTGTGCAAATTGGTATATCATTGAGTGGTTAGCTCATATCACTTGCAATGCACCTCACACTTGATCATTTGATTGTTACTTAGTATATTATTGTCCAAATTAAGTGAATTTGAGTTGGTGAGTATTTGGAACTAATTTATTTAATTAAATTTAAACACTTATAATTAGTCCTATTCACCCTCCCCCCCCCCCCTCTCTAGGACATAGCATTGTTCTAGCTTGCACTTTCAGAATGTAAATACCGCATTCCTCAATGATGATTTGGAAGAAAAGGTGTATATGATTTAGCCTGAAGGATTCGTAAGTGAAGATAATAAAGATATAGTGTGCAGATTAAAAAGGTCTATGTCTTGAAGCAAGTTTCTCATTAATGGTTTTTGAAATTTGGTGAAGTATTAACCTTATTTGGGTTTACTGAAAACATCGTTAACTAGTGTACATACTTGAAGAATAGTGGGAGTTACATCATTTTGTAAGTGTTTTATATGGATGATATCCTATTAGCCAATAATAGTTTTAGTCTCTTATGGGAGACTAAAGGGTTCTTAACTCAGCACTTTGAAATGAAGGATATGGGTGAAGCTACTTTTGTTATTAACATTGAGATATACAGAGATGGAAAATGTCATCTTTTGGAGTTATCTTAATAAGCCTACATAGATTTGGTTCTTGAACGATTTTTGGATGCTTGATTATAAACTAGTGGGAGCCCCCATCACTAAAGGTGATAAGTTCAGTAAACTATAGTGTCCACAAAATAAACTTGAGCGCAATTAGATGAAAGATATTTGAAAGTTTGTCTCAATATAGATTTTCATATTGTAGTTCAATTAACAATGGCAGAAAATGAAATAACAAGCAAATCAATCAACCACACAAAGCAAAGAGGCACACGATTTTTTATGTGAAAACCATATGGAGGAAAAACCACGAGTCCTGCTTGAGCAAAAAAAAAAAAAAATAAAAAAACCAAGCACTACGAATTGAGAAATTACAATATATGCTCATAGACCCTTCCCCAGTCTTCTCAACCTAGGGACTATAGTTCTTCTTGCACAACTACCTATTGTCACGACTCCCCACTATTCATTGCTCGCCACGCTTGATCTAACCAATATTCTACAAGAAAGTAGAAGCAATATTGTCTAGTTATCAAAGCTTCATCACATCTCTCCAATGGATGCTCTAGAGAAGAAAAGTTATCTCCAATGTGTATTTATAAAGAAAAGGTATCTCCAATGTGTATTCTCAACATAGAATAGGAGATAGATGCCTTCGGGTTAAGAGAGAACCCCTATTTATAACCCATAATTCATGCATAGGAGTTAGAGTAATTTGCATAGATTACAAAATAACAAGATAAAAAGGAAAGTATTTTCATGCATGTCAGTAGGTTTTTGTACGTCACGTGCTCGAATGGATAAGTAGGTGCTCGAGCGGACATAAATTTGTCAAATAATTTTTGCACCTTGCGGTCGACCGTGGTCTATGTCTCAATCGACCAGCGGTTCTTCGCTTGAACGGGCCTTGTTTCTATCCCAGCTTGAATTTCTCACGAATCTAGCAATTTTCTTCGCTATTTTTACACTAGTTCTTCTGGTGACATATACCATAGTCTATTCTAAAGGAAATGCAAAATTACAATTCAATGGACCCAAAGTTTTGTCCCACCTATGAATTAGCCAACAATCATAATTCTAACAATCTTCCTTTTTGGCAATTTATGGACAAAACTCCCTAAGTATACAAATATTCTGCCCAAAAAATGATCCCAAGATTATATTGAATATTTGCAACAAAAAAATTTACCTGAATACCTTATGCTCCCACCCTTTAGTCCATAATTAACAAGAATAATGATATTAGTAGGTAGCATATATGTCAATTAGACTACAGCATCTCCCTCTTAATTGTAACTCCCCCTCAATATCATCTTCTCTTTAGCACGGGGGTGGGGGCTTGACCTTCTTGATCAGGTGTTGAGCCTTGGTAACCACACTTGTGAATGTGAAACTTTCAGCGAAGTAAGTACCACTTTAGCAGTCAAGTCAGATTTTTTGACCTAGATGGCTCTTTTTTTTATCTTTGGCTCAGACAACTACTTATTTTAAACTTTTTTTTTTTGTAAATGTCTCAATTTATTGCAATGGGGCTAAATATGTCCTTTAATTTCACAATGGTGACATGTGGGTGCAGATACTGGACATGATACAAGCTTTCTTCAAAGTGCTTACAGCATTGTTAGCACCAAAAGGTTTTGAAACTTTAGAACTTTTCACAAAAAGAGTTATACCTTTACTGTTTGAAGTGGATGCACCATGCTCAAAACCAAGACCTCGTTTGGCACTTGGCAACTTATGACCGCATAAGATGTCTTTGAGCCAGTATTCATCTTGGTCAGCAAAGCTTCTATAACAGTTAGTTTGACGTAGCCATCTTTAATTTTCCATACAAATCATCTTTTTTGTTTTTGCAATTTTCAGCTCTTCTTTCAAGGATTCAATCCGCTCTTCTTTCATTGATTCAATCCCTTGTTCAAATTTATCAAAATCATCACACAATAATTCATCCTTATGACATTTATTAGTCAGAGTATAAGCTATGTTTTTTTTTTACTTTCCAAAAGACTCATAGTATTTTTCTGACTTTCCTAAAGACTTACCTTTGCAAGTGATTTCCCAATTCATCTTTGAAAGAGGAGCTTAGTTCTTTTGCAGCTTTCCACTTCAAAGTGACATTCTAATTGAATTTGGTCAACTTCAAGGATTCCAGCAACACAAATTTGTATGCTTCTTGCCAATCTTGCTTAGCATCTGTTACTTTATCATCATCAGTATTAAAATTATTGTTAGACAAATCCTGTGAAGAGAGTGTTAGACATGGCCATGAAAGCAATAAATTTTTTATTAACAGTGTCAAGAGCAGAATTCTTACTTATTTTCCTCCTCTTCAGTTTTAGAAGAATCATCCCATGTCTTCTCCGTGAAAACTTTATGCTTGGTCTTTGATTTTCTATTTCGACAATTACTAGCAACATGACCAAATCCTTGGTATTCATAGCATTGCACAAATTTAGAAGACTTATTCTTCTCAAATTTTTGAATTTTCAAGTTAGATTTCCTATCTTTAAAAAATTTCTTGAAAATTTTTATGAAATCAACAGCAACTTGAACAACAATTTCCTTAGAAGTAAAGCTTGAATTCTCTTGAGCAGCCTTGTTTGATTCATTGGAAACTTTTAGGGCAATCCACTTAGATTTTCCCTTAGAGTTTGCCTCAAATGCTTGAAGATTCTCAACCAATTGATCTGCCTTAAGGGTGTCAAGATCTCTATTTTCATCAATAGCTAATACATTTGCATCACTTCTCTCAGGTAGAGACCTCAGAATCTTTTTGGTTATTTCATTCTTAGGTATTGGCTTACTCAAATTGAAAACAGAATTGACAATATCACTCAATTTGACATAAAAGTCATCAAAGTTGTTATCTTTTTCCATCTTAATAGTTTCAAAGGCTGTAGTCAATTTCTGCAGTTTAGACTACTTGACAGTAGCAGTACCCTCATACATAGTTTGCAAGATATCCCATGCTTTTTTACTAGATGTGCAGGTCGAGAATCAAAGATGAGTTTTTTCTATTTTCGAAGCTAAGTATTATATATATGGGAGAATTTTCATATGCATCCATCGCTCACCATTTTTTTTGTGAGACTTCCAGGAGGAGCCCATCTATCACCTAATCCAAACCTTGCAACACACATCGGACCCCTTGATAGGCACACACTCCAAGTTTTGTTAGATCCGAATTTATTGGACCGGTGGATCTACTGGACACCAATCCAAATGGAATGGATAAGTGGGCTATGGATGAAGGGGTTAGGAACATGTGATTTGGGTCAGACTTAATATATGGGGTGGTCTCGCATGGATATTTCCATTTCCCCCGCTCCCATCCCTCAGTGGGGATCACAGTGGGCTCCATGGAGGAGTGTGCACGAAAAGTCCATGAGATAGATGCATAGCCTCATGAACTTTTTATGCACACTCTGAAAGTGCAATAACTAGATTTCACCAAGTCCTAGAGGGGGGGTGAATAGGACTATTAAAAATTTCTTTTCAAGAATTAGATTTTATTAGTGGGCAATCAGAAAGATTAATTAAAATTGAGAGTCCCCAAGAAGATTAAGAGAGATATTCAGAGTTGTGAGTGCTTACAGTATGTAGAAATGCAACTAGAGTAACAAAGATGTAGCTTAGAAATGATGATCAACTCAAGTGACAAGAATGCAAGGCAATATCCACACACAACAAGCAATAAACACAGTGATTTATAGTGGTTCGGTCCTAGACCTACATCCACTCTCAAGAGCAATCTTTCTTGGTTCCACTAAATAAGAGGTACTTACATAACATACACCTCTTGCAACAGTTTTTGATTCGGTGGTTTGTCTTCCACCAACTGGGGTTTTTGATCAGGTGGTTGATCCTTGATCTAGTCCACCAATTACAACAATTTTTGATGCGGTGGTTTGTCTTCCACCAAATACAGCAATGTGAATTGAAATATTAAAGAACACCTAAACAAGGAATTGTATACCTTGGTTTTGAGTGGTGCTCTTAATGCTTGAAAGACTACCTCCAAGCTTTGGCCTCTGGCTCTTGCTCCTTGGTGATGAAGATCTTCAGATGAGTGCTCAGCCAAGGGAAGAGGTTTTAAGAGGGTTTGGAAGGCTAAGGTATTCTCTCAGATTTAATGGAGCATTTCCTAAATCACCAACTACTCTTCTTGAAACAATAATGACACTTTGAGGTGTTGGAGAGTAGGTGGTTGTGGGAGCTTTGAAGATGATTTTAATGGAGGTGCAAAGGCTCAGCTATACTAGTGATTTTTACAGTAATAAATTCAGTGGTTGGAGCAAGGGAGAGGTCCTCTTTAAATACAGATAAGCTCCAACGGATAGATCTACGGCTAAGAACAGAATGGTCTACGGCTTAGCCGTAAGCTCTGACAACATCCAACGGCTAGTTTGACCAGATTCAACAAAAATTCCTTCTTACGGTTAAGCTTACGGCTTAGCCGTAAATCCTTATACGGCTTAGCCGTGAGCACCTTTCGGCCTTGCCTTGGGTCAGCCGTAGGCTGAAATCTCCCAAAAACTGCTCTCTGGAGAGTGGCCCGTAATCTTTACGGCTTAGCCGTGAATCACCCTACGGCTTAGCCGTGGAGGCCTTTCGGCTTGGCCGTAAAGTCAACCGTAGGCATTATATGGCCAAATGCACTCTCTGGATTGTGGCTCGTAGATGTTACGGCTCAGCCGTGAAACACACTACGGCTTGGCCGTAACATTTTTCGGTGCAGCCGTAGGGTCAGCCGTAGAACAAAATGATTCAAAATATACTTTCTGGAGAGTGAGCCGTAGGATCTACGGCTTAGCCGTGGTTCAAGCCATAGAACAAAAACTGGGTGTTTGAAAACCCTAATTTCCTATTTTATTTCTACGGTCACTAGGGGTCACAGTTACCTTATCCCTTGGTACTCACAGAGGATCTTCTTGAGTGATCTTGAACTTCTTTGAACTTGCTTAGTCTTCATTGATAGGTCTTTCTTGAATGGTCTTGAACTTCCTTGAACTTGCTTGAACTTCTTTGCACTTGGCTTGATCTTCAATGAACTTCAGAGGTGAACTAGATCTTTCTAAAACTGAACTACACTTTGGTCACGTAATTGACAACACACTCTTACAATGACACTAACAATCTCCCCCTTTGTCAATTTCATGACAAAATTACATAATGTGAAGAAGATGCAACATTTTAGCTCAACATACATGATACAACAAGTATTATAATACCGAAAATACCTTAACCTAACAGGTCTATATTAGGCTGAAAGTTCAACACATTGAAGCTCCTCTTTTGAAGATGCTTAACCTGCACAAAGGCTGCAAACACAATCTATGTCACGCAAGCCCAAGTCCATTAGGCTCATTTAATGTCACGCAAGCCCAAGTCCATTAGGCTCATTTATTGTACCTTTTTTGTTACTTAATTTGTGGCTTTAGTTTAGGATCTAAGATTTGTAATTGATTGTAATTAGGGACTTAATTTGTGGCTTCAGTTTAGGATCTAAGATTTGTAATTGATTGTAATTAGGGACTTAATTTGTGGCTTCAGTTTAGGATCTAAGATTTGTAATTGATTGTAATTAGGGAATTAAACCCTTATATAAGAACAGTCGATCCTTGTCACGACCCGAGCCCAGAATTCGGGGGTTAGCGAAAAGCTAAACCGGTGACACACGTACTCCCGTGCACGTGCACCCAAACCCAGTCCAGATGCACGCACACAAGGGATCTAACACGTGCGAACTAAGCGTACGCGGAAGCTGTACATATCATAGCAAGCAACAAAGGAAAATAAAATAGCGGAAGCCAAAGCAAATACGAAACGGAAAAGACAAAGACAAGTACACTGAGATAAAACCGAATACACACCAAAATCAATATACACAAAATATACAGAATACAAGTCCAAAGTCCAAAGTCCAAATACAAGCTCTCAAAAACCAAAACGCAAAATAAAAGCCACTGGTATGCATGCACGCACTTGGCAGAAGTGATCAGGCCCACTCTGCCAGACCGGAGGGTGCCTCTACACTCGCCCCTGCAGCCTCCTCGACCGCCGGGGAGCTGGGCAAGGTATCTGTGCCTGCAACACCACAGACAACACGAATGAATACAACGATCCAGCAAATATAAGTAACAGAGATGAAACACTCATAGTATCAAAGCTGAATAAATGACAGAATAATGATTTCAGAATTTCATCTTAGTAAGCTAAGCAAATCGTGCATAGACGTAAAGCATGATATGTGAATCAAACATAGAAATACTGACTAAGTGGCTACTACGTTAACCATGTTCTCTCCAATAGAGAGCAGAGCAGAGCAGAGCAGAGGAGAACACCGCTGTCCAGGCCAAAGGTACAAGCGGGTCTCGGTTTCCTGGGTTCCGGGGTCCCAAGACAAAGCAACACTGCAGTTATACAGAGATACAGAGATCTAAGCCGGAGGTAACCCCGTCGGGCATCCTAGGGCTGAGGCTGAGTAGAGCCAGACCAATACCAATCAAATCAAATCCATAGAAAGGGAGATTATCCGCTTTGGACTCACCGATGACAAAGACCGGATCTTATCCTCACGTATTAACCTCTGGGCAGAGCCACCAGGGAATACCCAAAAATCAGAGATATACAAAGCCAGAGAATATACAAAGCATAGCATAGATCAAAACATAGTACAGAGCGAAGAATAATACAGATATACAGAACGAAAGCAAAATGACTGAGGAATGCATAACATAGATTAACAGAACAGAGGGCAAAACCATAAACAATATGCAATGCATCTCAGATTAATACGGAATCAAGGTTCATTACAAGCCAAGTCTAATCTAGTTGCATCACTGTCACTAACCGTGCATGTTGATGTAGTTTTAAGTTATTCGATGCACCGTTGCCATCCTAGTGTTGCAATATAATCCTTATGTGCATCGAAGTCCCTTAAACCAACACCCATGGGGAGGTGCTTAACAGTGATCAACGCTCACATGAACAAGTCACAGCCTAACAGATTATTCATGCGATCCAAAGAGTCCATCGGGCCGGTGTACGGGTATGGTTAACCTGTATTTGAGCCCTACAAGGTCACACCATTAGCCTAAGTTTAACTGATATTTAACAGGTCTTACGGTTTAGCCATGGGTGACCTACGGCTTAGCCGTGGCATCCTACGGCGTAGCCGCAATATGCACTACGGCTTAGCCGTGGTTCCCTTCAGAACACGGCTAAACTGTCAGCTTTTCCATCTCTGATCTGATACATCTCACGGCTGAGCTACAGTCAGTATACGGCTTAGCCGTAGACCAATCCACGGCTTAGCCGTAGCCTCACCGTAGGAGTACTGATATCAGAAAAGTTTCGACTGATCAGAGATTTAATTCACGGCTGGGGTACGGTTGGGTCACGGCTAGCTTACGGCTCAGCCGTAGAACAAATTACGGCTTAGCCGTAGCCTAGCCGTAGAACAAATTCAGATTTTCGAGTCTCTGGAAAGCGAACCGTAGAAATTTACGGCTTAGCCGTACAATACAGAATACGAGTTCGGGAAGATTACAGAAACGAAATTTTTGTACAGAAACTGAATAAAACAAGCTCAACTGATTCTCATAGCTTAGAAAATGGCTGTAAAACATTTCTCTAAAGAGAATGAGAATGAATCCAAGCAATCAAACAATACCCATATGTGTTATCAAAACCTGCACTTATACTTGCCTCAAATCTGGAAATCCACTGAATCAAGCTCCAAAGCAACTAAAACCAAAACAAATCAAAGCAATCACACATGCATGAGATGAAGACCTAGCAACAGAGAATGGGAGAAGCAATTGGAGAAGAAGAAGAAGAAAGAATTGGAAAGAACCCACTTACCAAATCACAAAACATAAACAGAGAGAAGAGAAGAACCCAAATCCACGAAAGGACCCAATCCTCAAACGATCAAGAGAAGGAAAGAAGAGAGGGAGAGAAGGAGAGAGAACGTGGAGAGCTCCTCTGGAATTCCTTGCATGCAACGATCAGGTGAAATGAGAGAGAGAGAGACACCTGTAATGACTCATGTATATGTAGTTTTGGAAGTTTAAGTCAAAGTCCAAAGAGTCTGGGTTATTTACAAATCAAGTCACATGAAGGTCCATCTTCCCCAATTGACTCCAAACGGATCTGACACAGTTACGGAAATTGTCGAGCTCAACGAAATACACATGCTGACACCAAGATAATGCAAAGATGATATGAGCAAAGCAAAAGCAAAATTACGAAAAAGGCTTAGAACTACCTATTCCAGGTCAAAGGTCACTCAACTACCTATCCAAGGCCCAAAACCAAGTCCAAAAGAAATAAACAAAACAAAACACACACTAATGAGCCACTAATCCGGCTCAAAGGGGATCGGAATGTTACATCCTCCCCCACTAGGAATCATTCCGTCCTCGGAATGACTACCTACCTGCGCAAAGAGCTGGGGGTACTGGCGCGCTAGCTGCTCCTCTAGCTCCCAAGTAGCCTCATCCGGACCGTGATGCTCCCACAACACTTTCACCCATCTGATAGTCCTGGTACGGAGAATCTGCTCTCGTGTCCCAACGATGCGAAGCGGACGCTCAACGTAAGTCGCATTAGGCTGAATCTGAATATCATCATAGCGAATCACATGGCTCGGATCTGGCACATACTTACGGAGCATCGACACATGGAACACATCGTGAACACCGGAGAACTCAACTGGAAGTGTCAACCGATAAGCTAAATCTCCAACTCGGCTCTTGACTTCGAACGGTCCTACATATCTCGGAGCTAACTTACCCTTCTGACCAAATCGAACTGTGCCCTTCATCGGGGAAACTTTAAGGAACACCCAATCTCCGACTTGGAATGCCAAAGGTCTCCTCCGAGTATCCGCATAGCTCTTCTGCCTGGAGCGAGCAATCTTCAGATTCTCTATCACTTTCTGCACTTTCTCTGTCGTCTCAGCAATGATCGTCGGACCATGGAAACTTCTAGTTCCAACTTCTTCCCAGCACACTGGGGTCCTGCACTTGCGTCCGTATAGAGCCTCATAAGGTGCCATACCAATACTCTCATGGAAGCTGTTGTTGTAAGCAAACTCACACAGTGCTAGATGCGTATCCCATTCCTTCTCAAAGTTCAGCACACTAGCTCTGAGCATATCCTCCAACGTCTGAATGGTACGCTCCGACTGTCCATCAGTCTGGGGGTGGTATGCCGTGCTAAAACTCAGCTTCGTGCCCATCGCTTCCTGAAATGCTCTCCAGAATGAAGATACAAAACGACTGTCTCGATCTGACACAATCGATACTGGGGTGCCATGCAATCTGACTATCTCGTCAACAAACTTCCTGGCCATCTCCGTGAATGTCATCCCTTTCTTGAACGGAAGGAAATGTGCTGACTTAGTCAATCTGTCCACTATGACCCAGATAGCATTATTCTTTCTACTGGTCGGCGGAAAACCGGAGACGAAATCCATCGTAATGTGCTCCCACTTCCACTGCGGAGTGTGCAATGGATGCAATGATCCTGGAGGTCGCTGATGATCAGCTTTTACCCTCTGACAGGTCAAACATCGAGCTACGAACCCTGCGATCTCCCGCTTCATATTGTTCCACCAAAATCTGTCCTTCAAGTTCCGGTACATCTTCGTACTCCCGGGATGCATCGCATATCGGGCATCGTGCGCATCTGACATCAATTTCTCTTTCAACTCATCCACAGCGGGAACACACAATCTGTTCCTGAAGTACAAAACTCCATCCACCAAGCTGAAATCCGGTCGATCTGCAATCCGATCTCTGAACTTCACCAGGAGGGGGTCCTCAAACTGGCGATCCTTGATCTGCTGAATCACCTCAGGCTGAAACACGACGGTAGTAGCTAATGTCACCGAGTCTCCTACCATCTGAACCTCTACAGGCTGATCTGCAACTGGCATCTGTCTCTGCTGAAGGTTGAAGAATTCCACTTCCTTGGCTCGCTGAATGTGGAGAGGCATGAACTTACGACGGAATTGCTGCTTGAAGGTCTCCCAAACTGTGGCACTGGGCATAGTCTGAAATGAAGTCTTAACACTCCTCCACCATGTCTTAGCTACACTCCGAAGCAGAGAGGCTGTGAGAACTACCTTCTGCTTGTTACTGCACACAATCGTATCAAAAAGCTCTTCAGTCTGCTCCAACCATTGCTCCGCCTGCAATGCATCCTCTATCCCATGAAACTCGGTCGCCCCTCGCTTACGGAACTTGTCGAAAAGAGCATTTGGATCTGATTCCTTGGGCTGGAAAATCACTTGCTGATCTATACGAGGTGATGCTACTGCGGCAGCCTGACTCTGCCTATCTACCATGGATGCCATCTGTGCCTGTAATGACTGCATAGACTGCATCATCATCATCATCCGCTCCTCACTACTGATGTGTGGGGGTACCGATCCACTATCACCATTATGGCCCTGTTGATTTTCATCCCGAGATCCTGATCCTGATGCCATCCTGCAAAAGGAAAAGAAACACAACACACAAATATAAAATGCCCTGAGTTAGTCAAACCCCAACTCAACATATGAGACCTCGAGTCAAATAGTTGATATCGTTATCTCACCACGATCTTAGATGCCTACATGCTTATAACTAGCATGCTCTGATACCATACAATACCTATGTCACGACCCGAGCCCAGAATTCGGGGGTTAGCGAAAAGCTAAACCGGTGACACACGTACTCCCGTGCACGTGCACCCAAACCCAGTCCAGATGCACGCACACAAGGGATCTAACACGTGCGAACTAAGCGTACGCGGAAGCTGTACATATCATAGCAAGCAACAAAGGAAAATAAAATAGCGGAAGCCAAAGCAAATACGAAACGGAAAAGACAAAGACAAGTACACTGAGATAAAACCGAATACACACCAAAATCAATATACACAAAATATACAGAATACAAGTCCAAAGTCCAAAGTCCAAATACAAGCTCTCAAAAACCAAAACGCAAAATAAAAGCCACTGGTATGCATGCACGCACTTGGCAGAAGTGATCAGGCCCACTCTGCCAGACCGGAGGGTGCCTCTACACTCGCCCCTGCAGCCTCCTCGACCGCCGGGGAGCTGGGCAAGGTATCTGTGCCTGCAACACCACAGACAACACGAATGAATACAACGATCCAGCAAATATAAGTAACAGAGATGAAACACTCATAGTATCAAAGCTGAATAAATGACAGAATAATGATTTCAGAATTTCATCTTAGTAAGCTAAGCAAATCGTGCATAGACGTAAAGCATGATATGTGAATCAAACATAGAAATACTGACTAAGTGGCTACTACGTTAACCATGTTCTCTCCAATAGAGAGCAGAGCAGAGCAGAGCAGAGGAGAACACCGCTGTCCAGGCCAAAGGTACAAGCGGGTCTCGGTTTCCTGGGTTCCGGGGTCCCAAGACAAAGCAACACTGCAGTTATACAGAGATACAGAGATCTAAGCCGGAGGTAACCCCGTCGGGCATCCTAGGGCTGAGGCTGAGTAGAGCCAGACCAATACCAATCAAATCAAATCCATAGAAAGGGAGATTATCCGCTTTGGACTCACCGATGACAAAGACCGGATCTTATCCTCACGTATTAACCTCTGGGCAGAGCCACCAGGGAATACCCAAAAATCAGAGATATACAAAGCCAGAGAATATACAAAGCATAGCATAGATCAAAACATAGTACAGAGCGAAGAATAATACAGATATACAGAACGAAAGCAAAATGACTGAGGAATGCATAACATAGATTAACAGAACAGAGGGCAAAACCATAAACAATATGCAATGCATCTCAGATTAATACGGAATCAAGGTTCATTACAAGCCAAGTCTAATCTAGTTGCATCACTGTCACTAACCGTGCATGTTGATGTAGTTTTAAGTTATTCGATGCACCGTTGCCATCCTAGTGTTGCAATATAATCCTTATGTGCATCGAAGTCCCTTAAACCAACACCCATGGGGAGGTGCTTAACAGTGATCAACGCTCACATGAACAAGTCACAGCCTAACAGATTATTCATGCGATCCAAAGAGTCCATCGGGCCGGTGTACGGGTATGGTTAACCTGTATTTGAGCCCTACAAGGTCACACCATTAGCCTAAGTTTAACTGATATTTAACAGGTCTTACGGTTTAGCCATGGGTGACCTACGGCTTAGCCGTGGCATCCTACGGCGTAGCCGCAATATGCACTACGGCTTAGCCGTGGTTCCCTTCAGAACACGGCTAAACTGTCAGCTTTTCCATCTCTGATCTGATACATCTCACGGCTGAGCTACAGTCAGTATACGGCTTAGCCGTAGACCAATCCACGGCTTAGCCGTAGCCTCACCGTAGGAGTACTGATATCAGAAAAGTTTCGACTGATCAGAGATTTAATTCACGGCTGGGGTACGGTTGGGTCACGGCTAGCTTACGGCTCAGCCGTAGAACAAATTACGGCTTAGCCGTAGCCTAGCCGTAGAACAAATTCAGATTTTCGAGTCTCTGGAAAGCGAACCGTAGAAATTTACGGCTTAGCCGTACAATACAGAATACGAGTTCGGGAAGATTACAGAAACGAAATTTTTGTACAGAAACTGAATAAAACAAGCTCAACTGATTCTCATAGCTTAGAAAATGGCTGTAAAACATTTCTCTAAAGAGAATGAGAATGAATCCAAGCAATCAAACAATACCCATATGTGTTATCAAAACCTGCACTTATACTTGCCTCAAATCTGGAAATCCACTGAATCAAGCTCCAAAGCAACTAAAACCAAAACAAATCAAAGCAATCACACATGCATGAGATGAAGACCTAGCAACAGAGAATGGGAGAAGCAATTGGAGAAGAAGAAGAAGAAAGAATTGGAAAGAACCCACTTACCAAATCACAAAACATAAACAGAGAGAAGAGAAGAACCCAAATCCACGAAAGGACCCAATCCTCAAACGATCAAGAGAAGGAAAGAAGAGAGGGAGAGAAGGAGAGAGAACGTGGAGAGCTCCTCTGGAATTCCTTGCATGCAACGATCAGGTGAAATGAGAGAGAGAGAGACACCTGTAATGACTCATGTATATGTAGTTTTGGAAGTTTAAGTCAAAGTCCAAAGAGTCTGGGTTATTTACAAATCAAGTCACATGAAGGTCCATCTTCCCCAATTGACTCCAAACGGATCTGACACAGTTACGGAAATTGTCGAGCTCAACGAAATACACATGCTGACACCAAGATGATGCAAAGATGATATGAGCAAAGCAAAAGCAAAATTACGAAAAAGGCTTAGAACTACCTATTCCAGGTCAAAGGTCACTCAACTACCTATCCAAGGCCCAAAACCAAGTCCAAAAGAAATAAACAAAACAAAACACACACTAATGAGCCACTAATCCGGCTCAAAGGGGATCGGAATGTTACAATCCTCAAAGGAGGACGACATTCATCTCTCTTATGTTCTGTATTTCATCTCTCTCTAAATATCATGGTATCAGAGCTCGATCATCTGTGATCTTCTCCTACATCATCTTCCAAACATTGGAAGCCAGTATATGATCATCTGTGATCATTCTCTTCAGCCAGATCATCCTGATCATCTCAGATCCGACGTGGCCCACCTGTGATTATCACCAACTCATTAGTGGCATCCTACCATCTTGGTCGCCTGAAGCTTCCAGGATTTATGAAGAATTTGTTTCTGATTTATTGATCATCAGAGTCATCTTCCAAGATCTGGAAGCCTTGATCATCCCTGTTCATCTCAGATCTGAAGTGGCCCACCTGCGATCATCATCGCCATTCAGCTGGACCAGCCCATCTTGGTCGTCTGGATTTCTACATTTTTTTGAAGATTTTCTCACCATTTATGGATCATCTGAGGTAGGCCATTTACCCTTTATTGTAGAAATTCTGTTTTGTCCATTTCTTTTCATCTCGGCCATCCAAAAGATATTGTTTTGCCAATATCCTTTCCGGACTGCTTTGTGCGGGTTTCTTCCTTCTCTTTAGTCATGGACAAACATGAGATTGCCCTGATTCGCTTTGATGGTACAAATTATACCTCCTGGGCCTTCCAATTTCAAATTTATTTGGAAGGAAAAGAACTCTGGGGACACATTGATGGATCTGAACCTCAACCTGCAGAAGATGATAAGAAAATTTTAGCTTGGAAAACAAAGGATGCTAAAATCAAGACCTGGTTGCTGGGCTCTGTTGAGTCACATTTTATTCTCAACCTCAAACCCTGCCACACTGCCCGTGCAATGTGGGAGTATCTTCAGAAAATTTACCAACAGGGCAATGCTGCTCGCCAGTTTCAATTAGAGCTTGAAATCTCGCAATTCACTCAAGGCACCCAGTCTATTCAGGAGTATTATAATGGCTTCCGCAGACTGTGGTCCGAATATGATGCGATTAAGTTTGCCTCGGTATCTGCAGCTCTTCTCCAGGAATTACTTCCATTACAGCAATGTAGTCATCGGGATCAGTTTCTTATGAAACTTCGTCTTGAGTTTGAGACAGTTCGATCTAACTTAATGAGCAGGGCTTCTCTTCCTAGCTTGGATGATTGTCTTCAGGAACTTCTACGGGAAGAACAACGTCGGGTCACTCAAACTACACTGGAACAACAGAGATCTGTTGAGACTCCCCTTGCATATGTTGCTACAACTAGACCACCTTCTAGGGACATCAGTAAAGTTCAGTGCCATACCTGCAAGAAATATGGTCACTATGCAAATCAATGTAAGGCAAAAATCTGCCGATATTGTAAGGCCACTGGTCATGTTCTTGAAGAGTGCCGGAAGAAGAATCGCACTTCTCTTTCCCGCAACTATGTGCAGCCAGCCCCTGGTACTTACAGCGTGCAGTCAGCTCCTAGTGCTTACACTGTGACTACTCCACCATATGCTTCACCTGACTTCAGTGGTTCTCTGCAGTCTGATTCTTCATCCCAACCTGGTTCCTCCCAATCTACGTCACCAACTCCTCTCACCCCTGAGATGGTAAACCAAATGATCATCAATGCCTTAGCTTCCATGCACATCGCAGGTACTGCTTCCTCTCTTTCCAATACCTGGTACTTAGATTCTGGTGCAAGTAACCATATGACCACTTCAGCCCTAAAATTACACAATGTTGTTCCTTACACTGGTCCTCTTACTGTCCAAGCTGCCAATGGAGATCATCTTCCTATCACCTCTGTTGGTGATATCCCTAGCCCCTTACCATTAACCAATGTTTTAGTTTCTCCTCATCTTGCTACCAATTTGGTTTCTGTGGGTCAACTTGTTGAAAATAACTGCAATGTTTTGTTTTCTCCTTCTAGTTGTGTTGTGCAGGACCGGGAGTCGGGGGAAGTGATCGCGAGGGGGCCTAAGCGTGGAAGACTTTTTTCCTTACCAGTGTCTTCATTTATTCCTGATAAAACTTTACATCAGTTATTTTGTTTTTTTCTTAAGAATAATTCTCGGTTGTGGCATAATAGACTAGGTCATCCGACTGCTTCTACAATGTCTACTTTATTTCAATCTGGATTAATAAATAAACCTGTTGATTCTGCTTCTTTTGACTGTGATGCTTGTAAATTAGGGAAGAGTCACACTTTACCCTTTCCAACTTCTAACACACGGAGCACTACATGTTTTGACTTAATTCACAGTGATGTTTGGGGCATTGCTCCGACCATTTCACATAGTCATTTCAAGTACTTTGTAACATTCATTGATGACTACAGCAGATTTACTTGGATTTATTTATTACATTCAAAGTCTGATGTTCTTAATGCGTTTAAATTTTTTGTTCAATATGTTAAAAACCAATTCTCTAAATGCATTAAAACTTTGCGCTCAGACTCAGGGGGGGAGTATGTTTCCAAGGATTTTCAATCATTTTTAAACAATAATGGAATCATTTCCCAACGTACCTGTCCATATACTCCACAACAAAATGGAGTCGCGGAACGGAAAAACAGACATCTTCTTGCTGTCACTAGAACTCTTCTGATTGAAGCATCCGTTCCCCCTCGTTTTTGGACTGAAGCTCTCACCACAGCTGTCTATCTCATAAACCGCCTTCCATCACATACCATCGCTCATTTAACGCCTCATTTTAAATTGTTTGGTCATCATCCTGTGTTTGATCACTTACATACCTTTGGCTGTGTTTGCTTTGTTCATTTACCTCCCACAGAAAGAACGAAACTAACAGCACAATCTCGCAGGTGTGCTTTTTTGGGTTATGCCACTAATCAAAAAGGTTTTGTTTGTTATGATCCCATTGGTCGTCGTATCAGGGTTTCTCGGAATGTTATTTTCTTTGAAAATCAATATTTCTTCCCCACTCACATGGACAGTCCTCATCCCTCTTCCCCAGCTCTCTTACCAGGTTTTTCGGATCAAACCTCTGTTACTCGGTTTCATCCTGCTTTTGTATACCACCGTCAGGAGAAACCTCCCACTGCGGATGGTCCTCCCCCTGATCCTCCACCGACACATGGTCCAATACCTACTCCTCCCTTACGTCGCTCCTCCAGAACTTCTAGACCGCCTGATAGGTATGGATTTACCCATACTTCCTTGATGACCACTCTCTCTTCTATCTCTATCCCAAGTTCTTATTTGCAGGCTGTCCAACAAGATTGCTGGAACCAGGCTATGAAGGAGGAATTGGATGCATTGGATCGGAATCACACTTGGGATATTGTGGATTGTCCTTCCGGAGTTAAACCCATCGGTTGCAAATGGATCTACTCAATCAAGCTTAAATCTGATGGGTCATTGGATAGACACAAAGCTAGACTTGTAGCACTCGGAAACAGACAAGAGTATGGCATTGACTATGAGGAAACGTTTGCACCTGTGGCAAAAATGACATCTGTTCGGTTACTTCTCGCCATTGCTGCCTCTAAACCTGGCCTTTATACCAAATGGATGTCAAAAATGCATTTCTCCATGGGGACCTGCACGAAGAAGTCTATATGCGGATACCACAAGGCGTCTCCTCTCCCTTCAAGAGGTCTGTCTGTCGCTTGCGCAAATCGCTTTATGGTTTAAAGCAAGCTCCTCACGCTTGGTTTGAAACCTTCAAGGCTCGCTTATGCGAGAGTGGCTTTACCCAGAGTCCTTCTGATCCATCTCTCTTTTTATGCCGCACATCTACTGGTGTTATTGTGCTTCTCGTCTATGTTGACGATATTATTATCACTGGCACGGATGATCGTATGATCGAATCTCTCCAAGCTTCTCTCAGGGATTCCTTCCGTATGAAGGATTTGGGTCCTTTGCATTATTTCTTGGGCCTCGAGGTGCATCAATCTCCAAAAGGTTTATTTGTTAATCAGCACAAATACACATAAGATCTTATCGAGTTGGCTGACCTCAATGATTCTTCACCTGTTGATACGCCTGTAGAGGTCAATCTCAAGTTGAGTAAAGATGATGGCGATCTTCTTCCTGATCCTCATACCTACCGGCGTCTGGTGGGAAGTCTTGTCTATCTCACCATCACTAGACCTGACATCTTATATGCTGTTCATCTTGTGAGCCAATTCATGACAGCTCCTCGACACCTTCATTTGACAGCTGTGAAGCGCATTATCCGTTATCTGCTCAAAACTGTCCCTCGTGGTTTATATTATCCAAAGGATAATCCTCTTCATCTGACCGCTTATGCAGATGCTGACTGGGCTGGCTGTCAAGACACACGCCGTTCTACTACTGGTTGGTGCATGTACCTTGGAACATCTCTCGTTTCTTGGAAATGCAAGAAACAAGAACGGGTGTCCCGCTCTTCCACGGAAGCTGAATATAGGGCTATGTCTTCTGCTTGTTCTGAGATCTTATGGTTACGAGGACTTCTTTCGGAACTCGGGTTTTCTCAAACCTCTCCTACTCCATTGCATGCCGATAATACTGGGGCTATCCGAATCACTGAAAATCCTGTCTTCCATGAACGCACCAAACATATCGAAGTTGACTGCCACTTTATTCGCGATGAATATAAGCGTGGTGTCATTACTCTTCCTCATGTTCCTACAGCATTTCAGTTTGCCGATATCTTCACAAAGGGACTTCCTCGTCCTCGACATCAATTTCTTGTTTCCAAATTGCTGCTTTATGACTCCCCAGCATCAATTTGAGGGGGGGTGTCACGCAAGCCCAAGTCCATTAGGCTCATTTAATGTCACGCAAGCCCAAGTCCATTAGGCTCATTTATTGTACCTTTTTTGTTACTTAATTTGTGGCTTCAGTTTAGGATCTAAGATTTGTAATTGATTGTAATTAGGGACTTAATTTGTGGCTTCAGTTTAGGATCTAAGATTTGTAATTGATTGTAATTAGGGAATTAAACCCTTATATAAGAACAGTCGATCCTCAAAGGAGGACGACATTCATCTCTCTTATGTTCTGTATTTCATCTCTCTCTAAATATCAATCTACTAGAAAGGTGGGAGGTTAGAAAGCTCCCCCTAAAAACATGCATACAATTCTTCCCCTTTTTGGCACAATATTGACAAAGAGATAAAGCATAAATAAGAACAGAAGTGCACACAAAGATAAGCAGTTGCGAAGTAATAGCTATATTAGATTAGAAATTAGGAGCAGTACAACCATGTCAAAAAAATACATCACCCATAAGAATAAAAGAGATAACAAACAAGACCAACAGGTGAAGCACAGCCAATGCCCAAAATACAAAAAGAAGATAATAACAGACATCAATCAGAAGGAGGAGAGGGGGAAGGAATCGCCACATCGTCTCGCCGGCAGCTTTTGGAGATCTTGGACAAGTATTGAAAGGATTTCTTCAAGAGCTTCTCCATCTTGGTTTGCCTTTGTTCGAGTGCGGCCAACCGAGCTTCAAACGAGGAAGAGGAAGAAGTCGGGGGAGGCACCGGAACCGGGGAAGCAGAAGAGGGTGCTGCAGGAGGAGGCTCATCCGGTGAATCATCGTCGTCTCCGGAGTCATGAAGGCGGGGACCAGCTGCTTGTTGTTTGGAGAAACGCATGTCTGAATATTAACTATGCCAAAGGTGGGGTGAGACTCAGGAGCTTCATTTGAAGGTAAATTGACCCCACACTGAGAGGCGAGGCGAGTCATGAGATATCCAAAGACGCATGCATTGGTGCCTGTGCCCGGGCACAGCCAAAACCTAATAATGGTAGCACAGATGAGAGATGGAAGACACACTCTGACCCCCATGTGGACTGAGTAGAGGACATTAACCATGAATGGGGTTAGGTCAGAGAAATTCCCCCTCCGAGGATAGATGTTACAGGTGAAGATAGCATGGAGGATCCGGTAATGAGGAAGCAGGGAGGCTGCAGGAAGGAACCCCTTGTCTTTCCATGGGACGGTGGCTCCACAGAGAGCGAAAGTGGCAGTTTGTTTTTCTTCTTCGGATAGAGAATCCGAGATGACCGAAGGGGGGGTATCGGAGAGAGGCACACACAAAAGGGCTGAAATGATGGCAGGGGTGATGGTATTGGTTCCATCAGTGAACTCAAGGTCAAAGGACAAAGAGTCTAACGATGCGCGTGTGATGGATGCATACATGGTACGCACAATCGAGGGGAAGCTAGGACCACCCCATTTCAGAATATTTTCCCACCCAACGTGGGTGAGAAGTGTATGGACTCCATATGTCTCAATGGCGAGAATATTGACATCGCGTTCTACAGTAATGGGTCAGGAAAAGAAGGACCGATCACGAGTGGGTTCCCGTGGAACCAAAACTTGGGGAGAGGATGGAGATGGCTGACGAGGCCGGGAGGAGCTACTGGAGGCACGAGGCCTCTTACCGGGGGGTAAGCGTTCTTGGTTCGTGGAGGCATGATGATAACCAGAGGGAAAGCCACACACTCAAAACAGGAGGAAAAAGCACACAGGGAAAACGAGCACAGTAAAGTAAATGAAACAGTGATGAGAAAACAAGAAGAGAGAGAGAAGAAAACAGTACAATGACCAAGACAGGAAGACGCCGAAGGAGGAAGGTCGGAGAAGGAAGACGCCAAAAAGACCTTGCCGGAAGAGGAAGAAAGAGAAAGGAAGAAGGAGCAGAGATGAGGGCGGAACGTTCGTGCAGAGGCAGAGGCAAAAAGAAACGAAGAGACGGAGTTAAGTAGGCATCGGCGCGCAGAACGAGGACGGAAATAACACTTACGGCTTAGCCGTAGAGTATTTTACGGCTGAGCCGTAAACCCTTACGGTTGAGCCGTAGGGTAAATGTTGGCGCAAATACGGGTTAACCGTAAGGAGATTACGGCTTAGCCGTAAAATGGCGTACGGCTTAGCCGTAGACCCTGGGCAAACCACAGGTTAATCCAAACAGCAAACACCAATTGATTTCTTCAAATTTTCAAATTTTAACACATCAAGAGGTTTAGTCAAGATGTCTGCAAGTTGTTTTTCAGTCTGAATATATTCGAGCTCAATGATTCCGTCTTCGACCAATTCTCTAATGAAATGATGTCGAATATCAATGTGTTTGGTGCGAGAGTGCTGGACTGGATTTTTAGAAATGTGTATGGCACTCGTGTTATCACAATACAAGCTCATTATTTCTTGTGTAATGCCATAGTCCATAAGCATCTACTTCATCCACAAGAGTTGAGAACAGCAGCTTCCGGCAGCTATGTATTCAGCCTCGGCAGTGGAGAGAGATATCGAATTTTGCTTTTTACTATACCAAGTTACTAGACAATTTCCAACATAAAAATAGCCGCCACTTGTGGATTTTCTATCATCTAAGTTTCCTGCCTAATCAGCATTTGAGTATCCAGCAATGGAGGATGATGAGTCATGAGGATGCCACAGACCATATTCAGTTGTATCTGCAATGTACTTAATGATTCTTTTTACAGTAGTTAGATGGGATTCTTTTGGTTCTGCTTGATATCGAGCACATGCTCCCACACTAAATGCTATGTCTGGCCTACTTGCAGTAAGGTATAACAGGCTACCGATCATACTTCTATATAGGCTAGAGTTAACCCCTTTACCATTTGCATCTTTAGTAAGTTTGATGGTTGTACTCATGGGAGTTTTGACATATTTCCCAGTCATTAGACCAAATCGTTTTACCAGTTCTTTAGCATACTTTGACTGGGAAATGAAGATACCATCACGTAATTGTTTGACTTGTAAACCTAAGAAGAAATTCAATTCGCCAACCATACTCATTTTGAATTCAGATTGCATTAGATTAGCGAACTGAGCAGTCAATTTATTAGATGTGGAGCCAAAAATGATATCATCTACATATATTTGCACTATTAAAACTGACTTTCTTGTCTTTTGGATAAAAAGAGTTTTATCAACACTACCTCTTTGAAAATTATTGTCTAACAAGAATTTTGTCAACCTTTCATACCAAGCACGTGGTGCTTACTTAAGACCATACAGAGCTTTCTTCAATCTAAACACATGGTCAAGGAATTTTGTGTCTATAAAACCTTTAGGTTGTTCAACATACACTTCCTTATTCAAAATTCCATTTAGAAAAGCACTCTTAACATCCATTTGAAACAATTTGAACTTTAAAAAACAAGCTATAGATAGTAAAATTCTAATTGATTCTAAATGAGCAACTGGAGCAAAGGTCTCATCAAAGTCAATACCTTCAATTTGAGAATATCCCTGCGCTACCAACCTAGCTTTGTTCCTAACAATAACGCCATTTTCATCAAGTTTATTTTTGAAGATCCATTTAGTGCCTATCACATTTTTATCCTTTGGTTTTGAAGCTAGGTACCAAACATCACTTCTTGTAAACTGATTCAATTCTTCTTGCATAGCTTTTATCCAATCATTGTCTGAAAAGGCTTCATCAACGCAGGTAGGTTCTAAAACAGAAGTAAAGTACAAGTGACTCATAATGTTCTTCAATTGTTTCCTAGTTTTTACACCTGTTAGGGGGTCACTAATAATCTGATCTATAGGATGATCTTTTACATTCACCAAATTTTCAGTGGAAATAGGTACATCAGTTTTTATTGTGAATCGTGTGGGTTCAATCATTGAGGGCACTTCCACTTCATCAACATTATCAGACATTGTGGATTCATCATCTATAATGACATTTATTGACTCTTGGATGACTCCGGTTCTCATATTTAGAACACGATAGGCTCGACTCCGTGTTGAATAGCCTAAGAATATACCTTCATCACTTTTTAAGTCAAATTTACTCAGTTGTTCTCTATCCTTCAAGATGTAACATTTACTTCCAAAGACCTTAAAATATTTCACATTTGGTTTCTTCCCATGCCACAATTCATAAGCTGTCTGATTTGTACCAGTCCTAAGATAAACTCGGTTGATGATGTAGCAGCTGGTATTAACAGCTTCGGCCCACAAGTCTCTAGGAAGATTCTTACTATGAAGTATGACTGTGGCCATGTCTTGGAGAACTCTATTTTTTCTTTCAGCTACCCCATTTTGTTGTGGAGTTTTGGGTGCAGAATATTCATGATGAATCCCATATTTCTCACAAAATTTGTCAAATTGATCATTTTCAAATTCTCCACCATGATCACTTCTGATTCGGGCTACTGAAGTACCTTTTTCAATCTGAATTTGTTTTACAATCCTTTTGAATTCTCCAAAGGCTTCAGATTTTTCTCTCAAGAATGCAACCCAAGTGAATCTAGAGAAATCATCTACCATAACAAGAAAGTACCTTTTCTTACCTCGACTCTTTCTTTTAGTTGGTCCAACCAAGTCCATATGAATAAGTTCTAGAGGTCGAGTAGTTTTCATAGCATTCACCATTTTATGGGCACTTCTAATTTGTTTTCCTTGAAGACACTCTTCACAGATCATTTTTTCTTGACTATTGATCTTGGGCAGTCCTTCAACATATTTGTTTAGATGGGATAAGTCCCTGTAGTTTACATGCCCAAGTCTTTGATGCCATAACTTAGCTTCATCAATACTAGTTAATAGGCAAGAAGCAGAGGATGAAGTATTTGTTTTTCCCACCACATAATAGTTATCGGTAGTTCTAAGACCTCTCAATATTATCTTTCCATTCCTTGAGATCTCACAACTATGACTACTAAAGTTTACGGCATAATCTTTATCACAGATTTGAGATATGCTAAGTAAATTATGTTTCAACCCATCAACGCACAAAACATTCTC
Organism: Sextonia rubra; assembly: GCA_037013555.1. Taxonomy (NCBI): domain Eukaryota; kingdom Viridiplantae; phylum Streptophyta; class Magnoliopsida; order Laurales; family Lauraceae; genus Sextonia; species Sextonia rubra. Next base: position 72,614,191 of record JASUAD010000001.1, read on the forward strand.
AAAAGGTGGTAAGTTTGGAACATTTAAAGTTCTTTTCCCAATAATTTTCGCAGTACTACCATCACCAAAAGTAACCATGCCTCCATCGAATTCAATCATTTTAGACAAACAAGATTTATCACCAGTCATATGTTTTGAGCATCCACTATCCAGATACCATCTTGATTGTTCTGCAGCTTTAAAAGCTGTGTGGACCACTAGATTCTTGTTTTTAGGTATCCATTTAAGTGTACTAGTAGTGGGGATCACAGTTGGTTTTTGGTGTTTCACTTGAAAGGTTTTATGTTGGGGAATAAGAATGTTTGCTCCATTCTTTTTGTATATTTCAAATTGTTTTCTTAACTTTTGGACTTCTTTTAACAAATTATCCATCTTTTGGTTTAAGGGGAACGTGTTTATTTGAGACTTCTACTTTTTGTTTTCAGGTTCCACTTTTTTAGAGGTGTTTTTCTCAATTTTTTGACTAATGTTATAATGAATTTTTCTTAACTTGCACTCCATTTTGAAATGACCTCTTTTTTCACAATAATGACAGAAGACATTTGATGAAACAGTATGAGTACTAGTAGATGCCTTATCCAAAGTGTTTTGAACACTAGTATCTTCGTTCTTTAAAGCACTTTTGACAAAAACAGTTCCGGAACTTGGGGACTAATTAGCATTTTTGTCATATCCAAAACCGGTCATGTCTTTATAAGCTTTCCCAATTTTGAATAGTCTAATGTATTTCTCATCATTTTGAGTAAATCTGTACTCATACTTTTCTTTATATCGTTTCAAAATAGTCACTTCATTGTGGAGAGCATTATTTTCATCTTTTATTTTTAAAAGGGAATTTTCATTTTCTCTTAATTTGATTACATTTTCTCTTTTTGTTGATGATTGGATTTTTACACTTTTGAGTTCTTTGATTAATTCTTCCTTTTCAGCATTAATACTGTCAACCTTTTCTTTTAAATTCTTAATTTTGTTTTGTTGATTGCTTACAGTTTCAACGAGCCTACAGGTTCCCTCATAGAGTAGTTCATAGGAATCCATGGTGTTGTCATTATCCTCATCATCTGAATTTTCATATTCACTTTCTGACTCACTTTCTGAGATTTCTTCATTCGATATTTTAATCATTTCCTCAGAGAGATTGAATGTGGCAGTGGTAGCCATCAGAACTGTATATTTGTCTGATTCATTTTGATGTGATTCATCTGAGTCAGAATCTGATTCAGATGAATCGTCCCAAGTGGCTACAGGATTCTTCTTTTTGAATTTTCCTTTTTGAGGACAATCGGTGGATATGTGTCCAATTTTCTTACATTTGTAACACATAGGTTCCTTATGTTTACTTCTAGAGAGGGAACTTGACCGACCTTTGTATTTATCATTAGTGGTTTCATTTTTATACTCTTTCACCCTCTTTTTCTTAAATTGTTTCAAAAATCTTTTAGCCAAAAGGGCCACATCTTCATCCTCGTCATTACTAGTTATTCCTATGTCATCTTTAGAGGAAGATGTGTTATGAGAGGTGATTAGAGCGATTGATTTCTTTTTGTCATTGTTAAATTTGAGTTCAAAGGTCTGAGGGGATCCCACTAAATCTTCAATTTTCATTTGTTCCGAATCCTTGTGTTCTTCTATAGAGGTTACCTTAGGATGGAATCTTTCCGGAAGTGATCTCAAGATTTTACTACAAATTTTACCTTCCGGAAGGGTTTCGCCAAGAGCCCACATTTCATTTACAATTTTCATGAGCTTAGTATGGAAGTCAGTAAACATTTCATTTTCTTCCATGTGAATGTTTTCGAACTGACTCGTGAGCATCTGAAGTTTAGATCTTTTGACAACTGAGGTACCCTCATAAGTTACTTCAAGGATTCTCCATGCCTGTTTTGCATTAGTGGTTGTCATGATCTTTTTAAACTCTTCTTGATTCATGGCACCCACTATAGCATTGTAAGCTCTAGCATTATTTTGTCTAAGAAGTAGCTGAGCAGGAGACCATCTAGCTGGATCTAATGGTCTAGTGGTTGTGACACCATTTATAGTCACATCTTCAGTGGGTTCCGTCCAGCCTTTCTTTATAGCGTCCCAAACAGCCCAGTCCATGGACTTTAAAAATGCTGTCATTCGGGCTTTCCAGAAGGCATAATTTGTTCCATCAAAGAAAGGTGGATGGGTGATAGAGCTTCCTTCAGGATTCATGGTGAATCTAGCAAAAGATGGATCTACTTCAGGTTATTACACCCTTAAGAAGTAACCCGCTTTGATACCAATTGAAAGTGCAATAACTAGATTTCACCAAGTCCTAAAGGGGGGCTGAATAGGACTATTAAAAATTTCTTTTCAAGAATTAGGTTTTATTAGTGGGCAATTTGAAAGATTAATTAAAATTGAGAGTCCCCAAGAAGATTAAGAGAGATATTCAGAGTTGTGAGTGCTTACAGTATGTAGAAATGCAACTAGAGTAACAAAGATGTAGCTTAGAAATGATGATCAACTCAAGTGACAAGAATGCAAGGCAATATCCACACACAACAAGCAATAAACACAGTGATTTATAGTGGTTCGGTCCTAGACCTACATCCACTCTCAAGAGCAATCTTTCTTGGTTCCACTAAATAAGAGGTACTTACATAACATACACCTCTTGCAACAGTTTTTGATTCGGTGGTTTGTCTTCCACCAACTGGGGTTTTTGATCAGGTGGTTGATCCTTGATCTAGTCCACCAATTACAACAATTTTTGATGCGGTGGTTTGTCTTCCACCAAATACAGCAATGTGAATTGAAATATTAAAGAACACCTAAACAAGGAATTGTATACCTTGGTTTTGAGTGGTGCTCTTAATGCTTGAAAGACTACCTCCAAGCTTTGGCCTCTGGCTCTTGCTCCTTGGTGATGAAGATCTTCAGATGAGTGCTCAGCCAAGGGAAGAGGTTTTAAGAGGGTTTGGAAGGCTAAGGTATTCTCTCAGATTTAATGGAGCATTTCCTAAATCACCAACTACTCTTCTTGAAACAATAATGACACTTTGAGGTGTTGGAGAGTAGGTGGTTGTGGGAGCTTTGAAGATGATTTTAATGGAGGTGCAAAGGCTCAGCTATACTAGTGATTTTTACAGTAATAAATTCAGTGGTTGGAGCAAGGGAGAGGTCCTCTTTAAATACAGATAAGCTCCAACGGATAGATCTACGGCTAAGAACAGAATGGTCTACGGCTTAGCCGTAAGCTCTGACAACATCCAACGGCTAGTTTGACCAGATTCAACAAAAATTCCTTCTTACGGTTAAGCTTACGGCTTAGCCGTAAATCCTTATACGGCTTAGCCGTGAGCACCTTTCGGCCTTGCCTTGGGTCAGCCGTAGGCTGAAATCTCCCAAAAACTGTTCTCTGGAGAGTGGCCCGTAATCTTTACGGCTTAGCCGTGAATCACCCTACGGCTTAGCCATGGAGGCCTTTCGGCTTGGCCGTAAAGTCAACCGTAGGCATTATATGGCCAAATGCACTCTCTGGATTGTGGCTCGTAGATGTTACGGCTCAGCCGTGAAACACACTACGGCTTGGCCGTAACATTTTTCGGTGCAGCCGTAGGGTCAGCCGTAGAACAAAATGATTCAAAATATACTTTCTGGAGAGTGAGCCGTAGGATCTACGGCTTAGCCGTGGTTCAAGCCATAGAACAAAAACTAGGTGTTTGAAAACCCTAATTTCCTATTTTATTTCTACGGTCACTAGGGGTCACAGTTACCTTATCCCTTGGCACTCACAGAGGATCTTCTTGAGTGATCTTGAACTTCTTTGAACTTGCTTAGTCTTCATTGATAGGTCTTTCTTGAATGGTCTTGAACTTCCTTGAACTTGCTTGAACTTCTTTGCACTTGGCTTGATCTTCAATGAACTTCAGAGGTGAACTAGATCTTTCTAAAACCTACACTTTGGTCACGTAATTGACAACACACTCTTACAATGACACTAACACACTCCATTGCATTTGGGACATCTTCGTGCACACTCCTTGAGAACAATGGGCCATTTGGGACATCCAGGTTTCATATTGAGCATCCAAACCACAAATCTTCCACAACTACTTTGCATCATATATGTTCTTGGTTTAGACCAGCCATTTACTCCAGAACTATTGAAGTTTAAACATTTTCCGTCGAGCTATTTGTACAATAACGGTGTGATATTACAAGGCCATAGGATATTGCATAGTGTGCTATGCGATATCATAGATTCATAGGATATCACACAGTAAGATGTCTACAATATCACATGATACTCAGATATCGTTTGAGTAGGTTTATGAGAAATACTTGAACTTAGACTGCTCATAGGAAAATGTAAGGTCTGAGGCAACTCCACGGGCAATATCCCTAAAATCAACATAGGCAAGCTTTTCTTGTTCTTTCACTTTTCCATAGGTAGTTTTTATAGAAAAAATTTAACTGTTATTATAGATCTATCCACCTAAATTAAGGCTAGTTCTTTAAGATAGTTTACTCATCTTTAAGATAGTTTTAGTTCTTTAAAATAGTTTACTCATATCGTAAATGTTACTCTTAACAGTCGATCAAACTCTTTTGTAAGGCTCTTGGCGTTATTATATTTAATTACTTTCAATGGTCCCACCACTAAGGCCATCCAATTTGGTTTCATCTTCCATTTCGTTATTTTTCCATAGGAAGTGAAGCAAAAAGTATCTAATATTAGAGAAAAAAAAATAAATTTAATAACCAAAAGATGCTGATTGATGCCATTGTTCTATTATTTGCCAAGGACTGATATTCTAGCTACTGTCTATCTGTTGTATATGTCACTGTTCATGACACTTCTACTGGATCTTGATCCTCTTTAATTTTGGCCCTTCTCTAATAGTGATATCCATGCAAACTCCAAACTGTTAGATGATTGGCCACAGCCCAAAGGAAAATATTGGAAGATCAAAGTGTATTAAGATTCCAAACCACCCCCCCTCCCCCCCACCCCACCCCACCCCACCCCACCCCACAAAAAAAAAAAAAAAAAAAAAAAATCTAAAATTCCTACTAATGAATTGCCCTCTCATCAGTTTATGAAACTTGTCCAATCTTATATACCTTTGGATTCAATCATGATAAAAAAAGAAAAAAACTGCAAGTATAAGACCAGAAAAGTTTAATATCCTAAAATCAAACGTTAGTATGGGCATGTAATTTGGCAATCCTAATTAATGCCAAGACCCGTGATAGCCTTGTCAGTTGTCCCTGTAATTTGGGCACTCCCATGGTCGCCACACAAATCATGAAAATCAAGGCTTTTTTTTTTTCAAAGAAGCAATTTTTTTCTTCTTGATAGCAAGATTGGTTCACCAATGATTTATCAGAGATTTAAAACCAAAGGGAAGTGGTCCACTTCACCAAAAATCTCACCAAATGTTGGAAGCTTAAAGCAAACTTGTTTTGGTTGATATGGGGCTATCAGATCATTGTTTTGCTGGTATGTCCATTAATTGTGTACCATCCATTTTACCAAAGATAGGCACATCAGATTTAGTGTCCTGATTTTAAAACATGATTTTGTTTTATTGTTCTGGTTGACATCTGTTCTGAATTCGCCAGTTATCACTGCCACCATTTGGCATACATAATAATCTTATGATTAGAATAAGGGATATTCATGTGTGGATCATTTTAATCTTTGTCTGCATTTACGTATAAAATACATAATTCATATCTTTACACTCAGGTGAACAAACAAAGAAAATAACACTAGGATTTGATTTAAATATATATTTTTTTTGCTACAAGTATATAATTTTTAGATATTGATATCGTTACCATTCTTAATAAAGGCAAATTTATCCAAAAAAAAAAATGTACTACACCCTAATTCATTACATATGTGTTTTTCACAAACAAATTGTCTAATTCATATATGGGATGAATTTATTCAAAAAAAATATTATAAAAAAAGAGAAGTTATGCAAAACCATGACTAAATTCCTACTATGTTACAAATTGGAGAAGTTATGTGGCCAAATCGATAATTTCATCAATAGGGCCATAATTTGAAAAATTCAAACCGGTAAAAAAAAGAAAACTTTTTAGAAGTTTTCCAATGTATAAATCAAACTGAAATTTAAGGAAGTCTTCTAATTCTTTCTAATTCCTTGCATCAAAGGATATAGACTTTTTTATTTTTCAGATATTTTATCCTCTTAGAAGTTTTCCAATGTAGAAATCAAACTGAAATTGAAAAAAAAAAAAATCAAATCAAACTGAAAAACAAAAAATACAGTAAAACTTTACAATTGTAGCTATTGATTATCCACTATAACAAACTGAAATACCCATGCAAACTGTATATTGCATTGATTCAAGTTTATACTCACCAGTTCTACTTCTCCAATCTCCCCCTTTTCTCTTTCCAGCACCTTCAAATCCAAAAGCAACAAAGCCCATTTCAAGAAATCAAAGACAACCCAATTCTCAGAAAATCAAGAAAACCCATCCCAAAAAATTCAAAAAGAGGAAGATTTTTCAATAAAATCCAAATCTCCTTGTTGTTGTTGTTGTTCCCGGTCTGAATCCTCAAACACCCACAACATGGCCATAAAGAAAGAGACCCTCTTCATCTTCACATTGATCATATCTTGGTACTTCTCCAACATAGGAGTCCTCCTCCTCAACAAGCTTCTTCTCTCCAACTATAAATTCTCCTACCCAATCTTCCTCACAATGTGCCACATGTCTGCTTGTGCCATCTTCAGTTATGTTTCCGTAGTTCTCATGAGATTTGTGCCTCTCCAGACCATCAGATCCAGGTCACAGCTCCTCAAGATCTCTGCTCTTAGTGTCGTCTTCTGCAGCTCGGTCGTCGGAGGGAATATCTCCCTCAGGTACCTGCCTGTCTCCTTCAATCAGGCCGTGGGCGCCACCACGCCCTTCTTTACGGCGCTTTTCTCCTATTTGATGACTTTGAAGAGGGAGGCCTGGGTCACATATGCTGCATTGATCCCAGTTGTTGCCGGGGTGATTATTGCAAGCGGGGTATGTTTGTTCTTGGAGATTTTGCACTCAAATTTTTGTTTCTTTTCTTGAGAATTGATGTTTTTGCTATGTTGGGTGTGACCACAAGTTTGGTTTGTTTGATGGCTGGCACCTGCCACATTGGTTGCAGGGGTGCTGCTTTCTAGTGGGGTTGATTGGTTCTTCTAGATCTTGCCTTGGTTATTTGTACTTGTTTCAATTTTGCTTAGAAATTGATAGTTTTGCTCTGTTTGGGTGATCATAAGCTGCATATGTTTGATGGGTTACATTTGCTATGGCGCATTGATCGCTTGTAAGGTCTGTTGGTTCTTCCAGGTTTTGCATTGGCTGAATTTCTTTTATTTCTAATCTTCTCGGAAATTGTTAGTTTTATTGTATTTGTGGTGATCAAAAGTTGGTTTGTTTGATGGGTGCTCTTTTTTTTTTTTTTTGGTAGATTGATTGATTTGTTTTGCATTGGTCACATTGCATTTGTTTTGTTTCGTCAATTAGATTGATAGTTTTGCTCTGTTTGGAGTGATTATGGACTGGGTTGCTTTTGTTTTAGATTGATCGAATAAAATAAAATTGTTTCTTCAATTAATTTCCTTTACTTTGCAGTTGTACCAATAAAAGAAACTTGTGAATGTGATTTTATCTCCTTTGATTTTTTTTCCTTCTTTTTTTTTTTTTTTTAACTTGTAGTTTTTGGTCTTTCATGATCTGATGATTTTGATTGATTTCTAGTGTATCATTCAATCACAGCCTGGTGGTTCTCTTTTTTTCACTTATAGTTTTTGGTTTTTCATTATCTGATGATTTTGATTGATTTCTTGTGTACCATTCAATCATGGACTGGTGGTTCTCTGGGTTCCTTGTTTTGTGGATTACTTACCATTTGCAAATGATTAACTACACTATGACATTAGATTACTATTGGCTGAGTTGAGTTTTTCAGTATTGAGTGTCAAAGTGATGATTGGAAGTGAGTCATGTTGTGTCAACTTATGTATGGTCATCTAATAATTAGGAAACTAGAAATTGATTTATTTTGTATGGGTTAACTTTTGTTTTGTGAATTTGTTTTGTAAGTTTGATTGTTTTTGTTTGATTAGTTCTAAAATTCTCATAAATGCAAATTGACTTATTTTTGTGCTCCCCATACAATGGACTCTTGTAGTAGTTACAGGACTTTGTTATATTATTTCTTGGTTATTTAAGAGATTCATAAAGGGCTTTTAGATGTATATGAGGTCCAGTTATATGAAAAGATGCATCATATGTCTGGTTTGGAAGATATTGAAATCAGAACTCCCTTGCTGTTGGCAGGGAGAGCCAAGTTTTCACTTGTATGGCTTTATTATGTGCATCAGTGCCACTGCAGCAAGGGCCTTCAAGTCTGTTCTTCAGGGTATCCTGCTTTCTTCTGAAGGGTAAATTATTCTAGTACTTACTTTTACTAATTGGTTGTCTTAATATACATATATCTCCTGTGCCTATTTACCCTTGGTTTCTGCTTTATGTGATCTCTTACATTTATACTGTGACTCCATTCCATTTAAATATCTATAAGACTATAAGCGACCGCATCTTTACCGGATTTCCAAGAATTCATGTCTAGAGGAATTTCAAATTCTTCAGAAGCTGTGCCCTTAAGGTGGAATTCTAAATCTCTTCTCTTGGTGGAGCATTTGAAATTCCAACCAAATGCATAGATAATGGAATTTCAGGAATTCCAAAAGGTCATTTTTGAGACCTTTTAGGTGGCTCGCATTTGAAATTCTGGTGAAACAAACATGACATTTCAAATACTAGGGAACAAAATGTCACATCATGTCCAAGAAACCCCCATCATAGCAAATTCTTGTCAAATCACAGATGCATTCTTCTTGTATAATTATATATTACTTGAGAATGAATTTATTTACTGGTATGGGAGAGAAGAAGGGGCTTGGAAGTACCAGGCACCAAGGGAAAAGGGTGGCAATGAAATCTTGGAAGGTGGTAATTATAGGTGACATTGTAGTTTGTGGGGTCAAAAAGACTTATTCCTAAGAAGGGATGAATGCAGAATGTACAAAGCCGACTCTAGATATATTGATGGATTTATTGATGGGGTTCTATGATGGTGATGATGGCAACAGGTAGAGTTTATGGTAGAGAGAAAAGTGTGCTCTTTTGAAGTGTTTAAATTAACTTATCTTGAAAGAAGAGTGGCATTAAAAACATGCAGTGTTAAATGCCACGCCAGCTTACTCATATGGTGTCAAGCTGAATTGCTTGTACATCTCTGCAATCATGAAACTCATGTAGATGAAAACAATTTGAAAACAGTGAATTAACTTATCTTGACAGAATTATGAGTGACCATAAAAACAAGCATACAGTACTAACAGCCACGCCACTGGCTTACTCATATGGAGTCAAGCTGAATTTATTGTACATCTCTGCAATCATAAATGATGCAGGCCGGACCATAGGTAGGCTGACCAGTTGGGCCCAGTCCACAGGGCCAACTGAACATCCAGTTATTTAGAAATAATATTAAGTATTTGATTTTATTATGATTAATATTGTCAAAACAAGTCACTGGGCCCAGTTGATGGGCCCCATCCATTGGGTCGGCCCAATGGGCCCAAGGCAGGTCTGGCTCATTAAATTGAACCATATCTGGAGGGATCTTTTGTAGATTAATTAGATCTGGAGGGATCCTTTGTAGATTATTCACATCCTTTGTACAAATATCACAACCTGTATGTTTCTATTTTAGCTTTAGACAGCTACAGTAATTGTATCATATTTAGAAAGTGCAATGTTATTAATAGGCATGCTGTGATCGTCTCTAGCATGCAATTCTCTCTTCAATTCTGCTCTTGCTTGGTTCTTGTTTGAGTTAGATTTGTTCACATGGTATCAGAGCCCTCTCTGTTAGCCTGTGATCAGTAGTATTCATCGTTTGGAGATCACCTACGCAGAAGCATAGTCTGCAATCTCGCAGTCTATCTGAAGTGGAGCCCACAAGAGATCATCTGCTGTTTCCAAGCAGTCCTTCAGAGCCTTCGGTAACTGCAATAGTTTGAAATAGAACCTGATCGTGTGATCTGCAGTAATTGGAGTCATCAGTCAGTGGGGCCCACACTTAATCTGGACGAGGGAGCTTCATCCCACTGTGGTCGACCACCCAAGAGAAGATTTTTAGTGATTTTTTCAGATTTTTTGGACTGTTGTAAGGTACTGATTTGTGGTCGTCTTTGTTTTGGATTTTTCACCTGTTAGTTTTAATCAAGGCCGTTGATCTCTGTGGACTGTTATTGGATCTGATTGAAACCAGCCTTGCTGAGTGCGGATTTTTTGTTTCCCCTGCTTCTTGAAACCTGATTTGACGATCGGCCAAGTCCTAATAGCTAAGAAGCACGGACACTTCTAGGAAAGTGACGTGTCCGTGTTGGACATGTGTCGGACACTGACACTCCTCGGACACTCTCGGACACGTGTTCGATACTATTTAGTAGTGTCCATAATTAAGAACTAAAAATCTTAATTTCGGACACTTGTTTGACACTCTTTTTGCAACGTGTCCCACCATTCCTAACCCGTGTTTATAACTAAAAAATAAACATGTGGCTCATATCTCTTGGACATTTTGTTAACATGTGGTTATTAAAACTTATAAACTTGATATATAAAAATTTTATACTATGAAAAAATATATGATTGTAAATATCAATCATATCACAAGCAAAAGACAAATAAATATTTCACTAAAGAATAGGCCTCAAGATTGGCTTCTTTTTTGCCTTTTGTATTTTTTTTAATTTTATTTTAGGGAGGGAAAAGAGATGATCCGCCCTTTTCTTAATATATTTTTTATGGAACTATAGATATTTCATGTTTAATTATTATGAATTATGTTTTAGTGTTATATTGACATTTGATAATTTGATATTGTTGTTAGTTGGTACTTAAATTTTTATTTTTTGATTGCTAAATTGATTAAAAAAGTTAAAATGATATTATTTTTTTAGTAGATGATTATATATATATTAATATATATTATTAACTTGTCTCCGACGTGTCTGTGTCCTACTTTTTTGAGAAATGCCGTGTCGGCGTGTCCGTGTCGTGTCGTATTTGTGTCCGTGTCCGTGTTCATGCTTCTTAGCCTAATAGTCACAAAAGGATTCTACTCCCTGTTCTGTTGGACGCCCAGACTGTATTTTTTTTGTTTCTCCTTGTTTCTTGTCTTTGTTGAATTTCGGATGGCAGAAAAAATCACTGGAATCAATGTAGTGCTGGATGGGACCAATTATCCCTATTGGTCCCACTTGATGATGAATTTTCTAAAAGGACAGAAGTTGTGGAAATATTTGTCAGACAAGAAAACTAGTCCCGATGAAAAGGATACTAATTTTGAAGATTGGGACGCTTCTGTAGGAAAAATAAATTCATGGATTGCAAATTCTGTAGTTTCGTCTATTGGGAGTCAACTGTCAAAGTTCTCCCATCCCAAAGATGCATGGGATTATCTCGCACGACTCTATATTCAGTCAAATTCTGCTCGTCGAAATCAATTAGAATCTGAAATTCAAAATGCTGAACAAGGTTTAGATTCTATACATGAATTTTATGTTAAGATGACATCTCTTTGGGACCAACTGGCCTTAATGGAACCACAGTTTAAGAATCTCGATGACTCTGCCACTTTTGAAAAATATAGATGGGAAACAAGGTTAGTACAGTTCCTTATGGCTCTAAGCCCAGAATATGAACATGTAAGAGGACTGTTACTATATCGGTCCCCCTTGCCACATGTTGATGCTGCTTTAGTAGAACTTCTAGCAGAAGAACAAACTCAGAAGACCTTGGCCAAAAGAAAGACTGTAGACACAGATTAAGTCCTTGTTGCCACCAATACTACAGTAGCAGCAAAAGCTACAGTGTTTACTTGCAACTACTGTAAGGAACCAGGACACTGGAAGAAAAATTGTCCTGTATTGAAAAAGAAAAATAATCCTAAAGAAACCAATTGTCGGGGTAATCAGAAACAAGGAAACAATCGAAGCTATCAGATGGCAGCAGCTACCCCTGTAGATCTCTCTACTCAACTTCAAAGCATAATTGATGAATGTCAGCAACAATTGCTTCTTACCACTCCTACCCTTTCTAGTACAATCTCTGGAGAACCAATTGCCTCTGCTATGACCTCCTTCTCAGGTAAACCACAGTCATGGATATTTGATTCAGGTGCGTCTTCACATATGGTCTTTGCTTCCTCAATTCTACGCTCCAATCAATCTTTACTTGTACCTATGAATATCCAAACTGCTAGTGGTTCTGTTATTCCTGCTTCATCTGTTAGTCCTGTAAACATAAAAACTACATTCGGGTCTCTGTCCCTGCCCAATGTACTTTGTGTTCCTGGTCTTTCTGTAAACTTGATCTCAGTTGGTCAACTTGCAGATTTGGGATATCTAATTCTGCTCAATTCAAATGGTTGTATTGTGCAGGATCTATGCACAGGGAAGCAGATTGGGACAAACCGTAAAGTTGGAGGATTGTATGACTTAGAGACACTTCATGTGCTAGGCTCGTTGTATCTTGCATCTTCTGCCCTTTCACCTATCTCTTCCAGTTTGTGGCACCTTAGACTAGGACATTTATCTAAGGATAAATTTGATTCTTTGATTTCTTCCAATTGTCTTGGTAAAATTCATCCAGGTGACTTTTCTGATTGCATTGGATGTAGAATCTCAAAACAAGTTAATTTACCTTTTAATAAAAGTACTTCAGTTTCTCTTGCAGCTTTTGATCTTGTACATTCTGACTTGTGGGGACCAGCAGTGCAACCCTCTAAAGGAGGATCTCTATACTATGTCTTGTTTCTGGATGATTACACAAGATACACTTGGATATATTCGTTAAAACATAAATCTGATTTCTTTGACACATATGTTCATTTCACCAATATGATTGCAACACAGTTTTCAGCCAAAATTAAAACTTTCCGATCAGACTTAGGAGGGGAGTATCGATCACATAAATTTCTAAATGTCCTTGCCTCTCATGGGACATTGGCACAGCTCTCTTGTCCAGGAACTCCCCAACAAAATGGGGTGGCTGAAAGAAAACATCGTCACATTATTGAAACAACTAGATTAATGCTGTACTCTTCATCTGTGCCAATTTCATTATGGGGTGAATGTGCTCTTACTGCCACTTATCTCATAAACAGAATGCCATCATCCGTCTTATCTGGTGTAACACCATTTGAAAAACTTTTTGGAACAAAACCAGATTATTCCCATCTGCGTGTATTTGGCTGTACTTGTTTTGTTTTGCTGCCATCAAATGAACGTCACAAATTGTCTCCAAAATCAGCTGTGTGTGTTTTTTTGAGTTATGGACTTGAACAAAAAGGGTATCGGTGCTACGATCCTCAGTCGAACAAGCTACGTGTCTCAAGAAATGTGACCTTCCTTGAACATGTCCCATACTACTCCTTACCCTGCGCAAAACAACTAAATCCTACACCAACTGTCCGCTCTCTTGACCCGTTTCCAGATCTTTTTCCTCAGGAAATACCATTGTCTGACCCCACACCTGAACCTAAACCACTTCTCATGTATCAAAGGCGACCAACACCAGTTTCTACCTCCTCTAACAAGGTTGATGTCCCTTCTGCTCCTGAAGCTTTGGATCATGCACCAGTTCGATGGTACCCCTTGCGTACTCGTACACCAGTGCAAAAGTATGGGTTTGTTTCTATCAGTTGTTTCTCTCCACAATATACTACCTTTCTTTTTAAGGTTCACTCTTACTTTGAGCCACAGTCCTTTCAAGTAGCATCTCAATACCCTGAGTGGAGAACAGCCATGGCAGAAGAGCTTACTGCTCTTCAGAGGAATCACACATGGGATCTTGTTACCTTACCCCCTGGAAAGAAAGCAATTGGGTGCAAATGGATCTATAAGGTAAAAACTAGAGTTGATGGTTCAATTGAAAGGTACAAAGCTCGCCTTATTGCTAAAGGATACACACAGGACTATGGCATTGACTATGAGTAGACGTTTGCACCAGTTGCCAAGATGACTACGGTTAGAACCTTAATCTCTGTTGTAGCTGTGCAACAATGGGCACTTCATCAGTTAGATGTTAAAAATGCATTTCTTAATGGATATCTTCATGAAGAAATTTATATGGTCCCTCCACCTGGGTTTCCACACTCCTCCACACAGGTTTGTCATTTGAAGTGAGCCCTATATGGTCTTAAGCAGGCTCCTCGAGCTTGGTTTGAGAGGTTTACTAACGTAATCACCTCTTTTGGGTATAAACAAAGTATGCATGATAGTGCCTTATTCACATGTCAAACTAGCAAAGGATTGGTTATACTTCTCTTGTATGTCGACGACATGATCCTCACCGGAGACGATTATTTGGAGATTTTCAAGCTCAAACAGTTTCTTCATCAACAGTTTGAAATGAAAACTCTGGGTCCTCTTCGTTATTTTCTTGGCATCGAAGTAGGATATTCCAAGAACGGATATATTTTGTCTTAACTCAAATACTACTCTGACATCGTCCACCGTGCAGGACTCTCAGATATCACTTCAGTTTCTACCCCGTTAGAAGTAAATGCTTGGCTACGCAAATCTGAAGGTGTTCTTCTAGACAATCCTACTCGATACCGTGAAGTAGTAGGCAGCCTTGTCTATCTTACTATCATTCGACCTGATATTGCCTTTGCTGTTAATATTGTTAGCCAATTCATGGCACAACCAACTTCAATTCATTGGGGTGCTGTTTTGCGCATCCTTCGCTATCTTCAGGGCATTCAAAACTATGCCTTACTTCTCTCTTCCAGCAGTTCACTGTCTTTTCATGCCTTCTCCGATTCTGATAGGGCAGGTGATGTTAATAATAGGCGCTCCACTACTGGATTCTATATCTTTCTTGGCCATTCTTTAATCTCGTGGAGAAGTAAGAAACAAACACAGGTATCAAAGCCGTTAGCCGAAGCTGAATATCGTGCACTCGTTGATACTACTTCTGAGATCATTTAGATTTGGTGGCTTTTGCAAGATTTGGGTATTCATCTTCATAGCCCTACACCTTTGTATTGTGACAATCCGAGTGCTCCTCAAATCACTCAGAATGAAGTCTTCCATGAACGAACCAAGCATATTGAAATTGATTGTCATCTTGTTCGTCAACACTATAAACAGGGCACCCTTTCCCTCTATTCAGTGCCCTTTGTAGATAAGGCGGCTGACCTTTTTACTAAAGCTCATCCGTTTGCACACTTCTCTTCGTTGTTGCACAATCTCTTGTTGCTTCTGCATGCCGAGCTTAAGGGGGGGTGTCAAAACAAGTCACCAGGCCCGGTTGATAGGCCCCGCCCATTGGGTCGGCCCAATGGGCCCAAGGCAGGTCTAGCTCATTAAATTGAACCAGATTTGGAGGGATCCTTTATAGATTAATCAGATCTGGAGGGATCTTTTGTAGATTATTCACATCCTTTGTACAGATATCACAACCTGTATGTTTCTATTTTAGCTTTAGACAGCTACAGTAATTGTATCATATTTAGAAAGTGCAATGTTATTAATAGGCATGCTGTGATCGTCTTTAGCATGCAATTCTCTCTTCAATTCTGCTTTTGCTTGGTTCTTGTTTGAGTTAGATTTGTTCACAAATATTAGTGAGTTTCCTTTTATGTTTTGGCTTATTCCAATATTAGGAAGTCTTATTTCTTAGGGTTCAAGCCAACTCCTGTATATAAGGATGATTAGGTTTCATTGTAGAGACAGATTGCTTAGTGCCAATAATATTTTGAGTTGTCAGAGTTTTCTCCATGTTATTGTGTTTTCTCTTCTTGTGAGGGTGCCCTAAGGGCTGAATCCATCTGTGGATTTGATCAATCCGTTGGGAGCCTGGTCTATTTTTCTTGATCGTGGCTGTGCCCATTATTTTGCGTACTCAAGTTAAGGGATTATGTACCATGATTCTTTCAGCTTCGTCATCTTTGATTTTTGTCCTTCATGTGGAAAAAACTTGCTAAAACTGTATTCTCTGATTACTAGTCTTACTTATCAAGTCTCTAAATTGCACTACTACATTTTACTGTCTCATAGTGGTTTTTTAAGATTTGATGATGGAAGAAAAGGATTATGCTGGACATGAGAGTGGTGTTTGTAGAAAAGGATTATGGTGGACATGAGGGTGGTGGTCTCTACTTATCAAGCCCAATTACTGTTATGTCTTCCGTTTTTCATCATCTAGTCAAGCAACTCTTGCAATGGACCATTTTGCATATTGATGAAGCCATGGGTCAAGAAAACCTGGCTGGAGCACGTAGTTGAGATAGGAGCTACTGTAATGGCAGATTCACAGCCTCACTTCCTCAAATGATGGTGCCAAGACTGACTGTTGTGTGCCCGAAATAGGTTTAAAAATGACCTCTCATTCAAAAGGGAGACTTCAATTGATCCAAGGTTTCCTTGAAAAAGATCCTCTCATTTAAGCAGGGGACTGCAAAGGAACAAGCTTTCCTTGAAACAAGGTCGTCGCAATCCAAGGATAGAATAGGACTGTTGTGTGCAAGAAATTGGATTGAAAAAGCACCTCTCATTCAAAAAGGGAGACTTCAACAATTCAAGGAAAAGGAAAAATTGTACGTTTTTTAAGAAAGTTGCTGAAACTGAATATACTCTCTCTACTCTATAACAGTCAACCAATATATGTAGTAGAATCCTTTTTAGATCCTAGAACTCCCTAGCAATCAAATTACAATCACTTCCTAATATTAAGATCCTAGACTGTTCTACTTGGAAGTCCTGAAAGGTGAGAAATCAGAAAGAACATAGAAACTGCTAGGGTGGGAACAATCCTGAAAGGAAAGAAATGAGAAAGAAAGCATAGGACGATAAGTTTTGACAATTGGAGCAGTGGGTCCCATATGGCCCATTTTGTGGAAATGAGCCTCACTAGTTTGGAGGCCACCCTTGGGCAACCTATTAGTACAGGCCCCAAAAGGGTTTCTGTTGGAAGTAGGTGGGTCTCGTGGATAGATTTTCAAAACTTTTGACCCACTTGACACAGGGATCAACTATCTATAAGACCAAAAACCCAATCCAGGATGCATTACCCTCAATCTCATGACCATGTACAGTAAATATTCTATCTAAAAGATAGAATCAAATAACACTAAATATCCACAATAATCTACGACATGAAAGAAGTAGATCATACCTTTGGAGATCCGCAGTGCTCTAATGGAGAAGTTGCGACTCTACTTGATGATGAGAATCTTCAACACCTCTTAGCCTATGACCCGAATTGGATTTCTTTTTTCAAGAATAGTGGTGGAATCTTCAGGAGAAATCCCAACTCGAAACTCCAAGGAACTAGAAGAGAGAAGGAGAGAGAAACTCGTGCAACTTTTGCACGAATAGGGTTTTGGGCGTGAGAGAGAGTCTTATTGGACGTCCAAGAGATTTTATAGACTTTCAATTCTCTCCCTTATCTAATTGAAATAGAAGTCTTACTTCCAAAGCAATTAGCAACTTTCTCCTTTCCAAACTCTTCTTTTTAGAGTTCAAGTCGGATTAGTATTTTCCAATATCTTGGGCTAGTGTGGGGAGCACTAGGGATTCCTTAGAAAGCTGGCTCCAACTGGAACACCACGACCCCACATCTCATGTGCAATCCGGGCCCACAGTTAATTGCAAATAACACCACTATATAAATGCAATTGCACTCCAGTCTTAGGAATAAATTACAATGAAGAACCTAAACTTCCCAATTACCACAAGTACGCCCCTCTATCAATATCCATGGATCAATTGGAATAAATCTGTCTCTTCCAATCTAAGTTCCACATCTTATTATCCTTGAGCCCCAATTAATCACAGTAATCATCAATACCATCCAATTAACTCTTAATTGAGATGGGTGCGCACTTACTAATGACAAACCCATTAATTGGCACAAGGGGATAATAGAGATAGATTCCATCTTGATCATTCAATGTTCCCACAGTTCTACTACCACATACCCAAGACACCGAGGTGTTAACCTATAGTCGGCCTCACTCATTGGTGACTCAAAGCAAATGAATAGATAGAAACTTGAGTTCATCAATGTCTCAGGATTGAGAGCCTATTGCTAAGGAATTATGAGAGCATACCTTATTATTGAGACGGAATTCCATAAGGTGCATCTCATGGTCCTTCAATACATCCAATGTACCAGCACCGTGATCCAGAATCTTACATTCTGATGATCGAGACAAATCACACTATCTCATAGTGATCAAAGTGCTGCAATCTTATCAAATGAGATGCCCAGTCTCATTACTGGTTGTGAAGCTATTTAAGTATAAGATTTGTGACATATATCTCCCGCGTGTGGATTTCATCCGTGCACATATATCACATCTAATATACTAATGGGACCTAGTTCAACTCATGAACCATTATGTCATATGTATTGGTCATGTGCATGAAGTAGTAAAATAATATTCATCTCATGAAAGTAAAGCATGATTTTATTGATAAATAAAGAAATTAATCAATTTATTACATCAACTGATGGATTGAGTCCACAAAATCTAACAGTTTCAGCCCTATTCGACCCATTTACAGACAAACTATCTGCTATTTGTTTTTGCAAAATAGCCTATTTGATCTGAACCTTTTGCACATGGGCTTGGACCCATGTGCTCAATCAATGGCCTCCATATAGGCTATAGCATGCCCCACTATGAGAGCTTCTTGTGCTCCGCCACAGTCTGTGTCATCCTCCCCCATTTGAGTGGAACACGACCTTGAGTTGTTGTCCATAACTTCGTTTCTTGCTTGTGTTCAAACTTTTTAAGGGAGATCAGCTGCATTGGAGACATTGGAGATGTTGACATCGTTACTCTTTAGGCAGCTCTATTGGAGATAATATGGTGCAACAACCTGCTTCCACAAGTAAGATATCTCCACGTCTGTAGGTGAGCAAATTTAGAACACTCCTCTTTCAAAGTATCTCTCATTAACAGCTGTCATTACTTCTTTGAATCCCTTTATACTCTTTTTCATAAACTACCCTTAACAATTCTTTCACAAACCTGTTTCCGAAACTATCCTTCACTTATTCTCCGATTCTATCAAGTTTAACAATCCGTCACAAAATTGCAATCTGGAGCCTAGCCCCACTTCTTAATAATATTAATGAGGGACTGTTTGCCAATTTATTAAGAAATGGATGTTGATGACAGATGTTGATTGGATTTGACATTTTCATGAAATAGCTATTTTCTGCGGGAATTTTCAGAACCAATTCCTTAAGAAAACACAAATTTAATACATTTTCCCTCCTTGAAAATAATCAAGGAGTGAAAGATCTAAAGTACGAGTCAAGGTCCAACCTGAACTCTAGATCTTAAATCCGAGCCCAACTTATAAGAAATATATGATGCCTGAGCCCTATTCAGTAAAAGCCCGAGAGCAACTAAGGCTTGAGTCGGAATAAAGCCAATCTCATGAAGACTTTGTTTTTTTTATCAAATAGTTCTATTTACACCCATTCAAATAAACCAGAAAGAAGAATAATATGTATATTGTTGTAAATTCATCAGTATACATACAAATAATATTATATCTAAGGAGCTTGGGAACCAAGGACCAACTTCAATGGTATCTGGGTTCTGAATTTGGGTTTGGACCTGGTCCATTGGAGAGACAAATAAATTGATTACCTGCAACCCTCAGTTGGAAAAATTGCTATGGATCCAACATTCCCTTAGGCGACCAGGCTAGGATGTGCTATGGCTTGCCAGGGCTGTGGCACCCTTGGCCCAGCACAGCTTGTGCAATGCACTGGTCCGTGCCATGGCCTAAGGCACCCTGGCCTAGCATGCCCGACCCAATTTACAACCCTTTGCCCATGTCATATTTGTTTTCTTATTTTTTAAAATATGTAACATATTTTTGTTATTACATCACTTGTTAAAATGTGCATTATATTTTTTTCTACTTAATAGCTCAATCATTTTTTTCATATAATATGTGATGGAGTGGTGATTTTGGATTGTTTAGATTGTAGATGTGGGCCATTGATAGACTTTTTGGCTAGCGTGAGAGAGTCCTACTGGGTCTACCTCTAAAGGAAGTTTTATTGGTATGTCTTTCTAGAATAATAATTATTATAATATATTGAAATAGATGTGGAGATAAGATATCAAGAAGTGGGGCTAGGTTCCAAATTGCAAATATGTGATAGATTGTTAAACATCATAGAGAAGTTTAACTTATCAAAGGATTTGGCTCAAAATAGAACGGAATGGAGAAACAAAATTCATGTAGCTGACTCTAACATGGTTGGGATAAGGCTTTGATGATGATGATGATGATTGTTAAACATCATAGGATCTGAGAATATGCGAAGGGTAGTTCTGGAAAGAGGTTTATGAAAGAATTGTAAGGGTAGTTAGTCAAAAGATTATAAAGGCATTCAAAGAAATAATGGTAGCTGTTAATGAGAGATACTTTGAAAGAGGAGAGTTCCAAATTTGCTCACTTGCAGACGTGGAGACATCTTACCGGTGGGAGCAGGTCGTTGCACCCAAGCCCTACCCTTGGCTCTTTTAGTAATTGCTTTGGATTTTGTGAGCTTCTATGGTGAAAGAGACATTGACAGAAATTAGATTTCTGTGATGTCTTCCAATGAGACTTCATTACGATAATGCGGCAGGAAATCACATTTCCTCTAATCTGTTATTATTGGACCATACACAGAGGCACAATATCATGTTGTTTTTCCAGAGAGTTTCTTCTAAGGAGATAACAATGCAATATAAAAAACCATCGCTAGATCAGGTTTCTGATTTTTTGGATAAGGAATTAACTGTGGTTGGCTTCATTCAACTCGTGTCCAGCTGGGCATTATTGACATACATGAACCAGCTTGAAAAAAAAAAAACTGAAAAGAAATCTTAATACTACCGTTATTTATAGTTGTTCTCATTTTATTTGTTTTTTTTTTTATCAGCTTCCTTTGTTTTAACTTATGTAGTCATTCAGAGCACTATATATAAGTCTATAAGGGTTGTGTGGGTCGTTTTGCTGACACAACTTATTCTCTCCCTAAACCAATGGAAAATTCATTAATTCATTCACATTAATGAAATCTGAGAACTCCTTTAGGCCAAGACTTGTGAAATTACCCCCTGTTTTCTTGGAGGGAATCCAGTCACATTCTGTTTTTCTCCAACACACCAGAACATTTGCCAGTTCTCCCTTTTTCAGTGTTCACTGATTTCTTTGGCTATTTTAAAAAATCTCAGTCTTGAGTGTTGTTTTCTGTTGCATGAGAACAGTAAATATTGCTGGAAATTTTCAGATTAAAGAGGAAAAGAACATAAGAGAGAGGATGAAAAGAAGAGAGAATAGCTGAGAGGGGGAATTGAGAAATCAAGAGATGATTGACTATGTGATCAGCCATCTACTTTTATCATTAGAACTTATTTTACAAAGATAATGTCAAATTCCTTTACATTAAAAATTTACAATCGATCTCTTTTAATCCCAATCCTTAAAAGATAATCTCAATCCCCAATCCATATAAGAGAATCCCAACTCCCAAGTATAGGATAACAAGTGTTACAAGTCTCAAGGACCACACACGATGTATGATTCCTTGACACTCCCCTCAACTGGAGGATACAGTTCAGACATGCCCTCCTTGAATAATATGTTGAGAAGATGGATCGTTCCAATAAATTTTGTGAATGTATTTGCGAATTGTGTATTGGATTTACAAAAGGGAATCATAAATAATCTTGTTACTGCCTTTTCCAATTAAGGAACAATATGCCTCATATGCATAGTTCTCTCATGAACTGGATTGGAGGCAACATGGATCATCGTCTTAAATGTTGGCTAATTCTGAGTTGACTAAGACTTGATAGGCATTATGTTGCAGTCTAGCCCCCACAAGCAGTTCCTCTTCAAATTACATTAGGATTATATTATTTTTATTAGTAGATTTCGAATTGCATTGTTTTTAGAGAAGTTTCTATTAATAGCTTTGGGTTTGCTTAGGCATTAAGTTTGCTTTTACTATATATATGGCACTGTAGAGAAGAGATTCTCAGACTTTGATTGATTAATAGATTTGTGAATTTTATCCTAGAGGTGCATCCTCGTGTGTGAAGTGTAACGCCCCACTCTACACACATGCATGATATTGTCCGCTTTGGCCCATGGGCCTCACGGTTTTGTTTCTGGTGGGCTTCAACCCACCAAAAGGCCTCATGCATAGTAAGGGTGCAAGCTCTCTATATAAACCCATTCACTTTTCCTCTCTATAGTCGATGTGGGACTCCAGGATGTCACAATCCACCCCCCTTAGGGCTGCACGTCCCTGTGCAGTAGCCTGCCAGCTCCTGTAGCCTGCCAGCCCTTTTGGCCCGCCCACATAAGAACCCGCCCACTTGCACCAGGTCACGGCAGGGGCCCACATTCGAACTAGTTGAGAGTCGGCTTTGATACCATTTGTAACGCCCGACCCTTCACACATGCATGATATTGTCCGCATAACTTTTCTGTCTACTTTGGGCAGTTTTGAGTCTGTCTCGGATTTTCTTGATGGTGTCCGTTGAGGATTGAACCCATTCTGGCCCAAGGATTCTTCGATCGCCAACTTCCTCCCAACAGATGGGAGATCGGCAATTCCGTCCATACAATGCTTCGAAAGGTGCCATTTGAATACTGGAATGATAACTGTTATTATAGGCAAATTCTACCAAGGGTAACTGCTCATCCCAGCTGTCTTTGAAATCTAGGGCACAGGCTCGCAACATATCTTCAAGAGTCTGATTAGTTCTTTCAGTCTGGCCATCAGTCTGAGGATGATATGCGGTGCTGAACCGCAATTGTGTTCCCATGGCCGTCTGTAATTTTCTCCAAAAGTTGGATACAAACCTGGAGTCCCTATCCGAGACAATAGACACCGGAATTCCATGCAGTCGAACAATCTCCTTAACATATCTTCGTGCCAATTCTTCCATCGATGTTCTTCCTTTTAAAGGGATGAAGTGGGCAGACTTGGTCAAGCGGTCCACAATTACCCAAATTACTTCATTGCCCCTGAAAGTCTTTGGAAAGCCAGAAATGGAGTCCATAGTGATGTGCTCCCATTTCCACTCTGGTACAGGCAATGGTTGCAACAACCCGCCAGGTTTCCGATGATCTGCCTTAACTTGCTGGCATGTTAAGCATTTTGCCACAAATTCTGCAATGTCCTTTTTCATACCATTCCACCAGAATTGCTTCTTGAGATTCTGGTACATCTTAGTACTTCCTGGATGAATGGTATATCGGGTATGATGTGCCTCATGCAGTATCTCATCCTTAATTTCCCGATCATTTGGAACACACAACCTATTCTTGTAATACAAGGTACCATTAGTAAGTGAAAAATCCGGCTTATCTCCCAATTTGTTGAAGATTTGTACTAGTGTCCCATCATTCTTTTGGCGGTCCTTAATTTGCTGGATGATTTCTGGTTGAACTTTGAAACTCCCCAATAATATATTGTCACCAATGATCTGAAAATTCACATCCAAGTCTCTGATTTCTGCTAGTAAATTCCATTCCGCTGTCAAGTGAGCCAATTGGACTGACTTTCTGCTTAATGCATCGGCCACAACATTTGCCTTTCCGGGATGGTAATTTATAGTGAAATCATAGTCTTTCAAAAATTCTAACCATCTCCGCTGCCTCAAATTTAACTCCTGTTGGGAAAAGATATATTTTAGGCTTTTATGGTCCGTGTACACCTTGAATTCTTCTCCATAGAGATAATGTCGCCAAATTTTAAGAGCGAAAACTACAGCAGCCAATTCTAAATCATGAGTGGCATAATTTTGCTCATGTTTCTTCAATTGTCTAGATGCGTAAGCAATTACTTTTCCGTGCTGCATAAGTACGCACCCCAGTCCTTTGAATGACGCATCACAAAATATGACAAAACCACCACTGCCTGAAGGTAAGGCCAAAACCGGTGCCGAAATCAACTTATCCTTCAGTGTCTGGAAACTGGTCTCACATTTGTCGTCCCAATTAAATTGCACATCTTTCCTAGTGAGACGAGTTAGAGGTCCTGCAAGGGAAGAAAATTTTTGCACAAATCTCCTATAATACCCTGCGAGTCCTAAGAAACTCCGGACCTCTGACACTGTTGTTGGCCGTTTCCAACTAGTGATAGCTTCCACCTTGGCAGGGTCCACAGACAATCCTTCACCTGAAATGATGTGACCTAGGAAATTCACATGAGTTAGCCAAAAGTCACATTTGCTCAACTTAGCATATAGCTGATTGTCTTCTAACAACTTCAATGCAGTGCGCAGATGATCTCCATGCTCCAATTCTGTCTTAGAGTAAATTAGTATATCATCGATGAATACAACAACAAACTGGTCCAAATAGGGCTTGAAGATTTGATTCATGAGTGCCATGAATACAGCTGGTGCATTGGTTAGCCCAAATGGCATTACCAGAAACTCATAATGTCCATATCGAGTCTGGAAAGCTGTCTTAGGTACATCCTCCTCCCTCACCCTCAACTGATGGTATCCAGTCCGTAGATCAATTTTTGAAAAGTACCTTGCTCCTTGGAGTTGGTCAAACAGCTCATCGATCCGTGGCAGCGGATACTTATTCTTAATAGTGACTTGGTTGAGTTGTCGATAATCTATGCACATACGCAAGGTTCCATCCTTCTTTTTAACAAAAAGAACAGGAGCTCCCCATGGTGAAACACTGGGCCTAATGAATCCTTTGTCTAGTAAGTCCTGTAGTTGCTCCTTAAGTTCCCGTAGTTCTGTGGGTGCCATTCGATAAGGAGACCTAGAGATTGGAGCTGTTCCCGGTAAGTGGTATCAGAGCAAAGTCTTGGGCAATCCTTAAAACACTTAGAAACTAGTAGCATACGTGGTGAGGCTCATGGGCCAAAGCGGACAATATCATGCATGTGTGAAGGGTGGGGCGTGACATGAAGTCTTCTCAACAATTTGAAGTGCCGTTGGACACGTGCTTAGGCACCCCTACGCAAGCCCTAACCCTAAGGCCTACATCACATCAGATTGAGTTAACTCCCGAGTCACTAAGTCCTACCACTTTTCATTAATTTGACAAATTTTTTATTGGGATAACTCTAGGAGGCTCTTAGGGACATTTTCATTGACTCTAGAAGCATTCAAAGATCCAAGGTTCGGTTCATCTGACTGAATGAAGTTGAAACGTGAGTAACTACTTCAATTTAAGTTCATTATTAGTAACTAAAATATAACAAATCTTTCAAGGTTATTGGTCTGGCTGTGCAGTCCCCCTGAAAAAAGCCACATCAATTGGAATATAGTTTTTCTCTAGAAAGAGGACGGTGGGCTGGGAATTTCCAGGCTCTCAGAAGTTAGTGATGCAGCTACGGGTAAGCTCATTAGGCAAGCTTTTTCATTCTCTCTGTGGGCTCTATGGTCCAGAAAATGGTACTGCACCTCTGGTTCAGTTTGGCACCATTCAAACCCCACTACATGCTCTTACATTTGGTGCGAAATCGGCTTCTCTCCTGCCTTCTTACTTTCATGGCATCAGTTGTCTTCTCTCCTAAGTCCTAAGTATGCTCAACTAGACTGTATTAGTTGGTTGTCTTCTACTGGGGGATGTTTCTCCTTAGATATATATATATATATGTATTTATGGAAACTAGTCTGTGCAAGAAGTTCCAAGAAACCTTGATTCTCTTTTGTTTGGAACAGCTGGTAGCAGCCCAAGTACTTGATTTTTGCCTAGAGACTCCTCCATACAGAGGCTCCCATGGTGACATGGGCTCAAAATATTGGCATTTCTCTAGCCCCATGTTGCCCCATTTGTGTAGCAAAAGTGAGACAAATTTCCATCTTTTTTCTTTTATTAGGAGTACTTCTGCTGTGCTCTTATGGAAATGGCTCCTCAACGCTGCTGGTTTCCCTTCACCATCTTTTTTTGCTGGATCCATTTGGCTATCTCTCTTGTTACAGGCTGTGATCAGGTTGCTAGATTGGATATGGGAGCTGCCTCATATCTGTGTGCTTTGCAGTTTGGGTAACTAGAATTAGATACCTTTCAAAAAAAAAAAACTTTTTTTTCAAAAAAATAATAATAATAACCTTTCAAAAAAAAACCTTAAAAAGGAAAACTAGAAATAGATGCATTTTTTAATGTAAACCCTTGTTAGGGTAGAAACATTTCAATTCAGGATGATCTCAAGTTGATGTTTCTTGTAAGGCTAAGGAATTTTGGTGGGAATCTTCTTGTTATGATGGTGGAAACATGGAAAATCCATGAATTGACTAACGACTCTGACACTATATGCATCACACTATAGTGATGCAAACCCTATGGAACGATTGATTGGGATGAAGGTGCTGAAGCACATAAAACATATCTCAAAGAGACTCAAAGATGAAACTAACCTCAAAAGAAAGTTCAATCCATGAAGGAAAATTTTAATTAATCTTCAAAACTCAATTCATGAAGGCAAATTTTAGTTAATCTGAAAAACTACCTCTGGATTGTCATACAATGCTCATAAATAGGAAAACAAAACCTAGAATTCAAGATTTCTAATGAAATTACAATTCTAATCTTAATTCCAACTCATTAAAGAGATAACTAATCGGCCACATGCTTGGCTGCATTGGCTTATAGGATTTGCATCAAATAGTAATATATATGAGCCTTCCAACCAACTAATGATGACGTCCCAGCATCCCAGTTTCTTTCTGTAAATTGAGGACTTGCTTCAAGAGAGGAAGTGGGAAACCCATTTTGGATCTGGCCACTTTGATGTCGTAAGAACACTTAAGAAGGGCCAAGTTCTTTGATTTTAAAGATGTTTACCAAATATTTCTTTGCTTTTGCAATGACCAAGTCATTGTCTCCTCTGATATACTATCATTTACATATGCATGTACTATGTTTGAATCCTATTTTGGTTTCTGCAATTCTGAACCAGCCGAACTAACCTCGATATAATTACTTCTGACTATAGATAAGTTTCTACAACCTGAAAACTTTTCCTTGCTTCCCCTTAGCATGAAATCCAGTGGCAAGGCCATATAAACTTCCTCTTCACGACTTTTATGAAGCAAGGCTTTTTTTTTTTTTAAATGTTGAATGAACAGGCTGTGTTTTGTTTGCAACAACTGATAGTAACACATGGGGAATTCAATTTTGACACATGAGAAATGTTTCCTAGTGGTTTATTTCATCCCATAGCTTTGAGGTGTGGCCTGTATCTCTCAACAGTGCCATCATTTTTGTGTTTGATAGTGAACACGCATTTCTAGCCGACCACATATTTCTCATTTGGCTAAAGAGAAAGGTAGACTCCATCATGGTATGAGAGTTACTTTGGCTGTACAAAGCTTCTTAAACACCAACTTTCATAACTATATATATATATTAAATCAACAGTAAGTCTTTTACAAACATGATAGTACTTCTGTACTTCCCTTCTACCTTCTTTCTCTTTTTACAGGTTCATTTTTTCCCTAACCTTTTGTTTTCTCTTTCAACTCCTTTTTTCAGTATGCACACTAAAGATAGTTATTTTTTACAATCAACTTAATTATCCGTACCCACATACTTTGTAACATCCTTCTGCAAAACACAATTTTCCACGGTATTCTTTTGTAACTCAGACCACAGGATCTGAAATATTCTATGGGCTTCACAAAAACACTTAAAATGTTATCAACTTACAAATAGTTGGACCTAGATTTTGCTGACAGGGATTAAAAGAACTTCTATTATTGTTACAGGGAAAAGTTGAATTCAATGAATTTATTGCTGTACATGTCGCCGATTGCTGTACTACTTTTGCTGCCAGTGACACTTGTGATGGAGCCCAATGTGTTTGATGTTGTTATTTCACTTGGAAGCAACAATAGGTTCATGTGGTTACTTCTTCTTGTGAATTCTGCAATGGCCTATTCAGTCAACTTGTCTAACTTTTTGGTGACTAAACATACAAGCCCACTGACACTGCAGGTCTGGTATCTTTCTCCTTTTTTACTTACTGATGTCTAACTTTAGATTTCAGGGAAGCTCTAGTATATAATTAGATGCTTCTTTTGAAAGGAACCTTTTGAATGCATATCCATGTAGACATGTGATCAAATGCATTAGAGTTTGCTGAGGTCCCTTGTTTAAGGAACTTATAAGGTCTGAGGACTAGGCAAAACACATAGTGCACCTAGGCAAAACACATTGTGCACTGAGGCACTCATTTTTGCACATGGACCATAATTTTATGATCCAGGCTGTTCATCTGAGACTGTCTCATGAAGTTCCATCGACAAATAAATTTTAAGCTTGATCAGTGACTCACAAATAGATAGTTAAAAGTGAGAATACACTAAAGACACACTGAAAATGGACATTTTGAGGCTATCCAATCTGGGTTTTTGTGGAATTTCCATACTTGATACTCTCATCCAGAGTATATATTGTTTATCTGATGAATCTGACTAGTAATTTTGGATGCCCCCAAAATCTAAAAATCTTTCAAATGAGAAGATTGGAGCCATTCAATCTTTGCCTTCCATACAATAGATGGTTAAAATAAGAATACATTTATGGCATGAGGAAAAGGCCAAAGCTAAATGACTTTGGGCTGGAAAAACTTTGAGCATACCACATCCATTGTGAGCCAATTAGTCCAGAATGCCTGCTTCACCAAACTATGAGTTCCCCTTTATAAACATGAGCATATCATATCACTGCAGTCTGCAGAGTGCAGATTCCTGAAAGACCCATAATTCCTTTGGAGTGAGTGACATATTATGCAGTTAATTAACAGCAAGCCTTCTGTCCATTTATAATCACTAAATTCTGGTGTTAAGGTGAGCTCACGACAGTCTTGAAAAGTTGTTAAAGATCTTTGATATATGCCAGGGTACTAGCATCTCTACGGAACTGCCTAAATCATTCTCATTTAATATTAGGGGCTCTACATGATTGTTTTGACTATCTGCCCACCTTATTTGGTGCAATTCTTCAGTGTATTTGACTTATGGATGAAGTTTGGGCTGGGAAAAGCCAATGAAAAGGTCGATTCTATATTCTTTTGGGGCCTATTTGTTTGCATTGGAATAAATAGGAATAGAATACTTATGATTTATGCTATAAGTGGTTAAAAAGAAGACCTAACATGAATTTTCATAAATGAGCATCAAATATCCTTGTATGAAAATAGAATCAAAGGAAAATGGTATCCTACCGAAATAGAATCCCATAACTCTTTTGTTGTCATACAATAGTAAAATCTTCCAGCAATAACGTCTTTCATAGAGTTAATAATTCATTTAGTAACAAGCATATTATCAGATTCCCTATCTCCATATTTTGGCTGATCCATAGATGGTTTCACAATGCAACCATTCTACACACTCAAGAAACCTGGCTCCACTGATAGCCATTCGAGCAGAATAAAACTACTCTTGCACTACTTTCCATTAAAATGATTTACCATGATGGAAGCATTAGAATTCACATTTACTAGGGATTTTACTTCAATGGAATTACATCCCCTAATTTAGATCCTTGACTATTTTTAAACTTGATTGGACTACATCTTTTTTAACAAAAAGAGTCCTTGAATAACCCTTAATAACTTCTCAAATCACCACTATGGATGAACACACAGCCATCTAATTAAATAAATTTCAGGATGTCTATACATACATCCAACAAGATCAGGTGGTTTTTCTTTTTATAACCCACAACCAATACACTTCAGATACCCATTAACAAACTGACCTTTAAGGCTTTAACATTGCTTTAAGAAGACATAGGAACTGCCTTAAACTGCTGCACAGAAGCTACACTCAAACCCAACAGCGTGTCTGTAACTGGGTTCTGGCTTCAGCAGTAGGGTGCTGATGTCTGGCCAAACTTGTACCAGAGGAAAATTGGAACCTTGGAAGCAAAGATATTTTAATTCTCAGCTATGATGATGTGGCATGGATATGGAAGGGACATGCATTTAACACATAAAAAAGTGAAGTATCTGATAGGAAACAGCATGATATGTTGCCTATTTTGAGCCATAGATTCTAAGGTGAGAAAAATCAGGCAAATGAGGAAAATTGGAAAGAGAAAAACAGAGGTTTCAAGACGAAATAACTGAAGAGAAAGGAAAATGATTGTCATATGCCTTAGGGTTGGGCGTACATTAGAGAATATATATATATAGAGAGAGAGGAATGTTAGTATGCATCCTTCTCTTACCATGCCATGAGGGATACTTACATGGCTTTCCTTATTTGTACTTGAGCATTCCCTTTCTTTCATAAGCTTTTTGCCTTTTGCGCCTTAATATATCCAAATATGAAAGTGTCCCTCACCATAGGCTGTGGGATGGATGTCTACTAATATTCTCCACACACACATACACACACACACACACACACATATAATAGTATGCATCCTTCCTTCACCATAGGATGAGGGATACTTATGTAGCTTTCCTTATTTGTACTTGAGCATTCCTTTTTTTCATAAGCTTTTTGTCTTTCGTACATTAATATATCCAAATATGGAAGTGCCCCTCACCATATGGTGAGAGATGGATGCATACTAATATTTTTCACACACACACACACACAAATATATAATAGTATGCATCTTTCCCTCACCATAGGATGAGGATACTTACATGGCTTTCCTTATTTGTACTTGAGCATTCCTTTTTTTCATAAGCTTTTTGTCTTTCGAATATTAATACATCCAAATATGGAAGTGTCCCTCACCATAGGGTGAGAGATGGATGCATACTAATATTCTCCACCCCCACACACACACATATAGAATTTACACACAACCCCTTATCTTTTGGTATTTACAAAATAATCCCTGTATTTTCTTAATTACAAATAAGTCCTTTCTAACTCTCAACAATATCTGAGTGTGCAAAGTCAGGGCCATTGGATACTTTGCAATGGGCATATCTTAGGGCTGATGGTCCTACATTCCATCCTTGATGAAGTGTTCAAAACAAAAGGCCAGAACCACTACTACATGAGTCTATCCTCCCACTTCTCTAGCTGTACACATGAACGTGTCATTGAAATTTGTCCAGTCTGAAGCCTTCAGCTTTACTTGGATTATACATTTACCATAAGTCAAAAACTGGCATCAAGATACAAATTAGAATTTCTAAACTTAAGAACTCGAAGTTCGAATAACTTGGATTTGGTGCGCATACAGTCTGAATGAGTTTTAAAATTTATAAACCTTGGTTTGCTCTGTACTTCAACCCAGGTTCCAGTTAACTATTATCCATTATACTCCGGTCCATTCATCAGTTCTGTACACAAAATTCATACCATGTGTAGCACAGACAAGAGCTAGCATCCAATTCTGAGCACTAAAGAAGCATGTCATTTACATCATGTGTACATCTGGTTCAATTTCAAAAAAGAGATAAAACACAAATAGCTAAATCCTGAAATGAAAAAAGACTTCCTGTTGGAGTTCATTTATCTCCAAAAGTAGTCTACAGCCATTCAAATCCATCAACATTGGAATTGGTAAAGGTTCTAGGGCCTGTTTGTTTGCATTAGAATACATAGAATTTTATGTCATAAGTGATTAAAAAGAAGAATCTAGCTATTATTACCAGTTGACTAGAGAATTTGGCTCAATTCAAGCAAGGAGAATCATTGGGTGATTATTATGCTAGACTTAAGATGGATGTGCTGGGAGTTGGACCTATACAAGCCCTTTCATCCATGTGTGCAGTTGAACAAGATCAGGAACCAGAAGGTTACTCTATATGTGAACTTCTAGGAGGAGTTAATCCTAGAGTATGAATCCGTATGTGTGCAAGCTTGAAGAGACAATTGGGGCCAAGCTGAGGTCAAAGGGAATTTGGGACCCAGTCATTGAGAAGTTTAAGAAGCACTTTTTCTTGTGGAAAAGACAATATTTATCATTTGGAGGGAGGATAGTTTGATCAAAGCTTGTTTCTCTGATTTACCAGTTTATTATTTTCTTCATTTAAAACACCTAAAGTGGTGGTAGCAAGATTGTACTAGATTAAGAGGAATTATCTTTGGGTAAGCCAGAGTGGTGGAAGGAAGTTGCATCTAATGAAATGGGGTCATGTTTCAAAATAGAGGCTTCAATGTAGCTTAGCGGCCGTATTATCGGCTGTAGTGGTTGAGAGGAATTTAAAACCTATTATAGCCAAGAAAATTTAATTTAAAACATTGTTTTTCTTATTTCTTATTCCCAATAGCATTTCCTTAAGTTGTATATAAAAAAAAAAAAAACCACTTAAGATTGGTTTCTACACATGATTTGAATTTTTTGATCACTTAAAAAATTCACACGGCTATGCCGTTATGCATCGCCAGAATCACTATGTATCACCCGCTATGTAGCATTTTGGCCACTGGCCAGTACACCCTCCACCTAAACGTGTTAAGGGCCTTGGTCTTAGTTATTTTGAAATTAAAACACAGGCTTGTTTTGGCTAAATTTGTTATGGAGGTTTGGAGAAGAGTGAAGACCTTTGGAGAAAGATTGTTGGTTGTATGGGGGAGGATAGTTGGGGTTGGGTGCCTGAGAGGGTTGTTAGTACTTACTATTCTTGCCTAAGAGGGTTGTTAGTATTTACTATTCTTGTGCTTTAAAGCACTTACTCTCCCCTCTATTTTCTAAGAGTTCCACATTGGAAGTGGACAACTCTTAAGGAGGCATTTATTTTAACTTTCTCCTTTGCTTATGGTATTTGCCTTGTTAAAGGGTTAGGTGGTGGTAACCACATGCACACGTGCTAGCCAGCCATGCCATGCCATCGCGTGGTGTGGCGGACTGCATGCGTGTTTGTTTCTTGGATCGGGGTGGTCCTAGATCTGGTTCCATTGCTCGTTGAGCCCATTAGTGGTTATCTATTATTACTTCTCCACACTTACGCAAATGACCATTGCGGGAGGTTAACATTCCATGTATTTAAATGTGGGACTTAATGGTCGAACATTACACTTCTTTGAAGAGTAACGTACTAATGACTCTTACTTGGAAATCCTATATAAGGAGGAGTTCGAGTAAGCTGCTAAACCATCCAATCCATCACTTCTCTTCTTTGCTCTCTTGTTCTCCTTTGGGCTTTCAGCTTTGTAGTCTTTTGTTTTCCAATGGCCGCTATAAGCTTTTGTTGAGAGGTCTATGGGATTCGAGGATCTTCATCTATTCAAGTGCACGGGTGGTGAAGATTATCTAACTAGGAAGCTGTCTTCTCCTAGGGCAGACGTCCATGAGCCATTGTACTTGTGTGGGCGCCAAAATTTGCCTAAAGAAAGCGTATTTAGAGACGTGATTCTGCTACCAATTGTTGGGTTATTTTTTTCCTTAATTATTTAGTGTTTTATTTATTTGATTTATTTACAATTTCCACAAAATAATTTTACAAAAGAAGGTTTCTAGGCATTGGTTGTCTAGGTTATGGGGTGTTATTTCCTATGTGGGGGATGTGTCTAATATGCAAAGGGTGGTCTTTTCTAGAGGGTTGGATTTTCATGTCTTGCATTTTTTATTTCCTAGAGTCTTTAGAATGGTTTTTGATAAAGAGTATTTAGTTTGTGAGTGTTATGAGAGGCATCAATGCAGATAACTCACATGGTGTTTGCCAAGATATAGGATTATCCAAAAAGAAGCCATCAAAAGAGAGGTTAATTTATTAGTTAGTCGGGCAAATGGATTAAAGCTGCCTAAGGCATGATCTTTAATCCATTCATGTGCTTCACAAATTAGATGGTAAGGTAATTTCTTTTCAATATATTAATCCATCTGTTTATTCATCTGCACATTTTCCTCTTTAGGTAGTAGTATCTATGTGCCATCAAAAAGTTTCTTTTTATTCACTAAATGTATATTCTAATATTTGTTCAACTGCAACTCTCATTAAGTCTTCTTACCTTCACTTTTTTTCAGGTTCTAGGTAATGCCAAAGGTGCTGTGGCAGTTGTAATCTCTATACTTTTGTTCCGCAATCCTATTTCATTTATTGGAATGGCGGGATATTCAATGACAGTAATTGGTGTTGTTATTTATGGCGAAACAAAAAGGCGATACAAGTAAGGTTTGTTTTCACTTGCTGATGCAAGGTCCTAGGCACCTCTTTATTTGTTTCAAGAAAGGGAGAGAGGATACAAGAGTAATAGTTCTATTTTGCAGTTACTCTCACTCTGTAAGATTTCGCAGACTCTAATCCCTAACCCACGATCATTGATTCTGTGTATTAGCTCAAAAGAAATTTCCAGAATCAGGAACAGCTCTTGTTCTTTTGGGTTTTTGTTGTAAGGAGGCATGATATGTATTCTTAAATTAGATTCTAAATCCACTTATATTGTAATCAAAATGTTCGTTCCTTCATTTGTGAGAACTTGTTAAGATGAATCATGAAGAAACATATATCTGATATTACTACATGCTTCTAAGTCTCCTTGAGACCTTCCACACTCCCCTCTCCCATGATTGTCATGCCCTAGCCTGGCCCCACAGGGACAGACTGCACCATCCTTATGTGTTTTCACCTGAATAAAGATCTCTCTCTCTCTCTCTTTCTCTCTCTCTCTCTCTCTGCCTGTTCTTTTGGTTAGCACCGCGTGACCAAGGTTTTAAATCTTTGTGCCAGTCTTGTGCCAATCAAGACAAGGATCTTTGAGTCAATGTCGCCTGTACCTGTCGTGCTGGGTTGGTATGGGTGCGTCAGTCTTAAAATTTTATAAAAAAAATTGGTACAAAACACGCAAGAATAATACATAATAGAAAAGTCCTAAAATGTGTAAATTTGATCATTTAATTGCATCTTCTAATTTTCTATAGAGATATTCAAGTTTTCTTAATGCTAGCTTGATGTTCATCAGTTTTTGTGAGTAATAGAAAGTTTATTTGACACATACAGGGCACAAGGCTATTAATATATATCTATAACTTCACACTGATGGTAACACAAAAATAACAACTTACAATCTATCATATTAACAAACGGTGGGGACTTGGGCCATGGGTGGCTGTCAATTCATCAATATTGCACTAGTTTAAAGCTAGCTCGATCCTTCCTGCATCGTCTTTATTGGATTATCATGGGAATCCCTATGGATAGAAAACTTGAAATTTATCAAACAAGTCTAGCTTTATGTCATTTTCGTAGTGTCTGCCACCAAACTAATATTCCTTGTATGCCCCATTATCCTTGTTGAGTAAGAACTTGTTTTGGGTACCGTTTTTATGTTTTCAGTCGGGTTATTGTGTGACTTATTCCGGTACCAATCTCGTATCAGTCTGTGTGAGTCCCATTAGTTTGTGCAGGTCCGGTGCGGGTCAGTCACTGCCATCCTTACCTGTCGTGCCAGTTTCCGTTTCGCTCATGCTGATCTGACATGACCGCGTCGGTGCTGTCTCAATCTCGAGGCTTTTTGGGGATTTGATACTCGACTTGTACGGACACCAATTGGCACACTCGGTTTCGTACAATTTCAAACATTCTTATTTGAGCTAGTCTGAATTAGACTCACCATTGGGTATTGGCCTAACTTCTATGAAATTTTTTTTTTTTTTTAAACTGTTGAACTCAAAAGCCCCTAAATCTTCATAAGAAAAGAAAAAAAAAAAAAAAAAAGAAGCCCCTAATTCGGTTGTGGTGATTTGTTTCAGATGAGTTCTTGTCCAATTAATACCGCATTAAGCATGTAAAATAGGCTTGGGCGGTGCTGGCCAGGGTGCCATGGCCCATATGCTTGTCTCAGGCATGGCACATCCCAACATGTATGGGCCTGGCCTGGTGGCCCAGTCAAAGGGTTATGGCTAGGGTTGTAAATGGGTATCCGATTCTCCGATTATCTGAAAGTTTTAATCTATTGATAACCGAGTTTGGGTCCTTATTTAGGAACCGATAAGTAAATGGGTTTGGGTATGGTTCTTATTTTTGGACCTGTGACCTAAATGGTTTCGGGTTTAGTTTCACTTTGGTTCCGACCTGTGGACCCGAGCCCCGATATATTACCCCAATTTAAAATTTTTTTTTCTAAAAATTAGCTTTTTTCTAAAGCATTCTTAGTAGACCTGGACTCGGACCCGACCCACCCCAAGAAATGGTTCCCGTTCCGGTGCTGGGTTCATTCACTCCTTAACGGCTTCAGTTCCAAATCCAAGAAATTGGTTTCAAACCAGTTCTCGTTCCGGTTTAGGGTCCGTCCTCTCACTAATGATTCCGGTTTTGAGTCCACCATAGACCTGGAATGGAATCGACCTGTTTACAACCCTAGTTATGGTTGGGATGGGATGGGATTATGAGCATTCTCTTTCCTAAGATGGTATTAATTCATATGGGTATTAATCTTAATTCATTTGGATGTGTTATAAGATGTATTATCATATGTGGATGCCCACATTGGGACCCACATGAGATAAAGGGATTCCTAAGGGTTAGGGTTTTCCCTATTAGGTTGCTTGGGGAGGAAGCAATCTTATTCTATAAATAAGATCCTCCTCCCCCCCTATTATGTACACACACACAGATCTAATGAATAAGAATCTCTCTCCCTCCCCTATTCTTCTTTGTCTCTGGTTCTCCTTTTTTTGTAACACGTTATCAGCACGAGTGCCCTGCTACTTTCTCTCGCACAAGTGCCCGTTTTTCCTCCGGAACGATACGCTCGTTTCCGATATTTCACTTTTGCCGCATCAGAGCTTCAAGAGACTAGCTTATCTTCGTCTTCTCTCCTTTTTCACGCGTCTCCGTTTTCCAAAGCCTGGTCGTCATCTCTGCTCTTTTTGGCTTTTCTGGCCCTTCTGCTTTTGATTTGAGTGCAGTTGATAAGATCTAGACATCTACTTCTTCGTTTTGCGTTTCCCTCATCTTTCTCCAACTTCGAGCGTGATTTTCTCTGAGATTTGTCGGTGAGAATGATGTTCCTTTCGTTCCTCCTGCTTTAGATTTGGTTCGGCTTTTGATAGATGTCTTAAGGCTTCTCGAGCAGTCACACACTCCGATGGGTCGTATCTAAGAAGGCCCTGAAGAAGATCAATCAGATCCCCTGCCGAGTGATCAACATGCTGCATTACAAGGTTCTGCAAGAGCACAACGGGGGCCAAAAAGGCACACAAAAGCTTGGTGAGAAAAATCGAAGAAACACACTTTTATAATACCAACCAGTCTCTAATCCAACCCAGATTCTCTGCAAGACCTATTAATATACCTGAAGACGGGGCGATTCTGCCGTAGTGGTGGGGAGCGGCTGTGGTAGTCGCCTCTGGTGACAGCCTTCCCCTTGGCCGGAGAGTAAAGAGGAGTGGCGGCGAAGACGCTGCTTTTGAGTCCGATGATGGTGGACATGGCTCACACCCATCAATGGATGGCCCAGATCTGGTCTGGTCGGATCAATCGGCTTCCATGACCATTGGATCAGCAGTAGTTGCTGTTGCCGGGGAAGCCGCTGCCGTCGGACGATGTCGGACCTCGTTGGTCGCCCCCTATTTCACCGCTGCAGAGGTAACGCAGGTGGTCACTGGGTTCTATTGCAGAACCCAATCCTGTAGCGAGGAAGATGATAGGAGAAAGGGTCAGGTCAAGATCAGGTCGGGTTGACTTGACCTGTTACAGGGAGCCCAGCCATGAGACAGGATTGCAGGTCGAGTTTGGGTCAGTTCAGACCTGACCCGCTTTGCAGAACCCAATAGTTCTAGCAGTGTTGTTCAGGTCGAGTCAGGTCAACCTGAAATAGTTTACAGCAATCCAGGCCTTGAGTCAGTTGCTGACATCAGCATGCATCAGCTAGCTGTACGGTCAAAGGCAAATGACCAGATCGATGGCAGAAACTTGTTTCTGCGATATCTTGACGATCCGAAGTCCGATTTGAGATCCGTTTGCGCCTATGGAAAGCTCGTGAGCAGATCTACACATTGGCGCCAAAACGAGGATAATTCAAAGGTTAAGTAATTTCTTCTTATTTTATGATCCTTTATTAGTTTGATAATTATACACTTGCATTTATTTTTATTCCTTTTCGATATGCAAGTATTTATAATTTTAATTCTAGTGATGAATAATTTATTATTTCTTATCAAAAGGAGATTATGATAAAAAAAAAAATTGAAAATCATGGATCATAAATAGAACCAGAAGTTCTATGCAAGAAATTGGAACCCGAAGTTCCATATGATATTCAGAACCAGAAGTTCTATATGGAATCAATAATTCGGACTCGAAGTTCCGTAAATTATTTTAATCTATGAACCAAAAGTTCTTTCAAATTCGGACCAGAAGATCCGTTGTTTATTTTACTCTGAAACCAGAAGTTTTCAGATCTACAATACGTATTCGAAGTTTCATATGATACTTAGAACTAAAAGTTCTATATCGAATAAATAACCTGAACCTGCAGTTCTGTATGTTATTCTAATTTAGAACCAGAAGTTCTAACTCGGACCTGAAGATCCATGAATTATCCTAATCTAGAACCTGAAGTTCTAATTTGTACTGAAAGATTTATGAACCACTCTAATTCAGAACCAGAAGTTCTGATTCTTAAGCTGAGAATCTGATGTTCTAAACTTCAATTTCTAAATTCTTCATCACATTTTTCTTATTATCTTTGATTGGATGTTAAGAACCTGAAGTTCTACATTTTATTTTCTGTTTCTCATATACATTTATTTTTATATTCTATAACATTGTACTGCATGCTTGATATAATTCCTTCGGTATAATTATCACTAATAATTATCTGAAACTTTAGTTTGATGAATTTATTATTGCTAGAAGCAGTAGTTCCAAATAATAGAACCTGAAGTTCTATATCCAATGAATAATTTGGACCCGAAGATCCATACATTATCTGGAACCAGAAGTTCTAAAATTTAGAATATGAACCCGAAGATTCATATTCATAATCAAACTTGGGCTTGAGTATTTTGGGCCACGTGAAAGGCTCACCGAATTATTGGGCTAGTGGGCTACTTGGGTCGTTACAAATGGTATCAGAGCCTATAACCCACAGGAAATGTGGGATCCCCAATCCCGCTGGGAAAGCCCTTGAGGCAAGATCAGGACTTATTCTTTTATCCCCCGTATATTTTGTCTATATATTATGTTTGCTTTGAATGCTGAATTGTTTAGTTGTTCTTATTTTTGCAATGCGATTACCTAGTTATGTGAGTTTATTATTACTTGTTATATGGATCATGGAATACATGATACTGAGGATAATATCTATCCAGTAGACAGTACAACAAAACACACTACATTGAAAAAACCAGAAGTTTTTCTCTGAGTTAGTGTTTTATTCGTGCACGGCATCGATCATAGCTGTATCCATCCAAATACTTGAATGCTCCGGAAGAGTCCACACGAAATATTTGTACATCATTACTAGTATTGACAGCCAGAAGCTGATACTAGAAAAGCTACGTGCATTCTCATCAGGCCGTAGGGCTATATTACAAGACACTCTTTAAAAATCGAATCATATTCGATTATGAGCAAAACGACAAAGTTAAGCCAGAAGCTTACAGCGAGCCCTCAACTTAGTGACCATCAAGTTTTAATGTTTTGGCATGATAGGTTAGGTTAATCTAGGGGTACTCTGCTAAGGCAAACTATTGATAATTCTGTTAAGTACTCCTTAAAGTACCATCTATTGACCATCCTTTCCACAAAGGATATAGTGTGACATTTGTCAACCCATCAAACCCGGCCTGTTAACACAAATTATTAAAACCTAGGGTACACTCCGTGACCCAATTATAAAGCTTGATATCATAGGTTTGTGACCTGCGTGACCCACAACGTAACCTCTATGTTGGTTATATTTCACCTCCATTATTGAATATCTAGACCCAATGACGGGAGATATATTTATTGCTCGTTTTGCTGATTGTCATCTTGATGAGACAGTCTTCTCGCCGTTAGGGGGAGATAAGAGAGTTCCTGAAGAACACCTTGTTCCTGAAGAACAATCCGTTCCTGAAGAACGGCGAGAATTAATGTGGAATACTTCCACTCAATCTCATCTAGATTTATGTACTTCACAATATGAGAATGAAGTACGGAGAATTGTGCACTTAATTACAAATGAATTCCTTGATGCTTTTAATGATGCAGCAAAAGTGACTAGGTCACATGTATCGGCTATGAACACACAAGCACGAATTAATGTCCCTGTAGGACAAGTACGAATTAATGTTCCTGAAGAACAAAGTCCAAATATGGCAGCAAATAAATCTACACATGCCAGAAGCATGGTAGACTTATAGGTTTCAAGGACTCAGCTCCCCAGAAGAGGAGAAATGAGCAATTATATCCCAATCATACTCCAGAAGAGGTATACTCCCGAAGAGTTTATGATAAAATCCACTCTCTCCAAATTTCCTGAAGAAATTAATGTCCCGGAAGAGACATGAGTCCCAGAAGAGACTCTAGAAGCCCCTGAAGAGGCAATGGGTACCCAAATAAATAAAGAGATCTCTATACTGTATAATTATTCAAGAGAGAGATGGGATAGCAATGAAATTATCATCGATGACGCATTTGTATATGCGGTAGCTACACAACTAATTGAGAATGATGATTGGGATACAAAACCATGTTCTATAAATGAATGTCGACAAAGAACATATTGGCCAAAATAAAGAGATACCATTAAGGAATTACAATCTCTAAATAGACGTGGTATATATGAACCTATAGTACAAACTCCAGATGGTGTTAACCCTGCAGGTTACAAATGGGTGTTTGTAAGGCAAATGAACGAAAGGCAAACTTGTGATACAAGGTTTCCCGTAGAAACTTGGGATTGAAAACATACACAGACATATATATGAAAATCCCAGAAGGATTTGCTTTGCCTGAAGCAAAGTAAGAGAGTACGTACTCAATATCAGTAAGACGTTCATTGTACAGCTTGAAGTATTCCAGAAGAATATGGTACAATCGTCTTAGTGGATATTTATCTAAGTAAGAGTATGAAAACAATCCCATTTGCCTGTTCCTGTTTATACAATCCTTAAATGGATTTATAATAGTAGGAGTTTATGTAAATAACATAAATCTAATCGAAACTCCAGAAAAGCTCGAGAAAACTATTGACTATTGTATCTCGGCCTGCAGATCGAGAAAAGTTCTAATGAGTTTTTCACTCTTTATAAATATGCTTCCCATATATAGTTTTGCACCAAAGCTTTGGGTTGTTATTATACAAATGTTATGACATGTTGTATGTTTCTTAATGGTTGCCATCATTATTTTTGGTATTCTACTAAATTGACTTTGGTAGCTACTTATTCTAACCATGCTGAGATTTTAAGCCAGTGGGGAATGTGTATGGCGAAAATCTTTAACTCAGCATATTCGTAGTTCTTGTCAATCGTCTCTTAGTATAGGTACCCTGAGCATTATTTTCGAAGACAATGGGGCATGTATTCAACAGATTAAAGAATGATACATTAAAGATGACAAGACGAAACACATTATGCCAAAGTTCTTCTTCACTCATGAGCTTCAAAAGAATAACAAGATTGAAGTCAAGCAAGTTCGTTCAAGAAACAACCTGGCTGATCAGTTTACGAAGTTTTTGTCAAAACTCAGTATTTTAGAAATTGTATACGAGAATTGACATGCTTAATTATGTACAAAGATGTTATCATCAGGGGGAGTAGTCAATCAGGGGGAGTAGTCAATCAGGGGGAGGCATCCTGAAGTATGCTACCCAGGACATATGTGCGTTGTACTCTTTTTCCTTCTCTAGGTTTTGTCCCACTGGGTTTTCCTAGTTAAGGTTTTAACGAGGCAGCATTATGCACGTCCAACACCAAGTCAATGATCCTGTAGAACGTTGTACTCTTTTTCCTTTGCTTTGGTTTTTATCCCACTGGGTTTTTCCTTTGCAAGGTTTTAATGAGGCAACTGTCATTGAATGGTGGTCATCCAAGGGGGAGTGTTATAAGATGTATTATCATATGTGGATGCCCACATTGGGACCCACATGAGATAAAGGGATTCCTAAGGGTTAGGGTTTTCCCTATTAGGTTGCTTGGGGAGGAAGCAATCTTATTCTATAAATAAGATCCTCCTCCCCCCCTATTATGTACACACACATAGATCTAATGAATAAGAATCTCTCTCCCTCCCCTATTCTTCTTTGTCTCTGGTTCTCCTTTTTTTGTAACAGGATGTGAATTATCTTTCCCAAGATGGTAATCAATGTCATTACCCTTGCTTAATTGTGTACTAGCAAAATGCGCCCGTGCTAAGCATGGAAAATATGATTGACGATACGAAATATTTATAAAAAAAATTATTGACAACTTCTAAAAATTTAAAAAAAATGATACTATTTTGGTGTGAATTATATTGAGATGATCAAAATTATAGTAAAGTCATTTGCTATAAATAAATTATCAATATATAAATTTACTAAAGATCTATCCAAACTGTTTTCATGATTTTCAAATCTTTGCTAAAATGAATTACTCTAGTAACTATCAGATTCACATGTAAAAGAAAAATAAATTTTTTTTAAAAAAAATAAAAAAAAGCTCAAAAACTTTATATATATATATAAATTAATCTTTCAAACAAAACACCAAAAAACTGAGAAAAATAAAATAAAAGATATACTAACAAATGATTTGTTTTGCAGTTAAATTGAGGTTGATTTATCAATTTAATTCAGTTAGCTTCACGGGAATAATAATAATAATATTATTAATAACAACATAATTGGTTTGTAGGTATTTTACTAAAAAAGAATGTGTGAGTATGGATTTTGCAAACATATTGGGTTATGGTTGGTTCATTTTATTGTCTACTATTTTTATAAATTGATATTTAATTTTGGAATTTCAACTCTACAATTCAAATAAAACAATATGAAGAAATTCAAGTAGAAACAATCATATAAGTTTTAAATATCTAAATATAGTTTTTTTCAACAAAACTACAAATGACCAGTGATTGGGTACAACATCAAACTTTAGATTTTAAATACCTACATTAATAAAAAAACACATTCGCATGTAGATACATGAATATAAGAAGATTATGAGACATAGACATATAAAAATATTTAAATTCATACCAACATCAAGAAGATTATGTTACATACAAAAGTTTGCTCTATGCATATGTATTACACCTGTATATATTTAAAACACAAATAATGACAAATAATAAAATCAAAGTAAAGACGAGAAAATGAATCATCAAAGAAAAATCACAATGGCAAAAATTAACAAACTTTAATGACTAATGAGACCCTATGATTATTGGTCGGTTTGAGAAATCAAAGGCTTTTTTTATGGAAAACATATGAATTCAAAGATCCCATTGAAATGATTTGATAAAATTAGTTGGAACATTGACTTGAGAATTTAAAGTTAAATTAGGAAACACATATATTAAGAAAATCATTTTGTATTATCTCTTATAAAGAATATCATATCTTTTAGAAACTTATATTAAGGAATTGTGTCAAAGTTAGACTTTCTTGAATATGTTTGAAAGGGAAATTTATAGTATATATGATTTTGTTTAAAATTTTATAGTACATGGGACTCTTGTGAAAGTGGGTCAGTCATATCTTAATATATCATTATAAAATCTAAATAATAGATTAATTAGAGAATAATATAATTCTACATCAATTATTTTTTTTTTCTTGTTCTTATTTTTTTTTCTTGTATTTCTCAGAGCAACTGTGATGAGATAAAACCCCATGCCCAACATGGGTGGAAATATTGGACCCCAAATGCAACCCACTTTGTAAAATGATATTACAAAGTAAAAACAAAAAATTAAAAAAAAGAGAGAATACAAAATCAAAATCTTTTAAATAAATAGACTGTAAAATAATGATGATAGATCTGATCTCTCAAAGTCGTCAAGAGTACGCGTAAAAGGTAAAGGAAGAGAGTAGAGATTCGTATATCGAGAGATAGTCATATGAAGGGAGAACCCATCTTGCTTTTCTTCTTGT
Organism: Sextonia rubra; assembly: GCA_037013555.1. Lineage (NCBI taxonomy): Eukaryota > Viridiplantae > Streptophyta > Magnoliopsida > Laurales > Lauraceae > Sextonia > Sextonia rubra. The sequence goes on from JASUAD010000001.1 coordinate 72,658,265, forward strand.
TTTGATAGGAGCTATAGAGATAATATACATTCTTGAGGAGTTAACAATTAGGAAGAGAAATAAAAGCTTGAGGAATTATGGCATAAAAGAGCCATTTAAAGGGAGGAGTTACAATGGGATAGTTATCAAAACAAAATTGATTAATAAATAAAAATAATTAAGAAATTAGTAAAAAGGTCATAATTGAATTTGGTGATCAAAGTTGAATTTTGAAACCAATTTCTATGATACAAATAATTTCTATGATATTGGCAATATAAATGACTAAAACATAAAAAGTATTAAAAAAAATAGTAAAGAAATGACCAATTGTATTTTCTTATTACGATGAAATGATTATGCTTAAGAACGGTCAAATAGAAGTCCAATAAAGGTAAATGCGGCCTGGAGCTTTAAAGGGCCATATCGTATAATTCTTCTTCTCTTCCCAATAAAAAGACCATATGGGGTACCTTGAGTACTGAAGAAAAGCGTTTAGCCTGGTCGATTTCTGAGAAATGGCAACTCCTTTTATTTTAGTCCCATTCATCTGACGTACTACTGCAATGGCAAGGAACATTGCTCGAACTCATAGTGATTCTAGATAAGGATTTGTGGAAGATCAATCCCATGACAACACTGGGATTCAAATCCTTCTTAAGAGAAATAGACAAAAAAATGATGTCTCCATACACAGAAATGGAATGAAGGCGCATTCTAAGCACATCACGCATTCATCACCACCATTTGTCTTCTTCTTTAGTTTTTTTTCTTGGCACTGGGTAGTTGGTAGAATTTATATAGATAGAGGTGGTTCGAAAATATTAAAAGAGGAAATGAGAAGAGATGGCAGAAGACATATGCAAGAATATAAACTTTGGTAGAACCCTTACCTCTTACCTCGTAGTGCTTGTGTAGATATAGTAGCTTGGCAGCGACATCCTAGAGCCGCACTCCCAACCCAACATTATTTCCTCTTTACAGGTAAAGAAGGCCCTTTTACAATGGAGAAGCTATATGGAAATGTGATAGGTAAAGAAAGATGGGTGGAGTTGAAAAGACGGTAATGTTTTATGCATCGGGACGGCATTTTTTATGTTGTGGGGTTGAGAAGAGGCATTTCATATCTTCAAACGTATTTAAGGACCATTTCACATCTATGTTAAAATCTTTTTAAGAAGATTTTGTTTCAAAGAATTAGTAGGCAAAAATCAAAGAGATTAAGGTTGGTCAATGTTGAAATTCAAGATAGTCAAAATTAACTAAAAGCAATTTGCTGATTTTTACAATTAGATTCTATTCGCTTCGTATATAATAATTAGCATTGGAAAGTCTTTCCTCCATCCTATTGGAATTATTACTTACGATTAAAGGCAGAGCAATGAGAGAATACTCTTTCTGATCCACATGTGTAACGATGAATATAAGTTTTGATATAGAAAAGAAAAAACAAAAGGAAACAAAAAACGAAAAAGGAAAAAAGGCCCATGGGCTAGGGTGGCTTAGTCCGGCTTACTCTGACTCGTGGAGGGCACAACCCAGCGCAGTGTGGCCATGCTGGGTTGAGGCCTTGCCAACCTGGGCGTGGTGTGGCATGACATGGCCCGTGACATTTCACGAGCTAGCATGGCACAGCCCAGGCTTGGTTGGGTTGATCTCCAGACCTGCATGGCTTGTTTTACATCTCTATGCCGTTTCCATAGGGAGACCTTTTTTTTTTTTTTAAATCAATTTATCCCTCCATGACTAGACTTGTGTGAGAGGTACCTCTTAGCAAAATATTAACTTATGCATGTCTATGTTTAATATATGGGTGCTTGTGGGTGGGGGAGAGGGTTATTGTTGAGAAGTACCCCCTCATGGCCTTCATGATAGGTAACAATTGTTGCACCATATTGACCCAACCATCTTCAATCCAACCCCAATGATCACAAAACTGCTATGAAATTGGCATTCACTCTAGTTTGACGCTAATCTGAATTACATTCATTGTTGGATTGAATTTCATTAAAAATGTGACTAAATAAATTGTTGAACTTTAAGGCCTAAAAATCAAAGGGATTCAGATAACAACGGGCAGCCCAGTTGGTTGGATACCTTATTTCTCACCTAAACATCCAAGGGTTTGTCCCTGGTTCCTATTCCATTGGGGGTCGCCTATTTTTCCCATGGCTCGGCTTTTCTTCTTGTGGGAGAGGCTACTTCTATGGCTGGGTTCTCTTATGGGTCCGTCCCAGTCCCCTTGCTGGCTCCTTAGAAAAACGAGGGTTATGGCTGGGTTCACTCATAAGTCATGAGAGAGACTTCTTTAAATAATGTAATCCTTTATATATATATATATATGTATGGATATATCTGGTGTGCTACAAAAGGCCTAAATGTGGGAATAAACATCATATTTGACCAATAATAAAAGAGGAGCCTTGAGGTAGAGTTATTACTTCTTTCAAGAAAATGAGTGAATGAAACGAAGCTAAGCTAATTTTAGAGAAAAAAAGCTAAACAGTTAGCTACCGTTCTCCTTTTAAAGCCAACTAATGTTTCGTTAAGTTCCACCCCCCCTCCCTCTCTCTCTCACCCCGTCTCTGCTACGAATAAGTTATCTTATGAATTTCTCATGCTAAGACTCCATGAGTGGGGTCCATATATATAAAATCAAATGGTGGACCTAAATCTGATTGAAGTGATCCTTAGGTCGAGCAGAGAGACTCTCTCTCTCTCTCTCTCTCTCTCACCCCGTCTCTGTTACAGACAAGTTTATCGGATGAATTTCCCATGCTAAGACTCCATGAGTGGGCCCTATATATATAAAATCAAATGGTGGACCTAAACCTGATTGAAGTGATCCTTAGGTCGTGCTAATTCATATAGAGACTCTAATTTTGAATGGTTTAAATTTTATAAGTGGGCTCATTGAAAGACACGTAAGATTTCTTTCGGTGCACGCCAGTGGAGCCCTCATGATTTGGACTTGGTAGTGTTCATTAATGGGGATAAGATGAGTGTGAAAGGCTTGGATTTATCCTAAGGTGTCCCCCGCCATACAGAAAAAAGATGGGCACCAAAGGGATCATAAATAACTACAATTTCGATTACTTCCTATTCAATGTTCTATCCACACTTAAAAGAATCATCTAAAAATGACGTAGTTTTCTGTCAGGCTTATTGGGTTGAGCCCACTACCATGATGTTGGCCCACCACTAAAGCACATAACTCCCCTCTCTCAATTACTCTTTCGTCTTCTCTTCTTCAATGAGGAAACCGAAAAGGGCATTGAACCCTTTTGGCCTTTGATGCTTCTCTTCATCGGTTCTTCATGGATGGTTATATAAGAAGATATTTTTGGAGAATGAGAAATATAAATCCGAAATCCCTATCTTCTTCTCCATTGTATCCATTCTTGAGATATAACTCCTCTACCCATTAGCTCATTCATTATGCATCCATCTCTAAGCCTATGGACAATAGAGAGTGATTTGAGTAGGAGAGATTTTAAGTAGATCTCCTTTACTTATTGACGAATATGCGACTTCATCCTTCGCGTGGATTGGTTACTTGCGTTGTAGTAGACTTGTTGCACTTGATCCAAAGCTTCCGTAGCAATCTTTGACTAACAGTGGTATCAAAGACTTAATCTAGTTCACTCACGTAAGGATTCCATCACAGAAGATTGCCTTTGAGGTATTCCTATTTTTCCTGCTGTAACAATAAATATTTTTCCTTCTGCATTTCATCTAAAATCTCGTCAAAGGCCCAATCTGAACTATTAATCTAATCTATAGCAGTGGGCTATTTACTCTCTTGTTCTAATCTATATAGAATAATTTTGTGCCCAAACTTTACAAAATTTTTTGGTGGACCATTCTTCAGTATTCACTTTGATAGATTAGGCCCACCTATTAAATATCAAACTATTTCTTTATTTTTGAGCCTACTTTGACATTGATGACTCAGAACTTTTTAATGCGTAATTTTTCTTTTGGTTGGGCAGATCAATACAACAATTAATTTAAGGGGTCTTAATAGTTTCTTAAATTACAAATTTTATGAAATTTAATATGATGGTAAGTATAATATGTATTAGTGTCAAATTAAGATAAGTACCAATTCATGGGAGATTATTGAGTGTGAGGGGTTTGTATTTTATAATGGGGGGCCCCATGTAGTGGTAAAAAAGTCATTTCTTATGTAATCCATAAGAGGTGCCTCTGGATACATTTCCAACCGGTAGCTCTCACGGCTAGGAAGAGGCATCAAAGCCTAAAACCCCATGTAGGACCCACTTGGAGGTTTGCCAATTAAAGGGAAACTATGTGGAAGGAAGGTCTAATTGTAGATATTCTCTTGGGCAAAGATATCTAAGTGAGATCATCATAACCATTCATTTAGGATCTTAAAGTTTTATTTTTTACTTAAGTTACCTTTTTATGAAATTCAATCCAATTGTGAATACAATTTAGATGTGCATCAAATTGGGAGGAGTGCAAATTCATTGATGATTAATGAATGTGAGGGGGGTGGATTTGATTATTGGGGGCCTACATGGTGGTAGAAACATTTGCTCTCACACAACCCTTAAGAAGTACCTCGTAGTGGAAATAAATTATTTATTATTATTATCAACATTTTCATTGATTGATGCATGTATGTCGTAATAGGTAGGATGCTCTTCTAGGAAAGGCACAAGCTTCCCTAGTTAAAATAACGGCTAACTTGCGTGTCCCACCTGTCCAACTCATGATGATCTAAACCACTCCCACTTATGAACCCATGTAAATTTTTACTCAAATTTCAACACTTATTCTAGTTTTAATAACACAAATTTGGCACCCATCGAATTATATTAGTTAATAATTAGAATTTGGACAACTTTAAGGCTCTCAATATTATACCTTAAGAAATAAGACGGTTAACATTAATTTATTATTTTCTTTTACAGAGGTGGGTCATTAGGGAGACCTTTCAAACCTTTGAGTCACCAAAATTGTCATGCTTTTAGGTAGGTCCCAACAGGCTAGCGCTTCCTTACATGGGGACAACTGGGCCACATGTGATATTTTCAATTCTTAGTGTTTCTCTCCAAATATAACGGTTACGTCTATAATGGACCAATCTATGAAGTGCAACACATAGGAAAGTAAGAGAGAAAAAGCTAAGTCTTTCTTAGGTTACAGTTGGCAACCAAATCCTAAGAGAAAGGATTTTTTATTTTCACAAAGCTGTAAAAAACTCATGTTTGACAATTATAGATGTCCAAAAATTTACAAGGGATGGTTTCAGGTGTTAAAAATAACGCTATAGAAATTAGGGCAAAAAGCAGAACATTTTTACCAATTTGTGAAGTTGAGAGACATTGACTATTGGCAAAAATCGAAGAGGGTTGGTGGCAGCAACAATGGGCCTAGGCAAGTCAGATGTTGCCCTCTTCAGGATGCGGTAGTAACCCATATAAGAAGGTTCTCAACAGAACTAGCCCTAGGATACGACGACCTTCTCCATATTCGCTTGGTCGCACACTAAGACTATGAATGTTGGACTCCAATGGATTCGATGCCTTAGAGAGTACAACGAAGAAAGTAGAAAGATAACGGAGAAGAAGAACTAATTTCTTAAACCTAGGCGCCCCATAGATATATCTAAAAAATATTGACATTGGGACATCAAACACCATTAAACCCAATTAATAAAAAATGTTTAAATTTTGTAAAATCAAATTCAAAGGCCATTAAATAAAAATGATTAAAATAAATGACTTTGTTTAATAAAAATGTTTTAAAAATAAATTAAAGTTTTCTACAAAACGTCACCAATTCTGTATTGATATATGGGTCTCTCAAGGAAGACTGGGCTAGGATTTGCAACCCTCCTATGTTCAACGATCACAAAAGATGCGCATTGTGGACACACGCCTGGGTAAACATTTTCCGGATCAGGCCCCCGGGGCCAAACCCGACTCGTGCGTGCACATAGGGCTTATAGCAAAAAAGTCCAAAGCAACTTGATGTGTATAGGACAAGGAATTACTTATAAAGCCCTCAAAGGTTTTGCACTTTTCTAATATGGGACTCTCACAAATACACAAAGATATCTTTTGCCTCTACATGAAGTAAAAAGAAAGAAGAGAAATCACTTTGAAAAACACCTTGAATCATTTGAAGCCCAAATAAAACCAATGATCTCCCCCTATTTTAAAATTTTCAATAAGCATCGTACTGATAAGGTGACAGAGCTTGAACCTCACAGTCATGATACAATTTTTAAACCTTTAAGAGTTAAAGTGACCAAGTCTTAAACTTCAACTATGTATATTGGTTTAAAAAATATGGCAAGATAATAATTGGAGTCCTTTGGTCAGCATGTTATGGCCATGTGCTTTTATCCTAGATTTCATGAGTGCTCTAGAAAGTTTGCCCAAGTTCTCAAAGAATGCGGCCCTACTTTCTCACCCAAATAGTTGAGTCTACCAAGAGTGCAATTGTCCTATGCACCCCACCATATAGGCTATACATCTCATTAAGATTAATTCCAACCTCATTCACTACAAGTTATGTACTGACTTTTAATCTCACATAATAGGAATGAGTTTTGAGAGACAAATATTCTCTTGTTGTCAGTAGTCCAATCATCGAGATAGCTTATTCTTCCCATTGAACTTATTTTTTGGGATCTCCCGTCATTTGGTTGAGTTCCCACTATTGATGATTTATGGGCTTAAGACCCATTCCTCTATTTATCACCTTCATCTTTTTCCTTGCAAGGCCTTTTGTCAAAGGATCAGTTAAATTGTCCTTTGATCTTACACAATCAATTTCAATTACTCCCCCTCCGAGTAATTGTCTTACATAGCTATGTTGCAATTGTACTTGTCAAGATATTCCATTGTATGTGACATTGTGTGCATTAATAATTACTACAGTGTTATCACAATGAAAAATAATAGGAAGAATTGGTTTAGTTCATAATGGAATATCAAATAATAAAATTTTAATGCATTCGACTTTCGTTGCGGCAGCTCCTAGAGTCAAGAATTTAGAATCCTTAGCGGAATGTGAAATGGAAGTTTGTTTCTTAGAATTTCAAAAAATTGAGGCACCTTCCAAGGTGAAATATAAGCACTTATAGAGTTAGAATCATCTGAGTCCCAGTCAGCATCATTGTAATACTCAACTACCACTGGATAATTAGAATAACACAATGCATAGTCCATATAACAAAAATTTGTTGACACAATCCAAGTTAGTTGCAAAAAACAGTAAATCATCAACATATAAGCAAAAATTATTATTGTGTCACCATCATATTTAAAGTAAATACATTTCTCAGCTTCATTTATTTTGAAGCCAATGGAAAGCATAATCTCATCAAATTTTATATGTTATTGTTTAGGTGCTTGTTTTAGTCCACATAAGAACTTTATCAACTTGCACACCTTATGCTTTTGGCCTTTTATGGTAGAACCTTCTGGTTGATCCATAGAAATTTCTTTATCTAAATCTCCATTTAAAAAGGTAGTATCGACATCCATTTGATGAATAACCAAATTATGAACAGCAGCAATAGCAAGTAAGATTCCAATTGAACTAATTCTTGACACTAGGAAATAAGTGTTAAAAAGGTCTACTCCCTCTTTTTGTTTAAAGCCTTTGTTTACAAGCCTGACTTTGTACTTTTCTATTGATCCATCAAGTCTTAATTTCTTCTTAAGAACCCACTTGCACCCTAAAGGTTTGGAACTTGAAGGTTAGTCAACTAGTTCCCAAGTGTTGTTTTATAAAATGGATTCAATTTAATTATCTAATGCTTCCTTCCAAAAAGCAACATCATTAGAAGCCATAGCCTCCCTAAAAGTAGATGGGACCTTTTCAACTAGATAAGCTAGAAAATCAGGACCAGAACAAGTGGTAATCCTCAGTCTTTTACTCCTTTTAAGTTGTAATTCCTTTTCTTCAGGAACTTCTAAAACTCTTTTGGATAAAGAGGGTTTTGATGTAAGTCTAGATTTAAAAGGAAAAACAGTTGCAAAGAAATCTGCACCTCTAGACTAAAATTGTTTTGTTCCTCTAATTTATGAAACCTATAGGTAGCACTATCTTGTGCATATTCTATGAAGACACATTCCGATGAGTGGGGGCATAACTTGGGCGTTTTAGGATCAATTATTCTAATATGAGCCACACAACCCTACAAACTAAAATATCTTAGATTGGGCTTCCTTTCTTCCCAAATCTCAAAGGTTGTTTATTAGTCTTAGAATGTAAAGTCCTATTCAATATGTAACATGCAGACAACAATGCTTCACCCCACAATTTTTTTGGACAACGATCAAGATGGAATCAACATGCATTTAACTATTTCAATTAAAGTCCTATTTTTTCTTTCTGTTAGTCCATTTTTTTTGTTATAGGGGAAAGTACTGGTTCTTTTAATCCCTCTAGATTCACGAAAAATTGAAAATTTTTTTTGACTCCTAAAAGTAACCACTGTTTTGTTTAATTTATTTTGAACTTCAGAAACATAAATCTTAAATTTGGATTAATGCGTCATCTTTAGTTCTTTATAGGTATACTTAAGTATATTTAGAACAATCATCAATAAAAGTAATAAAATAATATTTACCACCTTTAGACACAGTATTACTTAAATCACAAATATCAGAATGCACCAGTTGAAGCACCTTAGGCTGCCTTTCCACATTATGAAATGGTTTACAAGTAATTTTCGAATGAGAACAAATTTCACACTTCTTATGTTCATCAGTATACTTATCAATCAAGCCATCATTACTCATATTTTTTGTAGTTCTAAAATTAATATGTCCAAATCTACCATGCCATTCATCAATAGAGGTTACAATATAAATAGAAGAAGAAGAATCATTTTTATTAATAATATTCAGTTTAAACATTCCCTCATATGCATAACCCTTACTGGCAAATACCCCTTTCTTGGTGATTATAAACTGGTTAGATTTTATGACTTGTTTAAATCCAACCTTATTCAAAAGAAACCTTGAAACTAGGTTCTTTCACATGTTTGGGGCATGTTATACATTTACCACAGTCATAGGTTTTTTAGAAGTGAACCGAAGTTCAACCTTCCTTTTATCGATTATTGAAGTAGTAACGGTGGTTCCCAAAGTAAGCTTATAGCTGTTTGTGACATTGTCATAAGTTATAAATGTATCTCTATCATAGGTAACATGTGTGGTTGCACCTGTGTCAATCCACCATCTTTCACTTTTGGTAGTGGTATTGGTATTTACTTTAGAGATCAAAGCAACTAAGTGTTCCTCCTTCGTAACATTAGCTTGGAGTTTTTTAGGCTGGGATTGCTATGGAAGCTTCTATTTGTAATGGCATTCCCTGGAAAAGTGTCCTGGCTTTCCACATACAAAAAAAATCACCCTTAACCTACGGCTTAAACCTGTTGCTTATTAGTCCCTTGGTTTTTACTGAACTTATTTTGGTTTAGCTTTCGATTTTGTCTTATGAAGGAGGACATTATTATTTTTATTTCTGCTTAGATTGTGATCAAATTCCTTTTTTCTCATCATTCTCTTTGGGTTTAGTCTCAACCACCTGTATGTTTCCACGATTATCAGCTTGATTTTTTGGATCACTAATCTAAGCCTCTTCCTCAATTCTCAAATAGCGCTGAAGGCACTTTAAGGATTAATCTCTCCTTTTGTGTCGAATAGCTTTGTGAATGTCCTTCCCAGTGGGTGGTAATTTTTCAATGTTGGTTGCCACTTAGAATAACTTATCAACTTGGATTCCTTCTTTAACAATTTGAACAACTATGGTTTGTAAGTCATGTACATGGGGCAAAATTGATTGTCATTTGCCATCTTGAAATTTAGATATCGACTAGCTGTGTACTTCTTAGCCCCGATTCCTCTATCTTATTTTCTTATTAAGTGCTTTCTAGAGGTATTTTGCATATTAGGAATCTAAGTACAAATTATAAACATCGTTTGCCACCAAGTTCAAAATGTGGATATTGCACAAGAATCGTCTTTATTCCACTTCTTTTGTGCATATGAGCCACCAAGGCCTTCTTGTAACAACCCGCCCCGCACCATCGAGGTATTGTCCGCTTTAGACTTCCCAGGAGGTCACCCATCCTGAAATTGCTCTGATTCGAGCACGCTTAACTTTATAGTTTTTATGGAAGTCCTCACGGTTTTGTCCCCAAAAGGCGCCTCGACAGTTTATGACGGATTTTTACTTATATTCTTTACATTCAAGCACTCTTGGGACTGGGTCGTTACAGGCCCACCAGCTTCAGCCGGCTATGTCCCCATATCCACACATGTCGGACTGAAGATGGCTTCATAAGCGATGTGGGACTTTGCTCCCGCCCCTAGCCAGGACGCGGACTCAAGAGGTCACCCAAGGGGCATCAAACCCCGCCACTACTCAGAGGAGAGCCATCTCCTTCTCTGATACCATCTGTAAGAACCCGCCCCGCACCATCGAGGTATTGTCCGCTTTGGAGTTCCCAGGAGGTCACCCATCCTGAAACTGCTCTGACTCGAGCACACTTAATTTTATAGTTTTTATGGAAGTCCTCACAGTTTTGTCCCCAAAAGGCGTCTCGACAGTTTAGGACAGATTCTTACTTATATTCTTTACATTCAAGCACTCTTGGGACTGGGTCGTTACACTTCTTCACGTTTAGGGCATGGTTCAGTCAGAGTGTATGCTATTTTTAGTGTGGTTAGCATAAATAATACTTTCTGCTTCTAGCGATAGAAATTGGATTTGCATAAATACAACTGTATAATTGAACTAGATCATGATACGTGAATTTGATTGCAGATGTAGCCATATTTGTTCTAAAATTGTTAAAAATATGGCTACGGAAATTGGAGCTAACAGTGGAACAATTATACCAATTTGTGTAGTTGAGAGATATTGGCTGCTAGCAAAAATCAGAAGGGCTTGTGGCAACAACAATGGACGAGGCACGTCAGATGACGCTCTCTTCAGGACAAGTTTTGCCCCTTAGGTAGTAACCCAGATGCAAAGGTTCTCTCTAGAACTGTTCCCAGGATACAACGGCCTTCTCTGTATTTGCTTGGTCGCACACCAAGACTATGAAAGTTGGACTCCAATGGATTCGATGACTCAAAGAGTACAACATAGGAAGTAAAAAGATAATAGAGAAGAGAGAGTAATTTTCTAATCATAGGCGCCCCAGATTTATATCTAAAAAATACTAATGTTGTGGCTATTATAGAAGCAATAAAATACAATGTTCAAACACCATTAAACCCAATTAATAAAAAAACATTTAAAATTTTTAAATCAAATTCAAAGGCCATTAAATAAAAACATTTAAAATAAATGAATTTGTGTAATAAAAATGTTTTAAAAATAAATTATAACATTTTGCAAAATGTCATAAATTCTATATTGATATATGGGTCCCCCAAAGAAGGCCAAGTTAAGATTTGCAACCCCCTTGTGCATGACGATCATGCAGGATGCATGTCACAGACACACACCTGGTTAAATATTTTTTGGATCCAGCCTCCTATGCCAAGCTCGACTCGTGCGTACGTATAGGGCTTGTAGCAGGAGAGTCCAAAGCAACTTTATGTATATAGGATAAGGAACTACTTATATAGCCCCCAAAGGTTTTGCACTTTTCCAATGTGGGAGTCTTGCAAATACATAAAGATATCTTTTGCCTCTACATCAAGTAAGAAGAAAAAAGAGAAAGCACTTTAAAAATACTTTTAATTTTTTGAAACCCACATAAAAACCAACAATCTCCCCTTACTTTAAAACTTTCAAGAAGCATCATATTGGTAAGGTGACAGAGCTTGAACCACACCGTCATGACACAAATTTTAAACTTTTAGGAGTTAAAGTGACCAAGTCTTGAACTTCAACTCTATATATTGGTTTAAAAAATTTGTCAAGATAGTAATTAGAGTCCTTTGGTTAGCACGCTACGACCATGTGTTTTTATCATGGATTTCATGAGTACTCTAGAGAGTTTACCTAAGTTCTCATAGAAAGCCGCCCCACTTTCCCACACATATAGGAGAGGTTGTTAAGAGTGTTCTTGAAGCTATGCACCCCGCCATATGAGCTATAGTTCGCATTAAGGATTAAATCGAACCTCATTCACTACAGGTTATATACTGACTTTTAATCTCACATAATAGGATGAATTTTAGGAGACATATTCTCTTATTGTTAGTACTCCAATCATCATGATATCATGCTCTTCCCATTGAACCTATTTCTTGGTTCCTACTATTAATGATTTATGGGCTTATTAGGATCCATTCCTTTGTTCATCACCTTTATCTTTTTCCTTGCAAGGCCTTTTGTCAAAGGATTAGCTAAATTGTCCTTCCATCTTAGACAATCAATTGCAATTACCCCCCCTCCGAGTAATTGTCTTACATAACTACGTTGCAACCGTACTTGTCTAGACATCCTATTGAATGTGACATTGTGTGCATTAATAACTACTGCAGTGTTATCACAATAAATAATAATAGGAGGAATTGGTTTCGTCCACAAAGAAATATCAAATAATAAATTTTTAACCCATTCGGCTTCTGTTGCAGTCGCTTCTAGAGCCAGTAGTTCCTAATCCTTAGTGGAATGCAAAATGGTAGTTTGTTTCTTAGATTTCCAAAAAATTGTAGCACCGTGCAAGGTGAAAATATAAGTGCTTGAAGAGTTAGAATCATCTAAGTCCAAGTTCCAGTAAGCATCATTGTAACACTCAACTACCACTGGATAATTAGAATAACACAATACATAGTCCATAGTGTGTGTTAAATATTTTCGTACTTTCGAAATAGTATTCCAATGTTCAACACTAGGATTACTAGTATGTCTACTTAGTCTGCTTGCAACATAAACTATATCAGGGCGAGTACAGCTCATAAAATACATTAAACTACCATCACACTAGTATAATCAAGCTATACTACATTATACCATTATTTTTTACTAATTTAATACTAGGATAAAAAAGAGTAGACATTGGTTTACAGTGAATGTGATTAATTTTTCTCAAGACGTTTTCTATATAATGTGTTTGTAACAATTTAATTTCAGTGTTATCTCTACTAATTTTGATTCCCAATATTACACTTGCTTCTCCTAAGTTTTTCATATCAAAATGATTAGAGAGAAATGACTTGGTTTTTTTTAACACAATCCAAGTTAGTTGCAAAAATCAGTAAATCATCAACATATAAGAAAAAATTATTGTTGTATCACCATCAGATTTATAGTAAATACATTTCTCAATTTTATTTATTTTGAAGCCATTAGAAAGCATAACCTCATCAAATTTGCCATTGTTTAGGTGCTTGTTTTAGTCCATATAAGGACTGAATCAACTTGCACACCTTATGCTTTTGGCCTTTTATGGAAGAACATTTTGGTTGATCCATATAATTTTCTTCGTCTAAATCTCCATTTGAAAAGATGGTATTGACATCCATTTGATGAATAACTAAATTACGAACAGCAGCAATAGCAAGCAAAATTCTAATTAAACTAATTCTTGACACTAGAAAATAAGTTTTGAAAATGTCTACTCCCTCTTTTTATCTAAAGCCTTTGGCTACAAGCCTGACTTTGTACTTCTCTATTGATTCATCAGGTCTTAATTTCTTCTTAAGAACCCACTTGCACCCTTAAGGTTTGGAACCTGAAGGTAAGTCAACTAGTTCTCAAATATTGTTTGATAAAATGGATTCAATTTCATCATCTAACGTTTCCTTTCAAAAGGTAGCATCATGAGAAGTCATAGCCTCCCTAAAAGTAGTTGGGTCCTTTTCAACTAGATAGGTTTCAAAATCAGGACCAAAACAAGTGGCAGTCCTTAGTCTTTTACTCCTTATAGGTTGTAATTAATCTTCCTCAGGAACTTCTAAACTCTTTTGGATGAGGAGGGTGACAATGTAGGTCTAGATTTAAAAGAAAAAACAACTTCAAAGAAATCTTCATCTTAAGACTTGGTGAGACCAGGTCAATCCATAGGGAGTAATGTGTTTAAGGTTCTTTTTAACTTGTAACCTATCCTAAATAAAAATTCCAAAACTAGCCTAATTTAAAAATTAACATCGCATCATTTCATTAGCCTCGATCCATTTTTTGTATGCTTGGATGGCCACCACATCGGTACAACCATCTACAAGTTTCTCTCGGCATGCCTCAGTGAGCACATATTTGTACTCTTTAATAGTTAGCATACTGTCCAAGTTTTTTTTTTCAGTCAATGTAATTAGGTCTAGTGAGTTTGTGTTTTTTAAGGATAATAACAAGTGGATTGAAAGAACTCATCTTAAATCCTAAGAATTACATAATCAACAAAATTATGATGGGCAAATAAACTTTGGATTCAAACAAAAGGAAAGTAGCTCTCTCTGCCAATTAATAAAACAACAATCTAAAAACACCAATGCATTGTGTGCCTCGATGGGAGGACTTTTACCATACTTATTTTTTAAAAATAAGATATAACCTATTAGTTTTACTAGTAATGCAACAAAACCATTCCAAATAAAACCAAGCAGCTGCCATGACTTTGGCTCTATAAATAATAGCAGTAACTTAGATGGAGAGCATACTATTATTTATATATAAGTTTACACCATCATTTAATTCAAGGTCCCTTATTTTCTATACGGTCCCGTTAGATGGAGAAGTAACTTATACTAATAATTATCCTAAATCATCCATATAGGAGTTTGTACTGGAGATTCTATAATTAACTCATCCAATAAGGGGGAAGACTCCAAGGTCAACACATAAATCAGTTACACCTTCTACAAAATAATGATGGAGACCATGGACACTAAAAGGTTTCCTCTCCCACTTAGTTAGTTAACAATGAGCGTTCTTGTGAAGCAGTTTAATTAAAGCCAATTTAGAATCTTAAAGTAATACGTTACCAAGATATCTAAGTTACTCCATCTTTATGCATCATACCATTAGTGTGATTAATAGAAAAATAGAGTTCAATTTTATTTACAAATTACATGAACAAAACCTACTTCGCCATTCCAAATATGATTAAATAGGTCTAATATCATATTTAGCAAGTTATGATAAAAATAGATATCCAAGCACAAAAAAAAAAAAAAAAAAAAAACAACAACAACCATTAAAAAAGTCCTAGTTATAATAGTCAAGTCAAGTAAGATCCTTTGTCTTCTTGAATTCCATTTCTTCAAAACATGCACTTTCCAAGGGGGTTTGAGAATGTTCCCTGACTGGGATCAAGTTGCCCAATCATCGTGCACCCCCTAGCCAAAATTTTTTCATGAAGTTCTTCCTTTGAAAATGAATTACTCCCTTCAGAACCTATGTCCCTGCAAGATCTCTTTGATTTGATCTCAGTCTTATAGCAACTCAAAATTTTCAAGACCTTCTACTGTATTCCTCTATGCTCGAACTCGCATCGGGGTGTGGGCTGCTTCTGTGAATTCTCTTTGCTCTCAAAAATGAGATTTTTATTATCCTTTCCTAGAGAGCAATAGTGCATATTTATAGGCTACAATATGGACCTTAAAAGGAAACAAGGAATATGCTTCTTATGAAAATAAGAAAACCTAATTCGACTCAAATTAAAATCCTAGTTCCATAAATTACAATTCAAACTGCTAGAGAATGATAATTATACTCCTGCCCTTATTCTCAAAATTATATTTCGAACTTCTTTTGATTAAATGCTTATTAATGTCCTCACATTAAGATTTCAAATATCCATCGATTAAATAATTATTGACATCTATATTTAATCGATATCTATATAATTCCTTGAGACCTTACATTTAACTTATTAGATATGTCAGACACAAAGTCTACCTGCAATGTTTAACATAATTAAAACATATAAGCTTTATCAAGGGAATATCATCAATCCCTACTATGGGACATGGATTCCATCAATAAACTAATATCCACTATACACATAGTGGAATCATCCAATTTACTTAAATTATTGACCCATAAAAAGCCTCGCTTCTTTGTAAATCAAAATGCTAAAAACTAAATGTATATGTCTATTATTTATATCAGGAATAACAGAATAAGAGTACAAGCACTTATAATAACTATTTGGATGTTAGCATACTTTTCTCCATAGAATTAGAGGGGTGAAAGTGAAGGAAGCATTGAAGCGAATGAAGATAGGAAAGACAACAAACCTAGATGGTATTCCGATAGAGGTATGAAAATGCTTAGTGGAGGTTGGGGTGAGTTGGTTATGTAGATTATGTCACGACCCGAGCCCAAGAAATCGGGGATTAGGGTTACCCTAATCAGTGACACACGTACTCCCGTGCAATTTGCACCCAGATCGGAGTCTGAATGAAATTACACAGGGATATTCACATGCTTACACGTGTGAAGTGCTGAACAAATCATCCGTCTAAGCATTCAATGCGCGGAAGTCTGTCAATATCACCTAATTTCTTTCCTTATCATTGAATAGTTCAGCAAGCCCATTATAACCGTGAATAGCCTAAACATTAATATACAGGAACAAGGTTAGTAGCTTAATTATACACATTGCCTACATAACCTAATATGACATGCTCATGCATGTAAGGAGATCAAGTGTAACATACTGAGGAGGGAATATAGGAGATTACAACATAACGAGGTCGAGTTATACAATACAGTCTACATAGATGCATCATGCAAATGCTAAAAGACCCAAAATCCCAATATATACAATCCTTAGTTAATAGTGAACTGCACTCGCCGAACAAGATAGTCAACAACCGTCTGCTGTCCACCCAAAACCATCTGAAGGAACCATTGCGGTCTTCTTCTAAGCCACTGGGTCTATGCTAGACTAGTTTTGGGACCTAAACCTGTAACACCATTAAACAACTTATGAATACAACGATTCAGCAAAGCATAAGCAAATAATACGGTAACACGCGTTGTATCTATCAGAGTGATTAACAGGTAATTAATAGGTACTAATGCATAGAGTTTCATGTTAGTATACTAGGCAAGTCATGCATATAAATAAAACTTGCTATCAGCATTATAGAACAGATATACTTGATAGGTGACTATTACATTTGCCATATTCTCTTTATTGAGAGCAAGCGGTGAGAACACCATTGACTGGGCCAGGGTACGAATGGGTTTCTGGTTCCCGGGGTCCGAAAGTCCTAGGACAGGAGCACACTGCAGCGGCAACAGGCAAGCTACGCCAAAGTCAATCCCGTCGGGTATCCTGAGGCTGAGGCTAAGTAGAGCCAGACTGTGTCAATCATGTCATACAATACACGTCAATTTAAGTTACATTCAGGCTGTACAATACGTGTATCATGTCATATCACATTCAGGTTAATACTAGTATCGTTTAAGACAAATACAATCCAATACAAATACAAGTCGAAACAACAATAATGAAGGGAGGGCAATAACTGAAATCAACATGCAATGCAAGTCAAGGTATTTCAGGGAATCATGATCATTTACTAGCCAACCCTAAGCTAGTTGTTCATTGTTTCTAACTGTGCATGATGATGTAGTTTTAAGTTATCCGATACACAGTTGTTTTTCTTTGGTGTTACACTGTGTTGGAAGGCGTGTCGAAGTCCTTTAAACCAACACCCATGGGGAGGTGTTTAACAGATGGACAACATCACATGAATAAGTTTTAGCCTTTAAGACTTATCATGATCTTTCAATTATTCCTTTGGGCTGGTTCATGGTATACAGGGATCCAAAAGCTAGGGTCCTACAAGGTCTCACATAACACTTATCAATCCTAGTTTTTCAGTGGTCTTACGGCTTGGTCTCATGGCTTAGCCGTGGGTAACTTATGGCTTAGCTATAAGCGTCTTATGGCTTAACCGTATTATGCACTATGGCTTAGCCATTGTTCCCCAGAATTATTTCCGCATTTGCGGCTAGTCACAACTAACCCGTGTTTCCTCTTACGGCTTGACCACACTTGTTCTACGGTTCAACCATGGTTTGGTACAGCTTAGCCGTAACGCACCCCATAGTTTAGCCATGGTTGGACTGTAGAAGGTTTTCTCTAATTAATTAAAGAATAGAGAGACCCAAGAATGTAGCATACAAGGGTCCTTTTGGTGTTTAAATATAGGAGAATAAGAATGAGCAAGAAGAGGGTTCAGTCCAAAATTGAATCTCCTGGAGTAGAGTGTTTCAGGTTCGACTGGTCGGTCCTGAAGCACGATCGGTTAGGTTTCAGTTCTGGAAAGGGTCCGATTGGTCAGACACCATGCCCGATCGGTCAGACAATAGAACTTTGTTACAGGATGTCTGAATTTGAATCATTTGCACCACAGTGACAATAAACAAAAGGGCTGTAAGTCACAACACACTTGGAAGATTAAAGAAGACTAATAACAATCACCAAGTACCAACATGTGTTCATTCACAGTGTGCTTATACTTGCCTCAATTCCCCAGTTCAAGCATGAATCCTTTCTTTGGCTCAGTTTGGGTAATCTGAACCTAAGTGCTATGCATGCCAAAAATAAAGAAATAGATGAGTGCATGTATGAATTGAGAGTCTTCTTGACTCCACTAACCTAAGAAATCAAGGAATAAAAGGAGAGCTTACCTTCACAGTGACTAAGGAGCAAATTGAAGATGAAGAACCCATTAACTGCAAGTCCAATAAGAAGAGGAAGTAGAAAAGGGCTGGAAGGAGGGAGTGGTCACTTGAAATTCCTCATGCAAGGCCCCTCTTGCTAGCTTGATATAAAACAGACGATGGAGGGGAAGAAGAAGAAGAAGACGAATAGGATAAGCATCATGTAAGTCGGTGCTCACCCTCGTATATAAGACAATCTTTCGAAATTATAAGAGAGTCCTTGTAGTTCTATTGAATTTTCAATACAAGTCAAATGAGGGTTCAACTGAAACAATTGACGTCTAATGCGCTCGAGTTAGTTACGAAAGTTAATGAACTCAATAAAACACACATGTTGATGTCAATGTGATGCATGAATGCCGTGAAAACAAGTATTCTAAAATTACGAAAAAGGGCTTTAGTCTATGTAGATAAGGGTAAACCTAACCCAATTACCTATCCAAGACTTGAACTTAAGCCAATAGGACTGGATAAGAGAAACCGCATTAATTAATTCATAATCACAATTAATTACTCGCTAATCAAGCTTAGTTTAGGTCGAAGTATTACAGACTATTCAATAAGATACTTGTGATAAAGAAAATGCCGGATGAATGAAGAAGAAGCATTGTAGTACCTATATATAAGAATAAGGGAGATATACAAAATTGTACCAACTATCGAGGGATTAAACTTATGAGTCATACTATGAAGGTATAGGAGAGAATAATAGAGCAAAGACTGAGAAAGAAGAACATGATCTCTGAAAATTAATTTAGTTTTATACTAGGGAGATTAATTATAGAAGCTATCTTTTCACTTAGGCAATTAATGAAAAAATATCGAGCAAAAAGGAAAAATCTACAAATGGTCTTTATCGATTTGGAAAGCTTATGATAGAGTACTGAGGAATTTAATTTGGTGGGTTTTAAAGAAAAAGAATGTCCCCAGAGGTTACATTGAAAATTTTAAGGATATATATGAAGGAGCAGTAATAAATGTGAGAACCATATATGGAGAAACAGGTGGATTTCCCATAACTATAGGTTTACATCAGGGATCAACCTTAAGCCCTTATCTCTTTGCATTAATTATGGATGAGTTAACTGTACATATTCAAGAAAAAGTACCATGGTGCATGTTGTTTGCAGATAATATAGTATTGGTGGATGAATCAAGAGATGGTGTAAATGCAAAGCTTGAGAGATGGTGGAGGGCATTAGAATCTAGAGGCTTTAAAATAAGTTGTACAAAGATAGAATATATGGATTGCAACTTTAGTGGACATATACAAAGTGTTGAAACCACTGTCACAATTGAAACCCATGAGATATCACGTAGAAATTCTTTTCCGTACTTAGGCTCGATGATTAGTAAGAATGGAGAGATTGACGGAGATGTGAAGCATAGGATAAAAGCTGGATGGTTAAAGTGGAGACTAGCTTCTGGAGTGCTTTGTAATATTCGAATGCCAATGAAATTGAAAGGCAAATTTTACAGGACAATGATTAGACCAACTATGATATATGGAGCAGAATGTTGGCCAATTAAGAAGACGCATATTTATAAGATGGATGTTGCGAAAATAAGAATGCTTAGGTGGATGTGTGGTAAACCTAAGAAAGATAAAATTAGAAATGAGTGCTTTCGAGAGCATTTAGGGGTAACACCAATAGGAGATAAGATTAGAGAAACCCATTTAAGATGGTTTAGGTATGTTGAGCGTAAGCCAGTAATAGCACCGGTGAGAAAAAGTTTGGCTATATAGGTGGATGGCTCATCAAGAGGTAGGGGTAGGCCGAAGATAACATTGATGGAAGTCATTAATTCAGATTTGAAGAAGTTTAACTTATTGAAGGATTTGGCTCAAAATAGAACGGAATGTAGAAACAGAATTCATGTAGCCGATCTTAACATGGTTAGGATAAGGCTTTGATGATAATGATGATGTTGATGATGATGATATTAATCATCTTATATAGTCAGTATAAAGACAATAAACTCAAAAGTGGTTATGTTCAATATATACAAAGCATACTAACGTAACAAGTCGAAACTATACCGCTTCTCGCAGCTAAGACAAGTCTGTTAAAACATCATGCTACAATTGTACCGATGGTGTGTTCAACTTCATCTGGATTGTGAACAACGATAACTTATATTCTATAAGAATAGACAAATAAAGTTTCTGTGTGTTAGCTAAACTCTACACACCAACTTGTCTACTTTATAGAATAAAAGACACACACATGAATAATAAAAAAACAATGCAACCATTTGCCCATAAAAATTTTTATTAAGATGAAAAGACATACTTTACTAATAAATAAATCAGTCGAAGACCAATACATAAGCATATGCTTTTAGTATAAATTTCTAATAGCTCCTGTGTAGGATTTCATAAAAGGATATATCCTTTGTCTTATGTGAGAATTCCACCAATGGGAGTCTACATAAAGAACGGTGTTGGACTCTCCATAACCACTTTCCAAAGAGCAAGACCCCTTAATTTAATGTAGTTTACTTGATATCTCACATAGTTTACTTGTGTAATTACTATAGGATGATATTTCCCTTATCTTGGGCAAAATTTTATGTGAGTCCATATGAGGGATGGTGTAGGATTCTCAATCCCTACTATCTAATAGGTGAGACCTCCCAAATAAAAGTCATAGACTAGATATCTTATACAATTTCCATATGGGATCCTTGTAAGAGGTTATTCCATTGTCTTAAGAAAATTTCCACTTACAAGAGTCTACACAAGGGTTGGATTCTCAATCCCCTATCCTGCAAGTGGGCCCCTTAATTTAAAGTGAATCACCTAATTTCCATATGGTCTCTGTACAAGATTCTTGTATGAAAATATCTCCCTTTCCTTAACGAAGTTTTCTCCTATGGGAATCCACACAATGGAATGTGTGGGATTCTCAATCTCCCACTACCCATAAAATGCGATCCCTATATTAAAGTCACTCACCTAATATCCCACATGTATTTTCAGATTCCTTTAGGAGGATATTTCCCTTATAAGAGAAATTTTCACCTATGAGAGTCCGTGATGCTGGACTAAATGATGCAATTAGAGATCAAAGGAATGAATTAATGATTCTAATAAATATATAAATTGTAAGCCAATCACACCATTCCATGTGAATTAAACTAAATTAATTATGAGCTGACCCAAGCCTTATGATAGTCTTGCAATTGGCCCTCAAGCAAGTTGTTGATCAGAGAATGGAAACTTCCAATTTACTTAGGGATATGTCAACCCAAGTAGATACCCATGATCCTTGAGGATTTAAACGCTTGGTTAGGGGATTCGAAAAGGTCTGATAATATAGATTGGAGTTAGGATTTTTGAAAGGGATTAAATCTAGGCTTCCATTGAGAGTACAAATCTAGATCTATATTTCCATTGGGCATGAAAATCTGAGATGGGTTCTTGTAATAACTAGAAAAGATGGGGAAGAATATCTAGAGATCTAGATCTATATTTCCATTGGGCATGAAAATTCGAGATGGGTTCTTGGGATACCTAGGAAAGACAGGGAATACTGGAATAAGATCTAGAAAACAAATTGGTGAGATGCCTTGGCTTCGTACCAAACTTCCGTTTATGGGTGAGAATAAAAACCTCCAAGAGATATCTCAAGGGTGCCTTTTGGGAGAAAAAAAATTGGTTCATTCATTCATTAACCCTTTCTCAGAGAGAATAATGGAATTTATACAAGACAAAACAAAGCCCTAAAGATTAATGATCTAGATTTAATAATAGGAAATCACTACTTAATAGAAAATGAATAAAGAAAATAAATAACTAAAGGAAATATCTGGGGAGGAATAGGGCTGCCTTGCGCATTTTCCTCCTGCATGGGGAATTGTGTGCAAGGCTAGTGGAAGAATCCCTATGCAAGGAGTTTAAGTTGCAGGTCCCTCCTGGACCCCTATTCTTATTTCTTTAGTTCCAAGCTCTGATTCTCGTGGGTCCCCTTGATACTCTTAAATTCTTTAGGATAAATCTTTGATTGCTCATCTCTTACGGACCATCCTAGAGTGGGTCTTCTATAGGTTAGCCATAGGAGGCCTTTAGCTTGTTGGATGTCAAATCCAACAATCAATCTTCTTCCATAAGCCAATCAAACCATGGACTTACCTAATCGTCATAAATTAAGCCCATGAAAGGCTCAGCCAACCATAACGAAGCTTTATCCTCCTTTTTCTTCTTGCATCTTTTGTTGCTTTTGCAAAATCAAAGATTTTGCCTCTGGCAAAACAAAATTGTAATACATCTCCAAAATATCTAGATCTAGTCGTTGTAACTCATCATGGGTAATCCAAGTAGCATCATACATTAGGCTGTCCTTCCACTTGACAAGATACTTGTGCACCCCCATCATGTTTGCTGGAAACCAAGTTGTCATCTAAGATGTCCTCCACAACATCTTTTTGGTGGCTTAAAGGTGTTGTAGGTGAGGAATGAAAGCTCGGTTCAAATTGGATAGGTTCATATTATTTTAGCCCCAGTGGTAGGTTAGTTGTTGGGTTAGTGGATAAGGAAAAGATGAGGATCACTAGGGAAAGTTCTGGGACCTCTAAAGAGCACAAGATCATCTACATTGAGAATTGGATTGATCTCCATGTCCAGGGGAAGTTCCAACACATGCATTTGGATCCAAACTCTTTAAGATATTGAAGTGCCCCATACTACAAGCCTATAACTTTTTAGTGGTCCTTAGAGGTGATCATTCTTGCCTTAATCAGACCATTACACATTCACCTATATTAAATTCAACATGACGACGATGTGCATCAGCAGTAATTTAATATGATTCATTTTACACTTTATCCTTCTTTTGATCTCATCATGAAGGGAATGGATATGATGTGTAAATGACTCATCAGATGTAGAGGGTCTATGCGATAAAGAAACGGGAATGAGGTCTACTAGCAACCTGGGTTTACATCCCAACACAGTCTCAAAGGGCTGATGATAATGGATCTATTGACCAAACTATTGTATACAAACTCAGTAACTAGTAACATGACAACCTAAGCTCTAAACTGCTATCCTACAAGGCATTTAAGAAGATTCCTTAAGCTTCTATTCACAACTTTAGTTTGGCCATCTGTTTGTGGATGATAGTTCGAAGAAAATTGAAGTTTAGTTCTCATGATCGCCAAAAGTGTCTTCCCAAAATACCTGGTGCATTTCACATTCAATTAGTGACAACGGTAGTTGGGAGCCCATGAAGTAGTACAATCTCATTAAAGATAACGATGTGTAACATGAGATACATATGAGGTTTTTGAACAAGGAATGAAGTGGGCCATCTTTGAGAAATGGTCGACCATGACCAATATAGAATTGTGTTTTAGTAAAGTTTTCGGGAGGCCTAACACAAAGTTCATACTGACATCCTTCCACCGTGCATGTGGCATTGGCAACGGAGTGTACAACCTCGTATTTTACATGTGCTAATTTACAAGTTAACACGTTCTACACTACCCTATAATCTTGACAACATCTTGCTTGAGAGTTGGCCAATAAAACTGATCCTCCACGAGGGCAATGGTTTTATTGCCTCCAAAGTGGCTTGCGATTCCTCCCACATGCATTTTCAACATAAAGAATCACGAAATGACATTTGAGGAATGCATAACCTATTTCCTTTAAAAAAGGAATCCATCCTTGAACAATAATCCCTGAATGCTTTTCAAGGGATCATTTGAAAGTGAGTTGTAAAGTTCCTAAAAGTGTGGACATGTTGGATACACTTCTACTAAATGCTTAAAACCTATCATGTTTACACTCATGGAGTGTAGCAACATGGTCTTGCATCTCAAAGCATCTGTTGCCCCTCTGACTTATACTTAAGCACGAACGTAAATTCTTGTAAGTCCTTTATCCATTTTGTGTCCTTATATCTTAACTTAACCTAGGATAGAAGGTACTTCAGTGCCTTATGGTCTGAGTACAAGACAAACTCATGCAGTAATAAGTACTGTCTCCATTATTTTAGTGCTTGCACTACCACATAAAATTCTCTCTCATAATTGGCATATTTTTGCCTGTCTCCATTCAATCCCTGAAAATATTTGTCTTGAAAGAGATTTTCTACTCATCACAAAGCCTAATATGAATCTGATAGTGGCCACTCTTAAGATATATTTTCGAAAAAATCTTGGCACCCACCATCATATCTAAGATATCATCAAGTCTTGGTATGGGAAACCAATACTTAATTGTAATCTTATTGATCACCCAACTATCAATGCCCATCCTCCAAGATCCAACCATCTTAGGGGTCAGGAGTGCGGGTATGACAGAAGGACTCAAACTTTCTTAGATATAGTCCTTTTCAAGAAGCTCATCAACCTGCCTTTTCAATTAAGGATGTTCAATTAAGTTCATTCTATAGTGTGTTAGGTTTGGGAGAGTTACGCTAGGAACCAAATCAGTGGATTGTTATATGTAACACAATGGTGGGAGCTCATTTGGTCATTCTTCAGGAAAATCATCCTGGAATTCATGCAAGATCTGCTCCACTTAACATGGGATCTCTGCAACATTCTCTTACTTGGCTTCCTTAGTCATGAAAATAAACATGTTAGGTTTTCCTGCTTTGCCATTCTTGAGACTTCCTTAGTCACCAAGATAAACATAGCAGGTTCCCTGCCTTGCCATTCTTGAGACTCTCTTGGAGATTACTCTCAATTTCTGTGGTACCCAAAATTTGAATGCCTCTCAATTTTGAGCCCTTTCTTCTCATGTCTCTTTCTTTCTCACTAGTTTCCTTTGCTAGGCTCTTTCCTTTTGGGTTCTTTAGGAGGAAGTGGATGAAGCCTCACTTTCCCACCTTCAAAATAGAAGATTAAGAGGAAGTGGATGAAACCTCACTTTCCTACCTTCAAAATAGAAGATTAGGAGGAAGTGGATGAAGCCTCACTTTCCTACCTTTGAAATCGAAGATGTGAATGTTGGACCTTCCAAAATTAATAATGTCCAAGTCGTACAACTATAGCGTACCCAAAATGATATGTCCCACATCCATGGAACCAACATCGTAACCACAATTTGTCCTTATAGGAGGAAAGCTCAAGTGGGACCAAATACCTCTGAGACAAGCAAAGGTATTAGATGAAAGGACATTTGCATAACTACCACTGTCTATGATGAGCATGTAGCTTCTTCCATTACATTTTAGATAAGTATGGAGCATGGCAGTTCACTGCTAATCATCATCCTTTTGCATTGCTAAGGCACACCTAACCACTACCATTTGGTTTCTCTCATTAACACTCCGGTTCTCTCTCTACTCCTTATAAGTTTGATAGGCAAGAAGAAACCTAAGGAAAGAAATGCAGTCCTCGGGATCCCCATAATCATCATTACATGGGACAAAGTCAGGAACATAATTATCCCCATCTGATTCACTATCATCATGAACTTGCTTTATAAACAAATTCCTATTGGCACAAGTAGCAGCAAAATGTCCATACCCATGACACTTGTAGGACTTGGTTTGAGCGTCTCTTTAGGAGCCTTCAGAAGCAACTCCCTTTCCTTTGAGGTCACCTGAAGCAAAATGACTAATGGTGGTCTCCTTCTCCTACAGGTTTCCTGAGCTAGTTCTTGCATTCACTGGGTTAGCCCTAGGATTACCACTCCATGAATCTACCTTCTTAGGAAACTGAAATCTCACATATTACACTAGGTCTTGCACCTTCTCTTACATTGAATCAGCTCTTGCCTCATATCGGGACACAAACCCGCCCTAAATTAAGAATGGAGCAAAGGTAGATCCTCGTTAACAACACATCTTAGATTAAGCTCTACAAATCGCATGATGTATTCAGCGGACCTTGCTTGAGGTTGCTCCTTTGATCTAGGAGTCTCTCACAATAAGTTTGGAGAACGTACTTACCCTTAATCCTCTCTTTCATTCCTTCCCAAGTGTTGATAGCGAGAAAGCCTAACTGTTGCTCATGATGTTCTAAGTTGTTCCAAAAGATCCTAGCTCGAGACACTAATTTCAAGGTGGCCAACTTAACCTTCCTTGCCTTTGACATTTCATTCTAGTTAAAATAATGGTCTAAGTCAAAAAGACAACCGGAGAAGACCTATGCGTCCATTGAACCATCAAAGGTGGGGGCATCTATTTTAATGCTCTTCTTGATCTACCCTTCGGGATCTTGGCCTTAGCCATGACCCCTATGATCATTACTATTGTCAAATTCAACATTGGTGTCCAGCTTATGGTTGTCTCTGTCTCGGATTCCATGACGCCTTCCATTATCACCTTGGACAAATCGCTCAATTTCACCAAGATAGTTCCTATGTTCTCCAGATAAGTCTACTTGCCCTTGCTGTAAGGCATCGATCTGCACTGTAAGCCCTCCACAATTTTGGCTATTGTTCTAAGGTTGCACTAAATTGGGTAGGACTTGTTTTTGCTTGCGAAGTGCCTGCCATCCCGAAAACTAGAAGTTGATGCTTCCTACCACTCCTAGTTGGCATACAACGACTACCTATACTCTATGAAATTTAATGCAATTAAGTCCCTAGGTAATCCTTTGCTTTGATACCAAGTTGATGTAGGATAGGATGGAAAACTAACCTAAATGATGCAATTAAAGATCAATGGAATGAATTAATGATTTTAATGAATTTACAAATTATAAGCCAATCACACCATTCCATGAGAATTAAACCAAATTAGTTATGGGATGACCCAAGCCTTGTGACAGTCAATTGGCCCCTCAATGAAGTTAAGGATTGGATCGATTGGAGAATGGAAACCTTCAATATGTCTA
Organism: Sextonia rubra; assembly: GCA_037013555.1. Taxonomy (NCBI): domain Eukaryota; kingdom Viridiplantae; phylum Streptophyta; class Magnoliopsida; order Laurales; family Lauraceae; genus Sextonia; species Sextonia rubra. Next base: position 72,685,676 of record JASUAD010000001.1, read on the forward strand.
GGGATATGTCAACTCAAGTAGATACCCATGATCCTCAAGGATTTAAAGTAAGGCTTGGTTGGGGGATTTGAAAAGGTTTGATAATATATATTGGAATTAGGATTGTTGAAAGGGACTAGATCTAGGCTTCCATTGAGTGTACAAATCTAGATCTATTTTTCCATTAGGCATAAAAATCTGAAATGGGTTCTTGTAATATCTAGAAAAGATGGGGAAGAAATGAAGAATATCTGGAGATCTAGATCTATATTTCCATTGGGCATGAAAATTCAAGATGGGTTCTTGGAATACCTGGAAAGATGGGAAAGAATATCTAGAGAAGAAGATGATGAGATACTTTGGCTTCAAACCAAACTTCCATTGGCAGGCCAGAAGAAGAACTTGCAAGAGAGATCTCAAGAAGGCCTTTTAGGAGAAAAAGTTTGTTCATTAATTTATTAACCCTTTCTCAAAGCAAAACAATGCAGTTTTATACTAGCCAAAACAAAGCCCTAAAGATAAATGGTCCAGATCTACTCTTAGAACATCATTACTTAATATAAAAACAAATAAAGAAAATAAATAACTAAAGGAAATATCTAGGGAGAAAAAAGCTGCTTTGTGCATGGGGATTCGTGCACGAATCCCTTTGCAAGCAATTTAAGTTGAGGGTCCCTCCTGGACCCCTCTTCTTTTTTCTTTAATTCGAAGCTTTGATTCCTATGGGTCCCCTTGACACTCTTCAATTCTTTACAATAAATCTTTAATTGTTCATCCCTTGTGGACCATCCTAGTGTGGGGTCTTCCACAGGTCTACCACAGGAGGCCTTTAGCTTGCTAGATGCCAAATCCAATGATGGACTAAGTAAGCCAATCAAGTGGTGGATTTCCCTGATCCTGATAGATCAAGCCTATGAAAGGTTGATCAAGCCTATGGAAGGCTTATCCTCCATATTCCTCTCGCGTCTTTGGTAGCTTTTTCTAAATCTGGAGCTGATGCCCCCCGCCATTTTGCATAGGGGATGGTGTGTAAGTCTCAATCCTCACTTCCGATAAGGTAAGAAGCCCTAATTTAAAGCTGATCACTTGATATCCTGCACATTATCCACGTAGGACTTTTGTTGGAGAATGTCTCCCTTGCTTTATATGAAATATCACCTATGGGAGTTTGCAAAAGGGCTGATATGGAATTCTTAATCCCCACTACTCACAAAGCTAGAAATCCTAATTGAAAGCCGCTTTCTGATTTTCACACCTCTTCTGTGGGATTCTTGCAAGGGATTATCTCCCTTGCCTCTAGTGAAATTTTCACTTGCGTGAGTCTGTACATGGGATAGTGTGGGACTCTCATCCCCATTGTCCACAAATGAAGATCCCCTCAATTAAAGCCAATCATCTTATATCTCATAGAGCTTTCTTGCGGGATTCCTATACGATAATATCTCCTAGTTTCACCTATGGGAGTGCACACGACGGACGATTTGGGAATATCAATCCTCGGTTTCCATACCGTGAGACCCTCTAAATTAAAGCTTCTTACTTGAAATCTGATACGACATCTAGAATCTCTCTCTTGCCTTAAGTGAAAATTTCACCTATGGTAGTCTGCACAAGGGATGGTGTCGGATTTTCAATCCCCATTATACACAAAGTGAAATCTCTAATCTGAAGCCGCTTTCTTGATATCCTACATGACTTTCATGCAAGATTTCCGTAGGAGAACATGTCACTAACCTTAATCAAGATTTTCACCTATGAAAGTCTGCAACGCTAAAATAAATAGCCATTCTGGATGTACTTTATATTTGTCTATTATCTCCTTCATTGGTAGGTATTTTCTGGAGAGATAAGGCATCTGATTTGGACTACTTTATGTTTGTCTATTATCTCCTTCAATTGATTCCTATGATGTTCATGTAGTTAGTATTGAGGGTGATCATGGTTTGACTAAGGTGCTTCAAGACCCATTAGCATCCCCTAGGCAACAACCATTCAAGCTAGGAAATTGCAAAGTCAACTTAAAAGAGTGAAGGAGATCTATTACTTACCGATCTCTTATTGATCTTTCCGCATAAGTAGAAAATTTAAGAGTTCTTTTTAGGTGCCATACTAAGCTATTATAATGGAGTTGTTTTCAATTTGTTCTACGTGCTAAACTGTGCCTGCGGTGTGGTTTTTATGTAAGCTTAAGTATGCCCCATTGGCAACTTCAGATAGAAGGATCATTTATGCATATCAATTTTAAGAAAACGAAAGAATATCTTATCTTCCCAAAAAAAAAAAAAAGTAAAAGCTCAAAGCATAAAAATATCAAACAACAAATTGTTTAAATCGATTTAGACATTGAGTTGACTCCAACGCGGCACATTTAAATGGGGGTGTGCGGCAGTCATGTGAGTAATGCGGGTCAAATGTAATCCAACAAAATGTATTGTGGGTCAGATTTTTGTGACCTGTGACCAACCTTTATAGAATGCACGTCGGTTTAGGTCCCTACTAACGGGAAGGCCTGCTTTACTAAGGTATCATTAACGATGTCCTATCTAAAAATGGGGGGGGAAAAAAAAAGGCCCCAACATAGTACCTTATAGGGCCCAATAGTATCCCATTGCCAAAGTACAGGCCTGAAAACTCAAACAAATATTCCACTGGACTGCTGCTGGGCTAAACCAGAATATTTGCGACCACACCTATGATTAGTTTTGATCTAGGCGAGTAATGGTTGATTGGACCATGTAAGTGGGGCTGGCAGCTAGTCAGGCTGACAACCCAGATGCACCTAACCTAAACCAGCCCACTTAATGGGTTTGAAATGTCAACGTGATCCAGCCCAGCAGTTATAAGTGTCACTATGAGCATACTGCGGGGTCAGGTCGGATAGAAGTAGCAGTTCAGCTAGGTCATTATTTGCTGTGTAACCATATCCTATCAAATGGGAATCGGCAAAGTGATGTTCTCAAAACTAAACTGCTTAAGTTTGGCTATTTGGATAAAACTCCATTTGGCTAACATTCTTTCATCGCCCAGTATTGAGACTGTCATCCCAAGCAACGTTCAGCAAATGACTTGATTCACAATCAGCTACACATAAAAGGCAAAAATGTCTTTTGCTCACATATCATACACCTTTCTATGGTCGCATAGACAAGGTAGCTCCATACATTTTTGTCCAGCCCTTAAAAAGGGCACGCAATTGGCTTTTTTCAAAGGGAATGGGGTCCACGCTTCATGGCAGTAGAAAGGCGCTCATTATAGCAAATCTTCATCATATTTTCCTAGGAAACAAGTGAAAAATAATATGCATAAATGAAGATTCCATTTGGACTACCCAAGCACTTCTAATAGGAATAAATCTAGAAAGACAAAGAAAACCGACCATTCAAAATATGAATAAATCTTTTGCTCACATATAATGCTTCCAAGATACATTGAAATAATGTCGAACATTGCCATCAAACTTTTGATTTGTGTTAATTGGTTATGATACCATGAAAGAATTCTTACTATGGCATGTTCTCAGAAGCAAATTTATCATTATCAAGTTGAAGTACTGTGGCTAACACCGTCGGCCACAAAAAATCACAGTGCAAGATAGCATTAGTATCCTAAGTGTGAGAAAGATGCATACATATAGACTCACCTTCTTCATCTGAATTTATTAAAAGTAGATGAAATTAAACAGAGATAAAAGTAAAACACGATAATGTGTTTCCACATTCATATTTTCAACAAACTTTTTAAATACACTGCAATATTGGATATTGTGTCAACAAAAGGACCATTTTGATATATTAGCACAATATTTAAACTCACTTGGTACACATTATACGTCAATATTTTCACAGGGTAATTTCCCCAATAACACTGAAACACAGAAACTCAATGAGATGAAGCATGTCATTGGGCATTACAAGGGTTTAAACATGCCAAGCTGGCTGGAAGAATTACTGAATTTGTCATAAATCAGCTTAGTCTGTGCTTGCTCAGATTGACATGACTCAGTAAATCAGCATTGCATAATATATTTATTTTATGATTTTACTGTGGAAATAACTCAAGGAGTATGTAGCAGGGAAAAAAAACATTTTTTTATGACCAAGCCATATCTAACCACTTAACCTGAAATGTGAATTCCAAACTTCCAAAATCCAGTGTCCATACTACACACTCCAGTGCATCCTCATGCATTAGCCTGTCTCCATGTTCCCTCCTTTACACATGGTATGAAAATGAGATTTACATATGTACAATTTAACACACTGGAACATATTTCCATGTTGTTTGGAAGCACCGTTTCATGTGTAAACTCTGAATGGTTGGCATTATGTAGTGAGATTTTCATATAGTTTAATTTTAGAGTGATTTAAAATATGAAAATAAAGGTTTTGGGGTTTTATGGTCAATTAAGAATTTGAACAGTTCAGACTAAATTTTGGGGCCCACAAAAGTTGCAAAAATATAAGGCAATTGTTGGACTTGATACCATGACCTCCCCTGGGAAGAAATTGCACTGGTGCCTCTTTGAGATTGTGAGGTGTAACCATTATACACATGGAGAGGTGAAAATTTTGGTGCAAAAGGAAAACCATTTAAACCATTGTAAAACCAAAAACAGTGCCCACAAAAGGTTAAAAAAGTGCTGATACATAAAACGCTGAAAACATTTAGAGTTGAAACAAATGACCCCAAGAGAATTATTTCCAGTTTTGATAAGTATTCAAACTTAAAATGTATATAGTAACTTTCAGTTGAGCCAGGTCAAGCTTGGCCTAACTCAGGTTGGTTTCCAATTAAGTGATGGAAGTACCTGAATTCAGTTTTTCAAGCATGGCTTTGCCCACCTCATTTAATTCTCAAGCCAAGCACAACCATGATCGCATCAAAAAATTAGAGCACATGATGAAGCATTCTCAAGAGAAAAAAAAATGATACTAAGCATGTTTTCTTGCAAGAGGGATGGAGTAGAATAAACTTAAGGGTCAAATCAAGAGAAGAAAAAAAGGATGAGGGAGTTGAGAGTAAAAGCACAATATGACAAAAAGTTACTCCCCTTTATGTCATTGAGTTCCTTTAAAAAGTAAATCTTTTGTCATTTACTGCCTTTTTTAACAATAGGGTTTTTTTTTTTTGTCATTTTATGCTTAGTTTTTTTGTCATTTTGTGTTTAATTCTCAACTCTCTCTAGTCCTCTTTTGTCTGCTCTTGATTCTTCCCTTAATTTTATTTCACTCCACTCCCACGCCCCACTCCCACACAGAGACGAATAGGGAAGTAAACTGAATCATAAAGGAATTGATATTAAAATCACAAAATGACCAAAAAAAAAAAAGGTTGCTTTTACTTCCAACTCCCTCAACTTTCTTTTTCTCCTGACTTGATTTATTTGATTTTACTGTACCCTACAAACAGACAGGCCCAGCCCTGTACAAATACCCTGCATCAATCCAAACACATGCAACTGCCTACCCAGATAAGGCATTACTCTAAAATTCTATTTTATTTTAAGATTCTATAGTCATTGTATTCAATTCCAAAGCCTCACTAATTTTCCTATTGACAGGCATCTAGTCATAGTCAGCAGCAAACTCAAACCAGTCACTACAATGTCCATAGTTTGGACAATGTAAACTCTACATTGAGTACTAAATCAGATGATCCTACATGTTTGGCTGTCATCACTTCAGACTTGAGATCAAGTTAGTCATCCATTAGTCATAAATTTCTCTGCTTCCATAGTTTGCATTTGATGCAGTTCAGGTAAGCCAGTCTGTCCAAGCTTGGCCCATGTTGATCCGGTTAAAAGGCTTAATCTGCATCAAAACACATTAGCAACCCTGTTGCCTACACATTTTCTTGAAATATCAATATAAATCATAATGTAGCATCATAAACACTGTTTACTTGTCTATATAGGATACATGTATCACTAGGTATACTACATAGATAGGTCTAATATAACGCTAAGTGATAAATTTCTGTGCTTCTATAAAGTTTGCATTTGTTGCAGTTCAGGTAGGCCGGTCTGTCCAAACTGATGACCTGGTTAAAAGGCCTAATCTGCATCAAAACTCATTAGCATCCCTATTGCCTACACATTTTCTTGAAAAATCAATATAAATCATAATGTATCATCATAAACACTGTTAACTTGTCTACATATGATGCATGTATCACTTGGTGTACTACATAGATAGGTTTAATATAATGCAATTAACTCAGTCTTATACAGAAGAAAACAATTCTTAGGAAATCATATCTAACACCTCTCTCTCTCTCTCCACCACACTCCTCCCCCACCCACCACCCCCACAACCTATGGTCGATCATGAGACTGATTTATTAAGTTCTTAGAAAAGGAAAGATTCAATCAGCATACTTTGTCATACTCAAACGAACTAAGTGAACCAGAGAACATAATTGCAGCTCCTGAGATAATCAGCCCATCTGATGGAGCCACAACCAGAATGGAATGGGAACCAACTCCTACTTGGCTACTCATCTATATTTCCGTCTATCAGTTTTTTCTTTTTTTTTAATTTTAAATTTCTTTTCACCGGTCATGTGACAAAACAGAAAATCCAACAATATTATATATGCAAGCAACTAAAATGTCGCAAAAGGTATGTAAGAGCTTGCAAAATGAGAGGGTCAAAATGCTGCAACTAACCTGTTGAAATATAACAAAGTACAGAGCAGAGCCTCAAACCAATAGTTTCATGCCATGTCTGGGCCACTAGGTAGTGGTTCATAACCATGGTTTTCAGCAGCACCTGAACACTTGACTGTTTCAACGGGAATGCACTTTAAGCCCACTGCAACAATCATACTTACAAACCCAATAAGAATACTGATTATCCATAAATGCCAGGTTAGTGGTACTGTGTCAGCAAAAGCTCCCAGAAACTCAACAATGATTATTTGGAAGACAACTGTTGAAGCTATAACAGCTATGAAAACCCAACTGCTGAATATTCCACGGATGACATTGATCTTCTCTATTTCACGGCTGTTTATTTCATTGAAGACCTGTTTCAAATAGGATCACAAGAGAATATTCAATTACCAGGTTTTGTTTTTAACAAGTACTTCATCTAGAAGATATTAGTTTATGAATGTCTTTGACAGGATAATAAATCCGGGAATCATTCTTCTTATGCACATACACAACTGATATCAAAACCCATAACTACTAAGCAGTTTTACAAATATAAAACTTGTTGCAATAACATCATCCAATTTAAGTTAGGGATTCAATTTATAACTAGCAAGTTTTCAACTTCCAGATTTCAAAATAATCGGTTGACAGTTCATTAACTCTCCTGTTAGTGTATTAGAGGGTCTTCGCTCAACCAATAGCAATCTTAGTAGAGTATGGCCACTCTTTCCATTAAATAGATTCACTGTAGTGTGATTATTTGGATTAACAACCTAGAAACTTGAATCTTAACCATACTGTCCCCCCTTGATTTAAAATATATATGGAAATAAATATATTCACAAACTTTTTTCAATTAGGACAAAATAGTCTACAAGAAATAATGCAAATTAAAACCAATTAAGAAGAAAAAAAAAATCAAGCACTACAAAGTTGATAACACTGACACATACTCACTACAAAGTTGATAACACTGACACATACTTCAAAACTACTATTAACTTAACCATACACACCTAAGATTGAATTTCAACCAACCCTAGGTGATGGCAAGAACACAGACTAGGTTGACCACGGCACTAGTACAGCTCCACTACAATGAACAAACAATATGGTTTGGTCTCCCTGAGTTCTAGGTCTTCCATATGCTTTGATACCAAGCTATAGATCTTAGATTGATCCAATTTAAGAAGAAAAGAAAGAGGAAAGAAAAATAAGAAGATAAGGAGAAGAAAAGGAATTGGAGAAAGAGTGAAGAGAAGGGATGTTGATATGGATGTGTTAAAACTAGGAAAGAAAGAATAAGAAATTAGCGCTTTTAGGAGCACTTAAAGTTGATATAGATGTGGTAAAATTAGGAAAGAAAGAATTAGAAATTAGCGCTTTTAGGAACATTTAATGTTGATATAGATATGGTAAAACTAAGAAAGAAATAACCAGAAATTATCACTTTTAAGCTATGATGCCCAGATATAGACAAGGGTACGGCATCATTTAAGATACATTTCAGGATTATATTTATTAAAAATAATATATATAATAAAAAAACATAATTAGAAAATTTTAAAACTAAATCTTGCACTAAGCCTTCCCCTTTTATAAAATTTGCTCCAAGCCCTAGTCTAATTTTATGAAATTTGCCCAAGTTCTAGGCCTGGCCCATATAACAAAATCTACCCCAAGGAGAGCCCAAACCCAATCCCACCCCCTCCTTTTAATTTTTTAGAATCCCGTTACAAACCCAAGACCCAATCCCACCCCTCCCTTTAATTTTTTAGAATCCCGCTACAAACCCAAGACCCAATCCCACCCCTTGCCATTATTTTTTTAAAATCCCGCCACAAGCCGAAGACCCATTCCCACGTGTCCTTTTAATAGCCCTTCCTTTTCCCAAGAGAGTCTCTCTCTTTTAAATCAAACAAAATGGCAAAATGAAAGAGAGACTCTCTCGCAAAGAGAGGAGAAAAGGCATAGAAAGTGGCTGGAAATTGATGACGGTGGCTTGAAATTGAAGAGAGGAGGAGAAAAGGCATAGAAGAAATACAGAGACATGGCGCAAGCAATGGCAAGCAAAGACAGTGGCTAGAAATTGACGAGCGTCGGCGGCAGCAAAGGCGACGGCGATAGCAACCCCATGGCACAAGTAAATCTGTTCTTTTTCTTTTACTCTTCGTCCTCCTTCCTTTGCAACCCGTTTTCTCAAAGATCCTTTCTTCTCTTTCTTTCTCCTAGTTGCATGAAAGGTGGAAAAGGGCTGGGGTTATTTGAGGTTTTTTTTTTTGGGTTAATAAAATGAGGTAACCGTATCCTCAAACTATTTACCGTATCATAGCTGTATCTTGCCGTATACCGTATCCGGATCCGTATCGGTAACGGTACCACTAGTGAAATGGCGTATTGGGGTATCATAGCTTTTAGGAGCATTTAATGGTAGCATCAATACATGATAAATTAAGAGAGACTAGTTTAAGATGATTTGGAGTTGATCATGTCTGTTGGGACAGGACTATGATGATGATCACAATGATGATGATGATGGGAAAGAGCAAAGAGAAAATTTTAAGTGAACTAGGGCTGGTCATCCAATGATGGGCTGGGCAACCAATCATGTTTTTACAAGAAATTGCTCATAGATTCATAGAATAATAGGAGAGTTTTCGGCACACTAATGAGACCAAGAGCAGGATTTGGATGCTTCTAGCAGCTGGATCTTAGCAGAAAATTTAATAGTCTAGATTCTGCAGGGTTTCCACTTTCCACTGTGTTTGAGGTGAATTTGGCAGAAAAGTAAAATGGAAAGGGACAGGGGAATAGGAGCGTGAGAGAATGTTGATATGGGCTAACTTAAGTGCTGGGCTGTATTTAGAAACAAGAAGGCTAAGCAACTTTACCACTCTTATACAAAACTTGATGAAGGAAAAGCTTCAATATCCCAATTAGGTCTTCACCTTGCAGAAACTGATTCACAAAGTATAAGGTCACGGAATCACATATGATCTGCAAACTAGAATCCACTAGCACAACCCCATGATGGGAATTTTCAACACTATATATGGTCGAGACTATATATGCTGGAGAAACTAAGTTGAAATTTACCTGACAAAAAACAAAAGAATTGAATATGAATGTATTAAGAACCGCAGTAGCATCTGAACCATTCAGTTTTAAAAGCCGTTTCCCATCAAACATAAGTAATCCAAGCACCGCCAGCTGATAAATGCTCTGACCAATGATGTTCCTCCACATAGTCCCGGTGATGAAACTCCCACCCCGCCCAACTGGTTGTCTTTTCATCAGTTCATCACTTGGGGGTTCTGTTGCCAATGCCAAAGCACCAAGCGTATCCATAATCATATTGACCCAGAGTAACTGTACAGCAGTAAGGGGAGCAGTTCCTGATATTGCATCACAATCAGTGAAAAATTCCTCCAAAGACCAGATCATGTGACCTTTACCAAAAAAACTTCGGAAATATAACCACTAAATGCAAGTTCAGCTTTATGGAACACATACCTACAATGCAGGCAGAAACAAAATTGACAATTAGAGCAACAACGTTCACTGTCAGCTGAAATTGCACAAATTTCTGAATGTTTATATAAACTGAACGTCCCCATTTGGCAACATTGACAATGGTAGTAAAATCATCATCCATTATGATGACATCTGCACTCTCCTTCGTGACCTGGATGTTAATTCCAAAATGGATGAATGGAAGAAACAATGCAGCAAAAGCATGAGTTCAGAAGTACCAAAAATTTAGAAGGAAAGCTTCATGGGCATATTAACCCTAATAATAAGAAAAAAATTCCCACATCATAAGACAAAACTAGAGGACTACTATTTAAAAATTGATGTTAAATATAGCAAAGCATCGAACTAACCTTCTATGACTACTACCTGCATATAATTTATGACTTGTCAAAATACCATTATTTATGAATTTTTCCTGTATGGTAGTGTTCAGAGACGATAAATGACTCCATAATTTATCTTAAGATAAAAGAGCACGCTGGAAGAGGGAAAACATCACTAAGACTGAAAAAAAAGTAATAATTTGACTCAAAAACCTTCAAAACAATCTAACCATATTTTGTGGATGGAACTGAAAAACTAGTTTTGACTCCAATAATTCCTGGATACACCATTAGATAATTCAAGTTACAAAATTTGGTATATGTATGATATCACTGGGTTAAACGTAAAATTAATATCTTATGATAAATGTGCCAAACCGAGATAACATCAATGATAACATGGAATAGTTACAAATTTCCCAAACTGAAGTTTCAGACACAACATGATATGGAAAATAGCCTACTCTGAATGCCAGTACAACTCTAATTGTACCATTAGTTGACCTGGCATCAACCATTTCTTGGTGTCAATAGATAACAATCCACCCACTCTGTCGGAAACAATGGACCCTGGAATTTCCTGCATTTTGAAATGACAAGATCACAAAAGGCCAACCATAATGAGGTGTAATATTCCCATTTCTTTAAAACCAGTTTAAAGATTTGAAATACTATACGGCATGTTACTTGTTTCCTCCTAATAATTGCAACATTTTTTGCTCCCTGTTATGTGCTGTTGTTTCACATATGGCTTTACACATTTGTTTGTGCGTTCTTCTTTTCATGAGATCGATGATTTCTATGTTTCCACATGTTTTGCACATTGAGTTCTGAGTTTTGTTCTTGCAGTTTTGTGGACGGACTTCTTCTATTTCAAGTTAATTTAATGGCACTAAGGATTTAAGCATGTTGATTAATATCAACTGGTGTCAGGTAGTATGGGTTAGTTTCCATGAGCTTGGGTACATTGAATATGCATTAGAGCACCTGCTGTTGGTCAATAAATCCTTAGAGCATTACTCCAGCTTGTGAGTGTGTACGAGTATGAAATCATATCTCAAAAAGTTTAGAAAAAATTTCACTAATATAAATCACAATCAACTTTAGAGGCCAAAAAAAAAAAAAAAAAAAAATTCAGCCTTATGACTAAAGTTAGTTTAATGAATCCCTTTAAAAGAAGTATGGATTGGAAATGAAAAAAAATTCAAACAGATAATATATGTTCAATGTCAAACAAATACTAACTTCTGCATGCATTACAAGATTCAATTTTAAGCAAGCATAATGAGGACTAAAACTTTACATATTATCCAATAACAGAAACAGGAGGATAAAGTTGTAGGTCGAGTTAAAATAAACAACTAATATGATGAATAAATATAGTAAAATACACACAGACCTCTGTTCCAGCTATTCCCATAGCAAGTCCAATATCAGCCTCATGTAATGCAGGGGCATCATTAGTACCATCTCCAGTCACAGCAACAACCTCATCCATATTCCTCAAATTTTTTACCAAGACATGTTTGTCTGATGGCAGGGATCGGGCCATCACCTGCAAAATTATCAAAGTATTTTAGTCAGCAGGTTCTTTTTCAAACATTAAACAAAAGAAATACAAACCTTAATTTTAGGTATCAACTCCTTCATCTCCTGTGGACTCTTACTACGGAAATCTGACCCTTCTATTGCCAAACCATCATCTGTCAATATGCCACATTCTTTAGCTATGGCTTTAGCTGTAATAATATTGTCTCCAGTGACCATTCGCACAGTTAAACCTGCAGCTAAACATGATTGCACTGCATCCTTGACACCTGGACGCACAGGATCCTTAATTCCAACAACAGCAATCAATGTATAACCATCTTCCTGAATGTTATTTCCATTGATATTATCATTTATATCCTTGAAAGCCAAGGAAAGGGTTCTTAGAGCTTCACCAGCAAGGCCATTTATGACATCCATGGCATGCTTTCTCCGTGTTTCAGTAAGAGACACGATATTCCCTTTTCTATCAACAATCTTGTCACACATTCGTAATATAATTTCAGATGCACCTTTGCTAAATGCACGGAGCTCTCCTCCCGGCATAGATACAAGAACAGACATCATCTTCCTAACTGAATTGAAAGGCTCAACCTTAATAATTTTGGAAGCCTGCCTTTGGTTATCAAAATCTCCTCCCAAATGCAAGCCAAACTCTAATATTGCTGATTCTGTTGGGGTACCAAGTATGGTATGTTTTCCATCCATTTCTTTTACTACCTCAGCACCAGTATTCTGAAATATAGACTGCAAAAGGAGACCAAAAATACTTTCAGGTATTAAAGAGTTGAATTTATCTACACTGCCTCTAACCAAGTTCGCTTCTTCACAAATCCACACCTTATCAACCACCATATGGTTGGTTGTCAATGTCCCTGTCTTATCCGTGCAGATGCAAGTAGCAGATCCCATGGTCTCACATGCAGAAAGATGCCTTACAAGTGCCTTATGATTCATTAATTTCTTCATTGCAAAGGCAAGACTTAGTGTAACAGCCAAAGGTAGCCCTTCTGGAACTGCGACCACAATTATAGTCACCGCAACTGCAAAATAATTTAGTATCTTCAATGCATCACTTGAAGACCATTTCAAGAATGCCCCATGAATTTGCTTCTCCACAAGAAACCTCCCTAACAAAACAAGGAACGTTAGCACAGCAAAACCTAATCCAATCTTCCCAATGAGGGTGGCAACACCATTGAGCTTCACCTGCAATGGCGTCTCATCTTCTCCACCCTGAGTCAAAGTTTCCATCAATTTTCCCCATTCAGTTTTCATGCCAACAGAAGTCACCAACATCTTGCCTGAACCATCTTGCACTTTAGTTCCAGCTAAAAGAAAAGGCTTCATTTCAGAAATATTCACTGGCTCACTCTCACCAGACAAGCTTGACTCATCAATAAGCAACACGTAACCTGATATAAAAAGCCCATCAGCTGGAACCTGGTCTCCTATTGAGAGATGCACGATGTCTCCAACAACCAGATCATAGATGGAGACCCTCTTCCTATACCCATCTCTTGTCACTTGAACATAAATTTTCTTCTTTTCCTTGTCCAAGTCTTTGAACTGCAATGATTGTCTATAGTCACTGATAGCTGTAACAACAACAACCAAGAAAATACTAAGTATGATCCCAAACCCATCATACATACCCTTTGGCCAGCCCTCAGTTGCAAGTCCAACAGCTATAGACACAACAGCACAAACCATGAGAATTATTAAAGTCAAATCGTGAAAAGCCTCCCATACAAAAGTCAAGAAACTCTTTGAAGGTTTCTCAACATACTGGTTGTAGCCAAAGATATTCTGTCTGAGAGATAACTGACTCTCATTGACACCGTCCTTGAGCGAGATGGAGATCTTTTCAGCAATCCCTTTAACTCCTCCAAGTCGTCTCAAATTTGTCATGTCATGTCCCTGAACAATAGATGCAAGCTCATTGGGACTGATGCTGAAACCAGCATCTCTAACCTCTTGTCGAAGCTTCCATTCAACTCGTTTACCAGCTACAAAAGAAGATGGAGACCGGGAAGGATATTTAGGAAACACAGATGAAACAAAAGATTGAGAAGTGCACTTCAAGTGGTCATCTTTTGTAGAACATACCGTCAATAAAAGTAAGGGCTGCAGTCTGAACCATGAAAACAACTCGTATTCTTTCCTACCAGATAACAAAAGAAATAACACTGAGTAAGGCAGCAAAATGAGAGCCACAGACTACAAGGCAATTGTGTATCACCTACTTCATGCTTCGAATGTGTTCTGGACAGTGGGATGTGATGTTTAAATCTTAACAGAAAAATACAACCCCAAGATTTAAACTGATAAACAGAAATTTAATGTGCACGAAAAAATATTGCCCTTAAATTAGTTTGAGTTATCCTTTGCATTAAGTCACCTCATTTCACTCCTAAACACAGAAGCGCACACTAATATGTAAAATCAAGAATGCCATCAAGACAAGTAGATTCCGTAGCAAGTACTGCAGCTGTTCCATTAATCAGGTGTTTCAAATGAAAAGGCCAAAGGTCTGCCCATGTGAATTGGATCTTCCTTGAGTCCACTCTTGTGGGGAAAATGCCTGTTTGAAGGCACGCACAGATGGGCATAGAACAGCAAAAACCAGTTCAGCCAATTACAGCCACATAATCCTACTACAAAAACCATCCCGGTCATCCATACTACACACAAAGGTAGAACCAAATTAGTTTGTTTTTTCTATTAAAAAAAAAAAAAGAAACCATAAGGAAAAGAGAGGTATGGAACAAATATTATTGTAAGAAGTTTGAAAATTACAATAAGTTTCACAAGTGCTTTATTTTAAACTTTTTTCTAACTTAATGTTCTAACAGTACTTACAGAAACTAGCAAAACCTGCCCACGCTTAGCACGGACAATACATAATTTAAAATAGTAATAGCAATAAAAATTTTAAATAATATTTAGTCTAAATTATATTAAGGTGGTAAAAATTGCAATCATATTAAAACTCATCATCATCATCATCATCATCATCATAAAAATAGAAATAATTGGTAAGTTCCAAAATAAAAGCACATTAATTTGTTTGAAATGAGTTGAGCATATTACTATAAACATTCTTTTGAAATCAAACGAATAAACCCATAATAAAAAAAATTGATAAAATACCACAAAATACAACATGAAAATAAAAGTCCATAGACAATTCAATAATAAAAATAACTTAAAGAAACAAATAAACCCATGAAAACCCAACGCCTAGGATAAAAATTAAAGTTAAAAAATAAAAGAAAAAGTATAAATCCATGAAAACCTATCACCACAGAAACTAAAAGAACCCATCAAAACAAAAAATAATAATAATACGGTGCAAGGTAAAAAACAACAACATTAAAACACAAAAAATAAATAAAATGGAAAAAAATTAAGAAAGAGAAGAGATATGACATGATCATGTAGGCAAAATCATTAAAAATGTAGTTGTGAGAATCCTCGTGATCAACTCACTCTCGCTAATTTCGATTACATGGTTGAATGGAGACTAAAGAGTGTAGATTTAATTAAAACCAATTTAAACTTGAAAACCATGATGGGATTGCATGACATTAAGGGATGAAAGATTCAGATGATAGACGCTATAATATAACATCATATAAGATTTGCTTACCCATGACATTAGATAATAGGGGTAGGCTAGGCTTGGTTGCGGTAAGAAATGTCCATTCCCTACTTGATTTCTATGCATATTAACCAAGCCCCACCCAAGTCCGAATTGGGCCATAACTTGCTAGCCCAAGCCCGATCGACCTGAAGCATATTAAGCCTGAGCTTAGACCAAGTTAACGTTACAAAAAATGGCCTCTTTTTATAAATACTTATCTTTATCAAGATCGTTTGGGTACTTGTGCTTCAACGAGATGTCATTCGTTCAATTCATGCCTCCCTCTTTTTTACCATAATTATTTTTACAATTAGGTTGGGTTAAGTTTGGTCTCCCTACTATTAAATCCAAGCTCAGACCGTTTATTTAATGTGTCCAACTAAATAATCCAAGCCTAGCCCGAGTACTTAGGCTTAAGGTCCAAGCCCAAGCTTCAGTGGGCTAAGCTGAATACGGGCTCAAGCATATTAAGCCAAAGTCTAGCCTAAGTTAACATTATAATTAGAAATAATAAATAAATAAATAATTTTAAAAATACCTCTTTTTATCTCTACTTGCCCTCATCTCAATTTGTTTAGGTACTTATGCCTCAAGATGTCATGTGTCCAATAATTGCCTCCCTCTTTTTCTCCACAATTATATTTCCAATTGGATTGGGCCAAGCTTGGTCTCTCTACCATTCAATCCAACCACAACTTGTCTATTATATAGACCTAGCTAAATAATCCAAGCCCGGCCTGAATACTCAAACTTAATGTCCAATCCCAGGCTATTGCGCTTTGGGCCATATACTGTCTCATGCTAGCCTGACACTTGAACAACCTCAGATAAGAAAAATCTAAATGTGGATTAATCATTTAGAGACGGTGGAAGATTAGACTCTTTAAAAGGAAACTCTTTTTACATTGGCCTCTTTATTTAAATGGCTAAAAATGAAGACTTCTCTCAAATCCCTATAATCTCTCGGTTAAGTTAAAATTGATTCAAAATTAACATTGAAATTGAACTTCAGCTTTTTATTTAATTGCAAAATTGGTGTTCAATTGCAAAATTAAATCATATCCAGTTCATATATTATAGCTAGCATTGTAGCCCATGCTGAGCATGGATGTGTTTTTTTTTCAATATCATATAAAAATCTTCTATATATAAGGGAATTTTACTGGTAAAAACTCCTAAGGTGGTCCTTGCACCCGAAAAAACCCCTTAGTATTTTAGCTTCCACGGGACCACTTAGGTTTCTTTTATGCATCCAAAAAACAGTGTTGAATTCGACACTGCTTTTTATACTAGTGTCGAATTCGACACAGCTCTGATCCTCTTTAACATGGATGAAACCCTTTAGGTATCTATGTCTTCAATTGGGGACTCTTTAGTGTGGTTGAGATCCAATGGTCCAATCCCTAAGGGAACCCAGTCATAAAGTTGCCCATAAGTGCCCTACATGATGTGGGGGCCTGATCCTTGATTGGGTGGGTGGCATGGACCCATCACTGATTTGAAAAAAACCGAATTTTTTTTCCTTTGGGTATCGAATTTGACATAGCAACCCTCTCCTCCTCTTCATCCTCATTCCTTGTTTCTCTACACTAGTGACAATGAAGCTCCATGCCTTCTCTTCCTTTACTTCAGTATCGCAGACAGTGGCCAAAGGTACAACAGAAGTAAATGGGTCTTAGCCATTTTGAATCTGTAAGCTCCTCAATTCCCTTGAGAGTTCTGTCGTCATCTAATGCACAATTGGAGATAGAACACCACAGCCCAGAAGCTTGCTCAGCCACAAAAGTACAATTTGAAGAAAAAAATCAAAGCTGACCAATAAGATTGTGTCAGCAAGATATGTCAAGCCTTTGGTTAAGAAAAGGCAAATCCGCTAGCTTAATCCAAATTCATACAACAAGAGAAGTGACTTCTCATGCTGCAATCAAAGAAAATAAGCAAAAAGAGATCATGTATGTAGAGCAAGATAAGAGAGAAGAAGGAAAACTTTGTAAGGCTCTCTTCTTTGGAGCTGATGAGGAAGATGAGTCAATTCTTTCAGATAAGGAGAATATGACCCCACAAGGTCACCACAATTGGAAGTTAGAGAAAGGAAAGCCAAAAACTAAGGAGCCCGAGTTACTAAAATCATCCTCAAAAGTCATTATGGCCGACATGGATATAGAAGACAAATTGTTTTCTAGAGACAAAGAGAATTGGATGCCTAAACTTTCCTATGAAATGAAGTCCAACAAGCAAACTTTGGAAAATCAGAAAGGAATTAGACTAGATATGATGGCTAAGAGAATGGCAAACAGGGTGTTATTTTGAAATCTGTTGTACCGCTGGCCACCGTCTGCAGAAGTAGACAAAGAGAAGCAGGGAGCTTCATCATCCTTGTTGCAGAGAAATAAGGAACAAGGAGGAAGAGGAAAAGAGGGTTGCTGTGTCGTATTCAATACCCAGAGGAAAAAAAATTAGATTTTTTCGAAATTAGTAATGGGTCCATGTCGCCCACCCAATCAAGGATTAGGTCCCCAGATCATGTAGGGCACTGATGGGCGACTCTATGAGTGGGTCCCCTTAAAGATTCGACCGTTGGATCTCAACCATAGAATAAAATAGCGGCCGCTACAAAGCGTAGCGGCCGGAACCGCTACGCTACGGAGGTGTTAGCACCGCTAACACCTGTAGCGGCCACTACGGGAAAATAGCGGCCGCTACGGCCGCTATTTTGCCGCTACGGGCTCTATTTTACCGCTATTTTCCTACTGGGCCGCTATTTTACCGCTATGGCCGCTATTTTCCTGCTGGGCCTATTTAAATGCCCTGACACCTATTCTTCTACATTTTTCACTCTTGTCTCCATCTTTCCTTTTCCCTGTCCACTGTTTTTTGGTCCTACCTCCCTCTTTCTTCAAATTAAAGGCAACAAGGGTCCAAAAACACATTAAGATCTATAAATCTATATCATTTAGCTTCTTTGGAGTCAAAAGGCATATCTCAAAAGGTATTTTTTATGTGATTTTCTTAGATCTATGGCTCTATTCCTCTTTTCTCCTTCATGAATCTCTTGGAAATGGCTTGTAAGTGATAAATCTTTGTTTCTCATAGATCAAACCCCCCATTTTCTATGATTTATTTATTTATTATTTATTTTTTATTCTCGGATTTTTTATTTTTTGAAAAAATTTTTTTTTTGAAGAAACACCAACCAAATCACTTGAAAATTACTCTCAAGTGTTAGATCTATGAATCCCATGCATGAATTACACTTTCTTTCTTGTTTATTTAAATTTATTTAATTTTTTATGTTCATATTAATGACTTTTGGTGGTAGAAGTATTCCTCTAATCATTTCTCAAATCTCAACTTTGTATTAACTCTCATGTCTCAGTTCTTTAAGTACAATGTTATTTATAAAGTTATTATTTACTATGTCATTTATTGTGTTGAATGTTGATTGTTGAGTCACTGACTTTAGTGACTAATCTCTCTAAATCTTAAATTCTTGACTCTTGAGTCTTGACTTTGAGTCTTGAATCTTGATTCATGATACCATGTGAAAATTAGGAATGATACTATTATTTTTTAATTATATAGCGATATAGGACATCATGCATTTAGGGGACCACTACGCCCCCCTTATTTTAGGCTTTTTTGCAAAACAAACACATATTCTAGCTCATCACAATTTTCTGGATTTTCTGGAATTTTTTCAAGTTTTTTTGATAATTTTCTTGAATCACACTGCTATGCCGCTATGTAGCCCCGCTACCGCTATGTAGCGCCCGCTACGTAGCGTTTTGGCGACTGGCCGCGACGCTATCCACTACCGCTATTTTGATCCTTGATCTCAACCACTCTAAAAAGTTTCCAATTGAAAACATAGATACCTAGAGGGTTTCATCCACATTAAAGAGTATCAAAGCTATGTTGAATTCGACACTAGTATAAAAACCTAGTGTCGAATTCAACACTGCTTTTTAGATGCATAAAAGAAATCAAAGTGGTCCCACTGAAGCTAAAATATTAAGGGGCTTTTTCAATGAAGGAAATTTTTTGTTAATTATAGCTACAAACTAAACAATCATCTAAAATAATATAAACTAAACATGTATTTATGAATGCAATAGGTAAAGAATGGTGCACTTTACATAGTATTGTATCATCAATTATAAATCATGCATAAATTTAATTTTACGAAAACACAACAAATTTATGACACCTTTAACATAGTATGAACTTGACCATAAAATACTCATTTTATGAGCTTTCTTTGGCTAATTAAATATAATATAATAATATATGTAGCATCTGGTGAAAAAGCTATCACCTATCAAACTATTTTATGCACCCATGTTTAGGGGTTTAATTTTTTTTTTTAATAAGTCAGATCTAAGTTCTTTGTTTAACTAGGTTACACCACCAATTTACAACCCAACATAGGTGACCTTAACCCAAATTGCACAACACACGTAACATCAATTTATTTTGTCTTTTTTTAAAAATTATTAGCTGTGAAAAGAGGGGTCTAAAAAATCAGCCCACTGGATTGTCATATCTTTTGATATAGCTTTAAGTCTTTAATTTATCTTAACCATAGGTCTTTTTGAGATTTGCTCAAACGATGGATAAAAGTTTAATCAATGTAAAATGAGATTGATGTCGGATCATGGATGCCACTTGCCGATTTGGGCCCCATTCTTGAGCCCATTAGGTGTCCACTCCCAAACAGCCAAACCCTTGGTCATGTAGGTAGTCCACTCAAAATCATAACATCTTTTTAATTGATTGAAATAGTTAGAAAATAGAGCCAAACATCATTTATTTCTTCTCATAACACAATATGATTACCTTTTGCCCACTACTCAAGCTAGCTACTTTTAAGGTTGTTGCCTAGGCTCTGACTTGGGGATAGTCTTTTTTAAATATATTTCTCATTTTATCCCTTCTCATTTTTCATATTTTTCAATTTGCTATAAACTTAAGATGCAAACAACTTACATTTTTATTTTTATAAAAGAAAATTTTAAATTTATGGTAAGCTAAAATTTATAATGGGTCTCAGATATTATATACGAATATTATATTATCATATGTAGAAGCAAAAATAAAGCAAGCTCATCAGAATGCCTATCTTGGAAAGCCCATGACCGATAGCATGCATCTCAAATATAGAATATCCTACGTGTGGGATCTTTTAGTGGTCTAGTCAACACATTGTATATCTATAGAATATCAATCACACAAGTAGTTTCCTTTCTTGTAATCATATGTAATTAGGAGGTAATCATAGCTTATGATTAGGCAATCATTGAATATAGGTATAGCATTCGATCCCCTATTTGGGACACGACGAAATTTTCCAACTCCTTTTTGTTTTTGTGCTCTTCCTCTCCCTCCCATTCTAATTAACGTAAGGATCTACAGATCCTTACATGGTGTCAGAGACCTTGAAACTCTGAATCCTTCCTTTTTGGTTAGAAGAACTGCATTCAACAAAGGAAAGTTAGATTGCATTGCATTGCTTTCTTCTTTCTATCATCCAGTCTTCAATAATTCTT
The DNA here is from genome assembly GCA_037013555.1 of Sextonia rubra. Lineage (NCBI taxonomy): Eukaryota > Viridiplantae > Streptophyta > Magnoliopsida > Laurales > Lauraceae > Sextonia > Sextonia rubra. The sequence goes on from JASUAD010000001.1 coordinate 72,706,907, forward strand.
GGGTACCAGTTATTTTGGTTCCCACCCCAATAATGAGAGGGCTGATATAATATCTCGTGCCAACTTTGTCATGTGGCAAATTAACTAATGTGGATTGCCAATCTTGATTAGGAGGTTGGTTTATGGTTTTAGACTTGTCTTGCTGATACCCATATATTAATGAATCATTACTCTTGCATAATCCTGTTTTGTTATCCTATCTTTGGATTCTGATGAATCATTCCTTGCCTATAATTCTAAATTGACATTGTAAGGAATATATTGATGGTATGCTACCTGAGTTTTTCGTAAACCCATTCTCTTGGCACCTATAGGTGAGCAAATAGAAACTACTCAAGATGAATGCAGTAGAGGGGGAACTGCAAAGGTACCAAGAGTAGAGCGCCGGATGATGTATTCTAGAGACATTGAACTCACTCTAAAGGGAATTTCCTTTTTGAGTAGTTCAATTTAATTATGACATTTGTAATAGGGCCCTTGAATTGGCCAAGAATTTTATTAGCTGTTTTAAGTTCATATTTTGAAGTTGACATTTAAAGTTATAATGCATTTAGATTTTTATACTTGTACTCTATTATGATGTCTGATATGGGGTATTAATGTTGAAAAAGATTCTGCTGCAAAGCTTTATTTGAATGAATCTCACAAATGTAGAAAATTTTAACCCTTGGCTCGAAAAACAAACTTCAGAAATATAGGTTTCAGGTTGTGACAGTTGACTACTTATGCTGATGTTAATTGGGCAAGATGTCCTGACACTCGTCACTCAAGGACTAGTTGATGTGTCTTTTCTCAGAAATTCACTGATTTCTTCATAATGTAAGACACAAGATAGCTTCTCCAATTCTTCTATAGATGCTAAATATCAATCCATGTTCCTGCTCAACACCCACTGCTATCCATGAAGACGACGAAAGTGTTATAATACTCATCGCGAATCCAGAATTTCAAGAACGGACTAACCATATCGAAGGTGATCATCAATTTATTCGTGAACACTATGAAACTAAAACAATTGCTTACGTAACTCTAACCCAAGCTGCAAATTGCTTATATGCTCACTAAAGTCATGTCTAGCGATCATCATAATTTCTTAGTATCCAAATTGATGCTTCTTGATGATGATCCACGTCAATTTGAGGGGAATGTCAAAAGAGTACCAGTTCTGGTACCCCCAAGGAGCATGATATCTTAAATCTGAGTTCCTTTAGATTTACATATAAATTAGGCATTCTCACATTAGCCTTGAATTTTATTCTCTCTTTATAGTTTAAACCCTTTTCTAAGGATATTCATGTAACTATAATGTGTTTATTGATATAAATGCAATGGCCTCCCTCTCAGGGTACTACAGTTTTATTTAATTTTCACCTTGTCAGTATCCAATGGCAAAAGAAGGAAGTGTGGTCCAGTGATCTTGGTAACCCTAATTTCAATGGTTCACTAAAACCAATAATGGGTTGATGGCAAACTATATGTTATAAAGAAGTATAAAATAAAAAATTAAAAAGAAATACTTTGCTAAAGATGATTGGATAAGTAGAATTCACAAGTCCAATCTAGGGAAATGGGATAAAGCTTGGACAATGATGGCTATGTGGCTGCTAATCTAGTACTGATATCACCCAGAAACATTCATGAAGTGATAAGCCGCACCCAATTGACATGGCAGGACCATGGCAAAAGGTACCAAACATAGAATGGAACTATCAAGTATCAACTATGGTTTTAAGTCTAAATTTAACAAAAAGAAACATAAGAATCCAATTTATATCTTGGCTCGCCTCACCTCGTTATGGGGTTATCCAGTTGCTTAGTAATCACAAGAGAAGGGGCTGATGAATAAGTAGTAGCACATAGTGTCGACCTCGTTTCATTAAGATTAGATAATCCAAGCACTTGATTTTAAAGTTCCAAGTTTAATGGCTTTTACTAGCAATTTTTCATGCGGATAATCCAATAATTGTATTATGGTGAGAGGTAGCTTGATGGGGCCCCCAGTGATCACGGGAACATGTAGATGGAAAGAGCTATCTTGGATTAATCTAATAATCATGTTTGTACGAAATCCTAAATTCTTGGATATCTCTTTATGTCCATTGACATTTTATTTTCCTTTTTACTTCTAAAGAAACTTGCTTTTCCTCCATTTACTTATCTTGGTTAAGAATTTGAGCAAGGAAATTTTTACCCATAAAAGAGATGTGGACATCATCATCTCTTCTTCTTCACTCTATTGATCTTTCTTTTTCCTTGCACACAATTAGAACTATTTTCCTTCTTCTATTTTCCTCTTCGTGAATTTAGGACTTCAAGATCTTATTGTGTAAATTAGAGTTGAGATTTCTTTTCAATTTTCATTTCAATGTTTCTAACCTATGAAGTTTTGGAAATTCACACTTCATCCTTCCTACAGATTTCCAAGCCAAAATCGTTTCCTTAAAATTCAGTTTTTGGCTATCAATGAGCAAGGGAGACTTCATTTTGGCTACATGCATTTTCATTTCATGCTTATAGCTGTTGATGATGTAGTGATTGACAACAATAAGGTTCAGTTCAGTACAATACAATTACCGCTATTGAGCAACTGGATAGGATATATCTGTGTAGCAGAAGGTTCTATGAGATCATGTATCATCGTCGAACAAGCCCAAGGAAGTTTGAAGAGTGTCATTCCAAATAGAAGAACTTTACCAACACTCAGTAGTGAAGACTTGAGTTTCAGAGTATCATCATGGTGTTCTGATCGTCTTCCCGTATAAGACACCAAGGTTTACAAGAAAGCAAATTGACTTCAAGATTCAAAGAGACAATTACATTATATACTCTAATTGTTTTCAATATTTTGTTTCATTCAGGGGACTGAATGATCTCTACACGGGAGAGAATGTAACACTCCAACCCGAGTTAAGCTTGATTAGTGATTACTAACTAATTAATCTGGTTCTATGTAAATAATTATATTTAGTGTCTAATTATATTAGAATAAGTCTATTTACTCTTATTTGAGTCTAGTGGTTTGAGTTCAGGTTATGGATAGGTAGTTGGGACCGAGTTTGACCTCGATTAAGTAGACGAAGCCCTTTTTCGTAATTTCAGGTTTTATGATTTTTCATCATATATGCATTATATTGGTACCATTAGGTTCATCTCATCAAGCTTGTCAACTTTCGCGTTGGCCCAAATTCATTTGATCTTAAAGGAGTCATGTGGACCCTCAAATGACTCAAAATAAAAATAAATATAAGAAACTAGACTTTCTTGTAAATATCCAAAAAAATCTATTGTATAACAGCTCAACCCATTTTCAGTCGGTCCTTTTCTCTCTCAGCAAAAACAGAAGTACCTTTTCCTCTCCTTTATTCCTCCATTCTCTTCTTGAAAGTATTGGATGTTAGAATCCATGTATGTCAGGGTAAAGGGTTACCCGTGCACGTTCATCTTCTTCTTCATCCTCTTGGGACTTTGAATTCTTGGAATTCATCTTTTTTTCTCCTCTTCAGCCATTAAAGGTAAGGGTTTCTTCTATACCTTGACTTCTATATTATGAAAGTCTTTGAAGCTCTACGTGTGTGCATGCAACTCATTTCATCTCATGTTGGTCATTTGGCATTTTAAGGTTTGAAGAATTGGGGTTTTCTTCCCAAATTGGGCCAAAGTCAAGACAATTCTTAGACAAGCTATGAATCTAGGCAAGTATAAGTTGGTTTTGTGTTTAATGCATGCTAGTAAAACCTTGATTATGGAATTAGATTTATTGGTGTATATGCATCCAGCCTCAGTTTCAACTTAACTAAGCTTTTATATTGATTTTGATGAATGGATTCAGAATTGAAATGTTGTTGATGATGATAAAAAGTGTAGAACGATGAATATAAGTGGGAGAACAGATGGTTCCTCATGCAAATACAAAAGATGAAAGAAGAAGTGTAACTCAGAAATTCCAAAATGGAATTTTGGAGCACGTGCATGAGCGCCGGTGCAGAAACCTGATGAAAAACTTGTCAGTTGAAACTTCCCAAAACATAAGCAAAGGCGCTCGAGTGTGCCTGGGGCCACGCTCAAATGCATAAAGTAAATTTGAATGGTCAATTAGACTTTTTCTAAAATTAATCTAGGAATTCTTACTCATTCCCAATTGATCCCAAAACACTTCACAATTAACCCTAAGGTCAAGCGTGATATAAAAATGGAACCTTAGGATTTTAGAATACTAAAAGACTAATTAGGTCCTTAGTACCCCTTAACTTCATATATTATCATTCGTATGTCAAGCACTTAACCATGGGTTGTGGGTTTAGGGAACTTTGATACACATTTATATATACAATGTAACATCAAGCAAAGGTAGCAGTGTATCAAATCACCTAAAACTACATCAGAATGGACAGTTAGAGGCTATAGGTGATTAGAATAGGATTGGCTAGTAAATCCCTTGATTCCATAAATTGAATTGCATTGCATATTGTTTTACACGATTATCATTCTCTTAATTTGTTACTGAATCATTGTTTACAATGATGTTATTGCAAAGACCAAGGAGTCAGAGGAAGAGACCTCAGTGGTTCCTTCAGGCTTTGATGAGTGGACAATAGAGGCTTACTGAGTGATCTATATGCCTGAGAGCGACACACAATTATCTTAGGGATGCGAATTTAGGGTTTTGGGGACTTTTATCATATATTATTGCACCCATATAGATTGTTGTACAGTTTGATCTAGATACATATATCATTTGGTTCCTTGTGCATAATGTTTATATCTTCTTTATATAGACCTATATAGATGTTCATCCTTGGCAAAGATACATACATGTTTATACAATGATTGGGATGAACAAGTTATAAGTAGAATTGATATAAATATATTTTGTCCATTTTTATGTTAGGCTTGGCCCAAAGGTAAAGGCTTACCGGTAGCATCCTGGAGGATGTGGGTTTAAGTCACCGAAATAGCCTCTTCAAAACGAAAGTAAGTCTGCGTACATCTTGCCCTCCCCAGACCCCGTTATACGGGAGCCTCGTGCACTGGGCCACCCCTTTTTTTTTATGTTAGAATTAGACTTTTTCATGTGTGGAATGATACTATTAAAAGGTTTAATGAAAAGTTGAAAATTATAGATGATATTGACATGCGTCCGCGTGTTGTCTACTTGGACGGATGTTCATTAAAGTACCTCACATGTATTTGATTGTGAATATCCCTTGTGAAATTATGCCTGAAATAGGTACAAATGGGAATTTCATTAAGGTACACGTATCACACTTCGGGGGTTACCCTAATCTTAGGATTCTTAGGCCCGGGTTGTGACAATTTAGATGCCCCACTATGCTGCCCTCATTGTAGGTGAAGGGTTATGCCGATGAAAATTTTTCTAATTTTTAAAATGGTCACACCAGTGTCAAATTAAGACAATATATATATATATGAGTTGTCGATGTGTGGGAATGGTACTGTTTGATCATAGTTGGAATCCCAGTGTGAAAATTGAGTGGCATAAAAGAGCAATCAATTACAAGAATCTGCATAAACATAAACCTACAAACCAAGACAGCAAGAACACAATTGCAATGACAACCTAGTAATTCATGTACTTATTCCAATGATTTCGTTTAATTCACTCACACCAAAAAGTTCCCCAACAATGAATATTGGTCATGAGTCATACTTTCCTTAGAAGTCAGAATAAAATTGATATATACAACAAACACTAAATAATATCAAGTTTGTTTTTCAAGGTGTGTTCATTTTGCATGGGAGCAACCTGCATCTATCCTATCATACAATTATATGGAAGAGAATGAGTTTTTAGTGAATTAGGGGTTGGCCCAAATATCACTCAGCTTAGATAATCTTAACCCATAATTTCAAATTTTAAAACTACGACCATCTTGCACAATGGCTGACTCAAGATTTTTGTTTAGGTGGGGCTAAACTTTCTCCCTAGACTCTCTTAGAGAACATGTATTGCATTTAAATATATACAAAATATTATGCATTTCTCTCATCAAATTGCAATAGTATAGGTTAAATAGAATACATGATTCTCAACAAGTTTTTTTTAAGGAATCTTAGTACTAACACCCAATTCATAAATAAGCTTTGAAACTACAACACCCAATTCCTCAAGAAATTAGCCATCAATTAGTAATTACACTACAAAAATAATAAAGAAACTCTATAGAACTTTAAAGAAGTAACAATCATTATATTGGGAAAATTAATCAAAAAACACCAAAAAGAAGAAGAATTATAAATAGTTAGAAATTTAAACTTTGCAGTTTGAACAAGTCTAATCAGCAATTCAGATTTCAATGCTTAATCTAGTTAGCAATTTAGGGGTTTAAGTTTCAATGCTTTTAATTTGAATTTAGGGTTTCTGAATTTAGGGTTAGGGCTTAGGGCTTCCATCTATGATTTGGAGATTTAGGATTTGGAATTAGGATTTAGAGATTAAGGGTTCATATCTAATTCCTCAAATTCCCTTGATCATATCATAATCCAGGGTTCGATTAGGGTTATTTAGAGAGAGAGAGGCAGAGTCTAACTATACGCTTCCTTTCCTTGCTTTTGTCTCAAGGGAAAGAAACTTCAATGACTATCTCTCTAATCTCAGAGAAACCATGCATGGTTGTTCTTTTAACCTCCTCTCTTGCACCACCACTAACTCCAACAAGCTTCACAATAGCTTTTAAGACCCCGACAGCTTCTATAATGGTAGATTTTGAAACAACCCAAATGATAAAACCAAGAAAAAAGGATACATCATCTAAGAAAACAAGCTCAAGATCACATAAAGGCGGAGAAGAACTATGGAGTCGTCTTCTTCCTTCAAATGAAGAAGACAAGTTGCATGATCATGCAAAGATCAAAGGAAAAGGGTTTTCTTCTTTTTAGGTTCCTTCCCACTAGCGAAAAGGGAAGAAAAGGATGGGATGGCTGGTGCGACTACTTTGGCTTATGTGGGGCATGGGCCAAGGCTCCATTCAAATTTTTAGTAGTTTTTGGATCTGACTTGGGGTTGCCGCACCAGGTAATCATAATGTGCGCTCAGCCCTGATCTTGCAAAAGCATATTTTGTTATACCTTCAGGGCCTATTTGGGTGTGGAAAACAGATTGGAGCGCCAGATCTCCAATCGGGTGTAGAACAATCTCCCAAAAGATTGTTCGAATCCAAAGAGGGATTCAAGCGCACAGTGAGACTCACAAGCAAAGCTAGAGAAGAAAATCTCTTGGAAACCAAATTATTATTGAGAAAAACATGTCTACTACAATGAAAGACTCCTTTTTATATAGGAGTGGCTATTTCTAAAGTAGGAAATACTAACTCTAAACAAACATGACTTACTAAAATAAATTAAACAAATTCTAATATCAATAAATAATTAATTAAAACTATCTAACTAAGGATAAGGATCCTTGAGGAGATGAAGAATCAATTGGGCCTGCGGCCTGTGATCTGGGCCGGATCTGGGATCGGCCTGCATCAGCTGCAATCAAATAATGCCTCCACTGACGAAGTGTTTGGACAAGAGCATAGAATTCTGAATTATAAGCGGAATACTTTCGCTTGGCATCAGAAAGTTTCTCACTGAAGAATGCAGCTGGATGTCCTTCCCAATTAAGGACATCTCTAATGCCGACATTTGAGGCATCACAAGCAATTTCAAATAGCTAGTTAAAATCAGGAACCTGTAGGATGGGTGCTTCAATAATCTTTTGCTTGATCTTTTCGAAAGCCCTAGTGGCTGCGTTGGTCCTTTGAATTCACCTTTCTTCATACAGTTAGTAACAGAAGTCATAACAATACTGAAGTTTCTAATAAACCTTTTGTAGAAATTGGTAATATCATGAAAACTGCGAACTTTAGTAAGGGTAGTAGGAATAGGCCAATCGAGAATTGCACTCACCTTTTCAGGATCCATCTTAATACCTTGTGCAGATACAACATATCCCAAGAAAACAATAGAATCACTCATAAAGGTGCATTTCTTAAAATTAATGTAGAAATGCTCCCAACAGAGAAGTTGGCAAACCTTATCTAAGTGCTGAAGGTGATCTTCTTTTGATTTGCTGTAAATCAGAATATCGTCAAAGTAAACGACAACAAAATTTCCAATATCAGGCTGCAACAATTGCGTAATAACCCTCATGAAAGTACTACAAGCATTGGTTAAACCGAATGACATGACCATCCATTCAAAAAGACTATCCTTTATTTTAAAAGTAGTTTTCCATTCATCTCCTGCTCTTATGCGGATTTGATGATAACCGCTCCGCAGATCAATTTTTAAAAATATGTATGCACAAATCATCATGTCTAACATATCATCTAATTGAGGGATAAGGAAACGATATTTTAGAGTGATTTTGTTGATTGCATGACCGTTTACACACATTCGCCAGCTTCCATCTTTCTATGGAGTGAGAAGTGCTAAAACACCACATGGATTGAGATTTTCCCTTTTATAGCCTTTTATAAGCAGATCATCAAGTTGCCTTTTTATCTCCGCATGTTCTTGCTGGACTTATCCGATAATCAGGTAAATTTGTAAAAAACCTCCTGGAGAAAGATCAATGGCATGCTGAATGTTTCTTAGCGGGGGCTGTTCCTTAGGTAATTCATCAAGAACTAAATCAGCAAATTTGTTTAATAGTGGCTTCACTTTCTGTGAAATGGACATGATAGGAGAATCATTAGCAACTTGTTTGGTAACTAAGGCATACATGACACCTTGCTCTTTGTTTTCAACTTCAAATTTCCACATTGTTAAAATATGCGATGTAGGAGAAAAGGCGGCAGGAGAAAAGGAAGGTGAGGACGGTGAGTCTGCAAAGGACGTAACATGATTCTTCCACCTTTCCATTTGAAAGTATAGGTATTGGGTTCATGATCGGTGATAACTTTAAACTTCTGTAGCCATGGCCGTTCAAAACGGATATGCATAACATTCATTGGGATGACGTTACATAGAAGAGTATCCTCGTATTTGCCAATCTTAAAAAGAACAAAGCATTACTGACGAACATGAATGGAATAATTGTCAACCCATGCAACTCTATAAGGCCTTGGATGTTTTACCGTGGGAAGTTTAAGCTTATCTACCGCTTCTTAAGAAATGACATTCATTGCACTACCACCATCAATAATCATATTGCATGATTTACCCATACAATTGACATGGGACTAAAAAATAGAAGCATGATTCCAATCTTCTTCTTCCGTTTTTTGCATCTGCTACTAGTAAACGACGATCTAGAAAAAGAAGTGGAATGCCATCATCAGTGTCTGCATAGTCTAATTGATCTGCTGAATTTTCATAAGGAGGATCTCTGTCAACTTGCCCTAACTTGACATGCTCCTCATGCTGGTCATCACTTTCAGATTCATTAGAAGTGTATAGATTTCGATGAGGGAATTCAGTGGCATAATGTCCTTGTTGCTTGTAGGCATGACAAACAATATCCCTTCTGTCTATTCTTCCATAAGCACGATTATCATTTTGGTTCTGTGGAAACCACTGATTCTGTTGGGGGATAACCTGTCTTTGTTGTATACCTGGCCGAGGATTCTGAGGGGTTTGTTGAGTTGGTTGTTGAGGAGGAGGCCTATAAACTTATGCTTGATTGCGATTATAGGTAGGGTCAGGGCCTCTTCTTGTGGAAGATGCCCCGGCTTGAAAAGTATTGCGTTTTAGCAACTGAATTTCATGTTGGGCTTTCCAGACTTTATTTAAGATTTCATCCACTATGTGATGCAGGCCGAACCCAAGTCCGGCCCAGATCATAGGCTCGGAAGACATCCGATTGATACACTTTCTATTTTGTTATTTCCTATTTAGTAGGTCTTATTTGTTTAGAATTAGTCCTTCTATATTTAGAAACAATCACTCCTATATAAGGAGGAAAACTTCACTGTATTAGGCATGCTTTTTTATCAATAAAAAAATTTCAGTTGTGCAAAGATATTCTCGTTCCATATTTTCATCGTGACTACCTTGAATCCTCGGATTCGAACAATCCCTTGGGAGATTGTTCTCCTACCCATCCAAGATCCAGGGCTGCACCAGATTGGTATCAGAGCTGAGATCTGGTCGCCGGGGAAACTGTGTCTTTCCCGGATTTCATCCACTGTTCACCGGCAATCCTCCCCCTTCTTATCCGTCACCCACGACCTCACTCCCGAACATCGCAGACCACGACAGATTCCCAACCCTAACCCTCCGTTGCCGACCCTGACGGCCCCAGTCGGCCCCAAAACCCAGACGAAACCCCCTTTTTGACAATAGAACGTCGTTACCGTTCGACCATTGCCGCCAACTCAAACCCACCGACCCTACTGTCGACACTCATCTCCCTGTCTCTATCCTAAACCTATTTACCGACGACACAGAAACCCTAAAACCACACCCCTGCGAAAACCCATTCGCCGAAAACCTTTCTTTTCCATCTCCATCACACAAATCAACCCCTTCAGCATTCCAGACCCTGCAACCCACCTTTCGGCCAACTTCCCCAAACCAGAGTGACTAAAAAAAAACAAAAAAACAAGAGAGATAGAGAGAACAATGCAGGCGAAGAGAGAGAGCAGACCGCAGCAAGAAGAGAAGAACGGGGAAAAACAAAGTACCCGGCACCGGGGACTTCCAGCGTTGGCCTTGTCGACACAGTCAGCAGCAGCGGCAACCTCCAGCCGTTGCGTCGTCGCCGTCCTCCACCGCGGCCACAAGCACAGTTGATCGCACCGCCATCGCAGCAGCCCCGAGCATTGTTGACGGTCGCCTCCATCGTCACCCATCGCACCACCATCGCAGCATCCACAGGCACTGGTGACCGTCGCCTCCATCGACTGCTTCCCTCTCCGTGTTCTTTTTTTTTCTCTCCTCTTCCGCTTTTCAGCTAAGTCCGCTCCCTCCTCTCTTTTATTTTCTTTCTCTGCACACAGCCCAAGAAAGAAGGATCGAGAGTCGGGTGCCTTTGGACCTCGACCCGAGCAGGTGTCACCCGACCCATTGCATTGTCATCGGACCTAAGTTGGTCCGGCCCATCACAAGACCGACCCGACCCACTTTCTTTATTTTTCTGAAAAAAAAAAAAGAAGCAATCATGCATAGGAGTGGTGATGAACTTCAGCATTGGATGACTGACCGCCAGAGGGATGAAACCATCCTTAAACTAAGTCAAGAATTAGAAGATGTCACGGGATGTCTCAAAATTGCAGAAACTGCTATTGCTGAGCTACAAACAAAGCAATTTGTTAGTCAAGAAGGATCCTCCAATGTATCTATGGTTTACACGCCCGTCCAACCAGAAAGACCTGACAATCATGAATCCATTCGTGATTTTATGGAGCGCCTTCTGGCTGAACGAGATCATCAAGCTCACCATGTTGCACCCCCACCTGATGACATCACTAGGAAAGTCAAAATTGACATTGCTGACTTTAGTGGTGATGCGAGTCCAAAAGTTTTTGTTGATTGGCTTAATTCTTTGGAAGACTATTTTGCTTGGTATGGTATGAATGATGCACAGCGGATAGCCTTTACCAAAGTTAAACTAAAGGGTCCTGCTCGTATTTGGTGGTATGGTGTTGAAAACAATGAGCTTGCAGTAGGCCAGCCGATTCTCCGGTGGAATATTATGAAAGAAAAACTCAAGGGCAATTTTCTTCCCTTTGATTATATGGATACACTTCACCAAGAATATCTGAGTCTCCAGCAAGGCACTATGACTGTGGAAGAATATACCAACAAGTTTCGCGAATACATTGTTCGCTGTAACTTGAGGACTGATGATCGTCTGACTATCACTAGGTACAGGGATAATCTGCGTGCTGATATCAGACGAGAAGTGGCAATGTTTGATTATGCCACAGTAGACGAAATATTCAATAAAGCCCGCAAAGCCCAACATGAAATTCAGTTGCGGAAGCGTAATCTTTTTCAAGCCGAGAAGTCTTCCATAAAAAGAGGTTCTGATCCTACTTATAATCGCAATCAAGCAACAGTTTATAGGCCTCCTCCTCAGCGTCAAGTTCAGCAGCCGCCTCAGAATCCTCGGCCAGGGATGCAACAAAGACAGATGAATCCCCAACAGAATTCGAGGGGTCCACAGAACCAGCCTGATAATCGTGCTTATGCCAGAACAGACAGGAGAGATATTGTTTGTCATGCTTGCAAGCAACGAGGACATTATGCCAATGAATGCCCTCATTGTAATTTATATACTTCCAATGAGCCTAATACTGATACTCAGCATGATGAACATGTAAAATCAGGGCACGCTAATATAAATCCTCCTTATGAAGATCAAGCTGATCAGGTAGATTATGCAGACGCTGATGATGGTATTCCGCTTCTCTTTCTAGATCGTCGTTTGCTAGTAGCGGATGCTAAAGAGGATGAAGATTGGAATCATGCTTCTATTTTTCGATCTCGTGTCAGATGTATGGACAGAGCATGTAATATGATTATTGATGGTGGAAGTGCTATGAATGTTATCTCCCAAGAAGCAGTTGATAAGCTTAAACTTTCCACGGTAAAGCATCTAAGGCCATATAAAGTTGCATGGGTTGATAACTATTCTATTCCTGTTCGTCAGCAATGCTGTGTGCCTTTTAAGATTGGCAATTATGAGGATATTCTTCTCTATGATGTCATACCAATGAACGTCACACATATCCTTTTCGGGCGGCCATGGTTACAGAAGCTTAAAGTGATCACAGATCATGAACACAATACCTATGCTTTCAATTGGAAAGGTAGACGTATCGTGCTGCGTCCATTGCAAACTCCGCCATCCTCTCCTACCTCTTCGCCCGCCGCCGCCGCAGCTTCTCCTACATCGCATATTTTAACCATGCGGAAATTTGAAGTGGAAAGCAAAGAGCAAGGTGTCATGTATGCCTTAGTTACTAAACAAGTTGCTGATGATTCTTATGCTATTCCTCAGGAAGTGAAGCTATTATTGGACAAATTTGCCGACTTAGCTCCTGATGGGTTACCCAAGGAACTACCCCCACTAAGGGACATTCAGCATGCTATTGATTTGGTTCCAGGAGCTTCTTTGCCTAACTTACCTGCTTATCGGATGAGTCCAGCAGAACATGCAGAGTTAAAAAGGCAAGTTGATGATTTGCTTCAGAAGGGCTATATAAAGGAAAGTCTCAGTCCATGTGGTGTTCCAGCACTTTTCACTCCGAAGAAGGACGAAAGTTGGCGAATGTGTGTAGATAGCCGTGCAATCAACAAAATCACGGTAAAATATCGCTTCCCTATCCCTTGTTTGGACGATATGTTAGATATGATGACTGGTGCATGTATATTTTCCAAAATCGACCTGCGGAGCGGATATCATCAAATTCGCATAAGACCAGGAGACGAATGGAAAACTGCCTTTAAAACAAAGGATGGTCTCTTTGAATGGATGGTTATGCCTTTCGGTTTAACCAATGCTCCTAGTACTTTTATGCGGGTTATGACACAATTATTGCAGCCTTATATTGGAAAATTTGTTGTCGTCTACTTCGACGATATTCTTATTTACAGCAAGTCAAAAGAAGATCACCTTCAGCATTTAGATAAGGTTTGCCAACTTCTCCGCCGGGAGCGTTTCTATATCAATCTCAAGAAATGCACTTTCATGAGTGACTCTGTTGTTTTCTTGGGATATGTAGTATCTGCACAAGGAATTAAGATGGATCGCAAAAGTAAGCGCTATTCTTGATTGGCCAATTCCTACTACCCTTATTGAAGTTCGCAGTTTTTATGGTCTTGCCAATTTTTACAAAAGGTTTATCAGAAACTTCAGTACTGTTATGGCTCTTATTACTGATTGCATGCGGAAAGGTGACTTCAAGTGGACCACTGCAGCCACCAGGGCTTTTGAGAAGATCAAGCAAAAGATTACTGCAGCGCCCGTTCTGCAAGTTCCTGATTTTAGCAAGCTATTTGAAATTGCTTGCGATGCCTCAAATGTTGGCATTGGCGGAGTCCTTAGCCAGGAAGGACATCCTATTGCATTCTTCAGTGAGAAACTTTCTGATGCCAAGTGAAAGTATACTGCATATGATCTGGAATTCTATGCACTTGTACAAACACTTCGTCACTGGAGACATTATTTGATTGCAAATGAGTTTGTGTTTTACTCTGATAATGATGCTCTGCAACATTTACACTTTCAGCAGAAGATCAGCGCTAACCGAGCTAAATGGAGTGCATATATACAAGAATTCAAATTTGGCATTCGTCATAAAGCTGGAAAAGATAACCTGATTGCGGATGTATTAAGCCGGAGAAAGCATCTTTTGACTGCTATGTCTATTAATGTGCCTGGTTTTGAGCAAATCAAACAAGATTATGCAGCCGACAAAGATTTTGGTTCTATTTATGCGGATCTCCTTAATGGCAGTCATATTCAACATCCTCATTATAGTCTTCATGATGGTTTTCTATTCAAAGGTACGCAACTCTGTCTTCCCGCCACTTCTATTCGTGAATATGTTGTGCGAGAGTTGCATGCAGGTGGATGTAGCGGACATTTGGGTCGCAACAAAACACTTGCTCTTGTCAGTAACAGATATTATTGGCCTCGTATGAAGACCAATGTGATTCATATTTGTGAAAGATGCCGAACATGCTAGATTGCAAAAGGAAACAAGAAGAATACTGGGTTATATCAGCCTTTGCCTGTTCCACATACTCCTTGGGAAGACATTAGCATGGATTTTGTGCTCGGTTTACCCACGACTGCTAGAAAGGTTGACTCCATCTTCGTTGTTGTTGATCGTTTTTCAAAGATGGCACATTTCATTCCTTGCACAGCAACTGCTGATGCTTACAAAGTGGCCAAATTATTCTTCAAAGAAGTTGTTCGACTACATGGGCTTCCAAAAACTATTGTTTCTGACCGAGATACGAAGTTTATGAGCTACTTCTGGAAGACACTATGGATGCTGTCCAACACCAAACTTAATTTCTCTACTGCTTATCACCCTCAATCTGATGGACAAACAGAGGTGGTAAACAGAAGTCTTGGCCAATTGTTATGTTGTCTTGTACGTGACCGAATTACAAATTGGGATCAAATGCTCCCTATGGCAGAATTTGCTTACGATAATTCTGTCAACCGATCAACTGGACTTTCACCATTTGAAGCTGTTATAGGAGTTCGTCCTTGCCTCCCTGTTGATCTTGTTCCATTACCAGTTGATGCCCGAGTGAGTGCAGATGCTGAAACTTTCTTCCAACACATGCAGCAAGTCCATAATGAAGTACATTGCCATATATCTGCCAGCAATGATGTTTATAAGCAGCAAGTTGATAAACATCGTCGTTTTGTTGAATTTAATGAAGGCGATATGGTTATGGTGCGTATTCGACCTGAGAGATTGCCACCTGGAGCTAACAAGAAATTACACCCTCGAAGTTCAGGTCCTTTCAAGATTCTCCAGAAGATTAATTCCAACGCATATATTCTTGATATCCCTATTGATTCAGGCGTCAGTTCTTCATTCAATGTCGAGGATCTTACTCTCTATCGTGGCCATGATACTGAAGGAGAAAATGAAGAGCAGCTTATTTCTTTACCAGTTAATTCTCCACCTCCTGATGAAATTATTGATGTCCTTGATGATCAAATTGTTTCTATACGTCAAGGAGGTTATCAGAAGTTTTATGTATGCTGGCGAAATCGTCCTATCTCTGATGCTACGTGGATTACAGCTACTGACTTCCAGCGCATCAATCCTGATCTTTATGAGAGATATCAAGCGCTCAACTCGCCGGAGTCAAGTTTTTCCAAGCCGAGGAGAGCTGATGCAGGCCGAACCCAAGTCCGGCCCAGATCACAGGCTCGGAAGACATCCGATTGATACACTTTCTATTTTGTTATTTCCTATTTAGTAGGTCTTATTTGTTTAGAATTAGTCCTTCTATATTTAGAAACAATCACTCCTATATAAGGAGGAATACTTCACTGTATTAGGTATGCTTTTTTATCAATAAAAAAATTTCAGTTGTGCAAAGATATTCTCGTTCCATATTTTCATCGTGACTACCTTGAATCCTCGAATTCGAACAATCCCTCGGGAGATTGTTCTCCTACCCATCCAAGATCCAGGGCTGCACCACTATGGTATAATCAAACATTATTACATCTTGTCTCATATCGGCATGTAGGTTGTCTCTGTATCAGGTGATAGTCAGACGGTCATCTGTCTTCAAGTTACAGCGAACAATATATTCGCGAAACTTGTTGGTGTAGTCTTCCACTGTCATACTGCCCTACTGGAGACTTAGATACTCTTGGTGGAGTGTATCCATAAAATCAGTAGGAAAAAAAATTGCTTTTAAGCTTATCTTTCATGACATTCAAACAGAGAATACGCTGGCCCACTGCAAGCTCACCATTCTCAACACCATACCACCAAATTCGAGTAGGACTCTTGAGTTTAACCTTGGTAAAGGCTATCCGTTGTGCATCATTCATACCATACCAAGCAAAATAGTCTTCCAAATAATCAAGCCAATCAACAAAAATGTTTGGGCTTGCATCACCACTAAAGTCAGCAACATCAATTTTGATTTTCCTTGTGATATCATCAGGTGGGGTGGTAATAGGGGGACCTTGGAGGTTTCATTCAGTCAGAAGGCGCTGCATAAAATCATGAATGGATTCTTAATTTTCAGGACTTTTTGGCGGAATGGGTGTGTACACCATAGAGACATTGGATGACCCTTCTTGGCTGACAAATTGCTTATTTTATAATTCAATATGGCAGTTTCTATAATTTTTAGACATCTCGTGACATCTTTTAATTCTTGACTTAATTTAAGTATGGTTTTATCTCTCTGTCAGTCTGTCATCCAATGTTGGAGATCATCACCCTTTCTAGGCATGGTGGTTTTTTTTTTCTTTTTTTGTTAAGAAAGAAGAAGGTGGGCCAGGTCAGGTGAAACTCAGGGCCAAATAGGGAGGCCTAAAAAGGTGATGAAAAAAGAAGATGGCACTGTCTCAAGATGTGTGAAGAGAAGAAAACAAAAGACGACCTTGAGGTTCAACTCTTACTTGCAGTTTCAACTTCGAAGAAGGAAAGGGAGGGTTCTCGCTGCTGGGAGGAGGTGATTGGTTGGAGATGGCGACAAGGATGGAGCTGAGGTGACTGCGGTGGTGATGAGGAGAGGCTCCGCTAGCATCGTCGATGCAGGTATGCACGGTTTTTTTTTCTTTTTTTTTTTATTGCTTCTTGCCCTTTCTTCTGCTACTATTTCTTTTGCACTCTGGGGTGGGTATGGGTGGTGTCGCACTGTCGTGGAGGCTTGGGATGGACCAAAAGCGCTATGGGGTTGTGGTTTTAGGGTTTTGGTGGTAGTGTGGGGAGTTAGGGACTAGGTTACAGTGATTTCGGTTGGGACGGAACAGGGTAGTGAGGCTGGGATGGTGGTGGTTTTGGTGAGTAGGGTTTTGGCAGTGGTGTGGGGAGTTAGGGACTAGGTTACAGTGGTTTTGGCTGGGACGGAAGAGGGTAGTGAGGCTGGGACAGTGATGTTTTCAATGAGTAGGGTTTCGATGGTGGTGTGGGGAGTTAAGGACTGGGCTACGGTGGTTTCGATTGGGACAGAATAGTGTAGTGAGGCTGGGACGGTGGTGGTTTCGGTGAGTAGGGTTGGGGTCCTAGGGGTTTTCGACAGGTGTGGGGGTTTAGGGTTCGGAATGGTGGTAGGTTGTCAACAGAGGGTGAGGTGGTTGTGGGTGTAAGTTAGCAAAGGGTTAGCTGGCAGGAGATAGGTCTGGGGCTGGTGGTGAATGAAAAGCGGCAACGGAGAACAGTGGACCGAATGATGATGTCCGGGAAAGACGACGGCTCCCCGGTGACCAGATCTGGGCTCTGACACCAATCTGGCGCAGCTCCGGTTCTCCGATCAGGTGTTAAACAATCTCCCGAAGAATTGTTCGAATCCAAAGAGGGATTCAAGGGCACAGTGAAACTCACAAGCAAAACTAGAGAAGAAAATCTCTTGGAAAATGAATTATTATTGAGAAAAGCATGTCTACTACAATGAAAAACTCCTCCTAAAGTAAGAAAAACTAAATCTAAACAAACATGGCTTGCTAAAATAAATTAAGCAAATTTTAATCTCAATAAATAATTAATTAAAACTATCTAACTAAGGATAGGGATCCTTGAGGAGATCAAGGATCAATTGGGCCTACGAGCTTGTGATCTGGGCCGGATCTAGGATCGGCGTGCATCAAAGATATAAGAATATAATATTTCAGAGAGTATAATCTTCATTTAAAAAGAAAATCTTATACAGTTGACAGCCCAAGAAAAATAAGAAAAAAAGATCATTTTCTTCCAAATAGCTCAATAGTCTTTCCTACAGCTCCCTCTTATAGAAATTTTCTACAAAATAAAAATCTTTTCAAAATGCAATTGACAAAATGGTAAAATGAACTCTTTACTACTACAAATCTACCCTCATGTGTTTATTTACATGTGTAGTAGAGTCAAGATAGAAAAAGGTAGATATCACATCACAATAAAGGTGACGTAAAGTAAAAGTGAGATAAAATTATGTGGTAAAGCAATGCAGGACCCAAGATTTTCGTTTAGATGGTAAAGGCAATGGTACTAAAATAAAAGATTTTAAGGTCTAATTTCCAAAATTTCTAGAATCATGCGTGTGTGATCACACCTACATTCAGATACTCAAGTCCACCCCTATGGTGAAGTAAAGTGGGAAAGAGTGGTAAAATTATTGTTTATTGTTTTGACTTCAAATTAGCACAATTTATCATAGTTTTATGTGGTAAAGAAAAAGTAACTTATGGTTAAAAAAAAAAGTAATGGCAAAACTTTACTTTACAATGCTACTTTTTCATATAAACTTAGTAAAGGGAGAGTAGATCACATCACAATTCACAATAAGGATAAAGTCAACTAAAGGTGAGAGAAAGTATGTTGTGGAGTAAAGTGGAAAAGGCATAGTAAATGTGAAGTAAAGTGACATAAAGTATGAGGTGAAGTAAAGTAGGGGGAGAGACAGTGGTAAAGTACTTAGACTTTACTTTACTACACTTTATCAAACCACTATTATAATGTATAACACCGGTCAAATGGCTCAATTTAAAATCTGTTACATTTTTTAAAAATTGTCAAACAACAAAAAAAAATTGTAAATATTTAAATATCACACTATTCTATTTTACACTAATTTATTCTTGCAATATTTATATATTCAAATGTTTTCTTATATAAACATCCAAATCGGTATTATGGCTTTTAGCTCTAAAAAACAAACGGAACAACGGTGCAACAGTATCAAACAAATTTTCATTCGTGAGAATAATTTCTCTATGAGGATTGCTCAAATTGATTATGATAGTTTCATATATACCAAAGAGGAATACTTTCCACTCTTTGATGAAGTATGAGATTTGTTTCTAACACGTAGAACTAGTTTTATCATACGCAGACAGTGAGCTAAGATGCGCTGTTAAACAGTCCCAAATCGGTACAATCGCAAAATGTCCCCATTGGGACCGGCAGAGCCTTGACTTTAATAGAATGTGATTTAGCTTTGTTTAATACGATTAGGAATAATAAGACAACGAAAGCGTTGCATCATCTCCGATGCTAACTTGAGCCTTGACTTTGATAGAAGCGATATAGTTCCTAATCATGTGCGATAGGAAGCTTCCTCCCAGCTTCCCCCTCCTGCTAAAGTCTTTGCAGAGTGGCTGTCAGTGCCTACTTTTTGGTAGTGGTGCACAATCGGTCCGTGCCCTCTTGTCACCGTTCACACTATTTCTACTCTGATGGACACGCACTCGTTGGAGGTCTTTGATAGGTCCGCCTCTCACCGAAACGGATGAGGGAACCTACGTACATCCGCACTCGGTGGGACTAGACGAGGATAGCATTCAATGCTTCCTCATTGGTGTGTGAAAGTTTTGATTTTAAATTATAATAAATTACAATCAAATCCCACCTATGATTGATGGGACGTGCATCACTTGTGCAAAACACGGAAATAGCTGAACACTATTTTTATATTTCATTTATGTACATTAATGTACACAGAACTAGAGATGCTAGGCATATTGCTTTATCAGAATTTCTAATAGGAGTAAGTTGAGGTTTTACGTACAGGCCTTGAAATTTGAAATACAATTGCTTTTGATAGAATTTTAAATTCAACTACTTAAAAGGATTCAAGTTATTTTGGGATTTCTGAAATTTAATTTTCAATATATTTTGTTTGAATTTCAAAAACTCTACACTAAAAGAAGAATTTAAAATTCCACCTAAAGAGATAGCTTATGAAGAATTTGAAATTCCTCTATACATAAATTCTTGAAATTCTAATAAAGACATAAACCCTTTGTTAACATCTCTCACAACCCACTACTGTCATTGCAGGTGCTAAATAATCAATATGGTTAATAATCATCTACTATTTCTGTTCATTACAAGCATCATTATTAAAATTTATCATTTTGCTTTGTCATTAGTAATTAGTAATCGTTCTCTTTTTCATAAGGTTTAGAGCTGTTAAAACTAATTTTTGTTGATTAAATTTTACTATATAACTTTTTATATTTAAAGAAATGTTAGAATTCCTTCATCATACTTTTGCAATAATTTCCCAATACAACAAAATAAGAGGACTTTGCCAAAAAGAAATTTCCTTATATTTGATAAAAATAAAAAAGGCCTTCAAATTTCATTATTGATAGAAAAGGCCCTAAATAGGGATATTTCTCCTTGTTTCTTTTCTTTTTTTTCTTTTTTTTTTTTTGCTTTATTAAGTGGTTATATCACTCTCTCATATTTTACTGGATGGTAGTGATATACCATTCAGCAAAATAGGATAAAAAAAAGAAGAAAAAGAAACAAGCAGTCAAATTTGAGTGCCTTTTTGGTCTCCACCAAGTTTAAGAGAATCATTCCGTGTTGGCCAAGGACAATAATAATGGGCCCAACAAACTTATTTTTTCAGCTAAGGGAGCTAGAACGTAGCCCTTCAACCCCCTTAATAACGGAAGAACACCACTGTAACGCTGGCCTGTTAGGTTAGAGGCAATTGCGACAAGTGTTGAATTTGTTGGGAATTGTTTTGATATACCGTTAGCTTTGTCCCCTAAACATATTCTCCCAAACAAGAATTCTAAAAAGTTTTGTAACCAGAAAGGGCTTACCCAAAGTGGTAAGAGGCCATTCCTGGCTGCGCCGAACAGCTTGGCTTTGTTAATTCGACCGAACTGGGAGGCTCCTCTACTCCCGTGGCCACAGACTGCGTTGTGCATGCACTATGCAGTGCGGCTTTAGTGTTTTACGGATTGGGGAAAATTGACCACTCAATGAGGGATTTTTTTATTTTTACAACGTCTACAGCAAACAGGATTGCGCTATTTATTGGGTTTTGGCGGGAAAGCCAAGCATTACTGCTTCCCGTTCATGTAGCAAACAGGGTAAAAAATATTTCAATTTTTTACCATAAAAATATGTCACATCAAATGATGAATGAAACAATGATATGCATGAAAATCATATTAATTCTCTTATCTACGGTGAAATTATCTCTCATAAAAAAAAACAGACTGTTTGCTAATTTACTAGCATCAAAACTTACAATATGCCTTAATCAATTTTTTTCATCACAACGTATTTGGCAGCCCCCACGAGATGAAGTGAAATTGCAGCCCACCTTTGTAGGCAGGAAAATGGTAAGATTCTGGATCTCTATTTTACATCATTTGATAATCTAGGCTTCAGAGAAATCATAGTTTGGTGTCGGTGAGTCCTGTGTTGCAACTATTATACATGAGCTTACAGGTCTATGGGAGCTCATTGTACGGTCCATTTAATGACAATTTAAGTCGTTTAAAATGAATATCATCCCTACAGTAGAAGGGCCCACCTATTGAATATTCAACTATTTAAAATAAATGTCCTCCCCTTTACTAGGTTATCTCTTTTTTTAGTAGGTTTTTTAGTTTTCTTGAATAATAAGGAAAAAAAGGCTTTCATAAATTTTACTTCAATAAAAATTGATTTCACCGTAAAATTGAGCATTTGATTAAAAATATCCTAATACATGCTCAAGAACGACGTATGAGAATCTCGTATGCTAAATCTTACCCATGAAAGCAACTTAAAGTAGGTTAAAATTTTGGAGACAACTCATGAGCTAAATGTGCTTTAACACATAAGAGGCCTTCATGAGAAAAATCAGAAAAGAGAAATGGACACCCTCTGGTTATTAGGATCCTCTAAGTAAACCCTAAGTTGGCCCCCAAAAAAATTTAAAACCGCTCAAAACAATTTTCTTCGATAGATGTAGTTGGCACCACCATTAAAGAATTGAGATTCAGGAAGGAAAAACCTCATGGTGACAATGATGGTACCGCCACGGTGGGGTTTTTTGGACAAAGGATCTAGACTCCCATTAAGTGATCATACGTTTAATGATGTGATTAATCTATGCATCTCAATTATTCACACATTAGGTGGGAGATAGAACTAAAACTCCAAGATAGGGTCCACCTATTTAAAAACCAAACTGCTAAAGATAAACACCATTGCATGAGGATATTGTCAATCTTCTCAATCAAATGCTTATACCATTGATCTAAGGCTATATAATTGAACGGTTTCTCAAGTTAGATTTTTTTTTATAAAATATAATCTAATGATGAATATTAATTTCGATAATTGGACTATTGTTAAATGAGGGGACATGCAGACTCATGAAGGGTTTATGAGTGGTCCCAATCGATGATAGGTAGGTCTCAAGTGATACTAAATTGCTATCTGTCGTGCTGTTTACACTGTCAAATCTTCAGAAATTCCTCACCAGTTTTGACAAAGTAATGAAAATCTAACATTTGACAATGGCAAATCCGCCCATTGAAAATCCCCACTCAGGATTTTCAACGCCGACGCCCTTCTAAAGGATTCGGAAATCCTTATTTATGCAGATTTTCACATCAATATGAATTTTTCTCAATCGTGCACCGCACTACACATTGATATTGATGTGAAATCTTCACTCAAAAAACCCATTTGAAGGGTACTTCAAGTCTAAAATTTTCTCACGTATTTCTCACCTCTTAACCAAATGTGCCCTCTAAGTACATATGAACTAAAAGGGGAGATTAAAATAACAAAGAAACCAATGAAGAGATCAAACAAATGAATAAAAAGTAAAATAGAGAAAATTAGTAAGATATGGTGCACAGTTTGGCATATAAGGATTTTTCAAATTAAAACTTTGTGAAATGGGTGATGCATATAAGGAGTGTTGTTTAATATTTTCTAACCTTTTATTTTTGGATAAATACATATAGATTAATTGTATTGAAAACTAATATTTTGGTTGTTATGATTTTCATTCTCATAGAAAAAGTTTAGGCATCTCCTTGACCTGCAATTTTCCTTTATATTAGCATAAATAAAATATAAATAATTCTATCTTTTGTGATTAATCCAAAGATTTTCAATATTTTCCCTAAAGTGAAATTACTCATACATAATGAGTAATGTAGGATGAAGAATGAGAGTCAAGTAGGGAGGGTATGCTTGGTACAAAAGGTACCTCTCATTACTTTTTTTTTTATTTAAAACACTATTCATGATTCACTTCATTGTAAAATAGACATGAGGTGTCATTTCAAGATACAGTAAACAAAAAGGAGTCACATCAAATTACCACATTTCAAAAAAAAAATTTATTTGTTTACACGAAAAGGTGAATACGCTACATCTTTATCCCACTAAATGATATAAAATATCTACTTTTAATATAAAAAGTTACATTTTCCTTACTAAATGATATAATGCAATTATCCGTTGATTTAGTTCATTTCAATGTTTTATCTTTTAAAATCACCATTCACCTCACTTCACTATACAAGTAAAATTACCAAACATACCCTATTTCCATTGAGTTTTTGTTACATTTTTAATATTTTCTTATTTCATTAAATGAATAAAAAATTTTCAAAAATACTCTACTATTCTCTAAACAGAATTACTATTTGATTTTTCATTTTTGTTAATTTTTATTTTAT
This sequence comes from Sextonia rubra, assembly GCA_037013555.1. Lineage (NCBI taxonomy): Eukaryota > Viridiplantae > Streptophyta > Magnoliopsida > Laurales > Lauraceae > Sextonia > Sextonia rubra. The sequence goes on from JASUAD010000001.1 coordinate 72,730,986, forward strand.
TTTGGATCAATGCAAGCTTTGCTGCTAGAGTTTTCGAAATTTGATTCTCATCATCAAAGTACAACACAGCTGCGGAAAAATATGAAAGTTCCAAACCAACTACCATGCACAGTTGGTTGGTGGGCATGGTCACTGCTTTAAATTGCCGAACCTTGCATCCCACTCTACCAAAGACTACAAATCACTTCAAAAGGTACGGTGATGTATACTTGATAATGACTAGTAACAAAATATTCAGAACTACGGTAAAGATTACTCAACGTAGAGAGAAAGATACATAATAATATTCCTCATATATATATATATATATGAAAATAATCTTATGAAAACTAATTTTCACCATTTTTTTGTGATAAGTTTAGCTGGAGCCCATCTATTACCAAATCCAAATCTTGCAACACAAAGAGACCTCCTGATAGTAGTTACATGCTAAGTTACGGTCAAATCTAAATTTACTAAACCGTTGGCTCAACTGTGCACTAATTCAAATAGAGATTTGTGAGCCACGGATAAAAGGGTTAGGAGTATCTGATTGGAGCCAAACTTGATATGGAGTGGTCCCACATAGATCTTTCCGACCACCTAGTCCCATCCTCAATTAGGACCCACAAGTTGACACCATAAAAAATTCTCACAGTAGGTGTATGAAAATATTTCTCATAAGATTAAAGCCTATATACATATATATATATATATAATATTACTATGCATCCTTCTCTCACCATGCGGTTAAGGACAAATGAATATTTGGAACGATTCATGAACAAAAGGGGAAAGTCATTTATGGTATTATGTAAAAAAAAAAATCTTCATATGTAAAGAGGGAAAGCAACATCATTGCTCTTCACCATATGGTGAGAGAAGGATGCATGGTAATATTATTCGTATATATATATATGAATTATCAAAAACTCTCCATTTAAAAAAGGAAAGTTTATGTCCCTTTCGACATTTCCAGTAAAAATATGCCACCTCATTATGCAAAGCAAAAAATAAGGGATTGTTAATTTTAAGAAGATAGTGATGACGCGTATTAAAATCTCATAGGCTAAAAAAGCGGCTTCTTTTGTGAAAAACGCCTAGGGAGTTTTGTAATGTGACCCTATATATATATATATAAATGATGAATTATCAAAAACTCCTCATTTAAAAAAAAGGAGCTTTTGCCTCTTTTGATATGTCCAATGAAAATTTACCATCTTAGAAATGTAAAGCAAAAAAATAGAGAATAGCTAATTTTAAGGAGATTAAATAACATATGTGAAAATCTCATAAGGTAAAAAAGGGTCTTTTTCTAGTGGATTTTGTAGTGTTACCATATATATATATATATAGACAAGCATCTCCTAAGCTCAAGCTTATATAAAAAATTCCGAGTCCTTAGCACCCACCTTTGCTCTATCCAAATGGACGAAACATACGACCCACCTAAATTGCATATGCCCACCAATCTTTGGTCAAATTCAAATTTACTGAACCGTTGGATCGATTGTGCATCAATACGAATGGACTATTGACCATTAAAATTTTGGGGCCCAAATAGAGATAATAGAAACCATAGTTAGGGCTAATTTTTTGTAGAGAGGAGGGTCCTAGGGAGTCCTTCAAACCCCCTCTATCCCCATCCCCATGTGGGTACCTAGGTGGGCCCCACAAGCGTGAACCACACACTGGAACATACTTTATCCTAAGCTTGAGCTTAGGAGAGGAGCTCCTTATATATACATATATATAAAAGAATTCTCAAAAACTTTTCATTTAAAAAATGACAGTTTTTGCCCCTTTTGACATGTACAATGAAAATCTGTCACTATACAAGTGTAAAGTAAAAGAATATGGATAACTAATTTTAAAGAGATTAGATGACATATGTTAAAATCTCATAAGCTAGAAAAGAAGTTTTTTTGACTAAAAATGCCAGGAGAGTTTTATCGGGTTACCATATATATATATATATATGAGCTTTAATCGTATAAAAAGTGTTCTCATGCACCTACAGTGAGAACTTGTTATGGGGCTCACTTATGGGTCCCATTTGGGGTTGGGACTACCGAGGATGAAAAGATCTATATGAAATCACCATAAATATCAAGTTTGGCCCTAATCACATGTCCTTAATCCTTTCGTCCATGACCCACAAATCCAGCCAATTTAGATTGGTAAACAGTCGATCCAACGATTGAGTAAATTCAGATTTGACCGGAACTCAAGTCATGACTATCAGGGAGATCCCGGTGTATTGTAAGATTTTGATTAGGTGATAGTTTGGCCCCACTTAGACTTCTCACAAAACAGTGGTGAAAATTACTTCTAATAAAATATAAATATACACAAAGGTTATCAGGTACGCATCTAGGGTGGGGCCCACTGTATGGCCCATCTAAATGGACCAACATAGGGGGCTCTTGAATTGGCCCCCTCACCCAATTTTGGGTCAAATCTGAATAGATTAGACTGCTGAATCAACTATACATCAATCCGAATGCAATGTGCACAATTAAATATGTGGGGGCCAGATAGAGATGATGCAAAGGGGGTATGAGGCTGAATTTGTGCAAAGAGGAAGGGTCCAGGGAGATCTTTCAATTCTCCTGGTCTAGTCCGAGGTGGGGCCCCACGTGAGCCCCACATCAAGGTGCACACAGTCATCTAGTGCACACCGCACATACTGAATGACTATATATATATATATATGTATATGCGCGCACTTTACAAAAAGGAGTTTAGTATACCAGAATTTACAATTCAATAACGTTATAACTATCAATTAGGTCACCAACCCATTGTCAGTTCAATGGTGAGGCAACCAGCACCTCCCTCTCCATATCAGAGGGGGAGAGAGGGAAAAAGGAAATTGGCAAGTTGGAATTTCAGCTCAATGGTCAAAATCTCCTTCATCTCAAATCAAATGTTGTGGCCAGTAATGGGAGATGATCTTTCAAGTGAAAGAGAAGAGATCTCAAGAACCAAAAAGTGGGGCCATTAAAGCAAGGATCTCTTGGGCTGCAGTCTGCAGAGATAAAATCCGCACCAACCAAAAGGTTGTTTACTGCATGTAGATGTAGTGTAGACCATTGTTAAGGCAAACGATCCACAAGATTTACTAATTTCTAAGTTCATTGTCACACGAGTGCTATGTAAGTTGAAGGCCTACTAAGAAAAAGCGGGGAGAATGCAGACACAAGCCAAACCGCCTAGATAAAGATAATAATGCCTGACGATTTTCGCACACCACTCGTTCAAACAGATCTTTGCCCTTTAAGGCATATAGTGCAAAAAACTCTGAAATGCGGGAATAGAGGATTGATCTTGTGGCCCACCAAATTTCGAACCTTCGAGAAGTCAACCAACCTTTAAAAACACTTTGAGATGCAAATTTAGCCATTTGTATGGCCCAGACTAGATCAATCCATTAGTACAAAAATCCAGTGGGTTCAATATACGAATACACATTGATTACTTTGTACCACAGCATATGAAAGCGCAAAGAAGACAGTCGATATGTACGAGCGATTGAGATGAAGACAAACCTTAAAATGGCCGGGCAAGATCCACGTGCATCTTAAAACAAACCCAGGATCCAAATCGTAACCAGGGGTCTGAAGTTGGAATGAGTTTGGTTTGTTTTGATACTCGTTCGTCCGCAATTAGTTCTATGTAAGATCATACATTTAACTTACAAGTAGTTATGTCATCGTACATAAAATTGGAGTCTTCTCTTCACAGAGTTGCAAAATTCAAATTAGGTTCCCTTCCGTATATGCATGTCACCTCTCACTTTTTACTGAAAAATGCATTTCCTCGTGTGGTTTTTTTTATATGTCATTACATTTGTTTTATTCAATTAAAATAATAGAAATATATCTCTATAAGATAATTAAAAATAAAAAAATCAAATGTAAATATTCATAAATGACAATCAAATAATCCTTTATAAAAAATCAACTAAGCGGTGGAAGCGCTCCCTTATTTAATAGCAACGATTCTACCTCTCCTAAAATCCAACCTCCACAAGTTCTCCTAAATAAGGAGTTTGATGCCAATCCACACTCTACAACGAAGAATTTGATCCTGATTTGACTCTACCAAAGTAAGCATTATCGGGAGCTCTTCCACGGCACATTGTGGGCGGCAAACAATCTCCAACTTGGCACAAGATGCATGTACATTAAACACATCTTAGTCCCATGCGCAATATTGCATCTCAAGGTAAGCCAGAGGAAAGATAAATTTGAATTTTTCATACAAAATAGATAATGTCTTCAAAATCCTAAATAATATTATTTAATGTCAAAATTTTAAAATATACCTTTAAACTTGATTTTTTTTTAGTTATGTCCTATGTATTCATCGATTCCTACTAATTCTAATGTAAACAAACTAAAACATTCTCTGTAACTTTGTAACCAAGTCGGTCTCTTCGACTATTCCACACTCGTGGATGGGGACTGCTGTCAAATAATTGCAAGTAGTCACACCCCATGAAAGGCGGGCCAAAATTCACACAATTCACAATGCTGATTCCCCATGCTAAAGTCGATTCGATTGTTTAAAGGCTCCAAATTTCGTAACTAAATTATCGAGAGAATCCATCGTGTGTGGTCCACATGTCTCCCTTCTAAAACAAATTCAATAATGCGCTACGAAACTGAAATTAGGGGAAATTTTGATATTCCATAATGCTGTTAACGAATAATACGTTACGGAAACCGAAATTTGGGCGAAAATTTTGGAATTCCAGAACCAGGTTCACGAAATCTTCTCCAACCGAAGAAATCGCACATCGATTTCCGATCAGACACAGGAAAGAAAGCCCTAAATCTCACTCTAGAAATCTCTGCAACCTGCAACGATTTCGCATCGCCGCGTTTCCAGATCGAATGCCAAAAATTGAATCGAACACGATTCAAAAAGTCTCGAATGAATAAAATTCCGCAGATCTCAGGCGTGTAAATGAACAGATTTAAGACAAAAACGAATCGTTACTAGCAGAATCCATGATTCAGAGGCCAACAAAGATTGAAAAAGATGATGAGAGAGAGAGAGAGAGATTTACCTTGATTTTCTTCTTCTTTTCTTCGGCTTCGGTTCGTTTTTCCAGATCGGCAACGTTACGAAACCTGCGCTTGGGGTTTTTTACGATGGAAACGGCTTGGCGCCACCGCTTCAACACCTCTGGCGAGGGGTTCTTCGCCGGGAGGCTGAAGTTCTTCTCCAGATATTTCTCCATCTAGACAACCTTTGAAGGAGAGAGAGAGAGAGAGAGAGAGAGAGAGAGAGAGATTCAAAGCCTTAGTTCGTCTGCCTATTGATGTTTAGAAAGTGGAAGAAGACGAGGAGAGGAAGAAGAGGTTATAGAGAGGAGGGATATCTTGGTCTTCCGGTAATGGCGGGAAGTGGAAATGCAAGTTGGATAAAAATGGAATGGCGTAAATGGAACGGTGAGTGAGGACTGGGGATCCGCTCATATAGCTAATTATAGGGCTTCTGCTGCTAGGTATATTCATTTTATGCCTTTTGGATTGTTTTTTTTTATTTATAATAAATGCGTTTTATGTGTGATTTATTTAAAGGTGGGCCACGCCTTAATCGGTTTAAACTTGAGAGAGAAACTTTATTTTTATTTTTATTTTTATTTTTAGGACGTCCTACTTTTATATTTGGGCCTATTGATGAATGAAAGTACTCCATTATGACTGTTTCTTTAATGATAGAATTTCATCATTTGGAAGTTTTTATTTTGCAATTTCTCATGCAAACTGATTTTCATGGACTTAAAGATAATTAACTTTTATTTTAGCCTAAAGAGAGATTCATTAGAAAATAAAATCACATCCAAATGATAGATCTTTAAAAAATATAAAATAAAAACGAAATAATAACTTGGAGAGGTATTTTTCTCATTGCTTGCGCTAGTCCTCTCCTACACATGGGGATTTTCTCTCATCTAATAAAAAGAAGAGGAAATTATGGGAAAAATCACACTGGCGTGCCACTAAACAAATAAATCCCACTAGCAATTTGGAATCAAGAAAGGCCCCATGGGCTGTTTTTGTATTTTTTAAGTGTTTTCGTGGAACAACGACGTCATCACTCCTTGTGCCCTATTTACCTTCTGGGCAGCTACTTCTCCATTTCGTCTTCTTCATTTATCGTTTGTACTCTGGTGAAGACTATTTACTCTGCTTCTATCTCATCGTCAACATCTACCCTTGAAGCTTGGAACGAATTTTGAAATATTTTTGTAAGCATTGTTCAACGCATTTGCTGACCTCCTTTTCCCCATTGTTTGTCTCTTCCACTAGGGTTTCTTGCATGTGTTTTGCTCTCTTCAGATGTTTTGTTTTATTTTACATGATGCTTGATATTGTAGAGGTTTTCTGCTGATAATGCATTGAAATGTGTTTGATTTGCTTGCATTCCAATCAATGTATTAATCGGGAAACTCTATTCTTTCCCAAACTCTATTCTTTCCTCCTTTTTTTTTTTAATTCGTTGGTCTTTGTAGTTATTCTTGGAGTTTATAAGTTATTTGATAAAATGCTTTTAAGAGCAAAAAAATACCCAAACCAAGTACATTTTCATTTAATGTTATAAGAGTTGAATAGATGCTTTATAATCATTTGATGGAATGGTTCCAAGAGAAAAAAAAAGGTTAATTTGCTGTCTTATCCTATTAGTATATGTATAAGGTTACTTGAAGGTTGGCTTTGTATGTGTTGCATAACAGATAAAAGTTTCAATGAAGCCATATATTTGTAGCTTTTTGGCAACGTTATGAATAGAATAAATGAGAAAGCTATCTGTTTGAACATCATTATTGCATATGAAGAGTGCAAAGCACAATTGTTTGATTTAGGAGGAGTGGAAAGGGGGCATCATTAAATGAATTTGAATTTGAAAATTTTGCTTCAATTTAAAGGCTATACAAAGTGTAATTAAGAGGTCCCATAATATGGATATTTGCAATGAAATGTCCTCCTATTTTCAAGTTTGGTACAAAAACTGTGTCTGAACTTGAAAAGCTTGACTACGTACTGCAATGTTCAAAAGGGTTTTGGGCATACTTAAAGTCGCACTTGTACATATATTATTATTGAGATTAGTAGAGGAAATTGGTTAACATTACGAGGGAACTCTAACTAATGAAAGTTTCTTCTTCTACTTTGTCTTAAGTCTTTCAATTTTTTTTTAATCTTTTTCAAGAAATGAAAGACTTAACAAATCTTTTAAAAAAGGTTATTTCTCGAAATTAGTATATACAAGGAATTCGACAATGGAAAATATTCTATGATGTTTCCTGCTTGTGTTGATGTAAATTAGTTATATGCCTATTTACTAATGTTTTTATCTAATATTAGGCACATTGCAAAGATTTTAGCAAGTGATTGAAGTGAAAATATTCGAAAGCTCAAGTGTTTGATTAATTTTGCAATTTATTTAAGCTAAAGTGATGTCTTGTCTTGTTTTTTACAATTAATTAAGTTATGCTAATAGTTATTTCAAATAGGTAGGAAACATTCGAATTTGCTTTTCAATCAAAAGAAACAAATCTCTGAAGGAATCCGACTTAGGGAGGAATTTAGTATATTTCGATGCATACTAACGAACAAGAGTAATGGATTCTTAATGATACTCAATTAGAATATGTTAGGCAATGTGGCCTTTATCACTTGAGGGAGATGGAAGAGATCATGATAAGTCATGCTCTCTAACAACTTTAGTTGAAAAATGGCATCCTGAGCTAACACATTCCATTTTCCATATGTGAAAGCTATTGTGACGTTGGAAGATGTTGTCTATATCTATGACCTTCCGATTGACAGTCCTTTTTGTAACGGAAAGAACATTTTCTAATAAAATAATACAAGAAGTTTGCCAAGAGTTACTAGGAATGACCCCAATACAGGGTGAAGATGTGAACAACCTAAATATCAAGTTCACATGGCTTGAAAAAAACTTTAGGCCAAATGCAACAAAGAAAAAGAAAAAGAAGAAATTATCTGATGATAAAGAAATTTATAACACACGAGCGTATCTGTTTGTGTTAGTTGTAAGATAGATTAGCGGGAATACATCTGAAAGTTGTAGTGGAGCTTACCTCTTGGAGCTCTTCAGGGAATTTAAATCATATGCTTGGGCACCAGCATGTCTTGCCAATCTTTACTAAATGCGTGCCAAGGGGGTAAGGTGGATGAGAGAAAGGAAAGGGGATGAAGAGAAAGAAGTACAGGAGAGATGGAAGAAAAAACAACAAAAGAAGACAAAGCATAGGACCTTGATTGGCCTTTTGCAATTACTACAGGTTATTCATTTTTGCAAAATTGAGATCCATTGTTATAATTGCTTTTTTTATATTTTTAATAATGGTTCAGGAAATAATTTGACTTTTTAGATATGGGCCTATACAAGGATGTCGATTGGACAATGTCTAAGGACCAATCACAGTTGGAAAATAAACCTCCAATTTCCTCTAATGAAAACGTGGAAGCAACGGTTGAGCCATTCGAAGGCTTTCTCAACCTTGAAAAGGGTTTGAGAAGAGTTAAATAACTTGGCTATTAACGGTGTGAGTGCATGACTCTGAATATAGCTTTTATTACATTGGATACAAATGGAGTGAAAATACACTAACTTGTTTTGCCTCTTCGTAAGCAGTTTATATGACAGCCATATGCAAAATTTCCTAAGAAATTTTCACAAAGCATTCCTAAGGTCGATTGTGAGCTGTTTTCGTCATCTACTGTATTGGTAGTTTATTGGATTATTGAAAGACATAACACGGGTCGTGTTATGAAACAATTTGGATTCAAGTAAGTTGTACCACCTCCATTTAGAATGCCTTATACATGAGAGGAAAGGATTAAAAGGATTGTTCATGATTATAGTGAACCTGGAAAGATCCCTCATATGTAGATTAGGATGGGAGATTTAAGAGTGTACTCAAGCACAAAAAGTTATCTTCCAAAGTGCATGACGAGGAATACATGATCTGGTTTGCTTTTAACACAATTATGTATATTGGTCGTGTTGAGGATGGAACAGGAGACTCCCCTAAGATTAAATATGCTTCTAAGCAGGTCCTACATGACGAAATATATTGCAAAAAGGAGCCAGTAGGTAATTTATTTCTGTTGCACAATTTAAATTTGATTGATACCTTCTTGCAATTAATGAATTAAATGATTTTGTAGGTTAATACACTACTTCATTGGTTGGAGGAGTTGTTCAATCGTGCATCTGAGAAGCATACATCATTTGAAGTTTTTCGTTTGTCATGGGGTAAAATGTTAAAATGATTTCAAACAGCCTTGGAAACTTCTTTTGAAGCTTTTAATGCAGATATTTTAGAAAGCTCGGATTCAGGAGAAGACAATTCGATAAAGACGAAGAAATCAACTGTAAAGAAATACATTAGAAAATCAAGAGCCAAATAAAAAAGGATAGAAAAAGAAGAAACTTCAAAACAAGTTATGTTGGAAACAAGTTGCATAGGAGATGAAGTGATTGAAGTCCCATCAACACCCATTGTGGGTTCATCATTGCTTGTAATGATCATCTCACCGAAGAGGAGCACACTTGTCTCTTTGATTTGGATTAAAAGGCTACCCCATAAGAAGAAGATCCCAGAAAAGTTCGATGATTACTTGCATGTGATAGCTGAGGCAGAATATACTCCTTCCAGCATGGATAAGTTCATTTTAAAAGGATATAGAAAATATTCCAAGATTTACAAGGAATAGCTAGACGTTGTGTGCATAGCGGTCTCTTCTAAAGTGTTGAATAAAGTTTTAAAAGAGGGTGAGTGGTTGGACACCAATGTTTTGTATTATTGGTTTCAGTACTTGAGGGAATTATACCCTACTGTATACTTTGTTGATTTGAGCGTTATGGTAAGTACATCTATTCTTGAAAAAGTTATGTAACATATGTTAATTTCATTGTAAAACTAAATGTAAATTGCTTTGTTTGCAAAGTTTGTGGCAAGAGAAGTCGGGTTTGACGAACGATTTATGTTTTGGCCTTGATGGATCGAGAATATGGGAGGCACGGGATAGTACAACGCTCGTATGTCTTATCCATCACATTGACTCTTTCACTTTGCTTGTGGGTTTTCTCGAGGAAGTGAAATCGCAACACTATGATAACTTTTTAGGCCATAAAGACTAATTGGCAAATGTCAATCTCTTTGTAAGTACTTTTTGGGCCATAAATACTCATTGGTAATGAATTCAGTGATTGTCCTTACATTGTCTTATTCAAGTTGTTATATTTGTTGTAGATTGCTAACGGGAAAGTATAGCAACTACGGGTGGCATAACCCGAACCTCTGAACACCATTGTAGCCACAAATATACCTCAACAACAAAATGGCAATGATTGTGGTGTATTATATAGTGGCATTCACTGAACACATTATGACAAATCAGCCGATAAATTTTACTCAAGCTGACATTCTATATTTTTGATCAAAAATTATTGTCAAAATATTCAAGAGAAGCTAGGAAGATAATGCATGGTGTTTGGGATTGGATGAGATTGCAAATAATTGATCATTTTTTTATGTTTTTTGTGTAATTAATTATTGGTTTTGTATAATAGGTATTATTCCATGGATGTTCATCATCCATTTTATATATAGAAGGTAGTACGTTTATGTATGAAAATTAAATGTTGATGTATGTTGAATATCATAATTTGGTGGATATATGAAGAATGTATGTTGAAGGTATGTTGATGTGTGTTAAAAGCTCAATTTAAAAATGTGAAGAATTACACTGGTGAACAAGACGGAGGGATGTGAACAAATGAATGTGTATTAAAAATAAAGTTAGTTGCAGGTATTTTTAAAAGTTGAAATGAGACTTAAGAAAACAGAATGACTTTCAATGACAGATTAAGCAATGACGACGTTGTCATAATTTACAACTACCAGCCTCCTGGGTTCGTCTCTGGAAAGTGATGACATCGTCACTATTTTACACTACAACTGATGAATTTGCTTTCTATAAAGTGACGACATCGTTACTATTTTACACTACATCTGGTGAATTCACATATGTGCTTGTCTCTGGAAAGTGACGACGCCATCACTAGTTTACACTATAACTGATGAATTCTACTTGGGTTCATTTTTGGAAAGTAACGACGTCGTCACTAGTTTACACTACACCTGATGAATTCTACCTGGGTATATCTTTGGAAAGTGACGGTGTCATCACTAGTTTACACTATGACTGCTGAATTCTGCCTAGGTTTGTCTTTGGAAAGTGACGACATCGTCACTAGTTTACACTACGTCTGATGAATTTTGCCTGGGTATGTCTCTAGAAAGTGATGATGTTGTCACTAGTTTACACTACAATTGATGAATTCTGCCCGGGTTCGTCTCTAAAAAGTGATGATGTCATCACTAATGTACACTACAATTGATGAAATCTACCTGGGTTCGGCTCTGGAAAGTGACGATGTTGTCACTTAATACATTACGACTGAGCACCTCTTGTCTGGAAAGTGATGATGTTGTCACTATGCATATTTAAAAAAAAAAGATCTCTTCATTTTGTCAAATGTCATTAAACTCATCATACATTCATATATTATAGATTCAAATGAGATTACAAAGTTACTAAATGCAAACCAGCTCACAGACAATCTATTATAATTTGGATAACTAGTAACTAGGCAGAATGCATCCATTGTTGAATAAGAGGATTGCGATACCTAAGCCAGTTGTGGCCTCTTTCTTTACAATTCGAGCATGTGACTACCCGTCTTTGCCGATGCCTGTCTTCGACGCGAACTCGGTTTTGCTTCGGCCGTCCAGGTTGTTTAGTCACACGTGGAGGTAAGATTCGCTGAGTCGAAGTATGTTCTCATTGTCTAATGTCACGAGTGGGATGGATGACTTCACTGTATGTTAATTGATAGACGATTGTTAGGTACTAATTCTAAATATGTTGGTATGGATTAACACTTTTGATATTGATGCAGGCCAAGAATGTTTACATGGGATTCCAATTATTTCCGACTGGGGACATGTGCATGTCTTGTGCTCTACATCAACTAAATAAAAAAACTCACCCAATTGCACTTGAAACTCATAAAGTCCGGCAGCACAACCTTTCACCCATCTTATTTCTTTTGTCGCATTACATAGGATTTTCTTTATATAAGGAGTTAATCGAGTGGTGATATTTTCTGCTTCTCGATGTCTTCTTTCATAAAACTCCATCATCTTCGCTCTTATCTCTTCAACTTGTTTTGTAATTGGCAGAACTCTATTGTCCTTTAGGAGGCTATTAGTACATCGATAGCATTACTAGTTAACATGCCATATTGCCGACCAAGAACAAATGCATTTGACTAATGTTGCCTTCCAATTTCTTGAATATAATTATAGGCTCCTTCGTTTATAATGCAGATGTCATTCATATAAGGCTTATACTCACATGGTCTACTAGCCTTTGCTGCTTTCCAAGATTTCATCACTATGGTATGATCACCAAAGCTTGACTTAATATTTTCAGTAATGTGTTGACAACAGTAACGGTGCCATGCATTAAAGATTATGTTTGCTATTGTGGGCATGAGGGCTTTCTGGAGTTCCAACACAATTGTCAAATTTCTTGGATTTCTTAATGTTATGAATAAATTCATGTAGAACCACTCCTAGCTATTACGGCACTTAGCCTCCACAGATGCAAATGCCAATGGAAACAACCTATGATTCGCATCATACATTACTACCATTAATAAGATATTAGGATACTTTCCCCTAAGGTGTAATCCATCAATAGCTAGCGTGGGCCTCATAGATGATAAAAAGGAATGAATACATGGACCAAATGCCTAAAAAAGCCTTCTGAACCGATCGTCATCGGTGGTGTCAATATTGGTTATGGTACCTGAATTTTTCATGCACAATTCTTTGCAATAATGAGGAAGGATCATAAATGACTCATCCTATGATCCTCACACTTTACTGAGTTTCATTTTTTTTAGTTATATGTACTTTCCTATAAGTAAAATAGGCACCAAATTCTTTTTGGTGTTCATGTATAATCTTCTTAACTTTCAACTCATTATTCAATAGAACTTTATCCTAAATGAACTCTTCAATAAGCTTCACAGACGCTTGGCGATGTGCCATTCTTTTCATTAGTTGAGAATATGTATGCCTTGGGTTATATGTCCCTACTTTAAATTTCGGACCAGAATCAATAATGGAGGCATGTATACGCGAAGGCAGTGGTCATCTTTACAAGACGCTGTCACGTTGTCATGTTTGTCCTCAAGTGCTTAAGAGTGAAATTATTATAAATTGCAAACTTTGCAATAGGACTTCTAAAACTTTCACGATCTTGAAACACATGACTATCCACATCTCCCTTACTGAATTACTCCCAATTTCGGTTGTAAACTCAGTCGGTACCATTTTGTCATCTAAACTTTCATTTTTTTTTTTTGGACTTGACTAATGTGATGTGTTATTTATCATCCATGCATTAACATGTTCAACATTTGCACCATTTGAATTTTTACCTACCCCTGTAAGTTCATCATTACCACATGGATTATATGATGGGCCTGCCTCCTCACCCCCAACAATGTGAACACCAGCATAATCATCTCCTACAAGATGATCATCTGAAATATTCTTGTAGGCCGTACTAAAATGCTTATCATTTTCTTCACAAGGATAAACTGTTGGATATTCCGAGACCTTCTTTTTTTTTTTCTTACTTATATTTATCAAGAATGAGGTGCCATATTTCCTCCATGCATATTAGTGTCTTCATAATGATTAAATGTAGAATATTCTCGAACCTTCTTTCTTTTGCTACTTTCTTTTGCCAAACTTAAGGTGACCACATTTCCTTCTTGCATATCGTTCCTCTTCACTTTTGAACACATTAAAAAAAAAACAAAATGATGAATGAAAAATCTTAGGCATTTTAGTTTTTCAAATTTATAAAATTAAACACATACCTCAATGGACTGTCAACTCGATTCTGTGTGATCTTCAAACGTCTACACGCACACATTTATAACCCGGTAATCACATTTCCTGTTGCTTCAAAAATTTTCCTAATATCAGTGTCATCTTCCAAAGTAACCAATGAAAATATAAGACTATTGTGGTGAAGATACTTAATGTTTAAATCTTTAATATGTGCCTCCCATTTAGATGTTTCAAGTGCTACTTTTAGCAAAGAAAAGAATTTTATACTCCTTCCTAATTGCCTCAATTTTTGCGTCCCACCATTGTATACAAGATGTATAATATCAAGGACAAAATCTTCGTCAAAGTGGAATATTACTATAACCTCGTTATTGCTCATTTCATTGTATAAAGCAATGAAAATTATTAAATTTTATACATAATATGAAAAATATGAAAGTTCAAAATTTATACAAAACGCTACAACGCAAATTTAGGATTGTAGTTTTATTAAAAGTGTAAGAAACTCAAATAAAACCCTAAAATCCTAACAAGCACAAAATCCCCAACACACAAAAACAAAAAGATAAAATAAATTAAAATGCAATCTAGATAGAAAAACCATATCTCTCAGATGCACATGAACTTCAAATCAAAACCCAGGAATAATCCACATTAAGGAGATTCAATGTAATGCAAAAAAAAAAAAAAAAAATCCAAACGTAGAGTTTGTAAGGGATAGGAATTACTTTCTTCTCAAATCTTGAGTGGAATGTAAGCATATGAAATACATTTTGAAGCAATTACCAAAATATAAATGGTAGAAGAAAAGATTGACGAAATACTCACAAAAGATTGGAAAGAAAAATGTAACCTCATAATTAGAGAAGAAGACGATTAGGAAGACACCAAATTCTCACAAATGCACTAAATAAAGGGATTGATGAGGATGATAAGGAGGCGCAACTATAGGGTTCGTCAGAACAGAGCTGAGTTGAGAAGACGAATGAAGAAAGAAGACTTTGGAGAAGAAGAAAACTATAAAAATCTGTACAGGTATGGATCTCAAGTGACGATGTCGTCATTGCACAAGAAAAATTAAAAAAAAAAAAGACAAAAACAGCCCAATGGGGCCTTTCTTGACTCCGAATTGCTAGTGGATATGATTTTGTAGAGTGGCTGACCAACGTGATTTTTCCAGTAATTTCCTAAAAAGAAAGGACAAAAGTTATTAAAGTGGTGACCAGGGAAGAACACCTTTTTTTTTTATTCAATTTCCAATTAAAGAGGAGGTTATTTTAAGCATGAATTCCTATGTACTTAACCCCTGTAGATTGACTTTCCTACACTAGCATTTAATATGAAGATGATAATGAAAGTTTTTTAAAGTGCTCCAGTAGGGGCCTGAAGGTTTTAGGGTCCACTTATCATTAACTCAATTGCTTCATATACATTCGGCTCTATTGAAATGTCACTATATAATTTTAGTTTTAGAGAATTTATTTACCAAAAAAACTCTCGGATGACTTGTGCATGAAAAATGACATCCTAGATATTATTGCACGGTGTGGTCCTGTAGGGCCAATTATGCTTTCTTTAACATCAGAGGGGAGCAACGTTATCAAAGCTTCCGTGTACACAACACATTTGAACGGGTTCCTTTTTCTCTCTTCTTCTTTTTCTCAACTATAATTTCTTTCTCATAATTGGATGTAGTCTCAAATTGCTCCTTCCTCTCCCTGCAGAGAACGAATCCATATCAGATCTGCCACAACACATGATAAAAAATAAGAAATAAAAATCCATACCTTAGGATATGAGAGAAGGATCCACATGGAGAAGAAATCCTTTTTCCAAAACATTTACTAAAGGCTGGAGAAGATGATGGAAAAGGTAAGAGTCTACATGTGGAAATGAGCATGTATCTGAAAAGGTATTTCTTTTTACATTCTATGATAGGCGTAACAGAATATAATGTTATTAATAGGGAAGGAATGGAGGGAAACTTAAGTTTGTTTTTTTATTATATATTTTCTAGAAGCGGGGGAGATAGAGAAAGACTAACTACGGGAAATATATATGGGCATGTAGTTTTTATTACCCATGGACCATTTTATAAGATAGAAGTTTCCATTACTAAGGTCTGTAATTAGGATAAAATTTGAGGTTTAAAATTCTTGATCTTATAATATTACCAACTCTTATAGAAATAAAATTTAAAAATATCTTATGTGTTGTGAAATATTAAACACAGAAATAGAGAGAAGTAGAAAGGAAGATGGAGATCTTCTTATTAGCTCTGTGTATACATAATAGGAGGCGAGGAAGGTCTTATTTATAGAACAAGATTGCTTCCTCCCCAAGCAACTTAATAAGAAAAGACTTTAACCCTAAGTGATCCCCTTATCTCATGTGGGTCTCAATGTGGGCATCCACCTTTGATAATACATATTATAACATTATGCACTTAAAATCCATTTATTTTAGTAGGTAAGCCCCATGTAAGGAGCTCCAACTTCTTTGAACCACAATTTCTTTAGTCAATGCCTGAAAGATCGGGGCACAAAAGATAATGAATGCATGGCTGAAGTTATTTGGTCCCTCTCACTTACGGCTGCAAATAAATTTTTACCAACAAAGAAAAGTAAAAAACTGCTGCAAATAAAGACATGATTTGGCGTTTGGCCCATCACATCAGACCTCCTATTAACAGCTAAAAAGGGCCCACTACATACAAAGGGAGAAAAAAAAATTAAATCAATTTGGGCCTGCTGGATGTAAGAAAGTATCTTGAAATAAAATTTTTCTTGGATGAAATAAATGTTTCTAATTCTGGTCTGGAATTTTCTTATTGAAGAAAAGCAGTATTAAGATAAGCCTTTTTCTTTTGAAAAAGGAAGAGGGAAAAATCTTTATTTTTTCTGGTGAAGTTAACTTTTTATTAATTAAATTGACATTTTACTATTTTATATTCAATTTTTATTCTTAAGATCCTTCTAAATTTATTATATCCTGCACGGTTTTTCCATTTAAATCCAAACAATCCAGAGAATCACGGTAGCGAAAAGTGGAAACTCTCTTGTCCCCGCCTCCTGGATTTCTCCTAATTTTTTTAATAAGTAGAGCTTTTTCTTTTGTCAATTTCTCCCTATGGAGTAGAATTTTTTGGACCATAACTTAGATGTTGAGAAAATTGAGAACAAGAACTCGTACGTCTGAAGAACGCGCTTTCACCTGTTGGATTCATTACTTTTACAAGAAGCATGAGAAATAGCTTTTTACTCTACGAAATAGCTTTTTACTCAATGGCACTGAAGAAAGTATTTAGTTTCTCAAGTGAGATTAATATTTGATTACAAAAAGCACCGTCAAAGCTTTTTATGCTTGCTTTATATTTCTATTGAAGTTCCAGATATGATCTTCTTCTCCATAGCTCCCCCTTTCGAATCTCCACACATTACAAAATCACTAATAGAGAGAAGTGATGATTATTTACAAGAAAACTATCACCCTTGATATTTTCGTCTCTTTTTGACCAAAAGCATCTATCCATATGGGCCCTTAGGATGAAGAAAAAGGTGGAAAGACCCCTTTGTCTTATTCTCCAAAAAAAAAAAAAAAAAAAAACCAAAAAAGTAAAGAAGCATTCCTCTTCAAGAGAGTTGAGAAATGCCTTCTCTAATGAAATTAATTCTTTACTATTTAGACGATAGCTAGTTAATAAAGAATCAATTTAAAAAATAAAAAGATTTCAAAAGTGATTTTCTCTTGCTCTATTAAAATCCAAACATAGTGGAGAATCACTAACTGGGAAAAAAATGGTGATTCTCTACCCATTTAGAGTGAAGTAGGGATGAAGTTCTATTCAAATCCAACCATTTGGATGATAAAAGATTAGGGACAGGAAAACTTTTCTCCACTGAAATAAATTTTTCTTTATTCGGATCATCTTCTAGCAAGAATTTTTTTTTTTTCATCTTAGCTAACTTCTGCAATAACTAAGAAGAATATGTCCTCGAATTGGAGTGGAGTAAAAACCATTTTCTTTAGTGAAAATGGGTTTTTTAAAATAAAACTTTGACTTTGAACTACTTAATAATTTTTTATTTATAAAATGATTTCTACTATACAGTTTCTCCATTTAAGTCCAAACATGGTGACACTCCATAGGGGGATCCCCACCTCTAGTTTTCTTCTCATTTCTCCTTCTAGTGGAGATTCCCCACTTATCATTTCCTTTACATTGATTCATAATCTTTTACCCCAAGATTTTTCCACTTGCCATTTTCTCTATCGAAGGGACCCTAGAATTAAAAAAAAAAGGAAAAAAAAACCCTAGCAATGCAGACATGCATTGATAAGAAAGCGTTTTTTCTTTTACTATATCTAGCATAGAGGCATCCTTCTTCATTGAAGTAAATTAGTGCTTGGCACGTTGGATCACATGGGGAGAGATTGTATATATGGGGGCGGGGAAATAAACATGGTTGCACATAACGGGGCATTTTGGCTATGGATGCGATCATGGACTACTCTCCAAATTAATAGAGTTGGGAGAGCAAGATTTGGCTATGAATGTGATCATGGACTGGACTCCAAATTAATAGAGTTGGGAGAGCAAGATTTCTAAAGATTACAGAAGATATATATCTATATATATTACCCCATCCCCATACATTCTCTCCCCATGTTATCCAAAACACACACGTGTATGTTAATTATTTTGTGTGGGATTTGATTGTTAAACAATTAGCTAAAAAAGAATAACGGAAAGAAAAACAAGCTAAACAATTCAACGGTGAACTTATGTGAACTTCTAAATGATGGGAGGGGACGATGTACATTTGAGTTGTTTTGGCATCTTCGTACCACATAGACATCTAGGGATCAATCTGAGTTATCCGGTTTGAAGAATCACTCTTGGCCAATACGTGACGTAACTTCTAAGAAATTGATGTAATTTTCAATGATGTGACAACGAACAAGACATTTGTTGTTGATA
Source organism: Sextonia rubra (assembly GCA_037013555.1). Taxonomy (NCBI): domain Eukaryota; kingdom Viridiplantae; phylum Streptophyta; class Magnoliopsida; order Laurales; family Lauraceae; genus Sextonia; species Sextonia rubra. The sequence goes on from JASUAD010000001.1 coordinate 72,749,933, forward strand.
GAAGTAATTTTAATTTTAGAAAGGCTCTTACCATCATAATATTTGTGAGAAATTTCCTGTAAGGCCTGGGCCTATAAATTATGGGTCGGGCAGTTTATCGGGCTCAATTTGAGTTGAGTGGATTAGATGCATGTGTGCTAAGCCATTTTAGAAGTTTGCATAATTGCATGCATGGCACTTTGTTGTAGGGCCCATTTAAAATGGACAGGTCAAACCTTCTTGGCCTTTTGACCTAAGCCATTGAGCCTAAAGGCCTTTCTCATATGTTCCTAAAACTCTTTCAAGAGTAGAAAGCCCTTTTCTACAAATTCAGTAAATCATCTCTTTAAACCTAAGTCACTCATAACCTCCAGATCATTGCATTTCTGATCTTTCTCATTTGCCTGTCTTTTGCAACCACAACCTAGCAACTCTCAAAGGAATCCAGGGCTTGACTCAGAAGCAGGGAAAACACTATCACCATCATCTTCTTCCTCTCCCTTTCGTCTAGTGTGATAGTGTCAGCCACTCCGGTAAGCACCAATCCCTAAGTTATCATATAGGTTTTTTCATTTCAATAGGGCATACATTAATAGTGTAAGTATTTTTTTTGTTGGCAAATTCATGGGTTGGACAAAACTTGAGTCTATTAGTATTGTATTTAATATATCTTTGAGTATGGACAATGGTTTGAGTCACCAGATGCACTGAAGTGAAGAAATAGAAGAAAAAGCGACAAATTGAAGTGGTTTTCTACGGATAATATGGATTAAAAAGGTCATATATCACAAACCAAGTGTTGGATATGGGCATGCGACCTACTGTTGGAAAGCTAGTTTCAAGAGGATTCCGTAGAGCCCAAGATTGCCTCAATCGGAGATGAAACGAGAAAGTTATGTTCTCCAGAAGTTTGCAGGAAAATGCTAAAATTTTCACCCGAGCAGAATAGTAATTTGATTGATTCGGCCTTTTATCCGACCGATCAGGCAGGTGCAAAAAGTGTGCCAACTTGTGATTTTTCAGTTCGAATTGAAGGGAAACTTGTCTGTTTGATGCCAACTCCTTTCCTGATCGAATTATACTTATGAGGCACGAATTTAGAGCTATAAAAAGGGGTTTTCTCTCAACCCTAAAGTGTAGAATACAGATCTCATTCTTTTAAGAAGAGTTTGATTATTGGAGATCACTTTCTTTAGAATTTTTTTATTAGAGAGTTGAAGGGCTAAAGTTTTGCTTTAGAGATCTTTGTCTTCTACTTCTCTGAGTGTAGAAAATTGCTTTGAAGAATCAAGTACAATATCTAGAAGGGGTCTACGTGATTGGATCTGTCACAGAGAACGGCAGGGGGTCGTTGCAGCAAAAAGCTGTGCAAGTGAATCACAAAGTCCTTAGGTTGAGGGGCTAATGGAGAAGGGTTGTGAGTATTCTCTTGTAATTGTAGTATAATTCGTAGTGCTTGATTCTTGGCTGTGGTTTTTTCCCAGGTTGGGTTTCCACATAAAATCTGTCTTTTTGTGGTGTATACTTGTGGTTTGATTTTTTTCCACTGCGTGGTTGATTGTTTGCATAAATAATATTGAGATTGATTGCATTAATTCATTCTAAAGGCTCTCCCCCAAAAACCTTCAAGTGGTATCAAATCAGGTTACACTAATTTGCTTTGTTTGATTGTAAGAGTTATCTAGAATGGTGCTCAATTAAGAAGGCACATCCACTGTGAAGTCTCCACTGTTTGATGGTTCAAATTATACTTATTGGAAGCAAAGGATGATTGGGTTCCTCAAGTCCATTGATGATAATGAGTAGGATAGTGTTGAGGAAGGTTATTCAAAACCCACTCGTACTGCTGATGGGTAAATAGTTGTTAAACCTAAAGCCCATTGGACTAAGGAAGAAAAGCATGCCTCTAACTGCAATAATAAGGCTATGATGTTATTTATAATAGAGTGTCTGCTGATGAGTTTCATCGGATTTCTATTTGTAAAACTGCGAAAGAAGCATGGGATATTTTGCAAACTGTTTATGAGGGTATTGATATTGTCAAGCAAGCAAAGCTGCAAAGGTTAAATCAGTCCTTTGAAACCATTGTGATGGAAGAAGAAGAAACTTTTAATCAATTTTATGCTAAGCTGAATGACATTGTCAATTTTATTTTCAATTTGGTTAAAGTAGTCCCTGAAAGTAAAATTGTCAAAAAGATTCTGAGGTGTCTTACTTCAACGTTTGATTCAAAGGTGGATGCTATTGAAGAGAATAAGAATTTAGAACCCTCACAGTGAATTAGTTGGTTAGAAATCTGCAGACTTTCGAAGAAAACCATTTAAATAAGGGAAAATCAACAAAGAACAACAGTTTAGCTTTTAGAACTTTCAAAGAATCCGTGAAGCAATCTGCAAAGAAAATTGAAACTGATTAGGATTCTGATGATGATATCACTGAGTTAATGATTTAGTTTCAAAAAATCATGAAGGCTAAGAAAGCTAAGTGGAAGGGATCGAAATCTGCAAAGAAGACAACATTAGCCAAGATTAAGTGCTTTGATTGTCAGGGTCTTGATCATTATGCCAGTGACTGTCTTAACAAGAAAAAGAATCTCAAGTACAAAGCTATAAAAACTTGGGATGATGATTCTTTAGAAGAAGAGAAAGACCCTGAACCTGATTTGAAGGATATTGTGAATGGCAAGTTTATGGCTTTTATGGCTAGATCCACTGTGTCTGATGATAGTTCTGCTGCAGAGATTGCTGATATTGCACTTTTAGATGACGAAGATGATTGGAAAGTAGAATATGGGATTTTGCTAGACAAGTCTATGCAGATGAGCAAGTTATTTGAAAAAGATGCTTTTAAACAAAAAGAAGAGATTTTGTTTCTTAAGAAATAGGTAGAGGCTGCAAAATTATAGGTTTATCTTTTAGAAGGATAGAAGAAATCCATGGCTGATAAGCTGACTATTGAAAGTCACAAGTATAGTTTACTGCAAGATGAGTTTAAGAAGGTTGAGCAAGAGTTTGAAACCTTGAAAACTGCCTTAAAAACTGTTAAAGTTGAAAAGGAAGACCTGGCTGGGAAACTGAAGATTGCGTTGTCTGAGCTGGATTCTATAAAAGCATCTTTAAATAAGATGAATATTGGTTCAAAGATACTTGATGACATTTTATGTATTCAGAAGCTGCCTAATGGTAGGCGCGGTCTTGGTTTCAATGATGGTGCATCTACTTCAAAATCTAACAGTGACTCTGTTTTTGTTAGAAGTATTGCACACACTACTCCACATGTTGCACATATTCATAATGTGATGAGTAGTTTACAAAAGAAGAATGTGTCACGTCCTACATGCATATCCATCTGTCATCACTGTGGAGTTAAAGTACACATTCGTCCCCATTGCAAGCAGCTGCATGTTTTGCCAAAATATAAGCAATGGTGGAAACAATTGTCTGGCCAAAGGTCAAGACAAGAGCTATTTGGGTTAGAAAGTCTGATTTACCTACAGAAGCTGCTCACACTATGCTAATCAAACTACACAAGTGTGGGTGGCTAAGTGCAAAAAACCCTAATCAAGATGATCAAGCTCCCATTCTCAGTGCTACTATGAAGATACAATTAAGGGGGAGCTGTAATCAAGGGGGAGCTACTGTTAGATCCAGGTTTACAACTTTGCTGCATGATGATCATTAGCTTTGTCAATTATGGACAAAAAGAGAGAGATATTGCATTTAGGGGGAGAATAGAATTTTTGCGTACTTTGAAGACAGATGGAGCTGAAAATGATTTCTTTTATACTTGATGAAGAGCTGATGGTAAAATTTTCTTTGTTATTTCAATTTACTCAATATTTCTTTGTTGTATTTTTAGGTAGATTGAATGTATAGGAAGTTTTATCCATGAATTACCAAAGGGGGAGATTGTACGTATTTTTTTTATTAGCAAATTCATGGGTTGGACAAAACTTAAAGTCTATTAGTATTGTATTTTACATATCTTTGAGTATGGATAATGGTTTGAGTCACCGAATGCATTGAAGCAAGGAAATAGAAGAAAAAGCAACAAATTAAAGTGGTTTTCTATAGACAATATGGATTAAAATGGTTATATCTCATAAGCTGCGCATTTGATATGGGCATGTGACTTACCGCTAGAAAGCTCGTTTTGAGAGGATTCTGTAAAACTCAAGATCGCCTCAATCGGAGTTGAAACGAGAAAGTTATGTCCTCCGAAAGTTTGTAGGAAAATACTGAAATTTTCACCCGAGCAGAATAGTAATTCGACTGATTCGGCCTTTTATCCGACCGATTGGGGAGGTGCAAAAAGTGCGCCGACTTACGATTTTTCAGTCCGAATTGAAGGGAAACTTGCCTGTTTGATGCCAACTCCTTTCCTGATCGAATTATACTTATCAGGCACGAATTTGGAGCTATAAAAAGGGGTTTTCTCTCAACCCTAAAGTGTAGAATACAGATCTCATTGTTCTAAGAAGAGTTTGATTATTGGAAATCACTTTCTTTAGAATTTTTTCATTAGAGAGTTGAAGGGCTAAAGTTTTGCTTTAGAGATCTTTGTCTTTTACTTCTCTGAGTGTAGAAAATTGCTTTGGGGAATCAAGTACAACATCTAGAATGGGTCTAGGTGATTGGATCTGTCATAGAGAACGACAGGGGGTCGTTGCAGCAGAAAGCTGTGCAAGTGAATCACAAAGTCCTTAGGTTGAGGGGCTACTAGAGAAGGGTTGTGAGTATTCTCTTGTAATTGTAGTATGATTCATAGTGCTTGATTCTTGGCCGTGGTTTTTTCCCAGGTTGGGTCTTCACGTAAAATCTGTGTCTTCTTGTGGTGTGTGCTTTGTGGTTTGATTTTTTTTCGCTGTGTGGTTGATTGTTTGCACAAATAATATTGAGATTGATTGCATTAATCCATCCTAGAAGCTCTCCCTTAAAAACCTCAAATAGATTGAGGGTGTGTGTTTTCTTGTGCAATTGTAGGAGATTTCAATTGGATGTTTGGATTTGGAGGGAGGATTTGTATCCTAATCTACACTTCTCAAATCTGATTTTGTGTATTGGCATATTAAGGCAAGTTGATAACTGCAACTAATGTCTTAGTATCTATTTTTCCTTGATTAATATTGATTTAGAGTTAGATGTGTTAGGAAATATGCAGATTCGTGGTTAGATGTATATGGGTTGGTTTTTGGATGAAACGCTCAAAATGGGTAAGATTGTGCGCACCTATGGTTAAGTCGTAGGCCAATCTACGGCTAGGCTATGGCCCACGTTACAGTGAGCCTTTTTTGAGGTCATTATGCTATGACGTGCCTTGCTACTAGTAACAAGCTGAATCGTAAGTTAACTATGGCCTAGCCATAAATTAACTATAGCTAAACCATGAGTGCCCAGTAACTTTAAATTTAATTGGTAGTATGATAGGTTACAGTGATTACCATAGTTAAGGGCTTCAGTCACACCGCTTGCATTACAGGTAAGTGACCCCAAGTAATTGACCGGTAGGGTCATCAAACCTTAGATCATGTCCAATGGTTAATTAACAAATAAATTGTGTAGGAAATGGGATTGAATATAAGATGGGTTCAATTGTTAGTGCAAGTTAGCTAAATGTACATGTGAGGGTTAAGTTGGACTTGGGATGGGAATGTGAGTTTTGGGATGCACCTCATGATAGACATCGAAGGGAGATCAGTAGCATCGCGGGTTTACGTTGTCATTTTGAAGAAAGATTTGATTCAATGTGTATACTTAACTATCTATGACCATTAGGTGGTGTAGTGCTCTTTAGGAAAATGAAAAATACCATCTGAGCATAATATACTTTTAAATTATGCAACTTTATCACTTAATTGTTAATGGTATCGATGTTCTGTGTTTTGGGGATTTCATGGCATGACTTCATTGGGCATCTATATACATTTTGTATTCATTTATATATATATATATCTGACTGACTACAGTTAGAGGTGGACGTATGCCATTGGGCCAGTGTATATTGTGTGATATAGTATACAGCTGTGCTATTTGTTACATCTGGCGTGAATACCCATGTTTGTATAAAATACCCCAGTTTGTATATTGTATTTGGTGGGAATACTCATGTTTGTGCATTCATCGCATTTGCTTGGTATTCAGTTTATGGGTTTAAGTTATAATTGTGATTTATCTCAGTTGTCTAACATCGTTGCTTGTAGTTTACCTATTGCAAGATTATGTCAATTCGACCCATTGCCTTTGGTGTCTAGGTACTAATGCCAGTGCCAAACCAGAGGCTCAGGAGACACAAGAGATTCTGCTAGATGGCGAAGTTACTAAGTGGAGCGCTGATGACATCGTTTGAGATGTCCTAGTTTTGATGCTTCGTTCAAAGTATTAGACTCTTGTGATAAGGCCGTGTTTTGCAGGCTATAATTGTAGGCATTAAATTCATTTGTTTTGGAATCTTAATTTTAATTGTTATCTTTTGAAGATATTTTGAATCTCTATTCTGAATTTCATTAGCTTTGGCTCCCTGGAAGTAGGATTTTGGCCAGTGACCTCCATGGCTCGGGGTCACTGACTTCTAAGCTGACATATAATGGAAGTAAGACCAAACGAAGTTCTCTTGAGTTGAAAATTTGTAGACTTTCCCTTAAGCATGACTAAAGTTTTGTGCCCAAATTTCATCAATTTTGTCTATCAGGAATAGGACTTTGGTTAGTGACCCCATGATTTGGGGGTCATTAACCAAAAGTTGACATGTTTGTAAACTTTGGGTCAAATGATGTCCGTTTGTCCTGAAATTTTATAGAGCTTCTTTTGAGTATAATTTGAGCTTCCTCCAGGAGTTTCTGCTAATTTGATGAAACCACGTCGGTCTGTGTCTACCAAGCCTCTGAGGGGACAACCACCCGCGTAGAACAAGCTGCTCTATCTAGCCACTGTTGTCATTGGCAAGAACTCCTAAGCCTATAGTATAGAATTGGGAGATCTGGCACTGCACCTGTAAGGTCCCATACTCTAGATAATTATGATTAGTAGTAATTAAGTTGGTTTTACTTTGATTAATGAGTAATTAGGCTAATTGAGCCCAAATCTCAAGAGTTTTGGGTCACGGGTGTGGGCATAAAGTGACGTGTCCCTGCATACACATGTGGTAACACCAAGAATAGTAACACCGGGACACTGAACGCCTTATGAATACACCGAGTTAAAATGACCTTAGAAACCCGGATTATCTATTATAGAATTAATAGAAATTGTCCTTGATGACCTATAATCTAATTGCATTGGTTTATATTAATATGCATTGGATAATCAGTATTTTATTAGTTGTGATTCTATGATAGACATCTCCAACGTGAGCGGTGGGTGTGGACCTCTTAAATAGGTATTCACGGGGTGCTCTGCCTAGCAAAGTCCTACATTGCTTAAGAGAGTGTATAAGGACGTGCCTTATATTCCCCTCGTGACGCATCCTGTGTACTCCCTGGGGGCTCTGCCCAAGAGTCATAACGTGTTTTGGGTATTCCGTGGCGGCTCTGCCCAAAAGTAAATCCTTGCGGGTACTCCCTGGGGACTCTACCCAAAGCGGACAATATCACGGTGGCAGGGGGGAGAGGAAAACGTTACCCCTTAGTTCTATTCCTCATAGGAGGTTCGATTGCCAATTGGGTCTGATAATTCAACAGTATAATTTCATGGACTACAATATTAATTTCCTTTAATTGTTGTGCCATTTTAATCTAGTTGATTTATCGTGTTAAGCTTATGCACCCTTATCTTGCTTAACCGTCATGTTAACTGAGTCACTATGGTGTTACAGGTGCGAACCCACTGCCGATCCGACAGTCAGTGCGATCCCGTAGGCAACCCCAGCATTACCTCGGGACGTGAACGAGTGGAATGAGAAGGACATCTTCTCGTGATTTCCCTCCACAGTGCACAACAGGGACACATGGGAATAGGCTTAGGGTTCATTTTGGCAATTATATTTTTTGTATTATGTATGGATATTCATGTACAAGAATGTAGGTGGATTTAATTAACGGCCTTGTTTGCTTAAGGAATGAAATGAATGGATGTTTTATGGATGCTCATGGTGCATTACAGGTGAAATCTCCAGGTTTCCGCTTGAATTCCTTATATGGATAATACGTGATCGTGGATTTTCCTCACACGTACCTGTGGGATCACCCTTGTGACAGTTCGTACGTGTTTGATCATGGCATGAATTGTCACAGGTACGTGTGTTACTCATCGAAACCCACAGTTAATCCCCAATTCTCGGGTTCGGGGCGTGACATACGTAAGTATGGTATCAGAGCATTGATAAGTCAATTAAAAGACTTAGCAACATAGGAAGTGTGGTGAGGTACGATAAATGTAGTTGGGGGAAATAGAATCTCGGTATAAGGACTTGTAATTGTCTTCTGTATTAGCGTCGGTCGAGGCTAATCTCTAACTATAGTTGCAGATAAATGGCCTCTGGATCCGAAACAGGTAACAACATGGGAGATGATGACCGGGATAATGTGGAGATAGAGGGTGTTGATCCTCCACCGCCTCCACCTCCTCGCCCTACTTATACGACAGATGAGCACTTTATGATGTTGATGCATCAGTTGGTGGTGAGTAATGCCAACCAAACTGCGATGCAACTGCAGTTAGCAGCTTTGATTGAAAGGCAAAACCAAGCTGGAGATCCAAACTATTTGTATGAGAAGTTCAGAAAGAGAGGAGCCATTGAGTTTACGGGAAAAGAAGATCCTCTGCAAGCGGATGAATGGCTTGAGCACACTGAGAATGTTTTTGAATCATTGACTTGTACGAGAGCAAAGTGGGTGATATTGGCAGCCTCGATGTTTAGGGATGTGGCGGATGTTTAGTGGAAGACTGTCCGTGATCACATCAAGGCCATGCCTGAAGCGACTATTTGAGATGCTTTTAAGAGGCAATTCAAAAAGAAGTTCATCCTTGAGAATGTCACCCGCAAAAAGAAGGCGGAATTTCTATCCTTATAGCAAGGCACTATGACAGTTGCGGAGTACGTGCACATCTTCAGTCAACTCTCCCGATTTGCGGCAGATTTGATAGATACCGAAGAGAAAAGAGTTGAAAGGTTCCTTGAAGGATTGAGGCCAGCCATTAGGGAACACGCTACAGCCTTCCAGCGCCCAACAGAGTACGATGATGTTGTGGAAAGAGCTTACGCAGCAGAAGAGATAGAACGGAGCTTGTTCTTGAGTGAACCAAGGAGGAGTGCCCCGTCTTCAAGAAAGAGCCAGCAGTACTCTAGGAAGCAGAAAGGAGTTGCCAGCAGTTTTTCCAGGCTAGTTTGTAGTGTGTGTGGGAAGAATCATGAGACTAGCAAGTACTGGAGAATAACCGGAGCGTGCGACCTCTGCGGCTCTCTGGGTCATCGAAGATCTGAGTGCACAAAGAGGAGGAGTATAGAACAAGACTCGCAACAGTAGTAGTCTTCGTAGTCTTCTAGGACCCCACCATCTGCTCTTTCCCGAGAGCAAGCACCCTCCAGGCAGAGTCAATTCAGACAGAGTCAAGGGCAATCCCGATCAGGACAGAGTCAATTGAGACAGAGTCAACCCAGGCAAGGACAATCTAACCGACCTCAACGACAGGGCCGCGCATATGCATTGACTTCGGAGGAAGCTGAAGCAGCAGATCACACAGTCGTAGGTAAGGTTTCTATTAGTGGTGTGGAAGCCAAGGTGCTGTTTGACTCGGGATCATCGCATTCATTTATTTCTCCTCAGTTTTCTGGTAGAATTCAGGAGTCCCCAGCACGACTGCCATATGAGTTGCACGTCTTCACCCCTGTAGATAAGAAGGTGATTTGTGAGGTGTCCTACCCTAGTTGTAAGATCGCGATCGGTGAAATGATCTTTCTAGCAGAACTCATCGTGTTGCCGATGCATGATTTCGATGTGATTTTAGGCATAAATTGGTTGAATAAATACATGGCTTGTTTAGATTGTTTTCGAAAGATCGTTGCTGTGAGGATTGAGGAAGCTAGACCAAGTGTTGTTTTTCGAGGTGAGAAGAAAAGTTCGAAACCCGGATAATTTCTGCACTTCGGGCAGAGAGGCTAATTCGGAATGGTTGTAAAGGATATATTGCTTTCATAGTTGAGAAGAAGTCACCTCTGAAGTTAAAGGAGATTCCCGTAGTCTACGAGTTTTCGGATGTGTTCCTAGACGAAGTTCCTTGTCTTCCTCTAGTTAGGGAAGTAGATTTTTCTATAGAGCTTATGCTCGGTACAGCCCCAATTTCTAGAGCCCCGTATAGAATGGCACCTGCAGAACTACGTGAGCTTAAGGTGCAGTTGCAAGATCTATTGGACAAAGGATTTATTTGTCTAAGTACATTGCCATGGGGAGCTCCAGTCTTATTTGTGAAAAAGAAAGATGGCACCCTTAGGATGTGTATCGATTACAGGCAGTTGAATCAAGTGACGATCAAGAACAAATACCCACTGCCTCGAATAGATGAGTTGTTTGATCAATTCCAGGGTGCAACATATTTCTCTAAGATTGATTTGAGGTCTGGATATCACCCGTTGCAGGTTAGAGACAAGATACGCCCAAGACAGCTTTCATAACTAGATATGGGCACTATGAGTTTTTAGTTATGCCGTTTGGGTTAACCAATGCCCCTACTGCATTCATGGCTTTGATGAATAGAATCTTTTCTCCTTACCTCGACCAATTTATGGTGATCTTTATTAATGATGTATTGGTCTTACCTGCCAGCGCGTGAAGGCCGAACATAAGAAACCTCCCGGTTTGTTGCATCCCCTACATATCCCGGAGTGGAAATGGGAGAACATTTCGATGGACTTTGTTTTAGGGTTACCCCGTACTAGTAGACGACATGATGCTATTTGGGTGATCGTTGACCGATTGACGAAATCAGCCTATTTTATTCCTTTTAAGAAAGGTATGAAATTTCACGAGATGGCCAAGGTGTTTATTGATGAAGTTGTGCGATTGCATGGCACCTCGGTATCTATAGTCTCAGATTGAGATAGTAGATTCGTTTCTTCCTTTTGGCGATCTTTTCAGGAATCCATGGGCACCCAACTCAGCTTCAGTACAGTGTACCATCCTCATACTGATGGGCAGTCGGAGCGTACGATACAGACTTTGGAGGATATGCTTCGAGCTAGCGTGCTAGACTTCGGGAAGGAATGGGATGAGCATCTTTCCTTGTGCGAATTTGCGTATAATAACAGCTATCATGCGAGTATCAGAATGGCTCCATTCGAAGCCTTGTACGGACGCAAGTGTCGTACACCATTATGTTGGGAAGAAGTTGGAGTTAGGAGTTTTCATGGACCTTCTCTTGTGGCGGATACAGAAGAAAAGGTGAGAAAAGTCCAAGACATACTAAAGATTGCAAGGTCTCATCAGAAAAGCTACGCGGATAACCGTTGTAGACCTCTCGAATTCCAAGTGGGAGATAAAGTCTTTTTAAAAGTTTCTCCGATGAAAGGCACAATCAGGTTTGGTCAGAAGGGCAAGATTGCTCCGCGATTCATTGGTCCATTCGAGATTTAGAATAGAGTGGGAGACTTGGCGTATGGCTTGGAGCTACCATCCTAGCTAGCCGGAGTTCATAATGTATTTCACGTGTCGATGCTAAGGAAGTATCTTCTAGACCCCTCTCATGTTCTCAAGATGGATGACATCCAAGTAGAAGCGAATGCGAGCTATGCGGAGTGACCTCTTTGTGTCATCAATGCCAAGGACCAAGTGCTTCGCACCCGGACGATCAAGTGGGTTAAGATTCTTTGGGAGCATCACGGACCCGAAGAAGCTACGTGGGAGCTCGAGGAGCAAGTTTGTGTGAAGTATCCAGGACTTTTGCCAGAGGTGAGTTCCATTTGGGGAACCGAATGTTCCTTTTAGAGGGGTAGGATATAAGGTCCCACACCCTAGATAATTACGATTAGTAGTAATTAAGTTGGTTTTACTTTAATTAATGAGTAATTAGGCTAATTAAGCCCAAATCTCAAGAGTTTTGGGTCATGGATTGGTAGATGGATCGGATTCGAACCTCGTTAGGTAGTTCAAGACCTTTTTTGTGCAGCATTTTCATGAGTCGACATCATTAGGGCATAATGATAGTTGCATTGGGTGAGTTTCACCTTGTTGGACATCTGTTATGTTTGGCCCAAATCCATTTGGACCCATCTTAGCCCATTTTAAGCCCATTGACTTTAATTGGAAATATATAGAAACCAAGAGGGCTTGCTTGCAATTTCCAGAAACTTCATTTATATAAAAACCCTAATACACCAACTACCCCCGATATTTTCTCCTCCTTCTTTCTCTCGTTGTAGCACCGGCTCCCCCCTTCTTCCATCGTCGTCCTCCATCATCTTACAGCTCATTTTGTGGTGATTCAAGGCTTGCATGCACCAAACTTGGAATCTTCTTCTTCCTCTCCATCCCTCCTGCCCTCTTTCTACGGATCAAGCACCATTTTCACCCTCTCACTTGTGGAAGAGTCGAGGTTCCATATTCTCCATATAGACAAAGGGCAAATCGGTTTAAATGTAACACCGTACCCAAGGCAAGTATAAGGATGCATAATCTTACATGCATAGCTTGATTTCTTTGATTATTGATGGATTGTATGATTTTACCAAAGTTACAACTTTGTGGAAACGCATGGATTAAATGGTGATTTGGTGGAATAAGGATGTTATTGGCCTTTAGGGAACTCAAGGGTGTAGAAGGGAGGCTTTTGGAGTGGTTTCATTGCAGGTAAATTGGGGTTTTGGAAGAGAAATGCATTTGGGAAGAAAACCCACCCGAACAGAATGCTTCAGGGTCGACCGGTGGGTCCTGAAGCTCGATCGGTCGATTGCCTCATCAGGTATTCCGACTGGTCGGCTACCAAGCCCGACCGGTCGAATTCCACTTTTGGAAGAGTCCGACTAGTCGGACCTTCACCCGATCGGTCGGGTAAGTCTGACTGATAACTTGTTGGAAGGTGTTCAAAAATGAATTCTAAGCTTGACTATGGACTTTCTATAGTCTATGGGCTAGCCTAGTGATGGGTTACTCCCTTAAACCACAGAAAGAGACCTTAGTTTCAATGTCAAGTCATGAGTGTGGGCATAAAGTGACGTGTCCCTGTATACACATGTGGTAACACCAAGAATAGTAACACCGGGACACTGAACACCTTATGAATACACCGAGTGAAAATGACCTTAGAAACCCGGATTAGATAATATAGAATTGATAGAAATTGTCCTTGATGACCTATAATCTAATTGCATTAGTTTATATTAATATGCATTGGATAATCAGTATTTTATTAGTTGTGATTCTATGATAGACATCTCCAACGTGAGCGGTGGGTGTAGACCTCTTGAATAGGTATTCATGGGGTGCTCTGCCTAGCAAAGTCTCGCATTGCTTAAGAGAGTGTATAAGGACATGCCTTATATTCCCCTCGTGATGCGTCCTGGGTACTCCCTGGGGGCTCTGCCCAGGAGTCGTAACGCGTTTTGGGCATTCCATGGCGGCTCTGCCCAGAAGTAAAACCGTGTGGGTACTCCTTGGGGGCTCTGCCCAAAGCGGACAATATCACGGTGGCAGGGGGGAGAGGAAAATGTTACCCCTTAGTTCTATTCCTCATAGGAGGTTCGATTGCCAATTGGGTCTGATAATTCAACAGTATAATTTCATAGACTACAATATTAATTTCCTTTAATTGTTGTGCCATTTTAATCTAGTTGATATATTGTGTTAAGCTTATGCACCCTTATCTTACTTAACCGTCGTGTTAACTGAGTCACTATGGTATTACAGGTGCGGAACCTGCTGCCGATCCGGCAGTCTGCGCGATCCCGGAGGTAACCCCAACGTTACCTCGGGACGTGAACGAGTGGAACGAAAAGGACATCTTCTCGTGATTTCCCTCCACAGTGCGTAACAGGGACACATGGGAATAGGCTTAGGGTTCATTTTGGCAATTATATCTTTTGTATTATGTATGGACATTCATGTACAAGCATGTAGGTGGATTTAATTAACGACCTTGTTTGCTTAAGGAATGAAATGAATGGATGTTCTATGGATGCTCATGATGCATTACAGGTGAAATCTCCAGGTTTCCGCTTGAATTCCTTATATGGATAATACGTGATCGTGGATTTTCCTCACACATACCTGTGGGATCACCCTTGTGACAGTTCGTACGTGTTTGATCATGGCACGGATTGTCACGGGTACGTGTGTCACTCATCGGAACCCGCAGTTAATCCCCAATTCTTGGGTTTGGAGCATGACAGCAGCTACAAAAGTTACATGGTTGGCCACAAACATCTCAATACACCACTCCTTTTCATCTGCAAAATAAGGTGACTTACTCAAAAACACTCTCGTTTTGTAGTGGGGAATGAACTTCCCCCACTTCAAGACGTAGTGCATTGAAGGAATAGAGGCAGAAGCCCTCTTATAATTATACTTGGTAGACATGTCAACTTGCACACCGTCCTTGTTAAAGTACCCTGGACCAAGAAGTCGGCACTTTGGTCGTATTGACATTCATTGTCGTCATAAAAAATGTAAACCGGTCTCCTCTAAGTGACTTGTTCGTCATCTTTCCATGGAAAGTCAACAAGAATGTCTTTGTAAACTCACAAGTTATGAGTTGCTAGCAGACCAACCCTTAATTCCACTCGCGTTTTAATAAAGTGCACTTCTACATTCTCGAGAATTTCTTCAAATTGGGCCCTAGCTTGATGACTAGTAGTTCATGGAGAAGGAGGAGAGCTGGAAGAAAAAGAGAATTTCTCACCATTATCAAATGATGAGGAAACAATCTTCTTACCCTTGTTTACGAAAATTCAAAACCAAACAAAGCATAGGTGAAAGACTAAGTGCAAAAAAGTTAGCAAATCTTTACCGAAATTTTAGCAACATCTCCCTTTAGTAAAAGGGAGGGGACAAGGCCCCAAAGAGAAAGAGTATACTTATCTCCGAGCCATGGCAATGTTCAGGTGCGTGAATGAAGCCCGAAGATAAGGTTTCCAGGTCAAAACAATGCAAAGCTCGCTAAAGGCCTTTCTGGAAGCAAAGTTAGAGTTTTGGTCCACACAAGTATGAATGAAAACAAAAGGCAGATACAATACATCAGAGAAAGCATCTAAGAACAAAGAAGTTCAAGAAAGATCCAAGCGTGAAAGTCATCCCTAGCCATGATAGGGAAAGCCTAAAATTGGCTAAGGCATGGGAGCCATTTGGCTACCTAGGGTAGACCTCTTGGTCATCTAAAAAAAGTTTAAAAATGCCTAAGGCATGGAAGTATCTTGGCTATTCAAAACAAAACCATTGGCCATCAAGTGGTAAATCCAAAAAAATGCCAAAGGCATGGAAGCCTCTTGGGTACTCAAAGACGGTTTATACACTATCGGCTATCCAGAAGGCCTACGGTCAATTGTCAGCCGTTCTAGGAAGATTAAAGTCCACAAAAATATGATTGGCCTTTAAAATTCAAATCTGTGCAATGGGTCAGTTGGCTACTCTGAAGTTGAAATTTTAGAACTTCCCAAAACTTTTGGAAATCCACAAAAGTTTGAAGAAAAACCCTAACCCTCATCCAAATCAAGCATGCCCCATAATTATACAATAGAATCAAATCCAAACTCACTAAGAAGATTAACATTCCCTTTTCTTGTGAGAAGAGTAGCCGACTATAGCTTGTTTTTTTTAATTTGAAAAGATTTTGGAAAAGGTGTGTTTTTTGGAAAAAATCAAGCAAAATAATTTGGGAGAACATAGGTTAAGCATGTTTTGACAAGAAAGGAAAACCATTGCATGAAAAAGTATAAGGAAAGTGAGAAAACCGTCTTGGCCATGTCGAACAAAAGGAGAAGAAAAACAGTTAATCACCCCCATTACCACTGGTTTGCTTTAGAAATTCCTTTTTTCATTACAAACAAATCAAGGAAAGAAGAAAAAATCAAAGAAATTGTGCATGTATCCATTCCAATGGCGCAATCATCACTCATAAGGCTCAAAGAAAAATGAAATCAATAGAACCCTGCAAGCAAATTATGAAAGGAAGAAGAAGAAGACTCTCCAGCCTTCTAATCGTACTTTGGATGGGGAGAAAACTCGAGGAAAAGGAAAACAAAATTTAAAGAAGACCTTTGTAAACCCTGGCATGAAATCTGGGAGCAAAAGATAGAAATTTGCAAAGTGGGAAATTCTAAAGATACACTACCTTTAATAGAGGTAGTTTCTTTCCCTTTTGCCCCATTATTCATCTTTTTCAAAATTTCAAAACCTCTTCACCTTGATGTTCCTCTTGAAAATACCTTCGAAACAACTATCTATATGATCAGTTTCGACTCCATTTGAGCCCTTAAATCCTCAGCCATGTGAAAATAGTCAATTTTCAAAGGAAATTTAAGGTGGATCCATTTCTCACAAAGAAGCAAGTCACTTACTAAAACCAACCTTTTGATGATCAAGCATCTTTCTTCTTGGTCAGTAAAAGCCTTCTCCATGCCTTTAATAAAAAATCAACCCCAAAAACCTTGGTCAAAAGCACCTTCATTCATCCATACCAAAATGTACACTGAACTTGGTCAAGCACCATTTTCAAGGGAAACAAAACACACAAACCAACCCAATTTCCATTCAAAAGCCACATAAACCCTCGGAAAAACCTCCAAGTACCTTAACCCTTGGGAAAAGCCCTCATTCACCTGAAAAACAACCAATTTTAGTGAAAAAATAGGATTAAAGAAGGAAGTTTTACAATGTCCAACCCATTTTCCATTTTCCACAACAAGACTTCTTAACCTCTTTAAACTTGGGAACCATGACAAACCAGATCCTACAGACCATCACATATATAGAATGTTCAAGAAAAGAAGAGCAGGATAGTCATCCTTTCCAAGTTACAATCTTCTGAGAAACAATGATTGCAAGTAAAATCCTTCACCATCACAACTCCAGGGAGCATCTATTGTCATGAAACATTTCCAGAAGAAAACTACAAGAAAATTAACTATGAAAAGTTAGAGTCAAGACTCAAACATGGCTCAAACTCAGCAAAACGAAGCTTAAACAAACTCAGGGACAAGGAATAAAAAGACCCCTTAAAGTTTGGAAAAGAAAACAAAACTTCAAAAATGAAGAAGGAGTGCAATGGTCAACTAAACAGGTCAGTGGTTGACTACACAATGGTCGATGGCACAAATGTAGTGGCTGATGAATACATGGCTGACTAAAGAAAACCACTATTCGACCTACCATTACAAATCTCTAACAGCTCAGTAAGTAACCGATCCTGCTTTAGTTAAATAATTCCTTGGTTGATTTGAAGCTGATTGGCATGATATAAGGGACAAAATCCAATTACAACCTCACATAGCTGACCACGGGAGGGTAGCCGACCATACAAATGCATGGTCTACTACTCCTCTAAAAATCTGATATTCGCTCAATCTTCTCTATTCCACAAATGGCCGGAGAAGACTTTTGAGAGCTATAAATACTCCCTTAGGCCCCCATTCCAATAGAGAACGCCAGTTTATTTGTACTAGCAGCAACATTGCTAGCAAGGCATCCAAGATCCCTTAAGTTTTTCTTCAAGAAGACTTCAACGCTTCAGCCTCTTCTGCAGCAACACTAAAGACCAAAGACAAGGTATTTGATCTTCTGAAAATGATCAGAAGAATAGTCCCTTGACTTGAATGAGCTTCTAAAGAAGACAAGTCTTTCAAGACTTTCTTCATCTTCTTCACTTAGGTGTGAGAGAAATACTGTTATAACAATGGCCAACCAATTGGCATAACACAATAAACGATCAATGTGGGCAATCATGACCATAAATCTTTCATTTTGACTCCCATTAGGACTCCACGTCCATGGAAAATAACTGATAGATTATGAAGATTGCTTAATTGACTTAAAAACAGAAGATAGTGCGTACTCTTTACACGTAGGATCAACCATTCATGATGGCTAGCTATTCCTTTGAACAACTCTCTCTATTTTTGCTTTCTTTATGTGAGCTTATGTTAAATTTTTTTATCATCCTAGACCATGTACGTGTAGTGAGGGGGGGGGGGGGGGGGGGTTGCTGCAAAAAAAATATATGTAACTAGCTTGCACCTGGAAGCTTAAAATGTAAAAGAACCCATAAAAAAAACATGAAATTAAAAAGTCAAAAATAATAATATTCTCGTTTTTCATTCCATGTTTTTTTTCGTTTGTTAGAAAAAGACTCAAGATGTGCTCCTTAATTACATTTTTTGGCTGAACTGGGTCAATCAAAGCTAAAACGATAAAGTTATTACCTCGAGAATTTTGCAGAATATGAGTTAGCTTGAACCTGAAAAAGGTTCACTCGAGCTTTCCTTCCTTGAATGCACCAGACAAAAACTTAGTTCTCTCAAGCAAACCCTTTGCCTGCTCGAACGAATCTAGACGAGTTTCACACCAGCTTGCACAAATTGCTTTCCTTTTTCAAGTGGGACTTGCCTGTTTGTGTTCTATTGAAACCCTCAAGTGGTATCAAGTTCACACACAGATTTGTTTATCTTTTAACATGTGAATCAATCAAGATTTCTACAATGGATTTCAATAGAAAAGAAACATCCAACACAAGCCATCAATGTTGTAAAATAAGAAATTTGGTTTAAAGATGCTCAAGTCTAAGTCTGAGAAGATAAACCCTTGATCTGTTTAATGCTATGAATGCAAAGGGCTTGGCCATAGAGCGTCTCAGTGGACTAATCAAAAGTTGAAGACCAAAGAGCAGAATATAGAGATTGAAACTGCTACTCCTGACACTATTGGTTTCAACTTATTGCTCTCATGGCTAAATTTTCATAAGTTTCTTTTGACTATATTTCTGATGATGATAATGATGAAGTGTCAAATGCTAAACATAATTAGGAAAAAGTATATAGATCCCTATTGAAAAAATTTTGAAGATGACCAAAGACGTTGAGAGGATCACCATCAAGTGGAAAGCTGCACAAAATCAGATTTCCTCGCTCAAGGAAGAATTAGAAGCAACACATGTAAAAATACGTCTCTTGGAAAATCAGATGAATACTATGGCAGATAATCTGACCAACGCTGATAAAAAAATATGAACTGTTGTCCATTGATTTTGAGAAATTAGTGCAAGAGACACTACAACATTTTGCATGTTTAGCAATGAAAATTTTTGTCGCTAAATGACAACAAAACGTTGGTAATAATATTTACCGATGAAAATATTTTCGTCTACCAATCGTAGGTAATATTTTGTCAACGAAAAATTTTACCAATGGAAAAAATTCCGTCAGCCAAAGCAATGTCTTCACTAACAAAAAAAAAAAGAGAATTACCAATGATTTCTAACGTCACCAAATAATTAATCAAATTGATTAAAAATTTGAATTAACTTTTACCAACATTTTATTTATGTTAGTAAATTATTTATCGGTTTTTACAATTTTGAATTTAATTTTACCGACACTAAAAATAAGTCAATAAATTCATTATAGTTTTTTTATAATTTTTGTTTCACTTTTAACGATGCTAGAAAACGTCGGTAAATTATCTATTCATTTTTAAAAATTTGAATTTAATTATATCGATGCATAATAGACGTTAGGAAATTCATTTCAAAAATTTCCTTAAACTTTTATCGACGAAAAAAAACATCGGCAATAGAAATTTTATTTTTTAGAAATTTTCAATTCAGTTTTTACCAACATTTAAAAACGTTGGTAAATTAAAGTCATGAATTCATTTCAAAATTTTCCTTTTAATTTTACCAATGAAAAAGAATGTCGGCAAAAGAATTTTTATTTTTTAGAAACTTTAAAGTCAATTTTTACCGATGTTTAAAAACGTCGGTAAATTAAAGTCATGAATTCATTTCAAACATTTCCTTTCAATTTTATGGATGAAAAAAAAGTCGGTAAAGTCATTACTTTTTTAAAAAAGTTTCAATTCAGTTTTTATCGATGTTAAAAAATGCCAGTAAATATTATATAATTTTAAAAAATTACGATAAATAATTACTGATGTTTTAAAAACATCAGTAATTACACTAATAACTTTTTAATAAGTATTTACCGACGTTTTAAAATGTCGGTAAATCCTCATTTTCGTCAGCAAAAGCTTTTTTATATTAAATCTGTAGTATTTATTTTTTCAATATAATTTTCCTGCAAACCTGTTCATACATTTGTTTCAAACATAAACCTGTTCATATGCTTATATCCAACATAACAAACACATACATACAGAAATTGCTAAATAAACAAACAACCATCACTATTTTTCATCAAATATGCATCTCATATAACAAATATTACAATCAATGATAGAGTCCCATACAAATGTTCAATATACAAATACAAATAAAGAAAGAAGATAACAAAACACCCCCATCAAGTCTACAATAAACCCCAAAGTGTCCATCAATCTACAATGACAAGAACAACATTAGAATCTTTTCAATGATTTAAATTACAAATCTAAGATAAACATGTATATATATAGAATCTTTTCTTAAGTTATTTCGGTGGACTGTTTTGCATCTAATTCTTTAATCGGGAATCCAATTTACAAACCGTTAATTCCTACAAGTTACCCTTGCCTCGAATAAAAAGCTCATGCCAGTTTCTAATTCTTTCAGGGTCGTTTCCTGTTTTGGATCTTCGATGGGCGGTTTTCAAGCCTAAGTATTGGAAGATCCTAGATTTCTATGCCTAATTCTCTAACCAGGAGTCCAATTCGCAAACCGTTAGTTGCTACAAGTTACTCTACCCTCAAGTTGAGTGCTTGTGTAGGTTTTCAATTTTTACGGGGGGCCGTTTCTTGTTCTAGAACCCCGGTAGGCTGTTTTCGAGCCAGAGTATTGGAAAATCATAGGTTTTCGCTTCTAATTCTCTAACCAGGAGTCTTTTTTATGAACTGTCAGTTCCTACAAGTTACTTAACCTTAGAGCAAAGTGCTCGTATCAGTTTTCAATTTTTTCGGGGGCCATTTCCTGTTTTGGACCCCCAGTGGGCAGTTTTCGAGCCAAGTATTGGAAAATCATAGGTTTTCACTTCTAATTCTCTAACTGGGAGTCTTATTCACGAACCGACAGTTCTAACAAGTTACATTACCCTAGAGCGAAGTGCTGGTATAGGTTTTCAATTTTTTCGAGGGCCGTTTCCCATTTTGGACCCCCGGCAGGCAGTTTTCAAGCCTAAATATTGAAAAATCCTAGGTTTTTTCTTCTAATTCTCTAACAGAGAGTCTGATTTGTGAACCGTTAGTTGTTATGAGTAACTCTATCCTTGAGCGATGTGTTCGTACAAGTTTTCAATTTTTCCAGGGGCTGTTTCCCATTCTGGACCCCTAACGGGCAGTTTTCGAGCCAAGTATTGGAAAATCCTAAGTTTTCGCTTCTAATTCTCTAATCAGGAGTCCTATTCACGAACTGTCAGTTCCTACAAGTTACTCTATCCCTGAGCAATCTGCTCATGTGGGTTTTTAATGTTTTTTAGGCCGTTTCCTGTTCTGGACCCAGGCGCGTGGTTTTCGAGCCTAAGTATTGGAAAATCCTAGGTTTTCACTTTAAATTCTCTAATTGGGAATCCTATTCATGAAGCGTTAGTTCCTACAAGTTACTCTCTCCTATAGCGAAGTGCTCGTATAGGTTTTTGATTTTTTAAGGGCCATTCCCCATTTTGGACCGTCGGCACGTGGTTTTTGAGCCTAAGTATTGAAAAATCCTAGGTTTTCGCTTCTAATTCTCTAACCGGGAGTCCAATTTATGAACCGTCTATTCCTACAAGTTACTCGATCCTCAAGCAATGTGCTCCTATAGGTTTTCAATTTTTTCGGGGGCCATTTCCAGTTTTAGACCCTCAGCGGCCAGTTTTACACCAACAACTCGAGGTATTGACTATGCAGCTCATATTTCCAACTCCTATGCAAAATCCCGTACTAGTGGTCAATGTCCGCCTTGAGCCGCATATCACCCTCGTAATCCCCAATATCAAATATTTGCTGCAATTAGAGGAGAACCATATAAAGATTAGTAATAACAAAACATAATCAGATATTGTAATGAGGAGCACAATTATGATCAATTTGGTTGATATTTCTTGTTTCAGTTTACCCGAACTAGTGCAATGATCGCAAACTTGATCCCACTATCAACATTCTTCCAGCCATGGGGTCGAACTAGGGCAACCTCTCTAATGGCTAACCAAAGATGGTTAACCAGTGACAAGTCATGTTCCCCCTCTGGCCTATGGCTTGAGATGGGGATTGGAATTGGGATGTTATGACCCAGCTGTCTCCTCAAGTTTGCCACCTTCTTCCCTTGCGTAACGCACCTTACACGGCTCAAAACCTCCGAGACTAGGGCTGATGTTGTTAAGATGACAGTGCTAAATGAGTTAGTAAATGCAAATCATTAAATTAAGATGAAATCAGGATTGTAAAATGTCATAATTTTCTTAGCTACGCTATTGTCACAACTCGAGCCCAGAAATCGGGGGTTAGTGAAAAGCCAAACCAGTGACATACGTACTCCCATGCACGTGCATCCAAACCCAGTCCAGATGCACACACACAAGGGATCTAACACATGCGGACTAAGCGTATGCGGAAGCTGTAGATATCATAGCCAGCAAAACAAACGAAATAGCGGAAGCTAAAACAAAGAAAACGAGCGGAAAACTAACTGTGATATGTGATATAAGAAAAGACGGAGATAACATACATGGCGATAAAACCAAATACAAGTTTAAGTACACACCAAAATACACCTAAAATAAAGATATACAAATAATACACAAGAGTGACAAAGTCCCAAGTACAAAATACATGATCTCCAAAAACCAAAACCATGATGACATGCAGGTATGCACTCAGCAGAGGCGATCAAGCCCACTCTGCCAGGCCGGAGGGTGTCTCTAAGCTCTGCCCTGCAGCCTTCTCGACCGCCGGGGAGCTGGGTAAGGGATCTGCGCCTGCAACATCATAGACAACACAGTGAATACAACAATCCAGCAAATATAAGTAACAGGGACGTAACACTCATAGTATCAAATAGAATAATAACAGAAGATTAAATACAGAGTTTCATATTAGTATGCTAAGCAAATCGTGCATAGAATTTAAAGCATGATAAACGAATCAAAGCATAGAAATACTGAACTAGGTGGCTACTACGTTGGCTATATTCTCTCAGATAGAAAGCAAAACAGACGGATGAGAGCACCACCGACCTGGTCAAGGGTACAAGTGGGTCTCGGTTTCCTGGGTTCTGGGGTCCCAAGACAAAGCTACATTTCAGTGATACAAAGCACAGAGAACCAAGCCAGAGGTAACCCCGTCGGGTATCCTAGGGCTGAGGCTGAGTAGAGCCAGACTGATACCAATCAAATCAAATCTAAGGAGAAAGGAGATTATCCGCTTCGGACTCACCGATGGCAAAGACCGGATCTTATCCTCACGTATTAATCTCTGGGCAGAGCCACCAGGGAATACCCACTGAAGCAGAGATTTCAAAGCCAGTGAAATATAGAGCATAGCGGAATTAAGTCAATGCATAGCATAGATCAAAGCATCATACAGAGCGAAGAATAAAACAGATATACAGAACGAAAGCAAAAGGATCTATTAATGCATAGATATAAATCAGCAGAACAGAGGACAAAACTATACTCAATATGCAATGCATCTCAGAGTAACGCAGAATCAAGGTTGATTACGAGCCAACTCTATTCTAGTTGTTCACTGTCACTAACCGTGCATGTTGGTGTAGTTTTAAGTTATTTAATGCACCGTTGCCATCAAAGTGTTGCAATATAATCCTCACGTGCACCGAAGTCCCTTAAACCAACACCCATGGGGAGGTGCTTAACAGTAAATCAACGCTCACATGAATGAGTCACAGCCTCACAGACTATTCATGCGGTCCAAGAATCCATTGGGCCGGTTCACATGTGTGGTTACCTATATATAAATCCTACAAAGTCACACCATTAACCTAAGTTTAAGTTTAGGAATTTCAGATCTCACAGCTTAGCCGTGGGTGACCTACGGCTTAGCCGTAGACATCTTACGGTCTAGCCGTAACATGCACTACGGCTTAACCGTGGTTCCCTTCAAAACACGGCTAATCCTGTCATCTTTTACCTCTGATCTGATACATTTCAGGGCTGAGCTATGGTGGAGTCC
This sequence comes from Sextonia rubra, assembly GCA_037013555.1. Taxonomy (NCBI): domain Eukaryota; kingdom Viridiplantae; phylum Streptophyta; class Magnoliopsida; order Laurales; family Lauraceae; genus Sextonia; species Sextonia rubra. The sequence continues at coordinate 72,774,138 of JASUAD010000001.1, forward strand.
ATGGTTTAGCTGTAGAATAGTCCACGGCTTAGCCGTAGCTTCACCGTAAGAGTACTGAAATTAGAAAGTTTCGATTGATCAGAGATTTAATTCACGGCTGAGTCATGGTTGGGTCACGGCTAGATTACGGCTCAGCCGTAGGACAATCTACGGTTCAGCCGTAGCCTAGCCGTAGAACAAAATTCAAATATCAAGTCTCTGGAATCTAAGCCGTACATAATTACGGCTTAGCCGTACAATATAGAAAACGAATCGGAATAATTACAGAAATTGGAAAATCATGTACAAATTGAGCAAAACAAACTCCAATGAATCCAAAATGATAGATTAGGCTGTAGATCATGCTAAGCATATGAGAACAAAAGAATCACAGCAATCAAACAAAATACCCACATGTGTTAAACCATCCTGTACTTATACTTGCCTCAAAGCTTGTCAAATGCACTGAGATCAAGCTCTAATCCAACTAAAACCCAAGCAAATCAAAGAGAAACCCATGCATGAGATGTATGAGAGATACAGAGCTTGGATAAGAAGAAACCCAATTAGAGGGAAAAATTCAAAACCTACTTACCTCAAGGCACAGACAGAGAATTATCACAGAGAGGAGAGAACCCAATCAACCCAACACCAACCGAGAGAAGTGAAGAGAAAGAGAAGAAAGAAAGGACGTGAAGCTTTCTCTGGAGTTTGTTGCATGCACCGATCAAGCAAATGAGCAGGAGAGAGGACATCTGGCTGATGACTCATATATATAGTTTTGGAGTTTAAATCAAAGTCTGTCAAGTTTAGGCTAATTACAATTCAAGTCACACAAAGGTCCAACTCCTCCAATTGAATCCGAATGGGTTCGAGACAATTACGGAAATTAACGAACTCAAAGAAATACACGGGCTGACACCAAGATGATGCAAATATGATGTACTCAAAGCAAAAGCAAAATTATGAAAAAGGGCTTAGAACTACCTATCCCAGGTCAAAGGCTACTCAATTACCTATCCATGACCCAAAACCAAGTCCAAAAGAAATAAACAATACAAACGCACACTAATGAGCCACTAAACCGGCTCAAAGGGGATCGGAGTGTTACAGCTATTATCGACTATATGAGGACTCTGTAGAGGCTAGAGCGGTGGAGGCTGGGTCGACGAGGGCTGTGTGGTCGGAGGTTGGGTCGGTGAGGGCTTTGTGGTTGAAGGCTGAGTCGGCGAGGGCCGTGTCAATAGAGGCTGAGTCAGCGAAAGCCATGTCAGCGGAGGCTGAGTCAGTGAAGGCCGTGTGGATGAAGGCTGTGTTGCAACTTTAGGTGTGCTCTCTGCACGAGCTAACCCAAGTGCAGCTGCGATACTCCGAGCACGTCTAACCTTCTTTTCCCGAGACATATCTGCAATCTAGCTTAGAGCAAAATGATAAGGAAAAAGAAATTATTAGTAAAAAGCAATAGTATTAGTGAAGTGAATGTCAGCAATCATTTTAGCATGAGAGCCACTATCAAAACCAAAATTTTAAAGCACATGTCATAGACATTCATAGAAAGATTACCTCATCTGATTGAGACTAAGATGTCTTGTCATCTACACAATCATCTTAAGGGAGAATGTAGTTTTCATCATTATCATTCCCACTAACCTTTTTCTTTCCCTTCTCGTTTATCTTTTTAGCCGAACCAAATATGGGATGTGTGGTCGGCGGGAGCCCTAGAGATGCAAGTTTATCTGCATTCTACTCAATTGTCTTTTTTTGTCTTTAATAAATAAATGGATGCTTGCACTTGACGGAACAACTCTACTGGTTTGACCCATTTTTTCCCTCTGTTTGGCTTCTTTTGCAACTATGATATATATAAATAAGCATAAAATGTGAAATATAAAAATGTTTTATCCATATATGAACAAATCACAATAGAAAATGAGATTGAAGACAATGCCATTCTGTAAGGGAAGATCGTTAGTAAATTACTTAATCATTACATGTGCAAAACTTGAAACAAACACTACATGTCATATTCCATGTCAGAGTCAAACTGACCATGTACATTACTGCCTTCTTTATCTTCGTACTCCACTAGTGTTTCATCCTCGTCTTGGTCATCCTTGTCTACTTACTCATCACTAAGAATGATCTCAGGATCTATATCATCCCTAGAGTATTGGACACTACTACCATTAAAGAGGATTGGGACAACAAACGCCATTTCTTCCTACTGAAATGCATAATTAGGGGCATCATTATCATTATCATTATCATCTCGCTTAGCAGGTACATCCCATACTCCCCGAGTTGACCCGTTCTACGACTCTCTAATTTTTTCCTTTACTGGTGTCATTGATGTAGAAAACTTGTGTCACCTGACTTGGTAGGACAAATGGATCATCCTTACACAAACGACTCGTGATATCAATGCTCATAACATGTTCTTCGATGTTTATCTTATGCTTGGTACTAGTGTTGTACCATTCACATTCAAATAAGACCACTTTACCCCCATGTAGATAGGACAATTCTCGGATTTTGTAGATGTATCCATAGTAGTCATGTTTCTCTCCTTTGTATTCCATTTCCACAATCAAGCCACTATTCTGGCTCGTAGGGCATTTCTCACGGTCTACAGTGTAGTATCAGATGCAATTGCAATTACACCCCTGATAAAGATTCATTAGGGATATAGGGCCATTTGCTAATGACCACATCTCATCATTAGCTTTTAGTGACCCTTGAGTTTGCAATTAATTCATCCACATAAGTAATTAAAATGTATTATGCTAATGTTATTTGAAGTGTGATCCAATAATGTGTAGCAATTAAAATGATAATGCTTTGTATGTCTTACACATTGTTTGGACCATTTTGCAAATTCTTTTCGTTATATTTGCCCGATTTCTCCACTTCTTTGATTTTGCACTAGATTCTTGTATTCCCTACTCAATACAGCTTTTAATGAATAAGTAGAAGTAGAGAATGAATCATCGAGTTAATAAGCAATGCATAAATATGGTTAGATTGGAGCACATACATCAGATATGGCTCCACCTCAGGGTTATTATTCAGCACAAACCAATGAGCTATATCATGTTCTTTTTGAAGAGGATCATATACCCTTGCCATCAGTCCGATGAGACGGATAATTTGTGTGAAGATAGACATCCCCGGGCCACATTTGCCACCATCATCATAGTGTTCTACTCGATCAGTCTGTCTTAGATACATTGAACAAAAAGTAAGACACGCATTGACAATGTAAGCCTCGGCAATCGAACCTTTTGGGCAATCTCGGTTGCCAACATACCCTTTTAGGGTCTTCAAAAACCTTTAAACAACAAATGATAACAATTACAATTATTAATGTAAGGCAATTGTACTAATACATAAATAATTAATCAATGGTCATTAACCATTACCTTTCTACCTTGTACATCCATCGATATTGCACTGGTCCACTAAACATGGCTCCATGCGGCAAGTGAATCGATAGATGAACCATCACATCAAAGAAAGCAGGAGGAAAAATCCTCTCCAACTTGCACAATATTAAAACTATATGCTCCTCCAATTTTTTCAAATCATCGTGTCAAATGTTTTCATGCAGAGGTCTTGGAAAAAAGTTGCCTAACTCAAAAAATGTTGTACATATATCCTTATTTAAAAAACCATGCATGTTAATTGGAAGGATGCGTTGGATAAGGATGTGGCAATCATAGCTCTTTAGACCAGATAATTTACTATTTTTTGAGGTTACACACCTTGAGAGGTTCATCGCATAGCCGTCTAGGTATTTGATTGACTTCAAGAATTCATAGAATCCATCTCTATGTTTTAGTTCCAATGTGTAGGATGGATGGGGCTTCAAGTTGGATCCATCACCCCTTTCCACTAGATGCAACTCTGGCCTGATGGCCATATTTTTCAAATCCTCACGCGTTTCCTCGGTGTCCTTGTTCTTGCTTTTATGTGCAAAATTGTTCCAACCAAAGCTACACAGATATTCTTCTCAATATGCATAAGATCAAGGTTATGTTGGAGTTTTTTGCACTTCTAGTAGGGCCATTCAAATAGGATGCTTTTCTTTGTCCAATTCAGTTCTCCAGAGTCATGCGGTCTTTTTTTTATTCTTGCCAAACTTGACTGGCGATTGTTCTTCTAACTGATCTAGTACCTTTTGCCTCAGTAAATCCAAGGAATTTTTTCACACTCAGGCTGACCGTTGAAGGCCTTGCTTCTATGCCATTGGTGGTTCTCTTCTAAGTATTTTCAATGGCCAATGTACCCAATCTTATATTTCAACTTCACATCTCACGAGCTGTCATCACATGTGGGGCAAACGTTATAGCCTTTTGTGCTCCACCTAGACAAGTTACCATATGCAGAAAAGTCATTTATGGTCAACATCATAGCCGCATGTATCTGAAAGGTTTGTTTAGTAGAAGCATCATAAGTCAATACACCATCATCCCACAACTGCTTCAACTCATCAACCAAGGGCCTTAGATATACATTGATCTCGTTTCCCGATGAATTTGGTCTTAGAATAAGTAATGACATCATTAAAAATGGCTCCTTCATGCACATCCATGGTGGCAAATTGTAGGGCATAAATATGACAGGCCACATGCTATAGAAGGTGCTCATGTTACCGAAAGGATTGAATCCATCAGTGGCTAACCCCAGCCTCACATTACATGTCTCTTGGGCAAATTTTGGATATTTCTTATCAAATTCTTTCCATTCCATGGAGTCAGCCGGATTCCTCACTATCCTATCATCAACACGCTTATCATTATGCCATCTCATCTTTGTGGCTATCTTCCTTGACATATACAATCTGCGCAACCTCGATGTCAATGGGAAGTAACGGAGCACCTTTTGAGGGATATTCTTTCGTTTGCCATCATTGGCCTTGTATCTGGGCTCTTCACATTCTAGACATTTATCCAATTGAGCATTCTCCTTCCAAAACAACACACAATCGTGTTTATAGGCATCTATGTTCTTGTATCCCATGCCCAAGTCATGTCATAATTTCTTTGCCTCATAAACTAAGGCCTGCATTACATGACCTTCCAGTAAGAAGTCCTTAAAATGTATGGAACCTTGTCAACAACTTATTGCTACACCCACTTTTTACCTTCACATGCAATTTCTTGATGATAAACAATAACAAAGTATCTGAGCTTTTGCCGCCTGGGTACAGGCCATGTTGGGAAGCCTTTAATAAATGTTCCTCCATGTGAGTTCCTACCTTTAATAAATGTTCCTACCTTCATCCCTCTCATGAGTATCTTCCTCCATGTAAGTTCCCCTATGATGGTCATCTATCAACTCATTGTATTCATCCTGATTCTCTTCTGATTCATCCTCGCTCTCATCTGAATCATTGGGCTGAACTATAGGTTCCTTGTGATTTATTCACTGTTGGTATGAGACCATTATTCCTTGAATGTGCAAATGATTTCTCACGGTTCTATAGTCATCCTTCCAATGGTTACATCAATCATTACATGGGCAACTAATTACCGTTGCCTCGCCCTAATTCGCCTTTGCAAAATCAATAAATGAGTTCACCCCGGCTGTGTACCCCCAGTAAATCGGTTTTGATAATGTAATATCCAACTCCTGTCCATATTTGACCTAATCACAAGCAATTAAAAATATTAGGGATAGAATTCTTAAAAGGTACTAAAAACCGTGGAGTGATAATGTTTAGCATCCTTGACAAAAACCTACAGAATTGATATATGGCAATAGGTTTTAATTGAATGCAACACCATAGTCCAACCTACAAGAAAGAAATATCTGTTCCTTAGAACCGGAAGTTGGTCCAGCCTCATGATGGTGATTTCATCATGATTCCAAATCGTCACTATGAGAGAATAATTGAGAATATTTTTATAAAAGGTTATTATTATAAGGATGGCTCATTTTAGATTGAAGTTGTATCAGATTTACTACTTTCAACTATTTGTCCCTCTTGTTTTTGATTCCTTTCTACTTTGAATTAGCTAATCTACCCAAAATAGCAAAAGGCTCATTAATATTGCCTTAGATCTAATTGCTAATAATATACAATTGAGTTGGTTTTGGTTACCTCACAGATCCACACCTTAATTTTTAGATTAGTTTCATCAACATGTTGTGTGCTATCATGAGGGTTATTGATTACGAAAGAATGATAGGCTTGCTTGGTACATTGTTCTTATCATTTATTTTCTTCATATCAAACCGTGCACTCTATATCCTAATGTCTCATAGGTAACAAAAATTCTACTAAACATTCTAAACAAAATTTACTTATTCCCTATTTTAGTGATAACAAAATAAAACACAGAATCGGCGGGCATATATCAAGCATCACATACATAATTATGAGCATAATGGCTTAGTGGCCAATATGATTAATTAAAATGGTATTGTAGACTATAGATTATCTTTCATTTTCTTCTTTTTATAATCTAACATTTGAATAAAATGTTGATTGACTATATACATAGAAGTTCTGCTTTTCAAGTGGCATGTTTGGTTATTATTCTACAATCTCAATGCTCTGAAACTTTTCCTTTATATATTTTGTGAACAAATTAAACTAAATACTGGAAATGAGGGAAAAAATAATAATGATTAAAATAAGAAAAAAAACAAAATCTAAATTAAAAGAAAAGGATCCCCATTGAAACCCACCACCGCATGCTCTAAAATTAAAAATAAATAAAAACTATAATTTCTTCTTGGCCTCCTAGGATAAAATAAAATAAATAAATAAGCACAATTGTTTAAGGGGCCCTAGGATATTTGGACTCGGAATACCTTCAAACAGGGCTATTAATGGAAAAGAGCGATATTTATAGCTTTGGAGTTGTTCTTGTTAAGCTTTTAACAGGAGAACAGCTAACTTCCTACACTAGGAGTCTAGAAGAGAGAAACTTATCAATGCATTTCCTTTTATCAATGAAAGAGAATTCTCTCTTTAATGTCCTAGATCGTCGAGTGCTAGATGAAGGTGGAGTAGAGCAATTGATGGCAGTTTCTCAGCTTGCAAAGAGATGCTTGAGTCTTAATGGAGAAAAGAGGCCTACGATGAAGGAAGTTGCAAAAGAATAGCAAGAGTTGAGAAGGTCTATAGCACATCCTAGGGTTGAAGGTAAATATGAAGGCACTAAGGTTGAACTAGGTGAACCATTAGAAGCCTACGAGGCAATGACAGTGTTGTTGGGCAAGAAAGTCAAAGTTTGGGCAACCACAGCATTTCACTGTTAGGGATTGGAAGGTGATGGTTTAGTGCCGCATTTTGTCACTATTTTAGATCATTAACAATATAATAGCCAATGCTTATAGCACTACAGTCTAGATAATGATAAGCTATAAAAATAAAAAATTTGACAAAGACTGTCTACGAAGCTTAATAGATTGTTGTGATACAGTCAGACATATAGTTTTTGTTACCTTTTTAGTTGCTTTTAGTAGTTTGTAGTAGGTTTATTTGTTATTGCTTTTGTATGTACGTCGTGTGTGTTTCTAGTTAATGAAGGTCTCATTAGTAAAAAAGGAAAAAGATTTATGGAAAATTGCAATAACTAGATAGGCAACATCGTGGTAGTGGTTTTAGCACCTATATACCATCGAAACCCACCACCACATGCTCTAAAATTAAAAATAAATAAAAACTACAATTTCTTCTTGGCCTCCTTTAGATAACAATTCTAGCATGTCAATCATTAATCATCCCAGAGCAACGAATAATTGAGTAAGGGTTTTTCCAAAAAAAAAAAAAAAAACCAGAAAACCTCACTTTGGCAGCAATGGCGGAGAGGGGTCTAAGCAGAGAGGGGAGAGAGAGAGAGGGGAGAGGGGACACCAGTGCTTGGATCGGAGGGACATTGGTCCTTTCTTTTTATTACCACTTTTCTCCTTCCTTTTCGCCGGTAGAGGCAGAGGCAGCAAGAGAGAGAGGGAGAGCACAGAAGGAGCAAGAGTAGAGAGATCGGAGAGAGCGAGAGAGAAAGACTAGAGAGAGCAGAGAGGGATCGAGAGATCGGAGAGAGTGAGAAAGAGAGCAGAGAGAGACTGAGAGATCGTGAGAGAGAGAGAGCGAGAGATTAGAGAGGGTGAGAAAGAGAGCAGAGAAAGACCAAGAGATAGGACATAGGGAGAGATTAGAGAGGGTGACGGTAGACCAGAGAGAGGGTAGAGCGAGATTAGACTGAGGGCAGAATGGAAAGAGTGAGAGAGAGAGAGAGGAAATTAGGGGTGGACGAAGTGAAAAAGAAGCGCTGGCACGAATTTTTTGGCAGACTTTTACTGATGATTAATTGTCATTGGTAAAAGTAAAATCTCATTAGTAAATGATCCTAATTTTTTGTTCGAAATTAGTAAAAAAATTTCATAACTTTATTGACGTATTGCATTTTACGTCGGTGAAAGTAAATTTTCACTGATGTTTCAATAAAAACATTGGTAAAAATGAATTTTACTGATGTTGAAATTCGTCGGTAAATATTTTTACATTTTTTCAAAATCAAGTAAAATATTATATAACTTTCATTGATGTTTTCTAACAAGCGTCGGTGAAAACTGTTTATGGGTTGATGAATTTAAACATTGGTAAACATTTTTTCATTTTTTCAAATCAAATAAAAAATATGTAAAGTTATCATGAAAATATGGAAGACGTCGATAATGTTCATACACACCGATGCTTATTTTCGTCGCTCCAACTAAGAAAATTCGTTAGCAATAATTTATTTTCTTTCATCTTTTTTTATAAAAATGAAGTTAATTCACTACTAACCTTTTACAAATGAATTTTCATTTTATGTCAGTAAAAGTATGAGTTTTACCAACATTTTATTTAAAACGTCAGTAATTTCCAAGGTTTCATCAATGATAGTATATATGTCCGTAAATAATCATCAAAACTTAGCCATTATCGACAAAATTATAAAAGCGTCACCAAAAAGCATTGTAAAAAGTGCAAGTTCTTGTAGTGAGATGGAAATCTTGAAAAGAGAATTGCAGATATGTCAGACAGAAAAAAGTCGATTTAAATGGAAAAATAAAGATGATGTCTAAAGAGCTAAAAGTCAAGAAAGCTTTGCTAAATAAGATAAACACTGGATTGAAGAAGCTTGCTGATATCTTGTGTAACCAGAAATTGCCAAGTGACAAATGAGGTCTTGGCTATGTCAACGGTGCATCTACTCAAAGGCCAAAGGTAAATCTATCTTTGTTAAAAGTTCTATGTTGGTTTCCACTCCTATTTCAAAAACTAAATATACTAATCATGTTGCATATACTTCAAAGAAGAATGTGTCATATCCTACATCCATTCCCACCTATTATCATTGCGGAATCAATGGACACATTTGACCCCATTGCAATAAGTTGAGAAATTTAACAAAAAAATTTGCAATGAAAAAAGACATTGTCTCCACCAAAGATTAAATAAAGAGCTACCTGGGTTAAAAATTCTGATCTACATTCTGATGCAGTACACACTGCATTGAACTCATCAAATTCGCAAGTGTGGTAACCAAAACTCAACCCTGAGAAGAAGATGACATTATGGGGAGTTATAATTAAAGGAGAGTCGCAGAAGATGATTGAAGAATATGCTGCATGATGATCATTATTTTTGTCAATTGTGGACAAAAAGGGGGAGACAGACATAGAGTTATATGATACATGTATACAAGTTAAAAAAAAAAGAAATTAGCTATAAAGTTCAATGTATATTGGGTTTTACTCATTGGCAGAATGATTGTATTATCTAGGGAGTTTTGTCCAAGAATTGGCAAAGGGATAGATTATTAGAATTATTTGAGTGTTGGCTAATTTATGGGTTATGGACAAACTCGGGTTCCAATTGAGTTGTAATTTTATAATTTTGATTTGGCCTCTTGTGTGCTTCTTTTAGTCACTTGAATGAAGTTATTTCAATTAAAATTGTCATATCTCTCAAAATTACCTACCATTGGAAAGCTCTTTTCAAGTAGATATCTGTAGACCCAAGATTGCATCAATTAGAGCTTAAATGATAGACTGATGATGTCAGTAAGTTTGTAGAATGTTAGTTAGCTTGAGCTAGAAAAAAGTTCGCTAGAGGGAACCTACGTAGAATGCTCTAGAGAGAAACTTTATTCGCTCGAGCAAACCCTCTACCCACTCGAGGGAACTTGGATGTGTTTTCACACTGACTTGCGTGAAATGCTTTTCTTTTTCGAGTGGGACTGTTTGTGTTCTATTGAAACCCTAGGAACCCATGAATTTGGGCTTATTTAAAGACATCTTATGAGAGTCCTAAGCATCCAATCTCCTTGTTCTCAATTTAAAGAGCCTTTTGAAGATTACTTTCCTCTTTAGAGCATCAATTGGAGAGTTGTTCTGAATTTGTAAGATTTTAGAGATTTGTGCTTCTACTCTTATGAAGGATTCATTCACTATGCGGATTCAGGGTATGTTGATTTATTTGCCTTATAGATTCAAGGTAGTTTGATTCAAGCAAAATGAATGATGAATGGAGTAATTATCGGCTAGTGAGAGTACTTCAGTCCTTAAGTTGTGGCAAACTGGAAAGGAATTGTGAGTATCTTGTTACTATTCAATTTCAAGTGCTTGGTTTCCATTGGATCGGATGATAGGTCTTGTAGTTTTTCGCATATTGGGTTTTGAATTTATCTTCACGCTCATAATTGTAAGTTGTTCTTACCTTTTTTTATAATCTTTAATATTAATATATTTAAACTGTTTTTAAAAAAAGAATATTTGGATTGAATGAAAAGGAAAATAAAAAATTTGAGGCATTTTAAAACACCTTTTAACATTTTTGAGGATGGGTGATACCTATCTTTGAACCCATGACCTCTCGTAGGTGCTTGTATCTAGCAACCAGAGAGATACAAGTGAGATCGGTGTAAATTTACTCAAAATATTTATATTTATTCCCTATCTATATTCCAGCCTTTAGCAACCAGAATCCTACATCAATTGCATTTTGTTCTGCTCCCTCCATAGGGTTAATACTGAGGGTGGGAATAAGGTGGGTTAGGTCTTGTTTGGTTGGGCTAAGCATAGGGGTAACATTTATAGGCTTTATTTAAACTTGACACTTTTATTAATTGGGTTGAAAATGTCTACAACAACCCTAACAATTAATTAACAGGTTAGATCAGTTAGCATGGCAATTCAAAGTGATAAGTTGGGTCATGTTGACAGTTTGAATAGCAAGAATAGATTTTACTCAAAACCAGCTCATTTACAAATGGGTTTGGAAATAAAAACATAAACCTAACCCGAACATAGGAGTAAAGTGGAACCTTAAATTGTCGGGTTGGGTTTGAGTTGGGTTTACAGATAAGGTGAGGACTTGTTATCCAAGTAATACTTACATATCAATATCTTTTTTCGAGCACGTGAAAATCTCTTCTTGAGACACAAAATTATCTACTAGATATGTTCATGAGGTCCCTCCTTTCTACCAAGAATCTTCATGTTAAGCCTCTTTTTCAGTGAATGCTTTTAGCCATTTGATATAAGAACTTGAGCAAAAAAGGTTTAATTCACATCTTTATCTCATCTAACTAACTATTTGCATATGTGATCATTGCCTGCCCCCTCTCATTGCATATGCGAGTTTCCTTCTCATCGCATGTGTGAGTTCGTCTGCATCACATGTATGAGTTCCCTCAGAGTGTTTGTGGGTTCTTCTCTGAATGGATTCTTACCTTGACACAGGTTAAGGTCCCAATATAGATTTTGTATATGTAGATAAACAAGCAATTAGTTCTAAGTTAAGAAGCAATTATCACAAGAGATGGCACAGTATTTTTATATGGAAAACCTAAACGGGAAAAAACTATGGGACTAACCACCAGTCCTCCAAGAGCAAGCATTATGCAAGAGAGGTTATAATATCTAAATACTACTCTTTTCCAGTTGAACACAACCTGAAGGACTTGAAGTTCTTCTTTCCGATGCACACGTCGTTAGCCTTCTTCATGCTTGATCCGCACGTCTTGATGTCCCTTAGGATGAATCTCCAGGAAAGAAAGAGAAGATGAATCTTAGGAACTCAAAGCTTCAACATAACAAGGAAGAGAGGCTCTAGAGAAGAAGACAGGGATCTCTTAAAGGTTATTTAGATGAATTGGGCTAGGAGGAATGGTGAATATATAGCCCAATATTCATGGGATGCTATTTGGGGTGGTTTCCAAGGAAAATAAAGAAGTTTGGTTCGCAAAGGAAACAAATCCGAAAGTTTAAATGCACATTTTTCTGCCTATCTAATCAATCGGGTAGATATCCGATGGATCGAGCATAGGTCCGATCGATCAAGCATCTTTCTGATTGATCTAATTTTGGTTTTGTCTGGGGGCTTCTTTTGCTCCGATAACCTAATCTATTTGGCATCATGGGATCAATCTCGCCTTGTAAAAATCCTTTTTCAGCCTTTAAATCTTCGTTCTTGAACAACAACTTTGGCATGCACTTTAGTCCAACTAGAAATGTAAAATTACAGCTCTTTTAAACTTGAGTTTTATCTAACCCATGAATTAACCAACATTACATTGCTTACAATCTCTCCTTTTAACAATTCATGTATAAAACTTCCTAGACAATACAATTTACCCAGACAAACCCAAACAAATCAACTTTTTTGAATCAGTAACTGACGCACTGTTGAACCTGCAATACCTATCATGACTTCCTAGATGAAACATCAGGTTAAAGTAGTCATGAAAATAAAATACATTACACCACACTACTCCCCATTTTGTTCATAAATTGACAAAGGTAAATATAGCAAAAGATGGTATGAGGTCCAAAACCGAATTAATCTCAATTTAAAATGATTAATCTTTTTTAGCTTAATTAATACTTATTTAGACCAATTCAACTCAAAACCCCTTAGGTTTGGGTCATAGATGGGTAGTTGGGTTGAGTTTGAACATTTACTTAGGTAGTCTAGGAGATTTATGTAATTTAGAGTTATATGGTTTGCATCATCTTGACACTATATTAATTGCATCATGCGTAATTCATTTTGTGGATCATCTTTCATAATTGGCCCAGCTCAATTCGAGTCCATCTTCATACAACTAAAGTCCCATTTGACTCAAACTGTAATTTTTTAAAAAACTGTGGACTTACTTGTAAATTTCAAAAAATCTGGATTTAAAAACTAACTCCAACATTCCTTCCTTGCATCTCCTTCTTCTTGTTGCTGAAGCACTTCTTCTTCACACTTTCACCTTCATCAATAGCTGGAAATCAAGCATCGGAGCTGTGTATGTGAGACTCAAGGCTTCCATCTTCTTTCTTTTGCTTCCTTGTTCATCCTCTTTCTCTTAGAACTCACAATCTCACTTTATCATCTTCCCTACAGCTCCCTAAGGTAATGTCTCCATCTCCATCTCAATGCTTTGAGTTTAAATGAGTTAAGGAGACTCAATTGGTGACATGTATGCATCTCTTACTCATTTCAACCATTGTATGTCTTTGCATGTCTTAGATCATCTTCTATTGAGGCTTTCTCCAACATCAAACCAAAGAAGAAGTTGATTTGGTTCGAGCACTGAGATAAGGCAAGTATAAGAGTGTGTATGGCTACATGCATGTTTGATTTATGTTGATTCTTGAAGTACTCTCCTTAAATGCTAATCTATAGCTCTTTTACCCTTCTTAATTAAAAATATATGATGATTTGAATGATAATGAGTAAATTTATGACATGATGATGAAATGTGGGTTTTAAAAATGTGTGATGATAGTTTGAACAAAAAAACTGTAGTGGAATTGAATGGAAAAAATTTTGTAGACAACTGAACCTTTGTCCCAACACAAATTTTAAAAAATTGAAGCTTATGGCTAAGCTGTAAATACATACCACTTAAGATCTAGAGAGCCAAAAACCTGACTTTGTTCTATGGCTAACTTCATGGCTAAGTACTGAGAAGCACTACGATTAAGTCGTAGCTAAGTCGTGGCCCAGCAATAGGCATACGGCTAAGCCGTAGGCTAACATACGGCTGAGCCATAACTGCAGAAGAATCTAGTGAAAAACTTTGTATACACAGCTAAGCTATGGACCATACACAGCTAAGCTGTGACCCATACACAGCTAAGCCGTAAGAACCCAGTGAACTTAAGGAAATTAGGGATTTCCAAAGACCATGTAGGGCATTAGAGTTGGTACCTTTACCTCGACTAAATTAGCCCAATGGTAACCAAATACTGAGTAGGAAGAGTGTAGAGCAGTTAGTCACTCTCTCTTGATTTTTTGGTTGTTTCCTGATGTCACGTCATAGGTGTTGTCACAAGAAGGGGTGCCCATTACCTACATAATGTAACACCAAAATTATTGGTAACACATCGACACCGAACGTTTTATGGGTACACCGTATTAAATGACTACAGAAACACAGATTATCTTAGATAGGTTTGGCTAGTAAATAACCTTCATAACCTCTCAATTCAAGTGCATTCATATTGTTTATGTAAAACTTTCCCTCAACATTATCTAATCATGTACCTATTTTTCTAGATGAACCTTGAGGCAAGATCGAAGATAGAGCTTTTACTAAGTATGAGCCCGTGAGCCAAGATAAAAGTAACTAGGGTTGAAATGGTTTGAGCTCTAACATCTCATTAAGTATGCATTGTTTGAATACAGTTACTTCATTTAATTCTGATCTTTATGATTGAATATGATCTCCAGACCGGTTTATGTTTTTGTATAAGAAAGAGTAAATTGCTATATACGATAAGTAAGAAAGTAAGAATTTTGATTGGTCTTGATACACTAAGTCGACACCACTTAGCTTGTACCCATGGAAGGTTCAATGGGACCGAATGAGGGTATTCAATATATTACCTACTATAGTGGTTTTATAAAGTGTTGGTCGGAGCTCTTAAGGTAGCTAGATGGTCTTGGCTCTACCATTAGTGATTTCCCACAGTATGATATACTCTCCTTAGAGAGAGAAAAACCATGTAGCTGCTGATCGTGCTTGAAACTTGATGTGAAATGAAACGGATTTGAGTCCAACATTCACACACTGTAAGCATTAAGAAGAATGAGAAATAATTACAGTTCATCATTATTTTCTCTTTATTTATATAGGTTCAAATGCGCTGACCTCAGGATGCAAGTTGTTTACAAGTTTTGGAACATTACAACCCTTCCCTCTAGTCTCAGGTGTGACCTAAATCTAGAATTTATAAGAAAATACATGAAACAATGGAAGAAAATACAAAAAAAAGGAGGAGATAGTGGAAGGAGACCATTAGCCATGGTCACTGGCTCCCTGCCAGTGATCGTGGCTCATGGCTATTAGCAGACAGTGGTAAAAAAGGCCATTGTTTGCTCCTTTTTCTGCTTTGTTTTGTTTCTATGATGCTTCTAAGGTGCTGAAACTTGTTTTTTCTGATCTTTGGAGTGTTGAATTACCATCAAAAGGGCTTGGTTTGGCCATGGAATCGATCAAAACCTTTGGTGATCATCACTTTTGGTTATAGACAGTTTTTGTACAAATCTGAAAAGGGTGCTGCGTGCAAGCAAAATGGAGCCAAAGTTGTGTCATTCTAAACCTATGATTTTCAAGAGACAAAATAAATCCTAAGAAGGCTTGCTCACAACTTCTGGGATGGCCCCAAAACCCTCCCAAGTGAGAAAAACAAAGGAATTAATTTCATCCTTCGTATGCTTGATGAAACTTGAGCATTGTCTTCTCTAAACAATACACATACTCCTTCTCCTTCTTTGAGCCACTTCTCACCTCAAGTTAATAAGAAGGAGAAGAAAAAGTGGGCTGGGAGTACTTGGAGTGCCTTGTGACTTGCTTGATCTTGCGTAGAACTCTTTAAAGTTGTTTGAAACCTTGGATTTTGTCTTCGGGACTTTGGAATTGGTGTTGGAGCCTTTCCTGAGTGTCAAACCTCCATTTTGTAGACTTTAGAAGTGGTTTAAGAAGTTATAGGAAGTTGAGGTTCGAAAGGAAGTGGAGGGAACTACTGAAAACCACATCCCATTTTGGACTTTTTGCACATGTGACCCATTTTCGCCTGGTTTGGGCTCGACTGATGTTTGATTGTCGTGAAACTTGGAGGGATATTTTTGACACTATTTTAAGTGTGTCATAGAAATCTTAACTCGTTTTGACCTTCTAAAGTTGGTCAACTCTCCAGTTTACTTTTCATGAAAATGGGCCCTTGTTTCAGCTGTTTAAGTTCAAATGACCTTAGTTTGGTTTGAAACTTGGAGGAGCTAATGTTAGGGATATCTTGGAGTATGTATCAAAATTTCATATAGTTTTGATTTGTGGAAGTAGGATTTTGAGTAGCAACACATTTGTTGCATGTTTTAAGTCACTATTCACCTCACACTATAGGCAATTAGCTTGTTTTCTACCCTAACGACATTCAATTGACTTGAAACTTTGGGGAATTAACTTGAATGTTTTTTTAATCTCTATTCTAAAGTTTCATCAGCTTTGGCCTCCTAGAAATAGGACTTTGGGTCAGTGACCCCCACAACTCGGAATTCACGGACTCTTGGCTGACATGTCGTTAAAGTAGGCTCAAATCCTTTTGACTTAAGAATTTGTAGAATATCTTTTGAGCATGAGTAAAGCTTTGTGCCCAAATTTCATCCAATTTAGGTGTCGGAAAGCAAGACTTTGGTCAGTGAACCTCATGACTCCGGGGTCACTAAGCCAAAGTGGATATGTTTGTAGACTTTGGGTCAAATGATGTTCGTTTAACTTGAAATTTTGCAAAGCCTCCCTTAAGCATAATTTGAGCATTCTCCAAGAGTTTTAACTGATTTGATCTTCATGAAATGTCACTTTGTACAGTGACCCCACGGAGCTTAGTAGATACCCATCTGAACTGATTTTGGGCCCAAATGATGTCCAAATGCTCTAAAATTTTGAAAGATAGTGTTTGAATGTATTTGAAAGCATTCTTTTAAGTTTTAGCTTATTTCAACATGTAAAGGTGTTAATTTCCACAGTGACCCCCAAAGAGCTAGTAGGCAGTCACTGAAGCTTAGTTTGAACTAAGATGAATTCGAAATGCTTTGAAACTTTGAACCATTATTCCAAAGCATGCTTTGGAGTTGCGATGTGAGTTTCAGCTACTTTGGTAACCTTGAAGCTTGAGCATGTTCAATGACCTTTAGCCTCTAAGCCAATGAACCTTAAATATGAAATTTGGTGAGTCAAGTGACTAAATGAAGTTCATTAACTTGGGAATTGGAACTGTTGTACTCTGGGCTCATTTGAAGTCTTCTGAGTGGATTGCATTAGCTCTGAACATTTGGATGTAGTACTTGACTTTTCATTTCATAAGCATCGGGTTTATGTACCCTTGGCTCAGAATTTGTTTGTAATGTCTTCACTGTAACATTTGTAATTTCTTTTATGGGTTAACAAGTGCCCCCTCGAGGTGAATGATTATAGTGTGACAATCATTGTACCTTGAAATAGCCAATCTGTGAGAATGATGAATGGCTTGATAAAAATGCAATTTTGTCAAAGTAGGTTGTAAGCCTAAACTTGGGAATTTGAAAATTTTGATAAAAAACCATGAAGGGTTTGGTGATGGAATTTGGTAAAACATAAAAAATCTGAATTTCTTTGCCATATTTTCACAGATATCAAAAGTAGCATCTCTGTGGTGACTGTGGGGAGCACCCACAAAAAGGAATCCCTAAGGTATTTAAGAGAATTCAGAAATTTATGAATTTAGTTTTGAATTTTAGATTTTGTAGATGGATTTGATTTTCTCTTGACCTATTTGTCACAGATATCTAGGGGGGCATCTCTATGGGGATTGTGGGGGAATACCCACAAAATGAATCCTTGAGGTTTTAAGAAAATCAAAGGTTTGGTTTAAAATGGATTTGGGTTTGGATGTTGGTTTATTTTCAAAAAATCAAAGTTAAGGTTTTGACCTCGCTTGACATCAGTTAACATGAGATGGAATTTTGAAAAAGATTGACTTTTGTGAGTTTTGATTCAAAACAATTTGAGATAATGGCTCAAAACCTAGTTTGACTCAAGATGAATTGAAATTTGAGTTGACTTTTTGGAAAGAAAACCAACACCCCCCCCCCCCCACCCCACCCCTCTTTCTTTGGAATAATTTTTCCCAAATAGTTTCACTTTGTTTTGGGAAATTCATTTCTTTTGTAAAATACCCGAAGTAAGTCCATCATGCTATGGGAAATTCATTCATTTTTTTTGTAAAACACTTGAAGTGGGCCCGCTATGTGTTGTGGGAATTTGAACAATCACATTTAAGGAAGTGGAACACTAGCAATGGGTCCCACTTCTCAAAATCATAGTGACCATGAGAGTTAGACAATGGTCTTGGTGGACTTGGCCAAGTCGTGGACCCCATCACTTTATCATAGCTGTGTTTATGGGAAGGAGGGTGAAACATCAGTGGCCATGAGCTTGAAGAGGGCTAGGCAATAGGTCCTAATGCCTAAAACAATGGTGTCTATGAGCCAAAAGGGAGGAGCAGCAGTGACCATGGAATCCACTCCTCTTAATCACTCAATATCTATGAAAAAGTTGTGACTAGGAGGGAGTTCCAGTTTCAGATCGGCCACCAAACTATGGACCCTAGTGTTTTAAACACAAAGTGTCAGTGGGAATGAAGGAGGTCAATAATGACTGTGAACTTTGAAGTGAGCCTCGTATCAAGACATGACTTATATAACAAGGCCAATCTCTATTTCTCTTCTCAACTCGACTATTTCAAATTTTCTAAGCTCAGGCCGAGAGAAGGAGTGGTGTTAAAGTGATCCTCATCCTTTTATTTCAAAGTGAGACTCAATTTTTTTCACCTTTCCCAGTGAAATCCATGGTCGGTAAGTCTTTGAACTTCATCTCCTTCGAGTATTGTGATGACTGAATGGATGATATGGGTTTTGCCCAAGATTTCTTCCTTCTTCTTCTTTTTTTTATTTTATTTTATGAATGCACAGCACAACCTGATCTAAAAATATGAGCATCTTCAAGTTGCAGCACAGTCTGGGCGAGTACCATGTGTTGGAAATTTATTCTAAAAGCATACTTTTATATATTTGTCTTTGACTAATTTACTTATTAGTAAAGTTTGTTTTTTTCATCTTAATGAGAATTTGTATGGGCAAATGGTTGCATTATTATTTATTATTCATAAGTGTGTCTTTTATTCTATAAAGTAGACAAGTTGGACTGTAGAGTTCAGCTTATGCATGGAAGACTTGTTTGTTGGTTCTTATAAAATATAAGTTATTATTGTTGACAATCTAGATGGAGTTGAACAAACCATCGGTATGATTGTAGTATGATGTTTTAGTAGGCTTGCCTTGGCTGCAGGAAACAATATAGTTTTGACTCGTTATGCAAGTATGCTTTGTGTGTATTTATTGAACAGAACCGCTTTTAGGTTTATTGTCTTTATACTGGTTATATAAGATGATTAACATCCAAATGGTCATTGTTAGTGCTTGTACTCTTAATCCCGATATAAATAGTAGACATATACATTTAGTGTTTGCATTTCGATTTACAAAGGAGTGAGACCTTTTATGGGTCAATAATATCAGTAAATTGGATGACTACACTATATATATGGTGTATAGTAGTTTATTGACAGAATTCATATCCCGTTATAGGGATTGATGATATCCCCTTGATGAAGCTTATAAATTTTGATTATGTCAAACCCTGCAGGTGGACTTTGTGTCCACATATCAAATAAGTTAAGTGTTATGTCTCAAGGAATTATAAAGATATCGATTAAATATAGGCGTTAGTAATTATTTAGTCGATGGATATCTAAAATCTTAACATGGGAAGATTAATAAGCATTTAATAATAAGAAGCTCGAAATATTATTTTAAGAATAAGAACAGGAGTGCAATTATAATTCTCAAGTGGACTGAATTGTAATTTATGGATCTAAGGTTCTAATTTTGGTTGAATTAGGGTTCCAATTTCCATAATAAGCCTATCCCTTATTTCCTTCTTAAGGTCCCTATTATAGCCTATAAATATGGGCTATTGCTCTTTAGGAAAAACACACAAGAGAAATATTGTTTTTGAGAGCAAAGAGAATTCACAGAAAAGGCTCACACTCCAGTGCGAGTTCGAGCATAAAGGAATACAATAAAAGCTCTTAAAATTTTTGGGTTGCTATAAGACCAAGATCAAATCAGAGAGATCTCGCAGGTATGGTTCTTGAATCATCATCATTTAAAGTTATTTTCACAGTAATCTGTGTGCAATATCTAGGGATCCTAGAGGTTGCCTTGTAACACCATGGTCACATCCAACTTGTGACTGATGAGCACACTCACGGTCATAGCCAATGGCAATGTAGAATTGAGTCTAAGGCTTAGTTCCTTCCTTCTTCTTTAAACAAATTCATGGTCACAGCTAATAACTATCATAACTAAGAAAATTAGATTTGGAGCCAAAAGTGGTCTTTTTTCCCTTGATTTGGAAAATCATAATTGTTCAAGGTAAAATGCACATAACTCATCTGCAAGCCCTTGAATTTCAAAAGGTTTGTAAAAAAGCCATCTTCCAACAAACTTATAGTGAAGAAGCTTTGTCTAGGGTTTAAGGCTTTGATTGAACATTAGACTTCATCACTTGTACTGTTGAATCTAGTGAAGACATCCACCTGTTGTACTTGAGCACTGACACAATCTGAGCATAAACCCGGCCTTTCCAAACTATGGGAAGTGCAAGGGGTTGAGAGATGGCAATCAGCTTGATTCCTATCATAGTGTAAGAAACAAGTTGAGTCATAACAACCTCTACGGGAGTTACAGGGCATTGGTGTGTTGTAGTTTGCCTGTCCACTAGGATGATGTGAACACATGCTTGACCACTGTAACTTCTATGAAGATTCATTCATGGTCATCAAAATTGATGATGCCTATGACGTACTTTTTTTTTTTTTTTTTGCTTTTGATGAGAAGATTACTCCCCTTAAAGTTCAATATATGTGGGAAGTACAAATCACCCGAATATGAGCAATCGGTTAGAGAAGCCGATGAAGATAGGATAAACCTTTGGTTGAGTGATTAGATATAGCTTTGAATGAGTTGTTTTATATTGTCTTTCTCAACTACAACTTTCAATGCTAATTTACCCTTCCTTGCCTTTTCAGATGTCGACCCGAGGTGTACTTCCGGAGTCAATTTGAGTGATCCCAATAGTCTTCATGGGAAACTAACGGATACAATATCAGCTTTCAATCATTGATGATAGTTGACGATCTTTGTTTTTGAAATTAACTTTTCAAAGCAATATTTCATCCATTGCTTCTAAATACATTGAAAATAATGCGTTTTCTATCTCCCTTAAGAATGTCTACTGGTCCCATTATAGCAAATAACCGCCTGGGACTTTATTTGCTGAAATTTGTTAAAGATGCCATCTTGAGAATGTGGGAATCCTTTAGTCAGCCTCAAATTTGGGTGTGAAGAATAAAACAATCTCTAATATTTGTAAGGAAGTCTAATGAAACCACGGGGAGTGACTGAAAATGGTTACATTGGACCGATAGCACTTACCTTTTTTTTCAATGCTTTAAAATTGATGTTGCTCTTTGTTAACCTTGTTGAAAACATGCAATATAATTTCACATGTTCTACTTTTGTGCATGTTTGAGCTTGTTTATGCTTTGTGTTGTATATACCTGCTATCATGTTTAGCTTATATTGTGCATGCGTTTATTGCCTTGGATAATACAATTTTCGTGCTCGAACATGAATCCAATTGCCCCTTGAAAGGTCTTAGGATGCTTGAACACCTATTTGGATCGGGAGCCTCAGTTCTAGGACTTAAGTATGCCTTGATGCCAATTCTTGGTCTCAAAACTAAGTATTATTTTCTTCTTTGGCCTTTTGCTAAGGGGAGATGTTGCCAAAATTTCAGTAGAATTCCATGCCTTTGTCATTTTTGTTGTTATTGATATTTTCTTCTTATTTTTCTTTTGTTTTGCAGAGAAAAAAGAGAAAGCACCTATGACTTCAATTGCCAAAGCATCAAAGAGCTACACAAAGGGTAAGACTACAAGTGACCCCGATCCGAAAGATCCAAATGAAGTATTTGCTGCTACTACTCAAAGTTAGAAAACTAATGGCCTATCAAGAAAGAATTGGCACACTGACTAGTGTATAGCGAATAACATCAATTGGGAGAATAATGATAAAGTGAGCTTTAACAAGCCACGTTATATATTCAGAGATACCACAAGGAGAACTTGAAGCATCCCGCTAACAGCGTATGGTATCACTATGTAGACTTAGTGGGAGTTTCTCACTATTCGGTTTGTCAGGAGGTATCCAACGATAATGTTGATGGCTCCAACTATCCCAGTAAGGAATGATTCATTCTGTGGATAAAGCATCATATCCATTTCAAAACTGGTAAGTTCATGTGCCAGCCTCCATAGTATTTCATGGAGTTCCCAATGTCTGAAATAGAGGCAATAGAACCATCCATTCTAAATCTTGAAGTGGGTACAATGATTTCACAATTAAGGACAGTTGGGCTTGATATCCACAGTAGAGATGGTAGTGCTTGGGGTAACAAAAGACACCAATCTCGTGGATGGTTTAACTGCGATGGAGACTGGCAAGGCTTGGTGACTTTGATCAAGCAGTATTATGCAGAGGATTTGAAAGTGATCGGAATCTTTGATACTATAAATGCCACCAAACAGAAAGTCCCTTGCGAGAACAAGAACATCTGTAGGGTTATTCTGGAATTATTCTACCAGCGATGGTACTTTCATTACTCCGAACATAGAGCTGTGGTTTTCTTTATGGGAAGTAAAGAAAATTTTTGGTTTAACACCATATGGTGAAATTTATGATGAGATCATTCTGCCCAGTGAAGAATTGGCTACCATGGATGATGAATTTGAAGTTGCATATTATGTCCTTTTTGCCCTTGAAGATTTGATCCAAATGACTAGTCGTAGTCGAGACAAAGTTGCCCAATGAGTGAGTCAAGTGAAGAGTATCACCAACCCTTTCTTTGTAAATGAGGCCAGATATTTTGAGTGGAAAGAGGTTATCCCCAGCAAGGACCCCAATAAGGGGCCAACAATCATTTATCATGAAGATCTAGACTTCCTACCATACATTTTTACCAAGTATCCAAACTTTAAGAAGAAGTGTTGAATTCCTACATTTTTTATGGCATGGTTGTCTAATATTTTTTTTCCAAGTTTTGAAGGTGACCTCAGGCTTGGCTACATATATCCATCGCTTAGAATGGCCTTCGGATATAGTCTTACCTTGGGCCCTACTTTCGTAGCATATATGCTAACCGAGCTAAGCTGTCACGTTTTACCATCAGAGAAGGGAAGCCTTTCAACCAGTATTATGCTGAGTATTTGTTGTACACCTAGTTCACAGACCATTACAATGGGCTTCATTCACATAGTGGTGCACCCGGAAGTTTCTACATGGAGGGTGTAGTAGGTTGCAGCTGTCTGATCAACACCTATTCTATGACTGACTTATGCCAACATTTGTTTAATTTAATAATTTTGTCACTTCTCGTGATACTATGCCCAATATTGAAGTTCGAACTCGCATGAGAAATGTCATAGAACCACTGATTGACAAAATCGAAGAGGGTAGTTGAGATCTTGGCTTGTCGGACGAAGAGAAGAGTTGGTTTTTGAGCTTGAGACCCACAGATTTGGTATATAGGAAGAATTCATATATCAATTTCCAACCTTATATACCTGCCAGGTTTTGTAAACAATTCGACTTTCAACAAGCTGTAGTGAGGGCACCCTCCTGGATTTGAGGTACTATTGGTTCTTTGCAAGATGCTCGAAATGCTTGGGAATTCTATTAAGCGCTTGGCTCTAAGTCTCATTTTGGCCCCTTGCCTCCCAAATCCTAAATACATAAGTGGTTTTGCACAATGGTATGCCAAAAGTACCACTGCCATTGCATAAACATATACGAACAACCCCTGTGTCAAATGTCGCCCTTTGGCTGCTTATAAAAAAGGAGAAAAAGTAGAGAAAGATCGTCTCATCCTAATTAATTTTAAGAATTCATTGTATGATGAATATAAATAGTGAATTGGCTTGGTGGTTGGATCTGATGTTTGCAAAGCTCACCGTTTCTCAAGAGGTGAGGAGATGAAAGATTCTTACCTCCTCCTAATGTGACTGTAATGAGGATGCAATGGGCTATGGCTAAGAACTTGTAGGAGAGCGAGAGTCTCGCTGGGATTAGGCGGGTTTGTAGAGCTGTGCTAGATTGTTATCTCCTTCTCGCTCTGTTAGAACCAAAGTTTTGGTTAGAGTGCAAACATGGAAATTTGAAGAAAAGTAGGCCATCATGTGTGTGGACGTTAAGGATGACCTTGCCGAAATTTGTCGAAGGCTACTACTATTGTTCCAGGCCGATAGAGGCACATGCAGTTCCAAGTCCAGCAGAGGTAGTCCAGTCAACCAAAGCAACTACCAGATTGA
This sequence comes from Sextonia rubra, assembly GCA_037013555.1. Taxonomy (NCBI): domain Eukaryota; kingdom Viridiplantae; phylum Streptophyta; class Magnoliopsida; order Laurales; family Lauraceae; genus Sextonia; species Sextonia rubra. The sequence continues at coordinate 72,798,639 of JASUAD010000001.1, forward strand.
AACCACCGGTTATGATGCAAACAAAACCTCCAGCGGGTCCGATTCTACACAAAAAGCTTAAAGCTATACACTCAAAACTAGTAACCAGATCCCTTGTCAACAAAAGAGCTCCTTCAAAAAAAAGAAAGGCCGAAAGCCCTGGAACTCGTTGTTCCCAAAGGCTAAAAGCTGATAACACTTCTTTATTTCTTTGTAAGATACTATTATTTTGATTTTCTTTTACTCTTATTTTGATGTTTACATATTCCATGCAACCTTATTAGATCAAACTTTAATTGCTGGAGGGGTCGCGAGAAGGGTGGCTAAGATTGTTGAAGACTATGCCTCAGATGAAGGTGATACAAAAGATAGCAGTTTTGACACTGCTAGCACTGAGGAACGAACAGATAGTGACATTGATGTCGATTTTGATTTTGAGAAAGATATGTTTGACCAGGCAATGACTCCTGAGTATGGGAGAAAAGCTGCAGCGGATATGCTGGCAGAGTCCATTGCTATGGAGAAATCTAGCGTTGATGTGGGTGATACTGCTACTATCAATAAAGCAACCTGTAGCGATGTACCCATGGAGCCAAGAGATGTTGCCCTTCAGACCGAGTAGCAAAAGATTTCTCTTGAGATTTCTGAAGGACCAATGACAGAAGTCTCAATGGAAGAAGGAGAAATCTCCATTACTATTGAAGGAATTCCGACAAATCCAACTCCTGAAGGTAACTTTTGACTTAATTTTTTGGAAATTGAAAGTTTTATTCCAACATTGTAATTTGATTTCTTTCATTCCTTTTTTAGGTTCCCAACTAGAGGAGAGGGCTCCTGTTGTACATCCCGCTTCAGTGAGAAAGCCTTTTGGGTCACCAATTGAGGAGCCTGCAGGGGGAGAGTCTTGAGATTTAGATAATATCTCCATCCATAGCGGATATTTTGAGGCATCTCCGAACAGCACCTTAAGAGGTGATTTACAACTGTTTGTGGAAGGCTTCTCCTTAGATTTGCTAACCAAAAGTGTCAACAATGATCCAGAGTTATCATCGATACTCATTATACCGCCTATCAACATTGAGCCTATATTTATACCAGGTGTGGTTCCCTTGGTGAATTTAGATTCGGATTCAGAATCTCATGGGAGTGAATCTTTAGCAGCTCTTGATATGCTAAGGATTGATGAAGTACCAAGGGTTGATGAAGCTTTGGGTGTTCAGACAAAACTAAGCATCGAACTCGTTGGCATAGTAGACAACAAAGCTGATATTGAGATGATCCCAGCTAAAGAGGCTGTTGTAATAAAGCCGATCATGGCCAAAACTGGTTGTCCTACTCAAAGGAAGTTGGTTTTAGAAGTTAAAGCTGCAAATTTCATGGAAGATGATATTCCTGCAATGCTAGTTGCTAGTGGCCTACCTCTAGTTACTAGCAGCTTCACACATCCAAAGGCCATGACACCTCCAAGAGTTCATTTCAAGGCCGATCAGTCATCGCCTATGAAGATTATTGATGACCTAGCTGTGCAAAAGATATCAGATGAAGCTTCTGCTGCTAAAGGTGGAGGATTCTAAAAAGTATTTTTAAACGTTATAATAACACCACATACAAATAGAGATTGTTCATCCACTTCATCTTCACAAGGATCGCATGATTCATCTTCTGTCTGCAAAGAATCATTGGCTGCTCATGGGGGTGAGGGTGCAAATATTGAGAAAGAAGGAGATGACTGCTCAGGCTCTTAGACTCGGTCAAATTTGCAACAGTGATAGTCAAATCTTTCCATCTCTAAAGAGGCCAGTTTGTTTGACGATGCTCCAAAGCCCTAATTGCCATGAAGTTTGCCATGGAGATTGCCATTCATAGCATTTTGGCCACAATCTTCCAAGGAGATCTTACTTCCGAGAAGATCCAAGTGCCAAAGTATTAGCCAATATGTTGATATCTTTTAGTGCCGGAATTGATTTGAGTGGCCCCGTGATACTTTTTTCCTTTTTTTTAGCAAGCTTAAAGAATGATATCTGGGACAAAAGTGTTGATTATGCCAAAGCTTTTCAAGATGAACCTCTGAAGCATAAAGTTCAGCTGGCCACAGAGATTGAGAACACCGAAAAAGAGATACAGGTGGTGAATGTAGTGCAGGCCAAGACAACACAGGAGATAGCTGTGTGTATGACCGAGTGTGAGAATATACAACAGTAAATCACCGTGTTACAGTAACAATTGTCTTCCTTGGAAAATAACATTGAGGACTTGAAGTCTATTTCATAGGGTTGTTAGCATAGAAATGACCTTCTCGCACATGTAGAGGCTAAGCACATAGCTTTGGATGATTTTGTTTAGTTTCTGGAGAGTGAATTGAATATCTAAATGAATGAGATTGACATCAATACTGCCATACCTGCTTATGCAAGCTACAAAGGGTGCATCCTTATGGAAGGTTTACTGAATACAAGGAAGCAACTAAAGAAATTCCTTGACTGGAACTCTTTACTGTAGCTCCTATTTTACACTTTTTATTTTGATTAACCCTATGGGCCATATATACACTGACTTCATTTTTTATACTAAACTCCAAATGAATATCAATGAAAGTTTCATTTTGCTCCACTTTGTTGTTGGCATGGAATGTTTGGTTTAACTTTGTATGGATGTTTTCGATGTGTGTATGGTTTGGATGGTTTGTTTTTTTTTTTTTTAATTTTTTTGTTTTCTTAAACTTGTATGAGGTGTGACTTGCAATCTGTTGGATTTACAAATCAACAAAGAAAAAGAGTCATATAGGTGGACTTTATCTGGTGCCCATATATAAGGCTTTCTTCAGGGTCTATGACTTAATCCTTTTGGACAAAATTTAGGTTTTGAGGTTTGCTTGGGTTTTGGTTATATGGGGTCTACAAAAAGACTTATTCCATATAACAGAGGGTAGCTATATATGGTCTGCGAAAAGACTTGTTCTATACAACTGAATTTAGCTATATAATGTCCGCAAAAAGACTTGGTTTATATAGCAGGATGTTAAAAGGGATCTTATAGGGACATTATCCAAGTAATAAAAGTTGACTAGAGGGGCCAATGGCCCTTGTCCTAGTAGTCATTTTGTATAAGTCTGAGGGATTTTAGGATGAGAATGCACACTGTATATGGTTTACGCATGCCAATGATATTCAAGTGTAGTATTTATTGAGAAATTTTTCCATTAATAAGCATCATGCATCTAACTCCTTTGAAGGTGAGGAGTGCGTAGGCGCCGTTGAAGTAGACCTTATCGACAATGAAAGGCCCTTCCTATTTGGATTCAAACTTGCATTTCGACAAGTGTGTGAAGAAATAGGTCTCTTAATTGTAAGGTATAAGTCTCCTTTTTGTAAGCTATGTATTTGGCCTTTTTGTCGAATGACCCAGCCTTACAAACTTGATATAATTCGATGCTTTAGTGAGTAGCAAGCCTATTTTCATCAAAGCTTTCTAAATCTTGAAGTCTGAGCTTAGCATTTTTTTCTTCATTGTATTTGTTTATCAAAGCTACCCGAAGAGAAAGATGTTGAATTTTCAAGAGTATCACTGCTTCACAGCCATAAACCAAGGAATATGGTGTTGATTTTATTGGACCTCGAATTGTGGTTCTACAAGCCCATAAAGTTTTAGGAAGTTTGGTACTTCAACTCTTTTTGTTGTCAAAGACCATTTTCTTCAGAATTTTGCAAATAGTCTTGTTGAAAGCTTCAGCAAGTCCATTAGCTACAGTGTTATATGCTGTGGAAGGATAGCATTGGATTCCGTACTTGTCACAGAATCTGTAGAATTTATCGTTGTTGAATTGAGGACCATTGTCATGATTCAAACGTTTAGCTACCAAAAAACGATGACGATATGAGTCTTCAAGAAACTAAGGACTGTATCTCTTTTGACTTCTACAAGAGGCACTATTTCTGCCCATTTGGAGAAGTAATCCGTTGCAGCCAAAATGAATTGATGACTACGTTCTAATGGTAGATTGATTTTCCCAACTATGTCCATTCCCTAAGATTCAAACGGTCAAAAGGTGGATGTAGGATGTAGATATTCAAGTGGTTAATGAATATTATCACTGTGAATTTGGCATGCATTACATCTTTTGGCCAAATTGGTGGCATCAGACACCATAGTAGGCCAATAATAGCCTAACCTTTGAATCTGATTGTGAAACTTTGGTCTAGCTTGGTGAGCACCGCATAGGCCAAAATGTACTTCTTTGAGTACTTGATCCACTTCTTTTGGTGATAAGCAATAGAGAATAATTCCATCATATGATTTGTGATAAAGAGTTTTTGGAGGCAAATCGAAGCAAAATTTTAGAGCTTGTCTTTGAATACTAGTTCTTTCTTTAGTATTTTCTGGTAGTACTCCATGAAGAATGTAATAAAAAAAAAGAGTCTCTCCAATCTCTGAACAAATTTTAAAAAGATGAAATCCAATTCTTGATCACATCGAAGCAATCTGTTACTACTTTATGGGTTTCAAGTGAAGGTAGAAGTCTTCTTTTGACTACTTCTAGCACCATTTTATCATTTTCAGGGATCGACATTGAGGCTACCAAACTTGCTAGTGCATCTGCTTTGACATTTTGATGTCTTGGAATGTGGTGAAACTCAATTAGCATAAACCTCTCCTTAAGTTACAAGCTTTGTTAAAAAAGGGAATCAAGTCTAGTTTCTTCACTTCATACTTAAGATTCATTTGTTTAATCACAGGTTACGAATCTCCATAGACTCCAAGCATATTGATGCCTAATTACAAGGCTAGTTCGAGACCCATAATCAATGCTATATATTCTGCCACATTGTTTGAGCATGGCTTGAACATGGAATCTTTCTGGGCTACAGAAAATGATTCCAACTCCTGAAACTGGATCTCCTAGCTCATTAGTTCTGGAAGTTCCATCAAAATGCATGATCCAATGTAAGCTGGACCAATAGTGGGTTTCCATAGTTATTCAATGAAGAAGACTGGCTCGTTAGGGAGATTGTCTATGAATTCAGAATCTTTCGAGAGTGAATGTTCTGCTAGAAAATCAACAAGAGTCAGTCCTTTTATCACCTTTGATGGGGTGTATCTGATGTCGTACTAAAAAAAAGAATAAACCATTTGACTGGATGATCGCTTAATGCTCCAGCTTTTGTCACTAGTGTCTTTAATGGGTTGAGGTTGGAAACCAAGTACACCACATTGGAGAAGACGTAGTGACGTAGTTTTTGTATTACGAACATCAGTGCAAGACATTCTTTTTCCACTGGATGATAATTGTGCTTAACAACAGCAAGAATCCTTAACAAATAATAAAGAGCCACCTCTTTACCTTTGTCATTCTTTTGAGCTAATAATGCCCTTAGAGAGTGATCAAGAGCTTGAATATAAAGGATGAAAGGTTTGCCTGGAATTGGAGCTGAAAAAACCAGTGGGTTTGTGACATACTGCTTGATATCTTGAAAGGCATCTTCACAAGTTTTATCGCACACAAAGTCTACTCCTTTCTGTATCAGTCTGGAGAATGCTCTGCACTTTTCAGATAAGTTTGAGATGAACCGGCGAATGTAGACAAGTCTGAACTATAATTTTTCAAGTTCTTTGAGAGTTCTTGGAGAAGGCATCTCTAATATAGATTTGATTTTGACTGGATCTCGTTCGATGCCACTTTTTGGAACCACAAATCCTAGAAGTTTTCCAAAAGAGACTCCAAAGAAACACTTCAAAGAATTCATTCGTAGGTTAAATTTTCACAACCTCTCAAAAATTGTGCAAAGATCAGTTAAATGGTCTAATTTCTATTTGCTCTTGACTGCCAAGTTATTGACATAGCATTTGACAGACTTACGATGCATGTCTTTGAAAATTTTGGTCATTGCCCTTTGGTATGTGGCTCCAGTGTTCTTAAGACTAAAAGGCATGATGGTGTAATAGTACATGCCAATGGTGGTTCTGAAAGATGTATGCTTTTCATCCTCCTTGTACATCTTGATTTGATTGTATCCAGAAAACCCATCTATGAACGACATCCTTTCAAATCCGAAAGTATTATCAATCATCATTTCTCGTACGGGTAATGGAAAATGATCTTTAGGACAAGCTTTGTTCAGATCTCTGAAGTTGAAGTGAACTCTGATTTACCTATTCTTTTTGGTGACCGGCACTATGTTAGCCAACAAGTTAGGGTGTTGTTCTTCACGGATGAAGTGAACATCTCTGAGTTTTTAGACTTCTTTTTCTATTTTATCCATGATTTCTAGTTTTCTCCTTTTTTATCTTGTTTTAAAGGTTTAGCATAATCTTCTATGTTCAATTTGTGCACGAAAACGTCTGGATCTAGACCCGGCATTTCTGCATAGGTCCACGCAAAGCAATCTATGAACTCTTGTAAGAAACTCACATACACATCAAGTTCTTTTCCTTTGATTTGAGAACATACAAAGGTAGGATGAGGATTTCATAAGGTCCCCAAGTTTATTTCTTGTACTTGGTCCTCAGTTAGAGCCTCGAAGGAGGTTCTTCTTCAGCATTTTTTGAAGTTTTCAACTTCGCAAAACCTTCTGGGGTTTCATTTGTGGGTTTAAGTCAAGGCTTGATCCCTTTCCATGGATTCAGTTTTCAAGGGTATTTAGCTTTTACATCAAGGGATAAACACTCTCAACGAGTGTGTTGAGATGGATCTATTTCTTCATTGAGTTCGGATGGCCAATATTCAGTGATTTGTGACATGGTGTCATCGTCATCACTTGCCCCCTTAAGATGCCGAAAAACAACCCAATCAGCAGGATCTTGGAAGATAATAATTTTGTGAGAGTCATCCAAGTCATATCCTTCGGTGAAAACTACAGATCTTGCACTGAAATTTTGATTTGACTTAGGAACGTTGCTGTAAGGAACATACCCTATGCAATGCTGCAGTTATTCAATTCTAAGTCCCTTTTTGAGATCTTCTTTCATTTCTGGAGTAAAGACATCTAAAGGAATCTAAACCCCATTTGCACTCAAACCGAGCCCTGTGGGTTTCTTGAGATTATACCTCATGTTCTTCATCATATTTCAAACCATAGGATTGTAGGTGTCAAGCATTATTCTCCCATCATTGGTGATCTTATCGACAGGACATGAAGCAGAAGCATTTTCAGCTCGATAGAAAACTATTGGGTTATTATGTTGCTTAGATGGAGGCATAAAGAACTAAGAACCTCAAAAATCATAAATTTGGGATGGAGTGGGCCATGGTAAAAGCGGAGGAACTCAATCCATCTCAATGATCAGAGATTTAGATTCTGAGCCAAATTCTAAGGATGCTGAAAAGATAGACACTTTTGTGCACTTTATAGTAGATTGAGTTCCTCCGCTTATACTATAAAGTGCACAAAAGTGTCTATCTTTTCAGCATCCTTAGAATTTGGCTCAGAATCTAAATCTCTGATCATTGAGATGACATGCACTAGGCACGTCCGTCTAGACCTTCCACATAGTTGATAGAGTGCCACTTCGAGAGATGAAACAATTCAAGACATCTCATCAAAGGTTTGAAACTCTATTGGCATTATCAAGCTGCAAAGAGCTGGCTGGAAACCTATCCAAGATAGATTAATCCATGTTAAGTAGTGTGCGGATTCTCGCATCTTTTAACTAAGCGACGCCATCTATCGATGTATCTGTAAGACAGTTCACCCTTTTGTTGTGATGTTAGCACAAGCTGATTGAAAGTGACAAGAGAATCAAGCCTCATGCGTGACATTCCCCTGGTAGGAGGAGGTACATCATCGCTTTCTTGATCAAAATCAGAGTTACTGACCAAGGAAATCACATTTGTTGAATGTGAGAGCTTTTAATATCTTGTAACAGGTGGTTTGCCACTCTGAACAGGTGTTATACACATAGCCGGGCTACATGTCTTGCTTATGTGGATAACAATAGCTATTTGCTTTGTCCTTGATGGTTTCATGGATATAACCAAAAGGTTAATCTAATTGTTTGATTTCAGATTTAACCTTGATCACCAAAGGAGCTTCGGCATCCACAAACTTGATTGCTGACTTTTTTTTTATCACCAAAGGAGCTTCGGTATCCACAAACTTGACTGCTGACTTTTTTGTGGACTACAACTTTTTGATGAGATCAATTCTTTTATCAAACCCTGAATAGATTTTCCTTTTTGCTGAGATAGTGAAAGGTTCTACGGGATTATCATCCACTGGGGAGCAATTTGTATCTAGCTTAGACTTTATAGGCTTTTCCTGATACATGGCTGCATCGGTGAAAGAGACCTCCTTCCCATTGAATGGGTTTTCATCTGCAAAGACTTGATGTAGTTTAACCTCATCATCAATATATTTGAGACATTGATGGAGAGTAGAAAGTACTATGGAGTAATCATGAAGCCATCATCTTCCCAAGAGGATGTTATAGCAAGCATGCGTCTTAACCACATGTAAAGTGGCTTCTGAGGTTAGATCCCCCAACTGAAATTGAATCTGAATCTTGTCAATTGGATCCTGGACTTCCCCATCATAGCCTTGGATTGAGGTTTTTTTAGTAGATAGTTTACTCACCAGAATACCAATTTCCTGAAGAGCTATAATTGTGATGAGGTTCAGAGCTGAACATGTGTCAACCTGAACTCTCAGAACAGGTATATTTTTTATGTAGGCCATGAAATAGAGCGGCCCTGTGTGCTTTATATCATCTAAGAGAAGATCATCTTTGGCAAAGGAAAGGGTGGCTTTGGAAGCAATGTGAATAGAAAGAGATTCCATACACTGTTTCTGAGGTTTTTTGGATTTTACTTTCAAATAGTTCTTCTTTATATGATGGACTTGTGCTATATGAGTTTGATTGTTTGTATTCAAAGCCTGTAGAGCTCGTATGAAGTTGTTACAAGTCTCCTTAGACATCTGTAAAAGATTAAAAATGAGAAGTCATGCAGGTATGTGCTTGAGGTGTTCAATAACATTATACGTGAATGGCTTTGGTGGCCTTGCATTAGCATTTACATCTAAAGAAGTTACATTTACATTTATGTTGTTCCCTAAAGGGACGTAAGAAGAAGAAGAAGAAGAGGGTCTATCATAATTGACTCTATAGTTACGACTGGAACGAGTGCCGTTGTTGACTATATTGTTTTGGTCAACTTTTAGACGAGTATCTCTTCTTATTGTATTAGCTTCTTCAAGTTCAGCAAAAGGTTAACTGGCTTCTTTTTTTCAAGCCTGCTTCTTGATCTTCATTGTCATGAGTGGCTTAAGATGTTTGAGGTTTATCAGCAGAAGTGCTCAGAATCACTAGAGCTGGAGCCAACGGCATCTCTTCTTCTGAGTTAGAGTGGTTCTCCTGAACTTGGAAAACTTCCTAAGGTGCAGTAGGACCACCAATGCTGAAGTCATTATGTTTTTTTGGCAACTCAAGCTCATTAGTTGGATCAAGAACAATAAGTTGAATGCTTAGTTTAGAATCTTCATTATAAAGGGTTGACTCAACAATTGGTTTAGGAGAAACATCTGGCATAGAGATTACTGCATGAGAATAAGAAGGTGATGCTTGTTGTTCCTGAGCTTCATCGGACTCAACCAATGGCAAGGGTCCGGATGAAGTTATGGAGGTAGTGGAAAAGGAGGAGGATCATTTGACCAACCACTTGTGCTCTGTCTGTGTACATCATAAAGAACTACCAAGAGTGTATTGAGACTGTGTTTGATATTGAGCGTACCCGTTTCACGATCAAAAGTTTATTCAAAACTATCATCCTTGTCAGAAGGGTATTCATTAGCAAAGTAGTCATCAATCCACTGATCGTCTTCGAAATGAAAATAATTTGACCAATCTTCCGCATCATCTGAATTGGGAGGTCTGTCATCCCATGATATTCTGTTGCAACTGGATATTGGTGGCTCTTCCTCATCCTTCAGAATTGGAATGATGAAGTCAGCCAAAGTAAAGTGACCTCTGACCGATTTGGTAGGTTCTTCTGAAACTAAAGCTTCGACCACCTTTTCTTTCTTCTATTTTGCTTGTTTCTCTTATTTGGCCAAACAATTCTAGGTAGCTTTCTGAAGGTTTTAAGTTGCCTTTTAACCTTCCTTCTTTCTTGGTTTTAACCTTCTCCCAGCCTTCATCATTTACTAGGTCCGGGTGAATTCACATTTCTTCCCCTGAAGAGGTTTTGACCAGTATCAATACTTGTTCGTCATGTATTGCATTGATGACTTGGAATTCAACGTTCATTGGTTTTGGTGGAGCAGACACTACTACAGGTGCAAACTGTCCAAAGGAAATCATGTGGACTGGAGCAGCATCATATTTCTGTTGAAAGTTATCCCTCCATTTTTCCACATCTCATTGACTTTTTCTTTCAAAATAAAGCAGTCCTTGAGAGGATGAGACACCATCTGATGGTATGCACAATAATTTGGGTCAGTAATGCCACCGCTTGTTCAGGTTTCTTCATCAATGGAAATTTAATTTTATTGTTTTCCATCAAGATCAAAAGATTACCTCAATGTCCCCGTCAAAAGGATATTTAGTTTTTTGCCTCTTTTCATATCCTCATTCCTAGTTTGATCAGTTTTGACATTCTAAGGTTTTTAAGGAGGTTTGGAGGTTTGCACATTGAAGACCTCCTGTTTTCTTCTTCAGCTTTGGAGCTGAAGATGAAGACTTTTGGGAACTTCTTCTTTTGATTAATTTCCTTGAGGGTCAACTCTGCGTCAGTAGCTACTTCAACTAATTAGGCCAAAGACTTAGTTTTGTGACAAGTATGATAGCCTTGATCTCTGGTCAAAAATTGGTTTTGCACATTTCAATGGTTGCCCTTTGAGATGGTTGTTTCAAGCATCTGTAAGACAACGCTCTCCACCTATTGATAAAGGACTGTACAGTTTCATTGTCTCCTTGCCTTGTACCGCTGAGCATGGTGAAGATGACTATTTGATCCTCTTTTTGGAAGTGAAGTAAAAAACTTCTCTTCCATGATAGGCCATGTTATGAACGTGAGCTCTGGTAACTGCTTATACCAATCAAAGGCAACTCCTTTCAATGTGCCAATGAACAGCCTTAATTTTAGTACATCTAACTCTAGCAGGCTTTCGAAGAGTGACTTGAAATGCATAATTTGCTAGTATGCTGACCCCTTCCCAAGGTATAGTTGGAAAGTCGGAAGTTTATAATCTAGTGGAAATGGAACCAGATCAAATTCAGGAGGATAATTGGGTGTAATACCCTTCTTTTTCATCCTAGTTTCAACTTTTGATTTTATCAGTATCTCTTTGACTTTTTCGAAGGTTACATGTCTTTTATGATCTGCTTGAAGACCCAAGATTAATGAATGATCACCACCAGAAGAACCTGCATCTATCACCTTGTCTGTTAGAGACTTGATTTGAGCTGTGAGTAGGTTAATTTTAGTGGCATTTCTCTTGATCATTGCCTATTCTCTCCCATCAGCAAATAGAGGATTGACTAAAGCTTCAACTAGACCACTTAACTTATCTGCAAAGATTTTCAACTAGGTGGTCAAGTGATAAGTTTTAGCTCCTTGTTGTTCGACAATGTCACTGACGTTGTCTTCTTGATTTTCACCAGTATCTTCCTCGCTAGTGTCTTTACTTCCACTAACATCATCATTTCCATCCTTGCTAGTCCCACTCCCTTAGTTATAAACACAATATACTGATGGGGGTAAGAGGATATTAATATAGGAGGAGTGGATTGACTATCTTCTATATCTAAGATAGTGATGGGATACTTGTCGAAGTTTGTTGCAACATGACTTGCAGAAGTCCTGCTTGAATGGGAATTGGAGTCAAACTCTTGTGATTGAATCCAAGCCATACTCCAGTTAACTCTTCTAGTTAAACCTGGTCCAACCGTGCATGATGAGGTTAGGTCTAGATCATCTTCTTTAATCAGTCATTTTTGAGTGATTGTGCGCTATGACAGCTTTTGCGTTTGATCCCTATAGCGAGCCAAAGCTTTTTTCTTTATCTGATTGGCTAGTTTGGCTGCCACGGTTTGATCGTTGAACCTGGTGACCAATGACCTGGAAATGCTGGCAACTCGTACCCAATCTATGGAATTATAAGTGGGTAGTGAAATGATGTTAATAGCACCTCTCATCTTTTCTTTGTTCTGCTCCTTTTTTACTAAATGAAACCTAGAAATGAGCGAGATCTGTCGAATTATTGATGACCAATTGCTTTGCTTACATTTTATCTTTAGTGCCATGTGACAAACACTAGGGTGAAGATGGTGGGGTTAGTGCTATAATAATAGAGGGTAGACGCCTTTTGCCAAACCTTTGTCCCTCTTTTTGAGTCAGAGTGTAGAAGGTATGATCTTTAAGTGAAGCCAAGGGTTTGTTCTCAGCATTGCTGGATTAGGAAATGCATGTTTACGGTGACCATGTACTGCATCCAGGAATGGACGCATTTTTCTGGGCCTTCTTGCGAGTTATAAGTTGTCGAAGGTCCTCTGGTACTTGCTTATTAACGACCAGTTGTTTAGGCCGAGTAGATGATGATCTTGAGCATTGGGCAGCCATTGAATGCGACTTGTTAAGTGTTATTGACTTGTGATCCATGAACCAGACTTGTTTTGCCCCCAGATAAGGCTTGATGATATGAAGGCGGCTGCCTCCTGACTTCAGTTTTTGTTTAAGTTCCTCTTGAACCTTCTTAAAAGCTCCAAACAAATTCTGGGCATATTTGGAACCGAGGGCTTGGGAGTCTTGGTCTTCTTGTTGAATTTTCAGATCACCGATGACCATTCAGATTAACTGAAATCATGGATCCTAAAGGAGTAAAGAGTCTTTGGAAGACTGAGATTCTTAACGCAGGGGTAATAAAGTCAGTTCGGGCCCTCTTCGGTGCTTTTGCAGATAGTTTGTTTTGGGTCATGGAGATTTTTGAATAACCTCTCCCTATCCTCATCAAAAGTGATGATTAAGGAACCCATGATATCTCTGCAAAAAAGTATGCCCAAAGGATTACATTAGTGTCATAGCCAACCTGGCTGCCCCTTGGGGTAGCCGGAATGGTTTCTGAATGCCATCTAAACCAACATGGTTTTGAACCAGAATGGTCAGACATAGGCATATACCCCATCTCATTGTGCTATGCTGACTGTCCTGGCTATCAAAATTTCCATAACATTTCGAGACCATATAATTAGGCTTAAAGCATGCTAAACTGACTAGACCTGGCTATAAAAGTTTCAGCAGCATTTTAGGGCTATCTTTGTTAGACTTATAAGCAAGAAAGGGTTGGATCTAATCAAATGGATAGGGCCCATGGATTGAGCATGCACCACTACCACAATAATCACATGAGATCCATCAGTGCAAAATGCTGGACAATGCATGACTGTAATGTCATTGGTCTTATCACTAATTTAATAAAAACATTTATTTGGGTTAAAGCCTTTTGGACTGAATCACTACTCTTCTATTGTATAAAAAGGTGTTGATTTAGTCCTTGACATCGAAGTGCATAGTTGCATCAACTAAATGGCGAAAGTATGCACTTCGAGGTGTCTAATGCCTTCATTTGAATGATAAATGGATGCACTTCGAGATGCAAAGTTCCTTCATTTAAGCTCCCAAACTCATCATATATATCAAAGTCTTGCATAGGTGTTTTCAGAAGTCAAACAAGTCAATTTAGAAACAAAACAAGTTGGTCACCGCAAGCCCATGGTCACTACCTATTTTCCACTACTTTTTGTGGTCACAACATTTTTTACGTAGTATCCCTTGGCCACTGGCTCATAGTAGCACATTTCAGCACTTTTTTCATCATTTTTCATGCATTTTAGCCAATTTTCATGTCTTTTAGCAAATTTGATCACAAATTAGAGCAAAATAAATTCCAACGGATAGCGCCAATTTCTGATCACGCTCGAAACATGATGTGAAATGCAACAAATTCGAGTTGAACATTCACATAGTTCAAGCAATACGTAGAATGGGAATAACTATAGTTCATCACTATTTTCCCTTTGTTTACAAGGGTTCAAATGCTCTGACCGCAGGAATACAGGTTGTTTACAAGTTTTGAAATATTACAACCCTCCCTCCAGTCTTAGATGTGATATAAATCTAGAATTTACAAGAAAATGCATGAAAAAATGGAAGAAAATACAAAAAAGGAGGAGACAGTGGAGAGTGATTATGAGCCACGGTCACTGGGCTAGTGACCGTGGCTCACGGCCACTAGTAGACAGTGGCCGAAAAGGCCACTGTTTGCCCCTTTTTTCACTCTAGTTTGTTTCTATGGTTCTAGGGTGCGAAAAGAGTTTGTTTCTGTGGTTCCAGGGTGCGAAAAGATGTTTTTTTTTCGAGCTTTAGAGTGTTCAATGACCATCAAGAGGGCTTGGTTTGGCTGTGGAATCGATCAAAATCTTTGGTGATCATCACTTTTGCTTACAGATTGTTTTTATACAAATCCAAAAAGGGTACTGTGTGAAAGAAAAATGGAGCCAAAGTTGTGTCAATCTAAACCTATAATTTTCAAGGGACAAAATGAAGCCTAAGGAGGCTTGTTCACAACTTCTAAGATGACCCCAAAACCCTCTCAAGTGAGAAAAACAAAGAAATTGATTTCATCCTTTATATGCTTGATGAAACTTGAACAACGTCTTCTCTAAACAATACACATACTCCTCCTTCAATGAGCCATTTCTCACCTCAAGTTAATGAGAAGCAAAAGAAAAAGTGGGCTGGGAGTACTTGGAGTGCCTTGTGACTTAATTAATCTTGCTTAGAACTCTTTGAAGTTGTTTGGAACCTTGGATTTTGTCTTTGGGACTTTGGAACTGGTGTCTGGACCTTTCCCAAGTGTCAAACTTCCCTTTTATAGACTTCAGAAGTGGTTTAGGAAGTTGAGGTTCGAAAGGAAGTGGAACCACTGAAAACTGTAGAGAATTGCTCCATAGGTGTCAGTGGCCACGGCCACGGTCACTAACAGGTCCCATTTTGGACTTTTTGCACATATGACCCATTTTTGCTTGTTGGGGGCCCGAATGATGTCCTATCTTCATGACACTTTGAAAGCCGCTTTTTGACACTAGTTTGATTGTGTCATAGAAATAACAGCTCATTTTGAACTTCAAAAGTTGGTCAACTCCCCCATAGACTTTTCCTGAAAATGGGCAGTTGTTTTAGCTATTTGAGGCCCAAATGACCTCAATTTGGTTTGAAACTTGGAAGGGCTAATGTCAGGGGTATCGTGGAGTATCCATCCAAATTTCATGCAGTTTGAATTCATGGAAGTAGGATTTCGAACAACGACCCACTTATTGCATACTCTAAGTCACTATCCTGCTTACATTGTAAGCAGTTAGATTTTCTTCTATCCGAACGATATTTTAAATCTTTGTTCAGAATTTCATCATCTTCGGTGTCCTAGAAATGGGACTTTGGGTCAATGAACCCCAGAAGTAGGAAGTCATGGACTCCTAGCTGACATGCCGTTGAAATAGGCTCAAACGAAAACCTTTTGACTTGAAAATTTGTGGATCTCATTTGAGCATGACTGAAGCCTTGTGCCCAAATTTCATCAATTTTGGGCATTGGGAAGTAGGATTTTGGTTAGTGACCCCATAACTCGGGGGTCAATTACCCAAAGTTGATATGTTTGTAGACTTTGGGTCAAATGATGTTCGTTTGACCTAAAATTTCGTAGACCCTCCTTTGAGAATAATTTGAGCTTCGTCCAAGAGTTTCAATTGATTTGATCTTTATGAAGTGTCACTTTCCACAATGACCCCACAGAACTTAGTAAATAACCATTTGAATTGATTTTGGGTGCAAATGATGTCCAAATGCTCTGAAATTTTAAAGGATAGTTTTTGAATGTATTTAAAGGCATTCTTTTGAATTTCAACTTATTTTGATATGTAAAAGTGCCAATTTCCATAGTAACCCCCAAGGAGCTAGTAGACAGTCACTGAAGCTTAGTTTAAGCTGAGATAAAGTATAAATTCTTTGAAACTTTGAAACGTCACTCTCAAGCATGTTTTGGAGTTGCCATGAGAGTTTCAGCCACTTTAGTAACCGTAAAGCTTGAACATGTTCAATGATCTTTAGCATCTAAGCCAATGAACCTTAAATATGAAGTTTGGTGAGTCAAGTGACCAAATAAAGTTCATTAACTCTAGATTGGAACTACTGCACTTTTAGCTCATTTGAAGTCTTTCAAGTTGATTGCATCAGCTCTGAATGTCTAGATGTAGTACTTGACTTGTCATTCTATAACCTTGGGGTTTATGTACCCTTGGTTTGGAATTTGCTTGTAATGTCTTCATTGCAACATTTGTAATTTTTTTTTATGGGTCAATAGCTGCCAACTAGTTGGTTATTATATTTTTGTTTATAATTCATTACTCATGCTTATTCACATGCATAATATGCCTAGCTTCTGATTATTGCTCTCTTTTCATCAACATTTTCTAATTCGTTTGATACATCACGATAGTCTAATATGCTTTATATTTGCTTAACTGATGTGTTAATAGTACTACCCTTTGTATTACATGTACAAAACCCAATGCCTGTACGGCAGTGGACATGCCCCCGGAGGGATCCCCAATGGTATCTCGGGGTGTAGAATAGTGGAATGAGGATGATATCTTCTACTAGATATCCTTTGAAGAGCATCCTGTGGTTATGTTTTGGGAGTTTGTTAGGATATAGCCATGCTTTGGCTTATGGTTATATAGCTAATTTAAAGCTGCTGTTGAGAGACTTGACACTCTTAATAAAGGATTATGTTTAATTATTTTAGTTACATGTACATGTGGACTAGTTTAATCTATAAACTTTGGTTAATTATTGAATGAATGTGGTTTTATTAATGCTTATGATGAATTATAGGTGACTTCTCCAGGTTTCCACTTAATTGTGCAAAATGAATGATACGTGTATATGGATCTTCCTCATACATATCTGTGAAATCTCCCTTGAAATAGTTTGTTCATTTCTTGTCATGGCACGAATTGCTATAGGATTACATGTGCCTCGCCTCGGGATCCACTGTAATCCCTAATTTTTGGGTTCTAGGTGTTACATACGTAAGTAATGGTATCAGAGCATTAATAAAATAATTAAAAGACTTAGCAACCTTAGGAAATGTAGTGAGGATACGAAAGGTTCAATTGGGGAATAGATTTTATTTAAGGACTTATAGTTACCTTATGCATTAAAGTGTTGTTATGACTAATCACTATTTTCATTACAAATGAATGGCTTCTAGATCAGGATCTGGTAATAACTTCAGAGATAATGAACGTGATGATATCGCATTAGAGGACAGAGATCCTCTACCACCTCCACCTCCTTATCCTACGTACGATACGGAAGAATGTTTTATGATGATGATGCATCAATTGGCTGTGAGAAATCCTAATCAAGTAGTAATGTAGATGCAATTAGCTATTCTTCTAGAAGGGCAGAATCAAGCCGATGATCCTAACTCTTTATACAAGAAGTTTCGGAAAATAGGGGCTTCAAAATTTACAAGAAGAGAGGATCCGTTACAAGCTGATGAACGGTTTGTACACACAGAGAATGTCTTTGATTCGTTAACTTGTACACAGAAGCAACAAGTAATCCTCGCAACATCTATATTCAAAGATGTCGCAGATACATGGTGGAAGAGTGTCCATGACCATATCAAAGCTATGCCAAAAGCTACTGTAAGGGAAGCTTTCAAAAAACATTTCAAAAAGAAGTTTATTCCGGAGCATGTGAATTGCAATAAAAAGGCAAGTTCTTTACTTTATAGCAAAACACCATGACAGTCGTAGAGTATGTGCACATCTTCAGTCAACTTTTTTGATTTGCTTTGGATTTGATTGACACCAAGGAAAAGAAGGTTGAAAAGTTTCTCAAAGGGTTAAGGCCATTAAGAGGAATGCTACTATTTTCCAATGTCCAGTGGAGTATGACGACGTTGTGGAGAGAGCCTATGCAGCAAAAGAAATAGAGAAAAGCTTATTTTGGGGAGAACCTAGTAAGAGTGCCCCACCTTCTGAAAGGAACCAACAGTGCTCCAAGAAACAAAAAGGGGTTGCCAGTGGGTCATCAAGATTAGTTTGTCGTATGTGGGGGAAGAGCCACAAGACAAGCAAGTGTTAGACAGCTACAGGAGCTTATTTTGGTTGTGGTCCAATGGACCATCGCTTGTTTGAATGCCCAAGGAGAAAGAATACCGGTTAAGCCCCGCAGGAACAATATCAGCAATTTACTAAGACAACACCACCTGTTCCTCCATGTCAGCAACAACAGGTAAGGCAAGGCCAAGGATAGGCACGACAGGGAAAAAGATAACAAAAGCAAGGTTAGCAGAGGTAAAAACAACCCAAAGGCAGCACCGTCTTTATGTACTGACTCACGAGGAAATAGAAGCGGTAAATCATGTGGTCATAGGTAATGTTACTGTCTATGATATAGAAGCTAACGTGTTATTTGATTCTGGATCTTCGCATTTTTTTATTGCACATCAACTCTCTAGTAGATTATGGAACCTGCCAGTGCAGCTACCGTATGTGTTGACTATCATCACCCCTATAGGCAAGAGGGTGATCTGCGAAGTCTTTTTTCTAGACCGTAAAGTTTTAATTGGCAAGGTCCTATTTCCAGTGGAATTCATCGTGTTACCCATGCACGATTTTGATGTAATTCTAGGTATGGATGGGTTGACTAAGTATATAACTTGTTTAGACAATTTCCATAAGACTGTCCCCGTGAAGGAAGATGAAGCCGATTTAAGAGTTATCTTTCAAGGTGAAGAAAAGAGTTCGAACATTAGAATAATCTCAACACTTTGAGCGGAAAGACTAATTCATAGTGACCGCGATGGGTTTATTGCCTTCATTGTCAAGAAGAAGACACCTAAGAAGTTAGAAGAGATCCCAATAGTTTGCAAGTTCCCGGATGCAGTTCCCAGTCTTCCTCTAGTTAGGAAAGTAGACTTTACTATAAAACTTATACTTGGTACAATTCGGATCTCTAGTGCTCCGTATAGGATGACACCTGCAAAATTGTATGAGTTGAAGGTACAATTGCAAGGTTTTTTAGACAAGGGATTCATTCGTCCTAGTACATCGCCATTAGGAGCTCCAGTTTTATTTGTGAATAAAAAGGATGGCACCCTTTGAATGTGTATTGATTACAGGCAGTTAAATCAAGTGATAATCAAGAACAAATATCCACTGCCTCGAATTGATGAACTATTTGATCAATTACGGTGCAACCTATTTCTCGAAGATTAACTTGAGATTTGGATATCATCAACTATGAGTTAGAGATCAAGATACATCTAAAACAGCTTCCAGGACAAGATATAGACACTATGAATTCTTAGTCATGCCATTTGGGTTAACCAATGCCCCAACTGTATTCATGTCTTTGATGAATAGAATCTTCTCATCCCATCTCAATCAATATATGGTGATTTTCACTGATGATGTATTGGTGTACTCTAAGACCCGAAATGAATATGTTGAACATTTGAGGACTTCACTGTAGTTGTTAAGAGATCATTAGTTCTATGCCAAATTGGATATGTACAATTTCTGGTTGGAGCATGTTACTTTGTTAGGACATATAATTTCAAAAGATGGACTTACAGTAGATTTAGCTAAGATTGAGGCAATAACTAGTTGGCAAAGCCCGAAGACGGTTATAAAAATATGCAGTTTTGTCAGTCTCGCGGGATTGGAGATTTGTTAAAAACTTTTCCAAAATAGAAGCACCATCGACTAAATTAACTCAGAAGAATGAAATTTTGTTTGGTCAGATGTATGTTTATCGAATTTCCAATTTCTTAAGGAAAAATTGATCTCAGCCCCAATCCTATCTCTACCAGAAGGTAGTGGTAGATTTATTATATATATTGATGCTTCGAGAATCAGATTGGGATGTGCATTGATGCAAAATGGGACTTGATAGCATACAGATCCCAACAGTTGAAAGAGCATGAAAAGAACTATGCCACACATGATTTAAAAGTTGGCCATTGTCGTCTTATTTTTGAAGTTATGGAAACACTACTTGTATGAAGAGAAATTTGAAGTTCATGGTGATCATTGTAGTATTCAGTACTTCTTCTCTCAACATGACCTCAACATAAGACAGCACCATTGGCTAGAGTTTATAAAAGATTATGATTTTCCAATCAAGTATTTTCCAGGAAAGGGTAATGTAGTGGCTGATGCTCTTAAATAAAAATCAACTATTGATATGGCAGCAATGTGTGGTAAGTGGTCTTTAGTGGAAGAATTTCAAGATATAGATATGAAAATCGAATTTGTTGATGACAAGATCATGCTGGTAGCGTTGTCTGTCTTTGAACTAACTCTGATATAGCAAAATAAAGAGAAATAGTTTGAAGACCTAGAGTTCCGTAAGATTTATGATCATATCTCGCAGAGGCCAGATTTTATGATCAACAATTGGACCATATAATCCAAACTCTTAAGGATATGCCCCGAGCCAGTGTGTTAGACTTTGGGAAAGAGTGGGATGAACATCTCTCTTTGCATGAATTTGCCTACAATAATAGATACCACACGAGCATCGGAATGGCTCCATTCAAAGTGTTGTATGGAAGTAAGTGTTGTACACTGGTGTGTTGGGAAGAAGTCGAAGTTAAAAGCTATCATGGACCTTCTCTTATAACTGATACAATGGAGAAAATACAAAAAGTCCAAGACAGATTAAAGGTTGCGTGATCTCATCAAAAGAGTTACACTGATAATTGCCATAGACTTCTCAAATTTCAAGTGGGAGACAAGTTTTTCTTGAAAGTTTCTCCGATAAAGGGTACTATCAGGTTTGGACAGAAGGGCAAGCTTGCTTCACGATTTGTAGGACTATTTGAAATTTAGAGCAGAGTTGGAGATATGGTCTATCAGTTAGAATTACCACCTCAACTCACTGGAGTTCATAACTTGTTCCATGTGTCGATGCGTAGGAAGTATCTTCCAAACCCTTCTCATGTCCTCGAGATTGATGACATCCAAGAGAAGCCGGATGTGAGCTATGAAGAGCATCCTTTTCATATCATTGACAAATGGACCAAGTGTCGTATACCTGTACAATTAAATGGGTCAAAATTGTTGGAAGTAGGTGGGTCTCGTGGATAGATTTTCAAAACTTTTGACCCACTTGACACAGGGATCAACTATCCATAAGACCAAAACCCAATCCAGGATGCGTTACCCTCAATCTCGTGACCATGTACAGTAAAAATTATACCAGCACTAAACATCCAAAATAACCTACGACATGCAAGAAGTAGATCATACCTTTGGAGACCCGCAGTGCTCTAATGGACTTCTTCAAGACCTCTTAGCCTTCCACGCTATGACCCCCGAATTGGAGTTCTTTTCTCAAGAAGAACGGTGGAATCTTCAGGAGAAAATCCCAACTCGAAACTCCAAGGAACTAGAAGAGAGAAGGAGAGAAACTCGTGCAACTCTTGCACGAAAGGGTTTTGGGCGTGAGGGGAGGCTCTTTTGGACGTCCAAGTCTATTTTATAGACTTCCATATCTCTCCCTTGTCTAATTGAAATAGAAGTCTTACTTCCAAAGCAATTAGCAAGTTTCTCCTTTCTTATCCTTTCTTTCTAGAGTTCGAGTCGGATTACTATTTTCCAATAACTTGGGCTAGCGTGGGGACCACTAGGGATTCCTTAGAAAGCTGGCTCCAACTGGAACACCGCGACCCCACATCTCATGTGCAATCCGGGCCCACAGTTAACTGCAAATAACACCACTATATAAATGCAATTGCACTCCAGTCTTAGGAATAAATTACAATGAAGACCCTAAACTTCCCAATTACCACAAGTAGGCCCCTCTATCAATATCCGTGGATCAATTGGAATAAACTCGTCTCTTCCAATCTAAGTTCCACATCTTATTATCCTTGAGCCCCAATTAATCACAGTAATCATCAGTACCATCCAATTAACTCTTAATTCAGATGGGTGCGCACTTACTAATGACAAATCCATTAATTGGCACAAGGGGATAATATAGATAGATTCCATCTTGATCATTCAACGTTCCCACAGTTCTACTACCATATACCCAAGACACCGAGGTGTTAACCTATAGTCGGCCTCACTCATTGGTGACTCAAAGCAAATGAATAGATAGAAACTTGAGTTCGTCAATGTCTCAGGATTGAGAGCCTATTGCTAGGGAATTATGAGAGCATACCTTATTATTGAGACGGAATTCCATAAGGTGCATCTCATGGTCCTTCAATACATCCAATGTACCAGCACCGTGATCCAGAATCTTACATTCTGATGATTGAGACAAATCACACTATCTCATAGTGATCAAAGTGCTGCAACCTTATCAAATGAGATGCCCAATCTCATTACTGGTTGTGAAGCTATTTTAAGCATAAGATTTGTGACATATATCTCCCGTGTGTGGATCTCATCCATGCACATATATCACATCTAATATACTAATGGGACCCGGTTCAACTCATGAACCATTATGTCATACGTATTGGTCATGTGCTTGAAGTAGTAAAATAACATTCATCTCATGAAAGTAAAGCATGATTTTATTGATAAATAAAGAAATTAATCAATTTATTACATCAACTGATGGATTGAGTCCACAAAATCTAACAATCTCCCACTTGGGCTCAATGCCAGTCAGGGTTGCATCTCATGCCCAACCCTTCTACATGTTGCTCAAAGACTTTGGTAGTCAAAGGCTTAGTAAAGGGATCTGCCAAATTGTCTGCAGAGGCTATCTTGGTAATAGCAATATCACCTCTCTGCACAATCTCTCTGACTAAGTGATACTTCCTCTGTACATGCTTTTGGCTTTTATGGCTTCTGGGTTCCTTTGACTGAGCGACTGCCCCGCTGCTGTCACAGTAAACTGTGAGTGGCTGTCGTGCCAAAGGTACCACCCCAAGTTCCAAAAGGAATCTTTTAAGCCATACTGCTTCCTTAGCTGCTTCACAAGCTGCTACATATTCAGCCTCCGAGGTTGAATCAGCGGTACATTCTTGTTTTATACTCCTCCAGCTAATAGCTCCGCCTCCAAGCATAAATACATAACCAGAGGTGGATTTCCTAGAATCCTTATCTGACATAAAGTCAGAATCTGTGTATCCGACTGGAATCAACTCATCACTGCTATAAATCAACATGTAATCTCTAGTCCTTCTCAAGTATTTGAGAATACATTTTACAGCAGTCCAATGTTCAGGTCCTGGATTAGATTGATATCTGCTGACTAGGCCCACTACATAACAGATATCTGGTCTAGTACATAACATAGCATACATGAGGCTACCAACAGCCGAAGCGTATGGTATCGACCTCATTTGCTCCTTTTCCTCGGGTGTCTTAGGACACTGATCCTTGGAAAGGTGCACTCCATGCCTGAAAGGTGTGATACCCTTCTTGGAGTCTTGCATTGCAAACCGTACTAGCACCTTATCTATGTATGCAGCTTGGGACAAGCCAATCATCCTATTTTTCCGGTCTCGATAGAGTTTGATCCCTAGGATGTAGCTAGCTTCTCCCAAGTCCTTCATATCAAAAGTCTTGGCTAACCAAACTTTTACCGTTGACAACATTCCTATGTCTTTCCCGAGGAGAAGGATGTCATCGACATATAAAACCAGAAAAACTACCCTGTCACCTTCACTTTTCATGTACACACATGACTCATCCGGATTTTGACAAAAACCAAATGACTTGATTGCCTGGTCAAAACGGATATTCCAGCTTCGGGATGCCTGCTTCAGTCCATAAATAGACTTCTGCAGCTTGCAAACTTTTTGCTCCTGGTTTTTAGCTACAAAACCGTCTGGCTGCACCATATAGATGTCTTCCTCAAGATGGCCGTTGAGAAAAGCCGTCTTGACATCCATTTGCCAAATCTCGTAATCGAGATGAGCCGCAATGGATAAGAGTATCCGGATGGATTTGAGCATGGCTACTGGCGAGAAGGTTTCCTCATAATCGATCCCCTCTTTCTGAGTATATCCTTTCGCAACAAGCCTAGCCTTATAAGTCTCCACTCTTCCATCTGGTCCTCTTTTTCTCTTGTAGACCCACTTGCACCCAATAGGTTTAATATTGGCAGGCAAGTCCACAAGTATCCAGACCTGATTTGAGTACATAGACTCCATCTCAGCTTTCATAGTATCTTGCCAGCGTCCCGAGTCTAAGTCATTTATTGCTTCATCATAGTTAGAGGGATCTTGTTCTGGCTCTTCTGGGATTGCTTCATAAGACTCTCCCAAGAATGAGAACCGGTCAGGGGGTCTGACAATCCTCCCACTACGACGAGGTACTGGTGTAACTACTAGGTCTGGTAAGGGCGGTTCTTCCTCAAGTCCGGTCATACTTGGATTTGGAATTGATTGCTCCTGAATCTCTTCCAAGATCACCTTTTCTAAAAATTTCTGGTCCATCATATAATCTTCCTCCAGAAAAACCGCATTGGTGCTGACCAGCACTTTCTGCTCTCTGGGATTATAGAATAACCAACCTTTAGTTCCTTTAGGATATCCTACAAATGTGCATACTTCCGACTTCGCTTCCAACTTATCCGTCTTAACCTTGAGCACGTGTGCTGGACAACCCCAAATGTGTAAATGTTGTAGACTAGGCTTTCGCCCAGACCACAATTCCCGGGGAGTCTTAGGTATAGACTTAGATGGTACGAGGTTTAGTATGTACATTGCAGTATCCAAAGCATATCCCCAAAAGGATATAGGTAATCTTGAGAAACTCAACATAGACCTAATCATATCTAAAAGAGTCCGGTTCCTTCTTTCTGCTACTCCATTCTGTTGAGGCATACCAGGAGCAGACAACTGGGATAGAATCCCATTTTCTGATAAGTAACCCATAAAATCAGCAGAGAGATATTCCCCTCCTCGATCTGATCGAAGAGTCTTGATACTCTTACCTAATTGCTTTTCCGCTTCTGCTCGAAATTCTTTGAACTTTTCAAAAGCTTCGGACTTGCGGTGCATAAGGTATATGTAACCATATCTTGAGTAATCATCTGTGAAAGTGATGAAGTACTCATATCCTCCTCTGGCCCTGACATTAATGGGTCCGCAGACATCAGTATGCACTAATTCCAATAAATCTTTGGCCCTATTACCCTTAGCTGAAAAGGGTCTTTTAGTCATTTTACCTTCCAAACAGGACTCACAGATAGGCATTGGTTCTACCACCAATGAAGGTAAGATACCATCTTTCACTAGCCTCTCAATCCTGTTAAGGTTTATATGACCTAGCCTCAGGTGCCAAAGTTTTGTTGGATTAGATGAAGGTGACTTTCTCTTTAATGATGATCTACTAATTGTTTCAGTATCATGTATCTCATACATCGTGGGAGTTAACAAATAAAGTCCATTGGTTACCTTGCCAGAACATATGAAAGTACCATTCCTCTTTATGACAACTTCAGTACCAAAAGTAATAGAATAACCTTTATTCACCAAACTAGAAACTGAAATTAAATTCCGCCTTAAAGACGGTACATATAATGTTTCTGACAAAACCAATTTCTTATTTGAAAAACATAAAGTAATGACTCCTACTGAAACAGCCTCCGCCTTAGCGTCAGATCCTAGGTTGACAATGATTTCTCCATCACTTAGCCTCCTGGTTTCCCTAAACCCCTGCAACGTATTACATATGTGATTAGTTGCCCCGGAATCCACACACCAGGATTCTGAAGTACCAGTTGCAAAACTAACTTCAGATATAAGTGACTCAATCATACCTGGGGTCTTTTTCTTAGACAGATATTCTGGACAATTCCTCTTCCAATGTCCTGTCTTACCACAATGGAAACACTTTCCTTTTGTCCCTGAACCCTTAGCTTTAGCCACACCACCAGTTGGACCATTCTCCACCTTAGGACCCTTTGGAACTGATTTCTTTTTGCCTTTCCGCCCTTTGCCTTTCGGCTTGGACTTGG
This sequence comes from Sextonia rubra, assembly GCA_037013555.1. Classification (NCBI taxonomy): domain Eukaryota; kingdom Viridiplantae; phylum Streptophyta; class Magnoliopsida; order Laurales; family Lauraceae; genus Sextonia; species Sextonia rubra. Next base: position 72,824,614 of record JASUAD010000001.1, read on the forward strand.
CATCTGACTTTTCTGTCATTAAGGCAGTTGGTTTCTTCTTCATAATCCCTTCAGTTGCTACCAGCTGACTAGATAGCTCAGCTAGAGTCAGATTCATTTTATTCATATTATAATTGACCTTGAAATTGTTGAATGACTCTGGTAGTGACTCAAGGATTATGTCAATCTGCGATTCTGCATCAATCGCAGCTCCCAGTACATCTAACTCATTTAATGAGTCCATCATTTTCAACATGTGTTCCTGTACTGATGTACCTTCAGCCATCTTGGTGCTAATGAGCACTCTCATGGCTGCCTGCCTAGCAGGTCTGCCTTGTTCTGCAAACATCTCCTTTAAGTTCGATATCATATCATATGCAGTCTTATAAGATTGATGTTGATGTTGCAGCATACTAGACATGGATGCCAGAATGTAACATCGGGCCATCTCATCGTCTTTGGCCCATTTGGTGTAAAGGTCCTTTTCTGCTTCTGATGCATCTGGGCCAGGCTCTTCAAGGGGGTTTTTGGTAAGGACATATTTATATCCTGAAGCTGTCAGGACAATATCCAGATTCCGTTTCCAGTCTACATAGTTGGATCCCACCAACTTATTCTGGTTGAGGATGGTCGCAAGTGGATTGAAAGTATTCGAATTCATGCTTGTAATACTGTAGCACATAACCATACATTCAATTAATGAATTTAAATGACATTAGGGTTTAGTATTCTACCAAATTTATGTGGGAATCCTCATAACCACAAAATTCAGAATACATCGGAATCCCAATCCTGCGGGGTATGCCTCCTTGGGGAGTGCAAATACCTCCTAGACTGGTGCGGATCAAAGTTGGTCAAAATTTGGATTAAGACTAACTATCCATGATCCCCTTCATTCATTACAATCTAGGTATCTCATACCAAATAATGTATGACTCCCGATTAGCTTTGGTTTCTAAAATACATGATGCAAATCCTTAGGGATACTACATCATTATTTTAGTTAAGTGTGACCCACCAACTAGCATTGCATGACAACCGTTGTGGGTAGCTCCTCCTTGGGGAGTGGGCTCCCACCCCGTCTCATCAACACTATCCATAGGAGATCCATATCCAGTATCCAGATAAATACAAGCCCTCCGTGGGGAATGGCCATTCTCAAAATGGCGCGAGGCTAATACTTTCCTTACAATGGACCTATGGTGGAAAACCATGGGGATTTTTATATATATAGAAATGCCCCGCTCCCACTTAATATTTTAGAGTTGAGGATTTCCTTATAGGTGTATGGGTCCATCAAATATAGGTATATATTCATCCCATGATAAGACCAATGATTGGTTCCAAGTCAAGTTATTTTAAAGAAAGTCCAGTTTCTAAAATTAGTGTTACCAATAGATCCATCTCATGGGCCTACCAACTCTAATTAGAATTCTTTCCAAAAATTAATTTGATTTGACCAATTTTGGAATTTGCTATGTTTGGATCAAATATGGAAATACTCTAAAATAAGCATTCATCCATAAATAGAAAGTGCTATAACAAAAGACTAGTCCTCTCCTCCACATGACCCAGGCGGAAAAGACTTCTTGGACTTCTAGACTTTCCAAAACTTTGGGATTCCTCAAACTCTTTGGGCATCTCCAAAACACCTTTTGGTAATCTTCAAACTCTTTGATTAGGAGTCCAACTTCTCTTTCCTTCTTTGTTTCGGACATCTCCAGAATTTACAAATTTTAAAAATACATAAATTCCTATGTCTCTATAATGAGACTTACATGGTAGTCTAAACATGGAAATAAAAGGGCTATAGGGAAATTCACCATGCCTTGCCCTTTCACGGGAAACCAAGGAGACCATGATGCCCTTTACACTTAGCCACGAATAAACCAATAATCAAAAGGAAAGAAAAACATGTGGGTCATATGGAGAGGACATTATCACCTGCAAGTTAGTATCTCATACAACAATGCATCTCACAAAACCAAGTTGCCAAACCACAATAGAAAAACAAGATGCCAAATATTTTGCTACCACGATATAAGACCCCCTATGCAACGGGGGTCCGGGGGCAGTGCCCCCGGCGGGGGTCGAGCTGCCCGGTCAGCTCGCTGGGTTCCAAGGGGCAGCGCCCCTGGCGGGGGCTCGGGGGCAGCGCCCCCGAAAAAAAAAAAAAAAAAAAAAAAACAACAATAACTCAGACCAAGAACAAGATGATTCTGCCTAGGTTCGGCTAGCCGATCTGGTCCCTACGGTTAGCCAACAGACCTCTATAGCCATAGTGGTCACTTTGACTAACCGACCTGACGAACCCAGAAATTTGGGTTCTTTTCTGATTCGGCTCCTGCTGTACCTAATCACCTCTAATGATCTCAGTATGTTTTAATGGCATCTTATCATCCTCCTATTATGATTAAAACCTTTTGTGACTTTCCAAACATGTATCTACTACGAGAGCAAGCAAACCCAATAATCACTGATCCTATCATAGCCCTTGCTCTATCCTCTTCGCATCTCATGTGAAGATTAGAACAAGATTACTGATCTAACATGATTAGAGATGAGGTATGTCTCTAATACCAATTGTTGGAAGTAGGTGGGTCTCGTGGATAGATTTTCAAAACTTTTGACCCACTTGACACAGGGATCAACTATCCATAAGACCAAAACCCAATCCAGGATGCGTTACCCTCAATCTCGTGACCATGTACAGTAAAAATTATACCAGCACTAAACATCCAAAATAACCTACGACATGCAAGAAGTAGATCATACCTTTGGAGACCCGCAGTGCTCTAATGGACTTCTTCAAGACCTCTTAGCCTTCCACGCTATGACCCCCGAATTGGAGTTCTTTTCTCAAGAAGAACGGTGGAATCTTCAGGAGAAAATCCCAACTCGAAACTCCAAGGAACTAGAAGAGAGAAGGAGAGAAACTCGTGCAACTCTTGCACGAAAGGGTTTTGGGCGTGAGGGGAGGCTCTTTTGGACGTCCAAGTCTATTTTATAGACTTCCATATCTCTCCCTTGTCTAATTGAAATAGAAGTCTTACTTCCAAAGCAATTAGCAAGTTTCTCCTTTCTTATCCTTTCTTTCTAGAGTTCGAGTCGGATTACTATTTTCCAATAACTTGGGCTAGCGTGGGGACCACTAGGGATTCCTTAGAAAGCTGGCTCCAACTGGAACACCGCGACCCCACATCTCATGTGCAATCCGGGCCCACAGTTAACTGCAAATAACACCACTATATAAATGCAATTGCACTCCAGTCTTAGGAATAAATTACAATGAAGACCCTAAACTTCCCAATTACCACAAGTAGGCCCCTCTATCAATATCCGTGGATCAATTGGAATAAACTCGTCTCTTCCAATCTAAGTTCCACATCTTATTATCCTTGAGCCCCAATTAATCACAGTAATCATCAGTACCATCCAATTAACTCTTAATTCAGATGGGTGCGCACTTACTAATGACAAATCCATTAATTGGCACAAGGGGATAATATAGATAGATTCCATCTTGATCATTCAACGTTCCCACAGTTCTACTACCATATACCCAAGACACCGAGGTGTTAACCTATAGTCGGCCTCACTCATTGGTGACTCAAAGCAAATGAATAGATAGAAACTTGAGTTCGTCAATGTCTCAGGATTGAGAGCCTATTGCTAGGGAATTATGAGAGCATACCTTATTATTGAGACGGAATTCCATAAGGTGCATCTCATGGTCCTTCAATACATCCAATGTACCAGCACCGTGATCCAGAATCTTACATTCTGATGATTGAGACAAATCACACTATCTCATAGTGATCAAAGTGCTGCAACCTTATCAAATGAGATGCCCAATCTCATTACTGGTTGTGAAGCTATTTTAAGCATAAGATTTGTGACATATATCTCCCGTGTGTGGATCTCATCCATGCACATATATCACATCTAATATACTAATGGGACCCGGTTCAACTCATGAACCATTATGTCATACGTATTGGTCATGTGCTTGAAGTAGTAAAATAACATTCATCTCATGAAAGTAAAGCATGATTTTATTGATAAATAAAGAAATTAATCAATTTATTACATCAACTGATGGATTGAGTCCACAAAATCTAACAAAAATTCTTTGGGAATATCATGGACCAAAATAAACAATGCGGGAGCTAAAGGAACAAGTTCGAGAGAAGTATTCAGGACTTTCACCTAAGGTATGCAGCATTCAGAAGATCGAATGATCTTAAAGAAGGGGAGGATATAAGGTCCAAACTCGAATTAATCTTAATTTACAATAATTAATCTTCATTTATCTTAATTAATGCTTATTTAGACTAATTCAACTCAAAATCCCTTAGGTTTAGGTCATGGATAGGTAGTTGGCATTCGAACCTTACTTAAGTAGTCAAAAAGCTTCATGTAATTTAGAGCTACATGGTTTGCATCATCTTGGCACCATATTTAGTGCATTATGTGTTATTCATCTTGTGGATCATCTTTCATAATTGTGCCAGCTCAATTCGGATCTATCTTCATACAACTAAGGCCCTATTTGACTCAAACTATAATTTTCTCAAAAACAATGGACTTGTTTGTAAATTTTAAAAACTCTGGATTTAAAAACCAACTCCACTGTTCTTTCCTTCCATCTCCTTCTTTTTGTTGCTAGAGCACTTCTTCTTCACACCTTCACCTTCATCAATAGTTGTAAATCAAGCATTGGAGCTATGCATGTGAGATTCAAGGCTTCTATCTTTTTTCTTTTGTTTCCTTGTTCATCCTCTTTCTCTTAGAACTCACAATCTCACTTCATCATCTTCCCTACATCTCACTAAGGTAAAGTCTGCACCTCCATTTCAACGCTTTGAGCTTAAATAAGTGAAGGAAACTCAATTTGGTAACATGCATGCATCTCTTACTCATTTCAGCCATTACATGTCATTGCATGTCTTAAATCATCTTCTATTGAAGCTTTCTCTAACATCAAACCAAGGGAGAAGTTGATTTGGGTCAAACACTGAGATAAGACAAGTATAAGAGTGTATATATGGCTATAGGCATGTCTGATTTATGTTAATTCTTGAATTACTCTCCTTAAATGCCAATTTACAACTCTTTTACCTTCTTAATTAAGAATATGTGATGATTTGAATGGTAATGAGTGAATGGTAATGAGTAAGTTCATGAAATGATGATGAAATGTAGGTTTTAAAAATGTGTGATGATAGTTTGAACATAGAAAACCATAGTGGAATTGAACGAAAGAAGCTCTATAGAGAACTGAACCACTGTACCAACATAGCTTCAAAAAGGCTGAAGCTCATGGGTAAGCCATAAATACAGTATGGCTTGAAATCCAGAGAGCCAAAAACCTGACTTTGTTCTATGGCTAACCTCACAGCTAAGAGCTAAACTCACAGCTAAGTCATGAGAAGCACTATGGCTAAGCTGTAGATAAGTCGTGGTCTAGTAGTAGGCTTCGTATGGCTAAGCCGTAGGCCAACATATGGTTAAGCCATAACTGCGAAAGAATCTAGTGAAAAGCTTTGTACACACAGTTAAGCCGTAAAAACCCAATAAACTTAAGGAAATTAAAGATTTCCAAAGACCATGTAGGGCCTTAGCGTTGGTACTTTACCTTGACTAAATTAGCCAAATAGCAATCAAATAATGAGGAGAAAGAGTATAGAGCTCTCACTCACTCTCTCTTGATTTTCCGGTTGTTTCCTGACGTCACGTCATAGGTATTGGCATAAGAAGAGGTGTCCATTGCCTACATAATGTGAAACTAAGATTATTTGTAATACATCGACATCAGACGTTTTATAAATATGCCATATTGAATGACTATGGAAACAAGGATTATCTTAGAATAGGGTTGGTTAGCAAATAACCTTGATAACCTTTCAATTCAAGTGCATTCATATTGTTTAAGTAAGCTTTGCCCTTATCATGATCTAATCATATACCCATTCTTCTTAGTGAGCCTTGAGGCAAAATCAGAGACAGAACTTCTACTGAGCTTGAGCATGTGAGCCAAGATAGGGGTAACTAAGGTTGAGACGGTTCGAGCTCTAATAGCTCATTTAAGTATGCATTGTTTGAATAACAGTTACTTCATTTAATTCTAATCTTTATGACTGAGTACGATCTCAAGACCAGTATATGTTTCTGTATAAGAAAGGGTCGATTGCTACATACGATAAGTAAGAAAGTAAGAATTCTGATCGGTCTTGATACATTGAGTCGACACTACTTAGTTTATACCCATAAGAGGTTCGACAGGACTGAATGAGGGTATTCAATATGCTTCCTACTACAGTAGTTTTATGAAGAGTTGGTCAGTGCTCTTAGCGTAGCTAAATGGTCTTGGCCCGACCGCTAGTGATTTCCTATAGTATGATATGCTCTCCTTAGAAAGAAAATAGCCATGTGGATGCCAAGTAATATATTATTGTATTTCTTTCTTTAATGCCTTACTCATGCTTATTCACATGCATAACATGCCTAACTTCTGATTATTGCTCTCTTTTAATCAACATGTTCTAATTCATTTGATATATCATGATAGTCTTATGTGCTTTATATTTGCTTAATTGTCGTATTAATAGTACTACCCTTGGTGTTAAAAGTACAAAACTCAATGCAGGTACGGCAGTCGACGCACCCGCAGAGGAATCCCCAACAGTACCTCAGGGTGTAAAAGAGTGGAATAAGGATAATATCTTCTACTAGATGTCCTTCGAAAAGCGTCATGGGATTATGTTTTGGGAGTTTGTTAGGATATAGTTATTCTTTGGCTTATGGTTATATTGTTAATTTGAAGCTACTGTTGAAAGACTTAACACTCTTGATAAAGGATTATGTTTAAGTATTTTAGTTGCATGTGTATGTGGAAAGGTTTAATCTATAGACTTTGGTTAATTATTAAATGAATGTGGTTTTATTAATGCCTATGATGAATTATAGGTGAATTCTCTAGGTTTTAGTTTAATTATACAAAATGAATGATACGTGTATATGGATCTTCCTCACACATACCTGTGGAATCTCCCTTGTAATAGTTTGTATATATCTTTGTATGACATAAATTGCTACCGGATTACGTATGTAGCACCTCAAGCTCCACTCCAATCCCCAATTTTCGAGTTCAGGGTGTGATAGATGGGAACAAAAGCTAAATTAATTAGTACTCCAAATTACAATTTGCATCGCAAAATTTGTGAGTAAAGAAAGTAAAAATAGATAAATCAGCTTAGAAACAATCAGAATAATAAAAGAAACAAAATATATCTGAAGCATAAAAGTCACTGCCTATGAAGATGATCCAAGATGGATTCAAGTTTCAAATCCATCTAATTAAACCGGAGACTTAAGGACTGAACTTCACCATGGATGAGGTCAAGATAAGCAACTTGATCATTATGTGTTTCCTCAAATGTTGACATTCTGGCATACAAAGAAGGATAGTCATACTCATCCTCCTCAGATGCATGTGCTTGATTAGGTTCTCGTGGAGCATCTCGGTGTCTCACATGAGAGCGAGATTGCATCACTGTGCTCAATTTAATTGGATCGGGGATTGGCATAGTCACTTCATGTACTTTTGGCAACACTCCATGGGAAAGAATAAACTTAGAAAGAATGACTCCATATGGTAAAGAGGCATTCCATGCAACAGATTGAGCTCTGAACATTGTGTCAAATATGACCTTTGGAAGATCAATTGAAAGACCTCTACCAATAGCAACCAATAAATATCCAACTCCTTGATTGAGCTCTGTATGATGACCTTGGGCCTTAATGTTGTGAGTGACAAGAATATCGAGCAATCTATATAACTCGGTGAGCTCTTTTTACTTCAAAAGAATACCAAATGGCCAAGTTCTAGCTTGACCACACAGCTCAAAGCTGATTTCATCATAATGGATACCTTCAGTTTCATCATCCATGTCGTCCGAGTCAGTGTATGGAATTGGATAATTGGGATTGGCAATGCGTGGAATTTCCAAAAATTTGTAAATTGTATTTGGAGTGATGGAAATATCTTATCCTTTAACATAAGTCTTGAAAATTCCACCAGACATCTCATACATGTTATTGTAGAATTCTCTCACTAAATCTGGGAAAACTTTAGTATTGAATTGTTAGAGAAAATACTACTGACGACGGGCAAGCAAACCACCAAATGGAAACGTCCCAAATTCACACATGTTCACTAGATGCTCAAATATAATAGCCTTTATGTAAAAAAATCTTCTCAAATTGTGTAGCACTATCCTCATTTTTGAACTTAAACGTATCAAAGGTTTATGAAGAGGAACCTTGAGCAATCTTTTCTTCTTGGAGGCAGGTATCTTTTTAGGTGCCATTTGAAGATTGAAGAAGGAACCTAAAAACCCAATGAGATTAGAACAACAATCCCTTAGTCAAAAATAATGATATCCATGAAGATACTTCATCTAGGCATTTCATTAAGCACTTGGTTTGCACAAGTATTTTTGTCCTTGGAAACAAGGTTATCATGTTTAGAGAATGATCCACTTGCTATAGAATCTTCAACTTACATAATGAAATCTTCTTAATCAAGAACCAATAACAAGAATAGAAACATTCATCTCCAAATAAACAAATCATCTCAAGAACCCATCCATTTACAAGCACAATGTATGTAAAGCAAAAAATAAATAGAAAAGATGTGACTTTGAATCTCAAAATGGACAAGAAATGGAGGAGAAAGAGAGTAGAAATTACCTTGGAGCAGTAGGAGGAAGCCAATGAAGGAGCTTGGAAAAGAGGAAAATAGCTAGGGCTCAAAAGAAATGAAGAAGAGTGAGAACAAAATATAACAGATGGACGTATTTAAAAGAAAATTCCAGGGCCCGATTGATCGGACAAGTGGTCCAATCAATAGGATTCCACATCTATGGTTAGTCAAAAACTAGGACAAAATCAGTGATTTTTTTTTGTTTTTGTTTTTTTTTTTTTTTGACTGATTTGAAGTCCCACTTATTAAAGGATTTTAGCAAGAGAAATGATATAATTAAAAATCTCGAATTACTCAAAACACCCTTAAGAAACAACGATGCAAAACCTTAAACATGCTAAAATCATGAAAATCCTCGACGATCAAACACGATGATCTGCAAAATTTAAAATCCAACTAAATTGAGGCAACACATACTTGGAATTGATATATGTGTGAAATACGTGTGTGAGAGATAAGCTCAACTTGGAATAGGCACAAATAAATTAATGATTAGCTAGAGAACAACCTTTGTTAGGTACAAAGTGAAATGCAAACTTTAACAGAAACACATGACCCAATCAAAGTGAGTATGAGGCTCCCCCTTAATGTGGCAACCTATTATTATTATTGTTATTATTTTTTAATTTCCTGAGCAAAATGTCAAAAACCTTCAGTGGCGGCTACACGGTAGGTACCCCTATATTTTTATTACTTTCACCTCGGTAGCCTTTTCCTCCACGTTCAAGATAATAAATTGGAAATACTGCCAATCATAACAGCATAGAGGACTATCAATGTTGGTCAAACATGACAGCGCCATCCTAGTGTTTAAGAGATTTTTACAATAGATTTCATCTTTTCAGCTCATTCATTTTTTTTAATCACTAAGAAGGGAGCAAGGGAATGGGGAAAACTCAAAGTCAATGATTCAAAAAAGTGTAAACCCTTTATGACCATGACTCCAACCAATCCTAGAGTCACACCAACCCTAAGTGAGTGTCCAAGAGAGTAATCATGTACATTCGAGATAACAAAAAACCTAAATAGTGTACCAGGATAATTAGCTCAATAAATACCGCAAGTTAAGGTGAATCACATGCTAAATGATCATAAAATCTAAGTGAAAAAGCATGCATGTGCAAACGAAAAGATGAATGACAAAATTCAGAATATAGGCCAATGCCTAGGGACTTGCAAAAGGATTCAAACCTAAGAGGCATAAGAGGTTTAGTGAAGATGTCCACTAATTGATTTTCATTAACAATGTGCTCCAAAACTAAGATTTTTTCCTCAACCAAGTCTTTAATGAAATGGCGGCTTATGTCAATGTGCTTTGTTCGAGAATGTTGAACAGGGTTCTTAGAGATATCTATGATATTATTGTTATCATAGTACACTATCATAAGCCCTTGTTTAATCCTGTAATTTGACAACATCTGTTTCATCCACAACAGTTGCGTACAGCAACTTCCAGTTGCAATATACTCAACCTCAACTGTAAAGAGTGAGATTGACATTTGCTTTCTGTAGTGCCATTCAACAAGATTGTTGCCAATGAAGAAGCAACTACTAGATGTCCTCTTTCTATCATCTACACATCTAGCCTAGTCAGCATCAGAATAGCCAACTAGAGTCGTGTTAACATGCCGAGACAACTAAATGCCGTAGTCCATTGTAGCACTCACCTACTTCATAATCCTCTTAACGACTTTAACATGGGATTCCTTTGGTTTGGACTGATATCTAGCACATACACCAACACTAAATGAGATATCAGGTCTACTAAATGTAAGATGCAGTAGACTTCCAATCATGCTGCGATACACTGTGTCATTCACATCCTTCCCTTTTGAACCCAAACTAATCTTTATAAAAGAACTCATGGGGTTTCTTTCCTGTTTAGATGTCTTCATCCCAAACTTTTCAGCAGGTTATTTGCATATTTGGGTTGTGAAATAAAGATACCATCAGCACTCTACTTGATTTGCAACCCTAGAAAGAACACCAATTCACTAGCCATACTCATTTCAAATTCGCTAGCCATGATTTTAGAGAACATATTTTCCAAATACTGTGAACTTGACCCAAACACAATATCATCAACATACACTTAAGCAATCAGAATATCCTTATCCTCATTTTTTTTATGAAAAGTGCTTTGTTAGCACCACCCCTTTTAAAACTATTCTTAAGCAAAAAGGTAGTTAACCATTCATATCAGGCAAAGGGGCTTACTTCAAACTGTGAGGTCCAAACCCGAAATAATCCTAATTAGCTATAATTATTTTTGTTTCACTCTAATTAATCTCTATATTAGACTAATTCAATTCAAACCCTTTGGGTTTGGGTCATGGATAGATAGTTGGGTCGGGTTCGAACCTTACTTAAGTAGTCAAGGACCTCCTTGTAATTTAGAGTTTCATGGTTTTGCATCATCTTAGCACCATATTAATTGCATCATGTGTATTTTATCTTGTGAGTCAACTTCCATGTTTGGCCCAGCTCAATCTAGATCCATCTTGGTCCAACTAGAGTCTAATTCACTCAAATAGAAATTCTCTAAAAAAAACAATGGAATTGCTTGCAATTTCCAATAGATCTTGATTTAAAACAGCTAACCACCTCATTTCCCTCTCCGTCCTCTCTAAACCTCAATTAGAGTTCCATCTTCTCCTTCTCTCTCTCCCTCCTTTTCATCAAATCTAAAGTTTGGAGCTATTGCATGTTGGAGCCAAAGCTCTGATTTGTTTTCCCCACCATCTTCTTGCTCACCTTCTACCTTTAAAACTCACAATTTCATCTCCTCCTTTTTCCTCTTCTTCAATCTACAACTCTTTAAGGAAAGGGGCAGCTCATTTTAGTTCTTTGAGTTTAATTGAGTGAAGGAGACTCAATTTAGTGACATGCATGCATCTTATACCCATTTTACCCATTGCATGTCTCTGCATGTCTTAGATTATCTTCTATTGAGGCTTTCTCCACCATCAAACCAAAGGAAGAGCTTATATTCAAGTAAAGCATTGAGATAAGTATATTCAAGTAAAGCACTGAGATAAGGCAAGTATAAGAGTGTATATTGCTGCATGTTTGTCTTGTTATATTGATTCTTGAAGAACTCTCCTTTAAATAATAGTCTACAACTTTTGCACCCCTTTTAATTTAAGAATATATGATGGTTTAAGTGATGATGAATGTGTTTATGCATGAATGATGAAATGTGGGTTTTGAAATGTAAAATGATAGATTGAAACAAAGAAAACAATAATAGAACCCAGATTGGAGAAGTTCTGTATTGAACTTTTGTTTTAGAAGTTGTTTGAGAAAATCTAAGCTTACGGCTAATCCGTAAGTTATTTTACGGGTAACTTTCCAGAAACCTAGAACCTGACAAAAATGACGAGTTGAAACTTTTCTTCTACAGCTAAGCCGTAGGCTAAATGATGGTTGAGCCCTAACTGCGAAAAATTTTGGTGAACACGGCTAAGCCCCATGGCCTATCCACTGTTAAGCCGTAAAAACATAGGAACTTAGGTAAATTAGGAATATTCAAAAACCTTGTAAGGCCTTGGAAATGGTACTGTATCTTGAAAAAACTAGCCCAATGGTAATTAAATATTCAGAAGAAAGAGTGTGGAGCTGTCAGTCATTCCCTCTTGATTTTCTGGATAGTTCTGACGTCACGTCTTGGATGTTGGCATAAGAAGAGGTGTCTGTTGCCTACACAATATAACACCAAGATTTTTGGTAATACGTCAATACCAGACATTTTATGAATACACTATATTGAATGACTAAGGAAACACGGATTATCCTAGCTAGGGTTGGCTAGTGAACATCCTTGTTAACCACTCAATCCAAATGCATTCATATTGTTTAGGTAAACCTTTCTCTCAACATGATTTAACGATGTACTTGTTCCTCGAAGTGAACCTTTAGGCAAAATTGGAGATAGAACTTCTACTGTGCGTTGGCCCGTGAGCCAAGATAGGTGTAGCTAAGGTTGAGAGGGTTCGAGCTCTAATAGCTCATTTAAGTATACATTGTTTGATTATCAATTCTTTATTTGATTTTAATTTTTATGATTGAATACGGTATCAAGACGGTATTTGTTTCTGTATAAGAATGAGTCAATCACTACTTAAGATAAGTATAAAAAGATGAATTCGATCAGTCTTGAGGCATTGAGTCAACACCATTTAGCTTATACCTATAGGAGGTTCGATAGGACCAAATGAGGGTATTCTATATATTACCCACTACAGTATTTTTATGAAGAGTTGGTCGGCATTCTTAGGATAGCTAGATGGTCTTGACTCGAGTGCTAGTGATTTCCCACCATATGATATGCTCTCCTTAGAGAGAAGATAACCATGTGGATGCCAACTAGTATGTTAATACGTTTCTATTTTTTATTCCCCACTCATGTTTATTTACATGCACAACATGTCTAGTTTCCGCTATTGCTCTCTCTAATCGATATCTTTAATATGTCTTCTAATTTATTTGAAACATCATAACAATTCTGTATGTTCTTATACTTGCTTAACCATCGTGCTAACAGTGTTACCTTTAGTATTACAAGTTCAGAACCTGATGCTAGTACGGCAATCAATGCGGCCCTAGAGGGATCCCCAATGAAACCTCTGGGTGTAGATGAGTAGAATGAGGATGACGTGTTCTACTAGTCATCCAACGTAGTGCGTTGTAAGGTCTCGTCTTTGTTTTACTTAGGCTTAGCCATGTTTTGGGTTTATGGAGGACTCATACCATCTTTATCATGTTGTTTAGAGTTATTGTTTAATGGACATGCCATTTTGTATTCATATATATGTTTTGGTATCTTAGGATTGTGTGCATGTGGATGGTTTAATTAATGGATTTTGGTTTACATTAACAAATGAATGTCTTTATTAGTGTCTATGATAAATATAGGTGAATTCTCCAGGTTTCCACTTAATTATGAAAATAATTGTTACGTGTGTGTGAATCTTCCTCACACGTAACTATGGAATCACCCTTGTAGCAGTTCGTGCATGTCTTGACATAGCACGGATTGCTTCAGGTTACCTGTGATGCACATTGGGATCCACACTAATCCCCAATTTTTGGGTTCAGGGCATGACATACGTAAGTAATGGTATCAGAGAATTAATAAGTCAATTAAAAGACTTATAATCCTAGGAAACATGGTGAGGATACAATAGGATCGGTTAGGGAATAGATTTGGTATAAGCCATTATAGTTTGCTTTGCTTTACACATTAAGGTGTTGTAGGTGACTAATCAGTGAGATACCTACAAGTAAATGGTTTTCGGATTAGGAATTGGTAACAATATGGGAGATAACAAATATGATGAAGTGACGTTAGAGGAAATGGATCTCCACCGCATCCACCCCCTCATCCTACATACGGTACAGATGAATGTTTCATGATTATGATGCATCAATTAGCTACGAGCAATGCCAATCAAGCAATAATGTAGATGCAATTAGCAGCTCTGTTGGAAAGGCAGAATCAGGTTAGTGATCCTAACTCCTTATATGAGAAGTTTAGAAAGAGAGGAGCTGCAGCATTTACAAGAAGAGAAGATCCATTCAGAGCAGATGAGTAGTTTGTACATACGAAGAATGTCTTTGATTCACTAACTTGAATGCAAAAGCAATAAGTAATCCTAGGAACATCTATGTTCAGAGCTGTCATGGATACATGGTGGAAGAGTATCCATGAATATATCAAAGTAATGCCAAAAGCTACCGTTTGGGATACTTTTAAGAAACAATTCTGAAAGAAGTTTATTCCGAAACATGTAAGTCGTAAAAAGAAGGTGGAGTTCCTCACTCTACAACAAGGCACCATGATTGTAGTAGAGTATGTACACGTCTTTGGTCAACTCTCCTGGTTTGCCTTGGATTTGATTGACACAGAGAAAAAGAAAGTCGAAAGGTTCCTTGAAGGTTTAATGCCAACTATTAAAAGACATGCTAAGACATTCTAGCATCCAGAGGAGTATGATGACACTATGGAGAGGGCCTATGTAGCTGAAGAAATAAAAAAGAGTCTGTTTTTGGGAGAATCTAGAAAGAATGCCCTATATTCTAAAAAAATCTGTAGTATTCTAACAAACAGAAAGGAGTCACTAGTGGGTCATCAAGATTAGTCTGTGGCATGTGCGGGAAGAACCACGACACAAGCAAGTGCTAGAGGGTTATAAGAGCCTATTTCTATTGTGGCTCGATGGACTACCGCTTGTCAGAATGCCAAAAGAGAAAGAACACTACTTAAGTCTAGCAATAGCAGTACCAGTAGCCTCATAGAGCAGCACCACCCACTCCTCACATCAGTAACAATAGCCAAGAAAGGCCAAGGACAGGCGCGACAAGGTCAAGGACAATAAAGACAAGGTCAGTAAAGACAAAGACAACTAAACCGACCTCAAAAGCAAGGTCTCGCATACGCATTAACTTACGAGGAAGCAAAAGCGGTAAATCATGTGGTTGTAGGTAATGTTTTTGTTTGTGATATAGAAGCTAAGGTTTTATTTGATTCTAGATCTTCGCATTCTTTTATTGTACCTCAATTATTCAATAGGATGCGGGAGCCACCAGAGCAGCTACTGTATGTGTTGATTGTTAGTACCCCTATGGCAAGTGGGTGTTCTGCAAAGTCTTTTATCAAGACTGCAGGGTCTCGATTGGTGAGATGCTATTACTAGCGGAGCTCATTTTGCTACCAATGCATGACTTTGACGTAATCTTAGGCACAGGCTAGTTGTCTAAGTATAAGGCCTGTATGGACTATTTCCATAAGACCATTACCGTGAAAGTAGATGAAGCCGGTCCAAGTGTCACCTTTGAAAGTGAAAAAAGAGTTCGAATAGTAGGCTAATCATCACAACCCGAGCCCAGAAATCGGGGGTTAGTGAAAAGCCAAACCAGTGACACACGTACTCCTATGCACGTACATCCAAACTCAGTTCAGATGCACACACACAAGGGATCTAACACGTGCGAACTAAGCGTACGCGGAAGCTGTACATATCATAGCAAGCAACAAAGAAATAGCGGAAGCTAAAAATGGCAAAAACCAAATACGAGTCTGAATACACACCAAAATACATCAAAACCATGATATAGAAAATAATACAAGAGTGACAAAGGCCAAAGTGGTAAAATACAAAATCTCCAAAAAACAAAACAAATAGACGGCTAATGATATGCATGAACGCACTAGGCAGAAGGGATCAAGCCCACTCTGCCAGGCCGGAGGGAGCCTCTACGAAGTCCTGCCCTTTAGTCTCCTCGACCGCCGGGGAGCCGGACACGGGATCTGTGCCTGCAACACCACAGACAGCACCATGAATACAACGATCCAGCAAATATAAGTAACAGGGATGTAACACTCATAGTATTTAATTGAATAAGGACAGAAGATTAAGTACAGAGTGTCAGATTAGTACGCTAAGCAAATCATGCATAGAAGTAAAACATGATAAAGGAATCAAAGCATAGAAATACTGAACTAGGTGGCTACTACGTTGGCCGTATTCTCTCACATAGAGAGCAGACAAAGCAGACGGATGAGAACACCACTGACCTGGCCAAGGGTACAAGTGGGTCTCGGTTTCCTGGGTTCCGGGGTCCCAAGACAAAGCTACGCTACAATGATACAAAGCACAGAGAACCAAGCCAAAGTTAACCCCGTCGGGTATCCTAGGGTTGAGGCTGAGTAGAGCCAGACTGATACCAATCAACTAAACCAAAAGAAAAAGGGGAGATTATCCGCTTTGGACTCACGGACGACACTGGCCCGATCTTATCCGCACGTTTTAATCTCTGGGCAGAGCCACCAGGGAATACCCACTGAATCGAATATATACAGAGCATAGCGGAAATTAAGACAAAGCACAGCATAGATCAAAGCAGAGTACAGAGCGAAGAATAAAACAAATATACAGAATGAAACAAAATGATCTCAGAATGCATAATTATAGATTAGCAAAACAGAGGGCAAAACTGTAACCAATATGCAATGCATCTCAGATTAACGCGGAATCAAGGAGGATTACAAGCCAACTCTAATCTAGTTGTTCACTGTCACTAACCGTGCATGTTGGTATAGTTTTAAGTTATTTGATGCACCATTGCCATCAAAGTGTTGCTGTGTAATCATCACGTGCACCGAAGTCCCTTAAACCAATACCCATGGGGAGGTGCGTAACAGTAAATCAATGCTCACATGAATAAGTCACAGCCTAGCGGACTATTCATGCGTTCCAAAGAATCCATTAGGCCAGTTTACATGCATGGTTAACCTGTCTTTTAGCCCTACAAAGTCACACCATTATCCTAAGTTTAATTTTAGATTTTCCAGGTCTTACAGTTTAGCCATGGGTGACCTACGGCTTAGCCGTATACATCTTACGATCTAGCCATAACATGTTCTACGGCTTAGCCGTGGTTCCCTTCAGAACACAGCTAAACTGGTCATCTTCTACCTCTAATCTGATACCTTTTTACGGTTGAGCTACGGTGGAGTCCACGGCTTAGCCATATACCAATCCACGGCTTAGCCGTAGCTTCACCGTAGGTGTACTGTGTCTGGAAAGTTTCGACTGATTAGAGTGTTAATTCACAGCTAGGTCACGGCTAGCTTACGGCTCAGCCGTAGAACAAATTACGGTTCAGCCGTAGCCTAGCCGTAGAACAAAATTCAAATATCAAGTCTCTGGAATTTGAGTCGTACAGAATTACGGCTTAGCCGTACAATACAGGAAACGAATCTGGATAGTTACAGAAACTGAAAAATCATGTGCAAATTGAGCAAAACAAACTCCAATGAATCCGAAGCGATAGAATTAGGCTGTAGATCATCCCAAGCATCTATGAACAAGAGAATCACAGCAATCAAACAATATAACCATATGTGTTAAACAATCCTGTACTTATACTTGCCTCAAAGCTTTAGCAAATCCACTGAGATCAAGCTCCAATCCAACTAAACCCAAGCAAAACAGAGAACAACCCATGCATGAGATGTAAGAGAGATACAGAGCTTGGAGGGGAAATCCAATTGGAGAGGAAGAAATCAAAACCCACTTACCCAGAGCAAAGACAGAGATGAGAGGGAGAGAACCCAATCGATGGAACACCCAACACAAACTCAGAAAGGAAGAGAAGTGAAGTGAAGAGAGAAAGGAGTGTACGTGGAGCTCCTTGGAGTTGTTGCATGCAACGTCTAAGGCAACAAGCAGGAATGAAGACATCTGGAAGATGACTCATATATATAGTTTTGCAGTTTAAAACAAGGCCTGTCAAGTTTAGGCTAATTACAATTTAAGTCACACAAAGATCCAACTCCTCCAATTGACTCCGAATGAGTCTGAAGCAGTTACGGAAAATAACGAGCTCAACAAAATACACGTGCTGACACCAAGATGATGCAAATATGATGCATTCAAGGCAAAAGAAAAATTACGAAAAAGGGCTTAGAACTACCTATCCCAAGTCAAAGGCTACTCAACTATCTATCCATGACCCAAAACCAAGTCCAAAGGAACGAAACAACACAAAAACACACTAATGAGCCATTAAACCGGCTCAAAGGGGATCGGAGTGTTACATCCTCCCCCACTAGGAATCATTCCATCCTCGGAATGACCACCTACCTGAGCGAAGAGTTGGGGATACTGACATGCTAGCTGCTCCTCTAGTTCCCATGTAGCCTCATCTAAACCGTGATGCTCCCACAGTACCTTAACCCATCTGATAGTCCCGGTGCGGAGAATCTGTTCTCGTGTACTAACAATGCGAAGCGGACGCTCAACGTAAGTCGCATTAGGCTGAATCTGAATGTCATCATATCGAATCACATGGCTCGGATCTAGCACGTACTTCTGGAGCATTGACACATGGAAATCATCGTGGACACCGGAGAACTCAACTGGAAGCATCAAGTGATAGGCTAAATCTCTAACTCGGCTCTTGACTTCAAACGGTCCCACATATGTCGGAGCTAACTTGCCTTTCTGACCAAACCGCATAGTGCCTTTCATCGGGGAAACTTTAAGGAACACCCAATCTCCGACTTGGAATGCCAAAGGTCTCCTCCGATTATCCGCGTAGCTTTTTTGCCTGGACCGAGCAACCTTCAGATTCTCTATCACTTTCTGCACTTTCTCAGTCATCTCAGCAATGATCGTTGGGCCATGAAAACTCCTCGTTCCTACCTCCTTCCAGCACACTGGAGTCCTGCACTTGTGTCCTATAGAGCCTCATAGGGAGCCATGCCAATGCTCTCATGGAAGCTATTGTTGTAGGCAAACTCACACAATGCCAGATGCATATCCCATTCCTTCTCGAAATTCAACACGCTAACTCGGAGCATATCCTCCAACATCCGAATGGTACGCTCTGACTGTCCATCAGTCTGGGGGTGGTATGCCGTGCTAAAACTCAATTTCGTGCCCATAGCTTCCTGAAATACTCTCCAAAATGAGGACACAAAACGACTGTCACGATCAGACACAATCGATACTGGGGTGCCATGCAATCTGACTATCTCGTCAACAAACTTCCTGGCCAGCTCTGTGAATGTCATCCCTTTCTTGAATGGAATAAAATGTGCTGACTTTGTCAATCGGTCCACTATCACCCAGATCGCATTGTTCTTCCTACTGGTCGGCAGAAGTCTTGAGACGAAATCCATGGTAATGTGCTCCTACTTCCACTGCGGAATGTGTAATGGATGCAAGGATCCTGGAGGTCGCTGATGATCAGCTTTCACCTTCTGACAGGTCAAACATTGTGCCACGAACCCTGTGATCTCCCACTTCATATTGTTCCACTAAAATCTATCCTTCAAGTTCCGGTACATCTTAGTACTCCCTGGGTGCATCGCATAACGGGCATGGTGCTCATCTGTCATTAACTTTTCCTTCAGCTCATCTACCGCGGGAATACATAATCTACCTCTGAAGTACAAAACTCCATCTGTTAGACTGAAATCAGGTCGATCTGCAATCCGATCTCTGAAGGTCACTAGAAGGGAATCCTCAAACTGGCGGTCCTTGATCTGCTGAATCACCTCAGGCTGAAACGCTACGGTCGTAGCTAACATCACAAACTCATCCACCATCAGAACCTCAACAGGCTAATCATGCACAAGGACATAGAATCCTGCTAACACCTGAAGACTCCCTGCTGTCCTGCTGAGTGCATCTGCAACCACAGTCCCCTTGCCTGGGTGGTACTTGATTGGGAAGTCGTAGTCTTTGATGAACTCCAACCATCTCTTCTGTCCCATATTTAGGTCATGCTGATTAAACAAGTACTGCAGACTGTGATGATCGGAATGAACCTCGAACTTCACACCGTACAAGTAATGCCACCACAACTTCAGCGCAAACACAATGGCTGCTAACTCCAGGTCATGGGTGGCATAGTTCTTCTCGTGCTCTTTCAGCTCTCTGGATCCATAGGCAATCACTCTCTGATTCTACATCAGCACACAACCTAGTCCAACTCGAGAGGCATCAGAATAGATCACGAATCCCTCGCTACCATTAGGGAGAGTCAACACTGGCGCCGTAGTGAGCTTTTCTTTCAACATCTGGAAACTATGCTCACACTTCTCTGTCCACTCATACAGAACCTTCTTTCGAGTCAACTGAGTCAGCAGGGCTGAAATCTTCGCGAAGTCCTGCACGAATCTGCGGTAATATCCCGCCAACCCCAGAAAACTACGAATCTCTGTCACTGATCTAGGATGGGGCCAATGGACTACTGCCTCAACCTTAGTCGGATCCACCATCAATCCATCTCGAGAAATCACATGACCAAGAAATGCAACTTACTTTAGCCAGAAATCACACTTGGACAACTTTGCATATAACTGGTGGTCTCTAAGCAACTGCAATGCCTTCCGCAAATGGTCTGTATGCTCCTCAGCAGTCTTCGAATAGACCAATATATCATCTATGAATACCACAACGAACTGGTCCAAATAGGAAGTAAACACCCTATTCATCAATACCATGAAAGCTGTGGGTGCATTCGTCAAACCGAAAAGCATGACAAGGAACTTGTAGTGTCCATACCGAGTCCTGAAAGCTGTCTTAGGAACGTCCTCCTCCTTCACCCGGAGCTAGTGATACCCTGACCTCAAGTCGATCTTCGAGAAGTAATCTACGCCCTGAAGCTGATCGAACAACTCATCAATCCTAGGCAATGGATATTTGTTCTTGATGGTCACTTTGTTCAACTGCCTGTAGTCGATGCACATCCGGAAACTACCATCCTTCTTCTTGACGAACAATATAGGAGCTCCCCAAGGTGAAACACTTGGGCATATGAACCCTTTATCCAACAAATCCTGCAACTATTTCTTCAATTCCGACAACTCTGCAGGTGCCATACGATACGTAGCTCTACTGATGGGTGCTGTACCTGGTATCAAATCAATCCAGAACTCTACCTCTCGAACTGGTGGCAACTCGGGCACATCCTCCGGAAAGACATCCGGAAACTCACTGACTACTGGGATCTCACTAAGCTGTCGCTGATCCTACTTCTTTGAAATGAATGCAAGAAATCCCTCACATCCCCTGCGAAGCATCCTGTCTGCCTTACAAGCAGATATCACGAGTCTCGGGCACTTCGTCTGGCTGCCCACAAATCGGAATCCACTACCCAACTCAAAGTAGATAGCCCTACTGTAACAATTGATACAAGCATGATACCTCGCAAGCCAGTCCTGTAACACTCCGATCCCCTTTGAGCCGGATTAGTGGCTCATTAGTGTGTTTTTCTGTTGTTTAATCCTTTTGGACTTGGTTTCGGGTCTTGGATAGGCAGTTGAGTAACCTTTGACCTGTGATAGGTAGTTCTAAGCCCTTTTTCGTAATTTTTCTTTTGCTTTGAGTACATCATAATTGCATCATCTTGGTGTCATTACGTGTATTTTGTTGGGCTCGTTGTTTTCCGTAACTGCCTCAGACTCATTCGGAGTCAATTGGAGAAGTTGGACCCTCGTGTGACTTGATTTGTAAATAACCAAAATTCACTAGACTTTGTTCTAAACTTCAAAAATTATATATTTAGTCATGAGCCTAGGTGTCTTCTCCTTGGTCATTTCATTGATCGGTTGCATGCAACAAACCCCAAGAGAGCCACGTCCATTCTTCTCTTCTCTTCATTCTCTTCTTCAGTCTTGTTGGTGTTGGGAGTTTGCATCTCTTTCGATTGGGTTTTCTCTCTCTCATCTCTGTCTGTACTTGAGGTAAGTGGGTTCTCTCCAATTCTTCTTCTCCAATTGGATCTCCCATCTCTCTCTCTCTCTGCATGCTTATGGATTGTGTTTGGCTTTGCTTTGCTTGGGTTTTAGTTGATTTGGAGCTTGATCTTAGTGGAGTTGGCTAAGCTTTGAGGCAAGTATAAGTACAGGATTGTATAACACATGGGTATTCTATTTGATTGCTTTGATTTTATCTTCTTCTATGTATAGGATGTTTTACAGCCAAATTCTGTGATGTTGGAACCTCTGGAACATGTTTTGCTAAGTTTCTGTACCAAATTTCAGTTTCTGTACTCAGCTCGAATTCGGTTCTGTATTGTACAGCTAAGCCGTAACTTTGTATGGCTCAGATTCCAGAGACTTGAGTTTTTGTTTTTTGTTTTACGGCTAGGCTACGGCTGAACCGTAAATTGTTCTACAGCTGAGCCGTAAGCTAGCAGTGACCCAGCCGTGAATTATCCCCCTGATCAGTCGAAACTTTCTGATTTCAGTACTCTTACGGTGAAGATACGGCTAAGCCGTGGATTGGTCTACGACTAAGCCGTGGACTCCACTGTACCTCAGCCATGAAATGTATCAGATCAGAAGTGGAAGATGACAGTTTAGCCGTGTTCGAACGGGAACCACGGCTAAGCCATAGTGCATGTTACGGCTAGGCTGTAAAATGTAAACGGCTAGGCCGTAGGTCACCCATGGCTAAACCGTAGGACCTAGAAAATCTGAAATAAAACTTAGGAGAATGGTGTGACTTGGTAGGGCTAAAAACAGGTTCACCGCTCCTATAAACCGGCCAGATGGATTCTTTGGATCACAGGAATAGCCTATTAGGCTGTGACTTATTCATGTGAGCGTTGATTTACTGTTAAGCACCTCCCCATGGGTGTTGGTTTAAGGGACTTCGGTGCACGCGAGGATTACTTTGCAACACTTGGATGGCAACGGTGCATCGAATAACTTAAAACTACATCATCATGCATGGTTAGTGACAGTGGACAACTAGATTAGTGTTGGCTTGTAATTAACCTTGATTCCGTATGAATCTGAGATGCATTTCATTATTACTTACAGTTTTGCCCTCTGTTCTACTGATCTATGTTTATGCATTACGAGGTCATTCTGCTTTCGTCCTGTATATCTGTTTTATTCTTCGTTCTACACTATGTTTTGATCTATGCTGTGCTTTGACTTAGTTTATGCTATGCTCTGTATATCTCTGGCTTTATATATCTCTGGCTTTGTATATCTCTGATTCACTGGGTATTGCCTGGTGGCTCTCCCCAGAGATTAATACGTGAGGATAAGATCCGGTCCTTGTCATCGGTGAGTCTAAAGCGGATAATCTCCCTTTTTTTGGATTTGATTTGATTGGTATTAGTCTGGCTCTACTCAGCCTCAGCCCTAGGATGCCCGACGGGGTTACCTCTGGCTTAGATCTCTGTATCTCTGTATCACTGCAGTGTCGCTTTGTCTTGGGGCCCCAGAACCCAGGAAACCAAGACCCACTTGTACCCTTGGCCCGGTCAGTGGTGTTCTTATCTGCTCTGCTCTGCTCTCTATTGGAAAGAATACGATTAACGTAGTAGCCACCTAGTTCAGTATTTCGATGCTTTGATTCCCATATCATGCTTTACTTCTATGCACGATTTGCTTAGCATGCTAATATGAAACTCAGTAATTAATATTCTGTCATTATTCAATTTGATACTATGAGTGTTTCGTCCCTGTTACTTATATTTACTGGATCGTTGTATTCACTGGTGTTGTCTGTGGTGTTGCAGGCACAGATCCCTTGCCCAGCTCCCCGGCAGTCGAGGAGGCTGCAGGGCAGAGCCTAGAGGCACCCTCCGGTTTGGCAGAGTGGGCCTGATCACCTCTGCCGAGTACATACATGCATATCTTCAGTGGCTTAGTTGTTTTGTTTTTTTGAGATTTTGTATTTTGTACTTCGGACTTTGTTACTCTGTATATTTGTACATCCTGATTTTGTCGTGTACTTAGATTTGTATCTGGTTTTAGAGTTTTGTATCTATCTTTATCTTTTCCGTTCCGCATTTTTCGGCTTCTATTATTTCTTTGTTGCTTGCTATGATATCTACAGCTTCCGCGTTCGTTTGTTTCACACGTGTTAGATCCCTTGTGTGTGTGCATCTGGACTGGGTTTAAATGCACGTGCAGGGGAGTACGCGTGTCACTGGTTTGGCTTTTCGCTAACCCCCGATCTTTGGGCTCGGGTTTTGACATACGTATTGTATGGAATCAGAGCATGCTAGTTATAAGCATGTAGACATCTAAGATCGTGGTGAGATGGCGATGTCAACTATGTGACTCCAAGTCTAATATGTTGATGTTGGGATTGACTAACTCGGGGCGATTTATATTTGTGCTGTGTTTCTTTTCCTTTTACAGGATAGTACAGTATGGCATCAGGATCAGGATCTCGGGATGAGAATCAGCAGGGCCATAATGGAGAGAGTAGATCGCTACCCCCACTTATGAGCAGTGAAGAGCGTCTGATGATGATGATGCAATCCATGCAGTCATTGCAGCTCAGATGGCATCTACGGTGGACAGGCAGAGTCAGGCTGCAGCATCAGCCTCTCCTCGTGTAGAACAGCAAGTGATCTTCCAGCCCAAAGAAATAGATCCAAATGCTCTTTTTGATAAGTTCCGTAAGCGAGGGGTGACTGAGTTCCACGGGATAGAGGATGCATTACAGGCCGAGCAATGGTTGGAACAGACAGAGGAGCTTTTTGAAACGATTGTGTGCAGTAACAAACAGAAAGTAGTTCTCACAGCCTCCATGCTTCGGTGTAGCCAAGACATGGTGGAAGAATGTCTGGAGCTCATTCCAAACTATGCCTAGTGCCACGGTTTGGGAAACTTTCATGCAACAGTTTCGTCGAAAATTCATGCCTTTTAATATTCAGCGAGCAAAGGAAGTGGAATTCTTCAACCTTCAGCAGAGACAGACATCGGTTGCAAATTATGTACACAAGTTTACAGAGCTGTCTCACTTCGCAGAGGATATGGTGAACACTGAGCATAAGAAGGTGACTCGCTTCGTCAACGGCCTGAATCCGAGGCATAAACGCCACGTGGTTGCATGTATGTGGCCGGCTACCTTGGATGACAGGGCCTATGATGCAGAGGCCATATTTGAGGAGGAGCGAACTGACGCTAAGAGAGCGGCAGGTTCCAGTGGCAGAAGTCAGTTTCAGAAGAAGTTCAAAGGCAAGCAAGGCAGTTCGAGCAGTGCTCAGGTAGTTTATGGTCATTGTGGGAAGGATCATCCGACAGAGAGATGTTGGAAGAAGAGTGGGGCTTTCTTCGGTTGTGGCTTCACGGATCACAGGCGGGCCCAATGCCCGAAGTTTCAATCTTCCCCACAAATGCGGTTCGCAGGATCTGCAGCGCAGGGCAAGGCTCAGCCAGTTCGCCCAGCCCAGAAGCAGAGCCGCCAGACAGCCCGAGCCTATGCTACTACGCATGAAGGCGCGGAGGAGGCTACGGTCGTGGAAGGTAATATTTTCATTTTTGATGCTGAAGCTTTAGCCTTGTTTGATTCCGGGTCTACGCGTTCGTACGTAGCACCCCATTTTACTGTGCAGCTTCGACAGCGACCCACACCGCTCCCATACGTGTTGATAGTGTCCAGTCCGGTTGGTAAGCGGGTGGAGTGCAGTGTTTTCTACCCTCAATGTGATGTGCGGATAGCTGGTCATCAGCTCCCGGTAGACCTCGTGTTGCTCACGACACTGGATTTTGATGTGATTCTTGGTATGGACTGGCTTGCGAAATATCATGCTTGTATCAATTGTTACAATAAGGCTATCTACTTTGATCTGGGCAGCGGATTTCGATTCGAGGGCAGCCAGATGAAGTGCCCAAGGCGTGTGATATCTGCTTGTAAAGCGGACAGAATGCTTCGTAGGGGATGTGAGGGATTTTTTGTATTCATTTCGGAGAAAAAGGATCAGCGACAGTTCAGTGAGATCCCAGTAGTCAGCGAGTTCCCGGATGTCTTTCCGGAGGATGTGCCAGAGTTGCCACTAGTTCGAGAGGTAGAGTTCTCGATCGACTTGATGCCAGGTACAACACCCATCAGTAGAGCTCCGTATCGTATGGCACCTGTAGAGTTAACGGAATTGAAGAAACAGTTGCAAGATCTGTTGGATAAAGGGTTCATATGCTCAAGTGTTTCACCTTGGGGAGCTCCTGTATTATTCGTAAAGAAGAAGGATGGCAGTTTCCGGATGTGCATTGACTGCAGGCAGTTGAACAAAGTAACCATTGCCTAAAATTGATGAGTTGTTCGATCAGCTTCAGGGTGCAGCTTACTTCTCAAAGATCGACTTGAAGTCAGGATATCACCAACTCCAGGTGAAGGATGAGGATGTCCCTAAGACAGCTTTCAGGACTCGGAATGGACACAACGAGTTCCTTGTCATGCCTTTTGGTTTGACGAATGCACCCGCAGCTTTCATGGCATTGATGAATAGGGTGTTTACCTCCTTTTTGGACCAGTTCGTTGTTGTATTCATAGACGATATATTGGTCTATTCGAAGACTGCTGAGGAGCATACAGATCATCTGCGGAAGGCATTGCAGCTGCTTCGAGTTCACCAGTTGTATGCAAAGTTGTCCAAATGTGAATTCTGGCTAGAGCATGTTGCATTTCTGGGTCATGTGATTTCTAGAGATGGATTGATGGTGGATCCGGCTAAGATTGAGGCAGTAGTCCATTGGCCCCATCCTAGATCAATGACAGAGATTCGGAGTTCCCTAGGTTTGGCGGGATATTACTGCAGGTTCGTGTAGGACTTCTCGAAGATTTCAGCCCCGCTGACTCAGTTGACTCAGAAGAAGGTCCCGTATGAGTGGACAGAGAAGTGTGAGCATAGTTTCCAGACGTTGAAAGAAAAGCTCACTACGGCACCAGTGTTGACTCTCCCTGATGGTAGTGAGGGATTCGTGATTTATTCCGATACCTCTCGAGTTGGACTAGGCTGTGTACTAATGCAGAATCAGAAAGTGATTGCCTATGGATCCAGACAGCTGAAAGAGCATGAGAAGAACTATGCCACCCATGACCTGGAGTTAGCAACCATCATATTTGCGCTGAAGTTGTGGCGACATTACTTGTACGGTGTGAAGTTCGAGGTCCATTCCGATCATCGCAGTCTGCAGTATTTGTTTAATCAGCATGACTTGAATATGAGGTAGCGGAGGTGGTTGGAGTTCATCAAAGACTATGACTTTCCGATCAAGTACCATCCAGGCAAGGGGAATATGGTTGCAGATGCACTTAGCAGGAGAGCAGAAAGTCTCCATGTGTTGGCAGGATTCTATGTGCTTGTGCATGATTGGCCTATTGAGGTTCGGATGATGGATGAGTTGGTGACATTAGCTACTACCGTCGTATTTCAGCCTGAGGTGATTCAGCAGGTCAAGGATCTCCAGTTTGAGGACCCCCTTCTGGTGACTTTCAGAGATCGGATTGCAGATCGACCTGATTTCAGCTTGGTAGACAGAGTTTTGTACTTCAGGAGGAGATTGTGTGTTCCCGCTGTGGATGAGCTGAAAGAAAAGTTGATGACAGTGCACACCATGCCCGTTATGCAATGCACCCAGGGAGTACGAAGATGTACCAGCACTTGAAGGATAGATTTTGGTGGAACAATATGAAGTGGGAGATCGCAGGGTTCGTATCTCGATGTTTGACCTGTCAAAGGGTGAAAGCTGATCATCAGCGACCTCCAGGTTCATTGAACCCAATACACATTCCGCAGTGGAAGTGGGAGCACATTACCATGAATTTCGTCTTAGGATTCCCGCCGACTAGTAAGAAGAACAATGCGGTCTGGGTAATAGTGGACAGATTGACGAAGTCAGCACATTTCCTTCCGTTCAAGAAAGGGATGACATTCACAGAGATGGCCAGGAAGTTTATTGATGAGATAGTCAGATTGCATGGCACCCCAGTATCGATTGTGTCTGATCGCGATTGTCGTTTTGTGTCTTCATTTTGGAGAGCATTTCAAGAAGCTATGGGCACGAAGTTGAGTTTTAGTACGGCATACCACCCCCAGACTGATGGGTAGTCGGAGCGTACCATTCAGACGTTGGAGGATATGCTCAGAGCTAGCGTGCTGAACTTTGAGAAGGAATGGGATATGCATCTGGCATTGTGTGAGTTCGCCTACAACAACAGCTTCCACGAGAGCATTGGTATGGCAACCTATGAGGCTCTATACGAACGCAAGTGCAGGACCCCAATGTGCTGGGAAGAGGTAGGAACAAGGAGTTTCAATGGTCAGACAATCATTGCTGAGACGACAGAGAAAGTGCAGAAAGTGATTGAGAATCTGAAGATTGCTCGATCCAGGCAGAAGAGCTATGCAGATACTCGGAGGAGACCTTTGGCATTCCAAGTCGGAGATTGGGTGTTCCTTAAAATTTCCCCGATGAAAGGCACGGAACGGTTTAGTCAGAAGGGCAAGTTAGCTCCGGGATATGTGGGACCTTTTGAAGTCAAGAGCCGAGTTGGAGATTTAGCCTATCGTTTGACACTTCCAGTTGAGTTCTCCGGTGTTCACGATGTATTCCATGTGTCGATGCTCCGTAAGTACGTGCCAGATCTGAGCCATGTGATTCGATACAATGATATTCAGGTTCAGCCCAATGCAACTTACGTTGAGCGTCCGCTTCGCATCGTTGGTACACGAGAGCAGATTCTCCGCACCAAAACTATCAGATGGGTTAAAGTGTTGCGGGAGCATCACGGTCCAGATCAGGCTACATGGGAGCTAGAGGAGCAGCTAGTGCACCAGTACCCACAGTTCTTTGCGCAGGTAGGTGGTCATTCCAAGGACGGAATGATTCCTAGTGGGGGAGGATGTAACACTCCGATCCCCTTTGAGCCAAATTAGTGGCTCATTAGTGTGCTTTTCTGTTTTTTAATCCTTTTGGACTTGGTTTCGGGTCTTGGATAGGCAGTTGAGTAACCTTTGACCTGCGATAGATAGTTCTAAGCCCTTTTTCGTAATTTTGCTTTTGCTTTGAGTGCGTCATAATTGCATCATCCTGGTGTCAGCACGTGTATTTTGTTGGGCTTGTTGTTTTCCGTAACTGCCTCAGATTCATTCGGAGTCAATTGGAGAAGTTGGACCCTCGTGTGACTTGATTTGAAAATAACCAAAATTCACTAGACTTTGTTCTAAACTTAAAAAATTATATATTGAGTCATGAGCACAGGTGTCTTCTCCTTGCTCATTTCATTGATCGGTTGCATGCAACAAACCCCAGGAGAGCCACGTCCATTCTTCTCTTCTCTTCATTCTCTTCTTCAGTCTTGTTGGTGTTGGGAGTTTGCATCTCTTTCGATTGGGTTTTCTCTCTTTCATCTCTGTCTGTACTTGAGGTAAGTGGGTTCTTTCCAATTTTTCTTCTCCAATTACATCTCCCATCTCTCTCTCTCTGCATGCTTATGGATTGTGTTTGGCTTTGCTTTGCTTGGGTTTTAGTTGATTTGGAGCTTGATCTTAGTGGAGTTGGCTAAGCTTTGAGGCAAGTATAAGTACAGGATTGTATAACACATATGGGTATTCTGTTTGATTGCTTTGATTTCATCTTCTTCTATGTATAGGATGTTTTACAACCAAATTCTGTGATGTTGGAACATCTGGAACTTGTTTTGCTAAGTTTCTGTACCAAATTTCAGTTTTTGTACTCAGCTTGAATTCGGTTCTGTATTGTACGGCTAAGCCGTAACTTTGTATGGCTCAGATTCCAGAGACTTGAGTTTTCGTTTTTTGTTCTACGGCTAGGCTACGGCTGAACCGTAAATTGTTCTACGGCTGAGCCGTAAGCTAGCCGTGACCCAGCAGTGGATTATCCCTCTGATCAGTCGAAACTTTCTGATTTCATTACTCTTACGGTGAAGATACGGCTAAGCCATGGATTGGTCTACGACTAAGCCGTGGACTCCACCGTAGTGCAGCCGTGAAATGTATCAGATCAGAAGTGGAAGATGACAGTTTAGCCGTGTTCGAATGGGAACCACGGCTAAGCCGTAGTGCATGTTATGGCTAGGCCGTAAGATGTATACGGCTAAGCCGTAGGTCACCCATGGCTAAACCGTAGGACCTGGAAAATCTGAAATAAAACTTAGGATAATGGTGTGACTTGGTAGGGCTAAAAGACAGGTTCACCGCTCAAGTAAATCGGCCCAATGGATTCTTTGGATCACATGAATAGTCTATTAAGCTATCACTTATTCATGTGAGCGTTGATTTACTGTTAAGCACCTCCCCATGGGTGCTGGTTTAGGGGACTTCGGAGCACGCGAGGATTACTTTGCAACACTTGGATGGCAACGGTGCATCGAATAACTTAAAACTACATCATCATGCATGGTTAGTGACAGTGGACAACTAGATTAGTGTTGGCTTGTAATTAACCTTGATTCCGTATGAATCTGAGATGCATTTCATTGTTGCTTACAGTTTTGCCCTCTGTTCTACTGATCTATGTTTATGCATTACGAGGTCATTTTGCTTTTGTCCTGTATATCTGTTTTATTCTTCGTTCTACCCTATGTTTTGATCTATGCTCTGCTTTGACTTAGTTTATGCTATGCTCTGTATATCTCTGGCTTTGTATATCTCTGATTCACTGGGTATTGCCTGGTGGCTCTGCCCAGAGATTAGTACGTGGGGATAAGATCCGGTCCTTATCATCGGTGAGTCCAAAGCGGATAATCTCCCTTCTTTTGGATTTGATTTGATTGGTATTAGTCTGGCTCTACTCAGCCTCAGCCCTAGGATGCCCGACGGGGTTACCTCTGGCTTAGATCTCTGTATCTCTGTATCACTGCAGTGCCGCTTTGTCTTGGGGCCCCGGAACCTAGGAAACCGAGACCCACTTGTACCCTTGGCCCGGTCAGTGGTGTTCTTATCTGCTCTGCTCTGCTCTTTATTGGAGAGAATATGGTTAACGTAGTAGCTACCTAGTTCAGTATTTCTATGCTTTGATTCCCATATCATGCTTTACTTCTATGCACGATTTGCTTAGCATGCTAATATGAAACTCAGTAATTAATATTCTGTCATTATTCAATTTGATACTATGAGTGTTTCGTCCCTGTTACTTATATTTGCTGGATCGTTATATTCACTGGTGTTGTCTGTGGTGTTGCAGGCACAGATCCCTTGCCCAGCTCCCCGGCGGTCGAGGAGGCTGCAGGGCAGAGCCTAGAGGCACCCTCTGGTTTGGCAAAGTGGGCCCGATCACCTCTGCCGAGTGCATACATGCATATCTTCAGTGGCCTAGTTGTTTTGTTTTTTTAAGATTTTGTATTTTGTACTTCGGACTTTGTTACTCTATATATTTGTACATCCTGATTTTGTCGTGTACTCAGATTTGTATCTGGTTTTAGAGTTTTGTATCCATCTTTGTCTTTTCCGTTCCGCATTTTTCAGCTTCCGCTATTTCTTTGTTGCTTGCTATGATATCTACAACTTCCGCGTTCATTTGTTTCGCACGTGTCAGATCCTTTGTGTGTGTGCATCTAGACTGGGTTTGGATGCACATGTACGGGGGTACGCGTGTCACTGGTTTGGGTTTTCGCTAACCCCCGATCTTTCGGCTCGAGTTTTGACATACGTATTGTATGGTATCGGAGCATGCTAGTTATAAGCATGCAGACATCTAAGATCGTGGTGAGATAGCGATGTCAACTATGTGACTCCAAGTCTAATATGTTGATGTTGGGATTAACTAACTCAGTGCGATTTATATTTGTGCTGTGTTTCTTTTCCTTTTACAGGATAGTACAGTATGGCATCAGGATCAGGATCTCGGGATGAGAATCAGTAGGGCCATAATGGAGAGAGTAGATCGCTACCCCCACCTATGAGCAGTGAAGAGCGTCTAATGATGATGATGCAATCCATGCAGTCATTGCAGGCTCTGATGGCATCTATGGTGGACAGGCAGAGTCAGGCTACGGCATCAGCCTCTCCTTGTGTAGAACAGCAAGTGATCTTCCAGCCCAATGAAACAGATCCAAATGCTCTTTTTGATAAGTTCCGTAAGCGAGGGGCGACTGAGTTCCACGGGATAGAGGATGCATTACAGGCCGAGCAATGGTTGGAACAGATAGAGGAGCTTTTTGATACGATTGTGTGCAGTAACAAACAGAAAGTAGTTCTCACAGCCTCCATGCTTCGGAGTGTAGCCAAGACATGGTGGAGTGTCAAGAGCTCATTCCAGACTATGCCTAGTGCCACAGTTTGGGAAACTTTCAAGCAATAGTTTCGTCGAAAGTTCACGCCTCTTGATATTCAGCGAGTCAAGGAAGTGGAATTCTTCAACCTTCAGCAGAGACAGACATCGGTTGCAGATTATGTACACAAGTTTACAGAGCTATCTCACTTCGCAAAGGATATGGTGAACACTGAGCATAAGAAGGTGACTCGCTTCGTCAATGGTCTGAATCTGAGGCATAAACGCCACGTGGTTGCATGTATGTGGCCGGCTACCTTGGATGACAGGGCCTATGATGCAGAGGCCATATTTGAGGAGGAGCGAACTGAGGCTAAGAGGGCGGCAGGTTCCAATGGCAAAAGTCAGTTTCAGAAGAAGTTCAAAGGCAAGCAAGGCAGTTCAAGCAGTGCTCAGGTAGTTTGTGGTCATTGTGGGAAGGATCATCTGACAGAGAGATGTTGGAAGAAGAGTGGGGCATGCTTCGGTTGTGGCTCCACGGATCACAAGCGGGCCCAATGCCCGAAGTTTCAATCTTCCCCACAGATGCGGTTCAGAGGATCTATAGCGCAGGGCAAGGCTCAACTAGCTCGCCCAGCCCAGAAGCAGAACCGCCAGACAGCCCGAGCCTATGCTGCTACGCATGAAGGCGCGGAGGAGGCTACGGTCGTGGAAGGTAATATTTTCATTTTTGATGCTGAAGCTTTAGCCTTGTTTGATTCCGGGTCTACGCGTTCGTACGTAGCACCCCATTTTGCTGTGCAGCTTCGACAGCGACCCACACTGCTCCCATACGTGTTGATGGTGTCCACTCCGGTTGGTAAGCGGGTGGAGTGCAATGTTTTCTACCCTCAGTATGATGTGCGGATAGCTTGTCATCAACTCCCGGTAGACCTCGTGTTGCTCACGACACTGGATTTTGATGTGATTCTTGGTATGGACTGGCTTGCGAGATATCATGCTTGTATCAATTGTTACAAAAAGGCTATCTACTTTGATCTGGGCAGCGGATTTCGATTCGAGGGCAACCAGATGAAGTGCCGAAGGCGTGTGATATCTGCTTGTAAAGCGGACAGGATGTTTCGTAGGGGATGTGAGGGATTTCTTACATTCATTTCGGAGAAAAAGGATCAGTGACAGCTCAGTGAGATCCCAGTAGTCAGCGAGTTCCCGGATGTCTTTCCGGAGGATGTGCCAGAGTTGCCACTAGTTCGAGAGGTAGAGTTCTCGATCGACTTGATGCCAGGTACAGCACCCATCAGTAGAGCTCCGTATCGTATGGCATCTGCAGAGTTAATGGAATTGAAGAAACAGTTGCAGGATCTCTTGGATAAACAGTTCATACGCCCAAGTGTTTCACCTTGGGGAGCTCCTGTATTGTTCGTAAAGAAGAAGGATGGTAGTTTCCGGATGTGCATTGACAGCAGGCAGTTGAACAAAGTAACCATCAAGAACAAATATCCATTGCCTAAAATTGATGAGTTGTTCGATCAACTTCAGGGTGCAGCTTACTTCTCAAAGATCGGTTTGAGGTCGGGATATCACCAGCTCCAGGTGAAGGATGAGGATGTCCCTAAGACAGCTTTCAGGACTCGGTATGGACACTACAAGTTCCTTGTCATGCCTTTTGGTTTGACGAATGCACCGCAGCTTTCATGGCATTGATGAATAGGGTGTTTACCTCCTTTTTGGACCAGTTCGTTGTTGTATTCGTAGACGATATATTGGTCTATTTGAAGACTGCTGAGGAGCATACAGATCATCTGCGGAAGGCATTGCAGCTGCTTCGAGATCACCAGTTGTATGTAAAGTTGTCCAAATGTGATTTCTGGCTAGAGCAAGTTGCATTTCTGGGTCATGTGATTTCTAGAGATGGATTGATGGTGGATCCGGCTAAGATTGAGGCAGTTGTCCATTGGCCCCGTCCTAGATCAGTGACAGAGATTCTGAGTTTCCTAGGTTTGGCGGGATATTACCGTAGGTTTGTGCAGGACTTCTCGAAGATTTCAGCCCCGCTGACTCAGTTGACTCGGAAGAAGGTCCCGTATGAGTGGACAGAGAAGTGTGAGCGTAGTTTCCAGACGTTGAAAGAAAAGCTCACTACGGCGCCAGTGTTGACTCTCCCTGATGGTAGTGAGGGATTCGTGATTTATTCCGATGCCTCTCGAGTTAGACTAGGCTGTGTACTGATGCAGAATCAGAAAGTGATTGCCTATGGATCCAGACAGCTGAAAGAGCATGAGAAGAACTATGCCACCCATGACCTGGAGTTAGCAACCATCGTATTTGCGCTGAAGTTGTGGCGACATTACTTGTACGGTGTGAAGTTTGAGGTCCATTCCGATCATCATAGTCTGCAGTATTTGTTTAATCAGCATGACTTGAATATGAGGCAGCGGAGGTGGTTGGAGTTCATCAAAGACTATGACTTTCCGATCAAGTACCATCCAGGCAAGGGGAATATAGTTGCGGATGCACTTAGCAGGAGAGCAGAAAGTCTCCATGTGTTGGCAGGATTCTATGTGCTTGTGCATGATCAGCCTGTTGAGGTTCGAATGATGGATGAGTTTGTGACATTAGCTACTACCATCGTATTTCAGCCTAAGGTGATTCAGCAGGTCAAGGATCGCCAGTTTGAGGACCCCCTTCTGGTGACTTTCAGAGATCGGATTTAAGATCGACCTGATTTCAGCTTGGTAGACGGAGTTTTGTACTTCAGGAGGAGATTGTGTGGTCCCGCTGTGGATGAGCTGAAGAAAAAGTTGATGACATATGCGCACCATGCCCGTTATGCGATGCACCCAGGGAGTACGAAGATGTACCAGCACTTGAAGGATTGATTTTGGTGGAACAATATGAAGCAGGAGATCGCAGGGTTCGTAGCTCGATGTTTGACCTGTCAAAGGGTGAAAGCTGATCATCAGCGACTTCCAGGTTCATTGCACCCATTACACATTCCGCAGTGGAAGTGGGAGCACATTACCATGGATTTTGTCTCAGGATTCCCGCCGACTAGTAAGAAGAACAATGCGGTCTGGATAATAGTGGACAGATTGACGAAGTCAGCACATTTCCTTCCGTTCAAGAAAGGGATGACATTCACAGAGATGGCCAGGAAGTTTGTTGATGAGATAGCCAGATTGCATGGCACCCCAGTATCGACTGTGTCCGATCACGATAGTCGTTTTGTGTCTTCATTTTGGAGAGCATTTCAAGAAGCTATGGGCACGAAGTTGAGTTTTAGTACGGCATACCACCCCCAGACTGATGGGTAGTCGGAGCGTACCATTCAGACGTTGGAGGATATGCTCAGAGCTAGCGTGCTGAACTTTGAGAAGGAATGGGATATGCATCTGGCATTGTGTGAGTTTGCCTACAACAACAGCTTCCACGAGAGCATTGGTATGGCATCCTATGAGGCTCTATACGAACGCAAGTGCAGGACCCTAGTGTGTTGGGAAGAGGTAGGAACAAGGAGTTTCAATGGTCAGACAATCATTGCTGAGACGACAGAGAAAGTGCAGAAAGTGATTGAGAATCTGAAGATTGCTCAATCCAGGCAGAAGAGCTATGCAGATACTCGGAGGAGACCTTTGGCATTCCAAGTCGGAGATTGGGTGTTCCTTAAAATTTCCCCGATGAAAGGCACGGTAAGGTTTGGTCAGAAGAGCAAGTTAGCTCCGGGATATGTGGGACCTTTTGAAATCAAGAGCCAAGTTGGAGATTTAGCCTATCGTTTGACACTTCCAGTTGAGTTCTCCGGTGTTCACGATGTATTCCATGTGTCGATGCTCCGTAAGTACGTGCCAAATCCGAGCCATGTGATTCGATACGATGATATTCAGGTTCAACCTAATGCAACTTACGTTGAGCGTCCGCTTCGCATCGTTGGTACACGAGAGCAGATTCTCCGCACCTGAACTATCAGATGGGTTAAAGTGTTGTGGGAGCATCACGGTCCAGATGAGGCTACATAGGAGCTAGAGGAGCAGCTAGCGCGCCAGTACCCACAGTTCTTTGCGCAGGTAGGTGGTCATTCCAAGGACGGAATGATTCCTAGTGGGGGAGGATATAACACTCCGATCCCCTTTGAGCCGGATTAGTGGCTCATTAGTGTGCTTTTCTGTTCTTTAATCCTTTTGGACTTGGTTTCGGGTCTTGGATAGGCAGTTGAGTAACCTTTGACCTGCGATAGGTAGTTCTAAGCCCTTTTTCGTAATTTTGCTTTTGCTTTGAGTGCATCATAATTGCATCATCTTGGTGTCAGCACGTGTATTTTGTTGGGCTCGTTGTTTTCCATAACTGCCTCAGACTCATCCGGAGTCAATTGGAGAAGTTGGACCCTTGTGTGACTTGATTTGAAAATAACCAAAATTCACGAGACTTTGTTCTAAACTTCAAAAATTATATATTGAGTCATGAGCACAGGTGTCTTCTCCTTGTTCATTTCATTGATCGGTTGCATGCAAAAAACCCCAGGAGAGCCACGTCCATTCTTCTCTTCTCTTCATTCTCTTCTTCAGTCGTGTTGGTGTTGGGAGTTTGCATATCTTTCGATTGGGTTTTCTCTCTTTCATCTCTGTCAGTACTTGAGGTAAGTGGGTTCTCTCCAATTTTTCTTCTCCAATTACATCTCCCATCTCTCTCTCTCTCTGGATGCTTATGGATTGTGTTTGGCTTTGCTTTGCTTGGGCTTTAGTTGATTTAGAGCGTGACCTTAGTGGAGTTGGCTAAGCTTTGAGGCAAGTATAAGTACAGGATTATATAACACATATGGGTATTCTGTTTGATTGCTTTCATTTCATCTTCTTCTATGTATAGGATGTTTTACAGCCAAATTCTGTGACGTTGGAACATCTGGAACTTGTTTTGCTAAGTTTCTGTACCAAATTTCAGTTTCTGTACTCAGCTTGAATTCGGTTCTGTATTATACGGCTAAGCCGTAACTTTGTATGGCTCAGATTCCAGAGACTTGAATTTTCGTATTTTGTTCTACGGCTAGGCTACGGCTGAACCGTAAATTGTTCTACGGCTGAGCCGTAAGCTAGCCGTGACCCAGCCGTGAATTATCCCTCTGATCAGTCGAAACTTTCTGATTTCATTACTCTTACGGTGAAGATACGGCTAAGCCGTGGATTGGTCTACGACTAAGCCGTGGACTCCACCGTAGCGCAGCCGTGAAATGTATCAGATCAGAAGTGGAAGATGACAGTTTAGCCGTGTTCGAATGCGAACCACGGCTAAGCCGTAGTGCATGTTATGGCTAGGCCGTAAGATGTATACGGCTAAGCTGTAGGTCACCCATGGCTAAACCGTAGGACCTGGAAAATCTGAAATAAAACTTAGGATAATGGTGTGACTTGGTAGGGCTAAAAGACAGGTTCACCGCTCCTGTAAACCGGCCCAATGGATTCTTTGGATCACATGAATAGTCTATTAGGCTGTGACTTATTCATGTGAGCGTTGATTTACTGTTAAGCACCTCCCCATGGGTGTTGGTTTAGGGGACTTCGGAGCACGCGAGGATTACTTTGCAACACTTGGATGGCAACGGTGCATCGGATAACTTAAAACTACATCATCATGCACGGTTAGTGACAGTGGACAACTAGATTAGTGTTGGCTTGTAATTAACCTTGATTCCGTATGAATCTGAGATGCATTTCATTATTGCTTATAGTTTTGCCCTCTGTTCTGTTGATCTATGTTTATGCATTACGAGGTCATTTTGCTTTCGTCCTGTATATCTGTTTTATTCTTCGTTCTACACTATGTTTTGATCTATGCTATGCTTTGACTTAGTTTATGCTATGCTCTGTATATCTCTGGCTTTGTATATCTCTGATTCACTGGGTATTCCCTGGTGGCTCTGCCCAGAGATTAATACGTGAAGATAAGATCCGGTCCTTGTCATCGGTGAGTCCAAAGCGGATAATCTCCCTTTTTTTGGATTTGATTTGATTGGTATTAGTCTGGCTCTACTCAGTCTCAGCCCTAGGATGCCCGACGGGGTTACCTCTGGCTTATATCTCTGTGTCTCTGTATCGCTGCAATGTCGCTTTGTCTTGGGACCCCGGAACCCAGGAAACCAAGACCCATTTGTACCCTTGGCCCGGTCAGTGGTGTTCTTATCTGCTCTGCTCTGCTCTCTATTGGAGAGAATATGGTTAACGTAGTAGCCACCTAGTTCAGTATTTCTATGCTTTGATTCCCATATCATGCTTTACTTCTATGCACGATTTGCTTAGCATGCTAATATGAAACTTAGTAATTAATATTCTGTCATTATTCAATTTGATACTATGAGTGTTTTGTCCCTGTTACTTATATTTGCTGGATCGTTGTATTCACTGGTGTTGTCTGTGGTGTTGCAGGCATAGATCCCTTGCCCTGCCCCCCGGCGATCGAGGAGGCTGCAGGGCAGAGCCTAGAGGCACCCTCCGGTTTGGCAGAGTGGGCCTGATCACCTCTGCCAAGTGCGTACATCCATATCTTCAGTGGCCTAGTTGTTTTGTTTTTTTGAGATTTTGTATTTTGTACTTCGGACTTTGTTACTCTGTATATTTGTACATCCTGATTTTGTCATGTACTCAGATTTGTATCTGGTTTTAGAGTTTTATATCTATCTTTGTCTTTTCCATTCCGCATTTTTCGGCTTCCGCTATTTCTTTGTTGCTTGCTATGATATCTATAGCTTCCACGTTCGTTTGTTTCGCACGTGTTAGATCCCTTGTGTGTGTGCATCTGGACTGGGTTTGGATGCATGTGCACGGGAGTACGTGTGTCACTGGTTTGGCTTTTCGCTAACCCCCGATCTCTGGGCTCGGGTTTTGACAAGTCCATACCCAGAATCACATCAAAATCCAGTGTCGTGAGCAGCACGAAGTCTACAGGGAGCTGATGACCAACTATCCGCACATCGCACTGAGGGTAGAAAACACTACACTCCACCCGCTTACTAACCAGAGTGGATACTAGCAACAAGTACGGGAGCGGTATGGGTCGATGTCATAGCTGCATAGCAAAATGGGGTGCTACGTACGAACGCGTAGACTCGAAGTCAAACAAGGCTAAAGCTTCAACATCAGAAATTAAAATTTTACCTTCCACAACCGTAGCCTCCTCCGCGCCCTCATGCATAACAGCATAAGCTCGAACTATCTGGCGGTTCTGCTTCTGGGCTGGACGAGCTGGCTGAGACTTGCCCTGCACTGTAGATCCTGCAAACTTCATCTGTGGAGATGACTGAAACTTCAGGCATTGGGCCCGCTTGTGCTCCGTGGAGCCACAACCAAAGCAGGCCCCACTCTTCCTCCTGTTAGATTTTGTGGACTCAATCCATCAGTTGATGTAATAAATTGATTAATTTCTTTTTTTATCAATAAAGTCATGTTTTACTTTCATGAGATGAATGTTATTTTACTACTTCATGCACATGACCAATACGTATGACATAATGGTTCATGAGTTGAACCGGGTCCCATTAGTATATTAGATGTGATATATGTGCATGGATGAGATCCACACACGGGAGATATATGTCACAAATCTTATGCTTAAAATAGCTTCACAACCAGTAATGAGATTGGGCATCTCATTTGATAAGGTTGCAGCACTTTGATCACTATGAGATAGTGTGATTTGTCTCAATCATCAGAATGTAAGATTCTGGATCACGGTGCTGGTACATTGGATGTATTGAAGGACCATGAGATGCACCTTATGGAATTCCGTCTCAATAATAAGGTATGCTCTCATAATTCCCTAGCAATAGGCTCTCAATCCTGAGACATTGACGAACTCAAGTTTCTATCTATTCATTTGCTTTGAGTCACCAATGAGTGAGGCCGACTATAGGTTAACACCTCGGTGTCTTGGGTATGTGGTAGTAGAACTGTGGGAACGTTGAATGATCAAGATGGAATCTATCTCTATTATCCCCTTGTGCCAATTAATGGATTTGTCATTAATAAGTGCGCACCCATCTCAATTAAGAGTTAATTGGATGGTACTGATGACTACTGTGATTAATTGGGGCTCAAGGATAATAAGATGTGGAACTTAGATTGGAAGAGACGCGTTTATTCCAATTGATCCACGGATATTGATAGAGGGGCCTACTTGTGGTAATTGGGAAGTTTAGGGTCTTCATTGTAATTTATTCCTAAGACTGGAGTGCAATTGCATTTATATAGTGGTGTTATTTGCAATTAACTGTGGGCCCGGATTGCACATGAGATGTGGGATCGCGGTGTTCCAGTTGGAGCCAGCTTTCTAAGGAATCCCTAGTGGTCCCCACGCTAGCCCAAGTTATTGGAAAATAGTAATCCGACTCGAACTCTAGAAAGAAAGGATAAGAAAGGAGAAACTTGCTAATTGCTTTGGAAGTAAGACTTCTATTTCAATTAGACAAGGGAGAGATTTGGAAGTCTATAAAATATCCTTGGACGTCCAAAAGAGTCCCCCTCACGTCCAAAACCCTTTCGTGCAAGAGTTGCGCGAGTTACTCTCCTCTCCTTTCTTCTAGTTCCTTGGAGTCTCGAGTTGGGATTTTCTCCTGAAGATTCCACCGTTCTTCTTGAGAAAAGAAATCCAATTCGGGGGTCATAGCGTGGAAGGCTAAGAGGTCTTGAAGAAGTCCATTAGAGCACTGCGGGTCTCCAAAGGTATGATCTACTTCTTCCATGTCGTAGATTATTTTGGATGTTTAGTGCTGGTATAATTTTTACTGTACATGGTCACGAGATCGAGGGTAACGCATCCTGGATTGGGTTTTGGTCTTATGGATAGTTGATCCCTGTGTCAAGTGGGTCAAAAGTTTTGAAAATCTATCCATGAGACCCACCTACTTCCAACACCTCCAACATCTCTCTGTCGAATGATCTTTCCCACAGTAACCACAAACCACCTGAGCACTGCTTGAACTACCCGACTTGCCCTTGAACTTCTTCTGAAACTGACCCCTGCCACTAGAACTTACCGCCCTGTTATACTCAGTTCGCTCCTCCTCCATGATGGCCTCTGCATCATAGGCCCGGTCAATAGCGTCATCCAGGTTAGTCGGCCACATACATGCGACCACATGATGCTTATACTTTGGGTTTAAGCCGTTGGCGAAGCGAGTCACCTTCTTACCCTCAGTGTTCACCATATCCTCTGCGAAGTGAGACAGCTCTGTAAACTTGTGTACATAATCTGCAACCGGTGTCTGTCTCTACTGAAGGTTGAAGAATTCCACTTCCTTGGCTCGCTGAACATGAAGAGGCATGAACTTTCGGCGGAACTGCTACTTGAAAGTCCCCCAAACCGTGGCACTGGGCATAGTCTGGAATGAACTCTTGACACTCCTCCACCAGGTCTTGGCTACACTCCTCAGCATAGAGGCTGTGAGAACTACTTTCTGTTTATTACTGCACACAATCGTATCAAAAAGCTCCTCCGTTTGTTCCAACCACTGCTCAGCCTGCAATGCATCCTCGGTACCATGGAATTCAGTAGCCCCACGCTCACAGAACTTGCCGAAAAGAGCATTGGGATCCGTTTCCTTAGGCTGGAAGATCACTTGCTGTTCTACGCGAGGAATTGCTGACGCAGCCGAAGATGCCTGACTCTGCCTGTCCAATATAGATGCCACCTGAGCCTGCAAAGACTGCATGGACTGCATCATCATCATTATACGCTCCTCACTACTCATGGGTGGGGGAAGCGATCTACTCTCGCCATTGTGGCCCTGCTAATTCTCATCCCTAGACCCTGATCCTAGTGCCATGATGCACTGTCCTGCAAAAGGAAAAGAACAAAAGACAAATATAAAACACCCCGAGTTAGTCAACCCCCAAGAATCAACCTATTAGACGCCAAGTCAAATAATTGACATCGTCATCTCACCATGATCTAAATGTCTACATGCTTATGACTAGCATGCTCTGATACCATACAATATGTATGTCACAACCTGAGCCCAGAAATCGGGGGTTAGCGAAAAGCCAAACCAGTGACACACGTACTCCCGTGCACGTACATCCAAACTCAGTTCAAATGCACACACAGAAGGGATCTAACACATGCGAACTAAGCGTACACGGAAGCTGTACATATCATAGCAAGCAATAAAAGAAATAGCGGAAGCCAAAAATGGCAAAAACCAAATACGAGTCTGAATACACACCAAAATACATTAAAACCATGATATACAAAATAATACAAGAGTGACAAAGGCCAAAGTGGTAAAATACAAAATCTCCAAAAAGCAAAACAAATAGACGACTAATGATATGCAAAAACGCACCAGGCAGAAGGGATCAAGCCCACTCTGCCAGGCCGGAGGGAGCCTCTACGAAGTCCTGCGCTGCAGTCTCCTCGACCACCGGGGAGCCGGACACGGGATCTATGCCTGCAACACCACAGACAGCACCATGAATACAACGATCCAGCAAATATAAGTAACAGGGACGTAACACTCATAATATTTAATTAAATAAGGACAGAAGATTAAGTACAGAGTGTCAGATTAGTACGCTAAGCAAATCATGCATAGAAGTAAAACATGATGAAGGAATCAAAGCATAGAAATACTAAACTAGGTGGTTACTACGTTGGCCATATTCTCTCACATAGAGAGCAGACAAAGCAGACGGATGAGAACACCACTGACCTGGCCAAGGGTACAAGTGGGTCTCGGTTTCCTGGG
Organism: Sextonia rubra; assembly: GCA_037013555.1. Classification (NCBI taxonomy): domain Eukaryota; kingdom Viridiplantae; phylum Streptophyta; class Magnoliopsida; order Laurales; family Lauraceae; genus Sextonia; species Sextonia rubra. The sequence continues at coordinate 72,867,586 of JASUAD010000001.1, forward strand.
TTCCGGGGTCCCAAGACAAAGCTACGCTGCAACGATACAAAGCACAGAGAACCAAGCCAAAGTTAACCCCGTCGGGTATCCTAGGGCTGAGGCTGAGTAGAGCCAGACTAATACCAATCAACTAAACCAAAAGAAAAAGGGGAGATTATCCGCTTTGGACCCACGGACGACACTGGCCCGATCTTATCCGCACGTTTTAATCTCTGGGCAGAGCCACCAGGGAATATCCACTGAATCGAATATATACAGAGCATAGCGGAAATTAAGACAAAGCACAGCATAGATCAAAGCAGAGTATAGAGCGAAGAATAAAACAAATATACAGAACGAAACAAAATGATCTCGAAATGCATAATTATAGATTAGCAGAACAGAGGGCAAAACTGTAACCAATATGCAATGCATCTCAAATTAACGCGGAATCAAGGAGGATTACAAGCAACGCTAATCTAGTTGTTCACTGTCACTAACCGTGCATGTTGGTATAGTTTTAAGTTATTCGATGCACCGTTGCCATCAAAGTGTTGCCGTGTAATCATCACGTGTACCGAAGTCCCTTAAACCAATACCCATGGGGAGGTGCTTAAGTAAATCAACGCTCACATGAATAAGTCACAGCGTAGCAGACTATTCATGCGTTCCAAAGAATCCATTAGGCCGGTTTACATGTATGGTTAACCTATCTTTTAGCCCTACAAAGTCACACCATTATCCTAAGTTTAATTTTAGATTTTCCAGGTCTTACGGTTTAACCATGGGTGACCTACGGCTTAGCCGTATACATCTTACGGTCTAGCCATAACATGCTCTACGGCTTAGCCATGGTTCCCTTCAGAACACGACTAAACTGGTCATCTTCTACCTCTAATCTGATACCTTTTTATGGTTGAGCTACGGTGGAGTCCACGGCTTAGCCATATACCAATCCACGGCTTACCTGTAGCTTCACCGTAGGTGTACTGTGTCTGGAAAGTTTCGACTGATCAGAGTGTTAATTCACGGCTGGGTCACGGCTAGCTTACGGCTCAGCCGTAGAACAAATTACGGTTCAGCCGTAGCCTAGCCGTAGAACAAAATTCAAATATCAAGTCTCTAGAATTTGAGCCATACAGAATTACGGCTTAGTCGTACAATACAGGAAACGAATCTGGATAGTTACAGAAACTGAAAAATCATGTGCAAATTGAGCAAAACAAACTCCAATGAATCCAAAGTGATAGAATTAGGCTGTAGATCATCCCAAGCATCTATGAACAAGAGAATCACAGCAATCAAACAATATACCCATATGTGTTAAACAATCCTTTACTTATACTTGCCTCAAAGCTTTAGCAAATCCACTGAGATCAAGCTCCAATCCAACTAAACCCAAGCAAAACAGAGAACAACCCATGCATGAGATGTAAGAGAGATACAGAGCTTGGAGGGGAAATCCAATTGGAGAGGAAGAAATCAAAACCCACTTACCCAGAGCAAAGACAGAGATGAGAGGGAGAGAACCCAATCGATGGAACACCCAACACAAACTCAGAAAGGAAGAGAAGTGAAGTGAAGAGAGAAAGGAGTGTACGTGGAGCTCCTTGGAGTTGTTGCATGCAACGTCTAAGGCAACAAGCAGGAATGAAGACATCTGGAAGATGACTCATATATATAGTTTTGCAGTTTAAAACAAGGCCTGTCAAGTTTAGGCTAATTACAATTCAAGTCACACAAAGATCCAACTCCTCCAATTGACTCCGAATGAGTCTGAGGCAGTTACGGAAAATAACGAGCTCAACAAAATACACGTGCTGACACCAAGATGATGCAAATATGATGCATTTAAGGTAAAAGAAAAATTACGAAAAAGGGCTTAGAACTACCTATCCCAGGTCAAAAGCTACTCAACTATCTATCCATGACCCAAAACCAAGTCGAAAAGAACGAAACAGCACAAAAACACACTAATGAGCCATTAAACCGGCTCAAAGGGGATTGAAGTGTTACACTAATCTCAGCACTCCAAGCAGAAAGATTAATCCATAGTGGTTGCGAGGGGTATATTGCCTTCATTGTTAAGAAGAAGCAACACAAGAAGTTAGAAGAAATCCAGAAGTTTGTGAGTTTCCAAATGTTTCCAAATGAAGTTCCCAGTCTTCCTCCCAATAGGGAAGTAGACTTTAATATAGAACTCGTACCCAGTACAATTCTGATCTCTAGAGCTCCGTATAGGAAGGCACCTATAGAATTGCTTAAGCTAAAGGTACAATTGCAAGATTTACTAAACAAAGGATTCATTCATCCTAACACATCACCATGGGGAGCCCAAGCTTTATTTGTGAAGAAAAAAGATGGCACCCTTAGAATGTGTATTGCTTACAGGCAAGTGAATTAGGTGACAATCAAGAACAAATACACACTGCCTCGAATTGATGAACTGTTTAATCAATTGCAGGGTGCAACCTATTTCTCAAAGATTGACTTGAGATCTGAATATTATCAATTGTGAATTAGAGATCAAGATACATAAAAAAACAGCTTTCAGGACAAGATATGGCATTATGAATTTTTAGTTATGCCTTTTGGATTAATCAATGCCCTAGCTGTATTCATGGCTTTGATGAATAGAATTTTCTCACCTTATCTTGATTAGTTGGTAATGATTTTCATTGATGTTGTATTGGTGTATTCCAAGACCAGAGATGAACATGCTGAGCATTTGAGGACTTCACTTTGGTCGTTGAGAGATCATTAGTTTTACGCCAAATTAGATAAATATGATTTTTTATTGGAACAAGTTGCTTTCTCAGGGCATATAGTTTCAAAAGATGGACTTGTAGTAGACCCAGCCAAAATTGAGGCAATAACTAGTTGGTAGAGCCCAAAGATGGATGCGAAAGTACAGAGTTTTGTTGGTCTTGCGGGCTACTATCGAAGATTTGTTAAAGACTTTTCCAGAATAGTAGCACCATTGACAAAGTTAACTTGGAAGAATGAACTTTTTGTTTGGTCGGATGAATGTGAATCAAGTTTCCAATTCCTTAAGGAGAAATTGATCTCAGCCCCAATCCTATCATTAACAGAAGGAAGTGGTGGATTTGTTATATATACCGATGCTTCGAAAGCCAGATTGGGATGTGTATTAATGCAGAATGGGAAAGTGATAGCATACGAATCCCGATAGTTGAAAAAGCATGAAAAGAACTATGCCACGCATAATCTTGAGTTGGCAACTATCGTCTTTACTTTAAAGTTATGGAGACATAACTTATATGAAGGGAAATTTGAAGTTTATAGTGATCATCACAGTCATCAGTACCTATTCACTCAACATGACCTCAACATGAGACAGCGTCGTTGGTTAGAGTTCATAAAGGATTACGATTTCTTATAAAATACTTTCCAGGAAAAGTTAATGTGGTAATTGATGCTCTTAGCAAAAAATCAACTATCGAAATGGCAGCTATGTGTGGTGAGTGGTCACTAGTAGAAGAATTTCGAGATCTGGATATAGCAATCAAATTTGTTAATGACAAGGTTATGCTGGTAGCGATGTATGTCTTCAAACAACCATAATACAAACAATTTGAAGACCTAGAGTTCGTTAAGATCGGTTACCATATATCTCAAAGGCCAGACTTCAAGATGTTTGATCGTGTGCTGTATTTTAAAGATAGACTATGTGTCCTAGTAGTTCAAAATCTAAAAGAAGTAATTATGACCGAAGCACATCATGTAAGATATTCCATGCACCCCGGGAGTACTAAAATGTAATGAAATCAGAATGGCAGGTTCTAGTGAAATAATAGGAAAAGAGACATTGCTGGTTTTGTGGCAAGATGCCTTACTTGTCGATGTGTGAAGGCTAAGCATAAAAAGCCTCCTGAATTGCTACACCCTCTGCATATTCCTAAGTGGAAATGGAAAAATATTTTAATGAATTTTTTTAGGGCTCCCCCAGATGAACAAACGTTATGATACTATATGGGTGATCATTGATCAACTAACAAAATTAGCTCATTTTAATCCATCAAGAAAGGGATGAAATTTTATTAGATGGCCAAGATCTTCCCAGACGAGATTACGTGGTTACATGGCACTCCAGTTTCTATAGTCTTAGATAGGGTTAGTAGATTCATTTCTTCCTTCTGGCAGTCTTCTCAGAAAACCATAAGCACCAAGCTCAACTTTAGCAACACTTATCATCCTTAGACTGATGGACAATCGGGATGTACGATCCAAACTCTTGAGGATATGCTTTGAGCTAATGTGTTAGATTTTCGAAAAGAGTGGGATGAACACCTCTCCTTGTGTGAATTCTCTTATAACAATAGCTATCATGCGAGCATTGGGATGGCTCCACTTGAAGCTTTGTATGGACGTACCGTTCTCCTATGTGTTAGGAAAAAGTAGGAGTTAGAAGCTACCATGGACCTTCTCTCGTTGCAGATACAGTGGAAAAAGTGTAGAAAGTCCAAGACAAATTGAAAGTTACTAGATCTTGTTAGAAGAGCTACACTGCAATTGCTGTAGACTACTCGAATTTTAGGTGGGAGACAAGGTTTTCTTAAAAGTTTCTCCAATGAAGGGTACAATCAGGTTTGAACAGAAAGGCAAGCTTACTCCATGATTCATAGAACCCTTTGAGATCCAGAGTAGAGTTGGAGATTCAGCTTATAAATTAGAATTATCGCCTCAACTCGCTGGAGTCCACAATGTGTTTCATGTGTCGGTGCTTAGAAAGTATCTCCCAGACCCTTCGCATATTCTCAAGATTGATGATATTCAAGTAACGTCAGATGCAAGCAATGAAGAGCATCCACTTCCTCTCAATGACATAAAAAATCAAGTGCTGCGTACCTTGATAATTAAATGGGTCAAGATTCTTTGGGAGCATTATGGACTAAAAGAAGCCACATGGGAGCTTGAAGAGCAAGTTCAGGAGAAGTATCTAGGACTCTTAAATGAGGTATGTTGCATTTAGAAGGCTGAATGATCTTAAACAGGGGGAGGATGTAAAGTCCAAACCCGAACTAATCCTAATTTGCTATAATTAATCTTGTTTCACTTTAATTAATCTCTAAATTAGACTAATTCAACTCAAACCCCTTGGGTTTAGGTCATGGATACATAGTTGGGTCGGGAACCATACTTAGGTAGTCAAGGACCTTCTTATAATTTAAAGTTGCATGATTTTGCATCATCTTGGTGCCATATTAATTGCATCATGTGTATTTTATCTTGTAGGTCAACTTTAATGTTTAGCCCAACTCAATCTGGATCCATCTGCGCCCAACTAGAGTCCAATTGACTCAAACTGAAATTCTCCAAAAAATAGTGGACTTACTTGCAATTTCCAGGAGATCTTGATTTAAAACAACTAACCACCTCATTTCCCTCTCCATCCTCTCTAAACCTCTACTAGAGCTCCATCTTCTCGTTCTCTCTCACCCTCCTTCTCATCAAATCTGAAGCTTGGAGCTATTGCATGTTAGAGCTAAAGCTCCCATTGTCTTCCTCACCATCTTTTTGTTCACCTCTACTCCTTCCTCTTCTTTAATCGATAGTTCTCTAAGGTAAGGGGCAACTCTCATTTCAGTTCTTTGGGTTTAATTGAGTCAAGGAGGCTCAATTTGGTGACATGCATGCATCTCATACCCATTGCATGTCTTTACATGTCTTAGATTATCTTCTGTTGAGGATTTCTCCACCATCAAACCAAAGGAAGAGCTTATATTCAGGTAAAGCACTGAGATAAGGCAAGTATAAGAGTGTATATTACCATATGTATGTCTAGTTATGTTGATTCTTGAAGAACTCTCCTTTAAATACTAATCTACAACTTTTGCACCCCTTTCAATTTAAAAATATATGAAGGTTTGAGTAATGATAAATTTGTTTATGAATGAATGATGAAATGTGGGTTTTGAAATGTAAAATGATAGATTGAAATAGAGAAAACAATAGTAGAACCCAGATTGGAGGAGTTCTATATTGAACTTCTATTTCATAAATTTCTTAAGAAAATCTTAGCCGTAAGCTATTTTACAGCTAGCTTTCTAGATACTAAAAACCTAACAAAAATGATGAGTTAAAACCTTTTTTCTACAACTAAGCCATAAAATACAGTACGGCTAAGCGGTGGCCAAGCCAAAGGCTACCTACAACTAAGCTATAAGCCAAATAATGGCTAAGTCATAGTTGCAGAAAATTTTGGTGAACACAGCTAAGCCATGGTCTATCCACAGCTAAGCCATAAAACACAAGAACTTAGGGAAATTGGGAATATTCAAAGACCTTGTAAGGCCTTAGAAATGGCAACTGTACCTCGAATAAACTAGCCCAATGGTAATTAAATATTAAGAAGGAAGTGTGTGGAGTTGTCACTCATTCCCTCTTGATTTTTTGGATAATCTTGATGTTACGTCATGGGTGTTAGCATAAGAAGTGGTGTCTACTGCCTACGCAAAGTAACACCAAAATTTTTGGTAACACATCAACACTAGACGTTTTATGAATGCACCATATTGAATGACTAAGGGAACACAGATGATCCTAGTTAGGGTTGGCTAGTAAATATCCTTGTTAACCATTTAATCCAAATGCATTCATATTGTTTAAGTAAATCTTGCCCTCAACATGATTTAATTATACACCCATTCTTCCAGGTGAACCTAGAGGCAAAATTGGAGACGGAGCTTCTATTGAGCGTGGGCCCCTGGGCTAAGATAGGTGTAGCTAAGTTTGAAAGGGTTTGAGCTTTAATAGCTCATCTAAGTATGCATTGTTTGACTATTAGTACTCTATTTAATTCTAATTTTTATGACTGAATACAATCACAAGATCTGTATATGTTTCTGTATAAGAAATTTACAATTTAAATACTCAATATGCTTTGCTATCCAAGAAACACACCCTCATCACTTCGGGAGTCAAAGTTACCGGGAAGTTCCCAATCTTTGAGAATAACACTTATGGCCAAAGGTCTTGAAGTATTTAACAATAGGTTTCCTTCCATTCCAAATTTCATAAGGAGTGGTCTTAGTTCCAGGCTTAAGATAGACTCGATTTATCACATACACTGCGATAGACTCGATTTATCACATACACTGCAATCTGAACTGTCTCATCCCAAAACTTTTTAGGAATTTTTTACTGCGAAGCACAACACGGTTCATTTTTCAAACAACCCGGCTTTTCCATTCAACAATTCCATTTTGTTATAGTGTTTTCATAGCCAAAAATTCATGTTTGATCCCATTTTTAGCACAAAATGACTAAAAGAATGAATTTTCAAACTTTGTTCCATAATCAAATCTAATTCTAGAAACTGCACTAGATTTGTTGCCTTTGTCTGTAATCAACTACAGCCACAAGTAACGAAAAGCATCAAATGTATCTGATTTTTCTCTTAAGAACCAAACCCATGTGTAGCGAGAAAAATCATCAACAGTAAGAAGAAAAATCTACTTGTTGCCTCCTATGCTCTGAATTTGCAACGGGGCCATGAGATCCATGTGTAACAATTCCAACGGTCCCGTTGCAATCAATTGGTCAAGCTTCTTATGGGGTGAACGAATTTGCTTGCGAAGTAGACATGGGCCACATACAGTGTCTAACGGCTTTTGAAGTTTGGGCAATCCTCAAACCAAATCTTGTTTTAATAGGAGGTTAAGCTCATTATGGTTCGTATGTCCCAAATGTTGATGCTACAGATCAATAATGTCAATTGTAACTGAGTTACAAGTGAAATCATCAGAAGTCCTAACAATAAGCAATTATCACTTTTTCTTTTTTTTTGCCATGGAGTACATTTTTTCCTTATTTATCCACAATAATACAATCATTCAAGGAAAAATGCAGTTCAAGCTCAGATTCACATAGTTGACTAATACTCAAAAGATTTTCCTTAAGACCATCAACAAGGAAAACATTGTGGAGAGAAGACATACCTGGAATGTTGACAGTGCCTTTACCAATGACTTTGGATTTATAACCATCACCAAATTGAGCACTACTGTCACGACCCGAGCCCAGAATTCGGGGGTTAGCGAAAAGCTAAACCGGTGACACACGTACTCCCGTGCACGTGCACCCAAACCCAGTCCAGATGCACGCCCACAAGGGATCTAACACGTGCGAACTAAGCGTACGCGGAAGCTGTACATATCATAGCAAGCAACAAAGGAAAATAAATAGCGGAAGCTAAAACAAATGCGGAACGGAAAAGACAAAGACAAATACACTGATATAAAACCGAATACACACCAAAATACGTATGTACAAATATACAGATGACAAGTCCAAAGTCCAAGGTCCAAATACAATATCTCAAAATCCCAAAACGAAAAGCCACTGGAAAGCATGCATGAACGCACTCGGCAGAGATGATCAAGCCCACTCTGCCAAACCTGAGGGTGCCTCTACACTCGCCCCTGCAGCCTCCTCGACCGCCGGGGAGCTGGGCAAGGTATCTGTGCCTGCAACACCACAGACAACACAAATGAATACAACGATCCAGCAAATATAAGTGACAAGGATGAAACACGCATAGTATCAAAGTGAATAAAGTAATGACAGAAGATTAAATACAGAGTTTCATCTTAGTATGCTAAGCAAATCGTGCATAGAATTACCACATGATATGTGAATCAAAACATAGAATACTGAACTAGTTGGCTACTACGTTAACCATGTTCTCTCAATAGAGAGCAGAGCAGAGCAGATGAGAACACCACTGTCCAGGCCAAAGGTACAAGTGGGTCTCGGTTTCCTGGGTTCCGGGGTCCCAAGACAAAGCAACACTGCAGTTATACAGAGATACAAAGATCTAAGCCAGAGGTAACCCCGTCGGGCATCCTAGGGCTGAGGCTGAGTAGAGCCAGACTAACACCAATCAAATCAAATCCAAAGAAAGGGAGATTATCCGCTTTGGACTCACCGATGACAAAGACCGGATCTTATCCTCACGTATTAACCTCTGGGCAGAGCCACCCGGGAATACCCAAAAATCAGAGATATACAAAGCCAGAGACAGAGCATAGATTAAGTCCATCACAGCATAGATCAAAGTATAGTGCAGATCGAAGAATAAACAGACATACAGGACGAATGCAAAATGACTGCGGCATGCATAAACCTAGATTAACAGAACAGAGGGCAAAGTTATAAACAATATGAAATGCATCTCAGATTAATACGGAATCAAGGTTCATTACAAGTCAAGTCTAATCTAGTTGCATCACTGTCACTAACCGTGCATGTTGATGTAGTTTTCAGTTATTCGATACACCGTTGCCATCCTAGTGTTGCAATATAACCCTCAAGTGCATCGAAGTCCCTTAACCAACACCCATGGGGAGGTGCTTAACAGTGATCAACACTCACATGAATAAGTCACAGCCTAACAGACTCTTCATGCGATCCAACGAATCCATTGGTCCGGTTTACATGGGTGGTTAACCTGTATTTGAGCCCTACAAGTCTCATCATTATCCTAAGTTATAATTCAGAATTGCCATACCTAACGGTTTAGCCATGAGGGACCTATGGTTGAGCCGAAGACATCTTACGCACTCGTCGCAATATGCCCTATGGCTTAACCTTGGTTCCATTAAAAACACAGCTAAACTGGTCTCCTTCCATCTCTGATCTAATGCCTTTTTCGGCTGAGCTACAGTCAGTATACGGCTTAGCCGTAGACCAATCCACGGCTTGGCCGTAGCATTTCACGGCTTAGCCGTAGCCACACCGTAGGAGTCATGTGTTGGAAAGGTTTCGACTGATCAGAGATTTAATTCACGGCTGAGTTACGGTTTGGGTCACGGCTAGCTTACGGCTCAGCCGTAGGACAAATTACGGCTTAGCCGTAGCCTAGCCGTAGAACAAAAGTGAAATTTCGAGGCTCTGGAATGTGAGCCGTAGAAAGTTACGGCTTAGCCGTACAATACAGAACACGAATTCGGGATAGTTACAGAAACTGAAATTCGGTACAGAAGCTGAACAAAATGAGTTACAGAGGTTCCAAATTCACAAAATGTGGCTGTAAAACATGCTAGACAAGGAATAAGAAGAAATCAAAGCCATCAACCAAAGCACCCATATGTGTTATCAAGCCTGTACTTATACTTGCCTCAAATCTCTACCAAATCCACTGACTCAAGCTCCAAGCAACTAAAATCAAAGCAAATCAAAGAGATACACCATGCATGAGATGAAGACACAGAAATCAGAGAATGAGAGGTGAAATTGGAGAAGAAGAAGAAAGAGTTGGGAAAGAACCCACTTACCTCAAAACAAAGACAGAGAGAAGAGAGAATGAAGAAACCCAAATCAAAAATGAGAATCCAACATCAATCGAGCAAGAGAAGTGAAGAGAAGAGAGAGAACGAGAAAACGTGGAGCTTCCCTGGGATTCTTGCATGCACGTTGAAGACAGATGGGCAGAGATGAGAGACATCTGGAGCTGACTCACTTATATAGGTTTTGAAGTTTAAAACAAGATCCATGGAGTTTAGACTATTTACAGTTTAAGTCACACGAAGGTCCATCTTCCCCAATTGACTCCAAATAGTTCTGAGACAGTTACGGAATATAACGGGCTCAACAAAATACACGTGCTGACACCAAGATGATGCAATTATGATGCAAGCAAAGCAAAAGCAAAATTACGAAAAAGGGCTTAGAACTACCTATCTCAGGTCAAAGGTTACTCAACTACCTATCCAAGGCCCAAAACAAAATCCGAAAGAAATAAACAAAACAAAACACACACTAATGAGCCACTAATCCGGCTCAAAGGGGATCGGAGTGTTACAACTACCACTATTTCACTTCTCAAGAGAAGTAAACAAGGATTTGACTCCTAACATATGTCCAAAGCAACCACTATCCAAGTATCATATATGTGAATTCTGTGCCCTTAGTGCTATGAGGACCACATTACAACGAAGGTCAGACTTATGAATCCAAATGGGCTTGGTCTTGACCTGTTGAGTAGAGTAAAGTTTTTCCTCCACTAATTTTTTTATTGATTTCGTAGTTTGTTACAATATGCTCTAATATGTCCTTTAATCCCACAAATTTGACATATCAAAACAAAAGTGGGATGAAACATAATTCTTTTTGAAGTACTAGCAATCTCATTGTTACATTCAAAATTATGTGTAGTGGGAACATATTTTGATATAGAATTTACTTGATTAGGTACATGAGCAGTGGGTATCATGGAGACCAAAGTCGTACCTTTAACGAACTTACCCGTATTCCTTGATGTTGAACCATGTTCGTAGCTAAGACCACGTCTATCAATGATATTCTTCTAAACACTCAAAATTCTTTCTAACTTCTTTAACCCAGTATTCATCCTTGTCAAATCAGCTTTAGCACCAGCTAGTTCTATGTTATCCATGTGCAGCTTTTTGCTCAATTCAGCATTTTTTCCCTTGCTAGTTCTAAGCTCTTCCTTAAGGCTTCCAACTCTTTTTAAGATTTCTCAGATTGACCATGCAATAGATTCCAATTGTTACCTTCATCAATCAATTTGTTAGACAAAATTGCTCGTTGTGAGTCCAAGGAAGATATCTTACTATGAGCTTCCATTAATTCTCTCTTAAGCGAAGAGATTACTTTTTCAGCAGACTCCAATTTTAGTTCAAGGGCATCATTAATCAATGCTACTATTCTAGAGTCTTTTCGCAAGTGATCATGTGCTTCCATCAACTCTTTTTCAAATTGTGGCATATCATCAAATGAGTCATCACTATCATTATCAGAATTAGAACCTACAGCAAAAGTATCGTTGACAATAGAACTGCTAGAATTAGCCATAAAAGCAATGAATTTACTATTATCAAAGGATGCAGGTTCAGTATTGTGATCTTTTTCATCTGAATCATCATCCCAAGTGATGTTTAATACTTTACCTTGATCCATTGATTTTGGAGGTCCTAATGATACATTGGGAAGCATAGTGACCAAAACCCTTGTATTCATAGCATTGGGTATTCTTTGGAGGAATCTTAGAAATATTCTTTTCTGACTTAGACAAAGGATTTGAAGTAGGCATGAAATTCAATGTGAAATTGGACTTATTTTGTGCAGTTTTCTTTGTATAAGCCTTTTTCCAATCTTTTTTGTTTGAACCTCTAATGGCCTTTCTAAATTTTCTCACCAAAAAAGCTTCAAACTTAGGGTCATTGGAGTATGGTTCAAAAGTATCACTATCATTTGTTGACTTTGAATACACTATGCCATACCCTTAAACTTTCTAATTGACCTAAGATTTGCTTCAAAGATTTGCAAGTTGCCAACTTGCTTATCAACCTGAACGGCATCTATGTCATTAGTTTCCTCAATTGCCACAACTTTTTAATTAAACCTTTCGGGCAGAGACCATATAATTTTTTGGAAAACTTTGTGTTCAAGAATTGTCTCACCCAAATTAAAGGATAAATTGACAACGTCATTGACTTTTGTATAAAACTCACCAAAAGTTTTGTTGTCCTCCATCATCAATGCTTCAAAAGTAGTAGCCAATTCTTGGAGTTTTAAATGTCTAACACTACTAGTGCCTTCATGAACCTTTTCCAAATACCCCAAGCATCTTTAGCAATGTTACACTTAGAGATTCAACGGAACTCAGTGGGTGAAACACCATTAAAGATAGCATTAATTGCCCGATTGTTGGCGAGGAATACTGTAACACTCCGATCCCCTTTGAGCCGGATTGAAAGATAGATTTTGGTGGAACAATATGAAGCGGGAGATCGCAGGGTTCGTAGCTCGATGTTTGACCTGTCAGAGGGTGAAAGCTGATCATCAACGACCTCCAGGATCATTGCATCCCTTACACACTCCGCAGTGGAAGTGGGAGCACATTACCATGGATTTCGTCTCCGATTTTCCGCCGACCAGTAGAAAGAACAATGCGATCTGGGTAATAGTGGGCTCGGGTTGTGACAAATACAGATTTCTCATCTTTGGTCCATTGGGCCATAGGTTTTAGAATTTCAACTTCCCCATCAAACACAATAGTAGGAGGAACATAAGCAGTCTTAATGGCTAACCAAACATCTATATCACAAGACTGTAGAAAAGCATCCATTCTAACTTTCCAATTAGTATAATTAGTTCTATCTAGATAAGAAGGTTTGTTAGTTGAAGTACCATCTCTAGGAATCTCCATATCAAAAATCTAATTTGATCTTCACATGAAAGACTTGTGTGAACCTGCTTTGATGCTGCTTAAAAGGGTTCTAACCTTGACACATGTTAAGGTCTCAACACAGATTTCGTATATATAGATCAACAAGTAATTAATCCAAAGTTAAGAAGCAATCACCACAAGAGATGGAAGCTGTATTTTTATGTGGAAAGCCCAAATGGGAAAAAACCAAAGGACCAACCACCAGTCCCCTAAGAACAAGCACTATGCAAGAGAGGTTATAAGATCTACTTACTACTCTTTTTTCCAATTAAACACAACCTAAAAGACTTGAAGTTCTTCTTGCCGACACACATGCCGTCAGCCTTCTTCACGCTTGATCCACATGTCTTGATGCCCTTTAAGACGAATCTCTAAGAAAGAAGGAGAAGATGAATCTTAGGAACTCAAAGCTTCAGCATAGCAAAGAAAAAAACCTCCACAAAAGAAAACAAGGATCTCTGAAAAGTTATCTAGGTTTAGACTTGTGAGAGAGGTGAATTGGGATCAGAGGGATGATGAATAAATAGCATAATATTCGTGGGATGCTATTTGGGCAGTTTCCAAAGAAAATAAGGAAGTTTGGTTCGCAAAAGAAATAAATCAGGAAGTTTGGATGAGCATTCTGCTGCCTTTCTGATCGATCGGGTAGATGTCCGATCGATCGGGCATAGGTCTAGTCAATCGGGCATATCTGCAATCAATCGAATTCTAGTTCTATTTGGGGCTTCTTTTTCTGTGATAATCTAATCGGTCCGGCATCTATCCAATCAATCCGGCCTTGTAAAAATCTCTTTTCAGCCTCTAAAGCTTCACTCTTAAACTACAACTTTGGTACGCACTTCAGTCCAACTAAAAATGTAAAATTACAACTCTTTTGCACCCCAAGTTTTGTCCAACTTATGAATTAGCAAATATTACATTCCTTACATTCTCCTTATAAGTGTAACTCTCTAACAAGTATCCAACCTCCCTTAGCTTGGATACCGAAGGAAAAAAAAAGAAAAAAAAAACTAACTATCTACCATCTATGCTGGTACACTCCCATAAAAACATTCAACTTGAACTTCTTTGTCCACAAGCGTAGTAGTTAACTATCGTTACTTCATCTAATTAAGGTACACTAGTGACACTACCACTACCAAGGACTCACATTGGGTATTTCTAGCCTTCTTTTACATGGACATGAAATGGTTAGATGACTAGGAATGTAGATAATTCAAACTCACATGCAAGCTGTTTGATAATTTTACTTGTAAAGTGAAATGAGGTGAAAAGTCATTTTAAAAAGTAAAAAAGCAAGAGGGTTAAATCAACAAATGATTGCATTTTGTCATTTAGTAAAAAGAGAATGTAACTTTTTTATATTTTTTTTTAAAGTAGATATTTTTTATCATTTAGTAGTATAAAAAGGTAGCTTTTTGGCTTTTTAATATAAAAAGTGAAAGAATTTTTTTGGAATGTAGTGCTTTTTATTCGACTCTTTTTAATTTATTGTGACCTAAAATGACATGTCACTTCACTTTACTAGTGAAGTGAATTTACCAAACAGGAAAGGAAGCGTCTTCATTCACAAGTATTAACCCCAATTCATGCCCATGAAAATATTGAGTTTTTAGCTATGGCTTATGTGTAACAATAGGTTGGGCTTTCGACTGAGCCCATGCCATGAGTGCGATTGACCCGATGTTCCCTCGATCAGATCACCACATGAAATCCCAATGCAGATTGTGAAGGAGCACAATTCTTCGCCACCATCATCATCAAAGCCACAAGTCCTAACTATATTGTGGTCAGCCAGTATCAAACCCAAAATTTTCATTGAAGTGGAGCGGGTGATGGTTAATAAAAAGGTTGTTGTTGTTATCATTATTATTATTATCATTATTATTATTATTATGTAAGGTTAGTATAAAGTACTAACCATGCCCAGGCCAATTTTATAAAGGAGTAGTTATCGCACGACTCTATGATATCGCACTAATAACTCTATGGGAATTTATTAAACTTCAACCTTTGACAGGCAAACACTACTTAAACCCTAGAAGCCTTTCTCTTGCTCATACCAACTATTTGGAATGTGACTAATTTCAAAATGCCAATACAAATGTTGTTGTTGGACTTGGTGATACATTTAGAGATTTAGGGATCATCGTTTAGGCATTTAGATTTAGAGAAAGAAATTATGGTTGGGATTTATGAATTTAGGGAATGAGGGTTTTAAGATTTAGATGTCAAGGAGGGAGAGAGATTGATGGAGAGAAAGAGATAGAGAGAGAGGGATACCTACCTAGCTTGTCAGTGTTTGTAGAAGTCATAAGAGAAGAAAGAGACTGGAGGAAACTGGAGGTTTAGAGGTTCCAAAAACAGGGAGATTGATTTTGAGTCCTAAGAGTGGATGGGCCCTCAGCCATAGCTCTTATGGGCTTTTCTAAAACCACCAAGGGTGGATTCCCATCTGCCCAACATGTGGGTCTGCCCCTGGCCCCCTAGGACCTAGCCCTTGAGGGCTTTTCCAAATCCAGCCCGCTGGCCCAACATTTGGTAAGCTTACTTCACTAGTAAATTAAAGTAATGGGTTATTGCAAGACACAAAAAACTAAAAGGAGTCACATCAAAAATACTAAATTTCAAAAAATTATTATTCCTTTTACACCAAAAAGTCAAAAAATAAGTTTTCATACCACTAAATGATTAAAAAATATCTACTTTTAAAAAAGAAAAAAGTCAAAAAGTTACATTATCTTTTCACTAAAAAGATAAAATCTCATCATTTGTTTATTTAACTCCTCTTTTTTTATCTTTTAAAATGACCATTCACCTTACTTTACTCTATAAGTAAAAGTAACAAATGGACCCAAATAAAAGATTATTAAATATCATTTGATGTGTCATTTTATATCATTAGAAGTAATATTAAGTATCATTAGAAGATATTATTATATAAACTAATTTTTAATTTGCCATCAGTCAATCCAAAAAAAAAAAAAATTAACTCCACCGTGCTTGCTTTATTGCAACCATTGTCGGTCCTGAGCCCAAATAAAGGATGGTGAATGTTAAATTGACACTCGATGCTTGATGATAATGCTAAAATAATTTGAAAATGCAATTCTTATTTTCTAGCTCCGGCCCTACCCTAGCCCTTGTGGGTAGGGAAAGGGCTTAGGTGGAGCAAGCCCTTCAAGGGCTTTGGCCAGCCCGACCCGGCTCTACATATATTGAGGGTAGGGCCAGGACAACCCCCGCCTCTACCCAGCCCAGCCCTTTAACGGGCCTAACTACAACTAAGACGTAACCTTAAAATGAACTGCGCTCGGGCCAAGCCTGCTAATTTAAAGATGAATTGAGCTTGTGCCAAACTTCCTCAAGTTGGTTACAGTCCCGTCAGGTCTGGTTATATGGGTTGACCCACCTTGGAGTAGGGTCATGTCAGGTCATTTAAGGTGCATCACTTGTGGATTGGAGATGCCTGATCCATTTTAAAAACGAAATAGATACGAGTTGAACTTCAACTTGTGGCAGAAAAAAAAAAGAAAAAAAACCGATCTATTTGCCAGCCCCGAATGAGAGTGGCTTGATTAGCCTATTCAGTTTACCAACGAAAAGGAACATTCATCAAAGGAACAGAATCAATTAAGAGTATTCGCGGCTACTGTGAAATCCAGACCCATTATCTCTGCATCATGTATTTTTGTTCCCTTTTGTCTACCTGCCAACGGCCAACCTTCCCTTGCGGGCCATTTGGTCAATAACAACTGCACTTTATCATTTTCTTCAACTTCAACCGAATCTATTGTGCAGGATCATGAATTTGGGAAGGTGATCAGGAAGGAAGGGGCGTCAATGCGGAAGACTAGTCTCAAGCATTACCTAGGAATAAGCCTATATTTTCTTTATTTGGTGCTTCATCTAATAATGATCCAACAATTGGCCTAATTCATTTGATGTGGTCCAAGATAGAAAGAGGAGATTTTTCCATCAGATCAATTTGAAGATGAGGTGCTATGGTTGTTAGAAGAAAATGGAAGATTTTCTTTAAAGTCAGCTTATAGGGCTGTTTCTCAAATTCATGAATATTCTTCACCAAGTTGGGCTGAGCTTATTTGGTTTAGGGGATGTATAAAAAAAGCATACTTTCTGTGCTTGGATGATCTTTCAAGAATGCCTTAAAACCAAAGCATTCCTCAATCAATGCAATGTTTCATGTGACACTAGTTGTGTTTTTTGTGTGAATACTTGCGAATCGATTGAGTGCCTTTTTATTCACTGTCCCTATGCAACATTTATTTGGCATAAACTTCTGCTGAAGATCAGTCTTCAATCTATATCCTATGAGTCACCATATGATATGATCCACTCTATTAATGATAGAATGGACTATTCTCATGATGGAGTGCGGACATTATGTTTGCTCATTTTTCCTGCTTTTGTTTGGCATATATGGCAGAAAAGAAATAATTGAATTTTCTATAATGTTTTCAAGACTCGAGAGCAAACTCTAAGACAAATCTTATATCAAGTGCAAAGCCGCATAATGTTCTTAGGTATTTCTCTTCCAGACACATTAGCAAGTTCTTGGGATCTTCCTCATTATGGTCAGGACATTCATTTACCAATGAAACCTCATATATTAGGCAAAAAATATACGGTGAGTCATTTACCCTCATTGTGCATTGGCATACTTTGGGACCTAGGTGGAGTACCTGAAACTGCTCATGTTATTCGTGCTACTGATCTTTATGATGGCTTCTTGGCTCTTTTTAATTATATCCCAGATCATATTCAAGATATCAATATTGAGATTGATAGGGCTTTATGTGCCTCTCTTAAAAATCCCAGTAACTCAAATTGGAAAGTCAAATTTCAAACTAGAAAATTGGTGGCATCTCTACATCATAATGTCACCTATCATACTATCTCACCTGCTACAGTTGCCTTTACTAAGAAAATTAAGCAATATGCTTTGGTTCCTTCCCATTTAGGCTCTATGGACATCCGCACTATTGCTATGCTATGATGTTTTGGCTCGGAAGTAGGGTGTGGTTCTCCTGATCCAATTTGTGTGTTTGTCTCCTGACCATAGCTGTGGGTTCTTTTTATGTTTCCTAACCCAAGATGTGGGTTTTTTCTTTTGTCCTTACCTGAGTTGTGGGTTGTTTTTTTCCTGGTTCCTGTAAATGTTCCATGGACCTGATTTGTACATTATGGGTTTTTTACCCTTATCAATAATAGACCCTAACTAATCTTTCATAAAAAAATAAAATTAAAAAAAATTAAAAAAAAACAACTAGCTTAGTCGGTTTAAGACATCCAAATTCAGGGGGGAAAAAACGGTGCTACTCTAGGTACAAAATGAAAACATTAGCATCACTTATTTGGATCTCATGTATATTGATGTTTAGGGCATTGCACTTACCATTTCATACTCTCATGATAAATGTTGTGCTATTTTTATTTATGATTATGACGGCTATCATGTACATATTTATTTCATGCAAAATTTAAAGTCTTTGATGCTTTTAAAAAATTCTTCTTTGATGCTTTTAAAAAATTCTTAGTTTGTACTAAGAATTCTCCAAAAGAATCAAAGCTCCCCGCTCCGACTCAGGGGAGAATATGCCCCCAGTGAATTTTAAGAATTTCTACAAATAAAATAATTTTATCACAAAGAGCAGTACAAGCCTGATGACAATGCTTAGAGGCCTCCAATGAAAAGGAGGGTGCTCACAGTGCTTGAACAAGAAAAAACAAAACAGATTTTATTAAGTATATCCCAAGGACCACAGATAGAACTTCAGTGTGGGAATGTAATTGATCCCTGTGCGGAAGGCCTAAGGAAACCCTTATGTCCTATCAATGGACCAGACCTAATAGTCAAGGACCTCAGGAACTCAAGTGGAAATTGGGATCTCCCTAAGATCAACATCTTCAGTGATCAGAGAGATAGGAAGGACATCTTAAAAATTTTCCTCTCTCATTCTATGGTGGAGTTTAGGAGAATATGGACAGCTACTAATACTGAGGTTCTTTCTACTAAATCAGGTTATAAATGCATTCTTTAAAAAAAAAAAAGTTAAATCACAGTGACTCAAATATAAGTTGGAATTCTTTCTGTAAGTTTCCTCTATTTGAAAGAGTTTTACTGTTTGGATGGAAATGTCTCAAGAAAGCAATTCCACTAAGATCCATTCTAAAATCAAGAATTGGGGATCCCAATTTCAGTTCTAATTGCCCTCTTTGTAAGAATGAAAAGGAAACAGTAGAGCACATCATGTTTAAGTGTGACTTTGCTTGAGCTGTTTGGTTTGGATCACGTTTTGGTGCGTTGACCCACAAGTTCCATCATTACAGTACAGATCATTGGTGGAAATAAAGGACCAAGGATGCTTCTTTTGAACAACATTCGCACATTGATTTAGAATCCCAAGCTTTCTCCATAGCCATATTGTGGGCTATATAGAGGGTCATAAACGATCCCTTTTCAAAGCTAAGTTCCCTAATCCGATGTGGGCTATTTCGCTTGCCAATAGTATGATTATTTAGCCCAAAACAGCTTGTCACCTTTCTATGGATAATTATCCATCTATATCTCATGTTCTATTGTGTCTTCCTCAATTTGGGGAATTGTTTAGTGATGCAACTTATAACCCCTCTTCTGGCCAATTAGCCTTTGGTTTTGCAATGTTTCATAATGGTTCACTTGTAGTTGTAGGTGCCACCAAAGGACCAAGAACCGTCTCCACTAAAGAGGTCAAAACGATGTCAGCTCTTTTTGTACTAAAGGCAATAAAAGGATGAGAGCTTTAGAGAATTATTTTGTACATGGATTGATTTATATTATGCAATGTGGGACCGTTATGCCACAAACTCTGAGGTTCCTAAAGATCTTGGAATTCAGGGCATGACATTATGTAATCTCATGTCCCATTTGTAGTAATGATCATTGTCCTCATCGATCAAGCTTTTCTATGTCAAAAACCTTTAACTGTATTATTATAGTACTACTGTATCTGGGAGGTGGTTTGTACACGTGTGCTGATATAAAGACAGTTTTAGGTTCTCCAAGTGGGTTCCATCTAGGTTTAACTGTTTTACGGAGAACTATTGGTGAAGCTTCAAGTACCCAACTGCATGACCCACTTCTTACTGCATGTGAGCCTGCACATTCTCCTCTCTCTGCTTTGTCGCATTTCAAGCTAATCGTTGGGCCTTAAGTACCCAACTGCATGACCCACATCTTACTGCATGTGAGCCTCCACATTCTCCTTTCTCTCTGCTTTGTCGCATTTCACCAATGGGGCACTGGTGGTCGCTCTCCTTTCTCCCAGCTTTGTATCATTTACCTAATGGTTGCTGGTGGAGGAGAAGCGAGGACAAAGGAATGGGAGGGAAGAGGAAGAAAAGGAAGGAAGACGGAAGGAACGAGTCTGTGGTTTTTTAAGTTTCGATCTTTTTCATTCACAAGATATAAGGGTACTCTAGGAATTTTGAAAAAACTGGAGAATAGATTGACCGACGGGATAGTTTTTACTTCCAGTGTGTTGATAGCATCTTGGAAAACTTAGTCCTATTTTGGCATCCCTTATTTATTTTGCCCTGATTTGAAAGCTCATAAAAACTTAAGCCTTGTTTTGAAATCTTCCCTTAATTTAAGTCGGTCCGCCTTGCTATGTCAACCCATATATTTTAGGTCTTACATTATTTATTCCAAGTTGCAAAAAAGTTTGACCAGTGACTCGTGTCCTAAGTTGCATTCTCGCACTATACTTTAAAAGATTCCTTCATAACTCTTAGGGCACGTTTGTATACAATTAATTTTCATGAAATGCATAAATTGTCACATCAACAAATTCCAACATAAATAAATTATAAAAAGAAGTTGATTCCTTTATAACTCTTAGGGCACGTTTATGTACAATTTATTTCGGTGGAATGTAGAAATGGTGGCATCAACAAATTCTAATGTAAATAAATTCTATAAAAAAAAGCATTTTTAGTTGTAAAAAGTCTTTGTTTGGTGCCGAATTTTTTTCTCTTATGAAAGAGTGATTTTCATGTTTGGTGCAGTTATGGATATCTCACCTATGCTATCTAATTAACAAAGCAGAGAACAAATACCAATATTACTAGAAAATCCTATCCAACAGAAATATCAATAAATTATAACCAAATCCAATAATAACAAAACAATTAAATCCAATATAATCAACAACAACCCGAGAAGAACACAACCATGTGAATCCAAATTGAAAAAAAGAATCAAATCTAACAAGTTGAAAAACAAGATGACAACGTCGGCCTTTTGCAGCTTCGATCAACAGCCTCGGTTCATACAAGATGAGCCCCATAATGCATGGTGAAGGAGATAGGAAATAACTGGAAAAAAAAAAAACAAAATGGAATTCAAAAGGAAAATGAGAGAGAACAAAGAGAGTATGAAGTGATTAGGAAGGAGGACAGAGATTGGGGTTCATGGAAATTGGGAGGGACTTAGGGCACGTTTGTGTACAATGCTTTTCCATGGAATAAGGAATTTTCCACCTCAATAAAATCAATGGTTTTTAAATTTCTCGGGAAAGAAGTTCCGTGGAATTTAGAAATTCTTGTTCGGTGCAATTTTTTTTTTTTCGTCAATGAATTGGTGCCAGTGTTATTTAGTGCGGCTACAGCTTCCTTATTGAAAACAAGGATTTACTGTCTGGTGTAGCAATTTTCTATGGAAAAATTTCAAAACCACATACCTATTGTCATTCAGTTGCTGTCTATTTACTCATTTGTTCACACTTCTATGTTAATACTAGAACAGACTTTTTTTTAAAATTATTATTAAAAAAACAAAATTATAATCACTAAAAAAAGTCAACTAGTGTCATTAATTCCACCAAAAATTGATGAAAAGTATATAGTATTTGCATATATCAATGTACCCATTTAGCATGTACCATTCAAGAATACATTCAACATTAACCCATTCAATATCCATGGACACACATATCCATTCAAACATCTCCAAAATCCATTAATAAACTAACCAAATACCTAATGGAAACTTCAAGGCCTTAACACTAAGCATTAAACATCAAATAAATTAATACCCATCACACATTTTTTGAGCAATTATATCTCGTAGCTCATATGCAAATCAAGTGTCTGCATCACTTGATAGCGATCCAACTGACCTTTCCTCCTCAACATTCATCTCTTCATCAGCATCCATGTCTTTGCATGCTCTTCATCCATTTCATCATTATAGTTTCATTGTTTGATGTAATTGTGCATAATGCAACAAGTAACAACTATTTTTCCTTGTGTCTTAAGAGGATACCATGCTACTATATGTAACATTGGAAACTATTGCTTCACTATCTCAAAAATGCGCTTCAGTACATTTCGTAACTTAGAATGTCGTAAGTTAAAGAGTTCCTTTGATGTTTGTGGTGATTGTCTGGTTGACCACTCTTTGAGATGATAGCGCACTCCCCGATATGGTGCAAGAAATCCCTCGGTGTTTGCATAACCCCCATCCACTGTATAATATTCCCTAGACAAAAATGTACTGTTGAGAATGAAATTTTCAAAATATGGATTGTAAAGAGGAAAACATATATTGTTTACTACTAGAATATGAGAACTAGAATTTACTAGTTGAGACTTTAATCCTATTACATGGTCATCTCCACTATGTATTAGAAAGAATTCTAGAGTCAGACACTCACCCTTCCCACCCAGTAAAAATGTATTGGAATCGCAGATCAAAGGATACAATAGCCATGACTTTTTCTGAGAGTAAGCCTTTCTATTACTGTAATGCACCTAATCTTCCAAATGAACCCAAGCATCTATGTGTGTATTGTCAATTGTTCCAATACAATCCTAATAATAAAAGAACTATATGACCGCACTCGAAAAATGGAGTGAAAATATGTAATGGATTCGCATGAAAATGTGTAATGGATTCATGTGTAATGGATTCAAGTCCAACATTCACGCACTTCAAGTGTTTAAGAAGAATGGGAATTAACTATAGTTCATCATTATTTTCCTTTTGTTTACATAGGTTCAAATGCTCTGACCGCAGGGATGTTGGTTATTTACATGTTTTTGAAAAGTTTACAATCCCTCCCTCAAGTCTCAAATGTGATTTAAACTTGGAAAATATAAGAAAGTGTACAAAGAGTGGAAAAAATGCAAAAAACGAAGAAAAATTGGGGCGTGGCCGTGGGTCACGGTCACTAGCCCCCTGCCAATGACCGTGACTCACGGTCACTGGTAGACAATGGCCGTAAGGCCACTGTTTTGCCTTGTGAATTGCACTGTTCCTTCTCTGTGACTTCTCCAAAGTGCTGAAACTTCCTTTTTTTTATTTTTAGGGTGTTGAATGACCATCGAGAGGATTAAATTCGACTGTGAAATCAATTGAAACCTTTGTAGATCGTCATCGTTGTTTATGGACCATTTTGTGTGTAAGTCCGAAAAGGGTGTTGTATGAAGTCAAAGTTGTGTTATCCTGAACCTGATTTTCAAGGAACAAAATGAAGCCTAAAAAGGCTTGTTCAAAACTTTTATGATGGAAAAAAAGCTCCCAAGTGAGAAAAATAAAGGAAACGACGTCATCCTTCGAAGGCTTGCCAATACTTGAACATAACTTTCTTTTAGATAATACCCACACACACTCCCCTTCCTCCTCTGAACCATTTCTCACTTTGAGTGATTGAGAAGAAGAAGAAGAAGTGGGTGGGTTGGAATGCCGGAAGATGCTTTGCCTGAAGCTTTTTGTAGAATTCTCTTATTTTTTTCGTTGTGCCTTCCTTTTTGTCTTTTTCTTTTCAAATGTAATTCCTTTTATAGATTACTCAGGCGGTTTTAGGGAGTTACAAGAGGTTAAAAGAAGGTTATGGGAGGTTTATTTTCTAAAAAAAAGTGGGGGAAACTGCCTGAAACCACCAAAACTACTTGATGGGAGTCAGTGACCGCAGCCGCGGTCACTGCCAGGGGCCATTTTTTGGACTTTTGTGTATGCAAACCGTTTTCGCTTATTTGGGGTCCGAATAATGTCTAATCTTAGCAAAACTTAGAGAAATGCTTCTTGACACTATTTTGAGTGTGTCATAGAAGTTTCAACCCATTTTAACCTTCTGAAGTTGGTCAACTCCCTTAGTGACAGCAACCGCGGTTACTCCCAAGGCCCATTTTTGAACTGTTGTATATGTGACCCGTTTTCACCTGTTTGGGGCCCGAACGATGTCCAATCTTCACAAAACTTGGAGAGATGCTTCTTAACACTATTTGAGTGTGTCATAGAAGTTTCATCTGATTTTGACCTTCTGAAGTTGGTCAACTTCCTCAGTGACTACAGCCCCAAAGCCCATTTTTGGACTTTTGCATATGCAACTCGTTTTCGCCTGTTTGGGGCCCGAACGGTGTCCAATCTTCACGAAACTTAGAAGGATGCTTCTTGGCCTATTTTGAGTATGTCATAGAAGTTGCAACTAGTTTTGACCATCTGAAGTTGGTCACCCCTCCCCCCCCCCCCCCCCCCCCCCCGACATTGACTTTTCAGGAAATTAGGCCCTTGTTTCTATTGTTTGAGGCTCAAATAAACTCAGTTTGACTTGAAACTTGGAGGGACTGATATCGGGGATATCTTGGTATTTCCATCCAAATTTCATACATTTTGAATTTGTGGAAGTTGGATTTCGAGCAGTGACTCAGTATTGCATGTTCTAAGTTATTATTCATCTCACACTGTAGATAGTAAGCTTGTTTTCTACCTGAGCAGCGTTCAATTGACTTGAAACTTTGGGGAACTAACTTTGAATATATTTTGAATCCCTATTCCGAATTCCGTTAGCTTTGCCCTCTAGGAAGTAGGATTTTGATCAGTGACCTCTATGGCTCGAGGGTCATTGACTTTTGAGCTGACATGCAGTGGAAGTGGGATCAAACGAAATCTATTTGACATGAAAATTTGCAGAACCTCTTTGGAGCATGACCGAAGCCCTGCGCCCAATGTCCATCAATTTTGGGCATTAAGAAGCAAGACTTTGGTTAATGACCCCATGGCTTGGGGGTCACTGACCCAAAGTTGACATATTAGTAGATTTTGGGTCAATTGATGTCTGTTTGACCTGAAATTTTGCAAAACCTCCCTTGAACATAATTTGAGCTTCCTCCTAGAGTTTTAGCTGATTTGATCTCCACAAGGTGTCACTTTGTATGGTGACCCCACAAAGCATAGTAGATAATCATCTAGACTGAGTTTGCATCCAAATGATGTTTAAATGCTCTGAAATTTTGCATGATAGTCTTTGGGCACATTTGAGGGCATTCCTCTGAGTTTGAGCCTATTTTGACATGTAGTAGTGTCAATTTCCACAATAACCCCCAAAGAGCTGGCAAACGGTCACTGAAGCATAGCTTAAGCTGAGATGAAGTCCAAATGCTTTGAAACTTTGAAACATTATTCCCAAGCATGCCTTAGAGTTGCCATATGAATTTTATCCACTTTGGTGATTCAGAACCTTGACTGTGTTCAGTGACTCCTAGTTTTTGAGTCAATGAACACTGAATTTGGTATTTTGTGAGTTGAGTGACAAAACGAAGTCCACTAACTCTGAAGTTTGAAATATTGCATTCTGAGCTCATCTGAAGTCTCCTAAATGGATTACACTAACTCTGAACATCTGGATGCAATACTTGACTTGCCATTCCACAATCCCAAGGTTTATGTATCCATGATTTGGAATTTGCTTGTAAAGTCTTCATTGCAATATTTGTAATTTTTTATGGGTCAACACTATATAAGACCCATATTTAAATCACAATTAATTTACCTTGAAGTAAGGGCTAAAGACTGGGTTCGTAGAGATTTCTATAGGAGTCTAACTTCCTAAATACTTAATATAGTGATGACAAATCCTCATAATTGCATTCAAAACCTTATTGAAGTATCTACCAATAGTCTCACCAATGTGTTGGAATCGATTCTGCATCACCCGATTACACTCGTTGTGAGCTATCATGAATAACAAAAATAGCAAGCTGCTTCACCACCATAACATTTCGTGAGTTAGCTAGTAGACCTCTTTGTCTTAGCTCCTGTGAAAGATTAATATAGCATCCCTTGCTCACCGTAATAAAATGAAGCAACTGCTCTTATATCCAATCTTTAATTCATTCACAAAATACTCATCACTTAAAATAGAGTTGTGGACTCTTTCTTTATGGACATATGAATAATGGTATCCAAGTATACAAATAAGAGCCACAGATTGGGTGCAAAAGAAAAAGAATTCCATATCCTCATCCATTTCATAATAAACATAAGAATATGCAAGATGTAAAAAAAAAAAAAAGAACAATAGAGCAATATAGTCATCATCTAAGAAGTAAATAAGAACAACATAATAGACACAAAATAAAAAGAATTCCAAGTTCCTCATAAACAAAAATGACAAAATAATGATCCGCAATAAGTATTAGAATTCAAAGTTGGAAAATTGCCATATATTTACAACTAACTTATTTTAAAACATGGCAGAAAATTTATTGGCAGACATAGTTCATGATCACTCTAGATCTTACTTTCTAGAACAAGGCTCCATAACTTTAAAATAAAATTAGAATTTAATGGAGGGAAGAGGTGCGGAAAAGAGCAAGAGAGAAATTTGGGACTTCTAGATTTGGTTGGAAATGAGGAGATGCCTCCCATGGTGGCCTCCTTTTATAGTTTTCTAGCTCCTTAGGTTCATTGAATCTGGACGTCTTTTTTGTGGATTTGAGATAACATCTGCTACTTGTTGATTAGGTGTATCTCCTAAGATAAGAGAGATATTAGAGATAAGATGAGGTAGAAGCTTTTGAAATTCTTATCTGATCCTCAAATGAGATCCACAGAGGGATGAGCAGTAGTTATTGATATAATTGTAATCCCACCTAAAAATGCACATGAAAATTTTCAAGCCCATAACTTTCTTATTTTAGCTCCAATTTGTATAATCTTAGGCTCCATAAACATCTACTCTGAAAGATCTTTCCTACGATTTGGTCATTTGCATTGATCCAATGTTAGGATTGAGAGTTATAACCATTTTAAGTTAGATTATCTTGAGAAAAATGAGATTGGATTTTGAATTCTAATTTGCAATAGACTCTATCTCTGTAGTAGTTGTGACTTGTTAGCCATATCAAAAGAATATTCCCTGGCACAATAGGATGAAATAAGTTGATCTTTAGGTGAGGTCCATAGGCAGATGAATTCTAAGGGTGTAGATTTTCAAGCAGTGAGACCCAAATCAACCTAGGGTTCTATTGGTCCTACAAATTTCATTTCTTACACATTCTAATTCAACCAATAAAATACCGAAGAGCTCACATTGAAGCGAGACCCGTCCGGATAGAGTTCTACTACAATTGGGACTCTTTGGAGAAAATTGAAAATATTTTTTTATTAATGCAAAAAATGCATAAAAATGGTGCAAATCTCAATTTCTAGGTAAAAATGCATAAGATGATGGAATTGAATGAATAATGATGTATTTAACCTAATTAAGTTCCTAATTCACGCCAAATGATATATAAATGTGCAAATTCATACACTTAACAACCTCTTTGTCTTAGCTCCTTTGAAAGAGGAATATAGCATCCATTGCTCACTTGTAATAAATCAAAGCAACTATGATCATATCTAATCTATATTTCATTCACAAAAGACTCACCACTTAAAATAGAGTTGTGGACTCTTTCTTTATGGACATATGAATAATAGTATCCAATTACACAAATAAAAGCCACAAATTGGGCGCAAAAAAGAAAAAATTAAATATCCTAATCCATTGCGTGATAAAAATAAGAATCTGCAACATGTAAAAAAGAAATAGTGGAGCAATACAGTCATCATCTAAGAAACAAAAAAGAGCAACATAATAAACACAAAAGAAAAAGAATTCCAAGTTCTTCATCAACAAAAATAAAAAAATAATGATCTGCAATAAGTAATAGAATTTAAAGTTGGAAAATCGCCAAATATTTACAACTAACTTATTAAAGAGCATGGTTGAAAATTTATTAGAAGACATAATTCATGATCACTCCAACATCATAGAACAGTTACAATAATCACTCTAATCGAAGTTGATCTCTATTCCAAGTTGACTTAGTATCCATGGCTCACGATCACTAGGAGGCAATTCTAGAATGAATTATGCTTTCCTTTGAATCTCTATTATGTTAAGTGCTTTAAAGTATATAAGATTTGGAAGTCCAATCTGGTGAAGTGCGGCAATGCACTTGTCCATTGCTGGACGCTCTTTAGCACTTGTGTTTGCATAATCACAAACTATCAATGCTATCGTTTCCACAGCACCAATCATAGCTTGACCCATATTAGGTCAGTTTCTCGCCATATGATGAGAAGTTGTTGCAGTACTCATTTGACGTTGCCTCCCGTTGGTGCCTATAGATATATCAACATCCTCATATGCATTATCTTCATATACATTATCCAGTTCATCAACTCACGTCTCTTCTTCAGCTTGGGCTTCTATAGGTTTCGAATCATTGCTTGCAAACCCATCTCTACCATCTATAACGTTGTCACCAAAGATAATGGCTAGAGAAACCCAATCTTGAAAGGTCTTGTTCTTATTAAGAGCTGCATTGGGATGTGTAGGCAAGTGATTAAAACTAGCTTATATATGCATCACAAATTCTCTTTTAGCACATTAACAAGAAATATTAAAAGTTATATGTATGGATCAACTCACCGCCACATACTCTTTCCAAACCTTTGGCTCTGTAGTGACCATTTTACTTGTATCATCCCATCTAAATCCAATAAGTCTAGCATTGCTTTCATTTCTCCATAGGCCTTTTTCAACATTTTAAACCTCTTGCTCAATTTATCTCTACGAAAAAAGTCACCATATCTAGTCTTCATCACCCATGTCAATAAATTGCACCATTCACAAGTAAAACCTCCTTTTATGTTGCAACCCTCTTTACATTGCTCAACCATAAGTTGGATAAGCATGTCATCTTGCATTAGCGTTCATTTCAAATTTTTGGAAGGTGAGCAAAATTATCATTTGTATTTTACAATGCCGTTCCTACAAATTTTAATGAGGATGATAATGAGAATATAGTATGTCAAATATGTAAAATAAGTGTTAAGTTCACGAATTTGTATATTTATGTATTATTTTAGGATGAATTAGGGGTTTGACTAGGTGAATTGCATCACTATCCATCAAATTTCATCATTTCATGCATTTCACCTAAGAACTTGAATTTTCATATTTTTTACACACTTTTTACATTAATTTAGTAATTTAAAATTTTTCTCCGAAAAGTCCCAATTGGAGTAACATTCTATCTAGACATGTCCCACTTCAATGTGAGCTCTTTAGTATTCTATGAATTCGCTTAGCATGTGCAGGAAGCTGTGAACTGATCATGTGGGGTACATCATGCAAGACATTTGAAAGATTGGCTTCATGAGGACCCCACACACATGTGCACGCATGCTTGGATAGTCAAAGGAGGGTCTCACTTTCGAACTGTTGGAAGAATTCAAACTTGAATCAAAAAACGAAAGTCAAGATAGAGAGAATTCAGGAAAAAAAAAGTCAAAGCAGATGGGTTTAAAATTGGAAAGTCAATCCCATTTTTTCTTTGAATAGTATGGATTAAAAGGGTTATAACTCTCAAACCGAGCATCAGAATTATATAATCTACCTACCATTAGAAAGTGATTTTCTCGTAGATTTCTGTAGAATCCAAGATTGTATCAATAGGAGCTGAAAATGACAAAGTTATGGCCTGGGGAAGTTGGCTTTGTATCTTTTAGCAAGATTGCAAAAAGATTGAAAACTTTCTCCATGTTACACACCTTTGGGTGGGCCCATCTCTCCTCAACTGAAATACATTGAAGATCAAAGTGGGGCCACTATCCTTACTTGCATTATCTTAAATTATTTTCAAGATAACTCAAGACTATTTGAAAAAATCTAAGATAATTTCAAAAAAAGAAGGCCACCTCATCACAAATGCTCTCTTTCCAAAATTTTCTCAAAAGTCTAAAAGTCAAAAGAAGATTCTTTAAAAGAGGAAGGAAGTTATAAGGCTATTGCAAAAAGGAGAAAATAAAGAAGATAAGAAAAGAAAGCCTACAGCACTAAGATATGAGCTAGCTACAAACTATGATCTAAGGAGAGAAAAGAGGGCATCCTATACCCTATTTAAAGCAAGTCATGGATGTCCAAGCTTCTCCACCCTCTCTCTCTCCATTACTTTCTTCTCTCTTCTTTCTTCTCCTCTCTTTAGCATAAAAATTATAGAAAAATATTGTGGGTATTTTGAACCCTTGTTTCAGAAACTAGGATTAGGAAAAAAAAGAGAGAAAATTGAGTGTCATTGTATTAACATGGAGATCATAATAAAGTTAGAATTTCTATGGCTATGGAGGAGTAGTCCTTTGGATCAGAGTATCTTGATAAAGTTAAGTAGCCAATTTACCATCTTTATGCAATTGATTTATTTCATTGATTGTCTTTATGATATGCATACATAGGCATAAAATTAAATTTGCCTTCATGTCTATGACGAACTTTGGCTTAGATTTTCATTAATTAAACTTTGATCATGTATACTTGTTTAATAAATTACGTTAGGCATAGTAATCAGAATTATACGATTCATATCCTAAACCCCAATTCGTTTGCAACAAATCTCATTTACAAATGAATCTTAGGATTCAGGCATGAATCCTGCAATTCGATACTTGTATAATCGAATCTTATGATTCAAGCAATTTTACTAAACGAGAATAGTTACAATGAATAAATTAATAATAATAATATTTTACATTTTTTCTTCTTTATTCTTTCTTTCTTTTAGTGCTTTAATTTTTAAAATGTTATTTAGTAGTTAATAAAACCACCTAAGAATTTTTTGTGGTTTTTTTAAAGATGAATAAAAAACATGCATTCTATTAAAGCATTTGACTATACTTATGGTGATTATCTATATCTTCTTCTTTTCTTAATCAATTTTGGTTTTTTTTTCCTTCATGAACACTTTGTTACCTTTAAGGCATGTACTACTGTCTAAGATTGATTGTTTGGATTTTATTTTTATTTTAATATTTTAATTTAAAGATAATAAAAATTTATATTGATACCTTAAACATACTTAACTGTTTACACATCATTTATTATATATACATATATATATTAATATACGTAATGATGTTCTTGATATGATTGTATCGTAAGACTTATTAGTTATTGTATTTATATTGTTTTAATGGGAAAATGGATAGTATGAATAATTAATTTTTTTTCTATTTTTTAATTTTTTAATTATTTTTTAGAATTATTAGAAAAATTAGAAGTCCTACGATTCACGGTACGATTTGCGATTCGATTCAATTCATAGGTATAAACGATTTGCGATACGATTTCAATTTGAAAACTATGTGCTTCAGATTTAGGTTTCTTTGATAGTTTATGTTTATTTGATACATGACGCTTGGATGTTTTCAATCTTTTATGAGGTGAAGGAGGTTTGTCTTCTTAATTAAATATGAAAAATTATTTGTTTTATTCAAATCACCGAGATTAGAACATTGATTAATCTCTAATCTAAGATAAATTGAGACAAAGTATTAAATTGATTGCATAAAAATTGGTTAATTTGTTTGCTTAAAGGAAAATTGATATTCTGATCTATTTCCATCATCACTGTCATTAATCATTTGCACTTTAGTTTTCATTTAGTTACTAATTCACATATTATACATCTCTTCTTCATTATTGTTTTTAAAAGAAATTTCAGATTTTTTAGCTAAAAGTTCAAAAGTCTACTTGTGATATCGACCTGTATTTGCCGTTGTCTCAACAAAACAACTGTGCACTTATAGTTTTAAGTAGATTGATTAAATTCACATCAAGAGGATTTCAACTTCAAGGTTCAAACATGTATGAGCATAACATTAAAAGCCCTACGTTCAAGTTTCTCAAATGTATGATGAAAACATTCTACAAAAGATATTCCAATAGAACCATTCATAGAAGGTGGCAGGTCTACATTTTGAGGCAATTGAAGATTAGGGTTTTACTAATGACCAATCACCCAAACAATGACACTATTGCCAGCCAATTGATCCTCAATGCAGAACTTGGTGTTTGTTCTTTATAGATGGATCTTGAGTGTCCCCCCCCCCCCCCCCCCCCCCCGGGTCCCACAAAAAGTTGAAAGGAATTTGGTGTGGTCTCACTATCAGTGGGTGCACCGCCACACCAGTGCATCTTCTTATTCTAACTTTGCATGGGCAAGGTATATGAAGTGTCTCACTCCAAAGATGTTGACTGTGAAAATATTGGAATCTTCTATATTTTCTTATGTGGCTCTTCCACTACTTTATAAATGTTAGAAAAATGAGAGATATATCCATCTCCACTCCTTTTGATGGTATTAAATGAAAGCTTCAAGCCTTGTATACAATCAAAACCTGTTATCAATTTGATCAACTTATGCTAATTTAAGGTCTCTATACTGGGATGGTGGGAAAAAGTATTGTCTTGTGGGATAACTTATGGCTAGTTATTGGAATTGAATGTCTGACATACTGTTTCCATGCGTCCAAAAGACTATAGCAAATAAGAGTGACGAGATGAAGACAAAATAGAGTGGTGTCAATTCTTTTTTGGCAACACCATTGGCACATGGCTCCTTTTACCTCTGTTTCTACCTTCTTGCTAAAGACCGAGCATATGGAGTGTGGCGAAGAGTGTTAAATCAATTAATTAGATCATCAAAATAACCATTGAAAACTAATCAGAAAAGTGTTTCATTCCCATTCACAATAAATTTCAAAACGTTGCATTTGTGCGCGTTAGAAGTAAAAAAAAAAGAAAGCTTCAATCTTTTGAAGGATGTAGGCCTCTGGAGTGGTCTGTAATGTATCATCACACACAGATAACGATTCACATAAATTGCAAAATTAAAGGCTAATTGTGCACGGACCCTGTCACAACCCGAGCCCAGGGACCGGGGGTCAGAGGAAGTCTAACCAATGACACACGTACTCCCGTGCATGCACACCTAGACCCCGTCCAAGCATACACACACAAGGGATCAATCACACGTGCAAACAACTGTACGCGGAAGCTGTACGTATCAAGGCATATAACAACACACCAAGAAACATAGGAGATTACAAAACAACATTAAACTGATGACAGGAACAATTTACAAGAACGTATGACAATATAGCGAGCTTACAATAATCAAAAATCAAAATACAGATATCACTCAAACCCACGGTACAAGTACAGAAAAATCCCCTCAATAGACTCGGACTCAAATGAATGGGGAAAACAAAATGTTGCAAACCGTACTCTGGAGGATGGATCAAGTCCACTCCTCTAGGCCGAAGGGGGCCTCGCGAGCCTCTCCTGGAGTAGGGTCGACCGACGCAGGATCGGGAGAGGGATCTGAGCCTGCAACACACAAAGACAACTAATAAGTACGACGACTTAGCAAAATATAAGCCACAAGATGATAACACGAATTGTATCTAAAGTGAGCAATAGTCATAATGCAAGATCTATAGAAGGCATGGTCGTATACTAAGCAGTTATGCAACGAATAAGCATGCTAACAGAATCATAAACAGATAACAGTCAAAGTGGCTACTACATTGGCCATTTTCTCCCTTACAAGAGCAGTCAGAATGAGAACACCAGCGACCGGGCCAGGGTACGCATGGGTCTCTAGTTCCCGGGGTCCGGAGTCCCAGGACAGAACACTCTGCAGAGGCAAACACATAAACTAAACCAAAGTTAACCCCGTTGGGTATCCTAAGGCCGAGGCTCAATAGTGCCATATAACAATCACAATCCAATCGAATGATGCACCTCAATCAATCAGTCATATCACATACATATCTCACATATCACACTAAACGAACAATAGGAAGTGCATCACATATACTGATACTGAGTGCAGTTAAGCAATAACGGAAGATACTGAATGCAATTAAGCAATAACTTAATCTCTGACTCAAGTACTCCAGTGGAGCAATGATACAAACACAAAACAAAGAATGGTCCCGCCCGGGCTTCGCTCTGGGGTTGCTGCATTTCCCACAGAATTGAGAGGTCCAGCGCAGAACACATAAGAGGGCACAACCGAAATCAATATGCTCAACAAATCAAAGTACTTATACGAATCAAGGTCAATTACAAGCCAATCCTACACTAATTATCCAGTGTTTCTAACCGTGCATGTTGATGTAGTTTTAAGTTGTCCGATGCACCATTATCTAGTGTTGCAGTGTCTGGAGTGTGCACCGAAGTCCCTTAAACCAACACCCATGGGGAGGTGCTAAACAACTGGATAACAAGCATGAATGATTCACAGCCCTCGAGATCATTCATGTCATTCAAACATTCCAGTGGGCATGTTCAGGTTAGCTACATTCTAACATGGAAGTCATAACAGTCTCTTTCTTAATCCTAATCCTGTTTTCATTCAATTCTCAGGGTCTCACGGTGTAGCCGTAGGTGACCTTACGGCTTAGCCGAGGCATCTTACGGCTTAGCCGTACTATGCACTGCAGCTGAGCCGAGGCTCCCAAAATGTCCATCCGGATTTATGGCTCAACCGTATTTTGCTCTACGGCGCAGCCGTATCCTGGTCCACGGCTTAGCCGTAAGACAATGTACGGCTTAGATCAGGCTGGGCCGTAGAAGAATGGCAAATTGCCAACTCTCAGTTATTTACAGATGACAGTCTGTATTGTTCTACGGTTAAGGTTACGGCTGGGTCTCAGCTTAGCCGTAAGCCATTTTACGGCTTAACCGTAGCACATTTCACGGTGTAGCCGTGAGTGCTCGGACTCATTTTCCTGTAACAGATACAGTCATACAGAAAATGAACAAAACGACTGGAAACAAGAAGATAACAGCAGAATGGGCTCAATAGGGTTGTCTAACACTGAGAAACACAAGGAAGAACAAAAATACAACAATCAAATCCATATCAATCAGTGTTCATACGACTTGGGCTTATACTTGCCTCACAAATGGAAATCACTTCGTTGCTTGGCTCAGTCCACCGGGAAACACACACGAATTGGCTCCTTTCTTCCTCCCTCGAGCAACAGAAACAGAGAAGGAGAAGGAGAGAAAGAGAGCTGAACAGAGAGAGAGTGTGAGCTGAGAGAACGATCGAGAGAAAGAAATGGGGTAGGTAGGATATTTAAACTAAAATGAGTCCAAAATTACAAACAAGTCCAAGTCACTTACATAAATGTCAGTTTGAGTCAAATGACGGTCCAACGAGAGCAAACGGAATCATTCGGATCCAAGACAGTTACGAAGATCGACAAGCTCAACGAAATACACGCGATGACGTCAAAAGTACGCAAAACTGACAAAGTCAATCAAAAGCCAAAATTACGAAAAAGGGCTCGAACTACCTAGACCAAGTCAAACTCAACCCAAACGATCTCTCGAAGGCTCAAACCAAAGAAAAACAAAATCAAAACACACTTAGCGACAAAATCGCACGCGATTACTCACTAATCCGGATCAACTCGGGTCGGAGTGTTACAGACCCCCCTCCTCCTAATTTGATTCCAAAACCAGAAGTTATGCTTGAATCCGAATACGCTGATGCCCATATAGATGTTCCACAATATGGGTCTTTTTTTTTCTTTGCAGAGCCTTTTGCACTACAAGAAAAAGGGGTTTTCCCAATGCATCCACCGCGTTGGCCATTTAAAAAACCGCATCGTTAAAAGCTTTTCCGACGCAAAACACTACGTCGGCACCACGTTGGGATCTAGATGCTGCCAAATCAATTCCCAACACAATCATGTCTAGCGTCAGGAATAAAAAGCCTTTTCATCGATGCACTATTGCGTCAGTGACAACATCGGCTATGCCACCACGTTGACAGAATGGTAAGCAATAGTGGCCTGTGGCAAGTCATTGCCAATGCAATATAGCGTCGAGAATACTGTTTCCAATGCAATGAACAGCGTCGGTAAATGTATTTGACGACACACTTGTGCATCGGGATTTAAAATTAATATTTTATTTATAATTTATTAG
The DNA here is from genome assembly GCA_037013555.1 of Sextonia rubra. NCBI lineage: Eukaryota > Viridiplantae > Streptophyta > Magnoliopsida > Laurales > Lauraceae > Sextonia > Sextonia rubra. The sequence goes on from JASUAD010000001.1 coordinate 72,903,892, forward strand.
CCTCCATTTTGGCACATATACAGTGTGTTGGTAATAAATATACCGATATATATAAGCGTCAAGGAATATCTTTAATGATGCAAACCAAAACGTCGGGCATTTATAAATATAATTTTATCTTCCCTTTTTGGTGATATATGTAGTTCATCGGGAAATAGGTTTTCTTATTAATTAAATAAAATAATTGAAGAAAATATCTTGTTCAAATATGAATTTAATATTGTACAACCATAAACATTGATAAAATAAAAACCGCACACTCATTGTGCAACAATAAAACACAAGGAGTCATTAACCATTTAAAACGAACCACAAACAAAGCATACCATAAAAAATAATAATCCTATATCAAAAGAGGTAATGTAAAATAAATCTTAAATAAAGTCCTGTCATCATCAAACATCCAAAATATAGCATAAAACATGGTCATTCAACAACAAATCTCTAGTTTTCAGAGGAGCCCAAATCGTCTATACCAATCCGTGAAAGCAGCATCTTAATTTGGCTCTGCATCTGAGCCTATGTAGCTGCCTGATCTTGCAGTTGCTTCTGCGACTCTTCATGCTGTCAGCGCAACTCTTTTTGTGCTCTCAACGAATCGGCCAGCTGTTGTCATAGGCTAATCATCTCATACCCCCTCGAAATACTGGAGGAAGATGATGATGGGCCCCTCGAGCGGTACCCTTGCCTCCTCGCAACCCTCTTCCCTAGCAGATCCTCGATCACCTGTTGCTTAGCTACTGGAGAGCTAATTTCAGACTGCAATAGTGCTGCCTCCATTCTTCACTACATTCTCAAAGTATTCATACATGTCATGTAATATATGTTAGGAAACTAAAATAAACAATGACATACAATATCAAATATTCAACAACTCACATGTGTCTCCCCAGCATGATCTGTGTTCCATCGGTCTTTCTTCGTGCTGCAGTGTCGATATCGATAAAAATCAGGTTCAGAAGGAGGAGCATGCTGCTCATCTGCATGTATAAGAGAGAACTGCGCTGCAAATGATCGAGAACTAGATGAATGAGTGGTCTTCAATTTGCATTGACTCTTTGAATTCCTTTGTACTTACGCTGAAAATTACAAGTAATCGACAATGTAGTTAGCTTATTTAAAATTACAAGTAATGGACAAAAGATTACATTTTAGAAGAAAGCAAACTAAAAACAATGATTAAGTTTTACCTACATTTCAAAACAGGACACAAAAAAAGAACAAAAAAAAAAATTGAATTTCAAATCAGGAAACAGCTCATAGCTATTCCATCTAATTCATCCCTTCACTACCACTTCACTGTTTTAAACCTCATGCTACCCAACACAAACACACAACCCACCCTCACACAACCAATAGCCATTACAACCTAAGAAATTGCAAAGCTGACACCTAAGAACTACTTATCTATTAATGCAATCATCTTATCGCTTTAACCCTAAGTCAATCAACATAAAAGATGCCATATAGCATGCATAAGTTCGACAACAAGATCTCCACAACATTTATTTTGATTGAATCAAGTTCAATAAAAGAAGGACAAACACAAAAGAAAGCATGAATTCAGAAATCAAAAGCGTTTCTCACCTCGACAAAGTTGGTGAACTTGGGATCCCTATTCACAACCAAACGATGCACCTGCGGAAATGTAAGAATCAATGCGATCTTAGATGCACTAAAACACTTATAAATAGTATTAAAAAAAATCAAAGACCAAAACTCATTGAAAGCGGATAGAAATCATCCAAATCAAAACCCTATCTCCACCATAAAAACTAAGAACAATCAAAAGATAAAAAAAATAAATTCATACAGATTCAAATAAGAAGAAGAAGCTTCAAGAACAGACCTAAAAGAGCAGAGAAAAGGAAAAGCCAATGCAATCTGAGAAACCCTTATGGATCTGCAGAAGAAACCCTGATCTGCGAATCAAATCTGAGAGAGGAGAAAAAGCTTTGGGAAGATCTCTCCCTCCTCTCACAATATACTACAAAACTCACAACCAAACCAAAACAAAATCAACAAAACTAGGAAGCAATCAACAGAAATGGAAAATGACAAACTTATCTCGTCCTGGCTAGTGAGGGTCACCTTCTCCTTCTTGAAGATGGATGTCTTGAAATCAAGCAAAATTGAGGGCTTTGTGCCCAGCATTGAGACCATGCGAGCAACTTAGGCACCGCCTTAGCTGGCGTTTGACGACATGGCGGTGGAGGAGGAGGTACAGGAGAGAAACGTTTGAGGGTTTTTGCTGTTTGGTAGTGTTAGGCTTTTATGATGGCAGAGAGGGGTGGTTCACAAAGCCTTGGAGTTGGGGGGTGCTGCCGGGTGGAAGGAAGCAAATGTCATAGCTAGAGAACGAGCAGCGAGGCGAGCAAATGGGAGGGGAATGCGACGATGGGAGTGTCATCTTTTTCTTTTCTTCTTTTCTTTTAATGTTTTACGCCAAATGTAGTTGGGGGAAACTATTTCGGAATTTGGCAACGAGTGATAGTTCGTCGCTTACCTTTAGCAACGAATTGTGGTTATCGTTAAACAAAATAATTTTGGCACTAATTTGGTCTTTGGGCGGGAATTTACAGGAATGCCATAAGGAGACGAATTATTATCTTTGTCATGCAAAATATAATATTTAGGGACAAATGGACTTTGATTGTCTCTAAATTTCGTTGCAAAATGCGTATTTTCTTGTAGTAATTCAAGAAGCATAAAAGGGCGTCTTGTGGAATTTGTGGCAATAACCACCCAACATCTAAATGTTGGAGGTAGGCAGGAGTGTGTTTTCACTATAGAGACACTAGTCATCAGGTCAGGGATTGCCCTAAGAAGAAAGGCCAACAATATTGGCAAATATCTACATAGAGAGCTCCTATTCAAGTACAACCGTTGAGACAGATAGCACCAATCCCTCCGCAGCAGCCACGACCTCAAGCATCACAGCAACAAATTCACTTGTATCGACCTCCTCAACAGCCCCGACCTTAGAGAGGACCCCAGTGACCTTAAAGGCTTAACAGACAACAATCAAGGCCCCAGCAGGCAGGCAAAGTGTATGCCATGACTCAGGAACAAGCTGATGCTGCAGAGAATATTGTGAAAGGTATTATTTATGTTTGTAATAATAATGCTAAAGCTTTATTTGAACCTGACTCTGATACCGTCTGTCAGGCCCTTAAAATCGGGTTTAAATCCAGCCCAATTTTGGGGGCGTGACAAGTAACACTACGGAGCCGCTGGATTTGGCTGAATTCATAGATGGTGAGATTACTGACTAAGACCTTTTATAAAGCCTTGAGGTGACATGAAAGGTCACATCATAACTGCCCATTCCACTCCCAAGAGCTATATTAACTTCAGTCACTACCCCACTATTTGGTACAACAAAGTGGAGTCTCCGGTTTCTCGAGAAACCTTTGGTTTTTGAATACAACATTAACTAATGTATATGTATGACAGTCTACGGCGTACCTAGCCCTCATAGTCCTTGATTGATAACAACAATCAATGGGCCATGCCGGTCCTCTCATCACAAATCTAGGGGCAAGATTGGGTTTTGTTAAGGGTAATCTATGTAAGCCCACATCCAGATGAAAAATCTAATATTCTCCCACGTGGGCTACATAGATCACAATCAACATTTTATTTTCTCTAAAAGAAATTTATTTTATTATATATATTTAAAATTTTCCTTAAAAATTTTTTAAATCTTATAAAAAGAGAATCTTCATATGCATCTGTCTCTCACTATTCTTTTCTTGAGAACTCTAGGCGGGGCCCATCTATCAGTCAATCTAAACCTTGCAACACATATGAGACCCCATGATAGCAACTCACCCCAACTTTTGATCAGATCCGGATTTATTGGACCGTTGGATTGACTATACAACAATTCGAATGAAATGAATTTGTAAGCCATGGATAAAGGGATTAGAGATATGTAATTGGGACCAAATTTGATATGTAGAGTGCTTTTACAAATATCTTTCCAACCCTCCCAGTCTCGGCCCTTGGTGGGGTCCATAGTGGGCCCCACCAAAGAGTGCACGAAAAGTCCATGAGGGACGTATGCACAGAAAAAACCCCCTTATAAAAATAACTTTTGAGAAGCGGCCACTTATTTTGAAAACAAAACAACCACTGGATTTTGATTACACCTCAAAAGATCTGGTCCAATAGAAACGCTAACATAGAATCACGGGAGCCAATACATCATTTAGCAACACAGAAGCAATCCACGATTACTAATACCAATATCTCAAACAATATAGACCTTCATTTGTTATTTATATAGTACAGGAAATGACATGCACACTATGACCATTCATATCCATTTCCAAGTGATCCTCGAAAGCGTCTTCAACCAGATAGTAAAACTGAGATCATAGGAACTATAATTTAAAACCTTTGAAAAGCATAATCATTCATTAACTAATCTTAAAGAACAAAACAAGTGTTTAGAAAATACATTGCATTTTTTTTTTCATAACCAACTGCATCAAATGAATCTATAATCCCCATTGAAGTAACATGTTCTTTAAACTGCTGAGGGGGTAAACCCTTGGTCAAGGGATCTACAAGCATCATAGGTGTACTAATATCCACCATAAACACTTTTTTATTCTGAACTCTCTCCCGAACAACAGGGTACTTAATGTCCATAAACTTGGACTGTCTGGTAACCTTGTTATCATAATAAAAAATTAAAAAAAAAAAAAAAAAACAGCTACGCAATTGTAACAGAAGACTTTAGTGGCCCCAGAAATAAGTTCAAAACAAATAGCCCTGTAACAATGTTCCGCAACCATAGTGCCTCGCATATAGCCTCATAGCAAGTCATAAATTATGCTTTTCCTTAATACAGTGCCCCAGCAACTATGAAAACACAGCCCGAAGTGGACTTTCTACTGCCAAGGCACACTCCGAAATCGGAATCTGAGTACTCAACCACCTTAAAATGATTAGACCTTCTATATGACAGCATATAATCCTTAGTCCACTAAAAGTAATGCATGACCTTCTTGGCTGCCTTCCAATAATCCAATCCTCGATCACTTTGATATCTTGCCAAGCATTCTCATGACAAATGCAATGTCTGGATGAGTATAGACTTGAGCATATATCAACTTCCCATAGCTGAAGCATAAGGGATGTTTTTCTTTTCTTTTTTCTTTTTTCTTTTTTTTTTTGAAGCTCATTTTGGGACATTGAAACTTGTTAAACTTGTATCCCTTGACCACCAGTACTTATCGATGAGAAAAGTTTTGCACACCGAACCTCTTGAGAACCTTCTCAATATAAGCCTTTTGAGATAAGCCAAGACGTTCAACTTTATCTCTATGGATTTCTATTCCTATCACAAAAGATGATTCACCGAGATCTTTCCTTTCAAAATTCATTGGTAAGAAATGCTTAGTATCATGCAGAAGGCCCCTATCACAAGTAGCAAGTAATATGTCATCAACATATAAAATGACTAAAATGAACATGCTCCCATTGATCTTGAGATATATATACATTAGTCAACAATATTTTTAGCAAACCAAAAGATGAAATCACTTCATAAAATTTGAGCTACCATTGACTAGATGCTTGTGTCAACCCATACAAGGTTTTTTTTTTATTTACATATAAGGTGATCCTCATTGGTATCTTCAAAACCCTCCGATTGTACCATATAGTAGTTCAATATTTTATCTTACATCTCCCTCTTATAGAAAATCTTCTACAAAATAAAAATCTTTTAAAATGCAACTTCCAAAATGGCAAAATTAACTCTTTGCTGCTACAAATCTATTGTAATGTATTTATTTACATGTGTAGTAAAGTAAACGTAGAAAAACACAAATATCACATCACAGTAAAGGTGAGAAAAAAGTATGTGGCAAAGCAAAGGTGGACCTGGGATTTTCATTTGGGTGGTGTGGGCAATGACGGGGTGAAGAAGTTAAATACGAAAACAAAAAATTCTAAAGTCCAATTTCTAAAATCTCTCATATCATGTATGTGCAATCGCACCCGCATGCAGACACTTGAGTCCACTCCTGTGGTGAAGTAAACTGGCAAAGAGTGGTAAAATTATTGTTTGTTTTTTTTTACCTCAAAGTATCACAATTTATCATAGTTTTTGTCGCAAAGAAAAACTTACTGATGGTCATCATCATCATCATCATCAAAGCCTTATCCCAACTATGTTGGGGTCGGCTACATGAATTCTATTTCTCCATTCCGTTCTATTTTGAGCTAAATCTTTCGATAAGTGAAACTTCTTCAAATTTGAATTAATGACTTCCATCTATGTTTTCTTCGGCCTGCCCCTACCTCTTAATGGGCCCTCTATCTGTATATCCAAACTTTTTATCACTGGTGCCATTACTGGCGTACGTTCAATATGCCCAAACCATCTTAAATAAGTTTCTCTAATCTTATCCCCTATTGGTGCTACTCCTAAATATTCTCAAAATCGCTCATTTCTAATTTTATTTTTCCTAGTTTTACCACACATTCACCTAAGCATTCTCATTTCCGCTACATCCATCTTATGAATATGCGTCTTCTTAATTGACCAATATTATGCTTCATATGTCATAGCTGGTCTAACTATTGTCCTGTAAAATTTGGCCTTCAATTTCGTTGGCATTCGTTTGTCACAAAACACTGCCGAAGCTAGCCTCTACTTCAGTCATTTAGCTTTTATTCTATGCTCTACATTTTCGTCAATCTCCCCATCCTTACTAATCATCGAGCTTAGGTACCGAAAAAAATCTCTACGTGGTATCTCATGGGTTTCAATTTTGACAGTGGTTTCAACACTTTGTATATGTCCACTAAAGTTACAATCCATATATTCTGTCTTTGTATGACTTATTTTAATGCCTTTAGATTATAATGCCCTCCGCCATCTCTCAAACTTTGCATTTACACCCTCTCTTGATTCATCCACCAATACTATATCATCTGCAAACAATATACACCATGGTACTTCTTCTTGAATATGCACAGTTAACTTATTCATAATTAATGCAAAGAGATAAGGGCTTAAGGTTGATCCCTGATGTAAACCTATAGTTATGGGGAATCTACCTGTTTCTCTACATGTGGTTCTCACATTTGTTATTGCTCCTTCGGACATATCCTTAAAAATTTCAATGTGACCTTTGGGGACATTACTTTTCTTTAAGACCTACCAAATTAAATTCCTTGGTACCTTATTATAGGCTTTTTTCAAATCGATAAAGACCATATGTAGATTTTTCCTCTTTGCCTAAGTGAAAAGATAGCTTTTATAGTTAATCTCCCTAGAAGAAAACCAAATTGATTTTCAGAAATCTTGGTCTTCTTTCTCAGTCTTTGCTCCATTATTCTCTCTCATAACTTCATAGTATAACTCATAAGTTTAATCCCTTAATAGTTGGTACAATTTTGTATAACTTCTTTATTCTTATATATAGGTATTACAATGCTTATTCTCCATTCATTCGGCATTTTCTTTGTCACAAGTATCCTATTGAATAGTCTATATAACTAACTTACCCCAACCTCTCCTAAGCATTTCTATACTTCTATCGGAATACTATCTGGGCCTGTTGCCTTTCCTGTCTTCATTCGCTTCAATGCTTCCTTCACTTCCACTTCTTTAATTTTACAGAGAAAAGTATGCTATTGTGATGAAGTATCCTCTTTAACTCTTGTATCGCCCAAATGTTCTTCATTTAGAAGTTTGTTAAAATATTCCTTCCACCGTTCTTTAATGTCGTTGTCCTTCACTAAAATATTTTCTTCATTGTCCTTGATACATTTGACATGATCTAAGCCCCTACTTTTCTTTTCTCTTATTTTTGCAAGCTTAACAATATCCTTTTCTCCTTCTCCTTTTTTTTTCTCTTATTAAAAAGTGACTGATCGTAAAAAAAAAAAAAGTAGTGGCAAAACTTTACTTTATGATGCTACTTTTTCATATGAACATAGTAAAGGGAGAGTATATCATATCACATTAAGGGCAAAGTCAACTATAGGTGAGAGAAAGTATGTGGCAATTTAAAGTGGAAAAGGCAAAAAGTAAAGTGGGCAATGTTTATGCAAAAGGTTGGTAAAGTAAAGTAAAATAAATTTAACATTCTAGTAAGAGGTAAGGTAGAGTAAAGTGACATAAAGTATGAGGTAGACATAAAGTATGAGGTGAAGTAAAGTAGGGGGAGAGAGAAAGAGTGGTGAAGTAGTTGCCCTATATTGACTTTACTTTGCTACACTTTATCAAACAACTATTATAATCTATAACACTGGCCAAATGGCTCAATTTAAAATTTTCTATATTTTTTAAACTATTGCCAAACAACAAAGAAAATTAAAATATTTAAATATTACACTATTCTATTTTATTCTTGCAATATTTTTATTTGCAAATGTTTTCTTATGTTAACATCCATATGGGCACTCAACAACTGCGAATTATGGGTTTTAGCTAAAAAGAGAAAAAAAAAAACTCAACAGCGGTGCAACAGTATCAAACAAATTGTCATTCATGACAATAACATCCACAAGAGGAAGGCTCAAATTGATTATAATAGTTCCATTTATACGAAAGAGGAATAGTTTCCACTCTTTGATGAAGTGTGAGTTGCGTTTCCAAAACCTAAACTAGTTTTATATCAGTCGGGTACTGTCAGCCAAAGTGACGCTATTAAACAGTCCGTCCCCATTCGGGACAAGCGCAAAGGCCGTTTGGGACTAGTGGAGCATTGACTTCAATAGAAAGCAATTTAGTTTTGTTTAATAAGAAGAAAGTGATAGTGACCACTGATTAGTAACCGCACAGTTAACGATTAGGACTAATAAGACAACGAATGCGTTGCATCATCACCGATGCTAACTGGATTCTATCATACTCTATCCTTCCCTTCCATTATCATGTTTATCATCACCGAAGCTTCCTGCTAGCTTCCTCCTGTGGATATCAGTGACCACTTGTTTTTTGTAATGGTGTACAAGCGGTCAATGCCCTGCACAATCGGTCTATGCCCTCGTTAGCGTTCACACTATTGTCTACTCTCGATCAGGGTGGACCTCTATGAATTCATATGGGAGCGAATGCCCCTGTTAAATTTGGGTACACTTCTAAAATTATAGTAAAAATTTAGATTTTTTTTAAAATTTACATAAAAATTTTATGCCGACCCTCAAAACCACATGAAAATTTTATATTTATTTTTAAAATATAATTACCTAATTAAATTTGTACCCTGCAAATAAAAATCCTAAGTTTGTCACTACTCTTGCAGGCATGAACCTCGTTGGAATCTTTCATAGGCTCCACCTCTCACCAAAACCGATGAGCAAAGCTACCTATATCCGTACTCGTTGGGACTAAACGAGGAGCAAGTGATTTGACAAATTAAAACTGATAACGTGATGGGCAAATACATACAAATAGAGATGTCAGAAAGGAGAAGTAGGATATTCCTGTGATACATTTGGCCTACACAAATGGAGATATCAGAAAGGAGAATCAGGATATTCCTGTGATGCATTGGCCTAGCGACTAACCATGGTCTATCACATCACCTTAGAAAGGGCTTATCTTGGATGGAGCACCAATGCCCACGTAAATAACAAGCTTTTTTTAATTATAATTTGGTAGCACTGTGATTAGTTCACTCAAGTAGAGGTAGACTTAGAAAATTCTATTTGGAAAAGGGCTCTATGTAAGAAAGATATTAAGAGAAGAGCAAATCTAAAAAATGCATATAATTTTTAAAATTTGCATGGAGTTTTTCCAAAAATTTAAAATTGGATAGGGCCTCCGTCCCCAGGGTCTTGTACTTGGGTCCGCCTTGCACCCATAATTACCATGGTTAAAAGCCACTGCTGATCGAGACACTAGAAAGGAAGCGTCTGTGCCTATGTCTGCAAACTCTAATCTAATTACCAATCAATGCCTACCTATGGTTGAGAAGGTGTGAATCACTTCTTATCTTCAGAGGCGTGCAAGTTTTGTTTTTTAAATTCTAAATTATAATCATAGCCCACCTATTATTAAAAACAAATGTGACAATGCATAACCATTGTGCGTGAAAAACCAACAAATGACTCTTTAGCTAATCTCTCACAACAAAACATTGTCTTTTTCTTTTTTGCTAAAAAAAATTGTCATTACAGGTACTAGAGAATCAATGTAACTGATAATCATCTACTCAGTAACTGGCGTAGTTATTCATTTTTTTCCTTTAATTAAAAAAATTATCATTTTGCTTTGTCATTAGTAATTGTCGTTCTCCTTTTCATAGGCTTTAATGTTTTTAAACTAATTTTTGTTGATCATATTTTACTATATAACGTTTTATATTTAAAGAATTTTTTTTAGAATTATTTTGAAACATCACAACATTTTTTCAATGATTTCCCAATAAAACAAAAAAGTGGACTTTGACAAAAAAAAATCTCCGTATATTTGGTGAAAACAAAAAAGGCCATCAAATTTCAATATTGACATAAAAGGCCCTAAATGGAGATATCACCGCTCTCTTTTTTCTTCTTTTACTAAGTGGTGATATCCCTGCTCTTTATAAATAGCAATATTATGCTCATCAAAACAACATAAAAAGAAAAGAAAAAACATGCATTATATTTTAGTTAATATATAAATTTGAGGGTTTTTCTGTTCGATATTGAAATTTGAGGGCCCTTTTTTTGTCTCCGCCAAGTTTAAGAGATTTTCTTTTCTGATAAAATTCAAAAAAAGAAGAAATGTAATAATTTTTTCTTAAAAGAAAAACAGAATTTCAAAATTTGAAAATTGTTTGGTGTCGGCCAAGGTCAATGTGCCTAACAATCTTTTTTTTATTAGCTTAGGCAGGTTGAGATCCAACTCTCTGGAGAGGAAAGTAGATCGCACGTGAGGTGAATAAGCCCTCTAATCATAGTTATCAATATCATACCGTATCGGCCGATATAGGTGATATTTTTCGTTGCAGCCAGTATTCAAAACTTATCAGTTTAAATTTTGGTAAGTATCAGCCATATTGGTCCATCTCTTTCGACCAAAATCCAGGATTTTGGCCAAAATGATTTTTGACCTAATTTTTTTACTTTTTGACATTTACAACATATATTTTCTTTATATTTATTATATTTTCTCAAAATATAATCCTAAAAACTTTTACTAGGATAGGTTAAATTCATAATTTTTTAGTTCTTTTTCCTACGTATAAATATTCATTATTTTTTATATGTTTTCCCTAAATGTATTTTTGAGAAGTTTCATCAAAATTCCGAATCAGTCGTAATTTTTCATTTTAGAGGGTAGAGTCTAAGGGTGTAAATATGGGTGGCCTGCCCAAGCCCGGCACAGTTCAATCCGCAACAATACGGGCCATGGTCTAACACTGCACAGTCCTACGATTGGGTTGTGCTAGGCTTATTTGGGCTATGCTGGGCTAGGGTGCCTAGGCCTTTGCATGGCAAGGCACAGCCCAACACGATATTTATATTAAAATATATTTATTTTTTATATAAATAAAGTACAAAATTTATAAATAATTAAAGTTTTTCTTTTCATTTCTAAATTAGCGTCCACATTTTTAAATTTATTCTACTAGTTTTAATTTTATTTCAAGATGGAAACCCTAAATGTGCTTAATCTCTTCCAAAATTTATATATTTTTTAAATTAAAAAAATTTAGAAGGGACATGTGGGCCAGCCATGGGCAACATGACCGAGCCCATCTAGGGCATGGTCAAGCACAACAAAACATAAGTCGTTTCCTGGGCTGTGCTAGGCTGGCCTCCCAATCCCACTGCCTGGGCATGGCACAATTGGGCCAATCAGACAACACATTTACAAGCTTAGGTGAGATTGAAATGGAGCCCAAAATGATCTTTACAATTATGCCTCTAAAAGTAAAGAAGATCGGTAATAACTTAACGCTCCTCACTATTGAAATAAGAGGCCATCCTTGTGCCTAGGGTTGAAAATGGGTTCTCGATTCTCTGATTACCCAAAGGTTCCTATCACGCCCCAATCCCGGGAATTGGGGTTAGAATGGGCCCCATGAGGTGTGCATATGTAATCCTGTAGTAATCTGTATATGTGACATACACACACAAATCACTTCAAGGGAGATTCCACAGGAACGTGTAGAGAAGTTTCTCCAACACGTAAATTACATTCAATAGTAAGCGGAAGTTTGTATAATACATCTGTAATGATCATAGGTAATAACAACAGAAACATCATCCAATTCATAAACAAGTCTGAAGTCTGTACTTAACCATCCACCTTTATATGACAACAATTACTTAAACATAATTAAAAATCCAAAAGTGTATATGTTTATCAAATCATAAACACTCAACAAAGATCCTATGGTCGCTCTTCATAGGACGACTAATAGAAGACGTCTGCATTACACTCATATAGTCCCCGAGGTTCAGTACCTGTAACACCAAGGGTAGCACCGTTAACACGATGGTTAAGCAAGTATATGAACACACATAAGACCATCATGCTATATCAAATGAATTAAGAAATATATATTGATTAAAAGAAGGTAATAATCGTGCACTAGGCATGTTGTGCAGGAGTAAACATGCGTAACGAATCATAAACAGGATATCATACATACTAATTGGCATCCACGAGGCTCTATTCTCCCAAAAGAGAGCATATCACCTAAAGAGAGCGTGTATATGGGTCGCTAGGGGATCTGACTAGCTTCTCAAGGAGCGTCGACAACTCCTTCGTGGACTACTGTAGTAGCAATATAAAAGATAACCAAATTGATCCCGTCGAACCTAATAAGGGGGCAAGCTAAGTGGTACGGACTTTACGTGTCAAGACTGACTCGAACTCATATCTTTCATACATCTCAGTCATACTTATCATATCTTACATAAGTGAGATTCGGTCTTGAGATTACATTCATGCATACAAATCAGAATTAAAAAATATCTGATAATCAATTAATTCATACTTAATTAAGCTACATCATGTTGAGGCATGGTTTTGTAACAACATGAATGCATTTATATTGAGTAAGCATCAAGGATAATTACTAGCCAACTCTATGCTAGATAATCCATGATCCCAAGGGCATTCAACACGATGTATTCATAAAACATCCGGTGTCATTGTGTTACCAAATCTTGGCATTACATTGTGTACGTAAAGGACACCTCTGCTTATGCCAACACCCATGACGTGACATCAGGAATTCATCTGGAAAATCAAAAGGGATAAGTGTCACGCCCTGATCCCGGGAATTTGGGGATTTCAGTGGGCCCCCAGAGAGTGAATACGTAATCCCGTAGTAATCCGTGCCATGTAAGAAGTATGTACGAATTCCTACAAGGGAGATTTCACAGGAACGTGTGAGGTATGCCCATCCACATGTAGGATTAGAATTCATCATAACAAACTCCTGTGAACTACTCTGTAATGATCATGAGTACAACATAAAGAAGCATGTCCCACAACATTCATAGATATATATATAAATCCTGAAGACTTTAAATAACGTTTCATACAACCACACCACTATTTAACAATTCGGGTACCTAAGGTCCAATCAAAACATCTCCAAGGGAAGACCAAGATTCGCAGCTATATCATATCCAAAATACTGGGTGCACTTCGCAGGATGACAAATAGAAGATGTCGTCATCCTTCCATTCTTCTACAACCCGAGGTGTCGTTGGGGCACCCTCCGGGGACGCATTAACAACTGAGTTGGGGTTTAGTTCTGTACCTGCAATACCAAGGGTGACACTGTTAACATGACGGTTAAGCAAGTACAGAGGCATATGGAACTAGCATAATGTATCAAATTGTAAGGTCCCGACCCGACTTAATTATGATTTATACTAATTAAGCTTGATTTTCCTATTAATATGTATAATTAGTCTTAATTCACCTTGCTTTTAAATTATTAGTGGGTTTCAGTTGGATAGGTAATTGGGTTCGAACTTTACTTAGGTAGTCAAGGACCTTTTTATAATTAATCTTGCATCATATGGACATCTCATCAGTTGCAGCATGTGCATTTCATCTTGTTGGCCAACTTTCATGTTGGGCTTAATTTGATTTGAACTCATCTTGGCTCAATTGAGGCCATGTGACCTAAACTGTAAATATTCCAAAGATTGGGACTTGCATGCAAACACTGTAGGAAATTTAGCTTATAAAGAGAACCCAACGTCTCTTCCTCTCTCTGTTTCTTCTGTACTCGTTGAAACCACTATTCTCTTCATCCGTCCTCCTCTCTATCTCAACTTGAAGCTAGGACTAATGGCTTTGAAGCCTTGCATGCGTGAGGATTAGACTCTACATATCTTCTCCTTCAAGCTTTGAATAACTCTTTCACTGGAAGCAACCCATTCTCGATCTCTTTCAAGCCATAGCCCATCTAAGGTGAAGAATCTACTATCCATTTCACCTTGTGGGGTTTGTTGGAGTTAAGGGGACTCCATCATGTGACATGCATTCATTTTTATACCTTATTCATTAATTGCATGTCTTCTATGTAGAGAACCCACCTTCCGTTGAGAACTTTCCCTAGCCACACACCAAGGAGGAGTTGAGTAAGGCCAAGCACTGTGTTAAGGCAAGTATTGGAGTATGTGTGGTACTGCATGTATGTTTTAATTGATTGATTCTTGTATTGATCATTCAAAGTTCAACTTACAGCTCATTTCCCTTAAATAAGCACACATAGATGTTGAATTAGGTGATAATGAGTATAATTAGGCAATATTGATGATATGGAATAATGTAATACCTATTATGGAGTTTAGAAGTATAAGGACCCTCATTGGAACCCAAATGATAGAGTTTTGCACTTGAACCCGAGCTGCAGAATCAGTTTCAGAAATTCTGAAGCTTACGGCGAAACCCACTGCTAAGCCGTAAGTCTCTACGGCTCAGATCCAGAGAGCCAAATTACACTACGGCTAACACTCGGCTAAGCCGTGGAATGAACTACGGCTAAGCCGTAACCTCCCCGTGGCCAAGCCGTAGGCTATTCTATGGTGAACCTTCCAGAGAGCCCAAAACCCAAGATTCATCTACGGCTCTCACACGGCTACGCCGTGAACTCTGCTACGGCCACGCCGTACCCAAGCCGTAACCCTAGCCGTAGATTTAGCATGGTTAAGCCGTAGGTCAATATACGGCCAAGCCGTAAATGCACATCGAATTAAGAAGGAAACCTGAGCCACTCGGCTAAGCCGTAATATGTATACGGGTAAGCCGTAAGAACCCAGTGAATGT
This sequence comes from Sextonia rubra, assembly GCA_037013555.1. NCBI lineage: Eukaryota > Viridiplantae > Streptophyta > Magnoliopsida > Laurales > Lauraceae > Sextonia > Sextonia rubra. Next base: position 72,919,151 of record JASUAD010000001.1, read on the forward strand.
AGGATGTGAGGAACCTTCAATGACCTCGTAGGGCTCTAGATATAGCACCTATTTCCTAACCAAATTAGCCCAATAGTGATCAACTGAAAGATGGACAAGTGCAGAGCTGTCACTCATGCCCTTTGATTTTCCGGACGAATTCCCGATGTCACGTCATGGGTGTCGGCATAAGAAGAGGTGTCCTTGCATACACAATGTAACGCCAAGATTGGTAACACAATGACACCGGACGTTTTATGAATACATCGTGTTGAATGCCCTCGGGATCACGGATTATCTAGGATAGGGTTGGCTAGTAATTATCCTTGATACTTACTTAATCTAAATGCATTCATATTGTTAAGAAACCATGCCTTCAACGTAATGTAGCTCAATTAAGTATGCATGAATTGAATTATCAGATATGAATGAATGAATGAATGTAATCTCAAGACCGAACTCCTAGTATGTATGATATGACAAATATAACCAAGATGTATAACAGATATGAATTTGAGTCAGTCTTGATACATTAAGTCGACACCACTAGCTACGCCCTTATTAGGTTCGACGGGACCAGTTTGGGTATGATATGATATATCACTACTGCAGTAGTCCTTGGAGGAGTTGTCGGCGCTTCTCAATAAGCTAGGCTGATCTCCTAGTATATGTACGCACGCTCCCTCTAGATGATATGCTCTCTCTTGGGAGAATATGACCACGTGGTTGCCAATAAGCTTGTATGATAATCTGTTTACGATTCCTTACTCATGCTTACTCATGCACGACATGCGTAGTGTACGATTTTTGCCTTCTTTTAATCAATATAAACTCTTACTTCATTTGATATGGCATGATGACCTTATGTACCTCTATATACTTGCTTAACCATCGTATTAACAGTGCTACCCTTGGTGTTACAGGTACTAAACCTCGGGGACTAAATGAGGGTAATGCAGATGACGCCTTCTGTTAGTCATCGTACGAAGAGCGACAGCGGGATACTTGTTGAGTGTTTAAGTTTGGATAGGCCTGCCTACACTTTAAGATTTTGCTCTTGCTTAAATAATTGTTATCATGTAAATGAGAATGATTAAGTACAGACTTATTTATGAATGTTATGATAATTCCATTGTTATTGCTTATGATTATTACAGATGTATTACACAGGCTTCCATTCACTGTTGAATGTAATTTACGTGTTGGAGGGACTTCTCTACATGTTCCTGTGCAATCGCCCTTGTAGTGATTTGTGTGTATATGTTTACATGCACAGATTACTACGGGATTACGTATGCACACCCCGTGGGGCCATCCTAACCCCAATTCCCGGGATCAGGGCGTGACACAAATGAACTTAGTAATATACACTGGTCAAAGAGGGCAATTATAGTCTACTAGGCATATTGTGTATGAGTAACAATGAGTGAGGAATTATAAATAAGATGTCGTACACACTAATTGGCAACCACGGGGCTCTATTCTCCCCAAAGGGAGCATACATATGGGTTGCTAGGGGATCAAGCTAGCTTCTCGAGGAGCGCCGACAACTCCTCCGAAAACTATTGCAGTAGTGAGATAGGGGTACCGAAAGGGCACAAGCTAATTTGTGCCGACTTGGATTCACCTCTTTCATACTTTTCAATCATACTCATCATATCATACATAAGGAATATCAGTCTAAAGGTATAATCAATTATGAAAACAGACATAGTATAGTAACGAATCATTAAAGTATAGTAACGAATCATTAAACTAAGCATACTTATATGAGCTATGAAGGCTAAAACCTCTCAACCCCGGCTATGCCTGGTTGACTAGCAAGCACACACTCAGTAGAAGCTCTGGCTTGTCAGACACACACTCATTAGAAGCTCAGGTCTGATTTGCCTCAGGGTTTGGCCCGGGAGAGTGGATGCATAAACAAATCATGTTGAAGGCAAGGTATTTTAATAATATGAATGCATTAGGATTGAGTAAGTGGCAAAGGAAATTACTAGACAACCCTAAACTAAATAATCCATGATCCCAAGGTCATTCAACACGTTGTACTCATAAAACGTCCAGTGTCATAGTGTTACCGCATCTTGGTATCACCTTGTGTAGATAAGGACACCCCTTTTATGCCAGCATCCATGACTTGACATTGGGAGATCATCCGGATAATCAAAGGGGATAAGTGATAGCTCTACACTCATCCTCCTTAACATTTAATTACCATTAGGCTAGTGTGGTTGCAAGAAGGTGTCAATACTAAGGCCCTACAAGGTCATGGAGGATTCCTAATATCCTAAATTGACTGGGCTCTTACGACTTAGCCGTATGTTAGCCTACGGTTTGGCCGTGCTAAGCCTACGGCTAGGGTTACGGCTCAGCCGAAAGGCATCACATGGTGTAGCCGTGTGTAAGCCAAATAAGGAAATAGGTTTTTCAAGCTCTCGGGAAAATTCGCCGTAAGAAAGCTTACGGCTTAGGCACGGGCTCGGCACGGCTTAGCCGTAGTTCATTTCACAGTACAGCTATGGGTAAGCCACAGTACAAAGACAGATTGTGATGCTCGAGACTTTAAGCCGTAAACACCTACGGTTTAGCCGTAGTTTCACCGTACACTTCAGAAAACCTGAAGTTAATTCTGTAGCTCAATTACAAGTCAGAATTTTGGGATTTAAAGCATTGTAGAGGGGTTTCCATAGCTTCATCAGATGTTCCTAATGGTTATTCAGTACACACACACTCTCCTGTTCCATCTTTACCTTCTAACCCATTCCATAGCACATACTACATGTGTATACAGTTAACAGAGGGATGAAAGAGCTATGATTTGAGAATTAAAGAATCAACCCAAGAATCAATGCCTTGAACACACATGCATCATATATGAGCTCTAATACTTGCCTTTTAATAGTGCTTGCCCTCCCTAAGTCCATCTTGTTGTGTGGTTAGGGAAAATCTTTGTATGAGAAGTGGGTTTTCTACATGGAAACATACAAATGGTGAATGTGATGCAACAATGCATGCATGTCACAGATTTGAGTCTTCTTGACTCCAACAAGCCTTAATATATGGAATGGAAGTAAAGCCCTCACCTTGGTGAGCTGTAGCTGGAAGAAGGAGGTGTTTCCCCCAAAGAGAAAATACTCCTACAAAGAAGAGGACAATGGGTGAAGGCTATCCCTAACGCATGCAAGACCCCCAACCCTAGTAGTACTTCAAAATTGGAAGTGAAAATGGAGAAGAAGAGGAGTAGCTCCAGCAATAGGAAAAAGGAAGAAGGAGGAAAGGAACGTTGAGTCTTTTTTAAACTTAAGTTTTTCCTGCAGTTAACATGCAAGTCCAAACTTTCTATGAAGTTTTAGTTTAGGCCAAATGGACCTCAATTGGCCCAAGATGAGTTCGGATCAAATCGAGCCCAACACGAAAGATGATCTACATGAAAAATTACACAAGAGGCGATGGATGAGGTGTCCATAAGATGCAAGAACAATTTACAAAAAGGTCCAAACTACTTAGGTAAGGTTCGAACCCTACCCAACTGCCTATCCAAGACCTAAACCCAAGAGTTTTGAATTAAATTAGCCTTAATAAGGTTTAATTAATATAGAACAAAATTAATTAGTGTAGATCGAGATTAGTGGAATCTAGGACCTTACATCCTCCCCCACTTAAGATCATTCGGTCTTCCGATTGTAACGTACCTCGAGTAATAACTCCGGATATTTTGCCTGAATTTGATCTTCAAGCTCCGAAGTGGCCTCTTCCTGTCCATGATGCTCCCAGAGGACCTTAACCCATTTGATCGTCCGTGTATGCAGTACTTGTTCTTTAGTGTCAATGACATGAAGGGGTCTTTCTTCATAGCTCACATCAGGCTTAACTTGTATGTCATCCAATTCAAGAACATGTGAAGGATCTGGAAGGTACTTCTTAAGCATCGATACATGGAATACATTATGAACTCCTGCAAGCGGGGGTGGTAGATCCAATCTATAAGCCAAATCTCCAACCCTACTCTGTATCTTGAAAGGTCCTGCAAATCGCGGAGCTAGCTTGCCCTTCTGTCCAAACCTGATAGTACCCTTCATTGGAGAAACCTTCAAGAAAACTTTGTCCCCCACTTGGAACTCAAGGGGCCGACGGCGGTTGTCTGCATAACTCTTCTGGCGTGATCATGCAATCTTCAATTTATCTTGTACCTTGTGCACTTTTTCAGCTGTATCCGCAACAAAAGAGGGTCTATGGAAACTCCTAACTCCAACTTCTTCCCAACAGACCGGCGTACGACACTTTCGTCCATAAAAGCCTTCGAATGGAGCCATCCCAATGCTCGCGTGATAACTGTTATTATACACAAATTCATATAAGGAGAGGTGTTCATCCCACTCCTTTCCGAAGTCCAACACGCTAGCTCGTAGCATATATTCAAGAGTTTGTATCGTTCGCTTCGATTGCCCATCGATTTGTAGCTGGTAAGCTGTACTAAAATTGAGTTTAGTGCCTAAGGATTTCTGAAAAGACTGCCAGAAGGAAGACACAAACCTACTGTCTCGGTCGGATACAATTGAAACTGGAGTACTGTGTAGCCGCACAATCTCATCAATAAAGATCTTGGACATCTCATGAAATTTCATCCCTTTCCTAATGGGAATAAAGTGGGCTGACTTCGTTAGTCAGTCGATAATCACCCACACAACATCATGATGTTTACTTATCCGGGGCAGCCTTGAAACAAAATCCATCATTAGATTCTCCCATTTCCATTTTGGAATCTGTAAAGGATGCAGCAAATCGGGAGGCTTTCTATGTTCAGCCTTTACACGCTGGTATGTAAGGCACCTTGCTACAAAGCCTGCAATATCTCGCTTCATGTTATTCCACCAGAACTTGCCATGTAAATTTTGGTACATTTTCGTACTCCCAGGGTGCATGGAATATCGCGCGTGATATGCTTCAGTCATGATTGCCTTCTTTAAGTTCTGATTTTGGACCGCCGGAACACACAACCGATCTCTGAAATACAGCACGCCATCTACTATCCTGAAATCGGGTCTCTCCGATATATGGTCATGAATCTTAACAAACTCTGGATCTTCAAACTGCCTTTCTTTAATTTGCTGAATTAAGGTGGGCTCAAAAACTGACATAGCTACTAACATGACCTTATCGTCCACAAATTTGACTTCCACATCCAGATCTCGGAACTCTTCTACTAGAGACCATTCACCGCACATAGCTGCTATCTCAATGGTTGATTTCCTGCTCAAAGCATCGGCCACTACATTTCCTTTTCCTGGGAAATATTTGATTGGAAAATCATAATCCTTTATGAATTCTAGCCATCTACGCTGTCTCATGTTAAGATCATGCTGAGAAAATAGATATTGGAGACTACGATGGTCGCTATGGACTTCAAATCTCTCCCCGTACAGGTAGTGTCTCCACAACTTCAACTCAAAGACCACGACAGCCAATTCTAGATCATGGGTGGCATAATTCTTCTTATGTTCCCTCAATTGTCGAGATCCATATGCTATCACTTTTCCATTCTGCATTAGTACACATCCTAACCCAATCCCCGAAGCATCAGTATAGATAACAAATCCACCACTACCCTCTAGTAGAGATAAGATCGGTGCTGAGGTTAATTTCTCCTTAAGGAGTTGGAAACTCAACTCACATTCGGTTGACCAAACAAACGGTTCGTTCTTCCGGGTTAATTTTGTCAAAGGTGCCATTATTTTGGAAAATTCCTTCACAAACCTTCTATAATAACCTGTTAAGCTAACGAAACTTCTAACCTCTACAACTGTTTTGGGGCTTTGCCAATTGGTTATAGTCTCAACCTTAGCTGGGTCTACTGCAAGCCCATCTTTAGAAATTATATGCCCCAAAAAGGCAATTTGTTCAAACCAGAATTCACACTTGTCCAGTTTAACATACAGTTGGTGATCCCTTAGTAATTGCAGAGAAACCCTCAAATGTTCTGCATGCTCGTCTCGAGTTCTGGAGTACACCAATACATCATCAATGAAAATTACCACAAACTGATCCAGGTAGGGTGAAAAAACCTTGTTCATCAAGGTCATAAATACCGCTGGGGCATTCGTTAACCTAAAAGGCATAACCAAGAATTCATAATACCCATATCTTGTCCTGAAAGCTGTTTTTGATGTATCTTAATCCCTAACTCGCAACTGGTGATATCCAAACCTTAGATCTATCTTTGAAAAGTGAGTTTCACCTTGTAATTGGTCAAACAGTTGATCAATTCTAGGCAGGGGATATTTGTTTTTAATTGTCACCTGATTTAACTACCTGTAATCAATATACATTTTGAGGGTGCCATCCTTCTTCTTCACAAATAAGACTGGGGCTCCCCATGGTGTGTACTAGGATGAATAAACCCTTTATCCAATAAGTCCTGTAACTATACCTTTAGCTCACGTAACTCTGCTGGTGCCATTCTATATGGAGCCTTAGAAATGGGAGCGGTACTAGGTACTAATTTTATAGTAAAGTCCACTTCCCTAATTGGAGGAAGACCAGGTACTTCGTCAGGAAACACATCCGGGAACTCACAAACCACTGGTATTTCTTCTAACTTCTTAGGTGATTTCTTCTCCACAATGAAGGCGATGTACCCCTCACAACCATTATGAATTAGTCTTTCCGCTTAAAGTGCTGAAATTAATCTAGTGTTTGAACTTTTCTTTTCACTTTGGAACACTACACTTGGGCCATCTTCATTCACCTTTACGGTGACGGTCTTACGGAAACAATCTAAACAAGCCATATACTTGGTCAACGAATCCATGCCTAAGATTACATCGAAGTCGTGCATGGGCAACACAATGAGTGCCGCTAGGAGAAGGACCTCTCCAATAAGAACTCGACAACTTGGGTAATAGTCATCACAAGTCACCCTCGTGCCAATAGGAGTGATAACACTCAACACATATGGTAACTGTGCTGGCGGCTCCTGTATCCTGCTGGAGAATCGGGGTGAAATGAAGAAGTACGAAGATCCTGAATCAAACAACACTTTAGCCTCTATGTCACAAACAGAAACCTTACCTACGACCACATGCTCCACTGCTTCTGCCTCTTCATGAGTCAATGCATAGGCGCGGCCTTGCCTTTGTGGTCAGTTTTGTTGTCCCTGCTTCTGCTGTCCTTGACCCTGTCGTAATTGCCCTTGGCCTTACCTCACCTGCTGTTGTTGACGGGTAGGCGTTGGTGGTGTTACCTTAGAAGACTGCTGATACTGCTGCTGTGGTGGGGCTCGACTAGGATCCTTCCTTCTTGGGCACTCTAACAAGCGATGGTCCATTGAGCCACAGCCAAAATAGGCTCCCTTGGATCTCCAACATTTACTAGTCTCATGACCCTTTCCGCATATACCGCAGACTAGTCGTGGTGTCCCACTAACAACCCCCTTTTGTTTCTTAGAATGTTGCTGACCCTTCCCAGAAGGTGGGGCACTCTTCCTAGACTCCCCCAAGAATAAACTTTTTTTTTCTATTTCTTCAGCTGCATACGCTCTCGCTACAGCATCATCGTATTCAACTGGATGTTGGAAGGCCGTAGCATGTCCTTCAATAGCAGGCCTCAACCCTTCAAGGAACCTCTCTACTCTTTTCTCCTCAGTATCATTTAAGTCTAAAGCAAACTGAGTGAGTTGACTGAATATGTGCACGTACTCCGCAACTGTCATGGAGTTCTGCTGTAGGGCGAGGAACTCTGCCTTCTTCTTGCGGGTTACATGCTCGGGAATAAATTTCTTCCTAAACTGCCTTTTAAAGGCTTCCCATACAGTAGCATCTGGCATAGCCCTAATATGATCCCGGATACTCTTCCACTATGTATCCGCGATATCCCTGAACATGGATGCTGTGAGGACTACCTGCTGCCTTGGTGTACAAGTGAGGGTATCAAAGACATTGTCAGTGTGGACGAGCCATTCATCAGCTTGCAGCGGATCCTCATGCCCCGTAAATTCCGTTGCTCCCCTCTTTTGGAACTTCTCATACAAAGAATTAGGATCTCCGGATTGATTTTGTCTGTCCAGCAGGGCGGCCAACTGCATTTGCATGGCAGCTTGATTGGCGTTACTAGCAGCTAATTGATGCATCAACATCATGAACCGTTCCTTCGTGTTGAATGTAGGACAAGGAGGAGGTTGCGGTGGAGGGTCCACACCTTCCAATTCTACATTGTTGCAGTCATTATCACCCGAACTATTGTTCGTACCGAACCAAGCTACCATGGATCTGCAATTATAGTGATTGTTAGTCATATATATATAGATACTATAACTATAAAAAAGATTATAATCATAATAGGCAATACAATCCCCCGAGCGGCTTATCGGAACCTCACCACGTTTCCTAATGTTGCTAAGTTTTTTAATTGACTTCTTAGAGGGGGCGTTGATACCATTACTTACGTATGTCACGCCCCGATCTCGGGAATTTGGGGATTTCAGTGGGCCCCCAGGAAGTGAATACGTAATCCCGTAGTAATCTATGCCATGTAAGAAGTATGCACGAATCCCTACAAGGGAGATTTCACAGGAACGTGTGAGGTATACCCATCCACATGTAGGATTAGAATTCATCATAACGAACTCCTATGAACTACTCTGTAATGATCATGAATACAACATAAAGAAGCATGTCCCACAACATTCATAGATATATATATAAATACTGAAGACTTTAAATAACGTTTCATACAACCACACCACTATTTAACAATTCGAGTACCTAAGGTCCAATCAAAACATCTCCAAGGGAAGACCAAGATTCGCAGCTATATCATATCCAAAATACTGGGCGCACTGCGCATGATGACTATTAGAAGACGTCGCCATCCTTCCATTCTTCTATACCCCGAGGTACCGTTGGGGCACACTCAGGGGACGCATCAACAACCGAGTTGGGGTTTGGTTTTGTACCTGCAACACCAAGAGTAACACTGTTAACACGATGGTTAAGCAAGTACAGAGGCATATGAAACTAGCATAATGTATCAAATGAACTTAGTAATATACACTGATCAAAGAGGGCAATTACAGTTTACTAGGCATATTGTGCATGAGTAATAATGAGTGAAGAAATATAAATAAGATGTCGTACAAACTAATTGGCAACCATAGGGCTTTATTCCCCCCAAAGGGAGCATACATATGGGTTGTTAGGAGATCAAGCTAGCTTCCCGATGAGCGCCGACAACTCCTTCGTAAACTACTGCAGTGTGAGATAGGGGTACCCAAAGGGCACAAGCTAAGTGGTGTCGACGCGGATTCACCTCTTTCATACTTTTCAATCATACTCGTCATATCATACATAAGGAACATCAGTCTGAAGGTATAATCAATCATGAAAACAGAGATAGTACAATAACGAATCATTAAACTAAGCATACTCATATGAGCTATGAAGGCTCGAACCCTCTTAACCCCGGCTATACCTGGTTGACTAGCAAGCACACACTCAGTAGAAGCTCTGGCTTGTCAGATATGCACTCATTATAAGCTCAGGTCTGATTTGCCTCAAGGTTTGGCCCGGGAGAGTGGATACATAAACAAATCATATTGAGGGCAAGGTATTTTAACAATATAAATGCATTCGGATTGAGTAAGTGGCAAAGGAAATTACTAGCCAACTTTAAACTAAATAATCCATGATCCTAAGGTCATTCAACACGATGCACTCATAAAAGCTCCGGTGTCATAGTGTCACCGCATCTTGGTATCACCTTGTGTACATAAGGACACCCCTTTTATGCCAACATCCATGACTTGAGATTGGGAGATCATCTGGATAATCAAAGGGGATAAGTAACAGCTCCACACTCATCCTCCTTAACATTTAATTACCATTGGGCTAGTGTGGTTACAAGAAGGTGTCAATACTAAGGCCCTACAAGGTCAGGGAGGATTCCTAATATATTAAATTGACTGGGCTCTTACGGCTTAGCTGTGCTAAGCCTACGGCTAGGGTTACGGCTAGGTTATAGCTCAGTCGAAAGGCATTACATGGTGTAGCTGTGTGTAAGCCGTAAAAGAAAATAGGTTTTTCAAGCTCTCGGGAAAATTCGCCGTAAGAAAGCTTACGGCTTGGGCAAGGGCTGGGCACGGCTTAGCCGTAGTTCATTTCACAGTGCAGCTATGGGTAAGCCACAGTACAAAGACAGATTCTGATGCTCTCAAGACTTTAAGCCATAAACACCTATGGTTTAGCCATAGCTTCGCCGTACACCTCAGAAAACCTGAAGTTAATTCTGTAGCTCAGTTACAAGTCAGAATTTTGGGATTTAAAGCATTGTAGAGGGGTTTCCATAGCTTCATCCGATGTTCCTAATGGTTATTCAGTACACACACACTCTCCTATTCCATCTTTACCTTCTAACCCATTCCATAGCACATACTACATGTGTATACAGTTAACAGAGGGATGAAAGAGCAGTGATTTGAGAATTAAAGAATCAACCCAAGAATCAATGCCTTGAACACACATGCATCATTTATGAGCTCTAATACTTGGCTTTTAATAGTGCTTGCCCTCTCTAAGTCCATCTTGTTGTGTGGTTAGGGAAAATCTTTGTATGAGAAGTGGGTTTTCTACATGGAAACATACAAATGGTGAATGTGATGCAACATTGCATGCATGTCACAGATTTGAGTCTTCTTGACTCCAACAAGCCTTAATATATGGAATGGAAGTAAAGCCCTCACCTTGGTGGGCTATAGCTGGAAGAAGGAGGTGTTTTCCCCAAAGAGAAAATACTCCTATGAAGAAGAGGACGATGGGTGAAGGCTATCCCTAACGCATGCAAGACCCCCAACCCTAGTAGTACTTCAAAATTGGAAGTGAAAATGGAGAAGAAGAGGAGTAACTCCAGCAACAGGAAAAAGGAAGAAGGAGGAAAGGAACGTTGAGTCTTTTTTAAACTTAAGTTTTTCCTGCAGTTAACATGCAAGTCCGAACTTTCTATGAAATTTTAGTTTAGGCTAAGTGGACATCAATTGGCCCAAGATAAGTTCAGATCAAATCGAGCCCAACACGAAAGATGATCTACATGAAAAATTACACAAGAGGCGATGGATGAGGTGTCCACAAGATGCAAGAACAATGTTACAACCCGAGCCCAGGGACCGGGGGTCAGAGGAAGTCTAACCAATGACACACGTACTCCCGTGCATGCACACCTAGACCCCGTCCAAGCATACACACACAAGGGATCATTCACCGCGCAAACAATGTACGCGGAAGCTGTACGTATCAAGGCATACCACAACATACCAAAAGACATAATGGATTACAAAAGCATTATACGAATGACAAGAACAATTACAAGAGCGTATGACAATAAAGAGGGCTCTACAAAAATCAAAATACAGATACAAATCAAGCCCACGGTACAAAATACCGAAAAATCCCCCAAATAACCCGGGTACAATGAATGGGGAGAACAAAATGATGCAAACCGTACTCTGGAGGATGGATCAAGTCCACTCCTCTAGGCCGGAGGGGGCCTCGCGAGCCTCTCCTGGAGTCGGGTTGACCGACGCAGGATCGGAAGAGGGATCGGAGCCCGCAATACCAAAAACAGCTCATAAGTACAACGACTTAGCAAAATATAAGCCACAAGAAGATAACACGAATTGTGTCTAAAATAAGCAATAGTCACAATGCAAAATCCATAGAAAACATGTTCGTATACTAAGCAATTGTGCAAATGAATAAGCATGATATCAGAATCATAAACAGATAACAGTCAAAGTGGCTACTACATTGGCCATATTCTCCCTTTCGAGAGCGGACGGAATGAGAACACCATCGACCGGGCCAGGGTACGAATGGGTCTCTAGTTCCCGGGGTCCGGAGTCCCAGGACAGAACACTCCGCAGAGGCAAACACATAAACTAAACCAAAGTCTACCCCGTCGGGCATCCTAAGGCTAAGGCTCAGTAGTGCCATAAACCAATCACAATCAAATCGGATGATGCACCTCAATCAATCAATCACGTCACATACAGATCTCACATATCACACATATCACACTAAACGAACAGTAGGAAGTGCATCACATATACTGATACTGAAACTGATACTGATACTGAATACAATAAAAGAATCACTGACAAGTGAGTACCACTAACAATTAATCACTGACGCAAGTACTCCACCGGAGCAACGATAAAAACACAGTAATAGAATGGTCCCACCCGGGCTTCGCTCTGGGGTTGCTGCATTTCCCACAGAATCGAGAGGTCCATCGCGGAACACATAAGAGGGCATAACCGAAGTCAATATGCTGTACACATCAGAGTACTTTTACGAATCAAGGTCAATTACAAGCCAATCCTAACCTATTTATCCAGCGTTTCTAACCGTGCATGTTGATGTAGTTTTAAGTTATCCGATGCACCATTGTCTAGTGTTGCAGTGTCTGGAATGTGCACCGAAGTCTCTTAAACCAACACCCATGGGGAGGTGCTAAACAACTGGATAACTGGCATGAATGATTCACAGCCCTCGAGATCATTCATATCATTCAGACATTCCATTGGGCATGTTCAGGTTAGCTACATTCTAACATGAAAGTCATATACGGTCTCTTTCTTAAGCCTAGTCCTTTTATTCCTTTCTCAGGATTACACGGTGTAGCCGTAGGTGACCTTACGGCTTAGCCGTAATCTGCACTGCGGCGGAGCCGAGGTTCCCCGGACTGTTCATCCGCATTTACTGTTCAACCGTAATTTACTCTACGGCGCAGCCGTATCCTGGTCCACGGCTTAGCCGTAGGACAATGTACGGCTTAGATCAGGCTGGGCCGTAGAAGAGTAGCGATTTGCCAACTCTCAGTTATTTCAATTGTCACCCTGTATTGATCTACGGTTAGGGTTACGGTTGGGTCTCGGCTTAGCCGTAAGCCATCTCACGGCTCAGCCGTAGCACATTTCACGGTTTAGCCGTGAGTGCACGGAGTCATTTTTCCTGCAACAGTTACAGATATACAGACAGTGAACGTTTCGACTGCAAACAGGAAGATAACAGCAAAACTGACTCAATAGGGCTGTCCAACACTGATGCATACAATGAAGAGTAAAAATACAAACAATCAAAACAATACCAATCCATGTTCATGCTACTTGTGCTTATACTTGCCTCACAGACAGAAATCACGTCGTTGCTTGGCTCAGTCCACTGGAAACACACACAAATTGGGCTCCTTTCTTCCTCCCTCACGAAACAGCACCGAGAAGGAAAGAGAGAAAGAGAGCTGAACGAGAGAGAGAGACAAGCTGAGAGAGGCAGAGAATGATCGAGAGAACTGTGGTAGGTAGGATATTTATAAACTAAAAGGAATCCAAATTACAAACAAGTCCAACAATTTACACAATTGTCAGTTTGAGTCAACTGACGATCCAACGAGAGCGAACAAAATCATTCGGATCCAAGACAGTTACGAAGATCGACAAGCTCAACGAAATACACGCGATGACGTCAGAATGACGCAAAACTGACAAAGTCAATCAAAAGCCAAAATTACAAAAAGGGCTCGAACTGCCTAAACCAGGTCAAACTCAACCGAGCTATCTATCCATGACTCAAAACCAAAGGAAAACAAAAATCAAAACACACTTAACGACAAAATCGAACGCAATTACCCACTAATTCGAATCAAATCGGGTCGGAGTGTTACATCCTCCCCCACTTAAACATCATTCCGTCCTCGGAATGAACGCGTACCTGAGCGAAAAGGTAAGGATACTGACGCGCCATCTGGTCTTCTAATTACCACGTGGCTTCATCAGGTCCATGATGTTCCCAGAGTACCTTGACCCATCGAATAGTCCTCGTACGCAAGAGCTGTTCTCTGGTCCCAACAATACGGAGCGGACGCTCAACGTATGACGCATTCGGTTGCATCTGAATATCGTCGTAGCGAATCACATGCATCGGGTCTCGAACATATTTGCGAAGCATTGACACATGGAAGACGTCATGCACTCCAGAAAACTCCACTGGAAGAATCAATCTGTACGCCAAATCACCAATCCGGCTCCTGATCTCAAATGGACCCACATACCTTGGCGCTAACTTGCCTTTTTGACCGAACCGTATCGTACCTTTCATCGGTGAGACCTTCAAAAATACCCAATCACCAACCTGAAATGCTAAGGTTCTTCTTCGCGTATCTGCATAGCTCTTCTGTCTCGATCGGGCAATCTTCAAATTGTCAATGACCTTTTGAACTTTTTCTGTAGTCTTAGCAATGATCGTCGGTCCGTGAAAACTCCTTGTTCCAACTTCTTCCCAGCAAACAGGGCTTCTACATTTCCGTCCATACAAAGCTTCATATGGTGCCATACCAATACTCTCGTGGAAACTATTATTATACGCGAACTCACACAATGAGAGATGCAGATCCCATTCTTTCTCAAAATTCAGTACACTGGCCCGTAACATGTCTTCGAGCGTCTGAATAGTTCGTTCTGACTGTCCATCAGTCTGCGGGTGATACGCCGTACTGAAGCTCAACTTCGTTCCCATGGCTTCCTGAAATGCTCTCCAAAATGAAGAAACAAAGCGGCTATCGCGATCAGACACAATCGATACAGGCGTACCATATAGTCTAACGATCTCATCAACGAACTTCTTCGCCATCTTGGAAAATGTCATGCCTTTCTTGAATGGAAGAAAATGGGCTGTCTTCGTCAATCTGTCCACGATCACCCAAATGGCACTATTTTTCTTGCTCGTAAGGGGTAAACTTGAAACAAAGTCCATCGTAATGTGCTCCCATTTCCACTGGGGAATATGCAATGGGTGTAAGGAACCTGGAGGTCTCTGATGGTCAGCTTTCACCTTTTGGCAAGTCAAACATCTGGCAACATACCCAGCAATTTCTCTCTTCATATTATTCCACCAGAATCTGTCCTTGAGAGCTCAGTACATCTTCGTACTTCCAGGGTGCATAGAATAACGAACATGGTGTGCTTCTGTCATCAAACTCTCCTTCAAAGCATCTACTGCTGGCACACATAATCTGTTCCTGAAATACAAAACATCACCCTCCAAGCGAAAGTCCGGTCGATCCGCAATGTTATCCCGAATTCACCTCAACATCGCATCCTCAAACTGCTGGTCTTTAATGCGCTGAATGATATCAGGCTGAAAACTCACTGTACTAGCAAGTGTCAAACAGCTCTCCACCAATCTCATTTCCACCGGCTGATCATGTCTCACAAAATAAAGGCTATCCAAAGCCTGGAGAATCTCTGATTTCCTACTTAAGGCATCTGCAACAACGTTGCCTTTCCCTGGATGATATTTGATGGGGAAGTCATAGTCTTTGAACAACTCAAGCCACCTTCACTGTCGCATATTTAACTCATACTGCGTGAAGAGGTACTGTAGACTGTGATGATCTGAATGCACCTCAAATTTCACGCCATACAAATAATGTCTCCACATCTTCAACGCAAAAACAATGGCTGCCAACTCTAAATCATGCGTGGCATAGTTCTTCTCATGCTCCCTAAGTTGCCTCGACCCATAGGCAATCACTTTGCCATGTTGCATCAAAACACATCCCAAACCGACTCGAGAAGCATCGGAGTAGATCATAAATCCTTCATTCCCATCCGGTATCGTCAAGACTAAAGCCGAAGTAAGCTTCTCCTTCAACATACGGAAATGGTGCTCACATTCGTCCGTCCAAAGAAAAGGAACATTCTTCCTGGTCAATCGAGTCAACGGGGCTGAATTCTTAGCAAAATCTTGAATAAATCGACGATAATAGCCAGCCAGTCCGAGAAAACTCCGTATCTCCATCACAGTCTTTGGGCTGGGCCAATTCATCACTGCCTCAACTTTCGTCTGATCCACTGCCAACTCATCTCGTGAAATGGTATGACCAAGAAAGGCTACTTGCTCGAGCCAAAAATCACACTTCGACAATTTGGCATATAAGCGATACTCTTTCAACAACTGCAAGGCTCGACGTAGATGTTCCACATCTCCTCTGGGGTCTTCGAATACACCAGAATATCATCAATAAAGACCACCACGAATCGATTCAGGAAAGGAGCAAAGATCCTGTTCATCAAGGCCATGAAGGCAGCAGGTGCATTGGTTAATCCAAATGGCATCACGAGGAACTCAAAGTGTCCATACCGTGTCCTGAAGGCAGTCTTCGCAATATCTTCTTCCTTCACCCGAAGTTGATGATACCCCGATCTTAAATCAATCTTGGAAAAGTAGGCGGCACCTTGAAGTTGGTCAAACAACTCATCAACACGCGGCAATAGGTATTTATTCTTAATAGTAACTTTATTCAATCGCCGGTAATCTATGCACATTCGCAATGTACCGTCCTTCTTCTTCACAAACAGCACTGGAGCTCCCCACGGTGACACACTCGGCCGTATAAAACCCTTTTCCAAAAGATCTTGCAATTGCGTCTTCAATTCGAGTAACTCAGCAGGGGCCATACGATAAGGAGCTAAACTAATGAGTGCTGTACCGGGCACTAGATCAATCACGAATTCGACATCTCTGATAGGGGGTAACTCAGGCACTTCCTCCGGAAATACATCCGGGAACTCACGTACTACCGGAATCTCACCCAACTGTTTCACCTCCTTCTTCTCCGAGACGAAAGCAAGAAAACCCTCGCAACCTCTGCGTATCAAACGATCCGCCTTGCATGCGGAGATGACACGCCTCGGGCATCTCTCCTGATTGCCCTCGAAACGAAACCCCTTCTCAAAATCGAAATAAATCGTCCTGTTGTAACAGTTAACACAGGCACGATACCGTGCTAGCCAGTCCATTCCAAGGATCACATCGAAATCCAACATGGACAACAAGATCAAATCAACTGGCAGCTGGTGACCTTCAATCAACACGTCGCACTGAGGGTAGTACACACTACACTCCACTCTCTTGCCCACAGGAGTGGACACCACCAACAAATAGGGTAGCGGCTGAGGGGGTTGCGGTAACTGTTCAGCAAAACGAGGTGCAACATACGAACGTGTAGACCCCGAATCAAATAGTGCATGTGCTTCAGCTTGGGCGATAAGAACTTTACCTTCCACCACATTCGCATCTTCTGCATTATCATGGGAGGCTGCGTACACGTGAGCAGTCTGACGCTGGGGCTTCTGGCTCTGGCGAGACGGCTGGGGGCTATTTGAAGCTGCAGAACTCAGAGACTTGGATGACCCCATAGACCTAGATGACTGGAGGGTCCTGGCTTTCGGGCACTGAGCTATCTTATGCTCCATGGATCCACAACTCAAACAAGCTCCGGACTTCTTCCAACATTTATCCGTCGGATGTCCCAGTCCACAAAACTCGCATCTGATCCCAGAGAAACTCGAAGTTCCTTGCTTCCCTTTCCATTTCTTCTGAATCTGTCCCTTGGACCCCACTGGTGCACTCCTCTTGAAGTCTATAGCTCTCTCTGCTAGGTGGTTAGCTTCCGCAGCATGTGCTCTGTCGACCGCATCATCGAAAGTAGCTGGTCTCTGGAAGGCAGTCACATAATTCGTGTATCTTGGATGCAGACCAGTAATGAAACGATTCACCCTCTTCTCCTCAGTATTGATCATGTCCTCAGCAAAATGGGGCAACTGGATGAATCGGTGAATATACTCTAAGACGGTCAGCTGCTGCTGCTGTAAGGCCAGAAACTCAACCTCCTTCACACGCCGGACATGAGCAGGGATGAACTTTCTCCTGAACTGTTTCTGGAACGTCTCGCACACCGTTTCACTGGGCATAGTCAGATAGGCTGCACTGACACTCTTCCACCAAGTCTTTGCCACCTCTCGGAACATCGATGCCGTAAGCATAACCTTCTGCCGGTCATCACAGACAATGGTTGAGAAGAGATCCCCGGTATGCTCTAACCACTGATCAGCCTTCAACGCATCTTCATTGCCGTAGAATTTTGTGGCTACACGTTTCCTGAATTTATCGTACAACGCATTTGGATCACTCTCCTTAGGCAGGAAAACCACTTGCTGCTCTACATGCGGCTGAACTGACGCTTGACTCTACCGGTCCACCAGAGAAACGACCTGTGCTTGCAAGGAATGGATCGCCTGCAGCATTGTCAAGAAACGCTCATCAAAATTCGCAGGTTGCTGTGGAGCAGCTGATCCACTCTCATTATCTCCCTGATTGTTGTTGTTGTGTGTTCCAGATCCCGATGCCATAGCCTGCAAAACACAAAAGTCAATCTGCTATCACACTAGGTAACGCACACAGACTCACGAGAAAAGAGGACCAAACACAACAGTCCAAGACTGGACTACGGAATCTCACCACGTCCTATATGCCTACATGCTTACGAACTAAGATAGAGACAATGTTCTGATACCATACAATACGTATGTCACAACCCGAGCCCAGGGACTGGGGGTCAGAGGAAGTCTAACCAATGACACACGTACTCCCGTGCATACACACCTAGACCCCATCCAAGCATACACACACAAGGGATCATTCACACGTGCAAACAATGTACGCGGAAGCTGTACGTATTAAGGCATACCACAACATACCAAAAGACATAACGGATTACAAAAGCATTAGACGAATGACAAGAACAATTACAAGAGCGTATGACAATAAAGAGGGCTCTACAAAAATCAAAATACAGATACAAATCAAGCCCACAGTACAAAATACCGAAAAATCCCCCAAATAACCCGGGTACAATGAATGGGGAGAACAAAATGATGCAAACCGTACTCTGGAGGATGGATCAAGTCCACTCCTCTAGGCCGGAGGGGGCCTCGCGAGCCTCTCCTGGAGTCGGGTCGACCGACGCAGGATCGGAAGAGGGATCGGAGCCCGCAACACCAAAAACAGCTCATAAGTACAACGACTTAGCAAAATATAAGCCACAAGAAGATAACACGAATTGTGTCTAAAATGAGCAATAGTCACAAAGGAAAATCCATAGAAAACATGTTCGTATACTAAGCAATTGTGCAAATGAATAAGCATGCTATCAGAATCATAAACAGATAACAGTCAAAGTGGCTACTACATTGGCCATATTCTCCCTTTCGAGAGTGGACGGAATGAGAACACCATCGACCGGGCCAGGGTACGAATGGGTCTCTAGTTCCCGGGGTTCGGAGTCCCAGGACAGAACACTCTGCAGAGGCAAACACATAAACTAAACCAAAGTCTACCCCGTCGGGCATCCTAAGGCTAAGGCTCAGTAGTGCCATAAACCAATCACAATCAAATCGGATGATGCACCTCAATCAATCAATCACGTCACATACAGATCTCACATATCACACATATCACACTAAACGAGCAGTAGGAAGTGCATCACATATACTGATACTGAAACTGATACTGATACTGAATGCAATAAAAGAATCACTGACAAGTGAGTACCACTAACAATTAATCACTGACGCAAGTACTCCACCGGAGCAACGATAAAAACACAGTAATAGAATGGTCCCGCTCGGGCTTCGCTCTTGGGTTACTGCATTTCCCACAGAATCGAGAGGTCCATCGCAGAACACATAAGAGGGCATAACCGAAGTCAATATGCTGTACACATCAGAGTACTTTTACGAATCAAGGTCAATTACAAGCCAATCCTAACCTATTTATCCAGCGTTTCTAACCGTGCATGTTGATGTAGTTTTAAGTTATCCGATGCACCATTGTCTAGTGTTACAGTGTCTGGAATGTGCACCGAAGTCTCTTAAACCAACACCCATGGGGAGGTGCTAAACAACTGGATAACGGGCATGAATGATTCACAGCCCTCGAGATCATTCATGTCATTCAGACATTCCATTGGGCATGTTCAGGTTAGCTACATTCTAACATGAAAGTCATATACGGTCTCTTTCTTAAGCCTAGTCCTTTTATTCCTTTCTCAGGATTACACGGTGTAGCCGTAGGTGACCTTACGGCTTAGCCGTAATCTGCACTGCGGCGGAGCCGAGGTTCCCCGGACTGTTCATCCGCATTTACTGTTCAACCGTAATTTACTCTACGGCGCAGCCATATCCTGGTCCACGGCTTAGCCGTAGGACAATGTACGGCTTAGATCAGGCTGGGCCGTAGAAGAGTAGCGATTTGCCAACTCTCAGTTATTTCAATTGTCACCCTGTATTGATCTACGGTTAGGGTTACGGTTGGGTCTCGGCTTAGCCGTAAGCCATCTCACGGCTCAGCCGTAGCACATTTTACGGTTTAGCCGTGAGTGCACGGAGTCATTTTTCCTGCAAAAGTTACAGATATACAGACAGTGAACGTTTCGACTGCAAACAGGAAGATAACAGCAAAACTGACTCAATAGGGCTGTCCAACACTGATGCATACAATGAAGAGTAAAAATACAAACAATCAAAACAATACCAATCCATGTTCATGCTACTTGTGCTTATACTTGCCTCACAGACAGAAATCACGTCGTTGCTTGGCTCAGTCCACTGGAAACACACACAAATTGGGCTCCTTTCTTCCTCCCTCACGAAACAGCACCGAGAAGGAAAGAGAGAAAGAGAGCTGAACGAGAGAGAGAGACAAGCTGAGAGAGGCAGAGAACGATCGAGAGAACTATGGTAGGTAGGATATTTATAAACTAAAAGGAATCCAAATTACAAACAAGTCCAACAATTTACACAATTGTCAGTTTGAGTCAACTGACGATCCAACGGGAGCGAACAAAATCATTCGGATCCAAGACAGTTACGAAGATCGACAAGCTCAACGAAATACACGCGATGACGTCAGAATGACGTAAAACTGACAAAGTCAATCAAAAGCCAAAATTACGAAAAAGGGCTCGAACTACCTAAACCAGGTCAAACTCAACCGAGCTATCTATCCATGACTCAAAACCAAAGGAAAACAAAAATCAAAACACACTTAACGACAAAATCGCACGCAATTACCCACTAATCTGGATCAAATCGGGTCGGAGTGTTACAAACAATTTACAAAAAGGTCCTCAACTACTTAGGTAAGGTTCGAACCTAACTCAACTGCCTATCCAAGACCCAAACCCAAGAGTTTTGAATTAAATTAGCCTTAATAAGGTTTAATTAATATAGAATGAAATTAATTAGCATGGATCTAGATTAGTAGAATCCAGGACCTTACAATAAGTGACAGCTCTACACTCATCCTCTTTATCATTGGATCACCATTGGGCTCATTTAGTTGGAGAGAATGTGCCATCACTAAGGCCCTACAAAGGTAATTGGAAATCCTTAATATCTTAAGTTTACAATGTTTTTACGGCTTAGCCCTATATATGTTACAGCTTAGCCGAGTGGCTCAGGTTTCCTTCTTAATTTCATATGTATTTACGGTTCAACCGTATGTTGACCTACGGCTTAGCCATGCTAAGCCTACGGCTTGGGTTACGGCTATGTTATGGCGTAGTCATGCATGAGCAGTAGAGAAAGTCCTAGTTTTGGTGCTCTCTAGGAGGTTCACCGTAAAATAGCCTATGGCCTGGTCATGGGGTGGTTATGGTTTAGCCGTAGTTCATTCTACGGCTTAGCTGAGGGTTAGCCGTAGTACGAAATTAGATTTTGGCACTCTCGGGACTTTAAGGCGTGCATATTTACGGCTTAGCCATAGCTTCACCGTAAGCTTTAGAAATTCTAAAGCTGACTTTGAAGCTTGGGTTCAATACAGAACTCTTAGTTCAAAGGGTTACAATGAGCTTCTTATTGCCTCTAAATATCACTATATGTTTTAAATGCTCATCCCAACACTTACCTTTCGTAATCATAATATAATTCATTCCATGCAACACATGTTGGCTTAATTTCAAAGCGGAAAGAGTTGTAATTTAACTTTGAATTATCAATCCATGAGTCAACTAGTTAAACATACATGCAGTACCATATATACTCCAATACTTGCCTTAACACAGTGCTTGACCCTACTCAACTCCTCCTTGGTGTGTGATTATGGGGAAAGCCTCAACGAAAGGTGGGTTCTCTACATGGAAGACATACAAATAGTGAATGTAGCGTAGAATGCATGCATGTTGTATAATTGAGTCTTCTTGACCCTATCAAGCCCAAAGAAATGAAATGGAGGTAAGGTCTTCACCTTAAGGACTGTAGTTTGGAGAAGATTGTGATTTCTAAGAAAAAGATGCCCAAAGGAAGAAGAAGAGGATGGATGAATGCTATTACTGTTACATGGAAGCTCTAAATCCTTGTTTCCAGCTCTAAGGTGAAGTGAAGATGAAGGAAGGTGAAGAGAGGGAATGGCTCCAACGAACACAATGAGAAGAAGAAGAAGACGATGTTGGGTTCTCCTTTTAAATGAAAATTTTCCTGGTGTTTACATGCAAGTCCAAGTATTTAGAATAATTACAGTTTAGGTCATGTGGCCTCAATTGGGCCAAGATGGGTTCGAATCAAGTTGAGCCCAACATAAAAGATGGTCTACACGAAAATTTACACAAGATGAAACTAATGAGATGTCAATATGATGCTAGAACAAATTATAAAAAGGTCCTTAACTGCCTAGGTAATGTTTAAACCCCAATTACCTATCCAACTGAGACTCACTAAAACTAAGAACAGGATGAATTAAGACCAAAATACATGTATTAATAGGACATCAAGTTTAATTAATATAAATTATAATTAAGTCGGGTCGGGACCTTACATCTCACTCTACTTAAGATCATTCGATCCTTCGAATCAAATAAACTAATAAAACCAAATAATAAAACAAATTAGAAATACTTACCGAACCTATTTGCTATGTAGAGGATACTAAAAAGCTGCTCCACATGCGTTGCATCTGGTTCCACTTGATCTCCCCAAATTCAAGGACGCGAAATGGATCTAGAATCATCTTACGAAGCCTTGTCACATGAAAGACATCAAGAATTCCTATGAATTTTTCCCCGTAATGGATTTCCTTCCTCATGAAACCTTCTAGACTACTCTAACATCAATCTAATATTCGAGGACATTCTGCGATTGTCGGTGAAACTTCTTAGCTTGGGATGACATTCTTCAACTCTTGGATTTCATGTGTCGACTTCGATTCATTAATGACGATCGAAAACTTAAGGAATCCTCTAGATCCACTTCTTCTCGAACACGAGGACGCCCACTTCATGCCTTTAGAAGTCTGGATGGAAGGTCTGATTAGACATCTAACTTTGGCGGGTACTCTGGGTTGAAGCTAAGACTAGTTACTAACAACTGAGGAACATCAGTCATGACTATAAGGTAACCTACTAACCCAAGCGGAAATTAATCCTACCTAGGGTGTAGTATCCTAATCACCATACGATCTAAGATCTTTATTACATCACTAACAATCAATAGTTATCCGACTTATTTCATCAAACAAGTCTTTAGGTTTAAATATATTTCGAATGTTCCACGAGTAAAATGAAATGCTCATGCTTGAATAGAATTTCTTTTATATCCAACATTTTCGTAAATGAATCTAATACATCAAAATATCATGGATGAAGATAACCATATATTGCTTTAAAAATATAGTAAGATTCTAGTCGATAAGGATAAATGTATATATATATACACTTTAAAATATTCATCATCTCTTCAATAGTAAGATTAGATTACATCAGGATATTTTTAATAAACACCTTGACTGATTTAAGAATTTATCAACATTCTATTGATCAAATCATAATTAACATCAAATTAATTGACCATCGAACAATTAGCCAAGAATTATAATGCTCCTTCCTGGTTAGGACATAGCTTCGAATCATGTAGCTTTAGACGCTAAATTGATATCAACTAAACCTCAATTAATTTAAATAATATCCTTTGCATGCTGATTTGATTGGGTAAATCATCAATGCTGACTGTGAGCGATTGTTTTTACTAGTCACATAACTCAACCATTTTTTGGTCTATATGTCTTTGAATAGTATGAATTCTTTTCTGTCAATTACCATCAAGAGAAACTTGGAATCCCATCTAGAGTATGCCCTCAATAAACTCTCAAGAAATGAGTCTAGATAACAATATCATAAATTATACGATCAAGGACCCTAATCAAATCTGAAACCTCAACTACCCGGTTATATCTGTTGGATCAATTCTAATATTTACACCCGCACACAAATTTACTGGTTCCCAAGGAATCAAGGAATTTCGCAAGACTTAAAAGTCATCCTCACATCGATCTATCCATACAAAGAATTATTCCTCTTAATAAATTAATAAACGAAACTACGATTTTGGAATTATCTTACAATCCTATGATAACATCTTGTAAGACCACAAGGAGCTCCGAATCTAGGTAACTGGATTACTGAACATTTGACTCAAGATATAATATGATTGGAGATCGCAACTTGGCCAGCTACATTAGCAAAAATCAGTTTATCCCCAAGAGATGAAGAAAAGTCCTCAAAGGATTATCGCGAACACTAACAAATTTGGAATGCATCAAGATACTAATGATAACTGTAATCTATAAACTGATCTTTGTACGAATAAGAATTCTATTCCTTAACTCACAAATATATTTAAAACATTGATTAATCCAATAATCCATTAAGAACTCCTAATGTCCAAATTTGATCTTAAGAGTTGATCCTCAAACATTTTACGCTCGAGCATAAAGTTGAAATAATATATCCTCAAATCAATTTATTTGCAAATTATCATGCACCCTGCAATTAATAGGATAGCTCATCAATATAAGGTAGTAATCATTTATACTCAATAGCCATTGATTTAACTGCCTTGATTATGATACTTCTAAAGGGCACCAACTGTATCTCAACAAATAACACCAAACATCTTCACAGGATCACTAAGGAGAATTTTTTTTTAATTTTTGGAATCTCACTTCAAAACTCATATACGACAGGTATCTCGGAAACTATCCTAGATGGCGAATCACATAGACCACTTATAATATCTACAAGTAAAAGATCATCAGAGAATGATGGTAGTAATTAAAAGATCACCTTTGCTAACGCTGTTTGTAACTTGATTCTAATGAGGTTGCTTAACTAATTGTTGTTGTTGGCACAATGGAGCTCCGCTGGTGTTTTTCTTCCCTGGACATTTTGCTAGCCGATTGTCACGACCCGAGTCCCAGAAATCGGGGTTAGCGAAAAGCCAAACCAGTGACACACGTACTCCCGTGCACGTGCATCCAAACCCGGTTCAGATGCACACGCACAAGGGATCTAACACGTGCGAAACAGACGAACGCGGAAGCTGTAGATATCATAGCAAGCAACAAAGAAAATAGCGGAAGCTAAAACCAAAAGCGGAACGGAAAGACGAAGATCATACACTGATATAAAATCCGATATACACACCAAAATCAAGATATACAAAATATACAGAGTACAAAGTCCAAAGTCCAAGGTAACCAAAATACAATCTCCAAAATCCCAAAACGAAAAGCCACTGGAAGTATGCATGAACGCACTCGGCAGAGATGATCAGGCCCACTCTGCCAAACCGGAGGGTGCCTCTAAGCTAGGCCCTGCAGCCTCCTCGACCGCCGGGGAGCTGGGCAAGGTATCTGCCCCTGCAACACCACAGACAACACAAATGAATACAACGATCCAGCAAATATAAGTAGCAAGAATGAAACACTCATGGTATCAAAGCTGAATAGTGACAAAGGATTAAATTACAGAGTTTCATAAGAGTATGCTAAGCAAATCGTGCATAGAAGTAAAGCATGATAAGTGAATCAAAGCAGAGAAATACTGAACTAGGTGGCTACTACATTAACCATATTCTCTCACATAGAGAGCAGAGCAGAGCAGAGCAGATGAGAACACCACTGACCGGGCCAGGGTACAAGTGGGTCTCGGTTTCCTGGGTTCCGGGGTCCCAAGACAAAGCGACACTGCAGTGAATACAGAGAACAGAGATCTAAGCCAGAGGTAACCCCGTCGGGCAATCCTAGGGCTGAGGCTGAGTAGCGCCAGACTAAGACCAATCAAATCAAATCCATAGAAAGGAGATTATCCGCTTTGGACTCACCGATGACAAAGACCGGATCTTATCCTCACGTTTTAATCTCTGGGCAGAGCCACCAGGGAATACCCAACTGAATCAGAGATATACAAAGCCAGAAATATACAGAGCAAAGCATAAACTAAGTCCAAGCACAGAGCATAGATCAAAGCATAATGCAGAACGAAGGCTAACAATTATATAGGTCGAAAGCAAAAGAATCTCGAAATGCATAAACATAGATTAACAGAACAGAGGGCAAAACTGTAAGCAATATGCAATGCATCTCAGATTAATACGGAATCAAGGTTAATTACAAACCCATACTAATCTAGTTGTCCACTGTCACTAACCATGCATGATGATGTAGTTTTAAGTTATTCGATGCACCGTTGCCATTCAAGTGTTGCATTGTAAACCTCTCGTGCACCGAAGTCCCTTAAACCAACACCCATGGGGAGGTGCTTAACAGTGAAACAACACTCACATGAATAAGTCACAGCCTACCAACTATTCATGCGATCCAAAGAATCCATTGGGACCGGTTTACATGTGTGGTTCCTTGTGTATCAGCCCTACAAGTCACACAATTATCCTAAGTTTATTTCCATATTTTCCAGGTCTTACGGTTTAGCCATGGGTGACCTATGGCTTAGCCGTATACATCTTACGGCCTAGCCGTAACATGCACTATGGCTTAGCCGTGGTTCCCTTCAGAACACGGCTAAACGGTCATCTTCCACCTCTGATCTGATACATTTTGCGGTTGAGCTACGGTGGAGTCTACGGCTTAGTCACGGTTAGCTTACGGCTCAGCCGTAGAACATTTTACGGTTCAGCCATAGCCTAGCCGTAGAACAAAATTCAAAATTTCAAGTCTCTGGAAACTGAGCCGTACATGGTTACGGCTTAGCCGTACAACACAGAAACCAAAATCGGGCTGAGTACAGAAACTGGAATTTGGTACAGAAACGTATCAAAACAAGCTCAATAGGTTCCTAACAACTTAGAATTGGCTGTAAAACATCATATATACAAAAGAAGATGGAAATCAAAGCGATCAAATAGAACACCCATATGTGTTAACAAGCCTGTACTTATACTTGCCTCAAAGCTCTGACAAATCCCTGAAATCAAGCTCCAAAGCAACTAAAAATCCAAACAAATCAAAGAAACAACCCATGCATGAGATGAGAGCATAGCAACAGAGAAACAGAGATCTAATTTTGAGAAGAAGCACAAGAACCCACTTACCAAAACAAGGACAGAGATGAGAGAAAACACCCGATCGAACTCACACCAATGATTCCAGAGAAGAGAAGTGAAGAGGAAGGAAGGAAGAGAACGAACGTGGAGTTCTCCTGAAGCTGTTGCATGCAACATTGAAGCCAGATGAACAGAAATGAGGACACCTGGGTCCTGACTCATATATATAGTCTCTGGAGGTTTAAAACAAAGTCCAAGAGATTTGGGTTATTTACAAATCAAGTCACACAAGGGTCCAACTTCTCCAATTGACTCCGAATGGTTCTGAGACAGTTACGGAAATCAACGAGCTCAACAAAATACACATGCTGACACCAAGATGATGCAAATATGATGCACTTAAAGCAAAAGCAAAATTACGAAAAAGGGCTTAGAACTACCTATCTCAGGTCAAAGGTTACTCAACTACCTATCCAAGACCCAAAGCCAAATCCGAAAGAATTAAACAAAAATAAAACACACTAATGAGCCACTAATCCGGCTCAAAGGGGATTGGAGTGTTACACCGATGCTCTATCGAACCACAACGAAAGCGTGTCTGGTCTTTCTCCAATATTTATTCGTCTCATGGCCCTTGCAACACAAATCACACACTGGTTTTTCGGAACTACGAGCCTTGGTCTTTTATTTCTTCCATTATCCATGGTGCTCCTCAGAGGCTGATGTGTCCCTCTTGGATTTCTTCTTCAGAACATCCTACAAACTATCCTCTACTATTGCCAAATTTTGTTGCAATCGAGTTTGTCTTTCCACTATCATTGCAACCCGCACTTGTATTGTAGCTTGATACTGATCCTTGTTACTTACTCCATCATCATCACTAACATGCTTTGCATCATCACAAGGGACCGATTATTTGCAGACGGAGAAGGTGGAGGCACGCGATACAAGTTCTCAATAGGAACGTCTTCTAAGTCATCATTCTAGGTATTGTTCGAGGATCCGTGACGAGTATTCTTAACTATTGGAATTGAGGCCATTATTTGTAAGAAAACCACCATTATTTCAAAGTAAGGTGTTAGAAGACTCAACACATCCTATGCAACCGATATCCCAACGTACCTATCGTATCCTCACCACGTTCCCTAAGTTTCTAAATCTTTTGCTCCAAACTTATTTCTGCCATAATACCATACGTTAATTGCATATTTTCCAAGATCCATGCTCTGATACCATTACTTACGTATGTCACACCCCAATCCTGAGAAGTGGGGTTAGAATGGGCCCCACGGGGTGTGCGTACGTAATCTTGTAGTAATCTGTGCATGTGACATACACACACAAATCACTATAAGGGAGTTCTACATGAATGTGTAGAGAAGCTTCTCCAACACGTAATTATATTCAATAGTAAGCAGAAGCCTGTGCAATACACCTGTAATGATCATAAGCAATAATAACAGAAACATTATCCATTTCATAAATAAGTCTGAAGTCTATACTTAACCATCCACATTTATATGACAACAATTACTTAAACATAATTAAAAATCCAAAAGTGTATACGTCTATCAAATCATAAACACTCAACAAAGATCCCATGGTCGCTTTTCATAGGGCGACTAACAAAAGACGTTTGCATTACACTCATCTAGTCCCTGAGGTTCAGTACCTGTAACACCAAGGGTAGCACTGTTAACATGACGGTTAAGCAAGTATATGAAGACACAAAAGACCATCATACTGTATCAAATGAATTAAGAAATATATATTGAGTAAAAGAAGGCAATAATCGTGCACTAGGCATGTCGTGCAGGAGTAAACATGCGTAATGAATCATAAACAAGCGATCATGCATACTAATTGGCATCCACGAGGTTCTATTCTCCCAAAGAGAGCATATCATCTAGAGAGAGCGTACATATGGGTCGCTAGGGGATTAGACTAGCTTCCCAAGGAGCGCCAACAACTCCTTCGTGGACCACTGTAGTAGCGATATAAAAGATACCCAAATTGGTCCCGTCGAACCTAATAAGGGGGCAAGCTAAGTGGTGCCGACTCTACATGTCAAGACCGACTCGAATTCATATCTTTCATACATTAGAGTCATACTTATCATATCATACATAAGAGAGATTCGGTCTTAAGATTACATTCATACATAGAAATCGGAATTAACAAATATCTGATAATCAATTAATTCATACTTAATTGAGCTACATCATGTTGAGGGCATGGTTTCCTAATAATATGAATGCATTTAGATTGAGTAAGCATCAAGGATAATTATTAGCAAACTCTATATTAGATAATTCGTGATCCTGAGGGTATTCAACACGATGTATTCATAAAATGTCCAGTGGCATTGTGTTACCCAATCTTGGCATTACATTGTGTACGTAAAAAACACCTCTTCTTATGCCAACACCCATGATGTGACATCGGGAATTCATCTGGAAAATCGAGGAGGATAAGTGACAGCTCTACACTCATCCTCCTTCTCATTTGATCACTATTGGGCTCATTTAGTGGGAGAGAATGTGCCATCACTAAAGCCTTACAAGGTCATTGGAAATCCCTAATATCCTAAGTTTACAGTGTTCTTACGGCTTAGTCGTATACAGTTACAGCTTAGCTGAATGGCTCAGGTTTCCTCCTTAATTTCGTATGCATTTACGGTCCAACCGTATGTTGACCTATGGCTTAGCCGTGCTAAGCCTATAGCTAGGGTTACGGCGATGTTACGGTGTAGCCATAGTACAATCCACGGCTAACTGTACATAAGCCAAAGAGAAAGTCCTGGTTTTGGGGCTCTCTGGGAGGTTCACCGTAAACTAGCCTATGGCTTGGTCATGGGGTGGTTACGGTTTAGCCGTAGTTCATTTTACGGCTTAGCCGAGGGTTAGTCGTAGTACAAAATTAGATTTTGGCACTCTTGGGACTTTAAGCCGTACACATTTACGGCTTAGCCATAGCTTCACCATAAGTTTCAGAAATTCTGAAGCTGACTTTGAAGCTTGGGTACAATACAAAACTCTCAGTTCAATGGGTTACAATGAGTTTCCCATTGCCTATAAATATCACTACAAGTTTTAAATGCTCATCCCAACACCTACCTTTCGTAATCATATTCTAATTCATTCCATGCAACACATGTGTGCTTAATTTCAAAGCGGAAAGAGCTGTAATTTAACTTTGACTGATCAATCCAGGAGTCAACTAGTTAAACATACATGCAGTACCATATATACTCCAATACTTGCCTTAACACAGTACTTGACCTTACTCAACTCCTCCTTGGTGTGTGATTATGGGGAAAGCCTCAATGGAAGGTGGGTTCTTTACATGGAAGACATACAAATAGTGAATGTAGTGTAGAATGCATGCATGTTGTGTAATTGAGTTCTCTTGACCCTATCAAGCCCAAAGAAATGAAATGGAGGTAAAGTCTTCACCTTAAGGACTCTAGCTTGGAGAAGATTGTGATTTCTAAGAAAAAGATGCCCAAAGGAAGAAGAAAAGGATGGATGGATGCTATTATATTGCATGGAAGCTCCAAATCCTTGTTTCCAACTCTAAGGTGAAGTGAAGATGAAGAAAGGTGAAGATAGGGAATGGCTCCAACGAACACAGTGAGAAGAAGAAAAAGATGATGTTGGGTTCTCCTTTTTTAAATGAAAACTTTCCTAGTGTTTACATGCAAGTCCAATTTTTTAGAATAATTACAGTTTAGGGTACATGGCTTTAATTGGGCCAAGATGGGTCTGAATCAAATTGAGCTCAGCCTAAAAGATGATCTATACGAAAATTTACACAAGATGCAACTAATGAGATGTCAATATAATGCAGGAACAAATTACAAGAAGGTCCCTAACTTCTTAGGTAAAGTCTAAACCCCAACTACCTATCTAACTGAGACCCACTAAAACTAAGAACAGGATAAATTAAGACCAAAATACACGTATTAATAGGAAATCAATTTAATTAATATAAATTATAATTAAGTCGGGTCGGGACCTTACAGTTCCTACCTTTTAAAAACCGGGTATGGTTCCTTATTTAGGTCCTGAAAAACAAATGGTTCCAACTCTTGATCTTTATTTTGGACTAGGGATCTAAACGGGTCTAGTTCCGGATCCAACCTGGTTCAGACCCGTAGACCCGTGGACCCAATGCATACACGTACTATAAAATGAAGGTTTCTTGAAATGCCTTCGATGTTAAGGCTCTTCAAATCGCGCCTCCTTCTTTACTCTGTATAACGCAAATGGGGAAAACAATTCTCTTCCCAAATCAAAAAGAGAGAATCAATGCCCAAGTCCCTGGCTACTCAGCATCCCTGGTCTCTCTCTTTCTTTCTCTCTCTCTCTCTCTCTTTTTTTTTTTTCAATAGGAAGGGTTTTGTAGTGAGGATGGGCATGGACTGGTGAAGAAGGGTTAGGTGTTTAGAGGTGATTTGCTTCTACTTGGTATCAAGTTCTTAATTATGGCTTGAGATGGCTTCGGTTTCCCTCTCTCCATCTTTTTTTGTGATTCTCTCTCAATATCCCTAACCTTTTCTCTTTTCTTTTTTTTTTTTTTTTGAAATCCTGTCTAGTTTCTTTGTTGGGGTTTTAGTTTTTACTATGATGAGTTATTGTTGGGGTTTTGGTTTATTTAAGAACAAAAATGACCTTCTAATTCTAAAGAAAGAGATGAAGTTGCAAAGACAGGCCCTGATCTTAGAGTGAAATGCTTTATTCTTAACTCCTCTAATTTGAATGTAAACCTATCAACTCTTGATTATCTATTTGTTTCTTGTGATTTTGATCTCTATGTATGTATTTTTGTATTTTTTGTGTTCTACTCTTATGATGGCATGAATTTGAAATACATGCATTTCATCTCTATCTCCCTTTCCCTCTTGGTCCCCTAATTACTCGAAACCAGTTTCGAAATTGAAACCTAATTCTTTAATCGGAACCGGTTTTGAAACCTGTCTTTTGGTTCTGACTCAGTTTCGGTTCCGGTTCCAGGTCCACCCTTCCTTTAACTATTTCAATTCAAGATCCACATAGGAATTGAACTAAAATTGACCTGTTTACAACCCTACTTGTGCCTAACAAGCTTGGGTTTTGTCTATTTGACCCAACTCATAGGGTCCACCACTCCAGAGGTCAGATCTGCCGAATCCATGCGTTGTAGGTAGAGTTGCAGTGGCAGTGGCAACAACAGTTAGCCATGGTGTACAGATTAGGGAAAACTGACGACTCATCCAACGGCTCAGATTGATCCAAACCAACCCATCATGTTTTTACAACATCTACAACAAACAGGACTGCACTATTTATTAGGTATTCATAAGAGATGAGTGGAGATGATCCCATTACTACTCTCGTTCACGAAACAAACAGGGAAAAAATTATTTCATTTTTTACCTTAAAAATATTTCACATCAAATGATAAATTAAACAATGACATGCATGAAGATTATAATAATTTTCTTCTCTAGGTTTAAATTATCTCATGAAAAGAAAGTAGATTGTTTGTTAATTTACAAGTACCAAAACCTACAATATGCAATAACCAAAAATTTTTTTTTGCTAGCCATTAAATAGTGTAGAAATGGATTTTCAAACTTAGCCTCATTTATTTATCCTTTCATGGCATTCATTTCATCTTTTTTTTCCTTTTCATTTCATTTCATTAATAGGGTTTGGTTTGAGCTAAGAGATTTAGGATTTCTCCATTTTGGCTGTAGATTTGGATTTAAGAGCAACCTACTGCAAGTTTAAGCAAGTAGATAATGACATGATGGGTTATATTGTTGATTCTTTGATTATTCTCTATTTTAATGCATTGCTACAACTCATCTTCTCCATGTTTTATTAATGGAAGATGCCCTTAGGTTTGAAAATGAATGTTTTAGAACAAATATGGATTTGGATGAATGGGAAGGAATAGAGGCGGAAATTACACTAATATGATGTGTAATGAATAACAGGTTTCATGCAAGTGAAGTTTGGAAATGAACAGTGGAAGGTTCGGATTCAAAACACCTAAAAATGCGAAATCCGCATTACGTCTGATTAATCGGATTTGACCCTCTGGGTTCGATCCAATCGATTGGACCCAGGCTCGATCAATCGAGTAGAGCCTATTTTCAAGAAAATTATTTATTTAATTATGCATTCGGACATGTAAATTTTCATTAGGATCATGTTGCATCTAGTATCTATTTATGTAATTTATCATAGAATGTTTTAAATAGGTATTCGTTGTGCTCTGTACTATCACATGTAGTTAATCAGTGTGCTTAGTAGATAGGCTTTTCGCAGGTTATTTTGATTTCCATTCTTATGGATCTTCCTTGCACATTGAAACGTAAAAAATTCTCTTGTAGAATTTATATTTGCCTTAGTGCGATACGGGTTACCACGGGATTACGTTATGCCACGTCATGGGGTCAAGCAGGATTACCCTAATCTTGAACCCAGGGCATAACAAATGTCCTATGTTGAGTCTGACCCCTAATAGCAACTTTTAGTATATTTAATTTTTGGGGACAACCCATTGACGAAAATTCAACTCTACTTAGTTCTGCTGCTGAATGTGCCAAAGTGAACAACAAGTAATGGGCCTTCCTGAGAAAAATAGGAAAAAAGAAATAGACATCCTCTAGCAATTACAATCCTCTTAAGTAAACCCTTGTGTTTGTCTAAAACAAAAAAAAATTTGAAACCTCTCAAAACATCTTCTCTTCGATAGAAGTAGTTGATCCCACTATTAAATGAGCATACATTTATTAATGTGATTAATCCATGCATCTCACTTGTTCACACATCAGGTGAGAGAGATAGAATTGAAACTCCTAAGATAGGGTCCACCTATTTAAAAACCAAACTGCTAAAGAAGAATACCATTATATAGGGACATTGTCAATCTTCTCAATTAGATGCTTACACTGTTGAATTGTCTAGGACTTTATAATTGAATGGTTTCTCAAGTTAGAATTTTATTATGAAATATAATCTAATGATGAGTATTAATTTAGACTAATGTCAAAATTGGGCCACACGCAGATTCATGGAGGGTTTATAATTGGTTGGATTGGTGATAGGTAGGTCTCCAGTGATACTAAATTGCTACCTTCCATGCATTTATGCAGTCAAAGCTTTGAGGATTCCTCACCAATTTAAGATAAAATTATGAAAATCTAACATTCGACAATGGTAAAATCAGTAAGGATTTGGGCAATTAAAAATCCCCCCTTTCCTAGGATATTTAGGTCCAACGCCCTCCCATAGGACCTAAAAATCCTCATTTATGCAAATTTTCACTTCAATATAAATTTTTCTTAGCCATACGCATCAGTACACATTCATATTGATGTAAATCTTCACTCAAAAATACCCTATGTGAAAGGCACTTCGAATCTAAAAATTTCTTTAGTATTTCTCACCTATTACCAAGTATGCCCTCTGAGTCATGAGAGGTATCTTTTAATAAAAGGAAACCGAATGTGGGTATATATCTCATGCCTACTTTGACTTTGATGATGATGGTTTAAGTCGCCAGAAAAGCTAAAGAGAAGAAAATCAGAAAAATTGGACCAATGCTCCTCGATCGATCAGATTCTAGTCGGAGCCATAATTTGATTGATTGGATGCATGGGCGATCGATCGGATGACACGAATTTCTCCACTGACTTGTTGGATTTATATTCCTATTTTAAGTGGGACTTTCCTTTTTGTGTAAATTCCTATCCAAATTGGAATACTATTATGAGGCACGAAATTAAGGCTATAAAAAAGGGTTCTCTCTCAACCCTAAGTATAGATCTCATTAACCTAAGTGGCGATTACATCTTAGAGATCACCTTCTCTTGAGCGTTTATTTAGAATTGAAAGTTTGAACCTTTATTTTAAAGAGTGGTTGCTTCTACATCTCTTGTAGAAGTTTTGAGGCCATCTTAAGTGATCAAGGTGTGAGTTGATCAAGTAGAGAATACTGCACAGTGAAGGAGTGTCCATGAGCAAAAGGAGCTATAGCAATAAGAACTCATTTCTTAGGGTGCGAAAAGGGTGTGAGTATATTTTGTAACTGTTCAACTTTGCTTGATCGTTGATCTTTATTGGATTCAAGAGTTTTTTACCCGGTTGAGGTTTTTCATGTTAAAATTGTGCCTTCTTGTGGTGTGCGCTTTGTGATTTATTGATTTAATTTTAGCTGCGTTTGCATATTGTCTGATTGTTTAACATTCTAGAGATCCCTTAAAATGTTCAAGTGGTGTCAAAGCAGTTCACACAATCTACTGTGTGTTTGATCCTTTGTGATTTCTAGAATGAGACTCAATCAAGAAGGCACATCAACCACTAAGGCTCCCTAACTTGATGATACCAATTATGCATATTAGAAGTGGAGGATGACTGACTTTCTTAAGTCCATTGATGATGATGTTAGGGATATTGTTGAGGATGGCTATGCCAAACCCACGATTGCTGCTAATGTGCAATTGTCCTAAACTAAAAGTCTAGTGGACTGAAGATGAGAAGCATCTTTCCAATTGTAATAATAAGGCCATGAATAGTAACTATAATGGAGATACTGAAGAGTTTCATAGGATATCCACATGTAAGACTGTAAAAGAAGCATGAGATGTCTTGCAAACTGTGTATAAGGGTACCAAGACTGTAAAGCAAGCAAAATTGCAGAGATTAAATAAAACTTTCGAAACTATTGTGATGGAAGAGGAGAAGACTTTTGATGTGTTTTATGCGAAGCTAAATGATTGTCAATTCTATTTTCAATTTGGGTGAAAATGTCCCGGAAAATAAAATTGTCAAAAAGATTATGAGGTCTCTACCATCTATGTTTGATTCAAAGGTAGATGCAATTCAAGAAAATAGAAATTTTGACACCCTCAAGGTTAACCAACTGGTTGGAAATCTTTAGAATTTCGAAGTAAATCTTTTGGATAAGAAAAAATCTAAGGTGAAAGGTATTGCTTTAAAGGCTTTTAAAGAATCATAAAAGATGGTTGAAAAGAAATTTGAGAGATATTCTAATCTGACTCTAAAGAATTTAATCCCCAAGAGGCTATTTTGTTTTTAAAGAAACCCAAAAGTTTTGTGAAGGAGAGTAAGTCTGATTTGAAGAATTCTAAATCTAAAAAAAAGTATTTAAAAGATGTTAAATGCGTTAAGTGCCAAGGCTATGGTCATCTTGCATGTAACTGTGGAAATTTGAAGATGAAGTCAAATAAAAGGCATTCAATTTGACCTGGGATGATGCCTTTTCTGAAGAAGAGAAAGAAGAGGAAAAAGAGCTCGAGCTTGATTAATCTAACATGGCTAATGGCAAGTATGTGGTGTTCATTGCTAGATCTTCACATATTTCTTTTGACAGTAGTTTTAAAAGTGATAATGATGCAACGTCAGACAAAAAGACAGATTTGGAAGTGAAATACAATTTATTGTATACAAAGTGTGCTACACTGACTAAGTTTGGGAACAAGATTGCACACAAAGGGAAAGCTTCTGATCAAGATCAGATTGTTTCTTTCAAGGTTGAATTAGTGGATATATGTAACATTCCAGACCCTAGTATCTATTTTATTTAATTTAAATAAAACTTTATTTAATTATTTGTATTTTAGTTAATTAAGGTCATTAGAATTATTTAGATTTATTTTGGGTTTTGGGCTAATCGGGTAGTGGTTTTAGGTCCATGAGTATTTACCGTTCAACTCGACCCAATTCGGACCCACTTTGGACCCATTAAACCTGAGAACCCAAAGTAAGCCCTTATTTATTAATTAACCTAAACTGTAGGGTTCTTTTTATAAAATCCAAAACTTACCCCCAAACCCTATTTTTATAAACTCACGATCATAGCAGCCTTCTCCCGATTGCTATAGTTGTTCTTCTCTTTCCTCTCCATCTCTTGATTGAACAAGCCCAAGCCAAGCCAGCTGCCGGTTGCCGTTTGCATCTTCTTCATCTCTTCTTCTTCTTCATCCTCTTCATCTTCGTCTTCTTCGTTGGGACTGTTGGTGTGCACGAGAGAGAAAGAGAGAGATCTAGGATCATCTCCTCCATCAATCTTTATCACAAGGCAAGTGAATAACCATTATTTATAATGATTTACACAGTTTTCTTTGAATCCATGGTATTAG
The DNA here is from genome assembly GCA_037013555.1 of Sextonia rubra. Classification (NCBI taxonomy): domain Eukaryota; kingdom Viridiplantae; phylum Streptophyta; class Magnoliopsida; order Laurales; family Lauraceae; genus Sextonia; species Sextonia rubra. The sequence goes on from JASUAD010000001.1 coordinate 72,956,506, forward strand.
AAGTATTTTGTGAAATGCCCATTTAAATTCTATATTAATAATAATATGTTAGATGGATGTAGATTTCGCTAATATATGATGTTTATGGATGGATCGAATGGTTAGGGATTGAGGATTGTTCTCAAGTTTTAAAAAATTGTAGCGGGGCAGGACCCTACCTGTGCACAACCGTAGGTAGTGCTACCTGCACATGTACGCAGGTGGTGGCTGCTTGTGATTGTATGCAGGTGGGATTTTTCTCTCCCACTGATCATGATCAGTGGTGGGGTGAGATCCCACCTACTAGAACCCGGAACCCCCGCTCTTTTGGCGGTAAAATGAGCCCCTAGGCAGCGAGATGGCCCCACCTATGGGCCCTGGCAATGAAGTGGACCCCCTCTTTGGGCAAAATAGTGGGGGCTAGCAGCATGCAGGTGGGTCCGCCACTTTTGTGTGGGACCCCGGCAGTTAGGTAATGGTTGGTGTGGGCCCCGAGCAGTCAGGTATGGGTTATCACTTATGTGGGACTTATGAGTTGGGACTGGGTATTATTATTTAAATATTTTCACCTAAAAGACCCTTGTGTTGGTCTTTGTACCCTAATGAATATGATTTAATGATTTAAGTCCATCACATCATCTAAGTAAGGGGTTATGCGGGCAGATTTCCCCTTACAGATTTCATGGTTTGCACTTGATGGTACAGCTACAAGTACTCAGATGAAGTGAGAATTGGGCTATGCATCACCTTGGTTTTCAAAAACAATTCTCAACCTTACTTCATCTTGGTTCATGTGGAGTTGTCGCTTGTGTGAATTGTGGTCACAGTGTTAGGAATGTTTGTGGAGATATTTCTTGATCATTGAGCTTGTGTTACTTTACCTCATTGCATACCTATTAAAGTTTATACCCATTATTTTATGATGACTTGGGACCGTGTTGTGGCTTGGACCATGCAATATTTATTTGGGAGGTATTCATATTGTGTTATAAAGTATTTTATTGGCATAGCCTTTCCTTATATGGTACTTGGATACCCATTCTGGTCAGCCCTTCACACTACCATAGGATATGTCTGTCGAACAATCACTGAACCATGTTTATGAATCTCGACACAGGAAGGGTTATGGTTGTGTGAGATTATTATGCAGATTTGGTCATTAGACGACTACAATCGGTACACACATGTACACTGTGATGACTTTACAGGACTCAGGGCCGAAGATGAGCTTACCACTCGTACACAATTGGTTTTACCGTGATCTTGTGGACAGGATGCTAGGCATCTAAAGATGGATTTGATCCACCGTTTCTGAACAGGATGCAAGGCATTTGAAGATGGTATAAATCCTGTTAGGGATCGGCTGATGCGATACTCGGCGAATGTGGTATTGTTCATTTGAGGTAGAGTTGGATTTAGGATCTGTTCTTTCTATTATGCATGGAGTTTTTTAACCTACATTGTTCATATATTCTTATGATTTCATCGTCTTATTCTCACATTGATAGTGTATTTCATTATGAGTTATGTGTATTCTACATGCTGCCACTTTTGTGGTTGACCTTGTTTTCTAAAATTGGTGCATAGGTATCGAGCCCGACTATACCGAGGAAGATGCGGAGGTTGAAGCGTTCAAACGCTTGAGCCAACTAATGTTACCGAGTTGGGTGCAGATGATGGCTTCGGGACCGTCTAGTCATGCACAGAGTGACTCATTTAGTTTGCAGTTATTTAAATAAATCATTCTTTAGAGACTTGATTCTGTAGTGGAACATTGTAATAAACTACTGTTCATTTTATTTGCCACTTGAAATTTTATTATTATTGCTACCTGGAGATATGTAAATCTGATTTTCTATTGGTACCTATTGGATGAAAATGCTTCCATAGGTTTAAATGAATGTGAATGGACTAAACTCACTACTACCTAAGGTCCTGTGGGAAAAATAATCAGGAGTCAATGGTTTTATTTACAAAAAAAATAATAATGATGATAATAATAATAATAATAAATAAATAAATTGGCTTTTAATTTCACGTAACCCTAGTTTCATTTTTTTGGGGGGCGTGACAATATAAATGCAAATGTTAAACTGCGAGAAGAGCATAAAAGCTCATTGAATGAAAAATATGACTCATTGTATGATGACTTTCTACATGCACAAGAGTTGGAGTCTCTTAAGAAAGAGTTGAGATCTTGCCAAACTAAAAAAGAAGATGTGAATGGCAAACTAAAAATTGTGCTGCCTAAGCTAGAGTCTACAAAAGCTTGTTTAAAAAAGATGAATACTAGTTTGAAAATTCTTAAAGACATCTGGAGCATTTAAAGAAGGCCGAATGACACACACGGTCTTGGTTATGACAAAGGTGCATCTATTTCAAAGGCTAAAGGAACATCTATTTATGTTTGAAGTAATGCATACTCTACTTCACATGCTGCACATGTTAATAATGTTGCAAGTAGTACAAAGAAAAGAAATGTGTCCCGGTTTGCATGCATAACTACATGTCATCATTGTGGAATTAAATGATACATTCGTCCCCATTGCAATAAGCTGAGAGCTTTACTTAATAATAATCAATGGAAGAAATAATTGTCTAAGCCAAACGTCAAGACGAGCCATTTAGATAGGGAAATCTAATTTGACTATTGATATGGTACACACTGCGGTGAAAGTTACTAATTTGCAAGTATAAGTTAAAGACTTCAAGCCTCTAATAAAGAAGATCAAGCTCCCAACTCCGGTGTTGCTATGAAGATACAATTAAGGAAGATTACAATTGAGGGAGAGCTATAGCTGGATCCTAATTAATAGATATGTTGCATGTTGACATCATTCTACTTGTCAATTATGGACAAAAGGGGGGAAAATGTTCAATTCAAAGGGGAGAATTAAAGATTCAGAGCTACTAAAAATACATGGTATTCAAATTGATATAGTGCCGGCATTGAAGGTAAATTTTTTTTTTTTTTGTGATTTTTTGCAATTCAATATATTCAATGTAATTTTGGTTTTATTTTTTGGGAAAATTGAATGTAAAAGAAGTTTTTTTCATGAATTGCCAAAGGAGGAGATTGAAATGATTTTTGTATGCTGGCTAATTCATGGTAATTCATGGGTTGGACAAAACTCTGGGTTCAATAAGTTGTATTTTGTATTCTTTGATGATGGACTATGGTTTGAGTCGTTAGAAAAGCTGAAAAGAAAAGAAATCAGAAAAATTGGTCAAATGCATCTCGATCAATCGGATTGATGCTCAATCTATCAAATTCTAGTCAGAGACATAATTTGATTGATCAAATACATGGAAGATCGATTGGATGATGGAAATTTCTCCACCGACCTACGGGATTTCTAGTCCTATTTTAAGTGAGACTTTCCTTTTTGTGTCAACTTCTATCCTGATTGGAATACTATTATGAGGCACGAAATTGAGGCTATAAAATGGGCATCTCTCTTAACCCCAAAGTACAAATCTCATTAACCTTTGTGGAGATTACATATTGGAGAACATTTTCTCCAGAGCTTTCATTGAGAGTTAAAGGGATGAAGCTTTATTCTCTAAAACAGTTGCTTCTACATCTCTTATAAAAGTTTTGAGGCTATCTTGAGTGATCAAGGTGTGAGTTGATCAAGTAAAGAACTGTCATGCCCCAAACCCAATAATTAGGGATTAGGGTGGATTCTGAGGTGTGATACACATAATCCCGTAGCAATCCGTACTATATCAAGACATGCACGAACTGCTACAAAAGAGATTCCACAAGTATATGTGAGGAAGATCCATATACACGTAACAATCATTTACATAATTAAGCGGAAACCTGAAGAATTCACATATAATTCATCATAGGCATTAATAAAGCCACAATCATTCATTCATTAATATAAACCAAGTCCATTAGTTAAACTATCTATATGCACACAACACTAACATAAACATGTCCATCATCATGAAAGTCATATCCTTCAAACTGGGACTCCAAAATACCATAACATGACTATAACCAAGCATGGTAATGTTCAAAATAAACCCCTAAACATGAACCCCGTGATGCACTACGTATGATGATTAGTAGAAGACATCATCCTCTTTCCACTCGTCTACACCCCAAGGTACTGTTGAGGTTCTCTCCGAGGTCCCATAGATTTCCGGAACGGCATTGGGTTCTGAACCTATAACACTAAGGGTAGTACTATTAACACGACGGTTAAGTAAATATAAGAGTGCATAAAACTATCACGATGTATCATTGGAATTAAAAAATATATTAATTAAAAGAGAGCAATAATCGTAAGCTAAGCATATTGTCCATGAATAAGTACGAATAACAAATCATAAATAGAAATACCATAATATACTAGTTGGCAATCCATATTGTTATCTTCTCCCTAAAAGAGAGCATATCATATTGTGGGAAATCATTAGCGGTCGGGCCAAGATCATCTAGCTATCCTAAGAGCGCCGATTAACTCTTCATACAACTACTGCAGTAGATAACATATTTAATACCCTCATTCGGTCCGTCGAACCTCATATGGGCACAAGCTAAGTGGTGCCGACTTAAAGGTCTCAAGTCCAAATAGAATTCATACTTCCATACTTATCATACATAATGATAGATCGATCCATTCTTATAAAAAAACATATAGCAATCTTAAGATCCTGTTCAGTCATAAAATCAGAATTAGACGAAGTGACAGTTATTTAACAATGCATACTTAACTGAGCTATTGGAGCTTGAGTCCCCTATCTTGGGTCATTTAAACAGAGCCAAGATAGTGACAGTCAACCCTTTTTAACTCTAATTGCCCTATCTTGGCTCATGGGCTTACGCTTAATAAAAGCGCTGTCTTCGATCTTACCTTAAGGTTCATTGGAAGAATGGGTACATAATTAAATCATATTAAGGGTAAGGTTTACTTAGACAATATGAATGCATTTGGATTAAGTGGTTAACAAGGTTATTTACTAGCCAATCCTATGCTGGATAATCCATATTTCCTTAGTCATTTAATACGATGTATTCATAAAATAGCTAATGTCAGTTTTACTAAGTCTTGATGTTACATTGTATAGGCAATGGACAACACTTCTTATGCCAACACCCATGATGTGACTTCAGAACTCGCCGGAAAATCAAGAGGAAATGAGTGACAGCTCTACACTTTTTCTTCTTAGTATTTAATTACCATTGGGTTAAACAATTGAGGCAAAAGTTCCACTTCTAAGGCCTTACATGGTCCTTGAATCTACTTAAAATCTTAAGGGTAAGATTGGCTTTAAATAAAAGTTTCGAAAGTGATTTCAAAATAGTTTTTCAAGAACTGGCCATGTGCGCTCGAGCACAGCCCCAGGTGCACTCGAGCGCTTATGGCCCTATTTCAAAAAAGTTTCAACTAACGAATTTTCATCAGCCGTGCTTGTGCACGACCCAAACCCGCTCGAGCTCGTGTCGTCTCTGTCTCCAAACAAAGACTGTTGATGTGTTTTTCATCAAAAACTTACATAGGCGCTCGTGCGCATGTTCACACCCGCTCGAGTGCGTTTCCCCAAATTGCAGATCAAAACTCTGCTACAAGCACTCTTTTTCTTTAATTCATTACTTGCATGGAACCTCTGTTCCCCCAACCATTTGAGGTCCATTCTACACTTCATTGACATTAATAAGACCATCATACATTCTTAATTCTACCAATTATCACATAAATCATTCACATTTCCAAAAGCAAAGTTAAAAGTGCTGTAACTTGGCATTAATGAAGATCTCATCAAGAGTCAACAAAATGAACCATGCATATAGTAAATATGTACTTATACTTGCCTCTAACTTCAGTGCTTAATCCAATCAAGTTTCTCCTTGGTTTGATGGCGGAGAAAAACTCAATAGAAGATGATCTACCAACATGCGAAATGAGAAATGGGTGTAGCGTGAATGCATGTCACAAATTTGAGTCTCTTTGACTCTATTGACCTCAAGGGACTAAAAATGGCGATTGTTCCTTACCTTAGGGAGCTGTAGATTGAATAAGAGAAGGAAGAGGAGATGGAAAGGTGAGCTCCAAAGGTAGGAGATGGTTAAAGAGATGATGCAGAAGAAGATGAATGCCTTGGTTGCTACATGCACAGTCTTAAAACCCCATTTCTAACTCTAGCTTGAAGAAAAGATGAGATGGAGAGTTGGAGAAAAGGTAAAGATGGAGTTCCAATAGTTGCTCTTGAGAGGAGATGGAAGGGTGAATAGGTTTGACCAATTTTAAATCATAGTTTTGTTGGGATTTGCATACAAGTCCAACTTGTTCACAGAAATTTCAATTTGAGTCAATTAGACTAGAATGGGGTAAGATGGATTCGAATTGAGTTGGGCTTAATAAGAAAGATGGCCCATAAGATGTAATACACTTGATGCAATTATATGATGCCTCATTAATGCAAAACCATGCCATTCTAAATTACATGAACGGGTCCTTTGCTACCTAAGTAAGGTTTGAACCCGACCCAACTATCTATCTATGACCCAAACTCAAACGGATTTGAGTTGAATTAGCCTAATTATATTTTAATTAAGGTAAACAAGATTAATTATAGTAAATCTTGACTAGCTCGGGTTTGGACCTTGCAAGAGCAATGCATGGCGAAGTAGTGCCCATAAGCAGAGGGAGTTACGGTGATAAGAACTCAGTCCTTAGGGCGCAAAAAAGTAAGTATATCTTATAACTATTCGACTTTACATGATAGTTGATCCTTATTGGATTTGTGATTTTTTTTACCCTGTTGAGGTTTTTCACATTAAAATTGTGCCTTTTTGTGCTGTGTGCTTGTGATTGATTGATTTAATTTCCGTTGCATTTACATATTGTCTGATTGTTTGGCATTTTAGAGATCCCCTAAAACCTTTATATGCTCATAATTAACTATTAACATTAGAGAAAGGAGGAAGGATGTCAAATTAAGATGACTTGGAATCATAAAAGGGATGGAGAAAAAGAAGCAATAAAAGGAATAAAGAAGGAAAAAACAAAAGAAAGTTGGGAAGCGACGCTAGTGTTGCTAATGAGTGACGCTAGCATCACTCCACATTTTTTTTTACATAAAAAAGGACTTAGAGGACCAATCTGGTGTGGTCAAAACTACATGGTCCTTTTTAGTGTGGGTCATATCTAAGGAGTTTTTTCGTGTGAAATCCTCATTAATCTATTTTTATTTATCAAAAAATTAAAGGGTAGAAACTATTAAACATCATTTGTTATATGCTTCACCCATTTCACAAAGTTTTAATTTGAAAAATCCTTATATGCCAAACTATGCATCATATCTTACTATTTTTCTCTATTTTACTTAGTCTTTTTTTCATTAGTTTGATCTCTCCATTGGTTTCTTTCTTATTTTAAGTCCCCCTCATAGTTCATATGTACTTGCTATATTTCTATTGAGGTTTTTGAATTTTCAATTGTTTCTTTTAAATTTATATCTTATAATCATTTCACTAAATGAATAAAAAATTTTCAAAAATACTCTAACATTCTTTAATCAAAATTAATAGTTGACTTTAAAATTTTATTTTATTTTATTTAGGACCAATGCAAACTTTGTTGCTAGTGTTTTCGAACTTAAATTCTTACCATCAAAGTGTTCTCCTGAAATTTAGGTAATTATTAATTAGGTCACCAATCCATTGTTAGTTCAATGGTGAGGCACGCAGCACCTCCCTTTTAATAGCAGAGAGGGAGAGGAAAAAAAATCAATTATGTTCATCACCCACTGATAGTACAATCATTTTTATTTTTTCACTTTTTCACATTTTAAAAAGCAGCTTGGGTCTCCCATGAAAACTACAAGGGAGAACCTGATAGCTTTAGGTGTTGCAGAAGTGTAGAATGGGATAAAAAATCCACCATGAACGTGATTAGGACAGAGTCGGCATGGATTAAGCAACTGATGTAGAGATAGTACGTGATTGTCTACGAGAGATCAATCATATGGATTCACTCTTCACAATCTCAGGGCAACGTGGACACTTTTGATGTAGAAGATGGTGATGGATGACTTAGCTCTTTTGGTTATGAGTATTGAGATGCTCTACTACCACCCTGCTATATGTATTTATAACATTTGACTTAATGGTTTATAAACTCCAATTCAAGTTAGAATAGGATAAGGATGAAGAGTTGTATCAAACTCTCTTAATTCCAATTTGAGTCTTAGGAGCATTAACACATCCTTTCTCTATACAAACAGACTCCTTGTGAGGGGTGCCTTTTTGTTTTGGGGCTACCCATAAGTGGGCCCCATCACAGATGCCAACAAAACCCTATAGGGCACCCTGGAAGTTGGAATAAGTACCAATGAACTAATCTAGTGAAGGTCTAAATAAAAGAGGAAAACGAGGAAATGAGCAAGCTTGATTTTCAGCTTAATGGTTAAAATCTCCTTCGTCTCTATTGTGCAAATCTGGAAGGGTGTAATCTGCAATTGGCCAATCAAGCCACACACAAGAAGAGAATACAGAGGACTTATGTAGTTCACCCAAGTAGGGCTACATCCACCAACAGATACAATATAATCTTTACTAATAACAAGTAAAGGTATATAGAGACTTTCATTTTCTCATCATCTTTCCTATGTGGTGTTGAACTCCACAGGTAAGAGAGGCCACTCTTTTCAGCACAAGATCTAAGGTTATAAATTATATCAATAAATAACCTACGAGTTCTTAGCCCCTAAGAAAGCTACAATACAATTACCAACATACCATATTCTTAATCCGGTCCTTGGCAAACCCAATGGACCCATTTAGTCAAACTGGAATACAAGAAATATACCGAAATCTCCACCTTGGCTTGGATCCCATACAATTCGAGCCACCAGGTGATGAAACCATCAATGTCTTCACACACCCTACTGAATGGTATGTCACTACACTAAGGGCGCAATCTTCTCTCTTTAATACTCTGATGTGTAGAACCAGCAAGTGAACTTTAAACAAAGTTCACTGGACATAAACCAAAAAATCTCTACCTTTGCTTGAATTTCGCAAAACAAGCCACCAGGCGAGGAACATGGCAGTGTCTTCATGTAACTTGTTGAATGGTACATCCTTGCACCGATGGTGCAGTCTTCTTTCCCCAACACTCCAACATGTTGAGCAAGCAATTGAACTTTAAGAAATGTTTACAAGACATTAACCCAACAATCTCCACCTTGGGTTAAAGTCTGCAGCTTGACTTGAGCTACCAGGAGATTAAACCGACAATGTCTTCACGTACTTTGCTAATAAATACGTCATTGCACCAATGGCGCAATCTTCTTCAACATCTTGACATGTTGAACCATATACAAGACATAAACCCAATAATGTCTACTTTGGCATGAATTCCGCATAGCTCGAGCCACAAGGAGATGAAATTGGCAATGTCTTCATGTACGTTACTGAATGGAAGGTCCTTGCACTAATGGTGTGGCGTTCTTTTCAACATTCCAACATGTTGAACTAGCACATGAACTTTGAGCAAAGTTCATCCTCTCATCAAGCTCCACCTTGAACTTGGTGTTCGAATCCATTGACAAATCCAAGTAATTTTTGGATCACTCACAAACCAGCCTTCAAACTTATTTAATTTTAGCACCGCTGTAAAGATCTCATTAGCATGAGCATACTATAAGAAACATATTTGAAATCCTACTTGGATGGCTTCGATATCGCAGAAATAGTTTCCATGCTTTGACTAGGTCATACTCCCCCGTTGACTGTTAAATAGCCAATCCCCTTCTTTCACTGCATAAATCTGCTCTAATCGAGTACATAGGCACAAATAGATCTCCAATCAAACATTGGATGATCAAGATATTGACAAAACAAGTTTCTACCGTCGATCCCCAGTCAAATAGCTCTAACTGTATTACTGATGTTAGTACTACGTCTGCTACACTGGGCTGGGGTTGGGCTCTGCACACGAATCAAGTTAACCCGACATGCACTCTACTATTGGGCTTCCTACTAGCAGATCACGTCAACCGACCTAACCATGAACTAATCTGACATGGGATAACCCAGGCTTCATCTTTTCTGAACCTTCGAGACTGGGTTCTGCGATAGAACCCTACAGGCCCTTCTACACTTCTTTTGCAGTGGCAAGGTAGAGGTGACCAACGAGGTTTGGCGGCGGCTGACAAAGGTGGAGAGGTACTTTCTGGTGACGGCCGGCAACAGCAGCAAGATGATGGTCGGTGAACCTTTTTTTTTTTATTAAAATCTCTTTTGAAACCAAGAACCCACTCTGACGATTATCACTAAACAAACGCGAGGATTGTAGTGTTTTTCTCTAATGAAGAGTGGTGAATGCACCAACGGCAGGGCTTGCGTTCAAGTAGACCTCTTCTCAATTCTCTATTTGCGTGAAATAGAGATGATCTCAACCTTAAGATCCTATTTGAATCCTCAACCCAATCTTTGATACCATTTGTTGTGCACATGCGGAAGCGCGTAACCTACAATCAACAATCAAGCTATACACAAGAAGAGAACACAGAGGATTTACATAGTTCACCCAAACAAGGCTACAGCCATGGGCACAGAAACAATACCATCTTCACTACAACAAGCAAAGACATAGAGGGACTCTCATACTTCATTATATCTCCCCCTACATAGTGTTAGACACCACGGGCAAGAGAGGTCACTCTCTTCAGTATAAGATGTAGGGTTATAGCTTACCTCAATATATAATCTACACTTTCTTAGCCCCTAAAAAAGCCCCGGTGTAATTATCATAGTATATCTAGTTTTTGGCTAACCCAATGGACCCATTCATTTACAAGACATAAACTCAACAATCTCATATCAAATGTTGTGTCCAGTAATAGGAGATGATCTTTTAAGTGAAATGGGAAGGGATCTCAAGGACCAAAAAGTGGGGCCTTTAAGGCAAGGCTTGTTAGACATGGGTGATCCTCATGACCACAAGTCTAATGTTGTTTGGGCCCCACATATTGAGTCCACTAAGTTTAAGATGCTTTCCCCTTTTGGTTTTTGGTTTTACTAAATATATCTTGAATTCGATTTTAGTAAGTCCAATCAATTAAGAATCGTGTTTGACTAAACATTTGAGGGAATTAAGGAAATTTACCTTTAATTGTTTCTTTGATTGGAAGAAATCTCTCTAGGACTTACTTTACAAGATCTACAAAGTATCTAGCAACTCTCATACATATTAGAGTGGGTGATATAGGAGATAGGAGAAAACCTTATTTGAAAAAGGCGATCTGCCCCTCACCCACATCATGGTGCTAAGTATGCTTTTAATTATTTTAAATTATTTATTGTTTAATGTATAACTCAAGATTCTTAAGTTTGATGTTTCCTTGCAAACCATATTAGATGCAATAATGGTATCAGAGAATAGGTTCTTTGCATTAATAATGATTTTAGTTTTGCTTTAAGAGGGCTCGTTTTAGATCTATGGTCGGTTTGAACCACTATGGTTTGTCATGATCCTAGCTCTAGAAGTATCGTGGCTGGGTATACTACCTAGGGATGCTTGGTTGACATAACTGGATTGGTGAACACTGTCTATAGATGGCCATACTCGACGGTACTACTAGGATACTAGTAGGATATTCTTTTTTTTTGGTATATTACTTTGGATTTCGTTATCTTGCTCTTTGGGTACACAATGGTGACCATCGAATTACTGTTTGTTGGTTCAAGAGGGCACGGGGTAAGGGATAGCATTGGGTCGATAGACAAACCACCCTTTTATAGTTCATGTCTAAATCTATGATGTCTTTTCATGTCACTATTCATAATTATGACAAATCTTAAAACGCCTATGCCCATTAAAGCATATTATCACGAACCAATCGTCTCGCCCACGATTTATAGCCTATGTGGCACTTGACTAATGCCCGTTGCACTTAGCGAGTTAGCCTTTCCTCCCAAGCTAATTAGAACTCACCCTACTATAAGGCTAACACTACACTCACAAGAGAAGAACACTTGGAAAGTGCTAAGAGAACTAGAGAGCTTCTTACAACTCTTGGTAGTTATAAATGAGGGAAACCACCCCTTTATATACACTTTGGCCCTACAAAGTGTGGCTTAGAATGTGCCACGTGTCATTCATACATTGGTTGAGAATCTTCTAAAACTCTCTCTAGAATATTCTACATTATTCTTTGCAAATATCTCTAAGCTTTTACATTATTCCAAAGTTATAGAGAATTATAAAAACTTCTAGACAATGGGCCCTTGGTCATGGGTCATGAGATTGGTCTGGCCCATAAGATCCATCTTAGCCATGATTAAGCCTCCTTCTGACAAAAAGTGGGGGAATCTAGCTGATCGTGACAATCTCCTCTACTTAATCTGCAAACGTCCTCGTTGCGGTATTCTCCTTATGATAGTCTTCAAGGACTTTTTCAAATTGCCACAAAGAGTCCACTTGTTCCCAACTTGCTTCATGGTTGGGTTGGCCCTTCCATTTCACTAAGTACTCGGTATATGGCGAGACACCACGCCTACTTACTCTTTGGTCGTCAAGGATGCGTTTAGCCTCTTTATCAAATGATGTCATCATTGTAGCCGATGGTCGATTGATGCAATTCCTTGACGAGTCTTCCTTGTCTTCATGATATGGCTTAAGACAACTCACATGGAAGACTGGTTGGATCTTGAAGTTAGATGGAGGATCTAACTTATATGCTACATTACCCACCCTTTTAATGATTGTGAATGGTCCCCCATACCTTTGTATCAACCTTTTATAGACTTTTCTGAACACTTTGAATTGTTAAGGTTGTAGTTTCATCATTACCTTGTTGCCACATTGTAGTGCATTGGCTTTCTCTTCTTGTCTGCCCATTTCTTCATGCGTTTGGCGGCCTTGTGCAAGTAAGCCTTGGCAACGTCTTGTTGTTCATGCCAATCTTTTACAAATGTGAAGGCAACTGGCTACTCCCTACATACTTGATTGTGACCGTGTAAGGTGTGAGGGGTTGTTGACCTGTTGCTATTTCAAATGGGTTACGACCTGTTGATTCACTTTTTTGAAGGTTATAACAAAATTGCACCACATCTAGATGACTTATCCAATCCTTTTGGTTTGTGTTGACGTAGTGCCGTAAGTATTCCTCCAAGAGTGCATTGGTCCTTTCAGTCTGCCCATCGGTTTGAGGATGAAAAATTGTAAAGAAGTGTAGGTCAAACCCTATCAACTTTAACGATTCTGTCCAAAACTTCCCCATGAACCTAGGGTCCCAATTGCTTATGATAACTTTTGGCAAGCCCCAGTACTTCACCACGTTTTGGAAAAAAAGAATAGCTGCATTGGATGCAGTGCAGTCTGCTAGTGCAACAATGGAGGTAGCATATTTAGAGAACCTGTCCACCACAACCATAACGTTATCTAACCCATTCATCTTGGGTAGGCATGAGATGAAGTCCATGGAGATACTTTGCCACGGTCGTGCAGGCGTAGGCAATGGTTCCAATTCACCACCAGGTCTTTGGTGTTCCACCTTTTCTTGTTGACACATAAGGCAAGTCCACATGTAGCCTTCAACATCCTCCTTCATCTGTGGCGAATAGAATCGTGCACCAAGTAGTGCGAGGGTCCTCCTATATCTTGGATGACCAGCCCATTAAGTGTCATGGCATTCTTTTATGAGGTCCCTTCGCAAGTTCCCCCACTTAGGCACATAGAGCTTGTTCCCCTTGTCATAGAGCAGGCCATCCTCCTTCCAGAAGTGCCTAGTCCTTCCATCTTTAGTAGCTTCCAACAAGCTTTGTGCCATATTGTCATTTGGTAAGCCCTCCTTGATATTCTCAAGTATGGGGCTTTCAATGTTCATAATTGTATTTAGCTCCACAAGCTCCGCCTTTCTACTCAAGGCATCCGCCACTTGGTTAGTGCGCCCCGGCTTGTACTCAATAGCCATGTCAAACTCAACTAAGAAGTCTTACCCCCTTGCTTGCTTTGGTGTTAACTTCTTTTGAGCTTGGAAAAAGCTTGTGGCAACATTGTCTGTCCGAACAATAAACTGAGATCCAAGTAGATAGTGCCTCCAGGTCCATAAGCAATGCACAATGGCGGTCATTTCCTTCTCATGGACATAGTATTTCCTCTTCATTTTGTTGAGCTTACGGCTCTCATATGCTATGGGATGTCTTTCTTGTAGGAGTACCCCTCCAATAGCAAAGTCTGAGGCATCAGTGTGCACTTCAAATGGTTTGGTGTAAACCAGCAATGCCAACATCGGTTCTGTCATCACTGCTTCCTTTAGATCCTCAAAAGGTTTTTGGCATTTATCCTTCCAATGCCAAACTTGACCTTTCTTAAGCAGGTTAGTCAAGGGTGATGCCCTCTTGGAAAAGCCTAGTATGAACCTTCTGTAATAGTTCACCAGACCAAGGAATGATCTCAACTCTGTCACCTTGGTTGGAGGGCACTACTCCCATATGGCCTTCACTTTTCCTTCATCCATGTGAATGGTGCCTTCCTTTATCTTATAGCCTAAGAACATCACCTTTTATTGGGTAAATGAACACTGTTCTGTCTTAACATAGAGTTGGTTAGAGCGTAGTACCTGCAAAACTATTCAGAGGTGCTCTCTATGTTCCTATAGAGTTTTGCTGTAGATCACAATGTCATCTAGATATACCACAATGAACTTGTCCAAGTAGGGATGGAAAATCCGATTCATAAGCGTACAGAATGTGGCTAGTGCATTCGTCAAGCCAAATGGCATGATCAAGAACTCATAAGCTCCATAACGAGTCACGCATGTGGTCTTTGGCTCATCTCCTTCTACTATTCGGACTTGATAATTCCCTAACTGAAAATCCAACTTCGAGAAATACTTTGCTTCACCAAGCTGAACAAACAAATCGGCTATGAGAGGGATAGGGTATTTATTTTTGATTGAGTGCCTGGTAGTCAATACATAGCTGAAGACTACCATCACGTTTCTTTGGAACAGCATCGGTGCTCCATATGGTGATTTGGAGGGTTGGATGAACCCTGTATCAAGCAACTCCCGTAGTTGTTTCTTCAACTCTTCCAGCTCTAAAGGAGCCATCTGATAGGGACTTATTGTTGGCGGCATGGCACCGTATTCCAACTCTATCTTGTGGTCCACCTCCCTCCTTGGTGCAAGCCTTTTGGGTAGCTCTGGTGGCATCACATCCTTGAACTCTCCAAGGACTTGATCAATCTCCTTTGGTACCTCTGCGTGTGTGACATCCTTGTCTTCCACAAGTGCCACTAGGTAGGTGTCTTTACCCCTCCTGACACCTTTGGCCAACTGCAGTGTTGATAGTGTGGCCACCTCTCTCTTGGCCTTGATAGCTGGGACCATACAAGGTTTCTTCTCATCCATAATTCCAACGGCATCCAAATGTAACATTGGCACCGCCTTAGTTGGCTTGAAAAAATCCACCCTTAGCACCGCTTTGAAATCATCCAAGGGGACTATAGTGAAGTTGGTCATACCCTTCCAATCCCCCATTTGGATTTCTACTCCTTTAGCAACTCCTTTGATAGGTCGAGCTTCGGAGTTTACCGTTTTCATACAGCTAGAGTCCTTTTCTAGTTTCAGCCCCAACTTTCGTGCTTCATCTTCAGTAAGGAAATTATGTGTAGCTCCCATGTCTACCCATGCTTTGGTGACCTTGCCATTGATATGCACATTTACATGCATAAGGCTTTTGTTGATGGGTGGGGAACTGGTTGCTTGTTTCTTCACTGCATTGAGTATGGTAAGGACACTCATCGTAGGATCATCCGTGCCTTCCTCATCACTAAAGATCAGGTCCTCTTTTCCTTTCAACAAGGTATTAAGAGTGCATCTTTTTGGACACTCAAACAGCTTGTGTCCAAGACCCCCACAAATGTAGCACTGGATTTGATTAGACTTCCTAGTCCCACTGGGTTTGTCTTGGCTCTTATGTGAAAAGAAGGGCTTTTTCCCACCATCCTTTGAATCACCCTTCTTATCCCCCCCCCCCCCCCCCCCCCCCAACCTTTGCCTTGATAGGGCTTAGATGATTTTGGCTTCCTAGAAACAACTTAGATAATTCCATTAATCTTTCGACAGCGGCTAGGGTCGTGGCTAGGTCTTATACATTCCTCCTTTGAAGCTCTTGTTTGGCCCATGGTTGCAACCCATTCATGAAGAAGAACAACCGATCCTCATCCATCATATTGGTGATATCCAACATACAATGGGTGAACTTCTTCACATATTCCCAAATTGAGCCATCATGTTTGAGCTTCATCAAGTTTTTCCTAGCCAAATACTCCACATTTTCAGGTAGGAATTGAGACTTCAATTCCTTCCTGAAATCTTCCCATGACTCAATGGTACAAAGGCCTCTCTCTATATCATTGAGCCGTCTACGCCACCACAACATGGCATCATCCTCCAAATACATGGTGGCCATTTCCACCTTGGTTGCCTTATCCTCCACTTTGGCAACCCTAAAGTAGTGTTCCATATGCCACAAGAAATTTTCTACTTCCTTAGCAACTTTAACACCTTTTTAGCATTTGGGTTCAAGTAACCATACCTTACGGGTCTCCTTAAGGGAAGTGCCTCCATTAGCAACTGCTCACTCCAACACGGCCAGTCTATTCTTGACATCATCGTCTCTTGCACGAAGATCCACCAACAATTCTGCTTTTAAGGAGGCGATGGTTTCCTTAACCTCTTCCGTCATAACTTGGAAAGCATCGCGAGCTTCTTCATGTAGTATCTTCTGGATGTCAACGACTTCTTCACCCACCATATTCACCTGAGATACCAACTCCTGCTGGCTTTCTTCTTAGGTATTAACATGCCCTTCTGGCAACTCTACACGACCGTCTATCTCGCTGATGTTCCGCTACAAGGACCTTAGGCATCTCTTTAGAGTGGCCAAGTCTAAGTCCCCACTTGGCTCACGGGAAGTATCTCGCATTCCCTTCCCCTTCTTTTCACCTTTGCCAAGGACCTCGGTGACTTCGCTTGCATGAGATGCCATCACAACTCCTTCCTTGTGATCTTGCCTCAAGGGTGATGACCAACCTGGCTCTGATACCACTTGTCCCAAACCGATCATCTCACCCACGATTTATAACCCGTGTGGCATTTGACTAATGCCCCTTGCACTTAACGAATCAGCCTTTCCTCCTAAGCTAATTGGAACTCACCCTACTATAAGGCTAACACTACACTCATAAGAGAAGAACGCTTCAAAAATGCTAAGAGAATTAGAGAGCTTCTTACAACTCTTAGTGGTTACAAATGAGGGAGGCAACCCTTTTATATACACGTTGGCCTTACAAAGTGTGGCTTAGAATGTACCACGTGTCATTCATACATTGGTTGAGAGTATTCTAGAACTCTCTCTAGAATGTTTTACATTATTCTTTACAAATATCTCTAAGTTTCTACATTATTCCAAAGTTATAAAGAATTATAGAAACTTTTAGACAATGGGCCCTTGGTCATGGGTCATGAGATTGGTCTGGCCCATAAGATCTATCTTAGCCATGATTAAGCCTCCTTTTGACAAAAAGTGGGGCAATCTAGCTGATCGTGACAATATGCCCTTTTGATCTTAAATTATTTATTTATTTATTTATTTGTTTTTAGATTGTTCGGATGAAACCCAGTTTATGAAATTAATTATACCATTATGTGGGGACACACAATGGATCAAGATGCAAATCGTTTTATATGTGGGCCTCACCATCTGTGTGAGTGCTTAATGCACATGGTTTTGTGGCCACGTCAGAGCATGTGTAGCATATGACCTCATGGGTATATAAAATATATTATGGCCGTTTTTTTTTTTTTGTTTTGTTTTGTTTTTCCTTTTTTTTTTTTCTGTGAAATCATGTTGTTTGCTTCTCTGTCCATTTTAATTGTATGTAAATGCTACATACGGTGCGATGAATTGGTCATTCTATGTCTGGTCTAGAATATCAAAGACCAGATCTGGAGTAAGGTAGTTTTTTTTCCTTGCTGATGACAGCAATTAGTCCAGACCGACTATATCCACCGTTAAAAATGGTATTCTGACAATGCTAACACATCTAAATTTGGGATTTGCATCTGTCCCGCTTATGCAATTCTGAGAGATTAGACCTATTAGGGTTCGTGGTCTGTATCGTCCATTCACTAATTTTTAAGGCATAATCTATCCCTAATTTAAGTGGAATTTTGGTTGGATTTATTAATTATTATGTGATTGTCAAATTTAACTGCTATGATTTTGTCAAAAATTTTTTATTGCATCATTTTTTTTGGAAGGTCTTGATTATTTACTAACTAGATTGGATTTTATAGTATGTCACATTTATTGGGTTTTGTATTCTTTGGGTCTTTGTATTTAAATACATGAAAAGTGTCTATGAATATTTGGGATCCATAATAAATATTTAATAATTATATGTTTATTCCATGGACCTAATTAACTATCATGAAATCTAAAAATATAGATCAATTTTGGAAAAATAAAGGCTCAATATTTTAGTATTCATCACTAGTGACATTATAACCAATCTAGATTATACCCCCTTTATCTCATTTATAAGTGCTATTAATTCAATTGAGACCTATAGTTTTAAATAGTGTGGTAGTCACCAAAGCGGTCCTATTATGAAAAACTTATAGGTATTACTTGAAATTGAAGACTCGCAACACTTTTACTCGTGTAAGGATAATAACATTAGACTTATGATTTTAAATTAGGAGAGTGGGAATTGCCCTAGAGGTGCGATTGCCATTTAAACAATTGTAAAACAAAATAAGGTAATTTTATATATGTTCCTAATTGGGAATGGTTCCTGTACTCAAAGGTATAAAGCCTAGTGAATTACGTTCATATTATCACGTTAGCCCTATGGATGGATAGGTTTCATCCATGAGCAATTCTATTTGTATGTTGTGGGCTCGACCCGAAACAGGGATTGTGAGATGTATTAAATTACTCACTAGATTTGTTTCATTTATATAAAGAATCATTCTAGATTTCTTTTTTTAGTGTGAACTCAAAGCATTTAAGTAAATTGAGCATTTTTTCCCTTTATATTTCAGCATTGACCCCTGCTGCCTTGAATGGATATCTCTTGAACATACCAATGTTGAATTAATCAAATTTTACTGATGGAAAGAAGAGCTTTTAATAACCTTAGATTGTCTTAACTTGGACACAGCATTATTAGAACCTAAGGCCGCGGATCTTACTAAAGATAGCTCTCAAATTCAGGGGGCATATTATGAAAAATGAACCAAGGCCAATCGTTTGAGTCTTATAATGATAAAAAGATCCATTACAAAAATTATCCGTAGTTCAATCTTTGATAATGAAAATGCTAAGGCATATCTCAAATCAGTACAACAGCTTTTCTGAAAGGTAAGAAAGGCTTGAAGAAAAAAAGGCAAGAAACCTACTTCAAATGATTAAGTTGGGACGAAAGGTAGTGAACTAAGATGCTTTTTTTGCTATAAGATGGGACATCTCCAGAAAGATTGCTAGGAGAGACAAAAATGGTTTGAATCTAGATTTATGAATAATTCTTTTGTTTGTTATGAAATAAATCTTTTAGATACTCATTTAAATACTTGGTAGATTGATTTTGGTGCTACTATTCATGTGACAAATTCCATGCAAGGCTTTCACTTAAGCCAGAATCCCAGTAATGAACAAAGAAACATTTTGATGGGGAACCGACTAGAGGCTAAAGTGAAAGCAGTGGGGACTTGCAAACTGATTCTTGATTTTGGTAATACCACCTTTTATATTTCTACAATAAGTAGAAATTTAATTTCTTTATCTAGACTTTATTTAGAAGGTTATACCTTCTCTTTTAGACAAAGTACTTTGAGTATTTATAAGAATCAAGTTTTAGTTGGTGGTAGTATTTTATGTAATGGTCTATATAAATTGAATCTAGATAAACATTTTACTAATTTCTTACTTACCTTGCATGAGAATAGTATTATGTATATTAGTGTTAAGAGAGAAAATTTGAACGAAAACTCCTCAATTTTGTGGCTTAAAAGACTTGGACACATCTCTCAAGAAAGATTAAAGAGATTAATAAATGACGGGGTGTTGAGAATCCTAGATTTTACTGATTTTGATGTCTGTATAGATTGTATAAAAGGCAAGCAGACCAAAAAGATTAATAATAACAATAATACCATAAGATGTTTAGAACCGCTTGAATTAGCCTACATAGATATATGTAGTTACTTTTCCACACCATGTTATAGTGGTAAAAAATACCTTATCACCTTTATTAATGATTTTACTAGATATGGCTATGTCTATCTGTTATATGAGAAATCTGAATCTCTTAAAGCCTTTGAAGTTTATAAGGCCGAAGCAAAAAATCAGCTAGACAGGAAAATAAAGGTTATGAGATCTAATAGAGGTGGAGAGTATTATGAGAGCTATGATAAAATGGGTCAAAATCCTAGTGCATTTGCTAAATTCCTAGAAAGTCATGGTATTTATGCTAAATATACATTACCTGGCTCTTCATATCAGAATGGTGTAGCTAAAAGGCATAATAAAACGCTTATGGAGATGGTACGAAATATGTTAAATAATTTTACTTTTCCTGACTCTATGTGGGGAGAAGCTCTAAAAGCAGCTGCATATATCCTAAATTGTGTACCCACTAAGGTTCTTTCCAAAACTCTTTACGATATATGGACAAGTAAGAAGTCAAGTTTGGAACCTTTGCATGTTTGAAGTTGTCCGGTGGAAGTTAGAATTTATAACTCACAAGAGAAGAAATTGGACTATAGCACTATTATTATGTATTTTATTAGATATCCAGAAAAGGCTAAAGGCTTTAGATTTTATTGTTATACTCATACCACAAAAGTTATTGAAACCAGAAATGCCAGATTCATAGAAAGTGATGACATTAGTGGGAGCAATGCACCATGAAATATGGCATTTGAAGAACATCATATACCTGTTCAAGTACCAATTGAAATGATAAGAGTTGCTATTCCAAATAACTTTATTCAGAATGATACAATGGAAATATAACCTACCATATTAGATGCACCACTAGATGAGAATGTCATTCAAAATGATGTGATTGATGATATCAATCATCCCAATCAAGATTTGGTAGAGCCAGAACCTTTAAAAAGATCTCAAAGATTTAAGAGGTCTGTTATATTGGAAGATTATATTGCTTATCTTCAAAATTTTGATTTTGATATAGGTATCAAAGAAGATCTTGTAACATTTTCACAAGCCATTAAAAGTGATTATTCGAATAAATGGATCAATGCCATGTCAGAAGAGTTAAAATCCATATCCATAAATAAAGTCTGGAATCTCATCGAATTGCCTATACAATGCAAATGGATTTTTAATATCAAACAAGATCAAAAGGGAATAATCGAACTATTTAACACTAGACTTGTAGCTAAGAGATCCTCAAAGGGAAAATATTGATTATAAAGAGACACTTTCACCAGTTTCTTTAAATGACTCTTTTTGAATCATAATGGTATAGCTCATTTTAATCTAAAGTTATATTAAATGGATGTGAAAACAACTTTCTTAAATGAGAATTTAGTTGAAAAGGTATATATGAAATAGGAGGAAGGATTTTAAAAAAAATGCAAAGAGAATCTAGTTTGTAAATTAAAGAAATTTATATATGGGCTTAAATAAGCTTCAAGGCAATGATATATCAAGTTCAATGATATCATTACTTCCTTCGAATTTAAGGAAATTATTTTTAATTAATGTATATACTTGAAGATTAGTGAGAGCAAGTTTATTATTTTAGCCCTATATGCAAATGACATTTTTACTTCCTAGTAGTGATCCTAGGCTTGTTGTGTGAAAAAAAAAAAGAATACTTCACAAAGAACTTTGAAATAAAAGAAATGGGTGAAGTATCGTTTGTACTTGGAATCGAAATTTTTAGGGGCATGTCTTGAGGTATACTAGAACTATCACAAAAAGCCTACTTCAATAGAGTTCTTGAAAGATTCAATATGCATAATCGTTTTAAAGGAAAAGTTCCTATATCAACAGGTGATTAATTCTCTAAAGATTAATGTCCTAGAAATGACATCGAGAGAAAACAGATGTAGGACATTCCATATGCTTCAAATTGTAGGAAGTCTCTGTATGCTTAGACTTGTACATGTTAAGACATCAATTTTGCAGTTAACATGCTAAGAAGGTATTAGTCTAACCCTGGCATGACTCAATGGAAACCAGCAAAGAAAATCATGTGATATCTACGAGAGACTAAAGAACATATACTCACTTATAGAAGATCTGATCACTTGAAAATGATTGGATATTCAAATTCATGTTTTGCATGGTGCCTCGACACAAAGAGATTTACATCAGGATACATTTTGCTCCTTGCTAGTGGGGTTATTTCATAGAAAAGCATTAATAGACTACAATTGCTTCTTCCACATTTCAAACTAAATTAAATAGTATGACGGCGGAATTTTATTTCAGGGCTTCAGATCATAAACTCTATTACTAAACTGCTGATAATTTATTTTGATAATACCTTAGCTGTTCGTTTCTTTAATAATGACAAAAGTTCAAGCGCTGCAAAATACTTTCAGATAAAATATCTTATCGTTAAAGAGAAGGCTCGGGATGATCTTGTGTCTATAGAGATTCGAGATGATTTTATGTCTATAGAGCAAATAAATATAAAGCTCATGATTGCTGATCCTATGACCAAAACATTACTGGCAAAGGCTTATAATGATCATTTTGAGAAATAGGTCTCATTGTGTTACCTTAATGTATGTGGTTGAAAGGATTTATGCTGATCAATTTTTAATGATTCCGTTCTCTTGCTTATTTTTTATGTGCACAATTAATGTATTATTAAAAAGCAAGATAAATTTCATTTGGACCATTAATAGGAATTTCAGTCCCTTCCTATTGTTTCCTCGATTTATGACTTGATTAAATGAAATTAATAATGTTGTGGTACATGCAAGGAATTATGTTGTATAATTGATGTTTGACCACAATGATCCGTATTAATGGTTTCATTTAATTATAGTATATAAGAATGAGCATATACAAGATTGATTGGGCAGTTTTTCAAATGAGTGGCCACTCATCGGAATTTTATTAAATTCAGTTGAATCCAAGCTGTCATTTTTTTAACAAAATATTTTTTTAATAATATATTATAATAAAAGGTTGATTGCATTTATATAGTTGTAATGACAAAGTGGGAGATCACATATGAGTGGTTCATTCAGACCAACTGGGATATTGTTGACGTGAATGGTACTCATGACCGCAAGTCTAATGTTGTTTGGCCCCACGTGTTGAGTTCACAAATTTTAAAATGCTTTTCCCCTTTTGGTTTTTGGTTTTACCAAATATATCTTGGATTCAATTTTAGGAAGCCTAATCAATTAAGAATCTTGGTTGACGGGAAGATTGGGCCCCATTGTTAAGGCAAACCATGTACAAGATTCTCTAATTTCTAAAATTCATTGTCACTCCAGTGCCATGTAGGTTAATGGCCTACCAAAAAAAAGAAAAAGAGGGTAGAGAGAAAATGCAGATATAAGCCAAACCGCATGCATGATGATTTTGGCGCACGTTCAGTCAATGAGACCTTTGCCTTTCGCGGCAAAGTGCAAAGAATGATGCAAATTTAGCCACGTTTATGGCCTGGGTTCAATATGCGAATCTACATTGATTACTATGTACAGCAGCATGTGAAGCGCAAAGAGACAAAGTCCATATATACGAGCAATTGAGATGAAGACAGAGTTTCCAACCGTACAGTTGTTTCCAACAGGCAAATGACCAGACTGTAGGAAGTAGGTGGGTCTCGTGGATAGATTTTCAAAACTTTTGACCCACTTGACACAGGGATCAACTATCCATAAGACCAAAACCCAATCCAGGATGCGTTACCCTCAATCTCGTGACCATGTACAGTAAAAATTATACCAGCACTAAACATCCAAAATAATCTACGACATGGAAGAAGTAGATCATACCTTTGGAGACCCGCAGTGCTCTAATGGACTTCTTCAAGACCTCTTAGCCTTCCACGCTATGACCCCCGATTTGGATTTCTTTTCTCAAGAAGAACGGTGGAATCTTCAGGAGAAAATCCCAACTCGAGACTCCAAGGAACGAGAAGAAAGGAGAGGAGAGTAACTCGGGCAACTCTTGCACGAAAGAGTTTTGGGCGTGAGAGGAACTCTTTTGGACGTCCAAGGATATTTTATAGACTTCCAAATCTCTCCCTTGTCTAATTGAAGTAGAAGTCTTACTTCCAAAGCAATTAGCAACTTTCTCCTTTCCAAACTCTTATTTCTAGAGTCCAAGTCGGATTAGTGTTTTCCAATATCTTGGGCTAGCGTGGGGACCACTAGGGATTCCTTAGAAAGCTGGCTCCAACTGGAACACCGCGACCCCACATCTCATGTGCAATCCGGGCCCACAGTTAATTGCAAATAACACCACTATATAAATGCAATTGCACTCCAGTCTTAGGAATAAATTACAATGAAGACCCTAAACTTCCCAATTACCACAAGTAGGCCCCTCTATCAATATCCGTGGATCAATTGGAATAAATCCGTCTCTTCCAATCTAAGTTCCACATCTTATTATCCTTGAGCCCCAATTAATCACAGTAGTCATCAGTACCATCCAATTAACTCTTAATTGAGATGGGTGCGCACTTATTAATGACAAATCCATTAATTGGCACAAGGGGATAATAGAGATAGATTCCATCTTGATCATTCAACGTTCCCACAGTTCTACTACCACATACCCAAGACACCGAGGTGTTAACCTATAGTCGGCCTCACTCATTGGTGACTCAAAGCAAATGAATAGATAGAAACTTGAGTTCGTCAATGTCTCAGGATTGAGAGCCTATTGCTAGGGAATTATGAGAGCATACCTTATTATTGAGATGGAATTCCATAAGGTGCATCTCATGGTCCTTCAATACATCCAATGTACCAGCACCGTGATCCAGAATCTTACATCCTGATGATCGAGATAAATCACACTATCTCATAGTGATCAAAGTGCTGCAACCTTATCAAATGAGATGCCCAATCTCATTACTGGTTGTGAAGCTATTTTAAGTATAAGATTTGTGACATATATCTCCTGCGCGTGGATCTCATCCATGCACATATATCACATCTAATATACTAATGGGATCCGGTTCAACTCATGAACCATTATGTCATACGTATTGGTCATGTGCATGAAGTAGTAAAATAACATTCATCTCATGAAAGCAACAGACATGATCATGTGCATCTTGAAACAAACGGAGGGTCCAAATCAATAACCAACCGTCTGAAGTTCCAACGGGTTTGTTTTGCTTTGTTTTGATACTCATTCGTCTGCAATTACTTCTATACAAGATCACTCCTTTAACTTGCAAGTGGTTACGTCATATTATAGATAAAAATGGAGGTCTTCCGTGCACAGAGTTTCAAAATTCAAGTTACGCATATGCACGTCACTTCTCACTTTTTTTTAATTAAAAATAACATTTCCTGGTATGGTCTCCTTTATATTTCATTACGTTTGTTTCATTTAAATGAAATCCTAGAAATATATATATCTCCGCAAGGTAGTTAAAAATAAGAGAAAATTACATCAACACTCCCAGTATTTTAGTGAAAATACAAGGTCACTCCCTCGGTTTTTAAAATCTACACCGACACCACTTGTTAGACATTGTCCTCTGACAAAGATGACAGAAAAAGCCATGTTATCCTTTTAATTCTAACGGAATGTCATTTTCCAATTAAAATTTTTATTTTCTATATTGAGTTTACCATGATTAAGTCAAAGTGGGCCCCATTTTCTTCCTCTTTTTCTCCCACAAGATCCATCACTCATCATCACCCTCATCATTCATCATCCATCATCATTGTCATTTATTATCATCATCCCTCTCCCTCGAGCTGGAACCATTTGATTGGGCTGTTGCTGAACGGATTAGTTTGACCTAATCTGGACCAGACCTGGAATAAAACCCAGGCCTCTCGATCTCTTCTCCTTATGTTTCAATCTGCAACAGGCTTCCTCTCCAAACGAACGGGAATGGGGGTAGTGATGTGATGCAGTCTAGGCTCCACAAGCAGCCTCTCTTCAAATTAGATTAGGATTTGATTATTTTTATTAGTAGATTTCTAATTACATTGTTATTAGAGAAGTTTCTATTAATAGCTTAGGGTTTGCTTAGGCATTAAATTTGCTTTTACTATATATATGGCATTGTAGAGAAGAGATTCTCAGACTTAATTGATTAATAGAATTGAGTTTTTTCCCTGAAAGGTGCCTCCTCATGTGTTGAAGTCTTCTTGACGATTCGAAGTGTCGTTTGGACACGTGCTTCAACACTCATATGCAAACCCTAACCCTAGGGCCCGCATCAATTTAGTATCAAAGCCTAATGATCCATCGTGATCGTCTGGGTGTTACTCATATCTATCCCCCTGCAAATCCCTGTGTAACCCAAGATCCCCAATCCGGCCTCACCATTTTCGGTCAACCCCATTGTCACCAACTTCCCTTCATCCCAGCCACAGTCCACTGCTGCCATCTATCCCTCTTCCCAGACACTGCCATCTCCTTATCAATCACAGAAAAAAAAAAAGAGGGAAAAAGTGAGAAGAAAACGAAGGAGATCTGATGAGGAATGCGTACCATCGTCCCGCCTTTTCCACCTGCTGTAGCCGTTCGTCAACTGCCACTCGCTGCTTGTAGTGCTGCAAACCTCCAAACAATTCATCGCCCACATGACGCTCATTACTGGAAGTGTTCGTCGCTGCCACACGTTGCTACAGTAGCCCAATCTCTAACGTTTGTTCACCGAAACCCCAAATAGTGAAAAAAAAAGCAGAAAGAAAAAGAAAGAGGAGAAAGGACGACTGCGTACTTGGCCCCAATGCTGTGCCATTTGCCGTTGTTGCCGCCGTCATCGTCATAAGACTGCATGCATCACACCATCGCGTCGACTTGCCCACACCAGCCAGCATTGTACCACCCTACTTGATTGCCCGCCGAATGATCTCGCCGTGTGCCGTCGCCACTTACTATTGGTTATCCTCCTTCATCGCTGATCGACGCCATCTCCCCTGCTAGCCCCTCTTCTAATCAAAAGGCAGTAGCAAAGCCTCTTCATCTTTTCTCTGTGGTTTTAATGGAAAAAAGTCACACTTGACTTTAGACACGTGCATGACAAGTCCTTTGGGCTTGAATTCAATTCAAGTCATTGGTGGGTTAAGACAATTCAATTTCGACCCACTTGCAGAAGAAAGTCCAACTTGTTTGCAATTCCAGTAAGCTAACATCATTTCGACATCATCTACATTCAATTCCAGTCAGAATTTGTTTTCACTATTTTGGAACTATCTGAACCCTGATTTTCAATCCGTCTTCATCATTGTGTTTGTGGAGCACAAATCTACATCTCAGGTTAGTCAAATTTTAATTTTACATTCAATAAAATGCCTCCTAAAAAGCAAGTTAAGGTGGAATCTTTATCTGCTTCAATAGAAGATTTGATTGCTGCCATTAGAGAATTATCTACGAAGTTGATGGCATACAAACCACCCAGCAACAATTGGAAACTAGGGTCACAACTTTAGAACTTAATCAACATGTGAATTACAATTGTGATGATGGTGCCAATGTTCGGAATCCACGAGATCCACCAGTCAATAATCCTAATCAAGATTTAGAGATTAAAATTATGATTCCCGAATATA
Source organism: Sextonia rubra (assembly GCA_037013555.1). Classification (NCBI taxonomy): domain Eukaryota; kingdom Viridiplantae; phylum Streptophyta; class Magnoliopsida; order Laurales; family Lauraceae; genus Sextonia; species Sextonia rubra. The sequence continues at coordinate 72,984,268 of JASUAD010000001.1, forward strand.
ATGGAAAATTACAGTTCGCTGATTTCATGAATTGGTTAGTGTGTGTGAAGAATATTTTCGGATACAAGATAGCTACTAGATTCCCTAATTATGCTGCAACTTAGTAGTCTGAATTGTAAAGAAAATGGAAGAATCAGAACATAGACCCTGTTGATATATGGATTGAAATGAAGAATATTTTGAAGCAAAAATTCCTCTCTGTCAACTACGTAAGAGATCTACGTTCCAGCTTTCAAAACTTTGAAACAAAGGACCAAGATAGTCGTTGATTATTCTGAGGAATTTCTGACTTTGCAAGCTCATTGTGGCTTGAATGAAGATGATGATGTGGTTGTTGATAGATTTTTCAATGGGTTGAGAATAAACATTCAGCATATTCTCACATTCCAACATTTTGATAATGTCGATGTACTCATCCTACATGTTGTCAAAGCTAAGGGAATTGCAAATCATCAAGCACAAAAATTCAAATGGGTTCTACAAAAAAATTCATCTCTACAAGATGCTAAACCCAATGGTTCATCAGAATAGATCTTTGCAAGGATTGAAGGTCAAAATATGATGATTTTTTTTCATTGTCAACAACATGGGCATCGCACAGCAGAATGTCCAAAGTGAATACATCTGATTGAGATTGAAGGTGCTGATAAAAATATCTCAGATGATACTAAGGGTACTGGCACTAATCCCAATGATATTAACAATGAGGAACTTATTAAACTATATGCAGATGCTACAGGTAAAGTTTTGATCGTCATCAAAGAGGCTTCACTAACTATTGAGAATAAATGGTTGAGAAAAAATATCTTTCATTCCGCGGGTACAGTTCAGGGACAAAATTGCACAGTTGTTATTAATGAGGAATCGTCATCAAAGAGGCTTCACTAACTGCTGAGAATAAATGGTTGAGAAAAAATATCTTTCATTCCGCGGGTACAGTTCAGGGACAAAAGTGCACAGTTGTTATTAATGGCGGAAGTTGTGAAAATCTCATCTCTCAAACTCTTGTTGATCGCCTCCAATTGAAAGTTTACAAGCACAACCGCCCTTATTTTGTCAAATGGTCGATGAATATTGATCAAGCACATATTCGACATACTTTCAAAGTAACATTTGTCATTGGTGAGACTTACAAAGATACAATCTGGTGTGATGTCTTATTGGGTCGTCTCTAGATGTATAGTGGTGATATCTTATTGGGTCGTCCATAGATGTATGACAAAAATAGAACTCATGGTATGTGTGACAATACTTATACATTCATGCAAAATGGACAGCAGGTTACTCTTCATCCTGAGAAACTAGAACCGCTGAAGAAGAATTACTGGAAAGCTGCCACAAAGGAAGTCCTTCATGTTCACTACATTTACAGAGGCAATCCGAAGCAACTCGAGTTCGAGGGTGAACTCTTCTTTCAACCCAACGAGGACAAACTGATGCAAGCCCTAAGATTAGGGCTTGCGTAGGGGTGCCGAAGCACGTATCCAAAAGACACTTCGAATCGTCAAGAAGACTTCAACACATGAGGACGCATCTCTCATAGATAAAACTCAATTTTATTAATCAATTAAGTCTGAGAATCTCTTCTCTACAATGCCATATATATACTAAAAGCAAGCTTAATTCCTAAGTAAACCCTATGCTATTAATAAAAACTTTCCTAATAACAATGTAATTAGAAATATACTAATAAAAATAATATAATCCTAATCTAATTTGAAGAGAGACTACTTGTGGGGCCTAGACTGCATCATGATGGTGGCGGGTAGCGTAGTAGCTCGGAGACATTCAGCGGGTGGCAATTCTTGTGAGTGAACGGCGGTAGCATCGGCGGGCACTCATGTGACTGCAACTAACAAATCCCAGAACCTGTGTTGCATTCTTAGATGAAGAAAACGGCCTAAGCTTCTTCTTCGGTCAAACCAAGAATCCACTGCTCTTCCCTCCCTCGCCGTCTTATTTTGCCTCTTTTTCGAGCTAGTTAAATAAACCATATGAGCAAAACTAAAATGCAAAATCAATCCAGAAAAATAGAGGGTAATCATCTTGAAACCAGAAAACATAGGATCTCAAAATGCTCCTGCACGACTCCATAATCTACTCTTGCACATCCACCCCAAGCCTCCTCAACCTGAAAGTTGCCATTATCTGAAAGCCCTAGACACACCTTCATCGTCATCATAGCTTCGCCTCTCCCCACCTCCAAAACCGTTATTCCGTCCTTTGCCGAGTATTCAAAGACATGAATTCAGGTCCCGGTACTCCCTCCATCAATCACGATCCTAAACACTTTTTTCTTTGCAGACTGATCACCTCTGATGGAAGCGATGACGAAGAGGAAGAAGAAAACAGTGATTGCGGCAAGGTCGATGCAGAGATTGGAACGGGGTTTTTTTTTTGGGATTGGAGGAGGTGAATCGGAGAGGCTTTGATGCATCCATGGTTTAAGGATCGATTGTGGCTCGGTACCCACCCTCTTGCTTGCTCCACCCAAGCAAATTAAATTATCATGGCTAGTGTGGCTAAGATGGTGAACATGGGAGAAGTGCTCTTAAACTCCATGACCTCCTACTCATACCTCTTCGAGAGCTCATCATCGGCTAGTTTCTCTGTGGCTATGAATTTAGTTTCTCAGTACCGAAGAGATAGGCCGACGACCTGAACAACAGATCGTTCTCCCTTTTTGATCAACTAAACCAACGTCAATCTTTATCCAAAAAAAACCAAAAAAAACAAAAACAAAAAACAAAAAAAACCAAGAAAAGTTATAGAGGGGAGTGAGAGGGAGAAAGAACAAGGGGTTGGTTTGGGGTAAAATGAATATTCTACATGGATTTTTTTGCTAACATGATCACCTTTTTGAGTTGTTGGTAATGACACTCACAGCAAAAGGTACAAATGTAACCATATATGACTTAGAAATAGGTGTAATTTAATTTCAGAAAAAGGAGGGGGGTTCCTTGTAGTTAGGGCAAAATACAGGGGGCATGGATATAAATTTCCATAAAAATAAAGAAATCATATGCAAATATTCAAAAATGACTATCAAATAATTAAATAAGAGGAAATGGGAATTAAATACTTAGACATCACCCTAGTAATAAATGATGTTAGGATTGCTGGTGGTGGATGTGTTTCCCCATATAATCGCAAGGATACTACGTCTCTTGAAATCCAACCATCATAAATTCTCCCAAACTAGGAGTTTGATACCAATCCGAACTCTACAATGAAGAATTTGAACCCTATTTAACTATACTGGATTAAGCTTTACTGAAAGCTCATCCACGGTACATTGTTGGGCTACAAACAATCTCCCACTTGGCACAATATATATCTACGTTAAACACATCTTAGTCCCATGTGCAGTAAAGTCTACATCCCATCAACATCGCTATCATATATCCTTTGACCTCTTTAATATCCAACGGTGGAGATAATTGAAAAGTGATGAATTCCACTGTATTTTAGGCAAACAAATAAGCCCTTAAATCAATTATGAAATATTCCATTATATTTTTATTTATTTTTTTTGTTATAAAAATACTTCCCCATTAATATCTCCTGCTAAACCAAAGCACAATATATATATATATCTAATAAAATATTTACCACATGTTCATGCAAACAAATCTTTAAAATGTTTGCATCTCAAGGTAAGTCAGAGAAAAGATAAATTTGGATTTTTCAAACAAAATAGATAATGTCTTCAAAATCCTAAAAAAATATTATTTAACGTCAACATTTAAAAATATATATTAATCTTTATTTTTCTAGCTGTCCTATGTAATAAAAAAAATTCTAAAAGGATATTATGATAAAAGTAAAGTCAAGTACATACCCAAAAAAACAAGAAAGAGATATACTAGAAAATACAACAAGCACAATAAAATAAACTAAAAGACACTACTCTCTAATTATAGAACTGTTCAAAGGAACACTTTCAACTAACTTTCAACTAAGTCTTCTATCCGTGAGCAGTGAATCCTTCATTTATATTTCTCCTAGCTAAAATTTGTTCCTGCAAAAACAAAATTCAATATCAAATAGTAGAGAATCCTAGAAGATGGTGAAAATTGGAGGGGCCAATTTAGATAGAGCATAATTAGCCATTCTAAAGTAATACATAGAGGAGTAATGATTGATTCTTTTCAAAAAATCTACTATTTTCTTCCAAGTTGGTAATAGAGTCCATGAGAAACTTGAGTGGCCCTGAAAATCTCTGCATATTAAAGGAGTATCGGCCTCTATGATAACATCATGCAATTGGTGAAAGACAACTAGTTCCAATCCTTTTAGGATCCCATGAAGTTCAACTTACAGTGGGTTAATTGTGTTCATCTGACCTGCATAACTAGTAAACATTGTACCAGTATAATCTTGTATAATTCATCCATAACTAGCATACACTTCAAAAGAAGTAACAGTTAGTGAGACTTTATAGTGGCAATTTTAGTTTTCTGGCGCTAAATATCATTATTAGTAGCACTTCATATTTTCCACCACTAGTTGTTTGCTAAACTTAGGTTTTATTGAAAACTTTCATATATATTGTTTGCTACAAAAGGTAATATTTTTTACCGGGTGATATAAAGAAAAGCTAAGTAGCAGTTATTTTATCTGCCACTCTATGTTTTCTAATTTCATTTATCTGTCCTGCTCCGACCTTTATCATCTAAACCACATTTAGATTATCACAAAGACGATGGTCACCAAGCCCTCCAGACCCTAACCTTATATTTGTAAATCCTGATTTCCCTTGAGATCACCAAGGACGATTTCGCGCCTTCAATGTCATCTCTCCTCCCGCTTCCTCCCCTCTGCCGTCAGCTCGGAGCTTCTCCTACCTCATCCATCCAATCAATGACTTCCTTTGGAACCTCAATCTCCAGCTTTGCTAGGAGTGGCTGGACCCCTACATCTCCGGCTTGTGGAGCTCCCGCCCTAGGTTTGGTAGGGAAGGCGAAGCTTTGCGTCTCCTAGTTTGTATTCTCAAACATGAACTTCTCCTGCTTTAGCCCTTCCGCTGGACGTTGTCACAACCCGAGCCTAGGAGTTCGGGGGTTAGTCTAACCTTAACCAGTGACACACGTACTCCCGTGCATATACACTTAGACCCTGTCCAAATGCACACGCACCAGGGAATTTCACACGTGCCAATACATGTACGCGGAAGCTATAAGTATCAAACTAAAACAAGAGAAGAAGACATACAGGAACAAAATAATATATATACAAAAGATTACATGAAGTTCAGAGTCATACAAAATGGGTCAAAATACAAAATATAAAGATCATGAATAAACCCAAAATCCACTGAGATCCCAAAATGAGGAAGACCTATATGCATGTATGACACTGTCGTGCTCCGATGGAGTGATTACAGCCACTCCTCTAACCCTGATGGGGCATCGGGGGTCTCCCTTGAAGTTTGATTAACTGATGAGGGGTTAGTCGAGGAATCTGAGCCTGCAACAGCAATGACAACTCATGAATACAACGATTCAACAAAATATAAGCAACAATGTGTTAACACATGTTGTATCTAACAGAATAAAGAACAACTGATAAATCATAGAATTTTAACTCCGTATACTAGGCAGTGGTGCATTCAAATGAAGTATGCTATCAGAATCAATGTTTACATGATACATATACAACTAGGTGGCTACTACATTTGCCTTATACTCCCTTTTGGGGACACACATACTGAGAACACCATCAACCGGGCCAGGGTACGAATGGGTCCCGGGTTCCTGGGGTCCGGAAGCCCCAAGACATAAACTTACTGCAGCGGTGCCATACATACTATGCCAAATTTAACCCCATCAGCTATCCTAAGGCTGAGGCTGAGTAGTGCCAGACTATATGCAGTCAATCATACACTAGAACTTGAGTAGATTATGCATATCCTATCAAGCATATATCATAGGTGCATACGGTCAATTCATACATACATAGAATACTCAAGTTACTGGAACATATCGAACAAATCAAACAAATCAAACTTACTATATCAAATGGGCATAACCAGGACTAACCAAACCATACAGAAGAGTGGAGGTCAATGATCGTCATGCAAAATGCCATGCAATTCAATTCACTCGAATCAAGATCATTTACTAGCCAGTCCTAATCTAGTTATCCAGTGTTTTTAACCGTGCATGATGATGTAGTTTTAAATTATCCATTACACAGTTGTCTAGTGTTGCATTGTATCGTGAAGGTGTACCGGAGTCCTTTAAACCAACACTCATGGGGAGGTACTTAACAACTGGATAACATATATGAATGAGTCGCAGCGCTCGAGATCATTCATGCCATTTCTGTCACATTCCATTGGGCAAGGTCCAGGTCACTTACCTTCTACTCAAAGGCCCTACAAGGTCTCTTTAATTCCTAGCTTTCTTAATTTTACTAGTATTACAGCTCAGCCGTGGGTGACCTACGACTTAGCCGTAGACATCTTACGGCTAGCCGTAATATGTATTGCGGCTCAGCCGTGATTCTCTTTATTGTTCCTCCGCATTTTCGGCTTAGCCCTGTTTTGTTCTACTGCTCAGTCGTGTTTTGCTCTCCGGCTTAGCCTTGCTTGGGTTACGGCTTAGCTATAACACATTACACAGCTTAGCCTTGGCTGGACCATAGAAGGTTCACTCATTTTTTCAGCTCTCTGGAAATCAAGCCGTAGTTTGACATACGGTTGGGTCACGGCTAGCCTACGGCTTAGCCGTAGCCTAACCGTAGAAGAAACCTAAGTTTTTACAACTCTCTAGATTCCGAGCTGTAGGCAATTATGGCTTAGCCGTAAACTACACAGGGTCGTTTCCTAAACCTGTTATAGAAATAATTGGACGTGCACAAAACTGGAACAACAACATCTAAAGGATGGAATTCAACACAAATGGGCTGTAAAACACATTCCACATGCGAGATTAAGAAAATTATTCGAAATCAAACATATACCAACATGGTTTATCCACATCATGCTTATACTTGCCTCAAGTAAGTTCTAACACTTTATCCATTGTCCTTGAGCTCAAATCACATGTCTACTCATTGTTCTAATCCCCATGCATGAAAAAAAAAAGAGAGAAGTGAGTGCATGCAAGGAGTGGGAAAAGAATTCAAGACTCTTGGAAGAAATCAAGAACCCACTCTTACCTAGAACACATAAGAAGGCGACGAAGACCTTGGTTGCACAACTCTCCCTTTTGCTTGGCTTGATCAAAAAGAAGAAAACAAGAGAAGAATAACGAAGAGAAGAGGAAGAAATCGATGTTGAAAGAGAGAAGAATGAGAAGGTCGGTGGAAAACAATGACTTATATAAGATAAGGATTAACCAAAGTGCAAGGAAGTCCAAACATTTACACAAATTACAGTTCGAGTCAAATAACAGTCCAACGGAAACAAATGACATCTTTAGCCTACGAAGTAGATACGGAAATTAACGAGCTCAACCAAAGACACATTTTAACGCCAAGATGATGCATGAATGACATCGTCTTAAAAAATCTAAAATTACGAAAAAGGGCTCATGTTTACCTAAACCAGGTTAAACTCAACCCAACTACCTATCCATGACCCGGAACGAAACCAAAACAAAAACACAACACAATTAACAACTAATTCGTCATTAATTAGTCGCTAAACCAGATTAAATTGGGTTGGAGTGTTACAGACGTGCACACCATGCACATGTGATGGGGAGGAGAAAGGTGGGTACTTGCAGGTGCTGAAGAACGTGGTGGTGAAGGAGGGCTCTAAGAAGCGGAAAACTGATAAAGCTGCCACATGTTTGACGGTATGCTTCAATGAAGACTACTCTATTCTTTCTTATTCCTATTTGTATAAACTAAGTACTCCAGTTTGCTATTGCTGAATATGCATTTGAATTGGGGAATTCTGTTTTGACTTTTGATCATTGAGAGTTTTTCTTGAATTGAATATATGTGTGGGGTTTAGAAAAAAAATTCAGAAATTATAAAAAGGTTTTATCCGTGCCCCATTTCGTAGTGGATACTAAGGAGCTTTAGTCTTCAGTTGGAGGGGTATTTATAAATAGTTCCTTATATCATAATAGCTGTAGTTGACTAGTTGTTAAGAGATTGCTAATTATATTGTTCTACACGGACTAAACAAGGCTTTGTTTTTGGTGTCTTTAGGCCATATGATACACCCACTCTTGGATTTCAAGCTTGAAAACCCCTTTCTGGTTTTCTGTGAATTATGCATGCCATATGTTTGATTAAACGCCTACAAGATTTCTTTTATGTAGTTTATTTGATTTGCATTTCACTTCACATTAATTTAAAAGATGGGCAGATTCATAACACTATGCTTTTTAGGTATACATCAGAATTCGAGAGTTTAACCACAGCATTTAGTGGGCTCAGATAAATGGCCTTACATGGGTTGTTGAAAACGTCAAGTTGGGAGTATTGATAAAGAAAGTTTATGTGTGGCTGTGTATAGATTGTAAGATTCATAATGCAACATTTTTTACTTAGAATTTGGAATTATAATCACTTCATGTTGACTGTTTAGTTGTAAATCTGGAAGGTCAACCACTGTTTGCTCGTTATTTGATATATTATCTCTTAGATAACTAGACCTCTTTGTGTTTGTGTGAATGAAGTTCAATGTTAATCATATAACTAGTTGATTTCGAAAAATGTATGCTAAACTGAATATTATCCATTGATTTTAGTGCATTTTTAAATACTTAAATATAGCCGAAATTGTATATTAGAATTTGGAAATGAAGACCAGGTGGTTCCATGGGGTTAAGACTTAAGAAGTAAAACTAGGGGTAAAATAAAGTGTGTGAAAGGAAAAACCAAAATTCTAGCACTGTGCAAAGGGAAAAACAGGGCCCTAGTTCCGAATTGATTGAGATTGAGAATAATATAGAGGATATGCTTAGGCATTGAGTTTGTAATGTGGGGCCATGAAGTTGATCAGGGTTGTTAATATGATATAGCTATACAGGTGATGATAGTCATGCTGCGATTGTGAGTGTGATTGCTGGGCCATTAGCACTGGGATTGGTTACATCCCTTCTAGGTATTCTTTCAACTTGTCCATATGGGGTCCATTATCAGACATTCTGACAATTATTAATCATTGAAGATTATGACAATTGTTGGAAATCCAGGCTTCAGGATTTCCGATATTACCACTGATGACTCTTTTATGGTGCTACTACGTATCCTAAGTTATTGACCATTATGTGTTTCATAAATATGGGTGTATTTTTTTTCTTTTTCTGGTATTAACTAATTCTATGTTCTCTGAAAAGGTCATGGAATTCAGCGGCAAGTGATAACTTGCTATGCCAGTTGCAATATGCTCTTTTCGTGGTCAAACTTGATAATTGTGAAAGTGAGGATAAATTTTGTTAACATGCACCAAATCAAACGAATGGAATTTCATGTAACATGAAGGAAGGCATGGGATACTGTGGGATGTCGACTGGATAGAGGCTTTTAATAGAGCAAATATAGGTCTATGCTTCTATAATACCCTAAAAGATAATCATCATGAGGGATGGATTTTTCTTTCCTCTGCTTATTTGATGATGATGATGATGATGACAACAATGACCATATCGATGATTACCTATGAAGATGACTTCCAGAGTGCTATAGCTGATTCCTTATTTGTTTTCATACCTTGAACATCTTGTTTGACTAAATGGCCTTATTTTGGGAAACTCTTTATGGAGATCTGCATCAAATTGGGGATATTGTGGGCATTGGAAATCAATAATTTGGATTAGCAAAATGACGTGTACCAGTTTACACCATCACACTACCAAAGATGAAAATCGGCCATGGAAAGTTGTTTCAGATGCTTCATATAAGTAGCAATTATTGGATGGCATTGGCTACTCCTATCTCAAAAGATGCAACTCCTACTGCTAAACGCTCGCTTCTCAAAAGAGTTCATTCTCCTACTGTCAAAAGCTTTGCTTCCAGTAAGAGCTGGGTACACGACTGCAAGTATACTTTTCAACGAGATGCACATATGTATTTTCCATGCTCCCATGGCATTCTTTGATGCCAGGTGGGTGTATCCTGAACAGAGTTTGTTCTTATTCTCTCAGTTGTAAGATGTGGGGAGGCGTTCTTGCCCTTGGATCCCTATTGGCTGAAAGACAGTATATTATCTATTGTTTCCTCATCAAAGGTTTGCCTTATCATTAACTGCACTTTTTTTGGGACAAATGGAAGTCATTTGATTGAAAGTGTCGATTCTTCGGTTTTATGCATGTCTATGAGAAGGAATAGTAAGGACAAATTTGGGTGTTTCTGTCACAATTTTCCTTCTATGCTTAGGTCTTCTTGATGAACTTTTGAGTGTAGGATTCAATTTTTTAAGCAGTCAAAATTTCCCAGAACCTACTGTTCTCATCTGATGATCATAGCTGTCTTAACTTTGTTGTACTTTTTCTTTTTTTAGGTCTTCTGAATTGGTTTTTGTGGATGTAGGCTTTGTATCACATACTTGAAGGAGACATTTTTATTTTTAAGACTTCAGTCAGCTTTGTTGATCATATACAGGAATCCCTTTATTGCTGTTCTCACTTGTACTCCTCCAATAATACCTCCTTTTCATGTGTTGAAAGAAAATCCATTATATTTAGTGTACTTTTTGAAGGTATCTCTGTTTATATTTTCCTCTCTCTCTCTCTCTCTCTCTCTCTCATATATTTATATATATACATATTGTTTTTTAACTACAACAAAAAAGGTGCTTAACAGTATTTCTGTGTGCTTGGATTTACACCAAATTGAAAAGTAGTTGAATGTTCCCCCAAAATGTTTAATGGAACAAACATGTATACATTGTTTTATAATTGGTATCATTGAATGGCTCCTAAATTGACTTGTATCAGTACGTATGAAGCATTGCTTATGATCTCTTTATCAGCTGTAATTACAACCCAATACTGTAGAGCACTGGTGAAGCACATACAAATATTTGCATCGTTTGGGTCTTTATCCAACATCAGTTAGACATACATATCATAGGAGATAAATTTTATAATCCTTGAGCATTCGTGTCACCAGAAACTGATGAATATTTCCACAAAGATGATTGTTTATCTTTGCACTCTGTGTTTTACTTTTCTATGTTTCAGGTTGGCTGAAAAATAAGGTGTAAATTCTGTGCAACTGGAAGAATGAAATTAGGTGTATGGCAAATAAGAATGACAATGCTTAATACTAATGTATCAATTATACTTTCTACTTGTAAGCAGAGTTTGTTGCATCAGGGACAAGCAATATGAAAGTTTGTTGCGGAGCTTATTCTCATGGCTCAATCTTGTTATACAGATTATCTTGTTCTATTACAATGTGAAAGTTTTTTAACACTAAATAGTTAATATGAGGATTCATATAATGACATCTTTGCTTCTAGAGTATGGAAGAATTATAATTTGTGAAATTGGGTCACATCTTCATATACTGAGAAGATTGAAGCTAGATAGAAGAAAAAGATGTTTATGAAACAAGATTACATTGGTTGAGGCATGCCCATTTCCTGTTGCTGCAAATTCTACACAATAGATCTATATGTTTCTTCCTTATACAAAAATTTCAAGTTTCAAAAGCAAATTTTTTATGCTGAGAGAAGGCCGACCAATAAGTCTATTGGTGCTAAAGTAGGTTTTCGATCCATAATAGGAGTGGCTAAATTTACCAATTGCTTTTTATATGATTTTGATGGGTAAAGAGTTTCACTTGTGGGATATCGAATTATGAAGTAAATCATATGAAAATCACTTGCTAGACTGAAGCATAAAAGAGGCGAGTTTCCAGCAACTTTAAGAACATGACAAGGTCTTCAGTGTTCACCCAAAGAGGACCACACCTCATGTTCTTTTAAGAATATAACTATTATCATCCCAGAGTTTCTACAGAAAAAGAAAAGAAAGGAACTACCATCTACCATCTCAAAGTCAAATTTGACTTTACTGTTCATTCATATAACTCTAATTTCTTGTGCCATTACTTGTCATGGTGGATACTTGCAAATCAAGCAGATAACAATACCCCCAAGTTTTACTCAAGTGTTTTGTTTATTTTATCTGAAATAGTAACTACGTTAATATATAAGAGGAAAATTGACTTGAATGGCACAAGAGATGTGGAGAGATTATCTCTTATTCAGATGGCAAGAGGTGTACATAGAATGATGATCAAGCACGGTTAATGCTAGGAGAAATGGAAAAAGAAGCTACTCATTTAGCTTATTCTCCATCCACCTTTGTCATTCTTACATATCTGCATCATTACCATACCACCAAGATTTCATGTATTTTTATGTCTTTATATATTGCGTGAGCAAAACACTATTTTGGTCTAGCAGCATAAACTACCACAAATTTCTTAAGGCTCCTCAACTAATATTTAAGTCCATTTCTAATGATGCTTCATTGTTGCAACTTATCAAAAATGGCTTGAGACCTTTTCATTAGGGCTGGCAAATGGGTTGGGTCGGGCCTAAACGGGTCGGGCCAAATATGGGGTTCCCACGTTAGAGTCCAACCCATGACCGACCCATTTAATAGACGGGTTGCAGTGTTGCAACCCATGTCTGCTATACATCGGGTCGGGCCAACCCGGCTAACCCATTTAATGTGTGTCAGCCTGTTAGGTCAGTTTGAGCTGGCCTGACCCGCATGCATTTTTTGTGTCTTAGCGGGCTTTGGAGGCTGGTAAAAAGAATCCTATTGGGTGTCGAACTCTTGACCACTTAAGGGTTATGAGCCCAATTTAACCAATAAACCATGCAAACCATATCCATCAGATTTTATCTAAAAATCTTTAAAAATATGATAGAATCAATTACCCTAGTCCCTAGCCTTTAAAAGTTAAAACGACTTTAAACATTGAGTCACCATCAAAGTTTTTTCAATGATATATTTATAGAATTAATTATACTTTAAAATGAAATTTGAAATAATCATTATTAATGATTTAAGAAATATACAATAAATTAAAAAGAGGAAAAATAATAACAATGTGTTATAATTTATGAGAGAATAACAATGTTGAAAAAAGGCAAACCCGATCGAGTTTTGCATTTGCAAATAGAAAAAAAGAGACGCCAATACTAGTTTGGCAAATTTCAATCTAGCCCATTGATAGCTATTCAAATTTGAAGATCACGATTAAAAATAAATTTAAAAGAATAATTCTACTATCTTGTCTAATTCACTCATTAGTTGAATTAGACGGGTTTAACGGGTTAGGCAGGTCAACCCTAACCCGACCCGTTTGTTAACAGGCCAGGAAATAGTGACCCGTGACCGACCCATTTTCATTGCGAGTCGGGTTAGACTGGCCTAAAGCGGGTTGGGTTAGGGTCGGGTTAGCTGGTCGGGTGACATTTTGATGGCAAATGTTGAATAATCAAAGTTTTAGTCCAAACCCACCCCATGACAAACATAGGTCAGGTTATGTTTATTACTAGTTGACTTTATTATTATTAATTTTGAAAATATGGAAAAGAGTATGTATTAAGAAAATTTTGAACTCATGATGTTTAGGAAAATGTCACTCCTTCCTATCACCAACATTAAATAATATTAGGATTTTTCTAAAAATTTATTTTTTTTTCCTTATCTTTTGATCATTTTGAAATATTGTTTTTTCTTAAATTATATACTTTATTCATAAATATATCACTTGCAATTGGGTTCAATATAGCCTATCACGTACTCTTGAATCAATAAATTCAATGAGTATAAATGTACCTCTACAAAACTCAAGGGTGATAAATTTTAAGTTAAGCCACATTGGAGTTAGAATGTAAATTGGTTAGGCCAAATGGACTTATATGTGGACATAAACTAGGTCCAATGTATAGTGCCCAACTCTAGGTTTGATTGATCTAAAGTTGACCTTGATCCATCATTTCACCCTAAATAGCTACATATATGCAGATTTTTCTAATTGCATGTGCTTGTACCCTGGTGTTTTAGTGGCAGATAGAAAAGACTGCTGCTAAAACAATTAATAGCGACAAATAAAAACTGCCACTAATGTTATAATTTCTGCCGCTGCAACTAATGTTGGCATCTTTCCATTATCACTTTTAGCAGCAGGCTTTTATTCTTTTAGAAGCATTATTATTTTTGCCTCTATTGGACTTTTTTAGCAGCAGACAATTTTCTGTTGCTATTGGTCTTTTTTCTTTAGTGACAGACAATAATGGCAAACAGAGCCACAGACAAATCCTTTTAGTAGCAATTTATGAACTCTTAGCGGCAGTTTAGTGGCCAAAAGGCCACTGTCTGCCAACGACCTTGAGCCACAATTACTAGTAAGAGCCCAGTGATCGTTTCCCCCTTGCATTTTTATTTTTTGCATTTTTTCACATTTTAATGTATTTCCTTGCAAATTCCAAATTTAGATCACATCTGAGACTAAAAGGAGGGGTTGTAAATGTTTTAAAACTTGTAAATGACCTGGATCCCCGTGGTTAGAGCATTTGAACCCATGTAAACAAAAGGGAAAATAATGATAAACTGTAGTTATTTCTCATTCTTTTTAACACTTGAAGTGTGTGAATGTTGGACTTAAATCTGTTGTATTTTACTTCACATTTCGAGCGCGATTAGAAGATTGGTGCCATTTGTGGGAATAGAATTTGCTCTAATTTGTGATTAAATTTGACCAAACGATATGAAAATTGGCTAAAATGCATGAAAAGTGCTGAAAAAATGCTGAAAAGTGCTGCTGTTAACTAATGACCGCAGGAAAAGTGCTACTATTTGCCTGTGACTGCGAGAAGCTATAAAGAAGTATTGTGACCTTAGGAAGTAGTGAAAAAGGGTAGTGACTGAGGGCCTGCGGTCACTGACCTATTTTGCTTCTAAAATGACTGGTTTAACCTCTGAAGACACCCATGCAAGACCTTGATGTCTATGATGGGTTTAAAAACTTTAATGAAGGAAATTTGCACCTCGAAATGTATTTTTCTTATCACTTAAATAAAGGCATTAAGCACCCCGAAGTGCATACTTTTGCCACTTAATTGAAGGAACTTTGCACCTTGATGTGCATGGATTAAATCAACACCCTTTTATGTAAGAGAAGTGTGATGATTAAGTTCAAAAGGCTTCGATCCAAATAAATGTTTGTCTCAAATCAGTGATAAGACCAACGACATTGCAGTTATGCACTATCCAGCATCATGCATTGATGGATCCTGTATGATTATTGTGGTAGTGGTGTAGCCTCAATCCTGTGGGCCCTATCCCTTTAATTAGATTCAACTCTCTCTTGCTTATAAGTCTAACACGGATAGCCCTGAAATGCTGCTAAAATTTTGGTACCCAGGGCTAGTCAACTTAGCATGCTTTTAAGCATGACTATATGGTCCTGAAATACTGTAGAAATTCTGATAGCTAGGACAATCAGCATAGCACAATGAGATCGGGTTTATGCCTATATCTGAACATTCCAGTTTAAAACCATATTGGTTTAGATGGTATTCATAAACCATTCTGGGTAACCCAAGAGGCAGCCAAGTTAGTTATACACTAATGTAGTCCATTAGGCTTACTTTTTTGCGGAGATATCGTGGGTTCTTTGATCATTACTTTCAATGAGGCAAGGAGAGGCTCTTTAAAATCTTCATGACCCAAAACAAATCATTTGCAAGAGCACCGAAGAAGGCTCAAACTGACTTTACTGCCCTTATATCAAGAGTCTCAGTCTTCCAAAAACTCTCTACACCACTGTTAAAAAAATCGGCCGATACCGATTCGTATCGGCCGATACATACCGGTATCGGCCGGTACCGAGACGATATTTTGAAGTGTATTGGTCTTGGTACCGGTATGTCAAAATATCGCCAATTTATCGCGAGATATCAGCCGATTTTTCAAAACATCGGCCGAACCAATATATCGGCTGATATTTTGAAAATATCAGGCGATATTATATAAAAAGCCCTCTAACCCTAATTTTTCCATCTTTCTCCCCCTCTACTCATCCTCCTCTACCCAAAGATGGCCATGTTGCTGCTCCTCCTCCATTAGCTTCCAAAAGCATCACAAAATCTTTTTTTTTTTTTTTTTTTTTTGTGGATTTGGCTTATGAAAGTAAGGAAAATACATTTATAAGGTAAGTATATTAAATTTCTTTTATTTATTTATTTTTAAATATTTGTTTAGTAGGAGCTTAGAAGTGATCCATGATGATGATTCTACTTATTTTATGTTATGGATTTACATGTTGTGATTTATGAGTGTGGATCTATTATTTGATTTTTTAAAATATTAAAATTTTAACTTTTGTTAAGATTTAGAGTCTTTTAATGTTAAGTATTATTTTTAATTTTATTAGTATGTAAAAACATGATTTTATGAAGCAAGTTTGATAGATTTAGTAGTAGAATATATAGATCTACAAGATGTGGACATTTTATGTTTATTTATTTTCGGATTTTTAAATATTTTAATATTAAAATAAGATTTTTTGAGGATTTAATTACAAATTTATTATTTTGTTGTATACTTCATGTATGATATGAATATGATAAGTTTTCATTTTTTTCAAAACATTATGTAAATACTAAATAGTTTTATATTTTCAAATTTTATTTTCTTGTATGAAATAATAATTTAATATTTAAAACTAATATTTTAAGGATTTCACTATAATTTTTTTAAAGTAAGCATAATCTTTGTAAACTTCATGTAGGATTACTTTTTTTTTATTGTTCTTTAATGTAATTAGTTTTATATTTTTTAATTTATTTTCGGATTTTTTTTAATTTTAGATTAAACTATTATATATTTAGATTTTCATTATAAGTATGATTTCCTAATTTTATATAATCATTGTATACTTCACATATGCTAATTTTTTTATAGTTACCTCATCATTTATGTGAATATGTAACATGTAAATATTTTTTGTATTTCTGATTTTTTTTTTTTTTTTGGATTGTTAGAACATGAAATTAGAAAAATTAAATAATTAATGTATCATTTAAAATGTACCCTTTTGAGATTCCAATTACTTTTATATGAATGTATTAATTTCTTTGTTTTTATTATATTTTGGATCTTAGTTTAAATGTTATAAATTGTGCCAATGTGTTCTTTTGTTTTGAAAAGGCGAGATTAAAATGGTGCGTGACATTGATCCAGCATGGAACCATTGTGAAGAAACTGGGAGCAAACACAAGATTAAATGTAATTATTTCTAAAAAATCATAAATGGAGGTATAACTAGATTGAAGCAACACTTGGCTCATAGGCAAGGCCAAGTAGCAAAGTGTCCTCGTGTACCACCGAATGTGAAAAAAGAAATGCAAGAGTTGGTGGATGAAGGAAAACAGAAAAAGGTTGTCAGAGAAAAAAGAAAAGAGGAGGAATTTGAAGTATATAGGAAAGAAGTTTTTGACTCTAGGGAGGGAGATATTATTTCCTCTGATGATGATGAGGATCCAAATTTAAGCAGGGCTAGAAAAGAAAGTTTAAGGTCACTTCAGGAGGAAGAAGAAAGAAGAAGAATGCAGTATGAGGCAGTTATGAGAGGTGGCTAATATGATGAGGGTGGCTCATCTGGATCTAGGTGTTGGAAGCAGGTGGGTCTCGTAGATAGATTTTCAAAACTTTTGACCCACTTGACACAGGGATCAACTATCCATAAGACCAAAAATCCAATCCAGGATGCATTACCCTCAATCTCGTGACCATGTACAGTAAATATTCTATCTGAAAGATAGAATCAAATAGCACTAAATATCCACAATAATCTACGACATGAAAGAAGTAGATCATACCTTTGGAGATCCGCAGTGCTCTAATGGAGAAGTTACGACTCCACTTGATGATGAGAATCTTCAACACCTCTTAGCCTTCCATGCTATGACCCGAATTGGATTTCTTTTCTCAAGAAGAGTGGTGGAATCTTCAGGAGAAATCTCAACTCGAAACTCCAAGGAACTAGAAGAGAGAAGGAGAGAGAAACTCGTGCAACTCTTGCACAAATAGGGTTTTGAGCGTAAGAGAGAGTCTTATTGGACGTCCAAGAGATTTTATAGACTTTCAAATCTCTCCCTTGTTTAATTGAAATAGAAGTCTTACTTCCAAAGCAATTAGCAACTTTCTCCTTTCCAAACTCTTCTTTCTAGAGTTCAAGTCGGATTAGTATTTTCCAATATCTTGGGCTAGCGTGGGGACCATTAGGGATTCCTTAGAAAGCTGGCTCCAATTGGAACACCGCGACCCCACATCTCATGTGCAATCCGGGCCCACAATTAATTGCAAATAACACCACTATATAAATGCAATTACACTTCAGTCTTAGGAATAAATTACAATGAAGACCATAAACTTCCCAATTACCACAAGTAGGCCCCTCTATCAATATCCGTGGACCAATTGGAATAAATCTGTCTCTTCCAATCTAAGTTCCACATCTTATTATCCTTGAGCCCTAATTAATCACAGTAACCATCAGTACCATCCAATTAACTCTTAATTGAGATGGGTGCACACTTACTAATGACAAATCCATTAATTGGCACAAGGGGATAATAAAGATAGATTCCATCTTGATCATTCAATGTTCCCACAGTTCTACTACCACATACCCAAGACACCGAGGTGTTAACCTATAATCGGCCTCACTCATTGGTGACTCAAAGCAAATGAATAGATAGAAACTTGAGTTCATCAATGTCTCAGGATTGAGAGCCTATTGCTAGGAAATTATGAGAGCATACCTTATTATTTGAGACGGAATTCCATAAGGTGCATCTCATGGCCCTTTAATACATCCAATATACTAGTACCGTGATCCAGAATCTTACATTCTGATGATCGAGACAAATCACACTATCTCATAGTAATCAAAGTGCTGCAACCTTATCAAATGAGATGCCCAGTCTCATTATTGGTTGTGAAGCTATTTAAGTATAAGATTTATGACATATATCTCCCGCGTGTGGATCTCATCCATGCACATATATCACATCTAATATACTAATGGGACCCGATTCAACTCATGAACCATTATGTCATATGTATTGGTCATGTGCATGAAGTAGTAAAATAATATTCATCTCATGAAAGTAAAGCATGATTTTATTGATAAATAAAGAAATTAATCAATTTATTACATCAACTGATGGATTGAGTCCACAAAATCTAACACTAGGGGAGTGGGTTTGCGTCGAGCATTTAGTCAAAGACAACCCCGTCCAGTAGATATTGAGGATGATGATGAACCTCCTACACAGGCACCTCGTAGGCCAAGTGTGGTGGGTCCAACGGATCCATTTGCATATAGAAAACCAACAGCCAAGCAACCAAGCATTGTAAAAGCATTAAAGGGAAAATTTAATAAAGCAAGAGATAATTTGATAAGAGCTACTGGAAAGTTCTTTTTAGATGCAGCTATTCCACCACATAAGGCAAACTCTCCTTATTTTACCACTATGTTAGATGCAGCAGCGGAACATGGTCCCAGTATAAAAGCACCCACCCCATATGAGATTGGTCATCTCTGTGTTAAAAAAGAATATGAGGAGTTACAGCTCTGGGTGAAAACTTTTAAGAGGATTTGGAGAGAAAGGGGCTGCACACTAATGTGTGATGGGTGGACGACCCTCACAAAACGCCATCTCTTGAATTTTCTAGTTTATTGCCCTTTGGGAACAGTTTTTATCAAATCAGTTGATCAACTGATTATGTTCAAGATGCTAGATACATCAATAAGTTGTTTAATGAAGTGATTAATGATATTGGGGCAGATTGTGTAGTTCAAGTTGTCACCGATAACACTGCAAACATGAAGAAAGCAGGACTGATGCTTATGCAGTAGAGGCCAAATATTTTTTTGTCACCATGTGCAGCACATTGCATAGATTTAATGCTTGAAGAAATTTCCAAATGAAAAGTCATGAAACAAGTGATTGAAAAGATGAAGAAAATCACTAATTTTTTCTACCAGTCTTATAGACTTGTTTCAATGATGAAGAAATTTACAAACAATCATGAACTACTACGGCCTAGCATTACTCGATTTGCCACCCACTTCATAGCCATTGAGAGTATTTACAAGTATAGAGAAGGGCTTCTCCAACTCATCAAATCAGATGAATGGCTGAATTCTAAGTGGGGAAAGCGGCCAACTCCCCTAGCAGAAGAAGTATGCAAGACCATTGAGTCCAATAAGATTTGGCCTCATGTTAAAAATTGCTAAAATGTTTTTGAGCCTCTAATAAAAGTTCTTCGATTGGTTGATGGTGATGATAAGCCAACTATGGGCTTTTTACATGAGGCCATGGAGAGAGCAAAGATGGCTATTAAAGCAAACTGTAGATATTATACTAAACATTGGAAAATCATCGATAGCCGTTGGGAGCGTCAATTGCATCATGACTTACACACTGCTAGTAAGTGGAGACTGATTTCTTATTGACTTTCATTATTATATTAAATTCTTTTTAATACATTACTCACGTAAATTTTTGCATTTAATAGGTTACTTTCTCAATCCACAATTTCGATATGAATTTTTGGATCGAAATATAACTGATGAAATTCGAGTGGGCATGAAAAATGTTATTGAAAGACTAGCAAATGACGCCAATGAGGCTATTAGGGCAACAAACCAAGTAAGTAAATTAAAAAGTAGAGATCTTATATAATGTATGTTGTTTTCTTCAATTTAATTTATATCATTATTCATTCATAAGTCATAATAGTTGATATTGATAATTCTTTTTCTTCTTTAATGCTATTAGATCGATGTATATAATGAAGGAATGAGAAGTTTTGGCACCACCATTGCTCGAAGAGCTGTCACACAACATATCTTGGTAAGGATTGTATAATATAAATAGTAAATTATATTATCATTATTTGAAAATTCAAAAATTGAATGTTTAATATGTAGTTCTTTTATTTTCAACTGAATGGTGGTTAAATTATGGAGAGAGTGCTCCAGCATTAAGGACGATCGCAATTAAAGTTCTCAGTCAAACTACATCTTCGTCAAATTGCGAAAGAAATTGGAGCACCTTTGCTTTATCCACACAAAAGTAAGGAATAAAATCAAGATGGATAATTTGAACAAACTGGTTTACATTCACTAAAACCTTAAGCTCCGCAGTCGAAATCGAAGAAGAAGAGCATTTGAGGATCAACAAGATTACTTCTGCCCAATTAATTTAGACTATATATTTTCAGCAGAAGATGATTTGTTAAGTGAGTGACTAGACGAGGCAGAAGAGCCATTATTAGATGGAGATCCAGAGCTAGCAGAAATGATTGAGGACTTAACTGTGAAGCGATTTGAGCGAATGAAAGCCTCTGAAAGATTACAAGAGATTAATTTGACACAACAACAGATGGGTAACGGTTGATCCTACAAAAGCAAGAGGAAAGGAGGTGGGTGAGGAGAGTGAGTCAAGTATCTCTACATCTTCCTCATCAGCAGGAATTCCTCCTGATTCCCCTGGGACTGGCGGTCATTATTGAGATAATGGGCTACCAATGTATGAGATAGTTCAGCATTTTCCTGGTGCTACAGACTTAGATCCCCATCGTGGTTATGTAAGATATGTCTCACAAACTGAGACAGAGATTGGTAGTAGCATCGGTCAAGGAAGAGGGGAAGGTACTTCTGCAGGCAATGTTGGACAACAGCAGGCTAAGTATGGTCCATATGGATACAACCCTCATTGGCCAACTCAACTGCCTTTAGCTCCACCTTACAACCATGGTATGAGCATAGACAAGGAATGATCCAACATGAACCCCAACAAGCTATTTTTATTCCTCATGAATTTTTTAATTTAAATTTGGGCCCCCAGTCATCTCAATCTACTGAGGATAGCTCATCATATTATGAAGGGATCTTCGCTCCTCAGCAACAATATCAATATGGCCAAGGGTATGGGAGTGCAATGCAAGAGTTTGGATCATATTATTATAACCCATATCAACATAGAAGAAATGATGATGATGATGATATCGAGCCTGGAAGACACTCCACTTGGAATTAGGGTATGTATTGATTCTCTCCAATTGCTTTATGATTTATTTTACTGTCATTATGTCATATGCTATGTTAATATTCATGTTCTTGAATTTTACAACTTGCTTGATAGTTGAGTGATAAATTGATGGTTGATGAATGATGAATGATAATTGATGACTGATAAATAATGATTTATATACTATATAAGATACAAGTATAACTTACAAGTGTACAACACTACAAGTCTACAACCACTATATATAAATTATAAATAAGTTGTATTCTCTTAAATTTCATACTAATAGATAGTTCATATTTTATAAGTCATAATTATGGTTTTTATACAAAAAATCACAATTTCGGACAAGATAACGATATAGGATACCATAAGTTAGGGGGACCGATATTTTGATTTATATGTGTTACTAATGAAAAAAAACATTATTTTCCAGCATTTTCTAATATTTTGGATATTTTGGATATTTTTTTAATTTTTTTTATTAAAAAAATGCACACCTCGATAACCGCGACGGACCGCGAACCACGACCGATACTAATACCGTATCGGTTTTTTGGACCGATCGATACCGCGACCGATACCGCGATTTTTATCCATGCTCTACACCTATGGGTTCCAAGACTTCAACTGATCTGCATGGGTCATCAGTGACCCCAAAATCCATCAAGAAAGCTGAGACTCCTAAACCCTGGGTTTCCAAATATGCCCAGAATCCATTTGGAGTTTTCAACAAGATTTAGGAGGAACCAAAACACAAATTGAAGTCAGGAGGCACCAGCATTCGTATCATTAAGCCTCGACTGGGGGCAAGGCCGATCTGGTTCATGGATCATAAGTCAATGACGCTTAGCAAGTCGCACCTAGCGGCTACTTAAGTTTCAAGATCATCTTCGACTCCGCTCAAACAGCAAGTCATCAACAAGCAAACACCAAAGGACCTTCGGCAACTTATAACTCATAGGAAAGCCTAGAAACATGCATCCAATCCAGGATGTAACATGTGGTCACCATAGCCACACATCTCCAAATCCAGCAAGGCTGAGAATAAACTCTTGGCCTCACTTGAAGATTATACCTTCTACCCTCTTACTCAAAAAAAAAAGGACAGAGGTTTGGCAGGAGGTGTCTACCTTTTATCATAGTGGCACCATCCTCGTCATCTTCATCCCAGCATCTATCACAAGGCGCTAAAGGCAAAAAGAAAACTGAGCGATTAGTCATCAATGATTCGACCGATCTTGCTCATTTCAAGGATTTGCTCCAGCAAAAAAAGAGTAGAAAAAGAAGAATCAGAGAGGTGATGTTGACATTCTTTCACTTCCCACTTTTGATCCAATGGATTGGGAACAAGTTGCTAGTACTTCTAGGCCACTGGTTACCAGGTTCAAAGATCAAACCTTGGCAGCCAGGCTGGCTAATCAGATAAAGAAAAAAGGCTTTGGCTCATTATAAGGATCAAACCTAGAAGTTGTCATTGCGCACAATCACTCAAACATGGGTGATTAGAAAAGATGATCCGAACCTGACCTCATCATGCATGGTAAGACCAAGCTCAACCCAAAGAGTTACTCAGAGTATGGCTCGAACTCAATCACATGAATCTAACTTCAACCCTTATTCAAGCAAGACTTCTGAAGGGCATGTTGAAATAGACTCTGATGAGGATCCTATTACTATCTTAGACATAAAAGATAATCAATCCATTCCTCCTCCATAAACATCCTCTTACCCTCGTCAGTACACTATGTTCATGGCTGAAGGGAGTGGGACTAGTAAGGATGGAAATGATGATGCCAGTGGAAGTAAAGACCTTGGCGAAAAGGATACTGGTGAAAATCAGGAAGACGATGTTAGTGATGTCATTAAGCAACAGGATCTAAGATTGATCACCTGACTACCCAATTGAGAATCTTGGCAGATAAGTTAAGTGGTCTAGCTGAAGCTCTAGTCAATCCTCTGCTTGCTGATAGGAGAGAACAGGCAATGATCAGGTGCAATGCCACTAAAATTGACCTACTGGCAGCTTAAACCAAGCCTCTAACGGACAAGGTGATAGCTGTAGGTTCTATTGGTGGTGATCATTCATCAATCCTTGGTCTTCGCACAGATCCTGAAAAGCATGTAACCTTCAAATAAGTTGAAGAAATACTGACAAAATCAAAAATGGAGACTAGGACGAAAAGAAGGGTATTACACCCAAGTATCCTCCAGAATTTGATCTGATTCTATTTTCATCAGATTATAAACTTACGACTTTCTAGCCTTACCTTGTAAAGGGTCAGTTTATCAACACATCGTGCATTTCAAATCTCTCCTTCGAAGCCTGCCAGAGTTGAATGCATTACAAATAAGGCTGTTTGTTGGCACATTGAAAGGACTTGCCTTCGATTGGTATAAGCAATTAGCAGAACTTTCCTTCATGGCATAGCCAATCGCAGAAAAGAAGTTCTTACTCCATTTCTAGAAGGAGGATTAGATAGTCACCTTCGCCATACTCAATAGTATAAGGCAGGGAGACAATGAAACTGCACAAGCCTTTATTAATAGATGGAGAGCATTGTCTTGCAGATGCATAGAACAACCATCTCAAAGGGTAACCATTGAAATGTGTAAAACCAATTTACGACTAGAAATCAAGGCTATTATACTTAGTCACAAAACTAAGTCCCTGGCTCGATTGGTTGAAGTAGCTACTGATGTAGAGCTGACCCTTAAGGAAATCAGTTAGAAAAAGGCAAGTTCTCGAAAAGTGGAGTTGTCTTCATCTTCTGCTCCAAAACTTAAAAAAAAAAAAAAAAACAG
Source organism: Sextonia rubra (assembly GCA_037013555.1). Taxonomy (NCBI): domain Eukaryota; kingdom Viridiplantae; phylum Streptophyta; class Magnoliopsida; order Laurales; family Lauraceae; genus Sextonia; species Sextonia rubra. The sequence continues at coordinate 73,009,112 of JASUAD010000001.1, forward strand.
GAGGTCTTCAATGTGCAACCCTCCAAACCACCTCCTTAAAAGCCTCAGAACTCCAAAACTGATCAAACTAAGAAGGAGGAGTATGAAAAGAGGAAGAAAACTAAATATCCTTTCGATGAGGATATTAAAGTACTCGTTTGATCATTGATGGAAAATAATAAAATTAAACTTCCACCAATGAAGAAGCCAGAACATGCAGGTTGCGTCAATGACCCAAATTATTATGCATACCATCAGATGGTATCTCATCCTCTCAAAGACTACTTCATTTCGAAAGAAAAAGTCAATGAGATGTGGAAGAATGGAGTGATAACGTTTGATCGGAAATATGATGCTACTCTAGTCAATATGATTTTTTTTGAATAGTTTGCACTTGTAGTAGTGTCAGCTCTGCCAAGGCTACTGACTATTGAATTCCGAGTTGTCAATACAGTACATGACGAACAAGGATTGATTCTAGTCAAAACCTTTTCAATGGAGGAAATGTGGGTTTTTCCAGACCTAGTAAATGATGAAGGCTAGGAGAAAGTTAAAACTAAACCCACACCCACAAAAAGAAGGAAGGTTAAAAGGCCACTTAAAAACCTTCAAAAAGCTGCTCAGAATTGATTGGCCAAACAAGAAAAACAAGCTAAGCAGAAGCAAGAATAGGTGGTCGAAGCTTCGGTTTTAGAAGAACCTCCCAAACCAATCAGAGGTCACTTTACTTTAGCTGACTTCATCATTCCAATTCCAAAGGATGAGGAAGAGCCCCAATATCCAGTTGCAACCGGATATCATGGGATGGCACACCTCCTAAATCCGAGGATAAGGAAAACTGGTCAGACTATTCTAATTTCGAAGATAATTAGTGGATTGATGACTATTTCATTGATGAATACCCTTCTGATGAGGATTTGGGTTTTGAACAAACTTTTGATCCTGAGATGGATATGCTCAATATCAAGTACGGTCTCAATACATTGTCGGTGGTCCTTTATGATATACATAGACCAAGTACAAGTGACTAGTCGAATGATCCTCCCCCTTTTCTGCTACCCCCAAAAATTCACCCAGTCCCCTTGCCACTGGTTGAATCCGATGAACCGCAGCAACAACAAGCATTGTCTTCTTGTTCATACATAGTATCCTTGTGCCAGATGTTCCTTTTGGACCAATCATGGAGTTAACCCCTTTGAATGTAGATTCTGAACTTAGTACTCAACTTATTGTTCTTGACCCAACTAATGAGCTTGAGTTGCCAAAAGAACATAATAACCGCAACATTGGCAATTCTACTACACCTCAGGAAGTCTTCCAAGTTTAGGATAACCTCTCTGACTCCGAAGAAGAGATACCGTTGGCTCTTGCTCTAGTAATTTTGAGCACTGCTACTGATGAACCCCAAACATCTCAAGCTGCTCCTAACAATGCAAGTCAAAAAGCAGGTTTGGAAAAAGTTAATCAACTTTTTACTGAACCTGAAGAAGTTAATGCAATAAGAAAAAATGCTCATCCAGAAGTTAATCGAATTAACATAGTCAACGACGGCACTCTTTCCAATCATAACTACAAAGTCAACTATGATAAACCCTCTTCTTATTCTTATGTAAACCCTTCAGGGAATAACACAAATGTAAATGTAACTTCTTCAAATACAAATGTTAATGCAAGGCCACCAGAGCCATTCACATATGATGTTGTTGAACATCTCCAACACATACCTACACGACTTCACATTTATGATCTTTTGCAGATGTCTAAGGAGACTCGTAACAACTTCATATGAGCTCTACAGGCTTTGAGTACAAACAATCAAACTCATATAGCACAAGTTCATCAAATAGAGAAAAACTACTTGAAAGCAAAATCTAAAAAACCTCAGACACGGTGCATGGAATGTCTTTCTATTCACAACGCTTTGAAAGCCACTATTTCCCTTACCAAAGATGATCTCCTCTTAGGTGACATGAAGCATACAAGGCCGCTTTATTTCACCGCCCACATCAAAGACATACCTATTCCAAGAGTTCAAGTTGACCTAAGATCAACTCTGAACCTCATCACAATTACAGCTCTTCAGGAACTTGTTATCGTAGTAAGTTATCTGCTACAAAGACCTTAATTCAAGGCTATGATGGGGAAGTCCAAGATCCAATTTGCAAGATTCGGATTCAACTTTAGTTGGGGGATTTAACTTCAGAAGCCACTTTGCATGTGCTTAAGACTCGTGCTTGCTACAACATCCTCTTGGGAAGGCGATGGCTTTATGATTATGCCATAGTAATTTCTACTCTTCATTAATGTCTCAAATATATTGATGATGAGGGTAAAGTACATCGAGTCTTTGCAGATGAAAAGCCATTCAAAGGGAAGGAGGTTTACTTCACCGATGCAGCCATATATCAGGAAAGACCTGTAAATTCTAAGCTAAATACTAATATCTTTCTAGTGGATAATAATCCTGCAGAACCTCTCATTATCTCAGTAGAAAGAAAAACTTATCTTGAGTTTGGCAAAAGATCTGATCCTGTTAGAAAATTGCAGTCCACGAAAATGTCCACAGTCAAGTTTGTGGATACTAAATCTCCTTTGGTGATCAAGGTTAAATCTGAAATCAAACAATCAAATCAACCTCTAATTATATCCACAATAAAGGACAAAGCAAGCAGGCATTGATATCCATATAAGCAAGACACGTAGCCCGGCTATGTATATAACCCCTGTTCAAAATGGCAAACCACCTATTGCAAGACATCAAAAGCTCTCATATTTGACAAATGTGATTTCCTTGGTCGATAACTCAAATTCTAATCAAGAAATTGGTCGATAACTCAAATTCTAATCAAGAAAGCAATGATGTACCTCCGCCTACTAGGGAAATGTCTCCCATGAGGCCCGATTCTCCTGTCACTTTTAGTCGGCTTATGCGAACATCACAACAAAGGGGTAGACTATCTTATAGATACATCGATAGATGGCTCCGTTTGGCTGAAAGATGTGAGAAGCATTCACACTACTCAGCATAGATTCATCTGTGCTGGATAGGTTTTTGGCTAGCCCTCTGTAGCTTGACCATGGCATTGGAGTTTCAAACTTTTGATAAGATGTCTGGAATTGTTTCATCTCTCGAAGTGGCACTCTATCGTTTACGCGGGAGGTCTAGACGAATGCTCCCAGTACATGTCGTCTCAATAATCATAGATTCTGATTCTGAGTCGAATTCCGAGGACGCCAAAAAGATGGACACTTCTGTGACTCTATAGCAGATTGGGATCCTCTGCTTTTGCCATGGCCCACCCCATCTCAAATTTATGATTTTGGAGGTTCTTGTTTTTTAGTTCGTCCATCCAAACAATACAATCACCTAATTGTTTTCCATCAAGTCAAAGATGCTCCTGCTTCATATCCTATCGACAAGATCACCAACGATAAAAGAATAAGGCTTGACATCTACAATCCTGTGATCTACAACATAATGAAGAACGTGGGGTACAATCTCAAGAAGCTCACAGGCCTCGGATTGAGTGCAAATGAGGTTCAGATTCCTTTGGATGTCTTCATTCCAAAAATGAAGAAAGATCTTAAAAGAGGACGCGAAATTGAATAGCTATGGCATTGCATAGGATACGTTCCTTACAACAACATTCCTAAGTTAAACTAAAATTTCAGAGCAAGATCTGTAGTCTTTACTGAAGGATATGACTTAGATGACTTTCACAAAACTGTTACCTTTCAAGATCCTGCTGATTGGGCCGATTTTCACATCCCGAAGGGACAAGTGATGTTGATGATACTATGCCACAAATGACTGAACATTGGCCACCTTAACTCAATGAAGAAATAGACCCATCGTAACACACTCATTGGGAATGTTTAGCCGTTGGTATAAAAGCTAAAAAGCCTAAAAAAATGAATCCATGCAAAGGGATCAAGCCTTGGCTTAAACCCTCAAATGAAACCCCAGAAGATTTTGCAAAGTTGGAAACTTCCGAAAATGTTGTGGAAGAGCCTCCTCTCGAGCCTCCAACTGAGGACCAAGTATAAGAAACAAACTTGGGAACCCTAGAAAATTCTCATCCTACCTTTGTAAGTTCTCAAATCAAAGGAAAAGAACTTAATGTGTATGTGAGTTTTTTACGACAGTTCATGGGTTGCTTTGCATGGACCTATGTAGAAATGCCAAGTTTAGATCCAGAAATTTCCGTGCACAAATTGAACAGAGAAAATGATGCTAAACCCGTAAAGCAAGATCAAAGAAGGACGAAACCAGAAATCATGGATAAAATAGGAAAAGAACTCTAGGAACTCAGAAATGTTCACTTTATCAATGAAGAATAACACCCTGACTGGTTGGCTAATATAGTGCCAGTCACTAAAAGAAATGGGCAAATTAGAGTCTGCATCGACTTCAGAGATCTGAACAAAGCTTGTCCTAAAGACTATTTCTTATTACCTATACCAGAAATCATGATTGACAATACTTTCGAATTTAAAAGGATGTCATTCATGGATCGGTTTTCGGGATACAATGAAATCAAAATGCACAAGGAGGATGAGAAGCACACTTTTTTCAAAACTTCCTTTGGTGTATATTGTTATACCGTCATGCCTTTTGGTTTCAAAAATGATGAAGCCACATACCAAAGGGTGATGATGAAAATTTTCAAAGACTTGCAACATAAGTTTGTCGAATGCTACGTCGACTACTTGGTAGTCAAGAGTAAGCAGAAATCAGAACATCTAGCTGATCTTAGCACACTTTTTGAAAGGTTACGAAAATTCAACCTTCGAATGAATCCTTTGAAGCGTTTCTTTGGAGTCTCTTCTGGAAAATTTCTAGGATTTGTGGTTCGAAAAGGTGGCATTGAGCTAGATCTAATCAAAGTCAAAGCTATATTGGAGATGCCCTCTCCAAGAACTCTCAAAGAACTAAAAGGATTGCAAGGTAGACTTGCTTACATTTGCCGGTTTATCTCAAACCTGTCCGGAAAGTGTAAGGCATTCTTTAGACTAATGAAGAAAGGAGTAGACTTTGTGTGGATAAAACTTGCGAAAATGCCTTTATCAAATGGTATCTCACAAACCCACCGGTTCTTTCTGCTTTAATTCCAAGCAAACCTTTCATCCTCTATACTCGAGCTCTTAATCACTCTCTAGGGGCATTATTAGCTCAAAAGAATAACAAAGGTAAAGAGGTGACTCTTTATTATTTGTCAAGGATGCTGGTTGGTGCTGAACATAATTATCATCCAGTGGAAAAAGAATGTCTTGCACTGATATTTGCAATACAAAGCTACGTCACTACATCCTCTCCAACGTGGTGCACTTGGTTTCTAACATCAACCCATTGAAGACACTAGTGACAAAAGCCGGAGCACTGAGTGATCGTCTAGCCAAATGATCTATTTTTCTTTCTCAGTATGACATCGGATATACCCTTGCAAAAGTAGTAAAAGGACAGACTCTTACTGATTTTTTAGTAGAACATCCACTCTCGAAAAATTCTGAATTCATAGACAATCTCCCTGACAAGCCAGTCTTCTTCATTGAAGAGCTATGGAAACCCACCATTGATCCAAATTTACATTGGATTATGGATTTCAATGGAGCTTCCAGAACTAATGAGCTAGGAGAGCCAGTTTCAGGAGTTGGAATCATTTTCTATAGCCTAGAAAGATTCTATGTTCCTTACTCTTTCTTATTAATCAAACCATGTTCAAACAATGTAGCAAAATACACTGCATTGATTATGGGTCTCAAATTAGCCTTAGAATCAGGCATCAATATGCTTTGAGTCTATGGAGATTCGCAACTTGTGAACAATCAAATGAATCTTGAGTACGAAGTGAAGAAACCAGACTTAATTCCCTTTTTCAACAAAACTTGTGAACTCAAATAGAGGTTTATTCTAATTGAGTCTTATCATATTCTATGACATCAAAATGTCAAAGCAGATACACTGGCAAGTTTAGTAGCCTCAATGTCGATTCCCAAAAATGACAAAATATTATCGGAAATAGCTGAAAAAAGAGTTTTACCTCCATTTGATGCCCATAAAGCAATTGCAGATTGTTTCGATGTAATAAAAATCGAATCTCATCTTTCCAAAATCCATTCAGAGATTAGAGAGACCCTTTTATTGATTACATTATTCATGGAGTCTAGCCAGAGAATACTAAAGATAGAACTAGTATTTAAAGGCGAGCTCCAAAATTTCACTTCGATTTGCCTTCAAAAACTCTTTATCACAAATCATATGATGGAGTTTGTAACACTCCGATCCCCTTGAGCCGGATTAGGGGCTCATTAGTGTGTTTTTCTGTTGTTTTATTCGTTCGGACTTGGTTTTGGGTCTTGGATAAGTAGTTGAGTAACCTTTGACCTGGAATAGGTAGTTCTAAGCCCTTTTTCGTAATTTTGCTTTTGCTTTGCTTGCATCATTTTTGCATCATCTTGGTGTCAGCATGTGTATTTTGTTGAGCTCGTCAATTTCTGTAACTGTGTCAAATCTATTCGGAGTACATTGGAGAAGTTGGACCTTCGTGTGACTTAAACTGTAAATAGTTTATACTCTTCGGACTTTGACTTAACTTCCAAAACCTATATAATGAGTCAGCTCCCAGATGTCCAACTCCCTGCTCATTTGGCTTCAACATGCATGCAAGAAAAACACCAGAGGAAGTCCATGTTTTCATTTCTTCTCTTCATTCTCTTTCTTTTCCTCTCCTGTTTGGTGTGGGAGTTGTTGTTGATTGGGTTCTTTTCTTCCCTCATCTCTGTCTGTGGCTTGGTAAGTGGGTTCTCTGCAACTCTTCCTTCTTCTTCTCCAATTGTAACTCTCCTTCTCTGTTGCTGTGTCCTCATCTCATGCATGTGTTGTTTTTTCATTTGCTTTGATTTTAGTTGATTTGGAGCTTGATTCGGTGGCTTGACAGAGTTTTGAGGCATTGAGGCAAGTATAAGTACAGGATTTGATAATATATATGGGTATTTGTTTGATTGCTGTGATACTTTTATTCTCATAGGCTTAGAAGGAACTTACAGCCTAATTTATCTTTTTGGGGTTCATTGGAGTTTGTTTTGCTCAATTTGTACATGTTTTTTTTCCAAGTTCTGTAACTATCCCGATTCGTTCTCTGTAGTGTACGGCTAAGCCGTAACCTTGTACGGCTCAAACTCCAGAGACTTGAAATTTCACCTTTTGTTCTACGGCTAAGCTACGGCTGAACCGTAGATTGTCCTACGGCTGAGCCGTAAGCTAGCCGTGACCCAACCGTGAATTAAATCTCTGATCAGTCGAAACTTTCCCGATACAGTACTCCTACGGTGTGGCTACGGCTAAGCCGTGGATTGGTCTACGGCTAAGCCGTATACTGAACCGTAGCTCAGCCGTATAAGGCATCAGATCAGATGTGGAAGATGACCAGTTTAGCTGTGTTTTGAAGGGAACCACGGTTAAGCCGTAGTGCATGTTCGGCTAGCCGTATGATGTCTTCGGCTAAGCCGTAGGTCACCCATGGCTAAACCGTAAGGCATGGCAAATCTGAAATAAAACGTAGGATGATGGTGAGACTTTGTAGGGCTTAAATACAGGTTAACCACCCACGTAAACCTGCCCAATGGACTCTTTGGACCGCATGAATAGTTTGTTAGGCTGTGACTTATTCATGTGAGCGTTGATTCACTGTTAAGCACCTCCCCATGGGTGTTGGTTTAAGAGACTTCGGTGCACGTGAGGATTACATTGCAATACTAGGATGGCAACGGTGCATCGAATAACTTAAAACTACATCAACATGCACGGTTAGTGACAGTGAACAACTAGATTAGTATTGGCTTGTAATGAACCTTGACTCCGTATTAATCTGAGATGCATTGCATATTGCTTACAGTTTTGCCCTCTGTTCTGTTAATCTATGTTCATGCATTTCGAGATTCTTTTGTTTTCGTCTTGTACATCTGTTTAGCCTTTGTTCTATCTCTGTATAATTCTGGCTTTGTATATCTCTGATTTATTGGGTATTCCCTGGTGGTTCTGCCCAGAGATTAATATGTGAGGATAAGATCCGGTCTTTGCCATCGGTGAGTCCAAAGCGGATAATCTCCCTTCTTTTGGATTTGATTTGATTGGTATTAGTCTGGCTCTACTCAGCCTCAGCCCTAGGATGCCCGACGGGGTTACCTCTGGCTTAGATCTCTGTATCTCTGTATCACTGCAGTGTCGCTTTGTCTTGGGACCCTGGAACCCAGGAAACCGAGACCCACTTGTACCCTGGCCCGGTCAGTGGTGTTCTCCTCTGCTCTACTCTGCTCTCTATTGGAGAGAATATGGTGAACATAGTAGCCACTTAGTTCAGTATTTCTATGTTTTGACTCACTTATCATGCTTTACTTCTACGCACGATTTGCTTAGCATACTAAGATGGAACTCTGTATTTAATCTTCTGTCATTATTCTATTTGATGCTATGAGTGTTCATCCTTGTTACTTGTATTTGCTGGATCGTTGTATTCATTGTGTTGTCTGTGGTGTTGCAGGCACAGATCCCTTGCCCAGCTCCCCGGCGGTCGAGGAGGCTGCAGGGTCGAGTTTAGAGGCACCCTCCGGTTTGGCAGAGTGGACCTGATCATCTCTGCCGAGTGCGTACATGCATATCTTCAGTGGCTTTTGGTTTTGGTTTTTGGGACTATGTATTTTATATTTCGGACTTTGTCACTTTGTATATTTGTACATCTTGATTTTGTCGTGTACCCAGACTTGTATCTGGTTTTCGTGTATTGTATTTAGCTTTGACTTTTCCGTTCCGTATTTGTTTTGGCTTCCGCTTTTCCTTTGTTGCTTGCTATGATATGTACAGTTTCCGTGTACGCTTAGTTCGCACGTATTAGATCCCTTGTGTGTGTGCATCTGGACTGGGTTTGGATGCACGTGCACAGGAGTACGTGTGTCACTGGTTTAGCTTTTCGCTAACCCCCGATTTCTGGGCTCGGGTCGTGACATACGTATTGTATGGTATCAGAGCATGCTAGTGATAAGCATGTAGACATCTAAGATCGTGGTGAGAAGACGATGTCAACTATTTGACTCCAAGTCTCATATGTTGACTCTTGGGATTTGACTAACGCAGGGCATTTTATATTTGTGTGATGTGTTTCTTTTCCTTTTGCAGGATGGCATCAGGATCAGGATCTCGGGATGAGAATCAACAGGGCCATAACGGTGATAGTGGATCGTTACCCCCACATATAAGTAGCGAGGAGCGTATGATGATGATGATGCAGTCTATGCAGTCATTACAGGCGCAGATGGCATCCATGGTGGATAGGCAGAGTCAGGCTGCCGCGTCAGCATCACCTCGTGTAGAACAGCAAGTGATCTTCCAACCCAAGGAAGCAGATCCAAATGCGCTTTTTGATAAGTTCCGTAAGCGAGGGCGACTGAGTTCCATGGGGTAGAGGATGCATTGCAGGCTGAGCAATGGTTGGAGCAGACTGAAGAGCTTTTTGATACAATTGTGTGTAGCAACAAAGAGAAAGTAGTACTCACAGCCTCTATGCTTCGGAGTGTAGCCAAGACCTGGTGGAGGAGTGTCAAGAGCTCATTCCAGACTATGCCCAGTGCCACAGTTTGGGAGACCTTCAAGCAGCAATTCCATCGGAAGTTCATGCCTCTCCATATTCAGCGAGCCAAGGAAGTGGAATTCTTCAATCTTCAGCAGAGAGAGACATCGGTGGCAGATTATGTACACAAGTTTACAGAGTTGTCTCATTTCGCAGAGGATATGGTGAACACTGAACAAAAGAAGGTGACTCGCTTCGTCAATGGTCTGAATCCGAAGCATAAACACCACGTAGTTGCATGTATGTGGCCGGCTACCTTGGATGACGCTATTGACAGGGCCTATGATGCAGAGGCCATATTTGAGGAAGAGCGAACTGAGGCTAAGAGGGCGGCAGGTTCCAGTGGCAGAAGTCAGTTTCAGAAGAAGTTCAAGGGTAAGCAGGGCAGTTCGAACAGTACTCAGGTGGTTTGTGGTCACTGTGGGAAGGATCGCCCAACAGACAGATGTTGGAGGAAGAGTGGGGCTTGTTTCGGTTGTGGCTCCACGGACCACAAGCGGGCCCAATGCCCGAAGTTTCAGTCCTCTCCACAGACGAGATATGCAGGATCTACCGCGCAGGGCAAATCTCAGACAGCTCGCCCAGCCCAGAAGCAGAACCGCCAGACATCTCGAGCTTATGCTGCTACGCATGAGGGCGCGGAGCAAGCTACGGTCGTGGAAGGTAAAATTTTAATTTTTGATGCTGAAGCTTTAGCCTTGTTTGACTCCGGGTCTACGCGTTCGTACGTAGCACCCCATTTTGCTGTGCAGCTTCGACAGCGACCCACACCGCTCCCATACCTGTTGATAGTATCCACTCTGGTTGGTAAACGGGTGGAGTGCAGTGTTTTCTACCCTCAGTGTGATGTGCGGATAGCTGGTCATCAGCTCCCGGTAGACCTCGTGTTGCTCACGACACTGAATTTTGATGTGATCCTTGGTATGGACTGGCTTGCGAGATATCATGCTTGTATCAATTGCTACAGCAAGGCTATCTACTTTGATCTGGGCAGCGGATTTCGATTTGAGTGCAGCCAGACGAAGTGCCCAAGGCGTGTGATCTCTGCTTGTAAAGCGGACAGGATGCTTCGTAGGGGATGTGAGGGATTTCTTGCATTCATTTCAGAGAAGAAAGATCAGCGACAGCTCAGTGAGATCCCCGTAGTCAGCGAGTTCCCGGATGTCTTTCCGGAGGATGTGCCAGAGTTGCCACCAGTTCGAGAGGTAGAGTTTTCGATCGACTTGATGCCAGGTACAGCACCTATCAGTAGAGCTCCATATCGTATGGCACCTGCAGAGTTGTTGGAATTGAAGAAACAGTTGCAGGATCTGTTGGATAAAGGGTTCATACGCCCAAGTGTTTCACCTTGGGGAGCTCCGGTATTGTTTGTTAAGAAGAAGGATGGCAGTTTCCGGATGTGCATTGACTACAGGCAGTTGAACAAAGTGACCATCAAGAACAAATATCCATTGCCTAGGATCGATAAGTTGTTCGATCAGCTTCAGGGTGCAGCTTACTTCTCGAAGATCGACTTGAGGTCAGGGTATCACCAGCTCCGGGTGAAGGATGAGGATGTTCCTAAGACAGCTTTCAGGACTCGGTATGGACACTACGAGTTCCTTGTCATGCCTTTTGGTTTGACGAATGCACCCGCAGCTTTTATGGCATTGATGAATAGGGTGTTTACTTCCTTCTTGGACCAGTTCGTTGTGGTTTTCATAGATGATATATTGGTCTATTCGAAGACTGCTGAGGAACATACAGATCATCTGCGGAAGGCATTGCAGCTGCTTAGAGATCACAAGTTGTATGCAAAGTTGGCCAAATGTGAGTTCTGGTTAGAGCAAGTTGCATTTCTAGGTCATGTGATTTCTAGAGATGGATTGATGGTGGATCCAGCTAAGATCGAGGCAGTAGTCCATTGGCCCCGTCCTAGATCAGTGACAGAGATTCAAAGTTTTCTGGGATTGGCAGGATATTACTGCAGGTTCGTGCAGGACTTCTCGAAGATTTCACCCCCGCTGACTCAGTTGACTCGGAAGAAGGTCCCGTATGAGTGGACAGAGAAGTGTGAGCGTAGTTTTCAGATGCTGAAAGAAAAGCTCACTACGGCGCCAGTGTTGACTCTCCCGGATGGTAGTGAGGGATTCGTGATTTATTCCGATGCCTCTCGAGTTGGACTAGGCTGTGTACTGATGCAGAATCAGAAAGTGATTGCCTATGGTTCCCGACAGTTGAAAGAGCATGAGAAGAACTATGCCACACATGACTTGGAGCTAGCAGCCATTGTATTTGCACTAAAGTTGTGGCGACATTACTTGTACGGTGTGAAGTTCGAGGTCCATTTCGATCATCACAGTCTCCAGTATTTGTCTGATCACTATAACTTGAATATGAGGCAGCGGAGGTGGTTAGAGTTCATCAAGGACTACGACTTTCCGATCAAGTACCATCCAGGCAAAGGGAATGTGGTTGCAGACGCCCTTAGCAGGAGAGCAGAAAGTCTTCAGGTGTTGGCAGGATTCTATATGCTTGTGCATGATCAGCCTGTTGAGGTTCGGAAGGTAGGTGAATTGGTGACCTTAGCTACTACCGTCGTGTTTCAGCCTGAGGTGATTCAGCAGATCAAGGATCGCCAGTTTGAGGACCCCCTTCTGGTGACTTTCAGAGATCGGATTGCAGATCGACCGGATTTCAGCTTGGTAGACGGAGTTTTGTACTTCAAGAGTCGATTGTGTGTTCCCGCTGTGGATGAGTTGAAAGAAAAGTTGATGACAGATGCACACGAAGCCCGTTATACGATGCACCCAGGGAGTACGAAGATGTACCGGAACTTGAAGGATAGATTTTGGTGGAACAATATGAAGCGGGAGATCGCAGGGTTCGTAGCTCGATGTTTGACTTGTCAGAGGGTGAAAGCTGATCATCAGCGACCTCCAGGATCATTGCATCCATTACACACTCCGCAGTGGAAGTGGGAGCACATTACCATGGATTTCGTCTCCGGTTTTCCGCCGACCAGTAAAAAGAACAATGCGATCTAGGTTATAGTGGACAGATTGACTAAGACAGCACATTTCCTTCCGTTCAAGAAAGGGATGACATTCACAGAGATGGCCAGAAAGTTTGTTGACGAGATAGTTAGATTGCATGGCACCCCAGTATCGATTGTGTCTGACCGCGACAGTCGTTTTGTGTCGTCATTTTGGAGAGCATTTCAGGAAGCTATGGGCACGAAGTTAAGCTTCAGTACGGCATACCACCCCCAGACTGATGGGCAGTTGGAGCGTACCATTCAGACGTTGGAGGATATGCTCAGAGCTAGCGTGCTGAATTTTGAGAAGGATCTCTGATTTATTGGGTATTCCCTGGTGGCTCTGCCCAGAGATTAATATGTGAGGATAAGATCCGGTCTTTGCCATCGGTGAGTCCAAAGCGGATAATCTCCCTTCTTTTGGATTTGATTTGATTGGTATTAGTCTGGCTCTACTCAGCCTCAGCCCTAGGATGCCCGACGGGGTTACCTCTGGCTTAGATCTCTGTATCTCCGTATCACTGCAGTGTCGCTTTGTCTTGGGACCCCGGAACCCAGGAAACCGAGACCCACTTGTACCCTGGTCCGTTCAGTGGTGTTCTCCTCTGCTCTGCTCTGCTCTCTATTGGAGAGAATATGGTGAACGTAGTAGCCACTTAGTTCAGTATTTCTATGTTTTGACTCACTTATCATGCTTTACTTCTACGCACGATTTGCTTAGCATACTAAGATGGAACTCTGTATTTAATCTTCTATCATTATTCTATTTGATACTATGAGTGTTCATCCCTGTTACTTGTATTTGCTGGATCGTTGTATTCATTGTGTTGTCTGTGGTGTTGCAGGCACAGATCCCTTGCCCAGCTCCCCGGCGGTCGAGGAGGCTGCAGGGCCGAGTTTAGAGGCACCCTCCGGTTTGGCAGAGTGGACCTGATCATCTCTGCCGAGTGCGTACATGCATATCTGCAGTGGCTTTTGGTTTTAGTTTTTGGGACTATGTCATTATTCTATTTGATACTATGAGTGTTCATCCCTGTTACTTGTATTTGCTGGATCGTTGTATTCATTGTGTTGTCTGTGGTGTTGCAGGCACAGATCCCTTGCCCAGCTCCCCGGCGGTCGAGGAGGCTGCAGGGCCAAGTTTAGAGGCACCCTCCGGTTTGGCAGAGTGGACCTGATCATCTCTGCCGAGTGCGTACATGCATATTTTCAGTGGCTTTTGGTTTTGGTTTTTGAGACTATGTATTTTATATTTCGGACTTTGTCACTTTGTATATTTGTACATCTTGATTTTGTCGTGTACCCAGACTTGTATCTGGTTTTCGTGTATTGTATTTAGCTTTGACTTTTCCGTTCCGTATTTGTTTTGGCTTCCGCTTTTCCTTTGTTGCTTGCTATGATATGTACAGCTTCCGTGTACGCTTAGTTCGCACGTGTTAAATCCCTTGTGTGTGTGCATTTGGACTGGGTTTGGATGCACATGCACGGGAGTACGTGTGTCACTGGTTTAGCTTTTCGCTAACCCCCGATTTCTGGGCTCAGGTCGTGACAGAGTTCTTCTTCGTTGCTTATCACTAAAAGAAGTAGATCAAGTACTCAAAGAAGTTCATTCTAGCCTATGCGGTGCTCACTAAGCTAGACCAAAGCTTCATGATCAGATTCGAAGGTTAAGCTACCATTGGCCTACCATGGTGTTTGATTCCATTAATTTTGCTAAAAGGTGTAATGAATGCCAACTTCATGGTGATTATATTCATCAACTTCCTGAATATCTACGTCCTACATCCACCTCTTGGCCGTTTGAGTCTTTGGGAATGGACATACTTGGGAAAATTAGCCCATTAGCAAAACGTAGTCATCAATTCATTTTGGCCACAACGGATTACTTCTCTAAATGGGCAAAAACAGTGTCTCTTGCATAAGTCAAAACAAATACAGTCCTCAACTTCTTGAAAACTCATATCATTTGTCATTTTAGGGTACCAAAACGTCTATATCATGACAATGGCCCTCAATTCAATAACGGCAAATTTTACAAATTCTGTGATAATTATGGAATCCAATGTTGTCATTCTATGGCATATAACCCTGCAGCTAATGGACTTGCTAAAACTTTCAATAAGGCTATTTGCAAAATTCCAAAGAAAATGATCTCTGATAATAAAAAGAGTTAGAGTACTAAACAACCTGAAGCATTGTGGGCTTATAGAACCACAGTTCGTTGTCCAACCAAATTGACACCATATTCCTTAGTTTATGGCTACGAAGCTGTAATACCCTTAGAAAATCAACTTTTTTCTCTTCGGGTCGCTATGATAAAAAAATATACTGAAGAAAAGAATGCCAAGCTTAGACTTTAAGAGTTAGAAGGCCTTAATGAAAAAGGCTTGCTGCTCGACAAAGCATCGAATTTTATAAAGCTCGTATGGCTGAGGCATTTAACAAAAAGGTCAAATACAAAGCTTATAAAAAAGGATTTTTTGTCATCGACAAGGTCTACTCCAACGGCACCTATGCACTTCTCACATTTAAGGAGACAGATGCATGATGTCTATCAATGAAAAACTTCTTAAGAAACACTACACTTAAATGTCATTGGCCTACTTAAACCATGCACAATATGAATTCTCATCCCTAATAACCTTTTTTTAGTTTCGAGCCTCACAACTCATGACACTTGCCCAAAACTTCTCAAACTTGTACAAAACGACTACGAGGATCAAGTCCTTCGACCCCTCTAGTCAACCTTTTTGTTGCTTGGATAATGTCCTCATAAGACCCCCTGTAACATCATGTTATATAGATTAAGTCTTTTGAAGATCTTATATAACAAAACTCGGTTGTGTGGAAAAAGTTTTTTTTTTTTTTTTTTGCAAGCCCCATCTAGATAATCCTTAGTTATACAGAACAAGTCTTTTTGCAAGCATTGTATAACCAAAATCTTAAACAAAACCAAAACCAAATTTTTGTCCTAAGGAATATGTCAAGGATTTCAGGGAAAGCCTCACACATAGGCACTGGATAGCATCCATTTTGTTTGACCCCTTTCGACAGCAAAAGGATTAAGCCACAGACCTTGGAGAAAGCCTCACACATGGGCACCAAATAACATCCACCTATATGACTACTTGATGTTTGATTTGTAGATCCAAAAGATCTCAAATCACACCCTAATACAAGTCTGAGAAAACCAAGCCAAACAAAACATTCATACAAACCACATCCAAAACATTCATACGAAATTAAACCAAACATCTCATGTCAATGACAAAGTGGAACAAAATGAAATCTTCATTGATTTAAAGTTTAATACAAAAACATAAAGTGAATGTATACATGGCCCCTAGGGCTAACCTAAAAAGAAAATAGTCAATAGGAGCTAAAGCGGAAAGTTCTAGTCCAGGAATTTCTCTAGTTGTCTATTCTCATTCAGCACACCTTCCATTAGGGCACGCCCTTTGTAGCTTGCATAAGTGGGTACGGTAGTATTAATGTCAATCTCATCCAGTTTGATATTCAATTCACTCTCCAGAGACTGAACGAAATCATCTGAATTCGTGCGTTTCGCGTCTGCATGTGCAAGAAGATCATCTCTATGTTGATTGCCCTCTTAAACAAATTTCTTCAAGTCTTCAATATTATTCTCCACGGAAGATAAATTGTTGTTGCAACACGGTGTCTGCTGTTGTATATTTTCACACTCGGTCACACGCACAGCTAGCTTCTATGTTGTTTTGGCATGCTCTGTAATCACCACCCATATTTCTTCCTCAGTGCTTTCAATTTCTACCACTAGTTAAACTTTATGTCTTAGAACTTCATCTTAAAAAGCTTTGGCATGATCAACACTTCTATCTCAGGTTTCCTTTTCTTAAGTTTGTTGGAAAAGAGGACAAAAGCATCACGAAGGCCACTTAAATCAATTTCGACACTAGAAGATATCAGCATATCAGCTAAGGCTTTGGCATCCTGAATCTTCTCAAAAGTAAGCTCTCCTTGGAAGACTGTGGCCAAAATACTATGAATAGCCATCTTCATAGGAAAATTTATGGCAGATTGAAGCTTCAGAGTATCCCCAAACAAAATAGACTCCTTAGAGATGGAAAGATTTGACTCTCACTCATGCGAATTTGACTGAGTCTGAGAGCTTGAGTTGTCATCTCCCTCCTTCTCAACATTTATACCCTCATTCCCATGAGTAGCCAATGTCTTTTCATGGATAGAAGGTGAGTCATGTGACCCTTATAAAGACAGTGGCTAAAGGATCCCTAATTGTATGCGGTGTTACTGTAACATGCAATAATACTTTCCGGGATCCTCCACCTTCAACAGCAGAAGCCTCATCTGATATCTTTTTAACAGCAGGGTCTTTAATAATCTTCATGGGCGATGATTGATCAGCCTTGAAATGAACCCTTGAAGGTGTCATGGCTTTGGGAGGTGTAAAGCTGCTAGTAACTGAGGTACACTTTTAGCAACGGGTGTTGCAGGAGCATCATCTTCCATGGGATTTGCAGCTTCTAAAATCAATTTCCTCGGAGCAAAAGGACCAGTTTTGGTTATGATCGGTTCTGTTACAATGGCTTCTTCAGCTGGGATCATTACAATATCAACTTCTTTTTCTACTATGCCAACGGGTTCAGCGCTTGATTCTATCTGAATATCCAAAGCTTCATTGATCCTCAGCTTAATGCTAATAGGTAGTACAACGAGTGCTAATGAAAACTTTGGATCATTATTGACACTTTTGGTCAACGAATCTAGGGAGAAGCCTTCCACGAAGCACTGCAAATCACTCTTTAGGGTGCTGCTCGAAGAAGCCTCAAAATATCCTCTATGAATCGAGATATTGTCTAAATCAATTAAGGCTTCAGGACTCTTTCTTTTCTATCTCCTCAATCGGTGACCCGAAAGGCTTTCTCACTGACTTGGGAGGTATAACAGGAGCACTTTCCTCCATTCGGGTACCTAAGAAACAATGAATGAGATCAAATTACAATATTGGAACAAATCTTCAATTTACAAGTAATTAAGTCAAAAGTTACATTCATAAAATTGGATTTGTCGGAACTCCTTTGGCAGCATTGAGAATTTCCCCCTCTTTTATTGGGACTCCCGCAGTTGGTCCCACTTTAAGAGGAATCTTTTGCTGCTCAATCTGAGGGGCCGCATCTCTTAGCTAAATGGGTACATTATTGCAAGGTGCCTTGTTAACAGTAGCAGCATCGCCCACATCATCATCAGATTTCTCCACAACAATGAATTTTGCTAGCATATCCACTGCAGCCTTTCTCTCAAACTCAGGTGTCATTGCCTGATCAAACATATATTTCTCGAAATCGAACTCGATATTGATGTCACTATCGGTTCGTTCCCTAGTGGTAGGAGTATCAAAGCTGCTATCTCTCCCATTTTCTTCGTCAGAGGCATAGTCTTCAACAATTTCGGTTACTTACCTCACAACCCCTCCAGTAGTTGAAGTTTGAGCTGATAAGGTAGCAAGGAAAAGTGTAAACATCAAAACAAGAGTCTAAGAACTAATGAAAAATAATATCTTACAAAGAAATATAAAGGTATTACCCGCTTTTAGTCTTTGGGATTGACGAGTTCCAGGGCTTTCAGCTTTTTGCTTCTTTAAAGGAGCTCCTTTGCTGACAGGGGATCTGGTTACTAGCTTTGAGTGAATGACTTTGAGCTTCTTGTGTAGAACCAGACCCGCTGGGGTTTTTGTTCGCATCGTAACCACTGGCCTTGATCTGGTAGTTGCTTCAATTGGAATAGGATTTTGCAAGATAGATTTCAACACTCAGGTAAAACTATCCATTGTCACTTTCATAAAATTTTAGAAGCAATGATTAATCTTGATGAGTCCTTAAAAATGTATATTTTCATGTACATTTAAGACTATTATAAAGACTTATTGATTGAAAAGAGCCTCATTTATTGTGAAATCATGGTTTGGTGCATTTATATATTATTGTAGTACATTCATGGATAATTTACTCAAAAATTATCATTTTTGCTTACATTCATAAATCTTGCCATATTTAAAATTTTATTCTTGGAAAGTTTTGAAAAAATTGGTTTCTTTATGAAATGACTCAATTTTTCATCATCATTTGTTTATTCAAGAAAAATTATGCACAATGATCTCATTCATGCATTCATTTCATGATAAATGGGCCCACAATGGCGAGATTGTGACTCTTGATCAAAATTATTATTATAAATGATAATTCACTTTTTCTAGTAAGAACTTAGTGAAGTCTCACTCATGCACTCACATATGTGATGGACATCCGAAGATGATAGGGTCCACTTTCTTTTCACAAAATCTCAAAATTATTTTGAAGATAATTAAAAAAATCAAAGAAAATCCATAAATGGATGGACAAATCAAGAAAAAAGATTTTTGTAAAATAGAAAGTGACTTTGTAAAAAGAAAAAAGTGGAAAGAATAACACAATAGCCAAATTGATTTGTGGAAATCTCATCTTCAAAAAGATTTCTCAAATAAAGTCAAGAAGAATTTTCTAAAAAAGGAAAGATGGCAAGTGCATGAAGCTAAATGAGAGAAAAGCAAGGAGGAGACTTACCAAACGTAAGAGATTTTTTGCTACAAATCAGGATATAATCCTGCAAAATTGGATCTAATCTTAAGAGGAGAATTAAGGTGACCAAAACTCTATAAAAACAAGTGCAAGCATAATTCAATCATGGCATGGGCATTGATCAAACAACTTCTACCTACCACGCCTCTCATATAAATACTCCCTGGTGCACCACTGTGCAAATGAAGCCCATTGCTGTGGTATGTAAACAAGGTATATACCAGGTGCTTGGAATAATACCAGTTGAAGGATTTCCCTTCTCTAACTGTAAAGGCTGACAACTTCAACTCAATTGACATATATGCCACAAAAGCAGGACCGAGAGCAAGCTTGTGCCCAAATGCCATTTGGAGCGCAGGGTATATACAGCCAAGCCTGATTTTGCTTCCAGCACTTGGAAAAAGAACATTTGATAGTCATACTGTCAAAAAAGCAGTAAGCCAGTATTTCATCTACAAACCTGGATATTTAGCAAAAATATACGACATAAAGTTTGGCTTCTCATGATAAACTAACTTCGGCGGCTTCTGGGGATCTTCGTAGGGAATAACCTCCCTCCACTTGCAGTATCCCTCATTTGAAAAGGAGCTTGTAGCGATTTTCACCTGCTACATCCATAAGGCAATGTTGCCTTGGTTCTGGCTGCTTGTCTAAATCAAGTCTTCAAGAGCGAAGAAGAGGTAATAGGTAGCCTAAAATTCATTATCCATGGTGGCTAATCTGCATTTTATGGGATGGTCTCGTGATAAATCTCACCATAGGGTGACAAACCAAAGATCCTTTCATCTCCCATGAAGAAAGTCCTAACTCCATGTTCGGAGTGATGAAGATGTTGGTTGCAAGATAATACAATTGAAGGATCGCCCTGCATATGTTCTTATTTTCATAGGACACCCTCTGAGTAGTGGCATTCATGACTTCAAAAATGCTGACCGCTCTCAAAGTGCTTTCACAATGGTGCTTGATCAAGGTTATCCAATTCTGGCATTCTCCAATGCAATTAAACCATTCGCGGGACATGTGCCTCTCACCAACCCAAGCGCTACCATCCTTAGTATCGATGCCGAGCCTTACTATGCTCAGTTCTGAAATGGTAGTTCCCACTTCAAGAATTAGAGTGCAGGGGTCCAAGGCTTCTACTTCGGATCTTGGAATGGAAAGTAATATGGATGCTAGCGCATAAACTTGCCAGTCTTGAAATGCACACGGTGCTTTATCCTTGAAAATTGATCTTGCTAGGATGGTCGAAGTCATTGTCATCACTCTCTGGTACCTCTTCACAAATAGAGTGGTGATAACTTCATAAGAAGTTCCTACCATGTCCAAATACCGGTATTTTACACTGTCATTTGGCTGTTTAATCGACTCTATTGTTGCATCGTCAAATATGTAGTGGGGTTTGTCGAAGCTCACTTGATTGTTATTCATCCAATCGATGTTATTGACCAAACACCAATAGGTGTACCAATTCCTCATAGCCAAGGCTCTAGTTCTTTGATTATTCAAATTGGCAGCAAAAACTTCATTTGGGTCTTTTGTATCTGGACTACTTTCAGTACATCTCTTGGAGCGACTCTTTGACACTCCAAAAGATGAAGTAGTAAACACTTTGCCTTTTCTACCTAATGAACAAAGCAAAAAGTTCTTCTACAATAGCAAAAAGTGGAAAGGCATAGAATTTCACCAAAATTTCGATAGCATCTCCCCTTAGCAAAAGGCCAAAAGGAAAAAATAATACTTAGTTTTAAGACTAAGAATTGGCATTAAGGCACATGTAAGTCCTAGAACTAAGTCTCCCAGTTTAAACAGGTGTTCAAGCACCTTAAGAGCTTTTTAGGAGGCAATTTGATGTGCACTCTGATACAAAGGACGCAATATCCAATGTATGGAATGCATGCACACACAAGCAAAGCATGACAGCAGCTATATACATCACGAAAACAAAAACAAAAAAATGCAACATGTAAAGGCAGATAGCATGTTTTCAACAAGAGAACAACATCAATTCAAAGCATTGAAGAAAAAAAAAGTAAATAGTGTCAGCCTGATGGAAACCATCTTCAATCATTTCTCGTGGTTTTTATTAGACTTATTTGCAACTATTGGAGACTGTTTTATTCTCCACACTCAAATTCAAAGCAGACAAAAAGATCTCAACATTGCCTCTTCAACAAATGCAAGTAACGTACTCAAACATGTACTTTAACTGAGCTTTTTATCTCGGCAAGCACAAGCAAAATCTCATGTGGAGTTTTGCTATGATGAGGCCATTAGACATTCTTGTGAGAGTTGGATAATGGAATTTAAATGCAAATTCATCTCACAGACTCCTCACTCGGAATGTACACTCAAACTCATGCAAAATGCTTCATCAGTGTTCTACGGCTTGATTCCCACAAAGATGGTTGACATCATTTGGACTTACTTCAAGTCGAAAAAGACAAGGAATGGTGAATTAACCTTGGAAGTTGTGGTTGAGAAAGAGACTGTAAAAAGCTCATTAGTGATCATACTCAAAGCTACGCGTGATCACACTCAAGGTTACAAATGATCACTTGACCAAAGGGTAATCCTATCTTCGTCAGTTTCTATACCGGCTGCCTACACTCATGAGATTTTTACTTCTCATGTTTGCTAAGATTTAAGGAGAGTAACCTTCTCATCAAAAGTGAAAGAAGTATGTCTTGGGCGTGCTTAGTTTGCTAAACATGGAAAATTCCCACAGCGGCCATAGTGACCTAACTTGTATTTACACTGTGCTAAGGATCGGGTAGACTATCACATCTCAATCCCCTTAAATGTCCCATAGTCCACAAAGGCTAGGTGTGTGCTCAGATTGTTTAAGTGTTCAAGCAAAACTAGTGGGTGTGCCTTCACTAACTCCAACAGTGAGAGAGTGAAGCCAAATTGCTCTACCAAAGTTCTAATTCCCCAAGATGGAGCTTGTTCATTGCATGTATGTTGGAGGATGACTTCTTTCCAAACCTTTTGAAGTTCAAGGCCCCGTGTGCTGCCCTAGGTGCTTCAAACGGGCTTTGTGCAATTCAGTTTAGCAATTTGACATTGATTTGCAAAGTAAACAAAAAAGAAGGGGGGGTGGTGTCCATACCAAATCCAGCCACGTAGCCATGATTTTAGCCACGCCCAGGCTATCCAATGGAGAGGTAGAACCTCATGGAACAAACCCCTATTTGATAACATGAGATTGGGATGATGTCCGTGAGCTATCTTGCATCTCAAAGGATTGAGGAAATTAAGCACCTCCAAAAAAAAAAAAAAAAAAAAAGAGCATTTCGTCAAACAGGTGGTGACCGTGAACTTCCCCATACAGTGCTTAGGCATGGTGAAGTTCCAGGCATTTTACTCCTTGATCATATCATGAGCTTGAGATGGCATTTGAAGAGCAATTTTGCACCAAGAAAGTCAAACTCCAAACAAAAAACTAAAGCAACAAAAAAAAAATGTAAACAGTCAAGATTGGCCGTGACCGTGAACCTCTCAATGACTATGACTAGAGGTCTGCTCAGACGCTGCCCAACTCAAAGAAATCCTTAAGATTCCAGTTCTGAGTTAAGCACACCACCAAGACAGAGGTCTGAGCAGCATTTTTTTTGCACCAAGAGAGAGAGAGAGGCGGAGCCCTAATTCCACTCTCCGTGAGCAAAAAACCCCAACTCGCCATGAGCAAAACCCCAAAAAGCCGTGCGTATTCCTTAAAATTGTGGGTCTATTCCGGTGCATACTCGTGGAGTAGATGAACTGTAGTGTGTGAGGAACATGCTCTGCATCAATTGAAACATGAAAACAAAAAACAAAATCAAACAAGAAGCATGCAAACTCCAAGCAGTGCGTTCAGCCATGACAGAACTCCTCAAAGAAGACAATGGGCAGAAAACTCACCAGCCATTGTACCAACGAAGTAGAAGAATAGGAAGCTCTGGAAAAAAAAAATTTCCTGGAACTCAGGGTCAAAGGTCGCCTGGTGGTTCTCTGATTCACTGTCCCGACTTGGGAAGTTTGGAATGTGCAAAGTTTAAAAAAGGAAAAAGGGAGTAAGGGCTTTATAGGTCACTCGCGGACACCACTCATGGACACTACATTTGAAGCGGTGGGGGCGAAGGCGTGCTGTCCCTCAAGCCCACGTACACGAGGGTCCTCTCTAAAGCTCACGGACACAAAGCTTCCCCCCGAGCTTTTGGTCACTGTGTGGTTCATCAATGGGGTCCATGGCTTATTGGCTTATGCCATCTTGTGCAGTGATTTAGACCCCCTTTACATGTGTGAACCCCACACTCACGGTCACTACAGCCTAAGGGGCGGGACCCACTGCTTGGTGGCCACTCTCTTAAACGTGATCATTCAAATTTCCACATCAAAGTAGGCCAAAAAAATTCTTTGGTTTCCTCTCAAGCCAACATTAAGCCAAGTCTCATGTCATTCTTGGTCAAACCCCAAATCTCAAATTCATCATCTGTCAAACCCAATTTTGAGCCAAATTGTCATCTCAAGTCATTTTGCATCAAATTCCACCAAAGCCAATCTCCTTTAAAATTTCATTTTATTTTGACTGATGCCAAGCCAAGTCAAAACCTAAACCTTAATTTTTTGAAAACAAACCAAAATCCATGAAATTCCAACCCAAGTTCACTTCAAATCCAAATCTTGATTTTCCTTAAAACCTCAGGGATTCATTTGGGGGTGATGGTACTTTAGATATCTATGATAAATAGGTCATGAGAAAATCAAATCCATTTTCCAAAATCCAAACCAAATTCATAAAGTCCTTATCTTTCAATACCCCAACGATTCTTTTTGTGAGTGTTCCCCATAGTCCCCACAGGGATGTTACTTTTGATATCTATAAAAGTAGGACAAAAAAAATCAAAACTCTTATGTTTTTATCAAATTCCATCATCAAACCTTCATGGTTTTTTATCAAAATTTCAAGTCTAGGTGTACAACCTACCTTAATAAAAATACTTTTTCATCAAGCCATTCACTATTCCCATAGATTGGCTATTTCAAGGCACAATGATTTCAAAGTCATTCTTCCATCATTGCACCTCGAGGGAGCACTTGTTGACCTATAAAAAATCAAAAATATTACAAGTGTTGTGGTGAAAACATCACAAGTAAATTCCAAGCTCAAGGGAACTTGATCCCTAGGGTTGCAAGATGTCAGGTCAAGTACTACAACCAGATGTTCAAATATGATAAAACTCACTCAGAAGACTTTAGATGAACTCAGAGTGCAGCAGTTCAGATTTCAAAGTTAATGAACCTCATTTGGTCACTCAAGTCACTAACCACCAAATTCAAGGTTCATTGACCAAAAACCTTGGAGTCAATGAACACATTCAAGCTTCTGAATCACCAAAGCGGTTGAAAATTGCATGGCAACTCTAAAACAATTTCCATAATGATGCTTCAAAGTTTGAAACTATTTAGACCTCATTTCAACTCAAACTCAAACTTCAGTGGCTGTCTACCATTGGGGTGGCAATTGACACTTTTACATGTCAAAATTAGCTGAAACTCTAGAAAAAGCACAAATTTTATTCAGGAGTGGCTCTGCGAAATTTCAAGTAAAATAGATGTCGTTTGACCCATAGTTTAACAAACATATCAACTTCAGGTCAGTGACCCTAAACCTTGGTGTCATTGACTAAAGTTCCACTTCCAAAAGGTCAAAGCTAATCAAAGTGTGATGAGAGACTTAAAATATGCTCAAGATTAGCTTCTTAAAATTTTAAAGCAGTTGGACAACATTTAGGTGGAAAATAAGCTGACTACCTATAATACAAAAGGACAATGACTTCGAACATGTAACAAATAGGTCACTGATCAAATTCCTAGTTCCCACAAATCCAAATCACATGAAATTTGAATAAATACTTCAAAATGCTCCTAACATCAATTCCTCAAGTTTCAAGTCAATCCGAGGTCATTTAGGACTCAAACAGCTAAAATAAGGGCACATTTTCATGAAAAGTCCAATGGAGGGTTGACCAACTTCAAAAGGTCAAAACATGGTAAAATTTTTATGACATACTCAAAATGGTGTTAGAAAACATCCCTCCAACTTTCATGAAGATCGGACATTGTTTGGCGTCAAATTCATGATCACATATGTAAAAAATACAAAACAAGGCCTATCCGTGAAGCAATTCCCGACAGTTCCAAGTGGTCAACTTTGTTTCAAAACCCAACTTCCCATAACTCCTCTAACTACCTCTGAAGTCTATAAAAGACATACTCAAGCACTTAGGAAGGGGTTCAAGGAAGGTCTCCAAGGTTCAAGCAAGGTTCATAAGCTCCACAGCTTTTCAACAAGCATTTTCAAAAGGATTTGACTAGCATTTGCACTCCACAAGTGTCCAAGCTCGCTTTGTTCTTCTTCCCCTCACAAGCTTAAGGTAAGAAATGGTTTTGGATAAGAAAATATGTCTTGCCAATGCTCATGGAAACCGAACTTCAAGGCTTCCAAGTGCCAAAGGAGTTCGATGAGATGAAACTATCTTCTTTGGTTCTCCCATTTAAATGGGTTTTAGGCCATCTCCAAAGTTGTAAACAAACATCTTTAGGTTTCATTCTGCTCTTTGAAAATTATAGGATCAGAATGACACAACTCCAACCACAATTGGTTATACAAAGCAACCCTTCTGGATTTGCATAAATACAATCCTTAAAATGAAAGTGCTGACTACCAATGATCATTGATGACTCTAAGATCGGATTCAGCACTCTTGGTTGTCATTCATCATTCCCATAAACCTAAAAATACAGGTTTCAACGCCTTGGAGGCCCTACAGAAGCAAACAACAGCGGAACCAAGATAAACAATGGCTAAAATAGCCACTATCTGTTAATGACCGTGAGCCACAGTCACTAGCAGGGGCTCAATGATCGTGGCCCACAGTCGCCACCCCCTACGTTTCTTCATTTTCTCATTTTTTTCATGTAATTTCCCTATTATTCTTAGTTTGGATCACAACTAAGACCAAAGGGAGGGTTTGTAATTTTCTAACACTTGTAAACAACCTACATCCCCGAAGTCAAAGCATTGAAGCCATGTAACAAAAAGGGAATTTAATGACGATCTGTAATTAATTTCTCATTCCTCTTCGTGCTTGAGTGTGTGAATGATGGGCTTAGTTCTGTTGCATTCATCATCATTTCGAGCACAATCAAAGATTTATGTTTCTTTTCTTGTTATTGTTTGGTTTGACGACTCAAAGGCCATAAGAGCATAATTCAAATTAAAAACCCGCTTAGAGAAAATTTTTGAAAGAGAAGAAAATGCTTAGCATGCTTTTATTTTTATTGTTCAGCACACATTTAAATTCTTGTCTTTTCATACATTTAAATTCATTGTCAATTTCACACATTTACTTTTCTTGCAACCACACATTAAATTTCTACACTTTTATGTTCCTTGCCATGTTCTTATTGTTTTTATGTTGTTTTTTTAGCATAGTATGTGGTTGGAATTAGAAATAATTGCCTGCATCTTCATATCTTAAGATTTTGTGTATATTTAAGTTGCTGGGAATTAAGCATTTAGATCTCAATCTAATGATAAAATTCAAACCTCCACAAGTGTTTAAAATCAATTTGCACACAAATAGCATAATTTTTGCACAGTATCATCAAACTACAAAAATAGTTTTTTGCAAAAAGTTTGAAATGGGTGGATTAGTCAAATCATAATACTATTTAATGAAACCTAGAGAAATTAAAGCCTAGTGTGTGGTATTTTATACTTCAAAATTTCAAATCGAAAAAACTTCGGGAAGGGGTGTTTCCAGTTGCTTAAACATTGCTGGTCGGACAAATTATCTGCAGAAATTCTATACAGAAATTTGTTTATGAGTCATGTTCATTCATTCATAACCTTTTCGCTTCAAAAATTTTTTCACTTCAATTTGTTTTGTTAGTTTCCTACATTAGTCTAGTGTGATATCCAACCATTAAACTTAGTATCAGGATGCATTACATTAGTTTAAATCATGCATAAAGATTACTCCAACATACTAGTTTTTCATACTTAGAATTTTCCAGCATCTCATGGCATGCATTACATTACTAACTTTACTAACTTTCTAATTTGAAAATTATTTCTAGTTTAATGTTTTTAATTGTTTTAAATCTTTCTCAACTTGCTTTATTTGAGGATTTTAAAAATTGGAAAGTTACTTAAGAGTTTGGAAATTCTAACTTCACGATTCTGATTTTAGAAAGTAGATTTGTTTTCTAACTTTGATTGTTTAATACGAACTTTGCTTGATTGGTTGTTACTAATTTTGGTTTGTTTCTAATTTACTTTAGTTTAGTTTATAATCTTAGTTACTTAGTTTTATTTTTAGTAAGTTTCTTTTATTGGAAGTTCTAAATTGTGTTTTAGTTTTGCAGCAACTTAAGTATTTTTAGTTAGGATTTTAGTTTTAGGCTTTTATATTAGAAAATTTTCTTTTAATTAGTTTCTAATTAATTTTTTGATTTAATTTTAAAAATTAGGATGGATGTATTTGTTAGTTTTTAATTAGGACAGCTAAAAGTTGAAACAGAACCTTGAAATATATTGCTCTTTGAGAAGTTACTTGGTCTCACCAATTTTTATTATTACACCGTGATTCTGCACTTGAAACTCACAATCAAATCTGTCGATGGACATTATAAAGACCCCTTCATACGACCAAACACCAAAGGTGAATTGCATAACCCTTGATTTTATCCATATTTTATGGTATAATCTCACACTTCATTATATTTGCAAGTGTTTTTCATAAAACTAGCTTCAGTTTCTTCAAATCTTTTCTTGCTTATTTTTTGACATAATTGTGTTGGGAAAATATATGGTACACTTGTGAATGCTATGATTCGCATTAAGAACCAGGTGCCTTATAGGGCAAGAAAGGGAGAATCCCAATAAAATGTTTTAGTGGGTTGCTCGTTTGATACGTTATTTACTTCCATTATTGCTAGGTGGGAAGGTACTACACATTGTTAGCGCATCTTATTAGATACTATCTATAAACTACATTTGAATTTTCCACATGCTCCTCGAGGTACTAATGATTAGTATATTATGAATCAAATTACATATTCTATCATAATTTATCTTTTCTCTTTTCAGGTAAATATTACATTGTTGATGCTGAATTTACTAATATGCATGGTTTCTTTGCTCCATAACATAATGTTCGGCATTGGCTATCGGATTTTCGAGGTGGTGGTCATCCTCGTTATAGCAAGGAGCATTTCAATTATGTTTATTCATCATTGAGGAATGTAATAGAATAGGCTCGTTTTCCAATCTTGAAAAGGATGCCTCCGTACCCATTTCCTGTACAAAGGAGCATAGGAGTTGTTGCAATGACAATGTATAATTTTATCAAAAAAGAAACTATTGCAGACACACTCTTTGAATGGTACAAGAATGAAGATATATCACTGAAGGCAAGTAATGATGATAGTAGTGGTACCCCCGACACCGATACTATAGTGGATATTACAAAACAGCAAGAGATGTCACAAGTTAGAAATGTAATAGCAGACACCCTCTTTCAATCATGATGTTATGTGTTTTTATCTTTATTTTATTTTATTTTATTTTGTTAGGTAAACATTGCAAGTAACAAACTTTTTGCTTAGTGATGGTATAATGAACTTTTGATTATTTAACTTTTGATTCATCCGGCATTTATGGGAGTTTAATCTACATTAGAACTTTCCCATTGCCTTTCGCGTTTCTTGATTGTCATGCATTTTGGCAGGCTTCAATGTGTGTGCATGAGTAAGAAATTTCTCTATTAATAATATGCGTCCATGCCATCCACATTATTTATTCCCAAAGAAGACATGTCTCTCTATCTAGAGTTTCAGACCAACCACAATTTTTGTGCTACATTATGAAAATGTTGTAACTGTCTGATTAGTAGCTTGGTGGTCCAATTTCAGGGGAAAATTTTTTGTCATGCCTCCATCGGCTGTAAGGCCCACAATTTGGTTGGTTTTAATTTGTGTGTCTATTCAAGTTACTTGTAGAGGCCCATAGAGAGATAGAGCAACACTTCTCCACATCTGTTTTTCCTCACCTCATGGGGTCTTTGAAAGCAATAGTATAGTATTATTTCTCAAAGTTATATTCCCCACTTTAGGTGGCAACATACTTCAAAACACTGTTATCTTTTTCTGGCCTTTCTGTTGTGGGTTGGAAAAGACAACCCGACAAGCATTTTCTTTGCAAATGCCTAAGTTACAACTTTATCATAGAATGTGACTTGGTGGAACATACAGATCCACCTATTCCGAGTGAGGAAAGCAGCATAGTTTATATTCCTTTATGAGGGCTTAGAACTTAGAATGACTTTTATTGTTATAATAAATTAAACACAGAGCATCATTTGTTGGCACTTTACATTGCCTCGTTGAGTTGAAAAGTAAATTGTAATGGATGTCAAATTGATTTTCTATTGAAAAGACAAGAAATGATTCTATAATAGGCTCTTATTTGAATATTTACCAAACATATTTTTTCAAATAGATCTATTTGAATTAGATATACTACATGTGTTACCAAACAGTCTATTTGTAAAAAATCTATTTTTCACAAATCTTTTTCTCACAGATTTTAAACAAATAAGATTTGCCAAACAGGGCCTTAATTTTTTTTTTCATTAGTTTGATCTCTCCATTGGTTTCTTTCTTTTTTTCATCTTCCCTTATAGTTCATATGTACTTGCTATATTTCTATTGAGGTTTTTGACTTGTTCAATTGTTTCTTTTAAATTTAAATCTTATAACCATTTCACTAAATGAAGAAAAAAATTTCAGAAATACTCTACGATTCTCTAATCAGAATTAATACTTGATTTTTCATTTTTTTTATTTTTTATTTTATTTTGGACCAAGCTTTGCTGGTAGAGTTTTCGAAATTAAATTCTTAACATCAAAGTGTTCCCCTAAAATCTTGGTAACTATCAATTAGGTCACCAATCGAATGTTAGTTCAATGGTGAGGCACTCAGCACCTCCCTCTCCATAGCAGAGAAGGAGAGGAAAGAAAAATCAATTAGGTTCATCACCCACTGATGTTACAATCATTTTTATTTTTTCAATTTTCACATTTTAAAATGCTACTTGACTCTCCCATGAAAACTACGAGGGAGAACCTGATAGCTTTAGGTGTTTCAGAAGCGTAGAACAGGATCATAGGGTTGCTACGAACGTGATTCGGGCAATTACAACTTGGATCAAGCAATTGTTGTAGAGATCCGTGACTATCTACGATAGATTAATCACATGGATTTACTCTTCACAATCTTAGGGCAATGATGGACACCATTGATGTAGAAGATGGTATTGGATGACTTGGCCTTTTTTGTTATGAGTATTGAGATGCTCTACTACAACCCTGCCATATGTATTTATAGCATCTAGCCTAATGGGTCATAAACTTCAATTCAAGGATGGAGAGTTGGATCAAACTCTCTTAATTTCAATTTGAGTCTTAGGAGGATTAACCACAGTTTAAAATATCGGCCAATACCGGTTCGTATTGGCCGATACGTAACGGTATCGGCCATGACCGAAACGATTTATTAATGTGTATCAGTATCGGTCTTGGATCAATGGAATATCGCCAAAATTTCAACCAAATTCAGCTGTTACGTTGAAAATATCAGTTAAGATCGATATATCGGCCGAAACGATACAAAGCCCTCCTTTTCCACCCAGAAAAAAAAAAACAAAAAAACCAAAGAACTGTAAAGCCTCTTCTTCCTCCTAGATTAAAAAAGAAAAAAAAACTGCAAAGTGTAAACCCTCTTATTCCCTAAGAACATCATCAGTAACACAAAAAAAAAAAAAGGGCAAATGAGAAAGAAAGATCTGGTACCTGGAGGAGACTGGAACCCTAGAAGGACTCCTACTGTCGCCTCTACCACTATCTGCAGATCCGATGACGCTGCCTCCTCCATCATTTGTTGTCACTGCCGCCGCCGCCGCCGGCTGCTACTACCCCGCCGTCACCCCTCTACGCCATCCACCACCATTAGCCACAGCCAACGCTCTTCTTTTTCCCTCATTCTCGTTCTCCCTTTCCCTCTTCTTCTTCTAATATTCTCTTTGTTATGTTTCCATCTTTTTCTTCTCTTTCCATTCTTCCCTCTTCTTCCTTTCCTTCTCCCCTTCCTCTCTTTCTCTCTTTCCATCCTATTTTTCCCTTTCCCTCCCTCTGTTCCGTGACTTCCATCAACACTTTTGAGTTTTGAGAACAGTGAAAACCCAAATGGGTTTTAGCCTTTTTTTAAGGGCCAAATCGAGCCCCTTTCTTTTTTTTTTTTTCCTTTCTTCATAAATGGTGCAAACATGTGGGGTTATAGCGGGCCACACTAGTTACAAAATGTCTTAGACTCACACTATAGTTGCCTTTATCTCCTATGGGTCCTAGATAAATTCCATTCAAATTGGAAATTGGCCCACTTTCTGCTTGGTTAGATTTTTTATTAAATAAAATGTGATCAATATAATAGTGGGCCGATCTCCAAGTATAATAAAATTAGTTTGAGACTTATATAAGGTAAGGGTATTTATTTAGAGTGGTTCAAAA
The DNA here is from genome assembly GCA_037013555.1 of Sextonia rubra. NCBI lineage: Eukaryota > Viridiplantae > Streptophyta > Magnoliopsida > Laurales > Lauraceae > Sextonia > Sextonia rubra. The sequence goes on from JASUAD010000001.1 coordinate 73,040,953, forward strand.
TTTTAATTGGTGGGCTTCATTCGGTGAACTTTCTTTTTTCTTTTTCCTTTTTTAATCATAACCCTCTAATGCATTTCAACTATAAAGACTCTAACCACTAAAAAAAGTGTTCCATAATTGAATGGGCCATTAATAAATTTTCTACAAAAGGGCTTGGACCTACTATTAACTTTATTTTTTTATATGCTAATAAAGTATTGAGAAAAAAAATCCAAGTGTTTTAAAATACTTAATTTGACAATTGCCTAAGTCTTATAAAAATGAAAATTTAGGAAGACCATATTAGAAGAGGGCATTTGTTTTTATCATTATTATGAGTGGTTAGGATTTACATAAAGGCTATATGGATGGATTTATTATTAACTATAACGCTAGCAAAAAAACTAAACACTAAAAAGTTGTACATTTAATAGCAAATATATTAAACAGTGACACAGGATATAAAGACTTAGGGGGACCGATAATTTGATTTGTAATTGTTACTAATGGAAAGAATCAGTGTTTTCCAGCATTTTATAATATTCCTTATTTTTTGGATATTTTTTCAAAAATTTTTGGACAAAAAAAAATTCACACCTCAACAACCGCGATAGACTGCGAACCGTGACTGATACCGTATCATTTTTTAGGGTCGACCGATACCGCGACCAATATCCCGATTTTAAACCGTGGGATTAACACATCTTCTCTCTATACAAATAAACTCCTTATGAGGGGTGTCTCTCAATGTTAGGGTTGCCCATAAGCGGGCCCATCACAGATCCCAACAAAACCCTCCTAAGATGAAGACAAAGTTTCTAACGATACAGTTGTCTCCAGCAGGCAAATGACCGGGCAAGATCAAGTGCATCTTAAAACAAACGGAGGACCCATTCAAATAACCATTAGTATGGAGTTCCAGTGAGTTTGTTTTGTTTTGTTTAGATACTCGTCCGTCTGCAATTAGTTCCATATAAGATCACTCTTCTAATTGCAAGTGGTTATCACTTTTTTAATTGCAAGTGATTATGTCATACATAAAAATGGAGGTCCTCCGTTCACAGAGTTTCCAAATTCAGGTTACGCATATGTACGTCACTTCTCACTTTTCAGTAAAAAAATAACAGTTCCTCGTATGGTCTCCTTTATATTTCATTATATTTGTTTCATTTAATTGAAATTCTAGAAATATATCTCCACAAGGTAGTTAAAAATAAAGAAATCAAATGCAAATATTCAAAAATGACCATCAAATAATTAAAAAGGAGGAAATGAGAATTAAACACTTGGACATCACCCTAGCTGGGATTGCTGGTGGTGGATGCGCTCACTTGTATATCGCAATGACACTACCCCTCTTGAAATCCAGCCATCACAAATTCTACCAAACCAGGAGTTTGATACCAATCCAAACTCTACAATGAAGAATTTGATCCCTATTTAACTATACCAGATTAAGCTTTACTGAAAGCTCATCCATGACACATTGTTGGGCTCCAAACAATCTCCCACTTGGTAAAATATATATGTGCATTAAACACATCCTAGTCCATGTGCAGTAAAGCCTACATCCCATCAACATCAATATCATATATCCCTCGACTTCTTTAATTATCCTACACTAGAGATAATTGAAAAGTCATGAATTCCACTGTATTTTACGCAAACAAATAGGCCCTTAAATCAATTATGAAATATTCCATTATATTTTTATTTTTTTAAATTTGAAAAGTTATTTCGTTGTTATAAAAATACTTCCCCATTAATATCTCCGGCTAAACCAAAGCTTAGTATATATATATCAAATAAAATATTTGCCACATGTTAATGCAAACAAATCTTTAAAATGTTTGCATGGCATCTCAAGGTAAGCCAGAGAAAAGATAATTTTGGATTTTTCATACAAAATATATAATGTCTTCAAAATCCTTAGAAAAATATTATTTAACGTCAAATTTTAAAAATATACATTTAACCTTTATTTGTTTTAGCTATCCTACGTATAAAAAAAATGCTAATAGGAGAGATTATGATAAAAGTAAAGTCAAGTACATACCAAAAAAAAAACAAGAAAGATACATACTAGAAAAAACAACAAATACACTTAAATATACCAAACGACAATACTCTTTAGTAATAGAATAGTTCATAGGAACAGTTTCAGCTAAGTCTATCCACGAGTAGTGATTCATTCATTCGGATTTCTCCTAATTAACATCTGTTCCTGCAAAAACAAATATTCAATATCAGATGGTAGAGAATCCTTGAAGACAGTGAAAATTAGAGGGGCAAATTTAGATAGAGCATTTGCAACTGAATTAGCGATTCTAAAGCATACATAGAGGAGTAATGACAGATTCTTTTCAAAGAACCTACTATTTTCTTCCAAATTGGCAATAGAGTTCATGAGAAAATTGAGTGGCCCTAAAAAGCTTAGCATATTAAAAGAGCATCACCCTCTATGATAACATCATGCAATTGATGAAAGACAACTAGTTCCAATCCTTTGAGCAGCCCATGAAGTTCAACTTGAAGTGGTTTAATTATTCCATCCGAGCTGCATAACTGACAATCATTGCACCAGTATGATCTCGTATAATTCCTCCATAAACAACACAATTTGTAGCCAAGTTTACTGAGCCATCAAAGTTAAGCTTAAGAAATCCATTAAGTGGAACTTTCCATTTTGTAGTACAACAAATGTTGGAGGCACACATCCAACTAATTCATTTGAAATATAGCATTCATGCAGAAGAGAGGCTGATTTAGCATGAATAAAGGCTGGTTGAAGAGGTGAATATTGAAAAAGATAGGAACTCTGGGCTTTTCAAATGTGACAAAGGGTGATAAGTCCAATCGAGGAGGTAGATTTTGAATAATGCCAGAACCAGTCTCCTAATGTTGCAAGGCAAATCACAGTAAATGAAAAGATGGTCAATTGTTCCCGTGCCTTTCTACAACAAATGCAATATGAGGGTAAAGATGGAATAATTTTGTGAAGATGGGCTCGGCTATTCAGACCTCCATGTAGTAAATGCCTACCAAATAACTTGATTTTTGGAGGTATGGGAAGCTACCACTAACGGTGCCAAGGGAGATGAGGTCCATAAGATAAAGGAGTTAGAAATTTATAAATGGCCTTGACTGAACAAGTACCAACTGGTTCATAACGTCACATAACACATCATGGCCACCCAAGCGTAAGTCTAAAATTTTGGTAACATCCTATGTATTTAATTGTTATATATTAAGCTGGTTGAATCCAATTGTAGAAATCAGACAATTGAATTCAATTGATTTGACCATGCACCCAATTGTAGAATTTATGGTTGCAACTCTTCCCCTTTCCTTCCTCAACATCTCTCATTGAAGTATTAAAACAAAAACATCTTCGCTTGTAGTAACTCTTTTTTCTTACTCATTAAGAAACTTCTTTTTCTTAAATGAGCAGGAACTCTCTCTGCTTTTACTCTTCCAAAAACGTCTCTCGCACGCACATAACTGCCCTTCGTAGATGCTTAGGGCTGAACTCATTCCATTTGGCACTCACAACAGATGCATATTGTTCAGCCAAGAGCATGTGATCAAGCCCATCATCCCCGAGAAGTACCTCGATGAGAAGAACATCTTCTAATTAAACCAATCAAGCCGATTTGTCATTGGTGGTCCTCATGGCGATGCTGGGCTTACTAGTCGCAAGATCATTATTGACACCTATGGTGGGTGGGGTGCTCACGGAGTAGTGATTTCTTTGGTAAGGACCCAACCAAGGTGGACCATAGTGGTGCCTACATTGTTAGACAAGCAGCCAAGAGCATTGTTGCCAATGGGCTGGCAAGGAGGTGCCTTGTGTAGGTCTCATACGCCACTAGAGTGCCTAAGCCACTCTCAGTGTTCATCAACACTTATGGGATGGGCAAGATACCAGACAAGGACATAATAAATATAGTGAAGGAGAGCTTGGATTTTAGGACAGTGATGACTGCCATAATCTGGCTGTGGGCATTTTGGAAGGGATGATCATGACCTTACCTAGGAGGTGGTGAAGCCCCTCAAGTGGGACAAGCCCTTTGTTTAGAGAGAGACAGAGATAGAAAGAAGAAATATTGATGCTAATGTGCCTATATTTTCCCTTACGAGTGCTGATAGTTGGTGGGGTTACTACTTACTGCTACTGCCTCGTTACTTGCATTATTATATTGAAATGATATCCCTTTTTCTTTTTTCTTTTTTTTTTCTTTGGTGTCTGTTAATGTCATGGTCTAAGGGTGTGTCATTAGGTGTTTGGTTCTTTTTGGGAAAAAGAGAAGAGAAATAGATATGCCACGGGGCTTGAGTTTATTAGGTAGTGGGTATGGAAGAAAATTGTTGGAGTGAATGTGTGTTTTATTTTCTTTCTTTTTTTTCTTTAATGGATAGAAAAGTCATCATGATATGCTTTTTTTTTTAAAGGCCTCTTACCCTAGTGGTAAGAGGTATTGGTTCTTACATGCCTGCCTGATCAAACCTTGGCCAAGCACCTTTCCTCGACCGAGGCCTTCTTTCCTCGGAAGAGGGTTTTCCAATCTCACCCAAGGTCTTTTTTCTCAAAAGAGGGTTTTCTAACCTCACCCAAGGTGTCTCCCCTCACTAGAGTCCCAACCCCTTAAGGCTGAGATAGAAATAATAATAATAATGGATGCAAATCATTCTCCCATGAAACTTGGTGCACGAAATGATTGGACGGATTTACAAGTCTAAGGAGGCTCAACCAAGTGAAGGAATGAATATGTTATGTGCTGAAAGCCAATGACCCTAGAGTAAGTAAGCACTAAGTTTGGTTTTCGTTCATGTTTAGGTCAATCTGAAAATGACGTGAATGACAATTTATGTACTTAGTGGTTGACCCGCCTTGTGATGGGTTTATGGTTTTTGATATCAAGCCGAGCTTGTGCTTTATATAGGTCAGGTTTGGTCTACTTATGGAATGAAAATTTTTTTTAAATTAAAATAAACTCATTTGTTGGAACTGTAACTTCGCATTGAAAATTTTAGTGAATAAAACATACATACATGTAAATGGGTTGGCAACACCCTACACCCCACCAACTTATTATAAAACCAACCCCTAATAGTTAAATATCATGTCATAAATTATTTCTAAATTTGTTATTCTTAATATCATTTATATAGAAATTATCATATTACAGACTTCTTAAGATTTTTTAAATTTCTCTATATTTTACAATGATATTGCACAGGCATATTTTAATAATTACTACTTACTCTATTTTGGACCTTATTAGGTAAAATGTAATTGCCGACTTAATAATGTAGCCCCTTTTCTGAATGGAGGGATTTTTTTTCTATCCAAAAAATAAGAAAAACAAAACAACAAATACTACTTACTCGAATGCAAACAAACAAAAACATGCTGCATAACTACTAACCAAGTAGTTATCTTCTTCCCCATTCGTGAATTCGTGAAGAAGGGCTGGCCCTTTCCCATCACATAACTAATTGCCAGTAGTCACTCCTCATGGAAGGTGGGCCAAAATTCACACAATTCACGATGTCGATTCCCATGCTAAAGTCGATTCGACTATGCAAACAACAAGAAATAGCTCCATTTTTTTATTCTTCTTTCTATGTCCGGCGTCTTGGCCTAGTGGCCAAGAGTGGAAACATCAAGGTGCAACTAGGGATCCCTGATGGGCGTGGTGGGCGCTATGGGAGTTAATGTCTTATCCACCCGGACACAACCTGAGATTCCCAAATACCTCCAAATTTGGTCAGCTAAATTATCGAGAGATTGTTTGGTCCACATGTCTTCATTATAAAACAAACTCGATAATGCGTTACAGAAACTGAAATTTGGGCCAAAGCTTGGAATTCCATTATCCGGTTCACGAATAATACGTAACGGGAACCGAAATTTGGGCGAATTTTGGAATTCCAGAACCCGTTTAATGAAGAAATCGCAAATCGATTTCCGATCAGACACTGGAAAGAAAGCCCTAAATCTCACTCTAATAATCTCTGCAACCGGCAACGATTTCGCATCGTCCAATTTCCAGATCGAACGCCAAAAGCGAATCGAACGATTCAGAAAAGTCTCGAACGAATAAAATCCCAGCCGTCTAGATTGAAACAGAGCATGAGAGAGAGAGAGAGAGAGAGAGATTTACCTTGATGTTCTTCTTCTTTTCTTCGGCTTCGGCTCGTTTTTCCAGATTTGCAACGTTACGAAACCTGCGCTTGGGGTTTTTGACGATCGAAACGGCCTGGCGCCACTGATTCAACTCCTCCTGCGAGGGGTTCTTAGCCGGGAGGCTGAAGTTCTTCTCCAGATATTTCTCCATCTGAACAACCTTTGAAGGAGAGAGAGAGAGAGAGAGAGAGAGAGAGATTCAAAGCCTTAGTTCGTCTGCATATTGATGTTTAGAAAGTGAAAGAAGACGAGGAGAGGGAGACAAGCTCACGGAGAGGAGGAAGATCCTTGCTTTCCCTGGCGGGAAGTGGATGTGGATGTGGATGTGGTTCTGTGATAAGAATGGAATGGGAGTAACGAAAGTAGTGACGTGGGAGACCAACTAATCAGAGGAAGCCTGCCGCAGAGTAATGATACATGCACAACCGGTTTCACAACCGGTTTCACAACCCATTTGATTTGGCATGTCACGTGGAAATATTGGGCCCCACCTATGTATTGGGCGGTAAAAGGCAAAAATTGCCTGCCCAGCCTTGCCTTGAAGCGATTCATGGGTGGCTTGACCATTGGGCAAGAAAAGCCTCTGCTTTAGGCCCCCCAAAATAAATAAATAAATAAGGCCCTAAAAAAAAGCAATTCCTATCTCTCTATTTTTTCAATCCCAAAAAATAAGGCCTCATAAAAAAATTGAAGCAACTTAAATCTTTTTAAATTTCAAAAAAAGCAATTATCATTATTTTGTTTCTCATAAAGAATAAGGCTTCATAAAAATAATTAAAGCAACTACTATCTTTTTACATTCCAGAAAAAACAACTACTATCTTTACATATTTCAAAAAAATAATAATAATAAAGTTCATTTTCACCATTGAGAAAGTGTTGCCATTTAAAGAAAAATAGAAAACCCTAAAATTACAACAAGCAAAAAATCATTTTCTGTTCTAAAAAAATTCATAGAAGATATCTTCAAATATAATCTCTTTTTTTTTTTATATTGAAGAAGTTGCATCAAATTCAAATATAATCCATAACTATAAATCACAAAATTAGATCCTATGGTTCTATGCTTTAAAAAATTTATTTTTAATTCCAAGCCAATATTATATGTTAATTATAGTTAGTGCTCATTTTATTTGTTAATATTATTAGTTATAATTTATAAATATTAAATATGTCTACTAGAAAATATTGACAATACTTATAATTGTTGCTTCTACATAAAGAAATATTTCAAAATTAAAATTGATAAAATCCTAATTTAGATCAATAAAGTCACATGAAAGATTAGGTGGATTAGCTATACTATCAATTGAAAAAGATATGTTAGCAAAACTTGATTATAAAGACTTAATTAGCAATATTGGATTACAAAAAAAGAAAAAATAATAATTTTAAATAAAATATTTATAATAACATTAAAAATATAAAAAATGCCTCATTTAGGATTATCGCTTTAGGCCTCAACTTGTTTCGAGCCGGCCCTGAAGCGATCAAAACATCCCGAGAAGAAAAAAAAGCAGAGAAGAGGAAGAGAAGCAGAGAAAGTGAGAAACAGAGAAGAGGAAGGGAAGCAGAGAAAGAATAAAGAAGGAGAAGAAGATTGCTCCAGCCCCATCTTTGTAGCTAACTTTATCAATTTTTTTTTTTTCCTGTTGTTGCTTCACCCGTGGCACCAAATAGAGGTGGCAACTGATCTTAGGGATGGGATGTTGGGCACCAAACAGAGGCACCCTTTGGTTTAGAGGAGATGGTCTGGGATCTATTTGTTTTTACTGGATTCTGAGATGGGATGGGTTCAAGGGTCCTGTTTTTTTTTTTTTTGGTGGTTTTTTTTTTCTTCCACCTTTTTGAGTTTTTCATTTATTTTATTTGGTTTCATTAAATTGATAAAGTTAGTGGAAATGTGGTTTTTTGTTTTCTTTTTTTTTTTCGCTGGATATTGGGCTCCAATTCGGCGCCCCCCCCTCCCCCGGTACTATTTTTTTGTTTAATTCCACCCCGTTCAGTTTTCTGCAATGTGAGAAATTTTTTTTTTCGGTTTTTGTTAATTATAATGCTAGGTGATTGTTAAGGCTCTCTCTAGCTGTTGTTGAAGAGGAAGACGTGAGTAGGATGTTTACTGACTAACATTGATTAATTGTAATGGATTGATTAATAGTAATGGTAAGAAGTGTTTAACGATAAATGAATTGTTAACAGTGAGTTTTAATTCAACACAGGTCTTGCTGTCACTCAATTGGTGGAGAAGAATGTAACATATATTTAAGTAGGCTTGTTTTTCATTTAATGAAAAATATGTTTGTTTTTGTCAATTATGTGGGATTTTGATGTGTTTGTCAGTGGTTTAGATTGTGGGGTTGTGTTGGATTTGGAAAGTAATCTAGGCACGTGTTCACTTCAAATATCACTTTTAAAAAGTTATTCTAATTTTGTCTGCATATGTACATGTAGGTTGTCTCTCTATGTGAAAACCGTATTGCTTTTTAATGTCGTCTTCGAGTATGTGATCCACATTAAATGTTCAACTTTCTAATATATAATTTCTATAAAATTTTTTATTTAATTTATTTGCTTCATTTGAGTTCTTAGGTCAAGAATTTGTAGGAAATCCATCACCGCATCCATTACGGAATTTAGAATGGGCGCCAAAGTGCCCATGTGGATATGGATATATGATTCTCAAGACGTCCCGTACAACATCTAATCCTGGACGAAAATTTTGGAAATGTCCAGATTTACATGTAAGTGTTTATCCATTTCATTTCCATAATTTTTTTTCCACTAAAATATTCAATTCTGCATTTGATATAAATTTGTTTGTAGGGAGAAAAAGGTTGTGGATTGTTGATTTGGATGGATGAAGTTGTATCTGAACATATTCTTGACCGAAGGTCTGGACATGGACAAGATGATATTAAAATGGAAGAAATGAAAAAAAAACTTGAAGAGCTTAAGCAGGATATGAAGCATGAGTTTCGAGTTTTGAGAGAAAGCATAGAAGTTCAAAATATGCAGCAACGACCTACAAATTTTCATGTTTATGTGTTAATGATTTTCTTACTCTTTATTGCCCATATATGGAGTGGAACTCAGGGTAGAATAGGATAGTGTTGATTTACTCTTCATGTGATCACTTTTTGGGTTTTGTCCATGCAAGCCATATGGTATATGGGTTGTCAAATTTTTATGTTTATTAGCTTTGACTGATAGTGAAACTGTTATTAGAAAAAACTGTAATTTAAAGACTTCAAGGTGATGAGGTTGTCCTGATGTTGTATTAATTATTGCTGTCCTAATATTGTGTTTTTGTCTTCCTGGAACTTGTTACTGACAAGTTGCAGTTAGTTATAATCATATTAGCCAAAGCTATGTTTGTAATTGAATTCACCCAATTCACAAGCAGATCAAATATTTTGGCAGAAGGTGATTACTCCATTAACTAAGCATCTGGGGAGTCCTGGATATCAAAATTAATAATATTAGATGGACAATACTTTTCTGAATCACTTCACTTCACTGATAGATGTCATATATTCAGAGATTGAATTCCATATATTTTGTCCCATCCTCGATTCTGCCAAGGTCTTCAAACTGATTGCCAATTGGTTCCTCCAAGATTGCACACAAAATATTGGATCATGGAATTGAATTGTGACATGTACAAGCAAATGAACGAAACGAGGTTAGAGAACTTCAACCAAATCTTGGTTTTGAGCTGTGCCAGAAATCCTAATTCTTACAAAAGAGCCGACAACTTTCTCTTGGAACTTGTCCATAACGGAAAGCATATCCTCCAACACCTTATGTCTCAAGTAAATTAAGTTGATATTATGAGCATCGATAGCAGCAAAATCATCAAGATTAGTCTATAGCCACCCTCTCTCATCAACCCTTTTACGTGACTTTCGTCTCTTATCTGAACCCGTATTTGTCAAAGCATCGTTGTCACCTTCCATCTCCATTTGCATAGCATCAGTATTAGAGCTTCCTCCCATAGTTTTATTTTTCAGAAGAAAGTGTGGTTCTAGAAGCTTTAACATCTCAAGTTGTCCAACACATTCTTTTCCAAACAGATTTCCAAGCCTTGAGTCACAAATTATTTGAGTTTTCTTGCGAGGATCACGAAGATTGTTCCTTTTAATATATTTCAACAAGAGAGCCTTAACGTCAATCTGGGATAAAGCAGATGTATCACCATCCTTCATGTGAGCAACAAACTCTAGAAGCTCCTTCGAAGCCCACTCCACCTCCTCTAAAACTGATTTTCCTTCACCACCAACTTTCCCTGCACTACGAAGCCCCCCTTTAGTAGTAAAGGAGCTTGACCGCTTCACTTTTTTACCTTTAGAACTACTTGCTTCACCAAGGCCTGAAGAGCTGTCTGAACTGGAACCTCGATCATCAGCAGCATCACATGGCTCATGTGAAGGTCCCTCATCAAAAGCTTTGCCATTTGATGGATTTCTAGCTTTAGTAAGTTCTTCCAGAGTTAATGATAGCTTTCCTTTCAAATCTAACCAATATTCCTTGAATAGATACTCCCAACTATTTTTGTCACTGAAATCTACTTTAGCCTGCATATGTATACCCAAACCAGTAAAAAGTTAAATGGAAAAATGTATAATTTTAAAAGCAAGCTCAAATCTTATCGGCAGAATGGCTGTATCAATAGACAAGTAAAATTTTAACTAGGTAAGAAGGAGAGAGATGAATGAAGTATGATAATAGCTATTACAATTTAGAAGCATGAGCTGCTCAGAAGACAGGTCTTATAAGCACTTCTAGACTCTAGTTAGTAAAATAGATTACATTTCCACTTCTCATCATGCTGCTTAACAAAAATAGGTATGAATACACTATTAAAGAACCCTTTCAATCATGTATTTAGAATTAAGACAACCTACTAAGAAGAACAAACCATATGCGAGATGAGAAATTATTGTACTCAGGTGCCAATGCTGAAAATTACAATAAAAATGGATGCAACTGAACTTGAATTATTTTTTACTGCTGGATTGAAATGATCATCATCTTCAGTCCTATGGGATCATATGATTGCCAGATATCAGAAAGATGAGGTAAGAAATGCCATGGATAAGTGGGACACAGATTTTCCACATAAAATTGAAGAATTGACATGACATAATACAGTTAAGAAGACCATTTAGAAGTACCCAGGTATCATAGAAGACCATTCAGCTTTGTTAGAAGTTGCTTAAGATTTATTTACACACGCATTAGACATATTCAAATCAGAACATCCATAAGAATGTAGCCTGCACCCATATACTGGAAGAAATCCTGTATACTGCAAATGGTTTGCTGTGAAATTTCACCTCTACTACAAAAGAATATGAAGTTAAATTCCAAATATACATCCTTGAGGCTAACTGAAACAATGTACAACAGTATAGACAGTATTGGAACATCAAAGGCAATAAACGAGTTGGTACTGCCCACTCTGATTTGTATGCAGCTGGTTGTTCATTAGAAATACATTAGAAATATTCATCTTTCAAACATTACAACAACACCTCCAAATACTACACTGCAACTACACTACAACAACACATCAAAATATAGAACCAAAAGCATAAAGTAATTGAGTACTCAAAATACATGTTCTCCACACAGTGGATCAAAGCACTACAACATCTCCAAATCTAGAATCACTAGCATTCAAAGTTTTTCAGTCATGATCTTCAATCCCATTCAAAATTCATAGTGTGTTCTTCATGACGCATGAAAACCTACATTGTCACAAAAAACAGAAAACCCTTTCATTAGTAAAAACACATGTAATTTCTATGGTATGGAAAAAAATGAAATATGCATACCTGTGGTTGCATTTGAAAGCCAATGTATGGTTGACTAAAATATAAACTCGTGCCAACAAAATTTGGATAGTCATTCATGTTTGCTTGTTGCATTTCAAACTCCTACATTATCACATTATACTTTTAGTCAATTTAACATTAAAACCATTACAAACTTAGTACAAAATAATTCATTCTTACTTTAAATTTTAAACTTGATTGTGTTTCGAGCACTTCAGAACTCATGGCAGTGGTTGTCTCAAAATCCTAACATATATAAAGTAACATGAGTTAGCGAGTACCGAAAATAAATAAAAGTAAATAAAAAGGAAAAAATTAATGCTTTTGACCTTCTCTATACTTGCCTCAATAATTGTGGTCTTATTCTTTGTCTTCTTCATTTTTTTCTTAATTGCTTGCTCAACTTTAGACTTCTTCCTATTACCTGGTGGTCGCCCTTTTTGACGAGCAGCAATTGGATCAAGTATGGTTCTGTTTTCTTTTAGAATTCCAATATCATCCCCACATGAGAGTGAAAGCTTATCTGTACCCACAACTTCATCTTCTTCCATTTGTTCCGAAAGCATATCCCGTATCTGTGCCATCACCTTCACACACCGACTTTCAGACTTTGATGCTAATTCGGCAACCTCATGGAAGGCATTGCACATCTTATCAATGCGGCGTGCTTCCGGTTTGATAGACCAGTTGTCATAACTGATGCAAATCTTGCTGTGCCTCCTTTCAACAATTTTACTCCATCTCTTTAAGATGTACTTGTCCGGCACTCGATAAATTTCTTTATCTATCAAGACTGCAATTTGATGCCTGCACAATGTTCCCCTATACTCAAATAGTCTGCAATTACAATTAACTTCATGAGTGTCCTTATTCAACCAAACATTGAAAGATGCACGCCGATGACTGTCTCCATATGATACATCTTCACCAACTATGTATTCATAAAAGCCAGCATATTCCTTTAATGAAGACAAGTGACAATAAATCTTTCCAATTATCTCCTTCTGAAACTCCTTAAATTTTGCAGTAGTGTAAGCAATTTGAAATTGCTTCTCCATCTCATAATGTGTAATGTAAGGGATGCATGCTTTGAAAGAATTAAAATCTTCAAGTTTTTCATTTTCAACCTTTTTAGCCAATGCATTCTCATATTGCCCAACGAACTGTTTCAAAGTTGTCTTCGAATTGACAAACCCATCAAAGAATGCATGCATGCTTTCACTCCGTTGAGTTGTTGACATGCCTGCCCAAAACATATCTTTGACAAAGGCAGGAACCCAACGATGTCTCTCTTCATACAACCCAAGCAACCACTCATTATTTTCAAATGCATACTTCCCAATGAATTTATCCCATCCTGCTTCAAATTCTTCTTTCGTCAATGAATCGTAAATAACATTTTGCATACAAAACTTGATTGACTCATACTGTTTATACCCTCTCAATTTTTCAGGCAGTTTTTTCATAATATGCCATAAGCACCACCGGTGTCGTACATTTGGAAAAACGATTTCAATAGCCTTTCTCATGGCTTTGTCTTGATCTGTCACTATTGCATTGGGAGAACACCCACGCATGCATTTTATCCAAGACTGAAATAGCCATATAAATGAATTTGTATCTTCGTTTGAAATCAATGCACACCCTAACAACGTTGATTGCCCATGGTGATTCACCCCCACAAAAGGAGCAAAAGGCATGTCATACTTGTTAACCAAGTATGTTGTGTTAAAAGTAACTACATCACCAAACTCCTTAAATGCCGCTCTGCTCCTTGCATCTGCCCAAAACACATTCTTTAGTCAAGCCTCTTCATCTAAATCCATTGTGAAAAAGAATTCAGCATTGTCATCATGCATCTTCATAAAGTAATTAAGCATTGCAGTAGCATCTCCTTCACCGAGCTGTAAACGCCTGTAATTATTGAGATAATTTCTACAATCTTTTTCTAGAAAGGGTACATTATCGTGCCCCCTTGCCTCAATCACAAATGAATTGAAAGTCTTGTTTAGCCTAATGCCTGATTGATCATTCAATAGAAGCCTCTTTTTTGCAGCTGAATTAAGAGCCCGATGGCATCTGTAAAATCGGGATTTACTTGGACTTAACTGATGGTTATGATCAAGTACCACTGTAGTTAACAACCATTTTTCATCTGGACAGAGAAGTACGGCACATCTAGCTTTGCACTCAGTTTTTGATTGTGGGTACAATTTTATGGGGTTGTTACCATTGAACCTTTGCTTTCCATTATGGCTACAAGCAATGACCATATACTTCAATTTCCCATCAGGTCCCTTTTTAGATGACCGTATTGCCACACCAAAACCTTTTTCCTTCCCATATCTTTTGTAAAGTTCCATGAATTGATCTATAGAATCAAAAACCATCCCAGCCTTAGGTTCCTCTTGATTCTCTTCTACATTACTTAGTTTATTTATTTCATTGTCAATAGCATCATTGAGCTCCACTTCTGTTTCATCCATGATCTAAGAGTATCTGCAAATTAATACAACATAACTAATAAAACAACTTCTATGATCTAATTTGTAAATAATATCTACTGTAGTGGATAAACATCTTAGAGGCAACACATTTGGCTGACAGCTAGAGAGAGCCTTAACAATCACCTAGCATTATAATTAACAAAAATCGAAAAAAAAAAATTTTTTCTCACATTGCAGAAAACTGAACGGGGTGGAATTAAACAAAAAAATTGTACCCGGGGGGGGGGGGGGGGGGGGGGGAGGGGAGGGCGCCGAATTGGAGCCCAATATCTAGCGAAAAAAAAAAAAAGAAAACAAAAAACCACATTTCCACTAACTTTATCAATTTAGTGAAACCAAATAAAATAAATGAAAAACTCAAAAAGGTGGAAGAAAAAAAAAACCACCCAAAAAAAAAAAAAAACAGGACCCTTGAACCCATCCCATCTCAGAATCCAGTAAAAACAAATAGATCCCAGACCATCCCCTCCCATCTCCTCTAAACCAAAGGGTGCCTCTGTTTGGTGCCCAACATCCCATCCCCAATATCAGTTGCCACCTCTATTTGGTGCCATGGGTGAAGCAACAACAGGAAAAAAAAAAAAAAACAAAAGAGAAGAAAGCTACAAAGAGGCATCCCTATTGACTTTCCATCCAAGATGCCATTTCAAAATACCTGGCGGGCAGCGGCGAGAGAGTCGGTGAGCAGGGGCTGAGATGACTCGATGAACAGGGCTGGGGCTGAATCTTCTGCGATTAGGGAGAGAGTCGGTGAGCAGGGGCTAGGAAGACTCGCTGAACAGGGCTGGGGCTGAATCGTCTGTGATTAGGAAGAGAGAGTCGGTGAGCAGGGGCTGGGAAGAGACATTGAGCACGGCTAGGGCTGGATCCTCTGCGATTAGGGAGAGACGCGCACATGAGCAAGGGCTGAGAAGGCTTGATTTCTGCACAGATGGGGCTGGAGCAATCTTCTTCTCCTTCTTTATTCTTTCTCTGCTTCCCTTCCTCTTCTCTATTTCTCACTTTCTCTGCTTCCCTTCCTCTTCTTTGCTTTTGTTTCTTCTCGGGATGCTTTGATCGCTTCAAGGCAAGGCTGGGCGGGCATTTTTTGCCTTTTACCGCCCAATACATAGGTGGGGCCCAATATTTCCATGTGGCATGCCAAATCAAATGGGTTGTGAAACCGGTTGTGCATGTATCATTACTCATTCATAAAGGCGTTTCATTCATGTGTGATTAATTTGAAGGTGGGCCACACCTTAACCGGTTTAAATTTGAGGGAGAAATTTTACTTTTATTTTTAAGACGTTTTTATTTTATATTTAGGCCTATTGATGAATTAACGAACTCCTGTATGACATGTTTCCGTAATGCTAGAATTTCATTATTTGGAAATTTTTATTGGACAATTTCTCATGAGAAATGATTTTCATGGACTTAAAAAGAAAATTAACTTTTAGGGGTTTCTTTTAGCCTAAAGAGAGATTCATTAGAAAATAAAATTACATCCAAATGATAGATCTTTAAAAATAAAAGATAAAAACCAAAAGACTCCATGGCCATGCGGCTATGCTTTTTTTTTTTTCTCATTATATTCAGGCGCATTGATAAATTAAAGTACTCGCCTATATGACATGCGGTGTGTGTAATGTTGGAATTTTTTGGTATGGTAACGGAGGTTTATCTTTGGCAATTTTAGAGAAAAGTAATCAACCCCATGATAAATGATTTTAATGGAACCTATTTGTTTGAACTCTACCAAATTATAAATAGAGAGGTGTTTCTCATTGTTTGTGGAAGTACTCTCCCCATGCGTGTGGAACTCCTCTCCTCTAAAATAAATAAATAAATAAATAAATAAAGAAAAAAGAAAAAGGAAAGAAGTCATTAGAAAGGTGATCAAGGATACGAAGTATAGGAAAATCATATTTGTTTGCCTGAAGGGTAAAATAAAATAAAATTAAGTGGACATATCAAAAAAAAAAAAAAGATGAAAGGTTTAAGTAAAAGCACAAAATGACAAAAAGATACCCTTAAAATGCAAAAAAAATGCTAAAAAAAGTATTCTTAAAAGACGCTAAATGACAAAAAAGTTATTTTTTATTTTATTGCACCATTCATACAAAACAAACATGCCTACATTCTCATCTATTCTTGATTCAATTTTTATTAAAAGAGGATATCAATTTAGCCATGAATTCCTTTTTAAAATGCTACAGCACTGGCCTCAAGGTTTTAGGGTCCACTTATTATTAATTAAATTGCTTCATATGCATCCATTTCTATTGAAATGTCACTAATTTTAATTTAGAGCTATATATATTTTTTGTTGTGGGCGGAGGACTTCTTAGATAGCTTGTACACGAAAAAGGACATCTATATATTATTGCACAAACGTAGTTCTGTGGGGCCAATCACATTTTTTTAACAATAGAGGGGGGCAACGTTATTACCGCTCTCTTGTACATAAACCAATGCAACGGGTTCCTTATTCTCTCTTTTTCTTTCTATAATCAACTATAACTTCTTCTCTATAAATGGATGTAGTCTCGAATTGCTCCTTCCTCTTCCTGTAGAGAATGACCAATGGTAGATCATCCACCTTAGAATTGCCACAACCCATGTGCAACAAAAAAAAAAAAAAAAAAATCTATAGTTTAGTGTATGAGAGAAGGATCAACATGAAGAAGAAATCCTTTTCCAAAACATTTGTTTTCTTTGTTTTTGGGGTGAGGTGAAAATAAAATAAAAGGAAAGGAAACTGAAGCCTAGAAATGAAAGGTTGGAGAAGATGATGGAAAAGATAAAGAGAGTCTACACGTGGAAATGAATGATGAATCTAGGTGTGAGAGGAGATGATGCTTATTAAGAGGGGAGGAATGGAATGAAAATTGTTGTTGTTGTGTGTTTTGTAGGTTTGGTTTAGTTTTTCTTTTTTTTAAAAGAATGGAGAGAGATGGCGAATGTTATAATTGTAATATGATTTTGAGTTATTATCTCTTGTATTACACTTAAAAGTGCTGGCTAATTTATGGATTGGATAAAACTCTAGTTTTAGTTAAAGTTCTATTTCTATTTATTTTAGACTTAGAGTTTAAAAAGATAAAAGAGTCCCATAATAGCTAAATTATAGTATTTTTCTAAAGATAACTTGGATTAAAAAAGTCATATCTTACAAACCGACCATCGGATATGGGCAAGAAACCTACCGTTGGAAAGCTCATTCAAAGTAGATATCCGTAAGTTTTAAGATTGAGTCAATTGAAGTTAAAATGATAAAGTTATGGCATTAGAAGTTTGCAAAAATTATACTATCCAAAATTAAAAAACTAGCATTGTGTGGATTTTTTATTTCTATTTTAAGTAGAACTTTCCTTTTTTGTGCCAAATTCTCTCCTCACTGAATTACTATTATGAGGCACACAATTGGGGATATAAAAAGGGGTTCTCTCTCAACCTTAGAGTATGGAACACAAATCTCAATATTTTAAGTAAAGATTATATCTTGGAGATCATTTTCTTTAGAACTTTTATTGGAAAGTTGAAGGGCTAAAGCTTTGCTCTAGAGATCTTCGTCTTCTACATCTCTTTGTGGAAGATTATCTTTTAAGCGTAGAAAATCTGAGGAATCGAGCTATCAATTAGAAAGCGTCTAGTTCACTGGATTTATAGTAGGCAACGACAGGTGGTTGTTGTAAAGTGATTTTTTACAGGAAGTTGATACTACAGAGTTATGCAGATATCTGTAAGTGGCTTGTAACTATATGACAATTCAAAGTGCTTGATTATTAGTCCAATACAGATGCATGGTTCTTTCTTGGTTTGGGTTTCCACTTAAAAATTGTGTTCTTGTGGTGTATGCTTTTGTGTTTGATTTATTTCCGTTGCGTAGTTGTTTATTTGTACATATATTGTTGAGATTGATTGTATTGATTCATTCTAAAAGACCCCATAAAACTTTCAAAGAATGATGAGGACGAAGAAGACACCAAGACATTATCATCACTCAATACAAACCAACGAGGACATTATCGCTCAGTCAAAAGGCAAAAAAGAAGAAAAAAGTTAAAATTGGCGAGAGAGCTTTTTTTCTGCACTTAGAACTACGATGCTCTTTTTCGTGCACGTGACATCTAAGGGGTTTTTCCGTAGAATCCTCTTTAATTTATCATGGATCCAACTGTTATTTACAACTATCAGAATATATTAGATGAAGTATATAGTTAGCTCTTAAGACCGTTTAGAAAGTATAGTTTAATCTAACAAGAGCTAAGTAGATTAATGCATAAAAATAATAGCTTTAATTTTCAAGTTCTAATTTACAACTAGTCAGTTTGGTAAATTTTTTAGAGAAAAAAAACGCTCATATTTTTACAATAGAGTGTTTGGTGAACATGCAAAAAAGAGCTTATTAAAGGGGTATTTCTCTATTTTTTTTCCTAAAAATTCTCTACCAATAGCGCCCACCTTTAAAAATACAATATCAGACTTCCATTTAGGAATCACAAAATGGGGCTACCTTTTTGTGATTATAAACATGACACCTATCTTTAAGAATGGTGGTAATTGGAGCTCACCTTTTATAAATTACAGTGTAGAACCCCCACATTTGCCTCATAATCTTGAAATTTTATGAGATCATTTTCATCCAAAACACTAGTAAATTTACATTGTTCACCTCCTTCCACTTTAGCTAAAAAACCACTCTACCAAAAAGAAAAAAACAAAAAACAAAAAGTAATCCCCTATTAGTGGGGTTGAATACTCAGGGGTGGCTATTGGTGGTCATTGCCCTGTTATAAAAGCACCCTTTATATTCATGGTCTAAGATCTCAGACCCCATTGAGCTACCACTTATCCCAAAACCTTAATGTGATAGGAAAGGTAGAATCAATGGTTTTACTATCTTCTTGGTTATGTTCGGAGGCATTCGTGCATCACTCCACACGGGTGCCCGACGGTTATACCAGGGACCTAACATTCCCCCCTCATTAATACCACCCAAGGAGAGACTCAAACCCCCAACCTCACCAGGCTATGATACCACTTGAAAGTCTTTTAATCTGAATACAGGTTACGGTCCCTATACAGATTTCTCATATGAAGATAAACCAATAATCAAACTAAGTCAAAAAGCAATCACCACAAGAGATGGACACAGTATTTTTTATGTGGAAAACCCAAATGGAAAAAAACAACGGGACCAACCACTGGTCCACCTGTTGGAAGTAGGTGGGTCTCGTGGATAGATTTTCAAAACTTTTGACCCACTTGACACAGGGATCAACTATCCATAAGACCAAAACCCAATCCAGGATGCGTTACCCTCAACCTCGTGACCATGTACAGTACAATTATACCAGCACTAAACATCCAAAATAACCTACGACATGCAAGAAGTAGATCATACCTTTGGAGACCCGCAGTGCTCTAATGGACTTCTTCAAGACCTCTTAGCCTTCCACGCTATGACCCCCGAATTGGATTTCTTTTCTCAAGAAGAACGGTGGAATCTTCAGGAGAAAATCCCAACTCGAGACTCCAAGGAACTAGAAGAAAGGAGAGGAGAGTAACTCGCGCAACTCTTGCACGAAAGGGTTTTGAGCGTAAGAGGAACTCTTTTGGGCGTCCAAGGATATTTTATAGACTTCCAAATCTCTCCCTTGTCTAATTGAAATAGAAGTCTTACTTCCAAAGCAATTAGCAACTTTCTCCTTTCCAAACTCTTATTTCTAGAGTCCAAGTCGGATTAGTGTTTTCCAATATCTTGGGCTAACGTGGGGACCACTAGGGATTCCTTAGAAAGCTGGCTCCAACTGGAACACCGCGACCCCACATCTCATGTGCAATCCGGGCCCACAGTTAATTGCAAATAACACCACTATATAAATGCAATTGCACTCCAGTCTTAGGAATAAATTACAATGAAGACCCTAAACTTCCCAATTACCACAAAGTAGGCCCCTCTATCAATATCCGTGGATCAATTGGAATAAATCCGTCTCTTCCAATCTAAGTTCCACATCTTATTATCCTTGAGCCCCAATTAATCACAGTAATCATCAGTACCATCCAATTAACTCTTAATTGAGATGGGTGCGCACTTATTAATGACAAATCCATTAATTGGCACAAGGGGATAATAGAGATAGATTCCATCTTGATCATTCAACGTTCCCATAGTTCTACTACCATATACCCAAGACACTGAGGTGTTAACCTATAGTCGGCCTCACTCATTGGTGACTCAAAGCAAATGAATAGATAGAAACTTGAGTTCGTCAATGTCTCAGGATTGAGAGCCTATTGCTAGGGAATTATGATAGCATACCTTATTATTGAGACGGAATACCATAAGGTGCATCTCATGGTCCTTCAATACATCCAATGTACCGGCACTTTTGATCCAGAATCTTACATTCTGATGATCGAGACAAATCACACTATCTCATAATGATCAAAGTGCTGCAACCTTATCAAATGAGATGCCCAGTCTCATTACTGGTTGTGAAGCTATTTTAAGTATAAGATTTGTGACATATATCTCCTGCGCGTGGATCTCATCCATGCACATATATCACATCTAATATACTAATGGGACCCGGTTCAACTCATGAACCATTATGTCATACGTATTGGTCATGTGCATGAAGTAGTAAAATAACATTCATCTCATGAAAGTAAAGCATGTTTTTATTGATAAATAAAGAAATTAATCAATTTATTACATCAACTGATGGATTGAGTCCACAAAATCTAACAATCTCCCACTTGGGCTCAATGCCAGTCAGGGTTGCATCTCATGCCCATCCCTTCTACATGTTGCTCAAAGACTTTGGTAGTCAAAGGCTTAGTAAAGGGATCTGCCAAATTGTCTGCAGAGGCTATCTTGGTAATAGCAATATCACCTCTCTGCACAATCTCTCTGACTAAGTGATACTTCCTCTGTACATGCTTTTGGCTTTTATGGCTTCTGGGTTCCTTTGACTGAGCGACTGCCCCGCTGCTGTCACAGTAAACTGTGAGTGGCTGTCGTGCCAAAGGTACCACCCCAAGTTCCAAAAGGAATCTTTTAAGCCATACTGCTTCCTTAGCTGCTTCACAAGCTGCTACATATTCAGCCTCCGAGGTTGAATCAGCGGTACATTCTTGTTTTATACTCCTCCAGCTGATAGCTCCGCCTCCAAGCATAAATACATAACCAGAGGTGGATTTCCTAGAATCCTTATCTGACATAAAGTCAGAATCTGTGTATCCGACTGGAATCAACTCATCACTGCTATAAATCAACATGTAATCTCTAGTCCTTCTCAAGTATTTGAGAATACATTTTACAGCAGTCCAATGTTCAGGTCCTGGATTAGATTGATATCTGCTGACTAGGCCCACTACATAACAGATATCTGGTCTAGTACATAACATAGCATACATGAGGCTACCAACAGCCGAAGCGTATGGTATCGACCTCATTTGCTCCTTTTCCTCGGGTGTCTTAGGACACTGATCCTTGGAAAGGTGCACTCCATGCCTGAAAGGTGTGATACCCTTCTTGGAGTCTTGCATTGCAAACCGTACTAGCACCTTATCTATGTATGCAGCTTGGGATAAACCAATCATCCTATTTTTCCGGTCTCGATAGAGTTTGATCCCTAGGATGTAGCTAGCTTCTCCCAAGTCCTTCATATCAAAAGTCTTGGCTAACCAAACTTTTACCGTTGACAACATTCCTATGTCTTTCCCGAGGAGAAGGATGTCATCGACATATAAAACCAGAAAAACTACCCTGTCACCTTCACTTTTCATGTACACACATGACTCATCCGGATTTTGACAAAAACCAAATGACTTGATTGCCTGGTCAAAATGGATATTCCAGCTTCGGGATGCCTGCTTCAGTCCATAAATAGACTTCTGCAGTTTGCAAACTTTTTGCTCCTGGTTTTTAGCTACAAAACCGTCTGGCTGCACCATATAGATGTCTTCCTCAAGATGGCCGTTGAGAAAAGCCGTCTTGACATCCATTTGCCAAATCTCGTAATCGAGATGAGCCGCAATGGATAAGAGTATCCGGATGGATTTGAGCATGGCTACTGGCAGAAGGTTTCCTCATAATCGATCCCCTCTTTCTGAGTATATCCTTTCGCAACAAGCCTAGCCTTATAGGTCTCCACTCTTCCATCTGGTCCTCTTTTTCTCTTGTAGACCCACTTGCACCCAATAGGTTTAATATTGGCAGGCAAGTCCACAAGTGTCCAGACCTGATTTGAGTACATAGACTCCATCTCAGCTTTCATAGCATCTTGCCAGCGTCCCGAGTCTAAGTCATTTATTGCTTCATCATAGTTAGAGGGATCTTGTTCTGGCTCTTCTGGGATTGCTTCATAAGACTCTCCCAAGAATGAGAACCTGTCAGGGGGTCTGACAATCCTCCCACTACGACGAGGTACTGGTGTAACTACTAGGTCTGGTAAGGGCGGTTCTTCCTCAAGTCCGGTCATACTTGGATTTGGAATTGATTGCTCCTGAATCTCTTCCAAGATCACCTTTTCTAAAAATTTCTGGTCCATCTTATAATCTTCCTCCAGAAAAACCGCATTGGTGCTGACCAGCACTTTCTGCTCTCTGGGATTATAGAATAACCAACCTTTAGTTCCTTTAGGATATCCTACAAATGTGCATACTTCCGACTTTGCTTCCAACTTATCTGTCTTAACCTTGAGCACGTGTGCTGGACAACCCCAAATGTGTAAATGTTGTAGACTAGGCTTTCGCCCAGACCACAATTCCCGGGGAGTCTTAGGTATAGACTTAGATGGTACGAGGTTTAGTATGTACATTGCAGTATCCAAAGCATATCCCTAAAAGGATATAGGTAATCTTGAGAAACTCAGCATAGACCTAATCATATCTAAAAGAGTCCGGTTCCTTCTTTCTGCTACTCCATTCTGTTGAGGCATACCAGGAGCAGACAACTGGGATAGAATCCCATTTTCTGATAAGTAACCCATAAAATCAGCAGAGAGATATTCCCCTCCTCGATCTGATCGAAGAGTCTTGATACTCTTACCTAATTGCTTTTCCGCTTCCGCTCGAAATTCTTTGAACTTTTCAAAAGCTTCGGACTTGCGGTGCATAAGGTATATGTAACCATATCTTGAGTAATCATCTGTGAAAGTGATGAAGTACTCATATCCTCCTCTGGCCCTGACATTAATGG
Organism: Sextonia rubra; assembly: GCA_037013555.1. Lineage (NCBI taxonomy): Eukaryota > Viridiplantae > Streptophyta > Magnoliopsida > Laurales > Lauraceae > Sextonia > Sextonia rubra. The sequence goes on from JASUAD010000001.1 coordinate 73,064,662, forward strand.
GTCCGCAGACATCAGTATGCACTAATTCCAATAAATCTTTGGCCCTATTACCCTTAGCTGAAAAGGGTCTTTTAGTCATTTTACCTTCCAAACAGGACTCACAAATAGGCATTGGTTCTACCACCAATGAAGGTAAGATACCATCTTTCACTAGCCTCTCAATCCTGTTAAGGTTTATATGACCTAGCCTCAGGTGCCAAAGTTTTGTTGGATTAGATGAAGGTGATGATCTACTAATTGTTTCAGTATCATGTATCTCATACATCGTGGGAGTTAACAAATAAAGTCCATTGGTTACCTTGCCAGAACATATGAAAGTACCATTCCTCTTTATGACAACTTCAGTACCAAAAGTAATAGAATAACCTTTATTCACCAAACTAGAAACTGAAATTAAATTCCGCCTTAAAGACGGTACATATAATGTTTCTGACAAAACCAATTTCTTATTTGAAAAACATAAAGTAATGACTCCTACTGAAACAGCCTCCGCCTTAGCGTCAGATCCTAGGTTGACAATGATTTCTCCATCACTTAGCCTCCTGGTTTCCCTGAACCCCTGCAACGTATTACATATGTGATTAGTTGCCCCGGAATCCACACACCAGGATTCTGAAGTACCAGTTGCAAAACTAACTTCAGATATAAGTGACTCAATCATACCTGGGGTCTTTTTCTTAGACAGATATTCTGGACAATTCCTCTTCCAATGTCCTGTCTTACCACAATGGAAACACTTTCCTTTTGTCCCTAAACCCTTAGCTTTAGCCACGCCACCAGTTGGACCATTCTCCACCTTAGGACCCTTTGGAACTGATTTCTTTTTGCCTTTCCGCCCTTTGCCTTTCGGCTTGGACTTGGCATCTGACTTTTCTGTCATTAAGGCAGTTGGTTTCTTCTTCATAATCCCTTCAGTTGCTACCAGCTGACTAGATAGCTCAGCTAGAGTCAGATTCATTTTATTCATATTATAATTGACCTTGAAATTGTTGAATGACTCTGGTAGTGACTCAAGGATTATGTCAATCTGCGATTCTGCATCAATCGCAGCTCCCAGTACATCTAACTCATTTAATGAGTCCATCATTTTCAACATGTGTTCCTGTACTGATGTACCTTCAGCCATCTTGGTGCTAATGAGCACCCTCATGGCTGCCTGCCTAGCAGGTCTGCCTTGTTCTGCAAACATCTCCTTTAAGTTCGATATCATATCATATGCAGTCTTATAAGATTGATGTTGATGTTGCAGCACACTAGACATGGATGCCAGAATGTAACATCGGGCCATCTCATCGTCTTTGGCCCATTTGGTGTAAAGGTCCTTTTCTGCTTCTGATGCATCTGGGCCAGGCTCTTCAAGGGGGTTTTTGGTAAGGACATATTTATATCCTGAAGCTGTCAGGACAATATCCAGATTCCGTTTCCAGTCTACATAGTTGGATCCCACCAACTTATTCTGGTTGAGGATGGTCGCAAGTGGATTGAAAGTATTCGAATTCATGCTTGTAATACTGTAGCACATAACCATACATTCAATTAATGAATTTAAATGACATTAGGGTTTAGTATTCTACCAAATTTATGTGGGAATCCTCATAACCACAAAATTCAGAATACATCGAAATCCCAATCCTGCGGGGTATGCCTCCTTGGGGAGTGCAAATACCTCCTAGACTGGTGCGGATCAAAGTTGGTCAAAATTTGGATTAAGACTAACTATCCATGATCCCCTTCATTCATTACAATCTAGGTATCTCATACCAAATAATGTATGACTCCCGATTAGCTTTGGTTTCTAAAATACATGAGGCAAATCCTTAGGGATACTACATCATTATTTTAGTTAAGTGTGACCCACCAACTAGCATTGCATGACAACCGTTGTGGGTAGCTCCTCCTTGGGGAGTGGGCTCCCACTCCGTCTCATCAACACTATCCATAGGAGATCCATATCTAGTATCCAGATAAATACAAGCCCTCCGTGGGGAATGGCCATTCTCAAAATAGCGCAAGGCTAATACTTTCCTTACAATGGACCTATGGTGGAAAACCATGGGGATTTTTATATATATAGAAATGCCCCGCTCCCACTTAATATTTTAGAGTTGAGGATTTCCTTATAGGTGTATGAGTCCATCAAATATAGGTATATATTCATCTCATGATAAGACCAATGATTGGTTCCAAGTCAAGTTATTTTAAGGAAAGTTCAGTTTCTAAAATTAGTGTTACCAATAGATCCATCTCATGGGCCCACCAACTCTAATTAGAATTCTTTCCAAAAATTAATTTGATTTGACCAATTTTGGAATTTGCTATGTTTGGATCAGATATGAAAATACTCTAAAATAAGCATTCATCCATAAATAGAAAGTGCTATAACAAAAGACTAGTCCTCTCCTCCACATGACCCAGGCGGAAAAGACTTCTTGGACTTCTAGACTTTCCAAAACTTTGGGATTCCTCAAACTCTTTGGGCATCTCCAAAACACCTTTTGGTAATCTTCAAACTCTTTGATTAGGAGTCCAACTTCTCTTTCCTTCTTTGTTTCGGACATCTCCAGAATTTACAAATTTTAAAATTACATAAATTCTTATGTCTCTATAATGAGACTTACATGGTAGTCTAAACATGGAAATAAAAGGGCTATAGGGAAATTCACCATGCCTTGCCCTTTCACGGGAAACCAAGGAGACCATGATGCCCTTTACACTTAGCCACGAATAAACCAATAATTAAAAGGAAAGAAAAACATGTGGGTCATATGGAGAGGACATTATCACCTGCAAGTTAGTATCTCATACAACAAAGCATCTCACAAAACCAGGTTGCCAAACCACAATAGAAAAACAAGATGCCAAATATTTTGCCACCACGATACAAGACCCCCTACGCAACGGGGGTCCGGGGGCAGCGCCCCCGGCGGGGGTCGAGCTGCCCGGTCAGCTCGCAGGGTTCCAAGGGGCAGCGCCCCCGAAAAAAAAAAAAAAAAAGACAACAATAACTCAGACCAAGAACAAGATGATTCTGCCTTGGTTCGGCTAGCCGATTTGGTCCCTACGGTTAGCCAACAGACCTCTATAGCCATAGTGGTCACTTTCGCTAACCGACTTGACGAACCCAGAAATTTGGGTTCTTTTCTGATTCGGCTCCTGCTGTACCCAATCACCTCTAATGATCTCAGTATGTTTTAATGGCATCTTATCATCCTCCTATTATGATTAAAACCTTTTGTGACTTTCCAAACATGTATCTACTACGAGAGCAAGCAAACCCAATAAACACTGATCCTATCATAGCCCTTGCTCTATCCTCTTTGCATCTCATGCGAAGATTAGAACAAGATTACTGATCTAACATGATTAGAGATGAGGTATGGCTCTGATACCAATTGTTGGAAGTAGGTGGGTCTCGTGGATAGATTTTCAAAACTTTTGACCCACTTGACACAGGGATCAACTATCCATAAGACCAAAACCCAATCCAGGATGCGTTACCCTCAACCTCGTGACCATGTACAGTACAATTATACCAGCACTAAACATCCAAAATAACCTACGACATGCAAGAAGTAGATCATACCTTTGGAGACCCGCAGTGCTCTAATGGACTTCTTCAAGACCTCTTAGCCTTCCACGCTATGACCCCCGAATTGGATTTCTTTTCTCAAGAAGAACGGTGGAATCTTCAGGAGAAAATCCCAACTCGAGACTCCAAGGAACTAGAAGAAAGGAGAGGAGAGTAACTCGCGCAACTCTTGCACGAAAGGGTTTTGAGCGTAAGAGGAACTCTTTTGGGCGTCCAAGGATATTTTATAGACTTCCAAATCTCTCCCTTGTCTAATTGAAATAGAAGTCTTACTTCCAAAGCAATTAGCAACTTTCTCCTTTCCAAACTCTTATTTCTAGAGTCCAAGTCGGATTAGTGTTTTCCAATATCTTGGGCTAACGTGGGGACCACTAGGGATTCCTTAGAAAGCTGGCTCCAACTGGAACACCGCGACCCCACATCTCATGTGCAATCCGGGCCCACAGTTAATTGCAAATAACACCACTATATAAATGCAATTGCACTCCAGTCTTAGGAATAAATTACAATGAAGACCCTAAACTTCCCAATTACCACAAAGTAGGCCCCTCTATCAATATCCGTGGATCAATTGGAATAAATCCGTCTCTTCCAATCTAAGTTCCACATCTTATTATCCTTGAGCCCCAATTAATCACAGTAATCATCAGTACCATCCAATTAACTCTTAATTGAGATGGGTGCGCACTTATTAATGACAAATCCATTAATTGGCACAAGGGGATAATAGAGATAGATTCCATCTTGATCATTCAACGTTCCCATAGTTCTACTACCATATACCCAAGACACTGAGGTGTTAACCTATAGTCGGCCTCACTCATTGGTGACTCAAAGCAAATGAATAGATAGAAACTTGAGTTCGTCAATGTCTCAGGATTGAGAGCCTATTGCTAGGGAATTATGATAGCATACCTTATTATTGAGACGGAATACCATAAGGTGCATCTCATGGTCCTTCAATACATCCAATGTACCGGCACTTTTGATCCAGAATCTTACATTCTGATGATCGAGACAAATCACACTATCTCATAATGATCAAAGTGCTGCAACCTTATCAAATGAGATGCCCAGTCTCATTACTGGTTGTGAAGCTATTTTAAGTATAAGATTTGTGACATATATCTCCTGCGCGTGGATCTCATCCATGCACATATATCACATCTAATATACTAATGGGACCCGGTTCAACTCATGAACCATTATGTCATACGTATTGGTCATGTGCATGAAGTAGTAAAATAACATTCATCTCATGAAAGTAAAGCATGTTTTTATTGATAAATAAAGAAATTAATCAATTTATTACATCAACTGATGGATTGAGTCCACAAAATCTAACACCACCAAGAACAAGCACTATACAAAGAGAGGTTACAAGATCTACTTATTACACTTGTCTAGTTGAACACAACCTAAAGGACTTGAAGTTTTTTTTTGCCGACGCACACGCCATTAGCCATCTTCATGGTTGATCTAGCGTCTTGATGCCCTTCAAGTCGAGTCTCTATGAAGGAAGGAGAAGATGAACCTCAAAAACTTAATATTCAGCACAACAAGGGAAGAGAAGTTCCAAAGAAGAAAAAGGATCTCTCCAAGGTTTTCTAGGGTTTAGAATTGTGAGAGAAGTGAATTGGGCTAAGAGGGATGGTCAATATATAGCCCAATATTCGTGGGATGCTCTTAGAGGTGGTTTCCAAAGAAAATAAGAAAGTTTAGTTCACAAAGGAAACAAATCCGGAAGTTCGAAAATGAATCTGCCCCCCGTCCGATCGATCAGGTAGATGTTTGATCGATCTGGCATAGGTCCGATCAATCTGGCATCCCATACGATCGATCGAATTCTGGTTATGTCTGGGGATTCTTTTGCTGCATTAATCCGATCGATTCAGCATCAACCCGATCGATCCAGCATCAATCCGATCGATCCAGCCTTGTAAAAATCTTGTTTTCAGCCTGTAAATCCTTGTCCTTGATTTGCACTTTGGCATGCATTTCCGTCCAACTAGAAATGTAAAATTATAACTCTTTTAAACCCTAGTTTTGTCCAACCCATGAATTGGCCAATATTACATTCCTCACACATGGAAGCTTATCAATTTTGCATATTGGGCACCCACTAAGATATATATTTTTTTAACATTGCATTCAATTATCAAAGGCCAAAGCTTTATTTCTAATCAAATAAAATATATAGTTAGAAGTTTTCAAACACTCTAATATAACCTCTAACATGTAAATAAGCTCTAAACCATTAAATAATGGCTTATTCTGAGAGTTTTCAAATACTCCTTAAATTTCAAAGACCAAAAGCTAGGATTAGAACAATTTAACATGGATAGTGAGACTGTCCTAATATGGCACCTTACCCTCTATTTGGGTAGTTACAAGTAGAGTAGAGTAGGCTAGAGTGAAGCCTTCATTTATAAGAGATATGAAATGACGACGGGTCATATCAAAATTACAGTATTTCAAAATTCCATCTTCTTTTAAAAAAAATGATAAAAAAACAATCACCTCAATCCATTAAATGACATAAAGGTCATCTACTTAAAAAAGAGTCAACTGATTCATTATGAAGCTACTAAAGACAAAAGTCATCACATCCTAATTAGATCCACTTATATTTTACTCTCTTTTGATTTGAGGCTTCACTTCACCTCATTTAACAAAACCATTAAACAAACAAGCTCAAGTAAGGAGTGACAATTCTTACCTGTGTTTCCTTTCCCAATTGCGTAGGCTTATGATCCTACGTGTGCGGGCTTTCTCATGGGATCCGCCCATGTGGACATCTAATGAAAGGTGTTAGTAATTTTCAAGAAAAAAATAGTAAAATAATAGAAAGGCCACCTAAACACTATCTAATCTTATTTCTTTATTTAAACCTGGACAAGACGGTTGAGACCCAGAAGAGAACCTAACTATGGAAAAATAAGCATACTCTCTTAATAGTAGAAGACCTAAACCTATTCCCATGGCAAGAAGAACCCAAGGTAGTCCAACGAACTAGGCAAACTCTCATGCTAACTTGATTGAAGAACCCTACTTGATGATCGAATTATTGCGTTATTATTTAGCAAGGTTCTATAAAATTTTCTTTTGGTTTTTTCTTTTTCAAAAAAAGCTCCACTTCCATAACATAAAATAGCTGATGCCTGCTCCAGGTATGGGTTTGGAATTTTTTTTTCCATTTTTTCTTTCTAATCTGATTCTTCTCATCCATCCCATCAGGTCCATAGGTCAAGTGGACCTCAATTACCCTGTTTTAACCCCAAAAAAGGGAGAAAAAAAAACCAAACACCAGTCTAGATCAAAACTTAAATATCAATCTAAAGAGGTAAAATATTGTTATTTATGATATAATATAATTGATTACCATAATGAATTCAATGTTATGATATAGAATATCATTTTTTGGGGTTTTGATCGTTTTTTTTTTTGGTAATCTAACCAAGGGAGCTGGGACCCAAACGGAGAGCCCATACACACGAGAAGAAAGCCTACTCAAGTGGAAAAGAAAGCCTGTACAAGCAGGAAGATGTGACATACCTAGGGTTCAAACCTTGGAAAGTCAAGTAAGAATAGACACCTCTTACATCTAGGGTAAGGGTGCAGTTCTTGGGGTTGAGTTGAGTTGATCTTTGATTTGTCATCAATAGGCCCAAGCCCAGTTGTGGGAAACATTTATTAGATCTGGGTTTGAGTCTGCCATGACCACAACCTAAGAGAGCTAAGACACAACAACAAGACCAAACAAAAAAAAAATAATGACCGTATTACTGCCCTTATATCTGACTATAACCCCAAAACGGTCAAAAAATATCTAATTCCGCAGAGGTATTTGTACAAGAAAGGACACTTTTTAGATTTTAACCTTAAACCTTGTGATATCCTAGGTCTGTAGGATATATAACCGAGTGACATCCTAAAGCTTTGAAATATCGAACCATGCAACATCGTATAGCTATAGGATATCACACAATTTACCCATTCCTCCCCGAACACAAAGCACATTTCATCACGAATTCAGTACTCTATTTTATCATCATCATTTATGCTTTATACAGATTCCTGAGTTGGGGTTCTTACTATATTATTTTCTATCATCCAGAGTAATTTATCCATTTCAATCATCACAAGAGGTATGTGGGCATTATCTCATTCTTGAAGACGTAGAAAAATTAGTTTAGGTGGTATGGAAACACCTTGTTTTGGTTTTTTTTTTTTTATGAAAATTGTAAAATCACTTAACAAGAATTAAATCCTTACATATGTTGTGAAATCTAATCGGAGAATGCATTTTTTTCATCTTCTTTCTGTTGTTGTGGTTTTCTTCTTTTACACTGGCTTCTTTTTAATGAAGTTGCAAAGAATGAAGAAGAAGAATGAACTAGAAGGATCTCTTCCTATGATATCAAAAAGAAGATAGCAAGCTGAAAATGGAGGAAAAACTAGAAAAAGGAAGAAGTGCAGAGAAAGGGTTTTTACAGTGGTTCTCTCTTTGTTTATGGGAGCACCTAGTGTGTTCTCATTTATTTGGTAAAAAGGATGAGGGGAAAAAATTTGGATTTTGTGCACTATCCTAAAGCCCTAAGATATCGCACCACTCGATATCCTACAAACCTAGGATATCATAAAGCTTAAGGGTAAAATTGTCACTTGAAGAATATCTTTTTTCTATATGAACAATTCTGAGGGATTTTTTTTTTACAATTTATGGGTAATTGTCAGGTATACGAGTAGCTATAACATCATTATCCAAAAAATAGGAAAAAACGGAACAAAATAAAAGAATGGGTGATGTAAAGGCTACCGAGGAAATTCTCCTTCTGGTAGTAACTTTGTAGAACGAATTTCTAAGGGGAACTTGTGTTTTAAAAAAAAAAGGAAGTTTTTACAATAAAATTATAAAATTTTTTTAAATGCTAATTAGTAATAAGTGCAAATTTTGCAAAAAAATTAGTTTGGCAAAGACGAAGCCTTGCAGCGTATTTACTCTCAGTGGAAGTAGAGGAAGACCCAAGCTTGGGTTTTGAAATCAAGGCATCTTGGTGTGGACAGATCGAGTTCGGAATAGCGGGAGATTAAGCTGGTCAATCCATGGCCTGAATGAATTGACCGAATGGTTGGTGCAACTGAATTTCTTTGATCACAGGAGGATATATAGGATCGTACTCTGTAAAAGGTGAAACGGAAAAATGGTGGTACACAGAGGGTTCAAAGTGTCGCTTCTTACTGCTAGATAAGAAGGGTAAAGGAGCCATTCTTTTGATGGATATTGGTAGTCTTTTTTTTTTTCTTTTTGGTTTTGGTGGTTTTTTTTGTGGGCGGGGGCGGGGGGTGGCGCGGTGGTTGTGCTTTTAGGCCCAAGTCCATTCTTTAAAACTAATGTAGCTTTAAGCTCGGCCCAAGTCCTTTAGAAGTAATGTAGCTTTAAGTTCACATCCAAAGAATTTGAGCTTTAAGTTCACTATGATATTTTTGGCCCAATTCCATTCTTTAGAAGTAATGTAGCTTTAAGTTCACATCCAAAGAATTTGAGCTTTAAGTTCACTATGATATTTTTGGCCTTGAAATACTAAAAAACTATCATTTCGGCCTAAGTTCATGTTTTAAAAGTAATGTAGCCTTAAGTTCAGCCTAAGTCCATTCTTTAAAAGTAATGTAGATTTAAGTTCACCTCCAAAGAATTTAGAGCTTTAAGTTCACTAGGATATTTTTGGCCCTGAAACACTAAAAAACTATTATTGTGTCCCTCTTTAAAAAAAATTTAAAAAAATAATTTTACAGTCTAGCCACCCATGCTGGCAACCTATAGGTGGCAACTAGAATATATATATTTTTACACACCATGATCACATGTTCCTATTTTTAATATTTTAATTTGTTTTATCAATTTCAAGCATGTTCCTATTTCGACATATCTGACTGATGTTTCTATTTATCATGTACACGAATACATGATCCCGTTTATTCAATTTGTCCATTGAAAATTCAAACGGCCACCGGCAGTTTCGTGTTTCTAGGATTTTTTTTTTTTACACACCACGGCCACATGTTCTTTTTTCTTTAATCATGTAATTTGTTTCATCAATTTCAAACATGTTCCAATTTCTAACATATCTAATTGATATTCCTGTTTATCATGTACACTAATATATGATCCTGTTTCTTCAATTTGTGTACTGAAAATTTAGACAGCCACTAGCAATTTCTTGTTTCCATTTTTTTTTACACAACACAACCACATATTCCTATTTTTAAACTTGGAATTTGTTTTATCAATTTTAAACATGTTTCTATTTTTGACACATCTGATTGATGTTCCCTTTATCATGTACACTAGTATATGAACTTATTTCTTCAATTTGTGAGCCAAAAAGTCAAACGGCCACTGACAACTTCTTGTTTCCTTTTTTTTTTTTTTGAATATTTTTTTGTCTTACACATCACGACTACATGTTCCTGTTTTTAATCTTGTAGTTTGTTTCGTCAATTTCAAACATATTCTTGCTTCTAACACATCTAATTGATGTTCTTGTTCATCACGTACACTAATACATGATCTTGTTTCTTCAATTTATGCACTGAAAATTTAGATGGCCACCGGCGGTATCTTGTTTCCATTTTTTTTTTTTTTTTGCACACCATTTTTTTTTACAGACCACAACTACATGTTCCTGTTTTTAATCTTGTAATTTGTTTCATCAATTTCAAACATGTTCTTGTTTCTATCACATCAGATTGATGTTCCAATTTATCATATACACTAATTTATGATCTTATTTCTTCAATTTGTGTGTTGAAAATTCAATCGGCCACCGGCTATTTCTTGTTTCCATTTTTTTTTTTTTTTGGATTTACACACTAGGACCACATGTTCCTGTTTTTAATCTTGTAATTTGTTTCATCAATTTCAAACATGTACCTATTTTTGACACATCTGATTGACATTCAGGTCATCATGTACAATAATACATGATCCTATTTCTTTAATTTATGCAGTGAAAATTTAGACTGTCACTGACAGTATCTTGTTTCCATTTTTTTTATTTTGCACACCATTGTTTTTATACACCATGACCACATGTTCCTATTTTTAATCTTGTGATTTGTTTCATCAGTTTTAAAGATGTTCTTATTTCTGACATATTTAATTGATGTTCTTGTTTATCATATACACTAATATATGATCTAATTTCTTCAATTTGTGCATTGAAAATCCAGATAGCCACCGGCAGTTTCCTTTTTCCTTTTTATTTTTTGAATTTTTTTATTTTACACACCACGACCACATGTTCCCGTTTTTAATCTTGTAATTTATTTCATTAATTTCAAACATGTTCCTATTTTTGATACATCTAATTGATGTTTTGGTTTATCATGTACATTAATATATAATCTTGTTTCTGCAATTTGTACACTGAAAATTCAGACGGCCACTAGCAATTTCTTGTTTCCATTTTTTCATTTTGCACAGCATTTTTTTTATACACCATGACCACATGTTCCTATTTTTTATTTTGTGATTTGTTTCAACAATTTCAAACATGTTTCTATTTTAGACACAGCTTATGGTGTTCCTATTTATCATGTACATTAATATATATGATCTTGTTTCTTTAATTTGTTTTATCAGCTCAGTCTCCAACATGATATCAAGTACAAATGTAATGTAAATCATGCAAATAAGAATGTTAAGCAAGTGTAAATACAAATATGCAAGTAAACTCTACATTCTTGATTCACAGAGTTGACACCACTAAGCTACAACTCATAAAAGGCTCTTCAAGGTAAATATGAGTTGATTACATGATACGCGCTCTATTCTGATACTGTAGTAGTAGTTTTTATATGTTTAGAGTAAGTCGAATCTCCTTGGGAGATTGGGGTCGCCACCTAATTCCTTTACACATTCCGCTTTTCTACATGCTCTCTTTGGGGAATTTGCAATTTGGTATGCCAATTAATGAGTCTTACATTATCTTGATTCCTATTCATGCTTCACACATGCTATCGTGCCTAGAATACATTCCTGACTTTCTTTAATTATCACTCTTAAATCTACTTGATACTATATACTAAGCTCTAAACTTTGTTTACAATTGCCAAACATGGTGTTTGAGGTTCACTCTTGGTATTAGAGGACCCTTCCTAGACTCAGACCAGGGCATCGACCCAGGAGCAAAGGATACCACTTTGGTACCTCTAGTAGACCTTGAGTAAGTCCCGAAAGTTATCTTCTGATGGACATCACCTCGAGCATGTCATGGATTGGACAGTTAGGGTTTGGACCTAGATGGTCCTTTTCATTATCTTATTTTGGTTTCATGGATATGACTACTTATGGCATGTACCCTGGTCAAAAGACCATTATTCACTTTCCTACACTTTCACACTTGAGCCCTCTCTGGCAACTTATTAGGATGCAAGTTGGATATCTAGTATGCATAGGCATCAACTTACTACTTTGGTTTAAGTAGGATTCATATATGGAATGTTAAAAAAGTAATTGTTAGTGTTTTCCACTATTATAGAGTCATGAAAGTTCATGATACACACATGGCTTCTGCATTTTTTGAATTGATGAAAGATTACCCATGCATGAGGATCTTCCACACACGTGAAATGAACAAAAATTTCCCTTGTGGTGGTTCATTAGTGCTCTCTTGAGTACGGATTGCCATGGGATACATGTGCCACGTCACGGCTTGAAGTTTTTATCCTAATCTCGGGCCCAGGGCATGATAAATGTAAGTATGGTATCAGAGAAAGGTTCTGTGATGTAAGTATAGTTGAGAGCATGAACAAGTCCTAAAAATAAAAGACTTAGAACCCCTAGGACACGTGGTGAGGATACTGTAAGTACGGGTTATAGCGTGTCTAAGTCTATGTTGCTAATGTCTTGTTTTGTTCTGATTGATGTCGACCCCAAGTACAAGGTCGACGATTGTAGTTTTTCTCAGTGAGTTCAGGATCGAATCCACAAGGAGCTAGTTTTCATAGAAAACCCATCCTATTGAAAAACTAGTGCTAACCTAAATAAATCTATACAAAATTTAAACTACTAATAATGTAAAATTAAAATTAAAATTTTAGTCCCAAATCTAAAATTAAAATTAGAAATCATGAATAAAACCTAATCTAAAATTCCTAATCTAAATAAATCCTAGAAACTAGAAATTGTAAAATAATAAAATAATCAAACCACCAATTGAATGAAAGTAAAAGTGAAAAAAATAAATCTGAAAATAGAAATAGAATGCAATAAAAAAAAGAGAAAAGATGGATTTCAGTTTTTTAAATATAAATTTAAAAACTTATTTGATGGAATCAATGTAAACTTAGATCCATTATATCAAATACGCACTATCATTATGCATAAATAGATGATGTGTTGACTCTATGGTGAAAACCATAACATCACTAATTTTGTTTAACAATGAAAAACTCAATCCAAATAAGCAATAAAATCAAGTTAATTAAATTGAAAAAAGTACATCAAAATCTACCCTAAGATCATGAACTTAAAAAAAGAATAGTTACTCGCCTAGCTCTTTAACTTGTCTTTTCTTCAAATCATGCTCCAAGGATGAAAAAGATAGTGGAGAAAGAAGATGGAGGGTGATGATGAAAGATCACTAAAGGGGCTTGCCAAAATCCACTTTGGGTTTGGAGGACGGATGAAGGGATGAGAGATGAAGAAAGGTGGAGTGGAGATAGGTTTATGAGGCTTTGGCGTGAGATCCGATGGCTTGAAGCCTAGGTTCTCTTAAATAGAATTTGAATCGGTCTTGTTTCCCTACAAGACTTTCCATGTACACACGTGTTTCACAGTAGACTTCCGTGCCATGTGAACTTGTTTCCTTTCTTAGCTACACTTCATTCTAAACTAATTAGGATCCAGCCATTCTCTTTTATCATGTGCCACCTATGATATAAAATTGATCTCAATGTTGTATCCTATTTAATTTTCTTGAATATTGGTGAAGTGCCACCATTTCATGTGGTCGTGGGATACAAAAAGTGGATTGGCATGCTGGCCGTGAGTTCCAAATCTTGGTTGGGTTTGGAGCATCCCACGTAGGCTAAAAAATCTCCTTGAAAGTCTTCTTTGCAAAACTTCTTTCCTTCTTGGATTTATTCTTTTTCTTCCAGTGGATTTTTAGATATAATGAAGAGATAAAAACCCTCGCAATTGGTTGCCAACAATTCAAACTCAAATCCAAGCAAAAGGCGGATGTTCTTGCATGGCTTCTCTTTTTAATTTTTTTTTTAAAACTTCCTCTCCTTATTTCTCTCTTTCTTCGAAGCTTCCATCTTAGACAGTCTAAAACCTTGCATTGATGTGGGGCTTGTGAGACCCCTTTGGCATGGGTTGGCTTGTGTGAATCAATGCATATGTGTGCTTGTTGGCGGGGTCCACTTGATGATCAATCTCTTCTTCTCAATTTCACTTTATTTCTTTTCTTGGATCTCTTCACACTCAATTCTTTGATTTCAAATCTTCAATGTGGGTCCCTTTTCATGAATTTTTCTACACATAAAAAGTGACATTTTAATAAAAATAATAACTTTGACTTAAAGTCACAAATGCACTAATGCATGTCTAATTCACATAAAATGATAACCTTAAACTACATCATTATTTATTTTTTAAGTTGAATTAACCAATGACGATAAAAATTATATTATTTCATGCAAAATTATGAATTTGAAAAAATGTTCTAAAAATGAAAATGCAAGAATGGAAAGTTTTATGATTTTCTAGAAAAATTGTGATTTTAAAGTTTTATGATTTTCTAGAAAAATTGTGATTTTTAAATGAACTTTTCGTGAAACACTACAATGATGCTCAAATTGATAAAAGCATGATTTCTATCCAAATGAAGAGATTTTTAATGCTTAAGTCCTTAAAATCCCTTAAAATGAACATGAAATGATACAATTTAAAGGACTTATCATGTTCTTGTTGAAAATTTATACTAAAAGCATACTTTTATGTATTTGTCTTTCACTGAGTTATTTATTAGTAAAGTTTGTCATTTCATCTTAATGAGAATTTGAAAAGGCAAATAGTTGTATTGTTATTTATTATGCATGTGTGTGTCTTTTATTCTATAAAGTAGACAAGTTGGTCTGTAGAGTTCGGCTTACACATGAAAGACTTGTTTGTCGGTGCATATAGGATATAAGTTGTTGTTCATGTTTGTAATTTAGGCGAAAATGCCCAAAGGAATCAGTCAAGGACTGGAGAATGATATCGATTTAGGCCTTCCCATTAATTTCATCTCCAAGGACCTATAGTTCATTGAGGTGTCCCATCAATTTCAGAACATGATCCATACAGAGGTACCTTCAACCATTTTAGTGTTAAACAGCTCCTTCATAGCAACCTGCCTAGCCGCCCAATCCTAATCACTAAACATCTCCTTAAGACTATACATAATGTCATGGGCAGTAAAAGAAGACTGATACTGATGTTGCAAACCATTTGATATAGATGCCAATATATAACATCGCACCATCTTATCAGCCTTGATCCGTTTTTATATGCCCGGACGGCTATTTCATCAGTACAACCATCCACACATTTCTCTGAGCACACCTTATTGGGCACATACTTGTGTTCTTCAGCAATTAGCACAATATCCAAGTTTTTTTTTCCAGTCAATGTAATTAGGTCCAGTGAGTTTGTGTTCTCTGATAGTAACAACAAGTGGATCGTAGAAACCCGTCTTAAATCCTGAGAATTACATAATCAACAAATTATGATGGACAAATAAACTTTGGATTCAAAATCAAAGGAAAATGGCTCCCTTTTCCAATTAATAAAAGAATCCGACAACAATCTAAAACACCAATGCATAGCATGCCTCGATGTAAGGACTTCTACCATACTTATTTTGTTTAGATAGGACTTTCAGCTGTTAAGCACCTCCCCATGGGTGTTGGTTTAAGGGAATTCAATACACCCTCCTGACATAATGCAACACGATAAGAAAGACAATTGTGTATCGGATAACTTAAAACTACATCATCATGCACAGTTAGAAAAGCTGAATAACTAGATTAAGGTTGGCTAGTAACGTATCTTGATTCTATCAAAAATTAGAATTGTAAGGCATATTGGATGATGATCATTGTCCTCTACTCTTATGAACACGTCCACACTTCTGTGTATGGATCGAGTAGTCATCGTTATGCCCTTTTGATTGTGCATACCGTCGATTTGTTTAATATATTTGGTTATTACCCAAAACTTGAGTATTGTATGAATTGAACGTACTATGATAATTCTCTACATGATATGCATGTTTTACTCAAGTTCAAGTACATGATTGATTTGGTATGGTCAGGCACTACTCAGCCTCAACCTTAGGATACCCAGCGGGGTTGACTTTGGCGTAGTATGTATGGTACCTCTGCAATGTGTTTATGTCTTGGGGCTTCCGGACCACAGGAACCCAAGACCCATTCGTACCATGGCCCGATCGACGGTGTTCTCAGTATGTAAGGATCTCCAGAGGGAGGATATGACAAATATAGTAGCCACCTAATAAAGTACATGACATGGATATCTTGATTCTTATAGCATGCTTTATTGGACTACATAACTACCTAGCATACGAACTTGAACTTCTATGAATTATCAGATGCTCCTGATTCTGTTAGATACAACATACGTTAACTTATTGTTGCTTATGCTTTGCTGAATCATTGTATTCACTCATTGTCCTTGGTGTTGCAGGCTCAAATCCCGCTACCGACCCCTTGTCGGTCAGCTAGACTCCAGGGGAGACTTTGGACACCCCATCAGGGCTGGAGGAGTGGATGTGAGCACTCCGCCGAAAAGCGACATGTCATGCATCTAGGTCTTCTTTTGTGTGGGATGTAATTGGCTTTGTAATGGTCTCTATAGTTCATATTCTGGTTCACTTCTGTACAATCTTATATGTTATGTAATCTTTTTGTAGATATTATTCTGTTTTATCTATCTTCTTTTATTATGCATGATACTTATAGCTTCCGCGTACATATATTTGCACGTGTAAACTTCCCTTGTACATGTGCATTTAAACAAGGTCTACGTGTGGGCACATGGGAGTACGTGTCACTGATTAGGTTTAACCTTAATCCCCGATTGCCTGGGCTCGGGTTGTGACACCTACGGCTTAGCCATGCTAAGCCTACGGCTAGGATACAGCTTAGCCGTAGTATACTCCACGGATTAGCTGAGGGTGAACCGTAGGGTAATTTTTGATTTTGAGGCTCTCTGGAAAGTTCACTGTAGACTAAGTTACGACTTGGTCTTGGGAGGGTTACGGCTTAGCCGTAATTCATTACACAGCTTAGCCGAGGGTTAGCCGTAGTTCAAAAGTGGGTTTTTGTGCTCTCTAGACTCTGAGCCGTAGAGATTTACGGCTTAGCCGTAGGCTTCACTGTAAGCTTCAGAATTTCTAAAAACTATTCCTGAAGTTCGAGTTCAGTACAGAGCTCTCAGTTAATGGTTCCAGTGGGGTTCCTTATGCTTTCAGTTTTCCATAATAGATCTTACATTGCGCAATATCATCAATGTTGCATAATTATACTCATATTACCTAATTCCACATATATGTATACTTAATCAAGGGTGAATGAGCTGTAATTTACATTTAGAAGGATCACTTCAAGAATCAACAAATTTAAATATACATGTGGTAATATATACTCTAATACTTGCCTTATATCAGTGATTTACCCAAAACTAGCCTCTCCTTTGCTTTGATGGTGGAGAAAGCCTCAATGAAGCAAATCCTATTTCATGCAAAGACATGCACATAGTGAATCAAGTGTAGGATGCATGCATGTTGCTCATTTAAACCTTCTTAACTCTTTTGGACTCAAGGGAATGAAATGTAGGCTATCTCTTACCTTAAAGAGCTGTAGATTGTGAGCAAAAAATGAATTTAGTGCCTCTAATGAAGGAGATGCACAAAAGGATGAGGAAAGGGGTAGATGGGACTGAGTAGGAGCACATACATGCAAGGCTCCAAGGTCATGTTTCCAGCTCCAAGTTGAAGTAGAGATGAGAGAAGAATGAAAGAGATTGGGCTCTAGCAAGAGAAGAGGAAAATGCAGTGAAGGAACGTTGATTTCTCTTTTTAAAGTCAAATATTTATAGTTTTGCATGCAAGTCCATATTCATTGGGGAAATTACAGTTTAAGTCAAATGTACTTCAACTGGGCGAGGATGGATCCAAATTAAGTTGGGCCAAACATGAAAGATGATCCACAAGATGAAATGCTCACGGCAATTAATGTATTGCCAAAATGATGCAACCATGAGACCCTAAATTACAAAAAGTTCCTCAACTACCTAAGTAAAGTTTGAACCCAACCACCTACCCAACTGAGACCTAATAAAATTAAGAACAAGATAAACTAAGGATAAAATACATTAAATAAATAGGAAACCAAATTTAATTAATATAAATTATAATTAAGTCGGGTCGAGACCTTACATCTCACCCTACTTAAGATAATTCGGTCCTCTGAATAAAACAAACTAATAAAATCAAATACTAGAATTAATCGGGAATACTTGCTGAACCTACTCGCTACGTAGATGGCACTAAGAAGCTGCTCCACATACATTGCATTTGGTTCCACTTTGATTTTCCCATATTCAAGGACGCAAAATGAGCCAAAAATTATCTTGCAAGCCTCGTCACACAAAAGGCATTGAGAATTCCTACAAATTCTACCCCAATGGATCTCCTTTCTCAATGAGACCTTCAAGACTACTCTATCATCAATCAAGAATGCGGGGTCATTTTTGTGATTTTCGGTGAAACTTCCTTGCACGAAATTACATTCTTCGGCTCTTGGACATCATGCATCGACTCCGTTGCTTTAAGTGCGATCGAAAACTTAAGGAATCCTCTAGATCCACTTCTTCTCAAACACAAGGACGCACACTTCATGCCTCTAGAAGTTTGAATGGAAGGTCCGATTAGACACTTAACTTCGGCGGGTACTCTGTGTTGAAGCTAAGACTTGCCACTAACAACTGTGGAACATCAATTACAATTATAAGACAACCTGCTAACCAAAGTGGACATTATTCCTACCTCAGAACTAGCAGCCTAATCACCAAACAATCTAAGACCTCTGTCAAATCACTAATGATCAATAGTCACCCGAATTATTTTATCTAATATGCTTTTAAGTTGAAATATATTTCAGATGCTCCACGAGTGAAATGATAATTCTCTTGCTTGAATAGAATTCTCTTACAACCAACATCTTCATAAATGAATTTAATACATCAAGATATCATTGATGAAGGTAACTACAAATTGCTCTTAAAAATGCAGCAAGATTCTAATAGATAAGGATGTATATACACTTCAAAGTATCCATCACCTTAATTATATAATGGAAAATGATATATCACAAAAATGTTTCTAGGGATTGATCTCAAAATACAATTTAATTAGATCCAAAATTATAGTCCACAAATTTACTAAGCGAAGAAATTTAGAATCCTATTTAGGATATGCTCTCAATAAACTCTCAAGAAACGAGTCTAGATAACAATATAATCAATTATAAATCCTCAACTACCTGATTATATCTGCTAGATCAATTCTAGTATTTACATCCTCACACAGATCTACTGATTCTCAAAGACTCAAAGAATTCGCAAGGCTTACAAGTTACGCTCACACCGGTCTATCCACACAAGGAATTACTCATCTCAATCACTTAACAGATGGAACTACATTTTTTGGAATTATCTTACAATCCTATTATAACATCTTGTAAGACCACAAGGAGCTCTGAATCTAGGTAACTGACCTCGAACTTTGTTAATTGATAATGATGTCAAATTTACTGGAACACCAAACATTTGACTTAAGATATGATATGACTTGAGACAGCAACTTGGTCAACTAGGAAATACTAGCAAAATTAGTTAATCCTCAAGAGATGAAGAAAAGTCCTCAAAGGATTATCACGAACACTAACAAGTTGGAATACATCAAGATACTAATGATAACTGTAATCCACAAACTGATCCATGTACAAATAAGAATTCTATTCCTTAATTCACAAATATACTTAAAACATTGATTAATCCAATAACCATCAAGAACTCTTAACATCCAAATTTGATCTCAAGAGTTGATCTTCAAACATTTTACGCTCGAGCTTAAAGTTGAAATAACCTATCCTCAAATCAATTTGTTTGGGAATTATCCTGCACCCTGCAATTAATAGGACAACTCATCACTATAAGGCAGTAATCATTGATACTCAATAGCCACCGATTTAACTGCCTTGATTATTATACCTCTGAAGGGCACCAACTGCATCTCAACAAATAACACCAAACATCTTCATAAGATCACTAGGGAGAAAATTTTTGGAATCTCACTCAAAACTCATATACAATAGGTACCTCAGAGGCTATCCTAGATAGCAAATCACACAGACTACTTATAACATCTACAAGCAAAGAACAAGTAAAGAGATCACCTTTACTGATGCTGTTTGTAACCTGAATGTAGTCAGGTTGCTTAACTGATTGCTGCGGTTGATACAGTGGGGCATTGTTAGTGTTTTTATTCCCTGGACATTTTACTAGCCGATGCTTCTTCGAACCACAACGAAAACATTCTTTAGTCTTCCTCCAGCATTCATCCGTCTCATGGCCCTTGCTACACAGATCACACACTGGTTTTCCAAAACTACGAGCCTTGGTCTTCTATTTCTTCCATTGCCCAAGGTGCTCCTCAGAGGATAATGCGTCCCTCTTGAATTTCTTCTTCAGAACATTTTGCAAACTCTCCTCTACTATTGCCAAATTCTGTTGCAGTTGAGCTTGTCTTTCCATTGTAGTTGCAACCCACACTCATATTGCAGCTTGATACTCACTGATCTTGGTCACTTGCTCTATCAGCATCATTAACATGCTTTGCATCATCAAAAGGAATTAGTTATCTGCAGACTGAGAAGGTAGAGGCATGCGATCCAAGTTCTCAACGAGAATGTCCTCTAAGTCATCATTCCTGGTGTTGCTCGAGAAACCGTGACGAGTATTCTTAACTCTTGGAGTTAGGGCCATTATCTATAAGAAAACCATTATTATTTCAAAGCAAGGTGTTAGAAGACTCAAAACATCCTAGATAACCCATATCCCAATGTACCTATCATATCCTCACCACATTCCTTAAGTTTCTAAATCTTTTATTCCAGACTTATTTATGCCACGGCACAATTCCTTAATTGCATATTTTCTAAGATCCATGCTCCGATACCTTTACTTACGTATGTCACGCCCCGATCCTAGGAATTGGGGTTAGAATGGGCTACACGGGGTGTGCGTACGTAATCCCGTAGCAATCTGTGCATGCAAAACACGCACGAATTACTACCAAGGAGATTCCACAGGAACGTGTAAAGAAATTTCTCCGACACGTAAATTACGGTCAATAATAAGTGAAAGCCTATGTAATACACTTGTAATAATCAAAAGCAACAGTAAAAGAAACATCGTCCATTTCATGAATAAGTTTGTACTTAACCATCCGCATTTACATGACAACAATTACTTAAGCATATACATAATCCAAAATCTTATATGTGTCTATCAAATTGCTATGTGCAAAAACAACCATGGTCCAAACATGTCTAAGCTAAACACTCAATGAAGATCCCATTGTCGCTCTTCGTAGGACGACTAACGGAAGGCGTTATCTGCATTACACTCATCTAGTCCCTGAGGTTCTATTGAGGTTCCTGCTAGGGCGCATCGTTCACCTTATTGGGTTGGGTTCAGTACCTGTAACACCAAGGGTAGCATTGTTAACACGACGGTTAAGCAAATATAGAAATATGTAAAACCCTCATGATATATCAAATGAATTAAAGTACATATTAATTAAATAAAGCAATAGCGGAAAAACTAGGCAGATTGTGCATGAATTAAGCGTGAGTAGCGAATCATAAACAGTATACCAAAACATACTAAATGGCATCCACGAAGCTATATTCTCCCAAGAGAGAGCATATCATCTAGAGAGAGCGTACATATCGGACGCTAGGAGATCAGGCTAGATTCCCGAGGAACGTCGACAACTCCTCCATGGACTACTGCAGTAGCAACATAAGGGGCACCCAAATTTAGTCTTGTTGAACCTAATAAGGGTACAAGCTAAATGGTGCCGACTCGACATATCAAGACCAACTCAACTTCACATCTTTCACACTTATGATTAATTATGATGATTGTCTCACATTCATACTTATTCATTCATACCCACCATATCATACATAAGGGTGATTAGGTTTTGAGATCATATCCAGTCATAGAAATTAGAATTAGCAAGGTAACTGATAATTAAGCAATGCATATTTAATTAAGCGTATAAAACTCAAACCCTCTCAACCTTAGTTAGGAAGAATGGGCACAAGACTAAATCATTTTGAGGGCAATGTTACTTAACAATATGAATGCATTTAGACTATATAAGCATCAAGGATAATTATTAACCAACCCTATGCTAGATAATCTGTGATCCCCAGGGCATTCAACATGATGTATTAATAAAATGTCTTGTGTAATTGTATAACCAAATCTTGGCATTACATTGTGTATGCAAGGACACCTCTTCTTATGCCAATACCCATGACGTAACATCGGAAATTCGTCCAGAAAATCAGAGAGAAAAAGTGACAGCTCTACACTCATTCTCCTTATCATTTAATCACCATTGGGCTAATTTAGGTAGGAAAAAGGCGCTATATCTAGAGCCCTACAAAGTCATTTGAAATCCCTAATATCCCAAGTTTACAGTGTTCTTATGACTTAGCCGTATACATATTACGGCTTAACCGAGTGGCTCAGATTTTCTTCTCAAGTTCATACGCATTTATGGTTTAACTGTATATTAGCCTACGGCTTAGCCGAGGGTGAGCCGTAGGGTAATTCTTTATTTCGAGGCTCTCTGGAAAGTTCACCGTAGACTAACTTACGGCTTGGTCTTGGGAGGGTTACGGCTTAGCCGTAATTCATTACACAGCTTAGCCGAGTGTTAGCCGTAGTTCAAAAGCGGGTTTTTGTGCTCTCTAGACTCTGAGCCGTAGAGATTTACGGCTTAGCCGTAGACTTCACTGTAAGCTTCAGAATTTCTAAAAACTGTTCCTGAAGTTCGAGTTCAGTACAGAGCTCTCAGTTAATGGTTCCAGTGGGGTTCCTTATGCTTTCAGGTTTCCATAATAGATCTTACATTGCGCAATATCATCAATGTTGCATAATTATACTCATTATCACCTAATTCCACATATATGTATACTTAATCAAGGGTGAATGAGCTGTAATTTACATTTAGAAGGATCACTTCAGGAATCAACAAATTTAAATATACATGTGGTAATATATACTCTAATACTTGCCTTATATCAGTGCTTTACCCAAAACTAGCCTCTCCTTTGCTTTGATGGTGGAGAAAGCCTCAATGAAGCAAATCCTATTTCATGCAAAGACATGCACATAGTGAATCAAGTGTAGGATGCATGCATGTTGCTCATTTAAACCTTCTTAACTCTTTTGGACTTAAGGGAATGAAATGTAGGCTATCTCTTACCTTAAAGAACTGTAGATTGTGAGCAAAAAATGAATTTAGTGCCTCTAATGAAGGAGATGCACAAAAGGATGAGGAAAGGGGTAGATGGGATTGAGTAGGAGCACATACATGCAAGGCTCCAAGGTCATGTTTTCAGCTCCAAGTTGAAGTAGAGATGAGAGAAGAATGAAAGAGATGGGGCTCCAGCAATAGAAGAGGAAAATACAGTGAAGGAACGTTGATTTCTCTTTTTAAAGTCAAATTTTATAGTTTTGCATACAAGTCCATATTCACTGGGGAAATTAAAGTTTGAGTCAAATGGACTTCAACTGGGCTAGGATGGAACCGAATTGAGCTGGGACAAATATGAAAGATGATCTACAAGATGAAATGCTCATGATGCAATTAATGTGTTGCCAAAATGATGCAACCTTGGGACTCTAAATTACAAGAAGGTTCTCACATATTTAAGTAAAGTTTGAACCCAACTACCTATCCAACTGAGACCCAATAAAATTAAGAACAAGATAAACTAAGGATAAAATACATCAAATAAATAGGAAACCAAATTTAATTAATATAAATTATAATTAAGTCGGGTCGAGACCTTACAACAATGGACTAGGAGATCCAGTTTCCGGGGTTAGAATCATTTTCTATAGCCTAGAAAGATTCTATGTCCTTCACTCCTTATCAATGATCAAGCCATGTTCAAACAATGTGGTGGAATACACAACATTAATTATGGGCTTGAGCTGGCCACCGAATCAAGCATTAATATGCTTAGAGTTTATGGAGATTTTCAACTTATAATCAAACAAATGAATCTTAAATACAAAGTGAAGAAACTAGATTTGCTTCCCTTCTTCAATAAAGCTTTGGAACTCAAGAAGAGATTCATGTTGATTGAATTTCACCGTATCCCAAGACTTCAAAATGTCAACGCAGATCCGGTCACAGGCTTAGCGGCATCAACGTCAATCCCTAAAAATGATAAAATGACGATAGAAGTAGTCGAAAGAAGGCTTCTACCTCAACTTAACACCCATAAAGTAGTAGCAGATTCAACGTGATCAAGAATCGAATTTCATCTTTGTGAAACTCATTTAGAGACTGGAGAGTCCTTTTATTGATTACATTCTCCATGGAGTTTTGCCAAAGAATGCTAAGGACAAAACTAGTACCCAAAGGCAAGCTCTAAAATTTCACTTTGATTTACCTTTGAAGACTCTCTATTGCAAGTCATATGATGGAGTTCTTCTCTATTACTTGTCACCAAAAAAAGTAAATCAAATGCTCAAAGAAGTTCATTGTGGCCTATGTAGTGCTCACCAAGTTAGACCAAAGCTTCATAATCAGATTTGAAGGTTAAGCTACTACTGGCCTACCATGGTGTCTGACGCTGTCAGTTCTGCAATAAGATGTAATGAATCTCAAATCTATGGCGATTACATTCATCAACCGCCTAAATATCTACATCCTACATCAACCTCTTGGCCATTTGAGTCATGGTGAATGGACATAGTTGGAAAAATCAATCCACCATCAGAACGTGGCCATCAATTCATTCTTCTCGCAATGGTTACTTCTCCAAATGGGCAGAACCAATGCCTTTTACAAAATTCAAAGCAGATACGGTCCTCAACTTCTTGAAGACTCATATCATTTGTCGTTTTAGGGTACCTAAATGTCTACATCATGATAATGGTCCTCAATTCAACAACAACAAATTTTACAGATTCTGTGACAAGTACGGAATCCAATGCTATCCTTCTACGGCATATAACCCTGCAGTTAATGAACTTGCTTAAGCCTTCAAGAAGACTATCTATGAAATCCTGAAGAAAATGGTCACTGACAACAAAAAAAAGTTGGAGTCCCAAACTCTGAAGCTTTATGGGTTCACAGAACTACAGTTCGAGGTCTGATAAGTCCTTAAAAATGCATATTTTCATATACATTTTGGACCATTTTAAGGACTTATTGATTCAAAAGATTCTCATTTATATTGAAATCATGGTTTGGTACATTTATACATCATTGTAGTGCATTCATACATAATTTGCTAACAAATAATCATTTTTGCTTAAATTCATGAAACCTGCCTTTTTTGAGGATTCTATTTTTAGAAAGTTTTTGTAAAAAATAGTTACCATGGAATGATATGATCTTTCATCATCATTAATTAATCTAAAAAAAGTCAAATCATATCCAATGATGTGATTACATGTTCTCATTTCATGAGAGATGGACCCACATTCAAGCATTGTTGACTCATGGTCAAAATTATTTTTTTAAATGAAATGTCACTGTTTGTTTATAGGTTACTGAAGAATGGGGTCCCACTCTTCAATTGTTACAAGAATTCAAAATTGATGCAAGAAAAGAAAGCCAAGGTGGAGAGAATTCAAGGAATGAAAACTCAAAAAAGGAGAATTCAAAAATGGAAAGTTAATCCCGTTTTTCTTTGAATAACATACATTAAAACAATCATAACTCTCAAACCAAGTGTCGGATTTAGACAATCTACCTACCGTTGGAAAGCTCTTTTTGAGTAGATATCTATAAGGTCTAAGATTACACCAATCAAAGTTAAAACAACAAAGATATGACCTCATGAAATTTACTATACATTTTTAGGCGGGATTGCAAAGAGTTTGAAAATTTTCTCCATCTTACACAGCTTTAGGTGGGGCCCATTCAAAGCAAAGTGAAGTACAATAAAGACCAAAGACAGGGTCTACCATGCACATAAAAAATTCATCTTTGGTGGGGCCAAATTGTGAAGATTTGATAAATTATTTTTAGAAAGCTTGTATATAGAATTTTTAAGCAAGGAGACAATCAAGAATCTCCCACATATCTTGCCAAACATTGGAAGACTTGTTGGCCAAGAAGAAGACTTACCAATTGAAGAGATATTTACTACAAAGTAGGATCTATGAAGAGAAACAAGGGCCTCTCAACACATATAAATTAAAGGTATTGTCCTCCCATACTCTTCATAGGAATATAGACCACCTCTCTTTAGAATTACTACTACACTTCATCTTCTTCAACTCTCCCTCCCTCCATTAAAATCCTCAAGGAGATTTGGCCTGAAAATCATACTACACCCTTGGGTTTTTTCATCTAAAAGAGGCTTCTCATCCTTGTCTGTAAATGTTTTGATTTTCAATTCATTATTTCTTATATAAAAACGTTGCATTCTACTAAAAGTGTTTCTTTTTCTCTTCAATTTGTCTTTCTTTTACTTGGGTGATTGGTGCTTGATTTGTGTTTCTTTACTTGTTGGTGTTTGGATTGACAACCCAAAGGCCCTAAGAGCATGAATCAAATTATGAACCCATTTAGAAAAGAATTTAGAAGGAGAAGAATACACTTCCACACGTTTACTTTTTTGCACTACTACATTTAAATTCCAGCATTACTATATTCAATTTCTTGTTTCTCACTACATTTAAATTCTTGTCAATTCCACATAATTACTTTTCTTACAACCACACGTTTAAATTTCTGCACTGTTGTTATTTTTCTTACTATGTTCATATTGATTTTAAGTTTAGTTTTTGCATAGTTTGATGGTTGGATTAGTAATCATTGCATATTATCATATGGTGGATTATTTTACATGATTAAGTTACTAGAAATCAAGCTTTCAGATCTGAATCTAATGATAAAATTCGAACTCAACACACATACAGCATAACTCAATACAGTTTCAGCAAACTATAAAAATAGTTTTTAGGAAAAAGTTTAAAGTGGGTGGACTAGTCGAATCATAATATTTTTCTTTGAAACTTGAGAAAATTAAAGTTTAGGATGTGATCTTTCATTTCACAAAATTTCAGATCAAAGTTATTTCAAGAAGTTGGTAAACTAGTGGCTTAAACCTAAAACACTAGAACAACTTGTGTGCAGAATTTCTACATAGAATTTTGTCAACTTATCATGAGCATTCATTCATAACTCTCTCATTTTAGATCCTTTTTCAGTTCTTTTTTTTTCTTTTTTCTTTTTTGTTAGTTTCCTATGTTAGTATAGTTTGAATTCCAGCCATTAAACTTAGTTTTAAGATGCTTTAGATTAAGAAAAGTCATGCATAAAGTTTTACATCAGCACACTAGTTTTCCAGAATTAGAATTTTTCAGCATCTCATGGGATGCATTGCATTACTAATTTTACTAACTTTCTAATTTTAAATTTGTTTCTAGTTTTATATCTTTTATTGTTTTAGATAATTTCCAGAGTTAAAATATCTTTCTAAACTTGTTTTAATTGAAGATTTTAAATTGGACATTTTCTAGTTTTGAAAATTCTAATTTAGGAAAGTTTTTAACTTTAAGATTTTAATTTTAGAAAGTAGATTTGTTTTCTAACTTTGATTGTTTGTTACTAACTTTTTTGATTGGTTGTTACTAATTTTGATTTGTTTTTAATTTAATTTAGTTTAGTTTCTAATTTAGTTCTTAATCTTATTTTTTTAGTAACTTTCTAGTTTTGGAAGTTCTAATTTATATTTTAGTTTTGCAACAACATTAGTTTTATTTTAGGAAGTTTTAGATTTAAGATTTTAGTTTTAGGAAAGTTTCATTTTATTTGGTTCTAATTAATTTAATTTTGGTAAGTAAGATGCTTGTATTTGTTAGTCTTTAAATTAGGCTAGTTTTAGATTTTATTTAGGGTAGGTTACAAGTTGAAAATACCTTTAAACACATTGCTCCCTATCGATCGACCTGGTCTTACCAGTTTTTATTACTACATCACATTCTGCACTTGGAACTTACAATCAAGGTTCAACAAAATCAACACCATATTCCTTGGTTTATCGTTGTGAAGCTATGATACCTTTGGAAATTCATCTTCCTTCTCCTCGTGTAGTTGTGATAAACAAATACATTGAAGAAAAGAATTCCAAGCTCAAACTTCAAGAGTTAAAAAGCCTTAATGAAAAGAAGCTTACTGCTCGACAAAGCGTCAAGTTATATCAACCTTGTATGGCCAGGTCATTCGACAAGAAGGTCAAATACAAAGCTTACAAGAAAAGAGACTTAGTCCTTAGAGTCAAGAGGCCCATGTTCTCCACACACATGTCAAAAGGCAAATTTGAATCCAAATTTTGACTTTTTGTTATTGACAAGGTCCACTCCAACGGTGCCTACGCACTCTTCACACTTGAGGGAGACAGATACATGATGCCTATCAATGCAAAACACCTAAAGAAATATTATACTTAAATGTCATTGGCATACCCAAACTATATGTAACGTACATTCTCACCCCTAAAACTCTTTGGTTTTGAGCCTCACAACCTATGACTCCTAACCAAAATCCCTCATATTGTACAAAATGACTACGAAAATAATGTCATTTGACCCCTCTAGTCAACTTTTGTTACTTGGTTATATGAAATAAGTCTTTTTGTAGAACCCATATAACCAAGTCCAGAACAAAACCCAAAAACCAAGTTTTTGTCCAAAAGGATCAAATCATGGACCCTGGAGAAAGCCTCACATATGGGCACCGGATAATGTCCACCTATATGACTCCTTTACTTTGTTTTGTGGATCCAAAAGATCGCAAGTCACACCCCCATACTAGTCTGAGAAAACCAAACTAAACAATACAAACCATACCAATCAAACCATCCATACAAACCACATCAAACATCCATGCAAAATCAAACCATACATTCCATACCAATGACGAAATGGAGCAAAAGGAAAAGTTTTTCATTGATATTCATTTGCAGTTTAATACAAAGAATGAAATAAAAAATATATGACCACCCAGGCTAATCAAAATAAAAGAATGCTAAATAAGAGCTGCAGCCAAAAGATCTAGTCTGGGAACTTCTCAAGATGCCTCCCCACGTTCAAGATTTCTTTGAGGATGCATCCTTTGTAGCTCGCATAAGGTGGGACAGCAGCATCAATGCTGATCTCATCTAGCTTGATGTTCATCTTGCTCTCCAAAGATTGAACAAAGTCGTTCAAGGCAGTCTACTTCATCTTCATTTTGGCAAGAAGGCTATCTTTGCCGACTTGATTCTCTGAATAGACTTCTTCAAGTTGCCTACAATGTTTTGAAGCTTCAGAACATTGTCTTCCAGGGCTGAAAGTTGTTACTGCAACATGGTGACCTGTTGCTGCAGGCGTTCATACTCTTCCTGCCACACATTCATTTCTTGTGATAACTGGGCATCTATTTCATCAACTCTCTCGTAGCATCTCCAAATAGGTATTGGGGTTTGTCAAAGCTCACTTGGTTGTTGTTCTCCCAAATAGTGTTATTAGCCAAACACCAATAAGTGTACTAACTCCTTACTGCTAGAGTTCTGGTTCTCTGATTTCTCAAGGTAGTAGCAAACACATCATTTGGGTCTTTTACATCAAGGTTGCTGGTGTTTTTACCCTTAGAACGACTCCTTGATGCGCCAACAGTTGATGCTGCAGATGCTTTGCCTTTTCTATCTACAAAACAAAACAAAAAAAAAAAAAAAAAAAAGAGGAAGAACATTAGTAACAGTGAAAGTGGCTAAGGCATAGAATTCTACTAAAATTTCAGCATTATCTTCCCTTAGCAAAAGGGCTAAAAGGAGAAATAATACTCAATTTTGAGACCAAGAATTAGCATCAAGGCATACATAAGTCCCAAAACTAAGGCTCCCGGTCCAAACAAATGCTCAAGCACCCTAAGACCTTTTAGGGCGCAATTAGGTGTGCACTCTGGCACAAATGATACAATATCCAATACAAGAAATGCATTCGCAACACAAGCAAAGTATGACAACAGCTATATACATCACAAAAGCGCAAACAAGCTCAACATATATGAAAAGGTAGCATGTGAAAGAAGACGGCATGTTTTCAACAAGAGAGCAAAATCAATTCAAAGCATTGAAGAAAAAAAGTAAATGCTGCTAGTCTAATGGCACCATCTCCGGTCATTTTCTGCGATTTTATTAAATTTACCTACAACTGTTGGAGACTTTTATTCTCCACATTTAAATTTGAAGTTGATAAATGGATCTCAATATTCCTACAATAGCCTCTTCAACAAACACAACAAAGTACCTCAAACATGTACTTCAACCGAGACTTTTCATCTCGACAACCAAAATCCTATGGGGTGATCTGCTATGATGGGACCATTAGACATTCTTGTGGTTACATATTCCTCTCAGTGACTATCAAACTAATGAAGGAACTAGTGCTTTGCAAAATTAATTTCAAAACAAGATCATCAACCGTCATCAATGATCAAAAAGTGTTATTGTATTTGTTGATTTCACACAAAGGCAGTCAACATCATCTAGATTCATTTGGATCCGGAAACAATAAGGAAAAGTCAATTAGCCTTGGAAGTTGTGGTTGAGAAAGACACTGTAAAAAGCTCATTAATGATCATACTCAAAGATACATGTGGTCACTTCACCAAAGGCTAATTGTATCTTATCTTCATCGGTTTGTCTAACCAGCCACTCATACTCATAAGATTTTTACTTCTCATGTTTGTTGAGGTTTAAGGGGAGTAACATTCTCATCAAAAGCAAAAATATGTGTGACTTAGGCTACTTAGTTTGATGACCATGAAAGAACTCCCACAAAGCGCGTGGTGACTTAACTTGTACTTTACACTACACTAAGAGTCAAGTGGACCATCACTTCTCAACCCCTACACTTCCCATGGTTTAGAAAACCCAAGTGTGTGTTCAGACTATGTTAGTGTTCAAGCATAACAGGTGGATGTGCCTTCACTAAGTCCAACATTATAGTGGTGAAGTCTAGTGTTCTACCAAAGTTCTACATTCCCCCAAACGGAGCTTGTACATAACAAATTTGTTGGAGATGAAGAGTCTTTACAAAATGTTTGAAGTTCAAGGCCTCATGTGCTACCCTGTGCACTTCTTACAAAGCAAACAAACAAAAATAAAGAGAGAAAGAGAGAGAGAGGAAATCTCCACACCAAATTCAGCCACTTGGTTATGACCATGGCCATACACAGACTATGTAATGAAAAGGCAGAACCTCATGGAACTCAACCATGTCTGACAACCTGAGATTGGGCTGATTTCCGTAGGCTTATGGTAGAAAAAATTGGCCAATACCAGTTCATATCGACCGATACGTACCGGTATCAGCCGGTACCAGTACGATAAATTAGTGCGCATCAGTCTCGGTAATTATCTCAGTAAATATTGCCAAAATATCGTGATGTATCAGCCGATTTTTCAAAATATCAGTAGAAACGATATATCGGCCGATATTTTAAAAATATCGGCCGATATTATATAAAAGGCCCCAAACCGTAAATTTTCCCCTTTTTTCTCCCTATCTACTCATCCTCCCCTATCCAAAGATGCCCAACCTGCTGTTCCTCCTCCATTAACTTTCAAAAGCATCACAAAATCAATTTTTGGGGTGGATTTGGTTTATAAAAGTAAAGAAAATACATTTACAAGATAAGTATATTAATTTTTTTTAATTTTTTTTAAATATTTGCCTAGTAGGAGCTTAGAAGTGATCCATGATGATGATTCTACTTATTTTATGTTATGGATTTACATATTGTGATTTATGAGTATGGATCTATTATTTGTTTTTTTAAAATTTTAGGATTTTAACTTTTGTTAAGTATAATTTTTAACTTTATTAGTATGCAAAAACATGATTTTATGAAGCAAGTTTGATAGATTTAGTAGTAGAAGACATAGATCTACAAGATGTGAACATTTTATGTTTATTTATTTTCCGATTTTTGAATATTTTAATATTAAAATAAGATTTTTTGAGGATTTAATCACAATTTTGTTATTTTATTCTATAATTCATGTATGATATGAATATGATAAGTTTTCATTTTTTTTCAAAATATTATGTAAATAGTTTTATATTTTCAAAATTTATTTTCTTGTATGAAATAATAATTTAATATTTAAAAAAAAACATTTTGAGGACTTCACTCCAATTTTTTTAAGTAAGCAGAATCTTTGTATACTTCATGTAAGATTACTTTTTTTTATTGTTCTTTAATGTAATTAGTTTTATATTTTTTAATTTATTTTCGGATTTTCTATTAATTTAAAATTAAACTATTAGATATTTAAATTTTCACTATAAGTATGACTTCATAATTTTATATAATCATTGTATACTTCACATATGCTAATTTTTTTTATTGTTCATTTATGTGATTGTGTAACATGTCAATATTTTTTATATTTTTGAATTTATTTTTGGATTGTTAAAACATGGAATTAGAAAAATTACATAATTAATGTATCATTTAAAATGTGCCCTTTTGAGATTCCAAATGCTTTACATGAATGTATTAATTTCTTTGTCTCTATTATATTTTGGATCTTAGTTCAAATGTTATAAAGTGTGCCAATTTGTTCTTTTGTTTTGGAGAAGCTAGATTAAAATGGTGTATGACATTGATCCGGTATGAAACTATTGTGAAGAAGTTGGAAGTAAATATAAAATTAAATGTAATTATTGCAAAAAAAAATCATAAACTGAGGAATAACTAAATTGAAGCAACACTTGGCTCATAAGCAAGGCCAAGTGACAAAGTGTCCTCAAGTGCCACTTAATGTAAAAAAGAAATGCAAGAGTTGTTGGATATATGAAAACAAAAAAAGGTTGTTAGAGAGAAAAGAAGAGAGGAAGAATTTGAAGCATGTAGGGAAGAAGTTTTTGGGTCTAGGAAGGGAAATATTAGTTCCTCCGACAATGATGAGGATCCAAATTTAAGGAGGACTAGAAAAGAAAGTGTGAGGTCACTTCAAGAGGAAGAGGAGAGAAGAAGGATGCAATATGAGACAGCTATGAGAGGTGGCCAATATGATGAGGGTGGCTCATCCGGATCTAAGGGAGGGGGTTTGCGTCGAGCATTTAGTCAAAAACAACCCCGCCTAGTAGATATTGAGGACGATGATGAACTTCCTACACGGACACCTCATAGACCAAGTGTGGTGGGTCCACCGGACCCATTTGCATATAAAAAACCAAAAGCTAAGCAACCCAGCATTGTAAAAGCACCGAAGGCAAAATTTAATAAAGCAAGAGATAATTTGATAAGAGCTACTGTAAAGTTCTTTTTAGATGTAGCCATTCCACCATATAAGGTAAACTCTTCTTATTTTACCACTGTGTTAGATGCAACAGCGGAACAAAGTTCTAGTATAGAGGCACTGTCACAACTCGAGCCCAGGGTTCGGGGGTTAGCAAAAGCCAAACCTAATGACACACGTACTCCCGTACATGTACATGTAGACCGAGTCTAAATGCACACGCACAAAGGAACATTCACACGTGCCAAACATGTACGCGGAAGCTGTAAATATCAGAAACATCAAACTAACAGTGCAAGAAGAGAATACGAAGAAAGAACGAACATAATACATATGAAGGTCTTACAAAAAGAACAAAAGAATATATACAATCAGGACATGTCGTGCCAGATACAAGTATGAAAATCCTCAAAACAAGACTCCAATGCTATGCATGCCAAGAACGCTCTCCCGTGGAGTGATCACATCCACTCCTCTAGGCCTAATGGGGCCTCGGGGGTCTCATCTGGAGTCTGGCCGACCGGCGAGGGTTCGGCAGGGGTATCTGAGCCTGCAACACAAAAAAACAACTATGAATACGACGATTCAGCAAAGTATAAACCATAGCAAGTTAACGCACGCTGTGTCTAATAGAATAAAGAACGTCATGTAAATTAAATAAGGCATTTTCGTATACTAGGCTGTCATGCAAGAAAGAAATATGCTAAGCGAATCAATGGATACATGCAGTGTACAGAACTAGTTGCTACTAAATTGCCATATGCTCCCAAAAGAGGGATCTTGTATCGTGCAAAGAACACCATTGTCCGGGCCAGGGTACAATGGGTCTCGGTTTCCTGGGGTTCGGTTCCCCAAGACGTTTCCTTACTGCAGCAAGGCCATATAACTATACCAAATTCACCCCGTCGGGATCCTAAGGCTGAGGCTAAGTAGTGCCTGACCATACAGAGTCAATCATGAAAACCCTGAGTAGATCGTGACAACATATCATACGTGCATATCTGTGAACATATTATACATGCATACTGAAGGTAAAGAACCACAATGTGAATGTAACTGAACACAAGTAAACATATGAGAGAGTTGAGATCAATGATCGAATGCAATATGCTATGCAACAAATCATGCGAAATTGGATCATCTTTATTTACAAACCAATTCTAATCTAATTATCCAGTGTTTCTAACCGTGCATGATGATGTAGTTTTAAGTTATTCGATGCACCATTGTCTCGGGTTGTATTGAATCGGGTGGTGCACGAAGTCCCTTAAACCAACACCCATGGGGAGGTGCTTAACATCCGGATAACGAACATGAATGATTCGCAGCCCTCGAGATCATTCACGCGTTGTATCACATTCCGTTGGGCAGGTCTAGGTGTTCTACATTCTATCATGAAGGCTATATCGGTCTTTCCCTTACACCTATCATTGTCCTTTATTATTCTAGTGGGGATACGGCTTAGCCGTAGATGAGTGTACGGCTTAGCCGTGTGTGTTCTACGGCTTAGCCGTGGCTGGGCTGTAGAAGGTCTGTCAATTTGAGTGCTCTCAGTTAAATCCAGAAGAGCACCCTGTACTGATCTACGGCTGGGCCACGGCTGAGCTTCGGCTTAGCCGTAGGGCAAAACACCGCTTAGCCGTGCCCTAACCGTAGAGGAAAACTGGATTTTTACCCTCTCTAGACTTTAAGCCGTAAGTGACATACGGCTTAGCCGTACCTGCATGAAGTCAAAATGCTGAAGCACATACAGAAAGTCTGGGAACTCATCAGAATTGCAATTTTCCAATGGAAAGAGATAGAATACTAACCAAATGGGCTGGACACACATTTTTCCATACAAACTCATGTGAACTAACCACAATCAAATGCATACCAACATGAGTTCATACAAGTTATGGTTATACTTGCCTCAATTTAAATTCAATTACACAACTTGTTGTCCTTGGGCCCAAACACAACCTAACACCAATCAAACAACATGCATGCATGAGAATTGGAAGCACATACACACCATGCAACATGGAAACAAGAAGGAGAAGCAATAGAGAAAGGGGATGAGAGAGATGGAAGGATTTCCCACTCACCTCACATGCAAAGAACCAAACTTCCTCTTGATCGATGGAGGAGAGAATTCGGAGGAGAGAATTCAAGAGAAGGAGAGAAACTCCACGTGCACAGTTGAGGAAGCTGAAAATGAGAGAGAGAACGTGCATCTGTGTCGATGGATGAAGTTATATAAGCTAATGGTTAAGTCCAAATTACAAGGAAGGCCAAGTTAGAATGCCATTTTCAGTTTGAGTCAAATCTGGGTCCAATGGAATCACACGACATCGGTTGCAAACGACGTAGTTACGAAAGTTGACGAGCTCAACGAAAGACACGTGTTGACATCAAGATGATGCAAAAATGACCATGTCTTAGAAAAGCTAAAATTACGAAAAAGGGCTTGGTCTACTTAATCCAGGTCAAACTCAACTCAACTACATATCCATGACGCGCAACGAAAATAAAAACACAAACAAAACACGATTAGCAACGAAAACAAGATTAATTAGCCACTAAACGAGGTCAAGCTGGGTTGGAGTGTTACAGGCACCCACCCCATATGAGATTGGTCATCTCTGTGTTAAAAGTGAATATGATGAGTTACAGCTCTGGGTGGAGACTTTTAGGAGGATTTGGAAAGAAAAGGACTGTACACTAATGTGTAATGAGTGAATGACCCTCACAAAACATCATCTCTTGAATCTTCTAGTTTATTGCCCTTTGGGAACAATTTTTATCAAATCAGTTGATGCAACTGATTTTATTCAATATGCTAAATACATCAATTAATTGTTTAGTGAAGTGATTAATGATATTAGGGCAGATTGTGTAGTTCAAGTTGTTACTGATAATGCTGCAAACATGAAAAAAGCAGGAATGATGCTTATGTAACAGAGGGCAAATATTTTTTAGTCACCATGTGCAGTACATTGCATTGACTTAAAGCTTGAAGAAATTGCCAAATGAAAAGTCGTAAAACAAGTGATTGAAAAGATGAAGAAAATCACTAATTTTTTCTACTAGTCTTATAGACTTGTTTCAATGATGAAGAAATTTACAAACAATCATGAACTGCTATGGCCTGGCATTACATGATTTGCCACTCACTTTATAACCTTCGAGAGTATTTACAAGTATAAAGAAGGGCTTCTCTAACTCATCAAATCAGATGAATGAATGAATTCTAAGTGAAGAAAGCGGCCAACTCTCCTAACAGAAGACGTATGCAAGACCATTGAGTCTAATAAGATTTGGCCTCATGTTAAAAATTACTTAAATGTTATTGTGCCTCTAATCAAAGTTCTTCGATTGGTTGATGGTGATGATAAGCCAACTATGAGCTTCTTACATGAGGCCATGGAGAGGGCAAAGATAGCTATTAGAACAGATTATAGATATTATACTAAACATTGGAAGATCATTGACAATCATTGGGAGCGTCAATTGCATCATAACTTACACACTGATGGTAAGTGGAGATTGATTTCTTATTGACTTTCATTGTTGTATTAAATTCTTTTTAACACATTATTCACTTAAATTTTAGCATTTAATAGGTTACTTTCTCAATCCACAATTTCGATATAATTCTTTGGATCAAAATATAACTGATGAAATTCGAGTAGGGATGAAAAATATTATTGAAAGACTAGCAAATGATGCCGATGAGCCTATTAAGGCAACAAACCAAGTAAGTAAATTAAAAGGTAGAGATCTTATATAATGTATTTTGGTTTCTTCAATTTAATATATATCATTATTCATTCATAACAGTTGACAATTCTTTTTCTTCTTTAATGCTATTAGATTGATGTATATAATGAAGGTATGGGAAGGTATGAGATCTTATATAATGTATTTGGTTTCTTCAATTTAATATATATCATTATTCATTCATAACAGTTGACAATTCTTTTTCTTCTTTAATGCTATTAGATTGATGTATATAATGAAGGTATGGGAAGTTTTGGCAGCACTATTACTCGAAGAGTTGTCACGCAAACATATCCTGGTAAGGATTGTAAAATATAAATAATAACTTATATTTTTATTTTTCAAAAATTCAAAAATTGAATGTTTAATCTTATTTTCTTTTATTTTTAGATGAATGGGGGTTGAATTATGGAGAGAGTGCTCTAGCATTAAGGACGATTACAATTAAAGTTCTTAGTCAAACTATATCTTCGTCAAGCTGCGAAAGAAATTGGAGCACTTTTGCTTTATCCATACAAAAGTAAGAAATAAAATCACGATGGATAATTTGAACAAACGGGTCTATATTCACTATAACCTCAAGTCCGCAGTCGAAATTGAAGAAGAAGAACATTTGAGGATCAACAAGATTACTTCTGCTCAATTAATTTAGACTATATTTTTTCAGCAAAAGATGATTTG
This sequence comes from Sextonia rubra, assembly GCA_037013555.1. Taxonomy (NCBI): domain Eukaryota; kingdom Viridiplantae; phylum Streptophyta; class Magnoliopsida; order Laurales; family Lauraceae; genus Sextonia; species Sextonia rubra. The sequence continues at coordinate 73,102,391 of JASUAD010000001.1, forward strand.
TTAGGTGAGTGGCTAGAGGAGGCAAAAGAGCCATTATTAGATGAAGATCCAGAGCTAGCAGAAATGGTTGAGGACTTGACTGGGAAGAAGTTTAAGCCAATGAAAGCCTCTGAAAGATTACAAGAGATTAATTTGACACAGCAACAGAGGAGTACTATAGTTGATCCTACAGAAGCAAGAAGAAAAGAGGTGGGTGTAACACCCCGATCCCCTTTGAGCCGGATTAGTGGCTCATTAGTGTGTGTTTCTGTTGTTTTATTCTTTTGGACTTGGTTTTGGGTCTTGGATAGGTAGTTGAGTAACCTTTGACCTGGGATAGGTAGTTCTAAGCCCTTTTTCGTAATTTTGCTTTTGCTTTGCTTGCATCATCTTTGCATCATCTTGGTGTCAGCACGTGTATTTTGTTGAGCTCGTCAATTTCTGTAACTGTGTCAAATCTATTCGAAGTACATTGGAGAAGTTAGACCTTCGTGTGACTTGAACTGTAAATAGTTTAAACTCTTCGGACTTTGACTTAAACTCCAAAACCTATATAATGAGCCAGCTTCCAGATGTCTTATTCATTTCGTTGATCGACTGCATGCAACTCTAGGAGAGCCACGTTCATCTCTCTCTCTTCTTTTCACTTCTCTTCCCAGTCTCTGGTTGGTGTGGGAGTTGATTCGATTGGGTTCTTCCTCTTTCTCTCTCATCTCTGTCTGTGTTTTGTGGCTTGAGGTGAGTGGGTTCTCTGCAACTCTTTCTTCTTCATCTCCAATTGCACCTCTCTTTCTCTGTTACTGTGTCTTCATCTCATGCATGGTTTATTTCTTTGATTTGTTTTGATTTTAGTTGATTTGGAGCTTGATTCAGTGGATTGACAGAGTTTTGAGGCAAGTATAAGTACAGGATTGTTTAACACATATGGGTGTTTTGTTTGATTGCTTTGATTCATTCTTATTCTTTGTGTAAAATGTTTTACAGCCAATTTCTAAGATGTAGAGAGTAATTGAACTTGTTTTGGAACGTTTCTGTACCAAATTCCAGCTTCTGTATTCAGCTCGATTTTGTTTCTGTATTGTACGGCTAAGCCGTAAACTTCTACGGCTTGATTTCCAGAGACTTGCAATTTCACTTTTGTTCTACGGCTAGGCTACGGCTAAGCCGTAGATGGTCCTACGGCTGAGCCGTAAGCTAGCCGTGACCCAACCGTAACCCAGCCGTGAATTAAATCTCTGATCAGTCGAAACTTTCCCGATGCAGTACTCCTACGGTGTGGCTACGGCTAAGCCGTGAATTGCTACGGCTAAGCCGTGGATTGGTCTACGGTTAAGCCGTATACTGACCGTAGCTCAGCCGAAAAAGGTATCAGATCAGAGGTGGAAGATGACCAGTTTAGCTGTGTTTTCAATGGAACCACGGTTAAGCCGTAGTGCATATTACGACTAGCGCGTAAGATATCTTCGGCTCAACCATAGGTCACTCATGGCTAAACCGTTAGGCATGGCAAATCTGAAATATAACTTAGGATAATGGTGAGACTTGTAGGGCTCAAATACAGGTTAACCACCCATGTAAACCGGCCCGATGGATGCTTTGGACCGCATGAATAGTCTGTTAGGCTGTGACTTATTCATGTGAGCGTTGATCACTGTTAAGCACCTCCCCATGGGTGTTGGTTTAAGGGACTTCGGTGCACGCAAAGATTACAATGCAACACTTTGATGGCAACGGTGCATTGAATAACTTAAAACTACATCAACATGCACGGTTAGTGACAGTGAACAACTAGATTAGTATTGGCTTGTAATTAACCTTGACTCCGTATTAATCTGAGATGCATTGCATATTGTTTATAGTTTTGCCCTCTGTTCTGCCAATCTATGTCTATGCATTCCGCAGTCATTTTGCTTTCGTCCTGTATGTCTATTTTACTTTTCGATCTGCACTATGCTTTGATCTATGCTTTGCTTTGACTTAATCTATGTTCTGATCTGTATTTTGGCTATGCTTTGTATATTTCTGGCTTTGTATATCTTGGGTATTCCCTGGTGGCTCTGCCCAGAGATTAATACGTGAGGATAAGATCCGGTCCTTGTCATCGGTGAGTCCAAAGCGGATAATCTCCCTTCTTTTGGATTTGATTTGATTGGTGTTAGTCTGGCTCTACTCAGCCTCAGCCCTAGGATGCCCGACGGGGTTACCTCTGGCTTAGATCTCTGTATCTCTGTATCACTGCAGTGTCGCTTTGTCTTGGGACCCCGGAACCCAGGAAACCGAGACCCACTTGTGCCCTGGCCCGGTCAGTGGTGTTTTCCTCTGCTCTGTTTTGCTCTGCTCTCTATTGGAGAGAATATGGTTAACGTAGTAGCCACTTAGTTCAGTATTTCTATGTTTTGATTCACTTATCATGCTTTACTTCTATGCACGATTTGCTTAGCTTACTAAGATGAAACTCTGAAATTACTATTCTGTCCTTATTCTATTTGATACTATAAGTGTTTCATCCCTGTTACTTGTATTTGCTGGATCGTTGTATTCATTTGTGTTGTCTGTGGTGTTGCAGGCGCAGATCCCTTGCCCAGCTCCCCAGCGGTCGAGGAGGCTGCAGGGCCGAGTTTAGAGGCACCCTCCGGATTGGCAGAGTGGGCCTGATCACCTCTGCGGAGTGCGTGCATGCATATCAGTGGCCTAGTTGTTTGGTTTTGATTTTTGGGAGATTGTATTTGGCACCTTGGACTTTGGACCTTGTACTCTGTATATTTTGTATATCATGATTTTGGGTGTGTATTCGGATTTTATATCAACGTATTTATCGTTGTCTTTTCCGTTCCGCATTTGTTTTGGCTTCCGCTATTTTCCTTTGTTGCTTGCTATGGTATATACAGCTTCCGCGTACGCTTAGTTCGCACGTGTTAGATCCCTTGTGTGTGTGCATCTGGACTGCGTTTGGATGCACGTGCACAGGAGTACGAGTGTCACCGGTTTAGCTTTTCGCTAACCCCCGATTTCTGGGCTCGGGTTGTGACAGTGGGTGAGGAGAATGAGTCAAGTATCTCTACATGTTCCTCACCAGCAGAAATTCCTCTTGATTCTCCTAGGAATGGTGGTCATTATGGAGATAATGAGCCACTAATATATGAGACAGTTGAGCATTTTCTTGGTGCTATAGACTTAGATCCCCATTGTGGTTATGTAAGATATGTCTCACAAACTGAGACAGAGATTGGTAGTAGCATCGGTCAAGGAGGGGAGAAGGTATTTTTGTGGGCAATGTTGGATAACAGCAAGCTAGGTATGGATATAACCCTCATTAGCTAACTCAGCTGCCTCTAGTTCCACCGTTACAACCGTGATATGAGCAAAGATAAGGAATGATCCAATGTGAATCCTAACAAGCTATTTTTGTTCCTCTTGAATTTTTTAATTTAAATTTGGGCCCTTAGTCATCTCAATCTACTGATGATAGCTCATCAAACTATGAAGGGATCTTCACTCCTCAGCAACAATATCAATATGGCCAAAGGCATGGGAGTGCAATGGAAGAGTTTGGATCATATTATTATAAGCCATACCAAAGAAGAAGAAATGATGATGACAATGATATTGAGCTTGGGCGATACTCTATTTGGAATTAGGTGTGTATTCATTCTCTCCAATTACTTTATGATTTATTTTACTATCATCATGCCATATGCTATGTTAATGTTCATGTTCTTGAATTTTACAACTTACTTGATAATTGAGCAATGAATTGATGGTTGATGAATAATGAATGATGAATGATGACTGATAAATAATGATAGAGGTATAGTTATATACTATACAAGATAAAAGTACAAGTGTACAATCACTATATATAAATTATAAATAAGTTGTATTCTCTAAAATTTCACACTAATAAATAGTTCATATTTCATAAGTCATAATTATGGTTCTTATAAGAAAAAAATCACAATTTCAAATAAGACAGCGATACAAGATATCATAACTTAGGGAAACTGATATTTTGATTTATATGTGTTACTAATGAAAAAAAAACATTGTTTTCTAGCATTTTCTAATATTTTGGATATTTTGGATATTTTTTTATTATTTTTTATTAAAAAAATTCACACCACGACGACTGCGATGGACCGCGAACCGCGACTGATACCGATACTATCTCGGCTTTTTGGACTGGCCGATACCCGACCAATACCGCTATTTTCATCCATGCATACGCTAGGGATGATGTCCGTAAGCTATCTTATGTCTCAAAGGATTGAAGAAATAAAGCACCTCAAACAGAAAAAGGGGAGAGCACAAATAGCCACAAATAGGCCGTCACCGTGGGACTTACTTGGACAGTGACAAACTTGGGCAAAAACCTCTGCAGCAGAATGCTCAGGCACGACTCTTACATCAATAGCATATTAGAAGCATGAAAGAGAAAAAAAAATCAAAACAAGAATGCCAAGCCTCAAACTCCAATTCATCACATACAAAACTTCAAAACCGTGAGCAAACCCATGGGATTTTGGGTATATGTTTGTGCCAATTCGCGAGCAGAGGGGGCTACAACATGAGAAGAGCCAACACTCGTTCAAGTGTAGCACAAAAACAATATATATATATATATATATATATAAATCATCACAGCCGAGCAATTCATTAAACAGGCAGTGACCGTGAGATTCTCCCGGACAGTACCTTCTATGACTGATGATGATGCTAGAGTCGAACTCTGGCTTTGGGACAAATTCATAAACCCTGCCATGAATCTGCTCCAAACATCTTGAATAAAGTTTGGATAATGCTCCCACATCAGAAACAGGCCAAATTAAGGGGAAAGATCAAAACCGTAAGCAAGGCAGCCTCATCCCCAATGCGGTGTTCATGAAGAACTCTAAGAAATCGTGAACCAGCTCCTGGGATTTTTGTTTGATTCTCAACACAATCAGTGGATAGAACAGCATGCAGACCGTTCAAGAACAAATAAAAAAAAGAGAGAAAAGGTAGAATCCACATTCGGCTATGGCAATATTAGATAAAGCAAAGGTGGAGGAACTTACCAGCCACGGTAGTCGTCTGGGGTTGAAAAGCTCACAAGCTAAGAAGAGGAACTTGAGATGGAGAAGTGCTTCAGGCTCTGCTACCTTCAGTTTCTCTTAGATGATTCAAAAACAGCAATGTGAAGGAAAAAAACAAGACCCAAATGCTTTATATAGACTGTGCACGAGGCTTCCTCGAGCCCATGGTCACTGTTCTCCCCGCTTTCCCTTATGGTCACTGCAGTCTTGAACCAGTGGGGCCCATTGCCTAGCCTTCCCCAAGTTCACAGCCTTGGACAAGCTCACGAACACTACCTCATAAGCATAGATAAAAATCGCGGTATCGGTCGTGGTATCGGTCGGTCCAAAAAACCGATATGGTATTGGTATCGGTCGCGGTTCGCGGTCCGTCGTGGTCATCGCGGTGTGAATTTTTTTTTAATTCAAAAAAATTGAAAAAATATCCAAAAAATCCAAAATATTAGAAAATGCTGGAAAACAATGGCTTTTTTCATTAGTTACACATATAAATCAAAATATCGGTCGCCCTAACTTATGGTATCCTGTATCGCTATCTTGTCCGAAATTGTGATTTTTTTTATAAAAATCATAATTATGACTTATAAAATATGAACTATCTATTAATATGAAATGTTAGAGAATTCAACTTATTTTTAATTTATGTATAGTGGTTGTAGACTTGTAGTGTTGTACACTTGTAAGTTATACTTGTATCTTATAGAGTATATAAATCATTATTTATCAGTCATCAATTGTCACTCATCATTCATCAACCATCAATTTATCACTCAATTATCAAGCAAGTTGTAAAATTTAAGAACATGAATATTAACATAGCATATGACATAATGACAGTAAAATAAATCATAAAGCAATTGGAGAGAATCAATACATACCCTAATTCCAAGTGGAGTGTCTTCCAGGCTAAATATCATCATCATCATCATTTCTTCTTCTTTGGTATGGGTTATAATAAAATGATCCAAACTCTTGCATTGGACTCCCATAACCTTGGCCATATTGATATTGTTGCTAAGGAGCGAAAATCCCTTCATAATATGATGAGCTATCCTCAGTAGATTGAGATGACTGGGGGCCCAAATTTAAATTAAAAAATTCATGAGGAATAAAAATAGCTTGTTGGGGTTCACGTTGGATCATTCCTTGTCCATGCTCATACCACGATTGTAACGGTGGAGCTAAAGGCAGTTAAGTTGGCCAATGAGGGTTGTATCCATACGGACCATACCTAACCTATTGTTGTCCAACATTGCCTGCAGAAGTACCTTACCCTCCTCCTTGACTGATGCTACTACCAATCTCTGTCTCAGTTTGTGAGACATATCTTACATAACCACGATGGGAATCTAAGTCTGTAGCACAGGGAAAATGCTCAACTGTCTCATACATTAGTGGCTCATTATCTCCATAGTGACCGCCAGTCCCAGGAGAGTCAGGAGGAATTCCTGCTGATGAGGAAAATGTAGAGATACTTAACTCACTCTCCTCACCCACCTCCTTTCCTCTTGCTTCTATAGGATCTACCGTAGTACCCCTCTGTTGTTGTATCAAATTAATCTCTTGTAATCTTTCAGAGGCTTTCATTGGCTCAAATTGCTTTCCAGTCAAGTCCTCAACCATTTCTGCTAGCTCTGGATCTCCATCTAATAATGGCTCTTCTGCCTCTTCTAGCCACTCACCTAACAAATCATCTTCTGCTGAAAATATATAGTCTAAATTAATTGGGCAAAAGTAATCTTGTTGATCCTCAAATGTTTTTCTTCTTCGATTTCGACTGCGGAGCTTGAGGTTATAGTGAATGTAGACCAGTTTGTTTAAATTATCCATTATGATTTTATTCCTTACTTTTGTGTGGATAAAAGCAAAGTGCTTCAATTTCTTTCGCAATTTGACGAAGATGTAGTTTGACTGAGAACTTTAATTGCGATCATCCTTAATGCTGGAGCACTCTCTCCATAATTCAACCACCATTTAGCTGAAAATAAAAGAAAATAATATTAAACATTCAATTTTTGAATTTTCAAATAATGAAAATATAATTTACTATTTATATTATACAATCCTTACTAGGATATGTTTGTGTGACAGCTCTTCGAGCAATGGTGGTGCCAAAACTTCCCATTCCTTCATTATATACATCGATCTAATAGCATTAAAAAAGAAAAAGAATTATCAATATCAACTATTATGACTTATGAATGAATAATGATATAAGTTAAATTAAAGAAAACAACATACATTATATAAGATTTCTACTTTTTAATTTAATTTACTTACTTGGTTTGTTGCCCTAATAGCCTCATCGGCGTCATTTGCTAGTCTTTCAATAACATTTTTCATGCCCACTCGAATTTCATCAGTTATATTTCTATCCAAAGATTCATATCGAAATTGTGGATTGAGAAAGTAACCTATTAAATGCTAAAATTTAAGTGAATAATGTGTTAAAAAGAATTTAATACAACAATGAAAGTCAATAAGAAATTAGTCTCCACTTACCAGCAGTGTGTAAGTTATGATGCAATTGACGCTCCTAATGACTGTCAATGATCTTCCAATGTTTAGTATAATATCTATAATCTGTTCTAATAGCCATCTTTGCCCTCTCCATGGCCTCATGTAAGAAGCCCATAGTTGGCTTATCATCACCATCAACCAATTGAAGAACTTTGATTAGAGGCTCAATAACATTTAAGCAATTTTTAACATGAGGCCAAATCTTATTAGACTTAATGGTCTTGCATACTTCTTCTGCTAGGGGAGTTGGCCGCTTTCTTCACTTAGAATTCATTCATTCATCTGATTTGATGAGTTGGAGAAGCCTTCTTTATACTTGTAAATACTCTCGAAGGCTATAAAGTGAGTGGCAAATCGAGTAATGCTAGGCCATAGCAGTTCATGATTGTTTGCAAATTTCTTCATCATTGAAACAAGTCTATAAGACTAGTAGAAAAAATTAGTGATTTTCTTCATCTTTTCAATCACTTGTTTTATGATTTTTCATTTGGCAATTTCTTCAAGCATTAAATCTATGTAATGTGTTACCCATGGTGACCAAAAAATATTTGGCCTCTGCTGCATAAGCATCAGTCCCGCTTTCTTCATGTTTGCAACATTATCAGTGACAACTTGAACTACACAATCTGCCCCAATATCATAATCACTTCATTAAACAACTTATTGATGTATCTAGCATCTTGAACATAATCAGTTGCATCAACTGATTTGATAAAAACTGTTCCCAAAGGGCAATAAACTAGAAAATTCAAAAGATGACGTTTTGTGAAGGTCGTCCACCAATCACAGATTAGTGTGTAGCCACTTTCTCTCGAAATCCTCGTAAAAGTTTCCACCCAGAGTTGTAACTCCTCATATTCTTTTTAACACAAAGATGACCAATCTCATATGGGGTGGGTGCTTTTATACCGGGACCATGTTCCGCTGCTGTATCTAACATAGTGGTAAAATAAGGAGAGTTTGCCTTATGTGGTGGAATAGCTGCATCTAAAAAGAAATTTCCAGTAGCTCTTATCAAATTATCTCTTGCTTTATTAAGTTTTCCCTTCAGTGCTTTTACAATGCTGGGTTGCTTGGCTGTTGGTTTTCTATATACAAATGGGTCCGTTGGACCCACCACACTTGGCCTACGAGATGCCTGTGTAGGAGGTTCATCATCATCCTCAATATCTACTGAGCGGGGTTGTCTTTGACTAAATGCTCGACGCAAACCCCCTCTCCTAGATCCAGATGAGCCACCCTCATTATATTGGCCACCTCTTATTGCTGCCTCATACTGCATTCTTCTTCTTTCTTCTTCCTCCTGAAGTGACCTCAAACTTTTTTTTCTAGCCCTGCTTAAATTTGGATCCTCATCGTCATTGGAGGAAATAATATCTCCCTCCCTAGACCCAAAAACTTCTTCCCTACATACTTCAAATTCCTCCTCTTTTCTTTTCTCTCTGACAACCTTTTTCTGCTTTCCTGCATCCAACAACTCTTGCATTTCTTTTTTTAACATTAGGTGGTACATGAGGACACTTTGTTACTTAGCCTTGCCTATGAGCCAAGTGTTGCTTCAATCTAGTTATCCCTCCATTTATGATTTTTTGGCAATAATTACATTTAATCTTGTGTTTGCTTCCAGCTTCTTCATAATAGTTCCATGCCAGATCAATGTCACGCACCATTTTAATCTTGCTTCTTCAAAATAAAAGAACACATTGGCACAATTTATAACATTTAAATTAAGATCCAAAATATAATAAAAACAAAGAAATTAATACATTCATATAAAAGTAATTGGAATCTCAAAAGGGTACATTTTAAATGATACATTAATTATTTAATTTTTCTAATTCCATGTTCTAATAATCCAAAAATAAATTCAGAAGTATAAAAAATATTGACATGTTACATATTCACATAAATGATGAGACAACCATAAAAAAATTAGCATATGTGAAGTATACAATGATTATATAAAACTAGGAAATCATACTTATAATGAAAATCTAAATATATAATAGTTTAATCTAAAATTTTAAAAAATCTGAAAATAAATTAAAAAATATAAAACTAATTACATTAAAGAACAATAAAAAAAAGTAATCCTACATGAAGTTTACAAAGATTATGCTTACTTTAAAAAAATATAGTGAAATCCTCAAAATATTCGTTTTAAATATTAAATTATTATTTCATACAAGAAAATAAAATTTGAAAATATAAAACTATTTAGTATTTACATAATGTTTTGAAAAAATGAAAACTTACCATATTCATATCATACATGAAGTATACAACAAAATAATAAATTTGTGATTAAATCCTCAAAAAATCTTATTTTAATATTAAAATATTTAAAAATCCGAAAATAAATAAACATAATTCCACATCTTATAGATCTATGTCTTCTACTACTAAATCTATCAAACTTGCTTCATAAAATCATGTTTTTACATACTAATAAAATTAAAAATAATACTTAACATTAAAAGACTCTAAATCTTAACAAAAGTTAAAATCTTAATATTTTAAAAAACCAAATAATAGATCCACACTCATAAATCACAACATGTAAATCCATAACATAAAATAAGTGGAATCATCATCATGGATCACTTCTAAGCTCCTACTAAACAAATATTTAAAAAAATAAAAGAAATTTAATATACTTACCTTATAAATGTATTTTCTTTACTTTTATAAGCCAAATCTACCCAAAACAAAAAAAGATTTTGTGATGTTTTTGGAAGCTAATGGAGGAGGAGCAGCAACATGGCCGTCTTTGGGTAGAGGAGGATGAGTAGAGGGGGAGAAAGATGGAAAAAATTAGGGTTAGAGGGCTTTTATATAACATCGGCCGATATTTTCAAAATATCGGCCGATATATCGGTTCGGCCGATATTTTGAAAACTCGGCCGATATATCGTGATAAATTGGCGATATTTTGTGAGACCGGTACCGAGACCGATACACATCAAATTATCGTCTCGGTACTGGCCGATACCGGTACGTATCGGCCGATACGAACCAGTATCGGCCGATTTTTTTAACCTTGCTCATAAGAACAGTAGGGTTCACGCCCCCTACCCTTCTCTCACCGTTACTACTATTTTGAAGAGTGGAGCCCACTGGTGGATGGCATACTCTCCCTCTCTCACGCTCATAGCGTGACCATTGCTGGCTACTTCATCCATGGACACTGCGTGGGTCAAAATAGTGGGGTCCTCAACATGCTTCACTCTCTTTCCCACAAACATAGACTGTTTTAGTAGTGGGGTCCATGCCTTAGCCAAATACTGCTTATTCATCTACGGTCACTATGGTTTTGAGTATTGGGACCCACTGCTTAAGTGGGCCATTCTCTTAAAATGTGATCATCAAAATTCTCACAGCATGTGGTCAACCCACTTTGGGTATCTTTTTACAAAAAAAAAATAATAACAATAATAAAAGGATTTCCCATAGCGGAGTGAACCCACTTTGGGTATCTTTTCAAAAAAAAAAAAAAAAGAGGGGGTTTTCCTTCAAAGCCAAACACCATTCAAATTTCAAATTCATTGTTAAAATTAATTTTGTGCCAAATTTGTTATCTCAAATTACTTTTGGATCAAAATCCACAAAACCAATATTTTTCAAAATTCCACCAAATTCGGACTCATGCCAAACCAAGTCAAAACCTAAAACTTTATTTTTTGGAAATAAACCAAAAATCCATAAAAAATCCAAATCCAAATCTATTTCAAAATGCAAACCTTGATTTTTCTTAAAACCTCAAGGAGTCATTAGGTGAGTGTTCCCCACAATCCCCACAGAGATGCTGCTTTGAATATCTATGACAAATAGGTCATGAGAAAATTAAATCTACTTTCCAAAACCTAAAGCAAATTCAATGAATTTTCAAGTACATCAAGGATTTCTTTTTGTGGATGTTCCCCACAGAGATGCTGCTTCTTATATCTGTGAGAAATAAGACAAAGAAAATCAAAATTCTTTATGCTTTTACCAAATTCCATTATCAAACCCTTCATGGTTTTTGCTCAAAATATCAAAATTTTAAGTCTAGGCCTACAACCTATCTTAACAAACCACCCTTTCATCAAGCTATTCATCCAAACCCCAAAACTAGCTATTTCAAGGCACAATGATTCCAGGTTCATTCTCCCATCATTGCACCTCAATGGGGCACTTGTTGACTCATAAAAAATCACAAATGTTGCATTCAAGACATTACAAGTAAATTCCAACCTAAGGGCACATAAACCTTAGGACTGTGGAATGTCAGTTCAAGTACCACATCTAGATGTTCAAGACTGATGCAACTCACTTAGAAGACTTCAGATGGGCTCAAGGTGCAGCAGTTCAAGATTTAGAGTTAGTGAACTTCATTTAGTCACTCCACTCACCGAGCACCAAATTCAAGGTTCATTGACTTAAAACTTAAGGTTCGCCAATACATTCAAGCTTCTGGGTTATCAAAGTAGCTGAAAATAACAAGGCAACTCCTAAACATGCTCAGAAATAATGTTTCAAAATTTCAAAGCATTTAGACTTCATTTCAGCTCAAACTCAAGTTTTAGTAACTGTCTACTAGCTCCTTGAGGTCACTATGACAACAAACAATTATACATGTCAAAATCAAATGAAACTCCTGGAAAAACTCAAATTATATTGAGGAGTGGCTCAAAAACATTTCGAGTAAAATGGATGTCACTTTACCTAAAGTTCAACAAACATGTCAACTTTGGGTAAGTGACCCCTAAGCCATGGGGTCGCTGACCAAAGTTCTGCTTCTAGGTGACCGAAGTTGATGAAATTTAGACTGAAGTTGATGAAATGTAGACATAAAGCTCAAGTCAAGTTCAGAAATGATTTTGCATATTTTCAAACTAAGCAGATTTCATTTGACCCTAACTTCAGCTACATGTCAACTTAAGGGTCAATGACCCCAAGCCATGGGGTCAATGACCAGAATCCTACGTTTGGGAGGCCAAAGCTGATGAAATTTGAATCAGAAACTCAAAATATGCTAAAGCCAGTTTCTCAAAGTTTTAAATCAATTAAACACCATTCAAGTAGAAAACAAGCTGACTACCTGCAATGTGAGAGGACATTGACTAAGAACATGTAACAAATGGGCTACTGGTCAAAATCTTATTTCCACATATCCAAACCATATGAAATTTGTATGGACAGTTCAAGATACTCCTGACAACAATTTCTCCAAGTTTCAAGTCAATCTGAGGTCATTTGGGCCTTAAACAACTGAAATAATGGCCAAGTCTCATGAAAAGTCAAAGGGAGGGTTGACTAACTTGAGAAAGTCAAAACAAGCTGAAATTGTTATAACACACTCAAAATGCTGTTAGAAAATATCCCTCCAAGTTCCGTGAAGATCGAACATCATTCGGGCCTAAACTAATAAAAACAAATCACATATGCAAAAAACCCGAAACTGAGCCTGTCCGTGACTGCGGCCACAATCATGAACACCTGTGAAGGAGTTATAGACTTTTTCGGGGAGTTATATCACTTTACTTCAAAACCTAAGTCCCTCACAACTGCTAGGAATCATCCCAACTCCCTTTGAAGCCTATAAAAGGCACACTTGGGCTCTGAAGAAGGGTTCAAGCAAGGCTCCAAACAAGTTTAAAGTCCCAAGCAAGGATTACAAGGTTCCAAGCAAGATCACAAGACTTCTCAAGCATCACACTTCCAAGCTTCCCCTCTGTTCTTCTTCCTCTCACCAAGACTCAAGGTTATATATAGTTCAGAGGAGGGAAATACATATGTTTGTTCTTCAAAGAAGATGAACTTCAAAGTGACCAAGCACGGTGGATGAAAACTGCGTTTGGTTCTCCAACTTGGAGGGATTTTTTAGGCCATCTTCAAGGTTATGAACAAGCCTTTTAGGCTTCATTCTGTTTTTACATAGCCATAAGATCATAATGATACAACTTTGGTCTTAGTTGCTTGCACAAAATACCCTTTTTGGATTTGTACAAAAGCGGTCCGTAACAAAGAAGTGGTGATTACCAAATATTATAGACAATTCTATGGTCAAATTCAATACTCTTGGTGATCATTCAACACTCCCAAAGTCAAAAAATATGAACTCCTTCACTCTAAAGGCATTATAAAAGCAAACAACAGTGAAATATGGACAAACAATGGCCAAAACGGCCACTATCTATCAGTGACCGTGAGCCATAGTCACTACCTCCTTGTGTCCTTTTTTCCTGTGTTTTGTCTATTTTTCATATATTTTACTTAACTTTTCCAGTTTTGATCACATCTGAGACTGGACAGAGGGGTTATACTTTACCAAATTTGTAAACAACCTACATCCCCAAGCTCAAAGCATTGAACCCATGTAAATTAAAGGGAAATTAATGATGAATGGTAATTATTTTCTCATTCTTTTTTGCGTTTGAATGTATGAATGTTGGACTGGATTCCACTGCATTTCACACCATTTTTTAGCGCAATCATTGACAAAAGTAGCCCATTTCTTACAAGTGAGTCTAAAAAACCACGTGACAAGTTGGCAAGGGTGTACATAGAAGATGTAGTCAAAATTCATGTTGTTCCCCTCTTTATTGTGTCTAACAAAGATCCCAGATTTTTGGGTAAGTTCTGGACTAGGCTACAAGAAGCTTTAGGCACTACTTTGAATTTCAGCACAGCCTACCACCCTCAGACGGATGGTTAGACTGAGAGAACCAATCAGACACTCGAAGAGATGTAGCGAGCTTGTGTATTAGATTTTGGAAATGACTGGCTGAAGAGTCTTACCCTGTGTGAGTTAACATACAATAATAGTTATCACTCAAGTATTGGGATGGCACCATTTGACCCACTTTATGGGAGCAAATGTAAAACCTCAATTTGTGGGAGGAAGTCGGAGTTAGGAGTTTTCATCGCCCTTCAGTAGTTAGTGATACTAGTGAGCAAGTTAAGAAGATTCATGACAAATTGATTACTGCTCGTAGTAGGCAAAAGAGCTATGCAGACCTAAAGAGAAAAGGCTTCGAATTTGCAGTGGGTGATCGCGTGTTCCTAAAGGTTTCACTAACTCAAGGAACATTGAGATTTGGGAAGAAAGGAAAATTGTCTTATAGATTCATTGGTCTATTCTAGATCTTGGAAAGGATTAGAGGTGTGGCTTATGGGTTGGCTCTACTAATGGAGTTATTGGGGGTTCACAACGTGTTCCATGTATCCATGTTGAAGAAGTTTGTTGTAGGCCCTTCTCATGTACTCCAGTATAAACTTCTTGGAGTGCAGTTAGATGCATCTTATGTGGAGAAGCCATAGCAGATTATTGATACTAAAGAGCAGGTGCTGAGAACTAGGACTATACACTAGGTTAAAGTCGAGTGGGAACACCATAGTCCTCGAGAAGCCACATGGGAGCTGAGAGATCAATTCAAGAAGGTTTATCCAGACTTGCTCCCAGAGGTATATTAAACATTTGGAGGATCAAATGTCCTAAGGGGAAAGGAATGTAACATTCCGACCTTATTATATTATTAATAATATTTTCAATAATTAAATAACAATTTAATGGTTGTATTTAGTTAAATAAGATCATAGATCATAGATGGAGACCACGTTAGAATTTTAGAGACCTCACGATGAATGTGGGCCGTGAGTAGAATCCTAAACGTAAGCCTGACCCATATCACTTGAGATCAACTTGACCCATTTAGGATCCGGCTCACTTAAAGACAAGCCAAGCCCACTTCCATTTAAAACAACCCTAAAACCATCCCCACCTTTGTCTCCCCTCTCCCACACACAAACAAAACCATCTTCCTTGCGCAACTTTATCTCCTTCCTCCAGTTCTTCTCTTCATGGGGGTTTTCAACTAAAACCATTGGATTTCCGATCGGAGACCGCCATTTGACTCCTCTCGTCGTTCTCACTTCAAGTAACACCCTCCTCAAACATATTTCCATCAATCTAGATATTTCCATATTTCCATTTTTATAGTTTTTTGTTAGAAAAAAACTCTAGATCTGAAATCTCTAATTATACTCTTCTTCATAATACAACTGATTAACAGGGTAGATCAAGTTTGTGGTTTTCGGGATTTCTAGATTTGGGCGCCTCTAGTCTAGATCAGAGATCTCTGCACCAAACTTTGAATCCAAGGCAAGTATATAAGCAATAATCACAGCAGTGCTTCTTTATTTTTTTTTATTCTTATATGTTTTGGCATTTACCCTATTTTTACCTATTTTTAATAATATGATAGATCTAGGGTTGTGATGCAATTAATGACGGACGGTGTGATTTGAGGACTGTATTGTTATGGAAAAATCCCCATCAATTTGTAGGTCAAATAGGGAAGAAAGATGTGATTTGGGATTTTTCCCTATGAGTGCCAGGTTCAAGTTAGGCACTAATTCATGTTTGAAAAGGGAGATTTTTTGTGCTCATTGGATGGTGTACTTCCTCAAATTAAAACTCATAATTAAAATGTGGATTCCCTATTTGAACTACCAATTAAGAATTAAATATGGACTTTTGTAGGGACCGTAATTGGGCATATGGATTCTTACCGGGGTTATGATTCATGTATTTGGAACAAACCATTTGAACTCTGGTGGATTAATTAATTAATATGCCTTATTGAAAGCCCTTAGGTGGGACTATGCACCATGACTATGTGAGGGGTATGTTAATAATTGAATCACCTTAGTTTTAGTGAATTTGTCGATATATGAATGTACGTTTGAGGTTAGAATTGTGGAAAATCCTTGAATATGCATTCCCTTAATTTTTCCTTTGTACATTGTATAGACTTGTACCCTATAAATAAGCTAAAAATGAAGTGGTTTGGACTATATATTATGATTAACGGGGGATTACCTTGCGAGTTGTGAATTAAGATGAATATGGGATTTATTCAAATATGACAACCCTCAATGGAATATATGAATGTGAACAATGTAGCCAACCCTTCAGCCTTTTGACTTAGATTTTGTGTCTAAGCATCACTAGTCTATCTATACTCTACTTATGAAATATCTCTTGTACGAAATTGTGAGGCCATGATGAACAACTGCGGATTATATGTGAAGGGGAACATGTGCTTGCATCCAATTATGATTCTGAACTCAAGAATATCATGACTTATGTGAATGGCATTAGCCACTGGCCTTAAAATGTAAATGGGCTTGCCCGCTTTAGTATAGCGTTGACCAACAAAAACTGTGATTTCAATTACAGTGTAAACTAGTGAACGCTCTCTTGTGTAGCATGGTTAGGATTCCGTTTATTTTTTTTTTCATTAATTGTACTATGCTCTTCTGATTCACTTGTGTGCATTTTTATTCCCTTGATAATGTACCTATTGGGGTTTATATATTCTTGTTGTTAATGTTGTTTATTGGTGCATGGGTATTGATCCCTCCTTTACCGAGGAGGCAAAGGCTGCTCAAACGTTTCAAGCGTTTGAGCCAGATTATGAACCAGAATATGATGGTGCAAACGAGGGCTACATAGCCGTCTAATTCTGTACACGAGGAGTCAGCACCTTTAAAACATTTCTAGATCCCCCTTAGACTATCTTTGGATATTTATATTTGTTCTTAATTCACTTTAAACATTTTCTTTTCTTAAATTATTGTTGTTTTTAAATTATTGATTTAGATACCAATTGAATAAAGAAATTTTACTTAATTTATTGATTCAAAGTGCAGGTTGATGAATGGAAGGAAATGTGCTGGTTTCAACACCAAATTTCTATCAAATTTTATTTATTCATGTTTTCCCCTAATTATATTTTGGGTGACATGACAGGCTGCCAGAGGCCTGTCCCTTTTTTTTTTTTTCCATTGTTTCGCTGCAAAGCCAAATCAAACCCGTCTCCTGCTTCCCTGCTGGCGGTGGACAACGGCGAGTCGTGTCTTCTTGGATATGCAACCGGCCGTCAACAACCTCCCTCTTTTAACTTTTTTTTTCTTTTCATTTTTGTTTCCACTAGTCAGGAGAGAATCCTTAAATTTAGCTGATTTCGGTGTGAACGGTGAGCTTCCATTTTCTCACTTCAGATTCCTTAAATTTTATTTCACAAAGTGAAGTGAAAAGGGTTCGCATTTCGCAAGCAGTTCCTGTCAAAGAACAAGGATACTTTGATCCTTTTCCTTTAGTCTTAGGCCAGCCTTTGAAGCTTGTTTTCCATGGAATCCTAAGAAATCGGGAAGGAATTAAGGAAAAGGCCTTAAGAGGGATTAAAAATGGAGTTCTACAAGGGACCATAAAATTCTCCATTTACAAATGCTTACACAGTTATCTACACCAACGCACCTTAATTAAATCTTGCACTAAATGTATAGAATTATTGAGAAGCCTATGGAACGAATCATAAAGGTGTTGAGGAGTTCCGAGTAATACAGGAACTGGAACCTTCATTACGTGCTATTTACCTTTTCTGTGTATGCTATTCTGGAGATCAACTCCAATCTCCACTGAGGGAACCCAAGTCCTCTTCTGTCTCTGACGAAGATAGAAAATACCCGCATCACCTTGATCAGAACCTACTATGATCTCTGAAACACCGGACCAGAATGGTAGCTGGGCAGAGGATGAAGAAGAGTGAAAAAGAATGAGGATTTCGTGGGTTGAAACGGTGGGGAGGAGTAAGCTAGCATCACTTCTGCCCACTTTACAAAAAAATAAATAAATAAATAAATTTTGCATGAAATCAATCCTAGGTGACCGAGACCCGATTTGTGTATTAACTTAAATTGAAATTAATATTATTTTGTGATCAATTAAGAGATTTTTTTCCGTAAAATCCTAAAAAAAAAAAGAAAAAAAGGTCTATTTATTGCTAGCAAAGCAATACAATTTTGCAAACAAAGATCAACTGGGTACAATGTTTACATGTGAACGATTTTGTTGATCGTTTCTCCCATTTTATATATGATTGTGCTTCTTAAGCCCTTTTTTATTTTTTCTTTTACTTTGGGAAATACTCATATACCAACGGTCTAACACGTGCTACCCAAGTCCCTAACAAATATAGCTATAAGCAGGAATCATCCTAATTATTTACGTGAAGAAGGAGATGCTTAATCACTCGGCTATAAGTCAATTGGCCATACTTCTTAAATTCAAACCAACAAATCAAGTTTACCTCCATGAAGTATTAGGGCCCAAAAGCACTATTATCAAAGGGAATATTATGATTAAATCAATTACACGATCAAAGAGATGGTGACAATTGGGATTTTCATGTGTAAACTAGGTAATATGAGTTTCTATTTAGCTCTAAGGGGTTTATTTCTTACTCCTGATAAATCCAATAAGATTTCCTATCTATAATCAGAGTGATGTTCAAGGCCCATCATAATATGGGGACAAGAGTAGATCTGATGGTTCGAATTTAAAGAGGGTGTGGCTCCCATTAGGAAATGGAAGTTGGAGGCCAACAATCTGTCTTGATGCCTTTAACCAATTTGATCGAACTCCATTCCTTAGAAACCAAAAAAAGGCCAACAGCCAAAATTTTCACAAGCTTACTAGAAGAGAGACGTGCCAAACTTTGATTGGCAAAGGGAAAAAGAGTTAAATGACAATAAAAGCGCAAAATTCTATTGGCAATGACAAAAAAAAAATTTAAGAAAAAAGAATATAGGATATTTGAAAACTAATATAGCATCTTCACAATATATATAGCATTCAAATATTTTAAAAATAAAAAAATATATGTAATATTAAAATTCTTGTTTCGAAAAGAAGAGAAACAGTAGAAATTCTGCAAATAATGACTGAGGAGAACCAAAATAAGGTCAAGTTGCAAAGTCAACGAAAGTTCAAAATAAGGCCAAATAAATAAAAATTAAACTAAGATTCAAAGTCGACATATGTATTTTTTTTTATATGTTTAAAAAGATATAAGAACTAAAATAGGTCTTCTTTTACGGTACATCGATATCTTAGAAGGAACGATAGACCATACATGATCCAAAATAGCTAACTTCGTAAACCAATTAAGTCTAGACCATACATTGATCCCGGATAGCTAAACCTAGTAGTCCTATCTGTAGACACAACATTTTTCTAGGGGTGCTCATGGATTGGGCTAGTCTGAGCCCGACCTCGACCCATGGTGGGCTTGGATATATAATTAGGATCTGTTTAATAATTAGGCCGGGCTTAGATTAAGTGACAGAAAGTGAAAAGCCCGCCCTAGCCGGCCCGACTAAGTAATGCATGTAATCTAATTTAATTAGTGCAAACAATTACACAAATGGCCACAAGAATTTTAAAAGGACACATTCATTCAACCCAGCCCGATTGATTAAATGGGCAGACTCTGGCCCGACTTTTAGGGCCCAGGTCGGGCTTGGGCAGGGCGGAGGCTTTCTAAAGTCAAGCCGAACCTGGATATGCCTTAGGTAGGCCCAGCCTGGCCCATGAACACCCCTACATTTTTTGCATCTCTAACATAACAAATTAAAATCACCAAGGGTGCCCGAAATTGAGATACAGATTGATCATTTGTAAGAAATTGTTGATTTTGGCTAGTTTTCTCTGTTAGGGCTCTAGGACAACTTGTGGGGTTGGCGAGGGAGAACTGGAGGGGAAAGGGTTATGGACTTATAGGTCTTCTGGTTGCATTCAAGGGAAAAGAACTGGGTTACCAACTATTTAAACAAAAACTTACTGGAACAAAGGAGAAATCCCCAATTGAAATGAGAAAAAAGAATTCTTTTTCTTCTTTTTATAAAATAAAAAGATTCCTTATTGAAACTCAATATTTTACTAGGCATCATGATGGATACTTGTTGCCGGTTAACATTGGGTGTCTTAAGTCAGTGGATGTTATAACTTTGATATCACACGTTAGCTTTCTTGTAATTCCAAGATCATTGTGATATAAATAAATAATACACAAATAAATCTAAATTATAATAAATAATATCTGAATTAGAAAAATAAAAAAAACTTATCTTCACACTCATAATTGCCTGCTGCTCTGGCATTTTCTTTATTAGCTTTAATATTAATATCTTAAAAATGTTTAGAAAAAAATGTTTAAAATGGATGAAAAAGGAAAATAAAAACTTTTGAGGTATTTTAGAATACCTCTTAAGGTTTCTTGAGGATAGAGAAAGATGGTACCAATCATTGAACCCCCAACCTCCTATACTTGCTCCTAATCAAGCAGCCATAGGAATACAAGGCAGATTGGTGTGAGGCTATTCAAAGTACTTTTATTTATTCCCTATCTGTGTGCCAGCCTACCTGCATATCAATATGTTTCTTTGAGCACGGGAAAATCTCTTCTCAAACCACAAGATAGTCCACTAGGTACGTTCATAAGGTCCCTCTTTTATACCAAGAATCTTCACGTTGAGCATCCTTTTCAGTGAATAATTTTAGCCATCTAATATAAGAACTAGAGCAGAAAGGTTGATTTCACATCTTTACTTGGTATAACTATCTATATGCATTTTCAAACCCGGCCTGCCCCTCTCATTGGACATGTGAGTTTTTCTCTCTGTGCATGTGTGAGTTCGTCTACCTCGCATGTACAAGTTCTCTCCCTGAGTTTGTGGGTTCTTCTCCTCATGTGACTCTCTAACGGGACCCACCCCTTTAGCTGGGATAAAAAAAGAGCAAAACAAAACAAAAACTACCTATCTACCATCTATGATGGTATTCTTCCATGAAAACATTTGACTTGAACTTATTTGTCCACACGCGTAGTAGTTAACTATCATTACGTCATCTAAATAAGGTACTCTACCAAGGATTTTTCAGCCTTTTACATGGACTCATTGGCTGGTTGAATTACATGGCTTTTCATTGGATGACTAGGAATGTAGATAATTCAGATTCTAACGTAAAGGGTGCAACAGGTATTACCCCAAATTCATGCCCATGAAAATATTGAGGTTTTTAGCTATGGCTTATACGTGTAACCACTGTTTGGACTTTCAAGTGAGCCCATGCCAGGAGTGCGATTGAACGCCATGTTCCCTTTATCAGATCACCACATGAAATCCTGATGCAGATTGTGAAGGAGGACAACTCATCATCATCAAAGCCTTGTCCCAACTATGGGTTCAACTAAAGGAGTGCAATTCCAAGCATAATTTCTAGGAAAGTCCAAAACAAAATTGTTTTGGCACACATGTAAGGTTTTTTTTTTCTTTA
This sequence comes from Sextonia rubra, assembly GCA_037013555.1. Lineage (NCBI taxonomy): Eukaryota > Viridiplantae > Streptophyta > Magnoliopsida > Laurales > Lauraceae > Sextonia > Sextonia rubra. The sequence continues at coordinate 73,124,126 of JASUAD010000001.1, forward strand.
ATATCTAGGTTTGAGTTATATAAGTTGAATTTACATATAAAAAGGTTATCAAAATGGTATTTAAAGGTTTTGAGGCCTCGGATTTATTTTAGATTGCAGTTCAATTACTACTTGTATGCAGCGAAAAATAAAAGCAATCAACCACACAAAAAAAGTGACACAATATTTAATAGAGAAACCCAAGTTAAAAAAAAAAAAAACCACAAGTCCAAAGTGGACAAAATCAAATACTAACTTCCACAATTACAAGATATACTCACAACCCTACACATAGTCCCTCGATGCCCTGCTATTAGTGCTTTGATCTGCACCACAAATAAATCTGTACAGTGAGAGAATAATTTCCTACAAAGATGTAGAAGCCACAAATTTTCTATAATGAAGTAAGAGCACTAATTCTATAACTTAAAGCCTTTAGCACAACTCTCATAGAAGCTCTAGATGGAATCTCTAATGTATAATCTCAACTCAGATTATGGAGAAGTGTCCTTAGGTTTGAGAGCAATACCCATTTTATAGCTCATAATTCGTGCCTAAATGTTAAAATCAAAATATAAACAAAATAGACAACTCTAACACAAATAAAGAAGGTTTTCATGCAAGTCAGTAGGCTTCTACCACATATACGCTTGAGCGTAAGTGAGCTCCAACTCGAGCGCGTACTTCACGCATCTAGTTATTTTCTATCCATCTGTCAAGTTTGACCGCAATTGCTTTTGTCTAAGCCTACTCGAGAACGTGAACATGCCCACTCGAGCATGAGCTTCAATTTTTGATTTCTTCAATTCAGCACTCTTTTACGACACGAACTACAGTCCTTTCTAAAGAATATAAAATACAGATCAATGAACCCAAGTTTTGTTCAATGCATGAATTAGCCAATACAAAAATCCTAACAATCTCCCCTTTTAGAAATTCATGGACAAAACTTTGTATCCATTCAATCAACCTAAAAATAAAACCAAAAATACATTAAGTAAATTAAAGTGAAAAAAAAAGATTGACAAAAAAAAAATCAATCTATAACAATCAGCTCCCATCTTTAGTGCCATCTGTCTTAAAAAACCCCCTTAATACCCCACTTTTCCTATTTTTGTCCATAGTTGACAAATATATGATGCCATCATGCAGTGTATCTGTCAATTATGATTAAGCATATTCCCTCAATTGTGACTCCCCTTTAAAGGTATCCTCATAGAAGCTGGGGTTGGAGGCTTGATGTTCTTGATCAAGGGTTACTGAATTGTGGTACCCACACTTGTGAATTGAAGAACTTCAGCATAGTATATACCAATATGGAGGGCAAATCATCCTCCTTAACCAAGATTGCACTCAACTTGACTGTGGGCTAAGAATATTGAGTTCTCCATTGCGTATTGTTTGGCAAAGCTCTCAGGTATTACAATGGGGATGAGTGCGACTTTTCATTCCATAGTGACGACATGTGTGTGCTCGTGAAAATGTAAAACGAGACTCATTCTTTAATGCACAATCAATATGTTTCTTTGGTGCAGTATAATGTGCAGTAGGTGCATTTATTGTGCTTTTAACAAAAATAGTTTTATCTGATGATTTTGATGTTGAAGCACCCTCAGTATAGCCAAGACTCGTCTTGTCATTATCTAATTTCTGAACACTAAAGATGTTGTCATGTACAATCAAACTAGCATGCATCTGGTTCAAAGTAGCATTTGAAGCATCTAATTTTGTCGACGCCATCTTTAACTTTACATTCAGATCTTCATTCTCAGATTCGTTCTTCAATACTTCCTTTCTCAAGGACTTATTCTCTTGTTTCTCGAAAACCAAATTTTCAATCAAAGAACCTTTCTGACTTTCAACAAGAATAATCTTTGCATGTGCCTTTTCTATATTTTTCTTGAAAGATAGAATTTCAGTGTCAGATTTTTCAACTTGTTTCACAAGTTTTGCAGCATATATGCCCAGTTTTTTGCTTTGGCCAGACAAAAAACTTATACTATACTTTTCAGTCTACATTTCCATGTGGCACTTCTTTATTATCATTATTTTCATCATAATCATCTTCAGATGGTGAAAATCTAACTATAACTGCAATAAATTCTTCTTTCACACTATTAGCCAGATCAGTCTCAGGAACCTCTTCCTCTCCAGCTGAAACATATTCATCACAAGTGATATTCAGAGCTTGATGTTTAGTATGGGCTTCTTCTTCTTCTTATTAGCAAAATCATTGGATATATGCCCATAACTTTGACATTCAAATTGCCGAACTGTCTTTGAAGAACTTTTCTTTCCAATTGGCACAAGTTTAAATCTAGTGTTTTTCCATTTCATACGTTTGTTAAATTATTACACGAACTCAGAAGACAATTACAGATCTCCTTCCTCAGAATTATAATCAGATTCAGCAACCATTTTCTTCACTGATCTCTTAGAAATTTTAAAAGGCTTGGCAACTTTCAAGGCCAATCTAGAAGGTTTGATTGACGAGTTATAAATTCAATTACAAATGTTTGTAAGTTCTCGACCAACTCATCAAGTCTCAAAGTTTTTAGTTTGTTGGCTTCAACAATTGTAATAACTTTGGGATTAAAACTTGATGAGAGTGTTCGAAATTTATACTAAAACCATACTTTTATGTATCTGTCTTTAACTGATTTACTTATTAGTAAAGTTTGTTTTTTCCATCTTAATGAGAATTTGTTTACGTAAATGGTTGCATTATTATTTACTGTGCATAAGTGCGTCTTTTATTCTATAAAGTAGACAAGTTGGTGTGTAGAGTTCAATTTACGCACGGAAGACTTATTTGTCAGTTCTTATAAAATATAAGTTATTGTTGTTCACAATCTAGATGGAGCTGGACACACCATCGGTACAATTGTAGCATGATGTTTTAGTAGGCTTGTCTTGGCTACGGGAAATAGTATAGTTTCGACTCGTTATGCTAGTACACTTTGTGTGTATTGAACAGGACCACTTTTGGGTTATTGTCTTTATACTGACTATATAAGATTATTAACATCCAAATGGTTATTATGAAAGCTTGTACTCTTAATCCTGATATAAATAATAGACACGTGCATTTAGTATTTGGCATTTTGATTTACAAAGGAGTGAGACCTTTTGTGGGTCAATAATCTCAGTAAATTGGATGACTACACTATGTGTATGGTGCATATTAGTTTATTGACGGAATCCACGTCCCGTAATAAGGATTGATGATATCCCCTTGATGAAGCTTATAAGTTTTGATTATGTCAAACCCTGCAGGTAGACTCAAACCCTGCAGGTGGACTTAGTGTCCCACATATCAAATGAGTTAAGTGTAAGGTCTCAAGGAATTATAAAGATATCGATTAAATATAGGCGTCAGTAATTATTTAATCGATGGATATTTGAAATCTTAACGTGGGGAGATTAATAAGCATTTAATAACAAGAAGCTCGAAATATTATTTTGAGAATAAGGACAGGAGTACAATTATAATTCTTTAGTGGACTGAATTGTAATTTATAGATCTAAGATTCTAATTTGAGTCGAATTAGGGTTTCCTATTTCTATCAAAAGCCTATTCCTCATTTCCTCCTTAAGGTCCCTATTGTAGCCTATAAATATGCGCTATTACTCTCTAGAAAGTATACAAGAGAAATCTCATTCTTTGAAAGTAAGGAGAATTCGCAGAAGAGGCCCACACCCTGGTGCGAGTTCGAGCATAGAGGAATACAGTAGAAGGTCTTGAGATTTTCAGGCTATTATAAGACTGAGATCAAATCAGAGAGATCTCGCAGGTATCATTCTTAAATCATTATCGTTTAAACTTATTTCCGCAGTGATTTGTCCGCAATATCTAAGGATCCTGGTGGCTGCCTCCTAACAGAGAGAGACCTAAGAATCTTTTTTACAATCTTCTTTTCAAAAATTGATTTTCCTAAATTGTGACTTGAGTTGACTATGTTATTCAATTTAGATTAAAAGTCATCAAACCTCTCCTCTTCACTCATCCCTAATAATTCAAAAGTAGATGACATACTCTGTATCTTAACTTTTTGTACTTTTTTAGTACCCTCATGAACTGTTTGAAAGATGTCCCATGCCTCATTTACATTCTTACAAAGTGGAGATCCTATAAAATTCAGTCATTGATACTCATTGTAGATTGCATTCATTGCCTCATTGTTACAATTGCAAGCATAAGTTCCATCTTTAGACCATTAAGCCATTGGTTTTTCAATAGTTTATCCATCAATAGTAATAGTGGGCAAGGAATATCCAATCAACACTATTCAGTAAAAGAGTTTTCTTCGTTGTTGAATTCCATTTTAAAAAATCCCTTAGATTAACATACAGTAATTTTGTGTGAACCCTCTTTGATATTAGTTAAAGGTTTTGTGGCCCCGGATTTATTCATCAAACCCCTTCATTTACTGACCTCAAAAAAGCAATCATACAGGTTCTCTAATAGGCATAGTTAACAGCACCTTTCAGTAAAAAAGGCTTCACAGTAAAAGAGCCTTCTTCATTGTAGAATTTCATTCTAGAAAATCCCTTAGATCAAAATACAGTAATTTTGTGTGAACGCTCTCTGATACCAATTAAAAGTTTTGAGGCCCTACATTTATTTTAGATTGCAATTTAATTACTGCTTTTATGCAACAGAAAATAAAAACAATCAACCACACAAAGAAGGCGACAAAATATTTAACGTGGAAATCCAAAAGGGAAGAAACCACAAGTCCAAAATGAACAATATCAAATACTAACTTCCACAGTTACAAGATACACTCATAACTCTATAGTCAGTTCCTCGACACATGGCATTGTAGTTATTCTTGCTAGATCTCCTCGACATACAGTCTCTCAGTGCCCCGCTATTAGTGTTTTGATTTTCATCACAAATGAATCTCTATAGTGAAAGAACAATGACCTACAAAATGTAGAAGCCACAAATCTTCTATAATGAAGTAGAAGCACCAACTCTAGAATTTGAAGCCTTTAACCCAACTCTCGTAGAAGCTTTAGATAAAATCTTCAATGTGTAATATCAATTTAGATTGTGGAGAAGTATCCCTTAGGGTTGAGAAGAACACCCCTTTTATAGCCTAAAATTCATACCTTAGGGTTAAAGTCCAAGTATAAACAAAATAGGCAACTCTGGCATAAATAGGAAAGGTTTTCATGTAAATCAGTAGGCTTTTACCACATGCGCTTGAGTACAAATGAGCGCCCGCTTGAGCATGTGCTTCGCACATCCAGTTATTTTATATCTGTCTGTCAAGCTTGAGCGTGGTCTTTGTAGGCTTTAGTGCAGTCGCTTCTGTCTAGGCCCACTGAGCGCATGAACATGCCCATTCGAGCACAAGCTTCAATTCCTGATTCCTTCAATTCAACACTTTTTGCGACGCAAACTGCAATCCATTTTAAAGAATATAAAATACAAATCAATGAACCCAAGTTTTGTCCAATACATGAATTAACCAATACAAGAATCCTAACAGTGTTCATAGACAAACATTTTAAATCAATAAACAATATGTGCATAAATTCGAATTACTTATATGTGAAAATCAAACAAACCTCTAAAGTCAAGGATAAAGAGAAAGACCTCTAAGTTTCTCACTTTCCTAGGATTTAGTTTACTAGGGGTACTCTTTAATTCATTTTCCACTAAAGGGAAGAGCATTTATTTTTCTCCTCAATAAGAAACTACGAAACCTCAAGTTAGAATGTCTATTCAAGAGCATCAGCCATCAACGAAATATCTTGAATCTGATTATATTTTGCGTATTGATGAGAGGGAGCCAAAACCCTTCTTAGAAGCAACGACTCATGAAGATAAAAATTAGTGGATAAAGGCTAAACAGGATGAGATTAGTTCTTTGAAGAAGAACAACACTTTTGAGCTGGTGCAACTTCCAAAAGGTAAGAAGGTTTTGAGAAACAGATGGGTGTTCAAGTTGGAAAAAGGATGAGAGTGGAAAACTTGTAAGTACAAAGCACGATTAGTAGTTAAAGGCTTTACGCAAACAAAGGATATTGACTTCGATGAGGTTTTCTCTCTAGTTATGAAGATGACTTTTGTTAGAGTTGTCTTGGGTCTAGTCGCCAACATGGATCTTGAGCTTAAATAAATGGACGTGAAAACTGTATTTTCTTCACGATGACTTGAAATGGGAGATATAGATGACTTAGCTAAAGATGTTTGAGGTAAAAGGAAAAGAATAAATGCTTTGCAAGTTGAAGAAAAGTCTATATGGGCTCAAGCAAGCACTAGGACAATAGTTTAAGAAGTTTGATTCATTCATAGTGAATCGCAAGTACCCAAGGACAATTGCAGATCACTATGTTTATGTTTGTTAGTTTACTAATGGGAAGTTTAGTTTACTGATGGCAGATTTATCATCCATATATAGATGATATGTTGATAGTTGGATAGGATCGTAAGATGATTGACAGGTTGAGAGAGATGTCAAAGATTTTAACATGAAAGACTTGAGTCCTACACAAATGATATTAGGAATGCAAATACACCATGACAAGAATGCCAAGAGGCTGTGGTTGTCATAGGAGATTGTGTGTTTCTTTTTATAACACAAGATATCCCTCATCAGCCCAGTCTTTAGACCTTTGGCTTTTAGCCCGAGGGTTACCTACAAGAGAAATATGTTGAACGGACGTTAAAAAAGTTCAACATGAAAAGTGCTAAACTAATTATCATTCCTCTAGCCAATCACTTCAAGCTAAGTAAGAGACCATATTCCATACTCTTCTGTTACGGAGAGTCTTGTATATGCCATGGTGTGTACATGGCCAAATATTGTGCATGCCGTGGGTTTAGTGAGTAAATTTCTTTCGAACCTAAGAAAATAGAATTGGGAAGTAGTAAAGTAGATCTTCAAGTATTTGAGAGGCACTTCCAAGTTGTGCTTGTATTTCAAGGGCTCAAAACCATTGATGGAAGGTTTTGGATATGTTGATTTTAGAGGCGATCTTGATCGTCGGCTATCGACTTTTGATTATCTTTTTGCTTTTGCAAGGGGAGCTATCTCCCAACAATCTAAGTTACAAAAATCCACAGCATTGTCTGCAATTGAAGCAGAATACTTGACTATTAATGAAGCAACATACATTGCCCGGACAAAGCACATTGATGCCAAATACCATTAAACTTGTGAGGTCATTAAGAAGAATCTCATAAAGCTGGAGAAAATTCACAGCCACAAGAATCCCTTAGACGTGATGACAAAGGTCGTGTCGAAGGAAAACCTAAAATTGTATTTAGAGTTGGCAGGACTGAACTCGTAATGAGGTGGTTCAAGGTGTCTTTCTCATGGTCTAGAAGGGTAGATTATTGGCCAATTGGATCAACGATCAAGGGCATTTTGGTAATTGTACTGAAACTTTGTTTTCGACTAAGATTAGGTTTCTTGGGGATGAAAAAAAGAGTTTATTATATATTGATATAATCTGTAACCATTGACCTATGGTAAGAATGCAAAGATAGAACATAGTGGAAATTAGTTTTCCATGGACGTAGGTGAATTTGCCGAAGCACATAAATCTCTATGTGTGATTTCTCTTCTTGTATGATTGATTGATTGTCGATCTAGTTTGTCATGCTTCCACACACATGCACGCAACATTTCTGGCCATTATTCAATTCTAGCTACTTTCATAAATAAAATTCATAGAACCCTTTAAAATTCAAAAAAACAGCCTGATAATAAATTTAGATCTGACAGTTCACCTCATGGGCTAGAGTCAGTGGTATGGTCAATATCCAAATCACAGAGGATTTGTACTAGTGGGCCATTTTTAGGGAACAAACACCTCCAAATGGAACAACTAAACCCTTTATCTTTGGGTCTAGGAAATTGTGCGTTAAGAGAAATAATAATCAGCAAGGGGGCCCATGATTAGGGCTTGCCCGCGCTTGATTGGCACAACACAGTAGCACACAGTCATCAAAATGAACCACATCGACAACGCAAGCTTAACCCATCGTAACCTAACCCATTTCCTTAAACAGGTCAGTCGTGGTTGAGATAGATCTGACCCACAGCATACCCACATAACCCACTCAAAGGGTTTAAGTCTCCCACAGCCAACTTTATACGTCAGGTTAGGGTCAAACCACATATAAACAGATTTATACGATTTTATGGTTAATATATTTTTTTTTAATTTTGGGCTTTTCTTTCAGCCTACAACTAAGACGTAACCTTAAATTGGATAGAGCTTTGCCCTGCTAACTCAAAAATGAATTGAGCTTGTGCCGAACTTCCACAAGTTGGTTGGAGTCCCGTCAGGTCTGGTTAAATGGGTTGACCCACCTTGGACGAGGGTCATGTCAGGTCATTTAACGCACATCATGTGGATTGGAGATACCTGATCCATTTTAAAAACGAGACAGATACAGGTTGATCTTCAACTTGTGGGTCAAAAAAAAAAAAAAAAAAATGCTTTTCCATTTGCCAGCCCTGAATGAGACTGGCTTGACTGATTATTAGCCTATGAGTTTATCAACGAGGTTAAAGGTCTCAAGACTGGGCTGGCGAGGAATAACCTGGGTTGAAAAAACAAAAAACAAAAACAGAAGAGAATCAATTAAGAGGATTCACAGGGCTGCAATTGAACTACAATGATAAATACAAGGCAATGAAGGGAAGCCCACGTTCAGGCAGTACACCCAATTCAAAAGAAAATTTTTGTTATGTTTATTCTAAAAGGCTTTGTCATGGTATCTCAAGAAACACAATGGACCATTACAAGCCCACATTAGTGATGGAAAACATCTTCGTATCACAGCTATTGGTGACATCCGGACCCAGTATCTCTGCATCATGTATTTTTGTTTCCCTTCTGTCTACCTGCCAACGGCCAACCTTCTCCTGTGGGACATTTGGTCAATAATAACTGCACGCACTATATCATTTTCTTCTACTTTAACTGAAACTATTGTGCAGGATCATGAATCTGGTAAGATGATCAGGAAGGTGGGGGCGTCAATGCAAAAGACTCGTCTCAAGCATTACCTAGGAATAAGCCTATATTTTCTTTATTTGGTGCTTCATCTAATAATGAACCAACAGTTGGCCTAATTGGTTTAGGACATCCAAATTCAGGGATAAAAAAAAGGTTACTACTCTAGGTACAAAATGAAAACGTTAGCACCGCTTATTTGGATCTTATGTATATTGATGTTTAGGGCATTGCACTTAGGTAGCGTTTGGTTTGCTGTAATGAAGGATGGAATGGAATGGCCATTCCATTGGAATGACCATTCCCACGTTTGGTTCGTGAAAAAACGGCGGAATGACCATTACTTCAGGAATCACCATTCCTTTATACAAGGGAATGGCCATTCCACCGGGGGGGCGGAGGAATGGCCATTCCATTCCTTTCCCAATTTTATTTTTGACGAATTTTATTTTAAAAAGCTAAATTTATTAATTTTTTAATATTTTAATAAAATATAAATAAATATTATTATATAAATCATAAAATAAACATAGTTGAAATTAAATTTAAAATATCAAAATTTTAAGAATAAAATTAAATACAATGTTTGGTCACATAAAAAAATTAAATTTTATTTGAAAAAGCTAAATTTATTAATTTTTTAATATTTTAATAAAATATAAATAAATATTATTATATAAATCATAAAATAAACATAGTTGAAATTAAATTTAAAATATCAAAATTTTAAGAATAAAATTATATACAATGTTTGGTCACATAAAAAAATTAAATTTTATTTGAAAAAGCTAAATTTATTAATTTTTTAATATTTTAATAAAATATAAATAAATATTATTATATAAATCATAAAATAAACATAGTTGAAATTAAATTTAAAATATCAAAATTTTAAGAATAAAATTATATACAATGTTTGGTCACATAAAAAAAATAAATTTTATTTTAAAAAGCTAAATTTATTAATTTTTTAATATTTTAATAAAATATAAATAAATATTATTATATAAATCATAAAATAAACATAGTTGAAATTAAATTTAAAATATCAAAATTTTAAGAATAAAATTATATACAATGTTTGGTCACATAAAAAAATAAATTTTATTTTAAAAAGCTAAATTTATTAATTTTTTAATATTTTAATAAAATATAAATTTTATATTTGGTCAGTTTAATATAAATTTTATTTCATTCCTGGTATCATTCCATCATACCAAACACAGGAATCGGAATGAGAGTCCTATTACTGGAATGATTCCTTTGTCTAACCAAACATTGGAATAAGAATTACCATTCCTGCCTCATTCCATTCCGGGCTCATTCCAGCCTCCATTCCATTCCTCCCAGCAATCATTCCAACGAACCAAACGCTACCTTAATCATTTCATATTCTCATTATAAATATTTTGTTATTTTTATTTATGGTTATGACCGCTATCATGGACCTATTTATTGCACCTTTTGATCTCAATGACCCATTCATCGTCTTCCTCTATTTCTTGCACCTTTTGATCCATGTTGTTAATAAACTCAATGTCTTTGTCTTCCATTACATCTAAAATATGGTATTTTTCATGAGCTGTGCACGTTACTTTCTCCAATGATTCATAGAATTCTCTCTTTTTTGTTCTAGTAGATATTCTTAAACATGGGTTCCACAACTTGAGCTCCAATAACTTGTGGAGACTGTTCCCTTTGAGACTTAAATTTTTGCATGTGGGACCGTCTAATCATGTACTCAACACAGATTGCTTCCCGATATCCTTCAAATATGTCTTTGCAATCTCTCATATTTTCTAAAATGTTTGGTCGTAAACATTTGAAGAAGCAATCAAAGTCAGGGTTCTCACTCTTCAATTTACATACACATTATAGCCTTGAAAATTCGTCAATATATTCATCCACAGTCAATTTTTCTTGCCTCAAATTAAGAATTGGTCAAAGCAAACTTTATTCTCATAAAACTATGGTCCATATTTAAGGGCATACTCAAGCCTTTCTAGTTGATCATTGAGGTTAGTAATGTCAAATTTCATGTTGACTTGGATACAAGAACTGAAATTGAATGCTTTTTAAAATCTAATCAATCTAACATGATGCGAAGATCTCACTAATTAGAGTATACAGGTGAAGATGGATCAACGATCAAAGTCCAGATGGAGAAGATCGTGCTATTGAAGATGGATAGCTAAAAAATTGATAGAATTTGGGCACATTTGCTTGTTGAAGATGTATCTCTGCAGTTAGGAAGCACAGGTACTCCAAAAATACAGGCATACACGTACGGGGTACGTACCCAGTACAGGTATGGGTACGGCAAAATACGTACCCAGTACGGTCAATACGTACCGGATACGTTGTTGACTTCATGGGTACGTACCGGGTACGTACCGGTACAGATATATTACTTTTTTAACGTTTTATATGTTTTTTAAAAGAAAAGAAAAATGGAGGGGGCAAAATGTAAAATCTATTTTATATAAAAAGTGCACTTCTCAGATGAAGAAGCCCTAATCGCCCGAATCGCAGGCTGCGCCTCTTCTTCTTCATCTGACAGGGGAAACGAGCCATAGGAGAAGAAAGGAGAAAGGGAAGGACAAGAAGAAGAAGAAGAAGAAGAAGAGGCACGCGGAAGATCCCAGAGCCTCTACCTCTGCCGCGGAGAAAAACGGAAGAAGGAAAGGACCGAGAGGAGGAGGAGGAGGAGAGGACGCTCATCATCGAAGGGGAGGCTCATCATTGAAGGGTACCTGCTGCGTCCACTTCCGCCGAAAATAGAAAAAAAAGAAAAAGGAGAGGCTCAGGGTATTAAAAAAAACGTAGAAGAGGAGGAGGAGGAGGAGGAAGAGGAAGCGTACATGCTGCGTCCACTTCCGCCGCGTCCACCGCTGCACGTCAACTATTGCAGGTCCACTTCCGCCACGTCCACCGCCGCCGCCAAAACCGCAGTTCCTCTTCCTTTCTTTCTTTTTTTTTTTTTTTTACCCTGCTCTATTCTGCTGTGATTTTTTTTCCCCGATGTTGTTGCTCTGCTACTGTAATTTTTTCCCCCTGCTTCTCTTCTCTGCTAATCGTTGTTTTTGCTGCTGATCGGTGTTTCTACAAATCATCCTTGCTACTCTGCGTTTCCATTTTTTTTTTTTAAATGCTCTGCTATACTCAGCTGTTGCTTTGCTGCTGTTTTTAAAGTGCTTTGCTGCTGCATTTGCTGTTTTCTTCTTCTTTTTTCTGCTCTGCTTCTCTGCTTTGCTGCTCTGCTATATTTTGTTCCTCTGTTTTTTTTTTTCTTCTCTGTATTTACTGCTCTGCTATTGGTTTGCTGCTATTGGTTTGCTGTGATATTTAATTTCTTTTTTTTTTTTTTGCTGCTCTGTATGTGTGCTGCTTAATTTTTTTTTCTTTTTTTTGCCTGCTCTGCTGTTTTTTTTTTTTTTTTTTTTTCTGCTCTGCTGTTTGCCATAGTTGCTGTTGTTGCTTTTTTTTTTTTTTTTGCCGCCATTGCTGTTGCTCTGTTGTTTGCCGTTGCTGTTATCCTTTCCATTTTTTAAGTATATTGGATGATTTTTAATTGTTTGGTTGTTTGGCTGTTTGATTATTTATTGATTGTTGTAGGATAAAAATGAGTTCATCAAGTAGTATGGGTTCTACTGGTGCAAGTGTAAGTGCAAGTGGCACTGATGAACTTGTGGATCCTCTTTAGAATTACGTAACCATATTAAAAAGAAGGGGAGGAGGAAGTGCGAATGCAAAATGGCAGTGCAATTATTGTAATGGTGATTTTCAAGGGTCATACTATAGGGTCAAAGCACATTTACTGCAAATAAAAGGACAGGAAATCAGATGTTGTATTAATGTGAAGGGTGATGCTCTTCTTCAAATGAAAAGGGAAAGTGAAGAAGCTGAAAACCGGAAGAAAATCGCTAAACCCAAAAATGTTCCTTTACCACCTTCCTCTTATCCTATTAGTAGTAGGATGGCAAATACAATGGATGTTGGAAGTGGAAGTAGAGGATTTAGATTGGAAGGGTATGAGCCAAAAAAAAAGAAAGGCCATTGGAAGTACTGCCTTGGAGAAGGCATTCAATCAAGGTGCTAGGGAATATTTACATTTTTTGATTGCTCGTATATTCTACTCCAGTGGATTGCCTTTTCATTTGGCTCGGAATCCATATTTTGTAGAAGCTTTTCAGTTTGCTGCAGAAAATCAAATTAGTGGGTATGTACCTCGCCGTTATAATTTGTTGAGGACTTCACTACTTAAAAGAGAAAGGGCAAATGTTGAAAGGTTGTTGGAGTCTTTGAAACAATCATGGAAGGAGAAGGGGGTAAGTATTGTTTCTGATGGATGGACTGATGCACAAAGAATGCCTCTTATCAATTTTATGGGAGCTTCGGAGGATGGAGCTATATTCTTGAAAGCGGTTAATTGTGAGGGTGAGTTCAAGGACAAGCACTACATTGCCCAATTAATGTGTCAAGTAATTGATAATGTTGGACCTCAAAATGTAGTTTAAATAATCACTGATAATGCTCCTGTTTATAGTTCAGCTGGATCAATCATTGAGGGTAAATACTCGCATATTTTTTGGACACCATGTGTAGTTCACACCCTTAATCTTGCTCTTAAGAATATATGTTCTGCAAAGCAAATTGGAGTTGCTGCTTATGCTTATGATGAATGCCATTGGATTACTCATGTTGTTGATGATGTGATGTTCATAAAAAATTTTATTGTGAACCATTCTATGAGATTGTCAATTTTTAATGACTTGGTGCTTATGAAATTGCTTACTGCAGTAGATATGCGCTTTGCATCTGCTATTGTTATGCTAAAAAGGTTCAATCTTCTCAAGCGTAGCCTTCAGACAATGGTTATTAGTAACAAATGGAATGGTTACAAGGATGATGATATTGGTAAGGCAACATTTGTGAAGGAAAATGTGTTGAGTGACATCTTCTGGGATAAGATAGCTTACATATTATCTTTCACATTGCCTATCTATGAGATAATTAGAGTTTGTGATACTAATAGGCCATGTTTGCACTTGGTTTATGAGATGTGGGACACGATGATTGAAAAGGTGAAGGCAGCCATTTATAGGTATGAAGGGAAGCCGGAAAATGAGGAGTCCAATTTTTATTATATAGTGCACCAAATACTTGTTGAAAGGTGGACCAAAAGTAGCACACCGCTTCATTGCCTTGCACATTCATTGAATCCTAAGTACATACAACCCAATAATTTTTGTATTTGGTTATTTCTTTGAATATGATATAAAATTCATAATTTACTTATACTTTCATCTTTCTATAATTTAGGTATTATACTGTAACGTGGCTTGATGAAAATCCCAATCGTGTTCCTCCTCACAAGGATGAAGAGATCTCAAATATGAGAACAATATGCCTCAAGAAATACTTTCCAGAGTTGGAGGATAGAAGGATTGTTACAACAGAATAAGCCAAGTTTTCAGGTTGTTTGGAAAGTTTTGGGGAATTTGATTCAAAATTTAATGGAAGAGTAATGGAACCAATTATCTGGTGGTATCCACATGGGTCTTCTGCACCAATTCTCCAATCTTTAGCATTGAAATTACTTAGTCAGCCATGTTCCTCATCATGTTGTGAAAGGAATTGGAGCATCTACTCTTTCATTCACTCCATTAGAAGGAACAAAATGACACCAGACCGTTGTGAAGACTTGGTCTTTGTGCATAACAATATTCATCTTCTATCAAGGAGGAGTCGACAATACACGGAAGGAGAGACCAAGCTCTGGGACATTAGTGGAGATGCATTTGATTCATTAGAGGGTGCTGGTTTACTTGAAGTTGCAGATCCTTCACTTGATGAGCCTGACATAGAAGCTAGATTAGTTGATGAAGGCGATGCAGCTCAAGTTGATGGATGACTTTGTTTTCAATGCTTTGTTTTATTGTTTTTGTTGTAATCTCGGTGTTTACATGGCTTTTGACTTTTGTTATAATGATAGACATTAAACTCGATGGTTTGTATGTTGACTTTGTAATGATACTAAATATTTGTTGGCTTGTTGCATGTCATAGTTTTAATTTATTTTAAAATTTTAATTATTAGCTTATTGTATTATTAGAATTTTAAAAAATATAATTTTTAATGGACATACCCCAGCCGTACCCGTACCCTATTTTTTAAGGATTTCACCGTACCGGCATACCCGTACCATACCCGCACCGGTACTCGTACTGGTACCTATGCTTCCTAGCTCTGCAGTCACCCTTTTTCTCACATTTGAGATGACTTTGGGCCAAATTGAACTTGGGCTGAACTGACTTCGGGCCCAAAAAAATGCAGGCTCAGCACGTGAATGAACTGTTGATTTTTCCAATGGGTTGGTTGACCCGGTATGACCTGGCCCAGCCTAAGTTGTAAATGAGGCCCACTAATGATTTCTATTCTCTGTTGCTTAGATTCGGGCCTTTTGGAATCGGATCCACACTGAAGCCCAGATGAAGGCCTGGTCACATCTCATTTGGGAAAATATGCCTTTCTTTTTCCCTATTCGATCTTCGTGCAGCATGGAGAATGGGATGGGAGACGATGGAGGTTGGAGCCACAGGTGAAGAGCATGGCTATTGATTTGATGAAGAGCTGTTGATGGCGATGCTGACTATGAAAGCTTGCCAAGATTGATGGCGGCGATGAAAGTAGGGTTTGAAGAGACAACAACAATGATGACGGCTAGCGATGGTGGTGCTCGGCAACAATCAGAGGTGGGCGGTAGTCTCTGAAGCCAGATACGATGATGACGAGATGCTGCTGGAGTTATGGTCCCATGTATGCCTAATCTCTTATTCTTTCTTTTATTTCTTTTCTCTCTCTTTTTCTTTCAATCTGTTCTCTCTGGTTGTCTCTTTTATTTTTTTCGAAATGGGGAAATCGATTCAAAAGTGAGGTTTGCAGGGAATGGGTTTGGTTAGTGAAGTTGATGGGGTTTGGGTTTGAGACTGATGCCGTCTGGGAAAATTTTTTTTATTATTATTATTCTTAAATGGGTTGCTGCTATGATGGTGGGGGTTTCAGCCTTGGTGGTTTGAGTCGATGAAGGAGATGGTGGGTAAGGTTTAGGTTTTTCTTCTTTTTTATTTATTTATTATTTATTATTATTATTTTTTTTTTTGGGCCTTGGAGCAAGTTTTGGAAAAGGGTGGTGGGGTTAATTGAAAAAGATGTGTTGGAAATGGTTCGGGAAAGGGTCAGCTGATTTGAGATGGGCTTTATATGGTGTTTTGTGTGTATAAATCATCATCATCATCAAAGCCTTATCCCAATTGTAATGGGGTCGGCTATGTGAATTCTGTTTTTCCATTCCGTTCTATTTTAAGCTAAATCCTTCGATAAGTTAAACTTATTTAAATTTGAAACCTCTATCAATGTTTTCTTCGGCCTACCCCTATCTCTTGATGGGTCATCCACCTGTATAACCAAACATTTTCTCATCAGTGCCATTACTGGCCTACACTCAACATGCTCAAACCATTTTAAATGAGTTTTTCTAATCTTATCCCCTATCTGTGCTACCCCTAAATGCTCTCGAAAGCGCTCATTTCTAATTTTATCTTTTCTAGTTTTACCACATATCCACCTAAGCATCCTCATTTCCGCTACATCCATTTTATGATTATGCGTCTTTTTAATTGGCCAACATTCTGCTCCATATATTATAGCTGGTATAACTACTGTCCTGTAAAATTTGCCCTTCAATTTCATTGGCATTTATCTGTCACAAAGCACTTTGAAGATAACCTCCACTTCAGCCATCCAGCTTTTATCCTATACTCTACATCTTCGTCAATCTCCCCATCCTTACTAATTATCGAGCCTAAGTACCGAAAAGAATCTTTACGTGATATCTCATGGATTTCAATTTTGACAATGGTTTCAACACTTTGTATATGTCCGCTGAAGTTGCAATCCATATATTCTGTCTTTGTACGACTTATTTTAAAGCCTTTAGATTTTAATGCTCCCCGCCATCTCTTAAGTTTTGCATTTACACCAACCCTTGATTCATCCACCAATACTATACTATCTGCAAATAACATACACTATGGTACTTCTTCTTGAATATGCACAGTTAACTCATCAATAATTAATGCAAAGAGAAAAGAGCTTAAGGTTGATCTTTGATGTAAACCTATAGTCACGGGAAATCCATCTGTTTCTCAACATGTAGTTCTCACATTTGTTACTCCTCCTTCATACATAACCTTAAAATTTTCAATGTAACCTCTGGGGATATTCCTTTTCTTCAAAACCCACCAAATTAAATTCCTCAGTATCCTATCATAGGTTTTTTCTAAATCGATAAAGACTGTGTAGATTTTTTCTTCTTTGCTCGATATTTTTCCATTAATTGCCTAAGTAAAAAGATAGCTTTCATAATTGATTTCCCTGGCAGAAAACCAAATTGTAATATCTCTACTAGGACTCTTGGTGGAATTATAATTAAACTAAATTAAATTGCATCCCTACTAGGACTCTTAGTAGAATTGTAATTAAACTAAATGAAGGTCATTAGAAGACTAAGAATTTCAATAGGACTCTCTTTCAAAAAATACTCTCTTAGAAGGACTCCTTTGTAGTCCCAAACAGGACCCTCAATACAAGATGGTTTAAAGCACTAGTATATATATATATGTGGAAACCTATTTGGTTCTACCCATCAACGA
Source organism: Sextonia rubra (assembly GCA_037013555.1). NCBI lineage: Eukaryota > Viridiplantae > Streptophyta > Magnoliopsida > Laurales > Lauraceae > Sextonia > Sextonia rubra. The sequence goes on from JASUAD010000001.1 coordinate 73,141,804, forward strand.
CACACACACACACACACACACACACACACACACACACACAGACACAGAGACTGATCTCAATTGGAAAATCTATAGAAGAAGACGAAGATCGTGAAAAGGACGAGGAAGATCGATAGCGGGATGCATAACAGATGTCCGGTTCAAGACCAATCAGTGCTTGAGAAATACACTTCTATACCATGTGAGTAGAACTTCTAAGCTTAATACTGTAAAGCCTAGATTTGATGAAGATTGGAGATATGATTGATTGATGGGCGGTTCCCAGCCCTATACTACTACTATCATTACTGTCGACATTAGTAAAGTGGAAGACATTATCTAAAAATCCATAAATCTTGAACAAAACTTGTTGAATTAGGTTTCTAAGATTAGTAGGTATAATGGACATGGGAATAGATAGTAGAGATCAATGGTTTTTGTGGTGATCAAAATCAGATTTGGAGATTACAGAATTCCATGTCATCAAAACTTGCTTTGATCGACTTGAGTTGTGGGCCCACGCTATTCACTTGATCATTAATCAGTACCCCACATCTGGAAGAGGGTTGATGGGCAACCAAAGTGGTGGGGTCTATCGGGGGTTCCATCCATTGGGGACCAATATCAGATGGGTCCAAGATGGGCTTGGCAAGAGAAACCCCTAACGGAAGAAGCCTAGGTGTGATTCCAACCCTCGTGGATTCTTGGTCGAAGGAAATAGATTCAACAATCATGGTGATTAGACAAGCCATGCTGTTGATAGAAATATTGATACTCCAGTGTGGGAGTATCGGAACAGGCTCAACAATCATGGTAGATGACAAACCATGTTGTTGACAGAAATGCAAATACACCCATATAGGGTATCGAAACCGTCTGATGCTTGCGGTGGAAAAATACTCAACAAAGAATCAATTAATTTATTGTCTTCTTTAACATCATTATTGTTTACATAAATATTTATGTGAATGATTAAAAATAAGTTATACCTTAATGTTACTTGTTCTACTCACCAATATTATTGACCAGTGGTTCGCCCCACTCCAGATAATGCATTCGTATAGATTGCAGGGAGTGACAGAGATTAGTCGATGGATTTTAGCATGCGTGGCTGATCCAGAGCGCGAGGAACATTAAATAGATTCGTAGATGGGATTAGCCCAATACTTAGATATTCCCTTTGCCGCAAATAGTGATTTGTTTTATTTACTAAGTAGTTTTATCAAGACTTCTAATATACTTAATGATTTAAATATAATTGAATTTGAATGTTTTAGACCTTTATACTCATGGGAATTTGATTTATATGATATTGTTATCAAATTTAGGAAGTCTTTAGAATCTGAAAAGATCAGATTCTTGGGTCGTTACAAAGTGGTATCAGAGCAAGGTCTTGTGCAACCTTTAAAAGACTTAGAAAACACTAGGCAACGTGGTGAGGTCATGGATTGGGTATTAAGATAAAGTATTTAATTACAATGTACTAATTACTATACTCGCATTATAGGAAAAAGAACATGACTTCCCAAGGAAACCCCATCCATAATGCCAATTAGAATGAAACTGAAAGTGGGACATCGAATTTGAATGAGGGACCGATTCAGGTGCCTAAATATGTGAAGACTATGTTCAATAATTTCATGAAGGCATATAATCAAGTGCAAGAACAGATACAGACTTTGGCACAATGTCCAAATGACAATGATTGACCACAAAGCGGGATCAATGCCGGAGGAGGCAGAGACAGAGAGCAAGACTCTTTGTACAAGAGATTCAATGAGTTTTGTACTCAATACTTTGACAAAACTACAAACCCATAGGAAGCAAACAAATGGATGGAGAATATGGAAGCAATCTTTGAGGTAATGGGCTGCTCGGACCACCAGAAAGCTCTATTGGCAGCATTTAAACTAGAGAGAGATGCAAAAGAATAGTGGAAATCTGCAAAGAAGACCTACCCAGGTCCGGGGTGAGATCACCTGGGCTTTCTTTAAAAAGGAATTTATCATGAAGTTTATTCCTGATCACATCAAGGAAAGAAAGAAAAGAGAATTCCAGAATCTAGTGCAAGGAGACATGCCAGTGACGAAATATAACAATAAATGTACGAAGCTGTCTCCTTTTGCAGAGTGTTTAATACCGATAAAAAAATATGAAATGTAACAAATTCATTGAAGGATTGCGTCTAGATATCAAAAAAGATGTACGGCTGAGGCAGCCAGCAACCCATGAAAATGCTTTGAAAAGGGCCTATATGTCGAAAAAAGCTACTGACGAAATCAATGGGGTGACTCCACCTAAAATGACAAGGAATGGAAAGAGAAATTGGGAAAACCACCCACCTCGAAAGAAGCAAAAGGTGGATTTTTAAGTTGAATGCAGTCCCTGCAGGAAGAACCATGACTTGGAGCAGTGCCCATGGCAGCACGGTGCATGCTTTACATGTGGCTAGGTGGGGCATAAGCAAAGGGACTATCTAAAGTGGCAAAAGAAGAATCAGACACAGCGACAAGGGCAGCAAACACATTAGGACCAACAAAATTTCCCACGGTCACGCCAGAGCTATCAAAACTATCCCCCTTGGAATCAAAGGAAGCCACAGCAAACCAATTAACAGAATTAGCAGCAGAAAAACCAACCGAATGGCCAAAACCAGCAGAGGGAATATTCACAAAATCAGCCACAGGGGCAAAATTATAATCAAGGAAAGAACAATCAAGGTAGAAATCAGCAGAGGCAATAACCCAATGCAAGGGCCTATGTAATCACACATCAGGAAGCAGACATAGTAAACACATCAGGAAGCAAAGGGTATGCTCTTTATCTTTGGTACTAAAGCCATTACACTATTTGATTATGGTTCCACACACAACTTTGGTTTACATGAGTTTGCCCCAAAACTAAATATGCAACCCTCTAAACTTCTCCAAGCTTTAATTGTATCAACCCCCACTAGAAGACAAGTGAACACTAGAGCCATATTTTATGACTACCCCCTGAATCATGTTTAAGTCATTGTGCCCGCAAACCTAATATTATTACCAATGCATGATTTTGACATTATTTTGGGAATGGACTAGCTAGCTAAGTATATGGCTGTATTAGACTGTTTCAATAAGATAGTTCGCTCTAAATTAGATGGATATAAGGATGCACATATAGTGGGAACCAGGAGATCAGCGGAGTTTAGGGTAATCTCAACGATCAAGGCCAATCAATTGCTAAGAAATGGGTGCAAGGGATACCCCTCATTTGTCACTGAGGATAAACAAAAACCTAAGTTGAAGGATATTCCTATAGTGAGAGAATTTCTTGATGTCTTTCAAGATGACTTACCCGATTTACCGCCAGTACGAGAGGTCGATTTCACTATTGAATTGGTACAAGGAATAGCCCTAGTCTCCAAGGGACACTACCGCATGGCACCTGCTGAACTAAGAGAACTAAAAGAGCAGTTGCAGGAATTAATAAACAAGGGATTCATTAGACCTAGTGTCTCACAGTGGGGATCGCCTGTACTATTTGTCAAGAAAAAAGATGGAACCTTGCGCATGTGCATCGATTACCGACAACTAAATCAGGTCACTATTAAAAATAAATATCCACTTCCACGGATAAATGAATTATTTGACCAACTTCAAGGTGCAAGATACTTCTCTAAGATTAATTTAAGATCCAAATACCATCAACTAAAGGTGAGGGATGAGGATATACCAAAGACAGCCTTCCGGACATGGTACGGATATTATGAGTTCCTAGTAATGCTGTTTGGGCTAACAAACATGTCAGCGGTGTTCATGGCACTCATGAATCAAAATTTCAGGCCGTATTTGGATCGGTTCGTAGTGGTATTCATTGATGACATTCTAATTTATTCAAAGACGGAAGCGGAACATGAAAATAACTTGTGCATTGCACTACAATAGTTAAGAGATAACCAATTACACACAAAGTTGAGTAAATGCAACTTCTGGTTAATGCAGGTAAATTTCTTAGGCCATATCATTTCGGGAGAAGGATTGTCAGTGGATCCTATAAAGATCGAAGCCATCACTAATTGGAAATGACCAACCACAGTGGCAAAAGTCCGAAGTTTCTTAGGACTCAAAAGATATCACAGACGATTTGTGAAGGAATTTTCTTCCCTCACAGGACCTTTAACCCAGCTCACTAGGAAGGATGTTCAGTTTATTTGGGATGACAAATGTGAGTCTAGTTTTCAAACATTGAAGAAAAAGCTAACTTCGACACCGATCCTAGCCTTGCCATCTGGCAGTGGTAGTTTTGTGATATTTTGTGACGCGTCACTTCATGGATTAGGATGTGTACCCATGCAGCATGGCAAAGTGATTGCTTATGCTTCCAAACAATTGAAGACTCATGAGCAAAATTATGCGACGCATGATTTAGAATTGGCTGCAGTTGTTTTTGCGCTCAAGATTTGGAGACACTACCTTTTATGGAGAAGAATTTCAGGTATTACAGATCATAAGAGCCTAAAATATATTTTCTCTCAGAAAGACTTGAATTTGAGGCAGCGGCGATGGTTGGAATTTCTAAAAGATTATGATTTCTCCATCTCCTACCACCCTGGTAAAGCAAATATAGTAGCCTATGCTTTGAGCCGGAAATCAATTCAACTAGCCTGTTTGGCAGCGGAGTGGAAATTACTAGAAGATATCAAAGATCTGAAATTAAATATTTGGCCAATGAGTGACAAGGTCCTAGTTGGTAGTTTCAAGGTTCAGCCAGAACTCATACAACGAATCAAGGATCACCAAAGGGATGATGAGGCACTCGTAAAAATCTTCAACAAAATAGATAACAAGTCTGAATTTTCACTCGCCAATGGTATTTTGTATTTTCGAGATAGGTTATGTGTCCCTAATGTTCGAGAGATCAAAGAAAAGATATTGCGAGAAGCCCACCACACTCGATACACCATTCACCTCAAGAATACTCTGATGTATCAAAACCTCAGAAAACGATTTTGGTGGATTTGTATGAAAAATGACATTTCCAAATTTGTAGGAAGGTGTTTAACATGTCAACAAATAAAGGCATATCATCAGAAGCCGGAAGGATTGCTGCAACCACTTTCCATTCCTGAATGGAAATGGGAGCATATTACTATGGATTTTGTGTTGAGATTCCCGCAAACCTTTCGGAACAACGAAGTAATTTGGGTTGTTATAGATCGTTTGTCTAAATCCACACATTTTATTCCCCTTTAGAGTAAAACTTCGATGAAGGAATTAGCACAAAAATATGCCAAGGAAATTAGTCGGTTACATGGCATTTTGGTTTTCATTATTTCGGATAGAGATTCTAGGTTTGTGTTTAACTTTTGGAGGAAACTATAAATAGCTATGGGAACTCAGCTGCGGTTCAGTATGGCATATCATCCCCAAACCAACGACCAGACTGAAAGGACCAATCAAACTCTTAAAGATATGTTGCGAGCAGGTACCCTAGATTTCAAAGACAGTTGGGACAAACAATCACCACTCGTGAAATTTGCTTAAAATAATAGTTATCATTCAAACATTCAGATGGCACCTTTTGAGGCGTTGTATGGACGAAATTGTTGAACCCCTATTTGCTAGGAAAAGGTAGGCGACCGAAAAATACTTGGGCCAGATTAGGTGTAGACTTCGACAAACAATATCAAGAAGATTTGGGATAGACTTAAGACTGCTCAAAACAGACAAAAAAGTTATACTGATAACCGCAGGAGGGAATTGGAATTCGTTGTAAGAGACCATGCTTTTCTCAAAGTCTCCCCAACCAAAGGAGATATATGTTCAGGAAAAAGGAGAAGTTGAGTTCGTGTTATATCGAACCATTCAAATTAATAGGACGAGCTAGTGATGGAAACGCTTATGAGTTAGCACTACCATCACAACTGTCAGGTGTACACAATGTCTTTCATGTGTCTATGCTAAAGAAATACAAACCAGAACCATCACATGTTATCGACTTCAAGCCACTTCAACTACAATAAGATTTGTCCTATGAAAACGAAGCCGGTGGCTATTCTAGAGATGAAGGAAAGAGCCCTACGGAAAAAAACTATTCAACTAGTTAAAGTACTATGACAACATCATAATCAGCTAGAGGCCACATGGGAGATAGAGGAGGAGGTCCGCGAAAAATATCCACATCTTTTTCCATCAAGTATGATTTAAATTTGGAGGACCAAATTTCTTAAGGAGGGGAGTATGTAATATCCCTACTAGGGCTCTTGGTGGAATTATAATTAAACTAAATTAAATTGCATCCCTACTAGGACTATTGGTAGAATTGTAATTAAACTAAATGAAGGTCATTCGAAGATTAAGAATTTCAACAAGACTCTCTATCAAAAAATACTCTCGAAGGACTCCTTTGTAGTCCCAAACAAGACTCCTAGTACAAGATTGTTTAAAACACTAATGTGTATATATATATGTAACACTCCGACCCAACTTAATCGAGTTTAATGACTAATTAATGATGAATTAGTTGTTAATTGTGTTTTGGCTTTGTTTTGGTTTCATTCCAGGTCATGGATAGATAGTTTGATTGAGTTTCACCTGGATTAGGTAAACATGAGCCCTTTTTCGTAATTTTAGATTTTATAAGACGTTGTCATTCATGCATCATCTTGGCGTCAACACCTGTCTTTTATCGAGCTCGTCAACTTCCATAACTGACTCGTAAGTGAACGACGTCATTTGCTTTCGTTGGACCGTCATTTGACTCGAACTGTAATTCATCTTAATTCTTGGATTGTCTTGCAATTTGGGCTATTCTTATCTTATATAAAAAGCCAACCAACCACCGACCTTCAACTCCTTCTTCAACTCAACGTCTTCTCCTTCTCTTGTTCGTTTCTTCGTTTTGTTTCTTCTTCTCTTCTTTGAAATCAGCCTAAAGGAAAGGGGGATTTTGTGCACTTCGTCTCCCCTTCTTTCTCGTGTGGCTTAAGGTAAGTTTGGGTTTTAGGTTTTCTTCTTCTCCCTCTTCTTCTCGTCAGCCATGGCTTGTGCTCACAGTCTCTCTCTCTTTCTCTCATGCATGGTAGATTTGAATCATGTTTGGACTTCGAATTTGAGCCCAAGGACAACTGTTTGCATATTAGAACTCCTTTGAGGCAAGTATAAGCATGATTTGATTGAACACATGTTTCTATAAGGTGATTGCTCTTAGTCTTGTTTCCGCTTGTGCATGTGTGTGGTGTGAATTACAGCCCTTTGCCTTTGTATTGTCTTCGTATTTGTTGTTTTCGTAAATGCGAGTGTTCAATTCAGCCCAGCCGTTCTGTAACAGGGTAGGCTGTCCGACCGATCGGGCTTCAGAGCCGACCCATCGGATACAACTAGAACCGAAATTCGACCGATCGAGCTTCCTAACCGATCGATCGGCCCTGAAGTGCTCTGCTTTAGGAGATTAAGTTTGTACATTGAAAACTTTTGTCTTCATTTATATTCTCCGACCTTTCATACCAACCAAGGAACCTTTTAAGCTATACTCCTGGGCCCCGTGGCTCGTGCATTATGTAAGGAAGTCTTCCCAGAAACCTTAATGCAGCCCTAGGTTTAGGGCTTGCGTAGAGGTGCCTAAGCACGTGTCCAAGGACACTTCGAACCGTCAAGATGACTTCAACACACGAGGAAACACCTCTGGGAAAAACCCAATTCTATTAATCAACCAAATCTAAGAATTTCTTTTCTACAATGCCATATATATAGTAAAAACAAACTTAATGAGCAAGAAAACCCTAGGCTAAAAATGAAAACTTTCCTAATAACAAATTAATTAGAACTCTACTAATAATAATTCTAATTTAAGTTGAAGAGGGGTTGCTGGGGCCTAGACTGCATCATCCTCCCCGGGTTGAAAGAAGAGTTCGTCCTCGAACTCGATGCTGCTTCGGATTACCAGTGTAAATGTGTTGAACATGAAGGACATCCTTTGTGGCAGCTTTCCAGGAATTCTTTTTTGGCGGTTGTGGTTTCTCAGGATGAAGAATAACTTGCTGTCCACCATGCATGAATGTATAGGTGTTGTCGCGCATACCATGAGTTCCATTTTTGTCATACATCCAAGGACGGCCCAATAAGATATCACCACTATCCATAGGTAGCACATCACACCAGATTGTATCCCTGTAAGTCTCACCAATGGCAAAAGTAACTTCGCAAGTATGTCGAACATGCGCTTGATCACCATTCATTAGCCACTTGACAAAATAAGGACGGTTATGCTTTTAAACTTTCAATTGGAAGCGATCAACAAAAGCTTGGGAGATAAGATTTTCACAACTTCCACTGTCAATAACAACTGTGCAATTTTGTCCCTAAATTATTCCTGCGGAACAGAAAATATTTTTGCGCAACCACTTATGCTTAACAGTTGGTGAAGCATCTTTGAGGACAATAAGAGCTTCATCTGGGGGCTCTACATCGGTGAATTCAATTTCCCCAGTGTCTATCCTTGGGATTGTCAATATCCTTAGGATCAGTTTCAGTACCCTTAATATGATCTCGGATATTGTTATCAGCACCTTCAATCTCAATCAAATGTATTCGCTTTGGACATTCTGCTGTTCGATGTCCGTGCTGATGACAATGAAAACAAACCATCTTATTTTGACCTTCGGTCCTAGCAAAAATCGGTCCATTGAATTTAGCTTCTTGTAGAGGGGAATTCTTTGGTTGAACCCATTTGGATTTTTGTACTTGATGATTTGCAATTCCCTCAGCCTTGATAGCATGTTGGATGAGTTCATTGACATTATCAAAATGTTGGAAGGCAAGGATATGCTGAATGTCTATTCTCAATCCATTGAAAAATCTATCAACTACCACATCATCATCTTCATTCAAGCCACAACGAGCTTGTAGAGTCAAAAAGTCCTCAGAATATTCAACAACTGTCTTGGAACGTTGTTTCAAGTTTTGAAAACTGGAACGGAGATCTCTTGCATAGTTGATAGGGAGGAATTTTTGCTTCAAAATATTTTTCATCTCCGTCCATGTATCAACAGGGTCCATGTTTTGATTCTTCCGTTTTCTTTGCAATTCAGCCCACCAAGTTGCAGCATAATTTCAGAATCTGGTGGCAATTAGTGTGACTTTATGGTGCTCAGTCATTGGCTTATGTGCGAAAATATTTTCCACACACACTAACCAATCCATGAATTCAGCGGGCTGCAATTTTCCATCATATTCAGGAATCACAATTTTAATCCCGAATTCTCGATCAGAATTATTGACTGGTGGATCCCGTTGATTTCGAATATTTATACCATCATCACAGTGGGGATGCACACGTTGATTATTTTCCAAATTTGTTACTCTAATGTCCAATTGTTGCAGAGTAGTGTGCATGCCATCAACTTTTGCAGATAATTCTCTAATGGCACTAGCCAAATCTTCAAGTGAAGAAGATGATGATTCAACATCTACTTGCTTCTTAGGAGGTATTTTTTTTTTATGCAAAATTAAATCTGACTGACCTGATGTGTAGATCGATTCTCCAGGAACATGGTACTTTCTGATGTCAGATGGCTTCAAAAGAATAATTTCCGATTGTTGTTGGAACGTTACTGATATCAATTGACTGGAATTGCAAATAAGTTGACTTCCTGCAGCACGTGGGTCGAATGGATCTGTCTGGACCCAATAACAACCTGAATGGAATATCAGCCCAAAAGGTCTCATCACGCACGTGTCAAGGTCACGTGTGACTCTTTCGTTAAAAACCACAGAGAAAGGCTTGCTCCTGCTCTGCTACTTGCTGACGAGAAGAAGGGCTGGCGAGATGATAGAGATGGCGACGACTGCGTTGGCGTTTGATGACAACAGCGAGCGGAGAACAGCGAACGGCACAACAGTGGGTGGCAACGATAGGCAACGTATGGCGGAGGCTGGCGATAGTAGACACCCAGCGGCGACGACGGACGATGAAGGGCGATCGTTGGCGATGTCTGCGGTGGAGGCGAGACTGCAACGATGTGACGATGGAGGTGATGATTTCCACAGAGGGCAAACGGCAGCGGGTTGTGGTTGCATAGCAAGATCCAGGTATGCTGCTTTTTCTCTTTGTCTCTCTCTCTCGCAGTGCTACTTCTGCTTTTTTTTTTTTTTTTACTCTAGTTTGGGGAAGTTGGCCGAGCAGGGGGTTTGAAGAAAATTTCTAGGTGTGGGGGCGAGGTCGGCAAGTGGGATATGAGTTTGTGGTGGTGGATTAGGGTGAGGGTTGCTGATGGGGGTTTGATGGGTTCCGGCGAATGGGTTTTGACAGAGGCGTGTGTTTAGGGTTTCGGTTTGGTGTGGGATTTTGGGGATTTGGGTACGGTTAGGGTAGGGTTGGGGATTTGGGAAAGAGGCAGGAAGATGGGTTCCGGTGGTTCGGCTAAGACGGAAGGGTCGTTTGGGATCGTCTAGGATGGCAGTGGAGGGTTGGGTTTGGAGACTGTGGTAGGGATCGAACCAGGTCGATTAGGGAGTACGATGGTGAACGAAGATGAGGAGAACGATAGGACTGTATCAATAGGATGGATGGCAGGGGTGAATCGGTGAAGGGTGGATAGGGGTAATCACGCCGGAAGATCGTGCAGATCCTTCGTCTCTGATACCAATCTGATGCAGCCCTAGGGTTAGGGCTTACGTGGAGGTGCCTAAGCACATGTCCAAAGACACTTCGAACGGTCATAAAGACTTCAACACATACACGAGGACGCACCTCTCTGGGAAAAACCTAATTTTATTAATCAACCAAATCTAAGAATTTCTTTTCTACAATGCCATATATATAGTAAAAACAAACTTAATGAGCAAGAAAACCCTAGGCTAAAAATGAAAACTTTCCTAATAACAATTTAATTAGAACTCTACTAATAATAATTCTAATATAAGTTGAAGAGGGGTTGCAGGGGCCTAGACTGCATCAAACCTCCAATAAAAGGTAGGTATTAATTGGACCTGATAGGACCTTCACAGTAGAGTATTGGTGCCCCTAACTTGCCCACTGGAATACGAGAATCTCATGAATGGTCTTGAGGGCTGTGACTCATTCATGTGGGTCGTTCAGTGTTAAGCACCTTCCCATGGGTGTTGGTTTAAGGGACTTTGATACACTTTCCGAATACAATGCAACACTTATAAAAGACAACTGTGTATCAGATAACTTAAAACTACATTATCATGCATGGTTAAAAACATTGGATGACTAAATTAGGCTTGACTAGTAAATGTCTTTGACTCGAGCAAGAATGAGTTGCATGACATCTTGATTTACGTTTCTTGGCCTCCATTCTTCTGTATAGTTTGTCTAGTTCGATATGCCATTTGCTATAATAAATTTGATCATTTGACATGTTCACTAAGTTTCTGTCATGTTTGATCCGTTATGTCTGACATGTCTAGTATAATACCTTGAGTTTGTACGTATGAGTTACCCGTATATTTGGACCATATGATATATGTTTGATATGATATGCATGGTCTGCTCAAGTGTTAGTATATGATTAACTCCACATGGTTCGGCACTACTCAGCATTCGCCTTAGGATACCCAACGAGGTTGAATTTGGCGTAGTATGTATGGCACCACTGCAGTGAGTATATGTCTTGGGGCTTCCGGACCCCAAGAACCCAAGACCCATTCGTACCCTGACTCGGTCGATGGTATTCTCAGTATGTATGTAAGATCCCTTTTTGGGAGTATATGGCAAATGTAATAGCCACCTAATTATGTATGTATCATGTAAACATTGATTATGATAGCATGCTTCACTTGAACGCACAACTGTCTAGTATATGAAATTGAACTCTATGATTTATCCATTGTATTTATTCTACTAGATACAACATGCGTTAATTTGTTGTTGCTTATACTTTGCCGAATCGTTGTATTCATGAGTTGTTATTGGTGTTGCAGGCTCAGATCTCTCGATCGACCTTTCGTCGGTCAATCAGACTCCAAGAGAGACCCCCGATGTCTCGTCAGGACTAGAGGAGTGGATGTGATCACTCCGTCAGAGCGCAACAAGAACATGCATGCATATAGGTCTTCCTCATTTTGGGATCTCAGTGGAAATTTTGGGTTTAGTCATGATCTTTCTACTTTGTACTTATGGCCCATTTTGGATAACTTTGAACTTTATGTAATCATTTGTATATATTCTTCTGTTCTAATGTATGTCTCTTGCTATGGTTTGATACCTACAGCTTCCGCGTACATTTATTAGTACGTGTGAAATTCCCTTGTGCGTGTGTATTTAGACCGGGTCTAAGTGTATATGCACGGGAGTACGTGTGTCACTGATTAGAGTTAGTCTTAACCCCCGATCTCCTGAGCTCAGGTTGTGACAATATGTATGTAGAAGCCTATTTGGTTCTACCCATCAACGACAAAGAGAGAGAGAGAGAGAGAGAAAGAGAAAGAGAGAGATCTCAATTCGAAAATCTATAGAAGAAGACGAAGATCGTGAAGAGGACGAGGAAGATCGACAGCGGGACGCGTAACGGATGTCCGGTTCAAGACTAATCAGTGCTCAAGCAGCATATTGCTATACTAAGTGAGTAGAACTTTTGAGCTTAATATTGTAAAGTCTGGATTTGATGAAGCTTATGTTAGTGTCATTGTAAGAGTGTGTTGTCAATTACGTGATCAAAGTGTAGTTCAGTTCTAGAACGATCTAGTTCACCTCGGAAGTTCATTGAAAATCAAGTCAAGTTCAAAGAAATTCAAGCTAGTTCAAGACCATTTAAGGAAAACCTATCAATGAAGACTAAGCAAAGAAGTTCAAGATCATTCAAAGAAGATCATCTGGGAGTGCCAAGGGATAAGGTATATGTGATCCCTAAGTGTCCATAGAAATAAACCAGGAAATTAGGTTTTTCAAACACCCTGTTTTGCTCTACGGCTTGGAGCACGGCTAAGCCGTAGATCCTACGGCTCACTGTCCAGAGAGTATATTTTGAAGCCTTTTGTTCTACGGCTGCACCGAAAAATGTTACGGCTAAGCCATAGAGTGTTTCACGGCTAAGCCGTAAAATCTACGGGCCACAATCCAGAGAGTGCACTTGGCCATATTATGCTTACGGTTGACCTTACGGCCAAGCCGAAAGGCCTTCACGGCTAAGCCGTAAGGTTATTCACGGCTAAGCCGTAAAGATTACGGGCCACTCTCCAGAGAGCTGTTTCTGGGAAATTTGAGCTTACGGCTGACCCACGGCTAGGCCGAAAGGTGCTCACGGCTAAGCCGTATAAGGATTTACGGCTAAGCCGTAAGCCTAACCGTAAGAAGGAATTTTTGTTGAATCTAGTCAAATTAGCCGTTGGATGTTGTCAGAACTTACGGCTAAGCCGTAGACCATTTTGTTCTTAGTCGTAGAACTATCCGTTGGAGCTCATCTGTATTTAAAGAGGACCTCTCCCTTGCTCCAACTACTGAATTTATTGCTGAGAAAATCACTAGTATAGCTGAGCCTTTGCACCTCCATTAAAATCATCTTCAAAGGTCCCACAACCACCTACTCTCCAACACCAAAGAGTGCCATTATTGTTAAAAGTAGAGTAGTTGGTGAGTTAGGAAAGGCTTCATTAAATCTGAGAGAATTCCTTAGCCTTCCAAACCCTCTTAAAACCTCTTCCCTTGGCTGAGCACACATCTGAAGATCATCATCACCAAGGAGCAAGAACAAGAGGCCATAGCTTAGAGGTAGTCTTCAAGCATCAAGAGCACCACTCAAAACCAAAGTATACCATTCCTTGTTTAGGTGTTCTTTAATATTTCAATTTTCATTGCTGTATTTGGTGGAAGACAAACCACCGCATCAAAAATTGTTGTAGTTGGTGGACTAGATCAAGGATCAACCACCTGATCAAAAACTCTAGTTGGTGGAAGACAAACCACCAAATCAAAAACTGTTGCAAAAGGTGTATGTTATGTAAGTACCTCTTATTTAGTGGAACCAAAAGAGATTGCTCTTGAGAGTGGATGTAGGTCTAGGACCGAACCACTATAAATCACTGTGTTTATTGTTTGTTGTGTGTGGATGTTGCCTTGCTTTCTTGTCACTTGAGTTGATGATCTTTTGTAAGTTACATCTTTGTTGCTCTAGGTGCATTTCTAAACACTCACAACTCTGAATATCTCTCTTAAATCCACTTGGGGACTCTCAACTTTAATCATCTTTCAGATTGCTCACAAATAAAACCTAAGTCTTGAAAAGAAAGTTTTAATAGTCCTATTCACCCCCCCTCTAGGACTTGGTGAGATCTAGTTATTGCACTTTCAATTGGTATCAGAGAGGGTTACTTCGTAAGGGTGTAATAACCTGAAGTAGATCCATCTTTTGCTAGATTCACCATGAATCCTGAAGGAAGTTCTATCACCCGTCCACCTTTCTTCGATGGAACAAATTATGCCTTTAGGAAAGCCCGGATGACAGCATTCTTAAAATCCATGGACTGAGCTGTTTGGGAGGTATAGAGAATGGTTGGAAAGAACCCACTGAAGATGTGACTACAAATGGTGTCACAACCACTAAACCATTAGATCCAGCCAAATGGTCTCAAGCTCAACTAAATCTTAGACAAAATAATGCTAGAGCGTACAATGCTATAGTGTGTGCCATGAATCAAGAAAAGTTTAAAAAGATCATGACAACCACTAATGCAAAACAGGCATGGAGAATCCTTGAAGTAACTTATGAGGGTACCTCAGTTGTCAAAAGATCTAAACTTCAGATGCTCACAAGTCAGTTCGAAAACATTCGCATGGAAGAAAATGAAATGTTTACTGACTTCCATACTAAGCTCATGAAAATTGTAAATGAAATGTGGGCTCTTGGGGAAACCCTTCCGGAAGGTAAAATTTGTAGTAAAATCTTGAGATCACTTTCGGAAAAGATTCCATCCTAAGGTAACCTCTATAGAAGAACACAAGGATTCGGAACAAATGAAAATTGAAGATTTAGTGGGATCCCTTCAGACCTTTGAACTCAAATTTAACAATGACAAAAAGAAATCAATTGCTCTAATCACCTCTCATAACACATCTTCCTCTAAAGATGACATAGGAATAACTAGTAATGACGAGGATGAAGATATGACCCTTTTGGCTAAAAGATTTTTGAAACAATTTAAGAAAAAGAGGGTGAAAGAGTATAAAAATGAAACCACAAATGATAAATACAAAGGTCGGTCAAGTTCCCTCTCTAGAAGTAAACATAAGGAACCTATGTGTTACAGATGCAAGAAAATTGGACACATATCCACCGATTGTCCTCAAAAAGGGAAATTCAAAAAGAAGAATCTTATAGCCACTTGGGACGATTCATCTGAATCAGATTCTAACTCAGATGAATCACATCAAAACGAATCAGACAAATATACAGTTCTGATGGCTACCACTGCCACCTTCAATCTTTCTGAGGAAATGATTAAAATATCGAATGAAGAAATCTCAGGCAGTGAGTCAAAGAGTGAGTATGAAAATTCAGATGATGAGGATAATGACAATACCACGGATTCCTATGAACTACTCTATGAGGGAACATGTAGGCTCGTTGAAACTGTAAGCAATCAACAAAACAAAATTAAGAATTTAAAGGAAAAGGTTGATAATATTAATGCTGAAAAGGAAGAATTGCTCAAGGAACTCGAAAGTGTAAAAATCCAACTATCAACAGAAAGAGAAAATGTACTCAAATTAAGAGAACATGAAAAATCCCTTTTAAAAATGAAAGATGAAAATAATGCTCTCCACAATGAAGTGACTATTCTGAAACGGTATAAAGAAAAGTATGAGTACAGATTTACTCAAAATGATGAGAAATACATTAGACTATTCAAAATTGGGAAAGCTTATAAAGACATGACCGGTCTTGGATATGACAAAAATGCTAATCAGTCCTCAAGTTCCGGAACTGTTTTTGTCAAAAGTGCCTTAAAGAACGAAGATACTAGGGTTCAAAACATGTTGGATAAGGCATCTACTAGTACTCATACTGTTTCATCAAATGTCCTCTGTCATTATTGTGGAAAAAGGGGTCATTTCAAAATGGAGTGCAAGTTAAGAAAAATTCATTATAACATCAGTCAGAAAATTGAGAAAAACACCATTAAGAAAGTGGAACCTGAAAACAAAAAGCAGAAGTCTTAAATAAACACATTCCCCTTGAACCAAAAGATGAATAATTTGCTAAAAGAAGTCCAAAAGTTAAGAAAACAGTTTGAAATATACAAAAAGAATGCAGCAAACATTCCTATTCCCCAACATAAAACCTTTCAAGTAAAATACCAAAAATCAACTGTGATCCCCACTACTAGTACACTTAAATGGATACCCAAAAACAAGAATCTAGTGGTCCACACAGCTTTTAAAGCTGCAGAACAATCAAGATGGTATCTGGATAGTGGATGCTCAAAACATATGACTGGGGATAAATCTTGTTTGTCTAAAATGATTGAATTCGATGGAGGCACAGTTACTTTTGGTGATGGCAATACTGCAAAAATTATTGGGAAAGGAACTTTAAATGTTCCAAACTTACCACCTTTTGAGAGTGTTTTATGCGTTGATGGGTTAAAACATAATTTACTTAGCATATCTCAAATCTGTGATAAAGATTATGCCGTAAACTTTAGTATTCATAGTTGTGAGATCTCAAGGAATGGAAAGTTAATATTGAGAGGTCTTAGAACTACCGATAACTGTTATGTGGTAGGAAAAACAAATGCTTCATCCTCTGCTTCTTGCCTGCTAACTAGTATTGATGAAACTAAGTTGTGGCATCAAAGACTTGGGCATGTAAACTACAGGGACTTATCCCATCTAAACAAATATGTTGAAGGACTGCCCAAGATCAGTAGTCAAGAAAAGATGATCTGTAGAGAGTGCCTTCAAGGAAAACAAATTAGAAGTGCCCATAAAATGGTGAATGCTATGAAAACTACTCGACCTCTAGAACTTATTCATATGGACTTGGTTGGACCAACTAAAAGAGAGAGTCGAGGTAAGAAAAGGTACTTTCTTGTTATGGTAGATGATTTCTCTAGATTCACTTGGGTTGCATTCTTGAGAGAAAAATCTGAAGCCTTTGGAGAATTCAAAAGGATTGTAAAACAAATTCAGACTGAAAAAGGTACTTCAGTAGCCCGAATCAGAAGTGATCATGGTGGAGAATTTGAGAATGATCAATTTGACAAATTTTGTGAGAAATATGGGATTCATCATGAATATTCAGCACCCAAAACTCCACAACAAAATGGGGTGGCTGAAAGAAAAAATAGAGTTATCCAAGACATGGCCACAGTCATGCTTCATAGTAAGAATCTTCCTAGAGACTTGTGGGCCGAAGCTGTTAATATTAGCTGCTACATCATCAACCGAGTTTATCTTAGGACTGGTACAAATCAGACAGCTTATGAATTGTGGCATGGGAAGAAACCAAATGTAAAATATTTTAAGGTCTTTGGAAGCAAATGTTACATCTTGAAGGATAGAGAACAACTGAGTAAATTTGACTCAAAAAGTGACGAAGGTATATTCTTAGGCTATTCAACACGGAGTCGAGCCTATCGTGTTCTAAATATGAGAACCGGAGTCATTCAAGAGTCAATAAATGTCATTATAGATGATGAATCCATAATGTCTGATAATGTTGATGAAGTGGAAGTGCCCTCAATGATTGAACCCACACGATCCACAATAAAAACTGATGCACCTATCTCTACTGAAAATTTGGTGAATGTAAAAGATCATCCTATAGATCAGATTATTGGTGACCCCCTAACAGGTGTAAAAACTAGGAAACAATTGGAGAACATTATGAGTCATTTGTGCTTTACTTCTGTTTTAGAACCTACCAGCGTTGATGAAGCCTTTTCAGACAATGATTGGATAAAAGCTATGCAAGAAGAGTTGAATCAGTTTACAAGAAGTGATGTTTGGTACCTAGTTCCAAGACCAAAGGATAAAAATGTGATAGGCACTAAATGGATCTTCAAAAATAAACTTGATGAAAATAGAGTTATTATTAGGAACAAAGCTAGGTTGGTAGCGCAGGGATATTCTCAAATTGAAGATATTGACTTTGACGAGACCTTTGCTCCAGTTGCTCGTTTAGAATCAATTAGAATTTTACTATCTATAGCTTGTTTTTTAAAGTTCAAATTGTTTCAAATGGATGTTAAGAGTGCTTTTCTAAATGGAATTTTGAATGAGGAAGTATATGTTGAACAACCTAAAGGTTTTATAGATTCAAAATTCCCTGACCATGTGTTTAGACTGAAGAAAACTCTGTATGGTCTTAAGCAAGCACCACGTGCTTGGTATGAAAGGTTGACTAAATTCTTGTTGGACAATAATTTTCAAAGAGGTAGTGTTAATAAAACCCTTTTTATCCAAAAGACAAGAAAGTCAGTGTTAATAGCGCAAATATATGTAGATGATATCATCTTTGGTTCCACATCTAATGACTTGACTACTCAGTTCGCTAATCTAATGCAATCTGAATTCGAAATGAGTATGGTTGGTGAATTGAATTTCTTCTTAGGGTTACAAGTCAAACAATTACGTGATGGTATCTTCATTTCTCAGTCCAAGTATGCTAAAGAACTGGTAAAACGATTTGGTCTAATGACTGGGAAACATGTCAAAACCCCCATGAGTACAACCATCAAACTTACTAAAGATACAAATGGTAAAGGGGTTGACTCTAGCCTATATAAAAGTATGATCGGTAGCCTGTTGTACCTTACTGCAAGTAGGCCAGACATAGCATTTAGCGTGGGAGCATGTGCTCGATATCAATCGGATCCAAA
This sequence comes from Sextonia rubra, assembly GCA_037013555.1. Classification (NCBI taxonomy): domain Eukaryota; kingdom Viridiplantae; phylum Streptophyta; class Magnoliopsida; order Laurales; family Lauraceae; genus Sextonia; species Sextonia rubra. The sequence goes on from JASUAD010000001.1 coordinate 73,160,607, forward strand.
AGAATCTCATCTAACTGCTGTAAAAAGAATCATTAAGTACATTGCCGATACAACTGAATATGGTCTGTGGTATCCTCATGACTCCTCATCCTCCATTGCTGGATACTCAGATGCTGATTGGGCAGGAAACTTAGATGATAGAAAATCCACAAGTGGCGGCTGTTTTTATGTTGGAAATTGTCTAGTAGCTTGGCATAGTAAAAAGCAAAATTCAATATCTCTCTCCACTGCCGAGGCTGAATACATAGCTGCCGGAAGCTGCTGTTCTCAACTCTTGTGGATGAAGCAGATGCTTATGGACTATGGCATTACACAAGGCATAATGAGCTTGTATTGTGATAACACGAGTGCCATACACATTTCTAAAAATCCGGTCCAGCACTCTCGTACCAAACACATTGATATTCGACATCATTTCATTAGAGAATTGGTTGAAGAAGGAATCATTGAGCTCAAATATATTCAGACTGAAAAACAACTTGCAGACATCTTGACTAAACCACTTGATGTGTTAAAATTTGAAAATTTGAGGAAATCAATTGGTGTTTGCTGTTTGGATTAACTTGTGTTTTTGCCCAGGGTCTACGACTAAGCCGTACACCACTTTACGGCTAAGCCGTAAGTGTTTACGGCTGAGCCGTAAAACACTCTACGGCTAAGTCGTAAGTACTTTTTCGTCCTCGTTCTGCACGCCGAGATCTTCTTAACCCGACACTTCACCTTCTTTTCTCTGCGCGAACCCACTCTGTGCTCTCTCTTCCTTTCTCGTTTTTTTTTCCTCCGGTATTCCTTCTCCGGCCCTCCTTCTCCGGCGTACTCCTCATCCGGGCTTCCTCCTCCGGTGTCCTCTTCTTCTTTCCTTTCTCTGTCTTCCTCTTCCGGCACCATCCTTCTCTTCCTCATCTCTGTTCGGCATCTTCCTTCTCCGGCGCCCTCCTTCTCCGTCGTCCTTCTCCGGCGTCCTCCTCTATTTTTGGTTCTGTATTGTTCTCCTTTCTCTCTCTTTTGTTTCCTCACTGTTTCATTCGTTTACTGTGCTCTGTGTGCTTTTTCCTCCTATTTGTGGTGCGTGGCCTTCCCTCAGATCATCCTCATGCCTCCACGCTCCAAGAATGCCTATCCTCCTGGTAAGAGGCCTCGTGCCTCCGGTAGCTCCTCCAGGGCTCGTCAGCCATCTCCACCCTCTCCCCGCGTTTTGGTTCCACGGGAACCCACTCGTGATTGGTCTTTCTTTTCGAGACCCATCACTGTAGAGCGCGATGTTAACATTCTCGCTGTTGAGGCCTATGGAGTACACACACTTCTCACTCACGTTGGGTGGGAAAACATTCTGAAGTGGGGTGGTCCTGGCTTCCCCTCGATTGTGCGTACCATGTATGCATCTATCTCCCACGTATCGATAGACACCATGTCCTTTGACATTGGGTTCAGTGATGGCACCAATACCATCACCCCTGCCATCATCTCCTCTCTGTTGTGTGTGCCTCTCTCCGATTCCACTTCGGTCATCTCGGATTCTCTATCCGAAGAGGAGAAACACACTGCCACTTTCGCCCTCTGTGGCGCCTCCATCCCATGGAAGGACAAGGGGTTCCTTCCTGCAGCCTCCTTGCTCCCTCATTACCGGATCCTCCATGCCATCTTCACCTATAACATCTATCCTCGGAGGGGGAATTTCTCTGACCTCACCCCATTCATGGTGAATGTCCTCTACTCCGTCCACATAGGGGTCCGAGTGTGTCTTCCATCGCTCATCTGTGCCACCATTATTCGCTTTTGGCAGTGCCCAGGCAGAGGCACCAATACATGTGTCTTTGGGTATCTCATGACTCGCCTCGCCTCTCAGTGTGGGGTCACTTTACCTACAGATGAGGCTCCTGAGTCTCACCCCACCTTTGGAACCGTTAACATCCAGAACATGCGCTTCTCCAAACAGCAGGCCGCTGGTCCCCGACTTCCTGACTCCGGAGACGAAGAAGATTCACCGGTTGCGCCTCCTTCTGCAGCACCCTTTACCACTTCTCCGGTTCCGGTTCCTCCCCCGGCTTCTTCCTCTTCTTCGTTTGAAGCTCGGTTGGCCGCCCTCGAACAGAGGCAAACTAAGATGGAGAAGCTCTTGAAGAAATCATTTCAGTACTTGTCAAAGATCTCCAAGAGCTGCCGGCGCGACGATGTGGCGATTCCTTCCCCTTCTCCTCCTTCGGATTGATGGTTGTTATTGTTTTTTTGTTTGTATTTTGGGCAATGGCTGTACCTCACCTGTTAGTCTTGTTTGTTATCTCATGTATGCTTATGGGTGATGTATTGTTTTGCTATGGTTGTACTGCTCCTCATTTTTACATCTAATATAACCATTCCTTTGCCATTGCTTATTTTTGTGTGCACTTCTGTTCTTATTTATGCTTTCTCTCTTTGTCAATATTGTGCCAAAAAGGGGGAGAATTGTATGCATGTGTTTAGGGGGAGCTTTCTAACCTCCCACCTTTCTAGAAGATTGTGTTTGCAGCCTTTTGCAGGTTAAGCATCGTCATAGGGGGAGCTTCAAAGGGTTGTGTATGTAGATGTGGGTGCTTAAGGTGTATTCACTAATGTAATACTTTGTTGTATCTCAAATGTTGAGCTCATATGTTATATCTTCTTAACTTTATGTAATTTTGTCACGAAATTGACAAAGGGGGAGATTGTTAGTGTCATTGTAAGAGTGTGTTGTCAATTACGTGATTAAAGTGTAGTTCGGTTCTAAAACGATCTAGTTCACCTTGGAAGTTCATTGAAGATCAAGTCAAGTTCAAAGAAATTCAAGCTAGTTCAAGATCATTCAAAGAAGATCATCTGGGAGTGCCAAGGGATAAGGTATATGTGATCCCTAAGTGTCCAAAGAAATAAACCAGGAAATTAGGTTTTTCAAACACCCTGTTTTGCTCTACAGCTTGGACCACGGCTAAGCCGTAGATCCTACGGCTCACTGTCCAGAGAGTATATTTTGAAGCCTTTTGTTCTACGGCTGACCCTACAGCTGCACCGAAAAATGTTACGGTTAAGCCATAGAGTGTTTCACGGCTAAGCCGTAAAATCTACGGGCCACAATCCAGAGAGTGCACTTGGCCATATTATGCTTACGGTTGACCTTACGGCCAAGCCGAAAGGCCTTCACGGCTAAGCCGTAAAGATTACGGGCCACTCTCCAGAGAGCTGTTTCTGGGAAATTTGAGCTTACGGCTGACCCACGGCTAGGCCGAAAGGTGCTCACGGCTAAGCCGTATAAGGATTTACGGCTAAGCCGTAAGCCTAACCGTAAGAAGGAATTTTTGTTGAATCTGGTCAAACTAGCCGTTGGATGTTGTCAGAACTTACGGCTAAGCCGTAGACCATTCTGTTCTTAGCCGTAGAACTATCCGTTGGAGCTCATCTGTATTTAAAGAGGACCTCTCCCTTGCTCCAACTACTGAATTTATTGCTGAGAAAATCACTAGTATAGCTGAGCCTTTGCACCTCCATTAAAATCATCTTCAAAGCTCCCACAACCACCTACTCTCCAACACCAAAGAGTGTCATTATTGTTACAAGTAGAGTAGTTGGTGAGTTAGGAAAGGCTTCATTAAATCTGAGAGAATTCCTTAGCCTTCCAAACCCTCTTAAAACCTCTTCCCTTGGCTGAGCACACATCTGAAGATCATCATCACCAAGGAGCAAGAACAAGAGGCCATAGCTTGGAGGTAGTCTTCAAGCATCAAGAACACCACTCAAAACCAAGGTATACCATTCCTTGTTTAGGTGTTCTTTAATATTTCAATTCTCATTGCTGTATTTGGTGGAAGACAAACCACCGCATCAAAAATTGTTGTAGTTGGTGGACTAGATCAAGGATCAACCACCTGATCAAAAACTCTAGTTGGTGGAAGACAAACCACCGAATCAAAAACTGTTGCAAGAGGTGTATGTTATGTAAGTACCTCTTATTTAGTAGAACCAAAAGAGATTGCTCTTGAGAGTGGATGTAGGTCTAGGACCGAACCACTATAAATCACTGTGTTTATTGTTTGTTATGTGTGGATGTTGCCTTGCTTTCTTGTCACTTGAGTTGATGATCTTTTGTAAGTTACATCTTTGTTGCTCTAGGTGCATTTCTAAACACTCACAACTCTGAATATCTCTCTTAAATCCACTTGGGGACTCTCAACTTTAATCATCTTTCAGATTGCTCACAAATAAAACCTAAGTCTTGAAAAGAAAGTTTTAATAGTCCTATTCACGCCCCCCCCCCCCCCCCTCTAGGACTTGGTGAGATCTAGTCATTGCACTTTCAGCTTAGAGATATGATCTATTGATGGGCTGTTCCTAACCCTATACTACTACTATCATTACTGTCGACATTAGTAAAGTGGAAGACATTATCCAGAAATCCATAAATCTTAAACAAAACTTGTCGAATTGGGGTTATAAGATTAGTAGGTATAATGGACATGGGAGTAGTTAGCAGAGATCAATGGTTTCTGTGGTGATCGAAATCAGATTTGGAGTTACAGAAATCCATGTTATCAAAACTTGCTTTGATCGACTTGAGTTATGGGCCCATGCTGTTCACTTGATCATTGATCAATACCCCACATCTGGAAGAGGATTGCTGGGCGACCAATGTGGTGGGGTCTATCAGGGGTTCCATCCATTGGGGGCCCATATCAGATGGGTCCAAGATGGGCTTGGCAAGAGAAACCCCCGACGGAAGAAGCCTGGGTGTGATTCCAACCTTTATAAAGTTTCTGGAAGTTCAAAAAGGTCCCTAAGGTCATTATTAATTAAATTAAAATCCCCTGCAGGTTCGTATGTAAGGAATATATATATTAAAATGATTGTTTTAATTGATTTAGATATTATGTGATCGTTAATAGTGGTTAATGTAAAAATATTCCTCGATGAATACATTCCAAAAATTTTAATTGTAAGGACTATTTGTAGTGCCATGTTAATTGAGAACTGTTGGGATGTTTTGATAATTCACACTTTATTGACTATTACTTGACTTACAATATATGGGTTTACAATTTAGTGTGGGACCATTAATGAATATTATAACATTTGAAATATAATACAAATCGAATAAGTGTGATTAAGAGATGATGCCTGTAGCTAATCTAATGATAATAGACTATCATCTTAAATATAAATCATACCTCATACTAGGGTACCAACTCTGATTCAGAGAGGGGCAAGGACTTAAATCCGAGTATGAGGAACTGATCATGTGAACAGTTAGGGTAATGTTAAATAAAAATGTGAATTATGTGAATATATTGAAATTGAAATTATTGTTCGAAATCGAATAACCGCATTATTGAGAATGATTTAGCACTTCCTTCATGGATTCTTGGTCGAAGGAAGTAGGTTCAACAATCATGGTGATTAGACAAACCACGCTGTTGACAGAAATGTAAATACTCCAGTGTGGGAGTATCGGAACAGGCTCAACAATCATCGTAGATGACAAACCATGTTGTTGATAGAAATGCAAATACACCCGTATAGGGTATCGGAACCGTCTGATGCTTGCGGTGGAAAAATACTCAAGAAAGAATCGATTAATTTATTGTCTTCTTTAACATCATTATTGATTACATAAATATTTATGTGAATGATTAAAAATAAGTTATACCTTAATGTTACCTGTTCTACTCACCAGTATTACTGACCAGTGGTTTGCCCTACTCCAGGTAAAGCATTCGTATAGATTGCGTGGAGTGATAGAGATCAGTCAGTGAATTTTGGCATGCGTGGCTAATTCAGAACGCGAGGAACATTAAATAGATTCGTGGATGTGAATAGCCCAATACTTAGATATTCCCTCTGCCGCAAATAGTGATTTGTTTTGTTTACTTAGTAGTTTTATCAAGACTTTTAATATACTTAATGATTTAAATATAATTGAATTTGAATGTTTTAGACCTTTATGCTCATGAGAATTTGACTTATGTGGTATTGTTATCAAATTGAGAATGTCTTGAGAATCTAAAGAGCTCCAGATTCTTGAGTCGTTACATGAATGGTTTGATCAGGGGTTTTGGGTCTTATGAGTTTTCGAGTTTCAATTTGATAAAGATGGATGGAAATCTACAGGTATGTGGATAGGGTTTCTAGATTGGAGTGGGTTGCTGTGAAGAGTGATGGGTTCGGATGATTTGGGGGTTGTAAGTTTGGAGAAGGATCTAATCCCAAGGATTTTGAGTTGCAAAGATGGTGGTCGACGAAGAAAGCTTAAGGTGGATCTTGACAGCCAAGCTATAATGGCTGGGCGCTTCGAATAGATGTTGACAACGTCGACATTAATGCTAATGGTGATGGTGGATGAATGCTAAGAATCGAATTCCGAGTTGGATTGATCCTTGGCTCTGATACCAAATGATGCAGAGCGGGGTACCATATGTGAGCAAGCAGAGATGAAGGGATGAGAAATGGAAGGTAGAGGGCAAGCAGAGATGAAAGGACGAGAACTGGAAGGTAGAGGGCTAGATCAGGGAAATCCCTAAAGATCTTGGCCTCCGCCAAACTCCCCATCGCAAGCAAAAAAGACAACAACTTCGGGAAAACACAGAAACACTTTAAAAAGTTTTCATAGATTATTAACTGAGGAGCCAAAAACGCTTTGCATCACTTATATAGACAAAAAATAAAACTTAGATCTAATATGGACCATTTAAATATAGTGATGGCCAAGATTAAAACTACCAACCAAAATAACTGAAAAACATAATAAAAATCCTAAAAAAAAACTAAGATAGGTGGGATGCGCCTCAAAGCGGGTCAACCCATAGGGAACTGCAGATCTGTCCTACATCACCTATCATGAAACTTCCGCTATGTTGTAGGTTGAACGAGGAAATGTTTATATCTCACCACAAATTGCGATCCTGTGGGACTATGATTGGGGCCACATCATGAGGTTTATGAAGAAAATTTTTACTTGGCCCTAATCTCACACATAATCCCTGTGAAAATAATGGGACAGCCTAGTACCTTCTTAGACCTGGCCCAATGGGCCAACCTGAACTGGGCCGGGCCGACCTAACCCATTAATTGTCCCATGATTATAGTTGTAATCGGCTCCTTTCTTGGAAGCCTAATCTCAGGGATTTTGAAGATATACATTAGTCAGCAACTTTACTGTATTTTTCTATTTTTAGTCTAAATGAGTTGTACAATGTAATCTAATATAGAATCCTTGTGTATATATATACTCTTGCAAGGATCGTTCCTAAGTAAGAAATTCCAATTCAACTTTTGGTGCTTTGTATGCTTATTTACATGGTATCAGAGCCTTCTCTGAACCTTTGAGAAGGTTTAAATCATCGTTTTGGAGCAAGATCAGTGGTTTCTAAGCTTCTCGGTCAAATCAATATGATCTAAGGGGGGGCCCACAAGTGCACGATAAAAGCAGCACCACTCTCACCTAGGTTGCCTGCCTTGGAGAAGTGTCTGGTAATTTTTTAAGCTTTGTTCATTGAGTTTTGGGGTGTTTTCGTGAGGTTCTACAGTTTTCGTTTTTTCGTATTATATTTTCATCAAGACCATCGATCTCTGTCATCAAATGTTTGTTTAGGTTGAGACTTGTTTTGTTTGGTGCGAATTTTTGATTGCTTGCATTGATCGTTTCCTGATTTGGGCAGTTAAGACTATTCATCAACCACATCTTCATTCTCCTTCCCAGTCGACTGGGATGCCTAGCCTTTTTTTTCCTTTATTTTACTCCATTTTTTTTCGGCTTGTTTGCAATGGCTGAGAGGGTATCAGGAATTAATGTGATTTTGGATGGGACTAATTATGCTTACTGATCTCATCTAATGATGAATTTCTTGAGGACAAAAGTTGTAGAAATATGTTTTAGAAAAGAAACCCAGTCCGGACACAAAAGATGCAAACTATGAAGCGTGGGAGGCAGCTGTAGGAAAGATCAACTAATGGATTGCCAATTTTGTTGTTCCATTTATTGGAAATCAACTGTCCAAATTTTCACATCCCAAAGATGCATGGGATAATCTGGCCCAATTGTACATTTAGTCTAATTCTGCTCATCAATATCAGTTGGAATGGAAAATCAAGAATGCTGATCAAGGATCAGATTAAATACATGATTTCTATGTTAAGATGACTGCATTATGGGATCAACTAGCACTAATGGACCCTCAATTTTCTTGTCTTGATGATTCTGCAACATTTAAAAAATATAGACAGGAAACTAGATTAGTACAGTTCCTCATGGCTCTTAGACCTGAATATGAGCATATAAGGGGTTTATTGCTACATCGCACACCATTACCACATGAGCAACACAAGTTGTCCTCAAAGTCAGCCGTTTGTGTTTTCTTAGGATATGGAATTGAGCAAAAGGGGTATCAATGTTATGATCCCCAAACAAACAAATTGCGAATTTCGCGTAATGTGGCCTTCCTTGAGCACGTACCATATTATTCTTTGTCTCGAGCAAAACAAATGGATTATGTTCCTACAATGCATACTCTTGATCCTTTTCCGGATCTATTTTCTTCCAAACAAGACCCCTCCATATCTAAGCAACTGCAAGTATATCAACGAAAACCCAAAATTGTTCCTTCCTCTAATGATGTGGCCAATGTTCCCACTACTCCCAAAGTGTTGGATTCTACACCAGTTCAGAGATATCCCTTGCGAAATCGGACTCCTATTCAAAAATATAGCTTCATTTCTGCTAAACATTTTTCTCCTCAGTATCATTCCTTCATTGCCACTGTTCATTCAGGTTTTAAGCCTCGTTCCTTTCAAGAAGCATCTAAGCTTCCTGAATGGAGACAAGCTATGGAAGAAGAAATTGCTGCTCTCCAGCAGAATCACACATGAGAGCTAGTTCCTCTCCCCTTGGCAAAAAGAAAATTGGTTGCAAATGGATTTATGAAGTGAAAACTAAAGCAGATGGGTCTGTGGAAAGATACAAAGCACGCATGTGGCTAAAGGTTACACTCAGGATTATGGAATCGATTATGAGGAAACTTTTACTCCTGTAGCAAAAATGACAACTATTCGTCTACTAATTTCTATTGTTGTTGTTAAACATTGGCCCCTCTATCAATTGAATGTGAAAAATGATTTCTCAATGGTCATCTCACTAAAGAAATTTATATGACTCCACCTCCTGGTATTTCACATTCACCCTTGCGTGTGTGCTATCTTAAGAAAGCTCTTTATAGACTTAAACAAGCACCAAAAGCTTAGTTTGAGCGCTTCACCTCTGCTGCGGTTTCGTTTGGTTATCGTCAAAATTTACATGATAGTGCACTGTTCTATTGAAACTCATCTAAGGGCATCGTTATTCTTCTTTTGTATGTTGATGATATGATTATTATAGGGGATGATCTTGAGGGAATTGCTAGTCTTAAGAAGTTTCTTCATCAGCAATTTGAAATGAAAGATTTGGCGCATCTACACTATTTTCTTGGCATTGAAGTTGGATATTCAAAAAGTAGGCATCTCGTCTCTACTCAAATATTGTTCAAACATTATCCAGCATGCAAGACTCACAGATATGACTCCTGTTTCTACTCCCCTAGAACTTCATGCACATCTTAGCAAATCCGTCGGTGTACCCTTGTAGAATCCTACCCGATATAGAGAAGTCGAGGGTAGTCTCATCTATCTAACCATCACTCGTCCTGATATTGCATTTGCAGTGCATAGGATTAGTCAGTTTATGAGTCAGCCATCTTCTGTTCATTGGGGCACTGTTCTTCGCATGCTTCGGTATCTTCAAGGCACACAAGCTCATGCTCTTATGCTCTCTTCTGACAGTACACTTTGTCTACAGGCATTTTTTGACTTTGACTAAGCAGGAGATGTAGATGATCGATGATCTACCGCTGGTTTTTGCATTTTTCTTGGTCATTCATTGGTATCATGAAAGAGCAAGAAACAAAATCTAGCCTCTCGCTCTTCCACTAAAGCTAAGTATAAAGCTCTTGCAGATACTACTACAGAGATACTCTGGCTCCGATAGCTTTTGCAAGATTTAGGAATTCATTCCCAAGTCCCTACTCCCTTGTACTGTGATAACGAGAGTGCCATCAAAATCACTCATAATGAAGTCTTTCATGACCGGACAAAGCATATTGAGATTGATTGTCATATTATTTGTCAGCACTTCAAGCAAAGCACTCTAACCCTCCATTTTGTTTCCTCCAAGGATAATGCAGCATATCTTTTCACTAAAGCCCAGACCTTTTCCCATTTCCTCACGCTTTTGGGCAATCTCTTGCTATTACCACATCATGAGCTCGAGGGGGGATGTGAAAATAATGGGTCAGCCTAGTACCTTCTCGGGGCGTAGCCCAATGGGCCAACCTGAACTAAGCCGGGCCAACCTGCCCCATTACTTGTCCCATGATTATAGTTGTAATCGGCTCCTTTCTTGAAAGCCTAATCTTAGGGATTTTGATGATGTACATTAGTCAGCCACCCTGCTGTATTTTTCCATTTTTAGTCTAAATGAATTGTATAATGTAATCTAATATAGAATCCTCTGTGTATATATACTCTTGCAAGGATCGTTCCTAAGCAAGAAATTCCAATTCAACTTTTGGTGTTTTTATGCTTATTTACAATCCCTATGCTCATCAACAGGGACGTGACAGTTTGAGTTCTTTGGGTTAAGTAGGGACATAAATATGAAAGAGAAAAGAAAGAAAAAGAATGCCATTATAGTACACAAAGAAAAGGAATTAAGAAAGGAAATGGGAAAGTACCTTGAAAGAGGTGAGAGAGAAGTTATGAGGAGAGAGAATTGGTATGAAAGGGGTTTTGTTGACGGCTCTTTTTATAGAAAAAGGAAAGAGCAATCTAAAAGGGAGAGGGGTAGGGCAGGATTTGAATTTCAATATGGAAACTACATCGAAAAGGAGGATTACCTCAGAAACCTTACCTCATCTTAACCCAAATTGAATTGGGCCTAATCTTAAAATTCAAATCTAATCCAACTTGTACTCAAATTAAGCTAATCTCTCCAAACAATCCAGGCTAAAAATTTTATCTTGATCCAACAGTTACAACTCAAATTTTCAATTGAACCCAAAATTCTCAATTTCTTCCTATCCACAGTGGGTCCCACATCAAGATGTAATGATGCAGTAAACCCTAAAATAAAAGATAATTTAACACAAAATTTGACAAAAAAAAAAGAAAGAAAGAAAGAAAGAAAGGGATTGGGTGCAACGGTCAAAATTAAAATGAATAAAAAATTTGGGATTGGGTCCTTACAAAAATAAGCCATAATATGCCTTGAGGCAGCTGTCTTCATCCCCACTGCCCTAAAATCTTACTCTTGATTTGGTTTATCAGGGCATAAGTCATGGCTTCCATACCTTCTCACAAGAAAGATCTTTTATCCATTGCAACATGTATTCAAGGTCTGACAAGCAAAACGCACATGCAAAGATTCGAACTTTTCTCACTTTGTAAGCATACATTCCTCCTGGAATGTTCATGAGAATGTTTAATGCTTCACCTAATGGTCTTCACCACACATCGAACAGCAGATTGTAACAGCTTCAACATTTCAATTGCTATGAAGTAACTACAGAGGACTTGATCCACTTACTCTACTCACGAAATCAGTAATGCAATACTTTAACATTGAGGGGCCATACTAAGCAGTAATGTGGCAAAAATCTCCTAAATAAGTTTTGCAGTCAATATTTAAAAAGAAAAGGATAAAAAATAGGGGCGGTCAATATCCAACAATCATAGATCATTATAAGAAAGCATACAAATTGTTGCTTTGGGCGTAATCAGGCTAGTATCAAGTGCAGTAGTGTCCCCACTCAATAATCACAGTACTCAATCCACCTAATCTGCCCATTGCCCAATGGTTCAACCAACAGGTGTTATATGAATATGCCTACTATTAAAGGCACAAACCCAAACATGACTCCTAGGTTATTGTAATGGATTGTCATGAGTATGAATTGAAGGGCGGTCTGGCCTTACAGTAAAGGCTTATTAGTATTGTCCTAAAGGACGCGGGTTCAAGTCACGAAAACAATTTATTCAAAATGAAAATAAGGCTGTGTACATCTTGCCCCCTCCTCAGACCCCGCTATACGGGAGCCTCGTGCACTGGGCCGCCCCCTTTTTATTGTCATGAGTATGAATCTCACTTTTCAATGTGAAAAGGTCATGCAAGCCCTAGGATTAGGGCAATGGTGCCGAAGCATATGTCTGCAGACACTTCAATTAGTCTCCATGGAGACGATAACAAGGACGCAACTCAATAGGAAAACCCAGTTTCTATTGATCAAACTCTTTGAAATTTCATTCTCTACAATGAGATAAAAATAAGAAGAGAAAAAATTCTTAAATCTGCTTGGGCCTTACACATGTGGCCTAAGGTCTATCTGCATCATTCTCCCCGGCTTGGCAAAAAATCGACCTCGAGTTTAGTAGATGTCCTCCTAAGTCGAAAATTAATCAGACAAACTTTTGATCCGTCAATTGAGCTTAAGCTTGTGCACACATCTTGAAAACTCTATGCAATTTTTTCCTCCAGCTTGAAATATGCATGATGCATCTTTGGTTTGAAAGCTGAATTGTGTCTGGATGTGCAATCAAATTGTCAGATACAACATTTGTGGAATTTGCACCATTAGATCACGATATTTGACTATCCATCGTTCATCACCAAACATGAAGTCAATGTAGGAGATTTCAAAAATTGATGTGGTGTCCCTTACTGCCTGTATATTTTGGTCACCATTACCCATAGGACATTCAATGCCAACTTTAGTTGTTGAATCTTTTGTCTTGCTCTGGTTGCTCAATCTGCAATTCCTCTACCGCTGGTTCCTCAACATGGTGGTTTGATTTTACTTGAGGTAGCTTTCTTTCTTAAGTCATAACTTTTCTCAGATGAGACCGTTTAAGCATGCACTCCACATGAATTGCTTCCCAATATGTCTCATCAATGTTCTAGTAGTCATTCATTCTCTCCACTATATCCAGTCTCAAACCCCTCCAAAAAATAATTAAATCGTGTTCCTCATCATCCTCTAATTTAGATGCATCTTGGATCCTTGAAAACTTGTCACCTAATTTAGATGCATCTTGGAGCCTTGAAAACTTGTTAGAGTATTCAAGAACAGGCAGCTCTTCCTGTTTCAAATCAAGAAATCGATGAAAATAGTTTTCATTCTCAACATATCATAATTCATATGGAGGGGCATATTTGGCTCTTTGAAGACTAGTGTAGACTTTACTGATAGGCAATTTCATATTGATTCTGATGTAACAAACTAACCTTTCCTAACGATCTGCTCTCCACGAACACGATGGCAAGAACAGATCTAAAAATATGAGTTTGTATCCCGAGCAATCGTGAAAGAGAAAGGTTTGCCATTGATCTTGGTCAACTCTGTAGTTTAACTGGTATGTACTTTTAGACATCCTATTTATCCCCACAAGGTCGGTCCGACTTGAATACGACCTATATACTATGGATGAAGGTTGGATCAGATCGACTCGGGCTTGACCCTGACTTGGAACCCAACTCAACTTGAGTCACATAGACCATGTTCGATGGCCTATGTTGGTCTCAGTTTTTATGTCTGAAGAGGAAGAAAATGAATGAAATACTTTTCTTTGGCCTTCATTCACTTCAAAGCAAGAGGATAGGACTTTTTGATCTTGCTTGACGAAGAAGAGAGGGCTTCAATCTGAGGCAAGAACGAAGGTGGTGGCTAGAGTCGACGATGGCTAGGTTCAATTGCAATTCCGACAGCTACGAGAGAACTATGATACTGCAACTATGCGTTTCTATGAAGCTTAGTATGGTGGTGGAGGCGGTGGTCTTCTCCTGCTGCTGTGATGATGGTGATGATGGACCCGACCGATTGTGATGCTGCAGCTGGCTGTTGATGGCGACGATAAAGGTTGCTTGTGAAGACATCAACACTGACAAGTTCAATCTTCACTGCATCGGGATAAAGATGATGACAATGACAGGTATCCTTTTCCAAACTCATATCTCCTTCTCCTCTTGCTTATTCTTTCTGGCTTCCATTTTTTCCCAGGTTTACAGTCGATCAGTGGAAGGAGATGGGAGTTCAAAGGGGTACCAATGGTTTTGAGATGGGTCGATGGGCTCGGCGAGATGGATGTCGAGATGGTGGGGGATTTTTGGGATTTTTTTCCTTGATGGCTGCATATTGAGAGGCTAATAGACTGGGGTGGGTTATGGTCATAGGTGCTGGGATTCTGGTTCAATTAAATGGGTGGGTCGGTCGGGAAGACAAGATGTTTTTGACGGGGACTGAGAAGGATAAACAAGGTTTCTTTTTTTTTTTCTTTTTTTTTTCAAAGATGGGTATCGATGGGTGTAAGGATTCGGGTGGTACGGATTTGGGATTTTGGAAGTAGGGAAGGATTTGGGTGAAGCAATGGTAGAGAAGGAATGGATGAGTGGTATCAATAGGTAAGCTTCAATTAGTGATTTGAGATTGATCAAAGCGATGTGGATCTTCTCTCTAATACCAACTGATGCAGCCCCTAGGATTAGGGCTTGCATGGTGCCGAAGCATCTGTGTCTATAGAAACGTCAAGAAGTCTCCACAAAAACGATGACAAGGACGCACATCAATGGAAAAACCCAATTTCTATTAATGAAACTCTCTAAAATTTTGTCCTTTACAATGAGATATAAATAAGAAGACAAAACTTGGTGGCTAAGAAACCAAATAATCTAATTACTAGATAAACAATTGGAAACCTAGTCCTAATTAAAATTCTTTAAATAAAATTAGGAAACTAATGACTAGATAAACAATTCCTATATCTACTTGTGCCCTACACATGTGGACTGAGGTCTATCTGCATCAAAAGTATAGACCTCTATATACCAGACATTTGATGATGAATAACCACATCTAATATCAAATAAATACCAGTTTAAATACAACAGATAATAGTACACTATCCCTCCCACCCACCCCACCCCAACCTGCATAAGGCGAATGGCCCATTCCCGCCAGGCATACCCAGTAAACTTCTACTTTAATGGCACCAATCAAAACAGACCAAACATCACTACTCACCAAACCAGAGTCCTTTCAAAACATTCTAGAAATGTAGCATTAAGAGATGCCTAGAACCTTTTCTTACAATTCGTAATATGACTTGAACCAACAACATTGGGGTTGCAACTATGAAACTTTGTAGAAGAAACTTACTTAGCAGAACATTATCAACAACAGAAAAGCCTTGTATTCCTATGCTTTTTATAAAATAGCAGCAGTTAAATACAACAAAAAGCTATCAATGCAGTCAGGTGATGCAAGAATACCTCCCCAGTCTTTCCAAACCCAAGAAGCCGTACTTCTGGAACCCTCCCTTAGGGAAATGGAAACCGGTTTGCTTAGTAGGTAAGACCTTCATTCCTGCTTCGTCAGTTTTGGTTTCAAGTCCACAAGCATTACACAAGGACTCCACTTCTGACTCCTAAAAGACTCAGAATTATAAATTAGATCAAATATGCATGTATCTGAATGGATATAAATTATTACAGCAGTGTTGCTTATTGAAGTCATACCTTCATCATCAAGAGTTCGGAGAGGCGGACCAGTGGATATGGGTGAAGCTTGTAGCCGCAGTTGTTGATATATGATACCACCCGTGCACGGAACTACAAATAAAAAAAATGAAAATCAGATCGAGATATATTAACTAGATAAGCACAAAAATAAAATTAAAAAAATCCAAAATAAGTAGATTCCTTTCCCGTAAGAATGAGAGATGCTATGACTAACGGGATCCTATGTCCCAAAACTGATACTTTTAAATATTCATGATGTTCTTTTGACTTCTTTTGAGCTAAAGTTTTCTGATAAGATTGTCACATTGTGCTACTCACATACCATCAAACGAAGTCGCAAATGTCATGAAAATGGCACAAACCATCAAGGAAATCACCATGAGAAAGGCAACATATCAGTGAAAGAAATTTTAAATTACTTAAACAACAATTCTAACATTGTATATTTACATCCTATAAGTTTTTTATTATTTTTTATTCAGCACAACAATTTCCCAATAATATCCCAAGAAAACCCCAAGATTTGAAAATATCCTATAGTTATCCCCAGATAAGAAATCCTAGAACAAAATTTGCTACACCATTGCAATGATGCTCAGAAATTTAAAAAAAAAGTACTAAAAGGAAAAGCATCCAAGGTTGCTTTGTTTAACTAGAATTGAGACTTGAGTGCCCTAAAATCCCAAAGAAGATTAAATATCCATTCTGTCCGAAATTTTTAGAACATTTTGATTGGATTGAAACTTGAACAAAACCCAAACAGAATGCTGTGTTCCAGCCAGAACCGACCTACTGTGTCCTCCTGCAAGCGGTGTGCAGCCCATGGGCCCCCTTCTAGATGATTAGGTCTGATCACTCATCCAGTGGGACAGGTGTGGCCCACAGTCCAAACCAAAAAACTCCCAGGGAACGACATGTTTCTGCAATTGTCCATTCCTAATTAGTTTTTGTCACCAATATCCAAGAGAATTGAATAGAAAAGAGTTCTAGGTGATCCCATAAACAAGACCATATGTCCCTCCATGTTTTCTACTTATTAAAAGGAGATTTCAACTCCAGTTAAAGACTGTCATAGTAGACAAGATTGCAGCAGAATACAACTTGAATAGACAGTCCATCAAATGACCAGTTAAATCCAAATCTTATCATAAATAGAGGAATAAAGACTTTGGGGCAATATCACAAGTCAGGACCTTACACTATTAAGTAGAGAATTTTTACTCACCTTATGTGAGGAGGATTCAAGTCTCTCTCTCTCTCTCTCATGGGACAGGTGTGTAGAAGAAAATAAGGGAGTGGCCCTAACAAGCATGGACGACTAGGTGAGGAGTCACAACTTTTGGAATTTCCGTGGAAAGTCCCACTTGGGTACTCCAACAGTCATACCGATTGGCATTCAAGGGTTACTCTAAATGGACTCCAACAGTCACACCTGTTGGTATTCAAGTGTCACAATAGATGGGCCTGGGCCAAGTTCCCAAAAGGTCTTTAGGCTCAAAAATAACCTAATCCAAACTAGTAATAACTCAATCAATAAGGAATATGGGCCCAGCCCCAAAATCACCTATTATAATAAAAAAAATACAGGTCATATAATATTCTCACCAATTACAAATAGCCAAAATATATATAAATAAATATTCAAGAAATCCCAATATCACAAATTAAAATTCAAGAAAATCATGAAATAAAATATATGCATTATTACAAAATATTTTAGCCCCATATATCAAGGTCTGGGTTGTTACACAGACCAATGCACAGTCTATAAAGGCGAGATGACATAATCCTTCGCCAAGAAGTAAAATTTGTGGCAGCCCTTACTCCATACACATTGATGCAAACCTTGGGGAAGTTTTGGACCAAAACTAAGCAAAATGCTGAAGCACAAAAAAGATGTCTTTAAAAAGACTAACAAAGAACAAACCTAAATTCACAAAGGAAAAGATTATTAATCTCCAAAATTGCCTCTGATGTCTTACAATGGTCATATATATATATAGGAAATAAAACCCTAGAACCCAAGACTCGCAATTAAAGTAGAACACCAGCCCTAATTACAACTCATTAAATAAATAATTAAGGAAAAAATCCTAGATGAGGATGTACTGCTAATTCCTTGGACATCTGGTCATTAGACTCCTTTCTCTAGACCATACATGTGCACCACAGGCCTGAATGTGTCAACCTACAGGCCTTCAGTCGTTTTATTGCAAAAGAGTTTGACAAAACTTAAGTCCTAATGTATGTCGTGCTAGACATGCCATACTTTAAAATATTGCTTCATAACTCTTGACCTTGCTTCCTTTTTTTGGTGGTTCTGCCTTCATGGGATAGAGTGCAATGACTTTTCCACCTTTAACGGTTAAAAATGTATTCTCTCTCGTGCAATAAATCCCATTCTCATCATACAGCCACCTACTTCTAAGAAAGACATCCCCAGCAACCATATGCACCACACTTTGTCCTTGTAGCCATCATCAATAGTCAAGGTAACTTGGGACCTTTCACACTTGTACTTCATCACTTGCCATCAACCATCCAACAAAAAAGGGTTGATGGTGTTTGCGCACCCATAGCCATACAGTTGAAGGATAGTCAAAGAATACTACAAGGTGTCACCTTTTTTCAAATTCTTCTTTCCTCAGATGATTTTCTTCTGATCTGATAGAACAAATCTTTTGAGAAGAAGATTAGATGTTATGGTTGTCCTACAGAAAACAAGCCAGTACTAGCTGCCACCTTTCTGGGCTAGGCTTCTTTCTAGGTGGTAAACAACTAGATGCATGCATCTCCGATTTGGTGTTCAATTATAGGTTTTGCTGTTTAAATTGACTACTGGAAATTTATATTAAGTTACTTATTCAGGTGTGAATTCTTAGCTAACGAGTGCTGATTAGCAGTTACTGCATCAAAAGCAGAACCAGTTTCCATCTTAAAGGACCAAACAACGAAAAAAACAGAGATGACTACACTAGAATTCTGTGGTAGAAACTACATGCTTTGTTCATTTTGTTAAGTATATTGTTTGCTGCAACTTTAATGCCTGGGCATTTTGGTTGCAATGGTTAGCAACTCTTGACATTGTATCAGAGCCACCATAAGTCCCTGGTTTGAATCCATGTTGCCGCGTCCTTGGTATTATGTTGCAGGCACAGGTGCGCAGAGCATAAACCCCCATGTCGCTTAATGATAGGTGCATGCTTCTAGTTCGGGTGGTGACCCACCCGAGGGTGGGTGTTAAGCATATTGTTTGCCGCAACTTTAACTCCTAGGCATTTCAGTTGCAATGGTTAACAACTCTTGACACATTTCACTTGAGAATCACTAAAGAGCCAATGAGTTTGTCTAAATTCATAGATGGAAAGAGGGAAAACGTAGAAGATCCTTACAAAAATCTACACAATTAAACTATGTTGCTCAAATTGGGTTTTCTTTGCAATCCTCTAAGCATGCATAGGGTATAAACCAGCTTATAATGGGTTTCTGGCATTATGAATAGAAAAGAATCAAACTCCTTTGGTTTGTCATAAAGGAAAAAGTAGGTAAGTCATATGTTTGTACAAAGAATCACAAGTTAGCCAATTTTTAATGAGTTTATTCCCAGATATTGATACAGTAAAAACATCTCTTGTGAATAAAGAAATTTTGCAATACCAGATACCTGACCATAAGAATCATTAACGGAGGAATAGTATTCATGTAAAACCATTCTCAATGGAGAATCAAAGACTTAAGCAGCTCAAACGTATGGGGAAATCAACCGACTACTTTACATTGGAGCCCAAAAGTGCAGGCCCCCATCACCAGTGCTAACCTGAGTGACTTATCTAAAAATTAGGGCATAAGTTTAATATTCAATATTGACAACTGAAATCTTTATAAATAAACATCAAGAAGACAACTCAAATGAGGAACAAGCACTGCTTTAGCCTCCATAATCCAAAGTGACAAAAGAGACTGAGGATGTGTTGAATACTTCGTTGGCTACGAAAACAATGCAAGTTAGTACTGGAAAGGTTGACCATGGTCCAACTGCATTTGGTAGCTCACGACTGTCAGTAGCTCAACTCATTTATGTGAACTATAACGAGCCCGCACTTGTGAAAGCTGAGTTTTCTCAAGCTGGGGAGAGATGATGCAAACCATGGGCCAAAAACACGTTTGAAGATCTATCAAATAAGGTGCACAAAGACTAGTGCAATCCTAGTCTACCAAAAGAGACTATAACTTAGTATTTAACTAAGCACACGCTGAAAAAGGACATTATGGTCATGCAACACATCCAATCCAGTGAAATCGACGCAGTCCTAATTTGTCACAATTGGATTATCTAGGGCCCAAATAAACCAAACCACCCAATGTTCTAGCAAACAGTAGATTTTTGTAGAAAACACAGAAAGTCCATAATTGATAAACAAGCATGGAACAATTCAAATGAAACCAAGTACCAACCTTTAAGCCTTCTCAATAGTCCAAGTATCAAATGAAACAAGGAGAAAGGAAAAGAAACATCATATGATAATATCAAGATTCTCTTAGGGGGCAAAAGAAGTCTCTTAACAAGAAAGTCGAAAAACAATTTTAGAAAACATCATCATCAACAAAGCCTTGTCCCAAGTCCCAACTATGTTGGGGTTGGCTACATGAATTCTGTTTCTCCAATCCAGCCTATTCTGAGCCAAATCCTCAGATAAGGTAAACTTCTTCAAATTTGATTTTATTACCTCCATTCACGTCTTCTTCGGAGAACGGAATGAAGAAACAGAATTTATGTAGCCGACCCCAAGATAGTTGGGATAAGGCTTTAATGATGATGATGATGATCCACGTCTTTTTCGACCTACCCTTTCCCCGTGGGCCATCTACCTGTATAGCCAAAAGTTTTTCTCACCGGCGCCATTACCAGCCTACTTACATGCCCAAACCATGTCAAACGGATTTTTCTAATCTTATCTCCTATCAATGCTACCTCCAAATGTTTTCGAAAACGCACATTTCTAATTTTATCTTTTCTTGTTTTACCACATTCACCTCAACATTCTCATCTCTGCCATCTCCATTTTATGGATATGCTGCTTTTTAATTGACCAGCATTCTACTCCATAGGTCATGCTAGTCTAATCACTGTCCTATAAAACTTTTCCTTTAATTTGTTCAGCATTCGTATGTTACAAAACAATCCACAGGCACATCTTCATTTCAGCCATCCCACTTTTACCCTGTGTTCAACATCTTCATCAATCTCCCCATTCTTACTAATTATCGAGCCAAGGTACCGAAAAGAATCTTTATGTGGTATCTCATGAGCTTCAATTCTCACAATAGTTCCAACTCTTTGTATATGCCCACTGAAATTACACTCCATATATTATGTCTTTGTACGACTTAATGTAAAGCCTTTAGATTCTAAAGCCCCCCGCCATCTCTCGAGTTATGCATTTAAACCATTTCTTGATTCATCCACCAACACAATATCATCTACAAACAATATACACCAAAGTAGCTCCACTTGAATTTGGCAATTAACTCATCTATAATCAATGCGAAGAGATAAGGGGTTATGCTTGACCCCTGATGCAAACATATAGTCACTAAAAACCTAGTCAATTAATTCCTATTGTTACTTTCTTACACCATCCATCTTCATCTTAACATTGGATAAAACCCTTCCGAACCCATTCGCCAAGAGAAACATGAAGAAATCATCTTCATGTTTCTCTTGGCGAATGAGTTACGAATGGTTATATCCAATGTTAAGGTGAAGATGGATGGTGTAAGAAAGTAAAAATAGGAATGAATTGGATAACTGGTTCATCGGAAATCAAATCAGTTGTTCCAATTGTTTCAAATGAAGATCAAGTTCTTGAAGTTCCCCACATTGACTTCATCTTTGGAGATAAACAATGGATATTTAAAATTCATAATGTGTTGTTACAAAGTCAACAAATGAAGCCTAATGGTCAAATCACACATTTGAGCTCAATGGAGACATCAAAAGATGCAACACCTTCAATCTCCTTCTAAGTTGAGGAAAAGACCGAATCAAGCTTCTAAGACATGTACTAAAAATGGAGATCGAAATAAAATTAAGAAGTTTGTATAGCTGATTCTTGATCTAGGAGGACATTGAAAGAAGTCAAGAGCTAGTTCTCTCCAAGAAAGGGAGAGCTGATGCAGGCCAAACCATAGGTCAGCCAACCCATTGGACCCAGTCCATAAGCCCAATGGGACATCCATTTATTTGGGAGTCTTATTAAATAGTTTGATTTGATTAGGATTAATACTAGTGGTTTTCCTATTTTATTTAGGCTTAGTCGAAATAAGAGAGTTTTGTTTCTTAGGAATCAAGCCCACTCCGTAATATAAGGATGTTAGGCATCATTGTAATGGCAATGCTTATTTTCAATCAATTAAGTTTTCTTTGAGATTTATCTCTTATGGTGTTTTCTCCTTTTGTAAGGGTGCCCTAGCGGTTGAATCCATACTATTTTTGATCAATCCTATGGGAGATTGATCTATTCATTGATCACAGAATTTGGAGTTGCATCATAAAATCCAGTATAATCTTGTTGAAAGGAATGTTGGACTAAATTCAACTTGAATAACCCAAAATCTTCTAGAAATCGAAGCCAAATTGGGTTTCATTGAGTTGCAGTTGCACAGTTGTTGCCTATGGGCCCAAGAGGCCCACTTGATAAGAAATCAGAACCGATGGATGGAAACTAGACTCATAAGTAAATGTAGTAGTGTATGACCCACATAGATTGGGCCCATTTGGGCCCACCATCCGGCTGGCCCAAGGTTAGACCATGTGACGTATCTCTTGCTGACCTTGAGCTCTTATTGAATTTTGCTAGATTTTATGTATAGGGGTTGGGAGTCTTTATAATTATATTGGAACGTTTCTTAACAATTCCTTAAGTTATGGAATTCTACAAAAATTGCAAATTAAGCCCCTGATATTCAATATTTTCACAGCTGAGCCCTCACTGGCTATTCACTTGAGTTCCAGTTTTTTGTAAATTATGAATAAAGGCTTGTTATTCATTGTTTTTATATCTGAAAACTGTTGATATGTAAAAAGACTGGGTCAACTGAATGACCCATGGGCTGGCCCGTTGGGTCGGTCCAATGGGCCAGCCCGTTTGGTATGATAATTACAGATTAGGAAATCTGTAATTATGATCTGTAGACTGCTGTACATTACCATGTATAGAGAGATTCTGATTGATGTAGATTGCTGTAGTTTCTTTTTATTTTTTCAGCACAGTTGTAAATTAGCTCATTTATAGGAATCCTTGTATATTTAAAGGCTTGCAAGGGGATCATCAAAGCAAACAATTCATTGTTAAGATCTCTGCAATTCTTCTTGTTTTTCATTGTTTATCTTGGTATCAGAGCCACTGTTGTGAGAAAGAGGGGAGATCAGACGTTGGTCACGCCTCCAGACATTGGCTGGGTTACAAAGGTGGGGTCCACACTTGATCAGAGAGGGGGCGCACCAGCTCAAGGTGGTCGACCACTTATTGGAGATATTCTGTGATTTTGTTTTCAGATTTTTTGGGCTGCATTAAGGTACTGTTTTGTGGCCATCTCTATTCAGCATTTTATGCCGGACTGTTTTCATCAAAACCGTCCAGTTTTGTAATCCGCCGTTGGATCAAACTTGACCAAGGCTTGTTGGGTGCGAAAATTGGTTAATCTTTGCTTTCTGTAAGCTGATTTGTGAACTAATTGGGTTTTGGTCGTCCAATAGCCATTCTACACCCTGTCAACAGGGACGCCCAAAGCTTCTTTATTGTTTTTCTTGCATCTCCATCTTCTGCTGTCATCTGTAATGGCTGAGAAGGTGACTGATATTAGTGTTATTCTTGATGGGACCAATTATGCTTACTGGTCCCATCTCATGATGAATTTTTTGAAGGGGCAGAAACTTTGGAAATTTGTGATAGAAAAGAAGCCAGGACCTGACACCAAGGATCCTGCTTATGAGGATTGGGAAGCATCTGTGGGTAAAATTAATTCTTGGATTGCAAATTCAGTCACTCCCTCCATTGGACATCAATTGTCTAAATTTTCTCATCCGAAGGATACCTGGGATTATTTGGCTCGGTTATATGTTCAATCCAATTCCGCCTGCCGTTATCAACTTGAATGGGAAATTAAAACTGCCGAACAAGGCTCTCAGTCCATTCATGAATTCTATGTCAAAATGACTGCATTATGGGATCAATTAGCTCTAATGGAACCCCAATTTACCTGCTCTACCGACTCAACTACTTTTGAAAAATATCGGCAGGAAACTCGACTAGTTCAATTTCTTATGGCTCTTCGCCCTGAGTATGAACACATTAGGGGTCTACTATTACATCGATCTCCATTGCCATATGTGGATGTGGCTTTGTCTGA
The DNA here is from genome assembly GCA_037013555.1 of Sextonia rubra. Classification (NCBI taxonomy): domain Eukaryota; kingdom Viridiplantae; phylum Streptophyta; class Magnoliopsida; order Laurales; family Lauraceae; genus Sextonia; species Sextonia rubra. The sequence continues at coordinate 73,184,614 of JASUAD010000001.1, forward strand.
ACTTCTAGCAGAGGAACAAACTCAACAGATCTTATCAAAGCGCAAAGCCGTTGAGTCCGATCACGTCCTCGTTGCTGCTAAGTCATCCTCTTTGGGTAAACCTGTCGGTTCTAACAACATCTGTAATTATTGCAAAGAACCAGGACACTGGAAGAGAGACTGTCCTCAGCTGAAAAAGAAACAGAATCAGAAAGAGCCAAATCGACGTCCCGGTCAACGTCCTGGACATAACCAGACAGCAGCAGTGACTGCTGAAGCACCTCCTGACTTCTCTACTCAGATCCAGACTATGATTGATGAACGCCTGCAGCAGCTCCTCCTCACTTCCTCCAGTGGTCCCAATACTACTCAAGCTGAACCAGTTAATTCTGCCATGGCCTCATTCTCTGGTAAAACTCCATCATGGATATTTGACTCAGGTGCCTCATCTCACATGGTTTCTGATTCATCATTATTCAGTATCAGTCGAAAGCCTTCTACTCTTCTAAACATTCATACTGCTTGTGGCACCACTATGCCTGTTTCCACCATTGGTACTATCACATCTCAGTCTTCCTCTGGACGACTATCTTTACCAAATGTTTTGTGTGTTCCAGGAATTGCTATTAACCTCATTTCCATCAGTCAACTTACTAATCTAGGTTATCTTGTCTCGTTTAACTCCACTGGTTGTGTTGTGCAGGATCCTGGCTCCGGGAAGCAGATTGGGACTGGCCATAAAGAAGGGAATTTATATCACTTGACCTCTCTTCATGTCCCTTCCTCACCACTTCTGGCAGCGTCTACATCAACTTCATCCTCTAGCTTCTGGCATCTTCGGTTAGGTCATTTGTCCAAAGGAAAATTAGATTTTTTACTTGCGAATAAAAGCCTTGGACAAGTCACTTTCTCTGAATCTACTAGTTGTATTGGTTGCAAGTTGTCAAAGCAAACTATTTTGCCTTTTAATAAAAGTACCTCAGTTTCCAGTGCACCTTTTGCACTTGTTCACTCTGATCTATGGGGCCCTGCTGTTCAACCCACCAAGGGTGGCTCACGTTATTATGTTATCTTTGTGGATGATTACACCAGATTTACTTGGCTATACATGTTAAAACACAAATCTGATTTTCTCCGTACATACTTGAACTTTACCACCATGATCGCCACCCAATTTTCTGCTAAGATCAAAGTTTTTCGCTCCGACGCGGGGGGGGGGGGGGGGGGGGGGGGGGGGGAATATCGGTCACAACAATTTCAAAACCTGCTTGCCAGTCATGGTACAATAGCTCAACTCTCCTGCCCAGGTACTCCACAACAAAATGGGGTAGCCGAACGAAAACATAGACATATCATTGAAACGGCTAGATCTATGCTACAATCCTCTTCCGTGCCCATTACATTTTGGGGAGAAGCTGTTCTCACTTCAGTTTATCTCATCAACAGAATGCCATCTTTTGTTTTATCTGGGGCCACTCCTTTTGAGAAACTTTATGGTACAAAACCCACTTACTCTCATCTAAGAGTTTTTGGATGTACTTGTTTTGTTTTGCTTCCCTCTAGTGAGCGACACAAGCTCTCTCCCAAGTCTGCTATTTGTGTTTTTCTTGGCTATGGTATAGAACAAAAGGGATATCGCTGTTATGATCCACAATTGAACAAGTTACGCATTTCTCGTAATGTTACCTTCATGGAACATATACCTTATTACTCCTTGCCATCCTCACAGCCTGTCTCCTCTGTACACCCCCTTGATCCTTTTCCAGATTTGTTTCCATCTGAGACCTATCCTACTTCAGAAACTTCTGTTGATCCTCCGCCACTTCTTGTCTATCAACGGAGGCCCAAACCTGACTCCATCCCTTCTGATGTGGCTGAAGTCCCCACTCTTCCTGAAGATCAGGATTCTGTTCCACCACGGAGATATCCACTTCGTACTCGCACCCCTGTGCAGCGTTATGGATATGTTTCTACCAACTTGTTTTCCCTTCAATATTGCAACTATCTTGCTACAGTCCATTCACATTTTGAACTCAGGTCTTATACCGAAGCTTCTCAGTACCCTGAGTGGCGAAAAGCCATGGAAGAAGAATTAGCTGCACTTCAGCAAAATCACACTTGGCAGCTTGTCTATCTTCCTCCAGGAAAGAAAGCTATTGGTTGCAAATGGATATTTAAAGTGAAGACAAATTCTGATGGCACCATTAAACGGTATAAAGCTCGCCTTGTTGCCCTCACACAAGATTATGGTATTGATTATGAGGAAACATTCGCACCTGTTGCCAAACTGACCACTGTACGAACATTGATCTCTGTTGCTGCCGTTCGTCAATGGCCACTGTATCAACTTGATGTCAAAAATGCCTTTCTTCATGGGCATCTCCGTGAAGAAATCTTTATGGTACCTCCTCCTAGGGTTCCCCACTCCAATCAAGTGTGTCATCTGAAGAGAGCCCTGTATGGACTTAAACAAGCTCCTCGTGCCTGGTTTGAACGTTTTACTGAATCAGTTCTTTTTAGTGGCCTTCGACAGAGTCAACATGATAGTGCTCTATTTACTCACACTTCTAGTAATGGTATCGTCATTCTACTCCTATATGTGGATGATATGATCATTACTGGAAGTGATCATTCAGGTATTTCTGAGCTCAAACTATTCCTTCAGAACCAATTTGAGATGAAGGATCTTGGTCATCTTCGCTACTTTCTTGGGCTTGAAGTGGGATATTCCAAACAGGGGTACATCCTCTCTCAAATGAAGTACTGCTCGGACATCATCCAGCGTGCGGGTCTTACAGATCTCGCTCCAATTTCTACTCCCTTGGAAATCAATGCACGGCTGAGTAAAAACAATGGTGTGCCTTTAGCTCATCCTACTCGATACCGAGAAGTTGTTAGGAGTCTTGTTTACCTGACTATTACTAGACCTAACATTGCTTATGCTGTCCACATTGTGAGTCAATTTATGGCTCAGCCCACCTCGGTTCATTGGGGTGCTGTCTTGCGGATTCTTCGTTATTTACAGGGTACCCAATCATATGCCTTGCTTCTCTCTTCCGATAGTTCGCTTCATCTTCGCGCCTTTTCTGACTCTGATTGGGCAGGGGATGTGGATGATCGGCGTTCAACTACTGGTTATTGCATATTCTTGGGTCATTCCTTGGTTTCTTGGAGGAGCAAGAAGCAGACATCTGTCTCCAAGTCTTCTGCAGAAGCCGAATATCGTGCTCTTGCTGATACTACCTCTGAAATTGTCTGGCTTCGGTGGTTACTGCATGACCTTGGTGTTTCTCTTCAAGCTCCTACACCATTATATTGTGACAATCAGAGTGCTGTTCGGATCACCCAGAATGAAGTTTTTCATGAACGAACTAAGCATATTGAAATTGATTGTCATCTTGTTCGCCAGCACTATAAATCGGGTACTTTGTCACTCCACTTCGTCAGTTCAGTTGACAATGCTGCTGATCTCTTTACCAAAGCTCAGACCTTTGCTCGTTTCTCGTCTTCCTTGCACAAGCTCCTGCTGCTGCCGCACCATGAGCTTGAGGAGGGGTGTAAAAAGACTGGGTCAACTGAATGACCCATGGGCTGGCCCGTTGGGTCGGTCCAATGGGCCGGCCCGTTTGGTATGATAATTACAGATTAGGAAATCTATAATTATGATCTGTAGACTGCTGTACATTACCATGTATAGGGAGATTCTGATTGGTATGATAATTACAGATTAGGAAATCTGTAATTATGATCTGTAGACTGCTGTACATTACCATGTATAGGGAGATTCTAATTGGTATGATAATTACAGATTAGGAAATCTGAAATTATGATCTATAGACTGCTGTACATTACCATGTATAGAGAGATTCTGATTGATGTAGATTGCTGTAGTTTCCTTTTATTTTTTCAGCACAGTTGTAAATTAGCTCATTTATAGGAATCCTTGTATATTTAAAGGCTTGCAAGGGGATCATCAAAGCAAGCAATTCATTGTTAAGATCTCTGCAATTCTTCTTGTTTTTCATTGTTTATCTTGTGTCGTTCACTATTAGCTCGAGCTTTTGATGTTACTGGTTATTAATATGGTATCAAAACTGCGGGTCACGTGTTCAAATCCCTTAGGATGTGTTTCTGTCCATATTGGTCATTTGGCATGTTTCTGTCCACATGAGGAGCCCCACAAATAAGGAGGGCTATCAAAGCTCTTTGATATATATTATTATGTCGTCCACTATTAGCTCGAGCTTTTGGTGATTATGTGATTAACATAGTATCAGAGCTAGAGATCATGAGTTCGAAACCCCTACAAGGCATGTTACCTTCAACTATCTGCCTGTTCCATCTATTTGTTCGGATTCGAGTTTGAACGGCCTCCCATTTGAGGGGGTGTTGATATACATTATTATGCCCTTCACAAACAGCTCAAGCTTTCGGTGTTATTGGTTATTAACATGGTATCTGAGCTAGAAGTCACAAGTTCGAAGCCCCTGGGAGGCATGTACCTCTATTTGTTTGTCTGGCCTGTCTGCTCTATCTGTTGGGTGCTGAATTCGAATCGTGTCCCGTTCAAGGGAGGACGTTGATATACATTGTTGTGCCGTTCACTATTAGCTCGAGCTTTTAGTGTCACTAGTTATTAACAAAAACAAATAACTGTTTCTTTTAGTTCTTAACATCACAAAAAAATTCACTTAGGACCCTATTCTTAAAGAAATTATAGCTTGAAACATGCTACATATGAGAAAATTAATTGTAGATTATGACATGCTTTATATATAGTGTGTTTACGCAACTAGTTGATAATTGTGAAGCATGTGTAAAGAGATGTTTGTATTATTTGGTATTGTGTAAAAATCTCAAACATACAATAGCGGTTTACGGAATTGCCTTAACCAAGTCAGATGCCAATAATGAATCCGAGCAGGGCATAAATTAAAATCCAGGTTGTGTAAGGGGCTGGTTGCAAGCTAACTTGTTGTATGTGTTGGGACCAACTGAACTTCATGTGGTTTGAGCCTAAGAATACAAGACCTTGTAGAACATGAGGATTTGGAAAAAGGCCTAGATAACATAATAATACCTTAATACCCCCAAACTGCTTAGAACGATATGGTGATTGTTGAATTAGACCTTCTATGTAATTAATAAATTAGCCAGAGGGGCCTATATGTAAATATCAATAACTTTAGGGGGTTTTTTGTTATTTTTTACAAATAATGAAATAATCACATAGCTAGGATCAACTAACCTAGTACATTATTCAATCCTTCATTGTATTCCTCTAATTCTTTGTCTTTCTCTCTTTCTCTATTTCTTTTGTTTTCATTTTCCTTGACACTGCAAAATAAAACCCTAGATCAAAACAGATCTAGGCTTCCAACTTGGTATCAGAGCTGTCCTAGTGATTGAAGAGGGTCATATGAAGAAGCCTAAAGGGGCAGATTTCCAGAAGTAATAGAGCTTGGGGGTTCCAAGCCGGTTCGGCTAGGTTGAGTTGTGACGGTTTGTACACTGTCTGTTGACGACAATGCCCAGAGTGGTTCAACAGCTTTTTCCCTTATGTTTTACTGATTTTATGTGGATCTTTGGTACATTTCTTTTGTTGTAGTGCTCTGTGGTTAACTGTTTGCGGCTATATGGTGAGTTGCATCGTCTGTAGTGTGCTGGCAATGGTTCAAAGCCTTCTTGGGGGTCGTTTGTGAGTTGGGATGTTTTCCTAGTCGTGAGTTGGCTATGAATGGTTAATTGGTCATCTCCTCAATACACCGACAATGAAGGTATTAGTTGTTTTCTGGTTGGTTATTTGTGTTGACAGTGAACGTATCGGTTTTTTTTTTTTTTTTTCTTTTTCTGGTTGCTGTGTCTTTTTGCTTTCCATCTTTGAGATTTTAGTGGAGACAAATAGTGATCAGTCTGCCGTGGTGCCAAAATTTCCCAGCATTACAAGTCTCAACGTTATGATAACACCAAAATTGTTCAATGGAACTAACTATAAAGATTGGGCTTACTCAGCCAGAATGGCTATTGGAAGATCTAGGAGACTTGGATATATTGATTGGAGCATGAAAGCACCTAAGAAGGATGATCCAAATACCCAAAGTGGACCTCAAAAAATATGTTGGTTATGAATTGTATTCTCAATTCAATGGAAGGGGGAATAGCAAAAAGCTTTAAATACTTGGACACTGTAAAAGACCTCTGGGATTCCATCGAGTCTACCTATGCCTAGAAAAGAAATAATGCCAGGGTCCTTGAGTTGAAAAAGGAAATTTTTGCTTTTCAACAAGGTAATCTATCAATTGGTGATTATTATTCTCAGTTCCAGGCTCTATGGAAAGAGTTGGAATTGTACATGAGTCTTGAACCGTGTTGTGCCAAGAAAGAACAAAAATTGGTAGAAGATCAACACATATTTGAACTTCTGAGGGGTGTTAATCCAAAATTTCAGACTATTTGTGCACAGCTAACCAGTTAGGATCCTTTACCACCTAGAGGCACAATGTTTGCCTTATTGCAAGGAGAAGAAAGTCGTCAGGTGGTTATGAAAGTAAAACAAGATGTGGTACATGAACAACAGCTCTTGCCAACACCAATGTAAGCAACACAATGACTAATAGAGGCAAAGGTCCTGGCCATGGAGGTTACCGTGGAGTGGCTATGGTGGTGAATGGTGATAACCGTGGTGGTGGTCATGGTGGCCATAGAGTTTATGGGGATAAACTTTACTGTACTCATTGTGGACACTATCGTCATACTCAGGAGACCTGTTCGGATCTAAATGGAAAGCCTCAGAACGTATCTGCCACACCAGCTGAAGTGGAGCATCCTAATGATATTACAAAGCAAAAGATAGGCACTCTAAATTGGAAGGATGAACTCTCCGTTCTTCATCAAAGATTCGCAACGTTAAAAGGTGTTGATCAAGATCCATCAGTTGGTATGACTTCATCCCATAACCCTACAGCGCTTGAATCTTCTGCCTCTTCATCTACTTGGGTTATTAATTTGGGCGCTACAGATCATGTGACAGGTATACATTTTGATATTTTGTCTTATAGTGCTACCACTCAAGGAAGGGTAAGAATGGCATATGGTTCCTATGCTCCAGTAGCTGGGAAAGGCATCATCCAAATTTCACCCAACCTTTCACTATCGTCAATTCTTCATGTTCCTCGCTTCTCCTTTAACCTTATGTCTGTTAATGATCTAACAAAACATCTCAACTGTTGTGTCATCTTTTATCCTTCTTATTGTGTTTTTCGGGATTTGAGGACGGGACAAAAGATTGGTGGTGGTATTGAGAACAATGGTCTGTATACCCTAGATCTAAAGAGCACAGGATCTAGAATTCTTCAAACTAAAGTAGTTGATGAGAATAAAGTGCTTTTATGGCATCATCATCTTGGTCATGCACCGGTGCAGTGTCTTAGGAATATTTCCTTTTTAAACATTCAAAATAAAAAAAAATTATGTTTTGGGACATGATTCATGTCAGTTTGCTAAGAAAAAGAGAACAGTGTATTTAGTGAATCTTAATAAATAAAAAATACTAGTCCATTTGAATTAGTGCATTCTGATGTGTGGTATGCTCATGTGGTTTCTGCTTATGGACATCGTTATTTTGTCACTCTCATTGATGATGCAACTCAGGTAACATGGGTTTATTTGATGAAATCAAAGGATGAAGATTTGAATATTTTCAAAACATTTCATAAAATGGTGGAAGTTCAATTTTATAAAAAAAAAATGATAAAAGCATTCAAATCTGAAAATGGAAATCATGCACCGGTGCAGTGTCTTAGGAATATTTCCTTTTTAAACATTCAAAATAAAAAAAATTATGTTTTGGGACATGATTCATGTCAGTTTGCTAAGAAAAAGAGAACAGTGTATTTAGTGAATCTTAATAAATAAAAAATACTAGTCCATTTGAATTAGTGCATTCTGATGTGTGGTATGCTCATGTGGTTTCTGCTTATGGACATCGTTATTTTGTCACTCTCATTGATGATGCAACTTAGGTAACATGGATTTATTTGATGAAATCAAAGGATGAAGATTTGAATATTTTCAAAACATTTCATAAAATGGTGGAAGTTCAATTTGATAAAAAAATGATAAAAGCATTCAAATCTGATAATGGGGGAGAATATATCTCAAAAAATTTTCAGCTGTGCTTGGCTGAAAATGGATTTGAATCTCAAACCTCAAGTGGCTATGCTCCAGAACAGAATGGGGTAGCTATGCATAAGAATAGACACCTTTTGAAAGTTACTCTAGATTTTTTGATTGAAATGAATTTCCCAAAATATTTATGGTCCAATGGTGCTTTAACAGCAACATATTTGCTCAACAGAATGCCTTCAAGGGTACTAGAAGTAAAGAAACCAATCAAAGTATTATGTCCTAACATGCTAGTTTTTCAAGTTCCACCAAAGGTGCTGGTTGTACCTGTTTCATACACATTTATAAGCATCAATGGGATAACAGTGAACTGCATAGTTGTGGGATATCCTAGCAATTAGGAAGGCTACAAATGTTTTGCTCTAGGAAAGAATGGCAGAATCTTTGTTACAATGGATGTAAGCTTTTCTGAAGATGTTCCTTTTAACTCTTCTTCCAATAAGGGTCTAGTGTATGGGAAAAATGAAGAACGTAGTCTACCTCCTCTTGAATCCTCGCCCCGCCCCGCCCCCCCCCCCCCCCCCCCCCCCCCCCCCCCCCCCTATTTATACAAGATCAACAATTGAGGTAGATACGACGGTGAAGAACACAACAAAACCGACAAGTTCAAGGAGCCATTGCAAGTATACTCCAGGGGGAGAACAAAAGGATGACCAGTGCTCTCACCTACACCATCATCATCTAATGTCCTTGATCTAGATCCTTTATCTTCCAAAGCTCCTCCATCTCAATCAGAGGTTATTCCTCACCCAGGTACTTTTTCTTCTGATTTAGATCTTCCGATTACTGTAAGAGAAAGACCAAGATCCTGTGTGACTAACCATCCTATGCAAAACTTTGTCTCATATCATAGTCTATCATCTGTAACCTAGCCAATGAATGTATACCTAGACATGTGTCTGAGGCTTTATCACACCCCAAGTGGAAAGAGGCAATGGTTGAAGCGATGATTGCTCTAGAGAAAAACTACACATGGGAGCTTACTACTCTTCCAGAAGGGAAACACACTACTGGGTGTAAATGGGTTTATACCCTTAAATATAATTCTGATGGTACAATTAACAGGTATAAGGCAAGACTTGTCGCTAAGGGATTTACTCAATCTTATGGAGTTGACTACTATGAAACATTTTCTCTAGTAGCCAAGTTGACTTCCATCCGGGTCATCTTATCTCTAACAACGAATTTCAATTGGCCTTTATACCAACTTAGTGTGAAAAATGCGTTCATGGGGACTTGCACGAAGAAGTTTATATGGATCCTCCACCAGGATTTATTGTCGAAACCAAGGCAATAAAGTTTGCCCTCTTAAAAAGTCATTATATGGACTAAAACAATCACCACAAGTTTAGTTTGAAAGATTTCGCAAAGTTGTAGTCAAATTTGGATCTACAAGGTGCCATGCAAATCACACTGTTTTCGTAAAACGAAGAAACATAAAGGTCATCATACTTGTGGTGTATATTGATGATATAGTTGTCACAAGAGACGATAATGTTGAAATATTTAGGCTGAAGAGTCTTCTCATATCGGAGTTCGAAATCAAAGACCTATGATTATTGAAATATTTCCCAGGAATTGAAGTAACAAGGTCCAAAAGTGGAACTGTTATATCACAAAGAAAATACATCCTTGATCTTCTTCAAGAAACAGCGAAGCTTGGAGCAAAGCTAATAGAAACTCCAATGAAACAAAATCATGGCCTTCACTTGGAAAGTGAAGAACTTCTTGAAGACAAAAGAATGTATTAGAGATTGGTGGGGAAGCTAATTTATCTCAACATTATGAGACCAGACATTTCGTATGTTGTTAGTCTATTAAGTCAATTTATGCATGCTCCTCAAACTGATCATTTACAGTAATGCATCGAACTCTGCAATATTTGAAGGGATCACCAGGTCAAGGAATTCTGTACAAATCTTATGGACATGCAAAAGCTCTAGCCTTCACAAATTCTAACTGGGCTGGATCTCTATTAGATAGGAAGTCTACGATGGGATATTATACAATGGTTGGGGGAAATCTAGTTTCATGGAAATGTAAAAAGCAAGTTTTTATTGCAAGGTATAGTGTGAGGTATTGTGGCTAAGGATATTGTTGGAAGAGCTAAGTTTCAAGCAAGGTAGTCTGATGTACGTCGGTGATCAAATTGGCTGAGAATCCTGTTTGCCATGAGAAAAAAAAAACATGTGGAAGTGGATTGTCATTTTATACATGAAAAAATTAAGAAGGAGGATGTTGTGTTGGTACAAGTTTCTTCTAAAAAATAGGTAGCAGATTTCCTCACTAAGTCCTTGAATAAGTTCCACTTTATTCTGTCCAAGCTGGGCATAATAAATATCCATGCACCAACTTGAGGGGGGTGCCAAGTTAGACCACAGCACTTATATGTAATTAATAAATTAGCCAGAGGGGGCCTATATGTAAATAGTAAGAACTTTAGGGGCTTTTTTGTAATTTCTACAAATAATGAAATAACCACATAGCTAGGATCGACTAACCTAGTAGGTTATTCGATCCTTCACTATCTTCTCTAATTCTTTCTCTTTCGCTCTCTTTTTTTGTTTCTTGTGTTTTCATTTTCATTGACACTGCAGAATAAAATCCTAGATCTAAACAAATCTAGGCTTACAACTGTGATGACGTCAACCTACCATGGCCTAAGACGTTCTTAAAAAAAGTCAGCTTTGGGAAAATATTCTCCAGGTACCACCTTGAGGAACTCAGAACCAGTTGGTCACCATGTAATGTGCACAAAGTTTATTAATGGTGCTCCTTGTTTTGCCTTGCACCTTTTGGGATAAGAGCCATGGTAATTGAACAATTAAATTTGATATTTGGTGGAATTTAGTGGAATTTATGTGTTGTTTATTATTTTGTTATTTTATGTACTTTATTTGTGAAAATCCATTCACTCAGTTTATACTGATTTGTGGAGTTGCCCTAATCTAAGTAACCAGAATATTGAGCAGGGAGAGTTAGGATTCGGCATGCGCACTTGAACGATGGACTCACATAGAAGATAAAGAAGAACTAGTTTTTTATTATTTAGCTTGTTACAATTGGACATCTAAGACTTAATAGTTATTTTCTTTGGTTTTCATTTTATTCAGTTATGTTCAGATTGACATTGTTATTAGGATTTCAATCCTAAATGAAGATTTCTTATTAATTAGGTAATGCCTGGAATTTTATTATGCAAATGGATTTGATCCATATATGTGATGAGATACTCTTACTAGGCTCGACATGGAATTCAAAGGGCCTCGAGGTCCAGGTCGTGACATTGCCAAACTATTCATAAAGCATTCAAAGAAAAATTTAGTGTCAAACACATACTCAGACCATCTCACATGCAACAATGTAAACCTCAAAGAGAAGAGTTCTAGCAAAGGAAGAATGCTCATATTGTTGAAACACTGTTTTAGGTAGAGGATGATTCTGAGCTTTTCATATGCTGAATTCTGACCACAAATGAGAAGGAAGAACAAGAGTGAATAGAATGTGATATTCTAAACACCAATAAGTCACAAAGGCAAAATAGCTAATCTACTTAATAATCGTGGCAACGCAATATACTTCATTACACAAGAGGTTATTAACAAGCTTCATAGGCCAACCGAAAAAAATACCAAAGCTCTATAGAGTTACAAGTGGTAATGATAATATCGCATTAGTAACTCATCGATGTTGGGTCCCTTTTAATATTAGCATTTATGAGGAAAATATTTGGAATAGTTGTCAATTCATTCCGGTAGGAATTGGCCAGCACGTTCCAGAACTGGCCCTGGAATGGCCCCCGAAAAGTTTTTGGTCCCAATTACAGGTCCAATTTCGGACCTATTCTACCCCATTCCAGCTAAGGTTTCATACTTCCATTCATATGTTGTAACACTCTGATGCAGTCAGGTACTGTAGCACAACAGCATAACGTGATAGTTCATGAATGAAGCCCTAGCAGATTCAGAAAAAAACACTCGTTCTTGCACATGACACCAAAGAATAAAGAGAAGGGAAACAGATATGAACGCAGAGATTTCAATGTGGTCCTTGCAGAACTTGTATTGCTTGAAAATAGTGATCTACAGATAACTGAATGTAGGTGATGACCTACAACCAGTATACAATATCCAAATTGAATTACCGTCAATTAAGATCCCATGATCCCTGCTGCTAATCACTAATTACAGTCAATCAAAATCCCATAAGACAAAATATAGCAGCTGAAATGAAAGGTAATAGAAATCCAGGAGAATTTCCATCATGGTATCGATCGAGCCACCTTGCACAAGATCCAGCAAAATGTCCCTAACAGTACAAATCTAGCAGAATTTCCATAACAGCCATAATATTAGAAATCCAGCAGAATTTCCATAACAGTAGAAATTCCACAATTAGTGTTGCTTCACTCTAGTGGATATGGACCCATTATGGTTCTGAACCAACAGCCCAAAATAAACAATTGTCCAGGTCACTTGCTTCAAATGTCCTGAGTTGAAGCTCAGAATTGCAAAGAACACCCTGTTTAATTTATGATTAATAAAAAAGCCCCTGAATGAATAAAGATTAGTATTGGTGGACTATTTTAGGTTCTCTTTTTTTGAGGAAGCATCTACACATGGGTTCGGACCCCATGTGTTCGATCAAATGCCTTCATGAACCTCGTAGCCCGATCAACCACTTGATCTTCAATTGCATTCGCATCATCTGCATCACACTCCGACCCAAATTAATTATGATTAATACTAATTAATATGGTTTTATTTTAAATAATTATATTTAGTGTCTAATTATATTAGGATAAGTCTATTTTATCTTATTTGAATCTAGTGGGTCATGTTTGAATCACTGGGGAGAGCTTTGCATCTCAACCGGAGGAGTAGTTCATTTTCTACATCATTTTCTCTATCTCTTCATGGTCTTGGATGGCCAAACCTCCTCTCCTACAACTCCTTAATTGCTGCCATAGGTGAGAACTATCCTCTTGTTTCAGAAATGGGTTGTAAATTGGGTCTAGGAGACTTATCTCCATCACAAACATGCATGCTCATCACCGATTTGGTATGGTTTCTTTGTTAGGAATTGTTGAGTTTGGAAATCTCTCTTCTTCTTGTTTCAATCAGCTGTTGAGGTAAGAATTTTCTTTTCGAATTCATATTGTTAGGCTTCCAATTGGATTAATAGATTTATCTTCATCTCAAACATGACATGCAACTCATCCCATTCATCCAATGCATGATTTTCATTGTTAGGATATTCAATTTGTGGAATTCTTATAATTGAGCACAAGAAGAATTGTGTAGAGCTATAACACCACAAATCAAAGGCAAGTATAAGCATGTTAAATGTGAATGCATGTTGGTAATTTCCATGATTCTACAAACTAATGTATTGCATTGTTTTCAGCCTTGTTCAAAATGGGTTTGGTTTCAATCTAATATGAATGTTAAATGATGATGGGAGAGAATTGGGATTGATGGTATTGAAGTGTTATTGAAGCGTAGAAAGAATGAGAAGTGTATAAGGGGGAACCGGTGGTTCCATTGCAAGATGGAAGAAGAGGAAGAGAAATGTGCTACAAATTTCCAAATTGGAATTCTAAAGCATGCGCTCAAGCGTAGATGAGCGTCCACTCGAGCGCAAATACAGAAGACTGATGAAAAATTCATCAATTGAAACTTTTCAACTGAAAAGCATGGGCACTCGAGCGCGCCCTGGACCATGCTCGAGCAGACCGTGACAATTTTCAAGGATAAATTTTAGACCAATTCTAATTTATCCTAGGGTTTCCTACCCCAATTGATCCCAAACCCTTCATAATTAACCCTGAGGTTAATTACGATATGAAGATTGAACTATAGGAATTTAAGACACTGAAAGAACAAATAGGGCCTTAGTCTGGAACCTTAAACCACATCAATTGGCCCAAAGGTAATTAAATAACACATGAAGAGTCTTGGCTGGCATTCATTCATGTGATGCCATCCATACGTCGAGCACTTAACCATGGGTGTTGGTCTAGGGCAATGTAACACCAAGCAAAGATAGCAGTGTATCAGATAACCTAAAACTACATCGAAATGGACAGTTAGAGACTACGGGTAATTAATTTATAATTGGCTAGTAAGATACATTAATTCCTTAAATTGAATTACACTGCATATTGATAAGTCTAATACTTGCACTCTTTAACTGTAACTAAATCATGGTTTACGAATGATACTGTATTCGATTGCATATTCTCTACTATACTATTGTCATTTATCTAAATTTAATTGAATAAGAATGACTGAACCAACTGAAATTGACCGATATAGACTGAATCCTTACTCAATGCTATTGATTGATTGAATTAGTCTTGCACTACTTAGCTTTAGCCTAATAAGACTCGATAGAGTCAAATTTGTCATAGATTGACTGTTACCACTGTAGTAGGTATCTGGAATTCCAGACTCCAGAAAAATAGGGACCCAAATGTAACCGGGCATGGGCATTGGTGCACCCATCAATAGGATCCCTGCCGGCAGGATTTAGCAACGTAGTAGCGTACTTGATTATGTATTTATTTTAATTGATTCGTATAGCACTTTTTATTCAATGCTTAATATGCCATGCAGACTCTATTGATCTTTTATAACTGTCACTTCTATTAGATGGCTTGTATTACTTTAGTCATGCTTATGCTTTGTTGAATAGCCTTATTCACAGCTATCTTATTGGTGTTATAGGCTTAAATCCCTACATTGGTCTTGCAAAGACCAAGGAATCAGAGGAGACCTCAATAGTTCCTTCAGGCTTTGTTGAATGGACAACAAAAGCATTCTAACTAATCCCAAATTTCGGAAAACGACATGATGACATCTAGGGTTTTGTATTTTGCCATTTTTGGGATAATAAGTTTTTCATGACATTTGCATTAGTAGGTCACATGTGTAAGCCATGATTCATTTTGCTTTTATCCGTAGTAGATGATGAACATCCTTGTAAAACCATTCATAGTTGTTTATACTCTTTCGGGTAGACATGCATCCATGTTCATGACATGTAGAACATAAGGGTATAATATAGTATATATTATAGAATTGGAATATGTGTATCTTTAGTATCTTAGAAATGTTTTGTACTTGGACTGCATTCATGATTTAGATACCAATGAAATGTTTGGTTTATTGAAAAGAAAAATTTATAGCTGATATTAATAGGCTTTTGCATATTGCTTACTTGGACTTGTGTCCTTATATGATCCTCATACACGTTAGAATGTGAATATCCCCTGTGGAATTCCGTCTAGACTTAGGTATAGGTGTGGATTTCACGAAAGTACACGTGTCACGCTTCGAGAATTATCCTAATCTACAAATTCTCAGGCCTAGGTCGTGACATATGTAGCAAAAACTAGAAAATGATCAATTGTAGATGTAGTTTAATTTAAGTGATGTAAGTATGCATCTTTAATATTATTTTAGCATTCAACTGTTTTTTCAATTTTAGGTATTCTTTTATTTCTTTAATTTTTTAATTGCATCTTTTCCGGAATCGAATACCAAAATTGACCGAAATGCCGTATAGGGCAAACCAAAATGGAGAAACGAATGGAATGGACAACTATGTTATTTCGCGTGATGTGATTAATATCAATGTCACTCACATTCTCTTTGGACCCCCCTGGCTTTTTCATCTAAATGTGAACACTAACAAAGAGGAGCACACATTCTTTTCTTTAGAAAGAAAATAGATTGAGCTTATTCCATAGCCGCCACAATACTATGTTCACGTACATCCATCACCTCCAATTAAAAAACCAAAAACAAGCAGAAATCACGGGTGTTCCAAAGGAGCTGCAAACCAAAAAAAAGTACATTAAAGATGACGTTAAGAATCAAAATCAGGGAAAGGAAGATATCGCGACAAAATAATGTGAAATAACATCCAAAACTTTCAGTTCGATCATATTTTAAAATAACTAAAAGATAAAGAGATTGATTTTCTTCCTATGGATAGTGCTGATTAAAAGATGCAACAGGCAAAGGAAAAAGGACAAGAGAACATCGTAGATATAGAAGCAAACAAAGGAGGACAATTGGACATTGAAAACATGAATCTAATAAGCAACAAACCTAATCATCAAAGGAATCTGACAATAATCCCAAACGGGCCTCGTGGATCATCAGCAGACAACTATGTTGTTCACAAGGCATCAAAAGAATAACCAATCATTGAAGCTCCTCACATTGACTTCATCTTCAGGGATCAACAATGGAAACTAAAAGAATGTGATATGTTGGTACAAAGTCAACAACTGAAGTATCTAATGGTCAGATAAAACATCAAAAATAAATGCAAATATCAAAAGAAATGGTCTTTCATGATCCAATGATGCAGAGAAAATAAAAAGAGAGAGAAGTATCGAGTGCAGAGAAAAATCCGATCTGTAGGAATCGACTGATACTGCCTTTATAATTCCTCATTGCCTTAATCAAGACTCAAATCAATGCAATTACAATCCTATACACAACTAGCATATCATACAAAAGAAGAAAGAAAGGATATACACATTAATCTCTTTGACTGTGTCGATCTTATCATTATAATGGGTCAAGACCCATTTGATGTACATTGGCTACTATACATGGGCCAATGTTAACATCCCCCCTCAAATTGATGCTGGTCAACCAGCAACAATTTCCAAACCAAGAACTCATGACGTGGCCTAGGGAGCCCTTTAGTGAAGATATCAACCAATTGGAGTTCGGTGGATACATGTGGAAGAGTGATGACTTTGCAATCGTATTCATTGTGAATAAAGTGACAGTCCACCTCAATGTGCTTGGTTCGCTCATGAAAGATGGGATTTCAGTAATACAAATGGCACTTGTGTTGTCAGCATTGAGGGGGGTAGATGCAGTATGAGGAAAGCCAAGGTCAGACAGTAACCCGTGTAACTATAGAATCTTGGAACAGGCAGCAGACATAACCCGATACTCAGACTTAGTGGAGGATTTTGATACTTTATCTTGCTTCTTACATTTCCATGAACTGAGAGACTTACCCAAGTAAACACACCAGCCTGTCGTAGAACGACAAGTGTCTAGACAACCAACCCAGTCAACATCTAAATAAGCAGTAAGAGTGAGAGGTGTGCCAACTGGAAAGAAGAGACCAAGCGTCGGAGAACCAAGCAGGTAGCAAATAATGTGTTTCACAGTGGCCAAATGCAAATGCCTTGGTGCAGTCATAAACTAACTGACCACATTCACAACATAGGAAATGTCAGGGTGAGTAATAATCAAGTAGACCAGACTTCCAACTAAGCAACGATAAGTCGTTGGGTCAGGAAGAAGATCACCTTCATCTTTACACAATTTAACATTGACTTCAAGAGGTGTGTCCACAGGAGTGGACTGCTGAAGGTTGGCCAACTCAATTAAGTCGATGATATATTTAAGTTGATGAAGGAAAAGCCCCATTTTACTCTGTTGAACTTCGAGGCCGAAAAAATAGCTTAATGGCCCGAGATCTTTCATATGAAAAACCTCCCATAGTGAGGATTGTAACATGCTGATCATTTCACTATGGGTCCCTGTGATAATGATATCATCAACATACACTAAAAGTATGGTAGTGCCTTTAGAAGTAGTTTGGGTAAACATAGATGGGTCATAAGGGCTTTGCACAAAACGAAGATCTTGCATAGTAGCACGAAAATTTTCAAACCAAACCCTTGGTGCCTGTTTAAGACCATATAGTGAGCGTCGTAGCCAAGCAACAACATTCGTAGCAGTGGATGGATAGCCTTGAAGGAAACGCATATAAACCTCCTCTTTTAGATCCCCATGAAGAAAGGCATTTTTGACATCTATCTAATATAAGGGCCATGACTGAGAGGCAGCAAGAGCAAGAACTGTGCAAACTGTAGTCTTCTTGGCCACAGGAGCAAAAGTTTCCTCATAATCAATTCCATATTCTTGCCAATTCCCTAAGGCGACTAACCAAGCCTTATAACGAGCCATCAGGGTTTAATTTGAGAGAATAAACCCACTTACATCCAATTGGTCGAACAGAAGAGGGACAAGGCACAACATCCCAAGCATAATTTTCTTTTAGAGCCTCAAGTTCCTCTTACATAGCTTGTCGCTAGCAATCATGCTATACTGCGTGCCCATAAGAGGGAGGAATTTGAACAGATGAGAGAGTAGTAAGTAAGGATGTGTGAGTAAAGCCCAAATGATTAGGAGGCCACAAGGGTCGTGTCAACCGACGGAGAGGAACCGGTGAAGCTATAGTAGGATCAAGGGAAAAGTCAGTAATAATATCAGGTGGCTCCAGTGCGGTGTCTCTTTGTAGTCTACGTCTTTCATATACAATAGTAGGTTTAAATCCCATGATAGCAATGGAATCATAGAAGTTAAAAAGAAGTGAAATTGAAGATGGCTCAACATTGTCAACATGATTTTGAAAGAAATACTGGGCTTAAAAAAAAAACAACATTTCGCAAAACCTTAATGCGGCTTACCACGGGATCATTACAAAGAAACCCTCTCTAGTTAGTAGCATATCCTAAGAAAACACAACAAGATGACTGAGCAGATAATTTTGTTCACTCAGATGGAGAAATAAGAACAAAGCACACGCACCCAAAGGTGTGTAGATGACTAGATGAGAGTATGTGGGTTGTTTATGAAAAAAATAGAATTAAGGAGTTTAGTTTGCAATACGAGAAGACAGTAACCTGTTGATTAAATGAAATACTGTAGAGAATGCCTCTAGCCAAAATCGAGCAGGAACAGAAGATTCCAAGAGCAGGGAACGAGCAATATCCAGCAAATGCCGATTTTTTTTGTTCAGATACTCCATTTTGTTGTGGAGTGTATAGACATGTTCATTGGGAAATAATGCCCTTTTGTTGTAAGAAATTTTGAAATTCCTTAGATGTATATTTGCCTCCAGAATCTGAACGAATGATTTTAATAGAAGTCGAAAATTGGTTTTCAACATATGCTAAGAATGCCTGAAAAGTGGAAAAAACTTCAAATTTGGAGTGAAGAAAATAAATCCATGTAAACCGCCTATGGTCATCAATAAATATGACAGTATTTAAAATGAGAGTGAGAAGGCACAAGGGCAATGCCCCATACATCACTATGAACAAGATCAAAACTCTTTTGAGCAAAAGAGTCATGTGTTGAAAAAGGTAGGGTTTTACTTTTCCCCATTTTACAACTAGTGCAATCAAAAGACACATTATTGAAAGAAGTTTTATTACCATCATTAAGCAAAGAAGAGTTCAACAAAAACAATAAAGTCTTAGAATGAGGATGTCCTAATCTGTTGTGCCACAATTGGCTATTATTATTCCTAGAATCACACAACAAAGCAACTTCAAATTTATTCCTATCATATGTAGAAAGTTGTAGTGGAAAGAGACGACCACACTTAAGCCCCTTCGCTATCACCTTCCCCGACACTTGATCCTGCACAACACAACTAATACAAGAGAAACAAATGGAGCAATTATTATCAACAAGTTGACCAACAAATAATAAGTTGGTAGTAAATTCGGGAGAGACAAACACATGGTTCAAAGGAAGGGAATGAAAGATTTTACCAATAGCAGTAATGGGAATGTTGGCACCATTTTTCGCATTGATTCAGAGGTTTCCATCATATTTATTCAGATGAGAGAAATTTTTGGAAGAAAATGTCATATGATTAGAAGCCCCCGAATCAAAATACCATGTGGATGGTGATGTAGTTTTACCTGAAACTCCAAAAGCAGAAAGGGCATTGATGATCATTTGTTGGATAAGTTCGTGAGTGAGGGAAGGCGAAGCAGCAGGTACAGCAACAGAGGCAGATGTAGAGGAGGACTCAGTCATAGTTGTAAGATTTGCTTTATGAGTTTGGTTCTGAGGACATCTCCAACATTTTGGAAGAACATGGCCCTTCATTCGACAATAGGTACAATATTTTGGTTGCACTGACATGTCCATATTTTTGGCAACTGTAGCATTGAGCTTTGCTGATGTCCCGAGCAAGCGATATATGCAACATCAATTGGACCTCCCCAGGCTTTTTGCATAAGCACAGCTTGAGTGGCAAACCATTGTTCCTCACGCAGAAGTTCTGCCAAGCAAATTTCGATTGAAGGAGAGGGCACACGGCTCAAGAGGTTTGATCTAATGGTTTCAAACTCCGGCCTTAGTTTCATCAAGAATTGATCCCTCCGACTTGCATTATGAATTGCTCGAATAGTAGGGAGGGAGGTGGCAGAAAGGTCCACATAAATTAATTCAGTAAAATCAGTCCATGGGCTAACAAACTGAGAATAATACTCTTGAATGGATAGATTTCCTTGAGTAAATTGAGAAATTCCATGCTGTAAGTGAAATCTGCGGGCAGAGTTTTCTTGCTAATAGATAGTTTCCAGGTAAGTTCACATTTCTTTGGTAGCTTTATAGGGACGGAGATGTAGAATAAATTGAGATTCAACAGAACCTAGAATCCAACTCATGATCTGTGCATCTTTGATCTCCCAGTTGACCAAGTCTTTTTTGTCAGTTGGGCTGTCATTGGTCCCATCAATATGGCCCCATAAGTCTTTACCCTTAAGGTAAATTTGTAGTTGGAAGGGCCAGGAAGTATAGGTTTTTGACATTAGACTTGACAAAAGCAATTTCAGATTTATCCATGATAGCACAATGTAAACAGGAAGTCACAGATACTAGAATGCAGAAATGGAGAAGAAATTAGTGCCCAGAAGACCAAGAAATCACATAAATGGATGTAGATGAAACAGCCAGACTGCAATTTATATCCAAAAATTGTCACCAGAAGAACAAATAATCACAGGCTTATGTAAAATGTCTAAATCAGAGCAAGAACTTGGCAGATCTGTGAACTAATCACATAACTAAGCAAAAAAATCCCAAGCGAGCACAATTTTATGAACAAAATGAGCACGTGGGGCCCCACAGCAAGAGAAAAAATATGATTAGAGCAAAAGAGCATGATGCAATCGTAGTTACTATCCTCTCAACAAAATTTCAAGACAAACAAACACGCAACAAAAAAATTGGACGGATTTGATGAAACAATGTGCAGAAAATCCTCACAACACAAATCGGGGTAGATGGCCTACCTTAGATGATAAAAAATCCAAAAAAATCTTCAGAAATCTCAGCACCCTTGGTCGACCAACATGGTGTTGTCTATTTGGAGAGATCTAATCAATGGGTGGGCTACACCTTGAAGAGTTCTACTTACAGTCATTGGAACTGAAGCTTTACAAAGAAAAAGGGATTGGAGATATGATCGCTAGGATTCCTTGATCTTCTAACATGAAGTAGTCAGTAGAGAAGACCCGTCATACATATGCTCTGATACCATCTCATTCATGATCCAATGATGCAAAGAAAATAGAAAGAGAGAAGTACTGCGCGCAGAGAAAAATCCGATCTTTGGGAATCGACTGATACTCCCTTTATAATTCCTCATTGCCTTAATCAAGGCTCAAATCAATGTAATTACAATCCAGTACACAGCTAGCATATCATACAAAAGAGGAAAGAAAGGATATACACACTAATCTCTTTGACTGTGTCGATTTTATCATTATAATGGGTCAAGACCCATTTGATGTACATGGGCTACTATACATGGGCCAATGTTAACAGAAACAGCACCTCCGATCTACTTCTAAGTGGCAGAAAAGATTGAGCCAAGTTTCCAAAACATAAAAGATAATGGAGATCAAAAGAAAAATCAGAAGTTTGAGTGATTGATTTTCAACTTAGGAGGACATTTATAAAACTTGAGGTCAAGTTCTCTCCAAGATAAGGAAAACAGGAAAAACTGATGCAAGTCGGACCATGGGTCAACCACCTATTGGGCTCAGCCCACAGGCCCAAAGAATCCCACCAAATTTACTGTGGGAATTTAAACATTAGGAGTCCTATTAAGAGTTCAATTTATTTAGGAAGTCCTTAAAATTAGAAGTTTTATTTAATTGTCTAAGTAAATTTATTGATTTAGTTTCCTCTATTGTTTAGGAAAGTAGAGTCCTATTAGGAAAGGGGATGTCCAACCCTTCCTAAAAATATGTAATCCCTCCATCGGGAGAGACAAATTATCATTATTCAATAAAGATTGTTATGTTTGGTTTGCTATGGCAATGAGTGTGAGTATTTCTCTTTGATGTAAGAATGCCCATGTGTTAAGTTCAAAAGACGGATTCGGTCAATATGGAGTTAGTCCTCTCTTTAATCTGTCCAGGATTTGGCAAACCCACTCTGTGGATTTCGTCAATATTCCATCCATATTTCCATTGCAGATACAGGGCTGCATCGACCAAGGGCCTGTATAAGAAAAAACGTGGCAGTTCTCTGGAAAGAGGATGCATATCAGCTGTGAAAGCTACGATGCAATCATCTAAAGTTGTGCCACATCATATCTTCCTCACATACGGGAGACATTGATGAGGAAAATCTCTGTAGAATAACTGGAATTGTGGCTCAGCAATGGAGTGTAGACTGAACGGTTTAGCAGGACATTTTGAGTTGCAGGACAGTTCACTCAGATAAGCATCAATGATGGTGGGGGGCAACAATTTTGTATTCAATCTATTGTGACAGCACCATCCCAAAACAACAACCCCACACCAAAACCCACAACAAAAAACCAAATGCCTCCAGCATCCCTCTTTTCCTCCTTTCTTCCATTTTTTAACCAAACCACCCAATGGAAAGAAAACTACGTTGACAGGAGTTTGAAAAGTGGATCTCCCAATAGAGGAATAGGCATGCTTTGGGGTTGAGTTGATGAAGACTACATCGATTTCAATCTTGCCTGAATTGACAATGCAATGACAAAATATAAGAGAAGAAAAAAATATAACCTCATTGATAGAAGGTTCTAAAAGGCAGAACTGTAGATAAGAAGCGTCAGCTGCTATGATGCTTAAGAAGTGCTTGAACTTGCCGGCCCTACAGTACCTGTTACAAGAAACAAACAATTATTCAGATATGTTGCAGTTCCGAACAAAGCAATTAACAATCATGCAATATAAGCAATGAAATAGGGTAAAGAAAACTACAACTCATTAACAGAGTATTAAGGTGGATCACACTCATCAAAGTCTAAATTTTAGGAACTTGAGATATCAAAATTACAGACAAAATTGACATTTTCCTTTTTTCTTTTTTACTTTCTCTTCTTTTAGTGTGTGGGTGTGCATGTGGGGGGCATTATTTATCAAAACTCAGAAAGCTCATCAAGTAAAAGTCTATTTTCCTAGAACAAGCAAAAAGATAGGAGGTACTCGTAGCTCTTGCCAAAAAAGAGGTTGGATTTTGTAAAGGATTCAAGATCCTTTATGAAGATAATAAGAAGAGGAAGAAGAAGAGGTTTGAAGTAATTGTCGTTACTCAAGGAGGAGCATCGACCTTTCATTATATAATCCACTGTTGCCTAAGTACAAAAAATAATTACAAGCTAAATGTGTGTGATTATAAGCTAATATGGAATCTTATGTGTGATGACAGATTTACATCGATATGGAGCTTTGACCATCATCTTCAAAGATCTCAAACGTGGGATATAATGTGGTCAGGGTCATGGGCCTGGGTTATGAGCTTTTGGGCTCTACAGATTTATCTATAATTCTGAAAAATATGGATTGTGTTTAAATATAGAAAAAGTGAGCTTTGCAATCCGCAGAAATAATATAAGTACATTTAGTTTGGGTCACCCAATCCTAGATGCCACAACCTTATGAGAGATTTCTCTCAATTCAGCCTCTATCCCTTTACCCTCTTACCTTTCCTCCAGTTTTTCAAACCTTTAAGCGAGTAAACCCTAGGGAATCATCATATCAAAAATGCTAACATGGTATCAAAGCCTCTCAATCTCTATAGAACACCTGCTTGGGAAGATACAGGTACCAAGTTAGAGGTTTATTGGAGCAATGCCACTGTAATGACTCTATAGCAGCAGCACTGCAGCGACAGTGTAGAAGCTACAGGAGGGTTTATCAAAGTTGACTGGAGAAAGAATGGAGATTCGAGGGTTTCTAACCATGGCAAAAAGATCTTTGGCTATGAGCCTCTTCATCAAAAGCCCCTTCGATCCCTGTATGTCAATAGTTAATGTTGACATTAAGGATGCTGTGCCTCGATGAGGCGCCAGATTTGAGGCTTCTTTCTTTGCCTACATTCCACTTTTAGATATAAGAATTTGCCTACCATATTATGTGTTCCACAATCTGCATATAATCTGGTTTTAGTTAATCCCCGCACTAAAACTCCGCCAATTTTTGCTGCCAGTCCCAAGCCCGGTAAAGGAGGAGAGTTGCGTTAGGTAGGTTGACAGCCAGCGTAAAACTTTGTCACAACCTAAACATGAATTCTGAGATAATGATATTTCACGATAAGGCTAAGGCGTTCCCAGCTTTAAGTGACGCATTGCAGCGTCTCCCGGCTGCAGTGAAAAGTGTGCAAAGGCTACCACATGACTCTAGGCTTGTGCGGTTAAAGAAGTTAGTCCATGAAAAGAAGAGGAGGAATAGGAAAATTAGACTTGCTACTTGAAATATAGGAACCTTAACAGGCAAGAGCATGGAGTTTGTTGAGGTAATGAAAAGAAGAAGAATTAGTGTAGCTTGTATACAAGAGACAAGGTAGAAAGGGAATAAAGCTAAGGAGCTCACGGATGGGTATAAGCTTTTCTATGCAGGAAAGAGTAATACAAGAAATGGAGTGGGTATAGTTGTAGATAAGAATTTGAAAGAGAAAATTGTGAAAGTAAAGATATTTGGTGATAGAATTATAGCAATTAAACTAGTGCTAGAAGAAGACAAAATTTATATCATCAGTGCATATACTCCCCAAGTAGGACTAAAGGAAAATGTAAAAAAACAATTTTGGGAGGAAATGGATGATTTAATGCGAGAAATCCCAAATAGTGATAAGATATTCCTTGGAGGGGATTTAAACGGGCATATAGGAAGAGATAATAAAGGATATAAGAAAGCGCATGGAAGGCAAGGATTTGGAGAAAAAAATGAATTCGGAAATACTATATTGGACTTTGCAGTGGCATTTGATCTTATAGTAGCAAATAATTACTTAAAAAAGAGAGATGAGCATTTAATTACCTATAAAAGTAGGAGTAATAGGAGTCAGATAGACTTTTTCCTGGTTAGAAAACAAAACCGATTGGCTTCTAAAGATTGCAAGATTATCCTAGGAGAGAATTTGACTATGCAACATGGGCTCAGAGTTTTAGATATTTGCATTAGAAGTAAAAAGAGAGCGGTAGTAAACAAAATGGACCCTAAAACAAGGTGGAGAGATTTGAAGGGGAAAGAGCAAATATATTTAAAGACAAAATAATTGAGAAGGGAGAATGGAATATTGAAGGAGAAACTACAATAATGTGGAATCAAATAGCTAATTGCATTAGGAACGTTGTAAAGGAGGTACTTGGAAAATCAAAAGGAAAGAGACATTAATAAAGAAACATGGTGGTGGAGTGTGGAGGTTCAGGAAGTTATTCGACAGAAAAGACATTGCTACAAAGATTGGCAAGAGACTAAGAGTATGAAAAATTTTAAGCTGTATAAGAAGGCAAAGAAAGAAGCTAAGAGAGTAGTAAGTAGTGTAAAGTTCAAAGCATACGATGACCTCAATAATAGGTTGGGAACAAGAGAAGGAGAAAAGGATATTTTTAAGCTCGCAAAAATAAGAAAAAAGAAAAGTAAGGATTTAGATCATATCAAATGTATCAAGGACAATGAGGAAAATACTATGGTGAAGGACAACGATATTAAAGAAAGGTGGAAGGAATATTTTAGCAAACTTTTAAATGAAGAATATTTAGGCGATACAAGAGTTAAGGAGAATACTTCATCACTAGAACATCTTTTCTCCGTAGAATTAGAGGGGTGAAAATAAAGGAAGCATTGAAGCGAATAAAAATAAAAAAGGCAACAAACCCAAATGGTATTCCGATAGAGGTATGAAAATGCTTAGAAAAAGTTGGGGTGAGTTGGTTATGTAGACTATTCAATAAGATACTTGTAATAAAAGAAATACCGAATGAATAGAGAAGAAGCATTGTAGTACCTATATATAAGAATAAGGGAAATATACAAAATTGTACCAACTATCGAGGGATTAAACTTATGAGTCATACTATGAAGTTATGGGAGAGAATAATGGAGCAAAGACTAAGACAGAGGACCAAGATCTCTGAAAATCAATTTGGTTTTATCCCAGGGAGATCAACTATGGAAATTATCTTTTCACTTAGGCAATTAATGGAAAAATATCGAGCAAAGAGGAAAAATCTACACATGGTCTTTATCGATTTGGAAAAAGCCTATAAGAGTACCGAAGAATTTAATTTGGTGGGTTTTAAAGAAAAGAAATATCTCCAAAAATTACAATAAAATTTTCAAGGATATGTATGAAAAAGCAGTAATAAATGTGAGAACCATATGTGGAAAAACAGGTGGATTCCCCGTGACTATAGGTTTACATCAGGAATCAACCTTAAGCCCTTATCTCTTTGCATTAATTATAAATGAGTTAACTGTGCATATTCAAGGAAAAGTACCATGGTGTATGTTGTTTGCAGATGATATAGTATTGATGGATGAATCAAGAGATGGTGTAAATACAAAACTTGAGAAATGGCCGGGAGCATTAGAATCTAGAGGTTTTAAAATAAGTCGTACAAAGACAGAATATATGGATTGCAACTTCAGTGGACATATACAAAGTGTTAAGACCACTATCAAAATTAAAACCCATGAGATACCACGTAGAGATTTTTTTCGGTACCTAAGCTCGATGATTGGTAAGGATAGGGAGATTGACGAAGATGTGGAACATAGGATAAAAGCTGGATAACTGAAATGGAAACTAGCTTCTGGAGTGCTTTGTGATAGACGAATGCCAACAAAATTAAAAGGCAAATTTTGCAAGACAGTGGTTAGACCAACTATGACATATAGAGCAGAATGTTGGCCAATTAAGAAGACACATATTCATATGATGAATATAGCAAAAATGAGAATACTTAAGTCGATGTGTGGTAAAACTAGGAAAGATAAAATTAGAAATAAGCGCTTTCGAGAGCATTTAGGGGTAGCACCAATAGGAGATAAGATTAGAGAAACTCGTTTAAAATGGTTTTGGCATATTGAGCGTAGGCCGGTAATGGCACCAGTGAGACAAAGTTTAGCTAAACAGGTGAATGGCCCATCAAGAGGTAGGGGTAGGCCGAAAAAAACATTGATAGAGGTCATTGATTCATATTTGAAGAAGTTTAACTTATCGAAAGATTTGGCTCAAAATAAAATGGAATGGAAAAACAGAATTTATGTAGCCAACCCCAACATGGTTGGAATAAGGCTCTGATGATGATGATGATGATGATAATTTTTCTAAAAAGCACAAACACAGATACAACATGACACGGACACGCCAACAGAGCATTTCTCAAAAAAGTAGGACACAGACACGTTGGAGACACTTAATAATAGAAATTTATTTTTATATAATCAAATACTAAAAATATAATATCATTTTAACTTTTTGATCAATTTAGCAATCAAAAAATAAAAATTCAAGTATCAACTAACAAATATAAAATAAAAAAGGACAATTTAAAAAATAAAAAAATATGACACTTTTTTTATGTGTCTAAACCTTGTCCGGCTTATGTCCGAAGCGTGTCCTTGCATGTCTGAACCGTATCTGAAATTTAAAAAATAAAAAAATCTATAGGACACTTTTTTCATTTGTCCGACACGTGTCCATATCCCAAACGTGTCAGACATTGATACACTGGCCCCAAAGTGGTGTCCAAGCTTCCTAGCGGTTTTTCAAGGCTAGAAGACAAGACAGCCAATAGGTGGTGGAAGCTAGTATAATGGCCTTTATTTTGTTGATTAAGCAATATAATCTGATTCGGAGGGTGTTGTGAGAAGGCATAGCCATTTAGGGCACATGCCTACTCAACTACTAAGAGTCTCTTTCCTATTCTCAATGTTATAAGTGACTGGTCCTAAATACTTTGTTTCATTTATTGATGACACAAGAAGGTGGACTGCTATGAACCTAACGAAATCTTGTGATTGAGCTGCCCACAATATTAAAATTTTCATAAAATGGTTGGCACAACATTCAATAGTTAAATTTGTAGTTAGATAAATGAGAATACTTCCTAAGAATTTTAGTCATATCTAACAACAAATAGAAAAGAGTTTCAAACCTCATGCCCATAAACACCTAAGCAAAATGGGAGCTAGAGAATGCAAAAATAAAATAAAATAAAATAAAAAATAGATGATGCAAGACCATGAACACTAACCTAAGATGAAGTGTATGAGATCAATTAACATCTAACATGCATAATTCAAATCATAAAATAGCACTATGTCACCCTAAGATATGCTGAATTTCAGGCTGTCAATTAGGCAGTAAGTGTAAAGCCTATTCACAATCCTACAATGCAAGTTCCTTTTGCATTTTGATTCAGGTTTCCAATGGGAAGACTCAACTACACTAACCTAGGGACCCCTTTTACTCAATCAGATTGGCCTTGAATTCCTTTAGGGCCAATTTTGTAATTTACTAATAGATCAGAGTAAATAGGCAACGGTCAATTTTTTTTCCTGTATTGTGTTTGGCGACCCCTCTAATAGATAAAGTAAAGTCGCCAGCTGTACTTCTCCACAAGGGTATCCTGTTGAACACAATGCTGGATGGGCGGTTGAGTTTCTACACGAGTATTACACGGAACTATTAATGTAGTTCCATCTGGACCTACATGGGCTAATCACATAAGCCCAGACCCACTTGCTATTATCACATGTGGTCAAAACATGTAATCATGTACAGTTGTATAAATTCCTCAGTAGAAGATCTAATTATACAGTCATTAATTGTAATTACCCTATCATAGGGATTGTAATTGTCAAGCTTCCTATATTTGGAGACAGATTAATCTATATAAGAAGATGTAATCTCTCATTGAGATCATCAGAAATTTTTCACAGAAACTACTGTGTGTGTAATACTGTTGTCAGTACATGGTATCAGAGCTTCAAATACTCTCGTGAGAAAGAGGGTGATGTTCTGAATTAACAAAACTCTCTCTACAAAGTTTCTGGGTGATATCTTTTCATCTTCCAAGCATTGGAAGCCATCAAAGTTTCGTTTCTTCACATCTACTCCAAGAATCCAGCCAACCAAAGGTCTGATTATGCTCTGATCATAAATGGCCCACCTCAAATCATCATAACCACTTCTGAATACCACCACTATCCTGGTCGTCTGAATATTCTGAAGTTTTTGGTGATTTTTTGTGAGGTTTTTTCATCACAAAGGTAGGATTTACCTTAGCCCAGTCTTCATTCATGCCTACACCACCATCTTCTACCAGTCTTCATTCCTACCTACGCCACCATCTTCTACCAGTGTTAACTCCTGTGACCCCAAAAATGATTCAACAAATGATCCTTCATGCCTTCTCCACTTTGGGTGTTTCAGGTAAACATGAAAATCTTGAAGTCCAGATAAAGTCTCCTATTACATAAGCATAGGCAATATCTGTGAATTCCGTCCATAGGGCACAAAAACAGAGTAAAAATCCTGGACAGATTGATCCCCTTGGTAGTATTGTGCAATCTCATGTTCTTGCTAGAACCATCTCACAGGATTTTCTTGATGATAGATTCTGTTTAGGTAATCCCACATATCTTTTGCTAGTTTATAGAGTTTGCGATGTATAAAGAATTGGGGTCCACTGATGCCAGGATCCAGCTCATTATTTGAGCCTCGTCGGTTTCCCATTGTTCAGCCTTGTCCTCGTCTATGGGTTTGATCTTAGACCCAATGATATGACCCCACAGTCTCTTACCTTTAAGGTATAATTCCATCTGGAAAGCCTAAGAGTTATAATTCTTTCCAGTGAATTGAAGCAGATTCATATCTGATTTACCCATTACTATAGTAAATGAAGCACAATAATCACAACTATAGATGAAAACAGCCCCCATAGTGATAAACAATGTAATAGTGTGACTCACAATCAAGGATCAAAATAGCGGCAGCGGATAGCGTCATAGCCGGTCACCAAAACGCTACGTAGCGGTAGCGGGGCTACGTAGCAGCATAGTGGTGTGATTCAAAAAAATTTGAAAAAATTCCAAAAAATCCAAAAAATTGTAATGAACTAGAATATGTGTTTGTTTTGCCAAAAAGCCTAAAATAACGGGGCGTAGCGGTTCCCTGAATGCATGATGTCCTATATCGCTGTATAATTAAAAAATAATAGTATCATTCTTAATTTTCACATAGTATCAAGAATCAAGATTCAAGACACAAAGTCAAGACTCAAAAGTCAAGAATTTAAGATTTAGAGAGATTAGTCACTAGAGTCAGTGACTCAACAATCAACATTCAACACAATAAATGACATAATAAATAATAACTTTATAAATAACATTGTACTTAAAGAGTTGAGACATAAGAGTTAATATAAAGTTAAGATTTGATAAATGATTAGAGGAATACCTCTACCACCAAAAGTAATATTAGTATGAACATAAAAAATTAAATAAATTCAAATAAACAAGAAAGAAAGTATGATTCATTAATGGGATTCATAGATCTAACACTTGGGAGTAATTTTTAAGTGATTTAGTTGGTGTTTCTTCAAGAAAAAAAAAATTTTTCAAAAAATAAAAAAATCCGAGAATAAAAAATAAATAATAAATAAATAAACCATAGAAAATGGGGGATTTGATCTATGAGAAATGAGAAATATAGATCTATCACTTACAAGCCATTTCCAAGAGATTCATGAGGGAGAAAAGAGGAATAGAGCCATAGATCTAAGAAAACCACAAAAAAAAATACCTTTTGAAAGATGCCTTTTGACTCCAAAGAAGAGGAATGATCTAGATTTGTAGATCTTAATGTGTTTTTGGACTCTTGTTGCCTTTGATTTGAAGGAGGAGGGAGGTAGGACCAAAAAACAGTGGAAAGGGAAAAGAAAAGATGGAGACAGGAGTGAAAAATGTAGAAAAATGGGTGTCAGAGCATTTAAATAGGCCCAGCCTGCTACAGCTATTTCGTAGCAGCCGTAGCGGAAAAATAGCGGCCGTTATTTTCCTGTAGCAGCCGCTACGCCCCGCTACGGGTGTTAGCGCCGCTAACACCTCCATGGCATGGCGGTGCCGGCCGCTACTGCCGATATAGCGGCCACTACGCTTTATAACGGCCGCTATTTTATTCCTTGCTCACAACAGGCTTTTCAAGCCAAGGAAATCTTTAAATTCATCAATAAATATGCAAAACAGAAATCCAGAATCAATAGGAGTATCAAAAATTCAGATCTGGATCACTGGGGTGATCAAATCTCAAAAACTATCCAAAGGATGCCAGGCGCTCACAAAGGGGTCAAAAAGTTTGATCAGTATGCAAGAAACTGTCAACAGCAACAAGAGAAACCAACTGATATAGATAAACAACGATAAAAAGGGACCAATATGCTCTGTTACAGCAAACAAAGAACAGCAGTTGCACAACGGTGAAAAAAATAGCCAAAAAAGAACACAGGCGACCTTGGATTGTTGGAGTGGATTGGGCACAGTAGCAAAAAATAGTGTCCAATGAGCAATCAGATACTAAAGAAGTAAGAAGGAACAACCAACGCACCAACAGAAGTAGTCCTTTCTCAAAAAGAGGCCAGATCCATCATTTTGGACAGCTGTGATAAAAAAATTGCCAAAAACTGAAAAACCACGAGAAATTGCAGAAATCCTACCGCTATGATGCAAAAAAACTCGTAAAAATCAACAAAAGCTTCAGAATATTCCGACGACCAGGATAGTGGTAGTATTCAGAAGTGTTTATGATGATCTGAGGTGGGCCATGTATGATTGAACATAATCAGACCTCCGGTTGGTTGGATTCTTGGAGCAGATGTGAAGAAGAGAAACTTCAATGGCTTCTAATGCTTAGAAGATGAAAAAATATCACCCAGAAACTCTGTAGAGAGAGTTTTGTTAATTCAGAACATCACCCTCTTTCTCACAAGAGTTTTGTAAAATGTGCCTTTTTAGGATATGCTTCTCATCAAAAGGGTTTTCTATGCTATGATCCAGCAGTCAAACGTGTTCGAATTTCTTGCCATGTTTTGTTTTTTTAAAACCAATATTTTTTCATCATCATTCTGATCTATTGCCTTTAGTCACTCCATCTAGTTTACCCGCCTTCTCTCCTTCTGATTCTTCCTTATCTTCACAAAGATTTAAACCAAATGTGTATGTTTGACGGAGACGAATAGATACTACCACACTTCCTCCATCACAACTACCTAATCTGATGCCTGATCCAGACCCAGTGCTTCTGTTTCGCCATTCTACACGTATCACCCGTGCTCCTAATCGCTACGGGCATTCTCATACCTCTTTACTTGCAACTTTGTCTTCTATTTCTATTCCTCACTTTTACTCTTAGGCTGTAAAGCATGAATGTTGGCAACGGGCGATGCAAGACGAATTAAATGCCATTCAAGGAAATCACACATGGGATGCTGTCCCCTATCCAACCACAGTTAAGCTTGTTGGGTGCAAATGGGTCTTCTCCGTAAAAATGAAGTCTGATGGATCCTTGAATAAATATAAAGCTCGACTTGTGGCACTTAGAAATCTTTAGGAATATGGCATTGACTATGACAAGACTGTTGCCCTAGTGGCTAAAATGACTACGGTTCGCACTATTCCTACCATTGCCACATCTCAATCATGGCCTCTATTTCAGCTTGATGTAAAAAATGCATTCCTACATGGCGATCTAAAAGAAAAAGTGTATATGAGGCTCCCTCAAGGTTATTCAGTTTTGAGCGATCGTTGTGTTGCTCGTTTGTGGCGCTCTCTATATGGTCTTAAACAGTCTCCTCGGGCGTGGTTTGAAAATTTTCATGATGCATTACTCAAATTGAAATTCTGCCAAAGTCTGTACGATCCATCCATGTTTCTTCATTATACATCTACTAGCATTATTGTGCTCCTCGTATACATAGATGACATCATCATAATAGGTACGAATGCTGGATGATTAAAGAACTTCAAATTTCTCATCATCAATCTTTCCAAATGAAAGACTTGGGCCCTCTCACCTATTTCCTAGGTCTGGAAGTTCATCAATTTGCAAAAGGCTTGGTTTTGGATCAACACAAATGTACTCTTGATCTCATTAATATGGCTGGCCTCTCTCACTCTACTCCAGTTGATAACCCACTTGAAGTGAATTTGAAATTAACTAAAGACAGTGGTGATCTTCTTCTTGATCCGACCTTCTACCGCCAGTTAGTTGGCGGCTTGATCTACTTGACTAATACTCGGCTAGATATTGCGTATGTAGTCAATATACTGAGTCAATTCATGACTACTCCACGTCACCTCCACCTAGCAGCCGCCCTGCATATTATACGATATCTACTTGGCACACCTAATCGTAGTTTATTCTATCCGGCTGGAACCTCACTAGATCTGACTACTTACTCCAATGCCAATTGGGCCGGATGCCAAGACACCCGTCGATCGACAATAAGATGGTATATGTTTCTAGGCAATGCTTTGATCTTACGAAAATGTAAGAAGCAAGAGAGAGTTTTCAAATCCTCTACTGAAGCTGAATATTAGGCCATATTCGCCACTTGTTTGGGAATCCTATGGCTACGTGGTTTACTTAAAGAATTGGTTTTTTCTCAAAAGCTTCCTACACCTCTTCATGCAGATAATACAAGTGTCGTTCAGATTATTGAAAATCCGATCTTTCACGAAAGGATCAAACGCATCGAGCTTGATTTTCATTTTATCAAAGATGAGTATCTACGTGACATTATCTTTCATTCATCTCTTCAGCACTTCAGATTGCATATATGTTTACCAAAGGGCTTCCGCGACCTCGACATCAATTCTCGACTGACAAATTGATGCTTGTTGATTCTCCAGCATCAATTTGAGGGGGGGGTGTTAATGTAGTTCCATCTGGACCTACATGGGCTGATCATATAAGCCCAGACCCACTTGCTAATTCTCATTATCACATATGGTCAAACATGTAATCATGTACAATTGTATAAATTCCTCATTAGGAGATTTAATTATACAGTCATTAATTGTAATTGCCCTATCATAGGGATTGTAATTGTCAAACTTCCTATATTTGGAGATAGATTAATCTATATAAGAAAATGCAATCTCTCATTGAGATCATCAGAAATTATTCAGAAAAACTACTATGTGTAATACTATTGTCATTACAGAACAGTATAACACATACCTAGGACTCCATTGTGGGGCCCACAAAATGATAATCCAAATTGTTCAAATTGATTATCACCCCCTCCATTGATATTTTCTAAAGTTTCAGTTCATTAGAAAGGAGATGATCAGTAGTGATGAAGATAAGTATAGATCCTTTGTTATAGTCATTATATGTGAACTTGTCTCCAGGAAGCCATCATACAGCCCACATAATGATAATCCAAACCATTCAAAATGAATACCATTCCCTCTACTAACATATCCTAAAATTTCAATATAATAGAGCACCATCTGATGGAGTGCATGATTGAAATGTGATTAAATCCATGCCAGGTGTGATCGAACTAGCATGGGACTCCATCGTGGGGCCCACGTAAAGATAATTTGGACCGTTCAAGTTGAATCACATATCCTTCAAGGATATAATTTCATATCAGTAGGAGTGGGGCCCATAATCTGATTGCACCTTATATGATATCATACCAAATGTAATTTTGCAAATAATAATAATAATAATAAGGTAATAGTCACTTTTCATTTACCACGACACCCAAAAAGCTTTTCCATTTAACCAAAAAGTCAACTCCACTTTCAAACTACCACTAATATCCAATGATGTGACATTTAAATTTTTTTCTTGCTCTACAAGTCAAATCACCATACAGCCCCTAAAGGATTTCAAGAATAGGCTAGGCTCAAAATCAGGCAAACCAAAAGTTGTGGCTATGGTTTAATTGGACATAGGCAAACTAGGGTTTGCATTTGCTTCGATTTCAACGAATTGATGATAATCAATGATAATATATGATTTCAAAGTTAGAAACTAAAGCAATGCACACACGATCTTTAGAAATATTAGATTTCATCTGTTTGTGTTCCACTTTGACAAATCAATTTCTTTCATCTGACATAAAGACTCGAAACTAGGGTTCGCAAGTGTTTCAATTTCAATGAATTGATGATAAACAAGGATAATGTACGATTTCGAAGTTAAAAATTGTAGCAAGGAATGCATGATTCTATAAATATTAGATTTCATCGGTATATGTTACCACTTTTACAAATGAATCTGTTTCATATCACAAACATATTCAATCTGTTATTGTTTTATATTATGTTTTTTTTCTGTTACTGTTCTATATTTAGTTATGTATCTTTCAATTTCCATTTCATCTGTTTAATGAATCTCATCTGTTTCATTTTCTCCCAATCTCATCTGCTTAAGCCTCATCACATGCAATTTCATCTATTTCATTCTCATCTGTTTTCAATCTCAACTATTTCAATCCCATTTGTTTCATTTTCTTCAAATTTCATCTGTTTCAATCTCGTATCTTTCATTTCTTTCAATTTCATCTGTTTTAAATATTATCTGTTTAATTTCATTCAATCTCATCTGTTTCAACCTCATCACGTACAATTTCATCTATTTCATTCTCAACTGTTTTCAATCTCATCTATTTCAATCCCATCTGTTTCATTTTCTTCAAATTTCATTTGTTTCAATCTCGTGTCTTTCATTTCTTTCAATTTCATCTGTTTTAAATCTCATCTGTTTAATTCCATTCAATCTCATCTGTTTCAACCTCATCATGTGCAATTTCATCTATTTCATTTTCTTCCAATCTCATCTATTTCACTCTCGTGTCATTTGTTTCTTTCAATTTCATTTGTTTTAAATCTCATCTGTTTCATTTCATGTAATCTCATCTGTTTCAACCTCATCACGTGCAATTTCATCTATTTCATTCTCATCTATTTCATTTTCTTCTAATCTCATCTGTTTCACTCTCGTTTCTTTCATTTCTCTCAATTTCATTTGTTTTAAATCTCATCTATTTCATATGCTTCAATCTAATCTATTTCAACCTCATCATGTGCAATTTCATTTGTTTCATTCTCATCTATTTCATTTTCTTCCAAGCTCATCTATTTCACTCTTGTGTCTTTTATTTCTTTTAATTTCATCTATTTTCAATCTCATATGCTTCAACCTCATCTGTTTCATTTCATTCAATCTCATATGTTTTCAATCATCTGTTTTCAATTGCAAAAACTCTAAAATAGATGAAAATCTTTTTTCAAATGTGAGACAACTTCATTTCTATCAAAAATAACAAACAACAAATCATTATATATATTATCTCAAACATCAGATCCACGATCTACATCTAAATATCATTACAAACAAACTGGAACATTAAGGAACAAAATCAAAATACTTCTACAAACAGATAAAATATCCAATAATAAAAATTAGAAAACACATTGGATCAATGATCAAATTCAGATCTGCAACATCATTAACGAAAAAAAGTTTCAAAAAACAAAGAATAAAGAAAGAAAATCAAAAAAAGAAATATTGAAAACAAATATCATAATGAAATCAAAAAAGGGATAAACAAGAAGACAAATAAAAGAATCGAACAAAAATACATGGAACAAAGAAGAAATAAGAAAGAATGAAGAAAAAAGAAGAAAAAGAAGAAAAAGAGAGAAGGAGAACATACATGGCGCTCCAAAAATATGCAACCAGATCGAATGATTTTAATTTGAAATTGAAATGAAAACGTAATTCTAGCACCTAAATCGCGAAAATAATGTAACAGACCATATCAAGAATATTTTCGGTATGAAATTCCCTTAACAGAAAGAAAAAGGACCTCCGCTCAAATAAAAAATCAAAATGAGGGACCTAGTGGTTTAACACAAATTAAAATGGGTTTAATGTAGTAAAAATGTGAGGAATGGGGACCGGCCACTAAATATCCCTTAAAATATTGAACCAATAAATTGATGAATCTAACAACTGCTGACAACAATACAAGAATGCTTGACGAGTGGCAAAGTTTTAGCTAGTAACTGACGAAGCTAATGAATCCAGAGATTAATAGTGCAAATGTAGTATTGCTGATAATTGGTTTGCATAAAAGATCAAGAAGGCAGATGGGCTAGGTGGTTCAAAGAGGAAAGAAGCAGATGATCATGACCACTTATACAGAATCGGTGCAGATCCACATAATAACAAAAAATGCAACAAACCCAGAGGTAGACTATTAGATTCAGAGAACCAATCTAAAAAGATAATTATATTAGCAAATCTAATCCAAATGCAAATTATTGGATCCAATGATAAACCAACAAACAGATGATCCAATGGATCCAAAAGGCAAACAAATGGATTCAATACCCTATCTAGAGACAAGATGATCAGGTCCAAAATTTAATCCAAATTCAAAAGATCAGAAGCGAAACGATCAATGATCCATGGCCAAATCGAAAAAATAACAAATCCAAAGGCAAAATAAGATTAAAAGAAAAATCAAATTCATAGAGACCAAAATCAAAGGATACAATTACATAAAAGGATCTGATCTAGAGGGAAGAAAAATGATTAAATTTTAACTAAGCAACCAGATTCAAGGAGATAAGCAAATGATCATACATGAAGATGAGATCTAAACCAAATGATGATACCTAAAAATGATATCTAAACCAAAAACCCGAAGAACAGAAAATCATTTAAAAAAGGCAAAGATAAAACAATCATTTCTATACATTGAAATCCTAAAAAAAGAGTGAAGCCAGATGGACAAGGTAAATGAATCGGTTGTGATAAGTCTATTAAATTGCACTTTTTTTTCATTATTTCATGTAGATTTATGGACTTATTTATCATAAATTTGATGAATTTCATAAAATCATACATTAGTGCTTTCAAAGTTGGTTTATGTGAAAATCAGTCTAAATTCATGAAACTGCATGTTTTTATGAAGATTATTCTTTTTTATTATCATATTATTCTCTCAAATATCTTCAAATTCACACGTAAAATGACGTGTTTGTCTTTGCAATGTTGCATAATACACGAAATTCTGAGCAACATGATATATTTGCATGAGTTCATACATGGTGAATTGGGTCCAATGCATAGCATGATAGTTTTCTGCAAGAAATAATTATTTTTTCCCTGTTTGTAGGAAATTTCAGAAATTGGGGCCCACATGAAGTGAAGTTTAAGAGAATTTGAAGAGAAATTCAAGAGAAGAGACGAAGAAAAGGGAAAGAAAAATCCACCTGTAAGACCCACACCCCTTGGGCATGAATCCCACGGGAGTGTGGCCATGCGGGTCCTATCCACTTTTGTTGCAAAAATTTATTCCATTGATCTTAGGTAATTTGAAATTTCAGATTTGTATTGAGAGTTAAAGTTCAGAAAGAATTGGAGACCAAGGAATCCAAGCAAAGAAAGGAGAGAAAAGCAAGGAAGAAAAGAAAGAAAGAAATCGCAAGCACCATTGGACATATCACATGGGGGACCCACAAGCTTTTGTACACCCAAGGTGGGGCCCATCAGTGTTGCAAAAATTCAGAAATCCTCTCTAATTTAAGAAATTTTTCACATTTGGGGCCTATGAAGGATGCTTCCAAACAAGCAAGAGGTGGGACCGTGGGACCCATTTAGAAGTTCTTAAACAACAAGTGACCCAAATTAGAAAGACTTCCTAAGCTCCATTCTTTCTCTCCCCCACTTTCGTAAGCCTTCCCAAACTTGGAACCCAAGCTAGCCCTCTTTCTAGAAAATCATTACAACTTGGGAGACCAAGTTTGCAAAACCCATAAATAGAACATAAAGTGGGGACTGGGGATGTCCAGCACGCACACACACCTCTCTCTCTCTCTCTCTCTCTCTCTCTCTCTCTCTAGTGGATGTCCCACACACCAAGGAGGCCAGCCCTTGGCCGACCACCCCCTTGGATTCTCCACCCACTCCATCAGCATCTCAGCTCTCTTCCGAGGCTTCTTTTTCACATGCGAAAGACAGTGTTGCTGAATTTCCAAAAATGTTGAAGACGATCACCATGGAAGGCTAGTTTATTTTGTTATGGGAAAAGGGTGATGTTTTTGTACTTCTATTGGTCTTGTGCATAGATAGGACTAAAATCAGATTTATTTAGCAATTGTAATGTAAAAGAATGGTCTTGGTGATAGTTGCTTAACTCTATAAATCTCTTTGATGCCTTAATTTATCCAGATATTTGGCAACCTTAGGATCAATGTAGGGTTTCCACATAGAGGTCTTGTGTGGTGAATGTTTGAATCACCATTCCAGAAGTTACTTGTTTAAAATAACTGATTTGTTCTTTTTCGACAATGATTGACCACCCATGTTGGAAAAAGAGGTTCAAAGCTACTCCCACTTCAAATTATTAGGAAGAAATTAATCCCAAGACCCTGGAAAATTCTAGTTTCACAGTTAAATCTTTTAATTTCAGCTCTGATTTTAATTTTTATTTTTGTGAAATTGGTTGTTTTTACTAGTTTTCTTTGGTTGCAGCTTACTTTTCTAGATTAGGATTTTTAGTCTTAGGGTTTTTAGACTAAGATCTTTTAATTGGATGTAAAGTTGTAATTAATTTCCAGATTATTCGTTGGTGGTCATATAGGTTTTGTTTAGGTTAATTTTAGATTATAAATAGGTTAGGTCAAGTGTGAAGCTACTACATTCCCTGTGGATCGACCTCAGACTGACCGAGCTATTACTACGTCGTGACTCCTAACAACCCTGCACTTGGGGTAACGATCAGGTTGCGACGGATATAACTTGGTGGCAGATTTCCAAAGAACTAAGCAAGCAACAAAGAAAAATAAGAGGAGATTGAGAATAGGGTCCAGCAAAAAGATGAGAGCTGCGTCATTTCAGAGATCTGCCACTCTAGTTTGCAGTTCTTATTGCTTGAGAGAGCAGTGAGTGGGTGCAGGAGATAGGAAACAATTTGAACTGTTAAGTGTGGCAGTTTGCTTACATTTTCAGTCATGATATTAGCATTGGTTTGAGCATTAATCTAGTAATATACAGTTACAAGAAGGTACAAAAAATGAGCAGCAGCACTAGAAGCTACAGGTGAAGATGCTTTTGACATGGGGCAGCAGTCAAATTCCAGGCAATGTAGAACTGGATGCGGTGACTTTTGTATTCAACCATGGAGATTACTGATGATAGTCATAAGGAGAAAATAAAAGGCAGAGTTTAAACTTTCTTTGAGAACATGTGAACTTCAAGAGAGATTTTCCATTTCTCTAATGTATTTTACATTGGTGGAACACTAATATATATATATATATATGAGTAATGATCCTGTAAGCTTCTCTTACGGTCTTACGGTATAATCCACCTGTTGGGTTCCACTTGGGACCCCATAAATCATGGAATAGTGGGATATTGAAAGATCCAAGCGGGGCCAGCTTAGATATCAATTTGATGTTAGTCTAATACATTTAACCCATTCATCTATGGTCCACAAGTTTAGCGCCTTTATATAAAAAACAGCAAAATTGACCCTTGATCCAACGGTCCACACCATTCGGATCTATCAAAATACGGTGGGACCTATGCAAATAGGTGAGGGGGCAGGGTTTGGATGGTCCTGGACTAGTAGGTGGCCCCACGTGGTAGCTCATACCGTAAGACTATAAGGGAAACTTGCACAAAATCATTACTTTTATATATATCATCATCATCCTCATTATCAGCATCAAAGCCTTATCCCAACCATGTTGGGGTCGGCTACATGAATTCTGTTTCTCCATTTCGTTATATTTTGAGCCAAATCCTTAGATAAGTTAAACTTCTTCAAATCTAATTTAATGACCTCCATCAATGTTTTCTTCGACCTACCCTTACCTCTTGATAGGCCATCTACCTGAGTAGCCAAACTTTTCCTCACAGGTGCCATAACCAACCGACGCTCAATATGCCCAAACCATCTTAAATGGGTTTCTCTAATATTATCCCATATTGGTGCTACCCCTAAATGCTGTCGAAAGTGCTTACTTCTAATTTTATCTTTCCTAGTTTTACTGCACATCTACCTAAGCATTATGATCTCCGCCACATCCATCTTTTGTTTATGCGTCTTTCTAATTGGCCAACATTCTACTCCATATGTCATAACTGATCTAACCACTGTCCTGTAAAATTTGCCCTTTAATTTTGTTGGCATTCATCTGTCATAAAGCACTCCAGACGCTAGTCTCCACTTGAGCCATCCAGCTTTTATCTTATGCTCAACATCTTCGTCAATCTCCCCATCTTTACTAATCATCGAGCCCAGATATTGAAAAAAATCTCTACGTGGTATCTCATGAGTTTCAATTTTGACAGTGTTTTCAACACTTTGTATATGTCCACTGAAACTGCAACCATATATTCTGTCTTTGTACGACTTATTTTAAAGCCTTTAAATTCTAATACCCCCCGCCATCTCTCGAGTTTTGCATTTATACCATCTCTTGATTCATCTACCAATACTATATCATCTGCAAACATACACCACAGTACTTCTTCTTAAAAATGCGCAGTTAACTCATCCATAATCAATGTAAAGAAGTAAGGGCCTAAGATTGATCCCTGATACAAACCTATAGTCACTGAGAATCCACCTGTTTCTCCACATGTGGTTCTCACATTTGTTGCTGCTCCTTCATACATATCCTTAATATTTTCAATGTAACCACTGAGAACATTCATTTTCTTCAAAACCTACCAAATTAAATTCCTCTGTGTCCTATCATAGGCTTTTTCTAAATCAATAAAGACCGGTTCTAAATCGAGAAAAAATCCGCCAGTTTTTGCTGCCGATCCCAAGCCCGGGTAAAGGAAGAGGATTGCGTTAAGTAAGTTGACAGCCAGCGTAAAACTTTGTCAAAACCCAAACATTACTTTTATATATATATATATAGGATTAGTGAAATAACCAAGATAAAGATGATCTGATTTAAAATCCTAATCCATATCTAATATGCTAACAAGATAAGGTTTGTCATCATATTAGTTATGGATTAGGATTTTAGAATAGGCTTATCTTTACCTTAATTACCTCATTGTACCCTATATATATGCGTGTGTGTGTGTTCTGCCAAATCTCTCTCAAAGTTCACAAGAAAGAGAATTCATAAGACAATACCCTTAAACACTATGGGTAGTGCCGACTTACCTAAACACATTCCGGGCAAAGCACATTTCCTTTGTCTTCACAATTGGAGAGGCCAGTTGCTGAAACCATACAGAAAGTGACCCCCCCTGCAGCAACACGGTGGTAAATGTTAAGAGAGCTGTCCATAAAAAATTAAAGTATAATATCACAGTAAAAGAAAAATAACCAAGCAACTCTGTGATGGGGCCGGAGTTTGACCATTGAATTTTTGTCAGACCCAAGATGTAGAAGCACATAAAATGAATAGAACTCGGCTTCATTCTTGTTAATTGAATTGGACCTTCGATTGATTTCATACAATTCATAAAGAGATACAAGGGACTTCACAAGCTGCTCCATGTTGAGGTAGTGCAAGGAAGAAATATTAGGGTTCCCGTTACAGCTGGAAAGCTTGTGGTTAGACATGATATGGAATTCAACCTGCATGGAGAAGTAGAAAGACAGTCATGCCATAATATACGACTGTAAATGATGGACAAGCACACAATAAAAGGCTTAGGCAAAAGGAGGGTTGCATTAAATGGACAGCCAACTATAAAAAGCTTGCTGGATTTGAATCTGAGTTTACAATTATTCTAATGATAGGCTCTCCATGGATCAACATTGCTTTGTGATTGTGATCCACTTCACTCTTTAGTATGCTCACCATTGACTGCAATTTGCAAACAATTAAGTCGATGCTTTCTTGATCTCCATTATCCACCTTACCTAGACTATGAATTCACACCACTTCATTTACAACTTTTGATTAGGTTTATCAATATGGACCCTTATCTTCAGGAGTATGGTCACAACCAGATTAATGCCATGTATAATATAGGAGTTTTCTCGCCCATTCTGAATCACTCCTCATCCAAATTGCCTTGGTTTCCCAATAGGAGATGGCAAACATCCATGATGGGCAACTATAGAGGTAAAAATAGAAAATAAAGCTCAAAATATCTAGAAAAAAAAGGGGGCGTGCGGGGATCAAAATGCAGGATATGAGCATTTTAGCATACTAGGAATAATCAAATACAGAGACAAAAAAACGAAGCCAGTAATCATGATCTGAATATTCAAATCTAAGCTTGGGCACAAAAAACAAGATTCATCCCCACTCTGCTCTAGAAAAATTCATGTAAGTCAAGTGAAAATTGCAAATAATTTCAGTTTCATGTAGTCTATATCAGCCCAATTGGTCAGCATTCTAAGACTACAACAGTGCATAAAAGTAGAAGCGGCTGATAATTTGAACCAATATATTTGAATCAACCTATGCACTAATTCAATCAGATTTATCATATCAATTCTACTCGTCCGCCTACATGTGAGCTAATAATTTGAATCATGATTACTACCAAAAGGTCACACACATGGATTCCATAGAAAATACCAGCTTCTACACTGTGGAGGGGACTAAGTCATCCTGAGAGGAAACCATGCACATAAATTTTGAAAGTGAAATTTCATAACATATATGTTGGATTGATTATATTACAGAATCAAGAAATACAAAGAAAGTTATTAACTTCATTATGAAATTTACAGTGAAATAAAACTTAGTTCCAGAGATACTCTACCATTTTCTCATACATGCTGATCACTTGGTCATTAATAATATTTTGCATGCCAAGATCTTGACGAATAGATCTTGTCCTATCAAAGACAAAGTCATGAACTACATCAAACGGGTATTCTGAAGATTCCATTAACTTGAACAGGTATTCCAAGGTTTCCTGCAATACTGGAAGAGGCCGTATATCCAATGCTTGCATGTTCGTGGTAGAGATAGTTCTGCAAAACTAGTGATCAGGATATTAGATTAATTGTCACAGTAATACTTAAAATCAAAACAATATATGCAATGAACAACATAGAAATAAGAAACAAATACAAAAGAGAAATTGGATTGAAGACTAAAGGAAAAAGTGTAAATTATAGCATCCATGGATTACGTCGACATGCATCACCAAAGCATTTTATATGTAGCACATAATCGAACATCTTTAACAAAGATTTTATTGTGTTTGTGTGTGTGTGTGTGTGAGAGAGAGAGAAAGAGAGAGAGGGAAGAGTAGAGTGAGTAGATCTTGTAAAGACCCGACCCATAAGTATATGTATTAAGGGTAATTAATAGTAATCGGTAGTAATTAATTGAGTTTATTAGCTTTCCAAGTTGTTTTAGATGTGGACTTAGTTTGAGGATTAGAACATATTTTGATTAGCTTTGGGAAGTTTCAGGTGCGTTTTGGCCAAGTCAAATCATTTTAGGGGCCTACGTGTAATTTTGGAAAATTCTAGTGGTTATTTGTAATTTCAAGAAATTCTTGTTCCAACTCCGTTTGATAGATAAAACCATCCCCTGCAGCTTTCCTGTTTTGTCTAAACTCATTTGGATCCTTGAA
Organism: Sextonia rubra; assembly: GCA_037013555.1. NCBI lineage: Eukaryota > Viridiplantae > Streptophyta > Magnoliopsida > Laurales > Lauraceae > Sextonia > Sextonia rubra. The sequence continues at coordinate 73,229,505 of JASUAD010000001.1, forward strand.
AACCTTTGTTTTGTCATTTTCAATCATTGGAAGTCACTGCGGTCAAACCCCTTGAAATCTAGTCAAAATTCCAACATCTTTGAAACAAGTCAAATTTGGGCTCATTAGAAAGAAGATTTAATTACATGCATTTTTGTCTCTTACAGTGAGTCGTTTTGACCTACGGATTGCAAGTTATGGCCCCATCAATTGTTTAAGCAGTGGGACCCACCATCATAAAAAATTTAACACCTTTCTCTTCATTTTTCCCCTTAATTTTATTCATTCCACCCCAGCCACGAAATGTCTCTGCAATAGTGGCAAAAAGAACTAAAGACAGATTTCAAGAAAGAGTGTTTGTATGGGATAAGGCAATTTCTCAGTTACTTCAAAATTATTGTGAAATTACAATTAAATTCTAGGCAAACACTAGACTCATAGTCGATTATGGAAATTATTGGCATCCCTAACCCATAATAACAAATGACATTGAAAAGATCTTCGATTGTAGAGGGCTAAAGATCTTCTTCAATATTCTCCAATCACTCTAACCTAATGCCATAGGCAATGGGTTGAGCAGACTCTTCTCAAGGAATTCAAAAGTTCGAAGCAAACTTCCTACTCTAAGAAATATGATCCATTTACAAGGGCAAAAGGACAGTATTTATAGGCCCCTTGAAGAGCGTGGCAACAAGATGAGTGTCTTGCCCTAGGTGTGGCAACAGCATTTCATTGGCAACACCTATCAATCTATGGCCTCCATATGCAACAAGTTGCAAAGGGGACAACACCTTTTTGTTGCTTGGGCTTCGTTTCATGACAACAGATCTATCAATCCGCAATGATACATGTTGAAGGTCGGTAGGCTTTACATTGTAATATCCAAGGCCCTATCGGATCCTATGGTGTGCATAGGCCAATAGTTAAGGAAATTGTGGACCTTGTTCTTTATATTCAATTGATTTGATCTAGTTGGTGTGGTCTATGATTATTTACTTCTTGTTGGGTAACAAGAGTAGTGCCCACAAGCCTTAACAGATATGTCTAAGTTATATTGTGGAGATGTGGGACCGAAGGAGTTTGCCTTATATGGTAAGTAGGGTTCAAATGGGACCCTCGGATTAAATTATTTTGGTGCAATCTCCATACGTAAGGAAGGAAGGGTAGTAAACTTGTGCTGCCTTTAGAGATGGGACCCAATACTAGGTGCACCAACTCCAAACCTAGAATAGGGCTTGCGCATATTCCTTGTAGTTCTTTTGTGCACAAGAGACTTCTAAAGGGACTCTGACCCTTGGTCGATATATATCCCTATAAGCCCATCATTTCTTTCATTCTATTTTTCCATATTTATTCTTTGAGAGAGAACGAAACCCTAAGGGAGAGAGAGAGAGAAAGAGAGAGAGATTATGGCTTGGGATTTAGGAGAAGACAACGATTTCTGCAAAGGAGAAGAAGAAAATCAGCATACAAGAGTCTAGTGGATGACCTACTCTTGCCCGCATATCGTGAACGCAGCGCTTTTCTACAAAAGGTGAGTAAATCTCCTAATCTAGTGGCTTTCAAAATATTCTATTCTAGTTAGCGCTCAAGTTGTGTGGATACATGTGGAAAAAGGGAATAATCACACTTTGAGGTGATGTAATTCAATGGCGGAATTTCATCAAAAAAATAATAAAAAAATTCAATGTTTGAATTGTGGTGGATGTTATTAACACTATTGCATTGGCTGTATGTGGATAAAAGCCCTCAGGCCTTGGTCGACAGTGCATTGGGTTCAAAACCCTAGACACTAGGAAGCTAGAGCCCTAAGGGTGATCAAATCCAAGTCCAAGGGAAAAGGGGTATTGGTTTTGTCGAACCCTAGGGTTTGTTGTAGTGGAAGGCCGAAACCCTATATCAGGAATTACAGCCTTAGCTGAACTCTAGAATGGATTTCAACCTTGATATTAATGAGAAACCCTAGATTGCTTTTCTATACCTTAGTTGGGTTTAAGTGGTGAGCCTCTTTTGATGATGATAACATTATCTCACAACTTGGGCTAAGGATTATATACAAAGACTGAATTCACTTTTCACTAATGGTATGAATTATACTGCTTTTGAGATGGTTTGGGAATGTTGACCACAAGATGATAATGGCATTGGTAAGAAAAAGTTCGGCTATGCAGATTGATGGCCCACCAATGGGAAAAGGTTGGCCGAAGAAGACGTGGATGGCAATAATAAAATTGGATCTGAAAAAGTTTAACTTATTTGATGATTTGGCTTAAGATAGGTCGGAATGGAGAAATAAAATTCATGTAGCTAACCCCAACATCGTTGCGACAAGGCTTGGATGATAATGATGATGATGATGATGGTATGAATTATACGGCATTTATGATTATGCTTATGAATATGATGTGTATGGATGAAAATTGGTGCAGCCCCGGACTCTGATCGAGTGTAGATCAATCTCTCGAAGGATTGATCGAATCCAGAGACAGATTCCAGCCCCAAAGGCACCTTCACAAGAGGAAAAACACCATAACAGAGATAAATCTCAAAAGAGAACTTTGATAAATCTCCAAAGAGAACTTTAATTGATTAAAATAAGCATGTCCATTACAATGAAAAGCTCCTCCTTATATAGGAGCGATTTTTCTAAATTAGAAAAGACTAACCCTAAACAGTCATGGCCTACTAAAATAAATTAAGCAACAACTAAATCCTATTAAGCAATTACTAAATATTAATCCAACATAAAATAAAAAATAAACATATTAATTAGGAACTATCTAATTAAAGATAGAGATCCCTGATCTTGTATATATCATGGATCAAGTGGGGCCCATCAAAGTGGCCCATCAATGCCAAGCCGAATCTTGGATCTAGCCTACATCAGCTCTCCTCGGCTTGTAAAAACTTAACTCCAATGATTTTGCCAACTTAAGAAATATCGAGAAGAATTCAACCGCAAGTTGGGGGAAAGGTCCTCCTGGGTCAAAAATCAATCGCACAAACTTCTGATGTATCTTTCGATCTTCATTTTCTATACACACCGTAGAAGCTCGATGCGTCCATTTCCTCCATGTAAAAGTAAATTGGAGGAGTGGCATCTTTTAATGTCTGCATTTAACTTGGATGTATAATCACACCATTAGATACCTTAAAGAGTAACCATGCAAACAGGTCACAATCCTCAGATATCCATCAGTGGTCTCCTGAAGATGAAGTAAATGTGGGGAACTTCAACAATTTGATCTGCTTGCGAAATCATCGAATCAACTAATTTGATTTCCAATGACCCAATTGTATTTGCTAGAAGCAGAGTTACAATCAGATCTTTCTGATGTTTAATAGTTTTGTTAACTTGCTCAAAGTCTTGAATATATGCTTGTCTTTTTTCTTCCTCAACTCTTCGCGGCTCATGGATGACATTGTCTTGATCAATGTTGTTTGAACCCATAAAGTCAGTGTTGCCATAAAATTGCTCAAAGTCTGCAATGTCTTCTTACATTTGTTCTTCCTCAACCTTTTGTGGCTCTTGATTAACACTATCTTGAACATATTCTACTTGTTCTGAAATTTTCATGAGATCAGCTTTGCCTTGATCTTGCTCAGTTGTTGCATCCTTAATATCAAATGTCATAATTGGCATCGCCTTTGGTGCAATCATGATGTCATAGTTCTGAATTTCTTCTTTTTGCTCTTTCTGTGGTTCTTCAGTTGAAGATGATGACGTAAATGAAGACCGAGCTGTTAATGCTAATGGACAGTGTCCAATCCATTTTCTTTCCCATTGAATGGTATATGTATTCATCAATTTATTATGGCGCGCTTTCAGGTTAAAAATCCATGGTCGTCCAAAAATAATATAAGCAATATTCATATGGATCACATCACACCAAATTTTGTCTTCATAATTACCAACCTTGAATGATACCAAGCATCTATGAGTTTCGGGAATAACATAACCATTAGACCATGTAACTTGGTAGGGCTTACAAAGCTTCTCAATTGGCAGTTGAAGCTTATCAATGACCTCTTGTGCGCCAAAATTCATTACACTACCATTGTCAATAATCAAATTAATAGCTCTGTCTTTGACTCTCACCTGCATGCAGAATTTCTTAGCTAGTCTTCATTTTTCTTCTTCCTTCTCACTTGTGTTAAGGAGGCGGCAAATGACAAACGTGGGATTATCTTCTCCAGCAAACAGTCTCTCCACAACATGTGCTATTTGTTTTTGTTAAGATGCGCATAATCGCATGCGAGACCATCGAAGCATATGTTCAACATGAAAGGCTTCTAAGTATGCTTCCTGACTAATGTCGCAACAATTCATATTCTCCAAGATATCTGGACTCTGGTCTCAAGCCTTTGATGTAACAACCTAAAATATGTGTTTCAATCTCCTCTAGTTCACATATATCTTGCAACTCTCGAAATTGGCGAGTTTTCTCATCAACTGTTAATTCTTCTTGCTTCAAATTCAAAAATTGCTCAAAGTATAACTCATTCTCAAGATACCAATTTCTATATTTGTATTAATACACAAACCTTTGAACCTCAACTGAGTGTCCAAAAATTCTCATGATGATTTGGATTCAAAATTCAACTACCTGAAAAAGGATAAGCTGACCTGATTTGTTGATCACAGTATGTTGGTGATGATGGATTGATGATTTGAACCATATGATCTTGGTCAACGGGCTTTGGACCAGGTTTTTTTTTCTTTTTCTTTTTTGGTGGGTCAAGTCAGACCTAGACTGTAGGCCCAGAAAGTAGTCGGGTTCACTTGAGCTGGGTCAACCCAAACTATGGATCCAAACAGAGGAGGATTCGAAATGGTTCCTCGGGGGCATGTGTGAACAAAAATAGAGGAATGGCCTCTTCTTTTTTTTGTCTTGATGCTGGGTAACAAACAAAACAGTGAAGGGTACTCTTCCTATTGCAAACAGAAGGAGAAAAGGGAGTGCAATGGAACCTCAGCGATGGAGCACCTAGTTGGCTGTGGCAATGGTTGCGAGCAGTGGAGACTTCGGTGACGGTCATGGCAAGGCTCTGGCTGGTAGACAAAGGTGGTGTTGATGACGATACGATGTGATGGAGGCCGCAGTGACCGACGGGTGCCAGGCATGCTCTCATACTCAAATTCCTTCTCTCGTCTGCTTCTTCTTCCTTTTTTTTCTTTTTTTTTTTTTGTTTTTTTCGCTTCTAGGTGCAAGGCTCAATTGATAAAAACCGAAGGGGATGGTTGAGGAGGAAAAAGGGGGTTGGATGGTGGCAGGGGCTTCGGCAAGGCTGTTTGGGGCATGGTTGAGAGTGGAAGGGCTTTAGGCGGTAGCAAATGCTTTGGTTGTGTTTCAACAGAGGTCTGGGAGTGGGTTTGGGGATTTGATTGGCAGAGCGAGGTTGGGAAGGGGTTTTGGGATTGGGGTTTTGGTTTAGGGTTGGATGTGGGGTATACTTGATGGCTTGGGGGTGGCCGTCGGATGAGCAGTTTTTCTTTTTTTTTTTTTTCAATAACTAGATCAGGTCGCAGGGGAACCTAAACTAAGGCCCAATAGTTCAGAAGATGGGCTAAGGCATTGGCACGTGTGACGACGTCCCTTGGTTCTGTCTCGACTTCATTATAGGAAAATAAAAAAAGCATCAAGGAGCTTACTTGTTCTTGAACTTCACGAAGGAAGGGCTTTGCTGCTGTTATCTTTGAATGAAGAAAACAAAGGGCAAAGGGCGAAGGCCATGGAGCTAACGTCAATGAGGACGAAGGGAGGAAGAAAGTCGGTGGCCGATAAAGGTGTTGATGGCATGGTGTAAGAGCTCGACGACACTGGTGACAAGTACCTCCGATCTTGGTCTCCTTCTTCTCGTCCACTGCTTCTTTTTTCCCTTTTTTTTTTTTTTGGTTGGGTTTGGGTTCGATTGGCTGGAACTTTAGGTTGGACAAAGATGGGTTCAACAAGGACATGGGTTTTCAGGGGCATGGAAAGGGTTGAAAAGTGCTATGGATGGATGGGTTGCACAGTTTTTCTACGAGATTTGGGATGAGTTTTGAAAGGGCTCAAGGTTGGGAGAGGTATCTACCATGAGCATGGTTTTGGGTCTATTTGGTTTTGCAAGTTTTTTCACAGGATGGCTAACGAAAGTGGGTTTTTTTTTTTTTTTTTTTTTTTCGGTGCTGGCTTGAGAAAGGAAGGGTTCTGAGGTCCAGGTTTGGGTTCGGATGAGAGATATGTTGGTTGGGGATTGTGTTGATGGTGGCTAACTAAAATGTTAGGGGTTTGGTAAAGTGGTTTCTGGGTTTTCGTTAGGGAGGATGGGCTATGGCTGTTAGTGCTGATGGTAATGGCAGGGGGAAGGTGCATTGGATAATGGCAAAGAGGATTCCAAATATGTGCTGTTAAGTTTGGATGAGCTTGAGGCTACTGATGATAGGTGAAGAGATAGATGGAAGCAATAGAGATGGAAGGATAGACAAACTCCGAGATCGACAAATGTCTTCCCGGCGACCAGATCTCAGCTCTGATACCGAGCTAACGTAGCTTCGAATCTCTGATCAAGTGTAGATCAATCTCCCGAAGAACTGATCGAATCCAGAGATGGGTTCCAGCCCCTAGAGCACCTTCACAAGAGGAAAAACACCATAACAGAGATAAATCTCGAAACAGAACTTTAATCGATTGAAAAAATAAGCATGTCCATTACAATGAAAGGCTCCTCCTTATATAGGAGCGACTGTTTCTAAACTAGGAAAGACTAACCCTAAACCATCATGGCTTATGAAAATAAATTAAGCAACTACTAAACTCTATTAAGCAATTACTAAATATTAATCCAACATAAAATAAGAAATAAACCTATTAATTAAGATCTAATTAAGGAAAGGGATCCCTAATCTTGGACAGATCATGAATATTGGATCTAGCCTGCATCAAAAATATTGTAATAAGTGTCTACTGGTACATGTCGAATAAGGTCAAATTAGAATAATTTCCTTTCCCAGTGGGAAGTATAGGAGACGACTAAACCACTCTAGGAATACTAGTTGTGGCCAGACCATAGGTGGTTTGGGTCATGTGCATTAATTCGTGAAACTCCATTAACAAATACATTTTTATTGTAAAGTGGCTATTTATGCACCACCTGAAATTACAAACTTGAATATCTATCATTGATTACAGCACAAGATACAATGATGAGAAAAAATGGCAAATAGATGAAATCCAAAGTTCGAATGATGAATATGAAACTACACTCATGATGCGTAACAGGGTACCAAATGCGGGCAAGCAAAGATGGAGGGACAAGAGAAATGGAAGGTGGGGATAATAGTGAAACGAAATGGGACTCCAAACAAGAATCCAGCAAGAGCTGAATTGATGGGAAAATTGCATGCCTGATACTATCACAGCATGCCTTTAAATAACGATTCACTAACTATATAAGGTACAAAATTAAGAGGCTGTCTAAAGGCAAAAATAGAAAAATACAGGTAGAGAGAGCTGTACAAAGATAGGATAATCTACAGAGGATCTATCCAAATTTGATTTAATTTAAAGAGCCAGAGCCAGATCTGCCTTGTGTCCATTGGACCGACCCAATGGGCTAGGCCCATCAATCGGGCGGGCCCAGTGACTTGTTTTGACACCCCCCCTCAAGCTCGGCATGCGGAAGCAGTAAGAGATTGTGCAACAATGAGGAGAAGTGCGGAAATGTATGAGCTTTAGTAAAAAGATCAGCCGCATTATCTGCAGATGGCACTGAATGGAGGGAAAGAGTGCCTTGTTTATAATGTTGACGAACAAGACGACAGTCAATTTCGATATGCTTGGTGCGTTCATGAAAGACTTCATTCTGAGTGATTTGACGAGCACTCTGATTGTCACGATACAAAGGTGTAGGACTTTGAAGAGGAATACCCAAATCTTGCAAAAGCCATCGAATCTATATGATCTCAGAAGTAGTGTCAGCGAGGGCACGATATTCAGCTTCTGCCGAAGACTTTGATACTTGTGTTTGTTTCTTACTTCTCCACGAGATTAAAAAATGGCCAAGAAAGAGAAAATCCAGTAGTAGAGCGCCTATCATTAACATCACCTGCCCAATCAAAATCGGAGAAGGCACGAAGAGACAGTGAACTGCTGGAAGAGAGAAGTAAGGCATAATGTTGAGTGCCCTGAAGATAGCGAAGGATGCGCAAAACAGCACCCCAATGTACGGAGGTTGGTTGAGCCATGAATTGGCTAACAATATGAACAGCGAAGGCAATATCAGGGCAAGTGATAGTAAGGTAGACAAGACTGCCTACTACTTCACGGTATCTTGTAGGATTGTCTAGAAGAACACCGTCAGATCTGCGTAAGCGAGCATTTACGTCCAACGGAGGAGAAACTGAAGTGAGATCTGAGAGTCCGGCACGCTGGATGATGTCAGAGCAGTACTTGAGTTGAGACAAAATATATCCGTCTTTTGAATATCCAACTTCAATGCCAAGAAAATAACGAAGAAGACCCATATCTGTCATTTCAAATTGTTGATGAAGAAACTGTTTGAGCTTGGAAATCCCCAGAGAATCGTCCCCGGTGATGATCATGTCATCGACATACAAGAGAAGTATAACCAACCCATTGCCAGTTTGACAGGTGAACAAGGCACTATCATGCATACTTTGCTTGTACCCAAAAGAGGTGATGACGTTAGTAAACCTCTCAAACCATGCTCGAGGGGCCTGCTTAAGACCATATAGTGCTCGCTTCAAAAGGCAAACCTGTGTGGAGGAGTGTGGAAATCCCGGGGGAGGGACCATATAAATTTCTTCATGAAGATATCCATTAAGAAAGGCATTTTTAACATCTAACTGATAAAGTGCCCATTGTCGCACAACTGCAACAGAGATCAAAGTTGGCGCAGCCCTGGATCTTAGATCGATTGTAGAACAATCTCCCAAAAGATTGTTCGAATCCAACTAAGGATTCAAAAACACAATGCAACTCACGATCACAATTAGAGAGAAAATCTCTGGAAACTGAAATTATATTGATAAAAGCATACCCTTACAATGACGAACTGCTCCTTATATAAGAGAGATTAATTCTAAAATAGAAGGCCTAATTGTACACAGACATGAACTACTAAAAATAAAAATAGGAAGTAAATAAAGATAAAGAAGGATAGGGATCCTTGAAGAAGCCAAGGATCAATCGGATGTCCTTCGGGCCTGTGATCTGGGCCGGACTTGGGTTCGGCCTGCATCAGCTCTCCCCGGCTTGGAAAAACTCGACTCCGGCGAGTTGAGTGCTTGATATCTCTCATAAAGATCAGGATTGATGCGCTGGAAGTCAGTAGCTGTAATCCACGTAGCATCAGAAATAGGACGATTCCGCCAGCGTACATAAAACTTCTGATAACCTCCTTGACGTGTAGAAACAATTTGATCATCAAGGACATCAATAATTTCATCAGGAGGTGGAGAATTAACTGGTAAAGAAATAAGCTACTCTTCATTTTCTCCTTCAGTATCATGGCCACGATAGAGAGTAAGATCCTCGACATTGAATAAAGAACTGACGCCTGAATCAGTAAGGATATTAAGAATATAGGCGTTGGGATTAATCTTCCGGAGAATCTTGAAAGGACCTGAGTTACGAGGATGTAATTTCTTGTTAGCTCCAAGTGGCAATCTCTCAGGTCGAATACGCACCATAACCATATCGCCTACATTAAATTCAACAAAGCGACGATGTTTGTCAACTTGCTGCTTATAAACATCATTGCTGGCCGATATATGACAACGTACTTCATTATGGACTTGCTGCATGTGTTAGAAGAAAGTTTCAGCATTAGCACTCACTCTGGCATCAACTGGTAATGGAACAAGATCAACAGGGAGTCGTGGACGAACTCCTGTAACAGCTTCAAATGGTGAAAGTCCAGTTGATCGGTTGACAGAATTATTGTAAGCAAATTCTGCCATAGGGAGCACCTGATCCCAGTTTGTGATACGATCACGTACAAGGCAACGTAACAATTGGCCAAGACTTCCATTCACCACCTCTATTTGTCCATCAGATTGAGGGTGATAAGCAGTAGAGAAATTAAGTTTGGTGTTAGACAACATCCATAATGTCTTCCAGAAGTAGCTCATAAACTTTGTATCGCGGTCAGAAACAATAGTTTTGGGAAGCCCATGAAATCGAACAACTTTTTTGAAGAACAATTTGGCCACCTTGTAAGCATCAGTAGTTGCAGTGCAAGGAATGAAGTGTGCCATATTTGAAAAGCGACCAACAACAACGAAGATGGAATCAACCTTTCTAGCAGTCGTGGGTAAACCGAGCACAAAATCCATGCTAATGTCTTCCCAAGGAGTATGCGGAACAGGCAAAGGCTAATATAATCCAGCGTTCTTCTTGTTTCCTTTGGCAATCTGGCAAGTTCGGCATCTCTCACAAATATGAATCACATTGGTTTTCATGTGAGGCCAATAATATCTGTCACTGACAAGAGCAAGTGTTTTGTCGCGACCCAAGTGTCCGCTACATCCACCTGCATGCAACTCGCGCACAACATATTCACGAATAGAAGTGGCTGGAAGACAGAGTTGCGTACCTTTGAATAGGAAGCCATCATGAAGGCTATAATGAGGATGTTGAATATGACTACCATTAAGGATATCCACATAAATAGAACCAAAATCTTTGTCGGCTGCATAATCTTGTTTGATTTGCTCAAAACCAGGCACATTAATAGACATGGTAGTCAGAAGATGCTTTCTCCGGCTTAATGCATCCGCAATCAGGTTATCCTTTCCAGCTTTATGACGAATGCTAAATTTGAATTCTTGTATATATGCACTCCATTTAGTTTGGTTAACGCTGATCTTCTGCTGAGAGTGTAAATGTTGCAGAGCATCATTATCAGAGTAAAGCACAAACTCATTTGCAATCAAATAATGCCGCCAATGACGAAGTGTTTGGACAAGTGCATAGAACTCCAAATCATATGCAATATACTTTCGCTTGGCATTAGAAAGTTTCTCGCTGAAGAATGCAATAGGATGTCCTTCCTGGCTAAGGACTCCGCCAATGCCAACATTTGAGGCATCGCAAACAATTTCAAATAGCTTGCTAAAATCAGGAACTTACAGAACGGGCGCTGCAGTAATCTTTTGCTTGATCTTCTCAAAAGCCCTGGTGGCTGCATTGGTCCACTTGAAGTCACCTTTCCTCATGCAATTAGTAATAGGAGCCATAATAGTACTGAAATTTCTAATAAACCTTTTGTAAAAATTGGCAAGACCATGAAAACTGTGAACTTCAGTAAGGGTAGTAGGAATTGGCCAATCAAGAATAGCGCTTACTTTTGCAGGATCCATCTTAATTCCTTGTGCAGATACTACATATCCCAAGAAAACAACAGAATCACTCATGAAAGTGCATTTCTTGAGATTGATATAAAAACGCTCCCAACGGAGAAGTTGGCAGACCTTATCTAAATGCTGAAGGTGATCTTCTTTTAACTGGCTGTAAATAAGAATATCATCGAAGTAGACAACAACAAATTTTCCAATATAAGGCTGCAATAATTGTGTCATAACCCACATAAAAGTACTAGGAGCATTGGTTAAACCGAAAGACATAACCATCCATTCAAAGAGACCATCCTTTGTTTTAAAGGAGGTTTTCCATTCATCTCCTGGTCTTATGCGAATTTGATGATATCCGCTCCGTAGGTCAATTTTGGAAAATATACATGCACCAGTCATCATATCTAACATATCATCCAAACGAGGGATAGGAAAGCGATATTTTACCGTGATTTTGTTGATTGCACAGATATCTACACACATTCGCCAGCTTCCATCCTTCTTCGGAGTGAGAAGTGCTGGAACACCACATGGACTGAGACTCTCCTTTATATAACCTTTCTGAAGCAAATCATCAACTTGCCTTTTTAACTCTGCACGTTCTGCTGGACTCATCCGATAAGCAAGTAAGTTAGGCAAAGAAGCTCCTGGAACAAGATCAATAGCATGCTGAATGTTCCTTAGTGGGGGTAGTTCCTTGGGTAACTCATCAGGAACTAAGTCAGCAAATTTGTCCAATACCGGCTTCACTTCCTGAGGAATAGCATGAAAATCATCAGCAACTTGCTTAGTAACTAAGGCATACATGACACCTTGCTCTTTGCTTTCAACTTCAAATTTCCGCATGGTTAAAATATGCGATATAGGAGAAGAAGCGGCGGCGACAGGAGAAGAGGAAGGGGAGGATGGCGGAGTTTGCAAAGGACGCAGCACAACCCGTCTACCTTTCCAATTGAAAGCATACGTATTGTGTTCATGATCTGTAATTACTTTAAGCTTCTGTAACCATGGCCGCCCAAAAAGGATATGTGTAACGTTCATTAGGATGACGTCACATAGAAGAGTATCCTCATAAGTGCTAATCTTAAAAGGCACACAGCATTGCTGACGAACAGGAATAGAATAGTTATCAACCCATGCAACTTTATATGGCCTTGGATGCTTTACCGTGGGAAGTTTAAGCTTATCAACCGCTTCTTGGGAAATAACATTCATAGCACTTCCACCATCAATAATCATATTATATGCTCTGTCCATACATCTGACACGAGACCGAAAAATAGAAGCATGATTCCAATCTTCTTCCTTTGTAGCATCTGCTACTAGTAAACGACGATCTAGAAAAAGAAGCGGAATACCATCATCAGCGTCTGCATAATATACTTGATCTGCTTGATCTTCATAAGGAGGATCTATATCAACTTGCCCTGATTCGACATGCTCATCATGCTGAGTAACAATATCAGGCTCATTGGAAGTATATAAATTACGATGAGAGCATTCATTGGCATAATGTCCTCGTTGCTTGTAGGCATGACAAACAATATCCATCCTGTCTGTTTTTGCATAAGCGCGATTATCAGGCTGGTTCTGTGGAAACCTCTGATTCTGTTGGGGATTCATCAGTCTATGTTGAATGCCTGGCCGAGGATTCTAAGGAATCTACTGAACTTGACGCTAAGGAGGAGGCCTATAAACTGTTGCTTGGTTGCGATTATAGTTAGGATCAGGACCTCGTTTCATGGAAGACTCCCCCGGCTTGAAAAAGATTACGCTTCCGTAACTGAATTTCATGTTGGGCTTTGCGGGCTTTATTGAATATTTCATCCACTGTGGCATAATCAAACATTGCCACCTCTCGTCTGATATCGGCACGCAGATTATCTCTGTACCTAGTGATAGTCAGACGATCATCAGTCCGCAAGCTACAGCGAACAATGTATTCGCGAAACTTGTTGGTATATTCTTTCACAGTCATAGTGCCTTGCTGGAGACTCAGATATTCTTAGTGAAGTGTATCCATATAATCAGAAGGAAGAAAATTCCCCTTGAGTTTTTCTTTCATAATATTCCACCGGAGAATCGGCTGGCCTACTGCAAGCTCATTGTTTTCAACACCATACCACCAAATGCGAGCAGGACCCTTCAGTTTAACCTTGGTAAAAGCTATCCGCTGTGCATCATTCATACCATACCAAGCAAAATAATCCTCCAAAGAATTAAGCCAATCAACAAAAACTTTCAGGCTCGCATCACCACTAAAGTCAGCAATTTCAATTTTGACTTTCCTAGTGACGTCATCAGATGGGGGTGCAACATAGTGAGCTTGATGATCTCGTTCAGCCAGAAGGCGCTGCATAAAATCACGAATGGATTCATGATTTTCAGGTCTTTCTGGTTAGACGGGCGTGTAAATCATAGATGCATTGGAAGACCCTTCTTGATTAACAAATTGCTTTGTTTGTAGCTCAGCAATGGCAGTTTCTGCAATTTTGAGACGTCCCGTGACATCTTCTAATTCTTGACTTAGTTTAAGGATGGTTTCATCCCTTTGGCGGTCGGTCATCCAATGCTGAAGATCATCACCACGCCTAGGCATGATTGCTGATGATTTTTTTTTTTTTTTGAAACAAAAAGGTGGGTCGGACGGGCCAGATTTGTGATGGGCCGGACCACTCAAGTCCGTTTACAAAGCAATAGACAAATTGGGGTGGGACACGTGCTCGGTCTCCCTCTTCCTTTGTTTTTGATGCGCGTGCAGAGAACGAAATAAAGAGGGCAAAAGAGTGCAGAAGGCTTATCTGCTGCAACGAGAGAAAGATTGGAAAGCGCTGGAGATCATCACCTCCTCCTAATCTGCGGGTGCCACTGCGATGGAGCAGTGCGATGGAGGCTGAAACGATCAACAGTGCTCGTGGCCGCTGCGGAGGACGGCGACGACGCAACAGCTGGAGGCCGTCGCTGCTGACAGTGACGACGAAGCCGACGATGATGGAGACCACCGGTGCCAGGTACTTCATCGTTCCCCTTTCTTCTCTTCTTGCTGCGGTCTGCTCTCCCTCTTTTTTTTTTCTTTTTTTTTTTCACTCTGGGTTGGGGAGGGGGAAGATTTGGCCGAAAAGTGGGATATTACAGGGTCTGGGGGTTCTCTGTGGTGGATCGGGGTTACGATCAGGGGGTTTGAAGAAAAGTTCTGGGTGTGGCGGCGAGGTCGGCCAGTGGGATCTGGGGCTTCGGTAGTGGAACAAGGTGAGGGTTATCGATGGGGGGATTAGGGTTTCGGCTTGGTGCAGGGAGTTAGGGATTTGGTACGGAAGCGTTAGGGGTTGTGGATTTAGAAAGGGACAGGGAGATGGTGTCGGCAGGATGGTCGGCAGTATAGGATTGGTTTGTCCGAAAAGGATTTGAGCTACTGTAGTGCTTCGGTGTTGGCGGTGGAGAGGATTACCGGTGAGCAGAGTGGATGGATGGATGAATTCCGGAAACGACAGAGGCTTCCAGCGACTGGATCTGGGCTTTGATACCGATCTAGCACAGCCCTGGATCTTGGATCGATTGTAGAACAATCTCCCGAAGGATTGCTCGAATCCAACTAAGGATTCAAAAACACAATGCAACTCACGATCACAATTAGAGAGAGAAAATCTCTGGAAACTGAAATTATATTGATAAAAGCATACCCTTACAATGACGAACTGCTCCTTATATAGGAGAGATTAATTCTAAAATAGAAGGCCTAATTGCACACAGACATGAACTACTAAAAATAAAAATAGGAAGTAAATAAAGATAAAGAAGGATAGGGATCCTTGAAGAAGCCAAGAATCAATCGGATGTCCTTCGGGCCTGTGATCTGGGCCGAACTTGGGTTCGGCCTGCATCAAAAGTGCGAACCGTAGTCATCTTGGCAACAGGTGCAAACGTTTCCTCATAGTCAATACCATAGTCCTGTGTGTATCCTTTAGCAACAAGACGAGCTTTGTACCTTTCAATGGAACCATCAGCTCTAGTTTTCACCTTATAGATCCATTTGCACCCAATTGGTTTCTTTCCAGGGGGTAAGGGAACAAGATCCCAGGTGTGATTCCTCTAAAGAGCCGCAAGTTCTTCTGCTATGGCTGTTCTCCACTCAGGGTATTGAGATGCTATTCGAAAAGAGTGTGGCTCAAAATGAGAGTGAACTTCAGAAAGAAAGGTAGAATATTGTGGTGAGAAACAACTGGTGGAAACAAACCCATACCTTTGCACTGGTGTATGTGTACGTAAAGGATACCGTCGAACGGGTGCATGATCCAAAGCGTCAGGAGCAGAAGGGACATCAACCTTGTCAGAGGTGGGAGACATTGGTGGTGGGCGCCTTTGATAGACTAAAATTGGTTTAGGTGCAAGAGTGGGGTCAAACAATGGTAAGTCCTGTGGAAAAAGATTTGGAAATGGGTCAAGAGAACGGACAGTTGGTGTAGGATTTAGTTGTTTAGCACAGGGTAAGGAGTAGTATGGAACATGTTCAAGGAAGGTCACATTTCGTGAGACACGAAGCTTGTTCAATTGAGGGTCGTAGCACCTATACCCTTTTTGTTCCAATCCATAACCCAAAAAGACACACACAGCGGATTTTGGAGACAATTTGTGACATTCATTAGATGGCAGCAAAACAAAACAAGTACAGCCAAACACACGAAGGTGAAAATAATCTGGTTTTCTTCCGAAAAGTTTTTCAAATGGTGGTGTACCAGATAAAACTGATGAAGGCATTCTGTTTATGAGGTAAGTGGTTGTAAGAGCACATTCACCCCACAATGAAAGAGGCACAGATGAAAAGTGCAACATGGATCTAGCGGTTTCAATAATGTGACGGTGTTTTCTTTCAGCCACCCCATTTTGTTGGGGAGTTCCTGGACAAGAGAGCTGTGCCAATGTGCCATGAGAAGCAAGTACATGTAGAAATTTATGGGACCGATACTCCCCTCCGGAGTCTAATCGAAATGTCTTAATCTTGGCTGAAAATTGTGTGGCAATCATATTTGTGAAGTCAACATATGTGTCATAGAAATCAGATTTATGTTTTAACAAATACAGCCAAGTGTATTGTGTGTAATCATCCACAAACAAGACATAGTATAAAGATCCTCCTTTAGAAGGTTGTACTGCTGGTCCCCACAAGTCAGAATGTACAAGATCAAAAGGTGCGAGAGAAGCTGAAGTACTTTTATTAAAAGGCAAAGTAACTTGTTTGGAGACTCTACATCCAATGCAATCAGAAAAGTCGCCAGGATGAATTTTACCAAGACAATTGGAAGAAACCAAAGAATCAAATTTATTCTTAGATAAATGGCCTAGTCTAAGATGCCACAAACTGGAAGAAATAAATGAAAGGGCAGAAGAAGCAAGATGCGACGAGGCAGGTACATGCAGTGTCTCTAAGTGATACAGTCCTCCAACTTTACGGCCTATCCCAATCTGCTTCCTTGAGCACGGATCCTGCACAATACAACCATTGGAATTAAACAGAATTAGATATCCCAAATCTGCAAGTTGACCAACTGAGATCAGGTTTACAAAAAGACCGGGAACACAAAAGACACTAGGCAGGGACAAAGACCCGAATGTAGTTTTTGTGTGTAAAGGACCAACAAAGGAGGCAGGAATAACAGAACCACTAGCAGTTTGGATATTCATAGGTACAGGTAAAGGTTGATTGGAGCACAGAATTGAGGAATCAGAGACCATATGTGAAGACGCACCTGAATCAAATATCCATGGCTGTAGTTTACCTGAGAAGGATGTCATGGCAGAGGCAGTTGGTTTGCCAGAAGTTGTACTGGAAGAGACAGAAGTGGAAAGCAGCAATTGTTGCAGACGTTCGTCAATCATGCTTTGAAGTTGAGTAGAGAGATCTACAGGGGTAGCTGCAGCCATCTGAGGGCTTCGATAGTGTCCTGGTTTCTGATTGCCCCGACGATTAGCTTCTTTAGGATTATTCTTCTTTTTCAATATAGGACAATCTCTCTTCCAATGTCCTGGTTCCTTACAATAGTTGCAAGTAGACACTGTAGCTTTTGCTGCAACTATAGGATTGGAGGCAACAAGGACTTGATCGGTGTCTACAATCTTTCTTTTGGCTAAGGTCTTGATTAAAATTAACAGGTGAAAAATTCAAAACAAAAACGGCCACAAAACAGTACCTGACAGCAGTCCAAAAAATCTGAAAAAATCACCAAAAAACTTCTCTTAGGTGGTCGACCACAGTAGGATGAAGCGCCCTTGTTCAGATCAAGTGTGGGTCCCACCGACTGATAACACCAATTTTGGCAGAACTCACGATCAGGCTCTATTTCAAGCTACAGCAGGTGCCGAAGGTTCTGATAGACTGCCTGGAAGCAGTAGATGATCTCTTGTGAGCTCCACGTCAGATACAGACTCTTGTAGATGATCTCTTTTGATATTGCAAGCTATGCTTCTGCACAGAGGATCTTCAAACAGAGATCGCAGGCTAACAGCGATGGCTCTGATACCATGAAACGAAATCAGACTCCAAACAAGAATCCAGCAAGAGCTGAATTGATGGGAAAATTGCATGCCTGATACTATCACAGCATGCATTTAAATAACGATTCACTAACTATATAAGGTACAAAATTAAGAGGCTGTCTAAAGGTAAAAATAGAAAAATACAGGTAGAGAGAGCTATACAAAGATAGGATAATCTACAGAGGATCTGTCCAGATCTGATTTAATATAAAGAGCCAGAGCCAGATCTGCCTTGGGTCCATTGGACCGACCCAATGGGCTAGGCCCATCAATCGGGCGGGCCCAGTGACTTGTTCTGAAATAGGACCCTCTTGAAATTAAAATAAAGATGAAACTTTATTAAAATACATTGAAACTATTTATGTCCAATAGAACTTGACTTTTGCCTTGGGTTCTTCACACCAGTACAGTTTGAGGACATCTAATGGTGGGCCAAACAGAGCCCAATCCTTGGGGTTCCCACACCACCATGGTCGCCTATGGGTCCCCTACCAGATTCATGGGACTGATCACCCATTAGGTGGCCCACGTGGGCCACCCTAACCATTTACCAAAATCTCCTCTCATACGACCTGGTACGGGGAGGAATTGGGTTCTGATGTTGGCTTCTTCCTCAAATCCAGAATACTCACGTTGGAAAATATGCCTAAACGTGTGACTATCAATTGTGTATTGATCCACTAGAAATTAGATCATAAAGAACAGGATTCAAACCTAATCTAACATGATTTTAGGGTTGCCAGTACTGTAGCACCCATACATTCAAGGAAAATTTACATTGATCAGGCTTTAAGCATTCCAACAGTATTGAAATAACCAACTAGTCAATTTATCTACATAAGAAGTGCTTAGCACAACTACGAACGTGAAAGCAGATAATTATAGTCATCAGAATATGACCTTTGAGATGAACCCCAAAGCACTTCTCTGCAACATCATCTCTTTCGTTTAAGACTTCTAATGCCTTATTTATATTTGAGCACTTACTGGACAGCAATAGAAAATCCACTCACCTCTTGTAGAATCATGTGATGTTTGCTATCTGTGGTCAAGAGTAGGATATTAATTGCTGCCCAGTTGATTGCCTTATTCCTCCTCTTAGTATCTTTCTTTGAAACCTAAAAATCTAGTGAGTGCTCTCTCTTAGGGTTCTCTCTCTCTCTCTCTCTCTCTCTCTCTCTCTCTCTCTGATTCTCTCCTAGGGTTTAGAAAGAAGTAAAGTGAGGTAAATAAGAGACTATCCATATTATATAGCCAATTTCCCCTCTTTTCCTAGTAGAAGTCACGTACAAGACTCCCCTCCCATCAGAAGTCCTACATAACAAGACTTCCTTTCCCTCCAAAGTTCATTGTTTTTTTGGGGGGATGGAAGTGCCACTCCCTCTTCTCCACTCAACTACTAACATTGCTAATAAGGATTGGGTCCCATCGCCCTTATACACAATCTTAAAATTATATAAGCTAACCTAAAAATAACTGAATGGTAATAAGACTTACCAATAAAATAAACAACTTAATATTAAAACAGGCCCCAAATTCCAAACTCAAACCGTGGATAATGCAGGAGGGCTGTAGGTTAGGAAAATACTGAAAATCTTGGCCACATGCCAAACTCCCAATCGCAGGGCAAGGAAGAAGACAACTCTAGTGAAACCCAAAAGCACTTCATAAAAAAAATTTTTCATTAATCAGGTCTACCTAGCCAAAGAGGCTTTACATCACTTATATAGGAAAAAAATAAAAACTAAAACAAATCTAGTCCATTCAAACACACTGATGGCCAGGATTAAAACAACCAACTAAAATGACTGAAAAACATAATAAAAATCCTAAATGAACTAAGATAAGTGCGCTGGGCCCAAAGGCAAGTTGACCCATGGGAACTATGGGTCTGTCCTGCATCAACTCTCCCCTTGTTGGAAAGAACTCGACCTTGGGCTTCATAGAAGTCCTCCAGATCAAATATCAAGTGTACAAATCCTTGATGTGCTTTTGGACATGACTTGGTGACACAGCAAAGGCCCACAAGTGGTCTCCTTTCGAGTAGATTAAGATTATATTATTTTTATTATTAATAGATTTCTAATTTCATTGCTATTAGAGAGTTTCTATTATTAGAATAAGGTTGCTTAGACACTAAGATATATTTCCTATTTATATGGCATTGTAAGGAAGAATTATTTAGAGAGTTTTTGAGTTAATAATATTTTTTATGGGATTTTATCGTTGGAGGCTTTGTTTTCTTCGCGTGATTGTTTCGATGGAAACCCACATTGTGCCAAGGCACTCACTTTGATTGCAAATCCCGAACGGTCCATCGCGGTCATTCAGCATGTTACCCCATCCCCACTTTCATCAACCTTCATCTCCAACTGCTAGCCCGTTAGCCAAAACCCACCCCATCTCTGCAAAACCCTAATCCCAAACCCCACCCAAACACCTTTCTCTTTCCAAAACCCAACCCCAAATCTACACCCCCTCGGTCTCCCATCTCTAAAATCCAAAAAAAAAAAAAAAGCCCTCCGAGCTGTTCCCGCTGCCAATCCATCCAAGCCCTACCAGACCAAATTCCCTTGTCGTCATCCCAAATCCCAACCCCGCTCACCTTGCCCCCTTTGGTCTAACCCCATTCACCAAAAACCCCTCACCAATTCACCCTTGCCCTCAATCCTACCAAACCAGAACCCATCCTAATACCCCATCCCGTGAAATATACCATCCCCATAACCCAAGCCTATGAAAAATCATTTATCTATCCCAGCCGAAACCCATAGCCACCCCTGTCCCAACACCATCCCAGTTGCCAAAACCCAAAATAGAAAAAAAAATTAAAAATAAAAAGGGGTAGAAGAAAGGATAAGGAGATAAGGGAAGAAGAGCGTACCTGTTGCAAGAAGCCGACCAAAGCATCTTCTCTAGTCTTCACCATCGCCATCTTCACAAAAGTCAACGCTGATCACCTAGTCTTCGCAAAGTAGCAGAAGGACTTGCAAACCTCTTCTCCAGTCTCTATGTTTCATTGAAGCACAAAAACGGAAAGTACCTCTTTCCTTTTCTATTTTCTTCGACACGGAGCCTAAGAGGAAGCCACACACTGACACCTTTGACACATGCCAACCAACGCCTCCCTTTTAGTTATTAGGCCTAAATAGTTCAAGTCAAGGTTTGGGTCCACAGCAGGTCAGCCTTAACCTGATTGTTAAGCCACTAGGCCAGACTTGCAAAAGACAGCCCAACCTGTTTTCAAATCCCTAATTAGCTAATATCATCCCTGACATCAACAACATTCAATCAAAGGCCAGAATTTGTTTTCTCGATTTAAAAGCCATTTGTTGTCAGATTTCAGATCCGTCTTGCTTCGCATACTAGCAGTGAGCAAATCTACAGCATCAGGTCAGTCTGATTTTTTTAATTTGCAGTCATAAAAAAATGCCTCCTAAGAAACAAGTTGGGGTCGAATCTTTATCTTCTTCACTTGAAGGTTTTTCTAGTGCCATTATAGAATTATCCGCAGAAGTTGATGGAGTGCAAAGCACCCTACAATAACTAGAAACTAAAGTGACAAATTTGAAAACAAATCAACGTGCGGATAATGAAAAAGCTAATGGAGAAGATATTTAAAATCAACGAAATCCACCAATTAATAATCCTGATTGAGATTTAAGGATTAAGCTCGTGATTCCCGAATATGATAAAAAATTGTATCCCGCTAAATTCATGGGTTTGTTAGTGTGTGTGGAGAATAATTTTGCGCATAAATCAATGAAAAGCACCACAAAGTTACACCGATTGCCACTTGTTTTTGAAATTATGCGGCAACATGGTGGGCTGAATTATAAAGAAAACGGTGGAATCAAAATACAAACCCCCATTGAAACATGAAATGAGATGAAGATTACTTTGAAACAAAAATTCATCCCCATCAATTATGCCAGAGGCTTATGTTCAAGCTTTCAAACTTGAAACAACGATCTAAGTCAGTTATTGAATACTCTTAAGAATTCCTAACTCTACAAGCTCGTTGTGGCTTGAATGAAGATGATGATGTGGTTGTTGATAGACTTTCCCATGGGTTTAAAATCCACATTCAGCACATCCTTGCATTTCAAAATTTTGACAATGTTCATGAACTCATCCAACATGCTATCAAAGCCGAGGGTATTGTAAATCTTCAGGCACAAAAACTCAGTGCATCTAAACCAAGTGGTTCCTCTGGAAAGATTATTGTAAAAACTAAAGGTCATAATAGGATAATAGAGATTATTGTAATAACCGAACCTACTTTTGTAGGCCAACCCTTTTCCAGGTGGGCCATGATAATCCAAACTATGTTTGGAGCCTGACAGGGAGTCTCCTAATTTGATCGGAATGTTTTAAGACCTTTGGCAAGTCCATTGTGGAGTCCCAATAGACTTCCTCTCTCAGAATAGTAGTTTCCAAACAGGACTCCCCACCAACACTATATATATATATAGATTAGACCAGGCAAAACTTATTGTAGGAACAGCAACGAGAGAAACTACAAGAGAGAGAGAGAGAGAGAGAAGAAGACTAACTTGGCTGTGGAATTGTTAGGGGGAGAAGAAGATCCCAGCGGGACAACGGTGGATGTCTGACGAGAGGCCAATCACTGCCGGAGCAATACGCTACTATACCAGGTGAGTGGAATCTAACTTGATTATCTGAATAGAGTAGAAGATTAGACGTATCTGATCATCTGATGAACCGTGGCTACTGTATACTAGTAACACAGTAATCATTAATACATAACGTCGGCCAGATTTGGTGTTGAGCCCAATTCGATCATCAAAGCAGTAATCAGACCTACTGACATGCTGTAAGAATCCCAATCGACACCTTTTGGCCCTATTTTGGAATAGAAATCAACGAATCTGAACCTTGAGTGAAGATTCAAGGAATACCCAACGCTGTCGACTGTATAATGACACAAACTTCTTCCAAAAAAACCTAATACGTAGATGGGAATGAGGCAAATTAAAATCTGGTGATTCACATACCTTGAAACTTTGATTTCGGCAGAGAAGATGACGGATAAACTAGCAAATCCGGATCATAACTGGGATTTCTAAAATCCCAAGCCGTCACAGACTCGATTGGCCGACTAGAGTTGTAGGCCACGTGGGGCCACTTGATCCAAGATCATGTCCACACATCTTGGAGAGGACCCCTGGGCGACCACTATGGTGTAGGTCCCACGTGCATCGGACCGTTGGGCCCCACCCTGCGATTACCTCCAGTTGGTCTTGGCGCTACTCCTCTCTGATGGACGAAACGACTGGAAAATACAAGGCGCGTGTGTGTGCAGTTGACGACTTAGAAGATGATTTATAGACTTCTGGAATTTACAAATTTGCCCCTGGTATTTTAGTTATTTCCTAAAAACCCTGCTAAGGCTTTATGACCAAATCACATCATGATAAGTTACGAACCCCATATTGTCTACTACTGAAACTGGTGTGGGATCAATTATTTGAATGCTATGCGGGCCCTTTCATAACAATTAACTATTCATCATGATTTAATTTTCCATAGTAAATTTATGATAACTAGTTCCTTCAATATGATATTTTCACTTGGATTTATTAATCGTATCTTAATTCCTATGGATAACTTTATGATAACTAATTGATTACCTCAATAAGACATGGGCAATGCCACAGCCTGGTACCAACTCCGATTCGGAGTGGGGCGAGGATTAACCAGTGTTGTGTGGTACTGGCCAAATAAAAGAGTAAGATGATGTAGCCAATTACGGTGGAGATGACTCTATACTAAAATTATTGAAATGAAGTTACCATTGATGATTGAAATAAGTGTGATACCAACTGCTGGCACTGAGTATAGAACTTCCCTCGTGGATGTTGGTCGAGGGGAAGAGGTTCAGCAATCATGGTGGCATGATAAGCCATGTTGTTGATAGAAATGTAGGTATTCCAGTGTGGGAGTATCGGAACAGGCTCAACATTCATGGCGGATGACAAACCATGTTGTTGACAGAAATGTAGATACACCGTATGGGGTATCGGAATTGTTTGATGCCACAGTGGGAAATCACTCAAGAAAGAAATTGATTAGAATGTGACTGAAATTATATCATTGAATATATATACATGTTTCCCGAATGATTGAAATATACTTTGTCTTAATGTTTTCCTATTCTACTCACCAGTTTTACTGATTAGTGGTTCGCCCCACTTCAGGTAATGCAGTTGTGGAGGTTGCGGAGAGTGACGGGGATCAGCCGATGGATTTTAGCATGCATAGCTGATTCAGAGCGCGGAGAAAACAAAAGAATAGATTTATAGCTGGGATTAGCCCAAGACTTAGACATTATCATTATCTTTCTTTTTCTCAATTAGAAATTGTCTTATTCAGTAGTGTTATCAAGACATATAATATTTACATAATAGTTGAAATACAATGAAATTTGATTGTTTATGACCTTGATGCTCATAAGAATTTGATTTATGTGGTATTGTTATTACAATTTAAGTGCGACTTAAGAATCTGAAGAGCTCCAGATTCTTGGGTCGTTACAAAGTGGTATCAGAGCAAGGTCTTGGGCAAACTTTAAAATACTTAGAAACCACTAGGCAACGTGGTGAGGACGTGGATTGGGTATTTAGATAAGGAATTTATTTACTACATACTAACAACTGTATTTCCACTGTAGGAGAAAGAACATGACTTCCCAAGGAAACCCCATCCGTAATTCCAATGGAACTGAAAGTGGTACCTCGAATTTGAATGAGGGACAGACTCAAGTGCCCGAATATGTGAAAACTATGTTTGATACTTTCATGAGAGCATAAAATCAGGTGCAAGAGCAGATACAAACCTTGGCGCAGCGACCAAATGACAATGATCGACCACAAGGTGGGGTCCATGCTGGGGGAGGCAGAGACAGAGAGCGAGACTCATTATACAAGAGGTTCAATGAGTTTCGCCCTCGATATTTTGATGACACCATAAATCCATGGGAGGCGAACAAATGGATAGAAAACATGGAGGCAATCTTTGAAATGATGGGCTGCACGGATCACCAGAAAGCCCTGTTAGCAGCATTTAAATTGGAAGGAGATGCAAAAGAGTGGTGGAAATCTGCAAAGAAAACCTATCCAGGTCCGGAGGGCGAGATTACTTGGGTTTTCTTTAAAAAGGAATTCATTATGAAGTTTATACCAGAGCATATTAAGGAAAGGAAAAGAAGAGAATTCCAGAATCTAGTGCAAGGAGACATGTCAGTGACAAAGTATAATAATAAATTTACTGAGCTGTCCCATTTTGCGGAGTGCTTGATAGCAACAGAGGAGATGAAACGTAATAAATTCATTGAAGGGTTGCGTCCGGATATTAAGAAGGATGTACGGCTGGGACAGCCAGTAACCTATGCGGATGCTTTAAAAAGGGCATATGTATCGGAAGAAGCTACTGATGAAATCAATGGGGTGACACCACCAACAACGACAGAAAATAGAAAGAGAAAACGAGAAAACCATCCATCCCGGAAGAAGCAAAAGGTGGATTCTCAGGTTGAATGCAGTCGCTGCGGCAAGAACCATGAACTGGCGCAGTGCCCATGGCAGCGCGGTGCGTGCTTTACATGCGGCCAGGTGGGTCATAGGCGTAAGGACTGTCCAAAATGGCAAAAGAAAAATCAGACACAGCGACAGGGACAGCAGTCGCAACAGGACCAACAAAATTTCTCACAGTCACGCCAGAACCACCAAAATTACCCTCCTCGAAATCAAGGAAACCCACAGCAGAGTAATCAATAGAATCAGCCACTACAGAGGAACCAACAGAACGGTCAGTACCAGCAGAGGGGATATCCACAGAATCCGCCACAGGGGCAAAATTATAACCAGGGAAGGAACAATCAAGGCGGAAATCAGCAGAAACAGCAACCCAATGCTAGGGCTTATGCAATCACACAGCAGGAGGCAGACATGGCAAACAATGTAGTTGAGGGTACGCTTTTTATCTTTGGTACTAAAGCCATTACACTATTTGATTCTGGTTCTACACACAGCTTTGTTTCACATGTGTTTGCCCCAAAACTAAACATGCAATCCTCTAAACTTTCCCAAGCTTTAATTGTATCAACCCCCACTGGAGGACAAGTGAACACTAGAACAATATTCTATGATTGCCCCCTGAATCATGATAAAGTCGGCATGCCCGCAAATCTAATAGTATTACCAATGCATGATTTTGACATTATTTTGGGAATGGACTGGTTAGCAAAGTATAGGGCTGTGTTAGACTGTTTCAATAAGATAGTTCGCTTCAAATCAAAAAGATATAAGGAGGTACGGATAGTGGGAACCAGGAGACCCATGGAGTCTAGAGTGATCTCGGCAATTAAAGCCAGCCAATTACTGAGAAATGGGTGCAAAGGATACCTTGCATTCGTCACTGAGGAGAAACAAAAGCCTGAGTTGGAGGATATACCGGTAGTGAGAGAATTTCCCGATGTATTCCAAGATGACTTACCCGGTTTACTGCCGGTACGGGAGATCGATTTCACTATTGAATTGATGCCAGGAACAGCCCCAATCTCTAAGGCACCCTACAGCATGGCGCCTGCTGAACTAAGAGAACTGAAAGAACAGTTGCAGGAATTGATGGATAAAGGATTCATTAGACCTAGTGTCTCACCGTGGGGAGCACCTGTATTATTTGTTAAGAAGAAAGATGGAACCTTGCGCATGTGCATTGATTATCGGCAATTAAACCAGGTCAGCATTAAGAATAAGTATCCTCTGCCGCGGATAGATGAATTATTTAATCAGCTCCAAGGTGCAAGATGCTTCTCAAAGATTGATTTACGGTCTGGATACCACCAGCTAAGAGTGAGGAATGAAGATATACCAAAGACAGCTTTCAGGACACGGTATGGACATTACGAGTTCCTAGTAATGCCGTTCGGGCTAACAAATGCACCAGCGGTGTTCATGGCACTCACGAATCAAATTTTCAAGCCATACTTAGATCAGTTCGTAGTGGTATTCATTGATGACATCCTAATTTACTCAAAGACGGAAGCGGAACATGGGAATCACTTGCGCACTGCACTGCAATTGTTAAGAGATAATCAGTTGTATGCAAAGTTGAGTAAATGCGACTTTTGGTTAGCGCAGGTAAATTTCTTAGGCCACATCATTTCAGGCGAAGGCTTGTCAGTGGATCCTGCAAAAATCGAAGCTATCACTAATTGGAAACGACCAACCACAGTGGCAGAAATCCGAAGTTTCTTAGGACTCGCAGGATATTACAGGCGGTTTGTGAAAGGTTTTTCTTCTCTTGCGGGACCTTTGACTCGGCTCACCAGGAAGAATGTCCAGTTCAACTGGGATGATAAATGTGAGTCTAGTTTTCAGACATTAAAGGACAAGCTAACCACAGCACCAATCCTAGCCCTACCATCTGGCAGTGGTGGTTTTGTGATATTTTGCGATGCGTCTCTTCATGGACTGGGATGTGTACTCATGCAAAATGGTAAAGTGATTGCTTATGCTTCCAGACAACTGAAGACTCATGAACAGAATTATGCGACACACGATTTAGAATTGGCTGCAGTCGTCTTTGCTCTCAAGATTTGGTGACACTATCTCTATGGAGAAGAATTCCAAGTATATACAGATCATAAGAGCCTGAAATATGTTTTCTCTCAGAAAGACTTGAACTTGAGACAGAGGCGATGGTTGGAATTTCTAAAAGATTATGATTTCTCTATTTCCTACCACCCTGGTAAAGCAAATGTAGTAGCCGATGCTTTGAGTCGGAAATCAATTCAATTAGCCTGTTTGACCGCAGAATGGAGATTATTAGAAGAGATTAAGGATTTAGAAGTAACTCTTTGGCCCATAAGTGATAAGATTTTATTGGGTAATTTTAAGGTGCAGCCAGAACTCATACAGCGAATCAAGGATCACCAAAGGGATGATGCGGCACTTTTGGAAATTTTCGAAAAGATGGATAACAAGCCAGAATTTTCACTCGCCAATGGTACCTTATATTTCCAAGATCGGCTATGTGTTCCCAATATCCGAGAGATCAAGGATGAGATATTACAGGAAGCACACCATACTCGATATACAATTCACCCGGGGAATACCAAGATGTACCAAAACCTCAGGAAACGATTTTGGTGGATTGGGATGAAAAACGACATTTCTGAATTTGTAGGGAGGTGTCTCACATGTCAACAAATAAAGGCAGATCATCAGAAGCCAGGAGGGTTGCTACAACCACTTCCTATTCCTGAATGGAAATGGGAACATATCACTATGGATTTTGTGTCGGGATTTCCACGAACCTTTCGGAACAACGAAGTTATTTGGGTTATTGTGGATCGTTTGACTAAATCCGCACATTTTATTCCTCTCAAGAATAAGACTTCGATGAAGGAATTGGCTCAAAAATATGTCAAGGAAGTTGTTCGGTTACATGGCATTCCGGTTTCCATTGTTTCGGACAGGGATTCCAGGTTTGTGTCTAATTTTTGGAGGAAACTACAGATGGCTATGGGGACACAATTGCGCTTTAGTACGGCATACCATCCCCAAACTGACGGCCAGACTAAAAGGACTAACCAAACTCTTGAAGATATGTTGCGAGCATGTGCCTTAGACTTCAAAGACAGTTGGGATGAGCAATTACCACTTGTGGAGTTTGCTTATAATAACAGTTATCATTCAAGCATTCAAATGGCACCTTTTGAGGCGTTGTATGGGCGAAATTGTCGGACTCCTATCTGCTGGGAGGAGGTAGGAGACCGAAGAATACTTGGACCAGACTGGGTGCAGACTTCAACGGATAATATCAAGAAAATCCGAGATAGGCTAAAGACTGCTCAAAGCAGGCAGAAAAGTTATGCTGACCACCGCAGGAGAGAATTGGAATTCGCTGTAGGAGACCATGTTTTTCTCAAAGTATCCCCGACCAAGGGAGTAATGCGATTCGGGAAAAAAGGGAAATTGAGTCCGCGTTATATTGGACCATTTGAAATAACGGGACGAGTCAGTGATGGGAATGCCTATGAGCTCGCACTACCACCTCAATTGTCAAGTGTCCATAATGTCTTTCATGTGTCGATGTTAAAGAAATACAAACCAGATCCCTCGCATGTCATTGACTTCGAGCCTCTCCAGTTACAACAAGATTTATCCTATGAAGAGAAGCCGGTGGCTATTCTAGAGACAAAAGAAAGAGCCCTGCGAAACAAGACTATTCGATTAGTCAAAGTCCTATGGCAGTATCATAATCAACTCGAAGCCACCTGGGAGTCAGAGGAGGAGGTCCGTGACAAATATCCGCAACTTTTTCCATCAGGTATGATTTAAATTTGGAGGACCAAATTTCCTAAAGGAGGGGAGTATGTAATAACCGAACCTACTTTTGTAGGCCAACCCTTTTCCAGGTGGGCCATGATAATCCAAACTATGTTTGGAGCCTGACAGGGAGTCTCCTAATTTGATCGGAATGTTTTAAGACCTTTGGCAAGTCCATTGTGGAGTCCCAATAGACTTCCTCTCTCAGAATAGTAGTTTCCAAACAGGACTCCCCACCAACACTATATATATATATAGATTAGACCAGGCAAAACTTATTGTAGGAACAGCAACGAGAGACACTACAAGAGAGAGAGAGAGAGAAGAAGAAGACTAACTTGGCTGTGAAATTGTTAGGGGGAGAAGAAGATCCCAGCGGGACAACGGTGGATGTCTGACGAGAGGCCAATCACTGCCGGAGCAATACGCTACTATACCAGGTGAGTGGAATCTAACTTGATTATCTGAATAGAGTAGAAGATTAGACGTATCTGATCATCTGATGAACCGTGGCTACTGTATACTAGTAACACAGTAATCGTTAATACATAACGTCGGCCAGATTTGGTGTTGAGCCCAATTCGATCATCAAAGCAGTAATCACTAATCAGACCTACTGACATGCTGTAAGAATCCCAATCGACACCTTTTGGCCCTATTTTGGAATAGAAATCAATGAATCTGAACCTTGAGTGAAGATTCAAGGAATACCCAACGCTGTCGACTGTATAATGACACAAACTTCTTCCAAAAAAACCTAATTCGTAGATCGGAATGAGGCAAATTAAAATCTGGTGATTCACATAACTTGAAACTTTGATTTCGGCAGAGAAGATGACGGATAAACTTGCAAATCCGGATCATAACTGGGATTTCTAAAATCCCAAGCCGTCACAGACTCGATTGGCCGACTAGAGTTGTGGGCCACGTGGGGCCACTTGATCCAAGATCATGTCCACACATCTTGGAGAGGACCCCTGGGCGACCACTATGGTGTAGGTCCCACGTGCATCGGACCGTTGGGCCCCACCCTGCGATTACCTCCAGTTGGTCTTGGCGCTACTCCTCTCTGATGGACGAAACGACTGGAAAATACAGGGCGCGTGTGTGTGCAGTTGACGACTTGGAGGATGATTTATAGACTTCTGGAATTTACAAATTTGCCCCTGGTATTTTAGTTATTTCCTAAAAACCCTGCTAAGGCTTTATGACCAAATCACATCATGATAAGTTACGAACCCCATATTGTCTACTACTGAAACTGGTGTGGGATCAATTATTTGAATGCTATGCGGGCCCTTTCATAACAATTAACTATTCATCATGATTTAATTTTCCATAGTAAATTTATGAATACTAGTTCCTTCAATATGATATTTTCACTTGGATTTATTAATCGTATCTTGATTCCTATGGATAACTTTATGATAACTAATTGATTACCTCAATAAGACATGGGCAATGCCACAGCCTGGTACCAACTCCGATTCGGAGTGGGGCGAGGATTAACCAGTGTTGTGTGGTACTGGCCAAATAAAAGAGTAAGATGATGTAGCCAATTACGGTGGAGATGACTCTATACTAAAATTATTGAAATGAAGTTACCATTGATGATTGAAATAAGTGTGATACCAACTGCTGGCACTGAGTATAGAACTTCCCTCGTGGATGTTGGTCGAGGGGAAGAGGTTCAGCAATCATGGTGGCATGATAAGCCATGTTGTTGATAGAAATGTAGGTATTCCAGTGTGGGAGTATCGGAACAGGCTCAACATTCATGGCGGATGACAAACCATGTTGTTGACAGAAATGTAGATACACCGTATGGGGTATCGGAATTGTTTGATGCCACAGTGGGAAATCACTCAAGAAAGAAATTGATTAGAATGTGACTGAAATTATATCATTGAATATATATACATGTTTCCCGAATGATTGAAATATACTTTGTCTTAATGTTTTCCTATTCTACTCACCAGTTTTACTGATTAGTGGTTCGCCCCACTTCAGGTAATGCAGTTGTGGAGGTTGCGGAGAGTGACGGGGATCAGCCGATGGATTTTAGCATGCATAGCTGATTCAGAGCGCGGAGAAAACAAAAGAATAGATTTATAGCTGGGATTAGCCCAAGACTTAGACATTATCATTATCTTTCTTTTTCTCAATTAGAAATTGTCTTATTCAGTAGTGTTATCAAGACATAATATTTACATAATAGTTGAAATACAATGAAATTTGATTGTTTATGACCTTGATGCTCATAAGAATTTGATTTATGTGATATTGTTATTACAATTTGAGTGCGACTTAAGAATCTGAAGAGCTCCAGATTCTTGGGTCGTTACAGTATTGTAAATCATCAGGCACAAAAACTCAGTGCATCTAAACCAAGTGGTTCCTCTAGAAAGATTATTGTAAAAACTAAAGGTCATAATAGGATAATTTGTTTTCATTCTCAACAGCCCGGGCATCGTGCAGCAAAATGTCCAAAACGCATACTTCTCATTGAGACTGAAAATGATGAGAAAAATACCCCTAAAAGTGATGTGCAAGATACTCCAGATGATTCTAAATGGAATGAAAGTGAGAAGTTTGAGATAGTGGATCCCCTAGAGGAAATTGACACGCTCATGTTCAGCAAAGAGACTCAACAAACCGATGGGAAAAAATGGTTGTGCAATAATATTTTTCGCTCACAAGGAACAATCAATGGAGAAGCATGCACAGTTGTGATTGATGGAGGTAGTTCTGAAAATATCATCTCTCAAGCCTTAGTGGATCGTTTGAAGCTGAAGGTTCGAAAACATTATTGTAACAATCCAAAAATCTAGAGCTCTCCAAATTTTTAAGTCGTTATCATAATTATAATACAATAACATTCATTAACTAAATTCCAAGAGCAAGTCCAAGCAAAGATGAAGTTTAACATCTCAACATTAATGTCCTAACAAGGCTTTACAGGTTCAGCTAGAAAAGACAATAAATCTAAGAAAGTATTCCAAAATAGGGATAGCCCCATCCAAAAATATAGGAAGTGCTTCAATCTCTCAATTAGCGATGTATGTCAAAATCTATAGGCTGATCTCCATCGTTCCCAAATCCCCCTACGAATGCGTTACCTGTAGTGGAGCGAACCACTAGTTAGTATTACTGGTGAGTAAAATTTCTAAATTAAGAGAACAAAAGAAACTAACACAATAACAATACAATTGTTCTATGATTCCATTTTCGGTTATCCATCCTCATCATATATCGATAGAATCATAAACGTCACACAAAGCTTCAAGATTCATATGTTTTCAAAAAAAATAAATAAATAAATAAATTCATAGTTTTACCCCAAAGAATAAATTCTTAATCTTATTCCACAACATGGCTTAAAATACACCATGACTAGTGATTCGTACTCTCATAAGAAATTCATATTCTTGTCGTGACAAGACTGCCACCATTCTTATTTCATAGTAGTTGTTTGAACAAGGGGATTCGTGTCGTGACAAAACTGCCACCATGTAATTTCTTATATTCAAACAAGAGGTTTCGTATTCGTGTCGTGAAAAGACTGTCACCCATCTTAATTCATAGAAGTTGTTTAAACAAGGGGATTCGTGTCATGACAAGACTATCACCCATCTTAATTCATAATAGTACTAATGTTTCCACGAGGAATTTCATATTCTTGTCGTGACAAAATCGTCACCAATTATATTTCAAAATCAAACCCAACACCAATGGAAAATAGATATTTCCTTGTAATGCATAATAATATTCCCGATAGACGTCATAATAGAAATCATCATATTACTTTTATTGGTCAGTCCCACATACTTTGAGCTAGAATCTCGCCCCACTCATAATCATAATTGGTGTCTATGTCGCATTGACCTTGTCTTTCAAATTCTTTTAGTCATAGTGTGAATACTATACTCATAAAATTAGAATTAATCACTTTGAGCAAGTACCACAGAGTCCCATATTAATTATTCATTCTACACATAGGCTACTAAAGATAGTATTAAATCTAGATTGAGATTCATCATTTGTGTAGTAAGAATTGAGACTGTAGCGATGGGAGTACCTGCTGTTTAATTCGGAACTAGTTATATTATGGTAGCTCATCTTAATCTCACAATCTTATTTATAAAAAAAAGGGGACTTCTTAACAATCCCTTGCAACAGTGCTATAACACATTAACGGAATGTTTCACAGCTAAATATCCTTAGAAAAGAAGAGCAGTCACTACCATACATGTAACACTATACAACAGTGCTTGTATTCCCTTTTTCCCATAATATAGATCAATCCTAGGGATTCATTGGGACCCAAAGTCCTTTATAAAAATTCCTAAATTTCTTTGATATGAAAAAGTATAACAGTAACATAGTTCAAAAGAGCACTTGTGACTAGGTAAGAAAATGTATAACAGGAGCTTAGTTCAAAGAGCACTTGTGACTGATTAAGAAAATGTATAACAGTAGCTTAGTTTAAACTTTAAAGAGCACTTGTGACTAGTTAAGAAAATGTATAACAGTAGCTTAGTTCTGAATTTCTTCACACAATAAAACATTATATTCTATTAAAAAAAAAACAGTCCATAGGAAGTGTATCAATCATAGGATTCAATTAGCTAATCATTTTTACAGAAGAGAATGCGGTTGAGCCTTTATTCCCCATTACAGATATGTCGACAGTTTTTATAAATACATTCATTCAAATCTGATGTTGTTATAATGGACTCTTCAATGGTTCAAGTCAAAGAGGGACTTTATCCCAGTCATCACCTATCATCTTTAAAGATGGAAATGCATCTTATTCACCAAACACAGTCATGACAGCAAAATTTTAAATATCAGATGTGGCTCAAACTTAGAAGAATAGATCATGAAAGACTAATCATCTGACAAAATCACATTCTATTGAAGTTCTACTCACCTTGTACATGTAATGAATGACCTCAAATCTGACATCCACTATGTTAGATGCCCCCTGTTCAAGTTTCTTGCTTCTAATTTCAAATTTCTTAGCATTAGATACAGTATTAGATTTCAAAATAAACAAAGACTCCTATATATAGACTTAGTGGACGTCCAAATGGAGCATTTCTTTTTAGATTTCTCTTCTTTGAAAAGTCATTTGGGGAATTCTAAGAGTCACATCTATTGGTAAATGTCTCTTCTTTGAAGAGTCACATTTATTGGTGAAAAACGAAGGGCTTACATTGGGAAACTATACAGTCATCACAAATGGATCTTTGGTCAAGTTCTATTATTAAATAAAAACCTGAAAGTTAGGCCCGGTAGCCCAATCTAATTATGAGTTGGGCTAGCCAAAACTGGGCTTTTTCTAAGCCCAATCGGCCCACTCAAAAATTCAGGGTTACTACAATTATCGTCCCTATTTCGCTAAGTGGCTAATGACAGGCGATGAAATGCAAGTACGGTATGCATGTCCAGTTACATTTGCCATTTGTGAAGACTATAAAGATACAGTTTAGTACGATATACTACCAATGGACGGTGGTGATATCTTATTAGGACATCCGTGAATGTATGACAAAAACAGAACTCATGGCATGCGCAACAACACATACTTTTACTCACAATGGAAAGCATTCACGCTCCATCCTATGAAGCCCGGGCCACCCAAACAAGGATCACAAGTCTGCATTACTAAGGACGCACTTCACGTACACAATGTCTACAAATGCAATAGCAAGCCCTACCAAGTTCGTAGTAGAACTCTTTTCCAACTTGGAGGGAATAATGCAGCAAGGGCCCACAATTGGTCCCCTTTCAAGTAGATTAGGATTATATTATTTTTATAATTAGTAGATTTCTAATTTCATTGTTATTAGAGAGTTTCTATTATTAGATTAGGGTTGCTTAGGCACGTAGTTATATTTCCTATTTATATGACATTGTAAGGAATAATTATTCAGAGAGTTTTTGAGTTAATAATATTTTTTGTGGAATTTTAGCGTTGGAGGCTTTGTCTTCCTCATGTGATTATTTCAGTGGAAACCCTCATTGTGCCAAGGTACTCACTTTGATTGCAAATCCTACCCTAGGATTGCATCACTTGGAGGCTAGAATCAAACTTTTCATCCAAGTAGAAAGGGAATGGTGCATGACTTTTTCTGATGTCTGAATCCAACACTGGCTCGTGATCTAACCATTGAATGTAGCAATTGCTGGCTTGGTACAAGTAGATGACAATCTCCTAACATCAATACCTTATCCCCAGAGATGAAATCAATATGGGGAATCTCAATGACTAAACCATCATTTTCAACCTTTGAAACAATAACTTGTTTTTCTGATGATTTGTTTTGCTCTTCAGGAAAAGAATGCATGTTGAGATCCACCAGATGACTAGACTCCCTATTGTTTTTTTCTTCACTGTTTGTTTCTTCTTATTCCATCTGCACTGCCTAATCCACACTAGTAGAGGAGACTCAGATTCCTTTTCTTCCACTTCATCTGAATGTAATGTAGAATCAACTCTTTCGTGCTTTTGCTCCTCATTTTCTACAATATGTTTCACAACATGGGCTTCTGGGGTTTTCAAAGACTTTTCTTTTTGCATTTTAGCTTGTCTAAGACAAAAGCATTTTACCAAACGCCCAATATGGATCGCTTCCCAAATTGCGTCATACAAATCTTTACATTCTTTTTCTTATAGTATTCTGTATACTTGGTCTCAAACCTCCAATAAAGATAATCTGTTCATCACCTTTCTCTAGTCCACACAATTCATGCAACCTTGAAAATTCATCACCATATTCATCAACTATTAGCTTGCCTTAGCTCAAATTAAGAAATTGATTGAAGTACGCTTTATTGTCAACATAAAATTGTCCATATTTAATTGAATATGTAATTCTAACTAGATCATTGCGAATTTTCAATAGTAGTTCGCCTTCTGTGTAGATCTCACTTATTGGAGTTTGTAGGTGAAAATGGATTGACAATCAGAGTCCAAATGGAGAAGATCTTGCCTTTTCAAGATGGAGGGCTGAAACTTTGATATAATCTTGGACTACTTGCTATCTGGAGATGTATCTCTGCAGTGAAATTTTTTTTCTTTTCTTTTCTCACAGCTAAGAGGAATTTGGGCCTAACTAAACTTGGGCCAAACTGAATGCAAGCCCGAAAGCACGTGGATGGACAAATGATTATTCCAATGGGTTGGACTAATCCAGCGTGAACTGTCCCAACCTAATGTGCAAAACCAAGCCCAGTTTTTCTTTTTTTTTTCTTTTTGTTTTTTGAGACAATGCTGCAGTCTCATGCTTCGTGTCGAGTGAACAACAAAGGGCAAAAAAGCCCTTCTCCTTTTCCTCTTGCTTCTGATGTTACTCCTCGCTGAAGATGGGAAAGAAAGGCTCCATCCTTCTTCAAGAGTGATTGCAGGGAGTGCTTCACCAAACTAACTCATGTTTGACATCTACAACAATGGAGAGGATGAAAGTGAAGATGTTGTGCGTCGATGCGGAGAGGAGAATAGTCGAGGGTTGCTGTGTCTGGAGAGATGGACAATGATCGCTAATGCTACTGGTTGCCAATGAAGATGGGTGCGGGGGACGTAGGCGATGAGAAGATGACAGTGAGTTTGGTGATGATGCTGGCCGACGACTGCAAGTTCGGAGAAAACAGGTACTTTCTGCTCCCATGCTTCCTTCTCTACTTAATTTCCATTTTTTTTAAGGGCCTGCAGTTGATGGGTTTTGGTTTTGGGATTTAGGGATTGAGGGGTTTGGTGTCTAAGGATGAGATTTTGGGAGCTTTAGGTATTCGGATAGTTGGGGAACTTTGGGGATTTTTGTGGATTTGGGGTTCAGGGTTTTAACAAGTTGGGGAATTTTTGGGTACTGGAATTAGTTTTGGACAGAAGGCCGATGGGAATGGGGTTTCAGATCTAATGGAGTTTTGGAGTTTTTTTTTTTTTTACAGCGTTGAGATTTTGGTGGCTGTTGGGGATGGAATGTCTCGAGTAGGGTGATGTTGGGGTGGATCATCTAGTGTAGGGTTCTAGGGATGATACAGAGTACAGATGGATTAGTCAATGGATTTGGGATTGCATGTTGGTGATGGTGATAGTGCTGCAACGATGAAGGGACGCCGATAATCGATAATCAAATCCGGGTTGGATCAATCTTCGGCTCTAATACCAATTGATACGGAGCGGGGTACTAAATGCGGGCAGGCAGAGATGGAGGGACGAGAGATGAAAAGTGGAGGGGTGTAGGTCAGTAAAGTCCTAAAAATCTTGGCTTCACGCCAAACTCCCCATCGTGGGCGAGGAAGACGATAACTCCAGGGAAACCCAAAAGCACTTCAAAAAATAAAATTTTCATTGATCAAGTCTGCCTAGCCAAAGGGGCTTTACATCACTTATATAGGAAAATAATAAACCTAAAACTAATCTGGACCATTCAAACACACTGATGGCCAAGATCAAAAGAACCAACTAAAATGGCTAAGAAACATAATAGAAATCCTAAATGAACTAAGATAGATGCGCTAGGCCCAAAGGCGGGTCAACCCATGGGGAACCATGGGTCTATCCTACATCAACTTATAATGCATATCATCCGTTTGATAAAATTTATGTCATATATCACAGCTAATTTCAGATGGGTAAGAAAGATTCAATATGTTTTGACATAATAACTTTGCATGATGATGGCTGATGTAGCTTTATGAATAATGAGAAGGGTTAAGGTATTGTGATTGATACCATGCCTTGGAACCTAAAAAAAATTCAGATGAAAAGTGGGGCAATTAAATTCAACAATGAATGGGGGATTAAGATACAACAAAGAGATTCTTTCCATTACCTTGGCTCGATAATTAGTAAGGATGGGAAAATTGATGAAGATGTTGAACATAGGATAAAAGCGGGATGGTTGAAGTCAAGACTTACTTCTAGAGTGTTTTGTGACTAATGGTATGCCAACAAAATTGAATAGAAAATTTTACAGGTTAGTAATTTGACCAGCTATGACCTATGGGCAGAATGTTGGACAACCAAGAAGCAACATATGCATAAAATGGATGTGACAGATATTAGAATGTTGACATAGATGTGTGGTAAAACGAGGAAAGATAAAATTAGAAATTAACGCTTTCGAGAGCATTTAGGGGTAGCATCAATAGGGGATAAGATTAGAAAAGCCCGTTTGAGATGATTTGGGCATGTTAAATGCAGGCCAGTAATGGTGCCAGTGAGAAAAAATTTGGCTATACAAGTGGATAGCCCACCGAGGAGAAGGGGTAGGCCAAAGAAGACATGGACAAAAGTAATAAAATTGGATCTCAAGAAATTTAACTTATCTGAGAATTTGACTCAGAATAGGTCGGAATGGAAAAATAAAATTCATGTAGCTGACCCAACATAGCTAAGACAAGGCTTTGATGATGATGATGATGATGATGAATGAGTATGGGATTAATTGAATATTGGAATCCAAGGGTTGTGGAATCATATGTGAATGATGATGTTGGCTATATGTATATTTATAAAATTTGACCTGGTTTAAAAAGAGATGATGAGTTAAAAGAACCATGGAGCTCTTGGTTACTAGCACAGTGTGAGGACGACTTCGTACTTGGGATCATTTAGTTAATGTGATGATTGTGGACCTTTGTGGCCAGGATGTGTTGTAGTTATAATAAGAGTGAGATGGATATGGGCCTAAGTGGCCATTGCAATGAGAGGTCCAACAGTGGATGTTCTTGGAATTATTCCATAAAGTCAGAAGTGGGAACGAACAATAATCTTATGCCAAACACTTAATGCAGATATTCATCTAGTGGGTAGACACAAAATGGACCCTAAAATACTGAAAGTCAAAACCAGTGAAAGGATTGCTATACACTCAAACACAATAACTTAGATGTGATAATATTCATAGACAGGTTGAGCAGCTGCAAGGATAACATGAGATCAACTAGAGGGTACCCACTATACATCCTTCAGAATAAATCTTATTACATAGAAATAAAAAAAACAACATGTAGTTGCAAAATATAAAAATAAAGCAAAACACAGAGCTAATAATGTTAAACCAGAACACAGAGCCACGGCCCATGGAACTTGTGAAGCTTTACAGTTGAGACCACTCTTAGCTGATCTTGGCATAAAAGATTCCAATGCGGCTATAAGGTGATAATTGGTGGTTTTGTACATTTCTGAAATTCCTATGTTTCATGAATGAACCAAATACATCGTTGATGACTTTGTTCAATGTGTACCAATACAAAGTAATTATTGATGCTACCCCTAAATGTTGTTAAAAGCACTCATTTTGGATTCTATCTTCATTAGCTTTTACTACCAATGCCAAGACAAGGTAAATGAGGGTTGCATTTTGTAGGTTGATAGTTAGCAAAAAATTTTGTCACAACCCAAACATGAATTCCAAGATGGAGCCCTATTTCCTGTTGGAGTGAAATTTGGCTAGGGTCCATATATGAGTGGGGCATTTATTTTATTCGATTTAGATTTTACTAAGTCAGCCACTGTGGAGCCCATGAATTTCCCCAAGTCCATCCCTTGGACTTAATTTGAAGCAGCGCAGGGAAGAAGAAAAGCCAACGGGCTAATCTTCAAGCCAAAAGGCTTAAGAATAGAATGTCTAGGTGCCTCACCAAAGACAAACAACTCTCTCAACTGAGAACTGAACTCAAATTCTTATTCAATATTAATGTCTATATCCCATGAAGGGATTACATCTTTATTTATAACTAAGATACTTTCTAACTAAGGAACAACTAATACAAATCAAATAAAAAGTCCTAAACCAAACATAATACGATTTTCTAAATATTAAAGAATCCTAGATAATTAAGAAAGCAACTAAAGCAACTACCAATAGGATCTACTTTACTCTACTAGGCTTTATTGGTCTTGAGTCTAATGAGCTGGTCAATCATGAATCTGGCTTGCATCAATTCTATTGAAACAGCGCAAGGAAGAAGAATAGCCAATGGGCTAGTCTTCAAGCCAAAAGGCTTAAGAATAGGATGTCTAAGTGCCTCACCAAAGACAAATAACTCTCTCAACTGAGAACTGGACTCAAATTCTTATTCAATATTAATGTTTGTATCCCATGAAGGGATTACATCTTTATTTATAACGAAGATACTTTCTAACTAAGGAACAACTAATGCAAATCAAATAAGAAGTCCTCAACCAAACATAATTGGATTTTCTAAATATTAAAGAATCCTAGATAATTAAGAAAGCAACTAAAGCAACTACTAATAGGATCTACTTTACTCTACTAGGCCTTATTGGTCTTTGGTCTAATGGGCTGGCCAATCATGAATTTGGCTTGCATCAGTTCTCCCATGCTTGGAGGAGAACTCGTCTCGAGTTCTGTAAATATCCACATGAGTCAAAAATCATTTGAACAATATTCCGTGTCGCTAATTGAGTGTCATAGTGAGGACATGCCATGAAAGCAGGATCGAATCTTCTATTCCACTCAAAAGTAGGTTAGAGGCATTGCGTCTTCTGATGACTGCTTGCATCTTGACGGAGTGATCTAACTATTAGATACCTTAATTGTAGACTCTATAACAATCTAACATAATTGCTAATTGGCATTGGTTGACCTCTGAAGATGAAATCAATGTGGTGCACGTCAATCGATGGGACTCATCTTCTTGCGAAAACACTAAAGCAACTAATTTGTCGTCCGATTTTGCAATCAAATCCATTAGATGATCAATGTCTGCTTGTACGTCATCTTGATGTACCTCTTGCTTCTCACTTAAAGTTGTAATGAGATCTTTCTTTCCATGAATGGGATTCTCAACATCACCACTGGAATTTGTTTATTCTCTATATTCATCTTTTGACTCTTCAATTGACAGTGATAAGGTAGATAAAGAGGTTGCTAGTTGTAATCGAACAAGGTCAACATATCATCCTTTCCAATACAAGGAATAGATATTCTTCTTTTTGTCATATTGCAATTTCCGATCAAGAACCCATGGTTATCCCAAAAAAATGAGTGATATTCATGGGAATTACATCACACCAAATTTTATCTTCATATATACCAATCTTGAAAGACACTAGACATCTGTAAGTTACAGTAATAACAGAAGCATTAGACCATGCAACTTTGTAAGGCTTTGGGAGAATCTCTATAGATCAATTGAGTTTGTCAATAACATCTTGTGCCACAAAATAGATAGCACTGTCATGATCAATAACTAGATTGGGTAACCTGCCTTCACACCTTACTCGCGTCCGAAATATCATAGTCCGCTTCCACTCTTTATCTTCCCTTTCACTGGTGGTAAGAAGTTCGTGAATGACAAGGGAGTGAGTATCTTCTCCCGCAAAATTTTTTTCCATCATATGATATCCCGTTCATCGCGGTCCGTGGAGAATG
This sequence comes from Sextonia rubra, assembly GCA_037013555.1. Lineage (NCBI taxonomy): Eukaryota > Viridiplantae > Streptophyta > Magnoliopsida > Laurales > Lauraceae > Sextonia > Sextonia rubra. Next base: position 73,271,138 of record JASUAD010000001.1, read on the forward strand.
TTCTTTCTCAAGCTTAACTTGTCGCAAGTGGGACCATTGAAACATGTGCTCAACATGAATTGCTTTCTTACATGCTTCATGAACATTGTTGCAAGGTTTCATCTTCTCAAGAATGTCTAACTTCAAACCTCTGATAAAAGCAAGTCAAATCATGCAGCTCATTCTGTTCTAAGCCACAAACTTGGTGCGGTCTCAAAAATTGATTTAAATATTCATAAACTGTCGAATCTGCCTATCTGAGATTGAGGAACTACTCAAAGTAGACCTTATTTACAAAATACCAATCTCCATATTTAAATTCATACAAAATTCTTTGAAATTCATCAGATAGCCCAAAGATTTGCATATTGACATTGATGTAAGAACACAAAAGTTTTAAAAAATGGACTGACCTAATGGCTCGATCAAATTGATAGAAATATGCATGTGAAGACGGATTGTGAATCAGAATTCTAATGACCAAGATATCACCCTTGTTAGGCTTTCCTTGACTATTGGCTGGGCCCATTAGGGATTTTTTTTATTTTTTTGTTACTCAAGTCGAGCCAGCATTACTGTTGACGAACCGAGACGGAGATGAGAGGCTGTGGGCGACTGGTCTGCGCTGGAGATGGCAACGATGGGCGGAGATTGTGATGCAGTCGGTGATGAGGCTAGCGGCTCATCGATGCATGATACATCTCCTTTATCTCCTCTATCTCTTCTCTTTATTCTCTGTTTCTTCCTTCTCTTCTGCTCCTTTTTTTTTTTTTTTTTTGCCTTGGGATGGGTTTGAAAAGTCGAGAGAGGAAGGGTGGGTTTGATCGTCTGATGGGATAAAGGACGGGTTGGGCTTTGTGACTATAATGGGGTTTGGAAATCAAAGGAAGTGATTGTCCTCATCTGATGGGTTTAGCAATGGTTTTGGATTGGGATGGTGGGGTTATGGTTTGAGAGTCTCTTTGGAGATCGGGAATGGGTTTGGTTCTCTGGGTTTCGTACCTAGGTTGGCTTGGTCAGGAAGGGTTTAGGGTCAGATAAGGGCTGTTGGGATTTGTAGTGAAGGGGTTTGGTGGGCTGTGATGGGGAGGATGATAAACAAAGATGATGATGATAAGGAGATGGTGAAGACGAAAATTAACGGAGAATCGGTGAACAATACAAACGGTAATCCAAGATCGGATCTCTGCTTTGATACCAATTGAAGCAGCGCAGGGAAGAAGAATAGCCAACGAGCTAGTTTCCAAGCCAAAAGGCTTAAGGATACAATGTCTAAGTGCCTCACCAAAGACAAACAACAACTCTCTCAATTGAGAACTGAACTCAAATTCTTATTCAATATTAATGTCTGTATCCCATGAAGGGATTACATCTTTATTTATAACTAAGATACTTTCTAACAAATGAAACAACTAATTCAAATCGAATAAAAAGTCCTAAACCAAACATAATTGGACTTTCTAACTATTAAAGAATTCTACATAATTAAGAAAGCAACTAAAGCAACTACTAATAGGATCTACTCTACTCTACTAGACCTTATTTGTCTTGGGTCCAATGGGCCGGCTAATTATGAATCTGGCCTACATCATAGTTGGACCGAGATATTTATATAAAGGCAAAGGGCCCCTTTCACCCCTTCTATCAAAGTTTATGAAAGAACGAAGGAAGAAAAGAGAAAGTGGAGAGAAGAAGAAAAAGAAGAGTTGTAGAAACCCCAGCAACCTTCTCCTCAACACACACCCCCCTCCCCGGCCCCGGCCCCGGCCCCGGCCCCGCTCCCCCAAAGACCAAAAAAATAAAGAACCCAAAACAAACACACAAGTATGCCTACCCTTTCCTCTTCCTCCATTTTGGAAAAAAGAAGTAAGGTTTTGGATGAAGGAATGGGGTTGGTATTTTTATTTTGTAGAAACTTTGAGAAAAATAAAAATACACATGTTTTGGCCAAAATACGGTATTTAGACTGTTTCAGATTTCGGCTGAAAATGACCAAATTTCTGGCAAAAACTTTATAAAGGTTGTTTGGTTTGGTTCACTGGCTGAATGTTCAGCCAGTTCGGTCAAACCAACTGAAAATGACTAATGGTTCAGTCCTCATGTCCATCTCCTGGACAAAGGGGTTACAAAGCAAGAAACAAATGCTTATAGGAAGTTACAAGAACACTAATAGATATGAATGTTCGATTTTCTTTTTTTTTTGTCACACGTGGTTATTACAGTAGCCTTTCTCATTAATCAAATGCTATCTCATGTTTTAATGAAAAGAAAACAAGTAGTGCCCATTTTTCCAGTTCCACCAAAAAATATCTGTTTGACTCTCTCTCTCTCTCTCTCTCTCTCTCTCTCTCTCTCTCTCTCATGCATTTCCTTCTTTTCCTCTTTTCTTCAATATGACCAAATAGTAATACAGGTATAGTTTGTCAAATAGGTAACTGATTGCTTACAGAACAAAGGAACTACTAACTAAGTTTTTCACATTAATTGTGATGCCTACTAAGTAGTAAATACCCAGACAAGTACATGTCTATTTGCCCAATGGAACTAATTCTCCCAAAAGGAAATATTAAGATCAAATGCAACAAAATTTATGACCATAGTTTGATCGAACTCCTACTAGCTATCCTATTCTCCAAGACTCAACCGGGGTTATGAAACCAAATATTCCACAAAGGTCTTCATATAAAACAATACCTTTTTTACGGCAAGATTTGCAGATGTTCTTCTTGGATTCCCATTTAACCTCTCAAACACAGCTAAATCTTGTAGCCGCTCTCGATGAGCCCTTTCCCTTTCTATTATCAAAACCAGCAAAAAAAAATAGAACTCGTAAAATAACATCAACTGTATTCTTGAACTATATGCTAAGAACCAACAAAAGAAAAGCCACAATTTCCATAATAAACAAACTGCAAGAAAATTATTGATCACATGTTGACTTTTTTGTGATATGGTAAAAATTGAAGGACACTGAAAATTTTCTACAGAAATAAAGTTTTAACCCTTACAAAAAATATAAGATGTACTAATCAAATCTATTAAAACAAGAAAAAAGCTGGAAAAAAATACTTATTTGCACAGAGGCATTCACTGCTATTTCATTTCTGTGGTGTCATTGTTCCTCAAGAATTCTACAGTAGAAAACCGGAAACATGTTAATGGTCCCACATATTTACTGCACTTGCTTATGCAACGCCCATTAGAATGAGATCAAAAACTTAGCCTTAACCCATTGATCTATGGTTAGCTTAATGGGTTCTCAGAAAATAAAATTTTAGGGGGGGGGGGGGGGGGGGGGGGGGGGGTGGGGGGGTGGGGTGTGTGTGGGTGGAATAACCAAATATTCCCTCTCTTATTCATGTACGTGAATAGTGTAGTTATCTATGTTCAAGTGGAAGGGCACTCTAGAGATGAAACATGAGAAAGAAGAAAGGATTAATGGTGAGAGAGGTCAACAAAGTCCACGTTAACTTAGCCTTATATCATCTATTTAGAGATGCCTCTATCTGCTTGTCCACTTAACCCTACTGTAAATTCTGCTTTTCTGCTCAACCTTATTTGAAGAATGCCCTCCATTACTCATTCTTTCCTCAGTTTTCATCCCTGGTCACTATTGCTCTCCCATTCTGATAGTTCCCCAAACTCATAAGCCTCTGTTGCATCCGTTGTATACCGATGCAGCAGGGACTTCCCTGGTTCAACTGGAAAGGGGTTGCTATGACAGCAACTTATAAAACAAACTTCTAGAATGACAACAGATATAAGGCCAAGTAAAGGAAATCAATTCCAAAATACTGCAGATCAAAGGAAAGCAAGGATATGTAAGACCAAGACCATATGCTGGAAACTAATGAACACATTCTCAAGGGACTGGTTAGACCAGCCAATAATAGCTGGTTGACTGCTTTAATATTATATATATATGTATATACATGCAGTAAAAGGAGTTGAAGCCCTACATACATCACGTCCATAATGGACCACTAAATTGGCCTGAAATGTTCTAATCTTAGCCTCACAAATCACTGTAATAAGAATATTACTAAATTAACCCTGGCATAAACAATGTCAAAAGGCAAATAAGGAACTAAATCTAAGAAACAAAATAGAACCCCCAGGAGCATCTAGCCCCATAGGCTAAAAGCACATGGACCCATGGTCAAATCTGCGCACATGTAGGCTTCGAGGCCCCAAACTCCATAAGTTTTAGTATGTAGTATACAATTTTATTTTGCTCACATAATAACGCTAGCCCTGCTATGATCCACTCACAAGCAAAATATACCACTTCTCGAATGAAGTAAAACATCAATATGGCAACAATTTTCTTTACTTTTATATTGTTGAGTTCCTTCTTGATTAGCAATAGATTTTATGGGAGTAAAAGATTCAATGAGGGGTTATTTATTTTAGAAGCTCTTTGGATATGCTCCAATAGATTTAGTTTCAAGTTACTTGTGGAAGCGACACTTCCAATACTCTTTCTTGAATGACTTCCACAAAGGACCTTCCTTGGAAAGTCTTCTTTCTTTTTCACGAGATAAAGTTGTTTTCCTCATTGATTCAAGTGAAGTTTCGGAATGTAAGACACTCTACAACCTGACAGGAACTCTCCTAAAAGACACTACAGAATAAATATTGTTCCCACTAACCACACAGCAGTCTTTAACAGAGGACTCTTTTCTAGAAAAACACCATAGGATACAACACACTTAAAGGACCCACATTAACACCAAAAGCAAACACCCCACCCTTTAGGTTGGACCCACCCCCATCAGAGCAATAAATCGCTAACAACCCAACACATGATATCTCGGGACTGACTTCGCATCCACCCCTACTTATCCTCACCATGTTGCCAACAATAATCTTCCTCCAAATATGCTCTTTATCACCTCACCAGTCCATTTCATCAGGTATGACTTCTTGCTATCACTCTGCCCTTCCCAAAGGAAGTTCCTTCTAATTCTATCCAATTTGGCCTAAAATTCTTTTGGCCTTTATGTACTACCGGTAAATTAGAAATGCTGGTTTTAGTTAAATTGAAACCCTCTCCCTCTCTTCTTCAACCCACACCACAAAACAAAACAAAACTAAAAATGAACAAGGATACAAATTGCCGTCCATTTCTTTTCAAATTTCTTAAATCTATGATATGCCCCAGTCGAAGGTACTTCAGAGAGAGCCACCCAATTCTACAATGAATGTTGCCTGCTAGAGCCTGTGACATCTTTTCCAAACATTAGACTCCATTAAACTCTTTGGCAAATTAACCTTCAATCATGACATTAACATCAACTAGAATCAATGCAGAATTGTTTCCAAAGTGTTGAACACTAACAATATCAAATTTCAAAGGGAAGGAAAGAAAAAAGAGGAAAACATTAACAACTATGGACAGCTAGGGTCAGCAGCAGGGATAAGGAAGTATGGATTCTAATCTATTCTTCTTCAGATTCACAGTCACTGAAGCAGCCAAAAGAGCTTTTAAAAAAATACCCAAAACAATGGTTGAGGCCGGTAAAGAAGATTATGTACCAGGGCACATATCGGGGCATGTTCCGATAAGAGAGGGAATGTCAGAAGCCCCTTCATCTCCGCCTTGGGTTCTCTGCTCCTCGTCCATGGAAGGAGTACGACCGTAATTTTCGGCAGCTCGAGTTGGTATTTTGGGAGAGTTCGACGCATAGTGTGAAGGAGAAGAAGAAGATGATGGTTGAGCTTTCCGGGATCCACGGAAGCCCTTGCCTTTGCTCCGTTCCATGTCGTTGATGGAGATTCCGATCAGAGCATGCTGTACAAAGGATGGGTATTTTCATCAAATTACGATAATGCCCCTGTTGGTGTAGCCCAAGGGGTGAGTGTTTTTGAGGACGTGGATGACGTATCTCTATGGTTAGATTTTCTTTTCGTTTGGAGGATTCTATTTGTTGCGTGCTATTTGAATGCAAATTTTATTGCTCATCACACACGAAAAAAATAAATAAATAAATCTTCAAAATACCCTTGTCTCCTCCCCCTTTCCCCCAAGCCGGCGACGAGCTCCGACTAGCTGGAGTGGGGCTCTCCCTCCCCCTCTTCCCCTCCCCCTCCCTCTCCCTGTCCCTTTTCCTCTTCCTCTTCTTTCTCACTGGGCCCTTCCCTCTTCCTCTTCCACTTCCACTTCCACTTCCCCTCCCCCTCCATCTCCCACTTTGTCTTCCTCTGCTCTTCTTCTTCTCTCCCTCCTTCTTCCTCTCCTCTTCCTCCACCTTCATCTCCTTTTTCCTCTCCTCTCCACTCCACTCTGCTCAGCCCTACAAGGCCAAACATGACAATGATGTTTGGCCTCATAGTGCTGAACAAAGGCCTCGCAAGGCCGAACAACACTATGGGGCCGAACAAGATGGAGAGGAGAGGAGAGGATGAGAGAAAAAGGGAGAGGAAGAGGGAGGGACGAGAGGAAGAGGAAGAGGACGAAGAAGAGGAAAAGGGAGAAGGAGAGGAAGGGGAGAGGGAAAGAGAGAGAATAGAGGAAAGAAGAGAAAGATGGAGAGGGAGAGGGGAGTCCCCCCATTGGTCAGAGCATGTCGTCGACTGGAGGGAGAGGTGGGGCATGTTGGAGGGAGAGGTGGGGAACCGGAGGAGAGAGGAGGAGGAAGAGGAAGAGGGAAAGCAGGTGGGGGTATTTTGGAAATTATTTTTATTATATTTTTAATTGTGTGTGCAATGAGATATTTTTTGTGTTTATCCAGCATTTTCCTTTTATTTACACGAAATTTATATGGGTTCTACACTAAAAAAACTATGTAGTACAGGCAACACTATATTAATCCTCAGGTTTGGCGTGTAAAAAAAAGGGTAAGAAGTGATGGTACCGTTGCTCATCTATATACACAAATTTGGAGAAAAACGAGGAAGAAAGGGTCTTTTTGTTTCAAAAATGTCATTGTATATGTAATTTTTGTTTGCTCTGTTGCATTTATGTCGTGCATCAATAAATAGCAAAGTAAAAGGGTTTTCAATTCATCGGATCATGGTCGTGTTTTCTTGTTTTCAATTTTGTAATCTTTCCTATGGGGTTGTTTATTGAAAAATTCTGAAACTATTTGGGGGTGTTTCAAGAGATTATGGTTTTGATGAAAAAGGAGTTATTAGATGCGTTTTAGATTTTTTCTAATCTAATTTAGGAAGTTTAGAGGAAGAAGAAGAAGATCCCAGGTCTTGGAAACCCAATAAGAAAGGGTGCCCACATTCTTTTCATTCTTTTTTTTTACGAGCAACGATAACGTTGCTCGAGGGAGAGCGATAGTACTGTCGCTCGTACAAAAAAAAAGATAAAAAAGACCTGATGATTAATCTAATGTTGTGAGGATTACAAAATCCTTTTCGGTGTACGACCTATCTAAGGGGGGTTTTAATGTAAAATGCCCTTTCTTTTTTGTTTCTACTTTAATGGAATAAATAGTTGATTCATGCAAATTGCATGCAAACGTCTGGATATTGAAACAAGGCAAGGTCCCATCCAAAAATTGAGAACTTGAATTTTAGGGCAGGAGAAATTTATTTTAGAGGCAGCCGTCAAACAAGCCACTCTTTTTTATGCATCCTACTTAAAATTGATTTAAATAAATGTTTTTTATTGGTATTCAGAGTTTGTTTGCCTATTTTTTAAAATTTAATTAAGGGTTAACTTTTTTGAAGAGACTTTAATATCTAAAGCAATAAAGACAGTGTTTCCTTCTTTCTTTTTTAATAAGTTTATCCATATAATTTTTATAATATAACAATTGTTCTTATGCTATTTTTACTAAGATGCTCAAAGGATCCAAACTCCTTTTTTTTTAAGTATACCACAACCATTTCCTATACCAAAAACTTATGATGAACTTCTTTAAGAAGATTGTAGTTTCATTTTGAGGATCAATTCTCAATTTGTGAGATTTGAAATGAATTTTATAATAATGCGAAGGGATTTTGATATGAAAAGCAATATTTTTTTTTTATTGTGCTTTGGCTCTTAGGAAGTGAACTGCGTGATGTACATCTTTCCACCGATTGCTACTGATTGTCATCTATACTATTGTTATCTTTCTCGATCAATCCTTCCTTTATAAATTCCAATTTAGCATTACTTCATTTTCGTTGGATATTATCTTTATCTTCCTGCATGTTTAGTCATTATCTTTGCCGACATTATTTTTTAACTTTTCTTCTAAGTAGTGCATATATACAAGACAAAAGTGTGGGCATGCCACAATAACAATTCAATGGTGTCACATCATCTTAACCGCATGATTCGTTTGCCCAAAGTTGAAGGTATATTTTTTGTTAGTGTCATTGTAATACATACACTTCCCTAGTGTTGTCATGTCAACATGAAGACCTTGTCTCTAGGAAGACCTTGTCTCCAAGGTTCACAGTATCAAATCATCTTAACCCAATGATTTGCTTCCCAGAGTTTAAGGAATACTTTTGTTAGTGTGATCGTAACATATGCACTTCTAGTGTTGGTGATTCCTTGTCAAGTCTTAAGACCTTGCCTTAGAATATTCACAAAGATAGATGAAGTTCAAATCCAAATCTAGGAGATTAAGTATTGAAAGGCTCATGCTTCACTATGATGTACTTTGATTCATGCCAACCCCATTCAGGTAAGATGAACAATACAAATTACCAAGAAAAAACCCTTAGAGCCCTCAAATGACCTGGTAAATCAAATAGATTCAAAAAGGGAAATTCGAAGGACTTTAGTCAAGAATTTCTGACCCTACGACGAGCTACAACAGGGTTACAGTGAGTTGTAAATGCTTTGGAAGCACACTGTAGCTTTTCTATGGCAAGCATTTCCAAATAGCCTTTTTTTTTTCCCATTTTTGAGCTACATCAAGCCTATGACGGACCGTAGGTCGTCCCACAATGTGTCGAATGGCTTGTCATAGAACAAACTTGCAGTTTTGACTGAACAACCACACTAGCCATTGTGATTTCAAGTCTAGCCGCAACCTCTCCAAGGCACACTATAGACTAACTGCTGGAACTCTATCTATACCAAAGCTCATCCCAAAGGTACAAACTAACATTATTTTGAGAATCACTTTCAGCTACATCTAGCCCTTAAGTTACATCCTCTTCAACTTGTAAAATCTCATTCCACTCACACTATGGCATTTCATAGTCATATCCAAGAGCATTAAAAGATCTAATTAAGTGTGATTAGTGGAATCACTCCTTTATGGTAATTTTCAAGCCTCCCAAGTTACAATCCACTCTCATCCTAGATTCAGACCCCCTTTCCATTGGTTGAGCACTCATTGGAGCATCATCGACACCAAGGCAGCAATGCCAGGAGTGTTGGAGCTTCGGCTTCAAGCATAAAGAGCGCACTCAAAGCATCATCAACATCTGGAGGTAGGCATTCTTATTTTAATTTCAATTTTTATACAAGGTAAGTCTATTAGAATTTTGTGATCGAGCCACTATAAAAAAAAAAAGGTTGGTAGAGTAAACTTTCATAATCAAACCACCGTATCAAAATATATCATAGGTATATTTTGGTTGGAGGTGAACGTTTCTGGAAATCTCACACAGTGGAAACCAAGAGACCATTTGGGTGTGGTGCTCTTGAGAGTGGATGTAGGTCAAGAGGATTGCTATAAATTACGTGTGCCAGTGTTTCTCTATGATTTGCTTGCTTTGCACACTTACTATGCAATGCCCCGCAATAGATACTCACATCTTTGAATGATTTGGCATGCTAGTCACCAGTGTTGTATTGATTTGGATTATTACATTATCTTTGAATGTTTAGCACTCTTGATTCAGACAATGCTTCACTTTGATCACTTAATTGTCTTCTCTCAAACTGTGATACTAGGTTGAATTCATGTGATATTGTGGTTGAGTTTTTAATTGGACGACTTGATTGCTTTATTAAGTTAAAATTTTTTGTTAGTCCTATTCACCCCCTCTAGGACTTCACATTATTCTAGCTTACACATTCATTTGGTATTAGAGAGGGTTACACTGTCTAGGTTTAACATCACAAAATAGATCCCAATTGTTAGAACCATGCGTAACCTCGATGGGAGTTCAGGGACCATGCCACCTTTCTTTGACATATGGGAAAGCTTATATTACCGTATTCTTAAAATATATGGACTGGTCCATATGAGAACCTATGGAAAATGGACGATCACCACCCACAGTAAACATGAACACCGATGGGGTTCAAACAATTAAACTTTCTCAACTCTCTGGAATGTGGATCAAAAGAACCTTACAGAATGTGATACAAAAGTCTAATGAGCTGTACAATAGCTAAACAAGCCCGAGATATATTGGACACAACTGATGAGGGAACTATTAGATTTACTATAATCGCAAGATCAACTTTAACAAATCAAATCTGAATAATACAATATATAAATTATATGTATACGTGGATCCATCGTATGCTGAGCATGTGGAGAAGAACAAGCTATTCGAGCATGGGATTTACAACTCACTTTTACTTCTTCTTGATGCGTGCAAGTAATGAAAGAGTCAAACAGTAATCTCTTGAAGTGAAGCAAGTTATCCTAAATCTATCTTTTTATAGATCTTCCTTCTCATCATGGAACTCTTTAGTTAATTAGGATTATCCTTCTTATTAGTAATTTGAGTAGGAAGCAATTGTTAGCTTCCTGATCTAATGGGATTTCCAATTACCAAATAGAATAGGAGTCTTTAATTGCTTTGGACTCCAGAGCTGGGACCCATGCATGGGCATGCGGTCAAGTGGACCACACGTCCAATGATAACATTCTCCCACTTAGGCTAATTAAATACAACCCACATCGTCAATTTATTATTATATTTTTTATAGAAAAGAATTTATTTTAAAAAATGACTCAATTTGGACTTAGAACGTTGAAAAACTTACTTTGACCAGTGCACCGATAAAACTCCTCCCACTCAAACTTTGATCTAAAACTTTAATCTGTGATTAAACAAATTTGCCGATGCAAAGCATAGTGGTTACACATCTTTAATGATGCGTTCTCTTCAATGATTACTACAAGGATATCTTTGCCTAACCAAGTCTTTAATAAGGGTAAAATTAGGATTCTTGATATAACATTCCTAATTTTGGTGGGCACTTTAATGTCGTTACTTTACATTCTTACTCTTTTCCACAATAATCATATGTGCAAGTAATAGAAAAGGTAAGAATTATAAAATGTGGAAATTTGCAACTTTAATGATCTCTTTAATAGTATCAACATAACATGAAATAATCCTAATTAGGCAAATCCTGCATGCCATATTTACAACATGTTCCTTATAGACCTTAGGTGATAATGTTTTCGTTAATGGATTAGCTATCATAAGACTCGTTAGACCTTCAATAATAGACACTAAACCATTTCGTACTTGTTATTTAATCACAAGGTATTTAGCTTTCATATACTTTAAATTGCTGGAACACTTGTCATTATTGGCAAAACGCATTGCTGCATAATTGTTACAGTAAATCATTAGTGGCTTCGAGACACAATCCATAATCCGAAGTCTTGAGATGAAATTACGCATCTACAATGCATGACTCATGGCTTCAAAGCAGGCCATGTACTCTGCATGAAACGTAGATGGAGTAAGTTTACTTTGCACTCTTCAACGAAACAACTTTGCCTATTTGTAGGAAAACATATGCTGAAGTAGATTTCCTAATATCGGAATATCCTGCAAAGTCTTGTATGAAAATCCAATCACCTCCAAATAATTGGATTGTTTATCTATGAGCATATATCTCTGAGTACCACTTAAGTATAGGAATACTTTCTTTGCTGCCTGCCAGTGAAATATACCCGGATTACTTTGGTATATGCTAAGCATTTCCACTGTAAAACTTATATTTAGTCTTATATACATTTGAGCATATTTCAAACTGTTGACAACTACTGCATAATGGCACTTTTGCATTTACTTCTTTTCTATTACATTCTTTAGACATTGGTCTTTGCTAAATTTGTCTCCCTTTATAAATACGAGTATTTTGTGGTTTACAGGTTTCCATATTAAATCTCTTGAGGATTTATTTGATATAAGCTTCTTGAAATAACCAAAGTAATCCTGGAGATCAGTCCCAATATATCTTGATTTCTAATACAAAGGATGCTTCACCCAAATCTTTCTTATCGAAGTTTGCCTTAAGATAATCCTCAATTTCACAGATCATTCCAAGGTGATTATTAGCTAAAAAGATGTCATCAACATATAGGATTAATATCATAAACTTACTCCCACTGATTTTAAGATATATAAAATGGTCAACAACATTTTTTGTAAAACTTAATGTGATAATTTGATTACACTTTAAGTACCATTATTTGGAAGCTTGTTTAAGTTCATATATTGAGCTATTTAATTTGCATACTAACCTTTCTTTCCCATGTTCAATAAACCCTTTCAGGTTGGACTATATAAACTTTCTCTTCTAAATTCACATTTAGAAATGTCATTTTAACATTTATTTGACGGAGATCTAAATTATAGTGCATTACAAGTGCCATAATTATTTTGAATGAATCCTTTTTTTATACTAGTGAGTAAGTTTCATTGTAATCGATGTCTTCTACGTTTCATTGTAATCAATATCTTCTCTTTGAGTGAAACTCTTAGCCACAAGTCGGGTTTTAAATCATTCAATTTTCCCTTTAGAGTCCCTTTTGGTCTTAAAGACCCATTTACGGTCAATGACTTTGGACCCTACAGGTAATTTGACGAGATCCTAAACTTCATTATTGGTCATGAATTTAATCTCATCTTTCATTATATATAACCATTTATTAGGATTTTCACCATTTATAGTTTCCTTGAATGTCCTTGGATCTTCTGTCATTTCAATAACTACTTCCTCAAGATACACAATATAATTGTCCACCGATTGCAGTCCTTATTTCTCAAGCAAACATTCTCAATTCTCCTTTATTAATTTCATCAACATTTAGTTGTGCATCATTCATGATTGGATCATTTTATAACAGTCTGTTTTGGGAGTGTCTCTACATTAATGGGTTGTTCCTCCTCTAAGTAATCTTCATAAGTAATAACGAGAAGAATTTCAACACCATCATTTATATTAGGCAACACTATTTGTTCCCTAATTTTATTGAAAGTACGATTTCTAGTATGATGACTCCCGCTATTTTCATAATCCTCTAAGAATTTACCATTATTGGATTCTACGATCTTGATCTTATAGTTTGGATAGTAAAACTTATACCCTTTAGACCTTTGCGAATAACCAATGAAAAATCTGTTGAATGTTCTTGTGTCTAATTTCTTTTTATGCAGATTGAAGACTCTTACTTCAAATGGACAACCTCAGACTTTAAAATGGTTTAAATTGGGTTTCATAGCGATCCATAGCTCAAATGGGGTTTCAGGGACCACCTTAGTAGGAACACGATTCAAAATATAAATAGCCATCTTTAATGCCTCTCCCCACATTGAATTAAGTAAACTGGTGTTACTCACCATCCCCCTAACCACATCCATAAGTGTCCTATTTTTCCTCTCAACAATGCCATTCTACTGAGGGGTTCTGGCATTGTGTATGGAGCAACAATGCCTTCATCTTATAGGAATCTAACAAATGGCCCTGGGTTACGGCCTGATTCATCATATCAGCCATAGTTTTCACCACCTCGATCTGATCTCACGACTTTAATTTTTCTACCTAGTTGTCTCTTTACCTCCGCCTTGAATATTTTAAAGACGTTGAAAGCTTCAAATTTTTCTTTAATGAGATAGACATATCCATACCATGAGTAGTCACGATGAAAGTGATGAAATACTCTTTTCTAGTAAAACAAGATACATGTAATTTTCCACAGATATCCATATGAACTAATTCGAGAAGTCCTGAACTCCTTATAATAGTTTTCTTAATTGTCTTTATTTGTTTGCCTTCGATACAATCAACACGGACATCGAAATTAGTGAAATCTAAGTTTGGAAATAACCAATCTTTCACTAATCTCTCCATTTTTTCTTTCGAGATGTGTCTCAAGCGTTTATGCCACATTTTAGATGAATTTCCTTTTATCAGTTTTCTTTTTAAGCCCACATTCATGCCATAATTAATGTGTCGGGTAAACAGGGTTTTATGCAAAAATTAAATCTAACTTTAATTTATATGAACCATCACATAAAGATTCACTACCAAGTAGAATACCATTTCTATAAACACTCATAAATGCATTGCCAAAATTAAATGCATAACCATACTAATCTAATTTTGAAATAGAAACTAAATTCTTAGAAATGGACGAAACACAAAAAGTATCATGGAGACCTAGTTGGAATCCAGTATCTAACACAATTCTGTAAGTCCTCATCGCTTTGATTCTTGATTCCCATTAATTCTCCATCATAATCATTCTTTGGCCATCACCTAGACTTTGGCTTGTAAGGAATTCCCACAAATAATAAGAAACATGAAAGGTTGCACTAGAGTCAGCCCACCAGGTATTTAATAGAACATCTACTAAATTGAATTTGAAATATACAAAGGATAATTGATAGCTATTACCTTTCTTTTTGAACCAATTCTTTCTTTTCAGACATTTCTGTTTGAAGTGACTCTTTTTACAGTAGAAGAAACATTTATGTGAGGTCTTTTTCCTTTTCTTATGTTCTGGTTTTGCTTTCACCTTATGTACATTGTCTTTAAATTTGGGCTGATGCCTTTCCTTAGCTTTTCCATGGGAGATATAATTAATTGTAATTTGGCATTCGGCTTTAAGCTTCTTTTCCTCTCGATCACATTTTGCAATCAATTCACTAACTATCCATGACTATAAGCTCTGATTATACTACTTTGAATGGTCTAAAGGCTGGCGGTAAGAAATTTAAGATGAATTGAATCAGATACCCATCTGAAACACTCATATTAACTTCCTTTAACTTAGCTGCAATGTTAGATATATTTAAAATGTGTTCTCTTACACTTTTGACCCAATCTTATTTAAAATTAGTCAACTAAGTCATCAGTGAGGATCCAAGTGCCTTATCAGTCACTTAAAATTGTATCTTAACAGCTTCAGGGTAATTCTTCGCATAATCTTTAACATCGATGGACCCTCAAATACTCTTTCATATTGAATTGTTGATGATTTTCATGCTTACTTTATTGGATTTCATTCACTTTTCATATATTCATTTTTTTAGTGGTATAACTCGATTCAGTGGGCACAGGAGATTTAGGTTCTTCTATAGCCGTGTTCAATTTTAAATAACTTAATGCAAGAAATAACATATCTTTCTAATCAGCACTGTGTGATCCATCTAGAATTTGGATGGATCCTAGACAAGATGGCATTATAATTGAATTCGAAATTTAAAATAAATACATAACAAAATATAAGCTTTGAATTTAACACACAAAACAATAATCCAAGTTAAATTTAAACACATAAGAAATTAAAATTGGCAAGTAATAAGTATATCATCGTGAATCACCTTTTGGTGAATATGACATGTTAATTTATTACAATCCTTACTAATGAGACTATGGTTAATAATATCTGTTAATAATAAGTTGACTACATTTTTAGTCATAAATCAAGCATGCTCATGTCATACATATTAAGCATATCACATCCCATTTTCAAGTGGTCAAGAGATGATTGAGCCTTTGGGTTAATCTTCGATCTACATTTGAAACGCAAATTGTTGCAATTAAACATCACAAAGGTAAATAGAGTGATCCTTTAACACAAAATACACAATATATTTTAATTTTGGGTTACTTTGGCAACATTCAAATTAATCAAATTATGAATTTTGCTAATAAGAAATTATAATCGCACCTTTAATGATTTAATGAGTCCATTTAAACACATTTACGTAATTGGATTTGATATGTTTTCATCTCAATGATTAAAAAAAATTAATTGCCCACTTTTACTTTTAAGTTAGGCTTCATTGATGATAAATCCAAATAGATGTTAATTAACTCATTTAAAACATTTAGATCATTAATCTATTAATTTAGGTGTTCCTATATATGATTAATTAACCAAATAACCTTTACTGTAATTAATCACAAGCCTAATTTCCTTAACTAATACTTTGCAATTAAGGTATTCTGTAATCCATCTATAGATTTCCTTAAATTAGGCATAGATGTGAATATACAATCACCTATAAACTTTTCTTAACTCATGATTAATAAAATTTGACAAATTAAATGCGGAATTAAACTTTAACGAGTTAAATATGCACTAATTAATATGCCATAGAATCTGAAATGTCTGGATGGTAGATCTATACCATTTATATGATAGATATGGCTTTCAGGAGTTCCTAGAAGAAAACGGATTGAAAATCCTAGTTCGAATGTGTCTGCAATCATCAAATTACTAGTTTCAATGGTTAAAACAATTGATTTGTCCTAATTGCTAACATCAACACAGTGGGACTTTCTCATACCAAATTAACCCTTTTATGATTTTGGATTGATTCTATAATGAACTATGAGTCATACCCTATATCACCTTTGTAAATGGCTAAGGTATAAATAAAGTAATGAGAATGAGTTCTTAATAGGTCAATACAAACAATAGGTTAGGTCCAAAAAACTTAATGAACAGAGCCCATTCCTGCCCTTAGGTGTAATTCTGAGGCTCGAGGGGTTACATATGTTATCTCTATGTCATATGGTGCCTCATGTGCTTCAATACTGTCATTGTAGAAATAAATGCAACTCAATTTGCTTGTGTGGTCAAAAAGGTAATTTCAACTCTCCACTTTCACATAATAAGACAAGATATATATAATAAAATGGACGATTCTTAGAGAGAGGACAAACCTTGTAATACACCGAACCCAATTAAGCACGATTAGATATTGATTAAGTTATTATGTAATTGATATAGAATTATTCTAAATAAAATAGATTTTGTTTTATTGAGTCTAATGGGCCAAATTCAAGTCATAGATAGGTAGTTTGGGTCGGGTTGACCTTACCTAGGTAGAGGAAAGCCCTTATTGTAATTTTAGATTTTTAATTCTTGCACCATATGCATTACATATGAACATCATCACGTTTGTTCTATCAAGCACGACAACTTCCGTGTTGATTCCAAATTCATTTAATTCCAATTGGGCCAAGTGGACCCCTAAATGACTTAAATTTAAAGGAATAATTAACAATTAGGACCTTTTTGTAATTCTGCAAACTTATGTATCTAAACTCCACCAAGCCTCATTCCATTCAAACATTTCATTCTTCCTTGTGCTGTAGGGGTTTTTCTTCCCTTTCTTCCTTCCATCACCATTCTCTCATCAAGCAAAAGGCTAAGGGCTTGCATGTGTAATTGGAAGTTAGCATCATCATCTCCATTGTCTTCTATTTCACCCCGCACCCATTTAGTGTAAGAGTTGGGCACCTCTTTTTCCAAACCAGTTCCTAAGGTGAGATTTCCTACCCATTTACAGAATTTTGGGTTTAATAGAGTCAAGAAGACTCTCATCTTCACCATGCACTCATCTTCTTCATTCTTCCTCACATGCATGGCATTTAGGGCTAAGAACAGTGGACTTTTCTTCTCAAGTAGAGCTAAAAGAAGGATAGTGGCTTGAATTTAAAATCAAGGCAAGTATAAGCTAATTATTATTGAATGCATGTTGGTAATTTGTGATTTCTATAAATCTATTGAACTCTTAATTTGATTTTCAATTCCTTTTCATTCTTGTTTCAAATGTGTAGTGGAATGAATTGAATAAATTGTGACATGTGGATTGCAAGTGCTAGATGTTGAATTGAGTGAGAACCACTACAGTAGATTGAAATGTATACATGCAGATGGAACCCTAATATTATGGGTGAAGGAAAGATTTCTATACTGAAATATCTCAAAAGTTCTGAATCTTACAACTAAGCCGTATAAACACCAAAAGTTTGACGAAAAAACCATAGTTGAAACTTTTCAAAAATTTTCTTCTACGGCTAACCTCACAACTACGGCCAAGTCGTGGCCAAGTTGTAGGCCACCTATAGCTAAGTCGTAGGGCACCTTATGGCCAAGCTGCAGATGCAAGAAAATTCCAGTATCCTACTGTTAAGCTGTGTGACATCCACTGCTAAGTCGCAATAACCCATAATTGTAGGCAAAACTACGAACATTCAAAGGACCCTGTAGGACCCTAGTTCTTTGGATCCTTTAATCCAATCATGCTCAATGGAAAATTACTTAACATGAAGTGTCTTGAGGGCTGAGACTCATTCATGTAATGTTGTTCATTTATTTAGCACCTCCCCATGGATATTAGTTTAAGGGACTCTGATATACTATTTCTTACATAACGTGCTATTAAACAGAGACAACTGTGTATTAGATAATTTAAAACTATATCATCATGTAACGTTAGAAACAATGGATGACTAGAGTCGGGTTGGCTCGTAATCTACCTTGACTCTACTAATTTGAATTGCATAGCATATTGAATCATTGTAGATGCTCTCCACGATTGAAATAATATTGAAATGGTCATGATATGAATTGATTCTACTCTAAACTTTCTATGATATATGGTTTTCTTATTGTTAATATTGAATTGAGTAAGAATGAATCAAACGTATAGTGAATCAAAAATGAATTGTACAATTTACTTAAATTCAATTATATGAATCGAAATGGGCTGGCTCTACTCAGCTTCAACTTTAGGATATCCCGCAGAGTTAACTTTGGTGTAGTAGATTGATGTGGTGTCGTTGCAGTATGTCTTTGGAAGCTTTCGGACTCCATGAACGTAGGGACCTAATCGTACCTTTGGCTAAGGCGTTGGTGTTCCCAATGCAAAGATCCCTATTGGGAAGATATAGTAAATGTCGTAGCCAAATAGTTAAGTATTTTTTTAATTGATTCTTACATCATACTTTATTCAATGCACAAACATGCTTAGTAGACTAAATTGACTTCCATAATCAACCGCGAATGATTATTTTAGAAATAACGTATGTTTACTTAATTATGCTTATACTTTACTGAATAGTCTTATTGATAGTTGTCTAATGGTGTTATAAGTTCAAATCCCAGTCCCGGTCTTGCGAATATTGATGAGACATAGGAGGAGGCCTATATGGTCCCTTCAGGCCTCAATGAGTGGACATCAGATCCCCTCTGATTGATCCCTCCTATGGAGAGCAGCACAATTATCTTTTAGCCTTCTTATTTTAGGTTTTTAGGAATATGGTTCATGACATATTGCATTAGTTTTCCCATATACAGTTCATGACACGATTATCTTTTAGCCTTCTTATTTTAGGTTTTTAGGAATATGGTTCATGACATATTGCATTAGTTTTCCCATATATAGTTCATGACTCTTTTTATTTTATTCTGGGACATGTATATTTTTGTTATTGTCTATAAACTCTATTTCTCTTTTGTAAAGACATGCTTGAATATCTTTTACAAACTCTTATACGTACATATCATGTGTAACAATCCGCTCTGCACCATCGAAGTTTTGTCTGCTTTGGACTTCCTAAGAGGTCACCCATCATAAAATTGCTCTGACTCGAGCACGCTTAACTTTACAGTTTTTATAGAAGTCCTCACGGTTTTGTCCCCAAAAGGTACCTCGATAATTTAGAACAGATTATTAATTATATTCTTTCTTTCAAATGTACTTTCGGATTCGGTCGTTACATCATGTAGTTATATTTCTCCTTTTTATTTGTATTTTAGTGTGTACTGTTTCATGAATTGATATTTTGGGAATTGTTAATTGTTGGAGAAAAAGACTATAGGTGATATTGACAAGCTTCTGTGTGACAAATGCTTGGACAAATGTCCTTTAAAAGCACCTCACAAATGTAAGTAATGTGAATATCATTTGTGTAATTTCGCTTAGACTCTGGTCCAAGTGTGGATTACAGAGGAGTACGTGTGTCACACTTTGGGATTAACTCTGAACAGGATTCTTGGGCTCAGGTTATGACAAACCTCTTGACCAAACACATGACTATAACCCAATTATGACAAGGCACAGTGGACTACTTACCGTTATACATGATGGCAATTACCATCATGTGATGCCCTATGAACATTTGAATTAATCCATTATGAAATAATGCATACCACGCAAAACTATATGAAGGTCACGAATACTTTATCAAATATGCAAAAAAAAAAAAAAAAAAAAACGAAAGTTAGATTTACCATAATTATAGGATCAACTTTAACAAATCAGATATGAATAATACAATAAATAAATTACATGCATACTTGGCTCCATCATATGTTGAGCGTGTGGAGAAGAACAAGCTATTCACTCACGGCTTTACAACTCACTTTTACTTCTCTTTGATGCGTACAAGTAATGACAAATCAAAGTAGAAATCTCTTAAAGTGAAGCATGTTACCTTAGATCTATATATTTATAGATTTCTGTCATAGTTCCCTTCTCATTATGGAACTCTTAAGTTAATTAGGATTATCCATTTTATTAGTAATTTGAACATGAAGCAGCTGTTAGTCTTTTAGTCCAATTGCTTTGAACTCTAGAGGTGGGACCTATGCATTGGCATGCGATCAAGTGACCACACGTCCAATGATAATAGAAACTTGAATAATACAAAGTTCCACATGCCAAATACTTACAACTCAATTTGAAAACATTGGCATTGATGAGAATGAAATATTTATACAACTCCATTCGAAGTTGAAGGAAATAGTAATTGTCATCTGGGCACTTAGAGAACCTCTACTAGAATAAAGAATATGCACTAAAATCTGAAGATATTTTCCACTAATATTTCATCCTAAAGTTAAGGATGCTAAGAAAATAAATGTAGAAGACTTAGTAGGATCCCTTCATACTTTTGATCTCATATTTGACACATAAAAAGAAGCCTGTAGCACTTGGATCATCACACACTCCCTCAAAATCAAAAGTTGAAAATGAAGATGAGGATGATAATAACAAAGGTGCGGCTCTACTAGCCAATAAAATTCTAAATCACTTCAATAGAAAAAAAAAGGCAAAAGTAGCAAAAAGGAAAAATCCTTTGACTAACTTAAAATGAAGTTAAATCTAACTCCTAATGAGTAAATCAATAGGCATCCAATGTTACAAATGCGAGAGGTCTGCCCATATATAAAATGAACCTACAAACCTAAGTGGCTTGTATTATAAGACGGTAAAAAAAGCTTGCAAAGGAGTATTACTCAATTTTGACTGCCCTGATAATACTTGGATCTTTCAATCTCCTTTTGTTCCATGATTATAGGGTCTCAAATGGGCTCCACTAGGTTTTTGTGTAAGGCAGTAATGGAAGTTTGTACAAAATCATTACTCTAATTAAAAAAAAACTTATTTGGGCAGTCAAAATTAATATGTAAAACAAAATTGAGGTGAAAAAAAAAAGGTGTTTACTCCGGGCGTTTTATTAAAATATCTGCCAGAATCTAAGACAGCTTGTCATGTGAATACTAGAAACAGTCAGGGTATCTTCACAAAATCTACCTGTTTTTTCTCCCCTTCTCGTCAATATCCTCTTCCGTGCATCCTCCTCCTTCCACGACACTCCTTTTCAAACCCTTGCCAGGGTTTCCACGACCTTTCTCCAGTGACTCTGCTATATGGGGTCTCGTCTTTAGATCTCCTCGTATTCGCACTTTCCTTCAGGTAACACAAATCCGATTCCTCATTTTCTTCTTTATTTCCTGCCTTCTCCTCATCTTTTAGCATTTCATCCCATGTTTTCCTTAAACTTGAATCAAGAATCAAGTGATGGTTCCTTTTGTCTTGTGGATTTCTTTTGTCACATGTTTTAGTTTGGTGTGTGATCAATTGGACTGGGAACTTTCACAGCGTTGAATATTGAATATTTTGGTGTTTGGATTTCCTACCATTTGGGCTTCTCTTTTGTATTGATCTTATTTATTTATTTATTTATTATTCTTTTGGTGTCTAGTGATGGTTGAAATGCAGATTTGTGTTTGTCTTGGGGTGGGGTCATTTGATTTGATTTTCCCCATTTTTTAGTTTTAACTACCAGTTTTGTTTCGAGTAGAATTCTTTTTTTTTTTTCTGTTTTTTTATCTTTTGCTTGATTTGTACTTGGAACTATTCATGAGGGAATGTTGAAAAACAGAATTAGAGTTTCTTAATGACTGAAAAATTTATGGTATCATCTTTTACTTCTAATACTGTGCTGCTGTTTATTTATTATTATTTTTTTAAACATGTTTGAGTTTTTTTTTTATAATTGTCATAATGATTTCATTTTGTTTTATTTTTTTTTATTGAAGGAGTGATTTGGTGGGAATTTGACTTGATTGACTATGGGTAATTCATATTTTTTTATATTTTTATTCAGTGAAGCTTATTTATGACAGAGTTCTGTCAATGTTTTTCTAATTGTTAGAGATTATGTAATTCCCAGACACGATTCTGTTGTTTGATTTGCAATAGTACCCCTATAGACACAGCCCGTGTTTTGGTGATTCGGACAGAGCATCTGGCTCACTTTAGATAGCTGATTCGGCACATAAGTCCTTGCATTGGGTGATTTGAGCTGTAACTAGATGGATGAATTTGTGAATGTACCTTTAAATTGCTGAATATATAATCCCACTTTGAAATCTGATCTTATAAAGTTGAGCATGGGCTAGATTATTTTCTTTAACATAATTTGTGCCTGTGTGGAGTAATTCCCTGCATCAAATGAACAACGCAATTGCCTCTGGGATACAAGAGGCCAGCTTTGTGCTTTATGCAGGGTGTACTTTCTATAGGAAGTCAGCATACGACTTGTACCACACACCTAGCTACTCTTTCAGACCTGAAGAGAGCGAAGAAAAAAGAGACGGTGGTAAGTTCTTCACAAGAGAGATGTTTTAGCGAGCTCCTTCATGTTTTTGAAAGCACTGTGCAATAGACTTGGTTATCTAAACAGTCATACAAGTATTGGTCCATTAAGTGGCAACTAATCATAGAAAATAACATCCATAATAACGAAGTAAAATTGAAAAAAGTTAACTGATATTTGTCGCCAT
This sequence comes from Sextonia rubra, assembly GCA_037013555.1. Classification (NCBI taxonomy): domain Eukaryota; kingdom Viridiplantae; phylum Streptophyta; class Magnoliopsida; order Laurales; family Lauraceae; genus Sextonia; species Sextonia rubra. The sequence continues at coordinate 73,294,153 of JASUAD010000001.1, forward strand.
CATCATCATCATCATTATCATCACCACCTAACGATATATGTATGTATGTATGTATAAGTTATCTCTTGCACACCTTTTTTTGTGCACACCATGCACACCTCATAGTGGGGCCTGCCTGATGACCCATTTGAATGGACCACCATACGAGCCTCCCCTGAATTATGCCAGTCTCTTTTTTTACATCCATTTGAATGGATTGCACCGTTAGATCGACATATAAAATTTTAACGATGTGACACTTATTGTCCGTTGATGATGGGGTTAGGATGATGAGATGAGCTCTATATTTTTCACATTGGTAGTCCTCAACCAAATGAAGAGATCCCCCATAGTCCTATTCCCAAGTCAGCCCCACAATTTCCATGCACACCGTGTGCACTGGATAAGCCCCCTCCCTCCCTCCCTCCCTCTCTCTCTCCCTATATATATGCAAATGAGCTCATTATATAGATTTCCCCCCCTCTCCCTCTCTCTCTCTATATATGCAAATGAGCTCATTATATAGATTTTATCTTTACTAGTTCTACTACACATACCATCTCAACATTCTCATCTCCACTATGTTCATTTCTTGCATGTATTGTTTCCCGATTGACAACATTTTGCTCTATAGGTCGCTGCTTTGTAAATTTTTTTCTTCAATCATGTTGGTATGCGCCGATCTCATAGCATTCTAGGAGCATGTCTCTGCTTCAACCATTTATCTCTTATCCTATGTTCGATATCTTCTTCAATCTTTGCATCCCTACGTATTATATAGCCAAGGTATCGATAGTAGTCCTTTTGGTATCTCTCTGGGTTTTTTTTTTTTTTTTGAGAAATGGTTGCTTTCATTAAAAAGAGCTGAACATTACAAGAGAAAAAGATTGATGAGCTCAAAAAGCAAAACCAATGACAAAAGAAGAAAGAAGCCAAAACCCCATAGCCCAAAAGACAAAAAACAATGAAAAGAGCCCCCAGTTACAAAGGAACTACTCCCATCCAATTATGGACAATAATGTCAATCGGAATGCAGTGGAACTAAGGAAGGTTTGTCACCCAAGAAACAACTATGAATTTCAGATTGTCTATTAAAACCTCAATATTAGAAGCTTTTTCTTTGAAGCAACGAGAGTTCCTTTCGTTCCATACGATCCAAAGAATTGCAGGAAAGGAGTTCTTCCACGAAACCCTTTCCTGAGCCAAACCTATTCTCAAAATTCACACCTCTTGAAGCTCAAAAAATTGAGAAAGGGAGTGCCCGCAAACAGTCAAACCAGCTGAGGATTGAATTCCATACTGTTTGAGCAACTTTGCATTGCAAGTTGAGGTTATCCACCTTGGGTGATGCTTTACAACTTTTCAAGGGTTTGTTGATCAAATTATGAGGTAACGTAGGGAAGTGGTTGGTCTATGTTAGGGGCTTTTTCTGTTTTTTCTCTGCTTTCTTTCTATTTCTGCCGGTGCCCTTGGTGTTGGCTTGGTTTTTTGTCTTTTTTGGGTTTTACTGTAAGCTTGTCAATATATCTCTCCTTTTGTATTACTTGCATTAATAAAAGCTATTATTAAAAAAAGGAAACAAGGAGGAGGTGATCCACTGTTTGCTTACCCGCCAGGCATATAGAACATGTGTTCACCAAAATCTTGATTCTATGACAAAGATTATCCATAGTGAAAGTGAGCCACATAAAAGCTAGCACCTAGGAGTAGCATTCAATCTCCACAAGCGACAATAAGTCCCAAAAGCATTAGAACCCCTATCAACGCAGAGAAGAAATAGACAACTGAAACAAACTGTCATGGGAGGCCTTCCACACACTAACCATCCTCACCCTCTTCTGGAATGAAAACATGGCCAAGAGAGTCAAGGAATGAAATGAATTGCCTTTACTCTACCTGGGTTAGGTTCCTTCTAAAGATTCGTTTCCACTGCATGAGAGTCATTCCTATGCAAATAACTTGCTACCTTTGCTTGCTGGTCTCTAGCACAATAAAACAATTTTGGGAACTGGGCTGCGAGAGGTTTGTCTCCTATCTAAGTGTAAATGCCAAAATAAGATTTTATCTCCTAACCCCACGAAGAATTTAATATTGGAAGTAATGGACCTTTTAACGAATAAGACCTCTCTGCAAATCTTGGAAGATCGATAGTTGGGACTGTGTGTGTCGCACCCGTTCCTCGGGAGACCATATTTGACTGATAAGACCTGCTTCCAAAGGGCTTGTTTGGTATCTCTGCCCTTTCTTTTACAGACCTATCCAAAATAGGGTCATTAAAAAAAGAGCAATAAAAAAGAGGCTAGAAGGAAAAGATGTGTTTGGTAATGCAAGCATCTATTTTAAATAGACTTTTCCAAATCAATAGTTTAGCGTTTTTCACAAGTTTCTTGAGATTTACTAGGTATCAAGCCTTGAAATTTGATGCCTTAGTCGTGTTCATCCTTCCAAAGAAATCTAATGGTTTGGATTGTGTTTGGGCTCATAGATTTCAAAAAAAATAATAAGGAATAGTCCATGTCTGATAGCAAGTATCTTGTCCTTCCAAAGAGATCTAATGGTTTGGATCTTGTGTTTGGGGCTCACAGATTTCAAAAAAATAGTATGAAATAGTCCATGTCTTTTAGCAAATATCTCAAGGTTTGTGATGGTCCAATGAATGAAATTTGGTCACCTAGTGGTCTTTGACCTTATAAACATTTTCAAAAAAGGAGTCCACGCCTTTTAGCAAATATCTCAAGGTTGGTGATGATCCAATGGTTGAAATTTGTTCGCCTAGTGATTTTTGAACTTATAAACATTTTCAACGGTTTGAATCGTGATTTATTATCCTAAAAATAATTAAAAAAGAGAAAATCGGGACTGCATATGCACTAATCTAAAATTGAGCATGTTACGTTAATGGTTGATATTTGTTCGCAAATTTCTTGAGATTTACAAGGTATCAAGTTTTGGAAATTGACTCCATAGCCATGTTTAACCTTCCAAAGAGATCTAACGGTTTGGATTTTGTATTTGGGGCCCATAGATTCAGAAAATAATATCTAGTACTTACATTTTTTCACACATATCTAGAGATTGGTGATGATCCAATGGCTGAAATATGATGTCATAGGCGTGTTGATCTTGTGAACATTCCCAAGGGTTTGGATCTTGATTCACCCTCTCATGATTGGGCATTGTGAACACCTAATCATATGCACCTGCGCCACTTTTTTCTCCCCTCTATTTCTAAACTACCTCATGAAGGTGGTTGTGGAAAAAAGAGGTATTCCCTTTACTTCTCTAAACTGGGTGGAAATTGGAAATAATTGCCAAGCGCTCTATTTTTCCAAGCCTCTACCCGTTTTAGAGATTTAGAGAAGTAAAGGCAAAAAGTAAAGATGCCAAACAGGGGCAAAGTCTTTCTCCATCAACCCCATCCTTCACTACCATTTTTCAATAAGAACTTGGTTCATTTGTCTAAGGGATCCAATCTAAGCATGTAAGTGTGGATGGGATGGCCCACAGTTGGTTGGCCTAGCTATGCTCGGGCTGGTCTATGTTGGCTCGTATATGATCATTGGCCGTGCTGTGTCAGCCTATGTAGTTGGGAGGCTAGCCCAGCACGGCCTAGGGCACAACTCATGTCGTGTTGTGCTGCCCATGGGCCGGCCCACATGCCTCTTTTAATTTTTTAAAATTTTTTATAATATTTTTTTATATAAATTGAGGGAGAGATTATACATTTTTAAGGTTCTCAACTTGAAATAAAATTGAAATTAGTAGAATAAATGCATAAATATGGACATTAATTTATAAATGAAGAGAAAAAAATTAATTATTTTATATTTTATGCTTAATTTATATATAAAAACTGAATTTTTTTATTATAATATTAATGTGGGTCTTGCTTTGCTGGCTTGTCGCCCAGAAACGTAGCCTAGCACGGCCTAAATAAGTAATGGGCCATGCCGGCCTATGGCCCAGCCTAGGGACCATGCTGTTCTGGCTTGACCAGTTGACCAAGTCAACTTGTCAGCCCTGCCCTCGGCCCATGTTTTTGCAGGTTAGGCCATGCTCTGCCCATATTTACCCCCTTAATCTAATCCTCAAACCCTCTTCCTTTTTGAGCTTGCAAACTAAAGGTATTTCCTATTAGAATTCTTGCCTTGCCGAAGGAAATCTTGTTACAGAGGTTTGAGAGTGCGGATTTGATTGGAGTGATCCTACCACCAAGAAACACATAATTTGCTTTCCATATTGACAATCTTTTCTCAACCCTCTCAATCATGGATCACATAGCATCTAAGACCAAGACAGCTAAGCTAAATTGAATTTAGCATCGCTCTCATCTGCTACGGGCCGCTATGGTCTGCTATGGGCCGCTATAGAATTTTTAAAAATGCATATAAGGCTTATTTTTTTCTTTTTCTCTCTAAGCAACAGTTTTACGCAACTCGTTTGCCCTTCTATGCCTAAAAGAACACCAAAACACATAAGATCTTGTTGAATTAAATCCAATGTAGAGAGTTCCTCTTAAGGGCTCTTCTCTAGGTAATGTCCTGGTAGACACCACATTTGGTAGGAATATTCTTTTCTCGACTCTCAATAAAAATACTTTGTTTGTTTTGATGAAACTTAATTTGTTATTTGGTTTGAGCTTTAAACTTTTTTAAGCATTAGTTTCTAATTTATATATCCTTTGTTATATACAACTGTGCTCAATTACTTATTTAAATTGTGAGTTTAGAATCCTACCTAAATACATGCAAAAAATTGGATAATACTCTTACTTTATAATCATTTAGCGACAAGACAAAGATCTTTTATGAACTAAAAGGACTGTTACATCCCACTATCTTAGTTATTATAGGAAAAAGCATCATTCTAACATTTTCAATATTATGGATTTTTTTGTTATTTTTTCAAATTTTGTTGACAACGTTTTCAATTCACACCGGTACATTGCTATGTATCACCCGCTTTGGCTACCAGTCACGATGTCCACCGCAACGACTACTTTGATCCTTGCTCTCAATCACTAGGTTCCACATGGGCTTTGGAGACTTTTCTGTACAAAGAGGTAAACTGAGGTAAGTTGTTGGGAATGAACCAACTTTACAACCCAAAATTTCTGCATAATGTGAAAGGAGTTGATCATCAATCCTCATCCGTAATAACTCACTTTTAGAGAAATTCATTGTAACACCCGAGATTGCCTCATAACAAAACAAGATAGCCTTCACATTCCTAGGTTCTTCTTCATATGCCTCATAGAAGATAAAAGTGCAAATTGGAGATAGGAAATGATGGGAGCCTTGGAGGCTGGGTTGAAGCCTCCGATAAGGTTTGCTTCTTTTGTAACTATCACAATGCGACTTAATGCTTTGTCACGATACAAAATAAGAAAGGCGACAGCAGATCCCCCTGTTGCAAACCCCTTTGAGCCTTAAAAAACCTTTTGGAGAACCATTGATCAAAACGGAAAGCCTAGAATAGGAAACACACTCCTTAACCCTCCTTTTAGCTTCAAAGCCCATTCTTCGTAACATATAAAGCAGGAAGTCCCAGTCAACCTTGTTATAAGCTTTCTCGAGGTCCAATTTACGAAGTATGCCTGGAATTTTGTCCCTATATGTCGAATGAATGCACTTGTTGGCGACGGGAACTCCATCCAGAATCTGCCTTCCATTCACAAAAACACCTTGAGAACAAGAAATGACCAGTGGCAACACCTTTTGAAGTCTACCACCTAAAACTTTGGCAAGATATTTGTAGATGCTACTAATAAGACTGATTGGTCTAAAATCTTTAATATTGTGGCACCTGATTTTTTGGAGATAAGGAGCAATGAAGGAGGCACCCAAATTCTTAGACAACCTTTCTCTTGAGTGAAACTCGTTCATGAAATTTAAGACATCTACTTTCATGACACTCCAAAAGTATTGGAAGAAAGCCATAGGGAACCCATCAGGTTTTGGGGCTTCATCCCTTGCTAGATTGAAAACTACTTGTCAATCCTCCTCTTCCTCAAAGGCTCTTTTCATCCAGTTAGCTTGGATTCACTTAAGTCAGCATGGTAAATGTTATCTAATGAGGACCACTTCCAGTTATCCTTGGAATAAAGAGAGGTGAAATATCTTGTAGTATGATTGATGATATCATCCCAGTTTTCCAACTTGATGTCTCCATCTGCCAAAGAGCTGATCCTATTGGTTCTGGACCTTGCCGATGCCATCCCATGGAAAAACTTACTGTTCCTATCAGCTTCACTCAACCATAAACAGCAAGATACTGTTTCCACCTGATTTCCTCTTCTCTCACCTTTCTTAGGTATTCTTCTTTCAGAAGCAATCTTCTGGTCTGATCTTCAAGTGACAAATGATCCTCTTTCTTTTTTATCAGGAGAACGGATCTCATCCAATAAGCTGGCTTTGACATGCGGACACCCCCAAAATTATGTTCAGCCAAATCTCTAATCTTGTCTTTCAACAATTTTAGCTTAATTACCAATTTAAATCCTGCCCACCATTCAAATTTTGATCTCCTGCCTCCATTCCTTAATCAAATCAGGAAAAGAATGTTCTTCTAGCCTTATCAGTTGGAATTGAAAAGAGAAGGGCCCCAGCATTCGCATCTCGAATCCAGAAAAATTGGATTGTGGTCAGAGGCTGGTTTCGAGAGGGTGGATTGAAAGACAACCGGATAAAGATTTAACCATTTGCTGGACACCAAAAATCTGTCGAGCTTGGACATCAATGGGGGAAATTGATGATTGGACCACGTAAAAGGGGGCACCACTTAGGGGGAGATCTAAGAGATAATGATGGTAGATCCAATCTGAAAAGGATCTCATGTCGGGCATGAAATGGCAGCCACCCAACTTCTCGCATGGAAATCTGATGAGTTCCAGTCCCTTCCCACACACCAAGGCCCAGTCCAGCTACCCAATTCTTTCCAAAAATCCGATCTCCTACCACTGGAATCAGGCCCATAGACTGAAGTAATCAGCCACTTAGCATTATTCGCTGGTTCTTCAGCATTGCTGAAACAGAACGTTCCCCTAACCATCAGAGACTGAAACAACCTGGCTGTTCCATAATATGACAATGCTACCAGTTGAACCTCCAGTATTCAAACCAGGCCACTTAATACATCTGCTACTCCAGATCTATTTGATAATTGTATCAAACAAAGAGCATATTTTTGTTTCTTGAATCAAAGCAATCTGAGCATAGTTGTTAGTATTGTTTCAGACCCCATTTTGATCTAGCCTCAACATTAAAAGTTTCGGCCAATTTGAAATTTTGTGAAACCTTTTGGAATTATATATCGGAAAATATAAAAATAATGTACATATATGTAGAAAAATTGAAAAATAAAACAATATTTATGGATTTAATCCATTCTAGTAAAACTTTTTAGAATTACATTTTGAGAAAATTTACAAAATACAAAGTATATATATGTCTAGAAAAAGTAAAAAAATAAAATAAAAAATAAAGAAGATTTTCATTTCTGCTGAAATATCACATTTGGCCGAAATGGACCGAAATTTGAAATGAAAAGTTTTGTTACAAATTTTGTTTTAGCTACTTGACTGAAATGAAAAATTTCAGCTGAAACGGCATGAAATTGGCAACTATGGATCTTAGCTTTATTTCTGTGAAGAATGTCCTTGATGGTCAGATGATGGGAGGCACTCCCTAGGTTGTGTACAGTCCATGAAATGATCTTCATTCATAAACTGTAAGCATTCCCGTAAGCACCCTTGCGAACACACTATTCCAATTATGACCGGACTCTGGGCTTATCATAGTTGACAGAAGCATGCTAAAGTTCTAAAGTTCCCTCCTCCCTTTCTTTTTGAATTTGGATTAAGCTACTATAGTCCTTTTTCGCTGATCTCTCTCTTGACCAATGGCCACAACACTGTTCACCCACCATTACAATTCTCAATAGAAAGGCCAATTATCTGGCCACACTAGTTTGAGGAAGTCACTAGTTGTGAACATTGTCAACGAAAGAGGAGAACTCAGCATGAGCATCCCCTCGGAGGACCTTGACAATCAACCCCTTGCTTTGGTGTTGAAATTGACACCCAGTCACTATAAGAAGGTAAAGACCCCAAGACTGTGGAAGGAACACTAATTTTGGTATGCCTAGACATTGTTTTTCTTGATAATAGAATCCCAACTGCCCAGCTCTGAATCATCATCCTTGACGAAGGGCTGGAAAGGCTTTGCACTGAGGAAGATAGCAGAGTGGGAGAAAATAGACTCCTTGCTGCTTCACCTTTGACTGGGAGAAAAGAGTTGTTGTGGGATGCCTACCAGTGGTCTCCACATCAACATTGACCCATCAGAGTCTGAAGGGCAGCATACGGTCTTCAGTGCTTGAATGGAGTTGGATTCAACTAGGCTGAGACTACCTGATCGTCGTTACCTATTGGCAGAGCTAAAAGGTGAGCAAACCCCAATTACTGAAAGGTCAACGATCGTAGGGGATTTTGGATAGGAGAGAACCTGAAATCCTCCTTTTCCAGAGATGGGGACTTTGAAACCCAGTTGTTGCAATAGGTTTTGTTGTTGCTCAAAGAGGAGTAGAAAACGAGAGCTCTTTTTTCTGCTAAGGGAGACTTGAAGATGCTGGGGGATATTTCTTTAGAAGCAGGTGTGTTAGCGGGCCCAAAATGACCCTCCTGGTCCATATTCAAAATCGAAACTGGGCTACTAGAGTGACCCAGGAACTCAACGGGTTCTCTTCGACCTTAACACATCAGCTTGAACTCGTTGACTGAAAAGGGAAAGGAGTGAGGGCATACATCTTCCTCGATTCGGATGTCTACAGTCACCCGACGAACACCAAAACTGGAAGCGGGTTAATCTTCTTCCACAACCATCATAGAAGAACACAAATCTATGTACCGGAGTGTGAATTTGGATGGAAAGGTCCTTGATCCCTCCAGCAGCACTCGAACTTTGCTGAAGTGCAAGTTCTCTTAAGAAGTCGTCTTTTGATCTACTTCCAAGGTGCGACCCAAATGGTCCCCTAGTGTTCGAAACATTGCTTCCCTCCACATGTGGAGAGACACCTTTCATGTTCACCCAACAGGAGCGGCGAGTATGGCCTAGGACTTCCATCCATTGCTCCACCCCATACAATGGGGAGAGAGACATATCCGAAGCACAATGGAGAAACTCCACCACACTTTTGGAGGGAAAATGCATCCAAACTGTATGTTCGTCCATGAGAGATTTGGAGGCGCAACTTGCCCCAAGTGGTGTATAGCTAGTGCCTCTGATCTCTGTAGGCCATCCCCTCTAGAATGAAGATATATCCAATTTGACCACATCGTAATGCTTTACACCACCCAAGGGGTCATTTTGCTGTAGTATGGGCCCACAATTGGTCTCCCTTTTAAATAGATTAGGATTGCATTAATTTTATTATTTGCATTGTAAGTAGGATAGTTTCTATTATTAGGTTAGGTTTTCTTAGGCCCTAAGGTTGCTTCTTTTATTTATATGGCATTATAGTATGGTATTTTTGGGACTTGATGATTGAATAGAATTGTGGGTTATTCCTAGAGAGGTGCGTCATTGTGTGTGAAGTTTTGTTGAAGACGATTCAAAGTGTCCTCAAACAAGTGTTGTGGCATCCCATGCAAGCCCTAACCCTAGGGCCTGCGCCAATTGGTATTAGAGCAAAGATCCACGTTGCTTTGATAACCCTCCGGTCATCGATTGTAGCCTATCTATCCATATTGTCTCCATCATTCCACTCCCAGTCCACTGAAACTGATTCAACCTCCTTGTAGATAACAAATCCATCCCTCTTTACTCATCTGTAGCCCCATACCTAGTCGTTGCCCACCGACATTATCCCTTCCGTCCTCTCAAACACCATCCAACCAAACCTCCTCCATCCATCCAACCCACTGCAACAGTTGAACCTAACTCAGCCCCATTCCTACCACTGGTAACCACCAACTCAAATCGCTCAGCCTCATCGTCTCTTCCACCAACCCTAACACATCTTTGTTTGTCGAAAACCCTAGACAGCGAGAACCACAGTCTCGAACCCAAAGTAACAAAAAAAAAAAAAAAAAAAAAGAAATCAAAGAAAACGAAGAAGGGAAGAAAAGAGGAGAGCGTTCCTAGAATCTTTGCACCTCATCGTTGTTCGTGCTGCACACCAGTGCTTCTCGCCGTCGTTCCTTAGCCACGCTAGCAGTAGCTGCAGCACTGCATCATTGCTGGCCAGCCACCATCATTCGTCCTTCCTCTCCATCGCCCCAAGACAAGCCCTCCCTCTCTTGTTACTGTGAACGAAAAAAAAAATCCATTTTGTTGCTCTTTGTGCACGAAGATTTGGCATCTCTGTGCATGTGGTTTGACTTCACCACCATGTGCTGAACCAAAGTGTGGGTTTTGAGATTGAAGCCCAGTTTGCATAAGGCCCAAGTCTGCTTCTGAACAACCATCTAATATGCAATTGGAGGCTATCTGTCAGCAGTTCTCTAGGTCAGTTAACTTTTAAATTTGCAATAAAAAAGATGGTTCAAAAGAAGAAGGCTAAAGGGGAATCTTCCACTCCGTCCATCGAGGAATTGGTTAGCAATGTTGCTGACTTATCGCAAAATGTTGTTAACTTGTACACAACAATTGGTGAACTCCGAGAAACTCTTTTACAAATAAATACCAAGCTCACAAATTTGGAAAATAATCAACATGCAGATAATCGTAAAGTTGATAGTGAAAATATTCGGAATCAACAAGATCCACCAATTAATAATGTTGATCGAGATTTATGGATTAAACTAGTGATTCTTGAATATGATGGAAAATTGGAGCCTGTTAAATTTATTAATTGGTTAGTGTGTTGATAATATTTTTGCACACAAATCAATGATTGAGCACCATAAAGTTACATTGGCTGCCATTCGGTTTCGTAATTATGCTACAATATGATGGCCTGAATTGCAACGAGAAAGGACTTAGAATATGAACCCTGTTGAAACATAGATTGAAATGAAAAATATTTTGAAGCAAAAATTTCTCTCCATCAATTACTTGAGATTTGCGTTCAAGCTTTTAAGACTTGCAGCAAGGATCCAAAATAGTTGTCACATACTCCGAAGAATTGATGACATTGCAATCTCATTGTGGTTTGAATGAAGATGATGATGTGTTGGTTTGCAGATATTTTAATGGTTTGAAAATAGACATTTAGCACATCTTTGCATTCTAAAATTTTATCAATGTCGATGAAACCATCCAATATGCTATCAAAGCCGAGGGTGTTGCAAATTATTAGGCACAAAAACTTAGTGCATATAAGTGGGCTCCGCAAAGAATTCATCACTGCATGATTCCAAACCTAATGGTTTTTTGGGTAAGATTTTTGCTAAAACTGAAGGTCAGAATAAGATGTTTTGCTTGCATTGTAAACAACTGGGGCATCGTGAAATGAAATGTCCGAAACACATACATTTTGATGGAGAATGAATGTGATGTTAAAGATACCTTAGATGATCCTCAAGACAAAGATGAAGAGGAAGTAGAGGAGACAAAAACAGACACCACAGGTGAAGCCCTCATGGTCATTGAAGAGGCTCTACCGATTCTTCATAATAAATGGTTGAGAAAAATATTTTCCGTTACTTGGGTACAATACATGGATAGAATTGCACAGTTGTCGTTGACAGTGGAAGTTTTGAAAACATCATTTCTCAAGCTCTGGTTGATCACCTCAAGTTGAAAATTTACAAGGACAACCGCCTGTATTTTGTCAGATGGTTGATGATAGGTGATCAAGCCTATGTTCGACATACTTGCAAAGTTACCTTTGCTATTGGTAAAGATTATAAGGATACAATCTAGTGCGATGTGCTATTGATGGATAGTGGTGATATCTTGTTGGGTCACCCATAGATGTATAATAAAAATAGGACTCATGGAATGCGCAACAACACATACACATTCATGCATGGTGGAAAACTAGTTATAATTCATCTTGAGAAACCAGAGCCATTGAATAAGAATTTTTGGGCATCTGCAACAAAGGAAGTCCTTTATGTTCACCATATTTACAGAGGTAATCCGAAGAAAACTCGAGTTTGAAGACAAACTCTTCTTTCAAGTTGGGGAGAATGATGCATTGTGGGCCCACAAGTGTTCTCCTTTTTAAATAGATTAGGATTACATTAATTTTATTATTTGCATTGTAAGTAGGATAGTTTCTATTATTAGATTAGGTTTTCTTAGGCCTTAAGGTTGCTTCTCTTATTTTATGGCATTTTAGTAGGGTGTTTTTCATACTTGATGATTGAATAGAATTGTGGGTTATCTTTAGAGAGGTGCATCCTCGTGTGTAAAGTCTTGTTGAAGACGATTCGAAGTGTGCTTGGACATGTGTTACAACACCCCATGCAAGCCCTATTCTTAGGGCCTGCATCATACTCTCATCCCTAGTGTGTCGCCATCATGGAGGTACCAAGCTTCCTCACGAATGCCTTACGATGTAGCCACAAGCACTATATGGCTCTTGGGATGAGGAGACTTCTGATTGGAGTCTATGCTCGAGCTTTTTGAAAATCCGGCATTCGAACCTTTTTTTGCTTTTTTGTGGGGGGTGGGGGGGGAGGGGGTGGGATCTAATCCAAGTATCACCAATTAAAGTCCAATTTTAATTCTACTAACAATTTAAAGCACAAATGATGTTTATAGACTAATGAAGCGGAAGCAATAAATCATCCACTACTACACAAGAATTTATAGTGGTTTGGCCAAAATGCCTACATCCACTCCAGATTTGTGTCTCTTCACCCCATCGGTATTCCACTTATCAAATACTTTTCAAGGCTAAGAAATAACCTTTACAGCAACAAATGCTTTTTAAGGCTAAGCAATAACCTCTATAATATGTGTTTTTCTCTCTAAAATGTATCTACGATATGCTAGGAGAGATACATTGAAATGCAGGAGGATGCCTATAAAATAGGCAAATGTGAAAGTTATAATCCGATCAATACACACATACAAGATAGATGCAAAGATTATAGTTCAATGTGAATGTGTATGGAAAGTACCTTCAATCAAACTAAAAATGATAGTTCTTGAAGAAATATGCCAAACAGATTGAAAATAAACCAGAGCTTGATTTGGCTTGCAAAAAATCGGAAATCAAGAAATGATTTGATTGAGGCAATTTGTCAAATACGCGGCACACATGAGTGTCAACTTAATGGAAGATTGAAAATCAAAGTACTGTAAGTTTATCAAAGTTTCAAAAGCATGACATGTGATGAACGAGCATTGTTGATTCCAAAACATACAATAGATTGAAGATGATTTTCATCCTTATGTTTTGGAATCAAGAATATGTGATTCAACCAAGTAAGGAAACACGCTATAAGGGAAATCAAAAGTTATGTCTAAGCATTGTTGAAACCAAAACACAAAGGCCTTGTTCTTTTGGTAGAATTTTTGTCTAAAAATTTGGGTGGTTGGGGTTTTTGGGACATGATGTGACATCTTGTCCTCTACCATTTACAAATGCATTGTTTCATTACAAGCATTCCGGAATCCCACCTACCTGAAAAGTCATAAAGAACCTTTGAGAATTTCTAGAATTCCACGTCCTTCATGTCTTTCTAGAATTTCTGGATGCTCAAGTACAAAGGAGCATCTAGGAATTCCACTATCTGGGAATTTTGAAATTCCCTAGATAAGAATTCTTTGAATTCTTGGAAAGAAATAAGGCCAAAATAAAGTGTGAGTGATTTTTATGTGATGGAATCAAATAAACAAAGATTCAACAAATTATAAAAATCATGCTATGAAAATAAAATAAAGGTTTTAACAAAGCATGAAAACTTTAGAAAAAGAAAGTTTAAACTAACTTGGTGTGAATCATTTGAACATCCTTGCTTTAGTTTTTCCTTTCTTCATCTCTAGAACCCCACAACTTAGAATCCTTGGCTGGCTCTCTTCTCTTTTAAAAGTTCATCTCACTCGAGAGTCAAGCCTTAAAATTAGCTTTGAATTAAAAAAAAAAAGATTTTCAAAGTTACTGTATCACCAACCACTGTAGCAAATTTACTGGAGCCCCAATTTTCGAAGGTTGAATTTTTTGAATTGATTGACCAAAAAAAGCTACTTCAAAGAGATTTGAACATTTTTAAAATTAAAAGAAAGATAACAATTTTTTTCAAAATATGATTCAAAGATGCCTAAAATGATAATGAAAATGCATGAGAAATTCAAGTTTGAAAGTTAAAAACATGCATGCAAATCATGCTTAAAACATGGGAGGCATATCCAATCTAGCTGCAACAACACAAAATTCCTAACACTTTTGCCTCTCACTAAGCCTGGATCCGCAGGAAGAGTGTGTGATTCCCTCCTAGAATTAGCATACTTGACCTGAATCTTCTTATTGCGCGCGCGCCCCCCGCCCGCCCCCCCCCCCCCCCCCCCCCCCCCCCCCCCCCCCCGCCCAAAAGATCTCCCATTAACTGTGGTTAAAGCTCTTTCTGCTTCAATTCTAGTGCCAAATCTCTCTAAAGCAAAACCCCTTCTCCTTCTAGAGTTTTTATTGAGAGGGGTGAAGGAGTCGACCAAACTTCTTATGCTGCAAAGCATTGCTTCAAGCTCTGGCTTGGAAATGCAAGGGTAGAGATTGGAAACAAAGAGGGAGAAAGAGCATTTTCTAAGGGACACCGGATGGGAAGGAAGAGGAAGACTATCTGGGACGTGACAACAGCAGCAGAGGATCCTCCTTACTGCTGGGGAGAATCCACAAAGAAAATCCCAGAATCTACGACTTTCTCCTTACCTTTCGTTTCCCAGTTCATGCCCATAGCTAACCCTTACGTAATTTTATTGGGATAACTCTTCCTTTCTAGTATCTCTTGAGCTTTAAATCTCACAGGAGTCACATCTCTCTATATATCTCCCACTGAAGTTTCAACATAGATTTCGTCTTTGTACAAGTCATTCTAAAGCCCTTGGATTCTAAAGTCTTAAACTATCTCTTAAGTTTAGCATTCACATCATCAATCAATACGTCTACTGACACTTTCATCAGCAAACAACATAAAGTACCTCCTCTTGAATATGAGTAGTTAACTCGTCCATAGTGCAAAAAGATAAGGGCTTAAAGTCGACCCTTGATGCAAACTTATGGTCCTAAAAACTCACCTCTTTTGAGAGGTTGTTCTCACACTAGTTATTGCTTCTTTTACATGTCTTTAATCAATAAAATCCAAATTCATTTTATCAGAAGCTCACCAAGTCGAATCACTAGTTGCTGTGTTGTAGGCTTTCTCTAGATCTAGAGGTGGCAATTGGGTTTGGTTGGATCAAACAAGTTTGGGTCAAACATGGGTGTCTATGCATTGATGGACAACCCATATCTCCCCAACTTGTGATTGATGCAGGTCAACCCAACCTGACCCGACCTGTGTAACCTATATATCCTGAATTCAGTCAACTCATTTAATCGCACCTAGCTGTATTTCGTGCAGCATTGACTTGAAGAGGGCGCTCACTCCCACAGCTGATCTTCCTTTTCCAGACCTCTCTTTCTTTTCCAGACCTCTCTTTAATGCTTTCTCATGATTCAGGGTCATGCCTGGTAAACACCACTTGCCTTCTCTGATCTTCTCATTGCCAAATTTACAGGGATCTACTGTCTGCCCAATAAATTCAAACCTCACACTAAAACAAACAAGGTAAAAAAAAGCAAAATAAAAAAAAAACACCTAAAAGAATTAACTTTCCATATAAAAGATAGGAAAGTTGCATATTGAAACACAATTGCATTGACCAAGTTGTTGAAGACCAATAAAAAAAAATCATCTTCACTGTATTGTATCCATCCATAGTAGCAGGCATCTAGGCCATTATACATCAAATGAAAGTTCCTTTACCAAAATACCATGAACTTAGAAAATAACTCAGCTAACCACAAATTATGTAAAAGAAAATGAGAAAAAAACCAAAACAAATGCAAAATGGGAGACATGTCAATGCATTCTTTTTTGTTGGTAATGAAAGCCGTTAAAAACTGTTAATTGAAATGATTTTGAGAAATGCAGCTTTGAAGATAGCAAGTGGAAATCAAAGATAGAGGCAGAGCTAAAGCCGGATCGAAAAAGGAAAATATACAATAGAACACTTGAACCATGGAGATTTATCTGAGCGTAATGCAATTATCCCTTCATTTGCTCTCCTGTTTGGCAGCAAATCTGCCACTACAGAGTAAAGACCAAGTCTCTTTCTCTCTTGTTTGTTGATCTGTCCTTGCAGAATGAGGACGGTCTCTTACGGTAGCAAATCTTACACTACAGAATGAGGAGTGAATCTGTCTGTGGTTTCGTGTGCGTGCAGAGATGCTGTTGCAAATTGAGGACCAAGAAGGGTATGTGGGTTACACTGGTTAGGAGGGTTGACCCTAACCTGACCTATTAAATGTGGGCCAATGTTTTCTGGTCTGTGACTGAATTGTATATATTGTCATTATTGTGGGTCTGGTCTTGCGGGTCAAATCTGAGATGAAGACTATGTGAAGATTTTTCCTCTGCTCTTGCTATTTTTTTCCATTAATTGAATATGTGAGAAGATAGCTTTCAGAGTTTACGTCGTTGGCAGAAAACCATATAGATGCTCATCTCTCTTGGTCTTTTGTTTACATTAAGATCCACATTGGAATGATGTGAGATGGTTTTTTTTTTTATTTATTTTTTTAATGGTTTTACTTTTAAATTTGTTGTGTTGCTTTAGAATTGAGACCTTTTGCTCTAGAGAGGGTTTTTTTTATCTGTTTTGTTTTTAGGAATAATCAAATAGTTGGATTATAGCTCAGTGCAAATCAGATATAATTAGACCAACCATTCATCTGAAACATCAATTTTGTGCAGTAGGCATTTCTGTATGTCGCTTTAGATGTCATCACATTTTATTTTCACTGCTTTCAACTTCCACCTTCCATGCTAGTTATTGGATGCTTAGATTTAGAAATTTATGTGAACCTTGGGTGGTGGGTTGGTGATGCAGGACCTAAGAAATATTGAATGAAATGCATGTAGAGATCAAATACCCAAATAATATGCACACCAATTAATGTAAAGTTGGCACCAGCACAAGATCATAATTAAAATTCGGCAAGGGTCTTCGTTTTGATCTACCATTTAAAGCGGTCCTGCAAGTGATTTTCCCAAGGTGAGGAGACAGATCGATGGAAGTTAGAACTCCCAACCAATCTAGGGATTCAAATCTAATTAATTTCAAAGTGGAATTCAGGTCTCAACAACAGATAATTTGCGCAACGATTGGTTAATTCAGGGTTCAGATCTAAATGGACTGTATTAATAGGGTATTCTTCCAGTATGAGGGAATCTTGGTCTAAATCTAGGGTTCAGATCTGTCCAATATGGGTGATATTCAGATCCAGTGGCTGATTAGGCTGCATCTTACCAGATTTCAGATTTGATTGCAGGGTTTTAAATGTCCATACTTCAGATCTAGAACCGTTGAGAGTACGTTTGGCAAATATTTGGCTAGATCCAAGAGGAGGACAATGGCTTTCTTGGGGCTGAATACAGAAATCTAGATGGATGGGGTGGAAATCTTAACCAAAGAAAGAAGAAGATGGAGATTACCTTTTGTGAAGATTGATTCCTTGGCTTCACACCAAACTCCCCAATTAGGGCGAGGAAATATGAAAAACTTGCGTGGAAACATCCAAAGAAGCTTTCATGGAAGAAGATTTCTTTTTTTTTTTCATCAATAATGGCCTCCAAGGATGGAGTTACAACTTAAACAAAGGGAACTCAACCCTAAACTTTGGATGGTTGAGATTAAATCCACTTAAAAGTAATAAAACTAAAGAAAGAAAAAAAAAGGAAAAAAAAAAGGAGGAGGTGCGTGGGGTTGGGGGGGGGGGGGTGGGGACGGACTTGCTCATGTCTTGATATGCGCAAGTCCACTCCTCACGAAGTCCTAAACCTTATTTAAGTTGTGATGGGGCCCTCCACTCTACACACTTAATTAAAACACATACCATGGGACCCTTTTCTAATTAATAACTCTACTAAAACACCTAGGGCCCTCATTTAAATTAAAACACTTTTAAAAGAGCAACAACTTTTCTCCTTTGGCACATCTCAGTGTGGGGCCTTTTGCTTTAATTCCTAGGAGATCTTCAATGGTGTATCTTCCTCCGAACCATGATCCAACGGTGGATCTTTTAAACCGTGATTGATTAGCCCCATAAAAGGGTAATCCATCCATAACGGGACCATGTGATTAAATTTCTTCTTGCTTCTTGACTTGATGCCCCCATCAGTTGGCATGTTCATTAGCGATCAGGTTGTTACTGTGTTTAAATGAAGTGGTTTGTAGCACTGCTGAGACTGGTTGCTCTTCATCATTACACATTTGATGGTTGGTGATTATCTGTCACACAGTAGAGTTTTGTTTTTACATGGTTACCAGTGTGGAAAAATTGTGCATGTCACAATATTCACGATATACTTGGTTCCATTATTGGTGGACCCACTTTGGATGGGCCATGTCCTGAAATCTGCTTAGTTGATGATCCTAACCATTAGGTTTGAGGCCCTTCACAGGTTGAATGGATGCATTGCCTATTGTATTATAACTCTCCACCAACAGAGTCAATGAAAAAAAAAAAAATGTAAAACCTAAAAGCAGTGATTTATATGCTCTTTCCCCATCCTAATTGTGCATTGTATGTGGAGATGGCGAGATGGATATTCGACTATCTTTTTTCCAGGATATCCAATGTCGTCTTGACTTTAAGCTTCAATTTGTGCTTTGTTTGGTTATATTTACTAATTTATTTATTTGTTTTTATAAATTGCAATGTTGAATTTTTTCTGAGTTTTAGGTAGGAAAGAGAGGTCACGGGGGCAGGATCTGGATTTTGGTAGCATTCGCACGGTTGGGTCTTTGTCATTTCTAAAGCTTTGTGGGGACAACTGGGAGTGAAAGACAATGTCAAGTAGCAGAAACACACACTTGTGTTACCAGTGCAGGCGTATGGTTCGCCTCAGGGGGCGAGATGTAGTTTGCCCTAATTGTAATGGGGGTTTCGTGCTAGACCTCAATGAAATGGATGGCATTTCTCCTAGAGATTTCTTTGGGCTGGATTCTGAAAATGATCGAATGTATGGGATGCTTGAGGCTTTCTCAGCTCTGATGGGGCAGCGTATTGGAGGGAGAAATCGTGAAGTTGATGTTAGAGATAGGTTGAGTATGGTTCAAGAACAGGAACTTGGTTTTGGCTCGAATCCTTGGTTGATTTTCCAAGGACAACTCCCTGGTCGGATGTCTGAAGGTGGTGGGCTTGAGCTTCTGTTCAATGGTGGTCCTAGCGTAGGTTTGAGAAGAAGATCTAATATCAGTGATTTTTTTGTTGGACCTGGATTGGAGGAATTGATTGAGCATCTGACTCAAAACGATCGACGTGGCCCACCTCCAGCCTCCAGGTCAGCTATTGATGCGATGCCAACGGTGAAGATCGCTCAGAAGCATCTCCGCTCTGATTCACACTGCCCTGTCTGTAAAGAAAGATTCGAGCTGGGCTCTGAAGCACGAGAGATGCCATGCGACCATATATATCACTCTGATTGTATTGTCCCATGGCTGGTTCAACATAATTCCTGCCCAGTTTGTCGCTATGAATTGCCGCCACTGGGGTCTAGTAGCACTCGGACCAGATTAAGAAATCAAAGTTCAAGCCGTGGAAGCAGGAATGAGGATGCAAGTAACAGCAGTGGTAGGGAGAACAGTGGAGAGAACCATGGCAGGCGCAATCCATTTGCTTTCTTGTGGCCTTTTCGGTCATCAAGCTCAAATGGTTAATGCAGTGAATCAATTGCAGCCGCTTGGCATCTATGCAAAATGACAACCGGTCAGACTTATTGAGCGTTCTACTCCTAAGACTGCATCTTTATCCTTTGCATATCTGCTTTTAGTCAACTCAATTATGAATTTGTAAATTGCTTGGTCAAGTTCAAAGTGGTTGAAGACATTGGGTGTGTGTATGAACATACTGATTTAAGGTTATCAGAGTCCTTGATACCCTTTTAATGACTTGTGTATATGGTGCTTAATTGATTTGCATTGATAGTTGCCAAACGTGTAATTGTTTTCATTCCCGGGATATAAAGATTGTGGTTCTTGCCTTGTTATGTTGTGGAGGCTGATCCCCAACCGGTTTATGCAATTTATTTTCATCCCTTGAGTTGTGTCCTGTATGGCCCATAATTTGCTGATCTAGACTGTTGATATGATATGCCATATTGGATATACTTGGATCAGCAAATCGTAGCCGTTCAATATTTGCAGTCTTCCCACTGAATGTGGGCTCTAGTTCTCTAATTACCTATTTGCTCTGGCCCCTGAAAACTTTTTTTTAGTTGATCTATCCAACGTTGGGATGAACAGATCATTGTTCCATTTTCATACACACTTAAAAAGGCATGACCGTATATCCTCGAGACTACACTTATTTCTCTTGCGTTGAGAGCTGTCGAAGTATTGATTGACGTTGTTGATGTTCCTTTGATCATGCACACACTGTTGTTTGTTGTTTATGTTATTTTGTTTGGGATTTGATCGAAGCCCCAGGATGCTGCATGTGTCCCGTTTCAATTGATCGGATCGAGTAGTAGTAGTCTTTGGTTTATGAATGACATGCTCAATATTCTCTTTCATTATATGAATACCAATGCAGAGTAGTTATGACTTGTATCAGGTGGTGCAGTTGGCCGATTAGTGAGGCCTTCAGTATAATATATCCCTTAGGAAGATTTTTAGGACATGGCCCTTGCATGATGGGGGTCGTCGGATCAACCTTTGGGATTGCTGAACGAACCAACTTATATCAAATGATGATTAGAATATTGTACATATCAGGGTCATTTCTTTCCTATTTTTTCCCTCATTTATCCCATCCCCTCTTAAATCAATTGGGACTCCTTACATGGCCTTAGGGATGCAAACAGGTATTTGATTCTTCCATTATATTTTAGGTTCCAATTACAAACGGGTCTGGGTCTGGAATTTGATTTAGGTTCCGATTGATAAATGGGCTTGGTTCTGGGTCCATATTGGTTTCGATCTATGAACCCTGAGACTTGACTTAATTTTTATTGTTGCAAACTGTAGCTTAGAACCAATTTTTGTTGGACATTTTTATGTTTAATATTGGGCGTAGACTTGATGTACTATTATAAGTTAAATGATATCCTTATTTTCTTTTAAAAAAGTGAAAAAATAAAAAATATTTTTAAAAAATAAAAAATATTTTTAAAAAATAAAAAATTAAAAAATGAAAAAAAGTTGGAACCGACGTTAGAACTAGATTTCGGTCCTGTAATTGTACCCAGTTCTGGAGTCGCATTTGTGTATTTTTATTGATTGGAACTGGGATTGGAACCAACCTGAGTCGGAATCGGACCCAGAAACGGAAGAAATATTTAGAAACGGATCCAGACGACGGTATACTAAAAAGCACGCAGAGTCTACCTTCCGGACATTTTCAAATGTGCAAGGAAATATACGTTAGAAAAAATTGCTAGTTTTCACTTATTTCTCTAGTGAGCTTTGGATTTAGGCTAGGATCTGCCTGAATCTGTACACTTTGCTTGGGTTTGATTAGTATGGCTCTTTCTCTCTACAGAAACTTTGCAGTGGACTCTGTTAATGGTCTCATGCATTATATCATGGGATATTCTCTTCCTTGTTATAAATCAAACCCCAAGATCAAGAAGAAGAAAATACAAGAAGATTGAGGAGTAGGGAGAGAACTAGGAAGAGAAAGATTCTTATTAAGAAAGAGATGATGTACATAATGGGAGGAGGAAGAGTTATTTATAGAATGAGATGACTTTTTTTTCCAAGTAACATTTTGTAGTAGGACTCTTATTCCATATAGGCTCTTTGTTTCATGTGGGCCCCATGTGGGCATCCACCCTTATAATATGGTTTATAACACTCTCCTTTGGATGACCACTATTCAATGACAGTTACCTCATTAAAACCTTTGTAAAAAAAAAAACCCAATGAGAAAAAAACTAAAGCAAAGGAGAAAGAGTACAATATTCTTTAGGATCATTGAATTAGACATAGGCTGTGCATGGTGTTGCCTCGTTAAAACCTTTACTAGTAAAACCTAGCGGGATAAAAGCCTAGAAAAGGAAAAAGAGTACAGCGCATATATGTCTTTAGTAGCATGCTTTGGGATGCCTCTCCCTGATTAGTTAGTCTCCCTGACAATAACATCCCTTTACGTAGTTTGGTGATAAACTCTTTGCATGCCAATCTCATATACAAGCTTTTGGAATATTGACTTCGGCAATGATTTGCTTAATAGATCAGTTAGATTGTGAACTTGTTTGACTTGAATCTCATTGTTCTTCTGAAGCTTATGACTGAAAAACAATTTTGGTGCAATGTGCTTAGTTTTGTCTCCTTTGATATAACCTTCTTGTATATGCGTTATATATGCTTCATTGCCTTCATAAATAATGCTTTGGGTACATGTACTATAAGGCAATGAACAAGAACTACAAATATGCTGAATTAAAGATTTTAGTCATACACATCACAATTAGCTTCATAAGGAGCTAAAACTTCAGCGTGGTTATAGGAAGTAGCTACCAAAGTTTGTTTAGTAGAATGTCAAGAAATGACATCATTACCCCTTAGAAAACTATAACTTGTTTAAGATCGACCCTTATGAGGATTGGAGAGGTAACCTAAATTTGCATAACTTACAAATTTGGAATCTTTATAAGTATAAGAATAAAATAGACCTAAGTCAATTGTTTCGCATAGATATAATAGGATATGTTTGATATTAGTCCAATGCCTTGGAGTTGGTGCAAAGCTATATTTCGCAAGTAGATTCACTGAGAATGAAATATCCGGTTTGGTGCATTATGCCAAGTACATTAGGGCACCAATAACACTTAAGTATGATATTTCAAGACCTAATACTTCTTCATTTTTCTCTTTAGGATGGTATGGATCTTTCTTTATATTTAAAGAGTGGACGACCATGGGGGTACTTAGTAGATATGCTTTGTCCATACTGAACGTCTTAAAATCTTCTTGGTATAATTAGACTGATGAACTAACATCCCACTAAAACTTTTTTCGACTTACAGGCAGAGACAAAATCTTGTTTTCCGAAAGTCTTTCATTTCAAATTCTCTTTTCAAATAGTCAGTAGTTTTCTCGAGCTCTTCTAGAGTCCCAATTAAATTTATTTCATCTACATAAATGGCTACTATTGCAAATCTCTTTAAGAATTTCTTTGTGAATAAACATGGGTATATTGGATTATTTTCATACCCTTCCTTAGACAAGTATTCGCTAAGACGATTGTATCACGTTCTTCTAAAAAGGCTCTATAATGAATGTCTTAATTGGATTGAGTATGTACTCTTTGACTTCACTTCTGGCAAAGTGAATCCTTTTGGGATTTTCATGTAGATATCTGTGTTTAAGTCGCTGTACAAGTAAGCAGTTACAACACTCATAAGTCTCGTATCTAAATTTTCGAAAATTGTTAAACGTATCAGATATCTGAATGTAGTTGTGTCAATGATTGAGGATTATAGTTCCTCATAATCAATTCCAAGTTTCCGAGGGAAGCCTTGTGCCACAAGTCATACTTGTATATAGTAATTTTATTCATTGCATTTCTTTTTCTTACAAATACCAATTTATAACCTACAGGGTTAATATCTTGTGGGGTTTGTACTATAGGTCCAAATACACCACATTTATTGAGAGACTCTAATTCTACCTTGATGGCATCTCTCTATTTTGGCTGATCTATCCTTTGTCGACATTTATTTATAATATGTGGTTTTGTATCCTAATTATCATTTCCCTTTGATATTTGTGTAGTTACTGCATATGCAATATGCCATCGATGACTATTTCATTTCTGTCACATCTCTCTCTTGAATCAATGTAAAATATAGAGTTCTCTTCATTATTAGGTACCTTTTCCTCTTCAGAGGTTTCCAAAGTCTCAGTAGGGACTCGTGTCTCTTCTAAGAAAGTAATTTCTTTAGGAAATTTAGTGAGAGTGGATTTTCCTATAACATCTTCTTGAGTGAAATGGCATTCCTCTTCAGGAGCGTGGGATTTTTTAAACTTCTTCTTGAGTGAAATTGAGTACCTCTTCGACAGTGTGATTGGGACAGGATTATTCATTTTTTTTCTTTTGGGAAGCTGAGTCCTTTGAACCTATAGGTCTACCATGTTTTTGGTGTGTGACAGACTCATTTGCTGTCATATTTGAATTTTGTCTTACAAGGATATTAATTCGTGCAGGTATATTAATAGCTGGCACATCTGACTTAGTCAATTTTGTTGCATAGTTAAATGCATCAAGTAATTTATTTGTAATTTCTTGTGAGTGAACTATTGTCACGCCTTGAACCCGAGAATTGGAGATTTATTGTGGATTCCGAGGCGTAACACACGTACCCGTGACAATTCGTGCCATAACAGGACACGTACGAACTGTCACAAGGGTGATCTCACAGGTACGTGTGAGGAAGATCCGTAAATACATATTAACAAGTATAATTAATTAAGCGGAAACCTGGAGTATTCACCTGTACATATCATAGGCATCAGTAAACATTCACTTCAGTTCATTAATAAAACAAAGTCTGTTAATTATCCCGACTACATGTATAAGGTATGAAAAATCCATAAATAATACAAAATGTCGAGTGTTAAGATGAACCCTAAGCCAATCCATGGCTAAGCTAAGTCAACCTAAAATAAGCCTGTTTCACGCTGTTGAGGAGGATCAAGAAAAGATATTTTCCTCGTTCCACTCGTTCACATCTTAAGGTAACGCAGGGGTTCCCTCCGAGGGCACGCTGAGTGTCGAACTAGCAACGGGTTCCGTATCTGTAATACCAAGGTAACCTTGTTAACACGACGGTTAAGCAAAGATAAGGATACACAAGCTTAACATGATATAACAATTGAATTAAAATGACGTAATAATTAAAAGAGAGCAATATCAAAATCTACGCACTTATGCATATTAGTAAGCATGAATAAGGAACCATGAATAAAGAGCACATCATACCAAATGGCAACCACATTGCTATCTTCTCTCTAATAAGAGAGTATACTGATCCGTGGGAAATCACTAGTGATCGGGCCAAAGACCGACTAGCTACCCTAAGAGCGTCGACTCACTCTTCTGATAACTACTGCAGTAGATAATTGATAAAATACTCCCATTTGGTCCCGTCGAACCTTTTATGGGGTATAAGCTAGGTGGTGCCGACTCTAAGTGTTAGTGTCATTGTAAGAATGTATTGTCAATTACGTGACCCAAGTCTAGTCTTGCTCTAAGGAAGATCAAGTTACATCTATGAAGATCAAGTTAGATCAAGGAAGCTCAAGGCTTATCATTGAAGATCAAGCAAGTTCAAGGAAGATCAAGATCAATTAAGAAGATTCTCTATGAGTGCCAAGGGATAAGGTATTATTGACCATTGTTGCCCATAGAAATAGAATAGGAAAAAGGGTTTCTAATCACCTTGCATTTGTACTACGGCTTGGATCACGGCTAAGCCGTAGATCCTACGGCTCACTCTCCAGAGAGTATATTTTGAATCATTTTGTTCTACGGCTGACCCTACGGCTGCACCGAAAAATGTTACGGCTAAGCCGTAGTGTGTTTCACGGCTACGCCGTAAAATCTACGGGCCACAATCCAGAGAGTGCACTTGGCCATATAATGCCTACGGTTGACCTTGCGGCCAAGCCGAAAGGCCTTCACGGCTAAGCCGTAATGTGATTCACGGTTAAGCCGTAAAGATTACGGGCCACTCTCCAGAGAGTAGTTTTTGGGAGATTTCAGCTTACGGCTGACCCACGGTTAGGCCTAAAGGTGCTCACGGCTAAGCCGTATAAGGATTTACGGCTAAGCCGTAAGCTTAACCGTAAGAAGGAATTTTTGTTGAATCTGGTCAAACTAGCCGTTGGATGTTGTCAGAGCATACGGCTAAGCCGTACACCATTCTGTTCTTAGCCGTAGATCTATCCGTTGGAGCTTATCTGTATTTAAAGAGGACCTCTCCCTTCCTCTAACTACTGAATTTATTACTGTGAAAATCACTAGTGTAGCTGAGCCTTTGCACCTCCGTTAAAATCATCTTTAAAGCTCCCACAACCACCTATTCTTCAACATCACAAAGTACCATTATTGTTTCAAGAAGAGTAGTTGGTGATTTAAGAAAGGCTCCATTAAATCTGAGAGAATATCTTAGCCTTCCAAACCCTCTTAAAACCTGTTCCCTTGGCTGAGCACTCATCTGAAGATCTTCATCACCAAGGAGCAAGAACAAGAGGTCAAAGCTTGGAGGTAGTCTTTCAAGCATCAAGAGCACCACTCAAAACCAAGGTATACAATTCCTTGTTTAGGTGTTCTTTAATATTTCAATTGTCATTGCTGTATTTGGTGGAAGACAAACCACCGCATCAAAAATTGTTGTAGTTAGTGGACTAGATCAAGGATCAACCACCTGATAAAAAAACCCCAGTTGGTGGAAGACAAACCACCGAATCAAAAACTGTTGCAAGAGGTGTATGTTATGTAAGTACCTCTTATTTAGTTGAACCAAGAGAGATTTCTCTTGAGAGTGGATGTAGGTCTAGGACCGAACCACTATAAATCACTGTGTTTATTGCTTGTTGTGTGTGGATGTTGCCTTGCATTCTTGTCACTTGAGTTGATCATCATTTCTAAGCTACATCTTTGTTACTCTAGTTGCATTTCTACACACTGTAAGCACTCACAACTCTGAACATCTCTCTTAATCTTCTTGGGGACTCTCAATCTTAATTAATCTTCAGATTGCACACTAATAAAACCTAATTCTTGAAAAGAAATTTTTAA
Source organism: Sextonia rubra (assembly GCA_037013555.1). Lineage (NCBI taxonomy): Eukaryota > Viridiplantae > Streptophyta > Magnoliopsida > Laurales > Lauraceae > Sextonia > Sextonia rubra. Next base: position 73,321,093 of record JASUAD010000001.1, read on the forward strand.
TAGTCCTATTCACCCCCCTCTAGGACTTGGTGAGATCTAGCTATTGCACTTTCAATTGGTATCAGAGAGGGTTACTTCTTAAGGGTGTAATAACCTGAAGTAGATCCATCTTTTGCTAGATTCACCATGAATCCTGAAGGAAGCTTTATCACCCGTCCACCTTTCTTTGATGGAACAAATTATGCCTTCTGGAAAGCCCGGATGACAGCATTTTTAAAATCCATGGACTGGGCTGTTTGGGAGGCTATAGAGAAAGGTTGGACGGAACCCACTGAAGATGTGACTATAAATGGTGTCACAACCACTAGACCATTGGATCCAACTAGATGGTCTCCTGCTCAGCTATTTCTTAGACAAAATAATGCTAGAGCTTACAATGCTATAGTGTGTGCCATGAATCAAGAAGAGTTTAAAAAGATCATGACAACCACTAATGCAAAACAGGCATGGAGAATCCTTGAAGTGACTTATGAGGGTACCTCAGTTTTCAAAAGATCTAAATTTCAGATGCTCACGAGTCAGTTCGAAAACATTCGCATGGAAGAAAATGAAATGTTTACTGACTTCCATACTAAGCTCATGAAAATTGTAAATGAAATGTGGGCTCTTGGAGAAACTCTTCCGAAAGGTAAAATTTGTAGTAAAATCTTGAGATCATTTCCGGAAAGATTCCATCCTAAGGTAACCTCCATAGAAGAACACAAGGATTCGGAACAAATGAAAATTGAAGATTTAGTGGGATCCCTTCAGACCTTTGAACTCAAATTTAACAATGACAAAAAGAAATCAATCGCTCTAATCACCTCTCATAACACATCTTCCTCTAAAGATGACATAGGAATAACTAGTAATGACGAGGATGAAGATGTGGCCCTTTTGGCTAAAAGATTTTTGAAACAATTTAAGAAAAAGAGGGTGAAATAGTATAAAAATGAAAACACTAATGATAAATACAAAGGTCAGTCAAGTTCCCTTTCTAGAAGTAAACATAAGGAGCCTATGTGTTACAGATGTAAGAAAATTGGACTCATATCCACCGATTGTCCTCTAAAAGGAAAATTCAAAAAGAAGAATCTTGTAGCCACTTGGGACGATTCATCTGAATCAGATTCAGACTCAGATGAATCACATCAAAATGAATCAGACAAATATATAGTTCTAATGGCTACCACTGCAACATTCAATCTCTCTGAGGAAATGATTAATATATCGAATGAAGAAATCTCAGGAAGTGAGTCAGAGAGTGAATATGAAAATTCAGATGATGAGGATAATGACAACACCACGGATTCCTATGAACTACTCTATGAGGGAACCTGTAGGCTCGTTGAAACTGTAAGCAATCAACAAAACAAAATTAAGAATTTAAAAGAAAAGGTTGATAGTATTAATGCTGAAAAGGAAGAATTAATCAAAGAACTCGAAAGTGTAAAAACCCAATTATCAACAGAAAGAGAAAATGTAATCAAATTAAGAGAAAATGAAAAATCCCATTTAAAAATAAAAGATGAAAATAATGCTCTCCACAATGAAGTGACTATTCTGAAACGGTATAAAGAAAAGTATGAGTACAGATTTACCCAAAATGATGAGAAATACATTAGACTATTCAAAATTGGTAAAGCTTATAAAGACATGACCGGTCTTGGATATGACAAAAATGCTAATCAGTCTCCAAGTTCCGGAACTGTTTTTGTCAAAAGTGCTTTAAAGAAGGAAGATACTAGTGTTCAAAACACTTTGGATAAGGCATCTACTAGTACTCATACTGTTTCATCAAATGTCTTTTGTCATTATTGTGGAAAAAGAGGTCATTTCAAAATGGAGTGTAAGTTAAGAAAAATTCATTATACCATTAGTCAAAAAATTGAGAAAAACACCTCTAAGAAAGTGGAACTTGAAAACAAAAAGCAGAAGTCTCAAATAAACACGTTCCCCTTAAACCAGAAGATGGATAATTTGTTAAAAGAAGTCCAAAAGTTAAGAAAACAATTTGAAATATACAAAAAGGATGGAGCAAACATTCTTATTCCCCAACATAAAACCTTTCAAGTGAAACACCAAAAACCAACTGTGATCCCCACCACTAGTACACTTAAATGGATACTTAAAAACAAGAATCTAGTGGTCCACACAACTTTTAAAGTTGCAGAACAATCAAGATGGTATCTGGATAGTGGATGCTCAAAACATATGACTGGTGATAAATCTTGTTTGTCTAAAATGATTGAATTCGATGGAGGCACGGTTACTTTTGGTGATGGCAGTACTGCGAAAATTATTGGGAAAGGAACTTTAAATGTTCCAAACTTACCACCTTTTGAGAATGTTTTGTGCGTTGATGGGTTGAAACATAATTTACTTAGCATATCTCAAATTTGTGATAAAGATTATGCCGTAAATTTTAGTAGTCATAGTTGTGAGATCTCAAGGAATGGAAAGATAATATTGAGAGGTCTTAGAACTACCGATAACTGTTATGTGGTGGGAAAAAAAAATACTTCATTCTCCGCTTCTTGCTTATTAACTAGTATTGCTGAAGCTAAGTTGTGGCATCAAAGACTTGGGCATGTAAACTACAGGGACTTATCCCATCTAAACAAATATGTTGAAGGACTACCCAAGATCAGTAGTCAAGAAAAGATGATCTGTGGAGAGTGCCTTCAAGGAAAACAAATTAGAAGTGCCCATAAAATGGTGAATGCTATGAAAACTACTCGACCTCTAGAACTTATTCATATGGACTTGGTTGGACCAACTAAAAGAGAGAGTCGAGGTAAGAAAAGGTACTTTCTTGTCATGGTAGATGATTTCTCTAGATTCACTTGGGTTGTATTCTTGAGAGAAAAATCTGAAGCCTTTGAAGAATTTAAAAGGATTGTAAAACAAATTCAAATTGAAAAAGGGACTTCAGTAGCCCGAATCAGAAGTGATCATAGTGGAGAATTTGAAAATGATTAATTTGACAAATTCTGTGAGAAATATGAGATTCATCATGAATATTCAGCACCCAAAACTCCACAACAAAATGGGGTAGCTGAAAGGAAAAATAGAGTTCTCCAAGACATGGCCACAGTCATGCTTCATAGTAAGAATCTTCCTAGAGACTTGTGGGCCGAAGCTGTTAATACCAGCTGCTACATTATCAACCGAGTTTATCTTAGGATTGGTACAAATCAGACAACTTATGAATTGTGGCATGGGAAGAAACCAAATGTGAAATATTTTAAGGTCTTTGGAAGTAAATGTTACACTTTGAAGGATAGAGAACAACTGAGTAAATTTGACTCAAAAAGTAATGAAGTATATTCTTAGGCTATTCAACACGGAGTCGAGCCTATCGTGTTCTAAATATAAGAACCAGAGTCATCCAAGAGTCAATAAATGTCATTATAGATGATGAATCCACAATGACTGATAATGTTGATGAAGTGGAAGTGCCCTCAATGATTGAACCCACACGATCCACAATAAAAACTGATGTACCTATTTCCACTGAAAATTTGGTGAATGTCAAAGATCATCCTATAGATCAGATTATTGGTGACCCCCTAACAGGTGTAAAAACTAGGAAACAATTGGAGAACATTATGAGTCACTTGTGCTTTACTTCTGTTTTAGAACCTACCTGCGTTGATGAAGCCTTTTCAGACAATGATTGGATAAAAGCTATGTAAGAAGAATTGAATCAATTTACAAGAAGTGATGTTTGGTACCTAGTTCCAAGACCAAAGGATAAAAATGTGATAGGCACTAAATGGATCTTCAAAAATAAACTTGATGAAAATGGTGTTATTGTTAGGACAAAGCTAGGTTGGTAGCGCAGGGATATTCTCAAATTGAAGGTATTGACTTTGATGAGACCTTTGCTCCAGTTGCTCGTTTAGAATCAATTAGAATTTTACTATGTATAGCTTGTTTTTTAAAGTTCAAATTGTATCAAATGGATGTTAAGAGTGCTTTTCTAAATGGAATTTTGAATGAGAAAGTGTATGTTGAACAACCTAAAGGTTTTATAGACACAAAATTCCCTAATCATGTGTTTAGATTGAAGAAAGCTCTGTATGGTCTTAAGCAAGCTCCATGTGCTTAGTATGAAAGGTTGACAAAATTCTTGTTAGACAATAATTTTCAAAGAGGTAGTGTTGATAAAACTCTTTTTATCCAAAAGACAAGAAAGTCAGTTTTAATAGCGCAAATATATGTAGATGATATCATCTTTGGCTCACATCTAATGAATTGACTGCTCAGTTCGCTAATCTAATGCAATCTGAATTCGAAATGAGTATGGTTTGTGAATTGAATTTCTTCCTAGGTTTACAAGTCAAACAATTACGTGATCGTATCTTCATTTCCCAGTCCAAGTATGCTAAAGAACTGGTAAAACGATTTGGTCTAATGACTGGGAAACATGTCAAAACTCCCATGAGTACAACCATCAAACTTACTAAAGATGCAAATGGTAAAAGGGTTGACTCTAGCCTATATAGAAATATGATCAGTAGCATGTTATACCTTACTGCAAGTAGGCCAGACATAGCATTTAGTGTGGGAGCATGTGCTCGATATCAAGCAGATCCAAAAGAATCCCATCTAACTGCTGTAAAAAGAATCATTAAGTACATTGCAGATACAACTGAATATGGTCTGTGGTATCCTCATGACTCATCATTCTCCATTGCTGGATAATCAGATGCTGATTGGGTAGGAAACTTAGATGATAGAAAATCCACAAGTGGCGGCTGTTTTTATGTTGGAAATTGTCTAGTAGCTTGGCATAGTAAAAAGCAAAATTCGATATCTCTCTCCACTGCCGAGGCTGAATACATAGCTGCCGGAAGCTGCTGTTCTCAACTCTTGTGGATGAAGCAGATGCTTATGGACTATGGCATTAAACAAGAAATAATGAGCTTGTATTGTGATAACAAGAGTGCCATACACATTTCTAAAAATCCGGTCCAGCACTCTCGCACCAAACACATTGATATTCGACATCATTTCATTAGAGAATTGGTCGAAGAAGGAATCATTGAGCTTGAATATATTCAGACTGAAAAACAACTTGCAGATATCTTGACTAAACCTCTTGATGTGTTAAAATTTGAAAATTTGAGAAAATCAATTGGTGTTTGCTGTTTGGATTAACTTGTGTTTTGCCTAGGACCTACGGCTAAGCCGTAAGCCATTTTACGGCTAAGCCGTAATCTCCTTACGGTTAACCTGTATTTGCGCAAACATTTACCCTACGGCTCAACCGTCAGGGTTTACGGCTCGGCCGTAAAATACTCTACGGCTAAGCCGTAAGTGTTATTTTCGTCCTCGTTCTGCGCGCCGATCAGTACTTAACTCCATCTTTTCCTTATTTTTTTTTACTCTGCGTCTGCACGAGCCGTCTGCCCTAGGTCTCCTCCCTTTCTTCTTCGTCGTTCTTCCTCTTCCGGCTTTCTCCTTCCAGGTATTTGGGGTCTTCCTCTTCTGGCCTTCTCCTTCCATTGTACTGTTGTCCTCTCTCTCTCTCTCTTCTTGTTTGCTCTAGTTACTGTACTGCCGTTTCCTGTGCTATCGTTCCTGTTTGTGCGTTTGGCTTTTATTCTGTTTTGTGGATTGGGTTTCCTGTTTCATCATGCCTCCATGAACCAAAAACGCTTACCCCCCTGGTAAGAGGCCTCGTGCCTCAAGTAGCTCCTCCAGGCCTCGACAGCACTCTCCACCCTCTCCCCGAGTTTTGGTTCCACGGGAACCCACTCGCGATCAGTCCTTCTTTTCCCGTCCAATTACAGTGGAACGCGATGTCAATATTCTAGCAGTTGAAACATATGGAGTCCATACCCTTCTCACCAACATTGGGTGGGAAAATATTCTGAAATGGGGTGGTCTTGGCTTCCCCTCGATTGTGCGAACCATGTATGCATCCATCACGCGAGCATTGTTGGACTCTATGTCTTTTGACCTTGATTTCACTGATGGCCCCAATACCATCAACCCTGCCATCATTTCTGCCCTTTTGTGTGTTCCTCTCTCCAATACCCCCCCTTTGGTCATCTCGGATTCTCTATCCGAAGAAGAAAAACAAACTGCCACCTTCGCTCTATGTGGAGCCACTGTCCCATGGAAGGACAAGGGGTTCCTCCCTGCAACCTCCCTATTTCCTCACTACCGGATCCTCCATGCTATCTTCACCTGTAACATCTATCCTCGGAGGGGGAATTTCTCTGACCTAACCCCTTTCATGGTTAATGTCCTCTACTCAGTCCATATGGGTGTCAGAGTGTGCCTTCCATCTCTTATCTGTGCTACCATCATTCGGTTTTGGCTTTGCCCGGGCAGAGGCACCGATGTATGCGTATTTGGATATCTGATGACTCGCCTCGCCTCTCAGTGTGGGGTCAATTTACCTTCAGATGAAGCTCCTGAGTCTCACCCCACCTTTGGCACTGTCAATATTCAGAACATGCGCTTCTCCAAACAACAAGCGGCTGGTCCCTGCTTTCATGACTCCGGAGACGAAGACGATTCATCGGATGAGCCTCCTCCTGCAGCACCCTCTACTGCTTCCCCGGTTCCGGTTCCTCCCCCGGCTTCTTCCTCTTCCTCGTTTGAAGCTCGGTTGGCAGCGTTCGAACTAAGGTAATCCAAGATGGAGAAACTCTTGAAGAAATCCTTTCAATACCTGTCCAAGATCTCCAAAAGCTGCCGGAGAGATGATGTGGCGATTCCTTCCCCCTTTCCTCCTTTTGATTGATGTCTGTTCTGTTATTGTAATCTTTTTGTATTTTGGGCATTGACTGTGCTTCACCTGATGGTTTTGATTGTAGTTACCTCTTTTGTTATTATGGGTGATGCACTCTTTTGAAATGTTTGTGCTTTGTACTGCGCATAATTTCTAATCTATTATGGCCATTCCTTCGCAGCTGTTTATCTTTGTGTGCCCTTATGCTCTTCTTTATACTTTATCTCTTTGTCAATATTGTGCCAAAAAGGGGGAGAATTGTATGCATGTCTTTAGGGGGAGCCCTCTAACCTCCCACCTTTCTAGTAGACTGTGTTTGCAACCTCTTGCAGGTTAAGCATCTTCAAAGGGGGAGCTTCAATGTGTTGAACTTTCAGACTTATGTAGATGTGGGTGCTTAAGGTGTATTCACTATTGTAATACTTGTTGTATCTTATTTGTTGAGCTAAAATGTTGTATTATGTGTAATTTTGTCACGAAATTGACAAAGGGGGAGATTGTTAGTGTCATTGTAAGAATGTATTGTCAATTACGTGACCCAAGTCTAGTCTTGCTCTAAGGAAGATCAAGTTACATCTATGAAGATCAAGTTAGATCAAGGAAGCTCAAGGCTTATCAATGAAGATCAAGCAAGTTCAAGGAAGATCAAGATCAATTAAGAAGATTCTCTATGAGTGCCAAGGGATAATGTATCATTGACCCTTGTTGCCCATAGAAATAGAATAGGAAAAAGGGTTTCTAATCACCCTGCATTTGTGCTACGGCTTGGATCACGGCTAAGCCGTAGATCCTACGGCTCACTCTCCAGAGAGTATATTTTGAATCATTTTGTTCTACGGCTGACCCTACGGCTGCACCGAAAAATGTTACGGCTAAGCCGTAGTGTGTTTCACGGCTACGCCGTAAAATCTACGGGCCACAATCCAGAGAGTGTACTTGGCCATATAATGCCTACGGTTGACCTTGCGGCCAAGCCGAAAGGCCTTCACGACTAAGCCGTAATGTGATTCACGGCTAAGCCGTAAAGATTACGGGCCACTCTCCAGAGAGTAGTTTTTGGGAGATTTCAGCTTACGGCTGACCCACGGTTAGGCCTAAAGGTGCTCACGGCTAAGCCGTATAAGGATTTACGGCTAAGCGTAAGCTTAACCGTAAGAAGGAATTTTTGTTGAATCTGGTCAAACTAGCCGTTGGATGTTGTCAGAGCATACGGCTAAGCCGTACACCATTCTGTTCTTAGCCGTAGATCTATCCGTTGGAGCTTATCTGTATTTAAAGAGGACCTCTCCCTTCCTCTAACTACTGAATTTATTACTGTGAAAATCACTAGTGTAGCTGAGCCTTTGCACCTCCGTTAAAATCATCTTTAAAGCTCCCACAACCACCTATTCTTCAACATCACAAAGTACCATTATTGTTTCAAGAAGAGTAGTTGGTGATTTAAGAAAGGCTCCATTAAATCTGAGAGAATATCTTAGCCTTCCAAACCCTCTTAAAACCTGTTCCCTTGGCTGAGCACTCATCTGAAGATCTTCATCACCAAGGAGCAAGAACAAGAGGTCAAAGCTTGGAGGTAGTCTTTCAAGCATCAAGAGCACCACTCAAAACCAAGGTATACAATTCCTTGTTTAGTTGTTCTTTAATATTTCAATTGTCATTGCTGTATTTGGTGGAAGACAAACCACCGCATCAAAAATTGTTGTAGTTGGTGGACTAGATCAAGGATCAACCACCTGATAAAAAAACCCCAGTTGGTGGAAGACAAACCACCGAATCAAAAACTATTGTAAGAGGTGTATGTTATGTAAGTACCTTTTATTTAGTGGAACCAAGAGAGATTGCTCTTGAGAGTGGATGTAGGTCTAGGACCGAACCACTATAAATCACTGTGTTTATTGCTTGTTGTGTGTGGATGTTGCCTTGCATTCTTGTCACTTGAGTTGATCATCATTTCTAAATTACATCTTTGTTACTCTAGTTGCATTTCTACACACTGTAAGCACTCACAACTCTGAACATCTCTCTTAATCTTCTTGGGGACTCTCAATCTTAATTAATCCTTCAGATTGCACACTAATAAAACCTAATTCTTGAAAAGAAATTTTTAATAGTCCTATTCACCCCCCTTCTAGGACTTGGTGAGATCTAGCTATTGCATTTTCACCTAGTATATCGGAATTAATCTGGAACCCATACTCATCATATACTGATCTGTTTATACTCATACGGAAATGTATTTCAATCTTAGGGAAAATACCAATCATAGAATCACAACTATGTAGAATACTGATCATCAATAATCCATACTGATATGAACTATCATGTTGAGGTCAAGGTTGCTATTAATAGGAATGCAATTAGATTGATAGGTTATCAAGAATAGTTACTAGCCAACCCTATGCTAGATAATCCGGGTTTCCAAGGTCATTCAAGACAGAGTATTCATAAAACGTTCGGTGTCATTATGTTACCATTCTCGGCGTTACGTTATATATGGCAAGGACACTTCATCTTATTGAAACACCCATGACGTGACATTAAAAACTAACTGGAAAATCAAGAGGGAAGGAGTGACAGCTCAACGCTCTTCATTCTCCATGTTTAGTTACCATTGGGCTAGTTTGGTGTAGCAAAGGATCCCACTTCTATGGTCATAAATGGTCTTGGGTTAAACCTACAACCTATCATAAGGGTACGTGGATATCTCGGTCTCTTTCTAAGGTTAAAGGGTGTAACCCCTGTCACGACCCGAGCCCAGAATTCGGGGGTTAGCGAAAAGCTAAACCGGTGACACACGTACTCCCGTGCACGTGCACCCAAACCCAGTCCAGATGCACGCACACAAGGGATCTAACACGTGCGAAACAGACGAACGCGGAAGCTGTAGATATCATAGCAAGCAACAAAGAAAATAGCGGAAGCCAAAGCAGAAACAAATACGGAAGCGACAAAGACAAATACACTGATATAAAACCAAATACACACCAAAACCATATATACAAAATACACAGAATACAAGTCCAAAGTCCAAAGATCCACAGTCCAAATACAAGTCCCCTGAAACCAAAACTCAAAATCCCAAAACGAAAAGCCACTGGAAGTATGCATGAACGCACTCGGCAGAGATGATCAGGCCCACTCTGCCAAACCTGAGGGTGCCTCTACACTCGCCCCTGCAGCCTCCTCGACCGCCGGGGAGCTGGGCAAGGTATCTGTGCCTGCAACACCACAGACAACACAAATGAATACAACGATCCAGCAAATATAAGTAACAGGGGTGTAACACTCATAGTATCAAAGTGAATAAATGACAGAATAATGATTTCAGAGTTTCATCTTAGTAAGCTAAGCAAATCGTGCATAGAAGTAAAGCATGATATGTGAATCAAACATAGAAATACTGACTAAGTGGCTACTACGTTAACCAAGTTCTCTCCAATAGAGAGCAGAGCAAAGCAGAGCAGATGAGAACACCACTGACCGGGCCAGGGTACAAGTGGGTCTCGGTTTCCTGGGTTCCGGGGTCCCAAGACAAAGCAACACTGCAGTTATACAGAGATACAGAGATCTAAGCCAAAGGTAACCCCGTCGGGCATCCTAGGGCTGAGGCTGAGTAGAGCCAGACTAATACCAATCAAATCAAATCCATAGAAAGGGAGATTATCCGCTTTGGACTCACCGATGACAAAGACCGGATCTTATCCTCACGTATTAACCTCTGGGCAGAGCCACCCGGGAATACCCAAACTCAGAGATAAACAAAGCCAGCAGAGCATAGATATAAATCCAAAGCACAGCATAGATCAAAGCATAGTGCAGAACGAAGCATAGAACAGAGATACAGGACGAAAACAAAAATGACTACGGAATGCATAAACTTAGATTAACAGAACAGAGGGCAAAATCATAAACAATATGCAATGCATCTCAGATTAATACGGAGTCAAGGTTCATTACAAGCCAGTCCTAAGCTAGTTGTTCACTGTCACTAACCGTGCATGTTGATGTAGTTTTAAGTTAGTCAATGCACCGTTGCCATCAAAGTGTTGCAATGTAATCTGTGCGTGCACCGACGTCCCTTAAACCAACACCCATGGGGAGGTGCTTAACAGTAAATCAACACTCACATGAATAAGTCATAGCCTAACAGACTATTCATGCGATCCAAGAATCCATTGGGCCGGTTTACATGGGTGGTTAACCTGTATTTGAGTCCTACAAGTCTCACCATTATCCTAAGTTATGTTTCAGAATTGCCATGCCTAACGGTTTAGCCATGAGGGACCTATGGTTGAGCCGAAGACATCTTACGCGCTCGTCGTACTATGCACTACGGCTTCACCTTGGTTCCATTCAAAACACAGCTAAACAGATCATCTTTCACCTCTGATCTGATGCCCTTTTTCGGCTGAGCTACAGTCAGTATACGGCTTAGCCGTAGACCAATCCACGGCTTAGCCGTAGCATTCCACGGCTTAGCCGTAGCTTCACCGTAGGAGTACTGATATCAGAAAGTTTCGACTGATCAGAGATTTAATTCACGGCTGGGGTACGGTTGGGTCACGGCTAGCTTACGGCTCAGCCGTAGGACAAATTACGGCTTAGCCGTAGCCTAGCCGTAGAACAAAACTCAAATTTCGAGTCTCTGGAAACCAAGCCGTAGAAGTTCACGGCTTAGCCGTACAATACAGAGATGAATTCGGGCTGAGTACAGAAACTGAAATTTGATACAGAAACTGAATAAAATGAGTTACAGAGGTTCCAAATTCACAAATTGTGGCTGTAAAACATGCTAGACAAAGAATAAGAGTGAATCAAAGCCATCAAACAAACACCCATATGTGTTATCAAAGCCTGTACTTATACTTGCCTCAAAGCTCTATCAAATCCACAACCTCAAGCTCCAAAGCAACTAAAACCAAAACAAATCAAAGAGATACACCATGCATGAGATGAAGACAAAGAAATCAGAGAATGGGAGAAGCAATTGGAGAAGAAGAAGAAAGAATTGGAGAAGAACCCACTTACCAAAACAAAGACAGGGAGAGAAAGAAGGAAGAAGAACCCAATCGAGATGCAAGCTCCCAACACCAACCAAGACCGAAGAAGAGAATGAAGAGGGGAGAAGGAGTGGAAGAGAAACGTGGAGCTCTCCTTGCATGCACGTTGAAGCCAAATTCACAGAAATGAGGACATCTGGAAACTGACTCCTAATATATATAAGGTTTTGGAGTTTAAGTCAAAGTCCGGGAAGTTTCGGTTATTTACAAATCGAGTCACACGAGGGTCCAACTTCTCCAATTGACTCCAAACGGATCTGACACAGTTACGGAATATAACGAGCTCAACAAAATACACGTGCTGACACCAAGATGATGCAAAGATGATATGAGCAAAACAAAAGCAAAATTACGAAAAAGGGCTTAGAACTACCTATTCCAGGTCAAAGGTCACTCAACTACCTATCCAAGGCCCAAAACCAAGTCCAAAAGAATAAAATAAAACAAAACACACACTAATGAGCCACTAATCCGGCTCAAAGGGGATCGGAGTGTTACATCCTCCCCCACTAGGAATCATTCCGTCCTCGGAATGACTACCTACCTGCGCAAAGAGATGTGGGTACTGGCGCGCTAGCTGCTCCTCTAGCTCCCATGTAGCCTCATCTGGACCATGATGTTCCCACAACACCTTCACCCATCTGATAGTCCTGGTACGAAGAATCTGCTCTCGTGTCCCAACGATGCGAAGCGGACGCTCAACGTAAGTCGCATTAGGCTGAATCTGAATGTCATCGTAGCGAATCACATGGCTCGGATCTGGCACATACTTACGGAGCATCGACACATGGAATACATCGTGAACACCGGAGAACTCGACTGGAAGCGCCAACCGATAGGCTAAATCTCCAACTCGGCTCTTGACTTCAAACGGTCCTACATATCTCGGAGCTAACTTGCCCTTCTGACCAAATCGAACTGTGCCCTTCATCGGAGAAACTTTAAGAAATACCCAATCTCCGACTTGGAATGCCAAAGGTCTCCTCCGAGTATCCGCATAGCTCTTCTGTCTGGACCGAGCAATCTTCAGATTCTCTATCACTTTCTGCACCTTCTCTGTCGTCTCAGCAATGATTGTCGGACCATGGAAACTTCTAGTTCCAACTTCTTCCCAGCACACCGGGGTCCTGCACTTGCGTCCGTATAGAGCCTCATAAGGTGCCATACCAATGCTCTCATGGAAGCTGTTGTTGTAAGCAAACTCACACAATGCCAAATGCATATCCCATTCCTTCTCAAAGTTCAGCACACTAGCTCTGAGCATATCCTCCAACGTCTGAATGGTACGCTCCGACTGTCCATCAGTCTGGGGGTGGTATGCCGTGCTAAAACTCAACTTCGTGCCCATAGCTTCCTGAAATGCTCTCCAAAATGAAGACACAAAACGACTGTCTCGATCAGACACAATAGATACTGGGGTACCATGCAATCTGACTATCTCGTCAACAAACTTCCTAGCCATCTCTGTGAATGTCATCCCTTTCTTGAACGGAAGGAAATGTGCTGACTTGGTTAATCTGTCCACTATTACCCAGATCGCATTATTCTTTCTACTGGTCGGCGGAAAACCGGAGACGAAATCCATCGTAATGTGCTCCCACTTCCACTGCGGAGTGTGCAATGGATGTAATGATCCTGGAGGTCGCTGATGGTCAGCTTTCACCCTCTGACAGGTCAAACATCGAGCTACGAACCCTGCGATCTCCCGCTTCATATTGTTCCACCAAAATCTGTCCTTCAAGTTCCGGTACATCTTCGCACTCCCTGGGTGCATCGCATATCGGGCATCGTGCGCATCTGTCATCAACTTATCTTTCAGCTCATCCACAGCGGGAACACACAACCTATTCCTGAAGTACAAAACTCCATCTACCAAGCTGAAATCCGGTCGATCTGCAATCCGATCTCTGAACTTCACCAGGAGGGGGTCCTCAAACTGGCGATCCTTAATCTGCTGAATCACCTCAGGCTGAAATACGACGGTAGTAGCTAATGTCACCAATTCACCTACCATCCGAACCTCTACAGGCTGATCATGCACAAGCATATAAAATCCTGCCAACACCTGAAGGCTGTTTGTCCTCCTGCTAAGTGCATCTGCAACTACATTTCCTTTGCCTGGGTGGTACTTGATCGGAAAGTCATAGTCTTTGATAAACTCCAACCATCTACGCTGCCTCATATTCAAGTCATGCTGATCAAACAAGTACTGCAGACTGTGATGATCGGAATGGACCTCGAACTTCACACCGTACAAGTAATGTCGCCACAACTTCAGTGCAAATACAATAGCTGCTAGCTCCAAGTCATGTGTGGCATAGTTCTTCTCATGTTCTTTCAGCTGTCTGGATCCATAGGCAATCACCTTCTGATTCTGCATCAGTACACAGCCTAATCCAACTCGAGAAGCATCGGAATAAATCACGAATCCCGCACTACCATCCGGGAGAGTCAACACTGGCGCCGTAGTGAGCTTTTCTTTCAACATCTGGAAACTGCGCTCACACTTCTCTGTCCACTCATACGGGACCTTCTTCCGAGTCAACTGAGTCAGCGGAGCTGAAATCTTCGAGAAATCCTGCACAAACCTGCGGTAATATCCCGCCAAACCCAGAAAACTCCGAATCTCTGTCACTGATCTAGGACGGGGCCAATGGACTACTGCCTCAATCTTAGCCGGATCCACCATCAATCCATCTCTAGAAATCTTATGACCCAGAAATGCAACTTGCTCTAACCAGAAATCACACTTGGACAACTTGGTATACAACTTGTGATCCTTAAGCAGCTGCAATGCTTTCCTCAAATGGTCTGCATGTTCCTCAGCAGTCTTCGAATAGACCAATATGTCATCTATGAAGACTACAACAAACTGGTCCAAGAAGGAAGTAAACACCCTATTCATCAACGCCATGAAAGCTGCGGGTGCGTTTGTCAAACCAAATGGCATGACAAGGAACTCGTAGTGACCATACCGAGTCCTGAAAGCTGTCTTAGGAACATCCTCATCCTTCACCCTGAGCTGGTGATATCCTGACCTCAAGTCAATCTTCGAGAAGTAAGCTGCACCCTGAAGCTGATCGAACAACTCATCGATCCTAGGCAATGGATATTTGTTCTTGATAGTCACTTTGTTCAACTGCCTATAATCAATGCACATCCGGAAACTGCCATCCTTCTTCTTGACAAACAATACAGGAGCTCCCCAAGGTGAAACACTTGGGCGTATGAACCCTTTATCCAACAGACCCTGCAACTGTTTCTTCAATTCCAACAATTCTGCAGGTGCCATACGATATGGAGCTCTACTGATAGGTGCTGTACCTGGCATCAAGTCAATAGCAAATTCTACTTCCCGAACTGGTGGCAACTCTGGCACATCCTCCGGAAAGACATCCGGAAACTCGCTGACTACTGGAATCTCACTGAGCTGTCGCCGATCTTTCTTTTCTGAAATGAATGCAAGAAATCCCTCACATCCCCTACGAAGCATCCTGTCTGCCTTACAAGCAGAGATCACACGTCTTGGGCACTTCATCTGGCTGCCCTCAAATCGGAATCCGCTGCCCAAATCAAAGTAGATAGCTTTGCTGTAGCAATTGATACACGCATGATATCTCGCAAGCCAGTCCATACCAAGGATCACATCAAAATCCAGTGTCGTGAGCAACACGAGGTCTACTGGGAGCTGATGACCAGCTATCCGCACATCACACTGAGGGTAGAAAACACTGCACTCCACCCGTTTACCAACCGGAGTGGATACTAACAACAAATATGGAAGTGGTGTGGGTCGCTGTCGAAGCTGCACAGCAAAATGGGGTGCTACGTACGAACGCGTAGACCCGGAGTCAAATAAAACTAAAGCTTCTGCATCAGAAATTAAAATTTTACCTTCCACGACTGTGGCCTCCTCCGCGCCCTCATGCGTAGCAGCATAGGCTCGGGCTGTCTGGCGGTTCGGCTTCTGAGCCGGGCGAGCTGGCTGAGATCTGCCCTGCGCTGTAGGTCCTGCCTGTCTCGTCTGTGGAGAGGACTGAAACTTCGGGCATTGGGCCTGCCTGTGATCCGTAGAGCCACACCCGAAACAAGCCCCACTCTTCCTCCAACATCTGTCTGTGGGGTGATCCTTCCCACAGTGACCGCAAATCACCTGAGCACTGCTCGAACTGCCCTGCTTACCCTTGAACTTCTTCTGGAACTGACTTCTGCCACTGAAACCTGCTGCCCTCTTAGCCTCTGTTCGCTCCTCCTCAAAGATGGCCTCTGCATCATAGGCTCTGTCAATAGCGTCATCTAATGTAGCCGGCCACATACAAGCAACCACGTGGCGTTTGTGCCTCGGGTTCAGGCCGTTGACGAAGCGAGTCACCTTCTTCTGCTCAGTGTTTACCATGTCCTCTGCAAAATGAGACAACTCGGTAAACCTGTATACATAATCTGCAACTGACATCTGTCTCTGCTGGAGGTTGAAGAATTCCACTTCCTTAGCTCGCTGAATGTGAAGAGGCATGAACTTACGACGGAATTGCTGCTTGAAGGTCTCCCAAACTGTGGCACTGGGCATAGTCTGAAATGAAGTCTTAACACTCCTCCACCATGTCTTAGCTACACTCCGAAGCATAGAGGCTGTGAGAACTACCTTCTGCTTGTTACTGCACACAATCGTATCAAAAAGCTCTTCAGTCTGCTCCAACCATTGCTCAGCCTGCAATGCGTCCTCTATCCCATGGAACTCAGTCGCCCCTCGCTTACGGAACTTGTCGAAAAGAGCATTTGGATCTGATTCCTTAGGCTGGAAAATCACCTGCTGATCTATACGAGGTGATGCTACTGCGGCAGCCTGACTCTGTCTATCTACCATGGATGCCATCTGTGCCTGTAATGACTGCATAGACTGCATCATCATCATCATTCGTTCCTCACTACTGATGTGTGGAGGTACTGATCCACTATCACCGTTGTGGCCTTGTTGATTCTCATCCCGAGATCCCGATCCTGATGCCATCCTGCAAAAGGAAAAGAAACACAACACACAAATATAAAATGCCCTGAGTTAGTCAAACCCCAAATCAACATATGAGACTTCGAGTCAAATAGTTGATAGCGTTATCTCACCACGATCTTGGATGCCTACATGCTTATAACTAGCATGCTCTGATACCATACAATACGTATGTCACGACCCGAGCCCAGAATTCGGGGGTTAGCGAAAAGCTAAACCGGTGACACACGTACTCCCGTGCACGTGCACCCAAACCCAGTCCAGATGCACGCACACAAGGGATCTAACACGTGCGAAACAGACGAACGCGGAAGCTGTAGATATCATAGCAAGCAACAAAGAAAATAGCGGAAGCCAAAGCAGAAACAAATACGGAAGCGACAAAGACAAATACACTGATATAAAACCAAATACACACCAAAACCATATATACAAAATACACAGAATACAAGTCCAAAGTCCAAAGATCCACAGTCCAAATACAAGTCCCCTGAAACCAAAACTCAAAATCCCAAAACGAAAAGCCACTGGAAGTATGCATGAACGCACTCGGCAGAGATGATCAGGCCCACTCTGCCAAACCTGAGGGTGCCTCTACACTCGCCCCTGCAGCCTCCTCGACCGCCGGGGAGCTGGGCAAGGTATCTGTGCCTGCAACACCACAGACAACACAAATGAATACAACGATCCAGCAAATATAAGTAACAGGGGTGTAACACTCATAGTATCAAAGTGAATAAATGACAGAATAATGATTTCAGAGTTTCATCTTAGTAAGCTAAGCAAATCGTGCATAGAAGTAAAGCATGATATGTGAATCAAACATAGAAATACTGACTAAGTGGCTACTACGTTAACCAAGTTCTCTCCAATAGAGAGCAGAGCAAAGCAGAGCAGATGAGAACACCACTGACCGGGCCAGGGTACAAGTGGGTCTCGGTTTCCTGGGTTCCGGGGTCCCAAGACAAAGCAACACTGCAGTTATACAGAGATACAGAGATCTAAGCCAAAGGTAACCCCGTCGGGCATCCTAGGGCTGAGGCTGAGTAGAGCCAGACTAATACCAATCAAATCAAATCCATAGAAAGGGAGATTATCCGCTTTGGACTCACCGATGACAAAGACCGGATCTTATCCTCACGTATTAACCTCTGGGCAGAGCCACCCGGGAATACCCAAACTCAGAGATAAACAAAGCCAGCAGAGCATAGATATAAATCCAAAGCACAGCATAGATCAAAGCATAGTGCAGAACGAAGCATAGAACAGAGATACAGGACGAAAACAAAAATGACTACGGAATGCATAAACTTAGATTAACAGAACAGAGGGCAAAATCATAAACAATATGCAATGCATCTCAGATTAATACGGAGTCAAGGTTCATTACAAGCCAGTCCTAAGCTAGTTGTTCACTGTCACTAACCGTGCATGTTGATGTAGTTTTAAGTTAGTCAATGCACCGTTGCCATCAAAGTGTTGCAATGTAATCTGTGCGTGCACCGACGTCCCTTAAACCAACACCCATGGGGAGGTGCTTAACAGTAAATCAACACTCACATGAATAAGTCATAGCCTAACAGACTATTCATGCGATCCAAGAATCCATTGGGCCGGTTTACATGGGTGGTTAACCTGTATTTGAGTCCTACAAGTCTCACCATTATCCTAAGTTATGTTTCAGAATTGCCATGCCTAACGGTTTAGCCATGAGGGACCTATGGTTGAGCCGAAGACATCTTACGCGCTCGTCGTACTATGCACTACGGCTTCACCTTGGTTCCATTCAAAACACAGCTAAACAGATCATCTTTCACCTCTGATCTGATGCCCTTTTTCGGCTGAGCTACAGTCAGTATACGGCTTAGCCGTAGACCAATCCACGGCTTAGCCGTAGCATTCCACGGCTTAGCCGTAGCTTCACCGTAGGAGTACTGATATCAGAAAGTTTCGACTGATCAGAGATTTAATTCACGGCTGGGGTACGGTTGGGTCACGGCTAGCTTACGGCTCAGCCGTAGGACAAATTACGGCTTAGCCGTAGCCTAGCCGTAGAACAAAACTCAAATTTCGAGTCTCTGGAAACCAAGCCGTAGAAGTTCACGGCTTAGCCGTACAATACAGAGATGAATTCGGGCTGAGTACAGAAACTGAAATTTGATACAGAAACTGAATAAAATGAGTTACAGAGGTTCCAAATTCACAAATTGTGGCTGTAAAACATGCTAGACAAAGAATAAGAGTGAATCAAAGCCATCAAACAAACACCCATATGTGTTATCAAAGCCTGTACTTATACTTGCCTCAAAGCTCTATCAAATCCACAACCTCAAGCTCCAAAGCAACTAAAACCAAAACAAATCAAAGAGATACACCATGCATGAGATGAAGACAAAGAAATCAGAGAATGGGAGAAGCAATTGGAGAAGAAGAAGAAAGAATTGGAGAAGAACCCACTTACCAAAACAAAGACAGGGAGAGAAAGAAGGAAGAAGAACCCAATCGAGATGCAAGCTCCCAACACCAACCAAGACCGAAGAAGAGAATGAAGAGGGGAGAAGGAGTGGAAGAGAAACGTGGAGCTCTCCTTGCATGCACGTTGAAGCCAAATTCACAGAAATGAGGACATCTGGAAACTGACTCCTAATATATATAAGGTTTTGGAGTTTAAGTCAAAGTCCGGGAAGTTTCGGTTATTTACAAATCGAGTCACACGAGGGTCCAACTTCTCCAATTGACTCCAAACGGATCTGACACAGTTACGGAATATAACGAGCTCAACAAAATACACGTGCTGACACCAAGATGATGCAAAGATGATATGAGCAAAACAAAAGCAAAATTACGAAAAAGGGCTTAGAACTACCTATTCCAGGTCAAAGGTCACTCAACTACCTATCCAAGGCCCAAAACCAAGTCCAAAAGAATAAAATAAAACAAAACACACACTAATGAGCCACTAATCCGGCTCAAAGGGGATCGGAGTGTTACAACCCCTCAATAGGCTATTCCGTATACTATAGAAAGTTTATAGTCAAGCATGAAATTCATTTTGGAACATATTCTTATATTCTAAGGGTTAGGCTTACCCGACTGATCAGATATTGGTCCGACCGGGTCGGACCGTATCTAGAAACGAAATTCGACCGGTTGGGCAGATTGGCCGACCGGTCGGACTACCAGCTAGGCAATTCGACCGATTGAGCTTCAGGACCGACAATCGTCCCTGAAGCACTTTGTTACGGGTGTGTTCAGTTTCCCAACTTATTTTCTCTTCTACTATTCTATTCCACCTGCATTCAAACCAATATAGAGGCTTCCATTCCACATTCTTGGGTTCTCTAATGACCACTATCATTTTATTCATCCCAAGATCATTAAAATCATGCATCAATTCCATACATTATCCATTAAAGATTAGAGGAGCTGTAAAAAGGGAAAATCACAAAAATATATCAAGGATCAAGAAATCAGCAATGCATGTAAAGAAACTGTATCCTTATACTTGCCTTATGCGTGGTGTTTCAATCAAATCAATTTACTCCTTGGTGTAGAGGTACAAAAAGCTCTCCTAGGGAGAAGATCTAGGACAAGCATGGAAATACAAAAGCATGAGATGCATGCATGCGAAATCCTCGAGTTTCCTTGCCCCCCAGTGAACCCAATGACTCAAATGGAGATGGGGTTTCCATACCTCAAGGCCTTCTACAAGCAAGAGGAAGAAGATGAGGCTTCAGTTTTTAGAGAAGAGAGCAAGAAGGGTAAAGAGGGAGAAGAAGAACCTCAGATTCGATGCATGCAAACCTTCTACCACCCAAGAATGGAGACAGGATGAGGAAAAAGAGAATGGGAGAGGAGAGGAACCGGTGCTACTGCAGCGAGAACGAAGGTGGAAGAAGAGGGTCGATGGTGGGTTTGGTTTTTAAATGAATAAGTTTCTAGAAATTTACAAACAAGCCCTATCAGTTTCTTGAATTTTCAAGTTGAATCAGTTGGGCTTAAATGGGCTGAAATGAATTCGAATGGAATTGGGCCAACCATAAAAGATGTCCCATAAGATGAAACTCACCCAATGCAACTAATATGATGCATTAATGATACAAAACCATAAAAATGGTAAAATACAAAAGGTCCTGGACTACTTAGTAAGGTTCGAACCGACCCAACTACCTATTCATGACCCAAACCTCTTGAGATTTGAGCTCAATTAGCCTACTTAAGACAAAACAAGATTAATTAGAGTAAAATAAGATTAATTAGGGTAAATCAGGATTAACTTGGGTTTGGACCTTACAACTATTCTCTATGCTTTGTTCTCACATTGTGAAGTATATGGATCTAGATGAGATAGAGCTGGAGCGTTCCATGTTGATTCTCGCAGTTTTTCAGGAATGGGTTGTTTTACAAGAGTAAGACATTTTCAAGAACTCTCTTGTTTCCCCCTAATGGCAGGAATATCGTCTCATCAAAGTGACAATTCACAAAACGAGTAGTAAACATGTCTTCTATCATTGGTTCTAGATATCGAATAATTGAAGGCGAGTTATAACCAACATAGATTCAAAACCTACATTCGAGGCCCATCTTAGTGCGTTGAAGTGGTGGAATGGAGACTTTAACTTTACAACCAAATTTGTGTAAATGGGATATATTTGGTTGATTACATGTTACAAGTTGTGCAGATGAGTATTTATGATATGCTGTAGGTCGAAGTTTTATTGTATTTATGCATGCAATACAGCATGTTCCCATGTACTAACCGGTAATTTGGATTGCATCAGTAACGGCTTTGAAATGAGTTGAATATGCTTGATCAGAGATTCAGCCAAACTATTCTGGGTGTGAACTTGGGAAACATGATGTTCAACCTCAATTCCTATTGATGAACAATAGTCATCAAAAACCTAAGATGTAAATTCACCTGCATTATCAACCTTTTTAGACTTAATAGGATGTTCAAGGAAAATGTGCCCTGAGTTTAATGATTTCAGCTAGTAGGTAGGCTGTCACAACCTGAGTCCAGGGTTCGGGGGTTAGCAAAAACCAAACCTAATGACATACGTACTCCCGTGCATGTACACGTAGACCGGGTCTAAATGGACATGCACAAGGGAACATTCACACGTGCCAAATATGTACGCGGAAGCTGTAAATATTAGAAACATCAAACTAACAGTGCAAAAAGAGAATACGAAGAAAGAACTGACATAATTATATGTGAAGGTCTTACAAAATGAACAAAATAATATATACAATCATGACATATACAAGTGTGAAAATCCTCAAAAACAAGACTCCAATGCCATGCATGTCAAGAATGCTCTCCCGTGGAGTGATCACATCCACTCTTCTAGGCCTGATGGGGCCTCGGGGATCTCATCTGGAGTCTGGCCGACCGGCGAGGGGTCGGCAGGGGTATCTGGGCCTGCAACACCAAAAACAACTGTGAATACGACGATTCAGCAAAGTATAAACCATAACAAGTTAACACACGCTGTGTCTAATAGAATAAAGAACATCATGTAATATAAACAAGGCATTTTCGTATACTAGGCTGTCATGCAAGAAAGAAATATGCTATGCAAATCAATGTATACATGCAGTGTACATAACTAGTGGCTCCTACATTGCTATATGCTCCCAAAAGAAGGATCTTGTATCGTGCAAAGAACACCATTGTCCGGGTCAGGGTATAATGGGTCTCGGTTTCCTGGGGTCCGGTTCCCCAAGACGTTTCCTTATTGCAGCAAGGCCATGTAAACTATACCAAATTCACCTCGTCGAGATCCTAAGGCTAAGGCTAAGTAGTGCCTGACCATATAGAATCAATCACGAAAACCTTGAATAGATCGTGACAACATATCATACTTGCATATCTGTGAACATATTTTATACGTGAAATTATACATGCACTCAAGGTCAAGAACCACAATGTGAATGTAACGGAACACAAGTAATCATATTAGAGAGTAGAGATCAATGATCGAATGCAATATGTTATGCAACAAATTATGCGAAATCGGATCACTTTATTTACAAGCCAATTCTAATTTAATTATCTGGTGGTTCTAACCGTGCATGATGATGTAGTTTTAAGTTATTCGATGCACCATTGTCTAGTGTTGCATTGAATCGGATGGTGCACCGAAGTTCCTTAAAAAAACACCCATGGGGAGGTGCTTAACATCCGGATAACGAACATGAATGATTCGCAGCCCTCGAGATCATTCACGCATTGTATCACATTCCGTTGGGCAGGTCTAGGTGCTCTACATTCTATCATGACGGCCATATCGGTCTTTCCTTTACACCTATCCTTGTTCTTCATTATTCTAGTGTTGATACGGCTTAGCCGTAGGTGAACGTACGGCTTAGCCGTAGGCATCTTACGGCGTAGCCGTAATATGCACTGCGGCTCCACTGCGGTTCCCTTTACTGTTTATCCGCAATTATGGTTCACCCGTATTTTGTTCTACGGCTTAGTCGTGTGTATTCTACGGCTTAGCCGTGGCTGGGCCGTAGAAGGTCTGATAATTTTATTGCTCTCAGTTAATCCAGAAAATAACACCCTGTATTGATCTACGGCTGGGCCACGGCTGAGGTTCGGATTAGCCATAGTGCAATACATAGCTTAGCCGTGCCCTAACCGTAGAGGAAAACTGGATTTTTTCCCTCTCTGGATTTTAAGCCGTAAGTGACATACGGCTTAGTTGTACATGCACGAAGTCGAGTTCTGAATCACGTATAGAAAACCTGTGAAACCATCAGAATTGCAAATATCCAATAGAGATAGACAAAGGACTAATCAAATGGGCTGTAAACACATTTTCCCATATAAATTCATGTGAACTAACCAAAATCAAATGCATACCAACATGGGTTCTTACAGGTTATGGATTATACTTGCCTCAATTGAATTCAATTACACAACTGCTGTCCTTGGGTCCAAACACAACCTAACACCAACGATAACAACATGCATGCATGAGAAACAGTAAGAATATCAAGACACAAACACTTCAGGCAACAGGGAAACAAGAAGGAGGAGCAAAAGAAGAAGGAGATGAAAGAGATGGAAGAATCCCCAACTCACCTCACAATCAACTCAACAGAGCTTGCAAAGAACCCTCCTTTGGCTTGATCGACGATGGAGGAGAGAATTCAGGAGAGAGAGAGAGACTTCACGTGAACAGTGAGTGAAGAGAGAGAGAGAGAGAAAGAGCTTGAGTCGATGGTCTGAAGTATATATAAGATAAAGGGGATGTTTAAATTACAATGAAGTCCAAGTCAAAATTCTATTATCAGTTTGAGTCAAATCCTGGTCCAATGGAATCACACGGCATCGTTTGCAAACGACGTAGTTACGAAAGTTGACGAGCTCACGAAAGACACGTGTTGACATCAAGATGATGCAAAAATGACCATATTTTAGAAAAGCTAAAATTACGAAAAAGGGCTTGGTCTACTTAATTCAGGTCAAACTCAATCCAACTACCTATCCATGACCCGCAATGAAAATAAAACACAAACAAAAGACAATTAGCAACGAAAACAAGATTAATTAGCCACTAAACGAGGTCAAGCTGGGTCGGAGTGTTACATAGGCAAAAGCTGTATTTCTAGTGGAAAGCCGGCAAACATCAGACCAACGAATGGAAGCATAAATTAAGACCATGAAATATCTAAAAGGTCCACTAGTGGGATTAATGGGGCCATAAATATCACCTTGTATTCTCTTATCCATTATTTTCCTCAACATATTTGTCTAAGGATGCTCTAATCTATCATGCCAAAGAGTTAAGGTCCTAAGATTACTAAGCTTCAGGCTTGATTTTATCGTATTGCTCATAATAGAGTGTGATTCGACATTGGAGATTGTTGTGTATTGTAGTCCCAAGAAGAATGCATTTAGCTTTTCTAGTATTAGCTTATGACTTCCAATACCAGTAATGATGCTTAAATATTCCTTATTACTATCACTTATACTTTCTATATGGTACCCATTTATTTTGATGTTTTTGAAGCTAAGTAAGTTTTTTCGAGAACTACTTGAAAATAATGCATCTTTAATGTATATGTGGGTACCATTTGGTAACATTATGTGGGCTCTTCCGGAGTCTTCAATTATGTGTATGGGTCCAGCTATGGAAGATAATTTGCATGAATTAAATACCAACTTTGAGAAAAACTTCTGGCTTTTCAATATAGTGTGAGTTGTAGCACTGTCTACTAGACAAAGATTGTTCTTTGTTTCATGCATTCCATAATCCATGCCTTGAAAAATAAAAAAATATAATTTAACTACTCAATCACATAGCAAAAATCAAATTGATAAATAACTAAACCATTCAAACTAAAAATAATATCTAGACATAAAATATGGGAGATGAAAGAATACTTTCCCATAACATAGAGAGAGAACTAAAACAAAAATAAAAACAAATGAATTGTCTATTATATGAAAATAGTACGTAGTTATAGGTCTTCTAGACCATGCTTGGGGTTCTACCGATTGAGTTGCAAATGCTTCATTACTAATAGGCTAGCCATCAAGTTCTTCAAAGAAATCTCGACACTCCAAATGTAAAATATCAAGTTCATACCCCTTTGGTATAAAGAGTTTTTCACCAAACTCTTCCAATTCATTTGTCTCCATAGAATGAATAGAAGCTTTGTATTGTTCTACCACATGTTTTGTTGCACGGCAAAGACATGACCAATGCCCAATCTTTCCCCATGTGTGGCAAGTATCATCTGAATAATGAGTAGAATCTTTAGGTGGATTCTTATCTTGGCTCTTCTTAGTATGAGGAGCAGACCACTTCTAGTGGTTTTTGAATTTTGGGCAAAGACCTTTATCACTTTCTCTTCCGGAGGAATTGTTGTGTTCACCTCTACTAGAAGAATTATGTCATCCTTGCTCCCTACCTCTGCCTCTATTGTGACTAAAGTGGGCATTTGCTTCAGGAATTGCCATAAATCCAGGTGGTCTAGAGTTATGGTTTTTTATTAGAACTTTGCTGTTTTGTTTGGCAACAAAGAGATAAGTTATAAGTTTAGATTATTTAGAGAAATGTAGCTCTTGATATTACTGTTGCAGGAGTACATTCAAGGCGTGAAAGATAGAAAGCTAACATCTACTTATCAATAACGTTTTCACCACATAATTTCATATGAGAGACAATGTAAAAAAAAAGGGTTATATTCTGAAACCATCTTATTGTCTTGGAACCTCAGATTCAACCATTCACTTTGAGTACTGGGTAGTATGATATCTTTTGGTGATCATATCTGCCTTTTAGGGATTTTCAAAGCCCAAAGGGTCTTCCTCAGTTAGATACTCATTCTTTAGATCATCACGAATATTATGTCATAGAAAATGAGGGCTAATGTTTTGTCCTCTGGGCATATCTTATTTTTTTCTTTGATAGTCTCACCAAGCTTTTTTAATTGCAAATGGATCTTAGCATTCAATTGCCATGATAAGTAGTTTTCTTCATTTATCATAAGAGCCTTAAAGTTAAGCTTAGCAATGTTAGACATAATTGTAATAAAAAAGTATATTTATAGATAATTAAAAGTGGGCAGAGGAATAAAACAAATAAAACAAATAAAAAAATGTTGAACTTTAGGTTCTCAATCCATGAAGTAGAAACTCTTGGTTTTGTCAAAGTTTCAGGTTTGGATTAGAACTTCTGGTTCTGTCAAGACTGCAAGTTTGGATTAGAACTTCTGGTTCTATTTCATCACCACCCGTTATCTATTCTACTATTAACAGTTGTAACATATTTAATTCAATTTTATAATAACAAAAATAAGAAGTTAGAACTTCTGCTCTTAACATCCAATTTAAAATAACAAGGATGTAACAAAAAATTGGCCAATTGAAGTTAGAACTTCAGGGTCTTAACTCATGAATCAGAACTTCTGGTTCTATCAGACTTTAGGCTTGATTTCATGGCCTTTGCATTGATTGATATTGCTTTAGATCTTAATATTAAAATGACAATTTTAAGTTTGATTATGAATATGAATCTCAAGGTTTATTTAAATTATTACAAATCTTAGAATTGCTAGTCCTAGATTAAAATAACATACAGAACTTCGAGCCCAAATTGTTTATATGATATAGAACTTCTAGCTCTATTTATCATCATGATCCATGATTTGCAATTCCACTGTTATTACCTTTCGATGTGAGAAGGAATATAATAAATCACCCATCACGTGAATTAAAGTAAAATTCTAATTATTTGATATCTAAAAAAGAATAAAGGTAAAGACTTACATATAATTATAATAAAAAAGATCATAAAATCAGAACAAAATACTTAACAATTGAATAGTCCTCCTTTTGTTGGTAATGTGTAGATCTGCTTGTGATGTTTCTGTAGACACAAATAGATTGTCAATTGGACTTCCGTTTGTCAAGATATCAAGATTTGAAGTTTTAACGTTTGAACTATGCTCCACCTGCGGCTCTGGCTGGGTCAGCTCGGCCTAACTTGAACCGATTTTTTTTTAACTACAACTAAAGAAGAATAAGAGAGCCTTGTGCTGATAACGTATTATAAATCAAACCATATGATCAAGAAGAAGAAAATACAAGAGGAAGATAGAGGAGTAAGGAGAGAAATAGAAAGAGATAGATTCTAATTAAAAAAGAAATGATGTACATAATGGGAGGAGGAAGACTTATTTATAGAATGAGATAACTTTTTTTTCCAAGTATCATATTGTAGTAGGATTCTAATTTCATGTAGGTTCTTTATCTCATGTGGGCCCCATGTAAGCATCCACCCTTATAACATGGTATATAATATTCTTTTATTTTTTTTCTTTTAAATTTTGGATTTGGTTTGGTCTAGTTTCAGGCGGACTACCCTTTTTGGCCCGGCTCATTTACTCATAGCCATTGTGGAATTGTGAGACTAGCCAACGGCTATAATGAGCATTTAGTTTCATTACCATTGGGACTCCGCTATATGAGAGGGTTCATGGGTAAGGGTGAAAGTTCAAGCTAGGCACCTAAGGTACATCCTTAGGGAGTTGTTGGGGTCTGTCACGACCCTAAATCCGGTTAGTATAATGATCTGCATTATGGGACGTGAACTAGATATTACTGTGGTCCTTTTTTTTTTCCCACGATCCACACACATGAGGATCCGAGGTCCATCACCATAAAGGAATAGTTCACCGAAGCATGCATCGTGGTGCAACCTGAAGTCCAGAGCTCATTGAAATCTATGTTGCACCACTAATGTCATAATATTTACTAGCAACCAAGGCTCGTGCTAAGCCTGAGCTAAAAAATAAATTACGGTAAAATTTGAAATTTACTATAAAAAAACATATTAAAAAACTTATAGAAATGCAAGTAACATTTTGACTTATAGCCTATTTAAGTTTATTTTTAAAACTGAAAAATCGATTAAGAGTTTACCGAGATAGTTCTATATATGAAAGAATCGTTAAAATCACATCCAAAGCATTAGATAGCAATTCTTTGGAGAAAATATATTTATTGCAAAATAGAAAATTGATTATTATATCCAAAGATTGATCCTATCTCTTCGTTGAACACAGCTATGAATTTAATCAATAACTTTAAATATTTATTTGAGGAGGCCCACCAACATTGAAATCTACTGTTTTTTTTAAATTTATTTTTGAATATTTTAAATTTAATGAGAATACAATGTACAATGGTCCACTTTAATAATAAACAATTTATCAATAGAGTTGACATGAAGAATAGTAGCTACATGAGAATCTTCCTAAGTTTAAATTCTATCATTAGAAACATATTTTTGAAATGATGAATGGAGTGAATAGATATTAAAAGGAAAAATCAAATGGAAATTTTAGAAGGAGAGATTTTAGGAGATCTAAGTTTAAAAAATACTAATTACCTAAAAGATAAGAGGGAGGGAGAGAGATTATAAGAGGAGGGATTGTATCATTTTAGAATGCTGATGTGGCGCTCTAGAAAAAAAGAAAAATAGGGGGTGTTGATTGGCACCCTCCAGAGGCCTCCATTCTTAGAGCTTTAATATATAACTAGCAACACAGGCCCGTGCTTAGCTCTGGCCTCCATAAAAAAAATTAAACAGTTTATTAAAAAATTTATAAAAATAAAAAATCTCAGATATTTATAAAAGTCCGCCTACTAAATGAATAAAATAAAATTAGGAAATGCTTGAAAATGTAAGTAGCCCACTGAATAATTCTCATGGTTTAAATAAAAGAAAAAAAATTCAAAAGTTTATCAAATTTTATAAACATCTGAACTTTTATTATTTTTATAAATCTTGTAATAAACTATTTAAATTTTTTATATAGGTCCGGGCTAAGCACGGGCCTGCATTGCTAGTCCTTACTTAATATAGATATTTTAAAGGTTTTTGTTGCATATAAAGTATACATCAAATATTATTGTATTCTTCAAAATACTATTGATAAAAATAAATAAAAAACTAGTTAAATTTATTATCTATCAAGATAATTTATTTAATTAGATTGAAATACTAATGTTATTTGCTTTAAAATTGATAAAAAAAAAGAATTACAAAAAAGGAAATGATGATGATGATGATTGAAAATTTATCTCAATAAAATTAAAAAATAAATCTTCAAAGGGAAAATTTCTTGTAGTTTGAGTTTACTTAAATCCTAAAAATTTTTATTAAAAAAGCTCACTTCCTACTTAGAAAAAAAAGGGGAAAAAATAAAGGATATTATACAATCATTATTCCACCAAGTTAAATGTTTAGGGAAAAAAATCACAAAATTCTCATCTCTAGAATCAATTAGAAATAAGCAAGTAACAAAATACTAAAATTACTTGAGAAGCTTCATTTTCATAATCTAAAAAAATGCAACATCAACATTCTTCTTTGGAGTTGCTTGAATAAAATTGATTTAACTTGGAAACCATTCAAAAAAAAAAATAGATAAGAAACATTTCATATCAAATTGGAGAAGTAAGTGTTACGGGCTTGGATTTATCCAAACCAAATTTCAAATGAGCATAAGTTGAGCCCATTATAACTATAAAAAAACTTGACATTTTCATAATTTAATGGTGGCCCAGAGACATATCCTTTGGGAATGATTTTGGTGAGGCCCACTTTCATATTTTGAAAGTATTACAAAGTTTTTATAATTTAATTGTCCCATAAGAAATGGAGTCATCTATTTTGATTGGTGTCAAATTTTTATAAATAGGCCCCACAAGAAAAATTAGCATTATAATTTGATCATAAGCTTAACTTCTATAAGAAATGGAGTTATCTATTTTCATTGGTGCGAAATCTTTATAAAGGGGCCCCACAAGAAAACTTATCATGCTACCATTTAAGCAACAAATAAAATTAGGCAAAAAAAAAAAAAAAGGTGGATGAATGATAGATTTCAGTGATAGTAGTCGATGGAGAGATTTTAGGGGAATTAGTGATTTCTTAGTGTCACATGTAATTTTTCAGGATGCTGACATGGCGCTCTGGAAAAAAAGAAAAATAAGGGGTGTTGATGTAGCACCCTCCAGAGGCCTCCATTCTTGTAGCTTTAATATATATAAAGTGTCACTGCATAGTCCATCATTAGACCGGTATAAACATAGACAACAAATAAATAAATTTGGTCAAGTAAACATGATAATTAACGCCCATGATTCAAGTTAAAAGTATAAAAGATATTTCAATTACATTCTCCAAAATAAAGGCCAACAAAGGTTGTAGCAGTCAAAATTGAAATAAAAGACCCAGATGGATCATTAATTCAATGGCTGCCTAAGAGGACACAGAACAGGAGAAATCATATATTGTTTGCAATTTCATTTCTACTTTGAGTTTATTACAATGGTTCTTTGTCCGATGACCTCATAGGCGACGAGCTGTTTGCATATATATATATATATATATATATAAATATTTATCAGTTTGCAGCCCCCCTGTCCGGTTTTAGATATATGAAGCTAAAAGGGATACAAAAGATGGAATATAACTGAGGGGAATAAAGAAGTTAAGCATATAAGCTCTAAGATTTTGCCATTTCCGTCACCCCAAGGGAGAATAAATTAACAATCAGAAGCCTTTTTACTGCCTCCCTTTGCCTTTTTGTGGTTGATGGCTAGTACCTTTTGGTTTTGTATGCATTTCTGTCCCTTTCTTTCGTTTTCTCTGTATGTTTTTCTATCTGTCTATGTGTGTGTTGTGCCTCTGTATTTCCTTCTGTCCTTCCCTTCCTTTATATTGAGTTGGGGGCGGTGGTTTGTAACATTCCTAACCTGAGTATTTATTTTACTTAATTTAAATATAATTTTATTTAATTGTTTATATTTTAGTTAATTAAGGTCATTATAATTATTTAAATTTCTTTTGGGTTTTGGGCTAATTGGATAGTAGTTTTAGGACTACGAATATTTGCCGTTCGACCTGACCCAACTTGGACCCATTTTGGACCCATTAAACCCAATAACCCAAACCAGGCCCTTGCCTATAAATTAATTTTAACAATAGGGTTCTTTTTATAAAAACCAAAACTTACCCTCAAACCCCTTATCCCTATTTATATCAAACGATGAGTAGCCTCCTTCTCCCCATCTCTCCAGTGCATCTTCCTCTCCCTTTTCTTTATCTCTTGATCGGCCAAGGCCAAGGCCAAGCCAAGCCCATTCCAAGCCATCCACGGGTTGCATCTTCATCATCTCTTCTTCCTTTTCTTCTTCTTCTTCTTCACTGGATTTGGTGGGCGTGCACGAGGGAGAGAGAGATCTAGATCATCCTATTCATAAATCTTCATCAAAGGCAAGTGGTTTGCACTTATCTCTAATGATTTTCACTAGTTCCATTGATTATCATGATCTTAGATGTTATTGTCAATGCCCATTTAAATCTCTAAAGGATGATGGTAGGTTAGATGTGTATGGATTTCTCAGATTCTCATTGATGATGTTTGATGGATTTGATCAAAGGGGACTGGGCCACTTTGAGGATAGGTCTTTTGTGTTTTTTTTAAAAAAAAACAAAGGAAACATGATCGTGTCTGGTGATAAACCCCAAACACTATGCAAGGCAGAAGACCATGCATAGGCGCATAAGTGCGCCTGGCAGTGATCACAGGTGGGTCTCCCACCAGCACATGCTAGCGGGTCGGCCCTTGGGCACTGTTGCCATGTGGGCATTGGCATATATATATATATATATATATAAAAAGAGAAAGATGGGATCTGGGAGTAAAACTCCCAGTTCTAGGCAAGTATACAGATGGACAGTCCCTGCTGTGCACAACAGGGGCTGCAGCCCTTATGTGCACAGTAGGGTACTACTGGATTGTGCGTGGCCGGTGCAGTGCAGATGGATGAGGCACTGGCCTGGCTGCCAAGTAGGGCCATTAATTGGTGGGACCTCGGGCAGCATGGTAGCAAGTGGGTTCATCACCTTGTGGGGTACAAAGTAGTAAATATTTATTAGGGTTGCTAGTGTGGTGTACCGGTGGGCCACCCCTTGTGTGAGATCATGGGAATGGTAGATTCGGGCCCAGTAATTTATTTAAATCTTTATTTAACCATTTATTTATGATTTTCTTTGGATGGTTTACATAGCCCGAAAGACCCTTGTGTTGGTCTTGGAACCCAATGAGTCTGATTTAATAAAATTAAGTCCATCACATCATCAAAATAAGGGGTTATGCGGGCAGATTTTCCCTTATAGATTTCACAGTTTGCACATGATTGTACAAATCACTTGCACTTAGATAAAGTGAGAATTGGGCTATGCATCACCCTGGTTTTCAAAAATTCCCAACTTTACTTCATCTTGATTTGTGTGGAATTGTCGCATGCGTGAATTGTGGTCACAGTGTTAGGAATGTTTGTGGAGTTATTTCTTGATCATTGAGTTGCATTTCTTTACCTTGTTGCATACATATTAGAGTTTATACTCTTTATTTTATGATGATTTGGACCGTGTTGTGGCTTGGACCATGCAGCGTTTAATTCGGAGGTATTTATGTTATGTTGAAAATTATTTAATTGGTATAATGTTTTATTATATGGTATTTGAATACTTATTCTGGCCAGCCATTCACACTACTGTAGGATGTGTATTTTGAATAATCACTGAGCCATGTTTATAAGTCTCGACACAGGAAGGGCCAAGGCCGTGTGAGATTATTATGTGGATCTGATCATTGGATGACTACAGTCGATACACAGATGTACACTGTGATGATTTTTACCGGACTTAGGGCCGAAAACGAGCTTACCACTCATACATGGTTGGTTTCACTGTGATTTTTGGACAGGATGCTAGGCATCTGTCACGCCCCGATCCTGGGAAATTGGGGATTTGCGTGGGCTCCTAGGACATGGATACGTAATCCCGTAGAAATCCGTGCCCTGAAGAATTATGCACGAATTCTTACCAAGGAGATTCCACAGGAACGTGTGAAGTATGCTGACACACGTACAAACATAACTTATTATAAGCGAAATCCTGCGCAATACTCAGTAATTATCAATGGCACGTTAAGTTCATAGTCTGTTAACTTTCATAAGTAACAAATATACATTCAATAGTGTTAAAGTCTTCAATTACATTCCAAAATACTATTTAGGAGTGTGATACAAAAGGTCTCAAGCATAACAATGATATCTCCCAAGAATAAACGCGCTCCATAGAATGGCTGGTAAAAGACGTTGCCATCTTTCCACTCGTCTACACCCCGAGGTACCGTTGGGGTACCCTCCGGGGGCGCGTCAGTGTCTGCGTTGGGACTAGGTTCTGGACCTGCAATACCAAGGGTAACACTGTTAACATGACGGTTAAGCAAGTACTGAGGCATATGAAACAAGTAAAACAATATATAAATATAACAAAAGTACTTAACAGTATGCACTGATTTAAAAGAACAATGGTGATGTGCTAAATACATAATGCAGGAGTGGCAATGAAGGAGAAATTACCGTTAAAACATCATACATACTGATTGGCAACCACGAGGCTCTATTCTCCCAAAAGGGAGCATACATATCATATGGGTCGCTAGGAGATCAAGCTAGCTTCCCGAGGAGCGCTGACTACTCCTTCGTAAACCTACTGCAGTGGTGACATACATAACATATACCCAAAAGGGTGTAAGCTGAGTGGTGCCGACTCAGATTCAATCGTATCAGTCATATCATACCCTTGGCTAGCAAGCTTGCACTCATTAGAAGCTCTGGCTTGTCAGACACGCGCTCATTAGAAGCTCAGGTCTGAATTTCCTCAGGGTTTTGCTAAAGGAAGTAATTCATGTTGAAGGTGGTATATCATAGCAACATGGATGCATTCAGCTTAAGTGAGTACCCAAGGAATTACTGCCTTCACCCCTTATAATAAGTAACCTATAGTCCCCAAGGACATTCAACACGATGTACACATAAGACGTTCGGTGTCGTTGTGTTACCGTGTCTTGGTATTGCCTTATGTGCATACGAGACACCCTTTTTATGCCAACATCCATGACTTGCTATTGGGAAACCCTCCGGGAATCATTCATTCTCCCCAACATGTACTTACCATTGCGCCTGTGTAGTGGTATAGAAGGTGCCAATACTAAGGTCCTACGAAATCATTGAGAGTCCCTAACATCCTGTTTCACTGGGTTTTTACGGCTTAGCCGTGTACAAGGCTACGGCTTAGCCAAGTGGGTCAAATTCCTTCTGGATTTTCAGGCGCAATTACGGCCCAACCGTATGTTAGCCTACGGCTTAGCCGTGCTAAGCTTACGGCTAGGTTACGGGGAGGTTACAGTGTAGCCGTAGTGTATTCCACGGTGCAGCCGTGTGCAAGCCGTAGAAGAAACTGGGTTCCATGAGCTCTCTGGAAAGCTCTTCGTAGGAAGACCTACGGCTTGGGCACGGGCTGGATACGGCTTAGCCATAGTGAAATCCACGATGTAGCCGTAGGTGAGCCGTAGTACAAAATCGTGTTTTGTTGCTCTCTGGACTTTGAGCCGTAGATGCTCACGGCTTAGCCGTAGCTTCACCGTAAGCTTCAGAAATCTGAATATAGTTCTGTAGCTCAATTCCGATTTTAGTCAGTACAAAACCTATATGGGGAGGGGGTTCTATGACTTACTAGGAGTACCCAATTAAGGTGTTCTGTACTCCCACACCCTCTATTCCCATTTTTTCCATTCCCACTTGATTCATACCCCACTAGCACCCAAGTAACAACTTAATTCATACAGACCTATTAAGAAGAGACTGTAGTGGAAAAAATTAGAAGAACTAACTCAACATGCAATGAACAATTACACATGCAGTGCATATAAGCTCAAGTACTTGCCTTGTTACCAGTGTTTAGCCCCTTTCTAACTCTTCTTGTCGTGTGAGTAGAGGGAAAACTCCAAATCGAAATGGGTTCTCTACAATAGAACATGAAAGTGTGGAATATGGGGTTTAGATCCACATGCATGTCGTGTAAATTGATTCCTCATGACTCTCATAACTCCAAATACATAAAATGGAGGTGGATCTTTACCTTAAACAGCTAGCTTGCAGAAGAGAACAGTACAGAGAAATGGCTCAGGGAGGAGAAGGAGGAAGAAGAAGATCCCCAAGCCGAGTGGCTCCTCAAATCTTAAGAAGGAGGAAGTTCGGGAGGAGAAGGAGAAGGCACTGCTCTAGCAACTCAAATGAAACAAATCGAAAAGAAGGGAGGAAGATACTTTGAGCTCCCATTTAAACATGAATTTCTCTGGAAGTTACATGCAAGTCCAATCTTTTCATGAAATTTCAGTTTAGGCCAAATGCACCTCAATTGGACCAAGATAAGTCCGGATCAAGTCGGACCCAACACGAAAGATGATCCACGTGAAAAGTTACACAAAAGGAAATGGACAAGGTGTCCAAGAGGTGCAAGGACAAATTACGAAAAGGCCCTTAACTACTAAAGTGGGGCCAAACTCCGCCAACTCCCTATCCGAGGCCCAAATTCGATAATTATTGGATTAAATTAGCCTTAATTGAGTTCAATTAATATAGAATGAGTTTAATTAAAGTAAATTAAGATTAGTGGGATTCGAGACCTTACATCCTCCCCCACTTAAGATCATTCGGTCTTCCGAATGCAACGTACCCGGGGTAGTAGCTTCGGATATTTCTCCCGAATTTGATCTTCAAGTTCCCAAGTGGCCTCTTCTTGTCCATGGTGCTCCCATAACACCTTAACCCATTTGATCGTTTGTGTACGCAGCACCTGTTTCTTAGTGTCAACGATACAAAGGGGTCTCTCTTCATAGCTCACATCAGGCCTCACTTGCACGTCGTCCAACTCAAGACATGTGAAGGATCTGGGAGGTACTTCCTGAGCATTGGCATGTAGAACACATTATGAACT
Source organism: Sextonia rubra (assembly GCA_037013555.1). Taxonomy (NCBI): domain Eukaryota; kingdom Viridiplantae; phylum Streptophyta; class Magnoliopsida; order Laurales; family Lauraceae; genus Sextonia; species Sextonia rubra. Next base: position 73,357,273 of record JASUAD010000001.1, read on the forward strand.
CCCGCAAGCGGGGGTGGTAGCTCCAACTGATAAGCTAAGTCTCCCACTCTACTCTGTATCTCGAAAGGCCCTACAAAACGCGGAGCTAGCTTGCCCTTCTGTCCGAACCTGATAGTACCTTTCATTGGGGAAACCTTCAAAAAGACCTTGTCTCCCACTTGGAACTCAAGGGGTCGACGGCGATTATCTGCATAACTTTTCTAACGTGATTGTGCAGTTTTCAATCTATCTTGCACCTTTTGCACTTTTTCCGCCGTATCTACCACCATAGTGGGTCCATGGAAACTCCTAACCCCAACCTCTTCCTAATAGACAGGCGTACGGTACTTACGTCCATACAAAGCTTCAAATGGAGCCATTCTGATGCTCGCGTGAAAGCTGTTGTTGTATGCGAACTTGCATAAGGAGAGGTGTTCATCCCACTCCTTTCCGAAGTCCAATACGCTAGCTCGTAGCATATCTTCCAGGGTCTATATCGTTCACTCCGATTGCCCATCTATCTGAGGATGGTAAACCGTGCTAAAACTGAGATTGGTGCCTAAGGACATCTGAAAAGATTGCCAAAAGGAAGACACGAACCTACTGTCTCGATCAGACACAATTGAGACTTGAGTACCATGTAGCCGTACAATCTCATCAATGAAGGTCTTGGCCATCTCCTGAAATTTCATTCCTTTCCGGATGGGAATAAAGTGGGCTGATTTTGTTAGTCGATTGACAATCACCCACACTACATCATGATGCTTACTTGTTCGGGGCAACCCTGAAACAAAATCCATCGTGAGATTCTCCCATTTCCTCTTAGGAATCTGCAGGGGATGTAATAATCCGGGAGACTTCCTGTGTTTGGCCTTTACTCGTTCGCAGGTAAGGCATCTTGCCACAAAGCTCGCTATATCCCTCTTCATGTTATTCCACCAAAACCTGCCATGTAAATCTCGGTACATTTTTGTACTCCCAGGGTGCATGGAATATCTAGTATGGTGTGCTTTAGTCATAATTGCCCTTTTCAAGTTATGATTTTGAACTGTTGGAACACAAAGCTGGTCTTGAAAGTACAATACACCGTCTACCATCCTGAAATCAGGTTTCTCAGATATGTGGTCACAAATCTTGACAAACTCCGGTTCTTCAAACTGCCTCTCCTTGATTTGTTGAATTAAGGTGGGTTCGAAGACTGACATAGCTACTAACATTACTTTATCATCTACGAATTCAACTTCCACGTCCAAATCTCGGAATTCCTCTACTAGAGACCATTCACCACACAAGGCTGCCAACTCGGTGGTGAATTTCCTGCTTAGAGCATCGGCCATTACATTCCCTTTCCTGGGGAAGTATTTAATCGGGAAATCATAATCCTTTATAAATTCCAACCACCTGCGCTATCTCATATTAAGATCATGCTGCGAAAATAGATACTGGAGACTGCGATGGTCGCTATGGACTTCAAACTTCTCTCCATATAAATAATGTCTACATATCTTCAGCGCGAAGACTACTGCAGCCAATTCTAAATCATGTGTGGCATAGCTTTTCTCATGTTCCTTCAATTGTCGAGATCCATATGCTATTACCTTTCCATTCTGCATGAGTACACATCCTAGTCCAATCCCTGAAGCATCTGTAGAGATAACAAATCCGCCACTCCCTTCTGGTAGGGATAAGATCGGGGCTGAGGTTAGTTTCTCCTTAAGGAGTTGGAAACTCGACTCACATTCTGCCGACCAAACGAATGACTCATTTTTCCAGATCAATTTGGTCAAGGGTGCAACTATCTTGGAAAAGTCCTTCACAAACCTTCTATAATAACCGGCCAGGTCAACAAAGCTTCTAATTTCTGCAACAGTTTTGGGACTCTGCTAAGTTGTTATAGCCCTAATCTTAGCGGGATCTACTGCAAGCCCATCCTTTGAGATAATATGCCCCAAAAAGGCAACTTGTTCCAGCCAGAATTCACACTTGTCCAATTTAGCATACAGTCGATGGTCCTTTAGCAATTGCAGAGAAGTCCTCAAATGTTCCACATGCTCATCTTTGGTCTTGGAGTATACCAAAACATCATCAATGAAAATTACCATGAATCGATCAAGATATGATGAAAAGATTTTGTTCATCAAGGCCATAAATACTGCGGGCGCATTTGTCAATCCAAAAGGCATAACCAAGAATTCATAATGCCCATATCTTGTCCTGAAAGCTGTTTTCGATGTATCTTGGTCGCTCACTCGCAGCTGATGATATCCGGACCTGAGATCAATCTTAGAGAAATGGGTCGCACCCTGTAATTGATCAAATAGTTCATCAATTTTAGGCAGTGGATATTTGTTTTTAATTGTCACTTGGTTCAACTACCGGTAATCAATACACATCCTGAGGGTGCCATCCTTCTTCTTCACAAATAAAACTGGGGCTTCCCATGGTGATGTGCTAGGACGAATAAACCACTTATGCAATAGGTCCTGTAACTGTACTTTCAGTTCACGTAGCTCTACCGGGGCCATCCTATACGGAGCCTTAGAGAGGGGAGCAGTACCAGGTACTAGCTCTATAGTAAAATCCACTTCCGTAATTGGAGGAAGGCCAGGCACTTCATCCGGAAATATATCAGGGAATTCACAAACCACGGGTATTTCTTCTAGTTTCTTAGGGGCTTTCTTCTCCACAATGAAAGCAATATACCCTTCGCAACTACTATGGATTAGTCTTTTCGCTCGAAGTGCTAAGATCAATCTAGTGTTCAAACTCTTCTTGTCACTTTTGGAATACAGCACTTGGGCCATCTTCACTCACCCTTACGGTGACAGTCTTACGGAAACAGTCTAGACAGGCCATATATTTGGTCAACCAATCTATGCCTAGGATTACATCGAAATCGTGCATGGGTAACACGATAAGTTCAGCTGGGAGAATAACTTCTCCGATGAGAACTCAACAACCAGGGAAATAGTCATCACAAGTTACCCTCTTACCAACCAGAGTGATAACACTCAACACATACGGCAACTGTGCTGGCGATTCCTGTATCATACTAGAGAATTGAGGTGAGATGAAGGAGTGAAGATCCTGAATCAAACAACACTTTAGCTTCAATGCCACAAACAGAAACCTTACCTACAGCCACGTGCTCTGCCATTTCTGCTTCTTCCTGTGTCAAAGCATAAGCGCGACCTTGCCTTTGGGGTTGATGTTGCTGTCCTTGTTTCTACTGTCTCTGGCCTTTCCGTATTTGCCCTTGGCCTTGTTTCAATTGCTATTGCTTTCGGTTAGGCACAGGAGGTGTCGCCTTAGAAGGCTGCTGATATTGCTGTTGCTGCAAGGCTCGACTAAATTCCTTCTTTCTCGGGCACTCGGACAAACGATGGTCCATGGAGCCACAGCTAAAACAGGCTCCCATGGATCTCCAACATTTGCTAGTCTCATGACCCTTCCCGCATGCACTGTAGACTAGTTGTGATATGCCACTAGCAACTCCCTTCTGTTTCTTAGAATATTGCTGACCTTTCCCAGAAGGCGGAACACTCTTCTTAGACTCCCCGAAGAATAGGCTCTTCTCAATTTCTTCCGCTGCATAAGCCCTGGCTACTGCATCATCATATTGAACGGGACGTTGAAAGGTAGTGGCATGTCCCTTGATAGCAGGCCTTAACCCTTTTAGAAATCTTTCCACTCTCTTCTCCTCAATGTCAATCAAGTCTAAAGCAAACCGAGAGAGCTGGCTGAATACATGCACGTACTCTGCAACGGTCATGAGGTTCTGCTGCAGGGAAAGGAACTCTGCTTTCTTCTTGCGAGTCACGTGATCGGGAATGAACTTCTTCCTGAATTGCCTCTTAAAGGCTTCCCAAACAGTAGCATTCGGCATAGCTCTCATGTGGTTCCGGATACTTTTCCACCATGTGTCCGCGATGTCCCTGAACATGGATGCTGCAAGGACCACTTGCTGCCTGGGTGTACAGGTTAATGTATCGAAAGCGTTCTCTGTGTGGACAAACCATTCATCTGCTTGTAACGGATCCTCATGTCCGGTAAACTCTGTTGCTCCCCTCTTACGGAACTTCTCATACAAGGAGTTGGGATCTCCTGACTGATCTTGTTGGTTAACATGGCGGCCAACTGTAATTGCATGGTGGCATGATTGGTGTTGTTAGCAGCCAGTTGATGCACCAACATCATAAACCGTTCCTTCGTAGTGTAGGTGGGATGAGGAGGAGGTGGTGGTGGAGGATCCGCGCCTTCCAACTCAATATTATTGCAGTCATTACCACCTGAGCTGTTGTTCGTGCCAGATCCAGATGCCATGGCTCTGCAATCACAATGGTGATTAATCATATATGTATCTATATATAGACATACACACATACTACATACATGCATACATACTACAGTCATACCATAAGTTATCATTATAATAGAATCCACCCAAACGGACCTGTCGGAACCTCACCACGCATCCTAATGTTGCTAAGTCTTTTAAGTGACTTCTTGGTGCGTCTCTGATACCATTACTTACGTATGTCACACCCCAATCCCGGGAAATTGGGGATTTACGTGGGCCCCCAGGGCATGGATACGTAATCCCGTAGAAATTCGTACCCTGAAGAATTATATACGAATTCCTATCAGGGAGATTCCACAGGAACGTGTGAGGTATGCTGACACACGTACAGATATAATTTATCATAAGCGAAATCCTGCGCAATACTTAGTAATTATCAAGGGCACGTTAAGTTTATAGTCTGTTAATTTTCATAAGTAACAAATATATATACAATAGTGTTAAAGTCTTTAATTACATTTCAAAATACTATTTAAGAGTGTGATACAAAAGGTCTCAAGCATAACAATGATATCTCCCAAGAATAAACGCGCTCCGTAGGATGGCTAGTAAAAGACGTCGCTATCTTTCTACTCGTCTACACCCTGAGGTACTGTTGGGGTACCCTCCGGGGGTGCATCAGTGTCCGCGTTGGGATCGGGTTCTGGACCTGCAATAACAAGGGTAATATTGTTAACACGACGGTTAAGCAAGTACTGAGGCATATGAAACAAGTAAAACAATATATAAATATAACAAAAGTACTTAACAGTATGCACTGATTTAAAAGAACAATGGTGAGGCGTGCTTGGGTGGCTCACTGGTTAAGATGCCTACTGTCCTTTGACCAGGGTTCGAGTTTCACCAAGGACAAAATCCCCACTGCGTACTCTGAGGGTAAGACAGCGTCCTCTGCACGCTTTGTATGATCAATTAAGTGGAACAATACCTTCTCAAAATGAGGAGGCGCCATTTGGGGACAAAACCGTGATGACTTCCATAAAAACTATAAAGTTAAGTGTGCTCGATTCAGAGCAATTTCAGGATGGGTGACCTCTTGGGAAGTCCAAAGCGGACAATACCTCAATGGTGCGGAGTGGATTGTTACAGCATCCGAAGACAAATTTAATCCACCATTTCTAAATAGGATGCGAGGCATCCGAAGATGGTATAAATCTCGTAAGGGCATCGGCTGATGCGATGCTCGGTGAATGTGATATTGTTCATTTGATGTAGAGTTGGATTTAGAATCCATTCCTTCTTTTATGCATGGCATTTTTTATTCTACATTGCTCATATATCCTTATGATTTTTTTTGTCTTATTCGCACATTGATAGTGTATTTCATTATGAGGTATGTGTATTTTACTTGCCACCACTTTTGTGGTTGACCCTTGTTTTCTAAAATTGATGCATAGGTACTGAGCCCAGCTATGCTGAGGAGGAGGCGAGGTTGAAGCATTTCAAACGCTTGAGCCAACTAATGTTCCTGAGTGGGGTACAAATGGTGGCTTTGGGGCCATCTAACCAAGCACAAGAGTGACTCATTTAGTTTGTAGTTAATTTAAATAAACCATTCTTTTGAAACTTGATTCTTTAGTAGAACATAGTAATAAATTATTATTCCTTTTGTTTGCAACTTGGAATATTATTATTGTTATTTAGAGATATACAAATTGATTTTTCTCTTGTACCTATTGGTTGAAAATACTTCCGCAGGTTTGGAATGAATGTGAATGGCCTAAACTCACCACGGCCTAAGATCCTGTGGGAAAAATATTTAGGAGTCAATGGTTCTATTTATTGAAAAATATAAAATTTTTTTTATTGGCTCCTAATTTCACGTAACCCTAGTTTTCTTTTGAGGATGTGACCAGGGGGGGGGGTGGTGGTGTTATTATTATGTTCCTCCAAGGGTGCTAGGTACTGTTCCAGTGAAGGAGCTATTGCTTTGCGCTAGTATGGAGATCGTGGGGGGAAGAGAGGGCTTTTCCCATGTTTTCTAGAAATTTCTTCGAGGTCTCCACTTGTGTGGTTTTGCCTATGATACACAATGATTTGAAGTAGTGCCATTGGGCCGAGAACTATCGTTAAAACCATCATCGTACAGATGTGTTTATGCGATTCAGGTTTCCAAAGTTCTTCTCAGGGACAATTTGCCAACTATTCATTGGGGTAGATGACGTTATCCTCGAGGGATCTTATTCGAGGTGAGCCGAGCTGCCATAAAGCTAACATTTGCACTTGAGGGGTGGTTGTTAGGATAAGCAATGCCGCTGACGTGGCTTTGGAGGCATGCCTAGTCTGAAGGAAGAGCAAGGTTGTTACCAATGTGGACTGCTGTTTTAGAAAGGGAACCTAGTTAGAGAGGGAGCAAGATTGCTCACTTCTTGAGAGGAAGGATACCCTCATCCTTTTTAACCATTCTTCGTTTTCTTTGTTGGAGTTAAAGGGAGGCTCCTTTGACTCCAGCCAGCCCCTTTCTCCCCTGGAATGAACCCAAGGACTGTTGTCAGGGAAAGATGACCTAATACCCATGGCTCAGAAAAAGAGAATGTAGTTTTTCACCCACCAACAAAGGCCATCATAAAAATAAAACAAAACCCAAAATATATAACTCCTAGAATGACGTAGCTCCTGTACAAATATGGTGTCGATATGACATCTTCTGCCCACCAATCACAAAGTTTTTGTAACTCCCCTATGTAGGAAATCGTGTGGCCCGCATGCCACGGGTCCCACGTCAGATCAATCAGGGCAGATGCCAACAGAGATGCAATCCCACTTTAGTGTAAGACTTAATCTGGGCCACATAATAAGACTCCTAATAGGATCAATGGATGTGGGCTTCTGGTGGAAGATGTCTTTAGTAAGTGTGACTCTTTGGGACTTGTCTATATAAGGATAAGGGAGCCTTAGGGTTTGGATTACGATGATTCTCTCCATTCCCGTAGGAAAGACAAGAGGAGAAGAGATCCACGGAGCTTCCCATCACCGGAACGCACATAGATCTCCGGCCGCGTGACGGAGTCTCCTCATCCGGATCTATCAATTTGTATCAGAGCCGACTCTCGATTAGGTCGAGTGTGGGTCCCTGCCGTGTCCTGGTGCAAGTGGGCGGGTTCATATGTGGGCGGGCCAAGAGGGTTGGCAGGCTACAGGAACTGGCAGGCTACTGCACAGGGACATGCAGCCCTAAGGGGGGTGGATTGTGACATCCTAGAGTCCCACATCGACTATAGAGAGGAAATTGAATGGGTTTATATATAGAGCTTGGACCCTTACATTGCATGAGGCCTTTTGGTGGGTTAAGGCCCATCAAAAAAAAATATGTGAGGCCCATGGGCCAAAGCGGACAATATCATCATGCGTGTGGGGGTCTGGATTTATCGAATTCAAAGAGATGAAACCCGGAGAACAAAGTATATATATGGGGAATGAAACATTCTGTGATGTGTTGGGGATAGGGAAAGTCAAAATTCCCTTACCAACCGGCAAATCCCTTTATCTCTCCGATGTCTTCTTTGCTCCCGCGATGAGGAGGAGCATCATCTTTGTGAGCCAGTTGGCAATGAATGGACTCGAAATTAGATTCAAAGATAATGGGGTTACTATTGGAATGCGCTGTAAAGTTTTAGTCTATGGTTTTCTTTCTGAAAATTTGTATTTGCTGGATATTCTTCATAATGAAATAAAGTCCACTTCTAATTATTCTGTGTGTATGAATGTATGCATGAATGGTTTGACAATGTTATGGCATTTGAGATTGGGCCACATTAATAAAAACAGAATCAGTAGAATGGTTAAAAACGGACTTTTATCAAACCTATGTAAAATTGAGTACCCTATTTGTGAACTATGCATAAGTGGAAAGATGGTCAAGAAACCATTTCCAAAAGGAACTTGAAGTTCTGAAATATTGACCATAATTCATTCAGACATATGTGGACCTTTGAATGTACACAATAGAACCGGAGAGGACTATTTCATTACATTCATTGATGATTACAGCAGATATGGTTATGTGTATCTCATTAAATATAAACATGAGGCATTAAAAATGTTCCAAACATATGCTGCTGATGTTCAAAATCAAAAGGGCAAGAAAATAAAGAGGATTAGGTCTGATAGAGGAGGTTAATATACTTCTGAATTGTTTAAAGAATATTGTGCACGTGAGGGGATCATTCATGAATATTCAATTCCATATACCCCACAACAAAATGGCATGGCTGAGAGGAGGAATAGGACCTTAATGGATATGGTAAGGTCAATGATCAGTCATGCGAGTCTTCCACTGTATTTGTGGGGAGAAGCATTAAAATTGCACAATATATTTTAAACAGAGTACCCTCTAAGAGTGTGCTTAAGACCCCATATGAGTTATGGACTGGTATCAAACCAAAATTAGAACATGTGAGAGTTTGGGGCTGCCCTGTACACGTCCTGCTACCACCACAGGAAAGGCATAAACTGCAAGCAAAAAAGAAGAAAAATTATTTTTTCGTTGGCTACCCATTACATTCTAAAGGATATCGTGTGTATGATCACGATAGTAGGATAATCATGGAATGCCGAGATGGGTTTTTCCTTGAGGATCCGACGGTCAGTCCTAGAGTAAGACCACAGAGTGTGAAATTATATGAAATCTCTATGGGCAAGGGGGTTCAAGCAAGTAGGGGTTCCAACGAAGAGGATGTTGGACCTAGAATTCCGGGCCAGGGCCCACTTGAGGTGATTGAACAACTCGATGAGCCAGTTGGCAAATCGATTCGGGCGAGGAAACAATCGGCATATCTAGATGATTATTGCAGTTTATTGGAAACCATGCAAGATTTGAACCCAACTTCCTACTCTCAAGCGGTCAAAGCGTAGGATGAGCAGTGTTGGCTAGAGGCTATGAGAGAGGAGATGGAATCAATTGAAAAGAACCAAGTATGGCAATTGGTAGATCTACCTAAAGATCGAAATGCAATTGGATGTAAATGGGTTCTTAGAAAGAAATTTAAAAAGGATGGATCCTTGGATAAATATAAATCACGGTTAGTAGCTAAGGGATTTACACAAGTGGAAGGAATAGATTACGAGGAGACATTTTCTCCGGTTGTAAAATTCCAATCCATACGAACCTTAGTAGCATTAGTAACATGTCGTGACCTTGAATTGCACCAGATGGATGTGAAAACAGCATTCTTGAACGATGAACTAGAAGAAGAAATTTATATGAAACAACCCGAGGGTTTTGTGGTGCAATGTCACAAGGACAAAGTGTACAAACTTAATAGGGCATTATATGGATTAAAACAGGCCTCAAGACGATGGTATAGAAAATTTCATCGGGCCATATGTGAAATTGGATTTGTCCCCAATAGTGTTGACACATATTTCTATATTAAACACAGTGGGAGTAATTATTTATATTTGTCATTATATGTGGATGACATTTTGATCGTTAGTAATAAATTGGAAGCCATATATGAAATCAAACAATGGTTAAAGTCAAGATTCGAGATGAAAGACATGGGTGAAGCAGAGTATGTCCTTGGCATTGAAATAACCCGTGATCGTTTATAGGATATTGACTTTATCACAGAAATCCTATTTGGAAGCTATGTTGAAAAAGTTTGATATGGCTAAGTGTAAACCAATTGATACTCCCATCTGTAGGAGCACAAAATTGTCAAACGATCAAGGACCCACAAATGAGCAGGATAGGGAAATGATGATATTAAAACCTTATGCTCAAATTGTGGGCAGCATCATGTATGCGATGCTGTGTATGAGACCAGATCTTGCATTTGCCGTGGGTCTCATAAGCAGATTCCTAAGTAACCTAGGATTACCGCATTGGTATGCGATAAAGAGGATTCTGCGATACATCAAAGGAACAGTGAATCTTCGCCTATGTTATCAAGGTGAAGTCTTGGAACTGTGCGGCTACTTTGATGTAGATTGGGCCGGTGATTTAGACCAGAGAAAGTCAACAACCAGCTATGTGTTTACCCTCGGAGGAGGTGCAATTTCTTGGGATAGCAAGAAACAGACCTCCATAGCTATATCAACAGCCGGAGCAGAGTATGCTTGCAGTACAGCAGTTTAGGAGGCTCTTTAGTTAAAATACTTCCTATGTGATTTGGAGGTAATAAATGAGAAGGAGCCTGTCCCAATGAGCATAGACAGTACGTCGGCCATTTCTATGGTGAATGAGCAAAGGATTAACAACCGATCAAAACATGTTGAAATAAAATATTACTTTGTTAGAGAAAATACTGAAAAGAATGATATAGAAATTTTTTATGTGCCTTCAAAAGAATTGATGGCTGATGCTCTCACCAAGGCTTTGCCTGCACAGGTTTTTGCAAGGCATGTGATGCGTATGGGACTAAGAAATGTTTGATGTACATGGCATTCGTGTCAAGTGGGAGATTGTAGGAAATCGTATGGCCCGCATGCCACGGGTCCCACGTCAGATCAAGCAGGCAGATGCCAACAGAGATGCAATCCCACTTTAGTGTAAGACTTGATCTGGGCCCCATAATAAGACTCCCAATAGGATTAGTGGATGTGGGCTTCTGGTGGAAGATGTCTCTAGTAAGTGTGACTCTTTGGGACTTGTCTATATAAGGATAAGGGAGTCCTAGGGTTTGGATTACGATGATTCTCTCCATTCCTGTAGAAAAGACAAGAGACGAAGAGATCCACGGAGCTTTCCATCACCAGAACACATATAGATCTCCGGCCACATGACGGAGTCTCCTCATCCGGATCTATCAGCCCACAGTCAACTCAAAGATAGCGTGAGGCTGGATAAGAGTATAGTACCTACATCACGAAGGTTAGCAAGATCAAGTACGATGACTTGGCAAATGTTTAAAATGGATAATAATATCATACGTACAACGAGAATAAGTATAAGACAATTAAATCATAATATAAGATCAAACAAGATGTACAACTAGAAATGTTGAGCATGAGTAATACTACTTACAGAATCAGATTAATTAAAGGTGTACATAAGTTTGTAACTCCACTACAATGGCAACCACATGGATAAATTTCCCAGTATCAACGAGGGCATACGGCTCGTATTCTAGGGCATGTAATACATTGTTGAGGGCATACTACTCAAAACACTCAGTAGCACCATAGTACGAGGGCATACTGCTTGTAAGCATAAGCAACAATGCTATGTCTAGGGCATACTACTTATAATCGAGAACAACAATGTAATATCATGTAATAAACGAGATGTACCATAAGAAACTCATCCAGGGGTGAAGTAGAAGATCCATAAAGCACGGAGTACCAATGACTCCGTGTCACTAATCGAGGGCAACACTGCAGTGAGCAAACACATAAAAATAAAATCCAAGCTTGTGAGATTGAGCTCACTGGTGCCTACTCTAGGTATCCAAGTCAAGGGGTTCAAGTTCGTTCCATTTTTATGATCTCACAAAGTCATGAGTCGAAGGCCCCAGTTAAATGTCTGAAAGAACCCCAAGGGTTCAAGGTTTACCAATGTCCTCAATCCATACAAGGGGTTCATCATCCAATTGGTTGCCCTGAACTCTTCCAAGGTACCAAGTCCAAGGTCATCTCACACTCTCATGTTCCTTTGGGTTTAAAAGGCCTCAATTGTGAAGACAACACAAGGGTTAGATCAAGTAACGGGCAAGTCGGTCGAAGATTGTGAATTATGTGTATGACAATCAAGACTGAGACAAGGGTGCAAAACAAGTCAAGATTGTTCCTTTATTCTAGGTCCATCAAAGTTAGACGCTTAGAAATCCTTACAAAAATAGGGCAACATTTCAACTAGAAATGAGTAGCCTGAAAGGGATAGAAAAAGGCGTATGGTGATCTAGGTAACCCAGGAGGAAGTAGGAAAAACATGTGCACGCTAACCAACCCCTAGAAATCCATTAAGGATCTAGAAAATCCTTGGGAAAAAGTAGGGGAACAAATGCGCGCTAATTCCTAAGGAGACTGCAAGTCCAATAAGTCTAGCCTCAGGTAGTCCATGGTCGTGACGAGTATGCACAAAGATTATAATAAAGAAAAGCATGCGCATCGCACATGAGTAACATATACATAAGATCACATGACATCTTCCACCTAATAATAATCAATGATCCATTACAAAATGCTAATAAGGATTTTGTTTCCATTGATGTGTTGGGACAGGAAGACTTGACATTACACGCATTTAGTGACTGGGTGCCAAAAATTATAATCGTTTGGTGTGTAATCATATCATTAGGTACCAGGGACCCTAACTACACCCATACTCAACTTCTAAATACACCAACATGCCTCCAGACAACCCTCGGGGATGTCCGTTTTCTCACACGCACCCATAAGCTCAACAAAATTCTCTAAGGCCATGACAAGCTTCCAATACTATTCCCTAACGTTCATGGCTAAGGTTAGTTGAACGGCAGTTCAAACACTGCCATCAACCGTCGAGAGATGTAGATCAATCACTTTGCCCCCACTTTTCAACCGTTTTTGGCCTTACGAAATTCCAAAACTTCTTCATCTTGATGTCCCATTGAGAAAAACCTTCGAAATAAGGGGTCACATGATCAATTTCAAGTTCATTTGACTTTTCAAATCCTCGGTCAAGTAAAATTAAGGGTTTCCAGTGTACCCATAGCTCGCGTGAATATAATTCACTTTCTAATATCACCCAAAAGTCTGGTTAAGCACCTTCCTCCTATGCAATGGAGGCTCTTTTCCATTCCCTTGATAAAAAATTACCTTGAGTACGGTTCTTTCCATACACTTGATAAAAAATTGCCCTGAGTACCTAGTTTGACCATGGTCAAAACACCCATTTCAAATAGAGAAAAACACATAAACCAACCCAATTTCCATTCAAAAGCCACATCCACCCTCATAACTCCCAAGTACCTTAAGCCTTGGGAAAACCTCATCCCCATTGAGATGGACACAAATGATATTCATGAAAAATTGGATACAAGTAAAAAGTTATACACAGTCCAACCCATTCTCCATTCATAAACAAATAGATCCATTGACCCCTTTAAACCCTTGGGACCTCGTTCAATACAACTCATAGTCCCCATGGGGAAGCACACCTATGATATCTATGACAAACAGGTAACAGGTAACAAGCAGGTTGAAACTTCTACCAAATACCACATTCAACCTTTCCCACAAACCCATACCTTTCGAGGCACAAGGACTCCAAAATATTCTTTCTATCATTGCACCTCGAGGGGGCATTTGTTGACAAGCAAAAAAGTTTTTACATAAGAAAAATGAAGGAATAAAATAAATCCAACAGGAGGACTGTTGATCTAGCCATCAAAGGTCAAAATTTGGGTCAAATTTTAGAGATCAAGACATCAACTGAAGTTTAAGACAAGTCAAAAATAGGGATAAGAAAGCTCTCTTAAAGTTTGAGGAAAATTGGAAGCCAAAATTGACAAAGATAAGTAAAAAATGGGTGACAAATGCTAAGCGTCTAATGAAAAAAATTAAAGGGAGATTGCCAAATGAACAAATCTGGGGCGCCAGGCAGTACAACTCAGCAGACCGTCAATTGAGATTCAATCAAACCGCCAAATGGCTAATTTTAGGCTCATCAATGTGATTCAATGCCGGAATTTCGATAGGCACTCAGGCCAAGAGTTGTCAGATGAATCGCTGACCACAGTCGGCAGTTTGTCACAGAATAGATTTTGGGATTCATTTGTCTCTCCTTTCCCCAAATGGCATGAAGATTTCCCAAGCCTATAAACACCCCCCATGAGTGACACTTGCAAAGGAGGATGAGAAGATACCACTACTTTGCTACTCCTAGAAGAAGAAAAGAAGAAGATTCTTTAGACTCTTTCCAAGAAACCTCTCACACCACCACCGACTCCAAACCTCAAGGTACTTAAACTCGGGAAACATGACCAGAGGGTTCTACCTAGTACCTTCAAGTCATGACAAAGCCTAAGAAAGATCCTTAAATTCTAGGTCTTTACAGACTTTTTTTGTTCCCTTTGCTAAGGAGTCGAGGGTTGTGAATAACATTCCGGTTTAACATCCATTAACCACGCAAGCTCTCCCTTTAGTACCAAAATCCAGAAACTTCCTTAAAATTTTCACTTTTTACGTCTGAGAAAATGAGTGGTAGACTACAAGACTGCTTGATTGACTTGAAAGGGGGCACCCCATTTACATTTTTTTCAAGTCTACAAGAAAGACTCTTCACACTTAAGAAAGGACTCAAAAGGAGTTCGGTTTGGCGATTGCCATCTCGGCGTCACCCCATTTATTTTATTTTGTATTACATGTATTCTCTTTCTCTTTCAATGCTTTTGCCAATTTTAGATCATCCCAGACTGAGTGGCGGAGTTGAAAAAAAAAAGAACAAAAAAAGAAAACATTGTAGTCAACTTGTGCACAAGAGGTTAGAGGGCAAGAACCCATGTAGATTGAAATTGTCAAAGGAAATGAATAACATTATCCTTTGTGATGCTTTCAATCCATTTTCCTTCCCCATGTCTTTTTAAACTTTCAGCATGATTACGGAAATCTTCCGTTGCAATTTATCCCAAGCAAGAGAAAGTGCCTTGGAGATTTAATATGTTTGATGGAAATGCTGTAGTCACCCTTTTAATCCTAGTGTCAACTTGTGTAAAAATAAGAGAGCAAATGTATCTAAGTTAGATCATTTTAGAGCTATTGGATGCTTAACGTATGTCTTGAATTGCACCAAACCTTGTCTATGCAGTAAGCAAATTGAGCAGTAAATGAGTAATCCCAGTGATGAGCATTGCATGGCTATGATCTAGGTGTTCAAGTACATGAAGAGGATCATTAACTAAGGCTTGTACTATGAGAAATATCTCATGGTACTACAAGGGCACTACGATGCTAACTGAATATCAGACTCTGAAAAATCTACGTCCATGAGCAGCTGTGCATTTACATGTGGTAATGTAGTCTATTTGTGGAAATTGAAGAAATAATCGTATATATCCTCATCTAAAATGGATTTGGAGATTATAGGCATGACATTGGCTAGTAAGGAAATAGAATGACTAAAGAACCTGTCGATGGATATTCCCATGTGAGGTAAACTGGTTCTAGCCATCCCTCTCCAAAGTGGTTCTAGATCCATAACTCAAAAAGTTCATAACAAGACCCATAATGAAAAATCCATCCATATTTTTTTAAGGCATAATCTGTTGAGACAATTACTTAAGCAAAAAGTAATTGCAATAGATTTTGTGAGGTCGATAGAGAACTTAGCCGATCCATTAACCAAATGACTTTTTAGAGAACATGTTTCTTTAACATTGAAGGGAATGAGACTTGAGCCTAAAAATGACGAGTCACTAATAATGGACACCCAACCCGTTTGATTGGAAATCCCATGGGACATGTTCAATACAAAAAATAAAGTTATCTTTGGGTAACACTATGTGAACACTTTAAACCCCCAAGAGTGTGTAACACTTCGGCCCAGCTTAATCCGGTTTAATGACTGATTAATGTGGTTTTGAGTTGTTTTCGAGTAAATGCATTTTATGCTTTTTTTATATTCATTTGAGATTCGTTTTGGGTCATGGATAGGTAGTTAGGTTGAGTTTAATCTGGTTTAGGTAGCCATGAGCCCTTTTTCATAATTTTAGATTTTATCAGACGTTGTCATTCATGCATCATCTTGGGGTCAATACGTGTCTTTCGTCAAGCTTGTCAACTTCCATAACTGGCTCATATGCAAACGACGCCGTTTGTTTCTGTGGGACCGTTGTTTGACTTAAACTGCAGTTATCCCGAACTGTTGGACTTTTATATAAATTTAGCAATCCTTATCTTATATATATGCTACAGCCACCGACTCTCCCTCTCTCATTTTCATCTCTTTCACGCCAGCTCTGTCTTTCTCTCTCTCTCTCTCTCTCTCTCTCTCTCTCACATTTTCTCTTTGTTTCACTCCTTGCTCTTCATCTCTTTTTCTTCTTTTTCCTTGCGACCAATGTAGAGAAAGGGGGAAATTCGTGTGCGCCGGTTGCTTGTCATCTCTTTGGGTTCGCCAGTATCTTCTCTACTCGATGTCTCTCTCGTTTACTGCACTCGTCTTCGCTTTCTTGTTTCTTGTCTCCTCGTTGTGGACAAGACCCTTACACCATCTTCACGGTTCGTTTAAGGTGAGAAGTTGAGTCACGGTCTCCTTTATGCATTTAGGTTGTGATTACACTGCATGCACCCCTTTTCTTTTGCTTATTCTTGGCATGCATGGTGTTAGGATTGCATCTCCGAGATTGATTGGGCCAAGGAACAACTAAGTTAAGAAAAAAGCTCGTTAAGGCAAGTATAAGCACAGTATGCATGAACACATGTTGGTACACGTTGATTGTTGTGTTTATTCTACTCTTTCTCTCAAGTGTGTTATGTTTTAACAGCCCTCTAGAATTGTATAAATGTGATACATGTTGTTTTTGTGAATGGAAAGACTGTAGTATAGTAGTTCTGTTCTGTACAGAACTCTATTACCCGACTAATCGAGACTGGGGTCCGACCGATCGGACACTCCCAGAACCGAAATCCGACCGATCGGGCTTCAGGGCGGACCGGTCGGCCCTGAAGCACTTTTGCTCCGAGAGATTCAGTGTCCAACTGAATTCTAATCTTGCTCATTCCTCTTCTCTTGTTTCCTTAACACTCAGAGGACCTTTTTATGCTACCTTTTGATCTCTCTGTTCTTTAATGAATTGGAGAAAACATAAGGGTAATGATGTGACCTTATAGGGCCTCTACATGGACTTCTCAACCATATAACTTGCCCAACGGATTACCTGAAAAGCATGAATGGTCTTGAAGGTTGTGACTCATTCATGTATGTTGTTCAATTGTTAAGCACCTTCCCATGGGTGTTGGTTTAAGGGACTTCGATACACGTTTATCGATACGGTGCAACACCCACGAAATGAACGACTGTGTATCTAATAACTTAAAACTACATCATCATGCATGGTTAGAAACATTGGACAACTAGCTTAGGGTTGGCTACTAAACAATCTTGATTCACAGTAATTACTTGACTTGCATTGCATGTTGATTTTGATTATTGCTTTCCATGCTCTTACTCTTGTTTGACTTGTAATTGTTCGTTTGTAATGATATCGCAAGACTTGTGTTGAGTGATTGATTCTCATGTGATGCACGCACTGTTTTGCTTGCTTGTGATATGACCTGATACCTGTATTGTACTACACTGGACTGCCAGACCGACCGACCGACATTGATTGACGTGCATCATATGACATGACTGATCTTGTCTGTCTGGCTCTACTCAGCCTCAGCCTCAGGATACCCGACGGGTTTGACTTTGGCGTAGCCTGTTTGTTGCCTCTGCAGAGTGCTCCTGTCCTGGGATTCCGGACCCTGGAACCAGAGACCCATTCGTACCCTGGCCCGGTCGATGGTGTTCTCGTCTTGACTGCTCTCAATAGGGAGAATATGGCAAATGTAGTAGCCACCTAGCCAGTTTATCTGCTTGTGATTCCAAAAGCATGCTTGCTGATATGCACGACCTGCCTATTCTACGAACATGACCTCTATGCATGGTTAATTGTTAATTGTTAACTATTCTGCTAGACACAACGTATGTTAACTTATTGTTGCTTATGCTTTGCTAAATCGTTGTATTCATAAGTTGTTCTTGGTGTTGCAGGCCCAGATCTCTCTACCGACCCCTCGTCGGTCGGCCAGACTCAAGGAGAAATCCGGGAGGCCCAGTCAGCGTTAGAGGAGTGGATTTGATCACTCCCTTAGAGAGCGGCTTGGCATTGCATCAATCTCTTGTCTTCCATTTTGTACCAGGGTTTTGGTTTCTCATGTACATCTTAGCTTGTATTGGTCTCTAAGACACTATCTCTCCATTTTGTATTGGACACTATGTAATTAATGTCACTTTTGTTCGTCATGTATTGTTGCGTATCCTTTTCTTGGCTTGCTATGATACGTACAGCTTCTGTGTACACCATGTTGCACGTGTGAATATCCTTTGTGTATGTACACTTGGACAAGGTCTAGGTGTGCGTGCATGGGAGTACGTGTGTCATTAGTTAGGTTTTAACTAACCCCTGATTTCTGGGCTCGGGTTATGACAGAGTGTAAAATCATTCTTATGATGTGGAGTGTTCGTTTCATGTATGAAAGTTGTTATAAACTCTATGTCTTTTGTAAGTGGGGTGTTGTATAGTAACACCCTTGATAGAGCAATCTATGTAAGTGTGTAAGTCAGGCCACTTCTTATGAGAGACAAGGCTGTTCATGAAAACTGGGACAACACAAGGCCGTTAGTATACACAGTTATTTTGGAGCCAAAGTGATCCTGAGCTTGTGTGTGTAATAAGTACGATTTACTGGATAGAACTCTTAGTTCAAGATCTTAGCTTATGTTATGATAATATGTAATTGGCTAATTCATGAGCTGGACAAAACTTTGGGTTTCAATGAGTTGTAATTTTATATTTATTTTAGAATGGATTGTTTTATATATCATGAGAAGAGCTGATGTGAAGAAATGTGAAGAAACAATGAAATTTATGAAGAAAATAAACCCGGGACAGAAACTCAGTTCATTTGCACGAAGCTTTGTCTGTTTGAATGAAGCCTGGGAAGTTTTGAAGCCAGAAAACCCGAGAGTTGGATCATTTGAACCTTGGATTGTCCGTTTGAACAAAAAACGATGATTTTGAAAACTAAGTTTGGTGAAAACCTTGTCTAGCTTGTTCACATGGACTATAAGGTATGAATTGGGGATTATTTAAAGAGTTCCTCTCTCAACCCTGAAAATAGAATCTCCTAATTTGAGTTCAGAAAACCTTTTGGATATTCATCTTCTTTTCTAGAGCATCCATTAGAAAGCTGTGTTGACTTGAAGAGCATCTATAGATTGTTCTTCTACTCTATAGAAGATCCGTTTGCCTTATGGATTCAAGGGGATTTGTTTTTTTTTTTTTTCTCCTTTTGGATTTAAGACAGTTTTGGTTCAAGCAAGGGGAACGGTGAGCAGAAAGGAATAGACAAGAAACTACATTTCTTATGTTGAGTTGCAAATGGGGAGGGATTGTGAATATAGCTTGTAATTGCTCAATCTTGTAGTTCTTGGTTTCCATTGGTCTGAGTGATAGGACTAGTGGTTTTTTCTTGTATTGAGTTTCCAATCAAAAAATCATATGCCTTGTCTTCTTGTGGTTGATTGATTTGCTTGTTCTTTTACTTTCTGCCACTATTAATTAAACTGCAATCTAGAAATTTGATTAGGACCTTGAACTCAATTTCTTTGGGTAGTTCTAAACCCTTAATTAGTATCAACCCATTGGTATCCTATTTTCTCAGGTGGTATTAGAGAAGGCACACAAATATGTTATGTGTAGGTTTATTGAGATTTCTAGAATGAAATTCAATCAAGAAGACACATCCATTACCAAGCCATCAATGGTGAAAGATAAGAAATCTGCCTTAAAGATGTTCAAATTTGAGTCTAAGAAAAAAAAATCTTAGATCTTTTTAATGCTTTGAATGCAAAGGGTTTGCCATAGAGCATCTTAGTGTGCAAATAAAAAGTTCTTGTTTAAGTTCTGAATGCAACATGGGATGATTCTGAAGATAAAGTTGAAATTGCCGTGCCTGACACAACCAATTCAAGGTGTGTTGCTTTCATGGCTAGGTCTTCACATGATTCTTATGATTATAGTTCTGATGATGATATAGATGAAGAGCATAATTGGGAAGAAGCATACCATGCTGTGTTCAAAGACTGTGAAGATGACCAAGTATAACAAGAAGATCACAATCAAGTAGAAAGCTGCTGAAGATTATATCCTCTTTTATAAGCAAGAATTGGAAGATGCACTTGCTCTGGTACATCTCTTTGAAGATTAGAAAAATACTATGGATGATACTCTAACTAATGCAATAAAAAATTTGAGTCATTGTATGATGATTTTGAGAAATATGAAAAGAGATAGAAACTTTGAAGAAAGAGTCGCAGACATATTAGGCTGAGAAAACTTTTTTGATTGGAAAAATTAAGTTGGTTATGTCAAATTTGACTACTACCAAGGTAATATTGGATAAGATGAATACTAGATCGAAGAAGTTTGATGACATCCTATGTAATTAGAAAGTGGCTTCTGACAAACGTAGACTCGGCTATGTTAACTGTGCATCTACTTTGAAGAACAAAGGTTATTTTTGTTAAAAGTTCTACTTTGGTTACTAAGGCACCCGATCCTCCATAAGCTGTACAAGTAAATTATCATATGAGTTCGTCAAAGAAGAATGTGTTATAACCTAAATCTACACCCACATGTCGTCATGTGGAATCAAAGGACATATTATTGCAATAAGTTAAGAAATTTGCCTAAAAATCTACAATGGAATAAGACATTGTCTCCGCAGAAGATCTGACTTATATGATTTTGCGGTGTACACGATGTTGAATGTACAATATTACCAAGTGTAATCCAACTAACCCTTGATTTGAAAGGTCGAGGACAAACCCACCCCCCCCCCCCCCCCCCCCCCCCCCCCCCCCCTCTTTTTGTGTTGAATAGAAGATGATTTTAGGGGGGAGCTGTTGAAGCATGATTGATAGATCTGTTACATGATGATCATTATTTTTGTCAATTATAGACAAAAAAGGGGGAGCATGAAGGATTTACAAGGCAATATAGGTACCCAAGTAAATTTTTTTGTTGTTGCAAATATTTAATGTAATTTTGGAATTATTTTTTGGGGTAGACTATTTGTATGTCTAAGGAGTTTTGTCCATGAATTGTTAAAGGAGGAGATCATTAAGGTTATTTGTAATTGGCTAATTCATGGGTTAGACAAAACTCTGGGTTTCAATGAGTTGTAATTTTATATTTATTTTTGAATGAATTGTAGTATATGTTATCGGAAGAGATGAAGTGAAGAAATATGAAGAAATAATGAAATTCATGAAGAAGATCAACTCGAAGTCGATCGCGCTCAAACTATGATGTGAAATGCAATCGATTTGAGTCCAACATTCACACACTTCAAGCATTAAGGAGAATGAAAAATAATTATAGTTCATCATTAATTTCTCTTTGTTTACATGGGTTCAAATGCTCTGATTATAGGGATACAGGTTGTTTATAAGTTTTGAAGCTTTGTAACCCCTCCTTCTATTCTCAAATGTGATTCAAACTTGGAAATTACAAGAAAATACATGAAAAAAGAGTAAAAAGTGCAAAAAAAGAAAAAAAAATAAAATTGGGAGGGGATGACTGTGGCCCATGGTCATTAGCCCACTGTCGGCCCATGGTCACTAATAGACAATGGTCGAAATGGCCATGGTTTGTCCAATTTTCTTCTTTGTTTCGAATTTGTGACACCTTCAGAGTGCTGGAGTTTATGTTCTTTGACTTTTGGAGCATTGATTGACCACCAATAGTGTTTAATTTGGCCGTGGAATTGACTAAAATTTTTGGTAATCATCACTTTTTAGTTACAGACTATTTTTATACAAATTTGAAAATGGTGCTTCATACAAGCAAAATAGAGCCAAAGTTGTGTCATTCTGAATCTATGATTTTCAAAGAACAGAATGAAGCCTAAAGAGGCTTGTTCACAACTTCTGAGATGGCTCAAAACCCTCCCAAGTGAGAAAAACAAAGGAAATAGACTTTATCCTTTTTTAGGCTGATGGCCCTTGCACCTATTTTCTCTAAGTAATATGTATGTTTCTCGTCCTTCTCTGAACCATTTCTCACCTTAAGTTAGTGAGAAGGAGAAGGAGAAGTAGACTTGGAGTGCTTAAAGTGCCTTGGGAGTCTTGTGAATTCTCGGAACTTGCTTGTTAATGCCTTGAAGCTTGTTGAACTTCCTTGAATTTGCTTGGAACTAGTGTGGAATTTCTCCAAGTGCCAACACTTGCTTTTTATAGACTCCAAAGTTTGTTTAGGGAGTTATGGGAGGTTGGAGTTTGAAATAAAGTGGAGAACACCACTAAAAATTGCTAGGAACCACTTTACAGGTATCAGTGACAGTAGTCACAGCCAATGACAGACCAAATTTTGGGCTTTTTGCATATGCAACCCGTTTTCACCTGTTTGGGGCCCGAACGATGCCCAATCTTCATGAAACTTAGAGGGATTCCTTTTAACACTATTTTGAGTGTGTCATAAAAATTTCAACCATTTTGATGTTCTGAAGTTGGTCAACCCCCTGTTGACTTTTCATGAAAATGGGCCCTTATTTCAACTGTTTGAGGTCCAAATGACCTCGAATTGATTCGAAACATGGAGAGACTAATGTTAGGGGCATCTTGAAGTATCCATCCAAATTACATCTAGTTTGGATTTTTGAAAGGAGGATTTCAAATAGTGACCCGCTTGTTGCATGTTCCAAGTCAATATTCACTTGTGTTACAGGCAGTCAGCTTGTTTTTTACCCGAATGATGTTTAATTGATTTGAAACTTTG
The DNA here is from genome assembly GCA_037013555.1 of Sextonia rubra. Lineage (NCBI taxonomy): Eukaryota > Viridiplantae > Streptophyta > Magnoliopsida > Laurales > Lauraceae > Sextonia > Sextonia rubra. Next base: position 73,380,079 of record JASUAD010000001.1, read on the forward strand.
AGGAATTGAATTTGACAATATTTTGAGTCTCTGATTCAAATCTGTAAGGTCTCGACCCAACTTAACTATAATTTATATTAATTAAACTTGATTTCCTATTAATATATGTATTTTATTGTTAATTTATTTTGTTCTTAATCTTTATTGGGTCTCAGTTGGATATGTAGTTGGGTATGAATTTTATTTAAGTAGTTGAGGACTTTCTTGTAAATTAGAGTTTCATGGTTTTCATTATTTTGGCACCACATTAATTGCATCATGAACATTTCATCTTGTGGGTCAACTTCCATGTTTAGCCTGGCTCAATTCGGAACCATCTTAACCCAATTAAAGCCCAATTGCCTTAAACTGTAATTTACCAAAACAATTAGATTTGCATTTAAAAGTCCCGAAAAATTGAGTTAAAAATGGAGCAACCACCGTTCCCCTTCATTTCTCTGTACTCTCATTGCTGGAACTTCTTCCTCTTCTCTTCTTCTCCTCCATACTAGCTATAAATCTAAGTTTAGAGCTATTACATGTTGAAGCCAGGGCTCCCATTGTATTCCTTATCATCCACTTGTTTGTCTTCCCCATTGGAATATCTCAATTCCATCTTTTTTCTTCTTTACAACTTCCTCAGGTAAGAACTCCATCATCCCTCTATTTTTTTGAGTTCAAAAGAGTCAATAAGAGTTCAATGAGCAACATGCATGCATCTTACACTTAATTCACCACTTGCATGTCTTTGCATGTAATAGGATTTGCTACTATTGAGGCTTTCTCCACCATCAAACCAAAGGAGATGCTAGTTTTGGGTAAAACACTAATATAAGGCAAGTATAAGAGTATATATTACTACATGCATGTCTAACCTTGTTGATTCTTGATGTGATTATTCTAAATGCAAGTTTGCAACTCATCTATCCTTGATTAAGTATACATATACGTTAGATTAGGTGATAATGAGTATAACCATGTAATTTTAATGATATGTGGGCATATAAGATCTAAGATGATAATTTGGAGTAAAAGAAATCTCATTAGAACCCAATTTGTAGAGTTCTGCATATGAACTCATAATTCAGAATGTGTTTCTAGGAATTCTGAAGCTTACGGTGAAGCCCACGGCTAAGCCGTAAGTATCTACGGCTCAGAATTCAAAGAACTTAAAGACCCACATTTGAACTACGGCTAACCCTTGGCTAAGTCGTGGAATCAACTTCGGCTAAGCCATAGCCCTTCCATGACCAAGCTGTAAGCCATTCTATGGTGAACTTTTCAGAGAGCCCCAAAATCAAGAATTACTATATGGCTTACCCACGATTAAGCCGTAGACTATACTACGGCTAAGTTGTAGCCCAGCCATGGCGTAGCCGTAGCCTTAGCATGGCTAAGCCGCTGGCCAATATACGGTTAAGCCGTGAATGCGTATGCAATTGAGGGAAAACTAAGCTACTCAACGAAGCCGTAACATATATGCGGCTAAGTCATAAGAATACTGTGAACTCAGGATATTAGGGATTTCAAATAACTTTATAGGGCTTTAAATTAGCCCAATGGTGATCAATTGATAAGGAGGACTAGTGTAGAGCTGTCACTTATCCCCTTTGATTTTCCGGACGAATTCCTGATGTCACGTCATGGGTGTTGGCATAAGAAGAGGTGTCCTTGCATATACAATGTAATGCCAAGATTTGGTAACATAATGACACCAGACGTTTTATGAATACATCGTGTTGAATGCCCTCGAGATCATGGATTATCTAGTATAGGGTTGGCTAGTAAATCTCCTTGATACTTTCTTAATTTAAATGCATTCATATTGTTAAAAAACCTTGCCCTCAACATAATGTAATTACGTTCCCATTCTTCTTGGCAAACCTTGAGGCAATCAGTCTGAAGCTGTTACTGAGTGTGTGTCCATGAGCCAAATGGGTGTAGTTAAGATTGAGAGGGTTCGAGCTCTATTAGCTCAATTAAGTATGCGTTAATTGATTATTAGATACTTGTCAATTCCGATTTCTATGATTGAATATGATTCCAAGACCGAAACTCCCTAATGTATGATATGATAAGTATGAATGAATATATATGAATATAAGACGGTTACTACGATTGATCATAAGTATGAAAGATATAAATTCGAGTCGGTCTTGATACGTTGAGTCGGCACTACTTAACTTATACCCTTATTAGGTTTGTCGAGACCAATTTAGGTATCCCTTATGTGACTGCTGCAGTAGTTTATGGAGGAGTTGTTGGCGCTCCTCGAAATGCTAGTTTGATCCCCTAGCGTAATTCCCGTATGTATGTTATATGCTCTCTCCAGATGATACGCTCTCTTTTGGGAGAATATAGCCTCATGGATGCCAATTAGGATGTTCGACATTCTATTTACGATTCGTTACTCATGCACAATGTGCCTAGCTTACGGTTATTGCTTTCTTTAATCAATATGCACTTTGACTCATTCGATACATTATGATGGTCTTATATATCTCTATATTTGTTTAACCATCGTGTTAACAATGCTATCCTTGGTGTTATAGGTACCGAACTCAACGTCAGAATGGCGAACTACGCACCCTTGGCGGGAACCTCAATGGAACCTCGAGAAGTAGATGAATGAAATGAAGATTACATCTTCTATTAGTCGTCCTACGAAGAGTGACAATGGGTTTTTTGTTGGGTTATTTAACTTGGACATGTTTGTACTATGGTTGTTCTTGCACCTAGCAACTTGATAGACACATATATAATTCTGGATTTTGTATATGCTTAATTAATGATTGCCATACAGATGTGGATGGTTAAGTACAGACGTCAAACTTATTTATGGTATGGATCATTCTTCTTTATTATTGCTTTTGATCATTACAAGTGCATTACACAGGCTTTCACTTATTGTTGAAATTAAATTACTTGTGGGAGAAACTTCTTTACACGTTCCTATGGAATTTCCCTTGTAGTAATTTGTGCATGTCTTCACATGCACAGATTGCTAGGGATTATAAATGCACACCCTGTGGGGCCCATTCTAATCCCCAATTCTTGGGATCGAGGTATGACAAAATCTCATCAACTTTGGCCTCCTAGAAGTAAGTTTTTGAATTAGTGACCTCCATGACTTCGGGATCACGGACTCCTAGCTGACATAGTTGAAGTAGGGTCAGACAAAGTCCTTTTGGCTTGAAAATTTGCAAAATGATTTTTGAGTATGACTTAAGCTTTGTGTCAAAATTTTGTCAACTTCAGTCATCTGAAAGCGGGACTTTGGTCAATGACACTATGCTTGGGGGGTCACTAACCCAAAGTTGACATGTTTGTTGATTTGGGTCAAATGACATTTATTTGACCTAGAATTTTGAAGAGCCTCTCCTGAATATGATATGAGCTTCGTCCAGGTGTTTCTGAAGTGTAGAAGTGTTGTTGTCATAGTTACTCTAAGGAGCTAGAAGACAATCATTGAAGTTTGAATTTGAACTGAAATGAAGTCCAAATGTTTTGAAATTTTGAAGTACTATTCCTAAGGATAATTTGGAGCTGCCATGTTATTTTTAGCCACTTTGGTAACTCATAAGCTTGAGTGTGCTCAATGACCCCTAAACTTTGAGCCAGAGAACCTTAAATTTGAAGTTCAATGAGTCGGGTGACCAAATGAAGTTTGCCAACTCTGAATTTTAAACTGTTGTATTTTGAGCTCATATGAAATCCTCTGAATGGATTGCTGAATATTTGGATGCAGTACTTGACTTCGCATTCCACAATCTTAGGGTTTATGTGCCCTTGGTTTGGAATTTGCTTGTAATGTCTTCATTGCAACATTTGTAATTTTTATGGGTTAACAAGTGCTCACTCGAGGTGCAATGATTAAAGTATGACAATCATTGTGCCTCGAAATAACCAATCTTTGGGAATGATGAATGGCTTGATGGAAAAGAGGTAGTTTTATCAAGATAGGTTATAGGTTTGATCTTGAAAATTTTGAAATTTTGATAAAAAAAAACCATGAAGGGTTTGGAATTTTGTAAAAACATAAGGAACCTAAATTTCATTGCCCTATTTTCATAGATATCAAAAGTAGCATCTCTATGGGGACTCTGGGGAATACCCACAAAAAGAAATTCCTAAGGTATTGGAAAATTTAGGAACTCATGAATTTAGTTTTGGATTTTGAAAATAGATTTGATTTTCTCATGACCTACTTGCTATAGATATCTAGAGTGGCATATCTGTAGGGACTGTGGGGAACACTTATAAAAAGAATACCGGAGGTTCTTTAAGAAAATCAAGGTTTGGGTTTGCAATGGATTTGGGTTTGGATTTTTATGAATTTTTGGTTTATTTTCAAAAATCAAAGTTAAGGTTTTGACTTGGCTTGACATGAGTCAAAAAAAGATGGAATTTTAAAAAAGATTGGCTTTCTTGGTTTTTGATTTCAAAACAATTTGAGATGATGCTCAAAATCAGATTTGACCCAAGATAATTTTGAAATTTGAATTATTATCGAAAGAGAACTCCCTTCTTTTTTTTGTTGGAAAAGAAATACCCTAAAGTGGGTTCATTCTGCTGTGGGAAAGCACTTTTTTTTATATTTTGGGTGAAATACTCAAAGTGGGTCCACCATATGCTGTGGGAATTTTGAATGATGACATTTTAACAGAATGGATTACTTAAGTAGTGGGTGCCACTACTTAAAATCACAGTGACTGTGGGTAAGGAAGGCCAAACCCATCTGAACTTGGTCAAAGTTTGGACCCCACTAATTTTAACCAGTTGTGTCTATGGGAAAGAGGAGAATAGCAGCAGTGGCCGTGGTCTCGGATGATCACAATGAGAGGATGGGCCGTCAAGCAATGGGTCCCAATGCTTAAAACAATGGTGTCCGTGAGCCAAAGGGGAGGAGCAGCAGTTGCCGTGGGGACTTGAGGAAGCTACCCACTGCAGTGTCCATGAGCTTTGGGTAAAGTTAAGAAAATTTGGCTTCAAGCTACGGGTCCCACTGCTAGGAATGACTGTGACCGTGAGCAAGAAGGGGCAGCACACCGTGGACCCCACCGTTCAATAGAGTTGAATTCATGAGAGAAAGGGCAGTTAACGTCCGGATGTAGTCTTTATAAGAGAGTTGCGTCTCAAGTCTCAACCTCAGCCCTCACATCACCGTTTTGAATTTTATTTGACAGAAATTGAAAGTAGCGGAACTTGGAGCCTTCTTCCTCTCTATTTCCTCTACATTAGTTTTTGAACTGTTCCATTCCAGACGACTGCTTGGCTGTTAAGAGTTTCAGCCCTCACTTTCTGTGTGTTTGCTCAAGATGAAATGAAAACAGGGCTCAGCCCGTTTTTCTTCTCTTTGTTGTCTTTCCTTTTTGTTTTTTGTTTCGTTTCATGCTTCCAGCTTATGAGGGTTCTGTCCAAGCTCCACTTATGGTGTTTGCACAACTAAGGCACCATAGCAGCAGTCTATGATCATGGCTGGCACCGTCCGCAGGAATCCCACGATCACGACCTTCTCTCTTTTTTTTTTTTTTTTTAATTCAAGATACTTGACCTTAATTATCAATGATTTTGATGTAAGATGGCTCTTGTGACATCATCTCAAACCTCTCAACTCATTGCCTAGACGATTCCACAGTGGTGGCCATGGCCACCACTTGTTTGGCCAATTGTTCAACCGATTTTTTTTTTTTTTTGTTTGTTTTGTTCTATGCTTCTATGCTTTCATTCTTTGATTCATGCTAAAAGTTTTTCTCATGCTCTCCTTGCAAATTGTCACCAACTCAAAATACAAAATTCCAAGCGTAGCTCATAGAGTTGGGAGTTGGCTCACGGTAAACCTATTGTTCAAATTTTGATGCTCAACTTGATACATCTGAGAATGCGAGAGTGTTGTTGTGACTTTCTTCATGGTGACTGACATGAGTTGGAGTCGCCAGTAATGGGGGTGCTTCAAACCAAACCACCACGGTGTCTGAGTGCACAGGCTGTGAGGAACCCATGGTCACAATCAATTTGCTGATTGATTGTTTTTTTTTATTCTGTCTTTGACTCAGGGAATTCCTTTTCAAGTGTGATGATGACCTAAGCTCCACCCTCCTTGCAAAATGCAATGAAGCCTTGCCATATCTAGACAATGCCCACTGTCATAATCAACATTGGCCGTGAAGTGCCATGGTCACTTCTTTCTTTATATATATATATGTTTGCTGTGAATTTTGGTTTCCATGCCTGATTTCAATGATGGACATGCATCATAATGGTTTCCAAATTTGCAGCGGAAAATAGAGTTTCTTTTATAACCAAAGCATTGTCCAAGCATGCCCACGGTCACCGCTTGTTTGGTGACTGTTTGTACTACTCTTCTTTTTCACTTTCTCTTCTTTCTTTTCTTTGTTACTGCTATGAATATCTGTTTGGTGTTTGATATCCTTGATGTAAAAAAAACTTTTGCATGTAAGGGTACTTGGGAACAGTACATACGGCCTTAAATTTCAAAAGGTTCTTTTAGAGAAACCCCTCTTTCCACAAACTTGAAGTGAAACAAGCTTCGTTTAGGGAATTTAGGACCTTGGTAGTACATTAGGCTTCACTGTGCTACTGTTGGACTAAATGAGAGTACTTCATCACAGCCTTTGTGGGAATTACAGGGAACTGGTTTGTAGTAGTTTGTTCGATCAGTGACATGATGTGACACAGACTTGACTACCATAGCTTCTATGGGGATTCATTCATAGTCATCAAATTGAGTATGCCTATGACATACTTCTTTTTGCTTTTGATGAGAAGGTTATTTCCCTTAAATTTCGATAAACATGAGAAGTATAAATCGCCCTAACATAAGCGGCCGGTCAGAGAAACTGATTAAGATAGGATGAACCTCCAGTTGAGTGGTTAGATGTAGCTTTGAATGAGCTTTTTACATTGACTTTCTCAACTATAACTTCCAAGGCTAATTTACCCTTCTTTGTCTTTTTCAATGCTGACCGGAGGTGTATTCTTCGAGTCAATTTGAGTGATGCCAACTATCTTTGTGGGAAGCTAATAAATGCAATATCACATTCCGATCATTGATGATAGTTGATGATCTTGTTTTGAAATTAACTTTGCAAAGTAATATTTCCTTCATTAGCTTTATAGACATTGGGAATAGTGCACTTTCGAACTCCCACAAGAATATCTAATGGTCCCATCATAGCAAATCACCACATGAAACTTTGTTTGCCCAAACTTGTTAGAGATGCCGTCTTGAGAATGTAGAAATCTTTTGGTCAGTTTCAAACTTGAGTGTGGAGAGTAAAATAATCTCCAATAGTTGTAGGTAAGTCTAATGAAACCATAGGGAGTGACCAACAGTGGTTGCCATTGGACCAATTGCACTTAACTTTTGTTTTCAATGCTTTAATATTGATATTGCTCTTTGTTGAAAACATGCCATAGATTTTCACATGATATACTTTCACACCTGTTGCACTTGTTTATGCTTTGTGTTGTATATAGCTATTTTCATGCTTTGCTTGTGTTTTGCATGTATTTCTAGCATTGGATATTGTAACTTTCATGCTTGAACACGAATCAGATTGCCCCTTGAAAGGTCTTAAGGTGCTCAAATACTTGTTTGGATCGGGAGCCTTAAATCTGGGACTTAAGTGTGCCTTGATGCCAATTTTTTGTTTTAGAACTGAGTATTATTTTCTCGTTTTGGCCTTTTACTGAGGGGAGATGCTGCCGAAATTTCGGTAGAATTCCATACCTTAGTCATTTTTGCTGTTATTGATATTTTCTTCTCAGTATTTTCCTTTGTTTTGCAGACAGAAAAGACAAAGCACTTGCGTCTTCAACTGTCGGGGCATCAAAGAGTCGAGCATCAAAGAGTTGTGTAAAGGGCGAGTTGCAAGTGATCCTGATCCAAAAAATCCAAATGAAATATTTGCCGCTACTTTGAAAAATCAGAGAACCAAAGCCCTAATAAGAAGGAACTAGTACACATATTGGTGTCTGGCTAATAACACCGATTGGAAAAATAATGACAAAGTGAGCTTTGACAAACCACACTACATATTTGGAGATGCCATAGACCATGAAACAACCTGCTGAGAGTGTACAGCATCATTAGTGGACACAGCGGGAGTTTCTAATGAGGTGACTACCGTTCAGTCTGTCAAGCGGTACCCGAGAATAATGATAATGGCTCTGTCTATCCCAGTGAGAAATGATCCATTTCCCTGGATAAAGCATCATACACACCTCAAAACTGGTAAATTCATGTGCTAGCCTCCATATTATTTCATGGAGATCCCAAGGTCAGAGATAGAGGCGATAGAACTATGTACCCTAAACCTTGCAGTAGGTACTGTGATTTTGCAATTGAGGATGATTGGGCTTGGTATCCATACCGAAGATGGGAGTGCCTAGTTTGACGAAAGACACCAGTCTCGTGGATGGTTTAATTGCATCAGAGACTGTCAAGGTTGAGTGACTTTGATAAAGCACCATTACGAATAGAATTTGAGAGAGATCGGCATCTTCAACATTGTAAATGCCAACACATAGAAAGTCCCTTACGAAAGCAAGAACATATGCAGGGTTATTCTAAAATTATTTTGCCTGGCAACTGGCACTTTCATTACTCCAAATAGGGAGTTGGGGTTTTCTTTGTGGGAAATGAAGAAGTTATTTGGTTTAGCACCATACGGTGAGGTTTATGATGAAACCATTCCACCCAATGAAGAGTTGGCTACCATGGACGATGAATTTTAAGCTGCATATTATCTCCTCTTTGCTCTTGAATATTCAATCCAAACGACCAGCCGAAGTTGAAGCAAAGTTGTCCAATGGATGAGTCGGGTAAAGACCATCAACAGCCCTTTTTTTGTGATTGAAGTTGGATATTTTAAGTGGAAAGAGATTATCCCCAATAAAGACCCCAAGAAAGAGCTAACAATTATCTATCATGAGGATTCGGACTTCATGCCATGTATTTTTGCTAAGTATTCAGATATAAGGAGGAAGTGCTTGTTGTTCATGACTCTCAAGTGCAGAACTGTGATGTAGTAATAATACTGGTAAGACTAGGTCGATCCACATGGAGCAATGTTTTTAAGATGGTTCCAACTTGTACTTTTCCTAAATAAAAATCTAAAACTAGACTAAAAGCTAAAAATTACAACCATCATTCCTACTTTCCAAAATTAAATTAATTACAATAAAAGAAACTTACTAAAACTAAAACTCCTAAATCTAAAACTTTCTAAAAATAAAAAAACTAAGTTACTACAAAATAACACACAGGTTAGAACTTCCAATAAAATAAAACTAAAATTAGAAACTTACTAAAATAAAAACTAAATAATGGTAGATACTAATTAAAAAAAAGTGAAAGAAAACAAAAAAAAAAAAACTTTTCTAAATTAAAAACTAAGTTAGGTTAAGAATCTACAATTTCTACAAAACAATACAATGTAATTAAACAGAACAACTTTCTAAATTAAGAATGAATTTATCCTAAACTATTAAGCATGAGAATCTTTCTAAAAATAAAAACAAAAATTTGAAACTAAACTTTCCTAAATTAATCTATGATGTAGGATAATCTAAAAAAAAATAAAATAACAAGATGAATAAAACATGTGAACTAGACTAATGCAAAGAATGCTTTAATGCATGAATGAATGAGGCGTGTATGATATGATGCATGAGAATGATGTGTGATGCCAATAAACATTCAGAAATCAGTTTTTTATTACAAAATTAATTCCTTTTCAGATCCGAATCTTCAATTTTCCAGGTGTAGAAAATTAGTTTTATTACTATGAACAAGAATGCATAAATTGGTTAAGACAGATTAGATTTATTCTTGATTTATGGACTGTTTATAAATCTCAGATGTTCAACTTGATTTCTAAAGTTCCATGACAAACACCTTTAAATATGAGTAAAAATTGAAATATGCATGAAAACTAATGCAACTTACAGCACTAATCAAAACTTATGAAGGAACATAAACATAAATAGTGCAGAAATTTAAAATAAAAGTGTAGGAAATAAAAAGAAAAGTTTAAGACAATAAATAAAAATTGCAGGAAGTCAAAGGCAGTAGATTGTTCTTTCAATTCCTTATCTCAACTTGGGCTCAAAATGATTAGAAGTGTTGTCCAAATGCCTTATTCTTTATCTCAGGTTGTTAATCCAAGTGAGAATAACAAATTTCCATTCCATGTAGAAATAAATTTCAAAATTAGCCTTTGATCTTTTTTCGCTCAGATCTCTTTAACTCTATCTTTCATTGCCTCCAAACATACCATGTATCCGAAGAGACAAAGCATATTGAAAATGATACTGAGATGGGTTAATAGTTGTGACTCCAATTTTATCCCAATATTTAAAAAAGAATGAAAATTAACCCAGTCACAAATAAGACTACAATTATGAACACCACAAAATTGAAGATAAGAAAAATTGAAAAGAAACGAATTTTACTAACATGGAATTGTTTCACAAAATATTGAAAATAAAAGGCAAACAATTACATACTATGATGGATGAAAATTCCTCCTTGTAGTTGATACTTCAACGTTGGTGGTGTGGTTTTAGGGCTAAACCTCCTTGATGATTTAAGATGGAGAGACAAGAGAGGAAGAGATGGAGTGTAGAAATCTAGAGGTGGGAGGTGGGTAATTCTTCCGTGCCTTAGAATGCTGGAGGGGTGTCTTATTTATACTTTTTCAAGCCCCAAAGTTTCTAGCTTCACTTGATATGATAATATCTTCAAAAAAAATAATAAAAAATTGAAAGAACATGGGCTCCATACAATGCTTTGGGCGTGAATCCCCTTGCTGAATTTTTTTTCTTTTATTTATTTATTTATTTATCTTTTCTTTCCTTACTTGCTTTGTTTCGAACTTTCTTTTGGATGCTTCTTTCTTTTTTTGTATGTGCCACCTTGTATTGAGATCTCTTGAGAGATAAGTTAGGGATAAGAATCCTCTCTTAGAATCAAACTTGGCCCACATGAGGTGTAGAACTTCTTTCTTTATCTCTTGCTTTGTTAACTTTCCTTCTTTAGAAGGTACTCCTTATTTGCTCCAAACTCAAAGAGATCTTTGAGAATAATCCTCCTAGATTTTTTTTCCTTTCTTTTTCAATCAAAATCTAATCTAAATCCTCTTTTGGGCATGGAATATCTTCTTGCATGCATTTTTTTTGTTCTTTTTATTTTTTTTTCAATTCCACTTCTTTTCAATGAAAAACTCATATGTGGCTTTCCTTCTTCATCTTTGATGAGATATTCTTCAAATTCTCTTGAACATATCTTGAAAATATTTAACAAATGAATGGACCCCTTCTTGGATGCACCCCACACATAGGTGCATGTGTGTGGGACCATGAAGCCAATTTTGAAAAATTTTCTTCTTTCTTCTTTTTCTCTTCAATTCTTCTCTTTTTTCTTTTGAAAATCATTTCTTTGCCTCAATTCTTTGAAAATGGGATCCATTTCATCAATTTCTTACAAAACAAATGTGAAGTCATGTGAGAAGATAATTCTAATCCTAAGATCACAAATGCATGACTGTGGGCCCATCTCTTATGAAATGATAATGAAAATTGACATCATTTTTCATGATTTTATATAAATGAACTAATGATAATGAAAATTGAATTTATTTCATGAGAATATAAAGTTTTACAAAACTTTCCAAAAATAGATTTTTCAAAAATAGCAGATTTCATAATCGTAAGCAAAAAATATAATTTTTAAGCAAATTATGCAAGACTGCATTACAATGATGTATAAATGCATGAAACCATGATAACACTATAAATGAGGCTCTCTCAAGTCATTAAGTCCTTAAAATACTTCAAAATATGTATGAAATATGCATTTTTAAAGACTCATCACACCCTCCAACCAGCATTTTGCTGGTCCCTAGCAAAAAATGTGAAATAAAAATGAGGAATTCATCATTGCCTAATCTAACCTAAAACTAATTCAATGCAAAAAAAAAAAAAAAAAAAAAAGAACATATGAATGCAACACCACTTTCGCTAGTACTTTCAATTGCATTTAGCGTATGCAACAAGCCCTTAAACCCTTACGTTCCCCCTAATGGACAAGTTGTGTCTCGTGAGAGTTTACAGTGAATATACCCACAAAATTCTCTTTTTTTTAAGAAAAGAAACAAAATAAATAAAAGTAAAGGAGAAAAGAAACTCCCCCCACCCCCCCTGCCCAAAAAAAAAAAAAAAACTCACTCAGATTGGATATTTTCGAAATTTGGAATAATTACACTTTCATACTTTTCAAAGCCCGATCCATAATTCTATTCTAAAAAACTTTCTCAAATTCAAATCAACTTGCGTGCACAGTAGGAAATGTATACATCAAAAACTTATTTTAGATATTCTATGATAATATTGTAAAAATAGATTTTTTTCTTCAAATAGTTTGATCCCCTAAAATTTAACAAAAATAAATTTCCTCTCAAAGCTACTAAGATGGCTTTCACTTTAATGTTTATTTCAATTGGCCTCTTTTTCTCTCACTATCTTTTTCCCACACAAGGGTTTCCAAGTCCATATGATATAAGAAAAGTTAGAATTTAGAGAGCAAATCTAGTCCTTGTCCTTCCCTACACATACTTCCTTGCAAACTCTTACGGACACTCCTCACTCACTTACTTTTTCCAACGTAGAGATTTCTAAGTTCATATGATATAACAAAAGTTAGGATCTAAGGAGCAAAGTTAGTCCTTATGCATTTCTACATATATCCCTTGAAAATCTTTACAGACACTCATTGGGCCATAATTTATTATCATTCTTCTTTTCTTGTTAAATCAAAACTTTTTTTTCATTATTGTGACGTGCAATGTCTAGGTCCCTTAAGCTTTCTAATTAACCCGTGTAGCGAGCGTTAAGCAATGACTCCCAAACCAGATGGTTTTAAGGCATTAGTTATAGAAATATCCCTCCGGGCTTACTAGCTCGAGTTAAAAAGGCTACGAACCCAAATTAGTCACAAACTTCTCTTTTTTCTTTTTTTTTCTCTCTCTCTTTTTTTTAATCGAAAGTAAACACTAAGTGGTAGTTCGCATTTCACTCGAATTAATTCATTTTGGTTCTAATATATATAATTTACCAAAAATGAACCAGGAAACAAAAATATCTACAAACTAAATTCGAAGTTCACATCGAATGCTCCAGAAAAATTCCAAAAACAATATGAAAGGTTTCTATCTAAAATGTTGAAAAAAAAATGTATATATGTGTGTATGTGAAAAGCAAATTTTCATATTCTTCCAATAGGTTTCCTCCTTTAGAAAATGCAAACTTTCTTTTTATTTCTTTTCAAAAGTATGAAAATTCCAGATTTCTATATATCTTCAAATTACTTTAATTCTTTTGAAAACTTTCTTTTTTAAAATGAAAAATAAATGCCAACAAAAAAATAAAGGTCCTAAAAATTGAAAATTTTCTAAAAAAATGACAAAAAGTGACATCAAGGACAAAAATTTGTCTAAAATTGGAAGCGTGCTTGTTCCCACCCCTCACCTAAGATGAACATTGTCCTTGATGTTTATGCATGCAATACAGAACTATATATAAGTAACATGAGGAAACATAAATGTAAAGGAGCGTAAAGAGAAGAAGTCACTTGAAGATGTGCCTGAGTTGCTCCCTGTTAAAGGTTAAACAAAACAAAAAAAAACAAGAACAAAATGATAAGAAGCTAGCCTAGAAGGAAATATCTATGTTACAAAGAAAAATAAAAAACCTACACTACTGGATTGAAACCATGAGTCCACCCAGATCCCAAATGAAAATTTCCTCCACACAGCTTATAAGAAACATAGAAAGAGATGAAACCATGAGGACTGCATGTTTTTGTAGATTGTGTGAAGAAGGGACTATAAAGAAAATTTCTTTCTCTTCTCTTAAAAATGGATCTTTGAATGATAGGAGAGGCTGCAAGAGCAACTGGGTAGCCCTAGGTCCTCCCATGCCACAAAATTTCAGTAGTTCAATTTCAGTATTTCGTTTAGATATGGGCTCAAAGGAATCCAAATTGTCATACTCGATGGTCTGAATGGGACCACTGTTCTCGAACTCCACAAGTTTTTATGAAGAACATTGAGGTTCGAGAAATGCGAGGGCAATTTCTCTAAGGGTTGGATCATTGGATTTTATGAGGAAGGCAGTATATGATTCTAATGATTCTAGATTATCCAACTCAGAAATCTGAAAAGTGGGGTCATCCTCCCAATTGTAATCTTTCTTTTGAGGCACATTAGGTTCATTTGAGGTTTCCTCAATCATATGAATATCAAATTTTTGAAAGATCGCAATGCCAAAATCATCAGAGGAATCTGAATCATAGAAAAGATTTATGTGAAAGGGCATAGATTCCTTTTTGATGAAGTGGAATGGCCGGTATCGAGGAAAAGTAGGGCACACAGGCTCATGTGATTCATCAATTGGTTCATGATCGCATTATCATCCATGTTTTCATGTGCACCCCTGGATATCCACTGTGTGTTTGCGCGATCCATATCAACAAGATCTTCGATGAATGTAGGATCATCTTCAATTCCAAGGGTGTCATTTCTTTTTCTCAATTCAAGCGATGTTTAACAAATCGAAGTCATTAGGCATTTCATGCATTGTTCATTATTCTGTATGGACTGCATGGTGTTTTGTGTGAACTCAACCAATTTAGCTAAAGTATCCTCCAAAGAATTCTTTAAGGGTGGTGGTGGTTCATATAAACATTCAGGTGGAGAGGGATCACGAGGTGCATATGACTAGGGAGAAGAAGGGGGTACATATGATGTATCTTATGAGGGATAGTCATACAACTTGCCCAGAATAAATTTTGGGGATAAGAGGTATGATCCATGTTGGGCCCATTTCCCTAATTGTGCAGTGATTGATCATTCTAATTTGGACCACACACATTACCCACATCATTGTGGTAATGCCATTGATTTGGATTTGATTCGGCCTGCCATGGAAATCCCACGTATATGTTGGAAGGAGTGACTAATTGTGTGGGGTATAAGAACTCATGCAGGGCCATCATTGGTTGATCATCTGACCTACTCATTCCATTAAACTTCTCAACAAATTCTTCATTGTAACAAAGACCATAGTGATTAACCCACTCCTGTTCATAAGATCCGACTAAACAAGTTGTTCAATGTAACTTTACAATTTTTTCTCATTCACACAAGGCACGCTAGGACTTTGGTGGGCCATCAACATTGATTCCATTCCCATTGGTTTGCCCATTATTAAGTTCCCTTATGTTTGTGGATTCGCACCAATCTATTTTTGGCATCACTTGATTTTTTTTTTGAATTTTTTTATTCTTTTTTTTGAAAAATGATAAAAACCTAAGTTATGCAAAAAGCATCAGTAACTCCTTAAGGTTGAAAAGTTTCCTCTAGTTCTCCAATTTGGTCTTATGAAACCAACTCGACTAGGTTAGCCACCAAGAAGTGGTAGAGTCACAGATGGACCTTTTTGAAGGACTAGTTTCCTGAACAGACAAATTGTTGCGCACTACAGGGGTAAAGGCTTTCTTGAGCATCGAGAAGATTAAGGATAGCGATTATATCACTTTTGGTGTTCTTTCCTCCAAAGGAGTTATGACAAGTTGAAAATAATAACTTTTTTTAAATTTAGAAAGTTTCTAAAAATAAGAGTGATGTAAACTTTTTAACATTCCATGCACTTTCCTATTCCAATTTAGGCAGCTCATCATTCCATGTATGTCCTTCTATTTCTAGCAAGATATTAAAATTAAATCACACCCACAAAGCAATGTAAATTAGGAAAGTTTAAAAAAGTTATCTTAAATGATGCTCCTCGGCAATAGCGCCAAAAACTTGTTTGTGAGTTCCAAGTGCAGAACCGTGATTTAGTAATAACACAGGGTGCAATGTTTTTAAGATGTTTCCAACTTGTACTTGTACTAAATAAAAATCTAAGACTAGCTTAAAAGCTAAAAATTACTACCATTATTCCTACTTTCCAAAATTAAATTAATTTCAATAAAAGAAACTTTCTAAAAAAAATCTAAGTTACTACAAAATAACACACAAGTTAGAACTTCCAATAAAATTAAACTAAAATTAGAAACTTACTAAAGTAAAAACTAAACAATGTTAGAAATTGATTAAACAAAAGTGAAAGAAAACAAAAAAAAAAAACTTTCCTAAAATAAAAAGTAAGTTAGGTTAAGAATCTACAATTTGTACAAAACAATACAATGCAACTAAACAAAACAATTTTCTAAATTAAGAATGAATTTATCTTAAACTATCATGCATGAGAATCTTTCTAAAAATTAAATAAAAAACCTAAAACTAAACTTTCCAAAATCAATCTATGATGTATGACAAAATAAAATAAATAAAATTACAAGATGAATGAAACATGTGAACTAGACTAATGCAAAGAATGCTTTAATTCATGAATGAATGAGGCGTGTATGATATGATGCATGAGAATGATGTGTGATGCTAATAAACATTCAGAAATCAAATTTTTGCTGCAAAATTAATTACTTTTAAGATTTTGAATCTTCAATTTTTCAGGTGCAGAAAATTAGTTTTATTACTATGAACAAGAATGCAAAAATCGGTCAAGACAAATTCAAATTTATTCTTAATTTATGGACTACTTATAAATTTTAGATGTTCAACATGATTTCTAAAGTTTCATGACTAACAACTTTAAACATGAGTAAAAATTGAAATATGCATGACAACTAATGCAACTTACAGTACTAATCAAAACTTATGAAGGGACATAAATATAAATAGTGCAGCAATTTAAAATAAAAGTGTAGGAAATAAAAAGAAAAGTGCAAGAAAATAAATAAAAATTGCTGGAAGTCAAAGGCAGTAAGCAACTGAAGTCAAAGGTGGTAATAATAGGAAGTTAAAGGCGGCAGATTGTTCTTTCAATTCCTTATCTCAACTTGGGCTTAAAAATATTACAAGTGTTGTCCAAAGGCCTTATTTTTCATCTTAGGTTGTCAATCTAAGTGAGAATAATAAATTTCCATTCCATATGGAAATGAATTTCAGAATTGGCCTCTAATCTTTTTTCCCTCAAATCTCTTTAACTCCATCTTGCATTGCCTCTAAACATACCATGTATCCGAAGAGACAAAGTATATTGAAAATGATACTAAGATGGGTTAATAGTTGTGATTCCAATTTTATCCCAATATTTAAAAAAGAATGAAAATTGATCCAATCACAAACAAGACTAAAATTATGAACACCACAAAATTAAAGATAAGAACAAGTGAAAAGAAACAAATTTACTAACATGAAATTTTTTCACAAAAGATTGAAAATAAAAAGCAAATAATTACATACTAGGATGGATGAGAATTCCTCCTTGTAGTTGACACTTCAAAGTTGGTGGTGTGGCTTTAGGGTTAAGTTTCCTTAATGACTTAAGATGGAGAGACAAGAGAGGGAGAGATGGAGTGTAAAAATATAGAGGTGGGAGGTGAGTAATTCTTCCATACCTTAGAATGCTAGAGGGTGCCCTATTTATACTTTTTTAAGCACCAAAGTTACTAGCTTCACTTGATATGATAATATCTTCAAAAAAATAATAAAAAATTGAAAGAACATGGGCTCCAGACAATGCTTTGGGCGTGAATCCCCTTGCTGAATTTTTATTTATTTTTCTTTCTTTCCTTGCTTGCTTTGTTTGAAAGTCCCTTTTGGATGCTTCTTTCTTTTCTTGTTTGAAAATCACCTCAGGCTGGAAAACCATGGTACTTGCAAGCATCATACAATTATCCACTAACCTCACTTCAACAAGATGATTGTGTACCACAAAATAGAAGCTGTTTAAGGCATGGAGTGTCTCTGACTTCCTACTAAGAGCATCTGCCACGACATTGCCTTTTCCTGGGTGATATTTGATGGGAAAATCATAATCTTTAATGAACTCGAGTCATCTGCGCTGCCTCATATTCAACTCTTGCTGCGTGAACAAATATTGTAAACTATGATGGTCTGAGTGCACTTCGAATTTCACACCATACAAATAGTATCTCCACATTTTCAAAGCAAATACGATGGCCGCCAATTCAAAGTCATAGGCGGCACTGTTCATCTCATGCTCCTTGAGTTGCCTCGAACCATAAGCAATTACTTTACCATGCTACATTAGGACACAGCCCAAACCTACTCGAGAAGCGTCAAAATATATCACAAACCCTTCGCTTCCCTTAGGTAGAGTCAAGACTGGAGTGGTTGTTTACTTTTCCTTCAACGTTCGAAAACTGGCTTCACACTCATCAGTCTAAAGGAAAGGAGCATTCTTACGAGTAACGGAGCAGATATCTTGGCGAAGTCCCCAACAAATCGTCGATAATACCCTGCAAGTCCAAGAAAACTCCGAATCTCTGTCACCGTTTTTAGGCTAGGCCAATTTACAACTGCCCCAACTTTAGCTGGGTCAACTGCCAATCCTTCTTGTGAAATGATATGTCCAAGAAATGTCACCTGCTTAAGCCAGAATTCACATTTCGACAACTTGGCATATAAGCGATGTTCTTGCAATAGTTGTAAGGCTTTTCTCAAATGACCTGTATGCTCCTCCGCTGTCTTAGAGTACACCAGGATATCATCAATGAAAATAACAACGAATTGGTCCTAGAAAGGAGCAAAGATCCTATTCAGCAAAGCTATAAAAGCAGCAGGTGCCTTAGTTAATCCAAAAGGCATCACGAGGAATTCATAATGACCATACCGTGTCCTGAAGGTAGTTTTGGGAATGTCATCTTTCTTTACCCTTAGTTGGTGATACCCAGACCTCAAATCAATCTTGGAGAAATATGCGGCACCCTGAAGTTGATCAAACAATTCATCGATATGCGGTAGGGGATATTTATTCTTTATGGTGACCTTATTCAACTGCCGATAATCTATACACATCTGAAAAGTGCCGTCCTTCTTCTTGACAAACAACACCAGAGCTCCCCACGATGACATGCTTGGGCATATGAAACCCTTATCCAAGAGATCCTGTAATTGCTTCTTCAATTTCAATAACTCAACGGGGGCCATACGATATGGAGCTTTACTAATCGGTGCGGTACTAGGCATAAGATCAATGGAGAATTCCACTTCTCTAATAGGTGGTAACTCGGACACGTCCTCTGGGAATACATCCGGAAAGTCACACACTACCGGAATCTCTCCCAATGGCTTCGAACTTTCTTCTCCGAAACAAAGGCATTGAAGCCTTCACACCCCTTGCGTATTAATTGATCCGCCTTGCATGCGGAGATAACATGTCTAGGGGCATTTCTTCTTATTGCCCTCAAAACGAAACCCACTCTCGAGATCAAAATAGATCGTCCTGTTGTAACAATTCACACAGGCATGATATCTCGCCAACCAATCCATTCCAAGGATAACATCGAAGTCTAACATCGACAACACAATTAGGTCAACTGGAAGTTGACGCCCTTCGATTCGAACATCACATTGGGGGTAGTATACACTACACTTCACTCTCTTGCCAACTGGAGTGGACACCACCAACACATACGGTAGCGGTGTAGGTGGCTGCCATAATTGTTTAGCAAAATAAGGTGCTATGTATGAGCGTGTAGACCAAGAATCAAACAAGGTGAGGGCTTCTGCTTGTATAATCAAAATCTTACCTTCTACCACATTTGCATCCTCGGTGCTTTTGTGGGTAGCGGCATAAACCTGTGCAGTCTGGCGCTGCAGCTTCTGGCCTTGATAAGGTTGCTGAGGTTTGCTCTGGGTTGTGGAAGCATTAGGCCTGGATTGTTGCACAAACCTGGACTTCGAACATTGAGCCACTATATATTCCATAGAACCACAACCTAAACAGGCTCCGGTTTTCTTCCAGCATTGCTCTGTTGGGTGCCCTCGGCCACAATATTCGCATTTGACTGCAGTTGAACTGGGAGTCCCTTGCCTTCCTTTTAACTTCTTCTATGCTTGTCCCTTGGACCCAAACGATGCGTGTCTTTTGGAATCTGCAGTTCTTTCCTCCTACATATTGGCCTTAGCAGAATAGGCCCTGTCCACGGCATCGTCGAAAGTCGCTGGCCGTTGGAATGCTGTTACATGATTCTTGTAACACTCCGATCCCTTTTGAGCCAGTTTAATGGCTCATTAGTGTATTTTTGTGTTGTTTATTTCTTTTGGGCTTGGTTTCGGATCTTGGATAGGTAGTTGAGTAGCCTTTGACCTGGGATGGGTTAGGTTCTAAGCCCTTTTTCATAATTTTGCAATTGCTTTGAATGCATCATATTTGCATCATCTTGGTGTCAGCACGTGTATTTTGTTGAGCTCGTTATTTTCCGTAACTATCTTAGACCCATTTGGAGTCAATTGGAGAAGTTGGACCCTCATGTGACTTGAATTGTATTTAGCTTAAACCATCGGACTTTATTTTAAACTCCAAAACTATATATATGAGTCATCAGCCTAGATGTCTTCATTCCTGCTCATTTCCTTCAACGTACATGCAACAACCTCCAGGGAGAGCTCCACGTCCATTCTCTCTTCTCTTTACTTCTCTTCCTCTTTGGGTTAGTGTTGGGATTTTCCACCCATTTTGATTGGGTTCTCTCTCTCCCTCCTCTCTGTCTATGCTTTGAGGTAAGTGGGTTCTTCAATTCTTCTTCTCCAATTTGGATTTTGCATCTCCCTTGCTGTGTTCTCATACTTGCATGTGTTGTTGCTTTGTTTTGCTTGGGTTTTTAGTTGGATTGGAGCTTGCCTTCAGTGGTTTGACAAAGCTTTGAGGCAAGTATAAGTACAGGACTGTATAACACATATGGGTAGATTGTTGATTGCTGTGATTCTCTTGTTCTTACATGCTTGACATGATCTACAGCCTAATTCTATCACTTTGGCTTCATTGGAGCTTGTTTTGCTTCATTTGCACATGAAATTGCAGTCTCTGTAACTGTCCCGATTTCGTTTTCTATATTGTACGGCTAAGCCGTAAGGTTGTACTGCTCAGAATCCAGAAACTCGAATTTTGAATTTTGTTCTACGGCTAGGCTATGGCTGAACCGTAATTGTTCTATGGCTAAGCCGTAATCTAACCGTGACCCAGCCGTGAATTAACACTCTGATCAGTCAAAACTTTCTGATTTCAGTACTCTTACGGTGAAGTTACGGCTAAGCCGTGGACTCCACCGTAGCTCAACCGTAAAAAGGTATCAAATCAGAAGTGGAAGATGACCAGTTTAGCCGTGTTCTGAAGGAAACCACGGCTAAGCCGTTGTACATCTTACGGCTAGGCCGTAAGCTGTCGACGGCTAAGCCGTAGGTCACCCACGTCTAAACCGTAAGACCTGGAAAAAGTTTGAAATTAAACTTAGGCTAATGGTGTGACCTTGTAGGGCTTATATACAGGTAACCACTCATATAAACCGGCCCAATGGATTCCTTGGACCTCATGAATCGTCTTTTAGGTTATGACTCATTCATGTGAGCATTGGTTTACTGTTAAGCACCTCCCCATGGGTGTTGGTTTAAGGGACTTCGGTGCACGTGAGAATCACATTGCAACGTTTTGATGGCAACGGTGCATCGAATAACTTAAAACTACATCATCATGCACAGTTAGTGACAGTGAACAACTAGATTTGAGTTGGCTTGTAATTACCCTTGATTTCGTGTTAATCTGAGATGCATTGCATATTGCTTACAGGTTTGCTCTCTGTTCTGCTAATCTATGTTTATGCATGACGAGATCATTTTGCTTTTGTTCTGTATAATTGTTTTATTCTTCGGTCTGTACTATGCTTTGATCTACGCAGTGCTTTGACTCATTTTACGCTATGCTTGTATACCTCTGGCTTTGTACATCTCTGATTCACTGGGTATTCCCAAGTGGCTCTGCCCAGAGATTTATACGTGAGGATAAGATCCGGCCTTTGCCGTCGGTGAGTCCAAAGAGGAAAATCTACCTTCTTTTGGATTTGATTTGATTGGTATTCGTCTGGCTCTACTCAGCCTCAGCCCTAGGATGCCTGACGGGATTATCTCTAGCTTGGTTCTCTGTTCTCTGTATCGCTGCAGCGTAGCTTTGTTTGGGCTCGGGTTGTGACAATTCTTGTATTTAGGATTCAGGCCATTGATGAATCAATTGACCTTCTTTTCCTCTATATTCACCAAATCTTCTGCAAAATATGACAGCTGCGTAAACTTGTGCAAATACTCAGCTACCGTCATCTGCTGCTGCTGTAGGGACAAGAACTCAACCTCCTTCGCCCGTTGCACATGGGATGGAATGAGTTTTCTTCTGAACTGTTTCTTTAATATCTCCCACACCGTCGCATTAGGCATGTCTTTATAAGACTCACTCACACTCTTCCACAAAGTCTTGACCACGTCCCGAAACATTGAAACTATGAGCACGACCTTCTGTTTGTTGGTGCAGACGACTGTATCAAAGAGGTCCCTTGTATGTTCCAACCATTTCTCGACCTTAAACGAATCTTCATTCCCATAAAAATCAGTAGCACCACGCTTCCAGAATTTGTCATAAAGGGCATTGGGGTCTCTTTTTTTCGGTTGAAAGACCACCTGTTGTTCTACATGCGGTGGACCTGATGCTTGACTCTGCCTATCTACAAGGGAGACCACTGTGCTTGCAGAGAATGGATTGCCTACAACATCGCAAGGAAACGATCTTCCTAGTTAAGAGGCTGCTGTGGAGCTGCTGAACCACTCTGTTGTCTCCATGATTATTGTTGTGAGTACCGAAACCAGATGCCATATCTTGCAAAACTCAAGAGTCAATCTGCAAACACAATACGTTTCCCACTACAAAACCCAAACAAAACATATGTCAGACTAGAAGATCACACATATTTGACCGCGCACCTCACCACGTCCTATATGCCTACATGCTTAGGAACTAGAACAAGCAATGCTCTGATATCATACAATACGTATGTCACAACCCGAGCCCAGAAATCGGGGGTTAGAAAAAAAAACCTAACCAGTGACACATGTACTCCCGTGCATGCACACTTAGACCCAGTCCAAGTGTACACACACAAGGGATAATCACACGTGCAAGCAAGGTGTATGCGGAATCTGTAAGTATCATTGCATGCAAAGAAAAGGATACACCCAGATACCGGATTAACAAAAATAATATTAATTACAGTATGTACAATCAAAATAAGACAGAGTTTCTATATGTCAAAATATAAGATGAACATGTCAAGTCAAAATCCTGATACAAAATGGAAGACAAGAGATTGATGCAATGACAAGCCGCTCCCTGAGGGAGTGATCAAATCCACTCCTCTAACCCTGACTGGGTCTCCCGGATCTCTCTTGGAGTCTGGCCGACCGACGAGGGGTCAGTAGAGGGATTTGAGCCTGTAACACCAAGAACAACTAATGAGTACGACAACTAAGCAAAGCATAAGCAGCAATAAGTTAACACACGTTGTATCTAGCAGAATAGTTAATAGTTAACAATTAACCACGCATAGAGATCATGTTCGTATACTAGGTAGGTCATGCATAACAATAAACATGCCATCAAAATCATGAAACATATAAACTGGCTAGGTGGCTACTACATTTGCCATTTTCTCCTTATTGAGAGCAGTCATGATGAAAACACATCGACCGGGCTAGGGTACGAATGGGTCTCTGGTTCCCGAGGTCCGGAATCCCAGGACAGGAGCACTTTGCAGAGGCAACAAATAGTCTATGCCAAAGTCAACCCCGTCGGGTATCCTGAGGCTGAGGCTGAGTAGAGCCAGACAAATAGGATTGGTCATATCGTATGATGCACGTCAATCAAAATCAGTCAGTCGGTCAGGTAGTGCAATACGTGTCAATAAGCAATACAGTGTGTGCATCACACAAAAAGTAATCACTAAGCTCAAGTCTTGCCATATCATTACAAGCGAACAATTACAAGTCAAACAAGAATAAGAGCATAGAAGGCCATAATCGAAAGCAATGTGCAATGCAAGTCAAGTTATTATTCTGAATCAACGTTGTTTACTAGCCAACCCTAAGCTAGTTGTCCAATGTTTTTAACCGTGCATGATGATGTAGTTTTAAGTTATTCGATACACAGTTGTTCATTTCATAAATGTTGCAATGTATCAATAAACGTGTATCGAAGTCTCTTAAACCAACACCCATGGGGAGGTGCTTAATAAATGGACACCGCACATGAATGAGCCACATCCCGAAAGACCATTCATGCAATTTTTACATTCTATTAGGCACGTTCATGTTACCTACATTCTAGATCGAAGGCCCTACCAGGTCTCTTTATTAAACCTATCCTTTTAATTCATTTCTCAGTGGTTGTACGGCTTAGCTGTACGTGAACGTACGGTTTAGCCGTAATATGCACTGCGGCTCAGCCGGGGTTCCCCTTACTGTTCATCAGTATTTACGGCTTAGCTTTATTTTGTTCTACGGCTCAGCCATGTTTTGTTCTACAGCTAGGGAACGGATTTGCCGTAGCATAGTTCACGGTTTCGACATGGCTGGACCGTAGAAAATCATCTGAATTTTCAACTCTCAGGAAATCTAGCCGTAAACTGACCTACGGCTAGGTCACGACTAGGCTACGGCTTAGCCTTAGTGCAATATATACTGCTAAGCCGTAGCCTTACCATAGTGTAAGAGTTGATTTTTCAGCTCTCAGGACATTAAGCCGTAAGCCTTTACGGCTTAGCCGTAAGTTTTAGGTGTCCAGTTTCTGAACCTGTTATAGAACGACTGGAATTCGGATACAAATTGGAAACAAGATAACAACTGGTGCAAATTGACATACAAGGCCTGTAAATTCATCAAACCATGCAAGAGTAATAAGAATAAAAACAATCAAAGTATTATCAACCAGTGTTCATCCAAATTGTGCTTATACTTGCCTCAACTGGGTTCAAACATGCGAACAGTTGCCCTAAGGCTCAAATCTACTGACTAATTTGCAATTCTACTCGTCATGTGATGTGAATTTAATCAATCTACTTAAAACTGCAAGTGCACAGTTGTCTTGTTGAGACAGTGGCAAATACAGGTCGATCCCACAGAGAGCACTTTTGAACTTTTTAATTAAAATATGAATTTTTTTTCAAAAGGAAAACAATAATAAAAGAGAAGTACAATATGTAAATCAGAAATTAAACAAATTAATAACAATGATAAGAAATAGATCAGAGCATCCAGAATCCACTAAATTATTTAAAAATCCAATTTATGTAATTAATTTACCCTTTTGTCTCAATTATTACTCAGATCAGAAACAAGTCAATGTTTCTAATTTGGATAATTTGACTATTGCAAAAACCAACTTTAATTAAGAAAAATAAAATCAATATCCGAGACCTCCTTCACCTCATAAAAGAATGAACATTCTAAGCATCACCTATCAAACTAAGTATAGACTATCAAGATTACTATAGATCTAAGCATAATCTATCAAAGTAAGTATAAATGATCAAAATTTATTCATTAAGAACACAAATGAGAGGTTTGCCTTTGGCATGAAGACAGATCTATTATTATATTTTAAAAGCACATTAACAAGAAACAATCAAAAAAGAGTAAAATAATAAATATGAACTAGAACATTAAAATACTAAGCTTCATCTTTCGCTCTAATCAGAAACTCAACCCACCATTGCAAAGAACATCAAAAATAACTTCATTGATTCCTTTTTCTTATACAATGGTCTCTCAGAGTCCTCTCTTCTAGATCCTAGTTTTTGGAACAAGGCTCTAGAATACCTTTAAAATAAAAATAGAAATTAATGGAAGGGAGAGGTGGAGAAGAGAGAGAGAGAGAGATCTGGGATTTCCAAATCTGGCTGGGGATGAGGAAGAGCCTCCCATGGCCTCCTTTTATAGTTTTCTAGCTCCTCAAGTTCATTAAATCTGGACTTCTTTTTGGTGGATTGAGAGATAAGATTAGTTGCATGTTGATTGGGTTCATCTCCTTAGATGAGATAAGCATTCTTATCTGATCTTTTTATGAGCTCCACAAAGAAATGTGCAACAGTTATACTTCAATGGTGTAGATGCAATTGCAATCCCACCTAAAAATGTACATGAAACTTCCCAGGCCCATAACTTTATCATTTTAGCTCCAATTTGTGCAATCTTAGGCTCTACGGATATCTACTCTGAAAGAGCTCTCCAACGGTGGGTCACTTGCACTGATCCGACATCTGGATTGAGAGTTATGGTCATTTTAAGATAGGCTATTTTGAGAAAAATGGGATTATATTTTAAATTTTAATTTGCAATTGACTATATCTCAAAGAATATTTCTTGGCACAATAGGATGAGATAAGATCTTCTGGAAGCCTTAGCTGATCTTCAGATGGGATCTACAGGAAGATGAAGTCTAAGTGTGTGGATCTTTAAGCAGTGGGACCTAAATCATCCAGGGTTCTGTGGGTTCTACAAATTTCATTTTCTGCACATTCTAATTAAACACATCAAATACTGAAGAGCCCACATTGAAGTGGGACCCGTCTAGACAGAGTTCTACTCCAACTGGGGTTCTTCGGAGAAAAATTGCAAACATTCTTAATTAATGCATGAAATGTGCAAAAATTGTACAGATTCCAATAATTAGGTGAATATGCATGAAATGATGAAATTGAATGAATAATGATGCATTTAACTTAATTAAGTCCCTAATTCAATATAAAATGATGCCTAAATTATGCAAATTCATGGACGTAACATCATGCATGCAAGAAAAGCGAAAGCAAGAGTGACGTTAGATGCATGCCATGCAAGAGGAGAAAACTGTAACAGATTTAGATAGGGAGAGAGAGTTAAGGCTCAAACCTTACCTTCAAACTCACAAAAGATGAATTCCCTTAACTTCGATTGATTGTGAAGAAGGAAAAGGAGAAGTAGAAGAAAAAAGAAACAAAGGAATGAAGGAACGAAGAAAGAAGAGATGTTAAGATGAAATGAGTTGGTGCATGTCTTATATATAAGATGAGGATTGAGAAAATTATATCAAAGTCCAACGGTTTACAAGAATTACAATTCGAGTCAAATAACTGTCCAACAGAAGCAAGCGAAGTCGTTTGCATGTGATATAGTTACAGAAATTAACGAGCTCGACAAAATACACGTGTTGACACCAAGATGATGCATAATGGACACCATTCAACAAAATCTAAAATTACGAAAAAGGGCTCAAGTCTACCTAATCCCGGTTAAACTCAACCCATCTAACTATCCATGACCCAGAACAGAATTCAAAATAAGAAAACAACATTCACGAAACTAATCCACTGAAAAATAACCACAAAGAGGATTAATTAAACGTTAAACCAGGTTTAAGCTGGGTCGAAGTGTTACATAGGCCCAACTCCAAAAATAATAAAATTTAACATCAATGTAAAGAAATATATAATGGTGGGACCATGAATTTGAAAGAGCAACTTGAGAGTTTATAAAGGGTAATGTTAGAAAGTGATTTGTTAAAGAATTGACAAGGGTAGGTTTTGGAAAAATAAAAATAGTTAAGCGAAGATAAATGACGGAAGAGAGTAAAGAAAAGCATTTTGCTTTTGAGAGCTACTAGTGGCGCAAAAAAAAAAAAAAAAAAAAAACTTCACATAGACACATTTTATTTAAATTTGTAAACTACCCCTCCTCCGTCCACCCCTTCACCACCATCCCCTCCATCCACTCCCCACCACCTCTACCCCTCTCTCTCCGTCCCTTTCTCTTTGTTCTCTCTCTTTCCCTCTCCCCCTCTCCCTCCCCCTTTGTTCTCTTTCTCCCCACCACCACCACCATTTGAACCCCCGCCTCTCTAGATCCCTTCCCATCTTTGAATGCGCATGAAATGATGATGAATGTAAATGAATTATGTCCAACAGTCACATATTCAAATACATGAACGAATAGGAAAGTAATTACAGATCATTATTAAATTTCCTTTTATTTACTTGGGTTCAAAGCTCTGACCTTAAGGATGCAGGTTATTTACAAGTGTTAGAAACCCCTCCCTCTTGTCTCAAATGTGATTCAAACTAAGAAAAATTAGGAAACTTATATAAAAAAAAGTGGAAAAATGCAAAAATTTGGAGGTCCATGGTCACTGAGTCTTTGCTAGTGATCGTGGACCCATGGTCACTGACAGATAGTGGCAGTTTGGCTAGTGTTTGCCTCTTCTTCACTCCTGTTTGCTTCAAAAGTGCCTCCAAGGTTTTGAAACTTGTGTTTTTTGGTTTTAGGAGCATGCATGATAACTAAGAGTGCCAACTTCAACTATAGAATCATTTATGATCTTTGGTAATCACCACTTTGATGTTATGGATCGCATTTCTGTAAATCCAAAAGGGTTGCTGTTGTGCAAGCGAATGTGGCCAACGTTGTATCATTCTGGCTTTATGGTTTTCAAGGATCAGAATGAAACCTAGAGAGGTCTATTTACAAGGTGGCCAAACTCCTTTCAAGTGCTAAAACCAAAGAAGGATATAGCTTTATCCATTGGAATTTCCTTACACCTGGTGGCTTTGAAACTCATCTTTTTTGAGTAGTAGAGATACATATCTTTTTCCCCATAATCATTTCTCACCTTAAACTTGTGAAGGGAAGAATAACGGAAGACGTTTGAGGCTTGTAGAGTGCTAAGTGCTTAAGATGAATGATAGAGTCTTCAAAGTGTGGAAGAGGTGCAGTTCAAAGGCCTTTCTTATGCTTTTATAGCCTTCAGAGGGATTTAGGATAGTCTCTTATAGTTGTGGGGGAGTTACACTTCAAAATAAAGTGAAATAACCTCCAAAAACCGTCTGTAACTCCTTTACAGGTGTCCATGACCATGTGGACCACGGCAGGCCTATTTGTGGCCCATTTGACTTGTTTTCATCTATTTGAGGTCTAAATAATGTCCGAACTTTACAAAACTTAGAGAGATATTTTCTAGTATCGTATTTTGACTTTTGAAAGTTGGTCAACCCTCCCTTTGACTTTCCATGAGAGTAGGCCCTTGTTTTAAATGTTTGAGGCCCAAATAATTGCAAATTGACTTTAAACTTAGAGGAATTAATGTCAAGAGAATTTTAAAGTGTCCATCCAAATTTCATGTAATTTGACTTTGTGGTGGAAGTAGGATGTTGATTAGTAGCTCACTTGTTGCATGTTCTAAGTCAGTGTCCTATTATATTACTGACAGTCAGTTTGTTTCCTACCCGAATGATGTTTATCTCGAATACATTTTGAGTCTCTTATCCAAATTTCATCAACTTTAGTCAACTTAAAGCAGTGCTTTGGTCAATGACCCCAAGGTCCTGGGGGTCATTGAGCCCTAAACCTTGGGGTCAGATGCAGTTCCCTTGGCTTGAAAATGTGTAAAGTCATTTCTAAACATGACTTGAACTTTGCATCTAATTTTCATCAACTTTAGTCGCTTGGAAGTAGGACTTTGGTCAATGACCCCAAGGTTTAGGGGTCACTAACCCAAAGTTGATATGTTTGTTGAACTTGGGTTAAATGACATCTATTTGACTTGAAACTCTGTAGATCTACTTTTGAATATAAATTGAGCTTTCTCTAGGAGTTTCAACTGATTTGATTTTCATGAGGTTCCACTTTGCACAGTGACCTCAAAAAGCTTAAATGACAACCACCTGAACTACGTTTTGGTCATGTGATGTCAAAATGTTCTGAAACTTTGCAAATAATCCTTAAATGTATTTGAAGACGTTCTTATGAGTTTCAGCTAATTTTGACAAGTAAAAGTGTCAATTGCTATAATGATCCCAAGGAAGTTAGGAGACAACCATTAAAGTTTTAGTTTGAGTTGAAATGAAGTTCAAATGCTTTAAAACTTTGAAGAATCACTCCTAAGCATGTTTTGGAGTTACCTTGTGATTGTCAACCACTTTAGTAATCCAAAGGCTTGAGTGTGTTCAGTGACCTTATGGTTTTGAGTAAGGTGTACATGGTTTGGATTGGATCGGATTGACCCAAATTTGTCACCAAACCATTAACTACAAATTAATAGTTTTGTAATCCATCACCGATCCATTGCCCTTTAAAAAAGATTGAAACCGAACCATGGATCAACGGCTCTGATCGATTAAAACAGTTCAATCTATTGGTAGTATCAATGATAGGAATTCTTTTGCGATATACCACATGCAATTGGCTTATTTGTAACAAAAAACTAGATGATGAATGGAGATTGTTGCCTTTTAATATTTTTTAAAAATAAATAGATATTTTTTATTTCAACGATTTGGATTGGTTTAAATCTGCTGATTAAGGGTAAAATCCATCACCAATCCATTACTAACAAATTAAGATTTTTTCAATCTATTACCAAAACATTAACCATCAGATTGGTTAAAAAACTGCCGATCAGATCAGTTTAATGGATTGATAGATTTTTTGTACACCCCTAGTTTTGAGTCAGTGAACATTAAATTTGATGGTTTGTGAGTTGAGCAACTAAATGAAGTCCATCTGCTCTGAAATTTGAACTACTGTACTCTAAGCTCATCTGAAGTCTTTTGGGTGAGTTGCATTAGTTTTGAATATCTGGGTGCAGTACTTGACCTGGCATTTCACAATTTTAGGGTTTATGTGCCCTTCAGTTTGGAATTTGCTTGTGATGTCTTCATTGCAATACTTGTAATGTTTGTGATTTTTTTATGGGTCAATACTCTCTATTCTCTCTCCCTCTCCCTCTTTATTCTCTCTCCATTTCCCCCTTTTTTTCTCTCCATCCCTCTCTGTCCCTGCCACTCCCAATTGATGCCAATGGGAGATTGGGCAGTAGCAGGGGGATCGGGCGGCAGGAGCAGGGAGATTGGGAGAGAGAGAGAGAGAGGGGGGGGGGGGGCGAAGGTGGTGGAGAGTGGGTGGAGGGAATGATGGGGAAGGGGAGCAGGGAGGAGGGGTAGTTTAGGAATTTTAAAAAATTGTGTCTCTAAAGAGTTATTGTTCTGTGTGCCAATAGAAGCTCTCTCTCTTTTTTTTTTTTTAACTCTTTCCGAGAATGAGGTGGCATACAATGATTGGACATTTTAGTAGTTGCAATATAGTGTAGTATAGCAACACTACACCCAAGCCTTCCCCAAAAAAATAACCATCGAATAATTTTCCTTTTTAATAACTAATGAATCAATGGTCAATGGAAACAAATATCGAGCAATCACCACATGTATATGATTACCTTACATTTCACCTCTTTAATAATTATTTCATCGAGCCCATTCCTAGGGGGGCTAGCAAGGTCCAGGGCCCCCCCTTTATTTTGGACTTTTCTTCTTCTTCTTTTTCTTCTTCTTCTTCTTCTTCTTATTATTATTATATACACACATACACTTAGGCCCTTCTTTTAATGTTAATTTGTTAATGTGTTGCCCCTCCAACATTATCAAAAATTAAATACTAGGAATATAATTTGGTTTCCAAAAAAAAAAAAAGACTACATAATAGCTAATTTTAGGGAAAAAAAACAAATGAAAGGAGAAAGGGAAAGAAAAGATGGAAAGAGAAACAAAACAAAATAAAATAAAGGATTGTGTATATTTTACAAACTATTAACCCAAATTTAGAGTTGTCGCTGATGCTCACATATCTTGATTTAACATCGTGATAGTTTCATGGGAGAGAGGCAGAAAGCTTGGATTGTTGGGGCTCCGAGGCTATGAAAGGGTTTGGAGCTGTTGTTACTATATCACAGGTGTGAAAGGAAGGGCTGAAGAAAGCAACCTTTCTTTTACTTTATGTGTTTACAATTATAAATGCACTAATTTTCTATACATTATTTTTTATTTTTGGGCTTGAAGCTTATACTTGAAATCTAACCCATTCAAAATTACTTCTTATTTATGTTCTACTAGTAAAAACCCTTTTAAACTGATTGCAAGTATTTCCACCATAAATAGAGAAAATTTTTTGTTTTCCAATGTTTGACTTTTATTATTAATATAGATGAAATGGATTGGATTCTAAATATTAGAGGACGAAACAAAGAACACATTTTAAGAATGGTTTTCTTTTGCCTTACGCATTTACAATTGTTATTGTACTAAACATCCATGCTTCACTATGTTTTTTCCATCAATGAGGCTCATTATTGAAATCTCATCTGCTCGAAATCACTTCCTAATTATGTTGTACTATCATGAGAAATTTTAATCCAATTAGAGTTATATCTACCATAGATAAAAATAAAAAAAATTTTTGGCCCCCACAACTAAAAATTCCGGGTTCCACCCTGTTTCCAAGCATATTGAATCTTTGATTTTTCCCGTTGAGATTTCAGAAACATGAAAGAGGATGAAAATTACAGGAACTTGTACTTTTTGTGTATTGAATCTTCGATATTTTCTACCATTCATGTGGACAAAAACATAGCAAGCCATAATCATGGAGAATGCTAAGCTTGATTTATTATGAAGGCACCAAAAAGCCCTTTTGTCTGTTGCCCACACATTTTTATTGTTTTGATGTGTCAAAAGGGACACTGAAATAATTAAAGGTGCAAGTGGTCCAACTTCTACGACAACACAAAATTTCCAACAGAAATGGAAAATGATAATCATCTCGAGTGGTAGCTTTTCCTTTTTCTTTCGGTTGTAAGTTCCTGTCTTTCAATGATCCACGATTCCAAAAGAGAAACTACTGGTAGTGTCCTTTTTGTGTTCCTCTTACAGGCCTCTAATTGTGTGTTTAAATTAAAAAAAATATCTTCTAAATTACGAAGTAGAGTGGGGCAAAGGCGCCTGGCTTTGAGTCTGGCAGACAGGCTTGTTTCCGGCTGAGTTTAAACCCACAAAGGCCCAATTAAATGCCCAGCCCTTGAGCGGGTGTTTGTCTAATGGCTCGACTAGATGGCCCGGCTTGACAGACCAACCTACATTACCAAGTTTATTTATTTCTTTATTTATTTTGAGTGTATGCATAGGTTATGTTAGTGGTATGGTACAAGCAACCTTCCCAAGCAGGGACCAATCCCTGAGACATCCCTTTCCACTTGGGTGTCTCGTGTTTCTCAACATTAGTAAGTTTAGGGATGTAAACAACCTAAGCCGAGATAAGTTTAGCTTGGCATGAGTTTGGCTTAAACACTAATCAAGTCACTTCGAGTCGCCAAGCCTAAAAGTCCAAACCACGCCTGAGTTGAGCTCAATTTGTTACTTCGAGCTCGAGCTCGAGCTCAACTCAATCTCCTAACTTTTATTGCTGCTGCTAATATGAATGGGTCCACCTCTATTGAGCATCTTATGCTGAGCATCGGTGCTTGTGAAGCCCCATTTGGATGGGACCATGGAGGATCTAAATATTCCCTGCACAAACACACACACACAGCCTGAGTATGTTGGATCATCATCTTAACCACTTGATGAACTACCCACAAATATTCACTATAAATGAGTGTAAAGTGGCCAGTGCTTGGTGGAGGTTTTCCTTATATAAGTATATAGCATACAATATAATTGGAACAGTTTTCTTGTAAGTATGAATTATATGAGCCACCTTTGGCACTATCAATGGAGAAGGCAAAGATGGGAAAGCCCCCGCATGAATAAAATACGTTTACAAAAGGGGAAGTGTTTTTTTTTTTTTTTTTTATAACCCAGGATATCCCTCGCCAGCCCAGCCTTCAGACCTTTGGCCTCTAGCATGGGGTTCATCCGATTTTGATGAGCAAAGACTATTTTTTAGGAGGTACACATATGGCCGCACACATAGAACATGAGACATTGGCGAGCAAATCCAAAGCTCAAACTAACTAAGCCACCACCTCAATGGCATAAAGGAGGACGTTCTATGCACTAAATGGCTACAAGGGTGGGCCCAACATGCCATATGTGGAATTGAGATCCTATGGGTGTTTGCCCCACTGTCGAACACAGAAATTCCATACTCAATTATGTGGTTAGCAATTCAGACTTATTTAGTTGTAAGGAAATGTTTAAAATTCATGTTGGTACAGTATTAGTGTAACCTATTGAGGTTTTTCTTAGTCATATACTCCCATCTTACTATTTTTAAAATAGATTTTTACAAAAAGAAGCATCAAATATCCATATACCTTCAAAAGTACCCTCAAATACATATAATGCCCAAAAGCATCTTATACCGTAGACTGTTTGTTTTCAGATCAAATTGTCCTTTACTTTACCTTTCGTGACATTAATACTCAACTGCATTCGCACATTGAAGAATTTCGAGACTTGTTATTTTTCTTTTAACTCTCAAACTCGATAGGTGACTGTAAACATTGTGATTAATTAATGTTTATTTTAAATTCATATTCTAAAGCGAGACACATGGAGTAAAACATCCTGAACTTTATAGTTAATCCTCCATAAACTATAATAAAAGTAGGGTTATAAATAGGAAGTGGAAAAAGTGCAACTTTTTATACTTTTTCCCAAAAATAAAATTGTTGATTTTTTAACAGATTCTCCACAAATTGTACTAGGTCGCGATGAATATATTCATATTGAAAAACTCACACCGGAATAATTCAACTAATATATTCACAAAAATCGTTACTTTAACCTCAGAATTGTTAGTCAAATCCAATACACTAGTTTGTATCCTATTTGGAAAAGCTTTAACTATTAAACTTGCAAGTTTCTTTTCGACATTGTTAGTTGGTTTTTGACATCATGACTTAATTATGTTAATATTTAATTCATACGCTAAAGAGAGGAAAGCAGGGGATAACATTTTGACTTTGGAGCAAAATTTCCATAACGTATATTAAAAGTAGGGTCAAAATGAGTACATTAACAGTTTAAAAAAGTGACATTAGAATTATATAACCTGGACTTCACATATTCTTAAACTCAAGATGACAAGTCATGTCCCTTAAAAAGTTTCAAGTGAGGTTGTGCTGGATTTTTATAGGTTTGAGCTAATTTCTACTAATTGTAATAATAGTACATTTAGAAAAAGGACATTATTAGACTTCATAGAAAACATAAATCAATCTTAATAAATGCTAGGGGGATATTAGTGAATGAAATTGAATACAAGCAAACAATTAAACCTAAGCTCATGAATAATGTTTGGCACATTTATGAACCTTAAATCTTAAGCTCGCTAGTGTTAAGTCTTGAACTATCGAGTCATGTATCAAGCTCATGAGTGTCATGTCTTGAACTTGTGAAAGAAAAAAGTGAAGGGCTATTTGGTCCAGAAAAAATGAAGATTATTGTATAAGATGCATTTGGGCATTATATGTATTTGAGAATGCTTTTGGTGGTATAGGAATATTTGAGGCTTCTTTTCATAAAAACCGGGGTTTTTATGAAAAGAAGCCTCAAATATTCCTATACCACCAAAAGCATTCTCATATACATATAATGTCCAAATACATATTATACAATAGACTTTGAAATTTTTTTGGACAAAATTGCCCTTTTTTCTTCTTACGATAGCATGAATAGACAATATTCATACATTGAGTCTTTTTATGACATCACGACTTACTTGTATTTGACTAATATTTTGCCTTTTACTTTTACTTTCTTTCTTGCGATATTGAGAATTGACAACATTCAGACATTGAGTCATTTCTCAACATTGCAACTAACCTATATTTGACTAAAATTTTGTCATTTCCTTTCCTTCTCGCTATATTGAGAATTAAAAATATTTACACATTGAGTCTTTTCATAACATCGCAACTTACTTATATCTAACTAAAATCTTGCCATTTCTTTTCCTTCTCGATATTGAGAATTGACAACATTCACACGTTGAGTTTTTTTTATCAACATCACAATTTACTTATATTTAACTAAAATTTTGTTATCGTCACTATTGAACATTTTCTGTTGATGATGAACATTCTTCAACAATTTAGATAATATAGACTCAGTTTACATTTGAGATTAGAGTGAAAACAATGCTATGACATGGTTCCGGTGTCATGGTGCCTTCCTAAAGAGAATATATTCTCTAAGTAGAAGTAGTAGTTATGAATACTCATGTAAAAGCCTTTATGGGTGGAGATTTAAATTCTCAAGATCACAATTTTCATCTTGAGCACGTAACTGTATGTATTAACCTCATGAGTAACACACTAAATGTGTGATCCATAAATCTATAGTAACAAAAATTGGAGTAGTTCTAAGTTAAAAATTAAATATTTGTACAAGTGGCATTTTTTCTATTTAATCTCAAAGGTAAATTGGGTTTTTATTACTTAAATGGTTCGAGAATGTTTATCATCAATGGCAATATTCAACAATGACGATAACAAAATTTAAGTCAAATACAGATAGGTCATGATGTCGAGAAAGGATTTGTTTGAATGCTATCGATTTTCAATACCACGTTAAGGAAGGGAAAGGGAAATTTGGTTTGAAAAATTTTAAAGTGTACTATATAAGATGCTTTTGAGTATTATACGTATTTGAAGATATTTTTGGGAGTATAGGGATATTTAAGGCTTCTTTTTGTAAAAATCCCTTCTTTTAAAACATTGTGATATATCATTATATTAAAAGGTATAAAATCAAAAAAAAATTATGCAAAACTTTTGTGAATTGAGTTGTGAGCTCAACCAAGCTGAGTAAGAGAGAGTCCAGCTTGAGCTTGGGTCATCAAACAATCAAGCCATGCTTGGACTTGGGGGCCTGACCAGCTTGTGAACTATGTTGGCTTGTTTAGTAAAGATTGGGCCAGGTGTGTTGTAAGGCCATGAGTCAATTTAGGATTTTCTTTGTGCAGCGAGATGATTCTAGTACTCCCTGAAATGGATAGAGGAATCTCCCACCTTTCCAGCCCCCTCGAAAAGAAAATCATTTTTTCTTTTTTGCCTTTCCTGCGAGAAAATGTGTTGTAAGAAAAAAAATAACCATACAGTAATTGGTTACATGGAAAGTAAGAACAATCATTATTTCCATCATAGGATCCTCTTTTTGTAAAAATGTAGCTGAGTTGGACCCGGAAGAGCCTTACACTTGCCCCATATATTTGTAGTTGATTCCTAAACACTTATTTTTTAGCACAAAATTCATGATAAAGTACTAACTAGACCGTTCATCTACAACGAAAGCTTGAGATCTGAATATTAGAAACTTGTGTGGCTTGATTGCCATGGAGTCAATGCTACATCAAGTTCAACGATGTGCCATGGATGAATTTCCATAAGTGTGATCGCGCTCGAAAATGATGATGAATGGAACGGAATCAAGTTCAACATCCACACATTCAAGCATGTAGAAAAATGAAAAATAACTATGGATCATTATTAAATTTCCTTTAATTATATGAGTTTAATGCTCTGACCTCGGGGATGTTCGTTGTTTACAAGTTTTAAAAAATTATAACCCCTCCCTCTTGTCTCAGATGTGAGCCAAATTGGAGAATTAAGGAAATTACATAAAAAAGGAAAAAATTGTAGAAAAATGAGAACAGGGAGTCAGTGGCCATGGCCCATGGTCACGAACAGAAAGTGCCCCTTTTAGCCACAATTTATCTCTATTTCGTTTCTATTTGCCTCTCTAGTGCCTTTTGAGTGCTGAAACTTGTGTCTTCTAACTTTACGAGCATTGGATCATAACTAAGAGTGTTGAATTCGACTGTAGAATCGTCTATGATCTTTGGTGATCACTACTTTATTGTTAAGGATTGCTTTTGTGCAAATCCGAAATGGTGTTTCTGTACAAGCAAATAGAGCCGAAGTTGTGTCATTTTGATCCTATGATTTTTTAGGAGCAAAGTGAAACCTAAAGATGCTTGTTCACAACGTTAGAGATAGCCTAAAGCCCCTTCAAGTGGGAGAACCAAAGAAAGTGTAGTTTCATCTATCGGAGTTTCCTTACACTTGATGGCTTTGAAACTTATCTTTTCTGAGTAATAAGATTGTATGTCTTATTCCCTAGAATTATTTCTCACCTTAAGTTGGTGAGAGAAGATGAATAGAGGGAGCTTGAGCTTGGAGGTTTAATGCTTGAGGAGCCATGTGATTTTTGCTTGTATTCTTGGAACCTTGTTTGAACCTTTTCTCCATAGCCCAAGTGTGCCTTTTATATGCTTTAGATGAAGTTGGGATAGTTCTGGCAGTTGTAAGGGAGTTGCACTTTGAAATAAAAGTAAAATAACCTCTAAAAACCATCCATGGTCACTTTAGATGTGTCCATGATAGTGGCCTTCGTCATTGACAGGCTCATTTGTGGCCTTTTTTACCTATGTGATCTGTTTTCATTAGTTTTGAGGCCCGAACGGTGTTCAATATTCACGAAACTTGGATAGATGTTTTCTAATACCATTTTAAATGTCATAGAAATTTCAGCATGTTTGGATCTTTTGAAGTTTAGTCAACCTGCCTTTGACTTTTCACAAAATGGGCCCTTGTATGGCTGTTTGAGGTCCAAATAACCTCAGATTGACTTGAAACTTAGAGGTATTAATTTTAGGAGTATCTTGAAGTATCCATCCAAATTTCATGTGATTTGGATTTGTGGAAGTAGATTTTGACCAGAGGATCATTTGTTGCATGCTCTGAGTCAATATCCCTTTGTATTGTAAGTAGTCAGCTTGTTTTCTATCCAAATGATGTTCAATTGATTTGAAACTTTGAAAGGTTAAATTTCAGCATACTTTGAGTCTCCGATCCAATTTTAATTAGCTTTGGCCTTCTAAAAGTAGGATTTTGGTTAGTGAACCCAGGGTTGGGGGGTCACTGGCCCCTAAGCTGACATGTAGTTAAAGTAGGGTCAGACGAAGTCTCCTTAGGTTAAAATTTTGCATATTATTTATGAACACGACTTAAGCTTTGCATCCTAATTTTATCAACTTTTGTCACTTGGAAGTAGGACTTTGGTCAGTGACCCCAATGTTTGGGGGTCACTGACCTAAAGTTGACATGTTTATTGAACTTGGGTCAAACGACATTCATTTAACTTGAAATTTTGCAGAGCCACTCTTGCATGTAATTTGAGCTTTCTCCAAGAGTCTCAACTAGTTTCGAGATGTATAAGTGTCAGTTGTTATAGTGACCCCAAGGAGTTGGTAGCTAGTCACTGATGCTTGGGTTTGAGTTGAAATGAAGTCCAAATACTTTAAAACTTTGAAGCATCATTTTGAACCATTTTTTGGAGTTGCTATGTGATTTTTAACTACTTTGGTAACCCAAAAGCCTGAGTGTGTTCGGTGACTCCTAGGTTTTGAGTTAATGAAATCTAAGTTTGGTGCTTGATAAGTTGAGTAACCAAATGAAGTCTAGTAACTTTGAAATTTAAACTACTGAACTTTGAGCTCATCTGAAGTCTTCTGTGTGAGTTGCATCAGCTCCAAACATATGGCTGCAATACTTGACTTGGCATTCCACAACCCTGGGTTTATGTGCCCTTTAGCTTGGAATTTGATTATGATGTCTTTACTGCAACACTTGTAATGTTTGTGATTTTTTATTAGTCAACAAAGAATTAATTTAAAAATAAGGATCAAACTCTTGATGGTAGAGTTTGTATTAGGATTAGACTCCAGGTTTAGTAAAATTCCCATGCTGATAGGGAAATGCTGGATTCCAAGAGGAATAGAGTCCATAGTACCAATGACTCCTAGGAATCGATCTATATAAGGTGGATGAGAACCCCTAGTTGATCATCTAGAATATTTGAAAGCATTCGCAGTGAGTTCACAAGATTTATTTTGCACCAGAACACAAATTTCTCGGTAAGTTCTGTTTCGACACCTATTTGAGACCAGCATTTTCTCTCTGAAATGATGGTGTAGTTAATTAATTGAATATCTTTGGGTAATCCAAGAAGCCTTTGATTTAGATAATCCATAGTTTCCATTTTAATCTAACAAAAGTTCAAAATATAGTTTGCATCATCATGCATCTGGACTCTATGTCCTTAGAAAAAAAATAATAATTTGGCAATTAGTGCATGTTGTTTCTTAAATCAAAATTTCCGCGAAAACTATAGATACAGTTAATTTTGTTCTTATCTCAGTTCTTAATTAAACTGCATCATATTATTAATACTTGAAATTATCATGGCTATGAAATTGGTAATGTGTAGTACTCACATATCAATACAGTTGGATTGATTAGAACTACTTTTCCGTCTAATAATTCATAAGGGAATGTTTTGGTAATAAGATCATCGAGGAAAGGAAACATGATTTCTAGGGTATTTATCAATATCTATGTTTGGTCCTGACAAATCCCCCATAATTTTGGCAGAATCAAATCCTCATTTCATGTGATTTCCATATTCTACCTCCCCCCATCGGATTTCTAAATCATCTCATCTAAAATAAAGGATATAAGAGGCTAAATCCACACCCAAAAGATACAGATGCACATAGGCTGGGCCAGCTCGAAACCAATCCTTGCCCAGCCCACCTTGGGTCGGGCTTGATAGGCAATTAGGGCTCATTTAATAATTGGGTCGCTCTTAGATTAAGTGATAGAAAGCCCAATGCTCGGCCCAGCCCAAGTAACGAATGAATATAATTTAATTTAATTAGTGTAAACAATTACTAAAATGGCTACAAGATTAGGGGTGTTCATGGGTCGGCTCGGCTAGGTTAAGGCATATCCAAGCCCGGCCTCGACTTTAGAAACACTAGCCAAAGCCTGGCACAAGCCCAACATGGGCCATAATAGTTAGGCCCAAGCTTGCCCATTTAATCAATTGGGTTGGGCCGAATCGGGCTTTTTATCAAATTTGTGGGCATTCAAGTTGGACTAATTGAATAAAATTACATATATTCCTTACATAGGTTAGGCTTAGTAGGGCTTTGGGCTTTTTATCACTTAATTCAAACTCCGCCCAAAATGGGTTGGGCCTTGACCAAGCTAGTCTGGCCTATGAGCATCCCTACATATATTCGATAAAAAAGTCCAATTCGGCCAGCCCCGATTGATAAAATGGGCAAGCTTGGGCCTAACTTTTATGGCCCATGTTGAGCTTAGGCTGGGCTTGTGCCAGTGCTTCTAAAATCGGTCTAAGCCAGAATATGCCTTATCTCGGCTTGGTTCGGACCATGAATGACTCTACCAAAAGAGTACACCCAGGTTGTGAAAATCCTCATTCGTTTCATAATCCTAGCCAAACGTGGAACATTGGAGATCCTCAGTTATAAAATCTTTGATGAGGGTTTTTATTTTCTAAAGGTAGTGAGGAATTCTTGGAATTGCAGATTCATCGCCTGTTGCCACACGTGCCCTAAGTGACTCTAGTACTGGTAATTCAATTCAGTACTTAAGGGCATGTTAAAATTGAAGAGATAAATGTGAATTTTCAAAAAGACTTCTTTAATTTATCTCCCCCCTAATGGAAAGAGAGTAAGGGGAATAGGGGAGGATCTAAGGACATCGTTAATGTTCACCTATGAGCAAATCGCATATTGGTAATATGTGATCCAATCCACGGGGCCCACTTAGGTATATATCTATCAAAGGAAGGAGAGCTCATGATAGGTCTCCTTGTGCACAAGGGAAAGCCAAGAAATCATCTCAAACAAATTATCTTAGTAGTTGATTTAACAATCTTAAAATCTATTTTTTTCAGATTCAATCTAAAGTGACTGGAGGCTGAAAGAGTATAAAATTGGGGATGGCAAAAGTATCAAAGTTGCTCAAAGGTAGGCCTAAGTGTGTCCTATATAGCTTGACTATATATAGTCTGCTTGTAGAAAAATATTCTCTGCAGTATCCCTTGATTCATTTTAGTATTAGAGAGGATGTAATTTCACAATTATTTCTTCAATTAATTTCAAAATTATTTCTTCAATTTTAAACATTTCTAGAAATGGAAGTCTTACAATTACATTCAAGTAAAGAAACTAGCATTGAGAATCCCAAAAGTTGGTTAGTATACTTTAATAAGAGCCCTTTATATATATTAAAGCTCTAAGAATGGAGGCCTCTGGAGGGTGTTACATCAGCATCCCTTATTTTTCTTTTTTTCTAGAGCATCACGATAGTATTTCACGAAATTATACGTGGCGTGGCTTCCCTAAAATCTCTCCTTCATTAACTGAAGCCACCCTAAAATCTCTCCTCCACAATTTCAAAACCTCTTTCTCATCCCCTAAAGTTTCTCTTTCTCATTCCTAAAATCTCTACTTCATTTTATTCCCCTTATCCACAAGTAATTGACAATATTAATGCAGCCACAGTTTTTTGTTCAAAATTCAAAATACCCTTAAATCTCACCCACATCAATTCAATTTATACTAACGCCCCACATTATGTCCCTAATAGATTGATCTCCAACGGGATATAGTTTTTTTTTTCCTTTTTCCTTTTTCTTTTTTTAATCTTTGAAGTTATAGTTTTTAACCTTTTGCTTCCATATGATTTTCTTTCTTTTTTATTGGTGATTTCAACCCATACATTTTTCTTATTTACAAAGCTTTCATAGGTGCGACATTATAGTTTTTTATATCAAGATGAAATAAAAGATATTTAATTTTATTAATTTTTTTCATCTTTGTCTTTTTATATGATTATTTTTATATCCTACCCTAGGAGGCTGTGGACAACAAAGAGGCCACACAAATGGGGAGAGGAAGTCATGGGAAGGAGAGTCCATACAAATTATACATATAAAATATATAATTTCATCATGATTTATTAGTTAACAAAATCTATGTTTTTCTTTTCTTCATTTCCTTTATCCTCTCTTATATAATTTGATAAAACTATCAAATAAGCACACTTTAGCATCAATAGGGTCTCTTAATTTACTATTCAATTAGAAAATGCCACTAAATAACAATAATCTTTATGTTTAGGAATATAGCCAAATAAATATAGATCCTATCGTTTTTTTTAAACAAGTATTACAGGCTCAACTATTTTATTTTTTCATCAATAAGGAAGCAAAAGACTAATACTAACATCTCTCTAAAAATTATTATTAAAATACTAAAAATCAAAAAGTTATTAAAAAGAGAAAAATCGCAATGGACTTTGACATAAACAACATTTATTATTATTATTATTGTTTTGGGCTCGATCTTAGCACATGCCTCTATTGCTAGTTTAAGATAAAGTGCCGAAAGGCTGAATCCATATGCACAGCTCCTGACTAGAAAATTGAAAGAGTAGACCCTACACAGCCAAATTCCCTTCCAAGACTATCGTCCGGTGGATTCACTCCATACAGTCCTACCCATCCTTATCCTTTTACTTTTCCTTTTCCCTATCCCTAGATCAAATGATCTCCCTTCCACATCATCAAGCCCTATATAAGATGGACGGTCAATATCTCATGACAGTACCTTCTTGATTCTCTTCTAACCATTTACATCCGGACCATGAATTCTCCAGTTCCCCATAGAAGCAGGTATGCACTGGAATCCTTCCTGCCGTCAATATCTCACGTGAACGTGCAATCCAAAAAACAAAAAGTGCTCACATTTTTCAAAAAAATCGAGGAAAAGATGAAGGAGGTGGCGATCTTTCAACCGTGCTGGAACATGTGATCCCTGTTCATTGACAGCGATCTCTAAGTTTCTTCCTACCCGACAAAACCCACCTTCAGATTCCTCTGTTTCTTCTCAAAACTTGGCTATTTCTGCAGCACTCGTTACCACTTTGTTCAAAACAGGAAATCAAATCGCTGCGTTTTTCTGGGTTTTGCTTTTGTTCCTGGAAAACGTTGTTTTTTCGTGATTTTCTTTCTTGTTTCGGTCTTATTTCAGTTGGGTTCCTTTCATTTCCCCTGAACTTGGGAAATGAGTGGTTGGGTAATGAAACTAGATTGGTAATTGCATCTGGGTTCGGATGGAATTCATTCAAAGGCGCTAGATCTCAATTGGGACTGGTGCTTTCATTAAAATCGAGCTACGGAACGATATAATTTAGTAAGTTTTCCTTTTTGACGACTAATTTCAATCGGCTCCGATACATTCTATTGAATCTTAGCCCAAAAAAGATAGATTTAGACTGAAGCTTTCAAGGAACACTGAGATAAATCTTATCAGATATCTGTTAGTTTTAGTAGAAGTGAGCTGGGTCTTGTCTGTTGCACCGAATCTGTGCAAGCTGATTGATACAGAATCAGATTGGTTCTGCTTATCTTCGATAAATTTCATCTGGGTCTAGTTTGTTTTCTTGAAAAATGGCAAATCTGGGGCAGGGTTCCGGGTATAAATCCCTGACAATGGTGAAGGTGGGCTTCAAATTGCCTTATTACACGCAGTGGGGTCAGAGCATCCTCGTTTGTGGTTCGGAACCAGTGCTTGGTTCGTGGAATGTTAAGCAGGGTCTGGTTTTAAGCCCGTTTCATCGAGGTGGCGAGCTTGTATGGTGTGGAAGAATTGCAGTGCCAAGCGGGTTTGTTTGTGAATACAGTTACTATTTGGTGGATGATGATAGAAATGTGGTGAGATGGGAGGGTGGGAAGAAGCGCAGACTGATCCTGCCTGAAGGGATTAAGGGAGGAGAAGTGATTGAATTTTGTGATCTTTGGCAGGTGCTGCTTTCATTCCCTTCCTTTCTGTTTTAGTTGTTTTTGGTATATTATCTATTAGTTTGTTTTGCTTTAAATTTTTGTATATAGATCGATCTCTGTTGATTCATATTTCATTGGAGGTTATCTTGTTTGTTTCTTTGGATTTTGTTTTTTCTGTTCAAGAGTTGTGTTTGCTAAACCACAAGCACGTGCCAATAAAAGATCAGAACAAACCTTTTTCTTTGATTTGGATTTCTAATCTTTGATTTGGATTTCTAATAGGTGGGATATACTTTGGGCCCCACAAATTTCTTATGTATCCAACATTTAAAACTGTAGAAGAC
Source organism: Sextonia rubra (assembly GCA_037013555.1). Lineage (NCBI taxonomy): Eukaryota > Viridiplantae > Streptophyta > Magnoliopsida > Laurales > Lauraceae > Sextonia > Sextonia rubra. The sequence goes on from JASUAD010000001.1 coordinate 73,424,851, forward strand.
TAGATCTTGAGAGAGAGAGAGAGAGAGAGAGAAAAGAAGTTGTAGTGTTGTACCTTTTCATTAAATATCCACCTTTTTCTCTTGCAAAGAGAGTATAGAAATGAGAGAGAGAGGTAGTTGTACATTGGAAAGACAATTGGAAATGACAGTTTAGAGAGAGAAGATCCTTTTGCTCTCTTACAAAGGACTGATAGATATTTACTACTAGAAAAGGGACTGATAGATATGAAAGGAAGTTGTGCTACATTGCATTAAATGCCCACTTTTTTCTATCTTGCATTGAGAGCAGTGGAGAAGACCATGCAAGTTTCCCTGCTTCTCCTCTTACAGTTCAATTATTTTCTTCCCTGCTGGGGACGGACTACTGCAAACTCTATTTTCTCAAAATCCCGAATCCGACCAAATTGTACAGATAATTGTTTGATTCGAATGGGATGGGATTCAAAGGCTACCTGATGGAATCAGGTAACTATGGCCCAAATCAGCTTTAGGCACTGACAATAAATTGATATTTTCAGCATTTTTTTAATTATTAGTGTTGACTAATACTTGCTGTTATGCATATCTCATTTGTTTCTCTGAGATGTCACAACACTTTCATTGTGTTGTTGATGAGGTAAAATATGATGCTTCATAAAAGGAAATGATTTTATTTTGTACTTTTGTTCAACATGCATTGTTTTTAAGTTGTGCAGTTGTTTAGCTGGTGGTTCCCACTTTTGGTTGGGCTAATATCTTCCCATTTATTATCCTAGCCCTCCAGTGGAGGGTGATTTATGACCCTTCTTAGGTTTACACCCTGGCACACATTATATGATATTATGATATAAACAAAATTATAACATAAATCTTAATTCATGAAAGCATCGAATATGAAGTGTCCAAATAATGAGTAGTGTCCATTACCATTTACATGCCAGCTATGGTTGGGAATTGGTGTTGGAAAGTGACAATGTCATTTAGGTATAGCTACGGCTGGTGACTTAACTTATATGCTAGACTTCCGTTTCTTCATGATTGCAACAATTATATTATTTACAAATTTTACTGATTAATGTGCATATAGCAGCAATTTCTTAATAACTGCAAACTTTTAAAAGAATATAATTGCTGTTAGATGACTATCACTTGTCAATTAGGTTTATTACCAAAATTAAAAAAAGAAAAAATGTCAATCAGTTTTGGAACCTACATCTGAAATTTTGGATCTGTCTTCAAGTGCAGACTGCATCAGAAGCTCTCTTTCTCAGAAGCGCATTCAAGAATGTCATCTTTCAAGGAGGTTGGAATCGAGATTTGGAAACTCAGCCTGGAACCTATAGAAATAACTTGGATCAGCAAGGTGTAGCTTCTCAAATTCTAGTTTTACAACTATTTTTATTTTCTCAAAATGTAAATTTCTGATTAGTTATAAATTTATCTGATTTGTACGCCTGTCACACATGTAGTAACCACAACTTTTGATTTCCATACACAGGTACCATCCTTGTTCAATTCAAAATTAGCTGCCCCAGGATACCGAGCGATGCATCAGTAAGCTCCTTTTCACCAAAAGGATTAATATGATCCTATGCATAGTATTTAAAAACTTGTACCTGTGGTCTTGCAGTTCAATTATCCAGTCTATTGATATAACGGAACCCACAGATTAGACTTATCCAAAAAAAAAAAAAAAAGGAAGAAGAAGAAAAAAAAAAAGAAAAAAAGTGGATTGGAAGATCCTTGACATTCATCATTTGCTCCTTCTGTTAATTTTGAACCCCTGTTTCTTTTCGTTCTTGACCATCTATTTCCAGCCCACAGCCATTCTATCAAAGGTTAGGATTCTCTGTAATTTTTTTAAAGATTCAATAAGGGTAACTAGAGAAGCTGTTTTTGTGAAATCCCGTCCAGAATAGGTTCATCGGGATGAGTGCTAGAGAAGCTGAAAGGTGCAGGTGTAGTTTCAGGAAGGGTTTCTGTAAAGCCTGTTTTCAAGGACTCCTTCAGGAGTAGTTCTTGAGGAGAAGTCTCCTTGAGAAGATTGTGCAGAATTTCCTTTAATGAATGTACACATGATCCCCCAATATGGCCTACACAATCCCACGATACAGTTGTGATATCATAACTCGATAAAAGAAGAGAATAGAATAGAGTTTGTCCCCATTTTATAGCCACCACTTTATGTATATAATTCTCAAGAGCAAGTCCCCTTTTGAGAGCCTTTTTTAGGTACATGAGACACACTATGATCAATCCAGTTCCCTCACACCCACAACAGCAAACCCAACCACCTCCCACCCACTGCAAGGCCAAAGTTTGACACTCATTGAATGTTGGATTGAAATCTTTAAAAAATGATGCCTTATGAAACCATTAAACTTGAGTGTCATATATTAAGAGGTTAGAAAGGCCTAGCGAAGTTGAAATTTTTTTCACATGTAGGTCCCATTTAGATCTTTCAATCTCCCATCCACCCACGATTGATACGGCCTTAGGTTGGCCCCACAATGGGTGGTCGTATACTGTTTGCATGGAAAGGGTACACACTTGAGCATGACCAATATATATGTAGGGGATTGATCTTCTATGCACCCATGTTGTGGGGCCCACCTGAGGTCCCATCAATCGATGGAAGGGGAATCAAAATATCTTGATGGACCCCTATCTATTGGGTAAGTTTCAGGCCCAGCAGATCTTCCTAACCCTTGATCCAGGGCCCATAAGTTTGTTGGTTTTTAAATAAAAAAGTTTTAGTTGATCCAATGGTCTAGTCCTATTTGGATTGGTGCATTGCAAACCCTTGAGATCTGGGTGTGACCATTCAGATCAATGATCAGATGGGCCCCACTAGGAGGTGACAATATTGCACCCCTCACGCATGGGGTCATTAGTCTCTCCCTCTCTCTGCCTCTCTCTATATATGTACGTAGAGATATCTATGAGGAATGTTCGTGTGCATCTATCTCTTACCATAGGGCGAGGGACACTTACATACTTGAAAATATTCATGTGAAGAAGAAGGAAAGCCATGTATAATCATATGCAGAAGAGGAATGTTCATGTGCTCTCTCTCTCTATATATAACAGGGAATGGTTATCAAGTGCGCACAGTGCGCATGGTGTGCACTTGTGGTGGGGCCCACTGAATGGCCCATTCTAATAGACCACACATAACATCCCTCCTGAATTGCACCTATCCCCCAAGTTTGGGTCCCATCCGAATAAATTGGACTCTTGGATCAATTGCGCACCAATTTGAATAGATTATACACCTTTAAAATTGTGGATCCTAGATGGAGAAGATATAGGTGAGGGTGGGGCTGAGTTTTTGTAGAGCGGAGGGGCCCTATGTGGGCCCCATGTCGAGGTGCGCACAGTCATCTAGTGTGCATGGCGTTCATGGGATGACTACTCTATAGTAGGAGCCCTCATTTGACCGCTGATGCTAACGTTATTGTGAACACCGGCTCTTTTCAATCGATCCAATGGTCCAGTGGATTTGGATGGGTGTTAGAGGCTAGGACGCATGACTATCAAGGGGTCCTTGTTTTATGGTACACTTGGATGGACCATAAAGTGGGCTCACTTGGCGTTCAACTGAGGGGCTCCCTATATATATAGACTTGTTAGAAATCGCAAGGTATATTCAAGTGCTATACAAATTACCGAGCTAATCCGAGTTATGATACAATATATATCTTCATCTCTATGCAAACTAAATAAAATAATTAAGAGATGATAGTTAACACATTTTCTTGGTGATCTAATCCGAGTTATGATACAATATATATCTTCATCTCTATGCAAACTAAATAAAATAATTAAGAGATGATAGTTAACACATTTTCTTGGTGATAATAACACTTGTATGGTACAATGCGCATTGCACACCCAAGTTATACTTAAATATGATGTTTGGTGGTTTGTATAGGTACCGTTAGATATATCTCTACAAATTTAGCGCATGATCCATCCACTTTGAGTTATCACCAAAATTATTGTTTGGTTCCTTGAAGTGTATCTCCATGTGTATAAACTCAATGCTTGTGGACATTGCAGATATCCCTACCTACAGTATGATCATATGAATATCTGTCCTTCACTAAGTGGCTCAGTGTTTTCTTATGACAAGGAAGACATACATTTATTCACTCATGTTTTTGGGTGCGTTTGGTGTGCCCAATCTAGAATTGGATAGTATATATAAGCAGAATGGGAGTTTATCAGTTCTGTTGTGAAACTCCACGTGGGATCTTATTTTCTTCGTTTTAAGTCCTACGTTAACATTTATAGTATCTGAGGTTGGATCTGAATCATAAGCTGTAACCAATATTAATATGGGCGGAAGGGAATCTTGCATGCTGAATACTGCTGGGAGGATTTTTTGTCATGGTTCAATAGATGTTACTTAATACATCAGTGGCAAATGGGGTCGGGTCCTGACCCCCACCCCATACTGACTCATTTTTAGAACTGCTTAGGTTTCCTAGGCAGAAACCAAGGCAGGTCAATTTGACTTGTTTTGACCCGCATTGGATGCAAGTCAACCCGACCTGACCCAGTTTGACCTGCGTAACTCTCTGACTGGGTGGCTCAACCTAGTTAACCCTAACAAATAAATGGACGCCACCACAAAATCGTGAAGACTTAAAACTTGAAGTGGAAAGTACGTATACATTTTGGAAATGAACATAAACCTGAGGGAAGTAATTTGGGTCATGCGTGTTAACCCTAAGCTGACCCTTTTCTTTGTGGGTTAGGAAAACTTAACCTGTGACTGACCTACATTTCATGCAGATCAGGTTGGTGGGCTAAATAGAGGTTGGGTGAGCAGGCCTGTCAAGTTTTGCCACCCAACTTCTATATCGAATGTTGACATTTTTTTTTTTTAATGATTGACATGAGATGACACCTTTTGCAGGTTTATGTGACTGGTAGTTCAGTTCAGTTAGGACAATGGAAGGCTTCTGATGGTCTTAAACTTAGCTATATGGGTGAATCCTTCTGGCAGGCAGATTGTGTATTGTATGAAGATGAATTTCCAGCAAAATATCCTTTGGGACTCCTGATCACATGTCACATATTTTGTAATTTTTTTATATATGTATTTTCTATTTTCTTGTTTTAACTCTATGTTCACTGTTTTCATATGTTTCAACCTGCAGTTTTTCTTTTTCCTTAATAGCCTATCTACATATAAGTACTGTCAAAAAACAAAAGCAGGAATTGTTTCCCTGGAAGTTGGTACTAATCGGGAGCTTGTGCTTGATTCTGCTTCGGAAAGTCAACCAAGTTACATTTCTCTGTCTGATGGAATATTTCGGGTAATAAGATAACCAAATAATCATGTGACATCCTGGAGTCCCACATCGACTATAGAGAGGAAAGTGAATGGGTTTATATATAACGCTTGCACTCTTACTATGCATGAGGCCTTTTGGTGGGTTGATGCCCACCAGAAGCAAAACCGTGAGGCCCATGGGCCAAAGCGGACAATATCATGCATGTGTGAAGAGTGGGCCGTGACAAATGGTATCAGAGCCGACTCTCGACTAGTTTGAGTGTGGGTCCCTGCCGTGGCCTGGTGCAAGTGGGCGGGTTCATATGTGGGCGGGCCAAGAAGGCTGGCAGGCTACAAGAACTGGCAGGCTACTGCACAGGGACGTGCAGCCCTAAGGGGGGTGGATTGTGACATCCTGGAGTCCCACATCGACTATAGAGAGGAAAGTGAATGGGTTTATATATAACGCTTGCACCCTTACTATGCATGAGGCCTTTTGGTGGGTTGATGCCCACCAGAAGCAAAACCGTGAGGCCCATGGGCCAAAGCGGACAATATCATGCATGTGTGAAGGGTGGGGCGTGACAAATCATTTGGTCCACAGCTTCAGAATGTTAAGTGCCTTGAGATAACCAAGTCTCTGTGTGTTGGATCCATGTTTTGGCAATCCACTATTGGGTGGACTAAGCCCACCATGGGTCAGGGATGACCCAAAAATCTTCCACATTAGAAGATCCTTCCAATCCGAATGTTGTCCTGTGTTCCATAGAATATGGAGTCATCTGTCTATTTTGAAGCCAAAAATCAGTCACCACTCACCGGAGGCCTAGAACCTTCCAATGTGAGAGATGTTTAGAGAACTGTCCATTCACATTGGGCTATGAGCTTCATTTTATCTAATCATGTATCTGGCCTTGATCACTCAGATACCTAAGAAACCATTTATCTCGAGGTAGAGATCCAAATTATTTTGTATAATAGAAGTCAATCTTTTTGTATCTCATTTATCATACATCTCATTACATTTGTTTACTAGAATACCTGATAATAATTAATCTGGTTGAATGGGCATTACTTTTCACTCAATTTTTATCAGGAAATGCCATGGAGGGGTGCTGGTGTTGCTATTCCTATGTTCTCTGTCAGGTCAAACAATGACCTTGGAGTCGGAGAATTTCTTGACCTGAAGTTGCTTGTTGACTGGGCAGTTGATTCAGGGTTTCATTTGGTTCAGCTTTTACCAATTAATGACACATCTGTGCATGGCATGTGGTGGGATTCATATCCCTACAGGTAAGAATGTGATTTTCTTTACTTTTATTTAATGTCAGGGTGCACCTGGAAGTTGGATGTGCCCAAAATGAAATCACTAATCAGTTTGAATATTTTTGCTTAATGTGAAGATATTGCATAATTTTTGCCATTCTTATGTTGGCACATTATTTAATACATTACCTCTGAGTGATTTGTTTTTCTTCTACTTCTTACACAACAGCTCTCTCTCCGTATTTGCATTGCATCCTTTGTATCTGAGAGTACAGGCACTTTCAGAAAATATTTCAGAAGAGATCAAGGTGTGCTCTATTTAAGAATTCCCCTGGTCATGCTTAGACTTATTCCGGTTATTTTAGGAATTCTTAGGGCTGAATATAATTTTTATATTGTTTTTTTGTTTGCAGCAAGAGATCTTTAAGGCAAAGGAACAACTGGATGGAAAGGTAATGATATCAAGTTCTTCTGATAATTAATGCAAGGTAAATATAAAACATTCCACAAAAACAATCGGCCCAGGTTTCCAGCCCAGGAAATCAAAACGAAACTGCTAACTATAGTATAATTGAGGCACTGATTGAGCAACCTCGAAATTTGTTTACCTATTTTTTTGTAGAAAACAACATTAAGTATATTAATTTCTTGTGTGCTATTTTTTCACTGACTCTTAACGTTGCAATTTATCTGGAAACTTCTTTAATTATATGCAATTCATGTGAGTTGTGTTTTTTTTTTTCCAACCATTGATGTTCGGCAACTCCTTTGCCTTTTAATTTGGGCGATGCAGGATGTTGATTATGAGACTACTATGTCTGCTAAGCTTTCAATTTCCAAGAAAATTTTTGATGCTGAGAAAGATGTGATACTTGCCTCTGCTCCCTTCCAAAATTTTTTTGCTGAGAACGAGGTATTTCTGGTGTTAATGGTTTTTTCAGAATTCTCTAGTTGTTGTCGTCTTTGTAAATGAAATTTGCTTTGTATTTCAATATTTCTTTGATTTTCTTATAACCAAGGATCAAAATAGTGTTTGTGTTGGATGTAGCAGCCGGTGGTGAAAATGCTACATTGCGGTCGGTATGTAGTGGCGTAGCAGTGTGAATAAAAAAAGTTGTCATATAATTTTGAAAAAATATCCAAAAAATTTAGGATATTAGAATATGTTAGAATAACTAGCATATTCCAATAACTAACATAGGAGGTGTAGCACACCCCTTCAGTGCATAGAAGTTCTATATTGTTGAATAATTATAATACAAAAGAAAAAAAAACAATATTGATCTAATTTTTCCCATGTATTCATGTTGGTTAGTTATATTAAGTTGGATTCTATGATGCAGTTCTAAATTCATAATTCAAATAAGGAATTTAGTACAACTGTAAATAACAAAGGATATATAAATTAAAAAGTAATGCTTAAATAAGGTTTAATGTTCAAATTTAAAGTTAGAACCAAATAACAAATTAACTCTCATCAAAACAAACAATGTACTTTTGTTGAGGGTAGAGAAAAGAATACCTCTACCAAAGGGGGTATTTACCACGATATACTTAAAGAGAAGAACCCCCTGAGAGGAACTCTTTGTATCGATTGCATTTTGGTGAGATCATGTGCTTGTTTGTTGTTCTTTTATGCAAAGAAGGGAAGAAGAGTTGCATAGAAATGTTGTTTGGAGAGAAGAATGTAAAAAAAAAAAATAAAAAAAACCTTAATTTGCATTTTAACAATTTTTGAATTTAGTAGCCTGTCTCACTGGGTTGCTAAATACTATTTAGTGTAGTGATTTTGGCCCCTACACCCGAGTGTAGACCGCTATGTTGATCCATGCCTTAATTTTTGTTGTTTTAAATTGGGGTGCATTTGTATGTACTGCAGATTGCTAGGATGGATATTTTGGTGGATTGGATGGTTATTGATCTGTTGTAACCATTTGGCTGAACTGAAACAGGAATTACTTGGGTGTGCTACAAATCATAATCCAATGCATTTTATGTTGTATCTGAAATGAATTTGATTAATTTCTGAATAAAAGAATTCTACTGCTTGATTTTTCCTTGGGAATCCAAATGCACCCATTTAAATTTAGCTGCAATCTTACTGATATGAACTGATAAACAGGACTGGTTAAAACCCTATGCTGCCTTCTGTTTCTTGAGGGACTTCTTCGAGACCTCAGATCACACACAATGGGGTCGCTTTGCACAATTCCCGAAAGACAAGGTAACTTAGTCTTTGTTTCCTCTCTTGTGAGTGATTGTCTTGGGGTTCTCCTAAAGAATCTTTTTTTATCTTTTGGCAGCCTTTAAAATTTAATGCTCCTTTATGATTTTGGTTTTTAACTTTTCTGTGGGGCCATACCATTCGTTTACTTTGGTTGTCTGCTGTCATGTCACAGACTCTCCTTTCAAACTCTAATTTCATTTTTCTTTTTTCTGCTTTCAGCTTGAGAAGATTGTTTCAAAAGATAGCTTGCACTATGATGTTATATGCTTTCATTATTATATTCAGTTCCATTTACATCTACAGGCAAGTAAATATTCACTAAATCTTCTGTTGCACTGTGGTTTCCATAGTGCAATTTCTTCCATACTGATGATTGATTTTATTGCTTGGCAGTTGTCAGAAGCAGCAGCATATGCTAAAAAGAAAAAGGTTGCCCTGAAGGGGGATCTACCAATTGGGGTGGACAGGAATAGCGTTGACACATGGGTGTATCCAAATTTGTTCCGTATGAATACATCTACTGGAGCACCTCCAGATTATTTTGATAAAAATGGGCAGAATTGGGGTTTTCCAACTTATAATTGGGAGGAAATGTCAAAAGATAATTATGCTTGGTGGCGTGCTCGTTTGACACAGGTTAATTGGTTAATTCACTCTTTTGTATGCTATGTTTTACAATGTCATGCTTATGAGTTACAATTCGATTCTTTTTCGATTGAATGAACTGCCATTGAAAATGATCTAAATCTTATGCTTGAACTTATTTTGCAAGAATGCTGAGATTTTATAATTTAATATTACGATTTGCAATTTGAACTGTACAATGATTAAGCCTGCAATTCCTCAAAGAAAAAAGTATCATGATTTTGTTGTCGTCGTCATCATCATCAAAGTCTTGTCATGTTGAGGTGGCTACATGAATTCTATTTCTCCATTCCGATCTATGTTGAGCTAAATCATCGGATAGGTTGCACTTCTTCAAATCTATTTTTACCACCATCCATTTTCTCTTTGACCCACCCCTTTTTCTTAGTGGGCCATCAATTTGCATAGAAAAACTTTTCCTTAATAGCGCCATTACTAACTTGTGTTGGACATGCTCAAACCATTTCAAACGAGCCTTCTTAATTTATCACCTTCTAATTCTACTCCTAAGTGCTCCTGGTAGCTCTTATTTCTAATTCCATTTTTCCTAGCTAATGTAGGCCTTAGGGTTAAGGCTTGTGTAGGGGTGCCGAAACATGTGTCCAAAGAAACTTTGAATCGTCAAGAAGACTTCAACATACGAGGACACATCTCTCAGGGATAAAACCTAACTCTATTAATCAATTAAGTCTAAGAATCTCTTCTCTACAATGCCATATATATAGTAAAAGCAAACTTAATGTCTAAGCAAGCCCTAAGCTATTAATAGAAACTTTCTTAATGGCAATGTAATTAGAATTTTACTAATAAAAATAATATAATCCTAATCTAATTTGAAGATGGACCGCTTGTGGGGCTTAGACTGCATCATCCTCCCCCAGTTGAAAGAAGAGTTCGTCTTTAAACTCGAGTTTGCTTTGGACTGCCTCTGTAAATGTGGTGAATATGAAGGAATTCCTTTGTTACAACTGCCAGAAACTCTTCTTTGGTGGCTTTGGTTTCTCAGGATGAAGAGTAATCTGTTTTCCACCATGCATGAATGTATATATGTTGTCATGCATACCATGAGTTCCATTTTTGTCATACATCCATGGACGGCCCAATAATATATCACCATCCATGGGTAGCACATCACACCGATTGTATTTTGTTAAGCCTCACAAATGGCAAAAGTAACTTAGCAAGTATGTTGAATATGTGCTTGATCACCAGTCATCAGCCATTTGACAAAATAAGGGCGGTTGTGCTTGTAAACTTTCAATTGGAGGCGATCAACAAGAGCTTAGGAGATGAGATTTTCACAACTTCCACCATCAATAACAATTGTGCAATTTTGTCCTTGAACTGTACCCGCGGAACGGAAGATATTTTTTCTCAACCATTTATTTTCAACAGTTGGTGGAGCTTATTTGATGACGAGAAAAGCTTCACCTGTGGTGTCTCCATATGTTTCATCAATTTCCTCACTTTCAATATCTTTCGGATCAGTGTCAGTACCCTGTGGATCATCTAGGATGTTTTTATCATCACCTTCAATCTCAATCAAATGTATTCGCTTTGGATATTCTACTGCGCGATGCCCTAACTGTTGATAATGAAAATAAATCATTCTATTTTGACCTTCAGTCCTTACAAAAATCTTTCCTAACAAACCATTGGGTTTAGCATCTTATATAGATGAATTATTTGGTGGAACCCAGTTGGATTTTTGTGCTTCATGGTTTACAATTCCCTCAGCTTTGATAGCATGTTGGATGAGTTCATCGACATTATCAAAATGTTAGAAGGTAAGGATATGCTGAATGTCTAATCTCAATTCATTGAAACATCTATCAACAACCTCATCATCATCTTCATTCAAACCACGTCGAGCTTACAGAGTCAGAAATTCCTTAGAATAATCAATAACTGTATTGGACCTTTATTTCAAGTCTTGAAAGCTGGAACGTAGATCTCTTGCATAGTTGACAGGGAGGAATTTTTGCTTCAAAGTATTCATCTTAGTCCATGTTTCAACAGGGTCCATGTTTTGATTCCTCCGTTTTCTTTGCAATTCAGCCCATCAAGTTGCAGCATAATTACGGAATCTAGTGGCAATTAGTGTGACTTTATGGTTCTTAGTCATTGGGTTGTGTGCAAAAATATTCTCCATATACACTAACCAATCTATGAATTCAGCAGGTTGTAATTTTCCATCATATTCGGGACTCATGAGTTTAATTCTTAAATCTCGATTATCATTATTAACTGGTGGATCTCGTGGATTCCGAATATTTGCACTATCATCACGATTGTGATTCACACGCTAATTAGTTTCTAAAGTTGTTACCCCAGTTTCCAATTGTTGTAGGGTGGTTTGTATACCATCAACTTTTGTAGATAATTCTCTAATGGCACCAACCAAATCTTTAATTCAAGAAGATGAAGATTCGACCTCAACTTTCTTCGTAGGAGGCATTTTTTTTAATGCAAAATTTAAATCTGACTGACCTGATATATAGATTTGCGCTCCACTAACAGACTGGCAAAAACAGATCGGAAATTTGATTGTAGATGGCTCCGAAACTACAAAAACAATTTTCAGCCCTTGATCTAACGGGGACTGCTTCTACTGGTGCAGTGGTGATCTTAGTAAAATTTAAATTTGACTGACCTGATATGTAGATTTGCGCTCCACTAATAGACTGGCAAAAATGGATCGGAAATTTGATTGTAGATGGCTCCGAAACTACACAAACAATTTTCAGCCCTTGATCTAACGGGGATTGCTTCTACTGGTGCAGTGGTGATCTTAGTAAAAGAATCAGAGGTGGGTCAAAGAATTGTCTCGGATCTGAAACTAGGCCTAACACCGTGTTTTTTTTTCTTTTTGCCTTGAACTGTATGGCAGAAAAGGAAACAATAGAGCCTTGCTTTGTCTGTTTCGTAACTCTCCTTTGCAATGAGATGAGGAGGTGGGAACTGGAAGAACTGCGACGATGGTGGTGGCAATTGTCATGCAATACTTATGGGTGGCAGAGATGGTGGCGACGATGGTATATATAGGGGGCGAACGGTAGAGGGCGGCGTTTGCATAGCAAGAACGAGGTACGCTGCTCTAACTCTCTTTGTTTTTTTTTTCCCGCTCAACAAAGCAGGGGATGGGTTGACAAAGGTGGAGGAGAGGAAGGCGAAGAGTTGTTAGGGTCTGCAGTGGTGCGGTAGGATTGGGGTTGGGAATAAGGGCTGTGGGCGAAGTCTTAAGAGGTGAGGGATTTGACGGGATAGGGCTTCCAGTTTGCCGGGGAGAGGTTGTTGGGGTTTAGGGATGATGGGGTGGAGTCGAAAGGGGCAGACAATAGGGGTGTGGTTCGGTTGACGATTAGGTCTGGGATTGATGTGTTCTGCGCGGGGTCTAGATCTAGGGTTGGGTGTCGTGATTGTTTAGGTTTTTCGGTGGTATTAGGCACGATAGTGAGATAGGTGTGGCCAAAGGAAGGTTGGAGATGGGGCTTGGAGATGTGGTGGTTGTCTGGGGTACAGCGATTCGGTGATGAGGGTTTCCGTTTGGGTAGTAGTCTCGATGGCTTGGGGTTTTGGGGATGAATGGTGATGGGAGATGATGCGTATGGCAAAGGGTGTCGAAGATGGATGAATAGGGGTAATCACACCGGAAGATCATGTAGATCCATTGGCTCTGATACCAAACTGAAGATCCTTCGGCTCTGATACCAAACTGATGCAGGCCCCAAAGTTAGGGCTTGCGTAGGGGTGTCGAAGTACGTGTCCAAAAATACTTCGAATTGTTAAGAAGACTTCAACACACAATGACGCACCTCTTAGGGATAAAACTCAATTCTATTAATCAATCAAGTTTGAGAATCTCTTCTTTACAATGCCATATATATAGTAAAAGCAAACTTAATGCCTAAGCAAACCCTAAACTATTAATAGAAACTTCCCTAATTACAATGTAATTAGAATTCTACTAATAAGAATAATATTGTCATGACCCAAATTCTGGGGCCCTATCGGAATCTGAGTTATAACACATTGGCGTGCAATTCATAAGCATAAATCAAATAAGCACATAAGGCATAAGCATTTTTTATTAATATAAATCCTTACATATAAACCAACCAATAGAGCTTTCAATGTTTAAAACTCCAGAATAAAATCCATCAATAATAATTAAATGTCCAATACTAATTATCTCTCTAAAACTACTAAGTTTTTGAATGTATCTGCTCTCCTCAGCCACACATGCCAAACACTACGGGCTGATCTTCGCAAGACTCCGGTCCACTCGCAACTCTGTTACCCGTAAGGGGCAACCAATGTCAGTATGAACTGGTGAAGGAATTCCTACCAAACATACAACCATTATTAACATAATGGTACCATTTAGGAAATAGAATAGTAATAAACAATAAATAATTCAATCAACGAGTGAATCTCACTCCATGACACATTTCTGAACTACATCTTTGCACACTATACACATCGTTGTACCTCTCGACATATCCCCCCTTTTGAGATGCTACTCACACATCTCCTTATCTGACGTCCCATAGGACCCACTACTTCTGGACCTTAATGTCCTATCTTTCACATTACCAAGCAGTATAAACAATTTTAAACCGAATCCAGTGGTTCACCAATCTCATAACCACAATTAATTCATACCGTGCTAGTAGTTCAGAGCATGGTCATTCCCACTAAAATCAGGCACAACAAAATTCATAAATCAAAATATTTTCCTGTCTAATATGTACCACATACCCATGCCTTATATATTGAGACCATACAATCATTACTCTTTGTATATCAATATAAATTAATTATAAGTATATATAACTGCCATCCATTTTCATTACATTCCATGAATTTCATGGGCATAGCTTAATTTATCCAAGAATGCAGTTTTCGATATCGTTAAGTACCCTTAAAAGCAAACTTTACCCCTTACACATTAATTAATGTATTGTGGAAGGGTTCTCATGTAATTCCAATAATTACAGTAGGGCCTATTTATAATTTCCCAATTAATATATATCTCACGAGACTGAAATCCCTAAATATACTCATCGTCAACAACAGGACCCTTTTCTGTCATCGTCTGCCTCACGCCCGTGCTTGCACGAGACATCAGATGGAGGGACATCTATGGTCCCTTCCTCTGGAGCCCATCGTGGCCGTGGTCGCCCATGGGTCTAGGTTCAGATCCATGGAGTGGATCATCCATCAGATGGCCCACCTGGGCCCACAGCTCATGACGGCCAAACCAGTCCCAGTTGCCCTGTTCCACGAAAATCTGGGATTCCACCCTGGATTTCTATTCTACAAGGAACAATCGGTGTTGGAAAGGCTTCATCAACATTCACTGTCACTGTTTTGAAGATTTCAAATAGCATAAATCGGTCCGAACATAGATTGGGTTCCCAACTCCCATCATATAGGGTCGTCAATTTCTGTTTACTTCTCTTTTGTTAGAGAAGAATCAATCTATCATCCTAATAGACCTTTTGGGGGTGGCTCAAATCAGTTGACAAAGTCGATCACAATTAATCATCCATTCCAGACATATAACTTCGTAGTTCAGTCTACAACATCGACATCTACTGGGGTAAGTAATACAACTTCTGATGCTCTAATCAGATCTATTATTAATTTGGCTATCAATCATCGTAACCCCTTAAACAAATTTTAAAATTGTAGGAAATCCCCTCACCTTTTGTAGACGTTCACAATATGTGGCCGAGAGGACATTCCTCAACTGCTATACGGCTGATCACCTCCTCCTTCTCCTTCTTCTTTTTCTCTTATGCTCCCCTCTCTCTGATTCTTCCTTGCAGTTTTAGAAAAATAAGGTGAGATGAATAAGAGACTCCCTATCTATATATATATAGCCCATCCCTTTCCATTCTTAGTAGAGGTCACGTGCAGGACTCCTTTCCTTCATGAGTCCTGTACAGCGAGATTTCCTTCCAAGTTCCCTTTTCTTTTGGAAAGGATGTGTCGAACAATGTTGGAATGGGGAATCCTTTCCATCTCCAGATTGTTATATCTTACTAGGATATTTCCTCGAGAGATTTAAATCTAATTAAACATAGGACCCACTAGTCTCAATCATCTAAATTAAGACTCAAAGGTAGGTCTAAAATTCCTTGATTATAAATCTAATTACACCGAAAGGTCTGTGAAGACCTTGGGTATGACAAATATAATGCTAATCTAATTTGAGGGGGGACTGCTTGTAGGGCCTAGACTGCATCACTAGCCTTACCTCATATCCATCTCAACATTCTCGTCTCTACTACATTCATTTCATGCACGTTTTGTTTCTTGATTGACCACCGTTTTACTCCATATGTATTGGCTAGTCCAATTGCTCTCCTGTAAGAGTTTCCCTTCACTTTTGTTTGTATACACCAATCATAAAGTGCTCTATAAGCAAGTCTCCACTTCAACATCCCGCCCTTATTTTATATTTAACATCTTCCTTAATCTCTTAACTTTACTAATTAATGAGGCCAAGATATTAAAATGAATCTCTTTGTAGTATCTCGAGCTTCAATTCTTATAGGAGTCTCAATTCTTTGCACTTCCCCATTGAAATTGCAATTCATAAATTCTTTCATTGTACGACTTATTTAAACCAGTTGAAATCTAAGGCCTCTTGCCATCTTTTAGGTTTCGCATTCATGGATCTCTAGTTCATCTAGCAACACAATGTCAACAGTAAACATATACGAAGGTACTTCCTCTTGAGTTTAAGGGTTAACTTGTCCATAATTAGTGAAAAGAGTTAAGGGCTTAAAGTTGACCCTGACGCAAACCCATAGTCACTAAAAACTCACCTGCCTCTCTAATGGTAGCTATTACACTTGTTATCGCTCCCTCATACATTTCTTTAACAATGTCAATATAACCTCTTAAGATACTCCTTTTATCTAGAACCCTCTTAATCATACCTCTAAGTACCGAATTGGACGCTTCCTCTAGATCAATGAAGATCATATGAAGATTTTTTTCTCTTCTCTTGGTATTTTTTCATTAATTACCCAAGTGAGAAGATATCTTTCATAGTTGACCTCCCTGGCATACAACCAAATTGATTCTCAGATATCTTGGACTTGGTCTCTTGTTTAGGTCTTTGCTTTATTACTCTCTCTCATAGTTTCATTTTATGACTCATAAGTTTAATCCCACAACAATTTAAATGGACTTTCTTTCCTTGTCCTCTTTTAATTTTTGTTTTTCAAGTTTCTATCTTTTGCTCAAATATTATCTTTTATTACTTTCACTAGGCAACCATTAAAAAGCTTTCTCTCTCTTAGTATAAAACCAAAATCAACTATTAAAAAGCTCTCTCTCTCTCAGTTTAAAACCAAAATCAACTATTAAAAAGCTCTCTCTCTCTCTTAGTTTTTAACCATGGTGAGGGTATGTTTGTGTGATGAGAGGAATCTTTGCTTGAGAGGAAAATTGTTTAGATTTTTCGTGCAATCCCTTATTTTGTCAGCACATTTTCCTTATGGAAAAGGAAAAAATGAATTGATTTTTCTTGAAAGAGAGGATTCGATTTCCTTCATCAGGGATAGGAATGTAGGACTCCTCTCTTCTATAAAATGAATATCTGAGAATGGTATCCTCTCAATGCACAAATGCACCCTAAAAAATACAAGGTGAGCCAATTGTGTGAGTGGTTACTTGTTACCAATTGTGTGAGTGGTTTCTAGTAAGGCATCTATCACCTGAATAAGGTCCCTTGGTCTCTAGAGGGAAAAGGAAACCCCAATTAGGTGGTGGAAATTATTAGTTAAGCATCAGTGGAAGACAATGTATCATGAGTAGTTCGACGAAGGAAACTGCACACCTGTGTCCCACCAGCGGTTCTGGACCATGTACATGAAATTCAGATGGTGGGCCCTGCCTCAGGGGTTGGTTCTGATCTGAAATTTGCGTGCTCAGGTGTATAGGTGAATATTTTCCTTTTGATGAAATTAGGCTTTGATAATGGCCACGGAGACTAATGATGACAATGCTGTGATACACACACAAAAAGACATACATCTCTACATATATATCGTTTTGAAATCCTTACAATTTATGATTCGTAAATTTATGTATCACAATTCTACGATCCGACTTGAGTTCTAAAATCTGGATTTTTGTGTTGTACTAGACTTGCCATTTCCTTATTTGCATCATTTCTATGACTATTGTCTTGTTTTTTCCCTCTCAGATGGCAAAGTATTTCACTGCATACAGAATCGATCATATATTGGGATTCTTTAGAATATGGGAACTGCCGGATCATGCTCTTACTGGTTTAGCTGGCAAATTCCGACCTTCCATACCTCTGAGTCAGGTATTAGTTATTTTCCTTTGGTTCGCATACTGCATCTTACAACTAAAAGTGGTATACTAGTCAGACTTGTTTATAAATAAGAGTATTTTATTGAGAAAAGGTGAAGATCTCTTTGCATATAAAGGTAATGGTATAACAAGCCACTGAATGTTAAAAATGGTATAACAAGACAGTGTTATCGATGTTCATATTTACCCTATTGATTCTGCTTTTAGCTCGCATATTTGCCATTATGTTATCTCTTAATGTTTGAGAAAAGAATGACATTGAGGCAAGCATGCTTATTTCTTTGAAAATGAAGGTGAATATCCATGGAACTTCAGCTCTTTTGGTCACCCAAAATCTGTTGTTTTTAAAACCTTCTTTCAGTAGGATATGGTTGGGGTGTAAATTCCCGCTGAGCCTTGGCTCTTCATTAATGCTACTGCTTTGTTTCTTGAGCATCTGTGCACTTACTGGATCTAAAATAAAATGGGATTACTTCTCATACATGGTTTTGAAGTATCCTACCACAATGGAGCATATGGAATTCCCTTCTGATTCTTCATCATCTTTAAATTTTAAATCAGCTCATTTTTGGCCTACAAAATTGTTGGTAATAAACCCAATTTAGGAGATGGGCTTCAAGGATGCGAATAATCATTGAGCATTTGTTTATGGGATCATGAATGGAAGCATCATGAAACTGTTTCCGTCGAATCTAATTCTTCCCAATGGTGATACTCTTGGGGGTGGGAACTCCAAACTTTATCTTAGCGGGCTTATATTATAGAAGAACCCATGTGATGCATCAGTATGCCAACTATATTGGTAAATGTTTACAGTTTTGAGAAGCACTGTGTCTAAAACCGTAATGGCATTGACAAATAAACAATAAAATGTAGAAAAATGGATCAAGTAACTGGTATTCATATTCACCAAACACAACAAAGATTTAAAAATAGAAAATTCAAAGTAAGTATCCTCAATATTTTTTTTAATCATAAAACCCACAGGAACTTTCTAGAATGGTTGTTTG
The DNA here is from genome assembly GCA_037013555.1 of Sextonia rubra. Taxonomy (NCBI): domain Eukaryota; kingdom Viridiplantae; phylum Streptophyta; class Magnoliopsida; order Laurales; family Lauraceae; genus Sextonia; species Sextonia rubra. The sequence goes on from JASUAD010000001.1 coordinate 73,443,623, forward strand.
ACGATGTTGATATATATTCCTATATATATTGAGAAGTTTTCTGGTCATCATGAATTCAAATAGTAATCCATGAGGTGGGCCTGTCAAACTAGTCAACTTGTATAAAAACTAAGAAGAAAATGTAAGGAAGGAACGCCGAATTGAAGGCTGAAATGGTGGACAATTCTGTGTCCAGTGAGAAAAACTGGTTGGTGGGTCAATTGGCTAGGGTTTTTCATCCAATTTATTTCGGAGACATGTTTAGATGTAAAGGAATCTGGGTCCTCTACAGACATTGCCATAGAGGTTTAGTTTTCTCTATTATCAAAGTTAGCCAATTGAGGGTGGAGCGGGATTTAGAAGGAATTTTGTGCGTAGGCAGCAGGAGAAGTTTTTCCCCATCTGATAGATATCCACCATTAGAAATCAAAGGAGAAGTGTCATGGTTGAGAGAGAACTTTTGGGGATTGGAATTTACAAAATGCAAACTTAGGATGCAAAAAAAAAAAAAAAAAAAAAAAAAGAATTAAAGATTTGCAATAAATATGTAGGAGAGCAATCTAAACAAAATGGTGATAAAATCATGTAAAAATAGGAAAAGTAGCATTGTAAAAATGACAGACAAATGAAATATGGGAAAGTAGACCAAGATATGGAGGAGAAACTGAATGAAATGTGTGTCCATGTGTATATTTGCTCGCACCTGTGTGATAGAAATGAGAGAGAAGGAAAAATATGAGTGAAATTTGGACTCTGGATCACAGAAAAAATGAGGACAGATTTGAGAGAACATGGGAGAGAGATGAGTAAAATCAATGTAGAGAAAAATACTAGGGGATGTAAGAGAGATGAGTGAAATGTGTATGAAGTCGATAAAAATTGGGGAATGACTGGAGAGAGAGAGAGAGAGAGAGAGAGAGAGAGAGAGTATTTATTTAGTTTTGTTTATCTAAGTACAATGACCAAAATACCACTTCTGTGATATAATTAAAGACCCTTCCATCATGTAATTAAAAAGGCCCCCAATCTCCTAATTACACTTCGAAAGCAGGTGTCATAAATAGAGGTTTCACTAGGTGCGTGCATGTTTGTGTGGTGTAATTACCAGGCAGCTATGTGGAAAAGGATTGTAAATACCCTAGAAATACCAAAATAAAGTCTTCAAATCACTACACTATAATCCTACAACAAATCCCTTAAAGAAGCTGCTTATGCTACCCTAGAAGACGACATACTATTCCTTGTACATAACTTCAATCAGTGCTCTTTTACTTGGATGGAAGATTTTAAGTTTTCTATATGGTTGTAATTGTTGCCTTGGCAGGAAGAGCTTGAAAGGGAAGGAATATGGGATTTTAATCGCTTGAGCCGTCCATACATTCGGCAAGAAATTTTGCAGGTTTGCGTCTGCTAGTATAAGATCATTTTATGTACTCTCTTCATAGTTGTATTATCAATTTCTCACACTAACTTCTCCCTATAATATTATTTGGCTTCTAGTCATTCCTATTTTGTTCTTGGTAATCATTGCATTTCTGAGTTTACAGGATAACTTTGGAGACTTTTGGACTGTTATTGCATCGAACTTTTTGAATGAATATCAGAGGCATTGTTATGAGGTGATTTTGATTGTCCCTAATGTTATTCATTATTGTTTTCCTTTTATGCTTAGTTGGCAGTTGTGATGTTTGGAGTTGGTGTTAGTATATCTTATGTAGCTGGGATTCAAAATTTGAAGCATGATCAGCAGAAGAGGTAAACAAACTTAATCATCTGAAAGATCTTCCAAAGGATGGTGAAAAAAATAAATAAATAAACCGCAAAGGAAATTTTTCCTTCCATGGAAGAAAAACCCATTTCGAATTTATGACTTAGTCGTAAGTCAATCCCTCCATGTTGCTTGACAAAGATCTTTTGTTGTAAAATGTAGACTTTGTAGTCAATTCAAAAAGAAAAACAAAATAACAAATAAAAAATAAAAAAGAAGAAGAACAAGGTGATGAAGAAGAAAATAATAAGAGTCTAATCCTACTCTGAAACCACACATAATGTCCAAATAGAGAGAGGGCAGAGAGTTGTGAGGGAAACTAGTGATCTCTCCTTGTGAGAGACTTCTTATGTATAGCTTTGTAACAATGATCCCCTTTAGTTTTCTAGCCGGAGACGATTACAATAATGCAGTCATCTTAGATTACAGAGTAAATCTTTTCTTATGTCATCCATTTCTTATGTCATCCGTCCACTTAAGTATGCAAATAAACTGGTGCAGATGTGTATATGGGTCCTATCTCATTGGTGAGGAAGTCCTCATGACTGCTTTCACTACACTTCTCAGGTGGATCCAAGAACATCAAGTTTTAGTCAGAAATTGATGCTTATCTCATATCATTGCGTTGATAGAGATACTCACATGCTGGTGTTTTGATGGCATATGAGGAAGAATGATAATCCACTTCAATATGCTTGGTACACTTATGGAATAAACACAAAAACAAAGCCTGGATCGATCCTTGCATGTGAAACAACCCAATAAACTAAGAAAGGTTGTTGGTCTTAATGGCTCCCAATGACTGATTTTATAGAATACTATTTACGTGAATTTAGTAAATCCCCAACATAGTTGGGATAAGTCTTTGATGATGATGTTTGATAAATCCCATAATAGTAGGATTGCAAGGGTTTTGACCATCTAAATTTAACAAATAAATAATATGGTGTTCTGCAAGCATAATTGTCAAAATCAGTTCTACTTGGCTTGGCTTGGCTATTGGTTCGAACCAAACCACCCGATAGAAAGTATTCATTCTAGTTTTGGACCATTTCAGTTGAAATCTGGATTGAAATTCCGGCTTTCGGACCATTCCAAGCTGGGCTAAAATGTCATGACATGAAACTCGGGGCCGTTCAATTCCACATCGAGACTTACAAAAGTATCTCTCACATGCATGTGTCAAATCCATTTGCATAATAAAATTTCAGGCAGACTTAATAAGAAATCTTCATTTAAAAATATTTGAAAGTTAGATAACGATGTCAATCTGAACATAATAAAATGAAAACAAAAAACAACTCCAAAGTTCTTGGAAGTTCAACTATATAAAATAATAAAAACTAGCTTTTCTTCATTTTCTTCTATTTGAGTCTCCCGCTTAAGTGCGCATGCCAAGTCCTATCTCTTCTTGATAACTTGTATCATCATTCAACAGAACATTTTGGTTACTTGCTTGGGGCAAACCAACAATCTGTACAACTGAGTGCTTCTAGTCTATTTGTGAATGCAAACAAAGGTTAAATGTAATTACACAACAAATTTGAAGTAACATCCAAAAGTCCCACTCATGAGCAAGGTAAGGCGGAGCGGGTCAAATCTAATGACAACATCCTAACCACTTGGTAGCTCAGGCCCAATGCTCAAGCACCCCAAGTGATGTAGCAACACCAAGATCTCGTTGGGAAGAGAATTGTGGTCCACATATGGACCCAATAAAGTTTAGATATTTTAAATTTTCTGTTGTTATTTGGTTTCTAATTTTATTGAAAGAGTTGTAATTAGGATAATTTCTATTTTTGATTGCTTTCCTTGTTTGATTAGGTTTCTTAGCAATTAAGACTTCTTTTCCGATTTAGATCTCAGACTTTGATTAATAGAATTTGAGTTGGTTTATCCCTCTAAGGTGCATCCTCATGTCATCATCTTTGCAGAGATCTATTATTGTGTACAACAATTTTCCATCGTCCTTTGGCACTTCTTCATGCAAACCCTAACCCTAGGGTTTGCATCAATTAGTATAGGAGCAAAATGGTCCTTCCAATCGGTGTGATCAGATACTGTCATCTTTATTCCATTCTTTCCATTGTCATCATACTTCCACCAGACAACTGATCACCATAGAAACCCACTTCTATCGACTTCAAGTCCATTGAAACCCATTGGCAGCCCTTAATTGTTCCCCACCGTTGCTAAATCCCACCTGAACCAACCCACCTAAACCAAACCCCATCAAAGTCGAAGCAGAACCTTGTCGCCAAAAATCCCCTTGTCGAAACCAAAATCCGCATTTTTTTCCAGCGCTAGACCAATCGACCCTAAACCCTATCACCAATTTCAAACCAAAAATTCCGAACCCAAAACCCAAACAATCCCTTCCACTTTCTAAAATCCTACCATAACGCCATCGCTAAAATCACCCTTAGTAAATTCCATCCCATTCCATCATCATAGCCAATCGAACTGTCTTCCATCAACTTTTTCAAAACCCTAAATGAAACCAATGATGTTTTAGTTGACCAATATTTCATGGGTTGAGAGTAGACATACAACATATACCTGCCTTCAAGAATTTTGATTATGTTGTTGAGATCATCCAACAAGATATCAAGGTTGAGGACATTACAAATTATCAAGGTCGAAAATTTATTGCATCTAAATGGGCTGCACAAAAGACCCCATCAAAGATGGATTCTAATCCATTCTCCAACCCTGAAGGCCAGAGTAAGATCATACGTTTTCATTGTAAACAACATGGGCATCGATCATTTGAATGCCCAAAACTCATAAAACTCACATCTCTTTAGAGTGTGGCTGGCTTTCCACCATGACCACGTGTATGTATTGATTTGCATGCCATGAGTTCCATTGTTGTTATACATCCATGGCCATCTAATTAATATATCACCACTATCCATCGGTAGCACGTCATATCAAACTGTATGTTTGTAGTCTTAGCCTATGGCAAAAGTAACTTGGCATGTATGTTAAACTTGCACTTCATCGCCCGTCGTTAGTCATCACATGCCATGAGTTCCATTTTTGTTATACATCCGTGGCCATCCAAGTAATATAGCACCACTATTTATCTGTAGCACTTCATAGCAAACTGTATCTTTATAGCCTTCACCAATGGCATAAGTAACTTAGCATGTATGTTAGACTTGCACTTCATCACCTGTCCTTAATCATCAGGGAAAGATAGGGACTATAATTCTTCGAACCTTTAGCTTCAAGTGTTCCACAAAAGCTTGAAATATGATATTTTCACAACTACCTCCGTCAATCACAATAGGGCAAATTTGACCATGTATCATACTTGTTAAACGAAAAATATTTTCCCGCAACCATTTCTTCTCAACAATTGGTGTAGTCTCTTTTAAGAACTATCAGAGTTTTAGCACCCTCCTTTACCATTTATCTTATTCTAGATAATATTATTCTCCATAATCACAATCTTATTCTAGATAATCACAATTGGGCAATTACAATTATTTTGTCCCTCACTATTTCACTATTGGTTTCCAGTTATGTAAAGATAGTCTCTTAACTAAGGCCTTACAAATTCGAGGATAACATTAAATTACAAGGTAATCATAAAATATTCACATTCGCATCAAACAATCCATCACACATAATGGTGACATTGATGTCCTTGCTTAAACCCACAATGTGTAAAGCATGTGTACCAGTCCACAGCATTATCCATATATTTAGCCCCTATTTGGCAATTCTAAAATTTGCCTCTTCTCCTCTATTTCTCTATACTGGGTAGAAATTTTGGGAAAATAGAGCGTTTGGTACCACTTTCTTGCCTCTGCCCATTCTAGAGAAGTGAAGGCAATGCCTCTTATTTCCACATGCCCCTCAATGAGGCACTTGAGAAATAGAGCCAAAAAATAGGAGGCGGTTTTTTCGGAGTGAAAAATGCCTAGTCCTGTTTTTTTATTTTATTTTCATCAAATTTGAGAAAGTAAATCAAGATCCAAATGTAAAAATGTTCACAAGATCAAACATGGCTACACATCCAAATTTCAGCTGTTGGATCATTACTAATCTTGAGATATGTGCTAAGAAATATGAGCCATTGGATAATTTTTCCTAATTCTGTGGGCCTCAAACATAAGATTGAAACCATTGAAAATGTTTAGAAGGCTTAACACAACTATAGGGTCAATTTTCAAGGCTTTATTCCTTGTGGATCTTGGGATATTTGTGAAAAACTTTCAACCATCGATGTAACACAGTTTAATTTTATTTAAGTCCACAGGCAGTCTCTTTTTGTCTTTTTTATTATTTTGTTTGAGACAATAAGTCATGAGCCAAACCATTAAAAATGTTTATATGGTCAATGATCTTTAGGAGACCGAATTTCAGCTGTTGGATCATTGCTAATATTGAGATATTTGCTAAAAAAATGTGAATTATTTGCTATTATTTTGTAAAATTTGTGGGCCCCAAACACAAGATCCAAACCGTTAAATCTCATTTTAAGGATGAACATGGCTATAAGGTAGAATATCAAAGCTTTATACTTAATAGATCTTGAGAAATTTGTGAAAAACTTTCAATTACTGATTTAAAAAAGTATATTTAAAGTAGATCTTTGTATTACCAAACACAGTTTGATTCTAGCCTCTTTTTTCTGTGGTTCTTTTTTTAATGGCTCAATTTTGAATGGTCTATAAGAAAAAGAGTAGACCTACCAAACAATCCCTCAGCATGCTTCAAATCTCAATAATATCAAGTAATAAAGCAGCTAATACAAAGTCAGCATGTTTTAAATAATTGATGGCCATGCATTCAGATTTCAATTCATTAACTACTACAAATAAATCTGAATTTCTGCAGATCAGCCATAAGACAAAACAAATCAGTCCCCAAAGTGGTCCACCTACACTTGGGCCATGAGTCAACCCTTATGAGGGTTCCGTCCAGCCCTTTTGAAATTCTATTATGATCTCAATCCCATAGCTGGCATACATTCTAGTATTTTACACACTCTTATATAGTTCAATTTATTCATCAATTTCCAACTTTTGATCAAGATCAAGACTATATACTTTTTTTTTTTTTTTTTTTTTTTGAGGAAAGACTATATACTTTGAGAATGAAGTAACTGTCATATAGAGGAATAGGAATCATTCAATTATTTTATGTCAGATTACAATTACTACAAGATTTGCACTCCAAACTAATGTCGACCAGCTACCAGCAACTCTGATTTGGGTTTGGTATATCTGGAATCTAAACATTGGGGTTCGGCCATAACCTTGTACCCACCAGACCTATTTGGCAACCCCAGAACTCCTATATGGTATTGCAGTTTTAACCCTACGCCCAAAATCCTATTTCTGCCAGCCCAAAGTTGCGATCTGGGTTCAAGTAAATCGCTTACATTTATCTCCACAAGTAAACCAACCAAATCTCACAAAATTCATTTAGTTGTAAAATCAGGTAAACTGTGTATGGTGTCATGGTGGGTAATCATCCATAAAAGGTTTTATAGGTATGGTCGGCCTCTTGCTATATCAATTAAGAAACATGCCGGCCACAAGATGGGAGTTGGTTGGGTTCAAAAACCCAGTTTGTGATATGAGGTCAAGGGTTTATACCCTCTCTCACCTATGATTATTATCCAGTTGAGTTTATACCCTTTATTCCATCCGATTAAATTATGTGGCTACTGCTACTTGCATTAAATTAAATCCTGGAAAGAAAGAAAGAAAGTAAAAAAAATAGAAAGCCTAACTAGAATTGTGAATACACAAATATTAGATTATCTACTCACCTTTGATAAGCGATAGTGGATTTGGCAATGTGAAGATTACTAAAGATCATCAATAGATATGCCTAATGCTGGTTCTTGCCTTCTCCAGTTCAAATCTTTTTTAGAACTTTCTATCTTCTTGGTTTAAGAACTAGGGCTTGGAGTTTGAGTATAATGGGAGAAAGGTAAGAAGAACGAGAGAAAAAGATCATGAGGATGCTTCTCTACCATTGACTTGTATTTATAGTTTGGGTTCTCTTTCCTCCTCCCATTGAAATCCTATTTTGTGTTAAAAACACACTTTCCATATTGAGTTGCAGTCCTTCAGAGTAACACTCAATAGACAAACACATAAGTGATGAACTGATGATTTTGTGAAAATTTCTATCTTGAGGAGAAGATCCTTTCTTCCTTTTATCATTGATAGTTACTTAAAATACAGCTTTAATCAAGCTAATTACAATTAGGTACAACTAGGATAATCTAATATAAAAGGAATTAAGAATATCTACAATTGATCCTATGACTAAGTCGCCAGCGTGGGTTTTAATAGTATGTTGGGTCAAGGCCCATTTAAAATACAAGTGAGCCTACAGTGGGCCTAAAATACATGTGCTAATGTTAACATCCCCCGCAAAGTTGATACTGATCAATATGTAACAATTTGAAAACCAAGAACTTGTGATGTGGCTAAGGAAGGCCTTTAGTGAAGATATCAACTAGCTGGAATTTAGTGGAGACATAAGGAAGGCTGATTACTTTGCGACCATATTCATCCCGACTAAAACAACAAACCACCTCTATGTGGTTGGTGCTCTCATGGAAAACTAGATTTTCAGTGATACGAATAGCATTGGTATTGTCAGCATGAAGAGTGGTAGATTGTTTCTAAGGAAATCCAATTTTGCAAAGTAATCTATGCAACCGAAGAATCTCAGAACAAGCCGAAGACATGGCACAGTACTCAAATTCTATGGAAAATTTCGACACTTTAACTTGTTTTTTGCATTTCCAGGATATCAATGCTTCACCCAAGTATAGTATTACGGAACTTCTCAAACTATGCTCTAGGTGCTTGTTTAAGGCCATATCAAGAACAACTAACCAAGAGACATCCATTTTGGATGTAGAGGTATATCCTTGTGGTAGACGCATATAAACCTCCTACTAGAGATCACCATGTAGGAAGGCTTTTGTCACATCCATCTGATAGATGGGCCATGACTGAGAAGCAACAATGGTAAGAACTATGCAAATAATCATCTTAGCTACAGAAGCAAAGGTCTCCTCATAATCAATATCATATTCTTGTTGATTTTTCTGTGCCACTAATTGAGCCTTATAGCATTCTAAGGAACCATCCGGCTCCAATTTAATGGAGTACATGCATTTACACCCAATGGGTTTAACAAAAGGAGGGTAAGGCACAATATTCCAAGTGCGATTTCCTTAAGTGCATCAAGTTTCTCCTGCATAGCTTGTCACAAATAATCAAGTTGTACCACTTGCACATAAGAATTAGGAATCTGAACAAAAGAAAGAGAAGCAATGAAGTATGAGTAAAAGCTAGACGATCAGGAGGTCGCAAGATGCAAGTCAACCTACGATGGGGGGTAGGTGGACTAGTATGAAGTATAGAAATTGGATCAAGTGCCTTATTGGTATTAGTGTTTAGGGCTCTGGTGTAGTGGCTTTTTGCAATCTACGCCTTTCATACACAAGATTTGGTTTAAATTGTATGACTTAAGGAGAACTGGGATTAGGAAAATTAGGAAGAAATGAGATGGAAGCAGGTTTAACATGATCAACATGATTTTGAAAAAAATACTGATTTTAAAAAAACGCAACATTCTAAGACACTCGGATTCGATTAACCTTTGGATCATAGTGAAGAAACCCTTTTTGGTCATTGGCATATCTTAGAAATGCACAATGTGTAGATGGGGCAGATAATTTTGTTTGCTCTGTTGGAGGAAGAAGAACAAAGCATACACACCTAAATGTGTGAAGATGAGAATGTGTGGGTTGTGTTTGGAAAAGATGATAGTAGGGTGTTTGATATTCAGTGCATGGAGATGGCAACCTATTGATTAAATGAATTGTTGTGGAAAGGGCTTTCGACAAAAAGTGGGCAGGGACCTAGGATTCCAAAAGAAGGGAATGAACTATGTCCAGTAGGTGTGTATTCTTTCTTTTAGACACTATGTCTTGTTGTGGAGTGTAGGGGCATGTTTGTTGGGATATGATTCCCTTGTTTTGTAGGTATTGGTTAAAATCTTTTGAGACATATTCTTCACCAAAGTAGGTGCAAAAAGCTTTAATTGAATCGGAAAATTGATTTTCAACATAGGCTTAGAAAACTTGAGAGGTTGCAAAAACTTTAGATTTAGAACATAAAAAATAAATCCACATGAACCGATTTTAATCATTAGTAAAAATAACAAAAAATATTTTAACTAGGAGTGGGATAACACAAGGGCGACTCCCCAAACATTTTAAAGCTAATGAATCATGCATGGGAAAGGGAATGTTTTACTTTTCCCCATCTTACAACTAGTGCAATGAAAAGAGACATCATGGAAAGAAGCTTTGTTATTAGCATTAAGCAAAGTGGAATTTAATAAAAATATCAATGTCTAGAGTTAACCTGCTCTAATCTTTTATGCCACAAATGGCTTTTATTTGAGTGAGAATCACAGAACAAAGCAATCTCAGATTATTCATATCTTGGATAGATTGTTGTAGTGGAAAGAGATCCACAGTTATGCCGCTTCGTTGTTATTTTCCTTGACATTTGATCCAACACAAGTTGGCCAATTGACAATAGGTTTGTAGTTAGATAGGGAGAAAGAAAGACATGGTTCAATGGTAGGGAGTTACATTACCAATAGCAGCAATGGAAATATTGCCACCATCTGCAGTATTGATTAAGAGGTTTTCATCATTATTCCCTGGATTAGAAGGATTTTTAGGAGAGGTCATATGATTGGAAGCTCCCAATTCAGGATACCAGGTGGAGGCTGAAGTTTTGGTTTTACTTGAAAGAGCAAACGCAGAAAACGCATTAACAATCACCTGTTGAACCAATTCGGGAGTCAGAGAAGTAGGTGATACAACAATGGATGTATTGGCAAGAGGAGCTAATGCAAAAGAAGACTCCTTCATGGTCCCAAGGTTGGCCTTTTGTGGTTGATACTGTGGGTGCTTCCTATATTATGGAAGAACATGACCTTTAAGTACAAGATTTTTTGTTGCACTGAGTAGCAATATGGCCGAATTTCTTGCAGCTGCAACATTGAACTTTACTCATGTCTCGGCCTTGCGGTTTTCCCCTGGCAGCAAAAGCAACATCTATAGGATCACTGGAAGCTTCTAAGCAACCAAAGATTGTGTAGTGAGTCGCTGCTATTCACACAGAAGTTCATTCAAACATGTTTCTATTGAAGGTGAAGGCACACGACTCAACAAATTTGACAGGATAGTTTCAAACTCCGACCGTAATTTCATCAATAATTGATCTCTTTGACTCGTCTTATGTTTATTTTGAACAACATTCAAAGAGGCGGTGGGAAGATCTGTATAAATGATCTCAGCATATTCAGCCCATAGGCTAATAAGTTGAGAATGGTAATCTTGGATGGACATGCTTCCTTGAGTATATTGGGAGATCTCATTATCTATGTGAAATCTTCTTTTAGAGTTTTCCCGCTGATAAATGGTTTTCAAATAGTCCCACATGTCTTTTGCAGTTTTGTAATGTCTAAGATGCAGAATAAATTGAGATTCAATGGAGCCTAGAATCCAACTAATGATCTGGGCATCTTTGGTCTCCCATTTGGCAATGGCCCTTTCATCAGTGGGTGTAGTTTCAAATCCATCAATATGACCCTGCAACTCTTTACCTTTAAGGTAAATCTAAAAGGAAGGCCCAGGAGGTATAGTTGTTCTTATTACATTTAATAAGAGGAATTTCACCTTTATCCATCAGAACAGATATCTTCAACTGAGAGATATGACTTCCAAAGTATTGTAAACGAGCAGTGTACCAGTAAAAAAAAAAAAAAATACTGCGATGTAATTGCAGATATAACAGGATGGTGAACCCAGTTTCAGAATTCTAGAGCAGAATTAACAACCAGAGGCTGAAAGAACCTGAGATCTGTGATCAGATCTGAGATCAGAACAAGTCTGTGTCAGGCGACCAGCTCTGGCAGTGGTCGTCTGATCAAGTGGAGCCCAGAAAAATATCCAAAGTGCAATCAGAACTCAAATCAGCAGAGATCCTTAATTTTGTGTCTCACAAATGAATTTGCATGAAAAAATACTCAAGATCCAAGATTTTGGATGGATCTGATGAAAACTAGTACAGAAATTCACAAAACCACAAATCGCAATAGATGAGCTACCTCTGATGCCCAAAATTGTTTTGAAGAAATCTTCAGAAATCCTTGAATATATAGTCGACCAAAATCCTGCCTTCTGTTTTTGCTGGAATGATCAATGGTGGGCCACTGTTTGATCATGACATCTCTGTGATGTTTTTTTAATAATTCCTTGATCGAGTGAAACACCTAGATGCTCCAAGGAACCAGGAATCACCTCTGTGTCTGAATGACTATGGTTGATGAAGATGATTAATCATGATCTCTGATTCCATATCACTGAATAGACAACAACAAAACAGATGATTTTGTGGAAAACTTCTCTCTCTTGAGGAGACAATCCTCTCTCTCTTCTATCATCAATAGTTACTTAAAATACAGCTTTAGTCGAGCCAATTACAATCAGGTACAGCTATGATAATCTAACATAAAGGAATTATCAATATTTTCCATTGAACCTATGACTAAGTCCCCCCACGTGGGTTTTCATGGTTTGTTGGGTCAAGGCCCATTTAAGATACAAGCAGGCCTGCAGGAGGCCTAAACTACATGGGCTGATGTTAACAAAGAGGACATACACAAGTCCCCTTTTTGGAATATGGGCTTGAACACTCCTTATTACTAACGAATTGGTCATTTGGTCCCACTTCTCAAAGTCTGAAGCTCTTATTAATTTAACTCAAGGGTACCACTAATTAGACTATCTAATTAATGGAACAAAGGGCCCTAACTAATACTTCATAACTCCCCAAAAGTCTTACGGTCCTTTCACCAGTAAATCATTAGACAGAAAAACACTCACCAAAGAATTGTTATCTATACAATATAAAATATTCTTTATATGCTCACAAAATAGGGTATTTATGTATATAAATATCCAAGGCAAGTCTAATATTCTCATAAATCCAAGAAAATGAAGGAAATTAAATATATTATTATTAGAAAATAATCTAGCCCTTAATTCAGGGTCTGAGGTATTACACGAAATTCTAGATTTTGCCCAAAATGGCTGATATTCAGATTTTGTTCGAAATTTTTTTAAAAGCATTAAAGTAGTTTTTTTGCTTACATAATGTGCTGATTCATTTTGGATGTTAATAGTTCAAGGAGGAATGCAGCACGGAGAAAAAAATTGTTGCAAAACTCAAATCAAGTTCTGTGAAGTCATTGTGGTTGGAGAAAGAAGACATGATTCGACGTGTACTTTTTGACCTTCTAAAGGTAGGATATCCTGTCTTTCAGAGCGATGAGTTTGGACTATTAGGGCAGTTTGTCATATACACCTGTTGTGTTTCACTATAATCTTAAGATTTTGTTTATTGTTTTGTTTCCCATTGATCTTTAGTAGCCTTGGATCTCAAATGTGAAGTGTCTATATGGTTGGTTTTGCAGAATGTCGTTCTTATCAGAGATCTGGAGGACCCAAGGAAGTTTTATCCTCGTTTTAATCTTGAAGAAACATCAAGTTTTAAAGATTTAGATGATCATAGGTACTTGCAGTACATATTATGGATGGGCAATTTTTCTAATTCATATGCTGAGAGATCTTTCGGTTTTTGCCTAATTGATAGAATCTATTCTAACAAGGCATTTGGAAACTCTAAAAATAAGGGTTTTTTTAGATCTTATTTATATATTAGAGCATTTTCGAACCTCTAATTGCATTTTCTACTTTTAGGGTTTATTTACAAAATATAGCTTTTGCCTCTACATAAAGAAAGTTATGGGAACTGCTTTTTTGTGAGAGACTTTTTAGCTAAAGCAAATGAAGGTGGACAATGCAAAATTTATAGTTGTTTGGATGAAAATGACCTCATAAATTTTCAAAATTAAGAAAATGGTGGGTTCTACATTGTAATTTTTAAAGGGGCCTCTTCCTATGCGTATGTCCCTCATACTATGGTGAGGGACAATTCCTTTTTTAGACCTATCAAGGTCAAAAAGGTCTAATGAGGTGTGATGGTTTTGTCTTTTTACACATTAATACTTTCCCAAAATAGAAGTGTGCCTCACTATAGTGTGAGGGACATATGCACATGAAGATTGTTCATTTTTAAAAGGTGATTTACTAGAATCCCTAAAGGTGGGTCTCAATTACTGCATGAAATAAGAGTTTTTTCTAATACCACTGACTAATTGTAAATTTAAAAATTAGTGATTTTATTCTAGACTTTAATCTAATTAGCTTTTATTAATTAAACTAGAGTTTCCAAACGGCCCCTTATAATTGGATTTAAGAAATTTTGAACAATCAGACAGTCATATTCACAAGGGGATGATAGAACTTATTACAGAGGGATTTTATGTTGCCAATGCATCAGGTTTTGTATAGTTCTCTGATCTGATGCACAAATTCACTGAGTTATGTATGGTTTCAATGATCCAGAATATAGTTATCATAGCCCAACCATGAATGTGGGGTCCTTGGAATGTCTTCTGTATTGGAAAATCCTTGTCATCCAATATTTTTTTTGTATGTCTAGCGAGTAACTGTATTTTATTTTTAACTGTTTATTGAAGTTGAATAGATGGATGGTAGAAGTCTTGTCACCCAAAGGGGCATCCCCACAATGTGTCCTAGAAAATCCATGGCCTGGATCAATAAAGCATCTGCCTCGTATGGAAATGCATGTTAGGACAGCATATGCACTTCAATACAGAACCTTATTTTCTCTTATGTTTCCATTTTAGTTACAATTGAAGTTGGATGTCAGTGCAGCTTCTGGATTCTAAGAATGAGTTTGTAGTCTCTCACTTCTTGTTCTTTGACACAGTAAAAATGTCTTGAAGAGATTATACTATGATTACTATTTCTATCGGCAAGAAACTCTTTGGCGGAAAAATGCACTGAAGACTCTCCCTGTCCTCTTAAACTCGTCTGATATGTTGGCTTGTGGAGAAGATCTTGGTCTCATTCCTTCATGCGTCCATCCTGTATGTTTGTTTAATCGTTTTGTGTGTATTTTGACTGTGCATGGTGCTAATACAAAGAAAAATATCCACAAAATATGCCGACTGAGATATGGGTTTGCTTATCCAGGTTATGCAAGAATTGGGTCTATTAGGTTTGCGCATTCAGCGAATGCCAAGTGAGCCTGGTCTAGAGTTCGGTATTCCATCTCAGTACAGCTATATGACTGTGAGTTCCTCTTGGCCCATCCAATGTGACTGCTACTTCTTTATCTAGGGATCATGGTAATTTGGACAAAGCTGCATCTAGATCTATCAAATATGGGAATTGTACAACCATGAACTTCATTCTTATTTCTGTATGCATATGGGAATAATAAGAGCAACCTCGTTATAATTTGGACAGACCTTCAGGGTGGTTGGACCGTATCATCATACTATAATCAGATCTGACCTGCATTGGGCTGGAATTGAGCCATGTTTAGGCCAGTGAGATGGGCCAGGGTCTGATTTTATAGGCTGATGGCTAAAAACGTTAGGCCTTGGCATGTGTTTGCTTAAAGCTTGGCCCAATTAAACATTTTCGACAGAATAAGATAAGCTTTGCAAAAATGACCCAGACCCAACTCTTTGGTGCACCAGCTGGATTCATACCTGAATTTTAGCCTGATAAACAAATGGGCTGGGCTAGGACAAGCTGTCCAGGTGTGAATCAGCACATGACCAGCCAGGATCAAAAAAGACTGCAGAATCATTTCACTTGCACTGGTTTTCAACATTGTATTAAGCTATTTTGACTAATGTTGAAGAAGTTCTCTAATTCAATTGTTGAATGTTGTTCCAAGAAAGGATGAAAATAGCGGTAGCGGCGGGCATAGCAGCCTATTGTCGAAACGCTACGTAGCTGCGTAGTGGTGCAATTTAAAAAAAATCATTAAAAGTTTCTGAAAAAAATTCAGAAAATTTAGAATATTAGAAAATGATAGAATAGATGAATTTCTTGCAAAAATAATTAAGATAAAGGGGTGTAGCGGTCCCCTCATTGCATGAGGTCCTACATCGCTGTATTAATATAAATAATAGTAATGATCATTTTTTTCACATGTATTCATGTTGTTATGTTAACTTAGAAACTAATGAAAGGCTTCTTAAAAAACTATGTGATGAAGAAGTATCATCAAAATAACCTATGTATTGAACTTGAAGTTGAGACTCAAGACTTAAAAGTTGAAACTTAGGAGTGCAATAGTCAACACCAAATAGTGAATTGTCAATACTCAACTATCAACAGTCAATACAACAAATGTGGAATGATATAATAATTAATAACTCCATAAAACCACTCTACTTATGAGGAATTCTTTGCATCAACTTCAATTTAGCAAAATCCTACGTGCTTTAGTGTTCTTTCAAAGATAGAAAGGGGATCCTATAAGTTTTGGTGTTCTTTCAAGTATAGAAGGGTAGAAGAGTTGAGTAAAAATGTATTTGAAGAGAAGAAGTAAAAAAATAAGCTTTAATATGTATTTCAAAATCTTTTGAAAAATAGCCATCAATTACACTTCGTAGTGACCACATAGCGGTTGTAACGGTCTCGTAATGGCCACTACAGAAGATAGCAGCGCTAAATTCAATTTAGCGTAGCGGTCGTGGCTGGTACGCCCGATACAGCGGCCGATACGTAGCTATTTTCATCCATGGTTCCAAGTCCAATACAATTTGACTGAAAGAATAAATTGATTAGAGTGAAAATTAAGAGAGGAGCAGGATGAGGAAGTGAGGAATTGGAGTAGGACAGAATTTGAAATTTTTCAAAGGGAAGGGGCTGGGGGCATGTAAAATGAATTTTTTTTTTTTTTTTTTTTGGGGGGGAGTGGGGTGGGGGTATGTAAAATGTTTTTTTGAATTTGTAATTAGTTTGCAAAATCTTTCAAGGGGACCCCAACACACCTGCCCCTAAAGGGAGTAGTCTTCTTAGTCTATTAGACTTCTCATTTTATATTATCAACTCATTAATAAATTGGTATGATACACCCATAGAATAGTTTGTGGCTGTGGCCTAGCTGGTTAGGGACATAGTAAAGCGTGTGTAGTGTATGAGTTCATGTCTCCTGTAAAGCTACACACAAACACACACACATTAAAGAACTTCCCATTTGAAAAGCTCCCATGGTTGCTCCCCTATTTTTTTAGGCCATGGAGCCCACCTTGAGCCATTTTAGTCTTTTCACACACTACAGGCCATGAATTGTCACAAGTCCAGTTTAAGGACTTATCACCCCCCCCCCCCCCCCCCCCCCCCCAAACCCAAAAAAAAAAAAAAAAAAAAAAAAAAAACCAGCAATTTGCTAGTCTCGAGCAAAATATGCAATCTAGAGTAGAAAACTAAACTAAACAAGCCTAACAAAATGCAGAAATAAAAAAGAGAAATGCCATTTTCGCTAGCATTTTTAATTGCATTTAGCGTAAGCAGCAAGCTCTTAAACCCCTAGATTCCCCCTAGTAGATGAAGTTATACCTCGTGAGGGTTTGTAGTAAATATATCCACAAAAAGAAATTTTTTTTCTAAACAAATTAAAAACAAAGGTGAAAGAAATTCTCCAAAGGAAAATCACTCATCAGATATTTTCGAAATCTGAAATAATCAAAATTTCAGACTTTTCAAAGTCCAGTTTACAGTTTTATTTTCGAAAACTTTCTCAAATTCAAACCAAACTTGCTTGCATGGTGAAAAATGTATACATCAAAAACTTGTTTCAAATATTCCACGATAATGTTGCAAAAAAATTTTTTTTCCTTCAAATAGTCCAATCCCACAAAATTTAGCAAAAATAAATTTACTTTCAAAGCTACTAAGATGGTTGCCACACTACTATTTACTTCAATAGGCCTCCTTTATCTTACTCTTTTTTTTCAACACAAGGGTTTTTGAGTTCATTTGATATAAGGAAAGTTAGGATCTAGGGAGCAAAACTAATCTTTGTTCATCCCCTCACATACTCCTTTGCAAACTCTTGCGGTCACTCTTCACTCACTCACTTTTTTCAACACAGAAATTTCCAAGTTCATATGATATAGGAAGATTTGAAATCTAGGGAGCAAACCTAGCTCTTATGCCTTTCTGTACATATCCCTTGAAAATTTTTACGAACACTCGTTGGGCCATAATTCATCTTTTTTTTTTTTTAACAAATCATTTTGTGATTGTGCAATGTCTAAGTTCTTTAAGCTTTCTAATTAACTTATGTACCGAGCGTTAGGCCAATGACTCCCAAACCAAGTAACTTTAGGGCACTAGATATGAAAACACCTTTACGGGCTTACTAGCTTGAGTTAAAAAGGCTACAAACTCAAACTAGTTACAAACTATTTTTTCTTTTACTCTCTTTTTTTTTTGTAAAATAAAAAAAAGTAATCATTAAGTGGCCTTTTCTCGTTTCTCTCGAATTAATTCATTTTAGTTCTATAATATACAACACACCAAAAATAAACCAGGAAACAAAAATATTTTCCAAACTGAATCTTCAATGCTCATCATATTCTCCTGAAAAATTCTAAAAACAGCATTAAAGTTTCCTATCCAAAATGTTGAAAAGATTACGTGTGTATATGAAAAACAAGTTTTGGTAATTCTCTAATAGGCTTCCTCCTTTTAAAACAACAAACTTTCTTTTTACTTCCTTCCAAAAGTTTTAAAAATTCTAGGTTCCTATATATCTTTAAATCACCTCAATTCCTTTGAAAACTTTCTTTTCTAAAATGAAAAATGCGACTACAAAAATTTCTAAAACCAAAACAAAAATCCTAAAAATTCAAAAATTTCCTAAAAACCTAATAATAAAATGAAAAAATTGAAAAAATTGTCTAAAAGTGGACATGTGTACTTGTTCTCACCCCCCCCAACCTATGAAAAACATCATCCTCGATGTTATGCATGAAATATAGCATATAAATGAAAATGATAACTTGAGGAAAGAAATTAATTAAGGGTAAGGTGGAAGAAGTACCCTGGTCATCGCTAAACAAAAAAAAAAAAAAAGGAAAATAAATAGAAAATAAAAATCTGTACTATAAAAATAAGGAAAAAAAATTATCTACACTATTGGATCCAAAACCTGAAATCGACCCGGATCCCAAATGAAAATTTCCTCCACACATTTCACAAGGAGCACATGAAAAGATGGTAGCTTTAAACTATGCAGTTCAATGAATATGAGAACCGCATGTTTCTTGTGAATGTGTGTAGCAATGACTACCATGAAAAACAACTCCTTAAAGAATGGGTCTTGAAATTTCACATGAGGAGGGAACATCAGAAAATGGGATGACACATGGTCCTCCCGTGCTTGTAACTCTTGTGTTTTACCAAATTCCTTTGGCACAAGCATCGAACATTTCATGGCAATATCATGATTGGAAGGTGTAAACAATAGCACATGTGATTCCAAAACATCAGTCTTGGGGGTCTGATCATGGCCATGTTTCTCTAAGTCTAAGAATTCATCCATGCAGATTTCTTCTTTCACTTTCTGTAATTCTAATAACTTTAGAATTGGATGTGCAATTTCTCCAAGAATGGGATCATGTAATGCACACCAATTGCCACTTCATTTTCCACAGATTCCAAAGTCTCATATTCTAAAACCCAAAAAATTGGATTATTCTCCCAATTTTGGTTTTTCTTGAAGGGCTCATGAGGTGCATTTGCGGTATCTTCAATTATGAGAACCTGAAATTCTTGAAAACACGCAATGTTGGATTCCTCAGAAGAATTGGATTCATAAAAGGTATCATCTTGAAATGTCTCATCATCCTCATTAAGGAAGTCCGGTTTCTCCTTATTGCTTTGGCTTAATCTCTAAGGGAAAGGGGCTATGGGCTTATATATGTCAAAGTTAGAATCATTATCCATCAGAATCAATTATCCATCATACCATTATAAATTTGCTCACCATCACTATTAGATTCCAATTGTGCGTTTCTGTGATCCATTGATGAATAATATTCATTGTACATTGAATCACTTTGTGGAATTTCTGTGTCACTTCTAAGGGTCATAGCTTGTTGCTCCTCATGGAGTGTAACTTGAGAAGTACATTCTCTTAATAAAGATCTTATTTCATCTTTGAAAGTGCTCATAGTTAATTGATGGGTTTCAATTTGTCTTTAAATGGATTCAGGGACCATGTCCTCCAAAGATTTCTCTAGGGGCATATTGTAATATCCCTACGAGGACTCTTGGTGGAATTATAATTAGACTAGATTAAGGTTATTAGAAGGCTAAGAATTTCAAATAGGACTCTCTTAAGAATACATTCCCAGTAGGACTCTTTTGTATCTCCAAGCAAGACTCCTAGTGCATGACTGTCCAAGCACTAGTATATATATTAAAAAACTAGGCTCTCCTTTTTCCTACACATCAAAGAGAGAGAGAGAGAGAGAGAGAGAGAGAGAGCTGATCTCAGTTATGAAATTGTTAGAAGAAGAAAAAGATCGCGAAGGGGGCGAGCTATGAAGCACGGACACTCCAAAATGGCCCCCGTGTCCATGTCGGACACGTGTCGGATATGGACACGGCTTCGACATGCCGGGACACGTGTCTGACACGCCGAAAACGTGTCATGGATTTTTTTTTATTTTTTAAATTTTAGACTCGACTCGGACAGGGGACGACACGGCTCGGACACGTTGTGGACACGGCGAGACTGAAAAATAATTAAAATCAGCTCAACTTGAGTTAAAATTAGAAAAAAAAAAAAGAAAAAGGGGGAAAATGTAATTTTTTAAACTTATAACCCTAATGTTATATTCAATCTTCGTTTGTGAAATCAAAAGGGAGAAACGGTTGTATCTGGGAGACGGAGAAAAAGAAGACGAAGAGAGGGAATTGCCACCAGCGGTGAAACGAAGAAGAAGAAGAAGAAGAAGAAGAAGAAAACAGCGCGGGGAAGATCTACTCCTGCGCGTGGAAGATTTGAGCTTGAGGAAGACGCATGGAAGATCTGAGCTTGAAGATCTAAGCGTGAGGAAGATCTGCAACTGCGCACGGAAGAAGAAGAAGGAGGAGGAGGAAGAACAGGTACTGTTTTTTTTTTTGTTTGGTTGCTGCTGTTATTTTTTTCTCCAGTGCTGCTATGCTGCTACTGTTTTCTTTCTTTATTTTTTTGAATTGCTGCTGTGTTGTTGCTGTTTTTTTTTCCATCTAACTGTTGTGCTGCTGCTGCTGCTTTTTTTCTTTCTTTCTTTTTTTCGAACTGTTGTTTTTTTTTCCTTGTTTTTTCCATTTGACTACTGCTGTTGCTGTTTTTTTTTTCCATGGGATTCTTGTGCTGTTGCACTTGCTGTTCTGCTGCTGTTGTTGTTTTCTTTTTTTCTTTTTTTTCTTTCACTGGTGCTATTTTTTTTTGTTTCCACGGGACTGCTTTGCTATTGCTGTTATGCTGTTGCTGGTGTTGTTTTCTTTCTTTTTTTTTTTTACCGAATTGCTGCTGCTATGTTTTTTTCAGTGCTGTTTTTTTTAAATGGGTCTTCTGTGTTGCTGCTGTTTTTTTTTTTTTTTTTTGCTGTTGTTTTCTTTCTTCTTTTTTTTTTAATTGCTGCTGCTGCTGTTTTTTTTTTTCAATGCTGCTGTTGTTTTTTTTTTCCATGGGACTGCTGTGCTGTTGCTGCTGTTTTCTTTCTTTTGTTTTTTTTTTTCAGAACTGCTGCATTTTTTTTCCTAGTTTATTTTTCAATGTGATAGTTTATTTTTCAATGTGATAGGAAATTGATTTGATTATGATGTAATTGTGACATGTAATGTTGATGATGATTGATGTACTATGGGCTTATGGCCTACTATTACATTACATTACATTATGCATTATGGATTTTATTTTTGACTTTTCCAGCATTAGTTATGTTTTTTCTTTATTAATTGTGACATTATGCTTTTTAATTTGGCTAAAAATATAACTATTCTTTTACTTTATGATTATATATAAAAAATATATATTTATTATTTGCTGTGTCCTAGCTGTGTCCGTGTCCTACTTTTTTAAGATTTGCCGTATTGTCATGTCCGTGTCGTGTCGTATCCGTGTCCCGTGTCCGTATCCATGCTTCATAGGGGGCGAGGAAAGTCAACAGTGGGATGCGTAGCGGATGTCTGACATGAGACTGATCACTGCTCGAACAAACGTATTTCTATACCAGGTGAGTAGAACTCCTGAACTTTAATTATACAAGGTTTGAATTTGGGATTTGAACAGTTGATGTGCTGTTCTCTACACTATACTACTGATACAATAACTTTCGACATGGCTGAATTTGATTGAGAGGCCAATATGGATCATATAATGATAAATCAGACCTGATGATCTGGAGTTTAGAACTTGGTTAATCCCCTTGACTTTGTTCCAGGTTGAAAAGAAACCCAACTAGACCTATAAATGTAGATTTGAAAACTTCCCAAAACATGAAAACCATAGATGGGAGGGAAGAGATCATCAGAACCAATTCACTAGATGGGAACTTGGCGAATTAGAATTCTAGGATTAACATGATTTTGGAACTTTGATTTAGACAGAAAAGTTGAATGAATAACTTGAAGATTCAAACTTGATTTAGAGTTTTCCAATTTCAGGAGTCATGATGTAGGCCTCAGGGTTAGGGCTTGCGTAGGGGTGCCAAAGCACGTGTCCAAGGACACTTTGAATCATCAAGAAGACTTCAACACATACAAGGACGCACCTCTTAGGGATAAAACCCAATTCTATTAATCAATCAAGTCTGAGAATCTCTTCTCTACAATACCATATATATAATAAAAGCAAACTTAATGTTTAAGAAAACCTTAAGCTATTACCAAAAACTTCCCTAATAACAATGTAATTAGAAATCTACTAATAAAAATTAGATAATCCTAATCTAATTTGAAGAAGGACTGGTTTTGGGGCCTAGACTGCATCATCCTCCCCGGGTTGAAAAAGAGTTCGTCCTCAAACTCGAGTCTACTTCGGATTGCCTCTTTAAATGTGGTGAACATGAAAGACTTCCTTTGTGGCAACGTTCCAATAATTCTTCTTCGGCAGTTGTGGTTTTTTGGGATGAAGAGTAACTTGCTGTTCACCATGTATGAATGTATAGGTGTTGTCGCGCATACCATTAGTTCCATTTTTGTCATACATCCATGGACGGCCCAATAAGATATCACCACTATTCATAGGTAGTACATCACACCGGATTGTATTTTTGTAAGTCTCACCCATGGCAAAAGTAACTTTGCAAGTATGTCGAACATGTGCGTGATCACCATGCATTAGCCACTTAACAAAATAAAGGCGGTTGTACTTATAAACTTTAAACTGGAGGTGATTAACAAGAGCTTAGGAAATGAGATTTTTACAACATCCGCCATCAATAACAACTGTGCAATTTTGTCCCTGAACTGTGCCCGCGGAACAGAAGATATTTTTTCTCAATAGTTGGTGGAGCTTCCTTAATGACAATAAAAGCTTCACCTGTGGTATCTACATATATTTCAGTAAGTTCCTCATTGTCAATATCCTTGGGATCAGTGTCAGTACCCTTAGTATCATTTGAGATATTTTTATCAGCACCTTCAATCTCAATCAGATGTATTTGCTTTGTACAGTCTGCTGCGCAATGCCTATGCTGTTGACAATGAAAACAAATCATCCTATTTTAACCTTCAGTCCTTACAAAAATCTGCCATGACAAACCATTGGGTTTAGCATCTTATAGAGATGAATTCTTTGGTGGAACCCATTTGGATTTTTGTGCTTCATGGTTTGCAATTCCCTCAGCTTTGATAGTATGTTGGATGAGTTCATCGACATTATCAAAATGTTGGAAGGCAAGGATATGCTGAATGTCTATTCTCAATTCATTGAAAAATCTATCAACTACCACATCATCATTTTTATTCAAGCTACAACGAGCTTGCAGAGTCAAAAATTCCTCCGAATAATCAATAACTGTCTTGGACCTTTGTTTCAAGTTTTGAAAGTTGGAACATAAATCTCTTGCATAGTTGATGGGGAGGAATTTTTACTTTAAAATATTCTTCATCTCAGTCCATGTGTCAACAGGGTTTATGTTCTGATTCTTCCGCTTTCTTTGCAATTTAGGCCACCACGTTGCAGCATAATTACGGAATCTAGTAGCAATCAGTGTGACTCTATGGTGCTCAGTCATTGGCTTATGTGCGAAAATATTCTCCACACACACTAACCAATCCATGAATTCAGTGGGCTGCAATTTTTCATCATATTCGGGAATCATGATTTTAATCCCTAAATCTCGATCAGGATTATTGATTGCTGGATCACGTGGATTCTGAATATTCACACCATCATCACGGTTGTGATTCACACGTTGATTTATTTTTCAAATTTGTCACTCTAGTGTCCAATTGTTAAAGGGTGGTGTGTATGCTATCAATTTTTATAGATAATTCTCTAATGGCACTAACTAACCTTCAATGGAAGAAGATGAAGATTTTACCTCAACTTACTCCTTAGGAGGCATTTTTTTTATATTGCAAAATTTACATCTGATTGACCTGATATGTAGATCTGTGCACCACTAACACAATTGTGCAAACTGAGTGGAAGTGGACCTCGAATGAGCCTTATATCAAGAAAATTAATTCTAACCCTTGATGTCATAATATATTGATGGCCTGTAGAGTGCATATAGGTCCAATAGTTGGCCTGATCCAAATTAGGCCTAGTAAGAGGAGTAAATCAGGGCCAACGCAACCACCTTGGACTTTGTTCTAGAAAAGAAACAAAAGGCTCGATTGTTTTCGACTGTGTCCGTTTCTCTTCTGCAAAGAGATGACGAGGTGGGAGAGTGGCATCTTGGTTGGCGACGACGTCAAGCGGTGGCAGCTAGAGGTGGAGTCCAGGTGTAGGCAGCAGTTGTGCTGCGATCAGCGGTAGCAAGCGAAAGAGGGCGGCTGCGATCGGCGATAGCAGCGGAAGAAGGCGCTTGCAGCAGTGGCTGGCAGCGGTGACAATAGCGTGTGGCGGTGGCAGTGGCGGGCAATGGCGATAGCAAGCAACGGCACTCTTGGTGCCAGGTATGCTCGTCCCTTCACTTTTTCTTCTCTCTGCCTTTTTTTTTGTTTTTTTTTTATAAGAGTAGAGGATGGGATTGGTGGACGAAGCCTTCGGCAAGGGTCTGGGGTTTGGAAATTGCGACGATGGGTAGGTCCTAGGGTTTGTAGTGGTGTGGTAGGATTGGGGTCGGGAACAGGGGTGGCCGGTGAAGTCTTAGGAGGCAAGGGATTTGACGGGATGGGGCTTTTGGTCTGCTGGGGAGGTGGTGGTCGTATGGGGTATAGGGATTTAGTGACGAGGGTTTTTGTTCGGGTAGTAATTTTGATGGCTTGGGGTTCTGGGGAGGGATGGTGATGGAAGATGATGGCAGAGGGTGTCGAAGATGGATGAATAGGGTTAATCATGCCGCAAGATCATGCAGATCCTTCGGCTCTGATACCAAATTGATGCAGGCCCCAGGGCTAGGGCTTGTGTAAGGGTGCCGAAGCACGTGTCCAAGGACACTTCGAATTGTCAAGAAGACTTCAATACACACGAGGCCGCACCTCTCAGGGATAAAACCCAATTCTATTAATCAATAAAGTTTGAGAATCTCTTCTCTACAATACCATATATATATAGTAAAAGCAAACTTAATATCTACGAAAACCCTAAGCTATTAATATAAACTTCCCTAATAACAATGTAATTAGAAATCTACTAATAAAAATAAGATAATCCTAATCTAATTTGAAGAAGGACTACTTTTGGAGCCTAGACTGCATCAAGTCACAAAACTGCTTGGGGTTGATTTGAGCTGTGGGCCACATGGACCACCTGATCAAAGATCAAGTTTACCCATCTTGTAGAGGACCCCTGGGTGAGCCTAGGGGTGTCCTCTTGTGATTTGTACTGTTGGGTCTCACCACCCAAAGTTCTCAAAGCAGCCAGGCGAGACTCCCTCTCTGATGATGATGAAGTTGGTTCTATGATTGTCAACCTGCACTCTATGAAATAGTTGGATAAATTTGCATATAGGTCCCTGAACTTTATATTTATTTGCCAGATGACCCTTTTACTATTATTCTTATAAGGACATGTAAGGAACAGTAATTATGGATTGTTACTAGAATCCAATAAGCATGATATCTATTATAATAAATGATGAATTTTTATCGTCACATCTAAATGGGATCTAATATATGTATATGTATATAGATAAAGAAAAGGAATCTTGGTGAAGAAATTCAAAAATTAATCACAAATGATTAAGCCCAGATTTGGAAAATTATTTGAAACAGCCATTGACATGATATGCTTACCATATATATGATTCAATCTAGTAATTGTGATTATGAATTGATTTATGTGGCTAATTTTATCATAGATAAATAACTTCCTCAATAAGAAATGGGCAATTTTGATTTAGAGTGGGGCAATGATTAACCAGTGTTTTGTGGTACTGGCTAAGAAAAAGATAATGTTACCTATTGTGATGGGGGTGAGACTTTAATAAGCTTATTGAATTTGAACTTAAATTGATGTTTGAAATAGAGTAGCATAAACTGTTAGCACTGAGTATAGAACTTCTCTCGTGGATGTTGGTTGAGGAACGTAGGTTCAATAATCATGGTAGTAAGATAGGCCATGTTGTTGACAAAAATATAAATACTCTAGTGTGGGAGTATTGGAACATACTCAACAATCATGGTGGATGAAAGCCATGTTGTTGACAAAAACATAAATATACCCGTGTGGGATATCGGAACCAATTGATGCTTGCAGTGAAAAAATGCTTAGGAAAGAATTGATTAAGTTATTGTTTTTAACCCCATTATTGAGTATATAAATATTTATATGAATGATGGAAAATATGTTATACATTAATGTTTACTTATTCTACTCATCAGTGTTACTGAACAGTGGTTCGCCCCACTTCAGGTAATGCATTCGTAGAGGTTACGGGAAGTGACGAAGATCAGCCGGTGGATTTTAGCATCCATGGCTGATCCAGAGCGCGAGGAACAATAATTAGATCCGTTGTTGGGATTAGCCCAGCATTTAGATAATTTTTCTACTCGTTTTAGAGACTTGGCTTTCACTCAATAGCTTTTATTAGGACTTCTAATACATTTAATGATTTAAGTATAATTAAATATGAATGTTGTTGGACCTTTATGCTCATTGAAATTTGATTTATGTTGTGTTGTTATAAATTTGAGTTACGACTTGAAAATGTTAAAAGCTCCAGATTCTTGGGTCGTTACACATATGACCATAGGGATATTGGGGGTGTATAGGAATCCTCCTGGAAGGAACTTCAGTATGACCCACCCGGAGTAGGATCTTGAGGCATGTAAGCATTGTGCGCATCTGGCCCATTATGCCAATTGTAATTGGATTGATTTTGCTAACATGGACTACATATATTACCCTTTCCTCTCAAATAAGGCCATTGATTTGATTCATCCTTTTGATTTTGCACTACTTCTAGGAGAGTTTCTAATCTTGAATGTTGATTCACAGAGGTTTGGCTGTCACTTTGATAACCTCCCCACACATCCATATTGAAAAGATTGAATGATTGTGTGGGGTATGGGTAATCATGTGGGGCCCACATTGGTTGATCACTTATTCTATTGGTATCCTCATTTGTTGGCTCATTTCTATAATTATATCCATATTGATTTTCCCATTTTGGATCATACGTGGTGCATATTTCATTGGAACAAGTCCTTTGATATGCATTTGCTTCCTCTACTTGTTTGCGCAACATGTCGACAATAAAATTTTGCCCAACATCATTAGAGGATGAAGATTGGGTGTTACTTTGGTCACTCCCCCACACATCTATATTGGAATGGTTGAACGTTGGTGTGGGGTATAAGTAGTTATGTAAAGACTTCATAGGAATATCACTAGAAGTTGATGATTTAGTAACACGTTGATCATCTCCTCCCATATCCATATAGGAAGTAAATGTCGGTGTGGGGCATTGGTAATCACCTAAAAAGTTAGCCATGTTAGTGGAAGAATTTGTATAATTGATGGATGACCTCTTGACCACGGAGTCCTATTGATTCATCAAGATCGGTGTCAAGAGGGGAGGGTGGCCAATTTTGGAGGGTTTTTCTTTTTTTTACTCTCCTTTTAAGGAAGTGTTTTAGAATTTTTTTAGAAACTTTAAAAACCTAGAAAGTGATTAAAAATAGAAAGAGAACTAATTTTAAGAAAGTCCTAAACAACCATAGAAGAAACAACTTAAACTAGCTAACAATAGGACTAGTTTAATGGTAATTTTCCAAAAAATAGATGAGATTTTTGCAAAAATCAGAAAAATTAATTTTTCAGATCGAATTAATCCAAATTTTAGCAAAAATCAGAGATGAGATTTCCCTTTTTTATGGTTTAGCCGTTTAGGGTTGGTCTAACATTCCATGCATGTACCACCTAAATCTAGAATGATGCCAATAATATTATTCCACACCCACAAAGTTATTAAAAGGGAAGTTGGAAAAATACCTCTTCTGATGAAAACTCCTTAGCAACGGCTCCAAAAGCTTGATCGATGGCCCCAAGTGCAAGGACTCAATTGTAGTTTTACTTGGTGAGTTGGGATCATATCCACATGGAGCTATGTATCTTACAATCTGTCCTATTGAAATACTAGTACTATCCTAATAAAATCTATACAAAATAATGTCCTACTAAACTGAAAATTAAATTAAAATTACAATCCCAATTCTAAAATTAAAATTACAAATCAAAAATAATATCTAATCTAAAATTCCTAATCTAAAAAATAACCTAAACCTAACCTACAAAACCATAAAATTCATCACACCACCAATTGTAGAAAAATAAATAAACCATGCATTAAACTAAAAATCAGAAATAAATCATTCAAAGATAAAGGATAAAAAATAAAACAAAAAGAATTCTAGTTTCTTTTATTATGGGAAATTAGAATATCATAATGGCAGAATTAATAAAAGACTACAAAAACAACACACCAAGTGCGTACTGTCACCACACACAAATAAACGATGCCGATCCAAGGCAGAACACCTTGACCTCACTAATTGCATCTTTTAAATTAAAACGGACCAATACAACCAATAATCTCCAAATACAATTAAAACTAGAAAAAGAAACAATCCTTTTCCTAGATCAAGACATCAAGAAAGAGACGGGACTTTGCGCGCAATCTAGGATTTAATCTTCATGCTTCACACCACGGGAGGATAATTGGACAAGAGAAGGATGATGGAATGGAATGGATGGAGTGGATGGGACCTAAGAAGGCTGGCCTAACCCATCTTGGGGTGGAGGAGACATGGAGAGAGAAGGAGGGCTTGTGGTGTTGTGCAACTTCCCCTTTGAATCCTTTTTATAATGTTTGGTCTCCTTCTTTGACCAAAAGTTAGCAAATAAGTAGTAAGTAGAAAGATTCTTGGTTCATTTTCTTGTGCAAATTTCTCTCCACACCCATCATCAAAGCCTTATCCCAACCATATTGGGTCGGCTACATAAATTCTGTTTTTTAATCTCAGAATTCATGTTTGGGTTGTGACAAAGTTTTATGCTAGCTATCAACCTACCTAACGCAACCCTCCTCCTTTCCCCGGGCTTGGGACCAGCAGCAAAAACTAGCAGAGTTTCTCTCCACACCCACTTTCTAAAATCAAAACAAGACTTTATGCAATCTCGCTTAAAAATACACAGCCAACTTCCCAAGGCCATAACTTTGTTGTTTTAGCTCCGATTGTGTAATCTTCGGTTCCACAGATATCTACTCAAAAAGAGTTTTTCAAAGTACTTAGATTGCCCCAGTCCAACACTTAGTTTGAGAGTTATGACTATTTTAATCCATGCTATCCAAATAAAAACGAAATTGACTTTCCATTTTTTGTCTCTTCTTCTTTGAGTTTCCTTTTATTGAATTTTCTCCACTATGGCTTTCTTTTCTTCATTCCAATTTGAGTTCTTGAAATCCAAATTTAGATTCATGCAATAATTGAAGAGTGGTACCCTCCTTTGGCATCCGAGCTTGTATGCACATGTGCACAATTATGTGGGTCCATATGATGCTTAATCTTTTCCTTTTTATTTCTTTCTTCGCATGTTATTCCTTGACTTCAAATCTTCAATGTGAGTCCATTTTCTTCAATTCACCTACACCAAGACAAATGACTTGCTCATGATTTAACTAATGATGATGACAAATTATATCATAAAAATAAGATTTTGAAAAACTTTCCAAAAATTGAAATCTAAAAATGGAAATTGGAAAGTTTCATGATTTTATAAAAATTTTGATTTTTGAATGAGTGTTTGCATGAAAATACTACACTGATTCTCAAATCCTTAAACACATGATTTTTAACTAAATGAAGAAACTTCTAATGAATAAATCCTTAAAATCCCCTAAATTACACATAAAATGATGCATTTTTAATGACTTTTCATTCCCCTCCCTTCTAGCCTCCACATATCTTCCTCTCCTACTAAGAGTTCTTCCAATTTGAAAGTTAATTCCATTTCTTTATTTATATTCTCAGTAAGAGCTTGGATTAATTTATTTTTTTCTAATTTATCCCTAGCCTTTTTAACATTAACTTCTATTCTCCCAAAGGTAGTTTTGTTCCATCGTTTAAGGTTTTTCCTGAATCTGTCTATGGCCTTAACAAATATTTTGCTGTCCACACTTCTATCAACCTGCCACTTGTTTGTAACTAGTTCCTTGCGGCTTTTATACCTCAGCCACATATTAAGAAACCTGAAAGGCCTGACAAGTCTAGGACTTTGGGATAGGGAACAAAAAGGATTGGCATGTGGTCTGATCTTGCAGACCTGAGAATCTAAAAGGAGGCATCTGGGAACTTCAACCTTCATTCAACATTCCCAGCTGCTTTGTGAAGTCTCTTCTTCACTACCCACAACTTTCATCCGATTTGACAAAGTGAATGCTGGACTAGTGGATCCTGAATCCATCATCCTCACTTTTTTTTTTTTTTCAAAAATCCTCTACAAAACTTGGCTTTATTTGGGTTGAAGACTTTAACCCTATGATGCTCAAACACTGATATGGATATAGACACTCATACGGGATTGGGGATACGGCTCCTTTTGAAAATTTAGGACATGGATACAGTATGGGTGTCCTAATTTTTTATTTAGATCATGTTTGAATCAATAAATTGTTTTTGTATTTGTTCCTTTCTAGCATTTTTTATGGTTAGAAGGAAATTAAAAGAACTCTATGGAATAAAGGACTTGGAAAGTAGGATATGTTAAACTTGTTCCCTAGAAGTATTGATGTAGTATCGGGTAACAAAACAAGTATTGTATCGGTCCGATCTGGTTACATTGGGCTTGGACAAGTGTCTAGGTATCATAGCTTTAACCCAAATTTCTCTTCTTTGTTTAAGACTTAATTGAAATCACCCATAATGAACCAAGGACCACTGTGTCAGATAGTGATACTCATTGACTAACTCCAGATTGAGCTTTTCCCTTGGAAATAGAGGTCCTTGAATGAATGTGATAAACCAATTTTTTCTTTGCATGCAAATCTATACTATAGTGAATGAAAAACTTTTCTAGCCAAGAAAGGCAAATTAAGGGAACCCATCCAAAATAGAGCTAGTCATCCTGCCTTTCCTGCAGTTGAAAAAGCCAAAAAGGAATTAAACTTTAATTTCCTGCCCAATACCTCAATTTCCAATTTAGTGGCTTTAATTTCAGACAAAAGTAAGAATTCAGGGTGGTGTTCCTTACACAATCATCTGATTTCTCAGATCATGTTGGCATTTTTGGACCTTCTACAGTTCCAAGAAATACACCGCCCTCCCCCGGGAGGAGCTTTACCCATCAACCAAACATTGTAATTTTTTATTTTGTAGTATTGGCTAGAGGGTTTTTAAAGGAGATGTTAGGGTTAGGCCTTACATGATAGTCAGATTCAAGTCTCTCTAGTCTCCATGCCAGCTCAAGCATTGCACTCTCTCTTCAATATAACCTATTGTGTTGCATAGCTTTTCCTTTCCTCTTCTACCTGTGCAAGGGGATGATCGCCCTATTTCAGCCACTGCCACACTCATCTTCCCAGATAGCCTACTACCAAGGGCCTCCCCCACAAGGAACCTTTGAGATTGTTGTGTGAATAGGGGTTTCATGTCCTATTCGAGCGCGGCACTCGAGAGACCTGTCAACAGACCGCTCTTCGCTTAAACTCGATCTAGGATGAGCTTGCTGAACCGACTTCATCATTGGGCTGGACCTCATCATAGGGTCAAGTCTTGCCATATTTGATTTGTGGACCACTAGTCTGAGCTAAAATTTCTGGCTTGGCACTCAAATCGAGGAGTGCCATGTGACTTTTCCTAAAAAGGGGATTGGTTGAGATAATGTTGGATTATTAGGCAAGCAATCAAAGATTTACTCCCCCTCTATGCAGTACGGTCTCTTTAATGAAAGGATTGTCAAAGATCAAACCTTGTCGGTCCAGATGGTGTTAATGAAAACGAAAATAAGGGGTTGAATGATTCAAGTATTCAACTTAGGAGAAGGAAGCTGATTGATTAGATAAACGACAGTTGTTGTGGCTTCAACTCAAAGAGAAGGTGGGACAGGATTTAAGAAGCAAGATGCAAACATTATCAAGAAGATGCGATGCAAATTCACACCCCCGCCCCCCCCCCCCCCCCCCCCCCCCCCCCCCCAAATCATAGGGATTTTGATTCATATAGATAATAATGGCCCAAAAAAATTTTTTTTTTTGAAGGCAGTAGATTCTTAAGATGAAGTGCACAAATTAGTTAAAATCATCAATGCATGTCACAAAATACTTATAGCCTGAATGGGAAATGGTAGGAGCAATTCCCTAAACATCAGTATGAATTAGGTTGAATCAATTAGTAATAGTGTCAACTGTATAAAAGGGAAGCGCTTTACTTTTCCCCATTTTACAGCTTGATCAATTTACAACAACTCATACTAGTATCAGCGCTGTTTGATTGTTTCAGCCCAATTTCAGCCTTTTTGGCTGAAAAGTGAAAATAATGCACACGCACACACACACAAAAAAAAAAAAAAAAAAAGAGGTTTTCCTCTGAAAATTTCTTCATGGTTAAGGTAGAGTGTCAAGGCATCATCTTGCTTGAGGTTTGGCTAAAACATCAACATTGCCAGTTGGTAGCTATCAATTTAAGGGCCCAAAGATTTAATGGTATAAAGATGTGATTCAATACATTGACAAAGATCTCACCAACCAAGATTTTGAGCCAGTGCCATGGTTTAGAATGTATTTCATGTTTGTTTTCCTTGTTAGCTAGTACGTTGCATTTTTGACATCTTTGCAAAAGAGAAAAACATGTAGAGAAATCCATCATTTCAAAAAAGGACTATAGGAATCTTTCAGAAAGGAAGTGTCTTATGTTGGTGTAAAATGCAACTGGGTTAAAGGGGCCTGTTTATTGGTAAAGGAATAGTAATATTTAGATTTTTTAATATTTTTTCTGATTTATTGTACTCAAAATGATTTTATGATGATACAGCTGACATTGCTAGTATGATCTGTTTTTCTTATGGCTGATTCATGTTTTATGTTGATATTTGGACCCATGATTAAATAAAAAATAAAAAATAAAATATTATATTTTTGATGTTAAACAACTTTTTATTTTTCTGAATTCATCACATCAATTTTTATTTAATTGCCTTCATGAAAATTTCATTGAAATTGGATTGCTACAATGGTTTAGGTGTGTGCTCCTTCATGCCATGACTGCTCCACCATGCGTGCTTGGTGGGAGGAAAATGAGGATAGAAGATGTCGCTTTTATAAAACTGTAGTTGGGTCCAGTGACATACCTCCTGCTCGGTGTGTTCCTGATGTTGCTTACTTCATCCTACGGCAGCACTTTGATGCTCCTTCAATGTGGGCAATTTTCCCTCTACAGGTGCAGATGTTATGTATTAGTTACATTTTTCATTTGATCTTTCAATGACCTAAAGCATATCCATAATTTATCTCTTACTGTCAAACGATCTTGAATGTTTGTGCTCTAAGACTTTTGGAATATCTGACGTGTATATATTTTTTCCTTGGCTTCATGGCCAGGATTTGTTAGCATTGAAAGAAGACTACACATCACGACCTGCGATGGAGGAGACAATCAATGATCCCACAAACCCGAAGCACTATTGGCGATATCGTAAGTAAATGATAATTTTGAAGCTCCATGCAACATTTTCAAGTATGTTTTGGGTACTTATTTCTAAGCAGTTTGGAAACATCTCTATCAGTTTTGGATTGACTATAGAACTCAACCTTGGAAACCTGAATGATCAGAATTGGGGCTGGCGACATGATATGAGTATCAGTTTAAAGTATGAAAGAATTGCCAAAGTAGAGAACTCTTCCAAGCTAAGCTACAAAAATCAAGTGCTTTCTTGTATCCTTTTGGGGCTTGTGCATGCACATGCACATAAATGGAGAGTACAGATGTTTTCAATGGCGATGTGGAATTTGTGGAAAACATCGAGGACCCTGGCAGGTCAGAGGAATTGGTGGGGATGCATGGTTGGTTGTGTTGACTTGGACTCAGTAGGTGCTGACTTGAATCATCCCCCAATTTCCTTAGTTTTCCAAGTCCTATGGTTTTTGGGCCCTAGAAATGGGTATTTCATATTTTTCTTTTGTGAAGTGCTCTGGAAGCTGGTGGCTCTTAGTAACATTCTCCATTGGTTCTAGAACTTCAAAAACCATTTTTTTCTTTAAATAAATATAAATGTTGCTATCTAAAACAACGATTCATTATTTTTCCTGATAACTATAACAAAAATTCATTATGAATAAATGAAACACAACAGATCATGGGGCATTGTTGTTGGGGGGGGGGGGGGGGGGGGGGCGGGGGGGTGGGTGTGGGTTGGGCAGGGTGGAGAAAGTTCTCCCTATGATGTACACATGTGCATAAAATGGGAACCATTCAATCAAGGAGTTGCAGATTTGAGGACCTGGAAGTTGTCCAAATCCAACCCCTTAGATAAGGGTGGATTTTGGCCAATCTTTGCACTAGCAATTGGGAACCTACAATATTCTGATTAGTGTCAAATTTGGGCTGATGGCTAATGAAAAATGCATGGGTAGGTTGGGGGCAGTGGTGGGCCCCATAGGATGGGCTGTTCCTAGAACTGGAACAGCTAGACTGTCCTTGAAAGTTTAATGGCTTGTTTTTTTTCTTTTTTGGCTAAAAGAAAGCTTAATGGCTTTAAAGGCGTTGATATTCTAGATCTTCAGTTCAATCCAATGGTGTCAATGGATCATAGGTAGGCCACATTGAAAGAAATGGAAGGTTTGCATTGGATTGAAACTTCAAATTTATATATGGATAAATATTGATGGCGAGATGGATGTTGATAAATAAACAAGTGATTTCATGAGGAGATGAAATAGGTGGAACACACCTAGGAGCATACCAGCTAAAAGGGGTGGAAGGTTGTGAAGGTAACAATAGTTGTTGGATGGGAAAAATTTTACCTCCTACTATCCTAGCCTTTGAATTTGGGCCATGCAAGAGTCAATGGTTGGAAAAAACTTAGTTTTTACACCTAAATTCATAGGGCTTAAATGATGCAATGAGTGCAGTTCAACCCACCTACTATGCATGTGGGTCCATGATATTCAAGATTCAAACCCAGTGGATAGTTGAATTGCTAAAATTTCCTCAAAAAATCTTTTACTAGAACACTGCTCCACTTTGAAGTAGGGCAAGCCAAGGCACCATCCAGTGGGAGGTTCCCCTGATGAATCATTTTGATGAGCACCACTCTTTTGACCAACAGGTGCCTCCTCTAAACATTCAACCTCGAGCAGTTTTTTGTGTAGAAAACTCAAGTCAACTGTTCTGTACAACATTTTACCCACGGAAAAAAATAAATAAATAGAACTGTTCTGTACAACAGATTTATCGTTTCTTTACTCCCTTTGTACTAGATATTGAAGTCCTGCTATCTGAAGCTATTAGACTCATTAGTCAAAATATCAACAAAATCAATTTGTGTTTCCGTGAACCATGCCCCTTATTTTTTTTTATTTTTTATTTTCGGGGTGAATTTAGGTGTACACGTAACAGTGGAGACTCTGCTGGAGGATAAGGAGCTTAAAGGGGCCATAAAAGATCTTGTAAACAGTAGTGGGAGGTCAAGTCCTGAGGCTGAAGGATCTTTTATGCAGCAGAATGAAACCACATCTGCAATCCTAATCTCAGAGAAAGTGCAATTCGAGAATGGCCAAGGGAAAATCTCCCAGGTCACCCAGCTGAATGGGATCCCTCAAAAGGAAAGCCATCCTGTGCAGTAATTTTCCCTCGCCTAACAGAAAATTTCAGATTCAGTGTAAAATTCATATTTTCCATATCTCATGTCCTAGTACTGATTCTTTTTCTTAGTATAACCATTTTGAGGTCATAAAATTTTATATTCCACATGTTCCTGTATTCATCTAATTCACAGCTAAATAAGTCTGTCAGGTCAGTTGCAATAAAGTATGATGGGTCTATTTTATGTTTTACAAGATTTTTATTTTGTAAGCTTTTCTCTTTTTTAGGTGTATCAGTTCGTCGTTGAACATCTGAAATGCATGATAAGATGAGTCACTGTTCCCAAGATAAATCATTTCTTCCATTCTTACATATTTTAGCTCTCACTATGATGCTGTAAATCTATATTCCTCTGTACTGCAAATGACTTTGATGGATAGAATTTTAGGAGATTCAAGTAAGTCCATTCACAAATGAAATTAATTAGCAGAGGAAGGTTATCATATACATTTAGATGGATGTGTGGAGTATCAAGAAATGATGAAAGTTTGGGAATTAGTGTAGGAAGAAGTCTATGGGTGGCTCCAATAGAAAGAATAAGGGAATGTTGTTGTTTGGGTGTGTTTTGATGAATGGAAGCATGGCTAGGCCGGGAAATATTTGAAATAAGTAACTAGAAGTAGAACTGACTTGTTTTGTTTGGGAGAGACAGATTAGTCCAAATATGGTGTAGACTTAAACAAGATCTACAGAGTAAACAGGCCAAGGGAGATTAGAAAGGCCTTCAAACTGCTCATAGTTCCTTTTGAACGATCTGCAGTTTGATTCATAGACTTTTAGCAAACTAGTCTGACCAAGTCAATTTGTATAAATCTAGTAGTGGTCCCTACGTAAAAATCCAAGCCACTCAAAAGAACTACACCTTTTGTAAAATGAGTAGTTGAAATCACCAGTATGCAACAAGTGGCTGAAAAAACGAGTTTCAGCAGTGCAAAAAAATCCCAACAGCACGAAGATTGCTATTGCAGGATGCATACTATTTATAAGAGTATATGACAACACAGGAAAACCAACCAAGAATGAAAGAACCAATCTTCCGTAACAATATTACACAACGGGTATAATGTTGAAGAACATTAGGCAAGAGAAAAGAAAGCTAAAGGAAGAAAATAGAATAATACTCTTTATTAAAAGTACTCACTCATGATTGTCCCCTAAGCACAATGACTCTGGTATTTATAATACCTTCACAGCCCCTATATTAAGCAATCAAGCCCCTCAATTACTGAGTCCAACAATTATTTCTGAGACTAAAGGACAATCTTTCTTTTTGTTGACTGCCAAATACAAATTGGAAAGAGAACAATCTTTCTTTTTGTTGACTGCCAAATAAGGATAGCATTTAGGACTCAAAACTCCTTAATTATAGCAGTCAACTCAATCATCATTATCACCAATCACTCACTGTTGAGGTTGTTTTGGATCCAATCAGATCAAACCTTCACACTTGGGTTGGGAGTTAGGATTCCAAGGGCTCGGTCAAATGCTCTCATGCATTTTTCAGCCAGCAGTAAGATTGTCTTCATCAGTACCCTTTTCCTGTGAAGAATTCACCCTCTAGTTTGCATCTTCCTCCTCATCTAGCACATCAATAAGCAGATCATATCCTCTGTAGGATGTCAAGTCTTTAACATTAAATACATTAGAAGTCTTCACATGTGCTGGCAGCTGCACCTTGTAAGCATTATCATTGATCCTTTTAAGGAAGTGACAAGGACCAATCTTCTTTGGCATAAGCTTGTTGTATGCAGCGAAGGGGAAACGCTCATGACGAAGAAAAACCCACACTAAATCTCCTGCATCAAATACCAAAACCCGTTTACCTTGATTTGCAATTTCCTTATACTTAGCATTTCTTAATTGGAGATTCTTCTGCACCTCCTCATGCATTGTTCGAATGTTGCTAGCCATTTCTTTTGCATCTTCACTAATCTTTCTGAGCTTTTGAATTGGCATGAGGTCGAAAACATTTGTGGAATTAGACCCATACACCACTTCAAAAGGGCTCATTTGTATAGATCGATTTTGCAAGCTATTGTAGGCAAACTCTACATGAGGTATCGCAAGATCCCATTGTCGCTGTCGTTGGCCTACCAAGCTCCGAAGTAGGTTGCCTAGTGTCACGATCTGCTAGATTGCCCCACATTTTGTATGAAGAGGAGGCTTAATCATAGCCTAGATGGATCTTGCAGTCCAGGCCAATCTCATGACCCATGACCAAGGGCCCATTATCTAGAAGTTTCTACAATTCTCTACAACCTTAGAATAATGTAGAAGCTTAGAGGTATTTGTAAAGAGTAATATAGAACATTCTAAAGAGAGTTCTAAAAGACTCTCAACCAATGTAAGAATGACACGTGGTACATTCTAAGCCATACTTTGTAAGGCAAAAGTGTATATAAAAGCGTGGCCTCCCTCATTTGTAACCAACCAAAAGTTGTAAGAAGCTCTCTAGTTCTCTTAACATTCTCCAAGTGTTCTTCTCTTGTGAGTGTGTTGTTAGCCTTATAGTAGGTTGAGTTCCAAGTAGCTTGGGAGGAAAGGTTGACTCGCTAAGTGCACAGGGCATTAGTCGAGTGCCGCACGGGCTATAAATTGTGGGTGAGACGATCGATCCGTGACAAGTGGTATCAGAGCCAGGTTGGTTCATCATCCTTAAGGCAAGATCATAAGGAAGAAGTTGCGATGGCATCTCATGAAAGCGAAGTCACCGAGGTCCTTGGCAAAGGTGGAAAGAAGGGGAAGGGACCGCGAGATACTTCCCGTGAGCCAGGTGGGGACTTGGACTTGGCCACTCTAGAGAGACATCTAAGGTCCTTGGAACGTACCGTTCGTGAGGTAAATGGTCGTGTAGACTTGTTGGAAGGCCATGTTAATACCCAAGAAGAAAGCCAACAGGAGTTAGTATCTTGGGTGAACACAGTGGGTGAAGAGGTCGTTGACATCGGGAAGATGCTACACGAAGAAGCTCGCGATGCTTTCTAAGTCATGACGAAAGAGGTCAAGGAAACCATCGCCTCATTAAGGACAGAATTGTTGGCAGATCTTCATATAAGGGATGAAGATGTTAAGAACCGACTAGCCGTGTTGGAGTGAGCAGTTGCCAATGGAGGCACTTCTATCAAGGAGGCCCGAAAGGTACCGTTACCCGAACCCAAATGCTATAAAGGTGTTAGGGATGCTAAGGAAGTAAAAAATTTCTTGTGGCATATGGAGCACTACTTTAGGGTTGCCAAAGTGGAGGATGAGGCAACCAAGGTAGAAATGGCCACTATGTATTTGGAGGATGATGCCATGTTGTGGTGACGTAGACGGCTCAATGATATGGAGAGAGGTCTTTGTACCATTGAGTCATGGGAGGATTTTAAGAAGGAACTGAAGTCTCAATTCCTACCTGAAAATGTGGAGTATTTGGCTAGGACAAACTTGATGAAGCTCAAACATGATGGCTCAATTTGGAAATATGTGAAGAAGTTCACCCATTGTATGTTGGACATCACCAATATGACTGATGAGGATTGGTTGTTCTTCTTCATGAATGGGTTGCAACCATGGGCCGAACAAGAGCTTCAAAGAAGGAATGTACAAAACCTAGCCACGGCCCTTGCCACGGCCGAAAAATTAACGAAGTTCTTTAAAAAGGCTGATGCTGGGAAGCCAAAATCGTCCAAGCCCTATCAAGGCAATGGTGGGGTAGATAAGAAGGGTGATTCTAAAGATGGTGAGAAAAGGCCCTTTTTCTCACATAAGGGCCAAGAAAAACCCAGTGGGACTGGGAAGTCTAATAAAATCCAGTGCTACATTTGTGGGGGCCTTGGGCACGAGCTGTTTGAGTGTCCAAAAAGGCGCACTCTTAATGCCATGTTAAAAGGAAAAGAGGAGGCGGCCTCTAGTGATGAGGAAGGCACTGATGATCCTACGATGAGTGCCCTTACCTTACTCAATGCAGTGAAGAAATAAGCAACTGGCTCCCCACTCATCAACAAAAGCCTTATGTATGTCAATGTGCATATCAACGGCAAGGTCACCAAAGCATTGGTAGACACGCGAGCTACACACAATTTCTTTGCCGAAGATGAAGCACGGAAGTTGAGCCTGAAACTAGAGAAGGACTCTAGCCGTATGAAGGCGGTAAACTCTGAAGCTCGACCCATCAAAGGAGTTGCCAAGGGGGTCGAAATCCAAGTGGGGTATTGGAAAGGGAGGACCAACTTCACGGTAGTCCCCTTGGATGACTTCAAAGCGGTGCTAGGGGTGGAGTTTCTTAAGCCAACAAAGGCGGTGCCAATGTTACATTTGGATGCCGTTGGAATTATGGATGAGAAGAAACCTTGCATGGTCCCAGCTATCAAGGCCAAGAGAGAGGTGGCTACACTATCAACTCTGCAGTTGGCCAAAGGTGTCAAGGGGGGTGAAGACACCTACTTAGCAGCACTTGTGGAAGACAAGGATGTCCCACACACAGAGGTGCCAAAGGAGATTGATCAAGTCCTTAGAGAGTTCAAGGATGTGATGCCACCAGAGCTGCCCAAAAGGCTTCCACTAAGAGGGAGGTGGACCACAAGATAGAGTTGGAATCCAATGCCATACCACCAGCAATGAGTCCCTATCGGATGGCTCCTCCAGAGTTGGAAGAGTTGAAGAAATAGCTGCGGGAGTTGCTTGATGCAGGGTTCATACAACCCTCCAAAGCACCATATGGAGCACCGATGCTGTTCCAAAAGAAACATGACGGTAGTCTTCGGCTATGTATCGACTACTGGGCACTCAACAAGGTCACCATCAAGAATAAATACTCTATCCCTCTTATAGCAGATTTGTTTTATCAGCTTGGTGGAGCGAAGTATTTCTCGAAGTTGGATCTTCGGTCAGGGTATTATCAAGTTTGGATAGCAGTAGGAGATAAGCCAAAGACCACATGTGTGACACGCTATGGAGCTTATGAGTTCTTGGTCATGCTATTTGGCTTGACGAATGCTCCAGCCACATTCTATACTCTTATGAATCGGATTTTCCATCCCTATTTGGACAAGTTTGTGGTGGTGTATCTAGATGACATCGTGGTCTACAGCAAAACTCTAGAGGAACATAGGGAGCACCTCCGGACAGTCTTACAAGTACTACACTCTAACCAACTCTATGTTGAGAGGGAAAAGTTTTCATTTGCCTAAGAAGAGGTGATGCTCTTAGGGCATAAGATAAAGGAAAGCACCATTCGTATGGATGAAGGAAAAGTGAAGGCCATACGGGAGTGGTGCCTCTAACCAAGGTGACAGAGTTGAGATCATTCCTTAGTCTGGTGAACTACTATACAAGGTTCAGACCAGGCTTTTCTAAGAGGGCATCACCCTTGGCTGACCTACTTAAGAAGGGTCAAGTTTGGCATCGGAGGGATGAATGCCAAAAAGCTTTTGAAGATTTAAAGGAAGCGGTAATGACAGAACCGGTGTTGGCATTGCCTGATTACACCAAGCCATTTGAGGTGCACACTGATGCCTCAGACTTTGCAATTGGTGGGGTACTCTTACAAGAAGGACATCCCATTGCATATGAGAGCCATTAGCTCAATGAGACGGAAAGGAAATACTCCGTCCATGAGAAGGAAATGACTGCCATTGTGCATTGCTTATGGACATGGAGGCACTATCTACTTGGATCCCGGTTTATTGTCCGAACAGATAATGTTGCCACAAGTT
Source organism: Sextonia rubra (assembly GCA_037013555.1). Lineage (NCBI taxonomy): Eukaryota > Viridiplantae > Streptophyta > Magnoliopsida > Laurales > Lauraceae > Sextonia > Sextonia rubra. The sequence goes on from JASUAD010000001.1 coordinate 73,485,561, forward strand.
TCTTCCAAACTCAAAAGGAGTTGACACCAAAGCATGCAAGGTGGCAAGACTTCTTGGCTGAGTTTGACATGGTTATTGAGTATAAGCCGGGGCGCACTAACCAAGTGGCGGATGCCTTAAGTAGAAAGGCAAAGCTTGTAGAGCTAAATGCAATCATCACCATTACAAATCCCATACTTGAAAAGATCAAGGAGGGCTTGCCAAAAGACAATATGGCACAAAGCTTGTTGGAAGCTACTAAGGATGGAAGGACCAGGTGCTTCTGGGAGGAGGATGGCCTACTCTGTGCCAAGGGGAATAAGCTCTATGTGCCTAAGTGGGGGAACTTGCGAAGGGACCTCATAAAAGAATGCCATGACACTCGATGGGCTGGTTATCCAGGATATAGGAGGACCCTTACGTTATTTGGTACACGATTCTATTGGCCACAGATGAAGGAGGATGTTGAGGGCTATGTGCGGACCTGCCTTATGTGTCAACAAGACAAGGTGGAACACCAAAGACTGGCTGGTGAATTGGAACCATTGCCGACGCCCGCAAGACCGTGGCAGAGTATTTCCATGGACTTTATCTCGTGCCTATCCAAGGTGAACGGGTTAGGTAGCATTATGGTTGTGGTGGACAGGCTCTTCAAGTATGTTACCTTCATTGCCGCACCAGCAGACTGCACCGCAGCCGATGCAGCTATTCTTTTCTTCCAGAACGTGGTAAAGTATTGGGGCTTGCTAGAAGCTATCATCAACGATCGGGACCCTAGGTTCACGAGGAAGTTTTAGATAGAGTTGTTCAAGTTGCTAGGGTCCGACTTACACTTCTCCACAAGTTTTCATCCTCAAACCGATGGGCAGACCAAATGGACCAACGCACTCTTGGAGGAATACCTACGGCACTACGTGAACACAAACCAAAAGGATTGGGTAAGTCATCTAGACGTGGTGCAATTCTGTTATAACCTTCAAAGAAGTGAATCAACAGGTCGTAGCCCATTTGAGATAGCAACAGGGCAGCAACCCCTCACACCTCACATAGTCACAACAAGCTCTGCAGGAAATAGCCAAGTTGCCTTCACATTTGCCAAAGATTGGCATGAACAAGAAGACGTCGCCAAAGCTTACTTGCACAAGGCCACCAAGCGCATGAAGAAATGGGCGGATAGAAAGAGAACGCCGATGCACTACAATGTGGGCGACAAAGTAATGATGAAATTACAACCCCAACAGTTCAAAGTATTTAGAAAAGTCCACAAGGGGTTGATATGAAGGTACGAGGGACCATTCACAATCCTTAAAAAGGTGGGCAATGCAGCATATAAGTTAGATCTTCCATCTAACTTCAAGATCCACCTGGTCTTCCATGTGTGTTGTCTTAAGCCATATCATCAAGACCAGGAACACCTGTCAAGGAACTACATCAATCGACCATCGGCTACAATGATGACATCGTTTAATAAAGAAGCGGAACGCATCCTTAACGACCGAAGAGTAAGTTGGCGTGATGTCCCTCCATATACCGAATACTTAGTGAAATGGAAAGGCCAACCCAACTATGAAGCAAGTTGGGAACGAGTGGATACTTTGTGGAAGTTTGAGAAAGTATTCGAAGACTATCACGAGGAGAACGTCGCAACAAGGACGTCTGCGGATTAGGTGGGGGAGATTGTCACGATCTGCTAGATTGCCCCACATTTTGTGTGAAGAGGAGGCTTAATCATAGCCTAGATGGATCTTGCGAGCCAGGCCAATCTCATGACCCATGACCAAGGGCCCATTATCTAGAAGTTTCTACAATTCTCTACAACCTTGGAATAATGTAAAAGCTTAGAGGTATTTGTAAAGAGTAATGTAGAATATTCTAGAGAGAGTTCTAGAAGACTCTCAACCAATGTAAGAATGACACATGACACATTCTAAGCCACATTTTGTAAGGCCAAAGTGTATATAAATGGGTGGCCTCCCTTATTTGTAACCAATTAAGAGTTGTAAGAAGCTCTCTAATTCTCTTAGCATTCTCCAAGTGTTCTTCTCTTGTGAGTGTGTTGTTAGTCTTATAGTAGGGTAAGTTCTAAGTAGCTTGGGAGGAAAAGCTGACTCGCTAAGTGCACGACGCATTAGTCGAGTGTTGCACGGGCTATAAATCGTGGGTGAGACAATCGGTCTGTGACACTAGGCTACGATTAACAACTTCGGTTTATCCATCAGTGCACGGGTGATATGTAGTGCTGAACCGTAAGTCAATGCCCAATCTCCTCTATAAGGTACACCAGAAGTGTCCCGTGAACTTAGTGTCACCGTCAGAAGTGATGGTTTTATGCACACCGTGTAGACAAACTACCTTTTTAAAGTACAAGTTGGCCACATATGATGCATCCAATGACTTCTTGCATGGTATAAAATGCGCCATTTCGGAAAACCTGCTAACCACCACAAAAATACAATCCATTCTTCATTGGGCCCGCGGAAGACCCAACACAAATTCCATGCTAACACCCTCCCATGGAGCCTGTGGAATTAGAAGTGGAGTGTAAAAGCCTGTATTCTAAATTTGTCCTTTTGTTATCTAACAAGTATGACACCGTCGTACAAATCGAGTCAAATCTCAATGCAACTGTGGCCAATAATAGCCTTGCTCTGCAAAAGCAATTGTTTTATCGCTACCAAACTAGCCAAATAATGAACCAGGATGGAGTTCCATGATGATACGCTCCCATAGAGAACAAACTGGAACACATAATTGCACGCTCCAAACAGAAAACCATGATACAATTAATAATATCCCAAATGCCCTTGTTGCAATTCTGTCCAAATCTACTCAAAATTTGGATCATTCTGGTACATCTCCGGAAATACATCAAACCCAATAACCCACACACCAAGCATAGCCAATTAAGTTGTTATTCTGCTCAATGCATCAGCTACCTTACATTGAATACCAGATTTATGTTTCAAGAAAAATGTGAACTCTTGCCAGGCAATCTACTTGGCATGTTGACTATTCATCTTTTGCTGCCCGTTAATATATTTTAGGGCTTCATGATTAGAATATAGGATAAATTCCCTTTGAACTAAGTAATGTCGCCAATGCCTTAAGCTTGAACAATGGAGTTGAATTCGATATCATATATTGAATACTAAAGTCCAGCCGCATTAAGCTTCTCACTAAAATAGTCAACTAGTCTGCCATCTTGACTTAGTATGATACCAATCCCCACATGTGATGCATCAATATTCACTTGGAAATTTTTTTCAAAATCTGGTAGGGCCAATATGGGTGACTTAGATAGCTTCTTTTTAATCAAATGGAAGCTTGCTTCTGCCTCACGAGTCCAAATGCATGGGCCTTTTTTAATGCAACCCTATTAATGGAGACATGATAGTATTAAAATTTTAGATGAATTGGCGATAGAATGCTGTCAACCCATGGAAACTCCGCACTTCATGCACACTTGCAGGGGTAGGCCAGTCTCTAATCGCCTTGACCTTTCTTCATCAACAGCTATACGATCCCTAGAACAATACAACCTAGTCCACTGCAAAACTGCATTTCTTCACATTGGCCTACATTTTCTTACGTAGTGAAACACCACACACCTCTATAAGATGTTGCATGTGAGAAGTTGCGTCTGGACTATATATCAAGATATCATCAAAATCAACCACGACAAATTGTGCATCACTCTCATAAAAGTACTTGGAACATTTGATAAACCAAATGGCATGTCATTCATATAGGCCCTCATGAGTCTTAAATGTGATTTTCCACTCATCCCCGGCTCATACCTGAATTTGGTGATAACCACTTTTCAAATCAATTTTTTGAAAAGATTTCTGCCCCCAATAGCATATCAAGCATGTCATCCAACCGTGGAATAGAAAATCTATACTTGATAGTAATCTTATTTATAGCCTTGCTATCTACACACATTCTCCATGTTCCGTCCTTTCTAGAAGTCACTAAAGTGGGAACAGCATATGGGCTCATACTGTCTCAAATATATCCACGATTCATCAACTCGTTAATCTACTGATTGATTCCTCATGCTTCTTTGGACTCATTCGATAGGCTGGCTTGCCAGGCAAACTAGATCTTGGGACAATACCAATATGATGTTGAATGTCCCTCAATGGTGGAAACCCCACCGGTAGATCATCTGCAAATACATCGCTATATTTAGCCATTAGAGGTTTTAACACATCAGGTACATTTATGCCATCTTTAACATCTTGTGCAATCAATGCAAACATCACACTAGTCTTTTTTATTTTAGCCATAATTTTAATCATGGAGAACAAAATTCACATCCTCTCTCAAAGTAGGTTTCATGAATTCTGTGTCTTTAGGGGAACCCAATATCACCTTCACGTTATCTTTCCAAAAAGTGAAAGAATTTTTTCTACCATGGTGTATGGCACTTCTATCAAATTGCCAAGGTCTACTCAAAAGTATATGGCATGCATCCAAGGGATATATATTGTACCATACATTATCATGATATTTCCTTCCTATAAAAAAATGAAACAAGTGCCTAAGTAGAAACTATTACCTCATTACCCTTCTTAAACCAAAAAAGGCGGTATGAAGTAGGAGATTGTTCCTATTGGAAATTTATACTAAAAATATACTTTTATATATTTGTCTTTAACTGATTTATTTATTAGTAAAATTCTTTTTTTCATCTTAATGAGAATTTGTATGGGTAAATGGTTGCATTGTTATTTAGTATGCATGTGTATGTTTTTTATTCTACAAAGTAGACAAGTTGATGTGTAGAGTTCAGTTTACACACGGAAGACTTGTTTGTCCGTTCTTATAGAATATAAGTTATTATTGTTCACAACCTAAATGGATTTGGATAGACCATCGGTACAATTATAACATGATATTTTAGTAGGCTTGTTTTGACTGCAGGAAATGGTATAGTTTTGATTCGTTATACTAGTACACTTTTTGTGTATTGAACAGAACCGCTTTTAAGTTTATTGTCTTTATATTGACTATATAAGACGATTAACATCCAAATGGTTATTATAAGTAATTGTACTCTTAATCCCGATATAAATAATCGACACATACATTTAGTGTTTGACATTTTAATTTATAAAGGAGTGAGATCTTTTATGGGTTAATAATCTCAGTAAATTGGATGACTATACTACGTGTATGGTGTATATTAGTTTATTGATGGAATTCACATCCCATAATAGGGATTGATAATATCCCCTTGATAAGGCTTATAAGTTTTGATTATGTCAAACCTGCAGATGGACTTTTTGTCCGATATGTCAAATAAGTTAAGTGCAAGGTTTCAAAGAATTATAAAGATATTGATTAAATATAGGAGTTAACAATTATTTAATCAATGGTTATCTGAAATCTTAACGTAGGAAGATTACTAAGCATTTAATAACAAGAAGCTCGAAATATTATTTTGACAATAAGAACAGGAGTGTAATTATAATTCTATAGTGGACTAAATTGTAATTTATGAAACTAAAATTCTAATTTGGGTCGAATTAGTGTTTCTTGTTTCCCTAAGAAGCCTATTTCTTATTTCCTTATTAAGGTCCCTATTGTAACTTATAAATATGTTCTATTACTCTTTAGGAAGAATACACAAGAGAAATCTCGTTTTGTATAGCAAAGAGAATTCACTGAAGAAGCCCACACTCCGATGCGAGTTTGAACATAGAGGAATACAGTAGAAGGTTTTGAGATTTTCAGGTTACTGTCTGACTAAGATCAAATCATAGAGATTTCGCATGTATGGGTCTTGAATTATCATCGTCTAAAGTTATTTCCACAGTAACCTATACGCAATATTTAGGGATCCTGGTGACTACCTCCCAACAATAGTATCAGAGCCAAGCTTAATACTATATATGAATTGAATAGAACATAGTAAGATTATAAGTTGCTGCAAAGAAACATGTCGATTGCATTTGCTATAATTGTTTTGCAGTGATTGATCTGGCTATCATGGTCACCATGTGTGTATGTCGTGTGAATGGATCCCACAAATCAAATTCGTGATTACTGTTTTACATATTTTACAATGTTTTTTGGTGATGTAATTATATTGACATGGCACGTGAACTCCATTCGTCGGGAGGCTTAGAATTCTATGTAATTTTTTATGATTATGTAATTATATTGATGTAGCATGTGAACTCCATTCATCAAAAGGCTTAAGGTCAATGTAATTTTTTTAAAAAAGGGATACAAGTTCTGAAAGCAGAAATTTTATTTCGAAAGAAGAAATTCATGAAAAAATATGGTCTGGGGGCACTACCCCCTGGGCCCCTGCGAGCTGACCAGGCAACTTGATCCCCACCGGGGGATACCCCCAGACCCCCTCTTCGAGGCATATGTTTTAAAGAAGTGGCAATCAAGAAGACAAAGGATCTTACTTGACCATGATAGCTAGAACTCTTTTGCTTGTTATGTTTTTTTTTTTTTTTTTTGTGCTTAAATGTCTATTCCTATCATAACCTGCTAATATATGATATTAGATATGTTTAATATCATTTAGAATGGAGAAATAAGATACATTCTTGTGATTTACAAATAAAATTGAATTCTATTTTTTTTATTAATCACACCAATGCTATAATGCATAAAGATAGGGTAACCTAGATATCTTAGTAACGTATTACTTCAAGATTCTAAACTAGTTTTATTAAATTGTTATATAAGAATCCTTATTGTTAAATAACTAAATGGGAGAGGGAACCTTTTTGTTCCCGCAGTCTTCATCATTATTTTGGTAGGAAATGTAATTGATTTATGTGTTGATTTTGAAGTCTTCCTCCTCATTAGATGAGTTAATAATGGAGTCTCCAGTACAAACTCCCATATAGATGATCTAGAAAAATTATTAGCATAAGTCACTTCTCCATCTGACAGAAATGAATACAAAATAATGGACCTTGAATTAAATGATGGTGTACACATAACTATAAATAACAGCATGCTCTTTATCCGAGTCGTTGTTATTATTTATAGGACCAAAGTCATAGCAGCTATTTGGTTTTACTTGGCACGCTTTGTTGCCTTGACAATAAAACTAATAGGTTATATCTATCTAAACAAAATAAGTATGGTAGAAGTCCTCACATCGAGGCATACTATGTATAATGTTTTAGATTGTTGTCGGATTCTTTTATTAATTAGCATTGGAAGCCTTTTTCCTTTTATTTGAATCCAAAGTTTATTTGCCATCATAATTTGTTAATTATGTAATTCTCAGGATTTAAGATGGTTGCTTTCAATCTACTTGATATTATTCTCAAAGAACACTAACTCACTAGACCTAATTACATTGATTGGAAAATAAACTTGGATATTGTGCTAATTGCCGAAGAGTACAAATATGTGCTCATTGAGGTGTGCTCAAAGAAACCTATGGATGGTTGTACTGAAGAGGTAACCATCTAGGCATACAAAAAATGGATTAAGGCTGATGAGATGGTGCGATGTTACATATTGGCATCTATGTCAAATGTCTTGCAACATCAGTATCAGTCTTCTCCTACTGCCTATGACATCATGTATAGTCTCAAGGAGTTGTTTGGTCATCAGGATCGGGCTGCTAGGTAGGTTGCTATGAAAGAACTGTTTAATACTAAGATGGTTGAAGGTACCTTTGTGAGGAACCATGTTCTGAAAATGATGAAACACCTCAATGAACTAGAGGTCTTTGGAGCTGAAATTGTTGAGGAAACCCAGATCGATATCATTCTCTAGCCTTTGACTAATTCCTTTCAGAATTTTTGCCTAAATTACAATGTGAACAAGCTCAATTTTTTTCTAGCGGAATTACTCAAGAAACTTCAGGCTACTAAGGGCCTTTTGAAAAAGCCAGCTAGTGTTCATATTATTGAAAAAGGTTCTATTTCTAAGCCGAATGGCAAGAAGAAACAAAAAAAGAGTCAGAATCATAATGCAGTTCCTCAAAAGGGCAACAGAACTTAAGGAGGAGCGAAAACGCACAAAGGCAAGCGTTTTCATTACAAGCAAGTAGGGCACTGGAAAAAAACAATGTCCAACTCATCTCAACAAAGTGAACAATAAAGGTAAATTTCATTCACTAATTATGGAATCATATTTGACGCTTATATCTACCGGTACCTAATGTGTAGATGCAGGAGCCACTAATCATGTTTACAATTCTTTGCAAAGGTTTTAGGAAATCAGGCAGCTAAGTGATGCAGAGATTTATTTGCTGATGGATGTTATTACGAGAGTGGTAGTAGTTGCAGTAGGAGATGTTTGTCTAAGTTTTAATAGAGATAGGACTTTAATTTTAAAATATGTTCCCTCCATTAGGAGGAATTTAATTTCTGTTTACAAGTTTGTTAAAGACTGATATTCCATTTATTTTAATAAATTTGTGGCTGTAAAGTACAATATGCTTTTTATTTGTTCTAGTTCATTGGTGTTGGTGGATGATCTTTATATTGTTGATCCCATTTCTTTTAAACTATAACTGACTGAATCGAATAACAAAATTACCCTACCATGTAAGAGAAAGGAACCTTCGCAATTGAACCAAACGTATCTTTGGCATTTACGACTGGGTCATATTAATCTAAACTAGATTTCAAGACTAGTTGCAAATGAACCATTAAATTCATTAGAAGTGGAGGCACTTCCAGTCTGCGAATCTTGTTTAGAGGGAAAAATGACCAAGTGCCCCTTTTCGGCAAAAGGCTATAGGGCCCAAGAATCATTAGAAGTAGTTCACTCTGACTTGTAAAGACCCATGAATGTCCAGACAAGAGGTGGCTTTGAGTATTTCATTACTTTTATTGATGACTACTCAAGGTATAGATACATTTACTTAATCCATCGTAAGTTTGAATGCTTTGAAAAATTTTAGGAATATAGAACGGAAACGGAGAAGCATCTAAGTAAGAGTATCAGGACATTACGATTTGATCGTGGTAGGGAGTACCTCTTTGGAGACTTTAGGAATTATTTAGTACAAGAGAAGATTACATTCCAGTTGTTTGCACTAGTTATACCTCAACAAAATGGTGTAGCAGAAAGAAGGAATAGGACTCTTATGGACATGGTGAGGTCAATAATGAGTTATTCGGATTTACCTAATTCGTTCCAAGGCATGCTCTAGAAACGGCAGCATACATTCTAAACTTAGTTCCATCTAAGTCAGTAGCTACTACACCCATAGAACTATAGACAAGGCACAAACCTAGTTTAAAGCAAGTTTAGATTTAGGATAGTCCAGCACATGTGTTGAAAAGGAACACAAATAAGTTAGAATCAAGAACAAAAGTTTTCATTTTCGTTGGATATGTTAAGAGGCAGCCGCCAGGATCCTTAAATATCGCGCACAGATCACTGTGGAAATAAGTTTAAACGATAATGATTCAAGAACCATATCTGCGAGATCTCTCTGATTTGATCTCGGTCTTATAACAGCCTAAAAATCTCAAGATCTTCTACTGTATTTCTTTATGCTCGAACTCGCACTAGGGTATGGCCCTTTTCTGCGAATTTTCCTTGCTCTGACGCCTATATTTAATCGATATCTTTATAATTCCTTGAGACCTTACACTTAACTTATTTGATATGTCGGACATTAAATCCACCTGCAGGGTTTGACATAATCAAAACTTATAAGCTTCATCAAAGAGATATCATCAATCCCTATTACGGGACGTGGATTTCGTCAATAAACTAATATGCACCATACACGTAGTGTAGTCATCCAATTTACTAAGATTATTGACCCACAAAAGGTCTCACTCCTTTGTAAATCAAAATACCAAATACTAAATATACGTGTCTATTATTTATATCGGGATTAAGAGTACAAGCTCTCATAATAACCATTTGGATATTAATAATCTTATATAGTCAGTATAAAGATAATAACCCATAAGTGGTCATGTTCAATACACACAAAGTGTACTAGCATAACGAGTCGAAACTATACTGTTTCCCGTAGCCAAGACAAGCCTACTAAAACATCATGCTACAATCATGCCGATGGTGTGTCCAACTCTATCTAAATTGTAAACAACAATAACTTATATTCTATAAGAATCGACAAATAAGTCTTTTATGCGTAAGCTGAATTCTACACACCAACTTATCTACTTTATAGAATAAAAGACGCACTTATGCACAGTAAATAATAATACAACCATTTACCTATACAAATTCTCATTAAGATGGAAAAAGCAAACTTTACTAATAAGTAAATCAATCAAAGAAAAACACATAAAAATATGCTTTTAGTACAAATTTCCAACAATCTCCCACTTAGACTCAAAGCCATACTGACATGTATTTCAACCCCATTCCTTCTACATGACTATCAAAGCTCTTTGCCGGTAAGCTCTTTGTAAAAGGATCTGCTAGGTTGTTTGCCGATGCGATCTTGGTCACAATTATATTATGCCTGTGTACGATTTCTCGTATGAGATGATATTTATGCTGGATGTGCTTACCCTTCTTATGTATCCTAGGTTCCTTTGCATTAGCAACCGCACCGGTATTATCACAATAAAGTATCATAGGTGAGTTAACCAAAGGTACCACTTCTAGATCCATCAAAAAGTTTCTGAGCCAAACTGCCTCCTTGGTTGCCTCGGAAGCTGCCACATATTCGGCTTCCATGGTAGAATCAGTAGTACATGATTGCTTGACACTCCTCCAACTTATGGCTCCACCCCCCAGGATAAAGGCAAATCCTGAGGTTGACTTTTTGGCATCATTATCTGATTGAAAGTCTGAGTCTATGTACACAACGGGTATTAAACTCTCGGCTTGGTAAATCAGCATATAATTTCTAGTCCTCTTAAGGTACTTAAGTATATGCTTTACCGCAGTCCAATGTTCTCTTCCTAGATTAGAATGGTATCTGCTAACTATGCTAACAGCAAAACAAATATTAGGTCTAGTACATAACATTGCATTTATCAAGCTTCCCACCGTCGAAGTATAAGGTACTTCCTTCATTTTTTCTATCTCATCATGTGTCTTAGGACACTAATCCTTGGATAAAGTAATCCCATGCCTAAAAGGAAGAAATCCTTTCTTGGAATCTTGCATGCTAAAACGGGCAAGAATCGCATCAATATAAACCACTTGAGATAAACCCAACATTCTTTGTTTCCGATCTCGCAAGAGCTTGATCCCTAGAATGTGACTAGCTTCTCCTAAGTCATTCATATCGAACTAACTACTCAACCATACTTTGATTGAAGACAACACCCTAACATTGTTTCCAATGAGTAAGATGTCATCTACATAAAGTATTAAGAAAACCACCACACTGCTGTTACACCTTTTATACACACAGGATTCATCAGGGTTCTGCTCAAAACCATAAGATTTAACAGCTTGATCAAAATGAATGTTCCAAGGTCTAAACGCTTGCTTAAGTCCATAAATGGACCTCTTAAGCTTGCACAACATGTGCTCAGGGTCTTTAGCTATGAATCCATCTGGTTGTACCATATAGATACACTCGTCAAGATTTCCATTAAGGAAAGCTGTCTTGACATCCATTTGCCAAATTTCGTAATCAAAATGAGCTGCAATGGATAAAAGAATCTGGATGGATTTCAGCATGGCTACTGGCGAGAAAGTCTCCTCATAATTGATTCCTTCTTTCTGAGTAAACCCTTTCGCAACAAGCCTAGCCTTGAAGGTTCCAACCTTTCCATCCACCCTTCTTTTCTTCTTATAGACCCATTTACAACCGATAGGTTTTATCCCCTCTAGTGGTTCTACAAGATCCCAGACTTGATTATAGTACATAGACTCCATTTTTGATTTCATAGCTTTTTGCCATAGATCTGCATCTTTGTCTTGAAGTGCTTCATTATAGTTACAGGGTTCGGTATTTAGCTCATCAAGGACTTTGTCGAATGACTCTCCCAAGAACATAGACCGCTCAAGTTGACGAACAACCCTCCCACTACGATGAGGCACACCCTGTGTGTGTGTGTATGAGTAGTGTCGCTCTGTACTAAAACTAATCCTGGTGTACCATCATCGACATGCTGATTTGGCTCATCACCCAGCAAGTTGATGGTTTCACCTAAAGTGTCATTAGCTTGGAAGTCGGCAAGCCTCCCACTACGATGAGGTAATGGAAAGCCAAATTCTCCAGCTTGTGGTGTCTCTTCCTGTGCTGCTGGTAATGGAAAAGTTTGTGTAGGTCTCTCTTCTCTCAATTCCTCTAGAACAATTCTGCTTTTAGGTTTGTGGTTCATTACATAGTGCTCTTCTAAGAATCGAGCATTGGTGCTAACACTGACCTTTCGATCTTGAGGATTATAGAACAAACCACCCTTTGTTCCTCTGGGATATCCAACGAAAATGCAAACTTCTGTTCTTGGTTCCAACTTATCCGTGTTCCCTTTCAGTACATGTGCTGGACTACCCCAAATCCGAACATACTTTAAACTGGGTTTGCGCCTAGTCCATAGTTCTGTGGGTGTAGTACGTACTGACTTAGATGGAACTAAGTTTAGAGTGTATGCAGTCATTTCTAGAGCATGCCCCCAAAACGAATTAGGTAAATCCGAATAACTCATCATTGACCTCACCATATCCATAAGAGTCCTATTCCTTCATTCTACTACACCATTTTGTTGAGGTGTACCTGGTGCAGACAACTAGGATGTAATCCCCTCTTGTGCTAAGTAATCCCTAAATTCTCCAAAGAGGTACTCGCCACCACGATCAGATCGTAGTGTCCTGATACTCTTACTTTGACGCTTTTCCGTTTCCGCCCTATACTCCTTGAATTTCTCAAAGCATTTGGACTTACGGCGCATTAAGTAAACGTACCCATACCTTGAGTAGTCATCAATAAAAGTAATGAAATACTCAAATCCACCTCTTGCCTAGACATTCATGGGTCCACACAGGTCAGAGTGAACCAATTCCAACGATTCTTTGGCCCTATAGCCTTTTGCCAAAAAAGGGCGTTTGGTCATTTTCCCCTCTAAACAAGATTCGCAAACTGGAAGTGCCTCCACTTCCAATGAATCTAATGGTCCATTTGCAACCAGCCTTGAAATCCGGTTTAGATTGATATGACCCAGGCGTAAATGCCAAAGATATGTTTGGTTCAATTGTGAAGATTTCTTTCTCTTACATGGTAGGGTAATTGTGGTATTCAATTTTGTCAATTGCAGTTTAGGAGAAATAGGATCAACAATATAAAGATCATTCACCAATGAGCCGGAACAGATAAAATGCTTATTGTAATTAATAACCACAAATTTATTAAAATAAACGGAATATCCGTCTCTAATCAACTTGAAAACAGAAATTAAATTTCTTCTAATGGAGGGAACATAAAGACAATCTTTTAAAATTAAAGTCCTATATTTATTAAAACTAAGATAAACATCTCCTACTACAACGCTGCTATTCTCGTAGCATCACCCATAAGCAAATAAATCTCTCCATCACTTAGCTGCCTGGTTTCCTGGAACCTCTGCAAAGAATTGCAAACATGATTAGTGGCTCCCGTATCTACACACTAGGTACCGGTAGATACAACCGCCAAACATGATTCAACAACTAGTGAATGAAATTTACCTTTATTGTTCACTTTGTTGAGATAAGTTGGATATTTCTTTTTCCAGTGCCTTGCTTACTTGTAATGAAAACATTTGCCCTTAGGCTTTTTCACTCCTCCCTGAGGTCCGTTGCCACCTTGAGGAATTGTATTACGATTCTGACCCTTTTTCTGTTTCTTCTTGCCTTTCGGCTTAGAAACAGAACCTTTTTTAGCAACGTGAACACTAGCTAACTTTTTCAAAAGGCCCTCAACAGCTTGAAGTTCCTTGAGTAATTCCACTAAAGAATAATTAAGCTTGTTCATGTTGTAATTTAGGCGAAAATTCTCAAAGGAATTAGTCAGGGACTGGAGAATGATATCGACCTGGGTTTCCCCATCAATTTCAGCTCCAAGGACTTCTAGTTCATTGAGGTGTCCCATCATTTTCAAAACATGGTCCCTTAAAGAGGTACCTTCAGTCATCTTAGTGTTAAATAGTTCTTTCATGGCAACTTACCTTGCTGCCTGATCCTGATCACCAAACATCTCCTTAAGACTGTACATGATATCATAAGCAGTAGGAGAAGACAGATGCTGATGTTGCAAAACATTTGACATAGATGCCAACATGTAACACCATGCCATCTCATCGCCTTGATCCATTTTTTGTATGCCTGGACAGCCACCTCATTGGTACAACCATCCGGAGGTTTCTCTGAGCACACCTCAGTGAGCACATATTTATACTCTTCAGCAGTTAACACAATATCCAAGTTTCTTTTCCAGTCAATATAATTAGGTCCAGTGAGTTTGTGTTCTTTGAGAATTATAGCAAGTGGATTGAAAGTTCCTATCTTAAATCCTGAAAATTACATAATCAACAAATTATGATGGGCAAATAAACTTTGAATTCAAATAAAAATGGCTCCCTCTGCCAATTAATAAAAGAATCGACAGCAATCTAAAACATTATGCATAGTATGCCTCGATGTGAAGACTTCTACCATACTTATTTTGTTTAGATAGGACATAACTAAGGCTGTCAAAGGGTTGGGCCCGGGCCGGGCTTAGGTAAGCCCTTATCCTACCCTCACATGTACGAGTCGAACCTAACTGAGCAAAGGCCCTCGACTTTTATGGCGGGCTTATAATTTTTAGGCCCTTACCCAACTCTCAAGGGTCAGGGCCGGGCCAGGGCCGAGCCAGGGCCAAAAGAAAGGGAAATTTTTTTTCTTTAATGGAAATAAATCTTTTATATGCAATAGCCTATACCACCACCAACCAACCAACCTTATACAAACCCTCCTCCTTTGTTCGGGTTGGGGACCGGCAATGCAATGCAAAAGGCAGGATGGCGGAGTCAAAAACTTTTTTTTAAGGCATTGGTGGTGGCATTTAGGGCATAGGAGCGTTTAGGGATTTTTCTTTTTACCTTTGTCGATGAGAGGGAGTTGCTTATATACGATGACATTTAGGGTTTTATCTTTTAAAAGACGAAAATGCCCCTCAAATGTTACTATTTTATGACTGTTGGCTGGGTATTTTAATAATTTCTCACAAAGTGAAAAGTGGAAAACACTTGGCTGAAGCATGGACATGGCTTTTGTCAAAAAGTTTGACAAGCCCAAAAGGCTTGTGTATATTATATATTTTATATTAAAATTTAATAAACAGTGGGCTGGGCAAGGCCCCCTCGGGCCTGATTAGTCAAGCTTAAGCTCAGCCCTCTAGATGCGGGCTTTTAAAAATAGAACCCTACCCTACCCTCGGGCTTTAGATGAAAAAAATAAGCCCTTGTTTTGAGGGATTTGCTAACCAGGCCGGGCCGGGCCCCCTCTCTAAAAGGCCGGATTGACAGCCCTACATAACCTATTAGTTTTACTATCAAAGCAAAATCAAACAGCCGCCATGACGTTGGTCCTATAAATAATAACAATGACTCAGATGGAGAGCATATTATTATTTATAGCTAACTGTATACCATCATTTAATTCAAGGTCCATTATTCTGTATTCGGTCCCGTCAGATGGAGAGGTGACCTATACTAATAATTACCCTAAATCATCCATATAGGAGTTTGTACTGGAAATTCCATAATTAACTCATCCGATGAGGAAGAAGACTCTAAAGTCAATACATTAATCAATTACATCTCCTACAAAACAATAATGAAGACCGTGGGAACTGAGAGCTTTCCTCTCCCACTTATTTATTTAACAATGAGGGTTCTTGTATAATAGTCTAATAAGGCCAGTTTAGAATTTTGAAGTATTGCGTTACCAAAATTTCTAGGTTACCCTATCTTTACGCATCATAGCATTGGTGTGATTAATAAAAGAAAAAACTGGAGTTCAATTTTATTTTCAAATCACATGAATGCTACCTATTTCTCCATTCTAAATAGTATTAAATAGATATAATATCATATGAAGCAAGTTAGGGTATTCATAGACATTCAAGCACAAAAAAAAAAAAAAAAAAAAAAAAAAAAACAACAACCAACACTCGAGTCCTAGCTATCATGGTCAAGTAGGATCCTTTGTCTTCTTAATTGCCATTTCTTCAAAATATGCGCATCACAGAGGGGGTTCGGGGGTACCCCCCAGCGGGGATTGAGCTATATCAATATAATTACATCACCATGAAAAATTACATTGAATCTTAAGCCTCTTGACAAATTGTCACGACCCGAGCCCAGGGACCGGGGGTCAGAGGAAGGTCTAACCAGTGACACACGTACTCCCGTGCATGCACACCTAGACCCCGTCCAAACATGCACACACAAGGGATCAATCACACGAGCAAAAGACTGAACGCGGAAGCTGTACGTATCAAGGCATACCACAAATATACCAAAAGACATAGGAGATTACAAAACGATATACACTGATGATAAGAACAAATACATGAACGTATGACAATAGAGCGGGCTTACAACAATCCAAAAATCAAAATACAGGTATTACTCAAGGCCCACTTCACAAGTACAGAAAACCCCTCAATAGACGCCAACACAAAGAATGGGGAACACAAAATGATGCAAACCGTACTCTGGAGGATGGATCAAGTCCACTCCTCTAGGCCGGAGGGGGCCTCGCGAGCCTCTCCTGCAGTCGGGTCGACCGACGCAGGTTCGGAAGAGGGATCTGAGCCTGCAACACACAAGACAAACACATAAGTACGACGACTTAGCAAAGTATAAGCCAACAAGATGATAACACGAATCGTGTCTAATACTGAATAATACTGATCAATAGTCATGATGCAATATCCATAGAAACCATGATCGTATACTAAGCAAGTGTGCAAATGCATAATGAATAAGCATGCTATCAGAATCACAAACAGATAACACTCAAAGTGGCAACTACATTGGCCATTTTCTCCCTTACGAGAGCGGACGGAATGAGAACACCAGCGACCGGGCCAGGGCACGCATGGGTCTCTAGTTCCCGGGGTCCGGAGTCCCAGGACGGAAACACTCTGCAGAGGCAAACACATAAACTACACCAAAGTCAACCCCGTCGGGTATCCTAAGGCTGAGGCTCAGTAGTGCCAATACCAATCACAATCAAATAGCTGATGCACCTCGATCACTTAGTACTTATCACTTATCACTTATCACTTATCACTTATCACTTATCACTTATCATACTGAACGAACAATAGGAAGTGCATCACATAACTGATACTGAATGCAAATACTGCATGCACATAATACGGATACTGATACGGATACTGAAGCTGATACGAAATGCAAATCATAAGGACACTAACTGATACTGAATGTACATAAACAAGTACAAGAAGTGCTGACACTAAGTAGCAATCACAATCACTGACTCATAACTGATGCAAGTACTCCAGTGGAGCAACGGTAAACATAATACACAATAATAGAATGGTTCCGCCCGGGCTTCGCTCTGGGGTTGCTGCATTTCCCACAGAATCGAGAGGTCCAGCGCAGAACACATAAGAGGGCATAACCGAAATCAATATGCTGTACTATTCAGAATGCTTATACGAATCAAGGTCAATTACAAACCAATCCTACACTAATTATCCAGTGCTTCTAACCGTGCATGTTGATGTAGTTTTAAGATGTTCGATGCACCATTGTCTAGTGTTGCAGTGTCTGGAGTGTGCACCGAAGTCCCTTAAACCAACACCCATGGGGAGGTGCTAAACAGCTGGATACAAGCATGAATGATTCACAGCCCTTGAGATCATTCACGTCATTCAAACATTCCATTGGGCATGTCCAGGTTAGCTACATTCTAACATGAAAGTCATATACGGTCGTTTGCTTAAACCTAGTCCCTTTTCATTCAATTCTCAGGGTCTCACGGTGTAGCCGTAGGTAACCTTACGGCTTAGCCGTGGCATCTTACGGCTTAGCCGTAATATGCACTGCGGCTGAGCTGAGGTTCCCCAGATATCCCTTCGGATTTACGGCTCAACCGTATTTTGCTCTACGGCTCAGCCGTATCCTGGTCCACGGCTTAGCCGTAAGCCAATGTACGGCGTAGATCAGGCTGGGCCGTAGAAGAATGGCAATTTGCCAACATCCAGTTATTTTCAGATAACAGACTGTATTGTTCTACGGTTCAGGTTACGGTTTGGTCTCGGCTTAGCCGCAAGCCATTTTACGGCTTAGCCGTAGCACATTTCACGGCTTAGCCGTGAGTGCACGGACTCATTTTCCTGAACTTGTTACAGTCATACAGAAAGTGTGCGAAATGGCTGGAAACCGAAAGATAACAGCGAAATGAACTGAATGGGGCTGTCTAATACTGAGAAACACAATAAAGAACAAGAACACAACAATCAAATCACTACCAATCGGTGTTCATACAACTTGGGCTTATACTTGCCTCACGGACGAAATCCACACGCTGATTGGCTCAGTCCACCGGGATCACACACACTAACGAGCTCCTTTCTTCCTCCCTCAAGCACAGAAACAGAAATGGAGAAGGAGAGAAAGAGAGCTGTCGAGAGAGAGAGACGAACAGAGAGCGAGAGAGACGATCGAGAGAAAATAAGGGAGTGGTTGGGATATTTATACTTAATTTGAGTCCAAATTACATTTAAGGCCAAATAGCTTATGCAAATATCAGTTTGAGTCAAATGACGGTCCAACGAGAGCAAACGAACTCATTCGAATCCAAGACAGTTACGAAAAACGACAAGCTCAATGAAATACACGCGCTGACGTCAAAATGACGCAAAACTGACAAGGTCAATCAAAAGCCAAAATTACGAAAAAGGGCTCAAACTAACTAGACCAAGTCAAACTCAACCCAAACGATCTCTCTACAACTCAAACCAAACAGAAACAAAATCAAAACACTCTTAGCGATAAAACACACGCAATTACCCACTAAACCGGGTCAACTCGGGTCGGAGTGTTACATCCTCCCCCACTTGGACATCATTCCGTCCTCGGAATGAAAGCGTACCTGAGCAAACAGAGAAGGATACTGACGCGCCATCTGATCTTCTAATTCCCACGTGGCTTCATCAGGTCCATGATGTTCCCAAAGTACCTTAACCCATCTAATAGTCCTCGTACGCAAGAGCTGTTCTCTGGTCCCAACAATACGGAGCGGACGCTCAACGTATGACGCATTAGGTTGCATCTGAATGTCATCGTATCGAATCACGTGCGTCGGGTCTCGAACATACTTGCGAAGCATGGACACATGAAAAACATCGTGTACTCCAGAAAACTCCACGGGTAGAATCAACCTGTACGCTAGATCACCAATCCGACTCTTGATCTCAAATGGACCCACATATCTTGGCGCTAACTTGCCTTTTTGACCGAATCGTACTGTACCTTTCATCGGTGAGACCTTCAAGAATACCCAATCTCCAACGTGAAATGTCAAGGTTCTTCTTCTCGTATCTGCATAGCTCTTCTGTCTCGATCGGGCAATCTTCAAATTGTCAATAACTTTCTGAACTTTCTCTGTAGTCTCAGCAATGATTGTCGGTCCGTGGAAACTCCTTGTTCCAACTTCTTCCCAGCAAACATGACTCCTACATTTCCGTCCATACAGAGCTTCATAGGGTGCCATTCCAATACTCTCGTGGAAACTATTATTATACGCAAACTCGCACAACGAGAGATGCAAATCCCATTCTTTCTCGAAATTCAGCACACTGGCCCGTAACATGTCTTCGAGCGTCTGAATAGTTCGTTCCGACTGTCCATCAGTCTGCGGGTGATACGCCGTACTGAAGCTCAACTTCGTTCCCATGGCTTCCTGAAATGCTCTCCAAAATGAAGAAACAAAGCGGCTATCTCGATCTGACACAATCGACACGGGCGTACCATGTAGTCTCACGATCTCATCAACGAACTTCTTCGCCATCTCGGAAAATGTCATGCCTTTCTTGAATGGAAGAAAATGAGCTGTCTTCGTCAATCTGTCCACGATCACCCAAATGGCACTGTTCTTCTTGCTCGTCAGAGGCAAACCCGAAACAAAGTCCATCGTAATGTGCTCCCATTTCCACTGGGGAATGTGCAAAGGATGTAAGGAACCTGGAGGTCTCTGATGGTCAGCTTTCACCTTTTGGCAAGTCAAACATCTGGCAACAAACCCAGCAATTTCTCTCTTCATGTTGTTCCACCAGAATCTATCCTTGAGAGCTCGGTACATCTTCGTACTTCCAGGATGCATAGAATAACGTGCATGGTGTGCTTCGGTCATCAAACTCTCTTTCAAAGCATCTACTGCTGGCACACATAATCTGCTCCTGAAATACAAAACATCACCCTCCAAACGAAAGTCTGGTCGATCTGCAATGCTATCTCGGATTCGCTTCAACATCGCATCTTCAAACTGCTGGTCTTTAATAAGCTGAATAATGTCCGGCTGAAAGCTCACTGTACTGGCAAGTGTCAAACCATTCTCCACTAATTGCAGTTCCACTGGCTGAGCATGCCTCACAAAATAAAGGCTGTCCAAGGCCTGAAGAATCTCCGACTTCCTACTCAAGGCATCTGCAACAACATTGCCTTTCCCTGGATGATATTTGATGGGGAAATCAAAATCCTTGATCAACTCAAGCCACCTTCGCTGTCGCATATTCAACTCGGACTGCGTGAAGAGGTACTGTAGACTATGGTGATCTGAATGCACTTCAAATGTCACGCCATACAAATAGTGTCTCCACATCTTCAACGCAAAAACGATGGCTGCCAACTCTAAATCGTGCGTAGCATAGTTCTTCTCGTGCTCCCGAAGTTGTCTCGAGCCATAGGCAATCACTTTGCCATGTTGCATCAAAACGCATCCCAAACCGACTCGAGAAGCATCCGAGTAGATCATAAATCCTTCATGCCCATCTGGTAACGTCAAAACTGGAGCCGAAGTAAGCTTCTCCTTCAACATCCGGAAATGGTGCTCACACTCGTCCGTCCACAGAAAAGGAACATTCTTCCTGGTCAATCGAGTCAACGGGGCTGAAATCTTGGCAAAATCTTGAATAAAGCGACGATAATATCCAGCTAATCCAAGAAAACTCCGTATCTCCGTCACAGTCCTTGGGCTGGGCCAATTCATCACTGCCTCTACTTTCATCTGATCCACTGCCAACCCATCTCGTGAAATGGTATGACCAAGAAAAGCTACCTGCTCGAGCCAGAAATCACACTTCGACAAATTGGCATATAAACGATGTTCTTTCAACAACAGTAAGGCTCGACGTAGATGTTCCTCATGCTCCTCTGGGGTCTTCGAATACACCAAAATGTCATCAATAAAGACCACTACAAATCGATCCAGAAAAGGAGCGAAAATCCTGTTCATCAAAGCCATAAAGGCAGCAGGTGCATTGGTTAATCCAAATGGCATCACGAGGAACTCAAAATGTCCATACCGTGTCCTGAAAGCAGTCTTCATAATATCTTCTTCCTTCACCCGGAGTTGATGATACCCCGATCTCAGATCAATCTTGGAAAAATAGGCAGCACCTTGAAGTTGATCAAACAACTCATCAATACGCGGCAATGGGTATTTATTCTTGATCGTGACTTTGTTCAACCGCCGGTAATCTATACACATCCGTAAGGTACCGTCCTTCTTCTTCACAAACAGCACTGGCGCTCCCCACGGCGACACACTCGGCCGTACGAAACCTTTCTCCAACAGATCTTGCAATTGCGTCTTCAATTCGAGTAACTCAGCAGGGGCCATACGATAAGGAGCTAAACTAATGGGTGCTGTACCGGGCACTAGGTCGATCGCGAACTCTACATCTCGGACAGGGGGCAACTCGGGTACTTCCTCCGGAAATACATCCGGGAACTCACGTACTACCGAAATGTCACTCAACTGCTTCACCTCCTTCTTCTCCGAGACAAAAGCAAGAAATCCTGCACAACCTCTGCGTATCAAACGATCCGCCTTGCATGCGGAGATGACACGCCTCGGGCATCTCTCCTGATTGCCCTCGAAACGAAACCCCTTCTCAAAATCGAAGTAAATCGACCTATTGTAACAGTTAACACAGGCACGATACCGCGCTAGCCAGTCCATTCCAAGGATCACATCGAAATCCAACATGGACAACAGAATCAAATCAACTGGCAGCTGGCGACCTTCAATCACCACGTCGCACTGAGAGTAGTATACACTACACTCTACTCTCTTGCCCACAGGAGTGGACACTACTAACACATAGGGTAGCGGCTGAGGGGGTTGCGGTAACTGTTCCGCAAAACGAGGGGCAACATAGGAACGCGTAGATCCCGAATCAAATAGTGTATGTGCTTCAGCTCGGGCAATGAGAACTTTACCTTCCACCACTTTGGCATCTTCTGCATGATCATGAGAGGCTGCATACACACGAGCAGTCTGACGCTGGGGCTTCTGACTCTGGCGAGACGGATGGGGGCTGTTCGAAGCTGCTGAACTGAGAGTCTTGGATGACCCCATAGATCTAGATGACTGGAGAGGCCTAGCTGTCGGGCACTGAGCTATCTTATGCTCCCTCGATCCGCAACTCAAACAAGCTCCGGACTTCTTCCAACATCTCTCCGTCGGATGTCCCAATCCACAAAACTCGCATCTGCTCCCAGAGAAACTCGAAGTGCCTTGCTTCCCTTTCCATTTCTTCTGACTCTGTCCCCTGGAACTCGCTGGTGCACTCCTCTTAAAGTCCATGGCTCTCTCTGCTAGGTGGTTGGCTTCCGCAGCGTGTGCTCTGTCGACCGCATCATCGAAAGTAGCTGGTCTCTGAAAGGCAGTCACAAAATTCGCATATCGAGGATGCAGACCAGAAATAAAACGATTCACCTTCTTCTCCTCGGTATTGATCATGTCCTCAGCAAAATGGGACAACTGGGTAAAGCGGTGAATATACTCCGAGACGGTAAGCTGCTGCTGCTGTAAGGCCAGAAACTCAACCTCCTTCACACGTCGAACATGAGCAGGAATGAACTTCCTTCTAAACTGTTTCTGGAACGTCTCCCACACTGTTTCACTCGGCATGGTCAGATAGGCTGCACTAACGCTCTTCCACCAGGTCTTAGCCATCTCTCGAAACATCGAGGCCGTAAGCATAACCTTCTGCCGGTCGTCACAGACGATGGTAGAGAAGAGATCTCCAGTATGCTCTAGCCACTGATCAGCTTTCAACGCATCTTCATTGCCGTAGAATTCTGTGGCTCCACGTTTCCTGAATTTGTCGTATAACGCATTCGGATCGCTCTCCTTAGGCGGAAAGACCACTTGCTGCTCTGCAGGCCGAACTGGCGTTTGACTCTGTCGGTCTACGATCGAAACGACCTGCGCTTGCAAGGAATGGATCGCCTGTAGCATAGTCAAGAAGCGCTCGTCGAAATTCACAAGTGGTTGTGGAGCGGCTGACCCACTCTCGTTATCTCCCTGATCATTGTTGTTGTGTGTTCCAGATCCCGATGCCATAACCTGCAAAACACAAAAGTCAATCTGCTAACACACTCGATAACTCACACAGACTCACAAGACAAGGGGACCCACACAACAGTCCAGAACTGGACTACGAAATCTCACCACGTCCTATATGCCTACATGCTGACACACTAAGATAGAGACAATGCCCTGAGAGACAAAGCTCTGAGAGACAATGCTCTGATACCATACAATACGTATGTCACGACCCGAGCCCAGGGACCGGGGGTCAGAGGAAGGTCTAACCAGTGACACACGTACTCCCGTGCATGCACACCTAGACCCCGTCCAAACATGCACACACAAGGGATCAATCACACGAGCAAAAGACTGAACGCGGAAGCTGTACGTATCAAGGCATACCACAAATATACCAAAAGACATAGGAGATTACAAAACGATATACACTGATGATAAGAACAAATACATGAACGTATGACAATAGAGCGGGCTTACAACAATCCAAAAATCAAAATACAGGTATTACTCAAGGCCCACTTCACAAGTACAGAAAACCCCTCAATAGACGCCAACACAAAGAATGGGGAACACAAAATGATGCAAACCGTACTCTGGAGGATGGATCAAGTCCACTCCTCTAGGCCGGAGGGGGCCTCGCGAGCCTCTCCTGCAGTCGGGTCGACCGACGCAGGTTCGGAAGAGGGATCTGAGCCTGCAACACACAAGACAAACACATAAGTACGACGACTTAGCAAAGTATAAGCCAACAAGATGATAACACGAATCGTGTCTAATACTGAATAATACTGATCAATAGTCATGATGCAATATCCATAGAAACCATGATCGTATACTAAGCAAGTGTGCAAATGCATAATGAATAAGCATGCTATCAGAATCACAAACAGATAACACTCAAAGTGGCAACTACATTGGCCATTTTCTCCCTTACGAGAGCGGACGGAATGAGAACACCAGCGACCGGGCCAGGGCACGCATGGGTCTCTAGTTCCCGGGGTCCGGAGTCCCAGGACGGAAACACTCTGCAGAGGCAAACACATAAACTACACCAAAGTCAACCCCGTCGGGTATCCTAAGGCTGAGGCTCAGTAGTGCCAATACCAATCACAATCAAATAGCTGATGCACCTCGATCACTTAGTACTTATCACTTATCACTTATCACTTATCACTTATCACTTATCACTTATCATACTGAACGAACAATAGGAAGTGCATCACATAACTGATACTGAATGCAAATACTGCATGCACATAATACGGATACTGATACGGATACTGAAGCTGATACGAAATGCAAATCATAAGGACACTAACTGATACTGAATGTACATAAACAAGTACAAGAAGTGCTGACACTAAGTAGCAATCACAATCACTGACTCATAACTGATGCAAGTACTCCAGTGGAGCAACGGTAAACATAATACACAATAATAGAATGGTTCCGCCCGGGCTTCGCTCTGGGGTTGCTGCATTTCCCACAGAATCGAGAGGTCCAGCGCAGAACACATAAGAGGGCATAACCGAAATCAATATGCTGTACTATTCAGAATGCTTATACGAATCAAGGTCAATTACAAACCAATCCTACACTAATTATCCAGTGCTTCTAACCGTGCATGTTGATGTAGTTTTAAGATGTTCGATGCACCATTGTCTAGTGTTGCAGTGTCTGGAGTGTGCACCGAAGTCCCTTAAACCAACACCCATGGGGAGGTGCTAAACAGCTGGATACAAGCATGAATGATTCACAGCCCTTGAGATCATTCACGTCATTCAAACATTCCATTGGGCATGTCCAGGTTAGCTACATTCTAACATGAAAGTCATATACGGTCGTTTGCTTAAACCTAGTCCCTTTTCATTCAATTCTCAGGGTCTCACGGTGTAGCCGTAGGTAACCTTACGGCTTAGCCGTGGCATCTTACGGCTTAGCCGTAATATGCACTGCGGCTGAGCTGAGGTTCCCCAGATATCCCTTCGGATTTACGGCTCAACCGTATTTTGCTCTACGGCTCAGCCGTATCCTGGTCCACGGCTTAGCCGTAAGCCAATGTACGGCGTAGATCAGGCTGGGCCGTAGAAGAATGGCAATTTGCCAACATCCAGTTATTTTCAGATAACAGACTGTATTGTTCTACGGTTCAGGTTACGGTTTGGTCTCGGCTTAGCCGCAAGCCATTTTACGGCTTAGCCGTAGCACATTTCACGGCTTAGCCGTGAGTGCACGGACTCATTTTCCTGAACTTGTTACAGTCATACAGAAAGTGTGCGAAATGGCTGGAAACCGAAAGATAACAGCGAAATGAACTGAATGGGGCTGTCTAATACTGAGAAACACAATAAAGAACAAGAACACAACAATCAAATCACTACCAATCGGTGTTCATACAACTTGGGCTTATACTTGCCTCACGGACGAAATCCACACGCTGATTGGCTCAGTCCACCGGGATCACACACACTAACGAGCTCCTTTCTTCCTCCCTCAAGCACAGAAACAGAAATGGAGAAGGAGAGAAAGAGAGCTGTCGAGAGAGAGAGACGAACAGAGAGCGAGAGAGACGATCGAGAGAAAATAAGGGAGTGGTTGGGATATTTATACTTAATTTGAGTCCAAATTACATTTAAGGCCAAATAGCTTATGCAAATATCAGTTTGAGTCAAATGACGGTCCAACGAGAGCAAACGAACTCATTCGAATCCAAGACAGTTACGAAAAACGACAAGCTCAATGAAATACACGCGCTGACGTCAAAATGACGCAAAACTGACAAGGTCAATCAAAAGCCAAAATTACGAAAAAGGGCTCAAACTAACTAGACCAAGTCAAACTCAACCCAAACGATCTCTCTACAACTCAAACCAAACAGAAACAAAATCAAAACACTCTTAGCGATAAAACACACGCAATTACCCACTAAACCGGGTCAACTCGGGTCGGAGTGTTACACAAATGGAGTTCACATGCTATATCAATATAAATACATCGCCATGAAAAATTGAAAATATGTAAATTAGTAACCACGAATATGATTCATGGGATCCATTCAAATAACATACACACATGGTGACCATGATAGCCAGATCAATCACTGCAAAATAAGGGTTAGACAGTCTGCTACAAAACTAGTTACAGCAAAACGCAATCGCCATGACTTTTTATAATAACTTATAATCCTTCTATATTCTGTTCAATCCATACGTAGTATCAAGGTTGGCTCCGATACCACTGTTAGGAGGCAGCCGCCAGGATCCTTAGATATCGAGCACAGATCACTGCGGAAATAAGTTTAAACGATAATGATTCAAGAACCATACCTGCGAGATCTCTCTGATTTGGTCTTGTCTTATAACAACCTGAAAATCTCAAGATCTTCTACTGTATTCCTCTATGCTCGAACTCACACCGGGGTGTGGGCCTCTTCTGCGAATTCTCCTTGTTCTCAAAAAACGAGATTTCTCTTGTATATCCTTTCTAAAGAGTAATAGCGCATATTTATAGGCTACAATAGGGACCTTAAAAAGGAAATAAGGAATAAGCTTCTTATAGAAATAGGAAACCCTAATTCAACCCAAATTAGAATCCTAGATCCATAAATTACAATTCAGTCCACTAAAGAATTATAATTGTACTCCTGTCCTTATTCTCAAAATAATATTTCGAGCTTCTTGTTATTAAATGCTTATTAATCTCCCCACGTTAAGATTTCAGATATCCATCTATTAAATAATTACTGACGCCTACATTTAATCGATATCTTTATAATTTTTCTTGAGATCTTACACTTAACTTATTTGATATGTCGGACACTAAGTCCACCTACAGGGTTTGACATAATCAAAACTTATAAGCTTCATCAAGAAAATATCATCAATCCCTATTACGGGACATGGATTCCGTCAATAAACTAATTTGCACCATACACGTAGTGTAGTCATCCAATTTACTGAGATTATTGACCCACAAAAGGTCTCACTCATTTGTAAATCAAAATACCAAATACTAAATGCACGTGTCTATTATTTATATCAGGATTAAGAGTACAAGCTCTCATAATAACTATTTGGATGTTAATAATCTTATATAGTCAGTATAAAGATAATAACCCAAAAGTAGTCATGTTCAATACACACAAAGTGTATTAGCATAACGAGTCGAAACTATACTATTTTCCATAGCTAAGACAAACCTACTAAAACATCATGCTACAATCATACCGATGATGTGTCCAGCTCCATCTAGATTATGAACAACAATAACTTATATTCTATAAGAAACGACAAATAAGTTTTCCGTGCGTAAGCTAAACTCTACACATCAACTTGTCTACTTTATAGAATAAAAGATGCACTTATGCACAATAAATAATAATGCAACCATTTACCCATACAATTTCTCATTAAGATGGGAAAAGCAAACTTTACTAATAAGTTAATTAGTCAAAGAAAAATACATAAAAGTATGCTTTTAGTATAAATTTCCAACAGGATATCCCAGTGGAACAAAAGGTGGTTAGTTCTATAATCCTAAAGATCAAAAGGTTATTATTAGCACTAATGCTTGATTCTTAAAAGAGGACTATGTAATGAACCACAAACCCAAAATCAAAATTGTTCTAGAGGAATTAAAAGGAGAAAAACCTTCCCAAACTTTTCCATTACCAGTAGCACAGGAAGAGACACCACAAGATGGAGAATTCGGCATTCCATTACCTTGTCGCAGTAGGAGTATTATCGAATCTCAAGTTAATGATACTCCAGGTGATCCCACTAACATGTTAGGTGATGAACCGGATCAACATGTACATGACTGTTCACTAGAATTAGTTTTAGCATAGTGCAACACTACTCATACATAGACACAAGACCTGCCTCGTCGTAGTGGGAGGGTTGTTCGTCAACCCAAGCGGTATATGTTCTACGGAAAGTCATTCGATAGAGTCTTTGATGAGATAGATACTGAACCATGGAACTATAATGAAGCACTCCAAGACAAAGATGCAAAACTATGGCAAAAAGCTACAAAATTAGAAATGAAGTTTATGTACTCTAATCAAATTTAGGATCTTGTAGAATCACTAGAGGAGATAAAACCTATCGGTTATAGGTGGGACTACAAGAAGAAAAAAGGGGTGGATAAAAATATTAAAACCTTCAAAGCTAAGCCTGTTGCAAAAAGGTTTACTTTGAAAAAAAATCGATTATGAGGAGACTTTCTCGCCAGTAGCCATCCTAAAATCCATCCGGATTCTCTTATCCATTACGGCTCATTTCGATCACGAAATCTAGCAAATAGATATCAAGACAGCTTTCCTTAATGGAAATCTTAACGAGTGTATTTATATGGTGCAACTAGATGGATTCATAGCAGAAGGCCAAAAGCACATGTTGTACAAGCTTAAGAGGTCCATTTATGGACTTAACCAAGCGTCTAGATCTTGGAACATTCGATTTGATCAAGCCATTAAATCTTATAGTTTAGAACATAATCCTGATGAATCCTGTGTGTATAAGAGGTGCAACAGCACTGTGGTGGTTTTCTTAATACTTTGTGTAGATGACATCCTACTCATTGAAAACAAGATCGGGGTGTTGTCTTTGGTCAAAGTATGATTAAGTAGTCAGTTCGATATGACAAACTTAAGAGAAGCCAGTCATATTCTAGTAATTAAGCTCCTGCGAGATCGGAAATAAAGAATGTTAGGCTCATCTCAAACGGTTTATATTGATGCGATTCATACCCATTTTAGTATGCTGGATTCCAAGAAAGGATTTTTTTCTTTCAGATATGGAATTACTTTATCCAACGATCAGTGTCCTAAGACACCTGATGAGATAGAAAATATGAAGGAAGTACCTTATTCTTTGGTGGTGAGAAGCCTCACATATGCAATGCTATGTACAAGACCTGATTTTGTTATACCATTGGCATGGTTAGCAAGTACAAGTCTAATTCAAAGAGAGAACATTGGATTGTGGTAAAGCATATACTTAAGTACCTTAAGAGGATTAGAAATTATATACTGATTTACTAGGCTGAGAGTTTAATACCCATTGGGTACACGGACTCAGACTTCCAGTTAGATAATAATGCCAGAAAGTTGACCTTAGGATTTGTATTTACCTTGGGAGATGGAGTCATAAGTTGGAAAAGTGTCAAGCAATCATGTACTACTGACTTTACCATGGAAGTCGAATATGTGGTAGCTTCTGAAACGGCCAAGGATGCTGTTTGGCTCAGAAACTTCTTGATGGATCTAGAAATGGTACCTTTGGTACAATCACCTATAATACTTTATTGTGATAATACCTTCGCAGTTGCTAATCCAAAGGAACCCAGGACGCATAAAAAGGGCAAGCACATCCAGCATAAGTATCATTTCATACAAGAACTCGTATAAAGAGGTGATATAATTGTGAGCAAGATTACATCGGCGGACAGCTTGACGGATCCTTTTATGAAGAACCTACCATTAAATAGCTTTGATAGTCATGTGGAGGGCATGGGGTTGAAATACATGTCAACATGGTTTTGAGTCTAAGTAGGAGTATTGAAAATTTATACTTAAGGCATACTTTTATGCATTTGTCTTTGACTAATTTATTTATTAGTAAAGTTTTTCTTTTCACCTTAATGAGAATTTATATGGGCAAATGGTTGTATTATTATTTATTATGCATGTGTGTGTTTTTTATGCTATAAAGTAAACAAGTTAATGTGTAGAGTTCAGTTTACACATGGAAGATTTATTTGTAGGTTCTTATAGAATATAAGTTATTGTTGTTCACAATCTAGATGGAGTTGGACACACCATTGGTACGATTATAGCATGATATTTTAATAGGCTTGTCTTAACTGTAGAAAATGGGATAGTTTCGACTCGTTATGTCAGTACACTTTATTGGTATTGAACAAGACCGCTTTTGGGTTTATTGTCTTTATACTGACTATATAAGACGATTAACATCCAAATGATTATTATAAGTGCTTATACTGTTAATCCCGATATAAATAATAGACACTTACATTTAGTGTTTGGCAATTTGATTTACAAAAAAGTGAAACCTTTTATAGGTTAATAATTTTAGTAAATTGGATGACAACATTACGTGTATGGTGCATATTAGTTTATTGACGAAGTCCACGTTTCGTAATAGGAATTGATGATATCCCCTTAATGAAGCTTATAAGTTTTGATTATGTCAAATCCTGCAAGTGAACTTTTTATCTGACATATCAAATAAGTTAAGTGTAAGGTCTCAAGGAATTATAAATATGTCGATTACATATAGGTATTAGTAATTATATAATTGATGGATATCTAAAATCTTAATTTGGAGAGATTAATAAGCATTTAATAACAAGAAACTCGAAATATTATTTTTAGAATGAGGACAGAAGTGCAATTATAATTCTCTAGTGGACTGAATTGTAATTTATGGAATTAGAATTCTAATTTGAGTCGAATTAGGTTTTTTTTTTATTTCCATAAGAGCTTATTCCTTATTTCTTTCTTAAGATCCCTATTTAGCTTATAAATATGTGTTATTGCTCTTTAAGAAAAACACACAAGAGAAATCTCATTTTTTAGAGCAAAGAGAATTCGCAAAAGAGGCCTACACCTCGGTGCAAGTTCTAACATAGAGGAATACAATTGAAGGTTTTGAGATTTTCGGGTTGCTGTAAGACCAAAATCAAATCTAAGAGATCTAGCAGGTATAATTTTTAGATTATTATCGTCTAAAGTTATTTCCACAGTAATCTGTATGCAATATCTAGGGATTTTAGCGGCTGCCTCCCAACAGTTCCATAGGAATCTGAAGTTTGCTAATAGTTTTTTGAGTAACGACATTTCATAATTGCCCCCATAAATGATTATCCGACAATATCACTTGTTAATGGTGCAACGGGTGTGAAAAATGCTAGTGTAAAGCCACTTTTCATCCTTAGAAGCTTTTGGTGTTAACAAGCTTGTTTGGATTATAAGTGACCTCCCAGAGTCTGCGTGGAGAATGTTGTTGACTCTTAAAAAAATCACAAATACTGCAGTGAAGACATTACAAGCAAACTCCAAACCAATGGTACTAGACCTTAGGATTGTGAAATGCTAGGTCATTGTGAAATGCCAGGTTAAGTATTGCATCTAGATGTTCAGAACTGATGCAACTCACTTAAAAGACTTCAGATGAGCTCAAGGTGTAGCAGTTAGAAATTCAGAATTAGTGGGCTTCATTTGGTCACTCAACTCACCAAACACAAAATTCAAAGTTCACTAACTCAAAACCTAGGGGTCACCAAACACATTCAAACTTCTGGGTTACCAAAGTGGCTAAAAATCACATGACAACTTTAAAACTTGTTTAGGAGTGATGCTTCAAAGTTTCAATGCATTTGGACTTTATTTTAGCTCAAACTCAAGCTTCAGTGGCTGTCTGCCAACTTCTTAGGGTCACTGTAACAATAAACACTTCTACATGTCAAAACCAGTTGAAACTCTTCAAGAAAGCTCAGATTATATTCAGGAGTGGCTCTACAAAATTTCAAGTTAAATGAGTGTCATTTGACCCAAAGTCTAACAAACATGTCAACTTTGGGTCAGTGACCCTAAGCCACGGAGTCACTGACCAAAGTCTTGCTTCTAGGTGACCAAAGTTGATAAAATTCGAACATAGAATTCAAATCATGATTAGCAGTGACTCGGAATATTTTCAAGCGAAGGGGAGTTGATTTGACCTTGCTTCAGCTACATGTCAACGTAGGGATCAGTGACCCTCAAGCCATGCAGACACTGACCAAAATCCTACTTATGGGAGGTCAAGGTTGATAAAATATGGATTAGAAACTCAAAATATGATCAAAGTTTCAAATCAATTGAACATCACTTGGGTAAAAAACAAGCTGACTGCCTGCAATGCAAGAGGACATTGATTTAAAACATGCAATAAGTGAGCCCCTGGTCAAAATCCTACTTCCACAAGTCCAAATAATATGAGATCCGGATGGACACTTCAAGATGCTTCTGACATCAATCCTTCCAAGTTTCAAGTCAATCCAAGGTCATTTGGCCCTCAAACAGTTGAAACAAGATCTCATTTTCATGAAAAGTCAAAAGGAGGGTTAACCAACTTTAGAAGGTCAAAATAGGCTGAAATTTCTATGGCACACTCAAAATAGTGTTAGAAAACATTCCTCCAAGTTTCATGAAGATCGGATATTGTTTAGGCCTCAAATTGATGAAAATGGGTTACGAATGCAAAAAACCCAAAATTGGGCCTATTTGTGATCGTGACCATGGTCACGGACACCTATAAAGGAGTTATAGGCAGTTTCGGGGAGTTATTTCAATTTATTTCGAACCCAACTCCCTCACAACCACTGGGAATTGTCTTAACTTCCTTTAAAAGTTATAAAAGGCACACTTTAGCTCAAAGAGAAGGCTCAAGCAAAGTTCGAAAAATTCAAGAGGTTCTAAATAAGTTCTAAACAAAGATCTTCAAGGTCCCAATGCACCAAAAGCATCCAAGTCCACTTTTTTTCTTCTTCTCACTAATTTAAGGTGAGAAATAGTTCAGAGAAGGAGAAGATATATGCTTTTTGCTAGAGAAGATAAGTGCTAAGGCCATTAAGTATACCAATGGATAAGACTACATTCCTTTAGTTCTCTCACTTGACGGGGGGCTTTAGGCCATCTTTACAGTTGTGAACAAGCTATTTAGGCTTTATTCTACCCCTTAAAAATTATAAGATTAGAATGATACAACTTTGGTCTCAGTTGCTTGCAAAAAGGCACCTTTTTTGCATTTGCATAAAAGTGATTTGGAATAAAGAATTGGTGATTACCAAAGGTCGTTGACAATTCCACGATCAAATACACCACTGGTGATCTTTCAATACTCCCAAAGTGAATAAAAAACATAGTTTCCAACACTCTAAAGACACTACAAAAGCGAACTGAAGTAAAACAGGGACAAACAGTGGCCAAAATAGCCACTGTGTGTTAGTGACCCACTATCCCCTTTTCTTTTTGCATTTTGTCCCCTTTTTCAGGTAATTTCTTTTAATTTTCCAATTTGGATCACACCTGAGACCAGATGGAGTGTTGTAATTTTTAATAACTTGTTAACAACCTGCATCTCCAAGGTCGGTGCATTGAAGCCATGTAAATTAAAGGGAATTTAATGATGAATAGTAGTTATTTTTTCATTCTTCTTTGTGCTTGAATGTGTGAGTGTTAGACTTGAATTCACTACATTTCACATCACTTTTAAATGCGATCAAATGTCATTCTCGTCGTTGGCCCGATCATCATATATAAGATCAACTATATCGTCTTGACAACTATTGCATTACCCTTACCCTCTTCTTGTAAAGCCTTAGCCATGGGTGCTTCTCTTTTCGAACATTTAGAAGAAATATGTCTGATTTCCCTACACTTATAGCAATGGACACTTGCCTTTCCTTACCTTTACAATCAATAGCAACATCCTTACAACCCTCTTGGGCTCTACAGTTGGACACGAATTAAACCCAATCCACTCTAGCATGGTATCCACCACTCCTAGCACCACTACCTTCACCAACCAACCTCTTATCCCACCGCGAATGGGCAGCTCGAGATCTGCCATATGATTTTTTATTGCACCTTTTCAATGGCCAAAACACACTAGTAGGCTTCTGTGACAGTCCATAGTGGATGGACAGCCAAGGCATCTTGCATAGCTGGCTTAAGCCATGAAGATAATGAGCAACCAGCTGCTGTTCATCCTCCTTTAACATCTTTTCTCACTACCAAATAGTGGAACTCTTCCATGTAATCATCAACACTTCGATCCGCTTGACACAAGGATTGAAGTCATTGATACGAGGCTTGCACATAGTTGGGCGGAAGGAAATAGCCCTTCATTTGTCGTCTCATTTTATCCCCAGACACAATCGGATCATTTCCCATGCGAAGCCTTGATTTTTATAATTGTTCCCACCATGCAGCTGCGCGGCCTTTTAGTTTTAGCTCGACCAATTTCACCCTTCGGTGGTCCGTCAAATCTTTGTAATAAAAAATTCTATCAATTGCATTTAACCAATCTAAAAACTCCTCACCTTTCATACATCCACTATAACCTGGAATTTCGAGCGTCACATCAAGTTATCTTTCTTAATCAGCACAAATATAAACTCCAGTTTGTGATCTTTGAACCGCTGATCGATTGTAGAACTCATTGTAGTAGCCTCTTCCCTAACCATCAGTCGAATTAGCATCATTGTTCGGAGGTTCCATGCGCTCTAAGCATTCAGTCAACAGCTCAACTTGCCTTCATAGTTGCTGGATTTCTTCATCACGTGGATCTGACTATCGGTCATCACCACCACCACAACCAACTCTACCGCATGTCTCGGTGGCATTTTCCTCTCCAAAAGGACTTCAAAATACAGGAATGTTCGCTTTGGTACCAACCAATGCAAAATGAGTTGTTGAAACAACCAGTATTCAAACAAATAATGGCTGGGAAAAGAGTTTCAGCAGTACGAAAGAATCCCAACAGTACTCATATTGCTGTTGCAGAATACATTGAATATAACAGTATATGACAACCCAAGAAAACCAACCAAGAATGAAGAACCAATCTGCTGTAACAATATTACACAGCAGGCATTATGTTGAAGAAATAAGGTAAGAGAAAAGAAAGCTGCAGGAAGAAAAGAGCCTAATACTCTTTGTTAAAAATACTTACCCATGATTGTCCCCTAAGCACAATGATTGTGGTATTTATAATTCCTTCACAGCCCTTACATTAAGCTATCAATCCCATCAACTACTCAGTCCAACAATTATTTCCTACTAAAAAGATGCTAATGGACTCTAATTAGATGTCAAATTGGGAAAAGAACAATCAGTCTCATTGTTGATTGTTGACTATCAGTGAAGGATAGTATTTAGGACTCAAACTCCTAAATTATATTAGTCAACTCAATCATTATTCTCACCAATCACTCATTGCCTTAATCAAAGGCTTATCTGAGGCTGTTTTGGATTCAATCCGATCAAACCTTCACACATGGGTTAGGATCCCGTGGGCTCAATCAAATGCTCTCATGTACTTTTCAGCTAGTAGTAAAATTGTGTTTTCATCACACCTCTATTCATTAGTGCTAATCTATAGCCAACTCCAAATCAAAGTTGGCCCCATCATTCATCATGTGGAATTTTACTTTGTTTTCTAAGCATGTATTTTTCACATAATCAATTGAGTGTGGGCCCAAATATGATTGAAGTAAAACTTCATCTCTAGATTAAAGAGGATTTTATGAAAAATAACCCTTAGTTGATTACTAAATGCGATTAGTTCCGAGTTAATTTCGTGCACAAATTGGGTAGGCGTGATTTTTTGCAAACATTATTTTTTTTTGTAATCTAGGGAGGAGCAACGCTAGCGTTGCTCCCCTCTTCTTCCTCCCTCTTTCGTGCTCTTTCTCCATCTCCTCTGATTCCGTTGACGATGACGACCATTGTTGGCGGCAACATGTGGTTCCAGAGATAGACAACTTGAGCACATAACCCACGTACAACTCCACCTCTATCTCCAATGTCTTCTTCTATAGGAACCACAAAGAGAAGAAAAATCAAACACGTCAATCCAAACGCACCCAAACATTATTTGCATCCAAGCAGAGGGCTACGATCTGAAGTGATACAGCAAGACTACCATTCACCTGTGGAGAGGGCCCGATCGGAGGCCGCCGGAGCGAAGGCGGCGGGAGGTGGTGAGATGGGTCGATGAGCAGTGATGAAAAGTGGAAGAGGAAGAGGATTGGAGGAGAAAGAGGGAGGTGGGTGCTGATGCGGAAGCCATGGAGAGAGAGAGAGAGAAAGAGAGAGAAAGAAAAAGAGCTCTGAGAAGTGAAAGGGGTGAGGAAATGAGTTCCTTTCTTTTCTTTCTTTCTTCTTTTTTCTTTTTTTTTTTCCTTGTCTTTGTTTGGAGATCCATGCCCCCAAATGCGAAACCCTCACAGCATGGGAATGAAACATTCATTCATGGATTCCAATCATAGAGAGCGGGAGAGAGAAAGAGAGATGTCAGATCTGACTGAATAATGCTGTGGGGTGTCGAGCTCTCGAGGGAATGGTCATGGGATAAGCATGAAAAATGCGAGAGATATAGAATGTGATTATCTCCAAGCATAAACACTGACTGAAGCTGAAAGCGTAGCCATTGGGCGACATTAGTTGTTTGTTGGCCATGATTATGCCGACGGAGCGTCACATTCATGGCCCACGCTCCTACGTTTGACACGGAGGATGATTTCTTCTCCTCATCCATCTTCTACCAAAAAGAAAAATAAAAAACTAGAAGAGATCATGGGAAAGAGAGAGATAACAAGGGGGAGAGGCTTTACTCAGTTTCTAACAAGGCAAGGCTAGGGTTCATGCATTTCATCCTTGTTGCCACGGCATGCCTTTGATTCTTTCACATAGGAGTTGTAGGTGGGTTCTGTGCTCAGGTTGTCTGTCGCTGGAGCCACATGTCACTGCCTGCGGTGGTTGCCGTCACCGGAATCGGAGGAGATAGAGGAAGAGAAAGAAAGAGGGAAGAAGAAGAGGGGAGTGATGCTAGCATGGCTCCTCCCCACATTACAAAAAATAAATAAAAAAATAATTTTTGCACGAAATTAAACCCCGGGTACCCAATCTGTATACAAATTAACCTAGGACTAATTGGGCATAGGGGTCAAATAAGTGGTTATTTTCTGTAAAAATCCTCTAAATTAAATGTAGAGACCAGTCATTTTGAGTGTAGTGGACTTTATATTTGAGCCCCTAATGATGGACCAATAGCATGGGTATAAATGAATTAGTTCATTGGACCTGTGGACTTGAACTTCAAATTAAACTAATTGAAAAGTGAATCAAATGAACCTGCTCTATAATTATGAATTGCGAACACGAAAGCAAACCAAGTGAATCGCCAACTAGGTAACCATGAGAGTGGAGAAAGAGGTAAGAGAAAAAACCTTAGGGCTATCATTGCTTCTAGCTTGACCTTCTGGCCTCCAGCGACATTGCTTTTAGCTAGACCTTCTCCCTCCTATGGGAGTCCTATTTTAGTTGCAGTAACTTCCAAAGTGAATTTCTTGCCTATCAATCTATTAAAACTTGTCGAACACATCATAAATAGGAGTGTGGACTATAACAAAGCATCATTAATGCTCTTTAAACTTTCTCAAGACTTGCATGTAGAAGATTGAAGAATGAGGCGGAATTGTAAAATAGAACTTCATGTGCAAGATCCGTGAGAAACTTTAGGTTCGAGACTTAAAAGATAGTAGAGCCAACAAAGGAATTGTAAAATACATATTGGGTATTACTTGTAATGACCCAAGAATCTAGAGCTCTTTAGATTTTTAAAAAGCTAACATGTTTACAAATCAATTACATTCATAAGTAACATTCCAAGAACATTAGTCCAAGCATAGATTAAAATTTAAAACTCAAAATCAATTTCTCAAAAGTCATTAATGATTCAGCTATAAGGAGCAATGTTTTAATTTAATCCAAAAGAAGATTCCAAAATATGGGCTAATCCCATCTAAAATTTAGGATGTTCTTCGTCCTCTCAGTCAGCCACGCATGCCAATGTCTATAGGTTGATCTTCTTCATTCCCAGATTCTGTTATGAACGCATTACTTATACTGGAGCGAATCATTGGTCAGTGACACTGGTTAGTAAAATTTCTAAATAAAAAAAAGAATCATCAAGCAAGAAGTGAGTTTAACGTCATCAATAAAGAAACAGGAAGGGTGGACCACTGATTTTAATGGTGTAATTTGGCCTATCATTCCCATTTTGAACATCCATTTGCATCTAAGTGTTGGTTGAATTAATTACTCCTCATAGGGGTTCATAAGTTCATAGGCTCTCCTCGAAAGGAAAGTTCATAGGCTTGCCCCGAAGGGAAGGTTCATAATTTCATTTAACAGCATGGCTTGTCATACCACCATTGTTGTTGTCTTACCCTCCACCATGGTTCATAAGTTCATAGGCTTGCCCCGAAGGGAAAGTCATAATCATGTCGTGATTAGTATGTCACCATTCATAATTCAAGTAGTTCCTACATGGGAATTTCAAATTCATGTCATAGCAAGTCTGTCGCCAATCTTAATTCAAGCAATTCTTATATTTCCACATGAGAATTTCATATTCATGTTGTGAAAAGCCTATCACCAATCTTAATTTAGTGTCAAATCCAGTACCAGTGAAAAACAGACACTCCAAAGTAATTCATAATAGAAGTCTTCAATCTAGTTCAGAGACTCCAAATTAGATATCATCATACTACTTTTATCGGTCAGTCCCACATTATTCAAGCTAGCATCTCGCCCCACTCATAATCGTGATTGGTATCCTCAAATATGTGGTATTGTCTATGTCTTTGATATTCTGTTTAGTCATAGAGTAAGTACTATACTCATAATATCTACACTTAAACTTGACTTAATCATTATGATCAAGTACCATAAGAGTCCCATATTAATTATCCCGAATTAGAGCATCAACATTGAGTAGTACATGTGAAGTAGTAACAATGAAAGTACTTGTTGTTTGATTTGAACTAGTTACAACTTGTTTGTTCATCTTATTCACATGATCTCAACAACTTATTGGATGAAAGGAGTTCTTTAAAATATCACCCTGCAATGAAGTTATAGCATGTTAATAAACTATCTGAAAAAAAAAATCATAGCTATATAGCATTAATGAAGAAAACAATCACAATTGGACATTATTAGTAAAAGATAATTGTGACAGCTAATTATCCTTTATGAAGAAAGCAGTCTTAGTTGAATATTGACATTGAAAGATAATAGTGGCAATTAAATTGCATTAGTGAAGAAATCAAAGGGAAGGGAGCTCAAGCCTAGTACATTTGGATCCTTTGGTTGGAGGGGGCCTAATGGTCCAATCATCATGGGTCCACCACCCTCATGGTCACCCTCTTGTCCCCTGCCAAATGTGGGGACCTGATCCAAGTTCAGGTGGGCCACATGGGCCCACAACCCACAAACAATCGTGCCACTTATTAACGACCTGAACTGGAATTTTTCCAGTTTCTAACCTTATTTACACATAAATTCAGCATATTTTGTGCTGAAAATAGTCCTCAAGAAACTCTTAAAACATATAATCAGATTAGACAAACTTTTAAACAAAAACGCATGATTTTTAGTGTCATATCCCTTGATAAGAAAGTCGATAGTCTTCATATTCGTTATTTATCAGATCTAATGTTGGATTAGTGAATCTCCACTTTTCGAAATCAAAGATAGATCACATCCTTGGGGTCATTTGATAGTACCAAAGATGGTTTCGCATCTTAATCCCAAGACAGATATGTTGATAGGATTATAAGTTAGCTCAACACATAATTCGCTTTTTCAATAAAATAGTTCTAGGAAGAACATTTCCTAGATCAATACCATATTTGTTAAATATGAGGGAAGTTTTACTCACCTTACATATGTAATGAGTGATCTCAAGTCAGACATCTACTAAGCTAATTGCTCCTCGTTGAAATTCTTCGTTTCCATTATCAAATGGCAGAGTTCAACCATTAGATCTCTCCATCTCTGTTTCTCTTGGTCTAATGGAAAGTCTCTAAAGAAGAGAGGTATGTCTTCTTTATATACTAAGTATGGATGTCCCTCAGTGGAGTCCTTTTTGAATTTCTTTACCTTGAAGAGTCACTTGGGTAGGTATAGGTGTGCAATGAGGAGTCTACTCGGGGAACTACACAGGCACTACAAATGGGTCTTGGGTCACAACTCTTATCACCTAACAAAGACTTGTGAGTTTTGGCCCAGCAGCCGAATCTAGCCTTGAACTAGGCTGGCCAAATGTGGGCCCATCTGTCAGGTAGGTATAGGGTTATTATATTATTGCATCTAAGTATCAATCTAGTGCCATTGTACCTAGGAAACTAATATTAATGTAACTATTGTTTCTCCAGTCTTTTGTGTTAATTTCCTTTTTGTTTGATTTATTAATTTCCTTTTTGTTTGATTTATTTTCAAGCAAATATTTAGTATGAATTGAAATATCTATTGATGATAATGTTGTTGTTGATGATGATGACAACGACAATGAGATATAATGAAGATTATGTAATCAGATATTATTAGTCCACCCCAACATGATTGAAATATGTATGTGATAGTTAAAGGAAACAACCTCTCGCTTGCAGCTAGCAGGGATGAAGTTGATGTAGTTGGGTACATCTGAATCCCCCTAGATGCCGTAGTGGCAAGAGCCTCGTGCACCGAGCTGCTTCTTTTTAAATCTAGAATTAACTTAGCCACGAAGTTTGGTTGGAATGTTTTAGGACAGTTGAGAAAGAGGGATGTGTCTTAATGGGAAATTGGTTAGCTGAATGGGACATTTACCCGCATGACTTTTTCGGATGTGTGGTGTCTTATTGTTAAGAATGTGTCATTAGAAGTGTTGGATTTCATTCATCTTATGCTTGGGTGTCGTAGACTCATGTTTTTAGGTATTAATTTTAATTCATTATCTAATTTACATGAAAAGTAACCCATGTATCGCACCAGCTTTATGCTGGTGTTTTGTGACAATGAGGTTCTCTCTCATGGGCTCATGCTTTTAGATATTAATTTTAATTCATTTTCTAATTTACATGAAAAGTAACTCATGATTCGCATAGGCTTTATGCTGGTGTTATTGTGACAATGAGGTTCTCTCTCTCTCTCTCTCTCTCTCAACCCAGTTGAGACTCAACTCACATGTGATGACACAAATAAAACTCACACATGCAAGGAAATTGGAGACTTTTACACTTATGATGCAATGGGGACTCACATGTAGAGACACAACACAACCCACACATACGAGGAAATGGGGATCTAAAAATGTGAGGGTGCAAACACAACTCACAAGTCACACATGTGAGGTAATTGACACTCGCATAAGTAAGGGGATAAGACACAACTCACATATGCAAGAATGAGGACAAAATGCAACTCACACATGTGACTTGTGAGGTAATTAAAAACTTACATATACAAAGAAGGGGGGAGGCTAGGTTTGAACCCATAACCTTTCAAAGAGAACAAGCACTGTTCTCATAGTGTTCTCATGTTAAGCCAATAAAGATACTAGTCTCATGGAATTCCAGGATTGTGGAACTATCCCCCAAAACTTCCATGGTTAAACTATTATGGGTATCAAATATGTGGGATCAATTACAGCCTTTCGTCATTTTTGCACGTTTTGATCAAATGGTTACCAATCTTGTATTGCTTACCTTCTCATTATGCTTGAGGAATGAGAATAAAGTATTCCGTTTGACTTACTAAGGGAGGGAGGGACTGTTTTTATTTATTTAGATCCTTTATTCCGTGGACCGCTAGGTAAGGGTCCACATTTGATTGAAATAACTTCAGTAATTGTATGGTTATGTTTTTTGGTGCCACGGGTTTTGGTTATTATCCCTTAGTTTGTTGATCAGATAGTATCTAATCTCAGTATGCTTCATGCTTGATCAGTGAAGTAAAAAATATTAACTTAAAAAATGAAATTTTCTGGGATGATCAAGCCATCCAATCCCCAATCTAGCAGTTATCAAAAGTTGACTTAACTTTTGTAGGCCATTGGATTGATCATGGAAAATTGACTTCATGAGAGATGAATCCACTTTTCATTGATTGAGATCCTTCATTTGATGTATACTTGGCCCAAGTGTATACATTTTCTCCAATGATTGTAAGGTGCTCATTATTGTAATAATGTGTTTGCGGGTTCGGGCCGTGTTGTCTACCGAATCAAAGGGACAAGAGAAGAGAAAAGAAAATAATAATAATAAAAAAACC
Organism: Sextonia rubra; assembly: GCA_037013555.1. Lineage (NCBI taxonomy): Eukaryota > Viridiplantae > Streptophyta > Magnoliopsida > Laurales > Lauraceae > Sextonia > Sextonia rubra. Next base: position 73,527,919 of record JASUAD010000001.1, read on the forward strand.
AATTATATGGTTACACAGAATGATTATTTACCTTAAAATCTTTGATCAAACGGTCGGAATCTTTTAGTATAACTTTGATGAATGGAAACAACATAAATTGCTGAATAAGAAAGGGACACACTCTTATTAACAATATATAGGTTATTAATCATTAGTTAGGGAAACGGTTAGATATTTCATGTTGACAAAATGGTTAGAATAGGAACCACATTCGGCTTACTGAGCAAACCCATGGCTCAAACCAATTCAGTCTCTGCCTTGACGGCAAAAAGCTGGGACCAAGTTGGAATGAAAGCTATATTTTGTAGCCACTCACCTTGGCTTTGTTTGTTTGCATTTAAATACATAGGAATTTAATAATTAACGTAGTTAAAATAAAAATCAAAGGTGAATTGCCAAAAATAAGCATCAAATGGCATCTTCTTTTTATTCTTCTTTCATAAAAAAATGTTACTTTATATTTATTTTTGAAAATTCACCTTTAATCTTTATCATTTTTAACCACAGCAGTTATTCTAATGCATAGACACGAAGTCGTGTTTTGCTCCGCACTCTCTCCACCAAAAGACTCCAACGAAGGTTTGGGCTAATTCACTTGGAGTTTAGCCAGCATTTTGATGTGATCTCTGCTTCAAGCATACAAAGGCTACTGCTGTATCATATTTTCCTACCCTTTTGCTGCCTGAATTTGGAGATGGGTGGCCGGTATAGCCTGTGCTCAGCTGGATCAGCAACGTTAGGTGGAACATCTGGACATCTTTATTTATTGGCAGTAATTCTTCAGTTCAGCTGCCGTTAAGCACATTTTTTCTCTTGGTGCTCCAAGAGAATTGGAAAACTAGAAACCTATCCAAACCAAGGATTCAGACCAACTAGGCTTTGGACAAGAGAAGCTACCTTTCAGGCCGTGCAGTGCAACAATAAATCTTTCAGAAGTCAGCATCTGGATAAGATTCTTCATTGGATCAACCTCAGTAAGCCGAGGGCTGTCATCGACCCAACCACACGCACCCCCAACGCCACCAATACCATCCCCCTCCCAATCAGGGTGTTTGGCACTCCCTTCTCCTGCAAAATCTTGCATATCCGGCATTTGCGTCTTGGACACCATTCTATGAAAACAAACTTTTAGTGATAGTTCTCATAACTAGCTTCTATTTCACATCATTGTACTGTTTTTTTCTCGGGCATAACAATCACGATTGCCTTTTCTTGTTTCAAGTACACCTTCCCAGAAATTATTCATGGTGATTTACCCACCAAACTCTTTTTGGCACACATTGTTTTCCCATGATTGTTGATAACTATACTCATTGCAAATGGCTGTACTCAATGAAATTCAAACCCATGCTCGTTTGTATTTTAAACTTTTATTTTTATATAGTTTCATTATTCCATTCAACTATCCAAATAAACTGAGGATTGGAACCTTTTTCCTGAGACGTGCAAGCCTTTCTCTACACCTGTGCTGCAACAAAATGGTGTTGTCAAAAGAAAACATGACCACTTGCTTGAGGTGGTCAGAACCTTATGCTTTCAAGCCAACTTAGCTTGGGGTTTTTCAGGTGAATGTATCTTAGTACTGCTACCTACCTAATCAGCTGCAAAATTCCTTACAAGGCTCTCTTTCATCAGTAAACACGCCTGAGAATCTCAAAGCTTTTGGTAGTCCTAAGAATTGAGAAAAAACCAAATCCAGGCTGCATTGTGGATTAGTTATTACTGAAAGTCAAACTAACCATGCATCAAACCAGGTGCTTCCCAATTGATTTGGACATGGACCACAGCTAACCACCTATCTGTCTGATGACTGATCACCACAAACTTGATGGTCATCAGAACGCCATTGTCTCCTGATAAGTTTGAACACACAATGGAACTCATTAATGGACAGACTGATTTCATTACATTATATATATATAGGGATATGTATCAGATATATGTGAGTTGCGACTGACTTTTGCTTTTGGGAGATGGACAATAGGAGCTCAGGCGTTCTTTTCCTCAAAAGAGAAACTACACATATATACATGTGAATGATTGAAAGAAGAAATAATCATCTTTAGACCTGCTTGAAAGTGATTTAGTGAAGTAGTCATGGATTGGACCATAAAAGTACAATTATGGCCCTGACATTATCCAAACCCAACCAATTATTTATATGATTATGACCCCCGACTAGCATAGTACAAATAATTGAAGGGGGAAAGCCAATGCTGAGTTCCTCAGTCCTTACAATAGAAATAACAATGAGATAAGTGAACAGCATTCAAGACTCTACAACAAACAAACGTAGTTAAGATAGTAGACAAAAAAAAAAAAAAATCTAAACAATCAGGCATGCAAAGAAGCTTATCTTAGTTTGAGAAAATAAACAATGTTCAATAGTAACATTTGGACAATCTACAAACTATGAGTAAGAAGCAAAATTTATTGGCGAAACTATCTATGAAAAGAACTACCATGGAGGAAGTCAACCCCCAGGACCTACCCGGATGATGAAATATAGAATTCAGATGAACAAAAATCATCAAGGAAAGCATTGAAACATAACCATCCATAGAAATTACAAAAGGATAGGGAGCACAAGGGAGCACAAGGCAAAATGCATTCCAATAGTACAACATAAAATCTTTCTTCCTCAAACCTGAAATTCATGGTAGCATTCACAGTAAGATTAGAGATCCCACAAAGCATTCGGAAGCATTCTGCAAGAGCACATGGCTGCTACCAAATCAGCAAGAAATGCATCTTACATCAGTTGAGGACATAATTCCGTGAGGCAATGTCTTGAACCATCCAATCAAATCCCTCAAGCAACCCCTCCCCAGTGTAGGCACTACAACCCACAATTTCCCAATGCCTAGTTTTGTCCATGGCATCCAAATTCAGCACCTTGGCTATTTCATCAGGTGTAAGAGCACCTTGTATGTCTTGCTTATTTGCTAATATTAGCAAAGACGCCCCTGATAGCCTCTCTTCTTTTAAAAGATTATCAAGCTCCATTTTGCAATCATCTAACCTGCGAACATCTGAGCTATCAACAACCCAGACCAAGCCATCTGTTTGTTCAAAGTAGTTTCTCCAATAGGATCTGATCGTTCTTTGACCACCTACATCCCATATATTAAGAGTATACCTCTGGTACTTGATGGTCTTGATATTAAAGCCCAATGTTGGACTAATGACACTCGTGTCCTCACCATTTATTCGTAGCACAATTGTGGTCTTCCCAGAATTGTCAAGGCCCACCATGAGAATCCTCATCTCTTTCTCTTTTCTTTTGATCTTTCGGATGATGCTGAGAAGCCCCATTGTGCACGTATAAATGCTCAAGTTCTAAGCTCCTCCTTGAGACTGCTACACTTCTCCCTTAGTCTTTAATCTACTTCATTCTTCTATTCCTTCTCCAAATTACCAGAAAACTTCTGCACCATTTTTGCAAATTAATATATGGAATAATATTACACACACATCATCATCATCATCAAAGGCTTTTCCTAACCATGTTGGGTGCGCACACACAAATGCACGCACGCGTTATCAGTTGCGCCTAGTGCATAGGGGTGAGGCCCACCTGTGGGCCCATTCGAGTGGACCAAACAAGCCCCCTATTTATATGGGTCCCATCAAGTTTACACGCATCCAGATGGACTGCACACCCATCCAAATGAATTGTACATCTGTTAAACTTGAGGGGCCAAATGGAGATGATAGGGTTGAGGAATGGGGCTGATTTTTTTATAGAGGTGAGGGTCTAGGGAGATCTTACGATCGCCAAGTTTCTAGTCCATTGAGTCACGCACAGTGTGTATATATATATATATGCAGAGAGAGAGAGAGAAAGAGGCAGAAGAAGAAGAAAGAGTTGAATGCATTGAAGGGGATATTAGTTGATGGCCATTTCTGGATCTTCAAGTTTAGTTACTTATAGGAAAATGTTTCTTAGAATTCATAGTAACAAAACATGCCCATAAGAAGGTGCTCGAGAAGGGAAAGAAAGAGAGATTTTGTGACACGTAATATATGATAGAAAAAGATTGCATGGAAACTCCTAGTGATGTGAGCGGTTAGGGAAGCTCAGTAACAAAGTAAAATTTTCCTAGAGACTGTGATTCTACCATGTCTGAATGGATGATTTTCTAGGAAAGTTTAGTTCCCACTTCCAATTTCAATGAATCCAGATCAAGGGTCTCTTTGCACGAGATTGAAAAAAATAACTGTTTTTTCCTGTTTCACCAAGGGCCCTTTCGATCAGCATTGAATTCTTAGGAATTCTGTCCAATGCCTTCCTAGTCAAACAGTGAAGATCCTCAAAAATGGCCATCAATTAGTCTCCCCTTCCGTGGTACCCAATCACCACCCTAGTAAATCAAATTTGAAATGGAGATCTCCTCCTCACCACTTCAATACTCCTTATTTGCAACCCACTTCAAAATCAATTTCCAGGAATTCAACACAGATTATGCAAAGGGGGAATTGGATGTCACGAAACCCCTCATCATAGCGGGTCTTTCTTTCTTTATTTATCTCCCCCATTAGTAAATCAGGTTCTCACTAGTTTCCGGTCTAACTATACAGAAAAAATGCGACCCTCGATAAATGAACTTTTTTGTCAGGATAAATGGCCCCCAAAACAACTAGAGGAGGTGTGATTTTCGCTGTAAGAATGGGTTTTCTCCTTACACAGTCTCTTTCCCTCCAGAGAAATCCCTTCTCATTTCACTTTTATCATTCTTCTCCCCATTTCCCAACTTGATAAGGATGTCCTGATTTGCTCTTTCACATCCAAACAACCCCCTTAAAATAAATCAAACAAATTACATAGAAAAACAACCAAACAGGTCAAAATGCAGACCACCCAAAACTTCCAAACAGCCAAATCAGACCAAAAGCAGACCTCCTGCAAATATAGTTCTTATTGTCTCTAATATGGGTTCCATACACTCAGACAAATGTAGGCAAAAATCATTTGAAAAGAAAAACGTCTTTGGAATTCCAGTAATACACATTAGAAGGAAAAAAAAAACAATCCATGATCAAGAAACACAAAATATGTATAGCCAAGAAGCGTAGCAGCGTCCAAGGAATTAGGACGCGGCAAGGGCCACGGGGTAGTGGTTGCAAAGCAAGAGGCCTCACAAACTAGGATGGCACGTGCGTGAGATTTCAGCCTCTTATCAGTTGGGCCACCCCATAGAACTTGTAACCATTTGGCATCATTGTTTCATTCTGAGGACGAATTCTGGAAACACATGTTTGGGAGACATTTTTTGAGAGAAAATCTTGTGAAACAGAGAGGGGAGGGGGCTCCTAATTTAGAATCTAACGTTTAGAAGGAGTTCCCTCACCTTTACCTTTATCCAACTGTCCCAAGCTCCAATAGGTCGTGCAAGAGGCTGCCCTGGGCGCTTTTGACAAGAGAGAGATGGGGAGAGAGAGAGGACAAGGAGGAGAAAATGGTAGTGGCGGTGCTTCGGGACTTCGGCGCTCCAAAAACTCCTTTGTAGCAAGGGTAACACTGCTCATGGACCAGTCCAGCCCAAGCCTGGCTTGGGCCCCAACCGCTTGAGAATTGAGATCGAGATTCTGTCCTAGAGGGCCCGAGTATAATAATGGTAGTAGCCAAAAAGTGGTGCGACGGGACTTGAACTCAAGCCAGGTAGTAGCTAGTGCATAACTAAACCATTTAAGATATTCAAACAATGTAAGGTGCTTTGTTCTTAAATAACAAACCGAATGAGGCCCGCGCTCAGGCCACCGGTCTAAAGGCCGAGCTTGGATATTCCTTAGCATGGCCAGCCCAACTATTAACAACCTCTACATGTGTCTTGGAATACGAATGTCACCAGCTTTGGGCTTTCACCAGTGAACATCTTCTAATCATGTCAATATATTAGGTATTATCTCTCAAAGTATCAGACTCAGCATTTGGTTTTTTACAAATTGGGGCCTTCAAATCTCTTTCATCTCTAGGTAATCGCAAGAACGAAAAATCAATTCTGATTTCTCATTATCATCAAAATACTGCAAAAACACGCCTGTGCTTAGCACAAGTATAATTCAAAATATAAAAATATAAAATCTAAAGTTTATAAGTAATGTAAAAACATGCTTGTGCTTAGCACAAGTATAATTCAAAATATAAAAATATAAAATCTAAAGTTTATAAGTAATGTAATATGTTATAGGTTCTGCATAAATTAAATTGAGATAAAAAAAGTTTTAAGAAATTTATAATATGATGTTTCCTTTTAGGAGTAAGTTTGGCTGTGAGTTGGATGGGTTTAATGTGAGTATTGTTTTTATATGAATTATATCGAGATAGGAAAAAATTGTAATTAGAACAAACAACAATATGGAAAAGAATCAATATCATAGTTCGAACGGGCATTGTACTTACTGGATTTTGATCAAAGGTGGGTTCAAGATTAGGGTTTGCTTGACTGTCCTGGCCCTATTTACCATTAACTTTTGTGTGTGTTAGTAAATCTTTTAATACAAGTTTACAATAGCACAAGTGGTAGTAGTTATAATTCATCCCATTCTTTAAGTCATTAATTCAAATTTTATCCACCAAATAACTATTATTAATTTAAAATAAATATAAAATTATTCATTTGTAAACCAAATTCTATTCATACTTGTCACAAGGCAGGTCAGGTCGGGTATAGGGCAGAGAGATTTCCATTAGGGTTAGGTTTAGATCAATCTAAACACGAATCTAACCTGACTCATTGCCATCTAGTCAGAACTAATTTCAAGTTGGTCAATTGCATTTACTTTCAAATTAGATTTTGTAACCTTATTTTCCCTGTACTAATGGAAAATTAAGGTTTGACTTATCCGATGAAGCTGCCATGGTCATTTGTTCACGACAACTTATCTTAAGTCTTTGATTCATTGTTATTCTTGTCCTGTGTCATTGCTTCGTCTCAATCTTTCCAGTTAGCCGTACGTCATTACCTCACACTACTTCCATATCCACTTAGAGCCAAGAAATTAACTCCGAAGGGCTCAATTGCTTCTTTGGGATTCTCTCTCGCTCTCTCTGGTTTGTGCTCTTTCCTGCTTTTGCAACATACGACATGACATCTTGTTTCTAAGAAAATCTTATACCTCGGTCTGAATCTTACAATGCAGTTTCCATGATCATGTTTACATGTTTCAAATGTAAGAGATGGTAATCTAAGTGGGGTTAGGCCATGGTTTTGTCAACAGCTTCTATTTTGCTAGTGATTTCATTTTCTGCCATTCTCCGTCTTTAATTATTTTTTGGGCAGTGCAATGTGTTTATACCTCTTGCAATCGGGAAGACCGTACTAGAAAATGTTTTTTTTTTCTTGCGTTTGGTTCTAATTTCTGAAAAAAAAAAATTTCAGTTAGGAAAAATGAAAACCATGAAAAATAGTAACGTGCTAACAGGATAACCATTTTCACCCTAATATTTCTTTTCCCTTGGAACATGCTCCCCATGAAATTTCCCCTTGCAGGTTGGTTGTTTGCAACATTTTATCGAAGTAATTATTACCCATGTGATAGCATACACATGTAAAGTCTTATCTAATGAAATTTTGTGTATGTAAAAGAATCACAGGCATAAAAAATGATGTAGAAAAAGGCTTATTTTCATGTAAAATTTCCATACCTCCACCCCTACTAAAGTCTCATACATATGTTAACAAATTCCTACTACACATCTACAAAGGCCTAAAGTTCGTTTTCATTGGTCAAGCTTTTCATTAGACTAGTTTGGGTTTGAATCTAGGCCTATCAATTCAAGTATGAGACGAGAAGGTCAGGCCAAGCCCTCCAAAAGCCCTAAAAATAAGGGTTTTTGTTTTTAAGAAAAAGCCTTAAGGCTAGGCTTGGATGTTCTTTTTGTAGGCCACAGAATTTGAAGGTCATACTTGGAGAGTATTATTGTATTAGGCTTGCCTGGCCCTTATACTTTTTTAAATTTTATATAATTTGTATCTATGTATGTAAATATATGCTAAATGCCCTTATAGTAGTCACTTAGTGGTAATAAATAAGAGTTATGGATGTAATTTCATACACTCATACCCATTATAACATGCTCTATCAATGCATACACACCCACTTGGTTCATTTAATCTCTATGTAAGTATTTTAAGTTATGCACTTGGTTGCTTTCAATCCCTTTCTTCTAGTTTTATACTTATCTTTTATGCTTTTCATGTAATTTTTATATATTATTGCTAGTAGGAAAAGGGATGTACTCCTATTAATAAAGATACATTTTTTCCTCTATGGAGTGACTTGAGAACAGTTTTTCCTCTATGGCCTGACTTGAGATCATGTGACCCAATTTAGAAGATAGTTTGTATGTGCATAGAACTCCAAGGATATGGGGCAATCCAAATATCCTTTTAATTAAATTAACTATAACTCTCAATTTTTTAAAGTCTAAACTAATGGTCATTTTTTAAGTGTGTTAATCCAAATATCCTTTTAACACCCAATTTAACACTTATCTACCTAAAATAGTGTCAATTCATACAAGGTGCGTGACTGTAAATGGTTAAATTTCTCACAGATAAAACTTTTTTTGAATGATTTGATACATGGAAATTCTTGCGAAAGTTGTGAGATAGAATGGAGGTTTTAATAATTTTTCTTAGTTTTCAAAACAAATATAACAATATCTCTACAACCAAGAGTTTGATCCTTATCTGACTCTAACCAATTACGACTTATAAGAGTTCATCTGCGACACACCCAGGTTCAATCTGGTGTAGGCCCCATAACAGTCAAGCCATACAATTTTCCTAACACCTGATATATAAAAATTCTGGCCAAAACTGTTACCGAATGTGCTCACTTCATTTCCAAACTAAAATCGTATTCAAGCTATATTTTAACAACCTTTATATTAGAATTTATTATTTTATTTACATCTAAATTCCCTAAACTCAATTAGTAATAAATACTCGTTGATCTATTTCATTTTTTTAACTAATCGTCAAATTATATCTTTAAAAAAGAGGGCTAAAAAAACTAAAATATCAGTCAGGAACCATTATTATGTCGGCAGATAAATAAAGGCTTCAATTGAACAATATCGTGTCCAGTGATGATGCATAATCTTTAAAAAGTTGTGCACCCATCACCCATCACCCTGGCTAAACCCCAGGTAAATGTTTTGTTTATTTAAAATATGTGGCGAAAATGGATACTGGACGGAAATTCTAAACTTTATTTTTTAGCCTTTGAACTTGTGATTTTTCATTGTCAAATTAATGGTTTTTCACATTGTTGCATGATCAATCTAAGAAAGTGGGTCATTCAAATGAGCTTGAAAGTGGGTCTAGTGCCGAGTCATAATGAGTTAGCGAGTGTGAATGGTTAGAATTGATCACTGGTGGCCAGTCATCTGTCAAGAACAAGCATATATGATATATATATATATAATTATTTATTTAGAATGCTATTGCTGCACGAAATAATTTGTAATGAATTAGTACATGCCCCTAAAATTAAAGAATCGGTATTCTCATGCTCGCATTTCTTGTGCTACCACAATAATAGGCTGGTACAATTGAAACGGTACTAACAGTCTATCTGAAACCATTAAATATTAGTGGTAATAAGAATGTTTAATTATTCTCTTGTAACAAAAAAAAATGTTTAATTATGCTCTCTAAAATCAAAATATCGTCTCTGCTGTCTTGCAGGGGAACTTGCAGCATGCCTAATACAAACCATGGAAGAATCATCCCACTTCTCATGCTTCTTATTGGGTTTCTTCTTGGAGTTGTGGATGGCAGACTTAGCTACATGAAGAAATTAGAAATAAAGAAACAACTCAAGCTTCTCAATAAGCCTGCAGTCAAGACCATTAAGGTTGTGGTTACTCTCATTTTTCCCCCTCTTAATTATAGAAAGTGTCCGTGATTTGATTTTTGATGGACTGACCTCAACCCGACTCATTTGGGGTGGATTTGGTCTATCTGGTCTACCTTGACCTATTTTCTACCGCGAGAACTAAATCGGCTGAGCATGAGTTATGTATTCGTGAAAGCCAAGATTTTGGCCTATTCCAGTCTAAAATTTGTCACAAAGATCTAAAAGTTGGCTGGGATTAGCTTGAGGTTCACATGACTCAATGAATGCTGCGTAACCTTTGGGGCATGTTTGGCAAAGGGATAGCATAAAGTAAAGTAAAGTTAAATTTTGAAAATTCAAAAATTTTTCCTTCTTTTTTCAAAAATTCAAAATATTCGCATCTTTTTTTTAAAAAAAAGTCAAAAAGTCATTACTAAACTACAAAAAAATTTTCTAATTTTTTTTTTTTACAAAACTTCAAAAAGATTTTATATTAAACAGCTAAAAACAAAAAGTCTTCATAATCCAATTATATATTATTCTTTCTTGATTTTTGGATTACTCTACTCTACTTTTACCTACCGCTATTCCAAACATGCCCTTAAACACATGTACAAGATCTAAACCCTTTACCTAGTTGGCCAACATGAATGCGCCAAATTGCAAAAATAATGCTATTTAAACAATATTCTTGCCCCTCCAACAAAAAAATCCCGTATTCCCTCAAAGAATGGTTTGAATTTCTGGATTCCAACAATTTTCAGGTGGGCCCATTCATGATCAGGCCCAACCTTCCTAATTGATTTCGTTTTCCATACTATGGAACATAAGCATACAAACTGTGCATAATATTTTCTTCTTTATCGCCTTGTATGATATAATTACCTGCTAACTCGGTGATTCTCCATATTGGTTTGTTACGTTAGAGTGAAGATGGGGATACCATAGATTGTGTTGATATTTGCAAGCAACCTGCTTTGGATCATCCTTTGCTCAAGAACCACACCATTCAGGTCCATTGCCGTTGTTGTCTTGTCTTCCTTTTCCTATTATTCATAGAACGATTGAGATGATGCAATGCGTGTGCTATTTCATTGTTACCACAGATGGTACCCGACATCCTAGAAGACAAAATTAAAGGCAATTCCAGTTCCTCCCAGTTTCCAAGCTCAGCAACTATGGCAGAAGCCAGAAGAGCGGAACATGTCCCGAAGGAGCTGTTCTCATTTGGAGAATGTTCGAGAGCAACATGCTCCATTCCAAACCTGCTCAGAATCCAATGGTATTCCGTAAAAAAGATCAAAGAAGCCAGATCGGGGTAAGTACTTATCTAAAATGATCTAAGACTTCAAACCCAAATAAAATAAACTAAAATGTAAGAGAGTGTTAGTATCTTGTGAAATGATAGGCCAACTTGCATCTATTTTAACCACAATTGGTTGCTCGAGATATTACTCTAGATGATTGCATGAGTCACTATGCCCTTGTTATCCTTATTATTTGCATACAATACATAGGAATTCAAGCCCCAAGTGGTAAAAAATGATCGACTATGAGTTGGTGGAGCCGCATAAGTTGTGGGTTTGCGTTCCACATCTGGTGTTCAAAACCAACTGGCCATGACTAGCCCGATGTATATTTATGTGTGTTTAGTGAGTGTCAAACTAGGGATTAGTAGCCTATTAGGTAAAAGATTTTAGTGATACCTATTTCATTAAAAAAATGTGCTAAAAAAGTGAAGAACAAACATATATTAAAAAAAAGAATATAAAGTAACTATTTCATTTGTAGAAATAGAATCAATGGAATATGGGAAATGAACATCAAAACATGACCCTATTAATTGAAATCTCAGGAAAACCAAGATCTCATATAAATTGTATCTCATATCCTTCTTACTTCCCCCTTTCAAAAATAATTATTACAAAGCTCATTTAACCATAAATTCCTATGGATTGAATTCTTCATTTATTCTAAGTAAACAAATGGGCTAAAGATAAATGCCCCCTGCCAAAATAAATTGTATACATAAGGGTTTTTGGCAAGTTTGCATAAACCATAAAATAGACACAGTGCTTAGGGCCTATCTACAGACTTCATGGGGTTGTGACTATTTATGTAGACTTCAGAGGATTGTGCCGTGAGAAAAAATTATATTTATTTTCAATTCCAAGTTTTTCATTTGTATATGAAGTTATTATTTGCAAAACTATCACGTCCTCAAAATTGGGCTTGATCGAAACTCGGTTCTAGAGGTGTAAGAATTAAGGCCAATTAAAAAAATTTTCTTATGTAAGCAATACGAGCCCTAATTTTGGGTAAATTGAAGTCTTTCATGAGGTTATGTTTGGTAATTAAGCAACCATAATCACACGCAGAACCTTAATCCATAATCTGTGCAGCTAAGTATCACGTACAACTCATATAACAAATCTCAATAATGATTAAATCAAGGTCAAGTCCTTCGAAGCATAATGATTAAAGTTAAAATTTCAAAATAAATAAATTTAATAGTTAACTAGTGGCCCCAAACATGGCCTTATTACAAAAGCTAATGTTTCAATCTTGTCTTCAACACTAAAATATCTTAAACGATGTCATCAACACTCCACTCAATAACTCCGCCATTTGGCGTAACCTCCTGCATCGCTCGACACTCCGGTTCTATACAGGCAACGGGACCTAGGCACTAAAAGTAATGGGTCAAATTGACATAATATAGCAAGGGGGTAAACTGCAAGTAATGTTAATAAGCAAATAAATTAAATCATATTTTACATTCTACTCAAATGTAATGCATGCAAACCCCATGGTATTAATGTACAAAAATAGGCATTCCCGCATATACAATATAGAAAAATAGGTATTTCCGCAGATATAACAAATGGCACAGCTGATTCCATAGTCGGTCAGATATATTCATATATATGAATACATAAATATACTGATGCACAATGAAACCATGATTGTTAGGGAGAGAAATCCAATGAGTCTTTCTTATTTTATGCTACCATAATTGTCTCCTATGCAAGCACTGACACTTTGATTTTCTATCAAGATTTGTCTGAAATGTTAACACAAAGCATTTATGTGTCAACACCATGATTGACTGCCATTCTACTTTGTGAATGCTTAGCCATTTACTTCAGCAAATCATGCACTACACCAAAATTCAATATCAGAAACGGAGGGTTAGAATGAACCTCGTCTGTCTCCAAATTGGAACGGACTCAATCTCTTCCAATGGTTAAAAATCTGTTTGTCTAAGTGACTTGCGTTATAAAAATGCTGGAGAAATCACTGCCAACCATTTCCTCTCTCGCGCTCTTAACGTGCCCTAACCCCAAAAGCATCCCCTTCCCTCCCCATTTTGTTCAAAAGCATCAGTCCTTTCCCCTCTGCTTGCCATTGTGAAGGGCGCCGTGCTACTCTAAGAACTCACCACAACGTGCTGCTTGTCACGACTCGAGCCTAAAAAATTGGAGATTAGGGTTATCCCAATCAATGACACACGTACTTCCGTGCAATTCACACTTGGACCGAAGTCTGAATGGAATTACACAAGGGATATTCACATACTTACACATGTGAAGTGCTGAACAGATCATCTGTTTAAACATTCAATGTGCGGAAACCTGTTAATATTGCCTATAACTTTTTATTCACTTTTCATTGAATAGTTCAGCAAGCCTATTATAACCATGGAACAGTCCAAAAATTAATGTTCAGGAATATAAAATTAATAGATTAATTATAAACATTCCTGTAACTCAAACATGATGTGTACATGTATGCAAGGAGATCAAGGATAACATGCTGTAAAGGGAATATAGGAAGGTAGAGACATAAGGAGAACAAGTTATATACAATGTAGTCTACATGGATGCAATCATATACAAATGCTAGAAGACAAAAAAAAATCCCATATATATGCAATTCTTAACTACTAGTGAGTCGCTCTCGACAAAAGAATCAATCAGCAACTTTTGTTGTCCACCAATACCATCTAAAGAAATTATGTAGTCTCCTCCTACGCTATCTGGGTCTACGCTAGACCGGGTTTGGGACCTGAACCTGTAACATCATTAGATAACTCGTGAATAAGACTATTCAGCAAAGCATAAGCAAAATTAAGATAATACGCGTTGTCTCTAATAAAAGTCATAACATGTGATCATTAGAAGTCAAGGTAGTACAATAGGCATATCATACATTTGATATAAATCCATTTTGAGTCAAGGAACCTGCACGGCTTTGCTTCTAGTAGGCCGCACGGCCGTGCCGATCACCTTCTCCCATCAAAACGCATTGCCTCAAAAAGAATTAAAGACATGATTAATCGAGTTCCAAGTTTGTAACTAGGCACGTCGTGCATTTGAAATAAACAAACTATAAGGATCAGTAAAGGTAGTACGTACTAGTTGGCTACTACATTTGTCATATTTTCCCTCAATGGACAAGCATTGAGAACACCATTGTCCGAGCTAGAGTATGAATGGGTTTTTGGTTTCCTGGAGTTCGGAAGCCCGAAGACAAGAACATACTGCAATGGCAATAAGCAAGCTACACCAAAGTTAACCCCATCGGGTATCATAAGGTTGAGGTTGAGTAGCACCAAACCATTTCGATTCAATCATATACTTGAACTTGAGTAAAACACGCAATATCAAACCGTATACGTTCAATTCAAGTGTGCAATACATTCATACTCAAGTCAATACCAATAGTTGATGTAAATTGTATTAAGAACACATCAAGTGAATCCAATGCATATAAGATGGAAGTCAAGATGTATGATATCATTCAATTCCATTTATAAGAGTGGAGGACAAGAACCGTTGTCCAATATGCCATATAATTCAATTTAATAGAATCAAGGCAATTTTACTAGCCAGCCCTAATCTAGTCATCCATTATTTCTAACAGTGCATGATGGTGTAGTTTTAAGTTATCCAATACACAGTTGTCTTTCTTTGGTGTTACATTATATCGGGAAGGTGTATCGAAGTCCCTTAAACCAACACCCATGGGGAGGTGCTTAATAAATGAACAACGTCACATGAATGAGTCTCAGCCCTTAAGACTTTTCATGATTTTTCAATTATTCTTTTGGGCCGGTTAATGGTGTACAAGGATCCAAAAGCTAAGGCCCTACAAGGTCTCACAACAATACCTATCAATCATAATTTTTGGTGGACTCACGGCTTAGCCTATCAATCCTAGTTTTTAGTAGACTTATAGCTTAGCCGTATTATGCACTACGGCTCAGCCGTAGTTCCCCAAAATTTCCTCCGTAGATGCGGTGAGCCACAATTGAACCGTGCTTCTTCTTACGGCTGGATTGTGGTTATTCTATGGTTTACCACAGGTTACTTATGACCAAGCCGTAGCATACCATACAGCTTTGTCGTGGCTGAACCGTAGAAGGATTTACCTTTTTTTTTACTATTCTCGAGACATCAAGCCGTAGCTTGACTTACAGTGGGGTCACGGCTACCTTATGGCTCAGCTGTAGTACATCTTATGGCTTAGCTGTAGTCTGGCCATAGTGCAATCTCAAGGTTTTCTACTCTCTGAAGTCCTAGCCATACACTACTTACGGCTTAGCCATAAGCTTCAGGTTATGTTAGGCGTTTTTAAGTTAGTATACTAAAAGGGCTGCAAAAACACATGCAAATTGATAGATTTGCAAGAATCATAAAATACCAACATGCATTAAACCAAAATTTGCTTATACTTGCCTCTAATTAAGCTTTTCAAACTCTTAATCCTTTCTTTGGCTCAATTTTGGTATTTTAGACCTAAGTGCCATGCATGCCAAAAAAAATTGAGAAAAAGATGATTGCATGTATAAAATAAGAGTCCTCTTGACTCTATTAACCCAAGAGAACAATTAAGAAGAAGTGATCTTACCCTAAGAGTAAGTAAAGAGTAGTTGAGAATGAAGAACCCACTGCCTACAAGTCCAACAAGTCCAAGAAGGCAGAAAAGAGCTATACTGTTGGAGTGGGTGCTTAAATTCCCACATGCAAGACCACTCTTACCCTCTTGATGCAGAACCGAAGAAGGAGAAGCAAGAAGAAGAAGAAAGAAGATGAAGATAAGGAGATAAGATCGTTAGAGTCAATGACTAGGCTTATATAATTAGACACTTTTCTGAATTATAAGAAAGTCCTTCTACTTTTATTTAAATTTCAATATAAGTCAAATGAGGGTTCAACTGAATCAAATGACGTCTAATGTGTTCGAGTCAAGTATGAAAGTTAACGAGTTCAATAAGACAAACGTGATGATGTCGGCATGATACATGTATGACGTGAAACCATGCATTCTAAAATTACAAAAAAGGGCTTTCACCTACTTAGGTAAGGTCAAACCCAACCTAACTACCTATCCATGACGTGAACTTGACCCACTGGGACCGAATTAAAAGAAACCCCATTAATTAGTTTGTAATCATAATTAATTATTTGCTAATCAAGCTAAGCTTGGGTCGGAGTGTTACATCCATTGACTGGCTTCCCCTTTTCAGGTATGATCTCATACCCTGCCATCATCTCGTCCATATATGATTTTTGGTTAGTTACTTGGAGAACAAACTCCATCACCCTTTTTGGGTGTTCTGCCACTACCTGATAAAGGGCTATTGAGATTTGATTAGGGTTCAACAAAATCATGGAAGAAAGTCTTGCACGTATGGGCATTCAACTCCATTTTTATTACAACTAGGAAAGGGTTTTCTGATGATAGAATACAGAGGATCTGATCTTTGTTATTTTGCACTTTTTTCGATTTAGAGTTGAGAGGAACACATATCTATAACTAGGCCACAATCGGTCTAAAGCAGAGGCCAAAAATTAAGAGGAGAAAAGGCTCTGTTACTGCGCCATCATTGTAGCCTAAGAAAAATGACCTTTAGGTTCATCGGTCTCTTTGTCGTTGCCGCCGGACTCCATCCCACAACGGATCTCAGAGAGAGAAGGAAGAGTTTCCTATTGTGTATACACATAGGTTATTGGCAATTTTACAGTTGTACATAGGTAGATGAAGACTGGTCAAGTTCCAGGGGTAGTCCATTTTGGGATTGAGACTTGAACCAAATTTGGTCACGACAACGAGAACCTTCCAATGGTACTCTTATCCCATTTTTTTAGAAAATAAATCAAACTCATTTAAAAAATTTCCTTATTATTTTTAGTAAAAAATTCATAGTCCCAAAATTTCCATTCCCCTAGCTCAAATCCTCAAGAAGTAGTCATGCATTGAAGGGAGTTTATAATTGATCCATTGACCCAGTTAATTTTGATATAAAGATTTGGCTTCCTTGTTTCTTTTCAGTAGACTGTGGTTTTATCCCTAGGTTCTTAAATGGGCAAGAACATTTGCTAAATTTTTCTTCTTGATTAGGCAAGATGTAGGTTAGAAATGGACTTTTTTTGCTCCTTTTAATGAAATATACTTTCTACAAATTAAAAAAAAGAGATAAGGATTGGAATGGGGTGGATTTGCTATAGTTTGGGGTAAATCCAAATCCACACATTTAAGTTTATTTCAACCAATTAGTTAGCAGTGAAGGTTTGAATTATGTGATTGATTTTCGTATAATGTCAGATTTATCATGCCTTTGGTGTGTGTTTGATTTGATTTGATTGCTTATTTTTATGTTTCTTTTTTTCTTCTTCTTCCTTTTTTTTTTTTTTTGGTTATCTTGACTCTGTAACCAATTGGTTACTGAAGATAGTCATAGTCATGACTAGTTTTTAGTCTGAATCTTTGTATTATGACAGTGATCTTCATATAAGATCGGGGATAGTCAGATCTTGTTGATCTTGTTTGATTTGATTTGTTTTTTTTTTATTTTGACATATTTCTTCCTTTTTCTCCCTCTTTTAGTGTGACCCAGTGGCTATTTTTCATGTAATTGCAAGTGTGACCTAACATTTTCATGCAAAAATAACTGTTAGGATAACGATATATATATGTATATATAAACTGGATTGAACATGATGGCCATGAGATAAACATTCCATATAGTGTCCTGGAGTGGGCCATTTGGGTTCCTGATCATTGATTGACCGGCCTAACCACTAGCCTCACTATGGAGTTTGAAGTTGAACTTCTACAAAAAAAAAAAAAAAAAAAAAAACCCTTCTCAAGTGGCTTTTATGGTTTGATTGTTGGATGATTTATATATTTGTCAATAAGCAAGATTTGTTAGGCAAATTCTAATATAATTGGATCTTTGATCATATAGCCTTGCACAATTGTATAAATCATTTCTTAATGAATTATGATAGGTTTATTTTTTTGTTAAAGATTTATTAGTAACAGTTACTAGTTGTTTTTTGCACCTTTCTAAGTAGTTGGGTGGCAGCAATGCAATCCTTTTACAATTTTTATGCTGCAAAAAGCCAAACTGATCATAAGGGCCTCAAATAAACCTATCATAATTCATTAAGCCGAATGTTTAATACTTTGGAGAATCTATTTCTAACGTTGGAGTTCCTCATTGTCATGTGAATATAGAATAAAGTATGTCCTAAGATGAGACTTGCAAAAAAGCAAGGCTGAAAGTAGAAAATCTTTGGGATTAGGTGGCAAATTGGTTCATTTAACATTATCTACTGCTTGAAAGTCAGCATGTTTAGGTGAAATTATTTATTTTTTTTTGTTGTCATGTTATTTTGTTTGTTTATAAATGAATGACATTTTTTGCACATGAACTGCTTTATATGTGAAGCATGAAATGATAATCTTAATGGTCTTTTAATTTTTCACGTTGACCATTCACCTAGTTTCTTTGATATATATCTTTACTTAAATTTCATATAAAGTCATTATCAAATTGAATAGTTCACTAGATCTCTATTTTAAATATATGACAATGCTTTATAAATAATGATATGTTACCTTATTGATTGCAGAATGTCCTCACCGGGTAATAAAATGTAGATGACCAAATATAAATTCAGTCCAAAGTATTTGAATGGGCTTGTTCATTTTATTGAGCTTACAAAAAAAAAAATGGTGGTGGATTTAATCATTTTCCGTGTCCATGTGCTAAATATCGAAATGTGCGTGGAATGATTGCCCTTAAATTGATTCATGAGTATTTGCTCATTAACAGTATTGATCAATCATATACACAATAGATTTTCTATGGAGAGAGTATCTCAAAAATTAATGAGAAGCCATCAATATCAAGGTCTGGAATTCACCTCGATGATATGCATCCTAAAATGGAGGAACTTGTAAATGATGTGCTTGGAATAATTAGGGAACATGCAGATTCTCTTGTGGACGATCTCCTAAGGAATGAAGACTTTCATGAACTGAATACAGAGTTTAAAGGGCATGAAGACCATGAAACAAGAACGTACAAGTTTTTATTTGATGATGCAAGGCAACCTTTATATCCCTCTTGTCCAAGGGAACTCACAAAATTATCAGTTGCTGTTGAGCTTTATTGTTTAAAGGTACAAAATGGGTGGTCAAACAGTAGCTTTAATGAGCTACTTCAATTAGTGAAGAAGTTTCTACCACTAGGAAACACATTACCAAAAAGTACATATCATGCTAAGATGATTAACTCGCTTGGAATGACTAACGAGTCCATACATGCATGCTGAAATGATTGCATTCTTTATTGGAAATAGTATAAAAATAGACAAAATTATCCAATATATCATACATCTTGATGGAGGTCAGATTACTTGGTAAAAAAAATAAAAAGAAAGTGTTAAAGTCCCATTAAAGGTTTTGTGATATTTTCCTTTAGCACTAAGGCTACAAAAGCTATACAGGTTAGGTTTCAAGGTTAATTATAGTTTTCTTGTTATCTTAATTGTGTATGGGTATTAAGTTTGATAATTATTTAATTTTTGAACTATGTTACATAGTGTGCCATGGATAGCAAAGCAAATGATTTGGCATGCTCGAATGAAAGAATATAGTGGTGTCATGGAGCATCCATTTAATTCTTCAAGTTGGATGATAATAAATGGCGCCAGATTTTTTGGAGGAACATCTTAATGTCCGTCTAGGACTTGCGACTGATGATTTTAATCTTTTTGGATATCTCAATAGCATTTACAGTTGTTGGCCTGTTATTTTACTACCCTACAACAATCTTCCCCCCTCGATGTGCATGAAAAGAGAATTTTCAATATTGACAGTGTTGATATCAGGTTCAAAAGGACTGAGTAAAGACATTGATGTTTACCTACAACCATTGGTTGATGTGTTGAAGGGGTTATGGCTTGATGGAGTGTCAATATATGATTTTTATTCAAGGACAATTTTTAATCTCAAATCCATGTTGATATGGGGAATTCATGATTTTTCTACATACGAGAGTTTATCGGGTTGTGTAACATATGCACAATATGCTTGCCACATTTGTGGCGAGAGAACCATTGCTGAACGTCTTAAGAGTGGCAAGAAGTACTATCGGTGTCATCGAAGATTTATTCCGACTGATCATGTTTTTATCGCCCAAAAGTCAGCTTTTAATAATAAATCGGAAAAAGAAAGACCTCCACATCATTTAGAAGTTGAAGTGAAGGTAGGGAGTATTCAAATGGATATAGGTAAATCAAAGGGGAAGAAATGAAAAAATTATATTGATGAGTCAGCTGAACATATAACTGCTTCGTGCAAGAGATTGATTTTATTTAACTTACCATATTGGAAGATGATTTCCATAATTTTGCATTGTATTTTAATGAATAGTAAGTTAAAAATTAATCTGAAATATGATTTGAAAGGATTTGCTAGTTCGTCATAACTTGGATGTGATGAATGCTATAAAAAATGTTGTTGACCATCTTTTGTCGACAACCTTAGATGTCAAAGATAAAACAAAAGATGATAAAAGTGCACGTGAGGATTTAAAAAGCATAAACATTAGGAAAGAACTATAGTTACAAGAATTTGGTAGTAGAATTATTAAACTATAAGCACCTTTCACTCTATGTCATAAGGAAAAAGAAATATTCTATCATACTTTGCATGACTTGAAGGTTCCAGCAGCGTATAGTTCAAGATTTAAACATCTAGTGAACTTTAAAAACCCTGAGATAAAGGGGCTCAAGTCACATGATTATCACGTGATAATGCAACAAATTTTTTTTTTTTTTGCTACACCATGCTTTCTCAGAGCATAAGACATTGAAATGTGCTATTGTTCAAATTTGCAACCTTTTAATATCTTATGTTTGAAGATCATCAGTGCAAATAATATTATTATTGCCAAACAATGACTTATCGAGGCAATGTGCATTTTGGATAAGTTCTTTCCACCTTCAGTTTTTGTTATTTGCATTCACCTCATGGTGCATCTAGTTGATGAAGCATTAGCTTGTGGTCTAGTTAGATTTCATTGGATATATCTTTTTGAACGGTAAAGCTCTAATTCTAAATATGTTTTATTTTAATTATATAATATAATTCTAATTGATATATTTCAACAAGTTAATGAAAATTTATAAAGGATATGTAAAAAATATAGCATATCCTAAAGGATACATTGGAGAGCGTTACATTGTAGAGAAATCTATTTTGTATTGTATGGAATACATGTCAGATAGTGACAAAGGTAATCACAAGAAGATACGCCAAAGGTTCTCAGACCATGATGGTGAGTCTGATGAATAGCCTTTGAATAAAGACAATAGTGTTTACTTAAGTAACGTACAATGTCAACAAATTTGTAGATAGGTTTTGCATTGTTATGATAAGACTGCAAGGTGGAAAATGTAAGTGGATAAATTTTGTATAATGACATGTAAGTTGTAGAAATTAGATAAAATGTCGATAAATATACATAGTAATGTACCTGTCACGAATTTAGGAAATATCAAATATATATAAGAGTAGCATCTTCAAAGGGACAAAAAAAGAAGGGGAATGTGTCCAAGAATGATGAACCTGATTTCATTAGTTGGTTGCAGAATGAGGTATTATTTATTTATTCAATTTGAAATATTGGATGATATGCATACTCATATATGCAAAGTATTATGAAATTTTCCTTTTTATATACAGATGGAATCTGTCGATGGCGAGCCAACTTTGAAGCGACTAGAAGATAGTTCAATGTTTAAGGCAAAATATTATAATAAATATCGTGTTAATGGTTTTGTGTTCTCTCCAGTCGAATACAAAACTAATATGTTGACACAAAATAGCGAGGTCCCAATGAAAGCCATCACTAAATATAGGGTAAGTGTTAGAGATAAGAATTATAAGGAAGATGTGACTACTTATTATGAAGTTGTTAAACAAATAATTAAGCTAGATTACATTGATTTTCGTCAAACGGTTTTTTATTGTGGCTGGTTCAAAGTTGAAGATAGGACCAATGGGTGCATTGTTGATCCCGAGACAAATTTGACAATGGTAAATATGGAGAAAATTAAAGAAAATGATAAGGAAAGAGATGAGCCATTCATATGAGCATTTCAAACAAGTCAAGTGTTTTACTCTAAAGATTAAATAAGGCCTGCATGGTCTATTGTTCAAATAGCCCTAAAGCGACTAACAAAAAATACAGACGCACTTGAAGATACTAGTCTCTTTTCTTCTTTTGTTGGTAAAAATGCAAATTTAGAAAATGTTCTAAAAGAAATTAACTATGAATTGTAATATTGAACATGTTTACTTTCGATTTTTATTTTTTTTATGCTTGATGGTATTATCTACTTATTAATATATACTTTATGCTTATAGTTATGCTTATGGTGCCTTGATTATGATCATGCTCATTATTGGAAGTTCCATTCAATGCAGTTTTTGTTCATTTTATTGCTTGTTGACTATGAATTGCATTTGCTAAGTGACATATGTCTTGTGAGATATAGGTGTTCTAATGGAGGTGAAAGGCAACACAAGTTCTATAAATGCAGGTTTAAAAAATTTGAATTTCACTAGTTAAACACTATCATACTTTATTTTAAATGGTATTTGTTTCATATACCATTTTTTTCCCTATTTGTTAGAAACTTACACATTGCCAAAATAAAGGCTGGTGATTACCTTAAATAAATATGGCCTACCTGTGGGTGATAATTCAATCAAGGTGATATCAAAATATGGGGAGATTGTTCACACCCATGTTACAATTTCCATCAAGGACTAGCATGCCGTACCTAAGAGCAAGAAAGATGAACTTTGGAATCTCCTTCTGGTATGAATTACCATGCTATCTCTATTGGAAATGGATGAAACACTCATCTTATTTTCTACAAACTTATTGATTTTTAATTTTTATTTTGATAGAACGATTTTGATGTTTCCCAATCCTATGAGGACAAGTGCCTCAAGAACATGTGTGACATGATGAGAAAGTATAAGACAAAATTGAGGCAAAAATACATTGATCCTTATATAAGTCATGAAGAGAAATTAAACAGTCATCCTTAAGGAGTTAGGCGTGAAGATTGGGCAGTATTTGTTGAGCATAATTTGAGTCCCAACATAATAGAATAATGAAAAATGAACTCGGAGGCGAGAAAGAAAATGAAAATTTATCATACAACTGGTAGGGATGACCATGCGAGGCTCAAGGAAACATGGTAAATATTTGCATGTGTATATAACATATATGTTTAGTTACTTTGTATATTAATAATTAATAATATAAAATATGTGTACCTATAGAAATGCCAAAAAACAGAGAATGACCCCCCAATTACTAGGGTTGAAGTATGAATCATAAGTCACATGAGAAAGGATGATTCTATCCCCAGTTCTGTGTCTTCACATATGATAAATTCATCATCTTATATTTAACTTGATAGGATAGAAAATAACAAAAGAAGTTTCCTTATTTGATGAATGCATAATTTGGCAGGAAAGATTAAAAGAGATACTTTCTAGTCAAGTTGAAATAAATTCCCACAACATCCTCAATGACCTATTGACTTAAGTATTTGGTGTTGATACAAGAGGTCATGTTTGTAGTGTTGGGAATATCATATCAAAAACTCAAATTCTAGGGTGCTCTTTCGCTTTTGAAAAACTAGCCATCAATGAAAAAAATACAATGAAGCAATAGATCTCAATCAAGAATATGCAGTCTCAAGTAAATCACTTACTTGAAGAACAAAAAACCTTGTTGAAGAACTTAGTGGAATCCAACAATTACTTGAAGTAAGTCTCTATTAGAATTATAGGATTTTTATTTAAATTTTCATTGTATTATATTTTTTTACATATATTCATGAGTGAATTAATAAATAAATATATAGCAACATCTGACTTTAGGATCCCAAGGAAGCACATCATTCCCATCAAAGATGTCAGAATTAGTTGCGACTTCGAACGTAGTAGCGAATAATCAGCTTTCAATGAGATTGCGCTCATGCAAATTGATGGATTGCTGTCACGAGGTTGTCGCTCATGGAAGGGCCTATGTCAGGAATGAGTCCCTATGAATTCATTCAAAACCTCTTCCGGAAGATGCATACAAAGTTGTAGTTGATACCATTGACAAAAAAGAGATCAAACTGCTTTATCCAGATTGTTATCATTTGACTTTAGACGATGTTGGGAATGGATCTTTTTCAGCGTGGCCTATGAATTTTACCAAATTCACAAATTAGAGATCCCCCATTTTGTTAAAATTTGATCATATACACTCAAGAGCTATGCTTGTTGTTAGGCTTATATATTTTGTTAAACTTAGATCATATCATCATTTTTTTTTGCAAAAGGCCCGTTCCTTCTTGTGGATTATTATTATCATTATTGCTATTTTTTTCTGTGGTTTGTGCATTCTTTTAATTTGGTATCTTGGTTTTGTGGTATGGGGTTTCATTGATTAGGTGTTGGAATATGATAAGGAGAGGTTGGAAAAGTGAGAATTGATATGCCTATTCAGATTCGAAGGAAACCGCATGTTCAAGGTTCTTTCCGAAGCCTTAGTAGCATGAAATGCAATGTATTAGGAAGGAGTGGGTAGGGATTCGCCATTCAAAGAAAATGATGGAATATGGTTTTGGAGGATTGTGATTTGTTGTCTTTGTGATGTGTTTTGGGAAATGACTTGGGAAGTGGGATGAACGTATGACTTGGATATTGGCACTGTTTGTGCTATTGATTAGTTGAGTGTTGTTGTGGCCATGGTTGAGAATGAGATGACATGAAGACATTCTTGGGCTTGGTCTCATGTTAGTTTATTCTCGTTTCTCTGTCTTCACTTTAGGAGGTGCCTATTGCAAGGGATATTAGATCTTTTATTGCTTTGACACAAACCTTCATTGTTAGTGTTTAAAGTGATAGCAGAGAAGCTTTGGGTTGACTTGTCATATTGATCAGTGTCAGGTGAGTCAACTTGGTGATGAAAATAGAGGTGCTTACAGATCTTAGTCTCGTTGGAATTTGCAAATGTTTGAACAATGTTTAATGTTTTTTGTTGTGTTGGAAATGTTTGAACAATGTTTAATGTTTTGTGTTGTGTTGGAAATTTTCATAAATTTTGGTTGAATTTAGAGAACTTGTGTATTTAATCTTTGTTCTCAGTGTCTATTATGTTGGATACTTGTATTAAAAAAAATAGATTTATGTCATAATTATCTGAATCCATGTGATTCAGAAAATGAAAAATCTTATATGATTTTGCATGTGGAGTGGCTAATGCACATAGCATGGTATGATTTTGCATGTGTAATTGAATCTATATATGCAATCTTGATGACAGGTTCCTATTATGTCTCACAGATATGAAAATAACATTCATTAGAGAAGAAGGAAGAGAGTTGGAAGAAATGGTTGCATTCCCTTTGGATCGACTGATCAGAATTTTATTATAAAATCCTGTAGAGCTTGAATTTATTGTCATTTGAGTTTCTATACAAATTGAATCCATATTTCCATTTGAGAGCCTCTCTCAATCAATCAAATTTTGCAGTCTTGTTGATCCTAATATACTGTTGCACCCCAGTTCTTGTCATTTGAAACCATTGTGTGTGTGTGTTGAAAAGAATTGGAATACTGCTGTTGTCGTAAGACACTTCGATTATAAACCTTTTTCTGAATCAGTTGTGCTTGGTCACTAGCATAATGAAAACAATTAGTAAATATTGAAGATTTTAAGAATTTGAGTGTTCCTCTTCTAGCAATCATTCAGGTACTAGAGAAAAATGGTGTGAAAACCCACCTTTCTTGCTTAGGTGCTATATTTGTTGCTCTTAGTCAATTTTTACTACGCTAAAGAACGAAGTTCTTTTTTGTCAAGTTGCTGGTGAAAATAGAACGAAAGAGGAAACAAGGCTTCTGACACTATTATAGTTGTTTTCTAGGCTCTCTTAAAGCAATATTTGCAAACTCATATCTGACATGATTCGAGACTTTGGTATCCAAGTGTTGAACCTTTTTTGCAGAAGCTGCCAGATTGATGACTGACGTAACTCTTCAAATTTGAGTGCTTGTACTTGATATTTCAAGTTCTTGGTAATTTTAGGTGGAGCCGAGATTTAGCGAATTTCAAACAAAAAATTTAGTGAAAGCAAAATGAAATTGATAGTTTTGAGTTCTATTATGGCATGCCATGTTCCCTACTGTATTTTGAAAGTTCAGGTATTGGAAATGTAGGAATACATTGACAGGGGGTCCTTGTTGTTCAAGTTTCACGTATTGGGTGACAAAATTTTCCATGCCGTAAAGAAATCCATGCTGAACTCCCATTTCCTGTTGTCTTCTTCGGAGGAAAATGAATTCAAACCAATCACATTTGACAGGTATATAAGGTGATCTTGTTATTGTTTGCCTCCCTGTTGAAAATCTGCCTAATCTTGATTTCTCTGTGCACAGCCTTAAATCCCTCCCCACGGATAAGGGCATGCACTTGAACACCAAGGAGCAACTTCTTGATGTGGGTTTAGTCACTGATGATGCATATTGGCCGAGGAAAAGGCTCAATCTCACCATTTTCTGATTTGCAGTCGTTGTAAATGAATCATTTACTTTCCATTGGCTAAAAAACTACTTGATTCATCAAGTTAGGTGGGCCTTTCTACATCTTTATATAAGGAGAATATATGTTCCTGTTGTTTTAGTTGCAATGCCTCGTGTCCCTTGTGGATGTGAGATTGGCTTCTTGTGGCCTTCTAACCAGTGAGATTGCAGAAGACCTCTTCTTGTGCAAAAGCCTAGAGATACTTGACTTGTGGGGTTGTAGAAGCATTGCAGATCATGGGCTTATTTCGATTTCAAGACTTTGTCAATTGACTACCCTGAATCTTGGTGGAGCTGATGTTACTGACAGCGGTGTATCAGCTCTTGGCTGTGGGAATGCACCAATTGTATTCTTATGTCTTCGTGCCTGTAAAAGAGTCAACTGGGTGGCTTCTCTCCTGCTAAAGGGAGGAGTTATTTGTAAAACTTCATCAGCACTTTATTTGGGTTACATGCCAGGCATATCAGATAGAGCTATTTATACAATTATTCAGTCTGGTATTAACATCATAGACCTTTGTATTCGGAATTGTTTTTATATGACTGATGCCTCAGTAGCTGCATTGGCTTCAAGGGAACGGTTTGGTTGGGGAAAGAAGCCACTTAAAGACTTGATCTTTTGTCCTTCAAATTGGTAGAGTTACTAAGGAGGCCTTTTCCTCATGGTTAACGCCGGCTTGGTATTGGTGGGACTTGTTTGTCAAGTAGAGGTGAGACAGGTTTTCAGAAATTTTCAACAATCGTCAATGCCTTGGCATTTGTTTGAGTGGTTGTGAAATGGGCTGTTGTAGTGGATGTTTGAACTAATTTTAAAAGTAGCAACTTGTTCTCCCTCATGCCATTTTTCATCACTTCAGAAGCTCCAAATTGAAGAACAGAAAGAGCAACCATATTTGTCCTGATAAGACTTTGGAAGCAGGCTATGGACGCATAAGGAAGTGAGGTGGGTCTGTGGAGACTCCAATGGATGGTCCCAGGGCTATGATTCCTTAATATATTTCTTTTTGCATCATCAAATTCGAGAAATTCAGAGTACACGCGAATTGATGGAATATTTGGGCTTGGATTTCAAGAGATCTCAATTTTTGCATTGCCACAACTCGATGCCCATGTTTTTCTTTTTCATTTTTATTTAAAAAATGAAATTACTTGTTAAAAAATGTTATATGAGAGGAATGTATGAATTGTTTAATGATTGTGTTAAAATTAAATTTATTGATTGTGTTTTTATGAATGTGTATGCCACAATTTATTTTATTTTCCTTTTTAAATATATAATTGGTAGTGGTTTAATAAAAATTATCATTGTTTAAAAAAACCATTCCAAAAATCACTTAGGAATAAATGATGAAACATTATTTGAAATGGTTTTAAATAGTTTGGACAAAAATTTGGAACTGTTTTGAATCGTTCCAAAAATAGAAATTCAAGAATGGTTCAAAGCCATTCCAAACGATCTGCAACACCCTTTTTTGCAACAGCTTAGGACAGTTCCAGAACCAATTAGAAATAGCTCAAAACCGTTCCTGATGACCTTTTCTAATGTAGTGATAATATTGACACATCAGCATGTATATACTTTGTATCAAATTTCATGTCACCTTAGCATTATTGAACTCCTACATTCATATAAGGCTGGAATCATTAACTTCTGTAATAGAGAAGAGAAGAAAAGGAGAGACTTGCATTATGTCTTGGATGGTTTTGGGAGGCGAAGAGGGAGAATGTATTGATTGGCCAACCCACAGGCCAAGCTGGGCCCGGCAGAAGGGCCATGCTAGGACATGCACAGGCCACGCCCCCCAGTATAACATAGCCTGTGCCTTGGACAACCTGGGCCATGTTGGGCCAATCAATGTGTCACGTCAGGCTGTGGCAGGAAGACCGGAGTGCTACTTACATGGTTTTCCTTTGGTCGCATTATCCAAAGCTCATTCTGTGACAACTCTTGGACTCGAATAGAAGATGAACTGGAACTAGTTTGTGACAAGTCTAGTTTAGGTCCATACTGATCCCATTAATTTTTGAAGCCCATATTTAGCATTATCATATAACTTGTCCCTAACTATAGAACATACAGTCAATTCTATGTTGAGTGAAGACAAAAGGACCTCTTTATTATTATTATTTTTTCTTTTAAGTCAGGTATAGTTAATAACAAGAGGTTACTCTGTTTGTAGGCAACCCCATATGTCATTTGGTTGTCTAGGGGTTGGTCTATCGTGTATGCCACTTCCCCACTTTAGACCCGTAAAATTCACGTCTAAAATCTGTTTTAGGCTCCAATTTATAAACGGGTTAGGGTCCAAAAATTAAGGTCCCAAATGATATCTTTATTTTAAGCAAAAAGAACAAAATTAAAAGAAGGAGAAATTTCAAAATAAGGCCTAACTTTTCATTACATTTCAAATCAAGATATAAATAAAACTACATTTCATATCAGGACACAAGTTTTCAAATTTCTCTCAGATAAGGACAATCTGCCCATTTTTGCATTTTTGGGTCAATTTTTCACTCCTTTTTTATAAAACTCAAAAATGCCCTCAAAGGCTTTTTATGTTTGCATCGACTAAGGGCTAGTTTTTCTCTCTCTCCTTTTCTTCCCTCCCTCCCCTCTACTACATTTTTCTCAAAGGCTCCTTTTTTGGTGACCACCAAACAGCGTTCACGTCCACCTCCAGACGGCTCCTTCCTCTCTCTTTCTATTATTTTCATTTTTTCCTCAATCCCCTATATCTTCCCTCATTCTCCCTCCAACCAGAGTCAACAAGTACTGCAGGAAGATTTTTTAGATCATAAAGAGAATATACATCATTTATATTTCACTTCGATTTCCTTTGTTGTGAAAGACTTAGGTTCTTTATATTAACAAAAGCTTACTTTGGTGTTGGAATAAATTTAATAAATCTTAGGTCATATTATGTATGGTTGCTGCAAAAGTGAAAAATAAGTTGAGAATTTCCCATTGGGACATTTGGTGGCATGTTTGGCACCGATTGTAAATATTGAAATGCTATAATGTTGAAAAAACAATAACTCCAATGAAGGCCTTCTACATAGAGGCCTTGGTTCTTGGGTCTTGGCCATGACTGACGTAAATGTTCCATGGATATAGCCAACTACAATGTCCATTTATTCTTTCTATATTGACATCTAAATCACCTTTAAAACAATTTTCTCTGTTTTCTGAATATTGACATGTATCATGAACTGTTTGGTCGGATATTTTTAGATGGTCATCTGATTGCCCATTCATGAGATTGTTATCCTTATCAAGAAAGTATTTTTGGCCAAGATTACCATCTGCTATTGTTTATCTTAAGAGATGAAGGAATCTTGTCTCATGATTATCTACTAGCAACCATGTAGCAATTCTGGGATTCTTCAAACCTAAATTCTCTATTTTGGCGAATACTTCATCTATGACAGTTAATATTAACTGCGCCCAGTTAAAAAATCACTTACTGTACGTAAGTCTATCCTTACCTCTTTGGCCCACATGAATCAAGAGCCTATTAGGCCAGCCTATTCGGTAAGGGCCTACAGTCTATCACGGTAGCAGCGGGTAAGGGCTGAGGCACATTGTTAGATCTCCCTAGAGGGAGATACAACATTTGAAAAAAAAAAAAAAAAAACCCTACTAAACTTCTTGATTCGGTTGGAGGGAGAATGAGGGAAGATATAGGGGATTAAGGAAAAAAAATGGAAATAATGAAAAAAAAACATACCAAACTTTTTGATTCTACTAAACTCCTTTGCCGTCTGAAGGTGTCAGTGAATAGAGGCTGCCGTATGGTGGTTGCCAAAAGAGGGAAGAGCCGTTGAGAGGAAATGTAGAAGAAGGAAGGGAAGGAAGAAAGAGAGAGAGAGAGAGAGGAAAGCCAGCCCTTGGTCAATGCAAACATAAAAAGCCGAGGGCATTTTTGGATTTTAAAAAAAAAGTGGGAAAAAGTAACTAAAAAGTGAAAAAGTTGATTGTCCTCATCCGAAAGAAATTTGAAAACTTGTGTCCTAATGTAAAATGTAGTTTTATTTATGTCCTGACTTGAAATGTAATAAAAAATTGAGTTCTTTTTTAAAATTTTTCCTTAAAAGAATGAAAAGAAGTCATAGCCTGTTTTGGAACTAGATCCCATTTATTTAGTCATACCTAGTTTTCAAAGCAGATCCTAATTTTTCAACGGAATAATCGATTCTAGAACCAGCAAAACATATATCGAGTCACACCTCAAACAGTCATTTAGAAGAAGTTCAATCACTGATCAATTCTCATGTATCCAATTTTCAAATTAAAAAATCCACTTGCATTGAACGTATAGTTTTTCCGATTTGGACCATTAGACTCTCTCTCAACCTACTGTTTTCCCCTAGAGTGAAGTGAATGTGGATTTCTTCTTTGCAGGATTTTCTGAAACTCGTGGGCTTCTGTTTGATTTTGTCTACCCAGTTGGAAAGCTCTACTTTTACTTTCATCATTACCATATGCCATCTAATTGCTAGGATTTATTATTATTAGGGCTCTTGATAGTTGATAATTATACCTAGTTGTGCAGTACTCTAATCTTTGAGTTGATATTTTTAGATCGGTCAGCAATAATAGGGAGACAATGGTACTCGGTTTACAATATTTTGGACGGTAAGTTTTGTCATGTTCATTTTCAAATTTTCACCTCCTGTTTATAATCAGTGGAGTGTACAATACATATATTTGGTACGTTGCTCTCCGTCAGAGCAAACATAGAGAATCTTTTGCCAGACAGGACCAAAGCCAGAACCCCCACAATTTCACTAGATCCCATGTTAAGGCGTACCGTAGAAAAACGAGAGCAGTAGCAATCTGAACCACTTCCGTCTTCTGTGCTCTGTTGGATGCATGCTTGTGGCCTCCTCATAGCAAATCATTAAATTTGAAAGCCATAGATCAATGGTGAGGCACGAAATTGACCTCATTTTTTTTATATTTGGGTCCATTATTTCTGGGTCTTTTCATCCCCCATGTTTCATGATTTCTGGGAGCCAAAGTGGGCCGCACTAGTTAGTGCAGATGATAAGACCGTTCACGCTGGATGTGCAGATAAACCTTAACATTAATCAATGCAAATTATCCTTAAATGTATGTTTTCCATTCTTATACAGAATGCTGGAGCTAAGATAACATGGTGCTTCAATCTTGATTGCCTGGGTTTTGTTCAAGTTGATAACAATGTAGTCCTCGGCGGTACTATATCTCCGGTCTCACAATATAATTCTAATTCTTTGCAGTATTATGCAATATTTATTTGTCAGGGTAAGCTATATTTCTCAATCCAATAGCTATCATCAAATTGAAACTTAGGCCCTCTTTCTTTAGAAGAATTTCTATCATGTATTTTGCATGTTTGGGCTTTAGGGACATGATGGGATAGCTTATCTCTTTGCGTTTACAAATACCATGTTTCTTTTCAGAAATCTTTTAGTCCAGAAGACTCAAAGTATCCTTTAAAATTTTAGAATTTCAATCCTTTTTTATGGAAATATTGGATGCCCAAATACAAAAGAGCATCTAGGAATTTTACTATGTTTGAAAATATATAATTTTTTAAAACAAGAATTCTCTGAATTCTAATAAAGCAATGGGCTCGAAAGTTGTATATTAATAAATCAGAATGGATGCATCATTTGAAAAAGTTAGCTTTTTCAAAAGGTGCCTCAGAGTACTTGTGTATAACTTGAGCCCACATAATGTTATCATAGGATTAAACTTACTAATTACTTCTCATAAACATCATCAACAAGATCTCTAGTGGATTGCGTGCAAGGTAGTTTTTTTTGCCACCACATAGGACCTCTTATGATAAATCCAACCTCCTCACACTCAATAAGCCTTATGAATTAACACTCACACTAATGAGATGCTAACTTGAATTATACTCATCCTTGGATTAAATCTCAACAAATATATAACTTGAGAAGCTATTGCACTTTAAGAGCCACAAATTAATGATTGTGATGATCTGATTAAGATAATCTTTACACATGCATATCCACAATGAAAAATGTTCATATCACACTGCCCTCGCATGATTTACATGCTTCCAGGGAGGTCCCACGATGGATATTAAGTTTTACCCCTCACGTAGTTTATGACAAATACCTCTTAGCAAAACATGACCCACCAAACATGGGGAGCGCCATACATATGTCTGGTTCTTGATGTGGGGATTGAACGACCCAAGTGCAACCACCACAAATATTAAAGTCTAAGTCAATCCAATGTTTCCCAATTCCTTCACTTGGGGCCCACAAGTCTAATACTTTGAAGTCAACAAAAAATTCATGCTCGTTTCAACAGTCCAGCTATTCTGAAGGATGTGAACCTAATGGAATCCATTACATATTGGGTGTAGAGGTTTGTATTGTCCATTCGGATTGATCATAGGATGGGCCCACAATTTGTGTGTGGATGTCTTGCATGGTGTGAGACATTCCATGGGGCACGCCAGATCAATCTGATCTAAAACACTCTAGCGCGCCCACCCCCCACCCCCAAGAAAAGAAAAATTGTCACCAAAATCTATGGGGTTCATACCAACCTGAATGGACTCAATCGTTGGATCTAAGAAGAGGTGAAACAGACATAACAACTGAAACAGAGATGAGAAAGAGGGAAACTACTACTCACTTGATGGCAAAATGTATTTATTATTGCAATGATTTTTATTCAACGCAATTCAGCCCTAACCCTGTCGCTCCAATTATGCTTCACCGCTTCATATGGAGATGGATTACAACAATAGCCAATGTCTATCTTGGAAATTCTTTCTCTGCTAGTGAGGTTTGGGTTCCATTCACATGCAACAGTAGTCACAAGCCTCAATGGATGTAGGTTCATCATGCATATTATTTTTGCATGCAATTTGGGGCCATTGTGAAAGGAAAAAATATTTTTAAAAATGTCTGCTGAAAATAGGCCGTGTCCAGTGAGAGGACCCAAAAAAATTTGTTTAGGGGCACTATAAAAAAAATATTTTGAGGGGCCATATGTAAAAATTGGTTTAAGTTTCCATATCTCAAAGGGGTTTCCAAAATTTGAGGGGCCATGCTCCCTTCCACCCATGGTCTAGTCCTAGTCTTATAAGTTTCCCGGTTAGATTTCTTTTGTTCTAACCGGGCAGTGGATTTAGATATGCGAGTTTTCACCGTTCGACCCGACCCAATTCGGACCCACTTTAGACCCATAGGGCCCAAATAACCAAACTAGTCCTTTGCTCTTAATTCCTCAAACTTTAGGGGTCTTTTTATAAAAATCAAGAATTACCCAAACCCTGTTCCCTTCTTATTAACACACGACCACAGTTGTAGCCCCATTCCCACCTCATCATTCGTTTCTCCTCTTTCCATCTCTTGATTGGCCACTGCCAAGCCAAGCCAAGCAATCAATTGGCGAATCTCCATCGTTCATCATCTTTGTTGGATTTGTGGGCATGCGCGAGAGAGAGTTAGATCAGCCACCTTCTTCTTCGACAATCCAGATCAAAGACAAATGATTACATTTTTTTCATTGTGAGTTACATAAATTTTTACTCAATGCCTATTTAAATTTATTAAGGATGATGATAGGTAGATGGTGGTTTAATACATTGGTTGATGTGTTGGACAGAATAAAAGGGGGTTGGATCAAATGACGAAATGGAAAATCAGGTCTAAAAATAAAATTAAAAAAAAAAAAAACAGAAAGATGATCTGTCTGGGGAGAATATTCCCCAGACATGTGCAAGGCAGAACCGCCTGCACACTACTGCACAGGCGGTAGTAGTGTGCAGGTGGTTCCTCTACACGATTGTGGGGTGACCCCCGGCACGTGGGCCCATAGCACCAATGGGTTTTCCATCTATACACGGATGGTGGGGGGTGGACCCTAGGCACGTGGGACCCTAGCAGTAAGGTGGGCCCCCTTGACACAACACGTGAACCCATGGCAGTGGCGTGGATCTCCTTGGCAACCATATGATGGGGAGGGGGGCATTGGCAGTGATGTGCTAGTGGACTGCTGGTAATGGTGTGCAGGTGGCCTACCACTTGTGTGGGACCATGGGACTGGTGGAGTTTGACCCGAGTACTGTTGTTTGGTTGGTTTACACCCTGGAAGACCCTTGTGTTGGTCTTTAAACTCAACAAATCTGATTAATTGATTTACATTCATCACATCACCTAGGTAAGGGATTATGTGGGCAGATTTTTTCTTACAGATTTCATGGTTTACACATGATGGTACAAACCACCCACACTCAGATAAAGTAAGAATTGGGCTATGCACTACCGTCGTTCTCAAAAAAATTTCCACCCTTACGTCATTTTGGTTTGTGTGGAGTTGTCGCATGTGTGAATTGTGGTCACAGTATTAGAAATGTTTGTAGAAATGTTTCTTGATCATTGAGCTTGTGTTTTTTTACATTGTTGCATATAAGTTAGAGCTTATTCCTATGATTTTATGACGATTTGGACCATGTCATGGCTTGGACTATGTATTGTTTATTTGACGGGTATTCATGTTGTATTGTGAATCATTTTATCGGAATAACCCCCATTATATGGTACTTGGATACCAATTCTGGCTAGCCCTTTACACTACTATAAGATGCATCTGTTGAACAATCACTGAACTATGTTTATGAGTCTCGACACAGGAAGGGGTAGGGCTGTGTGAGATTATTATACGGATCTAGTCATTGAACAACTGTAGTCGATACACAATGTACATTGTGATGATTTTACCGAACTTAAGGCCGAAGACGAACTTACCACTCTTATACAGTTAGTTTCACCATAATCTTTTAGACAGAATGCTAGGCATCTGAAGATGAATTTGATCCACTGTTTTGGACAGGATGCGAGGTATCCGAAGACGGTATAAATCCCGCAGGGGCATCGGTCGATTCGATACTAGCCGAATGTGATGTTGTTCATTTAATGTAGAGTCAGATTAGGATTCCGTTCCTTCTATTACGCATGACTTTCTCTTACTTATATTGTTTATATATTCCTATAATCTTATGGTCTTATTCTCTGATTAATAGTGTATTTTATTATTAGTTATATGTATTCCACATGCCGCCACTTTTATGATTAAGCTTTTTTTCTAAATTGGTGCATAGATACCAAGCCCGATTATGCCGAGGAGAAGGTGGAAAGTGAAGCATTTCAAATGCCTGAGCCAACTCATGTTCCCGAGTGGGGTGTAGACTATGGCTACGAGGCCATCTAGTCATGCACAGCAGTGATTTTACCTAGTTTAAAATTACTTTTGAATAAATCACCCTTTAGAGACTTTATTCTTTAGTTGAACAATGTAATAACCTATAATTCATTTTAGTTGCAACTTGAGTCTTTATTATTATTATTTTGAAACATGTAAATCTGATTTTCTATTAGTACCTATTGAATGTAAATACTTCTACAAGTTTGAATGGATGTAAATGGCCTAAACTCACTAAGGCCTAAGATCCTCAACAAAAAATAATTAGGAGTCATTGATTTTATTTTACAATGAAAGTTTTTAAATTGGCTCTTAATTTCATGTAATACTAGTTTCATTATTTTAGGGATGTCACAGTTGGTATCAAAGCCTTGCACGTTTCTAGAAAACTAAAAGTGGATAGAAACATAGGACATGTGTGAGGTTTCGATTTCGTAAGATAGATTTTATTTTGTGTAAAGTCTATAGAATTGTGTGCTAGAATTGGTTTAATAAAGACCAATCATTTCCAGTTATTTTTACAGATTATGTCTCAGAGAGTTACCCGTTCGCAGTCCAATAGAGATAATTCGCCACCTCCAAACGAGTGATTCACCCAGCTCTTGCGGGCTTTCATGCAAACTCGAAACAATCAAACAACTATGCAGAAAGAGCATGAGAGGCAGCGGCCTGAGGATAGGCAACAAGACCAAGGAGAGAGGCCTGCTAAACGAGCTAGAGTAGATGCAGAGAGGGTTGTTGAGAGAGCACAAGCAGATGCTGATAAGGCACTATTTCAAGCTCAACTTTTGGCAGCTACAGATAGAGCAAGACAGCCAGTGCAAGTGACCTTGCCGCCAAAGGAAGTGGACCCCAATAATATCTTTGATAAGTTCATGAAAAGGTTCCTTTTACAATTCCATGTTACCAAAGATCCAATGGCAGCAGATGACTTCTTGGATCATCTTGAGTAGATTTTCGCACCATTTAGATGTACGGGCATTCAGCATGTTCAATTAGCAGCATACATGCTCAAGGGTCAGCTAACAATTGTGGGACTCAGTTAAGGCAATAGTGCAAGCAAATACAGTACTAGAGACAAATGCTTAGGAAACATTCACTAAGGAATTTACAAGCAAATTTCCTCGTGTTCGTGGAAACTTCACATACCAACTTCCTTCCAACAAATTGGGGTCTTGCATCTGTGCCCATACAACACCTCAAAAGATGCCATACCTATACTTAAAGAGTAGCTATTGTTATATGCGAACCCAAGCATCTACCTCTAGTACTATAGCTGTAAGGTCCTGATCCCAACTTACCTTAATTTACACTAATTAATTTTGTTTTATATTAATTAATCCTTGTTAAGGCTAATTTACCTCAAAGCTTTTTGGGCTTGGGTCATGAATAGGTAGTTGGGTCGGGTTCGAACCTTACCTAGGTAGCTAAGGATCCTTTTGTAATTTGTTCTTGCATCATATGAACACCTCATTAGTTGTATCTTGTGTAGTTTTTCGTGTTGATTATCTTTCATGTTGGGCCCGACTTGATTCGGACTCATCTTAGCCAATTGAGGCCATGTGACATAAACTGTAAATATCCTAAAAACTTGGGCTTGCATGTAAACACTTGGAAAGGTTTCATTTAAAAAGAAAAACTCAATGTTTCTCTTCTTCTCCTCTTTTTTCTCACTGTGCTCGTCACCATTTTCACTTTTGTTCATCCTCACCTCACCTTAGAGTTGCCAACCAAGATTGAAGCCTTGCATGCGAGGTAAAAGCCCCTATTCCTCTTCTTCATTTTCCCTTATGTATTTTCTTCTTTGGAAAGCACCTTCTCCTCCTAGTTACAGCTCCTTAAGGAGAAGAATCTATTGCCATTTCATATTTTGGGTTTGTTAAAGTCGAGAAGACTCAATTACATAACATGCATGCATTCTATATCATATTCACCATTTGCATGTGTTTTATGTAGAGAACCCACTTTCCATTGAGGATTTTCCTTAATTACCCACCAAGGACGAGTTGAGCAGGGTCAAGCATATGTAAGGCAAGTATTGGAGTATATATGGTACTGCATATATGCTCATTTAGTAGCTCTTGGATTGATTATTTCAAATCTGAAGTCACAGCTCTTTCTTCTTTGATTTAAGCATGTATACATGTTCAATTGAATGAATTAGAGAATGTATAAGTATTGTGGGTGTTGCATGAGCCTTGAATAATCCTTAGTGATGTTTTGAAAGTCATAGAAAGCTCAATTAACCTCCCCACCTTAGAGTTCTGTATTGAACTCAAGTTTTAGAATCAGCTTTAGAATTCTTGAAGCTTACGGTAAAGCTACGGCTAAGCCGTAAATATATACGGCTTAAAGTCTCGAGAGCACTAAAATCCATTCTTGTACTATGGCTAACCTACGGCTGCACCGTAAAATGAATTACGGCTAAGCCGTACCCATCCCGTGACTAAGCCGTAAGCTATTTTACAACGAGCTTTCCCGAGAGCCTAAAATTTTCACTTCCTTCTACGGCTTATCCACGGCTACACTATGAAATGCATTACGACTAAGTCGTACCTAGCCGTAACCCTAGCCGTAGGTTTAGCATGGCTAAGCCGTAGGCCAACATATGGTTGAACAGTAAATGCGTATAAAATTAGTGAGAAAACCTAAGCCACTCGTCTAAGCCGTAACATGTATACGGCTAAGCCATAAGAATACTGTGAACTAAGGATATTAGGGTTTCTAATGACCTTGTAGGGCTTTAGATATGGCACTTTTTTCCTAACTAAATTAGCCTAATGGTGATTAAATGATAAAGGGGATGAGTGTAGAGCTATCTTTTATTCCCTTTGATTTTTTGGACGAATTCCTGATATCACGTCAAGGGTGTTCGCATAAGAAGAGGTGTCTTTTATGTACACAATGCAATACCAAGATATGGTAAGACAATGACACCAGATGTTTTATAAATACATTGTGTTGAATAACAATAAGATGGCAGATTATCTAGCATACGATTGGCTAGTAAGCTCCCTTGATACATTTGATTCAAATGCATTCATATTGTTAAGGAAACCTTGCCCTCAATATGACTTAGTCATGTGCCCACTCTCTTGGCAAACCTTGAGACAAATCAGATCTGAGCTTCTACTGAGTGTGTGCCTACTAATCAAATGGGTGTAGCTAAGGTTGAGAAGGTTTGAGTTCTCCTAGCTCATATAGGTATGTATTGTTCAGTTACCTTGTTAATTCTGATTTTTATGATTGAATATGATTTCAAGACCTATACTCCTTTATGTACTATATGATAAGTATGATTGAAATATATGAAGATGTGAATCCGAGTCGATTTTGATGCATTAAGTCGGCACCACTTAGCTTGTGTCCTTTGGGTATTTTTATATCGCTACTGTAGTAGTCCACGGAGGAGTTATCGGCACTCCTCGGGAAGTTAGTTTGAT
This sequence comes from Sextonia rubra, assembly GCA_037013555.1. Classification (NCBI taxonomy): domain Eukaryota; kingdom Viridiplantae; phylum Streptophyta; class Magnoliopsida; order Laurales; family Lauraceae; genus Sextonia; species Sextonia rubra. The sequence goes on from JASUAD010000001.1 coordinate 73,567,402, forward strand.
CTCCTAGTGACCCATATGTATGTACGCTTCCTCTAGATGATATGATTTCTCTTGGGAGAATATAGCCTCGTGGTTGCCAATTAGTCTGTATAACATCCTGTTTATGATTCCTTACACATGTTACTCATTCACAACATGCCTAGTATACGATTATTGCATTCTTTGACTAATGTTTACTTCTTAATTCACTTGATATATTATGATAGTTTCATATATCTTTGTATTTGCTTAACCGTCGTGTTAACAATACTACCCTTGGTGTTATAGGTATAAAACCAAATCCTAACGCAAAAGTTGATGCGTCCCCAAAGGGTGCCCCAACGATACCTGGGGGTATAGGAGAGTGGGAAGATGATGATGTCTTCTACAAGTCATCTTCCGGAGTGCGCCAAATTTTTATATTAGGTTAGCTATGTTGGTCATATGTACGGAAATGCTTAACTGGACATCGTGTATAAGACATGTTTTAGGTTTTGTGGATTTGTATGTGATGAGAACTTTAATTTTAAAGAATTTAAGTTATGTTATGTTGGTTATGTATGATATCCTTTCCATAGTTTCTGATAATCATTATAAGAGCATTTTACAGGTTTCGCTTGTATACGAAAATGAATTTACGTGTAGAGGGATATGCCTCACACGTTCCTATGGAATCTCCCTTGTAGGAATTCATGCATATCTTTCCATGACACGGATTACTACGGGATTACGTATTCACACCCTAGAGGCCCATTCTAATTCCTAATTCCCGGAATTGGGGCGTGACAATATCTTCTTGCACTCTTGCCTTAACTAAGTCCCACAATTGCTTAACTGCACCCTTGAGCATGTATGCCACTAATTGAACATGTTGAATGCCTGTACATCTAAATGCTACAAAAATTTGCTCAAGATGATCCAAGAAGTCATCTGCTGCCATCGATATCTTAGTACCATGGAATTGTAGCAGGCACTTCTTCATGAATTTATCAAAGATATCATTGAGGTCCATTTCCTTTGGCGGCAAGGTAACTTGCACTGGCTGTCTTGCTCTATATGTAACTACTAAAAGTTAGCCTGAAATACTGCCCTGTCAGCATCCGCTTGTGCTTCTCGACAACTCTCTCTGCATCTACTCTAGCTCGATTGGCAGCCCTCTCTTCTCAATCTTATTGCCTATCCGCAGCCCTCTGCTTCTCATGCTCTCTTTGCTTAACTGTTTGATTGTTCTGAGCTTGCATGAAAGCCTGCAAAAGCTAGGTGAATCGCTTGTTTGGAGATGGCTAATTATCTCCATTAGACTGCAATCGGGTAACTCTCTGAGATAGAATCTGTAAAATGGTTGGAAATGATTAGTCTTTATTAAACCAATTCTAGCACACAATTCTATAGACTCTACACAAAGTGAGTAAAATCTGTCTAATGAAATTGAAACCTCACAAATGTCCTATGTTTCTATCCACTTTTAGTTTTCTAGAAACATGCAAGGTTTTGATACCAAGTGTCATGTCCCCAAAATAATGAAACTAGGGTTACATGAAATCAGCAGCCAATTTAAAATTTTTCTCTATAAATAAAACCAAAGACTCCTAATTATTTTTCTCATAGGATCTTAGGTCGTGTTGAGTTTAGGCCATTTTACATCCATACAAACTAGTGAAAGCATTTACATTCAATAGGTGCCAATAGAAAATCAAATTTGCATATTTCAAAATAAATAATAATAAAGATTCAAGTTGCAACTAAAATGAATCATAGTTTATTACAGTGTTCAACTAAAGGATAAATTCTCTAAAGAGTAATTTATTCAAAAATAATTCTAAACTAGGTGAATCACTCATCTACGTGACTAAATCGCCTCATAGCCAGTCTGCATCTCACTCGAAAACATTAGATAGCTCAGGCATTTGAAATGCTTCACCTTCCGCCTCCTCCTCGGCATAATCGGGCTTGGTATTTATGCACCAATTTAGAACACAAGCTTAACCATAAAAGTGGCAGCAAGTGGAATACACATAACTAATAATAAAAAGTACTATCAATGTGAAAATAAGATGATAAGATCATAGGAATATATGAACAATATAAACAAAAGAAAGCCGTGCATAATAGAAGGAACGGAATCCTAATCCGACTCTATATCAAATGAATAACATCACATTCACCAAGCATTGAATCGACTAATGCCCTTATCAGATTTATACCATCTTCGAATGCCTCGCAAATTGTCTAAAACGATGGATCAAATCCATCTTCGGATGCCTAGCATCATGTCCTAAAGATCATGGTAAAATTAACCATGTAAGAGTTGTAAGCTCGTCTTCGGCCCTAAATCTGGTAAAATCATCACAATATACATCTGTATACCAACTGCAATCGTTTAATAACTAGATCCATATAATAATCTCATACAGCCCTGCCCCTTTCTATATCAAGACTCATAAACATGGCTCAAAAATTATTCGACAAACACATTTTACAATAGCGTGATGGGCTAGCCAGAATAGGTATTAAAGTACCATATAATGAGGGGTTATTCTGATAAAATGATTCACAACACAACATAAATACCCCTTAAGTAAACAATGCATGGTCCAAGCTACGATACGGTCCAAATCATCATAAAATCATGGGTATAAGCTCTAACATTTATGCAACGAGGTAAAGAAACACAAACTAAATGATTAAGAAATATCTCTACAAACATTCCTAACACTATGACCACAATATGCATGTGACAACTCCACACGAACCAAGATAATGTAAAGTTGGACATAGTGGTGCATAGCTCAATTCTTACTTTATCTAAGTATGGATGATTTGTACCATTATGTACAAATCATGAAATCTATAAAGAAAAATCTGGCTGCATAACCCCTTATTTAAGTAATGTGATGGATATAAATCAACTAATCAAATTTGTTGAGTTTAAAGACCAACACAAGGGTATTCCGAAGTGTAAACTGACCAAAAACAGTACTCGGGTCAAACTCCACCAGTCCCATGGTCCCACACAAGTGGTGGCCCACCTGCACACCATTATGAGGGGTCCACCAACACATCACTACCAATGCCCCACCATTGTATGGTTGCCAGGGAGATCCACTGCCATGGGTTCACGAGTTGTGTCTAGGGGGCCCACCTTACTCCCAGGGCCCCACATGCCTAGGGTCCACACGCACCATCCGTGTACAGATGGGGAAACCCCCTTGGTGCCAGGGCCCACGTGCTTGGGTCCACCCCACAATCGTGTACAGTGGATAACCACCTGCACACTGCTATCGCCAGTAGTGTGTAGGCAGCTCTGCCTTGCCTTTTTATTTTGTCCAACATATAATCAACCATAAATCAATGTATTCAACCACCATCTACCTATCATCATCCTTAATAAATTTAAATGGGCATCGAGTAGAACCTCTAAGCATGATTGAATCCAAGAAAATGATGTAAATTTCAATGAGAAATATGTAATCACTTGCCTTTGATCTGGATTATCGAAGAAGAAGGTGGTTGATCTAACTCTCTTTCACGCACACCCACAAATCCGACAAAGATGATGAACGATGGAGATCCGCCAATTGACTGCTTGGTTTGGCTTGGCAGTGGCCAATCAAGAGATGGAAAGAGGAGAAATGAATGATGAGGTGGGAATGGGGCTACTACTATGGTCGTGTGTTAATAAGAAGGGAATAGGGTTTGGATGATTCTTGATTTTTATAAAAAGACCCCTAAAGTTTGAGGAATTAAGAGCAAAGGACTAGTTTGGTTATTTGGGCCCTATGGGTCTAAAGTGGGTCCGAATTGGGTTGGGTCGAACGGTGGAAACTCGCAAATCTGAATCCATTACCTGGTTAGAACAAAAGAAATCTAAATAATTCTAACGACTTTAATTAACTAAAGTACAAATAATTACATAAAATTAAATTTAAATTAATTAAAATAATTATTTGGGTAACTGTGGTCGTGTGTTGATAAGAAGGGAATAGAGTTTGGGTAATTCTTGATTTTTATAAAAAGACCCCTAAAGTTTGAGGAATTAGGAGCAAAGGACTAGTTTAGCTATTTGGGCTCTATGGGTCTAAAGTGGGTCCGAATTGGGTTAAGTCAAATGGTGGAAACTCGCCAATCTAAATTTACTACCCAGTTAGCCCAAAAGAAATCTAAATAATTCTAACGACTTTAATTAACTAGAGTACAAATAATTACATAAAATTAAATTTAAATTAATTAAAATAATTATTTGGGTACAGAATATTACAATTACCGTTATTACTATTTACATTCAAGTGATCTGAATCTAGTCCATTGAGTCTGAAGATAAGGTCCTTTATTCCTTTTGGGGTCAAGTAGCTTCAAACTTCCCATCAATGTTGAAGGCTCAACATGTATTTAATCTAAGAGGGGCCTCTCACTCTTGAGGCAAGAGGAACTATTTTTACCAATTAACCCAGAGTTTTAATTTGGGTAGGCACCTTTTTTCACCCAGAGACTATACTACCTCCCCAGAATGAGCTCCCCTAACCCAAAGGCTGGGGTCCCAGCCATAGATGCTAAAAAAACACATGTATTTCATACCTCGAATTGTTTCTTTTTTCATTTTCTTTTTTTTTTTTGGATAAAACGTTGAAACGTGTTTTCTTTATCTTTTTACTCATTCCACATGGTAATATAGGGAGCAATGATGGCTATTGTACAATGGTAAAGTAGAGGGCTATGGGCCCAGGACTTTGTTTCCAAATTTTTGTGCAGCCACTCAGATGCAATGGATAGCGGAAATCTTGAATACTTCACCAGCAGGGCGCCGCACTAGCACGCAAATGGGAAGTGGCCATTTTGCCGACGAAGGTAATGGCAAAGCACCTGTGTTTGCAAATATGATGGTTAGGGATACTAAAAATACCGACTTGGCTCCTACTTGGGGGATAACCAGGGCCACGAAGAGCGCATGCTACAGTGTTGGGCATTTACAGAAAAGCAAACCAGATCCTGGTACCTATTTCTTTTATGTGGGTCTTGGTTGTGGCCCTAATTAGCTGTGAATGATGTGGGATTCACGACTTTATAAATATGAGTATAATCATATATTCATGTTATTGATCATACAGCTGGTTTAGTCGTTGTTTGGGTTAAAGTTTTATCTCTACTCGTCCTTTATTATAATAATGTAAAACGGCACCTTCAAGTCTACAGCTATCATTCAGAAGATGTTGTTTCATAATTTGAGAGGATTATTGGTGCTGATCTTGGCATCATCATCATTATAACCAAAGCCTTATCCCATCAATTTAGGTTGGTTTTGATTAATTTCTTTTTTCATTCTTCATTGATTAGTGAAGATTGAAACTTATTAAACATAGCCCATTTAGGAGTCAGGCCTTATAAATGAGCTTGAATCCAGCTCATTGGTGCAAAAGTCTGGTTGAAGGCTATTTGAGATTCATAGGAGAGTGGGAGGTGTAGCCTACAGATTGGCTTTGCCAGCAAAGTTGGTAGGAGTCCATAACGTCTTCCATGTTTCAACGCTAAAGAAGTACATCGCCAATCCTTCGTATGTTCTTCAATACAAGCCACTTGAGCTTTAGCCATATGCTACCTACGTTGACAAGCCGATGTTGATCATTGATACAAAGGAGTAAGTCCCAAGGAAGCGAACCATTCACTAGGTGAAGGTTCGGTGGCAGCACCACATTCTAAGGGAGGCTACATGGGAGCTCAAAGACCAAGTGAAGAAGCAGTACCTGTATTTTCTTCTTGAGACACGTTAGACATTTAGACGACCACATATTCTAAGGGGAGAGAAATGTAACATTTCGTGCCCTAGGTATTTATTTTATCTAATTTAAATATTGGTGGATGAAATAAGAGATTGTGTAAATGTAAAACTCGAGAAATGGCAGAGGGCATTAGAATCTAGAAGCTTTAAAATAAGTCGTACAAAGACAGAATATATAGATTGCAACTTTAGTGGACATATACAAAGTGTTAAAACCACTATCAAAATTGAAACATATGAGATACCACGCAAAGATTCTTTTCTGTATTTCGACGCAATGATTAGTAAGGATGGGGAGAGGGACAAAGATGTTAAGCATAAGATAAAAGCTGGATGGATGAAGTGGAGATTAACTTCTGGAGTGCTTTGTGACAGGCAAATGCCAACAAAATTAAAGGACAAATTTTATAAAACAGTGGTTAGACCAGCTATGACATATAGAGTAAAATGTTGGTCAATTAAGAAGACACATATATATAAGATGAATGTGGCAGAGATGAGAATGCTTAAATAGATGTGTAGTAAAACTAGAAATGATAAAATTAGAAATTAGTGCTTTCGAAAACATTTAGGAGTAGCGCCAATAGGAAATAAGATTAGAGAAACCTATTTAAAATAGCTTGGGCATATTGAACATAGGCCGGTTATGGCACTGGTGAGAAAATATTTGAGTATCCAGGTAAATGGCCCATCAAGAGGTATGGGTAAGTTGAAGAAAATATTGATAGAGGTTATTAAATTAGATTTGAAGAAATTTAACTTATCTAAGGATTTTGCTCAAAATAGAACGGAATGAAGAAACAAAATTCATGTAGCCAATTCCAACATGATTGGGATAAGGCTTTGATGATGATGATGATGAATTTAAATATAATTTAATCTAATTCATGAATTGTATTTTAGTTAATTAGGGTCTGTTAGAAATATATTATTTTATTTTGGGTTTTGGGCTAACCAGGTAGAGGATTTAGATTCATGAGATCTTACCATTTGACTCGACCCTATCTAGACCCATCTTGGACTTATAGAACTCAATTGACTCGAACTAGTCCTTTACTTCTATTTTCCTCAAACTAGAGAGACCTTTTTATAAAACCCAGAAATATACCTAAACCCAATTCTTCTTTTATAACTCTTGAGAGAACCAACCATCACCCCCCACCCCAATCTCTCACTTTTGTTCTTCCATTCTCTCCCTCCATCCCAGGATTGGCCAACAGTCTCCAAGTCGCCGGAATGCCGGATCTTCATCATCCATCTTTGTCTTCTACGTTAGGATTCACTGGGTGTGCAAGAGAGAAAGGGTCACCTTCTTCTTTGTCAATCTTCATCTAAGGCAAGTGAATACCCATCTCTCATAGTGATTTACATTGTTTTCTTTGGTTCTATCATATTAGATGTGTTTTATGCAATGCCCAATCTAAGTTAAATGATGATGATTGGGTGGATGATTGTAGATGATATGGTTTATGATTTAATGGATGAATGATGGAATGGAAGGGAGGAAGTGGATGAGGAGTGTGTTTCATCATGGATTTGATGTAGTTTTGATGCAAGAGGAAAAGGCGAATGAAACCACATTGAAACCCTAAGAAAAAGGGCACCCATAGGCACCCTGTGCACAGCACTGTAGGGGCACATGCTTTCAAATGCACATGCCTATTGCTAGCATGTGGGTTTGCCACCTCTGGGGGCTCGGTGTGGGGGATTTGGGTTGCACAGTGGCTCCAAAAAGGGGTTGAGATCCAAGGAAATCTTGTGATGTTGTGGATCCCCGTGGCACCTAGGTTTTGAAATCTTTCCCTTCCACTCTAAGTAAAGGACGTACTTATGAGTGGTCTTATCCTTACTAACTTTATGATTGGTAAATGATGGTACAAACCACCCACACTCAGATGAAGTGAGAATTGGGCTATGCACCGTAGGTTTTCAAACAAAATTCCCAACCTTAAATTATTTTGGTTCTTGTGGAGTTATCGCATGCGTGAATTGTGGTCACAATTTTAGGAATGTTTGTAGGTTTATTTCTTGACCATTAAGCTTGTCCTCTTTTCCATTGTTGCATATAGATGTTAGCAATTGTATCCATGATTATGTTGTTTTGGACCATGTTGTGGCGTGGGCTGTGTGTTGTTTTACAAGAGGGATATTTATGGTGTATCATGAATTATTCTATTGGAATGATTCCCTCAATGTGTGGCATTGTGGATACCTATTCAGGCCAACCCTTGATACTAACCTAAGATGTGTCTATCAAATAATTACTTAGCTATGTTTCATAGGTCTCAACACAAGAAGCAAGGTTGTGTGAGATAGTTATTTGGATCTGGCCATTGGACGACTACAGTCGGTACATAGATGTACACCGTGATGCTTTACTGGACTTAGGGCCAAAGATGAGCTCATCACTTGTAAATAGTTGGTTTCATAGTAGCTTTTGGACAAGATGCTTGAAATCCAAAGATGGAATTGATCTACGTTATTGGATAAGATGCGAGGCATCCAAAAATGATATAAATCTCGTAGGGGCTTCTGTTGATGCGATGCTTGACAAAGATGAAGTTGTTCATTTGACGTAGAGTTGGATTAGGGATCCATTCCTTTTTTTATGCATTAGATTCCTTTACATATATTAATTTATATATTCCATGATCTTATTGTCTTTATGCTCACATTGATAGTGTATGTTATTATGAGTTATGTGTACTCCACCTATCGCCACGACTGTGATTGACCTCATTTTCTTTTGGTGCATAGGTACCAACCCCGGCTTTGCCGAGGAGGCGAAGGACGGTAAAGTGCTTCAAGCGCTTAGGCCTTTTGATGAGCCCGAATGAGGTGCAGACGATGTTTATGGAGCCATCTAGACCCTGCACTGGAGTGATTCATTTAGTTTAAATAAATTATCTTTAGAGGCTTTATTTGTTTATTTTTTAGTTAAACATTGTAATACATTATCCATTGGTTTTATTTGCAACTTTGAACCTTAAATACTACTTCTTAATATGCAAATCTGATTCTCTTTAGTACCAAATGTCAACATATGATTCTGTAGGTATGTATGTATGTGAAATGCCTACTCATCACGGACCTAAGATCCAGTATAATTATTGGGAGTCATTGGTTTATATTGTCACGCCCTCAAAACTGAGCCGGATCCAAAACCCGGTTTCAGGGGTATGAGAATTGGGGCTAATTAAAATTTTTTTTAATATAAATAATACGAGAGCCCCAATTCCAGGTGGATCGAAATACTTTGTGAAACTATACTTGGTGATCAAGCAACCATAATTACACGCGGAACTAAAATCTATACTTATCGTAGACGGATATCACATAACAACCATGTAACAAATCTCATTAATATTAAAATCAAGGTCAAGTACTTCGAAGCATAATAATTAAAGTTATAATTTCAAAACAAATAAATGTAATTAAATAAACTAATGGCCCAAACATGGCCTTATTACATAATCTAAAGTTTTCGATCTTTGCACCACATTAGGACACCTCAGATGATGTCATTGGTGCTCCACTCAACAACTCCGCAATCTAGCGAAAATTCCTGCGTTGTCTGACCCTTCGGTTCGGCACTGATTACGGAACCTAGAGACCAAAAGTAGTGGATTATATTGACATAATCTGGCAAGAGAGTAAACCGCAAGCAATGGATTAATCAAATGAATTCAGCATAATATTTATTTTAACCCAAAACATATCAGATGCAACCCCAATGGCATGAATGCATAGAAACGGGTATTCCCACGGATAAATATACAGAAACGGGTAATCCTGCATACAGATAACAGAAACGGGTAATCCCGCCGCAGATAATAATAGAATCGGGTAATCCCGCAAATAATAACAGAATCGGGTAATCCTGCAGATAATAACAGACCCGCAGATAATAACAGAAACGGATAATTCCGTAAATAATAACATAATCGGATATTCTCGCAGATAATAACAGAAACGGGTAATCCCGCATATAATAATAGAAACGGGTATTTCCATAGATAATATATTTATTTACAAATATATACGTATACTGATGCAAAATGAATTATGATATAACACCCTTAATCCCAATATTCAAACCATTAACAATTTGAGTACTTAGACTTTTATAATTGAAAATGTATTATAAACGTGTGTCAATTTAAGTTTTCTGAGGGTACGCACTAAATCACCTAACGGTCATAGTTGGTTAAATATACACATGAGAACCAACTCTCTATTACAATGGAAATATGAGTCCACGATGCTAGTATCTTACCTTTAGTGTCTATCATGCGATGCATCCTGAATTTCACTTTCCCATTCTGCATTTAATCCAATTCTCATATAATCCAATTCTCATATGAATACTTAACTAACTTTCCTAAAAGGACATAATTCATCAAAACCGATTAGGTATATTTAGTGTATTTTACAAATTGGATAAAAGATGCTAAATTACAAATCCAAATTTAAATCAAGTTATGATAAAAAAGGGAAAGGGAATAATTAATTCCCTATATCTCATTGTTACTTATAAATACATCTTCTTATTTTAAACCGAACAAAAGGTACAAATCTCAGATCTCAATTTGAAATCTAACTCAAATTAAAAATCCCAATTAAAATTTAAATAAATTATATTTAAGATTTAATAACTACCAAATACATCTTAGTTGATTTCAAATCGATCTAGATACACATGAATCAAAATTACATAATCCTCAATTAAATTGATAAACAACCCTAACAAAATTTCTAATGACATCAACTTAACTTAATTTAATAGAATCAAATCTTTATTAATATACTAGATCATTAACCAAATTATAACCCTTAAACCTTATAATTACCATTCCACAATTATAATTATTTTGTTGATACAAAAATATATATATTTTTTAAGAAATTGAGTCGAACTGCACGAGCCCGGCCCAGCCACAGCTGGGCCAGCAGCAACCCGGGCCAGGCGCCGCCGGCCTAGCTGCACGCAGCGGCTAAGCTGCTGCAGTTATTTTTTTTATTTTTTAAATAAAAACAAACCAAAACCATATTTTTTTTTTCATAAAACCAGAAGTCTAATAGACGAGTTATGCTTGTTTCAATAAAAGGGGTATGAACAAATCTTTATTATTAGTCTGTAACCTCAAAGATTAAACCCAAAGCAAATAAACCATATAAACAGTATCCGTTTCAAGAAAACAACCAAGAAAACATTGTTTACAGTTATCCACTTGCCTGGATCTCGAAGCCAAAAGCAAATCTGAAGACCAGAAGATCCAACCTTGGTTTCTCCCTAAAGAACTTCTAAGGCTTGGTTGCAGAAGAGAGGAAGAAGATGGGAGAATGGGAAAAACCCTAAGGGTGTGTTTGGAAGCGGGATAAATTTTTTGTGGGATTGGATAGTTAATACCATCCAAGCCCATGTGATAGTATTATTGCATGGGATGGAATTCCATTTATCTTAAAGATCAATCCAAACCCATGTTTGGTTGCGTTTAGATAAATGGGGGAGAAAGGACAAAAAGATCTAAAAAATATAATCCCACCCCCCACTCAAACACAACTAAGGTGGAATAGGGAGAAAAATACCTAAAAAATATAATTCCACCCCCCATTCAAAGCAACTCAAGTTATCCCACCTCCCAGTGAGATTATTTAAGCTCCTATATTATGTATTAATTCACTATTGAGTCGGGACTAGGATAACCTTATCCCATGCACTAAAAGTGTAAACAAATGCGGGATAAGTGGGATAGGATGCAAAAAGTAACTTATCCCCCCACTTATCCCCCCCTTATCCTGCATCCAAACACCACCTAAGGGTTTATATTGAGAGAAGATTTTTCTAAATTACGAAGAAGGGCTGCATGCTTTCTAGTGAGTTTTATGAAATTTCAAAAAAAGTCATTTGGCCTAAAAGGGTCAAATAACGTAAATCCAAGGGCCAAACGTATATATTCAGCCCATATAACCCCTCTCAACCCAATTCAAACCCGACAAACTACTATGACCCAGAAATAAAAATTTGGGACATGACATATTTATAGGAAAAGATCTAAATTGGCCCCTATTCTCACTTAAACTTAGTCTCATTATAGGAGACGTGACCATCCTTAAGGAGACTCTTCATCAAGTTAGATCAAGAGCTAACTTTCTGAATCTACAAATTTCGAGTTTCATTGCAACAACTTTGGATTTCCCACCCACAACCTCTTCCATGAAATATCGGGTTAGGAGAGACAACAAAATCTCTTGGAATTTATTCATATCTTCACAAGATGTCCACTTTGTAGGGTTCTTCCTCAATGCTTCAAACCTATTGGCTTGGATAAAAGCGATTGGACAAGCTTGAAGCAACTTTTGGCATCAATCTCCATAGCAACTAAAGAAGATGTCCTTCTTTCTTTTTATGCAGACTGCAAGTGCATCAGAAATAAACTAGATCCAAGTTATTCTCCATGGAAAATCAAACTAAAAGCCAAGAGGATTGCCCGTCTTGTTAATGGCTTTGAAGCCTCAATATACGACTCTGATAGTGTGATGACTACCACCTTGGTCTTTGGCTATGAGATATCTAAGGAACCATGAACCCATATTCTAGTACTCTAGCTTCCTCTCTTCCTGGATTGATCTACTTTTATCCTCAGGAAATGGTTCTTTATCTTTTCAGGTGGATGTTGTTTCTTTTTAGTTGGCCTGCTCAGCTTGTGGACTCCTCCCAAGTTACGGGAATTTCATTTTCTAGGGGATTTGTTCTTATGTTTTTGCTTTTCATCTATGAGCAGCAACTGTGGAAAAACTTATTTTGGAAATAAATACGTACACACTAACCTTTAAAAAATATTGAGCACTTAGAAAGGAATGGGACAAAAAAACGTCTCAGCTGTTAATGCTTGCCATCTCTCCCTGGTGAGATTCATTTTCATGCAGCATTTCAAGCAAATAAAAGCAAAACATCTTTTAAATAAGGAAATAATCTTATGAGAACTATTTCTTACCATTTTTTTGTGAGAATTTTAGATAGGACTCAGCAATCACCCAATTCAAATTTTGCAATATACAAGAGCCCTCCGGTAGTCATACACCCCAAGTTTTATTTAGATCCGAATAGACTGAGCCATTAGATTGACTGTACACTTATCTGAATAGACTAAACTTACAGATGAAGTGGTTAGGGATATGTGATTGGAGCCAAACTTGATATTTGAGGTAGTCTCACCAGATCTTTCCATCTCCCTAGTCCCACCTTCAAATGGAACTTACAAATGGGCCCAATAAAAAGTTCTCATGGTAAGTGCATAAGAGTAGTTCTTTTAAGATCAAAGCGCTTAGGAAAATAATCCTATCAGAACTATTTTTCACTATTTGTTGTTAAAACTTTAGGTGGGGTTATTTATGACCCAATTCAAATCTTATAATACACAAGGGCCCCCCAATAGTCATATGCCCCAAGTTTCGGTTAGATTCAAATAGACTAAATCGTTAGATTGACTATACACTTATCCGAATGGACTGAACTTATAAGCCATGGATGAATGAATTAGGGACATGTGATTGAAGTTAAACTGAATATTTAGAGTGGTTATACATAGATCTTTTCATCTAATGTGGTCTCATCCCCAAATGAAATCTATAAATGGGCCTTATAAAAGATTTTCAGGATAGACATGTGACAACAATTTTTAATGTATCAAAGCTCTTTAAAAAATATTGCCAAGGACACGGAAGACCTCCATCAAAAAGTTTCTTTATTTTTTTTCTTTTTGCGCAAAGGAAGGGGTATTTTATTGATTAAAGAAAATAAGTTACAGAGCTGCCAGAGAGACTCATTTCCACTAGAAGTGTTCCGTACAATTGAAGCATATAACAGCTGGATAACATGTAAAAGTAGAACAGAGCAGGAGAGAGTAAAAAACGAAAAAGGTGACAGTGGATCCAATCCCAAAATGAAGCAATTGTATGTAACTTAGCCCATCAAATCCCACACCAGGGTTCCTGCACTTTCAAATGTGGATACGAGGATGAGGCTGTCTCATCCAATGTGAAGAAAGTTCAAATTTAAATTCCTGCAAATTTGGATTCCTTTATGAAGGGCAAGGAGTTCAGCCTTTAGGGCACAGGTTGCTACTGGCGGATTGCCGGCGTAGGCGAAAAGCAGTTTTCCGTGGCAGTCTCTGATGACGCCATGTATTCCTGCCTCACCTGTATCTGTGTTGACTGAGCCATCAAAGTTTAGTTTAGCCCACCCTGGATGGGGTGGCATCCAAGAGTCGGATGTGCTACCAACTGAAGAGACTGGGCCTGCAAAACAATGCATTAGGTTCCATTCAAGGATATGAAATATAGTACTGGAGTAGACGTGTCTAGGATTACGGGGAGTGTTTTCAAAGATCAATTTATCTCTCGATTTCCAAATATACCAAGAGATTGTGGTGCCCAGAACCAAATTATCAATGGAGTCTGAGGCAACGAACCAAGCAGTAACAGATCTGAAGGTTTGGAGTTTATGAGTGACTGAAGCAAAAGATGCCCAGACCAATATAGTAAAGGAACATTCACAGAGTAAATGGTCAATTGTTTCACAGTGCACATGGCATAGTGGGCAGTTCTGATTGGTGTTGTCTATGAATTTCCCAATTCTTGCCTCAGTTGGGAGTCTGTTTTGCAGAGCATCCCATAAGAAAAACTTTAATTTAAGGGTGATTTTGAGCTTCCATAGGTGTTTCCATAGAAAGGTCGAAATTGATCTTATTAAAGATACAAGAAAAAGGGAGGAGAGCAGAGACGTCATTGGCTTGCCTTCAATTATCTCCGAAAGCCAGAAAAAAAGGAGTCTCAGGAAGGGATGACTGAGTTTCCACGTACTAGGATGCGCACAGAAAATTACAAACCAGCTCTACAGACAGTAGTTAAAAACATCAAGTAGATTGAAAAATTGAGCACAAATATATCAGATTTGTCACTTTCATAGATTCAATTAGACCAAATTAGCTTAGTGCAGTCGCCAGTGCTATGAAATTAACTGATCCATTAATAAAATAACTAGTACAAAATTAGTGGATTATTGTTGCTCTGTGATGGGTTATCTTTAAAATGTCTTTGTGCGTGGTGTTGAACACGCTTTTAATAGTAATATGCTTTGATTATTTTGGATGAGTTACAGTGTCAAACATGTTGTTTTGGTATAAAGAACAATTTATTTCAATCATTTTAAACAAAAATTCACCACTTTACAAATATACAATCTCCTCATACCAACAGAAAGAAAAAACAAAAAATTGCTACCTCTCTATAGCTTCACAAGTAATAAAAAAAAAATCATCTCCCCTAATATCAAACCTTCCCTAGTCAGACATGGAATTGGAAACTCCCACCGCCGTGGCAGCAAATAGAGCCGTAGGGTCTCCAAAAAAGGCCGATACAAAAACACGCACTGCCACCGCAATGAAACGACCCCATTTTCGGACCTTTCCTTCTCCCTCTCCTTGCTGTTGTTTCTTCGGCGTCACTTCCAATTTCGGAATCTGCCTTTGTAACTCCGTCACCTTGTTCGCACCCACTTTCTCATCTATGTCATCCCATGTCTCTATCAGCATCTCTTTTGCACACGCTACATGGAGGTAGTAATTCTTGCAGTCGGACCTGTAAGACCAACCAGGCCCCTTCTCTCGGCACCTATAGCAGGGCCGCGAAAGCTTCTTCCTACGCAGGTGAAGTTGGATCTTTCCGTCATGCACCAACAATGGGAGCTGCGCACAACGTGGGTGCAGGTCGTTATCACAGCACTTGCAGTGAAACCGAAACCCAAGAACATCTTGGAAGCATGCGTCGCATTTTCTCTCGATGTCGGAGGGCTTGCTGTGGAAGAGGAATTTGTGTTTCTCGCTGTAGAATGGGGGCTTTGTAGAGAACGGTCTCGAGGCGCAAATCTCGTGAAGGTCGAAGTCGCATGGATGGCATTTGTATACATGGCCTATGCCGGCCTCCGAGCACCCGTTGCACTTGATTGGGCTCAGGGTTAGACACCTCTCGAGCTTGTGTTGGGGGTGGCTGGGGTGAGAGATTGGTGGATAAAGCTTCATGGTTCTTGTTTGTTTTGAATCTTTGATCGAGACTTGATACTGAGAGCCTTAGAAAGTCTCTGAACTTCCATTTATAATTGGTTATTATCGAAGGCAAGAGGCGAAACCACCCAGAAATTTCCAAACCAACTGGTTATACAGAAAGGAAGCCAGTAAGAAAGTGTCAGGAAGCTGCCAGCGCGGACTGACCAATGTAGCTTTATTTGCAAGCATGCTTCCACTGCGACAAGCAAGTAGCAGAGATCCTCCATTATACTTGCGTAGGACCGAAAGTTGTACACGGCACGGCAGCTAGCAATGGTCCTCGGGAGAAATTCCCTTTCTTAGTTTTTCGGTTGGATTGGGCTGAGATTGAAGCTCTGAAGTGAACTTGTGCCAAGTATTTGGCCCAGCCCCTCGCCTGTCTTAGATCTTCTAGGTATTTGACGAAGAATTTTTGAGCTGAAAGAATGGAACTATGGGACCTGCCTACTAAATTCCATTTTAATGAAAAGTAGATGCATTAGGGTCTATGTGTAAGGTACAAACCTGGGATAATCATAATTTACTATAAATACCATTGTTTTACTCTAATTAATATATAATTAGGCTACTTTAATCTAAATCCCTATGGATTAAGTCATGGATATGTAATTGGGTCGGGCTCAAACTTTACTTGGGTAGTCAAGGATCTTTTCATAATTTAGATTTACATGGCTTTATATCATATTAGCATCATATTAATTGCATCATATATATCTCATCATGTAAGTCATCTTTCATGTTTGGCCCAACTCAACTCGGATTCATCTTAGCACAACTAGAGTCCACTTGACTCAAACTATATATTTCTTAAACCAAGTGGACCTGCTCACAATTTCCAGGAACTTTGATTTGAAAACTTCCATCCCAGCAGATTTGGCCCTCTTCTTGTCACGCCCCCAAAACCGGGCCGGATCGAAACCCGGGTCAGATACATATATACAAATATACTTATTTACAAATACATACGTATATCGATGCAGAATGAACCATGATATGAAACCCTCAATCCCAACATTCATTCCAATATCATTTTGAGTATTTAGAGTACTTAAATTTGAAAGTGTATTATGAACGTGTGTCAATTCAAATTCTTGAGGGTAAGCACTAATCCACTAATGGTCAAGTTAGATAAATATGCACATGAGAACTAACTCTCTATCACAATGGAAATATGAGTCCACGATGCCGATATACTACTTTTGGTGCCTATCATGTGGTGCATCCCGAACCTCACATTCCCATTCTGCATTTAGTCTAATTCTTATGTGAACATTCAACTAAAATTCCTAAAAGACATAATTCATTTAATCCAATTATACATAATTAGTGTGTTTTACGAATTAGGTAAAAGATGTTCAATTTCTGAATCTAAAGTTAAATCAAGTCACGATCAAAAAGGGGAAAGAAAATAATTAATTCCTTAATATCATTGTTGTGTACAAATACACATTATCATTTTATACAAAACAAAAGGTACAAATTTTGGATCCCAATTTGAAATCTAACTCAATTAAGAATCCAATTTAAAATTATAAATACATTCTATTTACGGTTTAATCGCTACCAAATACCTTTTTAGTTTATTTCAATCAACCTAAATGAACATTAATCAAAATTTCATAATTCTCAATTAAATTTATAAATAATCCAAGATACATTTCTAATAACATCAAATTAAAATTAATTTAATAAAGCCTAATCTCCATTAAAATACTAAACCATTAATCAAAACTTAACTTTTTAATTCTTTTTAAGAATATCCTAACCTAATTATTTATTTAGTAATATTGTGTATAAATATATATATTTAATAATATATTTTTTTTTGAAAAGAAAATGGGCTGACAGGCCCAGACTCGCACCCGGGCCCAGACCAGCCAGGCCGGACCCAGCCAGCCAGGCCGGGCCCAGACCAGCGAGGCAGGCCCAGCCAGCCTGGCCTGCTGCCCAGCAGCAGTTGCTGCCAGGCCGCAGCTGCTGCCTGGGCAGTGGCTGCTCCAAATTAAATTTTTTTTTTAAAACAAAACACAAATATAAATCACCTTTATAAGTCTGGAAGAAAATCAACCCACAAATATTACCCCCAAAAGCCATTAATCCAAACAAGAAGAAGTCATGCCAAAAAGTGTGTTAATCAACGAGCAATTAAAACATATTGCAAGAACAAAAAATCATTGTTTTAGCTATCTACTTGCCTGGATCTTGAAGCCAAAATAGATCTGAAGATCAAAGCTTGGAAGAGCCCACCTTGGTTTCCCCCTTAGAGAGCCTCTAGGGTTTTGGTTGAGGAAGAAAAGAAGAGGGTTGGAGAATGGGGGAGAAACCCTAAGAGCAGAATTTATATAAGGGAGGGGGTTTTTCTAAATTACAAGGAAGGGCCCCCTGCTTTCTAGTTAGTTTTAAGAAATTTCAAAAAGAGTCCTTTGGCCCAAAAAGGGTCCATTAACTCAGGCCCACTTGTGTTAAATCAATCTATCTGACCCTCTTAACCCAACTCAAACCCGACAAATGGTGTGACCCAATATAAAAAAATTCGGGACATGACATCTTACCCCCCTTAAAGGACATTTGGTCCTCCAAATGACTAACATACCTCTGGAAGAAGGTGCGGATACTGATGCTGTACTTTGTCTCTAAGCTCCCACGTTGCTTCTTCTGGGCAATGATGACTCCATTGAACCTTCACCCAGTGGATGACACGGTTTCTCAACACTTACTCCTTGGTATCGACAATCCCCACCGATTGTTCAGTGTAAGTTATATCATCCCGCACTAGCAATAGCTCATATTGCAGCACGTGTGAAGGGTCTGCTACATATTTCCTCAACATAGAAACATGGAAGACGTTATGAACACCTGACAACTCTGGTGGCAGTGCTAACCGATAAGCTACGTCATTAATCTTGCTAATAATCTAGAACGGTGCCACATATCTTCGGGAAAGCTTCCCTTTCTGCCCAAACCGCAATGTACCACGCGTAGGTGATACCTTCAAAAATACATGGTCACCAACCTCAAACTTTAATGATGCCCAAAACTGAGATACAAACTTACTATCCCGATCGGAGACAATAGAAACCGGTGCCCTATGCAATCTTACCACTTCCTTAATATACAAATCTGCCATTTTCTCCATTCCTTGACTAGTCTTGAATGGTACAAAGTGGGCTGACTTAGTCAAACGGTCCACTATCACCCAAATAGCATCAAATCCCTTTCTAGTATGAGGCAATCCAGACACGAAGTCCATAGTAACGTGCTCCCACTTCCACTGAAGAATCTCCAACTGATGCAAAAGATCCGGGGGTCTCCTATAATTTGCTTTAATCTGCTGGCAGACCAAACATTTTCCAACAAATTCTACAATATCCTTTTTCATATTCTTCCACCAATAGTGATCCTTCAGATCGTGATACATCTTGGTACTGCCTAGATGAATAGTATACCGAGTATAGTGTGCCTTGACCATGATTTCATCCTTCAATTCTGGAAAATCGGGCACACAAATTCTTCCTTTATAATGTAAAATATTATCTTCCAACTTAAAATCGGGCCTCTCCTCCATGTGATCTTTGATTCTTGTAATCTCGGGGTCTAGTAGTTGGTATTCTCTAGTCCTCGGGAGTAATTCGGGTTCCCACGAGAATATACTAGCTAATACTGCTTGATCACTGATAGGCTGAAAGTAAACATCCATATCTTCCAAACATCGAATCCAGAAGTATTCTGCAATTAATCCTCCAGTGAATGCTGATTTTCTACTTAGAGCATCTGCCACCACATTAGCCTTCCCAGGATGGTACTTCAACCCAAAATCATAATCCTTAATATACTCCATCCATCTCCTCCGTCTTATGTTCAAATCACCCTGTGTAAAGAGATACTGAAGGCTTTTATAGTCTGAATGTACTTCAAAAGTGGCTCCGTAAAGATAATGTCTCCACATTTTCGAAGCAAAGACCACTGCAGCAAGCTCCAAGTCATGGGTTGCATACTTTCGTTCATGATCCTTCAACTGTCTAGACCCATAAGCCACCACCTTCCCATGTTGCATGAGAACACAACCAAGTCCAACTCCAGATGCATCAGTGTAAATTACAAAACCATCATCACCAGCAGGTAAGGTCAAAATAGGGGTTGTGGTCAACCTTCTTTTCAACTCCTAAAAACTTTGTTCACAATCCTCATTCCACACAAAAGGAACTCCCTTACGAGTCAATCTCGATAATGGGGCTGCTATTGAGGAAAATCCTTCCACGAATCTACGATAATAACCTGCGAGGCCTAGGAAACTTCGGATCTCCGACACTGTTTTTGGTCTATCCCACTTTACAACTGCTTCAATCTTCGCTGGGTCCACTGCTAAACCTTCCTTAGAGATGATGTGACCAAGAAATCCTACCTGTTCCAACCAAAATTCACATTTACTTGACTTAGCATACAATTGGTGTTCCCTCAATAACTGCAATGAAGTACAAAGATGCTGACCATGCTCTTCCCAACTCTTCGAATATACAAGTACATCATCAAAAAATACCACCACAAACTTATCCAAGTACTGTGCAAAAACCCTATTCATCATAGCCATAAAAGCAGCTGGCGCATTTGTCAACCCAAACGACATCACCAAAAATTCGTAGTCACCATATTTAGTTCTGAATACAGTTTTGGAATATCTTGATCTCGTACCCTCAACTGGTGATATCCTGACCTTAGATCAATTTTAGAAAAATATTGAGCACCTTGCAATTGATCCAACAATTCATCGATTCGCGGTAAAGGATACTTATTGTTGATGGTCACTTGATTTAGTTGTCTATAATCAATGCACATTCTCATAGAACCATCCTTTTTCTTCACAAACAATACTAGAGCCCCCCAAGGAGAGACACTCGGTCTAATAAGACCCTTGTTTAAAAGCTATTGCAATTGCTCGTTGAGTTCTCTCAACTCCGCTAGGGCCATTCTATAAGGGGCTTTTGAGATCGGAGCTGTGCCTAGAACAAGCTCAATTGAAAAATCAATTTCACGGACCGGTGGCAATCCGGGAATATCATTGGGAAAAACATTCGGAAACTCAGACACCACCAGTATCTCCTCCACCGCTTTAGTCTATTTATCCTCCGCGATAAACGCAATATACCCCTCAGAACCTTTCAACAATAACTTCATAGCCTTAATGACCGAGACCATATGAGTAACAACCTTCTTCTTAGATCCCGCAAATAGCACCTCAGTGCCATTATCAGCTGTTAACTTCACTGTCTTAGCATGACAATTCATAACTGCACTATGAGTAGCAAGCCAATCCATACCCAAAATGGCATCAAAGTCATTCATTGTCAGTAGTATCAAATTGGCCTTAAACACAACTCCACTTATCACCAATTTACAATTAGGGTAGTATTTCAAACAACTAACCTTTTTACCCATCGGTGTCCACAATTAAATCATACGACAAATCAATTGCTCTAACACCAATCTTCAAGGCAAAACTAGGGGAAACATAGGAGTGCGTAGAACCAGGATCAAATAAAGTTTTTGCATGGGTATCACAAATAGAAATAGTACCTTCCACAATGTTCTCTGCAATATCAGCTTGCTCCTGGGTCATGGCATACACTCTGCCTGCCTGTTGTGGCCTTGATTGTTGTCTGGTAGGCCCCTATGGTCGCTGAGGTCCTTTCTGAGGTCGGGGCTGCTGGAGAGGTCGGTACAACTGCATCTGCTGTTGCGGCGCCTGGAACCGCTACTACGGGGGAGCTGGTGCTATCTGTCTCAGTGGCTGTGCTTGAATAGGAGCCCCTTGCGTAGGTGCCTGCCCATACAGCTGAACTTTCTTCTTAGGGCAATCCTTGACCTAATGATTAGTGTCGCCACAGTAAAAGCACCCCCCCGTCTGTCTCCAACACTTAGAAGTAGAGTGGTTATTACCACAAATGCCACAAGACTCTCTCCTTTGCTTTTTGAATTGGTGTTGTGGGGTCGGAGACGGAGCAACTTTCTGCTTGGGTTGGCTCATAGGGCCCATGCACCCAATCACCTCCTCTGCCCAATATGCCTTATCCAAATATGCCTGATAAGTATTCAGAACTTGTGACTTGGCATGAAGGAGTATATCTGGTGGAAGGCCATCTAGGAACCGTCGAATTCTCTCACTTTCTGGAGTGATGAGGGTTGGTGCGAAGCGGGAAAGACGGGTAAACTGTAGCTCATACTCCCGAATAGATAAATTCCCTTGCCTCAATCTATCAAACTCTATTTGCTTTTGAATGCGAACATGTTCCGGTACATACTTCGCACGAAATTGATTACGAAAGGTAGTCCAAGCTACCTCTTCAGCAATCTCCTCATATGTCTCTTTGACTATAGTCCACCACCTGTCTGCTACATCTCAAAACATGGAAGTTGTCAACTTGACCTTCTGTATCTCCGTGCAGACTAGATTTTCAAATATCTTCTCCACTTGAATGAGGAATTCCTCTGCCACCATTGGATCTTCACCCCCGTTGAACTCCGGCGGACCCCTCTTTTTAAACTTTTCAAAAATATCATTTGGATCATGGGGTCTGGGGGCAACAACAACTTGAGGCTGCCCAATCCTCTGCAAGGCCTCAAGTACACCAGTCTGAAATGCAGCTTGATCTACTACTTGAGGTCGTACCACAGGCGTTGGTTGTGGCATTACCGATGGCGGAGTTTCATCTGCTGCATGAGGGTGGTTCATTCTTTGTACAACCTCCAACAATTGTGCTATCTGTTGATCCTGACGTTGCTGATGGGCTAATATAGTCTGGAGCAGAGTCTGTATCGGATCATTGGCGGTAACGCTAGGCTCACCCGACTTCGAATTGGATGGGTTAGTTTTCATTTTCCTTGTTCTAGGTGCCATGTCTGCAAAACAACCGTTCATTAAAGACTAAACGACCAAAAATAAGAAGGGTAACAAATTTTGAAACCTCTAACCATGCTAAAGTTCATATACGATTATACGCATGAAAACCCCATCATCCCTATCTAAAGTTTCTAATCCTCACATCGGACCTACGTTCTAGCATCTTTTAGAACTTCTAGAACTTGACCGGCTCTGATACCATCTGTCACGCCCCCAAAACTGGGCCGGATCCAAACCCGGTTCCAGGGGTGTGAGAATTGGGGCCAATTAAAATTTTTCTAAACATAAACAGCACGGGCCCCAATTCCGGGTGGATCAAAGTCCTTCGTGAGGCTATGCTCGGTGATCAAGCAACCATAATCACACGCGGAACTAAAATCCATGCTCATCGCAGACGGATATTACATCACAATAAGATAATCAATCTCATTAATAATAAAACCAGAGTCAAGTGCTTCGAAGCATCACAATTAGAGTTAAAATTTCAAAACAACTAAACTTAAATTAATAACTAATGGCCCAAACATGGCCTCATTACATAATCCTAAGTTCTCGAACTCAGCACCACACTAGGACACCTCAGATGATGTCATTGGTGCTCCACTCAACAACTCCGCCATTTGGCAGAATTTCCTGCGTCGCTTGACCCTCCAGTTCGGCACCGGCAACGGAACCTAGACACCCAAAAGTAGTGGTCAGATTGACATAATCTGGCAAGAGGGTAAGCTACAACAATGGATTAATCAACTGAATTAAATGATATATTCATTATGAACCAAAATAAATCAGATGCAAACCCCAATGGCATGAATGCGCAGAAACGGGTAACCCCGCAGATAAATATGCAGAAACGGGTAATCCCGCATACAGATAATAGAAACGGGTAATCCCGCGGATAATAACAGAAATGGGTAATCCCGCAGATAATAACAGAAGGCACAGCTGTATACTATTATTCACAGTATACGCTGACCCGATGGCGTACGACCACCTCCGAACTGCAGTCGGTCATATACATACATACAAATATACTTATTTACAAATACATACGTATATCGATGTAGAATGAACCATGATATGAAACCCTCAATCCCAACATTCATTCCAATATCATTTTGAGTATTTAGAGTACTTAAATTTGAAAGTGTATTATGAACGTATGTCAATTCAAATTCTTGAGGGTAAGCACTAATCCACCAACGGTCAAGTTAGATAAATATGCACATGAGAACTAACTCTTTATCACAATGGAAATATGAGTCCATGATGCCGATATACTACTTTTTGTGCCTATCATGTGGTGCATCCCGAACCTCACATTCCCATTCTGCATTTAGTCTAATTCTTATGTGAACATTCAACTAAAATTCCTAAAAGACATAATTCATTTAATCCAATTATACATAATTAGTGTGTTTTACGAATTAGGTAAAAGATGTTCAATTTCTGAATCTAAAGTTAAATCAAGTCACGATCAAAAAGGGGAAAGAAAATAATTAATTCCTTAATATCATTGTTGTGTACAAATACACATTATCATTTTATACAAAACAAAAGGTACAAATTTTGGATCCCAATTTGAAATCTAACTCAATTAAGAATCCAATTTAAAATTATAAATACATTCTATTTACGGTTTAATCGCTACCAAATACCTTTTTAGTTTATTTCAATCAACCTAAATGAACATTAATCAAAATTTCATAATTCTCAATTAAATTTATAAATAATCCAAGATACATTTCTAATAACATCAAATTAAAATTAATTTAATAAAGCCTAATCTCCATTAAAATACTAAACCATTAATCAAAACTTAACCTTTTAATTCTTTATAAGAATATCCTAACCTAATTATTTATTTAGAAATATTGTGTATAAATATATATTTAATAATATAATTTTTTTTGAAAAGAAAATGGGCTGACAGGCCCAGACCGGCACCCGGACCCAGACCAGCCAGGCTGGGCCCAGACCAGCCAGGCCGGCCCAACCCGCCTGGCCTGCTGCCCTGGCGGCAGCTGCTGCCTGGGCAGTGGCTGCTCCAAATTAAATTAAAAAAAAAAAAAACAAAACACAAACATAAATCACCTTTATAAGTCTGGAAGAAAATCAACCCACAAATATTACCCCCAAAAGCCATTAATCCAAACAAGAAGAAGTCATGCCAAGAAGTGTGTTAATCAACGAGCAACTAAAACATATTTCAAGAACCAAAAATCATTGTTTTAGCTATCCACTTGCCTGGATCTTGAAGCCAAAGTAGATCTGAAGATCAAAGCTTGGAAGAGCCCACCTTGGTTTCCCCCTTAGAGAGCCTCTAGGGTTTTGGTTGAGGAAGAAAAGAAGAGGGTTGGAGAAAGGGGGAGAAACCCTAAGAGCAGAATTTATATAAGAGAGGGGGTTTTTCTAAATTACAAGGAAGGGCCCCCTGCTTTCTAGTTAGTTTTAAGAAATTTCAAAAAGAGTCCTTTGGCCCAAAAAGGGTCCATTAACTCAGGCCCACTTGTGTTAAATCAATCTATCTGACCCTCTTAACCCAACTCAAACCCGACAAACGGTGTGACTCAATATAAAAAAATTCGAGACATGACACTTCTCCTTCTTCAAATCTGC
Source organism: Sextonia rubra (assembly GCA_037013555.1). Lineage (NCBI taxonomy): Eukaryota > Viridiplantae > Streptophyta > Magnoliopsida > Laurales > Lauraceae > Sextonia > Sextonia rubra. The sequence goes on from JASUAD010000001.1 coordinate 73,592,771, forward strand.
TGGAGCAGCCTCTTCCGTTCTTCTCACTCTCTCTTCTCTACTTAGCAGTTGGAACTCTTGCATGCAAAAGTTAAAGCTCTTACCTTCTTCCTTATCATCTCCTTGATGGTCTTTTCCCTTTCAAATCTACAATTCCACTTCCTTTTACCCTATAACGTAAGGAGCAGCTTTCCTCTCATTTCTTTGGGTTTAATAGAGCCAAGGAGACTCAATTCTATACATCTAATTCATACTTATTTCATCTTTTGCATATCTTAGGATTGTTTCTAACAACGCTTTCTCCACCATTAAGCCAAAAAAAAACCTTGATTGGATGAAACACTAACCCTAAAGACAAGTATAAGTGTATATTAATACTACATGCACGGTAGATATGTTGATTCTTGATAATTTCCATGCTAATGCCAAGCTACAATTCTCCTACTCTTTAATCCAAGAATGTAAGATGGTTTAGGTGTAATCGAATGTAAATATGAAATGAATGTCAGTAATGTATGAAGGAGAAACCCAATCTTGGTGTAAAAAGGTGTGTAGAAGGTGTTAAAGGATTTGGTTGGTGAATTGGAGTGGAAAGAGCTAGAGCAATGAGAGAGGAATCAGTTTGAAACTGATTCTGCCCAAGCCGAATGGCTACAAGGCCGATCGATCGGGCCTCTGCCCAATGGATCAAATTAGCCCTAGGTAGGAAATCCGATCAATCAGATTGAAGTCTGATCGATCGGGTACTCCTTTTTGTAACAAAACTTTATTTGTTTTATTTTTAAATGGAATTTAATTGAGAGCTATCCTAGCATTCTACTAAGACCCTAAAGATATGTTTAAAACCAATTTATTAAGACCTTAGATATATGTTTAAAACCAATCTTACCCTTAGGACATTAAGTACGATCAAAGACCATGTAGAGCCTTAGAAGTGACACCTTCACCTCATCATACGAATTGGCCCAGTGGTAGTTAAATATTGAAAAGGAAGAGTATGAAGCTGTCACTTATTCCCTTTTGGTTTTTCAATTGTTTTCCAATGGAACGCCATGGCTATTAGCATAAGAAGTGGTGCCCACCGCTTATATAATGTAACACTAAGATTTTGGTAATAGATAAACACCGGATATTTTATGAATATACCGAATTAAATGACTAAGGAAATGCGAATTATCTTAACTAGGGTTGGCTAGTAAATATCCTTATTAACCTCTCAACTTAAGTGCATTCATCTCGTTAAGGTAATTCTTGCCCTCAACATGATTTAAATCATACACTCATTCCTCCTGAGTGAACCTTGAGGCATGATTTGGGCAAAAACTTTTTCTGAACGCGAGCCCATAGGCCAAGAGAGGGGTAACTAAGGTTGAAAGGGTTCAAGCACTATTAGCTCATCTAAGTATGCATCGTTCGATTATCAACAACTTTATTCAATTCTGATTTTATGATTGTATACAATCTCAAGTCTGATATACGCTTTTGTATCAGTAAGAGACAATTGCCCCATATGATAAGTATGAAAGTTACGAATCTCGACCGATCCTGATGCATTGAGTCGACACCACTTAGCTTGTACTCATAGGAGGTTCGACGGGACCAAATTAAGGTATTCCATTTGTTCCCTACTACAGTAATTATGTGAAGAGTTGGTCTACGCTCTTCGGGTAACTAGATGGATCTTGGCCCGACCACTAGTAATTTTCCACCGTATGGTATGTGCTTTCTCTTTGGAGAGAAAATAACCATGTGGATGCCAATTAGTAGTTATTGCATTCCTCTTATGATTTCTTATTCATGCTTATTTACACGCACGACATGTCTAGGTTTCATATTTGACTCTTTTAATTAATATGTCTTTGAATTCAATTAATATAACATGATAGTCTTATATACATTTATATTGGCTAAATCATTGTGTTTAACAGTGATTCCTTTGGTGTTATAGGTATAGAATCCACTACCAGCATGATAATCGATACGACTCCAAAAAAGACCACAATGGTATCTTAGAGTGTAAATGAATGGAACGAGGATAACATTTATTACTAGTCATCCCGCATAGCGCGTCATATGGGTCATTTTGGGCTTACTTAGGATGTAGCTATGTTTTAGCTTATGGATAGATCATGCCATCATTATCATGCTGTTTTTGGAGTCACTGATTCATGGACAAGTGTTTTGGATTTTGTATTTGACTAAATGCCTTTTGTATATCATGTTCATGCATATAATGTCCAGTTTATCTCGTACATGTATTGTGCATCAGTTGACTATTCTCTAGTCAATACTAGATTTATATACATGTGGATAGGTATCTAAACTACTCTTGATAAATGAATGTTTTATCCATGTATATGATGATTACAGGTATACTTCACAAGTTTCTGCTTCGTTGTTCAATTAGTTGACATGTATTGTAGATATTCCTCACACGTTCCTGTACCCTTGTGGCAGTTTATACATGTCCTAACATGGCACGATTGCCATGAGTTACATGTGTCGCACCTCGAGATCTACCCTTATTCCTCAATTCTCGAATTCGGTGCGCGACGCTATGTGATGTTCATAAATTTTACTCGAAGAAGAATTGACATGATGGTAAGATCGAGCCAAGCCTAATAGAATAAAATTTATAACATCCCATAAAATGCAAGGGCATTTATTGTGAATTACTCAGATTTTTAATAGGTGAGTTTTGCTATGGGTTTCACTATGGATTTCCATTCCTTCAACCAGAAGGAATTCATTTTCCACTCAAAGAGCCACAGGACTTGGTGGTCACTTTTGTGGGCTTGTGGCTTGCCTCAATTATTGGACATCAAATAAGAGCTCCACCCATACTGCATGATTGAACCGGCCGCTCCACTTTGAAGACCCCCAACAAGTTTTATGTGATTCAGCACAACAAGATAAACTTAGGTTCATCAATTATTTTTTTGGCACTTGTACCTATTCATCATCCCATTTCCATGCTACCATTTCTTCAAATATTAAAGTTGAGAGTAGTAATTAGCAGTTGCCGGTCTTGGAGCATCCACAACAAGGCTATGTATCATTTAGCCAAATTTTAACTAAAAAGCTACAATTCCATTTTAGCTTGCCACCTTTTCAACTACACACTCCAACAATGCTATCTATCTTTCCTCTATCTCATTTAAATATTAATTTTTTATTCATTTTTAAACACTTATTCCAATCATTATATTTTACATTTTAATGTGAGTACTACAGAACAAAGTCAACTTAATAAAGAGTTTTTTAATGTTTAGCTAGTGTACATTGGTTGGCTAGCTATATTTAGCCAACCAAAATGGGACAATGTAAAATATCTAGTGTGATAGCTAGTTTGTCGGAGCCATTTTTTTTTTTCAAGCTAACTATTTTAGCTAATTGGAACTTTTAGATAGTCTATTGTTGATGCTCTTACATAGAGCATTTGGAAGTGCTGAGTCTTAAATTTATTTGAAAAATACTATTACATATGTTGTAATCTCTTTGGTACTTTAATATGGGCAGAGCAAAAATTAGAGATTGCAGAAGATATAAAAGTGGCTTTTTTCTACTTTGCATAAGACATAAATGTGGTTTTTTCCTACTTTGCAGATATCATCGCAAGTTTCCTTGTTCCTTTTCTCATAGGAAATTATTTTTCCTTAATAAGAATTAATGAATGGATGAATGGTTACACAGACACATGCATCAACAAAGACCCTTTTAATACTATCACTCACTAGGCTATATTTTAATGGTCCAGAACATAAAAATAGCATTGAGGAAAACCGTAATAATAATACAGAAATAAATAAATAAATAAATCTACATTGAGAAAATGACTTCTTAGTGGGGATTCTATTTTATTTATGATTTACTGATATTTAAATTGATACAACTTTTTTTGGCTCTCTTTTGAGGTCCATCAATATTTGTTTATTTGACAGTTTAGGTTTCCTTTCTTAATAGAATTCAAGCGACACGTCACATATAAGAAAAATAAATTGATTTTCATTTGTTTATGTTAATTGAAAAGAAGTGCAATAAGGCCCCTACTAAGGTTATATGTTGCTGCCGCTTGCCTCCTGTCAGAAAACTCTAGCTCCACCATTACACACAACATTGGTATTTACATATAGACCTTAGTTTCTCATGATGGTCAAGTAACCAGGCTACTTGGTCAACAAGCTACTAATTCTTTTACACATAGATTTTTGTTTCTTAGAGACCAAGTTTACACGTTTCTACACAGAGATTGACTACTTGGAGGCCAAGTAGTTGATTTTCAAACTATCGATTCTAACAATTGTGTGGGGGGATTATCGCAGAGTTCATTCATCCAATTTAACTTGAAATTCTATATTGGAATGAGACTGTCTTTTGAGCATCTTAATGAATACACTTTTAAAAGGAGTTTGCGTTAAGTGTTTTGGATGAGTTAACTGTGTAAAACATGTTTAAAAAAATTATTTCAATCATTTGAACAAAAAATTCACTGTTTTACAAATGGCCAGACTAAAATTCATTCGAATCACATAAAGAACTTCACCACATTAGAAATGTACAGACTCCTCACACCATTACACAAATGAGTAGGTGCTGTAGCTGCATACCACCACATTAGAAATGTAGAGACTCCTCACACCATTACAAATGAGTAGGTGCTGTCGCTGCAGACCACCACCCACAAGTAAATTTGTTTTATTTATTCACATGGAGGCCAATTTGCCTAATGTATTCACATGGATGCCAATTTGTTTTGTTTATTCACATGGATGCGAGCTTTCAGCTAACCTAAGTACCCAACTTTTTCCAAGTTGGAGATGGAATGATAGAACTTGCCACCGCTGCTATTATACCCGTAGGGTCTCCAAGAAGGGCCGATACAACAACACGCACTGCCACAGCAAAGCGACGAGCCCACTTGAGGATCTTCCCTCCTCCTCCCTTTCTTTTATCATGGTGGTGAGTCTTGGCCGTCACTACCGTTTTAGGAATCCTAGTCTGTATCTCCCTCACATTGTTCTCGTCCTCGTTCCTATTTATAGCATCCCAGGCCTCCAGCAGCAGCTTCTTTGCACACGACACATGAAGATTGTATTTCTTGCAGTCAGACCTGTAAGACCAGCCGGGCCCCTTCGTTCGGCACTCATCACACCGATCCGAGAGCTTCTTCCAACGCAGGTGAAGGTCGACGTTTCCGTCATGCAGCAACCATGGGAGGTTCGCACAACATGGGTGTAGGACGTAATCGCAGTTCCTGCACCGAAAGCCAAACCCCTGAACGACTTCGTTGCATGCATCACATTTCATGTTGACGGGGAGCTCGTAGTGGAAGAGGAATTCGCATTTCTTGTAGAAGGCATGCTGCATGGTGAGAGGTGCGAGAGCACATTTCTCGTGAAGGTCGAAATCACACTCCCTGCAAGTGTACTTGTTGCCTACGCCGGCCTCCTTACATCCGTCGCATATGAATGGGTTTTTGGTATGTTTCCACTTTAGCTGGTGTTGGCGGTGCCTGGGGTGAGAGATCGGTCCGTGGAGCTTCATGCGTCCTGGTAGAATTTTCTAACTTCTTCTGTTGGTGGAGCTCGCCAACCACTGCAATTTATAAGAGAGAGAGAGAGAGAGAGAGAGAGAGAGAGAGAGAGAGAGAGAGAGAGAGAGAGAGAGAGAGTGCGTGTGTGTTCTCTGCGGGAAACTTCTTACGAAAGAAACGAACGACGTTAGGAAGTTTCCTGAACTACGCGTATGGAAGCCTTGGATGTCAAGAAGAGACGTGGAAGACTAGGATGTCAAGAGAAGTTTCCTGAACTACGCTTATTTGTAACAGATTTTCAGTTTGGCCTCAAAAGGATTGCTTTGTTTCAAAATTTGCACGAAATTTTTTACAGTGATTTTGTTCGCAATACCGACTGTTGAAAAGTCTTTCAGAGCCTCTTATTGCCGACATGATCAAATGGTGAACTTGAACTCCAGGTCACCTCTACATCTCATCCCATCATCAAAGTTTGTAGCCACCTGATCATATGAATCAAAGGGCATCACGTATGCACTGCATCACATACCGTCATCACTTTTGTGTAGCCGACTTGATCAAATGGATGTCGGTGGACCACGTCCTACCTGCATCGATCACCTTTCGCAGCCGACTTTCATCAAGTGCTTGCAAATGAAACATGTCTCATTTCGTCATCGTAGTGACGTGTAGAAGCTCCACGTTATCATGATGAAGCATCACGTAGCACCTCTTGATAATTATCTATGATAGACGGCAACGTGGCCCACTCCATTGCCACAGAAACACTTCACTGCCTATGGCCACGACCCTTATAAAAGTATGAGGCCTCAGGCCATTCTATTATGTATTGAGTGCAGCAGCAAACTAGTAAGATTATTTTGTATCAGATTTGTATTCACTTGAAAGTGAAATAAAATTTTCATTGCATTGTGCCTCTTATTTTATTTGTGTAATATGTGGATCCACTTAAAATTTTCTGCAAGTGGTATCAGAGCTAGGTTTCCTCTCCTTTATAGGCAAAGATGGCATCAAGCTTGGTTAAACCCCAAATCCCAAAGTTAACGAAGGAGAACTATGAAAACTGGAGTATCCAAATGAAGGCATTATTTAGGTACCAAGACCTATGGGAGATCATCACTGATGGGTATGTAAAGCCCACTGGTGAGCAAGAAGCTGCTTACACCATGGAGCATAAGAATGCACTCAAAGATCAAGGGAAGAAAGACAAGAAGGCTTTGTTCCTACTCTATTAAGGGGTAGATAAATCAACCTTCGAGAAGATCTCCAAAGCAGCATCAAGCAAGTAGGCATGGGAGATATTGAGCACCAACTTCAAGGGAGTTGGTTGTGTGAAAAGAATTTGCTTTCAAACTCTTTGAGCCAAATTTGAGGCAATCCATATGAGAGAAGGTGACTTTGTTTCTAACTATTTTTATCGATTACTTATAATTGGCAATCGGTTAAACAGAAATAGAGAAAAAATGGAAGATAATTGGGTTGTTGAAAAAGTTTTCCGATCACTAACAAACAAATTTGAGCATGTGGTCCAGCTATTGAGGAGTTCAAAAGTCTATAGACTCTCAACCAATAAATTAATGGGATCACTCCAAGTTCATGAGAAATGTATGCAAAAAAAATACTAACTCTATGATCTTTGAACAGGGATTGGAATCAAAATTAACTCTATGTGAGAAAAAGCCCAGATATTAAAATTCAAACGATTTGGTAGCACTAGAAGCATCTGTAGTAGAGGGGGGAGCAAATCCTCAAAGCCATGCACTGTACCAATTGTCACAACCCAAGCCTAAAAATCGGGGGTTAGTTAAAACCTAATCAGAGACACACATACTCCCGTGCACACACACCTAGACCTGGTCTAAGTGTACACACACAAGTGATATTCACAGGTGCAAACAAGGTGTACATAGAATATATAAGGATCATTGCCTGCAAAGAAAAGGATACACAACAAGATAGGTTTAACAAAAATGCCATTAATTAAATTATGTACAATCAAAATAAAATAGTGGCTCTAGATGTCAAAATACAAGATGCACATGTCAAGCCAAAATCCCTAGTATAGAATAGAAGATAAGAAACTGATGCAATGCAAAGCCGCTCTCCAAGGGAGGGATCAAATCCACTTCTCTAACCCTGATTGGGCCTCTCAGAACTCTCCTGGAGTCTGGCCGACCAACGAGGGGTTGGTAGAGAGATCTGAGCCTGCAACACCATGAACAACTAAATGAATACAACGATTCAGCAAAGTATAAACAGCAATAAGGTAACAATAGTTGTGTCTAGCAGAATACAACGGATAAGATTGTATTGAGTTCAAGTTAGTCTACTAGGCAAATTGTGCATAAAAAGAAAACATGCTATAAGATTCATAAAACATATATACTGGCTAGATGGCTACTATATTTATCATATTCTCCCTATTCGGAGCAAGCAGGATGAGAACACCATCGACCGAGCCAAAGTATGAATGGGTGTCTCTTTCCCAGGGTCCGAAATCTTAGGACAGGAGCACTCTGCAAAGACAACAAACAGGCTACGCCAAAGTCAACCTTGTCGGGTATCTTGAGACTGAGGCTGAGGCCGAGTAGAGCCAGACGATAACAGTCATGTCGTATGATGCATGTCAAGTCAAAGTCAATTGGTCAGGTAGTGCAGTGCGTATAGCATATTATATTACAATCAGGCAAAACAGTGTGTGCATCACACTGGGGTTAACTCCCAAATCAAGGCGTTCAATACCAATACAAGTCGAACAATTACAGGGTGAAACCAGAGTAAAAGCATAGAAGGCAATAATCGAAAGCAATATGAGATACAAGTTGAGTTATTACTGAAAATGACGATTGTTTACCAGCCAACTCTAATCTAGTTGTCCAGTGGTTTTAACCGTGCATGATGATGTAGTTTTAAGTTGTTTGATACACAATTGTTTAGCTTTCGAGTGTTACAATGTATCGAGAAACGTATATCGAAGTCCCTTAAACCAACACCCATGGGGAGGTGCTTAATAACTGGACAACACACATGAATAACTCACAACCCTAGAGACCATTGGGCAAGTTCAAGTTACTTACATTCTAGGTAGAAGGCCCTACCATGTCTTTTTATTGAACCTATCCTTTTTTTTATTCATTTCTCAGTGGTTGTACGGCTCGGCCGTAGGTATCTTATAGCTTAGCCGTAATATGCACTGCAGCTCAGCCGTGGTTTCCCTTGCTGTTCATCCGCATTTACGGCTTAACCTCATTTTGTTCTACGGCTCAGCCCTGTTTTTTTCTATGGCTATGGTACGGCTTAGCCGTAACACGTTTCACGATTTAGATAGGGCTGGACCATAAAAAGTCTTCTGAAATTTCAACTCTCTGGAAATCCAGCAGTAAACTGACCTACTGCTAGCATACGGCTTAGCCGTAGTACATTATATGGCTTAGCCATAGCCTTATCATAGAAGAAATGCGAGTTGTACAGCTCTCTGGAATCTGAGCCATGAAGCTCTACGGCTTAGCCGTAAGCTTCGGGAAGTCACGTTTCAAGTCTGTTACAGAAGCATCTGAAAATTAACAAAAAGGAAAACAAAGCTAACAAACACATAAAATCCAACCCAAAGGGGCTGTAAGACACCAAATCATGCAAAAATAATGGGAATAAAACGATCAAATCATTATCAACAAGTGCTCATCCATATTGTGCTTATACTTGCCTCAAATGGTTCTAACACGTGAATAGTTGTCCTTAGGCTCAAAATCTATGTCAAAACGCGACTTTAATGATCATGCATACAAGAAAAGGGAGAGACGCTGAGTGAGAATGAGAAGAAGACTGCAAGCTACAAAGATGGAGAGTATCAAGTCTCAAGCCCTACATTTCAACTCACAAGAGATGAATTGATGAATAGAGACCAAGAATTCTCCCCTCCTTGACTTAGCTTGAAGAAGAAGAAAGAAAAAAAAAGGAAGAAACATCACACAGAGAAAAGGGAGAAAAGGGAAACACATTGAAAGAAAGAAGGTTGGTGCATGCACTTATTTATAAGATAAGGATTAAGACAATTGTATAAAAGTCCAATAGTTTATGCTAATTATAATTCAAGTCGACTAACTATCCAACGGAAGCAAATGAAGGCGTTTGCAGGCGAGTCAGTTACGGAAGTTAACGAGCTCGACCAGGAACACTTGTTGACACCAAGTTGATGCATGAATGATGACATCCGATAAAATCTAAAATTATGAAAAGGGGCTCATGTTTACTTGAATCAGGTCAAACTCAACCCAACTACCTATCCTTGACTCAAAACAGAATTCAAAACAATAAAACAACCGTCACGAAACTAATCCACTGAAAAATAACCACAAAGAGGGTTAATTAGATGTTAAACCGGGTTTAGCTAAGCTGGAGTGTTACATCAATGGATAGCACCTCTAACCACAGAAAAGGAGCAAGTCGAGGAAAATCCACTCATGGCCATGGAAATTCATAAAGTGTTCAATGTTACGATTGTAACAAGTTTGGACATTGCACTTTGAATTGCTGGAGCAAGCCGACAAATCAAGATAAGTAGTCCAACTTTGAAGAAGTAGCAGATTAAGAAAATGCAGTCTCCACAGTTCTGCTAGCACAAAAAGATAGATATGACCAGGACAATGTGTGGTTCCTTGATTTTGGAGCAAGTAATCACGTGTGGGAGGAAAGGACTCTTCGAAGAGCTTACAGAAGATATCAGTGGGAAAGTAAGTCTTGAAGACTCATCAAAGCTTCCAGTAAAAGGTAAGGGAAAAATTAAAATTTATCAGAAAGATGGTGTGCCTGCAAATATTTCCAATGTGTATTATGTGCTCAGTATGACAAGCAATATTCTTAGCATTGAGTAACTCTTAGAAAAGGAGTATGTAATATACATGGAGAATTTCTCTCTTTCATTAAAAGATCCTCATGAAGAAATATTGCTCGAGTTCAAATGACAAAAAATCGCATGTTCCCACTCCATCTTAATACAACATTAGAAGAATGCTTTTATGGACTTGTGAATAATGAGTCATGGAAGTGGCATCTTTGCATTGGGCATCTTCACTTCAACAGGCTCAAGTTATGATCTTCTTCAAATATGGTTCATGGCTTGCCGACTATCAAAAAGCCTGAGTATGTATGTGAATCCTACTCACTTAGAAAGCAACAAAGGAATTCTTTTCTAGCCAAAAAATCATGGAGAGCGAAGGCACCATGATAGTTGGTTCATATGGATATATGTGGACCATTGGAGACACCCTCACTTAGAGGTAATAAATATCTTATCACTTTTATTGATGATTTTAGTAGAAAGCTTTGGGTGCACTTTATTAAAGAAAGTCTGCTACTTTCACTATCTTTAAAAATTTTAAAACTTGTGTTAAAGTAGAGAGTGGTTATAAAATCAAATCACTTAGATCTAATAGAGGTGGTGAGTACACATCCAATGAGTTTTGAGAATATTGCAGGCAACAAGGTATTAGACAACAGTTTACGACTGCTTATACTCTACAACAGAATGGTATCGCAGAAAGGAAAATGCGCACTATGTCATGCTCCAAGCCCGAAATTCTATGATTAAGGCGACCCCTACAGTGCGGCAACGTATCTCGTGGTAATCCGTGCGGTACTAGGGCACATACGAATCACCACAAGGGAAAAATACGGAATTGCATGTCCATTTTATAGCAAATATTGCGGAAGCTTGGGTATTTTTACCCTATGCTTACATCATCCTGTACACTTCAGATATTGTGGTATGGTACTAAGTATAATCTGTGTCCATTAAATTGAATATTGTAAGCCAAAGATAGGGAAGTCTTTTATATAAAACACAATCCCATGCATAATTCTACATGATCAAGAATCCGAATGTCTACATGAATGATATAAGATAAGAATACATGGTATGACAAAATACATAGGATTTTCATACAATTTGAATAAGAGGAATACATGTCCATTAAATCAAATAATATAATGACAATATAACATCATGGCATGATGCGTCATCATAGCCATTCCAAGGGCTTATCCTAACATGTCCCAAAAATACCCATGACGCTGTGCGAAGTAGACAACAGAAGAATGTTGTCAAATCTACTCTTCTATACTGTATCCTGGGAAGTCTCTTGAAACTCCTCTTCGGGTACGCCTGGGGTAAAATCAATACCTACACCTGTTATAACACCAAGGGTAGCACTGTTAACACAGTGGTTAAACAATCATAAGTGCATATAAAGCTATCATGCTGTATCAAATGAATTAGAGACATATTAATTAGAATAGAGCAAAGATTGTAATCTAGGTAGGTTGTGCATGAATGAGCATAAATAAGGAATCATAAATATCGATAGTCAACAATGCATACGTATATGAGTTATCAAGGCTTGAATCTTTTCAACCTTAGATACACTCATTTCAGCTCACAGGATCACACTCAGAAGAAACTCTGTCTCCGTTCTTGCCTCAGAGTGCACCAGGAAGAATGGATGAGTTATACCTATCTCGGTTCACCGGATCACACTCAGAAGAAGCTCTGTCTCCGTTCTTGCCTCAAAGTATCCTAGGAAGAATGGATAAAATATACCTATCTCGGCTCACAAGATCACACTCAGAAGAAGCTCTGTCTCCGTTCTTGCCTCAAGGTATCTTAGGAAGAATGGATACATGACTATGTCATGTATAGGCCAAGGTTTGCTTATCAATATGAATGCAATTAAATCGAGAGGTTATCAAGAACAATTTCTAGGCAACCCTATGCTAGGTAATCTGGATTACCAAGGTCGTTTATTATGGTGTATTCATAAGACGTCCAGAGTCGTTATGTTACCGAATCTTGGTGTTATATTGTGTATACGAAAGACACCTCTTCTTATGCCAATACCCATGACGTGACATTGAAAACTAACCGGAGAACCTAGTGGGAATGAGTGACAGTTCTACACTCTTTCTTCTTGGTATTATTTACCATTGGGCTAGTTTGATGGAATAAAGGATCCCAATTCTATAGTCCTAAATAGTCTTCGGTACACTTAAAACTTAAGTTAAGAGTGGTTCAGATACCTCGGTCTCTCTAGGCTAAAAGGTGTACCCCATCATTAGGTTACTCCATAGACTATAAAAAGCCCATAGTCAAACATAGAATTCATTTTTAAAACACTTTCCTATAACCTAAAGGTTTTACTCACCCGACTGGTCGGATAGGGTGACCGACCGATCGAACCACCCAGAAAGGCAATTCAACTGATCGGGCAGAGTGACCGACTGGTCGGACTATCCAAAGAGGGAATTCATTTGGTGGGGCTTCAGGACCGATCGGTTGGCCCTGAAGCACTCTGCTCCGCGCAGGATTGCTCCGACTAATTTTTCTTCCTTCTTATTGGATCTTCCCACTATTAATCATCAACATTAGGTATTCAAAATAAAAAGGGAAAAGAGTTGTAATGAGCATACATAGAGAGTACATCAAGAATCAATCTATTTAACAAACATACAGTGATAATATGCATCTATGCTTGCTTTAACTCAGTGCTTTACCCAAATCAAGCTCTTCCTTGGTTGAATGATGGAGAAAACCTTACTAGTAAGAATCTTTGGAGCTTAACTGACAGTGAATCAAGCTTCATTCGTTTCTAGACTCAAATCGAGGAAACCCGGTGCGAGAAATAGAAACTTGACACCGGCCATGAAACGAAGGTGGAAGAAGAACGAGAGAAGGAGACGAAGAAGAAAAGGGTGACTGACTTAAAAGAAAAAGGGATAAGAATGGAAGAGGCGGTGGATATATATAGATATTTTAGCCATTTGCAACTAAATCCAAAAGTTATACAAATTACAATTCGAGTCAAATGAGTACTTAACCATTTTAAATGACTCCAGATGATTCCAAGTCAATTACGGAAAGTAACAAGCATTACAAAAGACACATGATGACATCAAGATGACGCTGAAATGACAAACTCAAAAAAACTAAAAATTACGAAAAGGGGCCCGAAGCTAATAATCCAAGTAAAACTCAACCCTATTACCTAACCAAGACTCCAAATAAGATCCAAAACAAGATAGATCAAGACTAAAATACATTAATTAATAACAAATCAAGTTTAATTAATATAAATTACAATTAAGTTGGGTCGGGACCTTATACACTATCCTCGATATGACAAGGACGATGCTGAAAGAAAAAAGTTTGCCAAAGAATATTGGGCAAAAGCAATAATATGCACATCTTATTTGCTCAATAAGTGCCCTATAAAAAATGGCAGAAACCAAACACTGCAGGAGACATGGAGCAGTCACAAACCAAGAGTGGCACACCTAAGAATCTTTGGGTGTGTTACATATGCTCAAATACCAAAGGCTAAGAGGAAGAAGCTTGATCATCGTGGAGAGAAATGCAACTGTTGGAAGTAGGTGGGTCTCGTGGATAGATTTTCAAAACTTTTGACCCACTTGACACAGGGATCAACTATTCATAAGACCAAAAACCCAATTCAGGATGCATTACCCTCAATCTCGTGACCATGTACAGTAAATATTCTATCTAAAAGATAGAATCAAATAGCACTAAATATCCACAATAATCTACGACATGAAAGAAGTAGATCATACCTTTGGAGATCCGCAGTGTTCTAATGGAGAAGTTGCGACTCTACTTGATGATGAGAATCTTCAACACCTCTTAGCCTTCCACGCTATGACCCGAATTGGATTTCTTTTCTCAAGAAGATTGGTGGAATCTTTAGGAAAAATCCCAACTCGAAATTCCAAGGAACTAGAAGAGAGAAGGAGAGAGAAACTCGTGCAACTCTTGCACGAATAGGGTTTTGGGCGTGAGAGAGTCTTATTGGACGTCCAAGAGATTTTATGGACTTTCAAATCTCTCCCTTGTCTAATTGAAGTAGAAGTCTTACTTCCAAAGCTATTAGCAACTTTCTCCTTTCCAAACTCTTCTTTCTGGAGTTCAAGTCGGATTAGTATTTTCCAATATCTTGGGCTAGCGTGGGGACCACTAGGGATTCCTTAGAAAGTTGGCTCCAACTGGAATACCGCGACCCCACATCTCATGTGCAATCCGGGCCTACAGTTAATTGTAAATAACACCACTATATAAATGCAATTGCACTCCAGTCTTAGGAATAAATTACAATGAAGACCCTAAACTTCCCAATTACCACAAGTAGGCCCCTCTATCAATATCCGTAGATCAATTGGAATAAATCTGTCTCTTCCAATCTAAGTTCCACATCTTATTATCCCTAAGCCCCAATTAATCACAGTAATCATTAGTACCATCCAATTAACTCTTAATTGAGATGGGTGCGCACTTACTAATGACAAATCCATTAATTGACACAAAGGGATAATAGAGATAGATTCCATCTTGATCATTCAATGTTCCCACAGTTCTACTACCACATACCCAAGACACCGAGGTGTTAACCTATAGTCGGCCTCACTCATTGGTGACTCAAAGCAAATGAATAGATAGAAACTTGAGTTCATCAATGTCTCAGGATTGAGAGCCTATTGCTAGGGAATTATGAGAGCATACCTTATTATTGAGATGGAATTCCATAAAGTGCATCTCATTGTCCTTCAATACATCTAATGTAGCAGCACCGTGATCTAGAATCTTACATTCTGATGATCGAGACAAATCACACTATCTCATAGTGATCAAAGTGCTGCAACCTTATTAAATGAGATGCCCAGTCTCATTACTGGTTGTGAAGCTATTTAAGTATAAGATTTGTGACATATATCTCCCGCGTGTGGATCTCATCCATGCACATATATCACATCTAATATACTAATGGGACCCGGTTCAACTCATGAACCATTATGTCATATGTATTGGTCATGTGCATGAAGTAGTAAAATAATATTCATCTCATGAAAGTAAAGCGTGATTTTATTGATAAATAAAGAAATTAATCAATTTATTACATCAACTGATGGATTGAGTCCACAAAATCTAACAGCAACTTCATTGGCTATAGTAAGGAGTCTAAAGCCTACAAACTCTACAATCTACTTACTAAAAAGTGGTGGCAAGTAGAGATGTCGTCTTTAGTGAAAAGAAGCATGGAATGGAATGAAGAAAGAATAGTTCAAGAAAAGCCACTTGAAATGGAAGTGAAAGATACACATCTTCAAAATCCTGAAAACTCACAGCAAAATGATGCTACACCTCCACGTACCATATCATCTATTCGAAGGAGTCCAGAAGGACAAAACATGTCATCAACAAGCAGCTTTTCAGCTCAAAGTTCTTCTTCATCTATAACTCCAGTCGAGATGAGAAGCCAAAGGGATATCTAATGAAGAAACTAAGGAAATAAATCTTTTATGTCTTTATCACTACACCAAAAATATAGTTCAGGAACAGATTATGGGCCTGGTTTTGGGCCGTTCCTGAAATGAAACAAATTTTATCCGTTCTGCAGAGGCCCGTTTGATAAAAAGTGGGTTTGTTTTGCAACAGGCAAGAGACAAAACGGCAAGAGGCAAAAGGCACAGATCTCTTCTTGCTGCTTCTACTCTTTATACGCTCTTCCCACAGATTTGTTCGCAAAAGGCAAGAGGCCACAGATCTGTTCCCGCTGCTTGCATTTCCCGATCTTTTACTCTCTTCTTCTTCCCATTGCTTGCTGTTCGTTATAAATGTCGATTTTTAATGCCGTCTCTGGTTTTTCGATCTCAAGGTCTTCTCAAACGAATTTTCTTCACCTTCTCTCAAGAGCTTTCGATTTCAAGAGCTTTTCAAATGAGGGTTTTTCTTAGAGATTTTCTCCGTATAAACAAGGTGATCGGATTTGATTCTAGGGTTTTCATTTTTTGGATAATGATGATGATGATGATCTTGTTGATTTGTTCTTTTTTTTATTGTTTGGTTTTTAGATTTCAATTTGGTGCAGAACAAGTTGCAGAGTCTTTCTTCAGCATTTGGATCTGCTCGAGACTCTCTCTCCAGAAAGCGCGTCGAGGTCGTTCGCCAGATCTAGGTCTATTTCTAGGGTTTTTGTTTAATTGTGTTCTTAAATGCCTGATGTTTCAAGTTCCTGTGATATCTTTAAGTAATGGTTTTGAAATAAGAATGCCAATGTGAATATGAGCAGAAAATGTTCCATCTAATTCACTCTTCTCTTGTTTATTTCTTCTCATTTTTCTATGTTCTTTTCTTTCTGTAGCTCTATTGGCCTTTTGGTTAGGATCAGGTGAAGAATTAGAGGGAATGTGAATTTCACCTTTTTAAATCTACTATTGTCTTTGTTATAGCTGACCTTGCATGAATTTGTTCTTCATTGTTGCTTAATATGAGAGTTTGTGTAAGGTTTGAATGTGTTCATTGTGGTTTTTAGGTTCCGGGTTAGTGCAAGGTTATGCTTGGTTTTTGTTGTACAGTGGTGGGTGGTGATGGCTTAGTGCTTGAATAGTGTTTTTTGTTGTTGTTGCCGCTGCTGTTGTTAAGTGTCTGTGGTTTAGTGTTTGAATAGTTGAAGTACAGAAACATTAAAACTATGCATCATGTGTGGTTTCGATTTCTCATCATATAGTTTATTTGAGTTCTGCCATGTTTTTTTGGCTTTGTGCAGGGAAATAAAAGCCCATCCTATTATTAAAATTTAGGCTTTAGCATCCATTATTAGTCATTTAAGATCTAGTTTGGTTCTCCATCTAGTAACATGTCAAACTTTAAAAATGTTGAAGAACTGAACATTAGGGAGCCAAGTTCTATTCTGCAACCAGAAGAGAGTAGAGAGAAAGGTTTACGTTACAAATGTGATCTAATTCATTGCAACATGCATTTGGGGCTTTATTGGAACTCAAAAAACATGTTGGGTGGGTTCTGATTTTCTGCATTTTGCACTCCATATCATTCATTAGTACTTCTTATTGCTAATAATTGTTATTGATTATTGTTAGGACAACAATTATATACTTGGGAGCATATGTGACACCCCAAATGCGAGCAAACTGGATCGATTCTGCAAAAAGTATATAAAATGGTGAATATTTGGGGACAGCCAAGGTTGGATTCTATTGGGATCATGTCATTGCCATGACATCTATCTTTCTTCATCAGACACAGCATTTTCAACCAAGACAATTCAAAATAAAGTTCATTTTTTCTATTCATCTCATCTGAAGCTGTGCTACTGGGCATGCTCTCTTTTCTTCCCCATTTTAAGACACTTCTAAAGGATAATATTTTGAAATTTTTCTATGCCCACTCTTGAGAGTACTTGAGCATCCACGTGCTACCTGCATCTGGATAAGTTTCATTCTTGCTCAACACAGAAGGAATGGGGAAAAACATTAGAACATTAAATCATCTATTACAAGAAATATGCATACTTCGTAACAATTAGGAAAAACAAAAGACACTCGAGATGTTAGTTAACTTTAGATATCAAGCTCAAACAAAATCTTAATGTACTCTTTGGTACGAGGAAAAAGCAAACATGTTAAACTGATTTTCAGTTAGGCCCATACTTGGTCATCATGCATAGCAGACATAGTGATTCTGTTTTGATGTTTTATTGTTCTCTTGAGACATTTTCATGTTGGTTTTGGAGTCCAACAGAATTAATATACTTGGCCATGGCTTGTTGAATTCATGAATATTTTACTTTGTGTTGTAAGTTGTGTTTATTCATGTAAGTTTATCTTAACCCATCCGTGTCTTTTTCTTTCTTTCTTTCGTTCTTTTTCCTTTTCTAGCCTGTGCCTTGTAAATAGGAGCTTTAATGTTGATAATTTTGTATTTGAAACCTTCGAATATTCCTTCAATATCTAAGATGCCAAAATGATTTTTGTGCTTGGTATTCATTCACTAGTCAAGTAGACATAATCAGTAGGTATATGCCAGTGAATCTTTCCCCTTTCTAATAGCTTCAAGAATTCATGAGTGCAAAATCCTATTTCCTCACCCAGCATGCTCCAGTTAGCATTTGATTTTTGATTTTTTACGAGCAAGGAGGTATCCGGGCCACTTGACGCACCCGTGCGCCAATAACCCCCCCCCCCCTCGGAGGGACCTGCACCCACCCCCATGACATGGGCCTCAACCCTAAGGAGTGCCAGGGATATAACAAGGGAGTCGAGCCCGGGACCTATGGGGAGCAGACTCACGCCTCGAGCCTGATCGCGCTTAAAAATGGGGCGTGGAGATGTGTAATGGATTCAATGTCCAACATTCACGCACTTCAAACATAAAAAGAATGGGAATTAATTACAGTTCATCATTAAGTTCCCTTTTTGTTTACATGGGTTCTAATGCCCTGACTGTGGGGATGCAGGTTGTTTACATAAGTTTATAAAGTTTATAACCCCTCCCTCAAGTCTTAGATGTGATCTTAATTTGGAAATTACAAGAGAAGTGTACACAAAGTGGGAAAAATGCAAAAAAAGAAGGAAAATTGGGGTGACAGTGACCCGCGGTCACTGCCCTAAGCCAGTGACCGTGGGTCACGGTCATTGGCACCTGCCAGTGACAGTGAGTCATGGTCACTGACAGACAGTGACTTTACAATCACTGTTTTGCCTCCGTTTTCAGGCTATTCGTGCTGATTCTTCTTTCAAATTTTTTTCAAGTGCTGAGACTCCGTTTTTATGACTTTTGGGGTGTTGAACAACCGTTGAGAAGATCGAATTCAACCATAGAATCGATTGAAAACTTCGTAATTCATCATTCATGTTTACAGACTATTTTTTGTTCAAGTCTGAAAAGGGTATCACAAGCAGCCAAAGTTGTATAATTCTGAACCTATGGCTTTCAAGGAACAAAATGAGGCCCAAAGGGGCTTGTTCACAACCTTTGTGATGACCAAGAAACCCTCCTGAATGAGAAAAACAAAGATGACAACGTCATCCTAATTTTGAGCTTTTGCATTTGTGACCCGTTTTCACCTGTTTAGGGTCCAAATGAAGTCCAATCACCATGAAACTTAGAGGGATGCTTCTTGACACTATTTTGAGAGTGTCGTAGAAGTTTCAGCTTGTTTTGACCATCTGAAGTTGGTCAACTCCTTTAATGCTACGGTCACGGACAAGGCCCATTTTTGTACTTTTGCATATGTGACTCATCACCTGTTTGAGGTCCGAACAAAGTCCAATCCCCACCAAACTTGGAGGGATACTCCTTGACACTATATTGAGTGTGTCATAAAAGTTTCAGCTCATTTTAACCACCTGAAGTTAGTCAACTCCCTTGATGAACAGGCCGCGGTCACTCCCAAGGCCCATTTTTATACTTTCGCATATGTGACTCGTTTTCATCTGTTTGAGGTCCAAACGAAGTCCAATCTTCACCAAACTTGGAGGGATGCTTCTTGACACTGTTTTGAGAGTATCATAGAAGTTTTAGCTCGTTTTGACCATCTGAAGTTGTCAACTCCCTTGATGAACAGGCCCCGGTCACTCCCAAGGCCTATTTTTGGACTTTTGCATTTGTAAACCATTTTCACCTGTTTGGGGTCCGAACGAAGTCCAATCTTGACGAAAATTGGAAGGATGATTTTTGAAACTATTTTAAGTATGTCATAGAAGTTTCAGCTCATTTGGACCACCTAAAGTTGGTCAACTCCCTTGATGAACAGGCCACGGTCACTCCCAAGGCCCAATTTCAGGTTTTTGCATTTGTGACCCGTTTTCACCTGTTTAGGGCCCAAACGAAGTCCAATTGCCACGAAACTTGGAGGGACGCTTCTTGACACTATTTTGAGTGTGTCATAGAAGTTTTGGCTTGCTTTGAATATCTGAAGTTGGTCAACTCCTTCATTGATTGGGCCGCGATCACCGACAAGGCCCGTTTTTGGACTCTTGTATATACGACCCGTTTTTGCCAGTTTAGGGCCCGAACGATGTCCAATCACCACGAAACTTGGAAAGTTAGTTTTTGACACTATTTTGAGCATGTCATAGAAGTTTCAACCTGTTTTGACCTTCTGAAGTCTATCAACTCTCAGTTGACTTTTCATGAAAGTGGGCCTTTGTTTCAGCTGTTTGAGGCCCAAATGACCTTGGTTTGGTTTGAAACTTGGCGGGACTGATGTCAGGAACATCTTGGAGTATTCACCCAAATTTTATCAATTTTGGACATCGGGAAGCAGGACTTTGGTCAGTGACCCCATGGCTTGGGAGGAACTGGCCCCAAGTTGACATGCTTGTAGCTTTTCGGCCAAATGATGTCTGTTTATCTTGAAACTTTATAGGGCCTCTCTTGAGAATAATTTGAGTCTCTTTTGAGAGTTTCAGCTGGTTTGATCTTTGCGAAGTGTCGCTTTGTATTGAGACCCACAGAGCATAGTATATAACCATTTAGGCCGAGTTTGGATCCGAATGATGTCTAAATGCTCTGCATCCTTAAAAGATAGTCTTCAAATGTACTTGAAAGTATTTTGTTGAATAGGATATTGCTTCGACATGTGGAAGTGCCAGGTCCCACAATGATTCCCAATAAGCTAACAAACAGCCTTTGAAGCCTTACTTGAACTGAGATGAGGTCCAAATCTTTGAAAACTTTGGAATTTTATAATCCAAAGCTTGTAGTGTCTTTGCTGCAATATTTGCAATTTTTTATGGGTCAACAGAGCCAACCCTCGTTGGTAGCATTTGATTGTTTATTCCAAGTCTTCCTTCAGAGAATATTCACTTGTTTCCAACCATATAAACTCAAAATGAATTTAAGTTTGATAACCATCTCCCTCTTTTTTTCGTTAATAAAGGGAGATAAGAAAAAGAACTCCACCTCATTTTCTTTTAGTGACTTCCCCTCTTTGATTGTGGTGTTGTCATGAATGGGAGTATGCTTAAGTATTACACTATTTATTGATATTCACTGTTGAATTGACACAGTGCAGATGATGTAATTAATTCACTGAATTAATCATAGGTTTTTCACCATTTCAATCACTGGATGTAATTTTCATCAAAGTCAGATTCAATTGATGGAATTTGCCCAACAGTTAGGATTGAGAAGAGCTAGCCTAAGGAAGATAGAACAGGGATATAAATTACAATGTGTGCACAAAATATGACACAGACTAAAGAATTTCAGAAATCATGCATTCCCATAATTTCCACCGTAAACTTTATTCAATCCATTTCTCCAATTTTATCAGAGAATAACTTAAAGTGATAATTCAAAATTCAAGCAACAATTCTATCCTTAAAATATCTACCAACCTAACAAACCATTTTGTTGTTTCTAACATCACATCCATACCTCTAACATGCCTTGTGGGAGGCCTATTACCGTCATGACTCTCTGCTAGTTTTCTTTACTGGAAGGTCACCTACTCTTTCCAAACAGTTGAGGAAAGCAAACCCATGTTAACCCCTGATATAACTGTAATGTCAGTGGGAACTCAGATAACATATGGTGAATCAATGGTTCGGGATGATCGTTGGGAGAGCTCTTTGAATCATAAATGGGATAGAAATGTTGTAACTGAAGAAACAACAATGTTTCCCCAGCTTACTTTTCAAGTTCTCTTCATTTGAATCTTAAAGCGTAGACCAATAAAACTTTGTAAATTATTTACCACTCTCTATCTATGATGCCTGAATACGACATGGATACGATAGGGACACAGCTTGAATATGGAAGGGACATGGATTTCACACATAAAAAGTGAAGTATCGGATATGATACGACACGATACACTACCTATTTTGAACTATTCATGCATCATAGCTCTCTATGTGTAGTATTTTTTTTTCTTGTTCAACTAATAAATTATTGACCTTAAAACAATGCTAGGGTTTGTTTTATGTGTACTTATTTAATAATGATGGGGTTCCTGCAGTCAGAGACAAAGCAGTGGCCTCACAAGGTTAGCTTTTTTTGTAAAGAAGGAGCATGCTTTAGAGGTGCTTAAAGATCTTTCACGCCGTCTGGAGAGACGTGGGTAGGATTATTACTTGGACAGGAAGATGATGACTTAGTGAAATTGTGTAGCATCTGTGCTCAACATTATATACTTTGCAAAATGTTTCCCTATATGGAATAACTATTATTTGCTTTGATGGTTTGGTTTCTTATTCTTCTCTGCCTCATTTTTGGTCAGTTAGATGTGACAATAATTTACAGTGGAGGAATGGCTTTGAACATACTACCGCAAGGTGCTGGCAAAGGACAGGCTCTTGCATACTTGATCAAAAAGTTCAAATCTAATGGAAAACCACCAATAAATACTCTTGTTTGTGGAGATTCTGGCAATGATGCCGAACTGTTTAGTATTCGTTAAGTCCATGATGTAATGGTTAGTGGCGTGTTTGTTGCTTTAGTGATCTCTCTCTCTCTCTCTCTCTAAAAAATTTAAACATGGTATTTATGTTACCGTTGTAATAAGCCACATGGACCTGTCATTGTATTCCTTCATCTCTAAATTTGCAGGTCAGCAATGCCCAAGAAGAGCTATTGCAGTGGCATGAAGAGAATGCCAAAGACAACCCTAAAATAATTCATGCTTCTAAAAGGTGTGCAGCAGGTATTATACAAGCTATTGGTCATTTTAGACTAGGAACAAATATGTCTCCCAGAGATGTTATAGACTTTTCAAAATCCAAGCCCAATGGTTTCACTCCTGGTTATTGTAACACTCCGATCCCCTTTGAGCCGGATTAGTGGCTCATTAGTGTGTTTTGTTTTGTTTTATTCTTTTGGACTTGGTTTTGGGCCTTGGATAGGTAGCTGAGTAACCTTTGACCTGGAATAGGTAGTTCTAAGCCCTTTTTCGTAATTTTGCTTTTGTTTTGCTCATATCATCTTTGCATCATCTTGGTGTCAGCACGTGTATTTCATTGAGCTCGACAATTTCCGTAACTGTGTCAGATCCGTTTGGAGTCAATTGGGGAAGATGGACCTTCATGTGACTTGATTTGTAAATAAACCAGACTCTTTGGACTTTGACTTAAACTTCCAAACCTATATAAGTAAGTTAGCTCCAGATGTCTCTCTCTCCTGCTCATTTCATTCCTCAACGTTGCATGCAAGGAGAATTCAGGAGCTCACGTTCTCTCTCTCTCCCTTCTCTTCATCCTCTTCTTGTTCTAAGTTGGGTTGGGAGCTTGCACCCACCGATTGGGTTCTTTTCTTCTCCCCTCTCTGTAATTGCTTAGGTAAGTGGGTTTTGCATTCTTCATCTTCGATTGGATTCCTTCTCCAAGCTATGTGTGTTTCCCTCATCTCATGCATGTGCTATTGCTTTGATTTGTTTTGATTCTTAGTGGATTGGAGCTTGATTTCAGAGGATTTTTCAGATTTGAGGCAAGTATAAGTACAGACTTTTATAACACACATGGGTGCTCTATTTGAATGCTTTGATTTCCATCTTCTTTAGTGTATTTGATGTTTACAGCCAATGCTTGTGAATTTGGAACCTCTGTAGCTTGTTTGGGGATGTTTCTGTGTCAAATTTCAGTTTCTGTACTCAGCCCGAATTCATCTCTGTATTGTACGGCTAAGCCGTGAACTTCTACGGCTCACTATCCAGAGACTTGAAATTTCACTTTTGTTCTACGGCTAGGCTACGGCTAAGCCGTAATTTGTCCTACGGCTGAGCCGTAAGCTAGCCGTGACCCAACCGTACCCCAGCCGTGAATTAAATCTCTGATCAGTCGAAACTTTTCTGATATCAGTACTCCTACGGTGAGGCTACGGCTAAGCCGTGGAATGCTACGGCCAAGCCGTGGATTGGTCTACGGCTAAGCCGTATACTGACTGTAGCTCAGCCGTAAAAAAGGTATTAGATCAGAGATGGAAGGATGATCAGTTTAGCTGTGTTTTGAATGGAACCAAGGTGAAGCCGTAGTGCATAGTACGACAAGCGCGTAAGATGTCTTCGGCTCAACCATAGGTCCCCCATAGCTAAACCGTTAGGCATGGCAATTCTGAAACATAACTTAGGATAATGGTGAGACTGGTAGGACTCAAATACAGGTTAACCACCCATGTAAACCGGCCCAATGGATTCTTGGATCGCATGAATAGTCTGTTAGGCTGTGACTTATTCATGTGAGTGTTGATTTACTGTTAAGCACCTCCCCATGGGTGTTGGTTTAAGGGACGTCGGTGCACGCACAGATTACATTGCAACACTTTGATGGCAACGGTGCATTGACTAACTTAAAACTACATCAACATGCACGGTTAGTGACAGTGAACAACTAGCTTAGGACTGGCTTGTAATGAACCTTGACTCCGTATTAATCTGAGATGCATTGCATATTGTTTATGATTTTGCCCTCTGTTCTGTTAATCTAAGTTTATGCATTCCGTAGTCATTTTTGTTTTCGTCCTGTATCTCTGTTCTATGCTTCGTTCTGCACTATGCTTTGATCTATGCTGTGCTTTGGATTTATATCTATGCTCTGCTGGCTTTGTTTATCTCTGAGTTTGGGTATTCCCGGGTGGCTCTGCCCAGAGGTTAATACGTGAGGATAAGATCCGGTCTTTGTCATCGGTGAGTCCAAAGCGGATAATCTCCCTTTCTATGGATTTGATTTGATTGGTATTAGTCTGGCTCTACTCAGCCTCAGCCCTAGGATGCCCGACGGGGTTACCTTTGGCTTAGATCTCTGTATCTCTGTATAACTGCAGTGTTGCTTTGTCTTGGGACCCCGGAACCCAGGAAACCGAGACCCACTTGTACCCTGGCCCGGTCAGTGGTGTTCTCATCTGCTCTGCTCTGCTCTGCTCTCTATTGGAGAGAACATGGTTAACGTAGTAGCCACTTAGTCAGTATTTCTATGTTTGATTCACATATCATGCTTTACTTCTATGCACGATTTGCTTAGCTTACTAAGATGAAACTCTGAAATCATTATTCTGTCATTTATTCACTTTGATACTATGAGTGTTACACCCCTGTTACTTATATTTGCTGGATCGTTGTATTCATTTGTGTTGTCTGTGGTGTTGCAGGCACAGATACCTTGCCCAGCTCCCCGGCGGTCGAGGAGGCTGCAGGGGCGAGTGTAGAGGCACCCTCAGGTTTGGCAGAGTGGGCCTGATCATCTCTGCCGAGTGCGTTCATGCATACTTCCAGTGGCTTTTCGTTTTGGGATTTTGAGTTTTGGTTTCAGGGGACTTGTATTTGGACTGTGGATCTTTGGACTTTGGACTTGTATTCTGTGTATTTTGTATATATAGTTTTGGTGTGTATTTGGTTTTATATCAGTGTATTTGTCTTTGTCGCTTCCGTATTTGTTTCTGCTTTGGCTTCCGCTATTTTCTTTGTTGCTTGCTATGATATCTACAGCTTCCGCGTTCGTCTGTTTCGCACGTGTTAGATCCCTTGTGTGCGTGCATCTGGACTGGGTTTGGGTGCACGTGCACGGGAGTACGTGTGTCACCGGTTTAGCTTTTCGCTAACCCCCGAATTCTGGGCTCGGGTCGTGACATACGTATTGTATGGTATCAAAGTATGCTAGTTATAAGCATGTAGGCATCTAAGATCGTGGTGAGATAACGATATCAACTATTTGACTCGAAGTCTCATATGTTGATTTGGGATTCGACTAACTCAGGGCATTTTATATTTGTGTGTTGTGTTTCTTTTCTTTTTGCAGGATGGCATCAGGATCAGGATCTCGGGATGAGAATCAACAGGGCCATAACGGTGATAGTGGATCAGTACCCCCACACATCAGTAGTGAGGAGCGGATGATGATGATGATGCAGTCTATGCAATCATTACAGGCGCAGATGGCGTCCATGGTAGATAGACAGAGTCAGGCTGCTGCCGCAGTAGCATCACCTCGTATAGATCAGCAGGTGATTTTCCAGCCTAAGGAATCAGATCCTAATGCTCTTTTCGACAAGTTCCGTAAGCGAGGGGCGACCGAGTTTCATGGGATAGAGGATGCATTGCAGGTGGAGCAATGGTTGGAGCAGACTGAAGAGCTATTTGACACGATTGTGTGCAGTAACAAGCAGAAGGTAGTTCTCACAGCCTCTATGCTTCGGAGTGTAGCCAAGACATGGTGGAGGAGTGTTAAGACTTCATTTCAGACTATGCCCAGTGCCACAGTTTGGGAGACCTTCAAGCAGCAATTCCGTCGGAAGTTCATGCCTCTCCATATTCAGCGAGCCAAGGAAGTGGAATTCTTCAACCTTCAGCAGAGACAGATGTCAGTTGCAGATTATGTACACAAGTTTACAGAGTTGTCTCACTTCGCAGAGGACATGGTGAACACTGAGCATAAGAAGGTGACTCGCTTCGTCAACGGCCTGAATCCGAGGCACAAACGCCATGTGGTTGCTTGTATGTGGCCGGCTACATTGGATGACGCTATTGACAGGGCTTACGATGCAGAGGCCATCTTTGAGGAGGAGCGAACAGAAGCTAAGAGGGCGGCAGGTTCCAGTGGCAGAAGTCAGTTTCAGAAAAGGTTCAAGGGTAAGCAGGGCAGTTCGAGCAGTACTCCGTTGGTATGTGGTCACTGTGGGAAGGATCACCCAACAGACAGATGTTGGAGGAAGATTGGGGCTTGTTTCGGGTGTGGCTCTACGGATCACAGGCGGGCCCAATGCCCGAAGTTTCAGTCCTCTCCACAGACGAGACAGGCAGGATCTACAGCGCAGGGCAGATCTCAGCCAGCTCGCCCAGCTCAGAAGCCGAACCGCCAGACAGCCCGAGCCTATGCTGCTACGCATGAGGGCGCGGAGGAGGCCACGGTAGTGGAAGGTAAAATTTTAATTTCTGATGCAGAAGCTTTAGCTTTATTTGACTCCGGGTCTACGCGTTCGTACGTAGCACCCCATTTTGCTATGCAGCTTCGACAGCGACCCACACCACTTCCATACTTGTTGCTAGTATCCACTCCGGTTGGTAAGCGGGTGGAGTGCAGTGTGTTTTACCCTCAGTGTGATGTGCGGATAGCTGGTCATCAGCTCCCAGTAGACCTCGTGTTGCTCACGACACTGGATTTTGATGTGATCCTTGGTATGGACTGGCTTGCAAGATATCATGCGTGTATCAATTGCTACAGCAAGGCTATCTACTTTGATTTGGGCAGCGGATTCCGATTTGAGGGCAGCCAGATGAAGTGCCCAAGACGTGTGATCTCTGCTTGTAAGGCAGACAGGATGCTTCGTAGGGGATGTGAGGGATTTCTTGCATTCATTTCAGAAAAGAAAGATCGGCGACAGCTCAGTGAGATTCCAGTAGTCAGCGAGTTTCCGGATGTTTTCCCGGAGGATGTGCCAGAGTTGCCACCAGTTCGGGAGGTAGAATTTGCTATTGACGTGGTACCAGGTACAGCACCTATCAGTAGAGCTCCATATCGTATGGCACCTGCAGAGTTGTTGGAATTGAAGAAACAGTTGTAGGATCTGTTGGATAAAGGGTTCATACGCCCAAGTGTTTCATCTTGGGGAGCTCCTGTATTGTTTGTCAAGAAGAAGGATGGCAGTTTCCGGATGTGCATTGACTACAGGCAGTTGAACAAAGTGACTATCAAGAACAAATATCCATTGCCTAGGATTGATGAGTTGTTCGATCAACTTCAGGGTGCAGCTTACTTCTCTAAGATTGACTTGAGGTCAGGATATCACCAGCTCAGGGTGAAGGATGAGGATGTTCCTAAGACAGCTTTCAGGACTCGGTATGGACACTACGAGTTCCTTGTCATGCCATTTGGTTTGACTAATGCACCCGCAGCTTTCATGGCCTTGATGAATAGGGTGTTTACTTCCTTCTTGGACCAGTTCGTTGTGGTTTTTATAGATGACATATTGGTCTATTCGAAGACTGCTGAGGAACATACAGACCATTTGAGGAAAGCATTGCAGCTGCTTAAGGATCACAAGTTGTATGCCAAGTTGTCCAAGTGTGATTTCTGGTTAGAGCAAGTTGCATTTCTGGGTCATAAGATTTCTAGAGATGGATTAATGGTGGATCCGGCGAAGATTGAGGCAGTAGTCCATTGGCCCCGTCCCAGATCAGTGACAGAGATTCGGAGTTTTCTGGGTTTGGCGGGATATTACCGCAGGTTTGTGCAGGACTTTTCGAAGATTTCAGCACCGCTGACTCAGTTGACTCGGAAGAAGGTTCCATATGAGTGGACAGAGAAGTGTGAGCGTAGTTTCCAGATGTTGAAAGAAAAGCTCACTACGGCGCCAGTGTTGACTCTCCCGGATGGTAGTGAGGGATTCGTGATTTATTCCGATGCTTCTCGAGTTGGATTAGGCTGTGTACTGATGCAGAATCAGAAAGTGATTGCCTATGGATCCAGACAGCTGAAGGAGCATGAGAAGAACTATGCCACTCATGACTTGGAGTTAGCAGCCATTGTATTTGCATTGAAGTTGTGGCGACATTACTTGTACGGTGTAAAGTTCGAGGTCCATTCCGATCATCACAGTCTGCAGTACTTGTTTGATCAGCATGACTTGAATATGAGGCAGCGTAGATGGTTGGAGTTTATCAAAGACTACGACTTTCCGATCAAGTACCACCCTGGCAAGGGGAATGTGGTTGCAGATGCACTTAGCAGGAGGACAGACAGTCTTCAGGCGTTGGCAGGATTCTATATGCTTGTGCATGATCAGCCTGTAGAGGTTCAGATGGTAGGTGAATTGGTGACATTAGCTACTACCGTCGTATTTCAGCCTGAAGTGATTCAGCAGATCAAGGATCGCCAGTTTGAGGACCCCCTCCTGGTGAAGTTCAGAGATCGGATTGCAGATCGACCGGATTTCAACCTGGTAGATGGAGTTTTGTACTTCAGGAATCGATTGTGTGTTCCCGCTGTGGATGAGCTGAAAGATCAGTTGATGACAGAGGCGCACGATGCCCGATATGCGATGCACCCAGGGAGTACGAAGATGTACCGGAACTTGAAAGACAGATTTTGGTGGAACAATATGAAGCGGGAGATCGCAGGGTTCGTAGCTCGATGTTTGACCTGTCAGAGGGTGAAAGCTGACCATCAGCGACCTCCAGGATCATTACATCCATTGCACACTCCGCAGTGGAAGTGGGAGCACATTACGATGGATTTCGTCTCCGGTTTTCCGCCGACCAGTAGAAAGAACAATGCGATCTGGGTAATAGTGGACAGATTGACCATGTCAGCACATTTCCTTCCGTTCAAGAAGGGGATGACATTCACGGAGATGGCTAGGAAGTTTGTTGACGAGGTAGTCAGATTGCATGGCACCCCGGTATCGATTGTGTCGGATCGAGACAGTCGTTTTGTATCTTCATTCTGGAGAGCATTTCAGGAAGCTATGGGCACGAAGCTGAGTTTTAGCACGGCATACCACCCCCAGACTGATGGACAGTCGGAGCGTACCATTCAGACGTTGGAGGATATGCTCAGAGCTAGTGTGCTGAACTTTGAGAAGGAATGGGATATGCATTTGGCATTGTGTGAGTTTGCTTACAACAACAGCTTTCACGAGAGTATTGGTATGGCACCATATGAGGCTCTCTACGGACGTAAGTGCAGGACCCCGGTGTGCTGGGAAGAGGTAGGAGCAAGGAGTTTTCATGGTCCGACGATCATAGCAGAGACGACGGAGAAAGTGCAGAAAGTGATAGAGAATTTGAAGATTGCTCGGTCCAGGCAGAAGAGCTATGCTGATACTCGGAGGAGACCTTTGGCATTCCAAGTCGGAGATTGGGTGTTCCTTAAAGTTTCTCCGATGAAGGGCACAGTTCGATTTGGTCAGAAGGGTAAGTTAGCTCCGAGATATGTAGGACCGTTCGAAGTCAAGAGCCGAGTTGGAGATTTAGCTTATCGGTTGACGCTTCCAGTTGAGTTCTCCGGTGTGCACGATGTCTTCCATGTGTCGATGCTCCGTAAGTATGTGCCAGATCCGAGCCATGTGATTCGCTACGATGATATCCAGATTCAGCCTAATGCAACTTACGTTGAGCGCCCGCTTCGCATCGTTGGCACACGAGAGTAGATTCTCCGTATCAGGACTATCAGATGGGTTAAAGTGTTGTGGGAGCATCACGGTCCAGATGAGGCTACTTGGGAGCTAGAGGAGCAGCTAGCGCGCCAGTACCCCCAGCTCTTTGCGCAGGTAGGTAGTCATTCCGAGGACGGAATGATTCCTAGTGGGGGAGGATGTAACACTCCGATCCCCTTTGAGCCGGATTAGTGGCTCATTAGTGTGTTTTGTTTTGTTTTATTCTTTTGGACTTGGTTTTGGGCCTTGGATAGGTAGCTGAGTAACCTTTGACCTGGAATAGGTAGTTCTAAGCCCTTTTTCGTAATTTTGCTTTTGTTTTGCTCATATCATCTTTGCATCATCTTGGTGTCAGCACGTGTATTTCATTGAGCTCGACAATTTCCGTAACTGTGTCAGATCCGTTTGGAGTCAATTGGGGAAGATGGACCTTCATGTGACTTGATTTGTAAATAAACCAGACTCTTTGGACTTTGACTTAAACTTCCAAACCTATATAAGTAAGTTAGCTCCAGATGTCTCTCTCTCCTGCTCATTTCATTCCTCAACGTTGCATGCAAGGAGAATTCAGGAGCTCACGTTCTCTCTCTCTCCCTTCTCTTCATCCTCTTCTCGTTCTAAGTTGGGTTGGGAGCTTGCACCCACCGATTGGGTTCTTTTCTTCTCCCCTCTCTGTAATTGCTTAGGTAAGTGGGTTTTGCATTCTTCATCTTCGATTGGATTCCTTCTCCAAGCTATGTGTGTTTCCCTCATCTCATGCATGTGCTATTGCTTTGATTTGTTTTGATTCTTAGTGGATTGGAGCTTGATTTCAGAGGATTTTTCAGATTTGAGGCAAGTATAAGTACAGACTTTTATAACACACATGGGTGCTCTATTTGAATGCTTTGATTTCCATCTTCTTTAGTGTATTTGATGTTTACAGCCAATGCTTGTGAATTTGGAACCTCTGTAGCTTGTTTGGGGATGTTTCTGTGTCAAATTTCAGTTTCTGTACTCAGCCCGAATTCATCTCTGTATTGTACGGCTAAGCCGTGAACTTCTACGGCTCACTATCCAGAGACTTGAAATTTCACTTTTGTTCTACGGCTAGGCTACGGCTAAGCCGTAATTTGTCCTACGGCTGAGCCGTAAGCTAGCCGTGACCCAACCGTACCCCAGCCGTGAATTAAATCTCTGATCAGTCGAAACTTTTCTGATATCAGTACTCCTACGGTGAGGCTACGGCTAAGCCGTGGAATGCTACGGCCAAGCCGTGGATTGGTCTACGGCTAAGCCGTATACTGACTGTAGCTCAGCCGTAAAAAAGGTATTAGATCAGAGATGGAAGGATGATCAGTTTAGCTGTGTTTTGAATGGAACCAAGGTGAAGCCGTAGTGCATAGTACGACAAGCGCGTAAGATGTCTTCGGCTCAACCATAGGTCCCCCATAGCTAAACCGTTAGGCATGGCAATTCTGAAACATAACTTAGGATAATGGTGAGACTGGTAGGACTCAAATACAGGTTAACCACCCATGTAAACCGGCCCAATGGATTCTTGGATCGCATGAATAGTCTGTTAGGCTGTGACTTATTCATGTGAGTGTTGATTTACTGTTAAGCACCTCCCCATGGGTGTTGGTTTAAGGGACGTCGGTGCACGCACAGATTACATTGCAACACTTTGATGGCAACGGTGCATTGACTAACTTAAAACTACATCAACATGCACGGTTAGTGACAGTGAACAACTAGCTTAGGACTGGCTTGTAATGAACCTTGACTCCGTATTAATCTGAGATGCATTGCATATTGTTTATGATTTTGCCCTCTGTTCTGTTAATCTAAGTTTATGCATTCCGTAGTCATTTTTGTTTTCGTCCTGTATCTCTGTTCTATGCTTCGTTCTGCACTATGCTTTGATCTATGCTGTGCTTTGGATTTATATCTATGCTCTGCTGGCTTTGTTTATCTCTGAGTTTGGGTATTCCCGGGTGGCTCTGCCCAGAGGTTAATACGTGAGGATAAGATCCGGTCTTTGTCATCGGTGAGTCCAAAGCGGATAATCTCCCTTTCTATGGATTTGATTTGATTGGTATTAGTCTGGCTCTACTCAGCCTCAGCCCTAGGATGCCCGACGGGGTTACCTTTGGCTTAGATCTCTGTATCTCTGTATAACTGCAGTGTTGCTTTGTCTTGGGACCCCGGAACCCAGGAAACCGAGACCCACTTGTACCCTGGCCCGGTCAGTGGTGTTCTCATCTGCTCTGCTCTACTCTGCTCTCTATTGGAGAGAACATGGTTAACGTAGTAGCCACTTAGTCAGTATTTCTATGTTTGATTCACATATCATGCTTTACTTCTATGCACGATTTGCTTAGCTTACTAAGATGAAACTCTGAAATCATTATTCTGTCATTTATTCACTTTGATACTATGAGTGTTACACCCCTGTTACTTATATTTGCTGGATCGTTGTATTCATTTGTGTTGTCTGTGGTGTTGCAGGCACAGATACCTTGCCCAGCTCCCCGGCGGTCGAGGAGGCTGCAGGGGCGAGTGTAGAGGCACCCTCAGGTTTGGCAGAGTGGGCCTGATCATCTCTGCCGAGTGCGTTCATGCATACTTCCAGTGGCTTTTCGTTTTGGGATTTTGAGTTTTGGTTTCAGGGGACTTGTATTTGGACTGTGGATCTTTGGACTTTGGACTTGTATTCTGTGTATTTTGTATATATAGTTTTGGTGTGTATTTGGTTTTATATCAGTGTATTTGTCTTTGTCGCTTCCGTATTTGTTTCTGCTTTGGCTTCCGCTATTTTCTTTGTTGCTTGCTATGATATCTACAGCTTCCGCGTTCGTCTGTTTCGCACGTGTTAGATCCCTTGTGTGCGTGCATCTGGACTGGGTTTGGGTGCACGTGCACGGGAGTACGTGTGTCACCGGTTTAGCTTTTCGCTAACCCCCGAATTCTGGGTTCGGGTCGTGACAGTTATGAAGTGGTGAAGTTTTACGTACTGTATGAGAGATGGCGTTGTGCAGAGATTGCAAACTCTGAGCAGCATATCCAAACTTTGAAAAAGATCTGTGTATGTCTGCTCTTGACATCTATTTTCTAGCATGACTGCAATTCTTTTTGTATGTTTTACCAAGGCTATGCACACCTCCCTTCCTGCAAACCTTCCCTATTGTGCACATTGCAAGATGCAAACTTATGTCACGTGCTAGTCCAAGCCATTTTTAAGGGGACCTAGTTGTGTAGCTTGGCTGCCTCAAAATTGAGGTTGGCTGGAGGCTGTGCATGAAACATTGTTGTTAGCTAGTGCCTGGTTATTTAGTTGATATATACATTTTAATGAAATGTGTTTTCCACTCACACTAGGACATTCTTTCACTGCAGGTATACCTTTTCTTTACAGAGTCTCTGACAAATCCTTACTTCCATTGCATTGACATTGGATTGGTCTCAAAGATTTGCTGCAGTAAAGGAACAAAAGTTTGCTTAGATGGCACACTCGCTTCACCTATCAACCAGAAGGCCTTAGCTCTTGGTGCAGATATTGTTTTGCAGTTTGCAACAAAGTTCATTGGGGGTCATAATGATGTGAGTTAATAAAAAATTTTGATTTTTGGGGTGCTTAAGCTAGTGATTAAGCATTATCAATAACATTGAAATCTAAAAGTCAATTCCCTCTTTAGGTAATAGCCGGTTGCATTCATAGTTCGGAGGAACTTTTTTCCAAAGTGTGTTCCATGCATCACATATTTAGTGGTGTACTTAACCCGGTGAGTAAATAATCTTTGTAATTGAGGCTAACATTTTCATTTTTGATTTGTGTGGCTCATGTGTGTATGGGGAGTTCACAATTCAATATGAAATTTTAACTTCAGCTGGGCTCTCTTTAGTGCTCTCAGATGATTTAGAGAGTGAATTTACAATTCAAAGTATGAAATTTTTGTTCAATTGGTCTCTTCTATAAATTGTTATCTTGAATGATTTTCACACAATCATATAATCATTAGGGATACCTTTTTTGTGTGTGTGTCGTAGAGTAGAAGTCTTGTGTTCTTCTTTCTTTCATTCAATTTACTTGATTTCTGTCTTCAGCTGCTAACTTCTTGTGAAATTATCTGAATGTATAATCCTTGTAGAAATTCCAAATGTTCTCTGCAGTTTCAAATTTTGCCACGTGTACATCATTGAAAGTCTATAGGGTTAGCAATGCAAGTCTCTATTTTTTGGCATTATTGGTTGTCCATTCTAGTAGAGGGTTGCTCTTGTATTTCAACATCCATGCGACGGCTGGATGGAATTCATGCACTTTTTTCTGTTGCGAAGATTGCCTCAACTGATACGAGAGCAGGTTAATCAACAGTATTGATTTTTCATTGATAGCATTACTAATTGCATGTTATACATATATTCGATGGCTTAAACTGATCTTGTGTTCTCAAAGGAGCTCTTGTTGAACGAGAGGATTTGGCTGCTTGTATTACAAAATGAGCCTTCTTTGGTACCTATTTCATTGGTAATTGTTTGCAAACTGATTACCTGCTAAGTTCTTTTGTTTATATCCTTATGCCGGACCTAGTGGGTGCACTGTTCTGTGATTCACACCGCTTTTAACGGATGAGCTGTGGAGTGACAGAACATGTATCATCTTGTTTTAATATTGAATCTTGTGGTTCACCTATTTTAGAGATTTCTTTTATTCTGCCATTTCTTTGTTTTCACTTTAGTCACTAATCGCTATACCCAACAGGCTTCAAAATTATCAAATGAAGATTGTATAGCATGCATGGATCTTCTTGAGGTGCTTCTAGTGGAATATCTGGACAGGTTCTTCAAGTTGATTGCATCTCTAACATTTTTTTTAGTAGCGGTCAATGGTTTATTTATTTTTAAACACAGTAATTTTGAAATTTGATTTGGTCTTTCATTTCATACCATTTTTTTCCTACAGAATGTTGGAGACTGTGTCAGCCAAACCACTGCTACAGGTACGCTAAATAGCAATCATGTCCACTAGCAACTCTTCATATGTTTATAAACTCATACTCACTACATCTCCACTTTACAGTTGATTCTCCACTTAGTTTGCCATTCAAGTTGGGATGTCCGTAGAGTGGCTCATGAAGCTACAAAAAGAACTACCTCTGTTGTTCCACAGTTATCTGAAGATCTCCTAAGTGAATTTGCAAATTGGCTTTTTGTTATTGGAGAAAGAATCTGTATTCTTGGAAGAAGGTATGCGTGGTTACAACTGAGGCTTTCTTAATTTAATGTCTCAGTCATTGAGCTCTTGTTCTGAAAAGGGAACAAATCCCATTTGGCTTGTTGAAATAAGAAATATATTCTTTAGCTAGATGCCCGAATATGACATCTGCTTCCAGATTAGTGCTGCAAGTCCAATCTACTATTCATGTTCAATCCAAGGGGGACTAGTAGATCACTCAAACTAAGGAGAAGGAAAGGAAAATTTGTGATATTTTTATCATTTTGCCTACTTGTAATAGTTTCACCGTTTTGTGTTTGGGATTTCAACTTGAAGCGGGACAGGGACCTTTTACAACCATTCAGGGCTCTTGGGAAGCTGGAGCTATAGCTGGAAGCAACACTCTTTCTATTCACCCTTCCCAATCAATCACCCTCTTCTTTGAACCCACCACATTGCAGATCGGGTACACCCTTTAGTTTTTTTTTTCTACTGTTTTTGTTTCTTAGGAATTAAGATTTAGGTGAGAATCAATTGGAGGATGATACTGCTGGGTCTAAGCATTCCAGACCAAGTAGCATGGTGCACCTAGGCATGCAAACTAATTAATCTTTGCATCGTAAAAATGAACTCTATTTATGTGAGCAGCTAAAAGACTTTGGTTTTGGCATTCTCATTAGGTGGGATAATTCCATTTTCTACCGTTCCATTCCAAACAGTCAACATTGTTGATGACTAACATTGATTTGGTTGTTGGTCAGGAATGCTATCCCACAAAATATGATTGTCAATTTCAAAATTGCACCAAAGTCAAATGGAATTGTCAACCACCCTTACTACCGAATGTGTAAACCAACTATGATTTGGGTTTTCTTGGGAGTATCTCCATTGTCCAATGCTTCTAAATCCTAGTACATAATTGGATGCTCCTAATGTATGGAACTTCTAAAACAGGTATCACAACTTTGTCTCTTCTGAAGCACACCTTCCTAGGAGCAATGAGAGTAACTTCAATCAGGGTTGGATCCTTTGAACCCAGTCACAGTGATTGGAACTAGGTTTGGTATGAACTTTCAAAACACAAGATGCGTGAAGTTGTTGTCGCATGTGATATTTGTTGGAAGTAGGTGGGTCTCGTGGATAGATTTTCAAAACTTTTGACCCACTTGATACAGGGATCAACTATCCATAAGACCAAAACCCCATCCAGGATGCGTTACCCTCAATCTTTTGACCATGTACAGTAAAATTATACCAGCACTAAACATCCAAAATAACCTACGACATGCAAGAAGTAGATCATACCTTTGGAGACCCGCAGTGCTCTAATGGACTTCTTCAAGACCTCTTAGCCTTCCACGCTATGACCCCCGAATTGGATTTCTTTTCTCAAGAAGAACGGTGGAATCTTCAGGAGAAAATCCCAACTCGAGACTCCAAGGAACTAGAAGAAAGGAGAGGAGAGTAACTCGCGCAACTCTTGCACGAAAGGGTTTTGGGCGTGAGAGAGACTCTTTTGGACGTCCAAGGATATTATATAGACTTCCAAATTTCTCCCTTGTCTAATTGAAATAGAAGTCTTACTTCCAAAGCAATTAGCAACTTTCTCCCTTCCAAACTCTTATTCTTAGAGTCCAAGTCGGATTAGTGTTTTCCAATATCTTGGGCTAGCGTGGGGACCACTAGGGATTCCTTAGAAAGCTGGCTCCAACTGGAACACCGCGACCCCACATCTCATGTGCAATCCGGGTCCACAGTTAATTGCAAATAACACCACTATATAAATGCAATTGCACTCCAGTCTTAGGAATAAATTACAATGAAGACCCTAAACTTCCCAATTACCACAGTAGGCCCCTCTATCAATATCCGTGGATCAATTGGAATAAATCCGTCTCTTCCAATCTAAGTTCCACATCTTATTATCCTTGAGCCCCAATTAATCACAGTAATCATCAGTACCATCCAATTAACTCTTAATTGAGATGGGTGCGCACTTACTAATGACAAATCCATTAATTGGCACAAAGGGATAATAGAGATAGATTCCATCTTGATCATTCAACGTTCCCACAGTTCTACTACCACATACCCAAGACACCGAGGTGTTAACCTATAGTCGGCCTCACTCATTGGTGACTCAAAGCAAATGAATAGATAGAAACTTGAGTTCGTCAATGTCTCAGGATTGAGAGCCTATTGCAAGGGAATTATGAGAGCATACCTTATTATTGAGACGGAATACCATAAGGTGCATCTCATGGTCCTTCAATACATCCAATGTACCAGCACCATTGATCCAGAATCTTACATTCTGATGATTGAGACAAATCACACTATCTCATAGTGATCAAAGTGCTGCAACCTTATCAAATGAGATGCCCAATCTCATTACTGGTTGTGAAGCTATTTTAAGTATAAGATTTGTGACATATATCTCCCGCGTGTGGATCTCATCCATGCACATATATCACATCTAATATACTAATGGGACCCGGTTCAACTCATGAACCATTATGTCATACGTATTGGTCATGTGCATGAAGTAGTAGAATAACATTCATCTTATGAAAGTAAAGCATGATATTATTGATAAATAAAGAAATTAATCAATTTATTACATCAACTGATGGATTGAGTCCACAAAAACTAACAATATTAACACCTTTATGTATGTATTTCAATGTTGGGTGGGACTTCACAATTTATATGTTTTCATCGCTATAATAAAATGACAAGACAGTGTTGCTGAAATAATATAGTAGTCAATGGTGTAACTTGCAATATTGTTCCTCTGATGAATTCTAATATTAGTTACAACTTCCTAACATATATCATGGCAAGATACCCTGTTGGGAATGAGAACAGGTACTATAACATTAACATTGTAGAAGTGGTATTACTCTGAAGAATTCTCAAGTGAATTCTTCATAAAAGAGCTAGATTCTATTGGTAATCAGGATTTCAAGAACCATAGGTGTCACAACCCAAGCCCAGGAGATCGGGGGTTAGCAAGAATCCAACCAGTGACACACGTACTCCTATGCAATACACTTAGACCAAGTCTAAATGCACACGCACAAGAGAATTTTATACATGCCATACATGTACGCGGAAGCTATAGGTATCAACTCATAACATGAAAAAAATACATGAAAACAAAATGAATGATATCCAACGGATTACATAAAAGTCAGAAATATACAAACTGGATCAAATCACAATATACAGAACATGAGCAAAACCAATGACATGGAAAGAAGACGACATGCATGTATGTATAGTATTGTTGCACTCCGATGGAGTGCTTACAGTCACTCCGTTAACCCTGAAGGGACAACTGAGGTCTCCCTTGCAATCTGAATGACCAAGAGGATTTGGTTGAGGGATCTGAGCCTGCAACACCAAGGACAACTTATGAATACGACGATTCAGCAAAGTATAAGCAATAACGAGTTAACACATGTTGTATCTAATAGAATAAGTGATAACAGATAATCCACAGAATACTAATTACGTATGCTAGGCAAATCGTGCAATGAATAAAGCATGCTAGTAGAATCAATACATGCGTGAGGTATACATAACTATGTGGCTACTACATTTGCCATATGCTCCCAAAAAGGGATCTTATATCGATGCTGAGAACACCATGGGCTAGATGGGTCTCGATTTCCTAGGGTTCGGAATCCCTAAGACAATCCTCACTACAGCAAGGCCTTATAAACTATGTCAAATTCAACCCCGTTGGATATCCTAAGGCGGAGGCTGTTGACCTATAAAAATTGCAAATACTGCAGCGAAGACACCTCATCTCAGCTTAATTTAGGCTACAGAGGTTATTTGCAGATCCTGGGGAATCACTGTGAGAACCGGCATTCCATGAAGATCAAGATAGCTGGAACTCTCAGAGGAAGTTCAAATTTCGGGTTGAACAGAGATCATCAAACTCAAAAGCCACAAACATGTCAGCCTGAAGTCAGTTCCCCCCCCCCCCCCCCCCCCCCCCAGGCCAGGGGGTCACTGACCAAAGTCCTGCTTCCCAATGTCCAAAATTAATGAAATTTAGACGCGAAGCTTCAGTCATGCTCAGAAGATACTTTGCAAATTTTCAAGATGAAAAGACTTTGTTTGGCCTAAATTTCATTACATGTCAGCTTAGAGGATAGTAATCCCGAATTTGGGGGTCATCGGCTAAGATCTTACTTCCAGAAGGCCAAAGCAGATAAAATTTGGCACAAATGCTCAAAGAATGCCCCAAGTTATTCTCCCAAAGTTTCAAGTCAAGGGGAGGTTGTTCAGATAGAAAACATGCTAACTATCTCAATGTGGAGTGAATAGTGACCTAACGCATGCAATGAATAGGTTACTGTTCGAAATCCTACCTCCTCAAATCCAAACTACATGAAATTTGGAAGAATACTCCAAGATGTTCTTGACGTCAGTCCCACCAAGTTTCAAATCAAACCGGGATCATTTGGGCTTCAAACAGCTGAAACAAGGGCCCACTGTCATAAAAAAGTCAATTGGAGAGTTGACCAAGTTCAGATGGTCAAACAAAGCTGAAACTTCTGTGACACACTCAAAATAGTGTCAAGAAGTGTTGCTTCAAGTTTCGTGGCAATTGGACATCGTTTGGACCCTGAACAGGCGGAAACAAGCCACATATGCAAAAGTTCAAGAATGGGCCTTGAGAGTGACCGGGGCCCACAAACAAAAGAAGTTGACCAAGTTCAGGTGGTCAAACAGAGTTGAAACTTCTGTGACACACTCAAAATAGTGTCAAGAAGTGTTGCTTCAAGTTTCGTGGCAATTGGACATCGTTTGGACCCTGAACAGGCGGAAACAAGCCACATATGCAAAAGTTCAAGAATGGGCCTTGAGAGTGACCGGGGCCCACAAACAAAAGAAGTTGACCAAGTTCAGGTGGTCAAACAGAGTTGAAACTTCTGTGACACACTCAAAATAGTGTCAAGAAGTGTTCCTCCAAGTTTCGTGGCGATTG
Source organism: Sextonia rubra (assembly GCA_037013555.1). NCBI lineage: Eukaryota > Viridiplantae > Streptophyta > Magnoliopsida > Laurales > Lauraceae > Sextonia > Sextonia rubra. Next base: position 73,633,425 of record JASUAD010000001.1, read on the forward strand.
GACATCGTTTGAGCCCCGAACAGGCGGAAACAAGCTACATATGTAAAATTCCAAGAATGGGCCTTGGGAGTGACCGGGGCCCACAAACAAAAGGAGTTGACCATGTTTAGGTGGTCAAACAGAGCTGAAACTTCTGTGACATACTCAAAATAGTGTTGAGAAGCATCCCTCCAAGTTTCGTGGCGATTGGACACCGTTTGGGCCCCGAACAGGTGGAAACAAGCCACATATGCAAAATTCCAAGAATGGGCCTTGGGAGTGACCGGGGCCCACAAACAAAAGGAGTTGACCAAGTTCAGGTTGTCAAACAGATCTGAAACTTCTTTGACACACTGAAAATAGTGTCAAGAAGTATCCCTCCAAGTTTCGTGGCGATTAGACACCGCTTGAGCCCCGAACAGACGGAAACAAGTCATATATGCAAAATTCCAAGAATGGGCCTTGGGAGTGACCGGGGCCAACAAACAAAAGGAGTTGACCATGTTCAGGTGGTCAAACAGAAATGAAACTTCTGTGACGTACTCAGAATATTGTCAAGAAGCATCCCTCCAAGTTTCGTGGCGATTGGACACCGTTTGGGCCCCAAACAGGCGGAAACAAGCCACATATGCAAAAATCCAAGAATGGGCCTTGGGAGTGACCGGGGCCCACAAACAAAAGGAGTTGACCAAGTTCAGGTGATCAAACAGAGCTGAAATTTTATGAAACACTTAAAATGGTGTCAAGCAACATCTCTCCAAGTTTCGTGATGATTGGACATCATTCGGGCCTCAAACAATTTAAAATAGACCGCATATGCAATGTTCCAAAAGTGGGCCTTGTCCGTGACCGGGGCCCAATTAATGAAAAAGTTGACCAACTTCCTGAATTCAAAATGGGCTGAAATTTTTATGAAATGTAGAAAATAGTGTTGAGAAGCATCCCTCCAAGTTTGGTGGCAATCGGACTTCGTTTGAGCCCGAAACAGATGAAAATGGGCCACATACGTGAAAACCTGAAATTGGGCCTCGTCCGTGGCCCAGCCTGCGGTCACGGACCTTCAAAGGATGTTTCCCACGATTTTGGTTGGTTTCCCTCCACTCCTCTTCGAAAGCCAACTCCCCACAACTGCTATTAACTCTCCAAAACTGCACAAAACTGATTGAGAGTCTTTAAAAAGAGAAAATTTGGAAGAAACAGAGGAACACACACACACATAAGGAAGAAAAGTGAAGAAATTGAAGAAAGTCACCACCTAAAGCAACAAGAAGCAAGCTCCAGCAGCACTTCCACGACCATTCCCACCTTCTTTTCTTAGTTTTGAAGGTGAGCAAGAAAATTCAGAAAGAGAGAAGGAAGGGAAATGGTCAAAGTCCATACTATGTTCGTACGACGCCAATTTTTGAGAGGATGACATTATCACCTCTGTTTCTCTCATTCGTAGGGCTTCTTAGCCATTACAAGAGTTGTGAAAGAAGTCTCTCTAGGCCTCATTTTGTTCCTTGAAAATGAAAGGTTCAAATGACACAACTCCGGCTTCAAATTTGCCCATTTCGGACTTGAAACAAAAATGCAGTCCGTAAGCATGAATGATGAGTTACAGCGGTTTCAATTGATTCTATGATAAAATGTGATCTTCTTGATAGTTGTCCACTGCTCCAAAGTCATGAGAATGGAGTTCCAACACTTGAAAGAAGTTCCAAGAAAGAACCAGCGCGAATAGCACGAAAAAACGGAGGCACAAGGCCATTGTCTGTCAGTGACCGTGACCACCGGTCACTGGCAGGTTCCAGTGACCGTGGGTGAGTCACGGTCACTGGAAGGCCCCAGTGACCGCGGGTGAGTCACGGTCACTGGAATGGGGCAGTGACCGCGGGTCACGGTCACCCCCCATTTTTTCCTCTCTTTTGCATTTATTCTTCCACCTTATGTATATTTTCTTGTATTTTCCAAATTGAGATCATATCTAAGACTTGAGGGAGGGGTTGTAAACTTTCAAAATGTATGTAAACAACCTGCATCCCCGCGGTCAGGGCACTTGAACCCATGTAAACAAAAGGGAAATTAATGATGAACTGTAATTATTTTCCATTCTTCTTAACGCTTAAAGTGCGTGAATGTCGGACCTTGATTCCGTAATTCATTTCCACGCCTACATTTTTAAGCGCGATCAGAAGATTGGCGCCGTCTGTGGGAAATTATATGCCCTAATTTGTGATCAAATTTGATGAAAAATGCATGAAAGCGCTGAAAACTGCTGCTGTTGCCCTGAAAACTGCCGCTGTTGCCCTGAAAACTGTCGCTGTTGCATTGTAACTGCTGCTGTTACACTGAAAGTGCCGCTGTTGCACTGTGACTGCTGCTGTTGCACTGAAAGTGCCGCTGTTGCCCTGAAAACTGCCGCTGTTGCACTGTAACTGCTGCTGTTGCACTGAAAGTGCCGCTGTTGCACTGTAACTGCTGCTATTGCACTGAAAGTGCTGCTGTTGTGTTGAAGAGTGCCGCTGTTGCACTGTAACTGCTGCTGTTGCATTGAAAGTGCTGCTGTTGCACTGTGACTGCTGCCGTTGCACTGAAAGTGCTGCTGTTGCCCTGAAAACTGCCACTGTTGCACTGTAACTGCTGCTGTTGCACTGTAACTGCTGCTATTGCACTGAAAGTGCTGCTGTTGTGTTGAAGAGTGCCGCTGTTGCACTGTAACTGCTGCTGTTGCACTAAGAGTGCTGCTGTTTCATTGAAAACTGCTGCTAAAAGCCTGTGACCGGGGCACACGGTCACTTACCTATTTTTATGATGACAAAGGCTTATTTAACCTCCAATTACACCCATACAAGACCTTTGATGTCTACAATGGGTTTGAAAATATCATTAAAGGACTTTTTCACCTTGAAGTGTATATTGTTTATACAAATGAAGGCATTGGGCACCTTGATGTGCGTACACTTGCCATTTAATTAGAAAAATTTACACTTTGATGTGCATAACTTGATTGAAAAATTTGCACCTTGATGTGCATGAACCAAATCATCACCCTTTTCACTTTAGAAGAGTGATGATTCAGTTCAAAGGGCTTCTGACCTATATAAAATGTTTATTAAATCAGTGATAAGACCAACGATATTGTAATTATGCATTGTCCGGCGTCAACCACTAATGGATCTTGTGTAGTCCTTGTGATAGTGGTGCATGCTTGATCCTGTGGGCCTATCCCTTTGATTGATCCAACCCTCTCTTGCTTATAAGTCTGACACAGATATTCCAGATATGCTGCTGAAATTTTGGTAGCCAGGACTAGTCAGCATAGCATGCTTTTAAGCCTGACTCGATAAACCCGAAATGCTGTAGAAATTCTGACAGTAGGGATAGTTAGCATAGTATAATGAGATGGGATTTATGCCTATATCTAACCATTTCGGTTCAAAAACCATGTTGGTCTAGATGGCATCTATAAACCATTCCGGCTAGCCCAAGAGGCAGCTATGTTGGTTATACTACTAATATAGTCTCATCGGCTAACTTTTTGCAGGAAACAGCATGGGTTCTTTGATCATCACTTTCGACGAAGCTAAAGAGAGATTGTTCAAAATCTCCATGGCTCAGACCACAAGGGCACCCAAAAGGGGCCGAATGAACACCAATGCTCCTGCATCAAGGGTCTCGGTCTTTCAAAGGCTTTCTACTCCTTCAAGCTACATGACCTCAACCCACGATGGGTCATCAGAAACCTTGAAGCCCATCAAGAAGGCAAAGATTCCTCAAACTTGGGTCTCCAAATATGCCCAAAACCCCTTTGGAGTCTTTCACAAAGGTCACAATGACTTAAAACACAAAGTGAGGTCGGAAGGCAGTAATTTTCATATCACCAAGCCTCGACTGGGGGCAAGGCAGGTTCGGTTTACGAACAACAAAAAAGAGATACCCATTGGTTCACAGCAGGAGGCTTTGCAGACTACTAAGTCCTCATTTATGGATCCTAAACAAAGGGTATATCTCAAAAAGCAAACCACTCGCAAGCAAGCCCTAGCCCATGAAAAGGGTCAGAAGGATGTTGTTATTCCAAATTGCCGTATGTGGTCACCACAGCCACGTATGCAGAAGTCTAGAAAAGCTGAGGAGAAACCCTTGGCCCCACTTGAAAAGAATGTCTTTTACCCTTTGACCCAGAAGGAGGGACGGAGGTTCGGCAGGAGGCGCTTACCTTCTGTGATTGTGGCACCATCACCATCACTTTCAACCCAGCGCCTGTCATATGGCACTAAAAACAAGAAATATGCTGAACGATTGGTCATCAAAAATTCGACCGATCTCGTTCAATTTAAAAATTTGCTTCAACAAAAGAAGGAGCAGAAGAAGAAAATTGAAAGAAATGCTGTTAACATCCTTTCACTTCCCACTTCCGACCCTATAGATTGGGAGCAAGTTGCTAGCACTTCTAGGCCATTAGTTGCTAGATTCAGAGATCAAACTCTAGCAGCCAGATTAGCCCAACAAATAAAGAAGAGGGCTTTGGCTCGCTCCAAGAGACATGCTCGGAAGCAGTCACAGCATAGAATCACTCAAAAATGGGTGATTAAAGAAGATGAGCCAAATCTAACCTCCTCATATATGGTCGGACCTGGCTCAACCAGGAGAGTTACTCGGAGTATGACTCGAACTCAGTCCCAAGATTCTGATTCGAACTCTCATTCAGATAGGACCTCTGACGATCATGGTTCTGATAAGGACTCAATAACTCTCCTGGATACCGAAGATAGTCAATCCACTCCTCCTACATCCTCTTACCCCCGTCAGTACACAGTATTTATGGCTGAAGGGAGTGGGATCGGTAATGAAGAGGATGCCGGTAGAGGCAAAGATGTTAGCGAAGAAAATGCTGACGAAAATCAAGAGAATGACGTCAGTGATGTTGTCAAGCAACAAGGAGCTAAAATTGACCACCTGACGGCTCAATTGAAAATCTTAGCAGACAAACTGGGTAGTCCAGCTGAAACTCCTGTTAACTCCTTATTTGCTGATAGAAGAGCACAGGCAATGATCAGGAGGAATGCCACCAAAATTGACCTACTTACAGCACAAATCAAGGCACTAACAGATAAAGTAATCGCCTCAGGTTCAACTCGAGGTGATCACTCCTCAATCCTTGGTTTCCACGCAGATCCTGAAAAACCTGTAACTTTTAAAGAAGTGGAGGAAATTTTAAACAAATCAAAAGTGGAAACCAGGATGAAGAAAAAAGGGTATTACATCTAAATACCCTCCGAAGTTTGATTTGGTTCTATTTCCGCCAGATTACAAACTTCCGACTTTCCAGCCTTACCTTGGAAAAGGGTCAGCCTATCAGCATATAGTGCATTTTAAGTCGCTCCTTGGCAATTTACCCGAATTGGATGCACTAAAAATAAGGCTGTTTGTTGGTACATTGAAGGGAGTTGCTTTCGATTGGTACAAACAATTGCCAGAACTCTCCTTCACTACATGGCCAGTTACAGAAGAAAAGTTTCTACTTCACTTTCAGGAAGAAGATCAAACGGTCACCTTCGCTATGCTCAGTAGTACAAAGCAAGGGGATATGAAACCGCACAAGCCTTTATCAATAGATGGAGAGCATTGTCTTACAGATGCCTAGAACAACCATCTCCAAAGGCGACAATTGAAATGTGCAAAACCAATTTACGGCCAGAAATCAAGGCTATCATACTTAGTCGTAAAACTAAGTCTTTGGCTCGATTGGTTGAAGTTGCCACTGATGCAGAACTAACTCTCAAAGAGATCAGTCAAAGTCAAAGCTATATTGAAGATGCCTTCTCTGAGAACTCTTAAATAACTCAAGGGATTGCAGGGCAAACTTGCCTACATTTGCAGCCTCAACTCCAAGCAAACCTCTCATCCTCTACATTCAAGCTCTTGATCACTCTCTGGGGGCATTGCCAGCTCAAAAGAAAAACGAGGAAATTACACCACTATATTATTTCCAATGAAATGTATTTGGTTTCCAACACTAATTCACTGGAAGGCCCCGGTCAAATTTTACAGATTCTGTGACAAATACGGAATCCAGTGTTGTCCATCTACAGCGTATAACCCCGCTGCCAATGGACTTGCTGAGGCTTTTAACAAAACCATTTGCAAGATTTTGAAGAAAATGGTTTCTGACAATAAAAAGAGTTGGAGTACCAAGCTTCCTGAAGCATTATGGGCTTATAGAACTACAGTTCGTGGTCCTACCAAATCAACACCGTACTCCTTCGTCTATGGTTGTGAAGCGGTAATACCTTTGGAAATTCAACTTCCCTCTTTTCGGGTGGCTGTGATAAACAAATATACTGAAGAAAAGAATGCCAAACTCAGATTGCAAGAGCTAGAAAACCTTGATGAGAAAAGGCTTGCCGCTCGACAAAGTATTGAGTTGTATCAAGCTCGTATGGCTACAACTGATTACTTCTCCAAATGGGCAGAAGCAGTACCTCTCACAGAAGTTAAAACTGATACAGTCCTTAGCTTCCTGAAAACTCATGTCATTTGCCGTTTTGGGGTGCCCAAACATCTGTATCATGACAATGGCCCGCAATTCAATAATAATAAATTTTACAGATTCTGTGACAAATATGGAATCCAGTGTTGTCCATCTACAGCGTATAACCCCGCGGCCAACGGACTTGCTGAGGCTTTTAACAAAACCATTTGCAAGATTTTGAAGAAAATGGTTTCTGACAACAAAAAGAGTTGGTGTACCAAGCTTCCTGAAACATTATGGGCTTACAGAACTACAGTTCGTGGTCCTACCAAATCAACACCGTACTCCTTGGTCTATGGTTGTGAAGCTGTAATACCTTTGGAAATTCAACTTCCCTCTTTTCGGGTGGCTGTGATAGACAAATATACTGAAGAAAAGAATGCCAAACTCAGATTGCAAGAGCTAGAAAACCTTGATGAGAAAAGGCTTGCCGCTCGACAAAGTATTGAGTTGTATCAAGCTCGTATGGCTGCATCTTTCAACAAAAAGGTCAAGTATAGAGCTTACAAGAAGGGAGATTTAGTCCTTGCAGTTAGAAGACCTATGTTTTCCACGCACTTGTTGGGAGGCAAGTTCGAACCTAAATGGGAAGGACCTTTTGTTGTCGACAAAGTTTACTCCAATGGCGCCTATGCGCTCCTCACACTTGAAGGGGAAAGATGCATGATGCCTATCAATGGAAAATTCTTAAGAAATACTATACCTGAATGTCATTGGTACACCCAAACCATGTACAATATACCCAAATCATGTACAGTGTACATTCTCACTCCTAACCAAAATCAAAATCCTCTGGTTTCGAGCCTCACAACCTATGATTCCCAACCAAAATTGCAATCCTTTGGTTTCGAGCCTTACAACCTATGACTCGTAACCAAAATCCCTCAGATTTGTATAAAATGACTGCGAGGATCAAGTCCTTCGACCCCTCTAGTCAAACCTTGTTACTTGGATAATGTCCTTACAAGACCCCTTGTAACATCCTGCTATATAGATTAAGTCTTTTTGCAAACTCTATATAGCAAAACTCAGCTATGTGGAATAAGTCTTTTTGCAGACCCCATATAGCTAATCCTTAGTTGTATGGAACAAGTCTTTTTGCAGACCCTATATGACTGCCTTCGGTTATATAGAACAAGTCTTTTTGTAGACCCTGTATAACCAAAATCTAAACAAAAACCAAAACCAAATCTTTGTCCTAAGGAATAAGTCAAGGATCCCGGGGAAAGCCTCACACATGGGCATCGGATAATATCCACTTTGTTTGACCCCTTTCGACACCAAAAGGATCAAGTCATGGACCCTGGAGAAAGCCTCACACATGGGCACCAGATAACGTCCACTTATATGACTCCCTTATTTTTGATTTATGGATCCAAAAGATCGCAAATCACACCCTCATACAAGTCTGAGAAAACCAAACCAAACAAACCATCCAGATAAACCCCATCAAACATCCACAGAAAATCAAACCAAACACCTATACCAATGACAAAAATAGAAAGGAAAAACATTTTCCATTGATATCCATTTTAAAGTTTGAATACAAGCAGTGAAGTCAATGTACACATGGCCTCCAGGGCTAGTCAGAAAAAGCAAAACCATCAAATGGAGAGTGCAGCAGAGAATCTCAGTCCAGGAATTTCTCCAGTTTCCCCTTAGCATTCAGTACTTCTGCCATGAAGATGCGCCCTTTGTAGCTTGCATAAGCTGGGATAACAGTACTAATGTCAATCTCGTCCAGCTTACACCAATACGAATACCAGTTTCTTAATGACAAAGCCTTAGCTCTCTGGAGCCACAAATTGACATCAGATGCTTCATTTGGGTCTTTCAGATCAGGCTCTCTTGTGGTCTTACCCTTGGCACGACTTTTAGGTGCTGCGGCAATGGCAGTTGCAGGTGCTTTACCCCTTCTATCTGCAAAACAAATCAAAAGAAAGGAAAGATGGATATCAGTAACAATGATATGGAACTTCTCAAAAAAAAAAAAAAATTTCGGCAGCATCTCCCCTTAGTATAAGACCAAAAGCAGAAGGCAATACTCAATTTTGAGACCAAGAATTGGCATTAAAGGCACACTTAAGTCTTAGAACTGAGGCTCCCGGTCCAAACAGATGTTCAAAGCACCTTAAGACCTTTTCAGGGAGTAGCAGGTTCGTGTTCAAGCACAAAAATGACATTCTATAATTCCCACAGAGGCTCTAATCACAGAAAGTTAGATGCGTGTTCAGTGATATGCATGTTACTACTCAAAAACAGGTGGATGTTCACTGTGACAACAGCAACAAGTACTAGACAGTCAGGATTGACCGTGATATGAAGAAGTTTTGATAGAGTTTAAGACACAAGGGTTCTTCTCAACCGGATATGGCTGTAAAAAAAAAAAGATGCATCCAGAAATCCAGGCTTGGATTCAGTCATGAACAAACACAAGAGAAGATGAAAAAGAAATTCTTACTAGCCATAGTCTGTGCTTGAGATGATGAAAGAAACCCGAGTCCCGAGTCCTGCTTGGTAACTAAGAGGAAGATGCACCCAGCACCTCTCTGCTTCCACCCTTTCTCTCGGCCTCTTTCAGTTTTCTCTCTCTCCTGGTCTCTCTTTTCTCTCTCTTTCTTCTCTGTCTCTCTCGCTCTGTCTCTCCCGTTCTCTCTCTTCTCTCCCGATTCTCTCTCTTTTCTCTCTTTTCTATCTCTCTCCCGGTCTCTCTCTTTTCTCTCTTTTCTCTCTCTCTCCCGGTCTCTCTCTTCTTTTCTTTTCTCTCTCTCTCTCCCGGTCTTTCTCTCTTTTCTTTGTCCCTCCCGCTCTGTCTCTCCCGTTCTCTCTCTTCTCTCCCGTTCTCTCTCTTTTCTCTCTTTTCTCTCTCTCCCGGTCTCTCTCTTCTTCTCTTTTCTCTCTCTCTCCCGGTCTTTCTCTCTTTTCTCTGTCTCTCCCGCTCTCTCTCTTTCTCCTTTCCTTCTCTCTCTCCCAATTTCTCTCTCTCGGTCTCTCCCTCTTTTCTCTCTCTCACGGTTTCTCTCTCCCTCTTTTCTCTCCCTCTTTCTCCTTTTCTTCTCTCTTTCCCTCTCTCTCTGTCTCTCTCTCACTCTCCTGGTCTCTCTCTCTTTTCTCTTTCTCTCGGTCTCTCCCCTTTTTCTCGGTTTTTTTTTTCTTTGTTGGTTTCAGCTAAAAAAAAAAAAAAACTGTTTGGCCTCCTTACCCATGGTCATCGCAAACTTGAACTGGTGGAGCCCATTGCCGAATCCCCTCGAGCTCAAGTCCTTCCCACAAATACAATTTGGTTATGGTTAAAATCAGTGGAGTCTAAGATCAAGTCTTGATGGATTCCTCCTTCTTCACTACGATCTCTGTGATCTTTTGCAAGTCCTATGAGGGGTCCACTTGGAGTAATTCACCAGAAATAATCCTATTTTTAGGGTATTTCGAGGGAAATTATATATAAAAAAAAAGATGCGGAGTCTCTTTCCAAATCAACTTTGGGTCAAAATTTGATTTCAAACCAATGTCTCAAATTGTTTTTCATCAAAACCCATAAAGGCCAATCTCTTTCAAAATTATATCTCATTTTGTCAAAATTGCATCTCATTTTAAATCATGTCAAGCCAAGTCAAAACCCAAACTTTGATATTTGAAAATGAACCAAAAAATCCATGAAGATCCAAACCCAAATCCATTTTCTCTAAAACTTTTGAATTTCTTAAAACCTCAGGGATTCTTTTTGTGGGTGTTCCCCACATCCCCACAGAGACGCCACTCTGGATATCTGTGAAAAATAGGTTAAAAGAAAATCAAATTCATTTCCAAAATCCAAACAAAATTCATAAACTTCTGAATTTTCTAAATACCTAAGGGATTCCATTATGGGTGTTCCCCACAGTCCCCACGGAGATGCTACTTTTGATATCCGTAAAAATAGGGCAAAGAAATTCAGATTTCTTATGTCTTTTCAAAATTCCGTCATCAAACCCTTTATGGTTTTTATCAAAATTTTCAAATCCCAAAGTTTAGGCCTACAACCTACCTTGACAAACTGTCTTTTCATCAAGCCATCCATCATTCCCACAGATTGGCAATTTCGAGGCACAATGATTATTATACTATAATCATTGCACCTCGAGGGGGCACTTGTTGACCTATAAAAATTGTAAATACTGCAGCGAAGACACCTCATCTCAGCTTAATTTAGGCTACAGAGGTTATTTGCAGATCCTGGGGAATCACTGTGAGAACCGGCATTCCATAAAGATCAAGATAGCTGGAACTCTCAGAGGAAGTTCAAATTTCGGGTTGAACAGAGATCATCAAACTCAAAAGCCACAAACATGTCAGCCTGAAGTCAGTTCCCCCCCCCCCCCCCCCAGGCCAGGGGGTCACTGACCAAAGTCCTGCTTCCCAATGTCCAAAATTAATGAAATTTAGACGCGAAGCTTCAGTCATGCTCAGAAGATACTTTGCAAATTTTCAAGATGAAAAGACTTTGTTTGGCCTAAATTTCATTACATGTCAGCTTAGAGGATAGTAATCCCGAATTTGGGGGTCATCGGCTAAGATCTTACTTCCAGAAGGCCAAAGCAGATAAAATTTGAAACAAATGCTCAAAGAATGCCCCAAGTTATTCTCCCAAAGTTTTAAGTCAAGGGGAGGTTGTTCAGATAGAAAACAAGCTAACTATCTCAATGTGGAGTGAATAGTGACCTAACGCATGCAATGAATAGGTTACTGTTCGAAATCCTACCTCCTCAAATCCAAACTACATGAAATTTGGATGAATACTCCAAGATGTTCTTGACGTCAGTCCCTCCAAGTTTCAAATCAAACCGGGGTCATTTGGGCTTCAAACAGCTGAAATGAGGGCCCACTGTCATAAAAAAGTCAACTGGAGAGTTGACCAAATTCAGATGGTCAAACAAAGCTGAAACTACTGTGACACACTCAAAATAGTGTCAAGAAGTGTTCCTCCAAGTTTCGTGGCGATTGGACGTCGTTTGGACCCCGAACAGGCGGAAACAAGCCATATATGCAAAAGTTCAAGAATGGGCCTTGAGAGTGACCGCGGCCCACAAACAAAAGAAGTTGACCATGTTTAGGTGGTCAAACAGAGCTGAAACTTCTGTGACACATTCAAAATAGTGTCAAAAAGTGTTCCTCCAAGTTTCGTGGCGATTGGACGTCGTTTGGGCCCCGAACAGGCGGAAACAAGCCACATATGCAAAATTCCAAGAATGGGCCTCGGGAGTGACCGGGGCCCACAAACAAAAGGAGTTGACCATTTCAGGTGGTCAAACAGAGCTGAAACTTCTGCGACACACTCAAAATAGTGTCAAGAAGTATCCCACCAAGTTTTGTGGCGATTGGACACCATTTGGGCCCCGAACAGGCGGAAACAAGCCACATATGCAAAATTCCGAGAATGGGCCTTGGGAGTGACCGGGCCCCACAAACAAAAGGAGTTGACCATGTTCAGGTGGTCAAACAGAGCTGAAACATCTGTGACACACTCAAAATAGTGTCAAGAACTGTTCGTCCAAGTTTCGTGGCGATTGGACACACATTTTGGGCCCCGAACAGGCGGAAACAAGCCACATATGCAAAATTCCAAGAATGGGCCTTGGGAGTGACCGGGGCCCACAAACAAAAGGAGATGACCAAGTTCAGGTGGTCAAACAGAGCTGAAACCTCTGTGAAACACTCAAAATAGTGTCAAGAAGTATCCCTCCAAGTTTCGTGGCGATTGGACACCGTTTGGGCCCCGAATACGCGGAAACAAGCCACATATGCAAAATTCCAAGAATGGGCCTTGGGAGTGACCGGGGCCCACAAACAAAAGGAGTTGACCATGTTCAGGTGGTCAAACAGAGCTGAGACTTCTGTAACACACTCAAAATAGTGTCAAGAAGTGTTCCTCCAAGTTTCGTGGCGATTGGACGTCGTTTGGACCCCGAACAGGTGGAAACAAGCCACATATGCAAAAGTTCAAGAATGGGCCTTGAGAGTGACCGGGGCCCACAAACAAAAGAAGTTGACCAAGTTCAGGTGGTCAAACAGAGCTGAAACTTCTGTGACACATTCAAAATAGTGTCAAGAAGTGTTCCTCCAAGTTTCGTGGCGATTGGACGTCGTTTGGGCCCCGAACAGGCGGAAACAAACCACATATGCAAAATTCCAAGAATGGGCCTCGGGAGTGACCGGGGCCCACAAACAAAAGGAGTTGACCATTTCAGGCGGTCAAACAGAGCTGAAACTTCTGCGACACACTCAAAATAGTGTCAAGAAGTATCCCTCCAAGTTTCGTGGCGATTGGACACCGTTTGGGCCCCGAACAGGCGGAAACAAGCCACATATGCAAAATTCCGAGAATGGGCCTTGGGAGTGACCGGGGCCCACAAACAAAAGGAGTTGACCATGTTCAGGTGGTCAAACAGAGCTGAAACTTCTGTGGCACACTCAAAATAATGTGAAGAACTGTTCGTCCAAGTTTCGTGGCGATTGGACACACATTTTGGGCCCCGAACAGGCGGAAACAAGCCACATATGCAAAATTCCAAGAATGGGCCTTGGGAGTGACCGGGGCCCACAAACAAAAGGAGATGACCAAGTTCAGGTGGTCAAACAGAGCTAAAACCTTTGTGACACACTCAAAATAGTGTCAAGAAGTATCCCTCCAAGTTTCGTGGCGATTGGACACCGTTTGGGCCCCGAATACGCTGAAACAAGCCACATATGCAAAATTCCAGGAATGGGCCTTGGGGGTGACCGGGGCCCACAAACAAAAAGAGTTGACCAAGTTCAGGTGGTCAAACAGTGCTGAAACTTCTGTGACACACTCAAAATAGTGTCAAAAAGTATCCCTCCAAGTTTCGTGGCGATTGGACACCGTTTGGGCCCCGAACAGGCGGAAACAAGCCACATATGCAAAATTCCAAGAATGGGCCTTGGGAGTGACCGGGGCCCACAAACAAAAGGAGTTGACCATTTTCAGGTGGTCAAAAAAATCTGAAACTTCTGTGACACACTCAAAATAGTGTCAAGAAGCATCCCTGCAAGTTTCGTGGCAATTGGACACTGTTTGGGCCCCGAACAGGCGGAAACAAGCCACATATGCAAAAATCCAAGAATGGGCCTTGGGAGTGACCGGGGCCCACAAACAAAAGGAGTTGACCAAGTTCAGGTGGTCAAACAGAGCTGAAATTTCCATGAAACACTTAAAATGGTGTCAACCAATATCTCTCCAAGTTTCGTGATGATTGGACATCATTCGGGCCTCAAACAATGGAAAATAGACCGCATATGCAATGTTCCAAAAGTGGGCCTTGTCCGTGACCGGGGCCCAATTAATGAAAAAGTTGACCAACTTCCTGAATTCAAAATTGGCTGAAATTTTTATGACATGTGGAAAATAGTGTTAAGAAGTATCCCTCCAAGTTTGGTGGCAATCGGACTTCGTTTGAGCCCGAAACAGATGAAAATGGGCCACATACGCGAAAACCTGAAATTGGGCCTCGTCCGTGGCCCAGCCTGCGGTCACGGACCTTCAAAGGATGTTTCCCACGATTTTGGTTGGTTTCCCTCCACTCCTCTTCGAAAGCCAACTCCCCACAACTGCTATTAACTCCCCAAAACTGCACAAAACTGATTGGGAGTCTATAAAAAGAGAAAATTTGGAAGAAACAGAGGAACACACACACACATAAGGAAGAAAAGTGAAGAAATTGAAGAAAGTCACCACCTAAGGCAACAAGAAGCAAGCTCCAGCAGCACTTCCACGACCATTCCCACCTTCTTTTCTTAGTTTTGAAGGTGAGCAAGAAAATTCAGAAGGAGAGAAGGAAGGGAAATGGTCAAAGTCCATACTATGTTCGTACGACGCCAATTTTTGAGAGGATGACATTGTCACCTCTGTTTCTCTCATTCGTAGGGCTTCTTAGCCATTACAAGAGTTGTGAAAGAAGTCTCTCTAGGCCTCATTTTGTTCCTTGAAAATGAAAGGTTCAAATGACACAACTCCGACTTCAAATTTGCCCATTTCGGACTTGAAACAAAAATGCAGTCCGTAAGCGTGAATGATGAGTTACAGCGGTTTCAATTGATTCTATGATAAAATGTGATCTTCTTGATGGTTGTCCACCGCTCCAAAGTCATGAGAATGGAGTTCCAACACTTGAAAGAAGTTCCAAGAAAAAACCAGCGCGAACAGCACGAAAAAACGGAGGCACAAGGCCATTGTCTGTCAGTGACCGTGACCACCGGTCACTGGCAGGTTCCAGTGACCGTGGGTGAGTCACGGTCACTGGAAGGCCCCAGTGACCGCGGGTGAGTCACGGTCACTAGAATGGGGCAGTGACCGCTTGTCTCGGTCACCCCCCATTTTTTCCTCTCTTTTGCATTTATTCTTCCACCTTACGTATATTTTCTTGTATTTTCCAAATTGAGATCACATTTAAGACTTGAGGGAGGGGTTGTAAACTTTCAAAATGTATGTAAACAACCTGCATCCCCGCGGTCAGGGCACTTGAACCCATGTAAACAAAAGGGAAATTAATGATGAACTGTAATTATTTCCCATTCTTCTTAACGCTTAAAGTGCGTGAATGTCGGACCTTGATTCCGTAATTCATTTCCACGCCTACATTTTTAAGCGTGATCAGAGGCTTGTAGCGCCAGACCATATGAAGTCAAACAAATATAAGAGCATACATATCTTAGCATAACGTGCATATCA
This sequence comes from Sextonia rubra, assembly GCA_037013555.1. NCBI lineage: Eukaryota > Viridiplantae > Streptophyta > Magnoliopsida > Laurales > Lauraceae > Sextonia > Sextonia rubra. The sequence continues at coordinate 73,648,640 of JASUAD010000001.1, forward strand.
TAACTTGCATACCTTATCCGAATGTGTCGTGCATGTCATCTCAGGTATATATCAAACAAATCACGAGGTCATACAAGTTTAGATGGATCATACGAATCGAACAGAACAAGTAAATCAAACATACCAGAGCAAAAGATATAATGGATGCCATACAGAGCATATAGAAGCAAGATAATAAAAGATATGAAGTCTAATCAAGTCACATGGATCAAACGGGTAGAATCGAACATGCAAGACTGTTGTTCCACCCGGGATTAACCATGGACAGAGCCAGGAAATATCCAATCATTTGCCCTAGCGCAGAATGCGTATTAGAGGGCAAAGACCAAAGCCAAGATGTCATGCAAGTCGGATTACATTAAGGGAATCACGATCCTTTACTAGCCAACCCTATTCTAGTTATCCAGTGTTTCTAACCGTGCATGATGATGTAGTTTTAAGTTTTCCGATGCACCGTTGTCTAGTGTTGCATTATATCTTACATGTGCACTGAAGTCCCTTAAACCAACACCCATGAGGAGGTGCTTAACAACTGGATAATGTACATGAATGAATCGCAGCCCTCGAGATCATTCATGTAACTCTAATCATAAACCATGCACAAGTCAGGGTTGCCTACATTCTAATTCAAAGGTCCTATAAGGTCTCTTCAAAAACCTATCTTTTTCACCTTTTAATGATCTTACCGCTCAGCCGTGGGTAACCTTACGGCTTAACCGTAGGCAGCTTACGGCTTAGCCGTGACCTGCACTGCAGCTTAACCATGATTCCCCTTGCTATTCCTCTGCATTTTCGGCTTAGCCCTATCTTTGTTCTACGGCTCGGCCATGGCGAGGTTACGGCTTAGCCATGACTAGACCGTAGAAGGTCAGCAAAAGTGTCAACTCTCAGTTATTCCAAATTCTGTAACCCTGTATTGATCTATAGCTGGGATACAGCTTAGCCGTAGCACATTATATGGTTTAGCTGTATCCTGACCGTAGAGGAAATCTTAGTTTTATAGTATTTTGGATTCTGAACCGTAGTACAGTTACGGCTTAGCCATAGACTGCACGGGGTTATTTTTTGAACTTGTTACAGAGACAACTGCATGTGTACAAAGATGGCAAAATCATATGAAACAGATGGAAACTAACACAAGTTGGGCTGTAACCAAAATTCACATGCAAGATTACGAGAATTAATCAAAATCAAACACATACCAACATGGTTCATACAAATCATGCTTATACTTGCCTCAAATGAGTTCAAACAAGCTTTGAGTTGTCCTTGGGCTCAATTCACACTTCTAACCACTGATCTAACCCCCATGCATGCAAAGAAGAGAGAAGGAGGACAGAGACGTGAGTGCAAGTCCAAAACTGACATGGAGAAGATGAAGATGAAGAAGAAACCTAAACCAAAGCTTACTTTCACTTCCCACAAGGAATGAACCCAGCTCATGAGTGCACAAATCCCCTCCCTAGCTTGATTGTGGAAGAAGAAAGAAGAAACAAGGAGAGAAGAAGAGGAGAAAACCAACGTGAGGAACTGAAGAGAGAAATAGTCGGTGGAGGCTTGTAAGGATAAGGATTAGGGTAAATTACAAGAAAGTCCAGTCATTCATGTTAATTACAGTTTAAGTCATTTGTGGGTCTAACAGAAACAAACAACATTTTTAGCAAACATTGTAGTTACAAGAAGCAACAAGCATAACAAAAGACACGCGTTGACGTCAAGATGATGCATGAATGACAACGTCTTCCAAACTCTAAAATTACGAAAAAGGGCTTATGACTACCTAAACCAGGTCAAACTCAACCCAACTACCTATCCATAACCCGAAACAAAGCAAAAACAAAGGCAAAACATAATTAGCAACCAATTTCTCATTAATTAGTCCTAAACCGGATTAAGTTGGGTCAGAGTGTTTCAATAGGTTATTCATTGATTATTGGATAAGATATCAAAATGGTCTCAAACACAAATTTCATGTTCTTTTTTTATTTAAATTGATTTGATGCACTAGGTTAAATGTAAATAAGATTTGATCTAAAGGCATTTTCTTTCTTTATGGTAAAACATACAAATTTTTTATTAATTGAAAACTGTCTTGTTAACTGCTGATCAAGTTGGTTGATGGAGATTGTCTGATTAATAAAGGTGGTTATTTGTAAAAACAAAAGGAGGGCAGAAAGCTATTTGTAATTTCTAAAGAATACAAGTGGTTGATGGTATACAGAAGTCCAATGACCTTTTTGTAGGGGTTGTCCCTGAAACTTTCTTTTGTTGGCATTGTCCCATCTGTGCATCCATGGCTTCTTGGGTATCTTAAGGCCGTGCATCCTTCCCACATGTACACATGATTCTGACAATCTAGTGACCAGTCTATCTATGATATAAAGGCTTCAGCAAACTTAGAACAAAATCAGTTTGACCATCCATTTGTTCTCTTAAATTGCGTGGTTAGGAATCACAGATGACACCATCATATCTATGAAAAGTCCTACTTAATGGGTCCAAGTGACTTAACCCTCATTACACATGCCTTGTTAAAAATATTATTAAAACTGTTTTAAAGAAGTAAAAAAAAAAGGCAAGGTTCAAAACCGTTTCAAAATTTCTGTGACACCCATTTTTGGAACAGTTTGAAACCGTTCCAGATTCATTTAGGAACAGTTTCAAACCGTTCCAAATGGACATTTTTTGTGTAGTGTATGCTGATCATGAGCCTCTTACTTTTAAAGAAGTAGCACAAGAAGAATCTTGGAGAATTGCCATAGAGGAAGAAATACACGCCATTAAGAAAAATGATACAGGCTATATGAAGAAAAACACTCATGGAGAAATGCTCATTATATGCATTTATGTTGATGATTTATTATTCACCAGGAACAATCAGATGTTCGAAGAATTCAAGCATGCTATATTCAAGGAGTTTGAGATAACCAATTGTGGGCTAATTTCCTTCTTTCTTAGTATGGAAGTACGGCAACAACCAAATGGTATTTTCATTTCTTAGAAGAAATACGCAAAACAACTTCTTCAGAAATTCAAAATAAGCAATTGCAATGCAGTGAATACGCTTGCAGCAACAAGCTTGAGATTAACAAAAGAAGGAAAAGGAAGAATAATTTATCTGAGACTATTCAAAAGCTTGATTGAAAGTTTAAGGTATCTCACCATCATAAGGCCAGATATTGTCTATACTGTTGAACTTTTAAGCAGATATATGGAAAGTCCAAAAGAGTCTCACTGGGTTGGTGCTTAAAGAATCTGAGGTACATCAAAGGTTCCATGAATTTTGGTCTTTTCTATACATATGGTGACGATGGAGAATTATATGTGTTGGGCCCAAAACTTTTATTTTTGAGTCGAGTCGGTTTACCTAGTTTGAGTCAGGTTGAGAGGGGTTAGATGGACTAATTAAATACTTTTAGGCCTTGGGTCTAAGTTATTTGACCCTTTTAAGTCAAATAGACCTTTTTTGAAATTTTGTAAAACTCATTAGAAAGCAGGAAACCCTTCCTTGTAATTTAGAAAAAAATCTTCACATAATATAAACCCTAAGGTCTTCTCCATTCTTCCATCTTCTTTCTTTTCTCTGCAACCAAGGCCTAGAAGTTCTCCGGGGGAAAACTAAAGTGTGATCTTCAGATCTACTGTTAGCATTGAAATCCAAGCATGTGGATAATTGAAAATAATGTGATTTTGGTTGTTTTGTTGAATAACATGCTTTAAGATGTGGTTTATTTGATTGGTTTTAATGTTTTGATTAGGGTTTAGTAATGAAGATTGATTTCTTGAAGTTAATTTAATGTTTTGATTAGGGTTTAATAATGAAGAATGATTTCTTAATTTTGATTTAAAAAAAGGAAAGATATAAAAAATATAGAAATAAAAAAATAAAAAAAAGGCAGCAAGGGTGCAGCAGCGCAGTGGCTGTTGCCTGCGCACGCCACGTAGCACTGTTGTCTGGGCTGCTGCCACCCTACACAAGTCGGGTATGCATAGCTGGGTCAAGCTGCAGCCTGGCCCAGTCAGCTGGGCTTACTACTACAGGCCTAGCTAGCTGCTGGGCTGGGCTGGCTAGGCTTGGGTCTACTAGGATTGGGCTACAAAACTAGTGTATTAGTGGAGATCTTATGTTATTTATTTTGGACTGTTATGTGGGTTTCCATAGTAATTAACATGATTAGAATCTTAATTAATATTTCATTAGATGTGCTTAGAATTATATTTTTGTTTATTTATAAGATTAATTTGAACTTAATTAGTCATGTGCAATTAGTATTTTGATTGTTTCAGTTGGGATTTAGTTAAGATGTAATTAGGATTAAGACATTAATTATAAATAATTTAGAATGTTGGGTTTTGATTAATGGCTTAGTATATCAATAGTGATTTGATTTTATTATTTAATTCTTATTTAGGTGTTATTAGAAGTTTAGTTAGAATTGTTTATAATTTAAATGAGGTTTGAGTACTTGAGATTAATAATGTATTAGATTGATTAGAATTTAATTAAGATGTAATCAGGAGTGATTAAGTCTTAGTTAAAAAGTATTTGAAATTCTAATTTTTGGATTATTGATTGATTTTAATTTCGAAATTGAATCTGGGATTTAGATCTTTTGTTTTATATAAAATGATAAGGTATTTTTATATACAACAATGTTAATTAAGGACTTAATTGTTCTCTCTCCCTTTTTATCATAAATTTGATTAAGTTTGGATTTAGAATTTGAATATCATTTACCCAATTTATAACACATACTAAATATACATAATTGGATTAGATGGACACTTGTTTTTCTTAGAAAAGCTAATTGAATGTTCACATGAAAATTGGACTGAATTCAGAATAGGAATATGAGATTCGAGATGCACCACAGAATAGATATTGGAAGTAGGATATTAGCATCATGGACACCCATTCCCATTGTGAAAGAGAGTTGGTTCTCATGTGTATATTAACTAGCCATGACTGTTAGGTGGATTAGTGATTACAGTCAGAAAACCTTAATTGACACACAATCATAATACCTTTTAAATTAAGTAATCAAGTACTAAAATTGATACTAGGTTTAATTTTATAAAGTGAGAGTTCCATAGCATGATTTATTGTGCATCGGTAGACATATGTATTTGTATAAATATATATATTTTTTTTTAACCAACTGCAGTTTAGAGGTGGACGTACGCCATCGGATTAGTGTGTATGTGAAATATAGTACACAGCTGTGCCATTTGTTATATCAAGGGGGAATACCCATTTTTGTATATCTGTCTGCGAGAAATATTTGTTTTTGTATATTATATTTGGGGGAGTACCCATTTTTTGTATATTATATCTACAAGGATACCCGTTTTTATGCATTCATGCAATAGGGTTTGTATTCAGTTTATTTTGGGTTAGAATGAATATTATGTTTTAATTCAATTGATTAACACCATTGCTTGCAGTTTACCCTCTTGCCAGATTACGTTAATATGACCCACTACTTTTAGTGTCTAGGTTTCATTACTGGTACTGAACCAGAGGGTTAAGCATCGCAGGGGATTCCGCCAAATGGCGGAGTTGTTGAGTGGAGCACCGATGACATCATCTGAAGTGTCCTAGTATTGGTGTTCAGATCGGAACTTTAAATTATGCAATAAAGATATGTTTGGGCCATTAGTTTATTAATTAAATTTATTTATTTTGAAATTTTAATTTTAATTATTATGCTTCGAAGCACTTGACCTTGACTTTATTATTATTGAGATTTGTTCCATGATTGGTGCATGATACTCATCTGCATAGATTATGGATTTTAACTCTGCGTATGATTATAGTTGCTTGATCACCAAGCATAGCCTCATGAAGGACTTCGATCCAACTGGAATTGGGGCTCATATTGTTTACGTAAGAAAGATTTTAATTGACCCCAATTCTCACACCCTTAGAATTGAGTTTGGATTCGACCCAGTTTTGGGGGTATGACTATATGGTTATTTAGATAGTGATTGGGGTGGTGATCAAGATGAAAGGAAAGACGTCACTAGATATATTTTCTATCTTGGATCTACCGCATTCACATGGATTTCCAAAAGGCAGAGCATTATAGACCTATCTACTTGTGAAGCTGAATATGTAGCCGTTGTGAAGCAATATGGCTGAAAAATCTTCTAGAAGAATTTGATCACCCACAAAAAAAGATCCACAATCTTATATATGGATAACAGTTATGCCATCAAACTTGCCAAAATCTAGTACTCCATGGAAGAAGCAAGCATATTGATATCAAATTCCACTTCATAAAAGCTCATATGAAGCAGAAAACAGTAAAGCTAGAATATTGCAACACCGCAGAGCCAGTAGCAGACATCTTCACTAAAGCTTTGGAAACAAAGACATTCACAAAACTAAGGACAAAGCTTCGTACGAAGATACTTCTATTTTTTAAGATAAAAAAAGTCAGCATTAAGGGGGAGAGATGTTCGCAATACCGACTTTTGAAACATCATCCAGGGCCCCTGATTGCCGAGATGATCAAATGGTGAACTCTACGTCGCCTCCACATCTCATCTCATCATCAAAATTTGTAGCCACCTGATCATATGAATCAAAGTGCACCACGTATGCACTGCATCGCATACCATCATCACTTTTGTGTAGCCGACTTGATCAAATGGATGTGGGTGGACCACGTCCCACTTGCATCACCTTTTGTAGCCGACTTTCATCAAGGGTTTGAAAATGAAACTTGTCTCATTTCGTCATCGTAGTGCCGTGTAGAAGCTCCACGTTATCATGATGAAGCATCTCGTAGCACCTTATGATAATCAGCTACGATACACAGCACCGTGGCCCACTCCATTACCACAAAAAACACTTCACTGCCTATGCCCACGACCCTCGTAAATGTATGAGGCCTCAGGCCCTTTTGTAATGTATTGAGTGCATTACAGTAGTGAGTGCTACATTAAACTGGTGAGATTATTTTGTATCAGACTGCCTCTTATTTTATTTCTGTGGACCCACCTAAAATTTTCTATAATTTTCTTAGAATAATAAAAATAAATATATATATATATATAATATAAATCATGCATGTTTCCTGATAAAGATTTTTGCTCGGGACTACCAAAAATCTGATTGGGGGTGTTTTAGAATTTGTGCAAACAACCTTAGGATTGGCCCCACTGAAGATGCAAATTTGTTCTATATTGATTGCCTTTGATGGATCTTCAAGTTTCTTGAATTGTAGAGAGGTGGAGCCCACTAATGTGGCTGGCCGTGCAACACAAATCTTGGGCTGAGTATGGACGCCCAAAGTGCTAGAGAGTCTCCTCTTTATTCTGTTATCAATGCTTCCTTCCTTCTTGAATTATCTCCCTTTCTTGATTTGGATTTTGAGATAATTAAAAGATAAGACATCTTTTAATTCTTGGTAAAAATTTGAAGTCAGATCCATAGGGATACATGCTTGCTTCGCTTTTCAAATTTCTGAGACTTTTTTTACACAACTTTCTAATTGTAATCTTCAAAGAATCTTTATGGAAGTTTCATCATTTTGGGCTCAAAATTGAAATCCATTATGATGGAGATTGAATTTTCACATCTTTAGCATATGTCAAGGATTATTTCTAATATATAATATTCATGTGCATATGTCCCTCACATTTTTTTCGTGAGAACTCAAGGTGGGGCCCATCTATCGCTCAATCCAAACATTGCAATACACATGGAACCCCTTGATAGTTGCATACCCCAGTTTTTTGTCAGATCCAAATTTATTAGACCATTAAATCAACATGCCTCAATTCAAATGGAATAGATTTGTGGGCTACGGATGAAAAGGTTTGGACATGTGATTGGAGTCAAATTTAATATTTAGGATGGTCTTGCATGGATCTTTCCATCCCCTTGGCCTCATCCCTTGGTGCGGTCCACAATAGGCCCCATGAAAGGGCCCCATGAAGGAGTATCCACAATCTCTTCGTGATGGACGTATGCATAGTGAGGGGAGGATATGTGTGAAGATTTTCAATATATATAGGTTTTAATCCTATGAGAAGTGTTCTCACACACCTACCATGAGAAATTTTTATGAGGCCCACTTGTGGGTCCCATTTAGTGATGCTACCAAGGGTAATGAAAAGATATATGTGGGACTGTCACATCCCGAGCCCAGGGACCGAGGGTCAGAGAAAGTCTAACCAATGACACACGTACTCCCGTGCACGTACACTTAGACCCCGTCCAAGCATACACACACAAGGGATCATTCACACGTGCAAATAACTGTACGCGGAAGCTGTACGTATCAAGGCATACCACAACATACCCAAAATGACATAGGAGATTACAAAAACATTAACTGCTGACAAGAACAATTACAATAACGTATGACAATATAGCGGGCTTACAACAATCAAAAATCAAAATACAGATATCACTCAAGCCCACATTACAAGTACAGAAAATCCCCTCAATAGACTCGGACTCAAATGAATGGGGAGAACAAAATGATGCAAACCGTACTCTGGAGGATGGATCAAGTCCACTCCTCTAGGCCGGAGGGGGCCTCGCGAGCCTCTCCTGGAGTCGGGTCGACCGACGCAGGATCGGGAGAGGGATCTGAGCCTGCAACACCCAAAGACAACTAATAAGTACAACGACTTAGCAAAATATAAGCCACAAGAAGATAACACGAATTGTATCTAAATGAGCAATAGTCATAATACAAGATCTATAGAGAGCATGTTCGTATACTAAGCAATTATGCAAATGAATAAGCATGCTGTAAGAATCATAAACAGATAACAGTCAAAGTGGCTACTACATTGGCCATTTTCTCCTTTACGAGAGCAGTCAGAATGAGAACACCAGCGACCGGGCCAGGGTACGCATGGGTCTCTAGTTCCCGGGGTCCGGAGTCCCAGGACATAACACTCTGCAGAGGCAAACACATAAACTAAACCAAAGTTAACCCCGTCGGGTATCCTAAGGCCGAGGCTCAGTAGTGCCATATAACAATCACAATCAAATTGGATGATGCACCTCAATCAATCAATCAATCATATCATATCACATACAGATCTCACATATCACACTGAATGAACAATAGAAAGTGCATCACATAAACTGATACGGATACTGATACTGAATGCAGTTAAGCAATAACGGAAGGTACTGAATGCAATTAAGCAGTAACTTAATCTCTGACTCAAGTGCTAATGCAAGTACTCCAGTGAAGCAACAGTAAGTACAATACACAATAATAGAATGGTCCCGCCCGGGCTTCGCTCTGGGGTTGCTGCATTTCCCACAGAATCGAGAGGTCCAGCGCAGAACACATAAGAGGGCATAACCGAAATCAATATGCTGTACAATCCAACAAATCAAGTACTTATACGAATCAAGGTCAATTACAAGCCAATCCTACACTAATTATCCAGCGTTTCTAACCGTGCATATTGATGTAGTTTTAAGTTGTCCGATGCACCATTGTCTAGTGTTGCAGTGTCGGAAATGTGCACCGAAGTCCCTTAAACCAACACCCATGGGGAGGTGCTAAACAATTGGATAGCTGTCCATGAATGATTCGCAGCCCTCGAGATCATTCATGTCATTCAGACATTCCATTGGGCATGTTCAGGTTCGCTACATTCTAACATGAAGGTCATATACGGTCTTTTGCTTAAACCTAGTCCTTTTCATTCAATTCTCAGGGTCTCACGGTGTAGCCGTAGGTGACCTTTCGGCTTAGCCGAATCATCTTACGGCTTAGCCGTAATATGCACTGCGGCTGAGCCGAGGTTCCCCAAAATGTCCATCCGGATTCACGGCTCAACCGTATTTTACTCTACGGCTCAGCCGTATCCTGGTCCACGGCTTAGCCGTAGGACAACATACGGCTTAGATCAGGCTGGGCCGTAGAAGAATCGCGTTTTGCCAACTCTCAGTTATTTTCAGATGTCAGTCTGTACTGTTCTACGGTTAGGGTTACGGCTGGGTCTCGGCTTAGCCGTAAGCCATTTTACGGCTTAGCCGTAGCACATTTCACGGTGTAGCCGTGAGTGCACGGAGTCATTTTTCCTGTAACAGGTACAGTCATACAGAAACTGAACAAAACGACTGGAAACAAGAAGATAACAGCAGAATGGGCTCAATAGGGCTGTCTGACACTGAGAAACACAATGAAGAATAAAACACAACAATCAAATCCATATTAATCAGTGTTCATACTACTTGGGCTTATACTTGCCTCACAGATGGAAATCACTTCGTTGCTTTGGCTCAGTCCACTGGAAACTCACACAAATGAGCTCCTTTCCTCCTTCCACACGAATCAGAAACGAAGAAGGAACGAGAGGAAGAGAGCTGAACGGGAGAGAGAGACGAGCTGATAGAGAGAGCTGAGAGAACGATCGAGAGAAAGAGAAGGGAGTTGGTGGGATATTTATAACTTAAAGTGAGTCAATTTTACATATAAGTCCCAACAGCTCACACAAATGTCAGTTTGAGTCAAATGACGGTCCAACGAGAGCAAACAAAATCATTCGGATCCAAGACAGTTACGAAGATCGACAAGCTCAACGAAACACACGCGATGACGTCAGAATGACGCAAAACTGACAAGGTCAACCAAAAGCCAAAATTACGAAAAAGGACTCGAACTACCTAGACCAAGTCAAACTCACCCCAAACACTCTCTCTAAGGCTCAAACCAAAGAAAAACAAAATCAAAACACACTTGATGATAAGGGTCGGAGTGTTACATCCTCCCCCACTTAGACATCATTCCGTCCTCGGAATGAACGCGTACCTGAGCAAAAAGGTAAGGATACTGACGCGCCATCTGATCTTCTATTTCCCACGTGGCTTCATCAGGTCCATGATGTTCCCAGAGTACCTTGACCCATCGGATAGTCCTCGTACGCAAGAGCTGTTCTCTGGTCCCAACAATACGGAGCGGACGCTCAACGTATGACGCATTTGGTTGCATCTGAATATCATCGTAACGAATCACATGCGTCGGATCTCGAACATACTTGCGAAGCATTGATACATCGAAAACGTCGTGTACTCCAGAAAACTCCACGGGAAGAATCAATCTGTACGCTAGATCGCCAATCCGGCTCTTGATCTCAAATGGACCCACATATCTTGGCGCTAACTTGCCCTTTTGACCGAATCGTATTGTACCTTTCATCGGTGAGACCTTCAAAAATACCCAATCACCAACCTGAAATGCCAATGTTCTTCTTCTCGTATCTGCATAGCTCTTCTGTCTCGATCGGGCAACCTTCAAATTGTCAATGACCTTCTGAACTTTCTCTGTAGTCTCAGCAATGATTGTCGGTCCATGGAAACTCCTTGTTCCAACTTTTTCCCAGCAAACAGGACTTCTACATTTCCGTCCATACAAAGCTTCATAAGGTGCCATCCCAATACTCTCGTGGAAACTATTATTATATGCAAACTCGCACAACGAGAGATGCAGATCCCATTCTTTCTCAAAAGTCAATACACTGGCCCGTAACATATCCTCGAGCGTCTGAATAGTTCGTTCGGACTGTCCATCAGTCTGCGGGTGATACGCCGTACTGAAGCTCAACTTCGTTCCCATGGCTTCCTGAAATGCTCTCCAAAACGACGAAACAAAGCGGCTGTCTCGATCAGACACAATCGATACAGGCGTACCATGTAGTCTAACGATCTCATCAACGAACTTCTTCGCCATCTCGGAAAATGTCATGCCTTTCTTGAATGGAAGAAAATGGGCTGTCTTCGTCAATCTGTCCACGATCACCCAAATGGCACTATTCTTCTTGCTCGTCAGGGGTAAACCCGAAACGAAGTCCATCGTAATGTGCTCCCATTTCCACTGGGGAATATGCAATGGATGTAAGGAACCTGGAGGTCTCTGATGGTCAGCTTTCACCTTTTGGCAAGTCAAACATCTGGCAACAAACCCAGCAATTTCTCTCTTGATATTATTCCACCAGAATCTGTCCTTAAGAGCTCGGTACATCTTCGTACTTCCAGGGTGCATAGAATAACGTGCATGGTGTGCTTCGGTCATCAAACTCTCCTTCAAAGCATCTACTGCTGGCACACATAATCTGCTCCTGAAATACAAGACATCACTCTCCAAGCGAAAGTCTGGTCGATCTGCAATGTTATCCCGAATTCGCTTCAACATCGCATCCTCAAACTGCTGGTCTTTAATACGCTGAATGATGTCAGGCTGAAAGCTCACTGTACTGGCAAGTGTCAAACAGTTCTCCACCAATCGCAGTTCCACTGGCTGAGCATGCCTCACAAAATAAAGGCTGTCCAAGGCCTGAAGAATCTCCGATTTCCTACTCAAGGCATCTGCAATAACGTTGCCTTTCCCTGGATGATATTTAATGGGGAAGTCAAAATCTTTGATCAACTCAAGCCACCTTCGCTGTCTCATATTCAACTCAGACTGCGTGAAGAGATACTGTAGACTATGATGATCTGAATGCACTTCAAATGTCACGCCATACAAATAATGTCTCCACATCTTCAACGCAAAAACGATGGCTGCCAATTCTAAATCATGTGTGGCATAGTTCTTCTCATGCTCCCGGAGTTGCCTCGAGCCATAGGCAATCACCTTGCCATGTTGCATCAAAACACATCCCAAACCGACTCGAGAGGCATCAGAGTAGATCATAAATCCTTCATGCCCATCCGGTAACGTCAAGACTGGAGCCGAAGTAAGCTTCTCCTTCAACATACGAAAATGGTGCTCACAGTCGTCCGTCCAAAGAAAAGGAACATTCTTCCTGGTCAATCGAGTCAACGGTGCAGAAATCTTGGCGAAATCTTGAATAAATCGACGATAATAGCCAGCCAATCCAAGAAAACTCCGTATCTCCATCACTGTCTTCAGGCTGGGCCAATTCATCACTGCCTCAACTTTCGTCTGATCCACTGCCAACCCATCTCGTGAAATGGTATGACCAAGAAAAGCTACCTGTTCGAGCCAAAAATCACACTTCGACAATTTGGCATATAAGCGATGCTCTTTCAACAACTGCAAGGCTCGACGTAGATGTTTCTCATGCTCCTCTGGGGTCTTCGAATATACTAAAATATCATCAATAAAGACCACCACGAATCGATCCAGGAAAGGAGCAAAGATCCGATTCATCAAGGCCATAAAGGCAGCAGGTGCATTAGTTAATCCAAATGGCATCACGAGAAACTCAAAATGTCCATACCGCGTCCTGAAAGCAGTCTTCGCGATATCTTCTTCCTTCACCCGGAGTTGATGATACCCCGATCTTAGATCAATCTTGGAGAAATAAGCGGCACCTTGAAGTTGGTCAAACAACTCATCAATACGCGGCAATGGATATTTATTCTTGATAGTGACTTTGTTCAATCGCCGGTAGTCTATGCACATCCGTAAGGTACCGTCCTTCTTCTTCACAAACAGCACTGGAGCTCCCCACGGTGACACACTCGGCCGTACGAAACCCTTCTCCAAAAGATCTTGCAATTGCGTCTTCAATTCAAGTAACTCAGTAGGGGCCATACGATAACGAGCTAAACTAATGGGTGCTGTACCGGGCACTAGATCGATCGTGAATTCTACATCTCGGGCAGGGGGTAACTCGGGTACTTCCTCCGGAAATACATCCGGGAACTCACGTACTACCGGAATCTCATCCAACTGCTTCACCTCCTTCTTCTCCGAGACGAAAGCAAGAAAACCTGCACAACCTCTGCGTATTAAACGATCCGCCTTGCATGCGGAGATGACACGCCTCGGGCATCTCTCCTGATTGCCCTCGAAACGAAACCCCTTCTCAAAATCGAAGTAAATCGTCCTGTTGTAACAGTTAACACAGGCACGATACCGCGCTAGCCAGTCCATTCCAAGGATCACATCGAAATCCAACATGGACAACAAGATCAAATCAACTGGCAGCTGGCGACCTTCAATCACCACGTTGCACTGAGGGTAGTATACACTACACTCCACTCTTTTGCCCACAGGAGTGGACACTACTAACAAATAGGGTAGCGGCTGAGGGGGTTGAGGTAACTGTTCTGCAAAATGAGGTGCAACATACGAACGCGTAGATCCCGAATCAAATAGTGCATGTGCTTCAGCTCGGGCAATGAGAACTTTACCTTCCACCACATTCGCATCTTCCGCATGATCATGAGAGGCTGCATACACGCGGGCAGTCTGACGCTGCGGCTTCTGGTTCTGGCGAGACGGCTGGGGGCTGTTCGAAGCTGCAGAACTCAGAGACTTGGATGACCCCATAGATCTAGAGGACTGGAAGGTCCTGGCTTTAGGGCACTGAGCTATCTTATGCTCCATAGATCCGCAACTCAAACAAGCTCCGGACTTCTTCCAACACTTCTCCGTCGGATGTCCCAGTCCACAAAACTCGTATCTGCTCCCGGAGAAACTCGAAGTGCCTTGCTTTCCTTTCCATTTCTTCTGAATCTGTCCCTTGGACCCCACTGGTGCACTCCTCTTGAAGTTCATAGCTCTCTCTGCTAGGTGGTTGGCTTCTGCAGCATGTGCTCTATCGACCGCATCATCAAAAGTAGCTGGTCTCTGAAAGGCAGTCACAAAATTCGCGTATCTCGGATGCAAACCAGTGATGAAACGATTCACCTTCTTCTCCTCAGTATTGATCATGTCCTCGGCAAAATGGGACAACTGGATGAAGCGGTGAATATACTCTGAAACGGTCAGCTGCTGCTGCTGTAAGGCCAGAAACTCAACCTCCTTCACATGCCGAACATGAGCAGGGATGAACTTTCGTCTGAACTGTTTCTGGAATGTCTCCCACACCGTTTCACTGGGCATGGTCAGATAGGCTGCACTAACACTCTTCCACCAGGTCTTTGCTACCTCTCGAAACATCGATGCTGTAAGCATAACCTTCTGCCGATCATCACAGACAATGGTGGAGAAGAGATCCCCGGTATGCTCTAGCCACTGATCAGCCTTCAACGCATCTTCATTGCCGTAGAATTCTGTGGCTCCACGTTTCCTGAATTTATCGTACAACGCATTTGGATCGCTCTCTTTAGGCTGGAAAACCACTTGCTGCTCTACAGGCCGCTGAACTGGCGCTTGACTCTGTCGGTCTACGATCGAAATGACCTGTGCTTGCAAAGAATGGATCGCCTGTAGCATAGTCAATAAACGCTCGTCAAAATTCACAAGTGGCTGTGGAGCGGCTGATCCACTCTCATTATCGCCCTGATTGTTGGTGTCGTGTGTTCCAGATCCCGATGCCATAGCCTGCAAAACACAAAAGTCAATCTGCTATCACACTCGGTAACTCACACAGACTCACAAGACAAGGGGACCAAGCACCACAGTCCAAGACTGGACTACGGAATCTCACCACGTCCTATATGCCTACATGCTTACAGACTAAGATAGAGACAATGCTCTGAGAGACGATGCTCTGATACTATACAATACGTATGTCACATCCCGAGCCCAGGGACCGAGGGTCAGAGAAAGTCTAACCAATGACACACGTACTCCCGTGCACGTACACTTAGACCCCGTCCAAGCATACACACACAAGGGATCATTCACACGTGCAAATAACTGTACGCGGAAGCTGTACGTATCAAGGCATACCACAACATACCCAAAATGACATAGGAGATTACAAAAACATTAACTGCTGACAAGAACAATTACAATAACGTATGACAATATAGCGGGCTTACAACAATCAAAAATCAAAATACAGATATCACTCAAGCCCACATTACAAGTACAGAAAATCCCCTCAATAGACTCGGACTCAAATGAATGGGGAGAACAAAATGATGCAAACCGTACTCTGGAGGATGGATCAAGTCCACTCCTCTAGGCCGGAGGGGGCCTCGCGAGCCTCTCCTGGAGTCGGGTCGACCGACGCAGGATCGGGAGAGGGATCTGAGCCTGCAACACCCAAAGACAACTAATAAGTACAACGACTTAGCAAAATATAAGCCACAAGAAGATAACACGAATTGTATCTAAATGAGCAATAGTCATAATACAAGATCTATAGAGAGCATGTTCGTATACTAAGCAATTATGCAAATGAATAAGCATGCTGTAAGAATCATAAACAGATAACAGTCAAAGTGGCTACTACATTGGCCATTTTCTCCTTTACGAGAGCAGTCAGAATGAGAACACCAGCGACCGGGCCAGGGTACGCATGGGTCTCTAGTTCCCGGGGTCCGGAGTCCCAGGACATAACACTCTGCAGAGGCAAACACATAAACTAAACCAAAGTTAACCCCGTCGGGTATCCTAAGGCCGAGGCTCAGTAGTGCCATATAACAATCACAATCAAATTGGATGATGCACCTCAATCAATCAATCAATCATATCATATCACATACAGATCTCACATATCACACTGAACGAACAATAGAAAGTGCATCACATAAACTGATACGGATACTGATACTGAATGCAGTTAAGCAATAACGGAAGGTACTGAATGCAATTAAGCAGTAACTTAATCTCTGACTCAAGTGCTAATGCAAGTACTCCAGTGAAGCAACAGTAAGTACAATACACAATAATAGAATGGTCCCGCCCGGGCTTCGCTCTGGGGTTGCTGCATTTCCCACAGAATCGAGAGGTCCAGCGCAGAACACATAAGAGGGCATAACCGAAATCAATATGCTGTACAATCCAACAAATCAAGTACTTATACGAATCAAGGTCAATTACAAGCCAATCCTACACTAATTATCCAGCGTTTCTAACCGTGCATATTGATGTAGTTTTAAGTTGTCCGATGCACCATTGTCTAGTGTTGCAGTGTCGGAAATGTGCACCGAAGTCCCTTAAACCAACACCCATGGGGAGGTGCTAAACAATTGGATAGCTGTCCATGAATGATTCGCAGCCCTCGAGATCATTCATGTCATTCAGACATTCCATTGGGCATGTTCAGGTTCGCTACATTCTAACATGAAGGTCATATACGGTCTTTTGCTTAAACCTAGTCCTTTTCATTCAATTCTCAGGGTCTCACGGTGTAGCTGTAGGTGACCTTTCGGCTTAGCCGAATCATCTTACGGCTTAGCCGTAATATGCACTGCGGCTGAGCCGAGGTTCCCCAAAATGTCCATCCGGATTCACGGCTCAACCGTATTTTACTCTACGGCTCAGCCGTATCCTGGTCCACGGCTTAGCCGTAGGACAACATACGGCTTAGATCAGGCTGGGCCGTAGAAGAATCGCGTTTTGCCAACTCTCAGTTATTTTCAGATGTCAGTCTGTACTGTTCTACGGTTAGGGTTACGGCTGGGTCTCGGCTTAGCCGTAAGCCATTTTACGGCTTAGCCGTAGCACATTTCACGGTGTAGCCGTGAGTGCACGGAGTCATTTTTCCTGTAACAGGTACAGTCATACAGAAACTGAACAAAACGACTGGAAACAAGAAGATAACAGCAGAATGGGCTCAATAGGGCTGTCTGACACTGAGAAACACAATGAAGAATAAAACACAACAATCAAATCCATATCAATCAGTGTTCATACTACTTGGGCTTATACTTGCCCCACAGATGGAAATCACTTCGTTGCTTTGGCTCAGTCCACTGGAAACTCACACAAATGAGCTCCTTTCCTCCTTCCACACGAATCAGAAACGAAGAAGGAACGAGAGGAAGAGAGCTGAACGGGAGAGAGAGACGAGCTAAGAGAGAGAGCTGAGAGAACGATCGAGAGAAAGAGAAGGGAGTTGGTGGGATATTTATAACTTAAAGTGAGTCAATTTTACATATAAGTCCCAACAGCTTACACAAATGTCAGTTTGAGTCAAATGACGGTCCAACGAGAGCAAACAAAATCATTCGGATCCAAGACAGTTACGAAGATCGACAAGCTCAACGAAACACACGCGATGACGTCAGAATGACGCAAAACTGACAAGGTCAACCAAAAGCCAAAATTACGAAAAAGGACTCGAACTACCTAGACCAAGTCAAACTCACCCCAAACACTCTCTCTAAGGCTCAAACCAAAGAAAAACAAAATCAAAACACACTTGACGATAAGGGTCGGAGTGTTACAGGGACCACTCTAAATATCAAGTTTGGGCCAAATCACATGTTCCTAACCCTTTTATCCATGGCTCACAAAGCCAATCCATTCGGATTAGTGCACTGTCGATCCAAAAATCCAATAAATTCGGATTTGATCAAAACTTGGGGCGTGTAACTATCAGGAAGGTCCCGATGTATTGCTAGATTTGGATTGGGAGATAGATAGTCTTCACCCAGACTTCTCACAAAAAAGTTGTGAAAACTAGTTTTTATAGGATTATTTTCCTCTCTCTCTCTAGATATATACACACACATGCATACCAAGTACAAGAGCCAAGGACAAAATGCATTTTTTTTTCCAAGTTGGCCCAGTGGCCACCAGAGTGTAATTATGGATTCTCATGAGCTAACTAGGTGAGGGATATTCAAGCCTGGCCTGACTTTGGAAGCATAGGCCGAGGCACTGTCCAAGTCCAACTTGTACTAGAAAAACTAGGCCCAAGCCCATCCAAAGGGGGGGTCGTTAAAGCCTAGTTATATTGCACATAGAGGTTCTCAATTTCCAATGTCATTGCCAAAAAAAAAGCTTAAAAACTAGTGTAAGCGTCTCCATGTTACGTTGCTCATACTTTGCATAATCTCTTGAGTTAGAGGTCATTGGATACACACAATAATGTTGATCTTCATATATTGATTTCATAACTCAAGGCATGATCGTTTAACACACACAGGATCACAAAATTCTCATCTTATTATCCACACGATTCAGAATATGATAACTGAATCAAATCACATTACCCCTAAGTTCCAGCAAGATTTTAAATTGATCAAATCACAAATGGACCATAAAAGGTTAAGATATAATGATCTAAGCACATGTAGAAAGCTCAGCAGTTTTTATACGCGCAACGGTAGAATTAGGAAACACGCCATATATTTGATTTAAGGATGATCAAGGTCTGAACAAATACGTGCAGAATTTTTAAAATTTGACTTGTTGATCCAAAAATTTTGGTTTTGTTTCAAATTTGGAGGATTTTTCTTTGTAAAAATCAGTTTTTCTGTTTAAACAAAATTCAAGATCTCTTTCACCTCATAAATGTAAAAATCACCCTAAGCATCATTTATCATATTAAGCATAAACTGTCAAAGGCATGCAAACCTAAGCATAATTTATCAAAATATGCATAACGATCAAAAGTAATATATTAAAAACATAAATCAAAGGTCAGCCTAAAGCATGAATACAAATCTATTATTCTAGGCATACAATTAAAGAGACATAAAAACAATAGATCAACTATATTAACTGAAAATTAATGTACTTAACTTCATCCAAGTGCTCTCATCTAAAAGTTTACTCCACTATTGAATAGAACTTTAGCAATTTCTTCATAAAAAAGGTTAAATCTTTACAATAGTTCTCTCAAAAGCTCTCTCTTATACTCCTATATTCTAAAACAGGGCTCCAGAATATTTAAAATGTTTCTGAAATAACACTATCTAGAGAAAAAAAAAAAAGATGAGAGAGGAGACAGAAAGGAATTTCTTCATTGAAGGGGAGATGGGATGATGTGTAGATGAGGTGATGATGCGCTCTTCACATTCACTTATGGCTCTTTTTATAATAATGGCTGCCCTTATCTTCTTATCATCATTCACCCATAAGATGGGCCATCAAATTGGAGGGAGAAGTATCATAGGATTTCTCTTGATAAACCTTGTGCTCATTGGACTTCTTTTAAACAGAAGATGTTATGCATGCATGCTTACATAATGTGTCACACCCATTCCATGTAGGCCCAAGTGATCAATCTTTACCTTAAAGCTATCCATAATGGACCCACTTCATATGAAGTTTAAGTGGCTTGAATTTTCTTTTGAAGTGGAAACACCTAATCATGGTTGGCAGTAAGCCGCTTTGGCTGCCTAGGTAAATGGCGTGCATGGCACATGAGCTGCTGGGCTCACCTTTGATAAACCTTTAATTTCCTTCAATATTGGAGAAGTGTGGTCCACCAAGAGGACTGGCCGTACAACTTTGAGTGGAGGAAATCAAGGACAGCCATGTGGCCTTATCTACTCATGCCTTGTCTTTAGTGCCTTTCAACTTTTATCTCCAATTTGAACTACAGAAAGATGATTAAGAGGAGGTGGTCTCTTAAACAATTTGGATAAAATTCAAATTGTGATATGCGTCCAAGAGGTACTGGCATCATCAATTCTTCTTATCAAAAAATCTTCTTGGGATTAGAATCTTGAGAGAATCTTCGATCTTTTCTTGGTAATTTAGGATAACGAGAGAAAATTATCTCAAAATTTTCCAACAAAATACAATTCAAATCCAATTAGTGTGGGACGTGCAAGACTATGTGTATGACCCATCAATGTGTCATTGGCAAACACAATTTCATGACACTTTCATGAAATTTCTTCAGTTATCCAAAGGGATAATTTGAGGTGTGTAAGATGAGTGGATCCCTTCTCTAAAGGCATTTGCATGTGTGAGCTTCGAGGTAAGCCCATGATCGAGTCCTGAGTGTTCTCCAAGTCCCTCCTATAGCTTGTGCGGGTCCTATATTTCCTGCACATTAAAATTAAACCAATGAAATGTTGAAGAGCCTACAATTGAAGCGAGATCCATCTAGACAGAGTTTTACTTCAACTAAGACTCTTTGAAGAAATATTACAAAAATTCTTAAATAATGTAGAAAATGTGTAAAAATTGTGCAAATTCTAAGTTCTAGGTGAAAATCCATGAATTTAAATAAAAAATATGCAATTCACTTAATTAAGTCCTAATCCATCTTAAATGACGCATAAATATGTAAATTTATAAACTTAACAGGTTTCTTTGAAAAAGATCAAAACCAGTGAATTCCACTTGCGAATGAAAACTCTATTGAAATACACGCTCCGTAGTTTTTCTTAAAACCAGTGTTGGTTTGCCAAAAAGCAGTTTTTAACATAAAATAGTTTTGACAGCTGATTGTAGGAAATTCATATAATATTCTACAAAACTCAGAAAAGTATGATTTTAATTCGGTTGGTTCGACGACTCAAAGAACTACAACATTTTTTATGAAGACACTAAAAATAAGCTCCTTAGTAAATATTTTAGGACTAACAATTTTAAAGGTGCTGCCAAATCAACTTTAGACAAGTTTTATAAACATAACGTTAGTTCAGTGATTAAATGTCACGCCCCCAAAACTGGGCCGGATCCAAAACCCGGTTCCAGGGGTGTGAGAATTGGGGCTAATTAAAATTTTTTTTTAACATAATCAATACGAGCCCCAATTCCGGGTGGATCGAAGTCCTTCGTGAGGCTATGCTTGGTGATCAAGCAACCATAATCACACGCGGAACTAAAATCCATACTCATCGCAGACGGAAATCACATAACATCCATGTAACAAATCTCATTAATAATAAAATCAAGGTCAAGTGCTTCGAAGCATAACAATTAAAGTTGTAATTTCAAAACAAATAAATTTAATTAAATAAACTAATGGCCCAAAAATAGCCTTATGACATAACCCAAAGTTTTGCGAACTCTGCACCGCACTAGGACACATCAGATGATGTCATCGGTACTCCACTCAACAACTCCGCCATCCGGCGGAATTTGCTGCGTAGCCTGACCCTCCGGTTCGGCACCGGTAACGAAACCTAGACACCCAAAAGTAGTGGGTCAGATTGACATAATCTGGCAAGAGGGTAAGCTGCAACAATGGATTAATCAACTGAATTAAATGATATATTCATTATGAACCAAAATAAGTCAGATGCAAACCCCAATGGCATGAATGCACAGAAACGGGTATTCCCGCGGATAAATATACAAAAACGGGTAAATCCCGCATACAGATAACAGAAACGGGTAGTCCCGCAGATAATAACAGAAACGGGTAATCCCGCAGATAATAACAGAAACGGGTAATCCCGCAAATAATAACAGAAACGGGTAATCCCGCAAATAATAACAAAAGGCACAGCTGCATACTATTATCCACAGTACACGCTGACCCGATGGCGTACGTCCACCTCCGAATTGCAGTCGGTCAGATATATATATACAACTATACATATTTACAAATACATACGTATACAGATGCAAAATGAACCATGATACGAAACCCTCAATCCCAACATTCAATCCAATACCATTTTGAGTACTTAAATTTGAAAGTGTATTATGAACGTGTGTCAATTCAAATTTATTGAGGGTAAGCACTAATCCACCAACGGTCAAGTTAAATAAATATGCACATGAGAACTAACTCTCTATCACAATGGAAATATGAGTCCACGATGCCGATATACTACTTTTGGTGCCTATCATGTGGTGCATCCCGAACCTCACATTCCCATCCTACATATAGTCTAATTCTCATGTGAACATTCAACTAACATTCCTAAAGAACATAATTCATCTAATCCAATTATATATAATTAGTGTGTTTTACAAATTAGGTAAAAGATGTTCAATTTCTGAATCCAAAGTTAAATCAGGTTACGTTCAAAAGGGGAAGGAAAATAATTAATTCCTTAATATCATTGTTGTGTACAAATTCCTATTATCATTTTATGCAAAACAAAAGGTACAAATTTCGGATCTCAATTTGAAATCTAACTCAATTAAGATTCCAATTTAAAATTATAAATACATTCTATTTACGGTTTAATCGCTATCAAATACATTTTTATTTTTATTTCAATCAACCTAAATGAACACTAATCAAAATTTCATAATTCTCAATTAAATTTATAAATAATCCAAAATACATTTCTAATAACATCAAATTAAAATTAATTTAATAAAACCTAATCTCCATTAAAATTCTAAACCATTAATAAAAACTTAACCTTTTAATTCTTTATAAGAAGCATCATTGTGTATAAATATATATATTAATAATATATATTTTTTTTTGAAAAGAAATGGGCTAGCGGGCCAGACCCGCACCCGGGCCCAGGCCAGGCAGGCCGGGCCCAGACCAGCCAGGCGGGCCCAACCCGCCTGGCCTGCTGCCAGGCGGCAGATGCCGCCCAGCAGCAAGTGCTGCCAGGCGGCAGCTGCTGCCAGGCGGCAGCTGCTGCCAGGCGGCAGCTGCTGCCAGGCGGCAGCTGCTGCTGCTGGGCAGCGGCTGCTGCCCGGGGCGGCAGTCTCCACGAATTTTTTTTTTTTTTTTTTACAAAGCCATTAATCTACAAATTTTGGAAGGAAAACCAAATCATACTATTACCCCCCAAAAGCCATTAACCCAACAAAAAGGAAGTCATGCACAAAGTATATAAATCAACAAGAAACTAAAATATATTGCAAACACCAAAAACCATTGTTTCAACTATCCACTTGCCTGGATCTTGAAGCCAAAGTAGATCTGAAGATCAAAGCTTGGAAGAGCCCACCTTGGTTTCCCCCTTAGAAAGCTTCTAGGGTTTTGGTTGAAGAAGAGAGGAAGAAGATGGAAGAATTGGGAAAAACCCTAAGAGTAGAGTTTATATAAAAGAGGGGGTTTTTCTAAATTACAAAGAAGGGCCTCCTGCTTTTTAGTGGGTTTTAAGAAATTACAAAAAGAGTCCTCTGGCCCAAAAAGGGTCCATTAACCCAGGCCCAAATGTGTTAAACCGATCTATTTGACCCCCTCAACCGAACTCAAACCTGTCAAACCGGTATGACCCAATATAAAAATTCAGGACTTGACATCTCATCCCCCTTAAAGGACATTTGGTCCTCCAAATGACTAACGTACCTCTGGGAAAAGGTACGGATACTGACATTGCACTTGCAACGGCTCATATTGCAACACGTGCGAACGGTCTGCTATATACTTCCTCAACATAACAACGTGGAAGGTGTTATGAACACCCGACAGCTCTGGTGGCAATGCTAACCGATAAGCCACGTCATTAACCTTATTGATAATCTAGAATGGTCCCACATATCTTCCAGAGAGTTTTCCTTTTTGCCCAAACCGTAAAGTACCACGTGTAGGTAATACCTTCAAAAATACATGGTCACCAATCTCAAACTTTAGCTCTCCCTCTTTTATCGGTATAACTCTTTTGGTGACTGCGGGCAACTTTCAACGTTTCCTAAATTTGTCTTATCTTGTCACTGGACTCTCCAATGGTCCATGAAAACCACGAGCTCCAAAATTTGACCAACATATAGGGGTTCGACATCTCCTTCCATACAAAGCTTCAAAAGGCGCCATGTCAATGCTAGAGTGGTAACTGTTGTTGTACGCGAATTCACATAGAGCCAAACTTTCATCCCAACTAGTCTTGAAATCCAAGACACATGCCCTTAGCATATCCTCTAGTGTTTGGTTTGTCCGCTCGGTTTGTCCGTCTGTTTGGGGATGATAGGCTGTACTTAAACTCAGTTTGGTTCCTAAGGCTTCCTGCCGTGATACCTAAAACCTAGATACGAACTTACTATCCTAGTCAGGACAATAGAAACTAGTGCTCCATGCAATCTCACCACTTCCTTAATATAAAATTCTGTAATTTTCTCCATTCCTTGACCAGTTTTGAATGGTACACAGTGGGCTGACTTAGTCAAACGGTCCACTATCACCCAAATAACATCAAATCCCTTTCTAATAAGAGGCAATCCAGACACAAAGTCCATAATGACGTGCTCCCACTCCCACTGAAGAATTTCCAACTCATACAGAAGACCTGGCGGTCTCCTATAATCTGCATTAATCTGCTGGCAGACCAAACATTTTCCAACAAATTCTGTGATATGCTTTTTCTTATTTTTCTACTAATAGTTATCCTTCAGATCTTGATACACCTTAGTACCTCCCGGATGATTAGTATATTGAGTATAATGTGCGTCTACCATGATTTCATCCTTCAATTCTGAAAAAAATCAGGCACACAGACTCTATCTTTATAATACAAAATATTATGTTCCAACCTAAAATCATGCCTCTCATCGATATGATCTTTAACTCTTGCTATCTCGGGGTCGAGCAACTGGTATTCTCTAATCCTTGGAAGTAATTCGGGTTTCCACGAGAATATACTAGCTAACACTGCCTGTTCACTAACAGGTCAAAAATACACATCCATGTCTTCTAATCATTAAATCCAGAAGCATTCTGCAATTAATCCTCCAGTGAACGCTGCTTTTCTACTTAGAGCATCTGCTACTACATTAACTTTTCCTGGATGGTACTTCAATCCAAAATCGTAATCCTTAATATACTCCATCCATCTCCTCTGTCACATGTTCAAATCACCCTGTGTAAAGAAATACTGGAGGCTCTTATGGTCTGATGCACTTCAAAAGTGGCTCCGTAAGGATAATGTCTCCATATCTTCAAAGCAAAGGCCACTGCTGGTAGCTCCAAGTTATGAGTCGCATACTTTCGTTTATGTTCCTTCAACTGTCGAGACCCATACGCTGCTACCTTCCTATGTTGCATGAGAACACAACCAAGTCCAACTCCAGATGCATCAGTGTAAATCACAAAACCATCATCACCAGCAGGTAAGGTCAAAATAGGGGCTGTGGTCAACCTTCTTTTCAACTCCTGAAAACTTTGTTCACAATCCTCATTCCACACAAAAGGAACTCCCTTACGAGTCAATCTCGATAATGGGCTGCTATTGAGGAAAAATCCTCCCAGGAATCTACGATAATAACCTGCGAGGCCTAGGAAACTTCGGATCTCCGACACTGTTTTTGGCCTATCCCAGTTTACCACTGCTTCAATCTTCGCTGGGTCCACCGCTAAACCTTCCTTAGAGATGATGTGACCAAGAAATCCTACTTGTTCTAACCAAAACTCACATTTACTTGCCTTAGCATACAATTGGTGTTCCCTCAATAACTGCAATGAAGTACGAAGATGCTGAGCATGCTCTTCCTGACTCTTCGAATATACAAGTATATCATCAATAAACACCACCACAAACTTATCCAAGTACTGTGCAAAAACCCTATTCATCATAGCCATAAAAGCTGTTGGCGCATTTGTCAACCCAAACGACATCACCAAAAATTCGTAGTGACCATATCTAGTTCTGAATGCAGTTTTTGGAATATCTTGATCTCGTACCCTCCACTGGTGATATCCTGACCTTAGATCAATCTTAGAAAAATATAGAGCACTTTGCAATTGATTAAACAATTCATCGATTCGCGGTAGAGGGTACTTATTCTTGATGGTCACTTGATTTAATTATTTATAATCAATACACATTCTCATATAACCATCCTTTTTTTTTCTTCACAAGTAATGTTGGAGCTCCCTAAGGAGAGAAACTCGGTCTAATAAAACCCTTGTTTAACAACTCCTGCAATTCCTCTTTGAGCTCTCTCAACTCCACTGGGGCCATTCTATAAGGGGCTTTTGAGATCGGGGCTGTGCCTGGAACAAGCTCAATTGAAAAATCAATTTCACGGACCAGCTGTAATTCAGGAAGATCATGCCTCTCATCGATATGATCTTTAACTCTTGCTATCTCGGGGTCGAGCAACTGGTATTCTCTAATCCTTGGAAGTAATTCGGGTTTCCACGAGAATATACTAGCTAACACTGCCTGTTCACTAACAGGTCAAAAATACACATCCATGTCTTCTAATCATTAAATCCAGAAGCATTCTGCAATTAATCCTCCAGTGAACGCTGCTTTTCTACTTAGAGCATCTGCTACTACATTAACTTTTCCTGGATGGTACTTCAATCCAAAATCGTAATCCTTAATATACTCCATCCATCTCCTCTGTCACATGTTCAAATCACCCTGTGTAAAGAAATACTGGAGGCTCTTATGGTCTGATGCACTTCAAAAGTGGCTCCGTAAGGATAATGTCTCCATATCTTCAAAGCAAAGGCCACTGCTGGTAGCTCCAAGTTATGAGTCGCATACTTTCGTTTATGTTCCTTCAACTGTCGAGACCCATACGCTGCTACCTTCCTATGTTGCATGAGAACACAACCAAGTCCAACTCCAGATGCATCAGTGTAAATCACAAAACCATCATCACCAGCAGGTAAGGTCAAAATAGGGGCTGTGGTCAACCTTCTTTTCAACTCCTGAAAACTTTGTTCACAATCCTCATTCCACACAAAAGGAACTCCCTTACGAGTCAATCTCGATAATGGGCTGCTATTGAGGAAAAATCCTCCCAGGAATCTACGATAATAACCTGCGAGGCCTAGGAAACTTCGGATCTCCGACACTGTTTTTGGCCTATCCCAGTTTACCACTGCTTCAATCTTCGCTGGGTCCACCGCTAAACCTTCCTTAGAGATGATGTGACCAAGAAATCCTACTTGTTCTAACCAAAACTCACATTTACTTGCCTTAGCATACAATTGGTGTTCCCTCAATAACTGCAATGAAGTGCGAAGATGCTGAGCATGCTCTTCCTGACTCTTCGAATATACAAGTATATCATCAATAAACACCACCACAAACTTATCCAAGTACTGTGCAAAAACCCTATTCATCATAGCCATAAAAGCTGTTGGCGCATTTGTCAACCCAAACGACATCACCAAAAATTCGTAGTGACCATATCTAGTTCTGAATGCAGTTTTTGGAATATCTTGATCTCGTACCCTCCACTGGTGATATCCTGACCTTAGATCAATCTTAGAAAAATATAGAGCACTTTGCAATTGATTAAACAATTCATCGATTCGCGGTAGAGGGTACTTATTCTTGATGGTCACTTGATTTAATTATTTATAATCAATACACATTCGCATATAACCATCCTTTTTTTTTTCTTCACAAGTAACGTTGGAGCTCCCTAAGGAGAGAAACTCGGTCTAATAAAACCCTTGTTTAACAACTCCTGCAATTCCTCTTTGAGCTCTCTCAACTCCACTGGGGCCATTCTATAAGGGGCTTTTGAGATCGGGGCTGTGCCTGGAACAAGCTCAATTGAAAAATCAATTTCACGGACCAGCTGTAATTCAGGAAGATCATGCCTCTCATCGATATGATCTTTAACTCTTGCTATCTCGGGGTCGAGCAACTGGTATTCTCTAATCCTTGGAAGTAATTCGGGTTTCCACGAGAATATACTAGCTAACACTGCCTGTTCACTAACAGGTCAAAAATACACATCCATGTCTTCTAATCATTAAATCCAGAAGCATTCTGCAATTAATCCTCCAGTGAACGCTGCTTTTCTACTTAGAGCATCTGCTACTACATTAACTTTTCCTGGATGGTACTTCAATCCAAAATCGTAATCCTTAATATACTCCATCCATCTCCTCTGTCACATGTTCAAATCACCCTGTGTAAAGAAATACTGGAGGCTCTTATGGTCTGATGCACTTCAAAAGTGGCTCCGTAAGGATAATGTCTCCATATCTTCAAAGCAAAGGCCACTGCTGGTAGCTCCAAGTTATGAGTCGCATACTTTCGTTTATGTTCCTTCAACTGTCGAGACCCATACGCTGCTACCTTCCTATGTTGCATGAGAACACAACCAAGTCCAACTCCAGATGCATCAGTGTAAATCACAAAACCATCATCACCAGCAGGTAAGGTCAAAATAGGGGCTGTGGTCAACCTTCTTTTCAACTCCTGAAAACTTTGTTCACAATCCTCATTCCACACAAAAGGAACTCCCTTACGAGTCAATCTCGATAATGGGCTGCTATTGAGGAAAAATCCTCCCAGGAATCTACGATAATAACCTGCGAGGCCTAGGAAACTTCGGATCTCCGACACTGTTTTTGGCCTATCCCAGTTTACCACTGCTTCAATCTTCGCTGGGTCCACCGCTAAACCTTCCTTAGAGATGATGTGACCAAGAAATCCTACTTGTTCTAACCAAAACTCACATTTACTTGCCTTAGCATACAATTGGTGTTCCCTCAATAACTGCAATGAAGTGCGAAGATGCTGAGCATGCTCTTCCTGACTCTTCGAATATACAAGTATATCATCAATAAACACCACCACAAACTTATCCAAGTACTGTGCAAAAACCCTATTCATCATAGCCATAAAAGCTGTTGGCGCATTTGTCAACCCAAACGACATCACCAAAAATTCGTAGTGACCATATCTAGTTCTGAATGCAGTTTTTGGAATATCTTGATCTCGTACCCTCCACTGGTGATATCCTGACCTTAGATCAATCTTAGAAAAATATAGAGCACTTTGCAATTGATTAAACAATTCATCGATTCGCGGTAGAGGGTACTTATTCTTGATGGTCACTTGATTTAATTATTTATAATCAATACACATTCTCATATAACCATCCTTTTTTTTTTCTTCACAAGTAACGTTGGAGCTCCCTAAGGAGAGAAACTCGGTCTAATAAAACCCTTGTTTAACAACTCCTGCAATTCCTCTTTGAGCTCTCTCAACTCCACTGGGGCCATTCTATAAGGGGCTTTTGAGATCGGGGCTGTGCCTGGAACAAGCTCAATTGAAAAATCAATTTCACGGACCAGCTGTAATTCAGGAAGATCATGCCTCTCATCGATATGATCTTTAACTCTTGCTATCTCGGGGTCGAGCAACTGGTATTCTCTAATCCTTGGAAGTAATTCGGGTTTCCACGAGAATATACTAGCTAACACTGCCTGTTCACTAACAGGTCAAAAATACACATCCATGTCTTCTAATCATTAAATCCAGAAGCATTCTGCAATTAATCCTCCAGTGAACGCTGCTTTTCTACTTAGAGCATCTGCTACTACATTAACTTTTCCTGGATGGTACTTCAATCCAAAATCGTAATCCTTAATGTACTCCATCCAACTCCTCTGTCACATGTTCAAATCACCCTGTGTAAAGAAATACTGGAGGCTCTTATGGTCTGATGCACTTCAAAAGTGGCTCCGTAAGGATAATGTCTCCATATCTTCAAAGCAAAGGCCACTGCTGGTAGCTCCAAGTTATGAGTCGCATACTTTCGTTTATGTTCCTTCAACTGTCGAGACCCATACGCTGCTACCTTCCTATGTTGCATGAGAACACAACCAAGTCCAACTCCAGATGCATCAGTGTAAATCACAAAACCATCATCACCAGCAGGTAAGGTCAAAATAGGGGCTGTGGTCAACCTTCTTTTCAACTCCTGAAAACTTTGTTCACAATCCTCATTCCACACAAAAGGAACTCCCTTACGAGTCAATCTCGATAATGGGCTGCTATTGAGGAAAAATCCTCCCAGGAATCTACGATAATAACCTGCGAGGCCTAGGAAACTTCGGATCTCCGACACTGTTTTTGGCCTATCCCAGTTTACCACTGCTTCAATCTTCGCTGGGTCCACCGCTAAACCTTCCTTAGAGATGATGTGACCAAGAAATCCTACTTGTTCTAACCAAAACTCACATTTACTTGCCTTAGCATACAATTGGTGTTCCCTCAATAACTGCAATGAAGTGCGAAGATGATGAGCATGCTCTTCCTGACTCTTCGAATATACAAGTATATCATCAATAAACACCACCACAAACTTATCCAAGTACTGTGCAAAAACCCTATTCATCATAGCCATAAAAGCTGTTGGCGCATTTGTCAACCCAAACGACATCACCAAAAATTCGTAGTGACCATATCTAGTTCTGAATGCAGTTTTTGGAATATCTTGATCTCGTACCCTCCACTGGTGATATCCTGACCTTAGATCAATCTTAGAAAAATATAGAGCACTTTGCAATTGATTAAACAATTCATCGATTCGCGGTAGAGGGTACTTATTCTTGATGGTCACTTGATTTAATTATTTATAATCAATACACATTCGCATATAACCATCCTTTTTTTTTTCTTCACAAGTAACGTTGGAGCTCCCTAAGGAGAGAAACTCGGTCTAATAAAACCCTTGTTTAACAACTCCTGCAATTCCTCTTTGAGCTCTCTCAACTCCACTGGGGCCATTCTATAAGGGGCTTTTGAGATCGGGGCTGTGCCTGGAACAAGCTCAATTGAAAAATCAATTTCACGGACCAGCTGTAATTCAGGAAGATCATGCCTCTCATCGATATGATCTTTAACTCTTGCTATCTCGGGGTCGAGCAACTGGTATTCTCTAATCCTTGGAAGTAATTCGGGTTTCCACGAGAATATACTAGCTAACACTGCCTGTTCACTAACAGGTCAAAAATACACATCCATGTCTTCTAATCATTAAATCCAGAAGCATTCTGCAATTAATCCTCCAGTGAACGCTGCTTTTCTACTTAGAGCATCTGCTACTACATTAACTTTTCCTGGATGGTACTTCAATCCAAAATCGTAATCCTTAATATACTCCATCCATCTCCTCTGTCACATGTTCAAATCACCCTGTGTAAAGAAATACTGGAGGCTCTTATGGTCTGATGCACTTCAAAAGTGGCTCCGTAAGGATAATGTCTCCATATCTTCAAAGCAAAGGCCACTGCTGGTAGCTCCAAGTTATGAGTCGCATACTTTCGTTTATGTTCCTTCAACTGTCGAGACCCATACGCTGCTACCTTCCTATGTTGCATGAGAACACAACCAAGTCCAACTCCAGATGCATCAGTGTAAATCACAAAACCATCATCACCAGCAGGTAAGGTCAAAATAGGGGCTGTGGTCAACCTTCTTTTCAACTCCTGAAAACTTTGTTCACAATCCTCATTCCACACAAAAGGAACTCCCTTACGAGTCAATCTCGATAATGGGCTGCTATTGAGGAAAAATCCTCCCACGAATCTACGATAATAACCTGCGAGGCCTAGGAAACTTCGGATCTCCGACACTGTTTTTGGCCTATCCCAGTTTACCACTGCTTCAATCTTCGCTGGGTCCACCGCTAAACCTTCCTTAGAGATGAGGTGACCAAGAAATCCTACTTGTTCTAACCAAAACTCACATTTACTTGCCTTAGCATACAATTGGTGTTCCCTCAATAACTGCAATGAAGTACGAAGATGCTGAGCATGCTCTTCCTGACTCTTCGAATATACAAGTATATCATCAATAAACACCACCACAAACTTATCCAAGTACTGTGCAAAAACCCTATTCATCATAGCCATAAAAGCTGTTGGCGCATTTGTCAACCCAAACGACATCACCAAAAATTCGTAGTGACCATATCTAGTTCTGAATGTAGTTTTTGGAATATCTTGATCTCGTACCCTCCACTGGTGATATCCTGACCTTAGATCAATCTTAGAAAAATATAGAGCACTTTGCAATTGATTAAACAATTCATCGATTCACGGTAGAGGGTACTTATTCTTGATGGTCACTTGATTTACTTATTTATAATCAATACACATTCTCATATAACCATCCTTTTTTTTTTCTTCACAAGTAACGTTGGAGCTCCCTAAGGAGAGAAACTCGGTCTAATAAAACCCTTGTTTAACAACTCCTGCAATTCCTCTTTGAGCTCTCTCAACTCCACTGGGGCCATTCTATAAGGGGCTTTTGAGATCGGGGCTGTGCCTGGAACAAGCTCAATTGAAAAATCAATTTCACGGACCAGCTGTAATTCAGGAATATCATCGGGAAAAACATCCAGAAGCTGAGATACCATTGGTATCTCCTCCACCACTTTAGTCCGTTTATCCTCCGTGATAAACGCTATATACCCCTCAGAACCTTTTCTCAACAACTTTATAGCCTTAATAATTGAGATCATACGAATAACAACTTTCTTCTTTGATCTCACAATTGCACCTTGTGTCATCATCAACTATAACTTAACTATTTTCTGTCTCCAACACTTAGTTGTAGGGTGATTATTGCCACAAATGCCACAAGACTCCCTCTTTTGCTTATTAAATTGGTACTGTGAAACCGAAGACGGAGTAACTTTATGCTTGACTTGGCTTGTAGGGTTATGCGTCTAATCACCTCCTTGACCCAATATGCCTTATCCGAAAAATGCCTGGTAAGTATTTAGAACTTGTGACTTGGCATGAAGCAGTATATCTGGTCGAAGGCCATCGAGAAATCGTCGAATCCTCTTGCTTTCTAGAGTGAAGAAGGTTGGTGCGAAACGGGAGAGACGAATAAACTGCAGCTCATACTCCCGAACAGACGGATTCCCTTGCTTCAATCTATCAAACTCTATTCGCTTCTAAATGCGAACATGCTCCGGTACGTACTTCTTGGGAAATTGATTACGAAAAGTAGTCCAAGCCACCTCTTTGGTAATCCCCTATATATTAGCGACTAAATGGCCAAAAATGAGAAAGTAACGGGCTCCTGTAACATCTAGACATTTGCTAAAACACGGATACGATTATGAACGCCAAAAACCCCCAACGTTCTCACTTAACGTTTTTAATCCTCACTTCGGACCTACGTTCTAGCATCTTTTAGAACTTCTAGAACTTGACCGGCTCTAATACCATCTGTCACGCCCCCAAAACTGGGCCGGATCCAAAACCCGGTTCCAGGGGTGTGAGAATTGGGGCTAATTAAAATTTTTTTTTAACATAATCAATACGAGCCCCAATTCCGGGTGGATCGAAGTCCTTCGTGAGGCTATGCTTGGTGATCAAGCAACCATAATCACACGCGGAACTAAAATCCATACTCATCGCAGACGGAAATCACATAACATCCATGTAACAAATCTCATTAATAATAAAATCAAGGTCAAGTGCTTCGAAGCATAACAATTAAAGTTGTAATTTCAAAACAAATAAATTTAATTAAATAAACTAATGGCCCAAAAATAGCCTTATGACATAACCTAAAGTTTTGCGAACTCTGCACCGCACTAGGACACATCAGATGATGTCATCGGTGCTCCACTCAACAACTCCGCCATCCGGCGGAATTTGCTGCGTAGCCTGACCCTCCGGTTCGGCACCGGTAACGAAACCTAGACACCCAAAAGTAGTGGGTCAGATTGACATAATCTGGCAAGAGGGTAAGCTGCAACAATGGATTAATCAACTGAATTAAATGATATATTCATTATGAACCAAAATAAGTCAGATGCAAACCCCAATGGCATGAATGCACAGAAACGGGTATTCCCGCGGATAAATATACAGAAACGGGTAAATCCCGCATACAGATAACAGAAACGGGTAGTCCCGCAGATAATAACAGAAATGGGTAATCTCGCAGATAATAACAGAAACGGGTAATCCCGCAAATAATAACAGAAACGGGTAATCCCGCAAATAATAACAAAAGGCACAGCTGCATACTATTATCCACAGTACACGCTGACCCGATGGCGTACGTCCACCTCCGAATTACAGTCGGTCAGATATATATATATACAACTATACATATTTACAAATACATACGTATACAGATGCAAAATGAACCATGATACGAAACCCTCAATCCCAACATTCAATCCAATACCATTTTGAGTACTTAAATTTGAAAGTGTATTATGAACGTGTGTCAATTCAAATTTATTGAGGGTAAGCACTAATCCACCAACGGTCAAGTTAGATAAATATGCACATGAGAACTAACTCTCTATCACAATGGAAATATGAGTCCACGATGCCGATATACTACTTTTGGTGCCTATCATGTGGTGCATCCCGAACCTCACATTCCCATCCTACATATAGTCTAATTCTCATGTGAACATTCAACTAACATTCCTAAAGGACATAATTCATCTAATCCAATTATATATAATTAGTGTGTTTTACAAATTAGGTAAAAGATGTTCAATTTCTGAATCCAAAGTTAAATCAGGTTACGTTCAAAAGGGGAAGGAAAATAATTAATTCCTTAATATCATTGTTGTGTACAAATTCCCATTATCATTTTATGCAAAACAAAAGGTACAAATTTCGGATCTCAATTTGAAATCTAACTCAATTAAGATTCCAATTTAAAATTATAAATACATTCTATTTACGGTTTAATCGCTATCAAATACATTTTTATTTTTATTTCAATCAGCCTAAATGAACACTAATCAAAATTTCATAATTCTCAATTAAATTTATAAATAATCCAAAATACATTTCTAATAACATCAAATTAAAATTAATTTAATAAAACCTAATCTCCATTAAAATACTAAACCATTAATAAAAACTTAACCTTTTAATTCTTTATAAGAAGCATCATTGTGTATAAATATATATATTAATAATATATATATATTTTTTTGAAAAGAAATGGGCTAGCGGGCCAGACCAGCACCCGGGCCCAGGCCAGGCAGGCCGGGCCCAGACCAGGCAGGCCGGGCCCAGACCAGCCAGGCGGGCCCAACCCGCCTGGCCTGCTGCCAGGCGGCAGATGCCGCCCAGCAGCAAATGCTGCCAGGCGGCAGCTGCTGCTGCTGGGCAGCGGCTGCTGCCCGGGGCGGCAGTCTCCACGAATTTTTTTTTTTTTTTTTTACAAAGCCATTAATCTACAAATTTTGGAAGGAAAACCAAATCATACTATTACCCCCCAAAAGCCATTAACCCAACAAAAAGGAAGTCATGCACAAAGTATATAAATCAACAAGAAACTAAAATATATTGCAAACACCAAAA
This sequence comes from Sextonia rubra, assembly GCA_037013555.1. Lineage (NCBI taxonomy): Eukaryota > Viridiplantae > Streptophyta > Magnoliopsida > Laurales > Lauraceae > Sextonia > Sextonia rubra. Next base: position 73,684,157 of record JASUAD010000001.1, read on the forward strand.
ACCATTGTTTCAACTATCCACTTGCCTGGATCTTGAAGCCAAAGTAGATCTGAAGATCAAAGCTTGGAAGAGCCCACCTTGGTTTCCCCCTTAGAAAGCTTCTAGGGTTTTGGTTGAAGAAGAGAGGAAGAAGATGGAAGAATTGGGAAAAACCCTAAGAGTAGAGTTTATATAAAAGAGGGGGTTTTTCTAAATTACAAAGAAGGGCCTCCTGCTTTTTAGTGGGTTTTAAGAAATTACAAAAATAGTCCTCTGGCCCAAAAAGGGTCCATTAACCCAGGCCCAAATGTGTTAAACCGATCTATTTGACCCTCTCAACCGAACTCAAACCCGTCAAACCGGTATGACCCAATATAAAAATTCAAGACTTGACATCTCATCCCCCTTAAAGGACATTTGGTCCTCCAAATGACTAACGTACCTCTGGGAAAAGGTACGGATACTGACATTGCACTTGCAACGGCTCATATTGCAACACGTGCGAACGGTCTGCTATATACTTCCTCAACATAACAACATGGAAGGTGTTATGAACACCCGACAGCTCTGGTGGCAATGCTAACCGATAAGCCACGTCATTAACCTTATTGATAATCTAGAATGGTCCCACATATCTTCCAGAGAGTTTTCCTTTTTGCCCAAACCGTAAAGTACCACGTGTAGGTAATACCTTCAAAAATACATGGTCACCAATCTCAAACTTTAGCTCTCCCTCTTTTATCGGTATAACTCTTTTGGTGACTGCGGGCAACTTTCAACGTTTCCTGAATTTGTCTTATCTTGTCACTGGACTCTCCAATGGTCCATGAAAACCACGAGCTCCAAAATTTGACCAACATATAGGGGTTCGACATCTCCTTCCATACAAAGCTTCAAAAGGCGCCATGTCAATGCTAGAGTGGTAACTGTTGTTGTACACGAATTCACATAGAGCCAAACTTTCATCCCAACTAGTCTTGAAATCCAAGACACATGCCCTTAGCATATCCTCTAGTGTTTGGTTTGTCCGCTCGGTTTGTCCGTCTGTTTGGGGATGATAGGCTGTACTTAAACTCAGTTTGGTTCCTAAGGCTTCCTGCCGTGATACCTAAAACCTAGATACGAACTTACTATCCTAGTCAGGACAATAGAAACTAGTGCTCCATGCAATCTCACCACTTCCTTAATATAAAATTCTGTAATTTTCTCCATTCCTTGACCAGTTTTGAATGGTACACAGTGGGCTGACTTAGTCAAACGGTCCACTATCACCCAAATAACATCAAATCCCTTTCTAATATGAGGCAATCCAGACACAAAGTCCATAATGACGTGCTCCCACTCCCACTGAAGAATTTCCAACTCATACAGAAGACCTGGGGGTCTCCTATAATCTGCGTTAATCTGCTGGTAGACCAAACATTTTCCAACAAATTCTGTGATATGCTTTTTCTTATTTTTCTACTAATAGTTATCCTTCAGATCTTGATACACCTTAGTACCTCCTGGATGATTAGTATATTGAGTATAATGTGCGTCTACCATGATTTCATCCTTCAATTCTGAAAAAAATCAGGCACACAGATTCTATCTTTATAATACAAAATATTATGTTCCAACCTAAAATCATGCCTCTCATCGATATGATCTTTAACTCTTGCTATCTCGGGGTCGAGCAACTGGTATTCTCTAATCCTTGGAAGTAATTCGGGTTTCCACGAGAATATACTAGCTAACACTGCCTGTTCACTAACAGGTCAAAAATACACATCCATGTCTTCTAATCATTAAATCCAGAAGCATTCTGCAATTAATCCTCCAGTGAACGCTGCTTTTCTACTTAGAGCATCTGCTACTACATTAACTTTTCCTGGATGGTACTTCAATCCAAAATCGTAATCCTTAATATACTCCATCCATCTCCTCTGTCACATGTTCAAATCACCCTGTGTAAAGAAATACTGGAGGCTCTTATGGTCTGATGCACTTCAAAAGTGGCTCCGTAAGGATAATGTCTCCATATCTTCAAAGCAAAGGCCACTGCTGGTAGCTCCAAGTTATGAGTCGCATACTTTCGTTTATGTTCCTTCAACTGTCGAGACCCATACGCTGCTACCTTCCTATGTTGCATGAGAACACAACCAAGTCCAACTCCAGATGCATCAGTGTAAATCACAAAACCATCATCACCAGCAGGTAAGGTCAAAATAGGGGCTGTGGTCAACCTTCTTTTCAACTCCTGAAAACTTTGTTCACAATCCTCATTCCACACAAAAGGAACTCCCTTACGAGTCAATCTCGATAATGGGCTGCTATTGAGGAAAAATCCTCCCACGAATCTACGATAATAACCTGCGAGGCCTAGGAAACTTCGGATCTCCGACACTGTTTTTGGCCTATCCCAGTTTACCACTGCTTCAATCTTCGCTGGGTCCACCGCTAAACCTTCCTTAGAGATGATGTGACCAAGAAATCCTACTTGTTCTAACCAAAACTCACATTTACTTGCCTTAGCATACAATTGGTGTTCCCTCAATAACTGCAATGAAGTACGAAGATGCTGAGCATGCTCTTCCTGACTCTTCGAATATACAAGTATATCATCAATAAACACCACCACAAACTTATCCAAGTACTGTGCAAAAACCCTATTCATCATAGCCATAAAAGCTGTTGGCGCATTTGTCAACCCAAACGACATCACCAAAAATTCGTAGTGACCATATCTAGTTCTGAATGCAGTTTTTGGAATATCTTGATCTCGTACCCTCCACTGGTGATATCCTGACCTTAGATCAATCTTAGAAAAATATAGAGCACTTTGCAATTGATTAAACAATTCATCGATTCGCGGTAGAGGGTACTTATTCTTGATGGTCACTTGATTTAGTTATTTATAATCAATACACATTCTCATATAACCATCATTTTTTTTTTCTTCACAAGTAACGTTGGAGCTCCCTAAGGAGAGAAACTCGGTCTAATAAAACCCTTGTTTAACAACTCCTGCAATTCCTCTTTGAGCTCTCTCAACTCCACTGGGGCCATTCTATAAGGGGCTTTTGAGATCGGGGCTGTGCCTGGAACAAGCTCAATTGAAAAATCAATTTCACGGACCAGCTGTAATTCAGGAATATCATCGGGAAAACCATCCAGAAACTGAGATACCACTGGTATCTCCTCCACCACTTTAGTCCGTTTATCCTCCGTGATAAACGCTATATACCCCTCAGAACCTTTTCTCAACAACTTTATAGCCTTAATAATTGAAATCATACGAATAACAACTTTCTTCTTTGATCTCACAATTGCACCTTGTGTCATCATCAACTATAACTTAACTATTTTCTGTCTCCAACACTTAGTTGTAGGGTGATTATTGCCACAAATGCCACAAGACTCCCTCTTTTGCTTATTAAATTGGTACTGTGAAACCGAAGACGGAGTAACTTTATGCTTGACTTGGCTTGTAGGGTTATGCGTCTAATCACCTCCTTGACCCAATATGCCTTATCCGAAAAATGCCTGGTAAGTATTTAGAACTTGTGACTTGGCGTGAAGCAGTATATCTGGTCGAAGGCCATCGAGAAATCGTCGAATCCTCTTGCTTTCTAGAGTGAAGAAGGTTGGTGCGAAACGGGAGAGACGAATAAACTGCAGCTCATACTCCCGAACAGACGGATTCCCTTGCTTCAATCTATCAAACTCTATTCGCTTCTAAATGCGAACATGCTCCGGTACGTACTTCTTGGGAAATTGATTACGAAAAGTAGTCCAAGCCACCTCTTTGGTAATCCCCTATATATTAGCGACTAAATGGCCAAAAATGAGAAAGTAACGGGCTCCTGTAACATCTAGACATTTGCTAAAATACGGATACGATTATGAACGCCAAAAACCCCCAACGTTCTCACTTAACGTTTTTAATCCTCACTTCGGACCTACGTTCTAGCATCTTTTAGAACTTCTAGAACTTGACCGGCTCTGATACCATCTGTCACGCCCCCAAAACTGGGCCGGATCCAAAACCCGGTTCCAGGGGTGTGAGAATTGGGGCTAATTAAAAAAATTTTTTTAACATAATCAATACAAGCCCCAATTCCGGGTGGATCGAAGTCCTTCGTGAGGCTATGCTTGGTGATCAAGCAACCATAATCACACGCGGAACTAAAATCCATACTCATCGCAGACGGAAATCACATAACATCCATGTAACAAATCTCATTAATAATAAAATCAAGGTCAAGTGCTTCGAAGCATAACAATTAAAGTTGTAATTTCAAAACAAATAAATTTAATTAAATAAACTAATGGCCCAAAAATAGCCTTATGACATAACCTAAAGTTTTGCGAACTCTGCACCGCACTAGGACACATCAGATGATGTCATCGGTGCTCCACTCAACAACTCCGCCATCCGGCGGAATTTGCTGCGTAGCCTGACCCTCCGGTTCGGCACCGGTAACGAAACCTAGACACCCAAAAGTAGTGGGTCAGATTGACATAATCTGGCAAGAGGGTAAGCTGCAACAATGGATTAATCAACTGAATTAAATGATATATTCATTATGAACCAAAATAAGTCAGATGCAAACCCCAATGGCATGAATGCACAGAAACGGGTATTCCCGCGGATAAATATACAGAAACGGGTAAATCCCGCATACAGATAACAGAAACGGGTAGTCCCGCAGATAATAACAGAAACGGGTAATCCCGCAAATAATAACAGAAACGGGTAATCCCGCAAATATTAACAAAAGGCACAGCTGCATACTATTATCCACAGTACACGCTGACCCGATGGCGTACGTCCACCTCCGAATTGCAGTCGGTCAGATATATATATACAACTATACATATTTACAAATACATACGTATACAGATGCAAAATGAACTATGATACGAAACCCTCAATCCCAACGTTCAATCCAATACCATTTTGAGTACTTAAATTTGAAAGTGTATTATGAACGTGTGTCAATTCAAATTTATTGAGGGTAAGCACTAATCCACCAACGGTCAAGTTAGATAAATATGCACATGAGAACTAACTCTCTATCACAATGGAAATATGAGTCCACGATGCCGATATACTACTTTTGGTGCCTATCATGTGGTGCATCCCGAACCTCACATTCCCATCCTACATATAGTCTAATTCTCATGTGAACATTCAACTAACATTCCTAAAGGACATAATTCATCTAATCCAATTATATATAATTAGTGTATTTTACAAATTAGGTAAAAGATGTTCAATTTCTGAATCCAAAGTTAAATCAGGTTACGTTCAAAAGGGGAAGGAAAATAATTAATTCCTTAATATCATTGTTGTGTACAAATTCCCATTATCATTTTATGCAAAACAAAAGGTACAAATTTCGGATCTCAATTTGAAATCTAACTCAATTAAGATTCCAATTTAAAATTATAAATACATTCTATTTACGGTTTAATCGCTATCAAATACATTTTTATTTTTATTTCAATCAACCTAAATGAACACTAATCAAAATTTCATAATTCTGAATTAAATTTATAAATAATCCAAAATACATTTCTAATAACATCAAATTAAAATTAATTTAATAAAACCTAATCTCCATAAAAATACTAAACCATTAATAAAAACTTAACCTTTTAATTCTTTATAAGAAGCATCATTGTGTATAAATATATATATTAATAATATATATATATTTTTTTGAAAAGAAATGGGCTAGCGGGCCAGACCCGCACCCGGGCCCAGGCCAGGCAGGCCGGGCCCAGGCCAGGCAGGCCGGGCCCAGACCAGGCAGGCCGGGCCCAGCCAGCCAGGCGGGCCCAACCCGCCTGGCCTGCTGCCAGGCGGCAGATGCCGCCCAGCAGCAAATGCTGCCAGGCAGCGCTGCTGCCTGGGCGGCAGCTGCTGCTGCTGGGCAGCGGCTGCTGCCCGGGGTGGCCGTCTCCACGAATTTTTTTTTTTTTTTTTTACAAAGCCATTAATCTACAAATTTTGGAAGGAAAACCAAATCATACTATTACCCCCCAAAAGCCATTAACCCGACAAAAAGGAAGTCATGCACAAAGTATATAAATCAACAAGAAACTAAAATATATTGCAAACACCAAAAACCATTGTTTCAACTATCCACTTGCCTGGATCTTGAAGCCAAAGTAGATCTGAAGATCCACCTTGGTTTCCCCCTTAGAAAGCTTCTAGGGTTTTGGTTGAAGAAGAGAGGAAGAAGATGGAAGAATTGGGAAAAACCCTAAGAGTAGAGTTTATATAAAAGAGGGGGTTTTTCTAAATTACAAAGAAGGGCCTCCTGCTTTTTAGTGAGTTTTAAGAAATTACAAAAAGAGTCCTCTGGCCCAAAAAGGGTCCATTAACCCAGGCCCAAATGTGTTAAACCGATCTATTTGACCCTCTCAACCCAACTCAAACCCGTCAAACCGGTATGACCCAATATAAAAATTCAGGACTTGACATCTCATCCCCCTTAAAGGACATTCGGTCCTCCAAATGACTAACGTACCTCAGGGAAAAGGTACGGATACTGACATTGCACTTGCAACGGCTCATATTGCAACACGTGCGAACGGTCTGCTATATACTTCCTCAACATAACAACGTGGAAGGTGTTATGAACACCCGACAGCTCTGGTGGCAATGCTAACCGATAAGCCACGTCATTAACCTTATTGATAATCTAGAATGGTCCCACATATCTTCCAGAGAGTTTTCCTTTTTGCCCAAACCGTAAAGTACCACGTGTAGGTAATACCTTCAAAAATACATGGTCACCAATCTCAAACTTTAGCTCTCCCTCTTTTATCGGTATAACTCTTTTGGTGACTGCGGGCAACTTTCAACGTTTCCTGAATTTGTCTTATCTTGTCACTGGACTCTCCAATGGTCCATGAAAACCACGAGCTCCAAAATTTGACCAACATATAGGGGTTCGACATCTCCTTCCATACAAAGCTTCAAAAGGCGCCATGTCAATGCTAGAGTGGTAACTGTTGTTGTACACGAATTCACATAGAGCCAAACTTTCATCCCAACTAGTCTTGAAATCCAAGACACATGCCCTTAGCATATCCTCTAGTGTTTGGTTTGTCCGCTCGGTTTGTCCGTCTGTTTGGGGATGATAGGCTGTACTTAAACTCAGTTTGGTTCCTAAGGCTTCCTGCCGTGATACCTAAAACCTAGATACGAACTTACTATCCTAGTCAGGACAATAGAAACTAGTGCTCCATGCAATCTCACCACTTCCTTAATATAAAATTCTGTAATTTTCTCCATTCCTTGACCAGTTTTGAATGGTACACAGTGGGCTGACTTAGTCAAACGGTCCACTATCACCCAAATAACATCAAATCCCTTTCTAATATGAGGCAATCCAGACACAAAGTCCATAATGACGTGCTCCCACTCCCACTGAAGAATTTCCAACTCATACAGAAGACCTGGGGGTCTCCTATAATCTGCGTTAATCTGCTGGCAGACCAAACATTTTCCAACAAATTCTGTGATATGCTTTTTCTTATTTTTCTACTAATAGTTATCCTTCAGATCTTGATACACCTTAGTACCTCCTGGATGATTAGTATATTGAGTATAATGTGCGTCTACCATGATTTCATCCTTTAATTCTGAAAAAAATCAGGCACACAGATTCTATCTTTATAATACAAAATATTATGTTCCAACCTAAAATCATGCCTCTCATCGATATGATCTTTAACTCTTGCTATCTCGGGGTCGAGCAACTGGTATTCTCTAATCCTTGGAAGTAATTCGGGTTTTCACGAGAATATACTAGCTAACACTGCCTGTTCACTAACAGGTCAAAAATACACATCCATGTCTTCTAATCATTAAATCCAGAAGCATTCTGCAATTAATCCTCCAGTGAATGCTGCTTTTCTACTTAGAGCATCTGCTACTACATTAACTTTTCCTGGATGGTACTTCAATCCAAAATCGTAATCCTTAATATACTCCATCCATCTCCTCTGTCACATGTTCAAATCACCCTGTGTAAAGAAATACTGGAGGCTCTTATGGTCTGATGCACTTCAAAAGTGGCTCCGTAAGGATAATGTCTCCATATCTTCAAAGCAAAGGCCACTGCTGGTAGCTCCAAGTTATGAGTCGCATACTTTCGTTTATGTTCCTTCAACTGTCGAGACCCATACGCTGCTACCTTGCTATGTTGCATGAGAACACAACCAAGTCCAACTCCAGATGCATCAGTGTAAATCACAAAACCATCATCACCAGCAGGTAAGGTCAAAATAGGGGCTGTGGTCAACCTTCTTTTCAACTCTTGAAAACTTTGTTCACAATCCTCATTCCACACAAAAGGAACTCCCTTACGAGTCAATCTCGATAATGGGCTGCTATTGAGGAAAAATCCTCCCACGAATCTACGATAATAACCTGCGAGGCCTAGGAAACTTCGGATCTCCGACACTGTTTTTGGCCTATCCCAGTTTACCACTGCTTCAATCTTCGCTGGGTCCACCGCTAAACCTTCCTTAGAGATGATGTGACCAAGAAATCCTACTTGTTCTAACCAAAACTCACATTTACTTGCCTTAGCATACAATTGGTGTTCCCTCAATAACTGCAATGAAGTACGAAGATGCTGAGCATGCTCTTCCTGACTCTTCGAATATACAAGTATATCATCAATAAACACCACCACAAACTTATCCAAGTACTGTGCAAAAACCCTATTCATCATAGCCATAAAAGCTGTTGGCGCATTTGTCAACCCAAACGACATCACCAAAAATTCGTAGTGACCATATCTAGTTCTGAATGCAGTTTTTGGAATATCTTGATCTCGTACCCTCCACTGGTGATATCCTGACCTTAGATCAATCTTAGAAAAATATAGAGCACTTTGCAATTGATTAAACAATTCATCGATTCGCGGTAGAGGGTACTTATTCTTGATGGTCACTTGATTTAATTATTTATAATCAATACACATTCTCATATAACCATCATTTTTTTTTTCTTCACAAGTAACGTTGGAGCTCCCTAAGGAGAGAAACTCGGTCTAATAAAACCCTTGTTTAACAACTCCTGCAATTCCTCTTTGAGCTCTCTCAACTCCACTGGGGCCATTCTATAAGGGGCTTTTGAGATCGGGGCTGTGCCTGGAACAAGCTCAATTGAAAAATCAATTTCACGGACCAGCTGTAATTCAGGAATATCATCGGGAAAAACATCCAGAAACTGAGATACCACTGGTATCTCCTCCACCACTTTAGTCCGTTTATCCTCCGTGATAAACGCTATATACCCCTCAGAACCTTTTCTCAACAACTTTATAGCCTTAATAATTGAAATCATACGAATAACAACTTTCTTCTTTGATCTCACAATTGCACCTTGTGTCATCATCAACTATAACTTAACTATTTTCTGTCTCCAACACTTAGTTGTAGGGTGATTATTGCCACAAATGCCACAAGACTCCCTCTTTTGCTTATTAAATTGGTACTGTGAAACCGAAGACGGAGTAACTTTATGCTTGACTTGGCTTGTAGGGTTATGCGTCTAATCACCTCCTTGACCCAATATGCCTTATCCGAAAAATGCCTGGTAAGTATTTAGAACTTGTGACTTGGCATGAAGCAGTATATCTGGTCGAAGGCCATCGAGAAATCGTCGAATCCTCTTGCTTTCTAGAGTGAAGAAGGTTGGTGCGAAACGGGAGAGACGAATAAACTGCAGCTCATACTCCCGAACAGACGGATTCCCTTGCTTCAATCTATCAAACTCTATTCGCTTCTAAATGCGAACATGCTCCGGTACGTACTTCTTGGGAAATTGATTACGAAAAGTAGTCCAAGCCACCTCTTTGGTAATCCCCTATATATTAGCGACTAAATGGCCAAAAATGAGAAAGTAACGGGCTCCTGTAACATCTAGACATTTGCTAAAATACGGATACGATTATGAACGCCAAAAACCCCCAACGTTCTCACTTAACGTTTTTAATCCTCACTTCGGACCTACGTTCTAGCATCTTTTAGAACTTCTAGAACTTGACCGGCTCTGATACCATCTGTCACGCCCCCAAAACTGGGCCGGATCCAAAACCCGGTTCCAGGGGTGTGAGAATTGGGGCTAATTAAAATTTTTTTTAACATAATCAATACGAGCCCCAATTCCGGGTGGATCGAAGTCCTTCGTGAGGCTATGCTTGGTGATCAAGCAACCATAATCACACGCGGAACTAAAATCCATACTCATCGCAGACGGAAATCACATAACATCCATGTAACAAATCTCATTAATAATAAAATCAAGGTCAAGTGCTTCGAAGCATAACAATTAAAGTTGTAATTTCAAAACAAATAAATTTAATTAAATAAACTAATGGCCCAAAAATAGCCTTATGACATAACCTAAAGTTTTGCGAACTCTGCACCGCACTAGGACACATCAGATGATGTCATCGGTGCTCCACTCAACAACTCCGCCATCCGGCGGAATTTGCTGCGTAGCCTGACCCTCCGGTTCGGCACCGGTAACGAAACCTAGACACCCAAAAGTAGTGGGTCAGATTGACATAATCTGGCAAGAGGGTAAGCTGCAACAATGGATTAATCAACTGAATTAAATGATATATTCATTATGAACCAAAATAAGTCAGATGCAAACCCCAATGGCATGAATGCACAGAAACGGGTATTCCCGCGGATAAATATACAGAAACGGGTAAATCCCGCATACAGATAACAGAAACGGGTAGTCCCGCAGATAATAACAGAAATGGGTAATCTCGCAGATAATAACAGAAACGGGTAATCCCGCAAATAATAACAGAAACGGGTAATCCCGCAAATAATAACAAAAGGCACAGCTGCATACTATTATCCACAGTACACGCTGACCCGATGGCGTACGTCCACCTCCGAATTGCAGTCGGTCAGATATATATATATACAACTATACATATTTACAAATACATACGTATACAGATGCAAAATGAACCATGATACGAAACCCTCAATCCCAACATTCAATCCAATACCATTTTGAGTACTTAAATTTGAAAGTGTATTATGAACGTGTGTCAATTCAAATTTATTGAGGGTAAGCACTAATCCACCAACGGTCAAGTTAGATAAATATGCACATGAGAACTAACTCTCTATCACAATGGAAATATGAGTCCACGATGCCGATATACTACTTTTGGTGCCTATCATGTGGTGCATCCCGAACCTCACATTCCCATCCTACATATAGTCTAATTCTCATGTGAACATTCAACTAACATTCCTAAAGGACATAATTCATCTAATCCAATTATATATAATTAGTGTGTTTTACAAATTAGGTAAAAGATGTTCAATTTCTGAATCCAAAGTTAAATCAGGTTACGTTCAAAAGGGAAGGAAAATAATTAATTCCTTAATATCATTGTTGTGTACAAATTCCCATTATCATTTTATGCAAAACAAAAGGTACAAATTTCGGATCTCAATTTGAAATCTAACTCAATTAAGATTCTAATTTAAAATTATAAATACATTCTATTTACGGTTTAATCGCTATCAAATACATTTTTATTTTTATTTCAATCAACCTAAATGAACACTAATCAAAATTTCATAATTCTGAATTAAATTTATAAATAATCCAAAATACATTTCTAATAACATCAAATTAAAATTAATTTAATAAAACCTAATCTCCATTAAAATACTAAACCATTAATAAAAACTTAACCTTTTAATTCTTTATAAGAAGAATCATTGTGTATAAATATATATATTAATAATATATATATATTTTTTTGAAAAGAAATGGGCTAGCGGGCCAAACCCGCACCCGGGCCCAGGCCAGGCAGGCCGGGCCCAGCCAGCCAGGCGGGCCCAACCCGCCTGGCCTGCTGCCAGGCGGCAGATGCCGCCCAGCAGCAGCTGCTGCTGCTGGGCAGCGGCTGCTGCCCGGGGCGGCAGTCTCCACGAATTTTTTTTTTTTTTTTTTTACAAAGCCATTAATCTACAAATTTTGGAAGGAAAACCAAATCATACTATTACCCCCCAAAAGCCATTAACCCAACAAAAAGGAAGTCATGCACAAAGTATATAAATCAACAAGAAACTAAAATATATTCCAAACACCAAAAACCATTGTTTCAACTATCCACTTGCCTGGATCTTGAAGCCAAAGTAGATCTGAAGATCCACCTTGGTTTCCCCCTTAGAAAGCTTCTAGGGTTTTGGTTGAAGAAGAGAGGAAGAAGATGGAAGAATTGGGAAAAACCCTAAGAGTAGAGTTTATATAAAAGAGGGGGTTTTTCTAAATTACAAAGAAGGGCCTCCTGCTTTTTAGTGAGTTTTAAGAAATTACAAAAAGAGTCCTCTGGCCCAAAAAGGGTCCATTAACCCAGGCCCAAATGTGTTAAACCGATCTATTTGACCCTCTCAACCCAACTCAAACCCGTCAAACCGGTATGACCCAATATAAAAATTCAGGACTTGACATTAAAATCATCAGCAAACCATACGTTAATTGCGAGATGCATAAAATCCTTGACCTTGTAGTTTCGACTTGATCGGATACCATGCCAGAGTTTTGTCAGCTTCGGACCGTGCTCCTTTTCTGGCAGTGAAGACTTCTTCTATTTTTTAGAACAGCAGGTTCATTCCTTCTCCTGCATCTTCAGAGTTCGATGGTAGGTCAAGGCTTGCCACCATAAGGCTAGATGACAGTGTTGCTTTTTCATCTAATTCATCACCCTGATCTTCTGTGTTCGGAAATTCGCTGGAGATGTGAGTGTTCTCTATTTCTCAGCTAAGCCATTCGGAGAGTTGAGGGTTGACATTTCCCTGTGCTGCCATTGCTGTTTCCGCCTTTTGTTCAGCCAGTAAATCATCCTCAGCTTGAGATAAAACGAGATCTCTTCATTCAGGAGCTCATCAGACAGATACTCGTCTTCTTCCGGATCACCCCATGGGGCCACACTTCTTCTGTCTTCATTTTCTGAATCTGAGGGAAAACTAGCCTAGGATATCCAATTGCAACTAGAAACCTATGGTTCATCCTCATCATTTTTATTGACGGAAACAATGAAGTTTGCCAGGTAAACGGCTTCCTAGACTTTGCGGAGGGATTTTTTTTTTCTTTTGTTAAGTTATTTTTCTTCAATTTTCTTGATATCGGGTCATGTTTGAGCTTTCATGGCCACAATTCTAGCCTTCCTTTTGTTTATCCTTTTTTCTTTTGCCGATGGTTTTTGTTTTACCAGCTCCCAGTCCTCATCTTCAACTAGGTCAGGATGAACATAGAGTTCTTCTCCATGCTTGGTTTTGACAGGAGTCAAGCCGTTTTCATTTTGAATTTTGTTTACAATCTGAAATTCCACTGTCTTTGGCATGGATGGGGCTGAGAGTGTGACTGGTACAAATTGGCCTACGGATATCACGTTGACGAGTGCTGGATCATACTTATAATTGAAGGTGATCACCCTATTTTTCCACATTTCGTTAATCTTCTCCTTTAAGATGAAGCAATCTCTTAAAGGATGTGAGACCACCCTGTGGTTGACACAGTAGTTAGGATTATCCACCTTCCCTTCTTGGTTAGGTCTCTTGGATAGAGGCAGCTCAATCTTCTCGTTTTTAACTAAGGACTCGAAAATAATTTCAATGTCCTCATCAAAAGGGTACTTTGTATTTTTATTTTTTCCTATTTCTCCTTCCATTCTTGGTCATTTGTTGGACTTTGTGGCCTGTGAGGTGTTAGGAAGTTTTGAACATTGAAAACTTCTTTCTTCTTCCCCTTCGAAGCCCTTGGCATGCTAGATGACTCACTTCTTTTCTCTTCTTTCTTTTTGTCCAACTCTTTGCGGACAGTGTTAGCTTTGACAGCAACCTCAATGAGCTTGGACTGAGATTTGGTTCTCAATCCCACCATCAAGGCACAGATTTTTGGTTTTAGTTGTCGATATACATTGCCACAACAACCTTTTGTGAAGGCAATTCCATGCATTTGTATGAAAGGGCCCTCTATCTATTGATGAAGGCTTGGATCGACTCCCCTTCTTCTTGTTTTGTGTTGTGCAAGAAGAAGGGTTACTGCTTGGTCCTCTTCTTAGAAGTGGAGCAAGAATTTTTCTTTCAAAACTACCCAGAGAGTGAGGGAGTATTCTGGCAGTTGACGACACCTATAAAAGGCAATCCCTAGTTTTTTTTCAATGAAGAGTCAAATCTTCAAGGCATCCATATCTGGTAACCCATCTATCAATGACTTGAAGTGAACCGGGTGTTGATGAGCCAACCCTTTTCTTGAGTAGGCCTGGAAAGTAGGTGCTTGAAATTTGGAGGGAATGGGACAAGGTCGAATTTAGGGGGGTACTCGTGCAACATCCCTTTCTTCTTCAACCAGCTCTTGCCTATGACCTTTGTTATCATTTCAATAACCTCTTTGTAGGTCATGGGCTTGTCAAGGTTGACTTTTTGGTTATTGCCCTAACTCGGGTGCCTTTTCTACCAAAGCTCTGATCTGTGCCATCAGTTGGTCGACTTTGTTTTCTCCTTTGTGAGACTTGGTTCGGCTTTGTTTGGGCTAAGGATTAGTTTCTTGAGACATTGTCATTCTTTCTACCATAATTTATTACTGTGCCGCAATCTGATCAATCCTCTCGCTCTCCCTTTATTGTTTGACAAGGTGATTAATATTTATTTCTCTACCTTCATCGTTATAGGATGCTTGGTCATTTTCTTCTCCATCATCCACTCCCTCCAACCATAAAGACTGAATATTGGTGAGGTTATGTTAAGGATATAGTTCCAGTGGTTGAACTCCTTCTGGTGTCGATGTCATCTTTTAAGCCACAATCAGTCTGTACATGGCCCTTTGAATTGTCATTTGAGCTTGATTTGCGTTCTATAGCCCTGGTTTGGGCCATGCTTCTCGTGACCCACAGTGCTAGTCCTGGTCGCACTCTTTGACCATCCATTTTGTATTATCTTTGGAGGTTGGGCCTTTGTTGTCTTCCTTGTAGCCAAAGTTTGTGGTTTGAATCGAGCCACCATTGGCTTGGACTCTCCTCGGTTTTTGCATGCTTCCTTGCGAATGGGTAATGATAAAACTTCGGCAGTCTCTTTGTTCTGCTTAGCCTTTTTGTGACGTAGCCGATTTCTAAACTAAGTCAAGTGCTTTGCCCTTTTAGGGGCGAGTTAGTGAGTTTGAGATCCACTATGCGCTACTATTTTTCTTTCTTTTCCTCATGCAAGAAGATAAAAGGTGTTGCCCTCAAGTCTCCCGAGAGTCTCATTTTGCAAAGAAGCTGTTTTGGCTCTTTAGGGCTCAGGAGACCAAGTGCTTCACCTAGGAATGACAGTCTCTTGCTGAACCTTCTTCATTTTCCCTAGGTCCTTCTTTGGGTGAGTCTAATGAATGGAACCTTCCTAGCTCGTTTTCCCCCTTAATGATACGAAGGTCGTGGACGAGGCTACATCTTTGTGCAAACACCCTACTTCTGATGTGTTGTCTTTGTTGGCCATGTGGGTCCAGACCATGATTGGGTTCTATATCTGGGGTGGTTTCCTAATGATATTAGGAATTTCCTGTTTTGTCAAATAGTAGTTTTCTAATATGTTAGAACTTTCCTTTTTCTTAAGATAGAGTTCTTGGGGGATAAGGATGTAATAGTTATATATATGATGTAATCTGTAACCCTAGAGAGACAGTCAGAGAGGCTGAGAGTGGCTGAGATTCCAAGGCTGTGGTTTCACAGATTGGAGGAGAACTTAGTGGAAATTGGTTTCCCGTGGACGTAGGCATCTTTGCCGAACCACGTAAATCTTCTTGTCTTCTTGTGTGGTGATTGGTGATCTTGGTTGCGTTTGCACATACGCGCACAACAAGTGGTATCAGAGCGACTGATTGTGTGTGAAAGATCATTGGAAAAAGAGATCGTTGGTTGATCTCTACTGGGCCACACGGGGATCTCTGTTTGCCGCAACAAAGAAACCGGGAAGAAGAAGAAGTGAGTAGGTTCGGTTGCTAGACATCTTCGTCGGAGAAAAGGGGGTTTGGCCGCCGGATTTTCTGAGACGAAGATCGGAGGAAGACGCACTGTTGTAAAGGAGAAGAAAAAAAAAACGAACTGTACTTACCGATCACCGGTTGTCGCCACCGACCGTACGCTGCCGCCGCCGTCACCGTAGCTGTCGCCATCGCCGCCCGCCGCAGATCGTCGCCGGACCACTGCACTGGAGCCGCAGCAGCAGGCCATTGCATCGTCGCGTCTGCAACTGGGTTGCAGACGCAGCGCCTGTCGCAGGCTTGAAGAAGACCCAGTACCGGGTCCGTTGGGTCGGGTCGGGTCAGTTTGCCTGACCAGCGGAGAAGAGCAGCCCAGGCAGCGCCAAAAGGTCGGCTCAGGTTACAGGTCAGGTTCATTCGACCCAACCCACGTTGCAAGCCCAGTTCAATTTGCAGTGCAGGCCGGTTTGGGTCGGGTCGACCTGAACCTGCTAGCAAACGGTCCAGCCCGTCAGCACCGCGCAGACGTCAGCAGCGTGACGTCATCAGGCTGACGTCAGCCCACTTCATCGGACTTGCGGTCAATGGCTAGAGTTGACTAGATTGATGGCAGAAATTTGTTTCTGCGATATCTTGATCATCCGACGTCCGATCGGAGATCCGTTTGGCCTACGGACTCGTTTCGAGCAGATCTACGTGTTAGTGGAAGAAGATTGGCTGTTTGACGGTCAACAAGGAGTTTGACCAAATCAGAAGCGCAGAAAACTGTTTTTGCGATATCGGAGCCATCCGGAGTCGAATTTCAGATCCGTTTCTTCCAGCATGCTCGTGTTGACGAGATCTACAATTTGGTGCAGGAGTTGAGGTCAGTGTTAATTATTTGTTTTTCCTGTTACTTAATTTGATTAAGATGGAGAACAATACTATCAACACTACCATGGTTAAGCTCAACCATTCCAATTGGTTGATCTGGAAACCAAAAATGGAGGATATTCTCTATTATAAAGACCTCCATGATCCCGTTGAGGGGGATAGTGCCCGACCGAAAGATATGCAAGATGCTGAATGGAACAAATTGCATAGAAAAGCGATTGGTCACATCAGACCACTACAAGAATTTACAGTTTTGCCTATGCCAAATAATCGCCAGTAAATGTGTAAAAAACGCCGGCAAAAATCTTTTCCTGCGATTTCTTGTGCGCCAGCAAGTCGCCGGGAAAAGTTCGCCAGGGAAACATTTTCCCGGCGCTAAAATGGTTGCGCTGGTAAAACTTATATATTGCCGACAAAAAAAGATAACCTTTGCCGGCGTATTTTAACGCCGGAAAAAAAATAGAATTTCGAAAAAATTTCCATTTTAAAAAAGTTTTGCCGGCTTTTTATGATGCCGGTAAAACATTTAGAAGATCATTAATTAAATGTTTTGCCGGCGTTATCTAGCGCCGGTAAAACATTTAAAAAGATCATTTTCCCAAAAATTTTAATGTAATTTAAATATTTTTGGCGGCACAAAAATCGCCGGCAATGAATATTATTTTATTTTTTTATTTGTTCAATTTTTAGTTTCCTTTCCCTGTATATATATATTAGTTCTCATTACAACTTGCAACCTATGTCATATGATTAAATTATAACAGCTAATTACATTATCCAAAACTAAATTTATTACACAACCAAATTTCATTTCCTTTCCAAAACCATCAAAAAATAAAATATGAAAATTCATTCAACTACATATTAAAATTCAAACATCCTTTCAACATTCAAAGTACTTTACCATCACAAAATTAAAACCCATGTTAACATATATTAAAATTCAAACATCCTTTCAACATTCAAAGCACTTTACCATCACAAAATTAAAACCCATGTTAACATTCTACTCCATACCAACATTCAAATATCAATGGAAGTTTACATATCCATGTGATCATTTTATTGTTGCATCATTCCAACATCGATTTGCACCACTGTTTAAAAGAATTTCCTGCATCCCATTTCAATATGTAGCAGTCTATTACTCTGAATACTTGGCCTTCATGTTGACTGCATCAACTCTTTAAGCACAAAATTTTCTTCACTTATCATTCAATCTGCACAAAAAAGAAAAAAAAAAGATGCTATAATTTCTTTGATGATATATATGAAGGGTAAACAGAAACTAATAAATTAACAAAAATAGAAATAGTTAGGAATACACCAATACAGATGAATAAAGAGGTAATACACATTTAATATGAAAGAAAATTGGAATTATTCCAATTCATAAGGGAACAAATATGTTCAGTCCTACTAAAATTCATTACTTTCCCAATAAAAATTGAAAATAGAAATATTCCAATAGATTTGTTGGTTCAAGTCCCTTTTCTTGCATAGTTCAACAAGCTCACCAACATGGCTTAACTTAGAGAGCAACCTTGTGTAGTTAATTTAGGCTCTCCTACCCTATAAAGTATTATCAGATAGCATTAGGACAAAATGAAAGTATATCTCACCACCCATAATAACCTTTTATGAAACAAAGAAAAATTCACTCACCATAACTACATAATAAGAAAAGCATCCAAGCACCTTAGATTTTTTTATTTTGAAAATACTAGTAGAAAATCTTAATTTTAGAAAATCATACGAATCTTCTCTTCCACCTAAAGTGATCTTCTTTAAGGTAAGCCTTCCATGCCTTTGCTCATCCTCTTTTCATGTTTACTATTTTAATAGTTAGTTTGGTTGCCATATTTTCTTTTGCCTGGCCTTTCATCATGATAGGACTCACCATCACACCTGGGCCACTACATGCATCAACCCTCCTCATGCATCGGAACACCTGAACCCGAGCCATCGATTTCCCCATCACTGATCTTCTTCCTCTGCTTTCCTTTTTCCCCGTGCAACCCGAGCCCAACTCCTCTCCTTATCCTTCCTATTCCCTTCTTCTTGCATTCTACTTTTCTTCTTCTATGCTCAGATCCAAACCGAGGTAACCCAGACCTCGTGACTGTGTTTCTCTTCCTTCTCTGTTTTCTCTTGTTTCCTACTTCCTTCTCTCTTCATCTCCATCGTTCTCTTCTTTGCTTTCACTTATTCTCTCTTTCTTCCTGTTTTGGGTCCTCTGCAGCCAAGTCCTGCTTAGGGTCAACAGTCAGCCCATCTACTTCTTCTCCTCATGCACTTCCTTTTTGTTTCTTCCTGCCATGACCAAGTTGCTCTACAACCCATCTCCAGTTTCTGTCATGACCAAGTGGGCATTGTTTATCAGCAACGTTGGATCCCCACCACTGCATTCATCTTCAGTTTCTCCTTCTGATTCTTTTTCATGTTCTTGCTTCTTTATTTCTTTCTTTCTCTTCTTAGCTGCCTTTACTTTCCAACATAAGCAGCACATTTAACGCACCAATAATTTTACTTTCTGTGCCAGAATGAAGCAACCTCACCAATACAACTACTGGCACCTCTAAATAGAGAAAACAACATGGCACAGATGCTGTGACAGAATGAAGCAACCCCAACATGGCACAGATGCTGTGCCAGAAAACAACAGCTACTGTGCCAGAATGAAGCAACCCCAACAGCTACTGTACATTTTAGGGGTGGGTGATAGTGTACAACAGTGGGCTCGAGTGTTCAGAGGATCCGGATTCTACCACCATCTTTCAAATTGTAAGCTTTGTTACCTGCACCTGCTTACAAAGATCCAT
This sequence comes from Sextonia rubra, assembly GCA_037013555.1. Taxonomy (NCBI): domain Eukaryota; kingdom Viridiplantae; phylum Streptophyta; class Magnoliopsida; order Laurales; family Lauraceae; genus Sextonia; species Sextonia rubra. The sequence continues at coordinate 73,703,846 of JASUAD010000001.1, forward strand.
AAAGACCGTATTGATATGTTCACTGAAAAGCACTCAGTGTAACAGCAAATGAACTGTTGGAGTTAATGCACTCATGGTGGTGTTGGCACCTTACCAGAGCACAGTGCCCAAAGATCAATCCCTGAGCCTTCAAAATATAAAGACCCTATTGATATGTTCACTGAAAAGCACTCAGTGTAACAGCAAATGAACTGTTGGAGTTAATGCACTCATGGTGGTGTTGGCACCTTACCAGAGCACAGTGCCCAAAGATCAATCCCTGAGCCTTCAAAATATAAAGACCCTATTGATATGTTCACTGAAAAGCACTCAGTGTAACAGCAAATGAACTGTTGGAGTTAATGCACTCATGGTGGTGTTGGCACCTTACCAGAGCACAGTGCCCAAAGATCAATCCCTGAGCCTTCAAAATATAAAAATTCCACATTGATCAAGATCCCATGTGGGACAGAAAAAAAACAAAAACAAAAACAAAAAAACCAACTGTCAAAGGAGTTTGGGGTCCGCTCATTGTTTGTAATCCCAAGCAGGTCCAACAATATACATTCATGAATCATTGCATGCCAAGTACAAATAGATCTAAATGTTGAGATGGATGTACAATAAAACTACAGGGCATGCATACAATACAAGGCAACAATACAGGGCAACAACAGTGCCATTCAGGAAAACAGTGCATACAATACAGGGCAACAACAGTAAATTTCAGGAAAACAGTTTTCTATGTAAGTTAAACTCACCATGAAAAAAGGATAGTCCAAAGAGGATATAGATGAAAATAGTAAGGATATATCTAAATAGGTGCAACCTATCTAGATTTGGCCTAGGATAGATTAGAATGATAACAAAAAAAAATTCATGTAGCCAAACCAATCATAATAAGAAAAAGGCTTTGATGATAAAATTGACAACTCTCCAAGAATATGTATTGATAAACTCTCTAAGAATAAAAATTAAATGATCAGAAGCACAAACTAGTAGTTACCATATATATGATGAAATTAATCCACCATAACAAACCCCCTTTTTATATATTGTAAACAGGAAAATGGCAAGTCCAAGACATCTTCCACTAACCGGGCATTGCAGGAAAGATTGTTCAATATCATATCCTTGTCAATGCACACTCTATCACTGCCTTGCATCCAACCTGACCCGAAACCCCGTAATATTCTTATCCACCAAACCAAACCCATTACAATAATCTTATATTCTTATCTTTTCACATTTTTCTCCATGATTTGCAATAGTTTGAAGATTTGTAGATATACCCACACGTAGTTTGCAAGAGGGAAGTGCAACTAGTTACGTTCTTCAAAGGAGAGGTATTATCCTTGATATGAGAAAAAAAAAAAGAAAACCTAAGCATAGAAACCCCATCAGAATTCCAATTGAAAAAACTATATCTATCCCAAAAATCTTGTGGACGTTTATAATTTCAAATGATGTTCCTAGCTAAGAATGTCAAAACTAAGAATGCTAAGAGTGAAAGAGGGTGAGAGAGAGAGAAATTATGAATGTATTTGATGCAGGACCTAAGAAATATTGAATGAAATGCAAATAGAGATCAAATGTCCAAATAATATAGACACTAATTAATGTAAAGTACCAACCCAATCAGATACTTGATCACATAAGTCAGTCCAATAACTTGGTGGATGCAGCAACATGCAAATAAATACTATTTTGAAAAGAGAAGTCATATACAAACCTACAGAAGTCGCATTTTGAGCTCTACCAGAGGTGCCCTCCCCACTAATAGCGATACCCGCGATACTTGGATCGATGCCTACACGCTCTGCTAACTGGAGGACTAAGCTCTGAAGAAAACTGATACTCTTGGACTGCTCCGCTACCTGCTCTTGCAGAACAGACACCTCAGAATCAGGGCCTGTCCGAACCTGGGTCAAAGCTGAAGTGGACTTCGTGCGAATGCCAAAACCCTTTAGGTATCCTGACCTCTTCCCAAGCACCTTAACAGATATCTGTTCCTCGGACATCGGAGAGGTGATCGAAGGTTGCGACTGCTCTGTTGTTAGTCGTACTAGTTCCTCCTGCGATTTTTTCGCATGTAAAATTCAAATAAAGTGAGTTTAACAAATGTATAAAAGTATATTTGTATTTATTTATCAAAAATGACTTAGGCATATGTACATATGTTTTTTGAGCGTCCTCGTTTATCCATTGATTCTTCCCATGCATATAGTGTGTGTCGTGGAAGAAATCAGGAAAAGGTTGTGGTTGTCCAGCATTCTGCGCTCTCTGTTATGACATTAGATTAAATTTCGTTAATAAGCAGAAAATAAATTTTCATAACTTAGTCAAATAGAAAAAATTCTTAAACCTTCACTTACGATCATTGAACCACGTGCTGGGAACGATCTAGAGCCACTTGTATGATTCCACGGCATCTTCGATCGACTATATCTCGCTTTCCTTGACTTCTCCTATGACGAAAAAAAAACAATATATTGCCCCAGCAAATCGATGCTAATATAATGAACTTTATAAATAAATAATGATGTAGACATATATACAAAACCATTAAAATTTACCTTCCACTTCTCAGTCTCCCACAAATTGTCAATCATCCACACCCAGTCATCTACCTTACAAGGCTTTAGTGGGTGGTTCTTTGGATCGGGTACCCCCACCTCCAAAAGAGACAAATAGTGGGTATGTAAGTCACACTTCCAGTCCCTGTACAACTTCTGACACTTCGCATCAATGGCAGCCTTGATGACCGGATCGTTCGCATAGTCCCCGAACTCAAAAATTTGCTGCAATTGCAAATATAATCATAAATGTGTGAGCCAACAATTAAATATAAATGAGACTAATTGAACCAATAGTAATTGACTTTAAATGAAATTACCTGAACTCTCTTTACCACTAACTTCTTGATACCCTCAGGAACAAACTTCCAACCTTCTTTACGAACAGGTGCCTCATCTCGAATCGCTTCCCCAAGAAGGTTAGCTAAAGTAGTGGCAAATTCGCCTTCTGGCGCATGGCTTGAATTTGGGAGTGGAACTAGGATGGCATGGCCAAGTTGCCTCCTTAGCTTCGCCACCTTTACCCCCCGTGTCCTGCCTCGTACATTTCTTGAGCCCCCATCTAAAGCTGATGCTGTCACGACCACCATATTAACTGAGTTAATAAGAATATAGCATTAAAAGAAGGTCGATTTTATATGTAAATAGTTATATATTTCTCACCAACACTACTGCCATCCGTATGTGGACTGAAAACCTGGTCAGGCTGGCTAGATGAACTAGCAAACTGTGTAGGATCCATTGGTCTAGCATGGGTCGCCACCTCAAGCATGTTATTCGCACGAGACGACTGTGTAACTAGAGGCTGTGCTGGTGTAACCTGGGCCGCCCCCTGGGGCATGATCTTTGCACGAGAAGACCGTGTGACTAGAGGCTGTGCTGGTGTAACCTGGGCTGCCCCCTGGGGCATGCTCTCTGCATGAGAAGACCGTGTGACTAGAGGCTGTGCTGGTGTAACTTGGGCTGCCCCCTGGGGCATGCTCTCTGCATGAGAAGACTGTGCGATTAGAGGCTGTGCCGGTGTAACCTGGGCTGCCCCCTGGGGCATGCTCTCTGCATGAGAAGACCGTGTGACTAGAGCCTGTGCCGGTGTAACCTGGGCTACCCCCTGGGCCATGCTCTCTGCATGAGAAGACCGTGTGACTAGAGGCTGTGCCAATGTAGATCGCGCCAGTGCAGCTGCTATAGCGCAAGCATGTCTACTTCGCTTGCGTCGATTCATATGAGTAACCTGTCACAACATAACAGTGAATTATTAGTACATAAATGTGTAATTAAAGTAAATCAATAATATTAGTTGCAAGCATAAATGTTTGCAACTAATATGGCTTATTTAAAATCAATAATTGACACATATTACCATATTCGCGGGAGATTCAAGAGACTCATCATCCTCGTTATCACCTGTATCTTCATCCGAATAAACCAACTCTAAATCACCCTGGGGCAGTAGATACTCCTCACCATCATCATCTTCACCCGATTTTCTATGTTGCTCCCCATTTTTCCTCTTGCTCGTTTGACCGAATCCAAAAACAGTACTGGCTATGTGTTTCACCCCCAAAGCACGACATCTCGCATCATTTTCCATGATGTTCGTATTTCTGACCTTCTCGTATTCTGTCAACTTTGCCTGCTTGGCCATCCATCCAGGCTTGACATATGTTTTACCTCCCTTAGGCATTTTTGACAACTATATATGACATATACGAAATTTTAGGCGTATCATATAAAATGAAATATATATAATGAAACATGATATGTAAACAAACAACTTTATTAATTTAGAATACTTGTCCATACACAAATAAAAAAAAACCAAACACTACACATCATAGTCTATATCAAGATCCATATCTAGATCGAACTGGCTATGCAGATCATCTTGATCATCATCATCTATATGCTCTGCCATAGTTTCATCTTCGTCCTCACTATGCTCCGCCATTGGCTCATCACCATTAACTATCTCTGGCGGATCATCATCCCTACAGTAATTAAAATCGTTATCTTCAACACAGATTAGGACAACATTAGTGGTTTCGTGCTACTGAAAGGCTTCATTAGGCACATCATCTAGTTCCGGTGCATCCCACACTCCCCGATGCTTGACTCGTTCTACGACTCTCCAGTTGTTGCCTTTGCAGGTATCATTGACATAAAACACTTGCTTCACTTGGCTCGGGAGGACAAATGGATCATCTTTATACCACCGACCCGTAACATCAATGCTTGTTACGTGTTGATCGGTGTATATTTTGTTTCTAGTACTGGTGTTGTACCATTCACACTGGAACAGAACCACCCTCCCACCATGCATGTATGTCAATTCCCAAACTTTGCACAGGTAGCCGTAGAAGTCAATTTTCTTCCCTTTATGCTCCCCTACCACAACCAAACCACTATTTTGGCACTTACGCCGGTTCTCGCGATCTCTAGTATGAAAACGAACACCATTGAATATGCACCCTGAATACAGATAAACTATCGAACCAGGACCATTCGCTAACGACCACATTTCATCAGTTGCTTCTTGTGAGCCTCGACTTCGCAAATCATTTATCTACATGAGCAACATGCAGCAAGTTTATAAGTTATTGTCATTTGAGGCCTAGTTAAATAATGTTCACCATATATAACTTACACGTTGCTTGAACCATTTTGGAAATGTGTCTCGCTGTATGTGACTGATGTCATGCCCTCCTGGATTTTGTATTATACTCCTGTGTTCCCTAATTAAGGAAATGCAATTCATAAGCACTTAAAAGTAGAGGAAGAATCAACAAGTTCACAATCTTTGCACACATGTATTTTAATCAAACCACTTACTCAAGATATGGCTCTAACTCGGGACTATTATGCAATACAAACCAGCGAGCCATATTACGTTCATTCTGAGAAGGATCCGGTGCCCTTGTGATCGGTGCAAAAGGACGGGCAGTTTGCGTGAAGATCTCCATCCCGGGACCGCGCAAGCCGCCATCATCATTTCGTTCATCTCGATCAGTCCCTTTGAGGTACATTGAGCAAAAGGTCAAACATTCTTTGACAATGTAAGCCTCAGCAATCGAACCTTCAGGTTGTGCTCGGTTGGTAACATAACCTTTTAAAGTCCCGAGAAACCTTCAAACAAGGAACAATCAGTATTAAGGTTACATATGTAAGACAATTATACTACTACATGAGTAACGTTTCATGGGATGGTAACAGTTACCTTTCAATAGGATACATCCATCGATATTGCACCAGTCCAGTGAGCATGGCCTCACGTGGCAAGTGAATAGCTAAATGGACCATTACATCAAAGAATGCAGGAGGAAAAATCCTCTCAAGCTTGCAAAGTATGAGCACTCCCTGTTCCTCTAGTTTTTCTAAATAGCTCTGCTTCAAAGTTTTCGAGCATAGGTCCTGGAAGAAACTACCCAGCTCAAATAGAGTTGTACCTAACTCCTTGTCCACATAACCACGCAGGCCAATCGGAAGAAGACGCTGTAAGAGGACATGATAGTCGTGACTTTTCATACAAGATAATTTGCCATTTTTTGAAGTCGCACACCTAGAGAGGTTAGATGCATAGCCATCCGGGTACTTGATCGATTTCAAGAATTCATAAAAACCCTCCCTCTGTTTTGGGTCCAATGTGTAGGATGCCCAGGGTTTCACAGTGGATCCATCTTCATTCCTCTGCAGATGCAATTGTGGCCTGATGCCCATATCTTTTAAATCATCACGTGCTTTCTCCGTGTCCTTATTCTTCTTATCTATGCCCGCCACTGTGCCAAGAACATTTTCACAGATGTTTTTCTCTATGTGCATGACATCAAGGTTATGCCTAAGGTTCAGATTCTTCCAGTACGGTAACTCGTACATGATGCTTTTCTTTGTCCAACTCAATAGTGCAGGCTCACGAGGTCTTTTCCTTTTGGTGGGGCCCTTTCCAAACCTAACTTCTGGTAGTTGATCCAACTGACCCAAAACCTTTTGCACCGGTAATTCCAAGGAATTCATTGTATGCTCTGGATGACCGTTAAACTTCTTGCTCCTTCTCCATTGGTGGTTCTTAGGTAAGTAAGTTCGATGTCCCACCCACCCAATCTTACTTCTCAACTTACATGATATTGAATCTTCGTTGCAAATGGGACAAGCAAAATAACCTTTAGTACTCCAACCAGACAAGTCGCCATACGCGGGAAAGTCATTTATAGTCCACATCACAGCCGCATGCATTCGGAAGGTTTGTTCACTATAAGCATCGTAAGTCAGGACACCATTCTCCCACAACTCCTTTAACTCATCAACCAAGGGCCTCATGTATACATCAATTTCCTTCACAGTTGCATGCGGCCCAGGAATAAGTAAGGACATCATGAAAAATGGATCCGTCATGCACATCCACGGTGGAAGGTTGTAAGGCATAAGTATAACAGGCCACATGCTGTAAGAAGTGCTCATGTTACCGAAGGGGTTGAATCCATCAGTGGCCATACCCAACCTTACATTGCGGATCTCCCGAGCAAATTCCGGAAATTTTAAATCAAATTCCTTCCATTCCTTAAAGTCGGCCGGATGCCTACCCAAATCGCCATCCATGGCATTCTCATGGTACCATCTCATTTCTTTGGCCGTCATCCTGGACATGTACAATCTCCGCAACCTAGGTATCAAGGGAAAGTAACGCAGCACCTTATAAGCGATCCGCTTACCCTTGCCATCATTGACCTTGTACCTAGGCTCCCCACATTCCAGACACTTCTCCAAGTGAGCATTCTCTTTCCAAAACAATATGCAATCATTCTTGCATGCATCAATGTGCTCGTACCCCAAGCCTAAGTCACGTAGTATCTTCTTCGCCTCATACATGGATGCTGGAACCACATTAGCTTCTGGTAGGGTGTCCTTAAATATCTCCAAGACCTTGTCGAATGACTTGTTGCTCCACTTATGTTGTACCTTCACACTTAGCATCCTAATGACAAACACTAACAGGGTTTTTGGATCTTTACAGCCCGGGTACAAACCATGCTGAGAAGCCTCTAACATAATTTCAAAGTTTCGCATATCATCCATCCCTAAGGTATCATCCACCATATAAGTCCCCCTGCCATGGTCCTCAAGCAACTCATCATATCCACCATGATCCTCATCCAATTCATCCTCACTATCTGATTCATCAGACTGTACAAGTTCCCCATGCTGTAACCAAGTTTCATAGGATACCAGCATCCCACGTCGGAGTAGATGATCTCTCACAATCTCATAGTCATGCTTATAACTATTACAACAGTTGTTACATGGGCACTTAATCACTCTACTCCCACCCGAATTCGCCTTTGCAAACTCAATAAAAGAATTCACCCCATCTATATACTGCTGACTGAATCTATTCTGATACAATAACATCCAACTTTTGTCCATATCTGTTTATATATGCAGGGTGATGGTTAACTCATATTCAATTAATAAATGGTATAAAACACCAAACAAGACAATATCTAGACAGAGTAGAAAAGAAATTTATAAAAGGAGGTAAAAAGAATTTTAAAGGAGGTAAAAAGAATATTTGGGAAAAAAAACCAAACAAATTTATAAATATAATATCTTGCTCCCATGAAAAAACTAATGTATAAAAACACCCTAGTGAAATCCACAGGATGTGATTATAATCTATTTGAAAAACAAAACACACAAATGATCAATGTAACCATGTCACACAATACTATAATTTTTTTTTAAAGGCAGTTGAATTCTTTCTATTAAAATGAAGCAATTAAAGAACAAAGAAGTGTGGAACATCATACAACGATCCACAATGGGTCCTTTTCATGTATTCCCATGTTCAATGAGATGGTAATACTTACAAGGATCTCCAACCATGATTTTAAAGGAGACACTGCAATTTCAGGAAATGCTAATCACTTCCTTGCAATTTTTATGATTTTCGTTATCTTAACAGAACATAGTAATCATCTATGAGGGGAAAAGAACTTTTGTGTGGACATAGAATACACTAATCAAACAAACCATTTTTTCCTTATTATGTATAAGCAAAATGCAATTGCATGCTTACCTGTTGTTCTAACTGAAGGTTCTGCTCTTCAAGTCCTCTTATAGTAGCTTTTTGACTATTTAAATGAGCACATGACAGTACAAAGACATGGACAAACCAAACATGAGGAAGACAATTTCATCATTCAAGTTACATGGAGGAAACAATAGGTGTGATCCTCAGGAATGAGTCATGCAAGAATCATCATTAATCAAAATTAAAAAACAAACATAAAGCTACCAGAGAAAGCAAATCTGTCCCAAACAACATTTTCGTTGTTTTTTGAAGCTCAAACTGCCTCAAACACCATAAGACAAACTGCCCCAAACACCAAATCATTCTATTTCACTTGCAATCATTTCCATCCAAACACACCCAAGACAAAACTAAACAAAATACCCAATCACCAAATAGATGCAAGTGCACAGAGACCAAACCAAAACACAAATGGGTCCTCTTGATTTTTGCCTACCCTATCCTTGTGTTTAGATGATGATTTCCCTTTCTCTGTATCTTTCTACCGAATTGGGTCCCTGGATGTTGGACTTGGGCGTTCGATTGAGCATGTTGGAGAGTCGATTAAATCGGTTGTGGCACAACCCAAAGATCGAAGACTTCAACCAAACCAAAACATAAGCTAACTCGATTTCACTAGCCACATAACCCCATAAGACCATCCATTCTTACGACAAAGCAACCGATTGAACTGCCTCTCCATCTCTCAGCCCAGCAAAAGAAGAAATGCACAAAACCAAACAGAGATGAAATCGGAAATAAAAGACAATGATGGGATGAAACCCTACCTGGCCCTTGTCCTTGAGATTGATGCAAGTGGAAGACGACGATGAAAACGGCCAAGAAAATGACGACGATGAAGACTTCTGATCTCTGTCTGATCTCTCCCTCTCGCTGGTGTCTCTCTCTCTGTCTGATCTCTCCCTCTCGCTGGTGTCTCTCTCTCTCTGTCTCTCTCGCTGGTGTCTCTCTCGCTCTGCCTCTCGCTCTGTCTCTCTCTCTCTGCCTCTCTCGCTCTGTCTCTCTCTCTCACTCGCTTTCCCTCTCTGTCTCTCTCGATCTGATACTAATTTTTATATATAAACGGCCAGCAAAATGGCGACAAAAATTTAGTAATTAAAATAAAATATTTAAAAAAATTTTTCCCGGCACAAATAATTCACCGGTAAAATTTAAAGCGCCAATCTCAGCTAAAAAGTGGCGGGTAAATTTTGCGGGATAAATCTGCCGGCGATCTGGGCAGAACGCCGCCATAAATATAATATTTACCGGCGAAAAAATTTAATCGCCGGTGAAAATGTAACTTTTACCGGTGAAATAATCTAATCGCCGGGAAAAAGCAAGGCTTTGCCGGCGAAAAAATAACGCCGGGAAAACTATAACTTTTTCCAGCGAAAATGCTTATTTCGCCGGCCAAAAGCATACTTTCCCCGGCTTTTAAATATTGTGCCGGGAAAAAACGCCGGGAAAACTGTAAATTCTTGTAGTGGACAGTGGGTTGATAACAGTATATTTCACCACGTGTCTAATGAAACCAATGCGAATACCCTTTGAAAAAAGCTAGAAGCAATGTATGATAAAAAGACCTCAGTGAACAAAATCTTCTTGATCAGAAAGCTTGTGAACATGAAATTCAAGGATGGTGGTCAGATCGAAAATCACATCAATGAGTTCCAAAGTGTGGTAAATCAGTTCGCCACTATGAAGATGATCCTTGATGATGAGATGCAAGCTTTGTTGCTTCTGAGTTCTTTGCCAGATTCATGGGAGACATTGGTTGTTTCCTTGAGCAATTCTACTCCAGATGGTGTGTTATCTATGAGTTAGGTTACCAGTAGTCTACAGAATGAAGAAACTAGACGGAAATCTGCACGGACAGATAATGCACAGGCATTTGTTACTGAGAATAGGGGGAGGAGTAAGAGTAGAGGTCCAAAGGGGGGTCGTGGCAAATCTAGAGGTGAATCACAAGCCAAGTCTAGCAGTGAATCACAGAGCAAGAAAAAGTCTGTAAAATGCTTTTTCTGTAGCAAGATGGGCCACATCAGGAAAAATTGTTTTGCCATGAAGGAACAAAAAGGATCCAATAATGAGAAGAAGAATGACAGTGATAACACTACAGCTACTTTGGAACAGGAAGTAGTAGTGCTCACCGGCGATGATGATAAGTGTTTGAGTGTTGCTGATGGTCAGGTTGAGTGGGTTGTTGACACAGCAGCATCCTACCATGCTACTCCCTGCAGGAAGATGTTCACTACGTACAAAGCAGGTGACTTTGGTACTGTGAAGATGGGCAACACGAGTCATTCAGAGATTGTTGGTATCGGTGATGTCTGCATTAAAACCGATATTGGTTGCACAATGACGCTGAAAGATGTGCGACATGTTCCTGATCTGTGGTTGAATCTGATTTCCGAGACTGCATTGGACCGTGCAGGTTATGAGAATTACTTCGGAAATGGCAGATGGAAGCTCATTAAAGGGTTTCTTGTTATTGCGAGAGGTACAGCAGATAATACTCTTTATAAAACACAAGTAAAGCTGTGCAAAGATGCATTGAATGCAGTTCAAGATAATTCCTCTTTGAATCTGTAGCATAAGAGGCTTGGTCATATGAGTGAGAAAGGCTTGCAGATGTTGGCAAAGAAGGATTTAATTCCTTACTCCAAAGGTATGTCTCTTGACCCTTGTGATTATTATTTATATGGTAAACAGCATAGGGTTGCTTTCTCTTCGACATCAAAATTGAAATCACATGTGTTGGATTTGGTATATTCTAATGTTTGTGGTCCCATAGAAGTAGAATCATTGGGTGGCAATAAGTTCTTTGTCACGTTCATTGATGATGCATCCAGGAAAGTCTGGGTTTATCCGTTGAAATCAAAGAATCAAGTATTCCAGATGTTTCAACAGTTTCATATTCAGGTTGAAAGAGAAACAGGTAAACTCTTAAAGTGTCTCCGTTCAGATAATGGAGGAGAGTACACATCCAACCAGTTCAAAAATTATTGCTTGAAGCATGGCATTCGACATGAAAAGACAGTTCCTGGTACTCCACAGCACAATGGTGTGGCAGAGAGAATGAACCACACTATTCTTGAGAAGATGAGATGCATGATAAGATTAGCACAGTTGCCTAAGTCATTTTGGGGTGAAACCGTTCTGACTGCCGTTTATCTGATTAACAGATCTTTCTCAGTTCCTTTGAATTATAATCTTCCAGAGAGAAGATGGACAGGTAAAAATGTTTCCTATTCACATTTGAAGGTGTTTGGGTGTAAAGCATTTGTGCATGTACCAAAGGAGTAGCGTTCCAAGTTGGACAATAAGGCAATGAGTTGCATCTTTCTTGGCTATGGTGGAGATGAGTTTGGCTACAGATTATGGGATCCAGAGAAGAGGAAACTTATCAGAAGTAGGGATGTGGTTTTTCATGAAGACCAGTTCTTTGGAGATGTTGAGAAGATTGATAAGTTTTCTGAGAAAGTTGATGGAGTGATTGATCTCACACCGACTCCTTCTCCGGTACAGACTACAGGTGGAGAAGGTGGACAAAATGATCCGGATCGTGATGAGGCACAAGGGTTGCCAGATGATGAGGTTGTTGAGGAAGGGGAGCAGTCTCCTCGAACTGAAACCACGGAACCTCAAGTTAGGAGGTTTACACGGGAGCGTCAACCATCAACTAGGTATCCTGCATCCGAATATGTGTTACTTACTGATGAGGGAGAGCCAGCTAGCTTCCGAGAAGCAATGACTCATGCTGATAAAGATGAGTGGATGAAGGCTATGCAGGATGAGATGAGTTCTTTGAAGAAGAACAAGATATATGAGCTGGTGCAACTTCCTAAAGATAGGAATGTTCTGAAAAACAAATGGGTATTCAAGCTGAAAAAGGATGAGAATAGGAAACTGGTGAAGCACAAAGCACGGTTAGTGGTAAAAGGCTTCGCACAGACGAAGGGTATCGACTTCAGTAATGTTTTCTCTCCTGTTGTGAAAATGACTTCTATCAGAATCATTTTGGGTCTAGTTGCCAGCATGGACCTTGAGCTTGAACAGATGGACGTGAAGACCGCGTTTCTTCACGGTGACTTGAAAGAAGAGATCTACATGACTTAGCCAGAGGGGTTTGAGGTAGAAGGAAAAGAACAGATGGTTTGCAAGTTAAAGAAAAGTTTCTATGGGCTAAAGCAAGCACCAAGACAGTGGTACAAGAAATTTGATTCGTTCATGTTGAGTCATGGGTACCGGAGGACAGCTGCAGATCATTGTGTCTATGTTCGTCGATTTATCGATGGTCGGTTCATCATCCTTCTTTTATATGTAGATGATATGTTGATAGTTGGACAGGATAGCAAGTTGATTGGCAAGTTGAAAGAGGAGATGTCAAAGTCGTTTAACATGAAAGACTTGGGTCCCGCACGAACGATATTGGGCATGCAAATACGTCGTGATAGGAGTTCCAAGTAGCTGTGGTTGTCACGGGAGAAATATGTTGAACGAGTTCTCGAGCGATTCAACATGAAGAATGCTAAGCCAGTTAGCATACCTCTAGCCAGTCACTTCAAACTAAGCAAGCGCTTGTGTCCTACTACAGATGATGAAAAGGAACGGATGGCATGTGTTCCTTACTCCTCTGCTGTGGGGAGTCTCATGTATGCCATGGTTTGTACACGGCCAGACATTGCTCATGCTGTGAGTTTAGTGAGTAGATTTCTCGCAAACCTTGGAAAAGAGCATTGGGAAGCAGTGAAGTGGATCTTTAGGTATTTGAGAGGTACTTCCAAGGTGTGCTTATGTTTCGGAGGCTCAAAATCAGTCATGGAAGGTTATACTGATGCTGATTTTGCAGGCGATCTTGATCGTCGGTTGTCGACTTCTGGTTATTTGTTTACTTTCGTAGGGGGAGCTATCTCTTGGCAATCGAAGTTACAGAAGTGTACAGCACAGTCTACAACTGAAGCGGAATACATAACTGCTAATGAAGCAATGAGAGAGATGCTTTGGTTGAAAAGATTCCTTCAAGAACTAGGTTTGAAGCAAGAAGAATATGTAGTTTACTGTGATAGTCAGAGTGCTATGGATTTTAGTGAAAATGCTACATATCATGGCCGCATGAAGCACGTTGATATCAAGTACCATTGAATTCGTGAGGTGATCGAGAAGAACTTCATGAAGCTGGAAAAGATTCATTCGGACAAGAATCCTTCGGACATGATGACCAAGGTTGTGTCTAAGGGAAAGCTGGAGCTGTGTTCAGAGTTGGCAGGGCTGAACTCCCAGTAAGGGGTTCAGGGCATCTTCCCTATGGTCTGGAGGGGGAGATTGTTGGCCATGTGGGTCCAGACCATGATTGGGTTCTATATCTGGGGTGGTTTCCTAATAATATTAGTAATTTCCTGTTTTGTCAAATAGTAGTTTTCTAATATGTTAGGACTTTCCTTTTTCTTGAGATAGAGTTCTTGGGGGATAAGGATGTAATGGTTATATATATGATATAATCTGTAACCCTAGAGAGACAGTCAGAGAGGCTGAGAGTGGCTGAGATTCCAAGGCTGTGGTTTCACAGATTGGAGGAGAACCTAGTGGAAATTGGTTTCCCGTGGACGTAGGCATCTTTGCCGAACCACGTAAATTTTCTTATCTTCTTGTGTGGTGATTGGTGATCTCGGTTGCATTTGCACACAAGCGCACAACAGTCTTTTGGGTTTTAAGTGAACTCTGAAGGGATTTTGGGCAAACTTGGGTACCTAGGGTCAGAGTGGTTCCACCGTGCTTTTGGCATACTAGTGACTATGGGTGTTACAACACTCATGTTTGATGTGAGTCTTTGGAAGACCGAGACCCAAGTTGAACTAGTGCTTGCTTAGGTTTTTGCTTGTGCGGGCTTGCTTTGAGCTGAGTAAGACCTAGTGAGTGACATCTTAAAGAGGCGTTCATTAGCTTCGTCGAAGATGATTACAAGGGAATCCATGGTTTATCCCACAAAACAAGTTTACAAAATGAGCCTAAATAGCATAACCTCTACCTCTTGTTTCCAAACCGATCGCACTCTAAATGCGAAATGAATAGTCTCAAAATGGAAAGAGAAAGAGATAGGTCCGACCTGATTCAATTGAAATGTGGGGTATAAATGCTAGCACAACCAACTTGAATCAAATCATGTGGACTTTGTCTAATCCAAGGGCTAAAGCCGGGCAATTTAATGCTTGCTACGCCACAAGGATAGACTTTCAACATTAAGTGGCCTTACGACTTGATTAGTTCCAAAAGGAAGAAAATCAGTCAGTCATCCGCCATCGAAGTGCAACACCTCAAGGTTATATGACCATTCAATGGCGGGGAAGATTCCATGATCTCTATTTTGGGACAACGGAATATGCTCCTTTTGGAACCAGGTGTTCCACATGCATTTCAATACATCTTTTTTTCTCTTTTTTTTTTCCTTCTTCTTCTTCTTTTGCAAAGTCTCAATCAAACTAGTAATTAAATTTCCCACAAACAGCCCTAATCTTTTTTGTTCATCTAGAAACTGGTTGTGAGCGCGGAACGCATCACACTAAGCCCGACAACATGAAAAGACACGAGAAGGAAAAACAATGACTTTCTTTTTATTTTTCATTCCCGAGTTTAATTTACATGGGTTCTAGCACTTTGAATTCAATGGTGCAAGTTTCTCATTATTCTTTTTTATGCAACTCCCCTACTTAGTATCGAATGATCTACACTTGGCAAAAGAATTACAAATGTAAGATAAAATATTTGTAAAATGCATGAAATGAAAAGGAAGGAAGGAGTAGCCAACTATCAAAAGACAGTGGCCGATCCATGGTTAGCCTTGGGTTTCTTGCTTCTGAATGCGTACTACCCCCTTCCTAAGTCAATCAAACAATCTTTGTAATCTATCACTCTTTTTTTCATGCACGCGGAATGCAAATTTCGAGAGGAGTTATGGTTATTTGAACCAAATAGAGTGTCTAGGGTCATGTTGCCTTAAAGATCACCAAAGGTGTCACCCCAAAAGCACAAACATGATTGAATGCATAGACCGCTTTAACTCCAAAGTGAATGAGACGAAGAAAGTCTAAAAAGACTTGAGTCTTCAAGAATTTCTTACTGAATCTTGCATGTTGTCAAGGAGTTTGATTGAAGCCTCAAAGCTTTTTCAGAGATTAAGTACCTTGTGAAGATGACAGGACTTCTTGAATTTGACAAAATCTAGATACCTTTTTCTTTAATGTTTGATTCTTGATGTTGAATGGTTTCTGCCAATTGATGCTTGATGCCTTGGGAGGTCACCTATTGGGGTTATTTATAGGCCTGCAAGTCCCCCCAATCATTTGAGGAAGGGACTGACTTAGGAAAAAATTCAAATTTTCAGGAGAGTATCCGACTGTGCATTTGTTTAGTTGACTACTCTGTTTTGGTCAATTGTGATCGGCTGTCAACCAAGATTTCATCCCTCAAATTATATTGATGAGCTTGGAATAAACCTTGGAGTGATTTGACTAGATCTAGATCGGCTATTTAAAGAGATGTATGGGTCAACTATTTTTTTTTTGAATTCGGCTACCCATTTTGCTCCATCGGCTACTAACTGTACAGTCAACCACTACACATACTGCATCTTTTGCCTTGTTTTTTTAACTTCTTAACTTGTCTTTCTTTCCGAACTTTGAGAGAACCTTCCGACCTTTATCCTTGAGTTGCTTGGGCTCTAGCTTGATGTACTTAGACTGTTTTTTGCATTGATTTGCATTGCTTGGTTATTCTCTTGCTTGAACTTTCTTTTAAATTTTTATTGAAACTTTTTGTATGTCAACAAGATGGTGAAAAATTCTATTTAGGGATTTTTAGTAGATTATCTATTTTGATAAAAGAAAATTTGAATCACAAGCAGTGAATGACAATGGCTAGAAATGAGGAGGGGGCATTGTTGCTAGTCATCGTTCAATCAAGAATTATGTATAAATGGAGCCCATCCATGCAACTTGGAGTTATAGACTGTTATAATTAGGTAGGAAAGTGACCAACACAATTAACACACTTACTTAGGTAAGGATTCACAACACCACCCCCCCCCCCCCCCCCCCCCCCCCCCCACCAAAAGTACAATCAAAACACTCTGTTAGGCGGGGATAGCTTCGTCTAGCTAAGTGTTTTAATTTTTACGAGCAAAGATTTCCACGCTCAGTGGTTTACACTTGGGCTGGCATATCTCCGCTTATGTCACCACTCAATGAAAGAGTGAAAAAAGGACAAAAAGAGTGGCGGGAGGACCTATATAATCTATATCAAAGTTAGGGGGCCTCTTTGGTCTTGAGCAAGTCTAGGAAAAGTTTTCTAGTAAAACCCTTTACTTAGTTTATATAGATGGATATTTAGCTGATATCGACTAATATTGCATTTTCTTGTATTGACGAATTATAAGCCGATATTCAAGAATAATGTGATTTCTGTGGAGATAAATGGAGAAAATGAAAAGAGATCATCCCACTGCTCAATTTCATTTTAAAAAACTGATTTTTATTATATTAAGAAATTGAAACAAGTTGTTCTAAAGAAAGTAAGTTTCATCATTTCTCTACATTAAATCCTGCATATCTCCACCGATGATCCCACAATAATGTTTCATGTCAATTCTTTTGATGTTTCCAAGCTGATATCTTCATATCAATTTCTTTTCCAAATATGTTACGATAAGCACATTCACAACACTCATATTCAAAATGTTTGACATCATCTCTAACCCACAGCGCTAGAAGTAGGGAGACGTGGTGGAGGGACGGAAGAAGAGAAGAAATGTAGAGGCATACAATGGAGATGGAGATCTAGCTTTCCCCTTTGTATCTTTATTTCGTCTCCTCTTTTGTTTCTTTCTTCACTTCTGTTGATTTGAGTTTTTATGTTTTCGTTGACATCAATCAAACAAGGAAAAATGTGGAAAGAGAAATGAAAATTGGGCAGAAGGTTCTCTCGTAATATTATAATTTTTTTTGGGTCCTTGGCTGTGGTTTTCCGTTTTTAAAGGGATTTTTTGGGTAAATGTACCAAAAATTAAGCCTATTTATACTAAAGAAGAAAAACTATGGAACACTAAGAGAATGATAGTGGAAAAACTCATTACACTAAGAATATTGAGGATTTTACCAAAAAACCTCATCTAAGGGAACCACAAATAAAAAAGTTCAACCTATGTATGGGTGTACTGGAGTGGTTAAAGGTGAGTGTCGAATTTGACGGATAAGGGTCAAATTCAACATTGGAAATAACGAGAGAGTCAATAACAGGTTAGGTTTTGATTTAAGGCTTCGCACTGGTTCTCCTTCTTCTTCACCGGTTCGGAAGCGACAACCAGCGGTAGCGGAAGAGGCGGCAACTTGGGAGAGATTTCCCACCAACGGATGGCAAGGATTCTAGCGAACCTTTCAGTGATTTTTTTTTCTTTTATCTCTCTTCAATTTCCATTAAGAATTACTTCACACCCAATGACCGTTTCCCAGCACGGTCAGAGAAAATTAGCTGCCACCAACTTGTCCTCAACCTTTCCAGACCACATTCCACCTCTCAAACGCAAACGAACCGTCGTGGTAGTTGACCAACAAACGTACATCAGTCCTCTTCAATAATTCCTACCATGCCATAATTTGTTGGAAACCGAACGATCAACGGTACTTGAGTTTGGTTTAGAAAAAAAAAAGAAAAGCAGAATTTGAGTTTTCCTTCTCAAGCAATCACGAGGAGAGACATGCAGGTCCTGTTAATTTGGCCGTCACCTACAATTCCTGGAATTTTCTAACGACGAATTCTCTGCCCAGACTTTAGAGACCCTTGGCCTTGAGCCTTCCTTGTGCTGCTTATGTAGGCTCTCTTGTTACTGTTTCACATGAGTCATGACACGTTAATTTGGATTTTATCCTCCTTACATTTTCCAAGTACTTGATGACAAACAAACTTTCCATACACACGGTTTCGATTAGGATAACACCTGCGCCTCACATGAGTCATGACCGCCGTCCTCTTGTTACTGTTCGCTGCCACTGGAAATGAGGAGGGAAAAAAAAAAACACTCACTAAAAGGGTTGCCAGAATCATTGCCGCCACCACCTTGCATGTCGCCATTTCTGGGGAATCTCTCGCAAGTCACCGCCTATTCTGCCACGGCCAGTTGTTGCTTCCGGATCGAAGAAAAAGAAGAAAAACCACTGCAAAACCTCAAGCCCAAACCCAACCTATTATTGATTCTCCTATTATTTCCAGTGTAAAATTCAACCCTTATCCATTCTAATGATAGTCCAATTCGACACTTTAGATGTAAAAAAAAAAAACAAAAACAATGGCTTTTTTGTTTTGTGGTCCCTTTTGATGATTCCTTTGGTGAAAGTCCTGAAGAATATTTCTATTGATGAATAGTGGGAAAACTCATTACATGGTTTATCAAGGGCACACAATCAATGATAATGGCGAAGGCCAAGCCTCGGCACTCCTGATGCGCTGTTCCTCTCAAAGAAATCCAAAACCTAGGTTTCTGCATGCATCTAAATTTGGGCTTAGTTTGGATTAACTGATATAAAGCTTAAAGCATGCTATACCGGCCGAAATAAGTACTACTTGTAGTTAGGCGTGCTTATGGGCAGGGCCGGGCCAAGCCCGAGCTTGATTAGAATCCTTAAGCCCAGGCCAGCCAAACCCCAATTCGAGCTATAAGTGGTTAGCCCTGACCTAGCCCATATAAAATCTATTAAGCCTAAGCCCGGCCCATATATTAATGAGGCCTAGTGTTATTTGGGCCTGATTATTAAGCACCCTTAAGTTGGTCTCTAGCAAAGCTAACATGGCTATCATGCACCAATTTGCATTCATACACATGGTCATGTCCAAATAAATTTATCTAAAATGCAAAAATACCTTTATTAAAAGTAATTGTGATTTTATATAAAGCTATCTTTTATGTTTTGTGAGTTAATTTTGCCCTTTTTTTTAATAAAAACATATGACTAACCAACAAAACAAAACTACATTGATGCACCTAAGAGATCTTTGTCTAATACAAGCCAATAAGGATGAACATTATTTGCCTTTTGCATAATGTTCTTTTGTAAAAAATTTTTAAAATTTCTGCCGTAGAAGATTTACATGTAACATAAGAAACGTTGGAAGGAAAAGTTACAACTTAATACACTTATTAGGGCTGGGTCGGGCCAGGCTTGCTACCACTTAACCCAAGCCAGGCCCATATAACAAATGGGCCCAGATTTTTAATCCAAGCCGGCCCAATGGCTTAAACCTGAGACCTAAGCCCGAGCAAAAGCGGGCTGGGCCCGGGCC
Organism: Sextonia rubra; assembly: GCA_037013555.1. NCBI lineage: Eukaryota > Viridiplantae > Streptophyta > Magnoliopsida > Laurales > Lauraceae > Sextonia > Sextonia rubra. The sequence goes on from JASUAD010000001.1 coordinate 73,723,793, forward strand.
GGGATCAGGCTAGCCCATCCCATGAGCATCCCTACTTGTAGTGTAGTGATTGATTTGCCAAGTAAATGATAAAAATCCTAGCTTGGTTTAGCTTGCAACACATATAACAGTGGTGTGAACTAATTCTCATAAGATTATTATATATATATTGTGGACCGTTGGATTGACTATATAGTAATCCAAATGAATTGGATTTGTGTGCCATGGATGAAGGTGTTAAAAAGGTATGATTTGAGCCAAACTTGATATTTGAGATGGTCATACATTGATCTTTCTATCCCCCCTGGTTCCATCCTCAAATGGAATCCACAAGTGGGCCCCATAAAAAGTTCTTACCGTAAGTGTGTGAGAATACTTTCCATAAGATTAAAGCCCAAATATACATATATATATTATTTTATTTATTATTATTGTTATTATTATTGTTATTATTTTCAAGAGCAATTCTTTCATTATATACTACATGTATATTTTACACAAAATGATAATTTATTTTCAGTCATATGCCACATTTTTATATTACATATTTTATATGTTAAATGCTTCCTTGAGGAGTGATGGGCAAGCAAGGCATGATTGTTGAGTCCCGGGAGGGGTTGTCGAGATAGGCATGGAGCTTAATGGTTTACTCATATTACAAATTTAGGACCGTTGACACTGTTTACAGAAGATAAAAACCACCGGTCAATCACCGTTTGTTCCCTCTAAAAGAAAATCCCGCCTCTGCAATTGTTGTAGACCTAGCCCAAATTGTAAAATCAGACCCAGACCTAGACCCATTATGAATTTGGCCTAGAAAGGGTTCATCCCAAAATTTTCGAGTAAAGTCATCCATTGCTCATTGCATCTCTGGTAATCAGTTTATCAGAACAACTTTTCAAAATGCACTTCAAAGACTCTCAGTCAAGGCTAAAACCTTTACATATCAATTGATAAACCAGTACTATACTAATATATTGATTTATTAGGGCCCTTTTTTAACCCCAAAAACCAAAACGCCAGAGAAAATTGCAAATCTTAAATTTTAGTAGCTTTAAGGCACTTTAGATCTAAATAAAATGATAATATAGAACATAAGGTGATGAGAAAGGAGTTCCAATAGACTTTCTTCAGAGGAACATGTAGAGAATCAGTATGCATCATTCAAGGCGATATGACTCGGATTCTGTTGAATTATAAGATAACAGGTTGAGCATAGGGCATTGTATATGGATGCAACTATGTTGGTTCTCAAGGATAAGGTAAGGCACAGTTTAGCTTAAGGACCTCTCCACAAGTAGGCAAGTTGCAAGAGGACATAACCAGAAAATGAAGGAAAAATAAAATAAAGTGGGTGGCATTATTTCCATGTTAAATTATTAGAGACCAAGAAGAAAAAAATTACTTAAAAATCTTCAATGCAGCCTGAGGTCGGTATGTATTTACTGATAATCTGTTAGCAACTCTCTTTAAACAACGCATCAATTTGTTAACTAGAGAAGAAGCATAAAAAAAAAACCTATTATTATAAATATCCTCCAGGTGCATGTTGTTTATTAGAACAAAAGAGGACTAACAAGTTCAAAAACCATTTAGTCAGATGCCTCGGTTTTCAGGAGTTGAATTGTAGTAAGGGTTCCATTCGAGCCTTGTTAAAGACTTAAATGCAAATGTCCCCGATTATGTTTGCTACTGCATCAGATCTGGTCTTAATCAGTGTAGCCAGAAAATAGAAAAAATGCTTCCCAAAATAAATGAATAAATAAATAGAAGTGAAACAATGCAGAAAGGCTTCAGAGTCACATTGTTAAGAGATTCAAACATCCAAGAGATGGCAGCACAAAGAAATTAAACATGTTCCACAATTCCTTCTAGAACTAGCACCATCCACCCCTTCCACTTCCATGCCTCTTGAATTATAAGATTCTACTTAACTCAAATTGAAAGTACAAATAATAAATCCAGTAAGATAAAATTATATAGCACATGTTAATAACTGAAAAACACCAAAAGCCCAACCTATCAATGAACAACTGAACAATGTACATCAAAGGGTCAGGACAGCACCCCTCACATGTGGGCTCCTCATATAGACAGAAATACACCAAGCGACCATAATTGGACAGAAATATGTCCCCCCAACCCCTGGCTCTAATACCATGTTCATAACAAAAAACACCAAAAGCTAGAGTTGTCAGTGAATCACTGAATGATGTATATCAAAGGGTTCTGACAACATAGACCATGCAAACCTTCCCCCACGAGACTAAAACTGGATGGTTGAGCCAATTTTGATTGAATCACACACTTTGCAAGCTCTCTACTGAAGCTTAGAATCATCCGAGCAAGTTGATAGATGCCAAGCAATCCTAGAGGCCTTTTCTGTCCAACAAAAGGACCCTGTTGTGACAGAAACAAATACAAATTTAAAAAAAAAAAATCACACCTCATGTAAGACAAAAATTACCAGCTGCACCTAAGAAAATTTTAGCAGCAGCTTGTAATTTCTTGCTACACATGGAGAATTGTACATGGAAAATTTCTTCAAGAAGCAACTATTTAGTGTACTTGTAACAAGTGCCACACTCCATGAGATCCAGCCCAATGCCAGCACTATGAATCCTCTGACGCTAATCCTGAGTAGGAGTGGTGCTCCACAGTGGGGCCGACCAACTGAAAATCCAACCTGCTAAATATAAACATTCTCCAAGGCCTGTCCTATCGTAAGATTGACCATTTGAAGAAAAAAATGGGAATAACACAATCTTATGTATCATTCATTATCCCGGTCTTTATCAATCAGTCACTCTTACAATAGGACCAACCCCTATTGGGGGTAAAATCAGCAAATACTCCATACACCGGGAGGGCTATTATTTTGAGTGGCTAAGATTATCAGTAGGTGGGCCCCACCACAGAGATTCACTCCAACTCAGAATTTCTAGGATTTCTGTACAAGCCAAAGCCTTGACGATCCAGACTCCAATGTCAGCCAAAGCCTACTGTGCACATGCTCTGCTGGCCCAATACGATCCACTCATGAAGTGGGTCACATGAATGTTGGTCCATTTATCTCATATGCATGACCCACGTTATGATTGAAATGCCCTTATTGTCAGGTTAGGGCGTGTTCACTGCTAGCCTGCTGGGAGTCTGGATGAATGACCAAAATGTTCCACATGTGTGCAAGATTGGAAATATCTGTTTCTTTTAATTGGGTATGAGCAACATATTTTATAAATTGAGATAAGAGAAGACATCAAAAGAGAAGTGCAGTTATAAACTAGAAATGATCCTACGTGTCGTTGGTGCAGACAACCGCGAAAGCATGATTAAACCTAAGGCTCTTCTTTGTTTGATCCAATTCACTTATATCACATGTTTTTATGTATCAGGCTATCAGCACTAGCCCACACATGAGGAGTATGGTTAACTGTGATTAATGTAAGCACTGGAGCGATGGCAGCACAGGATCAATTCTTGTTTTAACCATATATCAATCAAGTTGTGTCCAATGGGAAGAACATAAAGATATTAATAACTGTTAGAAGATATCAAAGCTTGAAATTCTGATTGAATTCACAATGATTTCATGTTTATTGGAATGCAAGATTTTCAGAATCAAACGCTACGTAATACTCAACATTCAATAATGTTTCATTTTCCTGTGAATAAAATACCCAAAAAACAGAATCTGACATATATGAATCTGCTGATACTAGACAAGAATAGAGCAAGAATAGAAAGCCAAGTATCATATCAACCATAAGCACACATTTGTATGCATCAGAAGGCTAATTCTGTTTCAAGCTCAAGTTACGTAGAGTAGACCAAAAAAGTCAAAATTAGCAATTCTTCTGACTTGGCCTGTGTTAAGATGAATCTCCAATGTGGAGAATGGAGATGGACTATACATGCCAAATAGTCACTTAAAAATCAACAATCAAGAAAATTTAAAATTGAACATTTTCTCATAAACAACTGTACTCATGAAATGATAAACTAAAGCCAGATATATGTAGAATAAGATCAACATCAGTGCCAGTTTATATGTTTGATACCGATTTATATTCGAAATAATGGGGCCACCTATGATCAATCAGACCCTTACAGTTACAAAGCCCTACTCCCCTCCCCCTCCACACATGCAAGAATGCAAAAAATAAATAAATAAATAAATAAATAAAACCCTTGAATTGGATCTCACCAAGTTGACAGTGAGTGGCCTGTTACCTCCCACTAAGATTGAACACAAAAATTTGCACTTGATCAATCAGAGCCTCACTGTTACAAAGCCCTACTCCCCTCCCCCGTCCACACACGCACCCACACCATGAATTGGATCTCACCAAGTTGACCGTGAGTGGCCCATTACCTACCACTAAGATTGAACATAAAATTTGCTCTTGTAAAACCAAACCAGGAGGCTTTAGGATAATTTTAACTGGTTCATATTTGGCCCACTCCAAATCCACAACAACATCCTTGTCATCCCCCTGACACCATGAGATTGGCATCCATTTAGAGGGCCTAAATGTATAGTTACTCTGCAGCTAAAGATTGGGGCCTGCTCAGTTGTAAGCATAGTTTTAAATTCTGGTACCAGTGTTCGTGCTGGTGGGGACTGGGATGAGTGGGTGCTGCCCATGCCTGTCCGTGCCACTTGTGCCAAACCGGTACAGCTGCACCGATTTTAAAAGCTGCCAAAATAAATTTAAAAATAGAAAATAATAGAAAACTAGTAAAAGTGTGATAATCGAGCTATTTAACAAGTATCCAATCTAAATATAGCAATGCTTATTGTGATTTGAGTGCTGAGTAGCTGATGGTGTAACATATCACTGCTAGCAGTTTTTTTTTTTTTTTTGGTAAATGATATAAATAGATCTATTTTAAGCTAAACAAACTTCACCAACTCATGTTATTTTTAGTGGGGCCACCAAGATGCATAAAAGACTAAGAGAGTACATCAATTGGAAGTCTTGGATGTGGTAGAAAATATGTATATCAAGCCATTCAAATGATCCAAGTCTTTTGTTCTTGGCCCTTAAAATTTAAAGGGAAAATTTTATTTTCAAAAAGGATAAATCATTTGAGTTTTTAAGGATAAATTGGTCAAAATTAAAAAATATAAATAATTGGAAGGTTTCATTTGAAAATGAATTAGAAAATATGTAATCTTGTCCTTTGGTTTTTGGTATTCAAAATTTAAGGGACAATTATCTTTTTTAACTCAAGGGATATGTAATTTAAGTTTTTTAAGGATAAATTAGTCAAGAAAAATAGAGGGTCCCATTAATTTTATCTAATTTAAACATTACTCAATGGAGATTTTATTAAAAAAATTTTTAAATGCACAGCCCATGTGGTAAAGAAACGGTAAGGCCTTTTTGAAAGATTAAAAAATGAGGTGGCCCATATGGTAGAGAAAAGTGTAAGGCCTTTTTGAAAGGTTTAAAAATGAGGTGGGGCGGATTCGAACGTTTGTCATCAGAAAGTAACCTTTTGCATCACTACCGCGTCAACTCTCACCTTCTTTTAGTAACTGGGTGCAATATATATATTTATCTATTAACTTTCTTTTCTGGCATGACCATTGATCCATGCTGATGCCTGACTCGACTTGGTCCTAACCGCACCGAGTCAACCTGGTGCTGACCGAAATTTAATGGTTTGCAAGCATTTAGAGAATTCGAAATGCTACTGCCTCAAGTGGATTCCTAAAATGACAATGGCTGAGTAGCATTCCAAAACATGGATATATGAGAATTCTACATGTAAAAACTGTCATTTGGAATTCCAGTTTGCAGAACTCTCCACAATCAAATAAGTCACTTGTAATTCTAGGGAGACAAGAACTTTAGTTCTGTCAAAAGTTCTAGGAAAGAGAGAAATAATTCTAGGGAGACCAGAACTTTAGTTTTGTCAAAAGTTCTAAAGTTCTAGGAAAGAGAGAAATTCTGTCAGGAATGTAAGATAACAAAGGTCCCCCCCCCCCCCCCCCCCCCCCCCCCCCCCCCCCCCCGAGCAAAAAAATATAATAAAATAAAATAAAACAAACCCCCGCCCTCTTTATTTGTACTACCATAAATAATAAATCTCTCAACGATGCATTGGATATCCTAACCAAACGACACAGGACAAAGAATTGTAACACTGCCACATTAAATTTATACAAAATTGAAAGATACTATCAGTTATGATATCTACCAATGTGCTTCATTTCAAGTGCCATCCGGTAGATGTCCGACATAAGAAGAAGTAATGTCGTAAAACATAGGTAAAACAATTACTCATAATACCAATGCCAATGTATTGTATGCATAGGCCATGTGAACAAAATCATTTGATGATTCATGAATCAAATATTCACTCACTCAAGAACACCTTATCTTTTGAACTATCGTCGATTAGAAATATAATTATGTAATTTTTGGACAAAAATTGACAGATTCCATTTAAAAATAGAAAAAAGAAAACTGACAACTTAAAATGCAAAAATATAAGATGCAAGCAAAGCCAATTATAATGTTAGTTGTAGCAGCAGCTGAACTTCACTTGGTTTCAATAGCACTGAAGTAGTCATTGATCAACATCATTCGAAGACTACACTGCATCTCCACTTTGTTTTCTGTGCTTCTGTGGTGAAATAATAACTATGGAAAAATCTTCACTACACAACATGCAAATGGTTCTTCCCTTTTTTCCTGCTTTGAGAACCCAATGTATGAGGTCAATTGTTCTGAATTTGATACTCAATAATAGACAGTGACATAATGGGTCTAAAGCAAAAATTGATAAAAGTTTGATTCACCAAAACGAGAGAGAAGAAAAACAAAAACAATTGAACCCTCACTTTTCTACAGCTTCACTACCGCGGACAGCAGACAGATGACCAAGTTGCTGTATTGCATCAAAATTACTTTGATTCATTGCTTCTTTGTTAAATATAGCATCAGATAATACAACTGCTGATGCACCTTGGATAATGTAGGTTTCCAATATATCTGCAAAAAGCAAAATGATAATATAGATTCTCACACAGAAAATAGGTAGAAATATAATGAAGCTGTTAAAATGGCGCTTGACACTTGTTTCTAATAGATGCATTTATGGTATGAGAGTACCATTGGGTGGTGATCAGATCGGGCTATGGTCTTTTCAAACCCAGCCCATTTGTCAATTGGGCTCAGAGTTAGGTCCAGCCCTGCCCGGCCACATAGGCCTACATATCAAGCCACTTGAATTTTAGAGAGAAGTATGAGAATATAGAGGAGGAAGATAGGGTTTTACAAGAAGAGGAAAAGACAGAATAAATAAGGAGAGAACTGTTGCAGCTGAAAGGAGAGAGTAGTGCATCTTACTAGTGCACTAATGCCTCTTTGTTTATTCTAAAGGATGAATGGCCAAAATCACAAGATTACCCTTTTACAGACAAAAAGACTCATAAAACCCTATTGCCCCATATGTCAATGGAGGCCCATTCCAAGCCCATCAAGAAATAGCTCATATGTGATTTAGTCAAAGACAAGCTATGAATTAGATACTGTACACAAATTGATTTAGCTTAGATTTTGGATCTAGATCTGATTGTATAGATTGTATGCCTGATTCAAGGCTTGACCATTTTGATTGATTCAGCTCATAGCCCTATATATAATGTAAACTGTCAATCCCTTAAGGGATACAGATTTTCTCCCAGTTTCCATCTCCAATGCCTAACATTTCTTTGAGATGGCATGGTATCAAAGCTCCGGGTCAAGGGTTCAAGTCGTGGAAGCGCTATCATGAGGGGGGAACTGTTAGGCAAAGGCGTGCCACAATACCGCTCTCTATGACCACTCTAAAAATAGGCCCGTAGGTACAATGTTAAATGCCTTAAAACATTGAGTTGTGCCTCTACCATCACCAATTAGTTTTGGTAGGAATGGTAGCTCAATGGGTGCGTAAAATCCTACAAATGGTATCAGAGCCCCTGAATTGCAGTTGCAGTCTTCTGTGTGATTAGAGAGAAATATAATTCTCCTCCTTGGTGCAGAACAGATCAAGGATCTGTTTCAGTTGTCTCAGACTTTCCTTAGCCAAAGCATCCATTGTTGATCATAGCTGATCAACAGTGGCCCACCTCTGATGATCCAGACTTTGCTGGCAACCACAACAGATCAGGTCGCCCACTTCTTCTTAGTTTTTTGGTGAATTTTTCACAATTTTTAAACATCTGGAGGTAGGTATTTTGCTCAATCTCGTGATTTCCTAATTTTTGGCACTATTTTTCATCACAACGGTCCAAAAGCTTGGATCTGAGGAATCTTCAAACCAGATTTCATCATAAGGAAGCCATCTCAGTCTTCAAATCAGATCTATCCCTTGATATGCTTTCCAATCAATTTGTGGGCCCCACATTGTGCTCCAGACACAAGCCTAGGGGTCGCCTGAATGGTTTTTTTCCCCTATTACATCATTTAATCTTAGTTTAGCAGATCAGGTTGGATAACTCTGCTCTAGATAACAGTTCTGACCAGTTTTTTCTTATTGTTCTACATCCCTTGTTATTGCCGCTTGCTATTAGTGATTTCCATTGGTTTTTCTGATTCGTAAACTACTGTTGGTGCATACTGTTGCTAGTTTCTGATTGGTAACTGCTGCTGGTCTTTTCTAATTGCTTATTACTGTTTTCGTTCTACTTCTACACCTGTGATTAACTGACGTTGTTTCTAATCTCATGGATAAAACTAAGAAATATAAAATTTTCGTTGTTCGATTCAATGGAAAAAACTATGCATCTTGGGCATTTCAATTCCAATTATATCTTGAACGAATAGAACTTTGGGCCTATATTGATGGGTCTAAACAAATCCTTGCTGATGATACCAAAAAGATCCTCTCATGGAAACGTAAAGATGCAAAAATTAAATCTTCGCTCCTTTCCTCTGTAGAATCTAATTTCATTTTGCATCTCAAACCATGCAAAACCTCAAAAAAAAATGTGGGAATACCTAAAAAAGGTTTATTACCAAAACCATGCTACTCGCCAATTTCAACTAGAATTTGAAATTGCAAATTACACCCAAGGGATGCTGTCCATACAAGACTGTTACTCAGGATTTCTAACCCTCTGGTCTGAATATGATGAAATCAAATTTGTGGATGTGTCTGAGGGACTTCTTCCCGAACTACTAAAACTTCAACAGAATAGTCATTGAGATCAGTTTCTGATGAAGCTTCGCCCTGAGTATGAATCGGTTCGCTCTAGCTTGATGAATTGAGCTCCTCTTCCTACAATAGATGAGCATCTTCAAGAACTACTACGCTAAGAACAACGCCAAATGACTAAAGCCATTCACAACGCCAAATGACTAAAGCCATTCTTGAACAAAAGGCTCCTGAAAACATTGTTCCAATCGCATATGTGGCTAAAGGTCAGCCACCACCTTGTGGCATGAGTAAAGTAAAATGCTACAGCTGCAATAACTTTGGTCACTATGCTTCACAGTGCAAATATAAAATCTGGAACTATTGCAAAGCCTCCGGACATGTCATTTTGGAATGTCAGAAACATACAAAGAATCATGTCTCTCATGCCTATACTGCCACCGCTAATCCTCCTACAACTTTTAAACAAGGTCATTCTTCTTCTACACTATCAAGTTCTTCTGCACACTCTGTTGCCTCTGCACCGCTTGCATCCACTGGTTCTGTCACTACTGAGTAAGTACAGTAAATGATCATCAATGCATTTTTTGCCATTGGCCTTTCTGATAAGAACTTAAATCTCTCCACTACTTGCTACGTAGACTTCGGTGCCACCAATCATATGACCTCATCACCTTCATCTTTGACAAACATCGTTGAATATAAGGGTAACCTTAAAATTCAAACTGCTAATGGCAAAAATTTACCCATTACTGCTATTGGTGACATCCATAGTTCATTGCCATTAAAAGATATTTTTGTTTCCCCTCGATTAACCACAAATCTCATCTCTGTTGGGCAATTGGTTGACAATAATTGCAACATCTCATTCTCTTCGTCTAGTTGTGTTGTGCAAGACTAGGAGTCGGGGAAGGTGATCGCGAGGGGGCCTAGACAAAGACAACTATTTTCCCTATGTACCCACAATTATGGAGAACTCCAATAAGTTGTCTTGCTTTTAAATTTTGAATAATGCTCAAATGTGGCATATTAAGTTAGGACATCCAAATTTAAAAACTTTGTCTACTTTGTGCAATTCTGGATTATTAAATAATTCTGACGCTTATGTTCCTTTTTATTACAATACATGTAAGTTAGGAAAGAGCAAAACCCTTCCTTTTCCTAAATCTACATCTAGTAGCAAAGCATGTTTTAATATGATTCACAATGATGTGTGGGGAATAGCTCCTCATGTATCCCATGGAAGTTATAAATATTTTGTTACATTTATTAATGACAACAATAGATTTACCTGGATTTATCTGTTACATTCTGCTATCCTTGCTGCATTTCAAATCTTCGTAATATATTTAAAAAACCAATTTTCCAAATGTATAAAAACCTTGCAGTCAGATTCGGGGGGGAATATGTGTCTACTGCCTTTCAGTTCTTTTTAGATAGAAATGGAATTGTACGTCAATGGACATGTCTCTACACTCCACAACAGAATAGGGTTGTTGAGAGAAAGAATCGACATCTTTTTAATGTTACTCGGACTCTCCTTCTTAAGTCTTCAATACCTACCTATTTTTGGCTGGGGCTCTTATGCCAGCAGTACATCACATAAACCGGTTACCATCCCCTTCCATTAACAATGAAAACCCCTATTTTCGACTGCATAGGACCCAACCTTCGTTCAATCAACTCCACCCTTTTAGTTGTGTATGTTTTGTCCTTCTTCCTCCACATGAAAGAACAAAACTCACTACTCAATCTCATAAGTGTGCATTTTTAGGTTATACTCATCATCAAAAAGGCTTTGTCTGTTATGCTCCTATTACTATACACAATAGGATTTCCCAAAATGTTGTTTTTTCTAGAAAATCAATATTTTTTCTACAACTACCGGGACCTATTGGAATCTAACACTAGAATTCTCTTAATTTTTTCTTAAAAAACAAAGATTTCGAGGTTTAACCCTAATTGTGTGTATCATCGAAGGGAAAAAGCTTCCACTATAGGCCCGCAACCTCCAGATCCTTTAATGACAAATGGTCCACTTCCGGCAAGTACCTTGCATCACTCCTCAAGGCCTTTTCTTCCTCCTGATCGCTATGGTTTCCCCCATGCTTCCTATGTCCTCTTTATCTTCTACCTCTATACCTAACTCCTATTCACAAGCCGTGCAACTTGACTATTGGAAATAGGCTATGCAAGAAGAACTTAGTGCGCTAGAGACGAATCATACTTAGGATATTGTGGATTGTCCTTCCACTGTCAAGCCTATCAGATGCAAGTGGATTTATTCCATCAAACTTAAATCTAATGGTTCCTTGGAACAGCACAAAGCTCGTCTTGTTGCCTTGGGAAACAGACAGGAATATGGCATAGAGTATGAAGAAACACTTGCTCCGGTTGCCAAAATGACCACTGTTCAAATACTTTTTGCAATTGCTGCCCCTTCCTTCATAGTGATCTAAAAGAAGAAGTCTATATGAGAATTCTTTAGGGAGTTTCTTTTCCTTCCAAAGGTTCTGTCTGTCGATTGCAAAGATCTCTTTATGGCTTAAAACAGGCTCCTCAGGCATGGTTTGACAAGTTTAAAACAACATTGATTCACTTGAAGTTTGCTTAAAGTCCTTATGACCCATCCCTTTTTCTTCAACACACCTCTACCAGTGTCACTGCTCTTCTGGTGTATGTCAATGATATTATCATCAAAGATACCGATGCTGAAATGATGACACAACTTCAAACTTCTCTAAGCAATTTCTTCCATATGAAAGATTTGGGTGTATTACTTCGTGGGCTTAGAAATCCAGCAAAATTCCAATGGTCTTTTCCTTAATCAACATAAATATACAATGGACCTAATTACTTTTGTTGATCTTCAAGAATCCACTCCGGTGGATACTCCATTGGAAGTCAAGCTAAAATTATGAAAGATGATGGTGAGCTACTATCTGATCCTCATATGTATCGGCGGTTAATGGGAAGTCTAGTTTATCTCACTATTATTCGACCAGATATATCTTATGCATGAACCTCGTAAACCAAATTATGAGCACTCCTCGTCATCTTCATCTCACAGCTATAAAACAGATTATCCGATACCTATTAGGGACTCCAACTTGTGGCCTATTCTTTCCAAAAAGGACCTCTACTCATTTGACAGCATACGTTGATGCGGACTGGGCAAGCTGTCCTAATACATGGCAATCCACAACTGGGTGGTACATGTATCTTGGAAACTCTTTAATATCCTGGAAATGTAAAAAAAAAATAATGTGTATCCAAGTCCTCATCAAAAGTAGAATATGGTGCAATGTCCTCCGCTTGCTCTGAAATCTTGTGGCTTCGTAGTCTTCCGTCTGATATGAGATTTGCTCAATCTGCACCACCTCCTTTACATACAAACAATACCGGTGCCATTCACATCACGGAAAACCCAGTCATTTATGAAGGCACCAAATATATCGAAATCGATAGTCATTTTATTTGTGATGAATATATGCGTGATGTTATCAGTCTTCCACATGTCTCTATAAGTATCAAATTGTCGATATCTTTACTAAGGGACTACCGAAGCCTCGTCATCAGTTTCTTGTTTCCAAATTGCTACTGTATGATCCTCCCGCATCAATTTGAGGGGGGGTGGGGTGTCAATGGAGGCCTATTCCAAGCCCATCAAGAAATAACTCATATGTGATTCAGTCAAAGACGAGCTGTAAATTAGTTAATGTACACATTGATTTAGCTTAGATTATGGATCTAGATCTGATTGTATAGATTGTATGCCTGATTAAGGTCTCGATCATTCTAATTGATTGGGCTCATAGCCCTATATATAATGTAAACTGTCAATCCCTTAAGGGATACAAATTTTCTCCCAATTTTCCATCTCTAATGCCTGACATCTCTTTGAGACGACACCTTACACTATATCCTAAAAAACAAACTGGGCCTATTACGCTAGATTCCTAATAAAGCACAGGACCTTTTAAGAAAATGTCATTCCAATGAGGGTTACTATAAGTAGTATCCACATAACAAATCTCTATTAAATTATGAATTAATACATTGGCTGGTGATTGGGTAGGTTTCAGAAATGATTGGAGGTCACTATAGGGTGCTAACTTTTGTGGGCTACAAACTAGTTAACCAGAAGATAAAAAGCAGCATTTGATGGCTAGGTCAATGCAGATGCTAAGTCTAGAGTGACAACTCATGGAGCTTGTGATGCTATGGATCAAGCCTCAGTTGATTTGGAAGTTTCAATCAAGCATCCTCCATGTATATATGGTGATAATCAGACAACCCTTCATATTGTTAAGAATCCAATTCTACATGAGAGAATCAAACATACTGAAGCTGACTGGAACTCATTCCAAACAAAGAACCATCAGAGAGGTCATTCGTAAGTCATCCACAAAAAAAAAAAAAAAAAGGCTACATGTAAATCATAAGGGAGATTTAAAGATCAACTGTCCAAGGTTTATACTAAGTCTTTTGGTAGTTCAAGTGTTCCACCATGTTCTTGACAAATTGCATATGATCAATAACTATGTGCCAGCTTGAGAAGGAAGCAATGGAGATCGTCAGTATTAGTATTAGAAAATTGTTTATTTGTTATTTTTAATAGTGACGTTGTTTAGATGTGACAACATGAATTCCCTTGGCCCAAGACAAACTGGAATTGCGAAAAAGGACTCATGTAGTTAACCCCAATATAGTTGGGAGAAGGCTTTGATGATGATGATTTTTACTAGTGGTGGCATACTTGTTGCCTTGTATTTCCTAAGGGGCATTCTTATTTGATTAAAAAAAAACTATGACTGAAATAAGTTGATGCTCTCTCTCTCTCTCTCTCTCTCTCTCTCTCTCTCTCTCTCCATCTTTTCCTCTAATTAATTCTATCTATTATAATATTAAAGAAAACGACAGTTTACTGTTCTTTCATTCAATACCTTGTACCAATGTTGGATTGCAATAGATGTACCCTTACTAAAACAACTTAGGCCAAAATTTTCAGTTGAGAGAATCCTAACACCTCTACTCAGGGCCAGCAGACTGTTAAGAACAAAAATAAAGCAGTGTTTTCCATTCAAAAGAAAAGAAACAAAAAATGAATCGATAGGGTCATATATTGTAGGAGGTTCTCAATGCATGAAACAAATTGACAATCCAAGTAAACTAAAAAACACATATGTTTGGCAGAGGTTGTAATCATCAAGAAACTAAAAACTAGTGGCAAAAGATATCTCCATTCCATAATAACGCTTATTTTTCATACGAAATTAAGAAAAAACAAAGGAAAATATTCAGGTGATATTAGAACAAGAGTGCAATTTGCAGCATCAATATCACCTATTGTTATTCCTTGGGAAGCAACCATTGGAACATGAGAGAATGGTTTCTTAATTGCTGATATATATTGAGCACCTTCTAATGCAGAGATTGGATAAACCTAGTAGAAAGAATTCGAGAAACACCAATTAGTAAAGGCTAGGCTTATATTTGCATCTTGCAAAAAGAGAAACTTCATGGGAACTCACCCATCATATGCGAAAGAAATACTAGTGCAAACCCAGACAGTCCAAATCATTTGCCCCAAAGAGAATGTGTTACAGCAAAAAGAAAAAAAAAAGTGTTTTGTTTACAGATTACTAACAAGGCAGTTGGTGGCCTTCTAACTGATGGTCAAGATGAAAAATTACCTGTGTAAATTCAACAGATAAAATCAAATGGTCAATATGGTCTCTATGTTCCACCCTTGATGAAATAGGCTAGAAGAGAAAAGTAGACAGCAAACAAAGCAACCCCAGAAAGAGGGATAAGACTACAATGATGATGATCACTTCATCTACAACTAAGACTGCTATTTTAACAGTCTTAGTGGAGTATTACATCTGAGAGATGTTTGGTTGATGAGTTCCCATGTGGAAGATATAGATAGAATCTAGTCCCAGCTGTGAAATTCCCATTTTTCTAAATTCTGTGACAACATGATAAAGCATTCAAAAGAATAGTTCTCTTAAGCAAGCTGTCTTACACTGAAGTGTCTATTTTCTATTGTAAACTTGTCGTATCAAAACAATAAACAAGTAAAAGGCCCAAGGAAATGTTTTGCTGTGGACAGGAAGATACTTTAAGATACAACAACCCCTGCATAAGGCTCCTTTTTTTCACAGCTTTTGTTACAAATTTTTTTTCCCTTTCTTTTTTATTGGAAGGACCCTGGGCATCTATTACTTTCAAGGGGGAAGAAGTGGCCACGAAGGATATGTGCAAATGAAGGTGGACAGGCCTCCCTCATGGATCATGATCAGAAGTGTTTACATTGAAGATGTAACCTGCCATGATATTAACAAATAGCCAAAACCTATATGATAATAATTAATGGAAGTGGTAGGAAATTCTGTGTTATTATGGAACGCCATAGATAAAACTAGAAAAGTGCATGTGTGCCGGCGAGCGAGAGAGAGAGAGAGAGATACACATGTACAGCACAATCATTATGCGACTATGATTAAAGGTAATCATGATCCTAATGCTATTCTAGAAATATAATCCTACAGTGCAACCCTAATACTGTTCTAGGATTGGTCGTGTTTTTTCTGTTTTTTGTAACTTATCCCATTAAACACTTCAATGTCACTGTCTTTTCTAACTTTTATCATTCGATAAAGAGGTAAATAGAACCATTTCGCCATAAAAAAAGGCAGTTTGCGGGGGGGGGGGGGGGGGGGGGGGGGGTGGTTTGGAGAGATTAAACTTCTCTCACTGAATAAGGATGCGTGCTAATGAATGCATTTTATTTTTTAGAAGGAGATTTGTACATGATGACAAATCATAATGTATATTTCATTTTTTTTAAAAGAGGTAATGATGATACAATAAAAAGAGAAAATAGTACAATAGTGTTTACTTGTAGCCATTGCATAAAGGCGCTCATATAAGAAATATATACCAAGCACCATCCCGCAAGAGCTACACTATCATAGCACCTAAAAATTACACGAACAATCTACCCCTTCTTTCCAGCATCCCATTAGCACTGCTGCTAATATGTTGAAAAGAAATGCAACATTCCGTACTTAACTACTTCGTCTCGTTGAAATGGAATTGCATCTTCCAAGGTCCTATAAAGGTTCTTGCCTAAGATACAACATTAATAGTCGCTTTCCATTATAAGGCCACACTGGAAAAGGCACTGATATATGCAAAGATGTAATAACTAGGTATGGATGGGCCCATAATCTTCCAACACTAATTTAATTTTTGGGGCCTTAATTTTTATTTAATTGTGCCTTAATTTGTATTTAATTATTATTTGTATTGTGGCCTGGAGTATGTTGGAAACATTAGATTATTGAGCTGTGGGACCCTAATTATATAGTTGTATTATTAGCAGTATCATAAGAGTATCATGATGGGGCCCAAACCCACATGTGGCACATGACCCAAACCCATAAGGGCCTGTTTGGGTAGTTAACTTGTAAAGTGGTGTGAAATGAAGCCTCCATTTAAGAAACAGAAAAAGATAAGGGAGTCATATCAAAAGTAAAAAAAATTCAAAATTCCCTCTAATTTAAAAAAAAGTAAAAAAGCAATAATTTTGAGCCATTAAATGACAAAAAGTTATATACTTTTTAGTAAAAGAAAAAAGTTAAAAAAAATTCTTTATCAAGCCACAAAAGACAAAAAACCATTACATCATGATTAGACTTCCTCATATTTTATTCTCTCTGGATTTGAGACTTCACTTCGAATTCATTTCAAAAGTGAATTCTCAAATAGACCTCAAAGGGCTAGGCTCGTTTCTCTAGAAAGAGTCCTTAGGAGTACTTAGACTGCAACTCCAGTTAACCATGATATAACCACGTTCCTCTTATTCTTCTTCTCATATATCTCTTTGTTTCGCTTGAGAGAAAGAGAGAGAGATAGAAACCCTAATTGATTTGTGTAGGAACTTTAGAGAACAAGGAGATTCAGAAGAAAGACAAAGACGATCAGCCCCGTGGAGTGTAGCAGATGGCATATTTGAGACCTCAAATTGAGCATGCGACAAATAAATTCACGAGGTGAGTAGGTTTTCTAAATTGATGACATGGAGATTGGTGAAAACATGTAGTAATCACATTATAAACCCTCATATTGTTGATTTTAGTTTTGGTTGATGTGCATGCAAATAGGAACAAGGGAAATTGATGAAGTCCTAGAAGCTATCAAGCCCAAACCACCAATAAGGAAGATTCCTGGGGCTAAACCCCAATATGGTGGAACTAGGTTGGCATGACACCCATATGGGTGAAGGTGCACCATGGCCAACCCCCATGAGGAGTGGTGCCATGTTGACTGAACCCCATGTGGGTGGAGATTAGGGCTGGCTGGCCCTTAGATGGGTTTGGGGATTGATCCTATCGTCCAAACTTGAGTTTGGGCATTCCCAGCATTCACAAAAACCTTAGATCTACGAGTGTTGATGATTGGCAATTACATAGAGATTTCCAAACTTGGTTTATAATGCACCAAAGGGGTTTTGTGAATGGGTTTGGTGAATACCACCTATAATAATGACTTGTGGTTTTGCTATGTGTTTGATTGAATGATATGTTCACTACATGATTTACTATTTGTTCCAATATCCTTACAGCATGAGGTTTCCTTTTTCTAATCATTGTTTGCATGTGGTTGTTGTTGATTTGATTAAATAAGAACAAAATTTAGATTTGATCATCAACCAGGGAAACCAAAACATGTGTTTAACATGAATTATGATGAATCCCCATGTGTAATATGAGGAGAACCTAAATAAGGATATCATCATCATCATCATCATCATCAAAGCCTTATCCTAGGCTACAAGAATTTTGTTTCTCCATTCCGTTCTATTTTGGGCCAAATCCTTAGATAAGTTAAACTTCTTCAAATCTGATTCAACGACTTCCATCAATGTTTTTTTCGGCCTACCACTACCTCTTGATCTGCCATACACGTGTATAGCCAAACTTTTTCTCACCGGTGCCATTACCGGCTTATGCTCAACATGCCCAAACCATCTTAAACGAGTTTCTCTAATCTTATCCCCAATTAGTGCTACCCCTAAATGCTATTGAGAGCGTTCATTTCTAATTTTATCTTTCCACACATTCACCTAAGCATTTTCATCTCCGCTACATTCATCTTATGTAGATGTATCTTCTTAATTGGCCATCATTTTGCTTCCTATGTCATAGCTGGTCTAATTACTGTCCTGTAAAATTTGCCTTTCAATTTCGTTGGCATTCGTCTAGTACAAAGCACTCCATAAGCTAATCTCCACTTCAGCTATCCAGCTTTTATCTTATGCTCCACATCTTCGTCAATCTCCCCATCCTTACTAATCATCAAGCCTAAGTACCGAAAAGAATCTCTACGTGATATCTCATGGGTTTTAATTTTGACAATGGTTTCAACACATTGTATATGTCCATTAAAGTTACAATTTATATATTTTGTCTTTGTATGACTTATTTTAAGCCTCTAGATTCTAATGCCCCCAGCCATCTCTCGAGTTTTACATTTACACCATCTCTTGATTCATCCACCAATACTATATCATCTGCAAACAACATACACCATGGTACTTCTTCTTGAATATGCATAGTTAACTCATCCATAATTAATGCAAAGAGATAAGGGCTTAAGGCTGATCTCTAATATAAACCTATAGTGACGAAGAATCCACCTGTTTCTCTACATGTGGTTCTCACATTTGTTACTGCTTGTTTATACATATCCTTAAAAATTTCAATGTAACCTCTGGGGACATTCTTTTTCTTCAAAATCAACTAAATTAAATCCCTCGGTACTCTATCATAGGCTTTTTCTAAATCGATAAAGATCATGTGTAGATTATTCTTCTTTGCTCGATATTTTTTCATTAATTGCCTAAGTGAAAATATAACTTCCATAATTGACCTCCCTAGCATAAAACCAAATTGATTTTCAGCGATCTTGATCTTTTGTCTCAGTCTTTGCTTTATTATTCTCCCATAATTTCATAATATAACTCATAAGTTTAATCCATCGATAGTTAGTACAATTTTGTATATCTCCCTTATTTTTATATATAGGTACTACAATGCTTCTTCTACATTCATCTGGCATTTTCTTTGTCACAAGTATCTTATTGAATAGTCTATATAATCAACTCATCCCAATCTCTTCTAAGCATTTCCATACCTTTATCAGAATATCATTTGAGCCTGTAGCCTTTCCTGTCTTCATTCGCTTCAATGCTTCCTTCACTTCCACCCTTTTAATTTTACGGAAAAAAACATGCTCTGGTAATGAACTAGTATCCTTCTTAGCTCTTGTATCCCCCATATGTTCTTTATTTAAATGTTTGCTAAAGTATTCCTTTCACTTTTTTTTAATATCATTGCCCTTCACCAGAACATTTTCCTCATTGTCCTTGATACATTTGACATGATTTAAGTCCCTACTTTTCTTTTCTCTTATTTTTGAGAGCTTAAAAATATCTTTCTCTCCTTTTCTTGTTCCCAACCTATTATAGAGGTTATCATATGCTTTGAACTTTGCACTACTTACTACTTTTTTAGCTTCTTTCTTTGCCTTCTTATACAGCTCAAAATTTTTCATACTCTTAGTCAACTGCGAAACTTTGTAGCAATGTCTTTTCTCTCGAATAACTTCTCGAATCTCCACACTCCACCACCATGTTTTTTAATTAATATGTCTTTTTCCTTTTGATTCTCCAAGTAACTCCTTTGCAATCTTCCTAATGCAATTAGCCTTTTGATTCCATATTACTATAGTTTCTCCTTTAAAATTCTATTCTTCCTTCTTAATTATTTTATTCTTAAATATATTTGCTTTTTCCTCTTCAAATCTCTCCACCTTGTTTTAGGGTCCATTTTGTTTACTGCTGCTCCTTTTCTACTTTTAATACAAATATCTAAAACTTCGAACTTATGTTGCGTGGTCAAACTCTCTATTGAGATAACCTTGCAATCTGTAACAACCCACCCCGCACCATCGAGGTATTGTCCGCTTTGGACTTCCCAGGAGGTCACCCATCCTAAAATTGCTCTGACTCGAGCACGCTTAACTTTATAGTTTTTTATGGAAGTCCTCACGGTTTTGTCCTCAAAAGGCGCCTCTACAGTTTAGGACGGATTATTACTTATATTCTTTCATTCACATGTACTTTTTGGGACTGGGTCGTTACAGGCCCACCAGCTTCCGCCGGATATGTCCCCATATCCACATATCTAACACAATGTCGGACCGAAGACGGCCTCATAAGCGATGTGGGACTTCGTTCCTCCTCCTTCGTTCCCCCCCTCCTATTTGTGGAGGGCAGGATTCGAGAGGGAAGCAGGATTCGAGCGGTCCCCAAGGGGTCCGGCCTAACGGCCTCACCCTCCACCACTCAGAGGAGAGCCATCCCCTGCTCTGATACCATCTGTAACAACCCACCCCGCACCATCGAAGTATTGTCCGCTTTGGACTTCCCAGGAGGTCACCCATCCTAAAATTGCTCTGACTCGAGCACGCTTAACTTTATAGTTTTTTATGGAAGTCCTCACGGTTTTGTCCTCAAAAGGCGCCTCTACAGTTTAGGACGGATTATTACTTATATTCTTTCATTCACATGTACTTTTTGGGACTGGGTCGTTACACAATCTTTACAAGCTAATCGGTCTTATTTTTTAACTAGAAAAAGTCTATCTAGCTCCTATTACTCCCACTTTTATAGGTAATTAAATAGTCATCTTTCTTTTCAAAGTAAGTATTTACTACTACAAGATCAAATGCCATTACAAACTCCAATATAGTGTTTCCGAATTCATTCTTTTCTCCAAATCCTTGCATTCCATGCACTTTCTTATATCCTCTATTACAGCTACCCATAATAGTGCCGAGGAGGCGAACGTGGTGGAAGGTACTATCTTGATTTCGCAAACCGAGGTTATTGCATTGTTTGATTTGGGGTCTACGCGGTTGTATGTAGCACCTTATTTTGCCGAGCAACTACGGCAGCCGCCTAAGCCGCTACCATATGTATTGGTGGTGTCCACTCCTGTTAGCAAGAGAGTGGAGTGTAGTGTATACTACTCTCAATGCGATGTGCGGATCGGAGGGCATCAACTCCCAGTTGACCTAATTTTGCTTCGATGCTAGACTTCGATGTGATACTTAGAATGAATTGGCTCACGCGATATCGTGTCTGTGTGAATTGTTACAATAGGACGATTTACTTCAATTTAGGCAATAGGTTTCGTTTCGAGGGCAGTCAGAAGAAATGCCGAGGCGTGTTATCTCTGCATGCAAGGCAGATCGATTGATACGCAAAGGTGTGAAGGCTTCATTGCCTTTATCTCTGAGAAGAAGGATTCAAAGCAGCTTGGAGAAATGAAGGTGGTATTTGATTTCTCGAATGTCTTTCTTGATGAGGTGCCTGAGTTACCCCAAGTACGAGAAGTGGAATTCGCCATTGATCTTATGTCAAGGACCACGCCGATCAGTAAAGCCCCATACTGTATGGCCCCAGCAAAATTATTGAAATTGAAGAAGCAATTATAGGATCTTTTAGATAAGGGTTTCATATGCCCGAGTGTCTTACTTGGGGAGCACCAGTGTTGTTTGTTAAAAAAAAAGACGACACTGTTTGGATGTGTATAGATTACCGGCAATTGAATAAGGTAACAATAAAGAATAAGTATCCTCTGCCATGGATTGATGAGTTGTTTGATCAACTTCAAGGTTCCGCCTATTTTTTCAAGATTGATTTGAGATTTGGTTATCACCAGTTAAGGGTAAAGGAAGATGACATTCTCAAAACTGCCTTCAAGACACGGTATGGACATTATGAATTCCTCGTGATGCCGTTGGGATTAAACAATACACCTACTACTTTTATGGCTTTGATGAATCGGATTTTTGCTCCTTTCTTGGATCAACTTGTTGTTGTGTTCATCGATGACAGATACATTATATATATGAGAAATTCTCAAAAATGCCCTATTTCACAAGAGGCATTTCTACCTCTTTTCTATTCTCTTATGAGAGACGACCGCTGTGGAGATATTCTCTTGTTCTTCAAAAATTTCATTAATTACTTCTTCAGCCTTTTCTCCTATTTCCTTCTGTCTTTATAACATCTTGGAATAGTTATGGGGGGAAAATAGAATAAGAAAGAATATATGATAGATCATGAAAATTCCATGGTATAATTATAGTCCGAATTCAAGTAGGCAAGAACTTGATTATGATAAATAATAAATATATATAGATATGTATGATAAACAATTTTGTCTTTATAGAAATATGTTACGTTGCTAAGTACATGTGCTACGTATATCATTGATTTGAAATATTATTTTATCATGTTTACATTGTAAAATTACCTTAGAAAAGCCTCATTAGTAAAGACGGTAGAGAGGTTGCAACTTGGGCAGTAACTATTTCCTTCACTTCTCTAGACATTCTTTTCATATTTGTTGCATTCTAAATAGTAGAGTCTAAAAACAATTGTCTTTATACCCACTACGACATTCCAATAGAAGAAGACAAAAAAATGAAATAGAATTTTTTTTCGCAAATTACATTAGAGAGGATACATGCCCGTGCATCATACAAATATTTATGAATTGGGCCTAAGGGTTTCCAACTCTATAATCGTTGCCTTCTTTTAATGTGAATTTGTTATAGGTATTATGGATTGAAGCCTTTTATTGTTTGCATGCCTATACATACAATCATTAAGAACACAATCATGAAAATCTTACAAGATGATCAATGTGGAATGCATTACTGAAGAGTTGAAGTTGATAAAATACCAAGTGTGTAATGATTTTTATAATTAGCTAATTCATGTGTTGGACAAAATCTTGGGTCTATTAAGTTGTATTTTATGTTATTTTAGAATGGACTGTGTTTTGTATCGCCAGAAGATCTGAAGTGAAGAATTCAGAAAACAGGGCATGCGCTTGACCGCCCCTACAACCGAGTAGTGCCCAAGGCAAAACCTACTACGCTCAAGACCTTAAAGACCGCGCTCAAGTTTGGAATGTTTAGCTACAAGTGCATAGCAAGGCTCACTCACGTGAACGGCTGAGAAAACCCACTTTCTTGTTATGAAATTATTTTCTGTTTGTGCTAGAATTAGTAGTTCTTATTCTACAAGGAGTATTCTTTTAAGGCACGAATTATATGTTATTTAAAAGGTGCCTCTCTCAACTTCGAGATACAATCTCATTGTTCTAAGTGGAGATTACACATTGGAGATCATCTTTTTTTTTTTCTAGAGCTTCCATTGGAGAGATTGGGTTGAAGCTTTATTTTAAAGAGTTATTTATTTTACATCTTTTGTAGAAGATTGTCTGTGGAGTTAGGTGCAGATTGAATATGGTTCAATACATAGCAGAGAGTTGTAGTGGTGTGAAGCTATGCATAAAGAATTATAGTCCTTAGGTTGAGGGAGAACTGAAAAAGAGTTGTGAGTATATCTCTTGTAATTGTGTGATTCATAATGCTTGATTGCTAGTCCAGTTTAGACTCGTGGTTTTTTCTCGGTTTAGGTTTTCCAAAGAAAAATCATGTGCCTCTTATCTATGTGGTTGATTGATTTGCGAGTTCATTTATTTCTTCCACTATATATAGAATTGGAACTGCAATCTAGAAATCTAGATTTGAAACGATCCTTTAATTGGTATCTAAAATGATCCTTCAAAGTGCTATGGTAATTAGCTTCGTCAGTGTCCAAGTTAAATACTAAATTATTTGTCCAAGATACAATTCATCCACACTAACCCGTATAGAGCATACAACAAGAAGGCTTTCAATCTCAAGGCATCCAAATCTCCTCTAAGGCCTCTCTCCTCACCAACCCAAGGTGAGATTCTACCCAAGACCATGCAAAGACCCCCTTCTTACTTTTGAATACATGATTTTCACTCTCTAAAAGTGTTCCTTCAAAGAATGACACAACCTTGGCTAATCGTTGAAATAAAAAACCAACAACTGCATTGGATTGTACAAACAAAGTCCTTGACAAATAAGTGATGAATTTTTAATATCATTGTTAGTCTAAACCCAATTTCATCACCCAAACCCATGGTAAAACCATCTCAAACACAAAGGCAGAGCAATATATGAACCTTGGCAGCCATTTGGGGAGAAAAAGGAAAAAAAAGCAAAAAAGAGGCTTAAAAGGGCACATTCGGCCCACCTAGATGTGGACCTTAAATTCTCCAGTTTTGGAAGTTTGATGTATTTTGCAATCTTTTTGTTCTTTTAGTACTAAATCTAAGGCTAGATGGAGGGGTTATAAAATTGTAATTCATTGTAAACAACCTACATCCACAAGGCTAGAATTTGAACTCATGTAATAATACAAAAAAAGAAGGGAGGAATGAATACAAATGTTTACTCCTATTTTCTGTCTTTTGAATGTTGTGAGATTGCTTCTCTCTATAATTTTCACACTACTGAGAGATAGTTCTGACCGTAGCCTATTATTAATTTCTAAGTTCGAACTTCAAAGAAAATTCAGTCAGATTTACTGTCCATTCGGAGGTATATTGAGATATTCCTCATAGTACACAATTATTTTGAATTAGTGAGGGAATTGATGTGTTCCAAATTTGCCCATCTTTGAGATTCATGCATTGTTTAGCTTTTGCCTGTCACGACCCGATTCAGAGAATTAGGGATTAAAATGGGCCCTTCAAGGTATGCATACGTAATCCCATAGCAATCCATATCATGTGAAGACATGCATGAATTACTACAAGGGAAATTTCATAGAAATGGGTGAGGAAGTCCCACCAACACGTAGATTAAGTTTCAACAATAGGCGGAAGCCTGTGAAATACACTTGTAATGATCATAATTTACTCTGAAGTTTGTTACTTAACTATCCACATCTACAGGACAACCAATACTTAAACATATACAAAATCCAAACAACATATCTATCAAATCTCTAATTGCAAAATAACCGTAGTCCAAGTAAGTCCAAGCTAAACAACCCAACAAGAAAATCCATTGACGCTCTTCGTAGGACGACTAATAGAAAGCGTCGTCTTTGTTCCACTCATCTACTCCCTGAGGTACCATTGAGGTTCTTGCCGGGGGTGCATCATTCACCACTTAGCATTGGGTTTGGTAGCTATAACACTAAGGGCAGCACTGTTAACAGAACAGTTAAGCAAATAGAGAGATATATAAGACCATTGTGATGTATCAAATGAGTTAAACAGCATATTAATTGAAAAAGAGCAATAATTGTAAACTAGGCATATTGTGCATAAAATTAGCATGAATAATGAATCATAAGTGAAGTATCATAACATATTAGTCGGCACTCACGAGACTATATTCTCTCTAAGGAAAGTGTATAACATATAGAAGGGAATTACACTAGGAGATCAATCTAACTTTCCAAGGAGCGCTGACCTACTCCTTCATAAACTACTGCAGCAGTGACATATGGAATACCTGAATTGGTCCCATCGAACCTAATAGGGGTACAAGTTAAGTGGTGCCGACTCATCGTATCAAGATTGTCTCGAATTGATATTGTTCATACTTATGATCAATCATAGTGATCGTCTCATGCTGTTATAGTCATTCATACTTATTATCATATCATACATAAGAAAGTATCAGTCTTGAGATCGTATTCAATCATACAAATTGGAATTAAACAAAGTATTTGATAATCAAACAATGCATACTTAAATGAGCTAATAGAGCTCGAAGCCTCTCAACCTTAGCTACACCCATTTTGGCTCACAAACACACACTCAGTAGAAACTCCAGACTGATTTTGCCTCAAGGCTCGCTAGGAAAAATGGGTACATGATTTAATCATATTAAGAGTAAGGTTTCTTAACAATATGAATGCATTTAGATTGAATAAGTATCAAGGAGATTTACCAGCCAATCCCATGCTAGATAATCCGTGATCGCGAGGGCATTCAATACGATTTATTCATAAAACATCCGGTGTCATTGTGTTGCTAAATCTTAGCATTATTGTGCATGCAAAGGACACCTCTTCCTATGCCAACACCCATGATGTGGCATCGCAAAATCATCCAAAAAAATTAAAGGGGATGAGTGACAGCTCTTCACTCGTCCTCCTTATCATTTGCTCACCATTGGGCTAATTTAATTGGGAAAAAAGTGACATATCTAAAGCCGTACAAAGTTTCGAAAATCCTTAATGTCCTAAGTTCATAGCTTAGCTACGTACAGGTTACGGATTAGCCTTGTGGCTTAGGTTTTCTCTTAATTTCATATACATTTATGGCTCAACCGTATTTTAGGCTACAGCTTAACGTATGAGAGCCTACGGCTAGGCCACGGCTTAGTCGTAGCACAATCCACAACTTAGCTATGGGTTAGCTGTAGAAGAAGATATGATTTTGACGTTCTCTGGAAGGTTCGCCGGAAAATGACTTACGACTTGGTCATGGGATGGATACGACTTAGCAGTAGTTCATTTCATGGCTTAGTCGTGGGTCAGCCGTAGTTCAAATGCGGGATTTGAGCTCTCTGGATTCTGAGTCGTAGAACACTTATGGCTTAGCCGTGAGCTTCACAGTAAGCTTTAGAATTTCTAAAGATTATTCTTGAAGCTCAAGTTCAGTATAAAACTCTTCCAATTTGGTTCCAATTAGCTTCCTTTTTGCTCCAAATTATCATAATAGTCTCACCATGCCCACATATAATTAATATTGCATATTTATACTCATTATCACTTAATCCAATATATGTGTGTACTTAATCAAGGGCGAATAAGCTGAAAACTTGCATTTAGAGTAATTACTTCAAGAATCAATGAATTTAAACAAGCATGTAACGACCCGAATTTTTATTTTTAAATTAGAATTAATCTCGTCATTTGATTTATCTTGATGGATCCCACATGTGATTATTATTTTTTATGATTTTATGCTATTAAAATTTGGTTTAGTATATAGCTTCTGAACACTCAGAATGTGATCCAATGCACTTGAACTAACCATTGGAGCATCCAATTTTGTTAACGCCATCTTTAACTTGATGTTTAGGCCATCAATTTCGGCCCAGTTCTTTAACACTTTTGTTCTCAAAGATTCATTCTCTCGTTTCTCAAAAGTCAAACTTTTAAGAAAAAAACTTTTATGTCCTTCAACTGAGATGATCCATGCATGTGCTGCTTCTAGATTCTTCTTAAAAGGTACATTTCAGCTTTAAAATCACCAATTTACTTCGTAAGTTTTGCAGCATTCTTGCCCGGTCTTTTACTTTGACCATATACAAATTTATATTGAACCTCCTAGTCAATATTCTCATAAGACACTTCTTCATCATCATTATTAACATTAGAATCAACATCAGATGATAAAATGTAGCCATTCAAGCAATAAACTTTCAATTCCCACTTTCACTCTAATCAGGTTCTGGTTCTAGGAATTCTTCCTCATCAGCTGAATGATCACTATCCCAAGTGATATTCAGGGTTTTATTGCTGCTGACTATGGGCTTCTTCTTCTTATTAGCACAATCATTAACTATAAGCCCATAGCCTTAACATTCAAAGCACTTAACTCTCTTTGAAGAGCTAGTCTTTCCAGTTGGCACCAGTTTTAATTTTTTGTTCCTTTGTCATCAAATTGTTAAATTGCTATACAAACTCAGAAGATATTTGCATATATCACCTTTTTCAGAATCAGATTCAGATGGAACTTCCAAGTTCTTTAAAACTTTGGAAAACTTGTAAGATTTGGAGGCTTTCAATGCAAGCCCAAAAGGCTTTGACTGATGATTAATGAATTCAGTTTCAAATGTTTTGCAAGTTGCTAACCAACTCATCAAGTCTTAAGGTTTTCTGTTTGTTGGATTCAGTAATTGCAATAATCTTGAGATTAAAACTAACTGGGAGAGACCTAAGAATCTTTTTCATAATCTTCTTTTCAGGAATTGATTTTCTAAGTTGTGACTTGAATTGACTATATTACTCAACTTAGTAGAAAAGTCATCAAACCTCTGTTTATCACTCATCCTCAACAGTTCAAAAGCATATGATAAACTTTGCATCTTAACTTATTTCACTTTTTCAATACCCCCGTGAACTGCTTGAAAGATGTCCCATGCCTCTTTCTCATTCTTACAAGAGGAGATCTTCTAAGATTCAGACATTAGTATTCCATTGTAAATTGCATTTATTGCCTTATTGTTACAGTTGCAAGCATACGGTTCCTCTTTGTTCAATGAAGCCACTGGTTTTTTAGCAGTTTGTCCATCAACAGTAATAGTGGGAAGGAATATCTAATCAGCACTACTCTCCAAACCCCTTCATCTACTAACCTAAAGAAAATCATCATACGTGCTTTCCAATAAGCAATTAATAGCACCTTTCAGTAAGGAGGTTTCACAAAAGAAGAATCTTCACCATCGTCGCATTCTATTCTAGAAAATTCACTAGATCAACACACAGTAATTTCGTGCGACCCTCTCTGATACCAATTGAAAGTTTAGAATGCCCGAGATTTAATATAGATTGTGATTCAATTATTACTTCTATGCATTCAAAAAATAAAAGCAATCAATCACACAAAGAAAACAATACACAATTTAACGTGAAAACCAAAATAGGAAAAAACCATGAGTCCAAGGTGGACAAAATGAATCACTAAATTTGCAGGACAAGATATACTCACAACCTTGTAGTCAGTCCCTCAACACAAGGCACTGTAGTTGTTCATAATGATCTTTATAGCACGTAGTCCCTCGATGCCCCGTTATTAGTGCCTTGATCTCCACAATGAACGAGTCTTTTTAACAGGAGAACAATCTTCTACAAGGAAGCATGCGCCACAAATCTCCTATGAAGAAGTATAAGCATCGACTCCAGAACATGAAGCCTTTAGCCCAATCTCTTATGGAAGCTCTAGATAATATTTTCAAAAGCAATCTCAACTCAGAACTTGGAGATCTATATGTGTTGTGCTATCTTTAAGGTTGAGAGGAACCTCTTTTTATAGCCCAAAATTCATATTTTAGAGTTGAAAACCAAATACAAGTGAAACAGGCAAGCTTGGTAGAAATTGGAAAAAACTCATTTAATACACTAGGCTTCTGCCCTTTGCTCGCTAGAGTGCATGTAGTACGCATCCAGTTATTTGCAATTTTCCTATCAAGCTTGAGTGCGGTCTTCACTGGCTTGAGCACCATCGTTTCTATCTAGCCCGCTTGAGCGTGAGCATGCCTGTTCAAGCGCATGCAGTGTTTCTGGTTTTCTTCAATTCAACACTTCTTGTGACGGAATCAACAATCCATACTTAAGAATATGAAATATAGACCAATGGACACATGTTTTGTCCAATACATGTATCCAGCCAATACAAAAATCCTTACACAATCCCCTTCTAAAAGTTGAAATTTGGGTCCACAAGATATTGAATTAGAAAAAAGGACATGACTATTTAATTTTTAAGAGAAGGTCAAAAGAAAGAAAAGGCTTAGCTTCGTTTCAATTAGCTCAGCTTGGCCTTTATACTTTCCCCACCTTAACTTGCATTGTACACCCTTCTCCTCAATTAACCCTACAAGTTAAATTTCCACACAATCCCATAAGAGAAATGCTAAGGTCGATCCCAAATGACCTAGTGGGGGCCAAAACTCCCTTTTGATGCATTGATTGTTGTGAAAGGGGGATATTAACTAACTAGAAAATTAGCTTATTGAGTGGTTGTGATCCTTAAAATCAAAATAGCCAGTTTGGTGGAGGAAAGAGGTTTAAAAAAGGTAAAACTTTCTTAGAAAGGAAGCGTATTTTTTGTCATTTCTTAAAAAATCAAAAAAGAGAACTTGATTAAAAAATAGTGAAAATATAAAAAGTTCTTCAAAACAGCAAAAGGCGGAAATCATAAAGTCCTGACAGGGCATTTGAGAAATTTCAAGTGATTGAAATTTTAACATTATTGAACACAGAGATCACAACTGCAAATGCACAGGGGCAAACCATCACATCATGCCCAAAAAACCCCCATACCTTAGATTCTTAAAAGAAATTCTAGTTAGAGCCTATAATTTGATGGATTTTCAAGAATTCATGTATGGAGAATTATGATATAATTAGATTTAGTGGCACATTTAAATCTTCCTCTATACTTGAAAATCTAAAAATTCCACCAAAAAACAAAGGAGATGAAGTCAAGGAATTCCAATAGTCATTTGAAATGCAAAGGACATTTAAAGTGTCATGCTTCTTTACTACAAATGTCATGTTTCTATGCTAGAAACGTCATGTTTCTGCATTAAAATTTTAGCGAAGAAATATGACATTTGTAAATGCAAGAGACAAGGCATCACGCTATGTTCCTCCAGCTTGATTTCTCTAGCTATTCTTTTCTCTTTGGTCTCTCTCCTCTTGGGCTCCTTTTGGAGCTTGTAAAGTTTCTCTGCTATCCTCCTTTTTTCCTTAATTAATTCATTTGCCTTAGCAAAAAAACAAAAAAAGCGACAAACCATCACATTATGTTATGAATTCTCAAATGCCATAGTCATATCTTATGTGATTTTTGTGAAAAAATTTGTCATTTCAAAAGCTTTTTGTGATGGTAATACCTTCACGGGTAGCCTCATGTGTGCTCAAAGGAATTGGTTTCCTTTTCTAAACATGTTTTTCCCAGTCTGAACACAACATTTTAATT
This sequence comes from Sextonia rubra, assembly GCA_037013555.1. NCBI lineage: Eukaryota > Viridiplantae > Streptophyta > Magnoliopsida > Laurales > Lauraceae > Sextonia > Sextonia rubra. The sequence goes on from JASUAD010000001.1 coordinate 73,754,623, forward strand.
GTAATCAGAATTTGGATTTCCATTTGGGCCACAATATTTGGCTAATTTCACATTATCCAAACATGAATGTGTAACACCCTAACCCCATTTAGCTGGGTTGGTAGTCAATTACTCCTGTTGTTAGCGTATTGTTGGAGGATTTTCTTGGGTCATTATGTTTTATTCTTGTTGGGTTAGGTTTAGAGTTTTGGTTAGTTAGTTGGGTTGAATTTTACCTGGATTAGGTAGCCTCGGCCCTTTTTCGTAATTTTTTATTTTAATTGAGTTTGTCATTTTGGCATCATCTTGATGTCATCGTGTGTCTTTTGTAATGCTTGTTACTTTCCATAACTGACTCGGAATCATCTGGAGTCGTTTGAAATGTTTAAGTACTTATTTGACTTGAATGGTAATTTATATAACTTTTGGACCTAGTTGCAAATGGCTAAAATATATATATGCTGCCACCGCCTCTTTCGTTCTTATCTTCTTCGTCATTTTCTTCTTCTTCACTTCTTTCTTCTTTTTTGTTTTCTTTGTCGTTCATCTTCGCTAGTGGCCGGTGTCAAGCTTCGATTTCTCGCGCCAGGTTTCCTCAATTTGAGTCTAGAAACGAGTGAAGTTTGATTCTTCTTCTGTAAATGCAAGTATAAAGAATGATTGGTTGAATGCATGTTGGTAACTTGTGATGATTGTAATTTACTTCAAATATCTTAGTCTATGCGTGTTCTACAACCCTCTTGGTTCTTCTTTCCTTGTTAGGAAAAGAAATAAAAGGTTTTGTAAGCTTTAGAACAGTGGGTAATTAGTTCTGTTTGTGGCCGGGCGTATCAGGGCCGACCGATCGGTCCTGATCGTCCGACCGGTCGAATTGAGGTTCTGGGAGATGGTCCGATCGGTCGGACCTATACCCAATAGGTCGAGTCGTGCAGATTTCAGTAATGTAGGTTCTTAGTATAAATGGTTTCAAGTCTAATCAGAGGTCTTTCATAAACATCCCAATGGCCTAATTGTTAGGTTCCATAATGGACTAAGAACCTCGTACGGTCTTGTTATAGGAGCACCGTGACTTTCTTTTAGACCTTACATAGTTACACCTTAGGATTTGATACGACAAAGATTGAAGATTGGGCAAAGACCTCACAAGGGTGTGTTAAGGACTTAGCAGGCCTTTTAGACTTAGATTTCTTACCTTTATCCTAGCCTTGAGTCAGTTATGAACCGACTCTGTGTGTATCATGGAATTTCAGGGCTGACCGGTCGGTCCTGAACCCCGATCGGTCGGATTTTGTTCTCGATCGGGTTCAACCGGTCGGACACTTACCCGATCGGTCGGGTAAGTCACCTGTAGACTTGTAGGAAATTAAATGTACATAACTTCCTAACCTGTTCTATACTCCTTGGAGACCTATAGATGAACTACACTAATGACTAAACTTATGAATATAATGAATGGTCATGAGGGCAGAGATACATTCATGAATGTTATCCATTTGTTAAACACCTCCCCATAGGTATTGGTTTAAGGGACTCCGATACTCTTACTTTTACAATGAGACACGAAAGGAAGAACAACCAAGTATCGGATAACTTAAAACTATATCATCATGCACGATTAGTAACAATGGATAAGAAAGTTAGGGTTGGCTAGTAAAAGATCGTGATTCTTGCAAGATAATCCGATTTGCATTGCATATTTACTTTGGTTTTGCCCTCTTATTCACATGGTACGCGTTCTGCGCTGGGGCAACGATTGGATATTCCCTAAAGGCTCTGTCCATGGTTAATCCCTGGCGGAAACAGCTGACTTCCATGTTCGATGCTACCCGTTTGATTAATGTGAGTTGATAAGCCTTGACATGTTTTATAATACTTCAGATATCTTAATCTTGACATAGACTTGACACAGACAATGCATTATCTATCTACCCGTTGAATTGCATAGATGTTGAACGTTACTCAACTCATATATGACATTTTGTATGGACGATTATTGACCTCCACTCTTCTGTATGATTTATCTGGTCCTCATTATACCTTTTGATATGGTAAGTTTGATTTGTTTGATCTATTCGACATGTTTCCCTTAACTTGAGTATTGTATGTATGACCTGAACTTATAATATGTGCTCGATATGATATGCATGGTTTTACTCAAGTTCTAATATATGATTGACTCCATATGGTTAGGCACTACTCAGCCTCAGCCTTAGGATACCTGACGAGGTTGAATTTGGCGTAGTATGTATGGCACCACTATAGTGAGTTTATGTCTTAGGGCTTCCGGACCTTAGGAACCCGAGACCCATTCGTACCCTGGCCCAGTCCATGGTGTTCTCAGTATGTATGTAAAATCCCTTCTTGGAAGCATTTGGCATATGTAGTAGCCACTGTCACAACCCGAGCCCAGGAGATCGGGGGTTAGTAAAAACCTAACTAGTGACACACGTACTCCCGTGTATATACACTCAGACCAAGTCGAAATGTATACGCACAAGGGAAATTCACAAATGCCACTACATGTACGCGGAAGCTAAAGGTATCAAACATAACAAAGGAATACACATAGACACATAGATATACTGAGATTTCAACAAGATCAGAGTTATACAAAATGAATCAAAATACAGATATACAGATCATGAATATACCAAAATCTCAAAATCCCAATAAACAGGAAGACCAGTATGCATGCATGACGTTATCGCACTCTGGGGGAGGGATCACACCCACTCCTCTAGCCCTGACGAGGCGTCGAGGGTCTCCCTAGGAGTCTGGTTGACCGACGAGGGGTCATAGGATGGATTTGAGCCTACAACACCAATGACAACTCATGAATACAACGATTCAGCAAAGTATAACCAATAAAAAGTTAACGCATGTTGTGTCTAATAGAATAAAGTAACAACGGATCAATTATAGAGTTCACATTTGAATACTAGGCAATTATACATTCAAATGAAACATGCTATCCGAATCAATGTTTACGTGATATATACATAACTAGGTAGCTACTACATATGCCATATGCTCCCAAAAAGGGATCTTACATACATACTGAGAACACCATCGACCGGGCCAGGGTACGAATGGGTCTCTGGTTCCTGGAGTCCGGAAGCCCCAAGACATATACTCACTGCAGAGAGGCCATATAAACTATGCCAAATTCAACCCTGTCAGGTATCTTAAGGCTGAGGCTAAGTAGTGCCGACCATATAGAGTCAATCATATACTTGACTTTGAGCGGATCATGCATTTCAAATCATATCAAGCATATATCATACATGCATACGGTCAATTCATACATATATACATACGATACTCAAAGTTCTGGAAACAAATCAAACAACTCAGACAATTCGAACTTACAAATGGGCATAACGAGAACTAACCAAACCACACTAAAGAGTGCAGGTCAATGATCATCATATAAAATGCCATGCAATTCAATGTTCAATCGAATCAAGATCATTTACTAACCAACCCTAATCTAGTTATCCAGTATTTCTAATCGTACATGATGATGTAGTTTTGAGTTATCTGATGCACCGTTGTCTAGTGTTGCATTGTTTTGTAAATGTGCATCGAAGTCCCTTAAACCAACACCCATGGGGAGGTACTTAACACTGAACAACGCACACATGAATGCGTTACAGCCCTCAAGACCATTCATGCGATGCTCGTGTTCCATTGGGCAAGTCAAGGGTCACAGTCATCCTCTAATGTGAAGGTCCTATTAGGTCCAGTACTTACCTACCCATTTATTGGAGGCCTTTGGAAGACTTTCTTACATCATTCACGAGCCACGGGGCCCGAGAATATAGCCCTAAGGTTCCTTGGTTGGCGTGCAAGGTAAGAGAATAGAAATGAATACAAAGTTTTCAGTGTATAGGCTAAATCCCATGAAGCAGAATTGTTCAGGACTGATCGATCGGTCGAGATACCCGACCGGTCAAATTTCAGTTTTGGGAGTGCCCGACCGGTCGGCTCTGAAGCCCGATTGGTTGGATAGTCTGTTCTGATACAGAACGGATGTGCTGAATCGAACATTCGTAGTCACAAAACAACCACTATTAAGATGATATCAAGGCAAAGGGCTATAATTCGCACTACACACATGCACAAGCAACAAGAGATTAAGAACCATGATATAATACCAACATGTGCTCAATCAAATTATGCTTATACTTGCCTCAATTGGGTTCAAACACGTAAATGGTTGTCCTTGGGCTCAAATCACATGTTCAAACACTCTTCTAATCTACCATGCATGAGGGAAAAAGAGAGAGACAGTGAGCACATGCCATGGCTTACGGGAAAGGGAAGGAGAAGATGAAAACCAAATCCTAAACGTACCTTGAATCATACACGAGAAAGAGACGAAGATGAAGTGTGTAAAATCCCCCTTTCCTTGGTTGAATCGATGAAGAGAAGAAGAAGATGAAGATGAAGAAAGGGAAAATGATTAAGAACCCCAAATCTTACTTTAAACTTAGTTGCTCGATGAATCCAAAGCTCTCTCCCTTCTGGCTAAATTGGAGAAGAAGAAGACTGAGAGAAAGAAAGAGAAGGAACGAAGAGAGAAAGAGAAGACATTGAGAGAAGAGAGAAGGCCGGTGGTTGCCTTCTTATATAAGATAAGAATGAAAGGAAATTACAGAAAAGTCCAAGGATTTATACTTATTACAGTTCAAGTCAAATGGAGGTCCAACGGAAATAAATGACATCTTTAGCATACGAGTCAGTTACGAAAGACGTGTTGAGGCCAAGATGATGCATAAATGACGACATCTTATAAAATCTAAAATTACAAAAAAGGGCTTATGTCTACTTAATCAAGGTTAAACTTAACCCAACTACCTATCCATGACTAGGAACAAAACCAAAACGACATCAAAACACAATTAACAACTAAAGCGTCATTAATTAGTCACTAAACCGGATTAAGTTGGGTCAGAGTGTTACTGCCACCTAGTACGGTATTTCTGTGATTGACTCGTATGACATGCTTGCACTACAAGAAAATGCACCATCTGCGACGAAATTTAGTGACAACCAAAGTTGTTTGTTGCTATAAATTGCTTTTTGCGGGACAAACATAGCAATTTGTCTCCTAATGTCATCCTTAATGAAATCCCGCCATTAGCCCAAATTTGCACCAAAATTTATTTTTAACGACAACTGTAATTTGTCGCTAAAAGATATTTTTTATTTAGCGATGAACACATATTCATCGCTAAATCGCCATACTACACATATTGGCACCCGACTATACATATTGGGGCCAAGGGGATACATTTGGGAACAAAGAAAGCGGTCATCCCCAAAAAAAACCAATCGATATATATATGTGTTTGGGAACAGAGTGTTTGGGCACACCTCTCTTCATCAGCTTTCAATTTTTTTTCTTAGGGTTTGGCTCTGCAACAACTAGGGAAGGGGATTCGGCTCCTTGCTTCTCTTCTTTTTTCTCTCTATCATCCGCACAGCACCTCACCTCTCTTCATTTTTCTCTCTTTCTCTCTTTCTTCTACCTCTTCTTCTTCTTTCTTTGTTGTATTTTTTCCCTGATTTTGGTGCTCTGAGACAACAGCCAGAGGACAGAAAGGGGATTTGGCTCAGTGATTGTGTCGGTGGTTGATAAGGAGGAGGAACCAATTTGAAGTTTCTTTTTTATCGGTGCTAGATTCATCCAAGATAAGCCTCACCTAAAATCTAGGTTTTGATTTTTTTTTTGTGAAGAAATTTTTTTTTTTTTTGTAATTTCTTCAGAAGTGGGTGCTTTCCCAATATCTATGTTTTTATGATGCATTTCTCGTCTTTAGTAGGATTTTCTCTTTATTTATTTTATACTGGGTGAATTATTTTTCTTTTTTGTTATTGTTTGGGTTAGTAGTTAAGCACGGTGTGATTTTTTTTTTTTTTTTTTTTTGCTATTAATCCAATCTTGTCACCCTTCTATCTCTATATCAAGTTATCAAAAGAAGGATAAGAACCACCCACAGTCCAAATTGATTATAAAACTCTAATGCATGCCAAATTTTTAACAAAATAGGATCACCTAGATTACAAACCGATGATGCATGCCAAGTTAATGAGAAAATGCCAAAGAGAAAGCAAAAGAAAAATATTACACCAGAAGTCAACAAATGGAGAAGAAGGTATTCTGAGACATCAAGGCTTGGGAGGGAGAACAGATTGCAAAGTGCAGATGCTCTGCTTTTTAATTGTTAGGGTATGTTAGGAGTTTCTTTGGGAAGTGGAGAGTAAAGGCATTGGAGGTTAATCATGGTGTGATTAACCAAGAATTGATCAAATTCAGATGGCCCACTCTACAAAATGATCAAATCTGGTGGTGCCCCACCTGAGCCTTGAATAACCATAAGGAATTCCGATGTGGTCCTATTCTCATCTATTGGGTTGTTGACAGAAGTTGATTTGTGAACAAAGGGTGTGCCTACTATCAACTTATCAAATTATTTTTACCCTCAATTTAAATTTTAAATGCTCAGTTTAGAATTGTAATGTGAGATAAGCACCGTGAGGATTGGGTTTGGCTCTCTAATGATTTGATCAGGCTTCTAGTGGAGTGTCAGATACATGTCCATCACATTAATGAAGTAGAAATGTAAGCATTCTCAAGTCTTAACACTGAAAAACTAAGCAATTGTTTGATGTAATTTATCTAGTCATTTTTTATATCTTTATTTATTGAATGAATGTGACTATTTCATTATGTTGATTTTTTGAATTATAACATCCACTCTTAACCATTAAGGTAAGGAGTTGTTCTGTTTTAAATTATAACATCAACAATAAAAGTGGAGACCATTTGCTAAATAGCTTAACATATTTGTGTGTAGGTGCATTTGTGTTTCAAACTTTTGATACCACCATGAGTTCAATGTTTGGTTTTACTCTTGTTGGAGTGAAATTTGGCCGGATGTGAATACCGCATGTGGTTAATGTTTGAAGTAGCCCCATGTGGATTAAGGTAGACCTCTCTCATTATTTAAAAAGGGGAATGTATAATAATATAGTATGGGATAAAGGATAATCTAGAGTATGATTTGATCATGATTCATGGTAGCATAAGAATGTATAGGGGTATAAGTTGATGGGTGTCTTGAATTAATAGCTAAACCACTTTTTTGTACTAAATATGGACCACACAGTTTCCTCATGTGCATGCCAGCCAATTGCAAGAATAGTTCCTAGCTTTTGTGTTCTCTTATGCGATTATTGTGATATTTTTATCATTACTGCAATCTTTTTATAGGTAAAAAAGTGGTTGAGCCATTAAAAATATCACAGTAATCCCATTGCAAGAATTCCCTTTTTATAGTTTCAATTTCATCCATCTTCCACCTATATTACATGAATTGTGTAGTTGAAGGTTATGATGCATGTCATTTGATATTAATCTTGCTTTTGTACCAGACCAGTTATGGACAAGAGTTGGATGTCAATCCGGAATAAAATGAGTAAGGAGTATCGAGAGGGGGTTAAGTCATTTATTCAGTTTGTAGAGGGTAGTGTGGACCCGAATGGTAAGATTCATTGCCCTTGTATCGACTACTTGAACTTTGAACGACATAAAAGAGAAGTTGTGAAATTTCATTTGATCAAAAGAGGGTTTTCATCTTCCTATAACACGTGGTTGCATCATGGGGAATCTATTCCCGTGAACGAGAATCAAGACCACGACGAGGATGAAAATGTTGTGGAACCAATGGCAATGGATGAAGAAGAGGATTAGGATGGATTGAATGATATGTTGGAGGACTATTTCATGGGAAACATCATCAATAATGATGCTAAGGAGGACGAATTGCCTGACAGTGTTGAGAGGGAGAAGGATGTGCATGATTTCAAAAGATTGTTGAATGATGCTCAGCGTGAGTTATACCCGGGTTGCCAAAAGTTTACCACATTGTCGTTCATCATTAAGATGCTTCATCTGAAGGTGTTGAATGGGATGAGCAATAAGTGTTTCGACATGCTCATGGGTTTATTAAAGGATCTTCTACTAGAGAGTGACAATCGGATTCCATTTTCCCTATATGAAGGTAAGAAGTTCGTACGTGACTTGGGTTTGGGGTATATATGCATTCACGTTTGTCGTTATGATTGTGCTCTTTTCTGAAAGGAGAATGCAAATTTGGAGAACTGTTCGACTTGTGGTGAGTCTAGATACAAGCTGAATGATGGCAAGAACAAGAAGATCGCTCAAAAGATTTTGCGATACTTTCCACTGACTCCGAGGTTGCAAAGATTGTTTATGTTGAGAGAAACAGCTGTAGAAATGAGATGGCATAAGGAGAATCATGTGGATGATGGGATATCGAAGCATCTAGCTGAAAATAAGGAGTGGAAGGATTTTGATCAGAAGCATCCCGAGTTTGCTATGGATTCCTGAAATGTGAGGCTAGGCTTTGCCACTGATAGTTTTAACCCTTTTGGAAACATGAGTACTTCCTACAGTATGTGGCCTATGGTAGTGATGCTGTACAACTTGCCACCATGGAAGTGCATGAAAGAGTCGTTCAACATGATGTCATTGCTTATTCCTGGACCAACTGCCCCGGGAAAAGACATCGATGTTTATATGCATTCATTGATTGATGAGCTGAAATAGTTGTGGGAAAGTGGTGTAAGTACATATGATGCCTCGATTAGACAAACATTTCGAATATGTGTAGCTATTATGTGGACAATTGATGACTTCCCCACTTATCGCAATGTGTCTGGGTGGTCTAGAAAGGGTTATTTGGCTTGCCCTACCTGTAACGAGGATGCGTCATCACAAACGTTGAATGGAAAGATAGGGTACACTAGTACATGTCGATTCTTAGCTGATGACCATCCTTGGCAGCGGAGTATGCTCTTCAACGGGTAGATTGATCTAGACCTATGGAGCTATCAGGTGAACAAATCGCAAAGCAATTGGATACCTTACCCGAGGTTAAGTTTGGGAAACATCCTAATTTCAAGAAAATAAAGAGGGAAGATCAAGTACTAAATTGGACAAAGAAAAGCATTTCCCTTGAGTTACATACTGGAAGACGCTAAATCTCCGGCACAATATGGATGTCATGCACGTAGAGAAGAACATATGTGAAAGTTTTATTGGGACATTCATGAATATAAAAGGAAAGAACAAGGATACCAAAAAGGCACATATGGATTTGGAGGATATGAAGATAAGGAAAGATTTACACCTGAAGAGGCGACCGGATGGGTCATCAAAAAAGCCCACAGCATCATACACATTGACTTTGAAGGAGCGACAAGGCTTTTATGAGTTTTTGAAGTCGATAAAGTACCATGACGGTTATGCGCTAGCATCTCTAGGTGTGTGAGCACCGAGGGTGATAAGCTGTCAGGCTTGAAAAGACGTGACTACCATGTCCTTCTCCAGCGTATTCTTCCAATTGGGATGCATGGGTATCTTGACGAAAAAAATCTGTACAACTTTGTTTGAGTTGGGAAGTTTCTTCCAAGACCTATGTTCAAAGAATTTGCGAGTGTCAGAATTGGATAAAATGGAGGAACGTATAGTGCTCATTCTTTGCAAGCTAGAAAAGATTTTCCCTCCTGCGTTCTTTGATGTTATGGTCCATTTAGCTGTTCACCTACCTCACGAAGCCATGCTTGGTGGTCTAGTGTAGTATAGGTGGATGTATCGAATTGAAAGGTAGTTATATGCAAATAACCTTAACTATGTGATCCACATGATATTAGTGTACTAATGTGTTGTTGTTTGTTTGAAGGCAACTCAGAACTCTAAAAAATTTTGTGTCTAATCGAGCTCATCCAGAGGGTTCCATCGCAGAAGCATATATTGCCAAAGAATGTCTTACTTTTTGTTCGATGTATCTTTATGATGGGATGGAAACCATATTTAACCGATTGGAACGGAATGAAGATGGAGGTGAGTGTGGGCCAGGGTTAGCAGTCTTTACTCAGAGAGTCCGTCCATTTGGACAAATCATAAGGGCACCTGATGTGTCCCGAGAGGAAATGGAGGATGCTCCTTGGTTTATTTTGAATAATAGCTAGGAGGTGGAGCCATATATGTTGTAAGTTTGCGTTCCATTTTACGTGGGGGTCTATCTCGTTTGGTCTTTTTGAATCATGCCTTACTTACTATAATATGTTACTGACAAAGCACATGTTTGTGATTAGTGAATACAAGAGTCTGTGAGGAAATGAAATAGCACGTAACATTAGAAAGAGATTTTTGGATTGGTTAAAACAACGTGTAAGATTTAGAATCTTATGTGACATGCACTTTTACTAAGTTTCAACTAAATGCATTCTTAACATATGTGGTTTGTGTAGGTTAATGCATTGCGGGGTCAAGGGTCAGTGCAAGCAATTGATGAATTGTGGTCATTAGCAAACAGTCCTCGTGGAACAGTTAGTATGTACTCAGGTTGCTTGTTTAATGGCGTTCGATTTCATACCAAAGACCGGGATGATCGTCGCAAGACTCGAAATAGTGGGGTTGTCGTACAGGAGCACAATGATGGAAAGATTTCTATAGTTACTTGTGTAACATTTGGGAATTGAACTATATTTTTGGGCATAAAGTTGTTTTGTTCAAATGTGAATGGTTCAACACCGTAATTGACAAAACATGTTGCACATATGGACATACCACGAGCGTTGGCGTAAGAAGCCATTGCTATAAAGATGATCCTTTTGTCCTTCCAAGCCAAGTCCAGCAAGTGTTTTATATTAATAATACCAAACTAGGTGAAAATTGGAAAGGCGTAGAATGAGTCAAACATCGTGGGATATGGGATATGTCAGAACAAGATAGAGTAGAACTTAATGATGCTGAATTTCTCATTCTCAATGTTGTGTTCCAACAGGACGAAAGCTGTGGCGCTCTCCCTATTGTCGTGGATGAAAAAGATGAGCCTGATGATGAGTCTAATATAGATCCTGATGTAGAACCTTCTTTTGGATATTCTTAATTTGTTCATTGTATATGTTATAATGTGTGCATTTGTTTTGGTATGTTTTATGTTTCATGCCATTATATTCCATGTTAAATTTTTGTCATACTTATATGAAAATCTCATCCCAACAGGTAGTCTATTTGTTTTACTTTAAGCTAATTTATATGTTATTATGTAGTCAAATCACAAATGAATAAAGGGAGAAAATTATGGGTCAAACTTGGGGGCGTGTCTCATTATTATGAGAAGCAAAGGAATGACAGAATGAAAGAGAACGAAGCTAGAATGAATGCATTGGGGCTGCATCAATTAGAACATATATACATGGGGGTGAATCAGTCCAAGGTTTCACGTGAAAATGGAAAAAGAAAGGGAGGCGAGGCCGATCATGACGGGTATCGACCATCATCGGGTGAGGAGGCAGGGCTCAATTCTCAAAGTGAAGATGAGGAGGACTTTGATAATGAGTTTGGTAATCCTAGAAGGAAAAAGGTACTGTTCGCTTGGTAATTATGATCACATTGTTTAATTCATAGTCATGCCTTACTTAATGTTTATATATTTATGTTTTATAATTGTAGATGATGAAAATGAGGCCTAGTCGTAGTAGCCCCCGGCGTACACTATCATTATCTGCATCTACACCGACTAATCTTTCAGGGCATGTGCCAAGAGTATCCCCTCCCCTTGCGGTGTCCTCAAGCCCAACGTCAAACCCCACTATGTGGTTGAGTAGCATGGGTAAGTATTAACAATACATAGTGTGCTTAAAACATTTTAATCCCCCACTTCCAATGGGGTGGATTAGGCTAAACTCAATGGTTTCTGCACACATTATTCTGGTTATATTACTTGCCTATTCATGAAAGATTTAGGCAAGCAATTCTTTCGAAGTAGACGTGGTTAATTGTAGTAGGATTGCAGCAGAATCAGAGCTAAGAAGGTTAGCCTAAACCCTAAATTCTTCATCTGCAATGATGGAGTTTGGCCTAATCCACCCTATTGCTTGTCAAAATTCCTCCTGCAACAGTTTATTAAAAAAATTTTGGGATATTGGTAGGTTCAACATCGAGAAATGTTCAAGGGAAGACTAAAGGGAAGGGCGTAGACAGGGTCATTTCACAAATGGGTTGTGGCTCCAAGCTGCCTGTTCTGATTCCTCCAAGATTTAATGCGCCTGTTGGGGACAATACTACTAAATTGGCCAATGCAATTGGTGCAGAGATTAGGAGTACGACACCCATTCAAGGAGTAATGTATGGGTCCGATATTGACCCCCAGATCAGAGCATCCATTGTGCAGTCTGTCTGGGTAAATAATAGTTCCATATGGTTTTATTCTAATATGTGATAATGCTTAACAATAAAATTCATGAATGTGTGCAGGACAAGTTTGAAATTGAGAAGTACGAGGAAGACCCAAATGTAGTCCGTATTATCTATAGGAAATGTCAGGAGCGCTACAGGAATTGGCACCCTAATATGTGGGTGCATTATAAGAAGCTAGTGGAGGATGGTGAGGACCCTTATAGCAAGCCATACACAGATATAGATCCGGAGGTCTGGAGGTGACTAATTGACGTTAGTTGGAAAAGTTTCCGATTCATGGTAACAAAGGATGCTTATACTTTGAAGTATTCACACTTAATATTATATGATTATTATTTGTTAATCAAATTATTTTTCAGAAACAATCGGAGAAGAATACTGAGAATTGGAAACGGTTGCCTTATAATCACACTATGGGGTCCAGATCATTTCTTTCCACGATGTATAAAATGGTGATGTATTCTTTAGTTTCAAATTATGTCTCGTCAATATGTGATCTTTACACTATACACTAACATTTAAATTCTAATTGAATCAGGCAGCTGAGAATGAGGGGGAAGGGCTAAGATTTGTAGACTTTTATAAGAAGTCTCATTGGAGGAAGTGTACCAATGATTGGATTTTCCCTGCCTGTGCAGTGCATCATGTACGTATTTATTATGATATTAGCATGTAGATGTTTTAACTATTTGTTTCAAGCTATAAAGTTTGTTACTAACTATTTGATCCTATCAAAAATGAGAGGAGAAGATGCAAAAACAGAGTGAGGCGGCCTCTTAGTTAGAATCTGAAGAGGTCTCATAGGAGTGGATTGCAAGGCAAGTGCTTGGTGAGAACCAATGGTACATGAAAGGATATGGAGTTGGTTCGAAGCCCTCTTACTTCACATCTATTACTGCTGAGACACGAGCTAATGACGTGTGTATGGATGCCTTGCGATCGGAGGTTGAGTCGTTGAGGGGATTGACTCAGAGCTAGTAGGCAAAGGTTGAGTCGTTGAGGGGATTGACTCAGAGCCAGCAATCAGAAATAAACATGCAGAAGAAGAAGTTCAAGGAGCTCGAGGCCATGATGAGGATGCATCTATCAAAGATTAATATTTCTCTTGTCACATCAGATGCCTCACCATCTGGTTAGTTAGATAGGACATTCATGTTAAGTAAACTCATTCTCACATTATAGGAACCAATATTTAAAATGATCGCATTAAGTGAGTAGCCTATATCTCATTTTCTTCATATTATATGTTGTTTGAGAAGAGGATAGGCCTATGTTGCTTTTTTCTTCATAGTTATGATTTTGTTAGATGGATAATTGAAGACAGGGATGGCTAAGGATCTCCTCTTGAAATCAGCATGTATGGATGTATATAGTTAAGAAAACTAGGTGTCAGTGCATAAATCCATAAAAATGATTTCCAAATCCTATGGGAGGGGATTGGGATTGGACTTGAAAATAATAAAAGAAATGAGGATTTTCATTGTTTGAACTCCTTTGTCATTTACATTTGTCAAAAAGGGGGTCTTTGATTAGTCATTCCTGGGTTATCCTCAAATCCAAAATATCCAGAGCAAGGTAGTTCCAATCATGTTGGCACTGCCAGAACCAAGTAAACCGAGGCACTCAGCTTATCTGGCGAGGTTAAGTCTTTCTATATTTGCCTACCATTTCTCCGTTACAAAAGTTCATCCTCATGCCCTTTCTACTAATTTTGTAAAACATTAATTTCTTAATATTGGGCCTAGCGTATGAGAAACTATATGTTCCATTTTTAGGTTTTCATTAATCAGATAGGCAGCAAAGAGTTACGGTTTTGAGATTGTTTGCTTTTTGTTTTTGCTTTCCATTTCTTGTTTTTTTTTTAGATGGTTTCTTCACTAATAAAACATTGATTTCTTTTTTTAACATTGTAGAGTTGAATATATTTGACTGTTTTAATATGATAAGTTAACAAAATTTATATGAGCCATGTTATCGGTGTTGATATGATGATCTTCTTTCCCCATCTGGTGTTGAACTTGCATTCTACTTTGAATTTGTTTTCTTCATGCATCTCATTCAAATTTTTGTATGCAGTGTATGATTTTGAACACTTTACATTTTTCTTATTTAAGTGTATCTATTTGATAACAAAAAAACAAAAAACATTTCAAATATCATAAGTAGATGATTCTATAATAATGTTCAAAAAAGTCCGCACATGAACTGCTTCTAGGAATTTTTTTTACCTATATTGCACTACATCTAATAGCAATGCTTTGGAATTGAAGGCAGGACTTCATTTGCCCGATCCACATCCCCATTCATCACAAGAGTCATATGATCAATCACACTGAGATGTAAGGTATAACCCATAACACTGCAATGATAGAATAATTAAGCACAGAATGGGATTTTGTGAAAAACAGCATTTCTTTTAACTAATCCCAATCATGTTGGCTTCTCCTGAAATTCCATGTGCATTACTTTTAACACTGCTCTCACATTCCTCTATATCTCCTTTTCTCATGTGTGGAGAAGGAGAATCAATGCACCATTGGATGCCACCTTTGCTAACATGAGCAGTTCTGGGTCATGCTCACACTCCTGGTAATCCACTTTCTCTACAACCATTGTTCCTGCTTTAGTGTTGTTTTATGACTTGTGGGTGTTAGGCATGATACTGATTTTTTTTCTTTTTTTTCTGGGGTGGTCTCTGAAGGTCCATCAATGAGGACTCTTTGAGGATGTCTATCAATGAGGTCTCTGAAGGTTCATCATGATTTAATGAAATGTGCATGTATTTTTGAGAATTCTCTTCCTGTACTTTTTTATGTGTATTTTTGTCCATGGTAGAATTTATCTATGATGCAACATGGAGAATAATGTAATAATTCTAACATAAGTTGATATACTCATGAATTCCATTGCACTTTCACTATCAAAAGAAGAACAAAAGGAAGATGTGAGTGGTGAGTGATGTTTAATGCATGGATGAAGAGAATCTAGCTTACTATGATAATTACTATGACAATGATGCTATGTTGTTCATTGTCATCATCATCGGTTTTTCCCCTTCTCCTAGGTGTATCACCCTTTATTATATAGACCAGAGAAAGAACTTTTCTTTCTCTTTTTTTAGTTATTATTCTCATCTCTTCGTAATTAGTTGGAATGGAAGTGGAATGCCTTCATGTTTACTCTTTCCTTGTTCTCTTGAATGATTTTTAATTACTATTTAGGAAATTGTCATTTTTTTTTCCTTATGATGATCAAGTGGATAATGCTAAGATAATGCCTTAGCACTAGGAGATGAGTATCTTGAAGGTTGGATCAAACCAAGCCAAGAAGGGATTGATCAGCTATTAAGGAGACCATGTCCATCAAGATTGAGCCCATGGTCCACATGGGACCTTGTTTGACCTACATATATGGCTTGGAAATGTTTCATTATTAGTCTCTCATGTTTTTGGTATTTTCTTTTGTCAATCAAAAGGGCCAAGGGATAATAAAAGGTCATTTACATTAGATTAAGTTATAATGGCTAGGAACACCTTCTATAGATAAATCCGTTGGGTGAGTTTGCCTTGGGGACATCTTTTTGTTCTAGACACTACCACACTAATAACAACTAGTTGCCTGTTTTCTTTTGCCATGTTTGACTCTGTTTTCGCCCATCTCCAAGCAAGACCTTTATATAATATGCTATGATGCAACATGGAGAATAATGCAATAATTCATGAATTCATGACTGGAAGTGAAGGAAATGAAAATACATGGGTTTTCAACTTAATGCTCAAAAATCTTTTAATTTCAAATGAGAATATCGCCGAAAATGTAAGAACTGGTAAGACTTCTATCATTTCAGTTTAGTATGATATTGCTAATTTAGTTTTTTTGAATTAAAGTTGGGTACATATTACCTTAACTTCGTGTAGGTAATGTTTCTTGTAACACACTAATTCTTTTTGTTTTTACTTTGTTCATAGATTAAAGATAGAGTGAGCAGGGACTGTTGTTCATGAGGGCATTTTTTTTTAGTACTTGGATTAGTGTTAGGACATTTATTATGTTTAAGCTTTTATATTTGGATGGATATTTGTATGGATATTTGGATGAAAATTCGGATGAATGTATTATTATTATTATTTTTTTTTTGGTGATGATGTCAATGGTTGTGGGCATGATGTGAATCGAAATTGTTGTGAGTATGATGTGAATAAGAATTGTTATTGCTAATTGTATATTTTCGGTGACGATTCCATCACCGCTGAATGGTCAACTGCGTTTTTCATATGCGTGATGACCATTATATACGGTAACGAATAAATTCGTGTTTAAAGAATAGGTATTAGGGACAAATAATTTTGTGTCTAAAAGTTTGACTTTTGGGGATAAATTATCATTTGTTGCTGATTATCTATTTTCTACGACGAAAATATGCGTGCCTAAAGATTATATATTTGGTGACAAACACATAGGGCAACTAATTTATTTGTGCCTAAAGGTTGGATATGAGAGGATCTCAAGTAGGACATTTGGCGACGAACACTATAAGGGACGAACAAAATTCGTGCTTAAAAATTGACATTTGGAGACAAACAAATATTCATCGCAGAATATATTCACAGACGGGCTTTCTGTGACAACATGGGGACAAATTTTTATTCGTGGCTAAAAGTATTTGGCGACGAATTTTACCCATTTGGTGACAAATTTTATTCCTTGCTAAAACCCTTTTTTCTTGTAGTGTCTACTCATTGCACGATTTGCCTAATATACGGAATTGACAGCTTATATGATAAAATGTTACGGATTCTGTTAGACACAACACGTGTTACGTTTATGTTGTTTATACTTTACTGAGTCGTCGTACTCACTCGTTGTTCTTGGTATTCCAAGATTTGAGTCAGTTTTTGATCTCTCGAAGATCAACTTGACTTCGGAGGAGATTATAGAGACCTTAGTGGGACAGGGAGTGAGTGTGATTGATCTTCTCTAAAGAGCGCCTTGCATTCCTTACATTTCCATTTACTGCATGCTAGTGTTTTATCTATTGTATATGTATTCATTGAATATTCTTTCATGTATTACTCGTGACGTCTATTTTCCCTAATGATTATGTTTAGTGTATCTTATTATACTCTTTTATGTACTGATACTATCCACAGCTTCCGCGTACAAGGATTGCATGTGTGATAGATCCCTTGTATATATGCACTTAGACTAGGTTTAGAGATACATATACAGAAGTACGTATGTCATTGATTAGGTTTTCTCTTAATCTCCGATTTCTTGGGCTCGGATGATGACAGCATGTTTTTCTAGAACTTTGCTAAAGACACCAAGTAGGGCCTCTTTCATCCAATCTGTTGTCAAGTTGGCTTTCTATGGAGCTAGTAGATTTCAATCTTCAAATCTACATCTCAGAAAATTTAGATTCTCCTTTATTCTGGTAGAAGTTGCAGCCAATTTTTATATTCTAAAATTTGGGCTAAGATAAGAATGAAGAAAACCAAACGAAGATTAGGCGAACCATCCCTCGGGACGTCATACTTGTTATGTCATTCCAACTCGTAAGCCCCGACGGATATTGAAAATTCAAATTCGCATCGGTTCCAATGTGGACGTTTACCCACTATTTCAAGGGCTCGAGCTCACGACTGGGAACGAAGTGGCCAACGGTCATAATTAATGATGATTATTATTATAGATCGAATTGAATGGAGTCCAAAAACTTTGCTGTCTCATGGCTCCACGGTGCTGCCCACTTAGAAAAATTTTAGACCGGTCAAGATAATCTTATCTCCTTTTTATATAGAATCCTCAAGTTTGAGAGCATTCGATTGAGTGTACGACGGAAGCATGGGCAGCGTTAACGTGCATCGTTGCTGAATCTGGCATTAATCACCATTTCTATCTTGTATTCAATCAGACATGCTAGTAATCTACATCGTGGGAACTGGGAAGCACTTTTTAGCAATTCATCTCAGCCACTTGTTAGGCTATCTGTGAAGTTTCACCGTATTAAACTATCATTGAAGAAGAAAAAAATGTAAAAGAATGAGTAGGACCTATCTGTATTATAATTTTATTGGGCAAAGTCCTTATGCTTGGAAATAAATTGTTTTTCAAATAATCTAGCAATTTGCACTGAGTTGCGAACAAGTGGTCAAAAGGATATTAAAGCAGTAAAAATATAAAAAAAAAACAAAAAAACATCTTAGATGTGCTGTGCACCAAAAAAACCATCATAGTTTTTTTGAAATAGTAGACATCCTATGGCCAATTTTTTTCTTTTATTTTGAGTGATAACATTATTCATTGGTCTCATCTTATTCACTAAAATAGGTAACGAAATTTGTCATTCAAACAAAAGCGAAAAATGGTCGGAGAGCTTTCATTTAAAAAATATATATATTTATATATAGCAGGGGCGGCTCGACCATTAGGTAAGAAAAGCCACCTTTCTTCATGCCTCCCAAAAAATAAAGCCCCAAAAAAGCAATTCCCAACTTTATTTTCAATTCCAAAAAATAAAGCGCCATAAAAGTAATTGAAGCAACTTAAATCTTTTGAAATTTCAAAAAAAAAAATTTCATTATTTTGTTTCCCCTAAAAACTAAGGTCTCATAAAGGTAATTAAAGCAACTATCATTATTTTACATTTTAGGAAGAAAAAACAACCGCTATTTTTTCATATTTTAAAAAAGGCCATTTTCATCATTGAGAAAATGTTGCCATAAAAAGAAAAATGAAAACACTAAAATCACAACAAATTAGAAATCCTTTTCTCTTTTGAAAATCTTCTAGGTTGCACATTTTTTCCTATATTTGTATTGCTTGAAATCTATAGAAAACAATTTCAAATAGAATATTTTTTTTTTCAATATTGAAGAAGCTACATCAAATTCAAAAATAATCTACATTTATAAACATGTTGAGGTAGATTACCACTTTGCTCTTGAGAAAGTAATTCGGAAGGATGTCCGTGTTAACTACATATCTACCCCGGACCAGAACGCTAACATATTTACCAAAGTTATGCAGCCACGACGTTTTCAGTATCTACGGTCCAAATTACAAGTCTTTGATCAAGTCATCAGCTTGAAGGGGGGTATTGAGGGAAATAAACAAAAATGAGGCTGAGTCAACAAAGTGGTCCCCTAACTCTAGCTTATTCAGCAACGGTTTTCCTAAATCAAAACGGCTGTAAATAACTGAAAGGAACACATGTAGCATATCATAGAATTCTCTGTGATTGTCTCTGGTCTACAGATTCATCTTCTTCTCTTTGTTTCTATGAACAGGTGGGTTAGGGAAATTCGACCCACAATAAAAAAAAATGCTAGGTTAAGGTTGAGCCACAGATCTGACCTTAACTAATTTCTTAAGAACATGACTAGATAAACCCACGATACAAAATGGATTACTCTCAACACAACCCAATGTTATGCCTGCGAGAGAATAATGCCAGTAGGTAAAGCAAATCGAAGAGTGGGAAAAATATGAAATTAAACAGCCCACAAGGTATTTTTTGGAGTCTAACTCATAATCCTAGTTCTCAGACATTTATTATTTTTACCAGTTTTCATATTTTCCACATCTTCATCAATCTCTCTCTCTCTCTCTCTCCCTTGGGCCACCTGATTGTTTGTTACAATGAACCATGAATTTGAGATAGCTCACCACATGGACGTTTATATACATGTATTTATATTAAGAAACACATTAAATAAATACAGTTCGCATAGCAATTCTCTAGAACAACTAAATAAGGCTCTGACTTTTATATACATGTATATATATCATGTGTGGAATCCGGAGATCATTCTAACGTTTGGCTCTAATGACATCCACTTTTTTACGTAGATTCAGACCGTACAATTGATTCGCCAAGAAAGAGGATATTTAACTTTAGACACATAAACGAATTTCAGTCCACATGCGATTCAATAGCCTCAGGATATGTAGAGAACACAAGACAAAGTACCCGTTTTTATTTAGTTATATATTTTTTTTAGGGACTACAGACCCTGACGTAGAACGTGTACATTACTGAAACATCAAGACCAAGCTAAGCATACATGGAGAAGATCAGGAAAATATAGAAGGTGACGCCCCCTTTTCATCCTACCTAGTCTTCCCGACATTGATGTTGGAATCGCTCACACCCTGAAATTGAGTATGGGCCTTGTTGCCCCTGTTATCGTACTTGTTGGTTTGCGGAGCGTTATTAGCAGTTCCGATGCCGGTAATGTTACCACTGTTTTGCGAAGCGTCATTAATAGTTCCGATGCCTGTAGTAATGTTACCACTATTCATAAGGGTTCCACCAGTGGATTGGTTGTTGTTCAGGCCTCCACCAGTGGATTGGTTGTTGTTTCCGAAGTTCTGCCATTAAGAGAGAGACAGAGAATATATTTGGTTAGAGACTTCAAATCCGAGTGCTTAAAGTTAAAAAAGTTAAGCCCCACTTGAAATGTTGATGCCCAGCTGCTTATTAGATAAAACCAGTAAATCTAATTATGGTCATTTTTTGGGTTTGTCGGGCTTACCCAAAAAAAAATTGTACCAAATGATCAATGAGCCTGCTTTTCTTAACATATTGTTCATGAAAAAAATGTAATTTTGTGAGCAGTGTTAGGGCAGTGTGTTTAGTAACGCCCCTTTAATAAGTAGAAAGAGAAAGTTCAGAGTGATAAGGAAGAATACCATGGCTGCAGGAGATTTAAGCGTGCAGGAGTTGAAGGTAGCAGGAGATCAAGAAGTTGGAGACTCGGCTTGACGATCCCTCTTGTACTCCAATCCGCTTTATATAGATGAAGCCGGGGAGGGTCATGCAAGAATGAAAATTGGCTTTGGGTCCCACTAGCCCTGCCCACTCGTGTTATTTTCCGTGTGACTGAGAGATTTCACTTATTCTGTATGACAGTAAAGGTTAAAATGAAATTTGTTTGATGGTACGACAAAATGTGGCAGGTTACGTGTAAAATTTTAGAAAATAATAATACTGGGTGTTTTCTTCTGTTGGGCCACTGCATCTATTATTTGGTTGTCCCATGCAACTCTGTTTTGAATTTTTTTTTTTTTTTATCCTTGATCGTCCGGATTGAGTTAACATCAATCAAAACTCTAAAGCGTATTAGGGTAAAACCTGTAGCTGTTCCGCTCTCTTATCTTTTTCACAAGGAATCGGCAGACCTCACTTAGGGTTGAACAATACCACCCACGTAAGGCCCCAAGCAATTCCAAGTGAAATTATAAAGTCCTGAAATTGTAAAGTCCTAACAGGGTATTTGAGAAATTTTAGGTGATTGAAATTTTGACATTGTCAAAAATAAACATCACAGTTGCAAATGTATAAAGGCAAACCATCATATTATGCCCAAAAATCCGTAATGCCTCAAATTCTTATAAGAAATTCTAGTTAGAACCTATAACTTTGATAGAGTTTAAAGAATTTTTGTATGGAGAATTATGATACAATTAGATTTAGTGGCACATTTAAATCATCCTCTATACTTGAAAATCCGAAAATTCTACTAAAAAGCAAAGGAGATAAAGTCAAGGAATTCCAATAGTCATGTGAAATGCAATGGGCATTTTAAGTGTCATGTTTCTTTTCTCTTTGGTTTCTCTCATATTGGGCTCCTTTTGGAGCTTGTTAAGTTCCTCTGCTATCCTCCTTTTTTCCTTAATTAATTCATTTTCTTTAGCAAAAAAAAAAAGGGATAAACCATCACATCATGTTATGAATTTTCAAATGCCATAGTCATATCTTATGTGATTTTTGTGAAAAAAATTTTCATTTCAAAAGATTTTTGTGATGGTAGTACCTTCACGAGTAGCCTCATGTGTGCTCAAATGAATTGGTTTCCTATTCCAAACATGTCTTTCCCATTCTGAAGACCTCATTTCAATAGTATTGAGAATTTGGATTTCCATTTGGGCCACAATATTTGGCTAATTTCAAATTCTCCAAACATGCATGTTTTTCTGGAACTTTGCTAAAGACACTGGGGGCTTCTTTCATCCAATCCTTTGTCAAGTTGGCTTTCTATAGAGCCAGTAGATTTCAATCTTCAAATCTACATCACAAAAAATTTAGATTCTCCATTAAATAAGATGACAGGAAGGAGATAATCTAATGGAATGGGATATTTTTGTTTTCTTTTTTTTATTATTTTTAAAACTTAAGTACTTACAAACACACAGATCTAATCCCTCACAATTAGCGCAACAGCTAGGTATTCAACTTTGTTTGTTTTTATCTTTCTTTTATTCTTAATGACATACCTACCCACTAGACATTTTGGAATTATATCCGAAGATTTAAGGGATTTTCATTATATGATTACCATTAGCGATAAAAATCCATGTCTGGCGATAAAACATGAGGAAATATCCCAAACATTCATCATAGTGCAACTATCTTTTTCGTTTTGGCTTTTCTTGTTTTTTCTTTTTTTTTTTTTTTGAGACATCACAAAATTTTAGTTGGATAATGCGATATTGCAATAAAACTTCAATTGAAATACAGGTAAAACAGTGCTCCACTGACGTTTTAACAAGGCAGTTTTTTGGGATGATACATAATCTAATTGAAATTTTATAATTTTGTTAAAAAAAAGTAACAGTATAGAAAATGTCTATAGGAAATTATCTAAACTTTGATATCTAGGCATGGGATTTTGACGGCTAATGATGACCATATAAGTGAATCCAATAATTTTAAATCTTTATCAGTTCCTATAGAAGCTTTATCACTAACACGGAAGTTCTTTAATACTAGTCAAAAAAAAAAAAAAAAGGTTTTCCTTTATCTAATAGATGTTGCAGCCAACTTTTATATTCTAAAATTTGTGCACTTTAATTAGATAAAGAATGAAGAATACTAAACAATGATTAGGCGAGCCATCCCTCCTGACGTCATACTTGTTAAGTCATTCTAATTCGTAAGCCATGATAGATATTGAAAATTCAAATTGGCATCCATTCCAATGTGGACGTTTACCAACCACTTCAAGGACTCGAATTAACATTGACCGGAAATAAATTTGTCAACAGTAATAATTAATGATCATTGATTTTATTATAGATAGACTTGAATGGAGTACAAACCTTTTCAGTCTCATGGCTTCATGATGGTGCCCGCTTAGAAAAAATTTAGATCGATCAAGAAAATCTTATCTCCTTTATATATAGATCCTCAAGTTTGAGGCCATTTGATTGAGTGCATGACGGAAGCACGACTCAGCATTGACATACATCATTGTTGAAGTGGTCCATTTTGATGGACCTTATAGTGGGCTCCACCTTCAACACTAGTTAAAAAAAAAAAGTTTTCCTTTATCTAATAGATGTTGTAGCCAAATTTTATATTCTAAAATTTGTGCACTTTAGATAAAAAATGAAGATTACCAAATAATGATTAGGCGAGCCATCCCTCGTGACGTCAAACTTGTTAAGTCATTCTAATTCGTAAGCCATGACAGATATTGAAAATTCAAATTGGGATCCATTTCAATGTGGACATTTACAAACCACTTCAAGGACTCGAATTGACAGGAAATAAAATTGTCAACAGTAATAATTAATGATCATTGATTTTATTATAGATTGACTTGAATGGAGTACAAATCTTCGCAGTCTCATGGCTTCATGATGGTGCCCGCTTAGAAAAAATGTAGATCGATCAAGAAAATCTTATCTCCTTTATATAAAGATCCTCAAGTTTGAGGCCATTTGATTGAGTGCATGATGGAAGCATGACTCAGCATTGACATACATCATTGCTGAAGTGCTCCATTTTGATGGACCTTATAGTGGGCTCCACCTTTAAGACTAGTTAAAAAAAAATTTCCTTTATCTAATAGATGTTGCAGCCAATTTTTATATTCTAAAACTTGTGCACTTTAGATAAAAAATGAAGAATACCATACAATGTTTAGGTGAGTGTAACACTCCGACCCAACTTGACCTCGTTTAGCGGCTAATTAATCTTGTTTTTGTTGCTAATCGCGTTTTGTTTATGTTTTGATTTTCGTTGCGGGTCATGGATAGGTAGTTGGGTTGAGTTTGACCTGGATTAAGTAGACCAAGCCCTTTTTCGTAATTTTTGCTTTTCTAAGACATGTTCATTTTTGCATCATCTTGATGTCAACACGTGTTTTTCGTTGAGCTCGTCAACTTTCGTAACTACGTCGTTTGCAACAGATGTTGTGTGATTCAATTGGACCCAAATTTGACTCAAACTGAAAATAGAATTCTCACTTGGCCTTCATTGTAATTTGAACACCCCATTAGCTTATATACACTTCATCCATCGACAACTCACGTTCTCTCTATCAGTTTCTTCACTGTGCACGTGGAATTCCTCTCCCCCTCTTGCATTCTCTCCTCCATCGACCTCCATCGATCAAGCTCAATTGAGAGAAGTTTGGGCCTTGCATGTGAGGTGAGTTGGAAATCCTTCCATCCCTCTCATCTCCTTTCTCTATTTCTTCTCCTTCTTGTTTCCATATTGCATGGTGTATCTATGTTTGAATTTCTTTCCAACTCTCATGCATGCATGGTTGGTATTAGGTTGTGTTTGGACCCAAGGACTTCCGTTGTGTAATCGAATTCCAATTAAGGCAAGTATAACCATAACTTGTAAGAACGCATGTTGGTATGCATTTGATTTTGGTTAATTCACATGAGTTCGTATGGAAAAATGTGTGTCCAGCCCATTTGGTTAGTATTCTATCCCTTTCTATTGGAAATTTGCAATTCTGATGAATTCCCAGACTTTCTATATGTGCTTCAGAAATTCGACTTCGTGCAGGTACGGCTAAGCCGTATGGCACTTATGGCTCAAAGTCCAGAGAGGATAAAAATCCAGTTTTCCTCTACGGCTAGGGCACGGCTAAGCCGTGTATTGCCTTATGGCTAAGCCGAAGCTCAGCCGTGGCCCAGCCGTAGAACAGTACAGGGTGCCTTTTCTGGATTTAACTGAGAGCACGCAAATTGACAGACCTTCTACGGCCCAGCCACGGCTAAGCCGTAGAACACCCACGGCTAAGCCGTACACTCAACTACGGCTAAGCCGTATCCACACCTGAATAATAAAGGACAAGGATAGGTGTAAAGGAAAGACCGATAGGGCCTTCATGATAGAATGTAGAGCACATAGACCTGCCCAACGGAATGTGATACAACGCGTGAATGATCTCGAGGGCTGCGAATCATTCATGATCATTATTCGGATGTTAAGCACCTCCCCATGGGTGTTGGTTTAAGGGACTTCGTGCACCGCCCGATTCAAGGCCACACTAGACAACGGTGCATCGAATAACTTAAAACTACATCATCATGCATGGTTAGAAACACCAGATAATTAGATTAGAATTGGTTTGTAAATAAAGATGATCCGATTTCGCATGATTTGTTGCATAACATATTGCATTCGATCATTGATCTCAACTCTCTGATATGTTTACTTGTGTTCAGTTACATTCACATTGTGGTTCTTTACCTTGAGTATGCATGTATGATATGTTCACTCACAGATATGCACGTATGATATGTTGTCACGATCTACTCAGGGTTTTCATGATTGACTCTGTATGGTCAGGCACTACTTAGCCTCAACCTTAGGATCCCGACGGGGTGAATTTGGTATAGTTATATGGCCTTGCTGCAGTAAGGATACGTCTTGGGGAACCGGACCCCAGGAAACCGAGACCCATTGTACCCTGGCCCGGACAATGGTGTTCTTTGCATGTTATAAGATCCCTCTTTTGGGAGCACATGGCAATGTAGTAGCCACTAGTATGTACACCGCATGTATCCATTGATTCACATAGCATATTTCTTTCTTGCATGACAGCCTAGTATACGAAATTGCCTTATCTAATTTACATGATGTTCTTTATTCTATTAGACACAGCGTGTGTTAACTTGCTATGGGTTATACTTTGCTGAATCGTCGTATTCACAGTTGTTTTTGGTGTTGCAGGCCCAGATCCCCCTGCCGAACCCTCACCGGTCGGCCAGACTCCAGACGAGACCCCTGAGGCCCCATCAGGCCTAGAGGAGTGGATGTGATCACTCCACGGGAGAGCGTTCTTGGCATGCATAGCATTGGAGTCTTGTTTTGTAGATTTTCATACTTGTATTTGGCACGACATGTCATGATTGTATATATTCTTTTGTTCTTTTTCTAAGACCTTTGCATGTAATTATATCAGTTCTTTCTTCGTATTCTCTTTTGCACTATTAGTTTGATGTTCTGATATTTACAGCTTCCGCGTACATGTTTGGCACGTGTGAATGTTCCCTTGTGCGTGTGCATTTAGACTCGGTCTACGTGTACAGGCACAGGAGTACGTGTGTCACTAGGTTTGGCTTTTGCTAACCCCCGAACCCTGGGCTCGGGTTGTGACAGCGAGCCATCCCTCTTAATGTCATACTTGTTAAGTCATTCTAATTCGTAAGCCATGACGGATATTGAAAATTTAGATTGGCATCCGTTCCAATGTGGATGTTTACAAACCACTTCAAGGACTCGAATTGACAGGAAATAAATTTGTCAACAGTAATAATTAATGATCATTGATTTTATTATAAATCGACTTGAATGGAGTACAAATCTTCCCAGTCTCATGGCTTCATGATAGTGCCTGCTTAGAAAAAATTTAGATAGATCAAGAAAATCTTATCTCCTTTATATATAGATCCTCAAGTTTGAGGCCATTTGATTGAGTGCATGACGGAAGCATGACTCAGCATTGACATACATCATTGCTGAAGTGCTCCATTTTGATGGACCTTACAATGGGCTCCACCTTTAATACTAGTTAAAAAAAAGTTTTCCTTTATCCAATAGATGTTGCAGCCAAATTTTATATTCTAAAATTTGTGCACTTTAGATAAAAAATGAAGAATACCATACAATGATTAGGCGAGCCATCCCTCCTGATGTCATACTTGTTAAGTTATTCTAATTCGTAAGCCATGACGGATATTGAAAATTTAGATTGGCATCCGTTCCTATGTGGACGTTTACAAACCACTTCAAAGACTCGAATTGACAGGAAATAAATTTGCCAACAGTAATAATTAATGATCATTGATTTTATTATAGATCGACTTGATTGGAGTACAAATCTTCGCAGTCTCATGGCTTCATAATGGTGCCCGCTTAGAAAAAATTTAGATCGATCAAGAAAATCTTATCTCCTTTATATGAAGATCCTCAAGGTTAAGGCCATTTGATTGAGTGCATGACGGAAGCATGACTCAGCATTGACGTACATCATTACTGAAGTGCTCCATTTTGGTGGACCTTACAATGGGCTCCACCTTTAATACTAGTTAAAAAAAAGTTTTCCTTTATCTAATAGATGTTGCAGCCAAATTTTATATTCTAAAATTTGTGCACTTTAGATAAAAAATGAAGAATACCATACAATGATTAGGTGAGCCATCCCTCCTGATGTCATACTTGTTAAGTCATTCAAATTCATAAGCCATGACGGATATTGAAAATTTAGATTAGCATCCGTTCCAATGTGGACATTTACAAACCACTTCAAGGACTCGAATTGACAGGAAATAAATTTGTCAACAGTAATAATTAATGATCACTGATTTTATTATAGATCGACTTGATTGGAGTACAAATCTTCACAGTCTCATGGCTTCATGATGGTGCCTGCTTAGAAAAAATTTAGATAGATCAAGAAAATCTTATCTCCTTTATATATAGATCCTCAAGTTTGAGGCCATTTGATTGAGTGCATGACGGAAGCATGACTCAGCATTGACGTACATCATTGCTGAAGTGCTCCATTTTGATGGACCTTACAATGGGCTCCACCTTTAATACTAGTTAAAAAAAAGTTTTCCTTTATCTAATAGATGTTGCAGCCAAATTTTATATTCTAAAACTTGTGCACTTTAGATAAAAAATGAAGAATACCATACAATGATTAGGCGAGCCATCCCTCCTGATGTCATACTTGTTAAGTTATTCTAATTCGTAAGCCATGACGGATATTGAAAATTTAGATTGGCATCCGTTCCAATGTGGATGTTTGCAAACCACTTCAAAGACTCGAATTGACAGGAAATAAATTTCTCAACAGTAATAATTAATGATCATTGATTTTATTATAGATCGACTTGATTGGAGTACAAATCTTCGCAGTCTAATGGCTTCATGATGGTGCCCGCTTAGAAAAAATTTAGATCGATCAAGAAAATCTTATCTCCTTTATATAAAGATCCTCAAGTTTGAGGCCATTTGATTGAGTGCATGACGGGAGCATGACTCAGCATTGGCGTACATCATTCCTGAAGTGCTCCATTTTGATGGACCTTACAATGGGCTCCACTTTTAATACTAGTTAAAAAAAAGTTTTCCTTTGTCTAATAGATGTTGCAACCAAATTTTATATTCTAAAATTTGTGCACTTTAGATAAAAAATGAAGAATACCATACAATGATTAGGCGAGCCATCCCTCCTGATGTCATACTTGTTAAGTCATTCTAATTCGTAAACCATGACGGATATTGAAAATTTAGATTGGCATCAATTCCAATGTGGACGTTTACAAACCACTTCAAAGACTCGAATTGACAGGAAATAAATTTGTCAACAGTAATAATTAATGATCATTGATTTTGTTATAGAACGACTTGAATGGAGTACAAATCTTCGCAGTCTCATGGCTTCATGATCGTGCCCGCTTAGAAAAAATTTAGATCGATCAAGAAAATCTTATCTCCTTTATATAAAGATCCTCATGTTTGAGGCCATTTGATTGAGTGCTTGACGGAAGCATGGCTCAGCATTGACGTACATCATTGCTAAAGTGCTCCATTTTGATGGACCTTACAATGGGCTCTACCTTTAATACTAGTTAAGAAAAAATTTTCCTTTATCTAATAGATGTTGCAGCCAATTTTTATATTCTAAAATTTGTGCACTTTAGATAAAAAATGAAGAATACGATACAATGATTAGGTGAGCCATCCCTCCTGATGTCATACTTGTTAAGTCATTCTAATTCGTAAGCCATGGGGGATATTGAAAATTTAGATTGGCATCCGTTCCAATGTGGACGTTTACAAACCACTTCAAAGACTCGAATTGACAGGAAATAAATTTGTCAACAGTAATAATTAATGATCATTGATTTTATTATGGATCGACTTGAATGGAGTACAAATCTTCGCAGTCTCATGGCTTCATGATCATGCCCGCTTAGAAAAAATTTAGATCGATCAAGAAAATCTTATCTCCTTTATATAAAGATCCTCAAGTTTGAGGCCATTTGATTGAGTGCATGACGGAAGCATGACTCAACATTGACGTACATCATTGCTGAAGTGCTCCATTTTGATGGACCTTACAGTGGGCTCCACCTTTAGTACTAGTTAAAAAAAGTTTTCCTTTATCTAGTTGATGTTGCAGCCAATTTTTATATTCTAAAATTTGTGCACTTTAGATAAAAAATGAAGAATACCATACAATGATTAGGCGAGCCATCCCTCCTGATGTCATACTTGTTAAGTCATTCTAATTCGTAAGCCATGACGGATATTGAAAATTTGGATTGGGATCCGTTCCAATGTGGATGTTTACAAACCACTTCAAGGACTCGAATTGACAGGAAATAAATTTGTCAACAATAATAATTAATGATCATTGATTTTATTATAGATCGACTTGATTGGAGTACAAGTCTTCGCAGTCTCATGGCTTCATGATGGTGCCCGCTTAGAAAAAATTTAGATCGATCAAGAAAATCTTATCTCCTTTATATAAAGATCCTCAAGTTTAAGGCCATTTGATTGAGTGCATGACAGAAGCATGACTCAGCATTGATGTACATCATTGCTGAAGTGCTCCATTTTGATGGACCTTACAATGGGCTTCACCTTTAATACTGGTTAAAAAAAAGTTTTCCTTTATCTAATAGATGTTGCAGCCAAATTTTATATTCTAAAATTTGTGCACTTTAGATAAAAAATGAAGAATACGATACAATGATTAGGCGAGCCATCCCTCCTGATGTCATACTTGTTTAGTTATTCTAATTCGTAAGCCATGACGGATATTGAAAATTTAGATTGGCATCTGTTCCAATGTGGACGTTTACCAACCACTTCATGGACTCGAATTGATAGGAAATAAAATTGTCAACAGTATTAATTAATGATCATTGATTTTATTATAGTTTGACTTGAATGGAGTACAAATCTTCGCAGTCTCATGGCTTCATGATGGTGCCCGCTTAGAAAAAATTTAGATCGATCAAGAAAATCTTATCTCCTTTATATATAGATCCTCAAGATTGATGCCATTTGATTGAGTGCATGATGGAAACATGACTCAGCATTGACATACATCATTGCTGATGTGGTATTAATCACCATTTCCATCTTATATTCAATCAGACTTGCTAGTAATCTTCATCATGGGAAGCACTTTTTACCAATTCATCTCAGCAACGTATTAGGCTATCTGTGAAGTTTCACTGTATTAAACTTTCATTAAAGAAGAAAAAAAATGTAAAAGAAAGAGTAGGACCAATCAGTATTATAATTTTATTAAGCAAAGTCCTTATTCTCGGAAATAAATTGTTTTTTTTAATATTCTAGCAATTTTGTACTAAGTTGCAAACAAGTGTCACTACGAGAATACATATTTTTAGCTACGAAAAATTTCGTCGCAAAAAAATACAAAAACATCGATATAGCATTTTACCAATGAAAATACAAACGTCGGCTAAAAAAGTTCAACGAAATATTTTACCGATGCAATAAAATTTCGTCGGCGAAAACCTCTTTACCGACGATAAATTTGACTTTTACCGACATTCAAAAACGTTGGTAAAAGTCATTTTATTAAATTATAATTTTAATTTTTACGTTTACCGGCGATTTTATAATGTCGCTAAAGAATTTTTGTATTTTTAAAATTTTAAAATCTATTTTTACTGATGTTTTAATAAAAAAAATTGGTAAAAGTCATTTTATTAAATTATAATTTTAATTTTTACATTTACCGACGATTTTATAACGTCGGTAAAGAATTTTTTTATTTTTAAAATTTTAAAATCTATTTTTACCGACGTTTTAATAAAAAAACATTGGTAAAAGTCATTTTATTAAATTATAATTTTAATTTTTTACTTTTACCGACGATTTTATAACGTCAGTAAAGAATGTTTGTATTTTTAAACATTTAAAATCTCATTAAAATGAGAAAAGGACACAACCACCATTCTTTGTTTGGAATAACAATACACCCTGTAGGGAGCACCACCATGCCCTAACTAGTATGGACGGTACCTTCTCCCACGATTGTCATCACCACTTCTTTCTCTGTCTCTGTCTCTGTCTCTGTCTCTTTCCCTATCTCTGTCTCTGTCTCTGTCCCTATCCCTATCCCTGTCTCTATCTCTGCTTCGCCCTTGGTACCCACTTGAGCCACCAGCACGGTCACTCCTACGACCAAGCATTGGTGGAGCCTGTGCACTAGGCTGCTACCTACATGGTTGCACATAGGAAAGTGAAAAGAATTAGACAGAAGGAAAATGAATATCAAGTGTGTTTTAAGAAAAAACTAACCTGTCATAATTCATAACAGTAACTATCATTCTACTTTTATGTAACAAATAGCACCATATTAACATCCACACCACGATTACTTTTAACATAGCAGCTGCACCGAATGCAGCTTTCCTTCACAGGCTGTTGTTTTTAAGAACAACAGGTATCCTCTGATGCAACACGCAAAGCAAATGCTGGCTCCAGTGTTAACCAACACGTCTAACAGATTTCAGAGATTAATAACCAAAACTTCCAAAACCCCAAATTAAACACGAAAAGGCCTCAATCCCCACTTCAAATCAACACCTAGAATTTAAAAAAAAAAGCAAGATATTAGAGATGTCCACAAATGAATAAAAGAAACCCAAATTACAAAATATTCAGAGTGCACCGCTTCAACATTCAGTTAAACTATACTACTGCCCAAAAACAAAACAAAAACCCACTTCAATCCAATTACCATAAAGAACCCAAAAAAAAACCCAATCAAAATCGAAATCAGGACACATTGATTCCAATGATTCAAAGTCTAAACACAGCCATTCAAAACCCACAGAAAGACATACTCCATTCAGAAGCCAGACAGTGACCCAAACAGAAAGAGAACCAACTAAAAGTATAAAAAAGACAGTTACCCTGTTCAGAGGGAGAGCACGGAGAAAGCGAGAACAGAGAGATCGGAGAGAGTGAGAGAGAGAGACTAGAGAGACCGAGAGATCGGAGAGAGTGAGAGAGAGATCGAGAGAGGGAGAAATCAAAGAGGGTGAGATCGACTGAGGGAGAAAGAGCAAAGAGAGAGAGCAGAAAACAGAGAGCGATAGAGAGAGAGAGCAGAGAGAGACCGAGAGAGGGTTAGATCGACTGAGAGAGAGAAAGCAGAGAGCAAAAAGAAAGAGCGATTGAGATAGAGACTGAGAGAGGGTGAGATCGACTGAGAGAGAGAGAGAGAGCAAAAAGCAAAGAGAGAGAGCGATTGAGAGAGAGACCGAGAGAGGGTGAGATCAACAAAGAGAGGAGCAGAAAGCAGAGAGAAAGAGCAACTGAGAGAGAGACCAAGAGAGGAGATCGACTGTGAGAGAGAGAGAGCAGAGAGCAGAGAGAGAGCGACTGAGAAAGACCGAGAGAGGGTGAGATCGACTGAAAGAGGGAGAGATCGGAGAGAGCGAGCGAGAGAGAGACGAGATCGGAGAGAGCGAGCAAGCGAGAGAGAAAAAACCCAGCTAGCGAGATCAGAGATCAGAGCCCAGAGCAGATCGAGAGTGAGAGAGAGAGAAACCCAGCGATCGAGCTACAGAGACAGAGAGATCAGACCGAGAGTGAGAGAGAAACGAAAAGGTAGTGAGAGAGAAATGAAAAGGGGGCGGGCGAAGGGAAAAGAGGAAAGTGCAGGCGCGAAATTTTAGATAATTTTTATCGACGATATTTTTCGTCGACAAAACTAAATTTCATCGGCAAATATTTGGAAACCTTTACCCACAAAATTACATGTCAGTAAAAAAATGTTTCTTTTTTCTAAAAAATAAGTACAAAATATTTATTTACCAACATATATAATTTTCGTCGGTAAAAATTAAATTTTTAGCGACGTTTTAAATAAACGTCGGTAAAAGTAACATTTAGTGACGTTTTAAAAAACATCAGTAAAATTTGACCAATATTTACCGACGCATATAAATTTCATCGGTGAAAATTTAATTTTTACCGACATTTTATTAAAAACGTTGGTAAATGTCTAATTTTCACCGACGAAACTTATATACGTCGGTAAATAATACCTTTTAGCGATGAAATTTTAAAAGCGTCAGTAAATAACGTCGCCAAAACTGCATTTTGTTGTAGTGTGTTCAAAAGGAAATTACAACAATAAAAATATTGAAGAAAAAACATCTTAGCTGTGTCGTGCACCAAAAAAACCATTATAGTTTTTATGAAATAGTAGACATCCTCTTACCAGTTTTTTTCTTTTATTTTGAGTGACAACATTATTGATTGGTCTCATCTTTTTTATTAAATTAAGTAACAGAATTCGTCATTCAAACAAAAGTGAAAAAAGGTTAGAGAGCTTTCATTTTTAAATATATACTACCGCTTCAAGGCCCGCGCCTAATGAGGGAAATAAAGAGAATTCTAAATTTTATTTTAAAAAATTAAATTTGTTAATATTTTTAATATTTTAATAAAATACAAATTAATATTATTATATAAATCATAACACAAGCATAGTTAAAATTAAATTTAAAATATAAAATAGCTTAAGAAGAAAATTTATACACAATGCTTGGTCACATGCTCTTATGTAAATTATCACGTGTAGATCTAACGTGGGGTGGTTGAACTACACATAGTACATACGTTTGTACATGGTAGAATTCAAAAATCTCTACTCAACTATTATTTGAAGCCAAAATGGGACTAAGTAAAAACTACTTGGATTAAGAAAAGGGTCAAAAAATTTAGCCCATTTGATATATAAAAGAGTATTTTGTACATACCCCCTAAAGGATTTAGGATTAGAAAATAGGCCCCTGCAGTTTCAGTATTTGCATATAGCCTCTATCTTTTCATTTTAATACCATTTATGTCCCAAAATCAATAGCCTCATAACCACCATAAGTTTCTAAAGTAAAATGACACTTTTGCCCACCTCTTTACATCTATCACATAAATTCAAAAGCTTGAATTCATTTTCCTTTAAAGCTTGTAACACAGACCATTAGTATTATGCATTTAGTAGGAAAGAATAACACTACATAAATCTATTTTTATTAGTATGGAACCCATTTTGTTAAATTCAAACCAATGATAACATATACTTGTAATTAGTTTTAATTGACTCAATCCATGCATGATGCACTGTTGGATTGATGTATGTTTCAAAATACATAATTAGGCTTTACGTACATTAAAGAATTGTTAAAGAGAGAAAGTATTGAATCTTGGGATAAAATAATAATATATTTTTGCAAATAAAGATATCTTGTTTTTTAATTGATGCAAGGGCAAAGTAGTCATTTTTATAAATTTTAAATATAAATCTTTTGGTGGTTACTCATTCTCATTAGGAATACTAATAGTGGGGACATAAAAGGCATGAAAAAGGCAAGAGGTATATATAAATACTGAAACCACATGGGATTATTTACAAATTTTATAAATCTTACAGGGTATATGCAAATAACTCAACATCAAATTATATTCGCAAAGGAGGAAGGATTGGGAAGTTTTGATTTGGATTATAGCAGATCAATTATTAATATGATCTAATATTTATAATCATTAAATTTTGGGATTCTTAAATATGCATGGTGATGATGAAAAAACTCTAACCAACATCAAGGAATCTCAATCTTACCCTACCCTTGTGATTGACTAGCACCAAGGCGTGCCCCACATTAAATTTTAAAAATCTAATTTTGAGGTTAGTTCTCAGCATATTTAAAATAAATCACCTTACTAAATAAAATAGATTATGGGCCAACTGAGCAAATAATGCAGTTTCCAGACATGCTCTTGTTATGGATGTGATTCCTAGTTTAGGAATGGCCCACCAATTGGAGCCCACCTAGTACCATAACAATTAAGAAGGGTGTGTGGCGTTTGCAAAGTCTACATTTCATCTACAAAAAATTAATATAAGAATCACATAAGAACCCCACATTAGAATTGTAATCAAATAAACCCACATATGCTCAAATAAACAAATAATATATATATATATATAAAGAAAGAGAGGCTGAGCTTAGTATTTTCTAAGCGCCAAAAATCTCTACTCAATGATCATTTGAAGCCAAAATAGGACTAAGTTGCAACTAGTGGGTTTAATTAACAGAAGGGTTAGAAAATCTAATCAAACCAATAATCTAATCATTATTGCATAATTTGACCCACAATTAATATAGACCTGTACAGGTGCGGTCACATAGGTCAAGTTAAAGTTTTTATGTATAATCCATTTAAATGGGTTTATCAAAATCGACTATTGAGTTGGAGTACATGTGAACACATACTCGATGTGTTGGCTATGCTCAACAGATGTGGGCCCTTTAACTCCATCATCCCCACCACTATATCATGGTTTGATTTGAGGAGAGAAACAATAATTGGGAGGAAACTTTGGAATGCGGGATAAGGATTATGCTGATATGTAGGAGATTAAATAGTAAAGGAATTGAGAGAGGGAGATTTTAGGAGAAGAATAATGGGAAAGAATTTTAAAACTTTAATATGAGCATGCCGCTTGTCGTTCTCCCACGCTCTCTCGCAAAGAGGGGAATTCTCTTTATATATATAACTAGCACTTCAAGGGCCGCGCCCAACGCAGGCCATGGTAAAATTTTTTTAATATTTAAATAAAATAGAAATGAATATTATCGTATAGATCATAACACAAACATAGTTAAATCTCAAATTAAAAAACCAAAAATTCAAAGAAAAAAAATATATATATAACTTCTTACACTTGTCTCAAACGCATCCACTTGTTTTAACTCCTATAACATTGGTGTAATTGTTTTTGCTCTTGCTCTTCCTCCACATTTCAGGATCCTTAGATATTAAGGCTTCATGTGTATAATGTTTAAATGAAGGGCTGGGATGTAATATTAGATATTAAGATTTTTAATTTTTAAGTATTATATATATAAGACTATGCAAAGCCACATTCAATGCAAGGCCCAGGCTCATATTAGCTCAATCAAGTAGCATAGGTGGCTCTAATAGTGAGATGAGCTCTTATTCTTTCTTTTAATATTTTTTTTTTTTCAATGGGCATTTGATTGCAAAGCTACCAGATAGATAGCTTTCTTTAATGACTGGCAATGTGTGGATATATTTTAAGTTATTGATATGATAGGCCAAGGTCCAAATTTTGAAAAGATCTACATTCTAGGACTTTGAGTTAGAAAGTGGATTAAGATTTCAAAAACTTCAGTTCTAAACCAAAATGATTTATATCACTTGATATTGCCACCTAATTAAAATAAACTAAACCATGAACCAAATTGTCAATTCAGATCAAGGTCCGAAAGTGTCATAACTCTCTAAATACCGGCTTTATTATCATTAATAGTGGTATAGTGATTTTCCAAATCACTTATATGATTGAAGCAATTCATCAGATAAAGGTCTACATATCAGAAACCAAGATAATTGAAATGATGGGACTCACAATGCTCCATAATTGCCTTTGTTTCTAGTAGTGGCGCTTTTGATTTATTATTATTATTTTTTGGACTATATTTGCAATGGTGTCATAGATTGTCCAATCGGATGCCGATATCAAAGCATTGAAATAACACCTCCATTGAAATGATATTGGTACCAATATCTATTGTTGGACCCACCATTGGTCCATCAATCTCAATATTATGTGGCTTTAGCAAACTCATGA
This sequence comes from Sextonia rubra, assembly GCA_037013555.1. NCBI lineage: Eukaryota > Viridiplantae > Streptophyta > Magnoliopsida > Laurales > Lauraceae > Sextonia > Sextonia rubra. The sequence goes on from JASUAD010000001.1 coordinate 73,791,877, forward strand.
ACCATGGTCATACCTAAGGATCTGACCCACTTACTGTCGATAGTGATCAAGAATTGTGGGTAGGCCAAAGGCTTACATGCGTAAAACTGACTACGATGATATGAGGTGGTAGCATAAATTGAAGGAGAGTTTGGAGGGACGTTCGTTGGGAAAAAGGGCATAAAAATATTTGGAGATGGAGATGAATAGATTGTATATGAATCTCATTAATCTATGATCTAAGCAAATGGGCAGATTTTAGGTAAATCTCATTCATCTAAGCAAGTGGGCCCATGATGTGTGATGTGAAGCACAATGAGGTGGCAGCTCTTAGAAGACTTATAGTACCATAGCCTTGTTGAATAAATAAATATTCCAAAGAGAAAAACTTACATGAAAAATTTAAGTGGTCAAATAAAATTATTATGTTCTTTGAAAAATAAGTTGTAAAGGCTTCAATTGCCCACATAATTCCACTTACAATTGAAATTTGCATTGAAATGTCACTTAAGGGGAAGAAAATCCCAAAGCTAGTGAGCCCTATCCATCAAAAGGACCCGGGCCACCCATAATCAGAAAGAACAAAAATAAAAAAAAAGAAAAAATCAAACACTGCTGATGGGTTAAGATGGGCCTAGGTGATTATAGGCCACACATCAATAGGCCACCCATAATCAATAGTGCTAGGGTGACTTAATTATTGACAATTATAGCAAAGATTTTGCCCACCGATAATTATGACTATGTAAGAATAAGTTATAAGAATTAAAGAATTTCAAGATTAATAACATAATATGAAGGGGAAGAGAAATGAAAGAAGAACAATAAAAGTCATATAGTGCTCCAGTGATTTTTTTTTCGTAATTGAAAATCAAACTTTCTTAGACGAACTGTTTCTAACCTCTTTGTTTGTTTCATATTTGATAGTGGCTATTTGTAAAATTTGATTGAAACCTATATTAGAATAGATTTGATTCAACCACACGTAAGCCAACCATGAGTTGTGGAAAGTGGACAGGGCAAAGGTACTCTGATAACTTCTATCATAGATGATGTAATTGTAATCTTCCGTGCGTGTGCTGCCCTAGCGACAAAAACATATACAAATAACAAAGTAGTTGAAAAACATAATGCAAAGAGAGAAATTTTTTTTAAATTTAAATTAATATATGAGATTGATGTGATAATCTAAATAAAAATAAAAGCTAAAGAATAAAGAGAGAACCAAATAAATATTAAAAAGAAACATTAACTGGAAAAAAAAAGGTGTACCTATAAATGAGAATGCCCTCAAAATGTTTAGATAAAAAAGATCTATTTCTGGTGTGTTTTGATTGGTGGAAGAGAAGGAAAACTATGTAGATGTTTAATGAGGGTGGGAGAAAATTGATGAAAAAGCATGTAGATATTTAATGAGTTAGAAATAAGAAACGTATATAAAGATGAATTTCTTAGATGTTGGTTAAGGTAAGTTAAAATTCTAATTGAGATAAATTAGTGTAATTTAGGGGAGGAAGATTAAATCTTCAAGTGTGTGACGTAAAAAAAATGCTAAGGTGAATTTCTTTGTAGATACGTTTCTTTTGATATTGTTTATTTAATTTTTGCTCCCTCTTCTAATGCTATTTGGCATTGTATTGGAAACCCCATTAAAGAACGAAAGACATGCAATATGGAAGATGGGGGGAGCGAGATTTGGAGAGAAATTTTGGACCGAGATTGCTTTCTTATATTGGATAGAACAAAGCCTTCCAAACCAGCTAGATCCATCATGTTTAGAAAGAAAAATCATTGATTGGATGGGGTCTTATTTAGGAAGAAGATATGTTTAGGATTTTAATGGGAAGGAGATATGTTTATGATTTTAATGACATTACGTCATGTATCACATTCTCATGAAAACACTACGCCATGTGTCGCTCTCCTACGAAGAGTGAAGCACCACGTGTCGCCCTCCCACGAAAGGGGATATTGTTATAATATATATAATATATATTTATATATTTATATATATTAGAGGTGGCTCGACATTAGGTAAGAAAAACCCTTTCTTTATGCCTCCCAAAAAATAAGGCCCAAAAAAAAAAAACAATTCCCAACTTTTTTTCAATCCCAAAAAATAATGCCTCATAAAACTAATTGAAGCAACTTAAATCTTTTGAAATCTCAAAAAAAAAAAAAACAATTGTCATCATTTTGTTTCTCCTAGAGACTAAGGTCTCATAAAAGTAATTAAAGCAGCAGCTATCATCTTTTTACATTTTAGAAAAAAAATGTTATTTTTTCATATTTCAAAAAAAGCAAAGCCCATTTTCACCATTGAGAAAATGTTTCCATTAAAAGAAAAAAGAAAACCCTCAAATCACAACAAGCAAGAAATTCTTTGCTGTTCTAAAAATCTTCCAATTTGTACATTTTTACCCCTATATTTGAAATCCATAGAAAACAACTTCAAATATAATCTTTTTTTTCAATATTGAAGAAGCTACATCAAATTTAAAAGTAATTCATATTTATAATCTTTGTGGCCAACGTTGATCATCATCATCATCATCATCGTCATCAAAGCCTTATCGCAACCATGTTAGGGTTAGCTACATGGATTTTGTTTTTCCATTCTGTTCTATTTTGACCTAAATTCTTAGATAAGTTAAATTAGGTTTTATTGTGGCCAATACTGATAATTTACTAAATTAGGTTTTATGGTCATATGTATTTAAATTTTATTTTAATTTGAAGCTCATATTAATATTCATGTGCATATGTCCCCTCACCATTTTTCTCATGAGAATTGAAGGTACTATAAGGTCCATCTAAATGGACAACACACATGACTCCTAAATTGCACACGCACACCAATTTTTTATCAAACCCTAATTTACTAGACCGTTGTATTGACTGTGTACCAATCCAAATGGAATGGATTTGTAGCCCATAGATGGGGTTGGGGACATGTGATTGAGGAAAAACTTGATAACTGGGATGGTTCACACGGATCTTTTCATCCCCCTAGGTCATATCTTACATTTGGGCCCACAATGGGCCCCAAGGAAGAGTATGCACTATCCCTCCATAAGGGACGTATGCACAAGATGATTCGTGTTTATTATAGCTACTGTTCATTTTATTGGTAAATATTATTAGTTATAAGTTATTAACACTATATATGTCTACTAGAAAAGTATTAATAATACCTGTAACTGTTGCTTTTGTAGAAAGAAGTTTTTCAAAATTAAAATTAATAAAATCCTAATTTAGATCAATAATGTTATGAGAAAGATTAAGTGGATTAGCCATACTATCAATTGAAAAATATATGTTAGTAAGACTGGAAACTAAAAACTTAATTATTACTATTGCATTACAAAAAATGAAAAAAAATTAAATAAAATATTTATAATAAGATTAAAAATATAAAAAAATACCTCATTCAGGAATGTCACTTTAGGCTCTAAATTATCTCAAGTCAGGCTAGATATATATAATAGCCTCTTTGGTATACAAGACGTGTAGGGTGACTTTTCTGGTAATATATTATGTGATAATTCAAATATAACTTCAATGGGCGGTAGAAATTAAACTATTTGCTCCTTTCCTCTCATCCATGGATGAAAAACGCGGTATCGGTCGCGGTATCGGTCAGTCCAAAAAACCGATACAGTATCGCTATCGGTCGCAATTCGTGGTCCGTCGCAGTTGTCGTGGTGTGAATTTTTTTTAAATCCAAAACAATATGAAAAAACATCCAAAAAATCTAAAATATTAGAAATGCTGGAAAACAATGTTTTTTTTTTCATTAGTAACACATATAAATCAAATATATCGGTCCCCCTAAATTATGACATCTCGTATCGTTGTCTTGTCTGAAATTGTGATTTTTTTTATAAGAACCATAATTATGACTTATGAAATATAAACTATCAATTAGTGTGAAATTTTAGAGAATACAACTTATTTATAAGTTATATATAGTGGTTGTACACTTATACTTGTATCTTGTATAATATATAACTATACCCCTATCATTATTTATCAGTCATCATTCATCATTCATCAATCATCAGTTCATCACTCAATTATTAAACAAGTTGTAAAATTCAAGAACATAAACATTAACATAACATATGACATAATGATAGTAAAATAAATCATAAATCAAATTATCAGACCCCTTAAGTTATGATCATGTATTGCTATCTAATATGAAGCTATATAAATTTAATTTATAATTAAATTAATTTAGATACATATACAAAACAAGTTAAAATATCATAAATTTCATAAAATGCAACAATAATTATGACTTATGAGATATTTATTAGTATGAAATTTAAGAAAATAAAGCGTGTACTCATCACTTAATCATTAAGTAAGTTCTGCCTTGTGCTTTCAAGATAACATGTTTTATTATGATAGTATGGTAAAACACAAAGCAACTGGATATTGATGATTTATTTAAAATAATAAAAAGCACTCACAATAAAAAAGAGCATATAATCATCATTTCTAAGATATATCTAAATAATTTAAAAAATATATAAAATGCTCACCTCAGTAGAGTTGTATATGATTTTCAAGACTATATTGATAAAAAAATAAAGTATTTTTGATGCCTTGCAAGTGAAATAGGTGTTGAGGAAGAAAAAAGGTGGTATATAATATATTTGGAAGGAAGAAGAAAAAAGGAAAATAAGATAAAAGAAAAAAAATTTAAATATAGTGGGCCGATATTTTGACCGATATTTATAAAATATTGGCTGATATATCGGTTATGACCGATAATTTGAAATATTGGCCGATAATATTTGATATTTTTGAAATATTTTGACAGGATGATAAAAAAATCAATAATTTCAAATTATGGTAATGGTATGGATCGATATGGATTGATACCGATTCGGTATCTGCCGAGATTATAAACTATGCTATCGTCTCCAAAGGACATAAGACATGATTTGTGAAGGTGTGAGGTCACATCCTAATCCTTACCATTTTTGTTTCCTGCTCCCTCACGAGCTAGAAGCCATGCATTTATCACATGCATGTAGATAAGGCTTGGCTCTTGGGTCATTTCATTAGAAAAAGACAAGTCCTTTTTATGCTTTTCTTTTTTTTATTTAACATTGGAAGGGGGCTGGTTGGTACATAAAAGAAGAAAGGTAAGTTATCACTTAAATAAACAAGAGAAAACAACCAACACCTTTTTCTCTCTCGTTCCTTTTTTCACTCAAGAAAAAAAAAAAAAAAAAGAGACAGGCCAAACTGATTGACGAGTAGACTTGGCATTGCATATCGAAACTCAAGTGCAACCCCCTTTTCAAAGTTGAAATTAGGGCCCATAGGATATTGAATTCGAAAAAGAACATGATCATTTCTTTTGAAGAAAAGGTCAAGAGAAAGGAAAGGCTTGGCTTCGCTTTAGCCAGCTCGGCTTTCCTTGTTTACATTTCGAGAGCTTCTAAATAACACACTCACCACCTATTACTTGATGTGCCGTGCATGGAAAGGGCTCTTTAACTTTTTTCTGTCAGAGTTCTTTTTTCTTGCTAGAGTTCACTTTTCTCTCTCTCTCTCTCTCTCTCTCTGGCAACCACTCTCTTCTCCCACCCAAATGGGTGGAAAGAGGAGGCGAACACCGAGGCCAAAACCCACTGTCCTACAGAAATGTCAACATCAAATCAACCTGAAAAACATCTTCTCCTTAGCAGCAGATCGGGAAGACAAGATCACCATTGTAAAAATGGCTTTGAAGAAAAATCAGGAATCTTGGCTGCCCCATGACCTGCAAAAAGACATCCTGCAACGGGCAAAGAAACTACTCCTAGCTGGCGAGGAAGAGACAGACCGCAGCCCAGGTGTGGCTGAGGCAAACGACCCCAGTTCAGATGACGATTCTGATGGCGAAATTAGATCAGTTTCCTTGGGATCTGAATCCTTCAAGTCTGGACCAGGATCTTGGTTTTCTGGGGGATTCTTTGACGCTCCTGTTACGTCTGGATCTAAAATGCCCAAGTTCACCGGGGAGAAGACACCTTCAGGCTTGAGCTGCAGAAAAGAGAAGTTTATGCCTCTGTTTTCTAGTTCTGGCGGGACGCTTGTAGAGCCCAAAGACATACATCAACAAACAATAACTTCATGGTCTTCGTTATTTTGCTCGACAAAATCCACAGACCGCTCCCTGCACGATATTCCGGTGCCTGAGCAAGGAGTTGACAAAGCCACGCTCATAGAGGTGGATGTCACCGAAGCTACCAAGGAGTGGCAAAATTCTCTGGTCAGATATTTCACAGGTAAAAGACCTCACTTTTTTGCGATTCAAGCAGCCCTCGGAAGAGCCTGGAAGCGTTGCCAATTCCAGATCCATTCAATGGAGGATGGGTTCTATTTATTTAAATTTCAATCCTTTGAATAGAGCCAGCAGGTGTTGGAAGAAGGCCCATGGGTAGTTCAAGGGCACCCCTTAGTCCTGAAACGGTGGACCGTTGCTGTTTCCATGCAGAGATGTGAATTTGAGACCATCCTTCTGTGGGTTAGATTGCCAAACCTAAACTTCTGCTTCCGATCTAAGTCGAGGCTGAGCAGAATAGCTAGCCTAATAGGCAAACCGTTGTACATGGACAAGGCCACAGTTGAAGGCACTAGGCCATCCTATGCTCGTCTTTGTGTGGAGGTGAATGTTCAATCCACATTTCTAAGAACATCACAATTGAGAATAAGGGTGGAATATGACTGGAGGCCCTCTCCTTGTCAGAAATGCAGGACCTTCAATCATTCCGAGGCCAATTGTGCCTATCAACAGAAACTGAAACAGGTGTGGGTGCCAAAAAAATACTAGTTCTGATTTGCCAAAGGTTAATGACAGGACAGTGGCAAATGCTCTGAATCAACCTGATGGTTTACAGCCAAAAGTCACTTCTAGAAGAGCTTTAGGGGAAGCATCAACAGCTATGCAAGTAAACAGGTTCCAATGTTTGTCAAACCTAGGTGGAAATTCGGACAACCCTCCTGCTAACATTGAGCATACTATTGCTATGGCGATGAATACAGCTGTTCCAGCCCCCCTAGAGAGGTAGACTCCCATCAGAAACAGAACTCAGAGCCAAAAACTTCAAATCCTACAATCATTCAGCAGGGATCGAAAGCTCTCACACATTCTTCTAATCAGCCTCGAGGAAAAGCAGTCATAACTAACAAAGATACATCTAAAGCTGGAGTAGATCATCCAAAGACTGCTGGTCGTCTGAAGAATCAGAGAATTGAGTCAAGGGGTACCCCTCTCTCTACTCAGGTCTGTAAATGAGTTTCCTCATATGGAATGTCAGGGGGATGAATAGATTCCCCATGCAAATGGAGGTAAAAAATAAAATCAAGCACTTACAGCTTTCCTTAGTGGGTCTTTTAGAGACTAAAGTCAAGCCTTCCTTAAGCTACATAGTTCAGAGCAAAGTGGCCCCTCCAGACTGGTTATAGGTCTCAAATCAGGAGACGGGTATCAAACCGAATTTGGATCCTATGGGACCCAAAGGTCTTCTCTTTAAAAGTTCTTCATGCCTCTTATCAAGCTACGCACTGTCAAATTTCTCCCTCCCATGGCCGGTTTTTCTTAATAGTCTATTATGGAGCTAATGCCTTGGGTCTACGTCGTGATCTCTAGGGAAATATTATTGATTTCTCTACCTCGGTCCCTGAAAATATTCCTTGGATTGTAGGTGGAGATTTCAATGAAGTTCGCTGGTCCTCTAAAAGACTTGGAGGGGCCCATCCTAAGTACTCTGGCATGATGGAGTTTAATGATTGTGTCAATGAAGTAGGCCTTCAGGTTATTCCCATGGCTGGGCATTTATTCACGTGGTCTAACTCAATGATTGAATCCTGTAGAATCTCCTGCAAGCTAGAAAAGGGCTTAGGCAACTCCAGTTTTTTGCATCTCAGCCCTTTCAAGTGTGAAGTCCTTCCGGTAGGGCTCTCTGATCATTCTCCGCTTCGTTTTACTACAAATGTCAAATGGAAGTGTAAAACTCCCTTTAGATACTTAACTTTTGGGCTAAATTAGAAGGCTTTTTTCAGTTAGTAAGGGAGGTTTGGAATATGAAGGTGGTTGGCACTCCAATGTACATAGTGACCACAAAGCTTAAAAGTTTGAAGTGCAGCCTGAAGCAATGGTTAAAGGGCAACGTCTCCTTATCTACCAAAATTCAGGAAGTGTAAAGCCAATTACACTCTATTCAGCACCATCTCGACCTTGATCCTTCTAGCTCCAAGCTTCAGCTGGAAGAATAACAGGCATATCTTCTTTGGAACGACTCCTACACTTAGAGGAGAGCATGATGAAACAAAAATCTAGAGACCAAGCCATGAATCTGGGAGACAGCAATACGAAGTATTTCTATATGTTGATGAGAAAACGCCAGGCTTCTTCCGTCATTTCTAATATATCAGATTCCAAGGGTCGCCATCATCAAGACCCCTCTATTGTTGTTGCCGTCTTTGTGGACTACTTCTCAAAGCTGCTGGGGCCTGAATCTAGAGGGGACTGCAATGTCTATCAGCTGGACACTTTGCATCGTCTTTCTCAGTATGATATCCACAAACTTGAGGAGCCTGTGACCAATGCAGAAATAGAGAAGGCTGTCAAGCTAGGGAACCCAAATAAAGCCCCGGGACCTGATGGTTTTAATGCATGCTTTTACAAAGTTTGCTGGCCTATCATAGGCAGGGATGTTTGTGTAGCTATCCAAGATTTTTTCCGTACCTCAAAACTCTTGCACCAAATAAAGCAAACCTTCATAATCCTTGTACCCAAAATGTAAAATGCTTCTACCCAAGACAGGTACAGGCCTATTTCCCTAACGAATAAGCTTTACAAGATCATTACTTGGATTTTAGTGGGAAGGTTAAAACCTATCATGGGAAAGCTTGTAGGCCCTGCTCAATCGGCTTTCATCCCTGGTAGATCGATCAATGACAATATATTACTTGCTCAGGACCTTCTCAACAAATTTCACATGAAGAGAGGTAAGCTCAGGATGTGCCTAAAGCTGGATCTAGCTAAGGCTTTCGACAGCGTAAAGTGGGATTTCTTGTTCAGAGTCTTAACGGCAATGGGTTTCCTTGACCTTTTCATTAGACTGTTCATGACGCGTATCACTTCTCCTTCTTTCTCTGTGCCGGTAAATGGCTAGGCTGAGGAATTCTTCCAAGGAACAGGAGGTCTTAGGCAAGGTTGCCTGCTCTCCCCTTTCTTATTCACTCTGGTTATGGAATTCTTCTCAATCCAGCTGGATTCGCATGCTACAACACTCCCATGCAACAGATATAAACCATTCTAGATGTCCTCCATATTGAAGAAGGGAAGTCACCTTTTTGATATTTGGGGGTCTTATTTCTATTAGAAAATTGAATTTTCTGGATTGTGCTGCCCTCCTAGAAAAATTCCTTAAGTTGTTGGGTTGGGGAGCAAACATTCTTTCTTATGCGGGCCGTGTTAAGCTAATCAAGTCAACCTCAACCATGTTTTATTGGGCAAATGTCTTTCAATTGCCTCTAACTTTGCTAGATGCTTTGGATCAAATTATAAGAATATTTTTTGGAATAAGTGGTCTATAAAGCCTCTGTACCCTATAACATGGGATACTATATGCACTCCTGAGCAAAAAGGAGGTCTGGGCCTCTTACAGATGAGGAAGGTCAATGAAGTTGCCCTCATAAGGCAAGTGTGGAATATTGCTTCCTTTAAGGTTAGTTACTGGTCCAGGTGGGTGAAAGCTAAGTATCTTATGCATAAGTCCTTTTGGCAGGCCCTTATTCCTATGGCCGCCTTGGGGATGGAAATCAATTCTTCTCCTAAGGAAAAAGGTGATGCCCCTCATTGGACACCTCATTGGAGATGGTGTTTCCAATGCTTTTTGGTATGACCCCTGGCTTCTTGTAGGGAGAATAGTAGATTTAACCCCTAATAGAGCAACTTTAGACTTGGCGTATGGCAGAAATGTTGAAGTGCAGGAGTTTTACTTCAAATGGGTGGAATCTGCCCTCACCCCTCCCAAATACCTTAGATGCAATCTCACAAGCTATTCAGCAACTGCCAAATCCAGAGGTATCCTTGCCTGATGAAGTTGTTTGGATAGGAGAAGAAAATGGTCAATTCTCCCTGGTGTCGGCCACCCAGTTGGTTTGCCACTCTAGTAGACTCCCTGCTGTAAACTGGGCTGCCTTTGTTTGGTATAAAGGTCACATTCCAAAACACTCCATATGTGCCTGGATGTGCTTCCTGGGAAATCTAAAAACGAGAATGTTTTTGCGTGATAAGGGGATCATCGGCCAGCTGCATTGTACCCTTTGCCATGGGTGTCGGGAGGACTTGGAGCACTTGCTCATTCACTGTCCGTTCACCCAAGTAGTTTGGGATGATCTTCTCTTGAAGGTGGGTCTTCTCCCTCCCCATCCCAGTTCTCTTCTATCTAGAATAAGATCTATCCACAACGCCATCCATGGAATTTCAGCTGCTGTGGATTGCCTAGCAAACCTGATTTTCCCTGCCTTTTTGTGGAGCATGTGGAGAGAAAGAAACAGAAGGATCTTCTCCAACATATCCCATAGATCCTCACAGGTCCTCTTTGAAATAACTTCACAGATTCACAGTCGTCTGATTTTCCACCAGCACTGTCACCTCCCCCTCCCTTTCTCTCAATGGTGGAGCCTTCCCTCAATGCATGTAAAGCAGGCTCCTCATTGCCAGTGTCAGCCTAATAGTGGTTTTGGGTTGGCGTGTCTCCTGCTTCCAGTTGCAGGTTTGCACCATGGGAATAGTTTGGCACCTCACTCACGTCCCTGTTTCAGCTGCAATTGCCAATGAGCCTAACCCGCAATTTCTACTAGATTTGCTCCATTCAGCCAGGCATCAGTTCACTTCTCAGCTGTGCTTGGAGGTGGATAGTTGGATGGCTGAAGCCCTCAAGTTTCCTGATTGTTCTCAGTGGCATACTCGGTTTGTCTTCAGGAAAATCATTAAGTTTTGAAGCGGCTGGACTCCTTCATTCCTGTTTCCTCCCCCCCAGGCGTGCAGGAATGAAGCTAATGCAGCTTGTCTCCCCTCCAAGATCAATGGATGCCCATGATTGTGCCCACTTGTTCTAGTTTAGCTCTTTTGTAGCTCTCTTCTGCCAAGGCTGGGCTTTGCTTCCGGGCTGGGTATGTTCTTAATCCCAGATTTATTTGTCTGTTTCTTTTGTTTTTTGGACAATTGGGGCCTATTGTATTATTCTTTCTTTTAATGGAACTCTAATCACTAATCTTTCGAAAAAAAAAAAAAGATATTATTGATGGGTCTCATCTTCTTTCTCAAATTAAGTAAGTGACCAAATTCTTCTTTCAAACAAAAGTGAAAAATGGTTCGAGAGCTTTCATTGTTATATATATAATCCTTACAATAATAATTTCACATCAATTAGCTTTCATAATCATTGTAAATATTTGCTTCAATAGTCTTTTCTTCAAAATTTCACAGTCTAATGACGAGAATCACTCTAACTAGCTAAAAGCCCTCGTGCTTAGGACAGGCAGCATGATCAGTGGTATATATTTAAAATTCAAATACCTAATATAAGAAATCAATGGAGATTGTTTATAGTGTATCCTAGTAAAAAAAAAAAAAAAACAATTAGTTCTTTATTACTTCAAAGTTTGGAAAAGAAAGTTCAAGTTCCATCAATCTAAAGTAGAAAATAACCATGTGAGAAAAGAACTGAGAAGATCAAAATTGATGCATATATTAAAGAGGAAAAGAAGCAAATGACATGGCTATAGCTCAAATTGGCTACACACAGAACATGGATTAAACTTCCATAAGGAACTTTTAACTTCACCTTAGATTACTTTCCCTCATCCTCCAATAATGTGTCTTATTTAATACTTTGCCACATATCCATTTGTGGTTAATCATTCAAATCTCTTGTATTGCTAGAGATCTGTATAAAATGCTCTGCTGAATGGAAACCATATCAAAAAACTTAACCATCCACATATATATAGTGTGCTTCTACAAATTAACAACATTCCATGAAATCAATCATAAGACGCCATTCTTATAAAGTTTTCGCAGTTAAAAAAGTATGATTCTCTCAAACAGTAATATTCAAATTACATAGATAATGGTTAAAGAGGTTGTACAGAAGAAATCCTATCACTACATTCTTCATTTAGAAAAAGAAAAAGGCAAAAATGCAATAATAAAGAAACAACCCATTAAAACATCCAACTCATTTTCGTATTGAGCTAAAGGCAATTTATAACTCTTAAAAGATTTTGAGAACCAACTGCTTAAATTAATTATCTCTCTTTGATGTTAAGAACAAACTATACAACATATCTATTTCAAATCCAAAGGTCTAAAATCTAACGAATAAAGACAAGCAATGAGAAGTTACATCCAAATGTAAGAAAGATGTACTTTGAGTAACAGAATGGCAGAAACAAATAAAAAAGGAAACAAACCAAAACCATTTTGAAATCAGTGGGATGTGATTGACTCTATTGTAAAACCATATATGACATCTAAGACAAAACACGTGTGGAAAGAATGAGAGATTTTAGTTTTTAGGACACGTCTTGAAGAGTCATGATTCTTAGGAAATGCTTAAAATCAAATGATGGGGTTAAAAGAGGATTATCGGAATGTGAGAGGAAATAAAGATTTGAGAAATTGAATGGTTTGTGGTTGCTTGCAAGAATGGTTAAAGCAACTACATTGAGAAGATATAAATGAGAAGTAGTCAAAATAATTTTATACTAGCAAAAATTACCCGTACTTAGTACGGGAGATATAATTCAAAACTACAAGTTTAGGAAAATATTTGGAACATATAAGAATTTAAACTAATGATATATTTTGCTATGAGTGATATTGAAATGTTTAAGGTTGAAATAAAAATTAATTGCTAACGAACATATATATATTGATCGCACTTGAAAATGGTGAAAATATATAATAGATTCGAGTTCGACATTTACGCACTTCAAGCGCTTAAGAAGAATGGGAATTAATTACAGTTCATCATTAATTTTCCTTTTGTTTACATGTGTTCAAATGCTTTAACCGTGGGGATGCATGTTGTTTACATGTTTTTGAAAAGTTTACAACCCCTCCCTCAAGTCTCAGATATGATCCAAATTCAAAAAATACAAGAAAATACATTAATAGTGTGAAAAAATGCAAAAAGGGAAGAAACTGGGGGAGTGACTGGGACCTATGGTCACTAGCCCCCTGCCAGTGACGGGGACCTGCAGTCACTAGCAGACAGTGGCCGAATGGCCACTGTTTGCTCTCTGTTTTGTTCTGTTTCGCCTCTGTGACTTCTTCAAAATATAGGAGCTTGTTTCCTGTGAATTTTGAGTATTGAATGGCCACCACAAGTACTTGATTTGGCCGTGGAATTGACTTAAACCTTTAATAATTATCACTTTTTGGTTTACGGATTGTTTTTGTACAAATCTGAAAAGGGCAATGTATGAAGCCAAAGTTGTATCATTTTGACCCTATGATTTTCAAGGGTTAGAATGAAGGCTAAAAAGGCTTGTTCATAACTTCTGGTGTGACCCAAGACCCTTCCCAAGTGAGAAAATCAAAGGAGAAAGATGTCATCCGAGTAGCCTTTGCATATGCCTTCCTTAAGTGAAGTGTATGTCTTCCTCTCTTCTACAATATTTCTCACCTTGAATTGGTGAGAATGGGAAGAAGAAGTATGTTGGAGTAGTGAAAAATGCCTTGTGGCTTGCTTGGAGTTGCTTCAAACTTCTAGAATTCAATTCAGGAACTTGCACTTGCTCTTTCCCTTCACTGTTTGTCTTTGTATATCCCTTTTTATGTGTTAAACCTCCATTTTTTATAGGCTTCAGCAGTAGTTTGGGGAGTTATGTGGAGTTAAAAGGAGTTACAGGAAGTTAAGGTTCGAAATGAAGTGAAGGGAACAGCAGGAACTGCTCCACAGGTGTCAGTGACCACAGCCGCAGTCACTTCCAAGGCCCATTTTTGGACTTTTCATATATGACCCATTTTCGCCTGTTTAAGACCCGAATGATATCCAATCTTCACGAAACTTGGAGAGATGCTTCTTGACAATATTTTGAGTGTTTCATAGAAGTTTCAACCCATTTTGACCCTCTGAGGTCAACTCCCTCAGTGGCCGCAGCTACAGTCACTCCCAAGGCCCTTTTTTGAACTTTTGCATATGTGACCCCGTTTTCGCCTGTTTTGGGCCCGAACGAAGTCCAATCTTCATGAAACTTGGAGGAATGCTTCTTGACACTATTTTGAGTGTGTTATAGAAGTTTCAGCCTGTTTTGACCTTCTAAAGTTGGTCAACTCCTTCATTGACTTTTCAGGAAAATGGGCCCTTGTTTCATCTATTTAAGGCCCAAATAAGCTCGATTTGACTTGAAACTTGGAGGGATTGATGTCAAGGGTATCTTGGTATGTCCATCCAAATTTCATATATTTTGAATTTGTGGAAGTAGGATTTCGAGAAGTGACTCACTTATTGCATGTTATAAGTCACTATTCACCTCACACTGTGGGCAGTAAGCTTGTTTTCTACCCGAACGGCATTCAACTGACTTAAAACTTTGGAGAATTAACTTTGAACGTATTTTGAATATCTATTCCAAATTCCGTCAGCTTTGCCCTCTTAGAAGTAGGATTTTGAGTAGTGACCTCTATGGCTCGAGGGTCATTGACTTTTGAGCTAACATGTAGTGAAAATGGAATCAAACGAAATCCATTTGACTTGAAAATTTGCATAACCTCTTTGGAGCATGACTGAAGCTATGTGCCCAATTTTCATCATTTTTGAGCGCCAGGAAGCAGGACTTTGGTCAATAACCCTATGGCTTAGGGGTCACTAACCCAAAGTTGACATGTTTGTAGATTTTGGGTCAAATGATGTCCGTTTGACCTGAAATTTTGCAAAAGCTTCCTTGAGCATAATTTGAGCTTCCTCTGAGAGTTTCAATGGATTTGACCTTCATGAGATGTCACTTTGCTTAGTGACCCCACAGAGCATAATAGATAATCATCTGGAATGAGTTTGGATCCAAATGATATCCAAATGCTCTGAAATATTGAAAGATAGTCTTTGGGTATATTTGAAGGCATTCCCCTAAGTTTGAGCTTGTTTTGACATGTAGCAGCGTCAATTTCCACAGTGACCCCCAAGAAGCTGGCAAACAATTACTGAAGCTTGGTTTGAGCTGAGATGAAGTCCAAATGTTTTGAAATTTTGAAACATCATTCCCAAGATGCTTTAAAGTTGCAATGTGACTTTTATTCACTTTGGTAATCCAGAACCTTAAGAGTATTCAGTGACCCCTAGTTTTTGAGCCAATGAACCCTGAATTTGGTATTTTGCGAGTTGAGTGACGAAATGAAGTTCACTAACTCTGAAGTTTGAAATGCTGCATTTTGAGCTCATCTAAGTCTTCTAAATGGATTACACCAGCTCTGGACATCTGGATGCAGTACTTGACTTGCCATTCCACAATCCTAAGGTTTATGTATCCTTGGTTTAGAATTTCCTTGTAATGTTTTCACTGCAACATTTGTAATTTTTTATGAGTCAACATATATATATTTAAGTATAAGATGAACAGTATATGACACAATTCTTGAGACCCCAAATTGAAAGAAAATACAAAATTATGAAAAGCCCAAAAACTAAATCACCTAAATTTAACAAAAAATTTCAAATCACACAACTTCTTGTATCTAATTCTTAGAGCCCAAAACTTTAACACAATAAATTCTTAGAAAATCCCGTCAATTTCAAATTTTTGCAACATGACCAATTTTATTATTAAAACTGTACATGACCCTCATCTTCATGAGCCCACATAACTTTAATGTTATATATATCCAAAACCCTTAATTGCTCAAATGCTCGATTTACACTTATTAGTGGTTGGCATGGATTTATAGATTGTAAACCATGTCGAGTATAGATTTTGAGTGCCATGTTTAAACTGAACACTTGTGTAGTTCGATGGTTAGTATGTTTGAATAGTGAAGGTTTGTAGGTTAAAATACAAAATTCTAGGAATATATTCAAGCTACTTAAAAATCAAATGCCCTTGAGCTCAACCTGTATTATATTTCATGGGCTTCATATTAAATTTCCTTTGCTAATCATTGCTACTAAAACTCGATGTGTTAGTAGAGGCGGTAGAAATATTTTTTAATATTCCCTACGGGGTAGAACGTACTCCTAAATACTTCATACTAGTTTTAATTTGTAGGATTAAACCCCAATTTTTTTTTCAATTTCTTTCTTTTGAATCTAAAACCGTGACTCTTACTATCCAATGAATTTAGTGAAACTTTTTCTTTTAGTTTTTTTATTGAATAATGGATTATGGAGTTGGACTAATTCATATGGTATATACAGAGTTGGACTAATTCATATGGTATATACAGAAAAAGTTTTGAGAACCCAGATTGGTAGTTCTCCAAAACAACCATCAGTTTTGTTCTCTCTACAGACCCATGCATGCTATAATTCATTAATATCAAAATGACATTAATTTATTGTTGTTGATTTGATCATTCATTATTAGGGCTTGGATACCTGTAATTCAAAAGAGAATTAACATGGAATAATATGAAAGTCAATGATATTACAGTTATTATTATACATTAATAAGTGGTTAAAATATAATTGTAAGGGAATTAAAAGAGGTCTAATTTTTATTTGGTGATAAAAGTTGGACTCCATGAATATAGTATAATTATCGTTATTACTATTCAAAGGGAAAACTAGAGAATTAAAAGAAAACTAAGAATAAAATTGTTCTTAATTAAATGATATTCCCATTCTCCATTAACTGTCATTGGCCTTAAAGAAATAAAATTATGGAAGAAATTAAATATTTAAGAAAGCAAAGTAAGAAGATTAATTATAAAATAATTAAAATAGATTTAAACAAATATTAAAGAAATTAAAAATGTTTTCATTTATTGTTCTTGATCTTTTTCATTCATTATGAGGTTCTGGATGCCTGCAAATTAAAATGAGAATTAATACAAAATAATATGAAAGTAATCGATATTACTGTTATTGTTCTATATTAATTGACAGTTAAGAATAGAAATTAAGAAAGGAATTCAAAGAGAACTAAATAAATTATAAAAGTAATTAAAACATAATTGTAAGGGAGTTACAAGAGGCCAAATTTTTATTTGGTGATAAAAGTTGGACTATGTGAATTTGCTATAATTATCGCTACTGCAGTTAAAAGGGGAAAATTAAAAGATAATTGAGAATAAAATTGTTCTAAATTAAATGATAATCTTATTCTCTATTAAATGTCATTGATCTTAAGAAAAAAACTTTAGGAAGGAATTAAAGATTTAGCAAAGCAAAGTAAGAAAGTTAATTATAAAATAATTAAATCAGAGTAACAAAAACTATTAAAGGAATTTAAAAAGTTAGAATTGAATTTGGTGATCAAAACTGAAATTTAAATTGATAATGGACAGATTATATTCATATACCCAAATCTAGTTGTCAACCAGACAATTAGAAATATAATTGATTTATACAGCGGTCCTATTAACTTATTTTTCTTTCCTATATATAGAAAGAAAAAGAATAGAACACAATTAAATTAAAATTTACTGGTTTAATTTGAATGTTAAAGTGATCATCTATAATAAAAGTGATTTGCATGTGACTCACTTGGATTACAAATTTGGCAAATTAGTTTAGATAAAGATTCTAAAAAAAGAAAACAGGCTTAGGCCTTAGAGCGATTCAATTATATAACTATTGATGAATGATACCAAAAAAACATAATTATTGATATTGAGTTTTATCAAAATAGATCCCAAAATAAATTTAGCCAGATCTAGTCAAGGAACAACAATCATATCAATTAAAGAAAAAACAAAAACCACAATCAAAAGAAATTGAAAACCCTCTTTGCAACCACATTAAATTCAAAATAGCTATGGCGCTGGTATATAGAAAAAATGGTGAATTTTTTTGTTGGCCATTATCTTTCTCTATAAATCAAATGCAAAATATATTGAAACATATGATCAAATTTAAATATACAACCTAAAAATAACCAATTAGATTTGGAGATCTTATAAATATTGAAATTATTAGATCCAACAAATAACCAACAAACGAATATCTGATAAAAATATAGTTTGGTCTTGCAAATGGATGGGACGTTCAGAATTCATTTCAAAGAAAACTAACTAACATTGACATAAGATCTATTCAAATGTAGGGCTACATAACCAGAAGGATCCAAGTAGAACAAAGAAAATGGAGAAACATAAAAAACCATTAAATTAAATTTCAAGCAAAAGACCAATCTACAAATATAGAATGACAATTTTTTTTATCAAATCTCCAATTAACCATATTTTACAATCACAAGAAAAAAATAATAATAATAAGGATTTAGAGATTATGAACCTTAGTGGATTTGTAATATGAAAGAATGCTCTCGGCAACACGCTAGTCTTGAACTCGGCAAAGAGTTGATGGCCGAAGAAGACTTTGGAGTGGTGGAGATGAGAAGATAATTGGAAACATTTTTGGTTAAAGCAACTAAATTATGAGAAGGTAGAGAGGAGTTACGAGAGAGAGGAAGCGGGGCTAATGGTTTCACTTAGAAGACAAAAAGACATCTTAGGCAGTCTGAATAAATTGCGCCAAAGTCAAAATCAAATGGGCTGATTTCTCAGTTGAAAACAATCACTACCATATATAATAATGGTGAATCAATTATGCCTGATTTCAATTGAAAGTAGTCTCTTTCATTTAATATAATTCATAACATTACGAATTCATTAAAGAAATTAAAATACTAAAAATACCAGGTCTAAATTATATTGAGATGGTAAAATTGCAATCAAAATCAATCCGTACAAAGAAAACATATAATTGGTTAACTTCAAAATGATAGCAAAGTTTGTACATAATCAATTCCAAGTGCGCTTCAACATATTTTTAAAATCATTATAATCACTTTTGTGGGAAAAATTAATATTTAGAATTTAAATTAAATAAATATCTATTATTTTGTAATACATATACAGCAATGTAAGAGAAAGAAGATAATTGTAAGTAAAAATAAATATATAAGGATGGTTTTGTAATTGTCAATATCTTGAACAACTCAAGAATAGGAACAATATAGATTAAACAACATACTAACAAATAGTTTCACTTGAATTTGACCTCTTTTAAGTTCACTCATATTGCATAGAAAGAAGAAAAAGAAGGGAAAAAAAAAAGTCATTCCACAATATCCAACTGCAAATCAAAAGACAAAGAAACAGAATCCAGAATAACATATCTTGAAAATTTCATTGTCAAATGTGATATATCTACTTGGTAACAAAATTTAAGAAATAAAGATAGATCTACTAAATACATCTCATAGTTGGATATTGTCAAAGGGAGAGAGCCTTCACTACAACAGAGCATAACTTGAGAGTTGAGATGAAGGAAATCAAGCTTATCTTTTATGCTTAAATCCTCACCAATAGTTTTCCAATGTAAGAATCTTCTCCTTTTCTCTAACAAAATGTTGAACTTTGGAAGCCTCCAATTAGATTCAATTTTTCTATCCAATTATCCTCGTCTGAAAGCTAGTAAGGTGCAGTGTTCCCCATGTGTAGTAAAAAATTATACAGATTTATTAGAAAGACAATAAATAAATAAATTGTTGAGAGGAATGTCTACTAAAATAATCAGTCTACTTGGTGCATATCATCATCTAAGTTTGGTATCATTACCTGTTTTGGGTTTTGTCTCATCATCAAACTCTTACTGTCATGAAACTCAAGCACATCATCTATATCTTTGATTAGTAGCAAACATCAATAAATTGAGTATATAAAAAATAAAATATTTAAGATCTAAAAAAACTACTCTTATCAAGTTGTTACTCTTATAAAAAAAAAACTACTCTCAAAAAACTAATCTTATAAAAAAACTACTCTTTATTTAAAAACATTAATTCTCTTCTTAGATGCTATCTGGTTTGCATTTGACTCTATTTAAGAAATAAAAAGGTTTAAAAAAATTATAGGCAGCTTGATATGTAAATGAATAAGAAGAAAGTATAAAATCATAATGGCTTCACTGAAATATAATTAGTTATATGCTTACATGAGGTATTGATCTTATTTTTACTAGAACACATTATTATAAAACTCTAAAAAATATTAAATACAAACAACACTCAAATTATGAAAATCCTTTCTTCCTTCCAAACTCATTGAGGATGATAATGATGAAGTACGGATGATCTGATTGATTAAGTAATGGTGGGTAGATTAGATACAGTTCAGTGTGTAATGTTAATTGACAAAATTCATTTGATCTTTAGCCCTTTTTTCTATTTTTTTCCTTCTATAATTTCTTAATATGTTTTAACTGACCCGATGAGGGAACAACATCATTGATGACAATAAAAGTGATGATATATTATGTATTTGGCAAAATTTTCCAATAGAAGTGTTCGTTTCAATTAAACATATCTACACTAATTTCTGAAACAAACCCTAATTGAGTGAGATCCTTCCACCACCATAAGAGGTTACCATCATGTCACTAAACATTGATAGGGAAAGAAAAATGGATGATTGTTTCCCATCACTTTTCTTCTTTTCTCAAACTCTCTTCTCTTGAAGATTCCAGTATTAAAAAAACCACCAAAATAGATAAAATGTCAAACCCAAATTCACAATAAACCAATGCAGTGAAAACTAAGAAATGCCCCAATTGGGTGACACCAAAATCTTCCCCCATTCAAACTTGATGTAAGTTTCATTGATTTTACTCACGAAGGTCTCTCTTCATCACACCACCCTAATATTTCAATAGAGATTTCACAAGAAACAACATCATGTAAGATTGGTTTTTCCCCATTTTTATAGCATCCCAACAACATTCTAAAGTAAGAAAGAAACCAAAGAATACAATTAAAACATGGTAAAGAAAAATCAAACAAATAGAAATCAAACAATGTTTGTTTAAATTAGAAAAAAAAAAAGCAAACCTGAGAAGACCACAGGAGGCGCATCTTATGTGAGCAAAGATTGAAACATAGGATGATACAATTGACCTCAGTGTACTGTCAAAGTTAGATAGATGTTTGATACACAAATCATAGCGCAATGGTGAAATCTAAACTATAAATTAAACCAAAATATGAACTCGAAACGGAGAGAGCAAGATATACCTAGAAATGTAGAGAAGCACGTAGTTGAAATGGATAAATATGTAGTTTCCATCCATCATGTATGACTTATCAATTAAACAAAAGAAAGAAAAAAAATTAGGAGAGAGAGAGAGACAGAGATGAAAGAAGAGTAATGATAAAACAAATTCTCACATGGTCTGGGAAATCTGAATGACAGATTGTTCCTCAGTTTTTCAAATTTAGATGCGTAGAGAGAGGGAATGTAGAGGAGAGGATGACTATGACCTGAAAGTCAGTAGGGTTTCACACGTGAGAAATTAAGAAGAAGATGAATTACAGAAGAAATTAAGAGGCAGGGAGGTATTGCGCATTGCACGTTAGAGATAATAGAGAAATAAGAGCCGTAATGAGAGTGGAAACGTGCGGAAGCTAGAGGGGCAAAGTAAATTTAAATGGTCAAAATCAAATTGATGCAATCCACTGATTTCCCAATTTGAACAGTCCTTTTCATATATAAGAACTAGCAAAGAGCTCCCGTCTTAAGCATGGGCAATGTAATTCATAACATTTTATATATCATAAGAATTTTGAAAAGTTCAAAAAAGTTTAAAAATTAGTGGTGGACCTGTAATGTTTCAGCCAACAATAAAAAGATCATCATTAGGATTAGGACAATCATCAGTTGTATTAATTTTAATTTTACAATCTAAGAATGAAAATTCAGTCGTATCTGTCTGATTTAATGTAATTTGATTGCAATTACTACATATTAATTAGTTTATTTAAATATTACAAAACCAAAATAATGATACTGCAAATCAATTGAAACTGTTTATCATATTTAAGGAGTCTAATACCTGCTCCATCTTTTCTTTGAACTGAACTTCTAAGTCTTGCATTTTGCAATTCTAGGCTCTGATCTAACACATATTTATGATAATTCTTTCAATCTCAATTCTTAACAAATTTTATTGGAAAATCATATCTACATGAGTGCATTGGTGTTCCTGGCCGTAGATAAAAAATACAAATCCACTTTCTACATAAGTACTTCATCATTTTAGTTATTTTTAAATTTGTATCCATTCAATTAATTTGTCACCAAATTTCTCTTTAATAGATAATGTCACAACATAGTCGCTGAAGATGATAAACAAAGAAGAGAACCTTCTTTATAGTTAAGAAAAGAAAGAAAAGCCCAATCAACCTAAAGCTGAAATTCCCAAATATGATTTTTGAATGTCACTCTATAAAATCTGCTGCCTGCTACCTACACCATGAGCATCCCATGATTTCAAATTATACTATTGAAAAGGAAATGATTTGAGAGATTCATCTCATTGAGAAGATTTGTGGAAACCTCGGAACTAGAAATGATTGAAACTTTAAAAATTGTACTTTAAAAACGCTAAACCACCTGTTATCGTTTAGTATAAACATGGGCTGATGAAATTAGGGGCCACATCAAGATGTTGAGGGAGGTTAAACAACTTATAAAATACGAATATAGAATCAGTGCCTAATAACTTAAACCTCGTCTCATAGTTCTTTTGGGTAAATGATCCAAACAACAGCAAGAGAACATGCATCATCACTAACACATGTAACTTATCCAAAAAATAATGGCATACCAATATAAATATAAAAAAAAGGACATAGAGGCCCCTAAACAATCATAATGTTCGAATACAATTCCAAACAATTTGAAGTGCTCCACCAAAGGTTTTAAATAGGGGACTATAAAAAATGATTTAGATATTCCATTGGGTGAAACAAAAATTAATGCTCCATTCGGTGAAATAGAAATTAAGATCATGATGTAAGTAATGGTAAGCATTACTACTAAGCTGCATGGTCTATGTCACTTACCCTTGCGAGTGGACACAATTGACTTGGGTCATTGCTTCTACTCCTCTTCACTTAATATTTAATAACTCCTAGGATTATGGCTCACTTTTCTTTGATCTCACTCATATTACTTGGCTACATCCATAACAGGAAGAATCTTTTCAAATGTCTTCTTTACACATGGATTAATTGTGTATAGTTACATAACTAAATAATATACATATAAGGGCATCTAAAGTTTTTTTCATGATTTTCAAACATACCTTACTCTTATGAATGGTCCAAAGTTCTCTCTTCTTATCTGATTCAATTTCCATAGTTGTTCACATAAAAGTGTGTGGTGTCCCTGATCTTTCCTCTGTTCTAAGTGCCTTGAAATCTATTTGAAATGCAAAAAATAAAGAGCTTTGTAATCTTGAATTTGTTGAGATGTAAGTATCTTAAAAGGAGACACAAATAAACATAAAAAATTAAAGACCTTATAATAACAATCATCAATATGGAGTAAATTTTCAAGCACATGATCTCCATTAGCATTTTCAGTATGAAATCCCTAATCAATTAAATGTAACAAACTTGACATTGGTTGCCATGTATTCATTGTATGGAAAGAAAATGAATATCCTATACCTACATGTGATGAACAGGTATGACATCATTTGGCAGCATAAAAAATATGAAAGAATCTTTCAAGATAATAAGTATTCTGAACTCAATAAAAAAAAAAGTAAATTTCAAAATATTAGTAAGAATTTCTAATAACATTATGAATGAAAAATAAAAACCACCTTCAGCAGAGATATGGAAAACATGTTGGAATGCAAAATACATTAGGACCCATTCACTTTCTTAAGCAAAGAATATAATATGTTGCCAATATAGCATGCCTTGAACGACAGGTAATTGTAAAATATATTTCAATTCGTTTTATGGGATAGTATCAAATGCTCGAGGTATAACATAATTTCTATACAACAAAGGAAGTTAAAACATCAATAGATGTGTTAATGCTATAAAAAAAAAAGGGAAATGGATGTGCTGCTATTAACAATTACAGCAACAATATTCTTTTATGAAAGTGTAACAACTTGAATTATAATGTCTGTTTGACATGTTAGTGTTTTGGGACATGAATATCGCCTTAGAGTATTACCTAAAATAAAATAAAATAATAATTCAGCTGAGTTTTGAATAGAGAGATTCACTAAGCATTACCTAAAATAAAACACAAAGGCTAGAAAACACGTTCTTGTCCCAACAAATTGTTTTTAAAAATCCTAAGAATCAGATGATGTAACATTTCAGGATAACAACCTTAAGTTTTGATAACATTTCCAACATAAACAGATGCAATCAAATCTCACAGTGGCATTTTGTCAAACACCATTGGTATCCAAACTCACAGTACATACAACTGGGAAATGAAAGGTCCAAAAGAGATAGATGCCATCAAATCTCATTGTGGCAATTCTCAAACACCATATCCATATCCAGAGCAAAGTTGTCATCATCATCATCATCATCAAAGCCTTATCCCAACCATGTTGGGGTTACCTACATGAATTCTGTTCTCCATTTCATTCTATTTTGAGCCAAATCCTTAGATAAATTAAACTTCTTCAAATCATATCCAGATCAAAATATAGATTAAAAAATGTTAAAAAAAGAATGCAAAGATAAGCATCAACAAAAGAAGAAAAAAATGTGATAAATAAAGGACTGATGTATTACCTAGGCCAACACATAAGTGCTGATGAAATTCTAATACCTTTTGGAAGATGGCTGACTAATATTGTGCCTTTGAATCAGTTGAAATTGATCAACAAATCAAGTAAGTTAACCAATATATCAAATAAGAAAAGTTAGTATATTTGTTTGGCTTACCAACTATCATGACCTGAGCCCAAAAAATCGCAGATTAAGGATAATCTAATCAATGACACATGTATTCCTGTGCATGCATACCTAGACAGCCGTATTATGCACTATGGCTTAGCCGTGGTTCCCCAGAATGTATTCCGCATTTGCAGCGAGCCACGGTTGAACCGTACACTCTCTGTCGGCTGGACCGTGGTTGTTCTATGGTTCAGCCACAGTTGGGAATGGCTAGGCCGTAGCACACTGCACGGCTTAACCATGGCTGGACCGTAGAATGTTCTTTCTACTTTTCTCCTCTCTAGACATCAAGCCATAGCTTGACCTACGGTTGGGTCACGGCTAGCCTACGGCTTAGTGATGCAGTCTGGGCTCCAGCAGTCCTTCTTCAAATTAGATTAGGACTAGTATTAGTAGATTTCTAATTAAATTGTTATTAGGAAAGTTTCCATTACTAGCGTAGGGTTTTCTTATACATTAAGTTTGCTTTTATTATATATATGGCATTGTAGAGAAGAGATTCTCAGATTTTGTTGATTAATAGAATTAGGTTTTCCCAGAGAGGTGTGTCCTCGTGTGTATTGAAGTTATCCTGACAATTCGAAGTGTCCTTGGACATATGCTTAGGCACTTCCACACAAGCCCTAACCCTTGGGCTGCATCAGTTTGGTACCAAAGCTAAGCAGTCACCCTTCGGTCACCGATCGAAGATACCACTACCCTTCCATCCCTTCCCAATACTGAATCCACGTTCCGTCCCCACACCCAAATCCATACCACCCAACACCTATCCCGACCCCGTCTGTTGTTCCCACCACTCTTTGCACCCCAGACGACTACCACACCTACGAGCCCCATCTCCTACTTTCCAAACCCTCTCAGAAATTCGCCCCGTTTCCAGATCCGTAACCGTCGGTCCCCTGTCCATCACCCACCATTCAAACTCCAAACCCAACCTCAAATTTACATCTCAAACCTAATCGTCAACCGGACCAAAACCTTTTTCTCTTCCATCCTCGACCATCCTCGTCACAGACACCCTATCCACTGCCGAAACCCCCATCTCAGATCCCATCGTCCCAGCTGACCCCTCCCCACACCACAAAACCCAATTTTCCTAACACACCATTACCGACAACATGCCCTGACCAGTCCGAACCCTAACCCTAATCGTTGCTGTCTCCACCCAGTTCCCACCCCTAACGGTCAGGCCAAGATCCCCACACCCAGAGTATAAAAAGAAAAAAAAAAAAGAAAAGCAACAGAGAGAGGAGTCGCAGCCAAGAGAGAGAATAAAACATGCCTGGCACCCATTGCCGCCGTAGTCTGCTGCCTGCAGGTACTACTCGCCGATCGCTGCCATTCCAGCCGCTGCCGTCGTTTAGCACCATGTCTCTACCTCCAGCCGCTGCCGCACGCCTTACCCCACCGCTGCTGCATACGCTTCGCCAGAGCCGCACCTAGCTGCTGACGCCATCAGCCGCTCGTTGCACCATCGTCGCTCCCGCTCGACCTCATCTCCAAGGCAAATGCCTTTCTCTCCCGTCCCTTCTTCTCTTCCAGTTCCCTCCTCTCCTCTCCTCTTGAATCCACCCAAGCACAAAGCGGCAACAGCCCCGTTCTTATCTCCAGCTTCTCATCACGAAGAACGAGACAGAGAATTAGGCCTGTGATCTACGCCGGGTACGTTTGGACTGTTCTTCCGGTTTGTGAACCCATATAAAAAGCAGCCCGTAACTTCATCTCAGGAGAGTTCTGGTCAAATTTTCAACAATTAACGATCATAATTTCATTCTGCAAGATTAACATCAATTGTGCTCCGATTTTCGATCTGTCTTAACCAGCGTACTTCTGAAGAGTAGATCTACACCTCAGGTTAGTCAGATTTAACTTTTGCATTAAAAAAAATGCCTCCTAAGAAGCAAGTGGATGCTGAATCTTTATCTTCTTCACTTAAGGATTTGGTTAGTGCCATTAGAGAATTATCTGCAAAGGTTGATGGCATGTACGCCACCCTACAACAATTAGATACTAGAGTGACACATTTGAAAAATAATCAGCGTGTGCATCACAACCGTGATGATAGTGCAACTATTCGGAATCAACGCAAACCACCAGTCCATAATCCTAATTGAGAATTAGGGATTAAAATTGTGATTCCCGAATATGATGGAAAATTGCAGCCCACTGAATTCATGGATTGGTTAGTGTGCATGGAGAATATTTTCGTACATAGGCCAATGACTGAGCACCATAAAGTCACAATGATTGCTACTAGATTTCGTAATTATCTGCAATTTGGTGGGCTGAATTGAAAAGTGAGGAATTTTTTACTCTGCAAGCTCATTGTGACTTGAATGAAGATGATGATGTGGTAGGTGATAGATTTTTCAATGGGTTAAAAATAGATATTCAGCATATCCTTACCTTCTAACATTTTGATAATATCGATGAACTCATCCAACATGCTATCAAAGCTGAAGGAATTGCAAATCATCAAGTACACAAATCCAAATGGGTTTCACCGAAGAATTCATCTCTACATGAAGCTAAATCAATGGACAGAATTTTGTAAGGACTGAAGGTTGAAATAAGATGGTTTGTTTTCATTGTCAACAGCACGGGCATCGCGCAGCAGAATGTCCAAAGCGAATACATCTGATTGAGATTGAAGGTGCTAATAAAAATATCCCAGATGATATTAAGGGTACTGACACTGATCCTAAGAATATTGACAATCCCAAGGATATTGATAATGACGAACCTGAAATAATAGATACAGATACTACAGGTGAAGCTCTTATTGTCCTCAAAGACGCTCCACCAATTGTTGAAAATAAGTGGTTGAGAAAAAATATCTTCCGTTCCGTGGGAACATTTCAGGGACAAAATTGCATAGTTATTATTAACAGCAGAAGTTGTGAAAATCTCATCTCCCAAGCCCTTGTTGATCGCCTCCAATTAAAAGTTTATAAGCATAACCGTCCTTATTTTGTCAAGTGGCTAATGAATGGTGATCAAGCGCATGTTCAACATACTTGCAAAATTACTTTTGCCATTGGTGAGACTTGCAAAGATATAATTTGGTGTGATGTGCTACCTATGGATAGTGGTGATATCTTATTGGGCCGTCCTTGGATGTATGATAAAAATGGGACTCATTGTGTGCGCGACAACACCTATACATTCATGCATGGTGGACAATAAGTTACTCTTCGTCCCGAGAAACCACAACCGCCAAAGAAGAATTCCTGGAAAGCTGCCATAAAGGAAGTCCTTCATGTTCACCACAGTTACAAAGGCAATCAGAAGTAAAATCGAGTTCGAGGATGAACTCTTTTTTCAACCCGGGGAGGATGATGCAATCTGGGCTCCAGCAGTCCTTCTTCAATTTAGATTAGGACTATTATTACTAGATTTCTAATTAAATTGTTATTAGAAAAGTTTCCATTACTAGCGTAGGGTTTTCTTACGCATTAAGTTTGTTTTTATTATATATATGGCATTGTAGAGAAGAGATTTTTAGATTTGGTTGATTAATAGAATTGAGTTTTCTCAGAGAGGTGTGTCCTCATGTGTGTTGAAGTCATCCTGATAATTCGAAGTGTCCTTGGACACGTGCTTAGGCACTTCCACACAAGCCCTAACCCTTGGGCTGCATCACTTAGCCATAGTACATTCTACGGCTTAGTTGTAACCTGACCGTAGTGAAAAATCAATTTTAGCTGCTCTCTGGAGAGTGAGCTGTGGAGCTCTACAGCGTAGCCGTAAGCTTCAGAAATTTCACATTTTGAACCTGTTACAGAACGAACTGAATTTCCACAATTTTGGAAATAGAGAGAGTAGGGTATGAAATTGTACACAGAAAGGGCTATAGCATATAAAGGACAGTAAAGAGTGATAAGAATAAAAGCAATCATAATTTACCAATATGTGTTCATCCATAACGTGCTTATACTTGCCTCAGTTGAACTGTTTTAGGTGAATCACTATCCTTGGCTCAGAGTTAGATGAATCTATGCCACCCTAGTAACTATGCATGCAAAGAGTGAGAAGAAACGTGTGCATGTAGTGAACAAAGATTTCATGACTCGTACTTGTTAGCATGAATCAAAGTCTTACCTTAAAACACACAAAAGATGGAGCGATGGAATGGATGCAAACGGAGTCTTCCTTTCTTTGCTTTGATCGTAGAAGAAGAAAGGAAAAGAAGAAAACAAGAAAACAAGAAGAGCTGACGTTGAGAGAGAAAAAGGAAGAACAAGATGAGTCGGTGCATGTAAGGACCCGAACCCTCACTAATCCTAATTACGTTAATTAATCCTGTTTCTTATTGATTAAGACTGGTTGAGGCCCAATTTAGTGTGAAATATTGGGTTTGGACCCCGCTTAAATAGCTAAGGGCTTTTTAGTAAATTTTCCTTATGCCTCTAGGTTACCCCGTCCATCTCCTTACGTGTGATTCATCGCGTAGATCATCTTTTATGTTGAGCCCGAGTTGATCCGGACTCATCTTAAGCCAATTGGAGCCCTCCCGGACTAAACTGAAATTCCTAGAAACCAGTGGGCTGATGTGCAATTTCAGGAAAAATATGTTTAAAAGGGAGAGACTCAACGTATACTCCCCTTCTTCCTCACGTTCTCTTGGCTGGAGTTCTAGTTTCTGGGTTTCTTCTCCTCTCCTTGATTTCAATCGAAGCATTGTGGGCGTTTGGGAGTGTGCATGCACAAGGGATGGCATCCACCCACGTTCTTCTTCTTCCTTGACCGCTTTTTCCATTGTATTTTGGTGTGGAGTGACCTCTCCTCCAAGTTACAGCAATACAAGGTAAGGGATAGGTTCCATTTCGTCTTCTTGGGTTTGTTAGGATCTTAGGGACTTCGTTATTGACATGCATGTGAATTCTTCCACATTTGGGCTTATGTGTAGAGAACCCATTAGAGAACCCATTACAGAACAGGGAGTTTCCTCTGAGCATACAGCAAGAAAGATCTAGGAAGGGCTAAACACGGTGACAAGGCAAGTACTAAGTTATGTGTATTGCATGCATGGTTGAGTGTGGATAATATGAGCTAGTTAGTGCATTTCAACCTTCCAATCATTTTTCTGTCATTGTTAATTGATGCAAATGTGATGTGAGTAGAATGGAATGATAAGAAGGGATTAGGAGGTGTGTGAGTATGGGATACCCTCAAGGACACTCCAATTGAGCTTCAGAATTCTCTTATAAGTTAGCTCTATAATGATCCCGTACAGAAAATCGAGCTACAGAACTGTATGCAGATTTTCTGAAGCTTACGGCGAAGATACGGCTAAGCCGTGAGCTCTTACGGCTCAATGTCCAGAGAGCAGAAAATGAGCTTTTTTACTACGGCTCATTTACGGCTACGCCGTGGAATCCACTACGGCTGAGCCGTACCCAGCCCGTAGCTTAGCCGTAGGCCTTTCTACGGCGAACTTTCCAGAGGGCTCACAGGACCCAGTTCCTTCTACGGCTTGCATACGGCTGCACCGTGAAATACCCTACGGCTACGCCGTGACCTCCCCGTGACCAAGCCGCAGGCTTAGCTCGGCTAAGCCGTAGGCCAATATACGGTTGAACCGTAACCACACCGAAAGTCCGGATGAACTGTGACCTCTCTCGGCTAAGCCGTAACCCTGTATACGGCTAAGCCGTAAGAACCCAGTGAACATAAGATGTTAGGAATCTCAATGATTTGGTAGGGCTTTAGTCGTGGTACCCTCTATACCTCCACTTGACCATTGGTAATTATACGTTGGAATGAATGAAGGATTCCCCAATGGCAAGTCATGGATGTTGGCATGAGAAGGGTGTTCCGTATACACAATGTAATACCCAGAAGCGGTAACACAACGACACCGAACATCTCATGTGTACCTCGTACTGAATGTCCCTGGGGAATCAGGAGACTGCTTTATCGAATTGCATTCATATTGATACATTACACCACCTTCGACATGACTGTTATCGAATGTACTTCCTCTAGCAAACCCGAGGCAATTCAGACCTGAGCTTCTAATGAGTGCGTGTCTGACAAGCCAGAGCTTCTATTGAGTGTGCGCTTGCTAGCCAAGGGTGTAGCTGAGGCTCGGGCCTTGTAGCCCACCTGCATGTGTTTCGTTTAAGTATTCGTTGTTTCATGGTTATCTATTCCTTATATATGTTATGATTTGTATGATTGACTCCGAGTCGGCACCACTTGGCTTCTGCCCTTTGGGTATTATATGTCACCACTGCAGTAGGTTTACGGAGGGGTTGTCGACGCTCCTCGGGAAGCTAGCTTGATCCCCTAGCGACCCATACGTTATGTATGCTCCCGTTGGGAGAATAGAGCATCGTGGTTGCCAATCAGTATGTATAACATTAAGTTTCACTCATGCATCATGTTTAGTGATTGTTCTTGCTAATGTATTATGTTATATTAGTTTCCTATGCTTAGTATTTGCTTAACCGTCGTGTTAACAGTGTTACCCTCGGTATTGCAGATTCAGCACCCGCTCCTGACACGAACACTGACGCGGCCCCGGAAGATACCCCAACGGTACCTCGGGGTGTAGGTGAATGGATGGATGGCGACGTTTACTATTAGTCATCCTACAGAGAGCGTCTCTTCTGGGATTATTATGTTGAAGACTTTTGTATCACCTTTAAGGACTGATTTTGGGAATGTATTCAAAAGACTATAACACTGTTGTATGTAAATATGTTTTAATAGACTATGAACTTTATGTGCTCCTGATGATTACCGAGTATTTCACAGGTTCTCGATTATGAATATTTATGTTTGTACGTGTGTCAGCATACCTCACACGTTCCTGTGGAATCTCCCTTGTAGGAATTCGTGCAAATCTCTTCAGGGCACGGATTTCTACGGGATTACGTATCCACGCCCTGGGGGCCCACTCAAAACCCCAAATTCCCGGGATTGGGGCGTGACATACGTAAATAATGGTATCAGAGACATTTCAAGAAGTCACTTAAAAGACTTAGCAACATTAGGAAGCGTGGTGAGGTTCCGATAGATCCGTTTAAGTGGGTTTCTATTATAATGATAACTATGGTATGACTGTAGTATGTATGTATGTATGTGCATCTATTTAAACATATATGATTAATGACCATTGTGACTGCAGAACCATGGCGTCTGGATCCGGTACGAACAACAGTTCCGGTGATAATAACCGTAATAATATTGAGTTGGACGGCGCAGATCCTCCACCACAACCTCCTCCTCAACCCACCTACAATACAGAGGAACGGTTTATGATGTTAATGCATCAATTGGCAGCTAGTAACGCCAATCAGGCCGCCATGCAGTTGCAGATGGCCGCCATGTTAAACCGACAGGATCAGCCAGGAGATCCTAACTCCTTGTATGAGAAGTTTCAAAAAAGGGGAGCAACAGAGTTTACTGGACATGAGGATCCGTTACAAGCAGATGAATGGTTTGTCCACACGGAAAATGTTTTCGATACCTTGACTTGCACACCCAGGCAGCAAGTGGTCCTCGCAGCATCCATGTTTAGAGACGTCGCGGATACATGGTGGAAGAGTATTCGGGACCACATGAGGACTATGCCGGACGCCACTGTTTGGGAAGCCTTTAAGAGGCAGTTCCGGAAGAAGTTCATTCCCGACCACGTTACTCGCAAAAAGAAGGCAGAGTTTCTTTCCCTGCAGCAGAACCTCATGACCGTTGCAGAATATGTGCATGTATTCAGTCAGCTTTCCCGGTTTGCTCTAGACTTGATTGATACTGAGGAAAAGAGGGTGGAAAGATTTCTGGAAGGGTTAAGGCCTGCTATCAAGGGACATGCCACTGCCTTTCAGCGTCCCGTTCAATATGACGATGCAGTGGCCAGGGCTTATGCAGCGGAAGAAATTGAGAAGAGCCTATTCTTGGGGGAGTCTAAGAAGAGTGCTCCACCTTCTGGGAAAGGTCAGCAGTACTCTAAGAAACAGAAGGGAGTTGCTAGCAGCACGTCCCGACCAGTTTGCGGTGCATGTGGAAAGGGTCACGAGACTAGTAAATGCTGGAGGGCTATGGGAGCCTGTTTCGGCTGTGGCTCCATGGACCATCGCTTGTCCGAGTGTCCAAGAAGGAAGGAATTTAGTCAAGGCTTTCAACAGCAGCAGTATCAGCAGTCCCCTCCTGCGCCTAACCGACAGCAACAGCAAGTGAGACAAGGCCAAGGGCAGACACGACAAGGCCAAGGGCAGACACGACAAGGCCAAGGACAGACACGACAAGGCCAGGGACAACAGAGACAAGGACAGCAACACCGACCCCAAAGGCAAGGCCGCGCTTATGCATTGACACAAGAAGAGGCAGAGGCGGCAGAACATGCGGTTGTAGGTAAGGTTTCTGTTTGCGGTATTGAAGCTAAAGTGTTGTTTGATTCGGGATCTTCACACTCCTTCATCTCACCTCGGTTCTCTAGTAGGATACGGGAATCGCCTGCACAATTGCCATTTGTGTTGAGTGTTATCACTCCGGTTGGTAAACGGGTAACCTGTGATGACTATTACCCTGGTTGTCGAGTTCTCATCGGAGAAGTCCTTCTCCCAGCGGAACTTATTGTGCTACCCATGCACGATTTCGATGTAATCCTAGGCATGGACTGGCTGACCAAATATATGGCCTGTTTGGATTGCTTCCGTAAGACCGTCACCGTAAGGGTGAGTGAAGATGGTCCAAGTGCGGTGTTCCAAGGTGACAAGAAGAGTTCGAACACCAGATTGATTTCAGCACTTCGAGCGGAACGATTAATACATAGTGGTTGTGAGGGCTATATTGCCTTCATCGTAGAAAAGAAATCACCTAAGAAGTTAGAAGAAATACCTGTGGTTTGCGAATTTCCGGATGTATTCCCGGATGAAGTACCCGACCTTCCACCAATCAGGGAAGTGGATTTTACTATAGAGCTAGTACCCGGTACCGCTCCCATATCTAAGGCCCCATATAGAATGGCCCCGGCAGAGCTACGTGAACTGAAACTGCAGTTACAAGAATTATTGGATAAAGGGTTTATTCGCCCTAGCACATCTCCTTGGGGAGCCCCGGTTTTATTTGTGAAGAAGAAGGATGGCACCCTTAGAATGTGTATTGATTACCGGCAGTTGAATCAGGTGACAATTAAGAACAAATATCCACTGCCTAGAATTGATGAATTGTTTGATCAGCTACAGGGTGCAACACATTTTTCGAAGATCGATCTTAGGTCTGGATATCATCAACTGCGAGTTAGGGACCAAGATGCATCAAAGACAGCTTTCAGGACAAGATATGGGCATTACGAATTCTTGGTTATGCCTTTTGGATTGACAAATGCCCCCGCAGTGTTTATGGCCTTAATGAACAAGATCTTCTCATCATATCTTGATCAGTTCGTGGTAATTTTCATTGATGATGTTCTGGTGTATTCCAAGACCAAAGACGAGCATGTGGAGCATCTGAGGACCTCTCTACAATTGCTAAGGGACCACCGATTGTATGCCAAACTGGACAAATGTGAATTTTGGCTGGAACAAGTTGCCTTTTTAGGGCATATAATTTCTAAGGATGGGCTTGCAGTAGATCCAGCTAAGATTGAGGCCATAACTACTTGGCAGAGTCCCAAAACCGTTGCGGAAATTAGAAGTTTTGTTGGCTTGGCCGGTTATTATAGAAGGTTCGTGAAGGACTTTTCCAAAATAGTCGCCCCTTTGACTAAGTTGACACGAAAGAACGAACCATTTGTGTGGTCCGCAGAGTGTGAATCGAGTTTCCAACTGCTTAAGGAGAAGTTAACCTCAGCCCCGATCTTATCCCTGCCAGAAGGGAGTGGCGGATTTGTTATCTATACAGATGCTTCAGGGATTGGGCTAGGGTGTGTACTCATGCAGAATGGAAAGGTAATAGCATATGGATCTCGCCAATTGAAGGAACATGAGAAAAACTATGCCGTGCATGACTTGGAATTGGCTGCAGTAATTTTTGCGCTGAAGATGTGGAGACATTATTTATATGGAGAGAAATTTGAAGTCCATAGTGATCATCGCAGTCTCCAGTATCTGTTTTCGCAGCATGATCTTAATATGAGACAGCGCAGGTGGTTGGAATTCATAAAGGACTATGACTTCCCGATTAGATACTTCCCTGGAAAAGGGAATGTAGTAGCTGATGCTTTAAGCAGGAAATCCACCACCGAGTTAGCAGCCTTGTGTGGTGAATGGTCCCTAGTGGAGGAATTCCGAGATCTGGACGTGGAAGCTGAATTCGTAGATGATAAGGTCATGTTAGTGGCTATGTCAGTCTTCGAACCCACCTTGATTCAGCAGATCAAGGAGAGACAGTTTGAAGACCTGGAGTTTGTCAAGATTCGTGATCATATTTCTGAGAAACCGGATTTCAGGATTGTGGACGGTGTGTTGTACTTTCGAGATCGGCTTTGTGTTCCAGGAGTTCAAAATCATAACCTAAAGAGGGCAATTATGACCGAAGCACACCATGCTCGGTATTCCATGCACCCAGGGAGTACAAAAATGTATCGGAATCTACATGGCAGGTTTTGGTGGAATAACATGAAGAGGGACATAGCGGGCTTTGTGGCCAAATGCCTTACCTGCCAACGAGTGAAGGCTGAGCACAGGAAGCCTCCCGGTTTGTTACACCCTCTACAGATTCCTAAATGGAAATGGGAGAATCTGACTATGGATTTTGTTTCCGGACTACCTCGAACAAGTAGACACCATGATGTAGTGTGGGTGATTGTCGACCGACTAACAAAATCGGCCCACTTTATTCCCATCAAGAAAGGGATGAAATTTCAGGAAATGGCCAAGATCTTCATTGATGAGATTGTACGGCTACATGGTACCCCGGTCTCAATTGTGTCGGACCGAGATAGTAGGTTCGTGTCTTCCTTTTGGCAGTCTTTCCAGGCGTCTTTAGGTACCAAACTCAGTTTTAGCACGGCTTACCATCCTCAAACAGATGGGCAATCGGAACGAACGATACAGACCCTGGAAGATATGCTACGAGCTAGCGTAATGGATTTCGGAAAGGAGTGGGATGAGCACCTCTCCTTGTGCGAGTTTGCATATAATAACAGCTTTCACGCGAGCATCGGTATGGCCCCATTTGAAGCCTTGTATGGACGGAAGTGCCGTACGCCAGTCTGCTGGGAAGAAGTTGGGGTTAGGAGTTTTCATGGACCCACTCTGGTAGCGGATACAGCAGAAAAGGTACAAAAAGTGCAAGATAGACTGAGAACTGCACGATCGCGCCAGAAAAGTTATGCAGATAACCGACGCCGGCCCCTCGAGTTCCAAGTGGGGGACAGAGTTTTCCTAAAAGTTTCCCCAATGAAAGGTACTATCAGGTTTGGCCAGAAGGGTAAGCTTGCTCCTCGGTTCGTTGGGCCTTTTGAGATACAGAGTAGAGTGGGAGACTTAGCTTATCGATTGGAGCTGCCACCCTCGCTTGCAGGGGTTCATAATGTGTACCATGTATCAATGCTCCGGAAATACCTCCCAGATCCTTCACATATTCTTGAGTTGGATGATATACAGGTGAGGCCTAATGTGAGCTATGAAGAGAGACCCCTTCGTATCGTTGACACTAAGGAACAGGTGCTGCGTACACGAACGATCAAATGGGTCAAGGTGTTATGGAATCACCATGGACAGGAAGAGGCCACTTGGGAACTTGAAGATCAAATCCGCGCGAAATATCCAGAGCTACTACCTAAGGTACGTGCATTCGGAGGACCGAATGATCTTAAGTGGGGGAGGATGTAAGGACCCGAACCCTCACTAATCCAAATTACGTTAATTAATCCTGTTTCTTATTGATTAAGACTGGTTGAGGCCCAATTTAGTGTGAAATATTGGGTTTGGACCCCGCTTAAATAGCTAAGGGCTTTTTAGTAAATTTTCCTTATGCCTCTAGGTTACCCCGTCCATCTCCTTACGTGTGATTCATCGCGTAGATCATCTTTTGTGTTGAGCCCGAGTTGATCCGGACTCATCTTAAGCCAATTGGAGCCCTCCCGGACTAAACTGAAATTCCTAGAAACCAGTGGGCTGATGTGCAATTTCAGGAAAAATATGTTTAAAAGGGAGAGACTCAACGTATACTCCCCTTCTTCCTCACGTTCTCTTGGCTGGAGTTCTAGTTTCTGGGTTTCTTCTCCTCTCCTTGATTTCAATCGAAGCATTGTGGGCGTTTGGGAGTGTGCATGCACAAGGGATGGCATCCACCCACGTTCTTCTTCTTCCTTGACCGCTTTTTCCATTGTATTTTGGTGTGGAGTGACCTCTCCTCCAAGTTACAGCAATACAAGGTAAGGGATAGGTTCCATTTCGTCTTCTTGGGTTTGTTAAGATCTTAGGGACTTCGTTATTGACATGCATGTGAATTCTTCCACATTTGGGATTATGTGTAGAGAACCCATTAGAGAACCCATTACAGAACAGGGAGTTTCCTCTGAGCATACAGCAAGAAAGATCTAGGAAGGGCTAAACACGGTGACAAGGCAAGTACTAAGTTATGTGTATTGCATGCATGGTTGAGTGTGGATAATATGAGCTAGTTAGTGCATTTCAACCTTCCAATCATTTTTCTGTCATTGTTAATTGATGCAAATGTGATGTGAGTAGAATGGAATGATAAGAAGGGATTAGGAGGTGTGTGAGTATGGGATACCCTCAAGGACACTCCAATTGAGCTTCAGAATTCCCTTATAAGTTAGCTCTATAATGATCCCGTACAGAAAATCGAGCTACAGAACTGTATGCAGATTTTCTGAAGCTTACGGCGAAGATACGGCTAAGCCGTGAGCTCTTACGGCTCAATGTCCAGAGAGCAGAAAATGAGCTTTTTTACTACGGCTCATTTACGGCTACGCCGTGGAATCCACTACGGCTGAGCCGTACCCAGCCCGTAGCTTAGCCGTAGGCCTTTCTACGGCGAACTTTCCAGAGGGCTCACAGGACCCAGTTCCTTCTACGGCTTGCATACGGCTGCACCGTGAAATACCCTACGGCTACGCCGTGACCTCCCCGTGACCAAGCCGCAGGCTTAGCTCGGCTAAGCCGTAGGCCAATATACGGTTGAACCGTAACCACACCGAAAGTCCGGATGAACTGTGACCTCTCTCGGCTAAGCCGTAACCCTGTATACGGCTAAGCCGTAAGAACCCAGTGAACATAAGATGTTAGGAATCTCAATGATTTGGTAGGGCTTTAGTCGTGGTACCCTCTATACCTCCACTTGACCATTGGTAATTATACGTTGGAATGAATGAAGGATTCCCCAATGGCAAGTCATGGATGTTGGCATGAGAAGGGTGTTCCGTATACACAATGTAATACCCAGAAGCGGTAACACAACGACACCGAACATCTCATGTGTACCTCGTACTGAATGTCCCTGGGGAATCAGGAGACTGCTTTATCGAATTGCATTCATATTGATACATTACACCACCTTCGACATGACTGTTATCGAATGTACTTCCTCTAGCAAACCCGAGGCAATTCAGACCTGAGCTTCTAATGAGTGCGTGTCTGACAAGCCAGAGCTTCTATTGAGTGTGCGCTTGCTAGCCAAGGGTGTAGCTGAGGCTCGGGCCTTGTAGCCCACCTGCATGTGTTTCGTTTAAGTATTCGTTGTTTCATGGTTATCTATTCCTTATATATGTTATGATTTGTATGATTGACTCCGAGTCGGCACCACTTGGCTTCTGCCCTTTGGGTATTATATGTCACCACTGCAGTAGGTTTACGGAGGGGTTGTCGACGCTCCTCGGGAAGCTAGCTTGATCCCCTAGCGACCCATACGTTATGTATGCTCCCGTTGGGAGAATAGAGCATCGTGGTTGCCAATCAGTATGTATAACATTAAGTTTCACTCATGCATCATGTTTAGTGATTGTTCTTGCTAATGTATTATGTTATATTAGTTTCCTATGCTTAGTATTTGCTTAACCGTCGTGTTAACAGTGTTACCCTCGGTATTGCAGATTCAGCACCCGCTCCTGACACGAACACTGACGCGGCCCCGGAAGATACCCCAACGGTACCTCGGGGTGTAGGTGAATGGATGGATGGCGACGTTTACTATTAGTCATCCTACAGAGAGCGTCTCTTCTGGGATTATTATGTTGAAGACTTTTGTATCACCTTTAAGGACTGATTTTGGGAATGTATTCAAAAGACTATAACACTGTTGTATGTAAATATGTTTTAATAGACTATGAACTTTATGTGCTCCTGATGATTACCGAGTATTTCACAGGTTCTCGATTATGAATATTTATGTTTGTACGTGTGTCAGCATACCTCACACGTTCCTGTGGAATCTCCCTTGTAGGAATTCGTGCAAATCTCTTCAGGGCACGGATTTCTACGGGATTACGTATCCACGCCCTGGGGGCCCACTCAAAACCCCAAATTCCCGGGATTGGGGCGTGACAGTGCATGAAACTTATCATATATATAAGATAAGGATGAATGGGCATTTATAAGAAAGTCCAAAGGTTAAAAATAATTACAGTTTGAGTCAAATAACCGTCCAACATAAACAAACGAAGTCGTTTGCATGCGAGTCAATTATAAAAATCAACAAGCTTGACTAGATATACGTGATGACACTAATATGATGCATGAATGACTAGCTCTTACAAAATCTGAAATTACGAAAAAGGGCTTATGTCAACCTAATTCAAGTAAAACTCAACCCAACTACCTATCCAAGACCCGAAACAAAACTCAAAAAGTCAAAACGACATGTATCAGACTACGTCACCTGAAAATGACTAGAACAGAATATTAATTAGTCGTTAAACTGGATTAAATTGGGTCGGAGTGTTACATTAACCATCATCATCATCATCATCAAAGCTCTATCTCAACCATGTTAGGGTCGGCTACATGAATTTTGTTTTTCCATTCCATTCTACTTTGAGACAAATCCTTACATGAGTTAAACTTCTTCAAATCTGATTCAATAACCTCCATCAATGTTTTTTTTCGACCTACTCC
Source organism: Sextonia rubra (assembly GCA_037013555.1). NCBI lineage: Eukaryota > Viridiplantae > Streptophyta > Magnoliopsida > Laurales > Lauraceae > Sextonia > Sextonia rubra. The sequence goes on from JASUAD010000001.1 coordinate 73,831,842, forward strand.
TACCTCTTGATGGGCTATCCACCTGTATAGTCAAACTTTTTCTCACCGGTGACATTACTGGCCTACGTTCAACATACTCAAACCATCTTAAACGGCTTTCTTTAATCTTATCCCCTATTGGTGCTACCCATAAATACTCTCGAAAGCGCTCATTTCTAAATTTATCTTTCCTAGTTTTATCACACATCCGCCTAAATATTGTCATCTCCGCTACATCCATCTTATGTATATGCGTCTTCTTAATTGGCCAACATTCTGCTCCATTTGTCATATCTAGTTTAACCACTTTTCTGTAAAACTTGTCTTTCAATTTCATGGCATTCGTCTGTCACAAAGCACTCCAGAAGCTAGTCTCCACTTCAGCCATCCAGTTTTTATTCTTTGCTCCACATCTTCATCAATCTCCCCATCCTTACTAATTATCGAGCCTAGGTACTGAAAAGAATCTCTACGGGTTATCTCATAGGTTTCAATTTTGATAGTGGTTTCAACACTTTGTATATGTCCACTGAAGTTATAATCCATATATTCTGTCTTTGTATGACTTATTTTAAAACCTTTAGATTCTAATGCCTCCCGCCATCTCTTGAGTTTTGCATTTACATCATCTCCTGATTCATCCACCAATATTATATCATCCATAAACAACATACACCATGATACTTTTTCTTGCATATGCACAGTTAACTCATCCATAATTAATACAAAGAGATAAGAGCTTAAAGCTGATCCCTGATGCAAACCTATAGTCATGAGGAATCCACTTGTTTCTCCACATGTGGTTCTCACATTTGTAACTGCTTCTTCATACATATCCTTAAAAATTTCAATGTAACCTTTGGGGACATTCCTTTTTTTCAAAACCCACCAAATTAAATCCCTCAGTACCCTATCATAAGCTTTTTCTAAATCGATAAAGACCACGTATAAATTTTTCCTCTTTGCTCGATATTTTCCATTAATTGCCTAAGTGAAAAGATAGATTCCATAGTTGACCTCCCTCGCATAAAATCAAATTAATTTTCAGCGATCTTGGTCTTTCGTCTCAGTCTTTGCTCCATTATTCTCTCCCATAACTTCATAGTATGACTCATAAGTTTAATCCCTCGATAATTCGTATAATTTTATATATCTCCCTTATTCTTATATATAGGTACTACAATGCTTCTTCTCCATTCATCCATCATTTTCTTTGTCACAATTATCTTATTGAATAGTCTATATAACCAACATACCCCAACCTCTTCTAAGCATTTTCATACCTCTATTAGAATATCATCTGGGCCTGTAGCCTTTCCTGTCTTCATTCGCTTCAATGCTTCCTTCACTTCCACCCCTCTAATTCTACGGAGAAAAGTATGATGTGGTAATGAAGTATCCTCCAAGCTCTTGTATCCTCTATATGTTCTTCATTTAAAAATTTACTAAAATATTCCTTCCACCTTTCTTTAATATCATTGTCTTTTACCAGAATATTTTCCTCATTATCCTTGATACATTTGACATGATCTAAGTCCTTACATTTTTTTTTCTTATTTTTGCGAGCTTAAAAATATCCTTCTTTGCTTCTCTTGTTTTCAACCTATTATAGAGGTCATCGTATGGTTTGAACTTTGCACTACTTACTACTTTCTTAGCTTCTTTCTTTGCTTTCTTATACAACTCAAAATTTTCCATACTTTTTCCCCTACCAAACTTTGTAATAATGTCTTTTCTCTTGAATAACTTCCTAAACCTCCACACTCCACCACCATGTTTCTTTATTAATATATCTCTTTCCTTTTGATTCTCCAAGTTCCTCCTTTACTACCTTCCTAATGGAATTAGCCATTTGATTCCACATTATTATAGATTCTCCTTCAAGATTCCATTCTCCATTCTCAATTATTTTGTCCTTAAATATATTTGCTCTTTCCCCCTTTAAATTTCTTCACCTTGTTTTAGGATCCATTTGGTTTACTACCGCTCTCTTTCTACTTCTAATGCAAATATATAAAACTCTGAGCCTATGTTGCATGGTCAAACTCTCTCCTAAGATAATCTTACAATTTTTACAAGCTAATTGATCCTGTTTTTTAACTAAAAAAAAGTATAACTAACTACTATTATTCCCACTTTTATAGGTAATTGAATGCTCATCTCTCTTTTTAAAGTAAGTATTTGCTATTAAAAGATCAAATGCCACTGCAAAGTAACACATTACAGATACCAAGTCACATATTACAGTTACCAACCCATGACTGTAAATAGAGAGAACTAAATGGACCTAGCCTTAACAAATTAGAGAACAATTATAGATACCAAGTCACATATTACAAACTCAACCCAAGATAGTCAAGGTATAAACTAAGTATCTATGGACACAGCCAGTTTTGATGTGTGAAAACACTAATATATTAAGTTTGACAAAATGCCTTTCTGTGCACCTGGCGAGTACACAATTACCAAGCAACCTGTCACGTGGCCATTTATCATGTCGATGCGCCCTAGTCTAAAAACAATGGTGACCATATCACTATGTCCAGATTGGGGTGTGGTGGATACCTAGGCAGTGCCATGATTAGAGCAATGTCGCAATAAAACACAAAATGCATCTAAGCAGGGAGATATAAAAGAAGAGTCCCATGAGATTCTTTCCCTTGATATCCCAAATCAATAAAATTATCATGGTCTTGAATGTCTAAATAAAAAAAGATATAAATCCTATTATCATCCGCTGTTCCAATCCACCTAACAATTCAAACATACCATATGCACTTACGGTATATATATATATATATTGACTTCAGTAATTTATCAAACACGTTCCAATGCTGTAAAAAAAAATTGTGAGAAAACCAAATGAAAAAAATACATACCTTGAAAAGGAGATCAAAAGCAAAGAGGATCAGAGGGAAAGCAACAATTGAGATAGAATCATGTGTGGATAGAGATGGGGCAATCAAATCAAAATCCTAAAACTGCATCGTATTTGTAGGGAAAGTCTGAGCTTACAAAGATCAGTAGAGAGAAAGATGCAAATGTGAGAGAGGCAGGAATCCACAAACGAAGAAACATTACTGTAGTTCGTTCTTTAGACAGCGGAAGAGCCACGAGATACAAACTAAATGAGAGCACGTTACAGAAATTAGATGAAGATAGTTATGTTTTAATGACGGAGAATAAGTATTCTTGCGGAAGATAAAAGGGCTAGTCAAAATAAGGTCAAAATTCAATTGGACAGCAATTAAGGCATTGAATTCAGTTTGCTTCATATAACCAGTAAATTGCGCCCATGCTAATCACGAGCAACCAACTAATCAATCATTTTTTGTTCATAAAATTTGCATTATTTTAGAGCAAGGATTTGAGATTTACAATTTTTTTACATTTGATTCATTTTGAACTATAAAGAATTTTAAAAAGTAACGAAAATTGGATTGAGTGAGCTGGTATATTGTAGTCCTCAATTTATACTAACGTTGCATTGAGTGTGGTGCTTTAACATGCTTTTATCGCTTTTTGAGGGAGGAAGAAAACTAAGCAACTTGTTCCGTAATTCTCCAACAGAAGGAAAATTAAGAATGCTAGCATAAAATGTAGTACTGCTTTTCTTTTTATGGTTGATGAACCATTCACATGAGTATTGTTACTTAATTTGCTCAAAGAAGTATCTGCAAAAAGAATGCTAACATAAAACAAATCCTTTTTTCCTTTACATCTCATGTTCAAAATAAATAAACTATAATTGTAAGATTATTTATAAAAATCTATGTATCAAAATTGATTCAAAAGAAGAAAAACTCGATAAACATATATGAATTAGTAAGTAGTAAGATTTAAAGTTATAAATTTTATTTTTTTCTAACTATTTAATTTGTATGTTATTTCATTAAAAAATAAAGAAGGCCTTAAAATAATAATATCAACATCTACAAGAATATAAATTAAGTCTTATAAAAGAAAAAAGAAATTTTGTGGGTATTACCAAAAAAAAAAAAAAACTTATTGCTATAAGCCTTGAAACACAATTCAAGTAAATATATTTATTATATTGCCACTCTATTCGAAGGACTAATATGAAAATACCCATCAAATCCCTAACTCATAAAACTAATGCTACAACCAGGGCAGACCTAAACGTAAGCCGAAGGAGAACATGGCAACCCCCACCCCCACCCCAATGCGTAGAAATTTTCTTTTGGTGTATGAAGTTATCTTCATTTTATGTTAAGTGGGCCCCTCTCAAATTTAGTGTAGAGTCTACTTTCTTTAGTAAATTGGGATGTTTTGTTTTCTTACTGTGCAAATTCTTAAATCTTACACTACCATCATTCAACATGCGCAAGAGTTTTCACAATATTTCCTAGGCTTCCTAGGAAAATGGAGAATGGCTTCTCACTAACTCTTGCCTTGTATACCGTGATTGCTTAACAAAACTTTATTGAAGTTTTGATCCCCTCAAGAAGAAATCCTGGGTCCGCCCCTGGTAACAACCCTAATAAATTCAAAGCACAACAAATCTATCAAAAAACTTTACAAAAGAAAAGAAAAGAAAAAGAAAAAAAAAACAACAACATCATGATGCCAAAACTTTTAAGAAGAAATGTAGCAAAAGTAGAAATCTAGTCTATAAAATGACAAGCAAAGAGGCTGAGATGAAAATACGATCACTCAAAATCAAATCCAATACCCTAGCAAAATATAATTCAAGTATTATATTAATCAATAGCCAAATGCTTAAAATTGTCTAATATTTAAAGATAGCTTAGTCACAACATTTCAAGTGAAAATCAAAAAAGAAAATTTGAGTAGTTTGCTACTTTTCTATTCTCAAATGATTATTATACAAATACCCTAAAACCCCCAACTTGCGAGGTCAAAGTCATCCTTAATGGATACAATAGTCATAATTGGAGAAGTGAGGGGTTTTTTTTTATCAGCTAGAAAAACCAATTCAATAAATCAAAAGGATTTACATGAATAGGAAAAGAGAGAAAAAACAAAGGAAGGTGAGACCGAGTATCATTACCAAAGCAGAACCCAACTAGGTTGGCTCCTTCCACTTGGCCAATCATGAGCTAACACCTACCAGCAAAAAGAAAACCTGAATCAAAGTTGGTAAGACACCAACAAGAGCAAAAGCAACAAACAAAACCCAAAAGCAAGAAATAAAGAACCACACAGTCTACAATTGAGGCTAACTACCCAAGATGAACACCTGCAAAGGAAAAAGCTACAAAAAGAAATTCCAACACCCACCACCCCAACAGAGTCCACTACTAAACCACCAGAGGCCTGATCAAGACCCACCTTGCATTACACCTTGTCAATGTTGAAAAGCACATCATCTAAGGATAAGGAAACAAGCTCTTTTGAGTTCCTAGCCCAATTAGCCAATCGAACCTTGACAAGGTTAGTGACATAACCCCAGTCTGGCTGAATCCCTTTGAAAATAAGACGGTTATGCAAAGACCATACTAACCAAACAATCGCTATGGGAATCAAAATCTATAATCTGCCTCTTTCTCCTCCCCAAATCGGTGTGCTCCAGCCACTCAGCAAGTCTGGAAATGACTTAGGCATGACAAACTCTAAACCCCACCAGTTGTATATATTAGCCCAAAGAAACCAAACCTTGTAAAAATGAAGCAATAAGTGTGTTGAGGATTCATCATCACCCAAGCAAAAAGGGCATCTACAATCCTACGAAGCCTGAAGCACACCAAGGTACTTCAAATGGGCCCGAGTTTTCAATCTACCCATCCATGGAAAACACCCAAGGATTTGCACTTTTAACAGAGCCTCCTTAATCCAAATGAGCTTCCAATTTTCCACCTCACTGCCTGATCTTCCCAACATCCAAGCTCTTGTGTCTATCACCGCATAACTGCCCGAGGAATTCACTTTCCAAATCATGTAACCCTCCTTCTCCTGGTTCAAAACAGGTTGAGTAGGTAAAGATTGTAAGAGTGACTTCAACTGGTCTTCTTCCCATGAGAAAAGGTTCCTCCTAAATGGCACACTCCACCTAGATTCTGGCCTTGGATGGTTGCAAAACTCAAAAACAGTTACTTGCTTATTAGAGCATACTAAGAAGAGTCTTGGAAAGGTTACTGCCAGTTATTTGTTCTCCACCCACCAATCCACCCAGAATTTTACTTTAGAGCCGAACTCCACCTTAATGCAAGTGTTCTCCTGAAAGAATTGGAGAAGCTCCTGTGATGAAGTGACCACCTTCAAAATATCCTTCCATATTCTAGAGGCCGACCACCCATGAGACTCCTGAAGATCGCAGGAATTATCATCTATTCCATACAATTCACGGAAAACCTTCCTCCATAAAGATGATTTATTCACAGCAAATTTCCACCACCACTTAAGGAGTAGAGCCTCATTTAGATCCTTGATATTGATAATGCCTAAGCCACCTTGGTCTACTGTTGGTCACAATGTCCCAGTTAACCAAGTCTAGTTTCTTTACCCGCTCACCACCACCCCAAAAAAATTTTGCTTGAAGCCTATCTATTTCCATGGGAATCCCCTGCGGAATTCTGAAGAGAGCGAGGAAATAGATTGGGATGGTGAACAAGACTGACTTAATAAGAGTAAGCCAACCCCCAATAAAGAGCAGTTGCATCCTCCGTGGAGATAGATTGTTTTTTATTTTGGAGATAATAGGATTCCACATACTCAGCCTCCTATGATTGGCCCCCAAAGAAAGACCAAGATATTTAAAAGGGAGGGCCTCCTCTTTGCAATTTAGAATGGTAGCTAATTTTTCCAAAACCAAATTTCACACACCCACACCACAAATTTTGCTTTTAGAGAAATTAATCTTTAAGCCTGACATGATTTCAAAACATCGTAGTACTCTTTTTATATTAAGCACCTCCTTTGCACTAGGCTCACACAAGATCAATGTGTCATTGACAAACTGTAAATGGGAAATAGAGGAGCCACTGCCACCCACTGAAACTCCTTTGATGAAGCCTTCTTCTTTAGCTCTTTTAAAAAGCCAGTTCAACCCTTCCACCACTAAAAGAAAGAGAAAAGGAGATAGGAGATCACCCTGTCTTAATCCTCTATGCATTATGAATTCTGAAGGAGGCAAGGAATTGATCAAAACAGACAGCCTAGTGAGAGAGATACACTCTGAATCCAATTCCTCCATCTAACTCCAAATCCCATTTGCTCCATCATATTGCAAAGAAACCCCCAATTGACCAAATCATAAGCCTTTTCGAAATCTAATTTTATAAGAATGACCTTCTTTTTTTTTGCTTTACCATCTATGAATAATCTCGTTAGCAATCACAACAACATCTAAAATACTCCTGCCTGCCACAAATGCGGATTGCTCCAACCCAATGATTTTAGGAACTACCCTTTTAAGCCTTTGGACCAATACCATGGCCAAAATTTTATAGGCTGAACCAATGAGGCTAATGGGCCTAAATTCCTCAACTTTGTTTGGGTTCTTGCATTTCAAGATCAAAGCAATAAAGGTAGACTTAAAGCATCCGAGAATCTTCTTGTTGTAGAAGAATTCATCCATAAAACCCATTATGTCCTCTTTAACAATATCCCAACATTTTTTAAAAAACTGAAGATTAAAACCATTGGGGCCAGGAGCTTTATTCCCATCGGCACTTTTCAGCATAGAAAATACTTCCTCCTTTGAAAAATCCTCTTTAACTGTGATTACGTCCAAAGACGAAACATAGGGCTCATCTCTCCTTATTAACCACAATCTAGAAAGCCAATGTTCCTTATACAAATTTTGGAAATGGTTTTTAACCCCCACTTTGATGCTTGAGAGATCTTTAAGCCACACTCATTGACTAGAAGCTGATTGATAAAATTCTTGTTTCACCTTTGGAGGCAAAAATATGAAAAAAATTTTTATTTTTATCCCCATTATGCTCCCAGTTCAAACGAGATTTTTGAAGCCAAAGTTTGCATACCAAATCATTTAAATTCCATACCTGAGATTTAAGGTGATTCCTGGATTTTGCCTCCTCTGAAAGCAATGGTGACTCCGCTTTTAGATCCAGACTGTCCAATGCTTCCTCCGCATCCTTTCAGTTAGCTTCGACGTCACCAAACTCGTTCTGATTCCAAGACTTACAAATGTGCTTCACGACTAGAAGCTTCTTGTTAAGCTTGAAACCTGCCCACCCTTGAATTTGAACTGACTTCCAGGATTCCTCCACTATCTTCTTGAATTGAGGGTGCTTGAACCAAATATTGAGAAACCTGAAGGGACGGGGACCCCAATCCAATGTTTCTTCCAGCAGTGTAATTGGGACATGATCCGAAAGGGTTCTAGGCAAACACCCTTGTTTAAGATTAAACTTTACCAGCCATCGGGGTGGACTAGAAATCTATCAATTCTGCTGCATCTCGTTCCATCCACAGAACTACAGCATGTGAATTTTCTACTTGCCAGTGGTAAATCTAAAAGTTCAATATCAGCAATGAAATCATTGAACGATTTAATACCTGGGGATGTTGACGAGCAGCCGATTCTTTTAGAATTGCATCTAACTTCATTAAAGGCCCCAGCCAGACACCATGCGTTAACAAAAGTTTATTTCCACTGACTCAACAAATTCCATAACCTCTTCCTACAGTTTAAGGTGTTAGGTGCATGAAGATTCCCAACTGTACATAGAAAACCGTCTGCCCAACATCCAGATAATAGCAGTGCATTTCTACAACTAACCGCCCACTTGAGAGAAAAAGAATCCCTATCCCATACGCATAGAAGACCCCTAGTAGAATCCACTCCATTTATTTCCATGAATTCAAAGTTTCCATCTGGCTAGAGTGACTGAATGAAACGCCTATCAACACCCTCCACTTTAGTTTCAGGAACAACATGTCTTTTTTCAGATCCTTAACGAATTGTTTCACCTTTCTTCTCTTCATCTCCTTCGAGATCCCCCTATAGTCCCAGATTAATATCTTCATTATAAAACCAGATAATAGAATGGAAAACTCCCAAGAGACGTTGTCAAGTCTCAGCCTGAGGGGATCTTGCCAGACAGTCCCTAGCCGCCAAATTAACCAAGTTGTTTATCACTATTTCCTCATTGCCCGTGATCAGTATACCGAGTGTTTTCCCCATTTCTTATGTAGCTATTGCCTCCCTCTTTCTTGCCTATTTAGCTTTCCCCCTTGCATCAGTTGAAGCGTTCTTTGGAACCATACCTGCTAGTAAGCTCCTTCTTGTTTTACTCCCAGTCAGCTCCATGAACATCTTTCTGCAAGACTTTTTTGCTTCCCTCTTAGCTTTTTTCTTTTGCATTGCACTTGTATCCACCTCATGTTGCCCTTCATGTTGCAGATGTAACGATTGATCTTCTGAAAAAGCTTGATGATGGAGCGACTGGACACCTATTTCTTCCAATCTACCTTCCTTGTTTGCAGACGACCCCAGTTCCTTCGATCCATTAGCCTGCTCATCAACCCCCAACTGAGCCTGAATAAAGTGAGGCCCCTGGCCCAGATTCTGTATATATTGTTCTTGACTCGTGCACGTGGGACATAACAACCCTTAAGTCAATCTCTGGAAAGTCCACCCTGCTGTCTATGCTTATGGCAAAGCCATCCGGGTACTCATCTATGGGTCCAATCCAACCCACCCTGAAAATCCCCTCATCTCCAGCCGACCTCTTTAGAATATGAAACGCCTCACCAGCTGCATTTCCTAGTAATGCAACGTCATTAAAAATCACGGCCACCTAATGTTGGGTTTATGTCTTGTATTCCGGTTTAGCCGGATGAGTCCACTGGGTTAACCAGGGACTGGTTTAAGGTCAAAGGTATTTTGGTAATTGTACCGGGGCTTTTCTTGGTGGCCAAGAAAGCGGAGATTATATATTGTATAGTCTGTAACCCTAGACCTTGCGGCAGCAGTTGCCCGTGGTGTTCCCACACCACGTAGGAGAGATGATATGAGAGAGTGGGAATCTCTTGTATGCTTTATTTGTCATAGTGAAGATGTTCGTCCTCCTGTGCCCGTGGATATAGCCCTATTTGGGTGAACCACGTAAATCTCGTGTCTCTTTCGTCTTCTTCTTCTCCGATGGTGGCTCAACCAGAAATCATGAACCTGATCTCTCTTCCTCTGTCACGAAAACAGAGACCGAACCCTTTAACAAGGATTCAATCAGTCAATCTTCATGTGCACAACCTCCAATCCACCGAGCGATCTCCACCTAGCTCAAAAACCCGAGGAACACCAACCTCGGCTCTAATACCAATTGTTGCAGATCTTCATGCGATCGGCGCCGGCATCCCAGAAGGGCTCCTAGGCGGAGTTTGGTTATCAAGATTGGTTTTCTTGGAGAAGAAAAGGGCATGGGCGCTGCAATCTGCAGACACCGTTAGGCCGTCGCCGGGGAGGACCGCGACTCTTGCCGCATCGTCGCCGGGCTGCCATCCCCATCTGTCGAGCAACAGATTCTGGTTTCTGGATACAGAGACCAGCACCGGAAAAAGAAAAAGAAAAAAATCAATTCTCGCCGGTCCGTTCAGTGCCGTCACCGCTGCCAGCCCCCGATCGTCGTCGTCGCCGCAGCCGTTCCATCGCTGGCAGCAGGAGGCGGAGCAGAAGACCCGACTGCAATGGATAGTTGCAGTCAAGGCTTTGCTGGAAGTAATGGACATTCACGATCTGTTCTTCCACAAGTCTAACTTCATAACTCTTCCCTTTACAGATCAAATTAACAATACAATTAATTGTATCCATCCTCCTGATTAAGATTTTAATCTCCCACTTTGTAAGGATGCCATCAAGGAAGTGGCCCTATCTACTATCAGAACCTCCCCAAAGCACTTGCCAATGGAGTAAAAATTCTCCATATTCCACAAATGAAAAGGCATTGCATAGCAATTAATCCAAATCTCCCAGGCTTGTTCAGCACCAATCTCCTTGTTCCAAGGTTTTATATCCGCAAACCAGTATGAAAACAGTTCTCTGTTCTCAGTCAGTGACGTTGACATGTCTTCTTCAGATTTGAAAGTGACAAGCACCCTTTTTCCCCCACAAGCCAATAGCTGGACTTCCAATCCACCCGCGTTAACATAGACTTTCCTTGACTGAGTCTATGGGTTGTAAGTCATGGAGCTCTGTAACCGCGCTGCAGTACAACCACCCATTACCCACTTCCTTGGCATTAACAACGAACTTGGATTTTTTTTTTTTTTTTTTTTTTTTTTTTTTTGAGGAGAAATCCTTAACTCCATTACCTTTAAGAATCTCCACATGAGATGTACCTCGTTCTTTCCAGCTTGACCGCTCTTTGTAAGTATCAGATGCCATTGGATTTCGACCTTCATAATCCCCTGGGTGGAGGGAAGCACCTTTGGTCTTCAGCTTCTTCTCTACGAGTGAGGACCAGACTGACCAGATCCAATAAGATCAGGTTTATGCAGTGCAGTGCTACCCCTGTATTCATTGCCCATTAATCTTCTGTGGGAATGCTTGGCCATTTTAACATATAGCTCTTTATCTTCTACCCATAACCCATCTACTTTCTGAACGCCATCTTAGCTGCAACCCTGCAGTCATACCTAACAAAACCGAACTTGGAGCCTGTTTTTTCTCTTCTTTTTTCAGGGATGTAAACATCCCTGACGATGCCAAAATTGTTGAAAAGTTTGAACAGCTCCCCCTTGTTATTTTCTCCAGTAGATTATCCACAAAAATGCTAATCATCTTTCTGCTATCGAAGTACTTCTGTCCTTGTTTCCTCCTACCATGGTTGTAGATAACTGGCTGCCATTCTCCATCCTCTGCATTTGCTTTCCTTTTCCAGTCACCACCTCCTCCCTTCATGTCTACAATTCCTCTCGTGGTTTTAACCATACTTATTGAGACACACCCATGATTTTCTCCATGGAGTGGAATTTATATGTTATTGAACAGTTACCAAAGCCTAGGGCGGACCCAGGAAATTTTTCTTAAGGGGGCTTTATGTTAAAAATATCTTGGAAGAAGGGGGAATATGTCAAAAATACAAGGGGTCTCTATGAAATTTTGAATGATTCCAGATGAACCTACTCGGGTCCGCCACTGACCAAACCTAAGTGGATTATTAATTTTGCCCAAGTATTAGATAGAACACTAAAAGAGAAAATAAGCATAGTTGTGTAGATTAGTTGGCTCAGGTTAGATGTAACAATGCCCTTAATACGCATATTTATAATTGTAACCATTTTTATCCACAACTTTTGAGAAAACTAAATTGATTGCAAAGGAAACAGTCAACAATCTCGTTCTTGGCCATCTATTTTATTTTCCATAAAGCTTCTACATGAATTAGAATTGCCCAATTAATATGAATTTTCTTTTTAGCTCATCCATGGTAATCACCACCAGATGATCAATCATTGCTTACGTGCACCATGAGTATCATGTAGAATTCTTCTCACCTTAATTTAATGCTTTCTTCAAACACACACACAAGAGTACAACCCACAATTTAGAAACCTTTTCTTCCATTTTTCTTTCCAAATTACTTGTTACAACCCCATCAATCATAAAAATTCAATATGAAATCCTCATAGAATTAAAGAAAAATATGTGTTGGCTAAGACTCAAAAACTGTTATCTTGATTGAATTAGGACTAGAGATTGGGAGAGGGAGAGAACTAATTCATGACCAATGCTTTTTCTTTACCCTTTTGGCATGAAGTAGAAAGAGTCTTCTAACCTCCAAATATGGATTTCTTCGGTCATCGCTTACTGATTCTTTCTGCTTTCATCATCTTTGTATTATGGGTGTATATGGATGCAAGTGTTTCTCTATACATTTATCTTCATTAATCATATTAGCTTTTAATATATTAGATAAAAAAAATTACTATCTATGCGATGGATAGATGAACTTGCAATCAAGCTGACCGTCAGAACCAAGACTGTCAAAACCTCTCTCAATGTAGAAGAGAGAATAAGGGGATGCAAAGAGAATGCAATGCACCAATCTATAGAAGGGACAACATAACAGTTACATTTGAAGAAATATGGGAAGTTATGGGTGAAATTATTGAGTGAAATGTGGAAAGCTGTTACAAATTGGCAAAATAAATTTCACATGGTCAATGTGGAAGTTGGAAAGGAACTTTGTAAGGACTATAATATGTTTGTATAAATGACATTAATATATTGCAAAAACGTTTTGGGAGGAGTTAAAATAGAGGGTGAGTTACAACTATATTAATATGGTCAAAATCAAATTGAATTCATTTGGCGGATTTCTACAATTTGAATCAGTCTCTTTTATATATAAGAACTAGCGAATATTGAAACTAGTGACATTTGTAATATAAACCTATGGAAAGAAAAGCTGTAGATACAATTCTAATTACGTACATCCACCACATCACATACAATCCCAACAAATATTGGTACTTGTAAAGCATGTTCAATCAAAATTTAAATTATTAAATGTATTTTCAATATAATTCATCATAAGTGGTTGCCAGTTTATGCCACTACATTGCACATGTATTGACACCTAAAGACTTTGTTCATTCGCAATATATAAATGCAGTGAAAACATCACCAATAGATGCAACTTTAATGGACTCAATTGTTCGCATTGTATTGTAACTATGGCCGAAGTTTTTGGCTGTACACAGCAATGAATAACCAAAACAGAGTATTGAACGTAAAGATAGCATAGTAGATGCATGGAAAATGAAAATATTGTAAAAGAGTATCTAAGATGTGCTTAATTTGCACGCTATACTTAAGATATATCTTGCAAAAGAATTTCTTGTTTCCTAACAATAGCCATAAATAATTTGTTAGAACCAAAATAACTAAAAAAATTATTTGGGACACTTTTCAATGCAATCAGAAGCATGAAAAGCATAAAGTGCACTAAATATCTGCATACCTAAATAGCATACGACAAACTGATGGAACCCACTACCATATAGATGATGACAGATCAACCAAGCTTCAAGTAACTCAAAGTAATTCCTATTACTTTGAGAGAGAGAGAGAGAGAGAGAGAGAGAGAGAGAGAGAGATCAAATCTCCTATCACCATCATCTTAATTCCTTCCACCGAAGCCATTGTAGAGAGTAACAGGTTCCTTTTCATTATTCAAGTGATACATTAGAATTTATGATATAATAGTACCTACCTCCAATAATTTTATACACTTACATCAAAACAAAGAATATAGCTACTAATTAGTACTAATAGAATATAGCTTCTGAGAGTGGTTACGAATTAGTCACTAACAAAATACAGCTTCTGATAAGTCTTAATTGTTACTTGCAAACAACATACAACTACTGACATGTACTTACTAATTACTCAGTAGCAAGATATAGGTTCTCATCAGTATTTAATAATTACTTGCCAATACAATATTGCTTATGAGTAGTACTTCTGATTAGTATTTAATAATTACTCATTATATAAAATAGATACTGGTCGGTTCTTATTAATTTACTCAATAAGTGTATACTAATTACTCACTAACATCATATAGGTACTGCTGGTATGCATGTATGTCTTACTAACAAAAATTATATAAAGAAGAAAAATCATTTGTAAGGTGTGAATAAGGTTAGTTTAACATTTTGTCTGCTTATTTTATTTATTCTTGAATCATTTAACTAAGCTTTTGTCAAACTTTTATTATTAATGGCTATATAATTGTAACCATCTGGGCCAGATTGAAGAGGAAAAGGTGCATTAACATCAATCAAACTTGTTCACGTGTGTGGCCTGTTTTTCTTTAAGATTTCTTGAGTGAATGCAATTTTCACCAATTTCAACGGAAGTATAGTTAGAATCAAGAGCGGAGAATAATTTCCTTATTGAAGACCCAACTCTTTTGTGTGTTTTTCTTCTTTTTTCTTTGTTTAAGATGAAAATAAAATGGTCTTGTAGAGGAATATGTGGCCAACGATACATAGGAGATATTTAAAATACCAATCAATTGGGAATTCTAAGCAAAGAAAATTATTAATTAAAATGAAATCAATGTATGGCGAATGAAATTCTTACAATGGCAATGGCAGTGAAAACCCATTTGTTCAAGATTAAAAGCATCATCCTATTGAGGGCATGTTTTGTTGGGCTCGTTAAAATTGAAACATGCTTTTTTTAAAAGTAGCTTTCAAAATCTACTGCTTTAAAGTAATTTGAAAAGATTTAATCTCATTTGGTTAGCTCGACTTTTGCATTTACTTTTTAAAAGCAAAAGAATGGAAGATCATTTGGTTTGACATGTAGCAAGTAACTTTTAACTTATGATAATCAAAAAAATTTTAACAATGCAATGGATTCAAACTACTTTAATGCATTAAAATCAAACAACCCCTATGCATTCAAACAAAGCAAATGCCCCAAGAATATGATAGCTTATAAACACAAGTTCTAAAAGTTGGGGTGCCTTCTACCCCTTGTCTTCTCCTCTATGCTGATGATCTCTAGTTCTTCTTGAGGGCCAAACCTAGGAGCATCTCTTGCTTTAAGTCTTTGCTCTTGAAATACCAAAATGTAGCTGGTCAAATTTTCAATCTCTAAGTGTCATTATTCTTTGGGAAAGACAATTATAGGAGAAAAAAATCTATTGCAGCCAAGTTAAACATCCTTGTTGCCATGCCACCAATGGCCTACTTGGGTATTTCTGATCTCTTTTTTGGTTGTCCAAGATTTATGCACTCCTCGAGGCTGCTAGATCCTTTGAGGGCAAAGTTCTAAGGGTTGAAAAAAAATTTCTTGTCTTTTGCGGGTCGTCTTGTAATGGTGCTTCATGTTTTGGCAAGCATGCCAATACACCTCTCTCTTGCAATTCCTTTCCCAAAGAAGGTGAGCCTCGCAATTGAAAAGATAATGCGGAATCTTCTCTTGTCTTTGGGTCTTCGTCCAACCAAAAAGAACTTGGTTCGTTTGAAAACAATCTGTTTACCAAGGACTGAAGGGGGGCTTGGAATCCGTAAAGTTTTTGAAATGAATGAAGCTTGCCTAATCAGATTGGGTTGGTTAAGCTCCACTACTTCCTCCTTGTGGGCATTTTGGTTCAAGGCTAGATACTTCCTCACAAATTCAATTTGGAATCAAAACAATTCTTCTTTTGGTTCTTGCATTTGGAAAGCCATCAAAAGCTTGTCCCCATTTCTTCAATCAGGTTGTAGGTGGAGAATTGGAGATGGTAAAACCTGCAGTTTATGGTATGATTGTTGGTTGGATGAAACAGCCTCCACCTGTTGTTCTCGTGTCGCACATCTTCTTCTTTGTGGCTCTGGTTCTGGCTCTTGCAAGGTGTTAGGATATCTCTAACTCTTCCTCCATCAGCAAAGCAAATTTGGACGACCATCTCTGAAGACCGAAGTGATTCCTATAAGAAACGGGTAGCAATGGTTTTTTTTAACGCTTTATTTTGCATATGGTGTTTTAGAAACAACTTCATTTTTAACAATGCAGTTATTTCTTACCCTTCTATCAAAAGGTGCCTTCTTGACCAGATTGCTGATTTTCCTACCTCAGTTCAAAGGCCGCATGTTAACAGTCTTCTCCATTTTTGGGGAGTTAATTTCTAACTCTTATGTATATATATATTTTTTCTTTGTAATTTTTCTCCTTTCTTTTGGCACTTGAAGCTGGTTCTGTTACTTCTATAGATTTGGGGCTCTGGCCTTGTATTTCTTGTCTTCCTTTTATATTATACTTTGCTTTTTAGGGAAAAAAAAAAAGCATATCCAATATATGGGTCATGTTTAATAACTCGATATCGCCCAAAGAACATGGATTAATTATCTTAGCACCTATATAAGATCATGCAATTACATTTCAGTTGCTTATGCGTTGATGAGATGATATCACTGGAGCATCCCGAAAACATTGTACTATGAGTAAATACTACATTGTATTTGACTACCCAGTAAAGCAAATCATAAAAATTCAGTTAGAAATACACACTCTACAAATAAATAATGAAACATGAAAAATTAACCATACAAAATGTGCTCTAGATTTCAATGTCAACAAAAACTAATGAAATTCATCTTAACATTAAAATCAATGGCAGATGCCTAAATCCAATAAACCCCTTTTTTCTTTTTAGAATTACCAGCCAATGCCACCTGCCAAGTCGCAAGACTTTCTTCTTCTCCACCCACTTCAACCCAAACTTGTCTAGTTCTTCCCCATAACCACCACTTTCGTACAATGCTCCTTTCATATCTCCCAAGTTGCAAGCAACCATTGACAATGCTCACAGCTTAAAGTATTTTCCTCCCAGATATCCAACCCATTTTATCTCATCCATGCCATCTTGATTTCTCACAAATTAGAACAGAAAAAAGAAAAAACAAATTAATGGAGATGGTGAGGGAATTTATAGGAAGAAGATCATCTTCTTTCTCGTGATGGCATAAAAAATCAAATCAGATTGGTGGTATCTCAAGAATTGAGTCACCGAAATCTCTCTCTTTGAAGTCTCTCATCTTTTTTGTGAGAGTTGAATTCCCAAATGCTTAAGCTTTGGAATTTTAGAATACAAAAATTTTTGGTGTTATGAAATTCCAGCAGAATTTCTGAAAGGAAGAGAGACTGAGAGAGGCTAGTCTTTTGTCTTATGGTAAAAGACAAGGAAAAGAAAAGTAGATAGGAAAAATGATGAAGAAGAAAGAAAGAAAGAAAAAAAGAATAGTAGTCATTTCCCGCCAGCTTCCCATGAAACTTGCCACTTGTGGTTCCGCTGCTTCCCCCAAATAAGTAAGCTCACTTCCATCGTGAAGTGGACGGACACTAACTTCTTCATAAAGTGGATTTTAGTTTATTCTTTTGAAAAAACCCTTCTAAGAATGTCATTACCAAATGGACTTCAAACGGCTTTTCAGTTTTTTGAAAGCACAAAGCCCCATAAGTTCTTTTTTCAAGCACAACCAAACACACCCTAAGACAACTATGGCAAAGTTCAAAGAAAAGAATTATTTTAAAAATATGAATCATAATATTTAGGTGCCGAAGAGATAATGTATTGGTGTGGCTTTTTTCAATTGTTCTTGATCAATCATCATATGAACTAAAGTACTGTCATTTTTTCATTTTGGTAAAATGATAATTTGATTAGAAAGGGAACAAACAACCAGACAAATAACAACATAAAAAATAGGGCAACCTCCCGGTTAGAATATCAAGACCTCTTCCCTCTTACAAAGAAGCCTTTTTCATAGGAGCTCTTGGCAATATACCCCCTTTATCAAAGATGGATCGTTAGCTGATATAAGTCATCAAATGAACTAAAGTACTAAACCCTTTCATTTTTTAAAAGCATGAATGGAAAAGAATAAAAGGGAAATAGAATAACAAATTGATGCGACTTCATCTTTTTTATAATTGATGCAACTTGAACACCTGGATTTCCATTTCCATATCAAGAAGAGAGGAAAAAAATCTATGTGAAGCACACACAATATATAAATGC
This sequence comes from Sextonia rubra, assembly GCA_037013555.1. NCBI lineage: Eukaryota > Viridiplantae > Streptophyta > Magnoliopsida > Laurales > Lauraceae > Sextonia > Sextonia rubra. The sequence continues at coordinate 73,850,288 of JASUAD010000001.1, forward strand.
CATGTCTCGTTCCTTCCTCTTAAAACCCCAGCGTTTCTTTTCCCCGCTTATATCAGAAAATAGCAAAACCTAAGAATAAAAACCCAAAATAGCAACAAAAAGCAAAACAAGATTACATAAATGTGCATACAAAGTGTGAACTCAAACCAAATAGCCTCCTTGAAAATGAAGGGCATCAATGCATCGTGACCTATAGAAATGATGAAGCGACACCAGTACACCACTCTCTATTATCAAACTGGCATAAGGAAAAAAATAATAAAAAAAAGACATGCAAAAAAGAACTTACGAGGTCTCTAGACAGAAGGCATGCTTCGTCTTCAGCAGCCATGCACATCAAAAGGGGTTAAATCTCACACTAATTTAAAGTGAAAACCCACATATATAAGCACATGATTATATCCCACTCTCAACTCTTGTTAAGAAAAAAACCACATACTTTTATGTGGGAAAAATTATTAATAAAAACAATGGTTTTAATCACTTGTTTATCACATTCAAAACCACAGTGTTGTACTCTTTTTTTTTTTTAACTTAAAAGTTTTAAGAAGAAAACATACCCAAAATTAATTTTCGTTAAATCCCTCTCGCGGCACTCTCCTTTGGCTCGTCTTTTGCCAAAAAAAATTTTCCACACGGGATCCAGAGTTAGATATAGAAGGCAATTTTATAACACCCCTTCTCCTCATTTGTGCTTTCTTTTTTTAGGTTTCCAAGATCTCTAAATCCCATTTCTCCTCCTTCCCCAGTTGATACAAAACAGAGACTATTCCAACAGGTATGTTTTCTTCCCCTTCTTCGTTTCAATCTTTCCATTTTTTTTTATGGATGTCGTCTCTCTGCTACACCTGGATTCTCTATCTCCTATGAATCCATCATCTTAGCAACACCCACAAACACAACAGCAACAATCACCATCCCCACCTACCCAGCCATAGAAACCCACATGCAATAAGTCCTGGCACCATACCTACAACAACACTCTGTTCCATCACTTGCAGGAACACCTTGTCCCACTGCCACATCTATCACAACACCCTGGCCCAAAAATCTATCCATACTAAAATCTCGGCCCTTCTTCGTTTCAATCTTTCCATCGTTTTTCTAATGGATGTCGTCTCTGATATGCCACGCTTGGATTCTCTGCCTCCTATGAACCAATCATCTTAGCACCACCCACAAACACAACAGCAACAATGAACAAAAATAAGGGGCTATGTGATTATGCACGATTTGGGCTTTTCCAGTATCCTCTATATTCCAAAACATCAACAGTAGAAAGGGTGTTTGTTTCTTTTTCCACAATATTATATTTGGGACCCACATCTTGATGGGGTGCCTCTAGTTGTAGAATAATGGGCATCATGGTGTTTTAAGTACGTGCACTGTAAACTCACATGGGGACATGTCATCATTTTGTTGTCTTAATTTTTATTCATGGCCCCATCTTGTATATACCTTTTGCATCTGAGATGAATACATATGCACCTGTTTTGTTCGAGACAGACACATCCCAAGTCTCTGTTACAATGCCACTGTGGCACTTGCTTTCCGAGAACATATAAGAACAAGAACAATTTGTGATGTGCCAATTAAGAAACCATTTCTTTTTCCTTTTCTAGCATGTGCGTTAATGGGCAAGTCTTAATCTCTTAGAGGATCCTGACCGTGTGCTTGTGTGTACAGTACACAGCACCATAATGACCATATATACATACTTTCTCTTCCTAATTTATTATAAAGTTTGTGCACGTTGTGATCCAGCAATGCAATTCCCTCAAAAACAACATGATCAATGGTGAATTTCTTACATTGAAGTGACCAAGAGAAAATCAACTCAAGAGAAGAAGAAAGCTTCAAGGGACGTTACAGAGATGAAAATATCCAAGTTGATAGTGAACCATGCTATGAGGGTTACAAATTTTTTATTTTTGGGCCTTTTTGCCTATAGATATTGTGCCTGTGCTTGAATGAGTTACATATAAGTTTACAATTCTTTTGTACTTATCCTTGGTCCAATAGCAAAAAACCAATGTAATTGGAGTAATTAGTGACCCAAGTGGAGAGCAATTGATTTCTAAGAATCCATATGTGGCCTTATCAAGTTTGGAAGATTTGGAATCAATGATCATGTTTTGCTCCTAGAGGGGTACAATGCAATTTTCCCTCATGTGCCTTGTATTTTATAAGTGAAGAGACATAGGCATTGTAATCTTTGTTTTTTGCACATTTTTTTATATGATTCAGATTCCATGATAAACATTTGTATAAATATAGATTGTATTATTATTCATGTCACAAGTGTTAACTAAGATGATGATTTTCCTATCTCTCTGCCACTGTTATTTGATTGCTATAGAAATGAAAATGATGAAAACTCTCTCACATGGATATGTACATATCTGAATAAACATTATGTATCTTTGTATGTATGCACTATGAAATTGCTTCCTTTTAAAAACAGGAAACTTTCCTACATGGTATGCTAATAATTGTGGGGGAATACTAGCTTGTCTACTTGTTGAGGAGTAAATAGAAGTCAAATCCCTAACCCTTGATATATGGACCTCAAACGTTTAAGCATAAGGTAAGGCAAATTATTTTGTGATCTAATCCAACAGTGAAAATTATTTTGATGAAAATCAAATTAGAGCAAGTGCCAATTCAAGAATAAAGGAATTGGCGCCCATAGAGTTTGGACTTTTGAGTGGCTCCTGCCTTCCATAGAAGTTCCTTGTTTTAAAATAAAGAGTTAGCTCCCCCTATGAAGGTATATTTTTTTGGAAGAAAAGACATGATGGAAAAAAGTTCACAGATTAATGTGCCAAGCCAACGTAAAAAATCTTTGAAGAAAAAAAAGAGAACAAGCTAAAATAAATCCAAGAAAAAGAGAGCTCTCTTAAAAATCCTTCAATATGAATATGTATATAACCCTTCAAACAGTCTGTCAGTAAAAGTTCTTAAATAAGTGATTCAAATTCCTTTAAATTTAGAATTAATATTTCATATGAAGAATTTTTTAGCATATGAAAAAAATATTTTGATTAATAAATTTGTGATGCAAGAGTATCTAATACTCCTACCACTATATCCAAACGGTTTAAATCCTTGTAAAAATTTGATTTTTGCATCAAGCCCTCTAAATATAAGCATTTTACTACTAAAAAGATATTAAGAGAATTAAGAGCTCCAATTAGAAATATATATATATATAATGTTGAACTGTTATACTTATAAGCATCAAATTTATGATGTATCTACTTATATTTCTCATCTAACATGACCTAAAAATAAAAATAAAAAGAAACAGTAATAAACTTTCTTTCTTTTGGCAGATATATTCAACACGAATATAGGGTTTATAACAAGGTCAAAGTCCCACTCAACTACACCAGCTAGAAAAAGTGCCAAATATTTTTAAAGATCAAGTCTAGATCTCATATGTGTGAGTGTTTTTATGCAATTGTCACTATTGTTTACATATAGTAATTTAATATAGTACATGCAACAATTAAATTATGTTTCTTATTTTACACAGTGTTTATATGAAGTTTCAGCATTCCACAAACAATATGTATTGAAGAGAGCAAATGACAATTGGAGGAATTGGAAGTCATTTCTTTGTCGCAAAATCTATGATAAATATACCACAAATGCAGAGAGGAAAGCTCATGTCCCTTCACATGTCAGAGAGAGGAAGATTGGAAGTCATTTATGGACATAGAATCAATGGAAGAGGCCCAAGCCTTGAGGGAGAAAAGTAAGATTGTTAGGTCTAAGATGATTTGCCCTCATACTTCCAAACGAAAGGGACAAGCTAGGGTGACAAATGATATGGTAAGTGTAATGTTTATATCATGTTTAATTTATGTATGATTTTTATAAATAGTTTAGATTTATATCTTTAATTATTTACAGGAACAAGAAAATCCAGGTGAGGAGATCACTTGTATGAACCTCTTTTTAAGAACTTGTACTAAGAAAGACAGATCAGTTTCTAACCCAAAAGTGGTGGGGAATTTTTTTTATTCAAATGCATTTTATATGATTAATATGTTGTGGATCATATTTTATTTTTATGCGTATGAATATCTTAGTGTTACACTCATTTTTGTGTTTTCGTATCATGCATGAAGGTTAGAATATGCCATTTTTTTAAAAATATTTTTGATTTGAAACTTTTCTTATGCTTATTATTTATCATATGTTTTATAGGATGCCGTTAGAAGTCTTCATGAGATTAATGGATCTCTTGCACAAAAGATCTAAAAAATGACCCAGTTGTAATGGTATTATTCATTAGTTTTCTTGTTGATGATAAAGCATGACAAGTGTCAATTAATATTTATCTAAATATTGATATCATTTTCTTTTATTTTTGCATAGATCATTGGTCTTGATTCTCGAGGACGTGTGAGCGGTTTAGGCATGGGTGTTTCTATGACAAGTATCCGTTATTCCGCTCCATTTATGAAAGCATTAGTAGATGAAATGTTATCAAACGAAAAGATTGAAAGAAAAATGATAAAGTTGATAAACAAGATGGGTGTCCTAGGAAGGATATGGATGAGTTAAAATAAACTTTATCCCAATGTGGGACAGCGATGCAGTCATCCACCCATCATGGGAATTATTCTCAGATACAATATTTATTTTTTTTATATTCTAGATTTCTATAATCAAATAAATAATATTTTAATTGATGAAGTATTAACACCATTTATTTTTAATAATATTGTAGGCTCGGAATGAATCACAACATCAAGAGACACACACAGAACAAGTTAAGTCCACGAACATGATTGACTTAGCATCGATTGACGCATTTGGTGCAGAAGGATGTTTGTATTGCTTATGGGGCTATGATTGGCTCATCACTTGAGTATCCAGGATGTTATAGGATTGTTATGGATGGGATTCTTGATTATTCATCTAGTTACTTAGCGAAGATAAAACGTTTGGAGATATTACTTTAAGTGATATAATTGATTGGCCCATATATAAGACTTTAAATTAGTTTTATTTAACTTTGTTGCAATTTCAACTTTAGTTTAACTTATTATTTTAGAATGACTTCACTCCAAGCTTTGATTTTATGTATTGGATTGAATTTTAATTCAAGTGACTTTAATTAGGCTAATGATGTTTATTCTTATCTAATGTATTATTGTTTGTATTTATGGATGGATTATCAATAACATTATTAAATGGATAATTATATAAATTCTATATATATATAGGTACCTTTTTATTTTTAAAAAATCAGAGAAAAACGACACCTACTAACACTTGATAATTTGAAGAAGACTTTAGATGTTTTTTTAAAAACAATGGCTTTTGCGACTTGATAATTTTTTGAAAAACCCTTTTTTAATTAATAATTAATTAAAAAAACGACGGTTTTCATTAAAAAAAAAAAGAGAGGTACTGACACTTAAAAAAAGGACAACTCGAAAAGCTATGAATTCGAAAAGAGGGCTTTTACAACTTAAGCTAAGATTTACATGACGGCTACAGACACGTGTTTTTGAAAAGCTACACCATTATTGACAACGGTCAAAATGATAGTTTGGACCGTCATTTTTTCAATTAAACGACAGCTCAAAACACTTGTTTTTTATGAATTTTGACGTAGTACCTCATCTTTTTTCTAACTGATGCAACTTGAACACCTGGATTTCCATTTCCATATCAAGGAGAGATGAAAAAATCTATGTGAAGCACACACAATATATAAATACCATGTCTCGTTCCTTCCTCATAAAACCCTAGCATTTCCTTTCCCCTCTTATATAAGAAAGTAGCAAAACCTAAGAATAAAAACCCAAAACAGCAACAAAGAGCAAAACAAGATTACATAAATGTGCATACAAAGTGTGAACTCAAACCAAATAGCCTCCTTGAAAATGAAGGGCATCAATGCATCGTGACTTATATAAATGATGAAGCAACACCAATACACCACTCTCTATTAGCAAACTGGCATAAGGAAAAAAATAATAAATAAAAAAAAAAGACATGCGAAGAAGAACTTACGAGGTCTCTAGACAGAAGACGTGCTTCATCTTCAGCAGCCACGCCATCTCGAAAGGCCTGTTCTCACAAAAATACATTTTGCATGCGGGAAGGGTGTTTCTTTGGGAGGGAAATAGGAAAGATCAAAAGGAAGAGGGGACATTGCGAAAGAGGCATTGATTGGAGAGTATTACTTTGGGAGGTAGAGGGAAGACCAAGGCGAAGAAAAACATTTCTCTTGGAAGAAAGGAGTTACGGGAGCCATGGGAAACCGTTGAGATGAATTAAAAAGAGCCTAAATTGGAAATTGGAAAACCATAGAGAGTAATTTTGATGGTCTTTCTTTTGCTTTTGTCATCTACTAAGAGGAAGATAGAAAAATAAAAATGATTTAAAAATAAAAATGATTTAAGTTGGTTCACGTGGATCTCTACATGGAAATGGAATGAAACGCTTTGCAAGTGGGGAAATGAAACGGTTAGTATTAAAGGCAGATATTAACACGTCAAATTTTCAAAACAGTCAAAATTAAAATTGGCAATTGGATTCGGCTGCTTTCATATATAAGAATTGGATTGAAAATTTTTAAATAGTTAGACCATCAATTTGATGACAGGTTTAATTTTGGTAAAAATTCTGATGCCAGGTTATATGTAAAAACTTAGAAAATCATTGAAACAGATAGTTGTGTGGCCGTGTGTTCTACTCACCATCCAACCCTATTCCGAATGTGTTAAGCCTTAAAATCTCCAAAGCAGATCGTGTCCACATTGAAATTGGAAGCAAATTCAAGAGCTTTGAGACTATTTTTTTATTTCCAAGAGCTTTGAGAATTTTTGTTGGGGAGAAACTGGAAATTTCTCCAAATGGCGTCCACAGTGAAATTCTAAATGGTGAATGCCAATCTAGCATTCAAAAAGAGTATTTAAAATTCTAGCAATCAAATACAACATTAAACATGCTAATGGGACGTGATCCGTCAATATCATATATCCCCAACACTCACAATTCTTATCAGAAATTTCTCCAAACAAATAAGTACTAAAAAATAATGATGGCCAAACTTGTATGGTTTGGTTGTTTATTTGTTCCTATCCATTTTCCAAGAAATATTGTAAAATAAACTTGCCTTCAGTAATTGAATTCTTCGAGTTCTGTGAAAGACAAATTGAGAGATAAAATATGAAATTACTTTTAAAAACGAATAATGAGCTTGTAATTTCATGCAACAAAAAAAATATGATGAGGTCCCCCTGTTATCAATTCAAAACTCCTGTACACAATTGGCCCAGTGAATTTGCACTTTCCTAATGTGTCACTAATCCAACTTTCTTATTTTTTTTCTTTCTTTTCTTATATTAGGTAATATTGGATCGAGTCAAAATAAAATAAAAATTGGATCGAGTTAAAATAAAAGAAAAAAAAACATTAAACATTAAGACCCTGAATTCAATAATTTGAATTATTTGATTAAAATAGCATTTGGCTAACCCCTATAAATACCATCCCTTTCATATCCCGTACTTGTGGTTGACATTAGTGATCTCCTCTAATCTATAAATCTATTATATGTTGAAAAAAACTTGAGAGGACATCTATTGAAAAAAATCACATGCTGCTGGGCCATCGTGATGTCTGAGTTGTGGGTTTGATTATTTGTGAGTTTGCTTGATGCTCGACCTGTGGGCTCCTTTCATTTGTGGGATATGCCTTACTGGAGTTCCTATCCTCTTTCTGCTTTAGGCTCCTTTTTATACCATATTTTCATTAATTTGAATACCTAACTTACTCTTAAAAAAAAATTAACATATAAGACACCATGTATGAAATTTTTATTGGCGTCTTAAAGCAACGAGGAATCCATCCATCTTTATTAAACTTAGCATTAGAATCGAGACTTCCTAAACAAAACTTTGGTAATTGCCGGTGGTTTCCACAAGAAGCATATATTTATCTAGTTCGGATTATTTTAAGAATATTTTGAACCAACTAGGCCAACAACCTTGGGTCGGCCCACAAAATATGCATGTCCTGATGAATCTAACGAGTAGCTATCTAGTTCACACGGTGTGCATTTTAGCTTAAATACACACCTCAATGCCGGCCCACCTACGACCCTACTTGGGTATGGGAGCCATGGGATCTCTTCATCTACTTGGAGCATACATTCCAATAAACTATGGGCCCCATCTAATCATCCTAGCCCCTTCATCAATAGCCAATAAGTTTCATCCATTAAAAAATTGACCCACCAATCCAATGGTACAGACTATTAGGATGGGGCCCAGATTTTATATACATGTATGACCGAAGCAGATAAGAGATCCCTATGAGTCCTATCCCCAAGTGGGGTCTTAGGTGGGCCTCACATTGAGGTGTGTATTTAAGCTAAAAAGCACCGTGTACTAGATAACTACTCCAGTTATAACCATCTAATTAACATCCCTGAGATTTAATGGTAATCTATCCGAATATGAAATTAATAATTACATTTAGGGCTGTTCATGGGCCAAGCTGGGCCATTTAATCAATGGGGCTGGGCCGAATAAGGTTTCTTCTCAATTTTCTAGCCATTTGAGTCATTGTTTGTACTAATTAAATTAATTACTTGCACTACTTACATTGGCCAAGCCAAGCTGTGCTTTGGGCTTTCTATCACTTAATTCGAGAGTGGCCAAATTATTAAATGGGCCCTAATTACATATCCAAGCCTGGTGCAGATAGGGCCCTGCTGGCCCACCCCATGAGCACCCCTAATTACATTCATTAGGTCGCTAGAATGTCCCCAAGAGCCTCATATGCTGAATGGAATCTCATCCAAAGATCATATGAAACCCCAACTTTCAAACCTTTTTTTTTTTTAAACACAAAGTTGAAAAAGTTGCAAATCTTATTGTGCCTAGAATCCTTCACAAAATCGTTCTTAGCAGTGTTGCTGAGCTTTTATAATCTTATTCAATTGACCGATTTTAGGAACACACGCCTAGCTCTAGCCAATGCTTGGCATGTGCCATAAAGTAAGGCCCATTTAGTAAATTGGCTAGGGCAGAATCAAGCTTATATAATCTTTGAGGGTTTCTTATTAGGCGTTTGGAAATTTGAAATTAAATTATAAGCAATTCTTATTCAGGTCTAGATTACATAACCAAGCCCAGCCTATGAGCACCCCAATCCTTCCTCCAATTAATTGGAAAATTAGAGCTAGAAAAGGAAATTTGGGATGCTGATGAAGTCATAGGTGTACAGGTTAGATAAGCGGGGAATCACATGGCCCAGGGAAATTTCCTAGCCAACCTGCGCGAATTAGTTTTAAGTTTTATCCAGAGTTGCATGTTTGTGTTCTATCGAAACGCTACCTCTATGCTATGAGTCTTGGATTATAAAAAGACAACTCATGTGAACCCTATCTATGCCATCTCCTTATTCTAAAAGCTAGAAGCCTAGTGGAGATCATTTTTCTCTCTAAAGCTGCAATTGAAAGGTTCGTCTTATCTTCTAAGCTTCTTGTTGTGCATGTGTGGAAGCGCATAACCAGCGATCAACAATCAAGCCACACATAAGAAGAGAGACAAGCACACAAGAGCACACACAAACTCACACGAAAGATTAATATAGTTCGGCAATGTGCCTATGTTCGTGGCCAAAAAGAGCACTCTACTCTTTTACTGCACTCTTCTGCTTAGATCTAAGGTTACAGGTTACATCATATATATAACTTTTTCTTTCTTAGCCCCAAAGAAAGCCCATTACAAAGACCAAAATACCCCTGACCCTAAGCACAGTCCAAGACTTACCCTATGGACCAATCTTGTGAACTCGGAATACAAGACATAAACCCAACAATCTCCACTTTGACTTGAGTTATGTAGAACTCGAGCCACCAGAAAAATAACCTGCAATGTCTTTAGCTCCATTAACCTCGCTGAAAGGTATGTCCATGCACCCACTGTCACTTAGCACAGCCTTCACTCTTCAATAATAAGTGACATGGATTAAGTCCAACAAAACTTGAACTTGTCCTTAACTAGTTTCATCATGAATGCCCCAAATCACTTGCACCATTATCCAGAAGTTTACTTTGACTCGTACAATGATTTCCTTGAATTGTATACGTGATTAGGAATCTGAGACTTCACTTCAACTGCATTGGAAGCTCCTTCCTTGTCCTCATAGACCCGCTTGCATCCAATGGCTTAATTTCCATCATCAAGAGACTCCATCTCTTCATTTATAATTGTTGCCTGTTGACCATTTTTATGCCCTTCCATTGGCTCCTGAGATGAGGATGGCTCAGCCGTCAATGCATATGCAACAACATCATATGTCATCAATATATCCTCGAAACTTACGTACATTGCCGAACCACATAAATCTCTTGTGTGTGCTCTTGTGTGCTTGTCTCTCTTCTTGTGTGTGGCTTCATTATCGATCGCTGGTTACACGCTTCAGCACATGTACAACAAACCTTAATAATTATTTTAGGACTGACAATATTTATGGGTGCTGCCAAATCAATTTTAGATAAGTTTTATAAACATAATGATAATTCTGTGATTAAAATCATTGGCAAACCATACGTTAATTGCAAGATGCAAAAAATCATTTACCTTGTAGTTTCGACCTGATCGGATACCATTGTCGATTGCCAAAGTTTTGTTAGTTTTAGACTGTGGTCCTTTTCTGGTAGTGAAGACTTCTTTTGTTTTTCAGAACAACAGGTTCATTCCTTCTTCTCCTACATATTAAGAGTTCGATGGTAGGTCAAGGCTTGCCACCATCAGGCTAGATTACAGCATTGCTTCTTCCTCTTGATCTTCTATATTAGGAAATTCACTGGAGATGTGAGTGTTCTCTATTTGTCGATTAAGCCATTCGAAGAGTCAAGGGTTGATATTTCCTTCTGCTGCCATTGGCGTTTCTGCACTTTGTTTAACCAGCCAATCATCTTCAATTCAAGGTAGAAGATATCTTCTTCATTTAGGAGCCCATCAAACAGATACTCATCTTCTTTTAGATCACCCCATGAGGCCACACTTCTTATGTCTTCATTTTTTGAATCTGAGGGAAAACTAGCCTACGATATCCAATTACGACTAGAAACTTGTGGTTCATCCTCATCATTTTTATTGGTGGGAACAATGAAGTCTGCCAGGGTGAATGGTTTCCTAACCTTTGCAGAAGGATCTTTTTTTTTTTTCAAGTTCTTTTTCTTCAATTTTCCAGATGCTGGGTCATTTCTGAGCTTTCATGGCCACATTTCTAGCCTTCTATTTGTTTCTCCTTTTTTCTTTTGCATATGGTTTTTGTTTTACTATCTCCCAGTCCTCAGTTTCAACTAGGTCAGGATGAACCTAGAGATTCTTCTCCAGACTTGGTTTTGATGGGAATCAAGCCGTTTTCATTTTGAATTTTGTTTACAATTTGAAATTCGACTATCTTTGGCATAGATGGGACCGGGAGTGTGATTGGTTCAAATTGGCCTAAGGATATCATGTTGAACTATGCCGGATCATACTTCTTCCCCTCGGCGTGCTAGATGACTCGCTTATTTTCTCTTCTTTCTTTTCGTCCAATTCTATGTGGACATTCTTAACCCTGGTAACAACCTCAATGAGCTTGGATAGAGATTTGGTTCTCAATCCCACCGTATGGCATGGATTTTTTGTTTAAGTTATCCATACATATTTCCACAACAGCCTTTTGTGAAGGCGGTTCCATGCATCTGTATAAAAGGGCCTCTATCATTGATGAAGGCTTGGACCAACTCCCCTTGTTCTTGTTTTGTGTTGCTCAAGAAGAAGGGTTACTACTTGGTCCTCTTCTTAGAAGTGGAGCGAAGAATCCTTAAAACTTCACTTTTTCATGTATAATTTCATATATTTTAAGGATTTAATCATTCTAAACTGCATCAATTAGGGTAAAATCATGATTAGTGCACTTAAAATTCATTTATTATATTTTAATCCATAATTCTCTCAAAAATCATCATTTTAGCACAAAATCATAAAAACCGCTTTTCTGAAACTCTAATTTCTCAAAATATTTGTCAAACCTTGATTCTTCATGAAGTGATGTGAAGTTCCTCCATCATTAGTTTATTTAAGTGAAAACATTTGCAATGATGCATCTTATGCTAGCATTTCATGTGAAACGAGTTCGCATTCATACATTTGTGACCTTAGGGGTAAAACTGTCATTTCACATAAAATGTCACAGTTTTATGCATGAAATTACTAGAACTATCATTCATTACATTATTCCTCATGTTTCATATCATTTCAAAAAATTTTGGAGGAATCCTAGTCGAATCAAGACTATTTGCGAAAAGTCCTAATTGGATTAAAACTCTACTAATTCTTATCATTTAAACCCTTTTTACAAGTACTATGAAAACTGGGACTCACTGGATATCAATTGGAAAAGATATCCTTCTTGAATGAAGAATCCTATTGACATCAAGATTCTTGCCTGGGACCCACACGCAGTTCAGAAAATCATATTAGATCCCACAGCGAAGATTGGAGCTGAAAAGGTGCTGATCTCAAGAAGAACAGAAAAGAACTGAAGTCAATGGACTCCGCAAACATTCACACATGTGCCACAAGTAAAAGAGGGTCCAGTCATTCCACTTGAACTATCCCTACAACCCTTTTATAAAAAATTTTGAGAAAATACCACAATGATGCAGTAATTAAAGAAATAATGCAAGAAGGACTTTCCAAAGCCACAAGGGGACCCACAGACAAGCATGCACGTCCAAGACTCCTCCATTTTCATGTTTGGATCACACTAAAACTCTCTTTTGAATTATCTCCCCATTATTTATGCAGAATTTGAAAAAGAAAGGAGATAATTCATGAGTGAAAAAAGAGTTTTCGTAGGAAAAGTATAATCCACCAAAGCAGATAGACCCCTATCCTTTCAAGGATTGTTTTCCACATCCAAAGGAGGCTCTCCCTTAGCCTTGGATGTCTAGCCAAGAAGGTGGATCCTACTCCATTTGAAATTGAAGAAAAACTAAAGAAAACTGGGCCCTTTTATGTATTCCTGCATTCTACTTCAAGTGGGCCCTATTGTCATTGCTTTTGGATCAAATTCAAGGATATTTTCAGCAACAAAACTCCTCCTTATCTTTTCCTTATCAAGCTTAGAGATTAAGAAGCAAAAAGAAATTGATAATTGAAAAAAGAAGAGCCATATCAGATAAAGGAAAGTCAATCTCATTTTTTTAGGATAGTCTGGATTAAAATAATTATATCTCTCAAACTATAGATTGGATTAAGCCAATCTTGGCACCATTGGAAAGTTCTTTTAGAGTAGATATCTATGCTGCCCAAGATGTATAATTTGGAGCTAAAATAAGAAAGTTATGACCCCAAGAAGATGGCTATGATTTTTCTACTCGGTATTGAGATTATCTCATCAAAGGTGGGTCTTATCCTTTGACAAGTTTTAGATAAAATTCAAATGGTGACTGCACTTAGAAATCCAGTAAGAAAACCCTCTTATCCTAATTCTAATCTCATTAAACTTGATGGCTAAACAAAGAAATCTCTCTGAAATTAAGATAGACCCAGTATAGATAGGAGTTCAATGAGAAACAAACTTGTAGCCTCAAAAACTATAATAGAGGGGGCCTTGAACGTCCCAACCCATGGAGAAGCCCCCTCTTGGACACCAAACACTCCCCTCTCTCCCTCTCACTTCTTTCATTAAAGTCTTTTTCCATCCCTTCAACTAGAAGAGAAGTTCTTCATCCTAGTGTAGTATTTCTTTTTGGTTTCAATTGATGTAAATTCTTTGTAAAGAATTCTACTACATTATTAAAATCATGCTTTTCTTTTAGATCTTGTCTTTTACATGGTTGATGTTGTGTTTTGATTATGATGTTTGTGATAGGATTGACAACCCTAATCTATGATGTTATGGTTAAAATCATGGGTAAATCTTGTGATTGATGGATTTTTAGAAAAATATTTTACTACTTGAACCACATTTAAATTCTTGAAAACTACATTTACTTTTTCACTACATTTAAATTTCTTTTCAAATAGCATTTAAATTTCTGAAAAAATACTACATTTAAATTCCATGTTCTTTTCACTTTATTTCTAGTTGTGTTCATATGCCTTTATGCTGCATGATTTATGGCTGGAAATAATTTTTAGAAATATACATTATCATCATGTATTGGCTTAGCTTCTGGAAAAGAGATTGTTAGATCTGGATTTGGTGATTTTTAATTGAAAATTAAAAGGGTAAATTTGGATTAAGGAGGACTACAAAAAAAGATAGCAAGAGTCATTGTTTTGTTTAAATCTTGACAATTTAAAACTCAATACAGAAAATTTATTTTAGCCTCAAAATTGGAGTTATTATTTTTTTATTGAAATTACTTTCTATCATAAAAATTTTAGTACAAAATAAATTCGGAATGTTGGGTTATAATTGATTAAACACGCAACTGTCAAAAAATTTTGTGTACAACAGTGCAGTTTATTGTCCAAAAGTTTGATATTAGTAGCACTAGAAAATCAATGAATTTTATGTAAAAATTGGTGGAAATAAATATTGATGAGTTAACTTCAAAATTCCAGAATTTTAGATTAAAAAGATTTTGTTAAGATCTAATTCTAGAGGCATAAACATGGCATGTTTGCCAAATTGTATATCAGAATTTTTTTTTGGCAACCATCATTCTTGCATAGTTTTTGCATCTTAAAATTATTTTTCAATTTCATTTTTTGTTATTAGATTCATACATCAATAGAGCATGCTTTTCAACCATTAAATCTAGTTTAGGATTTTATTAGAGTTAGATATCATTTATTTTACTATTTTAGCCTTTTGTTAAGTTAGAAATGACCTAACTATATTTGCTTCCTGTGGATTTAACTCCATACTTACTCGGATATTACTAAATCGGACAACTCTGCACTTGTTTGCAAACATGGAGGAAGAATTTTTCATCTAAAACTGCCTAGGGAGTGAGAGAGTATTCCGACTACCGATGATACCAATAGAAGGCAATTCCCTTGATTTTTTCAATGAAGAGTCGGATTTTCAAGGCATCTATATCCGGTAACCCTTCTGCCAATGACTTGAAGAGAACCAGGTGTTGATGAGCCAACCCTTTTCTTGAGTAGGCCTAGAAAGTAGGGTGTTTGAAATTTGGAGGGAATGGGACAAGGTTGAATTCAGGGGGTACTTATGCAACATCCCTTTCTTCTTCAGTCGACTCTCGCCTATGAACTTTGTCATCATTTCAGTAACCTTTTTATAGGTCATGGGATTGTCAAGGCTGAATTTTTGGTTATTGCTGAACTAATGATCGCCCAATGGCCTTGACTCGGGTGCCTTTTCTACCAGAGCTCTAATTTATGCCATGAGTTGGTTGATTTTGTTTTCTCCTTTGTGAGACGTGGTTCGGCTTTGTTTGGTCTAAGGATTAGTTTCTGCAGACATTGTCATTCTTTCTACCAGAATTTGCAACTGTGCCGCAATCTGATCAATCCTTTCCCCATTGTTGTTTGACAAGGCGATTAATATCTATTTCTTTGCCTTCATTATTATCAGATGCTTGGTCATTTTCCTCTCCATCATCCTCATAATTTGTTCCACTCCCTCCAGCCATAAAGACTGGATATTGGTCAGGTTCTGTTGAGGATATAGTTCGAGTAGTTGAACTCCTTCCAGTGTCAATGTCATCTTTTGAGCCACAATCAGTCTGTACATGGCCCTTTGAACTGTCATTTGAGCTTGATTCACATTCCCTAGCCCTGGTTCAGGCCATGTTTCTCGTGACCCACAGTGCTAGTCCTGGTCGAACCATGTTGGCTGATGCGATGTCCAGGTCAAACTCTTTGACCATCCATCTTTGTGTTATCTTTGGAGCTTAAGGGTTTGTTGTCTTCTTCATAGCCAAAGTCAGTGGTTTTATTCGAGCCACCATTGTCTTGGACTCTCCTTGGTTTTTGCATGCTGCCTTGTGAATGGGCAATGATAAGACTTCTGTAGTCTCCTTTTTGTTTTGCTTAGCCTTTTTGTGGTGTAGCCAGTTTCTTGGCTGAGTCAAGTGCTTCGCCCTTTAAGGGGAGAGTTGATGAGTTTGAGATCTGCTGTCGGTTGCTATTTTTCTTCTTTTCCTCGTGCAAGAAGATAGAAGGCGTTGCCCTTAAGCCTCCCGAGAGTCTCATTTTGCAAAGAAGCCGTTTTGGCTCTTCGAGGCTCGAGAGACCAAGTAATGCACCTAGAGATGATGGTCTCTTACTGAACCTTCTTCATTTGCCCCCAGGTCCTTCTTTGGGCGGGTCTAATGAATTGAGCCTTCCTAGCCCGTTTTCCTCTTTAATGATACAAAGTCGTGGATGGGGCTACATCTTTGTGCGCACATCCTGTTAGGTTTATGTCTTGTATTCCGGTTTAGCCGGATGAGTCCACTGGGTTAGCCAGGGACTGGTTTAAGGTCAAGGGTATTTTGGTAATTGTACCGGGGCTTTCTTGGTGGCCAAGAAAGCGGAGATTATATATTGTATAGTCTGTAACCCTACACCTTGCGGCGGCATTAGTTGCCCGTGGTGCTCCCACACCACGTAGGAGAGATGAGGTGAGAGTGTGGGAATCTCTTGTATGCTTTACTTGTCATAGTGAAGATGTTCGTCCTCCTGTGCCCGTGGATGTAGCCCGGTTTGGGTGAACCACGTAAATCTCGGTGTCTCTTTTTGTGTGTGGCTTGTTCGTGTTTGATCTTGTGATTCAGTGGATGCGCACAACGGGTGATTATCAGATCACAGCAATTGGTATCAGAGACAAGGTTGGTATTCCTTAGGTTTCTGAGCGAGGTGGAGATCGCTCAGTGGTTTGGAGGTTGTGCGCATGAAGATCAACGAATCGGATCTTCTCGGAGGATCCGGAGTTCTGCGATTCTCGTTGCAGAAAAATCAAAGATCACGGGTGATCTTTAGTTGAGCCATGGATTAGAGTTTCCAATCAGAGAAGAAGAAGACGAGATTAGGTTCTCCGGTCTCGCTAGATCGGAGGAAAAAAGATCCACATGTTTTTCAGATCTCAGAGAAAATCACGGCTGGTTGGATTTCCGGGCTTTCAGATCTGAGAAGGAGAGAAATTGGTCCGAGGAAGAAGACCGGAGGTGATCACTGCTGCAAGAAGGCCGGAAGAAAAAAAAAGAAAAAAAAAAAAGCCAACACCTCTGTTCTTCTCTCTCCTCCCGGCCTGCCACCACCGCTGCTTCCTCATCGCGCCGCTGCTGCATCGCCGGATCAGACGAAGACAGGCTGCCAGATCTGCGCAGTAGATCCGAAAATCGCGCACCCCAAAATCATCTCGGTCACCACCGAGATCTTCGCCGGGATCCTCGCCGTCCTCGACGCCGTCGCAGTCGCCGCCAGCCGTCAGCCATTGCCAGTCCCTGTTCGTCGCAGCCGAGGAAAACGGCTGGGGAGCCGTTTGGTTATAGAACCAGAAACCAGAAAAGGAAGAAATCGAAGAGGGTTCTCTTTGGGTTTTTTGGCTACAGATCGTCATCGGAGAAGATTGATATGAGAAATTGGCTGCCGGATTTGAGGGGAAAGACCGGAAAACAGAAAAGAAAAAAAATTTTTTTTACTCACCGGTTGCCGGTCGCCGCTGCCCGCCGCCGTCACCTCCCAGTCGCTGCAGCCGTCGCCGTCGCCGTGCTGTCGCCGCGCCTCGCCGCTAGTGGCCGGCGTCGCAGAAGACCACAGCGGAATCCGCGGTCTGCAACTGGGTTGCAAACCCGGTCGCTGCGCCTGGGTTGTTGAAGACAACCCTGTCCTAGGTCTTGGGTCTTTAAGTTCGGGTCAGGTCAGTTTGACCTGACCCGCGGCGGAGAAAGCCTAGTCAGCGTTAAGTGTGGGTCTGTTCGGTTTTCAGGTTGGGTCAGGCCCAACCCGTGAAGCAGCCCAATCCAGTAGCAAGATTTCAAGTTGGTTCTGGGTCGGATCGGGTCGACCTGGTCCATGTTAGCAGAGCCCAACCCAGCAGTGCATCCAGCAGAGTGCAGTTCCGGTTCCGGGTCAGGTCCGACCTGACCCGTGCGCACAGAGTCCAGCCCAGGGCACGTGCAGTTCAGTTCCGGGTCAGGTGAACCCGACCCGGGTCAGCTCCAGAAGCGCAGCAGACAGCGCAGAGTGACGTCAGCAGTGATGTCAGCATCAGTCAAAGGCCAGATTTGACCAGTTTCAACGGCTGAAATTGTTTCTGCGATATCTTGATCGTCCGATGTCCGATCGGAGATCCGTTTGCGCCTACGGACTCGTTTCGAGCAGATCTACGCAGTGGAAGAGGTTGATTGGCTGTTTGACAATCAAGGTGGAGGTTTGATCGATTGGAGCGTAGAAACTTGTTTCTACGTTATCGGGGCCATCCTGAGTCGGATTTTAGATCCGTTTCTTCCAGCGTGCTCGTGGTGACGAGATCTATAGTTTGATGCAGAAATCTGGAGGAGATCTGAACAGATGTGGATTGAGGCTAGAATCGGGTCTATTGACATGGTTGTTATTGCAAACCCAATAATAGGAGTCGCCGGCCTAGTTGCAAAGGGGTTGCTGATTCAAACGAAGTTGTTCGTTTGGGGTTCACATGATCACATGTGATGATATTCATCTTGCCAGAGCCAAGCCGGAAAAGCAGCAAGGAGGAGCTGATGTATCAGCAGTTGATCGGAGGCCCAGTCAAATGGAGTTTTTGACTGCTCGGAGGCAGAGGTTGTTCTGCAATGAAGTCATCTGGACTTGTATTCCCGATCTGTTTGCTTGCATGCTTGTGGTGATTGGATCTTCACAGTGATGTTGAAGATGGGGGCAGGATGGTGAGTGATTCAGATATCACTCAGATTCGTCAATGGTTTCGAGCTTTTAGTTCGAGGTGGAGTTTGACGAGGTGTGCTGATTCAACATGTCAAAGTGTTGAAGAAGACTGCATCCCTGGTGCAGTGACGTGCCATTCAGCAGGGTACGTGAAGACATTGCCGGTTTTATCTCCTAGTAGCTCGAGTTGTACGGAGTTGTACGGAATTCAAGCCAAGGTGGAGATTGTTAGGTTTATGTCTTGTATTCCGGTTTAGCCGGATGAGTCCACTGGGTTAGCCAGGGACTGGTTTAAGGTCAAGGGTATTTTGGTAATTGTACCGGGGCTTTCTTGGTGGCCAAGAAAGCAGAGATTATATATTGTATAGTCTGTAACCCTAGACCTTGCGGCGGCATTAGTTGCCCGTGGTGCTCCCACACCACGTAGGAGAGATGAGGTGAGAGTGTGGGAATCTCTTGTATGCTTTACTTGTCATAGTGAAGATGTTCGTCCTCCTGTGCCCGTGGATGTAGCCCGGTTTGGGTGAACCACGTAAATCTCGGTGTCTCTTCTTGTGTGTGGCTTGTTCGTGTTTGATCTTGTGATTCCGTGGATGCGCACAACGGGTGATTATCAGATCACAACACATCCTACTTTTAGCGAGCTGCCTTTTGGGTTGTAAGTGAACTGTGAAGGGATTTTGGGCATACTTGGGTACCCAAGATCAGAGTGGTTCCACCATGCTTTTGGCATAGTAGTGACTGTGGGTGCTGCGGCACTCATGTATGATGTTAGTCTTTTGAAGGCTAAGAGCCAAGTTGGACCGGTGCTTGCTTAGGTTTTTGCTTGCATGGGCCTGCTTGGAGCTGGGTAGGACCTGGTGAATGACATCTTAAAGAGGTGTTCCTTAGCTTTGTCGAAGTTGATTACGAGGGAAGCCATGGTTTATCCTGCAAAACAGGTCTACTGAATGAACCTAAACAGTATAACCTATTCCTCTTTGTTTCCAAACCAATCGCACTCTAGATGCGAAATGAATGGTCCCGAAATGGAAAGAGAAAGAGATTGGTCCGACTCGATTCAATTGAAGTGTGAGATATAAATGCTAGCACAATCAACTTGAATTAGATCATGTGGACTTTGTCTTATCCAAGGGCTAAAGCTGGGCAATTAAATGCTCACTACGTCACAAGGATAGACTTTCAGCATCAAGTGGCCTTACAACTTGATTAGTTCCAAAAGGAAGAAAATCAGTTGGTTATCCGCCATTGAAGTGTGACGTCTCAAGGTTATATAACCACTCAATAGAGGGAAAGATTCCATGATCTCTATTTTGGGACAACAGAATATGCTCCTTTTGGAATCGATTGTTCCACATGCATTTCGATGCATCTTTTTTTTTTCTTCTTCTTCTTCTTCCTCTTCTTCTTCTTCTTCTTTTTCTTCCTCTTTTGCTACGTCTCAATCAAACTAGTGATTAAATTTCCCACGAATGGCACCAATCTTTTCTATTCATCTGGAAATTGGTTGCGAGCGTGGAATGCATCACAATTAGCCCAAGAACATGAAAAGACTTGAGAAGGAAAAACAATGACTTTCTTTCTATTTTTCATTCCCGAGTTTAATTTACATGAGTTCTAACACTCTGACCTCAATGGTGCAAGTTGCTCACTATTCTTTTTTATATAGCTCCCCCGCTCGATCTCGGATAATCTACACTTGACAAAAGAATCACAAATGTAAAATGAAATCTTTATAAAATTTATGAAAAGAAAAGGAAGGAAGGCGTAGCCAACTGTCTTTTCGATGGTTGGCCTCTGGTTTCTTGCTTCTGAATGCTACTGCCCCCTTCCTATGTCAATCGAGTGATCTTCGTAATTTATCACTCCTTTTTCCGTACACGTGGAATGTAAATTTCGGAAGCTATAGTTATTTGAACCAAATAAAGTGTCCACAGTCATGTTACCTTAAGGATCACCAAAGGTGTCACTCCGAAAGGACAAACATGATTGAAAACACGGACCTCTTTAACTCCGTAGTGAAGGAGACGAAGAAAGTCTAAAAAGACTTGAGTCTGAATCTTGCATGATGTTAAGGCATTTGTTTGAATTCTCTAAGATTTTTTAGAGATTGAGTACCTTGTGAAGATGAAAAGACTTCTTGAATATGAAGAAATCTATATGCTGTTTTCTTCGATGTTTGATGCTTGATGTTGAATGGTTTGTGCCAATTGATGCTTTATGCCTTGGGAGGTCACCCATGGGGGTTAGCATTTGTTCGGTTGACTACTCTCCTCCAGTCAACTGTGCTGGCTCTCAGCCAAGATTTCTTCCCTCAAATTATACAAATGTGCTTAGAATCAGCCTTGGAATGCTTTGACCAGATCTGGATCTGCTATTTAATGAGTTGTATGGGTCTACAATTTTTATTTTGAATTCTGCTACCTATTTTTCTCTATCGGTTACCTATTGCACAGTCGGCTACTGCATCTTTTGCCTTGTTTTTTAAACTTCTTGACTTATCTTTCTTTCCAAACTTTGAGGGAACCTTCCCACCTTTATCCTTGAGGTGTTTGGGCTCTAGCTCGATGTACTTAGAGTGCTTTTTGTCTTGATTTGCCTTGCTCGACTCCTCTCTTGCTTGAACTTTCTTTTGAATTTTTATTGAAACTTTTTGTAAGTCAACAGGATGGTGAAATTTTTTATTTAAGGGTTTTTAGTAGATTATCTATTTTGATAAAAAAAATTTTGAGTCACAAGCGGTGAATGACAATGGCGAGAAGTGAGGAGGGGTGCACTATTGCATTGCTCAATAATCATCATACAATCAAGAATTATGTATAAATGGAACCCACACAACTTGGAGTTACACTGTTACAATTAGGTAGGAAAGTGCCCAACACAATTAACATACTTAGTTAGGCAGGGATATCCTCGCCAAATACAATCAAAACACACTGCTAGGCGGGGATATCTTTGTCTAACTGAGTGTTTTAATTCTAACGAGCAAGGATTTCCACGCTCACTCGTTCACACGTGGGTGGGCATATCTCTACTTATGTATAAATCAACAACTATATCGCCACTCAACAAAAAGGTGAAAAAAGGACGAAAAGAGTGGCGGAAGGACCTATATAGTCTATATCAAAGTTTGGGGGGCCTTTTTGGTCTTGAGCAAGTTTAGGAAGAGTTTTTTGGTAAAATCCTCTACTTAGTTCATATAGATGGATATTTAGCTGATATTGACTAATATTGCATTTTCTTATATTGACAAATTATAAGCCAATATCCAAGAATAATGTGATTTCTGTGGAGATGAATGGAGAAAATGAAAAGAGATCATCCCACTGTTCAATTTCATTTTTAAAAAAGTGATTTATATTACATTGAGAAATTGAAACGAGTTGTTCTAAAGCAAATAAAGTTTCATCATTTCTCTACATTAAATCCTACACATCTCCACTGATGATCCAACAATATGTTTTCATGTCAATTCTTTTGATGTTTCAAGCTGGTATCTTCATATCGATTTCTTTTCCAAATCTTTTATGATAAGCACATTCACATCACTCATATTCAAAATGTTTGATATCATCTCTAATCCACAGCGCTAAAAGGAGGAAGACGTGGTGTGGATGCATGGAAGAAGAGAAGAAAATGTAGAGGCATACGATGGAGATGGAGTTCTAGCTTTCCCTTTTGTATTTTCGTTTCGTCTCCTCTTTTATTTCTTTCTTCACTTCTGTCAATTTGAGTTTTATGTTTTTGTTGACATCAATCAAAAAAGGAAAAATGTGGAAAGAAAAACAAAATTTGGGTAGAAGGTTCTCCTCTAATATTATAAATTTTTTGGGTTCTCGGCTGTGTTTTCCATTTTTAAAGGGATTTTTTTATAATATCCCAAAAATTAAACTTACTTATACTAAAGAAGAAAAACTAGAGAACACTAAGGTCTTATACTAAAGAAGAAAAACTAGAGAACACTAAGGTATGTTTGGCAAAGGGGTAGGATAAAGTAGAGTAAAATTCAATTTTTAAATTTCAAATTTACCCCTTCTTATTTTAAAAAATTTAAATTTTCTTCTTCTTTTTTCAAAAAAAGTCAAAAGGTCATTACTAAACTACAAAAAAATTTCAACTTTTTATCCAAAAAGTTAAAAAGATTCCATATCAAACAACAAAAAACAAAAAGTCATCATAACCCAATCATATATTATTCTTTCTTAATTTTGGATTTACTATACTTTACTTTGCCCTACTTCTTTCCCAAACATGCCCAAATAGAGTGATAGTGGGAAAACTCATTACACCAAGAATATTGAGGAGTTTACCAAAATAATCATCTAAGGGGACCACAAAACAAAAAGATTAGCCTTGCTGTGGGTGCACCGGAGTGATCACCAAGTGAACACTTTGGTGTTTTTTTTCATCTAAATGTGAGCGTCGAATTTGACCCTCATAAAAAAGGATAAGGGTTGAATTTGACACTGGGAATAATGGAAGAGTCAATAATAGGTTAGGTTTTGATTTGAGGCCTCACACTGGTTCTCCTTTTTCTTCACCAATTCGGAAGCGACAACTGGCGGCGGCAGAAGAGGCGGAAACTCGGGAGAGATTTCCGAGAGACGGGCAGCAAGGATTCTGGCGACCCTTTCAGTGATTTCTTTTTTCTACTCTTCAAATTTCCATTAAGACTTACTTCACAACCAAATGACCCTTTCCCTTGGCAAGAGAAAATTAGCTGCCACCTATAACAAAGTACGTAATCCCCAATGCTTTTTACTAATGTTATCCAAAAGGAGTTGCTAAATGTTACCTTTTGCTAATGTGAATAACAATGTGTTGGCAAAAGTCACAAAATTATATACTTTTACCAACGCAATTGAGGTTGCGTTGGCAATGGTGTTGAAATTACATTAGTGCGTAACAAAAATTCTCCTAGAAAGAGAGTAAAGATTTTGACAACGAAATGTTCCCCTTTAGCGACGTAAACAAAATGTTGGCAATGGTTTGACCAATTTCCGACACACCTATGTGCATTGGGAAAGGCACCCTAAACATTGCCAACACAGTATGTGCGTTGGTGAAGACCAATCTTAATTGCCAACGCAATGTGTACGTTGGCGAAGACTCATCTTAAATTCAAGTAAGAAATTTAAATTTTGGGTAATTTCATAAAAATGTGTTTTTGTTCTCATTGGGCAAATAAAATTTTTTTGAAAAACTTTTGCTTTTGGGCCGTCTCATTTTGATGCCCATGAACCCATCAAAATCCAAATTTCTTCACCAAATTGAGTCCCTTCTGTGTAAAGTCGCAAAACCCACTTAAAAGGATAACAACCCGCCAAGCCCTTCCCCTCTCCATCGGTCCCCATCTCTTGGTCTTCCTTCTTCATTTCTCTTTCTCTTCTTCTCCATTCGCCTTCCTTCTCTCTTTTCTTCCTTGCTTTCCCACCCCAAGGCAAGCTTCCCCAAGGTTTCCCCTCCTCTCCTTCACCCTCTCCACTTTTCTAGCTCGCTGACAACCTCCACCATCACATGGCCAGCCACCAAAACGGCGCTCCCAGCTCGATTTTCTCCTTCTTAAGCTTTTCTTCTCTCATTTTCTTTCATTCCACTTCCTTTAGCTGTTAATCCCATGTATGCATGCCGTAATCTTTAGATTTCATTGGGTTTATCAACGAGGAGGCTCATTTGGGGTTAGAAACTGGGGATTTTCACTGTAGCTTGTGGACAGAGTTTATTGGCGATAGATCTTGTGGATTGGACACTAGGAAGAGGATATTGTGTATTAAGTGGATATTTTAAATCTCAATTTTCAATGACCCTAACTTTCAAGTAGGTCGAAATCAAATGTACAGTAGCCATGTCGAAACATATGGATTATCACGCTCTACCAGATTTTCAATGTTCCACTCCTTTCAAAACATTTCTTAACTAGTTGCATTTATTTTGCATCTAACACCAGCAAGAGAGAGATGGTTACTCTTTCAATTGCTATTATTAGAATGAACAGATGCAAACATGCTGCTATTCTATAACTGAGTTGCTAGTACACAACTTTTTATTTACTTACATCTCTTGGCTTTCTCTGATCTGTGACTCTTTATGAAGGCATTCCTTGTTTTTTTTTTTTTCTTTTTTTTTTTTTAGTTCAAATAAGCTTTTAGTTTCTTGGAGCTTTTCTTTGCTTTTTCGAACCATGTGCAAAGAAGGAAAATTGGAAACTCAGACTCTTTCATATAACAGGAACTTGGCCTTAGCCCAAACGTCTCTGTTTCCTGGGATTTGTCAGACTTCCACAAGGGTTGTCTTCGCGCTCAATTCCAAAGGCTCGAGCATAAAAGAAGAAGAAAAAGTAAATAGGATTCAAACCTTCCTTTGGTGTCTTGGATAATATTTTAAGTGAACAATCCCACAACTGCTAGAGTTGGGGTGCTAAGTGAAGCTTTCCCAAGTGAGGCTGATGGCTAGGCTTGTGAGTAGAAGAAAATTGAAGTTTGGGGGTTGCACCACATGGAGCCAAGGCAAAGTTTGGTATTGTGAATCCAAGGTACTCATTTTTCCTTGGTAGTTCCTATATCTGTAGTTGTGTATTGAAGTTGTAAGAGCTTGTATAGGATTATAGATGGCATTGAGTTTAGAATAGAAGAAAGATGTGTCTTTTTTCATGTGTGCTTCTCTCTTGTGTACCACCCATTTTACTTTTTCAAAATAAGGATATCATTGTTTTTTTTCCTTTCATATACCTGTGTGACAAAAATTAGATACATCAGGAGAGGAAGCTTGATATGAGTGGTCCCATCTTGCGTGTCAAATGTTCTGATGTAATATGGACACTGGTATTAATTAAGTACTAATCATTCTCATGAAAGCTCATGAAGCACAACTTCAAAAAGAAGACCATCTCGATATCTTGTCTAATTCTCATTCAAAAGAAAGTTGTCATTACCTGTAAAAAAATAATAATAATAAGTTACAAATCTCCGTGGTTTTATTATTTTCCAGCTGGGCATGGGAAGTACGGTAGAGACTCTCCATGGTTTGATTGGTTATGCCAGCAGAGCAAAGTTTAAATGGGAGGATCTCAATGACAACCTTAGCATCCTAGCTAAAAATCTCAACATTGAAATTTGCTAGATTAGGTGCAAACTAATGCATATTTTTCCAATTACAAACTCATGGTTCCTGTCGCCGACAAAGGATATATTTTTGCCAAAGAAATATTTAGATCGCCGGCAAATTGCATCCACAAAAAATTAGTGTCAAACTCTTTTCAATTTTGCACTCTTTTTTTTTTTTTTTACTTCTACTGGCGCATTAGTTGCACCAGGAACAAATTTTTGTTTCCAGTATTTTAGTTTTGTTAATAAAATTTTGACATTGTTTTTGCAGGCACACTATTCACGCCAGGCATAGTAGTTTAAACTAAACATGTCGTTTTGTTTCTCTCACCAAATCTTTTTTTTTTTTTTTGTTAAAGTCTCCCATAATATCACACCCCTTATTCTGCCGTCTTCGGAATATAGCCCAATCTCTCTTCCCAATCTCTTTTTCTCTCTAAGTTGTCTCTCCCTCCCTCCCTCTCTCTCTCCCTGTTTCTCATCCTATCTTATTCTCCATCACATAGCACACAACTGCACATACATTCTTTCTATTACAACCCTGGCCCCAACTCTAAGCCATCAGTCACCGCCACAATGCTTGGTTCACCAACACCGACGGCAACCCGTTGTAAGGTCAGTCTTTCTCTCACCTGAACTCAAGGTTTTAATCAGGTTTAATTGTTTTACGTTTTAATTTCATTGCTGTGAACTCACAGACACCACCGTTGGCCACCGGCAGCCTCAAGTGAGTCCCCTTTTTTCTCACCTATTTTTCAGTTCATTTTTTTTTAATTTCATATTTGATTTTCAGTTTGTTTCTTTTTTTATGCCCATATTGGATTTTTCTATTTCTCAGAAATATCAGTGGTTTTAGTTCTTGAGCTTGGCGGAGTCAGGGTTGCTAAAGACAGTAAAATACACACTTCTGAAAATTTTATATTTATGACTCTTATCACTTGAGTATTTGAGATTATGAATTTTTCCTTTTTGTTTTGTCGTCTGCATGAGGAATGTGGTTTTCAGTTCTTTGTTTTTTTTGGTTTTGCTATTGGGCTTGAATTTATTTATAGGAACTTGAAATTTTGTATTGGGTTGGATTTTCACCATCTGGATTTGATATTCTCTTTGTTATGATGCTTTGCGCATTAGGTGAAAGTGGACTTGGTTGACTGGGATTTTCGAATCTTTGGTTAGTAATGGAATAGTAAACTTTATCTGTGGGGCTGCGGGTAGCTAGGCATGGATCAAAACAAAGCTTTTGAAGTTAATTTTTCCAACATTTGGAGTTCTTCACTATTTTCGCATCCCATTTGTTGTCATTAAACATCAAACTCTTGTAAGGATATCAATTGGATTCTACTCCAACTGGTAGAGGGGGAAACTATTCGGTAAGGAGGGATTTCATTTTTTCCCCCTTACTTTTGTAAGCTAAAATTGACAGCGTACTAGCTCTAGCATAAACAGTCAGATTTCATGAGCATTTTGGGTAAGAGCAGCCTACTCTTTCTTAATGATTATTGGTGAGAATTCTTTTAAAACACTAGTTACTGGTGTGTTGACCCAAGATAGGAGTTTTGGTATAGAAATTATAGAGGTTTATTTGAGAAGTGTTTAAAATTACCTCTTTTAGTGTTTTAGAGGTTGAAATTAATATTTAGTTGCTAGAGGTAGTTCCAAGCTGAAATTGCAGATTTTTATTGCTGGAATTTTATTTTAGAAGCTAGGATAGCTTTCTTTAAAGCTGAAATTGACTTTGGAAAAAGTAAAACCCTGACTATAGTTACTGGCAAATGGATTTCTAAGCGGAAACAGTTTTCTAAGGAGCTCGAATGCAATTCGTAGGGGCTGATATTGTTGTTTTTGTTTTTAATGCTGAAATTTATGTTTTAAAGCTGAAATTTTGATTTAGATTTAGAACCATAAAAAAACCTAATTCTAATTGCAGATAATTTCATTTAAAGTAACTTAATGTAGATTCAATTAAACTCATTTGTGTTTTATTGTTGTCTCACATAACATGTTTATGTTTGAAATTGCAGCAAAATTTTGAGTTTGAGGACTATGCGAGCGATCCGATCATCAAGGCTGCCGTTGATGCGAATGAACAGTAGTAGGTTCGTTGATGCCGATAATTGTAGCCAGCAATGTGGGTCTAGTAGCACTTGACTTTGAACGTGTTATCATGGAATGAATATTGGTCATTGCTTTAGGAGCCTTTTTGTAGGTTTTGTAGATGTAAGCTTCGAAGAAATTGAAATGGGAAAGTCAGCAACTAGCTGTCCAGGAAGACTACTAGATGGGTAGGAGGTATCCATAGCACCACATAATGGCTGAGATTCAACATTCTCAACTGAATTACTGAGCGTACCTAGTTGATCTGGTCTGGAGTATGGGTGAGTATGAAAATTAGTAACCTCATCTTGATTTTCTAAGGAAACCAGTTCTTACAAAATAGGGGACTGACTCTGAAACTGCTGATGCATAGAGTTTGGCAGAGAATCAGGTCGGGAAATTTCAGAAATCAGGTGAAGAAAAGATGGGTCCCTTGTTTCATTATGTGAACTTTAGCTAAAACATGGAGCATGTGTGAGTTGTTTGTGTGAATGCACATCTGCCCATATGTGACAATCAGAAATTTGTGAAGGCGGCCCATCTACATAGGTGCGGCCACTAACAAGAGATGCATTCGATATTGTCTGAGAAGAATTTGACATAATAACATTCTGGTTTACTATGGTTGAAAGGGTGTAAGACATAAGTTGTTCCCCCTTCTTTAACTTGTAATTTATTTTCTTTTCGTAAGCTGTAATGCAGGGATAGACTACTTTGTTTATAGCTTGCCTATAGCATATTACATATGTAGTATTGGTTATTACTTTTTCACTTTGATTCTTAATCTATCCAGATGGAAATAATATTATTTTTCAATAAAACTAATTGTTAATTCCTTGTAAAAATGACAGGATGAATTGAAAAAGGTGCGAGATTGGTGTTTGTAGCTTGGTGCAGCCCTGATGAGCGAGGAGGAGATGTCGATTGAGGTGCCTGGCCTGAGACCAAGGTACTCAAAGGGGTATGGGGTCGGCCCGAAGCGCTTATCTTCTAGGAGTGTTATTTAGTCTTTAGCACATGATTATGATGTACAGAGCGTTAAAGAACATATTGAAGTGGCAAACAAAAGAATTGAGGAATTTTCGGCTTTTCAGACTATGGCGATGGAGGCCCTACAGCTGGCGAGATTCTTTTTGACATCATTGCCTAGTGGGACAAGCATATTGGTAGCCATTCATACCGAGACTTTTTAGTTAGTAAATTCATGTTTATCATATGAATTTTAATACATCATTCTGCTTTAGTTCGAAATAAAACATGCATTTATGTTTATTAAGCCACTTAATTAAAAACTCTAATGGTTTCTCTCATTTCAGTTTGAAATTTTTGTATGTATATTATACTTCAAATGTGATTGAAAACATATTTAATGTATTTCTTTCTTCTTTTTTCACAGATGGATGAGCGACATCATAGAACGCATTAACAGCTTTGATGTAACATGAGAGAGATCATAGAGGGAGAATACTGCTTGAGTTTAATAAATTGTTTAGATACTATTTGAATATTTTTATATCATCTTTTTTTATTGTGATATTCGGTATTGGAGTATGTTATGGAATTGAATTGGATATAATTTTATTATTAATGCAAATGGTTTGAGGTTTGGATGAATTTTATTATGAATGCACATTGAGGTTGGTTTTTTTTTTTTATTTGAGATTGAGAAATTATTTTCAATTGAAATAAGTTTATATGAATATAGGTGTGTATAAAAAATTAAGAAATGTTAGGTGTGATGTCATACCTTTGTTGATGCTAATAGCGGCGTTGGCAAAACTAAATTGTGAACATTCCAATGTGATATGCAATACTTTTGCTAACACAGTTATTTGTGTTGGCGAAGTTAAAAACTTATTTGCCAACGTAGATATTATGTTGTGGAAAGTAGACTTTTGTCAACACGGTAGGTGCGCTACGAAAAGTGGACTTTTACCAGCGCGCTACTAGCATTGTGGAAAGTAGACTTTTGCCAACGCGCTATGTGCGCTAGTGTATGTCAATTAATGTTCCCAATAAATTTTGCTTTTAGCAACGTTTAAAATGATTCGGCAATATATTTTGGCAATAAATATTATGTTGCTAGAGAGTTAACTTTCTCCAATGTAGTCAACTTGCATTGCCGAATACTTTTATTGAGGACGCTTTGGCAACGTGCTGGTGATGCACTCAACTGTGTTGCAAAATGTGTTGCCAACCTCAACCTTTCGAGAGCATATTCCACCTCTCAAAGGCAAACTAACCGTCGTGGTAGTTGACCAACGACCGTACATCAG
Organism: Sextonia rubra; assembly: GCA_037013555.1. Lineage (NCBI taxonomy): Eukaryota > Viridiplantae > Streptophyta > Magnoliopsida > Laurales > Lauraceae > Sextonia > Sextonia rubra. The sequence goes on from JASUAD010000001.1 coordinate 73,880,624, forward strand.
TCCCGTTCAATAATTCCTACCGTGCCACAATTTGTTGGAAACCGCACGATCAACGGAACTGAGTTTGGTTTTAAAAAAGGGAAACAGAACTTGAATTTTTGCATTGTTTCTGTTGTTTTCAAAGAGGAAGCTTTCCTCCGCAAGCAATCACAGGCAATCACAGGGAAGGAGAGACATACAGGTCCTGTTAATTTGGCCGTCACCAACGATTCCTGGAATTTTCTGACGATGAATTCTCTGCCCAGGCTTTAGAGACTCTTGGCCCTGAGCCTTCCTTGTAAAGGTCCTCTTGTTACTGTTTCACATGAGTCATGACACTTTAACTGGGATCTTATCCTCCGTACATTTTCCAAGTACTTGATGAGAAGAAGGAAGACTTTGACAAAAACATTTTCCATACACACGGGGTTTCGATTAGGATAACAGCTGCGGCTCACGAGTCATGACCTCCATCCTCTTGTTACCGTTTGTCGCCAGATATAAAGAGCCAAAAAAATAAATAAATAAACTCACTAACAGGTTTGTCGGAATCATTGCTATCACCACCTTGCAAGCCGCTATCTCTGGGGAATATCTCGCAGGTCACTGCCTTTTTTGCCACCACTGGTCGTCGCTTCCCAATCGATGAAGAAAAAGGAAAACCAGTGCGAAGACTCAAGTCAAAATTCAATCTATTATTGACTCTCCCATTATTTCCAAGATAGAATTCGACTCTTATCCATTTTAACTAGGGTCGAATTCGATACTACAGATGAAAAAAAAAACACCTGCTCTGGCTTTTTTATTTTGTGGTCTCTTTAAATGATTGGTTTGTTAAAATCCTCAAGAATATTTCTATTGATGAATAGTGGAAAACTCCTTACATGGTTTATCAACGACACACAATCAATGATAATGGGGAAGTCCAAGCCTCAGCACTCCAGATGCGTTGTTTCTTCCAAAGAAATCCAAAACCTATATGGGTTGTGCATGCATCTAAATTTGGGCTCAGCTTGAATTAACTGATATAAAGCTTATAGCAAATAAGTACTACTTGAAGTGTAGCAATTGATTTGGCAAGTAAATGATAAAAAGCCTAGCTTCGCTTAGTTTGCAACACAAATATCAGATGTGAGGATTAATTCTCATAAAATTATTTCTCATATATATATATATAATGGACTGGATTTGTGGGCCACGGAATGAGGGTGTTAGGGGCGTGTGATTAGAACCAAACTTGATATTTGTGGCAATCCCACATAGGTCTTTCCATCCCCCCTAGTCCCATCCCCAAATGGAACCCACAAGCGGACCCATAAAAAGTTCTCACAGTAGTTGTGTAAGAACACTTTTCACAGGATTAAAGTTCAAATATATATATTATTTTTTTTATTATTATTATTTTCAAGAGCAATTCTTTCATCATATACTACATGTATATTGCACACAAAATGATAATTTATTTTCAGTCATATACCACATTTTTATATTACATATTTTATATGTTAAATGCTTAATGAGGTGTGATGGGCAAGACATGATTGTTGAGTCCCCGGAGGGGCTGTCGAGGTGGGCATGGAACTTTATAGTTCACTCATATTACAAATTCAGGACCGTTGACACTGTTTACAGAAAAAAAAAAAAAAAAAAAAGAAAAAGAAACACCTTAGGTCAATCACCGTTTGTTCCCTCTAAAAGAAAATCCCGCCTCTACAACTGTTGTTGACCTAACACAAATTGCAAAATCAGACCCAGACCTAGACCCATTATGAATTTGGCCTAGAAAGGGTTCATCCCCGAAATTTTCGAGTAAAGTCATCCATTGCTCATTGCACCTCTGGTAATCAGATTATCAGAACAATTTTTCAAAATGCACTTCAAAGACTCTATCAGTCAAGGTTAAAACCTTTACATATCAGCTGAAAAATCAGTACTATACTAATAGATTGATTTATTAGGGCCCTTTTTTAACCCCAAAAAACCAAAACGCCAGAGAAAATTGCAAATCTTAAATTTTAGTAGAGCTTTAAGGCATTTTAGATCTAAATAAAATGGCAACATAGAACAGAAGGTGATGGGAAAGGAGTTCCAATAGACTTTCTTTAGAGGAACATGTAGAGAATCAGTATGCATCATTCAAGGCGATATGACTCGGATCCAGTTGAATTATAAGATAACGGGTTGAGCATAGGGCATTGTATATGGATACAACAATGTTGGTTCTCAAAGATAAGGTAAGGCACAGTTCGGCTTAAGGACCTCTCCACAAGTAGGTAAGTTGTAAGAAGACATGACCAGAAAAAAAAGGAAAAATAAAATAAAATGGGTGGCATTATTTCCATGTTAATTATTAGAGAACAAGAAGAAAAAAAATTACTTAAAAATCTTCAATGCAACCTGAGGTCGGTATGTATTCACTGATAATCTGTTAGACTCTCTCTAAACAACGCATCAATTTGTTAACTAGAAAAAGCAAAAAAAAAAAAAAAAAGACCTTATTATAAATACCCTCCAGGTGCATGTTGTTTATTAGAACAAAAGAGGACTAACAAGTTCAAAAACCATTTAGTCAGATGCCTCGGTTTTCAGGAGTTGAATTGTAGTAAGGGTTCCATTCGAGCCTTGTTAAAGACTTAAATGCAAATGTCCACGATTATGTTTGCTACTGCATCAGATCTGGTCTTAATCAGTGTAGCCAGAAAATAGAAAAATGCTTCCCAAAATAAATGAATAAATAAATAGAAGTGAAACAATGTAGAAAGGCTTCAGAGTCAAATTGTTAAGAGATTCAAACATCCAAGAGATGGCTGCACAAAGAAATTAAACATGTTCCACAATTCCTTCTAGAACTAGCACCATCCAAAGATTCTGCTTCCATGCCTCTTGAATTATAAGATTCTACTTGACTCAAATGAAAGTACAAACAATAAATCCAATAAGATAAAATTATATAGCACATGTTAATAACTGTAAAACACCAAAAGCTCAACCTGTCTGTTCACAATGTATATCAAAGGGTTGTGACAGCACCCCTCACGTGTGGGGCTCCGCACATAGACAGAAATACGCCAAGTGACCATACATGGACAGAAATATGTCCCCACGACCCCGGCTCTGATACCATGTTCATAACCAAAAACACCAAAAGCTAGAGTTGTCAGTGAATCACTGAATGATGTATATCAAAGGGTTCTGACAACATAGACCATGCAAACCTTCCCCCACAAGACTAAAACTGGATGGTTGAGCCAATTTTGATTGAATCACACACTCTGCAAGTTCTCTACTGAAGCTTAGAATCATCCGAGCAAGTTGATAGATGCCAAGCAATCCTAGAGGCCCTTTCTGTCCAACAAAAGCACCCTGTTGTGACAGAAACAAATACAAATTAAAAAAAAAAAATCACACCTCATGTAAGACAAAAATTACCAGCTGCACCTGTGAAAAACTTAGCAGCAGCTTGGAATTTCTTGCTACACATGGAGAATTGTACAGGGAAAATTTCTTCAAGAAGCAACTATTTAGTGTACTTGTAACAAGTGCCACACTCCATGAGATCTAGCCCAATGCCAGCACTATGAATCCTCTGACGCTAATCCTGAGTAGGAGTGGTGCTCCACAGTGGGGCTGACCAACTGAAAATCCAACCTGCTAAATATAAACATTCTCCAAGGTCTGTCCTATTGTAAGATTGACATCATCATCATCATCAAAGCCTTATCCCAACCATGTTGGGGTCGGTCGGCTACATGAATTCTATTTATCCATTCCGTTCTATTTTGAGCTAAATCTTTCGATAAGTGAATATTGTAAGATTGACCATTTGAAAAAAAATATGTGAATAACACAATCTTACGTGTCATTCATTATCCCAGTCTTTATCAATAAGTCACTCTTTCAATAGGACCAACTCCTATTGGGGGTAAAATCAGCAAATACACCATACACCGGGAGGGCTATTATTTTTAGTGGATAGGATTATCAGTAGGTGGGCCCTACCACGGAGATTCACTCCTCCAACTCAGGGTTTCTAGGATTTCTCTACAAGCCAAAGCCTTGACGATCCAGACTCCAATGTCAGGCAAGGCCTACTGTGCACATGCTCTGCTGGCCCAATAAGACCCACTCATGAAGTAGGTCACATGAATGTTGGTCCATTTATCTCATATGCATGACCCACCTTACGATTGAAATGCCCTTATTGTCAGGTTAGGGCGCGTTCACTGCTAGCCCTCTGGGAGTCTGGATGAATGACCAAAATGTGCCACATGTGTGCAAGATTGGAAATATCTGTTTCTTTTAATTGGGTATGAGCAACATATATTATAAATAGAGATAAGAGAAGGCATCAAAAGAGAAGTGCAGTTATAAACTAGAAATGATCCTATGTGTCGTTGGTGTAGACAACAGCTAAAGCATGATTAAACCTAAGGCTCTCCTTTGTTTGATCCAACTCACTCATTTCACATGTTTTTATGTATTAGGCTATCAGCACTAGTCCACACAAGAGGAGTATGGTTAACCGTGATTAATGTAAGCACTGGAGCAATGGCAGCACAGGATCAATTCTCATTTTAACCATATATCAATCCAGTTGTGTTCAATGGGAAGAACATAAAGATATTAATAACTGTTTGAAGATATCAAGGCTTGAAATTCTGATTGAACTCACAATGATTTCATGTTTATTGGAATGCAAGAATTTCAGAATCAAAAGCTACGTAATACCCAACATTCAATAATGTTTCATTTTCCTGTGCATAAAATACCCAAAAAACAGAATCTGACATACATGAATCTGCTGATACTAGACAAGAATAGAGAAAGAATAGAAAGCTAAGTATCATATCAACCATAAGCACACATTTGTATGCATCAGAAGGCTAATTCCGTTTCAAGCTCAAGTTATGTAGAGTATACCGAAAAAGTCAAAATTAGCAATTCTTCTGACTCGGCCTGTCTTAAGATGAATCTCCAATGTGGAGAATGGAGATGGACTATACATGCCAAATAGTCACTTGAAAATCAACAATCAAAGAAATTTAAAATTGAACATTTTCTCATAAACAAACTGTACTTATGAAATGATAAACTAAAGCCAGATATATGTAGAATAAGATCAACATCAATGCCAGTTTATATGTTTGATACCGATTTATATTCGAAATAATGAGGCCACCTATGATCAATCAGACCCTTACAGTTGCAAAGCCCTACTCCCCTCCCCCTCCACACATGCAGGCATGCAAAAAAAAAAAAAAAACCCTTGAATTGGATCTCACCAAGTTGATAGTGAGTGGCCTGTTACCTACCATTAAGATTGAACACAAAAATTTGCACTTGATCAATCAGAGCCTCACTGTTACAAAGCCCTACTCCCCTCCCCCCTCCATCCACGCACGCACGCACGCACGCCATGAATTGGATCTCACCAAGTTGACCGTGAGTGGCCCATTACCTACCACTAAGCTTGAACATAAAATTTGCTCTTGTAAAACCAAACCAAGAGGCTTTAGGATAATTTTAACTGGTTCATATTTGGCCCAGTCCAAATCCACAACAACATCCTTGTCATCCCCCTGACTCCATGAGATTGGCATCCATTTAGAGGGCCTAATTGTATCCTTTTCAAAATCAAACAAATGACCTTAAGTGAAGTACTAAGTCCCAGTTACTCCACAACTAAAGATTAGGGCCTGCTCAGTTGTAAGCATAGTTTTAAATTCTGGTACCAGTGTTCGTGCTGGTGGGGACCGGGATGAGTCGGTGCCGCCCATGCCTGTCCGTGCAACTTGTGCCAGACCGGTACAGCTGCACCAATTTTAAAAGGTGCCAAAATAAATTTAAAAATATAAAATAATAGAAAACTAGTAAAAGTGTGATAATCGAGCTATTTAACAAGTATCCAATCTAAATATAGCAATGCTTATTATGATTGAGTGCTGAGTAGCTGATGCTGTAACATATCACTGCTAGTGTTTTTTTTTTTTTTTTTTTTTTTTTGATAAATGATATAAATAGATCTATTTTAAGCTCAACAAACTTCACCAACTCATGTTATTTTTAGTGGGGCCACCAAGATGCATAAAAGACTAAGAGAGTACATCAATTGAAAGTCTTGGATGTGGTAGAAAATATGTATATCAAGCCATTCAAATGATCCAAGTCTTTTGATCTTGGGGCTTAAAATTTAAAGGGAAAATTATCTTTTCAAAAAGGGTAAATCATTTGAGTTTTTAAGGATAAATTGGTCAAAATACAAAAAAAATAAATAATTGGAAGGTTTCATTTGAATGTGAATTAGAAAATATGTAATCTTGTCCTTTGGTTTTTGGTATTCAAAATTTAAGTGAAAATTATTCTTTTTAACTCAAGGGATATGTTTAAGTTTTTTTAGGATAAATTAGTCAAGAAAAACAGAGGGTCCCATTAATTTTATCTAATTTAAACATTACTCAATGGAGATTTTATTTAAAAAATATTTTAAATGCACAGCCCATGTGGTAAAGAAAAAGTAAGGCCTTTTTGAAAGATTTAAAAATGAGGTGGCCCATATGGTAGAGAAAAGTAAAAGGCCTTTTTGAAAGGTTTAAAAATGAGGTGGGGCGGATTCGAAAACAAGTCATCAAAAAGTAACCTTTAGCATCACTACCACTTCAACTCTCACCTTCTTTAAGTAACTGGGTGCATTATATATATATATATATATATATATATTCTAGCACGACCCTTTGTCCATGCCGATGCCTAACTTGACTTGGTCCGAACCGCACCGAGTCAAACTGGTGCCGACCAGAATTTAATGGTTTGCAAGCATTCGAAGATTACTTTTCTTCAAGCATTTAGAGAATTCGAAATGCTACCACCCCAAGTGGATTCCTAGAATGACAATGGCTGAGTAGCATTCCAAAACGTGGATATCTGAGAATTCTACATATAAAAATGTTATCTAAGAATTCTACATGTAAAAATTGTCATTTGGAATTCCAATTTGCAGAACTCTCCACAATCAAATAAGTCACTTGTAATTCTAGGGAGACAAATATTAGATTTTGTGGACTCAATCCATCAGTTGATGTAATAAATTGATTAATTTCTTTATTTATCAATAAAATTATGCTTTACTTTCATGAGATGAATGTTATTTTATTACTTCATGCACATGACCAATACATATGACATAATGGTTCATGAGTTGAACCGGGTTCCATTAGTATACTAGATGTGATATATGTGCATGGATGAGATCCACACGCGGGAGATATATGTCACAAATCTTATACTTAAACAGCTTCACAACCAGTAATGAGACTGGGCATCTCATTTGATAAGGTTGCAACACTTTGATCATTATGAGATAGTGTGATTTATCTCGATCATCAGAATGTAAGATTCTGGATCACGGTGCTGGTACATTGGATGTATTGAAGGACCATGAGATGCACCTTATGGAATTCTGTCTCAATGATAAGGTATGCTCTCATAATTCCCTAACAATAGGCTCTCAATCCTGAGATATTGATGAACTCAAGTTTCTATCTATTCATTTGCTTTGAGTCACCAATGAGTGAGGCCGACTGTAGGTTAACACCTCGGTGTCTTGGGTATGTGGTAGTAGAACTGTGGGAACGTTGAATGATCAAGATGGAATCTATCTCTATTATTCCCTTGTGCCAATTAATGGATTTGTCATTAGTAAGTGCGCACCCATTTCAATTAAGAGTTAATTGGATGGTATTAATGATTACTGTGATTAATTGGGGCTCAAGGGTAATAAGATGTGGAACTTAGATTGGAAGAGACAGATTTATTCCAATTGATCCACGGATATTGATAGAGGGGCCTACTTGTGGTAATTGGGAAGTTTAGGGTCTTCATTGTAATTTATTCCTAAGACTGGAGTGCAATTGCATTTATATAGTGGTGTTATTTGCAATTAACTGTAGGCCCGGATTGCACATGAGATGTGAGGTCGCGGTGTTCCAGTTGGAGCCAGCTTTATAAGGAATCCCTAGTGGTCCCCACGCTAGCCCAAGTTATTGGAAAATACTAATCCGACTTGAACTCTAGAAAGAAGGGATTAGAAAGGAGAAAGTTGCTAATTGCTTTGGAAGTAAGACTTCTATTTCAATTAAGCAAGGAAGAGATTTGAAAATATATAGAATCTCTTGGACGTCCAATAAGAGTCTCTCTTAAGCCCAAAACCCTGTTTGTGCAAGAGTTGCATGAATTTCTCTCTCCTTCTCTCTTCTAGTTCCTTGGAGTTTCGAGTTGGAATTTCTCCTAGAGATTCCACCAATCTTCTTGAGAAAAGAAATCCAATTCGGGTCATAGCATGGAAGGCTAAGAGGTGTTGAAGATTCTCATCATCAAGTAGAGTCGCAACTTCTCCATTAGAGCATTACGGATCTCCAAAGGTATGATTTACTTCTTGTATGTCGTAGATTATTATGGATGTTTAGTGCTGTGTGATTCTGTCTTTTAGATAGAATATTTACTATATATGGTCACGAGATTGAGGGTAATATATCCTGGATTGGGTTTTGGTCTTATGAATAGTTTATCCCTGTGCCAAGTGGGTCAAAAGTTAGAAACTCTATCCACGAGACCCACCTACTTCCAACAACAAAAACTTTAGTTCTGTCAAAAGTTCTAGGAAAAAGAGAAATCTTGTCAGGAATGTAAGATAAGTCCCCCCCCCCCCCCCCCCCCCCCACAACAACCCCGCCTCTCCCACCCTCCAGCAAAAAAATAGAATAAAATAAAATAAAACGAACCCCCACCCTCTTTATTTGTGCTACCATAAATAATAAATCTCTCAACAATGCATTGGATATCCTAACCAAACAACACAGGACAAAGAATTGTAACACTACCACATTAAATTTATACAAAATTGAAAGATATTATTAGTTATGATATCTACCAATGTGCTTCACTTCAAGTGCCATCCGGTAGATGTCCGACATAAGCAGAAGTGATGTCTTAAAACATAGGTAAAACAATTACTCATAATACCAATACCAATGTATTGTATGCATAGGCCATGTGAACAAAATCATTTGATGATTCATGAATCAAATATTCACTCACTCAAGAACACCTTATCTTTGAACTACGGTCAATTAGAAATATATTTATGTAATTTTCGGACAAAAATTGACAGATTCCATTTAAAAACAGAAAAAAGAAAATTGACAACTTAAAATGCAAAAAAATAAGATGCAAGCAAAGCCAATTATAATGTTAGTTGTAGCAGCAGCCAAACTTAACTTGGTTTCAATAGCACTGAAGTAGTCTTTGATCAACATCATTCGAAGACTACACTGAATCTCCACTTTGTTTTGTGTGCTTCTGTGGTGAAATAATAACAATGAAAAAATCTTCACTAAACAACATGCAAATGGTTCTTCCCTTTTTTCCTGCTTTGAGAACCCAATGTATGAAGTCAATTGTTCTGAATTTGATACTCAATAATAGACAGTGACATAATGAGTCTAAAGCAAAAATTGATAAAAGTTTGATTCACCAAAACAAGAGAGAAGAAAACAAAAACAATTGAACCCTCACTTTTCTACAGCTTCACTACCGCGAACAGCAGACAGATGAGCAAGTTGCTGTATTGCATCAAAATTACTTTGATTCATTGCTTCTTTGTTAAATATAGCATCAGATAGTACAACTGCTGATGCACCTTGGATAATGTAGGTTTCCAATAAATCTGCAAAAAGCAAAATGATAATATAGATTTTCCACACAGAAAATAGGTAGACATATAATGATGCTGTTAAAATGGCGCTTGACACTTGTTGCTAATAGATGCATTCATGGTATGAGGAGAGTACCATTGGGTGGTGCTCAGATCGGGCTATGGTCTTTTCAAACCCAGCCCATTTGGCAATTGGGCTCAGAGTTAGGCCCAGCCCAGCCCAGCCACATAGGCCTACATATCAAGTCACTTGAATTTTAGAGAGAAGTAGAGAATATAGAGGAGGAAGATAGGGTTTTACAAGAAGAGGAAAAGACAGAATAAATAAGGAGAGAACTGTTGCAGCTGAAAGGAGAGAGTAGTGCATCTTACTAGTGCACAAATGCCTCTTTGTTTATTCTAAAGGATGAATGGCCAAAATCACAAGATTACCCTTTTATAGACGAAAAGACGCATAAACCCCTACTGCCCCTTATGTCAATGGAGGCCAATTCCAGGCCCATCAAGAAATAACTCATATGTGATTCAGTCAAAGACAAGCTGTGAATTAGATACTGTACACAAATTGATTTAGCTTAATCTAGATCTGATTGTATAGATTGTATGCCTGATTAAAGGCTTGACCATTTTGATTGATTCGGCTCACAGCCCTATATATAATGTAAATTGTTGATCTCATAAGGGATACAGATTCTCTCCCAGTTTTCCATCTCCAATTTCTAACATTTCTTTGAGATGACATGGTATCAAAGCTCTAGGTCAAGGGTTCGAGTCGTGGGAGCACCGTCATGAGGGTGGGGATTGTTAGGCAGAGGTGTGCCACAATACCGCTCCCTACGACCACTCTAAAAACAGGCTTGCAGGTGCGATGTTGAATGCCTTAAAACATTGAGTTGTGCCTTTACCATCACCAATTGGTTTTGGTAGGAATGGTAGCTCAATGGGTGCATAAGATCCTACAAATGGTATTAGAGCCCCTGAGTTGCAATTCTAGTCTCCTAAGTGATTAGAGAGAAATCAAACTCTCCTCCTTGGTGCAGAACAGATCAAGGATCTGTTTCAGTTGTCTCAGACTTTCCTTAGCCAAAGCATCTATTGTTGATCATAGCCGATCAACAGTGGCCCACCTGGCGGTGATCATCCAAACTTTGCTGGCAACCACAACAGATCTGGTCGCCCACTTCTTCTCATTTTTTTGGTGATTTTTTCACAATTTTTAACTACCTAAAGGTAGGTATTTTGCTCAATCTCATGATTTCCCAATTTTTGACACTTTTTTTCATCACAACCGTCCAAAAGCTTGGATCTGAGGAATCTTCAGACCAGATTTCATCATAAGGAAGCCATCTCAGTCTTCAAATCAGATCTATCCCTTGATTTGCTTTCCAATCAATTTGTGGGCCCCACATTGTGCTCCAGATTGTGCTCTAAATGCAAGCCTGGGGGTCGCCTGAATGGGTTTTTCCTCTGTTTCATCATTTCTTCTCAATTTAGCAGATCAGGTTGGATAACTCTGCTATGGATAACAGTTCTGACCAGTATTTTCTTATTGTTCTATATCCCTTGTTGTTGCTGCTTGCTATTAGTGATTTCCGTTGGTTTTTCTTATTCATAAACTACTGTTGGTGCATACTGTTGCTAGTTTCTGATTGGTAACTGCTGCTGGTCTTTTCTGATTGCTTATTACTGTTTTCGTTCTACTTCTACACCTGTGATTAACTGTTGTTGTTTCTGATCTCATGGATAAAACTAAGAAATTTGAAATTTCCGTTGTTCGATATAATGGAAAAAACTATGCGTCTTGGGCATTTCAATTCCAATTATATCTTGAACAAAAAGAACTTTGGGGCTATATTGATGGGTCTGAACAAATCCCTGCTGATGATACCAAAAAGATCCTCTCATGGAAACCTAAAGATGCAAAAATTAAATCTTGGCTCCTTTCCTTTGTAGAATCTAATTTCAATTTGCATCACAGACCATGCAAAACCTCAAAAGAAATGTGGGAATACCTAAAAAAGGTTTATTACCAAAACCATGCCGCTCACCAATTTCAACTAGAATTTGAAATTGCAAATGACACTCAAGGGACGCTGTCCATACAAGACTATTACTCAGGATTTCTAACCCTCTGGTCTGAATATGATGAAATCAAATTTGTGGATGTGTTTGAGGGACTTCTTCCTGAACTTCTAAAACTTCAACAGAATAGTCATTGAGATCAGTTTCTGATGAAGCTTCGCCCTGAGCATGAATTGGTTCACTCTAGCTTGATGAATCGAGCTCCTCTTCCTACAATAGATGAGTGTCTTCAAGAACTACTACACGAAGAACAACGCCAAATGACTAAAGCCATTCTTGAACAAAAGGCTCCTGAAAACATTGTTCCAGTTGCATATGTGGCTAAAGGTTGCCCATCACCTTGTGGCATGAGTACAGTAAAATGCAACAGCTGCAATAACTTTGGTCACTATGCTTCATAGTGCAAATATAAAATGTGCAACTATTGCAAAGCCTCCAGAAATGTCATTTCGGAATGTCGGAAATGTAAAAAGAATCATGTCTCTCATGCCTATACTGCCACCACTAATCCTCCTGCAACTTTTGAACAAGGTGATTCTTCTTTTACACTATCAAGTTCTTCTGCAGACTCTGTTGCCTCTGCAAAATCTGCATCCACTGGTTCTATCACTCCTGAGTAAGTACAGCAAATGATCATCAATGCATTTTCCGCCATTGGCCTTTCTGATAAGAACTCAAATCTCTCCTCTACTTCGTACGTAGACTCCGACGCCACCAATCATATGACCTCATCACCTTCATCTTTGACAAACATCGTTGAATATAAGGGTAACCTTAAAATTCAAACTGCTGATGGCAAAAATTTACCCATTGCTGCTTTTGGTGACGTCCATAGTTCATTGCCATTAAAAGATGTTTTTGTTTCCCCTCGATTAACCACAAATCTCGTCTCTGTTGGGCAATTAGTTGACAATAATTGCAACATCTCATTCTCTTTGTCTAGTTGTGTTGTCAGGACTAGGAGTAGGGGAAGGTGATAGCGAGGGGGCCTAGACAAAGACGACTATTTTCCCTATGTACCCACAATTATGGAGAACAAAAATAAGTTGTTTTGATTTTCAATTTTGAATAATGCTCAAATGTGGCATATTAAGTTAGGACATCCAAATTTTAGATCTTTGTCTACTTTGTGCAATTCCGGATTATTAAATAATTCTAATGCTTGTGTTCTTTTTTATTGCAGTGCATGTAAGTTAGGAAAGAGCAAAACCATTCCTTTTCCTAAATCTACATCTAGTAGCAAAGCATGTTTTGATATGATTCACAATGATGTGTAGGGAATAGCTCCTCATGTATCCCATGGAAGTTATAAGTATTTTGTTACATTTATTAATGACTATAGTAGATTCACCTGGATTTATCTGTTACATTCAAAATCTGCTATCTTTGCTGCATTTCAAATCTTCATAACATGTGTAAAAAACCAATTTTCCAAGTGTATAACAACCTTGTGGTCAGATTCAAGGGGGGAATATGTGTCTACTGCCTTTCAACTCTTTTTACACAGAAATGGAATTGTACGTCAACGGACATGTCCATACACTCCCCAACAGAATGGGGTTGCTGAGAGAAAGAGTCCACATCTTCTTGATGTTACTCGGACTCGCCTTCTTGAGTCTTCAATACCTACCCATTTTTGGCTAAGGCTTTTACAACAGCAGTATATCTCATAAACCGGTTATCATCCCCTTCCATTAACAATGAAAGCCTGTATTTTCAACTGCATGGGACTCAACTTTCGTTCAATCAGATCCACCCTTTTGGTTGTGTATGCTTTGTCTTTCTTCCTCCACATGAAAGAACAAAACTCACTACTCAATCCCACAAGTGTGCATTTTTAGGTTATGCTCATCATAAAAAAGGCTTTGTCTGTTATGATCCTATTACGAAACGAAACAAGATTTCCCAAAATGTTGTTTTTTTCTAGAAAATCAATATTTTTTCCACAACTACCGGGACCCATTGGAATCTAACACTAGAATTCTCTTACTTAATTTTTCTGAAAAAACAAAGACTTCGAGGTTTAACCCTAATTGTGTGTATCATTGAAGGGAAAAAGCTTCCACTATAGGCCCGCAGCCTCTAGATCCTTCAATGACAAATGGTCCGCTTCCGGTAAGTACCTTGCATCGCTCCTCAAGGCCTTCTCGTTCTCCTGATCGCTATGGTTTTCCCCATGCTTCCCTTATGGCCTCTCTATCTTCTACCTCTATACCTAACTCCTAATCATAGGCCGTGCAACTTGACTATTGGAAATAAGCTATGCAAGAAGAACTTAGTGCGCTAGAGACGAATCATACTTGGGATATTGTGGATTGTCCTTCTACTGTCAAACCTATCGGATGCAAGTGGATTTATTCCATCAAACTTAAATCTGATGGTTCCTTGGAACGGCACAAAGCTCGTCTTGTTGCCTTGGGAAACAGACAAGAATATGGCATAGAGTATGAAAAAACATTTGCTCTGGTTGCCAAAATGACCACTGTTCGGATACTTCTTGCAATTGTTGCCTCTCAATCATGGCCATTATATCAAATGGATGTGAAAAATGCATTCCTTCATAGTGATCTAAAAGAAGAAGTCTATATGAGAATTCCTTAAGGAGTTTCTTCTCCTTCCAAGCGTTCTGTTTGTCGATTGCAGAGATCTCTTTATGGCTTAAAACAGGCTCCTCGGGCATGGTTTGACAAGTTTAAAACAACATTGATTCACCTGAAGTTTGCTCAGAGTCCTTATTATCCATCCCTTTTCTTCAACACACCTCTACCGGTGTCACTGCTCTTGTGGTGTACGTCGATGATATTATCATCACAGATACCGATGCTGAAATGGTTACACAACTTCAGACGTCTCTAAGCAATTTCTCCCATATGAAAGATTTGGGTGCATTACTTCTTGGGCTTGGAAATCCAACAAAATTCCAATGGTCTTATCCTTAATCAACACAAATATACAATGGACCTAATTACTCTTGTTAATCTTCAAGAATCCACTCCGGTGGATACTCGATTGGAAGTCAATCGAAAATTATGAAAGATGATGGTGAGTTGCTTTCTGATCCTCATATGTATCGGCGGTTAGTGGGAAGTCTAGTTTATCTCACTATCATTCAACCAGATATATCTTATGCATGAACCTCGTAAGCCAAATTATGAGCGCTCCTTGTCATCTTCATCTCACAACTATAAAACGGATTATTCGATACCTATTAGGGACTCCAACTCGTGGCCTATTCTTTCCAAAAGGGACCTCTACTCATTTGACAGCATACGCTGATGCGGACTGGGTAGGCTGTTCTAATACATGGCAATCCACAACTGGATGGTGCATGTATCTAGAAACTCTTTAATATCCTGGAAATGTTAAAAACAAGAATGTGTATCCAAGTGCTCATTAGAAGCAGAATATCGTGCAATGTCCTCCGCTTGCTCTGAAATCTTGTGGCTTCATAGTCTTCTGTCTGATCTAGGATTTGCTCAATCTACACCAACTCCTTTCCATGCAGATAATACTGGTGCCATTTGCATCACGGAAAACCCAGTCATTCATGAAGGCACCAAATATATCGAAGTTGATAGTCATTTTATTCGTGATGAATATATGCGTGATGTTATCAGTCTTCCATTATGAAGCACGGACACTTGTATAGGGTCCCCGTGTCCGTGTCGGACACGTGTCGGACACGGACACAGCTCGAACACGGCCGAACACGTGTCCGACACGCCAAAAACATGTCCTGTCTTTTTTTAAAATTTTTTAAGATGCGGACACGACTCGGACACGGCTCGGACACGGGGTGGACACGTCAGGACACAGCGAAAAGAAAAAGAAGCTTCTACTGTTTTTTTTTTTTTTGCTGCTGTTTTTTTCTTTTTTTCAAAATTGTTGCAATAGGTTTTTTTTTTTTTTTTTTTTTGCCGCTGTTGTTTTTTTTAGTCTTTTCAGAATTTCTGCTGCTATTTTTTTTTTCATTTTGTTTTTGCAGCTGCTGTTTTTTCTAATTTGCTGCTGCTGTTTTTGTATAGTCTTTTCAGAATTGCTGCTGCTGTTTTTGTTTTTTTTCTAGAATTGTTGTACTGTTGCTGTTTATGTTTTCTTTCTTTCTTTCTTTTCCGAACTGCCACTGCTGCTTTTTTTTTTTCAGAACTATTGCTGTTGCTGCATTTTTTTCCCCAAAACTGCTGTATGTTTTTTTTCATAGTTTATTTTTCAATTGATGCGCCAAAATTAGAGGTTGTGCTATTTACTGATGATGGAAGTGTTGGTGGGGATGATGATGCCATTGAAGTTGTGTCAAATAATGAATCATGAATGAAGCAAGGATTTTATTTTATTTTATTTTTTATTTATGGAGCAGGGTAATGGAGGAGGGATCTTTTTTGTTGTTTTGATTATGATGTAATTGTGACTTGTAATGTTGATGATGTACTATGGCCTACTATTGTATTACATTATGCAATACGGATTTTATTTTTGACTTTTCTAGTATTACTTATGTTTCTTCTTTATTAATTGTGACATTATGCTTCTTAATTTGGCCAAAAATATAGCATTCTTTAATTTTATGATAATATATAAATATATATATTTATTATTTGCCGTGTCCTAGCCGTGTCTGTATCCTAATTTTTTAGGATTTGCCATATCGCCGTGTTCGTGTCGTGTGGTATCCGTGTCCCATGTCCGTGTCTGTGCTTCTTAGGTCTTCCACATGTCTCTACAGAGTATCAAATTGTCGATATCTTCACTAAGGGACTACCGAAGCCTCGTCATCAATTTCTTGTTTTCAAATTGTTGCTGTATGATCCTCCTGCATCAATTTGAGGGGGGGGGGGGGGGGGGGGGGGGGTGTCAATGGAGGCCCATTCCAAGCCCATCAAGAAATAACTCATATGTGATTCAGTCAAAGATGAGCTGTAAATTAGATGCTGTACACATTGATTTAGCTTATATTATGGATCCAGATCCGATTGTATAGATTGTATGCCTGATTAAAGGTTTAACCATTCTGATTGATTGGGCTCACAGCCCTATATATAATGTAAACTGTCAATCCCTTAAGGGACACAGATTTTCTCCCAGTTTTCCATCTCCAATGCCTAACATCTTTTTGAGATGACACCTTACACTATATCATAAAAAAAAAACTGGGACCATTACACTAGATTCCTAATAAAGCACAGGACCTTTTAAGAAAATATCATTCCAGTGAGGGTTACTATAAGCAATATCCACATAACAAATCTCTATTAAATTATGAATTAATACATTGGCTGGTGTTGGGTAGGTTTCAAAAAGGATTGGAGGTCACTATAGGATGCTAAAGGTCACTCTAGGATGCTAACTTTTGTGGGCTGCAAACTAGTTAACCAGAAAATAAAAAGCAGCATTTGATGGCTAGGTCAGTCCAGATGCTGAGTCTAGAGTGACGACTCATAGAGCTTGTGATGCTATGGATCAAGCCTTAGTTGATTTGGAAGTTTCAATCAAGCATTCTACATGTATATATGGTGCTAATCAGACAACCCCTCATATTATTAAGAATCCAATTCTACATGAGAGAATCAAACATACTGAAGTTGACTGGAACTCATTCCAAACAAAGAACATCAGAGAGGTCATTCATAAGTCATCCCAAAAAAAAAAAAAAAAAAAAAAAAAAACAATAAGAGAGGTCATTCGTAAGTCATCCACAAAAAAAAAAAAAAAAAAAAAAAAGTGTACATGTAAATCATAAGTGAGGTTAAAGATCAACTGTCCGAGGTTTATACTAAGTCTTTTGGTAGTTCAAGTGTTCCACCATGTTCTTGACAAGTTGGGTATGATCAATACCTATGTGCCAGCTTGAGAAGGAAGCAATGGAGATCGACAGTATTAGTATTAGAAAATTGTTTATTGTTATGTTAAATAGTGACGCTGTTTAGATGTGACAACATGAATTCCCTTGGCCCAGGACAAACTGGAATTGCGAAAAAGGACTCATGTAGCTAACCCCAACATAGTTGGGACAAGGCTTTGATGATGATGATGATGATGATGATGATTTTTATTAGTGGTGGCATGCTTGTTGCCTTGTATTTCCTAAGCGGGCATTCTAATTTGATTTAAAAAAAAAACTATGAATGAAATCAGTTGATGCTCTCTCTCTCTCTCTCTCTCTCTCTCTCTCTCTCTCTCTCTCCATCTTTTCCCCTAATTAATCTATCTATTATAATATTAAAGAAAACGACAGTTTACTGTTTTCATTTGATACCTTGTACCAATGTTGGATTGCAATAGATGTACCCTTACTAAAACAACTTAGGCCAAAAATTTCAGTTGAGAGAATCCTAACACCTCTACTCAGGGCGAGCAGACTGTTAAGAACAAAAGTAAAGCAGTGTTTTCCATTCAAAAGAAAAGAAAAAAAAATGAATATATAGGGTCATATATTGTAGGAGGTTCTCAATGCATGAGACAAATTGACAATCCAAGTAAACTAAAAAACACATATGTTTGGCAGAGATTGTAATCATCAAGAAACTAAAAACTAGTGGCAAAAGATATCTCCATTCCATAATAACGCTTATTTTTCATATGAAATTAAGAAAAAACAAAGGAAAATATTCAGGTGATATTAGAACAAGAGTGCAATTTGCAGCATCAATATCACCTATTGTTATTCCTTGAGAAGCAACCATTGGAACATGAGAGAATGGTTTCTTAATTGCTGATATATATTGAGCACCTCCTAATGCAGAGATTGGATACACCTAGTATAAAGAATTCAAGAAACACCAATTAGTAAAAGCTAGGCTTATATTTGCATCTTGCAACAAGAGAAACTTCATGGAAACTCACCCACCATATGCGAAAGAAATACTTGTGCAAACCCAGACAGTCCAAATCATTTGCCCCAGAGAGAATGTGTTACAGCAAAAAAAAAAAAAAAAGTGATTTTTTTTTACAGATTACTAACAAGGCAGTTGGTGGCCTTCTAACTGATGGTCAAGAAGAAAAATTAGCTGTCTAAATTCAACAGATAAAATCAAATGGTCAATATGGTCTCTGGGCTATGTTCCACCCTTGATGAAATAGGCTAGAAGAGAAAAGTTGACAGCAAACAAAGCAACCACAGAAAGAGGGATAAGACTACAATGATGATGATCACTTCATCTACAACTAAGACTGCTATTTTAACAGTCTTAGTGGAGTATTACATCTGAGAGATGTTTGGTTGATGAGTTCCCATATGGAAGATATAGATAGAATCTATTCCCAGCTGTGAAATTCCCTTCTTTCTAAATTCTGTGACAACATGATAAAGCATTCAAAAGAATAGTTCTCTTAAGCAAGCTGTCTTACACTGAAGTGTCTTTATTTTCTATTGTAAACTTGTCGTATCAAAACAATAAACAAGTAAAAGGCCCAAGGAAATGTTTTGTTGTGGACAGGAAGATACTTTAAGATACAACAACCCCTGCATAAGGCTCCTTTTTTTCACTGCTCTTGTTACAATTTTTTTTTTACCTTTCTTTTTTGTTGGAAGGACCCTGGACATCTATTACTTTCAAGGGGGAAGAAGTAGCCACAGAGAATATGTGCAAATGAAGGTGGACAGGCCTGCCTCATGGATCATGATCAGAAGTGTTTACATTGAAGATGTAACCTGCTAATAGATTAAAAAAAATAGCCAAAACCTATCTAATAATAATTAATGGAAGTGGTAGGACATTCTTTGTTTTATTATGGAACGCCATAGATAAAACTAGAAAAGTGAATGCATGCCCGCAAGAGAGAGAGAGAGAGAGATACACATGTACAGCACAATCATTATGTAACTATGATTAAAGGTAATCATCTATGATGCCCAGATACGGACATAGGTACAGATACGGACACGGGGAATGAGGGTTTGATACGCCGACTTGAAAATTTTAGGATACGGATACAGGTACGGCATTTCAAAAAATATATACATATAAATACTTATTGTAGTGCTCAAATATTACGAGGCCCACTGTGTGGATCAAATTTTGAATGAGGTGGGCCTAACAGTATCTTAACATAAAAGAAAATAAAAGAAAAGAAAAAAAAGTGGCCCTAGTGTCTTGGTTGGCCTAGTAGCTCAACATTAAAATAGAAAGAAAAAAAAAAGAGCCTAATGGGCCCGTTCTCATTAATAAAATGTGATAGGTTTTTTTGCCCCTTTTGCATCTTTAGGGCATCATCGAACGAAAAAGAAGAAGAATGAATGAATAAGAAGAAGAAGAGGTGTACATGGCACCTGAAGTTAAAAGCTCGAAGCAGCACTAGTAGCAGAAAGCAACACAGTGGTCTACCACCTAGTTGAAGAAACAACCTGTCAAAACGAAAGCAGTAGGCCCTATCAGTTTAGTTATCTTCTTCCTCGCTACCACTTTCTCCTCCTCCTCTTCTCCTCCTTTTTTACTTTCCTTTTGATCAAACTGAGAGAAGACTCATTTAGGAGTAAATTGGTCAAAATGGACAAAATCTATCGTAATTTTGGATAAAAAATGTTGCATAGCCGTATCCTAAAACTAGAGGCCGTATCCAAGCCGTATTTTGCCGTATCCCATACCCGTATTCATATCATATCTATCACTACGGATACCACAGGGCATTTGGAGTATCCGGGTATCATAGGTAATCATTATCCTAATGCTATTCTAGATATATAATCCTATAGTGCAACCCTAACATTGTTCTAGGCTTGGTTGTGTTTTTTTTGTTTTTTGTAACTTATCCCATTAAACACTTCAATGTCACCGTCTTTTCTAACTTTTATCATTCAATAAAAAGGTAAATAGAACCATTTTACCTATAAAAAAGGCAGCTTGTCGTGGTAGGGGGTGGTTTGGTGGAGAGATTATAACTTCTCTCACTGAATAAGGATGCGTACTAATGAATGCATTTTATTTTTCAGAAGGAGATTTGTAGATGATGACAAATCGTAACATATATTTCATTTTTTTTAAAAGAGGTTATGATGATACAATAAAAAGAGAACATAGTACAATAGTGTTTACTTGTAGCCATTGCATAAAGGCGCTCATATAAGAGATATATACCAAGCACCATCCCGCAAGAGCTGCGCTATCATAGCACTAAAATTACATGAACAATCTACCTCTTGTTTCCAGCATCCCATTAGCACTCCTGCTAATATGTTGAAAAGAAATGCAACATTCCGTACTTAACTACTTTATCTCGTTGAAATGGAATTGCATCTTGCAAGGTCCGATAAAGGTTCTTGCCTAAGATACAACGTTAATAGTCACTTTTCATTATAAGGCCACACTGGAAAAGGCACTGATATATGCAAACAGCTTCTAAGATGTAATACCTAGGTATGGATAGGCCCATATTCTTCCAAAACTAATTTAATTTCTGGGGCCTTAATTTTTATTTAATAATGCCTTAATTTGTATTTAATTATTATCTGTATTGTGGGCCAAGAATATGTTGGAAACATTAGATTATTGAGCTGTGGGACCCCCAATTATATAGTAGTTTTATTAGAAGTATCATAAGAGTATCATGATGGGGCCCAAAACCCACATGTGGCACATGACCCAAACCCATACGGCCCATTTGGGTAGTTTACTTGTAAAGTGGTGTGAAATGAAGCCTCGTTTAAGAGACATGAAAAGATAAGGGAGGCATATCAAAAGTAATAAAAAAATTCAAAATTCCTCCTTATTTAAAAAAAAAAGTAAAAAAGCAACAATTTTGAGCCATTAAATGACAAAAAGTCGTCTACCTTTTAGTAAAAGAAACAAGTTAAAAAGATTCTTTATCAAGACACGAAAGACAAAAGGCCATCACATCATGATTACACTCTCTCATATTTTACTCTCTTTTGATTTGAGGCTTCACTTTAAATTCATTTTACAAGTGAGTTGTCAAATAGACCTTAAAGGG
The DNA here is from genome assembly GCA_037013555.1 of Sextonia rubra. Classification (NCBI taxonomy): domain Eukaryota; kingdom Viridiplantae; phylum Streptophyta; class Magnoliopsida; order Laurales; family Lauraceae; genus Sextonia; species Sextonia rubra. Next base: position 73,902,318 of record JASUAD010000001.1, read on the forward strand.
CTAGGCTCGTTTCCCAAGAAAGAGTCCTTAGGAGTACTTAGACTGCAACTCCAGTTAACCATGATATAACCATGTTCCTCTTATTCTTCTTCTCATATATCTTTTTGTTTCACTTGAGAGAAAGAGAGAGAGATAGAAACCCTAATTGATTTGTGTGGGAACTTTAGAGAACGAGGAGATTCACAAGGAAGATGAAGAAGATTAGCCACGTGGAGCGTAGCAGATGGCATATTCGAGACCTCAAATCGAGCATGCGACGAGTAACTTCACAAGGTGAGTAGGTTTTCTAAATTGATGACATGGAGATTGGTGAAAACATGTAGTAATCACATTATAAACCCTAGGATTGTTGATTTCAGTTTTGGTTGATGTGCATGCAAATGGGAACAAGGGAAATTGATGAAGCCCTAGAAGCTATCAAGCCCCAACCACCAATGGAGAAGATTGTTGGGGCTAAACCCCAATATGGTGGGAACTAGGTTGGCTTGACACCCATATGGGTGAAGGCCCACCACGGCCAACCCCCATGAGGAGTGGTGCCATGTTGGCCAAACCCCATGTGGGTGGAGATTAGGGCTGGCCGGCCCCTAGATGGGGTTGGGGACTGATCCTATCCTGCAAACTTGAGTTTGGGCATTCCCGGCATTCGCAAAAACCCTAGATCTATGAGTGTTGATGATTAGCAATTACATAGAGATTTCTAGACTTGGTCTATAATGCACAAAAGGGGTTTGATGAATACCACCTATAGTAATGACTTGGGGTTTTGCTATGTGTTTGATTGAATGATATGTTCACTACATGATTTACTATTTGTTCGAATATCCTTAAAGCATGAGGTTTCCTCTTTCTAATCATTGTTTGCATGTGGCTGTTGTTGATTTGATTAAATAAGAACAAAATTTAGATTTGATCATCAAACATGGAAACAAAAACATGTGTTTAACATGAATTATGATGAATCCTCAGGTGCAATAAGAGGAGAACCTAAATAAGGATATGCGACAAAGATAATTCCAGCACGTTCTCTTGAGAATTTGAAAGGGCTATGCTGGCCGCACTCCACCTGGCTGAACCAATGGGCTAGCCAGATTGGTAGTTTGGAGTAGGTCTTGACAATTACTTAAGTGGAAGAAGTCCCCAAGAAGATAAACTTGGAATCTAATGAATTAATGAAGGTGGATCTAATGAATTAATGATGGTTTCCAAATCTGAACTTTTATAATAAATAATAAAAATAATAAAAATAAAACACTAGCTAAAATAACGCACATGAGGAGTTTAACGAAAAACCACACACTAGAACAACCCTTTACATGCCTACATAAGGGGAGATATACTGTGACATCTTTATATTGATTTAATAATAAAAATCTAATGCTGTTTATGAGTTGAAACGGGGACTAATAAACAGTAATGTGAGCAATCCACCATAAACAGGACCAATTTCGTAATGGAGTGGGCATAGACAAACCTGGCCACTATCAATTTGTCATGCACCATGGGAAGATATCAGCATGGACTTTTGTGTTAGGACTGCCAAAAACATCCAAAAAAGTTGATTCCACCTTAGTTGTGGTTAATAGTGTCTCTAAGATGGCTCATTTTATTCTATATACCACCATAACAGATGCTTTTAAAGTCGCTCAATTGTTCTTCAAGGAAGTTGTCCGTCTTCATGGACTTCCGAAGACCATTGTTTATGATTGTGATACCAAGAGTATGAGTTAATTTTTGGAAGACTTTGTCAATGGCAACCAAGACAAAGCTCAATTTTTCTACTGCTTACCACCATCAAACTGATGGCCAAACAAAGGTAGTAAATGGACAACTATTACAGACACTTGTTCATGAACATATCAAAACATGGGATCAGGTTTTACCTATGGCTAAATTTGTTTACTAAAATTCAATCAATCGCTTCACCGACATTTCTCCATTTGAAGAAGTAACAGGTGTTCATTTTCGCTTGCCTATTGGTCTAGTTCCATTACCTATGGAAGTTCAACCTAGTGCTAGAGCAGATGACTTTATCAAATACATGCAATAGGTACATGATGAATTTCGATGCCATATTATTATTAGCAATAACATTTGCAAGACTCGTGGACAAACATCGTCATTTCATCGAGTTTTCTAAAGGAGATATGGTTATGGTACAAATCCATCTAGAACTATTACCACTAAGAGCTAATAAGAAGTTCCATGAAATGCAAGGCCATTCACAGTTTTGAAGAAGCTCAGCAACAATGCCTATACTCTTGAGTTACCATCAAATCTTAGAGTCAACCCAACCTTCAATGTTGAAAATGATGAAGAACTTGAAGAATAGGCCATTGCCTTACCATCTACCAATAAAATCATTGATGTTCTCAATAATCAGTTTGTTTCTACTCATCAAGGAGGATTCTAGAGGTCCCTTGTCCATTGGCAAAATCATCCGATCTCCAATGCTACATGGATTACTATTACTGACTTCCACTCCGGCACTTGAATCCAAATCTCCATGAATATTATCAAGCTAATAACTTGCTAGAGTCGAGTTTTTCTAAGCTTCAGGGAGATAGTGCAATACCTGTTAAAATTGGCCCATGTAAATATTAGCCCATGTATACTAAATGGGCCTTGACCGTGGGTAGGACATACTCATAAGATGCAATAAAGTGTACACTATTCTTTCCTCTTATGTATGATTCAATAGTTGCACATAGGATAAGTGTACTGATTGAAGCCTTAAGGCAATTACAGGTTACAAAAGGGAGGATACATTGACTCTCAAGATAGAGTAATCCTTTCCACAAAACACTCTCTTTCATGATAGTATATGGAATGACATGGTATCAGAGCCCATGAATGACCACAGGTCTCAATCGATCACCAATAATCAGAGCTAGAGAAGTAGGGTTGTAAATGAGTCCCCAATTCTCCAATTACCTGAAGGTTCCGACCCATTAATAACCGGGTTTGGGTCTTTATTTAGGAACCGATAAGTAAATAAATCCGAGTCTGGATCCTATTTGTGGACCCGTGACCTAAACGGTTCCAGGTCTGGTTCCACCTTGGTTTCGGCCGGTGGACCCAAGACCTGACATATTACCTTAATTTTTGAAAATTTTTCCTAAAAGTCAACTTTTCTCTCAAGTATTCTCTGCACAGACCCTGACCCAGACCCAAACCCGTCCCATACACGGTTCCGGTTCCAGGTTAATTTACTCCTTAATGGTTCCGATTCCGGATCCAGGAAACTAGTTCCAAAACGGTTCCGGTTGACCCGAACCGGAACCGACTCGTTTACCACCCTATAGAGAAGATTATTGATGCACTGAAGATCGTTGGAGGCTTCATCTCATCTAGGGTCAAGAACTGGAAGATCATCAAAGCGTCCTAACTTTGATCATGTCGACACACAGAGAAGGCACCATGCTAGTCGACCGAATATTCTAGGAATTCTGAAGATTTTTCTAGATTTTTTCGATTATCAAAGGTAGGCCATCTTCTCTAATTTATGGTTTATGGATATTTTGTAATAGTTTTCATCAAATCCGTCCAATATCTTGTGACGGTCATCATTAAGATACCTTGAGGGTATTGCATGTTGACCAAACCTCGGAAACTATCCTAGGCCCCCACCCGATCAACTGATCACATTCCAACAAGGTCGCCTGACCTATATTGCACTAATTCTGTGATCTAGTCACAGATCTAGAGAATCTATGGGGTCTATTTGTCAATCACGGTTAACAGTTTGGGTTTTGGTTGCAACATCTAAGTTTTTCTTCAATTTCATCACATCACCTTGTGATTTAGGCCTTCTAGGACCTGTTGACATTCTATCCACTTTTTTTTTTTTTTTGGCTAACTGATTCCTCTATTTCATTGATTTGCATCTCTTTAATACTACATTGCTAATGGATAAGACTAAATTTTCAATAATAAAATTTAATGGAAAGAACTATACCTCCTAGGCCTTCTAATTACAAATTTACCTTACTGGCAAAAGGCTATATGGTCATGTTGATTGGACAAATAGTAAACCAAATGAAGAAAAAACCTTGGCCAAGTGGGAAACTAAAGATACGCAAATCATGAGTTGGATTTTAGGGTCTGTGGATTGGCAATTTATTCTACATGTCCATCCCTACAAGACTGCAAAAGATATGCGGAAGTGGAATTACTTGAAAATAATTTATCAGCAGGAAAACTCCACACACAGATTTCACGTAAAGGATGACATATCACAATTTACTCAAGAAAATTTGTCAATCCAAGATTACTACTCTAAGTCTGTTAACCTACTATGGACTAACTACACTAAACTCGTTTATGCAGACCTTTCCGCTGCATCCTTGACTGTTGTTTAAGAAATTCACAAAATAAGTCAGAGGGATCAACTCTTGACGAAACCAAGGATGGAGTTTGAAACTGCCCGGTCCAACCTCTATAAGCTGTGTCCTCACCTTCCATAGAAACATGCCTGGCTGAACTTCTGGGTGAACAATAGCACCTCGCCACTCAGGCCACACTTATATAGAGAGCCTCAGGCGGTCCTTTAGATGTTACATATGCTATGCAAAGGCCGAGATATGAGTAAGGTTCAATGTTACAGCTGCCAAAAATATAAACATGTTTCTACTTAATGCAATAAAAAAAATGCTGCACCTACTGCAAAAGCAAAGGTCATGTTCTCCCCGAGTTATCGAAAGCGTCCTCAATATTAAGCACAAAAGGCCAATCTTGCAACCACGGACTAGTCTTCTCCTGCATCTGGCTCTATTGCCAACACATCTATGCCTGCACCTCATGCTTCATCTCTCACTTCTCTTACACCAAAACTAGTCCAACAGATGACAGTAAAAGCCCTCTCAGCCCTTGGAATTTCAGGTAAAACCAAAACTTCATCCACCTAGTATTTTGACTGGGAAGCTTCCAATCGTATGACCTTTTCATCAAACAATCTATCTAACCTAAGGAATTATGATGGAAACCTCCAAATCAATATTGCCAATGGTGGCAGCATTCCTTAAATAGGCACCTAGAGCTTTGTTGGAAAAGTTTCATACTACTCTGCTCGAGCTTCGGTTTTTGCAAAGTCCTTACGATCCATCTATGTTTACACACACTACAACCCGAGGAACTACCATACTATTGGTGTGCGTGGATGATATCATTATCACAAGTACTCATAATGACATGATACGCAAGCTTCAATCTTCCCTTCAAGAAGCCTTTCATATGAAAGATCTAGGACCATTGACTTATTTCTTAGGCTTGGAAGTTCAACAGAGTAAAAAGGACTTTTTCTTCACCAACATAAGTATGTCACTGATCTTATTGAGCTGGCTGATCTTCAAGATTCAACTCTTGTGGACACACCATTAGAAGTTAATGTTAAAATGCTTAAAGATGAGGGAGATCTTCTTCCTAACTCAACCACTTATCGTCGCCTAGTTGGGAGTCTTGTCTATTTGACGATTAGTAGACCCGACATATCCTATAAAGAATGATGTGCTTGATAGCGGCCAAATGAAGATGCCTTGGTGCAATCATAAACTGACGTAAAGATGAGGGAGATCTTCTTCCTAATCCAACCACTTACTATCACCTAGTCGGCAGCCTTGTCTATTTGACAATTACTAGACCCGTCATATCCTATGCAGTAAATGTGGTGAGCCATTTTATGACTGTACTAAGGCACCTTCATTTGGCCGCTCTCAAGCACATCATTCGCTATATTCTTGGTTCTCCAACAAGTGGATTATTCTTTCCAGTGGGCACACCTCTCACTCTTATGGCCTATTCGGACGTAGACTAAGCAGTGTGCCTGGATACTTGTCAATCTACAATAGGATAGTGTGTTTACTTAGGGGAATCCCTAATTTCCTAATGCAAGAAGCAAGATAAAGTATCAAAATCCTCCGCAGAATCTAAGTACCATGCTATGTCTTCGGCCTGTTCAGAGATTCTTTGGCTACGCAGTTTACTTTCTGACATTAGTTTTTCTCATGCAACATCTACCCCTCTTTATGCTGATAATATGAGTGCAATTAATATCATTGGAAACCCAGTCTTCCATGAACAAACCAAGCATATCGAGGTGGATTGTCATTTCATTCGAGAAGAATATGATCGCAAAGTCATCACCCTTCCTCATATCTCTACTAAACTCCAACTTTCAAATATCTTCAGTCTTCATGGCGACGTTATGAGTTCTTGGTTCACAAATTGTTGCTGGTCAACCAGCATCAATTTGAGGGGAAATGTTAACATTGGCCCGTGTAAATTTAGCCCATGTATACTAAATGGGCCTTGACCCATCATACAATTGGAATCGACGTGGGTAGGACTTAGTCATAAGATGTAATCAAGTGTACACTATTCTTTCCTCTTATGTATGATTCAATAGTTGAACATAGGATTGTAATTAGACTGACTAAAGCCTTAATGCAATAACAGTTTAGAAAAGGGAGGATACATCGACTCCCAACATAGAGTATTCCTTTCCACAAAACACTTTCTTGCATGGTAGTATATGGAATCATAGGATCTGGCCCAAGATATCAACTAGGCCAACACACTAACCTAGAGATCAACCCACTCCATTGGGGTTAGCCCACAAGCCCAATTTGGCCAAGGGCTACTGTGGCATTCCTTTTATCCTATTTTTATTCAAAAAACTATTTCTAATTTCTATCTTGTCTTATTAGAATTACTATTATTTAGTTTCTTGTTTTATTTGGACATCTTCAATATTAGAAAGTCTTAATGTCCAAGCAAGATCAATCCTTCTCTATATAAGGATGTTCAACCTTCATTGTAAGGCATTCTTTTTCAATTAATCAAATATTTCTGTGAGTTTTCTTCAATAATGGTGTTTCCCATTGTCTTGAGCGTGCCCAAGTGTCGGAATCCATCTTTGGATTCAATCAATCCCTTGGGAGATTGATCTATTCTTCGATCGAGGATCTGAGGTTATGCTAAGTTTTGACATGGATTCCCCCAAGGATTGAAGACTCATTGGTGGTGGATTAGCAATTTGGGTAAGCTTTCTGCTAGGCCTCCCAGGTTGATTAAAGGTTAGGGACTTGGATTGGTTCCTTCATCAATTCGGCTCACCTCTTTGGATTGCATCAGCATAAGAGGACCGTACCTACCAACCAAACAACAAAAGATAAAAGAAACAAAACCTCATTCTTTCAATTAATCAGGAGTGTAACAAGAGAAGGTAACATGCATAACTTTCCGATAAAATTGAAAATAAGGTAAAATTGAAAATACAAGACTTACCTTAACTATTTTTGCACCAGCATTATATGCATTCATTACCTGTAGAATCATTAAAGAAACTGGCTTGAGTGAAGGATTAGGGAGAGGAAATCTCTGTTTCCATTAAAATAACATGGTCGATGACTTAAATTGGAAACACTAGGATTTGGAGTCACCATTATAAAAGCAACATAAGTTAATTCAAATGAACTGTTGCCATTGTTTACTGAAAAGGAAAAATTACACTACAACAACACAGTAGAGGAAAATTTTGTTAATCCTTACTTCTGTCGGGGTCATTACTCCAGGAATATAGAGAACTTCACTGCAGCATAATGGATCATCCAAAATTTCCTATTAGCCACAAAGCGTTGAATATACATCAACAACTACAACCATACAGCATACACCCTCCTTATATCGACATTATCCAACATTTTAGAAATTAAAAATGCTCAAGATGTTCACACAGAGAAATGGTTCTCATGACATGTCAATCAGCCAATATGGCAAACAAATGTTAAACATTTATGAGAAAATTTGTTGGTTACAAAAAGAAAATTGATCAATGTTCAGCAAACATGAGATTCACAGGATTAGTGAACCATTCTGATGTTTAGGAAAGGAGACATTCATAACGTTCCCGTCTAATGAAATGCCAGGATCTCATGACGCCACATAGGCACTTGTGAACTGAGATGCAAAGTAACTATTTACTACAGTCTGGTCTTCAAGCAAATTATTACAGCACATAGCTTCAAAACATATCTAAACTGACACTTGAATTCTTTGGATAGAAAATTGTAGCAATGTGATCAAATAGTCTTCTCAAAATCAATTCTCAATATAGTTCATTGTAATTTTGAGTGCCAGTGTGCTAATGCTTGCGAAATAGCTCCCTCAGAGTGATGCTTTTTACTAATAAACAATGAAAATCCATATCAAGTATGATATAACCCAAAAGCACAAGGGCTCCTGGCTTCTCTTCTAATTCACTCACACACCCATGTGCAAGGACAGGCCACATATTTGGATCCAATGAAAAATATTATAGTGTCAAGGGATCCAATTAAACTTCTCAGTGAGAAATGCAGTTCCATAATAACATCCAAACAAGTAAGCCAAAGGTTCATATACTGCCTCATCTATAAGGCAAAATGCTTATACACAGATTCGTTAGTGATCTCTTCATTTGAATCAAAGTAGATGATCTCCATCACTGAAAAATATTACAACTAGATCAAATGTTCCTTGAAGATTCCAAAATTGAACAGGAAAAAAAAAAAAAGAATGTGTCATCCTTCAACATAGGCACCTCATTGATCAGCAGATCAGAGATAATAAGAGGGAAACATTTTCATAATCTGTTGGAGAGAACTTTTACTAAGATTTTATAAATGCTTTCAATTAGGCTCATGAGATAAAAATCTTGGGCATAAATCAAGTTAATTTACTTTACAAAAGGGAATGATCACTCACAATGGGGACATCTATTATATTTTGATAGAAAACATGCCTGGAAATGCTGGTCAACTGGCTTCTAATTGTACATAAATATTTGGAAAGAAATTTTCGTTTGCATCTTGGAAATCATCAATGCTGTTGATCAAACACTAAATAGTGACAAATTGTTTACCACAGCCATAAAATAATTACTTCAACATAAAACATATAATATACCCCGCAACCAAAGAAGTTAAGCCAAAATTCAATTAAAATAAAAACAAAGCAACATGAAGTAACTACTATACCCACCCAAACCTAAGTAGTTGTTCCTTTTCTTCTGGGTTTTCCAACCCTCCCACCGGGTGGTAGAAGGGAGAGTGGGGTGTGAATTGGTAATATAAATCAAAAGCCCCCACAACTTCAAGGTTGCAATAGTAAGCACCTTCCATTGTGCCACGTGCTTGTCTACCCCCAAAACTTAAGTTCCCATGCAAATAGCATAAAAGCAAAGCTAATATACTATCATCATCATCATCATCATCATCATCAAAGCCTTATCCCAACCATGTTAAGGTCGGCTACATGAATTCTATTTCTCCATTCTGTTCTATTTTGAGCTAAATCTTTCGATAAGTGCAACTTCTTCAAATCTGAATTAATGACTTCCATCCATGTTTTCTTCGGCCTACCCCTACCTCTTGATGGACCCTCCACCTGTATATCCAAACTTTTTCTCACCGGTGCCATTACTGGCCTACGCTCAACATGCCCAAACCATCTTAAACGAGTTTCTCTAATCTTATCTCCTATTGGTGCTACCCCTAAATGTTCTCGAAAGCGCTCATTTCTAATTTTATCTTTCCTAGTTTTACCACACATCCACTTAAGCATTCTCATTTCTACTACATCCATCTTATGAATATGTGTCTTCTTAATTTGCCAAAATTCTGCTCCATATGTCATAGCTGGTCTAACCACTGTCCTGTAAAATTTTTCCTTCAATTTTGTTGGCATTTGTCTATCACAAAGTACTCCCGAAGCTAGTCTCCACTTCAACCATCCAGCTCTTATCCTCTGCTCCACATCTTCGTCAATCTCCCCATCCTTACTAATCATTGAGCCTAGGTACCGAAAAGAATCTTTACGTGGTATCTCATGGGTTTCAATTTTGACAGTGGTTTCAACACTTTGTATATGTCCACTGAAATTGCAATCCATATATTCTGTCTTTGTACGACTTATTTTAAAGCCTCTAGATTCTAATGCCCTCCACCATCTCTCAAGCTTTGTATTTACACCCTCTCTTAATTCATCTACCAATACTATATCATCTACGAACAACATACACCATGGTACTTCTTCTTGAATATGCACAGTTAACTCATCCATAATTAATGCAAAGAGATAAGGGCTTAAGGATGATCCCTGATGTAAGCCTATAGTCACGGGAAATCCACTCGTTTCTCCACATGTGGTTTTCACATTTGTTATTGTACCTTCGTACATATCCTTTAAAATTTCAATGTAACCTCTTGGGACATTCCTTTTCTTTAAGACCCACCAAATTAAATTCCTCGGTACCCTATCATAGGCTTTTTCCAAATCGATAAAGACCATATGTAGATTTTTCCTCTTTGCTCGGTATTTTTCCATTAATTGCCTAAGTGAAAAGATAGCTTCCATAGTTGATCTCCCTGGCATAAAACCAAATTGATTTTCCAAAATCTTAGTTTTTTTTCTCAGTCTTTGCTCTATTATTCTCTCCCATAACTTCATAGTGTGACTCATAAGTTTAATCCCTCGATAGTTGGTACAATTTTGTATATCTCCTTTATTCTTATATATAGGTACTACAATGCTTCTTCTCCATTTATCCGGCATTTTCTTTGTCACAAGTATCTTATTGAATAGTCTACATAACCAACTTACTCCAACCTCTCCTAAGCATTTACATACCTCTATCGGAATACCATATGGGCCTGTTGCATTTCCTGTCTTCATTCGCTTCAATGCTTCCTTCACTTCCACCCCTCTAATTCTACGGAGAAAAGTATACTCTTTTAATGAAGTATCTTCCTCCACTCTTGTATCGCCCAAATATTCTTCATTTAAAAGTTTACTAAAATATTCTTTCCACCTTTCTATAATATCGTTGTCCTTCACCAAAATATTTTTCTCATTGTCCTTGATACATTTGACATGATCTAAGTCCCTACTTTTCTTTTCTCTTATTTTTGCAAACTTAAAAATATCCTTTTCTCCTTCTCTTGTTCCCAACCTATTATAGAGGTCATCGTATGCTTTGAACTTTGCACTACTTACTGCTTTCTTAGCTTCTTTCTTTGCCTTCTTATACAACTCAAAATTTTCTATACTCTTAGTCCCCTGCCAAACTTTGTAACAATGTTTTTTTTGTCAAATAACTTCCTAAACCTCCATACTCCACCACCATGTTTCTTTATTAATATGTCTCTTCCCTTTTGATTCTCCAAGTACCTCCTTTGCAACATTCCTAATGCAATTAGCCATTTGATTCCACATTACTGTAGTTTCTCCTTCAATATTCCATTCTCCTTTCTCAATCATTTTGTCCTTAAATATATTTTCTCTTTCCCCCTTCAAATCTCTCCACCTTGTTTTAGGGTCCATTTTGTTTACTACTGCTCTCTTTTTACTTCTAATGCAAATATCTAAAACTCCTAGCCTATGTTGCGTAGTCAAACTCTCTCCTGGGATAATCTTACAATCTTTACAAGCCAATCGGTCCTATTTTCTAACTAGAAAAAAGTCTATCTGACTCCTATTACTCCCACTTTTATATGTAATTAAATGCTCATCTCTCTTTTTAAAGTAAGTATTTGCTACTATAAGATCAAATGCCACTGCAAAGTCCAATATAGTGTTTCCGAATTCATTATTTTCTCCAAATCCATGCCCTCCATGCACTCTCTCATATCCTCTATTATCTTTTCCTATATGCCCGTTTAAATCCGCTCCAAGGAAAATTTTATCACTATTTGGGATTTCTCGCATTAAATCATCCATCTCCTCCCAAAATTGTTTTTTCACACTTTCTTCTAGTCCTACTTGGGGAGCATATGCACTAATGATATGAATTATGTCTTCCTCTAGTATTAGTTTAATTGCTATAATTCTATCACCAAATCTCTTTACCCCCACAATTTTCTCTTTTAAATCCTTATCTATAATTATACCCACTCCATTTCTTGTATTACTTTTTCCTGCATAGAAAAGCTTATACCCATCCATGAGCTCATTAGCTTTATTCCCTTTCCACCTTGTCTCCTGTATACAAGCCACACTAATTCTTCTTCTTTTCATTACCTCAACCAACTCCATGCTCTTGCCTGTCAAGGTTCCTATATTCCAATTAGCAAGTCTAATTTTCCTATTCCTCCTCTTCTTCTCATGGACTAACTTCTTTAACCGCATTAGCCGAAAGTCATGCGGTAGCCCTTGCACACTTTTCACTGCAGCCGGGCGATGCTGCAATGCGTCGCTTAAAGCGGGGAACGCCCTAGCCTTATCGTAAAATATCATTTGTTCAGAATTCATGTTTGGGTTATGACAAAGTTTTACGCTGGCTGTCACCTACCTAACGCAACCCTCCTCCTTTACCCGGGCTTGGGACCGGCAGCAAAACTGGCGGAGTAACAGCTGCCTAGACTTGGATATGCAATCCCATTTGGCCTGGTGCATAATCATTATGCTCCAATGGATCCCAGCTTGTGAACAGTGGTCGCCACATTCACTTACAGAGGAAAGTTGCACTTCTTAGAATGACGAAACGTGCACATATGGGTTTACGCTGATACATAATCTTCAAACTCCAAATCTCCCTTCCTCATCAGAGAAGTAAAAGAACTTATTTGGCCCATAGTATCACATTCTTCTCCTCAACTTATTTGTACCACTTATGACTCAAACCTTTGAATTTTGACTTGCGATTTCATAAGTAATTATGCGACTGTAAGAAAGGCATGTCCAAAGTTCGTAAAACTTGTGTTGTCTATTTTCATCCACCATATTTATATTTTTTATAATATATACATTTTTTTATGTTCTACATCTTTCTTTCTTTTTTTTTTTTTTGCTGGGAACTGTTTTTTATTTTTTAAAATAGAATAAAATCTAATTCCTTTAAAAGACACTCAAACCCGCACACTCTCCCTCTTACAAGTGGGAATTGGTGTCCCTAACCCGCTCAACTATAGTCTGGTACAATATCTAATTAATATTATATTTTTACATTTTTTATAGAAAAATGAATCTCTGCTCTGAGAAACCAATTCGGCTTTACTCATTGGCCAATCGAGTACAGCAAGCACACGCACAGATGAAGGGAGGGGGGGGGGGGTAGAGAGAGATGATAAGCACTATCAAAATTCATAACACATACCTTGACAAAAGCAGGACTCATAAGAAACTTGGCCCCAGCTTGAATCGCTTTTCTTGCATCCTTAGCATTTAAGACAGTGCCAGCCTAAAGGATCATGAACATAGCAAAGGTTAAATCAATCAATACATATGGACGCCATGTCAATGAGAAGATGCATACAATCCATTTCAATATTTTATTTATTGTATGCATTTATAGCATAAATCCATATACTACGATATATTCAATGTCGTTGTAGTTTTATAATATATCACCATCAATGCAATCACCATCTTCACCATCTTTATTGTATGCATTTATAGCATAAATCCATATACTACGATATATTCAATGTCGTTGTAGTTTTATAATATATCACCATCAATGCAATCACCATCTTCACCTATTATCCCATCTAGCTGGGGTCAGGTTTATGAGTTCATATCATCATCAATTCATCACTAACACCTTCTAAACTTTATCCTATCTACTTGGGTGAGGTTTCCGATTTTTACTTCTCCAATCTCCACTCCAAGGATCAAAATAGCGGTTACGGCGGGCGTAGTGGTTAGTGACTAAAATGCCATGTAGTGGGCAATACGTAGCGGTTGAGGTAATATGTTAGCAGCACAGCGTGTTAATTTTTTAAGTGGTCAAAAAAATTTAATCTTGTGTGGCAGACAATCTTTTGTTTCTTTTAGTAATTAGAATCATATAAGAGTAGAGATAACTTTAGGAAAGGCTAGAATAAATAGGAAAAACAGCATTTTAAATTAAAATTATTTGGCCCTACTAGGTTTTAGACAGTGTGTTGCTATTTTCAAAATAGCGTAGAGGCCTCAGCCGCTACAACTATTAATACGGGCACTACACTACATAGCAGCCACTACATTGATCCATGCTCCATTCATCTCTTCTGAGCGGGAAGCTACCATGACAGATCTGGGAACGAATCTAAAATCTAAAAGAAGGGGCTTGCTATATGAACTCAAAAAAGGACTCACTGCACTCATCCAAAAAAAAAAATTAAAAATAAAAAATGCCTAAACTACCTCCACCCTCTTCTTTTCCCACTCACCTTCTCCTCCTCTCCTCTCCCTTCCCCACCTCTCCCTCTCAGCCATGATCGGCGGCTCTGACCGCTGGATCTCCCTCCCTCCCCCTCTTCCTTTATTTCCCTCTCCCTCCCTCTTCTCTTCCTCTCCCTCACCATTTCTCTCCCTCTCCCCCCTTTTCCCCCTCTACTTGATCTCCCTACTACAGGTCTCGCTACTGAAGGGTGATCAAGTTCCCCCCCTTCCCTTCCACTTCCGCTTCCCCTTCCCCTTCCACAGCACCCCCCACCTGTTCGGCCAATCTTGGCCGAACCTTCTTTTTTTTGTTTGGCCTTGCAAGGCCGAACAAAAGTATAATGTTCGGCCTCGCGGGACCAAACAGGTTAGAAATGGAAGAATAGGGAGAGGAGAGGAGAGGAAGAAGGGGAGGGAAGAAGAAGAGGGAGGGGACGAAGAAAAAGGAAGAGGGAGAGGGAGAGGGAAAGAAAGGAAAATGGAGAGGAGGAAGGAGAGGGAAAGGGAGAGGGAGAGAGAGGAGGAGAAGGGAGAGAAAGGAAAAGGGAGACGGAGAGAAGAGAAAAGGGAGAAGGAGACAAAGGAAGAAGGAGACAAAGAGGGAGGGAGATCCAGCGGCGAGCTGCATACCGTCGTCGGAGGGGGAGGTGGGGAAGGGTAGGAGAGAGGAGGCGGCAGGTGGGGAAGAAGAGGAGAGGAGGAGAAGGTGTAATAACCGAACCTTTTGTAGGCCAGCCCTTTTCCAGGTGGGCCATGGTAGTCCCAAACTATGTTTGGAGCCTGACTGGGAGTCTCCTAATTGATCGGAATGTTTTAGGACTTTTGGCAAGTCCATTGAAGGAGTCCCGGTAGAATTTCTCTCTCAGATTTTGTTTCCCAACAGACTTCCCCTCTCAGAATAGCAGTTTCCAAACAGGACTCCCACCAAACACTATATATATACACAGATTAGAACCCATCGTAGGACAGCAACGATAGAAATTTCAGAGAGAGAGAGAGAGAGAGAGAGAGAGAGCTGAGATTGATGAGAGCTGAGATTGATTTCAGAATTTGAAGAAGAAGAGGAAGATCACCATCGGATGCCTGACGAGAGACCAACCATTGCCCGATCAACACGCGTCTATACCAGGTGAGTGGAATCTAAACCGAATATTGATGCCCTGAATTTAGTATAACATTCGATCTATGTGATCCGTCGATGAATTGTTGTTATTGTGCACCTGCGCTACAGTGATCGCTGGCCTACTGTAACCGCCAGATTTGATTTTTAACCTAGACGACCCACCCAATGGTGAATCAGATCTGATAATCTGATCGACCCTAATGACCTTATACAAGATTGGAAACCAACTCAAATACATCATCGATTGTAGAGAAGAAGACCCCTCATCGCTGTGACGACCTTACAAAAAATTAAATAGTCACGGAGACTCACCTTTTAGATGGAGAAACCGGGGTAAACGGCTGTCATGATCTTGCTTTCATCTCCAGTTAAGGTTTCCCTTCCATAGAATCCATATTCTAGTGAAACTCAGGCTTGGATCTGAGATCGCCACAGTCGGCCCTCGTCAAAACCTTCTTCACGTGATTGAGTTAGGACTCTCCGTGGAGCACCTGATGAATGATCAGGTCCCCAAATCTTCTAGCAGACCCTAGGGCGACCTCGAGGGTGAAGGAGTCGTGCGATTTGAACCATTGAACTCCCCGGATGAACTGCTCCCAGACAAGCCAGGCGAGCCTTCATCTTGACGCATATGAAGACGGTGAAGTGAGAATCCTCTGGGCTCTGTCGACATAATCTAATAAACCCACCGAATTACATATAGGTCCCTGATGTTATATTCAATTGTCACATGACCCTTTTCCTTTTATTATTATAAGGACATGCAGGGACAGTAAGCATGGGCTGTTATTATAATCTAATGACCCTGGTAATTACTGTATAAGTGCTGAAAATTTTTATCTGGTAATTGTAAACATGACTTGATGTCCGTGGCTAATCTTCATAATAGATAAATAATTCCCCTCAATAAGATACGGACAATGCCACACCCTGATACCAACTCCGAGTCGGAGTGGGCGAGGATTAACCAGTGTTGTGTGGTACTGGCCAAATAAAAGGATAAGATGATGTAGACAATTAGGGTGGAGATGAAGCTATACAAAAATTATTGAGATGAATTTACCATTGATTATTAAAATAAGCGTGACACCAACTGTTGGCACTGAGTATAGAACTTCCCTCGTGGATGTCGGTCGAGGGGAAAAGGTTCAGCAATCATGGTGGCATGATAAGCCATGTTGTTGATAGAAATGTAGATACTCTGGTTGAGGGTATCGGAACAGGCTCAACATTCATGGTAATTGACAAGCCGTGTTGTTGACAGAAATGTAGATACACCGTATGGGGTATCGGAATTGTTTGATGCCACAGTGGGAAATCACTCAAGAAAGAAATTGATTAGAATGTGACTGAAATCATATCATTGAATATATATATATGTTTTCCGAATGATTGAAATATGCTTTACCTTAATGATTTCCTATTCTACTCACCAGTTTTACTGATTAGTGGTTCGCCCCACTTCAGGTAATGCAGTTGTGGAGGTTGCGGGAAGTGACGGGGATCAGCCGGTGGACTTTGGCATGCGTAGCTGATCCAGAGTGCGGAGAAAACAAAAGAATAGATTTATAACTGGGATTAGCCCAAGACTTAGATATTATTATTATCTTTCTTTTTTTTCCATTAGGAATGGTCTTATTCAGTAGTGTTGTCAAGACATATAATATTTACATACTGGTTGAAATAAAGTAAAATTTGATTGTTTATGACCTTGATGCTCATGAGAATTTGATTTATGTGATGTTGTTATAATAATCTGAGTACGGCTTAAGAATCTGAAGAGCTCCAGATTCTTGGGTCGTTACAAAGTGGTATCAGAGCAAGGTCTTGGGCAAACTTTAAAATACTTAGAAACCACTAGGCAACGTGGTGAGGACGTGGATTGGGTATTTAGATAAGGAATTTATTTACTATATACTAACAACTGTACTTCCATTGTAGGAGAAAGAACATGACTTCCCAAGGAAACCCCATCCGTAATTCCAATGGAACTGAAAGTGGTACCTCGAATTTGAATAAGGGACCGACTCAGGTGCCTGAATATGTGAAAACTATGTTTGATACTTTCATGAGAGCATATAATCAGGTGCAAGAGCAGATACAGACTTTGGCGCAGCGACCAAATGACAATGATCGACCACAAGGCGGGGTCCATGCTGGGGGAGGCAGAGACAGAGAGCGAGACTCGTTATACAAGAGGTTCAATGAGTTTCGTCCTCGATATTTTGATGACACCATAAATCCATGGGAGGCGAACAAATGGATAGAAAATATGGAGGCAATCTTTGAAGTGATGGGCTACACGGATCACCAGAAAGCTCTGTTGGCAGCATTTAAACTGGAAGGAGATGCGAAAGAGTGGTGGAAATCTGCAAAGAAAACCTATCCAGGTCCGGAGGGCGAGATTACTTGGGCTTTCTTCAAAAAGGAATTCATTATGAAGTTTATACCGGAGCATATTAAGGAAAGGAAGAGAAGAGAATTCCAGAATCTAGTGCAAGGAGACATGTCAGTGACAAAGTATAATAATAAATTTACTGAGCTGTCCCATTTTGCGGAGGGCTTGATAGCAACAGAGGAGATGAAACGTAATAAGTTCATTGAAGGGTTGCGTCCGGATATTAAGAAGGATGTACGGCTGGGACAGCCAGTAACTTATGCGGATGCTTTAAAAAGGGCATATGTATCAGAAGAAGCAACTGATGAGATTAATGGGGTGACTCCACCAACAACGACAGAAAATAGGAAGAGAAAACGAGAAAACCATCCATCCCGGAAGAAGCAAAAGGTGGATTCTCAGGTTGAATGCAGTCGCTGCGGCAAGAACCATGAATTGGCGCAGTGCCCATGGCAGCGCGGTGCGTGCTTTACATGCGGCCAGGTGGGTCATAGGCGTAAGGACTGTCCAAAATGGCAAAAGAAAAATCAGACACAGCGACAGGGACAGCAGCCGCAGCAGGACCAATAAAATTTCTCACAGTCACGCCAGAACCACCAAAATTACCCTCCTCGAAACCAAGGAAACCCACAGCAGAGTAATCAACAGAATCAGCCACTACAGAGGAACCAACAGAACGGTCAGTACCAGCAGAGGGGATATCCACAGAATCCGCCACAGGGGCAAAATTATAACCAGGGAAGGAACAATCAAGGCGGAAATCAGCAGAAACAGCAACCCAATGCTAGGGCTTATGCAATCACACAGCAGGAGGCAGACATGGCAAACAATGTAGTTGAGGGTACGCTTTTTATCCTTGGTACTAAAGCCATTACACTATTTGATTCTGGTTCTACACATAGCTTTGTTTCACATGTGTTTGCCCCAAAACTAAACATGCAACCCTCTAAACTTTCCCAAGCTTTAATTGTATCAACCCCCACTGGAGGACAAGTGAACACTAGATTAATATTCTATGATTGCCCCCTGAATCATGATAAAGTCGTCATGCCCGCAAATCTAATAGTATTACCAATGCATGATTTTGACATTATTTTGGGAATGGACTGGTTAGCAAAGTATAGGGCTGTGTTAGACTGTTTCAATAAGATAGTTCGCTTCAAATCAAAAGGATATAAGGAGGTACAAATAGTGGGAACCAGGAGACCCATGGAGTCTAGAGTGATCTCGGCAATTAAAGCCAGCCAATTACTGAGAAATGGGTGCAGGGGATACCTTGCATTCGTCACTGAGGAGAAACAAAAGCCTGAGTTGGAAGATATACCGATAGTGAGAGAATTTCCCGATGTATTCCAAGATGACTTACCCGGTTTACCGCCAGTACGGGAGATCGATTTCACTATTGAATTGATGCCAGGAGCAGCCCCAATCTCTAAGGCACCTTACCGTATGGCACCTGGTGAACTAAGGGAACTGAAGGAACAGTTGCAGGAATTGATGGATAAAGGATTCATTAGACCTAGTGTCTCACCGTGGGGAGCACCTGTATTATTTGTTAAGAAGAAAGATGGAACCTTGCGCATGTGCATTGATTATCGGCAATTAAACCAGGTCACTATCAAGAATAAGTATCCACTGCCGCGGATAGATGAATTATTTGACCAACTTCAAGGTGCAAGATGCTTCTCAAAGATTGATTTACGGTCTGGATACCATCAGCTAAGGGTGAGGAATGAAGATATACCAAAGACAGCTTTCAGGACACGGTATGGACATTACGAGTTCCTAGTAATGCCGTTCGGGCTAACAAATGCACCAACGGTGTTCATGGCACTCATGAATCAAATTTTCAAGCCATACTTGGATCAATTCGTAGTGGTATTCATTGATGACATCCTAATTTACTCAAAGACGGAAGCGGAACATGGGAATCACTTGCGCACTGCACTGCAATTATTAAGAGATAATCAGTTGTATGCAAAGTTGAGTAAATGCGACTTTTGGCTAGCGCAGGTAAATTTCTTAGGTCACATCATTTCAGGCGAAGGCTTGTCAGTAGATCCTGCAAAAATCGAAGCTATCACTAATTGGAAACGACCAACCACAGTGGCAGAAATCCGAAGTTTCTTAGGACTCGCAGGATATTACAGGCGGTTTGTGAAAGGTTTTTCTTCTCTTGCGGGACCTTTGACTCGGCTCACTAGAAAGAACGTCCAGTTCAACTGGGATGATAAATGTTAGTCTAGTTTTCAGACATTGAAGGACAAGCTAACCTCAGCACCAATCCTAGCCCTACCATCAGGCAGTGGTGGTTTTGTGATATTTTGCGATGCGTCTCTTCATGGACTGGGATGTGTACTCATGCAAAATGGTAAAGTGATTGCTTATGCTTCCAGACAACTGAAGACTCATGAACAGAATTATGCGACACACGATTTAGAATTGGCTGCAGTTGTCTTTGCTCTCAAGATTTGGCGACACTATCTTTATGGAGAAGAATTCCAAGTATATACAGATCATAAGAGTCTGAAATATGTTTTCTCTCAGAAAGACTTGAACTTGAGACAGAGGCGATGGTTGGAATTTCTAAAAGATTATGATTTCTCTATTTCCTACCACCCTGGTAAAGCAAACGTAGTGGCCGATGCCTTGAGTCGGAAATCAATTCAATTAGCTTGTTTGACAGCAGAATGGAGATTATTAGAAGAGATCAAGGATCTAGAAGTAACTCTTTGGCCCATAACTGACAAGATTTTATTGGGTAATTTTAAGGTGCAGCCAGAACTCATACAGCGAATTAAGAATCACCAAAAGGATGATGCAGCACTTTTGGAAATTTTCGAAAAGATGGATAACAAGCCAGAATTTTCACTTGCCAATGGTACCTTATATTTCCGAGATCGGCTATGTGTTCCTAACATTCGAGAGATCAAGGATGGGATACTACGGGAAGCACACCATACTCGGTACACCATACACCCAGGGAATACCAAGATGTACCAAAACCTCAGAAAACGATTTTGGTGGATTGGGATGAAAAATGACATTTCTGAATTCGTAGGAAGGTGTCTCACATGTCAACAAATAAAGGCAGATCATCAGAAACCAGGAGGATTGCTACAACCACTTCCTATTCCTGAATGGAAATGGGAACATATCACTATGGATTTTGTGTCGGGATTTCCACGAACCTTCCGGAACAATGAAGTTATTTGGGTTATTGTGGATCGTTTGACTAAATCCGCACATTTTATTCCTCTCAAGAATAAAACTTCGATGAAGGAATTGGCTCAAAAATATGTCAAGGAAATTGTTCGGTTACATGGAATTCCGGTTTCCATTGTTTCGGACAGGGACTCCAGGTTTGTGTCTAACTTTTGGAGGAAACTACAGATGGCTATGGGAACACAATTGCGTTTTAGTACGGCATACCATCCCCAAACTGACGGCCAGACTGAAAGGACTAACCAAACTCTTGAAGATATGTTGCGAGCATGTGCCTTAGATTTCAAAGACAGTTGGGATGAGCAATTACCACTCGTGGAGTTTGCTTATAATAATAGTTACCATTCAAGCATTCAAATGGCACCTTTTGAGGCGTTGTATGGACGAAATTGCAGAACTCCTATTTGCTGGGAGGAGGTAGGTGACCGAAGAATACTTGGACCAGACTGGGTGCAGACTTCGACGGATAATATCAAGAAAATCCGAGATAGGCTAAAGACTGCTCAAAGTAGACAGAAAAGTTATGCTGACCATCGCAGGAGAGAATTGGAATTCGTCGTTGGAGACCATGTATTTCTCAAAGTATCCCCGACCAAGGGAGTAATGCGATTTGGGAGAAAGGGTAAGTTGAGTCCACGTTATATTGGACCTTTCGAAGTAACGGGACGAGTCAGTGATGGGAATGCTTATGAGCTTGCACTATCACCTCAATTGTCAAGTGTCCATAATGTCTTTCATGTGTCTATGCTAAAGAAATACAAACCAGATCCTTCGCATGTTATTGACTTCGAGCCTCTCCAGTTACAACAAGATTTGTCCTATGAAGAGAAGCCGGTGGCTATTCTAGAGACAAAGGAAAGAGCCCTGCGGAACAAGACTATTCGACTAGTTAGGGTCCTATGGCAGCATCATAATCAACTCGAAGCCACCTGGGAGTCAGAGGAGGAGGTCCGTGCCAAATATCCGCAACTTTTTACATCAGGTATGATTTAAATTTGGAGGACCAAATTTTCCAAAGGAGGGGAGTATGTAATAACCGAACCTTTTGTAGGCCAGCCCTTTTCCAGGTGGGCCATGGTAGTCCCAAACTATGTTTGGAGCCTGACTGGGAGTCTCCTAATTGATCGGAATGTTTTAGGACTTTTGGCAAGTCCATTGAAGGAGTCCCGGTAGAATTTCTCTCTCAGATTTTGTTTCCCAACAGACTTCCCCTCTCAGAATAGCAGTTTCCAAACAGGACTCCCACCAAACACTATATATATACACAGATTAGAACCCATCGTAGGACAGCAACGATAGAAATTTCAGAGAGAGAGAGAGAGAGAGAGAGAGAGCTGAGATTGATGAGAGCTGAGATTGATTTCAGAATTTGAAGAAGAAGAGGAAGATCACCATCGGATGCCTGACGAGAGACCAACCATTGCCCGATCAACACGCGTCTATACCAGGTGAGTGGAATCTAAACCGAATATTGATGCCCTGAATTTAGTATAACATTCGATCTATGTGATCCGTCGATGAATTGTTGTTATTGTGCACCTGCGCTACAGTGATCGCTGGCCTACTGTAACCGCCAGATTTGATTTTTAACCTAGACGACCCACCCAATGGTGAATCAGATCTGATAATCTGATCGACCCTAATGACCTTATACAAGATTGGAAACCAACTCAAATACATCATCGATTGTAGAGAAGAAGACCCCTCATCGCTGTGACGACCTTACAAAAAATTAAATAGTCACGGAGACTCACCTTTTAGATGGAGAAACCGGGGTAAACGGCTGTCATGATCTTGCTTTCATCTCCAGTTAAGGTTTCCCTTCCATAGAATCCATATTCTAGTGAAACTCAGGCTTGGATCTGAGATCGCCACAGTCGGCCCTCGTCAAAACCTTCTTCACGTGATTGAGTTAGGACTCTCCGTGGAGCACCTGATGAATGATCAGGTCCCCAAATCTTCTAGCAGACCCTAGGGCGACCTCGAGGGTGAAGGAGTCGTGCGATTTGAACCATTGAACTCCCCGGATGAACTGCTCCCAGACAAGCCAGGCGAGCCTTCATCTTGACGCATATGAAGACGGTGAAGTGAGAATCCTCTGGGCTCTGTCGACATAATCTAATAAACCCACCGAATTACATATAGGTCCCTGATGTTATATTCAATTGTCACATGACCCTTTTCCTTTTATTATTATAAGGACATGCAGGGACAGTAAGCATGGGCTGTTATTATAATCTAATGACCCTGGTAATTACTGTATAAGTGCTGAAAATTTTTATCTGGTAATTGTAAACATGACTTGATGTCCGTGGCTAATCTTCATAATAGATAAATAATTCCCCTCAATAAGATACGGACAATGCCACACCCTGATACCAACTCCGAGTCGGAGTGGGCGAGGATTAACCAGTGTTGTGTGGTACTGGCCAAATAAAAGGATAAGATGATGTAGACAATTAGGGTGGAGATGAAGCTATACAAAAATTATTGAGATGAATTTACCATTGATTATTAAAATAAGCGTGACACCAACTGTTGGCACTGAGTATAGAACTTCCCTCGTGGATGTCGGTCGAGGGGAAAAGGTTCAGCAATCATGGTGGCATGATAAGCCATGTTGTTGATAGAAATGTAGATACTCTGGTTGAGGGTATCGGAACAGGCTCAACATTCATGGTAATTGACAAGCCGTGTTGTTGACAGAAATGTAGATACACCGTATGGGGTATCGGAATTGTTTGATGCCACAGTGGGAAATCACTCAAGAAAGAAATTGATTAGAATGTGACTGAAATCATATCATTGAATATATATATATGTTTTCCGAATGATTGAAATATGCTTTACCTTAATGATTTCCTATTCTACTCACCAGTTTTACTGATTAGTGGTTCGCCCCACTTCAGGTAATGCAGTTGTGGAGGTTGCGGGAAGTGACGGGGATCAGCCGGTGGACTTTGGCATGCGTAGCTGATCCAGAGTGCGGAGAAAACAAAAGAATAGATTTATAACTGGGATTAGCCCAAGACTTAGATATTATTATTATCTTTCTTTTTTTTCCATTAGGAATGGTCTTATTCAGTAGTGTTGTCAAGACATATAATATTTACATACTGGTTGAAATAAAGTAAAATTTGATTGTTTATGACCTTGATGCTCATGAGAATTTGATTTATGTGATGTTGTTATAATAATCTGAGTACGGCTTAAGAATCTGAAGAGCTCCAGATTCTTGGGTCGTTACAGAAGGTGAGGGAGAAGAGAAGAGGGTGGGGGTAGTTTAGGCTCTTTTTTTTTTTGGATGAGTGTAGTGAGTCCTTTTTTGAGTTCATATAGCGAGCCCCCTAAAAGAAATGAATGCATGCTTGCAAGAAAGTAGTCACACGATAGAATGAGGTCTATTAATACAACTTATCATAATCCCTCTGATTAACAATATCATGTAGCAAAGAGCTATCCTTTGAGTTGTCTAAGAGATGAAGTACACGTATCGCACCACTAAGGATCACCGAAATATCTAATCAGCACTCTAAGATACTGTCCTACAAATATTCTCTCATTTGTCTATTAATTCTTTGCACTCCCCCACAAATTGATGGGGAGTAGCAGAGATGGATGCAACATCAATATGGTTAGATGAGATTCTTGTTGAGACTTGGTCATTAGATTCAGTAAGGATATCTACAGTTTTGTATGGAGTAGACCCACAAAAGAATTATCTCTCCATTTGAACGCTACAAAAGAATGAAGTGACAATCAATTTCAATATGCCTGCTGCATTCATAAAATACCAGATTGGATGTTATTGGAACACCACAAATCAGAATGTAACGGTGTAGCATGATCAAGAACAGATGCGAAAATAAATTTTCTAGCAGTAGAAGACATTGTTATAAATCCAGAATAAGCAAAAGATTTGGAATCAATGCTTTTTTCTTCTTTTTTTTTTTTGTTTTTGTGTGTGTTTGCGCTTCCAAGGAACAAACAGAGCCTAAGAATATGTGCAATTATGTAGTTGAGCAGCTGGTGTCAAAGCAACCTGCCAAATCAGCATCAATATACATAACTAGTTGAAGATTGACAAACAAATGCAATAGGCCCTGTTTTATAGAACGATGAAGATACCATATAATACTTAGAACTGGATTGGGGCAGCTGAGAGTCAAAACAATGCAAGTCATAGTATGCACTGCATGAGAAATATCAAGGTCTAGCATAGTCAAATATATTAGGCTACCAACAAGACAACGTTATAGGGTTGGGTCTCAAACTCAACAGATTAATCTTTACGGGACTTGATATTTAGTTCCCTTGAGGTAGTCACAATACAAGTCACTAACATGTGCAAACGATCTTGGATCCTCTGTATATTTTCATTGATTCCTAAATAACCTAGCACAAGTCATGTTTATTTCAAGTCCCAAGAAGTGAGTGAGTAGGCTTAGATCTTTCATCCTGAATGTACAGATCAAATGTCCATTGACTTTCTAGATACCAACAGACTGACAGAGTTGTCCCCACAAATATTTAGAAGTAGAAAGACATGTCCTCATGAAGTGTTGGATAAAAAGAGAACAATCATTTGAGCATGTATCAAAATTCATTAAAATAGAAAAAGCTTTGTATAAGATTGGCTTTGAGAATAGTTGTTCGAAATTTTCAAACCATGCCCAATAAGCCATTTCCAAACAATAGAGAGATTTCTTGAGCTAACAATAGAGGCTGGGTTTGCAAAAGAAACAAAAAGGAGGCATAAATCAGAAAACTCTTCCCTAAACAACCAAATCACTCAATTTAGATCCTTAAAAGAGAAGATTAAGCTCAAATTCACCAAAGGAATTGAAAAATTAGTCAAATTACTTAAATTGGGTAAGTCTCATGGAGATAGAGCTGGCCTTGGATATGAAGGTAGAACTCTTATAGCCCTAGCACATCGACAGTGTTTGTGAAAGGTAAGTCCTCTTCCTCCAATGCTCAAACATCAAAGTCAAATATTATATGTCATTCTTGTGGTGCAGAGGACATTTAAAGTTCGAGTGCAAACTAAGTAAAAACCTCAAATCCACACCCTTCAACAAGCTGGACAAACGAAAATCAATTTTAAACTAAGGGAAGACAGGTAATGAAGGAAGACTCTAAAAGATACAAACAAGTTTATTCACTTTAAGAGTCTCCTAAGAAGGGAAACATGCCCAACCATTCTCCCTAGATTAAAAGAATGAATGAATTGATGAAGAAAATGGAAATTTTAAATATTCGATTCAAAATGCAAAAAGAGGGAAAAAATAAGAAAAGAAATATGAAAGGTAAAATGAAATCCATCCATCAATTTCAAAAGACACTTTCACCAACCTACGCTAATTCAAGTGAAATCTCAAAGTGTTGGTGGGATCTCTAGGCCAAACAACCTTGTTCACCCCTCTCAAGGCCTTAGGTGGATACCCAAGTCATATGTCTACCTAAGAAGCACGGACACTTCTAAGAAAGTGACGTGTCCGTGTCGAACACGCGTCGGACACCGACACTCCTCGGACACTCTCGGACACGTGTCCAATACTATTTAGCAGTGTCCATAATTAAGAACTAAAAATCTTAATTTCGGACACTTGTTTGACACTCTTTTTGCAACGTGTCCCACAATTTCTAACTCATGTTTATGACTAAAAAATAAACATGTGGCTAATATCTCTTGGATACTTTGTTAATATGTGGTTATTAAAACTTGTAAACTTGATATATAACAATTTTATACCATGGAAAAATATATGATTGTAAATATCAATCATATCACAAGCAAAAGACAAATAAATATTTCACTAAAGAATAGGCCTCAAGATTGGCTTCTCTTTTGCTTTTTGTTTTTTTTTTTTTAAGGGAGCGGAAAGAGATGATCCGCCTTTTCTTTATATGGATTTTATGGAACTATGGATATTTTGTGTTTAATGATTATGAATTATGTTTTAGTGTTGTATTGATATTTAATAATTTGATATGTTTGGTAGTTGGTAGTTGAATTTTTATTTGTTGATTACTAAATTGATTTAAAAAGTTAAAATAATATTAGTTTTTTAGTAGATGATTATATATATATAAATTAATATATATTATTAACGTGCACCCGACGTGTCCGTGTCCTACTTTTTTGAGAAATGCCGTGTCAGCGTGTCCGTGTTATGTCGCATCCATGTCCCGTGTCCGTGTCCATGCTTCTTAGCTTAGATCTTGAGGCCCTGAAAACATGTTGGACCATCCATGTTTATAGTAAAATCTTTTTGGATGAGATTATGTGATTTAAAAGTGATTTGCATTCATGCTCAATTAGTTATATAACTTGAAATGCAAATTAGTCTTGTTAAGGTGCACATGTTGAAATTGATATATCTTTTGGAATGAACTCTCACGTCACTACGTGCATTTGCCTAACCGTAAAATCTTTTTTGGTCATATTTAATTGATTACATGATTAACTTTTCAGTAAAATCATAAAATTGATCAATTTAACATGGAAAATTCGTACTAAACTACTTACATCTATTTAAAGTTGATGATGTGCTCAACAGTAATACTATTTTGTTAATCAATTGATTTTCAATGGAACTTATAGTTAGATCTTGTGGCACTAAAAATCAATTGATTGTTGGATTGTGCATAAGTGGGAAACCTATGTAGTTTCATGATTTTTTCTGTGTTTTACAACTTTTTCTTCTCTTTTTTTTTCATTTTTTTTATATTTTCCTAGCCTTTACATTACGACTAGCCATAATCGTGACCTAGTGACTTAAAACTCAACCCGGGGTGTTCTATCTAAAACAAAACTCAACTTCTGAGGTTCGGTCTGCTAGGGTTCATCTCCCCTTTGTGTTTCCTCATCTCCTAAGGTGATTTCCTTTCCTTTTCTCGTTCATTTAGTGCTAGAATCATTGTTTCTTTTGTGAATAGGTTAGGTTTTCTCACTGTTTTCTCGGATTTGTGCTCCCTTTGTGGTTACATTGTCTTTTTCTCGGATTTGTGCTCCCTTTGTGGTTACATTGTCCTTTTCCCTTTCTTTCCCACTGTTTTGGGGATTTGCAACCCCTTACTGTCTTGCCTCTTGTTTTCCTTCATCTTGGTGTTGTTTTCATCCTATTCCATCATATAGTATAACTTCTTTCAATCCCCATTTCGTCATTGTTCCATTTTTCTTATACAGTTACTATGTGTGCATCCTATCCATAATACCTAAATCTAAGAAAGTAGCACATAGACCTATCAAGAAGGCTAGATCCACCTCTGGCCCTTCCTCCCATCAAGCTCCAAAACGGACCTCAGTGCCTACGGATGCCATGCCAACATTCCTAAAGAGTTTGAAAATAAGCAAATCACTGTAGAAAGGAGTGTTAAAGTTGACCTAGTTGCACCCTATGAATTGTACACTCTTCTTTCAGCCGTAGGTTGGGAGAATATCCTAAATTGGGGAGGCCTTGCATAACCTTCCCTGGTCAAGGCCATGTATTCTGCATTCTCAGAAGCCACTATGAGTGAGGGAGGACAGATTGTCATTCCCTGTAAAATTTTCTAAGCAAGAAGTATTTAATCCATCTCGAATTTCATCCATCATGGGAATTCCTACTGGTGACCGTGGCCCAAAAGCTATCAAGGACACCCTCTCTGAGGAAGAGACGAGAACAGTCGCAGAAACCATCTGTGGCCATGTTGTTCCATGGGTAGAAGGCTCTACTCATTCAAGCCTCTTCCCTTCTCCCTCCTTATAGGATCATACACAATATTTTCACCTTTAACATTTATCCTAGGAAAGGAAATTAGTCTGATTTGACTCCATACATGGCCAATGTCCTATATCATGTGGCAACAAGAGTTCCTATCTGTCGTCCTTCCCTAATTTGTTGGACCATTGTCAATTTTTGGTATGCTCCTGGCAGAAATGACTGTCCCTTTGGTTCCCTCTTGTCCAACATAGCTCTCTCTTATGACGTCCAAATTCTTGCTAGAGAGAAACCGGAGTCCTTCGCTCCTTTGGAAAGCCAAATCTATTCCAAATGAGACTCTCCACAACACACCCACCGCACCCCCCCCCCCCCCCCCCCCCCCCCCCCCCCCCCTTCCTAATCAGCAGCAGAGGCAAGGACAAGATGAAATTGAAGGAAGAGGACATCAAGGAGATCACCAAGCAGTACACATTGAAGAAGAACCCATGCAAGCACCTCCTCCAGCTCCTCCAGTTCAATTAATTGGAGCTCACCTGACTGCAATTGAACAAGACATAGAGAAATCAAGAGAAAACAGTCAAAAAAGGAGAAATAGATGAAGAAGACATTCCAATATCTTTCGAAGATCTCCAAGAGCTGTCATAGGGATGATGTTGAGATTCCATCTCCATCTCCTCCACATGACTCAAAGTTGCTTTAGGGTCCCTTCCCTAGTTTAGGATTGTGCCTATTGGATTATTTGGGAGTATTTCAGTAGAAGATTCACTATGTTTTGGTTTTTAGTTCTTATGATGGATGATCATGTATGATGACTTTTGTTATTTCATGATTGATGGATGTTTGGATTATTTTGTAAAAACTTAACAGTTATATATATGGAATCCACCACCATCTCAGTATGTTCTTCACTATATATTTGTTGGTTTATGTAATTTTTAATGGACGATTATTGGTGATGATTAGAAGCTTTGATATGTCTATTGAAAATGTCACATCTCAGCTTATATCTCTAAATCTAAGTTCTCAGGTTCATCACTTTGCTCTATAGTTAAATATGTTAAAAGTGATGAATGTTTTTGGTGATGCATGCCTAGTAACATCTCTCAACTCACCATCGCTATATGTGCACATAGTCATACATTAAGAATGAATGAAATTATTATCTCATAGTTGATTCAAATTAATGCAATCTTGAGTTGTCTATCACACTGTTTAAGCTAGTCACACTTATGGATATGATGGATTTCTATTACTTTGATTTGTGTATGCACTAATTGTCATATCTGTCTTATGAAAATTCTATTTCATTTGTTCTCTCAATGTAGTTAACCCCTTATGACAATGTTCAAATCCCATTCTCTTACTTCACTATTATATTGAAAATAAATGGATTTTTGTGGACAAAACCGAAATTGAAATGCGCTATTTAGTGAAACAAGTTAAACTCAATTTCAATTAGCATGAATGCCTCTTAGTCACATGTGTATATCATGCTTTCTAACCCCCTATGCTCATAGTAATATTGTTTTAGCAAATGCATCATGTGCTTTGACACGTATGTCTAGTTCATCTTTGAATTTGTCTCTCTCTCTCTCTCAACCACTTATCAACCCTTTGAACTTCAAAGTCATACCGTTGTCAATCTCATGACATAAGTGGGGAGCAGAATTGAGGGGGAGACAATATTTTCGAAGGAGTTTTAGACTCAATTTCAATATGCTTATTTTGGCTACTGATAAAGGGGGAGTGAAAGTCCCACCATAGAATGTGTGTTTAATGTTTCTATGCAGGTATATTTTCCAATTTCAAACACATTGTCAGGGGGAGTTCTTATTCAAGTTCGAATTGTAGTCATGAGTCTTTCATGTTATAATTGCTGTATAATTTGTAAAGATCATGCACTATTTGTATTCTTGGTTGTAACTGTTATAAGGAAGAACCATATAATACAAGAGAAAGTTGATTTGGAAAAGGTGCCTAGAAGGGTCAATCTATTGCTGCCTTTATAATCAGTTCTTGCCTTAGATAAGGCTTTCAATCATATGATGAATTACAATTAATCTACAAATCAATCATCCCTATTAAATCTATCATAAGAGGAAAGCTATCACTGTATAGTTAATTTGTTTGACTAAATCTCTTCACGTGGGATCTCATGTGATAATGGGTCACAACACATTTATTATACAGGTGGGTCAGGTCTAATATATATGGACTTATGTTAACATCCCCCTCAAATTGATGCTGATCAATCAGCAATAATTTGCGAACCAAGAACTCATGCCGCGATCATGGAAGACCTTTGGTGAATATATCTGCAATTTCAAATTCGGAGGAGACGTGTGGAAGGCTAATGACATCACAGTCATATTCATCATGGATGAAATGACAATCCACCTCTATCTGCTTGGTGCGTTCGTGGAAGATTGGATTTTCAGTTAGACGAATTGCACTTTCATCATTAGCATAAAGAGGGATAGGAGTATTCTGCGAGAAACCCAGATCAGAGAGTAATCCACACAACTACAAGATCCCAAAACAAGCCACAGACATAGCACGATACTCAGATTTTGTAGATGATTTGGACACTTATCTAGTTTTTTGCATTTCCAGGATATTAATGCTTCACCTAGATACATACACCATCCCGTTTTAAATCTACGAGTGTTGGACATCCTGCCCGATCCGCATCAGAATAAGATGAAAGTGTAAGTGGTGTACCAACTGGAAGAATAGCCCACGAGTTTGTGATCCAAGTACATATCGAATGATGCGTTTGACTGCAGCTAGATGAAGATGCCCTAGAGAAGTCATGAACTGACTTACTACATTAACAGCATATGATATATCCGGTCTCGTGTCTGTTAAGTAGACGAAACTGCCAACTAAGCGCCGATACGTAATAGGATCAGGAAGAAGATCATCATCATGCAAATGTAGTTTCGCATTCACTTCTAAAGGTGTCTAGAGTTGAATCTTGAAGCCCAGCAAGAGCAATGAGATCAATGACATATTTAAGTTGATGAAGAAAAAGACCTTTTTAGTTTGTCAAACGTCCAAGCCCAAGAAATATGTCAATGGTCCCAAATCTTTCATATGAAAGACGTCCTAGAGTGAGGATTAAAGCTAACGTATCATATAACTATGAGGGCCAGTGATAATGATATCATCCACATATACTAGAAGTATAGTAGTCCCTTCGGTAAAAATGGATGGATCATATGGGCTTTGTGAGAAATGGAACTGAAGCATAGTACTACAAAACTTCTCAAACCAAGCCCGAGGAGCCTGTTTAAGCCCATATAAAGATTGACGCAACCGTACGACATCTAATTTGGAAGTAGGAGCGCAGCCTTGAGGAAGACGCATATAAACTTCCTCCTTGAAATCCCCATGAAGAAAGGCATTCCTCACATCCATTTGATGTAAAGGCCATGACTGAGATGCAGCAATAACAAGGACGGTGCGCATTGTTGTCACCTTGGCCACGGGAGCAAATGTCTCGTCATAATCTATACCATACTCCAGTCGATTGCCTAAGGCCACCAAGGGTACCTAATATCGTGCCAACGAACCATCTGGGTTTAGCTTAATGGAGTATACCCATTTACATCCAATGGGTTTAACAGAAGACGGGTATGGCACGACATTCCAAGTGTGGTTTTCTTTGAGAGCCTCAAGTTCTTCTTGCATAGCCTATTGCCAACAATCAAGTTGCACTGCTTGCAAATTAGAGTTAAGAATTCGGACTAACGAAAGTGTGGCAAGTAAGAAGGCATGAGTAAAACCAAAACGATCAGGAGGGCAAGAAGGTCTAGTTGACCTGCAAAGAGACTCACTTGAACTAGGAGGAATTGCGGTGCTCGGGACCAGTGTAGAGTTAGCATTAGTGTCAAGAGGCTCTGGCACCACATCTCGTCGTAATCTACGTATTTCGTTCACAAGATAAGGTTTAAATCTTTCGACAGAAGCTGAAGGATTTTCACTAAAATTAGGAAGAAACAAAAGTGTAGTAGAATTATCATGATCCATATGATTCTTAAAGAAAAACTGATCTTCAAAGAAAACAACATTCTGAGATACCCTAATGCGTTTGATCTCCGAGTCATTGTAATACCCAAGGGTGGAAGTTTTGAGCTTGGTTTAAATTAATGAATTATATAATTTTACTTTTTATATATAAAAGTGATGGGACCCACGTTTTATTTAGGACCCATGTTTTACTTGTAATATGCTAACAAAGGAAGGGGAGGAGGATTCTGTGCACGACACTTCCACTCTTAAGGAAGTAAATCCTTGAATGGGATCAGGATCCCTGTACACAGCCTCTATTAGAAAGTGAGGATCACACACCTTCACCCTTGAGGAAACAAATCCTTGAATGAGATAAGGATCTGTATATACAGCTGTTATTAGAAGATAGGGATTAAGATAGGGATTTGAGACGTATATATATATATGCTGAGAGAGTTGCTTGTTTACTCACCTTCGTTTCTGCTAAAGAGCCAGAGAAGGGGAGAGATCCAAGAGAAGGAGGAGGAGCACTCGGTGAGACATCAAGAAGAAGAAGGAAGTAATCAACCAAGGCGTGGTTGATGTCCCATTCCCGACCACAAACCACAAGAGTTTACAGAAGGTGAGTGATTTCCTATAGTTGTTTTTGTTTCGATAAAGATAATTGAGTTGGTTTTGATTAGTAACAGAGAAGAAATCATTCTCTAGATTACTGTGAGTAAAGTCATATAAATATCGGAGGAGTTCTGTATGGAGCGATTGCTCTGGTTTCAGTTTTTGGACATGGATTCGTTAGATAATGTCGTGACAATCTGCTAGGGTGATCCAAAGGCAGTACAAATTTGTTTAGATTCGTACCTAGTTCTGTGTGGGATGTTTCAAATCTCTGGCCGTTGGTTTTCCCCTTCATACGTGACTGCTACAGTGTCTGACGACCGGTAAAAAGGAAAAATCTGGGAAGTAATCTATGTTCCTGGGGCATAATCTTGTGAAATACAATGGAGCACCATTGATGAGATGAGGAAGAAGCTTTCTAACCCAGATTTCCTTCATCCTAATCAGAAATTTACTCACTACCTTCAAATTTTTGAAACAGCATGCCGACTGGGAACATTTTTGGCGTGAAGTTGTGGGTCCGCATGACCCACCTGATGCTAGATCTGATCCATAGATCTGGTAAGGGACCCTTGGGCAAACCTGGGAGTTGTGATTTCCATGGATTTGAACCGTTGGACTCCAAGCTCTGATGACCTGAAAAGGGTAGGGCGAGAAAAAGACCTTCACCGAAGTGGGACTTGAACCTTCTGATGAAATCGAGTGTGGTGGTGGCTTCCACTAATATGATTTTATACCCACTTTGAAGATATTTCAATGGAAGTATAAAATTAACCATAATGTTAATACAAATTTCATAGAAGTCCTCCTATATGCTACATTCTGAGCAGTTAAATTGAAATAAAGCTTATTATAATGATGTTAAACTGATGATGTATGGTAATAAGGGGGCTGGGTATGCATTAAGTAATAAATAAAATAGTATTCTGATCCATAAGTCCTGTTATGTATGATTTGATCTGAACCACTAGCACAAAATTGTTTATTGTGATTGTCTGGTTTTGGAATCAGTGGATTCGATTGATAGATTGTCTATGTTGTCTGTGGATGTGGAGATTAGGACAATGAGGTCCTGAAGCGAAGGGTCCTAGGGGCCGTTAGATGTGGAGATGCAGGTGTGGCATCTCGATAAATTTTAGTATAATAAAATGTTATACGGATGTGGAGTTGGTGCAAGGATGTGGTTCAGAAATGTATCGTAAAACGAGTACTATTTTTTGAATTATTTGATTGATTTAAATTATTCGTTGCCTATATTTATTTGTGCTGATGATGTCACTATGTTAATTGCAAATGTATGATAGAGTAGGAGAATCATTCACCAGTTTATACTGATATTGTTTACCCCCTTCAGGTAATCGGGTTGCGGTTGTACCAGAGAATGGCGAAGATCAGCCCGTAGTGTTTGGCATGCGTGGCTGAGGAGAGCGATACCTTCATATTCAGTAGTTTAGGAAATTTTAGTTTTGGCATTTAATTAGTATTTGATTGATTTACTTTGAAATCTTAGATATTGAAAACCTTATTGGTTAAATTTTATATGGAGGGATTTATTTTAATTAATGATGCTTTGACCTTATGTAATTATTTGATTTATATGTATGAATGGTATGCCATCGGGTCATAACTCAGATTCCGTCAGGGCCCCGGAATTTGGGTCGTGACAAAGTGGTATCAGAGCCTAAGGTTTTGGGCAAGTAAAAGAATTAGCAACTATAGGGCACGTGGTGAGGCCGTGGGGTATGGATGCCAAGAAAGGGATTTGATCCAGTATTAATAGAGGATGGCTTATTCATTGTTTATTTTGCAGGGGAACTAGAACAATGAATAACGCTATTGGAAACTCTAATCAGGGTGAAAGAATTGTGGAAATGCCGGAGTATGCTCGGCAAATGTTCGAAAATTTTATGAAAGCTTATAGTCAAGTTCAGGAACAGATCACTGCTATTAATAACCGGCATGGAGAAAATGGTGATGAACTCGGTGTTGTCAGGAATGGTTCTGGGAGTGGTATCAATAACGGGGTCAGGGATCGTGAGAAGGATAATCTCTACAAAAGATTTAATGAATTCCGACCTCGTAGCTTTGATGAGACTACAAACCCTTGGGATGCAAATAAATGGGTGGAGCATTTGGAGGGAATTTTTGAAGTTATGGGATGCACGGAACGGCAGAAGGCAATTTTGGGCGCATTCAAACTTGAGGGTAATGCTAAGGCATGGTGGAAAGCTGCTAAGAAGTCTTTTGACGGGCAAGAGACAGAAATTACTTAGGACTTTTTCAAGAAAGAGTTTATAAAGAAATTTATACCTGATCACATTAAAGCACAGAAGAAAAGGGAGTTTGAGACCCTAGTACAAGGGAGCTTACCCGTAGCCAAATATGCCCTCAAGTTCACTGAGCTGTCTCACTTTGCTGAAACCCTAGTTGCTACAGAAGAATCCAAACTGGAGCGCTTTGTGACAGGTCTAAGGGCAGATATCAAGAAAGACGTCAAATTACATGAGCCGACTACCTATGCAGAAGCGCTAAGAAAGGCCTTTGTGTCTGAAGAAGCAATAGAAGATATAAATCGGAGTACTCAGCAGGTGCTGCCAGTAGGAAAGCGGGATAATTTCAAGAATCAGCCACCATATAAAAAGCAAAGGACCGACGCTAGACCAGTTTGCAATCATTGTGGGGGATCACATGACACAGATCAATGTCGCAAGAGACCGGGAGTATGCTACGGATGTGGTAAAGAAGGTCACAGGGTTAGAGATTGCCCAATAGCCCAAGAGAGAAATCAAGCTAGACGAAAGGGTGTTTGTTATGGTTGCGGGCAGGAGGGACACCGGTCTCGAGAATGTCCCACAAATCCTGGTGGAAATCAGTTTCGACCACAAACACAACTGCAAGGACAGAATCAGCAGGACCGCCAGCAAGGGCATCAGCAAAATCAGCGATCATATCAGCAGAACCAACAAGGAAGAAATTATCAATATCAGCAGTATCCTCAGAGAGGCAACCAACAAGACCCGCCTCAAGGTCAAAATTTTAATCGTGGCAGGAATAATCAAGGTGGGAATCAGGGGGCGCAACCGCCTAATGCGAGGGCTTTTACTATTACCCACCAGGAAGCGGAGGCGGCAAATAACGTTGTTGAGGGTATGGTTTTACTTTCAAAGCACAAAGCTCATGCACTATTTGATTCTGGCTCAACTCACTCTTTTGTTTCCCATCTTTTTGCTGCTAAGTTAGGAAATTCCCACACTATACTCACTCCTGCATTAGTTGTGTCAACACCCGCGGGAAAACACGTTTACACTAAAACTATATATTATGATTGTGAGATAGAAATTGCACAAACAAGAATGTCAGCGACTTAGTATTATTGCACATGAATGATTTTGATATTATATTGGGAATGGACTGGCTCTCTAAATATCGGGCTGTGCTGGACTGCTTTAACAAGGTAGTGCGCTTTAACCTAAAGGGTTATACTCATGTCACCATGGTGGGGAAAAGAAAATCTTTTCAAACTGGGATAATTTCAGCCATCAAAGCCTGTGAACTATTAAGGAATGGGTGTACAGGGTACATGGCCTATATTACCGAAGCTAAACAAAAGCCCAACTTAGAAGATATTCCGGTTGTTAGAGATTTTCCCGATGTATTCTTAGATAATCTGCCAGGATTACCCCCAATCCGAGAAGTTGACTTTACTATTGAGTTGGTACCAGAATCTGCTCCAATATCTAAGGCACCCTATCGGATGGCACCCTCCAAGTTGAGGGAACTTAAGGATCAATTGCAAGAACTGTTCGATAAGGGATTCATCCGGCCAAGTGTATCCCCATGGGGAGCCCCTGTCCTGTTTGTTAAGAAAAAGGACGGATCCATGCGAATATGTATTGACTACCGGCAGTTGAACCAGAGCACTATTAAAAACAAATACCCGTTGCCCCGTATCGATGAACTATTTGACCAGCTACAGGGTGCTAAATTCTTTTCCAAAATTGACTTGCGATCTGGATATCACCAACTCAGAGTAAGGGAGGAGGATATTCCTAAGACAGCCTTTAGAACTCGATATGGTCATTATGAGTTTCTAGTTATGCCATTTGGGTTGACCAATGCCCCAGCAGCTTTTATGGCTCTTATGAACCAAGTCTTTCAGCCTTACTTGGATCAGTTCGTCGTGGTGTTCATTGATGATATACTTATTTATTCTAAAGGAGAAGAAGAGCATGGAATACACTTACGCACGTCCTTGCAGCTATTGAGGGATAATCGACTCTATGCAAAATTAAGTAAGTGTGACTTTTGGCTGAAGCAAGTGACCTTCTTGGGCCATATTATCTCAGGACAAGGGTTATCTGTGGACCCGGCAAAGGTTGAAGCTATTACCAGTTGGAAAAGACCCACATCTGTTTCTGAAGTACGGAGCTTCCTGGGCTTAGCAGGATATTATAGGAGATTTGTGAAAGATTTTTCCTCAATTGCTGGGCCACTAACTAGACTCACAAGAAAAGACGTTCCTTTTTCATGGGACGTTAGATGCGAGGATAGCTTCCGCATATTAAGGGAGAGATTGACCACCGCGCCGATACTTGCTCTTCCCTCTGGTAATGGAGGATTTGTGGTATACTGTGATGCTTCTTTGCATGGTTTAGGTTGGGTTCTTATGCAACATGGAAAGGTGATAGCATATGCCTCCAGACAACTGAAATCCCATGAACAAAATTATGCCACACATGATCTTGAATTAGCAGCTGTAGTTTTCGCGCTAAAAATCTGGAGACATTATCTATATGGAGAAGAGTTTGAGGTGTATACTGACCATAAAAGTCTTAAATACATTTTCTCACAAGCTGATTTGAATTTGCGACAGCGAAGATGGTTAGAATTTTTGAAGGATTATGACTTCACAATTTTCTATCACCCGGGAAAGGCCAATGTCGTTGCTGATGCGTTAAGTCGCAAATTGGCTCAAATGGCCTGTTTGACTGCCGAATGGAGACTACTTGAAGAAATCAAAGATCTAGATATGGAGTTACGGCCTATAGGTGATAAGGTGCTGTTGGGAAATTTTAAGGTTCAACCAGAACTAATTCAGAAAATAAAGGACCACCAGCGAGATGATGGGGCACTGCTGGATATAATGCACACAATGGACAATAAACCAGATTTCTCTATTGATAATGGCACATTGTATTTCAGAAGTCGGTTATGTGTTCCAAATAACCGCAACATCAAAGATGAGATATTAACGAAAGCACATCATACGCGGTATACCATTCATCTCGGGAGCACAAAGATGTATCAGAATTTGAAACGGAGGTTTTGGTGGATCGGAATGAAAAATGATGTGGCAGAGTTTGTAGGACGATGTTTTACCTGTCAGCAGGTGAAGGCTGATCATAGGAAACCAGGTGGATTATTACAACCCTTGCCTGTGCCAGAATGGAAGTGGGAACACATT
Organism: Sextonia rubra; assembly: GCA_037013555.1. Classification (NCBI taxonomy): domain Eukaryota; kingdom Viridiplantae; phylum Streptophyta; class Magnoliopsida; order Laurales; family Lauraceae; genus Sextonia; species Sextonia rubra. Next base: position 73,941,044 of record JASUAD010000001.1, read on the forward strand.
ACTATGGATTTCATCTCAGGATTTCCTAAAACATCTAGGCACAATGAGGTGATTTGGGTCATTGTAGATCGTTTGACAAAGTCTGCACACTTTATACCATTAAAGGGTAAGACTACAATGGAGCAGTTGGCACGAAAATATGTTCATGAGGTCGTACGGTTACATGGAGTTCCTGTATCTATAATCTCTGATAGAGATAGTAGATTTATCTCTCAGTTTTGGAAAAGTTTGCAAAAGGCCATGGGAACCAAGTTAAGTTTCAATACGGCTTATCATCCCCAAACAGATGGGCAGACTGAAAGAACCAACCAAACATTGGAGGATATGCTTCGGGCTTGTGCTTTGGATTTTAAAGACGGATGGGATGAACAGTTGCTGCTGGCAGAATTTGCTTACAATAACAGTTATCATTCCAGCATCCAAATGGCTCCGTTTGAAGCTCTGTATGGTAGAAACTGTCATTCTCCGATCTGCTGGGAGGAAGTAGGAGAAGGACGGCTTTTAGGCCCTGAATGGGTAAAAACCTCCACGGAGAATATAAAGAAAATTTGAAATCGACTTAAAACTACTCAGAATCGTCAGAAAAGCTATGCGGATAAGCGAAGAAGAGAACTGGAATTTGAAGTCGGTGATTCAGTTTTTCTCAAAGTATCCCCGACCAAAGGAGTTATGCGATTTGGGAAGAAAGGAAAGCTGAGTCCGAGATACATTGGACCCTTTCCAATCATAGGACGTGTAAGTGATGGCAATGCTTATGAGTTGGCACTTCCACCACAACTCGCCGGAGTTCATAATGTGTTTCAGGTGTCTATGCTACGAAAGTATGAACCAGACCCCTCACATATGATTCGTTACAAGCCAATGGATATTCAATCAGATTCGTCATACGAGGAGAAGTCGGTTGCCATTTTGGACACCCAGGAGAGACTACTCAAGAATCGTACCATTCGATTAGTCAAAGTGCAGTGGCAGCACCATAATCAAGCAGAAGCTACTTGGGAAATTGAAAGAGACGTTCGAGAAAAGTACCCCCACCTATTTGCTTCAGCTACGTATAAAATTTGGAGGACCAAATTTCCTAAGGGGAGGAGTATGTAATACCCAAGGGTGGAAGTTTTGAGCTTGGTTTAAATTAATGAATTATATAATTTTACTTTTTATATATAAAAGTGATGGGACCCACGTTTTATTTAGGACCCATGTTTTACTTGTAATATGCTAACAAAGGAAGGGGAGGAGGATTCTGTGCACGACACTTCCACTCTTAAGGAAGTAAATCCTTGAATGGGATCAGGATCCCTGTACACAGCCTTTATTAGAAAGTGAGGATCACACACCTTCACCCTTGAGGAAACAAATCCTTGAATGAGATAAGGATCTGTATATACAGCTGTTATTAGAAGATAGGGATTAAGATAGGGATTTGAGACGTATATATATATGCTGAGAGAGTTGCCTGTTTACTCACCCTCGTTTTTGCTAAAGAGCCAGAGAAGGGGAGAGATCCAAGAGAAGGAGGAGGAGCACTCGGTGAGACATCAAGAAGAAGAAGGAAGTAATCAACCAAGGAATGGTTGATGTCCCATTCCCGACCACAAACCACAAGAGTTTACAGAAGGTGAGTGATTTCCTATAGTTGTTTTTGTTTCGGTAAAGATAATTGAGTTGGTTTTGATTAGTAACAGAGAAGAAATCATTCTCTAGATTACTGTGAGTAAAGTCATATAAATATCGGAGGAGTTCTGTATGGAGCGATTGCTCTGGTTTCAGTTTTTGGACATGGATTCGTTAGATAATGTCGTGACAATCTGCTAGGGTGATCCAAAGGCAGTACAAATTTGTTTAGATACGTACCTAGTTCTGTGTGGGATGTTTCAAATCTCTGGCCGTTGGTTTTCCCCTTCATACGTGACTGCTACAGTGTCTGACGACCGGTAAAAAGGAAAAATCTGGGAAGTAATCTATGTTCCTGGGGCATAATCTTGTGAAATACAATGGAGCACCATTGATGAGATGAGGAAGAAGCTTTCTAACCCAGATTTCCTTCATCCTAATCAGAAATTTACTCACTACCTTCAAATTTTTGAAACAGCATGCCGACTGGGAACATTTTTGGCGTGAAGTTGTGGGTCCGCATGACCCACCTGATGCTAGATCTGATCCATAGATCTGGTAAGGGACCCTTGGGCAAACCTGGGAGTTGTGATTTCCATGGATTTGAACCGTTGGACTCCAAGCTCTGATGACCTGAAAAGGGTAGGGCGAGAAGAAGACCTTCACCGAAGTGGGACTTGAACCTTCTGATGAAATCGAGTGTGGTGGTGGCTTCCACTGATATGATTTTATACCCACTTTGAAGATATTTCAATGGAAGTATAAAATTAACCATAATGTTAATACAAATTTCATAGAAGTCCTCCTATATGCTACATTCTGAGCAGTTAAATTGAAATAAAGCTTATTATAATGATGTTAAACTGATGATGTATGGTAATAAGGGGGCTGGGTATGTATTAAGTAATAAATAAAATAGTATTCTGATCCATAAGTCCTGTTATGTATGATTTGATCTGAACCACTAGCACAAAATTGTTTATTGTGATTGTCTGGTTTTGGAATCAGTGGATTCGATTGATAGATTGTCTATGTTGTCTGTGGATGTGGAGATTAGGACAATGAGGTCCTGAAGCGAAGGGTCCTAGGGGCCGTTAGATGTGGAGATGCAGGTGTGGCATCTCGATAAATTTTAGTATAATAAAATGTTATACGGATGTGGAGTTGGTGCAAGGATGTGGTTCAGAAATGTATCGTAAAACGAGTACTATTTTTTGAATTATTTGATTGATTTAAATTATTCGTTGCCTATATTTATTTGTGCTGATGATGTCACTATGTTAATTGCAAATGTATGATAGAGTAGGAGAATCATTCACCAGTTTATACTGATATTGTTTACCCCCTTCAGGTAATCGGGTTGCGGTTGTACCAGAGAATGGCGAAGATCAGCCCGTAGTGTTTGGCATGCGTGGCTGAGGAGAGCGATGCCTTCATATTCAGTAGTTTAGGAAATTTTAGTTTTGGCATTTAATTAGTATTTGATTGATTTACTTTGAAATCTTAGATATTGAAAACCTTATCGGTTAAATTTTATATGGAGGGATTTATTTTAATAAATGATGCTTTGACCTTATGTAATTATTTGATTTATATGTATGAATGGTATGCCATCGGGTCATAACTCAGATTCCGTCAGGGCCCCGGAATTTGGGTCGTGACAAAGTGACACTCGATTTCATCAGAAGGTTCAAGTCCCACTTCGGTGAAGGTCTTCTTCTCGCCCTACCCTTTTCAGGTCATCAGAGCTTGGAGTCCAACGGTTCAAATCCATGGAAATCACAACTCCCAGGTTTGCCCAAGGGTCCCTTACCAGATCTATGGATCAGATCTAGCATCAGGTGGGTCATGTGGACCCACAACTTCACGCCAAAAATGTTCCCAGTCGGCATGCTGTTTCAGAAATTTGAAGGTAGTGAGTAAATTTCTGATCAGGATGAAGGAAATCTGGGTTAGAAAGCTTCTTCCTCATCTCATCAATGGTGCTCCATTGTATTTCACAAGATTATGCCCCAGGAACATAGATTACTTCCCAGATTTTTCCTTTTTACCGGTCGTCAGACACTGTAGCAGTCACGTATGAAGGGGAAAACCAACGGCCAGAGATTTGAAACATCCCACACAGAACTAGGTACGTATCTAAACAAATTTGTATTGCCTTTGGATCACCCTAGCAGATTGTCACGACATTATCTAACGAATCCATGTCCAAAAACTGAAACCAGAGCAATCGCTCCATACAGAACTCCTCCGATATTTATATGACTTTACTCACAGTAATCTAGAGAATGATTTCTTCTCCGTTACTAATCAAAACCAACTCAATTATCTTTACCGAAACAAAAACAACTATAGGAAATCACTCACCTTCTGTAGACTCTTGTGGTTTGTGGTCGGGAATGGGACATCAACCATGCCTTGGTTGATTACTTCCTTCTTCTTCTTGATGTCTCACCGAGTGCTCCTCCTCCTTCTCTTGGATCTCTCCCCTTCTCTGGCTCTTTAGCAAAAACGAGGGTGAGTAAACAAGCAACTCTCTCAGCATATATATATATACGTCTCAAATCCCTATCTTAATCCCTATCTTCTAATAACAGCTGTATATACAGATCCTTATCTCATTCAAGGATTTGTTTCCTCAAGGGTGAAGGTGTGTGATCCTCACTTTCTAATAGAGGCTGTGTACAGGGATCCTGATCCCATTCAAGGATTTACTTCCTTAAGAGTGGAAGTGTCGTGCACAGAATCCTCCTCCCCTTCCTTTGTTAGCATATTACAAGTAAAACATGGGTCCTAAATAAAACGTGGGTCCCATCACTTTTATATATAAAAAGTAAAATTATATAATTCATTAATTTAAACCAAGCTCAAAACTTCCACCCTTGGGTATTACAGTCATAACAAAGAAAACCCTTTTAGCCTGTTGCATATCCTAAGAAAACACAATGTGAGAACTATGCAGACAATTTTGTCCTCTCTAATGGAGGAAGAAGAACAAAACAGACAGAACCAAATGTGTGAAGATTTGAGTATGTGGGCTGTTTTTGAAAAAGACGGTAATATGGTGTTTGAAGTTCAAGACCAGCAGATGATAACCTATTAATGAGGTGAACCACTATAGGTAGTGCTTCTGGCCAAAATCAAGCAAGAAGAGAGGATTCCAACAGAAGCGTACGCACTATGTCCAAAAGATGTCGATTTTTTCTTTCAGAGAGCCCATTTTGTAGTGGAGTGTAAGGACATGTGCATTGGGATATGATTCATTTTTGCTGCAAAAACTGTTGGAATTCCATTGATATATATTCTCGCTCGGAATTGAAACGAAGAATTTTAATTGAGGTAGCGAATTGGTTTTCAACATAAGCCAAAAAACCTTGAAAAGTTTGAAAAACTTCAGCTTTTGAGCGCCAAAAATAAATCCATGTAAACCGACTATAATCATCAATAAAGGTAACAAAAATACTTAAATTGTGAGTGGGATATTACAAGTGCTATACCCCACACATCACTATAAACAAGGTCAAAACACTTTGATGTTGAAGTTTCACTCATAGAAAACTGATGTGTTTTGCTTTTTCCCAATTTACAGCTACCACAATCAAAAGAGACATTATTCAAAGAAATTTTACTATCAGGCAACATGGATTTTAATACAAACATTAAAGTCTCAGAGTTAGGATGTCCTAAATGCCTGTGCATTTCTTCAAACTAGAATCACAAAGTAAAGCAATAATAGATTTATTCCTATATTGTGTAGATAGTTGTAGTGGAAAAAGACGTCCATGCTTTGGCCCCTTTGCTATTACTTTCCTTGACACTTGATCCTGCACAATACAACTAGATTGAGAAAATGAGATAGAGCAATTTTTATCAATAGGTTGGCTAACAGATAATAGATTGGAAGTAAGATGTGGAGAGAGAAACACATTGTCCAAAGGTAGAGAGTGAGAGATAGATCTAACAGTAGTAATAGGAATGCTACCACCATTAGCAATATTGATTTGGAGGTTTCCATCATCCTTCCTCATATGAGATAAGTTTTTAGATGCAAATGTCATATGATTGGAAGCCCCTGAATCTAGATACCAGGTGGAGATTGAAGATTTTAATTTACCTGAAAGACCAAGAGCAGAAAAATGCATTTACGATCATTTGTTGAACCATTTCTGGAATTAGAGATGTGGAAGATGAAGAATCAGACTGCGCAATTTGAAATATATGGCAGCAGGGGTTAATGCAGGAGTAGAGTCATCCATGATTGCCATTTTGGCCTTTTATTGCTGATTTTGAGGTCGTCTCTGACACTCTAGGAGAACATGTCCCTTGATCCTACAATAGGAACAAAATTTTTTGTTGCACTGAGTAGCAACATGGCCGTATTTTTTGCAACTATAATATTGTACTTTACACATATCCCGTCCATGGGATTTCCCTCTAGCCAGATAAGCCACATCAATGGGACCAGAGAAGTTTTATGCGCAAGTATATTTTAAGTGGCTAGCCTTTGTTCTTCACGAGGAAGGTCGCTGAAGCAAGTTTCTATGGATGGCGAAGGATGCAACTCATCAAATTTGACCTAACAGTTTCAAATTTTGGCTGTAATTTCATTAGAAATCGATCCCGTTGGCTTGTCTTATGGATGTCTTGGGCGGTAACCAATGATGCACCATAAAGATCAGCATATATAATCTCAATGTAATCAGTCCACAAAGTAACAAAGTGAGAGTAGTAGTCCAAAATTGACATACTACCTTAGGCAAATTGGGAGATCTCATGCTCCAGATGAAACCTACGAGCAATGTTCTCCTCTTGATAAATATTTTTTAAGTAGTCCCACATGTCTTTTGTTGTCTTGTAGGGTCTGAGATATAAAATAAATTGAGAGTCTACAGATCCCATAATCCAACTCATGATCTGGGCATCTTTAGTTTTCCATTTGGTTTTGGCCTTGTCATCATTGGGTTTAGCCTCTGACCCATCGACATAACCCCACAATTCTTTGCCTTTAAGCTAGATCTGAAATTGAAAGGCCCATGAGGTGTAATTTTTCCCATTGAACTTAAGGAAATCTCACTCTTGTCCATCATGCTAGACATCTTCAGATAGAGAAAAAGCACTCAAACAATAAAAAAAAAAAGTACTGTAGGCATATGAAGGAGCAAAACCACAACACTCTTGAGAAGAAAAGAAATGTTTTCACAAAAATCCAGAGTAGGATTATAAAAAACAAGGCAGAAATATGCTATAGAATCAGAATAGGACCATAGAGCTATGATCAGATCAACAACTTGCAATAGATCTGTGATCAGATCTTCAAACAACCAAACAGGTCAGGCCACCTCTCTGTTTGAGCAAGTGGAGTCTAGACCCCAGCCTTAAGGCATGTTTGGGAGAGAGGTAGGGTAAACTAAGGAAGAGGAAACCCAAAATCAAAAAAGAATAATATATGATTGAGTTATGATGACTTTTTGTTTTTAGTTATTTGATATGGAATCTTTTTGGCTTTTTGTATAAAAAGAAGAGATTTTTTTGTAGTTTAGTGATATTTTTTTGACTTGTTTTGAAAAAAGAAAAGGAAATTTTGAATTTTTTAAAAAAATAAGGGGGGAAATTTGAATTTTCAAAATTTAACTTTACTCTGCTTCACCCTACCCCTTTGCCAAACATGCCCTTGTATGATAAGAACCCCCAACTGAATTTTCTCTTAACTACAAATCAAGTTTAGAGTAGAACTAGCCAAGCAGAGGCTAAAGAATATTATCGATCTGAGATTCATGAGCAGAAGTCAAACATAAGAACCAAAATCACCAAAAAAAGAGGCCAAAATGCATCCTGGTGACCTCTAAATCAGCAACTGGAAGGCTGATTCTTCTGTGATGAAAATCCAATGCAGAAATCTAACTTCCAAGTTAGGTAGAGGCTGTATTTAGTGTGTTTGATGCAAAATTCCAACCAGATCTGACCTTTAATCACAGAGTTGCACAGTAGAGATGAAAACTATTCCACGAAACTGTCAAAAGTAAAGAAGGGATAGAACCAACCTCTGAGTGTTCAAAAAATTCATGAAAAATAACCAAAATGCTAGGAAAAAATGGGTGACCAAAGCTGTGTGTTCTTCCAAGTATCAGGATCTGTGATGATGGTGCCCACTTGTTTGATCAGTTGCTTGATTAGAACAACAATGCACCAAGGAATCTTCTGACAGTAGTTGATTTCTTAATCTGAGAGAGCCCAATCTTGAATAGTGTAGAGGATGCAAGAAGATTTGTCAACCAACTTTGATACCATGTTATAAGGAAGAACCATACAATAAAAGAGAAAGTTGATTTGGAAAAGGTGCCTAGAAGGGTCAATCTATTGCTGCCTTTATAATCAGTTCTTGCCTTAGATAAGGCCTTCAACCATGATGAATTACAATTAATCTACAAATCAATCATCCCTATTAAATCTATCATAAGAGAAAAGCTATCACTATACAGTTGATTTGTTTGACTAAATCTCTTCACGGGGGATCTCACGTGATAATGGGTCACAGCCCATTTATTATACAGGTGGGTCAGGTCTAATATATATGGACTTATGTTAATAGTAATTGAGTCCTAGGGTTGTATGCTGTCTAGAATAGGTGTTTTGCCATGAAATTGACATAGGGGGAAATTATTAGTGCCATAATCATACATGCACTACCCCGGTGTTGTCCATTCCATGTCAAGTCCAAGACTTTGCCTCTAAAAGCCTCACAAGAAAGATCAAAATCAAGATGTAAGATCAAGTTTTGCAAAGGCATGCAGTTCATCAAGAAAAAGACTCCATTTGTGCCAACCTATCCAAGTAAATTAGACCTTAGGAAACCAAGAAAAATGCCCCTAAACCACTAAAACAATTAGTTAAACTAGTAGGGTAAATTTTCCTGGACTGAGTTGTTGTTTTGCTCAATTCTAGGTCAGGGGTTCGGTTCATGGTTCAAAATAATGGCCGCTACGCAGCATAGTGGCCACCTATGATGCCCAGATATGGACACAGGTACGGATACGGACACGGGGAACGAGGGTTCCATACGCCAACTTGAAAATTTTAGAATACGAATACGGATACGGGTACGGCATTTCAAAAAATATATACATATAAATACTTATCGTAGTGCTCAAATATTATGAGGCCCACTATGTGGATCAAATTTTCAATGAGGTGGGCCTAACAATATCTTAACATAGAAGAAAATAAAAGAAAAGAAAAGAAAAGTGGGCTAAGTGTCTTCGTTGGCCCAATAGCTCAACATTAAAATAGAAAGAAATAAAAAAAAAAGCCCAACAGGCCCGTTCTCATTCATAAAATGCGACGGGTTCTTTTACCCCTTTTGCATCTTTGGGGCATCATCGAACGAAAAAGAAGAAGATGAATGAATAAGAAAAAGAGGAGGTGTACATAGCACCTGAAGCTCGAAGCAACAATAGTAGCAGAAAGCAACACAGTAGTCTACCACCTAGTTGAAGAAGCATCCAATCAAAACGAAAGCAGTAGCCCCTGTCGGTTTAGTTATCTTCATCCTCGCTACCATCTTCTCCTCCTCCTCTTCTCCTTCTTTCTTGCTTTCCTTTTGATCAAATTGAGAGAGGGCTCATTTAGGAGTAAATTGGTCAAAATGGACAAAATCTGTTGTAATTTTAAGTAAAAAATATTGCATAGCCGTATCCTAAAATTTGGGCCGTATCCAAGCCGTATCTTGCCATATCCCATACCCATATCCGTATCGTATCGTATCGGTACCGATACAACAAAGCATTTAGAGTGTCCAGGTATCACAGGTGGCCACATTCTCGGCCGCAGCGATCAAGACCGCTATGCTATTTTGAAAATAGTGGCGCTACAGTCTAAAACCTAATAGAGCCAAGCAATTTTAATTTTAAACGTTATTTTTCCTATTTCTTCTCCACAATAGCCTTTTTCTAAAGTTAGTCTCTACACATATATGGTTTCAAAGTAGTAAAAAAACATAAGATTGGTTGTTATACAAGATTCAAACTTTTTTGACCACTTAAAAAATTTATACATCTACATATCGCCATAACCATTACATATCACCCGCTACATAGTGTTATGGCCACTAGCAAGATTCATTGTAAACCTTTTATCAATAAGTCAGCTTGCTCTTGCAAGATCCATCAACTGGGAGCCAGATTGGGACAAGGCATAAATCGGGTGGCTCTTAATTTCTCAATTTCCTTCACTTGTCTCATCCACCTATTGTTGTTGCTTTTACTGGAGATCGTCCAACTTTATTTTGTCAATGGAATTCTAGATTAGGCCATATGTCTATTAGTTGTGTAAGACAATTAATTTCGTCCAAAAGTTTGGGAAATATGTACCTTTTGAGGATTTATCTAATTGTTTAAGTTGTCATGTTTCCAAATCTATTGCTTCATCCTTTCATCACAATACTCCTCACACCACATGCTTTTGATCCAGTGCACTCTAATATCTTGGGACATACCTCCCAACCCACTAAAGGAGGCTCCTTTTATTCTGTTTTATTTATGGATGATTATACAAGATATATATGCGTATATTTAATGAAACATAAGGATGAATTGTATGAAATATATGTTTCATTTGCTCACATGATTGAAACTCAATTTTCTTCAAGAACTAAAATCTTTTAGGTCTGATCCTGATGACAAATATCTCTCTACTTGGTTTCGAAATTTTCTCAAACCAAGGCACTCTTTCTCAACTCTCAAGTCCCTGTACCCCCAAACAAAATGGGGTTGCTAAACGAAAACATATAATCTTTTGGATACAATTCAGACTTAGCTTCATTCTTCTAAGTCCCTCTATCCTTTTGGGGACAAGCCCTCCTTACAGCCACCTATCTTACCAATTAATACCTCCTCTATTTTGTCTAGCCGCACTCCCTTTAAAACTCTCTTTCATCATGAGCCTGATTACTCCACCATACAACCTTTTGGGTGTACATGTTTTGTTATTCTTCCTTAGAGAGAACATTCTAAACTTTCTCCTTGATCCTCCATTTCTCTCTTTCTTGGCTATAGAATTGAGAATAAAGGGTTTTGACGTTTTGATCCTCAAGCCAATCGTCTTTGGATCTCTCATCAAGTCACATTTCTTGAACATATTCCATTCTATTCTCTACCTGCTGCTTCCCTCTCTCCTGATTCTCCTCACTCACATTCTCTCGATCCATTCCCCAATTTATTTCTTGAGTCCAGTCCTACTCCATCATCATTTGATCCTCCTCTTCATGTTTATCAGCGTAGACCTCAAGAGTTAATCTCTGAGCTGCTTGCTTTACTAGTTGTCCCTACTCGCTCAGTTGCTGAGATGCCTTGTAAGGTATCTTATTCAAATTTGCAGACCTATTGGTTGCAATGGGTTTTAAGTAACGGTTTTATTTAAGAAGAGGGAAATATGCCTAGACAGCAAAGGTACAGCAAACTAACTACTTAACAAGCTACTGATGTCTCCCATCCAAGTGTCTAACCAAAACATGATCTGATATCCCGAAGGGGCCATATTACTTACAATGGTCCAAGGCAATTGAGATGTAAATTTGTAGCAAATAAAAATTGAGACTTATTGATGAATCGATAAGAGCCAAATGAGGAAGATCCAAAACTTCCAATGCAGAAAGCAAAAGCATGCGACTGTTGAGCTGTAAAAGATGAAAATGATAAGCACAAGATTGCAACTATTCAAGTTGATACTTAAACATATAGTCAGTAACATTAAATATTTGTGTATGTGTATTGCAAGTTCAACATTCCCATAGTCACCCCCCACTTGACACCTCATATCCAATCCAGCACAATCATGTTAACAAGTTACAACACAGATCAGCTATAAGATTTATGATGAAACTGAACAATCAACTACAAAACTATAAATTTACTGGTTTAGCAAATAATTACCCCAATGATTGATGTAGGATGGTCACTAACAAGTGCTTGTATCACCTACAAAGATGAAGTATCATGGAAGTTCTCATGAGAGCAACCAATTGAATTGAGACATCTAAGACAATTCCATGGGTTGAACAAACCTCAAGCATGCTTGGAGTAGACATCACAACCTCCAGCTACAGTAAAAAAAAAGTAACCAATAACAGAAATACGCAAAATGGCTAAAGATTTCACATCCAAATAAGCACGCCAAGATTGAGAATGAACAGAGAGAACAAGAGAACTTCCTCTCCCTCCCCTTAGATGAACAAGCTGTATGAAGGGACTCACAACTGAGATGCCGCCTCTGAGTGCGGCACATGCAGCTTCCATTGCCAGCTCGCCCCTAAAAAGTTGTTTAAGCAAAATGCCAACTTTCAAGGGTGAGATTGTAGAATATAGTAGCAATTACACAAAAAACTATCACATGTTCCTGAGCAAAGACCGGGATTGTACTGGGTATGCACACTTTTGGACCTCATAGTGGCAATGGCCAAAACCATTACATAGCAGTTAATATGTCAGTCAACTATTTTCTACCCTTTCAGAAACAAAAATGTTTAGAAAAAAAAAATTTTTTGAAATTTAAGGATGTGTTAGATGTAACATTTTCGAACGTTGGGGCATGTTGGGAGATGAGGTGAGCTATTCCAATTGCCCAAAGCATGAGATGTAAGCCTCAATACATGGGACATAAGTAGGGTTTGAAAACTTGGCAGAGTTTGAGTTGACCAGGACTCAGCCATGAATGAGTCCTACCCGACTAGGGCAAGTCTTATTCTACTTCTTTCAAATGCATTTCAAAACCCCAAAACCACATCCATCAAAATTCCCAATCCACACCCATAAAAACCCTAAGCCCCTCCTCCAATCCACCCCAAAAATCCTAAACCCTAATACCCCACAATCGCCAAAAACAGCCTACCAGAATCATGCTAACCCCATTACAACTACAAAACTAGCCATTGACAAGAAACCATTAAAAATACAAGGTACCTCTTGCACATCCTTTATTCTAAAAATGACCTGGAACCTCAAAATTACTTAAATTTCAATACCAACCATGATACCACAGATCATGATAACTACATGCGGAAAATCTTAAAACTTCAATGCCATTCACCATTTAAAAAAAAAAAGTGTATAACCCTTTCTAAGCCTATTTAGCTTGAATCCAAAAAACCACTTACACGAACACTGAAACTTCCGAAAGTGCCAAGATAGTTTGGTCCAAAGTTGTATTGGACAAGCATGTTGTGTCTAGGATTTTATTGTATCATAGAGTTTGGATTTACATTGATCCTTGCATGTGAAAGGTAGTCCTAAGCCCTAGGGTTTGTATGTTTGCTGCCTACATTTGACTTGTAACTTGAGTTGATATTCTCTTCGTATGCTGGTTTGGATCTCGTCTTACTTGAGATATTCTCTTCGTATGCTGGTCTGGATCTCGTCTTACATGATATCAATTGTCTTGATGTCAAATCTGGAAATTATTCCATCTTTGAGTGGAGGATCATCCAAACCCTATAATTTATCTAGTAAACCCTAGTTTTTGGTAGGATTGTGATTACATAGGATAATTGGGTGTTCAAAAGGGGCAAAACTATAATTTTCAGAAAAAGAAAGCACGTGTCGGCCCACTTTCTGAGGGCCAAATGATGTCGGATTTTGGAGATCAATGACTTAATGGCTTCGTCTCGTCAAGTAGTACGAGGTTCATATATAGATCATCAAAATGGGCAAATTTGATGGAGTTTGAGACTTTGAGTTTATACATGCAACCTAATATTCACAATTAATTTTGAAGAACTACCGGAGTCACAAGAGACGAAATCTAGACACCCAACTAGTTTTTCTTAGAAGTTTGGCGAGATGTTCTAGTATTTGGTACTTGTAGGGCTACTCATTTGAGAGAGAGATATATATATAAGATAGTTGCTTGTATTTGGAATAGTTCCCTTAATCGTTATGTACTTGTCTATTGTTTTGTCTTGTCAGAAACCTTTGACTCTTGATGAGTATGCACCTCTAAGTTGTCTAACCTAGCATAGCAGGCATGCTTGCTAGTGTAAGGGCTTTGATAAGTCCACAAGATTGCACATTATTCTCATCATTTCATGTAGAATTATGGACTTATTTAGGATAAAAGCATTGAAAATCATAAAATCATGCAACACGGGTTTCAAAGTTGATTTCATCAAAAAAAAATTGAGTTAATTTCATAAAATTCCATGTTTTTATTGAAATTATTCTTTTGGATTATCAGATTATCATTTTGAATATCTTTAACTTCACACAAATACTCACATATTTTCTTTGCACCACTGTGTAGTACATGAAATTTTGAACAATGTGGATATTCACTTTAGTTCATACGTGTTCGGACGGGTCCCATGCATAGCATGGTAGTTTTCTACATTAAAAATTGTCCTTTTTAATTATTCTCATTCTTTTTGTAGGAAATTTAGAAATTTGGCACCCGCAAAAAGAGAATTCGAAGGGGAGAAATTCAAGAATTAAAAAAGAAAGAAAAGGGAAGAAAATTTCACCTTGTGGGACCACACCCTTGGGCATGAATCCCAATGAGTGAATGGCCAGGTGGGCTCACCCACATGTATTGCAAAAATTTCCTCCCTTGTTTTTAGGGCATTTGAAATTCAAATTGGAGTGAAGAGTCCAAGAAGGAAAGAGAATCTAGAAGACTTTGAGGCCAAGAAAGCAAGCAAGGAAAGAAAGAAAAGGAAGGAAGAAAGCGAAGAAAGAATCCAAGCCACATGTTGGACATCCAACATGGGGGACCCACCAGCCATGTTGCACGCCCAAGTGGGGCCCAGTCAATTTCATCCCTTATGAAGATTTTCTAATTAGAGGTGGGGCCTATGGTGAGAATTTTCCAAGAAACAAAAAGCAGGACCAATTTAGAATGTTCTTGTGCAACAAGGAATCAAAAGATGGAAAACTTTCTAAATCCCTACAACTTCTACTAGTTCTCTTCCCCACTTTCTTAAAACTTTTGAAACTTGGAACCCAAGCTACTAGATTTCTTAGTGCATGTTTGGCATCACTAAATTTTAGGCTCTTATTGTCTAAATGTCTAAATCTAATAGATTTGAAAAAATAAGAGCGTTTGGCATGTGTTTTTAGCTCTATTTAATTTAGATATATAGAGGTAAAAGCTCTATTTCCCACAGCCCTCCTCATGATGCATTTCCAAATAAGAGGAAGAAAATAAGAGGCGCCCAGCTACAGTACTTTCAAGGATCACGCCCAGTTCGGTTTTTTCAATTTTTCTCGAAATCCGAGCCCCTAAATCTAGATCCAAACCGTTGAAAATGTTCACATGATCAATTATGGCCATCCATCCAAATTTCAGCCGTTAAATCATCATGAATCTCGAGATATGTGCAAGAAAGCGTGAGCCATTGGATATTAGTTTTTGAATTCTGTGGGGCCCAAACACAAGATCTAAACCATTGGAAATGTTGGGAAGACTAAACACGGCTATGGGGTCAATTTTCAAGGATTGATTCCTTGTGGATCTCAAGATATTTGTAAAAAACTTTCAACCATTGAATTAATATGCTGAATTTGTAACTAGTCCACAGGCAGCCCCTTTTTTATTTTTTATTATTATTTTTGGGACAATAAATAACAATTCAAACCATTGAAAATGTGTAGAAAGTCAATGACCATTGTGAAACCAAATTTCAGCCGTTGGATCATCACCAAACTTGAGATATTTATGTAAAAAAGTGAATCATTAAATATTTTTTAAAAAAATTAGGGGCCTCAAACACAAGATCCAAACCGCTAGATCTCTTTGGGAGGCCAAACATGGTTATGAAGTAAAATTTCACGGCTCAATACCTAGTAGATCTTAATATATTTGTGAAAAGCTTTTAACTATTTGTTTAAAATGGTCTATTTAAAATAGATGCTTCCATTGCCAAACACATATTTTAATTCTAGCCTCTTTTTTTTATAACTCTTTTTTTAATGGCTCTATTTTGAATTGTTTATAAAAATAAGATTAGAC
Source organism: Sextonia rubra (assembly GCA_037013555.1). Classification (NCBI taxonomy): domain Eukaryota; kingdom Viridiplantae; phylum Streptophyta; class Magnoliopsida; order Laurales; family Lauraceae; genus Sextonia; species Sextonia rubra. The sequence continues at coordinate 73,956,650 of JASUAD010000001.1, forward strand.
CTACCAAACAAGCCCTTAATTTCCTTCAAACTTGGGAACCAAGTTTGCAATAAACCATAAAAGGCCCAAGGCATGGACGTCCCTTAGCTCTCAAGTGAAGCCATCCTCGGACGTCCAAGCCACCAAACAGCCCCTTTCCACCTCTTCTTCCCCTCTCTCCATCTCTCTCTCTTCCACCAAAATTTACCCAAAGGGCCAAGCCCTTGGCCGAACACCACTTTGGGCCCATTCCACTAGCACCACCACCATCCTAGTTATCTTCCTTGGCCCTTCTTTGTACTCTGCAAAAGACTGTTGCTGAAATTAAAGAGATGTTGAAGATGACCACAATGGCAAGCTAGTTTTTTTTTCTTTTTCTAGGGGAAAGGGTGATGTTTTTGAACTTTTATTATTCTTACATGTAGATAAAGCTAAAATCAGGACTAATTTAGCAATTGTAAAGTAAAAGAATGGCTTTGGTGACAGTTGCTTAATTCTATAAATTTCTTTGATGTCTCCTTTTCTCCGGATATATGGCATGCTTAGAATCAATGTAGGGTTTCCGCAAAGAGATCTATTGTGAGTTGAATGTTTAAATAACCGTTGTAGAAGTTAGTTGGTTAAAATAGTCTGATTTGTTCTTTTATTGACAAAGTTTGACAATCTATGTTGGAAAAAGAGATTTGAAACGGGAACTTAGGGATGTCCTGGTAGTGAAGGCTCCCACTCCCATATCACCCACTAGGGATCGATCCCCAGTGGGTGCCTTTACCTTTCCCCATCTTGGCTACTAAGCCAAATCAGCAAAAAAAATAAAAAATAAAAAACAGAGGTTTGAAACTACCCATACTTCCAATCATTAGAAAGAAAATTGACCACAGACCCCGGAAATTTATCATTGTTGTTTTCAGTTATTTTCAGTTCTGATTTTTTTTCTTGTTCTTCTGAAATTGGTTGTCCTAATTTGTTTTCTTTGGTTGCAATAATTTTTCTAGTTTAAGAATTTCTAGTTCTAGGGTTTTTCGACTAAGATCTTTTTACTTGGATGTAAAATTGTAATTAATTTTAAGATTATTAATTGCTGGTTGTATAGGTTAGGATATTTTTAGATTGTTAATAGGTTAGGTCAAGTGAGTGCTACTACCATTCCCTGTGGATCAACCTCAGACTAACTAAATTATTACTACATTGTGACGACCGTAGGGTTAGGGATCAGGCTTCTGGCACTCCTTTAGTGGGTCTTGTTTACCCAAAAATAACCCTTTATTACTCTTGTTTACCAAAAGGAAATATTTGGGTACAACTCTTGTTATTTTTTGGCAACTCTTGTCCTCTCCAAGAAACCATGTTTATATTAACTTAGCTCATGTAGATTGTCATTTTGTTTAGAAGTTTGTTATTGTGTTGGCATTTATCATGATGATTCTTTTTTATAGTGTAACTCTATTCTTGCACAATCTAACATTTGTATATCTTTGCCTATGATCTATTGTAATTGATTCTCATCGTTATTCTATTTGTGATTGTATGGAGTGTTTTGAAGGCTTTCTTAGATGCTAGGTTTTCGTAAACCTGACACACTCTTTGGCACTTTATAGGTGAAGAACTAGATGACAATCCTGAGGAGGATAACACCTACCAGGAGGAACCTCAAAAAACAAAAGAGTAGCGTGTGGATGACGTAGTCTGGAGAGATCTCAGAGAACGCTTCATAATGACTATCTAGTTTTAATTTAGTTCATTATTGATGAGACCAGTAAAGTTGATTAAAAAATTAGGATTTATTATTACTTGTGCTCCGTTATGAGTGTCTGATATTTGATGTATGAGAAAAATTCCAACATGATACAATTTCACCTAATCTCATGAACACACAAAATTTTATTTGCATCATGAAAGAATGACTTCTTTAGAAATTCAGGTTTCGGGTTGTGACAGAATTGTCCGCACATAAGGATAAGGACATGCAATACGTCCTCTGGGCTCACCTGAATCATAGGAGAGTGGGGATGGAAATACCTCAATGAGACCGAGAATTTGTGCAAAATGTCAACTCCCTTGTATCATCTTAATGCCCTAATCTATGTCCCTTAAGTCTAACGATTTTAAAAGGGCACCATTTTGGATTTCAATCCAACGTTGGATGAGTGTCACATTTGGTCTGGTGGAAATTCAAGGGGGTACAGAATGAGAGGAGGGCAAGCTGATACTAGGTCAGCAGATGGCCCTTAAAATAAGCACGGTTCTTACATGTGAGTGCTTTTCACTTGATTTTTTTATATTATATATGAATAACAATATTATATATATATATAACTAACAGAGTTACCATTCAAATACATATGTATGTTTTATCATATAAACTCTCATGAAAAAAATGGTGTGGGACATATACACAGGACTAGTGTCATATATACATATGTGTGTGTGTGCGCGCGCACCAACGGGCAGACCCACCTATAAGAGAGGAATCTGAAATATCAAGCGGATCAAATGACCTTAGCCATTAATGTTGTAATTCGAGCCCAAGATCTGCTATTAACACGGCACACACACAAATCACACAATCAAGCAACCATGAAGAAGATGACACACACGATTACGTGGTTCGGCAATCTTGCCTACGTCCACGGAATTAATCACTTCAACTCCTTAGGGTTTAGGGTTACACAATATATCAATATATAGATCCCGTTTTCTTGGCCACCAAGAAAACCCATACAAAATGTCTAAAATACCCCTAACCCTGGACTTCGGTTCTAGCTAACCCAGACGACCGATCCGGCTAAACCGGAATACAAGACATAACCCAACAATCTCCACCTTGGCTTGGATTCCGCAAATCCTCAGAACCACCTTGAGATACCTGGAATGTCTTCGTCCTCCCGTACCTCGCTGAAAGGTACGCCTCCGCACCCGCTACGATCGAGCGCGGTTCCTGCAACCCCTTAGCTAGGGGTGCACCCACATTCTTATCAATGTGGAGTGACGATCAAGTCCAAGCGTGGCTTGAACTTCTCCTTCATCGACTTACCAAACACCATCTTAGTTTTCCGAAGTGATCCAGTCCTTCTGTTGCCATCCTTGCTAGCATCCTTGCAACACGATGACTTCTCACCTTCATCTGGAAAAGCAAAAGTAACCCTCCTTTCAACTGCACTTTTCTTTGGACCCGCAGTATTGAGGATCTGCTGCACTTTGCCTTTAACCTGGTGTTCCTGCAGTTTCGGTTCTCTGTTAATGGCCTTCTTGGAAATGTCTGTTGCACCATCTTCCAATTTTCCACCTAACTCCACCTCAACTGATTTTTCCCTTTTCCTTGCAACTGCTCCACCTGTAACTGTACTTCCTACTAACCTGTAGAGACCGTTGACCAAGTCACCCTTCATGACGACCATTGCTCCGTTGATCACCTTCATAACTCCACCTGCTACAATACACTTGCAGCCCTTGGAATCTAAGGCCCCCAAAGAAATAACATTTCTTCGTAAATCCGGAACATGCAGGACATTCGTCAAAGTCCGTATCATCCCATCAAACATCTTGACTTTCACTGTTCCAACTCCAATGCTCTTGCATTCCGCATTGTTTGCCATGAAAACAGATTTACCCTCACAAGATGTATAGGTGTCAAACAGATCTCTACTATAGCACATATGACAATTACATCCAGAATCTAAAATCCAGGAACTTTCAGTGTGATCCATACCTTTGATGTCCGAGGCAGACTCGACCAAACATACAGTCTCGCAGTCATCTGAACTTTCTGTCACACTCGCACTATCTGAATCAGATTCTGCTTCCTTCTCCAAGTCCTTTTTCCGCTTTGGACAGTCTCTCTTGATATGGCCTTCTTTATCACAGTAATAGCAGGTGATGACTTTGCCTTTGCCCTTCGACTTTGAGCGATTCTGATCTCCTGATCCTTTATTCCTCGATTTAGATCTCCCCCTTCTTCGGTTTGAACCAGATGCGACATTAATGCTTTCTCCATTAGATTTTTCACTGTCACCTTTCATAATCTCACTGGAGAGAAAAGCTGCAGTAACATCATCCATGCTCAAAGTATCTTTCCCGTACAGCAGCGTTGTCACCAAGTGCTCGTACGACTTGGGCAATGAAGACAAAAACAACAATGCTTTGTCTTCTTCCTCGAGCTTGACCTCAATGCTCAATAGTTGTACCAGAAGCTTATTGAATTCATTGAAATGCTTCGACAACCGTGATCCTTCTGCCATCTTCAGAGAATACAACTGTTTCTTCAAAAACAGTTTATTCGTCAAGGACTTAGACATGTATAGGCTCTCTAACTTCTGCCATAATTCCAGAGCAGTGTTGATACCCATGACGTTGTAGAGAATATCATCGTGGAGGGTAAGACGAATTGCACTCACAGCCCTTTCATCTAAATCCTCCCAATCATCACTGGACATCTTTTCAGGCTTCTTCGACTTACCATCTAAAGCCTTCTTCAGACCCTTCTGAATCAAGACATCCTTCATCCTCCGTTGCCAAAGACTGAAATTGTTCAACCCGGTGAACATCTCAATCTTATACTCATTGCTTGAAGTCATTATGTATCCCAATTTGTGTCTCTTGAATTGCTCCCTGTTTTTCTGCCTGTCAAATAGTCAACCTCCTCTATCTGTCTCGTAGATCTCGTCACCACGAGCACACTGGAAGAAACGGATCTAAAATCCGACTCCGGATGGCTTAGATATCGCAGAAACAATTTTCTGCGCTCCGATTAGTCAACCGTCCTTGTTGACTGTCAAACTGCCAATCTTCTTCCACAGACACGTAGATCTCCTCGAAACGAGCGCACAGAACAAAACAGGGCGCGAATCTGAGTCCGGATGACCCCGAAATTCGCAAAACAATTCTGGCCGTCGATCCGGTCAAATCTAATCTTTGACCATACCTGCTGACGTCGACTGACGTTGGCGCTCTGCTGGCGGACTGGACCGGCTGCAATCGGGTCAGACTGAACAGAAGCCGACCTGGAATCGGGCGGGCTGGGCTGTCTGCAGAACCGGGTCCGGGTCCGACCTGACCCGGAACCAAACTTCTCTGCTGCGCTGGGCTGGACTGGCTGCTGACGGACTGGTTCAGGTCAACCCGACCTGAACTGATAACCTGTCTTTTCTACTGGGCTACCTGTACGGGTTGGATCTGGCCCAACCCGAACCCGAACCCGGAGCCTTCCTTGACGCTGCCTGGGCTGAACTTCTCCGCAGGTCAGGAAAACTGACCCGACCCGACCCAAGCTGACCCAGTAATCTGGGTCGTCTTCAACCCTCACGGGCGCTGCAACCCTGATCTGCAACCCGTGATGCACCGACCGGTGATGCAGCGACCGGTTACGTTTCTTCTCCGGAGGCCTGGTCCGGCGACCAGCGGCGACGGGAGGCGGCGGCGACTGCGACGGCGTCGGCGATGGCTACGGGAGGCGGCGGCGACTGTTATCCGCGGCTGGTAACGGCAGGCCTCGATCGGAATCTGCAGCGGGAGGCTTCGATCGGCAGCAACCGGGGGGGGGTGTGCAGAGAGTCTTCTCCGGTCCTCTTCCTCAGATCCGATAACCCTCCTCTGTTTCTTCTGTGGTGAACTGCAAATCACTTGATCTCTTCGACCCGATGATCTTCCCTGCACAAACAACCTCGATCCGTCAATCGCAAACCACGAGCGATCTCAACCTCGCTCTGATACCACTTGTTGGGAAAAGCGGCGCAACGGAAACAACCCGCAATCAACGGATCTATCACGATCTACTCAAGCAATCACACCATCAAGCAATCACACACATGACACAGCAGTTTTACGTGGTTCGGCAACTTGCCTACGTCCACGGGAGGAGAGAACTCATCTACTATGATCCCATCTCAATCCCCTCAGAATCTAGGGTTACAGTACATCAATATATAGTTCCCGCTTTCTTGGCCACCAAGAAAACCCATACATAATGACTAAAATACCCCTAACCCTGAGTCTCGGTTCTGGCTAACCAAGACGACCGATCCGGCTAAACCGGAATACAAGACATAACCCAACAATTAAATCATATATCCTTAAAGATTAATGGTTATACACACTGTAAATTTATTGGGATAAATCCAACAGTTACAAATGCGTGAAATACCAAAAAAAAAAAAAAAAACCTACCCTGAAACAAAGTTAAATTAAGATTAGTGTCAATACAAAGGTGTCCATTGTGTCAACTTATTGGATGGATCAAAGATGGCCCCAAACATTTAAATTAAAAAAAAAAAAAAAAAAAGTTTGAAGTCCACAAGTCCGAATTTGATACTCATCCACAGAGACCAGGGCAGGATTAATGGATTCGATATTTACACAAAGGGGGAGAAGTATCAACTTTCAGTACTTAAAATTCCAAACTCTAGTTCCAAAGAGAAATCTTCAGATGGTTTAGTTACCGTTACCTCTCCGCCCGAAGACAGGCGATGACTCCCGAGTTCTCGATCTGGGAGAGTGTTCTCGAGAGAGGAGACAATGAGGGCTGTCGACAACAGTGGCAGACGCTAAAATGCGCTGAGCGCGAGGCCGGAAAGGCCAACGAGCGCGGGAGAGACGGAGGAGATAAAAATGAGAAGGTAAATGTCGCCATGGATAACGGACACTTCTTGTCGAGCCCAGTGAGATGACCTGCGTATATACAGTTCTGGATGCTGAATGGCACTTTCTGGAAGGAGGGATAATTGAATGTTTGTTTCGATGTATTGTTCTGTGGGCCCGTCCGGTTCTTTGATCCACATGATGGAGAAAGTGGGGCCCACGCCTTATTGGGTTCATAATATTGTGTTTCTTAATGATTAACCAATAGTGGGCTCCAGGGAGATGGAATTGTGGACTACAGATTATGATGGCATGGCTAGTTTTATTATTGCTAATAATGGATGAGGGCAAGGCCTCTTGATAAGAGGGACCTAGAGTAGTCTTGCTCCTTATTTTTTTGTCTTTGTATTTTAGGACTAGCTCAGCAGGTTGGGTAGGATTATGAAAAGTCTATGAAATTGCAACATAAATTTATTATTTAATGTAGAATTATGAACTTAATTGGTTGAATGTACTGTTTTTCACTGGGTTTTATCATTTTATGCATTTGCACTTCAAATTTTGGATTTCAAGCAATTCATACATATTTTTTGCATCATTTGATCGGTCTACACAATTTCCAAAATTTTCGAAGAATCCTACTTGTATGGAGACTCTTCTTCGAGAAATTCTAGTTCCACCGGCACTCTTCACCATTTCTTCATTAGAGCTCAATTTTGTATGGAATGAGAATTCTGGAACGCGAAAACTTTAAGGAAGATTTTATGAAGAGTCCTAGTTGCATCAGGATTCTTATATGGGACCCACTTTTAAGAAAGAAATATCACCTTTGAGCCCTCATTGATGAATTGAAGTTGAAAGGGAAGAAAACTAAAGAATGAAGGAAGAATTCACTAAGTGGACCCCACGCATATATGCAATTCTGGGGGTTGGCTAAAGAGAGGTCCACTCATCTTTGCACAAGTAATCCAAATTATCTCTGCAAATAATTTCAAGAAATTTAAAGAAAGTCAAAAATTTAAGACATTTCACACGAAGAAAGAAGATTTGTATAAGAAAGAGGGTCCCACACCATGCTTGGACATCCCACTCCACTCCCCTCTCATCCTCTTTCAAATCCAATTTGTGCTAAGAGATAATCCTTCTCAAATTATCTCTCCTCATATTTTCTCTAAGAAAATTTAAAAGAAAGAATGAGTGTACTTCAAATAGGAGATAACTGAATGGATGAGATAGGAGCTCAAATCTAACTGGGAATCCACATCCCGTTGGATGTCCAAGAGAGGTTTCTACATGGGTCCGACGGCCAGCATGAATCAATGGTCCCATCTCTCCAATTTTTGAAGAATTTTGCAAAAATTTTTTAGCCCCACTACGTGCATTCATGTTTTCATCAAAGATGGACCCAATGTCTAATGTCACTCGAGATAGGATTGTAAAGAGAAGTCAAAGTCATACAGAATGCTGTAAAAGCTTCTCATCTTATACGCATCCTATCCAAGCAAGGAAGATAAGAGAAAAATCTCTCTCATGAAGATAATCAAAATCCAAAAGGGAGTTCCAGTTCATTGAACCAAGAGAGCCTCAAAACTGTAAAGACACCATGTATGGGACGTCCCCCTATTCCATAATCACTTTGGACATCCCTTCTCCTCTCTCTCTCCTCTCTTCTTCACCTTTCTTCCTCTCACTATTCACCCCTTTTTGGAGAGCTAGGAAAAGACATAGAAAAGAAAGAAAGCAAAAAATGCCGAAATTTTTTACTTTTCTAAATTTTGGTTTTATTTTTGTGGGTTATTTTGCCTTCTAACCTCCCAAGTGCAGGCTTTACATGTATATATTTTTTTTATCACAGCACACCCCTCCCCCACCTCCCCATGCTCGGTCTCGGATGATCAATACTTTACAAAAAAAAAAGAAAATAATAACAATTTGCATAATGATATAAATAAAAAAAGACAAAGGACACGAATCCAGAGATGTACGTCGCCTTCTTGTATTTCAAGTCGATCAAGTAATCTTCACAGCCTATCACTCATTTTCCTTGGATGTAGAATTCCAATGAGAGTTAGGATAAAGGTTCTATGGTCATGGTTGCCCTAGTGAATCACTTATCGTATTATACTGATAAGTTAGCCATAGTTGTACCCCTATCACCTTCAACTTCAAAAAGAAAGGAAGAAAGAAAGTCTCGAAAGACTTGTCTTCTTCAAAAATCCTTTTGAACTAAGGTACTACACTTCTGATTATTTTCAGAAGATCAAGTACCTAGTTGCGAGAGTCAAAGCGCTGGAGTATTCTTGAAGAGAATCTAAAGAACTTTGCTATGTTTTTCTATGCATTGTGTCGTTGTATGCACTGATGTGTCGTCTGCTTTGTGTCTTGGAATGGACAACCTAGGGGGGTTATTTATAGCCTCCAAGTGTTTTCTCCAGTCATTTGTGATAGGGAAGATTAAACAAAATTTATTTCACAGGGGGTAGCCGACCATGCATTTGTACGGTAGACTACCCTTACACAATCAACTTTGTAGGGTGGCAGCTAAATTTTTGTCCTTGGATCATGTTAATAAGCTTGAAATGAGCTCTAAATGATTTGCACAACTCTGAATCGGCTACTTAATGAGCTACCAAAATTTATAACTATCGACCAATCACTTTCCTTTGTCGGCCACTGTTCCGTTAGCCACTGATTTGTTCAGTAAGCTTGTGTAAACTTTTTTCCACTTTCTAAAATGTTTTAACTTGTTTTCTTCTTCAAACTTCAAGGTGTCTTTTTAAGCGTTGTCCTTCAACTGTTCGTACTTTGTTTTGCAATGTTTTAGCTATATTTGAGTCTTGACTTGACTTTTGTTTTGCTAAATTGCTTGTAGATTTCTTTCGAACTTTTTTGCATGTCAACACCCACTTTCTAAATTTCTAATTTTTTTTTTCAAAGGTATTATGGAGCTTTGCTCCATAAACTAGGAATTCTAGAAGAGAGATTTCCGAGACATCATTGTACAAGACATGTTATTAATAACACTCTTTCTAAAGTTCTTTACAATAATGGGTTGATTCTCTAATCGGAGCAAAATAAAAGCTAAGTAGTCTACTATTTACTTTTATGTTTATTTTTTTTTCCTTTTTCTTTTTGTCTATTCTTGAATGGTTTTTAAAAGAAAAAGAAATCTGTCTTCATGCCAAAGGGGCAACTTCAGTTTCTGATTTTTAATAAAATAAAAAGAATTTGATTATCTATGCTTAGGTTTGATAGGTTATGCTTAGAACTTGTATTCTTTGATAATATATGCTTATTTTTTATACGTGATGCTTAGGACTTTTATTACATTTAGAAGTGAAGGAGTTCTTTGCTTTCTAAAGTTAATTTTAATTAAAAAAGAGTTTTTACAATAGACATATCTTTCAGATAAGAAACATTGACTTCTTTCTGATCTAAGTTATAATTAAAACAAAGATTAGAATGACTGCATAAGTTTAATGGTTGGATTTACTTAGTGGATTTCCATGTCTTTAATATGTCACAATATATGTATTTCTTTACTTTCAGTTGCATTAGCTTTTTTATTCTTACTAGTTCTACTTTAATTCAAACTGCTTGATTTTTTTTTAGTTTCTCAATTTAAAATTCAGCTTTAATTATGCTTGATTCTGCTCTCTGTGGGTGCTATTGTTTACTTACTGAAAATTGTGCACTTATTGAAAATTGTGCACTTGGAGTTACGGATTTAAAATATATAAGGTCAACTCTAATTGACCCATTTTTATATGGGTTGGTAAAACCTAACCTGTACTTTAAACGGGTCATAACCGAGTAGGGTCGGTTCGGGTTGGCGGGTCAAACTAGTTTTTGCCGACTCTAGCTCCCTAATCTGGCTAGGTCTGCCACAAGGCTGGATCCACCCAAGCCCGAGTCATGGTGAGTTTGCAAGGCCCCTCAATGGGACTGACTTATCAAAATTTGAATGGCTCCAAATAAATGTCCTCCTCTTAGTTGCTTGTCGAATTTAACTCAATAAGATTTGGACTACTATCAAATTTCAAATTGATCAATTATATAACATTCAAACTTTTTATGATATTGTATTCATGTAATTTTTAAGTGATAATGGTCTGATGGGTTCAGCTCTATTATTACTAGCAAATAATGGATGTGATTAGCAAGAAACTATTGGCCCTTACAACACAAAAGGCTATCAAGCGAGAGAAGTTGGAGATACATTATATATATGAGAAATTCTCAAGAACATTTCAAAAGAGGTGTTTCTACCTTCTTTCTACCCTCCTGTGAGAGACGACTGTTGTGGAGACAATTTCTTGTTCTTTAAAAATGACATTAATTACTTCTTCAACCTTTTCTCCTATTTACTTTTGTCTTTATGACATCTTGTAAAAGTTAGAGAAGTTTTTATGAGTGGGCCAGTTTGAAAATCTAAACCTTTGAATTAGGAGAATAGTTACACGTGATTCCATTGGTAGAGATTAATGCAAATCCTTGCTCCTTGATTTTAGGAAAGAAGTTGACGTATAAAGCAAAGATATGTGAGATGCCTGGCTTTTCTTGTTATTAAAGAGATATATAGTAGGAAGGATGATGGATCACTCGGTGGTTTAAATAAGATAAATAAGAAGTTCAAGAGGCATGTTATAGAAAGTTAAAATGTCATCAAAATAAAGAGAAAAATTAGGAACAACTCTCATGTGTCGTATTTATGACATAGCTCTCTTGTAGCCTTTTCATTCATTAACATTGGGGGCATCTTACATTACATAACACTCATGCATATTGTAGCCTTCCTCTGCATACATACATTCATACATACATACATATATATATTGCAATGAACCCCGTAGACATAGTTACCTATAAAGCTGGTTCAATCACTAGCGTTTAAATTATTATAGATATTTTGCAATGCATTTTCATTCAATGAAATAATGAATTAGAAGATATGCATTTATGGAATAAGTACTGATCTACCTACAGTTCAACCCTATCACATTATATGCGATATGCAATATATACATAGTTATAGTTGGAATTCAAGTAGGCAAGAACATGATTATGATAAACAATAAGTAGATATAGATATGTATGAATATAATGATTTAGTCATATGAAATACATTGCTTAATCTTGAAATATATAATTAGTAAATGCATGGCCAGGAAATCATAGATTTATAAAGAAATCTAAACAAAAGATCACAAGTACAATGTCTTTTGTAGAACATTTGTGCATCACCATTTTGTTAGAACTTTATTATAAAACTTAAATTGATGAATTTAACAAAACAATAAATCAGTGGTAGGATTTGAGCAATAATAGATGCTTTGGCTTTGGAACTTTGTCTATCTCACTCAACCCTGTGGTTGAACACGCTTGCTTTTGATTGTTTCTATTCAATTTTAAGTAGAAAATGAAAGACCTCCACATAATGCTCTAGATCTTGTATGCTGCTTTTTCACCCCATTTTCATATATAGAAAGTATTGGTTATGGATGATAGAATTTTTTTTTTAATATTTCAATATGACTAAGGATATATCATTTAGTATATATAAGCTTACAATTGATATAATTAAATGAAGACAGTACATCTTTTTTCGTTTCTAAGAGCTATACAACTTCATCAACAAGCACTAGACCATTTAAAGTGTTTGTGTGATCAATCAATGTAAGTCGCAGGATGTCCTATAGAAATATGTTATGTTGCTAAGTACATGTGCTACGATATCATTGATTTGAAATTACTTCGGATAAGCCTCATTAGTAGAGAGGGTAGAGAGGTTGCAACTTGGGCAGTAACTATTTCCCTTACTTCTCTAGACATTCTTTTCATATTTGTTGCATGCTAAATAGTAGAGTAATTGAGTTGTGATCTAAAAACAATTGCCTTTTTTCCCACTATGACATTCTAACAGAAGAAGACAAAAAAAAATGAAATATAATTTTTTTCGCAAATTACATTAAAGAAGACATATGCCTGTGCATCATACTGATATTTATGAATTAGGCCTAAGGGTTTCCAACTCTATAATTGTTGCCCTCTTTTCATGTCAATTTGTAATAGGTATCGTGGATTGAAGCTTTTTATTGTCTGCATGCTTATAAATACAGTCATTGATAACAAAACCATGAAAATTTTACAAGATGATCAATGTGGAATGCATTAATGAATAGTTGAAGTTGATGAAATACCAAGTATGTAAGGATTTTTGTAATTAACTAATTCATGGGTTAGACAAAACTTTGAATCCATTGAGTTGTATTTTATATTATTTTAGAATGGACTGTGGTTTGTGTCACCAGAAGACTTGAAATAAAGAATTTAGAAAACGGAGCGCGCTCTCAAGCGCTCTTTCAACCAAGTTAGCACCCAAGGCAAAACTTATTGCGCTCATGCCCCTTGTCACACCCTGATCCTGAGAATTGGAGATTAGAGTGGATCCCGAGGAGCAATACACGTAACCTGTAGCAATCCGTACCTGTCAAGACACGTATAAACTACTACAAGGGAGATTCATAGGTACGTATGAGGAAGATCCATAAGCACTAACAAACATTTTCATAATTAAGCGGAAAACTTGAAAAATTCACCAGTACATATCATAGATACTAATAAAATCACATACACTCAATAATTAGACCCAAGTCTGTAAATTAACTATCCACATCCACTCGAGAATTGGGGATTAGAGTGGATCCTGAGGAGCGACACACATAACCCGTAGATTTTCATACCATGTCAAGACACATATGAACTGTTACAAGGGAGATTCTACAGGTACGTGTGAGGAAGATCCATAAGTACGTAACAAACATTTTCATAATTAAGCAAAAAACCTAGAAAATTCACCAGTACATATCATAGGCACTAATAAAATCACATACATTCAATAATTAGACCTAAGTATGTAAATTAACTATCCACATGCACATGATACTCAGATGCCTAAACATGTCCATCATCATGAAAGTTATGTCCCTTAAATAGGGACTCCAAAATATCATAGTATATCCACTTGTAAAAGCATGGCAATGTTCTAAACAAACCCCCAAACATGAACCCTATAACGCTCTTCGTAGGACGACTAATAGAAGACGTCATTTTCGTTCCACTCATTTGTACCCCGAGATACCATTGAGGTTCTCTCCGAAGGTGTGTCAACTATCTACTGGCAAAGGGTTCTGCACCTGTAACACCAAGAGTAGCATTGTTAATACTATGGCTAAACAAATATATAGTACATAAGACCATCATGATGTATCAATTGAATTAAAAACATATTGATTAAAAGAGAGCAATAATGGAAGCTAAGCATGTTATGCATGTAAATAATCATAAGTAGAGAATCATAAAGCATACTAGTTAGCATCCACGTGTCTATCTTCTCCTTACAAGGAGAGCATATCGTATAGTGGGAAATCACAAGCGATCAGGTCATGACCATTAACTACCCTCAGAGTACAGACTAACCCTTCATATAACTATTACAGTAGGTAACATATTGAATACCCTCATTCGGTCCCTTTGAACCTCATATGGGTATAAGCTAAGTGGTGTTGACTTAATGGTCTCAAGTCCAATCAGAATTTGTACTTCCACACTTATTATACATGGCAATCGATCCATTCTTATACAGAAACATATGCCTGTCTTGAGATCGTATTCAGTAATAAATATCAGAATTAAACAGAATACTAATAATTAATCAATGCATACTTAAATGGGTTATTAGTGCTTGAAACCTCTCAACCTTAGTTATCCCTATCTTAGCTCACAGGCTCACGCTTAGTAGAAGCTCCGTCTCCAATCTTGCCTCAAGGTTCACCAGGAAGAATAGGTATATGATTTAATCATGTTGAGGGCAAAGTTTACTTAAATAATATAGATGCATTTGAATTGAGAGGTTAACAAAGATATTTACTAGCCAACCCTATGCTAAGATAATTCGTGTTTCCTGAGTCATTCAATACAGCGTATTCATAAAATGTCTGGCATCAATGTGTTACCAAATTCTTAATGATACATTGTGTAGGTAATAGACGCCTCTTCTTATGCCAACACCCATGACATGGCGTTGAGAAACAACCGAAAAATCAAGGGGGAATGAGTGATAGCTCAACACTCTTCCTTCTTAATGTTTAATTACCATTGGGTTATTTGTTTGAGATAAAGACACCATCTCTAAGGCCCTACATGGTCTACTAAATGTCCTTAATTTTTCCTAAAAACAGGGTTCTTACAGCTTAGCCGTAGATAACCTATGGCTTGGCCGTGTGTAGTCTTCGACTTAGACGTGGCTTTCCTGTTTTTCCACACAAATACGGCTCAGTTGTGATTAAGCATACGGCTTAGTTATAGGTGGCCAACAACTTGGCCACAGCTGAGCTATGGCTTAGCCGTAGCCGCAAAAGAAGATTTTCTGATTGTCAAATTTTGGCTCTCTGGAAAGCTAGCCGTAGCATACTTACTGTTTAGTCATAAGCTTCAGATTTTCTGAAGCAGTTTCGGTGCAGAGATCTCTCCTTCACCCATAACACTGGGGTCACATTTGCATGTCTACATTTTGATCCTTTGCAATGGCACTCACTCATTTCAACAACAAACACTTGCAATCCGATTTCACTATTTATTCAATTCATTCCATTATACTTTTAAAACAAGAATGAGAAAAGCTGTAACTTAGCATCAATTGGAAAATCTTCAAAAGCCAACATAAAAGACATGTATGTAGTAATATATACTCTTATACTTGCCTTATCTTAGTGCTTTACCCCAAAGCAAGCTTTTCTTTTGGCTTGATGGTGGAGAAAACCTCAATAGAAGATAGTCCTACTTCATGCAAATATATGCAATGGGTGAAATGGGTATGAGATGCATGCATGTCACCAAATTGAGTTCCCTTGACTCCATTAAATACAAAGAATCCAAAGAATTAAAGAGATGATGGAGATCTTACCTTAGAGAGCTGTAGAGGAAATGAAGGATTGAAATTGGAGGTTCTAAGGAAGGAAATACATAAGAGGAGGATGGAACCTAGTAGGAGCACATGCAAAGTTCCAAAATTTAATTTCCAGCTTCAAGCTTGAAGAAGAGATAGGAAGAGAGTGAGGGGAAGAAGCGCCAGTAGAGGTTTAGAGAGGATGGAGAGGGAAATGAAGTGGTTAGCTGTTTTAAATCAAGATCTCCTAGAAATTGCAAGCAAGTCCATTGTTTTTTAAAGAATTACAATTTGAGTCAATTGGACTCTAGTTGGGCCAAGATGGATCCAAATTGAACTAAGTGAAACATGAAAGTTAACCCACAAGATAAAATACACATGATGCAATTAATATGGTGCCAAAATGATACAACCCATGTAACTTTAAATTACAAGAAGGCCCTTGACTGCCTAAGTAAGGTTAAGACCCGACCTAACTACTTATCCATGACCCAAACCCAATGGGATTTGAGTTGAATTAGCCTCATTGTGTATTATTTAAGTTAAAACAAGATTAATTATAATACATTAGGATTAGTTCAAGTTGGACCTTACACCCCTGAAGGCTGCACTCAAGCCTGGAATGTTTAACTACAAGCGTGTAGCAAGCACTCAAGTAGGCTCGCTCATGCTCTCGGTGGAGAAAACCCACTTTCAGGCACAAATTCTATGTTATTTAAAGGGTGCTTCTCTCAATCTTGAGATACAAATCTCATTATTCTAAATAGAAATTACTCATTGGAGATCATCTTTTTCTCTAAAGCTTTCATTGAAGAGATTGAGCTAAAGCTTTGTTCTAGAGAGTTGTTTCTTCTACATCTGTTGTAAAAGATTGTTAAGTGTAGATTGAATCCGGTGCAATAGACGACAGAAAGTCATATTGGTGTGAAGCTCCGCCTAGAGAATTGCAATCCTTAGGTTGCGCAAGAACTAAAAGAAGATTGTAAGTATATCTCTTGTAACTATGTGATTTATAGTGCTTGATTGCTAGTCTAGTTTAAACTCATGGTTTTTTTCCAGTTTGGGTTTTCCACTTAAAAATCATATGCCTCTTGTCTTTGTGTGGTTGATTGATTTGCTAGTTCGTTTATTTATTCCACTGCATATAGAATTGGAACTACAATTTAGAAAACCAAATTTGAAACAATCCTTCAATTGGTATCTAAAACGATCTTTCAAAGTGCTAAGGTTCTTAGTTTCATCAATGTCTAAGTTAAATACTAAATTATTTGAACCAAACACAATTCATCCATATTAATCCTTACAAAGCATGTAACAAGCAAGCTTTCAATCTCAAGGCATCCAAATCTCCTCTAAAAGTCCCTCTCCTCACCAACCCAAGGTGAGATTCTACCCAAGACCATGCAAAGACCCCCTTGTTACTTCTAAATACATGATTTTCACTCTCTAAAAGTGTTCCTTCAAAGAATGACACAACCCTAACTACTCGCTAGAATAAAAAACCAGCAACTCCCTTGGATTGTACAAACGAAGTCCTTGACAAATAAGTGATGAATTTCAAATATCATTGTTAGTCAAAACCCAATTTCATTACCCAAACCCATGGTAAAACCATCTCAAACACGAAGACAGAGAAATATATGAACCTCGGCAGCCATTTGGGAAGAAGAAGGAAAAAGAAGCAGGAAAAGAGCTCAAAAGGGTCACGTAAGGCCCACCAGGATGTGGATCCTAAATTCTCCAATTTTGGAAGTTTTATGTATTTTGCAAACTTTTTGTTCTTTTAGTACTAAATCTAAGACTAGATGGAGTGGCTGTGAAGTTGTAACTCATTGTAAACAACCTGCATCCACAAGGGTAGAGTTTAAACTCATGTAAAACTACAAAAAAGGGAGGAATGAACACAAATGGGTCAATAAGTGCACCTATGACTTGGACCCCAACTCTACTTCCCACCAATTTTTAGGATGGGTTAGGTTTTTCCAACTTGCACTCTAGACAGGTCAACCACACCTGAACCATATATACTCGGGCAACCTTCCAACTAGGTTGTTCAACCAGGTTAAGGGGGACAAGAATTCTGGATGATGCTTGCAAAATATTGAAGGTCTAGAACTTGAGGGCCTATTTGGATATGCACGCAATAAAATATTTATAGATTTAACTACTAAAAGAATAAAACATTGTAGAATAAAATAATATAAGATTTTAATATTGCATTATTGTTGTTGTTTGGTGGTTATTGAAGAAGTTAATAGATTTTGAATTGAGTTGTTTGACAATTATTACAAATTATTATATATATTGAAATAATATTTATAATAGTAATTTAATAAATCAAAGTATCAAAATGATAAGGAGTAAACCATACTTTTTATGTGATTCTGCTTGATTCAAATAACTCAACTATAACGTTAATGAAGGTAGAATACAAATACCAAGTTGCAAATCTTTGGGTGCAGAAAGATGGGAAAAATCATTGATCAAAGGGAGGCTCTCTCATAAGTTCAAGTTTAAGATAAGGTAAGCTCAAGTATGTGCCTTACACTTGTGGGTCCCACCTGGGGACCCATATGCAGATGAGGGGATTTGAAGGATTCCCTAGAATTCTCTTCTTTGCAAAAAATCAACCATAACCATGGTTTCTATCATCTCCATAAAAATTTAATGGTTAAGGGTCTATTCGGATCGGGGTCTAGTAAATTTAGATTTGACAAAAAATTGGTGAATATGTGCAATTTGGAGGGGCAAGTGCTTGGTCCATTTGGATGGATTAAAAGTTGGCACTAAGAGCTCAGGCTTATAGAATTTCTTATATAAGTTTAAGCTTAGGAGAGACTTGCCCTTCAACAAATATGAACATGAGATAGTAGTAACTAGTAGAATTCATCCTCTTGTTTGTTTGAACTAAGGAATTACTACTCCGACAAGAAATCTTGTATGAGAAAGCAAATTCACTAGCAGATAGACCCCTCCCACCACACCACTTTGGATGAAAGTATGTTGGACAGTGCGCCCAGAAAGTTGAAATCCTCATATGGTAACATGACTGGTTACCCACCGTATTTATATGGGTTGGATTTGGCGGATTGAGTGTAGGTTGGGTTAGGGTCAGATTAGAGGGGCAGGTCAAGTTTTACGACGTCTTTTAGGTTAAGCAATGCCATCTACTGCCAAAAACGGAAACTTATCTGTTTTTAAATTTTATGGTTTCACAATAATGTTTTCATTTTTTTTGTTGCAATTTTCAAATAGTAAAGCCATACGAATTATTGAAAATTGCTTTAAACTAAGACATAAACCATGTGCTCATAAGCTCCATCATAGTCACAAAACTTGTTCCAAGAAAATCTATTCTTACAAAAAGATAAGAACATTTTTAAATTCAGAGGTTTCACAACACACAGTCGGACAAGTATTATTAACAAAATTAAATATTTTAAATAGTTTAAAAGTAATAAAAAATTGAAAATACAAATATCTTCAAAAACGACTCTGCAGGATTTCCCACATTTTTCCTTTTTTATTAGGTATTACAATTTTTATTTTACAAATCTTCTATAAACATGATTGGTTGAACTTCTCACAGATTCATCAAGGTCAACTCTCCTCATCAAGAATCGTGCTAACTACAGTTCTCATCTCACAACTAAATTTACAACCCTCATTTCTACAATATTAAAAATGAGTGAGGACTCAAAACAAAACAAACGAATTGGCCTATTCAAATAGGATGACTGTGAGTTGAGTTGTGAGATGCGCAGTGTGGCTAGCATTATTGCATTATCAAGGTGACCCCCACCTTACCTCGGGTGTCTTTCCCTCTCTGGTGGCCTCCCCACTAGAGGCCTACGGGGCAGCCTATTGGGAAAAAAGAAAATAAAAATAAAAAAGAAAAGAAAAGAAAGACTAATTTATGTAAAATATCGTGATATAATCGCGATTTTAAGTTACCGTCACTTGTCTTTGTTCAAAGACTCATTGCCATGTGTCTCTCAGGTACCTCTTGGTGCCATTGTTTCGAAAGCTGCCAGAAAGCTTTTTGCCTTCTATCGCAAGGACTCAGATTCTCTCAATTCGGGCCACAATCCATCTCTGTGGCCCACTTTTGAGATATAATTCCATCGTGAAATATCAATGTTTTAAACAAATCATAGTAATAGTAATGGCCACACAATGATCAAATCAGAAACAACGGGAGGGATCACATCACGTGCTCTAGAGTCTTAGACATGGTTAATCAAATGCTCTCTTGTAATTCTGCTAAGATGAAATCATTTTTCAGAAAGAGTTGGGACAATTATTTTGAGCAATTTGGATTCCAAAGATGGCTCACCAATCTAAGATTCAAATGACTTATCTCTTGAGTTTTAGATTAAAAAATATCTAATTTTTCATGCCCTCTAAAATTTGAAGACCTAAAGCCAGTGTAATATCATTTTAATGACTTGATTTTACCTATTTTCCTGCTCTACATATCCAACCATTTCCATCGCCTTACCTTCCTAGCTCATCATGCATTTGGTGGGCCCTACTAAAACAAACTTGAGTAATGAGATTTGTTAAGCTTTAAAGGGTGTTTCTATCACACACACACACACACACATATGAAAAATTCTCAGGAATGCCCCATCTAAAAAGGTACATTTTTGCTATCTTTCTATCATCCAATGAGGAACAAGTCATGTTGTGACTTTTCTCCTTTTTAAAAATAACATTAATTGCTTCTCCATATTCCTAATCTTCTATTCGATGCAAATAGAGGTGTTTTCACTATTAAAAACATTCGGACATTATCAAACAGTCATAAAATATATATATAAATATATATATCATCATCGTCATCAAAGCCATATCTTAACCACGTTGGAATCAGCTATATGAATTTTGTTTTTCCATTTCGTTCTATTTTGAGCTATATATATGATAAGACTACTATGCATATATACTTTACTGTGGTGAGGGATGCTTCCTCTTTTGAAAAGTATTAATGTGCAAGAAAACAAAACTATCACACCTTATTATGCCTCTTTTCTGACCTTGTTAGGTCTAAAAAAGAAATTATCTTTCAGGGACATATGTATAGTAGTCTTTAATATATATATATGAGAAATAATCCTATGAGAACTAATTCTCACTATTTTTTTTTTGAAAACTCTATGTGGGGACCAGCTATCATTCAATCTAAACTTTGTAATAAACAGGGGCCCCCTGATAGTCACGCGCCCTAAGTTTCAATCAGATTCGAATTTACTGGACTGTTAGATCAACTGTGTACCAATCCGAATGGATTGGGTCTGTGGGCCATGGATGAAGGAGTTAAGAACATGTAATTGGGGCCAAATTTGATATGTGGGGTGGTCCCATATAGATCTTTCCATCCCTCTAGTCTCATTAAAAAGTTGGGGTGGTAGTTGCGTGGGAACAGTTCTTATAGAATTGAAGCCCTATGTATATATATGTATATAGAAAATGATATTTTGAGAACTAGTTTTCACTACTGGTTTGTAAGAACTCTAGGTGGAGCCCATTTATCACCCAATCTAAACTTTGCAATACACAGGGATCCCCTTGATAATCATTAGCCTTAAGTTATAGTGAAATCCGAATTTATTAAACCGTTGGATCAACTGTGCACCAATCGAATGGATTGAATTTGTGGGTCACGGATGAAGGAGTTAGGGATATATAATTAGGGCCAAACTTAATATGTGAGATAGTCCCACATAAATCTTTCTATCCACCTAGTCCTATCCCCAAATGAGACCCACAAGTGGGCCTAATAAAAAGTTTTCATGGTAGGTATGTGAGAATAGTTCTCATATGATAAAAAAGACCTATATATATAGAAAGATTACTATACATCCATCCCTCATCACAAGGTGAGACACAATTCTTTTTCAAACCTATAAGGTCAAAAAAGTGTGATGAGGTGTGACAGTTTTGTCTTCTAACACATTAATACTTTCCAAAAGAGGAAGTGTCCCTCACTATAGTGTGAAAGACATATGCATAGTAGTTTTGTTCATATATATATGAGAATTAATAGCCACATGTTAGGCATCCAAATCTGAGGCCTTTTTGTGAATGCATAAAAGATAAGGGTCTTTTTGAGGTTTTCTAAAAATATGGGCTCTCTCTTTTTTTTTCTTTTATAAATAAAATCCTATTTTTTATTTTTAAAAAAAATGGCTCTATGATATATGGGAGTTGTTTGTGCACTTGTTCTAGATGTATCCTCTTTTTCGGCATCAAAATTCTGACCTCTCAAGCTCTATAATTTGTTGTGGTCGAGATGAAGTGAACACAAATTATTGATTTTAAGGAAAAAACCCTGTCTGAAAATAACACACAATGTGCTAACCCTTCAAAAAATATAGTTTATTTTTTGCCCTTTTGCACGGCTTTTCCAATGCACAAATGTGTCTAAGGTAGAAAGATTTTTGTAGTTTGTAAAAAATCTAAATTACTTAAACTAAATATTTTATATTATATAGGACAAAAATACTATGCATATGTCTCTTATAGTATGGTGAGGAACACTTCTATTTTTGAAAAGTAGTGATGTACAAAAGAACAAAACCATCTCTTATCATGTCACCTTTTGACCTTATTAGGTCCAAAAAAAGAATTGTCGCTTAAGATGAGGAATGAATGCATAGTAGTCTTTTCATTATATATATATATATATGACAAAGTTAAGCCCATCATTGCATTAATCTCAATTAATTTGAATTTTTGTAATATTTCATTTATACATATCATAATGATTAATTTGAAAATGTGAAATCCGAGGAACCGTACAAGTGGCCATTTATTTTAAATGTTTTTGAAGAGCCACTACCACTTGAGTAGCCTGGACAGAGAAGTAATGGAGGATTCACTCATTGCCCACATTCTTCAACCTTCCTTGGTTCCTTTGCATTGGCATCTCCTGGTCACGTTGCAAAGACCGTTCGAGCTGTTTGGCTTTCTTGCTGAGTAGTGCCAAATCACCATCGACCACCATCTCACCTATTGCCAACTGCTGATATTGGATATCTTCATCTAGGTAAGCTGGTAGTTGGATGTTTGTGTATGCGAGACAAGAAGTAATTAAATTGGGGTTATATATCCCTCTTCAAACCCTCTTTTGTGAGGTACTAGAGAATATTTTGAGCTTCTTATTAAAGCCTTTATCTAAAATCCAAGTTGCTTATCATCAGCATAAGTAATATCTATATGCCAAATTTCACTATAACCCCTTGATCAAAGGGCACAAGTTTCACCCACTTTAAAAATTGACCCATTGATCCAATGACGCAGTCCATTAGGCTAGGTGTAGTGTGATCCACTTGGATCAGTCATTAGGTGGGTCCCACTAGGGTTATTATATTTATAAGGTGGGCCCCACTAGCTGTACACACTTTTTTATGAGTGAAACTTGTGAGCTGTTGATCTAAGGGTTAGGATGATCAAGTGAGCCCCCAATTCCATATGCCGGTAAGGCCAGGCCAAATCTTTCGATCCTGCCTGGTCCCACTCTCATGGAGAGGTTTTTGATGAAATGATTTGGATTTGTAGGTAGACACGGTGTGCACTGATACATACTTGATTGATTGGACCCACAAAATTTCTTTTGTGTGTCATAAATTGGTTCTACCTTTTAAAAATTTACATTAAAGGAAAACCTAAGATCGATCCAATCATTTCACACACTTTAACATTCATTGTGTTGGCACAATTCCTAACCTCGCAATGTTCTTTCTTTAACAGTTGGATTACATTGAAATATATTTGCACACTATAGAGCTTTTGAATTTGAGGGCGTAAAACTGATAGTTAGGACCACTTGATCATAGTGATATGGGGCTTGCCCCTTTTTCTTATCCCAATCCATCCATCCCTATACTTTTGGTTGTCAAGCAATGTGGGACCCACTTCGACTTGGGCATCTTTTTGAGTTAAAAATGACCTAGAAAATTTTGGGGCACTTGCTTTAATTTCTTATCAACGAGATTTCGCCTCGGTCCAAATCCTTTGGAGGCATGCCATCTATCATGCTAGAAAAAACTATAAGCGGGTCTCACGTATGAAATCCAAACCAGTAAAAATCACTCTTCCACCTTTACGGCTGAAATTTCATTCTAGTCATGTTATGCCAAATGTTAGATTGATGGGATAATTTGGCTTTTTTTTTCTTAATTTTTTCACATTTTATTTGTGGCCACTCTAATTGTGGGATAATTATCATAGCAGTTAAACTTAGAGTTTCTTCAAGGTGGAGAATCACTTTAGGTTTTTTTGCAAGACAGATGGGATTTACTTAAGAACAAAACAAGAGTACATCACATCCAAACATATGGGCAACCTCCAGTTCAACATGACTGGGAATACAAAATAAAGTTTTGGTTCCAAACTTGGACAAAAAATCAAGGGTAAGTAGCTGGGCATTCCTTCCATTGCCAGGACCTTGGATACTATCCTAAACTGGGATGGCCTTGCCTGAGGATTCATTTGAATCGTATCAGATCAGAACAGCATTTTTGGATTGATCTTGGGAGGGAACCATGTGAAAATAGAATCTGTTGGTATAAGCTTCTGCAAGCTTTTGTTCTTGCCAGTAAACTTCTGAACTGGGAGTGGAAGGTAGCCTCTAAAGGTCCTGACCACGGGAATCCAGTTTAGCAAGGTGGATAATCAATATGAGCATTTTACCTTTCATAAGATGCTGTTGAAGGATTTGTACCATTGACTCCATAGGGGACCCTTATAATTTTGATTTTCCTTTTCATTTCAACGCAGATGCATAGGGAGAGGCTATTCTTTAGACTTTTTTGTGGGGCCAAGGTGTATTGAATTTGATCATTAGATGATATAACTTTTCCACAATCATATCTATTTCGAAAATGATCAAAACATTGGGTCTTATTGAAGTTTCAATAAGAACTAGTATGTATAAAGAAATGATTATGAATATAAAATACGCTGAGTGAAATGGAGGAGACTTTGGTAATAGTTTATAATTCTTGTATCCAAAAGTCTCTCCTGTGTGCACTAATGTATTTGGTGAGTCAAGTGACCATATTAACATAATCCCTTTAAGGGAATGGGATTTAAACTAAGTATAGGGACTCAGTGCTTGTACCCTTGGTTTAACTTTTTTTGGATTAACTAGTTGGATTTCATTGACATTTGGATTTGCATCATTCATGATTTTAGGAATTTTGTCCTTTTGTATTATCTTGACTGATGTTTATTTGAGATTTCGGTTTTGAGCAACACTGAGTTAGTCTATATTTATATTGGATTAAATGGTCATTTTGGCACCTGCGCAGCTTGATTTGATTTCGAACGATTGATTACCGTCTTTGGCTTGGATTGCTTTGCATCCAAGATTTCAAATGGGATTTTTTTTCCTCATTTGATTATACAGGGTTGACCACCTTTCTTGATTGTGGAGGATGGACCATCCTAATGTAATAGTTTTACTGTTATATAACTAAAGTGTGTAGCTCAGTTGTATATCGTTTTAAATCATGATTTCCTTTCTTTCATTACATTTGTTATAGTATTTCTTTTATATGTTTGTATAGGATTACTTATTTTGAAAATGTATTTTTATTATAGTACTTGCCAGCTACTTGTAGTTAATGTTTCTATATTTGGTGCATAGATGCCGAGTATACCTATAGCGAGGAGGAGGCACAGGGTGAAGCGCTACAGGCGCTTGAGTCACCTGACGAGCCCGAGTGGAGTGTAGAAGATGGTTCTGAAACCATCTAGACCAACACCAGAGAGACATACATACTTTGAATTTCTTTTTCATTTAGTTATTTCTTTTGGGAATGTGTTGGTTTTATGTAGACATTGTTTATAAATTGTTTTGTTTATTTAGAAACTCTGAACATTAAATCTAGTATCTTTTGATGTGTATACTCTGATAAATATAATGATATCAATTAATAGTAATGCTTCTGCAAATATTTGGTGAATGTTAAATATTATAAACTCACCTCGTATTATAGATCATGTGTAAAGATGATTAGGAGCCAGGTGTTGATTTAAATATGAGATTTTTTTTAATTGGCTCCTAATTTCACGTTAATCCTAATTATAGAATTGGGGACGTGACGTAAGTTGTCTCCTTTTGTGACCGGAGGATGAACTAAAGCTTCCATTCTCTCTCCTCTTCAGCTCTAAAAGCTTGTGAGCAGAAAGTCAGAACCTCTCGGAGGATTACCTCTTCAAAAATCAGTAAGTGAGGAAGATTTGAGCCTAAGCAAACATGAGTTAAATGAGGAAGAAAGGCAAACATAATAAACAGAGGGAATTTCCATTCAACACTCAGTGCCCCGCACCAAAAACTATGATAAAGAGAAGGAATTTCCATTCGACACTGAGCGCCCCGCACCAATACTAGCATCTCACACCTTGTGTCCAGTGCCCTGTGGCAGCACCCATTTTAAGTTAGATAAAAATTGGTGTAGGCTTAAATATATATGGTCACAGAACTATCCCCTAGCCGCAGAAAATGAAATACAGTCATCTCATGTATCCATAGAAAACTAAATCTCTGAAATACTATTGAGATCCCTCTCAATAACGTAACTTAAGAAAATCTAACAGCCGTTGAGAAACAAGAACTCAAATTTATAAGCTTTAGGGGTAAAAACAGTGTGGTGCAACTCCTAGGAATGACCCTAATCAGGAAAGGGATTTGGAGCATTCTCTCACAACCAGATGTGCAACCAAGCAACAACATTGACAGTCAAAGTGGGGTACTACTCAACACTCAAAAATAAAATAAAGTAAAATCAGTTCGATTGTTCCTTTCTAGGGAGAGCGGTCCCCAGTGAGATCTTGATTCAGATCCCGATTGACAAAAAAAAAAAAAAAGCACACAGCTATTCAAAATCCTAGCATCAAATTCAAAGAGAAATTATCAATGGCTTGGATGAATATAGGTACGATTACTGTTGAATCAGTAGATTGGGAAAATCACTAACTTTCGTGCAAAATCTTCCCCGGAAATAGTTAAAAAAGTTCACGAAACGGCCCAGCAAAATGTTTCAAAGTTGGTCCCAGTCCCACCAAAGCAGTTGATCTCATGGACTTAGATTAGAGGGTTGCCAGATCTTGAAAATCTTTGAAGGACTGGATAGGAATACGGACCTGCGTCTCTCTGATAGCATATTAATCTTAATAAGGCCAACTGAGAGAGTCTGAGAATTTGGTTTGCTTGAAATGAATTTGTGAGCATTCACTTAGTATGGTCACTCTGTATACAACCTTCTTATGTAATTAAAGCCCTGATTATGATTATTAAATCCAAATTAGGATCCCCAGGATACGACATAATCAGGTAAAGATAGTGCAAGCTAAATACGCTGAAAGCCCACTGAGGTTATGTTGCTCCTTTATGAGATACTTGGTAATTCGCTCTAGGTCATTCAGGAGGTGTTCAATCGTTTAAATGTCTAAAATTCCATTGGAAAACTGTTACAACATCGAAATGAATGTAAAAGCACCAAAAAAATTTTTTTTATCCATTTGTTGATTTGTGCAGTGTGTGTACTGGTTGTTTTTTTTTTTTTTTTTTGTTTGGGTGTTGGGTGGGGTGGGTTTGAGTTTCCAAACTGGAGACAGACCTAACAATTCTACACAAAGTGACTGCTGGTAGGTTCTCGAACCTGCGTTATTACGCATGCCACCCCCAACTTTTACATTAACCAAAGCAATGACCCTAAATATGGTCACACTGTGTCTAAAGCGCATCAACACACACTAAGTATGGTCTTTGTTGGTTGACTTGAGTAGGAGAACAGGTAGATGTGGTGATCCTGAAGGATTATAATCTTATCATTTACTATTATGTCCTCATATGAATTTCATTGTTACTAACAAAAGAAAAAAAAAAAAGTTGAATGACCTATAAATAAAGCACTCTAGTTCGACTAAACTCACTTTCGATGGCTGATATCAGTTTTTCTTACATTCCTTGGCCCCCAAAAGGAGCACAGATTGATGCATTCACGATTGTAGGTGTTTCACTTGCATTTTTGGAATCTTGAATAGTCACACGATAGATATTTTGTATTTTACAAATTCCGTGTCTTCCATCTCCAAGATTAATTTACACTTATTGGTCATGAACACTGCTCTCAATCAATATATATATATATATATATAAAGGAATGCATGTATGCAAGTCCCCATACGGATGATCCCATGTCATCAATATTCACGGTTCAGAATTTGCTGGAAAAGAAATATATGGATCATCAAGTTCTTCCAAGATGGCAGCAGAATCCCACTGATAATAGGAAATGGGTGATTGGTCTCCAGGTTTTCTCATTCTTCTTGCAATTTTGTTGTTTAATGCGACTCTTCTTTGTTGTTGTGCTAGGCATCAATGTTAAACTTTCTTACTCAGGCATCAATGTTAAACTTTCTTACTCATTACTACTTGATGCTTGACTGTAAGTTGCAAGGTACGCCCAAAAAGATTTTGATAAAAATTATGAGGGCTTTCCAGAGGATGAATGTGTGCTGGAAAATTTTAGTATCGTATAACCTGAGATGCAAGTGCTTACCCAGTTCCCCAACACAGATGAATGGAACCTCCGGTGATGAACCTGCTGCTCAACCAAAATATGGTTCTAGTTCATCTTCAGATAATGCTCTCAAGTTTGAAATGCAGATGGTGTTCCTCTTCCATAGTTCTGTTCTGAATTCTGATCAGTGTTCAACTCAACGTTTCAACTGAGTGTTAAAAAAACTTGGGTCTCATATAGTAAATAATAACTAGTAAATTAAATGAAAAAATGACTTGAGGCTCAAGAATTGTTGCTTGATATTTCACTGATTCCTTGTGTCTAGATGAAGTCAACCTAGTATTGACCAATGCATATCCGTTTTGATATCCCCGCTATATACTCTGGAATCTGGTTGTGTTGAGTCAGGCTGGCTCATCGAAATTTAAACAAGAAAACAGGTTTGACATTAATGCCAGTGAAAAGGTCCAATGTGGACCTACAAACCGTTGACTCCAGGATGTGCACAGCATCATCAAGCCTCAGAGCGTGCACACGTCTATGTGTGTGCAGGTTGCAAAGATCCCACATATTGAACAAGTCCCAGTATGGGTAGACCATGCCCTAAAAATTTATATCTTGCATATGCCCAAACCATATATATGGTTTCTTTTGGAGGATCTTCCAATTAGGTTTACAAAGAAGTTGACAGAAAATTACATTGCTAAATGGAAGTAACATGAGTTTCTATGTGAAAATTTTTTGGTTTCTACATTCAGTTTCTAATTTGAAATTAACAGATCCGTGCACTGAAAAAAGTAGTGAGCATCCTATATTGTATAATATTTTTTGACTAATAATTCTTAATTTGCAAATCCCATAGACGTATTGACAGCTTTACAAGGGTTTGTATTCAGGTTATGTAGTTGATCTGTGGAGGATTACTGGTCCTCCTTTCCTCTTCTTAGAAATCTGTGCTGCCTTCGTGTCACAATTCTGTGTTGTATGATCAGTTTCCAATGCCTTAGTGTATATATCATTATTAGGAAGACTTGGATTTCTTATAAAATTTTATGAATTTGATGCATGCATGTTCTGTAAATAGGTATTGGTACTGTGACAGATTCATCATTCTTTAATTTGATGTGCAACAAGTTGAAAACAAGTTCAGTTGTTTGGGATCCATAGTGAAAATCAACAAATGATAATTGTTTAGCTTTTATATCTTCAGATTTTCGCCTTGTCATTCGGAATGATCAGGTCTCTGAACCTAGTTCTTGGAGTTCATTTTTGTGCCGAAGTGACAAGCAGCATATTGTATGTAGTTAGGCACTTGTTAATCGTGTATCAAGACACAGACCCAGTGAGCCCTGCGTCCAGTATCACTTGGCCCATACAAGCTCTTTAAGTGTGGATTGCTGATTATGATTCAATCAAATGGGAGTTTAGGCGCTAAGAAAGCCTAACAGGCCATCTGACGATGCGGCATGAAGCCTTAATAAAGTAACAACTGACAGCTGAGGGATCCACATTTGACTTGGCAAATGAGTCTATGATTCTAGTTATTGAGTCGATGATCCTAGTTATTCTTTTGGAGTTTGGATCCTGTAAGCCCTGAACTTAAGCTCCCCATAAAGTAGAACAAGGACAGCCAAGGCTTCCTTTTTATGTTTACCGTCTTTGATAGCGAGTCTAGCTTTCAACTTTCACTTTACTCTTTTTATCGCATCAAGGGGCTTTTAACTCGTCCATTGTTTTATCATAAAAAAAAAGTCCTGCATAAAAAAAAGGGCATGTTTTGTGAACTCCAAAAGCCCACCTCCCTCACTCAATTTAGGGCCCTTTGTGTGAAGGAAAAAATTTTGCAATAGAAAGAAAAATTGTTCTGATTTTCCGTGCACCTCATTGTCTCTTTGTTTAGTACAATAAAATTTCTTTTGGAAAAGAATAACAACAAATTATTGCTCATTTAAGCTAATCCACTTGTAGCTCAAGTGGTGAGGCATCCCATTATCCATAGATATAACCAATACTTGTTCCCTTGGATTTTTGACATAGGGACTTGGTAGTATGTGGCAGTGTGGAGCCAAAATAAATAAATAAATAAATATATAAAAATAAATTAACTTTCCCGAATAGGAAAGGTTTTCATCTCCTATGAGAGGGGTAGGAGTCCTCTTATATGAAAATAAAAATCCATGGAGATTGGAATCCTTTTACTATGGATGGGAAATTTTTAATTAAGGCTTAAGTTTTGCATTCTTTCAAAAAGGGACATAAGTTTGAACACTTTTCAAATTAGTCCCAATATCTTCTAGTAAGTTTTCAAGTAAATATATCAGGTCATTTTATGATATTTAATGGTGACTTTTTCCCTTAATTTTCTCAAAAAACCAAAATTACCCTTTATTTAAAGCCATGACATGGTTCCAACATCCACTCCATGGAGCTAATCATCATGGGATGCTGGTTGTCTTCGATCATTGTAAGGATGTGGATGAAGAAAATGAGGAGAAAATATAGGAAGTAAAAGAGGGTTTTATTTAAATGAGTGTCATTTGAGTAGTTTAGAAAACTGATGGAACACGTCGCCAAAAAATAGCTTTAAAAGGAGGATATCTATAATTGAAAATTTATTGAAAAACCTAGGGACTAATTTAAAATTTTTGAAACTTGTGCCCTTGAAACAAAGTAAAAACTTAAGGCCTTATTCAAAAATTCCCTCATTATAGACTCGGTAAGGTGGACATTGAAGAAAAGTTTATATTAGTGTATCTAGACATATCTCATGAACATTCGCACCATCTCTAGAGATGCAAATGGGTTAGCTTCGAGCTGATTCCTCACTAGAACCCGAATAGGAGAGGTTTCATAAATGATGATTCCGATTATGGTTCCACACCATAAACAACAGTTCTAATAGACCTGTTCCAAAATTGGTTTTTGATAGAGGATTAGGTCTTTGGCTCTTAAGCGAATTCTTTGGCTATTTCAGTTGGTCTCTAGATTGAAGGTTATCATATCTAAAAGTGTGTTGGTGGGTGTTGGGTGTTTTAAAGAGATGACTCAGTCCTTGGCAAATATAATACAGTGTAGGTCTGGAAAGCTCCCCGTTACTTACCTTGGATTGCCTGATTGAAAATCTTGAGAGAAAATTATCCTCTTGGAAGAAGATGTACTTGTCTTTTGGTGGAAGAATTACTCCTATTAAAGCATGTTTGTCTACCAGTTTATTATATGTCACTTTACAAAATGCTGAAGGCAGTGATTGAGAGGGTGGATTGTATGCGGAGGAATTTTCTGTGGGAGGGTTAGGGATGTAAAAAAAAGCTTCATTTAATGAAGTGGAGTGACATTATAAAATCCAAAAATAATGGGGGACTTGGTCTCAGCAGCTTGGAGGATAAGAATTGGGCTTTTATTGGCCAAATGGTGGTGGAGGTTTGGGGAGAAAAAGGAGGCTTTGTGGCATAGGTTAATTGCTTTTAAATATGGGGAGAATAAGTGGGGGTGGTGGTTTAAGCTAAGTCCTAGCTATAGTAGATCTAGCATTTGGAGGGTTATTGCTTCAGTTGGCGATGATTCTAATGTGAGAGGGGAGGCCTTGTACAATAGAGTAGGCTATGCAATGGGGGATAGAGGGATAGTTTGGTTTTGATTGGATGATTGGTTTGGGTGGGGGGGGGGGGGGGGGGGGGGGGTGTGGTGGGGACGACTTGGGCTTTGTGTGTGCCATTTCCTAGGCTTCTTTGAATTGTGGTTAATAAGGAGTCTTCTATCAACGATTGTGTTGAGGTGAGGAATGGCCATATAGTGTGGGAGGGGTCATTTAGAAGGACTCTGTGTCTTTTAGAGGGTGATTCTTATAAAGAGTTATCGAATCTTCTCACTAACATTTTTGTTTGTAGGGATTCTAAAGACTCTAGGATTTGTAAGCATTCCATATCCAAAGAAGTTCTCTGCTAAAGATTTCTTCTTAGCATTGGAGGGTAACCTATTTCTTAGGGCTCCTTCACATATGTGTGGTTATGGTTGGCTCCACCATGGGTTGAATCTTTTTGTTAGTTAGCAGTTGTGGCTAAGGTCTCCATGGTGAATAAACCATCTCTTCCTTCATTGCAATGTTGCAGTCAACGTATGTAGTAATTTTATCAAGAGGTGTAGTCTTGCTTGGTGTTGTTCAAACAACATTGTTGTCGTAGTGGAGTCATGGATGGGTGCATATTTTGTTGGTTGTGGGTGTGTTTTGAGGAGGTTGGTCCGTTTTGCTAGCTTATGTCCCCTATGGAAAGAAAGGAACGATAGCATCTATGGAAAGAAAGGAATGATAGCATCTTCTCAAGGTGCACTTCCTCGATGACAAATTTGATCTTTATGGTTGCTATAAGGATTGCAAAATGGGCCTTGGTAAGAAAGGAGTTCTCCAATTTTAACATGTATGATATCTTTTCAAATTGGGAGGCTTTTATGAGTTGTGGCCCAATTAACGTGAGGAGACTCGTTCCTTGGTTGTCCCCACTTGTTGGGATTTTAAAGTTTAATGTGGACGGTGTTTCAAGGGGTAAACTAGGGCCAGCAGGTATTGGAGGTGTGCTTCACAATAGCAAGGGGGAGATTTTACTTTTGTTTTCTAGGAAGATGAATGTTTGTGATTCTAGTGAAGCAAAGGTGTTTGTCATTTTAGAGGCTTTGAGGATGTTCTCTGGAAGGTATAATAGTTAGTTGCAGGTGGAAAGTGACTCGTCTAATGATATCGCCTAGGTATCTAATCGGAGAAAAAATCCCTTGAAATTTCAATTTTTATTTAATAAAATTAGAGAGTTATCTTCTACTATCTCAGTTTTTTTCCGTCATAAAGTTAGATCCACCAACTCTATGACAAATCCTTTAGCCGAACAAGGGGTTGATAGGTTAGTCCCTCGGGTTGGAGAGGTTATGTAATATAGTGGGAGTGGTTCATTGCTCTTGTACTAAGTTTGTTACTCTGTTTGTTGGTTCCCTTTAATGATTTTGTGTTACTGATTGAAAAAAAAGAAAAAAAAAAGATAGAGGATCAGCTTTTGGTTCCAGTTCCAGTTAGAGGGAGTTTGGGAGAGAAAAGGAGAGATAGAGGGCAATATATAGAGTGAGAATGAAAGATAGATCACCGACTTGCATGCTAATGATTTCTGATGCAAAATGATGGAGAGAGCTAGAGACAGGTCTTAAAGCCACAAAGCTATGAAATAAAATTGACAACTATGTGTTAAGGGCTTTAATTCTATGAGAACGGTTTCTATGTACTTATCGTGGAAGCTTTTTATGAGACCCACTTGGAGATGGGATAGGGGGATGGAAAAATCTATGTAGTACCACTCTAAAATCAAGTTTGGACCTACTTATATGTCTTTAACCCTTTCATCTAAGGCCCACAAATTTAGTCTATTCAGATTGGTGCATAGTCAAACCAATAGTCTAATAAATTTAGATCTGACTATCAAGGGGTCTCTGTCTATTACAAGTTTTGAATTGGGTGATAGATGGGCCCTACCTAGACTTCTCATAAAAAAGTGGTGAGAACTAGTTCTCATACAATTGTTTCCATGTCTTAAACAACACATTTTGCAAACAGGCAAAGTCCATAGGTCCATGGGTTGGACCATTGTGGTTCGAGAATATGACCCGTTTTTACTTGGGTCAGGTTTCCCACCCACCGCCACCCATGTCCTCGAGGAGGGGTTAAAATGAAAACAGGAGAGAGAGAGAGAGAGAGAGAGAGAGAGATATAGATTTCATGGCTACTATCACAAACTTCTGGTTTAGAGTTAAGCTCTGCTCCTTCCTTCGTCGTGGCTACTCTTCTTCTTCTTCTTCTTCTTCTTCTGCTCCTCGTTGCTCTCTCCAAACCCCGGATGTGAATCTTTTAGCTGAGGCCGCTCGTATCTCTCTCACCCCAAAAGAGGTAAAAAAAAAAAAAACCAGCACCATCATACTATCGTCATACTGTTTGTATCTGTTATCTGTTCTATCTAGGCTTTATAGACGTGTCGAGGCCTTCCTGTATGGAGACTATACATTTAGTAAAACTAGCGCATTGGAGTCAACACAGGGATCTAAATTGGAAGAAATGCAAACCAAACGGATATGTGTGATTGAATATTGAAACCCCCCATTTGCCCCCTTTGTAACGAGATCCTTGCGTTTCATAGAAATGGGGATTTTTCCTGGATATAGAGGTGAGAGAGTGAATGACCTAAGGTGGAGATTTTTCCCCCAATTTGTATTGAATTCACAGGAATTAAGGGGGAAGTGGGTTTTGATGAACGTGAGATGAGGAGAAAATGGAAGGGTAAGTGCAGATAGAAATGCCGTGAGGCTGGCGGTCTCCTGGATGAGTGATATGCCAGATTGCCAATTTTTTGTCACAGGATTTCCTATGTGTAGCCTTCCCCACATGAGGCTTTATCTTCTTTAGAATGCTTGTCTGTCGGTTACCATGTCAATCCTAGTGAACCGTTTGGCTGTCTAATGTTCACCTATGGTGGCGTCCTACACGGTTCCACATAAACCAATATGTTCTAGCAAGGAGTATTAGAGAGGTGAGATACATGGGGTATACTAGAGTGGTGGCTGTGTGATCATTACCTTCCAAAGGGGAGGATTTGATAGCCCTTAGTTGATCTTCACCTTTCCAGCTTTCCTCCTTCAATATTAGCCCGTTTTGATAGTGAGTCATTTTGCTTAGAAACTCTTGGAAATTCAAAACTTATCACACAAGCGGGCTAGGCATGTTTGTTTGCCTCCGAACTGAATTCCTCGGAATTCATGGTAAAATGGGTTTTAATGAAGAAGTTTTGAAGAGAAGATGGATGAAGGACATTAGGTGGTCCTATGGAGATTTAGATGGGACCCTGACTTTTTTAAGATTTGATTTACTAGGGTCATAACTGCTTATTCGTTTTTCACCGAAGAAGAGATTTTTTGATGGCCATTTGTGGATCTTTACTCTTGTTTTTTCAATTTTTGCCACTCCAATAGCACCCATGCAAGCAAACTGGTCTCCAATGGGTATTAAAATTTCTAGCTTTTTTCTAAGCAATGCCTTTCAGTGGGAAAGGGCAGAAAATGTTGATTGAAGGTGAAGATGCAGAGGGAGATATCAAATAATCTCACGTTTGATTGAAAATGATTACCCACCCATCACCTTAGTACAGTAAATCCTAGGAAATTGATGGTTGCTTTTAGATCTCCATCTTAGATCCTTTGTTCCACTCATCTCAGTAGGCAAGTGGACCATTTAGTGGGACCATTGCTTTTCCTTGGATTACTTACTAAGATAATGGATGGGTAGTCATATCTTATTATGAGGAGATTATTTGATGGCCCCTTGTGGATCTTCACCTTTAATTCTTCACTTTTCACTCCCTATGGTACAAAGGCATTTCTTGGGAATTCATTGGATTTTAGTACTGGTTAAACAAATGGGCGCTAAAGGTGCAAAAGGAATTCTTACAATTATGGCTTCTGCGGGTATGCTTGGCAAAATCCTAGCAAATATCTAGGAGTTCACTCGAAAGAGGCTTTTGTTGAATGGATAAAAAGGGTTGGTTAAGGTTGGAGGTTTTCAAGAGCTTGTTTCGAAAATTCCTACTTTATGTCTTAGGAATTCCTAGGACCCTAGGCATATCTCAGAAGGGATAAGGGTGAAGGTTTGAGACTATCAAATTCCAAGGATTCATGTTCATAGGGTTAGGGGTAGTAATTTTTTGGCCCTTTCTAGATCTCCAATCTTGATCCCTCACTCATACAAGCCCAATCCCAGGGATTCTATAGGAATTTTTCAAATGTACTCAAGGGGCCATCAAATTCCTGGAGTTTAATTTCTGTGAAGGATAGGCAGTTTCTATTGAAGGAATATGTTTTGATGGTCCCTCTTAGATCTTCACCTTGATCCTTCACTCCTAGGCCCTTGGATGGAACCACTTCCTAGGAAATCCTTGGAAGATAGTAGGAATTAGGGAGATCTGCCCTAAGTGCATTACCGTTGTGCTTGGTTCTCCATTTCAATTGATCCAAAACTTGTCTTGACATTGTCTTCAATATCTAAGTTCTTGTTTATGTTGATATGCATCATTTAGGCTCGACCAATTGAGCCTTAGATATTATCATGAATTTAATGACAAAGTTTTATGTAATTTTTTTAAAAAATTGTTTTATTCAGGGGGAAGTTGATGTTTTGCCAGGTATAGTAGGAACAATGGTTAGTAGAATGTTACCAGGTTGAGTTGGATTACAAGTTGAGATTATTTAGCTAAAATAAAACCTGTGGTTCAATGAAGTTCATGGGGTTGAGTAGGATTGAAAGTTGTTTTTTTTTTTTTTTTTTTTTTACCGTGTGACGTATGTTGACCCCAGGACTTCTCCCCTAGTAGGGGAGTATGTTAACTATTTCTCTAGTCAAATGCTTGTCAAAAGTTGAGATTTATTTATTGCTTTAACTTATATGCTAAACCAACTTTTGATTTATTGTAATGGGCATCTTTTATGATTGGTATATGAAGTTTTTGTTAACCCTCGTGATGCAGTATTGACCTCAATGGCCACATGTGTGGGGCCCACTTAGTTTTAGGAATTTATTTTTATGTCATTAGTTTCTTTAAATATTGTAATTAAGATTAGGTTTCCCATATTATTTAGTTTCCTAGATTAATTAGGTTTCTTAGCTCTTAAGTTTTCTTTTATTATTTATATGGCACTGTAGGGAAGAATTATTTAGGGTTGATTAATTTGATTTGGGTTTTCTTATTGAGGCGCATCCTCTTGAATGGTCTCATCGGAGACATTTGAAGTGTCCTCTTGACATGTGCTTTGGCACTTCCCGTACTCCCTAACCCTAGGGCCGGCACACCCCCCCTCCACCCCCACCCCCCCACCCGGGGTTCCTGTTACAACCACACACAAACACACACACATAAAAAATGTGTAGAAAAATCTTATTTCTTGTTCTTTCTATCCTATTAGTATAAGATATTTTGTTTAATTGACATTCTTTGCGTAGCCAATAAGGTGAAGGATCTGATGGGGATTGTAATGAAGCTTCTTTAATGTAGGCTTTGTGGGTCTATGATTGACTATTGTTTGTGTAGTGTGTAATATTCTTATATCTTCACTTTCTTTTCTTTGTTTCCAATAGTTCCATTGTGTTGTAGCTCTTCTCCTTTCTTCAATAAAAATTAAAAGTTAGTCACTGACAAAGTTAAACAAAGATACTTTGTATAATTTATTTTCTATTTGTTGTGGATATGCTTTGTAACTCATAATTACTGTTGCATTCACTTTGTTTAGAAAAGTCCATAGTTTGGTACTTTGGTAGGTCAACTTGAAAATCAACCATGTCAGCTTGGCTTGGTCAATAGTCATATACCACTAGCAAGGAAAAATGATGTAGACATTAGTTTTTACAAAACCACATCAGTCGTTTTGATCTTTGAAAGTTTGACCTAACTTCAACGGCATTCTTACCCTTTTCACACTTTTTTTTTGTTCAATTGGTAACTTGACTTGAACCCACATTCTTAAAATGCTGAGCACTTTCCACTATGTCTTTTCACCCTTTTTCTTTCTTTAATTGGTAACATGACTTGAACCCACATTCTTAAAATGCTGAGCACCTTCCTCTATGTCCTTTTCTATTAAGCACATGCAAATGTGATTCATTGGAGGAAACATCTTCAGTCACACATGCATGCACGTATTGGTTGCTAACATAGAAACTTCAATTAAGATTGTAAAATGTATAAGTGATGGAAGAACTTGAAAAACTTAAGATGATATAATGAGTGTGTTGTGTTTTTACACATAACACATAACATCGTTCCCGAAAGACAGATAACAATTTGAAGTTAATCTATAAGCATTGAAACTCTCTCAATGTTTGGACATGTCCAATGTAGGCTTGTATTATGTTATAAATTTAAAGAGACTTGTTGGAGATGGATAAGACATGTCCAATGCAGGCCAGCTGTGAGACCTTAATCCACCTAGGGAATCCCTTGAGGCAAGATTAGGTCAAGTGATCCTGTGAGCCAAGAAGGGGAATCCATAGGGTAAGGATGGAGTGCTTTGGATAGCACCATGAGGCTTTGTCCAAGTTCCACATTAGAAATATCCAAGTCCTAACCCTGGGTTTTATAAGTCAAACTCCGTCTTAACTTAACATGACGGGTTTTAAAGGTGCGGCCTTGAATCTCATAAAAACTTCGAAGTTAAGTGTGCTCAAGTGGGAGCAGTTCTAGGATGTGTGACCACTTAAGAAGTCCTTGTGCGTGCATGTGGGCCAAAGCGAACAATATTATGCTGAGGTGGGCGGGTTGTGACAATTGCTATCAGAGTGGAGGACGTCTCTATTTCCGGTGTGGGAGAGTGTGATGCCCCACTCTGCCTCATTAATCCCTTGAGGCAAGATCAGGTCAAGTGATCTTGTGCGCCAAGAAAGGGGAATCCAAGGGTTTAAGGGTGGAATGCTTTAGTTAGCACCTGTGGAGCTTTGTCCAAGTCCACATCAGAAATATCTAAGTCCTAACCCTGAGCTTATTAGTCAAACCCTATCTTAACTCAGTACTAGGATGGGTGACCGCTTGAGAAGTCCTTATGTGTGCACATGGGCCAAAGTGGATAATATCATGTTGAGTTGGGTGGAGCTGTGATACCAACAATAATGCCAGTGAGGAAACATTTTTCTATGACGGTTGATGGTCCCTCAGAGAGAAGGGTCAAGTTGGAGAGGACATGGATAAAAGTAGTAAGGATATAGTTTTGAAAAAGTGCAACCTAACGGTCCTAACCTATGATTTGGCCCAGGATAGACTGGAATGAAGTGCTAGAATTTATGTAACTGACCCTAACATAATTGTAACAATGTTCAATGTTTTGATGTTGTTGATGATGTGACCATACTTGACATATTGATTCTAGATTTTTTTAAAATTTTTCCTGTGCATTACTGCTTCTTTTCATTCTGTCAGCCATAAAATGGAATTTTAACGATTCCGTTTGTTCATTTTTTTTTATAACAATCTCTCTAGACCATGGTTTAAAAAATCGGCTGATTCCGAGTCAGCTTGTACCGAGTCAGGTTGCATGAACTTGGACTCGATACATGGGACTCGGCCGACTTGGCTGAGTCCTAATCCGACTCGGCCAAATCCTATGCGACTTAGCCAAGTCAACTCGGACTCTGTCATGACCGAGTTAGGTCTTGAGTTCGATTTTTTAAACCTTGCTCTAGACCATTATGCCTACTATATTTATGAGATGTTGACTGTTCATGAGAATGTCTCTATTGTTAATTCAGGTTGAGGATTTTGCTCCCAAAATTAGACAGATGATAGACTGGTATGTACTGAACTCATTGATACATTTTCATAACGTATTTTGAAAGTAATAAATTTTATTTTACAATATCCTTCTTATATGGAGGGTGTCAAATGTGACTACTGGGGGTAAGGATTTGAAATTGTTGAAAGTACCTCTTGTGACACCGTCTAAATTCAGTAATTGCATGTCTCTTGTAGCATTAGGGAAATTGTTGTTGTTGTTTGTATATGAAGACACCACTATATCCTGGACCCACTATATGCTGGAAAACTCCCCAATTATCCTGGGTAACAATTCCAATATTCTGGAAATTGTTGTCTATTTGGTTCCTGGATCCACAATATCCTCAGCCACTTTTGTGTTTTTCTGGGGCAGAGGCTAGACACTCTGGTTCAGTGCTCCCAACTAGGGCA
The DNA here is from genome assembly GCA_037013555.1 of Sextonia rubra. NCBI lineage: Eukaryota > Viridiplantae > Streptophyta > Magnoliopsida > Laurales > Lauraceae > Sextonia > Sextonia rubra. The sequence continues at coordinate 73,996,432 of JASUAD010000001.1, forward strand.
TCGTAAATTGCAGCTGTCCTTCTTTGGTAAGAATGACACTGCTAGCTATATAACGTTGTTTGGAGGTCATCTTACATTAGAGTCTTATAAACAATAGGAAAACTCTTCAGTTATCTTTCTAGTTACGTGGGTATAGTTGCGCAATGTAATGAAGGATGTGAATATGTTCTTTCATGTGTGCTCACTGGTCATCCTTTACGTGCATCCTTCAGCCCTGTGTGATCCAATGATCAACTTTGTGTGAGGAAGCACATGTGCAGGTTGTTTGCCTTGTTCCCTACCCGAATAATTTTATGAACATTAATTATTGATTCTTACAGGAAATTCCATATGTAATTAAATTTTCCAACCGTTTGTGTGCACCTCATGTTCTCTGTCTTACTTGGGCATGCATTACAGCATCCTAGTAGAATTCATAGTAGTGGAATTTGCAGTAGAATTGTTCCCATATTTTTTTTTAGTTGCATGATTCATCGGTGAAAGGCTACATTGGTAGCTTCTTTGACCTCATGCCAATTATAAAACTAAAACATTTTGCTTGTAGCTGAAAGTTTGTACATCCATTTCAGAAAACTGTGTATTCAAATATTTGTAGTAATTACTAATTAGTGCAAAGCAATAGTGAATCCAGCTGACCATATAATATATTTTCTTCTGCTAAGAGCTGACCATATAATTTAAGTAATGCAATAAATAGTGAATATCAGCATAGATTCTTGCTTATCCAAAATAGTGGTTGAAGCATAGCAACTTCTGCAATTTCCAAAATAGTGGTTGAAGCATAGCAACTTCTGCAATTTCTAGTACCATTAAGAAGGCTACCATTGTTGTTGTATATTATTTTTATGTTACATGACATTGGGTCCAAACACACTTGAGTTCATGGTACTTTTTTTTTTTTTTTTTGCCATTGTCGTTGTATATTATTTTATGTTACATAACATTGGGTCCAAACACACTTGAGTTCATGATACTTTTTTTTTCTTCTGATAAAATCTTTCCTTTATATATTATGCTTCTTTTATTTATTCTTTGATGCAGATTGACCTCAATGGCTACATGTGTAGGGCCCAAATATATTTAGGTTTCTTATTTAATAATGATGTCATTAGATTTTATTTTATTTTATGGGTTGTAATTAGGTTTTAGTTTCCTAGGTTGATTAGATTTCTTAGGCTTTCCTTATTTATATGGCATTGTAATGAAGAATTATTTAGAGTTGATTAATAGAATTTGTGTTTTCCTATTGGAGGTGCATCCTCGTTTATTATCTTTTTGGAGACATTTCAAGTGTTTCGGACACCAGATTGTGCTTTAGCACTTCTGGTGATTGTGCTTCGGCACTTCCCGCAAGCCCTAATCCTAGGGCCTACATTAGATTGATATTAGAGCTGAACGATCTATCGATCGAAAGGCATGATTACCTGTATCTACTGATCAAAAGGCGTGATTTCCCCTATCTATCAGAGTCTTTCTTGAATGCTGTTTTGGTGACTTCCGTATACTGTTATTTTATTTTTATGTTGTTAAGAATGGTCTTGATTAGCATTGTTTTTCTCATGGCAGGTTTGGGCAACTTCAAGCTGTTGACCTTGACAGTATTGAGCCTGCACTTCGAGCTGGTAATTTTAATCCCTGTGTATATATCGTTTGGTCTCTACAAGTTTTTATGCAAACTATTTTCTATGGTTATTGGTCTACTGTCAGTTGTGGCTTCGAATTATATGGTTTGTTCAAGTGTTCTAAAAAAAAAAAACTTTAGTGCATTGCCGGATCACAAGTTACATAAAATAAATTCACCAAAAATGACATTATGAATTCTTATTGCTGTTATTATTATTATTATTATTATTGTTATTTGTTTATCTGTAACAAGTAAATTTTACTTAAAAAAAAAAATGTGATGCAACTCCGGATCTGTGAACGTGGTGGAATGAGTGTGGAAAGAATGTAGACAATCTCCACAAGTGAGTTTGCCAAATCTTGGACTGATTCTAGTGAGGACCAACTTCACATATGGGGGTTGGCCGAATTCCTCTCAGTATTAAGTAACACAAGCATTCTCAAACCAAGAAAATACTCAACCATAGTCAACCGAAGAAAATCCTTTATTCAATAATCAAAGGCTGTTTCTCCTAATAAAGGAGTTATATAGTTAGACATCCCTTTCCTAAAAGGACTCCAATTCCTAAATCTTCTTTGATTGAAAGGAAACTAAATAAAGATACTAAACCCGTAAACATTTAGAAACAACTCAAAACCAAACTAAATTTAAGGGCTTCTAAATATTTCAAACTCCTAATCAATGTGGTTGTACTGTTGGGCCTATGGCCTGATCAACCCATTCATGGGTTTGGCCTGCATCAAAACGAGTCCTTGCTAGTCTCCGACAATGTCGAGGTCATAGAGGAAAAAGAAAGGTTATTGGATTTTATGACCTTATAATCCATATAATGGGCCTGTATGCATTGTCTGTCATCATGTACAGGCCTCATAGAAGGTTCATCAGGACTTCGAATCCAGACTTTCTTCACAATATTTTTTATAAGTAAAACACGTGTGCAGTTACTAGTATATTACAAGGGCACATTTATGGTTTATTTTTTATATGGATCTCACCTAAACTACACTAGTGCCACAGCACCAAACCACTCCACTTTCACTATGATTTTGCTATTCCAAGGGCTGTTTTAGCAGTTCAATACACCACAGCATGTATTTTGCAAAAAATTACTGTTTTCAAGTCAATGCTCACACCAAAGTAGGGGAACCTATGACTATTTGGTGGGGAAGGGGGTCCCACGATCATATTCTTCCAGAGAGGTCTACACCCAGTATTTCTGGAAAATGCAAATTTCTGTGATTTCCTCTAATTCTACTTGTTGTTTCTTTGAATCTGGGCTTTCTAATATAGCAATTAGTGATTAGCATGGCTGGATTATGAGCGTAAATAGATTTCCTTTGGATTTTGTGGCTTTTATTCGTTTAGCAATCAGCCGTCACAAACTGGTGCTTGTTCTTCTGAAATTTTCTAAGTTAATAAAGGTCCTGCAACAACCTTTGTGCTCTGTGTGCTTTTTCCTGGCACCATTCTATGGTTCTGAGTGTGTTGTGATTAAGATCTATACAAAACAGAAATCATCATCCAATCCTTGGATATTGTAGGTTAGAAAAAGAGAGACAATGGTTGACTGGGTATATACCACAGTCGGCAATTGTACATTACCTGTTTAAGGGTGTTGACCAACACTGATTGCTAGATTTCTGATTTTTATTTAATCAAAATCCCCCTGTTTAATTCTCATATTACATTACTTTTCAGATGAAGAGAATGGTAGCACCATAGATCCAATATAGAATGATCAAAACAAGAAAAACGATTAAAGAGATGAGTAAGATATTATGCAGACATGATCAGTTAGATTATCCACCTGCTCTTACCACACGATTAAGACAAACAATCAATATATGCTTAGAGTTGAAAGAGATTCTTGTGCATGTAATGTAGATCTACGCTTGATTCCCCACCTTTGACATAGATTTGTTGAGGAAGGGCATATTGATATGACATAGATTTGTTGCAGATCACAGCTAGACATCTGGCCGTATGGCCCTGGCCCATTATTGTGTTCGTATTTCTTTTTATTTTCATCTTCAGCTGTGTTCTGTAGCCCATTGCTAGGGGTAGTTTAGTCTTTCCCTGTGCTTTAGTCATTGGTCAAGATTAGATCTCAAGCTTTATCTCAATGGCTGAGATGTGTCTTAGGGTTATTTGTGGAACCTTTATAAGCAATGAAATAAAAATAAGAAAAAGCCTTTGAGATTTGAAGGAAAACAAAAAAAAAAAGACTTTGAGCTTGGGACTGTTGGATTTTGTTGCAACCAGTTGCTTCAAGCAATCCGGTTTGCACCAGCTGGTATCAGAGCATCCGGGCTTAGATTGCTTGGATTTTGCAGATCAATGGAGGGTTATCTCTGATCGGAGAGGAAAAAGAGGATCGACAATCTGCCTGGATCCATCTTTAAGCCAAAGAGATTGAAACAGTCCCGATCTGGTTAGTTTGGTTCAGGTGCATGGAAGAGAGGCTGCAGCCACCGAACTCTGCATAGCTGATTGTGGAATCAAGGAGAACAGAATCAGGTCCACTTTTCAGCTTCTCGCTGCTGCCGGAGAAGGGGTTTCAAACTTTGTTTCTTGTAGAACAACGATGCATAGAGGAGTGATGCAGCACAAAGGAGAAGAATAGCCAATGGGCTACTCTCTAAGTTAAAAGGCTTAGGATAGTTTATCCAGGTCTCACATCAAAAGACAAAATCAACTTACTCTGGAGAAGAAAACTGAATTCTTATTCAATATCAATGTAGTGTGTCCCATAAGAGGGATTACATCTCTATTTATAATTAAGCTACTCTCTACTTAAGAAAGCAATCCTAATTCAATGATTATATCAATTGCTAAAAATAAAATAATCCTATAAAACTTAAGAAAGCACCTAATAATAGGAAACTAATCTTCACTGCTGGGCCTTATGGGATTTAGGCCTACGGGCATAAACTTTTAGATGGGGCCCCTTAGTGTGGCCTGCATCAGGGAGGGGAAGAGAGGTGTTTGTTGCGACAGCCACTCTTCACAGTTTGAACCACTACACCACTGCTGGTTGGTTTCTAGGTTCAGATACAGGGCTTAGGGTTTAGTTTGCTACCTAGGTTCCAAAGAGAAGAGGGTCGGAGGATTCCTTGAATCGGTGCTAGAACAAAGAGAGGGATTTGGATCCCGGATCTCAGGTGGGGCATGGCTACGGTGGCTAGATCAATTGCTGCAAATGGAAAACGGAGTCTCGAGTTTCTGTCTTGGATCAGAAAACCGAAAAGGCAAAAGGGTTGGCTCGAAACCCTTCCCTTGTAGTCAATAGAGCTGCCAATTAGAGGTGGACCATTTTTATCGCAATCTGGTTGCAGAAGGAGGTTGATTATTTGGGTTGGAAAATAGAATGCTACACTTGGATTTTTTCCCGTTTATGTTTTGCTGGAGAAAAAGGGATCCGGACTTGTTTGAACTTTTTTGTAATGAACTAGTTAGAAGGTCCGTTTAATGAAGAGTCTGATAGGCACCTTGTCGCTCGGTTCTGTCAATTGCATTGGCTCTAAAGAGGTGGGTTCTACTGATTAGGATGTTGCATAGGAAAAAAAGGGTTGTTGCAGAATCTAAACGAGAGAACAAATAGGATAAATTTGCCAATCAAAATTGAAGAAAGGTGAATTATCCAAAAAGTCTTTCAAATGATTCCAATTGACACAAGTAATATCATCTTGGTAATTGATATCTTATTTATAGATTGACGACAACCAATTATTGAAATCTTGCAATATGGAATACTCCCTTAAAATTCAAAAGATAAGAAAGATGTTAGAAGAAGGTCACCACAATTTGTGTTACTCAGTGGTGTATTATATAGACAATATTTAGATGGAGTTCTACTTTGATGTCTTTCAGAAATTGAAGGTCGTAAACCTTTAAATGAAGTGCATTTAGGGGTTCGTGGAGCACATCCATCGGGTCCAAAACTCCATATGCCTTTGAAAAGAATGGGATATTATTGGCCCACTATGGTTTCTGACTCGATGGACTTTACTAAAAAAAATGCAATGTTTGCGAAATACATGAGGATTTATGCGAGACCCCATCAGTCCAGGACCACCGTCTAGGACTTCCAAAGGTGGGGCGCCTAGGGTACTATCTGGGGGTGTGGGTGGAGTGCTTTGGATAGCACTATGGTCTGTGAGGTTTTGTCCAAGTCCATGTCGAAAATATTTAAGTCTTGACCTTGGGCTTATACGTGAAATCCCATCTTAACTCAACATGACATGTTTTAAAGCCCTGCGTTCTTAGATCCCATAAGAACTTTGAAGTTAAGTATGCTCAACCGGGAGCAGTACAAGGATGGGGTAGCTGCTTGGGAAGTTCTCACGCGTGCATGTGGGCCGAAGGGGAAATTTTCATGCTTAGTTGGACGGGGCTGTGGCAATTGGTATTAGAGCTGAGGATGACTCTATTTTCGGTGAGGGAGAGTGTGAGACCCCATCTGTCTAGGACCATCATCCAGGACTCCAAAGGTGGGGCTACCTGAGGGTGTGTGTGGAGTGCTTCACATAACACCGTGAGGCTTTATTCAAGTCCCAACATCGGAAATATCCAAGTCTTGACCTTGGGGGTTTATAAGTTAAACTCCGTCTTAACTCAACATGACACATTTTAAAGCTATGTGGCCCCGGATCACATGAGAACTTCAAAGTTAAGTGTGCTTGGGTTGGAGCAGTACAAGGAGGGGTGATTGCTTGACACGTGTGCACGTGGGCCAAAGCAGACAGTACACGCTGGCATCATGGCCTTTTGAACATAGGGACTAGATACTACCAATAAAACTGCCATCATCTCATAATCATTGGTATATTCTTGCTGCCACTGGTTATTTTGCTAAGTGGTAGAAGCAATTCTGCTCAAAGCAGTTAAAGCCACATCATTTATTGGTTTGGCATTCTTCAAAGGATCATTACCGATAATGGAAACCTTTTTAAAAATAGACATATGCAAAGATTTTGTGAAAGATACGAAATCAAACAATATTTCTCATCAGCATTTTATGCACTTGCAAATAGTCTAGTAGAAGCTTTTAACAAAACACTTTGCAAACTGGGTCTTTCTAGTTTTTACTGTGAGAACTAAATCAACTTTAATGAAATACCTTATTTTCACTTTCTTATTGAATGCATTTGATACCAGAGCATGATATACTTCCAGTTATTGTTGTGCTTCAAGTCTGCATGAATGTCTTACAATGAAGCAAGAAGATAAATAACTAGATAGAAAGTTGGAGACAATAGTTTTTGAATTACTAGTTAATGTAGTGAAGAAGATTTGGAAAAAGGGAAAAGATAGGTCAAGAATAACAATTATTTGCTAAAAAATGCGGAGATCTAACCATTTGACAGTGCTAGAATCAGGGTTGGAACTGGGGGACCAGAAATTTGGCAAAACCACACTGTAGTTATGGGAAGTTAATTCTTTTTTTCGCATTGCCATCACCCCATCCCATCCCCGTTACTAGAATATAATCATTCAAGATGCATAGTCTAACTGTTTTGAGCTTTTAATCATATGTTTAATTATCAAATATGACCTTGCGCATCCCAAAGAAGCATTGCACCAAGTCTTTTATACATATATATACTAATGGAACTCATTTGAAAATGTAAAAAATTTCACTTGAAAGTTGGTAAAATCAGTCCTCAATCAGTTTAGCAGACTGTATTGGCCCATTTCCACTGGTTTGCTCATTTAGGCTGAAGTAAGCATTAGTATCAATTTAATGTGGTGTCTACCCAAGTTCAAACCTGGCGATGCTTCAAGCCTTGTTTTGATCTATTCCAGTTTCACTTACAAGAATTTGATGCATGCTAGCAGATACCTTATATAATATTTAGATCCTTATGGTCCTGTGGATAACACTGAATAGAAGTAAAGACATTTTTGTTATTCTTCGGGGCATGGTATGCTTGGTACTTGACAAGTGATGTGGTATTGCTAGCAAGCATTTGGGTCATTGTCATCATATTAAAGCAAAGCAAGTCTCTATTTTTGACTTCTAATTCTAATTGGGAAGTACTGACTCGTGACAGAGCTGGTGGCCATTGGTCATGCAGTAAAATGTGGGTCGTATTTTCCCAGCCTTTTTGGGGGCTTCAACCAAAAGTCTGTTTAGTACCATTGCTCTTCCATTCATGTTTGTCCATCTCTTTCATGTTGGATTAGCGAACAATTATATGCTTTAGCTTCCTGGGTGTTTCCACGATCATGACCAGTCAAGCAATGTGGGGCACCCTTTCAGAAAGTGAGCCCACTCATAATTTCATAATGAATTGAATACAGATTGGCCACTGACTATTCATAGGGTGACATTTGATTCATAGCCATCAGCATGGAAACTCCCATCCAGTCAAGAATGTGGGATCATTTCTTCTTCTTCTTCCTTCTTTTTTCCCTTTTTGTGTCATTGCTATTTATTTCATATCCCTGGGCATTAGATATGGAGTGGTGACCTTGTCTGCTAACTGCAGCCCCTTTGGTTGCAGACACTGAAGTTGATGACAACTCTCGACTTGATTCACCGGAAATATTTGAAAACAGGTGAGGGTTATTGTCCCTTTCTTTTTCTTTCTTGTACTTTAGAAAACAGAACCTTTACTTTTTCTGGTTTTTGTGGACGTTGTTATGTTCAATAACAAAATAACACATTTCTTTTTCCTTTTAAACATAGAGAGGCAATATTAGCTGGTGTTCCATGTTATGAGGAGCCATATGTCAAAGTCCCCAAAGTCATAAACAAAGAATGAAGCTGTTTTTCCTAAAGCAATTTTATGGTGCTCTAGCAACATCAGTTAGTTTCAATCTGTAAGTATGTTATCAGTGATCTAGCATCTAGCAGTTCAATCTAGAGGTATGTTATCAGTGATCTAGCATCTAGCTAGACCATGGTTCTAAACAGAGGACACCTTCTCAACTTATGGTTCTAAACAGAGGAAGGTTGAGGACACCTTCTCAACTCATGGTTCTGAACAGAGGACACCTTCTCAACTCATGGTTCTAAACAGAGGACACCTTGTGCTTTATTGCCTTTTGTTCAGCTGGCTTATTAGACCACACTACTGGCAGATTAGAGCACTCCACTGTTGTTTTCATAGTTACTTAAATGTTCTAGATTTTATGCGGTTATGAGAGGGCTAACGATTGGCATTCACGGTAATGTAAGTTGTAGACTGTTGGGACTTCTGTTATTTATTACATGCTGACATGTTGCTAATATAAGTTATCTAGTCCATTGATCTGTATTTCCTTTTTTTTTTTTGGGGGGATTTTACTGGAAAAATTATCATAAATGACCCTAAAAAAAATTAATATTAGAAGTGGGTGCACCAGAGTATTCAAATATGATTATTTTGGTTTGTTTTTTTAGCATTTAGACAAGCATCGGATCCAATGTTCATTTGCTTCTTCTAGCATTGTGTCCAATGCTTAGTTATGCAACAAAACGCTTCAAAAGATGGGTTCCTTTCTCTATGTCGAATGTTTGGATGGTCATGGAGCCATTGGATTGGTGGAATGCGATCAAGGACTGATCCCCAATCATGCCTTTTGATATGGGGTTGATGGCTTAGGCGAACCAGCCGTTGGGATTGAAACGGGAGGCTTAGAAGGCGAGGGAGAGGGAGGAATTGGAGGGTTGTAGGTATGGTTTGTTGTGGTGGTGTGGGGGTGGGGTGGGGAGTGTTGGTTGTTGTTGGTGCAGGTTTGAAAGAGTCTATTGCTTAAGAATGTTTGTTGGGAGCAATTGGTGGTGGTGTTATGAGCTGGGTTTGTGATGCAGGATATGCCATAGGTTGGCCAACCTATTGGGTCCAGTCTATATGCCCAATTAGACATTTAGTTATTTAAAAATATTACTAGTAGTTTGATTAATTCATGAGTTTCTTATTTTACTTAGGCTTATTCTAATATTAGTAAGTTTTGTTTTTCAGATTTAAGCTAACTCTTTTTTATAAGGATATTAGAGCTCGTTGTTATGCATGCTTAATTTCAATTAATAAAGTTTTTTTTTATATATTATTTCTTATGGTGTCTATTCTTCTTGCGAGGGTGTCCTGCTGGCTTTGAATTTGATCAATCTTTTGGGAGATTGATGTATTTTATCGATCGTGGATTTGTGACTGGGCCAATTGGTATCAGAGATGTAAAGTGATCACCGGGAAGACTTTTGTACTACCTTTTTTTTTTTTTTTATCATCCCAAATCCATTGTTCCCATCTCCCTGCCAAAACCCTCCATCCCATCTCGCTACCCAAACCCCACCTCCAGTACCAATTCCGAGACCCCAAAACCCCGCTTTTGCAAACCCAATCTTTGGCAGTCTAACCTCACTAAATGTAACAAACCCCATCTCATTACTGCTGAAAACCCCCCATCCACCTCTCGAAACCCTTCACTTAGCAAACCAGAACCCAACACGCCATCCATTCAAAACCCCTTCCCGATGCCCAACTCCCGAAACCCATAGTTGAACACCACCTCCTTCCCCAAAATCCCCTTCATCCCTGTTTCGTCTCTCTCGACCCAACGCTCCGTTAGCCGATCCACCCCAATGACTTGATCGTCTCCATCTCCAACCTGAGCGCACCAACCCAAACCATCTGAAGCACTAACCCATTCCCGATCTCCCTTAAACCTCCTCAACTTAGGACGCTTACCGACACATCTCCAACCTGTCCCTGCCCCCCGAAACCGTCCTCCCATCTTCACGCCATCTTCGAAACCCTACCACCAACCAAATCCTTGCTCCACCCTCCTGCTGACTTCAACCCTTCTTGCAAAACTCCAACCCCATATCGAAACCATCCCACAACCCAGAGAAAAAAAAAAGGGTGGGGGAGAAGAAAGAGAGTAGAAGAAGAAGAAGAAGAAGCAGAAAGAGAGAATAGAGATCAGAAGGCATAACTGGTTTCCGCCGTCGCCACCTCGCATCACCTGCCCCATCGGTAGATTCTGGTCCCGCCATTGCAGCTCCTTCATCACCATCCACCGCTACTACTGCCTGCAAGCCTCCCTCATTCAGCTAAGACTTCTTCGTTACTCTTCCTTTTTGTTTCGTTCTTTAGTGTAGAGAAAGGAGAACGATCTTCTCCCACTGGCGACAACTCCTTTATTTTCTTAGCAGTTGGGACCTAACCTTGACCTGAATCTGACTTGAGCTGTATCCAGTGAGCCAGAACACATTTGGGCCTTCCAGTTGATCCAAGTTTGAACTATTCCCAAATTTAATTGGGCTGCAAATTGGAGTTAGATTTGACCCAAGTCCAGTCTCTAAAAAAAAAAAAAACCACCAAGCCCTTGCATCCTACGTTATCATGAAGATTTTTGGAAGCTCCAATGAACTTCAAGCAATTTTTTTTATAAATTTGCATATAGAGATTGGTATTTTGAAAATGAGTTATATTTTGAGAAATTTTCTAATTTGAAGCAAAAGAACTTGATAGTTAATGAATATACTCTTCAGTTTTGGGAGTTGCATGATGCATGTGCATTATAGGATAATAATATACATGATTTGGCTCGTTATATTAGAGGATTGTGACCGTATGTCTTGGAGCATGTAAAGTATTGCAAAAACAGTTACATAGTATACTTAGAAGTCTTTTGTATTTAGCATATACATAGATGGTCTCGCATGCAACAAAGACGATGGGCTCATTTGGTGGAAAGGCTTTTCGCCGGAGAAGATAATCCCATGATTGTGATTTGACACCTCTTCAATACAAAGGAGATGGAAAAAGAAAAAATGAAGGCGGTGGTATGAGTCAAAGGCAGGGTTGCCAATCTGATTGTTGACTATTGCAGTACCTTCAATTTTATTGTGTAAGAGGTCATTGATAAGCTTCGGTTACCCATTGAGCCCCATTGCAAGCCCTACCAACTTTTATGGTTTAATGGTTATGTTATTTTAGTCACTTACAGATGCTTGGTATCATTCAAGATTGGCAATTACGAAGATAAAATTTGGTGTGATGTGATCTGTATGAATATTGCTCATATCATTTTGGAAAAAACATGGCTTTTCGATTGGAAAGTGCATAATGATATGGAGATGAACACATCTACAATTGTGTGGGAAGGAAAACAGATTACGCTTGTTTCATTACCATTAGCATTCATGACTTCATCTACATCATCACCTCCAGTTGGAAAACCACATCAAAAGCAAAAAGAAGAAATAAAAGAAATTGTTGCACCAAAAGCGCAGATAGAAAACATCAAGGATGACATCGAAGAGTAAGTTAATGGTAACACTGATTTCGTGTATACAAAGACTATTCATTGAGGCATTTGAAACCATGGACCTCAAAGCATTGATAAAGAACAAGGACAAGCACACATTGAAGGCTTTTCCATGTTAGCTAGGACATTGAACATCGAAGTAGTTTGATTCCAACACTACTTTCAAGAAATCTAATTGGGTCATTGACAATCAAATCAATTGCTCAGTGGGTCCGCAAGAAGTTCAAATTGTTGAAGTCCCCCATATTGACTCTATCTTCAGGGATCAAACATGGATGATAGACAACCAACAATTGTATTATCTACAAGTTAGATCATACATCCGGGTTGAATTTATTTATTAGAAGTGGCAACGTGCCCAATACCTTATTCCATTGGAGTAAACGACCACATTAAGCTTTCAAGCCATATCATGAAAATGCGGATCCGAAGAAAACATAAAAGTTTGTGCGACTAATTTTCGATGTAGGAGGAAGTATTCCTCGCCTTGCGGTCGAATTCCTCTTAGCATTTTCAAGTTGGTAAATTTATTGAAGTCGAGTTTTTCTAATGCTGGGATAGTTGATAAAGGCCAAACTATAGGTTGGCTAACCCGTTGGGCCTAGTCCATCAGCCCAATTAGACATCTTGTTATTTAGGAATATTATTAGTAGTTTGATTAATTAGTGAGTTTCTTATTTTACTTAGGCTTATTCATATATTAGTAAGCTTTGTTTCTCAGAGATCAAGTCAACTCTTCTATATGAGGATGTTAGGCCTCATTGTTATGCATGCTTAGTTTCAATTAATAAAGTTCTCTTTTGAGATTTTATTTCTTATGGTATTTGTTGCTCATGTGAGGGTGCCCTAGTGGCTAAATCCTTTTAGATTTGATCAGATCAATTATTGATCGTGGATTTGAGGCTGCACTAGTTTGTGAGGAAGGAGAAGGAGAGAAGTGCCTTTTTTTTGTGCTTTTGGTTGCGATGTGGGATTTGGATTTTCTGGATTATTCACTATCGCCAAAAAGGAAGTGATCCCCCATTGATGGTATCCATCGGCAGGCTCTTACCTTTGGTCGCCGCTGCTAGATAGGAGAGGAAGGAGACCTTCATTTTTGGGGAGGGAGAGGCTTCCTGTTGCATAATTGAGCATTGGATATAATGCTGGAAGAAGAAAATGAGCATTGGATTCGATGCTCGTCCACAACGCTAAAGTAATAAACCGGAGTGGACTGCACCCACTTCTAGTATTAATTTTTTTTATTAAGGGGTCACTTATGATAACTTTTTTGGTAAAATTTTATCTCTTTTTTTATTTTCTCATGATTTGCCATTCGTATTAAGCTTATTGAATATTTGAATATCTTCTCGATAACTATGCCTTGAAAATTTTAAGTGTTGCAAGTCATAGGAGGACTTATTTGTAATAAGTAGTGAACTAAGGGCCTTTGTGTAAATGCTAGAAACTTGGGGGACTTTTTTGTAATTACCAGAAATAATTAGTTAACCCTGTAAGATTATTTTATTATTTCTGATAACGAGGTAGAGGAGGTTTGCGATGAAGGTAATCCCATCTACAGCAATGAGTTACAGCAACAAGGATTGCTCGAAGATAATGAAAACAATGGTGATCTACAAAAAACGTATGGCTCCAAAGAAGCTGGAACAAAACTAATCTGAGGAAATTGTTAGTGAGCACTAGGCTATCCATCGAGAAGCGTCCGGAGCCTTATCGCTCCTATTGGTTCAAGAAAGACATTGAAGCAACTTCATCATTGTTATCTAGCTACTGTTTTTCCATTATTGGGATTTCTTCTCATAACATGTGGTGTGATGTGGTACCTGAAATTGATGGACGCCACATGATACTTGGCCGACCATGGCAGCTTGACAAGAAGACCACTCATGATATATGACGTAAGGATACTCTAAAATGCACAATGCATCGTATTGATTCTTTATTTTTTATGTGTAAAATTTACGTTTTTTGTAGCGTGTCTCTAGCATATATAACCCATATCCGGGTATCATAGTTTGATTGTGGAACACGAAAACTTTTTTTAATACTTGTTGCCAACAAACATGAGTGTCATCAACTTGGGATCTGCATGCTGCTTTGCTATTTTCAGTTAGCTTGCAAGATGTTCGAAGGTTTCTCTCCGGAAAATGAAGAATAGCCATAGGAAAATATAGTATATACAACATTGTTCTTTTCTTTCAGCACTATAAACTATAAGTCTATACATATGGATCAACCATTTTAAAGACCTAAGCTACCAAAATTATTATGTTTTGATGCATTGTAACACAGAAAGTATCCAGCTGTAACGCCTAAACCACCAATAGATGAGCCCCGTTGATGGCCACACATCATGCAAATTTATTATGATGGGATCCAACACTTGAATAGTGCATAGCTGATTGCTAAACTAGTATGTGTGCCAATTCAAAAGGGTAGATGATAGTGAAAAGCTTGTGTATGAGTGGGTCCACAATCCACATGGATTAAAAAAAGACGCCAGTTACATGCATAAAAATAAAGAACGACTTATTTACCAACGTTAGTGTTTAGTTATATGATTTAGGTGCTTGGTTCCTTGTAAGATGTGGTGTTTTCGATACCTCTTCGAAGCATCTTTAAATTGAAATTATATTGACTACGCATTAGTACTTATCGGCTGATACACTGGCTTTATTGGTGCTATTTTTCATTTACAGCCAATGCACAGGCTACATGTGTATAATCCCTAATCCCTTGCATCAGCTAGTCAATAAACAATTCACATATATGAAAGCCGCTGATTCTGAGTGAGAAATCAGCAGCAATTGATTTTGATTGTGTCTAATTTATTTTGACTTTCCTTCTTCTCTTTGACAACCAACTTCTGATGAGTTTTCATTTCTTCTTCACGTTAATTGTAACTTAAATTTGATACTAAATGCTGACTTAAAGTTGGATATCTGTTGGGAAATACTAAATAGAGAGGACAAAGTCTCTTCTCTCCTTCATATGCACCCCGAATTGTGATGTGTGTTCATTTCTCTTCACATTAATTGTATGTTAAACTTGATACTAAATGTAACTTAAAGGAGCCAAATCAGCAAGGAGGATTTGTCTCCTCTCTTTCCTTATATATTACTACTACCATTTCTCTCTTAATCTCATCTCCATATTAATTTTTTATTTCAAAACCGTCTCCACTCTCTCTCCTACCATTATGAACGGTAAATGACTCTCTCCTTCCATGTAAATGTCTTTTTGAAAGCCTAATAATCTAATAACGCCCCGTAACATCATCTTGGAAAACCTTCTCTACTTATTTCTCCTCATTGAGAGAGAGAGAGAGAGAGAGAGAGTGTGGGGACACACCAAATTTCACCTAAAGAGTTAAAGAAGTGTGAGATGGAAGGAGAAAAGAGCCATTTTGGCATTACCCTTGTGTGAAGTATTGAAGCAGCAGTGCACCCCATTTCCACCATCCGAATTATTAGCTTACTCGGTTTATCTAAACAAATTCATTTTGTTGTTCATATTCCAATGCCCATTAGCCACAACTGTAAGATGATATTAATTTTTTTGTCACCCGAGAATGGCATTTTCTTAGTTTCTTCTTTTAGTAGTTCATTATTTTACTCGTTGTATTCTTTGGAAAAGTGAGTTTCCATGGGATTCTGTCCTATAGTTAAATCTTACCTTTGCATCGAAGGTTTTCATTGGTGTAGTCTCATATTTTAATTTTCTTCGTTGCACATGACACTACGCCTATAAGAGCAACACATTCCAAGGAGAAGTTACTAGAAGTATTACAATAGCAGTTGATGGCTGTAGCTGCTAACAAATAGAATAGCACATGAAGAACAGCCTTGACGTTTTGTTGCCTCCGATTATCTATTTCTTTGAGGCTTGGTTTGGGATACTATGGACTAAGGACTAATTAATGGGGTTGGTGAGGCTCTCACAATAGGATGGTTGTATCTACGTTGGCATAGAAACATATGGTTGATCTTAAAACTGGAAAGGCCTATGGTTTACGAATAGGGTATATAAAACATATGCGGAAGCCTCCGTAACTTATTTACCATGAGTACTTTCATCCAAATAACATTACATGACTAGAGGAAGTATGAGAGCATAATCAATTCCATGGCATCATTTAGTTCAAGTTGCATAGAGAAGTTTAAAAACGAGACTAGTGTCAAGTAGCAAGTTAGTTAAGTTTTGCAAGCATAACCATAATATAAATTTCCCAAAATATGAAACTATTAGGCCATCCGGCCCACATCCCAAGGTAACTCATATTGAGCTCTCTTTATGCATGACATGTAGAAGATATTGTCTACTATTCACTCAACTAGCTCCTAAGCAGTCTCTTTGACCTCTGCAGTCTCCGGAGTAGAGTAACAATGTCTTCACTTATAACGCCAAGGGTAGCACCGTAAGATACGACAGTCTAGCAAGATAAACAATCATAGGAATATAGGCATGTAGCACAAATGAAGTAAGGACATGCATATAATCATATGAAACCAAATGAAAGTATACTTGGCAATAAATGCATGAGTTAGCATGTATAAACGGAAGCATAAAAGACCATGTAGATAAAAATTATACTAGTTGGCGATACCACATTCATTATATTCTCCCCCCTAGCTGCAACCCATAGCGCAAGAGGTGAGTGTGTGTGCATGTAACAAGGGTGGTTCCACTGGAAGGCAGAGGGCCCAAGACCCTTCGTTGTGGACCTAGAGTACCAGTCAATTCTTGAGCAAATACGAAACTACTTAGGCTAAATAAGTCTAAACCTATGCTTCACCTCATTGGGTTTGGTTAGAGCCGAAACTGCGCAGTGCCGACATGTGTGAATCATAGAAGAAGTGTGTATCATGAATGTATATAAATATTAGGGACTATTTCTAACCATATGTGGCATAACATAATGTGTACAAGCATAAGGAGTGTCCAACATGAACATACTTAAACGATAACATGTAATTAAAGTAAAATCCATAGTCGAGAAATATACCATTGAAGCAATTATCACCAGTGAGAAATAAATACAATTGAGTGTTGAAATGGCTAATATGTGAACCAATTGAGAAGTCCATGATTTAATCATGTGTGGGCATTAAATAGTAAAACAAAGTGTATGCATTATGATTAAACATGGATTTGAGTGTAAATTACTAGCCAATCCTAGGTTCCAAGATCACTTGTTGGCCATGCCATCCATTTCAATGCAATCATAAGGTCCTCAATGTCAAGGTGATACCATAATCTTGGTGTTACTGAATGAAAATAGACACTAAGTACCCTAGGCCAACACCCATGGTTGGACACATAATTAACCAATTTTCCAAGTGATTCTCATAAGTGAATGTAGCTCATACATCCACTTATGTGGGTGGAAACCATTGGTCTTTGTTTAGGGTTTAGGGTTCCATAAATTAAGGTCTTGTGCTAAGTTTCAAATTCCACCTACAATCCTAGGTTTTAATGTCTTCAACACCTTTTTAACCTCCATTTGCATTACCATTTCAAAATACACAAGGGAGAACATTTAGTGATAGCTTTTGGTGTTGTGGAAGCGTAGATTAGGATCACAGGACCGCTACAAATGCGATCAGGACAATATTGGCTTGAATCAAGCGATAGACGTAGAGATCTTTGACTATCTACGAGAGATCAGCCACGTAGGATTTACCCTTCACAATCTCAGGGTAAGGATGAACACCCTAATAGAGAAGATGATGATGGATGATTTATCTCTATTGGTTATCTGTATATTGGTGCTCCACTACCACCAAACCATATCTATTTATAGTAGTTGGCTTAGTAGATGATAAACTCCAACTTAAGTTATAATAAGATAAGGAAGAAGAGTTATAATAGACTTTCTCAATAAAAGTTTGAGTCTTGAAAGGATTAACACTTCCTCTCTTTATCCAAATAGACTCCTTTGTGAGGGGTGTACATCTATGTTGAGACTACCCATGAGTGGGTCCCATCACAAATGCCAACATATAGATTGAGCTATAAAAGGTTATTAACGTGAAGAGAAAATGGGGAATCAAATAAACAAGCTTGCATGCAAGAATCCATGAGCTTTACTTGCCTTAGGATGGTGCTCAACCTATTCTCACTAATTTTCCAGCTCAATGGCACTTTAGCAACCTTCAATACCAAAACCCCCAAATTTGAAGCTAAAGCGAATGCCCTAAAATGGAGAAAACATGGAATGGTGCTTAAGTAAGATGAATCCAACTAAAATGGCTTCTACTCACCGACTTCCAACAAGATCAGAAAGTGAGTAGGTGTCAGGCCTCAAATTTTTAATTTTGGGTTGAACCGATTTGTCGGGTTTAAGTCGGGTTGAGAGGGTTAGATAGATGCTTGATAGGCCATTTTAGAGATTTGGATCCTTGCATGCATGGTAGTTTTGTGTAGGGCCCACAATATGACCAAAATTGGATAAAAGAAAAGAAAATTTACATAAAACACAAAATATGCATAATTTGAGAAAAAACAGGTCTGTGACTAATTCTGGTTGGTCATAGACTTCTATAACCCATCCCTCCTTTTTAAGCTCTATCTTCCTCTTACATCTTCTCCATAGTACTGCAACTTCTATCACTACACATTGAGTTTTGGAATCGCCATAACCTTTGATGACCACCACTTTGAGTTATGACTATTTTTGTGCAAAGTCTGGGATTGTTGATTTTTGTCTCAGCAAAATGGCCATGGTTGTGTTTTTCTGATCCTATGTATTTCAAAGATAAGAATAATGCCAAAGAATGGTCTAGGCACAACCATTAGAATGGCCTGTACACCCACAAGTGGAAAGATCAAAAGAAAACTAAGGCTTCATCCCTTGCATTGTCTCTCCATATGCCATGGCCAAGACAATATTTTAGAGGCTTAAATGGTTTTCTTCCTCTCCATAACCATTTCTCATCTTGAGTTGGTGAGGGGAGGAAGATTGGAAGAAGCCTTGGAGTTTGTTGGCTGCTAAGTGCCTTGAATGCTTACAGATGAGTGTGCTTTAGTGGAATTGAGAGGAGATCCAAAAAGCCTGGGGGTGGGGGGTGGGAGGATGGGATGATGTCTTTTTATAGAGTCTTAAAGCAGTTGGGGTAGTCTTGGGAGGTTGAATTTCGAAATACAGTAAAGATACCACTCGGAACTGCCGGAACCATCTCCTAAGAATCAACGACTGACGAGTCTCGGTTATGGATTCCTGTAACTGTAGGGTTTGTGACTATTGGTGATCGGTCAAGAATGTTTTGGTCCCTAATGATCGCCGATTTTGATGAACCTTTGAGGGATGACTCTTAGCATTGTTGTGAGAATGTTGCAGTAGTTTCATCTTACTTTGACCTTACTAGGTTGATCAACTTGGTCACTTTGTCTTCATCCTTGACACACTTAAGGTGTGAACCACTGTCTTGGCTGTTTTGAGCTTAAATGAGCTCCAATGGTCCTGAGATTTTGAGGAAATAATCTTAAACATGTTTCGGAGTCTCTATAAAAATCTCATATGGTTTTGCCTTTCGAAATTGCTTCATTGTCCATAACCACCAGATATTGATTCCGTGACCACAACGCTGTGAGCAGTCAGTGGATCATGGACTAAATGAGGTCCAATCACCTTGGAGATTGTAAGGATTGTCTATGTACATCATTTGAAGCCATCATAAGTTTCATCTAATTTGGCCTTTGTTAACTAGGTTTACGACTCAATGACCACTTGACAACTGGTGGCTTGTTGTTTTGACATCAAAGGGAGCCTCATTGTCTTGAAACCTTGCAAGATTGATCTTGGACATGTCTTGAGACTTCAATATAAATTTTACCTATTTTGGCCTTTAGGAACCAAGTTTAATTCTGTGACCACTCAAATGTTGAGTTAGTGACCACAAGGTGTTGTTTTCTCGGATTAGGGTGTCAATCAACTCCAATTTTCTTGAAACTTTGAGGAATTGTCCCTAACAATGTTTTGAAGATTTCACATGAATTTCACCTAATTTGGTCACCCATAAGCTGGCTTAATTCTATGACCACAAGGGATTGACGTCTTCTAGGTTAAGTGACCATTCGGAGTCTAATTGCTCTAAAACTAGGGCTGAAGCATACATGTCATACCCATAACCTTCTATGTGAGTTTCATCAAAATTTTCCATCTAGAGGTTTCAATTCACTTTGTGTGTTTAGAACCCTACGGTTTGCAAGAACTTCAAATTGGATGGATGCTTCAGGTGATTGAATCCTTCATGCAACCTTCCAAAGATGAACCTGTGATGGTTTGTGAATTTTTTATAAGCCAAAACCAACTTTATTTTTCAGCAAATACCAACTTTCAAATTCTTGTTTTTACCAACTTTTAATTTCTTACAATATCACCTTTAAATTTCTATAATTTACTTTGGTGTCATGTTTATGATTATCAATTTATGCATAGTTTAGGGCTGGAATAATTGTTCATGGCATGTATAATTCATTAGAAATAATTGTTGCATGGTTTTTTAAACTCTTTAAACCTTAACACAGGTTTAGGTCCCAACCAGATTTATCTATGAAGATAACCAAAAATAAAGAATCTAATCTAAGAAAGCTATCAATTACCACAATGAAGATAGACACAGGATTTTTTACGTGGAAAACCCAAACGGGAAAAACCACGGGACCAACCCCCGGTCCACCAAGAATAAGCATGATGCAAGATAAATTACAAGAACTACTTACTACCCTTTTTTCCAGTTGAAGACAACCTAAAGGACTAAAAGCTTTTTTTATCGATGCACATGCCGTTCACCTTCTTCAGGTTTGATCTTCATGCCTTGATGCATCTCAAGACGAATCTCCACAGAAGAGGAAGAAGACGAATCTCAGAAGCTAACTTTGTACCACAAGTAAGACAGAGGAGCTCCAGAGAAGAAGATATCTCTTAATAGAATTTCTAGGGTATTGAATCTGGAGAGACTTGATTCCTTTATAGAAAAAGTTGATCCATATATACACAAATATTGTGGTGTCCTTTCCAATCTGGATTCCAAGAAGATAAGGAAAGACTTGAGCGCACGAGAGAGTAGATCCGAAAAATCAGAGTTTTTTTATTCATGCCCAATTGACCCAACCGACCTATCGGATGGACTATACAACCGATCGGGCATGGGGTCCGATCGATGGGGCACCATAGCAGACCAGTTAGTCTTCCATTCCGTTTGCCGATGTTGGATTCAAGTAATTCGACCAATTGGCCAGAAATCCGACCTGTTCGACAGAAAAGACATACGCTTGTCACCTTTAAAATAGAAGACCTTCATTTGTAACTCTGGTAGAGACTTCAGTTCATCTAAAAAATAAAATTACAACACATTTAATCCCAACTTTTGTCCATCCAATGAAATTGCCAATATTACATTCTTTACAGTTTTATTGCTAAAAAGTTACCAATTCAAACATGCAAATTTGGGTTACAAATTTGGGTTACAACAACCCAAACTAAAAATTCAGCAACCTAGTCACGAATTCTGCAACAGATTTCACTCTATTTTTTGTCAAAAGTATGCGAGTTGAAACCCAGGCAGAGCTTATTATTTTTTCTTGAGGCTTAGGATACTTAAACCTTGCCAAGTAGTCTTTCAAACCCAAGATTTCAGCCTTAAAGGATTTCGGGAAGTCGGGTTTATAAAGGCGTAAACTTGATGACTCAATCAATTCGGGTGCAGAATTCTGATAGTAGAGTTGTCAAACCCTCAATTTTTGGCATGCATATTGTAACACTCCGATTCCCCTTGAGCCGGATTAGTGGCTCATCAGTAGGCTTTTCTGTTGATTAATTCTTTTGGACTTGGTTTCGGGTCTTGGATAGGTAGTTGAGTAACCTTTGACCCGAGATAGGTAGTTCTAAGCCCTTTTTCGTAATTTTGCTTTGCTTTGAATGCATCATATTTGCATCATCTTGGTGTCAGCACGTGTATTTTGTTGAGCTCGTCAATTTCTGTAACTGTGTCAAATCTATTCGGAGTTATTGGAGAAGTTAGACCCTCGTATGACTTAAACTGTAAATAGCTTAAACTCATTGGATCTTGTTTTAAACTCCAAACCTATATATTGAGTCATCAGCCAGATGTCCAACTCCCTGCTCATTTGGCTTCAACGTGCATGAGAGAAAACTCCAGGGAAGCTCCACATTTCTTCTCTTCTCTTCATCCTTCTCTCCTTCTTTCTTGGTTATCATCGGATTTGCCAAAGTTCGAGTGGGTTCTCCCTTTTTCATCTCTGTCTGTGGCTTGGTAAGTGGGTTCTCTGCAACTCTTCCTTCTTCTTCTCCAATTGTATCTCTCCTTCTCTGTTGCTGTGTCCTCATCTCATGCATGGGTTGTTTCTTCGATTTGCTTTGATTTTAGTTGATTTGGAGCTTGATTCAGTGGATTGACAGAGTTTTGAGGCATTTTAGGCAAGTATAAGTACAGGATTGTTTAACACATATGGGTGTTTTGTTTGATTGCTTTGATCCATTCTTATTCTTTGTATAGAATGTTGTACAGCCAATTTCTAAGATGTTAGGATCAGATGAGCTTGTTTTGATGACATTTCTGTCTCAAATTCCCGTTCTGTACTCAACCCGAATTGGTTCTCTGTATTGTACGGCTCACACTCTAGAGACTTGAAATTTCACCTTTTGTTCTACGGCTAGGCTACGGCTAAACCGTAGAGTGTCCTACGGCTGAGCCGTAAGCTAGCCGTGACCCAACCGTGACCCAGCCGTGAATTAAATCTCTGATCAGTCGAAACTTTCTCGATACAGGACTCCTACGGTGTGGCTACGGCTAAGCCGTGGATTAGTCTACGGCTAAGCCGTATACTGAACCGTAGCTCAGCCGTAAAAGGTATCAGATCAGAGGTGGAAGATGACCAGTTTAGCTGTGTTTTGAAGGGAACCACGGTTAAGCCGTAGTGCATGTTACTGCTAGTCCGTATGATGTCTTCGGCTAAGCCGTAGGTCACCCATGGCTAAACCGTAAGGCATGGAAAATCTGAAAATAAAACTTAGGGTAATGGTGAGATCTTGTAGGGCTCAAATACAGGTTAACCAACCATATAAACCTGCCCAATGGACTCTTTGGACCGCATGAATAGTTTGTTAGGCTGTGACTTATTCATGTGAGCGTTGATTTACTGTTAAGCACCTCCCCATGGGTGTTGGTTTAAGAGACTTCGGTGCACGTGAGGATTACATTGCAACACTAAGATGGCAACGGTGCATCGAATCACTTAAAACTACATCAACATGCACGGTTAGTGACAGTGAACAATTAGATTAGGGCTGGCTTGTAATGAACCTTGACTCCGTATTAATCTGAGATGCATTGCATATTGCTTAAAGTTTTACCCTCTGTTCTGTTAATCTATGTTCATGCATTTCGAGATTCGTTTGTTCTGTTAATCTATGTTCATGCATTTCGAGATTCGTTGTTTTCGTCTTGTACATCTGTTTAGCCTTTATTCTGTATTATGCTCTATGCACGGTGCTCTGACTCAGTCTATGCTATGCTCTGTATAATTCTGGCTTTGTATATCTCTGATTTATTGGGTATTCCCTGGTGGCTCTGCCCAGAGATTAATACGTGAGGACAAGATCCGGTCTTTGCCATCGGTGAGTCCAAAGCGGATAATCTCCCTTCTTTTGGGATTTGATTTGATTGGTGTTAGTCTGGCTCTACTCAGCCTCAGCCCTAGGATGCCGGACGGGGTTACCTCTGGCTTAGATCTCTGTATCTCTGTATCACTGCAGTGTCGCTTTGTCTTGGGACCCCGGAACCCAGGAAACCGAGACCCACTTGTACCCTGGCCCGGTCAGTGGTGTTCTCTTCTGTTCTGTTCTGCTCTCTATTGGAGAGAATATGGTTAATGTAGTAGCCACTTAGTTCAGTATTTCTATGTTTTGATTCACTTATCATGCTTTACTTCTATGCACAATTGCTTAGCATACTAATATGAAACTCTGTAACTTTTATTCTGTCATTATTCAACTTGATACTATGAGTGTTTCATCCCTGTTACTTGTATTTGCTGGGTCGTTGTATTCATTGTGTTGTCTGTGGTGTTGCAGGCACAGATCCCTTGCCCAGCTCCCCGGCGGTTGAGGAGGCTGCAGGGCCGAGTTTAGAGGCACCCTCCGGTTTGGCAGAGTGGGCCTGATCATCTCTGCCGAGTGCGTACATGCATATCTTCAGTGGCTTTTGGTGTTGGTTTTTGGGGCTATGTAATTTATACTTTGGACTTTATCACTCTGTATATTTGTACATCTTGATTTTGTCTTGTACCCGGACTTGTATCTGGTTTTCGTGTATTGTATTTAGCTTTGACTTTTCCGTTCCGCATCTGTTTTGGCTTCCGCTTTTCCTTTGTTGCTTGCTATGATATGTACAGCTTCCGCGTACGCTTAGTTCGCACGTGTGAGATCCCTTGTGTGTGTGCATCTGGACTGGGTTTGGATGCGCGTGCACGGGAGTACGTGTGTCACTGGTTTAGCTTTTCGCTAACCTCCGATTTCTAGGCTCGGGTCGTGACATACGTATTATATGGTATCAGAGCATGCTAGTTATAAGCATGTAGACATCTAAGATCGTGGTGAGATAACGCTATCAACTATTTGACTCTAAGTCTAATATGTTGACTCTTGGGATTTGACTAACCAGGGCCTTTTATATTGGTGTGCTGTGTTTCTTTTCCTTTTGCAGGATGGCATCAGGATCAGGATCTCGGGATGAGAATCAACAGGGCCATAACGGTGATAGTGGATCGTTACCCCCACATATAAGTAGTGAGGAGCGTATGATGATGATGATGCAGTCTATGCAGTCATTACAGGCGCAGATGGCATCCATGGTGGATAGGCAAAGTCAGGCTGCTGCGTCAGCATCACCTCGGGTAGAACAGCAAGTGATCTTCCAGCCCAAGGAATCAGACCCAAATGCTCTTTTTGACAAGTTCCGGAAGCGAGGGGCGACTGAGTTCCATGGGATAGAGGATGCATTGCAGGCTGAGCAATGGTTGGAGCAGACTGAAGAGCTTTTTGATACAATTGTATGTAGCAACAAACAGAAAGTGGTTCTCACAGCCTCTATGCTTCGGAGTGTAGCCAAGACATGGTGGAGGAGTGTCAAGAGCTCATTCCAAACTATGCCCAGTGCCGCAGTTTGGGAGACCTTCAAGCAGCAATTCCGTCGGAAGTTCATGCCTCTTCATATTCAACGAGCTAAGGAAGTAGAATTCTTCAATCTTCAGCAGAGACAGACATCGGTGGCAGAGTATGTACACAAGTTTACAGAGTTGTCTCACTTCGCAGAGGATATGGTGAACACTGAGCAGAAGAAGGTGACTCGCTTCGTCAATGGTCCGAATCCGAAGCATAAACGCCACGTAGTTGCATGTATGTGGCCGACTACCTTGGATGACGCTATTGACAGGGCCTATGATGCAGAGGCCATATTTGAGGAGGAGCGAACTGAGGCTAAGAGGGCGGCAGGTTCCAGTGGCAGAAGTCAGTTCCAGAAGAAGTTCAAGGGTAAGCAAGGTAGTTCGAGCAGCACTCAAGTGGTTTGTGGTCGCTGTGGGAAGGATCACCCAATAGACAGATGTTGGAGGAAGAGTGGGGCTTGTTTCGGTTGTGGTTCTACGGACCACAAGCGGGCCCAATGCCCGAAGTTTCAGTCCTCTCCACAGACGAGATCTGCAGGATCTACAGCGCAGGGCAAATCTCAGACAGCTCGCCCAGCCCAGAAGCAGAACCGCCAGACAGCTCGAGCCTATGCTGCTACGCATGAGGGCGCGGAGGAGGCTACGGTCGTGGAAGGTAAAATTTTAATTTTTGATGCTGAAGCTTTAGCCTTGTTTGACTCCGGGTCCACGCGTTCGTACGTAGCACCCCATTTTGCTGTGCAGCTTCGACAGCAACCTACACCGCTCCCATACCTATTGATAGTATCCACTCCGGTTGGTAAACGGGTGGAGTGCAGTGTTTTCTACCCTCAGTGTGATGTGCGGATAGCTGGTCATCAGCTCCTGGTAGACCTCGTGTTGCTCACGACACTGGATTTTGATATGATTCTTGGTATGGACTGGCTTGCGAGATATCATGCTTGTATCAATTGCTACAGCAAGCCTATCTACTTTGATCTGGGCAGCGGATTTCGATTTGAGGGCAGTCAGACGAAGTGCCCAAGGCGTGTGATCTCTGCTTGTAAAGCGGACAAGATGCTTCGTAGGGGATGTGAGGGATTTCTTGCATTCATTTCGGAGAAAAAAGATCAGCGACAGCTCAGTGAGATCCCCGTGGTCAGCGAGTTCCCGGATGTCTTTCCGAAGGATGTGCCAGAGTTGCCACCAGTTCGAGAGGTAGAGTTTTCAATCGACTTAATACTAGGTACAGCACCTATCAGTAGAGCTCCATATCGTATGGCACCTGCAAAATTGTTGGAATTGAAGAAACAGTTGCAGGATCTGTTGGATAAAGGGTTCATACGCCCAAGTGTTTCACCTTGGGGAGCTCCTGTATTGTTTGTTAAGAAGAAGGATGTCAGTTTCCGGATGTGCATTGACTACAGGCAGCTGAACAGAGTGACCATTAAGAACAAATATCCATTGCCTAGGATTGATGAGTTGTTCGATCAGCTTCAGGGTGCAGCTTACTTCTCGAAGATTGACTTGAGGTCAGGATATCACCAGCTCTGGGTGAAGGATGAGGATGTTCCTAAGACAGCTTTCAGGACTCGGTATGGACACTACGAGTTCCTTGTTATGCCTTTTGGCTTGACGAATGCACCCGCAACTTTTATGGCATTGATGAATAGGGTGTTCACTTCCTTTCTGGACCAGTTCGTTGTGGTTTTCATAGATGATATATTGGTCTATTCGAAGACTGCTGAGGAACATACAGATCATCTGCGGAAGGCATTGCAGCTGCTTAGGGATCACCAGTTGTATGCAAAGTTGGCCAAATGTGAGTTCTGGTTAGAGCACGTTGCATTTTTGGGACATGTGATTTCTAGAGATGGATTGATGGTGGATCCAGCTAAAATCGAGGCAGTAGTCCATTGGCCCCGTCCTAGATCAGTGACAGAGATTCGGAGTTTTCTGGGATTGGTGGGATATTACCGCAGGTTCGTGCAGGACTTCTCGAAGATTTCAGCCCCGCTGACTCAGTTGACTCGGAAGAAGGTCCCGTATGAGTGGATAGAGAAGTGTGAGCGTAGTTTTCAGATGTTGAAAGAAAAGCTCACTACGGCGCCAGTGTTGACTCTCCCGGATGGTAGTGAGGGATTTGTGATTTATTCCGATGCCTCTCAAGTTGGACTAGGCTGTGTACTGATGCAGAATTAGAAAGTGATTGCCTATGGTTCCCGACAGCTGAAAGAGCATGAGAAGAACTATGCCACACATGACTTGGAGCTAGCAGCCATTGTATTTGCACTAAAGTTGTGGCAACATTACTTGTAGGGTGTGAAGTTCGAGGTCCATTCCGATCATCACAGTCTCCAGTATTTGTTTGATCAGCATGACTTGAATATGAAGCAGCGGAGGTGGTTGGAGTTCATCAAGGACTACGACTTTCCGATCAAGTACCATCCAGGCAAAGGGAATGTGGTTGCAGATGCACTTAGCAGGAGAGCAGAAAGTCTTCAGGTGTTGGCAGGATTCTATATGCTTGTGCATGATCAACCTGTTGAGGTTCGGATGGTAGGTGAATTGGTGACATTAGCTACTACCGTCGTGTTTCAGCCTGAGGTGATTCAGCAGATCAAGGATCGCCAGTTTGAGGACCCCCTTCTGGTGACTTTCAGAGATCGGATTTCAGATCGACCGGATTTCAGCTTGGTAGACGGAGTTTTGTACTTCAGGAGTTGATTGTGTGTTCCCGCTGTGGATGAGTTGAAAGAGAAGTTGATGACAGATGCGCACGAAGCCCGTTATGCGATGCACCTAGGGAGTACGAAGATGTACCGGAACTTGAAAGATAGATTTTGGTGGATTAATATGAAGCGGGAGGTCGCAGGGTTCGTAGCTCGATGTTTGACCTGTCAGAGGGTGAAAGCTGATCATCAGCGACCTCCAGGATCATTGGATCCATTACACACTCCGCAGTAGAAGTGGGAGCACATTACCATGGATTTCGTCTCCGGTTTTCCGCCGACCAGTAGAAAGAACAATGCGATCTGGGTAATCGTGGATAGATTGACTAAGTCAGCACATTTCCTTCCGTTCAAGAAAGGGATGACATTCACAGAGATGGCCAGGAAGTTTGTTGACGAGATAGTCAGATTGCATGGCACCCCAGTATCGATTGTGTCTGATCGCGACAGTCGTTTTGTGTCTTCATTCTGGAGAGCATTTCAGGAAGCTATGGGTACGAAGTTAAGCTTTCGTACGGCATACCACCCCCAGACTGATGGGCAGTCGGAGCGTACCATTCAGACATTGGAGGATATGCTCAGAGCTAGCGTGCTAAACTTTGAGAAGGAATGGGATATGCATCTGGCATTGTGTGAGTTTGCCTACAACAACAGCTTCTACGAGAGCATTGGTATGGCACCCTATGAGGCTCTATACGGACGCACGTGCAGGACCCCAGTGTGCTGGGAAGAAGTAGGAACAAGAAGTTTCCATGGTCCGACAATCATTGCTGAGACGACAGAGAAAGTGCAGAAAGTGATAGAGAATCTGAAGATTGCTCGAT
Organism: Sextonia rubra; assembly: GCA_037013555.1. Lineage (NCBI taxonomy): Eukaryota > Viridiplantae > Streptophyta > Magnoliopsida > Laurales > Lauraceae > Sextonia > Sextonia rubra. Next base: position 74,025,039 of record JASUAD010000001.1, read on the forward strand.
CCAGGCAGAAGAGCTATGCGGATACTCGGAGGAGACCGTTGGCATTCCAAGTCGGAGATTGGGTGTTCCTTAAAGTTTCTCCGATGAAGGGCACGGTGCGGTTTGGTCAGAAGGGCAAGTTAGCTCCGAGATATGTGGGACCGTTCGAAGTCAAGAGCCGAGTTGGAGATTTAGCCTATCGGTTAACGCTTCCAGTTGAGTTCTCCGGTGTTCACGATGTATTCCATGTGTCGATGCTCCGTAAGTACGTGCCAGATCCGAGCCATGTGATTCGCTACGATGATATTCAGATTCAGCCTGATGCAACTTACGTTGAGCGTCCGCTTCGCATCGTTGGTACACGAGAGCAGATTCTCCGTACCAGGACTATCAGATGGGTTAAAGTGTTGTGGGAGCATCACGGTCCAGATGAGGCTACATGGGAGCTAGAGGAGCAGCTAGTGCGCCAGTACCCCCAGCTCTTTGCGCAGGTAGGTGGTCATTCCGAGGACGGAATGATTCCTAGTGGGGGAGGATGTAACACTCCGATTCCCCTTGAGCCGGATTAATGGCTCATCAGTAGGCTTTTCTATTGATTAATTCTTTTGGACTTGGTTTCGGGTCTTGGATAGGTAGTTGAGTAACCTTTGACCCGAGATAGGTAGTTCTAAGCTCTTTTTCGTAATTTTGCTTTGCTTTGAATGCATCATATTTGCATCATCTTGGTGTCAGCACATGTATTTTGTTGAGCTCGTCAATTTCTGTAACTGTGTCAAATCTATTCGGAGTACATTGGAGAAGTTAGACCCTCGTATGACTTAAACTGTAAATAGCTTAAACTCATTGGATCTTGTTTTAAACTCCAAACCTATATATTGAGTCATCAGCCAGATGTCCAACTCCCTGCTCATTTGGCTTCAACGTGCATGAGAGAAAACTCCAGGGAAGCTCACGTTTCTTCTCTTCTCTTCATCCTTCTCTCCTTCCTTCTTGGTTATCATCGGATTTGCCAAAGTTCGAGTGGGTTCTCCCTTTTTCATCTCTGTCTGTGGCTTGGTAAGTGGGTTCTCTGCAACTCTTCCTTCTTCTTCTCCAATTGTATCTCTCCTTCTCTGTTGCTGTGTCCTCATCTCATGCATGGGTTGTTTCTTCGATTTGCTTTGATTTTAGTTGATTTGGAGCTTGATTCAGTGGATTGACAGAGTTTTGAGGCATTTTAGGCAAGTATAAGTACAGGATTGTTTAACACATATGGGTGTTTTGTTTGATTGCTTTGATCCATTCTTATTCTTTGTATAGAATGTTGTACAGCCAATTTCTAAGATGTTAGGATCAGATGAGCTTGTTTTGATGACATTTCTGTCTCAAATTCCCGTTCTGTACTCAACCCGAATTGGTTCTCTGTATTGTACGGCTAAGCCGTAACCTTGTACGGCTCACACTCCAGAGACTTGAAATTTCACCTTTTGTTCTACGGCTAGGCTACGGCTAAACCGTAGAGTGTCCTACGGTTGAGCCGTAAGCTAGTCGGGACCCAACCGTGACCCAGCCGTAAATTAAATCTCTGATCAGTCGAAACTTTCTCGATACAGGACTCCTACGGTGTGGCTACGGCTAAGCCGTGGATTGGTCTACGGCTAAGCCGTATACTGAACCGTAGCTCAGCCGTAAAAGGTATCAGATCAGAGGTGGAAGATGACCAGTTTAGCTGTGTTTTGAAGGGAACCACGGTTAAGCCATAGTGCATGTTACGGCTAGTCCGTATGATGTCTTCGGCTAAGCCGTAGGTCACCCATGGCTAAACCGTAAGGCATGGAAAATCTGAAAATAAAACTTAGGGTAATGGTGAGACCTTGTAGGGCTCAAATACAGGTTAACCAACCATATAAACCTGCCCAATGGACTCTTTGGACCGCATGAATAGTTTGTTAGGCTGTGACTTATTCATGTGAGCGTTGATTTACTGTTAAGCACCTCCCCATGGGTGTTGGTTTAAGAGACTTCGGTGCACGTGAGGATTACATTGCAACACTAAGATGGCAACGGTGCATCGAATCACTTAAAACTACATCAACATGCACGGTTAGTGACAGTGAACAATTAGATTAGGGCTGGCTTGTAATGAACCTTGACTCCGTATTAATCTGAGATGCATTGCATATTGCTTACAGTTTTACCCTCTGTTCTGTTAATCTATGTTCATGCATTTCGAGATTCGTTTGTTCTGTTAATCTATGTTCATGCATTTCGAGATTCATTGTTTTCGTCTTGTACATCTGTTTAGCCTTTATTCTGTATTATGCTCTATGCACGGTGCTCTGACTCAGTCTATGCTATGCTCTGTATAATTCTGGCTTTGTATATCTCTGATTTATTGGGTATTCCCTGGTGGCTCTGCCCAGAGATTAATACGTGAGGACAAGATCCGGTCTTTGCCATCGGTGAGTCCAAAGCGGATAATCTCCCTTCTTTTGGGATTTGATTTGATTGGTGTTAGTCTGGCTCTACTCAGCCTCAGCCCTAGGATGCCGGACGGGGTTACCTCTGGCTTAGATCTCTGTATCTCTGTATCACTGCAGTGTCGCTTTGTCTTGGGACCCCGGAACCCAGGAAACCGAGACCCACTTGTACCCTGGCCCGGTCAGTGGTGTTCTCTTCTGTTCTGTTCTGCTCTCTATTGGAGAGAATATGGTTAATGTAGTAGCCACTTAGTTCAGTATTTCTATGTTTTGATTCACTTATCATGCTTTACTTCTATGCACAATTGCTTAGCATACTAATATGAAACTCTGTAACTTTTATTCTGTCATTATTCAACTTGATACTATGAGTGTTTCATCCCTGTTACTTGTATTTGCTGGGTCGTTGTATTCATTGTGTTGTCTGTGGTGTTGCAGGCACAGATCCCTTGCCCAACTCCCCGGCGGTCGAGGAGGCTGCAGGGCTGAGTTTAGAGGTACCCTCCGGTTTGGCAGAGTGGGCCTGATCATCTCTGCCGAGTGCATACATGCATATCTTCAGTGGCTTTTGGTGTTGGTTTTTGGGGCTATGTAATTTATACTTCGGACTTTATCACTCTGTATATTTGTACATCTTGATTTTGTTTTGTACCCGGACTTGTACCTGGTTTTCGTGTATTGTATTTAGCTTTGACTTTTCCGTTCCGCATCTGTTTTGACTTCCGCTTTTCCTTTGTTGCTTGCTATTATATGTACAGCTTCTGCGTACGCTTAGTTCGCACGTGTGAGATCCCTTGTGTGTGTGCATCTGGACTGGGTTTGGATGCGCGTGCACGGGAGTACGTGTGTCACTGGTTTAGCTTTTCGCTAACCCCCGATTTCTGGGCTCGGGTCGTGACACATATCTTTTTTTATTTTAAATCCTTTTTCATTTATGTTTTTTATTAAATTAGTTCATGCATCGTAGAAGTTTGAATCCTAGCCATTAAATTTAGTTTTAGTTCATATTAGGTTGCACATACAGAACCTCGAAGTTGGGCCAGTACCACCATTTTTCCAAACTTGGAAAATTTTTTAGCAGTTTTCAACATTCATCACATATAGTTGTGCACTTTCTAGGTTTGCATTATTCATCATAGTTTTCATCTTTGTTTAGGATTAGTCTTTAAAAATTAGATTTAGGACTGATTTAGGGTTTAGGAAGTATTAATTACATTTTAATTAATTGTTATTTAATTGGATTAGGATTCTAACATGATCATGCATAGCTTAGAAATTTAGAAAATTTGCATTTAGGAGTTTTCATATTTATTCTAACTAACTTTTAGGTTATTTTTTAGAGTTTGAATACTTTTTCATTGTGCTTTAAAGATGAGATTAAAATTGGAAGAGTTTTCCAAAATTAGGTTTAAATAAGTTAGAGTTTTAGATTATTTCTAACATCAGAGAGTTTGAATCTTATCATAATAAGTATTGTTCTAATTTATCTTTTGGATTGAGAAATTTTTAGAATTAGCTATTCAAATCTCATTAGAAATCTAACTTAGGTTTTAATTCGCTTAAATTTGTTTAAATTTCTTAGTTTATTGCTTTTAATTTTATTCAAAGTTGGAAAGGACCTAACTAATCTTTGCTCCTTATGGATTGACCCCGTACTCACCGAAATTATTACTACATTGAAACTCTACACTTGGAGTTGCGAACAGAACCCCTAGTCTTTAATGATAAAATGAACTCAAAACATTATAAGTACAAAGTTAGATACAGTGTGATGAGGCCTTTTAAAACCATGTGGCAAGATTGGGTTGGAATACCATGAGCCACAATGGATATTATCATGTGGGCAGTGGGCATGGTCATTACATTCTACATAAAGGACATCATAAGGTAAACTTCTAAATGAAAACATGAGCTCTTAAAAGAATTAGTTTCTTTGAGATTCTTTGCATGGAATGCACAACACTGAAAAGCCATTTTAAAGAAATCCCAAATCCAAACATTGAATTTCTAATTTTTGAAAATCTCCAACTACTATAATGCCTAAAGAATTTCAAGAACGGAGATAACTCTGTATCAAGCATGATCAAGAAGAAAAGTGCTACTAACGTAATCCCAAGTGCTGCAGAGACTTTTGTTTCATTGCCTAAAGCTGTGAAGTCTTATCAAACCAAAGTTACTGTTGCTTTCCAATTTTGTGCTTATCTTTGAATAGGTGAGCACTTGATACAATCGAGGATGAGGGGGGGAAGGGAGTTGAAATATTGCTAAAGAGAAAATACTGGCAGAGTCCCCTGCCCAGTTTGCTCTGGTCTATTTCATGGTTAATGAATTTGATCTTTTAACTTTGTTGAAAATGGCTCTTTTGAAATTGGGTGTTCCTTAGGAGTTGTTGGAACTTCTATGAAATCAAAAGGCTTAAAACCCAATGAAGAGATTTAAAAATTATATCATCATCATCAATGGTGTTAAAGATGGTCTTCGTCATGAGCACCAATGGCTTCATTGGATCAAGGTTGGTCTTGGCCCTCCTTGAAAAGGGCTATGCCATCCGTGGCACCTACTAGTAGGTTGCTTTAGAAAGAGATTATATTGAAAGAGATCGTGTTGATTATGATGCACTGGGTTTGCCCGATTCGTCTTCTTGTAAGTACTCTGATGAAGTTGTTTTGATTTCTAGTTGAATTAGAGGTTGCAATAGTGTTGACTTGTTGACAAAACCCAAAAAGTTCTTAGAGAATTTAAAAGGGAAACTGGATGAGTGTTTTCACAATTAATGCCATGACATTGCTCGACAAAAGTTCCCAATTAGGCATGCAGCTTGTCATCTGGCTGAGCTGTCAAATTGTGTATCAGTGCCTTATGCCGACTATAAGCTTTAAGCCTTTAACTCCTCTACTCAATTGTTGCAGTTGAGTTATGAAGCAAATGAGACAAGGAGTTTAGATGAAGAAGTCGGCATGAGGATCCCATTAAATTGGACCTTAGTTCTATAATCCCACCAATGTAAAATCAATAAGGGTTGCACTAAATGATTTTTGGATATGCTAAAATTGGTCTGATGTACAATGTATTGGGTGTGGTGTCAGGGCACAATTATGTAGAATGAATTATTCTTCTTCTTTGCCTTATTACCTTGATCACCTTCTTCTCCGCTTTTGCTTTTTATTTTCTTTTCTACCATGCCTTATTGCTTTTCTCCTTAGCAATTTCTTTACCATTAGACGCCACAACTTTATGCTATCCCGCATGAAAATGCATCAGTCAACCTTTCAAGGCTATATTTCTCTCAATACAGCTTCGATTAAGGTAATCTCGGGCTCCATAGATATCTACTAAAAAAGAGATTTCCAATTGTAGGTAAATTTCTCATTCCGGCAATCAGATTAAAAGTTATGACTATTTAAAATTTACCTGTCTTGAGAAAACCAAGTCAAGCTAACTCTTCCTTCCAAGGACTCTCTTTGAATTCAAACTTTAAATTTCTAGTTTGCTAACTTCCAATCTTCAAAGGATGAGTCTCCAAGGTTTGCAATCCATCTTCTCACATTTAAAAAACATCACAAAAGATAAGAAGGATTTTTTTTACTTATACAACAAACAAAGTGGGGGCCACATGTGGGGTGTCTTGCAGGGAGAGTCATGCCCCACATTTGTGGGTCTTCTTCTCTTTAATTTCTCTTCTCAAATCTCCTCAAAATGGGTCCTAAGGGTTTGAAATTCCTACTCTAAATGAAAATTAAAAAAATTATCATTTTATGTAGAAAATAATAATGCTATGCATGAGACCCAATTCACATCGTATAAATGCGAATGAATATACCATGTTTATCACATAATGTCCGCTATTTCATGTGGAGTGGTATATATCAATTAGACTCATTGTATATATTGTTGTGTTATTATTCACTTTTTCTCTCAAATATTTCTGTTTGAAATTAACAGGGACTGGAAAAATATAGATGTATTTCAATGAATCCTTGTAAAGGAAAGTAGAATCTAAATGAATGGCAAATGGGATATGTTAGGCAACCAGGCCTACATCATATTGCTGAGATGGAGGAGTTGATGATTGACTAGACATTAATAAGTCAATTGATAACCGGTTTATTTAAGAGGTGGAGGCTAGAGATAAATACAATCCACTTCCCAACTAGCGAAACAACGATTACTTTAGAGGATATAGTATACACTTATGGCTTTCCCATTGATGGGCTACTTGTAACTGGACATACTTCCTAAAAAAATGTGATGGGGAAGTATGCAAAGAATTGCTTGGCATTACACCATGACCTGGGTAGATTGTGGAATAACCCTCAAATTTATGTTGTTAGAGAAAAATTTTATCCCTAACATAGACAAAAGAAAGAAGAAAAAGAATTAGTGAAATGGAAGAAATTTATACTACAAGGGCATATTTGTTGTTTTTTTGTTTTGGGTCAAAATATGTCAAATGTATGTGGATCAAGGGGACTCGCTTCTATGTTAGAGTTATTTAGATAATTTAAACCTTGTGTTTGGGCAGCCAATTTGTATAGTTTATTGGCTAAGGAGGTGAGGTGGTCTATAGAACTAGAACATGGAATGAAAGGAGAGAAATAAAAAGATGAAGACGATAAGCATATGTCTACAAAGAAATTAAGAACCATGTCTGGCCCATTCCAACTACTAAGGTAATTCATAGTGTTCAATTGTACATTGATTTGCTTTTTATTAATTTTAATAATATTTATGGTAATATGTCAATGTGGTCGATTGTTCGCATATTTAGGCTTACACAAGAATGGCAGTAGGTCAATCTCTAAACCTAGCTGTTATGGGACAAATGATATTCAGTTCCTACTAATGAGGACATGAGAGAATAGGCTAAGAGGGATTAAACATCTGACAAAGGTGAAGCAGGTTCGGCATCAACTTAATAATCTAACAAATGAACAAGTTATGTGTTCTTTTTCTTGTTGTATTTTTCACAAATTTTATGACTTGAGGTAGTTAATGTTCAACTTCCTTCTTCATTATTGCATTTCAATTTGATTGCCAGTTATACAAGAAATATGGAAAAGGATTTCTATGATAGGTTCCAAAAGTTAATCGAAGTCAATTCACTTCATTAAATGTTTTTGCATTTTATTGGGCGTTTGAAAGACACAATACTGAGCGCATCGTGATGCAGTTTGGGCTGGGGTAACTTGTATCTCTCCTTTTGTCATGCCATATAAAAGCAAAGAAAGGATCGAAATACTAATCATTAACTAAAACTTGCGCAATGCAATCATGCTTTATGGGACGTAAGATTTACAGTTCTAAAAGGCAAGAAATCAAGATCACAAGAACATGATGAAGAGTATATGATTTGGTTCAGCCTTAATACAATCGTGCACATTGGATGCATTGGATTGGGCAATCCAAAATTGAGGAAAAAAAGCAAAAAAAAAAAAACAAAGGAGCCTATGGAAGAACATAATCATTGCGTCCACAAGAGAAATGTAAGTTGATATGTTGTGGTTTGAACTTATTTCTCTTTTTTTTTAATCATGTCAATTTTTTTAATATTGCACGGGAGTAATTTCTTGGACCACATTCAACATTATTGTAACCACATAGAGAGAAGAAAAAATATATATAATATTGATAAATTCACTTCATCATTGTGGAGAAAGTTGCAGATATTTAAAGAAACATTTGTTAATGCTTTTGACAACTACATGGAGACATATAGTACATCACAGTCCGATGAAGATGTGAAGAAGGTGCGAAATGTTTAATACAGTGTTTTTTTGTACTCTATGAGCACTTGATGATTTTGATATGTGTTATATGTTTCACTTATTGTGTAGGTGGTTGTGGCTAAACAAACAAAGAAATCTACAAGTAAAAGCCTACCAAACAAAGACGGTCTTTTGAAAAGAAGCCACCATTGAGGGAAGATTTACTGATTATTTTGAACATAAATGGGAATTCTATAGTAGCTCTAAGGGCGATTATTATGCTTGATGAATTGCAATGCTTTTGCAAGTATTTGCTTATTGTTTTGATTATTACTTATTATACTAGTTGACTTAATTGACACTTTTTACTCTCTTCAAAAAAAAAATTGGCTTGACACAATGTTTCAACGAGTTTGGATGGAGTGAACCTTGGGTGTGGAGTCTTTATGTGAAGACAGATATTCCATATCAACAAAATAAAAACGATTATGATGTCATCGCATGCGCCTTCGTTAAACACTAGAGCTACTGTTGACCAATAAATTTAACTTAAGCCGACATCCGTATTATCAGAGGAAATGGTGGTTGATATATTTAAAAGGAGTTGGACATTAAACGTAGCTCAACTAAATATTCCACCATTCATTGTAGGTTTTGGAATGAGTTGTAATTGAATGTATCTTATTTTTTTGAATGTTGAAATGGAATGGAATGTTGTGAATTTTTGTGAATGCAATGGAATGTTCCATGTTTGTGAATGGAATTGTTGTGTAGGTAATGAAATGTATTGGCTTTGGATTGTTTGTGAATGTAGTGAACTATACTAGAATGTTCATTTTGAATGGTATGGATTGGCTATGAATGCAATGAAAGAGTATTAAAATGGTCATTTTGAATGGAATAGATGGAATGGAATATCTCAACGAATTGAAATGTTGTATATTGAAAACAAATAGAAATTAAAATGTAATAGAATGACATGTTGAAGTAGGGGAATAGAATTTTCAACAAAATGATCCCACCAGCATCAAATTTGACATAGGTATTGTGTTCTAAATAGGAACCAACGTCGAATTACGTTGAAATTCCTATTATGTTTGGCACCAACGTCGAATTCGATGCAGGTCTTTACATTTTTTCTGGCACCAGCATTGAATTTGATGCTCCACTAGTTTAATTAAGCATCCATTTCGATATTGGTAACCTAAATAGATCTGGCACCAGCATTGAATTCCACGCCAAGGCCATTGGAAAGGATGTAGTAGAGTAGCGTTGAATTTGACGCAGTTTTTTATATTCTATTTGGCAAAGCATCGAATTCGACACAGTGGATTAAAAGCAAGTCTAAATTCGACCCTGTTATTCTTGTCATTAACCTTTCCAACTCGATGTGACATCAAAACATCAACTCGGTTCAAAACCATTAAGACCTTAATCAATTCAATTTCATTCACAATCATTGAACATTTAGATATATCTATAAGCATTTCATTCCATTAAACACTATTCCAATTCATTTTAACATGAAATTTAAATATTGCATTTATTCCTTAGAATACTATGCCATTCCAATTAAAAATAAAGAGGAAATTACTGAAAAATCACCATAGATGTCCAGTGCACCAAAAAGGCCTTTATAGTTCTTATGTTGCTAAAAAGGCCCTCTTATCAAGTTTTTCCTTTTGTTTTACTGAGTTTTATCAACCCTTATTCTTTATTGAGGATTTTACCAAAAAATCTTTTGAGGGGATCTCCAAATCATAAAACTCACCCTAGGTACGGGTGGTTCAGTTTATTTTTTTATCTAATTGACAAGAAACGATATTGCCCTAAGTTTTTATACTAGCGATAAAATCGATGATCCCCTATTTTCATTTAAATACAAGAAGCCCTTATTTCTTCTTCTTCTTCCTTCCATGAAAGAGTGGTTTCAAGGCTTTTTAAGCTAAAAGGCAACAATTAGATTTAGTACAGTTATGATCATTGTGAAGCATTCAAATCCTTTACTCTAGATCCTTTGTTTTTTCTTTTTTTCCTTTAATGTTGACTTTTATTTTTTCTTGTTTTGGTGTTGTGAAGTAAGTATGTCGGTGAAATCATTTTGGTTGTTTGGTTTGAAGGTTTTAGGGAGATTTGATGGAGTGGGAATTGAATGGGTTGGTGTGTGTTTGGTTAGGACATTAGATGGAAAAGGTAGTCAGTGAAGGTCGCTTCGCTATATTACAGTGGAGGTATCATTGGTATAAAAGAAGATGATAAGATGTAGTCTTTGATAAGGGCTGAGAGGGGGAAAGTCAACGAGAAAAGGTAAAGAAGAGAGTAATGGCAATGAAAAGAAAGAAAAAAACATGGGCTTGATCAATGGCTTGGCATGATGATGGAATTGGAAAGAAGTAAAAGCGATGGAAAGAGGGAATGCTAAGAGAGACCCATGATGGTGTACGATTTTTTATGGGGACCTACGCATATTTGATCGTATCATAATATATACATTTGAAACATTTGATGACGAGTACAAGATTTGAGTTTTTTAAGGGGACCTACACATACTTGATCATATCATGAGATCCTCAGCCAACAGTTGGATTTTAATTTCTCTATATTGTTGGAAATCTCTCATAAGTGGATCATGATGGTGTACGGACTTTTAGGAAGATGAAAAGCCTTCAAACCACCCTTTTATGGAAGAAAGAAGAAGAAGAATTGGACAGAACCCAGTGCATCCATATGCCATTGAAGCCAAGATACTTTACTAGAGTGAACAAGTGGAGAATGTCGAGATGGTGCATGAGCTTCTGAGCGATGGATGTGGTAGGAACAGCAGCAGAAGCACATTGCCCCCCGTGATATCCCCATGGCGTCATTGACATCGAGAAACTTCCCTAGCAAGGACTCCATCTCCACTTCCATGGACCTCCACTGCACATCTCTGCCATTGGATTTGGTAGAGCGTTTCGAATATGAGTAAACCCAGGCCATGGAAACCAAGAGCGATCAATCCAGGGTAGTTACGATAAAAGAAGAAGAAGAAGACACCGAAACAAGTAAAAACAAGGAGAGGGATGATGGAGGGTCGAATTTGTCAACACTGTATCATAAAAAAAAAACAGTAAATGCCTATATAACTAAAGGGGCGTTGGGGGTAAAGGTCGTGTGAGGTAATTTTTTAGGTAAAATTCTAAAAAATAAAGAATTTAAATTGATTGGTGAATGACAATACAAAAATGTAATTTTACAAAATCATAGTTTTTTTTCTCTTTTGTCAAGAGAGATATTTTTGTTCCTTTACAACCACCACTCTTTGTTTTTATTTTTATTTTTCACGCCTGCAGCTTTACCTCTACATTTGAAAACATCCGTGGAGTTGACGAAGTTGTCTACTTCGTCGCAGAAGAGCGATGGCTGGTGTTTCTCGAGTTTGTTTCCATATGCATATGCGTTTTGAGAAAGAGAAAGAAAGAGGAGCCTCAGCCTGAAGTTTTTCTCTCTCTTTTAGATTCCCGCCAAGAGTGAAATCACTGGCGGGTGTTGGGACAGAGAAATAAGAAAGAAAGAAGTTTCTCGTCTCAACTTTGTTTTCCCTTTCTCTCTCTTCTTCTCATTCTCATCTTCCATTCCACTTCTTACAACAAAAAAAAAGAAAGAAAGAGAGCAAGAAAGAGAGAAAAAAAAGATGGTGGGATTCCATGAGCACATAATATCAGATGTTCTGGAGGACCCAAACGGAGGTCTGGTGGTGATGTCATCAGGACTCTCTCTCCACATCCTCATCTCCTCTCTCCTTCAACTCCACTCCCCTTCACAAGGCACTCTCCTCATCCTCTCCGCATCCCCTTCCCAAAAATCCACCATCCTCCGCTCCCTCTCTCAATCCCCAAACCCTAACCCTAACCCTAATTCCATCCTTCCTTCCGAGCTCTCCTTCGATCTCCCCTCCCACCAGCGCCAATCCCTCTACGCCACCGGCTCCATCTTCTTCATCACCCCCCGCATCCTCATCGTCGACCTCCTCACCTCCAGGCTCCCCACCTCCTCCGTCGCCGGCCTCCTCATCCTCAACGCCCACACCCTCTCCGACACCTCCACCGAGGCCTTCGCCGTCCGCATCCTCCGCTCCCACCGCTCCCCCGCCTACGTCCGCGCCTTCTCCGACCGCCCCCACTCCATGACCTCCGCCTTCGCCAAGGCCGAGCGCACCCTCAAGTGCCTCTCCATCCGCCGCCTCCACCTCTGGCCTCGCTTCCACGTCCTCGTCTCCGAGGAATTGGAGCGGGCCCCGCCGGCGGTCGTCGACGTCCGCGTCCCTCTCTCCCCCCTCATGAAGGGGATACAGAAGGCCGTGGTGGAGGCCATGGACGCCTGCTTGAAGGAGCTCAGGAAGACCAATAAGGTCGACGTGGAGGACCTCACCGTGGAGAACGGCCTCTTCAAATCATTTGATGAGATTGTGCGGCGCCAGCTGGATCCCATCTGGCATACCATTGGGAAGAAGACGAAGCAGCTAGTTTCCGATCTGCAGACGCTGCGGAAACTGCTCGATTATCTCGTCCGCTACGATGCCGTCACCTACTTGAAGTATTTGGACACGCTGAGAGTCTCAGAAGGTGTTCGCTCGGTCTGGATCTTCGCCGATTCGAGCCATAAGATTTTCGAGTATGCGAAGAAGCGCGTGTTTCAATTGGTGACATCTGAAGGTGGGAAGCTCGCTGCGGATAGTAAGAATGCACCAAGCAAGAAGAGGAAAGTGAAAGAAGACAACAACGTTTTGAAAGAAGGTGACTGTTGTCTAATTTATTGTTGTTATTCTGTGGGACATGCTGTTGAAGAGAAGTTCTTACAGATTCGGTAGTTTCGGAGGAATTTCAATACAAAAGGGAACTCCTTTGCATTCAATTTACTGTCTGGAAGTATATATTAAATACTGTTTTGTTCCGCTTCTCGTGATTTTTCGTGTAGCAGGTGGAAATTCTTCTTCCAATGGAAAAGATGATGTGAAGACAGACACAAGTTCTGGAGTGGTTTTGGAGCAAGTGCTGGAGGAAGCCCCCAAATGGAAGGTGTTACGTGTGAGTAAGTGAGTTTCATTGCTTTATGTGAATATTCAAAGCATCTATTATTGTTGTTGATCATGATTGTATCTGACTATTTGCTTCAAATTTTCAGATTTCACTCTCTTTTTGCCATACTGCTTCCAATTTCTAAAAGGGTTGAATTACAGTAAAATGGAAGCACTTGGTTGGTGTGTGCATTTATCAACTTTGGGCAGGGTTTGTTGATCATTGGCGTAATAGTCCTTGATTTGTTTGTATCATTATTTTTTTCTATTTCTTATTACAATTGCCAATGTTAACCTTCTTTGGATTGTGAAAAGTGTGTATAAATTTATCCAATCACCTGTATTCAAAAGGATCAGTGTGGTAAATCAGGGAAATATTTAAGAATGTTTTTGTCTATCTAGTGATTGGGTATGACATTTAGCTAGCTAGGTGGATAAGTGATCCCTTAATTGTGTTGCCTTTCACTATGTTTTGGTTTTTTTGCCCCCTCCTCACTTGAAATGGGCTTCTGCTCTCTTTCTTCTTCTTATTGAAATGTGTCTGTGCCTGCCTTTCCTTCTCCATCAGGGAATCTGTTCTCTTCTTCTTGAAATATGTGTGTTTGTTTGATTGTTTCTGTATGAACTCGGTATCTGTTGATTCTATGGGGTGTCATATTTCTAAATCGATGATATGGCATATTATGAGAATTCGCTGAAGTGTATCAGCTATTTTGTTAGACGTTTTTGCCATTCAGTGTTTTCTTCTTGTTGTGGGTTTTGGGAACATAGAAAAACTGCATCTTTGTTCTTGACACGATACTTGAAGCTCTTGAAACTTCCAGCTTGCTGTCGAGAGAGATGATTTTACCATACAAGTTAGTGATTTGAAGTGCCCCATATGATTTACGTTAAATAAGCAGTTGTGCATTTTTAAGTACTATGAAAGTTCTTAGGTCTCCATGAATCTTAGATATCTCTCTTTCATTGAATGCGCATTACCTCATTATATACTTAATTTATCCCAGGAAATACTGGAAGAAATAGATGATGAAAGACAAAAGAGAGCTCCTTCGAGCGAACGAGAAATTTCTGTTGAAGATGCAGGGGATGACAGTGGAATTGTTTTAGTGGCTTGTAAAGATGAGCGCTCTTGCATGCAGCTGGAAGATTGCATCACGATGGGCCCACAAAAGGTGAGTGTTAATGACTTTAACTGCATTATTCTCTGTTAATTGTGTGGGCAGTAATTTTTCTGGTCATGTATGCAAACAGAACATGACTTTCTGATTGGACTGTGAAACTTTGAAGAAAATGCGATGAAAACCAAATGGTTTGAGAGAGATATACCTATCATAAGGATAAAAAGTTAAAAAAAAAAAAGATGCCACAAAACAAGATAACAATAGTTGCTTGAACTGCGAATCTGTGACTCTGTTAGCTTCCTTTAATGTGTTCTGAAAGCTGGCTTCAATAGATTTGTATAAAGCCATGACATTGTTGAAGATACAAATGAACTAGGAGTTCACCCAACCTATAATATTGGAAGAATCAGTCTCTGGTTCTACAGTCAGTCTAAGGCTTTAAAGATTCTCTAACCACGTCCCCAGTTGCATATATCCAGGGATGTCAACGAGCCAAGCTCCTTGGCTCAGCTAGGTCGACCTTGCGCTCAAGCTTGGCTTGCTGTCTCACAAGCCAAGCTTAAGCTCAGATTGGCTCACTTGTGCTTGGCTTGTTAGTTGTTACCCCATTGGACCTAGAGAATAATGTCTCTCTGGACTTTGAGAGAGGGAGAGACACTAGGACACAATTGAAGAGAATAATCTCCTTTGTTCTAGTATTTAAGGTATTATAACACTCCTTTTCCATTCATTTGAAACTTTCTTTGTGATAAAATATCCTATTGAAGAGCCTATCGGAATGTCATCCAGCCCATAGCCTTTCGTGTTCTCATTTGTATCAATGCTTTCTTCACTTTTACTACCCATCCATGGAAAATGAAATGTCCAGCCAATGAAATATCTTCTATTGTTCTTATGCCTCCCATAGACATCCTCATTTAAAAGTTTGTTGAAATCTCTCCACCTTTCTTTAATATTGTTGTTGTTTACTAGAACCTTTTGGTTGTGGCTCTTTAATATTAATATTACATTTAATTCTTTGTGCTTTTCTTATTCAACTGCATTATAAATATAATATTCATGCGTCATTCTTTGCGTTTCCTAACTAAGGCCCAGGCTTAGCATGGGCCTCCTTTGCCAGTTTTCTCTAAGAGTGGGGGCCACAATACTCTCTCTCTCTCTCTCTCTCTCTCTCTCTCTCTCTCTGTGAACAGATGGGGCGGGGTGGTTGTGGAGGAGGAGTTTGTCACAACAACTGAAATATAAATCTTATTTACAAGAGGATTTCGAAAATCACTTCAAAAAAAGGACCATTGCCTAATGGTTTAACTTTATCTCACATTACAACTTTTCTTAATCTGGCCTAATCTCTTAGCAAAGTGAAAAAGACTTTCAAGTAAACTTTTTGAAACCAACTAGGACATGGAAAGTGATTATTATTTAGCATATAGGGACTTAATGAATGAAGAAACATAAAGCAAAGCAGTTGGCTGCACCATCTTATAACTGCATTCACTATAGAAAAAACATAAATAGAAATGCTACGGTGGACTACTCAGCTTATCTTGCCCACTTATCTGGCGAAAAACAATAGGTCAGCCCTTTGTTGTTTTAAGCTTTCGTTTTATTTCATTTGAAATTGCATCGCATAACGAGAAGCACTTAGAACTTAGCAAACATATTTGGCCATGTCCTGGCCTTCTGTTAGATGTGTCGACTCTTGAGTCAGTATCCTGGATCCATTGTATTGTCTGGTTCAGGTATGTGTCTGGAAGTAACTTAAACTTGATCTTGGCTAACCATTGACCTGACCTCATTCCCAGTCAGTTTCCGTTTCTACCTATATTACATGATGTCTATTCTTGGTTCTGGATTGTGTTGGGCCTGTTTGTCTGCATGGAATACATAGGAATTGTACATGTAGGAATTCATAGTAAATGAGGCCCACTGGACTAATTTTAAAGAGGTGAGGGGTGAAGGATATAAGGTACTGATATAGATGGAACGTTGAATTTCCTAGGATTATTCATTTTGTTATGGTGGTGGTTGGATATTCATTTTGCTTCTTCCATTAAAGGAGGGGTTATTTGATTGTCAGTTTTGAATATTGACCCTTGATTCTTCATTGTAACCACTTACAGAAATCCAAAGGCTTAAAATTCATAAGAATTCAATTGCGTGAAACAAATAGGCCCTTAATGACTCCCATTTCTTTATTTTCATTTGTGCAGGTAATGCAAAAAGAGTGGGAGAAATATTTGCTGGGTAAGGCAGAGTTGTATGGCTTACAAACACGTGCTAAGAAGAAATCTAACCAGCCAAAAGGATTTGGTATACTGAATGGGCTGGCTCCAGCTGTGCCTAGAGAGAACACTGAAGCAAGTAGTAAATTTAAGCTGGAATGTGATGCTCTGATGGCAGCAGCATCAGAGATAAACAATTTAACAAAGGAGGGAGTTAATGCTGGAGACAATTTTCATCCTCTTCCTGGCAGGGGACATGGAAGACGAAGAGGAAGAGGAAGGGGAGGAGGAAGAGGAAAGAGCCAGAGAGGAAAAGCAGTTAAGGAGGTTAAAGTATCTGAAACTGTTTTACCAAAGAAAGTTGCATCTGATATATCTGGATTAGAAAGTGGATGTCAAAGGGCTGGTATTGATCATATAGACACAGCTGATGTCCAGGAACATTTACAAACTAGTAGCGACGAGGGCATTCTTAGAAAGCATACTCAGGAGTTTAACAACTCAGAACTTAGACATGCCAAGCAGCTTCCACCAGTGCATTTCTATGCGCTCGATAGCAACCAACATATTCTCGATGTTATGGATCCCTCTGCAATTGTTGTTTACCATCCAGACATGGCTTTTGTAAGAGAAATTGAAATTTATAAAGCAGACAACCCGTTGAAGAAGTTGAAAGTTTATTTCTTGTTCTATGAAGATTCTACGGAGGTTCAAAAGTTTGAGGCAAGCATACGTAGGGAAAATGGAGCATTTGAATCATTGATAAGGCAGAAGTCATTGATGATGATCCCTGTTGATCAGGTTTGTTTCTCATGGCTTGCACTTTCACTTTTCTGATTTATGAACATCTAGATGAACTTTGTCCGTATTCTTTTTTTTTTTAATGTATATTATGCTGGTTTTTTCTTTATTTTTTTAGTTTTTATTTTCTATATTTTCTTCAAGCAGTGTGTTTCTCTTATTCAAAATTGATTTGCATTTGGTTTTCAGGGATGATGTCTGAAACTGTGGTGTGGAGTTCCTGTATGTTTTACAAGCTTAAAACTAGGAACTGTAGCCATGTTAATTAGCTTTATGTTTGGATGTGTTTCTTCAGATTAAATTTAAAGACGGTAATAAGTGTTTTCAGTGTTGCAAAAGGTCCGCCTAGAAGTGAGCTGCACCTTGTGCATCTCAGCCCCTTGGAAGTGAGGTGCATTCAATTAAGCGTAGATAAAGCGCACGAGGCGCGAGGCATGCGCCTCCTTCACTTTTAACTAATGTACTGGGCTGTTTTTCTTTTCCAAGAACTGTAGAAGCTTTTCTATTTCTATTTTTATCTTCTTTTTTTGTACTGCTGCTGCTACTGCATCCCCTTCTTCTGCTATTTCCCTCTTTTGCTGCTGCTACTGCTTTTGCTATTTCTGTCATCAGCTGTGCCACTCTTCTTCCCTTTTTTTTTTTTTTTTAAACTGCTGGGCTGGATTATGAAATAGAAAAAATGAAACTGGTGCTGTTTTCCTTTTCTTTCATCTGCAGCTGCTGCTGTTTTCAGTGAGAGCCACTTGATACCTGCTGCTTCTGCTGTTTTGTTTGCTGTTGCTTATCTGTGCTCTTTGTTTTTCTCCATTTAGGAAGAAGATTATGATTTATTTGGCATAAGACCATTTGCATTGTTGCTTTTACTTTGAAGTTCTATTGGTGTTTGATGGATTTTTGTGCTTTTGTTGAATGTTTAGCATTGGGAGTGATGGATGCTTTTATGACTTTTGGAATTCTTCTAATATTCCTTGCCTTCTTTGTTATAATTTGTGAGTTATTTTCACTTTGCCTATGTTGAATTTTGAATTATTTGTTTATGCTAAAATATTTAATTTTTATCAACAATGTGCGCCTTGCTTCAATGAAGCCTGCGCCTCGCGCTTAGGCCAAAGGAGACCTTGGTGCCTCAATGCACCTTTTGCCTTTAGCAACACTGAGTATTTTATGTGATGAGGACCATTATGAATTCCAAGTGCAGCAAACATTCCATAGGGTTAGATCCTTGAACCCCAATTTTTCAGTATCTTGGACCTATGATACCAGTATCTTTGAAAATAGGCAAGACAATGTATCAATGTTGTATCCAATACTTCATCTTTTTGTGTAAAATACCTAGGAAGCATGGACATGCATCTAGGGTCCCCGTGCCCGTGTTGGACACATGCCAAACACAAACACGGTTGGACACGTGTCCGACATGCCACGAAACATGTGTAATTTTTTTTAAAATTTTTTTAAATTTGGACATAGCAGGGATATAGCAGGGACAGGGTGGGTTATTTTAAAATTTTAAATCCCCTTTTTTTCTTTTTCTTTTGTTTTTTTATCATTAAGTGTGACCAAAGGCTGTTATCAAAAACAAAAAAAAAGAGAGTGTTAAATGAAGTTTCAAAAGTTTATAAATAATTCAGGAACAATTTCAGGCCAAATATGAAATTTCCCAAACAATCTCTAGTTTTTTTTTTAACACCCTCTATTCTAACTCCTCTTTTTTTTGGCTCGCCGTATTTTTTTAGACTTTTCCAGTATTAGTTATATTTTTATTTTCTATTAATTGTGACATTATGTTTTTTAATTTGGCTAAAAAGATAACTATTCTTTACTTTTATGATTATATATAAAAGGCGGATATTCATGTGCATATATCCCTCACCAAGGAACCGTATATACTCTTCTGTGGGGCCCGTGGTGGACTCCACCAAGGAATGAGACTAGGGGGATGGAAAGATCCATGCGGGATCACCCTAGATACCAAGTTTGGCCCCAATTACATGTCCCTAACTCCTTCATTCTTGACCCACAAATTCATTCCATTCGAATGGGTGTATAGTTGATCCAACAGTCTAATAAATTCGGATTTAACAAAAAATTGATAAACGGGTTCAATTCAAGGGGGTCGTGTGTGTAGTTCATTTGGATGGACCATACACTGGGTCCCACCTAGAGTTCTCACGAAAAAAATAGTGAGGGATATATGCACATGGATATTTCCCTATATAAAATATATATTTATTATTTTTCGTGTCTTAGCCATGTCAGTATCCTACTTTTTTAGGATTTGTTGTATCGTCGTGTCCGTGTCGTGTAGTATTTGTGTCTTGTGTCTATGTCTGCGCTTCTTAGTAAAATATATATCACTACCATATTATGTCCTTTCCCATACATCTGGTATTTGGGCATCGTAGTTTAGGAAGCACTAGTCATAGAGACAGACATCAGTCTTCTCTTGTTGTTGATGTAATTTCCCTTTTGTTCACTTGTGTCACTTCTAGGTTACCTCAAATGTGATCCAGGTCAAGAAAAAAAATCCATCGACTTGTTAATCAGCAAGCTCCACACACCCAAACTCTCTAGCCTCATGAACAATCAGACCCAGGCTCTTACATTTCCAAGCCACCAGCCATAACTGAAGGATCGTACATTTCCAAACCACCTATCACGACTGAATAGTAAGGACAGCATGAATATGCATGCTGAAACCTAGCTCTAGAGTGGACTGGGGCACTGTAGAAGTGAATGGGGTATTCATGCCATAAATATGAAGTTTGTTTCGGGTTGGATGAAATTTCTGAAAAAATATCGGTTTCAGCCAAAACTTCCTAAAAATTTCTGTTCAGTAACTCAACCGAACTGAAACACCAGCAATTATTCGGTGAAAATTTCAAACCATTTCTGATGATAGACGTTATTGAAGAAAAAATTAGAGAAAAGCACCACTCGGGGCGGTTGGGGGGGGGGGGTGGCGGTGCTGGGTTCAGGTTTGCATGATGTAAATTTTCAGTAACATAAATGGAAAAAAAGGCCCTAACTCCCTTTTACAGCTTGCAGTTTGTTCAACTGAAGGACTGATACTGCCAAGTAGGCTTCAGAATTCTTTCTTCCTATCCTCTTCTTCTTTCTCCTTCATTTTCTTTTCTTTCTTTTTATACCTGGGTCATTTGGGCTGTGTTCTTTTATTTCTTTTCCCCTGCATTCAGCTAGCTTCCTTTCTCTTGTTGTTGTCTTCTTCTGGGCTGGGTCATTTTTCCCCTGCATTTCTACGTTTTTTTTTTTTTTTTGGTTTGCAATACTGGTAGTCCACATTGTCTATTATTATGTCAAATATGTTGGTGGTATTCTTGAATTTGTTTTCTGATGAAATTAATCTGCTATATTGACAATATTATTTTATGTTTAATTTTAATAAAATGCATGTCATAATGAGTTCATTTGTAAAAGTAAACAAAATATATCAGAACACTACTTTCTTTCAAAACGTTTCGCTGAAATTCCTTATTGGTTAAAACATTTCGGTTTGGTGGCCAAACTGAAATGGGGTCTAAAATGAAATTATCAACTATTGGAGGCCAAACTGAAACGGGGTCTGAAATGAAATTCTCAACTATCATGCCCATCAATATCAGTCTGTTGTATGGAAGATAATCATTCCTTATATAGTTATGTTTCATTCATTTCCATATTTATGTACTAACCTCTTGCTGCTGAAAAACACATCTTAGCCATCCATCTTGAACTTTCCATGATGCTTTAATTGGAAGCAACAATGACTGATTTTCCTTTATGACTTGTGACTAAGCAACCAAATTAAAGAAATAATGATTAACTAATAAAGTAGTAGATTAAAGATGTGAATGTTCCCACTAGGTTCTGATGCTGCCTTATTGTCCAGAAGTGGACTGGACTAACGGTGTGGTTCTCGTGTGTGTGTAGACTAGTGTTCCCAAAAGGACCTGTTGATGGGGTCTTGTCTGGCATGGACCTTACCCTCCTTTTGTAAGCCCAAAGAGTACAGACCACCAATGTTCGTCAATGTGCAATTTAAGTCATGACAAGAATAGCTAAATTTTGGATTTCTGGAGAAGTCCACATTTCAAGGTGTTAATGATGAAATTAAATGGATCCGCAATATGAGATTTGCTAACTGGTCCATATTCGCAGCGAAACATAATCATCAAAACATCATCAATACCATCACAAGACAAAGTAATTAATCCTATTCAAATTTAATAATTTAAATGTATCAAAGTCATAAATAAAACCATAAGTAAAGATATAATCCAACTAACTAGATCCTAACATAAATAGCCAACCAAGGGCTTACAACTAGTTTGAAATAAAAATTAGTATAAATAAACTAATTATTTAAATTATCGACTCTCTAGCATAGGCACGATATCTTTAAACTATATCGTCTGCGCTCCATGCGTAGTTTCTTTATAGTTCCTCTTCGACCACCGTTCCCTCTGCGTCCTCGAGAGAGGTGCCATTACCTACAAGTTCTAGTCATAGAGGGTTAGGTTATGAAATAACCTCAGCAAGTATACTTACCCAATTTTCAGATTTTATACCATATTTTGATAAAAATCAAAGACAGATAAATCACAAGATTTTCAAATAGGTTGGCAAGATAATATAAGATCAAATAAAGATTTTTCAAATACCATAATATATTTAAAATAAATTGGCGTCCCACATTGGCTAAGTCGTCACAGGTATTATAGCGGCCTCCATTTAATGTGACTGGAATAGAGAATAGAGTTTAATATCCAGAGAATCAGAATTATGGCCATTAGCCATAAGAGCAGAATAACAGAGTTTGGTACTGAAGTGACTATTTGTCATTGACAAATATGTTAACTAATCTGCAGATAGTTTCAAAGGTATAACCCCTACATAGCGGTGTCCCACTATGCTAGACTTAAACAGCCTAGTTGTGTCACCTTAATTCAAAATACATATAAATCGACAAATAATCATAAAACAGAATTTATTTTATATATGACAAATTTCAGAGTTGACCGATGCGATGTCAAAATGCCATAGATCATATAACAGAGAAAATAGGTTTAACTATGTCAGGGTACATACTAAGTATGATTGAAAACATAAAACCAAATGATCAAGTTTCATTATATAAAAATCCAGAATTTCGAATCATGCTAGGACTAGGTTCATTTTTCACATGCCGAGTCTAGGCCAACTTAACCCTATGAAATCATGGAAATTCAAATACCATACACTTGCCCTAAACCTAATTTGGATGACCGCGAGGACCTCCTCCTTAGATTTGGGTTAATTTTTAATTGGCGCTTCTAAAGGTGGTTTGTGTTCGGAGAGCCCATGACATCACACCCTCAAGTTTCCTTAACCCTACGATGATTGAAGATAATTCGAAGGTGGATGTCAAGCCATGACGACATGACTTATCATTGGTCGGATTTAGTTCGGATAAAGAGCTTTTTAAATTAAAACTAAATCCCTAATCCCAAGGAAAATCATTAGCTTAATCATAGTTAAGGGTACAGGTATAGTCTCATAATCTTATAGTCCACACTAAAGAAGGAATATCAAAATTGATTAAACATTGGTTATGGTTCAAATCAGTCCTTAGTGGAGGACTTTAAACATAGAATTAGGTCCTCAAATTTATGAGAACCCTTTTAATACAGCTTAGAGGGATTATGAATATTAAATCTTTGATTGGAGGGCTTATTTTTAATTTCATGTATTATTTTTAATTTCATGTAATCACCTATATAATATATAAGACACAAAGGCTAACAGAATGCTCCTTTCCACTTTCCCGTCATTTATGTCTTGTTCGAGGAAACATGTCTCACGCCCCATGTGATTAGGCCGTTGAGATGATGGGCCATAGTGGGTCTAATCCACCAAGGGGATGGATTTCAAAGGTCGCCTAGGGGTGGGTCTTCAGATGTAGGGTTTGGATTATTGCTCAGGTGGGACATGTGGGCCCTCCCAGCAGTTTTGTAATACTGCAGTTTGACAACCAGATTCTGCAAAATTCCATTCCAGTTGGGAATAATTGTCAAGTCTTGGGTTGATTTGAGTCCTTCTAATCCCTAACAGCCTTGCAATTGTTTATACACAATTTCTGTGGAGTTCCAACCATTGGGGAGAGGTTTAAAACCCAAATAGTGGTGAATCATGGTCGACAGGAATTTCTATTACGTGGAGCAGGATTTGGGTCAGTTGGATGAATGGCCCTTTGGGACCCAATCCATATGGTTCCTAGTATCTAAGATCGCCCCTGTGTAGTCTACCAAATGATTGGATCAGATCATCCATTAAGTGGCCCACCTGGGCCCCACATTCAAATAACAAAACACAACTAGTCTGGGTTCAGAAATCCATAGTTTCAGACTGGATTTCTCACCAAGTTTTGGTGAACCTGTGGTAGTAGCTTCCTAGTGATCCTATCAACGATGAGAACATACTAATGTGAATTCTAGAGTGCAAGAGACAAATTTTCATATTCCACATGCCAACAGGGATGGGTTTCCTACGGCGTCCTTGATTTTCACTGTGTTTCAAATCCAATATTTACAAACAGTAACAACACCATAAACTGAATCAGAATTTAGATAGGTAGAATTACTAACTAAACATAGTATTGAATTATATATTGGGTTTCAAAAGATATATTGTATAATACTTAGATCAGTGATGCAGTCTAGGCCCCAACAGCACCTCTTCAACTTAGATTAGGATTATTATTAGTAGAATTTTAATTAAATTGTTATTAGGAAAGTTTCCATTTTTAGCCTAGGGTTTTCTTACACATTAAGTTTGCTTTTACTATATATATGGCATTGTAGAGAAGAAATTTTCAGATTTGGTTGATTAATAGAATTGAGTTTTCCCAGAGAGGTGCATCCTCGTGTGTGAAGTCATCTTGACGGTTCGAAGTGTCCTTGACACGTGCTTAGGCACCTCCACGCAAGCCCTAACCCTAGGGCTGCATCAGATTGGTATCAAAGCCGAAGGATCTGCACGATCTTCCGGCGTGATTACCCCTATCCACCCTTCACCGATTCACCCCTGCCATCCATCCTATCGATACAGTCCCATCGTTCTCCCCATCTTCGCTCACCATCGTACTCCCTAATCGACCTGGTTCGATCCCTACCACAGTCCCCAAACCCAACCCTCCACTGCCATCCTAGACGATCCCAGCCGAACCACCGGAACCCGTCTCCCTGCCTCTTTCCCAAATCCCCAACCCTAACCTTACCGTACCCAAATCCCCAAAATCTCACACCAAACCGAAACCCTAAACACACGCCTCTATCAAAACCCATTTGCCGGAACCCATCAAACCCCCATCAGTAACCCTCACCCTGATCCACCACCGCAAACCCATATCCCACTTGCCGATCTCGCCCCCACACCCAGAAATTTTCTTCACACCCCCTGTTCAGCCAACTTCCCCAAACCAGAGTACAAAAAAAAAAAAAAAAAAAAAAAAAAAAAAAAAAGAAAAGGGAGGAAAAGAGGACGCAGAGAGAAGAGACGACAGAAGATATACCTAGCACCATCGCCCCGCCGTCTGCTACTGCTGTTCGTTGTCGTCGTTCGAAGACCGTGCTTCCCACCATCGTGTCGACTTGCCCTGCACAACCAGCTGTCGTCGCCGATCACCGCATCTTCCACAATCGGCCTCCTCCAGACGTCCGCCTCACACGCCTGCGCCGCACGCCATCATTCCCGCAGCAACGCTTGTCTCCCTGTATCCTCACCCGCAAGCCGCCTGCGGTTATCCGCTCGCCGTCGTCATCAATCGCCTGCCACCAGCCACCGGCCGCTCACCCATCTTCTCCCTCCTCTCCTCTTGTATCCACTGAAGCACCCGGCCGCTCACCCATCCTCTCCCCTCCTCTCCTCTTGAATCCACTGAATCACAAAGCGGCAAGAGCCCGTTTTTATCTCCAGCTTCTCATCACGAAGAACGAGACAGCGAATTGGGCCGGGTACGTTTGGACTGTTATTTCGGTTTGTGAGCCCATATACTAACTGGCCCACAAACGAAATTCTTCTTAAAAGCTTCTGCAAAAGTGTTCCGATTTCCAATCTATCCTTTTGAAGAGTAGATCTGCACATCAGGTCAGTCAAATTTTAATTTTGCATTTAAAAAAAAATGCCTCCAAAGAAGCAAGTGGATGCTGAATCTTCATCTTCTTCACTTGAAGATTTGGCCAGTGCCATTAGGGAATTATCTGCCAAAGTTGACGGCATGCACACCACCCTGAAACAATTGGACATTAGAGTAACAAATTTAGAAAATAATCAGCGTGTGCATCACCACCGTGATGATGGTGCAAATATTCGGAATCAACGGGATCCGCCAGTCAATAATCCTGATCGAGAATTCGGGATAAAAATTGTGATTCCTGAATATGATGGAAAATTATAGCCCGCTGAATTTATGGATTGGTTAGTATGTGTGGAAAATATTTTTGCACACAAGCCAATGACTGAGCACTATAAAGTCACACTAATTGCCACCAGATTCCGAAATTATGCTGCAACTTGGTGGGCTGAATTGCAAAGAAAACGGAGGAATCAGAACATGGACCCTGTTGATACATGGACTGAGATGAAAAATATTTTGAAACAAAAATTCCTCCCTATCAATTATGCAAGAGATCTCCGTTCCAGTTTTCAAAATTTGAAACAACGGTCCAAGACAGTTTTGAATATTCTGAGGAATTTTTGACTCTGCTTTTCAAAATTTGAAACAACGGTCCAAGACAGTTGTTGAATATTCTGAGGAATTTTTGACTCTGCAAGCTCGTTGTGGCTTGAATGAAGATGATGATGTGGTAGTTGATAGATTTTTCGATGGATTGCGACTAGACATTCAGCATATCCTTGCCTTCCAACATTTTGATAATGTCGATGAACTCATCCAACATGCTGTCAAGGCTGAGGGAATTGCAAATCATCAAGTACAAAAATCCAAATGGGTTTCTCCGAAGAATTCATCTATACAAGAAGTTAAATCCAATGGACAGATTTTTGCTAGGACTGAAGGTCAAAATAAGATGGTTTGTTTTCATTGTCACCAGCACGGGCATCGCACCGCAGATTGTCCAAAGCAAATACATCTGATTGAGATTGAAGGTGCTGATAACAATATCCGAGATGATATTAAGGGTACTGATACTGATCCTAAAGATATTGACAATTCCAAGGATATTGACACTGCGGAAATTGAATTCATCGATGCAGAGCCCCTAGATGAAGCTCTTATTGTCCTCTAGGATGCTTCACCAACTGTTGAGCATAAGTGGTTGCGCAAAAATATTTTCCGTTCCACATGAATAATTCAGGGACAAAACTGCACAGTTGTTATTGACAGTGGAAGTTGTGAAAACCTCATCTCCCAGGCTCTTGTTGATCGCCTTCAATTGAAAGTTTATAAGCATAACCGTCCTTATTTTGTCAAGTGGCTAATGAATGGTGATCAAGCGCATGTTCGACATGCTTGCAAAGTTACTTTTGCTATTGGTGAGACTTACACAGATAGAATCCAGTGTGATGTGCTACCTATGGATAGTGGTGATATCTTATTGGGCCGTCCATGGATGTATAACAAGAATGGGACTCATGGTATGCGCGACAACACCTATACATTCATGCATGGTGGACAGCAAGTTACTCTTCATCCTGAGAAATCACAACCGCCAAAGAAGAATTCTTGAAAAGCTGCCACAAAGGAAGTCCTTCATGTTCAACACATTTACACTGGCAATCCGAAGCAGAATCAAGTTCAAGGACGAACTCTTCTTTCAACCCGGGGAGGATGATGCAGTCTAGGCCCCAACAGCACCTCTTCAACTTAGATTAGGATTATTATTAGTAGAATTTTAATTAAATTGTTATGAGGAAAGTTTCCATTTTTAGCCTAGGGTTTTCTTACACATTAAGTTTGCTTTTACTATATATATGGCATTGTAGAGAAGAAATTCCCATATTTGGTTGATTAATAGAATTGGGTTTTCCCAGAGAGGTGCGTCCTCGTGTGTGAAGTCATCTTGACGGTTTGAAGTGTCCTTGGACACGTGCTTAGGCACCTCCACGCAAGCCCTAACCCTAGGGCTGCATCAATCAGGGAGGAAACATAAGAGTGGGTTTGTGCACTTGCCTAAATCGTGATATTTGTCGGAATTCCCAAAATTGTAGCGAGCCTAAAAGTAGTTCATCTGTGGCTTTTTCACAATCCTTAAGCTTTGGATTGTAAATCTTCTAGTTGAGAGAGACTAGGGAGAGAGAGAATAACTAAGAGAGAGAGCAACTGAGAGAGAGAGAGAGAGAGAGAGAGAGAGAGAGAGAGAGAGAGAGAGAGAGAGAGAGAGAGCTGCAGGTGAGTGTTGTGGGTGGGGGGTTGTGGTCATATATATAGAGTTTAAAATAGGTACTTGTAGCATAACTAGGAGGCAAAGGTAGTATAGAATTTTTCTTTTCCCCATATAGAGTCCTAAGATAACTCTCTAGCCTTATTGTATCCAAACCAAACTCCTACTAAGGTCGACACTTGAATGCTACTCCTTTTTAAAAATGAGACAAACATGTGGTCCCCACACAACTTGTAATGGGCTTAACCTAAATCTCTTTCACCTAGGTACTAGATTAATCCGGATGGGCTTAGGTCATAAGGGAAAGTTTCATAACTAATTATTCTCTATCCAACAAGCACCATATTTGCTATGTTTTGAAATTATGAAAATACCGTTCATATTTTCTAAAAATTACAACCATGTCTTGTAATTCTTGAATCGAGCCCTAATTGTGTTCATGCCCTAATTGTTCAATATGGGTCGATTTTCCCCAATTCAATTAATTTCAATATTTATCTCGTAAATTATTTTTAATTGAATTAAATTTATTAATTTGGGCCGGAATCTTATAGACCACTAATGTTTCTTAATGTGCAATTTAAGTCATGACCAGAATACTACCAATCCCTGTGCAGCTTATAGCATATAATAGATTTAGATGACTTCTGTCATGTTTTTGTTACTGCAGACAATTTCCATTAATGACATTTATGTTTTACATTGAACTGTTGCATTACCCGTATCAGTGGGTAACTGATCTGGATTTTAATCAGGATGGGCGCTGTATTGGGTTAGATGCATCCAGTGAGTCGCGCATTTCACAGAATTCAATAACTAGGAAGGCTGGTGGCAGAAAGGCAGCGGAGAGAGAGATGCAGGTCACTGTTATGAGGAAAAGTACCCTTCTGCATTAGACTTTTCTGTCAAATAGCCTTGTTAATATGGTTCTCTATATTGTTTTCCAGGTCATAGTCGACATAAGAGAATTTATGAGCAGCCTCCCAAATGTTCTCCACCAGAAAGGCATGCGGATTATACCTGTGACACTGGAAGTTGGGGACTATGTGCTTTCACCTTTGATTTGTGTAGAGCGAAAGAGTATTGCAGATCTTTTCTCAAGCTTTACATCAGGCCGTCTCTATAACCAAGTAGAAACAATGGTCCGTTACTATAGAATACCTGTGCTTCTGATTGAGTTTTCACAGGATAAGAGCTTTTCTTTTCAGGTATTTGAGCTCGATCACTCTCTTTTACTTAAATTCTTTGAATGGAAGGCACAATTCATTTTTATTATGGTGCTTGCCTTTTGTAGTCTGCAAGTGATATTGGTGATGATGTTGTGCCAACAAGCATAATATCCAAGCTTTCATTGCTTGTTCTGCATTTTCCCCGTCTGCGGCTTGTTTGGTCCCGCAGCTTGCATGCGACAGCAGAAATATTTGCATCACTGAAGGCAAATCAGGATGAACCTGATGAGAGCAAGGCAATAAGAGTTGGTGTCCCCACTGAAGAGGGGATTGTGGAGAATGATGTGAGGTGGGAAACAGATTTAGCATTCAGAATCTCAAAATAATAATAATAATAATAATAACAATAATAATGATAAGATTATTATAATTTATTTCTTTATTGCTTTATTTTCTTTGTTGAAATGGAGTTGCATTATGATTTCTTATTCATCTTCGGGAGCTGGTGGCTTTATCATGGAAGCCTTGCCACATCTATCTGTGTTTATTCTGAGAATTTGTATTAATTTTATATGTGAAATCTAGTAACAGGGTGGATATGACAGGGATACCATGGATGTGACATGAACAGATCATTCATAATAGAGAATGAAGTATTGGTTTCAATATGACATGATATGTTGCCTTATTGAAGTATCCAATTTTCATAGAATTTTATCTGTTACCCTACTCTAATCTTATTATTTTCCATATATTTTTCTTCCTTTCGCTATTAACTTGTTGAATGGTTTTTCACTTATGAGCTGAAATATGAGGTCATTTCATGTCAAAAGAACAACCATTTTTTCCTTTAGTAATTAGCTGGGTAAAATGTTAACGTTTTACTGTAGTGGTCCACCATCTCAGCCTAGAAGGGACATGCTGAAATCCCTGTTTGATAAAAACAAAGGAAAAAAGAATTAATGAATGGGTTGTTTGGGATAAAAAAAAACCCCAGCATGAAACAACACAACCTAATTATAAAAAAAACAGCATGAAACAACAAAACCTAAGTTTGGAATGCATGAAACAATCAATGTCTATGTCTTGCTATTCTCACTCTTGTGAAACTGTGCAGACAGACATGTTTTATGAAATGTTTTAGCACTACAATGGCGGAGTTGTGTGCATGGCACGCATAGTTATTATTTTGGTTTGTTTTGGCCGAAATGGCCAAAAAACTTTGTTTTGGCCATAGGCTGAAACGAAATGCATAGTATAACTTTTCGTTCAACTTTCGGTCAATTTCTACCGAAAACATGGATTTCAGTTGAAATTGATGAAATATGGTAGGAAATGTATCCACCCTTCAATCTTAAATGTTGTTGACTTCATTGTTAAGAAACTTGTGTTTAAACTTTATTGTGGTGAGGAATGTACTTAAATTTTATAATTGTATGTTATTGTTTCATCATAATTAATTAAATGCATAAATTATTTTTATATTTTATTTTTAATTTTTTTTCTAACATATACGTATATTCTGATTTTATTTATTTTTTTGAAATGTAAATCCAAAACATTTCATTTTGAAGGCCAAACTGAAATGGGGTCCAAAATGAAATTCACCACTGTAATGGCATGATTATAAAGAAGTGTGTGTTTTTCTTTTTGTTGTTTGTTTTGTCTTTGGTGAGCAATCATGGAAAGTCGTTCCAAGTTGTTACTCTAGTTATAACAGGAAGCATTTCTTTTTTTTTTTTTTTCCTCTTTTTCAGGGCTGAGAATTATAACACATCTGCAGTTGAATTTTTGAGGCGTCTCCCAGGTGTGACTGATTCAAACTACAGGGCTTTGATGGATGGGTGTAAGAGTTTAGCTGAACTTGCTCTTCTCCCCGTCGAGAGACTGGCAGAACTCATGGGTGGTCAGAAAGCAGCCAAGACACTCAGGGACTTCCTAGATGCCAAGTGTCCTTCCATGTTGTAAGGCCCCTAACACTGACTTGCACTAAGTGGATTTCTTATTGGTGTTTGAAGGCAGTAATGAGGGTTTTCCAGACTGTAGAGTAACTGCCTATTATCATTCAGATTCTTGTGAAGCTACTGTTTATTGCAGTATCTCAGGTGAGACATTTTCATAAAACGAGTGAACTTCTATGATTCAGTATTCATTTAATAAATGTTTTATCTCTTGTATCATGGTAGGAATATTTGTAATTCTGTATTTATAAGTTGTAACATACTAATCTTTATGACAACATATTTTGTTCATACTATTTAGGCATTTGCATCTTCTGTATATTTTCTCTAGAGAAATTTTACAGTTGGCATAACAGAATCAACAGGTTCTTCAGGTCTAGCATTTTTGGACAGATGCATATCTTTATGCAATTATATCTCCCAAGTAGGACTTTTTGTAAAAAAGTTGTTGCGGATGGTCTGAATCCAACTGCAAGCTAAATACCACTGGGGTGATCAGGATTTGTTAAAATGAGGACACTTTTGTTCAATTGTCAATTTATGGTTGATTCTAGCAGATGGATGATCTGGATCACTGAAATAGGAATGTCCTGTGGTGGCTCGGGCTGTAGATGCTAGAGTTTTTCGAAGGTTCTTGATCCTAGTTGACTCACTCGACTCGATGGGGTCACTGCGGCGGACTCTGTTTGGGGTAAGTCATGGGGAGAAGCCGTTGGGAAAAGGTCCATTGGGGAAGGGAAAGGACATTCTACTTTCTAGTGAATGGCAGTAATATAGCCAGCTTTGTAAGAAGAGTGGAAGACTCATTGCACCTTATTACGAGATGGGATTCCTTTCGGGAACCAAGAGGACATTATATTTTGGAACCCAGCACTTACCATTATAATTATCATATTCTAGTGTGGGGTGTATTCCAGTGAGAGCGCCTTCATGGACACTCTCTGTGAGCTTTTTGTGCGGCTGGGCCTCATTCAGGAATGTATCAAGGGGCTGGAAAGATCTATGTAAAATTACTCCAAATATCAAGTTTGGCCCTAATTATATGTTCTTAACTCTTTCATCTGTAACCCACAAGTCTAGTCCCTTTAGATGGGTGTAAACTCAATCCATTGGTTTAGTCTATTCGAATGTGTCAAATCTCGGAGCATGTGACTATCAGAGGGCTTCTACTGATTGCAAGGTTTGAATTAGGTAGTAGATGGACTCCACTCATAGTTTTAATAGAAATAACAGTGAGGGAAGTTCTCACTTGAATATATATATAATTTTATTCTAATTGGAGTGAAAAAATAGGTCTATTTATACAGCAAGAAGTGAGCGTTTTCTCAAATTAGAAGCCGTTGGGTCTCACATCAATGGGTATTTTAATTTTCTCCAACGCGTGCATGTAGGATCTTGAATTTTATAATTATGCTATCTTAATCTTATGATTAGATAAGAAGGTTCTTTGAAACTATGACAGCGATTGGAATAACTAAAAGAATTGATTTTCGTAAGTTAAAATCAATACAAAATAAGGAACCCACCAAATTGGATCAGGGAAAAAAATTAAAAATAACTGAAAATGTGATAAGATCATTAATGATGTCATGATTTTGAAAAAAAAATTCAAAGCAGAAATTTATAATTCATTTAATACAACTTTCATTCTTTTCATGAACCAGCTAAAAGAGCTCATAGTTTGAAATTAATTACTTATATGTTTCTTTTATTAAGGCCTGAACATGTGCCTTCTCTGCTGGTGGTTAATATTAAAATGAAATGTTATTTTGAGTAGCTTAAATTTTAATATGTGAGCTCATTGAGTATTGGTATGGTTTAGTGTTAGAGGATCAATTTATCAAGAGCTAGTATACCTTTCTATGGAATTAAGATTATATGAGGAAAAATCCTCACGGTGACTGAACATGGACCAATCAGGTTCCCTCATATCACTAGAAGGCAACCTACCCACACTGCCCGTGAGATAGAACGAAATCGCTTTTTTTTTTCATAGTAATGATGGTGTGATGTCCATGTAGTTTTTTTTTTTATAATGACCTAGGGTATCGCCCGCCAGCCCAACCTTCAGACTTTTGGCTTTCGGCCCAAGAGTTACCCAATTCTGACAAACAAGGACTACCTTTAGGGGGTACATACATGGCAGCACACATAGTATTCGGATAACACAAGAGGCAGAAGTTTACAAATCAACTGAGCCACTGCCGTGACGTCCATGTAGATACATAGACTCAAAATCTCTCTTGAATTTAATGAGGTCAATGGTCCTCACAAACTCCATCAAGCTAAGACTGAAATTTTTGTGAAGCACTTTGGCCATTCCTTGGCCGAATTTTGCCATACCAATTAGGTTATACATATATATATATATATGAATCGTATAGGATTTGATTTTGCAATTAAGCTCCAATTTTGCAATTGATTCAAACATTGGAGGTAATTGTGAATTGGTTTTAATTTGAGGGAAAAATTTTAGGAGCTTGAGAGAAATTTTCGATTTTAGCCAGCTATATAAAAAGGCCAATCTAAAAGGAATTTCTTTTTAAAGAGCCCAATCTTCATAGTCTCCAATCAATCAACCCATATTTAGACTTTTTTATCTAAGGGTGTTAATGGATCAGGCCAACCTTAGCCCTTACCCTGCCCAACTCGCTTTAGCTTGGGCTTGGGCCTTAAGTTTGAGGACATGGGTTGGGCTTGGATTATTTAGATGGTTGCTCATTTAATAGATGGGTTGGGCTTGGATTGAATGTAGAGAGACCAAGCTCCATCCAACCCAAATGTAAAATAATTGTGAAAAGACAAGGAGACCGGTGTTGAACACATGAAATCTTCTTAACACAACAAGTATCTAAACCAGTTGAGATAAATCTAAGTATATTTAAAAAGAAATCTTTTTTTATTATAATGTTAATTTGGGTTGATCAGTTATCGCACAATCCGAGCTTGAGTTAGGCTTGGTTCATAAGCTCAGAAGTCGTACCGGGCATGGACATTCCTTAACCCAACCTAGCTCGGCCCATGAACAACCCTAATAGCTGATGTTGTGGGTCAGCAAATCTTAACTATTGCTATATTAAAAATCTATCATGTAAACGTTTCTTCACTTATTTTGTGCAATCTCATCGTGCTTTTTAATCATAGATGGGGTTTAATCGGATTTACACTCTTTAATCTCCCTTTAATCATGCAATTCAAATTAATGAGAGTGCTGGAGCACAAGGATTCTCACAACTGCATTTTTAATAAATCCTATTGTAGGATCATGTCATAGCTCATCCTTCTCTTAATCTTTTTCCTTTTATGTTTTTTTTTGATATTTCAATTTTTTTTTATCATAACTCTATTTCATTATTATTTTTTTTCGATTTTGATGTGTTCCTTTAGTTTTTGTGCTAATAGGTTTTCATGGATTTATGTTTTTTCTTTTACTTTTGGCTTTAATTTTTTGTTTTTAGGCATTGGATTTTCATGGTTTTATTTGTTTCTTCTAAGTTATTTTTATAATTGTAATGTCTATGGACTTTTGTTTTCATGTTGTAGTTTTGTGGTATTTTTATTTTGAGTTTATTCTTTTGTTTTCAAAAGAATGCTTGTAGTAAAATATTCAACTGAATTCAAACAAATTAAAGTGCTTTTATTTTGAAATTTATTAATTATTTTTTGTTATTATTAGGTTTTAATTTTGATTTCAATTTTTACCACCTTAATATGATTTAGCCTAACTATTATTTCAAAATTTTGTTATTTTTAATATTATAAATTAGGCACGGTTTTGCTAGTAGATATTGATGATAAGTGAACGGTTGGAAATACATTATTTTGTCCAAAATTTATCCATGTTGGCAATTAACATATCAATTCTATTTGGGTCATATTAAGCGTAATTTCATTGACGGTTGTGATTAGACCGAATGTAATAAACAAGCCACAACCTAAATAATGTTAGATGTGTGGGCCCCCGTTATGCTCTCCATTTTCCTTAAAGAGCAGTTTGTTAGCATGAGGAGTAAAATGAAATAAATATAAGGATGAAAGCATGCGGAAAAAAAACATACGAAAAAGGCATAGCCCTATAAAACGAAGGATAGCATCCAAAACTGACTGTACTCAGTAAAAAGGAAAAAAAAAATCTTTGTTACTTTCATCATTGTGATTTTACAATCAATCAACTAGAATAAAATGTAAATGGATTTTCAACACTAAAAATAACAAGGTTATTTCTCAATTCATCATCTCCCTAATTATTAATTTTCCTTTTGTATCTGACAATGCGCCAACTGCTGAAGCAGGAGGATATCTGATTGTCAAAAGTTTCATTGCCTTTCTCGTCACAATAAACTTGACAAACGCAATATCATGCTCTTTAAAATCAAGGATGGTGATTGTCTTCAGACAATTGAATTGTTTTCCCTCCCAGTACTTTGGGCAGGATGAGTCCTTCAACCATTCGCTACCATCTTAGATGACTGGAGCATTGTGCTGTATAAAAAAGAAATGAAAGAAAGTGTGAAGCTTCTTTCTCAATTATTAAAATCACCAAATTTTAAGAAAACCATGGAATCACCATTTGAATTACATACTACAAGTATTATCTACATCTTAACTACTAAAATCTCGAACTCTTAAAAAGTTTGGTTGTAGAAGAGCTCGATGGGCTTGACCCAATCAATGTCCACCCACTTCGTGGTAATACAGGCCAATGTGTTTAGACAATATATTAGGACCGGATGTCATATTTTGACCCAATAGTAGTCTCCCAAGAAAGACCGAATCGATGGCCAAATTCAGCATGGCCATCTTACACAAATAGGACCAATATTCTTATATTGGCTAGGTCATGAGTTCGTCTAGCGGGCTGTGCTCTAAATCCGGTTCTCAATATTAAGCCTAGTAACTAAATGAACATGGCTTCAACTAACATAGGCCTAGTGTTAATGGTAGAAGTGGTTGGAGTTGAGCATTGTGGGTAACATGTGTATGCTCCAAACAAAAATAGCCCATTAACCCTTGATTAAAGGCTTTACCTAAAAAAACAAAAAAAAAAAACAAAAAATCCTTTTTAGAGTTTTCATTTGATGAGAAAAGT
This sequence comes from Sextonia rubra, assembly GCA_037013555.1. Taxonomy (NCBI): domain Eukaryota; kingdom Viridiplantae; phylum Streptophyta; class Magnoliopsida; order Laurales; family Lauraceae; genus Sextonia; species Sextonia rubra. Next base: position 74,060,983 of record JASUAD010000001.1, read on the forward strand.
ACTTATGATGGACTTCCCATTTAATTGGACATATACTTACAATAATTATCAGTTCCTCTAAGGTTGGGCATCTCCTTAGCATGGCTCAGAGGAGGATTGCTCCTTTTCTTTCACTCAAATCAATTTCCATATTGAGCTTCTTCACTTTATATGTGGAAAGGCCTAAATTACCTACAAACAGACACTTTAAATACAAAAAATAAAAAATAAAAATAAAAAATGTAAGTACATAATAACTAACATGTATAATCTTTCAAATTAACAATATAAACACTGATCTAGAAGTTAACTTAGAGGTGTTGTTGCAGAGCTTAAGGGCCTCAACATGAGATATGCTTTTCAAATTGGCATTAAATTTATTTTCTTTAATCTGACTCTTTTATATTGAATATGCTGAAAATGACTAGAATCCTCAGTTTTATAACAAATTTCTTTAGCTCAAGAGCATGGACATTGACATCTTTTCTAATAAAAACCCTTCCCAACTTCAAACTCGTAAGATGTGGGGTATTGATGTGAACTTCTATTTGAATCATTTCCAAGTCACCCATAATTTAAATCTTTTGAGTTGGGTGTACATATTCGAAGGACCAAATCTTCATCCTTACATTTATCAACAATGCAATGATCCAGTGTCAACTTTTAAAGAAATTTACATTGGCTGAGAAAGCATTGAATCATGTTCACATTTAGATGGGTCCACTATAGTTTGAGAGTTCTGAGATTGTTGCACATAAAAGAAGAGTAATTGGAAGACCTTAACAAAGCACATACTTTCAGCTCTGAACTATGTAGAGTCCTACACTTGAACACCAAAGGAGGCACTTCATATCCATAATGCTCACGGATGATCAATTTAGCTATAGATCTTTGTAACAAAATCTTGATCCATTGGGTAACATTTTCATCACTACAATTAGTGAGCTTAGTATCAAGTATGCAACTCTGGATAAGACCTTCATGAGTGATAAAGATTTTATGAACAATTTGGATCCATTCCTACTTTCCATAAACATGATCCCAATTGGTCATCTTACGAATAATGTTAGTGATGGTGATGTCAATGTGTGGTAACCATGGCCACAAATTCTTCCAGCATGTTGACACAGCAAATGTTGTTACGGCCTCATGAAGAGGCAACAAAGAAAAGTAAATATAATGGATTACCATTTAATTGGATATGTACTTATAATGATTATTAGTTCCTCTAAGGTAGAGCATCTCCTAAGCATGGCTGAGAGGAGAATTGTTCCTTTTCTTTCATCAAATTAATTTCCATATTGAGCTTCTTCACTTTAAACGTAGGAAGGTCTAAATTACCTACGAAGAGAAACTGCAAATAAAAAAAATAAAAAAGAAAACAACAACAAAAACAAAATAAATAAATGTGAGTGCATAATTAATAACATGTGTATTCTATCAAATTAACAATATTAACACTAATCTTGAAGTTGCGTTAGAGGTGTTGCCATAGAGCATGAGATATGCTTTTCAAAATGGCACTTAATTTATTTGCTTTACATCTAAGACTTTTATATGGTTAATGTTGAAGATGACCAAAATCTTCAACTTTACAAACAAATTTCTGAGCTCAAGTTAATGGACTTTGACAACTTTTCTAATAAAAACCTCTCCCAACTTAAAACTTGTAAGATGTGGGGCACTGATGTGAACTTGTGTTTGAATCATTTCAAAGTCACCCATAATTTTATTTTTTTTTAGCTAGGGTGCACATATTTGAAGAATCAAATTTTCATCTTTACATTTATCAACAATGCAATGATCCAGTGTCAACTTTTAAAGATATCTACATTGGCTGAGGAGGCATTGAATCATGTCCACACTTAGATGGGTGCAGTGTAGTTTGAGAGTTCTAAGATTGTTGCATATAAAAAAGAGTAATCGCAACACCTTAATAATGAACGATCTATCAGCTCCAAACTATATACAGTCTTGCATATGAACACCGAAGGGGGCACTTCATATCCGTATTGCTTATCGAAGATCAATTCACCTATAGATCTTTGTATCTAACATCTTCATCATTACACTTGGTGATCTTAAGATCGAGTATGCAACTCTGGATAGGACTTTCATGAGTGGTAAAGATCTTATGAACAGTTTGGATCGATTCTTTTTTTAAATAAACATGATCCCAATCAGTCATCTTATGCATAATGCTCGTGATGGCGATGTCAATGCGTGGTAAGAATGGCCACAAATTCTTCTAGCATGTTAACAGGGCAAATGTTGCTACGGCTTCATGAAGAGGGAACAAAGAAAAGTACTTCGATGGAACTACCATTTAATTGGACATATACTTACAATAATTATTAGTTTCTCTAAGGTGGGGCATCTCCTTAGCATGGATGAGAGGAGGATTGTTCGAGATCTTTCGCTCAAATCAATCTCCATGTTGATCACATTTTCACTTTAAGCGTGGAAAGGTCTAAATTACCTGCAAACAGATATTGCAAATACAAAAAAAAATTAAAATTAAAAATGTTGGTGCATAATTACTGACATTTGTAAGCTTTCAAATTAACAATAATAACACTACTCTGGAAGTTACATTAGAGATGTTGCCGCAGAGCTTGAGGACCTCAACATGAGATATGCTTTTCAAAGTGGCATTGAATTTATTTGCTTCACATCCAAGACTTTTATATGGCCTACACTAAAGATGACCAGAATCCTCAATTTTACAAATAAATTCTTGTAGCTTAGGAGCATAGACTTAATATCTTTTCTAATAAAAACCTCTCCGAATTTCAAGCTTGTAAGATGTGGGGCACTGATGTAAACTTGTGTTTGAATCATTTCCAAGTTACCCATAATTTTAAAATTTTTGATCAAGGGTGCACATATTTGAAGAACCAAATCTTCATCCTTACATTTATTACTAATGCAATGATCCAATGTCAACTTTTTAAGATATCTACATTTGGTGAGGAGGCATTGAATATGTCCACACTTAAATATATGGGTGCAGTGTGGTTTGAGAGTTCTGAAATTGTTATGCATAAAATACAAGTAACTGCAACACCTTAATAATGCACATTCTCTTAGCTCCAAACTATGTAGAGTCTTGCACTTAAACACTGAAGGGGGACTTCAAATATGTATCGCTCATTGATGAACAATTCACCTATAGACCTTTGTATCAAAATATTGATCTATTGGTTAACATCTTCATCACTACACTTGGTGAGCTTAGTATCGATTATCCAACTCTGGATAGGACCTTCGTGAGTTGTCAAGATCTTATGAATAGTTTGGATCCATTCCTTCCTTTGGTAAACATGATCCCAATTGGTCATCTTATACATAATGTTAGTGATGGCGATGTCAATGCGTGGTTAACTATGCCCACAAATTCTTCTAGCATGTTGATAGGGCAAATGTTGCTACAGCTTCGTAAAAAGGCAACAAAGAAAAGTACTTATGATGGAATTACCATTTAATTGGACATATACTTACAATAATTTTCAATTCCATTAAGGTTGGGCATCTTCTTGGCATGGCTGAGAGGAGGATTGTTCCACTTCTTTTACTCAAATTAATTTCCATCTTGAGCATCTTCACTTTAAGCGTGGAAATGTCTAAATTACTTACGAACATACACTACAAATACAACAACAAAAAACAAACCCAACAAAATGTTAGTACACGATTACTAACATGTGTAATCTTTCAAATTAACGATATTAATACTGATTTGGACGTTATGTTAGGTGTTTCCTCAGAGCTTGACGACCACAACATGAGATATGGTTTTCAAAGTGGAACTTAATTTATTTGCTTCACATCTAAGACATTTATATGGCCTATGCTGAAGATGATCAGAATCCTCAATTTTACAAATAAATTTCTGCAGCTCAAAAGAATGGACTTTGACATCTTTTCTAATAAAAACCTCTCCCAACTTCAAACTTGTAAGTTGTGGGGAACTTATGTGAACTTGTGTTTGAATCATTTCCATGTCACCCATAATTTTAAATCTTTTGAGTTGGGGTGCACATATTTGAAGAACCAAATCTTTATCCTTACATTTATCAACAATGCAATGATCCAATTCAACATTTTAAAATATCTACATTGGTTGAGAAGGCATTGAATCATGTCCACTTAGATGGGTGCAGTGTAGTTTTAGAGTTTTGAGATTGTTGCATATAAAAGAACAGCAATAATAACACCCTGATAATGCACAATCTCTCAGCTCCAAACTATGTAGAGTCTTGCACTTGAACACTAAAAGGGGCACTTCATGTCTATATTGCACATTTATCCTCAATTCACCTATAGATCTTTGGATCAAGATTTTAATCAATTAGTTAACATCTTCATCACTAAACGTGGTAAGATTAGTATCGAGTATGTAACTTTGGATAGGACCTACATGAGTGGTGAAGATTTTATGAACAATTTGGATCTATTCCTTTCTTTGATAAACATGATCTCAATTGGTCATCTTATCCATGATGTTAGTGATGACGATGTCAATGTGTGGTAACCACACTCTAGGATAGAAAGAGAACCTCTTATAGTAGAAATCTCAAGGGCATAGTGTGACTGCATCAAAGTATTCTTAAAGACTATGTGAGGGGTGAGAGAGAGGACGAAGATGAAGTATAGAGAGGTTAGAGGGGGAGTTCTTCCATGAAGAGAAAGGATGTCCCATGTGCTCCTTAAATAAGGCTTGGGCTACCCTTGTTTCTCTCCTTCGATCTTAATTTATAGAGAAAATCCTCTTTAATTTGGTAGGTATCTTCCTTAGCCTCCAAACTTGCAAAATTGTTAGATCTTGTAGAGAAAATCTTGGTTTCCTTATTGAGAATTTCTTTTCACACCCACTTTCCAAATATAGGTCATGCAAATCTCTACATTTTGGGCCCACCAATGATTAAAAAAAAAATTGCCAAGCATGGTGGAACTTGAATGATCATCATATGGCATCATTATGCATTACGTGAGAAAAGAGTGGGACCCACAAATCCTCTTGGCAATGAGCCATCCTGCAAGGGTTGGGGTGGACATCTAGCTTGATGAGTGATTTTCTTTTAATTTTTGCTTCTTGCCTAATTTGAAAAATCCTCCTTTGACTAAGGAGTTTTGAGGGTTCTTTTAAAGAGAGAAAAATCCTTCAATTAGGTGGCAGAGATTCCACTTTGATCACAATTGAGATGGGACGTCCTTAACGTGTATAAAATTTTCCAAAAAGTTCACTTTTAGCCCATGTGCAAGAAATCTTCTTTCTTGGCTTGCCTTTCATATAATTTTCTTGGATTTTCTTCAAATCTCCTTGAGATATTCTTGAGAATTATCATGAATGTGCAAAGAAGGTGGACCCCGACTCCTTTGGTCATCCAACACATTTGTGGCTCACACATGTGACTGTGCAGGGCCCTTAAGCTATTTCTCAATTTTCTTCCAAATGCCTACACTTCTTCTTTTCTTTCTTTATTTCTTTCAAAAATACTCTCTTTGCTTCAAATCTTTCTTGTGGGACCCATTTCTTCATTCTCTGCAAGCTAAAAAGTGAATTTCATGTGAAAAAATAATTTTACCCTTAATTCACAAATGCATCATTGCGAGTGCAACTCATATGAAATGAATGCATCAAGAACATCATTTGCATGATTTCGCTTGAATAAACTAATGATGATGGAAAATCATATCATTCATGAGAAAAATAATGTTCACAACACTTTCCAAAACTGAAATTCTAAAATTACAGGTTTCATGTTTCATGTAGAAAATGTGCTTTTGGAGTAAATTGTGTAGGAAAATACTATAATGAATTTAAAATGCATGACACCATTATATCGCACTAAATGAGGCTCTTTTAAATGAAGAAGTTCTCAAAATAGTCTAAAATATATATAAAAATATATCCTTTTAAGGACTTATCACTTACAATTGGAATAAAGTCTTTTTATTTATAGTTTTGGTTTTCAAATTTTGTATTTTGAGTTCTATTAGTGAAAGGAAGCCAATATAGAATTTTCACTCTAGAAAGGAAACCATACCTTGTTCAAAATTAATTAGAAATCTTCTCTTTGTGACTAGCTGTCCCAACAACTAGAAATTAGTTTAAAGGGCTCGCTTCAATCCCTACTCCAATAGCATCTCCCTTTAATTCTACCAATATCCAGTTTGGCATCTATTTGGGGGCCCACATGTGATTACACAAGCCTAAGCCCACCATCACATACATCATGTGTAAAAGTCGTTGTTTTTTTTATATGATCAATCCATGTGAGCAAAACTTTGATTGGAGTGAAAGTGGATATTTTTAGAAGTTTAAATTTTAAAAGCAGGCGATGACAAATGAATGGTTGGAAACACCGTATTTTCTCCAAAATCTATCCAGGTAGGCCATTAGCATATCAGTTGTATTGGCGTTATATTAAGTTGGACTCAAGTAATTTCATTGACAATTGTGATTAGGCCAAATGTTAGAAACAAGCTACAACCTAAAAAATGTTAGATGTGTGGGGTCCACTTACGCTCTCTCTTAAAAGAACTGTTTTTTGCATGAGAAGTATAATAAAATTCAATTCATGGATCAAACCAAGTGAAAAAAAAAAGCAAGAAAAAGGGCAAAGGCAAATAAAAAGGTTAGGCTCTATAAGAAAGACATTTTGCCTTAGTAACCATGTGATCATCTTAGGAGTCTTGAAAGCCATCATTTAAGCTTATGCCCACGGAAGTGGCCCCCACGGAAGCAGTGCCCATGAAGGAGGCTTGTAAGCACGAATGGGGCATGCAAAGACCTAGAGATGACTGTAGACACAAAATTATGATAAATAAGAAGGAAACAAGAAAAATAAACTATGAAATCATGGAAAAATGGTTCGGCAGAAACCCAAAATTTTTATGGAAAATGAACAATTGGAGAAAATGACTTTTTTCATCAAGTCAAAAGATCATCCAAAACCATGTCCAGGACTCTGAAATGAAGAAAATGATGCAATTTGCAAAAAAAAATAATAAATAAATAAATAAACTAAAATAGAGATCAACAGACTATGAGAGGCAAGAAAATACCACAATCCGACACGGATATGATGCCTCGAGCCAAAATTTTAGAAATTCATAATAACAGTTAAAAATTCCCAATGAAGCATAATCATGCACCTCCATTCAAGAAAAAAACAATAACAACAACAATATCTATATAACTATTAAGATGTGGTTGTTCTTCAATTAACCACAAGCCCCCAAAACCTCAATCATATTTTTCTAGAATTTTTGTAAAAAAAAAAAACAATAGGTGGCAACCCCTCCATACACACCCACTATTCCTCTCACCTTACTGCAAATAACTGCCCACTCTAATCTCCTCCTAAATTTTAGGTTCAATTTTCAAATTCTATACCTTAAAGCTAGATAGCAGTTACTTAAACGTGGATAGCAGTTGGAAAAAAAATCTCAAAACTCTAGCTTTCCCATAAGCCATGTCATATCCTCCTTGCCTGTCATCTCCTTTCATGGGTAACTAAATTCATGGGATGCCATTGCTCTTCCTCTATGCTCTTTTAGAGGGCAATGCACCTCCTCATTTTCTGGAGTTACACTCTCTCATCAACATCTCCCTCACATAATTAGTTCAATCTCTCACGCACTTGTCCCCATCTCTCTCTAATATGTGGTTATATGTAAGGCATCTTTTTCACAATGTCAATGTCTGTTTGTGCTGTGACATACTTATTCTTACACATTTTATTTTGCATTTTATAACATTTTGTATCTTTAAGTTTTTATATTGCATGTTTCTATTTTTTCTTAAAGATAGAAAATGTTTCTAACAAAATCAAACCACCATTGTGATGTTTCTAACCAAATCAAACCAACATTGTGCGAAGTTTCACTAGACTATTGAATTGTTCACTCATTGCCAATTAGAGGGAAAAAAAGACTAGATATTTTAAATTTATTTTTGAAGCGCGCCATTTGTTTATAGTAGGATTGTGTACCAAATTTCCTAGATGAGCAAGATTCATTCCAACCAAATTGATAAGTGAGTTTTAGATCAAAGATTAATTTGTATATTGAATTTAATTTTTTATTCTATTTTCATAAGATCTAACGGTGCATTGCGCGGGGCTTTTGCCCCTCAGCAACTCTCATTTTTCACTTATTTTTTTTAAAAACCCTAAAATGCCATCTCTTCCTCCTTTTTCAAATGTATTAAAAAACCCCAAACCCTCTTTTCCTTCTTCATTCCCTCTTCCACCTCCCTTTCTTCACTCCTCTTCATCTCCTCCATCCTCAATGACCTCTAGGTGGCATCAGCAAGCTTTGACGGCCTAGATAATCTTCTTCTTCCTTTTTTGCCTTTTCCTATTATTTTTTCTTAATCCCCTTTTTCTTTCTTCTCTCATTCTCCCTCCACCTAGAATGGAGGATGGCACCACGCCCGACTATTATCAATGCTAGTGGCCATGGGATGTCGCCGGCAGCAAGGTGTTTTTTTTTTCTTTTTTCAAATGCTTCAAATCCATAGTGATCATAAGTTCTAAGTGTAGAACTGCGATATAATAATAAAAACTAGTGAGCCTAGGTCAGTCCATAAAGAGCAATGTTTTTAATATATCTCTCAACTTATACCTATCCTAATAAAAATCTAAAACTAGCCTAATTTAAAAACTAACAAATTACAATCATTCCTACTTTACAAAATTAAACTAATTACAAACGAATTAAAAAAACAAAACTTCCTAATACTAAAATCCTAACTAATGTTGCTACAGAATAAAACATAGGTTAGACCTTCCAATATTAAAAACTTTATAAAAATAAAACTAACAAACAAATTGAAAATTACATAAAGTTAGACAATTTTAAAACTAAACAATGCAGAAAATTCAAACAATGCAAAAGAATGCAAGTTTCCTAAATTATAAATGAAACTATACTAAACTAACATACAAAATAAACTTTCTAAAAATAATTTAAATCTGAAACTAAAGTTGCTAAACCCAGTTTTTGTGCAAAATTTGTGAGAATGCAATTTTCAAGAAAATAGCACAATGATGCATGAGACGTGCAACCTAACACTAGTGCAGGAATTTATATGTCATGCATGCAAAGTACTACTAATGTAGATCTCAACTTGCACCTAATCCAATCTACTATTTATTGCTTGAGATAAATATCCTAAGATGCATGAATTTAAATAAGAAAACTACCAAAAACAATGTGCCAGCATGAAAATAAAAATGCATGTATGGATGGGCACGTGTGATGCTATGATGCATGAATTAAATGAGCTGCCAACAAATGTTCATAAATCAGTTTTAGAAGACTGTTTGTCTTGAATTTCAGAACTGAAACTTCAAAAAATATCAGATTTGGAACTACTTCAATCCATTATACTACACCATACTTCATATGTAATTCATCCATGCTTGTACTCGTTTCGAACCAGATTTTGTTAACACTATTCCTACATTATATCTAGGCTGAATTAAAGTGAATTTTAAATCTAATCTATAGATTCCCAATGTGGCTTAATTATCAAACTCATGGAGTGACAAATATGTGGCCAGATGGTGTGTATAAATTAAACTAAGCAAACTCAGATCTGAGTATATATTATGGACCTTTTTTTTCAATACATAAACAAAGCAATCAACAAATCTTTAAACCTGAATTCTGAAATTTACATAAACACCAGCCCTAAACATGTTCTAAAATTTTAACATACGCATGAACCTAATACTACTTTCAGCAGTGAATCAGTACTAAAAACTTATCCAGTAAAATAAAATTAAAGCATGCAGAAATTAAAAAAAAAAGAAAATAAAAATGCATGAAACAAAGGTGTAAGAAATCAAAGGTGGTGAAAACAGAAATTTAAAAGTAGTGAGTTATTCTTTTGAATCTTACTCTCAATCTTGGGCCCAAAAAAATTAGAAATGCAAACCTAGGGTCTCATTCTTCAACTTGGGTAGTCAATCCAAGTAGAGAATGATAAATCTCTACTTTTTAATAAACAATTTTGATTCTGGACTTCTATTCTTTTCTCAAACAAACCTCTTCAACTCCACCTTACATTGCCTCCAAAAATACCATGTATCCATAGAAAACAAGGTATTTTGTAAGGATACTAAACTGGGTTGTTAGTGATGATTCCAAACTTGATCCAATTTTTAACCAAAAGCAAAAATTAACCCTATTGCATGGACTACAAAACCAATATGAAGAAGCTACAAAATCAAGAACAAAGATCAAAAGAAACAACTTTATAATTACTAGTATGCAATTCAGTACCTAGGATTGAAGATTAGAAACAACCAAAGTGCAAACTAGGACGGAATGAATTCCTCCTTCTAGTTGAGGACTCAAGATTGGTGGTGTGGCTATAAGGGTAAGCTTCATTGATGAACTTGAGATGGAATGGCAAGAGAGGGAGAGATGGATTGTAGGAGATCTAAAGGTGGAAGATGGCTAATTCAACCATAGTATGGGCATCCAAGAGTACTTGTATTTATAAATTTTTCAAGCCTAAGTTGCCTTATTTACTTCCTTCTTCCTTGCTAGCAAATATCTATTTTTGGAAAGACATCTCTATTTGGCCTCTAAGTTTGCAAAAATTAAGGGATAATAACCTGCCAATCTTTGAAAAATCTCTTATCATACACACTTTCTTTTCTTGAAAAATTATCTTTCATCCTTGAAAATTTTGAGAGATATTTGGAGATAAAAATCACAAATTTCTTGGCCATAGTTAACTTTCAGCTGATGTGGATGTCCACCATGTGTATGCAGTCCTTCCAACTTGAGCCATTCTCCTTATATATAAAGAATCTTCACCATTGACCTTCTTTTTTTTTTTTTTTGAAATTGCTTGGAGATTTCCTTAAAAAAATATTGAATTATCTTTAAAGATAATATGAAGTAAATCTCGAAAGGTTGTAGGCCCTCTTGGACGTCCTACACTTGTGGGCATTGTGCTCATGTGCATGTGTGGGGTCCACTTGATGTAATTTCCTAATTTTCTTCAAAATTCTTTTATTTTTCTTCCATCTTTTCTTTAGAAATACAATCCTTACCTTAATCCAATGTTGTTGGATCCAACTCATCATTTCCTACAAGCCAAAAGTGAATTGCATGTGAAAAGATAATTTTACCCTTAATTCATAAGTGCATGAATGCAGGCCCATCTTACATGAAATGACAATAAAAATACACATCATTATACATGATTTTACTTGAATTAACAAATGATGATGCAAACTTGACCATTTCATGAGAAAATATTTTAAAAAAATGGCGGATTTCATGATTTTATGCCAGATGTGTAAATTTTGAGCAAATTGTGTGGGAAAACACTATAATGATTTTAAAATGCATAAAATCATGATTTCATAATAAATGAAGCTCTTTTGGATCAGTAACTGCTTAAGACTTCCATAAAAAATCCTAAAATATGCACTTTTAAGGACTCATCGCATGGCTACCAGCAGTAAGGTATTTATCTTTATTTTTGCTTATAAGGAGGATAAGCATTTATATAAATAGAGCAAAGTACATTACCATAGATATTTTAATTTTTAGTTCCATGGATAACAATCTTTGATTATATTAGTTGACCAAAGAAGAAAAAGATTGTGTTTACGCCATTACTATCTGTTGTTGCTTTTGTGCAGGGCATGCATGGAACAATGGGTCTTTTGTACTACAGATTGGCACAAAAAAGTCTTAGTGAAAATAGATTTGAGGACAAGCAATGAAACATCCAGCTTCTTTCTTTTTTGTTTATGTAGAGCATTCCACAATTACCTAGGACAAAGAAAGATTTTTTTTGTGAATTTTTACATGACATTTGTGTTAAAACCTGTAACACTCCGCTCTCAATTAAGCATGCTTAGCAATTAATTAAGTAAGGTCTTAGCTAATTACTAAAGAATTAGCCTAACTAATGATGTTTAACATGCTATTAGAATGGATTTAACTTATTTTGTTTTACTGGGTCATGCTTAGGCCATGGATAGATAGTCAGGTTGAGTTTAACCTTGATTAGGTAAATACCAACCCTTTTTTATAATTTTAGACTTTACAAGTTTACGTCATTTATGCATCATATAGACATCATCATATGTGTTTCGTCAAACTCGTTAATTTTCATACTTGACTCAAATACGTTTGACTTCATTTGCATTAGTTGGAACCTCGATTGACTTAAACCGGAATTTCCTCAAGAAGTATGGCTTTTCTTATAAATTTGAAGTTCTATATATATGTTAAATGGGTTTCAGTGCTCATGTCGTTTCTCTCCAACGTTTCCTTCTCCTTCCATTTCTTTTCTTCTTCTGCATCAAAGAGAGCCAAAGAGGTCTTGCATGTGTGATTTCAAGAACCTAATCCAGCATTCTAGCTCTCCTCATTCCTTTGAATTAAAGATAGTAGTCTAAGGTAAGACCTTCGCTCATTACAGCTTCCCTGAGTCAAGAGGACTCTCATTTTTAGCATACACTCATGTTTTTTCCTCATTTCTTGACATGCATGCTATTTTAGAGTCTAGTGCAGTACTCTTCTCCTCAAGTTGAGCCAGGAGAAGGATTAGTGAGCTTGAAAAGCTTAATCTAAAACAAGTGTAAGCAAATTTTGGTTGAATACATGTTGGTATATCATGATTCTTGTAAATCTATTGGTTTCTATTGTGTTTTTGTAGCCCTTAATTGTACCTTGATTCTACTCTACTAAATTGGAATGATCATTTAATGTTGCAAAATTTGAAACGAACTGAACTCTGCTTCAGGAAATCTAAAGCTTACAGCTAAGCCATAAGAGGGTTACGGCTCAATATCCAGAGAGATGATATTTCCAATTTTTTCTATCGTTAAGCTATGGCTAAGCCATAGGATGTGCTACGACTAAGCTGCATCCAAGTCGTGGCCCAGCTATAGATCAAATATTGCCAAGCCGTAGAATAGAACACAGTTCAATCGTGAATGTGGAGAAAATTCTAGGTAACTACGGCTAAGCCATAGTATATTTTACGGCTAAGGCGTAAAGTCATGGAAACTTAGGATTAAGTAGGTACTATACGAGACCTTGTAAAGCCTTAGTTTTTGAATCCCTTTACCCTCTTAACTGGCCCAATGGAATCATTAAATACCATGAAAAGTCTTAAGGCCTAAGATTCTTTCATGGAGTGTCATCCATTTGTTAAACACCTCCCCATGGATATTGGTTTAAAGGACTTAGATACATATTTTCGACACAATGTAACACCAAATGAAAGATAACTGTGTATCGGATAACTTAAAAATACATCAGCATGCACGGTTAGAAACAATAGATGACTAGACGAGGGTTGATTTGTAAAACTACCTTGATTCTATTATTTGAATTGCATAGTACATTGGGTTACAATTATTGCCTTCTCTTATTTCAATAATGATTTTGATTTGAAATGATCATGTACCAATTAATTCTATTTTAATTGTTTTTAATACACGTTTTACATTGACATTGACTTTGAATTGAGTATGAATGGAATATATGAATGAATTCAACATATATTGTCTTGTATTGTTTTCAATGAATGAATTGCACACATTACTCAAAGTTCAATTGAATGAATCTAATTGTTCTGGCTTTACTCAGCCTCAGCTTTATAATACCCCGCGGGGTTGACCTTGTTGCAATAATGAACGATGGCCCTGAAGTGTGCTTTGGAGCTTCCGGACTCTATATATGAAAAGACCTATTCGTACCTTAGCCCCGTCGTTGGTATTTTTAATGTAAAGATCCCTAAAGAGAGGATATGACAAATGTAGTAGCTACATTGTTAAGTATTTCTATTAATTTAATCTCATGGCACAATTATTCAATTGCACAATATGCCTAGTATACTAAATTGACATCTGTAATCACACGTTAATGATTCTTGTAGATACAACGTGTAGTATTTTGATTATGCTTATACCTTGCTGGATAGTCTTATTCACTAGTTGTTTATAGAGTTATAGTCCCAGATCCAAATTCCGATCTTGAGAAGATCGAAAAAAATTCAGAGAAGGCCTTTGAGAACCCCTTTGGCCTAGATGAGTGGATGGCGGATCATTTTTTATCAATCCACCACGCAGAGTGTCAAAGAGTAAGTTTAGGCCTCATTTTGGGATGTAACTGCATCTAGGGTTTCATGACTCGCATTAGTTTTATTTTAATATGCATGGGTCATGACCCCTCGTATTTTGAAACTGTGTAACTTCTCTTTCTTATTCAAAAACTTTCTTCCATTTTGTAAAGACATACTTCATTTTAACTCTTACATACATAGATGTGTTTGAGTATGGTGCTCTGATCACTTGATCCATGATTGATTGTTATTGACAGTTTTCTCATATTAAATGCTTGGACAGATATTCACTAATAACATCTCACACATGTAAGTAATATGACTATCCTTGTGTAATTTCACTTAGATTCGAGTTCAGGTGTAAATTACACGGGAGTACGTGTGTCATTTTTTGGGTTTTAATCCTAACATCTGAATTCTTGAGCTCAGGTTATGACACAACCTGGGCCCGAGAATCCGCAGATTAAAGTAAATCTCGAAGCATGACATGCATACTCCCATAAAATTTCCACCTATATCTAAGTCTATATGGAACTCCTGTCACGCCTCAAAATCCGAGGTTCTTGGGACCCTCAAATCACGAGGCATGACGGGTCTACAAAAAACTAGAGCAAAAGAAAATTTTAATTGTTAAATCTCATTATACAATAATTACATGTACAAAATAACTCCAACACATGCTACTAATGTTTAAAGCAAAAATTCTCACAACTCATTCCTCAATCTAGGTCTCGTATACAAGCTAAGTATCCTCCATGTCCAGTTCAACTACGGAAATCTAGGGAAAAACAAAGGGGGGTAGTACAACTCTGCAAGAAGACCTACTATGAAACAGTAACAAACGGGTAACAGTCAAGGTACCAAATTTGAAGCCATGGTTTCGAACAAATCAACAAGGAGGGGAATACAGCAATCTCAAAGGTGATAAAGTCGAATAATATGATCAAATCAAATACAAATTGGCAAAAAAATTGGATTTCAGCAAAGTTTATACAAGACAGAGCGAATAAACAAAACAATCCAACAATTAATCAAAATTATTACAATTTAGGAGCAACATCATAAAACCAAACTAAAGATAAGGCATCTTTACAGTAAACAAATAACAAAGCGTGCTCGCCAGAATTAAGCTTGCACCAAACACAAGGCACTTGCTAGGTACAAGCCATTTTTTATATCCAAAGTTTGCACGAAGTCTGAGATACCGGTAATCTCCAAAACAAAGTAGGAATTAACTACAAACTAGTAATGTCGCACAAAAGGGTCCCAATCCCAATGTCATATCCAAAAAGGGCTAAAATCGGCGTGTGAGCATACCCACGATACGTTGCCCATACTTTAGAAAATGCTTTGAGATCAAAGATGTACGAGCAACAAAATCCCATAATTCATGAATATCAATTTTCAAACAAAGATCAGGTTGGAGACATAAATCGAGCCATACATCATCGAAATTTTGAACAAATCCAACCTTCTCAGTTAATTTCAAACACTAACACAAAATAATTCATTTTATAGAAAAATGGTTTCAATGGGACCAATATCAAGTCTAAAAATGAACAAATCCAAAACAAATCAAATGACAATTTTCTGACTATATTGATTGCACGATGATATCAATCAAATCCAATGATTATCACATCAAAGGTAACAAAATTCCTTGGAGCTCTATGATTATTTCAATAAATTTCAAAATTACAATTTAAAGCATAATTGAGACAAATAATAGAAAACTCAAGTACTAAGGTAACATAGTAAGACTACTCGCCTGGATCGACGGTGATTAGCGAATCTGACCTGACCTGACCTGGATGTCCAAGTGTCTTAATGTGAATGCCTATGAATGATCGGTTAATAATAATTAAGATTCGGGCTCATGTACAATTCAATGGATCAAGTTTAGGTACATGTTTTTATTCAATAGGTTGACACATTCTAGTTTGGGACTAGGTTAGGATATGCAAGTAGGCCCTAGGTGATATCATGTTATGCACAGATCTGAGGTGGGCCAGAAGTAGAGTGGGTTGTATGCATGCTTATAAACTGAGTGGATTTGGGCTCGGGTGAGGTAATGCAAGTGAGCCTGAGTAGTTTGGGTCAAATCATATATTAGAAAATTAATGAGTGGGCCAAATGAAGTGAACCTGATCCAATGAATGATGTGGGAAAACTAATGAGTGGGCTCCAGAGTTTGGAGGTCTAAAGGACAGCACAAGTGGGATCTAAGGTTGATAAGTCTTGTTTGCATTCAACTGAGCATGGGTTCAATGAGTTCAACTGGGTTGGACTGGGTTTGTTAGTGGTGACGTAATGGGTGAATGAGCCTAAGAACCTTGAGTTACTTTAACATACCAGGTGGGTCACAAAAGTTTAAAAAAATCATACGTTGCTTACTAATGAATAACATGTATTAAGAGATGGTGCAGAACAGTTACTGGATGGGCTGTTTTGGTTTACAGAAGAGAGAAAGAAGAAGGAAAGAAAGAAAAGTTAAGAAGAGGAGAAAAGTAAGAAGAGGAACGAAGAAGAAGAAGATAAAACAGGGAAGAGATGCAGAATAGAGAAAACGGAAAAGAGAGAAGAAGAAGAAAAGGAAAAGAAATCAAGGAAGTAGAGACATAAAATCAGCGGGGAAGAGACAAGGAGAAGGAAGGAAACAGAGGAGGAAAGAAAAGAAGAAGAAAACAGTGAAGAAAATGAACCACGTTCAGTTGCAGAGAGGGTGTTTCAGTCTTGATTTGGTAAAGGAGGAAGAAGAAAAGAAAACGGGGAGGGAAAAACAGAACAGAAGAAGAAGAAAGATGTAGAGAGGGAGAAGAAAAGTCAGACGAAAAAAGAAGAAGCAGAACACAGGAAGAAGCAGAAGAAGGAAAAAGGAAACAAAGATGAAGGAGAAGGAAAAAAAGAGAGAAACAGATGAAAATGTGGAAAATCGTGTGGCCCGCATGCCACGAGTCCCACATCAGATTAATTAAGGTAGATGCCAACAGAGAGATTGCAATCTCACTTTAGTGTAAGACTTGATTTGAGCCCCATAATAAGGCTCCCAATAGGATCGGTGGATGTGGACTTTTAGTGGAAGATGTCTTTAGTAAGTATGACTCTTTGGGACTTGTCTATATAAGGATAAGGGAGCCATAGGATTTGGATTATTATAATTATTATTCTCTCCATTCCCATAGGAAAGACAAGAGGCGAAGAGATCTACGGGGCTTCCCTTCACCGGAACACACATAGATCTCCGGCTGCATGACGGAGTCTCCTTATCTAGATCTATCAGAAAAAGAAGAAAGGAAAACTGGTTGCAAACCCAGTGAGAAAAGTGGAGAGGAAAGAGAAGGAGAAGATGAAATGGGTCCTAGGATCAACGGTGAAGGTGACATCAGAATGAGAGTATGCAGAGATGGAAGTCAGGGGGTGAGTTAGTGACTGGTGGACCAGAGGTTGTAGAAAACAAATTGAAGAAGAAGTAAAGGAAGGAAACAACAGAGAAAAAGAGAAAGAGAAGAAGGAAACGGTGAAGAAGAAGGAGCAGTAAAAGATGAAGAAAAATGCAATGAGGGAGAAGAGGAATCAGATGAAAGAAGACAGAGGGAAAAACAAAAAACAAAAAGAAGAAGAAAAGAAAGAAGAAAAGGAAGAAATAGGAACAAAAAGGACCGGTTGTAGCAGAAGAAGTAGCAAGGAAAGAAGAAAGGAGGAGAAGAAAGCCAGAAGAAAAAGTGAAAATGAGGAGAATAAGAAATTAACAAATTAACAATCATGTTGATGGAGGTGGAATATTAGTACCAAAATTGTAACCATGGAAAAGAAAGGGTTAAAGGTCTGAGAACACATGCCTTAAAAGACAAAGGAAACCTCGGAAGAGAGCGCTTGGAGAGGAGAACACTCAAATGTGACAAGAGAGGAGAGGGATAATGTCCTTATATAGGAAAAGAAAAGAGAGTCCCCAAAAGAACAAGAGTCTTAGCCAAGGAGAATAATCTAGGTTGGACTTTAAAACACAAGTTAGAATTAAACTCAAATTCCTATGTAGAGTTGGGATAGAAAAATAATAACAAGAGACCTAATTAATTTGAGTATCTTGGTTGAGCCAGACTCCCTAATATGCCAAATTCTAACAAAAAATAGTTCCACAAATAATTTTAAAATTTTAAATAACACAAATGTATGTGGGGTCCATCACGGATCAAATCAAAGGTTAAGATTAATTTTAATTGAAAATAAAAATTCAGGTTATTGCAACTCCATAAGGGATATCACATTCTAACACGTGTGAGGTACATAACGGACATCTATTCAAGCATTCAATACACGAAAGCCTGTTAACATCACCTGAAATTTTCAACTTTATAATAAACATTTTAATTGTATCATTTCACACACAAAACAGTCCACGCCTAAATATTGAATATACATACCAGATATATCACTTCTAACTATAACCTGAACATCCATGCTACATGATGTGTACTTGTAAGCATCTAGATACAAGGATGAACATTTATACAGGTCTATACAAAAGATATAAACACTATGGACAGGAATAAAGGATATACAAGTCTATGTTAAACACTATACAAGTAACAGTTTATATGCAACTAGTGCAACATGATCATGATCCCCAAAAACCAAAATACAAATTCCTAAATGTGCCTATGTCGCTCTCCGGCCTCTGCTGTCCACTCATCAAGACCTGAAGGAAACGTTGTGGTCTCCTCCTTAGTCTCCTCAACCTCGGCGAGACTTGTATCAAGATCTAAGCCTGTAATACTAAATAGATAGCTATAAATAAGGCTATTAAGCAAAAAATAAGCATGCTTAAGTTAGTACAAGTTGTAACTACCAGAACTAATTGACAGATGATTATAAGAGATCAATTTAAATCTACTATGCAATTAGGCATTGAAATAAATCATGTTAAAAGAATTAATAAGTAAAACACAATCAATTGGCTACTATATATAGCTAAATACTCCTGATAAAGATCCTATCAGTGGGAACACCAGTGCCCATGCCCGATTACATCTGAGTCCATAGTTTATGGATTTTGGTGTTCCAAATACCATTTATAGTGGTAAACAATCAATCCACGCCACAATTGACCCCGGCGACTCTTATAAGGGTGAAGTTGAGTAGAGCATGACTAATTCGATTTAATCAGTATAAATTGAGTAAGATTTTAATCTAAGTCAATCAATTTCCATTTCAATCTAATTTAGTCATTCTTAGTCAATTCATTTCAAAGCCATTATCAATTAAACAGTAGGATAATCAATCAATTTACATCATTATAAACAATTATTCAATAACCACTAGAACAATCAATCAATATAACATCATTGTAAACAATGATTCGGTAGCAACTTAACAGAGCAATGATCTAGTATAGTAGTATGGAATGCAATTTGATATGTGGAATCAAAGAATTTATTAGCTAATCCTATTTTAATAACCCATACCCTCTAACTGTGCATTTCGATATTGTTTTAGGTTATTTAATTCACTACTATCTTTGCTTCGTATTACGACTTGGAGCGAACCTACGTATCCTAGGGTGAGGGTTGAAGCCCCGCCCCAAAAAAAAAAGTCCATTGAGGGCATAGGGGCCTTTGTCCTAGCCCCCAGTAAAAACTTCCCTGAGCCCCCATTTCGTGTACCCCTTCTCGTCTCTTTCCCGCCCTCTCTAAGAAAAAAAAAATATCCAAATCTCATTTATTGTCTTTCTCCCTTCCTCTTTCAAAAATCCCCAAGTCTACAGAATCATCTCAGGCGACCGGCATCGTCATCGTAGCATAGCACCACCGTTGATGTCCCTCTCTCCGACAGGTATATCTCACGCCTCTGGTCTCTCTCTCTCTCTCTCTCTCTCTCTCTCTCTCTCTCTCTCTCTCTCTCTCTCTCCCTTCCACTTTGCCCCATTTGATGCAAATATACTGCAGAAATTAAAATCATGGATATTTGTAACAGTGGACTCTGAACAAGAAACTTGAGAGAGAAATCTCATTTCAGAATGCACAGATTGTCCCATCCGGCATTGATTCATCAACTTGCTTTTGTTTTATCACAAAAAATACAATCTTGTCTCATCGTGTACACCGGGGACTCTTGATGAATGATGAAGACCATTAATAATGATACGACCCACTGCAGATAAAAGACCAAACTATGATTGTAAGGGTCTAGGTGGGCCAATGCCCTGAGGGATGGATCTTGATGATGGTTGGGCATTAGGCAAAAGGGTTTGGTCATCATACCACCCAATTGGGGGATTGTTGATTAGGACCTGAGAACATGATGAAGCAGTGATTGGCAATTCAGATTCTTACTTAACTTACGAAACTAGGTTTTTTTCTAATCATGCTAACAAGTAACAAGCACATATGTGAGTAGAAGCTGGTATCGCTAGGTGGACCTTTGGGAAAGAACAGAGTAGAACTGTATGTAATGTTCAGTTTGCATTCTAGGTGTTTGCTAAAATTCCATGTGTTATTGCTGAATTACTTATCTTTGGTTCTGATACTTAAAATTAATCTAAACATGATGAAATCTCTGTACATTGTTGTAGCTGATGCTAAATTTTAGTCACCTACCATTTAATAGCAAATTGGGATCAAAGTGGGGGGTTGAATTTATAGTATTGACTTGGTATTGGTTACATACTATCGTAAGCCCCCCTCAACCAAAAATCCTAAGTCCGCCGCCAGTTACGATATATACAATGTGTATCAAAGTTTCCTAAACCAACACCCTTAGTTAAGTGCTCGACTTATGAGTGTCAATACATGAATAATCTTAGCCAAGATTATTCATGCATATTTTAATTTTCATTGGGCTAATTATTAGTTTAAGGATTCTAAAACTAAGGACCTATCGGGTCTTTTGGTGTCCTAAAGTCCTACAAGTCACTTTTATATCATAATTAACGTCTGGCCTAATTATAAAGTGTTTGGGAATCAATTGGAGTAGATATGGAACCCCTAGGTTAAATTAGAAGTGGTCTAGAGTTGACCCTTCAAAGATTACAGAACCCGCTTAAGCATGGCTCCAGGGGCGCTCGAGCACCTTTGGTTTCGTTTTGATAAGTTACAATTGACGAGTTTTTTGTCAAGTTTCAACACCCGTGCTCGTGCACGTGCTCATGCGCTCCAAAATTCTATCTGCAAATTCTGTAACACACTCTCTTCTTCTTCAATTCATTTCAATACCTGCGTGGAACCACCAGTTCCCCCCATTCATTAATTATTCAATTTTTCACTCCTATCCATCCACCAATCCATTCTATATATTTCCATACCATTCCATCTTCTCATTATAGATATATATATATAACAATAATGGAAAGGCTGATATAACATTGGATCTTGAAATAAATTATAGAATCAAACACTACCAGCAGGCATTTATCAGAAATCAGCTTATACTTGCCTAATTCACAGCTTGGTAACCGATCCCTTTTGCTTAGCTCAATTTGAGAAGAAAGAGACCCAATTTCTAACCCTAGCAACAAAAAATTAACACAAAAAGATGAAGTGAGATACATGCAAGCCTAATTAATCTCTCACAACTCCTGACGTAACCAAATTCTGAAGGAAGAATGATTGAACTCACCAACCAGCTGTAGAGATTCAATTGAATAAGAAACTCATGCTCTTAACCAAACATGAGAAGAGGAAGATACTGATGACGATGTAGGGGTGGAATCTCCACTCCTAAGTTACATGCAACAATCACCACCTTGAATTTCAAGTGAAATTGGAGAGGGGAAGAAGAAAGGAGTTCCCAGCAGAATTTCTGTAAAAGAATGGTCAACTGGAGAAGTTGGGTTCCTTTATATTACAACTTTTCTGAATTTTATAAGAAAGCCCAATTTTTTAGTATATTTTCAGTTTAAGTCATAAAACGGAATGGTGAAACAAAATTTATGTAGCCGACCTCAACATGGTTGCGATAAGGCTTTGATGATGATGATGATTTTCAATTTAAGTCGATTTGAGGTCAACTGATTCAAATGAGGTCAAATGAGTTTGGGTTCAACATGAAAGTTGACGAGCTCGATAAGACTAACGTGACGGCATCAATATGATGTATGTATGATGTGAAAAAATAAAATCTAAAATTATGAAAAAGGGCGTCATCTACCTATTCTCGATCCGAACTCAACCCAAAGGACCCAAGCAAGAGAAAAACAAAAATAATTCTAACTCAAATAACACTAATCATAATTACTTAAATTAATATTAGATTAATTAGTATTAATCAATCTGAATTAACCACTAATCAAGCTTAACCCGGGTTGGGTTGTTACAATTTGTGTGTCTTTGCTTCCCTGCGACTGTAGACTTTTGAAGTTTTTTTTGTGAATATCTCTGATCAAATTTCTCATGACAAGGAATTAATGATTGAAATTGTGTTTTCAGTCCATGATGACAGTGCTTTCATGTTCTAATGCCTTCCAGATTTGTGGCAGACTCTTCGTTTTGTTTCATATAATTGTCTATATCTCATG
Organism: Sextonia rubra; assembly: GCA_037013555.1. Lineage (NCBI taxonomy): Eukaryota > Viridiplantae > Streptophyta > Magnoliopsida > Laurales > Lauraceae > Sextonia > Sextonia rubra. Next base: position 74,083,587 of record JASUAD010000001.1, read on the forward strand.
GTGTCCAAGGTTATTTTAATGTGTTAAAAAAGTAACACCATCATGCTGACCATCCATTGGAAGGCTTTTAACTGATGGTTGGAATCACATTCAGTTGTCCGGATTCACTTTCACTTAAGTTACAGTTGACAAGGCATCTCTTGTTATATTTTCTTTATATATATATATTGGATTATTGAGGACATATCTCTACTTGAAATTCTTTCTAGCATTTTGGTCAAGTGAGGATTTGATTGATTCATTTAATTAAGATATAAATTATGTTCTCAGATGGGTCATATATTTGAGTTTGGAGATGAGATTTAATTCAGTTTGATTAGTTCACATTGTTTCCCTTTCTTTGACCATTCTACATTTAGTTGATGATGAACAAGAAAATGTAGTGGATTTTCATTTCTAAGAGTTGCTTGTAACCAACGGTTTAGAGCCATTTTTCTATTATCAATAGATTTGAGACTTTTGGCCTATATTTGACGATAACTGCAGATAAGTTTCCTTTGATTTCAGTGGTTTCTACCTTTGTTTGGGAGGTTCTTCAGGTTCAAGTTTGGAATGGAAATGGATTATTCATTTTGGGATCTTCTGCCTTTGACTGTCCTTTTTATGCTTACTGATTGAGAGCTGCCGTTTATGTATCTCTGAGAAGGACTGAAAGATCAAGTGGACTTTAGCTTATATGAGTTCACCACAAAAGGTTAATGTTCATCATTTATTTTGGGTTACATCTGATGTGATCTATTTTGGATTTATGTTTAGGTTACATCTACCGAGGTGACTTGAACTCCAGTCTCCAGACTATGAAAGTTTCTGCGTGTTGCAAGCATTTTGCCGCCTATGATTTCGAAGACTGGGAAGGTGTTGCTCAGTTCCATTTTGATACAAGGGTGATAATAACTTCTAACAATAGTTTCTTATTGGACTTGCAAGTACATAACAATGTTGTTTAGGCTTTACAATTTTGTTATGCTTGAATTCATACCTACCTCCATTTGAGACATGTATGCACCACATGGTTTGCATTTATATGTGCATACCACATAAACATCCAAATCTAGTGGTTTAGGCTATGAACATTGGGTAACTATGATCTCATTACCAATATTTTTTGGGGGGATAACTTGCTATAATTTTCATGTTTCTTTTTTATTTATCAGCTGGGAGGCTACCCTTGACTCCGTACTCAAATGATTATATCAACCAGCTTCCAATGACATCTATGCAAATGAAGCCACATTATGAAACTGGGGCACCCTGGAAGAACCTACAATTTCTTCTATGGCACCATTGTCTATTCATGCCCTCCTGTTTTAAACTGTGGAGAGACTGAGCTTGAGCACTGAAGGACTGAAGGTTGGAGAGACTCAGACTGTGGAATTCAAGTTGGATGTTCTCAACAGGTTTAGCATGGTGACAGATTCAGCTTATGTTGTTTTGCCCTCAGTACAGCACACTGTCATGGTGGGAGATGAAGGATGTTAAATTCCCGGTTAATGTTAGATATCTTAAGTAGAAGATCAAATAAGATTTGTCTTTTATTTCCTTTTTAATGGGAATGATTCATCAGAGGGTTGAATAATAAAACACTGTTATGGAGCTTCCTTTTTTCTTGAGTTTATTTCAATAAAAATTATAAGAAACTAATGACTTTTTACATCTGCCCTGCGTTCTTTTGTTTTAAAAATTTTGTAAATGATGATCATGTTAGTGAATCTTTTGCTTATTGCAGCATATAGACTAGTGAATGCGAAGATGCAAAATTCTGCATCAAGCTGGTCTCATTATAAATGGGTTATCACTTCCAACAATCCAACTTTATGAAAGCCATTAAAAAATTTGGCTGAAAGCCACCTTAATAGATTTTCATTGAACTCTTTTTTTTTTCCTACAAAAACCCCTCTAAAGCTAATGCAATCTCCCCTGTTTCAAAAAGTTGACATTGCGGATTGAGTCAAAGGACAACTGCAGGTCATATGAGGCAAGTAAAAATGAACTTGTTGAGAATTAGGTAGGTACTCACCAGTCACCCCTTCATGTGCATAAAAAATCTTAAAGCTTCTATTCTGTTCATTCATATACATGAAAATCATCATAATTTAGATATATAGGTTCCTTCAGTGGACTTGATTCCTCTGAGTAATTGCCAATCACTTTGATGAATTTTTTACAATAAGCTGGCAAATTTTGCATATAGGGAATTTTTTTTTTCCAAAAGGAAAAAAGATGAAGAGGAAAGAAGTCAACCATCACATTCACATTTAACTAATAACTGTCATAAAGTTTTACATTCAACACCACATTCATCGAGTAATGAACTTGGCTAAACTGATACATGCAACGCAACCAATTTAAATTTGTCATGTAGGCCACAAATATCACACAACAAATAATCAGAAATAAATACAAAAGTTTGCGAGGAAACTCCACATCTGCCTTCAACTTTATGACAATAGAATTCAGCATTGTTTCTTGATGCTCCAACTTCATCTAAAGAACATTCAGTCTTGCTTCCACTCGCTCCAACCTTGTTGATAAATTATAAATTTCTTCATAAGAAATGCTTGATCTGTTTACAATGGGATTTGCATCTTCCATTTCATCAATGAACATTTCATCTTTCCAAATAAACATACCGCAACCACTTTTGCCCTACAAACATATTTAAACTAATTAATCCTTTGAGTTGAATTTTATTTTAATGTATTAAACAAAAAGAAATACTAAACTTAGGGCATTTCCAAAACTTTCAGCTATGTTTTTTCGGGGTATGCGAAGTTTTTAAAATCATATATCCATACCCATTGGGGCATTTTGGAGTCCAATTCAAATTCCGAGCATGACATGAATTTAGCCTACCTAAAAATAAAAAAAATAATAATAAAATTGCATGATACATCACATAAACAAATCAATGGACCACCAATGAATAAAAAGGGAAATTTTAAAAATGGGCACTTACTTGTGGATGATTGTGTCACCATGAGTAAGATTTTCCAGTTCCTTAATCTAAAATTAAAATTGATATCATCACATTAAATAATAATTTCTAAAAAATAAGGGCCAACTTTACAGATGAGAGTGTGACTAGGGAAAGTCTATCTAATGCTTAGAATTCTTCAACTCTGCTTTTTTATTTTGGTTTGGAAGGCCATTTCAGACTTCACCAAGTGTTCTTCAAATCACGCGGACTCAAATGAGTATGAATAAATGAGAAACACATCACCCTCTCTCCTCCACACCGTAATCATATCTTCCATTCTTAAAAGAGTAGTTCAAAAGGGATTTTCTGCACAGTTGCAAGATCCAATATTCAAAATTTAGTTTTAACAAAATATACTAGAGCTTGAAATAACTACATACAAAATGCATTTGCTCCCTATCCCATCAAACAAACTAAGGGATTTGATTTGAAAAGCAAGTAGTTCTATGGTTAGGAATAGGTGGTGGCTTGGTGCCTGAAAAGCAATTCCACAGTATTCTTGGGCCAAAGTGCATCTGGGATTCGCATTCCTCATATAGCCAAACCTTATGTCCTGAATTAGGGAGCATATGCAGCAGTTGAAAAACAAAACGAATCCCTTCATCATCTATGTACTCTGCTCTATTTGTATTAATGCTTATCCTCCTTATGTACTTGCTGCCGGCAGCCATGGATTTGCAGCATTTGAAAGAAAAACGAAAACACCTTGCTGTCGGCAACATCCCATGGCCTCTGGCATTGACAAGGGCCGGGCGTCGTGCCATTCTCGGTTATGGTTGCTGCCGGCGACATCCCACGGCGGCCGACATTGACAAGAGCCGGGCATGGTGCCATTTTCGGTTCTGGGTGGAGGGAGAATGAGAGAAGAAAGAAAAAGGGGATTAAGAAAAAATAATAGAAAAAGAGAAACAGGAAAGAAGAAGATAATCTTGGCCTCCGGAGCTCGGCGATGCCGCCCGGAGGTCGTTGAGAAGGGAGGAGATGAAGAGGAACGAAGAAAGGGAGGTGGAAGAGGGAACTAAGAAGGAAAAGAGGGTCTGGGGTCTTTTGAAAGTCTTTGGAAAAGGAGGAAGAGAGGGGCATTTAGTGTTTTTTTTTTTAAGTGAAAATTTTGCCGGAAAATGTGAAATCTAACCAGTTCTCCTCCTCTCATATAAATGTGAAAAACTTAAGTCTTCATTTGAAATGTAGTATTTTTTTTTCATTATTTGAAATATTTCAAAAAATTAGACCTTAATCTAAAATTTTCTCCAAAGATTTCCGCTTTAATTTTGACAGATGGTTATAATTTTGACCACATGTTATACAACAATAGTTTAAAACTTTCATGTGTTCTCACACTTCCCGCTTTTCCACTCTTATCCTACTCCTGCTAATTTATCTTTTCATGCAACAACTTGCTTTTGTATAAGTGCTGTCCTTCTTATCCTATATAATTCATGATCTCTCATGTAACTACTTTCTGAATTTGAAAACTTTTGGATTCTCTTCTTCTGTAGATATGTATTTGAAATGGTTTGAATTCTTCACTTCCTTGTTCATCAATCAATGTCGAAGAAATGGAGATGAATATCTATGATATAAAAAATTTCATGTAGTTTCTTTATCATGATTCTTTATCGTGCAGTTTTTGAAATTAAAATTGAAATTTTTCTTTTTATATTTGACAATTACATTCAAGCAATATATTTAAAAATCTTAAATCACAAACTATCATGGCAAACTTATGTCTTTGTTGCTTAGTTACTTTTATCATAGCATTTGCATGTATATTACACTTGCTAAGCACAAGCACGTTTGGCTAGCAAATTGATCAGCAATTCATTTATTTTATCTATAAATAAAAGTTATAAAATTTAATGCTTCTATAGTAATCAATATAGGGCACCAGCTAGGGGATTAGTTTTATTGGATCAAATACCTCGGGGATAGCCACATCATGGGCGAAAAAAAAAACAACAAGCTCACTATTATTAGAGTGAATTTTGTTGGGATGTCTATACAAAAGAGAAACATTTTTTAAGATGTTTTCGTGAGTGAACCCAAGGAGCCTCACAAATTTCTCATGTGCCTACTTGTCAGAAGTTCTGGACTCATTTTTTCTCAAGGTAATGGTTGAGAGAATCATTTTAGATCCTACACAGAGCCACGCATGAGATTATATATTACTCTAAGGGCTTGTTTGTGTAGAGGGATGGAAAAGGAAACTCTGCAAAATGGATGTTCCGACACGGGAGATAGGATCGTCAAATCTGCACCTATCACAAAAAATAATGCAAAATTCCCATCTCGTATCTTCGCTGCCCTAAACAAGTCCTGGCACCTTGTCTCCCCCAGTTTCACGGCAATTCTCTCTACACAAATGCACCCTAAAAGGGTCATTTTTGCCACTCTCTAGAAGTGGCCATCTGATGGTAAGGAATCCAAAAAAGAACAACCCGTTTAACCTTTTTTTTTTTTTTTGGTAAACCGTTTAACTTACTTTTATTATACCCTTTATTTCACTTAGGGTTGTAAACGGATACCCGATTCTCCGATCATTTGAAGGTTTTAACCCATGAAAAATCGAGTTCGCAACCTGTTTTAGGCTCCGATTCATAAATGGCTCCAAGTTCGAAACCCAATTTCGATTCCAACTAGTAAATGGGTTTGGTTCTGAGTTCGTATGTGTTCCAACCGGTAGAACCAGGACCCGGTATAAGAGCTTTTAATATTGCAACTTATAGCTCAAAATCAACTTCAATTTCATATTTTTATATTTAATTTTAAAGATAATAAACTTGATGCATTGTTATAAGTTGAACAAAATCCCCAATTTAAAAAAAAATTTAAAAAAATTAAGAAAGTTTAAAAGATACCAAAACCAATTTTGAAACCAAGTCCTAATTCTCCAAACAGACCCAGTTCTCAAACCAAATCCAAATCCTCTTATTGGAAGTGGGTCTAAAACCAACAAAATCAATTTCAAGTTAGACCTGGTTCCAAAACCAGAACCGTCATTTAGAAAAGAGTCCAAATCCCAATTCACCGTGGACCCGTTCCAAAATCGACCCTTACACTCCTTTCCACTGGATTCTTTTATAACAATTGGAAGACAAAATAGGAGGAGAGAAACCATTCTTCATTACATCTTTTTTCTTCCCTTTTTTATTTTTTAATAATGAGATACACCTATGATTAAATCCAATCGGTTTAAATTTTATAAGATGGGCCTAACAGAATGTGTAATATTTGTAATATTGTTTAAGGGAACTGCTTATGAGTATAATAGTGGGGAATGGGTCCCATGAACAGTCTAATAGTAGGGTCTTTTTAAAACTACCTTGTGAATTGTGATAGATGGGTACAACTGGATCATTGGGTCCAATATTTGGAAATTAAAGAGTGTGTGATTAAGGATGGCAATAGGGCGGGGCAGGTTCGGGTCGACTCAATTGTCAATTTCGCCATGCCATACAGCCCCATGACAAAGATGGGTCGGGTCAATTTAATTATGGTTTATTATCTCTTTTTTTTAAATTATTAAGAATATATGTGTCTAAGGGGATTTGAATCGATGATCAGTGAGGCAAACATTCTTCATCAATGTACACTAAGTAATATATGGGGTAAAGATATATGGTGTGGGGTGGGTGTATGGACTCAAAAAGCCAGACTCAACTCAGGTTAATGTATGAAAAACCATACCCAACCCAAACCCTACAACATCTTACGAAACCCGCCCCTAATAGGACTGGGTTAGGGCTAGTCCCAGTTTAAACCAAACCAATTGTCATCCCTATGTCTGATTTCTATCCATGAGTAATAGCATGTTCATCTTGCTGCTAAACATTTGGATAAGGCATTAGATATGCTATAATTATCAATTATCATGACTCAATCTTAATTAAAAATTATCTGGGGAGTGAACAAGGAGGCGCGCTTTGCACAAAACTATCCTTATTTGTCAGGTTTACTTGAAGGATGCCTTTGCTATTTGCATTAAATGTCGTTTTGTAAAAGATAACTTTGTTATTTGCATAAATCTCACATTAAATCGGATGACAAGTGTTGTGCTCCTATAGGCCTAAAAAAAGGTCTTTTCTTGCCAAAAACACCAAGGTGTCAATCCTCTTATTAAAAACCCCACCAGTGAGGTGGTGGGACCAAGGTCAACATGGAGATTTTTCCTCAAGAAATCTCAATTCCATGTAAACCTCCTCTCTATGTATCTATTGAAACTATCCAAGCTTGGCCCTTAAGAATAGCGAGGTTGAAATTTTTAATCTTTTGAAGTAAACTAAAAGCCGTCATTTAAACGACTTTTTGAAGGCAAAGCTCCCTTGTCACAGGTCCAATTGTTAGGCCTAATTAAAAAGATTTAATTAGTAAAAATCTATTATCAAAATATTAGCAAATATATTTCAAACCAGTTTGAAACCACTAGATCTCTTTAAGCCTTCGCCATCAGTAGTTTGTGCAATTTGGATTTTTACTAAGTGGGCCAGACAATGAATACTTACGTCTCTCATTAACATGTTTCCTCTTATAGTCGGTAAATCTTAATCTAAGATCTAGACTCTAGTAATGACATGTCAATAGAAATCCAATAAAAAGGTTGAAGTTGCTTGAATTTCTTGCTTTTATCTTTCTTCTCTCTCTTTCTTCTCTCTCTATTTTGTCTGCTATGGGCTTTGTTATGGACATAACTAATACACTAAAAGCTTTAGAACTGATAGAACACATCAAATTAAATCTTATAACTATTTAAGACTATAATAGACCATCATGCTTTTGCAACCGATGTCCTCGGTGGTTCTCACTCTGGCGGCAGGTTGCCCTTTTTTACCTTGGGATAGCTCACACTCTACTCCAAGTAGCCCCGTTCGCGACATCTCTCACTCTGATGGTAGGCAGTCCTTTTCCATTCTTTTTCTAGATGACTCTCACTTTACTCTGGGCAACTTTTTCCATGACTTAAACTTGAGATGAGATGTGGGGGTCAGAACGCGTCAAATTAAATTTTATAACTATTTAAGATCGTAAAAGGCTTCCATGTAGTAGAACCGATTGCTGGTGGAATTCATAATGTTCCACATGTGAACAACATTAAATTAGAAGAACTCGCTCAATTTGTTGTCCAAGATCACAACAAGTCTCTCTCTCTCCCACTCTCTCTATATAATTTTTCTCTTCCAATGATTTCCTCTTGTGCACTGTGCATCGGTGTCATTCCTCATGCAGGTCCTAGTGAAACTCATGAGTCTCGCCTTCCGTGATGATTCTTCAATTTATGCACTGAAAAATTCAGAATTCTTAATATTCTTGTATCTCATGTTCTCGTTTCAAGCATTTTTGATTTATTGATACATCTGATTGATGTTCTCATTTACCATATCCACTAATATATAATCCTGTTTCTTTAATTTGTGCACTGAAAATTTAGAATTCTTAATGTTCCCATTCTCACATTTTTTATTTTTCAATTTGTCCACTGAAAAATCAGAATTCTTAATGTTCCTGTATCTCATGTTCTTGTTTCAAGTATATTCTTATTTCTAGCGCATTTGATTAATATTCCTGTTTATCATGTATACTAATATATGATTCTGTTTCTTCAATTGGTGCACTTAAAATTTAGAATTTTGTTGTAAAATAGTAAACACAAAAACAGAGAAGAGTGGAGAGGAAGAGAGAGGGCTTTTTATTGAAGGATGTGTATGTACAAAATAGAGGAGGAGGATGATCTTATTTATAGAATAAGATTGATTCCTCCCCAAGTAATCTAATAAGGAAAGACTCTAACAATAAGTAATCCCCTTCTCTCTCGTGGGTCCCAATGGGCATCCACCTATGATAATATATTTTATAACACTCCCCCTTGGATGACCACTATTCAATGACAGTTGCTTCATTAAAACCTTGCAAAGGAAAAACCTAGCGGGATAAAAACCAAAGCGAAGAAAAAAAAGTAAAACGTTCTACAGGATCATTGACTTGGTGTTAGACATGCATAATGCTGCCTTGTTAAAACCTTAATTAGGAAAACCCAGTGGGATAAAACCTAGAAAAGGAAAAAAGTACAGCACACAGATGTCCTGGGTAGCATACTTCAGGATGCTTCCCCCTGATTGACTACTCCCCCTGATGATAACAACCTTTCACATAGCTAGGCATTTCAATCTTGAATACAAGTTTCTAGAATATTGTTTTTTTGGCAAAACTTCGTAAACTGATCATCCAGGTTGTTGCTTAAACGAACTTGCTTGACTTTAATCTTGTTATTCTTCTGGAGCTCATGAGTGAAGAAGAACTTTGGTGTAATGTGCTTCCTCGTGTCATCTTTAATGTATCATTCTTTAATCTGTTGAATTACATGCCTTATCGTTTTCGCAGATAATGCTCGGGGTACCTGTACTAAGAGGCAATTGACAAAAACTACAAATATGCTGAGTTAATGATTTTGCCCACACATAAACCCCACTGGCTTTATAAAGGGTTAAAATCTCAGCATGGTTAGAATAAGTAACTACCAAGTCTATTTAATTAAATACCAAAACAGGATGGCATTGCCATTAAGAAACATACAACATGTCTATGATCGACCCTTATGAGGATCAGGGATATATCCTAAATCTGCATATCCTACAAAATTTGAATTTTTACAACTATAAGAATAAAATATAAGCAAATATAGTAAGATTCGTTTGATATTAATCCAGTATATTTGAGTTGGTGTGAAACTATATATAGTAACTATATTTATAAATAACAAAATATCCCTTTAGAACTTCTCTCAATCTGCAAGATCAGACAAAATTCTCCTATAAATAGTCAATAGTTTTCTCGAGCACTTCTGGAGTCTTTATTAGATTTATGTCATTTACATGAACTTCTACAATTATAAATCTATTTAAGTATTTTATAAAGATACACGGGCAAATGAGATTGTTTTCATACCCTTTCTTAGATAAATATTCACTAAAACGATTGTATCATATGCTTCCGGAATGCTTCAAGCCGTACAATGAACGTCTTACTTATATTAAATACGTACTCTATGACTTTGCTTCAGGCAAAGTAAATCCTTCTGAGATTTTCATATATACGTCTGTGTATGTTTTTAATCCCAAGTTTTTGTAGGAAACCTTATATCATAAGTCTTGCCTTTTATCAAGTAATTTCATTCACTTTCCTTGCAAACACCCATTTGTAACCTACATGGTTATAGGTTTAGATACACTACGTCTATTGAGAGACTGTAATTCCTTAATGGCATCTCTCTATTTTGGCCAATCTGTTTTTTGTTGACATTCATTTATAGAACGTGGTTTTATATCCGAATCATCTTTCTCATTTTCCTTTAATATTTGTGTAGCTACCACATATGCAAATGCGTCATCGATGATAATTTCATTTCTATCACATCTCTCTTTTAAATAATTATAGAGATCTTTTCATTATCGAGTACCCATTGCCTCTTTAGGGGCTTTTGGAGTCTCTTCCAGGACTCGTGTCTCTTCCCAGACATTAATTTCTTTGGGAATATTAGAAAGAGTGGATTTTTCATAAATTCTTCGGTAGCATACCTTTTCTAGAGTATGATTGAGATATGATTGCTCATTTCTCCTCTTCTGGGGAGCTGAGTCTTTGAAAACAATAGGTCTACCACGCTTCTATTGTGTATAGATTCATTTGCTCCATATTTGGACTTTGTATCCTACAGGGACACTAATTTGTGCTTGTCCTACAAAGACATTAATTTGTGCTTGTGTGTTTATAACCGGTACATGTGACCTAGTCATTTTTATTGTATCATTAAAAGCATTAGGGGATTCGTTTGTAATAAGTGCACAATTCTCTGTACTTCATTCTCACATTGTGAAGTACATAGATCTAGATGAGACAAAGTGAAAGTATTCCACGCTAATTCTCGCTGTTCTTCAGGAATGAATTGTTCTACAGAAACAAGAGGTCCTTCGGGAACTCTCGCATCTCCTCCTAACGGCGGGAAGACTGTCTCATCAAGATGACAATCAGCAAAAACGAACAATGAATATATCTCCTATCATTGGGTCTAGATATCCAATAATTGGGGGTGAAGTATAACCAACATCGAGTCTACATTGCGGGCTCATGCAGATCACAAACCTTGTAACACTTCGATCCCCTTTGAGCCGGTTTAGTAGCTCATTAGTGTGTTTTTGTGTTGTTTATTTCTTTTGGTCTTGGTTTCGGATCTTGGATAGGTAGATGAGTAGCCTTTGACCTGGGATGGGATAGGTTGTAAGCCCTTTTTCGTAATTTTGCAATTGCTTTTAATGCATCATATTTGCATCATCTTGGCGTCAGCACGTGTATTTTGTTGAGCTCGTTATTTTCCATAACTGTCTCAAACCCATTCGGAGTCAATTCGAGGAGTTGGATCCTCATGTGACTTGAATCGTTAATAGCTTAAACCATCGGACTTTGTTTTAAACTCCAAAACTATATATATATGAGTCATCAGCACAGATGTCTTCATTCCTGCTCAATTCCTTCAACGTGCATGCAAACCCAGGGAGAGCTTCGTCTTCAGTCTCTCCTCTTCACTTCTCTTCCTCTGGGGTTGGTGTTGGGTTTTCCATCCACTTTGATTGGGTTCTCTCTCTCCCTCCTCTCTGTCTAAGCTTTGAGGCAAGTATAAGTACAGGACTGTATAACACATATGGGTATATTGTTTATTGCTATGATTCTCTTGTTCTTACATGCTTGACATGATCTACAGCCTAATTCTATCACTTTGGCATCATTGAAGCTTGTTTTGCTTCCTTTGCACAAGGAATTGCAGTCTCTGTAACTGTCCCGATTTCGTTTTCTGTATTATACGGCTAAGCCGTAATGTTGTACGGCTCAGAATCCAGAGACTCGAATTTTGAATTTTGTTTTATGGCTAGGCTACGGCTGAACCGGAAATTATTCTACGGCTGAGCCGTAAGCTAACCGTGACCCAGCCGTGAATGAACACTCTGATCAGTCGAAACTTTCTGATTCCAGTACTCTTACGGTGAAGTTACGGCTAAGCCGTAGACTCCACCGTAGCTCAGCCGTAAAAGGTATCAAATCAGAAGTGGAAGATGACCAGTTTAGCCGTGTTCTAAAGGAAACCACGGCTAAGCCGTTGTGTATCTTACGGCTAGGCCGTAAGCTGTCGACGGCTAAGCTGTAGGTCACCCACGGCTAAACCGTAAGACTTGGAAAAACTTTGAAATTAAACTTAGGATAATTGTGTGACCTTGTAGGGCTTATATACAGGAAACCACTCACATAAACCGGCCCAATGAATTCTTTGGACCGCATGAATAGTCTGTTAGGCTGTGACTCATTCATTTGAGCGTTGGTTTACTGTTAAGCACCTCCCCATGGGTGTTGATTTAAGGGACTTAGGTGCACGTGAGAATTACATTACAACACTTTGATGGCAATGGTGCATCGAATAACTTAAAACTACATCATCATGCATGGTTGTGACAGTGAACAACTAGATTTGAGTTGGCTTGTAATTACCCTTGATTCCGTGTTAATCTGAGATGCATTGCATATTGCTTACAGTTTTGCTCTCTGTTCTGCTGATCTATGTTTATGCATGACGAGATCATTTTGCTTTTGTTCTGTATAATTGTTTTATTCTTCGGTCTATACTATGCTTTGATCTACGCAGTGCTTTGAATCATTTTACGCTATGCTTTGTATACCTCTGGCTTTGTACATCTCTGATTCACTGGGTATTCCCAAGTGGCTCTGCCCAGAGATTTATACGTGAGGATAAGATCCGGCCTTTGCCGTCGGTGAGTCCAAAGCAGAAAATCTCTTTTCTTTTGGATTTGATTTGATTGGTATTAGTCTGGCTCTACTCAGCCTCAGCCCTAGGATGCCCGACGGGGTTACCTCTGGTTTGGTTCTCTGTTCTCTATATCACTGCAGCGTAACTTTGTCTTGGGACTCCGGAACCTAGGAAACCGAGACCCACTTGTACCCATGGCCAGGTCGGTGGTGTTCTCATCTGTCTGCTATGTCTGCTCTCTATGTGAGAGAATATGGTTAATGTAGTAGCCACTTAGTTCAGTATTTATATGTTTTGATTCATTATCATGCCTTACTTCTATGCACGATTTGCTTAGCATACTAATATGAAACTCTGTATTTAATCTTCTGTCATTATTCACGTTGATACTATGAGTGTTTCGTCCCTGTTACTTATAATTGCTGGATCGTTGTATTCATTGAGCTGTCTATGGTGTTGCAGGCACAGATCCCTTGTCCAGCTCCCCGGGGGTCGAAGAGACTGCAGGGCAGGACCTAGAGACACCCTCCGGTATGGCAGAGTGGGCTTGATCACTTCTGCCCAGTGCGTTCCTGCATATCATCAGTGTTTTGGTTTCTTGGGGATTTTGTATCTTGTACTTTGAACTTTGTTACTCTATATTATTTTTGTACATCATGTTTTTTTGGTGTGTACTCAGTCTTGTATTTGGTTGTATATCTATGTGTGTTATCTATCTTTTTCCCATTTTTGCATTTTGGTTTTCCGCTCGTTGTCTTTTGTTGTGCTTACTATGATATCTACAGCTTCCGCATTCGCTTGCTTCGCACGTGTTAGATCCCTTGTGTGCGTGTATTTGGACTGGGTTTGGATGCACATGCATGGGAGTACGTGTGTCACTGGTTTGGCTTTTCACTAACCCCCGATTTCTGGGCTCGGGTTGTGACATACGTATTGTATGGTATCAGAGCATGCTAGTTATAAGCATGTAGACATTTAGATTGCGGTGAGATGACGATGTCAACTATTTGACTTGGCGTCTAATAGGTGAATTCTTGGGGGTTGACTAACTTGGGGTGTTTTATATTTGTATTTTTTTTCTTTTTCTTTTGCAGGACAGTGCATCATGGCATCAGGATCAGGGTCTAGGGATGAGAATCAGCAGGGCCACAATGGCGAGAGTAGATCGCTACCCCCACCCATGAGTAGTGAGGAGCGTATGATGATGATGATGCAGTCCATGCAGTCTCTGCAGGCTTAGGTGGCATCTATATTGGACAGGCAGAGTCAGGAATCTCCGGCTGTGTCAGCAATTCATCGCGTAGAACAGCAAGTGATCTTCCAGCCCAAGGAAATGGATCTAAATGCTCTTTCTGACAAGTTCCGTAAACGTGGGGCTACTGAATTCCATGGTACCGAGGATGCATTGCAGGCGGAGCAGTGGCTGGAGCAGACAGAGGAGCCTTTCGATACGATTGTGTGCAGTAATAAACAGAAAGTAGTTCTCACAGCTTCTATGCTCAGGAGTGTAGCCAAGACTTGGTGGAGGAGTGTCAAGAGTTCGTTCCAAACTATGCCCAGTGCCACGGTTTGGGGGACTTTCAAGCAGCAGTTCCGCCAAAAGTTCATGCCTCTTCATGTTTAGCCAGCCAAGGAAGTGGAATTCTTCAACCTTCAGCAGAGACAGACACCGGTTGTAGATTATGTACACAAGTTTACAGAGTTGTCTCACTTCGCAGAGGATATGATGAACACTGAGAGTAAAAAGGTGACTCGCTTCGTCAACGGCCTAAACCCTAAGTATAAGCGTCACGTGGTTGCATGTATGTGGTCAGCTACCCTGGATGATGCTATTGACCGGGCCTATGATGCAGAGGCCATAATGGAGGAGGAGCGAATTGAGTATAAGAGGGCGGCAGGTTCTAGTAGCAGGGGTCAGTCCCAGAAGAAGTTTAAAGGCAAGCCGGGCAGTTCGAGCAGTGCTCAGGTGGTTTTGGTTACTGTGGGAAAGATCATCCGACAAAGAGATGTTGGAGGAAGAGTGGGGCCTGCTTCGGTCGTGGCACCACGGAGCACAAGCAGGCCCAGTGCTCGAAGTTTCAATCATCTCCACAGACGAGGTTCGCAGGATCTACAGTGCAGGGCAAATTTCAGCCAGCTCGCCCAGCCCAGAGGCAGAACCGCCAGACAGCTCGAGCTTATGCTGCGACGCATGAGGGCGCGGAGGAGGCTACGGTCGTGGAAGGTACAATTTTAATTTCTGATGCTGAAGCTTTAGCCTTGTTTGACTCAGGGTCTACGCGTTCGTACGTAGCACTCCATTTTGCTGTGCAGCACGACAGCGACTCATATCGCTCCCGTACTTATTGATAGTATCCACTCCGGTTGGTAAGCGGGTAGAGTGTAGTGTTTTCTACTCTCAGTGCGATGTGCGGATAGCTGGTCATCAGCTCCCTGTAGACCTCGTGTTGCTCACGACACTGGATTTTGATGTGATTCTGGGTATGGATTGGCTTGCGAAGTATCATGCTTGTATCAATTGTTACAGCAAAGCTATCTACTTTGATCTGGATAGCGGATTCTGATTTGAGGGCAGCCAGATGAAGTACCCGAGACGTGTGATATCTGCTTGTAAGGCAGACAGGATGCTTCGCAGGGGATGTGAGGGATTTCTTCTATGCATTTCAGAGAAGAAGGATCAGCGACAGCTCAGTGAGATCCCAGTAGTCAGTGAGTTTCCGGATGTCTTTCCGGAGGATGTGCCCGAGTTGCCACCGGTTCAAAAGATAGAATTCTCGATTGATTTGATACCAGGTACATCACCCATCAGTAGAGCTCCGTATCATATGGCACCTGCAAAGTTGTCGGAATTGAAGAAACAGTTGCAGGATCTGTTGGATAAAGGGTTCATACGCCCAAGTGTTTCACCTTGGGTAGCTCCTGTATTGTTCGTAAAGAAAAAAGATGGCAGTTTCCGGATGTGCATTGACTACAGGCAGTTGAACAAAGTGACCATCAAGAACAAATATCCATTGCCTAGGATTGATGAGTTGTTCGATCAACTTCAGGGTGCAGCTTACTTTTCGAAGATCGACTTAAGGTCAGGGTATCACCAGCTCCGGGTGAAGGATGAGGACATTCCTAAGACAGCTTTCAGGACTCGGTATGGACACTACGAGTTCCTTGTCATGCCTTTCGGTTTGACGAATGCACCCGCAGCTTTTATGGCAGTGATGAATAGGGTGTTTGCTTCCTATTTGGACCAGTTTGTTGTGGTATTTATAGATGATATTTTTGTTTATTCGAAGACTGCTGAGGAGCATACAAACCATCTGCGAAAGGCATTACAGATGCTTAGAGACCACCAGTTATATGCTAAGCTGTCCAAGTGTGATTTCTGGCTAGAGCAAGTTGTATTTCTGGGTCATGTGATTTCTCGAGATGGATTGATGGTGGATCCGGCTAAGGTGGAGGCAGTAGTCCATTGGCCCCATCCCAGATCAGTGACAGAGATCGGGAGTTTTCTGGGGTTGGCGGGATATTACCACAGATTTGTGCAGGACTTCGCGAAGATTTCAGCCCCGCTGACTCAGTTGACTCGGAAGAAGGTCCTGTATGAGTGGACAGAGAAGTGTGAGCATAGTTTCCAGATATTGAAAGAAAAGCTCACTACGGCGCTAGTGTTGACTTTCCCTAATGGTAACGAGGGATTTGTGATCTATTCAGATGCCTCTCGAGTTGGACTAGGTTGTGTACTGATGCAGAATCAGAGAGTGATTACCTATGGATCCAGACAGCTAAAAGAGCACGAGAAGAACTATGTCACCCATGACCTGGAGTTAGCAGCCATTGTGTTTGCGCTGAAGTTGTGGCGGCATTACTTGTACGGTGTGAAGTTCTAGGTTCATTCCGATCATCACAGTCTGCAGTACTTGTTTAATCAGCATGACTTGAATATGAGGCAACGGAGATGGTTAGAGTTCATCAAAGACTACGACTCCCCGATCAAGTACCATCCAGGCAAGGGTAATATGGTGGTAGATGCACTCAGCAGGAGAACAGAGTCTCCAGGTGTTGATAGGATTCTATGTCCTTGTGCGTGATCAGCCTGTTGAGGTTCGGATGGTAGATGAGTTTGTGACATTAGCTACTACCGTGGTGTTTCAGCCTGAGGTGATTCAGCAGATCAAGGATCGCCAGTTTGAAGATCCCCTTCTGGTGACCTTCAGAGATCGGATTGCAGATCGACCTGATTTCAGTCTGGCAGATGGAGTTTTGTACTTCAGGGGTAGATTGTGTGTTCCCGCTATAGATGAGCTGAAGGAAAAGTTGATGACAGATGCGCACCATGCCCGTTATGCCATGCACCCAGGGAGTACTAAGATGTACCGGAACTTGAATGATAGGTTTTGGTGGAACAATATGAAGCGAGAGATCGCAGGGTTCGTGGCATGATGTTTGACCTGTAAGAGGGTGAAAGCTGATCATCAACAACCTCCAGGATCATTGCATCCCTTACACATTCCGCAATGGAAGTGGGAGCATATTACTATGGATTTCGTCTCAGGACTTCCACCGACCAGTAGGAAGAACAATGCGATCTGGGTAATAGTGGACCGATTGACAAAGTTAGCACATTTCCTTCCGTTCAAGAAAGGGATGACATTCACAGAGCTGGCCAAGAAGTTTGTTGACGAGATAGTCAGATTGCATGGCACCCCAGTATCGATTGTGTCTGATCATGACAGTCGTTTTGTGTCCTCATTTTGGAGAGCATTTCAGGAAGCTATAGGCACGAAGTTGAGTTTTAGTACGGCATACCACCCCCAGATTGATGGACAGTAAGATCGTACCATTCAGACTTTAGAGGATATGCTCCGAGCTAGCGTGCTGAATTTTAAGAAAGAAAGAAAATCTCTTTTCTTTTGGATTTAATTTGATTGGTATTAGTCTGACTCTACTCAGCCTCAGCCCTAGGATGCCCGACGAGGTTACATTTGGTTTGGTTCTCTGTTCTCTATATCGCTGCAGCGTAACTTTGTCTTAGGACTCCGGAACCTAGGAAACTGAGACCCACTTGTACCCATGGCCAGGTCGGTGGTGTTCTCATCTGTCTGCTCTCTATGTGAGAGAATATGGTTAATGTAGTAGCCACTTAGTTCAGCATTTATATGTTTTGATTCATTATCATGCCTTACTTCTATGCACGATTTGCTTAGCATACTAATATGAAACTCTGTATTTAATCTTCTGTCATTATTCACGTTGATACTATGAGTGTTTCGTCCATGTTACTTATAATTACTGGATCGTTGTATTCATTGAGCTGTCTATGGTGTTGCAGGCACAGATCCCTTGTCCGGCTCCCCGGCGGTCGAAGAGACTACAGGGCAGGACCTAGAGACACCCTCCGGTATGGCAGAGTGGGCTTGATCACTTTTGCCGAGTGCGTTCCTGCATATCATCAGTGTTTTGGTTTCTTGGAGATTTTGTATCTTGTACTTTGAACTTTGTTACTCTGTATTATTTTTGTACATCATGTTTTTTTGGAGTGTACTCAGTCTTGTATTTGGTTGTATATCTGTGTGTGTTATCTACGTCTTTTTCCCATTTTTGCATTTTGGTTTTCCGCTCGTTCTCTTTTGTTGTGCTTGCTATGATATCTACAGCTTCTGCGTTCGCTTGCTTCGCACGTGTTAGATCCCTTGTGTGCGTGTATTTGGACTGGATTTGGATGCACATGCACGGGAGTACGTGTGTCACTGGTTTGGCTTTTCGCTAACCCACAATTTCTGGGTTCGGGTTATGACAAACCTACAATATCAAGTCTTATAAATTTAATAACATGCTCAAGGAGGTGTACCTTAGGTTTAATAATTTGTTCTAATAGGCAAGATTTGATGGGTTCACAAATGTTACACTATATCCTTTGCAGAAAAGATGGCAATAGATGGTACTCTAAAGAGTACTTAACAAAATTATCAATAATTTGCCATCGCATAGTACCCCTAGGGTGACTTAACCTATCATGCCAAAGCATTAAAGCCTTAGGGTCACTAAGTTTAGGGCTTAGTGTGAGCTTCGGGCTTGACTTTGTCATTTTGCTCATAATCGAATGTGATTCGATATTGGAAATTGCCTTGTATTATAGCCCTAAGATATAAGGAGAATGCACTTAACTTTTTTAGTATCGGTTTCTGGCTATCAATACTAGTAATGATGTACAAATCTTTGTGTTACCTTACTTATAGTGTCTATATGTGGTGCCCAATCATCCTGATGTATGTGAATTTAAGTAAGGTTCTTCAAGAACCGCTAAAAAAGTAACAATAATGCATCCTTAATGCATATGTAGGTACTATTTGGTAACATTATGTGAACTCTTCCGGAGCATTCAAGTATTTGTATAGATCCAGCTATGATCAATGCCGTGCACGAATTAAAGACTAACTCTGAGAAAAACTTCTGATTTTTTTTTTCAATTTAGTGTGTTTTATTGTACTGTCTACTGGACAGATATTATCCTCAGTGTCATCCATTCCATAATCCATACATCAAAAAATAATAAACTTGCGTAACTAGTCAATTGCATCAAAAAAATAAAATTAAGAACAACTAAATAATTCAGCATTCAAAGTAAATATAATGTGTAAACAAAGTATACAGGGGATAAAAGAATAAGTCCTACCATCCAATGAAATATCTAGAAATTGAACTTAATATTCAAATTCACAATAATAGTTATAGGTCTTCTAGATAATGCTTAGTGGTTCTCCCAATTTCTAAATAAAATGCCTTGTTAATCACCTCTCCTGGGGTAGTTATTTTCATTTTTACTGGAGGACCTATTATATCTATCTCTTCTGAAGGGATTTTGCTTGACTAATTTGGAATTTATTTTAAGCATTGGGTGTATGACCATCTGCTGGTGATCAACTCTGTCTAATAGGGATATAATAGCGCAGAAAATAAGAGCATATGTCATATCCTCCAAGGATATCTTATTTCCGACTTTGATAACATTACTAAGCCTTTTAGAGTGTGCAAAGATTGACTTACCAATAACAATTAAACAAAAATAGAACTTCGGGTTCTCAATATCCAATAACAAAGTTTAATAAAGAATTGGCCAATTAAAAAGTTAGAACTTCAAGTTCTTAGAACTGCTGGTTCTATTAAAGCTTCAAGTTTGAATCACAGCTTCTGGTTCTGTCAAAACTTCAGGTTTGATTTCATGGCCTTCGTATCGATCTACATTACTTTGAATCTTTAGAAATCAAAGCTCTAAGTTTGATTATGAATATGAATCTTTAGGTTCATATTTCAAATCTTAGAACTTCTTGTTCCAGATAATGTATGGATCTTCGGGTCTAGGTTATTTATTTGATATAGAACTTCAGATTCATGAATTAGAACTTCATGTTCTATTAAGACTTCGGGCTTGATATTATGGCCTATTGGTTTTATTTGTTTTTTTTTTGGATCTAAATATCAAACTTCAGGTTTGAGTAGGAATATAAATCTTCAAGTACATATTGTGGATCTGAAAACTTCTGGTTTTTAGAGTAAAATAGCCAACGGATCTTCTGGTCCAAATTCGAAAGAACTTCTGGTTCATAGACTAAAATAATTTACGGAACTTCGAGTCCGTGATATTGATTCCATAAAGAACTTTTAGTTCTAAATATTAAATGGAACTTCGGGTTCCAATTACTTGTATAGAACTTCTGGTTCTATTTATGATCCATGATTTTCAATTCTATCAAATCTCCTTTTGATAAGAGAAAATGAATCATTCATCACAAGAATTAAAATAATAAATACTTGCAGATCTAAAAGGAATAAAGATAAATTAAAACTAATAAGAGATCATAAAATAAGGAGAAATTACTTAACTTTTGAATCGTTCTCCTTTTGGTGTCAATGTGTAGATCTACTTGTGAGCTTTTTGTAGATAACGACGGCAAGGCTGCGGGAGAAGACGGGTGGCAGGGGCGGCTGTTGGTGTTGATGGAAAGTGTGTGGGGATGTCTTACTCGAGTAGCGGAACCCTCTTTCTATTCCGGTCTAAATTCTGCAATCAGAACCAATCCGTTTGTTTGGTCTTTTATGCGAGACCAGGCCACCAAATAACGAGAACTCTCTCTCCTCCTTCAACCCATTGATGAGTTGTGTGCGAACCGAGATTAGAGAATCCAAATCTCCAACTTTCTGCAACAAATAGGAATCACAGTTCTACAGACGCCCCAATGCAGGCACGATCGAACCCAAGGTTCAATCTTTCGGTGTTTTCTCTTCCTCGAAACAGGGCTAGGATACTCTCTGCTTTTGATCGATCATGGCCTTTTGAGGAGCAGAACTCTTCACTTTCAGCGATGATGTGCCTAGAGATCAAAATCACTTTCTTGTTTCTGATGGCTGAATAGGGAAATCCGAAAAATCATGCCGATAACGTATTGTAAAATAGTAAACACAAAAACAGAGAAGAGTAGAGAGGAAGAGAGAGGGCTTCTTATTGAATGATGTGTGTGTACATAATAGAGGGGGAGGAGGATCTTATTTATAGAATAAGATCGCTTCCTTTTCAAGTAACCTAACAGGGAAAGACTCTAACCCTAAGTAATCCCCTTATCTCATGTGGGTCTCAATGTGGGCGTCCACCTATGATAACATCTTATAACAAGTTCTTAATGTTTTGTGTTTCATGTTCTTGTTTCCCACATGACTACATGTGCTTGTTTTTAATCTTATAATTTGTTTCATTAATTTCAAATATGTTTCTGTTTCTACCACATCATATTGATGTTCCTATTTATCATGTATACTAATACATGATCCTATTTCTTCAATTTGTGTGTTGAAAATTTATAATTCTTAATGTTCTTGTTTCCTATCATGACCACATGTTTCTGTTTTTAATATTGTAATTTGTTACATCAATTTAAAAAATGTTCATGTTTCTACCACATCCAATTGATGTTCTTGTTTATCATATATACTAATATATAATCCTATTTTTTTAATTTGTGCATTGAAAATCTAGAATTCTTAATGTTCCTATGTCTTATGTTTTAGTTTCTACCACATCAGATGATGTCTAAGAGGGATTGGGAATGAAATGGATGGGGAAAGAGGGAGATTCGATATATAATGCGCTTCGACCGAAATGTGCTAACGTGGCCGGCTTCTTCGAGATGTTCCATTAACTGTTATTTTATGCCATCAACTGTTTTTTGTTCATCGCTTGTTTCAGACACTTGTGTGTTTGTGTGATGGATGAGGATGGTTTAAAAAGTGGGCCCCTAATTGTCATGAGGATCTGGTGGGGATCAGAATTGCTCATCTAATTGGATCCCACTGTAGATGATGATTTGTAAATTTTTTACTGCATTGTATATGGGAGCTACTTCTATTGAAATAAAATTTTGGGACATTCATTTGAGTGGCTAGGATTTTTATAGTAGATTGGCCCATCATAGATTTTCTCTCCTTTGACTTAGGAGTATATTCTATGTTAGAGATCTAGAGGATGTATGAAGCTTGAGCAGGCCCCTCTAAATCCTCCCTTTCTTGAATTGGCATTATGGCATATATTCACTGCAAACAACAGTTTGATCCATCTTTGGGTGATTGATCATGTAAATTTTTATAATTTGATTACGAATGCTACTCATTAGTGGGACTAGTGGACTTCTCCACATGTTATTCCTCTCTCGAGAAAGTAATTAGTTGGTCAATAACAAGTGCATGCTTGATGTGTGTGGGATGGACCATCAGCCTTAGAAAGGCCTCATTTTAGACTAGTAATAAAGCTACTAGAAGTTGGTCGGAAAAGTTGTTAGAAGTCGGCTGGAAAAGTTGCCAGGTGTTGAAAGTAGACCAGAAAAGTCACCGACTATCTGAATAATGATCAGCGAATAAACCCTAAAAGGAAATAAGAGAAAACTAAGAGAGTAGAATTGCCATTATCACTAAATATGTAAAATAGAATGGACTTTAAACATTAAATCTTATAGAACTAGTAGACTCTTGCAACGAAGAATTTAGAAGGTGGATTTCTACCTAATTAAGTTTCAAGAATTGGACTTCCATTTAAATTACTCCTTTTTTTTATCACTTCAAAGCCACCATTATCTTTTTTTTTTTAAAAAAAAAAAACTCTTTTTAACTAGAGTTGTAAATAGGTTGGTTCTGAAATGGGCCATACTATATCAAAACCCGACCCATTTCTAAATAACTGTTTCGATTTCAAAACCGATTTTTACTCGGGATCTATTTTGTTGGTTTCAGACTTAGTTCCAATAGGAGGACTCGAATTTGGTTTTGAAACTTGGTCTGACTATTGAATTGGAATATAGGTTCAAAATTAGTTATAACTTCTTTCAAGTTTCTTATATTTTTTTTCTTTAAATTAAGGATATTTTTTAACTTATAATAATGCATCTAATTTATTACTTTTAAGATTAAACATAAAGCTGTCAAATCAAAATTGATTTTGAGTTATATTATATTATATTATATTATATTAAAGGCCCTTAGTCTTGTGTACACCGGTTGAAACCTAAATAGACCCGGAACAACTCGTTTACCGGTCAAAATCTACATTGGGTTCGAGACCCCAATCTATTTAAACTAAAACAGGTTCAAACCTAATTTTCCACGGACGAAACCTTCGAATTTTGAGGAACCCCGTTTGCAACTGTACTTCTGATGATGCCCACTAGTGTGACATGACAGGTTTGATGGCTTTTGATATTTTAGGCCCGTACGTCACATCCCTCTGACATATCCTGTGGGCCGCGGGAGACGTGATAGTTACGGTCCCCCAGAATTCACGGATCTGATATCGAAAATCGTAATTTAAGCAACGACTTTGAAGAAAAATGCAGAAGAAACCCCGATTATGAACAAGTCCCTTGTCAAATTCCCTTATCTTCTTCTACTCCTTGTTCTTTCCTCTCATCTCTGCTTTTCCGCCGTGGCCATGCCGATTGTAGGAGATATTCGTGATGTTCCAGACCCCAACAGCTTAGAAATCGAAGAGCTCGCTCGATTTGCTGTCCAAGAACACAACAAGAAAGCGGTCTCATCTCTCAATCTCTCTCTCTCTATAGATATCTTTTTCTTCATCCTTTTTGTTTTTTCTATTGAAGGTGAATGGTTTCTTTTATGTTTTGTTTTGTCTGTTGAAGATGAATGGTTTCTTTTATGTTTGGGGTCTATTTCTAAGGATGGTTTGGGGCTGTTCCGTATCAGATTTCTATCAAAGATCAGGAATTTGTAGGAATTGTTGAGAGCTTGGTTTGAAGACATGGGGAATTCTCCTGGGGACATTCCCGCATGTTTCAGAATGAAGGATATAGGGTACAAATTTAAATGGGACCCTGACTTTCCTACTATTTGAGTTACATATGGGCTTGATTTATTTTCCATTAATAAAGGGGAGATTATCTGATAGCCATTTGTGGAGTTTCACCTTTGTTTCTTCAATTTCATCATATGAGAGATATAAGATGATTTCGTGGTGATTTGTTGGGGAGTCCATTGTTGTTTCTTGATTTAGAGCAACACTTTTGGGTGTGTAAAAGTAAAAAAAAAAAATGCTTTTCTTTAGAATCTTTGTGTTTGCATTAAAATAGATAGGAATTGAATAAGTAATTTGATTACAAATGAAGATCATAGGTAAATTCCAAAAAATGTGCATCAAATAACGTCTTATGTTGATTCTATTTCCCTACAAGAAAATGTTATTTGATATTAAATTTTGAAGATTTACTTTTAATCTTCATTTTTAATTGCTCTTAATAATTCTAAATTTCTAATGTAAACAAACAGGCCCTTAATAGAGAGGATTTTGATTTCCTATGGGAGGGTTAGGACTTCTTTCCTCCTGTATAAATGAAAATTTGCATATTGTGGGATCCTCTCAATGCACAAACAATTTTGATTCTGCCTTGGCACAGCCCCGGATCTCCAATTGAGTGTAGAACAATCTCCCGAAAGATTTTTTGAATCCAGAGATGGATTTCAGCCCCTTAGGCACCCTCACAATAGGAAAAACACCATAAAAGAGATAAATATCAAAGAAAACTTTAATTGATTGAAAAATAAGCATGTCCATTACAATGAAAGGCTCTTTTTTATATAGGAGGGGCTGTTGCTGAATTAGGACAGACTAATCCTAAACAATCATGGCTTATTAAATCAAATTAAGTAAGTCATAATCTCAACTCAACATAAAACAGGAAATAGATAATTAAGTAAAAACTATCTAACTAAGGATAAGGATCCCTGATCTTGAGCAGATCATGGATTAAGTGGGGCCCATCAAAGTGGCCTATCAATGCTGAGCCGGATCGTAGGTCTGACTTGCATCAATTCTCCCTGGCTTGGAAAAACTCGACTCCAACAAGTTTGCCAATTTAAGAAATGCCGGGAAGGATTCAACAGTAAGTTGGGGGAAAGGTCCTCTTGGGTCGAAAATCACTCACACAAACTTCTGATGTGCTTTTCGATCTTCTTTTTCGGTATACGTCGTAGAAGCTTGATGCGTCCATTTCCGCTATACAGAAGTAGATTGGAGGTGTGGCATCTTTTGATGTCTATATTTAACTTGGATGTATAATCTCACCATTAGATGCCTTGAATGTAGCCATGCAAACATGTCATAATCCTCGGATATCCATCTGTGATCTTTAAAGATAAAATTGATATGGGGGGCTTCAACAATTTGATTTGCTTGCGAAACCACTAAATCAACTAATTTGATTTCCGAGGACCCAATTGTATTTGCTGAAAGCGGAGTTACAATTAGATCTTTCGGATGGTCAATATTCTTGTTAACCTGCTCAAAGTCTTGAATGTCTTTTTGTCATTTTTCTTCCTTAACTCTTTGCGGCTCATAGATGACATTGTTTTCATCAATGTTGTTTGAACTCATGAAGTCAATGTTGCCATAAGCTTGCTCAAAGTCTTCAATTTCTTCTTGCATTTGTTCTTCCTTTGCCTTTGGTCGCTCTTGAGTTAAATTACCTTGATCAGATTCCACTTGCTCTAAATTTTTCATGAGATCAGCTTTGCCTTGACGTTGCCTAGTCATTCCATCCTTAATGTTAGTTATCATGGTTGGCTTCTTCTTTGATGCAATCATGATGTCATGGTTTCGAATTTCTTCTTTTTGCTCTTTCTTTAGTTCTTCAGTTGAAGATGATGATGTAGATGAAGACCGGACTGTTGATGGTAATGGACGGAGTCTAATCCATTCTTTTTTCCACGGAAAGGTATATGTGTTCATCTCTTTATCATGGCATGCTTTCCGGTCAAAAATCCATGGTCGTCCAAAAATAGTATGAGTAATATTCATATGGATCACATCACACCAAATGTTATCTTCATAATTACCAACCTTGAATGATAACAAGCATCTGTGAGTTAAGGGAATGACATAACCATTAGACCATGTAACTTGGTAGGGTTTATGAAGCTTTTCAGTTGGCAAATGAAGCTTGTCAATAACTTCTTGTGCGACAAAGTTCATTGCACTACCATTGTCAATAATCAAATTAACAGCTCTGTCTTGGACTCTCACTAGCGTGTGGAATTGCTTGGCTTGTCTCCATTTTTCTTCTTCCTGCTCATTTGTGTTGAGAAGGTGACGAATGACAAGTGTGGGATTATCTTCTCTGGTGAAAAGTCTTTCAACAACATGTGCTCTTTGTTTTTGTTGAGATGCACATTGTTGCATGTGATACTTTCTAAGCATATGTTCAACACGAAAGGCTTCTAAGTATGCCTCTTGACTAGTGTCGCAACATTCATAGTCTCCAAGATGTTTGATCTCAAACATCTGATATAACGACTTAAAATATGTGTTTTAGTCTCCTCTAGTTCACAGATATCTTGCAACTCTCGAAATTGATGGGTAAATTCATCAACCGTTAATTCTTTTTGCTTCAAATTTAGAAATTGCTCAAAGTAGAATGCATTATCAAAATACCAATCTCTATACTTGTATTGATACATAATTCTTTGAATGTCAATCGAGTGCCCAAAAATTCTCATGGTGATTGGGATGGAAAGAGAACAAAATCTAATTGCTTGCGAAGAATGGACTCACCCCCCGAATGATAGAAATATTGCTGCTTGAATGTTGCACAAATTGTTAAGATAAATGGTTGGACTGATGACTTGTGAAAAGCTTCGATTGGAAGCAGGCCCATTTAATCTTGAATTTTCTTGCTTTGTCTTTTTCTTCTTCTTCTTCTTCTTTTTTTTTTTCTTGAGAGAGAAATGGAGTTGGGTCGAGTCAGACCTACCTGCAGGCCCAACTACACACTAGCTCACTTGTTGTTGATGAGATCAGGAATGGTTTAAACCCAAACTTAAGGCCTGAACAGTTATGGGGTTCAGTTAAGTCAAGGCAGACCTACTACAAACCCAATCAGGAAACAGGCCAAAATCAAAGCTTGGAAGATGGCACGTGTGACACTGTGGCAAGGTCCCTTAGTGTGGCTCGGGATTTGTGCAATAGGAAAATAAGGAGAAGGGCTTGTTGTTTCGACCCTTGTTGTCTCGACTTCGATGAAGGGTTTCTTGCTATCTCAACTTCGATGAAGGGGGAGAGGCCTTACTTGTTCGAGGAAGAGTTGGTGGTGATGGTGGTGCCGTGCTGCGTGGCTATTGTTGTCAATGGCGCTTGAGCTGGAGGCCGACGACGATGAAAGCTGACGGTGCCAGGTACTGCTCTCTCTCTCTCTTTTTTTTTTTTTTTTTAATGTTTTTGTTGGTGGTGGGGTTCTGTGACAATGGCCGTAGGGCAAAGGGATTTTGTTTTTGAAAGAGGGTTTCGATCTTGGTCAGGATGGGATTTTTTTTTTTTTTTTTGGTGCAAGGGTATGTTTCGGTTGGATGGGGTTCCGAATAGGGTGGGGTTGGTGACATGGGTTGATGGTGGTTTGAAGGAGATGTCAATGAAGGCATTGGGGTCCTGGGATTGGTTGCAGAAGTTGGGTGGGATCGTATGGAGGTTTGGGGTTTGGGAGTGGGCTTAGGTTTTTGGAGTTTGACTAGGTTGGTTTGGGTGTCGGATGGTTGGGGAGAAGATGGGGTCGGGAGAAGGGTTCGGTAAGGGTCGTTTTAGGGGTTGGAGAGGATTAGGGTTCTCGGTTGGGGTTTGGGTCATCTAGGATGATGGTGGTGGGGTTTTGAGAAGTGGTAGACGTGGTTGCAGTTGGCAGCGGAGTGGGAGGGTGGATGTTTCGATGGAGATGAGGGTTTCGTGGATTGAGGATGTGGAATGGGTTTCAGTGGTTGGCAGGGAGGGTGGAGAATTTAGGGAGAGGGTTTGGTGGAGTTGATGGTTGGCACGGAGGTGCTTAGGTGTAGGATTTGTGGTTTTAGTGAGTAGGGTTGGTGTTTTAGGGGTTTTCGGCAAGTGGGGGGGGGGGGGGGGGGTGTTTAGGGTTCGGAATGGGTATAGGGTCTTGGCTTTGGGATGTTGGTAGGGTGTTGACAGAGATGAGGTGGTCCTGGGCTTGGGTTAGCAAGGGGTTAGCTAGCGGTAGATGGGTCTGGGGCCACTGGTGGTGAATGAAGAGCGGTCGGTGGACGGAATGATGGCGTTTGGGAAAGATAATGGCTCTCGGGCGATCGGATCTTAGCTTTGAT
This sequence comes from Sextonia rubra, assembly GCA_037013555.1. Lineage (NCBI taxonomy): Eukaryota > Viridiplantae > Streptophyta > Magnoliopsida > Laurales > Lauraceae > Sextonia > Sextonia rubra. The sequence continues at coordinate 74,112,011 of JASUAD010000001.1, forward strand.
ACCAAACTGGCGCAGCCCCGGATCTCCAATCGAGTCTAGAACAATCTCCCGAAGGATTGTTTGAATTCAGAGATGGATTCCAGCCCCTAGGGCACCCTCACAAGAGGAAAAACACCATAAAAAAGATAAATATCAAAGAAAACTTTAATTGATTGAAAAATAAGCATGTCCATTACAATAAAAGGCTCCTTTTTATCTAGGAGGGGTTGTTAAATTAGAAAAGACTAATTCTAAACAATCATGGCTTACTAAATCAAATTAAGTCATAATTTCAACTCAACATAAAATAGGAAATCAATAATTAATTAAAATTTATCTGACTAAGGATAGGGATCCTTGATCTTGAGTAGATCATGGATCAGGTGGGGCCCATCAATGCTGGATTGGATCGTGGATCTGGCTGGCATCATCCTCTCAGTGGGTTTTTGTTTCTGCAATGGTGAGAAATCTTGTATTCTAACTCCTACCTAGGAAATTGAAGCCTTTTTTTTTTTTTTTTTGAGAAAACCATTGCCAAGAATAAAAATGTTGCCAAACACCAGAAGAGTGGGTTGCATGAAAAGTCAGAACAATCTCCTTTCTATCACTATATCATGGAATCCTATGATTGCACAAACATATCTTGAGTGGCTGCGTGAAAAATCAAAATGATTTTCCTCTCTATCACGGAATCCTCTCGTCGAACAAACGTTCTAATTGTTTGTCTAATATGTCAGCTTTTTCATGGCATGGAAAATTGGTATGGACAGTCTTTATGTGGGATGTGTTGGAAGTAGGTGGATCTCGTGGATAGATTTTCAAAACTTTTGACCCACTTGACAAAGGGATCAATTATCCATAAGACCAAAAACCCAATCCAGGATGCATTACCCTCAATCTCGTGACCATGTACAGTAAATATTCTATCTAAAAGACAGAATCAAACAGGACTAAACATCCATAATAATATACGACATGCAAGAAGTAGATCATACCTTTGGAGATTCGTAGTGCTCTAATGGAGAAGTTGCGACTCTACTTGATGATGAGAATCTTCAACACCTTTTAGCCTTCCATGTTATGACCCGAATTGGATTTCTTTTCTCAAGAAGATTGGTGGAATCTCCAGGAGAAATCCCAACTCGAAACTCCAAGGAATAGGAGAGAGAAGGAGAGAGAAACTCGTACAACTCTTGCATGAACAGGGTTTTGGGCGTGAGAGAGACTCTTATTGGACGTCCAAGAGATTTTATATATATTTTCAAATCTCTTTCTTCTTTAATTAAAATAGAAGTCTTACTTCCAAAGCAATTAGCAACTTTCTCATTTCTAATCCCTTCTTTCTAGAGTTCAAGTCGGATTAGTATTTTCCAATAACTTGGGCCAGCGTAGGGACCACTAGGGATTCCTTAGAAAGTTGGCTCCAACTAGAACACCGCGACCCCACATCTCATGTGCAATCCGGGCCCACAGTTAATTGCAAATAACACCACTATATAAATGCAATTGCACTCCAGTCTTAGGAATAAATTACAATGAAGACCCTAAACTTCCTAATTACCACAAGTAGGCCCCTTTATCAATATCCGTGGATCAATTGGAATAAATCTGTCTCTTCCAATCTAAGTTCCACATCTTATTATCCTTGAGCCCCAATTAATCACAGTAATCATGAGTACCATCCAATTAACTCTTAATTGAGATGGGTGCGCACTTACTAATGACAAATCCATTAATTGGCACAAGGGGATAATAGAGATAGATTCTATCTTGATCATTCAACGTTCCCACAGTTCTACTACCACATACCCAAGACACCGAGGTGTTAACCTACGGTCGGCCTCACTCATTGGTGACTCAAAGCAAATGAATAGATAGAAACTTGAGTTCATCAATGTCTCAGGATTGAGGGCCTATTGCTAGGGAATTATGAGAGTATACTTTATTATTGAGACAGAATTCCATAAGGTGCATCTCATGGTCCTTCAATACATCCAATGTACCAGACCGTGATCCAGAATCTTATATTCTGATGATCGAGACAAATCACACTATCTCATAGTGATCAAAGTGCTGCAACCTTATCAAATGAGATGCCTAGTCTCATTACTGGTTGTGAAACTTATTTAAGTATAAGATTTGTGACATATATCTCCTGTGTGTGGATCTCATCCATGCACATATATCACATCTAATATACTAATGGGACCCGGTTCAACTCATGAACCATTATGTCATATGAATTGATCATGTGCATGAAGTAGTAAAATAACATTCATCTCATGAAAGTAAAGCATGATTTTATTGATAAATAAAGAAATTAATCAATTTATTACATCAACTGATGGATTGAGTCCACAAAATCTAACAGGATGGACTTTTTGTGCTGAAAAGCATGCATCAAATCAATGGAATGTAATGGTTGGAGCATTTTTCACAGCATCTCGGAATTCTTGGCATACAAAAATGTGACCTTGGAAATAAGTTTAATCCCAGGCCGTGGAATTTACTAGAAATTGCCCTTGATTGTAAAAGGGGTTGTCCTTGGTCACACGAAAGATTTGTAGGTAGTAAGATTTGTAATTGATTGCAGAAGTACATTGCCATAAGAAATGTTCAACTAACAATGAGCATTATAATCACAAAATATTTAGGATTACTCACACGTTGGACAATATTGTAACTTATCCATCCTATCTATCTTTAGCCTTCAACTGGGTGGTCAAGCTGCAATCCTAATTCTGAAGCATGTGATCCATTTGTGGCTTGGAAATGGATGGTCAGAAGTATAGACAGAAATTCACATCCATGCGAAAAGGTCAATTTGTTGGATGGGGGATCGTCCATTGGCTGCAAGTTTTACTTTCTGTACCATTTATGATTTTTTTTCTTTTTGCTAGAAAGTGAAAGTGTATATTAAGAAATGGAAAGGAAGATAGGCTTAGAGATCGCAGCGCACGCGTACAAAAGCTGAGCAAAACAGTCCACTGGATAAATTTCTAGTATCACTGCACTCTTTCCCCAATTTGTCTTTGTTTTTTTGATTGATATCCTTTGTTTCTCTTACATTAATATCACTTTTGTATGTCTCTTTTTGGGCTTTCTTTGTTTTGTTCTTTTCTTCAGTTTATTTTCTTCTACAATGAATGAACTAATTTATTTAAATTTTTTTTCCTTGGTCTTTTGATCCTTCTTTAGAATGCACTTCTTGAGTTTTCAAGGGTTGTGAAGGCAAAACAGCAAGTGGTTGCTGGTACTATGCATTATCTTACTTTGGAGGCAATTGAAGGGGGGAAGAAGAAGATCTATGAAGCAAAAGTATGGGTGAAGCCATGGGAGAATTTCAAGGAGTTGCAGGACTTCAAGCCTGTCGGGGATAGCTCATCCACCTCTTCTGATGCTAATGCCTAGCAAGGTATTAAATAAAAAATGCAACGCATTTATTTTCATAACTATGTGCTTATCTGATGCAGGCCCTAGGATTAGGGCTTGCGGGAAGCGCCGAAGCACAATTGGGTGTCCGAAGACACTTCAAATGTCTCCAAAGAGAATAAACGAGGATGCATTTCTAATGGGGAAAACTCAAATTCTATTAATCAACTCTTCCTTAATTGTTCTCTACATTGTCATATAAATAAGAAGAATAACTTAGAGCCTAAGAAATCTATTAAACTAGGAAGCTAAATATTATGGAAACTAAATCCTAAATACAACTCATAAAATAAAATAAAATCTAAAATCGAATGACATATAATTCCTAAATCTACTTGGGCCCTACACATGTAGCTATTGAGGTCAATGCGTCATCATTATCAGAATCAATACATAACTCTTACAAAATGTTACATTAATAAAGATTGATTGGAGAAGGCTTTTTCTATTTTTATTTTTATTTTTATTGTCTATAGTCTAAAAAATTTTTGTTGCACAGATGCTGATAGATATGTACAATACTAGTAACATGGAAATCATATGGGGAGATATGTTTCAAAAGGGAAAAAAAATGATAAAGAGAGATAGATGCATACTATTAAACTATTAGGGTGAATATGGTCATGTCTATAGCATGTGAATATGTCTTGTTTCTAGTGGCCGAGGTAGAATTTTCTTGTAGGAGAGGCAAGCAATAGTCTACAATAATGTCAATGGCTGCTTTGCCACACTTCTTTTTCCGTTAGCAATAATAAAAGAAAAGAAATTATGTTAATTCTTTTTTTATAAGATATTAATAGAATTTCATTATAGAAAGGGGGAAGGAGTCATAAACAGATGTGTTATACTGTTATCCACACCTTAATGAGATTCAGATGTTTTAATCACTTAAGGAGTTCTTAAATAGTTCTATTTTATCTGCATTAGGAATGAATTATAGACCTTTTTATATTTTACTCATAAAATATCAATTTTATGTATAATATTTTCATTTTTTGTTATATACTCTGAATAATATTTTCTTCATTCAAGTTTTCTTATTTTCTTCCTTCATAAGAATACCATAATGATTTAACTTTCTATTACTGATGTGCTTCTTAAGAGAAAATATTTAAATTTGAAAAGCCAATGCAACACCACTATCAAATCTTGATGTTTTTCCCGGGAATCTCATTCACAGAATTTTTCAAATTTTATTCAGTTCCACCCTTTCATAAAATAACTGGTTTACTTTCACCCTTGGTCAGCCACCTATAGTATTGTGACTGCACAAATTACTGCCACCCGTACCAGACACACGCGCACACACACACACACACACACACACACACACGCCCAACCCCTTGGAACCCCTTGGCTCTACTTGTGCTTGTTTCCCACTATTTTTATTTTTCCATTTCTCCTCTGGTATCAAATTAGTATTTTGTACAATAGATGTATTTTGCTGATCCTAACGTAGTTGGGACAAAGTTATGATGATGATGAAGATGAAGATGTATTTTGCAACACAAGCCCATCCATTGGAAATGATAAGCAGGTATGGAAATAGGAATGCTGAATGGCAATACGAAAAAAAGGATCTTTGTACATCATCTTTTGAAAAGGAATGTTTTGAATTAGAGAATCAAAATCATGAGAACTTGGATCTTGGCTTAGATGCATCCTGAGGAAGATGTTGAGAAGGATTACGTAGAATTGGATAATGCTTCAAGGAAAGGAAAGACCATGCATGAATAACAAGCGGAACTAGAGTTCTTCCTAAAAGGATGCCTTTGAAAGTTGAAACAAAGAATGATCCATAGCCTTTTGACTTGGTGGGTTGTTTAGGAACCCCGCTGAGTTGTCTCAACCTTGTTACATGCTTGGTGAGTTTGTAGGGTTAAAACTCGTCTTTGGATGAGTTTTAGGTAAAACATTTTTGAACGCTATGTTGACTCATGACTTGGCTTTCCTCATTTTGTCTTGACCATCGGTTGGGTGCCATCTTAATCATGGTTGTCAATTCCATTCCGCTCTCCATTCTTGTTTGATCCTATAGTGGAATGTTTTGGCATTCCTATATTCCCCATTTCAGAAAAGATGCAATTAATCAATGAAAAAAAATATAAAAGAATACCTAAATTAAAAAAAAAATATAGTTGAATGCTAAAATAATACTAAAAATGAATACTTACATCTTTTAAATTAAACTACACTCTACAATTGACCATTTTCTAATTTTCACGACATATGAATGGAAGTATGAAACCTTGGTTTGAATGTGGTGGAATGTGTCCAGAATTGGAATTGGAATGACCTGAACGGACTGGAATTGGAACTAGAAACTTTTAGACGGGCATTCTTGATGCAGGTTAAATCCATGATTGGCCAGCCCATTGGGCCCATGCCCAGTGAAGAGTTCACCACAACTACAATTATTCTAGGATTTGAAGTTTATTAGGATTCACTTATTGATAGAAGTTATTATTAATTAGGACTTTATTAGCTTTCTATTTTAATTAGTTTCCTATTTGATTTAGTTTCTTTTTTGAGTCCTAGTAGGAATTGGTTGCTTTCATTTCTATAAATATGTAAATCCCCTTTGGGGTAGACACCCTTTGATTTGATTAATGAATTGAGACTTTGGTGATTTGAGTTTTGTGATCGTGGTTGTGATTGCTATTGAATCCTTTGGATTTGGTCAAATACCTATTGTGGGTTTGGTCCTATTTCTTGATCTCCTGGCTGCTTCAATTTTGTTTTGTCCAAGGCCGATTCTGGAACATTCCGGCCAATTCTGGCCAAAACGGAATGGAATTCATAACTATGGTCTTAAGGCATTTTATCTTTACATTTGAAAAATATCATGGAAAAGGCTTGCATTAGCATATATGCTTAAATGAAAGTGAGGTTGAAAATAACAATTTATAAGAAATTTTGTATAGAATTTTACTTCTTTGTTGCTTTAGTTATTCTAAATCTTCATGTTCATAACAACAATAATTGACAATAAATAAATGATCCAGTGGGTTGACTTTGCCAATTTTCTTGATTGACTTAACCCAGTAACTGAGTGTACCTAACAGCAATAAACTGATCAGCCAGGTTGACTTGCTGAGTTTTTTGGTGGACTCATAACTGAGTCTGGTTGTTTCATTTGGTCGGAAAGCAACGGCCTAATAATCAATAATGTGAAGATAAATTGTATCCATCTAAGATTGATAAATCCAAGGGAAATTGCGATATCCTTCCTCTATGCAAAGATGAGAGATGCACTGAGGCATAATGTTGATTGAGACGGATCTAACTTTACAAATTTGATAAAAAAGGTGTATTAATTATCAAACCACGGATTCTTATCTATGAGAGAGAGAGAGAGAGAGAGAGAGAGAGAGAGAGAGAGAGAGAGAGAGGTACTTAAGTTTTGGCTGTTCAAGCTTGACAGAATCAGGCTTAATAGTCTAGCCTATAATGGTGTGGATTTTGGCTGTTCGAGGCCCGGACTGACTGGTTGTACTTGGTCTAAATAGATGGCCTATGCCTGCTGGGCATATATAAAACAAATGACTATTATAATATTGTTCAGACCAATAAATCTTTTTTAGGCGTAATAAACTGTGGCAAGACTTGGACATATCCTGGCCCAGCCTGGGACCATTCATTCACAACCTCGAGTTTGATCTTGAAAACTTCAACCTGTTTTGGGCTTCTTCCATTGGCACCTCATTTGAACCTCAGCTTGCCCATTAACAACCATATTATCTTGTTCCAAGGAGTAAGAATGCCCGGAGTAAATAAGTAATCTATATCAATCAATCTAGTGATAAGCTGGTGACAACCCATGGATTTGTAGTGAAACCTTCCATGGAAATTCTTACTTGGGTACAGTTCTAGTCTTTTGTGTGTAGGGAACTGATCACGTTTTCATTTACTGCTAGGGTTGCTCAAAGGAGTAAGTTTCAATCTGTGGAGCTGAACAGCTTAAGTAAGCTCATGGACTAAAATATATTGAATACCCGAAATGAATTTAGCTTCTATGCAAAGCCCAAGAAGTCAATTGAGCTTGAGCAGGAGCTGCTTTTTCGAAGTATCTAGGTCTTTTGGGCAGTGAGCAAGCAACATATTGTGCCGCACAATCTAATGCTTTCGGACAGAGTGGAACCCGTTGAAGAGGATTGACTGCAACCTAATTTGATGATTCTTTCATGAAAAATAATTACACATAAAAACTTCTGGGGAATATTTCATAAAGATAGGAGAAGATTGGTTTTAATTTATGCATGGCCTGCAAGTTGCTATGACACTAAAACAATGGAACATATAAGCAACTGCAAAGATCGGATCATAGGCCAATACTGTTTTGAATGAAACTCTCCATCGTTTAGTGCATCTCTTGGGAACCTTGTACTTGGAATTGGGATTCATTGGATAGACAAACAGGAACCTAGAAAATTTACGAAGACAAATAACTACTTTAGAATCCCTACCTAACTGAAGAGGACCTTGTTTGAAAGAACTTTGGAAAACTTTAGCACTATTTTGAAATAACCATTGCATGACATACCTTTTAAAAAACTTGTCAAAACTATATTACCTTATGAAATTTTCCAAAAGAAAAATGTTGGGAGGGAAGGAATGTAAAGAGGGAGGAGGGAAAGTGGATAATGTTTTAGTGGATAACTAATTTTAATAACCACTTAGCAAGGGAGCAACTCGTTTCTATGTTTGTTGACAACATGCCAGTGAATACTTCAGTGGACTGGCTGAAATTGGCTTTCTCCTTTCATGGTAAAATCTTCGTCATTACTGTTCACTTAATGAATTGGAGCCTTTTCACTATACCAGTGGAACTAGTCAAATTCATGCATTAGATTTGCTGCAGTTACAGTATCTGTTCTGTTTTTTCTTCGTTTCGTTTTCTTTTATGTCATTAACCACATGTAAAATCTTTACTCTCACCCTTCTTAGCAAATTCATCTGCACCATATTCTCTGAACACTGTACACTGTAAATTTGGCATATTCTGTATGAAACTGGGGTGTGTCCATGAGCCTTGAAGTCATGGTCAGTTTCTACCACTGAAAGGTTCTTGTTAGTAAGTGGCCTAACCATGTATTTCATATTCTTCAAACACTGTACACTGCACACATCGCACTGTAAATTTGGCATGTTCTGTGTGAAACTATGAGGTGTATCCATAAGCCTTGAAGTCATGGTCCTGATTTTCTACCACTGAAAGGTTCTTGTTGGTAAAGTGGCCTAACCATGTATACCAGATTACCAAGGGCTAGGATTACAAACTGTGATCACAAGGTCTTTCTTCTCTTAGATGCAATGAATCTTAATGGAAAGTGGAAAGATACAATCCGGTAGAGGTTTTTACTTGTTCACCCTCAATTAAACTGTTTGACCTTTCTTAGTTGCAGGGACCAAGGCTGCAATTTCTTTTCTTCACCATGATTGGAAGGCATTATGGATGACTCGTATATTGCAGCACTTGTGTATATTGCAGAGTGCTGATGTTGGTCTGTTGCTCATCCTTTCAGGTTATTGAGGATTTCTGCCAGGAATTGATAACACTTCTGACCGACCCAAGCAACAAAGCCAGGCAGAGATATTTCAATGTTGAAAGTATTAAATTAAAGCAACTTATGCAAATAAAACTCGTACTATTATTTTTATAATGACTACAGTGACTCTTAAAACTGCTTAATAAAGATAATCTTATGTAATAATGTCTATGTTTCATGTATTGCTTTACTTTTCTGCAACAGTCTAGTGAACTGTTTGTTTGAGTGGGCCCATTTTACTCACCGATCTTGAGACTGCTGATATGATGGGCTCCAATGTGCTTGCACCAATGGCCTCTTTGTTTGAATTGGGATGGCTCCTACGGTAAAGAGCTCTACCATCTGCTTATGGTTGGAGAACAGTCTGACCATGTTGTGGCCTGTTGGACGATGGAACTGTGGGCCCCACTTGTACATCATTGGTGAATGTGTGTGGGAAGCTCTCTTGAAGGCCTATTTGTTTGATGTAATTTATTTCCTAGGAATTCTTGGACTGTATTGCCGAGAGGAGAGTATGAAAAAAATGGCCATCAAATGACTTCCCAGGCAATAAAAATTAAATAAAGGATGGGAAATGAATTCTTAGCCTTCACCTTAGAAATTCAAATCCTATGAAAGTTAAGGTTTCATATCATTCGCCCTTTCTTTAATAATCACTCCATGTAGCTCATTTGATCGTGAAGTTGTTTGTCTGTGCAAACAAACAGGCCCTTTAATGGGTACTATAGGTTAAATGCAATTTATTGTGGTATGCGATACAGGCCCTTGAATGGATACTATTGGTTTAATGCAATGTATTGTGGTATGCGATAAAGATGGAAGTGTTGTCTATGTAATAAAATGCTTGGCGTTCCCACTTTTATCATTTTTCCTCTCATGTAGCGGACATGCAAAACTTAAGCTTCATCTGATGGGGGCAAAGTAAAATGATGCGGAAAAGATGGAGAGTATTCAAACTATGTTAATATTTCCGTGGATGGGTTCATTCTTCCAAAGGCTCCCGTTCTATGATACCAGAATACTTTTGAATAGGTTGTGACGTGCGAGCTCACCTTATAATGGCAATCAAAGCCCTCCAAGTGGGGCCGAGAGCTAAGTTGTAGGCGTAGCCTTGATTGTTGGTTGGTATGAATTGTTTGATGGGATAGCTTTTTAGGTTGGTAAATTGGGATTGCCCCATACAAAACAGCGCCCATTTCGGCACTGTTTCCATAAGCATTTGTTAAATGCCTGCGGCCTTGGATCGTCAAACTCTTCATTTTGTTTTTTTTAATTTTTAATTTTTTAAAGAGGGTTCCTTAAAAGGAAGAGTGTTTCGAGAAATTACACCTAGTTGAGTTTTTAGAATTTGTAATGCTGGTGAATTTCTCCTGAAAAATTGAATCTTGCGAATTTGGAATGCTGGTGAGTTCCTCCTTTAAATGTTGGTCAAAGTACCCTTTATTTTCAGTGGTTTCCGTCTAATTTAAATCTTGTATCCCACTAATCACCAAACTCTTTATTTTTTGTGGCCGCCTGATGATTTCACTCTTCTAGTCTCTTGTGCAAGTTTTTCCTTTTTCTTTTCTTTTCTTTAGAGGAAAAGGAAATTGTTTCTTAAGTCCTGCCTGGTTGGTAGAACTTTTAGAAACTGTTTTAGTGGAATTTTTAGAATTTGGAGTGCCGGTGAAAAAAACATTGAATGAAGTACCCTTAAGACACGGAATATACATACAAGCACAAATATGACTCCTCCTAAGCAAAGGCCTTACCTAAAGGAAGCATATAGAGGTCAATTTTGAAGGAAAATCAATAAAATTTAAAACCAACTATAGAATAAGGGGATTTTTATGAAAGTTTTTTTAAAACCCTAATTAGACAAATTGTAGTGAAGAAAAACCCATAAATGATGCAATAGGGGTCATACATTTGTTTGGGATGAAATTACCCATATGATTATTTACATATTTGCTATTAGGTTTCCTTAGCTAACCATTTCTATCAAAATTTGAGCATTAGTAGAGAATGTAAATACTTTTCAATACTCTTCGGGTGGAGCCCACTCCTCAACATTTTCTGGCCCTCAAAAATCCTTATCTTTTTATTATTTCCATCTCCCGTTTCCACTTAATAAAGACAAGCATATTTGCAAAGGTTAAAGACATTAACTTTGAAATATAAAAAGCAAATTTGCAATGGGAAAAGACATTAAATTTGAAATATAACTCTTCTAAAAGATTGTTTTAGCATTTCTAATCTTCTTTAATCCTTGTATTATTTAGGCTCGAAAGAATTGTGATGATCAACATACAAAAGTTCAAAAAAAGGAATGAGAAAGCTCTTGCGATCAATCAACAGCAAACAACAAATACATGCGGAGAAAGAGCTAAGAAATTCAATCAACAGCTTAAACTTCTCATTCAAGAAAAACTAAATATAGAAAATACGAAACAAAAGAGCTTTAAAAGAGTTCAATGACTTCTAATTATGCCTAACCACAGGCTATACAGCCTATAAGAGATAGGAGTACCCATCAACACCTTAAAAAATCAAGAATAAAGCTGCAACTTTTATAGAAAGTTTTATAAAAATCTGCAACCTTTACAGAGAGTTTAATAAATGAGTCATGCTAGCCATACTCTTCATCTTACAACTCATCTCACAACCGTCCTATGTGTCACTTTTCCTCTCCTTCATCTCTACAGTGTTAAAATAAAACAAATGAAGTTAGGATTACTACATAGGACAGTTGTAAGATGAGTTGTGACATGGAGCGTGTGGCTAATATTATTCTTAATAAATAAGATGTCAAGCATACATAATAGGCAGACAAATTTCTACCCCAAATCATTCACATAAAATTGGAAGAAAATAATCCATGTCATAGAATCAAAAAAGGCTATCAAAGAAAAAAGAAAAATTCTACTTGGAGTCAATCTTGCACGTATAATGGTAAACCCATAAAATAAGGAAGCATTGTTAAGAGAGACATTAGGATGATAAAATAAAGGTTTGCATAATTAAGACACGACAGAGAGGTTTAGAGAGATTTTAGAATTGTGAGTTGAGGATACCTTTTATTAAGAAAGAAGATTCCATGGAGATTTGGATTAGTTGCTACAAAATTTTCATTCAAACGGGCTATTTATTAGAGAATGTCGATAAGACTACCAAAAGAGGCGGGTTCCCAACCCGGACCATAAGAAAAATATTTTAGTTCATAAAAGTATATTTATTGTGATTTTTGGGGGATTTGTCAAAATTTTTTCTTACAAATAGGATCCACATTTGAAGACCCAAAAGTAGGGATGCCCATGGATTAGTTGCAATCAATTTTAATAAAGAATTTTTTTTTAGATTGATTCATTTAGACGTGACTGCGTGTATAAATAGGAATTGGTGCATGATAGCCATGTTGGCCTCCACCAGAGACCAATTTAAGGGTGCTTAATACTTAGGCTTGATTAAGGCTAGGCCCAATTAATATATAGGCCAAGTTCCGGCTCAATAAAGTTTATATGGGTTGGGCTTGAGCCGGCCACTATGGCCCAAGTTCGGCTTGGGCTGGTTCTAGGCTTAAAGATTTTAATCTAGGCCAAGCCTGGGTGTCACACCCCGAATCCGAAAATTGGAAATTTATTGTGGATTCCGAGGCGTAATACATGTACCCGTGACAATTTGTGCCACAACAAGACACGTATAAACTGTTACAAGGGTGATCCCACATGTACGTGTGAGGAAGATCCGTAAACACATATTAACAAGTATAATTTAATTAAGTGAAAACCTGGAGAATTCACCTATACATACCATAGGCATCAATAAAACATTCACTTCAGTTAAAATCTGTTAATTATCGCGACTACATGTATAAGGTATGAAAAATCCATAAATAATACAAAATGTCAAGATGAACCCTAAGCCAATCCATGGCTAAGCTAAGTCAACCCAAAATAAGCCTATTTGGCATTGTTGAGGAGGATTAAGAAAAGATATCTTCCTCGTTCCACTAGTTCACATCCTAAGGTAACATTGGGGTTCCCTCCGGGAGCGCGTTGAGTGCCGAACTGGCAACAGGTTCCGTACCTGTAACGCCAAGGTAACCTTGTTAACACGACGGTTAAGTAAAGATAAGGATACATAAGCTTAACATGATATAACAATTGAATTAAAATGACGTAATGATTAAAAGAGAGCAATATCGAAATCTATGCACTTATGCATATGAGTAAGCATGAATAAGAAATCATGAATAAAGAGTACATTGTACAAATGGCAATCACATTGTTATCTTCTCTCTAATAAGAGATTATGCTGATCCGTGGGAAATCACTAGTGATCGGGCCAAGACCGACTAGCTACCCTAAGAGCGTCGGCTCACTCTTCTGATAACTACTGCAGTAGAAAACTGATAAAATACTCCAATTCAGTCCCGTCGAACCTCCTATGGGGTACAAGCTAAGTGGTGCTGACTCCAAGTATATTGGAATTAATCTGAAACCCATACTCATCGTATACTGATCTGTTTAAACTCATATGGAAATGTATTTTAGTCTTGATGAAAATACCAATTATAGAATCACAACTAAGTGGAATACTGATCATCAATAATGCATACTGATATGAACTATCATGTTGAGATCAAGGTTGCTATCAATATGAATGCAATTAGATTGAGAGGTTATCAAAGATAGTTACTAGCCAACCCTATGCTAGATAATCCGGGTTTCCAAAGTCATTCAATACGGTGTATTCATAAGACGTTCGGTGTCATTGCATTACCATTCTTAGTGTTATGTTATATATGGAAAGGACACTTCATCTTATGCCAACACCCATGATGTGACATTGAAAACTAAACGGAGAATCAAGAGGGAAGGAGTGACAGCTCAACACTCTTCTTTCTCCATGTTTAGTTACCGTTGGGCTAGTTTAGTGTTGCAAAGGATCCCACTTCTATGGTCATAAATGGTCTTGGGTTAAACCTATAACTTATAATAAGGGTGGTTGGATACCTCGGTCTCTTTCTAAGGTTAAAGGGTATAACCCATCATTAGGCTATTCCGTAGACTATAAAAAGTCCATAGTCAAGCATGAAATTCATTATTGGAACACAATCCTATAATCTAAAGGTTAGGCGGTCAGGAAGGAACTACAAGGCTAATTACAGTTAGCCTCCTATTTTTAATGTAAACCCCACACAAAGGGGCATCAATGTAAACATTCCTGAAAAAAATAATGAAATGACACCAAGCGCATTCAAGTATATTGTTGTAGAACACTTAAAACATATACTAGGACATCTACACATCCTTGACTTGCTACAAATATCAAACGAAACCTGTGATAACCTGATATGAGAAATATAGGCACTAAATCTTACGTGGGACAAGTCCATCAGAGTGAGAAAGAATATAATGATAAAAAAACCAAGAAGTCAAAGGGATATTAGGAATGCCTTTCCATTCAGAATGTGGCTAAGGCAACAATTTCATTTTCAAAAGAAGCCTTGCTATTGGGTGAAACTAAACACACTTGGCCCCTTTACTTCATAGCACATGTGAAAGAAATGCTAATGCTAAGAGTACAAATTGATCTCGGGTCAGCACTCAACCTCATCACCATAATGGCCTTTCATGAGTTAGGAATCCTGACTAGCAAACTGTTCAGCTCAAACACATCAATACAAAGATATAATGGGGAAGTACAAAATTGAATTGAACAAATACACATCAAGTTCCAATTGGGGGACCTTAAATTTGAAGCCACTTGCATGTCATCAGGACTTAAGCATGCTACAACATCCTACTAGGAAGACGATGGCTGAATGATTACACTATCATCACTTCCAGACTGCATCAATACCCTAAGTGAATTGATGATAGAGACAAGGTGCAACTCATCTTTGTAAACAAGCAACCTTTCAAAGGGGAGGTGTGCTTTATAGATGAGGCTATGTACAAAAAAGAGTCTGAAGACCCAAAATCTAAAAGAAATTGAGGCAAAACACCTCTGATGGGAGAATCAGTAGATACTCTTCAAAAGAAACCATAAAACAAACCCTAGGGAGTCAATTCACGAAACAGCCAACTGTGATTAATGACAAAGACAGCCCGTTGGTCATTCTAGCAAAAGCTTTCCAAAATCAAACCTTCATGATCCAAACTAAAAAGCATGGTAAGTTGGTCATGGTGACAACATCAATCCATACAAAAACAAGAAGACTGATCTCCACCATCTAACTAGTTGAGCCAAATAAGAAAACGGTGAGTCGGCACTTGACTTCATCAATATATGGAGAGGGATGGTTGAAAGGTGTTAAGAGTTGCATCCACTCCAAGATGATTGGGATGGAAATTAAAACCCTTAACCAACTAGAAAATATTTTTACAAGAGTGGAAATGAATCTCTTACACCATGCATCAATCTCATAACAAAGACATTAAATTGACTATCAAACAAGCAAAATCAAGATGGGACAATCAGTCAACCTAAGGATGCTTCTCCAAGCAAAATAAGAAAATGGGGAATCATCCCAAAGGTTCATTGGTAAGTGCAGGGACTTGGCCCGTCAATGTGTTGAGTTACCTGTATGATGCTATGTTAACAAGAACTTCGTATTCATATTTGAATGGCCGTGATAGGCATGAACTTCCAATCATATAAGAAGCTATCTTGGGTGGCTACAAACATTGAAAGGACTGTTGTCCATCCAATTAGAAGACTAAAGAGATGCTAATCTATGTTCATTGTGCCTACTGCATATGATTTTGACACTGAATTAGAGCAAGACACAAATGAATTTATAAAAGAGTGACTTTCAAATCATCTTTTGCATATGCATCCATGGCCAGTCTTAGCCCCCATGTATAACATTGTGTAAGGTCCCGAATCCCACTAATCTTAGTTACATTAATTAATCTTGTTTTATATTAGTTAAGCCTTGTTGAGGTTAATTCAACGTAAAACTATTGGTTTGGGTCTTGGATTGGTAGTGGGGCGGAGTTTGAACCATATTTCAGTAGTCGAGGACCTTTTCATAAATTGCTCTTATCTCTTGTGGACACCTCGTCCATTGCCTTTTGTGTAATTTTTCGTGTAGATCATCTTTTGTGTTGGGCCCGAGTGGATCCGGACTCATCTTGGACCAATTGGTCCATTTGGCCTAAACTGAGATTCCTAGAAAAACATTGGACTTGCATGCAACTTGGGGAAAGTTATGTTTAAAACAAGGAACTCCACGTCCCTTTCTCTTTCTCTTCTTTCCTCCTTACGTTGCTACTGGGGTTGTTTCCTTCCTCTTTAATCTTCATCTTCACTTCATGATTTGGAGGGCTACTAGGCTTGGAAGGTCTTGCATGCATGGGTAGAGACCTTCTCCTTCTCCTTCTTCCTTACCTTCCCTGTGCATTTCTTCCATTAAAGCATTTCCTTCTCCAAGCTACAGCTACATAAGGTGAGGAATTACCTCCATTTCATCCATTTGGGTTTATTAGAGAGTTAAGGATTCAACTACATAACATGCATGCAAATCTAAATCCTATTCTTCATTGCATGTTCTACTTATAGAGAACCCATTTTCGTTTTGGAGGTTTCCATTGGCCACACAACAAGAAAGAGTTTGAGAGGGTTAACACTGTTAAGAGGCAAGTACTTGAGTTTGTATGCATTGCATGTGTGATTATGTCATTGACCATTGAGTTAGTTCCCTTAATTCTTTAATTGCAGTCCATTTCACTGTTTATTTGTGTGCAAAGGGGGTATGGATTGAGTTGGAATTATACGAATGGAATAGGAGGGTGGGTGAGTATAGAACACTCTCAAGGATACTCTAATTGAGCCATAGAAATTTCCCACAAACTAGTTCTGTATGGATTTCGTACGTAAGCTGAGCTACAGAACTGACTTCAGGTTCTGAAGCTTATGGCGAAGCTACGGCTAAGCCGTGGATGTTTACGGCTCAAAGTCCAGAGAGTAACGAAACTCGATTTTGTTCTACAGCTTACCCACAGCTACACCGTGTAATACCTTACGGCTGAGCCGTAACCCAACTGTAGCCTAGCCGTAGGCTTAGCACGGCTAAGCTATAGGCCAATATACGGTTAAGTTATAAATGCGCCTGAAATTTAAAAAAGGACTATGAACCACTCAGCTAAGCCGTAGCTTTGTACACAGCTAAGCCGTAAGAATCCAGTAAATATAGGGCATTAAGAACCTTCAATGACTTTGTAGGGCCTTAGCGTTGGCACCTTCCATACCACTACATTGGACTAATGGTAATTACATGTTGGAGAGAACAAATTATTTCCGAATGATCTCCCAATGGCAAGTTATAGATGTTGGCATAAAAAAGGGGTGTCCTGTATGCATATGAGGTGATACCAAGATACAGTAACACAATGACACTGGACGTCTTATGAGTACATCGTGTTGAATGTCCTTGGGGATCATGGGTTACATAATATAGGGTAGATAGTGGTTCTGGGGTACTTACTCAATCTGAATGCATTTATATTGCTATGATATATTACCTTGACATGACTCGTTATTGGATTCACTTCCTCTAGCAAACCCTGAGGCAATTCAGATCTGAGATTCTAATGAGTGCGTGTTTGACAAGCCAGAACTTCTACTGAGTGTATGCTTGTTAGCCAAGGGTATAGCCGAGGTTCAGGCCTTTGTAGCTCATATGCATGTGTTTCGTTTAATTATTCGTTATTTCCATGATTGACTATTCCTTATGTATGTTATGACTAGTATGATTGATTCCGAGTTGGCACCACTTAGCTTGTGCCCTTTGGGTATATGCATGTCACTATTGCAGTAGTTTATGGAGGAGTTGTTGACGCTTCTCGGGAAGCTAGCTTGATCCCCTAGTGACCCATATGTATGCTTCCTTTTGGGAGAATAAAGCATCGTGGTTGCCAATCAGTACGTAGTATGTTTTGATCGTAATACCTCATTCATTGCCACTCATGCACTATATGTCTAATAATTTACCATTGCTTTCTTTCAATTAGTGTATACTGTTAAGTTCAGTTGATATGTATTGTTATACTTGCTTCATATGCCTCAGTACTTGCTTAACCGTCGTGTTAACAGTGTTACCCTTGGTATTGCAGGTACAGAACCCGGTCCCAACTCGGGTGTTGACGCGCCTCAGGAGAGTGCCCCAACGGTACCTCAGGGATATAGATGAATGGAAGGATGAGGATGTCTTTTATTAGTCATCCTACGGAGTGCGTTAGTTCTGGAGATGTTACGGTCACTTTTGGTCCTTATGTACTTAACTCCTTTAAGTAAATGTCGAATTGTACGAAATATAATTGGAACTTTGAACACTGCTATATACATATATCTATATGTTTATCTATGAATGATAACGGATATGTTCTTTTAACTTGCTCTTGATTATTACTGAGTATTTCGCAAGAATTCGTTTATGATGAGTTACATTCCTACGTGTGTTGGCATACCTCACACGTTCATGTGAAATCTGCCTTGTAGGAATTCCTGCACAACTCTTCAGGGCACAGATTTCTACGGGATTACGTATCCACGCCCTGGGGGCCCACTCAAATCCCCAAATTCCCGGGATCGGGGCGTGACACATTGAAGGGTCAATTTTTGTGGTTGGGCCAGCCCGATACAATCCATTCAATTATTTTCTCCCAAGAGAATGACCACTCCTTTCCACATCCCATCAAAGAAATTACAAATCTAGGACGAGTGATGTTTGACCCCTACAGTTGGCAGTCCCATCAGATATTGAAAAAGATAGGATATGACTTTAAGAAACCAGCTAGGCTCGGAAACAAAAAGGGGCTCCTGGCCTTTTATGATGGTATGACTCCTAAATAATGGGAAGAATATAGAAGTGAAGGCCGTATTGACAATCATACATATGGCCTCAGGTACATTCTCTACACTAACACCCATGAAGGAAACCCTAACTTCGAAGGGGAGGCTACAACTTCTTTAGATGGGTACAAGAAAGATGACTATGAAGAAACAGTCTTGGCTTATGAACCAGATGACTAGGCTTCTTTCTAACACAATGAAAAGATAATGATGGTGACATCACTCCTCCGCAAGCAATACGGCCCCCAGCAAAGCAACAAGCAACCAAAGTTGAGGGGGATGAGACCATTTTGTATTAAATGTAAAAGCCAAAGGGCTAATAAAAATAAATCCTTGGAAACGGATAAAGCCTTTGTTCAAACCAAAAAATGACATCCAAGAGGGATTTATGAAGTTGGAAACTTCTAGAAATAATGTGGAAAAGCCTCCTTCTAACCTTCCAATTGAAGATCAAGTTCAGGATATCAATCTAGGGACCCTAGAAAATCCTCGCCTCACCTTTGTAAGTTCGAAAATAAAAGGAAAAGAGCTTACAAAGTACACCAGTTTCTTATGTGAGTTTGTGGAATATTTGCTTGAAGTTGTGCAAAATGCCCGACTCGACCCAGAGGTTGCAAATCATAGGCTAAATGTCACTCTAGATATAGAGCCTATAAACAAAATAAAAGGTGGACCAGGCCTGACAACATGGACAAAATTGAAAAAGAAGTCCAAAAGTTTAAGAATGTTAACTTCATCTGTGAAGAACAACACTTGGATTGGCGTGTAAACATAGTCCTAGTCACAAAGAAAAATGGTTAGATTAGAGTCTACATCGACTTCGGGGACTTGAACAAAACATGTCCAAAAGATGACTTCCCACTACCCATTCCAAAACTCAAGATAGATAAATACATCCAGATACAAATGGATGTCATTCGTGGATGGGTTCTTGGGGTACAATCCAATATAGATGCATCCCAAAGTTGAAAAGCATACCTCTTTATGAATACCATTTAGAATCTCCTACTATACTATCATGCCCTTGGGACTCAAAAACGCTAGAACTACCTATAAGAGAGCAATGATGAAAATCTTCAAAGATGTTTGGCATAAGACTATCAAATGTTATGTTGATGATTTAGCCGCCAAAAGCAAGAAAGCAACCAATCATTTGACAAAACTTCACATGGTCTTCGAATGGATACGAAAATTTAAACTCCATATGAACCCATTAAAATGATTGTTTGGAGTTTCCTCCAAAAAATTCCTAAGGTTTATTGTTTAGAAAGGCAAAATCAAACTTGACCTTAGCAAAGTCAAGGCTATACTGGAAATGCCTCTTCCTTGAAAACTGAAGTAGCTTAAAGAATTGTAGGGAAGGTTAGTGTACAATAGAAGATTCATCTGGAATCGATCAGGAAAATGTTGACCATCCTCCAAACTAATGAAGAAAGTAGTCGAGTTCATATGGGACAAAGAATGCGATGATGCCTTCCAAAGTATTAAACGGTATTTCACCTACCCCCTGTCCTTGCAACCCCTATATCTAGAAAACTTTTCATCTTCTATACAAGTGCCTTAGAACACTCACTGGGGGCATGATTCGCTCAAGAGAACGATGAAGGAAAGGAAGTTGCTCTATACTATCATCGCCCTATACTATCTTCCTTGGATGATGATGGGAGTAGAACATAAATATTCTTCGATTGAGAAAGAATTCTTGGCTCTCATGTTTGCCCTCCAAAACTACGGCACTACTTACTATCTCACATGATATACCTGATTTCTCAGGTAAATCCTATAAAAGTGCTAGTCCCAAAAGCTGAAGATTTAAGTGATTGTTCAACAAACTGGGCCATTTTGTTAACACAATACGAGCTTAGATATATTCTGGCAAAAGCTATCAAAGGGCAAGCTTTGCCGGATTTCCTAGTAGAACACCTAGTATTAGAAGGCCTTGAATTTGAAGAGGAACTACTAGATGAACCTACATTCCTTGTGGGAGAACTTGTAACAGAAATAGAACTAGATATTCATTAGACCATGAAATTTGATGAGGCTTCATGAAATAATGAGCACTGTCAACTGGTAGCAAGAGTCGGAATAGTCTTCTATAGCCCAGAAAAGGCATATATACCACACTCCTTGATAACTAAGGAGAGTTCCAACAGTGAAGCAGAATATACAGCCTTAATTATTGGACTAAAAATCACTTTGGAATCCGACATCGATATCTTGGGATTCTACTTTGATATTCTACTTTGATTCTCAACTTGTTATTAAACAAATGAGTTTAATATATGAAGTAAAGACACCAAGTCTGTTGTCATATCACAACCTGGGTCAACAGTTAAGGGAACAATTGACCTTGGTGGAATTTAATCATGATCCTCGATATCAAAATGCCAAGGCAAACTCTTGACTGGTCTAACAACATCACTAGCTTTACCGGAAGGCAATCAAGTTAAAATTTCAATCATCAAATGACAATTTTTCCCTCCTTTGGAACATTTCCTAATTCTTGCAGAATGCCTCAAAACAACTGAAGCCAAATCTCCCCTTTTTGAGAATTCCTTTTAAGACCGGCAAAAACACTTTATCGATTATAAATTGTACGGAGTCCTACAAAAAAATTTCTATGGATAGAGAAAGTATTCAAAGGTGAGCTCTTAAATTCCACTTCGATATGCCATTAAAAATGTTGTACCAGAAATCCTATAACAGGGTACTCCTTCACTGCCTATCTCAAAAAGGAGGTAAAAGAAACCCTGCAGGGGTACATGCGGTCCTATGTAGGCACATTTTCCAGGGCTAAAACTACATGATCAAATCCAAAGTCTAGCTACTACTGGCCGACAATGGTCTCTAATGCTATAAAATTTACAAGACGCAGGGAATGCTAAATTCATGGAGCTTACATCCATGTGCCTCTAGAAAACTTGCACTCAACTTCTATTTCCTAGACATTTGAAGCTTAGGGAATGTATATTTTCGGAAAAATCCACCCGCCATTAGACTGGGAACATCATTTCATTTTAAATTCTATGAATTACTTCTCTAAGTGGGTTGAAGCAATAGTTTTAATAGAAATCAAAGGAAACATGGTTATCAACTTTGTAAAATCAAATATTATCTGCTGGTTCAAGGTACCAAAATGGTTATGCCATAGCAACGGACCACAGTTCAATAATGACATGTTTTATAAGTGTTCTAACAAATAAGGGATTCAATGTTGCCCATCCACAACCTATAACCATGCAATAAATGGCTCAACAGAAGCATTTAACAAAATGATATATAAAATACTAAAGAAAATGGTCTTAGACAACAATAGGTCATGGGTTCAAAATTGCCCGAAGCACGTGGGCCTATCATACCACTGTGCACGGTCCCATTAAGTCTAGACGGTACTCCCTGGTATACGGTTGTGAAGTAGTGGTACCCATCGAAATACAACTTACTTCATTTTGTGTGGCTGTCGCATAAAAGCTCATACAATAGGAGACTGCAAAGTTAAGATTCTGAAAACTCAAGAGCCTTTATGAGAAACGATTAGTAGCTCGACAAAGCATCGAGTTATATCACACTGGAATGGCCCAGGCATTTGACAAAAAGGGTGAAGGAAAGGTCATTTAAAAAGGGCAAGTTAGTTCTAGCCTTCAAAAGACCAATCATTCCAACTCACAAGTCAAAAGATAAGTTCGAGTCAAAATGGGAAGGGCCATTCATCATTGACAAGGTCTACTCTAGCAGCGCTTATTGTAACA
The DNA here is from genome assembly GCA_037013555.1 of Sextonia rubra. NCBI lineage: Eukaryota > Viridiplantae > Streptophyta > Magnoliopsida > Laurales > Lauraceae > Sextonia > Sextonia rubra. The sequence continues at coordinate 74,134,560 of JASUAD010000001.1, forward strand.
CTCCGACCCAGCTTGATGTAGTTTAGCGACTAATTAATGTTGCTTTAGTTGTTAATTGTATTTTGCTTTTGTTTTGGTTTCGTTGCGGGTCATGAATAGGTAGTTGGGTTGAGTTTGACCTGGATTAGGTAGACCAAGCCCTTTTTTGTAATTTTAGTTTTTATAAGATATTGTCCTTTTCGCATCATCTTGACGTCAACACGTGTCTTTTGTTGAGCTCGTCAACTTCCGTAACTACATCATTTGCAAAAGATGTCGTATGTTTCCGTTGGACCCGGATTTGACTTGAACTGTAAATAGTTGTGTGCTTTGAACTTTCTTGCAATTTTGTCTTTAATCTTATCTTATATAAGATAACCTCCACCGACTTTATTCCCTCATTTTCTTCTCTTCTCTCACGCTGCTCACGTTGGAGTCTCCATCTCTCTCCCTTTCGATTCTTTTTCTTCTCGATCAAGCTAAGAAGAGGGAATTGTGCCCCTTTCCTTCCCTGGTGTAAGATTGAGGTGATTTCAAGATCTCTTCCATCTCCCTCATCTTCTTCCTCTCGTTTCCATGACTATGCTCACGAGTTTTCTCTTTCTCTTTCTCATGCATGATAGCTGTGAGTTGTGTTTGGACGTTCGAATTGAGCCCAAGGACAACAATTGGTGTGTTAGAATTCAATTGAGGCAAGTATAAGCATCACATGTATGAACCCATGTTAGTATATGCATGATTGTAGATAATTCTCATGATCTTATATGCACAGTATGGTTACAGCCCAATTTGAGCTCATTTTCCTTTTCTTTGTTGAGATTTTGCCATTGTATGTCGTTACAGGTTTTCGGCAATTGATTCAGAATTTGACCTAGCGCATGTATAACTAAGCCGTGAAATGTACTACGGCTGAGCCGTGGAACACACTACGGCTAAGCCGTACGCCCCACCGTAACCCCAGCCGTAGATCAATATAGGGTGTACCTGAAAATAACTGAGAGTATGCACATCAACAACTCTTTTACGGCTTAGCCATGGCTAAGCCGTGAAGCCTCCTACGGCTAAGCCATAAGATGCCTTCGGCTAAGCCGTAAGGTCATCCACGGCTGAGCCAGAAAACACAAACAAAAAGAGAGTTAGGAAAGAAATGGGACTTGTAGGACCTTTGAAATAGAAGGTAAGCAACCTGAACTTGCCCAATGGATTATGAAAAACATACGTGAATGATCTTGAGGGTTGCAATTCATTCATGTTCATTATCCAGTCGTTAAGCACCTCCCCATAGGTGTTGGTTCAAGGAACTTTGGTGCACTCGCTAATGCAATGCAACACTAGGCAACGGTGTATCTGAGAACTTAAAACTACATTATCATGCACGGTTAGAAACACTAGATAACTAGATTAGAGTTGGATAGTAAATAAACTTGATTCGATATGATCATATTCGCTTGCATGACATGTTGTATTAGATCATTGATCTCAACTCCTTAGCATGATTGATTATTTCATGTAACATCGAATGGTTGATTATCTTACTATGTTTCTAATACCTTGAGTATGCACGTATGTGATTAAACTTGCACGTATAAGATATGTTCTTGAATATGCACGCTTGATATGCTTGTCACAATCTACTTAGGGTTTTCATGATTGACTATGTATAGTCAGGCACTACTTAGCTTCGGCCTTAGGATTCCGACGGGGTGAATTTGGTGTAGTTACATAGCTTTGCTGCAATAAGGAAACGTTTTGGGAAATCTGGACCCCAGGAACCCGAGACCCATTCGTACCCTGGCTCGGTCAATGGTGTTCTCAGCACGGATATAAGATCCCTAATTTGGGAGCATATGGCAATATAGTAGCCAACTAGTTAAGTACATGACATGTATTACTTGATTCAAATGGCATGTTTTAATTGTTGCATAATTGCCTAGTATACGGACATGACATGTTATGAAATACATCATGTTCTTTATTCTATTATATACAACATGTGATAACTTGTTATTGCTTATACTTTGCTGAATCGTTGTATTCATGAGTTGTCTTTGGTGTTGCAGGCTCAGATACCCAGGCTAACCCCTCGTCGGTCAACCAGACTTCTAGCGAGGCCCCCGAGGTCCCTTCCGGACTAGAGGAGTGGATGTAATCCCTCCATCGGAGAGCGCCATGGACATAATTGCATCTGAGTCTTTTTCATTTTGAGCTTTGTCACGATTGCATCCAGTCATGAATTGTACATATTATTTTGCTTCATTTTGTAAAACATTTCTATATATGTCAGTTCTGTTTTCATACTCTGTTCCTGTATTGTGTATCTATAGCTTCCGCGTACATGATTGGCACATGTGAACCTTCCCTTGTGCGTGTGCATTTAGACCAGGTCTACGTGTATAGGCACGGGAGTACGTGTGTCACGGGTTTGGCTTTTGCTAACCCCCGAACTACTGGGCTCGGGTTGTGACACTTATACCATCCTTCCCATGGAAGGAAACCAGTGTTTGATGCCAACCAATGTAAAATTCTTGAAGCAATATTACTCTTAAGGCACTGCTTCCCTCATCTATAAAACAAATAAGAGGTCTTGCAACAAAGCAGTCAAGGCTTCCACAAAGATCAGCGAGGTGTAAGTCAAAGACCCCGGGAGAAAGTCATACACCAATACACCAGCAAAAGTCCATACAGTTTACTCCTCCTAATGACCATAAAGGAATAAATCAAAGGCCCCAGACAAAGTCATAAATTAAGACACCAACCAACACCTACTCGTTTTACCCCTCTCACCCAAACAAAATGCACAAGCCATGAACCATTGATAAAGTCATATATTTAGGCCCCCAACCAAAGTCAATTCTATATGGCCCCACTGATCTCAAAAGATTCTAGCCATATGATCATCCAACAAAAAGAAGGAAAAGAAGGGTAATGAAGACATTCATAAAAAGTTTCTATTTATCCAAATATATTCATTACATTCTCAAAGAGTTACATGAAAAATTGCTCAAGTTGCCCAGAGATCTCTTGAAGGGCAACTTTAAACTGTTGACTAAAAAGAACCACGTAGACACTAGCAGTAGGTTCGGGAGCAGCTTCAGTAGTTACGATTCCAAGGATGTCTTCCAAAATTTAACTAAGGTATCTAACTCTATCCCTTCGATGCTTAATCTGCTCGTGACATTCTCTAATTGTCTAGTTACAACTATAATGGTTGCATTATCATGGGTATAAGTCGCTCAAAGATCAAATAACTTCTTCTCAGCCAGTTTAAATTGCTTCTTTTGGAACTCGAAGGACCTTTCATGGTGACTCCGCTCAACGGTATGAGTCACCTCTTGTTGTTTAAGCTTCAGTACCTCCTAACGAAAGACCTTTTTTTTATGTCAACTACGCTCTTTAGTAATCGCTCGAAGGGTCATGGCCCGCTCGTCCTTGCCATGCCGCCGCCATCTTAAAAGGTTTATCAAATAGCACAATCAATGGCTTAACATAGCATCCCCGGAGCTTAGAAACGTATCCACTGAGTGACGAAGAACACCAATCTACCTAAGCTTGCTAGAAGATAAGGCTTGAACGGGACAGCTCAGCAAAAGCCACTCAAACTCCCTAGCTACTTTAATAGAATTATCTCTTCCTCAAGAATAACATACTTTTATGAGAAGGTTCATCTCCCAGAAAATGCCTTGAGCTCAACATAACTGCATGGATAGGAGGGTTGGCATATTTAGAAACATACTCTAATCGAGCCATAGGATTTGTCCAAAGCCATAAGATTTGCCCGACCTTAGTAGCAGCTACGTTAGGCACCGGAGTTTTAGCCGAACACTTCCTTTTCTAGGGAATCACCTCCTTATTGCCCAAAGCTATGGAGACTAGAGAAATACTAGTACCTCCTTCACTTTGAACAATCAAGGAATGCTCAATGTTAGTCACTACAAGCTATTGTTAGATCCACTCCATCAGCCTTCATGGTACCACTATTGGAACCGTATTTGCCTAATTCAACCAAGGTCCCCTGAGCATTAACATCATAGGCCATTGCTAGGTCTTCTTGTCTTGAACCCTCTACATGAGATCCTTTAGGAGTAGCATTAGGACTTGAGCCAATAGAACCCATTATCGTTGTTGAGTCTACCTTTTACTTCACCATAGTTTTTTCCAAAGTTGTCTGAATGGGCTTAGCAGCTGCGACAAGGATCTCCTCATTTTGCACAACAATGACCTCTGGCATGGTCTCATTATGTGGAACAACTTCTTCTAACACAACCTCGGAAGCCACCATAACTAACAAAGCAAGGTCTTTTGCAAATTCCCCTGCACTCAAAAGCTCCTGCTGAGAAGAACTCTCATCTAGGAAAATCAGCTCGACTTACGTAGCACCATTCCCTGTAGAAGGTAACTGCCCATGCTCTGTAACTAGCTCTAGCATGGGCTCATAACTAGATCTGCCATTCGTACAGTCGACTCACTCTGAACAGGTTGTAGTTTTCATTGCTCTATAAACAAACAAGGATAAACAAGTCATGGACAAAGGAAGAAAAAGAAGAAACAAACAAACAAACAAAAGCAATCACCATTAGTTATGGAGGCAGAGTCATGAACGACCTCCATAATTATCTTCTCAATCGACAACTCAGACTCAGTCAAAAAATCTCCACATATCACAGAGGATTCAAGACAAATGCCCTGCCCTCACTGCTAGACACTAAAAAAGAAAAAAAGGGCATTGAACAAAAGGTGAAGGAAGTGAAAATAAAGAAGAAAAAAATGATGTAAAATATCATAACTCTCGACGGCCTCTGTGATGGGATCTGCTGTTGTCTCTTTTTCAGAAGTCTAGCCCGTTGTCACTTCTTCTTCATTAATGCCAACCACTGCCTCTACAAAATGGGAGTAGGAAGCTGACACAAAAGGCAAAGAAATATGTAACAAAGGGTAGCAAAAAAGAGGAAATATGAGACTTAGCCACCATAAACCAAACAAAGTTGCGAGTCCTTGAACATGAAAGCTTCTCAGCCTCAACAACCCTAAGGCCGGGATGATATGCCTTCTTCTTTTGTGACTGCACAAGAACTCACTCTATCACAACTTTGGGGTAGGAGGGCAGATTTCATAGAAGAATAGTCGGCAGCCTGAGCCGGTGAAGAGGAAACCAATGGAATAGTAGCAAGAGGAGACTCCATTAATAGATCTGCAAAGGAAGCACAGGTGTCTTCATCGCAACGAGACCCCAGTGGTAAAGGGGGCTGGCCCCTAATATAACGCTCATAAATGCCCTTCATGGGCTTCTTAGTTTTAGCCTCTACCTTCTTAAAATCACCCTTTACTGTATTGGCTCTCTGAATCTCACGAAGAGCTAAGCAACTCTTCGCAAACCATTGGGCAAAGCCAGAAGTCACTCTAGCATCCTCCTCCTAAGGGTATAGGAATTTTACACAGGTTTCTATAGCATTGAAAAACTTCCATTCATTCTGGACATCTAGCAATGTGCCTTGACCACGCTTAAGCTACCAAGGCTCCCCACAATGCACAAAGAGAACCCAAACTGTTGCCCAAATCTAGAGGGCACATAGGGCATCTCAACTACATTGTTTCTTCTATAAACAAGGTCTACAGGCTAACGGAAAGCAACCACTCCCTCTCCATTTGCAAAAAATGGTGAAGCCCTAGCCAGGATATTGGATCGGTTGATGAGGGCTTGGTTTCCAACAATTCCTATCCTCTGAGCTTCTACGACCACCACCTACATTGTGCAAACCCAAAAGTTTCGATGGTCCCATAACCGACATCGTGCTTCAACAAGAGATAAACTGATACCAAGACCATTAGTCACGGACCAGTAAAATGGAAGGTTCTCACGGTCGTATAGCTCGTGCAGATTGGTACAAAGGTAAACAAACTAATCATACAAAAGATGCTCAGAAAAGACCCGATTAATCGACCTCTTTTGTTGAACTAGAAAGGACACAAGCTTTAAGTCAGCACATAAGTAGCCAACTAAAGGTGCCAAAGCAAGCCATTTGCCAAAAGCCAAATGGCAAGTAGGGAAAATATAGTTGTTTTGGACTTCCTTCCTGATAACCACAAAAATGATTTTTGAAAGCCATGCCGTGAGATACATGGCCAATAAGTGATGACGCTTCACATCCCAGTCATCATCCTTTTCTTCAAAGGTCACTAAATAATCCTGGCAATCAACCATTATTACCATATCAAGGTCCTCTTCAGTCTCCTTCAGAAGAACTTCTCATATTCTAAAAACATTCTTGTTGGCCAAGAAGGGGGCACCAGACTTCAGCTGCCCAAAAGTCTCCTGAATTTCCTGAAGAGGAAATCTTATCTTAGGATTGAGAATGATGAAGGTATTGGTGCCCAGGCAAAAGCTCTCAATAATAACATGACACACCTCTTTATGGTGTTGAGGAATCTGATTTTGGGTGACCATAACGGCTTCATAAATGTCGATCACCTCTAAAAAACTCTTGCATGTATTGAGGACCCCATCTGTCCATGTTTGCCAAGCATCTGAAGGAACAAACCATCCTCGTGGAACATGATGATCTATCCAGCCACTTCCATAGTGAGAAAAAAACCCTAAGCCGATAGTACGGAGCTGGGAAATATGGCTCTGGACGGCTAGAGTTACATGATTAGGCACTCGCATTTCCATGCTTTATGCTCACCTTCAACATAAAATGATGTTTTTTCAAATATACTCCTATCTTGTATCAGAATAAGAGCTTCCCCCACTACAGGTTATCACACCTCGAAGAGATAAGAGGCACTTAATTCCATTAATTGAGGATCTCTTTTATACCTATTACTTAGCAGAAAGATCAATACATGTGACATCTCTGTTAAAATACCAATGAACCAAGAAATTAGCGCTCTGGTCCTATTGACACTCATCACTGTCACCAAAGTTGTAGTCAGGCTTCCTTAAGGTAGTTTATCAATCATCCTTCCACGGGAGTTGCTAAGAATGTCTTCACAATCTTGCATGTTGCACTTGCTCAATAAGGGATTCCTTTGTTTGGACACTGTCTCGACTACATGTGCTTGACGTTCTCTTGAATCTCTTCAAAATGAGCCCGAGTTTGAGAGCCAACTGTTCGTAGCAAAGGAGGTGTGTTTGAAGAAAAAGACCCAGTGGCCTTCTTACCCTTGGACGCAACCTTCTTGCCCTGGTTCATGAAAAGCAAAACTAATAAAAAGCTGTAAGAAGAAAAAGACTAAGTTAGTAAATTCTACTGTAACTTCGGCAGCATCTCCCCTTAGTAAAAGGGAAGGAACAAAGCCCCAAGGAAAAGGGGCATACTTACCTCTGAGCCCCAGCAATGCTCAAACGCATGCAAAAAGCCCAGAGCTAAGGCTGCTAGGTCAAAGTAATGCAGAAGCTTGCCATAAACCCTTATGGAGGCAACTTAGGGTCTTGGTCCACAAATACATGTACATGAAAATAGCAAGCAATATGTAATACATCGGAAAAAGAATTAAAGCACAAAGAAGTCCAATAAAAATCCTAAGTACATATGACAAAAGGATCAAGCCATATCTTGGCCATGAAAAGGGAAAAACGAGAAGTGGCTAAGGCATGGGACCCATTCTGTCTCCCAGAGAAGACCTCTTGAACATCTAAGGCAAAGGCTCAAAAATACATAAAGTATAGAAGCCTCTCACCATTGGAAGTTCACTTTTGGGCTACTCAAGAATTTGCAGAAATGCCTAAGGCATAAGGGTCCTTTCGGTTACTCAGAATAAGCCATCAACTACCGAAGAATGCATGAAAATGCCCAAGGCATGAAAATCTCTTGGCTCGTCCTCACAGTGTACTATCAACTACACAGAAAACCAACATTCATTGTACTGTCAGCCACTTAGGAAAGGACTTAGAAAATGCCTAAGGCAAGTGCACTGTCGGCTCCCAAAAGCCCAACAGACAATTGTCGACCACTGTGGGAAGACTAAAAGACACCATAAAATGGTCGACCACTAACATTCAAACAGCTTAACAGATCAATTGGCTACTACAAGGTTGAAATTTCAAAAACTTCTTAAAACTTGTGAGAGATCCACAAGAAACCAAACAAGACCCTGAAGTCTACCCACGTCAAGCATATTTCATCATCTCACGAAGGAAATATCGCAAAAAACACAGAAAATCCCAAACTTTCCTTTTCCCGCCAAGTGGAGTAGCTGACTGTCACCTGTTTGAAATCAAGAAGAAATCTAGTGGGAAAATTAGTGATCTTTGGCAAAAAAAAACCAAGTAAATATTGAAAGAGAAACTTAGAAAGGCATATTCAAACAAAAAAAGATGCTGTCAAACTGATGAAAACACGGAAGAAAGAGGGAAAATAGATTGGCCAAAATAAATAGGAAAAAGGAAAAAAAAGATGAACAGCCAATTCTCTTTAACACGAATCAAACTTAAAATGATCCTCTTCCATCACAAGCAAATAAGAAAAAGAGGGAAATTTGAAGAGAAGAGGACGGAAACACGTGTATTTGCCATCATCAACAAAAGATCCACAAAGTTTAAAGCAACAGTAACAAAGCCGATTGGTTTTGCAACTGTAATACAAAACACAGAAGAAGGAGAAGGCTTTCCAACCATGAGATCCTCCACTCGACGAAGAAAACAAGAATCTCGAAGAAGATCTCTTGGGAACCCAAGGCAAAAAATCTTAATGGCATGGATGAAAATTGCAAAGTGGGAAATTTCTAAATTTCATTGCCTTTTATTATTAACCTTTTAATTGGCTAACCAGGGTAACGCCTGAGGTAGCCGCTGAGAGTTAGTGTTTTGTCTTTCTGCCTCACTTTTCAATTTCTTTTTCAAATTTCAAAAATCAAAACCCCTCCTTCCTTGATGTTCCCCACGGAAATACCTTTGAAACAAGTGGCCTCATGATTAGTTTCAACTTCATTTGATCCTTCGGACCCTTGGTCATGTGAAATTAACCAATCTTTTTTACAAAATTTAAGGTGGATCCATATCTTACGAGAAAGAAATTTACTTACTAATTCCAACCTTTTGATGTTCAAAAATCTCTCTTCTTGGACAATTAAAGTCTTTTCCATGCCCTTGATCAAAAGGCAACCTGAAAAACCTAGGTTAAAAGTACCTTCACCCATTCAAAAACACTTCATCTTCACCAAAAGCACCCCAAACTCATTCAAACACCATTTTTAAAGAAAATAAAGGAGGTATAGAAACCAACCTAATTCTCATTCAAAAAAACCTTAGAAAAACCATATGAACCCTCGGATCAATCTCCAACAACTTAAACCACAAAAACCTCACCCACACAGATAAACAAACAGTTACTATGAAAAATAGGATATAGCAGACAAAATCTACAAAGTTCAACCCATTTTTCATTCTTAAAAGAAAGACTTCCTAGTCGTTTCAAGCCTTAAGAACCATAACAAACTCATTCCCACAAACCACAAATACATACAACGTGTTTGTGAAAAGAAGGAAAATAAGAGCAGGATAGTCTTCCTTTCCAAATCAACATTTTTCGAGGCACAACGACTATGCGAAAAATCCTTCATCCTTGCACCTCAAGGGGGCATTTCTTAGCATGTTAAAAAGTTCCAAGGAAATCCATATGCATCTTAACAATTTAAAGTCAGAGTCAACATCAAACATGACTCAAGCTCAGCAAAACAAAAGCCCAAAGAGCTCGAGGACAAAGCCCAAAAAAGACCTCTTGAATTTTGGAAAAGAAAACAAGTCAAAACACTTTGAAAAGTAGAAAAAAAAAAGTATACACTGCTGACTAAATAAAATAGCTGCTGAATGAAAAACTGGCTAACTGAATAGATTAGTAGCTGTGAGTACAATGGTTGACAGAGGAAAGAGACTAGCTGACAGTTATAAATTTCAACAAATCATCAAGTAGCTGTTCTAGATATGGTTGAATCATTTTCAGCAGACTTCAAGCTAATTAGCATGATTCAAGGTAATGAAGACCTGGCTGCCACCTCACAAGGTTGACTATGGGAGGGTAGCATACAAATGCACGGTTGGTTACCCCCTACAAATTAGATTTCGCTCAATCTTTTCCCTACCACAAATGATTAGAGAAGGCTCACTGAAGCTATACATACCCCCCTTGGCCGCCAACACAGCTACCACACCATATAAACATGGAAACAAAAGTACAGATAGATCACCAACATCCAAACTCTCTCCAAGAGGACTCTGACACGTCAACTTCTTTAATAGCATCTTTGACACCAAAGACAAGGTACTTGATCTTCTAAAAATGATCAGAAAGATAGTGCCTTGACTTGAGTAGATCTTCAAAGAAGACAAGTCCTTCGAGACTTTCTTTGTTTCCATCACTTAGGAGTAGAAGGGAGTATGGGTACAACTATGGCTAACCCATTAGTATAACGTGATAAACGATCTATGGGGGAGACCATGACCATAAATCCTTCGCTCTAACTCCCTTTGGAACTTCATATCCAAGGAAAATGGGTGATAGGCTAAGTTGACTACTCAATCGACTTAAACACCAAAAATGGCGCACATTCTATACACTCTGGATTAGCCACCCTTCTAAATTCTTTGTTTCCCTTTTTGTTTATGTATTTTCATGTATTTCACCAAATCCTTGATCATCCGAGACCAAGCAGGGGGTACTGAAAAAAAAAAAATACAAGTAAATAGCCTGCACCCAGGAGGTTAGAATGTAAAAGAACCCACAAAAGTAAACTCAGAATTGAAAAAGTTGAAATGGTCAACATTCTTATTTTTTCTTTTTCGTGTCTTTCCTCACTTGTTGGAAAAAAAGGGAGTCGAGATATGCTTCTTATATCTTAATTCCCCGCTTTTTAAGCGAATAGGAGAATAAGAATACTTTAAAGGAGAAAAGGAACGAGAATGAGATGAAGGCTCCTGAATAAGAGTGGGTCTTGGGAGTTGTCATAGAAGGTTTTGTGATTTTCAAGCTATGTCCTGCACCTCTATTATATCAAGTTTGAATAATCTAAACCATAAAGTTAGGTTTTTAGTCAATTGTTAGATAATCCAATTAGGGTTTTGAGAATTAAAAATTCATGAAGAAATGAAGTTTTTTTTATATATATACTACAAAAGCAAGCTTGGACTAGTCTTTGAGTATCTAAGCAGAACCAACCATTTCTTTTCCTATCACTTCACATGTTTGCTTGTAGGTATTTTTCTCCCTTCATGTCACCTAATGAAGTTCATTGAAGAAGTTGCCTCTTCCTTTGTTGTTGTTGAATATGGTGATTGGTGAGAGTGAAAATTAGGGATTGTAGAGTAAGTGGAGAAATTAATAGAATCTTCAACACCATTTTCTATAATTGCTACCCTACATACCAAGTGGGAGGTTCTCAACTTCCCACTTTTCTTCCACTGACATTTTACTGGAGATGGCTTTGTTAGAAGAAATCATCTTATTATTTTTATTTTTATTTTATTTTGAGGAGAAGTTTTGAATAAAATAAAGATGTTCAAGTTAACTAACCTAATTTGTTATGCATTGAATCATTTCTCATTTCAATGGAAGTCAGACCTATTAAAGGTCTTTCTTGGAATGGAAGAGAGAGGGAGAGGGTCTTTCTTTGAGGAATGGAAATGATAAAGATGAGACTTTTGAAACCGGGATTTATTGAAACTGGCAGAAAGGAAAGAGATAGGGTTTTTAAAGCTAGACAAAAACAGTAAAAGCCATTTTCAAAAAATATAAAGTAAAAGGGAAGGAATATCTTGTCTCTTTCCCGCTCCAGTAGTGCACCACAAGTATCCTTCTCTTTCTTTCTCCATTTTTTTAAATTTGTATGTCGCATTCAAGATTCCTGTGATTGGAGATTCGATATTGGATTTTATGTTGTTAATATTTTTTCTTACAATGTGATGTATGAATGTTCATATTTGTATGCTTTATGTTGTTTAATTTCATGGATGTTGTCTGCATATGTGCATAGCCACAACCAATTTGATTATTTCAACCTATTAACTATTTGTACAGGAGTACTATGTTTGTTCCATGACATGTTCACTACCATGAGTGCTCAATACATGTGATGAAATACAATAAAAAAAATAACTATGTTTGTATCCATTTTGATGTAATGGATTTTATCTTTTGCCATTATTAATGTGAAAAAAGCATAAGAAGATAATGAATTTGGCCTTTTCAATTAACCATAGCCCGCACTCATCAAACAAAAATCCTAGGTCTGCCACTAGAGACCAGGGAAGAAGTTGATACCACAACATAAGGTGATGATGACCCAAATGAAAAAACCAGACTATTGCAATGACTGTGGTACTACACTAAAGGCAGGGAGATCAATAGAACAACTTTATGGATTGTATTCAACTAGATTGTTCCATGATTATGTCCAATGTCGGGGTGGTAATTGAATATTTTGTCCCATGAACGTTATTTTTATTTTTTATTTTTAAATCTAGGTGTTATGATAATGTGAACTAGCGTTGTAGATTGAACTAGTTGTCACTCTAACTTCAGATCATATAATAAATGAATTAGAAAGCATTACATTATATTTTTTTTCTTATCTTTGTTTTTATAAAATTGTTTTTAATTAATTAACTTCAATGCACGTAGAAATGTCAGCACAAAAGAATGTTTATTTCAATGCTGTTATGGACAAGGAATTGTTTGCTCTATTACAAGAGCAAATACGTCTTGGAGCACGAGCAGACCATGTTTTCAAACAAGAGATTTACGTTGCAATTGCCCAAAAGATGAATGAGTCTAATCGCAGCGTTGGTCATATTACCACTTTTACAATTAGCAACCATTGTAAAGTTTTTTTTTTTTTTTTTAAAAACTTTGCATGGGTCACAAAGCTTCTTAGAGCATCTAGTTTTAGGTTTGATGTCTCTACACAGAGAGTTTCCACCACTGATGACATGTAGACCTCTTGGTTATAGGTAAAGGATTAATTATTTCATTTCCCTTTTTTGTATTTTTATCAATTGCCTGGGTATACATCATTTCTATGTCTTCTTTATTTTGTAATAGGGTTACATTGATGTTATTTCTTGGAGATCTAGGAAACTTGATTATAATAAGCTTAGCATGATTTTTGTAAAGATGTTGCAATTGGACAATTTACTGGGCCCTCTACTTATGAGAGAAGTCATGTTCCTCCCTTGTCTATGAGTGGGGCAAACATGCAAATGTCAGGTTCACTACCTGTTGACTTGAATGGTTGCTTAGATGACATTGGAATGATTGCAAAACCTCAAGAAAGTGGTCTCATACTAAGATAGGTAAGGAAGTTGACACTAACATTGCAGCGGTTGATAGAGGATCCTATAAGATACAATTATCAATTACTAATGAAGGGTTTAAAGAACTAGACCAAATTACTAATCTTAATGAGGTGAAGGAACCTCAAGAAAGAGGTCTCGTACTAAGAAAGGTAAGGAAGTTGACACTAACATTGCAGTGGCTGATAGAGGATCCTATAAGATACAATTACCAATTACTAACATTGCAGAAAGTATCCGTCATCTTATGAAATGAGTTTCTAAAGATGTGTTCAAAGAACTGGACCAAATTACTAATCTTAATGACCTCAATGTGGAAATTTCCTATGAGTGATTGACCATTAATATTGATATGGCCATTGTATTCCTTTGCTCAAAAGATTCAAGTGCATGGATTTAGCATAGATTGCTAAAGATTCACAATGATAGCTTTACTTGGAATATCCATAGTATCATGATACCAATTTTTGCATTTGTTGGATTTTGTTATAGATATTTCTTATGGTCATGAAAAATGTTTGGATGATTTTCTTTAAGCTTCATTAATCATTGTCTATGCTACTTATTTTCTTGGGACTTTAGTAACACTTATTTTACCTATGGACACACTTTATTTAATTATATGACTTTTTAATTAGGTAGCGATTTGCTATTTTTAGTTTCGGCACACAATTTACATATTTATTCAATGATTAGTTTAATGTCTTTTTTTTTTCTAACTTAACCGTTATGTCCTTTCTTACTCTTTTCAAAGGATATTTCAATTTACAAGTTGCGATAGAGAGTATTTGGATGTACACACAGGATTAAGATGAAACAGATTAGCATGTGGAACCAGTTTATTGTACACATTGAAGGTAGCAAGAGAATCGTATTGATCATGTGCCCAAATTCCTTGGACCTGTGATTTTTATTGTTGTTGGTTATCTGTTATATGTGGGCTATCAAGTTTATCTAGCCATTCCTTTCTAATATATAAGCTAGAGTTATAGACTAGTTTCAATTATACAATGTATGTTTCTGCTTTTGTATGAGACTAGTACCAATTCCTAAAGAAACAAATACATGTTATTCCTAAGATGAAACCGAAGAAGCTCTTGTTTGAAAGTTAGCAATAATTTATGGTATGGGATCCAAAGTTCAATGTTAAAGGCCTTGTAATTTGACTATTATAATATATTAAAGAGGAGGGTTTTGGATTGAATTTTGACCTTATCTTGTAATTTTGAATGACAGTTATTGAATCATTGCACATCTATCCCATATTTTTTGCAACTTCTACCTCCATGATGGTTGTCCCTTACAACTCTTTAGTTATGAAATCCCATCCACTCCACTTTTAACATGCCAGTACTCAAATCTATTCTCCACTTCCTATTGTTTTTTTTATGAAGTTCACTTTCTTTTTTTTATTTTTTCTAAAATAAAACTTGTAAGTGCTTTTTGGATGGAATGGAAACTTATAACATTAACCAAGCAAAGGTTCATGATGAAAAACATTACTTTATTGTGATTCATTTTCACGTTTTTTTTTATTTTTTCCAAAATAAAACTTGTAGGTGCTTTTGGGATGGAATGGAAACTTATTACATTAATCAAGGAAAGGTTCATGATGAAAAACATTTCTCTATTGTGATTCTCATTTCCTACATGTTCATAAATTGCAACTCTCCAAAATTATAAATATTAAATTTGTAATAATTTTTTTCTAAAATTTCCATATGTTTTACTATAATGTATGGGTATTCAATTTGAAATGTATTGGTGTACCTCTGTTTTGCATGGGTTATTATGCTAGTATGCCATTAAGGTATGATACAAACTTCTTTTACCGTGATATCGTATAAACATCTCACCACAAAGCCTAATGATATAAACTTCTTTCACTATTATAGGTTGCTATAAAGGGCAAATGTTGATATTGGGTTGGAAAAGTATAGCGCAGATGCTAACCCCCTTATTTCGACAGGAACTTTCATTTTTAGTTTTTCAGCCTATATATCCATTTGTACTTTATGAGAGTGGAGAAAGTAACTGATTAAAATTTACATCTCTCATTTTAGGTGTTGATGTTAGTTGTTAGATATGAAGGGAATCCAGTGAGTTATATATATATATTAAATGGTTTGCATTTTAGCCAGGGAAACCTAGTATGGTAGGATATGTTGGATTCATCTCTTTCCATCCATGATTATGGTGGAGGATAATACACTGGTTGTGTCGACTAATCTCTGTATTGATGAATAACGATGTAATGTAATAACATGCAATATCGTTAGGATAAATTATGTTGGCTAATTCATGGGTTGGACAAAACTCAAGGTTCATTGAGTTGTAATTTTATATTTCTTTTAGAATAAAATATTGCGTATGTTGCTGAATAAGCTAAAGTGAATAATTGAATAAAGGAGTAGAAATTCATCAAGGAAAAAAGCTAGAACAGAAGCTCTACCCACTCAAGCAAGTGGTGTGTCTGCTCGAGCAGACCTGACGAAATTCACCAAGCAAAAGCTTTGCCTACTCAAGCGAATGACTTATTTGCTCAAACGAATGACAAATAGAAACCCAAAATCCCACGTAGAGTGAGCTCCCTAATTCTGCATAATAGCCTCTTTTGGTTCTACTTAAAGTATTATTTTGGGGCATTAAAATTAGGTTTTTAAAAGGGTTCCTCTCTTAACCATAGGTACGATTCTCCTTATTCTAAAACTTAAAAAGATATTGGAGATACATTTTTCTCAAAAGCTTCCATTGAGAGATTGTGCTGAAGCTTTAAGTTCTAGAGATTATGACTTCTACACTTTATGGAAGATACGTTCGTCTTGTGGACTCAAGATGATGCTGAATCAAGCTTCAAAAGTGGATGGACGGTGAACGGCGAGGTCTACTGGAGGCAACAACTAGGATCCCTAGATATTGCATACAGATTATTGTGGAAATAACTTTAAATGATAATGATTCAAAAACTATACCTGCGAGATCTCTCTAATTTGATCTTGGTATTACAGCAACCCAAAAATCTCAAGACCTTCTATTATATTCCTTTATGCTAGAGCTCGCACTAGGGTGTGGGCCTTTTCTATGAATTCTCTTTGCTCTCAAAAAAGAGATTTCTTTGGTTATGTTTCCTAGTGAGCAATAGTGCATATTTATAGGCTATAGTAGGGACCTTAAGAAGGAAATAAGGAATATGTTTCTTATGGAAATAGGAAACCCTAATTCAACCCAAATTAAAATCCTAGTACCATAAAGTATAATTCTATCCACTAGAAAATTATAATTGTACTCCTGTCCTTATTTTCAAAATAATATTTCGAGCTTCTTATTATTAAATGTTTATTAATCTCCCCACATTAAGAATTCAGATATCCATTAATTAAATAATTATTGACATCTATATTTAATCGATATCTTTATAATTCTTTTAGACCTTACACTTAACTTATTTGATATGTCAAAAACAAAGTCCACTTGCAGGGTTTGACATAATTAAAACTTATAAGCTTCATCAAGGGGATATCATCAATCTCTATTACATGATGTGGATTCTATCAATAAACTAATATCCACCATACACGCTGTGTAGTCATCCAATTTACTAAGATTATTGACCCATAAAAGGTCTCACTCCTTTCTAAATCAAAATTACAAACACTAAATGTATATGTCTATTATTTATATCGGGATTAAGAGTAGAAGCACTCATAATAACCATTTAGATGTTCAATACGCAAAAGGTATACTAGCATAATGAGTCAAAACGATACCGTTTCCCATAACTAAGACAAGCCTGCTAAAATATCATGCTACAATCGTACCGATAGTGTGTTCAGTTCCATCTAAATTGTGAACAATGACAACTTATATTCTAAAAGAACTGACAAATAACTCTTTCATGTGTAAACTGAACTCTACACACCAACTTGTTTATTTTATAAAATAAAAGACACACATATGCAAACTAAATAACAATACAACCATTTACTCATATAAATTCTCATTAAGATGAAAAGACAAATTTTACTAATAAATAAATCAGTTAAAGATAAATAAAGAAAAGTATGCTTTTAATATAAATTTCCAACAATCTCCCACTTGGACTCAAAACCATCTTGACATGTATTTCAACCCCATCCCCTCCACATGACTACCAAAATTGTTCGCTGGTAAGCTTTTTGTAAAAGGATTTGCCAAGTTGTCACGGGTACAATCTTGGTCACAATTATATCACCCCTCTTTGTGGTTTCTCGTATGAGATGATACTTACACTAGATGTAATTACCCTTTTTATGCATCCTAGGTTCCTTTGCATTAGTAATCGCATCGATTTTATCACAATAAAGTATTATAGGTGATTTTACCAAAGATACCACTTCTAGATCCATCAAAATGTTTATGAGTCATATTGCATCCTTGGCTGCTTCAGAAGCTATCACATATTCTGCTTCCATGGTAGAGTCAATAATACATGATTGCTTAATACTCCTCCAACTTATGGCTCCACCGCCCAAGGTAAATACAAATCCTGAAGTTGACTTTATGGCATCATTATCTGACTAGAAGTTCGAGTCTATGTACCCAATGGGTATCAAACTCTAGGCCTTATAAATCAACATATAATTTTTAATCCTTTTAAAGGACTTAAGTATATGCTTTCGTGTAGTCCAATGTTCTCTCCTTGGATTAGGTTGGTATCTGCTAGCTATGCCAACATCAAAATAAATATCAGGTCTAGTGCATAACATCGCATACATGAGGTTTTCCACCACTGAAGCATAAGATACTTCCTTCATCTTTTCTATCTCATCAGGTGTCTTCGGACATTGATCCTTGGATAAAGTAAGCCATGTTTGAAAAAAAAAATCCTTTCTTGAAATCTTACATGCTAAAACAGACAAGAATCGCATCAATATAAACCACTTGAGATTAGCCCAACATTCTTTGTTTCCGATCTCATAAGATCTTGATCCCTAGAATGTGACTGGCTTCTCCTAAGTCATTCATATCGAACTGACTACTCAACCATACTTTAACCGAAGACAACACCCTCACATTATTTCCAATGAGTAAGATGCCATCTACATAAAGTATTAAGAAAACCACCACACTGCCGTTGCACCTCTTATACACACAGGATTCATCAGGGTTTTACTTGAAACCATAAGATTTAATGGCTTAATCAAACTGAATATTCTAAGACCTAGATGCTTGCATAAGTCCATATATGGACCTCAGAAGCTTGCACAACATGTGCTCACGGCCTTCAGCTATGAATCCATCTAGTTACAGCATATAGATAGACTCGTCAAGATATCCATTAAGGAAAGATGTCTCGACATCCATTTGCCAAATTTCATAATTAAATCACCTACAATGGAGAAAAGAATATGGATTGATTTCAGCATGGCGATTAACGAGAAGGTCTCCTCATAATCAATTCATTTTCTCTGAGTAAACCCTTTTGCAACAAACCTAGCTTTGAAGGTTTCAACCTTTCCATTCACCCCCCTTTTCTTCTTATAGACCCACTTACAACTGATATGTTTTATCCCCTCTAGTGGTTTTACAAGATCCTAAACTTAATTAGAGTACATAGACTCCATTTTTGATTTCATAGCTTTTTGCCATAATTTAGTATCTTTGTCTTGGAGTGCTTCATTATAGTTATAGGGTTCGGTATGTAGATCATCAGGGACTCTATTGAATGACTCTCCTAAGAACATAGATCGCGTGGGTTAATGAACAACCCTCCCACTACGACCTGGCACATCCTATGTCTATGTATAAGTAGTGTCATACTATGCTAAAACTAATCCGCGTGTACCATCATCTACATGCTGATCCAGCTCATCACCTAGCATGTTGGTGGGATCACCTAAAGTATCATTAGCTTGAGACTCATCAATCCTCCCACTACAATGGGGTAATGGAACACTGAATTCTCCATCTTGTGGTGTCTCTTCCCATGCTTACTAGTAATAGAAAAGTTTGAGTAGGTCTCTCTCCTCTCAATCCTTCTAAAACAATTCTACTTTTGGGTTTGTGGTTCATTACGTAGTCTTTTTCTAAGAATCAGGCATTGGTACTAAAAATGACTTCTAATCTTTAGGAATATAAAACAAACCACCTTTTATTCCTTTGGGATATCTAACAAAAATGCAAACTTCCATTCTTGATTTTAGCTTATCTATGTTCCCTTTCAGCACGTGTGCTGGACTACCCCAAATCTAAACATGCTTTAAATTGGGTTTGCGCCCAGTCCATAGTTCTGTGGGTGTAGTAGGTACTGACTTAGATGGAATGAAGTTTAGAATGCATCCTGCCATTTCTAGAGCATGCCCCTAGAACAAATTAGGCAAATCCAAATAACTCATCATTGACCTCACCATATCCGTAAGAGTCATATTCCTTCTTTCTGCTGCACCATTTTGTTGAGATATACCTAGTGTAGACAGCTAGGATGTAAACCCTCTTGTGCCAAGCAATCCCTAAATTCTCCAAAGAGGTACTCGCCACCACGATCAGATCATAGTGTCCCGATACTCTTAGTTAGACATTTCTTCATTTCCACCTTATATTCCTTGAACTTCTCAAAGCATTCGAACTTATGGTGCATTAAGTAAATGTACCTATACCTTGAGTAGTCATAAAAAAAGTGATGAAATACTAAAAGCCACTTCTTGCTTAGACATTCAGGGGTCCACACAAGGCATAGTGAACCAATGCCAAAGGTTCTTTGGTCCTATAGCCTTTTGCTGAAAAAGGGTGCTTGGTCATTTTCCCCTCTAAACAAGATTTGCAGACTAAAAGTGCCTCCACTTCCAATGAATCAAATGGTCCATTTGCAAACAGTCTTCAAATCCGGTTTAAACTAATATGACCCTGGCATAAATGCCAAACATATGTTTGATTCAATTGTGAAGGTTCATTTCTCTTACTATAACACACCAAACCCAACTAAGTACGTTTAGTGACAAATTAAGTGAGTTATTAGCAAATTAATATAAAATTAGCCTAAATAATGATGTTTGGTGTTTAATTAGGTTAGATTTAGTTTACTTTTATCTCATTCAAACTAACAGGTCAAGTTTAGGTCAAGGATAGGTAGCTTGGGTTGAGTTTAAACTGGAACAGGTAGTGCAAGCCCTTTTTTGTAATTTTAAAAATTATAGTTTCACGTCTTATACACATCATATTGATACTATTGTATTCATCTCATTGAGCTCGTTAACTTCCATACTTGACTCAAATGCAAATGAATTCGTCTGCATTAGTTGGAACCTAATTTGATTTAATCCGAGATTACCTCAAGAAATATTGGCTTTCTTATAAACTTTAGAAATTATTCTGTATAAAAGAGCCCAACTATTACCATTTCTTATTAAATTAAGAAATTAGAAGTTTGCATGTATGATTGGAGGCTCCTATCATAATCTTCAGTGTCATCTATTCTCATCACATTTTGTGAAGTAAAGGATTCAAGCACATTTTCCTTTTAATTGATCTCTAAGTTAAGATCTTTTCTATTACAGCTCCCTTGGGTCAAGACTAAACTTTCATTTCAAACATGCACTCATTCCTTCTATTCTTCCTTCATGCATGGCATGTTACGGTCAAGTACTTTGGGTTCTTCTTCTCAAGATTGAGCCATGAGCCAAGAGCAAGAGTAATAGTTTGAATTTTAAATCTAAGGCTAGTATAAGAAAATTTTGGTTGAATACATATTGGTATTTTATAAAGCATGTAAGTCTTTTTCACCTTTAATGTGCATTCGGCCCCATGTTCTTGTTCTCTACATTTCTACTATAAAAATGAGATATTTAGTAATCCTGATGAATTGTGAATCAAAACACCAGGTTAATATGGTAAAATGACTAAATGGAGCAGGGAATATCCTAGTAGAGACCAAGTTAAAAGGTTCTGAAGTGAACTAAAGCTACGTTGATTTTTCTTTAGAAAATTTGAAGCTTACGGCTAAACCGTAGGCAAGTTACGCCTCAAAATAAAAAAAGCAACAGTTTAGGACTTTTTTCTATGGCTAAGCCGTGAAATGAGTTACAGTGAAGTCATAGATAAGCCATGGCACAGCCGTAAGACAAGTACGGCTAAGCTGTAGAACAAAATACGGTTCAACCATGAATGCGAAGGAAAAATTTGGGTAACCACAACTAAACCATAGTGCATTTTATGGCTAAGCCATAGCTACCCATAGCTAAACCATAGGTCACCCATGACTAAGGTGTAAAGCCATTAAAAATTAGGGTTAAGTAAGGGTTGTTACAAGACCTTGTAGGGCCTTAGTTCCTGGATCCTTCTACCCTATTAAATGGCCCAATGGAATAATTAAATACCATGAAAAGTCTTGAGGGCTGAGATTTATTCATGTGGTCTTGTCCATTTGCTAAGCACCTCCCCTTGAGTGTTAATTTAAAGGACTTCGATACACATCCTTTATACAATGTAACACTTAAAGAAAGGTAACCGTATATCGGATAACTTAAAAATACATCATCATGCATGATTTGAAATAATGAATGACTAGACTAGGGTTGGTTTGTAAATTTCCTTGATTCTATCAATTGAGTTGCATAGCATAATGGATTATCATTATTGCCTTCTATTATTCCACTATTGATTGTGAATGAGAATGATAATAGTATGAATTGCTTTTATTTGAAATGATTCTTGTTATACAGATTATATTGACATTGATTATTGAATTGAGTAAGCATGAATTGAACGTCGAATTGCATGAGTTACTCAAATTCAATCTTATGATTCGGAATGGTCCAGCTCTACTCTACCTCGGCCTTATGATACCCGGCGAGGCTGACTTTGCTATAGTATATGAATGGTGCCATTACAATGTACCTTTGGAGCTTCCAGACTCCATGTATGAAGAGACCCATTTGTAGCCTGACCCAGTCAATGGTGTTCTCAATGTAAAGATCCCTATAAGGAAGATACAGCAAATATAGTAGCTAAATAGTAAAGTATTTCTATTTATTGATTCTTATAACATGCTTTATTCAATTGCACAACATGCCTAGTATACTAAATTGATCTCTATAATCACATGTTAATGTTTCTTTTAGATACAATGTGTATTACCTTAATTATACTTATACTATGCTGAATAGTCCTATTTACTCGTTGTTTTTTGGTATTGTAGCCTCAGGTCCCTTTCTCGATCTCTTAAAGATTAAAGAGACTTTAGAGAAGGCCTTTGAGGTCCCATCAGGCTTAGAGAAGTGGACAGTAGATACTCTCTAATTGATCCACCCACAGAGTGTGTCAAGAGAATGTTTAGGCCTTATTTTGGGATGTACATTCATGACATGCATTAGTTTTATTTTGTTATGCATGGTTCATCATCCCTTGTAATTTGGAAATATGAAAATCTTTCTTTTTGGTTAGAAACTTTCCTTCATTTTATGTCTCCTTATAATCTCTTATGCATAACATATCTTTTGATGGGTATTATCTTTTGTTAGTATTGGTATTTTGATATCTTGTTTCATGAATTGATATATTGGAAATTGCGTAACCTTTGAGCAAAAATTAGTTTTTTTTATATTGACAGGCTTATGCACAATGAATGCTTGGACAAATGTCCATTATAAGCACCTCACACGTGTAAGCATAGATATCCCTCGTGTAATTTCATCTCGACCCTGGTCCAGACGTGAATTACATGGGAGTATGTGTGTCATGATTTAGGTTTAACCCTAATACCCGAATTCTTGGACTCGGGTCGTGACGTACGTATTAGTATGGTATTAAAGCATGAAATAGTCATTAACAGGCTTAGGCAAATAGGAATGTGGTGAGGATACGATAGAAGTAAACGAATATCACATATTTGACTTGATAGTCTAATATGTTGATTGGTATGGGGAGGTTAGATGGGTTATTCTAAGTTAGGATTGTTTTGCTTTTTGCAGGAAATGGCTTTAGGATCCGGTACTCACAACAACAATCATGAGAATGGTGAGAATCCATTGATAAAGACAATTGGATCTGCTCCTCAACCACCACCTTCAAATACAGAAGACTATTATATGACGGTAATGAAAGCAATTCAAGCGTATTCTCAAACAATGCAAGTACAAATGCAAGCAGTGCATTCCTTACAAGCACAATTGGCTTCTATAGTCGAAAGACAGAGTCAATCCATAGTGCAACCTCACATAGAGCAGTAAGTAGTGTTTCAGCCAAAGGAAAATGATCCAAATGCTCTATATGAAAAGTTTAATGCTCTATATGAAAAGTTTAGAAAGAGAGAGGCTATAGAATTCCATGGCAAAGAAGATGCTTTTCAAGCAGATGAATGGTTAGAGCACATTGATGATATGTTTGACATGCTTGTTTGCACCAACCGATAGAAGGTCTCATTCACTGCCTCTATGTTTAGAGGTGTAGCTAAAACATAGTGAAGATGTGTGAGAGATTCTTATATGGATATGCCTAGTGCTATAGTGCGGGAGCCATTCAAGAAATAGTTAAGAGGAAGTTTATTCCTGCTCACGTTCAGAGGAAAAAAGTAGTGGAGTTCATGGCATTACAGCAGCAATAGATGTCGGTGGCAAATTATGTACATACCTTTTCTCAGTTATCACAATATGTAGAAGATATACAGAGGAGAAAAAGGTTAACTTGTTTATCGTTGGCCTAAATCCCATATACAAAGATTATGTTACAGCTTTCCAGAGGCCAGCTACTTTTGATGATGCTGTAGATAGAGCTTACTCATCAGAGGCTAATGCCCGTAAGAAAAGAGCGATGGATCCCAAAAGGAAAAAATCTTTTGGTAGCAAGGGACAAACATAAAAAATGATTAACGATGGTCAGGGAAGTCCAAGTAAAGTAATTGTGAAGTGTGGCCTTTGTGGCAAGCCACATCGAACAGAGGCATTCTAGAGAAATGCAAGAGTTTATCAGATTTGTGGTTTAATGGAGCATCAAATTGTTCTATGTCCAAGGTACAGGCCCAACTAGCAATCGTGACCCGCCACACCCACTTCTCAAGGTAAACAGCAGCAATCACATCAAAGCCAAAAGCAGAACCGCCAAAATGCCCATGCTTATGCTATTACTTATGAGAGATCAGAAGATGCTGATGTGGCAGAAGGTATTCTTTCCATTGATAATGAAGAAGCCCAAGCATTGTTTGATTTGGGGTCTACGAGCTCATACATAGCATCTTATTTTGCTGTGAAGCTACGGAAGCAGCCTAAGCCACTACCATATATGTTGGTGGTGTCCACTCCTGTAGACAAGAGAGTGGGGTGTAGTCTATACTCCCCCAATGCGATGTAAGGATTGAGGGTCGTTAACTCCCCATTGACTTGATTTTGCTATCGATATTAGATTTTAATGTCATCCTAGGAATGGATTGGTTAGCAGGATATTATGCCTGTGTGAATTGTTATAACAGGACGATTCTCTTTGATTTGGGTAATGGGTTCCGTTTCGAGCGAAGTAAGAAAAAATCGCTTAACTGAGTCATCTCTACATTGAAAGCGGACGAAACGATCCACAATGGTTGTGAAGGCTTCATTGCCTTTATTTCCGATAAAAAGGAGCTTAAGAAGCTTGAAGAAATCTCTGTTGTATGCAACTTTCTAGACAAATTTTTTGATGAAGTCCCAGGGTTACCTCCTGTTAGAGAAGTTGATTTCTCTATAGAACTCGTACAAGGTAAAGCACCGATTAGCAAAGCTCCATATCGATTGGCTCCTACAAAATTACAGGAATTGAAAAAGAAATTACAATATTTGATTGATAAGAGTTTCATACACCCTAGTATGTCACCGTGGGGAGCTCCAGTGTTATTTGTTAAGAAAAAGGATGGCACGCTTAGAATGTGTATCGATTACCGGCAATTGAATAAGGTGATAATCAAGAACAAGTATCCATTACCTCACATTGATGAATTATTTGATCAACTCCAAGGTGCCTGTCACAACCCGAGCCCAGGGTTCGGGGGTTAGCAAAAGCCAAACCTAATGACACACGTACTCCCGTGCATGCACACGTAGACCGAGTCTAAATGCACACGCACAAGGGAACAAGCACACGTGCCAAGCAAGTATGCGGAAGCTGTAAATATCAGAAACATAAACAACTAATAGCACAAGAAGAGGATACAAGGAAAGGACTGACATAATTACATATGAACGTTTACAAAAGAACAAAAGGATAAATACAATAGTGACATGTCATGACATATACAAGTCTGAAAATCCTCAAAACATGACTCCAACATGATGCATGCCATGAACGCGCTCCCGTGGAGTGATCACATCCACTCCTCTAGGCCTGATGGGGCCCCGGGGGTCTCATCTGGAGCCTGGCCGACCGGCGAGGGTTCGGCAGGGGGATCTGGGCCTGCAACACCAAAAACAACTGTGAATACGAAGATTCAGCAAAGTATAACCCATAGCAAGTTAACACACGCTGTGTCTAATAGAATAAAGAACATCATGTGATTAAAGAAAGCATTTTCGTATACTAGGCTATCAAGAAAGAAAGATGCTGCGTGAATCAAGGATAACATGCTGTGTACATGACTAGTGGCTACTACATTACCATATGCTCCCAAAAGAGGGATCTTATAACATGCAAAGAACACCATTGTCCGGGCCAGGGTACAATGGGTCTCGGTTTCCTGGGGTCCGGTTCCCCAAGACAAAATCCATACTGCAGCAGGTCCTTATAACTATACCAAATTCACCCCGTCGGGATCCTAAGGCTGAGGCTAAGTAGAGCCTGACCATACAAAGTCAATCATGAAAACCTGAGTAGATCGTGATCATATATCATGCGTGCATATCTGGAATTGAACATATCATACATGTATACTCAGGGTAAATAATCGCAATGTGAAAGTAAAGTAACGGGATACAAGTAATCATGTCAGAGTGTGAGATCAATGATCGAAGGCAATATGGTATGCAACAAATCATGCGAAATCGAATCATCTTAAGTTACAAACCAATTCTAATCTAATTATCCGGTGTTTCTAACCGTGCATGATGATGTAGTTTTAAGTTATTCGATACACCGTTGTCTAGTGTTGCCTGGAATCGGGCGATGCACGAAGTCCCTTAAACCAACACCCATGGGGAGGTGCTTAACATCCGGATAACGAACATGAATGATTCGCAGCCCTCGAGATCATTCACGCGTAGTATCACATCCGTTGGGCAAGTCTCGATGCTCTACATTCTATCATGAAGGTCATATAGGTCTTATCGTTACACCTAGCCTTATTCTTCATGTGTGGTTACGGCTTAGCCGTGTGTGTGCTACGGCTTAGCCGTGTGTGGTCTACGGCTTAGCCGTGGCTGGACCGTAGAGGGTCTGTCATTAGCTGACTCTCAGTTATTCCAGAAATTGCACCCTGTATTGTTCTACGGCTGGGCCACGGCTGAGCTACGGCTTAGCCGTAGGGCATTCCACGGCTTAGCCGTGCCCTAGCCGTAGAGGAAAACTGGGTTTTTCTCCTCTCTGGATTGTGAGCCGTAAGAAGCATACGGCTTAGCCGTACCTGTACGAGTTTAATTTCCTGAAACCTGTATAGAATGTCTGAAACTCATCCAATTTACAATTATCAAAGGGGAATAGACAAGTAGTGAATTAATGAGTAGCAAATGGGCTGTAAATACATATTTCCACATCAATGCATGTAAAAACTATCCAATTCAAATGCATATCAACATGGGTTCTCACAAGCTAGGTTTATACTTGCCTCAATTGGAGATCACTTGCACAATTGTATTTCTCAAGCCCAAACACAACCTAAACCAAATCAAACCACAATGCATGCATGAGGGATAGAGAGAAAACCACTACACCGATACACCATGCAATTGATAAACAAGAAGGAGAAGAGATAGAGAATGGAGAGGAGGGGAATGGAAGGAAATCCACTTACCTCTCATGCAAGAACCCAATTCCTCAATTTGAACTTGATCGATGAAGGTTGGAGAAGAGAATGCAAGTGAAGAAAAAGAGACTCCACGTGCCCAGCAGGAAATGAGAGAAAACGAGAGAGAACGTGAGAAGGAATGTGAGTTGAGATCGATGGAGAGCTTATATAATCAAATGGGTTGTCCAAATTTACAATGAAAGCCAAGCTAGAAATGTATTTACAGTTTGAGTCAAACTCAGGTCCAATCGAATCACACGACCTCGGTTGCAAATGACGTAGTTACGAAAGTTAACGGGCTCAACGAAAGACACGTGTTGACCTCAAGATGATGCAAAAATGACCATGTCTAAGAAAAGCTAAAATTACGAAAAAGGGCTTGATTTACTTAATCCAGGTCAAACTCAACCCAACTACCTATCCATGACCCGTAACGAAAACAAAACACAAACAAAACACAATTAGCAACAAAAACAAGATTAACTAGACGCTAAACGAGGTCAAGCTGGGTCGGAGTGTTACATCCTCCCCCACTTGAGAATCATTCCGTCCTCGGAATGAACACTAACTCGCTCATACCTGGGAAAACAAATCGGGGTACTGACGTGCCATCTGCTCTTCTAGCTCCCAAGTAGCCTCATCTGGACTGTGATGCTCCCAAAGCACTTTGACCCATCGAATTGTCCTGGTACGGAGTATCTGCTCTCGGGTTCCCACGATACGGAGCGGTCGCTCAACGTATGCAGCACTCGGCTGAATCTGAACCTCGTCGTAACGAATGACATGGGAGGGATCGTGAACATATTTCCGAAGCATCGAAACGTGGAAAACGTTGTGCACTCCTGAAAACATCTCGGGAAGCTCTAATCGATAGGCTAAATCACCAATCCGACTCTTGATCTCGAACGGTCCGACATAGCGTGGAGCTAACTTGCCTTTCTGGCCGAAACGGATCGTACCCTTCATCGGTGAGACCTTCAGGAAAACCCACTCGCCAACCTGAAACTCTAAGGGTCGTCTGCGGGTGTCTGCATAACTCTTCTGTCTCGACCGAGCAACTTTCAAGTTCTCAATTGCTTTCTGTACCTTCTCCGTAGTCTCGGCAATGATCGTCGGTCCGTGAAAACTGCGGGTTCCAACTTCTTCCCAACAAACCGGACTTCTACACTTCTTCCCGTACAATGCTTCATATGGTGCCATCCCAATGCTCTCGTGGAAACTGTTGTTGTAGGCGAACTCGCACAACGATAGATGAAGATCCCATTCTTTCTCGTAGTTCAACACACTGGCTCGCAACATATCCTCCAAAGTCTGAATCGTCCGCTCTGATTGCCCATCCGTCTGTGGGTGATATGCCGTGCTGAAGCTCAACTTCGTACCCAAAGCCTCTTGGAAAGCTCTCCAGAAAGACGAAACAAAACGGCTGTCACGATCGGATACAATCGACACGGGGGTACCATGGAGCCTGACGATCTCATCCACGAACTTCCTAGCCATCTCTGAAAATGTCATACCCTTCCGGAAAGGAATGAAATGGGCTGACTTCGTCAATCGATCTACGATCACCCAAATGGCGTTGTTCTTCCTGCTCGTCGGTGGTAACCCGGAAACGAAGTCCATGGTGATGTGTTCCCACTTCCACTGCGGTATATGCAAAGGATGCAACGAGCCTGGCGGTCTCTGATGATCGGCCTTCACCTTCTGACATGTCAAACAGCGAGCAACAAACCCTGCTACTTCTCTCTTCATGTTGTTCCACCAAAAGCGATCCTTGAGATTCCGAAACATCTTCGTGCTGCCTGGGTGCATCGCGTAGCGAGCGTAATGCGCTTCGTTCATCAGCTTCTCCTTGAACTCATCAACTGCTGGCACGCACAACCTACTCCGAAAATAGAGTACACCATCCTCGAGTCTGAAATCGGGTCTGTCTCCAATGTGGTCTCGAATGCGCTTCAATGTTAGATCTTCAAACTGCCTGTCTTTAATCTGCTGAATCATCTCAGGCTGAAACACTAGCGTACTAGCCAAAGTCACGCACTCATCCACTAGTTTAACTTCAACAGGGAGACCACGAAACTCTAAGAGGAAACTGCTCAAGAGCTGCACTGACTCTGCTTTCCGACTGAGTGCATCTGCCACCACATTCCCCTTGCCTGGCTGATATTTGATCGGGAAGTCATAATCCTTAATAAGCTCAAGCCATCTCCGCTGTCTCATGTTCAGCTCCTGCTGTGTGAATAAGTACTGTAAACTGTGGTGGTCAGAACGAACCTCAAACTGCACACCATATAGATAATGTCTCCACAGCTTCAACGCAAACACGATGGCTGCCAATTCTAAATCATGGGTGGCGTAATTCTTCTCATGATCTCGCAACTGTCTCGATCCATAGGCAATAACCTTCCCATGCTGCATCAACACACAACCCAGACCAACTCGCGAAGCATCTGAATAAACCACGAATCCTTCACAACCATCTGGCAAGGCTAACACTGGGACTGTAGTCAACTTCTCTTTCAAAATCCGAAAACTGGCTTCACACTCCTCAGTCCAATCAAATGGTACGTTCTTCCTGGTCAACTTCGTCAATGGAGAAGAGATCTTAGCAAAGTCCTGGACAAATCGACGGTAGTAACCTGCTAGACCAAGGAAACTGCGAACCTCTGTCACTGTCTTGGGGCTAGACCAATTCACCACTGCCTCTACTTTAGATGGATCAACTGCCAATCCCTCTCGTGAAATGATATGACCTAAAAATGCAACCTGCTCAAGCCAAAAATCACACTTCGACAACTTAGCAAACAATCGATGTTCTCTCAACAACGACAAGGCTTTTCTCAAATGCTCCCTATGCTCCTCTGCTGACTTAGAATATATCAAGATATCATCAATAAACACAACTACGAATTGGTCCAAGAAAGGAGCAAAAATCTGATTCATCAATGCCATAAAAGCTGCAGGTGCGTTGGTTAGTCCAAAAGGCATCACGAGGAATTCATAATGTCCATAACGAGTCCTGAAGGCAGTCTTAGGAATGTCATCTTCTTTGACTCTCAACTGGTGATATCCAGACCTCAAATCAATCTTCGAAAAATATGCTGCGCCCTGAAGTTGATCGAACAGCTCATCAATCCTGGGTAAGGGGTACTTGTTCTTGATCGTCACTTTGTTCAGCTGTCGATAGTCTATGCACATCCGAAAAGTACCATCCTTCTTCTTGACAAACAAGACTGGTGCTCCCCAAGGTGAAACGCTCGGGCGAATGAAACTCTTATCCAAAAGCTCCTGCAATTGTTTCTTCAATTCTGACAACTCTGCTGGGGCCATGCGATACGGAGCCTTGCTGATCGGTGCCGTGCCGGGAACAAGCTCAATGGCGAACTCCACATCTCGAACCGGGGGTAAGTCTGGCACATCGTCTGGAAAGACATCTGGAAAATCACAGACCACCTGGAGCTCACCTAGCTGCTTCGACTCCTTCTTCGCTGAGACAAAGGCAATGAAGCCTTCACACCCTCGGCGGATCAAGCGATCTGCCTTACACGCCGAAATCACACGCCTGGGGCATCTCTGCTGACTGCCCTCGAAACGGAAGCCCTTGCCTAAATCGAAGAAGATCGTCCTGTTGTAACAGTTAACACAGGCACGATATCGAGCGAGCCAATCCATACCAAGGATCACGTCGAAGTCCAGCATCGACAACAGGATCAAATCAACAGGTAACTGATGACCTGCAATCTGCACGTCGCAATGGGGGTAGTACATACTACACTCCACTCGCTTGCCAACTGGGGTGGATACAACCAACACATATGGCAACGGCTCAGACGGCTGATGCAACCGCTTGGCGAAATGAGGTGCTACATAAGACCGTGTAGACCCCGAATCGAACAAAGCTAAAGCCTCGACGCGCGAAATCAAAACAGTACCTTCAACCACCTGTGGATCCTCGGCACTCTCGTGAGTAGCAGCGTAAGCACGGGCTGTCTGGCGAGGCTGTCTCGAGCCTGGACGAGCTGACTGTGGCTTGCTCGGAGCTGTAGGTGCACTGGGTCTGCTAGGAACTGCACCGGAAGCTCTCTGTCGAGGACAATTGGCGATCATATGCTCCCTCGAACCGCAAATAAAACAAGCACCGGCCTTCCTCCAACAAGCTTCGGTCGTGTGGCTCTTGCCGCAATATCCACAAGTCACTCCACTGGAACTAGAAGTACTCTGCTGGCCTTTGGTCTTCTTCTGTACTTGTCCTCGTGCACTGAAAGGCGGCTGTCGCTTGGGTTCAACGGCTCTAGCAGCTTGGTGGATGGCCTCAGCAGAATAGGCCCTGTCCACTGCATCATCGAACGTAGCGGGACGCTGAAACGCTGTCACGTGGTGCATGTACCGGGGATGCAAACCTTCCACAAACCTGTTCACCTTCCTCTCTTCGGTACTGATCATGTCCGGAGCAAAAAGCGACAACTGCATAAACTTGTTCACGTACTCTGCTACGGTCATCTGCTGCTGGCGGAGAGCTAGGAACTCAACCTCCTTGGCTCGAAACACATGAGCCGGGATGAACTTCCTCCTGAACTGTTGCTTGAACATCTCCCACACCGTAGCACTAGGGATATCTCTGTATGAATCTTTCACGCTCTTCCACCAAGTCTTTGCGACATCTCTAAACATAGAAGTTGCTAGTCCGACCTTCTGTCGGTTCGTGCACACGACGGTCTCAAAGACATCCTCTGTCTGGTCTAACCACTGTTCTGCCTTCAGTGGCTCTTCTGTTCCATAGAACTCAATAGCTCCTCGCTTGCGAAATTTACCATAGAGGGCATTCGGGTCACTCTCTCGAGGCTGCAAGATCACCTGCTGGTCTACATGTGACTGAGCTGGGACTTGGCTTTGTCGGTCTAACATGGTTGTCACTTGGGCTTGCAAGTTCTGCATGGATTGCGATTGTGCCTGAAGGGACTGGAATAACATGAGGATGCGTTCATCTGTATTCGGTGTCTGCGGTGATGGTGCAGATCCGCTCTCGTTATTTCCGGCGTTCTGCTGAGAACCAGAACCTGATGCCATCCTGTAAAATGGAACGAGTCAGACACAAACACAAAACAATAGCGCCCAACAAACCCCAAAGTCTAGAAAGAACACAAAGAAATAATCGTATCCTCACCACGATCCTACATGCCTACATGCTTATCACACTAGAACGAGGAATGAGCAAGGAATGCTCTGATACCATACAATACGTATGTCACAACCCGAGCCCAGGGTTCGGGGGTTAGCAAAAGCCAAACCTAATGACACACGTACTCCCGTGCATGCACACGTAGACCGAGTCTAAATGCACACGCACAAGGGAACAAGCACACGTGCCAAGCAAGTATGCGGAAGCTGTAAATATCAGAAACATAAACAACTAATAGCACAAGAAGAGGATACAAGGAAAGGACTGACATAATTACATATGAACGTTTACAAAAGAACAAAAGGATAAATACAATAGTGACATGTCATGACATATACAAGTCTGAAAATCCTCAAAACATGACTCCAACATGATGCATGCCATGAACGCGCTCCCGTGGAGTGATCACATCCACTCCTCTAGGCCTGATGGGGCCCCGGGGGTCTCATCTGGAGCCTGGCCGACCGGCGAGGGTTCGGCAGGGGGATCTGGGCCTGCAACACCAAAAACAACTGTGAATACGAAGATTCAGCAAAGTATAACCCATAGCAAGTTAACACACGCTGTGTCTAATAGAATAAAGAACATCATGTGATTAAAGAAAGCATTTTCGTATACTAGGCTATCAAGAAAGAAAGATGCTGCGTGAATCAAGGATAACATGCTGTGTACATGACTAGTGGCTACTACATTACCATATGCTCCCAAAAGAGGGATCTTATAACATGCAAAGAACACCATTGTCCGGGCCAGGGTACAATGGGTCTCGGTTTCCTGGGGTCCGGTTCCCCAAGACAAAATCCATACTGCAGCAGGTCCTTATAACTATACCAAATTCACCCCGTCGGGATCCTAAGGCTGAGGCTAAGTAGAGCCTGACCATACAAAGTCAATCATGAAAACCTAAGTAGATCGTGATCATATATCATGCGTGCATATCTGGAATTGAACATATCATACATGTATACTCAGGGTAAATAATCGCAATGTGAAAGTAAAGTAACGGGATACAAGTAATCATGTCAGAGTGTGAGATCAATGATCGAAGGCAATATGGTATGCAACAAATCATGCGAAATCGAATCATCTTAAGTTACAAACCAATTCTAATCTAATTATCCGGTGTTTCTAACCGTGCATGATGATGTAGTTTTAAGTTATTCGATACACCGTTGTCTAGTGTTGCCTGGAATCGGGCGATGCACGAAGTCCCTT
Source organism: Sextonia rubra (assembly GCA_037013555.1). Taxonomy (NCBI): domain Eukaryota; kingdom Viridiplantae; phylum Streptophyta; class Magnoliopsida; order Laurales; family Lauraceae; genus Sextonia; species Sextonia rubra. The sequence continues at coordinate 74,168,145 of JASUAD010000001.1, forward strand.
AAACCAACACCCATGGGGAGGTGCTTAACATCCGGATAACGAACATGAATGATTCGCAGCCCTCGAGATCATTCACGCGTAGTATCACATCCGTTGGGCAAGTCTCGATGCTCTACATTCTATCATGAAGGTCATATAGGTCTTATCGTTACACCTAGCCTTATTCTTCATGTGTGGTTACGGCTTAGCCGTGTGTGTGCTACGGCTTAGCCGTGTGTGGTCTACGGCTTAGCCGTGGCTGGACCGTAGAGGGTCTGTCATTAGCTGACTCTCAGTTATTCCAGAAATTGCACCCTGTATTGTTCTACGGCTGGGCCACGGCTGAGCTACGGCTTAGCCGTAGGGCATTCCACGGCTTAGCCGTGCCCTAGCCGTAGAGGAAAACTGGGTTTTTCTCCTCTCTGGATTGTGAGCCGTAAGAAGCATACGGCTTAGCCGTACCTGTACGAGTTTAATTTCCTGAAACCTGTATAGAATGTCTGAAACTCATCCAATTTACAATTATCAAAGGGGAATAGACAAGTAGTGAATTAATGAGTAGCAAATGGGCTGTAAATACATATTTCCACATCAATGCATGTAAAAACTATCCAATTCAAATGCATATCAACATGGGTTCTCACAAGCTAGGTTTATACTTGCCTCAATTGGAGATCACTTGCACAATTGTATTTCTCAAGCCCAAACACAACCTAAACCAAATCAAACCACAATGCATGCATGAGGGATAGAGAGAAAACCACTACACCGATACACCATGCAATTGATAAACAAGAAGGAGAAGAGATAGAGAATGGAGAGGAGGGGAATGGAAGGAAATCCACTTACCTCTCATGCAAGAACCCAATTCCTCAATTTGAACTTGATCGATGAAGGTTGGAGAAGAGAATGCAAGTGAAGAAAAAGAGACTCCACGTGCCCAGCAGGAAATGAGAGAAAACGAGAGAGAACGTGAGAAGGAATGTGAGTTGAGATCGATGGAGAGCTTATATAATCAAATGGGTTGTCCAAATTTACAATGAAAGCCAAGCTAGAAATGTATTTACAGTTTGAGTCAAACTCAGGTCCAATCGAATCACACGACCTCGGTTGCAAATGACGTAGTTACGAAAGTTAACGGGCTCAACGAAAGACACGTGTTGACCTCAAGATGATGCAAAAATGACCATGTCTAAGAAAAGCTAAAATTACGAAAAAGGGCTTGATTTACTTAATCCAGGTCAAACTCAACCCAACTACCTATCCATGACCCGTAACGAAAACAAAACACAAACAAAACACAATTAGCAACAAAAACAAGATTAACTAGACGCTAAACGAGGTCAAGCTGGGTCGGAGTGTTACAGTGCCGCGTATTTTTCGAAGATTGATTTATGATTGAGTTATCATTAATTAAAAATTAAGGAAGATGATTTGCTAAAACAGCCGTTAGAATAAGGTATGGCCATTATAAGTTTCTCATGATGCCTTTTGGTTTAACTAATGCACCTACTATGTTTATGGCTTTGATGAATAGGGTCTTCGCTCCTTTCTTGGATCAATTCATTGTGGTTTTCATCGATGATATTTTAGTGTATTCAAAGATAGCAAAGGAGCATGCTGACCATTTAAGGAGATCATTGTAATTGTTGAGAGAACATCAATTATATGCGAAGTTAGAGAAATGTGATTTTTGGCTTGAGCAAGTAGCTTTTCTAGGTGATATCATTTCACGAGATGGTTTGGTAGTTGATCCAACAAAAGTTGAGGCAGTTGTAAATTGGTCAAGTCCAAAGAATATAACAAAGATCAAAAGTTTTCTCGAACTTTTTCGTTACTACAGAAGATTTGTTTAAGACTTCTCGAAAATATCTACTTTATTGACAAAGCTAACTCGAAAGAATGTACCATTTATTTGGAATGAAGAATGTGAATCAAGCTTTAGAACACTGAAAGAGAAGTTAACCACTGCTCCAGTATTAACACTATCTGATGGAAGCAAAGGATCTATGATTTATTTAGATGCTTCTAGAGTTGGGCTGGGGTGTGTTTTGATGCAAAATGACAAGGTGATTGCGTATGGCTCTAGATAGTTAAAGGAGCACGAAAAGAACTATGCCACACATGATTTGGAATTAGCAACTATATTTTTCACTTTGAAACTTTGGCGACACTATCTATATGGTGGACAGTTTGAAGTTCATGTAGATCACTGTAGTTTGCAGTGTCTATTTAATCAACATGATTTGAATATGAGGCAACATAGATGGCTTGAGTTCATTAAAGATTTTGACTTCCCTATCAAGTATCATAAAAAAAAAGAACGTCATGGTAGATGCCCTTAGCAGAAAACCACTAACTTTTAATGCCTTTTTTAGTACAACATTGTTCATACAAGATGAATTCAACTACAGACCTATGGAAGTGAAATTGGTGGATAATTCAGTAATGTTTGCGAGTACAGTTACCTTCCAGCGTGAAATAATCCAAGTAATGAAAGATAGACAGTTTGAAGATTCTAATCTGGTAAGGATTAAAGATCATATTGCAAATTGACCGGATTTCCTTTTAGAAGATGGTGTGCTTTATTTCAAAACAGACAGTGCGTATCGGCTCATGATGGCATGAAAGAGAGCCTAATGACAAATGTACATTATGCTAGGTATGCAATGCACCCCGATAACACGAAGATATACCGAAATCTGAAGGGTCGTTTTGGTGGAATAACATGAAAAGGGAAATTGCATGTTTCGTGGCTAAGTGCCTTACATACTAAAAGGTGAAAGCTGATCATCGGAGACCTCCAGGTTCCTTGCACCCATTGCATATTCCCTAGTGGAAATGGGAGCATATCATGATGGATTTCATCTCTGTTTTACCCCAACAAGTAAGAAGAAAATGCAATTTGGGTGATTGTGGATACACTAACAAATTCAGCTCACTCATCCCATTCAAGAAGGATATGACTTTCACAAGAGTGGCCAAGAAATTTGTGGATGAGATTATAAGATTGCATGTTATGCCAATATCGATAGGTTCAGATCGTGACAGCAGATTTATATCGACTTTTTGGAAACCTTTTCAAAAAGCTATGGCTACCAAACTTAGTGTAAGGTCCCGACCTGACTTAATTATAATTTATATTAATTAAACTTGATTTCCAATTAATATGTGTATTTTAGTCTTAATTCATATTGCTTTTAATTTTTAGTGGGTCTCAGTTGGATAGGTAGTTGGGTTCGAACTTCACTTAGTTAGTTGAGGACTTTCTTGTAATTTAGAGTCATAATGTCGCATCATTCTGAGACCACATTAATTGTATCATTTACAGTTCATCTCATGGGTCAACTTTCATATTTGGCCCAACTTAATTCGGATCCATTCTGACCTAGGTAAGGTCTATTTGACTCAAACTGTAATTTCCCCAAAAAAACTAGACTTGCATGCAAAAGTCTAGAAAAGTTAAGTTTAAAAGGAAGCAACCAACGTTCCTCTTCATTTCTCTTTACTCTCATTGCTATAACACCTTCTTCTGGTCTTTTTTTCTCCATACTAGCTCGAAATCTAAGATTGGAGCTGTTGCATGTTGGAGCCAAGGCTCCCACTATCTTCCTCATTGTCTTCTTGCCTATCTTCTCTATTGGAATCTCTCTTTTCCATCTTTTCTTCTTCTCTATAGCTCCCTCAAGTGAGACTTCATACCCCTCCATTTCCTTGAGTTCAAAAGAGTCAAGGAGACTCAAATGAATAACATGCATACACTCTACATCACATTCACCATTTGCATGTCTTTTATGTAGAGAATCCACATTCCATTGAGGATTTTCCCTAATCACACACCAAGGAGGAAGTGAGTTGTGGTCAAGCATTGTGTTAAGGCAAGTATTAGAGTATATATGGTACAGCATGTATGTTTAATTGGTTGATTCTTGGATTGATCTCTCAAAGTTTAAAATTACAGCTCTTTCTTCTTTGAATTAAGCCCACATGTGTTGAATGGAATGAATTAGATTATGATTTCGAAAGGTAGGTATTGGGATGAGCATTTAAAAGCATAGTGATGTTTAGAGGCAATGGGAAGCTCATCATAACCCTTTGAGCTGAGAGTTTTATACTGAACTCGTGCTCCAGAGCCTATTTTCAGAAATTCTGAAGCTTAGGTGAAGCCCACGGCTAAGCCGTAAGTCTCTAGAGAGCCAAATTGAACTATAGTTAACTCACGGCTAAGCCACAACCTGAACTACGACTAAGCTATAACCACCCCGTGACCAAGTCGTGACTCATTTTACGGCGAGCTTTCCTTAGAACCCTGAAACCAGGACTTTCCCTACGACTCATGCACGGCTACGCCGTGAACTCTGCTACAGCCATGCGATACCCTAACCGTAACCCTAGCCATAGCTTAGCACAGCTAAACCATAGGTTAACATACAGTTAAACCATAAATGCGTATGAATTTAAGGAGAAAACCTGAGCCACTCGGCTAAGCCGTAGAGCACTATGAATTGAGGATATTAGGGTTTCCAATCACCTTGTGGGGCTCTAGATATGGCATCTATTTTCTAACTAAATTAGCCCAATGGTGATTACGTGATAAGGAGGACGAGTGTAGAGCTGTCACCTATCCCCTTTGGTTTTCCGGACGAATTTCCGTTGTCATGTCATGGGTGTTGGCATAAGAAGAGGTGTCTTTTACATACACAATGTAATGCTAAGAGTTCGTAACACAGTGACACCAGACGTTTTATGAATACATCGTGTTGAATACCCTCGAGATCACGGATTATCTAGCATACGGTTGGCTAGTAATTATCCTTGATGCTTACTCAATCTAAATACATTCATATTGTTAAAAAACCATGCCCTCAACATGATGCAGCTCTATTAAACATGCATGAATTGATTATCAGACATGAATGAATGAAAGAATGTAATCTCAAGACTGAACTCCTAGTATATATGATATGACAAGTATAACTGGAATGTATGAAAGATATGAATTTGAGTCGGTCTTGATACGTTGAGTCGGCACCACTTAGCTGCACCCTTATTAGGTTCGACGGGACTAGTTTGGGTATTTTTATATTACTACTGCAATAGTCCCTGGAGGAGTTATCGGCGCTCCTCAAGTAGTAGTATGAACCCCTAGCGACCCATATGCATTCTCCCTCTAAATGATATGCTCTCTTTTGGGAGAATAGAGCCTCGTGGATGCCAACTAGTTTTTATGATATCCTGTTTATGTTTCATTACGCATGCTTACTCATGCGCAACATACCAGTGTACGATTATTGCTTTCTTTTAATCAATATATATTCTTATTTCATTTCATACAGCATGATGGTCTTATGTATCTCTATATAGTTGCTTAACCATTGTGTTAACAGTGGTACCTTTGATGTTACAGGTACTGAACCTCGAGGACTAGGTGAGTGTAATGCAGACGTCTTCTGTTAGTCATCTTACAAAGAGCAGCCATGGGATCTTTGTTGTGTGTTTATGATTTGATAGACACATTTACACTTTTAGCTCTTAATTATGTTTAATTAAGTGTTGTTATATAAATAGAATGATTAAGTGCAGACTTATTTATGAAATGGATGGTGTTTCTATTGTTATTGCTTATGATCGTTACCGATGTATTACACAGGCTTCTGCTTACTTTTGAATATAATTTATATGTTTGAGAAACTTCTTTACACGTTCCTGTGAAATCTCCCTTGTAGTGATTTGTGTGTGTGTGTCACATGCACGATTACTAAGGATTGCATATACACACCCCGTGGGGCCCATTTTATCCCCAATTTCCGAGATCGAGGCGTGACACTTAGTTTCAGTACTACATATCACCCACAAATTGATGGACAATCCAAACGCACTATTAAGACTTTAGAAGACATCTTGTATGCCAGTGTGCTACATTTTGACAAAGAATGGGATAAGCACCTATCATTATATGAGTTTGCATATAATAACAGCTTCCATGAAAGCATTGGCATGGCTCCATTTGAAGCATTGTACGGACGTAAATGCCGGAGTCTAGTTTGTTGTAAAGAAGTGGGGACTGAAAGTTTCCATGAACCGACTATTATCGCAGAAACTACTGGAAAAGTGAAAAAAGTGATTGAAAATCTAAAGGTTGCCTGTTCAAGGCAAAAGAGTTATGCCAACAACTGTAAAAGAGACTTGGAGTTTTAAATTGGTGACTGGGCTTTTCTTAAAGTTTCCCCTATAAAGGGTACGATTCATTTTGGCTAAAGGGTAAGTTTGCTCCGTGTTATGTAGGCCCATTTGAAATCAAAATCAAAGTTGGAGATTTAGCCTACCGGTTAGCACTTCTTGTAGGATTCTCTAGACCTCACGATGTGTTTCATGTTTCAATGCTTTGAAAGTACGTTCGAGATCCTACCCATGCCATTCGGTATGATGATATTCTGATTCAGATGAATACGTCATACATCGAGCGCCCGCTCCCTATCGTAGGTACGAATGAGCAAATACTTCGTCCAAGGACCATACAATGGGTCAAGGTCCTTTAAGAGCATTATGGTCCTGATGAGGCAATATGGGAACTTGAGGAGCAGATGGCCCGACAATATCCCGACTTCTTTATACAAGTATGTTTCATTCAGAGGACTAAATGATTCTTAGTGGGGGAGGGTGTAACACACCAAATCCAATTAAGCACGTTGAGTGACTAATTTGGTGAGTTGTTAGCTAATTAATATAACATTAGCCTAAATAATGATGTTTGGTATTTATTTAGGCTAGATTTAGTTTACTTTTATTTCATCTAGACTAATAAGTCACGTTTAGGTCAAGGATAGCTAGTTTGGGTTGAGTTTAACCTGGACTAGGTAGTGCAAGCCCCTTTGTCATAATTTTAGAAATTGTAGTTTCGTGTCTTATACACGTCATATTGATATCATCGTATTCGTCTCATTGAGCTAGTTAACTTCCATACTTGACTGAAACGCAAACAAATTCGTTTGCATTAGTTGGAACCTCATTTGACTTAAACCGAAATTATCTCAAGAAATATGGGCTTTCTTATAAACTTCAGAATTTATTCTGTATTAAAGAGCCTAACTGTTACCATTTGATCTCTTCTCTCCCTAATACTCTCCTTGCTTCAAGACTCTTATCCTTTTTCCCTCCATCACCATTTCTCATCAAATCAAGAAATTAAAAGTTTTCATGTATGATTAAAGGCTCTTATCATCATCTCTAGTATCTTCTATTCTCATCACTTTCTATGAAGTGAAGGATTCGGGCACCTTTTCCTTTTAATTGATCTCTAATATAAGATCTTCTCCATTACAACTCCTCTAGGTCAAGACTAGACTTTCATTTCAACATGCACTCATTCCTTCTATTCTTCCTTCATACATGGCATGTTAGGGTCAAGTACTTCGGGTTTTTCTTCTCAAGATTGAGCCAAGAGCCAAGAGCAAGAGTAGTAGTTTTAATTTTGATACTAAAGCAAGTATAAGTAAATTTTGGTTGAATGCATATTGGTATTTCATGAATCTTATAAGTCTTTTGAACCTTTAATGTGCATTCAACCCCATGTTCTTATGCACTAAATTTCTACTATAAAAAAGAGCTTTTAGTAATCTTAATGAATTGTGAATCAAAACACTAGGTTGATATAGTAGAATGACTGAATGGAGTAGGGAATATCCTAATAGAGACTAAGTTGAAAGGTTCTAAAGTGAAATGAACCTATGTTGATTTTGCTTCAGAAAATCTGAAGCTTATAGCTAGGCCACGGGCAAGTTACGGCTCAAAATCTAAAGAGCTACAATTTGGGACTTTCTTCTACGGCTAAGCTGTGAAATGAGTTACGACAAAGACATTGATAAGCCGTGGCTCAGCCGTAAGACAAGTATGGCTAAGCCGTAGAACAAAATATGGTTCAACCATGAATGCGGAGGAAAATCTAGATAACCATGGCTAAGCTGTAATGTATTTTATGGTTAAGCAGTAGGCTGCCTACGGTTAAGCTGTAGGTCGCCCACGATTAAGCCGTAGGTCACCCACAACTAAGCTATAAAGCCATTGAAAATTATGGTTAAGGAGAGGCTGTTACAAGACCTTTTAGGGCCTTAGCTCCAAGATCCCTTTACCCTATTAAATGGCCTAATGGAATAATTAAATACCATAAAAAGTCTTGAGGGCTGAGATTTATTCATGCGGTGTTGTCCATTTGTTAACCACCTCCCCATAGGTGTTAGTTTAAAGGACTTCGATACACATCCTTTATACAATATGACACCAAAAGAAAGACAACCATGTATTGGATAATTTAAAACTACATCAGCATGCATAGTTAGAAATAATTGATGACTATATTAGGGTTGGTTTGCAAATTTCCTTGATTCTATTAATTGAAATACATAGCATATTGGATTATCGTTGTTGCCTTTTATTATTCCACTATTAATTATGAATAAGAATGATAATAGTATGAATTGCTTTTATTTGAAATGTTTCTTGTTGTATGGATTATATTAACATTGATTATTGAATTGAGTAAGCACGAATTGAATGAATGAATTGAACGACAAATTGCATGAGCTACTCAAATTCAATCTTATGATTCAAAATGGTCCGGCTCTACTCAACCTAGGCCTTATGATACCCAGCGAGGTTGACTTTGGTATCGTATATGAATGGTGCTATCACAGTGTGCCTTTGGAGCTTTTGGACTTCATGTATGAAAAGATGCATTCGTATCCTAGCTCGGTCGATGGTGTTCGCAATGTAAAGATCCTTAAATGGAGGATATGATAAATATGTAGCCAAATAATAAAGTATTTTTGTTAATTAATTCTTATAGCATGCTTTATTCAACTGCACAACATACCTAGTATACTAAATTGATCTCTACAATCACATGTTAATTATACTTTTAGATACAATGCGTATTACCTTAATTATACTTATACTTTGCTGAATAGTCTTATTCAATCATTATCTATTAGTGTTGCAGGCTCAGGCCCTTCTCCCGATCTTTGGAAGATCGAGGAGAGTTCAAAAGAGGCCTTCGAGGTCCCATCAGGCTTAGACGAATGGACAGTAGATACTCTCTAATTGATCCACCCACGGAGTGCGTCAAGAGCATGTTTAGGCCCTGTTTTGGGATGTACATGCATTTAGGGTTTCATGGCTTACATTAGTTTTATTTTGTCATGCATGGTTCATGATCCCTTGTAATTTGGAAATATGTAAATCTTTCTTTTTGGTAATAAACTTTCTTTCCATTTATGTCTCCTCGAAATCTCTTATATATAACATATCTTTTGATGGGTATTATCTTTTGTTAGTATTGGTATTATGATATCTTGTTTCATAAATTGATATCTTGGGAATTGTGTAACCTTTGAGCAAAAATTATTTTTTTTATGATATTGACAAGCTTACGTATAATGAATGCTTGGACAAATGTCCATTATAAGCACTTCACACGTGTAAGCATGTAAATATTCCTTGTGTAATTTCGTCTCGACCTCGGTCCAGATGTGAGTTACACGGGAATACATGTGTCACGATTTGGGTTTAACCTTAATACCCAAATTCTTAGGCTTGGGTCGTGACACTTACATAATTGGATAACGGTGTTATTTGATTCAGTCAATTATAGTTTATGAGAGATAAAATCAACAATATAATGCTCATCCACTAATGAACTAAAACAAATAAAATGCTTATTGTACTTAATAACCACAAATTGATTAAAAAACTGGAATATCCATTTTTAACCCACTTGGAAATAGAAATTAAACTCCTCCTAATAGAGAAAACATAAAGACAATACTTAAAAATTAAAGTCCTATTTCTACTAAATCTTAGACAAACATCTTCTCCTGCGATAGCTGCCACTCTCGTAACATCACCCATAAGCAAATAAATCTCCCCATCACTTACCTGCCTGGTTTTCTGGAACCTCTGCAAGGAATTACAAATATGATTTGTGTCTCCCATATCTACACACCAAGTACCGGTAGATATAATCACCAAATGTGATTCAACAGCTGGTGAATGAAATTTAACTTTATTGCTCACTTTGTTGAGATAAGTTGGACATTGCTTTTTCTAGTGCCCTATTTATTTGCAATGAAAACACTTGCCCTTGGGATTTTTCACTTCCCCATGAGGTGTGTTGCCCCTTTGAGGAACTGCATTACAATTCTGACCCTTTTTTTTTTCTTCTTGCCTTTCGGCTTAGAAGTAGAACCTTTTTCAGCAATGTGAACAGTAACTAGCTTTTTAAGAAGGCTCTCAGCAACTTGAAGTTCCTGAAGTAACTCCGTCAGAGAAAAGTTAAACTTGTTCGCATTGTAATTTAGGCAAAAATTCTCAAAGGAATTAGTCACGGACTGGAGAGTGATATCGAGCTAGATTTCCCCATCAATTTCAGCTCCAAAGACCTTTAGTTCATTGAGGTGTCTCATCATTTTTTGAACATGGTCCTTCACAGAAGTACCTTCACCTCCAAGGACCTCTAGTTCATTGAGGTGTCCCATCATTTTCTGAACATGGTCTTTCACAGAGGTACCTTTAGCCATCTTAATGTTAAACAATTCTCTTATAGCAACCTGACTAGCAGCCCGATCCTGATCACCAAACATCTCCTTGAGACTATACATGATGTCATAGGCAGTAGGCAAAGATTGATGCTGATGTTGCAAAACATTTGACATAAATGCCAACAAATAACATCGATCCATCTTATTGGCCTTAATCTATGTTTCGTATGCCTGGACGGCCACCTTGTCAGTACAACCATCCACGGGTTTCTCTAGACGCTCTTCAGTGAGCACATATTTGTACTCTTCAGCAGTTAGTACAAATCCAAGTTTCTTTTCTAGTCAATGTAATTAGGTCTAATAAGTTTGTGTTCTTTGAGAATGACAGCAAGGAGATTGAAAAAACCCATCTTAAATCTTGAGGATTACATAATCAACAAAATTATGATGGACAAATAAACTTTGAATTCAAATAAATAGAAAGTGGCTCCCTCTGCCAACTAATAAAAGAATCCAATAGTAATCTAGAGCACCAATGCATAATATGCCTCGATGTGAGAGCTTCTACCATACTTATTTTGTTCAGATAGGACGTAACCTATTAGGGTTATTGTCAAGGCAACAAACCAGCCAAGTAAGACCAAACAGCTACCATAACTTTGGTCCTATAAATAATAGCAGTAACTCAGATGGAAAGCATACTGTTATTTATGTAGCTAAGTGTACACCATCATTGAATTCAAGGTCCATTATTTTGTATTCAGTTCCATCAAATAGAAAAGTGACCTGGACTAATAATTGCCTAAATCATCCATATAGGAGTTTGTACTGGAGATTCCATAATTAACTCATCGATGAGGAGCAAGACTCCAAGGTCAACACATAAATCAATGACATCTCCTTCAAAACAATGATGGAGATTGTTGAAACTAAAAGGTTCCCTCTCCCACTTTGTTATTTAAGAATGAGGGTTCCTGTAAAACAATTTAATTAAGACCAATTTAGAATTTAGAATTTATACATTACCAGGATGTTTAGGTTACCCTATCTTTACGCATCATATCATTGGTATAATTAATAAAATTTTGAGAACCCATAAAAAAATAGAGTTCAATTTTGTTTGTAAATCACATGAACGCAACCTACTTCACCATTCCAAACATTATTAAATGGGTCTAATATCATATTTAGCAGGTTATGATAATAATAGACATCTAAGCACAAAAGAAAAACAACCATCAAAAGAGCCCTAGCTATCATGGCCAAGTAGGATCCTTTGTCTTCTTGATTGCTATTACTTCAAAACATGTGCTTCAAAAAGGGGGTCTCAGGGTGTCCTCCGGAGGGGATTGAGCTCAGCGTCCTTGGTGAGGGCTAGGGGGCAACACCTCAGGACTGGATTTTTTTCATGAAGTTCTTCCTTCAAAATCAACTTACTGCCTTCAAAACCAGTTTCCCTTCTTAAAAAAATTACATTAAGCTTCCTAATGAACGAAATTTATATGCTATATCAATATAATTACATCACTATGGAAAAATTACATTGAATCCTAAGCCTCAAGATAAACGGAATTCACAGGCTATGTCGATATAATTGCATCACCATGAAACATTGTAACATATGTAAAACAATAACCACTAATTTGATTTGCAGGATCCTTTCGCATAACATATGCATATGGCAACCATGATAGCCAGATTAATAGCTACAAAACAAAGATTAGATTGTTCGCTGTAAAACTGGTTATAGCAAAAGCAATTACCATGTTTTTTTTTTATAGCAACCTATAATCTTACTATATTATATTCATTCCATACACAGTATCAAGAATGGCTCTGATACCATTGTTGGAGGCAGCCGCCAAGATCCCTAGATATTGCAAATAGAATATTACGGAAATAACTTTAAATGATGATGATTCAAGGACCATACCTACGAGATCTTGATTTCATCTCGATCTTATAGTAACCCGAAGTCTCAAGATCTTCTATTATATTCCTCTATGCTCGAACTAGCACTGGGATATGGGCCTCTTCTACTCAAAGACGAGATTTCTCTTGTTATGTTCCCTAGAGTGCAATAGTACATATTTATAGGCTACAATAGGGACTTTAAGAAGGAAATAAGAAATATGCTTCTTATATAAATAGGAAACCCTAATTCAACCTAAATTAGAATCCTAGTTCCATAATTACAATTCAGTCCATTAGAGAATTATAATTGCACTCCTGTCTTTATTTTTAAAATAATATTTCGAGCTTCTTATTATTAAATGCTTATTAATATCCTCACGTTAAGATTTTAGATATCCATCAATTAAATAATCACTGACATCTATATTTAATCGATACCTTTATAATTCTTTTAGACCTTACAATTAATGTATTTGATATGTCAAACACAAAGTTTACCTGCAGGGTATAACATAATCAAAACTTGTAAGTTTCATGAAGGGGATATTATCAATCCCTATTATGGGACATGGATTCCATAAATAAACTAATATTCACAATGCACGCAATATAATCATCCTATTTATTGAGATTATTGACCCATAAAAGGTCTCACTCCTTTGTAAATGTCACGCCCCGAACCCGAGAATTTAGGGATTTATTGTGGGTTCCGAGGAATGACACACGTACCCGTGACAATTCGTGCCATGACAAGACACGTACGAACTGTCACAAGGGTAATCCCACAGGTACGTGTGATGAAGATCCGCAAACACGTATTATCAACAAAGATATTCAAGAGGAAACGTGGAGATTTCACCTGTAATTATATCATGAGCATCCATAAAACATCCATTCATTTTCATACATTAAATGAACAAGTCTGTTAATTAACCCATTTACATGCATAAGATATGGGGATCGATAATAATACAAAATATATCAATGGAAGGTGAACCCTAAGTCCAATCCCAAAATGTTCCCTGTTGCGCACTATTGAGGAGAATCAAGAGAAGATATCCTCCTCGCTCCACTCGTTCACGTCCCGAGGTAACATTGGGGTTGCCTCTGGGAGCGCGCTGATTGACTGATTGGCATTGGGTTTTGCACCTGTAACACCATGGTAATTTTGTTAACACGACGGTTAAGCAAAGATAAGGATACATGAGCTTAGCATGATAGATCAATGGAATTAAAGTGACATACTGATTAAAAGAGATCAATATTGAAATCTAAGCATTGGTGCATATGAGTTAGCATGAATAGGGAATCATGAATAAAGAATATATCATACCAACATGGTAACCACATTTGCTATTTCCTCTCTAATAAGAGACTAAACTAATCCTTGGGAAGCCACTAGTGGTCGGGCCAGGACCGACTAGCTGCCTGCGAGAGCGTCGACTTACTCTCCTGATACTACTACAGTAGGCAACTGATAACACACTCCCATGGGGTCCCGTCGAACCTCCTATGGGGAATAAGCTAAGTGGCACCGACTCTAAGCATGTCGGAAATAATTTGATGTCCATACCTACAATATACTGATCTGTTTATACTGATACAGAAGGTAACTTAATCTTATTGGGAATATTAATCAGAGAATTGCAACTAAGTAAAGCACTGTCCATATTGATGCAAACTAATAGAATTCTCATGTGGAGGTCAAGGTTATTATCAATATGAATGCAATTAGATTGTAGGGTTATCAAGGATAATTACTAACCATCATTGATGCAAAATGATAGAATTCTCATGTGGAGGTCAAGGTTATTATCAATATGAATGCAATTAGATTGTAGGGTTATCAAGGATAATTACTAACCAATCCTATACTAGATAGTTTGGGTTTCCAAGGTCATTCAATACGGTGTATTCATAAGACATTCGGTGTCCCGGTATTACCATTCTCAGTGTTACTTCATGTATATATATAAAGGACACTTCACCTTATGCCAACACCCATGACGTGACATTGAAAACTAACAGGAGAATCAAGAAGAGAAGAGTGATAGCTCACCACTCCTCCTTCTCCATATTAATCACCGTTGGGCTAGTTTGGGTAGCAAGGATCCAATTCTATGGTCCTATAGGCCTTTGGTTGAACCTACCGCCTATGGTAATGTGTGGGTGGATGTCTCGGTCTCTTTCTAAGATGTAAGGGAGTAACCCATCATTAGGCTATCCTATAGATTATAGAAAGTCCATAGTCAAGCATAGAATGCATTTTGGGACACATTTCTATAACCTACAGGTCTGGTTTACCCAACCGGTCGGGTATGGGTCCGACTGGTCGGACCGCATCCAGAAGGGAAATTAACCGGGCGGGTTGGGTGATCGACCGGTCGGACTACCCGTGTGGCAATTCGACCGATTTGACTTCAGGACCGACCAGTCGGCCCTGAAGCACTCTATTACGGAAGGGTTTCTAATCCATTGGTTTCTCTCTTCTAATACACCATTCTACCTGCAATAAAACCAATCTAAAAGCTTCCAATTTACACTCTTGGGTTCCCTAAAGGACCATTGTCAATTTATTCATCAAGAATCAACACTAAAACACAATCAAATCCATGTATTTTCCATTGAGCTGTAAAGACAGTAAAATCACAAAATCAATCGAGAATCAAAGAATAAAGCTATTCATGTAAAGAAAATGTATCCTTATACTTGCCTGGTGCTTGGTGCTTCACTTAAACTGATTTGCCCCTTGATTAGACGAAGGACAAAGCTCTTTCTAAGGAAACCCTAACACATGCATGAAGAGAATGAGAATGAAATGCATGCTCGCTCAATAGATGGGTTCTCTTGACTCTCATGGAACTCCATAACTCAGATGGGGAAAGAGGATTCCTTACCTTAACTCGTATACAAGCAAGGAGAAGGAGATGGTGCCTTGATTCCAAGAAAGAGGGCAAGAAGAATGAAGATGAAGAAGAAGGAAACTCCACCCGCGTGCATGCACGCCCAATCACTCGAAAGTAGAAGCAAGAAATGACGGAGATGATTGGAAAGAAGGGGAAAACGGCGCTGGAACGAGATGCGAAGGAGAGGAATAAGGATCGATGGGGTTTTGGGGATTTTTATAGGAATGAAGTTTTTGGAATTTACAAGGAAGCCCTCTTGGTTTCTAGATATTTCCGGTTTAAGTCAATTCGAGTTTAAATGGGCCGAAATGAGTCCAAATGGATTTGGGCCAAACATAGAAGATGTTCAACAAGATGAGACTCACCCAATGCAACTAATATGATACATAAATAATGTCAAATCATGAAAATACTAAATACAAAAGGTCTTGAACTACCTAATAAGGTATGAACCCGACCTAACTACCTATCTATGACCCAAACCTCTGGAGACTTAGGCTCAATTAACCTAATAACATCTTAATTAAATTAAAACCAACTTAATTACTATAAATCATAATTATCTAGGGTTGGGGCCTTACAGTAAATCAAGATGTCAAACATTAAATATATATATGTCTATTATTTATATCGAGATTAACAGTAGAAGCACTCATAATAACCATTTGGATGTTTATCATCTTATATAGTTAGTATAAAGACAATTAACCCAAAAGCGGTCTTATTCAATATGCACAAAGTATAATAACATCACTAGTCAAAACTATACCATTTCCCTCAGCCAAGACAAGCCTGCTGAAACATCATGTTACAATCGTACCAATGGTATATCCAACTCTATTTAGATTGTGAACAATAATAACTTATATTCTATAAGAACTGATAAACAAGTCTTCCTATATAATCTGAACTCTACACACCAACTTGTTTACTTTATAGAATAAAAAACACACACATGCATAATAAATAACAATGCAACCATTTGGCGAAACAAATTCTCATTAAGATGAAAAGACAAACTATCTTATAAATAAATTAGTCAAAGACAAGTACATAAAAGTATGGTTTTAGTAAAAATTTCCAACAAGGTCATCAGCAAACAATAGTTTTCAGACCTTAGGTTGAGGCAAATGGGAAAGGATTGTGAGCATCTTGTAACTATTCATTCTTAGTTCTTGGTTTTCCTTGGTCCAAGTGATAGTACTCATGATTTTTCCCATGTTGAGTTTTCCACGTAAAAAATCCAGTGACTTGAATGTATGGCTAATTGATTTTCAATTCCTTTATTATTCCACAATTGTTAATTGGACTACAATCAAGAAATCTCAATTGGGAGCTTGAGCCTTTCAACTTTGGAGATTCTAAAAAATTTGTTAAGTGGTATCGAAAATGGTCACACAAATCTGCTTTGTGTAAATCTAAAAAGATTTCTAGAATGGACTTCAATCGCGAATGCACATCAATCACCAAGGCCCCTTTGTTAGATGCATTAAATTATGTGACTGGAAAGTTAGATTGATTACCTTTGTGTGGTCCATTGATGAAGAAGTCTGGGATTTAGTTGAATATGGCTATACTAGACCCATGGGTTTAAACATGGTGTAGCCACTTCAAAAGTTAAAGGTAAATTTTTTTTGTGAAACACTCTACTGTTACAAAACCCGTTCGTGCTCATAGTGTTGCAAGTTCATCTAAGAAGAAGAATGTGTGATGTCATGCATTCACATCCACAAGTCATCATTGTAGAATCAAAGGACACATTTGTCTCCATTGTAACAAGCTGAGAAGTCTATCAAAAAATTTGCATTGGAAGATGCAATTGTCTACACCAAAGGTCAAGACTAGAGCCCTTTAGTTTAGGAAGTCTGGCTTGCCTAATGAATTGATACACACTGTGCTGCAAGCTCCAAATTCGCAAGTGTGAGTACCAAAATCCAACCACTGATCAAGAAGATCAACCTCGACCCAAAAGCTAAAATGAGAAGATGACGTAAAAGGGGAGTCACAATTAAAGGGGAATAAAAGAAATTGACAGATATGCTGCATGTTCATTACTATCTCTATCAATTATGAACCAAAAGGGGGAGAAAGACATAATTGAAGGTGAGGAATCAGTAGGTTCAAAAATTTTTTTTGTCGTAAAAATTCAGTGTAATTTTGATTTTATTCATGGGTAGGATATTTGTAATGCTATAGGGAATTTTTTCGATGAATTTCCAAAAAGGAAGATTGTTAGGATTAATTAGGTTGGCTAATTCATGGGTTGGACAAAACTTAGTGTCCATTGAGTTATAATTTTATATTTATTTTAGAATGAACTGTTGCATACATCGCTGAAAGAGTTAATGTGAAAAATTGAAGAAAAGAGTAAGACTTCATTAAAGAAAAAAGTCAGGACAGAAGCTTTATCCACTCGGGTGAGTGGTGCGTCCACTTGAGCGGACCTGATGAAGTTGACCAAGTAAAAGCTTTGCCCACTCAATTGAATGACTTACCTGCTCAAGCAAATGATAAATAGAAACACAAAATTCCATGCAGACTAAGTTTTTTAATTCTGCAGGGACTACCTCTTTTAGTTTTGATTGAAGGCATTATTTTTAGGCATGAAAATTGGGTTATTTAAAGGGTTCCTCTCTCTACCTTAGATACCAATCTCCTTGTTCTAAACCTAAGAAACATCTTGGAGATACTTTCATCTTAATAACTTCCATTAAGTGATTGTACTGAAGCTTTGGGTTTTAAAGATTGTGGCTTCTACTCTTTGTGGAAGGTACGGTCGTTTTGAGGATTCAAGATAGTGTTGAATCAAGCTTAAAAAGCGGAGGGATTGTGAATGGCAAGGTCGTTGATAAGCGACTGTACTCAGTTGTTAGGTTGAGGCAACTAGGAAATGATCATA
The DNA here is from genome assembly GCA_037013555.1 of Sextonia rubra. Classification (NCBI taxonomy): domain Eukaryota; kingdom Viridiplantae; phylum Streptophyta; class Magnoliopsida; order Laurales; family Lauraceae; genus Sextonia; species Sextonia rubra. The sequence goes on from JASUAD010000001.1 coordinate 74,186,375, forward strand.
TCTTGTAACTATTCATTCTTAGTACTTGGTTTTCTTTGGTCTTGGTGATAGGACTTGTGGTTTTTCCCGTGCTGGGTTTTTTAAGTAAAAAATGTAGTGTCTTATGTGTCTAGTTGATTGACTTTTAGTTCTTTTATTATTCCACCATTGTTAAGTTTAATTTAGGGCCTTGAACCCTTCAACTTTGGAGGTTTTAAAAAATCCTTCAAGTGGTATTAGAGACAATCACACAAATCTACTATGTGTAAATCTAATAAGATTTCTGCAATGGAATTCAACCACGAAGACACATCGACCACCTGGCCACCTTTGTTGGATTGATCAAATTATGCCTACTAGAAAGTTAGGATGATTACCTTTGTAAGGCCATTGATGAAGAAGTCTCGAATTCTGCTGAATATGGCTATACCAGACCCATGGTTGTGTCTAAAGGGAAAAATATTCCTAAACTTAAAGCACAATGGATCAAAGAAGAACGGATGGCTTCCAAATGTAACAATAAGGCTATTTATGCAATCTATAATGGAATCTCTACCTCTTAGTTCCATAGGATTTTTACCTGCATGCTTGTTGATTAAGCATGAGATATTCTACAAACTATTCATGAGGGTACCATTATAGTGAAGCAATCTAAACTGCAGAAATTGACTATAACCTTTGAAACCTATAAGATGGCTGATGATGAATCTTTTGATGATTTTTTATGTCAAATTAGCGATATCGTCAATTTTTTTTCAATTTAACTGGGCCAATATCTGAAAATAAGATTGTGAAAAAGATCCTGAGGTTAATACCTAAAAGGTTAGATGCAAAGATAGAGGCTATTGAAGAAAATAGAGATCTTAACACCTTCAAGGTAGATCAGTTGGTTGGAAGTCTCCAATCATTTGAGGCAAACCATAGAGCTAAGGGAAAATCTAAAGGGATTGCCTAAAAGTTTCTAAAGATCAAACAAGGGTGTTGAAGAGAATTCAGATTCTGATTCTAAGGAGATTGATTTTTAGGCCACATTTAAATTCATTAATAAATTTAACAAATATGTGAAAGGGAATAAATCTGGCTTGAAGATTTCTAAATCTAAGAGAAGGCTTTTAAACTTGTTTAGTGTTTTTAATATCAAGGTTTTGTATATGCGGTTCCTTAGTGTGTAAAATGGAAACGAAAGACCAAGCATAAAGTTCTAGTAGACACATGGGATGATTCTTCTGAAGAAGAGGAGGAAAATACTAAGATTGATAAATCTACTTTTGATACTACTAATGCCAAGCTCATTGCTTTCATGGCTAGATCTATCATTGCCTTTTTGTAGGATTTTTCTGACAATAATTTTGATGATGATTATGATGAAGTGTCAAATACAAAGCAAGATTGGGAGAAAGCATATAAGTCCATGTTCAAAGATTGTGTGGAGAAAACCAAGTTCAACAAAAAGGTCACCATGAAGTGGAATCGTACAGAAGATCAAATATCCTTTTTGAATCAAGAATTGGAAGAAGCACTTGCAAAAGTATGTCTCTTGGAGAATCAAAAGAATACTTTGCTTGACAAGTTGACTAATGTAGATCAAAGATATAAAATGTTGCATGATGATTTTGAGAAATCTACTCAAAAGATGGAAACCTTGAAAAAAAGAGTCATAGACATGTTAGACACAAAAGGTTGATTTGAATGGAAAAATCAAGATGATATCTGAAGAGCTGACTATCACAAAAGCATTGCTATAAATGATGAATACTGGCTCAAAGAAACTTAATGACATCTTGTGTGGTAAGAAGTTTCTAAGTGACAGACATAGCATTGGGTATGAGCATGGTCATCCACTTCAAAAGGCAAAGGTAAAACTTTTTTTATGAAAAGTTCTACTGTTACAAAATGTGTTTATGCTCATAATCTTGCAAGTTCTTCTAAGAAGAAGAATGTGTCGCAGTGTGCATTCACATATACAAGTCTTCATTGTGGAATCAAAGGATACATTCGTCTCTGCTGCAACAAGCTGATAAGTCTATCAAAAATTGGCAATGGAAAAAGCAATGTTTACATCAAAGGTCAAACTAGAGCCATTTGGGTCAGGCAGTCTAACTTGCCTAATGAATTAGTATACACTGCAATGTAATCTCCAAATTCGTTAGGGTCAGTACCAAAACTCATCCACTAATCAAGAAGATCATCCCCCACCCCGAAGCTGAAATGAGAAGATGATATAAAGAGGGAGTCAAATTAAGGGGGAGTTGAAGAAATTGATAGATATGCTGCATATTCATCACTATTTTTGTCAATTATGGACAAAAAGGGGGAGACGAACAAAATTGAAGGTCAGGTATCAGCTAGTTCAAATTCTTTTTCTCGTTGTAAATATTCAATTTAATTTTGATTTTATTCATGGGTAGAATATTTGTAATGCTCTAGAGAGCTTTTCGGTGAATTACGAAATGGGGAGATTGTTAGGATTAATTTTGTTGGCTAATTCATGGGTTGGACAAAACTTAGGGTCCATTGAGTTATAATTTTATATTTCTTTTAAAATGGATTGTTGCATATGTCGCCAAATGAGATGAAGTGAAGAATTGAAGAAAAGAGCATAAATTCGTGAAAGAGAAAAGCCGGGATAAAAGCTCTGCCCACTCGACTGAGTGGTGTGTCTACTCGAGCAAACATGATGAAATTCGCCAAGCAGAAGCTTTGCCTGCTCAAGCAAATGATGAATAAAAACATAAAAACCCATGTAGATTGAGTTTCCTAATTCTACAGGGACTTCCTCTTTTGGTTTTGATTGAAGTATTATTTTTTGGCACAAAAATTGAGTTGTTTAAAGGGTTCCTCTCTCTACCTTAGGTACCGAACTCCTTGTTCTGAACCTAAGAAACATCTTGGAGATAGCTTTCATCTCAAGAGCCTCCATTGAGTGATTGTGCTGAAGCTTTGAGTTTTAGAAATTGTGGCCTTTACTCTTTCTAGAAGATATGTTCGTCTTGAGGATTCAAGTTAGTGTTCAGCCAAGCTTAAGAATTGTGTGTTGAGGGTTGGTGAATGCCGAGGTTGTTGATAAGCGACAGTACTCAATTGTTAGGTTGAGGTAATTGGGAAAGGATTGTGAGTATCTTTTAACTGTTCATTCTCAGTGCTTGGTTTTCCTTGGCTCAGGTGATTGGACTCATGGTTTTTCCCATGTTGGGTTTTCCATGCAAAAAATCTGGTGTCTTCAGTGTCTAGTTGACTGATTTTCAATTCTTTTATTATTCCACCAATTTTAAGTGGACCGCAATCTAGAAATTTTATTTAGGACCTTTAATCTTCAACTTTGGAGGTTCTAAAAAATCTGTCAAGTGGTATCAAAGATGGTCACACAAATATGTTATGTATAGATCTAAAAAGATTTTGAGAATGAAATTCAACCATGAAAGCACATCGGCCACGAAGACAGCTTTATGGGATGGATCAAATTATGCCTACTATAAAAGTTAGGATAATTGCTTTTCTAAGGTCCACTGATGATGAAGGTTGAAATTATGTTGAATATGGTTATACCAAACCCATGGTTGTGTCTAAAAGAAAAAAATATTCCTAAAACTCAAGCATAGTGGACCAAAGAAGAAAAGATGGCTTCCAAATGTAATAATAAGGCATCAATGCAATCCACAATGGAGTCTCTGCCTCTGTGTTTCATAGGATTTCTACTTGCATGTCTGCTATGGAAGCATGGGATATTCTGCAAATTATTCATGAGGGTACCATTACATTGAAGCAATCTAAACTAAAGAAATTGACTATGGCCTTTTAAACTTTTAGGATGGATGATGATGAATCTTTTGATGATTTTTATTTAAAATTGAGTGATATTGTCAATTTTTTTTTCAATTTGGGTGAGCCATTACCTAAAGATAATATTGTCAAAAAGATACTGAGGTCTTTTCCTGAAAGGTTTGATGCAAATGTAGTGGTTATTGAAGAAAGCAGAGATCTTGACACCCTCAATGTAGATTAGTGGGGTGGAAATCTCCAAAATTTTAAGGCAAACCATATGGTTAAACAAAAATCTAAGGGGATTGCTTTAAAGTTTCCAAAGAATCAAACAAGGGTATTAAAGAGAATTTAGATTCTGATTCTGAGGAAATTGATTTTCAAATTGCATTTAAATTCATGACAAAATTTAAGAAATATATTAAAGGGAATAAATCTGGAATTAAGATTTCCAAATTTGAGAAGAAGGCTTCTAAACCTGTTCAATGTTTTGAATGTCAAGGTTTTGGTCAAGTTACTGCTTAGTGTGCAAAATAAGAAACTGAAGACCAAGTGTAAAGTTCTAAAGGCCACATGGGATGATTCTTTTAAATAAGAGGAGCTAAATACTAAGATTGATAAATCTGCTCCAGACATTGATAAATATGCTCCTTGACATTGACAATGCTAAGTTTATTATTGTCATGGCCAGATCTAACATTGTGTCTTCGCAGGGGTTCTTCTGGTGTGGTTCTAATGATGATTATGATAAATTGTCAAATACAGAATAGGATTAGGAGAAAGCATGTAACTCCATGTTGAAAGACTATGTGAAGATGGCCAAGTTCAACAAGAAGATCACTATGAAGTGGAAACTACAGAAGATTATATCTCCTCTTTGAAGTAAGAATTGGAACAAGCACTTACAAAGGTGCATCTCTTGGAGAATCCAAAGAATACTATGGTTGACAAGTTGACGAATACAAATAAAAACTATGAATTACTGTATAATGATTTTGACAAATTCACTAAAGAGATGGAAACCTTGACAAAAGAGGTGCAGACATGTCAAACACAGAAAGTTGATTTGAATGGCAAAATCAAGATGACGTCTGAAGAGTTGGTTGTCATAAAAGCATCGCTGAACAAGATGAACACTAGCTCAAAGAAACTTGATAACATCTTGAGCAGTTAGAAAGTGCCAAGTAACAGACATGGCATTGGATTTGAGCATGGTGCATCCACTTCAAAAGGAAAGGGTGAAACTATTTTTGTGAAAAGTTTTACTATTACAAAACTTGTTTGTGCTCATAATACTGAAGTTCTTCAAAGAAGAAGAATGTGTCGCCTTCTACAATCACACTCAAATGTTGTCATTGTGGAATTCAAGGACACATTCATCCCCAATACAATAAGCTCAAAAGTCTATCAAAAAATTTGGAATGGAAAAAGCAATTGTCTCTACCAAAGGTCAAGACAAGAGCCATCTAGGTTAGGAAGTTTGACTTGCCTAATGAATTGGTACACACTCTGTTGCAAGCTCCAAGTTTGCAATTGTGGATACCAAAATTTAATACTTGGTAAAGAAGATCAAGCACCCACCCTGAAGTTGAAAAGAGAAATTATATTAAGTGGGAGTCACAATTAAGGAGGAATTAAAGAAATTGACAGCTGCATGTTCATCACTATGTTTGTCAATTATGGATAAAAAGAGGGGGAGACAAAAAAAATTGAAAGTCAGGTATTAGCATGTTCAAATTTTTTTGCTTACAAATATTCAATGTAATTTTGATTTTATTCATGGGTAGAATATTTGTATTGTTTTAGGGGGTTTTATAGTTGAATTGACAAAGGAGGAGATTGTTAGGTTTAATTATGTTAGTTAATTCATGGTTTGGACAAAATTCAGGGTCCATAGGGTTGTAATTTTATATTACTTTTAGAATAAACTGTTGCGTATATCACTAGATGAGCTAAAGTGAATAATTGAAGAAAAGAGCAAAAATTCTTGAAGCAAAAAAGTAGGGACAGAAGCTCTGCCTGCCCGAACAGACTTGATGAAATTCGCCAGGCAAAAGCTTTGTCCGCTTAAGCCAATGACTTGCTCGAGCAGATGACAGACAAAACGCGGATTGATTTTCCTAATTCTGTAAAGACTGCCTCTTTTGGTTATGATTGATGTATTACTTTGGGCTATGAAAATTGGGTTATTTAAAGGATTTATCTCTCAACCCTAGGTGCAAATCTCTTTATTCTAAACCTAAAAAATATATTAGAGATACCTTTCTTCTCTAGAGCTTCCATTGAAAGATTATGTTAAAGCTTTGAGATCTAGAGATTGTAGCATTTACTCTTTGTCAAGTCCCAAATTTTTATATTGGGTCATACCGGTTTGTCGGGTTTGAGTTGTGTTAAGAGGGTCAAATGGATTGAATTAACACAATTGGGCCTGAGTTATTGGACCCTTTTAGGCCAAAGGACTCTTTTTGAAATTTCTTAAAACCCACTAGAAAGCAGGGGGCCCTTCCTTGTAATTTAGAAACAACCCCTTCTCTTATATAAACTCTACTCTTAGGGTTTTCCCCATTCTTTCATCTTCTTCCTCTCTTCTGCAACCAAGCTCTAGAAGTTCTCCAGGGGGAAACCAAGGTTGGATCTTCTGCTCTTCAGATTTGCTTTTGGCTTCGAGATCCAGGCAAGTGGATAACTGTAACCAATGTGATTTTAGTTGTTTTGTTGAATAACATATTTAAAGATATGGTTTATTTAATTGGTTTTAATGTTTTGATTAGATGTTTATAATGAAGATTGACTTCTTAGTTTTGATTAAATGTTTCGTTTAAGGTTTATTAATGTAGATTTTTCTTTTAATTTTGATTAAAAAAAAGAAGGAAAAAAAAAACGGCAGCGCTGCAGCAGCTGCTGCCTGGGCTGCCAGCCAGGCCGGATCTGGCCTAGCCCAGCTGGCTAGGCCTGCTGCTGCAGGCCTGGCCAACTGCTGGGCTGGGCCGGGGTTGGCGGGTCTGGGCTCAATTAAAAAAAAACATATATATATGTAATTGGAACTCTAGATTATTAATTATAAATGTTTAAAATATTATGAAGTGGTTAATGGTTTAGTTAGTTAATGAAGATGTGGTTTTATTAATTAATTATTAAATTAGATGTGATGAAGATTTTATTAGGATTATTTATAAAAGTAGTTGAGGACTTTGTACTTGAGATTAATATTTTTATTTAGATTGGTTACCAATTAACTAAGATGTATTTGGTAATTATTAAATCTTAATTTGATTATATTTATAATTCTAATTTGGATTTCTAAATTGAGTTTGATTTCAAGCTAGGGTCCGAAATTTGTACCTTTTGTTTTGTATAAAATAATTAGGTGTATTTATACACAACAATGATATTAAGGAATTAATTATTTCCTTTCCCTCTTTGATCATAACTTGATTTAAATTTGGATTTGTAATTTAAACATCTTTTACCCAATTAGTAAAACATACTAAGCATACTTAATTGGATGAGATAAATCATGTCCTTTTTAGAAAACTTAGTTGGATGCTCACATGAGAATTGGATTAAGTGTTGAACGGGAATGTGAGGTTCGGGATGCACTACATGATAGGCACCAAAAGTAGTATAATGGCATCATGGACTCACATTCCCTTGTGATAGAGAGTTGGTTCATATATATATATTTAAATAACTATGACCGTTAGGTGGTTTAGTGCTTACTCTTAGAAAAACTGGAATTGATACGTGTACATAATACATTTTCAATTATAAAAGTTTACGTACCCAAATTGATAATGGTATGAATATTGGGATTAAGGGTGTCATATCATGATTCATTCTGCATCGATATATATATGCATTCGTAAATATATATATATGTATATATATATCTGACCGACTGCAGTTCGGAGGTGGACGTACGCCATCGGGTCAGCGTGTACTGTGGATTATAGTACACAGCTGTGCCTTTTGTTATTATCTGCGGGAATACCCGATTCTGTTATTATCTGCGAGATTACCCGTTTCTGTTATTATCTGTGGGATTACCCGTTTTTGTATATTTATCCGCGGGAATACCCGTTTCTGTGCATTCATGCCATTGGGATTTGCATTTGATATATTTTTGGCCATAATGAATACTTCTGTTTAATTCAGTTAATTAATCCATTGCTTGCAGTTTACCCTCTTGCCAGATTACGTCAATCTGACCCACTACTTTTGGTGTCTAGGTTCCGTTACAGGGGCCGAACCAGAGGGTCAGGCTACGTAGGAAATTCCGCTAGGTGGCGGAGTTGTTGAGTGGCGCACCGGTGACATCATCTGAGGTGTCCTAGTGCGGTGCGGAGTTCGAAAACTTTAGGTTATGTAATAAGGCTATTTTTGGGCCATCAGTTTATTTAATTAAATTTATTTGTTTTGAAGTTACAACTTTAATTATTATGCTTCGAAGCACTTGACCTTGATTTTATTGTTAATGAAATTTGTTACATGGTTGTTATGAGATATCCGTCTGCGATGAGTATGGATTTTAGTTTCGCGTGTGATTATGGCTGCTTGATCACCGAGCATAGCCTCACAAAGGACTTCGACCCACCCAGAATTGGGGCTCGTATTGATTATGTTAAAAAAAATTTTAATTAGCCCCAATTCTCACACCCCTGGAACCGGGTTTGGATCCGGCCCAGTTTTGGGGGCGTGACAGATGGTGTCAGAGACGGTCAAGTTCTAGAAGTTTTAAAAGATGCTAGAACGTAGGTCCGATGTGAGGATTAAAAACGTTAAATGGGAACGTTTGGGGCTTTTGGCGTTCATAATCGTATCCGTACTTTAGCAAATGTTTAGAGGTTACAGGAGCCCGTTACTCTTCGCATTTTTGGTCGTTTAGTCACTAATGTATAGGGGATTACCAAAAAGGTGGCCTAGACTCTTTTCGTAATCTGTTTCCTAAGAAGTACATACCGGAGCATGTTCGCATTTAGAAGCGAATAGAGTTTGATAGATTGAAGTAAGGGAATCCGTCTGTTCGGGAGTATGAGCTGCAGTTTATTCATCTCTCTCGTTTCGCACCAACCTTCATCACTCTAGAAAGCAAGAGGATTCGACAATTTCTCTTTGGCCTTCGACCAGATATACTACTTCATACCAAGTCACAAGTTCTAAATACTTACCAGGCATTTTTCGGATAAGGCATATTGGGCCAAGGAGGTGATTGGACGCATGGCCCCTACAAGCCAAGTCAAGCAGAAAGTTACTCCGTTTTCGGTTTCACAGTATCAATTTAATAAGCAAAAGAGGGAGTCTTGTGGCATTTGTGGCAATAATCACCCTACAACTAAGGGTTGGAGACAGAAAACAGTTAAGTTATAGTTGATGATGACACAAGGTGCAATTGTGAGATCAAAGAAGAAGGATGTTATTCGTATGATTTCAATTATTAAGGCTATAAAGTTGTTGATGAAAGGTTCTGAGGGGTATATAGCGTTTATCACGGAGGATAAACAGACTAAAGCGGTGGAGGAGATACCAGTGGTATCTAAGTTTTTCGATGTTTTTCTTGATGAGATTCCTGGATTACCACCGATCCGTGAAATTGATTTTTCAATTGAGCTTGTTCCAGGCACAACTCTGATCTCAAAAGCCCCTTATAGAATGGCCCCAGCGGAGTTGAGAGAACTCAAGGAGCAATTGCAAGAGCTCTTAAACAAGGGTCTTATTAGACCGAGTGTCTCTCCTTGGGGGGCTCCAGTATTGTTTGTGAAGAAAAAGGATGGTTCTATGAGAATGTGCATTGATTATAGACAACTAAATCAAGTGACCATCAAGAATAAGTATCCTTTACCGCGAATCCATGAATTGTTTGATCAATTGTAAGGTGTTCAATATTTTTCTAAAATTGATCTAAGGTCAGGATATCACCAGTTGAGGGTACGAGATCAAGATATTCCAAAAACTGCATTCAGAACTAGATATGGTCACTACGAATTTCTGGTGATGTCATTTGGGTTGACAAATGCACCAGCAGCTTTTATGGCTATGATGAATAGGGTTTTTGCACAGTACTTGGATAAGTTTGTGGTGGTGTTTATTGATGATATACTTGTATATTCGAAGAGTTGGGAAGAGCATGCTCAGCATCTTCGTACTTCATTGCAATTATTGAGGGAACACCAATTGTATGCTAAGGCAAGTAAATGTGAATTTTGGTTGGAACAAGTGAGATTTCTTGGTCACATCATCTCTAAGGAAGGTTTAGCGGTGGACCCAGCGAAGATTGAAGCAGTGCTAAAGTGGGATAGGCCAAAAACAGTGTCGGAGATCCGAAGTTTCCTAGGCTTCGCAGGTTATTATCGTAGATTCATGGAAGGATTTTCCTCAATAGCAGCCCCATTATCGAGATTGACTCGTAAGGGAGTTCCCTTTGTGTGGAATGAGGATTGTGAACAAAGTTTTCAGGAGTTGAAAAGAAGGTTGACCACAGCCCCTGTTTTGACCTTACTTGCTGGTGATGATGGTTTTGTGATTTACACTGATGCATCTGGAGTTGGACTTAGTTGTGTTCTCATGCAACATGGGAAGGTGGTGGCTTATGGGTCTAGACAGTTGAAGGATCATGAACGAAAGTATGCAACTCATAACTTGGAGCTACCAGCAGTGGCCTTTGCTTTGAAGATATGAAGACATTATCCTTACGGAGCCACTTTTGAAGTACATTCAGACCATAAAAGCCTTCAGTATCTCTTTACACAGGGTGATTTGAATATGAGATAGAGGAGATGGATGGAGTATATTAAGGATTATGATTTTGGGTTGAAGTACCATCCTGGGAAGGCTAATGTGGTGGCAGATGCTCTAAGTAGAAAAGCAGCGTTCACTAGAGGATTAATGACAGAATACTTCTGGATTCGATGTTTGGAAGATATGGATGTTTACTTTTAGCCTATCAGTCAGCAAGCAGTATTAGCTAGTATATTCTCGTGGGAACCCGAATTACTCCCGAGGATTAGAGAATACCAGCTACTAGACCCCGAGATTACAAGAATCAAAGACTATATGGAGGAGAGGCCTGATTTTAAGTTGGAAGACAATATTTTACATTATCAAGGCAGAATTTGTGTGCCCGATTTTCCAGAATTGAAGGATGAAATCATGGTCGAGGCACACTATACTCGGTATACTATTCATCCAGGCAGTACCAAGATGTATCACGATCTGAAGGATCACTATTGGTGGAAGAATATTAAAAAGGATATTGCAGAATTTGTTGGAAAATGTTTGGTCCGCCAGTAGATTAAAGCAGATTATAGGAGACCCCCGGGTCTTTTGCATCAATTGGAGATTCCTCAATGGAAGTGGGAGCACGTTACTATGGACTTTGTGTCTGGATTGCCTCATACTAGAAAGGGATTTGATGCTATTTGGCTGATAGTGGACCGTTTGACTAAGTCAGCCCACTTTGTACCACTCAAGACTGGTCAAGGAATGGAGAAAATGGCAGACCTCTACATTAAGGATGTGGTGAGATTACATGGAGTGCCAGTTTCTGTAGTCTTCGTCGAGATAGTAAGTTCGTATATCGGTTTTGGGTATCACTATAGAAAGCCTTAGGAACTAAGTTGAGTTTTAGTATAATCTATCATCCACAGACAGATGGACAAACAGAGCGTACAAACCAGACAATGGAGGATATGTTAAGGGCATGTGTCTTGGATTTCAAGACTAGTTGGAACGAAAGCTTGGCTCTGTCTGAATTCGCGTACGACAATAATTACCACTCTAGCATTGGCATGGCGCCTTTTGAAGCTTTGTACAGAAGGAGATGTCAAACCCCTATATGTTGGTTGAATTTTGGAACTCGTGGTTTTCATGGATCGTCTGTGGTTGGAGAGTCCAGTGACAAGATAAGACAGATTCGGGAAAGGTTGAAGGTTGCCCGTAGTCGCCAAAAGGGTTATGCAGATAAACGGAGGAGAGAGTTGAAGTTTGAGGTTGGTGACCATATATTTCTGAAGGTATCACCTACGTGTGGTACTTTGCGGTTTGGGCAGCAAGGGAAACTTTTCCGAAGATATTTGGGACCATTCCAGATTATCAGCAAGGTCAACGATGTAGCTTATTGGATAGCATTGCCACCGGAGCTGTCAAGTGTTCATGATGTCTTCCATGGTTTTATGTTGAGAAAGTATGTAGCAGACCCTTCGCACGTGTTGCAATATGAGCCGTTGCAAGTGCAATGTCAGTATCCGCACCTTTTTCTTGAGGTATGTTAGTCATTTGGAGGACCAAATGTCCTTTAAGGGGGATGAGATGTCAAGTCCCAAATTTTTATATTGGGTCATACCGGTTTGTCGGGTTTGAGTTGGGCTAAGAGGGTCAAATGGATTGAATTAACACAATTGGGCCTGAGTTATTGGACCCTTTTAGGCCAAAGGACTCTTTTTGAAATTTCTTAAAACCCACTAGAAAGCAGGGGGCCCTTCCTTGTAATTTAGAATAAACCCCCTCTCTTACATAAACTCTACTCTTAGGGTTTTCCCCATTCTTTCATCTTCTTCCTCTCTTCTGCAACCAAGCTCTAGAAGTTCTCCAGGGGGAAACCAAGGTTGGATCTTCTGCTCTTCAGATTTGCTTTTGGCTTCGAGATCCAGGCAAGTGGATAACTGTAACCAATGTGATTTTAGTTGTTTTGTTGAATAACATATTTAAAGATATGGTTTATTTAATTGGTTTTAATGTTTTGATTAGATGTTTATAATGAAGATTGACTTCTTAGTTTTGATTAAATGTTTCGTTTAAGGTTTATTAATGTAGATTTTTCTTTTAATTTTGATTAAAAAAAAGAAGGAAAAAAACAAAAAAAAAAAAAAAACGACAGCGCTGCAGCAGCTGCTGCCTGGGCTGCCAGCTAGGCCGGATCTGGCCTGGCGGCCTGGCCCAGCTGGCTGGGCCTGCTGCTGCAGGCCTGGCCAACTGCTAGGCTGGGCCGGGGCTGGCGGGTCTGGGCTCAATTAAAAAAAAACATATATATATATAATTGGAACTCTAGATGATTAATTATAAATGTTTAAAATATTATGAAGTGGTTAATGGTTTAGTTAGTTAATGAAGATGTGGTTTTATTAATTAATTATTAAATTAGATGTGATGAAGATTTTAATAGGATTATTTATAAAAGTAGTTGAGGACTTTGTACTTGAGATTAATATTTTTATTTAGATTGGTTACCAATTAACTAAGATGTATTTGGTAATTATTAAATCTTAATTTGATTATATTTATAATTCTAATTTGGATTTCTAAATTGAGTTTGATTTCAAGCTAGGGTCCGAAATTTGTACCTTTTTTTGTATAAAATAATTAGGTGTATTTATACACAACAATGATATTAAGGAATTAATTATTTCCTTTCCCTCTTTGATCATAACTTGATTTAAATTTGGATTTGTAATTTAAACATCTTTTACCCAATTAGTAAAACATACTAAGCATACTTAATTGGATGAGATAAATCATGTCCTTTTTAGAAAACTTAGTTGGATGCTCACATGAGAATTGGATTAAGTGTTGAACGGGAATGTGAGGTTCGGGATGCACTACATGATAGGCACCAAAAGTAGTATAATGACATCATGGACTCACATTCCCTTGTGATAGAGAGTTGGTTCTCATGTGTATATTTAAATAACTATGACCGTTAGGTGGTTTAGTACTTACTCTTAGAAAAACTGGAATTGATACGCGTACATAATACATTTTCAATTATAAAAGTTTACGTACCCAAATTGATAATGGTATGAATATTGGGATTAAGGGTGTCATATCATGATTCATTCTGCATCGATATATATATGCATTTGTAAATATATATATATGTATATATATATCTGACCGACTGCAGTTTGGAGGTGGACGTATGCCATCGGGTCAGCGTGTACTGTGGATTATAGTACACAGCTGTGCCTTCTGTTATTATCTGCGGGAATACCCGATTCTGTTATTATCTGCGAGATTACCCGTTTCTGTTATTATCTGCGGGATTACCCGTTTCTGTTATCTGTATGCGGGATTACCCGTTTCTGTATATTTATCCGCGGGAATACCCGTTTCTGTGCATTCATGCCATTGGGATTTGCATTTGATATATTTTTGGCCATAATGAATACTTCTGTTTAATTCAGTTGATTAATCCATTGCTTGCAGTTTACCCTCTTGCCAGATTACGTCAATCTGACCCACTACTTTTGGTGTCTAGGTTCCGTTACAGGGGCCGAACCAGAGGGTTAGGCTACGCAGGAAATTCCGCTAGGTGGCTGAGTTGTTGAGTGGCGCACCGGTGACATCATCTGAGGTGTCCTAGTGCGGTGCAGAGTTCGAAAACTTTAGGTTATGTAATAAGGCTATTTTTGGGCCATCAGTTTATTTAATTAAATTTATTTGTTTTGAAGTTACAACTTTAATTGTTATGCTTCGAAGCACTTGACCTTGATTTATTGTTAATGAGATTTGTTACATGGTTGTTATGAGATATCCGTCTGCGATGAGTATGGATTTTAGTTCCGCGTGTGATTATGGCTGCTTGATCACCAAGCATAGCCTCATAAAGGACTTCGATCCACCCGAAATTGGGGCTCGTATTGATTATATTAACAAAATTTTAATTAGCCCCAATTCTCACACCCCTGGAACCGGGTTTGGATCCGGCCCAGTTTTGGGAGCGTGACACTCTTTGTGGAAGATACATTCGTTTTGCGGATTCACTACGTTGTTGAATCAAGCTTAAGAAGCAAAAGTACAGTGAACAATGAGGTCGTCAGCAAGCGATAGTACTCAATTCCTAAGTTGAGGCAACTGAGAAGGGATTTTGAATATCTTGTAACCATTCATTCTTAGTCCTTGGTTTTCCTTGCTCTAGGTGATAGGACTTGTGGTGTTTCTTATGTTGGGTTTTCCAGGTAAAAAATTTGGTGTCTTCTGTGTCTGGTTGATTAATTTTCAGTTCTTTTGTTATTCCACCATTGTTAAATGGACTGCAATTTAGAAATCTGATTTGTTACCTTGAATCCTTCAACTTTGGAGGTTCTAAAAAATCCCATATATATTTATATATGTATGTATGTTTTTATGTGTACGTATGTATAGTTGATGGGACTTCACAATTGGTTACAGAGATTTCAAATGTAATTGGGGCAGAGATCGAATTGATAGTCTAGAGCACAGTACCGACTGAATGTAAAAGTATAATGCCAAGACAGGTATTTTTGGTTAAAGATGGTTCCATTTATTCTACTACTTGTATCTAGGGGTGGAAACCAGTTGGGTTGGGCCCATTTGCACTAGCATAGGGTTGGGTTGGGCTGACCCACCTAACTTGCATTATGCTGTGGATCGGTTTGATCAATTCAAACTAACCACATCACTTGAATACTGCAATTCTCGTCATCTTCTTCTTTTTTTTTTTCCCTTCTTTTTCTGTTTCTTTTCAAAGTGGATTCATGAATTGTATTATTATGAAGAAACGACAAGACATCAAGAGAAGCTACATAACAGATGTGCAAAGCACAATATATTACACAGTATTCTTACACTCAACCCAAAGTTAAAGATTTAAATTGCCCTGTCTTCCCTTTCTTTTCTTCTTTCTTTCTTTTCTTTTTTCCTTTCTCCTCAGTTCTTGTCCTTTAGCTCTTGTCCTTGTAACTCATTGTACACAACTCTCACTCAAACCACACCATCTAGGCCAACAACCCTCTCTCTTAACCAAAAATGGTTTGGAAGATTTATGGGCAACAGTTGTAATGTAGAATGGATTGATGGGATTTGCAAATCGATTGGTAAACAAAACTGGAAAGTTATTCCAAGGTGATTGTGATCCATCATTTGTGAAGAGAGGAAAAATAGAAATTAACTTGTAATAGAAAGTAGGTTCGTTAAACTTAAAAGACCTACGGGTCTACCAAGTTAAATCAGGTTAAATGGGTCAACTCTAACCGATCCATTTTCATGCAACCAAGAACATTTGACTTGTGACCGGCCCGCATATTTCATGGATTGGATTTGACAGGTCAAAAGTGCGTCGGGTTAGGTTTGTTCCATTGGGTTGGGTCATATTTTGCAGGCTCTACCGGTGCATCTACTTCGAACCTTGAATATCATCATGTTTTACTTACCAATTTTAGATGCATTAAGTATGGCTGTACAACAGCTCTTATTTTCAATGGGATCTTTAAAAATTTACAATCAAAGATGAGTAGTCAATTTAATACTACAAATTTATTTCTGACAATTCGACACTAAAAATACATTTTCATACATGAAATGCGAACTACCCGAGATTCTGCTTTTAGTTGTATAAGTTTTTAGTACGAACATAGTTTCAGGAGATATAGGTGCTCTCTACACGTTTACACAATCTTGGACCAACAAATGTAATCGAGAATCCCATCAATCACTAATTTATTCAATAATTCTATTTTAGGCAATAGTGGTACTATTTTTTCAGATCTTCAAACAGGTTATTTTAGAAATTATGAAATTAAAAAAGAATCAATTTCTCTAATTTATTTACATAATTATTTTTCATTAATATACAACTCTTGAATCATCCAAGCGGAGTAAACAAAGGCTGAACACCACTGACCCTCACAACCCAAAAACCTCTTTCATTTCACAAAAAAGTCAAGTCTACTTTCAAAACACATATAAAACCCTTTGATGTGGCCTGCTATTTAAATTAACAAACAGATCGAGGCAGGGAATTATTTCACTGCTTTGAACTTCAGCTTTGTCATTATAAATGTATCTGAAGACGTTGCATGTCATGCAATGTAACGCCTGGAAAAGCACTATAGACGAGACAACCAAGTTCGGATGATGATGATGATGAGTACATATTTACATATTGAAGGATTAGAATTTGTGAAGGGAAAAGAGGACGTACTGAGGACACCAGAAGATCAATACACCCCACATGCATCCATGATTGCACTATAAAAATCAAGGACCATAGCAGTACCCATAATAGAAGTAACTACACTGTTCTCGTTACTAAAATAAGTGACATTTTATACAAGCTAAAGATGGAGAAAAAACCACTCTAGCATTTACATCTCATGAGGGTGTCCGAGTTTTTTTCTCTTGTTTTCTCCCCCTTCCCTAAATTCTAAAAATTGCACCAGGCGAATAAGCATCTAACATTCAGAAATGTTACAATCTGTGTGAGAGATGCAACTGGAAAGAGTACCTTACAGTTTAATATCATCCTTCCTCATCATAATCGTCCTCTTCATCCATTCCATTTAGTTGTGCAAGCTGAATTGGGTCAATGGCCATCTTGTCCATTTCAGAGAAAGACCAACCTGGGTACTCTTCATGCTTAATCTCTGTCTCTTGCACGATCTCTTGCTTTGGTACAGAGGTTGGTGCAGCAGAAGTGTCCACATTATCGCATAAATCTACATTCAGATCAAAGTTCCGCACCATGGCATCAGCGCTACTATTAACTATGTTTTCCTTTAATTCTTTAGCCTCCACAGTATTATGAAGCCTTTCAGCATTTGGGTTCGTTTTGCCATTGTGTTGACGAGAAATGTCAGGATCATCTTCACATTTTCCATAGTGGGTACTCTCTCTTTCAGCTGCTCGACTGGGTCGTCCACGGCCTCTTCCTCGGCCCCTTCCACGTCCTCTACCACTGCCACTGTGGCCTGCCTCATGCTGTTACCAAAAAAAACTAATAGTGATCAAGGAAATATTTCAACAATTTCAAAATGCTTATGGATCTCTCTCTCTCTCTCTCTTTTGGTTGTTGGTAAGTTGTAATACAGTACCAACATATCTTCTCATTTCTAGCAAGACCCCAACACAGTGGAATACATAAAAACAATTTTGAACCAGAATTTTTAAAACCTCTTGGGTTGTAATATCTGTGTGCCCAAAAATGCTCCATAATAACTAAATGAAATGTTCAACATCATAGGATAAAGAAGATCTTACAATCCTGCTTCTCTTAGATTCCTCATCTGTTTCTATTTCTTCATCATCTACAGCTTTCCTGGAGGAAAAATTAAATAAATAGAACCAATTACACATTTTGAACACTAAAAAAACATATACATGGATTTTTATTTAAGTACTAAGACAACCCCATAAAAAATAAAAAATTTAAAATAAAAACTGGAACATTTTCTTTCTTTCTGACCTTCTTCTGGTAAGGGATCTATCCTCTCCAGCGGCAGCATCAGACCCACCCATGTCTGGAACTTTGCTTACAATTTCCCTCAGGAAATCAAAGACATTAAAGCTTTGTACACATTGTTTTCTGAAATTCCAAGTGGAAAACAATTTCATAACACAAGTGTCAAATGCATTATACAGAATCAACCCCAAACAAAGTTACTATTGCAATAAACAGTTCAGCGTTACAAATCAACCCTCCTCCATACTCCAAAAGTCAAGTTTTCCATCAACACACACAAGCAAAAAAAAAAAAAAAAAAAAAAACAGAGGCCATAAAATCACTCTAGAACGGTACCCACAAGTGGCAAACTCATAAGTAGAAAATTATTTGTTTGTTAGTTATAAATTCATATTCATCAGATGAGGGAATGTTTCATGTGTAAAAAGTGTGCAATGGAGACACTAAGAAGCATTGGATGGGTCATTTGATCACCATCCTAACAAGACTAACTGAGAAATTCTGATAAGTATTAAAGAAGTTATGGTCCATTCAGTGGTAAGATCTAATGCAGGACTGCAGGTATGAATTTTAGATGTTTAATTGTTCGAGTTAAGAGCCAATGTGTAAGGAGGAATTCATTATCCTCCCATACATCAAGTTTCCCATGTATGCAAATAGCTCAGAAATAATATTTGATTTTACACGTTAAAAAAAAAAAAAAGGAAAGCACATGCAAACAAAAATGAAACAAGAAATACAGAAAGAAGCAAGAAACTAATGACTGAAGTTGAAATTTTAAATTTAATAAATAGATGAAAAAAAGTGCAGTTCAATTTGAAAAGATTAAAACCTACACATTAAGAAAAAAAACCCTTAAATTTTTTATTTAAAAAGACCAATATTTCAATGGATTTCTAAAAATAAAGAGGATAAGAAAAACTTGTTAGAAGGATAAAATCTATCAAGGGTTGTTCGGCAATTATGCATGTCATAAGCAAATGATGCACATTTGTTCCATTTCCATATGCAATTGAGTCCCATCAAAACCAATTCCCATTGTTTGTCATTTTCACATGTGAATCTCAATGGAACTAATCATTCACCGTTTTTCTCAATTTTCTAAAAATCTATGATGAATCAAGAAGTGACAATTGAAACCCCAAGCTACTTTTAGCCTTTCAAAGATGATAAGGTTTGGATCATGATTCTGGGGCCCACAAAATTTCTAAAAAAAGAAAAAAGATTTACTAACCCGGACTTTTCTTGCAAATTTCTCAAAATATATGATGAATCAATGACTCAAATTTGAACCCAGCCATTTTGAGCCTTTTAGAAAGGATGAATAGTTTAGCCCACAATATTAAAAGAACTTTAAAAAAAAAAAAGACTGCCTCAAAACCATGTTATAAGGGACCAGTTTCATTGAAAACATCCAAAAGTTTTACTATTTTTCTCAAAATTCTCAAGATCCATTATGAATCAAAACATGAAATTTGACACCTTAGCTAAAGACATCCTTCCAAACAGGATTAAAAGCTCGGATCGTGAAAAAAGGGGTCCACAAATGTCCAATTTAGCAGATCTAACCATCTGAGGTTTTTCCACAACTTTTGTCAAAATAAATGATGAATCGACAGCTGAAATTTGAAACCATACCTGTAACTAGGATTTTAAAGGCATCCAACGGTTCAGATCTTCATTGTGGGGCACACAAAATAAATAAATAACTGAACTGCTCAAATGTGCGTTGTAGCACTGCCCATGAACAGTAGTAACCCGTGTAACATTTTCACACCATAAGATGTGAAAATTGTGGGCACATTTTGATACCCTTCACACCATTTTTAAATTCTGGGTTTCACATCACAGGCATAATTGGTGCAACCAAACATGGGATGCATAATCGTTACACATGAACCTCCATTTACATATGTAAATGGGTGCAACCAAATAACACAAGTAAATAGGAAGTTCTATAAGGCATGAGAAAAGAAAATATAAAACTAAAAATACAAGAAAAAGAAAATACAAAGGTAAAATTTTAGGTATCTTATGTATTTTTTCTTTTAAATAACAAACAATCTTGCAGGTAAGAAGCAAAGTAAAAGGGAAAGAAGAAAAGAATTCACTAATGAAAAAGAAAACACGATAAAAATATAAAATTTCAAACCATTATTGAGTTAAAAAAATTTTATCATTAACATCTAAGATTACATAGATTCATGAGAAGAAAAAAAACTTAAGAAGATTAAAGGTGCCAATTCCTAACCTAATATGCCGACCAACCTAAACTCAACTTGATAATTTGGGTTTCAGGTTACCCTTTTCACTTTCAGGTTTGGTTGGGAATGAGATTTCTGGCCCAATTAATAAATGGACTGGAATCCGTACACGATCTGAACTTAACCAAACTAGACTACACGTACTAAAACCTGCCAACACAACCTGAACCCAACCTATAAATTAAGGGTTAGGATTGACCCTTCTAACATCTGGGTTGGATTTCAGATCATGGTTTCACATTTACAAACCAATTATAAAAAAAATCACCACACATAATGTTCTTTTTTTTCTACAAATAGAAAAACGTAAAATTTCCTATTAGCAAAAATAAAAAATTTGGTTGAGCAATATTAGCTAATGATAATTAAAAGTAAAAGGTGATAATTAAAATGTAAGAACCAATAAGAAAATCCAAAATAAGATAAGTAAAACAAAAAAGAACAAGATCTCTGAGACGAAAAAAGTTAAGACCCCATCAGTTGGCCATTCAACCCAAAGAATAGGACCTTTTAACCTTCTAACTCATAAAACAAGATTCTCCCTTTTGTTGGTAATATGATTTGAACCCACAACCTTGTGGTTGTGGCAATGATAGCCTTCCAACAGCAAATGGGGTATTAAACCACATTTTGGTCCACCCACAATGAACAAATAAAAGTTTTGACCTGGCTTTCCAGACTTTATTCTGCTGGAATAAGTACCAGAAAGAAAATCACTTCTAGTCCAGATGGGAAAGTGGTGTTAGCAGAAACCCTTAAGTCAGAAATTTGAGAGGATGGGAAGAAAGAGTAGGGAGAAACAGAAGAGAAGAAATGAGATTCAGGACATAAATTAGGCTGGTTCAACTTACTGCTGGAGACCAGAACATCCACTTTATTTTATTACAATTCTGTAATTTTACAAAATAAAAACTGATGTTTATTGTAATTACAATAATGTCACTATGATTCCATAAATTTACACAATAGTTCCTGCAGAGTGGATAAATATGCAAAATTGTCTCTATATGAATTTCAAGTGTGAACCAACAAGAACGAAAAAACACAGACAAAGTGTTGGAGGTGGGAAGATCTAATCATAGCTAAAGGAGATGTGTATAGTACTGTTCCTTTTTGTTGCTTCTTTGGTGTAGTTTGGGTTTCAGTATCATGCTCTCACCCTTTTTTATGAGGTTTGTATCACCAAACTTTCTATGATCTGAATCTCTTAATGGATTTAAGCATTATATAATAAATAATAAAAATGATTTAAGCATAGCTTTTGTCAATTACATAGAGGCCAAAAAAAAAAAGCACAAGATTCAGGCACACAAATTTCCTGCAATGGGATCATGAGAGGTGTTTCTTAGAGCAGAAGGGACGGCAATGGATTCTGGTTTGTGCACGTGCAATGAAGAGACTGTTCAGATGGAACCAAGAAATGGGGTTAAAATGGCCAGGGATGAGGGAGGAATACGAACATCAGAAAAGGGCATAAGAGCAGTACAGGAAAGGGTCCTGTGCAACTGTGGATAGCAAAATGCATACAAAACATACCAAGGATACAAGTAGATGCAGTAGGTAAGAGGGCAGGAGAGGAAGAGAATCCTGAAGATAAAGAGTAAAGCAACAAATGCTACTTTGAAAGGGGTTTAGTTGATCATAAAAAAAAAAGGTTGAACAAGGTAATGACCTGGTTGCAATAGAGAAGATAGGAAGGCATGGTGAAGAGCCAGGAGAGAGCATGACCCTCAAGGAGTTATCTGATGGAGCACATGCTTACAGAATGGTCAACAGGGATGAATTCAAAAGGGATCATTTTACTTCTTGAAACCCCAAAATTGAAGAATCCATTAACACAGATGTTACTTTTAAGTCATTCAAAAAAGAAAACTAGGCAACTGAAATGATAGAGAACATGTCAAAGGATGTCATCCTTATCCACCTAGGAGTGTCTGGACTCTGGAGTAGATCTGTATTCATGTTAGACCTGGATATCATTTGCTCAGTTACAACGAGATAAAGGTTACACTTCTAGTTAATAGCTGATGAGCAAGGAGACAGGAGGAAGGTTTCAGCTCCAGTAGACAAAGCATTGAGGATGAAAGAAGGGAACTATAGCAAGGAAGTACTTATCCATAAAGTTTCACTCCTGAAAGGAATTGGAAAAAAGTCTCATTCCAGAAATGAATAGAAAGGGAAGATGGGAGTATATTGAAGAGGTCCTTTTGAGAGCACCGAGTCGCTGGAAGGAATCGGCATGCCTTAGGCACACTTCGCAAGTGGTGAATGGCATGGTAAGGTAAATGCAAAGATGATTGGAAAGATGGCATGAATGAGGACACCAGTAGAACGCATGAAGAAAGAGCATTTGAGGCTTTTCAGATTGCAAAACATGAAGCTATGAAATGGTCCCATCCCAGGGTGCTTCAAGAGTTAACTTTATCAATCAAGGATGAAGACATCTCACTGGTGGAGGATAAATCACCTATAAAGATCCTTATCACAGAAATCAGAACGACAAAGGATGATTTCAATGGGTGGCAAGTATATGTGCGGCAGAATGATTGCAATCAGAGGGCAAATTTAGGGGACATGAAGACAAAGACAATGGTTATGCATGGTGCATAGTGTGTGTTGCGATTGAGAGAGCGTAACTTTGGGATGGTTAGCATTTCAGATGAGAAGAGTGGGAAATGTAGATTGCATACAAGATGCTAACATTTTCTGTTTCATTTCAATCAACGAATTGCTGGGCCCGCCCTTGTCGCTTGTCATAAGAGAGATTTACACATCACCTTCATATGTTTCTAATGACTTTAAGAATGAGAAGAATACTTCAATGCAACAACACAATGACTAAAGAATGGGTTTCATCCTACATTCTTTTCTTTCTCTCTCTTTTTTTGCCTCTTCGTCACCACTTCATCTTAATGAGATACATCCTAACCATGTAAACATTGATGATTTGCATTTTATCTTCATCTTTTGATTTAATTATGAAAAAATTTTGCAACTCCTTTATTTTTCCGAGTAGTGTTAATATGTTAAACAAATTCAACTCTTCATAGGTACATCATCATTTAAAAAGCAAACAATCAAGATGGCTACATGGAAAAACTAGGGAATATAGAATCAGAGTTGAGGCATTCAGGAGCATTTAAAGAAAATGCTAGATTCACCAAAGTCATGGTCTTTAGTCAAAAACATTTGAAAATCATCAACATTGCAGTACTTAATCAAAAACAATTCAAAATCGTCGAAATGGTGCTTTTTGGGCCAAAAACAACCAATATTGTAAAACAGAATATTATATATTTTAAGCATATTCTTTTCAGAAAACTTGGAAAGAGAAAAAAAGAGAAAAACCTAGATTCACAAAGTCGCATTCCATTGTAAAAAAAAATAAAAAAAAATTAAAATAGTCTGAATCACGGTTCTTAATAAAAAAAAAACGATTGAAATCATTAAAATGGCACATTTTAAGCAAAAAAACCTATATTGTAAAAAAATATAATGAACTTTACGCGAGAACTAAGAAAAACTCATTGGAGATGGTTTGGACATGTCCAACACTGATCAACAATGGCACAGTTAAGCAGATTTTCTTTTATGCAGGTAGGCCGACGAGGATATTGATCTAAGTAGTTAAGGAACAACCTGACGACATGCAACCTATCCAAGGATTTGGCCCAAGATCGACCAAAACGGCGAAATATAATTCATGCAGCTCACCCCAACATGTTCGGTACAATGCTTTGATAATGATGATGTGATATAACACTAATAAAATACCAATATATGTCAAAGATTTTTTTTATATGAATGCATCATTATCTTATTTGTCCCTGTATTGATGGTTATATGCATGGAAAACTAATGGATTATGAATAACAACTAGATAAAATAAAAAATTCTATAAATCAAGATACAATTCGATTCAACCCCGCTTTACAATTTGCAAAATGATTTCATCTTTCAGAGTAATGGTAGAAATCACATTCAAATCCCAGGTACTGTGAGCTACGCCACAATCAGATTGCCATTCCCTTGTATCTAGCTTAGACGTTTGACTATGCTTAATCAAGGAAAGAATCTGAAGTAAACTGATAAAAGGTAAGAACATGAACTGTAAGAATTTGGTTCCTTAATGATCACCAAGTCCGAGGAATTGAGCCAAGTACATTCAGCAGTCCCTACACTCGGTTTCTCTTTTCCAAAATGGATTGGGAATCCACCCTTCAACAATAATAATGCTGATACAACTACAAAATCTTTGACTTCGATAGCTTATTAGACTGCTGTTGGCACTTCATACCAGTAACAATGGTGATCCAACTGGCTATTGAACTGTTCTAATTAACCCATTATCAGTCTTGAATAGCATTTTAAAGGGCATCTGATTTTAAAATTTACATCCAAGTTCTATAGAAGCAGTTGCATAAAGGAGATAGAACGAAGGTCACTCAAAATACTATCCAGTACTAAAAGCTTTTCGCCAGAATTATGAGATCCATCATTCTCTTAATATTCAAATATAGAAGGGATATTAAATTTGAAAAGTAAAGTGCTACATGTTTAGCTGACCAACAGGGTTGACAAACTCAAAGAATGAGGCCATTTTCTTCCAGTTCCACAATTTTTTACCCGAGATTTTAACTTGGACATTGTGGTAAAATTAACTTTCTATCAACAAATTATCACAATTATTCACTAGGGGGAAAAGGGAAAACAGCACCTCAGAAAGTATCATTACAAAGCAGTGATATATATAAAATTATTTACTTGTTCTGCAAAGAATTTTAAAATAAAAAAATAAAAAATACTAACTTACAAATGCAAAGCACTCATTGTCTTTGCTCCTCTTCTGAGTGTTATTTCATAAGTCCGATCACAAAGGTCTTGAAGAAACAACTCCAATGCTTTAGCTGCAAGGAAATAATAAAGTGCGGGATAAATGAGACCATTCTATATCTGGACTCAAAACAGTACAAATTACCGAGGGACTGGATTGGCTTGGCTAGCAGTTTGTAACAGTGAATAAAGAAGAAAAGAAGGATGAGAACATAACTCTGCAAGAATAAGATATTGCAGAAAGAATTTTCTTAAGGGCTAACAAACAAAAAGTTACACCTGGAATGGTAAACTCATGAAATATTCAACAAACCAGGCTTCTCATCACCAAGAGTAGCATAAGATGTATGAACACTCACATACTAATAGAGGCACAGCCATTGCAATCTTCCCAACATCCTCATCTGCTTGCATAATCTTTTTAATTCGAGACTGCCAAGGATACAAAATATCAGATCTCATTTCTAAATACAAGAAACCCAGTAGATATGACACATGCAAAAAATGTAAGAAAGGCACATCACAGATGAAAAAGATACAAAACAGTTCATGATCATTTGCCTGAATGCATCCTGAAGCTCCATAAAGGGATCATTAGGATGAGAAGAAAAGTTAGAGAAAACACAACTGCTGGACGCCTTTTTTCCACATCAAAAAAGACAAATTGGATCTTCAGTACATATGCAGCCATTGGCGAGATCTAAAACTGCTAGAGACAAACTCCAATAATTATAGTAAATGCTATTCTTTCCCCCAGATCAGTAATGCTTACTATTTTTCATTGTGAATATCATTGAAGACGTCGTACCATGTCTAGTATAATATAACTGGGAAAAGTTGTTTCCGGTGCCAATATGGATATTACATGTATAAAACAAGTAGGTCAATCTCAAACAACAATATTATAAACTGAAATGAAAATAAACAGATAATAAAAAGAGCTGACATATGCATGTCGTATTCAATGCCAAAAGTTCAGTCATGTTTGTGCTTAGGGTTACACATCAACACAATGCTGCTTCAAGATGGGAACATCCATGAAAAGCATGCTATTTAATTTTTCTTCCAGAAAGATAAGGATTCCTTTATTAACTAATTAAAACAAAAAAGCAAAAGACACATTGGCGCAGCCACAATCCACGATCAAGAAGAATATATCAATATCCCGAAGTTTTTTTTTTTTTTAATCCACAATGGATTCTTGCCCTAAGGCACAATCAACCCATACTTAGAGGGGAAACCAACCAAAATTTTTATTAATCAAATAAGCATAATCAACCACATTGACGTCTCTTTTATTTATATGGTAGCAAACCTAATTCTTGGCAGACTCTTCAATAAGATAATTGTAACAAAGAAAATGCCAGATGAACAGAGAAAAAGCATTGTAGTACCTATATATAAGAATAAGAGAGAGGTACAAACTTGTATCAACTATCAAGGAATTAAACTTATGAGTCATAATATGAAGTTATGGAAGAGAATAATAGAGCAAAGACTTAGAAAGAAGACCAGAATTACTAAAAATCAATATAGTTTTATGCCAAGGAGGTCAACTATGAAAGCTATCTTTTCACTTAAGCAATTAATGAAAAAATATCGCGCAAAGAGGAAAAATCTACACATGGTCTTTATCGATTTAGAAAAAGCTTATGGTAGAGTCCAGAACAATTTAATTTGGTAGGTTTTGAAGAAAAGGAATATCACCAGCGGTTATATTGAAAATTTTAAAGATATATATGAAGGAGCAGTAACAAATGTGAGAACCACATGTGGAGAAATAGGTGGATTCCCCGTTACTATAGATTACATCAGAGATCAGGCTTAAGCCCTTACCTCTATATATTAATTATAAATGAGTTAACTATGCGTATTCAAGAAGACGTATTATGGTGTATGTTATTTGTAGATGATATAGTATTGGTAGATAAATTAAGAGATGGTGCAAATGCAAAATTTAATAAATGGCAAGGCACATTAGAATTTAGAGGCTTTAAAATAAGTTGTACAAAAACAGAATATATATATTGCAACTTCAGTAAACATATATAAAGTGTTAAAACCACTGTCAAAATTGAAACCCATGAAATACCACGTAGAGATTTTTTTTGACAGTTGAGGTCGATGATTAGTGAGGATGGGGAGATTGACGAAGATATTGAGCATAAAATAAAAGCTGGATGGCTAAAGTGGAGACTAACTTTTGGAGTGCTTTGTAACAAACTAATGTCAACGAAATTGAAGAGCAAATTTTACATGACAATGGTTAAAACAGCTATGACAAATGGAGTAAAATGTTGGCCAATTAAGAAGATGCATATACATAAGATGAATGTTGCAGAGATGAAAATACTTAGGTGGATGTGTAATAAAACTAAGAAAGATAAAATTAGAAATGAGCTCTTTTGAGAGCATTTAGAAGTAGCACCAATAGGGGATAAAATTAGATTAACCCGTTTAAGATGGTTTCGGCATGTTGAGCGTAGGCTGGTTATGGCACTGGTGAGGAAAAGTTTGGCTATCCAGGTAAATAGCCCATTAAGAGGTAGGGGTAGGATGAAAAAAACATTGATGGAGATCATTAAATCAAATTTCAAAATATGGAGATCATTAAATCAGATTTCAAAAAGTTTAACTTATATAAAAATTTGGGTCAAAATAAAACGAAATGGAGAAACAAAATTCATGTAGCCCTTAGGATAAGGCTTTAATGATGATGATGATGAAACCTAATTCTTGGCATCTAAGACTTACTAATTTAAACAAAATAATTCCTAATCCTATTAGGCAAGAAATAATAACAATAATAATAGGATAATTATAGAAGGTGCCACAGCAGCTCTCAATCAATTGGGCCTATGGTTAAACTTAGTGGACCGGGTTGACCCGTAGGTCAATGTTTCAGCCCAACTGCCTTATTAGGCCAGGTCCATACTACATCAACTCTCCTCGTCTTGAAAAAATTCGACTCCAGTGAATTAATAGCTTGATCATGTTCATAAAAATCTGCATTTAAACGATGGAAGTCAAATGCAGTAATCCAAGTAGCATCGGAGATGGAGCAGTTTGCATCGGATAAGAAATTTATGATATATCCTCCTTGAAGTGTAGAAACAAGCTGACATCGAGAATATCAATAAGTTTATCTTTAGGTGGAGGAAGAGCTGGTAAAACAATTGCATGTTCTTCAGAGTCTTCATCATTGTCATGGCCACGGTAAAATGTGAGGTCTGCAACATTGAACATTGGACTGATGCCAAATTCTAGTGGTAATTCCAATGTGTAGGCATTAGAAGTGAGCTTATGCAAAACTTTGAATAGTCCAACATTTTGGGGATGCAGTTTCTTATTCCCTCTAGGTGGCAACCTTTCTGGATAGATACAAACCATAAACATGTCACCTTAAAAAAACTCGAGGAAACGGCGATGCTTGTATGCATGAGATTTGTAACTTTCATTGCTAACAATGATATGATGTCGAACATCATCATGTATTTGTTGCATATGTTTGATGATATTATCTGCTTCAGCGCTTGGGCGCACTTCAAGAGGTAATGACACAAGATCAATTGGTAAGCACAGACAACACCTATGACTGCTTGAAATGGAGAGATGCCTGTGGAACGGTTTACTGAATTATTATAAGCAAACTCAACCATGGGTAAAACTTAATCCCAAGTAGAAGTATTGTCGCGAACAAGGCACCTTAATAATTGACCAAGACTTGATTGACGACTTTGGTTTGTCCATCAGTCTGAAGATGATAATCAGTAGAAAAATGGAGTTTTCTCTTCACTGTCATCCACAAAGTTTTCAAAAAGTAACTCATGAATTTGGTGTCAGGATCTAAAACAATTGTCTTCAAAAGTCCATGAAGGCGAACAATTTCCTTGAACAATTGAGATATTTTGTAAGCATCAGCTGTTGTATTGCAAGGAATAAAATGAGCCATTTTTGAGAAGCGATCCACAACAATGAAGATTGAATCCACTTTGCGAAGTCTTGGGCAAACATAGTACAAAATCCACACTTATATCTTCCCAAGGAACATTACGAATTAGTAATTGCTAATATAACCCTACATTCTTTTTGTTACCCTTAGACAACTGACAAGTGCGACATCTTTCACAAATACTGATAACATTGAGCTTCATGCACGACCAATAATAACAATCATCCACAAGAGCAAGTGTCTTGTTATATCCCAAGTGACCACTACAACCTCCTAAATACAATAAACGAACAACATGAGGCAAGTTTTGTACCTCTTAATAAGAAACCATCATGTATGCTGTAGTGTGGATGCATGTCCAGTTCACCATTGAAAAGATCTGAATAAATAACACTAAAATTTTTGTCTGTAGCATACTTTCGTTTTACTTGTTCAAAGCCATCTGTGATAGTAGTAAGAAGGTGTTTCCGACAACTTAATGCATCAACCACGAGATTCACTTTACCTGCTTTATGTTGGAGCTAAAGGTAAACGGTTGAAGGAAGGCACTCCACTTAAAGCAACGATCAATCATTTGCTGCTAGGAATTAAAACGTTTTAAGGCTTCATGATCCCAATAAAAGATAAAATCGTTTCCCACTAAATTAGGTCACTAATGTCGCAACGCTTGTACTACTACAAAAAATTCCAAATCATATGTAGAATATTTGCATTTGGCATCGGGAAGCTTTTCACTGAAAAATACCACTGGATGACCTTCTTGACTAAAAACTCCACCAATGCCAAAATTAGAAGCATCACAAGCAACTTCAAAAACTTAGTCAAAATTTGGAAGGTTGGAAGGTGCAAAACAGGTGCTTCTGTGATCTTTTGCTTAATGCCCTTGTAGTTGCATATGTCCATTTAAAGTCACCTTTTTTCATACAATTGGTGAGTGGTGCCATAATGTTGCTGAAGTCATGAATGAATCATTTATAAAAAAGTAGCAAGTCCATGAAAACTGCAAACTTCAGTCTGAGTAGTCAGAAGAGGCCAATCAAGAATAGCTTGCACCATAGAATGCTCCATTGCGATGCCCTTTGAAGAAATAACGAAGCCCAAAAAAAACACAAAGTTGCTTATGAAAGTGTACTTCAAATTGATATAGAAACGTTCTTTGCAAAGAAGTTGAAATATACTGCGTAAATGATCAAATGCTCATCACGTGATTTGCTATAAATCAGGATGTCATCAAAGTAGACAACCATGAACTTTCCAATGAAAGGTTTCAGCAATTGGCTCATACACGCATGAAAATACTAGGAGCATTAGACAATCCAAAAGGCATTGCTAATCATTCATAAAGGCCACCTATAGCCTTGAAAGCTGTTTTCCACTCATCGCTTGGCCTAATCCTAATTTGATGTTAGCCACTATGAAGATCAATCTTTGAAAAGACAGAAACAATAGGCTTAAGGTCAAGCATATCATTAAGCCTAGGGATAGGGAAGCGATACTTCATAGTGATTTTGTTGATGGCACGACTATCCACACACACACAAGCTTCCATCCTTCTTTGGGGTGAGGAGAGCGGGTACAACACATGGACTTAGGTTTCCCGAATAATCCCCATTGTAACAAATTATCCACTTGCTTTTTTGAGTTCAGCATGTTCAGATGGGCTCATCCGATAAGCACACAAATTAGGCAGAGATGCTCTAGGAAAAAAATCAATGGCATGTTGACTATCGCGTATTGGTGGTAATTCATGTGGAAGCTCATTAGGAATTAAATCAGAAAAATCATGAAGTAATGGAGTTACCTCATGGGGAATAGCTAGGTTTGAATTTTCATTAGAATTTGGCACTTGTTTAGCCACCAAAGCACACATCACACCTTGTTCTTTACTTTCAACTTCAAATTTGCACATTGTAAGGATGTGGGGCAATGTTTGAGGAGTTGCCTTTGGTGATAAAAACGGGATTGTGAGAAGCCGCCATGGCATACATATGCCATTCCAATTAAAAGAATAAATATTATTCTCATGATCGGTGATGACTTTAAGACGACGGAGCCAAGGGCAACCAAGCAAGATGTGGGCAACATTCATGGGAATATCATCACACTTGATATTGTTTTCATGAGAACAAAGCTTGATTGGAACAATGCACAATTGCAAGACTGGAAGAGCATAATCATCAACCTATGCAACACTGTAAGGCTTCGGATGCTTTGTAGTCGTCAAGTGCAACTTATCAACTGCATTTTTGGATATAACATTCATGGCACTACCACCTTCAATAATGACGTTACATCGGCTACCTTTGCAAGTAACTCAAGTCCAAAAAAAAGGAGCTAGATTCTCATCATCATCATCATATGCATTATTTGCAACTAAAAGGCGTCGCTGAAGGAAAAGCAAAGACCATTGTCAACAGCGTTTGAAACTTCAACTGGCAATTCAAACTCAAGTTGTGAAATCCATTTAGGCAATTCCATCTCAATGTGCTCATCATATTACTCATCATCTGTACCACCTTCACAATGTAAATTTTCATGTAGACATTCCTCAGCATAATGTTCTCGTTGCTTGCAAGAATAACATAATATCCAGCTTATCTGTTCGATCAGGTACTCAAAGGTTATTTTGATTTGGCTGCCACTTTTGAATTTATTAA
The DNA here is from genome assembly GCA_037013555.1 of Sextonia rubra. Lineage (NCBI taxonomy): Eukaryota > Viridiplantae > Streptophyta > Magnoliopsida > Laurales > Lauraceae > Sextonia > Sextonia rubra. The sequence goes on from JASUAD010000001.1 coordinate 74,218,010, forward strand.
GGATTTACCTATCCTGGGGGAGCTTGTAGTTGTTTTTTAGGTTGTTTCGACCAAGGGGGAGGTCGAAACCATGTGGTTCAATTAAAATTGGGATTAGGGCCCTTTTTATAAGTGGACTCTTCGGCTTGATTTCCAAAGCATTGTTGATGCAACTCTTGTTCAACTCTCCGTGCTTTGCAAGAGATATCATCAATACTGGTGAAATCAAAGCTTGCTACTGCACTTTTTATGTTTGGTCTCTCTCAATAACGGGTGACTATCATGCTATTTGTTACACTTGCTCCGCAACGAATGCAAAGCTCATGACATTTGTAAGAATAGTCATCAATAGTCATGGAGCCATGTTGAAGATGGATGAGTACTTGTTGGAAGATATTAATATAATCAGATGGCAAAAGTTTGTCTTCCAACCTTTCTTTTAAAATTTTCCATCGAGTAATAAGAGGGCGTTCCATCTGTTCATTATGATCATCAATATTTTTCCACCAAATTCTAGCAAGACCTTTGAGCTTCATCTTGACCAAAGTAACTCCTTGAGGATCTTTGCTATGATACCAAGTGAAATAATCCTCAATCAAAGTCATCTAGTGAAGGAAGCCTCGAGTATCAGATTGACCAAAAAAATCAAGAACCTCCAATTTGACCCTTCTTAAGAGGTTATCTTGCCACGGAGATTCATTCTTGTCCCTTTTGTCAAAAAGACGTTGAAGAAACTCTTGCACTAATTCGCGGGGACCAGCCTCTAATTGAAGTCATTGAGGTTGTGGGTTAGTAGTGCTAGAAGATTCATCGTTAGTGTTGGTGGAAGCTTTAATGAGTTTTTTAACTGTCTTCTAAACCATCCACCCATGCATATAAATCTTTAATACAATTTTCGAGCTGATTATCGGTGAATTTACCGTGACAAATTTGACTGGTGCGGGTAGCCATGTGAATAATTTTATTTTATTTATTTTTATTATTATTTTTATTATTATTATTTTTTTGGGCCGGGGAGGGGGGGTCAACTCGGGCCTGTACTTGGCAGCACAACTGAAATTGGTTTAAGTTAGATTGGCCAGGTCAAACTTGACCTATGCCCTACTGGAATTGGAATCAAGCCTAACAGGTCAGGTTAGATGATGCAGGCCCTAAGGTTAGGGCTTGCATAGGGTGCTGAAGCACATATCCAAAGACACTTCAAATCGTAAAAAAAATTTAATATATAAGGACATACCTCCAAGGATAAAACCTGCAATTCTATTAATCAATCGAAGTCTGAGAATTTCTTCTCTACAATACCATATATATATTAAGCAAACTTAATGCCTAAGCAAACCCTAAGCTATTAATAGAAACTTCCCTAATAATAATGTAATTAGAAATCTACTAACAAAAATAATATAATCCTAATCTAACTTGAACAGGGACCACTAATAGGCCCAAACTGTATCATCCACCTTGGGTTGAAAGAAGAGTTTGTCCTCGAACATGAGTTTTCTTCGAATTGACTCTGTAAATGTGATGAATATGAAGGACTTCCGTGGCTGCAACAACTCGAGAATTCTTCTTCGCCCGTTCTCGTTTTTTGAAATGAAGAGTAACTTGCTTTCCACCATGTATGAATATATGTATTATCGTGCATACCATAAGTCCCATTTTTGTCAAACATCCATGGGCGACCAATAAAATATCACAACTATCCATAAGTAACAAATTACACCAAATGGTATCTTTGTAATCATCAGTCATCACCAATAACAAACGTAACCTTGCATGTGTGACGTACATAAGCTTGATCACCTGTCATCAGCCATTTGACAAAATAGGGGTGATTGTACTTGAAAACTTTCAACTTAAGGCAATTAACAAGAGACTAAGAGATGAGATTTTCGAAATTTCCACTATCAACAACTAAGCAATGCTGTCCAAAAACTATACCCGCAGAACGAAAGATATTTTTTCTCAACCATTTCTTTTCAACAATGGGTGGAGCCTCGTTGATGATCATAAGCGCTTCACCATCTTTTTCGACTTTATACTCTACTACTTCCTCTGTTTCTTCATAGTCTAAAGAATCATCCTGTGCAATTGGTTCATCATGTACGCCTTCCATTAGGTTCACTCATTTGAGACATTCAAAGGAATAATGTCCTTTTTGTTTGCAATGGAAACATGTGACCTTGTTATGATCTTCAAGTTTGAAGACAATTTTTCTAGTGAACCACTGGATTTAACATCTTGAAAAGATGAATTCTTTTGCAGAGTCCATTTGAATGCATTAAATTTTCATGCTTAATGATTGGCAATACCATTGGCTTTGACGGCATGTTGGATGAGTTCATCAATATTATCAAAATTTTGAAATTCAAGGATATGTTGAATGGCTATTCTTAAGCCATTGAGAAATCTATCAACAACCACATCATCATTTTCATTCAAGCTACAATGAACATGTAGAGTCAGGAATTCTTCAGAATATTCAAAAATTGACTTAGATCATTGTTTCAAGTTTTGAAAGCTTAAACGCAAGTCTTAATGCAGGCCGATCCCAGATCCGGCCCAGATCACAGGGCCGTAGGCCCAACTGCTCCTTGAGCTTCTTAAGGATCCATATCCTTGATTAATTAGTAACTAGATAGACATACTTAATTTAATTTAGTAAGTTATGATTGAGTAGGAATAGTATTTCCTAATTTAGCAACAGCCCTTCCTATATAAGGAGCATTACACTGTATTAGATATGCTTTTATCAATAATAATCCAGTTTTTCAGAGTTTTCTCTTCCTAGTTTTGATCGTGAGTTTTATTGTGTTTTTGAATCCCTCTTTGGATTCGAACAATCCTTCGGGAGATTGTTCTACACATCCATCCAGGGCAGCACCAGATTGGTATCATAGCATCATTATCAAAATAGAGTACAAAATCATTAACAATCAAATAATGCCTCTAGTGACTAAGTGTTTGGACTAGAGCAAAGAATTCCAAATCATACGCAGAATATTTTCGCTTGCATCAGAAAGTTTATCGCTGAATAATGCAACTGGATGTCCTTCCTGGCTAAGACACCACCAATGCCGACATTCGAGGCATCACAAGCAATTTCAAATAGCTTGTTAAAATCAGAATCATGTAGGACGGTGCTTCAGTAATCTTTTGCTTGAACTTTTCGAAAGCCCCGGTGGCTGCATTGGTCCATTTCAATTCACCTCTCCTCATACAATCAATAACAGGAGCCATAATTATACTAAAGTTTCTGATAAACCTTTTGTAGAAATTGGCAAGACCATGAAAAATGCAAACTTCAGTAAGGGTAGTAGGAATAGGCCAATCGAGAATAGCGCTTACCTTTTCAAGATCCAACTTAATACTTTGTGCAAACACTACATATCCCAAGAAAACAACAAAATCACTTATGAAGGTGCATTTATTAAGATTAATGTAGAAATGCTCCCGGCGGAGAAGTTGGCAGACCTTATCTAAATGCTGAAGGTGGTCTTCTTTTGATTTACTATAAATCAAAATATTGTTGAAGTAAACAACAACAAATTTTCCAATATAAGGCTACAACAACTGCGTCATAAACCGCATGAAAGTAGTAAGAGCATTGGTTAACCCGAATGGCATAACCATCCATTCAAAAAGACCATCTTTTATTTTAAAGGTGGTTTTCCATTCATCTCTTGGTCTTATGCGGACTGATAATAACCACTCCACAAGTCAATTTTTGAAAATATCCATGCACCAGTCATCATGTCCAACATATCATCTAATCTATTCGTGAATATGTTGTGCGAGAGTTGCATGCAGGAGGATATAGCGGACATTTGGGTCGGGACAAAACACTTGCTCTTGTTAGCGACAGAAATTATTAGCCTCGCATGAAGACCAATGTGATTCATATTTATAAAAGATACAGAACATGTCAACTTGCTAAAAGAAACAAGAACACTGGATTATATTAGCCTATACCTGTTCCCCACACTCCTTATGAAGACATTAGCATAGTCTTTGTGCTAGGTTTACCAACGACTGCAAGAAAGGTTGATTCCATCTTCGTTGTTGTTGACCGCTTTCCAAAAATGGCATACTTTATTCCTTGTACTGCAACTGCTGATGCTTACAAGCTGGCTAAATTATTTTTCAAAGAAGTTGTTCAACTACATGGACTTCCAAAGACTATTGTTTCTGACCGAGATACAAAGTTTATGAGCTACTTTTGGAAGACATTGTGGATGTTGTCCAATACCAAGTTTAACTTTTCTACTACTTATCATCCTCAATTTGATGGACAAACAGAGGTGGTAAACAAAAGTCTTGGACAAGTGTTACGTTGCCTTGTATGTGACTGTATCACAAATTAGGATCAAGTGCTACCTATCGCAAAATTTGCATACAATAATTCTATCAATCGATGAACTGAAATTTCACCATTTGAAGCTGTTACAGGAATTCATCCATGACTCCCTGTTGATCTTGTCCCATTGCCAGTTGATGCAAGAGTTAGTGTAGATGCTGCACATTTCTTTCAGCATATGCAATAAAAGTGTACAATGAAGTACGCCGCCATATATCTGCCAACAACGATGTTTACAAACAGCAAGTTGACAAACATCGTCGCTTCATTGAATTTAATGAAGGAAAAATGGTTATGGTGCATATTCAACCTGATAGGTTGCCACCTAAAGCTAATACGAAGTTATAGCCTCGTAACTCAGGTCCTTTCAAGATTCTCCAAAAGTTTAGCCCCAACGCCTATGTTCTTGACATTCCTCTTGATTTAGGCGTCAGTTCTTCATTCAATATAAAGGATCTTACTCTCTACCGTGGTCATGATGATGAGGAAGATAATGAGGAGCAACTTATTTCTCTACCAGTTAATCTCCCACCTACTGATAAAATTGTTGATATCCTTGATGATCAAATCGTTTCTACACGTCAAGGAGGTTACCAGAAATTTTATGTTCGTTGGCGGAATCGTCCTCTCTCCGAGGCTACATAGATTACAGCTACTGATTTCCAGAGCATCAATCCTGATCTTTATGAGAGATATCAAGCGCTCAACTCGCTAAAGTCGAGTTTTTCCAAGCCGAGGAGAGCTGATGCAAGCCAATCCCAAATCCAGCCACCACAAGGCCGCAGACCCAATTAATCCTTAAGCTTCTTAAGGATCCTTATCCTTGATTAATTAGTAACTAGATAGACGTACTTAATTTAATTTAGTAAGTTATGATTGTGTAGGAATAGTATTTCCTAGTTTAGGTATAGCCCTTCCTATATAAGAAGGAGCATCTCACTGTATTAGATATGCTTTTATAAATAATAATCCATTTTTCCAGAATTTTCTCGTCCTAGTTTTGATCGTGAGTTTCATTGTGTGTTTGAATCCCTCTTTGGATTCGAACAATCCTTCGGAAGATTGTTCTACACCCGATCTAAGATCCAGGGCTGCACCAAGTCTTTAGCATAGTTGATGGGGAGGAATTTTTGTTTTACAATATTCATCTCATTCCATGTTTCAATGGGTTCCATGTTCTAATTCCTCCTTTTCGTTTGTAATTTTGCCCACCATCTTGCAGCATAATTACTAAAGCAAGTGACAACCACACACTAACCAATCCATGGATTTAGTGGGCTATAATTTTCTATTATATTCGGGAATCACGAGTTTAATCCATAAATCTCAATCAGGAATATTTACTAGTGGATCTCGTTGATTCTGAATTTTTTCTCCATCATTACGATTGTGATTCACCCACTGATTATTTTCCAAATTTGTCACTCTAGTTTCCAATTGTTGCAGGGTGGTGTGCATGCCATCAACCTTTGCGGATAATTCTCTAATGGCACTAGCCAAATATTCAAGTGAAAATTCAACCTCCACTTGTTTCTAAGGAGGCATTTGTTATTTTCAATGAAAAATTAAAATCTGACTGACCTAAATTGTAGATCTGCACTCCACAAATACGCTATTGCAAATGGAACTGAAATCGGTCCTCGAATGAACCCAATATCGTGAAAATTAAATCCTGACCACTAGATTTGACTGTGCTTTGACGATGTAGTGATGAGGTCAGCAATGATGCCAAGTGTTAATGTAGGCAAGGTTGCTGTTATTGGACTTTCTATGTGGGCTTTGAATAACAGTTGGGCAAAACAGATTTAGCATGACTTGATACTAACCCAAATGGAATTCAAGCCCACAATCCTTTGGTACACCACTGTAACAAGAATCACCTCTTGGTCTTCGTGCTGGCAAAAGAAGAAAAGGGCAGAATACCCTTTCGATTCTTCCCTTCGTCCAAATAGAAGGAAGAGGATGGAGGTGTTATGCGCAGGTACGACTACAACGATGTTAGAGTGTGACGATGCCAATTGTGGTGGAGATGATGGTGATGGCAAACGACCACAACAGCGGTTGGTGCTGGTCGTTATGAGAGGAGATAAGTGGCAACGGCAGGCTGGATGGAGCTGAACAGTTGCAAGTATGTTCACTGCAACTACTTCTCTTCTTCTTCTTCATGCCTTTCTTTTTTCTTTTTTTTTAAATTTCTAGCAAAGGAGATGGGATTTCGGTGACTAATGAGAGAAAAGGGATTGGTGGTGGTTGCAAAGGTTTCAAGGAATTGGTGCTAATGGTTATTGTCAGGGATCGCGATGAGTAGGGTTGGATTGAGTATGGCAAGGTGAGTGGGGATAGGACTCAGGACTACAATGGGGAACTAGGGTGAGGATATTGTCGAGATGGGTTGGGGGAAGATGATGGTATAGTCGGTGTTGTGGTTTTGCTGGGGTCTGAGAGGTGCGCAAGGCTATCGAGTAGAGGGAAGATAGGTTCTAGATGCAATCAGGGATCTGGTTTGGCGAAAAGATATGATATGAAAGGCTATGACGATGGGGATGTTGATGTTGGTTTTGGGAGTTGGACTGGATGGATAAGGGTAATCATGCCAACGATCAACGACTCGTTCGTCTCTAATACCAAACTAATACAAACCCTAGGGTTAGGCTTGTGTAAAGTGCCGAAGCACATATCCAAGGACACTTCGAATCGTCAAAAGACTTTCAACACACAAGAACGCACCTCCAGAGATAAAACCCATAATTCTATTAATCAATCCAAGTCTGAGAATTTTTTCTCTATAATACCATATATTTAATAAGCAAATTTAACGCCTAAAAAACCCTAAGCTATCAATAGAAACTTTCCTAATAACAATGTAATTAGAAATCTACTAATTAAAATAATATAATCCTAACCTAACTTGAAGATGGACCACTTGTGGGCCCATACTATCATCAGACCTGAATATGTGGGCCCAACAGCTAGGCACAGCAATTGTGGCAAGTGCCTCCCTTTTTCGACTGAAGTGCAAATAAAAGAAAGGAGATGAAAAGAGGCTTATCTGTTCAAAGCTTGATTACAACGAGAGATGGAGTGGGGAGATTGGGCTGATGATGGCGGGATGGGGCATTGCTGCTGTGTGCTGAGGTGCGACGGTCATACTGTAGTCCAAGTACATCATCGATCCAAGTATCCTTCTTCTCTCTCTCTTTTGTCTTTTTTTTTTTTTTTTTTGGCTATCGATGGAGAGGGGTTGATGATGGTGATGATAGGGGGTTAAAAAAAAAGGCTAGGGCGTGTGGAGGTGGGTTCCAGTGCAGGTGTGTTAGGATGGTTTTGGAAGAGTGAAAAAGGACTAGATGGAGCAATTAGGGTTTCTGGAGGGGATGTTGGATGGACTGGGTCGGTTAGGTGGTGGCTGATGAGGTCGAGAATGGGTTTTTGGAAAGGGGTTTGGTATGAGGGCTTTGATCGGGAATGGACGGGATGGGGTTTTGGGTGTTAGGATTGGGGCAGATAGGTTCTTGGGTTTTCTAAGGTTTTAGGAAAGGGAGATTAGGTTTGGATGGGGTTTAGGGTGTTGGGCTAGTCACGATGGGGCAGGGATGTGGGATTTTCTTTTCGTCTTTTTTTTGTGTGTGTGTGTGTGTGTGTGTGTGTGTGTGGAGAGGAGTTTGGCCGAAATCAATGAAGGGTTGGTTTAGGGCTGGCAGTGGTGAGGAATGGGAGATGGGTGCGTCATGATGGCATTTATTGGGTGGGGATTAGGGATGGTGACTGATGAGGATTATAATTTCCAGGGAGAACAAGTGTCTCTCTGGAGATCGCTTTTCATTTCTAATACCAATTCATACAACCACGATGAACAATCAAGAATAATAGATCAATCTCCCAAAGGATTGATTGAATCCACAATGGATTCCTGCCTTTAGGCACAATCATAACCATGAAACAGCCTATACTTGGAGGGAAAACCAACCAAAATTTTTATCAATCAAATAAGCATAATCAACTACATTGAGGTCTTCCTTATTTATAGGGTAGCAAACCTACATCTTGGCAACAAAGACTTACTAATTAAAACAAAGAAATTCATAATCCTATTAAGCAAGAAATAATAATAATAGTAATAGGATAATTATAGAAGGTGCTACAGTACCTCTCAGTCAATTGGGCCTACGGCTAAACCGGTGGTTGACCCATAGGTCAATGTTTAGGCCCAACTGCCTTCTTAGGCCGGGTCTATACTGCATCACACATACTACACAGCAAACAAACTCTTAGTCTTTTCTTTCGCTGATTTACCAGTGAAATGTTAGCCTTCAACATCTATAAAAGAAAAACCATTTCATGAACAGCAAAATTTCACGCTAGCATTGGAAGCTATCAAAACCATTTCACATGGATCATTGTGATTAATCTTTCATTGTATATGAAGAGCGAAGCGCTATTTCATAAAGAGACTAACATTTTATGTTTTGAAGTTAACAGGACTAGCTTATTAGAGCATGGCATCATAAAGAAAGAAAAAAGAACCAAAGAGCAGACTCAGCTCAAATTGCACAGAAAAACTTCTGCCCTGTGTTCCACTTCTCCCTAGTCCTGAAATTAATTTCTACACAATTTGTCAGGCCATTCACACAAAATTTGGTATAACAAGCCATCTTTACTCACTGTTCAAAAGTAGGTAACTAACATCCTAAACACTAGTCCAGGGATGTGTCTGTATGATCAAAAGTCCAGAATAGCATAGCAGCACAATGCCCATACCTAATGATTGTCTGCTTAGGCAAGACAGCCCATGATGGCATCAATCTCTTAATATAGGTTCCTACGACTCTCATTTGCAGATCATTTGTAGTGAATACCCACATGAAATATTTCCTTTTTTTATTCTTATCTTATTTTGAACAGAACCATATGATTATAAGAAGCTTTCGACTTCAATGATTTCAAACAGCTTGTCGATCTGTAGTTAATGAGAAGAGTTCATCCTCATCAACGTTTAAAAACTCAACCAAGTTCGAGTCAACCTGGCCATGACTGAGTCAGGTCTATAGTGACTCGGACTCGGTCCAGGCCTTATATGCAACATAAAGTTTTACAAAAAAAACATGAAAAAATTAAAAAAAAACTAGGGGTTTTTGTAAAGTTGTCTTTTACAAGAGAGAGAGAGAGAGAGTAAAGTTGTCTTTTACAAGAGAGAGAGAGAGAGAGAGAGAGAGAGAGAGAGAGGCAAGGGAAAAAGGATTTTATAGTGAGAAAGAGGCGAGAGAGGGAGAAGGAAGGCCAAAGGACGCAAGCAGAGAGGAGGGGGGTGCTTGAAAAGTTATCTTTTATAAAAGGAAAGGGGAGAGAGAGAGGTGAGAGAGAAAGGATTTTATTGTGAGAAAGAGGCGAGAGAGGGAGAAAGCTAAAGGACGCGCGGGACCATGGGGGCGCTGCTCTTTATCTGCTCGTTGCTCCCACTTGTTGCTCCTGTAACTAACGCTACTTACCGCGCAAGCACTGCCACCACTTCTTGGCTATTGTTCCTGTTGCTGCCACTCACTGCTCCAGCTTGGTACCCATTCTTCTCTTTCTTCCTTTTTTTTTCCTTTTCTCTTCCTCTCTTTACCCACCTCACCTACATAGTTTCTTTCTCACTTGGTCGGGGCTAGGGCTCCCCTTTTATATGGTTTTATAATTTATCCTGCATTGTAGGAGTCAGAGCCCAACTCGGCTAAGTCCCATGCACCTCGCCCAAGTTGACTAGGACTCGGCCTTGACCGAGTCAACTCCTGATTTTTTAAACTCCTTTGATTTTTTAAACACCGGTCCTCACTTAACCCACCAAGCTGCATAAGTCAACTAGCATTGTGGAAGATTAAGAAATTCAAATGTAATCAATCCAATATTGTTAAAAACAAATTTTAACAATGTAAAAGATATCCAAGAACAAAATATGCCGAGATTCTAAAAGCAAGTGAATAAACTTTACAATTAATGATAAAGTTATCAGAATGAAACCAATGATTCTAACCCTTAGAATTTCAGATATAGAAAAGAATGCAAAGCACTAATTGATCAAAAAGTAGGAAAGGTAGTTCAATTTATTAACCCTAGAAGTAACCATCATCACCTCACCATTTGATCATCAATAATAGAAAGAGTGATGCAATAGGCATAAAGAAGGTAAAACCTAGATCTATGATTAACCATATTACATTCATTGTCATCATTGAAGTCTTATAGCATCTCTCGAGGTGACTTGCACTTGTGCATACATGCAAGGAGGGGGTGTACATACATGCAAGGAAGGGGGAGTCTGTATAAGCCAAACCATCTCAAATGATATTCCATTATTTTCTCCATGAAGTCATCGAGGGAATTCTCCTTATATACTTCATTCATCATCATCATCAAAGCCTTATCCCAACCATGTTGGTGTCGGCTACATGAATTCTGGTTCTCCATTCCGCTCTATTTTTAGTCAAATCCTTCGATAAGTTAAACTTTTCCAAATCTGAATCAATGACCTCTATCAATGTTTTCTTCGGCCTACCCGTACCGCTTGATGGGCCATCTACCTGTATAGCCAAACTTTTTCTCACCAGTGCCATTACCGGCCTTCGTTCAACATGCCCAAACAATCTTAAACGAGTTTCTCTAATCTTACCCCCCATTAATGCTACCCTTAAATGCTTTCAAAAACGCTTATTTCTAATTTTATCTTTCCTATTTTTACCACACATCCACCTAAGCATTCTCATTTTCACTATATTTATTTTATGAATATGCGTCTTCTTAATTGGCCAACATTCTTCTCTATATGTCATAACTAGTCTAACCACTATCCTATAAAATTTGCCCTTCAATTTCGTTGACATTCGTCTGTCATAAAGTACTCCAGAAGTTAGTCTCCACTGTTATTCTCCACTTCAGCCATCCAGCTTTTATCCTATGCTTCACATCTTCGTCAATCTTTCCATCCTTACTAATCATTGAGCCTAAGTACCGAAAAGAATCTCTACGTGGTATCTCATAGGCTTCAATTTTTACAATGGTTACAGCACTTTATATATGTCCACTGAAGTTGCAATCTATATATTCTGTCTTTGTACGACTTATTTTAAAGCCTCTAAATTCTAATGCCCCCCGCCATCTCTCAAGTTTTGCATTTACACCATCTCTTGATTCATCCACCAATACTATATCATCTACAAACAATATAAACCATAGTACTTATTCTTGAATATGCACAGTTAACTCATCCATAATTAATACAAAGAGATAAGGGCTTAAGGTTGATCCCTGATGTAAACTTATAGTCACGGAAAATTCACCTGTTTCTCCACATGTGGTTCTCACATTTGTTACTGCTCCTTCATACATATCCTAAAAAATTTCAATGTAACCTCTAAGGACATTCCCTTTCTTTAAATCCACTAAATTAAATTCATCGGCACCCTATCATAAGCTTTTTCCAAATCGATAAAGACCATGTATGGATTTTTCCTCTTTGCTTGATATTTTTCCATTAATTGCCTAAGTGAAAAGATAGCTTCCATAGTTGATCTCCCTAGCATAAAACCAAATTGATTTTCAGAGATCTTAGTATTCCATCTCAGTCTTTCCTCCATTATTCTCTCACATAACTTCATAGTATAACTCATAAGTTTAATCCCTCGATAATTGGTACAATTTTTATATATCTCCCTTATTCTTATACATAGGTACTACAATGCTTCTTCTCTATTCATCCGAAATTTTTTTTGTCATAAGTATCTTATTGAATAGTCTACATAACCAACTCACCCCAACCTCTCCTAAGCATTTCCATACCTCTATCGGAATACTATCTCGCCTGTTGCCTTTCCTGTCTTCATTCGCTTCAATGCGTCCTTCACTTTCACCCTTCTAATTCTACGGAGAAAAGTATGCTCTAATGATGAAGTATCCTCCTTAACTCTTATATCACCCAAATGTTCTTTATTTAGTTTTTTGCTAAAATATTCCTTCCACCTTTCTTTAATACCGTTGTCCTTCACCAGAATATTTTTCTCATTGTCCTTGATACATTTGACATGATCTAAGTCTATACTTTTCTTTTCTCTTATTTTTGCAAGCTTAAAAATATCCTTTTTCCCCTTATCTTGTTCCCAACCTATTATAGAGGTCATCGTATACTTTGAACTTTGCACTACTAACTACTTTCTTAGCTTCTTTCTTTGTCTTCTTATACAGCTCAAAATTTTTTATACTCTTAGTCTCCTGCCAAACTTTGTAGCAATGTCTTTTTTGTCGAATAACATCCTAAACCTCCACACTCCACCACCATGTTTCTTCATTAATATGTCGCTTTCCTTTTGATTCTCCAAGTACCTCATTTGCAACATTCCTAATGCAATTAGCCATTCGATTCCACATTATTGTAGTTCTCCTTCAATATTCCATTCTCCCTTCTCAATCATTTTGTCCTTAAATATATTTGCTCTTTCCCCCTTCAAATCTCTCCACCTTGTTTTAGGGTCCATTTTGTTTACTGCCGCTCTCTTTCTACTTCTAATGCAAATATCTAAAACTCCAAGCCTATGTTGCGTAGTCAAACTCTCTCCTAGAATAACCTTGCAATCTTTACAAGCCAATCAATTCCGTTTTCTAACTAGAAAAAAGTCTATCTGACTCCTATTACTCCCACTTTTATAGGTAATTAAATGCTCATCTATCTTTTTAAAGTAAGTATTTGCTACTACAAGATCAGATGTCACTGCAAAATCCAATACAGTGTTTCCGAATTCATTCTTTTCTCCAAATCCTTGCCCTCCATGCACTCTCTTATATTATCTTTTCCTATATGCCCATTTAAATTCCCTCCAAGGAAAATCTTACCACTATTTGGGATTTCTCGCATTAAATCATCCATCTCCTCCCAAAATTATCTTTTCACACTTTCCTCTAGTCCTACTTAGAGAGCAAATGCACTGATGTATAAATTATATCTTCCTCTAGCACTAGTTTAATTGCTATAATTCTATCATCAAACCTCTTTACCCCCACAATTTTCTCTTTCAAATCCTTATCTACAATTATACCCACTCTATTTCTTGTAGTACTCTTTCCTGCATAGCAAAGCTTATACCCATCTGTGAGCTCATTAGCTTTATTTCCTTTACACCTTGTCTCCTGTATACAAGCCACACTAATTCTTTTTCTTTTTATTACCTCAACCAATTCCATGCTCTTGCTTGTCAAGGTTCCTATATTCCAAGTAGCAAGTCTAATTTTCCTATTCCTCATCTTCTTCTCATAAACTAACTTCTTTAACCGCACTAGCCTAGAGTCATGCAGTAGCCCTTACACATTTTCATTGCAGTCGGGAAATGTTGCAATGCGTCGCTTAAAGCGGGGAACGTCCTAGCCTTATCGCAAAATATCATTATCTCAGAATTCATGTATGGGTTATGACAAAGTTTTATGCTAACTGTCAACCTACCTAATGCAACCCTCCTCTTTTACCCAGGCTTGGGACCGGCAACTAAAACTAGCGGAGTTTCCTTATGTACTTCATTCCCACCTCTAATTCATCATTATCAGCATCATCGAAGCCTTATCGCATCTAAAGTCGGCTTTGATGGTTCTAGTTTTCCACATTATTACTGGTAGAATCCTACAATTCATATTGAATCCTAAAAAAAAAATATTCGTTATCCATACCAAGAATCCCATTTAGAAGTGAATCTTAGGATTCAAGTATTGAAGCTATTCACTTGAGTAGGAATGCCATGGTTGAGGTTAATATTAGTATTTACTATAAGTTTCTTGTCTTTTTCGCTAAAATCTCTATTTGTAAAACATTATATAGTGATTAGTAAAACTACATAAGAATTTTCATGATTTTGGAGAGGTTCCATAGATTAATTAGGCACAAGCAACTAAAGAATTCAACTATATGTATCAGATAATGTTCTCCACTTTCCTTTTATTTATTTATTTTCATTTTTTTTATCTCTTCATTAACACTATTTTAACTTCAACAAGCATTCTAACCGTGCAAGGTTGATTATTTGGATTTTACTCTTATTTTTTTATTTGAAGAGGACAAAATAAAAATCAGTAAACTTGTTTATTTTTCCTAGAAATATTAATATACTGAACAGGAGAGCGGCTTGGCCCAATGGTAAAGGCTTATCGGTAGCGTCCTGGAGGACGCGGGCTCAAGTCACAGAAACAGCATCTTCAAAATGAAGGTAAGGCTATAAACAGCTTGCCCTCCCTAAACCCCGCTATGCGGGAACCTCGTGCACTGGGCCGCCCTTTTTTTTAATGATAATATATTGAACATATTGACATATTCATTCCTATCATTAGGATTTATTAGAATATGTCATTGCGTTCTTCATATGATTTTACCCTGGTCTTATTTATCATTGTAATTATATTACAATAAATGGAAAATGAATGGATTATGAATGACTACTACTTTTGCTTTATTTTTTTCCTTTCTATTTTTTTCTTTACATAAAAAATTTTTTTTAAATCCTATTATTTGGGATACGATTCAATTCATCCCCTTAAACGATTTGTGCTACGATTTCAATCTTCAAAACAATGCCACATCACCATATATGGCTGCGTTTAGGGGGATTGGAACTGGTTGGTTAACTCTAGCAATAGGGTATTGACCTAACAAAAACCTAACCCATTTGTTGATTGGGTTAGAAGTCTCAACCCATATGCGACTCTCTTAAAATCAGGTAAACTTGAACCTGACCTACCTAACATAAGAAATTAAAATGCTGACTATAAACAAAAAAGGGAACATAATCAACCAAGACACTCCAAAGGTACATTCTTTTTCTTTCTATTTTTGTAGAGGAATGTTGATGAGCATCCATTGCTCTCTATAGGGTGACGGACACTTACAAGACTTAACTTCTTTACACATGAACATCCCTCTTCTATATATAAACATATATAGTTTTTCCTCTTCTGCACATGAATATTTCCAGTTATATAAATGTCCTTTATCCTATAGTGAGGGATGGATGCATATTAACATTCCTCATTTTGTAACTGATAGAAGCCATAATACATGAGGTGGGTAGGGTCAAGCTGGAAATGTCAGTTTCAAAAAGGGTAATGATAAGGTTTATGACCAGTCATGTCCATCCAGCCCAATCTGATGGCCTTTTACTAATTTTGGGTAGGGTTTCTTAATCCAAACTTGATCATAACTCTAATAAGGTCAAAACCAAACCCCAATGTTTCATGTCAGGTCATGGCCCAAGTCAAGAATTGCAAAAAAATAGTTATTTTATACTATTGAACAGACAACAACAACAACAACAACATCATCATCATAAGCACCTTGTCCCACCTATGCTAGGGTAGGCTACATGAATTCTATTTCTCCATTCTAGTCTATTTTTTGCCAACCTCACACAGGTTGCATTTATACAATTTATCAGGCAATCACTCTAAGATGTAACATACACTTTTGACAACTTAATTCCCAGGTCTACTTGATCTTCCCCTTCTCCTAGTTCCTTGTTATACATCAATTATTTGTATGAGGGGCTTTTTCAGTCCTCTAAGCTTATGCTCTAACCATCTAAAACAAAATTACTATTTTCCTTGGACGAGAACCACCTCTTGATTTTGTCTTATAAACTCCTTCCCTACATCTATCCTTCCTTGTCACTTCAGCCAAATGAACCGTCTTATTGCCAGTTATTGAACATACAGCCACATAAAACAATACAGGTCCACCTAACATCCTTAAGTGGCTAAGTCAATTCTTTCTTGTCACATTATAATATGCACACACATTTTAGCATGAACATCTCAGCCAAATGGACGCTGTATTGCTGTTTATTTTATGTGCAACATTCAGCCGCATATAACAATGCAGGTCTATCTGCCATCTTGTAACCAATGATATCACAAAATGGAGGATTAGTATTTGGAAAAATATTTAGATAAATTCAAATTAGTAATTACCTTGATTAAGTTAATGTGCAAAAAAAGAAAACCAGTAAAAGAAATAATGTATAGATCTTACTCTAAGAATCAAAGTAACAAGCATCCTGTATTTAGTCAGATTCCAAAAAAAGAAAGAGTAATAATATTTAATCAATGGCAAAAAAATTTGTAAATTAGGAAAAGACGAATCCACAAAGAACCCAACACAGTGCATCCCCAACATGTGTCCAGCAACGGCATGAGGCTCATTTCAAAGAATCCATTCAACATCCTTTATATCACAAGTGACAACGATTATTTCTAAGAGTATAATAAGCAGTGGATTGAAACTTTTTTCGTTGGTGTGAAAAGTCAAACTTCTTTAAATAATCAAAGAGTTCATTCAGAGGTAGAAAAGTTTCATATAAGGAAAGAGACTGCTGTGGGTTTTAAAGAGATTTTCTTGAAACCCTTTATTGGAGAACACAAAATGACATAGTGATCTTCACCTCTACATATTCACATAAATGCCTCCAAAGAGGATTACAAAAATGAAATGCACAAGGGCTAATCAAGAAATACAAATTATCTACAAGATAAGCTCATATTATAGATGATTCCTCATCTACGAGAATAAGAAGCTAGTGAGGGCATCACACTCTGCTGGTGTATCTGAATGTGTACACTCTTCACAATAATTGCAATAAGTCTATGAGCACTCAATGATTTAGCAAGAAACAAGAACATAAATCTGAACCATATCAAAGGTCCAATCTTAGCAACAACATCATGAGTGTACATCGTTTATACCGTTTTATTTTATTCCCAGTACAGAAATTCGGTGGACACATCTCATTTTATCAATCCCTTAGTATTTCAGACAGGAAGACACTAAAAAACAATCAAAATTTTTATATAAAAAAAACTCAAATGAACCACCAACATATCATTGCTTGATGAAGCAGATGATTCTCTCCACCGAAAATGTCCATTTATTTAATAACAACTCCACATTCAAATATATCCAGAAAGGCCATTTCAGATGAAATTGGATCTTATATGGTTACACAGATAACTTACCATTGAAAAGCTGCCAATAGCAACATACAGGACAGCAGCTATCTAATACATTTCAACAGCAACTCCACTGATTCTTTCAGATATCAATATACAACTTAACTCACAAAAAGCAATCACAAAAGCCTTCCTACGCAAAATTTGAAATGAAAAAAAGGACCCAACCAACTAGTAAAGAACCAACTAATACTTTCTCTCATCCAGTATCCTAATCATATTCCATACAATGAAAAACCAATCCAAAACACCCCAACAAAGCAAAATCCATATCAACTATCTTAATAAAACACCCAAAATTAAAAGCATCCATACCAAAAGCAACAGAATTTTTTTTTAAAGCATTCAACCTTAATCACCAACAAAACCCAGAAAACAAATCCAGAAAAGGGAAAAACCCGACATAACAAAATCCCAAAAACTAAACTCAAACACCCATATACCAAAATCATCCAAAAATTAAAAATAAATTTAAAAAAACCACCAAATGGAAAATCGAAGAAAGGAGAAAAAAGCAATAATCCATCCGAATCTAACTAACTGCGATTAATGAGAGAGAGAGAGAGAGAACATACAGCTGGAAATCTGGTATCGAGCTTCTTCCTCATGGCGTTAGACTGCGGCCATGAAAACTCCCCGGAAGCTTCGAATCTTTAATCCAAAGTAGCTTCACTTAGATAAAGCTCAGAAACCCAATTCAGATCGAAAGAAGATTGCAACAGAGAAGTTAAAGATCTTTTTCCTCTCGTTTTGAGAGAGAGAGAGAGAGAATCTCTGGTAACTTCGGAGCTTTTGGGGTTTGCTTGGAGGCATTCAATCGCTAAATTCCGGGTTCCAGAATAAAGAAACAACCGATGGGGTAAAATCGATTGTCGACTCGTAACTCGGACGTGACTCGGCAAGTCCAGGATTGAACTCAACTCAGTGATTCGGTTCTCATGTTGTCAATTTGTCAGATCATGTTGCCAGAGGCCACAGATGAATTTCATTACATCGATTTGGGAATAATGTCAAACTATTACCAAACGCATTATCATAAGTGTATGCCCACGTTGAGACCTACATAACATAATAAGATTATTTAGGATTACAGCCTTTTGATATCATATTGGAAAGCAGTCTTACTTTACGGATAAGACTCTTTTCTCCCTTATTATATATAAATATCTCTAAGAATATCTCACCCTCCTCTTCATTCTCATCTACCTCTAATTCTCTTTTAGTTTTAAAACACGTTATTAGCACGGAGAGCTCACATTCTTATCTGCTGAAGTTAGGGGCCGGGGCTGGGGCTGGTTTGACTTCTGTTTCATCAGAAAACAGAGAGAGATGGGATCAGAATTGTAATCACGGTGGGCCACGGATTGGATGTGCAAATCAGAGAAAAAGAATCAGAGGTTCTCCATTTCATCAGCGAAACGGAGGAAGAGATCAGTTCTGTGATCTCTATTTGGGCCACGGTATAGAAAAAGGAAGAGAAAAAGGTTCTCTAGGTGGTTCCTCCACGCAAAACCGCTCACTGCTGCAGGTCACTCCGATTCTCCGCCTCTGTGGGTGAGGAATGAGAGCAGAAGAAAATCCATCGAAGGAGATGGGATCGTATCCCTGTCGTTTACTGTGGAAGAGGAGCACCTGTACCGATCTGTGCCCTCGCCGCTGTGCCCCACTGCTGCGATCCCTATCGCCGGTGCCACCTCCAGCCGCAAACCACTGCCGAGGAAGAAGATGGCAAAGGTTGAGGTTCTCTTTCAGAACCAAAGAGACCACAGGAAAGCCCAGCAACCAACCAAATCGAGGTCAGGTGCGAGTGGGGTTGAACCTGACCCGAGTGCAGAAGCCACAAGCCCAACACAAAAGAAAGAAAGATACCAAGCCTGGTCAGTGCGGTTATAGCCTGACCTATTTGCAGGGCCAACAGCAGTTGCAGAGTTGACATCAACCTGACGTCAGCAATATGGTCAAAGGACATATTTGACTAGAATTAAAGGCCATAATTGTTTTGTTATTTTCGAAGTCAACTGGACTCGAAATCGCTCTCTGTTTTCTTGTATGCATTTGTCGATGAGATTTATGTGGTCAAAGAGGAAGTTTGACCAATCAAAGTACAGAAATTTATTTCTGCGATATCAAAGCCATTCGGTATCCAATTTCAAATATGTTTCTTCCAACATGTCCATGGCGGTGAGCACTACATAGTAAAAATCAAAAAAAGATAATCTAAAAGTTAAAAACAAAAAGGGCTTTAATCAACGATAATGGTCAGTGTATCTAACGTTTCCTTTGATTTAAATTATGGATCTATTATATTACATTGCACCGCATGCTTGACGTAATTACTTCGGTAAGATTATGACTAAATAGTTATATGAAACTTTAATTTTGATACATTTATCATTGCCAAAAGCAATAATTGAATATAACAAAACTAGAAGTTCTATATGAGTAATCGGAACCCGATGTTCCATATGATATTTAGGATCAGAAATTCTATATCAAATAAATAGCTCGGACATGAAGTTCTGTGCGTTCTTTTAATCTGGAATCAGCAATTGTAAGATTTGGAATATGAACCCCAAGATTCATATTTATAATCAACCTAAAACTTTGATTTATAAAAATCCAAAGTTGTATAGATTGATAGAAAGGTCATAAATTCAAACTTGAAGTTTTGACGGAACCAGAAGTTCTAATTCAAACATGAAGTTTTGACAGAACCAGAAGTTTGATTCAAACCTAAGGTCTTAACGGAACTGGAATTTCTAATTCAAACCTGCAGTTTTGCCAGAACTGGAAGTTCTGATTCAAATATGAAGTTTTGACGGAATTAGAAGTTTTAATTCATGCTTGAAGCATTAACAGAACTAGAAGTTCTGATTCATAGGTTAAGAACCTAAAGTTTTATCTCAAACCTGAAATTTTGACAGAACTAGAAGTTTTGATTTCTTAGTTAAAAATACAAAGTTCTGACTTTTTAATTGGCCGATTCTTAATTATATTTTGTCATTTGATATTGAGAAACTGAAGTTCTATTTTTATGATTGTTATTATTAAATCGATCTCTACACACTCGAAAAAGTTTGGTGATGCCATCAAAGAGGGAAATAAGATATCCTCAAAGGATATAACATAAGCTATCATTTTTTATGCCATTATTTCCCTTTAGACAGGTATGATCACAAGCAGATGGTCATACAATTCAATGCTTAAAATAAATACTAAACTAGTCAAACAAAATCCCTCCAGAAGAGGTAAATATAATAGGTACTCTAATAGAGATGAAACAACCACCCCAATAGAGGTGATTAACAAGGCATTTTGATTGGAAATTAGGAGAACCACCAAGCATAGTGTAAAAGACCTACAACTACTTTTATGAGTTTAAATATTGAGTTCAATTTTTAGATATTTTGTTGAATGTTGGTACTTATTCCTTTATCCTTTGTATCTTGTGTTTACACGTTATATTTTACTTTGAATGGTGAATGGCTTAGTTGTTTTTAATTTCATTTTTGTTATGCAACTGAATAATTATGTTAGTTTATTATCTCATGCAGTATAGATCATTGAATGCATGAAACTGAGGATAATATATGCCTGGTAGGCAGTGTCACAAAACATACAATATTAAAAAACCAAAAGTTTTCTTAGAGTTAGTCTTTAATTCTTACAAGGTATCAACCATAGCTGAATTTGTACAAATACTTGAATGATCCTAGGGAGTTCACACAAGATTACCAAATGCTACTCACATATGCATTGAGGATGCATTATTTCTTTTTTAGCGATTCTCGAAGAAACTTGCTAGCATCATAGACATTAGGATGAATCAGTACCGCATATATAAACTACAAGTGAATATAACATAGAATTTGTACATCATTACTAATATTGACATCCAAAAACTGATAC
The DNA here is from genome assembly GCA_037013555.1 of Sextonia rubra. Taxonomy (NCBI): domain Eukaryota; kingdom Viridiplantae; phylum Streptophyta; class Magnoliopsida; order Laurales; family Lauraceae; genus Sextonia; species Sextonia rubra. The sequence goes on from JASUAD010000001.1 coordinate 74,239,260, forward strand.
TAGAAAAGTTAAGTGCTTTCTCATCAGACTTTAGGGTTATATTGCAAGACAATCTCCAAAATAGAAAAACATTCAATTATGATCAAAACGATACAGTCAAACCAGAAGCTTAAACTAAACTCAATGCTTAGTGATCATAAGGCTTTAATACTTTAACATGATACATTAGGTCACCCTGGGCTACTATGTTAAAGTGACCTTTTTGGGCACTCTTTAGAGTACCATTAATTGACAATCCTTTCTTCAAAGGACATAAGGTGACATTTGTGAACCCATTAAATCCCCATAGTAAACCTCTTTAGGATTTTTTATGATTTTGATTGATGCCTTTATTCGTTGGTCAGATATTTGCCTATTTTTTTAGCTTTTGCCCGCTTATTAGCATAAATTATTAAACTTAAGGTACACTTCCCCAAGTATCTTATTAAATTTATAAGGCTTGCTATCGCATGTCTGTGACCTTCATGAACTCACAATGTAGATTGGGAATCTATGTTTCACCCTTAATTATTAGATATCTACAACCAATGACAAGATATGTATTTCACTGTTTGGTTTGTCGATTATTATCTTGATGAGATGGTATTTCTGGCATTAGGGGGAGATAAGCGAGCTCCTGAAGAACGCCTTGTTCCTATAGAACAACCTGTTCTTGAATAACGACGAGAATAAATGTGGAATAATTCCACTTAGTCTCATCTAGATCTATGTACTTCACAATATGAGAATGAAGTATGGAGAATTTTGTACTCAATTACAAGCAAATTCCCTGATGCTTTTAATGATGCAGCAAAAGTGATTAGGTCACATGTATCAGCTATGAATACAAAAGTACGAATTAATGTCCCTATAAGACAAGTACGAATTAGTGTCCCTGTAGGATAAAAATCCAAATATGGCAGAAATGAATTTGTTATATGCCAGAAGCGTGGCAGACCTATAGGGTCCAAGGACTCAGCTCCCTAGAAGAGGAGAAATGAGCAATCAAATCCCAATTATACTCTCGAAGAGGTTATGATGAATCGTACACTCCTGAAGAGGCACGCCATTTCACTCAATATGAGGTTATTGAAAAAATCCACTCTCTCTAAAATTCCTGAAAAAGTTAATGTCTGGAGAGACACGAGTCCCAAAAGAGACTATGGAAGCTCCTGAAGAGACAAGGGCATCCAATAATGAAGATATCTCTATACTTTATAATTATTCAAGAGAAAGAGAGAGGGTAGAAATGAAATTATTATCGATGACGCATTTACATATGCAGTAGCTACACGGATATCAAAGGAAAATGAAGATGATGATTGGGATACGAACCACGTACTATGAATGCATGTCGACAGAGAAAAGATTGGCCAAAATGGAAAAGTGCCATGAAAGAAGAGTTAGAGTTTTTCAATAGACATGGTGTATCTGGATTGATAAAACAAATCCCAAAAGGTGTTAACCCTATGTAAGGTCCCGACCCGACTTAATTATAATTTATACTAATTAAGCTTGATTTTCCTATTAATATGTATATTTTAGTCTTAATTCACCTTGCTTTTAATTATTAGTGGGTTTCAGTTGGATAGGTAGTTGGATTTGAACTTTACGTAGGTAGTCAAAGACCTTTCTATAATTAATCTTGCACCATATGGACATCTCATCATTGCATTATGTGCATTTCATCTCGTGGGTCAACTTTCATGTTGGGCTCAACTTGATTCGGATCCATTTTGGCCTAGTTGAGGTCCATATGACCTAAACTGTAAATTTCTAGAAACTGTGGGCTTGTATGCAAAAGCTGTAGGAAATTGGGTTTATCAGAGAACCCAACGTCTCTTCCTCCCTCTGTTTCTTTTGTACTCATTGAAGCCACTCTCCTCTTCAACTTTCCTCCTCTCCATCTCCACTTGAAGCTAGGAGTAATGCGTTTGAAGCCTTGCATGCGGAAGGATTAAACTCCACTTCTCTTCTCCTTTAAGATTTGGGTAACTCTTTCACTGGAATCAACCCATTCTCGATCTCTTTCAAGCGACAGCCCCTCTAAGGTGAAGAATCTACTCTCATTTCACATTTTTGGGTTTGTTGGATTTAAGGGGACTCCATCATGCAACATGCATGCATTTTTACACCTTATTCATCAATTGCATGTCTTCTATGTAGAGAACCCACCTTCAATTGAGGATTTTCCCTCACCACACACCAAGGAGGAGTTGAGTAGGGACAAGCATTGTGTTAAGGCAAGTATTTGAGTATATATGGTACTGCATATATGTTTAAATTCATTGATTCTTGGATTGTACATTCAATGTTCAACTTACAACTCATTTCCCTTAAATAAGCACACATAGGTATGTAATTAAGTGATAATGAGTATAGCTAAGCAATAGTAATGATCAATTTAAGACCTATTATGGAGTTTGGAATCATATAGAACTCTTTGGAACCCAAATGGTAGAGTTCTGCACTTGAACCCGAGCTGTAGAATCAGTTTCAGAAATTCTGAAGCTTACGGTGAAGCCCACGGCTAAGCTGTAAGTCTCTACGGTCCAGAATCCAGAGAGCCAAATTATACTACGGGTGACACACGGCTAAGCCGTGGAATGAACTACGGCTAAGCCGTAACTTCCCCTTGACCAAGCCGTAGGATATTCTACCATGAACCTTCCAGAGAGTCCCAACCCAGAATTTATCTACGGCTCACACACGGCTACGCCGTAAACTCTGCTACGGCCACGCCGTATCCAAGCTGTAACCCTAGCCGTAGGCTTAGCACGGCTAAGCCGTAGGCCAATATACGGCCAAGCCGTAAATGCGTATTGAATTAAGAGGGAAACCTGAACCACTCGGCTAAGCCGTAGCCTTGTATACGGCTAAGCCGTAAGAACCCAATGAATGTAGGATGTGAGGAACCTTCAATGACCTTGTAGGGCTCTAGATATGGCACCTACTTCCTAACCAAATTAGCCCAATGGTGATCAAATGAAAGGTGGATAAGTGTAGAGCTATCACTCATCCCATTTGATTTTCCGGATGAATTCCCGATGTCACGTCATGGGTGTTGGCATAAGAAGAGGTGTCCTTTATATACACAATGTAACGCCAAGATTGGTAACACAATGATACCGGACGTTTTATGAATACATCGTATTGAATGCCCCCGGGATCACGGATTATCTAGCATAGGGTTGGCTAGTAATTATCTTTGATGCCTACGCAATCTAAATGCATCCATATTGTTAAGAAACCATGCCCTCAACATATGTAACTCTATTAAGTATGCATGAAGTGATTATTAGATATGAATGAATGAATGAATGTAATCTCAAGACCGAACTCCTAGTATGTATGATATGACAAATATATATATAACCAAGATGCATAAAAGATATGAATTGAGTCGGTCTTGATACGTTAAGTCGGCACCACTTAGCTACGCCATTATTAGGTTCAACAGGACCATTTTGGGTATGATACGTTATGTCGCTACTGCAGTAGTCCTTGGAGGAGTTGTCGGCGCTTCTCAATAAGCTAGGCTGATTCCCTAGAATCTGCATGCTCCCTCTAGATGATATGCTCTCTTTTGGGAGAATACGACTACGTGGTTGCCAATAAGTTTGTATGATAGTTTGTTTATGATTTGTTACTCATGCTTACTCATGCACAACATGCCTAGTGTACGATTTTTGCCTTCTTTTAATCGATATATACTCTTACTTCATTTGATACGGCATGATGGTCTTATGTATCTCTATATACTTGCTTAACCGTCGTTTTAACAGTGCTACCTTTGGTGTTACAGGTACTAAACCTCGGGAACTAGATGAGGGTAATGCAGATGACGCCTTCTGTTAGTCATCATACGAAGAGCGACAACGGGATACTTGCTGAGTGTTTAAGTTTGGATAGGCCTGTTTACACATTAAGTTTTGTTTACGCTTAATTAATCCTGATCATGTAAAAGGAGAAATGGTTAAGTACAGACTTATTTATGAATGTTATGATAATTGAGTTGTTATTGCTTATGATTATTATAGATGTATTACACAGGTTTCCGTTCACTGTTGAATGTAATTTACGTGTTGGAGGAACTTCTCTACACGTTCCTGTGTAATCTCCCTTGTAGTGATTTGTGTGCATATGTTTACATGCACAGATTACTACGGGATTACGTATGCACACCCCGTGGCGCCATTCTAACCCCAATTCTTGGGATCGGGGCGTGACACCCTATAAGTTACAAATGGGTGTTTATAAGGAAAATGAATGAAATTACTATATACAAGTCAAGACTTGTGGTATAAGGTTTCTTCCAGAAACTTGGGATTGAAAACATAGACAGACATATATATAAATCCTAGAAGGATTTACTTTGCTTGAAGCAAAGTCAAAGAGTATGTATTTAATACTATTAAGATGTTCATTGTACAGCCTAAAGCATTTCAGAAAAATATGGTACAATCGTCTTAATGAATGTTTATCTAAAGAAGGGTATGAAAACAATCCAATTTACCCATGTATCTTTATAAAATCTTTAAAAAGATTAAAGTAAAAGTTTATGCAGATGACATAAATCTAATTGGGATTCCAGAAGAGCTGAAGAAAACTATTGACTAGTTATATGAGAATTTTTTCTTGACTTGCAAATTGAGAGAAGTTCTAATGAGATATTTTATTCTTTGTAAATATATTTACCATATATAGTTTTGCACTAATTCAAAAGCACTGGATTGGTTTCAAACAAATCCTATGATATTTACATTGGTTTTATTCTTATGCTTGTAAACAAAATTCAAACTTTGTAGGATATGTAGATTCAGGATATCTCTCTGATTCTCATAAAGGTAAATCACAGATAGGTTATGTGTTTTTTAGTGGTAATGTGGCCATTTCTTAGCATTCTACTAAATAGACTTTGATAATTACTCATTTTAACCATGATGAAATTTTAACTCTCTATGAAGCCATTAGGAAATGTATGTGACTAAAATCTTTAATTCAGCATATTCATAGTTCTTATTAGCTGCCTCTTAGTATAGGTGTCCCGAGCGTTATCTATAAAGACAATGAGGCATGTATTCAACACATGAAAGAAGGATACATTAAAGGTGAAAAAACGAAGCACATTGTCCTAAAGTTCTTCTTCATACGTGAGCTTTAGAAGAACAATGAGTTTGAAGTCAAGCAAGTTCATTCAAACAACAACCTGGCCGATTTTTTTCCCAAATCATTACTAAGGTCAACATTCTAGAAGCTTGTACATGAGATCGGCATACGTAGAATCTATTATCAAACAATGTAAAGGTTATTGTTGTCAGAGGGAGTAACTGATCAAAGGTATGAATCTTGAAGCAAGCTACCCAGGACATATGTACGCTATACTCTTTTCCTTTTTTAGGTTTTATCCCACTCGGTTTTCTTGATTAAGATTTTAACTAGGCAACATTATACACGTTCAACACCAATTCAAAGATCCTATAGAACATTGTACTCCTTGTCCTTCGCTTTGGTTTTTATCCCACCGGGTTTTTCCTTTACAAGGTTTTAATAAAGCAACTATCATTGAATCGTGGTCATTCAAGGGGAAGTGTTATGAGATGCATTATAATGGGTTGGTGCTCACTTTAGGACCTACATGAGATGATGATATCACTTTGGGTTAGAACCTTACTGTATTAGATTGCTTGGGGAGAAAGTATTCTTACTCTATTAATAAGACTCTCCTCCCCTTTTATTATGTACACACATCTCATTTGTAAGAATCTTTCTCCCTCTTCTCTATTCTTCTCTACCTTTGGTTCTCTTTTGATTTTGCAACACAAACAACCATAACAAGAAATGAACAAATATAATAATAATAACAACAACATCAATACAAAGGGTTTAGTAATAAAAAGTGCTGAGATGAGAGAATTCATGCTTATTATTATTCCTATGGAACACTGAAATCCAATTTATTGAAGAAAATCAATTCATTTTTCCCTTCCTTATGTGTTTTTGTCCATTTCTTTTTTAAGATTTGCTCCCTTCTATGAGGAAAATGTATTGCACTAAACAATACCATGATGAGCTGCACCAAAAATCAAAATAGTTTTCCAACCATTGTGAAATCTTTTGGTCACACAAACACACTCTATAAAGAACTTTGGGAGCTCGGGTTTAACACATTTTGCTTGTATCTCATGATAATTACTTTGTTAGGGTATTTTTTAGGAATCTCTAGGTCATCCTTAAGCTAGTGACCACACCTTTTGGGGAAAATATGGAAGCATTCTATCTGTTTGTGTAGGTTGAAAGGTCCACCTATGGCCTGTCAATATGTAGAAAATGGGAACAAGGTATCACTTTGAGGACTCTAAGTTCGTTCAAATCGTAGCTATAAAATAACTGAAATAGTTTGCAATCCTTGTATAATTAATTGGTTGAAATTCACAACTCGGATGAGTACCGAAATCTGAGTCAAAGAGGTGAAAAAGCCTGAATTTATTAGAAGCATCGCAAGTGATCTCCACATGCTTCGTTGTTTTAAGCCCCAGGATAGCCTCCCCTCGTTGAATATTTAGGTACATCAATAGGACTATAATAGCAGTAACAGCAAAGAAAATTAAGGTGGAGAAAACAATTCACAATTCGAATATAGAAACACAATTCGTAGTTGCAATTTGTATCGTGAACAGTTAGTTCTCTTCGTTTATTTTGCTCCATCTTCCACTCAAAACAGATTAAAATAAGCGAGTGATCAGTGATCAAAATTGCAAGTAGTCTTGACTTGGCCTTCGGTTGTGTCAATTGCATGACTCAGCCGAGTAATGAGCATCTAGGACTGTATATGGGGACTCCTCTCAGCTTGATGAGCCGAGTTAACTCAGCTGGGTCGTAAGGTCAACTTCTAGGAGTAGGCAGGTCATTGGGAGAGAGACTTTCAATACCCTTCTTTTCTCTCCATTTTGGGGAAGATTTTCGTTCAACTTTGTCGGTTCTTTTTCTAGATTCTCTCTCTCTCTCTCTCTCTCTCATTGTAGTCTGTTTCTTTTTGTATGGTCCATCCATGATGAAGCCGGTCAAATGGATTAAATGGGATGCAAGAGCAGGATTTATGGGAATCTTCCTCCCCACGACTGACGGTGCACATGCCATGTACAACTGTTCCAACTCTCTTTAGTCTTAACCACAGTAGTATAATAGAACACTTTGTTAGTGTTGTTTTTCTGGGGCACACCACGGCAAATTCCATTGTTTTTGGAGAATGGGATGTGCAGGGGACCACGCGGTTACGGTTTTTCACCAATAACACCAATTCAATAGCAAATATTTAATCATATTTATTAAAGTCAACATAAATCACTCTTAATGCACCATAACTCTATTGACCCGGGCTAGGGTTAACATTATCCGAGTCAGCGTTGGCTTATACTTGCTATTTGACCCGCTGGTCTAACCTACACTCATCTCAATCTGACTCACTGTTCTATGATGACCAAACTTCAAAACATCTTAAGCTCCAATTGACTTATTTAACTTCTAGCTTATATTCAAGTTTACATTTTCCGCAGGATTTTAAATTTCTATTGAGCTACTACTTATCCCAAAACATTAAAGTGATAGGAAGGGTAAAATCAATGGTTCTATGGTATTCTCAGTTGTGTTGAGAGGCATTCGAGCATCACTCCATACAGGTGCCCAAGGGTTCTACTAGAGGCCTAACATTTTCCATTATATTAATAGACATGTCAAGTTCAAGGCCTTATGCATGTTGCTCACAACCATCAACAACCATCAAACTTGACCTTGCCGACCTAACCCATTTGAATCCTGCTCCTGCACCCACCTCTATAAATTGTTCCCCACCCACCTCCATAAATTGTTCCCCACCCACCCACCCCCCAACACAACAAAAAAAAACCCCCCAACTGTGCATGTGATTTCATCTGTTCAAATTCCTTGGTTAACAATCTGCATGTGATTTCATCTGTTCAAACTCCTAGCTTATTGTTAACTATTTAATTGATGTGCACTAATTGGATGGTGATGATCCTCTTGGGATAAGCTCCATCTATGATTTGGGTTTTCATATCGATGGAATGGTTAACTTACTTACACTTCACCCACATGTTATTTTTAAAAAGTGAAGTTGATTTCCTGCTATTCCCATGTACTTACCATTGAAATCTGGTTAGCCAAACTCAACAAAAGAGACATGCTCCATCCATAGTTGTCGACCCCAGTTTTGATGAACTTCGTTGAGCTACATTGTCAGGTGTAGTTTCTATGAAATAAGTACCAATGTTAGGGAAATGATAATCCCAATTTGGCAAACACACATTGGTTGTGAAACTGCATTTATTGCTTATACAAGAGTTCTTTGTCCAACATAACTACTTTTAGATGAAACGATGACATAAGTTGTGAAAATACACATTCAAATAGCTACAGCTTAGCTAAACATTATATTATGCAGGGCTGTGTGCTTCGTCCAGTTAGTTACAACCAATGTTCAGAACATTGACTTTTTGTCCTATTGCTGATGCATTTTGGAGTTTCCCTGTTGTAATGCCGCTTCATTTTTGTCAGACAGAAAGAAAAGCTCTAATTCAATAGCGGAGTATAGCATTATGCCTCTAATTTGGAATATGTGCTTTTTCTAAAAAAGGACTTGAACTCACATGCTTTCGAGCTGTGAACATATTTTTTTTTATAACCCGGCTAAGAGACTAGAACCCATATACAAATACCAACACCAACTCACATATGTGAGTTAACAGTGATTCAGACATATGAGGGATACAACTCACACATGTAGGATAATAGGACTATATACATGTGAGGGACATACACACAACTCACACATGTAGGATAAAGGGACCACATACATGTGAGGGATACACACAACTCATACATGAGAAAAAGAGGATCCACATGTATAAGAAAATACTACAAAACTCACACATGTGAGGTGATAAAACTCACATATGCAAAGAAGGCATATGGGGGATACAACTCACACATGTAGGATAATGGGACTACATACATGTGAGGGACATATACACAACTCACACATGTAGGATAAAGGGACCACACACATGTGAGGGATACACACAACTCACACATGAGAAAATGAGGATCCACATGTGTAAGAAAATACCACAAAACTCACACATGAGGTGATAAAACTCACATATGCAAAGAAGGGGTAGGTAAGGATTGAACTTGAGACCTACCAATAAAAACCAACACTCCTTACTACTAAGGTCATGAACATGGTTGTTATTTAGTTGAAAATCATTCATTATAAAAGTATTGAAAATTGAAGTTGTATTGCAAAAATTATGTTGATTGGTATAGAGACATAAAAAAAAGAAAAAAAAAATCCTCTACAAACTTTTGTATGCAATTAGCATTATAGAGAAGGGACCCTTCCCAAGAGAAATGTTCTCCTACACGCAAAAGCAAATGCAAGCCGGCCAGCATATGGGGCCCCGCATTTGATTTGTGCAAGCACTTTCACACTACCAAGTCTTAGTTTCACTCTCTTTAAACCTTATCCACCGTTAGATTGAATGTAAAAAAAATCCATTGTTAAAAAACTTCTAACCTTAATTACATTGAGGGCTAGGACTTTTTGGTTCACAATTGTCCATAAGGAAACCTTTTCATGTTCCTAATTTTTAATAATAACTAGAAATCTAAGTGAGCCCCATGAGCTGAATTGCATTTAACCCAAATGCAGTGTGCTTGTAGGAAAACATTCCTCCTGCACCTCCCCAACCCCATATCATCTTTCCTTTACATGTGTTTTAGTATTATTATGAAGTTTTCTAATATATGCATAGTGGTGGATGCACGAGACTAGGAATACAATTTTTTAAAAACAGAAACCTTGTAATGTTGATCATGTAAATCAAGTTGGCCCCATGCTTGGTCATGTGGACCACACAAAAAGTCACATTTCTGACTGGAAATCAACTGTTGGATTCTTTACCTAATTTCCGACTAATCTAAAGACTGTCGATAACGATGAAATTATAGAAATTTGTGATGAATCACCTTGTTCTCCATGCAGAAATAAATACATTCAATCAAATTAGGATGATGACAGCAAGGGGTTGTTCAGTTGGTTGGCCCATCATGTCATCCCCTAGCCCAAATTCCACTCTTCCCATGCATGTGGGCTATTTTTCTCACTTTATGAGCTTTCTCTTTCGATCTGTGTGGGCTATTTTGGGTCCTAATTTTCTTAGATTGGTGTATCAAAAAATAAAATAAAATAAAATTAGAATGGCCCATATTAGTAGAAAGCATTAGGAGTAAAGGCCAAAGAAACCATAATGCAAGACAATTGGTATTCACGAGTGGCTAAATGCTCGTCTTGTAGACCAGGGCCTACAAACCCAAATTTGAATCTCAATACACCTAGTAGAAATAATGTGATTAGATAATGCCCAAATAGGAAAATAGTAATGGCACATATATGCTTCACCCTCGACTAATATTTATTTTGAAGTACTTACTATTGAATCACCTTTATTTCAATGGATTGTAAATTTAAGCGGCATGAAAAGAAAGGCTTAATGAACTTTGAGATAACACCAGTGGACAACTATAAAGTTTAGAAGGAAAACAACTCGTTAAGGATGGGGTAGAATGTTGGATTCCAGTGTATGCAGTTTACTGATAATAGCTTCAAAAAACAAATAAATGAGCAAAAAAGTTAGAAGTCATTAAAACAATTGGTAGCCAAATCATATCTTCTGAGAAGCTTTTTTTGGGCAGATTTCGCCCCCATGTAGATGCAGATGAACTAATGGATGCTTGCCCTAGGATAAGACTGCTTCTCTAATTGGAATCTCTAGCATCATGTACTCAATTAACTGAAAAGTACTCGAATCCCAAAGGATCCACTTTTGCAGACTCACAGCAACAGCAAAACAAAAGATGAAGTAGAGAAATGGACCTAAAAGAAGAAGAATATTTGTAGACAACAAATCTCAAATATATTCTTAGACAACAAATCTCAAGTCTCATAGACAACATATTTCAAGTGTTTGATAAATTCTCAGGTTGCTATCTGGCTAGACAATAGATCTCTCCGGAACCCTTTATATAAAGGTTCCCAGGATAGTGGCCGACAGGAGTTACTCATTGCGCAATGAATGCATGGAATATCTCTATGCGCAATGGTCACTGTAACGTTAATGCATATTAATGTGGAAACATTATGTTAATGGCTACAATCTCACGGAAAAATGTGAGACGGATAAAAGTGAGTTGCTGACAAGTGGATCTAAATCTAGATCCACCTACAGTCTAAAAACACATGCGCGGGGCAAGGCCAAACCTAGGCGACCCAACTAGCAAACTTGACGCAGGTGGGCCACACGCTCAGCCTAAGCCTGCCCTCATGCTTGCCTCACCTCTCCTCAAACACTTGCTCATGCGCACTGAGGGCCGTGCATGTGGTTACCACCACTATACCCACTAAAAACCTTAACACCATGAGCTAAAGAGAAAATATTAATAAACCACTTAGGAGAAGTAGTAAATAACCGATGGGGGACAAGGATAGATAAAGATAAGTAAAGGAGGAGGAAACTCATGATTTAAAGGTGGGGAAACTTGTCCTTTATTGCACATCAAGTCCAACAATCCTCCACACATTATAGCAAAAGAAAAAGAATAAAATAGAGGAAGAAAAAGATGTTGTTGTAAGTCATATAAATGAGACTATGCATAAATGAAGGTGAACGAGTCTTGAACCTCCACTTGCATTGCCATACCCTTAAATTACAGCAAGATATCTCTCATAGTGCAGAACATAATCAATGGTTCTCATCAGATATTTGAATACTTGGATTACTATCATCTAGTACTCATCACTAGCTTTACCGGTGTATCCGCTCAATTTGCTTACTACATATGCAATGTTAGGTTTAATGTAATTCATGCTATACATAAGACATCTAATTGCTTTGGAGTAGTCTCAATTAGATGCACTTTCTTCTTTGTTGTTAGACAATTTGACACTTGGATCATACGGAGTGGAAACATCATTCCCTCCAAACATATTAAACCTCTAAAGGACTTACTTAACCTAGTGAGACTGAGACAATACAATACCTTTAGAGTATTTATGTATTTTGGTACTCAATATCACATTGGCCTCACCCATGTCTTTTATATCAAACTAAGAACAAAGAAACCTTTAGTATTCTCTACTAACTCAAGGTCAGTCCCAAAAATAAGCATATCATTTGCATATAAGCATATAATAATGCAAAAATTGCTAAAATCTTTGTAGTAAACACATTTGTCTGATTCATTAATTTTGAGACTTTCAACAATCATCACTAGGTCAAACTTCTCATGACACTGCTTAAGAGCTTATTTTAGGCTATAAAGGGATTTAATTAGTTTGTAAAACTTTCTTTTCTTTCCCTTGGGCTGCAAAACTTTTGGATTGTTCCATCTTTATTTCTTTTTCCAAATCATCATTTAGAAAAATGGTTTTCACATCCATTTGATGGATGATCATGTTGTGAATGGAAGTTATAGCAATTAAGACTCTGATAGTAGTGATCCCGGTTACAAGAGCAAATGTATCAAAGAAGTCAACTCCTTTTTGTTTAAATTCTTTTGCAACTAGTCTAGCTTTGAACTTTTCAATTAAACTATCAGTTCTTAATTTCTTTTTGAATATCCATTTATAGTCCTTTAGTTACTGGAGGAGATCAACCAATTCCTATGTATGATTGGACAGTATAAACTCAATTTCACTATTAAGCGCATCTTTCCAAAAAGTAGCATTAGGAGATAGCATAGCCTCTTGATGGGTTGTGGGTCATTTTTCAGAATATGAGTGATGAAATCAAGACTTAAGGCAGATTCCTTTATAGATCTCTAACTCCTTCAAGGTTTTAGGTCTTCAGGTTTAGAATCATTAGTGGGGGCAGGTAGAAAAACATCATTGTTGCTATGAGAATTTGGAAATCCAATTTTAAAAAGAAAATCATTTCCAAAGAAAACAACATCTCTAGTTTCAATGATTGAATCTTTGTTTGAACCTGAGATTACAAGGTGAACACTTATAGATTAAAAAAGGAATCTATAAGTGCTTACAAGGAATCTTAAGAACACACTCTCATGTGTTTTAGATTCATGTTTAGTCTTCTTTGGACTAAGAACTACAACATGGGCTAGGCACCCTCATAGCTTAAGGCATTCCAAGTTAAGGGTCCTTCCTTTCCATAACTTATATAGAGTTTTATTGGTCTTCTTAAAGGGAATTTTATTAAGTATGTGAAAGGTTGTCAGAAGAGCCTACCCCCACAAGGTCTTAGGTAGTTTTAAACTGTTTAACATTGAATTCACCATTTCAACCAATGTTTTATTCTTCCTTTCAACTACACCATTTTGTTATGGGGAGTAGGGAGCTGTCACTTCTTGAATTATTTCTAAGGTGTTACAAGTCTTAATGAATTTATTAGACAAGTATTCACCTCCTAGATTATACCTCAAAGTCTTAATCTTTTTGCCCAGTTGACTTTCAACTTTAAGTTTGGAGGGGTTAAACTTCTTAAGGGCCTCAGATTTATGTTTAAGTAAATATACATAATAAAATCTGAAAAAATCATCTATGAAAGTTAGAAAATACTTTTATCACATCTTATGATGATACTATTTAACTCACAAATATCATTATAAATCAAACCTAACAGTTCATAATATCTTTCAACACTTTTGAAAGGTATTCTAGTATATTTTGACTACACACAAATCTTGCATGAGTTAGGTTGAAAATTAGTTTTTGAAATCAAACCTAAATCCATCATTTTCTTCACAGAAGAGAAATTCAAGTGGCCTAATCTACTATGCCATAAATCAAAAGATTCAACAATGTAAGCAGAAGTTGAAGCTTTATTACCAATGAAATTTACATTTAACTTGAGAAGGCCTTTAGTGTATAGCCTTTTCCTACAATAACTCCATTCCTAGTAATTACAAGTTTATTAGCCTCAAACACCATTTTGAAGCCATTCCTGCTCAGCACGAAATTGGACACCAAGTTCTTGCACACATCTGGCATATGTAACACTCTAGTAAAAGTCAGAGACTTGTCAGATGAGAGGTGTAGAACCACTTTTTCTTGACCAATTACTTTGGTCATAGAGGGGTTTTCTATGTAGAGTTCTTAACCATCTCCTATCTACTCTTAGGAGAGAAATACACTCTTGTCTTTACAATTGCTTACAAGGCTCACCTCTATCACCACCGCTACAAAATTCTCCTCCACAAGATTGCTTTGATACTTTCCTTTGGTTCCTTTTTGTTGGTGGCATTCTTTTGTATAATGGCCCCTTTTTCTAGTATAAAAAGTATTCAACATCTTTTTTCTTGTATATTTCTTTGCAACGCTTAAGAGGCTGGTTTTGGCTTTTCTTCTGACATTTCTTGGCTTTGGTTATGTTGAGTTTAGACCTTTTCTGTTTAGTTTTAGTCTCTATAAGATTGGCCTTACCCACATATTCACAAATTTTACTTTTCCAATCACGCTTTCAGTGATGTTTTTAGATTCTAAGTTGGGTGGTGAGATCTTATAACTTCATTTCTTTCTTTCAAAGTGATCCCAAAATCTTTTCATGATAGTGGGAGTTTATGGATAATATTGCCTACTATAAATTGTTTTGGTAGCTCCATTCCTTCAGTTTGGACTTCTTGGATTATCTTTTGAAAGTCTCTCATTTATGCTACCACATATTTTTCTTTTTCCATTTGGAAGTTCAGAAACTGTTCTATTGCATATTTCTTGGCACCTGCATCCTTAGTCGCATACTCCTTGATTAGTGCTTCCCATAATTCCTTGACGATTTTGTATTTTGAGAATACGCTGTATAAGGAATTATCTAAATGATTGAAAATCTCATTTTTATAATCAAGATCATCAGATTTCCACTGATTTTTTTCATAGGTACTAGCGGGCCCATCTCCACGAGGTTTGGGGCATGCTTTGGTTAACAAATAGAAAATCTTCATGACTTTCAGAAGATATTCCATTTTCATCCTCCACATTTTAAAATATTAACCCTGAAAGTTGAAACCCTTAGGGTGGTAATCTCTAGTAGCCATTTTCAGTAATCTGTAAAATACAAAATTCTTACCAAAATTTTGGCAACAGTTCCCTTTAATATGGAAAGAGTCCTAAAAGCCTAAAAGAATGGATATTACTCAAGTTTTGATCTTTTGGCAAAGGAGTAAACCACTCACACTAAGATTAAAGATGAAGCTTCTAGTCAAACTAGAACATGCTCCATATAGGACCATTAGTGGAAGAAAGGGGCTGGGGATCGGTAGATATATAAACTGAAATCTGCCAAAACTGTTGGAATCTTGTGTATCCGGATTATTGATAATAGCTGTAAAAAATAAATAATTGAGGAAAAAGGTTAGAAGTCACAAAAAAAATTAGTAGCCGAATCACATATTTAGAGACATTTTCTTCAGGCAAATTTAGCCCTCATACAGATGTAAATGGACTCACAGACATCTGCGCCGGGATAAGATGGCTTCTTTGATTGGAATCTCCGAAAACCGTGCACTCGATTGACTGAAGAGTACTCAAATCCCAAAGGAACCATTTTTGCAAACTCACAATAAAAGCAAACCAAAAGAAGATCTGCGACTAATAGACTTCCTTACAAGTGTGTGATAGATTCTCAAGTTTGCAGATCTCCCTGGAACCCTTTAAGAGAGCAGCCAAGAGGAGGTACTCCTTGCGTAATGAATGCACGGAACCATAACTTTAATGCATATTAATGTGGAAACATTATGCTAATGGCTACAGTCTCATGGAAATATGTGGCCTAGACAAAAGCGGGTAGCCGACAAGTGGATCTGGATCTGGATCCACCTCTGGTTCAAAAACACAAGTGTGGGGTAAGGCCCCACCCAGGTGACACAACTAGCAGACTAGGCACGGGCGGGACCAACCTCATGGCCTAGCCCTATTTGCTCGCACTCCAAGCCATGCCACGCCATGGCCCAATGATGCGTGTGCACATGTGGTTACCTCCACTATATCCATTAGAAAGCTTAACATCGTAAGTTAGAGGGGAAACATTAATAAACCACTTAAGGGAAGTAATAAATAACCGATGTGGGACAGGGAGAAATAAAGATAAGTAAAGGAGGAGGAAATTCATCCATTTAAAGGTGGGAAAACTTGTGCTTTATTACACGCCAAATCCAAAATAGAAGTTGAAATTTATAATGTGCGGCCATGTATGTATCCCCTAGGGAATAGTCCTTGCTCGTCAGAATTGGGTCACCTCTGGGCTGGCAGTTGGGCTGATGAGGGATACCCTAGGTCATAAAAAAAAGTCGGAATTTATAATCTTTAGATAAGATTTGGACAATTGCTAGATCTTATAATAATAACAACAACAACAACAACAACAACAACAACAACAACAATAATAATAATAATAATAAAAAAATAATGGTTCACCTTGGAATTAGAAAAAATATCTTGTCTGATTCATCTCTCTCTATTAAGGTGATTCATTTTTCTTTAAAGATGGTTTTGATTAAAAGTTCACTAAGTATTTATTAGATGAAAAAAAGCAATAGTTAGCTCCAAAAATTTGATACAAAACTCTTTCAAATTTGAGATAATAAATTATCCACTACAATGTGATATAATTCCATAATTTTGTAGGTACGAATTACCCATAAGAGATTTCTTAATGAATAAAACTGCATGGATATTTAGGTATTTTTCTTTGTGAATTAACTCGAAGAATCACCCTAGGGCCCCCTAAACCCAAAAGGCCCCAAAAGATATTTTGAAACCAAAGTGGACCCTTAGGACCTTTCTTGTTCTTTTGCTATATATGAGTGGAGCGATGATGTTATCGCTCCTCTGCACAATACATTGGGTGTGAAACTCATTTCTCATTTTCTTCTTCCTCACTTGTCCTCTCCTGTAATTTTAATGCTTCTTTCTTATATAGTGCTTCTCTTCTCAACACGCCCATTTCCACTCATCTTCCCTTCCTGTGCTATAAACCTTTACTTCTCCCATCAATGAATCACACATGGCCTTCTCTTTCCATCTCTATGCCACCTTCTTCCAAATTTATCTTCAACTACATTCCTTAAAAAAGCCATCCTTTTCTATTCTTATCACATTATCCACCACCACCAAAATCATTTTCTCATTCAAAACCCTAGCCTCCCTCAAACCCCTCAAATTCATTCAAAACCCTAGCCTCCCTCAAACCCCTCAAATTCATTCAAAACCCTAGCCTCCCTCAAACCCCTCAAATTCAATCTATAAAAAGCTTCCCAAAGTTTAGGAATGGGTCAAGATTTGCGACTCTTTCGCTGC
Source organism: Sextonia rubra (assembly GCA_037013555.1). Classification (NCBI taxonomy): domain Eukaryota; kingdom Viridiplantae; phylum Streptophyta; class Magnoliopsida; order Laurales; family Lauraceae; genus Sextonia; species Sextonia rubra. Next base: position 74,256,622 of record JASUAD010000001.1, read on the forward strand.
ATTCGTGAGAATGTCCCTAGGTCGGGAAGATAACTTGCTATTATTTGATTTACACTTTTGTTCTTGGGTGTTTTTGGAGTAGAGTTGTGAAATTGAGAAGATGTGTTGTAGGATTTAGATATACTCTAAATCTGGGGGTAATGGATACTAATGGGGGTGCTTGAATGTAAATAAGTTATTGTAACTTTTTTTTCCTAAAGAGAATAAATATACTTTGAAACAATTACTTTTTCCTTTTTGTTGTAGGACCTATAAGGATACAGATGGAGGGTTTTGTATTTTTATGTTTATTTAATGTTTGCATTTGTGATGCTAACCTATATTTGCATGGAGAATGTGTTGTAACTTCAAAATACTTTTACCACAAGTGCATAGTTGTCAATAGAGGAGAGTGGCAAGCACTGGTTGAGCCCACAAAGAACCAAATAAAAGAAATTTAAAAAATGGAATATAACTAACAAACTAATGATCAAAAGATTTTGACTGGATTTTAAAATAAAATAAAACATCTAATTCAAAAGAAAATGAGAAAATAAAATAGGAAAATGCCACGACTCCCATAATGATACTAAGGATTAAGGTGAAATTATAGCCAATTAACATTTTTCATGTTTAATACAACACGTGGCTCCTAATTATGATCCCTTACTGGATCACAGGTCCACGGTGAATTTAGAATAATGAATAATCACCAATACTTACAAAAGAATTCTTTGACAGTTAGTATATTAACAGATTAGAGTATGCATATTCACAGGATATTAAGTTTATGTTTCAAAGCTTACAAAAATTTATAATTTACATAGTCTAGTAAAACTTAAACTACAACTACAAAACTCCAAAATATATGTGTGCCTCTCTAGTGTAGTCATGATGACTCCATAGACATCATTTGCACACCACTCAGGCTCCTCAACTGGCTCAAGCATTTGAAATGTTTTGCCCTTCACCTTCTCCTCATGGAGAGATAAACTCGGTACCCATGCACCAAGCATAATATCATCAGACTAAAATAGTCGACAAGCAAATGAACAAAAACCATAACAGATACACAATATCAAAAAGGAATAAAGACAATGTGATCATAAGAGAACCATAAACAATTATATACAATGACACGAAGTATAGGAAATCCTAATACAAATGCTACACAATAGAGCAACGCACATATGTCGCGCATTGGATATAAATCCAAATGCAATGCGAGATGATCAGTCCGATCGAATCATCGGAATAATCCAGTCATAATATCGGGTGGTCAGTCTAAGCAAAGCATAAGGATAAACCCTGTCATAATATTAGATACCAAGTAATTCATCTAAATCAGTGATCAGCAGTCTATATCAAACTATGCAGTCGTCTAATAGACCTAAATATAAATAATAACCCCTACTGAGCTGCACCTCACTGTGCTAGACTTGGACTGACTTAGTGGTGCTTGTCAATAAAATGCTAACTCAAGGTGAAGGGCTGACTTTCTTGTACACACAAGTTTAGACATTGAGGAACTAATTCCAATACAAATTTAATACACAATATGATACACGTAGTCCTTTGGAATCCAATACAATTCATGCTAAGCCACAATAGAGTCAATAATATATTCAAAGTAGTACAAAGATAAGAAACATGTATAACACATGCAAAAGACAATAACCATGCAAGACAATGCAAACCCAAAGGTCAAGGAGTGTTTCCAAGCTAAACTCCAAGGTCAATGATCACAATTCATGTACTCGACATCAATGCTCAAACCACAAGTGGAGTGAAACGAAAGCATTCCCTTTCATTCATAGGTGTATAGCCTCATAAGGAATGTTTCAATTCCTTACATCATCTGAATATGGATAGGTTGTACACCATATACAAATCGTAGCACATAAGAGATACATTTGCTTAAAACGTCTCTTACTAATGATGGGTGAAGGGCCCTACAAACCTAGCCAAAAGTCATTAAGACAATAGGGTTTAGTATGAAAGACTAATACCCATAATTCCCAACCCCTTTACCATCCCCAAACTTGGTAAAAATTCCCAAGGAAAACACATGTCTACTCAAGCAGGCTTGTGTCAGTTTGAAACAAGAGCCCTGATTCAGTTGGAAACATGAATTCCATTCATCACTTCCATTCCTTCTTAGTAACTTGCATAAAATAGGGTCTTGCTGTTATCGAGAAAGATCTCTTGTTCTTATTATAAGATCACGAGTTTGATTTGCATAGTTTGGTAAAAAGAATAATCTTCTCCTTCGATCATAATAACAAATTGATAGTGTTCAATTGGAACATGAAAACGTGACTGAATTGGTCCTACTTAGTATTTAGGACGGAGTGGAAGAAGGGAAGAGATTCTTGAACGGTGAAAAGGACCTTATTACTTTGAAAGAATTGAACAAAGAGTCGTATGAGGTGAAAATCCAATGTTCAGTTTTGTGGAGTGATAGTTTCGGCGACTTATCTGTCAACTTTTCGATTATCACCCCTCCAATCCATCAATCCATCATTTCTATAGTCAAATTCAATTCTAGCATTTTTACACCAAATGAGCAAAACCAATTTCAACCCATAAAGGCATGTTAGAACCATCAGTAAAAAATGCATATCGTCAATAATTCATGTTTATTCACTTGCCTTGATGATGATGAGGTAAAATTAAGTAAAAAAACTTGCTCTGAAATGCTTGGAATCTCACTCTTGAGGAAAAACCAAAACCCAATTGAAATCACCTATACAATTAAAGAAGAATAAGCTAAAAGTGTTAGAAAACCACTTTTGTAAACAAAAAATCCAAGACCCTTAGCTATAATAATAAAAGTACCTTTCCCAAGGTTGAAAGAGATGGAGGGAGAAAGCTTGAAATTGGTATGGATAGAGAGAGAAGACCTTGGAGATAATGAAAATGGTGATGAATTTCACTTTGGAAGCTTAAAACCACTATGGCAGCAAGAAAGATTGAAAAAGAAAGAAACATGCAGAGAAAATAATAAAAGAGCAAAAGGGAATGAAAGAAAAAAGAGTCTTAAGTTAGTTCTTTTATTTTTTGTTATAGTTTTACTATTTACAACTAAGTCCTTATGAAACCTGGGGTCAATATTTAAGGGTCTTCTAGGTACCAAATTAAATTGAGGTAGAAGAGAAATATTCTAGAAATTTAATCATCTACCCAAAAAAACAAAAAATCTCACAATTCAGAAAATTATGAAGAAAGGGCACTTAGACTTTCTAAAATTTCGAACTACCCCTATTTTTCTCAAACGAGCTCGAAACCCAATGAAACTTCGCACACTCGTTCCTAACAATAATTTGGAATCACTTAGATTGTAATGGAGCTTAATTAACTATCATATAATTTAATTTATACTAATCTCATATTAGCTTTTGAAATATTACATTCCTCCCCCTTTAGAACATTTGGTCCTCCAAATGACTTAATGTACCTCTGGAAGAAGAGCAGGGTATTGCCTTTTCACTTGATCTTGAAGTTGCCAAGTGGATTTCCTTGGATTGTGGTGTTGCCATTGAACTTTCACCTAGTGAATCGTCTGCATTCTCAGCACTTGTTCTTTGCAATGGTCTTTCCAAATAGGTAACATTTGGCCAGAGATCTTGCGGCTTGTACCACAACACATGTGAAGGATTAGAAATATACTTTTTTAACATCCAGAAATGGAAGACATTGTGAACTCCTTACATCTCTGCTGGCAAAGCAAATCTATATGCAACCTCTTCCACTCTCTAAAAAATCTTGAAGGGTCCAATGAAACTATGTGAAAGCTTCCTTTTCTGACCAAACCTTAGCGTTCCTCGCTTTAGAGAAACTTTCAAAAAAACATGTTTACGCTCCTTAAATTCAAGATCTTTCATTTTAAAATCTGCATAACTCTTCTGTCTACTTCTATCAATCTTCAATCTATCATGAATCTGCTTTACTTTCTCACTAGAATCACTAATAGTAGAAGGACTATAAAAACTCTTAACACCAATCTCCTCCCAACAAATTGGAGTCTTGTAGCTGCGTCCATATAGTGCTTGAATGGTGCCATGCCAATACTGGAATGATAACTATTTTTATACGTGAACTCACATGGAAGACTTTTTAGCCAATCTTTTCTAAAATCTAACACACAAGCTCACAACATATCCTCCAATATTTGGATAGTCCTCTTTGTTTGCCCATCTATTTAAGGATGAAAGCAGTACTAAAATTGAGCGCAGTGCCGAAGGCCTCATTTAGTAGTTACCTAAACTTGCTAATAAACCTTGGATCTCTATCTGAGATGATTGAAACTGGAATTCCATGAATTCTAACCACTTCATCTGTGTACATCCTTGCCAAGTCATCTTTGGCTATTTTCATACTCATTGGTAAGAAATGAGAACCTTTGTCAGTCTATCCACTATGACCTAGATACTGTCCTTGGTATATATGCAATGATCGCAACCTTGTGATGAAGTCCATCGTAATGTGTTCCCAATTCTAATCAGGGATTGCTAGTTGCTGTAAAAGACCCAGACAATTCTTGTGTTCTACTTTGACTTGTTAACATACTAAACATCTTACAAAGAATTCTACCACATCCTTCTTCATACTATTCCACCAATAGTGACTACACAAATTGTAACACACCGAACCCAATTAAGCATGATTGGAGGGTAATTAAGTAAGTTATTCGCTAACTAATGTCGGTTTTATTTAAATAATGGTGTTTAACATTTTATTAGCTAACCTAAGGTAATTTTTGTCTTATTGAGGCTAGTGAGTCATGTTCAGGTCATGGATAAGTAGTTGGATTGACTTTAACCTTAGTTAGGTAGATAAAAGCCCTTTTTCATAATTTCTAATTTCATGGTTTTACATCATACATGTATCATATTGATATCATCGCATTTGGCTTGTTGAGCTCGTCAACTTCGTGCTTGACTTGAATGCATTCGACTTCGTTTGAATTCGTCAAACCCTCATTTGACTTAAAATGAAAATATCTCAAAACATGTGGATTTTCTTACAAACCTCAACAATTTTCATGTGTAAAAGAGTTCAAGTGTACCATACGATCTCTCCTCTCCTCTTAGTTATAGCAACTTTCTTCTTCTTCTCCCATTCTTCTTTCTCCTAGTCACCATGAGCAAGGATTGTGTTTCATGTATGCTCTAAGGTTTGTATTCCATCAGTTCATCTTGTCTCTACCTATCTTCTTTGTTCGAGTTGAAGATATTGGACTATAATGTCTCTCTACAAATTTCCAGTGGTTGTTTTGGGTAAGATTTTTCTCCTCATTACAGATTTTGTAGTTCATGGAGTCAAGAAGACTCCTCTTTCATGCATTCACTCATCTCCTTCCTCATTTTTTACATGCATGGCATTTCGTTTAAAAAATTGGGCATTCCTTCCCAAGTCAAGCCAATAGAAGGAGAAGTGATTTGAACTTTAAGTCAAGGCAAGTATAAGCTAATTAATGTTGAATGCATATTGATATTTTATGAATCTTGTAAGTCTATTTCATCTTTAATGTGCATTTAGCACCATGTCTTTGTTCTTCCAAACTTTTACTGTATGATGAGGTTTCATTAATAGATGATGAATTGTGAATCAAAATAAGAACTTGAGAATGGAAAATGAGAGTAATGGACACTATAAAAATAGCTAGAAAATTTTTGAAGCTTACGGCTAAGCCATAAGCATGCTGCAGCCCAGAATCCAGAGAGCCAAAAATTTAAGAATTCCTTTACAGCTAAGTCGTGGAATGTGCTATGGCTAAGCCGTAGCCCATCTGTGACTTAAACATAGGATATTCTATAGCTAGGCCGTGGTGTGGGTAAATAGTAATGAAATTATGGTTCGGCCATAGTGTAATCCACGGTTAAGCTGTAAGCCATACACAGTTTAGCCGAAAGAACCCTGAAACTTCAGGTTTAATTAGGGACATTCTAAAGACTTTGTAGGACCTTAGTTCTTGGATCCCTTTTACCCTATTCATTGGCCAAATGGAACAATTAAGCACCATGAAGGGTTTTGAGGGCTGAGACTCATTCATGGGGTGTTGTCTATTTGTTTAGCACCTCCCCATGGGTGTTGATTTAAGGGACTTTGATATACATTTCCTACATAATGTGACACCAAAAAGAGACAACTGTCTATCGGATAATTTAAAACTACATCATTATACATGATTAGAAACAATGGAATGAGTAGATTAGGGTCGGTTTATAAATTATCTTGATTCTATTAATTTGAATTGCCTAGCATATTGGATTATCATTATTGTCTTCTATTATGGGAAAGATTTTGAGTTGAATGATCATAGTGTGAATTGATTCTAGTTGAAATGTTTATTGATATACACTCCCTTATTGTCAGAGTTGAATTGAGTAATAATGAATTGAATGTAAATTGAATATATAATGTATGGTTCTCAATGAACGAATTGTACGATTTACTCAAATTCAATCATATGAATCGAAATGGTTTAGCTTTACTCAGCTTTAGCCTTATGATAATCGGCAGGGTTGACCTTGGTCCAGTAAATGAAATGTTGCTACTACAGTTTGCCTTTGGAGCTTCCGGACTCCATGTACGTAGAGACTCAATCATACCTTTGGCTAGGTCGTTGGTGTTCTCAATGCAAAGATTCCTAAAGAGAGGCTATAGCAAATGTAGTAGCCAAATAGTAAAGTATTTCTATTAATTGATTCTTATAACATTCTCATTTCAATGCACAATATGCCTAGTATAATAAATTGACTTCTATGATCATTTGATAATAATTCTTGTAGATACAACGCGTGTTACCTTAATTATGCTTATACTTTGCTGAATGGTCTTATTCAGTCATTGTCAAAATGGTGTTACAGGCTTAGATTCCAATCCCAATCTTGCGAAGATCGATGAGACACAGGAGGGTGTTCATGAGGTCCCTTCAGGCCTTGATGAGTGGACAGTAGAAGAACTTAGACTAAATCCCTCCACGGAGTAAGAAACGCAAGCATCCAAGTCTTGTATTTTGAGAATTTAGGGAATAGGATATCTTGCTTCTGCATTAGTTTTATTTTGTCATGCAGAATTCATGATTTCTCTCACTCTGGGATATGTATATCATTTGTTCATGTTTATAAACTTCATCTTAGTTTTGTATAAGTTACGTTTTATCCACTGTACAAACTTTTCATAATCATGTCATGCAGATATCTTTCTCTTTATTTTGTTACGTTGATGTATTGTTTCATGAATTGATATCTTGGGAATAATGTTACACTTGAAAAAAGCAAAATTTTATTTATGATATTGATATGCTTCTGTGTATTGAATGCTTAGACAAATGTCCGTGAAAAAACCTCATACATGTAAGTATGTGAATATCTCTTATGTAATTCCATTTTGACTCCAGTCCAAGTGTGACTTACATGGAAGTACGTGTGTCATGCCTTGGGATTAGTCCTATACCCATGATTCTTGGGCTCCGGTCGTGACACAAATTTTGATACATCTTCATAATGCCAAAGTGACTGGTGAAACGATAATGGTGCACCTCTGTAAGTATCTCATTATTAGGTCAAAACCCGAACTAATCATAATTTATTATAATTAATCATGTTTTATATTATTTAAAACATAATTTGGCTAATTCAACTCAAATTCCTTGGGATTAGGTTATGGATACGTAGTTGGGTGGGGTTCAAACCTTATATAGGTAGTCAAAGACCTTCTTGTAATCTAGAGTTGCAGGGTTTTGCCTCATGTTAGCATCATATTAATTGCATCATGTGTATTTAATCTTGTGGGTTATCTTTTATATTTGGTGCAGTCCAATTTGGATTCATCTTGGCCTAACTAGAGTCCACTTGACTCAATCTATAAAATTCATAAAACTATTGGACTTGCTGTTAAATTCCATAAGCAAATTGAACTTGCTTCAATTTCCTAAAGATTATGATTTTTAACAGCTTAAATTGCTCCTCCCTCTTCATTCCCTCAAACCCTCTCTTGGAGCATCATCTTCCTCCTTCCTCCTTGCTCTTTTCCTTATCAAATCAGGCCTAAGAGCCTTGCATGCAGGAGCACCAGGTTTCATCCTCTTCTTTCTTCATCCTCTTATGTTTCTTCTCCACTGGGATTCCAGATTTGGTCTCCTCTTCTTCCCTACAGCTTTTTAAGGTAAGGATTCCATTACCACTTTAGTTTTTTGGGTTTAATAGAATCAAGAAGATTCAATTTTGTGACATGCATACATCTAATACCCATTTCATCAATTGCATGTCTTAGGATTGGTTTTATTGAGGTTTTTTCCACTATTAAATCAAAGGAGAAGCTTGATTTGGGTAAAGCATTGAGTTAAGGCAAGTATAAATATATATTTTACTACATGTATGCTTAATTATATTGATTATTGATGAACTCTCTATGAATGCCAATCTACAGCTCTTTCACTCTTTAATTAAAATCATTCAAGTGTTAATGATTAATGTGAATGGAATTATGAATGCATGATAGAAATGAATGGAGGAGAAACTCAATTGTGGTGTTAAGAAGCTATAGAAATGGTTCAGTTGATGAATTGGTGTGGAAGGAGCCAAAAGGGAGAAAGAAGAACTAGTTTGAAATTGATTCCGCTAGGAGCTAAAATGCTCCAGGACTAATCGATCAAACAAGGGTCCAATCTATCAAATTCCACTTCTGGGAGGTGTCCAATCGGACACCTGCCCGATTGATTGGGTATCCTATTTCATTATAAAACTTTGTTTGATTTGTTTTAACATGTGAATCAATTGAGACTTGTTCTAGACTTCTATTAGGACCATAGAGACATGTTTAGAGTTAATCTTTCCTTTAAGACATTAAGTGTAAACAAAGACCATGTAGGGCCTTTGAAATGATATTATAACCTCAAATAAATTAATGTAATGGTAATTAAGTACTAAGAAGGAAGAGTGTAGAGCTGTCACTCATTCTCTCTTGATTTTTTGGTAATTTTCTAGACGTCACGTCATTGGTGTTGGCTTAAGAAGTGGTGTCCATAATTTATATAATGTAATACTAAGATTTTGGTAATATATAGATACTAGACATTTTATGAATATACCATATTGATTAAGGAAACATGTATTATCTGAGTTAGGGTTGGCTAGTAAATATCTTTGTTAATCTCTCAATTCAAATGCATTCATATTGTTAACGTAATACTTGTTTTCAACATGATTCAAATCATGTATCCATTCTTCTTAGTTAAACTTTGGGGCAAAAAACAGAGAGAGAGCTTGTACTGAGAGTGAGCCTGTAAGCTAAGAGAGGGGTAACGAAGGTTGAGAGGGTTTGCGCAATGTTAGCTTATTTAAGTATGCATCGTTTGATTATTGTTACTCTGTTTTATTTTGATTTTATGATTGTATATGATCTCAAGACCGATATACGCTTCTGTATAAGTATAACACGATCGTAATGTATGTTAATTATAAAGTTATGAACCTCGATTGATCTTTATATATTGGGTCGGTACCACTTAGCTTATATCTAAAGGAGGTTTGACTGGACTAACTTAGGGTGTTCTATCTATCACCTATTGCAGTAGCTATGTGAAGAGTTAGTTGGCGCTCTTCAAATAGTTAGAAAAATCTTGGCCCGACCGCTAGGGTGCTCTCTCTTTTGAGAGAAGATAGCCATATTGATGCCAACTAGTACATTACTGTATTCCATTTATGATTCTTTATTGCTTCTTGTTCATACATACAACATGCCTAGCTTCCTTAAATGCTCTTTTTTAATTAATGTCTTTTAATTCAATTTATACATCATGATAGATTTATATACTCTTATATTTACTTAACCATCGTGTTAACAGTGCTGCCCTTAGCGTTACAGGTGCAAAACCTGTTGCTGATGCGGCAATCGATGTAGCCTTAGAGGAAGCCACGGCGGTATCTCGGGGTGTAGATGACTGGAATAAGGATGGCATCTACTACTAGTTGTCCTACGTAGTGCACCGTGGGGTTTATTATAGTTTACATCGGGAGTAGCCATGTTTGGATTTGTGGATAGATCATGCCGTCATTATTATGTTATTTTTGAAATCATAGATTGATGGACATGTTATTTTTTACTTTTGTATATGTTTATGTATCTTTTGTATATCGTGCGCATGTGGTTGAGCTTCTTAAGACACATGGTCTATTAATGAAAGAATGTTTTATTAGTGTTTATGACGACTACAGGTGTACTTCATAGGTTTCTGCTTTACTATTCAATTGATTGATACTTGCTTATGGATCTTCATCACACGTACTTGTGGAATCACCTTTGTGGCATTTCGTATGTGTCTTGATATGGCACGGATCGCCACAGGTTACGTGTGCCATACCGTACCTCGGGATCCACATTAATCTCTAATTCTTAAGTTCGGGCGTGACACTCATTTTTCAATTCCTCTATGTTTGGCACATACAGTTTTTCTTGAAAATAGAGTATACCCTCTAATAGCCTGAAATCTGTTCTGTTACAAATCTGCTCAATCACCCTAACTAACTTAAGATCCTCTTACTATCTGCTTTTAGTTCTTCTCAAAATTCCTTGTTCCCAGAGAAACATATTAGCCAACATAATCCTGCCAATAACTAGCTGAAGACCCACTCTCATATTTAGAAAAATCTCTGCCCAAAACCACTTTACCCTCAAACACGCATTGAACGCTGCCTTTTTACTAGGTGAATTAACAACCACGCTAGCTCTTCTTAAATGATACTTGATTGAAAACTCATAATCTTTGATATATTCCATCTAATGTGTCTGCCTCAAGTTCAACACTACTTGCGTGAACAAGTATTGAAGGCTTTTGTGATTTGTGTGAACTTCATATTTCACACCATATAGGTAATTCCTCCACATCTTTAGTGCAAGAATTAATACTGCATGATCAAAAGCATGGGTGTTGACAGGTAAAAAATTATATCCTCCTCCTCACACACGGGCCTTTGTAAGTCTAGGGGTGGATGTTGACCTATAAGAAATCACAAACATTACAAGTGTTGCAATGAAGACATTAAAATTAAATTCCGAGTTCAAGGGCACATAAGCCATAGAGTTTATGGAATGCTAAATCAACTATAACAACCAGATGTTGAGAGCTGATGCAACTTACTCAGAAGACTTCAGATAAGCTCAGAGTGCAGCAATTCAAATTTTAGAGTTAGTAGACTTCATTTGATCATTCAACTCACCAACTACAAAATTCAATGTTCACTGACTCAAAACCATGAAATTATTGAACATGCTTAAGCTTATGGATTACAAGATTGGTTGAAAATCACATAAAAACTCCAAAACATCCTTAGGAATGATGCTTCAAAGTTTTAAAGCATTTGAACTTCATTTCAGCTCAAACTAAAGCTTCAATGGTCATCTATTAGCTCCTTGGGGTCACTGTAGCGATTGCCACTCCTACATGACAAAACCATCTAAAACTCAGGAGAATGTCTTCAAACACATTTAAGGATTATCCTTTAAAGTTTCAAAACATTTTGTAAGGACCCGAACCCCCACTAATCTTAGTTACATGAATTAACCTTGTTTTATATTGATTAAGACTTGTTGAGGATTAATTTAGTGTGAAACTATTGGGTTTGGGCCTCGGATAGGTAGTTGGGCAGAGTTTTGGACCCCACTTTGGTAATTAAGGGCTTTTTCGTAATTGTCCTTGCACCTCTTGGACACCTCGTCCATTTCCTTATGTGTAATTTATCGCGTAGATCGACTTTTGTGTTGGGCCAGAGTTAATCCGGACTCATCCTGGGCCAATTGAGGTCCTCCAGACTAAACTGAAATTTCTGGAAACAAGTGGGCTTGCATATTACTCTAGGAAAAGTTAAGTTAAAAGGGGAGTCCCACGTACTCTCTCTTTCTTCTCTCGTTCAACTGGTTGGAGCTCTCTTCTTCTGGGTTTCTTTCCTTCTTCTCCTTACAATCGGAGTGCTCGGGGACTTGGGAGTGTGCATGCACAGAGATTGGTTTCCTATCAACCTCTTCTTCCTCCTTTGGGCATTCCCTCTCTCTCTAAGCTACAGACCTAAGAGAACCCATCTCGATTAGAAGTTTTCCCTTAACCACACAGCAAGAGACAGTGGGAGAGGGTTAGAACTATTAGAAAAGGCAAGTACTTGAGCTTATATGCACTGCATGTGTGATTGTTCATTGCATGTTAAGTTAGATCTTCCAATGTTTCCCATTCTAGTTTCTTCTTAATGTGTGTGTGTATGAATCAAGTGGGAATGATGGAAATGGAAATGGGAATAGAGGGTGTGGGAGTACAGGATACCTTAATTGGATACTACTAGTGAGTCCTAGAACCCCCCCTCCTAATATAAGTTCTGTAATGACTGAAATTGGAATTGAGCTATAGAACTGTATACAGGTTTCTGAAGCTTATGGCGAAGCTATGGCTAAGCCGAGAGCATCTACTGCTCAAAGTCTAGAGAGCAGTAGAATGAGATTTTGTACTACAGCTCACTTACAACTACGCCGTGAATTTCACCACGGTTAAGCCGTATCCAGCCCGTAACCTAACCGTAGATCTTTCTACGGCGAGCTTTCCAGAGAGCTCATGGAACCTAGTTTCTTCTACGGCTTGTAGACGGCTGCACCGTGGCATACGTTACGGCTAAGCCGTGACCTCCCCGTACCCTAGCCGTAGGCTTAGCTTGGCTAAGCCGTAGGCCAACATACGGTTGGGCCGTAATTGCGCCGAAAATTCTGATGAATCTCTAACCCCTTTGGCTAAGTCGTAGCCTTGTATACGGCTAAGTCGTAAGAACCCAATGAATGTAGGATGTTAGGATCCTCAATGATCTTGTAGGGCCTTAGTGTTGGTACCTTTCACACCTCCACATTGGGCCACTGGTAACTACATATTGGAATGAATAGATGAATTATGAATGATCTCCCAACGGCAAGTCATGGATGTTGGCATGAGAAAGGGTGTCCCGTATGCAAACTAGGTAATACCAAGGCATGGTAACACAACGACACCAAACGTCTCATGTGTACATCGTGTTGAATGTCCTTGGGGACTATAGGTTACTTATTATAAGGGGGTGAAGGTAGTGATTTCTTGAGTATTCACTCAAGTGGGATGCATCCATATTGTTATGATATATCACCTTCAGCATGATTGTTATCAAATTCATTTCCTCTAGCAAACCCGAGGTAATTCAGGCCTGAGCTTCTAATGAGTGTGTGTCTGACAAGCCAGAGCTTCTACTGAGTGTGTGCTTGTTAACCAAGGGTATAGCCGAGGTTCGAGCCTTGCAGCTCATATGTATATGCTCCGTTTCATTATGTATATGCTTCATTTCCTTATTGCCGTTGTCACAATTATATTCTTAGACTGATGTTCCTTACACATGATATGACTAGTGTGATTGATTCCGAGTCGGCACCACTTAGCTTTTGCCCTTTTGGGTATATGTATGTCACCACTGCAGTAGGTTTACGGAGGGGTTGTCGACGTTCCTTGGGAAGCTAGCCAGATCCCCTAGCGACCCATATGATATGTATGCTCTATTTTAGGAGAATGGAGCCCTGTGGATGCCAATCAGTATGTATGATGTTTCAATTGTAATTCCTCACTCATGCATCATGTTTAGTGATTGTTCTTGTTACTATATTATGTTGTATTAGTCTCATATGCCTCAGTACTTGCTTAACTGTCGTGTTAACAGTGTTACCCTTGGTATTGTAGATCTAGCACCCAGTCCCAACGCGGACACTGACGCGGCCTCGGAGGGTACCCCACTGGTACCTCGGGGTGTAGGCGAATGGATGGATGGCGACGTCTATTACTAGCCATCCTACGGAGTGCGTCTATTCTTGAGATATCATGCTGGGGACTTTTGTATTACACCTTTAAGAACTATTTTGGAATGTACATAAAGACTTTAACTCTACTGTATGTCTATATGTTACTTATGAAAGCATGTGCTCTTGATAATTACTGAGTATTTCGCAGGATGTCGTTTATGATAAATTATGTTTGTACATGTGTCAGCATACCTCACACGTTCCTTTGGAATCTCCCTTGTAGGAATTTGTGCATAATTCTTCAGGGCACGGATTTCTACGAGATTACGTATCCATGCCCTGGGGGCCCACTCAAATCCCCAAATTCCCGGGATCGGGGCGTGACACATTTAAACATCATCTGGAGCCAAACTCAGTTCAGGGTTGTCTACCAAGCTATTTTGGGGTCACCTTGGAAAGTGATACCTCATGAAGACCAAATCAGTTGAAACTGTTGGAGAAAGTTCAAATTATATTCAAGATAGGCTATGTAAAATCTCAAGTCAAATAGATGTCATTTGACCTAAGTTTAAAAAACATGTCAACTTCGGGTTAGTGACCCCAAACCTTGGGGTCGTGACCAAGGTCTTGCCTCCAGGAGGCCAAAGCTGGTGAAAATTGAATTAGAAGCTCAAAATGTGGTCAAGGTTAACTCTTCAAAATTTCAAATCGATTAGACATCATTTGGGTGGAAAATAAACTGGCCGCTTGCAATGTGAGGAAAACATTAACTTAGAATACACAACAAATGGGCCATAGATCAAAATCCTACGTATACAAATCCAAATTATATGAAATTTGGATAAAAACTTCAAGATCCTCTTAACATCAATCCCTCTAAGTTTTAAGTCAATCTGAGGTCATTTGGGCCTCAAACAGTTAAAACAATGGCCCATTTTCATGAAAATTCAAAGGGAGGGTTGACCAACTTCAAAAAGTCAAAACATGATGAAATCTTTATTAGACCTCAAAATGGTCCTAGAAAATTTCCCTCCAAGTTTTATGAAGATTAGAAATTATTCAGGCCTCAAACTGATGAAAACGAGTCACATATGCAAAAACTCTAAAATTGGGCTTGTCTATAACTGTGGCCATAGTTACAGACACCTGTAAAGGAGTTACATATGGTTTTTGGAGGTTATTTTATGTTATTTTGAAATATGACTTCCACAAAATTATTGGGAACCATCCCGACTCCCTCTGAAGCCTATAAAAGGTGCACTTGGGCTTAGAAAAAGGGCAAGAAGTAGGATTCCAAAGTTTTCACAAGATTCTAAAGCTCTGTACAAGGGCTTCTTCAAACACTTAGTTTGCAACTCCCTCCATTCTTCTTCCTCTCATGAGCTTAAGGTGAGAAATGAGTTTGAGGAAGAAGATGCGCATCACTATTGCCCATAAAGGATGCGTTTCAAGGCTACCAAGTGCCAAAGGTGTTCAATGGGATGAAATTGTTTTCTTTGGTTCTCCTACTTAAAGGGGTTTTAGGCAATCCCCAAAGGTTGTGAATGAACCTTTTTAGGTTTCATTCTGCTCCTTGAAAGCCATAGGATTAGAATGACACAGCTTAGGCCTTAATTGCTTGTACTAAAGCAACCCTTCCGGATTTGCACAAAAGCGATCCATAAAACCAAAGTGGTGACTACCAAAGACCGCAGATGATTTTATGGTTGAATTCAACACCTTTGGTGATCATCCAATGCTCCTGAAGTCAGAAGACACAAGTTTCAGCAGTTCGGAAATACTAAAGAAGCAAATAAAGATGAAACGGGGACAAAAGTGGTTGAAACGGCCACTCTTTGTTAATGACTATGGGCCATGTTCACTAACAGGGGTTAGTGACCATGAGCCATAGTCACTAACTCCCTGTCTTGATTTTGTTTCATTTTTCCCTTTTTTCATTAATTTCTCTAACTTTTCTAATTTGGATTATGTTAGAGACCAGAGGGAGGGGTTGTAATTTTCTAACACTTGTACAAATTTGCAACCCCGAGGTCAGAGATTGGACCCATGTAAACAAAAGGGTATTTAATGATGATCTATAGTTATTTTCCCATTCTTTTACGTGTTTGAATGTTTGAATGTTGTACTTGCTTCCATGGTATTCATCATCATTTTGAGCGCGATCAGAAGATTAGCGCTGTCTGTGGGAATATTGCTCTAATTTGTGATCAAAGTAGACTAAAGACATGAAAAAGTGCCAAAATGCACGAAAAAGTGCTGCTGTGAGCTTGTGACCACAGGATGCTGTGTAAAATGGCTTATAATCGTAGAATGCTGTGTAAGATGAGCTGTGACCATAGAGTGCTATGAAAATCAGGTAGTGACCATGGATCTATAGTTACAGACTTGTTTTGACCGTAGTTTGACTTGTTTGACTTTGAAGACACCGTATTCAAGACCTTTGATGTCTATGATGGGTTTTAGAGCTTTTATGGAGGAACTTTGCACTTTGAAATGCATAACTTGTAAGCTTAAATAGAGGAACCTTACACCTTGAAGTGTATGGACCAAATAAACACCCTTGTATGAAATGAAAGAGTATTGATTCAGTCCAAAATGCTTTACATTATTGGTTGTAGGATCGCTAGTTTTTCTATAAGACCTGACAAATGTTTATAATAAATCAGTCATACGAACATTGACATTTGTAGTTATGCATTTGTTTGGAATCTTACACTGATGGATCCCATATGATCATTATGGTTGTGGTGCAAGTTTTGATCCTATGGGTCGTACCCCTTTGGTTGGATCCAACTCTCTCTCGCTTATAAGTCTGACTATATAGTCTCAAAATGCTGCCAAAATTTTGGTACCTAGGACTAGTTAGCATAGCATGGTTTTCAGTCTAACCACATAGTCCCGAAATGCTTCCAAAATTCTGGTAGCTAGGACTGGTTAGTATATCACAATAAGATTGAGTTCATGCCTATTTTTGACCATTTCGGTTCATCCAATAAGGAGATCATGTTGGTTCAGAAGGCATTCATAAACCATTTATGTGAGCCCAAGAGGTATCCATGTTGGTTATGAGATTGATATAGTCCTTTGAGCTTGTTTTTGCAGAAAATATCAATGAGTTCCTTAATCATTACCTTTGATGAAGCTAAGGAGAGGCTGTTCAAAATCTCCATGATCCAGACAGTCTATCTACAAGAACTCCTAAGTGGGCCCAGATTGACCCTATTACTCCTACATTAAGGGCCTTAGTCTTTCAGAGGCTCTTTACTCTTACGAGCTCAGCTACTTCTTTTTATCTGAACGAGTCATCAGTGACCTCGAAGTCTACCAAGAAGACTAAAGTTCTTATATCTTAGGTTTCCAAATATGCCCAATACCCATTTGAGACTTCTACTAGGGTTTAGGAGGAACTTAAACTCAAGATGTAGTTAGAAGGCAGTAGTCTTCACGTCATCAACCCTCGTCTGGGGGCAAGATGTGTTTGATTCATAGATCACAAACCAATGGTTCTTAGCATGCCTTGTGGCAAGCTGCCCAGGGTTCAAATTCATCATCAACTTAACCTAAGCTGTGGGTCATCAATAATCAAATGCTTCAAGCATTGGAGGACCTTCGGTAGTTCTTTACTTGTAAGAAGGTCTGAAGGATGCATCCATCCTTGGATGAAGCATGTGGTCATCTTAACCACGTACTTCAAAACCCAGCAACGCTAAGAGCAAACCCTTGGCCTTACTTTGAAAGAACACCTTCTACCCTTTAACTTGGAAAGAGGAATGAAGGCTTGGCGAAAGGCGTCTACCTTCGATCATTGTAACACCTACCCAGCTATCTTTACCTCAGCATCTGTCATATGCTACTCAAAATAAAAAAAGAACTAAGCTGTTAGTTATCTTTAATACGACCGATCTCACTCACTTCAAAGACTCACTCTAGTAGAAAAGAGAGAAAAAGAAAAAAAAACAAAAGAGGTGCTATTGACATCCTCTTGTTTCCTACTTCCAATCTAATGGATTGGGAAAGAGTAACTAGCATTTCAGGGCCGCTCGTGGCCAAATTCAAAGATGAAACCTTAGCAGCGCAGCTAGCCAATGAAGTTAAAAGGAAAGTCTTCACTCGCTACAAAGAGCAGACTAAAAAGCTGTCTCAGCGTAAGATCACTCAAAAGTGAGTGGTCAAAGAAGATGATCCTAACTTGACCTCATCTTACATGGTTGGGCTAGGTTTTGCTTGAAGAGTGACTCGAAGTATTGCTCGGACTCAATCACAAGGTTTAAATTCAAACTCTCATTCTAGCAAGACTTCTGAAAGTCATGTCCAGAGTGACTCTAAAGATGATCTTATCACAATCTTGGATATGGAAGATAGCTTGTGTACTCCTCAGGTATTGACATCGTCCTAACCCCGTCAGTATACCATGTTTATGGCTGAGGAGAGTGGAACTAGCAAAGATGGAAACGACGATGCTGGCGGTGACAAAAATGCCGGCAAAGAGGATGTTGGTGAAAATAAAGATGATAATGTTAGTGATGTTGTAAAACAAAAAAGAGCTAAGATTGATCATATAATTGCCCAATTGAAAATCTTAACAGATAACCTAGGTGGTTCGGTCGAGGCTTAGACAAATCCTCTTTTTGTTCATAGAAAAGTACAAGCAATGATCAGAAAGAATGCAACTAAAATTGATCTACTCATGGCTCAAATCCAATCCTTGATAGATAAGATGACGGTTGTGGGTTCTTCTAGTGATCATTTGTCAATCCTGGATCTTCACACATATCTAAAAAACATGTAACCTTTAAGGAGGTTAAAGAGATTTTGACAAATCCAAAGGTGGAGACTAGGATGAAAAAGAAGGGTATCACACCAAAGTACCTTCTGGAGTTCGATCTTGTTCCATTTCTGCCAAACTATAAGCTCCCTACTTTCTAGCCATACCTTGAGAAGGGGTTAGCTTATTAGCACATTGTGCATTTCAAATCACTTCTTAGAAGTTTGCCAGAATTGGTCACATTGAAAATTAGGCTATTTTTTAGCACACGGAAGGGAGTTGCCTTTGATTGGTACATGCAGTTACAAGAAATCTCTTTCATAACATGGCCACTCAGAGAAGAAAAGTTCGTGTTCCACTTCCAAGAGGAGGATTAGATAGTCACCTTTGCCATGCTTAATAGCACGAGGCAGGGAGACAATGAAACTCCTAGGGCCTTTTTCAATAAATGGATAGTATTATCCTATAGATGCTTGGAACAACCATATTAAAGGTTAACAATTGAAATGCGTAAAACCAATTTGCTACTAGAAGTTAAGGCTATTGTAGTTAGTAAAAAAACTAAGTCTCTAGCCCGATTGGTTAATGTTACCACTGATATAGAACTGACTCTCAATAAGATCAATCAAAAGAAGGCAAACTCTCGAAAAATAGAGCCGTTTTCATCTTTTAAAGCAAAATCAAAGAAGGAGCAAAAAGTCTTCTATGTGCAAACCTCCAAACCTTCTCAAAAGCTTTAAAAAACAAAGAATGATAAAACTAGGAAGGAGGAATATGAGAAAAGGAAGAAAACTAAGTATCCTTTTGATGGAGAAATTGAAGTCATCTCCGGTCATTAATGGATAACAATAAAATTGAACTTCCCTCAATGAAGAAACCAAAATAGGTGGGTCGTGTCAATGATTCCAATTATTGTGCATATATCGGATGGTTTCACATCCTCTCAAAGATTGCTTCGTTCTAAAAGAAAAAGTCAAAGAGATGTGGATGAACATAGTGATAACTTTTGACTGGAAGTATGATCCTACTCTAGTTAACATGATCTCCTTTGGACAGTTTTCACCTGTTGTGGTACCTTCTCCACCGAAACCAATGACGATTGAGTTTTGTTTTGTCAATGCAACACATAATGAAGAAGGTCTGATACTAGTTAAGACCTCTTCAGAAGAAGACATGTGGGTCCATCTTGACCTGGTAAATGATGAAGGTGGGGAAACGGTTAAAACCAAACCCACACCAGTAGAAAGAAAGAATGTTAAACGCCAACTAAAAAACTTACAAAAAGTTGCCTCGAACCGCTTGATAAAGCTAGAAAAATAAGCTAAAGAGAAGAAGGAAAAGTGATGGAAGCTTCCGCTTTGGATTCTAAGTCAGTCAGAGGTCATTTTACTTTGGCTGACGTCGTCATTCCAATTCCAAAAGATGAGAAAGAACCACTAATATCCAACTGTAATAGGATATCATGGGACTGTACACCTTCCACTTCAGATAATGAGGAAGATTGGTTAGACTTTCCTGACTTTGATGATGATTAGTGGATTGATGATTACTTCATTGATGAATACCTCTCCGATGAGGATGAGAGCTTTGAACAAACTTTTGATCCTGAAATAGGTACTCTTAACATCAAACATGGCCTTAACACACTATGAGTGGCTCTGTATGATCTGTATAAATAGAGTGCAAGTGGTTGGTCGTGTGATCCTCCTCCTTTTCCACTACCTCCAGAGATTCATCTAGATCCATTGCCTTTGGTTGAATCTGATCGGAAACAACAACATCAAGCATCGTCTTCTAGTTCTTAAGTGGTAACTTCAATACCAAATGGTTCTCCTGAACCAAGTGTTAAGCTAACTTCTTCGAAGTCGGACTCTGAGCCAAGCACTTAACTCATTAACTCCTAAGCATATTGTGAGCTTGAGTCGCAAGAGGAACATAATGAACTTAATGTTAGCAGTCCTGTTGTACCTCAGGAAGTCTTCTAAGTTCAGGATAATCTATCTAATTTGGAAGAAAAAATGCTATTAGCACCTACTTTGGTAGTCATTAACGCTTCTGTTGATGAACCTTTAACATCTCAAGTCACTTCTGACAATGCAAATCAAGAGCTAGGCTTAGAATAAGTTAGCCAGCTCTTTGCTGAACCTGAATAAGTCAATGCCGTAAGTAAAGAAACTCATAAAGAGGTTGACCGAAACAACATAGTCAACGACAGTACTTGCTCCGGTCACAATTATAGAGTCAACTATGATAGACCTTCTTCTTCTTCTTTTGTAAATCCTTCGAGGAATAATCCAAATGTAAATGTAACTTCTTCACAATCAAATGCTAATAAAAGGGCATCAGAGCAATTCACGTATGATGTTGTTGAACACCTTAAGCACAGACCTACACGAGTTCATATTTTTTATCTTTTGCAGATATTTGAGGAGATTCATAACAACTTCATATGAGCTCTACAGGTTTTAAATACCAACAATCAAACTCATGTAGGGCAAGTCCATCAGATAGTGAAGAACTATCTTCCAAAAGGCTTCAGAAGTAATGTATGGAATGTCTTTCCATTCACAATGCTTCCAAGGCCACCATTTCCTTCGCCAAAGATAATCTCCTTTTTAAGCAACATGAAGTGCACAAGGCCACTCTACTTCACGGCCTACATCAAGGACATACCTGTTCAGAGAGTTCAAGTTAACCTAGGATTAACTCTAAACCTTATCACAATCATAGCTCTTCAAGAATTTGGCATCCTGGTGAGCAAGCTATTGGCTACCAAAACTTTGATCCAAGGCTATGATGGAGAAGTCCAGGATCCGATTAGCAAGATTTGGATTTAGTTCCAGCTAGGTGATCTAACTTTAGAAGCTACTTTGCACATGGTAAAAACTCGTGCTTACTACATCATCCTTTTGGGAAGGCGATGGCTTCATGACTATTCCATAGTACCTCCCACTTTCCATCAATTCCTCAAATATGTTGATGATGAAGGTAATGTGCATCGTGTCTTTGTAGATGAAAAGTCATTTAAAAGAAAAGAGGTCTACTTCATCGATGCAGCTATGTATCAGGAAAGACCTGCAAAGTCTACACTAGATGCAATCAACACTTCTCTGGATGATGATCCTGCAGAGCCCTTCACCATCTTAACAGAAAAGAAAATTTATCTAGGGTTTGGCAAAAGATCTGAGCCCGCCAAAAACTTTGAGTCTACAAAGAAGCTAGCGGTCAAATTTGTGGATACCAAAGCTCCTTTGGTGATCAAGGTCAAATCTAAAATCAAACAGTCAGATCAACCTTTAGTCATATCCACAAAGCCAACTAGGACAAAGCAAGTAGGCCTAGTTATTCATAAAAGCAAGGCATGTAGACCAGCACTGTATATAGCGCCTGCTTGGAACTCAACAATGCCACTAATTAAGTACTTTTCGATGTTAATGAGGAATGGCAAACCACCTGTTGCAAGACAGCAAAGGCTCTCTTATCCAATGAACATGGTTTCTTTGGTTGGTGACATAGATTTTAACCAAGAAAACAACGATGTACCTCCTTTTGTCAAGAGAATCTCACCAGTGAGGCTTGATTCTCCTCTCATTTTCAGCCAACTCATGTTGACTTCACAATGCAAGGTGAGTCATCTTACAGCTACCTCAATAGATGGCTTCACTAGGTTGAAAAATTTGAAAATCCTCCACACTACTCAGTATGGAATCATCTGTACAGGATAGGCTTAAGGCGGGCTATGCAGCTTGACACTAGCAATGGAATTTCAAACCTTTGATAAGACATCTCGAATTGTTTCATCTATTGAAGTGCACTCTACCATCTATGCAGAAAATCTAGACAGACGCACCCAGTGCATGTTGTCTCGGCGGTCAGCGATTCACATTTTGAGTCAGATTCTGAGGACATGTATTCTATTGTAGATTGGGATCCTCCACTCTTGCCGTGCCCCACTCCACCTCAAATCTATGATTTCGGAGGTGCTTAACTCTTTGTACCTCCATCCTTGCAACATAATCACTCAATAGTCTTCCATTGAGCCGAAGATACTTCTATTTCTTATCCCATTGATAAAATTACGAATGATGGGAGAATAAGGCTTGACATCTACAATCTTGTGGTCTGCAACATGATGAAGAACATGGGGTATAATCTCAAAAAGGCCACTGGACTCAGAGTGAGTACTCAGGTCCCTTTCGATGCCTTCACTCTAGAAATGAAAGAAGATCACCAAAGAGGGCGTAGAATTGAATAGTCGTGACATTGCATAGGATACGTTTCTTATAACAATGTTCCTAAGCCAAATCAAAACTTCAAAGTAATGTTAGTTTTCTTCACCAAAGAATATTCCTCATCCTACTTTTGTAAGTTCTCAAATCAAAAGAAAAGAACTTGATGTGTATGTGAGTTTCTTGCGAGAGTTTATGGATTGTTTTGCATGGACCTATGCAGATATGCGAGGTCTCGATCTAAGAATTTTTGTGCACTAGTTGAGGATAGAGAAGATGCTAAACCTCTAAAGTAGGAACAAAGAAAGACAAAACCAAAAATCATGGACAGGATAGAAAAAGAAGTCTAGAAGCTCAGGGATGTTGGCTTCATCCGTGAAGAGAATTACCCTAATTGGTTGGCCAACATAGTGCTAGCCACCAAGAAGAATGGGCAAATCAGAGTTTGCATCAATTTCGAAGATCTGGACAAAGCTTGTCCTAAATATGATTTCCCATGACTCGTGCCATAAATCATGATTGATAATACTTTTGGATTTGAAAGAATGTCATTCATGGATGGATTTTTAGGATACAAACAAATAAAGATGTGTAAGGAGGATAAGAAGCACACATCCTTTGGAAGCCCCTTTGGCGTGCATTGCTACATTGTCATGCCCTTTGGTCTTACGAATTCGAGAGCCACATATTAGAGGGCGATGATGAAAATCTTCAAAGACATGCAGTATAAGTTTGTTAATGCTATGTCGACAATTTGGCGGTCAAGAGCAAACAAAAGTCAGACCATCAAGTTGATCTTTGCAAAATCTTTGAAAGGTTACAAAAATGTTTCTTTGGAGTCTCCTATAGGAATTTCTTCAGACTCGCGGTTCAAAAAGGCAGCATCGAATTGTATCCAGTCAAAGCCATATTAGAGATGCCTTCTCCAAGAACTCTCAAAGAACTCAAAGGATTGCAAGGTAGGCTTGCTTACATCCACTGGTTCATCTCAAACTTATCTATGAAATGTAGAGCATTCTCTAGACTTATGAAGAAAGGAGTTGAATTTGTTTGGAATAAATCTTATGATGATGCCTTTCAAGATATCAAATATACCTCACAAACCCACTAGTTCTTTCAACTTTGATTCTAAGCAAACCTTTAATCCTCTAAACTCGAGTTTTTGATCACTCCTTGGGAGCATTATTAGCTCAAAAGAATGACGAGGGTAAGGAGGTAGCTCTTTACTATTTATCATGAATGCTAATAGGTGTTGAACATAACTATCATCAGTGGAAAAAGAATATCTCAATTGAAGTTTGCAATATAGAAACTACATCACTACATCCTCTCTAATGTGGTGTACTTGGTTTCCAACATAAACCCATTGAAGACACTTGTGATGAAAGCTAGTGCATTGAGTGATTGTTTAGCCAAATGGTCTATTCTTCTTTCTCAATATGACATCAGATACACTTCTACAAAGGTAGTGAAAGGATAGACTTTCTCTGATTTTTTACTAGAACATCCACTTTCGGAGGATTCTAAATTCAAAGAAAATTGCCTGATAAGCTAGTCTTCTTTATTGAATAATTATGGAAACCCACCATCGATCAAAACTTACATTGGATCATGCATTTTGATAGAGCTTCCAGAACTAATGAGTTAGGAGATCTAAGTTAAAGGGTTGGAATCATTTTCTGCAGCCTAGAAAGATTTAGAAAGATTCTTTGTCCCTCACTCTTACTTACTGATCAGGCCATGTTTAAACAATGTGACAGAATACATAACATTGATTATGTGTCTCACGTTAGCCATGGAGTCAGGCATCAATATGCTTGGAGTCTATGGAGATTCGCAACTCGTAATCAAACAAATGAAGCTTGAATATGAAGTGAAGAAACCAGATTTGCTTCCATTCTTCAATAAAGCCTGTGAACTCAAGAAAAGATTCGTGTTGATCATTCACCTCATTCCAAGATATTAAAATGTCAAGGTGGGTGCATTAGTGGGATTGGCGGCATAAATGTCAATCCCTGAAGATGACAGAATGGTGTTGGAAGTAGTTAAAAGAAGACTTTTACCCCCACTTAACACCTATAAAGCAGTAGCAGATTGCTTTGATGTAATGAGGAATTGGATTTCATCTTTCCAAAACTCGTTTAGAGACCGGAGAGACCTTTTATTGATTACATAATTCATGGTGGCTTGTTAGAGAATACTAAGGATATAATTAGTATTCAAAGACGAGCTTTGAAATTTCACTTCGATTTGCCTTCAAAGATCCTCTACCGCAAGTCATATGATGGAGTTCTTTTTATTACTTATCACCAAAAGAAGCAAATCAAGTACTCAAAGAAATTCATTCTGGCTTATGAGGTGTTTACGAAGCTGGACTAAAGCTTCACGATCAAGTTTGAAGTTAGGCCACTGCTGGCCTACCATTGTGTCTGACGCCATCAATTTTGCAAAGAAATGTAATGAATGCAAATCCATGGCAATTACATCCATCAACCGCCTAAATATATGCATCCTATGTCTACCTCTTGCCCATTTGAGGCTTGGGGGATGGACATTGTTGGCAAAATCAATCCGCCATCAAAAGGTGGTCATCAATTCATACTGGTCGCAGAAGTCAAAACAAATGTAGTCCTTAGCTTCTTGAAGACTCATATCATTTGTCGTTTTAGGGTTTCTAAACATCACATCGTGACAAAGGTCCTCAATTTAACAATGACAAATTCTACAGATTTTGTGATAAATATGGAATTTAATGTTCTCTTTCCATGACATATAACCCAGCAGCTAATGGAGTTACTGAAGCTTTCAACAAGACTATTTACAAAACTCTAAAGAAAATGGTCTCTAACAACAACATGAGTTGGAGTACCAAACTTCCTGAAGCTTGGTGGGCCTCCAAAACTACAATTTGTGGTCCAACCAAATCAACCCCTTATTCCTTGGTTTATGGCTGTGAAGCTAGGATACCTTTGGAAATTCAACTTCCTTTTCTTTATGTAGCCGTGATAAACAAATAAATTGAAAAAAAACGCCAAGCTCAAATGTCAAGAGTTAGAAAACCTTGACAAGAAAAAGCTTGTTGCTTGACAGAGCATCTAGATATATCAAACTCGTATGGGTGGGTCTTTCGACAATAAGATCAAGTACAGAGCTTATAAGAATGGACACTTAGTCCTTGCAGTCAAGAGTCCCATGTTCTTGACACACATGTCGAAAGGTAAATTTGAATCCAAATGGGAAAGACCTTTTATTATCAACAAGGTCTATTTCAACAGCGCCTACACACTTCTTACACTCGAAGGAGAAGATGCGTGATGCCTATTAATGGAAAACTCTTAAAGAAATGCTATACTTGAATGCCATTGGCATACCCAAACCATGTATAGTGTATCCCAAAATCCTTTGGTTTTAAGCCTTACAACTTATGACTCATAACAAAACTTCCCTTAGACTTCTATATATTGACCACGAGAATAATATCCTTTGGCCCCTCTAGTCAACTCTCATTACCTGGACAATTTCCCTACAAAACTCATCGTAATATTCTGCTGTATAGATCAAGTCCTTTTGTGGTCCCTGTGTAGCAAACATGAGTTATATGGAACAAGTCTTTGTAGACCCCATGTGGCTAACCTTCAGCTATATAGAACAAGTCTTTTTACAGACCCCATATGGCTATTTTTGGTTGTATGGAATAAGTTTTTTTGTAGATCTCATATAACTAAAATCCAAATAAAACCAAAAACCAAATTTCTTTCCTAAGAAACAAGTCAAGGACCGAGGAAAAAGCCTCCCACATGGGCAGTGGATAACGTTTACTTTGTTTGACCCCTTTCGAGATTTAAAAGGATTAAGTCATGGACCCTAGAGAAAGCCTCACACATGGGCACCAGATAAAGTCCACCTATATGACTTCTTTTCTTTGCTGATTTGTAGATCCAAAAGATCACAAGTCACGCCTACATACAAGTCTGAGAAAACAAACCATATAAACCATACCAAACAAACCACCCATACAAAGCATACCAAACAAAACATCCATAAAAACCACATCAAACATCCATACAAAATGAATCCACACATTCCATACCAATGACAAAATGGAGTCAAAAGAAGATTTTTTCCATTGATATTCATTTGAAGTTTAATGTAATGAATGAAGTAAAAAATACATGGCCACCTAGGCTGATCAAAATAAAAAGAGCCAAAAAGGAGTTGCGGCAATAAAGATGTAGTCTAGGAATTTCTCAAGTCTCCTCCTCGCGTTGAGAACTTCATCCTTCACTACGTGCCCTATATAGTTTACATGAACTAGGATAGCACCATCAATGCCAATCTTATCTAGCTTGATATTAATTTCATTGTCGAGGGATTGAACAAAGTCATTCAAGGCTATTTGCTTTGCCCTTACTTTGGTGAGAAGGCTATCTCTACAGGCATTGTTCTTTGAACTAGACTTCTTCAAACCATTTTTGATGCTTTGAAGCTTTTGAGCATTATCTTCCAAGGCTGAAAGCTATTGCTATCGTGTGGTGATTCATTGTTGCAGGTGTTCATGTTCATCTCTGCGCATGCTCATTTCTTGTGCTACCTGGACATTTACCTCATCAACCACTTTAGCTTCTTTCACAGCGTTTTCAATTTCATTCGCAAATTGAATCTTTTCTATCAAGACTTCATCTTGAAAGGCCTTGGTATAGTCCACACCATTGTCCCAGGCAACTTTCTTCTTGAGCTTGCCAAATAGGACCACAAAAGCACCTTGGAGGGTGCTTAAATCAGCCTCAGTAGTAGAACGTACTTAATTGTAAGATCCTCTTACAAAATTGTATATAAGATACTGTAAAGCATTATCTTCATGGCTCCTTTGATAGTAGAATCAGGTTTGGGAGCATCGCTAAAAAAATTTAGCTCTTGGTGTGTAGATGGACTTGACTCATGCTCTTGTGAATTTGATTGAGTTTAGGAGCCTGATTGTCATCCTCCCCCTTCTTAGCACTTACACCCACACCCCTATGAACAGTTAATGCTTTTTCACGAAGCGATCCTTGTGAAGACAAAGTGGTGGAAGGATCCTAATGTGGAAATGGTGTTACTGTAACATTCAATAATACACTGCTGTAACCTTTGCCCTTAGTAGCTGAAGCTTTGTCTGATATTTTCGACACAACTAGGCCTTCGACTCTTTTTGTTGGTGTCAATTACTCAGCCCTAAAATGTACTCATGAGGGCGTCAAGGCCCTAGGTGGCATGAAGCTATGGGTAATTGACATAGCGGGTTCATCATCCTCCACAAGATCCGCAGCCTCATATTCAAGAACAAACTTCTTTTCGGTAGAAAGGCCGGTTTTCATAGTAATTGCTTCATGGAGTTATTTCAATATCAACCTCCTCTATATCCACTCCAATGGGTTCAACATTTGACTCCATTTGGACACTAAGGCTGCATCAGTCCTTAGCACATCAGTGGCTGTAGGCAATTCACTTGAATGTGATCCTAATTCTAAATCAAGACTCACTAGTGGGATCATAGTTGGCACAGGGGCATAGTGTAAATAAGTCGCAAAGCAAGTACTAATGACAACTCTGGCTTGTTATTTACAGTTTTGGTTAGCGAATTTAAGGAGGAGGAATCTTCTATTCCCTAGTGTAGATCTCTTTTCAAAGAACTATATAGAGATGTTTCAAAGTATTCACTATGAATGGAGATATTTTCCAATTTAATTGGAGCTTCGATACCCTCTTTTTCTATTAGCTCCTAAATTGGCGACCCGAAGGGCATTATACCTGATGTGGGAGGCACAACAGGGGCGCTTTGGTGCATTTGGATACCTAAAAAGGAACCAAGAAAAGGGGGTAAAATAAAGATATTGTAATAAAATTTTCAACTTTCAATATTCAAGTCAAAGTTTACCTTAGAGAGTTGGTTTTGTAGTAATCACCTCGGTTATGCTTGGAATTTCTCCTTCTTCCATTGCAACATCAACAGTTGGTCCCTCAGAGACCTTTGGCAGAATCTCTTATTGTTCTGTTTGAGGGACAATATCTTTTTCAGAAGTAGGTATCTCTGGTTCAGAGGGATTTACACTACTTGGTTCTTCCCTAGAGACATGTTCACCAACTCTGCAAATGTCGACTACTCCTCCAATGGCAGCGCCAAAATAAACTTCGCCGCTACTTACTTATTCAAAAGATGCCTCCATGGATACATCACTACCAGTTATCTTATTAATAGCAGTGGCAGCACCCAGATTATCGCCAGATTTCTCCACGGCAATGGACTCTACAGGCACATCCATTACAGTCTTTCTCTTGGACTCAGGCATCATTACCTAGTCAAATATGTCCTTTTTAAAGTCAAACTTGATATTGATTTCGCTATTAGTTCTATCTTCAGTGGTGGGGGTATCAAAACCCCTCCCCCTCTCGTCTGCATCATCAGAAGTATACTCCTCCACAATTTTAGTCATCTTCTGCGAGACTCCTCCAACGGCTGAAGTTTGAACTTGTAAGGCTGTAAGATAAAGTGCAGCTGTCAGGACCAAAAAAGAAAAAAGGAGGGCGGGCGGGGGGGGGGGGGGGGGGGGGGGGAAGGACAAGTAAAAATTTCATAAAACAAAAGAAAGATACTTACCAGCGTTAGCCTTTGGGAGTGACGATTTCCAGGGATCTTAGCTTTCCTCTTTTTCGATGGAGTCCCTTTGCTACTAGGAGCTCTAGTTACATTCTTCAGCATCTTGCTGGCAACTTCCTATGAAGGATTGGGCCCACTGGAGGTTTCAAAAATGAGACAACAGTGGCCTTGTTAGATTTTGTGGACTCAATCCATCAGTTGATGTAATAAATCGATTAATTTCTTTATTTATCAATAAAATCATGTTTTACTTTGATGAGATGAATGTTATTTTACTACTTCATGCACATGACCAATGCATATGACATAATGGTTCATGAGTTGAACCGAGTCCCATTAGTATATTAGATGTGATATATGTGCATGGATGAGATCCACACGCGGGAGATATATGTCACAAATCTTATACTTAAATAGCTTCACAACCAGTAATGAGACTGGGCATCTCATTTGATAAGGTTGCAGCACTTTGATCACTATGAGATAGTGTGATTTGTCTCGATCATCAGAATGTAAGATTCTGGATCACGATGCTGGTACATTGGATGTATTAAAGGACCATGAGATGCACCTTATGGAATTCTGTCTCAATAATAAGGTATGCTCTCATAATTCCCTAGCAATAGGCTCTCAATCCTGAGACATTGATGAACTCAAGTTTCTATCTATTCATTTGCTTTGAGTCACCAATGAGTGAGGCCGACTGTAGGTTAACACCTCGGTGTCTTGGGTATGTGGTAGTAGAACTGTGGGAACGTTGAATGATCAAGATGGAATCTATCTCTATTATCCCCTTGTGCCAATTAATGGATTTGTCATTAGTAAGTGCGCATCCATCTCAATTAAGAGTTAATTGGATGGTACTGATGATTACTGTAATTAATTGGGGCTCAAGGATAATAAGATGTGGAACTTAGATTGGAAGAGACAGATTTATTCCAATTATCTACGGATATTGATAGAAGGGCCTACTTGTGGTAATTGAGAAGTTTAGGGTTTTCATTGTAATTTTTTCTTAAGATTGGAGTGCAATTGCATTTATATAGTGGTGTTATTTGCAATTAACTGTGGCCCGGATTGCACATGAGATGTGGAGTCGCGGTGTTCCAGTTGGAGCCAGCTTTCTAAGGAATCCCTAGTGGTCCCCACGCTAGCCCAAGTATTGGAAAATACTAATCCGACTTGAACTCTAGAAAGAAGGGATTAGAAAGGAGAAAGTTGCTAATTGCTTTGGAAGTAAGACTTCTATTTCAATTAAGCAAGGAAGAGATTTGAAAATATATATAAAATCTCTTAGACGTCCAATAAGGGTTACTCTCACGCCCAAAAACCCTGTTCGTGCAAGAGTTGCACGAGTTTCTCTCTCCTTCTCTCTTCTAGTTCCTTGGAGTTTCGAGTTGGGATTTCTCTTGGAGATTCCACCAATCTTCTTGAGAAAAGAAATCCAATTCGAGTCATAGCGTGGAAGGCTAAGAGGTGTTAAAGATTCTCATCATCAAGTAGAGTTGCAACTTCTCCATTAGAGCACTACGGATCTCCAAAGGTATGATCTACTCTTGCATGTCGTAGATTATTATGGATGTTTAGTGCTGTTTGATTCTGTCTTTTAGATAGAATATTTACTATACATGGTCACGAGATTGAGGGTAATGTATCCTGGATTGGGTTTTTGGTCTTATGGATAGTTGATCCCTGTATCAAGTGGGTCAAAAGTTTTGAAAATCCATCCACTAGACCCACCTACTTCCAACATAAACATGAGTAACGAATCATAAACAAGATATTATATATACTAGTTGGCATCCACGAGGCTATATTCCCAAAAAAGAGCATATCATCTAGAGAGAGCATGCATATGGGATGTTAAGGGATCAGACTGGCTTCCCGAGGAGCGCTGACAACTCCTCCATGGACTATTGCAGTAACGATATAAAGATACTCAAACTGGTCCTGTCGAACCTAATAAGGGCACAAGCTAAGTGCTGCCAACTCCACGTATCAAGACCGACTCGAATTTACATATTTCATACATTTTAGTCGTACTTAACATATCATACATAAGGGAGTTTGGTCTTGAGGTTACATTCATTCATAGTAATCGGAATTTAACAAGTATCTGATAATCAATTAATGCATACTTAATTAAGCTACATCATGTTGAGGGCATGTTTTCTTAACAATATGAATGCATTTAAATTGAGAAGGTATCAAGAAAAATTTATGAGCCAACCCTTTGCTAGATAATCCATGAACTCGAGGTAATTCAACACGATGTATTCATAAGACGTCCGATGTCATTGTCTCACCAATCTTAGCATTACATTGTATATGCAAAGGACACCTCTTCTTATGCCAACACCTATGAAGTGACATTAGGAATTCATCTAGAACAACGAAGGGGGATAAGTGATAGCTTTACACTTATCCTCCTTATCATTTGAATACCATTGGACTAATTTAATTGTGGAAAAGGTGCCATATCTAAAGCCCTACAAGGTTATTTCAAATCCCTTATGTCTTAAGTTCACAGGGTTCTTACGGTTTAGCCATATATATGTTACAGCTTAGTCGAATAGCTTAGTTTTTCTCTTAAGTTTTTGCGCATTTACGGCTTAACCGTATATTAGCCTACGGCTTAGCCGTGCTAAGCCTATGGCTAAGATACAGCTGGGCTACAGCTTAACCGTAGTACAATCCACAGCTTTGCCGTAAGCTGCAGAAGGAAAGTAGGATTTCAGGCTCTCGGAAAAGCTCGCCGTAAATTGACTTACGGCTTGGTTACGGGATGGTTGTGGCTTAACCGTAGTTCTTTCTACATCTTAGCCGAGGATTAGCCGTAGTACAAAAATGGGTTTTGATACTCTCTAGACTTTGAGGCGTACACACTTACGGCTTAGTCGTAGCTTTGCCGTAAGCTTCAGAAATCCTAAAAGTGATCTTAAGCTTGAGTTTAGTACATAACATCGAATTTAAGGGGGTTACAGTGAGCTTCCTATGACTTCAAAATGTCAATATGGGCTATTCAATGTTCACACAACACCCCCATTTCATATTCATACTCTAATTCATTCAATTCAACATATATATACTTAAACCAAAGAGGAAGGAGCTGTAACATGAAATTAGAGTGATCAATCCAAAAATCAACAATTTAGACATACATGCAGCATCATATGTACTCTAATACTTGCCTTTTACACAGTGCTTGACCCTACTAACTTCTCCTTGGTGTGTGGTTAGGGAAAGCCTCAACAAGAAGGTGGGTTCTCTACATGGAAGACATGCAAATGGTGAATTTAATGTAGAATGCATGCATGTTGTATAATTGAGTCTCCTTGACTCTATTAAACCTAAAGAATTGAAATGGAGGTAGAGTTTTTACCTTAAAGAGCTGTAGCTTGGCGAAGAAGGTACTTCTAAAGAGGAAAATGCACAAGGGAAGAAGAAGAAGATGGATGGAGACTCCTACTATTGCATGCAAGGCTTTAAAGCTTTGTTTGTAGCTCCAATTTGAGGTGGAGATGAAGAAGTGTGGAGATGAGAAATGGTTCCAACGAAAACACAAAAGGAAAGATGGGGAGAGACGTTGGGTTCCTCCTTTTAATCAAATTTTCTCTGTAATTTACATGCAAGCCCAACATTTTTGGGAAAATTACAGTTTAGGTCAAATGGACTTCAATTGGGCCAAGATTGGTTCGAATCAAGTTGAGCCCAACATAAAAGATGATCTATACAAAGAATTACACAAGATGCAACTAATGAGGTGTCAATATGATGCAAGGACAATTACAAAAGGCTCCTTAACTACCTAGGTGAGGTTCGAACCCGACCCGATTACCTGTCCATGACCCAAGCCCAAAGGGTTTGAGTTAAATTAGCCTAAACACATTTTAATTAATATAAAACAAGATTAATTAATATAAATCGAGGTTAGTTGGGATTAGGACCTTACACATGATGGCTTGCTCCTTTTCAAACCTTCTGGTCTGCTCACCAACTAATACTTTGGTCTTAGCAATACAAGAACCATACCAAAAGTCTAATGGAGTTTCATTGGGTTGCATGGCCTCAATGAGACTTTCCCTCTCATGAAGGTTTTCATTGATGGCCTGTTGCATCCTCGTTATAGTAACATTGGGAGGAGGCAGGTAATCTTCATCGTTTTCCCCTTTCAACAAATGGTGAGCCTTGCAGACGTCAGAACTGACAACAACTTAATTCTCCATTTGTTCCCTTCAAATAACCAATTTCTAAGTTAGTTGGGTTGAAATGATCCTTCTGCAACTTCTCTCTTTTCTTGAAAGCTAATGGAACATGCCATTTGATGTGGGGATTACTTGTGAATGTCTCCACAATGGCAATAATGCTTTTGGCATACCATTGCACAACGCTACTTGTGTAGCCGGCTTAAAGAAGACTTGGATAGCTAAAGCGAGCTCCGGTGCCAAACGTTTGATAAAATTCCCAAGCATTTCTAGTATTCTATAAGGAGCCAAGTTTGCATTAAATGTCGCCAGGTGCTCCCACAATAGCCTAGTAGACGCCAAATTGTTTACAAAACCTAGTAGGTACATAGGGCTGGATGTTGATGTAAGCATTCTTCTTATACACCAAATTCGCAGGTCTCAACCTGAGGAGCTAACTTTTCTTTTCATTTGAAAGGTCAACCTCCCGACCGGCCTCTCCAACCTTATCAGTTGGTGGCTCTACAGCATTTCTCGTACGGTTTAGAACTTCAATGTTCGTTACAGAAGAACAGGAGGCAACATAATATTGAAATTACATAAGTGCTAGCGTAATTTAATCATAGTGTAGGCATTGATCAAACAGCTTCTACCCACCACGCCTTCCATATAAATGCTCCCTGCTGCACCACTATGTGAATGAAGCCTGTTGCAGTACTATGTAAACCAGGTGTATAACAAATTCTCTGCATAATACCGGTTGAAGGATTTCCCCACTGTAACAGTGAAGGCTGATAGTTTCAACTAGGACGATATATATGCCACAAAAGACGGATTAAGACCAAGCCTATACCTAAATGCCATTCGAAATGCATGGTATATACAACCAGGACTGATTTTGCTCTCAGCACTTGGAAAGAGAACATCTGATAACCATGCCATCAAAAATACAACAAGCCAGTATTTTATCTTCATATCCAGATTTAGCAAAAAAAATATGACATGAAGTCAGGCTTCTCATAATAAATAAGCTTTGTAACTTCTAGGGATCTTCGTGGGGAATAAACTCCCTCCACTTGCAGTGTCCCTCATTTGCAAAAAAGGAGCTTATAGTGGTCTTCACCTGCTCCATCTACTGGGTAAGTTTACCTTGGCTTTGGCTGCCTATTTGAATTGAGTCTTTAAGAGCAAAGAGAAGGCCTAAAATTTATCATTTATGGTGGTCAATTCTGCATTAGATGGGATGGTCTCATCATAAATCTTGCCATAGGGTGACAGACCAAAGATCGTCTTCATCTCCCATAAAGAAAATCCTAGCACCATGTTCAGAGTGATTAAGGTGTTGGTTGCAGGACAATACAGTTCGAGGATTGCCCTACACATGTTTTTATTTTGACAAGGTACCTTTTGAGTAGTGGCATTCATGACTTTAAAAATGCTGGCCGTTCTCAAAATTCCTTCGCAATGGCACTTGATCAAGGTTGTTCAGTTCTGCCCTTCTCCAATACAACTAAACCATCCACGGGACATGTGCCTATCACCCACCCCAACACTTCCATACCTAGTATGGATGTCGAGTCCTACTGTCCTTAGTCGTGAGATGGTGGTACCCGCCTCAAGATTTAGAGTACATGGGGTCCAAGGCCTCTACTTCGAATCTTGGAATCACAGAAATGCAATATGGATGCTAGCACATAAACTTGACAGTCTTAAAATGTACATGGTGCTTTATCCATGAAAGAGGATTGTCGAGATAGTCGGAGTCATTATCATCACCCTTGGGTATCACTTCATCGATCGAATGGTGATGATTTCATGAGAAGCTCCAACCATGTCCATGTAATGGTTTCTTCCACTCTCACTTGGCTATTTCACTGACTCCCTCGTCGCATCACCAAATATGTAGTGGGGTTTCTTGAAGCTCACTTGATTATTATTCACCCAATCGGTGTTATTGACCAAACACCAATAGGTGTACCAATTCCTCATAGCCAAGGCTCTAGTTTTTTGGTTCTTTAAATTGGCTTCAAAGACTTCATTTCGGTCCCTTGTGTCTAGGCTACTTTTAGTTTTGCCTTAGAATAGCTTTTTGATACGCGAGAAGTTGAAGTAGCTGGTGCCTTGCCTTTTCTATTTGAATAAAAAACAAACAAAAAAAAAAGGAGCTTTAGTAACAACAAATATAGTTAAGGCATGGAATTCTACTAAAATTTCGACATCATCACCCTTAACAAAAGGCCAAAAAGAGAAAATAATACTAAGTTCTGATACCAAGAATTGGCATCAAGGCACACTTAAATCCCAGAATTGAGGCTGTTGGTCCAAACAAGTGTTCAAGCACCTTAAGACCTTTTAGGGAGCAATTTGATGTGCACTGTGGCACAAAGGATATAGTATCCAAACTAGGGAATGCATGCAGAGTACAAGCAAAATATGACAACAGCTACATACATTGCAAAGCACAAAACAGGCTCAACATGTATGAAAATGTAGCATGTGAAGGTGGATGGCATGCTTTCAACAAATGAAACATTATCAATTCAAAGCATTGAAGACAAATATGTAAATGCTATTAGTCTAATAGCAACCATCCTCAGTCACTTTTTGTGGTTTTATTGGACTTACCTGCAACTACTGGAGACTATTTCATTCTCCGCACTTAAATTTGAAGCCGACAAAATGATCTTAACATCCCCTACAATGGCCTCTTTACCAAACATAAGCAAAGTACCAAGACAAACCCCCCTTTACTTTAATCGAGGATTTTTCATCTCGGCAAACAAAACCCCCATGTGGTAATTTGCTATGATAGGATTATTAGACATTCTTGTGGGAGTGCGATAATTCAACTTAAATACAAAGTCATCTCATGGGCTTTTCACTCAGAATGTACAATCTACTCTCAAATTCCTATAAAATACTTCATTAGTGTTCAGCAGATTGTTTCCCACAAAGACGGTTGACATTTGAAGCCAGAAAGACAAGAAAGGGTGAATTAGCCTTGGAAGTTGTGGTTGAGAAAGGCACTGTAAAAAGCTTAAAGGTTGAACATTACTAGTGGTCATATTCAAATTACAGGTGATCACTTAACCGGAGGCTAATCATATTTCCACTGGTGTCTATATCAACCACTTATATTCATAAGAGTTTTACTTGTCATGTTTGTTGTGATTTAAGGGGAGTAACCTTCTCATCAAAAGCAAAAGAAGTGCATCATGGGCACGCTTAGGTTGTTGACCATGAAAGAATTCCCACAAAGGCTGTTAGTGACCTAACTTATACTTACATTATGCTAAGGATCAGGTGGACTATCACTTCTTAAACCCCTACACTTCTCACAAGCCATAAAAGTCGTGTGTGTGCTCAGCCTGTGTCAGTGTTCAAGCAGAATAGGTGGATGTGCCTTCAGTAAGCCCAACAGTGAGCTGATGGAGTACAATGACTTACATCCCCCCCTAAATGGAGATTTTTCACTTCAAAGTTTGTTAAAGAGTGCATTCTCTACAAAACTTTTGAAGTTCAAGGCCTTAAATGCTATTATAATGATTTATGACTTCAAACAAGCTATGTGCAATCCACTTTGAACAATTGTGATATTCCAAAAAAAAGGGGGAAAGAAAAAAAAATTTTCGCTCCAAATCCAGTTCACTCAGTTGTGACTGTAGCCATGGGCATGCCTGGATAGTGCTTGGGCCTGGTGAAGTTCTAAGGATTCTGCTCTTGGTCATATCATGAATTCGGAATGGAATTTAAAAATACCCTTATATGGAGACTGTTAATGAAAACAAGCATCTGAAACAATATAAAAAAAGAAATTATCAAATACGTTGTGACCGTGAGATTTTCTTGAACAATCACTCTACTGGTAGTGACCGTGGGTTTGCTCGGATGGTATCCAACATGGAAAATCTCTATGGATTTATGGCCATAACTCATATCAGTCACCATGAAGAAAGTCAAAATAGCATCCTCACAGTTTCAAATGAAATCAAATTGACATCCGAATTTAGAAATTGGGTTTTTGAGCCCTAGCTCTAGTTTGCCATGAGCCAAATCCTAAAGCCATGAGCAAACCCTTGGAATTTTGCATTTGGTTTGTGCAAAGTCGTGAGCAAAGGGGAGGAGGGGGGGGGGGGGGGGGGGGGGGGGGGGGGGTGGTGTGGGGTGGGTGGGCTACTATGTGTGAAACGCTCTTGGTGTAAATAAAAGCATGAAGCACCAGCAAAATCGAAAGCAAAAAAAGATGGCCAATCTCCAAATCATTCACTTGACTAGAATAGTGTATGGGGAAGATGCAGTTTGGAGGTTCTTACCAGCCATAGCTGGTGTCTAGGGAAGACAATAATAATTGGAAACTCGCCGAGAATTTGGAGAAGAGGGTCATTGAGTTGCACTCAAAGTTTTGAAGCTCTCGGTTGCGCACAGAAAGTTCAAATAAAAAGAAGAAGAAAGCGTAGAATCTGCTTGCAAATCGAATAGAAAATCATTAGAAGCCACTCTTGCTCTCTATCTCGGCTTAGACAATTCGCAAAAACAGCGTGAGAGAAGCAGAAAGGCATGACCTTTTATGTTGGTCGTGCACGGTCACCGTTCTCCCCACTTTCTCTGGCTGACTGCTGTCTTAAGCAGTGGGGCCCATTGTTTGCTGGCAAACTCTCTCAATTTTACCTAAAGATCACGGACACTGCATAGTTGAATAATGGAACCCACTACTTAGTCGCCCACTTCCTCAAATGTGATTATTCAAATTTCCATAGCGAAAATGGACCCATTTTAGGTATCTCTTCAAAAAAAATTTTTTTAGGTTTCATCTCGAGCCAACATTAAGCCAAGTCCCAAGTCATTCTTGGTCAAACTCCAGATTTCACGCTCATCTTTGGTCAAACCTATTTTTAAACCAACATTTGTCAACTCAAATTGCTTTTGGATCAAAATTCACAAAAGCCAATCTCCTTTAAAATTCCACCTCATTTTGACTCATGCCAATTCAAGTCAAAACCTAATCTTGATTTTTGAAAATAAACAAAAATCCATGAAAATTTCAAACCCAAATTCATTTCAAATCCAAACCTTGATTTTTCTTAAAACTATAGGGATTCTTTTTTGTGGGTGTTCCCCACAATCCCCACAGAGATGCTACCTTAAATTTCTGTGACACATAAGTCATGAGAAAATCAAATCGACTTTTCAAAACCTAAACCAAATTCATAAAATTCTGAATTTTCTAATACCTCAGGGACTCTTTTTGTGGGTGTTCCCCACGTCCCCATAGAGATGCTACTTTTGATATTTATGAAAAATAGGGGAAATAAAGCTAGAACTTTTATGTTTTAACCAAATTCTATCATCAAACCCTTCATGGTTTTTTAAAACACGTCAAGATTTCAAGTCTAGGCCCACAACTGACTTTGAAAAAACTACTTTTTCATTAAGCCATTTACCATTCCCACAGATTATCTATTTCAAGGCCTAATGATTCTAGACTCATTCCTTTATCATTGTACCTCGAGGGGGCCACTTGTTGACCCATGAAAAATCACAAACATTACAAGTATTGTATTGAAGACATCATAAGTAAATTCCAAGCTCAGGGGCATATAAACCCTAGAGTTATGGAATACCAGGTCAAGTACAGCAACCAGATGTTCCGAGATAATGTAACTCACTCAGAAGACTTTAGATGAGTTCAGAGTGCAGCAGTTCAAAATTTGAAGTTAGTGGACTTCATTTGATCACTCAAATCACCAACAACCAAATTCGAGGTTCATTGACTCAAAACCATGAAAGCACTAAACACACTGGAGCTTATGGTTATCATAGTAGTTGAAAATCACATGACAACTCCAAAACATACTCAGGAATCATGCTTCAAAATTTTAAAGCATTTGGACTTTATTTCAGCTCAAATTCAAGCTTTAGTGGCTATCTACTAACTCTTGGGGTCACTGTGTTAACTGCTACTTCTGTTGGAAGTAGGTGGGTCTCGTGGATAGATTTTCAAAACTTTTGACCCACTTGACACAGGGATCAACTATCCATAAGACAAAAATCCAATCTAGGATGCATTACCCTCAATCTCGTGACCATGTAAAGTAAATATTTTGCCAGCACTAAATATCCATAATAATCTAGACATGCAAGAAGTAGATCATACCTTTGGAGATCCGCAGTGCTCTAATGGATTTCTTCAACACCGCTTAGCCTTCCACGCTATGACCCGAATTCGATTTCTTTTCTCAAGAAGAGTGGTGGGATCTTCAGGAGAAATCCCAACTTGAAACTCCAAGGAACTAGAAGAGAGAAGGAGAGAGAAACTCGTGCAACTCTTGCACGAATAGGGTTTTGAGCGTGAGAGAGACTCTTTTGGACGTCCAAGGAGATTTTATAAACTTTCAAATCTCGTCCTTGCCTAATTGAAATAGAAGTCTTACTTCCAAAGCAATTAGCAACTTTCTCCTTTCTTATCCCTTCTTTCTAGAGTTCGAGTCGGATTAGTATTTTCCAATAACTTGGGCTAGCGTGGGGACCACTAGGGATTCCTTAGAAAGCAGGCTCCAACTGGAACACCGCGACCCCACATCTCATGTGCAATCTGGGCCCTCAGTTAATTGCAAATAACACCACCATATAAATGCAATTGCACTCTAGTCTTAGGAATAAATTACAATGAAGACCTTAAACTTCCTAATTACCACAAGTAGGCCCCTCTATCAATATCCGTAGATCAATTGGAATAAATCTGTCTCTTCCAATCTAAGTTCCAATCTTATTATCCTTGAGCCCCAATTAATCATAGTAATCATCAGTACCATCCAATTAACTCTTAATTGAGATGGGTGCGCACTTACTAATGACAAATCCATTAATTGGCATAAGGGAATAATAGAGATAGATTCCATCTTGATCATTCAACGTTCCCACAGTTTTACTACCACATACCCAAGACACCGAGGTGTTAACCTACAGTCGGCCTCACTCATTGGTGACTCAAAGCAAATGAATAGATAGAAACTTGAGTTCATCAATGTCTCAAGATTGAGAGCCTATTGCTAGGGAATTATGAAAGCATACCTTATTATTGAGACGGAATTCCATACGGTGCATCTCATGGTCCTTCAATACATCCAATGTACCAGCACCGTGATCCAGAATCTTACATTCTGATGATCGAGACAAATCACACTATCTCATAGTGATCAAAGTGCTGCAACCTTATCAAATAAGATGCCCAGTCTCATTACTAGTTGTGAAGCTATTTAAGTATAAGATTTGTGACATATATCTCCCGCGTGTGGATCTCATCCATGAACATATATCACATCTAATATACTAATGGGACCTGGTTCAACCCACGAACCATTATGTCATATGTACTGGTCATGTGCATGAAGTAGTAAAATAACATTCATCTCATGAAAGTAAAGCATAATTTTATTAATAAATAAATAAATTAATCAATTTATTACATCAACTGATGGATTGAGTCCACAAAATCTAACAATCTCCCACTTGGGCTCAATGCCAGTCAGGGTTGCATCTCATGCCCATCCCTTCTACATGCTGCTCAAAAACTTTGGTAGTCAAAGGCTTAGTAAAGGGATCTGCCAAATTGTCCGCAGAGGCTATCTTGGTAATAGCAATATCACCTTTTTGCACAATCTCTCCGACTAAGTGATACTTCCTCTGTACATGCTTTTGGCTTTTATGGCTTCTAGGTTCCTTTGACTGAGCGACTGCCCCGCTGCTGTCACAGTAAACTGTGAGTGGCTGTCATGCCAAAGGTACCACCCCAAGTTCCAAAATGATACTGCTTCCTTAGCTGCTTCACAAGCTGCTACATATTCAGCCTCAGAGGTTGAATCAGCGGTACATTCTTTTTTTATACTCCTCCAGCTGATAGCTCCGCCTCCAAGCATAAATACGTAACCAGAGGTGGATTTCCTAGAATCCTTATCTGACATAAAGTCAGAATCTGTGTATCCGACTGGAATCAATTCATCACTGCTATAAATCAACATGTAATCTCTAGTCCTTCTCAAGTATTTGAGAATACATTTTACAGCAGTCCAATGTTCAGGTCCTGGATTAGATTGATATCTGCTGACTAGGCCCACTACATAAC
Organism: Sextonia rubra; assembly: GCA_037013555.1. Taxonomy (NCBI): domain Eukaryota; kingdom Viridiplantae; phylum Streptophyta; class Magnoliopsida; order Laurales; family Lauraceae; genus Sextonia; species Sextonia rubra. Next base: position 74,298,335 of record JASUAD010000001.1, read on the forward strand.
AGATATCTGGTCTAGTACATAACATAGCATACATGAGGCTACCAACAGCTGAAGCGTATGGTATCGACCTCATCTGCTCCTTTTCCTCGGGTGTCTTAGGACACTGATCCTTGGAAAGGTGCACTCCATGCCTGAAAGGTGTGATACCCTTTTTGGAGTCTTGCATTGCAAACTGTACTAGCACCTTATCTATGTATGCAGCTTGGGATAAGCCAATCATCCTATTTTTCCGGTCTCGATAGAGTTTGATCCCTAGGATGTATCTAGCTTCTCCCAAGTCCTTCATATCAAAAGTCTTGGCTAACCAAACTTTTACCGTTGACAACATTCCTATGTCTTTCCCGAGGAGAAGGATGTCATCGGCATATAAAACCAGAAAAACGACCCTGTCACCCTCACTTTTCATGTACACACATGACTCATCCGGATTTTGACAAAAACCAAATGACTTGATTACCTGGTCAAAACGGCTTCAGTCCATAAATAGATTTCTGTAGCTTGCAAACTTTTTGCTCCTGGTTTTTAGCTACAAAACAGTCTGGCTGCACCATATAGATGTCTTCCTTAAGATGGCCGTTGAGAAACGCCGTCTTGACATCCATTTGCCAAATCTCGTAATCGAGATGAGATGCAATGGATAAGAGTATCCGGATGGATTTGAGCATGGTTACCGGCGAGAAGGTTTCCTCATAATCAATCACCTCTTTCTGAGTATATCCTTTCGCAACAAGCCTAGCCTTATAGGTCTCCACTCTTCCATCTGGTCCTCTTTTTCTCTTGTAGACCCACTTGCACCCAATAGGTTTAATATTGGCAGGCAAGTCCACAAGTGTCCAGACCTGATTTGAGTACATAGACTCCATCTCAGCTTTCATAGCATCTTGCCAGCGTCCTGAGTCTAAGTCATTGATTGCTTCATCATAGTTAGAGGGATCTTGTTCCGGCTCTTTTGGGATTGCTTCATAAGACTCTCCCAAGAATGAGAACCTGTCAGGGGGTTTGACAATCCTCCCACTACGATGAGGTACTGGTGTAACTACTAGGTCTGGTAAGGGCGGTTTTTCCTCAAGTCCGGTCATACTTGGATTTGGAATTGATTGCTCCTGAATCTCTTCCAAGATCACCTTTTCTAAAGATTTCCGGTCCATTATATAATCTTCCTATAGAAAAACCTCATTGGTGTTGACAGTACTTTCTGCTCTCTAGGATTATAGAATAACCAACCTTTAGTTCCTTTAGGATATCCTACAAATGTGCATACTTCCGACTTCGTTTCCAACTTATCCGTCTTAACCTTGAGCACGTGTGTTGGACAACCCCAAATGTGTAAATGTTGTAGACTAGGCTTTTGCCCAGACCACAATTCCCAGGGAGTCTTAGGTATAGACTTAGATGGTACGAGGTTTAGTATGTACATTGCAGTATCCAAAGCGTATCCCCAAAAGGATATAGGTAATCTTGAGAAACTCAGCATAGACCTAATCATATCTAAAAGAGTCCGGTTCCTTCTTTCTGCTACTCCATTCTGTTGAGGCATACCAGGAGCAGACAACTGGGATAGAATCCCATTTTCTGATAAGTAACCCATAAAATCAGTAGAGAGATATTCCCCTCCTCGATCTGATTGAAAAGTCTTGATACTCTTACCTAATTGCTTTTCCGCTTCCGCTCGAAACTCTTTGAACTTTTCAAAAGCTTCGGACTTACGGTGCATAAGGTATATGTAACCATATCTTGAGTAATCGTCTGTGAAAGTGATGAAGTACTCATATCCTCCTCTGGCCCTGACATTAATGGGTCCACAGACATTAGTATGCACTAATTCCAATAAATCTTTGGCCCTATTACCCTTAGCTGAAATGGGTCTTTTGGTCATTTTACCTTCCAAACAGGACTCACAGATAGGCATTGGTTCTACCACCAATGAAGGTAAGATACCATCTTTCACTAGCCTCTCAATCCTGTTGAGGTTTATATGACCTAGCCTCAGGTGCCAAAGTTTTGTTGGATTAGATGAAGGTGACTTTCTCTTTAATGATGGTCTATAAATTGTTTTAGTATCATGTATCTCATACATCGTGGGAGTTAACAAATAAAGTCATTTGGTTACCTTGCCAGAACATATGAAAGTACCATTCCTCTTTATGACAACTTCAGTACCAAAAGTAATAGAATAACCTTTATTCACCAAACTAGAAACTGAAATTAAATTCCGCCTTAAAGACGGCACATATAATGTTTCTGACAAAACCAATTTATTATTTGAAAAACATAAAGTAATGACTCCCACTGAAACAGCCTCCGCCTTAGCATCAGATCCTAAGTTGACAATGATTTCTCCATCACTTAGCCTCCTGGTTTCCTTGAACCCCTGTAACGTATTACATATGTGATTAGTTGCCCTGGAATCCACACACCAGGATTCTGTTGCAAAACTAACTCAGATATAAGTGACTCAATCATACCTGGGGTCTTTTTCTTAGACAGATATTCTGGTCAATTCCTCTTCCAATGTCCTGTCTTACCACAATGGAAAAACTTTCTTTTTGTCCCTGAACCCTTAGCTTTAGCCACGCCACCAGTTGGACCATTCTCCACCTTAGGAACTTTTGGAACTGATTTCTTTTTGCCTTTTCGCCCTTTGCCTTTCGGCTTGGACTTGGCATCTGACTTTTCTGTCATTAAGGCAGTTGGTTTTTTCTTCATAATCCCTTCAGTTGCTACCAGCTGACTAGATAGCTCAGCCAGAGTCAGATTCATTTTATTCATATTATAATTGACCTTGAAATTATTGAATGACTCTGGTAGTGACTCAAGGATTATGTCAATCTGCGATTCTACATCAATCGCAGCTCCCAGTACATCTAACTCATTTAATGAGTCTATCATCTTCAGCATGTGTTCTGTACTGATGTACCTTTAGCCATCTTGGTGCTAATGAGCACCCTCATGGCTGCCTGCCTAGCAGGTCTGCCTTGTTCTGCAAACATCTCTTTTAAGTTCGATATCATATCATATGCAGTCTTATAAGATTGATGTTGGTGTTGCAGCACACTAGACATGGATGCCAGAATATAACATCGGGCCATCTCATCGTCTTTGGCCCATTTGGTGTACAAGTGCTTTGCTGCTTCTGATGCATCTGGGCCAGGCTCTTCAAGGGGGTTTTTTGGTAAGGACATATTTATATCCTGAAGCTGTTAGGACAATATCCAGATTCTGTTTCCAGTCTACATAGTTGGATCCCACTAACTTATTCTGGTTGAGGATGGTTGCAAGTGGATTGAAAGTATTCGAATTCATGCTTGTAATACTGTAGCACATAACCATACATTCAATTAATGAATTTAAATGACATTAGGGTTTAGTATTCTACCAAATTTATGTGGGAATCCTTATAACCACAAAATTCAGAATACATCGGAATCCCAATCCTGCGGGGTATGCCTCCTTGGGGAGTGTGAATACCTCCTAGACTAGTGCGGATCAAAGTTGGTCAGAATTGGGATTAAGACTAACTATCCATGATCCCCTTCATTCATTACTATCTAGGTATCTCATACCAAATAATGTATGACTCCCGATTAGCTTCGGTTTCTAAAATACATGAGGCAAATCCTTGGGGATACTACATTATTATTTTAGTTAAGTGTGACCCACCAACTAGCATTGCATGACAACCGTTGCGGGCAGCTCCTCCTTGGGGAGTGGGCTCCCACCCCGTCTCATCAACACTATCCATAGGAGATCCATATCCAGTATCCAGATAAATACAAGCCCTCCGTGGGGAATGGCCATTCTCAAAATGGCGTGAGGTTAATACTTTCCTTACAATGGACCTATAATGGAAAACCATGGGGATTTTTATATATATAGAAATGCCCCGCTCCCACTTAATATTTTAGAGTTGAGGATTTCCTTATAGGTGTATGGGTCCATCAAATATAGGTATATATTCATCTCATGATAAGACCAATGATTGGTTCCAAGTCAAGTTATTTTAAGGAAAGTCCAGTTTCTAAAATTAGTATTACCAATAGATCCATCTCATGGGCCCACCAACTCTAATTAGAACTCTTTCCAAAAATTAATTTGATTTGACCAATTTTGGAATTTGCTATGTTTGGATCAGATATGGAAATACTCTAAAATAAGCATTCATCTATAAATAGAAAATGCTATAACAAAAGACTAGTCCTCTCCTCCACATGACCCAGGCGGAAAAGACTTCTTGGGCTTCTAGACTTTCCAAAACTTTGGGATTCCTCAAACTCTTTGGGCATCTCCAAAACACCTTTTGGTAATCTTCAAACTCTTTGATTAGGAGTCCAGCTTCTCTTTCCTTCTTTGTTTCAGACATCTCCAGAATTTACAAAGTTTTTTTTAAAAAAAAACATAAATTCCAATATCTCTATAATGAGACTTACATGGTAATCTAAACATGGAAATAAAAGGGCTATAGGGAAATTCACCATGCCTTGCCCTTTCACGGGAAACCAAGGAAACCATGATGCCCTTTACACTTAGCCACAAATAAACCAATAATTAAAAGGAAAAAAAAACATGTGGGCCATATGGAGAGGACATTATCACCTGCAAGTTAGTATCTCATACAACAAAGCATCTCACAAAACCAGGTTGCCAAACCACAATGGAAAAACAAGATGCTAAATTTTTGCCACCACGATACAAGATCCCCTACGCAGCAGGGGTCCGAGGGCAGCACCCCCGGCGGGGGTCGAGCTGGTCCCTACGGTTAGCCAATAGACCTCTACAGCCTTAGTGGTCCGTTTGACTAACCGACCTGACGAACCTAGAAATTTGGGTTCTTTTTCAAATTCGGCTCCTGCTATCCCCAGTCACCTCTAATGATCTCAGTATGCTTCTAATGGCATCTTATCATCCTCCTATCATGATTAAAACCTTTTGTGACTTTCCAAACATGTATCTACTACAAAAGCAAGCAAACCCAATAAACACTGATCCTATATAGCCCTTGCTCTATCCTCTTCACATCTTATGCAAAGATTAGAACAAGATTACTGATCTAATATGATTAGAGATGAGGTATGTCTCTGATACCAATTGTTGGAAGTAGGTGGGTCTCGTGGATAGATTTTCAAAACTTTTGACCCACCTGACACGGGGATCAACTATCCATAAGACCAAAACCCAATCCAGGATGCATTACCCTCAATCTCGTAACCATGTACAGTAAATATTCTACCAGCACTAAACATCCATAATAATCTACGACATGCAAGAAGTAGATCATACCTTTGGAGATCCGCAGTGCTCTAATGGATTTCTTCAACACCTCTTAGCCTTCCATGCTATGACCCGAATTGGATTTCTTTTCTCAAAAAGAGTGGTGGAATCTTCAGGAGAAATCCCAACTCGAAACTCCAAGGAACTAGAAGAGAGAAGGAGAGAGAAACTCGTGCAACTCTTGCACGAATAGGGTTTTAGGCGTGAGAGAGACTCTTTGGACATCCAAGGAGATTTTATAAACTTTCAAATCTCATCCTTGCCTAATTGAAATAGAAGTCTTACTTCCAAAGCAATTAGCAACTTTCTCCTTTCTTATCCCTTCTTTCTAGAGTTCGAGTCGGATTAGTATTTTCCAATAACTTGGGCTAGCGTGGGGACCACTAGGGATTCCTTAGAAAGCTGGCTCCAACTGGAACATCGCGACCCCACATCTCATGTGCAATCTGGGCCCTCAGTTAATTGCAAATAACACCACTATATAAATGCAATTGCACTCCAGTCTTAGGAATAAATTACAATGAAGACCCTAAACTTTCCAATTACTACAAGTAGGCCCCTCTATCAATATCCCTAGATCAATTGGAATAAATCTATCTCTTCCAATCTAAGTTCCACATCTTATTATCCTTGAGCCCCAATTAATCACAGTAATTATCAGTACCATCCAACTAACTCTTAATTGAGATGGGTGCGCACTTACTAATGACAAATCCATTAATTGGCACAAGGGGATAATAGAGATAGATTCCATCTTGATCATTCAACGTTCCCACAGTTTTACTACCGCATACCCAAGACACCGAGGTGTTAACCTACAGTTGGCCTCACTCATTGGTGACTCAAAGCAAATGAATAGATAGAAACTTAAGTTCATCAATGTCTCAGGATTGAGAGCATATTGCTAGGGAATTATGAGAGCATACCTTATTATTGAGACGGAATTCCATAAGGTGCATCTCATGGTCCTTCAATACATCCAATGTACTAGCACCGTGATCCAGAATCTTACATTCTGACGATCGAGACAAATCACACTATCTCTTGGTGATCAAAGTGCTGCAACCTTATCAAATAAAATGCCCAGTCTCATTACTGGTTGTGAAGCTATTTAAATATAAGATTTGTGACATATATCTCCCGCGTGTGGATCTCATCCATGCACATATATCACATCTAATATACTAATGAGACCCGGTTCAACTCATGAACCATTATGTCATATGTTTTGGTCATGTGCATGAAGTAGTAAAATAACATTCATCTCATAAAAGTAAAGCATGATTTTATTAATAAATAAAGAAATTAATCAATTTATTACATCAACTGATGGATTGAGTCCACAAAATCTAACAACTTCTACATGGCAAAACTAGCTAAAACTCAGGAGAATGTCTTTAAACACATTCAAGGACTATCCTTTAAAGTTTCAGAACATTTGGACATTATTTGGACCCAAACTCCATTTAGGTGGCCATCTGCTAAGCTTTTTTGGGTTCACCATGGAAAGTGATGCCTCATGAAGACTACATCAGCTGAAACTCCTAAAGAAAGTTCAAATTATATTCAGGAAAGGCTCTACAAAATTTCAAGTCAAACGGATGTCGTTTGACCCAAGTTCAACAAATGTGTCAACTTTGGGTCAGTGACACTGACCAAGGTCTTGCTTTTAGGAGGCCAAAGTTGATAAAAACTAGATTAGACTAAAAATGTGCTCAAGGTTAACTCCTCAAAGTTTCAAATCAATTGGGCATCATTTGGGTGGAAAAAAATTGACTACTTGTAATGTGAGGAAGACATTGACTTCGAACACACAACAAATGGGCCAATGATCAAAATCACACTTCTACAAATCCAAATCACATGAAATTTGGATGGACACTTCAAGCTGCTTATAAGATCAATCCCTCTAAGAGGGTTGAATAACTTCAAAAAGTCAAAACATGATGAAATTTCTATGAAACCCTTAAAATGGTGCTAGAAAACCCCCAAGTTTCGTGAAGATTGGAAATCATTCGGGCTTTAAACTGATGAAAACGGGGTCACATATGCAAAAAAAACCCAAAATTGGGCCACAGTCATGAACACCCGTAAAGGAGTTACAGACAGTTTTTGGAGGTTTTTTTGCTTTATTTTGAAATGTAAATTCCTCACAACTGTTGGAAACCATCCCAACTCCCTCTGAAGCCTATAAAAGACGCACTTGGGCTTAAAGGAAGGGTAACAAGCAAGATCCCATAGGTTCCACAAAATTATAAAGCTCTATACAAGGCATTCTTCAAACTCTTAGTCTGCAACTCCCTCCATTCTTCCTCCTCTCACAATTTTAAGGTGAGAAATGAGTTTGAAGAAGAAGATATGCATCACTACTACCCATAAAAAGATGAGTTTCAAGGCTACCAAGTGCTAATGGAGTTCAATGGGATGAAACCGTTTCTTTGGTTCTCTCACTTGAAGTGGTTTTAGGCCATCCCTAAAGGTTGTGAACGAACCTTTTTGGGTTTCATTTTACTCCTTGCAAGCCATAGGATCAGAATGACATAGCTTAGGCCTCAATTACTTATACCAAAGCAACCCTTTTAGATTTGTACAAAAGCAATCCACAAAACCGAAGTGGTGATTATCAAAGGTCATAGATGATTCTATGATCAAATTCAACACCCTTAGTAATCATCCAATGCTCTTAAAGTCAAAAGACACAAATTTTAGCACTCTGAAAATACTATAGAGGCAAACAAAGATGAAATTGGGACAAATAGTATCCAAAACGACTACTATCTGTTAGTGACCATGGGCCAAGGTCACTAGCAAGGGTTAGTGACTGTGAACCATGGTCATTGACTCCCTGTCTTCATTTTGTCTACATTTTTTTCACTTTTTCATGTAATTTCTCTAATTTTCCTAGTTTGGATTACATCTAAGACCAGAGGGAGGGAGCTGTAATTTTCTAACACTTCTAAACAACCTGCATCCCCGAGGTCAAAGCATTGGACATATATAAACAAAAGGGAATTTAATTATGATCTATGGTTAGTTTTCCATTCTTTTGTGTATTTGAATGTATGAATGTTGGACTTGATTCCATTGCATTCATCATCATTTCGAGTGCAATCAGTGGATTTCTCGAAGGGTAAAGGAATTGCCAAAATCAAAAGGCTTCTCCTTGACCTTGATGAGAAAAGGGAAGATATTCAAAGAATGAGAAGAGTGAGTGTGGCGGAGAAAGTAAAAAAGCATCCTTTTTCTCCTCTTAAGGAGTTCACTGCCCTCTTGGCCTTCTTAACTCTCTAAAGCAGCAGTCTATGCTCTTACTGTTATTTACCAATCGACTCCTGTCTCCATGAGTAGCTGACCCAAGACAATTGCAACCCTGCTCTTCAGAACAAGGACACCCCCTAAGACTACATCGCAACAACCTCACTCTTCGCAAGGCATGCCTCAAAGCCATGTTAGTAATGCTTTTGTTTAAAATATCAATTTTCAAATGTAAACATCAGTCTTTCAATGGTAAGATTACCCCGAATGAAATCTCTCATGGATTGCTTCATCTATCCCTAGGAAATGTCCGCAAAGTACCCTTAGGAAGACCATTTCAAACCTCAATCGCACGAAGAAATATGTATGAGAATGGCCTCAACGACAGTTTTCAACCATGATGGCACTACTCTAAAACCATTGCAAATCTTGGGTGAAACTCTTCACATGAAGACCTTGGTGAAACCTTAATGAGCATGGGTAAAACCCTATCTTTACCATGGTCTCCATGTTCTTACACAACAGTAGTCTCTTTACTGGGACAAGTACAAGTACTTCAAGAGAATTCTATAAATTGTGACCTTGGTATTAGTATAAGGGGGAGAGAGAGACACACACAAACAGGACAAAGATAGATACCACAAAAAGAGAAACAAGGAAATACACACAAGTGCACCTCGAGTAGCAACCAAGGAAGAGAGCAGAATCACTAGGAGCAATAAATCCTAGTCTTTAAAAGAGAAAAGGTGACAGGAAAGCTTCGACAAGTAAGGGGTCTCTCCCTTCTGGGGGGCAAAACTCTTTTTCTCCCCTAGGTGCCCAAAGAAATGGCAAAGAATATGTTTGCTTCACTTTGTACTTGAAATTCTCTATGCACTTTCAATGTAAAGCACCTAAGACCGGACAGGGGGTTTGCAAATTGTAAACAAATAAAAGAAAAAAAAATTCAAGCAGCCTGTCACCTGTGAGGTTACAAAGATAAAACCAAAAAATGTAATACATGCAGAGCAGAAATGAAATTGTGAAGCATTGACATGAATTAATCAATCTACTTAAAACTGCAAGTGCACAGTTGTCATGTTGAGACAGTGGCAAATATATTCAATCCCATGGAGAGCACTTTTGAACTTTTTTAATTAAAAATATAAAATTTCTTTTAAGTAGAAGATTGATTTGAAATAAAACTAAGAATATCAGAAACTTGATGCAATTGAAAGTTGTAAAAAATCAGTGGAAAAAATAGATCAGAGCATCTAGAAATTCATTAAGGAAGATAATTAATCCAATTATGCAATCATTCTATGTTTTGTCTCAAAATAACTCAGATCAGAAACAAATTAATCAATGTTTCTGATCAGAAAGATTTGTCTTTTTATTAAAAACTAATTTTTAATAAAAAGAATAAAATCATCACCTAAGATCTCTTTCACCTCATAAAAAAATGAAAAATTATAAGCATGACATATCAAACTAAGCATAAACTATCAAAGGATCTTAGCCCTAAGTATAATCTATCAAAATAAGCATAAATCATCAAATTATTTTTATTAGAAATCAAAATAGAGGTTGCCTAAGGCATGAAGATAGATCTATTATTCTAATAGAGCATTCATTTAAACGAGACAAGAAAAGAACAAAATAACTGCATGAATTAAATTAAAATTTTACTTAGCTTCATCTATGTGCTCCGATCCAAAGGACTAGTCAGATATTTCCAAGATCTTTATAAAAAATTTCATTAAGAGCATTTTTGTACAATATTCACTCTTTAACAATCTTTCTTCTAAAATCTTTATTCTTGGAACAAGGCTCCAAAATACCTTAAAAGTAAAAATAAAAAATTAATGGGAGGAAAAGAGGTGGATGAGAGATGAAAGAGAGTGGCTAAAAGAGAGAGGGGAGTGTGTAGTCTTGGATGTCCAAGTTTCATTAAATAGGATTTGGAGCCCCTTTGTTCCCTTATTTTTTTTCCACTTTTGTAGCCTGTAAAGTCTTCTTTTGGAAAGGTATCGTAGGTTGGCTTCCAAATTAGCAAAGACTTAGCAACTATAGAGATATTCTTTCTTGCTTTCCTTTGGAAACCAATCTCCAAAAAAAACTTTCAATATCTAGAAGATTCTCCTCTCATGTGCAAGTAAATCTTCTAAATAAGCTTTTCTTTTTTAATTTGTTGAGGATTTTATTCAAATCTTCTTATATTATCTTGAAAAGAATAATGCAAGGATGGTGGACCACCCCATTTGATCTTCAATGTACTTCACATAAGGAGAGATGGACCACACCCAAAGGTGTGCAACATAAAGAAAGTTTCAAATCTTCTTACAATCCCGTCTAAAAATACATGGACAACTTCCCAAGGTTATAACTTTTTCAACTCAGTATTGATTGATGTAATCTTGGATCCTACATACATTTACTTGAAAAGAGCTTTCCAACAGCAGGTTTGCTTGTCCAATTCTGATGCTCAATTTGAGAGTTATAACTGTCTTAATCTATACTATCAAAAGAAAAACGAGATTACTTTCCATTTTGGAATTCCTTTTCTTTGACTTTCCTTTTCTTGAATTCTCTCCACCTTGGCTTTTGTTTTTCCTTGATTTAAATTTGAATTCTTTCAATAATTTGAGAGTGAGACCCTTTGACCATCCATGCATGCATGCACATGTATATGGGATCCTCATGAAGCTAATCTTCCAAATTTTTTGTATGGTGTGCCCCACATGATCTACATATATTCTTGCATATTCTAAGTAAACCCATAAAATACTAAAGAGCCCACATTAAAGAAGGACCCATCCGGACAGAGTTTTACTTCAATTGAGACTCTTCGAAGAAAAATTGTAAATTTCTAAATTAATGTAGAAAGTGTGTGAAAAATATGAAAATTCAAGTTCTTAGGTGAAAGTGCATGAAATGATGAAATTTGATGAATAGCTATGTAATTCAACTAATTAAACTCCTAATCAATCTTAAAATGATGAATAAAGATGCAAATTCATGAACTTAACACACCCCTCAACTAGCATTTTGCTAGTCCTTTAGCAAAAGTTATGAACAAAAGGTTTGAAGTTCTTTGACCTACTTTAAGAAAACAAGTAAACATAAAAACAAAATCACTTTCATTAGTATTCTCGGTTGCATTTAGCATATGCAATAAGCCCTTAAACCCCTAGGTTCACTCTAGTGAACGAGCTATGCCTCGTGAGGGTTTACATTGAATTCACCCACAAAATCCTATTTTTAAAAGAAACAAGGTAAAAGAAATTTCTCAAAAGAAAATCCACTTTTATTGGGCATTTTCAAATTCTAGAATTCAAAAAATTCAGATTTTCAAAATCTGGTCCACTGTTCTATTTTCAAAAACTTTCTTTAGTTCTTACCAAGACTTGTGTGCAAGGTGAAAAATATATACATCACTATCAGTTTTGAATATTTCACACTAATGCCACTTAAATAGAATTTCCCTTTAAACTGTCCGATCCCCCAAGAATCCAACCAAAATAAATTTCCTCCTCCTATGGTTACTATGACGGCTTCACAATGTTGTTAAGGGTAGGAAAACTTCCCCATTTCTTTCCTTTTCTTTTTTTATTGTTTTAAACACACAAACACATATATGACTGTGTAATGCCTAGGTCTCTTAAGTTTTCTAATTAACCCATGTAATGAGCGTTAGGACAATGACTCCCAAACAAGATGGCTTTAGAGCATTAGGTATGGACATACACCTACGGGCTTACTAGTTTGAGTTAAAAAGGTGACAAACCCAAATGAGTCACAAAACATTATTCTTCTTAAATCTTCTCAATCGGTAATAACACCTTTCTTTTATTTTTTACTTTGGAAAAAGAATGGGGAGAAGAACTTTGATCCCTGAACAAAAGGTAGCCATTGTCAATTTGCTTGAATTAATTCACTTTAAGGAACTAGGAGAGAAAAATATTTATAAACTAAATATCGGATTCTCATCAAATCCATCAGAGAAATCTTGTAAGCAATCATTTTAGCTTCCAATCAAAACTTTGAGAACTGTAAAGTCTGTATAGTGGGGACAAGTTAAGGCAATCCTCTGATAAGCTTCATCATTTAGAAAAAATAAACTTTCCGTTTACTTTCTTCCAAAAGTTTGAAAATTCCGGCTTCTTTATATATTTTCAATTTGCTTCAGTTCTTTTGAAAAATTCCTTTCCTGAAAACTTTCTTTTTAGAAAGAAAATAATCTAAGACATAAAGGAAAATACAACAAAAAATGGTCCACCTTGGACCAACATGGGGGTCTTTTAACATCAGATTCCTAGACGAATTGGTCACCTTAGCAAAAAAAATTATTGTTTTGCTTACTGATGTAACCCATCTCAGACCAAAGGTCTCACTCAACGGTTCTTATCTTAGTAACATCCTACTCTCTTTCCTATTGAAAATCACACTAAAAAGCTTAAAAGCTAAAAATTTTTAAAAAAAATTGAAAAAAAATTACCTAGAAAATGAGAATAAGAGAAAAACAACAAGAAAAAAAATGTTCGAATAAAGTGAAAAACTTAAAAAAAATGTTTTACTAAAATTGGACTAGTGTGCTTTTTCTCACCCCCAACCTAAATTAAACATCGACTTTGATGTTATGCATGGAGTGTAACACCTAAATGAATGAAGTAACATGAGGAATAATTAAATGATGGAGGGAAATGTGAAAGTAGGACCTAATGATGGAAAACAATTAAACACAAAACACTAAACAAATCGACTCTAACCAATGTACAAGTGTGGATCCACCGGCTTCCCAAACAAAATTTTCCTCCATGTATGCATTAAAGAATAATTGCATAGAGTTAGCAAGGAAATCATTAAGCATAGTGAATGTGTGGTCCTCATGTTTCTTTTTATATGGTGAATTTGTGACTATAATGAAAATCTCTTCCTCAATTATAAATGGATCTTTGAATTCGAAATGGAGATGGGTCAACTCAAAACTACATGATTCATGGTCTTCCCATGCCATTAATTCCATGAAATCATGTTCCTCAATTTTCTTTGGCGTGGGCACGGGCTCAGGACATGCATTGGTGCTATCAAAATATGAATTGGTAGAAGGTGCTACGCAGGAATCTAAAGTGTCAGACTCTGATTTCATAGGACGGCCATTTTTCTTTGATACCGATAACTTTTCAGAATAGTAATTATGCCTAATAAATGCACGAGCAATATCTCGAAGACTTAAATCATCAAATTCATAAAACATTTAATACAGGTTTCCAAAGACTCCAAAGTGTAGTATTCTAAAATCTGAAGAATAGGATCATTCTCCCAATTTTGCTTTATTATTTGGTTATTATCAAATTAATTTGTTGTCTCCCTTAACTGTGGATCATCAAAATGTTGGGCCATATATGATTCTAAGGGCTCTAGGGCATCGATTTTAAAAAAAAATCAAGAAATTGATCATCAAGGATGGCCCCTAAGAAACTAACTTCATCAAGGTCAATGTGTCTACCTTGGTTTGCAACATAGAAAATTTGAAGTTCTACAATCATGTTGCCAAAAGAAATTTTCCTGGCTTGATTTTGGTAATTAATTAATGCATTTGATGTAGCCAAGAAAGGTCTTCCCAAAGTCATCAGAACTTGTGTACTTGTACTCACCACAGGATGTGTATCCAAAACTAAAAAATTGACTGGATAGTAAAACTTCTCAATTTGGACTAACACATCTTTAATCACTCTTCTCAATTTCTTTACAAATCAACCAGCAAGCTGCAGGGTAACCTATGTAGGTTTTAGCTCACCTAAGCCCATTTGTTCATAAATCGAGTAGGGCAACAAATTGACACTCGCCCCCAAATCTAACAAGGCATGCTTAATATGAAGGTCCCCTATTTGATATGGTAGGACACCAAGCATCCTTATATTTGATTGAGGTGGGACCAAAAATGATCGAGCTAGCTTGTCGAGCTAGAAAAGCTTTCTTGGGCACATTAATAGTCCTCTCAAATGTACAAAGATCCTTCAAAATTTTGGCATATGCAAGAATCTGTTGGATAACATCAAGAAGTAGGATGTTGATACTCACTTGTTTAAACACTTTTAACATTTTATCCAACTAGGCAGTTACTTGGTTGGGCCTAGCCTTTGGGGGTATGGTGCTTTAGGAATGGAAGTCCTAGGAGTGGGCTCATTAAGGGATAGTTCAGCTATGATTGGATTCTCCTTGATTGGCTCTAGTTCTACCCTACATTCAGCGTTGCTCACATTTTGTTCCTTAGTTTCCACATCGTCCCTTAGTTTTTGCTCAAGAATTTGATTTTCCTCAACGTCCTTTGGGAGCTCAACCTTATTATCAACATGTTTTCCTAATCTGAGTATGGTTATGGAGTTAACTTGATCCAGGATTTTTCCTTTTATGTCATGAATGCTTTTTCCCTTTGGATTGGGTTCTGGTTGACTAAGGAAGGTTCCCTTGTTGCTACCATTAAAGGAATTGGTCAGTTGGTCCAATTGGAATTCCAGTTTTGCGAGGGTTTGTGTGTGGCCATTTAAAAATTGAGTAGTGGTCTGCTGAAATTGAGTAGTACTCAGACACATGAGTTTCAGGGCCTATTCTAATGAATCAACCCTTTGGGTTAGTGGATTGGGGTTAAAGTTGGCATTTAGGAAAATGGGTGGGGCATTGGCCTAAGATTGAATGTGTTGAAATTGATTGGCCTATGAAGGGCCACCTTAAGTTGGACCCTTGGTCCAAGAAAAGTTCAGGTTGTCCCTAAACTTGGATTGTATGTATTGGAGTATGGGTTATACGTCTAACGATTATCAAAACAAGTGTTTTGATAAAGAGCATTTACTTCCTCAATAGATTCGGCTTAACCCAAAGTTGCTAGGTCAATCCCTCCACTCACAGTCTAGCAATACTTCAGTGATTCCAAAGTGCTTGGAGTGGGCTTTTGGTTTATTTCTAAGGCCTTTAATATCCTCAAAATGTAGCCAACTTATCCTTTAACTCAATTTTGGGTTTAACTTTGAATATTCCCCTTTTTTCTGGAATAGTGGTTTTAGTGGGGTTCCTCTTGATAGGGGCCCACTGCAATATATTTTCACCGGTATCTTCCAAAAATGTTCGTGCTTCTTCCGCTATTTTTTGTGTAAAATTATCCCACAAAAAAATTCCACCATTTTCTTGGTTAGGTAATCCATACCTTCATACACAATTTGGACTAACTGGATTTTTTCAAATCCATGGTGGGGACACTTGATCAAGAGGTCCTTGAATCATTCCAAATAATTGTAAAGTGTCTCCCCTTCTATTTGATAGAACCCATTAATGGCTTGCCTAATTGAAGCGGTTTTTGGCTTGAAGTAGAATTTCTTATAAGATTCTTTGATTAGGTTGGCCCACTAGGGATGGACCTAGCTTGTAAGGCATAAACCCATGCTTTAGCTTTCTCTTTTAGTGAAAAAAGAAATAACCTAAGTTTTAAGGTTTCTTCTATCATTTGATTTATCCTCATAGTTCCACAGATATCTTCAAATTCCCTAACATGTTAGTATGGGTTCTCTTTGTTTTTCCCACGAAAGACTAGGAGCATTTGGATCATGTCAGATTTAATTTTAAAGGTAGCATTAGTCTGGGGCAATCTGATATAGGACAGATGAGTTGTCTTGGTGCTACATGTAATCCTTCAAAGTCATGGGTGGGTCCACTTGGTCTACTTTCACCATTTTTTGTTCCAATTCTTCAAAAATCAAAGAGTTTCCTATAACTGTGAGAGGTAGTTTGGGTTCAATCCTGACTAGCCTTTTTTTCTTACGTTCCCACAATGTACTTTTCTCAAGTCAGTCTTTCTTTCTTCGCATGCATTGGTTTAGACTCTAAAGAAATGTTAACCTAATCTATATGCAGCCTATTGGTCCTAGTATGATGCACAAGAAGTCGAGCACAAAGACTGAGCATAAAAAAGGTCATAGGGTTAGCTTAGATCACTAGACAGCTCCTAACTGGTGAAGAGAAAACTTGGGCCTCTAATTCAGTCTTTGTTCAAAGAGCGCAACTACTGCAACCATCAGTGGTCTTCGTCCTATTAAGCTCGAATCTTATGGTCTTGTTCCTACTTGATTTTAATTAATGAATGGTTCCTATGTGAGAGCTGATTTGACCTAAGTGGGTAAGGATCTGGTGATGAAATCTAGTCCTTATCTTGTTGGGGTAGATTGCCCTTGTCTATATATGTGGATCCAATTTAATTTATGTGAAAAGCAAGCAGTCACAGTATTGTAGAATTTAAATAACCAAGCCCACTTATAGATAAATGATTCATGGGTTAGGGATAGAAGATCTTACAGTGGGTCCACACAATCCTTATCATGTGCAAGCTTATCCTTTTTTTATAGAAATTTTCGTAATTCCACATAATTCCCTGTTTAAGCAAGCCACTTGTACAAGTCTCCTCCTTTGCAAAAAAACATATGAAAAAGAAACTCGTGTTAGTAAATCTTAAGTTAACAAACAAAATCAAACTTTATCTAAAAAAAAAGAACAATTAGAAATCCTAAGTTATCCAATTCAATTTAAAAATTGCAAGTAATCTAAACAACTTAAATGCTAGAATTTGAAAATTCTAACTAATCTAAGTTAAGGATTCAAAGGTTAGCAAACTGATCTAAACAATTGAACAAAATCCAGAAACAAAAAAAAAATTCAGTTCTTTTTTGTGATTATTTAATGAAAATAAAAAAAGAATCTTGAGAGTTTAAAACAAATCTATTCAAACTCAAAATTAACAAAGATCTTTTTTTTTTCTTATTACTTACTGAGATTCGAAATTGAAAGAAATCTAAATTTTTTTATTAATTTAAAATTCCAAAAATTCAATAAAATAATGAAAAAACTAGAAAAATAAGAAAACCGAGAATTCTTTTTTCAATAAAAAAATCATACTAAATAAAAACTAACAATGTAAAACACAGTTATAAGAATGATATAGGTATGCTCATGAACCTAAAGATGACTAAAATACTAAAACAAATAATCAAATTTTAATTAAAAAAATAGAATTGGCTCACCTACAATGGCTCCCCTACAATGGATCAAAAAACTTGATGTGAATTTAATCAATTTATCTAAAAATACAAGTGCATAGTTGTCTTGTTAAGACAGTGGCAAATACAAGTCGATCCCATACAGAGCACATTTGAACTTTTCTAATTAAAAATTTGAAATTTCTTTTAACTAGAAGATTGATTTGAAATAAAACTAAGAATATCAGAAACTTGATACAATTGAAAGTAGTAAAAAAATCAATGAAACAAATAGATCAAAGCATCCAAAATCCACTAAGCAAGATAATTTATCCAATCACGCATTTATTTTATACTTTGTCTCAAAATAACTCAGATTAGAAACAAATCAATGTTTCTGATCTAGAAGATGTGTATTTTTCAAAAACTAATTTTTAATAAAAGGAATAAAATCTCACCCAATACCTCTTTCACCTCAAAAAAAAAAAAATGAAAATCATAAGCATAACATATCAAACTAAGCAAAGCGTAATCTATCAAAATAAGAATAAATCATCAAATTATTTTTATTATAAATCAAAACAGAGGTTGCCTAAGGTATGAAGACAAATCTATTATTCTAATAGAGCATTCAATTAAAAAAGAAAAGAAACGAACAAAATAACTGCATGAATTAAAATAAAAAATTACTTTGTATCATCTAGGTGTTCTGAACCAAAGGACTAGCTAGATATTGCTAAGATCTTCGTAAAAAATTTCATTAAGAGCATTCTTGTACAATATTCACTCTTTACGAATCTCTCTTCTAAAATCCTAGTTCTTGGAACAAGGTTAAAAAAAGTACCTTAAAAGTAAAAATAGGAAATTAATGGGAGGAATGGAGGTGAAGAAAAGAGGAGAGAGAGTGACTAGAGGAGAGAGGGGAGTGTGTAGTTTTGGACGTCCAAGGCTTCATTAAATAGGATTTGGAGCCCCTTTGTTTCATTTTTTCCCCCCTCTTTTGTAGATTTAAAAATTTTCTTTTGAAAAGGTCTCTTGGCTTGGCCTCCAAGTTAACAAAGACTTAGCAACTTTGGCTAGATTCTTTCTTGCTTTCCTTTGGAAACCAATCCTATACAAAATTTTCATATTTAAAAAATTCTCCTCTCATATGCAAGTAAATCTTCTAAATTAACTTTTCTTCTTTAATTTTGTAAGGATTTTTTCTTCAAATCTTTTTAGATTATCTTGAAAAGAATAATGCAAGTAAGGATGGTGGACACTATTTGATCTTCAATGTACTTCACTTAAGGAGGATGGAAGGATGTTTTAAGACATTTATTTTTCATGGATGTTTTTATTTAATGATGAATGATTTGATTATTTTCAGTTTATTAGTTTAATACAAATTTCATGGATATTTAAATTTTTATCATGTGATTGCTTAGTTACATTTTTTTTATTATCTCTGTTTAAGGTATGGATCATGGAATTGGGGATATTCATTATCTTGTAGATAGTGCCACAACATACACCATTCCGAAAAATTAGAACTTTTTATCATAATCAGTATTCAATCCATTCAAGGTATCCACTATAGCTGGACCTGTACAAATCATTAAAGGCTTCGAAAGAGTCCATATGACGTTATCTAATGGTACCCATTTATTTATTGAGGATGCATTGTTCTTAAGCAGTTTCTAAAGAAACTTACTTAGTTTTAAAGACATTAAAATAATTGGATACCATTCTGAGACTGCAATTCAAGGTAATAAGGAAATGTTATTTATTGTTACTAGTATTGCTAGCAAGAAGCAAATTCTAGAAACATTAAGTGCACTCTCTTTGGGGTTATATTAACAACAATATTTATCATCGAATCACATTTGATTATAATAAAAATGACATAGTTAGCCTGAAGCTTAGTAATACTAAGACTTATTACTTTGGCATGATAGATTAGGTCACTCTGGGGCTAAGAGTGACTACCTTGTTAAAGAAAATTGTTAATAACTTTTTGGGGCACTCCTTAGAGAACCACAAATTTACGATACCTAATAGGTACCTATGTATCCCATGTTCATAAGGAAAACTAAACACCTGACCTTCTTCTGCTAAGATTGCATTAGAATCCCCATACTTTCTACTAAGGATACAAAGTGACATTTTGTGGACCCATTGTTGACCCATAAAAAATTACAAAATATTGCAGCAAAGACATTATAAGCAAATTCCAAACTAAGGGTACATAAACCCCAAGGATATAGAATGACAAGTCAAGTACTACATTCAAATATTTAGAGCTGATGAATCTACTCATAAGACTTTAGATAAGCTTAGAGTGCAGTAGTTCCAATTCTAGAGTTAGTGAACTTAATTTTATCACTTGATTCGTCGAACTTCAAGGTTCATTGACTCAAAGTCTAAAGGTCATTGAGCACACTCAACTTTCGAGGTTAGCAAAGTGGCTGAAAATCTTATGGAAACTCCAAAACATGCTTAGGAATTGTGTTTAAAGTTTCAAAGCATTTGGACTTTATCTCAGCTCAAACTAAGCTTTAGTGACTGTCCGTCAACTCCTTGGGGGTCATTGTGGAAATTGACACTTCTACATGTTGAAACAAGTTGAAACTCAGAAGGATGCATTCAAATACATTCAAAGACTATCCTTCAAAATATTAGAGCATTTGAATATCATTTGGACCCAAACTTAGTTCAAATGGACATCTACTCAGCTCTATGGGGTCACTGTGCAAAGTGACACCTCATGAATATCAAATCAACTGAAACTCATGGAGGAAGCTTAAATTATGCTCAAGGGAGGCTCAATAAAATTTTAGGTCAAGCGAACATCATTTGACCCAAAGTCTATAAACATATCAACTTTGGGTCAATGACTCCCAAATTATAGGGTCACTGACAAAAGCCCTGCTTCTTGACACCCAAAATTGATGAAATTTGGGCACAAAGCTTTCAATCATACTCAAAGGAGATTCTACAAATTCTTAAGTCAAAAGGATTTCGTCTGGACCTACTTTAACGACATGTCAGCTAGGAGTCCATGACTTCCGAGTTATGGGAGTCACTGACCAAAGTCCTATTTTTAGGAGGCCAAAGCTGATGAAACTCGGAACAAAGATTCAAAATATGTTCAAAGTTAATTCTCCAGAATTTCAAGTCAACTGAACATCATTTGAACACAAAACAAGCTAACTGCCTACAGTGTGAGGTGAATAGTAACTTAGAACATGCAACAAGTGGGTCGCTGTTCGAAATCCTACTTCCACAAATTCAAACTGCATGAAATTTGGATAGATACTCCAAGATACCCTTGATATAAGTCCTTCCAAGTTTCAAACTAAATCGAGGTCATTTGGGCCTTAAACAACTAAAACAAGGGGTCATTTTCATGAAAAGTTAACCAGGGGGGTTGATCAACTCCAGATCATCAAAAGGAGCTTAAATTTCTATGACACACCCAAAGCAGTGTCAAAAAGCATTCCTCTCAGTTTCATGAAGATAGGACATCATTTGGGCCCCAAACAAGTGAAAACGGGTCACATATGCAAAAAGTCCAAAATAGGACCTAGGAGTGAGTACGGCTAGAGCAGTTTTCTGTAGTTTTCTGCGGTTTCCTCTACTCCTTTTCGAACTTCAACTTCACAAAACTCCCTAAACCACTTCTAAAATCTATAAAAAGGGAGGTTTGGCACTTGGGATGGGGGAAACAAGATTTCCAAAGTCCCAGAGACAAATTCTAAGGTTCGAAGCAACTTCCAAGAAAGATCAAACAAGTCACAAGGTACTCCAAGTAAGCCCAACCCACTTGTTCTTCACCTTCTCACTTATTTAAGGTGAGAAATGGTTCAAAAAAAGAGAAGAAGCATGTGTATTGTTTAGAGAAGATGATATTCAAGTGTTTTCAAGCATACAAAGGATGAAATTAATTCCTTTGTTCTTCTCACTTAGGAGGATTTTGGGGTCTTCCCGGAAGTTGCGAAAAGGCCTCTTTAGGCTTCATTCTATACTTTGAAGATCATCGTTCAGAAGGACACAACTTTGGCACTATTTTGCTTGCACACAACACCTTTTTTTAAATTTGTACAAAAAAAGTTTGTAACTAAAAGTAATGATTACCAAAGGTTTTGATCAATTCCACAGCCAAATTTAGCCTTCTTGATGGTCATTTAACACTCTAAAGATAGAATAAAACAAATTCCGGCACTCTAAAAGCATCATAGAAATGAAACAGAGTGAAAATCGGTGGCCATGAGCCACGGTCACTAACAAGGAGCTAGTGACCATGGCCCACATCACTCCCCTATATCTCTTCTATTTTTGTATTTTCTTCCAATTTTCATGTATTTTCTGGTAAATTTTAGATTTAGATCACATCTGAGACTAGAGGGAGGGGTTATAATATTTCAAAACTTGTAAACAACCCACATCAGTCAGAGCATTTGCACCCATGTAAACAAAGGGAAAATAATGATGAAATGTAGTTATTTCTCATTCTTCTAACGCTTGAAGTGTATGAATGTTGGACTCGAATCCGTTGCATTTCACATCATGTTTCAAGCGCGACCAGAAGATTGATGCCAAACGTAGGAATCCATTTTCGCTCTAATTTGTGATCAAATTTGGCCAAAAGACATGAAAATTGGCTAAAATGCATGAAAAGTGCTGGAAAAAGTGTTGAAATGTGCTGCTGTGAGACAGTAGCCATGGATGCTATGTAAAATAGCCTATGAATGTAGGAGGTAGTGGAAAATGGGCAGTGACCACGGGCCTGCAGTCACTGACCTGTTTTGCTTCTAAATTGACTGGTTTGACTTCTGAAGACACCCATGCAAGACCTGGATGTCTATGATGAGTTTCAGAGCTTAAATGAAGGAACTTTGCACCTTAAAGTGCATCCTTTTAATCATTCAAATGAAAGGATTAGGCACCTCAATGTGCATACTTTTACCATTAAATTGAAGGAATTTTGCACCTCGATGTGCATGGACCAAGTCATCTCCCTTTTATGTAATAGAAGAGTGGTGATTCAGTCTAAAAGGTTTCGACCCAAATAAATGTTTTTATCAAATCAGTGATATTGCAGTCATGCATTGTCTGGCAACATGCACTGATGGATCCCGTATGATCATTGTGGCAATGGTGAAGGCTCAATCCTTTGGGCCTTATCCCTTTGATTAGATCCAACCCTCTCTTACTTATAAGTCTGACATAGATGGCCCTGAAATGCTATTGAAATTTTGGTAGCCAAGTCTGGTCAACTTAGAATGCTTTTAAGCCAAACTATATAATCCCGAAATAGTACAAAAATTCTGACAGCTAGGATAGTCAGCATAGCATAAAGAGATAGGGCTTATGCCTATGTTTGACTATTCCAGTTCAAAACCATGTTGGTTCAGATGGTGTTCATAAACCATTCTGGCTAGTCCAAAAGGCAGCCATGTAAGTTATGATACTAATATAGTCCATTGGGCTTGCTTTTTTGTAGAGATATCATGGGTTCCTTAATCATCACTTTCGATGAGGCTAAGGAGAGGCCCTTTAAAATCTCCATGACCCAAAATAAACCATTTGCAAAAGCACCGAAGAGGGCTCAAACTGACTCTACTGCCCCTATGTCAAGAGTCTTAGTCTTCCAAAGACTCTTTACTCTTATGGACTCCGTGACTTCAATTGATCTGAATGGGTCATCAGTGACCCCAAAATCAATCAAAAAGACAGAGACTCCCAAACCTTGGGTTTCCAAAGATACCCAAAATCTGTTTGGAGTTTTAACAAGGATCAGGAGGAACCCAAACACAAACTGAAGTCATAAAGCAACAGCCTTCATATCATTAAGCCTCGTCTAGGGGTAAGGTAGGTTCGATTCACGGATCACTAGTCATTGACACTTGACAGGTTGCATTTAGTGGCCATTTAAGGCTCAAAATCACCATCTCCTTGGCCCGAAAAGTATGTTGTTAACAAGCAAACACCAGAGGACCTTCGGCAAGTCATAACTCGCAAGAAAGACTAGAAGTAATCATCCATTTCAGGATGCAGCATGTGGTCACCGCAACTACGCATCTCAAAATCCAACAAGGCTGAGAACAAACTCTTAGCCTCACTTGAAGATAATACCTTCTGCCCTTTGACTCAAAAAGAAGGACGAAGGTTTAGCAGGAGGTGTCTACCCTCCATCATTATAGTACCAACCCTGCCATCTTCACCCCAGCACTTATCACATAGCACTAAAAACAAAAAGGAAGCTAAGCGATTGATCATTAATAATTCGATTGTTCTCCCTCGTTTCAAGGATTCGCTCCAATAAAAGAAAGGCCAAAAGAAAAAGAACAAGAGAGGTGCTGTTGACATCCTTTCACTTCCCATTTTCAATTCCATGTACTGGGAACGAGTTGCCAGCACTTCCAGGCCACTAGTCACCAGGTTCAAAGATCAAACCTTAGTAGTTAAATTTGCTAATCAGATAAAGAACGAGGCTTTGGCTCACTATAAGGATCAAACCCAGAAGCTGTCACAGCACACAATCACTCAAAAATAGGTGCTTGAAGAAGATGATCCGCACCTGACCTCATCATGCATGGTTTGACCAGGCTCAACCCAAAGAGTTACCTGGAGTATGGCTAGGACTCAATTACAAGAGTCTGACTCTAATTCCCATTTGAACAAGACTTCTGCAGGGAATGTCGAAACAGACTCCGATGAGGATCCTATCACTATCTTGATATAAAAGATAGTCAATCCACTCTTCTTACATTAACATCCTCCTACCCCCATCAGTACACTGTTTGCATGGCTGAAGAGAGTGGGACTAGCAAGGATGGAAATGATGATGCTAGTAGAAGTAAAGGCGCCGGCGAGGAAGATGTTGGTGAAAATCAGGAAGACGACGCAAGTGATGTCGTTAAGCAATAAGGAGCTAAGATTGATCACTTGATGACTCAGTTGAAAATCTTGGCAGATAAGTAAGGTGGTCCAGCTGAAGCTCCAGTCAATCCTCCGTTTGCCGATAGAATAGAACAGACAATGATTAGGAGAAATGCCACTAAAATTGACTTGCTTCTGACTCAAATCAAGTCCCTGACAAACAAGGTGATAGCGACTGGTTCTTCTGGTGGTGATCATTCGTCAATTCTTGGTCTTCATATAGATCTTGAAAAACATGTAACTTTCAAAGAAGTTGAAGAGATACTGACAAAATCAAAAGTGGAGACCAAGATGAAAAAGAAGGGTATTACACCAAGTATACTCCAGAATTTGATCTGGATCCATTTGCATTAGATTACAAACTTCCGACTTTCCAGCCATACCTTGGAAAGTGGTCAGCATATTAACATATTGTGCATTTCAAATCACTCCTTAGAAGCTTGCCAGAGTTAGATACACTAAAAATAAGGCTGCTCATTGGCACATTGAAAGAAGTTGCCTTCGATTGGTACAATTAGTTATTAGAACTCACGTTCATGACATAGCCTATCACAGAAGAGAAATTTTTACTTCACTTCCAAGAAGAGGATCAAACAATCACCTTCACCATGCTTAGCAGTACAAGGCAAAGAGACAATGAAACTGCATAGTCCTTTATCTACAAGTGGAGAGCATTGTCTTATAAATGCTTAGAGCAACCATATCAAAGGGCAACCATTGAAATGTACAAAATGAATTTATGGCCAGAGATCAAGGCTATCATACTTAGTCATAAAACTAAATCTCTAGCCTAATTCGTTGAAGTAGCTACTGATGCAAAGCTGACCCTTAAGGAGATTAGTTAGAAGAAGGTAAGTTCTCGAAAAGAGAGCCATCTTCATCTTCTGCTCCAAAACTGAAAAAGAAACAGGAGGTCTTCAATATCCAAACCTCCAAACCTCCTCAAAAGCCTCAGAATGCCAAAACTGGTGAAACCAAAAAAGGAGGAATATGAAAAGAGGAAGAAAACTAAATATCCTTTTGACTAGGATATTGAAGTAATCTTTTAATCATTGATGGAAAATAATAAAATTGAGCTTCCACCAATGAAGAAGCCTGAACAAGCGGGTCATGTTAATGACCCAAATTACTGTGCAAACCATCAAATGGTATCTCATCCTTTCAAGGACTGCTTCATTTTGCAAGAAAAAGTCAATGAGATATGGAAGAATGAAGTGGTAAGTTTCGATTGGAAATATATGCTGCTCCAATCAACATGATCTCCTTTGGACAGTTCACACTTGTAGCAATGTCCGCACCACCAAAACCGATGACCGTTGAATTTCGGGTTGTCAATGCAGTACATGACAAACAAGGATTGATACTGGTTAACTCCTTTTTAGGGGAGGAAATGTGGGTTCACCTAGACCTAGTAAATGATGAAGGCTAGGAGAATGTTAAAACCAAACCCATACCTATAGAAAGAAGGATGGTTAAAAGGTGACTTAAAAACCTTTAGAAAGCTACACAAAATCGCTTGGCCAAACAAAAGAAACAAGCTAAATAGAAGAAAAAAAGGGGGTTTAAGCTTTAGTTTTAGAAGGACTTCCCAAACCGATCAAAGGTCACTTTACTTTGGCCGTCTTCATCATTCCAATTCCAAAGGATGAGGAGGAGCCACCAATATCCAGTTGCAATAGGATATCATGGGATGGCACACCTCCTAATTCAAATGATAAGGAAATTGGTTAGATTATTTTGTTTTTGAAGATGATCAGTGGATTGATGACTACTTTGCTGATGAATACCCTTCTGAAGAGGATCAGAGTTTTGAAAAAACTTTTAATCCCGAAATGGGCATGCTCAATATCAAGCTCGGTCTCAATACACTGTCGATGGTCCTTTATGACATACACAGACTGAGCACAAAGTGGCTGGTCGAATGATCCTCCTCCTTTTCCACTACCTCCAGAAGTTCATCCAGACCCCTTACCACTGGTTGAATCCGATGAAGTGTAGCAACAACAAGCATCGCCTTCTTGTTTGCATGCAGTAATCTCTATGCCGATGTTTCTCCTAAACCAACTATTGAGTCAAGCCCTTTGAATGTAGATTCTGAACTAAGCACTCGGCTTATTATTCCTGACTCGACTGATGAGCTTGAGTTGCCAGAAGAACATAAGGAACTCAGCATTCACAGTCCTATTGCACCTCACGAAGTCTTTTAAGTTCAAGATAACTTCTTTGACTTAGAAGAAGAGATGCCAATGGCTCTTGCTCTAGTGATTATGAGCACTACTACTAATGAACCTTAAATATCTCAAGTCGCTCCTGACAATGCAGATCAAGAAACAGGCTTGGAAGAAATCAGTCAACCTTTTATTGAAACTGAAGAAGTTAATGCAATAAGAAGAGATACTTATTCAGAAGATTGAAACAACATTAGTCAACGACGGCACTCGTTCCGATCATAACTATAGAGTCAACTATGATAGACCCTCTTTTTCCTCTTCTTCTTCAGATGTAAATGCTAACCCAAGGCCACCAGAGCCATTCATGTATGATGTTGTTGAACACCTCAAGCACATACCTGCACGACTTCACATTTTTTATCTTTTATAGATGTCTAAGGAGACTCTTAACAACTTCATATGAGCTCTACAGGCTTTGAATACAAATAATCAAACTCATGTACCACAAGTTCATCATATAGAGAAGAACTCTCTAAAAGCAAAATCCAAGAAGCTTCAGAAACAATTTATGGAATGTCTTTCTATTCACAATGCTTCCAAAACCACTATTTCCTTCACTAAAGATGATATTCTCTTAGGTGACATGAAGCACACAAGGCTGCTCTATTACACGCCCTACATCAAAGACATACATGTTCTAAGAGTTTAGGTTAGCTTAGGATCAGCTCTGAACGTCATCATTATTTTAACTCTTTAGGAACTTGGTATCTTAGTGAGTAAACTATCTGCTACAAAAACTTCGATTCAAGGTTATGATGGGGAAGTCCAGATCCTATTGGTAAGATTTGGATTCAATTTTAGTTTGGTGATCTAACCTCAGAAACCACTTTACACGTGGTTAAAACACGTGCTTGCTATAACATCCTCTTGGGAAGGTGCTAGCTTCATGATTACTCCATAGTACCTTTAACTCTCTATCAATGTCTCAAATATATTGATGATGAGGGTAAGGTACACCGAGTCTTTGCATATGAAAAGCCATTGAAAGGGAATGAGGTCTACTCACCGATGTAGCCATGTATCAAGAAAGGCTTGTAAAGTCTAAGCCAGATATAAATATCTCTCCACTGGATGATAATCCCGCAAAATCGTTCACTATCTCAGTAGAAATGAAAACCTATCCTGGGTTTGGCAAAGGAGTTGATCCCATTTGAAAGTTACAGTCCACAAAAAAGTCCGCAGTCAAGTTTGTGGATGCCAAAGCTCCTCTGGTGATCAAGGTTGGATTTGAAATCCAACAATCAGATCAACCCTTGGTCATATCCATGAAACCATTAAGGACAAACCAAATAGGCATTGTTATCCACACAAGCAAGACACATAGCCCGGCTATGTATATGACAGCTGTTCAGAATGGTAAACCACGTGTTGCAAAACATCAAAAGCCCTCATATTTAACAAGTGTGATTTCCTTGGTCGGTAACTTAGATTTCGATCAAGAAAGCAATGATGTACCTCCTCCTACTAGGGGAATGTCACCAATGAGGCTTGATTCTCCTGTCACTTTCAGCCAGCTTGTGCTAACATCACAACAAAAATGTGAACTGTCTTACAGATACATCGATAGATGGTTTTGCTTGGCTGAAAGATGTAAGAATCCCTCACACCACTCAACATGGATTCATCTATGCTGGATAGGTTTCCGGCCAACCCTCTGTAGCTTAACAATGGCAATGGAGTTTCAAACCTTTGATGAGATGTCTCGAATTGTTTCATCTTTCGAAATAGCACTCTATCGTCTACATGCGAGGTCTAGACGGACTCGCCCAATGCATGTCGTCTCAATGATCAGAGATTCAGATTTTGAGTCAGATTCTTAATATGCTGAAAAGGTGGACATTTCTTTGCACTTTATAGCAGATTAGGATCTTTGGCTTTTACCATGGCCCACTCCATCCCAAATTTATGATTTTGGAGGTTCTTGCTTCTTCATGCCTCCACCCAAGCAACACAATCACCTAACAATTTTCTATCAAGCCAAAGATGCTTCTGCTTCATTTTCTATCAACAAGATTACCAACAATGGGAGAATAAGGTTTGATATCTACAATCCTGTAGTCTACTATATGATGGAGAAAATGGGATACAATCTCAATAAGCCCACAGGCCTTGGATTGAGTGCGAATGAGGTTTAGATTCCTTTTGATGTCCTCACTCTAGAAATGAAAGAAGATCTCAAAAAGGGACGCAAAATTGAACAACTGCGGCATTGCATAGGGTACGTTCCTTACGGCAACGTTCCTAAGTTAAAACAAGATTTCAGAGCAAGATCTGTAATTTTCACCGAAGGTTATGACTCGGATGACTCTCACAAAACTGTTGTCTTCCAAGATCCTACTGATTGGGCTGCTTTTCAGCATCCGAAGGGAGCAGGTGATGACGATGACACCATGTCACAAATCACTGAATATTGGCCACCTGAACTCAATGACAAAATAGATCCATCTCAATACACTCATTGGAAATATTTAGCCTTAAAGTAAAAACTAAAGAGCCTAAAAAACCGAATCCATGGATAGGGATCAGGCCTTGACTTAAACCTCCAAACGAAACCCTAGAAGGTTTCGCGGAGTTAAAAACTTCCAAAAATGCTATGGAAGAGCCTCCTCTCGAACCTCTAACTGAGGATCAAGTATAAGAAATAAACTTAAGAACCCCAGAAAATCCTCATCCTATCTTTGTAGGTTCTCAAATCAAAGGAAAAGAACTTCATGTGTATGTGAGTTTCCTACGAAAGTTCATGGATTGCTTTGCATGGACCTACGCAGAAATGCAAGGTTTAGATCCAGAAGTTTCTGTGCACAAATTGAACATAGAAGATGATGCTAATCCCATAAAGCAAGATCAAAGAAGGACAAAACTAGAAATCATGGAGAAAATAGAAAAAGAAGTTCAGAAACTCAGAGATGTTCACTTTATCCGGGAAGAACAACACCCTGACTAGTTGGCTAACATAGTGCCCGTCACCAAAAAGAATGGGCAAATCAGAATTTGCATCGACTTCAAAGATCTAAACAAGGCTTGTCCTATAGATGATTTCCCACTACCCATACTAGAAATCATGATTGACAATACTTTCAGATCTGAAAGGATGTCATTCATGGATGGATTTTCGGGATACAATCAAATCAAAATGTACAAGGAGGACAAGAAGCACACATCATTCAAAACCCCCTTTGCTGTGTATTGCTACACCGTCATGCCTTTTGGTCTTAAAAATGCTGGAGCCACATACCAAAGGGCAATGATGAAAATTTTCAAAGACATGCAACATAAGTCTGTCGAATGTTATGTTAATGACTTGGCAGTCAAGAGCAAACAGAAATCAGACCATCTAGGTGATCTTCACACAATTTTAAAGAGGTTACGGAAATTCAACCTTCAAATAAATCCTTTGAAGTGTTTTTTTAGAGTCTTTTCTAGGAAATTTCTAGGATTTGTGGTTCAAAAGGTGGCATCGAACTAGTTCCAGTTAAGGTCAAAGCTATATTGAAGATGCCTTCTCCAAGAACTTTCAAAGAACTTAAGGGATTATATGGCAGACTTGCTTACATTCACCGGTTCATCTCAAACTTGTCAAAAAAGTGTAGAGCATTCTTCAGACTGATGAAGAAAGGAGTAGACTTTACGTGGGATAAAACTTGCGAAGATGCCTTTCAAGATATCAAACAGAATCTCACAAACCCACCAGTTTTTTCAGCTCCAATTCCAGGCAAGCTTTTCATCCTCTATATTCGAGCTCTTGATCACTCTTTAGGGGCATTATTAGCTCAAAAGAATGACAAAGGTAAGGAGGTGGCTCTTTATTATTTATCAAGGATGCTGGTTGGTGCTAAGTATAATTATCATCCAGTGGAAAAAGAATGTCTTGCACTAATGTTCACAATACAAAAACTATGTCACTACATCCTCTCCAATGTGGTGTACTTGGTTTCCAACATCATTTTATTAGAGACACTTGTGACAAAAGCTGAAGTAGTTAGTGATCGTCTAACCAAATGGTCTATTCTTCTTTTTCTGTACGACATTAGATATAGCCCCACAAAGGCAGTAAAAGGACAGGCTCTTGCTGATTTTCTAGCAGATCCACTTTTGGAAGATTCTAAATTCATAAACAATCTCCCTGACAAACCACTCTTCTTCATTGAACAACTATGGAAACCCACCATTGATCCAGACTTACCCTGGATCATGCATTTTGATGGAGCTTCCAGAACTAATGAGCTAGGAGATCCGGTTTCAGGAGTTGGAATCATTTTATATAGCCCATAAAGATTCTATGTTCCTCACTCTTTCTCATTAATCAAGCCATGTTTAAACAATGTGGCAGAATACATAGCATTGATTATGGGTCTCAAACTAGCCTTGGAATTAGGCATTAATATGGTTGGAGTTTATAGAGATTCGCAACTTGTGATCAAACAAATGAATCTCGCATATGAAGTGAAGAAACTAGACTTGATTCCCTTTTTCAACAAAGCTTATGAACTCAAGGAGAAGTTTACACTAATTGAGTTTCACCACATTCCAAGACATCAAAATGTCAAAGCAGATGCACTGGCAGGATTAGTAGCTTTAATGTCAATCCTTGAAAATGAAAAAATAGTGCTAGAAGTAGTCAAAAGAAGACTTTTACCTCCACTTAATACTTATAAAGCAGCAGCAAATTGCTTTGATGTGATCAAGAACTGGATTTCATATTTCCAAAATTCATTCAGAGATTGGAGAGATTCTTTTATTGATTACATTCTTCATAGAGTCTTGCCAGAGAATACTAAAGACAAAACTAGTATCCAAAGACGAGCTCTGAAATTTCACTTCGATTTGCCTTCGAAAACTCTTTATTGCAAATCATATAATGGAGTTCTTCTCCACTGTTCATCACCGAAAGAAGTAAATCAAGTATTAAAAGAAGTTCACTCAGGTTTATGTGGTGCTTATCAAGCTGGGCCAAAGCTTCATGATCAGATTGGAAGGTTTGGCTATTTTTGGCATACCATTGTGTCTGATGCCATTAGTTTCACCAAAAGATGCAATGAATGCTAAATCCATGGCAATTACATTCATCAACCGCCTGAATATCTACATCTTGCATCTACCTCTTAGCCATTTGAGTCTTGGGGAATGGATATAGTTGGCAAAATTAATCCGCCATCAGAACATGGTCATCAATTTATTTTGGCTGCAACAAATTACTTCTCCAAATGGGCAAAAGTAGTGCCTCTAGCAGAAGTCAAAACAGATACAGTCCTCAGTTTCATCAAGACTCATATCATCTATCATTTTATGGTGCCTAACGTCTACATCATGACAATGGTCCTCAGTTCAACAACAACAAACTCTATAGATTCTGTGACAAGTACGGAATCGAATGATATCTTTCCATGATGTATAACTCTGCAGCTAATGGACTTACTGAAGCTTTCAACAAGACTATTTGCAAAATTCTGAAGAAAATGGTCTGACAATAAAAAGAGTTGGAGTACTAAACTTCTCAAAGCATTGTGGGCTTACAAACTATAGCTCGTGGTCCAACCAAATCAACACCATATTCCTTGGTTTATGGCGTGAAGCCATGATACCCTTGAAAATTCAACTTCTTTCTCTTCGAGTAGCTATGATAAACAAATACATCGAAGAAAAGAATTACAAGCTCATACTTCAAGAGTTAGAAAGCCTTGATGAAAAGATGCTTGCTGCTCGGCAAAGCATTGAATTATATCAAGCTCGCATGGCTGGGTCGTTCAACAAAAAGGTCAAATACTGAGCTTACAAGAAAGGAGACTTAGTCCTTGCATTCAAATGGCCCATGTTCTTCACACACTTATCAAAAAGCAAGTTTTAATCCAAGTGGGAGGGACCTTTTGTAGTTGATAAGGTCTACTCCAATGGCACCTACACACTTCTCATACTTGAAGGAGATAGATGCATGATGCCTATCAATGGAAAACTATTCAAGAAATACTACACTTGAGTATCATTGGCATACCTAAACCATGTATAATGTGCATTCTCACCCTAAAACCTTTGGTTTCTAGCCTCACAACTCATGACTCTTAACTAAAATCCCACAGACTTATACAAAATGACTACGAGGACAAGGCCCATCGGCCCCTCTAGTCAACTTTTGTTACCTAGATAATGTCCGGATAAGACCCCTTATAGCATCCTGCTGCATAAACAAAGTCTTTTCGTGGACCTTGTATAACTAAGTTCAACTGTATAGAACAAGTCTTTTTGCAGACCCCATAAAGTCAAAACCCAAGCAAGCCTCAAAACCAAACTTTTGTCCAAAAGGATCAAGTCATGGACCCCAAAGAAAACCTCACGCATAGGCATCGGATAAACTCCACCTATATGACTCATTTTCTTTGTTGAATTGTAAATCCAAAAGATTGCAAGTCACACCCCATACAAGTATGAGAAAACAAAAACAAAACAAGTCATCCAAACCATACACACATCCAAAACATCCATACAAAGTTAAACCAAACATTCTAAGCCAATGGCAAAGTGGAGCAACATGAAATTTTCATTGATATTCATTTGGAGTTTAATACAAAAAATGAAGTCAGTGTATACATGGCCCCCAGGGTTAACCAAAATAAAAAAAGTTAGATAGGAGCTGCAAAAGAGAGTTCTAGTTAAGCAATTTCTCCAGTTGCTTCCTCACATTTAGTACACCTTCCATAAGGGCGCGCCCTTTGTAGCTTGCATAAGTAGGTACGATAATATTGATGTCAATCTCATCCAGCTTGATATTCAGTTCACTCTCCAGAGACTAAACAAAATCATCCAAAGTCATGCAATTAGCCTCTACTGTGCTGATTGCCCTCTGAAACGGACCTGTTCAAGTCCTCAATGTTATTTCCCAAGGAAGACAGTTGTTACTACAACACGGT
The DNA here is from genome assembly GCA_037013555.1 of Sextonia rubra. Taxonomy (NCBI): domain Eukaryota; kingdom Viridiplantae; phylum Streptophyta; class Magnoliopsida; order Laurales; family Lauraceae; genus Sextonia; species Sextonia rubra. The sequence continues at coordinate 74,331,917 of JASUAD010000001.1, forward strand.
GACCTGCTGTTGTATATTTTCATGCTTGGTCATACGCACAGTTATCTCCTATGTTGTCCTGGCCTGCACTACATTTACTGCCCATATCTCTTCTTTGGTTCTCTCAATCTCTGCAGCCAATTGAACTTTATGCCTCAACATTTCATCTTGAAAAGCTTTGGCATGATCAACACTTTTATCCCAGATATCGTTTTCTTCAAGTTCATTGAAAAAGAGGACAAAAGCATCACAGAGACCACTCAAATCAGTTCTTGCACTAGAAGATATCAACATATCGGCCAATGCTTTGGCACCCTGGATCTTCTCGAAAGTAAGATCTCCATGAAAAAGTATGGCCAAAATGCTATGAGTGGCCATCTTCATGGCAAACTTCATTGCTGATTAGGGCTTTGGAGCATCGCCAAACAAACTATTAGGGATGGAAAGATTTGATTCTCGCTCTTGCGAATTTGACTGAGTCTAAGAGCCTAAGAGGCCAACTCCTTCCTTCTCAACATTTACACCCTCACCCCCATGAGCAGCCAATGCTTCTTCACGAATAGAAGGCGAGTCATGCAACCCGTGTGAAGACAAAGTGGTTGAAGGATCCCTATTTGTGTGCGGTGTTACCATAACATTCAGTAATGCTTTTCAAGATCCCCACCTTCAACAGTAGAAGTTTCATCTAATGTCTTTTGCACAACTGGGTCTTCAATGATCTTCCTGGACAATGATTGATTAGGCCTGAAATGAATAAGGTGCCATGGCCTTGGGAGGTGTAAGGCTGCCACTAATAGGAAGTAGGCCATTAGCAACGGACATTGCAGGAGCATCATCTTCCATGGGATCTATAGCTTTATCCTCTAGAACCAATTTCCTTTGAGCAGGAGGACCAGTTTTTGCTATGATCGCTCTATTATGACATCCTTCCCAGCTGGGATCATCTCGACATCAGTTTCTTTTTCTACTACGCCAATGAGTTCAATGCTTGATTCTATCTGAACATCAAAGCTTCATCGACCCTCGGTACTTCATCAGTTCTTGGTATATTAGCAGCTATGAAGGGTCCACTCCCAAGAGATCCTAAATCTAAATCTAAATTCACTAAGGGAACCATACCTGGTATGAATGTAAGCTTAATGCTAATAGACGGTACAACAAGTGCTGATGATAACTATGGATCATTGTTGACACATTTGGTTGGCAAATCTAAAGAGAAGCCTTCCATGAATCACTACAAATCACTCTTTAGAGTGTTGTTCGGAGATGCCTCGAAATATCCACTATGAATTTAGATATTTTCAAAATCAATTGAAGTTTCAGGACTCTCTTTCTATGCCGGCTCCTCAATTGGTGTCCCAAAAGGCTTTCTCACGGAAGTGGGAAATACAATAGGAACGCTTTCCTCCACTCGGGTACCTAAAAAGGAAATGAATGGGATCAAATCACAATGTTGGAATAACATTTTCAATTTCCAAACAATCAAGCCAAAAGTTACCTTTAGGAGTTGGATCTATAGGAAGTACTGGGGATTTCTCCCTTTTCCATTGAGACTTCAGCCGTTGGTCCCTCAGAAATCTCAGAAGGAATCTTTTGCTCTTAGTCTGAAGGGCAGCATCTCTTGGCTCCATGGGTACATCGCTGCAGGTTGCTTTATCGAAGGTAGCAGTGTTACCTTCATCATCGCCGAATTTCCCCATACCGATGGACTCTGCCGTCATATCTGTTATAGCTTTTCTCCCAAACTCAGGCATCATTACCTGGTCAAACATATCTTTTTCATAATTAAACTCGACAGTAATATCACTATTGGTTCGTTCCTTCAATGGTAGGAGTATGAAAGCTGCTATCTCTCTCATCGCTTCGCCTAAGGCATAATCCTCAACAATTTCTCCCACCTTCCTCAGGACCCCTCTACCAGTTGAAGTTTGAGCTGGTAGGCTGCAAGAAAAGTGTGAACATCAAAACAATAGTAAAAGAACTGATAAATAATAGTATCTTATAAAGAAATAGAGAAGTTTGAGTTCCAGGGCTTTTGGCCTTTCTCTTCTTTGAAGGAGCTCCTTTGCTGAAAGGGGATCTAGTTACTAGTTTTGAGCATATAGGTTTATGCTTCTTGTATAGAACCGGACCCACTAGAGGTTTTGTTGGTATTATAACTAGTGATCTGGATTCTATAGTTGCTTTGGTTGACTATACTACCTTTACTGGACTTGGAATTGCATGTGCCTCTATCGGCACTAGAGCAATAGTAGTAGCCTTCGACAAATGTCAGCGGGCAAGGTCTACCTCAGTGGCCACACGCATGATAGCTTACTCTACTTTAAATTTCCTCGTTTGCTTTCCAACTAAAACTTTGGTTCTAACAAAGCGAAAAGCAAATCCAAAATCCAGCGTAACTCTACCAACCCGCCTAATCTCAATGAGACTCTCGCTCTCCTGCAAGTTCTCATTTACAGCCCACTACATCCTCACTGTAGTCACGTTAGGAGGAGGCAAGAATCTCTCATCTTCCCCATCTTTTAAGGAACAGTGAGCTTTGCAGACATTAGATCCAACCACCAAGCCAATTCGCCATTTATCTCCATCATACAACCAATTCTCAAAGTTAGCTGGGATGAAATGATCTTTCTCCTCCTTCTCTTCTCTTTTGGAAGTAGTTAAAGGGCAACATTTGATGTCAGGGTTGCTCGTATATGTTTCTATAATAACAGTGGTACTTTTGGCATACCATTCTCCAAAACCACTCCTGTATCAACGATTTGGGAGACAAGGGTAGCCAAAACAAGCCCCGGTACTAAGCGCTTAATAAAATTCACAAGCATTTCGAGCATCTGATTAAGAATCAGTAGTGTCTCGAATCCGGTCGGGTGCTCCCACAACGGCTTGATGAAAGTCGAATTGTCTACAAAACCTAGCGAGTATATAAGGTTGGATGTTGATATATAAATTCTTCCTATATACTAGATTTGCGGGTCTCAAGCTCAAAAACCAACTTTTTTCTTTGTCTAACAAGCCAACATCTCGACCACCCTCTCCGATTTTGTCAATCGGTGGTTCTACGGTGTTTCTCATGCGAGTTGAAACTTCAATATTGGCCACAATGTCACGAAAAGCAATATAATTGTTGAAATTATGCAAATGTTGGCGTAAGTCAGTCATGGAATAGGTGTTGATCAGACAGCTGCCGCCTACAATAACCTCCATAAAGATACTTCCTGGTGCACCGCTATGTGAATGAAGCTCATTGCAATGGTATATGAACTAGGTGTACAACAAATACTTGGCATAATACTGGTTAAAAGGCTTTCCCTCTCTGACAGTAAAACCTACCAGCTTCAGCTCAGTTAGCATATATGCTACGAAAACTAGGCCCAAAGCAAGACTATGTCCGAAAGCCATTTTGAGCATTAGATATATGCAGTCAGGCCTCAAGTCACCTCCGAAACTCAGAAAAAGAATATTAATGACCATGTCACCAAAAATGTGGCAAGCCAACACTTCCTCTTCAAGTTCGGATACTTAGCAAAAGTATATGGCAGGAAATCTGAATCCTTATGATAAATGATGCTTAGGTCCTTCTTGGGGTCCTTGTTGGGGATAATCTCTTTCAATTTAAAATATCCACCCTTATTTATGAAGAAAGGGCTAGTGATACTCTTCACCTGACTCATCCATTGGGCAACTTTGCCTCGACTACAATTGGTCGTTTGGATTGAGTCTTCAAGAGCAAAGAGGAGATTATAGGCAACTTAAAAGTCGTCGTCCATGGTAGCCAATTCTTCATTGGGTAGAATGGTTTCATCATAAATTTCACCATATGGTGCTAAACCAAAAATTTTCTTTACTTCCCATGAAGAAAACCCTAGCTCCATGTTTGGAGTAATGAAGTTAGCGGTCGCTGGGTAGAACAATTTTAGAATAGCCCTGCAGATGTTCTTGTTCTCGCAAGGGACTTTCTGTGTGGTGGCATTTATAGCATCAAAGTTTCCAATCGCTTTCAAATCCTCTGCATAATGATGCTTGATCAAAGTCACCTAGACTTACCAGTCTCCAGCACAGTTAAACCATCCACAAGACTAGTGTCTTTCACTGAGCCAGTCACTCCCATCTCTAGTGTGGATACCAAGTCCAACTATCCCTAATTGTGAAATCACTATACCCACTTTAAGATTTAGAGTGCACGATTCTATTACCTCTGTTTCAGACCTTGGGAACTCCGTGAAATAATATGGAGGCTGGCGCATGAACTTACCAGTTTTGAAATGGATGTAATGCTTTATCCACGGAAATGGATCATTCCTTGTCGGGATAGTTGGAGCCATTGACATTATTATTGGATACCGCCTAACAAACCAAATAGTGGTCAATTAATGATAAAATCCTAATGAGTCTACATAGTGATAATATACATTGTCAGAAGGATGCTTCACGTTCTCCTTCATGGCATCTCCAAATATATGACGTGGCTTGTTAAAGCTCACTTTATAATTATTCTCCCAATCGGTGTTATTCCCCAAATACCAGTATGTGTACCAATTCCTCCTTGATAGGGCTTTGGTTTTCTGACTTTGTAAGGAAGTAGCAAATACATCATTTGGATCTTTTGGATCGGGGTCACTTGCAGTCTTACCCTTTATGCAGCTCTTTGATGCTTTGGTAGTTGAAGTCATAGGTGCTTTATATTTTATGTTTGTAAAAGAAACAAATGAGAAGAGAATATCAATAATGGCAAGAATGACTAGAGCATGGAATTCTACCGAAATTTCGACAGCATCTCCTCTTAGCAAAAGGCCAAAAAGAGAAAATAATACTCAGTTCTGAGACTAAAAATTAGCATCAAAGCACATTTAAGTCCCAGAATTGAGACTCCTAGTCTAAACAACTGTTTGAGCACCTTAAGACCTTTTAGGGGGCAATCTGATTCGTGTTCGAGCATGAACATTGTATTATCCAATGCAAAAAATGCATGCACAATACAAGCAAAGCATGACAGCAGTTATATACAGCACAAAGCATAAACAAGCTCAGACAGGTATGAAAGTACAACATGTGAAAGTGTATAACATGCTTTCAACAAAAAGCAATATCAATTCAAAGCATTGAAAACAAAAGTAAGTGCAATCGGTCTATTGGCAACCACTCCCCATGATTCCATCTGACTTACCTGCAGCTATTGGAGATTGTTTTACTCTCCACACCCAAATTTGAAGCCGACCACAACCAAATTTAAAGCCAATTAAAGGATTTTCATATTCCCAAGATAGCATCTCTAACAAATTTTAACAAACAAAGTCTCGGGCAGTGATTTGCTATTATAGGACCATTAGACATTCTTGTGGGAGATCGAAAACGCACTATTTTCAATGAATTGCTTTGCAAAGTTAATTTCAAAACAAAGATCATCAACACTATTTTCAATGAATTGCTTTGCAAAGATAATTTCAAAACAATGATCATCAACTATCATCAATGATCAGAAGGTGATACTATATCCGTTAGCTTCCCACAAAGACGGTCGACATCACTTAAATTAACTAGGGTGTACATCTCGGGTTAGCATTGGAAAAGGAAGAAAGGGTGATTAACCTTAGAAGTTGTAGTTGAGAAAGACAATGTAAAACAGCTCATTCAAAGCTACATTCAACCACTCGACCGGAGGGTCATCTTATTTTCATTGGTTTCTTTCATTGGACACTCATATCAGAGTGATTTATACTTCTCATGTTTGTTGAGATTTAAAGGGAGTAACCTTCTCATCAAAAGCAAAAGGAAATGCATCATGGGCATCCTCAATTTACTAATCGTGAAACAATTCCCATAGAAGCCATGGCGGTCAAACTTGTGATTCACAACATGTCAGCGACTCAGTAAATTATAAACCAACCCTTTGTAATTCTCACAGAGGGCATGGTGACGAGCTTGCACCTTATACTATGTTAGGAATCAAGCGGGTTTTCATCTCTCAACCCCTTGCACTTCCCACAATCTAGAAAGGATAAGAATGTGTTCAAATTATGTCAGTGTTCAAGCAAAATGGGTGGGTATGCTTCACTAAGTCCAACAGTGATAGGTGAAGCTTAAAAGGTATATCAAAAGTCATACCTGCACCAGATGGAGCTTGTTTGTCTCAAGTTTGTTGGAAGGTTGATTTTTTACAAACTTTCCGAAATTCAAAGCCTCTTGTACTAACATTGGGTATATCAAAGAGGTCATGAACAGTTCACCTTGTCAATATGTGTTAGTGTCATTGTAAGAATGTGTTGTCAATTACGTGACCCAAGTCTTGTCTAGCTCTAGAAAGATCAAGTTACACCGATGAAGATCAAGATCAAGCTAGAACAAGGAAGCTCAAGGTTTATTAGTGAAGATCAAGCAAGATCAAGGAAAAGCAAGATCAGTCAAGTCTATCATCTAGAAGATCTTTTTTGAGTGCCAAGGGATAAGGTAACATTGACTCTTAATATCCATAGAAATAGAATGGGAAAAAGGGCCTCTAAACACCCTGTCTTTGAACTACAGCTTGGACCATGGCTAAGCCGTAGATCCTACGGCTCACTCTCCAGAGAAAAAATTTTTGAATCTTTTGTTCTACGGTTGACCTTACGGCTGTACCGAAAAAGGGATATGGCTAAGCCGTAGTATGATTCACGGCTAAATCGTAAAATCTACGGCCACTGTCCAGAGAGTGCTCTTGGCCATATAATGCCTACGGTTGACCTTACAGCCAAGCCAGAAGGCCTTCACGGCTAAGCCGTAGTATGATTCACGGCTAAGCCGTAAAGTTTACGGGCCACTTTCCAAAGAGCAGTTTTGGGAGATTTCAACTTACGGCTGACTCACGGCTAGGCCAAAAGGTGCTCACGACTAAGCTGTATAAGGATTTACGGCTAAGCCGTAATCTTAACTGTAAGAAGGAATAACGTTGAATCTGGGTCAAACTAGCCGTTGGATGTTGTCAGAGCATACGGCTTAGTCGTAGGCCTTTTGGTTCTTAGCCGTAGATTTAACCGTTGGAGCTTATCTGTATTTAAAGAGGACCTCTCCTTTCTTCCAGGGAGATTTATTGAACTGAGTAAAATCCCAGCATAGCTGAGCCTTTGCACCACTAGTAAAACCATACAAAAAGCTCCCACAACCACCTACTCTACAACTCTTAAAATGCCATTATTATTCTAAGAAGAGTAGTTGTGCATTTAGGAAAGGCTTCATTCAATCTGAGAAAATCTTAGCCTTCCAAACCTTCTTAAAACCTCTTCCTTTGGCTGAACACTCATCTGAAGATCTTCATCACCAAGGAGCAAGAATAAGAAGTCAAAGCTTGGAGGTAGTCTTTCAAGCATCAAGAGCACCACTCAAAACTAAGGTATACAATTCCTTGTTTGAGTGTTCTTCTATATTTCAATTCTCTCTGCTGTAGTTGGTGGAAGACAAACCACCGCATCAAAAAATTGTTGTAGTTGGTGGACTAGATCAAGGATCAACCACCTGATCAAAAAATCCAGTGGGTGGAAGACAAACCACCAGATCAAAAATTGTTGCAAGAGGTGTTTGTTATGTAAGTACCTCATATTTATTGGAACCAAGAGAGATTGCTCTTGAAAGTGGATGTAGGTCTAGGACCGAACCACTATAAATTACTGTGTTTATTGCTTGTTGTGTGTGGTGGATGCCTTATATCCTTTTTACTTATGTTGATCATCCCTTTAAGCTATATCTTCTTTATTCGAATAACATTTCTATATACTGTCAGCACACACAACTTTGAGCATCTCTCTTGATCTTGCTTGTGGACTCTTAATTTTAAGTATTGCACACTTATAAAACCTCTTTTCTGGAAAGAAATTTTTAATAGTCCTATTCAACCCCCCCCCCCCTCTAGGACTTGGTGAGATCTAGTTATTGCATTTTCAATTGGTATTAGAGCGAGTTGCTTCTTAAGGGTGTAATAACCTAAAGTAGATCCGTCTTTTGCTAGATTCACCATGAATCCTGAAGGAAGCTCTATCACCCAGCCTCCTTTTTTTTATGGAACAAATTATGCCTTCTGGAAAGCCCGAATGACTGCATTTTTGAAATCCATGGACTGGGCTATTTGGGAGGCTATAGAGAAAGGCTGGACGGAACCCACTGAAGAAGTGACTGCAAATGGTGTCACAACCACTAGACCATTGGATCCAGCAAGATGGTCTATTGCTCAACTACTTCTTAGACAAAATAATGCTAGAGCTTACAATGCTATAGTGTGTGCCATGAATCAAGAAGAGTTTAAAAAGATCATGACAACCACTAATGCAAAACAGTCCTGGAGAATCCTTGAAGTTACTTATGAGGGTACCTTTGTTGTCAAAAGATCTAAACTTCAGATGCTCACAAGTCAGTTTGAAAACATTCGCATGGAAGAAAATGAAATGTTTACTGACTTTCATACTAAGCCCATGAAAATTGTAAATGAAATGTGAGCTCTTGGGGAAACTCTTCCGGAAGGTAAAATTTGTAGTAAAATCTTGAGATCACTTCCAGAAAGATTCCACCCCGAGGTAGCCTCTATAGAAGAACACAAGGATTTGGAACAAATGAAAATTGAAGATTTTGTGGGATCCCTTCAGACCTTTGAACTAAAATTTAACAATGACAAAAAGAAATCAATTGCTCTAATCACTTCGCACAACACATCTTCCTCTAAAGATGACATAGGAAAAACAAGTGATGATGAGGATGAAGATGTGGCTCTTTTGGCTAAAAGACTTTTGAAACAATTTAAAAAAGAGAGTGAAAGATTTTAAAAATGAAAACTTTAATGATAAACACAAGGTCGGTCAAGTTCCCTCTCTAAGAGTAAGTATAAAGAGCCCATGTGTTACAGATGTAAGAAATTTGGACACATATCCACCGATTGTCCACTAAAAGGAAAATCCAAAAAGAAGAATCTAGTAGCCACTTGGGATGATTCATCTGAATCAGATTCTAACTCAGATGAATCACATCAAAATGAATCAGACAAATATATAGTTCTAATGGCTACCACTACAACATTCAACCTCTCTGAGGAAATGATTAAATCTGAAATATCGAATGAAGAAATCTCAGGAAGTGAGTTAGAGAGTGAATATGAAAATTCAGGTGATGAGGATAATGACAACACCATGGATTCCTATGAACTACTTTATGAGGGAACCTGTAGACTTGTTGAAACGTAAGCAAGCAACAAAACAAAATCAAGAATTTGAAAGAAAAGGTTGATAGTATTAATGCTGAAAAGGAGGAATTAATCAAAGAACTTGAAAGTATAAAAGCCTAGTTATCAACAGAAAGAGAAAATGTAATCAAATTAAGAGAAAATGAAAAATCACTTTGGAAAATAAAAGATGAAAATAATGCTCTCCACAATGAAGTGACTGTTCTTAAACGATATAAAGAAAAGTATGAGTACAGATTTACCCAAAATGATGAGAAATACATTAGACTATTCAAACTTGGGAAAGCTTATAAGGATATGACTGGTCTTGGATATGACAAAAATGTTAATCTGTCTCCAAGTTCCGGAACTGTCTTTGTCAAAAATGCTCTAAAGAAGGAAGATACCAGTGTTAAAAGCATTTTGGATAAGGCATCTACTAGTACTCATACTGTTTCATCAAATTTCATCTGTCATTATTGTGGAAAAAGAGGTCATTTCAAAATGGAGTGCAAGTTGAGAAAAATTCATATAACATTAGTCTAAAAAATGAGAAAAACTCCTCTAAGAAAGTGGAACTTGAAAACAAAATGCTGAAGTCTCAAGTAAACAAGTTTCCCTTGAACTAAAAGATGGATAATCTGTTAAAAGAAGTCCAGAAGTTAAGAAAACAATTTGAAATATACAAAAAAGATGGAGCAAAAATTGGAGCAAACATTCTTATTTCCTAACATAAAACTTTTCAAGTGAAACATCAAAAGCCAATTGTGATCCCCACTACTAGTACACTTAAGTGGATACCTAAAAACAAGAATCTAGTGGTCCACATAGCTTTTAAAGCTGCAGATCAATCAAGATGGTAGCTGGATAGTGGATGCTCAAAACATATGACTGGTGATAAATCATGTTTGTCTAAAATGATTGAATTTGATGGAGGCACGGTTACTTTTGGTGATGGCAGTACTGCAAAAATTATTGGTAAAGGAACTTTAAATGTTCCAAACTTACCACCTTTTGAGAATGTTCTGTGCGTTGATGGGTTGAAACATAATTTACTTAGCATATCTCAAATCTGTGATAAAGATTATGCTGTGAACTTTAGTAGTCATAGTTGTGAGATCTTAAGGAATGGAAAGATAATCTTGAGAGGTCTTAGAACTACCGACAACTGTTATGTGGTGGGAAAATCAAATACTTCATCCTCTGCTTCTTGCTTATTAACTAATATTGATGAAGCTAAGTTGTGGCATCAAAGACTTGGGCATGTACACTACAGGGACTTATCCCATCTAAACAAATATATTGAAGGATTGCCCAAGATCAGTAGTCAAGAAAAGATGATCTGTGGAGAATGCCTTCAAGGAAAACAAATTAGAAGTGCCCATAAAATGTTGAATGCTATGAAAACTTCTCAACCTCTAGAACTTATTCATATGGACCTGGTTGGACCAACTAAAAGAGAGAGTTGAGGTAAGAAAAGGTACTTTCTTGTCATGGTAGATGATTACTCCAGATTCACTTGGGTTGCATTCTTGAGAGAAAAATCTGAAGCCTTTGGAGAATTTAAAAGGATTGTAAAACAAATTCAAATTGAAAAAGGCACTTCAGTAGCCCGAATCAGAAGTGATCATGGTGGAGAATTTGAAAATGATCAATTTGACAAATTCTGTGAGAAATATGGGATTCATCATGAATATTCAGCACCTAAAACTCCACAACAAAATGGGGTAGCTGAAAGAAAGAATCAAGTTCTTCAAGACATGGCCAAAGTTATGCTTCATAGTAAGAATCTTCCTAGAGACTTGTGGGCCGAAGCTGTTAATACCAGCCGCCACATCATCAACCGAGTTTATCTTAGGACTGGTACAAATCAGACAGCTTATGAATTGTGGCATGGGAAGAAACTAAATGTGAAATATTTTAAGGTCTTTGGAAGTAAATGTTACATTTTGAAGGATAGAGAATAACTGAGTAAATTTGACTCAAAAAGTGATGAAGGTATATTCTTAGGCTATTCAACACGGAGTCGAGCCCATTATGTTCTAAATATGAGAACCGGAGTCATCAAAGAGTCAATAAATGTTATTATAGATGATGAATCCACAGTTTCCGATGATGTTGATGAAGTGGAAGTTCCCTCAATGACTGAACCCACACAATCCACAGTAAAAACTGATGTCCTTACTTCCACTGAAAATTTGGTGAATATAAAATATCATCCTAGAGAGCAGATTATTAGTGATCCATTAACAGGTGTAAAAACTAGGAAACAATTGGAGAACATTATGAGTCACCTGTGCTTTACTTCTGTTTTAGAACCTACCTGCGTTGATGAAGCCTTTTCAGACAATGATTGGATAAAAGCAATGCAAGAAGAATTGAACTAATTTACAAGAAGTGATGTTTGGTACCTAGTTCCAAGACCAAAAGATAAAAATGTGATAGGCACTAAATGGATCTTCAAAAATAAACTTGATGAAAATAGCGTCATTGTTAGGAACAAAGCTAGGTTGGTAGCACCGGGATACTCTCAAATTGAAGGTATTGACTTTGATGAGACCTCTACTCCAGTTGCCCGTTTAGAATCAATTAGGATTTTATTATCTATAGCTTGTTTTTTAAAGTTCAAATTGTATCAAATGGATGTTAAAAGTGCCTTCCTAAAATGGAATTTTGAATGAGGAAGTGTATGTTGAACAACCTAAAGGTTTTATAGACACAAAATTCCCTAATCATGTGTTTAGATTAAAGAAAGCTCTGTATGGCTTTTAGCAAGCTCCATGTGCTTGGTATGAAAGATTGACAAAATTCTTGTTAGATAATGATTTTCAAAGAGGTAGTATTGATAAAACTCTTTTCATCCAAAAGACAAGAGAGTCAGTTTTAATAGCGCAAATATATGTAGATGATATCATCTTTGGCTCCACGTGTAATGAATTGACTGCTCAGTTCGCTAATCTAATGCAATATGAATTCGAAATGAGTATGGTTGGCGAACTGAATTTCTTCTTAGGTTTGCAGGTCAAACAATTACGTGATGGTATCTTCATTTCCTAGTCTAAGTACGCAAAGGAATTGGTAAAATGATTTGGTCTAATGGTTGAAAAACATGTCAAAACCCCCATGAGTACAACCATCAAACTTACAAAGGATGCAAATGGTAAAGGGGTTGACTCTAACTTATACAGAAGTATGATCAGTAGCTTGTTATACCTAACTGCTAGTAGGCTAGACATAACATTTAGTGTGGGAGCTTGTGCCCAGTATCAATCAGATCCAAAAGAATCCCATCTGACTGCTGTAAAAAGGATTATCAAGTATGTTACAGATACAACTGATTATGGTCTGTGGTATCCTCATGACTCATCATCTTCCATTGCTGGATATTCAGATGCTGATTGGGCAGGAAACTTAGATGATTAAAAATCCACAAGTGGCGGCTGCTTTTATGTTGGAAATTGTCTAGTAGCTTGGCATAGTAAAAAGAAAAATTCTATATTTCTTTCCACTGCCGAGGCTGAATATATTGCCGCCGGAAGCTGCTGTTCTCAACTCTTGTGGATGAAGCAGATGCTTATGGACTATGGCATTAAGCAAGGAACAATGAGCTTGTACTGTGATAACACTAGTGCCATCCATATTTCTAAAAATCTGGTCCAGCACTCTCGCACCAAACACATTGATATCCGACATCATTTTATTAGGGAATTGGTCGAAGAAGGAGTCATTGAGCTTGAATATATTCAGATTGACCATCAACTTGCAAACATATTGACCAAACCTCTTGATATGTTAAAATTTGAAAATTTGAGGAAATCTATTGGTGTTTGCTGTTTGGATTAAATTGTTTTTGCCCAGGACCTACGACTAAGCCGTAAGTCATTTCACGGCTAAGCCATAATCTCTTTACGGTTAACCCGTATTTGCGTAAACTTTACCCCACGGCTCAACCTTAGGGTTTACGGCTCAGCCGTAAAATACTCTACGGCTAAGCCGTACAGGGTTATTTTCATCCTCGTTCTACACGCCGATTTGTACTTAAGTCCGTCTCTTCGTTTCTTTCTTATTCACTGCGCCTGCTTTATTCTTCTGCCCTAGGTCTCTGGTTCTTCTTTCTTCATTCTTTCCCCTTCTGGCCTTCTTTTTCGAGGTATACTCTCCCCTCCACCATGTTGTTCTCTTCTTGTTTGCTTCAATTCCCTCTTTTTCGTTTTGCTGTGCTCGGTTCTTCTGCGTCGGCTGTGTGCTTCTTTTTTTTTGGGTTTTTTGGCTTACATTCCTTTTTATGGATTAGTTTTACTCGTGTTGTCTAAATTCATTTGCTCTATCACTATGCCTCCACGGACCAAAAATGCTTACCCCGCTGGTAAAAGGCCTTGAGCCTCGGGAAGCTCCTCTAGGCCTCGACAGAGCTCTCCACCCTCTCCCAGAGTTTTGGTTCCACAGGAACCCAATCGAGAAAGGTCCTTTTTCTCTCGTCCGATTACTGTGGAGCGAAGTGTTAAGATCCTTGCTGTTGAAACTTATGGGGTTCATGCCCTCCTCACCACGGTTGGGTGGGAAAATATACTCAAATGGGGTGGTCCTGGCTTCCCATCTATTGTGCGAACCATGTATGCATCCATCAAGGCAGCATCCTTAGACCCTCTTTCTTTTGAGATTGAATTCACCGATGGCACCAATGTCATCACTCCTGCGATCATTTCTGCCCTTCTGTGTGTTCCTCTTTCGAATGTGCCCCCTTCGGTCCTCAAGGATTCTCTCTCCGAAGAGGAAAAACAAACTGCCACTTTCGCTCTATGTGGAGAGACCATCCCTTGGAAGGACAAGGGCTTCCTCCCTGCAGCTTCCTTGTTTCCTCACTACAGGATCTTGCATGCAATCTTCACGTGTAATATCTATCCTAGGAGGGGCAATTTCTCTGACCTGACCCCTTTCATGGTTAATGTAACACTCCGACCCAGCTTGACCTCGTTTAGCGGTTAATTAATCTTGTTTTCATTGTTAATCGTGTTTTGTGTGAGTTTTGTTTTCGTTGCGGGTTATGGATAGGTAGTTGGGTTGAGTTTGACCTGGATTAAGTATACCAGCCCTTTTTCGTAATTTTAGTTTTTCTAAGACATGGTCATTTTTGCATCATCTTGATGTCAACACGTGTCTTTCGTTGAGCTTGTTAACTTTCGTAACCACGTTGTTTGCAACCGATGTCGTGTGATTCCTTTGGACCAGGATTTGACTCAAACTGAAAATAGAATTCTAACTTGGACTTCACCGTAAATTGGACTTACCCATTAGCTTATATAACTTCCCAGAACATCACTACAAGCTCGTTCTCTCTCTCATTTTCCTCTCACTGTTCACGTGGAATAATTCTCTCTCCCTGCTGAGTTCTCTTCTCCATCGATCAAGCTCAATTGAGGGGTTTTGGTTCTTGCAAGCTCTATTGTGTTGATTGTGAGGTGAGTTGGGAATCCTTCCATCTCTCTCTCATCTCCTTCCTTTATTTCTCCTCCTTCTTGTTTCCCTGTTGCATGACGTGTCTGTGCTTTGAGATCCTTTCTATTTCTCATGCATGCATGCTGTTTGGTTGGTGTTAGGTTGTGTTTGGACCCAAGGACATCAGTTGTGCAATTGAATTCAAATTGAGGCAAGTATAACCATAACCTGTAAGAACCCATGTTGGTATGCATTTGATTTTGGTTAGTTCACATGAATTTGTATGGAAAAATGTGTTTACAGCCCATTTGGTTAGTACTCTATCTATTTCCATTAGATAATTGCAATTCTGATGATTTCCCAGGCTTTCTGTACGTGATTCAGAATGTTGACTTCGTGCAGGTACGGCTAAGCCGTATGTCACTTACGGCTTAAAGTCCAGAGAGGGTAAAAATCCAGTTTTCCTCTACGGCTAGGGCACGGCTAAGCCGTGTATTGCCCTACGGCTAAGCCGAACCTCAGCCGTGGCCCAGCCGTAGATCAATACAGGGTGCCTTTTTCTGGATTAACTGAGAGCAATCAATTGACAGACCTTCTACGGCCCAGCCACGGCTAAGCCGTAGAACACACACGGCTAAGCCGTACGTTCACCTACGGCTACGCCGTATCCACACTAGAATAATAAAGGACAAGGGTAGGTGTAAGGGAAAGACCGATATGGCCTTCATGATAGAATGTAGAGCACCTAGACCTGCCCAACGAAATGTGATACAACGCGTGAATGATCTCGAGGGCTGCGAATCATTCATGTTCGTTATCCGGATGTTAAGCACCTCCCCATGGGTGTTGGTTTAAGGGACTTCGTGCACCGCCCGATTCAATGCAACACTAGACAACGGTGCAACGAATAACTTAAAACTACATCATCATGCACGGTTAGAAACACCGGATAATTAGATTAGAATTGGTTTGTAAAGATGATCCGATTTCGCATGATTTGTAGCATAACATATTGCATTCGATCATTGATCTCAATTCTCTAATATGATTACTTGTGTTCCGTTACTTTCACATTGTGGTTCCTTACCTTGAGTATGCATGTATAATATGTTCACAGATATGCACGTATGATATATTGTCACGATCTACTCAGGGTTTTCATGATTGACTCTGTATGGTCAGGCACTACTTAACCTCAGCCTTAGGATCCCGACGTGGTGAATTTGGTATAGTTACATGGCCTTGCTGCAGTAAGGAAACGTCTTGGGGAACCGGACCCCAGGAAACCGAGACCCATTGTACCCTGGCCCGGACAATGGTGTTCTTTGCACAATACAAGATCCCTCTTTTGGGAGCATATGGCAATGTAGTAGCCACTAGTTCTGTACACTGCATGTATCCATTGATTCGCTTAGCATATTTCTTTCTTGCATGACAGCCTAGTATACGAAAATGCCTTATTTAATTTATATGACGTTCTGTATTCTATTAGACACAGCATGCGTTAACTTGCTATGGGATATACTTTGCTGAATCGTCGTATTCACAGTTGTTTTTGGTGTTGCATGCCCAGATACCCCTGCCGAACCCTCGCCGGTCGGCCAGACTTCAAACGAGACCCCCGAGGCCCCATCAGGCCTAGAGGAGTGGATGTGATCACTCCACGGGAGAGCGTTCTTGGCATGCATGGCATTGGAGTCTTGTTTTTGAGGATTTATCACACTTGTGTACATGTCATGATTGTATATATTATTTTGTTCTTTTTGTAAGACCTTCACATGTAATTATGTCAGTTCTTTCTTCGTATTTTCTTCTTGCACTGTTAGTTAGATGTTTCTGATATTTACAGCTTCCGCGTACATGTTTGGCACGTGTGAATGTTCCCTTGTGCGTGTGCATTTAGACTTGGTCTACGTGTACATGCACGGGAGTACTTGTGTCATTAGGTTTGGCTTTTGTTAACCCCCGAACCCTGGGTTCGGGTTGTGACAGTTAATTTCCTCTATTATGTCCATATGGGGGTCAAAGTGTGCCTTCCCTCACTTATTTGTGCTTCCATTATTCGTTTCTAGCTATGTCCGGGTAAAGGCACCAATGCTTGCGTGTTTGGGTATCTCATGACTTGCCTTGCCTCTCATTGTGGGCTTAATTTACCATCTGATGAAGCTCCTGAGTCTCACCCCACCTTTGGGAGTGTCAATATTCAAAATATGCGCTTCTCCAAGCAACAAGCGGTTGGTCCCCGCTATCATGACTCTAGGGATGAAGAAGACTCACCGGATGGGCCTCCTCCTACAGCACCCTCTACTGCTTCACCGGTTCCGGTTCCTCCCTCGGCTTCTTCCTCTGCCTCTTTTGAAGCTCGGTTGGCAGCGCTCGAACAACGCCAAACAAAGATGGAAAAGCTATTGAAGAAATCCTTTCAATACCTTTCAAAGATCTCCAAAAGCTGCCGGAGAGACGATGTGGCGATTCCTTCCCCCTCTCCTCCATCTGATTGATGTTTTTAGTTTTCTGTCATGTATTTTGTTGATGCTACATTCTTGAGAACCTTGCTGTACTTTGTCTTATGGTTATGCACTCTGTTTAGTTACACCTTTTTGGGCAATGCACTCTTTATGTTCTGTGGCTCTTGCTTGTACCCTATATTGACCATGTTCTCTTTACTAACGCACTGATTCTCTATGTATGCACTGTTCTATGCGTATATTTAATGGCTTTGCTGGTTCTGGTGTTTTCCGCTCTCTTTGTCAATATTGTGCCAAAAAGGGGGAGAATTATATTAATACCTTTAGGGGGAGCTTTCTAACCTCCCACCTGTCTAGTACATTGTGTTTAAAAACTTTTGCAGGCCAAGCAACATCAAAGGGGGAGCTGCAATCTGTTAAACTTTAAGGACCTTTGTAGAATTGGTTGGTTAAGGTGTACTCTACATTGTAATACTTGTTGTATCCTATTGTTGAGTTACAATGGTGTATCTTCTTCATTATGTATATTTTTATCACGAAATTAACAAAGGGGGAGATTGTTAGTGTCATTGTAAGAATGTGTTGTCAATTACGTAACCCAAGTCTTGTCTAGCTCTAGAAAGATCAAGTTACACCGATGAAGATCAAGATCAAGTTAGAACAAGGAAGCTCAAGGTTTATTAGCGAAGATCAAGCAAGATCAAGGAAGAGCAAGATCAGTCAAGTCTATCATCTAGAAGATCTTTTTTGAGTGCCAAGGGATAAGGTAACATTGACTCTTAATATCTGTAGAGATAGAATGGGAAAAAGGGCCTCTAAACACCCTGTCTTTGAACTACGGCTTGGACCACGGCTAAGCCGTAGATCCTACGGCTCACTCTCCAGAGAGAAAATTTTTGAATCTTTTGTTCTACGGCTGACCCTACGGCTGCACTGAAAAAGGGATACGGCTAAGCCGTAGTATGATTCACGGCTAAATCGTAAAATCTACGGGCCACTGTCCAGAAAGTGTTCTTGGCCATATAATGCCTACAGTTGACCTTACGGCCAAGCCGGAAGGCCTTCACGGCTAAGCCGTAGTATGATTCACGGCTAAGCCGTAAAGTTTACGGGCCACTTTTCAGAGAGCAGTTTTGGGAGATTTCAGCTTACGGCTGACCCACGGTTAGGCCGAAAGGTGCTCACAACTAAGCCGTATAAGGATTTACGGCTAAGCCGTAATCTTAACCGTAAGAAGGAATAACATTGAATTTGGGTCAAACTAGCCGTTAGATGTTGTCAGTGCATACGGCTGAGCCGTAGGCCTTTTGGTTCTTAGCCGTAGATCTAACCGTTGGAGCTTATCTGTTTTTAAAGAGGACCTCTCCTTTCTTCGAGGGAGATTCATTGAACTGAGTAAAATCCCAACATAGCTGAGCCTTTGCACCACTAGTAAGACCATACTAAAAGCTCCCACAACCACCTACTCTACAACTCTTAAAGTGCCATTATTGTTCCAAGAAGAGTAGTTGTGCATTTAGGAAAGGCTTCATTCAATCTGAGAAAATCTTAGTCTTCCAAACCTTCTTAAAACCTCTTCCCTTGGCTGAACACTCATCTGAAGATCTTCATCACCAAGGAACAAGAACAAGAGGTCAAAGCTTGGAGGTAGTCTTTCAAGCATCAAGAGCACCACTCAAAACTAAGGTATACAATTCCTTGTTCGGGTGTTCTTCTATATTTCAATTCTCTCTGCTGTAGTTGGTGGAAGACAAACCACCGCATCAAAAAATTATTGTAGTTGGTGGACTAGATCAAGGATTAACCACTTGATCAAAAGATCCAGTGGGTGGAAGACAAACCACCAGATCAAAAATTGTTGCAAGAGGTGTTTGTTATGTAAGTACCTCATATTTAGTGGAACCAAGAGAGATTGCTCTTGAGAGTGGATGTAGGTATAGGACCGAACCACTATAAATTACTGTGTTTATTGCTTGTTGTGTGTGGTGGATGCCTTATATCCTTTTTACTTGTGTTGACCATCTTTTTAAGCTATATCTTTCTTATTCGAATAGCATTTCTATGCACTGTCAGCACACACAACTTTGAGCATCTCTCTTGATCTTACTTGTGGACTCTTAATTTTAAGTATTGCACACTTATAAAACCTCTTTTCTGGAAAGAAATTTTTAATAGTCCTATTCACCCCCCTCTCTAGGACTTGGTGAGATCTAGCTGTTGCACTTTCAACATGACCCTGTTTTTATGAAGCAAACAAAAAAGAGAGAGAGAGAGAAAGATGGGGGGGGGAGATAGGAGGAAATTTAAGCCAAGGACAAGTCACTTGACTTACGATTAATGGCTTGCTTGGATAAAGTTTGAACAAGGTGAAGCTCCATGAGATTGGACCCTAGGTCATGGTGTAAGTTTTGAATAAGCATTGCCACATTAATGGTTGTGAGCAAAACAAATGTCATAAAAAAATTGAGTTCAGTTGTTAAGACCGTGGCTGGTCATGACTATAGATGTGTCCGACAAGTGATTTGGAACAATGAAATGTCATGGAAATTTAATTCTTAGTAGTGGGAAGAGATTGGAATGCTCTTCAGAAGCTATCTTGCATTAAGAGGATTAAAGAGATCAAGCATCTCAAAACAAAACAAAAAGAAGAAGAAGAAGAAGAAGAAGAAGAAGAAGAAGAGAATAACCACTTAAGGCCATGAGATTTCTCCATCCAATGATGGCTTGTGACCGTGGGATTTCTCAGGATAGTGTTGGTCATGACCATAGATTGCTGTTGTGGTGCCTTGGTTGTGCAATTACGATGAATGGAGCTCAAATAGAACCCTCACCTCAAGAGGTAAGCTGGAAACATGAAACAAACAAAAACAAGAAAAGAAAAAAGAAGAAAAAATTCAATCACTTGACTGTGACCATGGGCTACTGACTGTGGACCTCATGGCAGCATTGACAATGGTAGTGGACTCCATTACATTATGTGTAAAGGATGAAGCTCAGGGCATCATCATGCATCAAGAGGGATTCATCAAGTCAAGCATTAAAGCAAAGAAAATATTTCAAACAAACATTGTTATCAAACAGGTTGTGACCATGACACTAACATGGACCATGATAACTGTGACCGCGGCATATGCTTAGACAATGCTCAACATGAGAAAACCCCTTATAAGAAGGCTACTCAAGCATGGCTCTTCCATTAACAGCAAGTCAAAATAAAATAAAATAAAAT
This sequence comes from Sextonia rubra, assembly GCA_037013555.1. Classification (NCBI taxonomy): domain Eukaryota; kingdom Viridiplantae; phylum Streptophyta; class Magnoliopsida; order Laurales; family Lauraceae; genus Sextonia; species Sextonia rubra. The sequence continues at coordinate 74,352,207 of JASUAD010000001.1, forward strand.
AAAGGAAGAAGAAGAAAGGTAAAGCAAAGACTTATCCCACTTTGCCATGATCTGTTCCTGAGGTTTTGAATTTATAGAGAAGATGAAGTCTAGTTCATGGGTTCTATTTTTCCCATTCAAACAAGCAAGGAATTGCACAAGAGATCAGAGGAAAATTAAACAAAAGATTAAAAAAATTAAAAAAGAAAAAAAGAACCATCAACAGTGCCCATTCGGCCATGGGTAAAACGTAAGGAAGAGATGAAGTTTAGAGAGCATACCTACCATGGGAGAATGCTTGAGCAGCTAGAAGAACTTGAAGTCTCATTGGAAATTAGAGAAGAAGAAGAAAACCGAGAAGATGGGTGCTCAAATCTCTCTCTTGTCTCTCTCCTCTCTTTCAACTGATTTGAACAGCAGAAAGCAAAAGGAAAAGAAAAAGCAAACTTGCCCTTTAAAGGGACTGAGTCCGGGCACGAGGCTTACCCACTAGCTCACACAGACACAAGACTTCTTCGAGTCCCCGCGGCCACTGCCTTCTCTATCTCCCACAGACACTGTTGTGTGGGGCAATGGGGTCCACGGCTCCATTCCTTGGCCCTCCTCAAGCTCAAGGCCATTGATGCTTCACCCTCTTTCCCACAGACACCGCCTTGGAAAAAATAATGGGATCCGTGACTTGGCCAAGTCTACCAAGACCACTGTCTAACCCTCACAATTACTATGATTTTTTTTGTAGTGAGACCCACTATTTAGTGGCTCACTCTCTCGAGTGTGATCATTCAAATTCCCACAACTTGGTGTGTGTACACTTTGGGCATCTTTTACAAAAAAAAAATGAACGAAGTTTCCACTTTGGGCATTTCTTATCAAAAAATGGTTTTATTTCAAAACCACTCCAAATTTCAAATTTATCTTGGGTCAAGCTTGATTTTGAGCCATCATCTTAAATTACTTTGAATCAAAACCCACAAAGCTAATCTCATTCAAAATTTCATCTCATTTTGACTTATGTCAAGCCAAGTCAAAACCTAAACTTTGATTTTTGAAAATGAACCAAAAATCGATGACAATCCAAACCCGAATCTATTTCAAACCCGAACCTTGATTTTTTTTCCAAAAAAAAAAACCTCAAGGATTCTTTTTGTAAGTGTTCCCCATAATCCCTATAAAGATACCACTTAGGAAATCTGTGACAAATAGGTCAAAAGAAAATCAAACCCATCTCCAAAATCTAAAATCCAAAAACAATATCATAAATTTCTAAATTTTCAAATACCTCAGGGATTTCTTTTTGTGGGTGTTCTCCATAGTCTCCACAGAGATGTTACTTTTGCTATATATGAAAATCGAGCACAAAAATTTAGATTTCTTATATTTTTACCAAATTCCATCACTAAACCCTTCGTGGTTTTTATCAAAATTTTCAAAATCCCAAGTTTAGGCCTACAACCTATATCGACAAACTATATTTTCATCAAGCTATGCATCATCTCCATAGATTGGCTATTTCAAGGCACAATAATTGTTACACTATGATCATTGCACCTTGAGGGGGCACTTGTTGACCCATAAAAAATTACAAATGTTGCAGCAAAGACATTAGAAGCAAATTCCAAACCAAGGGTACATAAACCCTAGGAATATGGAATGACAAGTCAAGTACTGCATTCAAATATTCAGAGCCGATGCAATCCATTCAGAAGACTTCAGATGAGCTCAGAGTGTAGCAATTCCAATTCCAGTGTTAGTGAACATCAATTTGTCACTTGATTCATCAAACTTCAAATTTAAGGTTCATTAACTCAAAGTCTAAAGGTCATTAAACACACTCAAGCTTCAAGGTTACCAAAGTGGCTGAAAATCTCATGAAAACTCCAAAACATACTTAGGAATAATGTTTCAAAGTTTCGAAGTATTTGGACTTTATCTCAACTTAAACTAAGCTTCAATGACTATCTGTCATCTTCTTGGGGGTCACTGTGGAAATTAACTAATTGATACTTCTACATGTCGAAACAAGCTTAAACTCAGAGGGATGTGTTCAAATACATTCAAAGATTATCCTTCAAAGTTTAAAGTTTAAAGCATTTGGATATCATTTGGACCCAAACTCAGTTCAGATGGACATCTACTGAGCTATGTGGGGTCACTATGCAAAGTGACACATCATGAAGATTAAATCAGGTGAAACTCATGGATGAAGCTTAAATTATGCTCAAGGGAGGCTCTATAAAATTTTAGGTCAAATGAACAACATTTGACCCAAAGTTTATAGACATATCAACTTTAGGTCAATGACTCCTAAGTTATGGTGTCACTGACAAAAGTCCTGCTTCTTGATGCCCAAAATTGATGAAATTTGGTTACAAAGCTTTAGTCATGCTCAAATGAGATTCTACAAATTCTCAAATCAAAAGAATTTCATTTGAGCCTACTTTTAAGACATGTCAACTAGGAGTCCGTGATTTCTGAGTTATAGGAGTCACTGACCAAAGTCCTATTTCTAGGAGGCCAAAGAAAATGAGATTCGGAATAGAGACTCAAATATGTTCAAAGTTAATTCTCCAAAATTTCAAGTCAATTGAATGTCATTCGGACAGAAAACAAGCTAACTGCCGACAGTGTGAGGTGAATAGTACCTTTAAACATACAACGAGTGGGTCGCTGTTCGAAATCCTACTTCCACAAGTCCAAACTACATAAAATTTGGATAGACACTCCAAGATACCCTTGATATTTGTCCTTCCAAGTTTCAAACCAAATCGAGGTCATTTGGGCCTCAAACAGCTGAAACAAGGGGCCATTTTCATGAAAAGTTAACTAGGGGGAGGGGGGGTTTGACCAACTTGAGATTATCAAAATAAGCTGAAATTTCTATGACACAACCAAAACAGTGTCAAAAAGTATCCTTTGAAGTTTCGTAAAGATTGAACATTGTTTGGGCTGCAAACAAGTGAAAACAGGTCACATATGCAAAAAGTCCAAAATGGGACCCGGGAGTGACCGCAGCCACGGTCATTGACACTTGTGGAGCAATTTTCTAAAGTTTTCAATGGTACCCTCTACTCCTTTTTGAACTTTAACTTCCCATAACTCCCTAAACCACTTCTGAAATCTATAAAAAGGGAGGCTTGACACATGGGAAGGGGGAGACAAGAGTTCCAAAGTCCTAGAGACAAATTATAAGGTTCAAAGTGTAGGAAGTAGGTGGGTCTCGTGGATAGATTTTCAAAACTTTTGACCCACTTGACACAGGGATCAACTATCCATAAGATCAAAACCCAATCCAGGATGCGTTACCCTCAATCTCGTGACCATGTACAGTAAAAATTCTACCAGCACTAAACATCCAAAATAACCTACGACATGCAAGAAGTAGATCATACCTTTGGAGATCCGCAGTGCTCTAATGGATTTCTTCAACACCTCTTAGCCTTCCACGCTATGACCCGAATTGGATTTCCTTTCTCAAGAAGAATGGTGGAATCTTTAGGAGAAAATCCCAACTCGAGACTCCAAGGAACTAGAAGAAAGGAGAGGAGAGTAACTCGCGCAACTCTTGCACGAAAAGGTTTTTGGCGTGAGGAGAGTCTTATTTGACGTCCAAGAGATTTTATAGACTCCCAAATCTCTCCCTTGTCTAATTGAATTAGAAGTCTTACTTCCAAAGTAATTAGCGGCTTTCCCCTTTCCAAACTCTTATTTCTAGAGTCCAAGTCGGATTAGTGTTTTCCAATATCTTGGGCTAGCGTGGGGACCACTAGGGATTCCTTAGAAAGCTGGCTCCAACTGGAACACCGCGACCCCACATCTCATGTGCAATCCGGGCCCACAGTTAATTGCAAATAACACCACTATATAAATGCAATTGCACTCCAGTCTTAGGAATAAATTACAATGAAGACCCTAAACTTCCCAATTACCACAAGTAGGCCCCTCTATCAATATCCGTGGATCAATTGGAATAAATCCGTCTCTTCCAATCTAAGTTCCACATCTTATTATCCTTGAGCCCCAATTAATCACAGTAATCATCAGTACCATCCAATTAACTCTTAATTGAGATGGGTGCGCACTTACTAATGACAAATCCATTAATTGGCACAAGGGGATAATAGAGATAGATTCCATCTTGATCATTCAACGTTCCCACAGTTCTACTACCACATACCCAAGACACCGAGATGTTAACCTATAGTCGGCCTCACTCATTGGTGACTCAAAGCAAATGAATAGATAGAAACTTGAGCTCGTCAATGTCTCAGGATTGAGAGCCTATTGCAAGGGAATTATGAGAGCATACCTTATTATTGAGACGGAATACCATAAGGTGCATCTCATGGTCCTTCAATACATCCAATGTACCAGCACCATTGATCCAGAATCTTACATTCTGATGATTGAGACAAATCACACTATCTCATAGTGATCAAAGTGCTACAACCTTATCAAATGAGATGCCCAGTCTCATTACTGGTTGTGAAGCTATTTAAGTATAAGATTTGTGACATATATCTCCCGCGTGTGGATCTCATCCATTCACATATATCACATCTAATATACTAATGGGACCCGGTTCAACTCATGAACCATTATGTCATACGTATTGGTAATGTGCATGAAGTAGTAAAATAACATTCATCTCATGAAAGTAAAGCATGATTTTATTGATAAATAAAGAAATTAATCAATTTATTACATCAACTGATGGATTGAGTCCATAAAAACTAACAATCTCCCACTTGGGCTCAATGCCAGTCAGGGTTGCATCTCATGCCCATCCCTTCTACGTGTTGCTCAAAGACTTTGGTAGTCAAAGGCTTAGTAAAGGGATCTGCCAAATTGTCTGCAGAGGCTATCTTGGTAATAGCAATATCACCTCTCTGAACAATCTCTCTGACTAAGTGATACTTCCTCTGTACATGCTTTTGGCTTTTATGGCTTCTGAGTTCCTTTGACTGAGCGACTGCCCCGCTGCTGTCACAGTAAACTGTGAGTGGCTGTCGTGCCAAAGGTACCACCCCAAGTCCAAAAGGAATCTTTTAAGCCATACTGCTTCCTTAGCTGCTTCACAAGCTGCTACATATTCAGCTTCCGAGGTTGAATCAGCGGTACATTCTTATTTTATACTCCTCCAGCTGATAGCTCCGCCTCCAAGCATAAATACATAACCAGAGGTGGATTTCCTAGAATCCTTATCTGACATAAAGTCAGAATCTGTGTATCCGACTGGAATCAACTCATCACTGCTATAAATCAACATGTAATCTCTAGTCCTTCTCAAGTATTTGAGAATACATTTTACAGCAGTCCAATGTTCAGGTCCTAGATTAGATTGATATCTGCTGACTAGGCCCACTACATAACAGATATCTGGTCTAGTACATAACATAGCATACATGAGGCTACCAACAGCCGAAGCGTATGGCATCGACCTTATCTGCTCCTTTTCCTCGGGTGTCTTAGGACACTGATCCTTGGAAAGGTGCACTCCATGCCTGAAAGGTGTGATACCCTTTTTGGAGTCTTGCATTGCAAACCGTACTAGCACCTTATCTATGTATGCAGCTTGGGATAAGCCAATCATCCTATTTTTCCGGTCTCGATAGAGTTTGATCCCTAGGATGTAACTAGCTTCTCCCAAGTCCTTCATATCAAAAGTCTTGGCTAACCAAACTTTTACCGTTGACAACATTCCTATGTCTTTCCCGAGGAGAAGGATGTCATCGACATATAAAACCAGAAAAACTACCCTGTCACCTTCACTTTTCATGTACACACATGACTCATCCGGATTTTGACAAAAACCAAATGACTTGATTGCCTGGTCAAAACGGATATTCCAGCTTCGGGATGCCTGCTTCAGTCCATAAATAGACTTCTGCAGCTTGCAAACTTTTTGCTCCTGGTTTTTAGCTACAAAACCGTCTGGCTGCACCATATAGATGCCTTCCTCAAGATGGCCGTTGAGAAAAGCCGTCTTGACATCCATTTGCCAAATCTCGTAATTGAGATGAGCCGCAACGGATAAGAGTATCCGGATGGATTTGAGCATGGCTACTGGCGAGAAGGTTTCCTCATAATCGATCCCCTCTTTCTGAGTATATCCTTTCGCAACAAGCCTAGCCTTATAGGTCTCCACTCTTCCATCTGGTCCTCTTTTTCTCTTGTAGACCCACTTGCACCCAAAAGGTTTAATATTGGCAGGCAAGTCCATAAGTGTCCAGACCTGATTTGAGTACATAGACTCCATCTCAGTTTTCATAGCATCTTGCCAGCGTCCCGAGTCTAAGTCATTGATTGCTTCATCATAGTTAGAGGGATCTTGTTCCGGCTCTTTTGGGATTGCTTCATAAGACTCTCCCAAGAATGAGAACCTGTCAGGGGGTTTGACAATCCTCCCACTACGACAAGGTACTGGTGTAACTACTGGGTTTGGTAAGGGCGGTTCTTCCTCAAGTCCGGTCATACTTGGATTTGGAATTGATTGCTCCTGAATCTCTTCCAAGATCACCTTTTCTAAAAATTTCCGGTCCATCATATAATCTTCCTCCAGAAAAACCGCATTGGTGCTCACCAGCACTTTCTGCTCTCTGGGATTATAGAATAACCAACCTTTAGTTCCTTTAGGATATCCTACAAATGTGCATACTTCCGACTTCGCTTCCAACTTATCCGTCTTAACCTTGAGCACGTGTGCTGGACAACCCCAAATGTGTAAATGTTGTAGACTAGGCTTTCGCCCAGACCACAATTCCCGGGGAGTCTTAGGTATAGACTTAGATGGTACGAGGTTTAGTATGTACATTGCAGTATCCAAAGCATATCCCCAAAATGATATAGGTAATCTTGAGAAACTCAGCATAGACCTAATCATATCTAAAAGAGTCCGGTTCCTTCTTTCTGCTACTCCATTCTGTTGAGGCATACCAGGAGCAGACAACTGGGATAGAATCCCATTTTCTAATAAGTAACCCATAAAATCAGCAGAGAGATATTCCCCTCCTCGATCTGATCGAAGAGTCTTGATACTCTTACCTAATTGCTTTTCCACTTCCGCTCGAAATTCTTTGAACTTTTCAAAAGCTTCGGACTTGCGGTGCATAAGGTATATGTAACCATATCTTGAGTAATCATCTGTGAAAGTGATGAAGTACTCATATCCTCCTCTGGCCCTGACATTAATGGGTCTGCAGACATCAGTATGCACTAATTCCAATAAATCTTTGGCCCTATTACCCTTAGCTGAAAAGGGTCTTTTGGTCATTTTACCTTCCAAACAGGACTCACAGATAGGCATTGGTTCTACCACCAATGAAGGTAAGATACCATCTTTCACTAGCCTCTCAATCCTGTTAAGGTTTATATGACCTAGCCTTAGGTGCCAAAGTTTTGTTGGATTAGATGAAGGTGACTTTCTCTTTAATGATGATCTACTAATTGTTTCAGTATCATGTATCTCATACATCGTGGGAGTTAACAAATAAAGTCCATTGGTTACCTTGCCAGAACATATGAAAGTACCATTCCTCTTTATGACAACTTCAGTACCAAAAGTAATAGAATAACTTTTATTCACCAAACTAAAAACTGAAATTAAATTCCGCCTTAAAGACGGTACATATAATGTTTCTAACAAAACCAATTTATTATTTGAAAAACATAAAGTAATGACTCCTACTGAAACAGCCTCCGCCTTAGCGTCAGATCCTAGGTTGACAATGATTTCTCCATCACTTAGCCTCCTGGTTTCCCTGAACCCCGGCAACGTATTACATATGTGATTAGTTGCCCCGGAATCCACACACCAGGATTCTGAAGTACCAATTGCAAAACTAACTTCAGATATAAGTGACTCAATCATACCTGGGGTCTTTTTCTTAGACAGATATTCTGGACAATTCCTCTTCCAATGTCCTGCCTTACCACAATGGAAACACTTTCCTTTTGTCCCTGAACCCTTAGCTTTAGCCACGCCACCAGTTGGACCATTCTCCACCTTAGGACCTTTTGGAAGTGATTTCTTTTTGCCTTTTCGCCCTTTGCCTTTCGGCTTGGACTTGGCATCTAACTTTTCTATCATTAAGGCAGTTGGTTTTTTCTTCATAATCCCTTCAGTTGCTACCAGTTGACTAGATAGCTCAGCCAGAGTCAGATTCATTTTATTCATATTATAATTGACCTTGAAATTATTGAATGACTCTGGTAGTGACTCAAGGATTATGTCAATCTGCGATTCTACATCAATCGCAGCTCCCAGTACATCTAACTCATTTAATGAGTCCATCATCTTCAACATGTGTTCCTGTACTGATGTACCTTCAGCCATCTTGGTGCTAATGAGCACCCTCATGGCTGCCTGCCTAGCAGGTCTGCCTTGTTCTGCAAACATCTCCTTTAAATTCGATATCATATCATATGCAGTCTTATAAGATTGATGTTGATGTTGCAGCACACTAGACATGGATGCCAGAATGTAACATCGGGCCATCTCATCGTCTTTGGCCCATTTGGTGTAAAGGTCCTTTTCTGCTTCTGATGCATCTGGGCCAGGCTCTTCAAGGGGGTTTTTGGTAAGGACATATTTATATCCTGAAGCTGTCAGGACAATATCCAGATTCTGTTTCCAGTCTACATAGTTGGATCCCACCAACTTATTCTGGTTGAGGATGGTCGCAAGTGGATTGAAAGTATTCGAATTCATGCTTGTAATACTGTAGCACATAACCATACATTCAATTAATGAATTTAAATGACATTAGGGTTTAGTATTCTACCAAATTTATGTGGGAATCCTCATAACCACAAAATTCAGAATACATCGGAATCCCAATCCTGCGGGGTATGCCTCCTTGGGGAGTGCAAATACCTCCTAGACTGGTGCTGATCAAAGTTGGTCAAAATTGGGATTAAGACTAACTATCTATGATCCCCTTTATACATTACTATCTAAGTATCTCATACCAATTAATGTATGACTCCCGATTAGCTTCGGTTTCTAAAATACATAAAGCAAATCCTTGGGGATACTACATTATTATTTTAGTTAAGTGTGACCCACCAACTAGCATTGCATGACAACCGTTGCGGGCAGCTCCTCCTTGGGGAGTGGGCTCCCACGCCGTCTCATCAACACTATCCATAGGAGATCCATATCTAGTATCCAGATAAATACAAGCCCTCCGTGGGGAATGGCCATTCTCAAAATGGCGCGAGGCTAATACTTTCCTTACAATGGACCTATGGTGGAAAACCATGGGGATTTTTATATATATAGAAATGCCCCGCTCCCACTTAATATTTTAGAGTTGAGGATTTCCTTATAGGTGTATGGGTCCATCAAATATAGGTATATGTTCTTTTCATGATAAGACCAATGATTGGTTCCAAGTCAAGTTATTTTAAGGAAAGCCCAGTTTCTAAAATTAGTGTTACCAATAGATCCATCTCATGGGCCTACCAACTCTAATTAGAACTCTTTCCAAAAATTAATTTGATTTGACCAATTTTGGGATTTGCTATGTTTGGATCAAATATGGAAATACTCTAAAATAAGCATTCATCTATAAATAGAAAGTGCTATATCAAAAGACTAGTCCTCTCCTCCACATGACCCAGGCGGAAAAGACTTCGTGGACTTCTAGACTTTCCAAAACTTTGGGATTCCTTAAACTCTTTGGGCATCTCCAAAGCACCTTTTGGTAATCTTCAAACTCTTTGATTAGGAGTCCAGCTTCTCTTTCCTTTTTTTGTTTCGGACATCTCCAAAATTTACAAATTTTAAAAATACATAAATTCCTATGTCTCTATAATGAGACTTACATGGTAATCTAAACATGGAAATAAAAGGGCTATAGGGAAATTCACCATGCCTTGCCCTTTCACGGGAAACCAAGGAGACCATGATGCCCTTTACACTTAGCCATAAATAAACCAATAATAAAAAGGAAAGAAAAACATGTGGGCCATATGGAGAGGACATTATCACCTGCAAGTTAGTATCTCATACAACAAAGCATCTCACAAAACCAGGTTGTCAAACCATAATGGAAAAATAAGATGCCAAATATTTTGCCACCACGATACAAGATCCCCTACGCAACGGGGGTCCGTGGGCAGTGCCCCCGGCGGGCGTCGAGCTGCCCAGTCAGCTCGCGGGGTTCCAAGGGGCAGCGCCCCCAAAGAAAAAAAAAAAAACAACAACAACTCAGACCAAGAACAAGATGATTCTGCCTAGGTTCGGCTAGCCGATCTGGTCCCTACGGTTAGCCAACGACCTCTATTGCCATAGTGGTCCGTTTGACTAACCGACCTGATGAACCCAGAAATTTGGGTTCTTTTTCAAATTCGGCTCCTGCTGTACCCAATCACCTCTAATGACCTCAGTATGTTTTAATGGCATCTTCTCATCCTCCTATCATGATTAAAACCTTTTGTGACTTTCCAAACATGTATCTACTACAAAAGCAAGCAAACCCAATAAACACTGATCCTATCATAGCCCTTGCTCTATCCTCTTCGCATCTCATGCGAAGATTAGAACAAGATTACTGATCTAACATGATTAGAGATGAGGTATGGCTCTGATACCAATTGTAGGAAGTAGGTGGGTCTCGTGGATAGATTTTCAAAACTTTTGACCCACTTGACACAGGGATCAACTATCCATAAGATCAAAACCCAATCCAGGATGCGTTACCCTCAATCTCGTGATCATGTACAGTAAAAATTCTACCAGCACTAAACATCCAAAATAACCTACGACATGCAAGAAGTAGATCATACCTTTGGAGATCCGCAGTGCTCTAATGGATTTCTTCAACACCTCTTAGCCTTCCACGCTATGACCCGAATTGGATTTCCTTTCTCAAGAAGAATGGTGGAATCTTCAGGAGAAAATCCCAACTCGAGACTCCAAGGAACTAGAAGAAAGGAGAGGAGAGTAACTCGCGCAACTCTTGCACGAAAAGGTTTTTGGCGTGAGGAGAGTCTTATTTGACGTCCAAGAGATTTTATAGACTCCCAAATCTCTCCCTTGTCTAATTGAATTAGAAGTCTTACTTCCAAAGTAATTAGCGACTTTCCCCTTTCCAAACTCTTATTTCTAGAGTCCAAGTCGGATTAGTGTTTTCCAATATCTTGGGCTAGCGTGGGGACCACTAGGGATTCCTTAGAAAGCTGGCTCCAACTGGAACACCGCGACCCCACATCTCATGTGCAATCCGGGCCCACAGTTAATTGCAAATAACACCACTATATAAATGCAATTGCACTCCAGTCTTAGGAATAAATTACAATGAAGACCCTAAACTTCCCAATTACCACAAGTAGGCCCCTCTATCAATATCCGTGGATCAATTGGAATAAATCCGTCTCTTCCAATCTAAGTTCCACATCTTATTATCCTTGAGCCCCAATTAATCACAGTAATCATCAGTACCATCCAATTAACTCTTAATTGAGATGGGTGCGCACTTACTAATGACAAATCCATTAATTGGCACAAGGGGATAATAGAGATAGATTCCATCTTGATCATTCAACGTTCCCACAGTTCTACTACCACATACCCAAGACACCGAGGTGTTAACCTATAGTCGGCCTCACTCATTGGTGACTCAAAGCAAATGAATAGATAGAAATTTGAGTTCGTCAATGTCTTAGGATTGAGAGCCTATTGCAAGGGAATTATGAGAGCATACCTTATTATTGAGACGGAATACCATAAGGTGCATCTCATGGTCCTTCAATACATCCAATGTACCAGCACCATTGATCCAGAATCTTACATGCTGATGATTGAGACAAATCACACTATCTCATAGTGATCAAAGTGCTGCAACCTTATCAAATGAGATGCCCAGTCTCATTACTGGTTGTGAAGCTATTTAAGTATAAGATTTGTGACATATATCTCCCGCGTGTGGATCTCATCCATGCACATATATCACATCTAATATACTAATGGGACCCGGTTCAACTCATGAACCATTATGTCATACGTATTGGTAATTTGCATGAAGTAGTAAAATAACATTCATCTCATGAAAGTAAAGCATGATTTTATTGATAAATAAAGAAATTAATCAATTTATTACATCAACTGATGGATTGAGTCCACAAAAACTAACACAAAGCAACTTCCAAGCAAGATCAAGCAAGTCACAAGGCACTCTAAGTAGTCCTAGCCCCCTTTTTCTTCTCCTTCTCACTTGCTTAAGGTGAGAAATGGTTTAGAGAAGGAGTAAAAGCATGTATATTGTTTAGAGAAAACGATGTTCAAATGCTATGAAGCATACGAAGGATGAAATCAATTCCTTTGTTCTTCTCACTTAGGAAGGTTTTGTGGTCATCCCAAAAGTTATGCAAAGGCCTCTTTAGACTTCATTCTATCCCTTAAAAATCACAGGTTCAGAATGACACAACTTTAACACCATTTTGCTTGCCCATAGCACTCTTTTTGGATTTGTATAAAAACAGTCCGTAACAAAAAATGATGATTACCAAAGGTTTTAATCGATTCCACAGCCAAATTTAGCCCTCTTGATGATCATTCAACACTCCGAAGATCAAAGAAAATAAATTCTAGCACTCTGAAAGCATCATAGAAATGAAAAAGAGTGAAAAGGAGAGCAAACAGTGGCCTTTTTTACCACTATCTGCCAATGGCCGTGAGCCACAGTTACTGCCAGGGAGCCAGTGACCGTGGCCCACGGTCACTCACTTTTGTCTCTTCTTTTATTGTATTTTCTTCTAATTTTCATGTATTTTCTTGTAAATTCTAGATTTAGATCACATCTGAGACTAGAGGGAGGGATTGTAATATTTCAAAACTTGTAAACAATCTGCATCCTCGTGGTCAAAGCATCTGAACCCATATAAACAAAAGGAAAATAATAAAGAACTGTAATTATTTCCCATTCTTCTGCACGCTTGAAGTGTGTGAATGTTGGACTCAAATCCATTACATTTCACATCATGTTTCGAGTACAACCACTCATAAATCCACCTAGTGGACCTTTTAGGTTTTCCATGGCTTTTATTGATGCCTCCACCCATTGGTCAAATGTTTACCTACTTTCAACTACGAACATAGCTTTTGTTTACCTATTGACTCAAATCATTAAACTTAGGGCCCACTTCTCTAGTTATCCTATTAAGTCTACAAGCTTGATAATGCAGGTGAATTTACATCATAAGTTTTTGATGACTACTGTTCATCTCTAAGAATTGTAATCAAGCATCCTATCCCCCATGTCCACTCCCAGAATGGCTTAGTTGAAATCATGATTAAGCACATTCAACTCATTTCTAGGACTATACTAACATAGTCCAAATTACCAGCCAGTGCTTAGGAACATGCTATGTTGCATGCATCAATGTTAATTAGACTTCAACTCATAGCCTATCATCAATACTCTCATACACAACTTGTATTAGGACATCAACTAAATATCTCTCACTTGCACAAATTTGGTTGTGCAATTCTAGTCCCTATACCGTGCCCTTAGCATACTATGATAGGATTACAACGTAGGTTGGGAATCTATGTAGGTTATCACTCTCCTTTGATTATTCGATTTTTAGAGCCAATGTCAGGTGATGTCTTCACTGCTCATTTTGCCGATTGTTAATTCGATGAAACAAAATTCCTGTCATTAAAAAGATATAAGATAGTTGTTGAAGAACGTACTGTTCCTGCAGAACAAACCATTCCTGAAGAACGGCGTGAATTAACATGGAATACTCCCACTTTGTCTCATCTGGACTCACGTACTTCACAATGTGAACATGAAGTACGTTGAATTGTGCACTTGCAAGAAATTGCAAATAGATTTCCTAATGCATTCAACAATGCAACAAAGGTAACTATGTCACATGTGCCACCTATGAATGCACCTTCTAGGATTAATGTCCCTCTAGGACAAAGCCAAAAAATGACAACAAAAGAATTTACAATACGCCAGAAGCGCTACGGACCTATAAGTTCAAAGGATATAACTCTGCAGAAAAGGAGAAATATGCAATCATCATCATGTCTTACCAAAGAGACATGTAACACTCCTAAAGAGGCATATAACACTCCTAAAGAGGTTATGGTAAAAATCCGCTCTCTCTAGAATAACAGAAGTCCCTGATAAGACTATGGTAGCCCTTAAAGAAGCACTGATACTCAATAATGAAGAGATTTCTATATTTTATAATTATTCAAGAGAGAGATGGGATAGAAAGGAAGTTGTCATCGATGATAGATTTACATATGTAGTAGCTACACAAATATCAAGGGAAAATGAGGATGATGATTAGGATACAGAGCCACGTACTATAAATGAACGTCGATAAAGAAAAGATTGACAAAAATGGGAAAGTCTTATTAACATAGAGTTAAGAGTCTCTTAATAAAAGTAGTGTATTTGGACCTATAGCACAAGTCCCAAAAAGTGTCAACCGTATAAGTTACAAGTTGGTGTTTGTAAGGAAAATGTATAAAATGAATGAAATTACAAGATACAAGGCATGACTTCTGATACAAGGTTTTCCGCAGATACCTAGGATTGATTATGAGGAAATATACTCTCCCATCATGGATACAACAATGTTCATATATTTGATAAGTTTAGTAGTATCTGAAAATTTAGATATAAGGCTCATGGATGTTGTAACCACTAACTTATTTCAGGACTTAGTCACAGAAATTAACATAAAATTCTCGGAAAGATTTACTTTGCTTGATGCAAAGTCCAAGGGTATGTATTTTATACAACTAAGACAATCATTGTACGGCTTAAAGCAATACAGATAAATGTGGTACAATCATCTTAATAAACACTTGTCTAAAATAGAGTATGAAAATAATCCCATTTTCCCATGTATAGAGTATGAAAATAATCCCATTTTCCCATGTATCTCATAAAGATATCCATCAAAGGATTTGCAATAGTGGCAGTTTATGTCGATGAAATCAATTTAATCGGGACTCCAGAAGAGCTCGAAAAAACTACTAATTATTCAAAAAGAGAGTTTGAGATGAAAGATCTTAGGGGAACAAGATTCTGTCACAGCCTACAGATCGAAAAAAAATGCTAGTGAAATATTAGTCCATCAATTTAATTATACTAAGAAAGTTTTAAAACGTTTTGGTATGGACAATGTACATCCACTAAATACCATCATGATCATCTGATCTTTAAATATAAATAAAGATCCACATCATCCCATTGAGGAAAATGAAAGGGTATTAAGTTCTGAAGTCCATACCTAAGCGCTATCGGTGCTTTAATGCATTTAGCAGAATGTACTAGATCGAACATTTCATTCTTAGTAAATTTGCTTGCTAGATACAGTTCTATCCCAACGCAAAGGCATTGGACGGTATCAATCATATACTATGATATTTACGTGGAATAATTGATTTAGGACTCTTTTGTTACAAAAATTTCAAGTTTGTAAGATATGCAGATTCAGGATATCTCTTTGATCTTCATAAGGGTCGATCACAGACAGGTCATATGTTTCTTAGTAGTAATGCCGCTATTTCTTGGTGTTCTACTAATTAGACTTTGGTAGCTATTTCTTTTAACTATACTGAGATTTTAGCCCTCTATAAAGTCAACATGGAATGTGTGTAGCTAAAATCTTTAATTCAGAATATTCATAGTTCTTGTCAATTGCTTTTTAGTATAAGTACCCTAAGCATTGTCTACAAAGACAATGAGGCATGTATTCAATAGATTAAAGAATGATATATTAAAGGTAACAACACGAAGCATATTGCACCAAAGTTTTTCTCACATATGAGCATCAAAAGAACAATGAGATTGAAGTCAAGCGAGTTCGTTCAAGCAACAACCTAGTTGATTTATTTACCAAGTCATTACCAAAATCAACATTCTAAAAGGTTACATATGAGATAGGCATGCGTAGAGTTTGTCATCAAATAATGTAAATGTTATTGTTGTAAGGGGAGCAACTGATCAGAAGTAGGCATCCTGAAACATGCTACCCTAGACATATATACGCTGTACTCATTTTCCCTTTCTAGGTTTTATCCCACTAGGTTTTCCTAGTTAAGGTTTTAATGAGGCGGCATTATGCACGTCCAACACCAATTTAATGATCAAATAGTATATTGTAATCTTTTTCCTACGCTTTGGTTTTTATCCCATTGGGTTTTTCCATTGGAAGGTTTTAATAAGACAATTGTCATTGAATGATAGTCATCCAAGGAAAAGTTTTATAAGATGTATTATCATAGGTGGACGCTTACATTGGGACCCACATGAAATAAGGAGAGCACTTAGGGTTAAAATCTTACAATAATAGGTTGCTTGAGGAGGAAGTAATCTAATTCTATAAATAAAATCCTCCTCCTCCCCCTTTATTATGTACACGCATCTCTCAATAAGAAGAATATCTCTCTCCATTCCTCTTTATTCCTCTCTCTTTGGTTCTCTTATTGATTAACAGATAAGCAATTATCAGAGCTCTATATGAAAGATATGCCCTTTGTCTTTATGGACCCCATCTAATCTAGAATTCTCTAAGACATATTGAAGATCCAGGCTCTTTATATGAACCATGTCCCATTGAGTTGGGGTCCTTTAAGTCTTAAACCTAAATAGTTCCGGAGTTAAAGGAGTGGAACTCCATAGTGGGCCCATCTAGTGAAAATCCAAGCCATTCAAAATCGATGCTCTAACCATGTAATAAACGTCCTCAAATATTATCCTAGTAAGCTTTCACCGTACCAACATTAACCTTATAATAAATAATGTGACTAACACAATCTTATGCATTATTTTTATCACAAAATCCCTTATTTATATGACTCTGCAGTTGGTGTCAAAATTTTATAAAAAAGGGTAGTTCCTGTTACTGATAGCTTACCAAATGCTTTCAAAAACTTAGATGCCAGATATAGATTTTCAACATCTATGTGCCCAAAGTTCACACTACCAAAACAAATTACATCGGTGCCCAATTAGTGGTTGTGCTGCGTGCCTAGCATCAAAATGGTGCTAGGCACCTAGCACTTGTAAACTACTCCCCAAAGTTTTTATTTTAATAGAAAAAGGATATTTGCAGTAACTGTAAGTTTATGAATTAAAAAATAAATATTTATATTTACTTCTAATTATTTGCGGGTCAAATTGAAATAAAGGATACGAAACCCAAAAGACCCAATACAAACATTTGCATGTGTGTCCCTTTTGATCTCAATTTACAATAGGATCCAGGTTTTGGTTCCCCCATGTTAGGAACAAAGTTTTACGGGCAATGGACTTGGGGGCTCACTGTTGCAAACCAAAACAATGAGACGAGAATAATTTTATAGTTACTTTACCAGGGGACCTAAAGAGCCTAGCCCATCAGAATCAATTATGGGCCGTTCAAACATTATCCCAGAGCAATGGGTCGTGGGCCTTCTGGCTGTGGACAGTACCATGATCAATAAATGATGTGGTTATTGGTTGATTCAAAATACAAAATTTTCGGCAAAGTCATAGGTTCTGGTTGACAAATTTTATGGTGAATTGTTGTTACATTCCATTTTCAAATGGCAGAGTATATACATTACAATAAAATCTCTATATACTCTGTGCTGTAGGGTGCCTACCATAAAACAACAGTCCATGGACCTTAGGAAACCTGACTTTAGATATACAACTCAAGTTGTAGGCCCAGTTATCAGTAATGTGTTTCCCATATTCTAAGCCTATAAATGTTAGTGATCTCTCTATTTGATTACGTATTTTAATATGGTCTTTTTTATTCTTGTTTTTTAGCTAATGGAGGGTGTCCTGGCCCCTTGGGCTGGACTAATCTCTTAGGGCCAAGAGGGACTTTCGCCCCAGTGTGGTAGTGCAGCTGGAACCCGTAATCTTTATACTCTATGAATTATAAATTATGAGGTTCACAGATGTAATTATAGTTTAGATATATTGGCCCATAATCTTTATACTCTATGAATTATAAATTATGAGGTTCACGATGTAATTATAGTTTAGATATATTGGCTTGCACCTGCTCAGCATAGACACCTGCTGCTAGGTTGGACTAACGAATTTATACCATTAACATTTAAAAAAATTTATTATTTAGTTTCCTTAAAATATTTGTAAAATTATTCATCAGACCCGGGCTTAGCATGGGCCTCTTTTGCCATTTAGGCAGTGAAACCGGCTGAAAAATGACTAATGGGCCTGATTTTTTTTGGAATTGGACCTAAAAAAGCTTCCAAATTATTTAATTCAATTGCACATACATGTTTAATCAGAAGAAGATGGGATGGAACCCTGTAGGCTTCGATCTTAGAATGTATGTTTGAATTCAAAAAAGTTCCTTCTAACAACTTGAGTTTTCACGAGCATTAACTAATCTAAGTTCATGAAAATATTGAAGAAAGATGCTTTGCCAAAATCAAATTGAACACTTGAACTCAAAATTGGTGGGAAGCATGAAATAATCCAGATCTATATCAGAATAATGGGAGTATAAGAAAAACTGAATGAATTGGTTGCTAATCCCCGTGATCGGTCCCTCTTTATGATTCTCATCATTCTATTGTAAGGCCGCGGGTCCTATTTTGTTGGGTCAAATTGGGTAATTTGGCTTAGGTCAGGTTTGTTGGGTTTGGAGTAGTTTGATAGGTCATTTTAGAAATTTGGTCATTCCATGCATGGCATATCTTGGTGGGACCCATTTGTGATGGGTGACCCGAACTCATCGTGGGCCCTTGTCTTAGCCCACTAAAGTAATAACATTTGGCCCACAAGTTCTTTTTTGAAATTTTATAAAATTCACTTAAAAAGTAGCGAGTGTTTAAGGAGTGAGAAAGAGAGAAGTAGAAGGAAAAAGAGAGAGAGAGAGCTTTTCTTATTGAATGAGAGATGTGTACATAATGAAGGGGAAAGGGGATCATATTTATAGAATAAGATTACTTCCTCCCCAAGCAATCTAATATAGTAGAATTCTAACGCAAACTGCTTTCCATATCTAATGTGAGCCCCAAGGTGGGCATCCACTAATAATAATCTCTTATAACACTCCCCTTGAATGACCATCATTTAATAACAGTTGCCTCATTAAAACCTTGCAAAGGAAAAACCCAATGGGATAAAAATCTAAGTGAACGAAAAAGAGTACAACATTTCTTCAAAGTTATTGAAGTAGTGTTTGGACGTGCATAATGCTGCCTCGTTGAAACCTTAACTAGGAAAACCCAGTGGGATAAAACCTAGAGAAGGAAAAAGAGTATAGCGTACATATGTCCTGAGTAGTAGGCTTCAAGATGCCTATCCCTAATCTGTTACTCCCCCTGACAACAATACCCCTTGCATTGTTTGATGATAAACTATCCGCATGCCGATCTCATATACAAGCTTTTGGAATGTTGACTTTGGTAATGACTTGGTAAACAAATCAGCTAAGTTGTTGTTTGAACGAACTTGCTTGACTTCGATCTCATTGTTCTTCTGAAGCTCATGTGTGAAGAAGAACTTTGATACAATGTGCTTTGTCTTGTCACCTTTAATGTATCCTTCTTTAATTTGTTAAATACATGCCTCATTATCTTTGTAGATAATGCTCAGGGTACCTGTACTAAGAAGCAATTGATAAGAACTATGAATATGCTAAATTAAAGATTTTAGCTATACACATTTCCTACTAGCTTCATAGAGGGCTAAAATCTCAGCATAGTTAGAAGAAGTAACTACCAAAGTTTGTTTAGTAGAACGCCAAGAAATAGCAGCATTACCACTAAGAAATACATAACTTGTCTGTGATCGACCCTTATAAGGATCAGAGAGATATCCTGAATTTGCATATCTTACAAATTTGGAATCTTTACAATAAAAGAGTCCTAAATCAATTGTACCACATAAATAGCATAGGATATGTTTAATACCAGTCCAATGCCTTTGCGTTGGCGCAGAATTGTATCTAGCAAGTAGATTCACTGAGAAGGAAATGTCCAGTCTAGTGCATTGTGCTAAATACATTAAAGCATCAATGGCACTCAGGTATGGTACTTCAGGACCCAATACCTTTTCATTATCTTCAATTGGACGATATGGATCTTTGTTTATATCTAAAGACCGAACAACTATGGGAGTGCTTAGTGGATATGCTTTGTCCATACCAAAACGTTTTAATACATTCTTGGTGTAATTAGATTGATGGACTAATATTCCACTAGAACTTCTCTCGATCTGCAGGCTGAGACAAAATTTTGTTTTCCCAAGGTCTTTCATCTCAAACTCTTTTTTTAAATAATCAGCAGTTATTTTGAGCTCTTCTGGAGTCCCGATTAAATTAATGTCATCAACATAAACTGCCACTATTGCAAATTCTTTTGAGGATTTCTTTTTGAAGATACATGGGCAAATGGGATTGTTCTCATATCCTTCCTTAAATAAATATTCACTGAGACGATTGTACCACATTCTTCTGGATTGCTTCAATCCATACAATGATCGTCTCAAATGTACTGAGTACGTACTCTTGGGCTTTACATCAGGCAAAGTAAATCCTTCCAAGATTTTCATATGAATTTCTGTGTCCAAGTCCCCATACGGATAAGCGGTCACAACATACATAAGTCTCATATCCAAATTTTCAGAAACCGCTAAACTTATCAGATATCCGAATGTCGTTGTATCCATAACAGGGGAGTATGTTTCCTCATAATCAATCCCAGGTTTCTGCAGGAAACCTTGTGCTACAAGTCTTGCCTTGTATCTAATAATTTCATTCATTTCATTCCTTTTCCTTACAAACACCCACTTATAGCCTACAAGGTTAACACCTTTTGGGGTTTGTACTATAGGTCCGAATACACCACGTCTATTGAGAGACTCCAAACACCACGTCTATTGAGAGACTCTAACTCTGCTATGATGGTAGTTTCCCATTTTGGCCAATCTTTCCTTTGTCGACATTCATTTATAGTACGTGGTTCTATATCCCAATCATCATCCTCATCTTCCATTGATATTTGTGCAGCTACTGCATATGCAAATGCGTCATTGATGATAATCCTTTTTCTATCCCATCTCTCTCTTGAGTAATTGTAAAATATAAAGATTTCTTCATTATCCAGTACCGGTGCATCTTCGGGGGCTTTTATAGTCTCATCAAAGACTTTCGTTATTCTAAAGAGAGTGGATTTTTCTATAGTTTCTTCGGGAGCGTTATGAACCTTTTCGGGAGGAACCTCTTCAGGAGTGTTAAGTGTATCTTTGGGAGGACATGATGATTGTGCATTTCTCCTTTTTCGAGGAGCTATATCCTTTGAACCTATAGGTTTGCCGCACTTCTGGCGTATTACAGACTCTTTTGTCGCCACTTTTTGACTTTATCCGACAGGGACATTAAATCTAGCAAGTGCATTCATAGCTAAAATATGTGACTTGATTACCTTTACTGCATCGTTAAATGCATCAAGTAATTTATTTGCAATTTCTTATAAGTGCACAATTCTATAGACTTCATATTCACATTGTGAAGTACGTGGGTCTAAATGAGAAAAAGTGGAAGCATTCCACGTTAGCTCACGCCGTTCTTCAGGATTGGGTTGTTCTACAGGAACAATACGTTTTTTATCTCCCTCTAACAGCAGGAATTTTGTCTCATTGAATTGACAATGAGCAAAACGAGCAGTAAAAACATCTCCTGTCATTGGTTCTAAAAAGCAAATAATCGAAGGAGAGCCACAGCCGATATAGATTTCTAACCTACGTTGTGGTCCCATCTTAGTATGCTGAGGCGGTGGTATAGGGACTAGAACAGCGCAACCAAACTTATGCAAATGGGAGATATTAGGTTGATTTCCCGATATAAGCTGTGTGGGAGAGTATGGATGCTAGGCTGTGGATCGAAGTTTAATAAGCATTGATGCATGTAACACAACATGTCCCCAAGCACTAACTGGTAATTTGGACTGTAGCAATAGAGTCTTAGAAATAGGTTGAATGCGCTTAATTAGGGATTTAGCTAAGCCATTCTAGGTATGGACATGATGGACAGGATGTTCGACAACAATACCAAGAGATGAACAGTAGTCATCGAAGGCTTGTGATGTAAACTCGCTTGTATTATCAAGTCATATAGACTTAATAGGATTATCAAGGAAATGGGCCCTAAGTTTAATGATTTGTGTTAATAGGCATGCAAAGGCAATATTCCTAGTTGAAAGTAGGCAAACATCCGACCAACGGGTATAAGAATCCATCAGAACCATGAAATACCTAAAAGGGCCACTAGGTGGATTGATCGGTCCACAGATGTCGCCTTCTATCCTTTGCAGAAAAGATGGGGATTCTAATGCAATCTTGACAAAGGAAGGTCGAGTGATTAGCTTTCCCTATGAATATGGGAGATATAGATATCCATTAGATATGGTCAATTTATGGTTGTCTAAAGACTGCCCAACAGAGTTATCAATGATTTTCTTTAACATGGTAACTCCGAGGTGCCCTAGCCGGTCATGCCAAAGCAATAAAGCCTGAGGGTTGCTAAGCTTCGGGCTTTACTATCTTGTTTTACTCAAAATCGAATGTGATTCAACGATGGATATTATCGTATAATATAACCCAGAAGAAAGTGCATTTAATGTTTCTAGTATTTGCTTCTGGCCTCCAATACTAATAACGATAAGTAACATTTCTCTATTACCTTGATTAGCAGTCTCAATATGGTATTCATTTATTCTGATGTCTTTGAAACTGAGCAAATTTCTTCGGGAACCGCTGGAGAACAATGCATCTTTAATGAATAAATGAGTACCATTAGGTAACGTTATGTGAGCTCTTCCGGAGCCTTCAATTATTTGCACAGGTCCAGCTATGGTAGATACCTTTTGTGGTTTAAATACTAATTCTGAGAAAAACTTCTGGTTTTTAAAAATGGTATGTGTTGTAGCACTATCTACAAGATAGTAAGTATCTCCATTGTTGTGGTCCATACCTTTCAACAAAAGATAATAATAAAAAAAATGTAACTAAGCAATCACATGATTAAGAAAAAAAATTCATAAGAGAAATTTCATCAAATTAAGAAGAAGTCATCCATCACAAAAACATCCATAAAAAAAGGTTTATCAAAATTAATAAACTGAAAAATAGATCATCTAGCATAAAATATCCATGAAAAGGTAAATATTTGAAAAAGAAATTCTAAATGGATATTCTGAAAATATTTATTTGGTCTTCTAGAACATTCTAGGAGGGGTTCCGATCTTAGCACTAAATGCCTCATTGCTCAGAAGTTGGCCATTTTCGTCTTCAAAAAAATCTCTAGTCTCCAAATGTGTAATATCCAACTGGTAATTGTCATTTTGTGGGACTGTATCCCAATCCCAATCTTCTAGATCATTTGACTTGCAGAATGAATAGAGGCCTTGTATGCTTTATATCGTTCTACCACGTCTTTTGGTGCACGACAAGTGCATGACCAATGCCCATTCCTTCCACATCTGTAGCAAGGGTCATCAGAACGGTGGGCAAAATTATTCAGTGGATTTTGATGTTGATCCAAATTTTGTTGTTTCCGAGGATTAGACTACTTTTGGTGGTTTTTGAATTTTTGGGGAGGACCTCGAAATCCTCCTCGCTGGAGGAGTTTCTTTTTCCACCTCTTCTGGAGGGATTGTTTCTCCCACGCCCTTTCCTCTGCTTCGGCTGGAATTAAAATTGGCATTTGCTACAGGCATTGCCATAGATCCAGTTGATCTGGAGTTATGATTCTTTGCAAGACTTTACTATTCTGCTCAGCAACAAGGAGATAAGAAATTAGTTCTGAGTATTTAGAGAAACGCAGTTCACGGTACTGCTGTTGCAGGATTACATTTGATGCGTGGAAAGTGGACAACGTTTTCTCTAACATCTGCTCTTTCGTAATCTTTTCCCCACACAATCTTAACTAGGAAACAATGTTAAAAAGAGTGGAGTTATATTCAGATACCGATTTGTAGTCCTAAAATCGCAGGTTTAGCCATTCATTCTGAGCCGCTAGCAATAAGACCATCTTCTGGTGATCATATCTATCCGTCAGAGATTTCCAAAGACTTGCTGGGTCGGTATTCATTTTTTAGGTCATCATGTATATGATGACGTAAGAAGATAAGTGTCAATGCCCTATTTTCCGGAGACTCTTTATTACCTTCTTTTATCGTCTCTCCAAGTTTCTTGGATTGCAAGTGTAATTTTGCATCCAAGTGCCAAGATAAGTAGTTGTCCCCAGTAATATTAAGGGCTTTATTATTCAAATTTGGCTAAATTTGACATTAGGCAAGAGCTGGAAAGGAAAAAATATACCTGATCATTGATATGCAAAAAATGATAAAAAAAAATAATAAAAATTTTTAAAGCATTCAGAATAAATTAAAGAGTGAGCAATGTCAGATCAAATTGGCCAATTTAAAATTGAATAACGTCAGGTTATCAACTTTAATAATCCAAAACAACAGGTTTTGGTAAGGCTTCTAGCTTGATTTAGAATTACAGGTTCATGGTTAGAACTTCAGGTTCTTTAATTTTTGAACTTCAGGTTCTATCAAGGCTTCGAGCTTGATATTATGGCCTATTGGTTTTATTTCTGGATCTAAATTTCAAACTTCAGGTTTGATTAGGAATATGAATCTTCAAGTTCATAATGTGGAACTGAGAGCTTTTCATTTCAGATTTGAATAATCAACGGATCTTCTGGTCCGGATTTCAAAAGAACTTCTAGTTCTTACGGAACTGCAAGTTCATATTAATATAGAACTTCAGGTTCTTATTTATTATCCACTCTTGACCTACCCTTGTTAAAAAAAATAATAAATAATCATTCATTTCCAAATAAGAGTAAAAAGAATAAGAGCACATATATAGTTATTAAACTAATAAAAGATTATAAATAACAAAATTATTTTTACTGTTGGATCTTCTTCCTTTCACTTTCAATGTGTAGATCTGCTTCTAAGCTTTCTGTAAGTTCCAACAGATTGTTGATCTGACTTCGTACGATTGAGATATCGCGATCTAAAGTTTTAACGATGATGTGTTTTTTTATTATGTTGGCATCTCTTTTGTTGGACATGATCCAAGGCAAAAATAGCCTTCTCTTTGCTGCACATGAACTAAGGCAAAAGAAAAAGAAGGAAAGAGAAAAAAATAACTTGTTGCATGCAAACCGAGGTAAAAACTTTTTGTCCTTGTTGATGTTGACTAGTCCCCTCCTTTGGTTGTTTCTTGTTTCTTTCTTGTTGCTGGACGTGAACTAAGGCAAGGCAAAGAGATTGTACGGCACTGTGCTTTCTTGCACAGTGCAAATGAGAGAATAGAAAAAAGGAAGGGACTATTGGGTGGATTTCTTACACGCACATTAAAGGTGAGGAGGGGGGGAGGGGGCCTTGATCGTGCTAATAACGTGTTTAAGGAGTGAAAAAGAGAGAAGTAGAAGGAGAGAGAGAGAAAGAGCTTTTCTTATTGAATGAGAGATATGTGCATAATGAAGGGGGAAGGGAATCTTATTTATACAGTTAGATTGCTTCCTCCCCAAGCAACCCAATATAGCAGGATTCTAACCCAAACTGCTTTTCATATCTAATGTAGGCCCCAAGGTGGGCATCCACTAATGATAATCTCTTATAACAGGGTGCCCTTTTTCATAAATGTGGGAAACCTTTACGTAAACCTGCTAATCCTATTGTTTCCAATCGTTCACTTCTCCATTTCCTCTCACAACTCTACAAATCCTCTCCCTTTTTCTCATCTGAAAACTTTGTCAAGCTTTCAAGTAGACACGGGATCTCGAGATCAAGGGATTTCCTTGTCATCACTATCTTCCTCACTTTCTTGTCTCCTCTCTGCAATCGTAGGTAAGTTCCTCTTTTTTGCAGAATCCATTAGATCTGTGTATTTAGTTCATGTGGAATTTAGTTGTGTTCTTTTGGTTGTAGGGAGAGGCTTTGGCTATTGTGACCTGTTGGTGTTTGGGTTAAGGATCTGTTGGCAAATCTTAGATTTTACTTAGGAGATTGGGTTCTAAAGATCTGAGGCAAGTAGACAGTTCTAGTTAACGATATATTGTTTGTTGAAATGGGTTGGTATAATCTGTGATCTTATAGAATTAAATGGTATGATTATTATATATAAATAAGGATAAGAATGGATGTAATGGGTTCGGTACTTGCTTAGACAAGAATTGTACACTCAGATGTAGTTGAGAAAGAACTCCCCTCTACAGTGCAAGTGAATTCATACAAATTTGCAATTCTGATGGTGTGCTCAAGCACTGCTGGGTTGTGCTTGAGTGAACCCCTCTCTACATCAATTAAGGGGAAAAATAATTTGGCGCCTGTTAGTCTATGACATGCGCTCAAGCAAGGTATCATCTGCAATCAAGCGGGCTTCCCTGTTGTGCTTGATATCAAGGGAAACCACATTTTAATTGGTTCAACCCCATGGGGTAATGTTTTTCACTTAAGACTAACCGTGGCTAAAGTTCCAAAGGTTTGGCCTTAGAATGAGAGAACCCTAACCATAGGTTATGGCTTTGGACCCAATAATTTCTTAAGTAATGGATTATGGTTGGGTGATTGACTGGGGACCCTATGGTTGACTATGTACATACAATGGGCTACCTTGGAACATGAATGGTCATACAACCTTTAAGGATGCTCCACATGATAAACACCAAATGAGCATAGCTTCACATTGTGAGATTGGATGGCCATCATGTAGACTAGGCGGCTTAAGGAGTATTTATATTAGTTAGCCTAAATCATAGGATAGGGTAGAATCGGACTCCTAATCTTAATAATATTAAGTAGTATGGCTTAGTGTGAAATAGGGTTTAGGAGATTGATATATTGATACATAATTCATTTGCATTACATACCTTAGATTAATATTATTCAATGAATAAAACAACTTCTGCAATAATAAGACTAAACTTTATCTTACTTCGATAGTGTTGTAAATTTATACTAAAAGTATACTACTATGTATTTATCTTTGACTGATTTATTTATTAGTGAAGTTTGTCTTTTCATCTTAATGAAACTTTGTATGGGCTAATGGTTGCATTGTTATTTATTATGCATATGTATGTCTTTTATTCTATAAAATAGACAAGTTAGTATGTAGAGTTCATCTTACACACAGAAGACTTGTTTGTCAATTCTTATAGAATATAAGTTATTGTTGTTCACAATCTAGATGGAGTTGAACATGCCATTGGCACAATTGTAGCATGATATAGTAAGTTTGTCTTGGCTGTAAGAAACAGTTTAATTTCGACTCTTATGCTAGTACAAGTTATGTGTATTGAATATGACTGCTTTTGGGTTTATTATTTGGATACTAACTATATAAGATGATTAACATCCAAATAATTATTATCAGTGCTTGTACTCTTAATTTTGATATAAATAATAGATACATACATTTAGTATTTTGTATTTTGGTTTACAAAGGAGTTAGACCTTTTATGGGTCAATAATCTTAGTAAATTAGATAACTGTACTATATGTATAGTGGATATTAGTTTATTGATGGAATCTACATTCCGTAATATGGATTGATGATATCCCCTTGATGAAGTTTAGAAGTTTTTATTATTTCAAACCCTGTTTGTGGACTTTGTGTCCGACATATCAAATAAGTTAAGTGTAAAGTCTCAAGGAATTATAAAGATATCAATTAAATATGGATGTCGGTAATTATTTAATTGATAGATATCTGAAATCTTAATGTGGGGAGATTAATAAGCATTTAACAATAAAAAGCTTGAAATATGATTTTGAGAATAAGGACAGGAGTGCAATTGTAATTATCTAGTGGGCAGAATTGTAATTTATGAAACTAAGATTCTAATTTCGGTTGAATTAGGGTTTCATATTTCTATAAGAAGCTTATTCCTTGTTTTCTTCTTAAGGTCCATATAGTAGCCTATAAATATACGCAATTGCTCTCTAAGAAATACATGAAAGAAAATTTTCGTTTTTGAGAGTAAAGAGAATTCGCAAAGGAGGCCCACAACTCGGTGCAAGTTCGAGCATAGAGGAATACAGTAGAAGGTCTTAAAATTTTGAAGTTGTTGTTAAGACTGAGATCGAATCAGAGAGATCTTGAAGTTATGGTTCTTGAATCATCATCGTCTAAAATTATTTCCGCAGTAATCTATGTGTAATATTTAGGAATCCTAGCAGGTGCTTCCCAACAAATAGGTTCTGGCATGCATTTTTACCAACTTCAGTTAGATATGGACATACATCATTGTCTGTGCATTATGTCTTGTGGGCTTACTTGTGTTTGTAAATCAAATCTAGCAGGCTTGCCCATGTCTGTGCATTATGATATACTATTCATTTATTAGATTCTTCAGTTTATACAATTAACACATGCCATTTGTAAGTGTAATTGAGCAATTGTATTGTTGATTATATTCATCACTAATAACCTTCTACTTGCCAGATTATGTCAATCTAACACTAACTCATTTGGGTGTTTAGGTATAGATGCCATTGCTGAACCAAAGGGTCAGGAGACGCCGGAAATTCCGCCGGATGGCGAAGTTGTTGAGTGGAGCACGAATGACATCGTCTAAGATGTTTTAAACTATTATTGAACTCATTTAGTATTCAGTATTTGTTAAATAAGGCCATGATTGGAGGCCACTAGTAGGAATTGAACTTATCTTTATTTGGAATTGGAACCTTAATTGTTATGCTTCTTATGCACTTGACCATCGATTATTTATTAATATTAATGATTCATTTGATTTGATTTTGATGACCAGCCGTGCAGTATCTGGATTGTTAGCTTCTGCATGTGATTATGGTTGCTTGATCGACAAACATAACCTTATATAGGACTTCAATCCACCGAGATTGGGGCTCATAAACTTGTTATTGCGAAAATTTAAATTAGCCCTAAAATTTCACACCGTTGGGATTGGCTTGGATCCGGCCTCAGTTTTGGGGGCGTGACATCTATTATGGTAAGTACATTTCAACTGTATCCCCTTACATGGGTGATTTCCCTTGATTGGGACCATTCTATTATATCACAATCTTACAATACATGGGGGTCGGAATTGATTTCTCTAATGCTAATATTCTCATGTCCTATTTATGCTGCTCCTCCACTGCTGTGGATGGACTACAGTCTCCATTACTAATCATATTGAATATGACTTCAAATCATCTAATCTTGCAGAAAATAGGTGATGCACGAAAGAAAATGAAAGATTTACAAAAAACCAATACAGTGCTCATGGTCAACCTAGGAAAATTGTAAAAAAGCTAATTTGGTAAATTTTTAAAACCAAAACAATAAAACCCCTTATTACGAGGATGATGAGAGTGAGTATTGTTTCTGTAGATGTTAACTAGATGATACCTAGATGATACCCAAAAGAACAACAGAGTAACAAGAGCGAGTTTTTTTGGAAGGTAAGTACTCACCAATACACTCACAACACTCACCCAAGTCCCTCACCATTAGAACTACAACCAAGGATTGATCGGAGGTAGCACACCAACTGACCAGTGAATTGGCTTCATACGATCCATGTTGATATCTACACTTCATGATTTCTTCCACAAGAGCACATTTGTTTTCTTGGAATTGAATTCCTTTGAATCTAAGAAACGTATTCATATCAAATTGGCTAAAGCTAAAAATCCAAAAAATGTCCATCAACTAGTCTCCCGTTTGGTGGAAATTGAATTGCAACCAGCACCCTACAATTATCAAATCCTGGTAAAGTCAAGTTCCCATCTACATCTTTTATCCCTCACCCCGCAGCTCTTTAAAATACATTAGTTGGAACCCATTTTACCTTATATTCCTAAGAATTCAAATCCATATGAACAATTGGGTGCCAGTTTAGTAAGATCAAAAACATTCAAGACACAAGAAAAGAGAAGAATAGAGTTAAAGAAATCTCTCTCTCTCTCTCTCTCTCTCTCTCTCTCTCTGCTTTTCATTAAGAGTCTTAACTTACATTGCAATGGACTATTATCTATATATAGACTCTACACAGAGAGTTATAGAGGATCATGTTTACAACTGAAAACCATTATTCCTAGCTAACCATTTCATATGATGAGTACATGAGCTGACTTGACAACCAATCACTGATCTTGGCCTACTTGAACTGGGACCACTTGCGGTTGTTTAACCGGCTTCTTATCATCCTCCCTCAAGCTAAAGGGGGACTCTGTAACCTTTAGCTTGGATTGAAGAAACTTAAAACAATTGGGATGAAGACCCTTAGTGAAGACATCAGCTACCTGATCTTGTGTGGAGATGTACTTAGCCACAAGATCATTCCTCAGCACTTTCTTATGCACAAAGTGATAGTCGACTTCTGCATGTTTCTAAGC
This sequence comes from Sextonia rubra, assembly GCA_037013555.1. Lineage (NCBI taxonomy): Eukaryota > Viridiplantae > Streptophyta > Magnoliopsida > Laurales > Lauraceae > Sextonia > Sextonia rubra. The sequence continues at coordinate 74,382,568 of JASUAD010000001.1, forward strand.
TGACTTGGAAGCTTCAGTATATGGTGTAGGGTCAGTTGTGATGTAATAAACATTTGAAGGGAGAGAAACAGAATGTTTGGTGGAGAGAAACACCTTTTTAGAGATGCCTGACTCAGATCAAGTTGTCATGGAATGTGTAGGAGGTTTGGAAAGGTGGCTAGGTACAGTGGATGTAATTGGAGCAATTGCAGGAGTATTATCTATTGGAATAGTCACAGAAGTAATGAGTTCAGGTTCAGCAGAATTATGAGGCATGGTAACAGGTGCTGCAGTAGTCATGGTAATAGGGTCTGCAGAAGTAACTGGCACAGTAACAGTTGCGGTGACAGACAGTGCTGAAGATGGGATAACAGGAGACGGTGAGGGTGATGATAATGGATGAGGTCCAATTATTAATGAAGTATTGGATGGATTGTGAGAGGGAAGCCAAGAAAAGAAGGGAAAGGATGGTAATGAATTTGATGGGTGGGATTCCTTGGCTGATAGTGTAGTGAATGGAAATGTAGTCTCATCAAATACAACATGTCTGGACCAATAGAGTTTACATGTGCTTAATCAAGACATTTGTATCCCTTATAGTTGAGACTATATCCTAGAAAGAGACAGTGTTTGGTCTTGGGTTAAAGTTTGTTTTGAGAGTAAGGTCTCAACCAGGGATAGCAGGCACAACCAAAGACTTTCAAGGTGGAGTAAGAAGGTTTTTAAACCAAAAAACTTTTCCATGGAGAGATAAATGACAAGGAAAGTAAATGCATTCTATTAATCAAGTAAACAGCAGCAGAGAAGGCATCATTCCAAAATTTAAAATCCAGCCCAGCATGAAACATAAGAGCTAGACGAGTCTCTCCACAATATGCCTGTGTTTGCGTTCTGCACAGCGATTTTGTTCTAGACTCTAGAGTCTAGGGACAGGGGATCTAATGCCAGATACCATTGCTTTCCAAGAATAATTGGAAGTTCTTGCTCATAAATTCTCCTCCTCCACCACATCGAAACAGTTCTCTCACTTGAGTTTTGAAAGTGAAAAATACAGTAAGGGCATCAGATTTGCAATTCAAGGGATAAAGCCATGTATATCTTGTAAAATCATCAATGAAAACAATGTAATAGCGAAAGCCACACACAAACAGACATGGAGCAGGACTCCATACATCACAATGAATCAATTGCAATGGCAGTGTAGTAATAGTTTCAGATTAATTGAAAGGTAGTTTAGTACTCTTGGAAAATTTACAATGATCACAAAAGGGAATATGACTGTTGCCTTTAACAGAAAGCGTGCGAAGAAGATGACGAAGAGAGGCTGATGAAGGGTGACACAAACGTCTGTGCTAGATATCCACAGTTGTTGCCTCACCTAGCAAAGCAGTGTGACCAGAGGTAGTAGATGAAGGAAGGGAGGTTGAAAATGGAAATGGGTACAACCCATTTCTACTCAGACCTCGGAAAAGAGTCCTCCGCGAGCGCTGACCTGGATTGTGAACCTATTCAAACCAAAAATAAACACACAGGAGTTATCTTTGGTAAATTGCTTAACAGACAACAGATTTGAAGAAATGGCAGGAACATGCAACATATTAGTGGACTTAAATGAAGAGGATGGAGTATCTCGAACAGAGGAACCAATGTGAGCAATTTGCAAACCTTCTCCATTTCCTACTGCAACTTGTTCTTTTTCTTGATAGTTGGACTGTAGAGACAAATTATTCAGATCATGTGTTATGTGGTTTGTTGCGTCAGTGTCAACATACCAGGTTTGCTCCGTGCCTGGATGAAACGAAGTAGCAATTGCTGCAAGCTAGGAAGGTGGATGACAACCCTGATAGGAATAGTCCATCGTATCATAACAATCGAGATCAGTGTGTCTAGTCCTGTAGCAAATTTGGCATAACAATCAAGATCAGTGTGTCCAGTCCTGTAGAAAATTTGGCAGCATGGTTGCCCACCAAAGTTTTATGAATTTGATTTTGGTTGAGACGAGCCTTTGCCTCTGTAACTGTTTCGTCCTTTTCGCCCTTTGCCTCTGTAATTGTTACCGTTGTAGTTGTTTCCTTTGCCATGTTGTTTAGTGTAGTTGCCAGATGAATTTCTGTTGTAATTTTGGATGTCGTCAAGGTTGCTGCAGAGTAATCAACTACAGACTGTTGAGCACTATCCAGATGAAGCTCTTTACACAACAAGAGTATGTAATTCTTCAGTTGCAATTGGCGTAGGTCGAGTACGAATGGAGGTTTTAAATGCAGCATATTCTTGTGGTAATCCATTCAAGGTGTAGAGTATCTGTCTTCCTCATCTACCAGACTGGAAACAGCTGCAAGATTCTCAGAAAGATGTTTGAGTTTCTGAATGAAATCAGTGATGGATTGACCTCCTTTCATGCTGTTCTGTAGCTGTTATTTCACTTATAGAACATGAGAGCAAGAGAGAGAAGCAAACCGTGATTCTAAAGCCAACCAGACCTCACGAGAGGATTGAAGGCCAACAACATGCTCTAGAATTTCCTCTGAAAGCATTGCAATTAGCGAACACAGGACATTCTGACCTTGTTGGAACCAAGTTGTGTAGGTTGGATTGAGTTCCTTGGTCTGATTTCCTTTTTCGTCAAGTAAGAACTCAGAAGGTGGAGATGAAGATCCATCAACAAAGCCAATTAGAACATATGCCCTCAAGACTGGCAGGAATTGAGATTTCCATAGAAGATAATTGCGATTATTTTAACTTGATTGAAATCAAACTTCCAATGTTCAAAATCAAGAAAGTAGGTGCAGATGGTATAGAAACATATGAGGAAGAAGGTGAGCCATTGAACAAGACTGATGAGCCAGCTGCAGATGAAGAAAACCAAATTAGAGAAGAAGAACAAGACCTTAAATTTTGAAACAGGTTCTTGAAGTTCGAACGAGATCCGAAACTCGATCAGTAGAAAGTTCTCCGCTAAGGACAATTGAACGCAAGATGTTGATTAGTTGATTGCAATTGAGTAGATCAAGGACCACACAAAGACCTTGATGATGCCGATCTTGCAGAGAAGCAGATGAAGATCTTGATGAAGCCGATTTCTTAGAGAATCAGATGAAGATCTTGATGAAGATGATCCCACAGAGAAGCAGACGAAGAGCTTGATGAAGCCAATCACTTAGAGAAGGAGATGGAGATCTTGCTGCAGATCTTCAAGGAAGACGATCAAACAAGTGATCGATTCTTGCTTCTAGTCTTGATGAAGATCTAGTGCAAAGACGAACAGATCTCGCTGATCTTGATGATGAAGATCGACCAGACTGAAAAAAAAGAGAGAGGTTTGTCTTGATGATGGTCATTGATAGCATGATACCATGTAGAAGATCAAGAACATTCAAGACAGCAGATGAGAAGAACAGAGTTAAAGAAATATCTCAGAGGAAGAAGAGAACTCTCTCTCTCTCTCTCTCTCTCTCAGCTTTTCATTAATTGTCTTAACTTACATTGCAATGGACTATCGTCTATATATAGACTTTCTACAGAGAGTTACAGAGGCTCATGTTTGCAACTGAAAACTGTTATTCCTAGCTAACCATTTCACATGAAGAGTACATGAGCTGACTTGACAACCAATCACTGATCTTGGCCTACTTGAGCTGGAACCACTTACAGTTGTTTAACCAGTTTCTTATCAGCCAGGAAAGTAATGAATATTCAGAATTTCATTTTGGAAAGGGAGATTATGAAATGGAAAGAGAAGTTGATAGCAGGAGGCTTTACTCATTCCACCTGATAGATTGAATGCATGGCAGGTTTACCTGAGTGGGCATTGGAATGAGAGATTCTGATTCGAATATAAAAGAGCTCTGAAGATTCCATTTTTCAGCAGTATCTGGAAAATTCTGGAAGTTCCTGAACCCTAGAGAGGACATGTTGCCCAATGAAGAGACATCTATACAGAATGTGATCCCAAATTCCCAACTTACTGCTCGCTCCTGTAGTAAAGAGAGGTTTGCATGTCATAGTGATCATATTTTGGTCCTGCTATCAATCTTTAGGCTTTGATATAGGATTAGAAATCACTGAAAATCTCAGGCTTTCTGATATACCCCTCAATGGCTCTAAGCTGAAAACCAATAAAGTTAAGAGAAGGAATGAATCAAGAAAACCCTGATATACTTCTATATCATAAGAAGGTTTGAAGCTTATCAAGTTGGTAAGAAGGTTTGAACTTTATCAAGTTAGTTTACTAAGTCAGCCTCAAGCATGTGACCTGGGGCAGTACTTGAGAGCCAATGCTCTAGCAAGCCTAGGCAGGCACCACAATGCAATTCCAGACAGAGAATCAGTGGAGAAAACTGTTTTAACAAGAAGCATTGACGACTCAGGTGTTCACATTAAACACAACACATTTGGAGGGAGTCTTGCATAAGTAATATAAAATATGGCATTCTAACAGGGGCTCCCAAAGAATGAAATAGTATCAAGCCATGATAGCCACAATTTTATTATATTGTTGCAAAGTTGTTGTATTGAAAGCTGTTCAACAGTATCCTATTGAGGTGTTTGCCAGAATTAGAGGCTGCCAAAATTTTAACAGAATGGAGTACGAGGAGAACTTCAAATGTAATAAAGAAAATTACATCTACATGAAGTGCAGAACACTAATTGTAGAGAGTTCCTAACAATTTCCAGATTTAAAGATATGTAGGTCATATTCACCTTCAAGACAAAATAACTTGGCATTCATGAAAGGCTAGCTATACAAGCACTTCAAAGGCCATTCAAGTGACTCAAGCATAACAATAAGCATTTACAAAGGGAAATGGGGGCGTGTGAAGTTTTCAAGTTACCCAAAGTTGACAAGAAAAGTAGTAAATGTTCAAGAAAATGAAAATTCTGTTACGAAAGTATAGCAAAATCAAGAGAAAGAAGACAACAAATTATCTAGTGAGTTGTTAATTCTCATTTCAATGTCACTTAGCAAGCCAGTGCGCTTAGCTTCCCAAAATGAAGAATCTTCCTTCAAATATGCCAGCTCTTGAGCGATTCTATGAGAGTTCTCTTCTGCTTGGGTCACATTATTGCTTAAGTCCTCCAGCACCTGCTCCCGATCCATAGTAGCTCGTTCCAGAGGGCCAATCTGAGACACAAGTGCTTCTTTCCTCTTATTCATTGCAGCTAGCCTGGACTGAAGATCCTCCACCTCCTTAATAACTGTTGTGTATTCTGTCCTCAAAGAGTCAAGAGTGGTCAGAGCCTCAAATTGTGTTGCTTCTGTTTGGGCCTTTTGATTTCTGGCAGCAGCAAGGTGATCCTCCACTTCATTCAAAAGCTCAGCACACGACTCCTCGCCAATTTCAGATAAACTTTTTGCGGAAATGTCAGCATAAGATGCACATAAAGCAAACATTTCTTGCAACTGAGTATCTAGATGTCTCACTGGATACCCTGACTGACTTACGTATGTCAAAATGCTAAAGAGGGGAGCCTTGGCTCCTACGAAAGAAGCTGGAGGACGACCTCTGAAAGTTGAGACAAAGGCCTTGAAGCCCTCTAACGCAACTCGCTGTTCGGGACTTAACTCTGTTGGAAGAGCAGTGGCAATGATCTCAATGGAGTCAGCAGCAGTCTCAAGAGAAGTAGATTGATCCACAGATACAGGAACAAGTTTTGGAATTTCCCTTGGAACCGAGCTCCAACTGGCAGCAACCATTTTTTGAAAAGAAGTCTCCGAAGTGAACTCATTTGTTTGTTCAGATATTTCTTCTTGTGGCTCCACAGCCACTTCAGCCGACAGCATTTCAAGTTGACCCGTCAATACAACATCTTTTTGCTCATTAATCATAGAAAGTTCGTTCTTAGCTGCCTTTGCTTCTTCCACTGGGATAGTGTCGCCTTCCTCCAAGGCTGATCGAATCGTGCTTCCTTTGGTAATGGTATGGAGGTTAAACCTAGTCGAGAAGCAAAGTTGTTCTTCACCAATTACGGGATGCATTGAAGGCAAAGAAGGGAGTGAACCATCTGTCTCAACAGCAGGAACAAGACTAGGTTTAGACATGAACCCTTGAGCATGGGATGCTGAAGATGTTTGATCTCCATCCAAAGGAAAGTGATCTGAAATGATCATTAGAAGTTGAAAATGATTCAGCAAAAATATCTACGAAATGAAGACTGTATATTCTGCTACGCAGAGGACTCAAGTACACACACTCACACCCGTGTCCTTAACCAACTGAGCTACAATTGTAAAGGGAGGGGGGGAATGTAAACTATTCATTAAAAACAAATGGTAACGAATACCTTCAAAGAAAGTATCCACGCCAGAGAAGATACTACCTAAAGAAAATAAGCAGGAAAGCACAAAATAAAATGAGGAAAGAGAAACTATAACTATTGTGATAAGTTGTGAAAGATACTAGGAGATACCAGTTGTACTTGCTGAAATGGTCGGTCGCGGTAGAACTTCTTGTGAAGATGAGGCAACTGGAGCAGACTTAATTTGTCTTGAAGCATCCGGAATGCTTATAATAGCATTAGTATCAGGGGCAATTTTTGACTGCTTTGGAAAATTTGAAGCGACTTTAACAGCAGGAATAGTAGTGGGACTTGATTCAATTTTCGCGGAAGAAGCATGCAGATCACGCATGGTGGGAGCAACAGGAATTAGATCGAACTGTTGTAGAGAGAAAGGTCCACCTTGGGGCAAGAGGGACAGTAAAAGCAGGCACAGGCTACTCTGAAGGACCGGGCACCAACAGCAGAAGTAGAATGAGAATGATTCACAGAGATTTTGCAGAAACAACTATAATGCTATGGCTTCAAGAGTACAAAGCTTCACAAGAATAATATATTTCAAAATAAAGATATTGCAAAACGACTTACACAGATGAATAAAGAAGGAAACAAAGGATGACAGCATAGCATAAACTCTGAGAGAATTAGACATCACAGAATGCCTTCTCTTGATGGGTAATAAACCAAATGTTACACCTACAGCTAAACTGCTGGAAATATTAAACAGATAAGGCTTCTCATTACCAATAGAAGCATAAGACCTATGGACACTCAATACTAATAGAGGCATGACCATTGCGATCTTCCCAACATCATAAAATCCGCATCTTCTTGAATAATCTTTTTAATTTGAGACTGCAAGGACATACGATATCAGAGCGCATAGCTCTATGCAAGGGACCCAGAACTATGGTACAAGCAAAATTGTAAAAAAGGCAAGTGCTAACTTTAAAAGATCCAACACAGTTCAAGGTCAATCTTTCCCTGAAAGCAACTTGTGCTTGAAAATGAACAAGTATACATAAAGGGATAGTTAGAATGAGCAGAAAAGGTAGAGAAAACATGTGGAAAGAACTGCTGGAAAGTTTTTCTCACATGATTATAGATATGAAACTGGTAGACATTTCCTACAAAGCATATGCTCTTTTTTTTTTCATTTTTGTTTTGTTTTTGAAATTAATAAAGCTAGCTAACATTTTACACAGTTGTTTCCAGTAAAAATACGGACATTACAAATGCATACAAGTAGATAAAGCTCCCAGTAATATTAAAAAATAAAATTAAGATCAACAATACCATTAAAAGAACTGAGATATGAATGTTACAAACAATACAAAAAGACAACATGCTTGTGCCTAGAATTACATATCAACATGATTCTACTTCAAGATGGGAACATCCATGGAGAGCATACTATTACATTTTTTTTACCAAAAGAGATTAATTACCCTATTAATTAAACACCAATAACAGAAAAAGCATCACAGACCACACAAATGCATCACAAAACACAAAAAATGTATCACTAAGGGTGCTTTCTAGTATCCATGTTTGGTGGAGTGGTTGATGCTCTCCACTCAAAATTCGCTTTCATTCATTAACTTGAAATTCAAATTACTCAGAAGGCTAATTCAAATAAAAAGTAACAAAGAAAAAGAGCACACTTCTAAAGATAGGATAGCGGGAAGGGATTCTTTTTTACTGAAAAAAGGACAGCATGTATTTATACATTTCCACAGAAATTTCTATGATTTTGCAGACATCCAAATACAACCAAACTCAAACAAAGCAGTCACGAAACTCTAGTATACAAAGTTTGACAGCCCAAGTGAAACACAAGAACCCAACCAAATAATCTTCCAGAAGCAATTAATACTTTTCTCTCATCCAACCCCCAAATCAAATCCATCTAGTGAAAAACCAATTGAAGAAACCATAAAGAAAAAACCAGAATACAAGCCTCCACCAAAAATACCCAAAAAAAAAAAAAAAAACTACCGGAAACCAAATCCACATGACTAAAGAAAACCCACAAATGAAAATTCACAGAAAAGAGAAAATCAATAGTCAATCCTCATCCAAATAACTTCTCTTAATTAGAGAGAGCATATAACTGGAAATCAGCTACCAAGCTCAGCTTCTGCTTCATAGAGTTAGATTACAGCCATTAAAAGACCTCATGAGCTGCAAATACATATCCAAATCACTTCTCTTGAATTAATGAAAAAAACCAGTTCATATCAAAAGAAGATTGCAACAGAAAAGTTAAAATGACGTTTTGCTTCTTGGAAACAGAATGTCACATCTTTGGGACTTTTCGGCTGATTGGAACTTTCCATTACCAAATTCCGGGTTCATGTTACTATCGAGAAGAAAACAAGAAGAGGAGGGAACAACAACGTGTGAATGCATTTGCGCTATTTGACCATTCCGAAAGAAAATCCAGGGTAATTGCATTGCTCTTTTAATAAAAAATTTGACAGGATACAAAATCGTTTTCGAGCAAAAATTTACGTCACCTTTAAAACAAAAGCGTCACTGTCATTCCCTTCTTGTTTTTTTTTTTTTTCGCATTTATCATATAAGTGCCTCGGGTCTATGAGGTATAAGCGGCAGGGACGAATGTTGGCCAAAAGGTATTTCCGTATCGTCATTTTACCACAAAATTTGAAGACCTGTTTGGCATTTCACTAGTAAAGTAGAGTAAGGAAACACTTTAAACCAATTGAAATAAAATATGATGGAGTCTAATTATAATGTGATGATTACTTTTATTTTTAATGACTTTGGAAGGAATCATTTTATTTTTTGTATAAAATATAGATAATTTTTTGTCATTTTGTAGCTTGATAATATTATTTTTTGACTTTTTATGTAAAAAGTAGATAATATTTCATCATTTTTACACAAAAAAATTGATTGCACTGGCTTTGGATGGAATTATCTGCTTTTTATACAAAATAGCCCGCCTAAGTGAGCCTAAATGAGAAGCCCAAATGGAACTTAAGTTTGCTTGAACGAACTTCCGCTCACTCGAGCGAATTCATGAATAAAACCCACTGAATCGATGCGGATTAATTTTCTTTTTGTGTTAGGACTGCCTATTTGAAACCTAATTGAAGTATAACTTTAAGGCATGAAAATAAACTTATTTAAAGGATTCCTCTTTCAACCCTAAGCACCTAATCTCCTATTTTTGAGCCTTGAAAATCTTTGGGAGATTATCTTCTTCTCTAGAGGCTATTCAAGAGAGTTGTGCTGAAGTTCTTAGCATCTAGAGGGTGTTCCTTCTACTCTTATGGAAAATTCGTTCATCTTGTGGCTTCAAAGTAGTTGTTTTAAGCATAGCGAGCGATGAACGGCACAATGTCGGCCAGAAGAAATACAATCCTTAGGTTGAAGTCAACTGTGGAAGGGTCTATGAGTGTCTTGTAATTGCTTAATTTTCTAGTACTCAATTTTCATTGGACCACGTGATAGGTCTCGTGGTTTTTTCCGAGTTTACGTGTTTACGTAAAAAATCATGTCTCTTTTTATTGTGGTGATTCATTTACAATTCCTTTTTGTTTTATGCCATTGTTAATTGGACCACACTCTAGAAATTGGATTGGGACCTTGAATCCTTTGCTTGTCGAGGTTTTAAAAAGCCCTAACATGGTATCAAAGAAGGTTCATCCACATATTGATTTGATCTTTCATCATGTGAATTGATCAAGATTTCTAGAATGGAATTCAATCAAAAAGGCATATCTACTACCAAGCCTCCTATGCTAGATGAATCGAACTATCCATATTTAAAAGTTCATATGACTGCGTTTCTACAATCTATTGATGAGGATGTCTAGAACTCGATTGAGTTTGGCTACACTAGACCAATTGTTGGGGTTGACGGAGAAATTGTCCCTAAACCAAGGGATAAGTGGACTATAGAAAAGAAACAAGCTGCCAATTTCAATTGCAAAGCTATTAATGCTATTTACAGTGGAGTCTCTTCTTCTGAATTCCACGAGATCTGTACATCCACATCTGCAAAGCAATCATGAGAAATCTTGCAGCTTACTCATGAGGGTACATCATAATTAAATAGTCTAAACTTTAAAAATTGACTACTACCTTTAAAATGATTAAAATGGCTGAAGATGAAAATCTTGATGATTTCTATGCCAACTTGATTGATATTGTCAATTTTAGTTACAATTTGATAGAGTCCAACCTAAAAATAGAATTGTTAAAAAAATTTTGAGATCTCTCCCTGAAAGGTTTCATGCAAAGGTTGTGGCAATTGAAGAAAATAGAGATTGGGATACTCTCATGGTAGATCAACTGGGAAATTTTCAGACTTTTGAGGCAAAACATAGGACTGATAGAAAGTCCAAGGAGATTGCCCTAAAAGTTTTTAAAGAATCAGAAAGGGATATTTAAGAGGATTCAAATTCTGATTTTGAGAAAATTGATGTTTAAGATATAATTCAACTTATTAAACAATTCAAAATTTTGTGCAAAAGTAAAGAGCTGGCTTAAAGAAAGCCAAATCTTGTTAAAAAGGATTCTCAATTAGTTCAATCCCATGAATGCCAAGGGTATGGTGATGTTGCTAATTAGTATACTAATAGAAAATTGAAGACCAAGGGTAAGGTTCTAACATCGACATAGGATGATGATTCTGATGTGGAAGGTGCTAAAATTGAAACTACTGCCCCTAACATTGCCAGTTCTAAGTTTATTGCTTTTATGGGAAGAGATCTAACTCTATCTCCTTGTAGGGCACACCTGAAAATGGTTTTAAATCTGATGATGATGTTGATAGCCTCAGGTCTAATGACGTATTTAATGTTGAATATGATTGGGGAGAAGCATACAAATCTTTGTTGAAAAAGTATGTGAAGATGGCCCAGTTCAATGGCAAGATCACCAACAAGTGAAAAGCTACAAAAGATCAGATTTCCTCCGTTAAGGAAAAATTAGAAGAAACATTTGCAATGGTACGCCTCTTGGAAAATCAAAAGAAAATTGTGACAGATAGGCTGACTATTGCAGATTAAAAATGTTAGATTTTGTGGACTCAATCCATCAGTTGATGTAATAAATTGATTAATTTCTTTATTTATCAATAAAATCATGCTTTACTTTCATGAGATGAATGTTATTTTACTACTTCATGCACATGACCAATACGTATGACATAATGGTTCATGAGTTGAACCGGGTCCCATTAGTATATTAGATGTGATATATGTGCATGGATGAGATCCACACGCGGGAGATATATGTCACAAATCTTATACTTAAATAGCTTCACAACCAGTAATGAGACTTGGCATCTCATTTGATAAGGTTGCAACACTTTGATCACTATGAAATAGTGTGATTTGTCTCGATCATCAGAATGTAAGATTCTGGATCACGGTGCTGGTACATTGGATGTATTGAAGGACCATGAGATGCACCTTATGGAATTCCGTCTCAATAATAAGGTATGCTCTCATAATTCCCTAGCAATAGGCTCTCAATCCTGAGACATTGATGAACTCAAGTTTCTATCTATTCATTTGCTTTGAGTCACCAATGAGTGAGGCCGACTGTAGGTTAACACCTCGGTGTCTTGGGTATGTGGTAGTAGAACTGTGGGAACGTTGAATGATCAAGATGGAATCTATCTCTATTATCCCCTTGTGCCAATTAATGGATTTGTCATTAGTAAGTGCGCACCCATCTCAATTAAGAGTTAATTGAATGGTACTGATGATTACTGTGATTAATTGGGGCTTAAGGATAATAAGATGTAGAACTTAGATTGGAAAAGATGGATTTATTTCAATTGATCCACGGATATTGATAGAGGGGCCTACTTGTGGTAATTGGGAAGTTTAGGGTCTTCATTGTAATTTATTCCTAAGACTGAAGTGCAATTGCATTTATATAGTTGTGTTATTTGCAATTAACTGAGGGCCCGGATTGCACATGAGATGTGGGGTCGCGGTGTTCCAGTTGGAGCCAGCTTTCTAATGAATCCCTAGTGGTCCCCACGCTAGCCCAAGTTATTGGAAAATACTAATCCGACTCGAACTCTAGAAAGAAGGGATAAGAAAGGAGAAAGTTGCTAATTGCTTTGGAAGTAAGACTTCTATTTCAATTAGGCAAGGATGAGATTTTAAAGTTTATAAAATCTCCTTGGACGTCCAAAAGAGTCTCTCTCACGCCCAAAACCCTTTCGTGCAAGAGTTGCACGAGTTACTCTCTCCTTCTTTCTTTTAGTTCCTTGGAGTTTCGAGTTGGGATTTCTCCTGAAGATTCCACCATTCTTCTTGAGAAAAGAAATCCAATTCGGGTCATAGCGTGGAAGGCTAAGAGGTGTTGAAGAAATCCATTAGAGCACTGCAGATCTCCAAAGGTATGATCTACTTCTTGCATGTTATAGATTATTATGGATGTTTAGTGCTGATAGAATATTTATTGTACATGGTCACGAGATTGAGGATAATGCATCCTGGATTGGGTTTTGGTCTTATGGATAGTTGATCCTTGTGTCAAGTGGGTCAAAAGTTTTGAAAATCTATCTACGAGACCCACCTACTTCCAACAAAAAATATGAAATGCTGTCTGAGAAATTTGAGAAATCCACAAAAGAGATTGAAACTTTAAGGATAGAACTGTAGACACCTTAGGGGGGGAAAACTGATCTGGAAGGAAAACTCAAGATGTTTATGTCAAAGCTAACTGCCACAAAATCTTTCATAGATAGGATGGATACTGGGATTGAAGAAACTTAATGATATCCTGTGTAGTCAAAAGTTGGCAAGTGATAGACATGGAATCAATTATGATCATGGTGTGTCAACCTCGAAGACCGAAGGTAAAATTGCATTTGTTAAAGGCACTGCATTGATTTCTAAGTCACCCATTGCTCACTATATTGCACCAAAAAATAATGTTGAAAGTTCTTCCAAAAAGAATGTGTCATGTCCTGCATTCATTCCTCCATGTCACCATTATGGAAACAAAGGACACATTTGATCCATTGCAATAAGTTGAGAAATTTTTTGAGTAATCAATAATGGAAGAAGACATTGTCTCTGCCAAAGATCAAAACCAGAGATATAAGGGTTAGAAATTTTGATCTCCATTATGATGTGGTACACACTGCGCTAAACACTCCAAATTCACAAGTATGGATACCAAAGTCCAGACACCCTTGATGTGAAAGGTCAAGACCACCCTAAGTGGAAAACAGAAGTAACATTCAGGGGGAGTCACAATTAAAGGGGAGTTGCAAAAGATTGTTTACAGAAGGTGAATCTGGATACATTTTGTCAATTATGGACAAAAAAAGGGAGATTAAGGAAGGATTTGCATGGTGCATGATAGATTTTCAGGTTCAAATAAAATTAATTTTTTGGCTACAAAGTTCAATGTAATTTTTGGTTTAATTGTTGGGTAGAATATTTGTATTGTCTTGAGAGTTTTATCCGTGAATTGCCAAAGGAGATTGTTAAGATTATTTGAGTCTTAGCAAATTCATGTGTTGGACAAAACTTAAGGTCCAATTGAGTTGTAATTTATATTTTTAGATTGGACTATCGCAAATGTTGTTGGATGAGTTGAAATGAAGAAATTGAAGAAAACTACAAAAATTTGTGATGCAGAAAAGCTTGGACAAAACTTTTGCCGCTCAAATGAGCAAAGTGCCTAATCAAGCAGGCCTAGATGAGAAGCCCAGGCAGAACTTGAATTCGCTTGAATGAACTTGTGCCCACCGACTTTGTGTAGATCAATTTCATTTTTGTGCTAGGACTGCTTGTTTAAGACTTGATTGAAGTATATCTTTAAGGCATCCATGAAAATAGGCTTATTTAAAAGGGTTCCTTTCTCAACCATGGTTTTCAATTTTGATGTCAATGTTCGTGATGGTCATGATTGGATTGTATTGGCACCATCCGTGCCGGTCCATGATGCTCGAATCGGACTGGTAAAGTATTGCCGGTTTTAAAATGTGTTAAAAAAAATCCAAGAAAATTTTTAAAAATAGAAAATAATGGAAAGTTGATAAAAATATGAAAATTAGATTATTTAACAAGTATCCAATCTAAATATAGTGATATTTAGAGTAGTTGAGCATTAAGTCGTGGATGGTGTAACATATAACTATTAATTTTCAGAGGCAAACTTATTTTTTATCTTTAAATTCAAGGAAAAATTCATCTTCTTAAAATAAATTGGTAAAAAATAAAAAAGGGGTCTAATGAATTTTTACCTAACTTTATGGCTAGTTATGGAAGATTTTAGTAAATTTACAAACTAAATAGAAATTTTAAAGTCTTTTTAAAATATATTCAGGAATTTGTAAAAAAAAAAAAAGAAACAATAAAAAAACAAAAACCTAAGCTCCTATTAGTTAAAAAATATAGAGAGCTCTTAATTTTTAAGAGGCAAACTTATATTTTTAACTTTTAATTAAAGACAGCAGTGATATTGTTAAAGTAAATTGGTCAAAATAGGAGAAAAGGGGTCTAATTAACCTTTCTAGAACTTCATTGTTAATTACAAAAATGTAAGTAAATATACAAACTAAAGTAAACTTTTTAAGGTCTTGCCAAAACATAAGCATGCATTTGTAAAATAAAAAATAAAAAAAAGAAAAAAATAAAATCCTATTTTTAAAATAATATATATATATATATCTCTATATAAAGCAAAAGTATCTTTTTTCATCTTAGATGTCATTTTGAGGTTGAGTACATGAAAGTAAGGGTAGTTTTGAGATTATAACAAATATGAGGACGTAATTTGTAAAAAAACTGAAAACCATAAAGTCAGTGGTGGGCTTTGAGTGCACGTCTTACTCACACATGCAGTAAGGATTCCAACCAATCAGCCGGTCAATGTAGTTGAGAAGTTTTAGGAGAGATAATATATTTAAAACTTTTTTAACAAAGAAAATTAGTAAAACAAAATTCCAAGGACAATTCCGTATAGGTCATGCGTGGCAACCGATCGACTTGTTCAAGTCAACCCCATTTCATCTGGGATTTCAAACCATGCTCTCAACCCTAAGCACCTAATCTCCTAGTTTTGAGCCCATAAAATCTTTTGGAGATTATCTTATTATCTAGAGGCAATTCAAGAGTGTTGTGTTGAAATTCTTAGCATCTAGAAGGTACTGCTTTTACTCTTGTGGAAGAATCATTCACCTTGTAGATTCAAAGTGGTTGTTTCAAGTATGAAGAGTAGTAAATGGTGCGACATCAGCGAGAAGAACTATAATCCTCAGGTTGAGGTCAATTGTGGAAAGGTATGTGAGTATCTTGCAATTGTTAATTTTTCTAGAGCTCGGTTTCCATTGGATGGGGTGATAGGTCTCATGGTTTTTTTAGAGTTTGAGTTTTCACGTAAAAAATCATGTATTTTTCTTATGGTGATTGACGGTTTATTTTATTGTTTACCACTCTAAAAATTGGATTGGGACCATGAATCCTTCACTTTTGGAGGATCTACTAAACCCTAGTGTGGTATCTGTAAGGTCCAAACCGAACTAATTTTGATTTACCATAATTAATCTTGTTTTACCTTAATTAATGCTTATTTAGACTAATTCAACTCAAATCTCCTTGGGTTTGAGTCATGAATAGGTAGTTAGGTCGAGTTTGAACATTACTTATTAGTCAAGGACTTTCATGTAATTTAAAGTTACATGGTTAGCATTATTTTGGCACCACATTAGTTGTATCATGTATATTTTATCTTATAGGCTAACTTTTATATTTGGCCCAGCCCACTCTGAATCCATTTTGGCCCAATTGAAGTTCAATTGACTCAAGCTATAAAATTCATAAAAACAGTGGACTTACATGCAAATTTTAAGAAAAATTGATTTAAGAAGGGATAAACTATCGTTCCCTCTTCATATCCTCTACATCTCTGTTGGAGCTCTTTTTTTTCACTCTCCTCCCATCTCTTCCTCAAGCCTAGGGCTGGAAATTGAATATAGGAACCTTGCATGTGCTTCTACTAGGTTTCATTCTCCTCTTTCTCCATCCTCTTCTGCATCTCCTTCCTAGAAACCTCCAAATTCAATCTCCCATCTTCAGCTCTCCAAGATAAGATACTTAACATCTTTCCATTTTTTTCAGTTTAAAGAGTTAGACTCAATTAAGCAACATATATGCATCTCATACCTATTTCTCTCATTACATGTCTTTGCATGTAGTAGGATCATCTTCTATTAAGGCTTTCTCCATCATCCAACTAAGGGAGAAGTTGATTTGTGTAAAGCACTGCATTATAGGTAAGTATAAGAGTGTATATTAGTACACGCATGTCTAATTTGGTTGATTTTTAAGGAAATCTCATTTGAATGTCAATCTACAGCTCTTCCACCCCTTTGATATAAAATATATGATGGATCAAGAGATAATGAGTATGTTTAAGCAATAATGATGAAATATGGTTATTGAAAGATGTATGATATTAGTTTGGAGTAAAGAAGACCACACTGGAATTACATAGGAACCAATCGAGTTAGTTCTACACTGGACTAAACTACGTGCTAAAACAGCTTTAGAAAAACTGAAGCATACGACTCTGTGCTAAAACAGCTTCAGAAAAACTAAAGCATATGACTAAGCCGTAAGTACACTATGGCTTGGAATCCAGAGAGCTAGAAAAATTGATTTTCTTCTAGGATTAACCCCACGGTTAAACCGTGGCCCAGTTGTAGGCTAATCACGGCTAAGCCATAGGACAATATACGACTAAGCTATAACTGCGGGAGAATTTAGTTGAAGGCTTTGTGCATACAGCTAAACCTTGGCTTATTCACGGCTAAGCCATAAGAACACAGTACCCTTCGGGAAACAAGGACTTTCAAAGACTTTGTAGGGCTTTAGATATGACACTTTTACTTTAATTAAAATAACCCAATGGTAATCAAATAATAAGGATGAAGAATATAGAGCTATCACTCATCTCCTTCGATTTTTTGGATGGTTTCCTGACTTCTTGTCATGGGTGTTGGTATAGGAAAAGGTGTCCATTGGCCACACAATATAACACCAAGATTTTCTGTAACACATTAACACCGAACGTTTTATGAATACACCGTATTAAATGATTGCGGAAACACAGATTATCTAGCATAGGATTCGCTAGTAAATATCCTTATTAACCATTCAATCCAAATGCATTCATATTATTTAAATAAACCTTGTCCTCAGCATGATATAATGATAAACCCAATCTTCTCGGTGAGTCTTGAGGCAAGATCAGAGACAGAGCTTCTACTTAGCGTGAGCCCGTGAGCCGAGAAAGGGATAACTAATGTCTAAAGGGTTCGAGCTCTAATAGCTCATTTAAGTATGCTTTGTTTGAATAATAGTTACTTTGTTTAATTCTGAACTTTATGATTGAATATGATCATCAAGGCTAGTATATGTTTGTGTATAAGAATGAGTCAATCGTTACGTATGATTAATAAGAAATTACGAATTTTGATCGGCCTTAATACATTGAGTCAACACTACTTAGCTTGTATCCATAGGAGGTTCGACGGGACCGAATGAGGGTATTCAATATGTTACCGACTGTAGTAATTGTATGAAGAGTTGGAAGCTCTCTTAGGGTAGCTAGATGGTCTTGGCCCGACTGCTAGTAATTTCCCAAAGAATGATATGCTCTGCTCAGAGAGAAGATATCCAAGTAGATACCAACTAGTTTGTTATTATATTTCTGTTTATGATTCATTACTCATGCTTAATCACATGCATATCATGCTGAGCTTTTGATTATTACTCTATTTTAATTAATATGTTTTTAATTCAATTGATACATCATTATAGTCTTATGTACTCTATATTTGCTTAACTATTATTTAATAGTGCTATCCTAAGTGCTACAGGTACAAAACTCAATTAATACTGGTACGGCAGTCGACAGACCAGAAAGGAAACCTTAGCTGTACCTTGCGGTATAGATGATTGGAATGAGGATTATGTCTTTTACTAATCATCTTTCAAATAGCATCACGGAGTTTTGGGGTTTGTTTGGGACATAGCCATACTCTGGCATTGTGGTTATATTATGTTATTTTTGGAGTTACTGTTAGTTTTTGTGGACTCAATCCATCAGTTGATGTAATAAATTGATTAATTTCTTTATTTATCAATAAAATCATGCTTTACTTTCATGAGATGAATGTTATTTTACTACTTCATGCACATGACCAATACGTATGACATAATGGTTCATGAGTTGAACCGGGTCCCATTAGTATATTAGATGTGATATATGTGCATGGATGAGATCCACACGCGGGAGATATATGTCACAAATCTTATACTTAAATAGCTTCACAACCAGTAATGAGACTGGGCATCTCATTTGATAAGGTTGCAGCACTTTGATCATTATGAGATAGTGTGATTTGTCTCGATCATTAGAATGTAAGATTCTGGATCAATAGTGCCGGTACATTGGATGTATTGAAGGACCATGAGATGCACCTTATGGTATTCCGTCTCAATAATAAGGTATGCTCTCATAATTCCCTAGCAATAGGCTCTCAATCCTGAGACATTGACGAACTCAAGTTTCTATCTATTCATTTGCTTTGAGTCACCAATGAGTGAGGCCGACTATAGGTTAACATCTCGGTGTCTTGGGTATATGGTAGTAGAACTGTGGGAACGTTGAATGATCAAGATGGAATCTATCTCTATTATCCCCTTGTGCCAATTAATGGATTTGTCATTAGTAAGTGCGCACCCATCTCAATTAAGAGTTAATTGGATGGTACTGATGATTACTGTGATTAATTGGGGCTCAAGGATAATAAGATGTGGAACTTAGATTGGAAGAGACGGATTTATTCCAATTGATCCACGGATATTGATAGAGGGGCCTACTTGTGGTAATTGGGAAGTTTAGGGTCTTCATTGTAATTTATTCCTAAGACTGGAGTGCAATTGCATTTATATAGTGGTGTTATTTGCAATTAACTGTGGGCCCGGATTGCACATGAGATGTGGGGTCGCGGTGTTCCAGTTGGAGCCAGCTTTCTAAGGAATCCCTAGTGGTCCCCACGCTAGCCCAAAATATTGGAAAACACTAATCCGACTTGGACTCTAGAAATAAGAGTTTGGAAAGGAGAAAGTTGCTAATTGCTTTGGAAGTAAGACTTCTATTTCAATTAGACAAGGGAGAGATTTGGAAGTCTATAAAATATCCTTGGACGTCCAAAAGAGTCCCCCTCACGCCCAAAACCCTTTCGTGCAAGAGTTGCGCGAGTTACTCTCCTCTCTTTTCTTCTAGTTCCTTGGAGTCTCGAGTTGGGATTTTCTCCTGAAGATTCCACCGTTCTTCTTGAGAAAAAAAATCCAATTCGGGGGTCATAGCGTGGAAGGCTAAGAGGTCTTGAAGAAGTCCATTAGTGTAACACTCCGACCCAGCTTGACCTCGTTTAGCGGTTAGTTAATCTTGTTTTCGTTGTTAATTGTGTTTTGTTTGTGTTTTGTTTTCGTTACGGGTCATGGATAGGTAGTTGGGTTGAGTTTGACCTGGATTAAGTAGATCAAGCCCTTTTTCGTAATTTTAGCTTTTCTTAGACATGGTCATTTTTGCATCATCTTGATGTCAACACGTGTCTTTCGTTGAGCTCGTTAACTTTCGTAACTACGTCATTTGCAACCGAGGTCGTGTGATTCGATTGGACCTGCGTTTGACTCAAACTGAAAATACACTTTCCACTTGGCCTTCATTGCAATTTGGACAACCCATCTCTTATATAAACTTCATCCAACGACACAACACATTTCCTTCACTCGTTTTCTCTCTTTCTCTTCACTGTGCACGTGGAGCTCTCTCCCTTCTCTCTTGCATTCTCTTCTTCTTCACTTGAATTCCTCTTCTCCATCGATCAAGAGGAGGGTGGGTCTTGCATGTGAGGTGAGAAGGAAACTTTCCATTCTCTCATCTCTTCCCTCTAGTTCTTCTCCTTCTTGTTCTTATTGATGGGTTTATGTTGTGGATTTCCCTCCATCCCTCATGCATGCATGTTGCTTTGCTTTGTGTTAGATTGTGTTTGGGCTTGAGAACTACAATTGTGCAAGTGATCTCCAATTGAGGCAAGTATAACCATAGTTGTGAGAACCCATGTTGGTATGCTTTGATTTTGGCTAGCTCACATTAATGTGTATGGAAAACATGTGTTTACAGCCCATTTGATACTCATTTGACTACTACTTTGTCTATCTTCCTTGATAAATTGCAATTTGGATGCTTCCCAGACATTCTGTACAGGTTTCAGGAAATTGAATTCGTGCAGGTACGGCTAAGCCGTATAGCACCTACGGCTCACAGTCCAGAGAGGAGAAAAACCCAGTTTTCCTCTACGGCTAGGGCACGGCTAAGCCGTGGAATGCCCTACGGCTAAGCCGAAGCTCAGCCGTGGCCAAGCCGTAGAACAATACAGGGTGCAATTTCTGAAATAACTGAGAGTCAGCAACTGACCAACCTTCCACGGCCCAGCCACGGCTAAGCCGTAGACCACACACGGCTAAGCCGTAGCACACACACGGCTAAGCCGTATTCACTCTAGATTAATGAAAGAAAAATAAGGATAGGTGTAAAGAAAAGACCAATATGTCCTTCATGATAGAATGTAGAGCACCTAGACTTGCCCAACGGAATGTGATACTACGCGTGAATGATCTCGAGGGCTGCGAATCATTCATGTTCGTTATCCGGATGTTAAGCACCTCCCCATGGGTGTTGGTTTAAGGGACTTCGTGCACCGCCCGATTCAAGGCAACACTAGACAACGGTGCATCGAATAACTTAAAACTACATCATCATGCACGGTTAGAAACACCGGATAACTAGATTAGAATTGGTTTGTAAAGCAAGATGATTCGATTTCACATGATTTGTTGCATAACATATTGCATTCGATCATTGATCTCAACACTCTACATGATTACGTATGTTTCGTTATTTTCACATTTTGGTTTATTTACCCTGAGTATGCATGTATGATGTGTTCATTCACGGATCTGCACGTATGATAAGTTGTCACGATCTACTCAGGATTTTCATGATTGACTCCGTATAGTCAAGCACTACTTAGCCTCAGCCTTAGGATCCCAACGGGGTGAATTTGGTATAGTTTATATGGACCTGCTGCAGTATGGATTTTGTCTTGGGGAACCGGACCCCAGGAAACCGAGACCCATTGTACCTTGGCCCGGACAATGGTGTTCTTTGCATGTTACAAGATCCCTCTTTTGGGAGCATATGGTAATGTAGTAGCCACTAGTCATGTACACAGCATGTTATCCTTGATTCACGCAGCATATTTCTTCCTTGCATGATAGCCTAGTATACGAAAATGCCTTCTTTAATAACATGATGTTCTTTATTCTATTAGACACAGCGTGTGTTAACTTGCTATGGTTTATACTTTGCTGAATCTTCGTATTCACAGTTGTTTTTGGTGTTGCAGGCCCAGATCCCCCTGCCGAACCCTCGCCGGTCGGCCAGGCTCCAGATGAGACCCCCGGGGCCCCATCAGGCCTAGAGGAGTGGATGTGATCACTCCACGGGAGAGCGTACATGGCATGCATCATTTTGGAGTCTTGTGTTGTGTGGATTTGCAGACTTGTATTTGACTTGACCTGTTATCATTGTATATTTATCTTTTGTTCATTTTGTAAAACTTTCATATGTAATTATGTCAGTCCGTCCTTTGTATCCTCTTCTTGCTTTGTAGTTTTGTGTTTCTGATATTTACAGCTTCCGCATACTTGCTTGGCACGTGTGAATGTTCCCTTGTGCGTGTGCATTTAGACTCGGTCTACGTGTGCATGCACGGGAGTACGTGTGTCATTAGGTTTGGCTTTTGCTAACCCCCGAACCCTGGGCTCGGGTTGTGACATACGTATTGTATGGTATCAGAGCATTCCTTGCTCATTCCTTGTTCTAGATGATAAGCATGTAGGCATGTATAGGATCGTGGTGAGGATACGATTATTTCTTTGTGCTCTTTCTAGATTTTGGGGTTTGTTGGGCGCTCTTGTGTTATGTTTGTGTCTAACTCTTTCCATTTTACAGGATGGCATCAGGTTCTGGTTCGCAGCAGAACGCCGGAAATAACGAGAGCGGATCTGCCCCGTCACCGCAGACACCGAATGCAGATGAACGCATTCTCATGCTATTTCAGTCCCTTCAGGCACAATCGCAATCGATGCAGAACTTGCAAGCCCAAGTTACCGCCATGTTAGACCGACAAAACCAAGCCCCAGTTCAGTCGCATGTAGACCAGCAGGTGATCTTGCAGCCTCGAGAGAGTGACCCGAATGCCCTCTACGGGAAATTTCGCAAGCGAGGAGCCATTGAGTTCTATGGGACCGAAGAGCCATTGAAGGCGGAACAGTGGTTAGAACAGACGGAGGATGTCTTTGAGACCGTTGTGTGCACGAACCGACAGAAGGTCGGGCTAGCAACTTCCATGCTGAGAGACGTTGCAAAGACTTGGTGGAAAAGCGTGAAAGACTCATACAGAGACATTCCTAGTGCAACGGTGTGGGAGATGTTCAAGCAGCAGTTCAGGAGGAAGTTCATCCCGGCTCATGTGTTTCGAGCCAAGGAGGTTGAGTTCCTAGCTCTCCGTCAGCAGCAAATGACAGTAGCAGAATACGTGAACAAGTTTATGCAGTTGTCGCATTTTGCTCCGGACATGATTAGTACCGAAGAAAGGAAGGTGAACAGGTTTGTTGAAGGTTTGCATCCCCGGTACATGCACCACGTGACAGCGTTTCAACGTCCGGCTACGTTCGACGATGCAGTGGACAGGGCCTATTCCGCTGAGGCCATCCACCAAGCTGCTAGAGCCGTTGAGCCCAAGCGACAGCCGCCTTTCAGTGCACGAGGACAAGTACAGAAGAAGACCAAAGGCCAGCAGAGTACTTCTAGTTCTACTGGAGTGACTTGCGGATATTGCGGCAAGAGCCACACGACCGAAGCTTGTTGGAGGAAGGCCGGTGCTTGTTTTATCTGTGGTTCGAGGGAGCACATGATCGCCAATTGTCCTCGACATAGAGCCTCCGGTGCAGCTCCATCTGGTCCTACTTCCGGTGCAGTTCCTAGCAGACCCAGTGCACCTACAGCTCCGAGCAAGCCACAGTCAGCTCGTCCAGGCTCGAGACAGCCTCGCCAGACAGCCCGTGCTTACGCTGCTACCCACGAGAGTGCCGAGGATCCACAGGTGGTTGAAGGTACTGTTTTGATTTCGCGCGTCGAGGCATTAGCTTTGTTCGATTCGGGGTCTACACGATCTTATGTAACACCTCATTTTGCCGAGCGGTTACCTCAGCCGTCTAAGCCGTTGCCATATGTGTTGGTTGTATCCACCCCAGTTGGCAAGCGAGTGGAGTGTAGTATGTACTACGCCCATTGCGACGTGCAGATTGCAGGTCATCAGTTACCTGTTGATTTGATCCTGTTGTCGATGCTGGACTTCGACGTGATCCTTGGTATGGATTGGCTCGCTCGATATCGTGCCTGTGTTAACTGTTACAACAGGACGATCTTCTTCGATTTAGGCAAGGGCTTCCGTTTCGAGGGCAGTCAGCAGAGATGCCCCAGACGTGTGATCTCGGCGTGTAAGGCAGATCGCTTGATCCGCCGAGGGTGCGAAGGCTTCATTGCCTTTATATCAGCGAAGAAGGAGCCGAAGCAGCTAGGTGAGATCCAGGTGGTCTGTGACTTTCCAGATGTCTTTCCAGACGATGTGCCAGACTTACCCCCGGTTCGAGATGTGGAGTTCGCCATTGAGCTTGTTCCCGGCACGGCACCGATCAGCAAGGCTCCGTATCGCATGGCCCCAGCAGAGTTGTCAGAATTGAAGAAACAATTGCAGGAGCTTTTGGATAAGGGTTTCATTCGCCCGAGCGTTTCACCTTGGGGAGCACCAGTCTTGTTTGTCAAGAAGAAGGATGGTACTTTTCGGATGTGCATAGACTACCGCCAGCTGAACAAAGTGACGATCAAGAACAAGTACCCCCTACCCAGGATCGATGAGTTGTTTGACCAACTTCAGGGCGCAGCATATTTTTCGAAGATTGATTTGAGGTCTGGATATCACCAGTTGAGAGTCAAAGAAGATGACATTCCCAAGACTGCCTTCAGGACTCGTTATGGCCATTATGAATTCCTCGTGATGCCTTTTGGACTAACCAACGCACCTGCAGCGTTTATGGCATTGATGAATCAGATCTTTGCTCCTTTCTTGGACCAATTCGTAGTTGTGTTTATTGATGATATACTGATATATTCTAAGTCAGCAGAGGAGCATAGGGAGCATTTGAGAAAAGCCTTGTCGTTGTTGAGAGAACATCGATTGTTTGCTAAATTGTCGAAGTGTGATTTTTGGCTTGAGCAGGTGGCATTTTTAGGTCATATCATTTCACGAGAGGGATTGGCAGTTGATCCATCTAAAGTAGAGGCAGTGGTGAATTGGCCTAGCCCCAAGACAGTGACAGAGGTTCGCAGTTTCCTTGGTCTAGCAGGTTACTATCGTCGATTTGTCCAGAACTTTGCTAAGATCTCTTCTCCTTTGACGAAGTTGACCAGGAAGAACGTACCATTTGATTGGACTGAGGAGTGTGAAGCCAGTTTTCAGACTTTGAAAGAGAAGTTGACTACAGTCCCAGTGTTAGCCTTGCCAGATGGTTGTGAAGGATTCGTGGTTTATTCAGATGCTTCTCGAGTTGGTCTAGGTTGTGTGTTGATGCAGCATGGGAAGGTTATTGCTTATGGATCGAGACAGTTGCGAGAACATGAGAAAAATTACGCCACCCATGATTTGGAATTGGCAGCCATCGTGTTTGCGTTGAAGCTGTGGAGATATTATCTCTATGGTGTGCAGTTTGAGGTTCGTTCTGACCACCACAGTTTGCAGTATTTATTCACACAGCAGGAGCTGAACATGAGACAGCGGAGATGGCTTGAGCTTATTAAGGATTATGATTTTCCGATCAAATATCAGCCAGGCAAGGGGAATGTGGTGGCAGATGCGCTCAGCAGGAAAGCAGAGTCAGTGCAGCTATTGAGCAGTTTCCTCTTAGAGTTTCGTGGTCTCCCGGTTGAGGTACAACTAGTGGATGAGTGCGTGACTTTGGCTAGTACGCTAGTGTTTCAGCCTGAGATGATTCAGCAGATTAAAGACAGGCAGTTTGAGGATCTAACTTTGAAGCGCATTCGAGACCACATTGGAGACAGACCCGATTTCAGACTCGAGGATGGTGTACTCTACTTTCGGAGTAGGTTGTGCGTGCCAGCAGTTGATGAGTTCAAGGAGAAGCTGATGAACGAAGCACATTACGCTCGCTACGCGATGCACCCAGGCAGCACCAAGATGTTTCGGAATCTCAAGGATCGCTTCTGGTGGAACAATATGAAGAGAGAAGTAGCAGGGTTTGTTGCTCGCTGTTTGACATGTCAGAAGGTGAAGGCAGATCATCAGAGACCGCCAGGCTCGTTGCATCCTTTGCACATACCGCAGTGGAAGTGGGAACACATCACCATGGACTTCGTTTCCGGATTGCCGCCGACGAGCAGGAAGAACAACGCCATTTGGGTTATTGTAGATCGATTGACGAAGTCAGCCCATTTCATTCCTTTTCGGAAGGGTATGACATTTTCAGAGATGGCAAGGAAGTTCGTGGATGAGATCGTCAGGCTCCATGGTACCCCCGTGTCGATTGTATCCGATCGTGATAGCCGTTTTGTTTCCTCTTTCTGGAGAGCATTCCAAGAGGCTTTGGGTATGAAGTTGAGTTTCAGCACGGCATACCACCCACAGACAGATGGACAATCAGAGCGGACGATTCAGACTTTGGAGGATATGTTGCGAGCCAGCGTGTTGAGCTACGAGAAAGAATGGGATCTTCATCTATCGTTGTGCGAGTTCGCCTACAACAACAGTTTCCACAAGAGCATTGGGATGGCACCATATGATGCATTGTACGGGAAGAAGTGCAGGAGCCCGGTATGTTGGGAAGAAGTTGGAACCCGCAGTTTTCACGGACCGACGATCATTGCCGAGACTACGGAGAAGGTACAGAAAGCCATTAAGAACTTGAAAGTTGCTCGGTCAAGACAGAAGAGTTATGCAGACACCCGCAGACGACCCTTAGAGTTCCAGGTTGGCGAGTGGGTTTTTCTGAAGGTCTCACCGATGAAAGGTACGATCCGTTTCGGCCAGAAAGGCAAGTTAGCTCCACGCTATGTCGGACCGTTCGAGATCAAGAGTCGGATTGGTGATTTGGCCTATCGATTAGAGCTTCCCGAGATGTTTGCAGGAGTGCACAACGTTTTCCACGTTTCGATGCTTCGGAAATACGTTCACGATCCCTCCCATGTCATTCGCTATGACGAGATTCAGATTCAGCCGAGTGCTGCATACGTTGAGCGACCGCTCCGTATCGTGGGAACCCGAGAGCAGATACTCCGTACCAGAACGATTCGATGGGTCAAAGTGCTTTGGGAGCATCACAGTCCTGATGAGGCTACTTGGGAGTTAGAAGAGCAGATGGCACGCCAGTATCCCGATTTGTTTTCCCAGGTATGAGTGAGTTAGTGTTCATTCCGAGGACGGAATGATTCTCAAGTAGGGGAGGATGTAACACTCCGACCCAGCTTGACCTCGTTTAGCGGTTAGTTAATCTTGTTTTCGTTGTTAATTGTGTTTTGTTTGTGTTTTGTTTTCGTTACGGGTCATGGATAGGTAGTTGGGTTGAGTTTGACCTGGATTAAGTAGATCAAGCCCTTTTTCGTAATTTTAGCTTTTCTTAGACATGGTCATTTTTGCATCATCTTGATGTCAACACGTGTCTTTCGTTGAGCTCGTTAACTTTCGTAACTACGTCATTTGCAACCGAGGTCGTGTGATTCGATTGGACCTGCGTTTGACTCAAACTGAAAATACACTTTCCACTTGGCCTTCATTGCAATTTGGACAACCCATCTCTTATATAAACTTCATCCAACGACACAACACATTTCCTTCACTCGTTTTCTCTCTTTCTCTTCACTGTGCACGTGGAGCTCTCTCCCTTCTCTCTTGCATTCTCTTCTTCTTCACTTGAATTCCTCTTCTCCATCGATCAAGAGGAGGGTGGGTCTTGCATGTGAGGTGAGAAGGAAACTTTCCATTCTCTCATCTCTTCCCTCTAGTTCTTCTCCTTCTTGTTCTTATTGATGGGTTTATGTTGTGGATTTCCCTCCATCCCTCATGCATGCATGTTGCTTTGCTTTGTGTTAGATTGTGTTTGGGCTTGAGAACTACAATTGTGCAAGTGATCTCCAATTGAGGCAAGTATAACCATAGTTGTGAGAACCCATGTTGGTATGCTTTGATTTTGGCTAGCTCACATTAATGTGTATGGAAAACATGTGTTTACAGCCCATTTGATACTCATTTGACTACTACTTTGTCTATCTTCCTTGATAAATTGTAATTTGGATGCTTCCCAGACATTCTGTACAGGTTTCAGGAAATTGAATTCGTGCAGGTACGGCTAAGCCGTATAGCACCTACGGCTCACAGTCCAGAGAGGAGAAAAACCCAGTTTTCCTCTACGGCTAGGGCACGGCTAAGCCGTGGAATGCCCTACGGCTAAGCCGAAGCTCAGCCGTGGCCAAGCCGTAGAACAATACAGGGTGCAATTTCTGAAATAACTGAGAGTCAGCAACTGACCAACCTTCCACGGCCCAGCCACGGCTAAGCCGTAGACCACACACGGCTAAGCCGTAGCACACACACGGCTAAGCCGTATTCACTCTAGATTAATGAAAGAAAAATAAGGATAGGTGTAAAGAAAAGACCAATATGTCCTTCATGATAGAATGTAGAGCACCTAGACTTGCCCAACGGAATGTGATACTACGCGTGAATGATCTCGAGGGCTGCGAATCATTCATGTTCGTTATCCGGATGTTAAGCACCTCCCCATGGGTGTTGGTTTAAGGGACTTCGTGCACCGCCCGATTCAAGGCAACACTAGACAACGGTGCATCGAATAACTTAAAACTACATCATCATGCACGGTTAGAAACACCGGATAACTAGATTAGAATTGGTTTGTAAAGCAAGATGATTCGATTTCACATGATTTGTTGCATAACATATTGCATTCGATCATTGATCTCAACACTCTACATGATTACGTATGTTTCGTTATTTTCACATTTTGGTTTATTTACCCTGAGTATGCATGTATGATGTGTTCATTCACGGATCTGCACGTATGATAAGTTGTCACGATCTACTCAGGATTTTCATGATTGACTCCGTATAGTCAGGCACTACTTAGCCTCAGCCTTAGGATCCCGACGGGGTGAATTTGGTATAGTTTATATGGACCTGCTGTAGTATGGATTTTGTCTTGGGGAACCGGACCCCAGGAAACCGAGACCCATTGTACCCTGGCCCGGACAATGGTGTTCTTTGCATGTTACAAGATCCCTCTTTTGGGAGCATATGGTAATGTAGTAGCCACTAGTCATGTACACAGCATGTTATCCTTGATTCACGCAGCATATTTCTTCCTTGCATGATAGCCTAGTATACGAAAATGCCTTCTTTAATAACATGATGTTCTTTATTCTATTAGACACAGCGTGTGTTAACTTGCTATGGTTTATACTTTGCTGAATCTTCGTATTCACAGTTGTTTTTGGTGTTGCAGGCCCAGATCCCCCTGCCGAACCCTCGCCGGTCGGCCAGGCTCCAGATGAGACCCCCGGGGCCCCATCAGGCCTAGAGGAGTGGATGTGATCACTCCACGGGAGAGCGTACATGGCATGCATCATTTTGGAGTCTTGTGTTGTGTGGATTTGCAGACTTGTATTTGACTTGACCTGTTATCATTGTATATTTATCTTTTGTTCATTTTGTAAAACTTTCATATGTAATTATGTCAGTCCGTCCTTTGTATCCTCTTCTTGCTTTGTAGTTTTGTGTTTCTGATATTTACAGCTTCCGCGTACTTGCTTGGCACGTGTGAATGTTCCCTTGTGCGTGTGCATTTAGACTCGGTCTACGTGTGCATGCACGGGAGTACGTGTGTCATTAGGTTTGGCTTTTGCTAACCCCCGAACCCTGGGCTCGGGTTGTGACAATTAGAGCACTGCGGGTCTCCAAAGGTATGATCTACTTCTTGCATGTCGTAGGTTATTTTGGATGTTTAGTGCTGGTATAATTTTTACTGTACATGGTCACGAGATTGAGGGTAACGCATCCTGGATTGGGTTTTGGTCTTATGGATAGTTGATCCCTGTGTCAAGTGGGTCAAAAGTTTTGAAAATCTATCCACGAGACCCACCTACTTCCAACAGTTACTATATGAGGGATATGATGTTGATGATCTTGGATATGATTATGTAATTTGGTATCATATACATGTAGATGGTTTAATCTATAGACTTGGGATTAATTATGAATGAAAATAATTTTATTAATGCCTATGATGAATTATAGGGTATTTTCCAGGTTGCCGCTTAGTTGTACAAAATGGTTAATAAGTGTATATGGATTTTCCTCACAAGTGCCTATGGAATCTCTCTTGTAGCAATTCATACGTGTATTGACATGGCATGGATTACTATGGGTTATGTGTGCCACACCTCGCAATCCACTCTAATCCCTAATTCCCGGTCTTATGGCGTGACATACGTAAGTAATGGTATCAGAGCATTAATAAGTTAATTAAAAAACTTAGTAACTTTAGGGAACACGGTAAGGATATGATAGGTTCGAATTGGGGAATTGATTTTGTATAAGGACTTATAGCTTACCTTATGTATTAAGGTGTTGTTTGTGACTAACCATTGTTATATTTACAGGGAAATGGCTTTCGGATCAGGATTTGGTTATAACTTAGGAGACGACAAACGTGATGGCATCAAGTTAGAGGATGGAGATCCTCCGCCGACTCCACCTCCTCATCCTACGTACAGTACAGAAGAATGCTTTATAATGATGATGAATCAATTGGTTGCGAGTAATGCCAAGTAAGCAGCAATGTAGATGCAATAAGCCGCTCTTTTAGAAAAGGCAGAATCAAGCCAGTGATCCTAACTTTTTATATGAGAAGTTCCGGAAAAGAGGGGCTACAGAATTTTGAGGAAGAGAGGATCCATTGCAAGCAGATAAATGGTTTATACACATAGAGAATGTCTTTAATTCACTAACTTATACGCAGAAGCAACAAGTAATCCTCACAACATCTATGTTCAGAGATGTCGTGGATACATGGTGGAAAAATGTCCACAACCATATCAAAGCTATGCCAGAAGTTACCATATGCGAAGCTTTCAAGAATCAGTTCAGAAGGAAGTTTATTCCATATCATGTGAGTTGCAAGGAAAAGGCAGAGTTCCTCACTCTACAATAGAACACTATGACAATTGCAGAGTATGTGCATGCTTTCAGCCAGCTCTCCTAGTTTGCTTTGGACTTGATTGAGATTGAGGAGAAGAAGGTCGAAAGGTTTCTCAAATGTTTAAGGGCAGCTATTAAGGGACATGCTATGGCTTTCCAGCATCCAATGAAGTATGATGCTGTGGAAAGAGCCTATGCAACGGAAGAAATAGAGAAGAGCCTATTCTTAGGAGAACCTAAGAAAAGTGCCCCACCTTCTAGAAGAAACCAACAGTAATCTAAGAAATAAGAGGGGGGTTGTTAGTGGGTTATCAGTGTGGCAAGTGTGAGAAGAGCCATGAGACAAGCAAGTGCTAGAGGTTACAGGAGCTTATTTCGGGTGTGGCTCGATGGACCACCATTTGTCAGAATGCCCTAGGACAAAGAATACCGGTCAAGCCCAACAGCAACAATATCAACAGTCTACTAGGACAGCACTACCCACTCCACCACATCAGTAACAACAGGTAAGGCAAGGCCAAGGACAAGTACGAGAGGGTCAAGGCTAACAAAGACAAGGTTGGCAGAGGAAAGAATAATAGAATCGACCTCAGAGGCAACCGTGTATACGCATTGACTCTTGAAGAAGTAGAAACGGCAGATCATGCGGTAGTAAGTAAGCTTTCTGTCTTTAATATAGAAGCTAAGGTCTTATTTGATTCTGGATCTTCGCATTCTTTTGTTGCGCCTCAATTCTCCAGTAGGATACAGGAGCCGCCAATGCAAATACAGTATGTGTTGATTGTTATCACCCCTATAGGCAAGAGGGTGACTTGTGAAGTCTTTTATCCAGTCTGCAAAGTCTTGATTGGTGAGATACTGTTACCAATGGAACTCATCGTGCTAGCAATGCCTAACTTTGATGTAATCCTAAGTATGGACTAGTTGACTAAGTACATGGCTTACTTAGACTATTTCTATAAGACTGTCACTATAAAGGTAGATGAAGCCGGTCTGAGTGTTGTCTTTCAAGGTAAGAAAAAGAGTTTGAATACTAGGCTAATTTCAGTATTTCAATCAGAAAGACTAATCCATAGTGGTTGTGGGGGATATATTGCCTTTATTGTTGAGAAGAAACCACCCAAGAAGTTAAAGGAGATTTTGGTAGTTTGTGAGTTTCCGGATGTGTTTCCTAATGAAGTTCCTGGTCTTCCTTCAATTAGGGAAGTAGACTTTACTATAGAACTTGTACTTGGTACAGTTCCGATCTCTAGAGCTCTATATAGGATGGCACCTGCAAAACTACGTGAGGTAAAGGTATAGTTGTAAGATTTACTAGACAAGGGATTCATTCGTCCTAGTACTTCACCATGGCAAGCCCCAGTTTTATCTGTGAAGAAGAAAGATGACACCCTTAGAATGTGTATTGATTACAGGCAATTAAATCAAGGACAATCAAAAGCAAACATCCACTGCCTTGAATTGATGAACTATTTGATTAATTACAAGGTGCAGCACATTTTTCGAAGATTGACTTGTGATTTGGATATCATCAGTTGCAAGTTAAAGATCAAGATATATCTAAAACAGTTTTCAGGACAAGATATAGGCATTATGAATTCTTAGTCATGCCATTTGGGTTGACTAATGCCCTAACTGTATTCATGTCTTTGATAAATAAAATCTTCTCATCTTATCTTTATCAATTTATGGTGATTTCATTAATGATGTATTGGTGTATTCCAAAACCTGAGATGAACATGCTGAGCATTTGAGGACTTCACTCCAGTTATTGAGAGACCCTCACCTATATGCCAAATTGGATGAGTGCGATTTCTGGTTGGAATAGGTTGTTTTCTTAGGATATATAGTTTCTAAGGATAGACTTGTGGTAGATCCAACTAAGATTGAGGCGATAGCTAGTTGGTAGAGACCAAAAACAGTTGTAGAAGTTAGACGTTTTGTTGGTCTCGCAGGCTACTATCAAAGATTTGTTAAAAACTTTTCTAGGATAGTAGCACCATTGACGAAATTGACTCGGAAGAATGAACCATTTGTTTGGTCAGATGAATACGAGTCGAGTTTCCAATTTCTTATGGAAGAGTTGATCTCAACCCCAATTCTATCTTTACTAGAAGATAGTGGTGGATTTGTTATATATACAGATGTTTCAAGAATAGGATTGGGATGTGTGTTGATGCAGAATGGGAAAGTGATGGCATATGGATTGAAGGAACATAAGAAGAACTATGCCACACATGATTTAGAATTAATCGCTGTAGTTTTTGCTTTAAAGTTGTGGAGACACTACTTGTATGGGAGGAATTTGAGGTTCATAGTGATCATTGCAATATTCAGTACTTATTTTCTTAACATGACCTCAACATGAGACAGCGTCGTTAGCTAAAGTTCATAAAGGATTTGATTTTCCAGCCCTTAGCAGACAATCAACTATTGAAATGGTAGTAATGTGTCGAGAGTGGTCTCTAGTTGAAGAATTTCGAGATATGGATGTAGAAATTGAATTCGTTAATGACAAGGTCATGCTAGTAGTGATGTTTGTCTTCAAACCAACCCTGATACAACAGATTAAAGAAAGACAGTTTGAAGACCCAGAGTTCATTAAGATTTGTGATCATATCTCATAGAGGCTAGATTTCAAGATGGTTGATGGTGTGTTGTATTTTAGAGATAGACTATGTGTTCCACTAGTTCAAGATTTGAAAGAAGCGATCATGACTGAAGCAAATCATGCAAGATATTCTATGCATCCAGGAGTACTAAATGCACCGAAATCTAAATGGCAAGTTTTGGTGGAATAACATGAGAAGAGACATTGCAAGTTTTGTGGCAAGATGTCTTACCTGTCAACATGTGAAAGCTGAACATAAAAGCCTTTTGGTTGTAGCATCATTTGCACATTCCCAAGTGGAAATGGGAAAATATTTCGATGGATTTTGTTTCAAGGATTCCTCGAACGAGCAAACATCATGATAGTATATAGGTGATTGTCGATAAATTAACAAAATCAGCCCATTTTATACCCATCAGAAAAGGAATAAAATTTCATGAGATGGCTAAAATCTTCACAGATGAGATTACTCAATTGCACGGTAACCCAGTTTCCATAGTCTCTGACAGAGATAGTAGATTTGTATTATCCTTCTGGTAGTCTTTCTAGAGCTCTATGGGCACCAAGCTTAACTTTAGCATTGCTTATCATCCTTAGACCAATGGTCAGTTAGAACGTCCGATCCAAACACTTGAGGATTTGCTTCAAGCTAGCGTATTAGACTTTGGGAAAGAGTGGGATGAACACCTCTCCTTGTGTGAGTTTACATAAAATAATAACTATCATACGAGCATCGGAATGGCTCCATTTGCAGCCTTGTATGGATGTAAATGCCATGCATTGGTGTGTTGGGAAGAAGTCGGAGTTAGAAGCTATCATGGACCCTCTTTCATTGTAGATACAGCAGAAAAGTGCAGAGAGTCCAAGACAGATTCAAGGTTACTAGATCTCGTTAGAAGAGTTATGTTGACAATCATCCTAGACCTCTTGAATTCCAAGTGGGATACATGGTTTTCTTGAAAGTCTCTCCGATAAATGGTACTATCAGGTTTGGATGGAAAGGCAAGCTTGCTCTACAATTCTTAGGACCATTTGAAATTCAAAGCAGAGTTGGAAATTTAGCTTATCGGTTAGAATTATCATTTCAACACGCTCGAGTTCATAACGTCTTCAACGTATCTATGCTTAGGAAGTATCTTCCAGGCCTTTCACATGTCCTCGAGATTGACGACATCTAAGTGAAGTCGAATGTGAGCTATGAAGAAAGACCTCTATGTGTCATTGACATAGAGGACCAAATGCTGCATACCCATACAATTAAATGGGTCAAAATTCTTTGGGAGCATTATGGGAAGCAACGTCGGAGCTCGAAGAACAAGTTCGGAAGAAGTATCCAGGAATTTTACGTAAGGTATGTTGCACTCGGAGGACTGAATGATCTTAAAGAGGGGAAGGATGAAAGGTCTTAATGCAAACTAATCTCAATGTACTATAATTAATCTGGTTTTATCTTAATTAATGCTTATTTAGACAAATTCAACTCAAATCCCTTTGGGTTTGGGTCATGGATAGGTAGTTGGGTCGTGTTCGAACCTTATTTATTAGTCAAGGAAGTCATGTAATTTAGAATTACATGGTTAGCATCATTTTGGTACTACATTAGTTGCATCATGTGTATTTTAGCTTATGGATCAACTTTCATATTTGGCCCAACCCACTCCAAATCCATCTTGGTCCAATTAAAGTTCAATTGACTCAAATTGTAAAATGCATAAAAACAATGGACTTGCATGCAAATTTCAGGGAAACTTGATTTAAAAAGGGACTAACCATTGTTCCATTTTCATATCCTCTACATCTCTGCTGGAGCTTCTTTCTCTCACTCTCCTCTCATCTTTTCCTTAAGCCTGGAGCTAGAAATTGAATCTAGGAACCTTGCATGTGCTCGTACTAGGTTTCATTCTCCTCTTTCTCCATCCTTTTATGCATCTCCTTCCTAGATACCTCCAAATTCAATCTCCCATCTTCTCTACAGCTCTCCAAGATAAGATACTCAACATCCTTCCATTTTTTTCAGCTCAAAGAGTCAAGGAGATTCAATTAAGCAACATATATGCATCTCATACACATTTCACCCATTGTATGCCTATGTATGTAGTAGGATCATCTTCTATTGAGGTTTTCGCCATCATCAAACTAAGGGAGAAGTTGATTTGGGTAAAGCACTAAATTAGAGGCAATTATAAGAGTGTATATTACTATATGTATTTCTGATTTTGTTGATTCTTAAGGAAATCTCATTTGAAAGTCAATCTACAACTCTTCCATCCTTTTGATATAAGAAAATGTGATGGATCAAGAGATAATGAGTATGTTTAAGCAATAAAGATGAAATGTGGTTGTTGAAAGATGTATGATAATAGTTAGGAGCAAAGAAGACTACATTAGAATCACGTAGGAACCAATCGAGTTAGTTCTGTACTGGACTGAATTCTGTGCTGAAACAGCTTCAAAAAAAGCTGAAGCTTATGGCTAAACCGTAAGTACACAATGGATTGGAATCAAGAGAGCTAAAAAAATTGATTTTCTTCTACGGCTAACCCCGAGGCTAAGCTGTGGAGTGCACTACGCCTAAGCCATGGCCCAACTATAGGCTAATCATGGCTAAGCCATAAGACAATATACAGCTAAACTGTAATTGCGGAGAATTTAGTTAAAAACTTTGTGCACACAGCTAAGCCTTGGCCTATTCACGGCTAAGTTGTAAGAGCATAATGCACTTAGGGAAACTAAGACTTTCAAAGACTTTATAGGGCTTTAGATATGACACCTTTACCTTAATTAAAATAGCCTAATGGTAATCAAATAATAAGGAGGAAAGTATAGAGCTATCACTCATCCCCTTTAATTTTTCAGATGGTTTTCCGACGTCATGTCATGGGTATTGGCATAGGAAGAGGTGTCTATTGCCTACACAATGTAACACCAAGATTTTCGATAACACGTCAACACTGGACGTGTTATGAATATACCGTATTAAATGACTACGGAAACACGGATTATCTAGTATAAGGTTAGCTAGTAAATATCTATGTTAACCACTTAATCCGAATGCATTTATATTGTTTAAGTAAACCTTGTCCTCAACATAATCTAATCATATACCCATTCTTCCTGGTGAATCTTAAGACAAGATCGGAAACAGAGCTTCTGCTGAGCGTGAGCCATCAACCAAGATAGGGGTAACTAGGGTTGAGAGGGTTTAAGCTCCAATAGCTCATTTAAGTATGCATTGTTTGAACAATAGTTACTTCGTTTAATTCTGAACTTTATGACTAAATACAATCATCAAGACCGGTATATGTTTGTGTATAAGAATGAGTCTACCGCTAAATATGATATGTAAGAAAGTACGAATTCTGGTCGGTCTTGATATTTTGAGTCAGCACCACTTAGCTTGTACCCATGGAGGTTCAACGGGACCGAATGAAGGTATTCAACATGTTACCTACTGCAGTAGTTGCACAAAAAGTTGGTCGGCGCTCTTAAGGTAACTAGATGGTCTTGACCCGACTGCTAGTGATTTTTCACATTATGATATGCTCTTCTTAAAGAGAAGATAGCCATGTAGCTACCAATTAGTATGTTATTGTATTTTTGTTTATGATTCATTGCTCATGCTTAATCACATTCACGACATCCCTAACTTTCGATTATTGCCCTCTTTTGATGAATATGTTTTTAATTCAATTAATACATCATGATAGTCTTATATGTACCTCTATATTTACTTAATTGTCGTATTAACGGTGCTACCTTTGGTGTTATAGGTACAGTACCCAATACCGATACGGCAGTCGATGCGCCTTGAAGGAAACCTCAGCGATACCTAAGGGTATAGATGAGCAGAATGAGGATGATGTCTTTTACTAATCATCTTTCGAAGAGCGTCATAGGGGTTCATATTTTGGGGTTTGTTTAGGACATAGCCATGCTTTGGTATTGTGGTTACATTATGTTATTTTTGGAGTTACTGTATGAGGGACATGATATTGATGATTTTGGATATGATTATGTAATTTGGTATCGTGTGCATGTGGATGGTTTAATCTACAGACTTGGAATTAATTATGAATGAATATGATTTTATTAATGCCTATGATGAATTACAAGTTATTCTCCAAGTTTCCACTTAATTGTGCAAAATAGTTAATACGTGTATATGGATATTTCTCACACGTACTTGTGGAATCTCCTTTGTAGTAGTCCGTACATGTCTTGACATGGCCCTGAATGCTATAGGTTACATGTGCTGTCTCTCGGGATCCACTCTAATCCTTAATTCTCGGGTTTGGGGTGTGAATCAATCAAGATGCTTATAATGGAATTCAATTGGGAAGGTACATCTACTACCAAGCCTCCTATGCTAGATGGATCGGACTATCCATATTTGAAAGTTCTTATAACCGCATTTCTACAATCTATCGATGAGGATGTCTAGAACTTTTTTGAGTTTGGCTACACCGGTCCAATTGTTAAGGTTGATGGAGAAACTGTCCCTAAACCAAGGGATAACTGGACTATAGAAGGAAAACAAGCTGTAAATTTCAATTGTAAAGCCATTAATGCTATTTAGAATGGACTTTCTTCTTCTGAGTTTTGTGGTATCTTTACCTGCACGTCTACAAAGCAAATATGAGAAATCTTGTAGACTACTTATGAGAGTACATCATAATTAAACAATCTTAACTGCCTTTGAAAACATTAGAATGGTTGAAGATGAAAATTTTGGTGATTTCTATTCCAAACTGAGTGATATTGTCAATTGTAGTATCAATTAAGGAGAGCCTATTCCTAAAAACAAAATTATCAAGAAATTTTGAGATCTATCCCTAAAAAGTCTCATGCAAAGGTTGTGACAATTAAAGAAAATGGAGATTTGGATACCCTCAAGGTCGATAAACTTTTCGAAAATTTTCAAACTTTTGAGGCAAACCGCTGGGATGATAGAAAATCTAAGGGGATTGATTGCCTGTCACGACCCAAGCCCAGAATTCGGGGGTTAGCGAAAAGCTAAACCGGTGACACACGTACTCCCGTGCACATGCATCCAAACCCAGTCCAGATGCACGCACACAAGGGATCTAACACGTGCGAACTAAGCGTACGCGGAAGCTGTACATATCATAGTAAGCAACAAAGGAAAATAGCGGAAGCCAAAACAATTGCGGAACGGAAAAGACAAAGATAAATACAATACTGGAAAACCAATTACAAGTCTGAGTACACGACAAAATAAAGATGTACAAATAGACAGAGTACAAAGTCCAAGTGCCAAAGTGCCAAAATACAAAATCTCAAAAACCAAAACTCAAAACAGAAGGCCACTGATATGCATGCACGCACTCGGCAGAGGTGATCAGGCCCACTCTGCCAGACCGGAGGGTGCCTCTACACTCGGCCCTGCAGCCTCCTCGACCGCCGGGGAGCTGGGCAAGGGATCTGTGCCTGCAACACCACAGACAATACAAATGAATACAACGATCCAGCAAATACAAGTAACAAGGATGAAACACCCACAGTATCAAAGTGGATAAAATAATGACAGACGATCAAATACAGAGTTTCATCTTAGTATGCTAAGCAAATCGTGCATAGAATTAAAGCATGATAAGGGAATCAAAGTATAGAATTACTGAACTAAGTGGCTACTACGTTAACCATATTCTCTCCAATCGAGAGCAGAGCAAAGCAGAGCAGAGGAGAACACCACTGACCGGGCCAGGGTACAAGTGGGTCTCAGTTTCCTGGGTTCCGGGGTCCCAAGACAAAGCGACACTGCAGTGATACAGAGATACAGAGATCTAAGCCAGAGGTAACCCCGTCGGGCATCCTAGGGCTGAGGCTGAGTAGAGCCAGACTAATACCAATCAAATCAAGCCCATAGAAAGGGAGATTATCCGCTTTGGACTCACCGATGACAAAGACCGGATCTTATCCTCACGTATTAACCTTTGGGTAGAGCCACCAGGGAATACCCAACATCAGAGATAGACAAAGCCAACAAAGCATATATATAAGTCAAAGCACAGCATAGATCAAAACTTAGTGCAGAACGAAGAATAAGAACAGATATACAGAACGAAAGCAAAAATGACTGCGGAATGCATATACATAGATTGGCAGAACAGAGGGCAAAACTATAAACAATATGCAATGCATCTCAGATTAATACGGAGTCAAGGTTCATTACAAGCCCATACTAATCTAGTTGTTCACTGTCACTAACCTTGCATGTTGATGTAGTTTTAAGTTATTCGATGCACCGTTGCCATCCTAGTGTTGCAATGTAATCCTTATGTGCATCGAAGTCCCTTAAACAAACACCCATGGGGAGGTGCTTAACAGAGAATCAACGTTCACATGAATGAGTCACAGCCTAACAGACTATTCATGCAATCCAAGAATCCGTCGGGCCGGTTTACGTGGGTGGTTAACCTGCATTTGAGCCCTACAAGTCTCACCATTATCCTAAGGTATATTTCAGAATTGCCATGCCTAACGGTTTAGCCATGAGGGACCTATGGTTGAGCCGAAGACATCTTACGCGCTCGTCGTAATATGCACTATGGCTTCACCTTGGTTCCATTCAAAACACAGCTAAACTGGTCATCTTCCACCTCTGATCTGATACCTTTTTCGGCTGAGCTACAGTCAGTATACGGCTTAGCCGTAGACCAATCCACGGCTTAGCCGTAGCAATTCACGGCTTAGCCGTAGCCACACCGTAGGAACACTGTCTCTGGAAAGTTTCGACTGATCAGAGATTTAATTCACGGCTGGGTTACGGTTGGGTCACGGCTAGCTTACGACTCAGCCGTAGAACAATTTACTGCTCAGCCGTAGCCTAGCCGTAGAACAAAATCGAAATTTCAAGTCTCTGGAACATGAGCCGTAGAAACTTACGGCTTAGCCGTACAATACAGAACACGAATTCGGGCTGAGTACAGAAACTGAAATTCGGTACAGAAGCTTAACAAAACAAGCTACAGAGGTTCCAAATTCACAAAAATTGGCTGTAAAACATTCTATACAAAGAATAAGAATGAATCAAAGCAATCAAACAAAACACCCATATGTGTTATCAAAGCCTGTACTTATACTTGCCTCAAACTCTGTCAATCCACTGAATCAAGCTCCAAATCAACTAAAATCAAAACAAATCAAAGAAATAAACCATGCATGAGATGTAGACACAGCATAGAGAAAGAGAGGTGCAATTGGAGATGAAGAAGAAGAGATTTGAAGAGAACCCACTTACCCCAAAGCAAAGACAGAGAGAGAGAGAAGGAAGAAGAACCCAAATCAAGATGGGAATCCAAATCCTCAATCGAGCAAGAGAAGGGAAGAGAAGAGAGAGAGAGAGAGATGAACGTGGAGGGAGCTTCTCCTGGAGATCTTCTTGCATGCAACGTTGAGGAAATGAAATGAGCAGGAGAGAGAGACACCTGGAGGATGACTCATAATATAGGTTTGGAGTTTAAGTCAAAGTCCGAAGAGTTTCACCTATTTACAGTTCAAGTCACAGGAAGGTCCAACTTCTCCAATTGACTCCAAATGGGTCTGACACAGTTATGAAATATAACGAGCTCAACAAAATACACATGATGACACCAAGATGATGCAAATACGATGCAAGCAAAGCAAAAGCAAAATTACGAAAAAGGGCTTAGAACTACCTATTCCAGGTCAAAGGTTACTCAACTACCTATCCAAGACCCAAAACCAAGTCCAAAAGAATAACACAACAGAAACACACACTAATGAGCCACTAATCCGGCTCAAAGGGGATCGGAGTGTTACATCCTCCCCCACTAGGAATCATTCCGTCCTCGGAATGACTACCTACCTGCGCAAAGAGCTGTGGGTACTGGCGCGCTAGCTGCTCCTCTAGCTCCCATGTAGCCTCATCTGGACCATGATGTTCCCACAACACTTTAACCCATCTGATGGTCCTGGTACGGAGAATCTGCTCTCGTGTCCCAACGATGCGAAGCGGACGCTCAACGTAAGTTGCATTAGGTTGAATCTGGATGTCATCGTAGCGAATCACATGGCTCGGATCTGGGACATACTTACGGAGCATCGACACATGGAATACATCGTGAACACCGGAGAACTCAACTGGAAGCGTCAACCGATAGGCTAAATCTCCAACTCGGCTCTTAACTTCGAATGGTCCTACATATCTCGGAGCTAACTTGCCCTTCTGACCAAACCTCACCGTGCCCTTCATCGGAGAAACTTTAAGAAACACCCAATCTCCGACTTGGAATGCCAAAGGTCTCCTCCGCGTATCCGCATAGCTTTTCTGCCTGGATCGAGCAATCTTCAGATTCTCTATCACTTTCTGCACTTTCTCTATCGTCTCAGCAATGATTGTCGGACCATGGAAACTTCTTGTTCCTACTTCTTCCCAGCACACAGGGGTCCGGCACTTGCGTCCATACAGAGCCTCATAAGGTGCCATACCAATGCTCTCGTGGAAGCTGTTGTTGTAGGCAAACTCACACAATGCCAGATGCATATCCCATTCCTTTTCAAAGTTCAGCACACTAGCTCTGAGCATATCCTCCAACGTCTGAATGGTACGCTCCGACTGTCCATCAGTCTGAGGGTGGTATGCCGTACTAAAACTCAGCTTCGTGCCCATAGCTTCCTGAAATGCTTTCCAGAATGAAGACACAAAACAACTATCACGATCCGACACAATCGATACTAGGGTGCCATGCAATCTGACTATCTCGTCAACAAACTTCCTGGCCATCTCTGTGAATGTCATCCCTTTCTTGAACGGAAGGAAATGTGCTGACTTAGTCAATCTGTCCACTATTACCCAAATTGCATTGTTCTTTCGACTGGTCGGCGGAAAACCGGAGACGAAATCCATGGTAATGTGCTCCCACTTCCACTGCGGAGTGTGTAATGGATGCAATGATCCTGGAGGTCGCTGATGATCAGCTTTCACCCTCTGACAGGTCAAACATCGAGCTACGAACCCTGCGATCTCCCCCTTCATATTGTTCCACCAAAATCTATCTTTCAAGTTCCGGTACATCTTCGTACTCCCTAGGTGCATCGCAGATCGGGCATCGTGCGCATCTGTCATCAATTTATCTTTCAGCTCATCCACAGCGGGAACACACAATCTATTCCTGAAGTACAAAACTCCGTCTACCAGGCTGAAATCAGGTCGATCTGAAATCTGATCTCTGAACTTCACTAGGAGCGGGTCCTCAAACTGGCGATCCTTGATCTGCTGAATCACCTCAGGCTGAAACACGACGGTAGTAGCCAATGTTACCAATTCGCCTACCATCCGAACCTCTACGGGCTGATCATGCACAAGCATATAGAATCCTGCCAACACCTGAAGACTGTCTGTCCTCCTGCTGAGTGCATCTGCAACTACATTCCCCTTGCCTGGGTGGTACTTGATCGGGAAGTCGTAGTCCTTGATGAACTCCAACCACCTTCGCTGCCTCATATTCAAGTCATGCTGATCAAACAAATACTGGAGACTGTGATGATCGGAATGGACCTCGAACTTCACACCGTACAAGTAATGCCGCCACAACTTCAGTGCAAATACAATGGCTGCTAGCTCCAAGTCATGTGTGGCATAGTTCTTCTCATGCTTTTTCAGCTGTCTGGATCCATAGGCAATCACTTTCTGATTCTGCATCAGTACACAGCCTAGTCCAACTCGAGAAGCATCGGAATAAATCACGAATCCCTCACTACCATCCGGGAGAGTCAACACTGGCGCCGTAGTGAGCTTTTCTTTCAGCATCTGAAAACTCCGCTCACACTTCTCTGTCCACTCATACGGGACCTTCTTCCGAGTCAACTGAGTCAGCGGGGCTGAAATTTTCGAGAAATCCTGCACGAACCTGCGGTAATATCCCGCCAAACCCAGAAAACTCCGAATCTCTGTCACTGATCTAGGACGGGGCCAATGGACTACTGCCTCAATCTTAGCCGGATCCACCATCAATCCCTCTCTAGAAATCTTATGACCCAGAAATGCAACTTGCTAGAGCCAAAAATCACACTTAGACAACTTTGCATACAACTTGTGATCCTTAAGCAGCTGCAATGCTTTCCGCAGATGATTTGTATGTTCCTCAGCAGTCTTCGAATAGACCAATATATCATCTATGAAAACTACAACGAACTGGTCCAAGAAGGAAGTAAACACCCTATTCATCAACGCCATAAAAGCTGCGGGTGCGTTCGTCAAACCAAATGGCATGACAAGGAACTCGTAGTGTCCATACCGAGTCCTGAAAGCTGTCTTAGGAACATCCTCATCCTTCACCCGGAGCTGGTGATACCCTGACCTCAAGTCAATCTTAGAGAAGTAAGCTGCACCCTGAAGCTGATCGAACAACTCATCGATCCTAGGCAATGGATATTTGTTCTTGATAGTCACTTTGTTCAACTGCCTGTAGTCAATGCACATCCGGAAACTGCCATCCTTCTTCTTAACAAACAATACAGGAGCTCCCCAAGGTGAAACACTTGGGCGTATGAACCCTTTATCCAACAGATCCTGCAACTGTTTCTTCAATTCCAACAATTCTGCAGGTGCCATACGATATGGAGCTCTACTGATGGGTGCTGTACCTGGCATCACGTCGATCGAGAACTCTACCTCTCGAACTGGTGGTAACTCTGGCACATCCTCCGGAAAGATATCCGGAAACTCGCTGACTACTGGTATCTCACTGAGCTGTCGCTGATCTTTCTTCTCTGAAATAAACGCAAGAAATCCCTCACATCCCCTACGAAGCATCCTGTCTGCTTTACAAGCAGAGATCACACGCCTTGGGCACTTCGTCTGGCTGCCCTCAAATCGAAATCCGCTGCCCAAATCAAAGTAGATAGCCTTGCTGTAGCAATTGATACATGCATGATATCTTGCAAGCCAGTCCATACCAAGAATCACATCAAAATCCAGTGTCGTGAGCAACACGAGGTCTACCGGGAGCTGATGACCAGCTATCCGCACATCACACTGAGGGTAGAAGACACTGCACTCCACCCGTTTACCCACCGGAGTGGATACTAGTAACAAGTATGGAAGTGGTGTGGGTCGCTGTCGAAGCTGCACAGCAAAATGGGGTGCTACGTACGAACGCGTAGACCCGGAGTCAAATAAGGCT
Source organism: Sextonia rubra (assembly GCA_037013555.1). NCBI lineage: Eukaryota > Viridiplantae > Streptophyta > Magnoliopsida > Laurales > Lauraceae > Sextonia > Sextonia rubra. The sequence goes on from JASUAD010000001.1 coordinate 74,427,032, forward strand.
AAAGCTTCAGCATCAGAAATTAAAATTTTACCTTCCACGACTGTGGCTTCCTCCGCGCCCTCATGCGTGGCAGCATAGGCTCGTGCTGTCTGGCGGTTCTGCTTCTGGGCTGGGCGAGTTGGCTGAGATCTGCCCTGCGCTGTGGGTCCTGCCGATCTCGTCTGTGGAGAGGACTGAAACTTCGGGCATTGGGCCCGCTTGTGATCCGTAGAGCCACAACCGAAACAGGCTCCACTCTTCCTCCAACATCTGTCTGTTGGGTGATCCTTCCCACAATGACCACAAACCGCCTGAATACTACTCGAACTACCCTGCTTACCCTTGAACTTCTTCTGGAACTGACTTCTGCCACTGGAACCTGTTGCCCTCTTAGCCTCTGTTCGCTCCTCCTCAAATATGGCCTCTGCATCATAAGCTCTGTCAATAGCGTCATCCAAGGTAGCCGGCCACATACATGCAACTACGTGGCGTTTATGCCTCGGGTTCAGGCCGTTGACGAAGCGAGTCACCTTCTTCTGCTCAGTGTTCACCATGTCCTCCGGAAAATGGGACAACTCTGTAAACTTGTGTACATAATCTACAACCGACATCTGTCTCTGCTGAAGGTTGAAGAACTCCACTTCCTTGGCTCGCTGAATATGGAGAGGTATGAACTTCCGACGGAATTGCTGCTTGAAGGTCTCCCAAACTGTGGCACTGGGCATAGTCTGGAATGAGCTCTTAACACTCCTCCACCATGTCTTGGCTACACTCCGAAGCATAGAGGCTGTGAGAACTACCTTCTGTTTGTTACTACACACAATCGTATCAAATAACTCTTCAGTCTGCTCCAACCATTGCTCAGCCTGCAATGCATCCTCTATCCCATGAAACTCAGTCGCCCCTCGCTTACGGAACTTGTCAAAAAGAGCATTTGGATCTGATTCCTTGGGCTGGAAAATCACTTGCTGATCTATACGAGGTGATGCTAACGCAGCAGCCTGACTTTGCCTATCCACCATGGATGCCATCTGCGCCTGTAATGACTGCATAGACTGCATCATCATCATCAAACGTTCCTCACTACTAATATGAGGGGGTACCGATCCACTATCACCGTTATGGCCCTGTTGATTCTCATCCCGAGATCCCGATCCTGATGCCATCCTGAAAAAGGAAAAGAAACACAACACACAAATATAAAATGCCCTGAGTTAGTCAAATCCCACTTCAACATATTAGACTTCGAGTCAAATAGTTGATAGCGTTATCTCACCACGATCTTAGATGCCTACATGCTTATAACTAGCATGCTCTGATACCATACAATACGTATGTCACGACCCGAGCCCAGAATTCGGGGGTTAGCGAAAGCTAAACTGGTGACACACGTACTCCCGTGCACGTGCATCCAAACCCAGTCCAGATGCACGCACACAAGGGATCTAACATGTGCGAACTAAGCGTACGCGGAAGCTGTACATATCATAGCAAGCAACAAAGGAAAATAGCGGAAGCCAAAACAATTGCGGAACGGAAAAGACAAAGATAAATACAATACTGGAAAACCAATTACAAGTTTGAGTACACGACAAAATAAAGATGTACAAATAGACAGAGTACAAAGTCCAAGTGCCAAAGTGCCAAAATACAAAATCTCAAAAACCAAAACTCAAAACAGAAGGCCACTGATATGCATGCACGCACTCGGCAGAGGTGATCAGGCCCACTCTGCCAGACCGGAGGGTGCCTCTACACTCGGCCCTGCAGCCTCCTCGACCGCCGGGGAGCTGGGCAAGGGATCTGTGCCTGCAACACCACAGACAATACAAATGAATACAACGATCCAGCAAATACAAGTAACAAGGATGAAACACCCATAGTATCAAAGTGGATAAAATAATGACAGACGATCAAATACAGAGTTTCATCTTAGTATGCTAAGCAAATCGTGCATAGAATTAAAGCATGATAAGGGAATCAAAGTATAGAATTACTGAACTAAGTGGCTACTACGTTAACCATATTCTCTCCAATCAAGAGCGGAGCAAAGCAGAGCAGAGGAGAACACCACTGACCGGGCCAGGGTACAAGTGGGTCTCAGTTTCCTGGGTTCCGGGGTCCCAAGACAAAGCGACACTGCAGTGATACAGAGATACAGAGATCTAAGCCAGAGGTAACCTCGTCGGGCATCCTAGGGCTGAGGCTGAGTAGAGCCAGACTAATACCAATCAAATCAAGCCCATAGAAAGGGAGATTATCCGCTTTGGACTCACCGATGACAAAGACCGGATCTTATCCTCACGTATTAACCTTTGGGTAAAGCCACCAGGGAATACCCAACATCAGAGATAGACAAAGCCAACAAAGCATATATATAAGTCAAAGCACAGCATAGATCAAAGCTTAGTGCAGAACGAAGAATAAGAACAGATATACAGAACGAAAGCAAAAATGACTGCGGAATGCATATACATAGATTGGCAGAACAGAGGGCAAAACTATAAACAATATGCAATGCATCTCAGATTAATACGGAGTCAAGGTTCATTACAAGCCCATACTAATCTAGTTATTCACTGTCACTAACCTTGCATGTTGATGTAGTTTTAAGTTATTCGATGCACCGTTGCCATCCTAGTGTTGCAATGTAATCCTTATGTGCATCGAAGTCCCTTAAACCAACACCCATGGGGAGGTGCTTAACAGAAAATCAACGTTCACATGAATGAGTCACAGCCTAACAGACTATTCATGCGATCCAAGAATCCGTCGGGCCGGTTTACGTGGGTGGTTAACCTGCATTTGAGCCCTACAAGTCTCACCATTATCCTAAGGTATATTTCAGAATTGCCATGCCTAACGGTTTAGCCATGAGGGACCTATGGTTGAGCCGAAGACATCTTACGCGCTCGTCGTAATATGCACTATGGCTTCACCTTGGTTCCATTCAAAACACAGCTAAACTGGTCATCTTCCACCTCTGATCTGATACCTTTTTCGGCTGAGCTACAGTCAGTATACGGCTTAGCCGTAGACCAATCCACGGCTTAGCCGTAGCAATTCACGGCTTAGCCGTAGTCACACCGTAGGAACACTGTCTCTGGAAAGTTTCGACTGATCAGAGATTTAATTCACGGCTGGGTTACGGTTGGGTCACGGCTAGCTTACGGCTCAGTCGTAGGACAATTTACGGCTCAACCGTAGCCTAGCCGTAGAACAAAATCGAAATTTCAAGTCTCTGGAACATGAGCCGTAGAAACTTACGGCTTAGCCGTACAATACAAAACACGAATTCGGGCTGAGTACAGAAACTGAAATTCGGTACAGAAGCTTAACAAAACAAGCTACAGAGGTTCCAAATTCACAAAAATTGGCTGTAAAACATTCTATACAAAGAATAAGAATGAATCAAAGCAATCAAACAAAACACCCATATGTGTTATCAAAGCCTGTACTTATACTTGCCTCAAACTCTGTCAATCCACTGAATCAAGCTCCAAATCAACTAAAATCAAAACAAATCAAAGAAATAAACCATGCATGAGATGTAGACACAGCATAGAGAAAGAGAGGTGCAATTGGAGATGAAGAAGAAGAGATTTGAAGAGAACCCACTTACCCCAAAGCAAAGACAGAGAGAGAGAGAAGGAAGAAGAACCCAAATCAAGATGGGAATCCAAATCCTCAATCGAGCAAGAGAAGGGAAGAGAAGAGAGAGAGAGAGATGAACGTGGAGGGAGCTTCTCCTGGAGATCTTCTTGCATGCAACGTTGAGGAAATGAAATGAGCAAGAGAGAGAGACACCTGGAGGATGACTCATAATATAGGTTTGGAGTTTAAGTCAAAGTCCGAAGAGTTTCACCTATTTACAGTTCAAGTCACACGAAGGTCCAACTTCTCCAATTGACTCCAAATGGGTCTGACACAGTTATGAAATATAACGAGCTCAACAAAATACACATGCTGACACCAAGATGATGCAAATACGATGCAAGCAAAGCAAAAGCAAAATTACGAAAAAGGGCTTAGAACTACCTATTCCAGGTCAAAGGTTACTCAACTACCTATCCAAGACCCAAAACCAAGTCCAAAAGAATAACACAACAGAAACACACACTAATGAGCCACTAATCCGGCTCAAAGGGGATCGGAGTGTTACATTGCCCTTAAAATTTTTTAAAGAATCAGAAATGGATATAGTAGAGGATGCAGATTCCAATTTTGAGGAAATTGATGTTTAAGATGCAAGTCAACTTATTAAACAATTCAAAAACTTGTGCAAAAGTAAAGACACTGGCTTGAAGGAACCCAAATCTTGGAAAAAGGCTTCTCAATCAATTCAATTCATGAATGCCAAGGGTATGACCATGTTTCTAAACAGTGTGCAAATAAAGGGTAAGGTTCCAACATCAACATAGGATGAAGATTCTAATGTGGAAAGTGCTGAAATTGAAATTGCTACCCTTGACATTGCCAGTTCTAAGTCTATCTCCTCGTAGGGAACATCTGAAAATGGTTTTAAATTTGATGATGATGTTGATAGCATTAGGTCTGATTATCTATCTGATGCTAAGCATGATTGGGAAGAACCATACAAATCTTTATTAAAAGAGTGTGTGAAGATGACCAAGTTCAATGGAAAGATCACCAACAAGTGGAAAGCTATAAAAAAAAAAAGATTTTCTCCTTTACGGGAGAATTAAAAGAAACGTATACAAAGGTAAGCCTCTTGGAAAATTAGAAGAATAGTATGACTAATAAGTTGACTATTGCAAATCAAAAAAATGAAATGCAGTCCAAAAATTTTGAGAAATCTGCAAAAGAAATTGAAATCTTGAGGAAAGCACTGCAGACACCTCTTGGGAACAAAATTGATCTAAAAGGAAAACACAAGATGGTTGTGTCAAAGCTAACGGCTACAAAAACTTCAGTGGACAAGATGAATACGAGATTGAAGAAACTTGATGATATCCTATGTAGCCAGAAGTTTGCAAATTATAGACATGGAATCAATTATGTTCATGGTGTGACAACCTCGAAGACCAAAGGTAAAACTGTATTTGTTAAAAGCATTGCATTGATTTCTAAGTCACAAACTACCCATCATATTGCACCAAAAAATCATGTTACAAGTTCTTCCAAAAAGAAAGTGTCATGTTCTGCAGTCATTCTTACATTTCACCTTTGTGGAAACAAAGGACACATTTGACCCATTACAATAAGTTGAGAAATTTTTTAAGAAATCAGCAGTGGAAGAAGACATTATCTCCACCAAAGGTCAAAACCAAACTGATATGGATTTTAAAGTTTGATCTTTATTGTGATGTGGTGCATATTAGGCTGAACGCTCCAAATTTTCAAGTCTAGGTACCAAAGTCCAAATACCTTTGATGCAAAAGGTCAGGACCCCCCCAACCCCAACCAAAGCTAAAAAAAGAAGATAACATTAATGGGTAGTTGTAGAAGATTGCTTACAGAAGTTGACTGTGGCTCTATTTAGTCAATTATGGACACAAAGAAGGCAAGATTAAAGAAGGATTTGAATGGTGGTTGGCAAGTTTACAAGCTCAGGTAAGATTTTTTTTTTTTTTTTTTTTTTTGGCTGCAAAGTTCAATGTAATTTTGGGGTTAATTGTTAGGTAAAACAGTTGTGTTGTCTAGGGAGTTTTGTCCATGACTTGCTAAAGAGGGAGATTGTTAGGAATATTTAAGTGTTGGAAAATTCATGGGTTGGACAAAACTTGTGGTCTAATTGAGTTGTGATTTTAAATTTTTTATTAGACAGTAGCATATGTCTTTGAATGAGTTGAAGTAAAGAAATTGAAAGAAAACTATAGAAACTCGTGAAGCAGAAAAGTCAAGAGAGAACTTCTACTCGCTTGAATGAACAGAGTGCCCGCTCGAGAAACCCAGACAGAACTTGAGTTCGCTCAAGCACACCTGTTCTTGCTGAAGTAAAGTTACGAACAAAGCCCATCGACTTTTCACAAATCAATTTCCTTTTTGTGCTAGGACTGCCTATTTAAGACCTAATTGAAGTATAACCTTGAGGCACGAAAATAAACTTATTTAAAGGGATTCTCCCACAACCCTAAGCACCTATTCTCCTAGGTCTATGCCCAAAAAAATCTTTTGGAGATTATCTTATTTTCTAGAGGCTATTCAAGAGAGTTGTACCATAGTTCTTAGCATTTAGAGGGTGGTGCTTCTACTCTTGTGGAAGATTCGTTTACCTTGTGGATTAATGGTGGTTGTTTCAAGCACAGGGAGCGGTGAACGGCGATGCATTGGCAAAAAGAACTACAGCCTTAGGTTGAGGTCAACAGGGGATGGATCTATGAGTATCTTGTACTTGCTCAATTTTCTAGTGCTTGGTTTCCATTGGACTGAGTGATAGGCCTCGTGGTTTTTCCCAATTTTGGGTTTCCACATAAAAAAACGTATGTCTTCTTCTTGGGGTGATTGATTTACTATTGCTTTTATTTTTTGCCATTGTTAATTGGACTGCACTCTAGAAACCGCTTTGAGATCTTGAATCCTTCACTTTTGGAGGTTCTAAAAAACCCTCGAGAAAGGATAAAAAGAAAAGTAGTATTGTCAATTCGTGGGATGATAGAATCACTTTTTTGAAATTTTCTAAAATATAAAAGAAAATTTTGAAATTTTATACATTTTGATGGGACTTTTCTTCTTTTTTTATTCTTAAAGTTGTTTTTTTTACTTCAATTAACTTTACAAGTAAAATATTCAAACTGGCAAAACTAATTTCCTAACTTATTAAACTTGTTTTTCAAAAATCAAAAGTTAAAAATCACTTTTACAATAACCAACATTGTATCAACTTGGTGTTGGTAAAGCTAGGTTAACGGTTTTGCCGTAAGCGTCCCAAAAATTTGACAGGAAGAATTACGCCAGTGAAAAGGATTTTATTTTATTATTATTGTTATTATTATTTAATTTCTTTCCTTGTCTAAGTGGCATGGGTTTTTAAATCTCCTCGAACCATCCCCGTGATCTTCATCCGTCCCTAGCCCTACAATCTTCATCACATCTTCTCTCTATTCTCTGGAATCTAAATCCAACAAAATTCTCAATCATTCTACGTGTAAATTCTACTAAGGAGAGATGGGTTTTCCTAAGAAGAAGGAAAGGCAATTGGACAGATAGAGTGGCTAGAGGTTGGTTAGATCTTACATACAATTTGCTCCTTCCATACAAAATCACATCTAGCCACTAGCAGAATCGTCTACCTTACCCCACACCCAACGATCTCACCTCATATAACTGACTCTAATTTAAGTATTGCCTTTTCATTTTCTAATCAGAGGACTATCTTTCTTTTTTATATAAGACTATAGTTTGCAGTCCGACAAAGTCTATCCCTTACTCTTTTGTATACAGTTGCCAAGTAGTCGTACCCCTTGAAATACAATTTCCTTCTTTTCATGTGGCACTCATTAAAAAGCTCACGTAACAGGGAAATGCAAATTTGAGAATCCAAGAATTAAAGAGTCTTGATGGAAAGTGATTGACTACGAGACAAAGCATTGAGCTATATCGAGCTCGAATGGTAGGAGCTTGCCACAAAAAGGTGAGACTTAGGTCATTCAAAAAAAAATGACCTAGTATTTGTCGTAAAAAGGTCAACCACCCCTACTCATAAGTCTGAAGGAAAATTCGAAATCAAGTGGGAGGGACCATTCATCATAAAAACATGTCTCCCCCTACTATGCCTACGCAGTTCTTACATTAGGAGTTTGGTTCATGATGCCTGTTGTAAAAGAGAGGTCGCTCCTAAAAAAAAAAAAAATTCAGATTAGGTGATGATGATCATCCACAATAAAAAAAAGTAGGCCAAGGCCCCGGACAAAGCCATACACCAAGGCACCGGCCAATGTCCATTCATTCAACCTACTTCTAAGCAACTCGAGAAAGCAGGACAAGGACCAAGGACAAAGTCATACACCAAGTCACTGGCTAAAGTCTATTCGTTTGACGCCTCTCCGCAGCTCAAAAGGAATAAGTCAATCATGGGCCTTGAATAAAGTCATTCATTCAAACACCAGCCTAAAGTCCATTCATATGACCCTTTTTTCTCTCATGTCTACAGTCTTTAACCATAAAGGCTCTGGAGGACATACATCAAACCATGCAAAACCCACACAAAATTCATCAAAAACCACCATTTACCTATAAATACCATTCACCGTTCATGAAAAAGAAGTTCCATTAGAAGGAAAGAAGAAGAATGCATCAACTATAGAATTTTTTAATGCGTTCAAAAAGCCCTGAAGTTTTGAAGCTGTCTGCTGACTTAGGTGGACCACGTAAGCATGCTCCACTAAGTCGGGGACTACTTCTCCTGTCTTCGTGTTGGGAACCTCCACCACAAACCGTACAAGTTCAACTAATTCATCCTTCTGAGCATTCAACTTGTTGTCAATACTCTCCAACTTCTCAGAGGAAGAAGAGAGCAATGCTTTGTCTTTGGCATAAGAAGCCCGAAGCTCGGCCAATTTCTTTTCGACTTGCCTAGATCTGTTTCCTCAGAGTCCTCACCTTTCTCTTGGCATAGTTGATGTCAAGAGAGGGTTGCACCCTTAGCTGCCTGAGCAGCATAACTTCGTGCTCAAGGGCTAACTTCCTATCCAGCACTTCCCATTGAAAAAAGACAACAAGATCTTCGGCAGCTCGTGCTGGCCATTTTTCAACTTTTTCTAGAAGCTCGTAAAAAAGAACCACCAAAGGTTCTCCGTCCATAACGACACCAGCTCCCAAAGCAACCAAACAGTGAAAATATCCAATGGATTTGATCTCACCTAAGGACAAAGCATGGAGGAGACCGCTTAAAGATCCAATGGATTTGATCTCACCTAAGGACAAAGCATGGAGTAGACCGCTTAAAGGCAGCTGCGCGGTGCTCAGGTCTTCCCCAGTGGCATACCACTTATGAGCAGATCCTCCCTCCAAAGAGTAGCTGGAATTGTTAGCGCCAGCAACCACCTTCTCAAGCTGTACCATTGCCTGTTCACCTTCTGTAGAAACAGTCAGTGGATGATACGATGGAGAATACTCAATGGAGGATGCAGGGGGTATAAGAGGTCCCGCTTCAACAGTTGCAATAACAGCACTTGGTGTGGTTATCTCGATCAGGCACTTCCTCTTCAAAGGCATCACTCCCTTGGTTCCAAAAGCCACAAAAACTAGCTAAACACCAGTAGTTTTCCAGCCTTCAAAGTAAATCTTTGGGGAACACTCAACAGTATCAAACTTAGATTTCTGCTGAACTTCCTTAGTGCCACAAATTTTAAGGGTGCCCACATCAGAAATTTCCAGCCTTGAGTCTGTAAAAAGGATCTTCGCGCCTGCATCTTAGGCCATCACAGGATCCGCTTGCTCCAAGCCCTTTTCATTTGGATGCCTTCAGCGCAGCATCAGGGCTAGATCCGGTCTCCTTTACCCAATTACAATCACATAATCTCCTTTCTGCTTCACGACCATATCCTCCATTGCAGCCCCCACAACCCCTGCAACGATCTTTTCGATATGCCCTTCATCATCTTTTCCACCCAATTCAGGCTGTGTTTTCGGAGTGGACGCCTCAAGGAAATTTTTGAGATCCTTCGCAAAATCACTTTCCTCAGAGAAGTCCTGTCGTGAGGAGCTATTATTAAGAACGGCCTCCACCATCTTGAAAGCATGAGCTACCTCTAGAATAGATTACTTAGGTTCCGAAGTTGGCTGTGCCTCAATCATTGGATCGGCTGAGAAAATAGGCTCAGGACGCTCCTGTAGAAATTCCACTCATTTTAGAAAAAACAAACACAAGAGGGAAGCATAAGCTAAAAGTATAGTTGAAGAAAAACTAAGCCGAAAAGAGACAAGACTCACCTTATTCTGGGTTTGACTCCGAGTGTGGTGCTTGGGGGGTCTCTACAAAGACCTTTTCGACCACTGGGTCCATCACTGGTATCTCAGGCTGCAAAACTTGAGGAATTTCATCTAAAAGGACTGATGGACTGGCCTCATGGGCATGTTCTCCCATGTGGATTCTAAAAGCATAAAAGGACATGTTTAAGAAGATAAAAACAAACCAATTCTAAAAGAAAGGCAAATACCATAATTAGGCAAATAATACCATAATTCTCGACGGCATCGATCAAAGGATCCTTCGCCGCATCCTTTTTCTCTGGACTAGCAGACTCTGTTATAAGGAGATAAAAGCATTTGTCAAATGGTTTATGATGAAGGAAAGGGAAAAGAGACAAAAGAAACAGCAAATTACCTGTGGTAAGACAAGGTGATTGTTGTGTCCTAGAATTAGAGGGACCATCCTTCTTCTTAAGGCCACGGTTGTCCTAACTTCACTTGGATTTCTTAGGTTGAGGTTCACTCAAGTCATCACAAGCAGCCAACCTCTTTGGTTTTTTTTTTTTTTTTTTTTGACTAGGGGCAGATTCAGATGCTTTAACAGCCTCCATAGCAGTAACAACAACCTTACCAAGTTTCTTCCCAGAGGTAGAAGCAAGTTTAGTGTCTCCACAACATTTTGCACAAGCGAAGATTGGACTGGTATATCTACGCGAGTTGACTCCGTAGGAAAGTGGCCGTACGTATCGTAGACATCATCACCGAGGTGGCATCTAATCCTCCAGCATGGCATATCTTCTACATATTCATGGAGCTCATCCTTGTTAACTTCTCCTTTGTCAGCAGTCTTCTTATACAATGCAACAACTTTGCTCAACCTCTTGGTCTCACAAAGCACCATGCAACTCTTAACGTACCACTGAGAATAGCCTGCAGTCACTTTTGTATCTGCCTCCTTAGGGTACAGAAAAGAAGCCCCAGTATCAAAAGCTCTAAAGAACCCCCACGCATTTCTTGCAAAAGAATCGAATCCCATCCTCCTTTTATCTTGCAAGGGCCACTGACTATACCCTAAAACAAAGCCTAACTGCCTCCTAATCCTTGATGGCTGAATTTCTACAAAATTATTTTTTCTATAAAGAAGGTCTCCTGGCCTAATGGACACTAACCATTCCTTTTCCAGGATTAACGGAGGCAAATTCCTACCCTTAGTGTTGGACTTGTCTATGGGGAAGTAAGACCCGATCAACCCAAGTCTCTTTACCTCCAAAACGACTACCGACATTCTACAAATCCCAAAATTCTAGTAATTTATGAACTGGCGTTGTGCTTTGACCAAAGAAAGTTAATGCCTCTTCCACAGGTGACTGCATGATAAAAAGGAAGATCTGGTCGATCACCAAACTTATGAAATGTTGTGCAGTGGTAGACAAACAAGACATACAACAAATTCTCTGAGAATTCCTGGCTGTATGACTTCGTCTACAACACGAGGAAGGAAACATGCTTCAGTTCAGCGCACAAGTAACCGACGAAGGTGAGCGCCAAGGCTAATCTTTCACTGAAGGCCATCTGTCACGCTGGAAGTATGCATCCATTTCTGACCTCATTGCTAGTAGTCTCAAAAATCACCTCAGACAGCCATGCAGTGAGGTACATTGCCATAAGTCTGCGTCACCTCATGTCCGGCAAAATTTCTTCTCAATCTATTTCAAGAAAGTTGGACACCAGGGCATTTTAACTATAGGACGATCAGTTGGGGATTCACCAAGAGTAACTATCCTCTGGCAAAGGACATTAGTGCCAATGAAGAACGGTGCATCAGACTAGTGTGCATTTGCTATCCAAGCAGCTGTCTTCACCTTCGCCCCTGTATCCCTTGACATGTCATACAGCGCGAAAAGCTGATAATAAAACGCATGAAACTCCTCATCCCCTTGTCTGCAGATATCCATTATAAGGGACATCTCTTCATAAACCCGACCCATGATGCGTAAGCCACAAACTTCTCTCACCTCTTGGAAGGAAAACCCTAATTCAGCATTTTGGGTAATGAATGTGTCGGTTGCCGGACAGAAACACTCAATGATAGCATGGCAGACTTATTTATTTTCCTGTGGGACCCAGTCCCTTGTCACTAAAATGACGTTGTAAATATCTGCTGCCTTCAGCAAATCTTCACATTCCTGCAAAACAACATAAGTACACTTCTCTCAATCCTTGAAGGGACAAACCACTATTGCAGGATGTGATTACCAATCCACACGCTGCCATCATCAGACAAAACACCAAGACCAATGGTGCGAAGCTCTGCAGTCTGTTTGCTATGAGGGAGAGTGATGTGTCTTGGAGCCAACATCTCTAAACAACGAGCCGCACCCTTAGAGAAGTAAGGTGGCGTACTAAAAAAGTGACCAGTCTTGTAGTGGGCTACAAAATATCCCCACTTCAAATCATCACGCCTCGGAGGGATTGTAGGAGACGACGCCATCAAAACAGGACCTCTCTTATACTAGAATGCGGTAGATAATTTAATCCTTACACCTTCCCTATTCATATAGTGAAATGGTACAAAATCGGGACTCTAATCGTACTAGTAGTCATCGCTGTCCCCAAAGATGTAGTCCAATTTCCGCAAAGAGACAGTTGGCTGTCTTTCCACAGAAAGTTGCAAAGGATATTCTCACAACGCTAAGATTATGCATCGCTAATAAGCGACTCCTAATCCTTCATGGGCCTTAGCAACATGAGCATCGATATTCTCCTTCATCTCATCAGCTTGCACCCTTGCTTGACAAACTAAAGCCCTAGGAGAAGGTGGTGTCCCAGAAGATGAACTTGCAGACTTCTTACCCTTGGAAGATTAGGGCTTAGCAATTTTATTTCCCATGTCTATGATAAAGAAAAACAAAACAAAGTATATATAAAGCAGAAGTTAGGAAAAAATTTCTACCGAGATTTTGACAACATCTCACCTTAGTGAAAGAGGGGGCAATGCCTAGAAAAAAGGGGTATACTTACATATGAGCCTTGCCAGTACAACTAAACATGAGAACAAAAGCTCAGAGATAAGGCTTCCAGTCTAAACAGGGCAATTAAATGCTCGCTAAAAGACCTTCACAAAAGCAACGACTAAGGGTATCAGTCAACACAAGTACATAACAATAAGTGCAACAAGCAACACATCAAAGATAAGCTAAAATATCTTAAAGGAAAGACTTAGTGAGAAAAGAAAAGGAAGCCCAAAATGAAAACCCTAAGTTGAAGGAACTGATTTGGCTACTGATAAGAACGAAGCTACCTTGACAAATTCAAGTAGCTCTCGACCATCTAGAAAAAGTCTAAAGTACTAACTAAGTCTCGGCTTGCAGAACGGTCGAAGCATTAGCCAAGCCTCAGCTACATTGATAAGCTCAAAGGTCAAACCTATCAGCGACTCTAGGAAGCTCTAAGGCCACAACAAAACACTCGCCCATTCAAATTTAAGAAGGTAGCATAGCTTGATTGGCTACTCCAAACCTCAAAGCTTTTCAAAACTTGTGAAAAATCATAAGGAAATTCAAGGAAAGTCCAAGCCACATCCAAAATCAAGTGTTCTTCACCGTTCCATGGAAATGCCAAGTGTAGAAAACTCTAAAATATTCCAACTTCCTCTTTCCCGCCAAAAGGACCATCGAGCAGTCACTTCATCAAATTTCAAAGTGTAAGAATATGGTTCCCTCATCATTTTTGATGGATTTTCAAGAAAAGGAAGAAGAAACCAGTATGCATCTACATCATGTACCAAGAAAAATTGCATCAAAGCATGAGAAAGCCAAACCAAGCAGAAGAAAACTAATGGTAGTCGCCGACTGCTACACTTCCAAAATCCCAAAAGCAAAAAGGCCTTGGTTTTCAAATGGAAAAGGAAATAGGAACCAAGGAGAAGACATGTGAAGCATATCTAAACAAAAAGTAAGCTATTGCACACAAAAAGCACGAGAAAAAGTGGAAGATCCACTCGGCTGCGATGAAGAAGAAAAGGAAGGCCAACAGTTGCCTTCCCCTTTTTATTTTTTGCACATATCAATCTTGAGAATCCTTTCTTTCATAAAAAGCCAAAGCGAGGAGAGAAAAACACAAGAAAATTCTCTGTATCCAAATCTGAGGGAGATCACACCACAAAGTTTTGAAAAAAACATAGAAGGAGCCAATCGGCTCTGCAACTTAGGCAAATACCCAAGGAAGAAGATGACATACTAGCCATGTAGATTGCCTTTGATCGAAGGTAAACTAAAGAAAGGAAGAAAGGAAGCTTGGATATGATCCCTGGAAACCTTAGTACGAAGATCCAGATTCAAGAGATTGAAATTTCACTAAGAATGAGACTCATGTGGTCATTGCCTTTTATAAACAGAGTCAATCGACTACACAGGGTAAATGCCGGCGGACTGAGAGGCAGCGTTTTGCCTTTTTACTCCACTCTACTTTTTAGCTTTTTTTAAATTTTCAAAATTTTAAAACCCCAGATAGAAGCACACAAACAATATCGGGGAATGTAGGATGTAGGCAGGAAGTTTTCCACAATCTAACTCATTTTTCATTCATAAAAAAATAACTTCCCTTAACCACTTTAACCGAAGGAACTCCATTGAATATAGCTCACAATTCCCATGGAATGATACACATACATTTTTCGTGAAAAGCTAGTAGTAAGAGCAAAACCAAGGTATCAATCCTTATCAGAAGATACATCTTTCGAGGCACAATGACTATGGAAAAAAACCCTCCATAATTTTACATCAAGGAGGCATTTGTTGACATACAAGAAGTTTCAACAAAAGCCTAAAAGAAAATTCAAGCAAGAGAGCAACTAAGCAAGACAAACCAAGTCCAAATACATGAAACCAGAGCCCAAACAACTCAAGGACAAAGTTAAAAAGGTTCTCACAAAGTTTGGAAGGAAAAACAAGTAAAAAGTTTAAGAAATATGGAAAACATGCAGTAGTCGACTACATAAAGTTGTAGCCAACTGAACATGCAATAGTTGAAATCAAAATAGAAACAACCGACTAGTACAACTCAACAAATAGTTGATCCAGATCTGGTCAAATCTCTCCAAGGGAGATGTAAGCTCATCAGCATGATTCAAGGGTTGAGCAAAGTTGACCAAAAGGAGAGTAGCCGACTAAACAAACACACAATCGGCTACTCTCTTGAAAATCAAAAATTTTCACCTGAATCACTCCCTTTCTCAAATGATCAGAAGGACTTGGAGGCCTATAAATAGCCCCCTTAGGTGACCATTCAAGGGGACAAAACCATCAACCACTAAATCCCAACACCTTCACAAGGTACTTAATCTTTAAGAAAAACTCAAAGAATTCAAGCAAGTACCTTGACACCATGTAAGATTCGACAAGAAAACCTGTAAAGTCCTAAGTCTTTTGGGACTTTCTTCGTCTTTTTCATTTCAGAGTAAAAAACGACTATGGAATCAATCATGTTCATCCTTGGAAAATGATCCTAGACACTTTGCTTAGTTTAAACAATCATGAATCCTCCTAGGATTCGCACTCCGCGAACTTGAGAAAAAAAGGTGATATACCACAAATATTGTTCGGTTAACTTGGAAAGGGGGTGGCACATGGTTAGAAGCAAGAGATCTAGAGTCAAGCATGGATCAGCCACTGTCTCATGACAGTCAACTACGCCTCCCTCGCCATTTCTTATATGCAAGTTTTACTTTCTTTTACTTACATTTGTAATTTATTTGCCAAGTTTAGATCATATGAGACCAAGTGAGGGAGTTATATAAAAAGAAATGTGAGCAACTTGCACCCAAGAGGATAGAGTGTAATGAACCCCAAGTAAATTAAACTTGGGAATGGGAAAATAGAAAAGAAAATTTGTTATTTTTCCTTCTCATGTCTTTTGATGTCGTCGAACTTGTCGCGGTGCACTATGCGCCTCCCCACCTTTTTCAAAAACACCTATATCTTTTACTCCCTTTTGCTTCTATTTCCATTTCATGCAACTTTCTCCAAAAAGGGAAGTACCCTCCTAATCTTTTTAATGTATGAAGATTTAATTCATGGGTCTCCTTCAACTTGATTTGAGATGTGTGTAGGTTACCCATTTGTTCTACCATTTGAGGTCCATACACAATGTCAATCATCTCATAATCAAACGGCTCTTTTACCAATTTGTTATATGATCTTCTAGGGCCTTGAGCTATGGTAAAGAATAGATCTTCATTGTTCAAAGAAGAAGATAAGGGTTTAAAATCTCATATAGAAGATTTCACCAACAGAAGAGTTTTGATAAACTAGATGATTGATATCCTTGCTTCATTGGAACTAAACATAAATAAAAACTCCAATAGTTCAACCACTCTATGAAAATAACTAATAAAAGGTACGAAAGTTCATCCCAACTAAGATTTCTAAGTTGCAATTCAATTAACAATGGCATAATAATAAAAGAACTAGCAAATCAGCCAATTAGCCACACAAGCAAGATGATCTTCTAGGTGCTGCGCTTGATCTCTCAATCATCTACTAAAGAAGAGATGTAAAAGTAGTATTCTCAAGCACAAAGCTTTTGCCTAATCTCTCCAATGGAAGCTTTAGACGAGTAATATAATCTCCAATGTGAATTATTCACTCAAAACAATGAGATCTTTGCTTTAGGGTTGAGAGAGAACTCATAAATATAACCCTAATTTCATACCCTAGTCTTAGGTTTGTGTAGAACACAAATTAACAGTTTTGCCACAAAAATGATTCCGAATCAAGTCGATGGGGTTTTCTTCGCCGTCCGTTTAAGCGTGTGTGAGCATCCACTTGAGCGCATGATGAAAATTTGCAGTTATTCAAATTCAGATCAACTCTTGTCACACCCCGATCCCAGGAATTGAGAATTAGAATAGGCTCCCAGGGTGTGGATACGTAATCCCGTAGCAACCCATGTTATGTGAAGACATGCACGAATCACTACAAGAGAGATTCCACAGGAACGTGTGGAGAATGTCCACCAACACATAGATTAATCTCAAACATAAAGTAGAAATCTGTGAAATATGCCTGTAATGATCATAAGCAATGCATAGAAGGAATATTATACCATCATAAAATAAACTTAAGTCTTTTTACTTAACCATTCCCAACACGTATGTAACCATAAAAAAATCCTTTAACAGTCATTCATACAATCTTGAACACATGTCTATACAAAATAAGGAGGCATGTTAAACACCAATCAAAACATCATAAGACTATCGACCTGACAAAACCCCTTTGACGCTCTTCGTAAGACAACTAATAAAAGACGTTCTCTTTTTTCCACTATTCTGTACTCCTACGTACTGTTGGGGTACCCTCCGAGGACGCGTCAACAGTCGTGCTGGTATTGAGTTCCATACCTATAACACTAAGGGTAGCACTATTAACACAACAGTTAAGCAAATAAGGGGATATATAAGACCATCATAATATATCAAATGAATTAAGGAAAATGTTGATTAAAGAAAGCAATAATCGTAAGCTAGGGATGTTGTGCATGAGTAAACATGAGTAGCGAGTCAATACAGAATATCAAACATACTAGTTGGCATCCACGAGGCTATATTTTCCCTAAAGGGAGTGTATTATCTAAAGAGAGCGTATAACGTACATATTGTAAGGTCCCGAATCCCACTAATCTTGATGTACGTTAATTAAGCTCATTCTATATTAATTGAACTCG
The DNA here is from genome assembly GCA_037013555.1 of Sextonia rubra. Classification (NCBI taxonomy): domain Eukaryota; kingdom Viridiplantae; phylum Streptophyta; class Magnoliopsida; order Laurales; family Lauraceae; genus Sextonia; species Sextonia rubra. Next base: position 74,444,609 of record JASUAD010000001.1, read on the forward strand.
ATTAAGGCTAATTTAATCCAATAATTAGCGAGGTTGGGCCTCGAATAGGGAGTTGGGCGGAGTTCGGCCCCACTTCAGTAGTTAAGGGCCTTTTCGTAATTTGTCCTCGCACCTCTTGGACACGCCGTCCATTTCCTTAAGTGTAACTTTACGCATGGATCATCTTTCCTGTTGGGTCCGACTTGATCCGGACTTATTTTGGTCTAATTGAGGTGCATTTGGCTTAAACTGAAATTTTTCAGGAAAAGATAGGGCTTGTATGTAACTTCCAGAGAAAGTTATGTTTAAATGGGAACTCAACGTATCTTCCTCCCTTCTTTTCGATTTGTTTCATTTGAGTTGCTGGAACAGTGTCTTCTCCCCCTTCTCCCGAACAACCTCCTTCTTAAGACTTGAGGAGCCACTTGGCTTAGGGATCATCTTCTTCCTCCTTCCCCTCCCTGAGCCATCTCTCTGTACTGTTCTTTTCTGCCAGCTAGCTGTTTAAGGTAAAGATCCACCTCCGTTTTTATGTATTTGGGGTTATGAGAGTCATGAGGAATCAATCTACACGACATGCATGTGGATCTAAACCCCATATTCCACACTTTCATGTTCTATTGTAGAGAACCCATTTCGATTTAGAGTGTTCCCTCCACCCACACGACAAGAAGAGTTAGAAAGGGGCTAAACACTGGTAAAAAGGCAAGTACTTGAGCTTATGTGCACTGCATGTGTAATTGTTCATTGCATGTTGAGTTGGTCCTTCCAATTTTCCCACTTGAGTCTCTTCTTAATAGGTATGTATGAATTAAGCTGTTACTTGGGTGCCAATGGGGTATGAATCAAGTGGGAATGGAGAAAAAATGGAAATAAAGGGTTCGGGAGTACAGAACACCTTAATTGGGTACTCCTAGTAAGTCATAGAACCCCCCTTCCCATATAGGTTTTGTACTGACTGAAACCAGAATTGAGCTATAGAACTGTATTCAAATTTCTGAAGCTTACGGTGAAACTACGGCTAAGCCGTAAGCATCTACGGCTCAAAGTCCAGAGAGCATCAAAACGCGATTTTATACTACGGCTCATCTACGGCTATGCCGTGGATTTCACTACGACTAAGCCGTATCCAGCCCGTACCCTAGCCGTAGGTCTTCCTACGACGAGCTTTCCAGAGAGCTTATGGAACCCAGTTTCTTCTATGGCTTGCACACGGCTGCACCGTGGAATACACTACGGCTAAGCCGTAACCTCCCCGTACCCTAGCTATAGGCTTAGCATGGCTAAGATGTAGGCCAACATACGGTTAGGCCGTAATTGCCCATGAAAAATCTGGAAGGAATCTAACCCACGCGGCTAAGCCGTAGCCTTGTATACGGCTAAGTCGTAAGAACCCAGTAACATAGGATGTTAGAGACTCTCAATGATTTTGTAGGACCTTAGTATTGGCACTTTCTATACCACTACAGAGGCCCAATGGTAAGTACATGTTTGGGAGAATGAATGATTCCCAAAGGGTCTCCCAATGGCAAGTCATGGATGTTGGCATAAGGAGGGTGTCCCATACGCACAAGGCAATACCAAGACACGGTAACACAACAACACTGAACGTCTCATGTGTACATCGTGTTGAATGACCTTAGGGACTATAGGTTACTCAATTGGGGTGAAGGTAGTAATTCCTTAGACTCACTTAAGCTGAATGCATCCATATTGTTATGATATACCACCTTCAACATGAATTACTTCTTTTAGTAAAACCCTGAGGCAATTCAGACCTGAACTTCTAATGAGTGAGTGTCTGACAAGGCAAAGCTTCTAATGAGTGTGAGCTTGTTAGCCAAGGGTATGATATGACTGATACGATTGGATATGAGTCGGCACCACTCAGCTTACGCCCTTTTGGGTATATGTTATATATGTTACCACTGCAGTAGGTTTACGGAAAAGTAGTCGGCACTCCTCGAGAAGCTAGCCTGATCCCCTAGCGACCCATACGATATGTGTATGCTCCCTTTTGGGAGAATAGAGCGTTGTGGTTGCCAATCAGTATGTATGACATTTAAGTTGTAATTTCTTACTCATGCATCATGTTCAGTGATTATTCTTATTGATATATCATGTTATACTTGTTCCATATGCCTTAGTACTTACTTAACCGTCGTGTTAACAATGTTACTCTTGGTATTGCAAGTCCAGCGACCGGTCCTAACGCGGACACTGACGCGCACCCGGAGGGTACCCCAATGGTACCTCGGGATGTAGATGAGTGGAAAGATGGCGACGTCTTTTACTAGCCATCCCACGGAGCGCGACTATATTCAGGAGATATCATTTAATGTTTGGGGCCCCTCTTTGTATCAAACACTTAAGCAGTCTTCTTGGGAATGTATTTAAGGACTTCAACACTATCATATGTATATATAGATATGTTTACTTTTGAAAGTTAACAGACTATGAACTCGTGTGCTCTTGATAATTACAGAGTATTTTGCAGGATTTCGTTTATGATAAATTACGTTTGTACGTGTTCAGCATACCTCACACGTTCTTGTGGAATCTCCCTTGTAGGAATTCGTGCATAATTCTTCAGGGCACGGATTTCTATGGGATTACGTATCCACGCCCTGGGGGCTCACTCAAATCCCCAAATTCCCAGGATCGGGGCGTGACACATATGGGAATTACACTAGGGGATCAAGCTAGCTTTCCGAAGAGCGCTGACAACTCCTCCATAACTACTATAGCAGTGACATAAGGAATACCCAAATTGGTCCCGTCGAACCTAAAAGGGTACAAGCTAAGTAATGCCGACTCAATGTATCAAGACCGACTCGAATTCATATCCTTCATACTTTGATCAATCATAATGTTCGTCTCATAGTCATACTAATCAATCATACTTATCATGTCATACATGAGAGAGTTTCGATTTAGAGATCATGTTTAATCATAGAAATCGGAATTAACAAGTATCTGATAATCAATTGATGCATACTTAATTGAGCTAATCAAGCTTGGACCCTCTCAACTCTAGCTTCACCCATTTCGGCTCATAGACACACACTCAGTAGAAGCTTCGAACCGATTGCCTGAAGGTTTGCTAGGAAGAATGGGAACATGATTACATGTTGAGGGCAAGGTTTCTAAACAATATGAATGCATTTTTAATTGATAAGATATCAAAGAAATTTACCAACCAACCCTATATTAGATAATCCATGATCCAGAGGTCATTCAACATGATGTATTCATAAAACGACCAGTGTCAATATGTTACCAAATCTTGGCATTACATTGTATATGCAAGGACACCTCTTTTTATGCCAACACCCATGACGTGACGTCGTGAATTCATTCAGAAAATCGAAAGGGGTAAGTGACAGCTTTGTACTTGTCCTCCTTATCATTTAATTACCATTGGGCTAATTTAATTCAAGCAAAGGTGCCATGTCTAAAGCCCTACAAAATCGTTTGAAATCCTTAATACTTTAAGTTCACAGTGTTCTTACAACTTAACCGTATATATATTACGGCTTAACCGAATGGCTTAGTTTTTCCCTTAATTTCATATGCAATTACGGCTTAGCACATACTAGCTTGCAGCTTAGCAGTTCTAAGCTTACGGTTAGGCTATGGCTGAGTTACGACTTAGTCATAGTACAATCCATGGCTTAGCCATGGGTGAGCCATAGAAAAGAAATAGAATTTCAGGTTCTCAGGAAAGCTTACCGTAAAATGACTTACGGCTTGGTCACGAGATGGCTATGACTTAGCCATAGTTCATTCTCCGGCTTAGCTGAGGGTTAGCCGTAGTTCAAAAATAGGTTTTTGTACTCTCGGGATTTTGAGCCGTACACATTTATGGTTTAGCTCTAGCTTCGGTGTAAGCTTCAGAAATTCTGGAAATAACTCTAAAGCTTGAGTTCAGTACATAACTCTCAATTTAAGGTTACAATGAGCTTCCTATTGCCTCAAGAGACCACTATGGATTTTGCAATGTTCACATATCACCCACATTCCATAATCATGCTCTAATTCATTTAAACTAACAAGTATATACTTAATCAAAGAGGAATGAGCTGTAACTTGAAGTTAGAGTGATTAGTTCATGAATCAACAATTTGGATATACATGTGGTAATATATATATTCTAATACTTGCCTTTATCACAGTGCTTGACCCTCCCAACTTCTCCTTGATGTGCAGTTAGAGAAAGCCTTGATAGAAGATGGGTTCTCTACATGAAGGACATGCAATGAGTGAATCTAATATAGGATGCATGCATGTTGTACATCCAAGTCTCCTTGACTCTAATAAGCCAAAAGAATTGAAATGGAGTAGAAGTTTCACCTTAAGGAGTTGTAGCTTGAAGAAGATGGTAATTCCAACGAGAGAGATGCACAAAAGAAGAAGAAGAAGATAATGGAGGCTATCACTCTTGCATGCAAAGCTTCAAGACCTTGTTTCCAGCTCCAAAGTGAAGTGGAGGTGAAGAAGGGAGAAGAAGAGAAAAAGTTCCAGCAAGAATCAGGAAGATGGATGAAGGTGGATGTTGGGTTTATCCTTTTTAACTCAATTTTCCTGAAGGTTTACATGCAAGTCTACATTCTCTGGGAAAATTACAGTTTAGGTCAAATGAACCTCAGTTGGGTTGAGATAAATCCGAATTAAGTTAAGCCCAACATGAAAGATGGTCTACATGATGAATTATACAAGATGAAACTAATGAGGTGTCAATATGATGCAAGAACTCTAAATTAGAAGAGAGCCCTTACTACCTAGGTAAAGTTCGAACTCAACCTAACTACCTATCCTAAACCGAAGCCCAAAGGGTTTGAGTTAAATTAGCCTAAACAAATTTTAATTAGTATAAAATAAGATTAATTAACATAAATCAAGGTTAGTTGGGATTGCGATCTTACAACTCTTTTCTGGCCCACTTGAGCTCATAAACATTCAGCTTGAGTGCATGAGATTCTATGAATGTTCGCTCGAGCACATCTTCTGATTTCTTCAATCAGCTCTTCTGATAAAACGAACCACAATCCATTCTAAATAAAATATAAAATACAACTCAATGTACCCGGAGTTTGTCCAAACCATGAATTGGCCAATACACAAAAATCCTTACAAGATGGCTCCACTTACACATAACACACCCCACATATACAAAACTAGTAACCATTCAAAAAGCAACTCTAATGTATAACTCCTACAATTACTCCAAAAGGCTCCACTAACAAACCATTTCAATAAGTTCCCTACACGGGCGAACTTTTTACTGATTCAACAAATAAATATCTAAACAAGTTTGCTGGAAAAATCCCCATGGCTCTTTATGGAACAAAAAGGACCCATGAGATTTTTATGCCTAGGACTGGCCCCCTAAGCCCTTTTTTATTTTTCTTAATATTATTAATGGGCAGCGATATCTATGCTCATCCTCAATATACACAAAACCCTTTTCCCATTCCTTCTTTCTTTTCCTCATCTTTTCTTCTTTTTCCTTCGCGATAGTGACAACCCTTGTTCCTTTGTTGTTTGGCCATACTGAGACGAGAACTATATAGATTGTGATACCTCGGTTGTCCATTGATTGAGATGGTGTCAGATGGTGGTACCGACGGGGATGGGGAGGAGTCACAGCCTGTGTAGTAGAAGTGGGCCGTTTTGTAATGGATGGCCGCCGTCATTCGCAGCTAGCTATTTGGAGGTGAGAATTTAATGTTTGGTTTAGCTGTTGTTTCCTTTGGTTTGAATCCTGATAATTCTTTGTTGATGGATGACTCATTGCTTTTTTGTTAGACCTGGGAGGCAATATCGTTGTTCTTGCATCATCTCTCTCCAAAGAAGATAGGTTTCAATTTTGTTTACTTTCATTTTGAGTTGGGAGGTGTTCTTGAGAGAGGTCTATTGTTGCTGCTTTTTTTTTTTTTTGTTGTCATGGTCATCTCTTTCTTTGGGGAGAAGCAGGGGTTTGAGAATGGAAAAGAAGTGTAATGTGGGTTTTACAAGAAAAGGAGTCGAGAAGGATCTTCTGATTTTTCTGATGCTTACCAATTTGGTGAAATTATTTGAGGAAAGATTTAAAAAATTGAGACTAACAAGTGGGGAGAAATTGGATGGAAAAGAACCATGTGGGGAGAATACAAAAGATCATAGTTACCTAATTTGTAGTTTGACCAATTTGTATTCGAATTCACAATTTGTAAATTACTCAATTCAAAAAATCGATGGGTAGGTCTAGTTAATTCGATTTTTAGTTCAATTGATTCGTAGTTTTTCATGCCTACAAAATTGGGCCGAATCCAAACCTAGTTCTAGGGGTGTGAGAATTAGGGCCAATTAAAATTTTATTACATAAACAATACGAGCTCCAATTTCGGATAGATAAAAGTTCTTTGTAAGGCTATGCTTGGTGATCAAGCAGCCATAATCTCACGAGAAACCATAATCCATAACCTGCGTAGCTTAGTATCACATATAACCCACATAATAAATTTGAATACTAATTAAATCAAGGTCAAGTGCTTCGAAGCGTAATAGTTACGGTTGAAATTCCAAAAAAAAAAAATCTTAATAGTTAGCTAGAGGCCCCAGACATGGCCTTATTCCAAAAACTAATGTTTCGATCCCGTCTCTAATAATAAGACATCTCAAACGATGTCAGTGGCGCTCCACTCAATAACTCTGCTATTTGGCAGAACCTCCTGCATTGCCCAACTCTCCGGTTAGACACTGGTAATGGAACCTAGACACCAAAAGCAATGAGTCAGATTGACATAATTTGGCAAGTGGAAAATTGCAAGTAATGTTATTAAGCAAATAAGTTAAATCATATTCTTCATCCTACCTAATTGTAATGAATGAGGACCCAATGGTATGAATGTACAAAAATGGTATTCCTACAGATGCAATATACAAAAGCAGGTATTCCCGCAGATATAACAAATGGCATAGCCATGTACTATATTCCACAGTACACGTTGACCTGACGGCATACATCCACCTTCGAACAGCAGTCAGTTAGATATATTTATATATGAATACATACGTATACTGATGCACAATGACACCATGCTATGAAATCCCCAATTTCCGACATCCACACTATTTCAATTAAAGTGCAATGGTTAAACCATTTAGATGTATGTTATGCTCATATGATATTTTCCATATTTTTAAAGGTAATCTCTGCACCGCCTAATAGTCTCAATTGGTTAAGTATTCACCTTGAATTAAACCCTCCCTCAGAATGAGAATATGAGCCCATAATACTGATGATCCACTACCGGTGTCTATCATGTTGTGCATCCCGTAACTCACATTCCCATCCCATGTCCAATTCAATTCCGAGTGTACACTTAACTAACTCTCCCTTAAGAATGAAACACATTATGTTTTTCAATCCAAATCTCATGTTGATATATTTATTAATTAACTCGGACATGATATTGGGTTAGGTGATCTACACCCTACAAGTCACTTACTTGGAGTCACTTTACTTGTCATGCAATCCAGGCGGTTGGATTCTTCAATTAAGGTCAGCTACCCCTAACCTATTTCACTACCAGTTTGAGTGGAAGTTACTGGGCATTCATGACTTAGCCGTAGCTCATTTTACGGCTGAGCCGTGGTGGACGTACTTAGTTATATATCCTCTTACGGCTTAGCCGTTGATACACTTACAGTGTAGCCGTAAGAGCATTTACGACTGGCTGTAAGGCTCATCGTAACACAAAATTGCAAAAAGGGTTCTCTGGACAATGAGCCATAGCCTAGCTATTGTTTGGACAGACTTACTCCTTCTTGGGCATTTCATCTAAACAACAACCTATGTAACCTATGACCGATCTATAGATTTCCAAACACATTAGACCCACAACCTTCATTCATAAACAATACTAATCAAAAGGAACCATTATTAAACCCTTAGTTGCAGTTATCCACTTTCCTTGGGTTGTCCACAATTAAACTCAAATTGGAAGATGCAGAGGATGTTCTGAGCACAAATCCCCTCTCTAGTCAAAACTACTTGAACAAGACCTCCTACAAACCCACATTTAATACAACCCCTCTAACTCATTAATGCAAGCCCGAATGGAACAAAAGGATCTAATGGTGGTTGAAGGATAGATGCTTACCTGCATTGCAAAGGCTATCAAGACAGGAGGCGTGGAAGAAGATGAAGGAAGTTGTTGTAGGGGAAGTCCCCTATCTCTTAGAAGCCTGGTTTTCTAAAGAAAGTAGGACTTGGTTGCAGGAGAGGAAAAGGAGAAGAGAATGGAGGGAAATGAAATGATCGATGGACTATAGTGGCTTAGGGTCAGATAAAGGGTTTATTCTAATTACAGGAAAGGGCTTCTTCTTATTAAAAAAGGTTTGAGCAATTCCAACAAAGGGCTTTTGGCCCACATGAGTCTAAATGACTTTGGTCCAAGGCCCAAGAATGGCCAACTAGCCCATCTCCAATGGGCCCTACACAAAATGCCCTAGATGCAGTGACCTAGACATCTAAATAGCCTAACAAACATCCAACTAGCACTTTAAACTCAACACAAAGTTTGACAACCAACCTGACCCAAAATCAAAAGGAATGGGCCTTGACATAGTTTGAGTTCAATGAATTTGCTAGACTAATTCGAATATATAATTAGATATAGTTTGATATGATTCGTAAGTTCATTCAATATATACATAAAAATTTATATATAAATAATAATATAATAATAATGATGATGATGATGATGATAATAAATGTTGTTGATGATGATAATTTAATGCTTGGGATTAGTGTTACTATTGGACTAATTTATTTTAGACTAAGATTTTATTAAATCTTATAAAAGGGTGCTAGTTATTTTGATTGGTTAGGATTTCTCATAGGTAAGAGTTTGATATTCACATATTCAAATTTTAATACTACATGTACCTACAGTACAAAGGGAAAAGAGATATACATGCTAAGTCAAAATAAAATATATATACATGGCATGTTAAGCGATAATGATATCCAAAGAGGTGCTTTAAATTTTAAATACTATCTATGAGGAGAGAGAAATGATATGATTCGACAATTGAAAAGAGAGTGAGTATCAAGAGGAAAGATAATAAGCATCTAGAGAAGACATAAGTTCATCATCCGGTATGGTGGAAAGAGAATAGCATTTATTGCATCTAAAGAAGTGCAAAAGTTTTGCGATGGAGAAAGATAAAAACATTTATTGCATCTAGAGAAGTACAAAAGTATAGTAAAGGAAAGAGAAATAGGTTGTGCAAAAGTACAATAGAGGAAAAAGAAACACGTTCTCTTCTCCTTCTACCTCCTACAGGGCCTATTTTAGAAAACACATACTGGATGAACTAGAACGAACTAGATTTTTCACCAAACCTAAAAATTGCTAAATTGAACTGCGATTTTTTTGGTACGAACTATGCAGAGTTCAAAGCCATATATATTGAACTAGGTAACTATGGGAAAGACCATATCGCTGCTAGTTCAATTGCACATGGCGATATTTACTGAGCTTTAAATTTCTTCAACTATTGGTTCATTAGAAGTATGTTGTTGATATATGTTTTACTTGAGAGCTTGACAAGAATGTTGATTTCTTTTATTGATTCTTGAATGTTTTGCATTTGGTCTTTGTTTCTAGGTGTTTTGAGGTCTTTTTTGGCATTCTCAAGATGCCTCTGGGAAAGTAGTTCAACATCATGAAGGAGAGGATCAAGTTTCTTCCTCAAGCCAAGTGATGTATGGTATGTGCTTTTAAGGTGGAAGTGAAGGCAACAATAGAGCAATGAGGATACTCTCATACATATTATGGAACAAAAAGAGGAGGTGAGATGGGAAGAAGAGATGAGGAAGAGCGACAATGAATGACGAAAAGGTTTCATTTATATTGTGCATGAGTATATATATTGCTACTCATAAAATAAAAATAAAACCAAAAAAGGCCCAATGGACCACTCTGGGCCATAAAAATCTCACGGGTCCTTTAGTTTGCACAAAGAGTCTAAGAGGATTTCTTTGGGAAAAACCCCAATGATATATTACCTTCCTTTTTTATGACCTACCAACAGATCACAACCTACAATATTGGCATGTGACCTTGTTAGGAAACTAGCCGTAGTAACGGGGGTGTTTGGAAACTAAATTTATTAAAGATTTTAAGATTTCTTTTTGATATAGTAGAAAAAATATTCTAGTTTTATTTTGTGCTATTTGCAAAGTGTAGATGTTAAGTTACAATATGGGGTTTTATTTAAAAATTGTGGATATTTCTTTTTTTAGGGAACTGGTGAATATTGTGGGTTCTAACATAATACAATTTCTCAAAGGATGGGAGGAAATACTTTGGCTTTCCCAGGCTACCCAAATTATTTTACTTCCATGATCCTTCCCTTTTTATATGACAAGAAGTCTCTCACCTTCCATCCAACTCTCTCTCCCTCAACAAGAGCTCTCATTTTAACAATAGGTATGTACTCCCTTTTCCTTTCTCATGTCTAATGCATATTCTTCTTTTCCTCTATTTGGTAGGCCTTACATGTTTAGGTTTTTTTTCTCTTTTTGTTTGTTCTCCTTTGAGAAAATTCCAACAATCGAAATTGCTCACTTCACAGTAGCCTAAAGAATGGAAGACAGACATTTTCATCTTGTCCTTTGTGAGAAATTTGTAGAGAAAATTTTAAAAAAAAGTAGAAAATGAAAACACAAAATAATACATAGATAAATGGATAGATAGAGAACAAATGCTTATGAATATGATATTGGTATGGTAGTGGAGTTTGTAATTGAGTAGGATGGACAAAGTGGAGGAAAGTCTGACACATGAATCATTGTAGATAGATCCAAAGGCTTGGGCTATTAAATCGACGACCATTTCCTTCACCTTCCCTCACTGTCCTTTTCTCTTTGCCCACTCTCTTGCTTCGCTACATCCCAAACTCTTCTACATTCGCCTCTCTACATTTGTGAATAGTCAAATGCGTTATTCTAGAATATGTAGAAATACTCTACAATTCCCAAATGCTAGAAGTATTAATTTGTTAAAATCTATGTATAAGCTACCAAACAACAAAAGTAACGAAGTATTATAATATATCAGCATTGTAATATATGCAAGAAACACCCCCTAATCCATTCTTTCCAGTCCCCTAAGAAAGACTTATACATAATGAGTAAAACACCCTTGACTCTAATCCTTTGTCCTGGCTAATCCGAGCAAACCAACTCAACAAAACAGAAATACAAGAAAATAACCCAACATTAACTTGATCTAGAATATGATTTTTTGAAGGCAATAATGAAAAATATTTAGAAGTTAAATATGTCACTGTGAAGATGAAATTAAGTTTTCTTATATTAGAATCATAATTTATTAAAGTTATGTTTTTGCTATCTTTATTTTCATTATGAAAAGTTTGATATTTATAGATTGAAATTAATGTAAATTAGTTTTTTTTTATCTAAGGTGAAGTTGGCAGTATTCTCTAGTCTGTAGAATTGTCTTATAAAGTATAATGTGATGTTTAATTAATTTTTATTCAAATCATCAAATTAGAATTTAAGCTTAGAAATGAATAAGCTTTGGGTGGCTTTTCAAAGTCAAGAAACGAATCAACTTTGGGTGGAATACGCTTAGAATCAAAGTTTATTTTGTTTAATTGGTGGATACCACTGAGCCACCGGAATTGATCACTTCTAAAGAGCATTTCACACTAAATGCCTGAGACCATTTCAATAAGTTTAGAGTTTTTTTTAATATACTCCCCTAAGGTTTATGGAATTTGTAAATAAATCCCTGTGGTTTTAGTATTTGTTTATATCCCCTGTCTTTTCATTTCAATACCTTCCATGTCCCTAATTTTAGTAGGCCTAATGAAAATGAGCAACTACCAAAAAATTTGTTTTGAATTATTATATAATGATTATTTTTCCCTCACATCAATTAAACAAAAATGAGTATGTCATTATTTGCAAAAAGATATTATTATTTTATTTCAAATCTGGACGGTTTTTCTCTTAATAATTCTTTAATGCATATGAATCCTAATTTTTTTTTTGAAACAAACATTAATCCAACAATGGGTCATACATGGATTGGATTAATTATAGCCAATTATAAGTATATGTTTTGATGGATTTGAATTTAACAAAATAGACCCGGTATTGATGACGATAGGTTTATGTATGGTTACTCTCTCTTCCTACATACGTTATACTAATTTTCAGTGTTGCAAGCTTAAAAAAAAAAACAAGTCTAATCTTTTAAAATTATGCATATAGAGATAAAAAGAGGTGGGAAAAATATCATTTTACGTTAAAAACTTATGGTGGTTATAAGGCTACTAAAATTGAGACATAAAAGGTATTAGAATAAAAAAGTAGGGGCCTATATGCAAATACTAAAATTGCAGAGGACTATTTACAAATCCTAAAATCCTCAGGTGCATATATACAAAACACTCATAGGTTTAAGTTAATAGATTATTCACTTTTAGTCTACAAGTTTTCTCTGTCCTTTTTTGAAAATTGGGAAACACTTAAAGGACATTTTTAAATTTTCCCTTTTTTTTGTGTGGGATCGTGTAGCTAGAGGAAGATGCAAAGAGAATAGTGAAGTAGCCTTTGATCATGTCAATCTTCGTAGAAGCATATAACGAAGACGAAGATATATATATATACATGGTCTTGATGCTGAGGCAGGGATGCACCATGCACACTATAATAGGCAGAAAAGATAAAAGATCATTTTGATTCAATCATACAAATGCTTCAAGTGATATTTCAAATAGAATGTAATAGTCCATCTTCAAGAATATATATATATATATATGGGTCATGATACAAAACTCCCCCGCTTTTTTCACAAAAAAAACCCCTTTTTTAGCTTATGAGATTTTAACATGTGTCATCAACATCTCCTTCAATTTAGCTATCCCATATTTTTTTCTTTGCACTTATGAGGCAACTTATTTTTATTGGACATTTTCGGGGAGCTTTTGAAAATTTCTTGCTATATATATAAGAAAGAAAACTCCCTCGAATTATTCGATGGAGCCCAAATCCAACCTCCTTTTAATATTAGTTTAATGTAAAACCTTGAGGATTTTATCAATAAAGTCATATTAGAGTCATGCTATGTCAAAAAAGGACTCTAAAGACATAATTCCTCCACAGCGGTCACAGGGTCCTTTTTGTTTAAGATTTTTTTAATCTGAGTGGGGTGGGGACATCCCTACTCTCCAACTTATATGAGCGGAGATATCCTTGCTTATTTTATTTATTTGTTTATTTATTTTTGCTTTTCTTCCTCTTCTTTATTTTTCTTTATGAATGGTACTTGCTGGATTTGGGTTAACTGACTTGAATGAGGATATCCCTGCTCATTCTTTCTTCTTCTTCTACTTGTTCTTTGTCCTCCTTCCTCCAACTCCAAAGATAGATTCCAAAGATGAAAAAAAAAATGTAAAGGATTACTAATCAGAAGCTCCATTCCCAAAACCCCTAAATGGAGATGAGAGAAGGAGGTAGAAGTCATCTCGTTGAAGGGGATGGAAAGATCTAGAGCTTCAAAGGTTAGAGAAATAAGAGACAAAAGAAGAGAGTAGAGATCAATGATGATGATGATGGGATGATGATGGGTTCTAATGGATTTAAGGAGAAGGAGAAGATGAAAATGGGATAGAGAAAGAATCATACTCGTTGGTTAGATAGGGAGGTGAGGACTTGGGTTTAAGTTTGGGTTTAATGGATTTTGGGTTTAATGAATGAGTGTAGTAAAACTGGATTTGGATTATTGGGTTTGGATTTGACATTGAGTTGGAGTTGGAGGAGGAAGGAGGAAGGAGGAGGAAGAAGTTAAAAAAAAAAAAAAGACCAAGCAGAGGATGAAGGAAGAGGAAGAAGTAAAAGATGAAGAAGAGGACAAAACAAGCGAGATATTCTTGCCTAACTCACATTCCAAAAGCTTAAACAAGAAGGAACCCCTAAGATCAATTTGGTGAAATCATTTCTTATAGGTCCTTTATTATTATTATTATTTTGGTATACAATGACTTGGAGAGGATTTTCCCAATAAAATCTGCTAAAATATTTGTACATGCCATTTGGAAACCATTTCCATCATTCAAATAGTTCTCTTCTTGCATAAATCATTAAAAAGAGAAAGCGAGATAAGAATTGAAGGACTCATATGTTAGAAGAACCCAAAATGCAACTAGATAACTGTGCATGTTTCCGTAACAAGAAACTTTAAGGGCATGTTTGGATACCATTCTCATGTTGGAATCCTCTTTGATTTTCCTTGATTGTAAAAAATTCCAAGTTTGGTTGAAGAGAGTAAAACTTAGAAAAGATTGTCACAATCCTCTTAACCTACAAAAAATCCTCTATTCCATTGATTCCTCCGTCTCTACCTTCCCACATCGAATTTTGCAAATTCAGAGAGGCAAAGAAGTAATTGAGAGTAAATTATGTGTTCCTAAACTTTGGATGTGGTGATTCCTTCTATGAAAAATCTTAAGAGAGGATAGCATTTGTCCAATTGAATGAAGGAATCCTTTAGATATAGGATTCCTCCTGATTTACCAAACTGCATAAATTACTAAAGTATCTTTTTGGCTCTATCATATGACTTTTAGAGTAGAATACCCTAGCCTTAGTTAAAGTGGGAGTCGTAATTTATCTTAGCCTTTATCATGCTGATCCGAGGTGGGACTATGGCATGTGGGCCGGATTTAACTCCCAAGACTGATGAATGCATCAATTTAACTGAATATAACATACGACCAAGGTTCTGCAGCTGACTTCCTCGTGGCTCTCACCCTTTTCCCCTTTTGGATGGCTCACTCTCTCCTTACAATGAGAATAGAAAATGTTGACGGGGAATGTTCAAAAAAAAAAAAAAGAAAAGAAAGGCAATTGGACGGTGATGAATTGAGTTCTTACCATAAGCTCCTTCTAGGATATGGATGGTCATGAAACTCCGTCAAACTTGTTTTCGGAGGTTGCATTTTACTCGCCCTAAAATGCTGTCTCCCCACTATCAATGCAAACGATAAAACTGCCCCAGGATATTTCTTCCTTTCCAATTATTTTCACCGTCCATACATTCAATGATGATTTATGCTAATCAAGAAAACCCCTTTCAGCGTTACAGAACAACAAAACATGTTTAGATTCTCTTCAACCCAAAAATATGAAAGGCCTGTTTGTTTAATGCTAAAACTCCATGCTCCAAGAAAATCTGTTTCAGTGGTCTTGTAGGAAAGTGATTCTGAGCGCCTCCTCCCCATAGGAAACAGATTTTGGCAGATTTTAGAAAAATTAGTTCAAAGTTTTCCTTTTCAATGCATAAATGCACCACAAGAAACCATTGAATTTTGTGCCCATGAAAAATCAGAGCATTTTGAGCTGCATTGTGGAACCTCAGCATTATGCAAAAATATCCATAGTGACAAACCAATTCATGGAAATATGACCACTTGAAATTTTATTTTGAAAAAACCCTGATACCGCTGAGATAACCCTGCAAGAGAGTCATCAGTTATATCACCATTTGAAATTAGAAATGAACTTATAGCTCTGAATCAAGACAGAGATCATCTTTCAGGTTCAACTTCAAACTCAAGTATGAAACTTAAGAAGCTAGCATGGTTCTACATCTCCAGTTGGCTCATCCTTGAAAACGTGGTGCAAACATCTTGGCTTGGTTTTTATCATGCTCCTTTTGCCTCTCTTTTAACTTCTTGTACTCAAGCTTAACATCTCTGTTGGTTAAAAAAATTGAGAAAATTTTGATTTCCATCAGATGGATATAGGATGGATATAGTAATATAAGACATCAGATAAATATATTTTGGCGGACTACAATGTGTCTGCTACAGTTTTTCAAATAATGGAAGCTATTCAATTATGCAAATGTATGCTAGTTTAGTAGGGGTGTAAATAAAATCAGAAAAACTATCTAACTGACTGAACCGATGGTTAATAACCATATTTCACGGTTCGGGTACAGTTATTAAAATTAGAAAGCAGTGTTTCATAGTTTAGTTTTGGTTTTCAGTTTCAATTTACAGTTTTTAACCGGACTGAACCGTTACATATGGTTCGGTTAACCGCACATGGTTAACTGAATTGTAACATACGGTTTGGTTAACCGTGTGTGGTCAACTGAACCATTATACCTCAAGTTATATTTTATATCAATTTCAACCGTTAATCTCTTATCATAGAACTTCCACAGCCATACGATATTCAAACCTTTTCTTAATACGGTTAACCGTAACCAAACCATCTAATACGGTTAAAAGTGGTTCAATTTTTTACTGGCTTTTTAGGGTATGGTTACAGTTATGTTTTTTAAAAACTAAAAATTGTATCATGCAGTTCGGTTAACAGTTTTCCCATAAACTGAATCGTTACACCCCTAACTGTTAGATTGTACAAGTGAGCCTAGTCATAATGCACCATATAGCCCAAAAATCAAATTAATGTACAATCCAGAACATGTGATTTTGCCCATTTGATCCTTTTGGAGTACCATTTTACCTCCCACAGACTATATTAGTGGCGATTGATTGGACTCAGTATCATCTTATCAGTATGCTATTGGCCAACGCACGGTGGCAGGACTCATGCAGTCTAATTCACAATGACAAACACACATTATATTACATCACTGGCGGACCCAGGTATATGCTTTTAGGGGCGGTTGCCGACCTGGGTCTACTTCCAAATTCTAATGAAAATTCTGGGCCTGTTTCCAAAGTCCACATAAATATCCTGTGCCCGCCCATAGTATCCACATGAAAAATTCTAGTTTTGCACCCAAAACCTAACTATCTGTTTAGGTCCACCCCCTCAAACAAAAATCTTGGATTTGCCAATGTACTGCATTTTGTCCCAGATATATATATATAGATTATATAAATTGATAACTATATATATCATATAAATTGATAACTATGTCCCTGAAATAATTGGAAAGGTCTTGATGAAAAGCACTGTGCAGAGAGTACACAAACCTGTTAATAGGATCAATTGATAGTGCTTTCTTAAGGTCTTCTTCAGCTTTCTCAAAATCAGATGCTTTCAAGTATGATTGAGATCTTCTATACAATGCTTTTACATTATAGGGATCGAGATCTAATACCTGTCAAGAAGTGTAGTTATACAATGATTAGTGGACTAGAGATAGGGGGGAGGGAGAGCAACATAGTTGAACAATGATTGACATAGCTATGACAGTTTGAGAGAGAGAGAGAGAGAGATGATAGATCCGGATGAGGAGACTCCGTCACGTGGCCGGAGATTTATGTGCGTTCCGGTGATGGGAAGCTCTGTGGATCTCTTCGCCACTTATCTTTCCTACAGGAATAGAGAGAATAATGATGTTACCAAACCCTAGGGCTCCCATATCCTTATATAGACAAGTCCCGAAGAGTCACACTTACTAGAGACATCTTCCACCAGAAGCCCACATCCACTGATCCTATTGGGAGTCTTATTATGGGGCCCAGATCAAGTCTTACACTAAAGTGGGATTGCATCTCTATTGGCATCTGCCTTGCTTGATCTGACGTGGGACCCGTGGCATGAGGGCCACACGATTTCCTACAATCTCCCACTTGGCACGAATGCCATGTACATCAAATATTTCTTAGTCCCATACGTATCACATGCCTTGCAAAAACCTCTGCAGGCAAAGCCTTGGTGAGAGCATCAACCATCAATTCTTCTGAAGGCACATAGAAAATTTCTATATCATTCTTTTCAGCCTTCTCTCTAACAAAGTGATATTTTATTTCAACATGTTTTGATCAGCTGTTAATCCTCTGCTCATTCACCATAGAAATGGCCGACGTACTGTCTATGCTCATTGGGACAGGCTCCTTCTCATTTATTACCTCCAAATCACACAGGAAGTATTTTAACCAAAGAGCCTCCTGGACTGCTGTACTGCAAGCTATATACTCTGCTTCGGCTGTTGACATAGCCGTGGAGGTCTGTTTCTTGCTACCCCAAGAAATTGCACCTCCTCCGAGAGTAAACACATAGCCGGTTGTTGACTTTCTCTGGTCTAAATCACCGGCCCAATCAGCATCTGAGTAGCCGCGCAGTTCCAGGACTTCACCTTGATAACATAGGCGAAGATTCACTGTTCCTTTGATGTATCGCAGAATCCTCTTAACTGCATACCAATGCGGTAATCCTGGGTTACTTAGGAATCTGCTTACGAGACCCACGGCGAATGCAAGATTTGGTCTCATACACAGCATCGCATACATGATGCTGCCCACAATTTGAGCATAAGGTTTTGATCTCATCATTTCCCTATCCTGCTCATTTGTGGGTCTTTGATCGCTTGACAATTTTGTGCTCCTGGAGATGGGAGTATCAATTGGTTTACAGTTAGCCATATCAAACCTTTTCAACACAGCTTCCAAATAGGATCTCTGTGATAAAGTCAATATCCTATTCGGACGATCACGGGTTATTTCAATGCCAAGGACATACTTTGCCTTACCCATGTCTTTCATCTTGAATCTTGACTTTAACCATTGTTTGATTTCATTTATGGCTTCCAATTTATTACTAGCGATCAAAATGTCATCCACATATAATGACAAATATAAATAACTACTCCCACTGCGTTTAATATAGAAACATGTGTCTGCACTATTGGGGACAAATCCTATTTCACATATGGCTTGATGAAATTTTCTATACCATTGTCTTGAGGCCTGTTTTAATCCATATAATGCCCTATTAAGTTTGTACACTTTGTCCTCATGACCTTGCACCAAAAACCCTCGGGTTGTTTCATATAAATTTCTTCTTCTAATTCACCGTTTAAGAATGCTGTTTTTACATCCATTTGGTGCAATTCAAGGTCACGACATGCTACCAATGCTACTAAGGTTCGTATGGATTGGAATTTTACAACCGGAGAAAATGTCTCCTCGTAATCTATTCCTTCCACTTGTGTGAATCCTTTAGCAACTAACCGTGCTTTATATTTATCCAAGGATCCATCCTTTTTAAATTTCTTTCGAAGAACCCATTTACATCCAATGGCTTTCCGATCTTTGGGTAGATCTACAAAGTGCCATACTTGGTTCTTTTCAATTGATTCCATCTCCTCTCTCATAGCCTCTAGCCAACACTGCGCATCCTGCGCTTTGACTGCTTGAGAGTAGGAGGTTGGATCCAAATCTTGCACGGTTTCTAATAAACTACAATAATCATCTAGATATACCGGTTGTTTCCTTGCCCGAATCGGTCTGCCAACTGGCTCATCGGGTTGTTCAATCACCTCAAGTGGGCCCTGGCCAGGAATTTTAGGTCCAACGTCCTCTTCGTCGGAACCCCCACTTGCTTGAACCCCCTTGCCCATAGAGATTTCATATAATTCCACACTCTGTGGTCTTACTCTAGGACTGACCGTCGGATCCTCAAGGAAAAACACATCTTGGCATTCCATGATTATCCTATTATCATGATCATACACACGATATCCTTTAGCATGTAATGGGTAGCCAACGAAAGAACAATTTTTCTTCGTTTTTGCTTGCAGTTTATGCCTTTCCTGTGGTGGTAGCAGGACGTGTACAGGGCAGCCCCAAACTCTCACATGTTCTAATTTTGGTTTGGTACTAGTCCATAACTCATATGGGGTCTTGGGCATACTCTTAGAGGGTTCTCTGTTTAAAATATATTGTGCAGTATTTAATGCTTCTCCCTACAAATACAGCGGAAGACTCGCATGGCTGATCATTGACCTTACCATATCCGTTAAGGTCCTATTCCTCCTCTCGGCCATGCCATTTTGCTGTGGGGTATATGGGATTGAATATTCATGAATGATTCCCTCACGTGTACAATATTCTTTAAACAGTTCGGAAGTGTATTCACCCCCTCTATCAGACCTAATCCTCTTTATTTTCTTGCCCTTTTGATTTTGGACTTCAGCAGCATATGTTTGGAACATTTTTAATGCCTCATGTTTATGTTTAATGAGATACACATACCCATATCTGCTGTAATCATCAATGAATGTAATGAAATAGTCCTCTCCGGTTCTATTGTGTACATTCAATGGTCCACATATATCTGAATGAATTATGGTCAATATTTCAGAACTTCGAGTTCCTTTTGGAAATGGTTTCTTGACCATCTTCCCACTTATGCATGGTTCACATATAGGATACTCAATTTTACCTAGGTCTAGTAAAAGTCCATCTTTAACCATTCTACTGATTCTGTTTTTATTAATGTGGCCCAATCTCAAATGCCATAACATTGCCAAACCATTCATGCATACATTCACACACACAGAATAATCAAAAGTGGACTTTATTTCATTATGAAGAATATCCAGCAAATACAAATTTTCAGAAAGA
Source organism: Sextonia rubra (assembly GCA_037013555.1). Classification (NCBI taxonomy): domain Eukaryota; kingdom Viridiplantae; phylum Streptophyta; class Magnoliopsida; order Laurales; family Lauraceae; genus Sextonia; species Sextonia rubra. The sequence goes on from JASUAD010000001.1 coordinate 74,465,003, forward strand.
AAACCATAGACTAAAACTTTACTGCGCATTCCAATAGTAACCCCATTATCTTTGAATCTAATTTCAAATCCATTCCTTGCCAACTGGCTCACAGAGATGATGCTCCTTCTCATTGCGGGAGCAAAGAAGACATCGGAGAGATAAAGAGATTTGCTGGTTGGTAAGGGAATTTTGACTTTCCCTATCCCCAACACATCACAGAATGTTTCATTTCCCATGTATATATTTTGTTCTCCGGGTTTCATCTCTTTGAATTCGATAAATACAGCCTTGGTCCTTGATATATGTCTGGTGGCTCCAGAGTCAATCCACCAATTCTTGTCATTGGTGTCCACCATCATGGACTCAGTGACCATCTCAACATAATCTCTGTGTTCTTTGGTCACTTTACCTTGCTGGCTATTCTCACCCTTTTTCTTTCTGCATTGAGAACTAAAGTGTCCAGGCTTCCCACAATTAAAGCAAACATCATTTTTAGGCCCTTTCCGTTTTGGATTACCTTGAAATTTCTTTTTATTTTTCACATTGGTGGTTAACGCACCGCTATAACTCTTAGTTTTAGCAACCATAGCAGAATTTGTAGGTGTTATACTGTAACACTCTGACCCGAGTTGATCCGGATTAGTGGGTAATTGCGTGCGATTTTGTCGTTAAGTGTGTTTTGGCTTTGTTTTCCTTTGGTTTTGAGAGTCTTGGAGAGATCGTTTGGGTTGAGTTGACTTGGTTCAGGTAGTTCGAGCCCTTTTTCGTAATTTTGACTTTTGATTGACTTTGTCAATTTTGCGTCATTCTGACGTCATCGCGTGTATTTCGTTGAGCTTGTCAATCTTCGTAACTGTCTTGGATCCAAATGATTCCGTTTGCTCTCGTTGGACCGTCAGTTGACTCAAACTGACAATTGTGTCATTTGTTTGGATTTATTTGTAATTTGGACTCATTTTACTTATAAATATCCTACCTACTCTACTTCTCTCTCTCGATCGTTCTCAGCAGCAGCTTGTCTCTCTCTCTCTCGTCCAGCTCTCTTTCTCTCTTTCCTTCTCGGTTCTGTTGCGTGAGGGAGGAAGAAAGGAGCCAATTGTGTGTGTTTCCAGTGGATTGAGCCAAAGCAATGACGTGATTTCGTCTGTGAGGCAAGTATAAGCACAAGTAGTATGAACACCGATTGATAGTGTTTTGATTGTTTGTATCTTACTTCTTGTTGTAAGCATCAGTGTTAGACAGCCCTCTTGAGTCAGTTCTGCTGTTATCTTCTTGTTTTCAGTCGAATTGTTCGTTTTCTGTATGTCTGTAACTGTTCCATAAAAATGACTCCGTGCACTCACGGCTACACCGTGAAATGTGCTACGGCTAAGCCGTGAAATGGCTTACGGCTAAGCCGAGACCCAGCCGTAACCCTGACCGTAGAACAGTACAGACTGACATCTGGAAATAACTGAGAGTTGGCAAAAATGCTATTCTTCTACGGCCCAGCCTGATCTAAGCCGTACATTGTACTACGGCTAAGCCATGGACCAGGATACGGCTGAGCCGTAGAGTAAAATACGGTTGAGCCGTAAATACGGATGAGCATTTTGGGGAACCTCGGCTCAGCCGCAGTACAGATTACGGCTAAGCCGTAAGATGCTTCGGCTAAGCCGTAAGGTCACCTACGGCTACACCGTAAGATGCCCGAGAAAGGAATCAAGAAAAGGACTAGGCTTAAGCAAAAGACTGTATATGACTTTCATGTTAGAATGTAGCTAACCTAAACATGCCCAATGGAATGTTTGAATGACATGAATGATCTCGAGGGCTGTGAATCATTCATGCCCATTATCCAGTTGTTTGGCACCTCCCCATGGGTGTTGGTTTAAGGGACTTCGGTGCACATTCCAGACACTGCAACACTAGACAATGGTGCATCGGACAACTTAAAACTACATCAACATGCACGGTTAGAAACACTGGATAAATAGGTTAGGATTGGTTTGTAATTGACCTTGATTCGTAATAGTACTCTGATTTGTACAGCATATTGACTTCGGTTATGCCCTCTTATGTGTTCTGCGCTGGACCTCTCGATTCTGTGGGAAATGCAGCAACCCCAGAGCGAAGCCTGGGCGGGACCATTCTATTATTGTGTATTGTGTTTTACCATTGCTCCACTGGAGTAATTGAGTCAGTGATTATTGTTATTGGTACTCAATTGTCAGTGTTTCCTTTATTATTTATTCGCATTCAGTATCAGTATCAGTATCAGTATATGTGATGCACTTCCTATTGTTTGTTTAGCGTGATATGTGAGATCTGTATGTGATATGATTGATTGATTGAGGTGCATTATCCGATTTGATTGTGATTGGTATATGGCACTACTGAGCCTCAGCCTTAGGATGCCCGACGGGGTTGACTTTGGTTTAGTTTATGTGTTTTCCTCTGCAGAGTGTTCTGTTTTGGGACTCCGGACCCCGGGAACTAGAGACCCATGCGTACCCTGGCCCGGTCGCTGGTGTTCTCATTCCGACTGCTCTCGAAAGGGAGAAGATGGCCAATGTAATAGCCACTTTGATTGTTATCTTTTTATGATTCTGATAGCATACTTATTCATTTGCACAATTGCTTAGTATACGAACATGATTTCTATGGATCTTGCACTGTGACTATTACTCATTATTAGACACAATTCGTGTTATCTTCTTGTGGCTTATGTTTTGCTAAGTCGTTGTACTTATGAGTTGTCTTTGTGTGTTGCAGGCTCAGATCTCTCTCCCGATCCTGCGTCGGTCGACCCTACTCCAGGAGAGGCTCGCGAGGCCCCTTCCGGCCTAGAGGAGTGGACTTGATCCATCCTCCAGAGTAGGGTTTGCATCATTTTGTCTTCCCCATTCATTGAGTTTGAGTCTATTTGGGGGGATTTTTGCTGTGACTTGTATTGTGGGCTTGATATTTGTATTTTGATTTTGTAAGCCTCCTTTTTATTGTCATATGTTCTTGTAATTATTCTTGTCATTAGTCTAATGATTTTTGTAATCCATTATGTCTTTTGGTATGTTGTGGTATGCCTTGATACGTACAGCTTCCGCGTACATTGTTTGCACGTGTGAATGATCCCTTGTGTGTGTATACTTGGACGGGGTCTAGGTGTGCATGCACAGGAGTACGTGTGTCATTGGTTAGACTTCCTCTGACCCCCGGTCCCTGGGCTCAGGTTGTGACATACGTATTGTATGGTATTAGAGCATTGTCTCTATCTTAGTTTGTAAGCATGTAGGCATATAGGACGTGGTGAGATTCCGTAGTCCAGTCTTGGACTGTTGTGTTTGGTCCTCTTTTCTTGTGAGTCTGTGTGCGTTACCTGGTGTGATAGCAGATTGACTTCTGTGTTTTGCAGGTTATGGCATTGGGATTTGGAACACACGACAATAACAATCAGGGAGATAATGAGAGTGGATCAGCCGCTCCATAGCAACTTATGAATTTTGACGAGCGTTTCTTAACCATGCTGCAGGCGATCCATTCCTTGCAAGCACAGGTCGTTTCTCTGGTGGACCGGCAGAGTCAAGCGCCAGTTCAGCGGCCTATAGAGCAGCAAGTGGTATTCCAGCCTAAGGAGAGCGATCCAAATGCGTTGTACGATAAATTTAGGAAACGTGGAGCCACAGAATTCTATGGCAACAAAGATGGGTTGAAGGCTGATCAGTGGTTAGAGCATACCGGGGATCTTTTCTTGACCATCGTCTGTGATGACCGGTAGAAGGTTATGCTTACGGCATCGATGTTTCGAGAGGTGGCAAAGACATGGTGGAAGAGTGTCAGTGCAGCCTATCTGACCATGCCTAGTGAAACGGTGTGGGAGACGTTCCAGAAACAGTTCAGGAGAAAGTTCATTCCTGCTCATGTCCGTCGTGTGAAGGAGGTTGAGTTTCTGGCCTTACAGCAGCAGCAGCTGACCGTTTCAGAGTATATTCACCGATTCATCTAGTTGTCCCATTTTGCTGAAGACATGATCAATACCGAGGAGAAGAAGGTGAATCGTTTCATTACTGGTCTGCATCCGAGATATGCGAATTATGTGACTGCCTTCCAGAGACCAACTACTTTTGACGATGCGGTTGATAGAGCACATGCTACGGAAGCCAACCACCTAGCAGAGAGAGCTATGGACTTCAAGAGGAGTGCACCAGTGGGGTCCAAGGGACAGATTCAGAAGAAATGGAAAGGGAAGCAAGGAACTTCGAGTTTCTCCGGGAGTAGATGCGAGTTTTGTGGACTGGGACATCCGACGGAGAAATGTTGGAAGAAGTCCGGAGCTTGTTCGAGTTGTGGATCTATGGAGCATAAGATAGCTCAGTGCCCGAAAGCCAGGACCTTCCAATCATTTAGGTCTATGGGGTCATCCAAGTCTCTGAGTTCTGCAGCTTCGAATAGCCCCCAGCCGTCTTGCCAGAGCCAGAAGCCGCAGCGTCAGACTGCTCGTGTGTACGCAGCCTCCCATGATAATGCAGAAGATGCGAATGTGGTGGAAGGTAAAGTTCTCATTGCCCGAGCTGAAGCACATGCACTATTTGATTCGGGGTCTACGCGTTCGTATGTTACACCTCGTTTTGCTGAACAGTTGCCGCAACCCCCTCAGCCGCTACCCTATTTGTTGGTGGTGTCCACTCCAGTGGGCAAGAGAGTGGAGTGTAGTGTATACTACCCTCAGTGCGACGTGTTGATTGAAGGTCGCCAGCTGCCAGTTGATTTGATCTTGTTGTCCATGTTGGATTTCGATGTGATCCTTGGAATGGACTGGCTAGCGCGGTATCGTGCCTGTGTTAACTGTTACAATAGGACGATTTACTTTGATTTTGAGAAGGGGTTTCGTTTCGAGGGCAATCAGGAGAGATGCCCGAGGCGTGTCATCTCCGCATGCAAGGCGGATCGTTTGATACGCAGAGGTTGTGCGGGTTTTCTTGCTTTCGTCTCGGAGAAGAAGGAGGTGAAGCAGTTGGGTGAGATTCCGGTAGTACGTGAGTTCCCGGATGTATTTCTGGAGGAAGTACCCGAGTTACCCCCTGTCCGAGATGTAGAATTTGCGATCGATCTAGTGCCCGGTACAGCACCCATTAGTTTAGCTCCTTATCGTATGGCCCCTGCCGAGTTGCTCCAATTGAAGGCGCAATTGCAAGATCTTTTGGAGAAGGGTTTCGTACGGCCGAGTGTGTCACCGTGGGGAGCTCCAGTGCTGTTTGTGAAGAAGAAGGACGGTACCTTACGGATGTGCATAGATTACCGGCGATTGAACAAAGTCACTATCAAGAATAAATACCCATTGCCGCGTATTGATGAGTTGTTTGACCAACTTCAAGGTGCTGCTTACTTTTCCAAGATTGATTTAAGATTGGGGTATCATCAACTCCGGGTGAAGGAAGAAGATATTGCGAAGACTGCTTTCAGGACACAGTATGGACATTTTGAGTTTCTCGTGATGCCATTTGGATTTACCAATGGACCTGCTGCTTTCATGGCCTTGATGAACAGGATCTTTGCTCCTTTCTTGGATCGATTCGTGGTGGTCTTTATTGATGATATTCTGGTGTATTCGAAGACCCCAGAGGAGCATTGGAACATCTACGTCGAGCCTTGCAGTTGTTGAAAGAGCATCGCTTATATGCCAAATTGTCGAAGTGCGATTTTTGGCTCGAGCAGGTAGCTTTTCTTGGTCATACCATTTCACGAGATGGGTTGGCAGTGGACCAGATGAAAGTTGAGGCAGTGATGAATTGGCCCAGCCCAAAGACAGTGACGGAGATACGGAGTTTTCTCGGATTGGCCGGCTATTATCGTCGATTTATTCAAGATTTTGCCAAGATTTTTGCACCGTTGACTCGATTGACCAGGAAGAATGTTCCTTTTCTTTGGACGGACGAATGTGAGCACCATTTCCGTATGTTGAAGGAGAAGCTTACTTCGGCTCCAGTCTTGACGTTACCAGATGGGAATGAAGGATTTATGGTCTACTCCGATGCTTCTCGAGTCGGTTTGGGATGTGTTTTGATGCAACATGGCAAGGTGATTGCCTATGGCTCGAGGCAACTCAGGGAGCATGAGAAGAACTATGCCACGCATGATTTAGAGTTGGCAGCCATCGTTTTTGCCCTAAAGATGTGGAGACATTTGATGTATGGCGTGACATTTGAAGTACATTCAGATCATCACAGTCTACAGTATCTCTTCACGCAGTCTGAGCTGAATATGCGACAGCGAAGGTGGCTTGAGTTGATCAAAGATTTTGACTTCCCCATCAAATATCATCCAGGGAAAGGCAACGTTGTTGCAGATGCCTTGAGTAGGAAGTCGGAGATTCTCCAGGCTTTGGATAGCCTTTATTTTGTAAGATATGCTCAGCCCGTGGAAGTGCGATTGGTGAAGAACTGTTTGACACTTGCCAGCACAGTGAGTTTTCAGCCTGACATTATTCAGCGCATTAAAGACCAGCAGTTTGAGGATGCGATGTTGAGGCGAATTCGGGATAACATTGCAGATCGACCAGACTTTCGCTTGGAGGGTGAGGTCTTGTATTTCAGGAGCAGATTATGTGTGCCAGCAGTAGATGCTTTGAAGGAGAGTTTGATGACCGAAGCACACCATGCTTGTTATTCTATGCACCCTGGAAGTACGAAGATGTACCGAGCGCTCAAGGACAGATTCTGGTGGAATAATATGAAGAGAGAAATTGCTGGGTTTGTTGCCAGATGTTTGACTTGCCAAAAGGTGAAAGCTGACCATCAGAGACCTCCAGGTTCCTTACATCCATTGCATATCCCCCAGTGGAAATGGGAGCACATTACGATGGACTTTGTTTCAGGTTTACCCCTGACGAGCAAAAAGAATAGTGCCATTTGGGTAATCGTGGATAGATTGACGAAGACAGCCCATTTTCTTCCATTCAAGAAAGGCACGACATTTTCTGAGATGGCGAAGAAGTTCGTTGATGAGATCGTTAGACTACATGGTACGCTTGTATCGATTGTGTCTGATCGAGATAGCCGCTTTGTTTCTTCATTTTGGAGAGCATTTCAGGAGGCCATGGGAACGAAGTTGAGCTTTAGTACGGCGTATCACCCACAGACTGATGGACAGTCAGAACGAACTATTCAGACGCTCGAAGACATGTTACGGGCCAGTGTACTGAATTTTGAGAAAGAATGGGATCTGCATCTCTCGTTGTGCGAGTTTGCGTATAACAATAGTTTCCACGAGAGTATTGGAATGGCACCATATGAAGCTTTGTATGGATGGAAATGTAGAAGTCTTGTTTGCTGGGAAGAAGTTGGAACAAGGAGTTTCCACGGACCGACGATCATTGCTGAGACCACAGAGAAAGTTCAGAAGGTCATTGACAATTTGAAGATTGCCCGATCGAGACAGAAGAGCTATGCAGATACGCGAAGAAGAACATTAGCATTTCAGGTTGGTGATTGGGTATTTTTGAAGGTCTCACCGATGAAAGGTACGGTACGGTTCGGTCAAAAAGGCAAGTTAGCGCCAAGATATGTGGGTCCATTTGAGATTAAGAGCCGGATTGGCGATTTAGCGTACAGATTGATTCTTCCCGTGGAGTTTTCTGGAGTACATGACGTCTTCCATGTATCAATGCTTTGCAAGTATGTTCGAGACCCGACGCATGTGATTCGTTACGATGATATTCAGATGCAACCGAATGCGTCATACGTTGAGCGTCCGCTCCGTATTGTTGGGACTAGAGAACAGCTCTTGCGCACGAGGACTATTCGATGGGTCAAGGTACTCTGGGAACATCATGGACCTGATGAGGCCACGTGGGAATTAGAAGATCAGATGGCGCGTCAGTATCCTTACCTTTTCGCTCAGGTACGCATTCATTCCGAGGACGGAATGATGTCTAAGTGGGGGAGGATGTAACACTCCGACCCGAGTTGATCCGGATTAGTGGGTAATTGCGTGCGATTTTGTCGTTAAGTGTGTTTTGGCTTTGTTTTCCTTTGGTTTTGAGTCTTGGAGAGATCGTTTGGGTTGAGTTGACTTGGTTCAGGTAGTTCGAGCCTTTTTTCGTAATTTTGACTTTTGATTGACTTTGTCAGTTTTGCGTCATTCTGACGTCATCGCATGTATTTCGTTGAGCTTGTCAATCTTCGTAACTGTCTTGGATCCAAATGATTCCGTTTGCTCTCGTTGGACCGTCAGTTGACTCAAACTGACAATTGTGTCATTTGTTTGGATTTATTTGTAATTTGGACTCATTTTACTTATAAATATCCTACCTACTCTACTTCTCTCTCTCGATCGTTCTCAGCAGCAGCTTGTCTCTCTCTCTCTCTCGTCCAGCTCTCTTTCTCTCTTTCCTTCTCGGTTCTGTTGCGTGAGGGAGGAAGAAAGGAGCCAATTGTGTGTGTTTCCAGTGGATTGAGCCAAAGCAATGACGTGATTTCGTCTGTGAGGCAAGTATAAGCACAAGTAGTATGAACACCGATTGATAGTGTTTTGATTGTTTGTATCTTACTTCTTGTTGTAAGCATCAGTGTTAGACAGCCCTCTTGAGTCAGTTCTGCTGTTATCTTCTTGTTTTCAGTCGAATTGTTCGTTTTCTGTATGTCTGTAACTGTTCCAGAAAAATGACTCCGTGCACTCACGGCTACATCGTGAAATGTGCTACGGCTAAGCCGTGAAATGGCTTACGGCTAAGCCGAGACCCAGTCGTAACCCTGACCGTAGAACAGTACAGACTGACATCTGGAAATAACTGAGAGTTGGCAAAAATGCTATTCTTCTATGGCCCAGCCTGATCTAAGCCGTACATTATACTACGGCTAAGCCGTGGACCAGGATACGGCTGAGCCGTAGAGTAAAATACGGTTGAGCCGTAAATACGGATGAGCATTTTAGGGAACCTCGGCTCAGCCGCAGTACAGATTACGGCTAAGCCGTAAGATGCTTCGGCTAAGTCGTAAGGTCACCTACGGCTACACCGTAAGATGCCCGAGAAAGGAATCAAGAAAAGGACTAGGCTTAAGCAAAAGACTATATATGACTTTCATGTTAGAATGTAGCTAACCTGAACATGCCCAATGGAATGTTTGAATGACATGAATGATCTCGAGGGCTGTGAATCATTCATGCCCATTATCCAGTTGTTTGGCACCTCCCCATGGGTGTTGGTTTAAGGGACTTCGGTGCACATTCCAGACACTGCAACACTAGACAATGGTGCATCGGACAACTTAAAACTACATCAACATGCACGGTTAGAAACACTGGATAAATAGGTTAGGATTGGTTTGTAATTGACCTTGATTCGTAATAGTACTCTGATTTGTACAGCATATTGACTTCGGTTATGCCCTCTTATGTGTTCTGCGCTGGACCTCTCGATTCTGTGGGAAATGCAGCAACCCCAGAGCGAAGCCTGGGCGGGACCATTCTATTATTATGTATTGTGTTTTACCATTGCTCCACTGGAGTATTTGAGTCAGTGATTATTGTTATTGGTACTCAATTGTCAGTGTTTCCTTTATTACTTATTCGCATTCAGTATCAGTATCAGTATCAGTATATGTGATGCACTTCCTATTGTTTGTTTAGCGTGATATGTGAGATCTGTATGTGATATGATTGATTGATTGAGGTGCATTATCCGATTTGATTGTGATTGGTATATGGCACTACTGAGCCTCAGCCTTAGGATGCCCGACGGGGTTGACTTTGGTTTAGTTTATGTGTTTTCCTCTGCAGAGTGTTCTGTCTTGGGACTCCGGACCCCGGGAACTAGAGACCCATGCGTACCCTGGCCCGGTCGCTGGTGTTCTCATTCCGATTGCTCTCGAAAGGGAGAAGATGGCCAATGTAGTTGCCACTTTGATTGTTATCCGTTTATGATTCTGATAGCATGCTTATTCATTTGCACAATTGCTTAGTATATGAACATGATTTCTATGGATCTTGCACTGTGACTATTACTCATTATTAGACACAATTCGTGTTATCTTCTTGTGGCTTATGTTTTGCTAAGTCGTTATGCTTATGAGTTGTCTTTGTGTGTTGCAGGCTCAAATCCCTCTCCCGATCCTGCGTCGGTCGACCCGACTCCAGGAGAGGCTCACGAGGCCCCCTCCGGCCTAGAGGAGTGGACTTGATCCATCCTCCAGAGTACGGTTTGCATCATTTTGTCTTCCCCATTCATTGAGTCTGAGTCTATTTGGGGGGATTTTTGCTGTGACTTGTATTGTGGGCTTGATATTTGTATTTTGATTTTTGTAAGCCCCCTTTTTATTGTCATACGTTCTTGTAATTATTCTTGTCATCAGTCTAATGATTTTTGTAATCCATTATGTCTTTTGGTATGTTGTGGTATGCCTTGATACGTACAGCTTCCGCGTACATTGTTTGCACGTGTGAATGATCTCTTGTGTGTGTATACTTGGACGGGGTCTAGGTGTGCATGCACGGGAGTACGTGTGTCATTGGTTAGACTTCCTCTGACCCCCGGTGCCTGGGCTCGGGTTGTGACATATACCACGGGCAGCCTGCCTTTGTCCTTCAGCAAGTAATTTTGCTTCAACCTCACTAAGGGTTACACCCTTTTGAAGGCTAAGGGTTTGAGATACATTTTCCCACGAAGGTGGAAGACTCATCAGCAAGTACATGATCTCAAAATCTTCGTCCATTTCTTTTCCCAAGGCTGCAAGGTTACTATGTCGGACCGACATTTTATCAATGTGATCCCTTATAGATGACCCCTCTGGCATCTTATAATTGACATATGAGCTAAATGCCTCCATCAAATGTGATTTGGAGGTTTCATCATACTTGTCCATGGCATAGTCCCAGATTTCTTTTGCTGTGGTGAAGTGCTCAAACTGTTTCACCAACTCACTAGATATGAATCCGATCAATAAATGCCTTGCTGATTTGTTATCAAAGACCCATTGCTCATGTAATTCATGGTCCTCCTTAGAGGCATCATCAGTGGGCTTAGGGACCGGATTGGATTCAATCACATAAGTTAATCCGTCAAAATGCAGCAACGCTTCCATCCGACGCTTCCACACGGCTAAGTTCTTGCCGCTAAAAATATCAGCCTTTGCAAGATCATGCAGGGCTGATTTGGAAGACATGATTTCTATTTATTTTTAATTAAAGGATGGGTTAAATACCACTGACCGTATGAGGAGAAAACACCACCCTTTTATTTGAATCACTGGATCATCTTCCTTTTGATGCCAATGCGTAGATCTACTCACAAGGATTCCGTAGAAGCAAACGGATCGTCGATCTGACTTCGGACGATCAAGATATCGCAGAAACAATTTCAACCACAAATTTGGTCAAACCTGCCTGTTGACCGATGCTGACATCACTGCTGACGTCACTGCACTGTCTGCTGGGCTTCTGGAGCAGACCCGGGTTGGGTTCACCTGACCCGGAACTAAACTGCAATATACGCTGGGCTGGACCGTCTGCGAACAGGTCGGGTCGAACCTGACCTGACCTGAACTGAACCCGCTGTTGCTCTCTGGGCTGCGCTGCAATCGGGTCGGGTGGAACTTGACCTGACCCGGCCCGAATCCCCTGTCTTCTTCCTTTTTCACTCGTTCTCTGGTTCTGCAACAGAGAAACTGTCCGAGTTCTTCGTCCTCAGCAACGGTCAGGCGGGGGTGGCAGCGGTGGACGGCACCCACTCTGGCGACGTTGCACGGCAAGGCGAACGACGGCGGCGACGGCAGCCGTGGGAAACAAACGCAGTGAGCGAAAAGAAAGGAACGGGGCTCGGTCCGAGTTTCCGGACAGGGATCCGCGGCGGAACGATGGCCTCTCCGACGACGTTGTACAGCAGCGGCAAGCTGCAATCGACGACGGGAGACCGGCAGAGGCTGGCGATGGAGATCCGGTTACAGCAGAGGCAACAGTCGCGAAACCCCTCTTTGTGCTGGTTTTCTTCTCCGGTGACGGCGTGCGACGGCGATGCACGGGGTTGGTTTTGATTTCTGCAACCCGTAGATCTGAGGATACTCCTCGAGATTTAATCCCACAAATCTCTCCCACAAATCTCTCCACGATCCCACGATCCTACCGAATCTCGCTCTGATACCAATTGATAGATCCGGATGAGGAGACTCCGTCACGTGGCCAGAGATCTATTTGCGTTCCGGTGATGGGAAGCTCTATGGATCTCTTCGCCTCTTATCTTTCCTACGGGAATGGAAAGAATAATGATGTTACCAAACCCTAGGGCTCCCATATCCTTATATAGACAAGTCCCGAAGAGTCACACTTACTAGAGACATCTTCCACCAGAAGCCCACATCCACTGATCCTATTGGGAGTCTTATTATGGGGCCCAGATCAAGTCTTACACTAAAGTGGGATTGCATCTCTGTTGGCATCTGCCTTGCTTGATTTGACGTGGGACCCGTGGCATGCAGGCCACACGATTTCCTCCAAGAGAGAGAGAGAGAGAGAGAGAGAGAGAGAGAGAAACTTTGTGCATAATCTTGATGTTCCAACATAATCTCCAAGCTTGAACTTGCAAGCTGCGTTGTTTAAATTACAAGATATTTTCAAGGTATTTGCTTTGGTTCTTTCCTCATCAAGGAAAGAATAGTCATACTCAACATATCTAGCGGCCTGCATATGGTCATTAATAGATATTCAGTTTCTAGGGTGTCCCATAACATAATCATTATGCACAACACAAGATAAAATGTTTGCTTTGGTCATTCATTTGGACTCAAATGATCCCGCGTACTAGTATAGTCTCACTGTATCATGTCTGACATCACATGTGTTGATGTCAATACAAATACTTGTAGGACACTTGTAGTTGTAGCTTTAGCTGATTCTTATGTGGTGCTTTTCAAAAAAAAGAAAATCCAAGATTATTTTCCCACTGTAATTGTAAGTTATTAATAGTACTATTGTAGACATACTTTCAGTAAAGTAAGGACTAATTTATATTAAAAACAGAATAACCGAGTCTGGTACAAGTATAAAAATAGCATAAAAGAGGAAGTAAAACAATACAGTAAACCATAAAATAAGAAAAAAACTACATGCAGCCAAAACTTGTAACAAAATTGTCTCCTAGACTGCTGGAGACCCATGTTTGAAGCATCATTTGTTTCAGCACTTGTTGGAAACACCTTTTTTCAGTCAACTCATCATCTGCATGTTTATCACTTGCTTCTGGACATATAGAATGTGTGTATCAGGTGCTAAACTGTCTCTGAATATGTTGAAAGATGGTGGACTGAACTTTGCTAAAGCTTCTGCTATCCTGTTTGCATTTCTGTTGCAGTATTCAGATTTTCAACAGTGGATATGTTTCAAGGAAGAGCTGGTTTGATATGTTTCAAGGAAGAGCTAGTTTTCTTCCAGGTAGACATTAAATCCCATGAGAACCTCTCATTTGTAAGTAGGCCTCTATTCATAAAAAGTGGAGCTCCTTCAAAAATGTTATTGGCTTTCTGTAGGTTAAGAGCCCTTTCAATGCCTTTAAACAATTATTACCATATATATTTGGTGAATGCAAGGCTGAGTATTTCAATTCAGCAGTGTACGTACTTCCGTAGTATCAATAGACTGAAAATTCTTGCAAATAATTCATATGTGACTACTAAAAATCCCAAATAGGATTTCCTTAGGAGTTTAATAGGATGAAAATTCTGAGCTATTACGATACCAGTGGCCTTGGCATCCTCTAGTTTTTGAAAACCTTAGGTATTTTTACATGTGGCCTCTCATAATTTTTTTTTTTCACATAGTAGCTCCCTCAAGAAAAAAAGTTCCTACCCTCATACCTGTGGCTCCAAGTAATTGACCAAATCTTCATATAGTGGTTGACTATAGATGGTCCTTGTAAGTATTTTTGTGCTGGCAAATTCATGGGTTGGACAAAACTTGAGTTTATTAGTGTTGTATTTTACATATCTTTAAGTATAGACAATGGTTTGAGTCGCCGGATGCACTGAAGTGAAGAAATAAAAAAAAACGACAAATTGAAGTGTTTTCTATGGATAATATGGATTAAAAAGGTCATATCTCACAAATTGAGCATTGGATATGGGCATGCGACCTATTATTGAAAAGCTCATTTCGAGAGGATTCCGTAGAGCCCAAGATTGCTTCAATTGGAGCTGAAACGAGAAAGTTATGGCCTCCGGAAGTTTACAGGAAAATGTTGAAATTTTCATCCGGGCAAAACCTTAATCCGACCAGTCGGGCAATTTATTTGACCAGTCGGGCAAGTGCAGAAAGTGCACCGACTTGCGATTTTTCAGTCCGAATTGAAAGGAAACTTATCTGTTTGATGTCAACTCCTTTTCTAATCGTATTATACTTATGAGGCATGAATTTGGAGCTATAAAAGAGGGTTCTCTCTCAACCCTAAGGAGAAGAATACAGATCTCAATATTCTAAGAAGAAGATTATTATTGGAGATCACTTTCTCTAGAGTTCTTCCATTGGAGAGTTAAAGGGCTGAAGTTCTGCTCTAGAGATCATTGTCTTCTACTTCTCTGAGTGTAGAAGATTCCTTTGAGGAGTCAAGTACAACATCTAGAAGGCGTCTAGGTGTCTTGGATCTATCACAGAGAATTGCAGAGGGTCGTTGCAGCAGAGAGCTGTGTAGGGGAATCACAAGGTCTTTAGGTTGAGAAGCAACTAGATAAGGGTTGTAAGTATTCTCTTGTAACTGTAGTATGATTCATAGTGCTTGATTCTTGATTGTGGTTTTTTCCCGTTTGGGTTTCCATGTAAAATCTATGTCTTCTTATAGTATGTGCTTGTGGTTTGATTTATTTTCATTGCGTAGTTGATTGTTTGCATACATATAATTAAGATTGACATTAATCCATTCTAGAGGATCTCTCCCTAGAAACCTTCGAGTGATATCAGAGCGGGTTACACTAATTTGTTGTATTTGATCCTAATGGATATTTAGAATGATACTCAATCAAGAAGGCACATCCACTGTGAAGCCTCCATTGTTTGATGGCTCAAATTATGTTTATTGAAAGCAAAGGATGATTGGGTCCCTCAAGTCCATTGATGATGAAGTGTGGGATAGTGTTGAATAAGGTTATTCAAAACCTACTATTATTGCTGATAGGCAAACTGTTGCTAAACCTAAAGCCCAATGGACTAAGGAAGAAACGCATAACTTCAATTGTAATAATAAGGCCGTGAATGCTATTTATAATGGAGTGTATGCTGATGAGTTTCGTCGGATTTCCACTTGTAAAATTGTAAAAGAAGCATGGGATGTTTTGCAAACTGTTTATGAGGGTACTGATACTGTCAAGCAAGCAAAGTTGCAAAGGTTAAATCAGGCCTTTGAAACCATTGTAATGGAAAAAGAAGAAACCTTTAATCAGTTTTATGCTAAGCTGAATGATATTGTCAATTCTATTTTCAATTTGGGTGAAGTAATCCCTGAAAGTAAAATTGTCAAGAAGATTCTAAGGTCTCTTCCTTTAAAGTTTGATTCAAAGGTAGATGCTATTGAAGAGAATAAGAATTAAGATACCCTCACAGCGAATCAGTTGGTTGAAAATCTTCAGACTTTCAAACAAAACCGTTTAAATAAGGGAAAATCAGCAAAGAATAAAGATTTGGCTTTTAAAGCTTTCAAAGAATCCATGAAGTAATCTGCAAAGAAAATTGAAACTTATTCGCATTCTGATGATGATATCACTGAGTTAATGATTCAGTTTCAAAAACTTATGAAGGCTAAGAAAGCTAAGTGGAAGGGATCAAAATCTGAAAAGAAGACGTCATTAACCAAGATTAAGTGCTTTAATTGTCAAGGTCTTGGTCATTATGCCAGTGACTGTCCTAACAAGAAAAAGAATCCCAAGTACAAAGCTCTAAAAACTTAGGATGATGATTCTTCAGAAGAAAAGAAAGACCCTGAACCTGATTCGAAGGATATTGTGAATGGCAAGTTTGTCGCTGTTATGGCTAGATCCACTGTGTCAGATGCCAGTTCTACTGCAGATACTGCTGATATTGCACTTTTCGATGAATAAGATGATTAGGAAGCAAAATATGGGATTTTACTGGACAAGTCTATGTAGATGAGCAAGTTATTTGAAAAAATGCTCTCAGGTGGAAAGTAAAGATTTTGTCTCTTAAAAAAGAGTTAGAGGATGCCAAATCACATGTTCATCTGTTAGAAAGACAAAAGAATTCCATGGTTGATAAGCTGACTACTGAGAGTCATAAGTATGGTTTACTGGAAGATGAGTTTAAGAAGGTTGTGCAAGAGTTTAAAACCTTGAAAACTGACTTCAAGACTGTTCAAGCTGAAAAAGAAGACCTTGCTGGGAAACTGAAGATTGCATTATCTGAACTGGATTCTATAAAAGCATTTCTGAATAAGCTGAATATTGGTTCAAAGATACTAGATGACATTTTATATATTAAGAAGCTGCTTAATGACAAGCGCGGTCTTGGTTTCAATGATGGTGCATCTACTTCAAAATCTAAAGGTAACTCTGTTTTTGTTAGAAGTATTGCACACACTGCTCCACATGTTGCACATATTCATAATGTAATGAGTAGTTTACAAAAGAAGAATCTGTCACGTCTTGCATGAACATCCACTTGTCATCACTGTGGAGTTAAAGGACACATTCGTCTCCATTGCATGAAGCTGCATGTTTTGTCAAAGTATAAGCAATGGTGGAAACAATTGTCTGAGCCAAATGTCAAGACAAGAGCTATTTGGGTTAGGAAATCTGATTTACCTCCAGAAGTTGCTCACACTTTGCTGAAAGATCATACTACACATGTGTGGGTGGCTACTGATTACGCTTAAAAATGGTGTGGAAATGTGTAATGGATTGAATGTCTAGCATTCACGTACTTTAAGCATTAAAAAGAATGGGAATTAACTATAGTTCATCATTAATTTTCCTTTGTTTACATGGGTTCTAATGCCCTGATCACTGGGATGCAGGTTTTTTACACGAGTTTTAAAAGTCTACAACCCCTCCCTCAAGTTTTAGATGTGATCACAATTTGGAAAATACAAGCAAGTGTATTCAACATAGAAAACAATGCAAAAAAAGAGGGAAAACGGGGGTGACCATGACCCATGGTCACTGCCCTAGGCCGGTGACCGTGGCTCATGGTCACTGGCATCACTGGCACCTATCAGTGACAGTGAGTCACGGTCACTGACAGACAGTGACAGTGCGGTTACTGTTTGCCTCCGTTTCTTGTGTTGTTCGTGCTGGTTCTTCTTTCAAACTTTTTTGAAGTGCTGGAACTCCTTCTCATGACTCTTGGGGTTTGAATAACCATTGAGAAGATCGAATTCAACCATGGAAATTAATTGAAAACTTTGTAATTCATCATTCATGTTTACGGACTGTCTTTTGTTCAAGTCCGAAGAGGGTATCATTGGAAGCCAAAGTTGTGTCATTCTAAACCCATAGCTTTCAAGGAACAAAATGAAGCCCAAAGGCATTTGCTTACAACCTTTGTAATGGCCATGAAAGCCCCCCGAATGAGAAAAACAAAGATAACAACGTCATCCTTCGAATAGACATCAATGCATGGACATGGTTCTTTCTTTAGCCACCCCCTTTTCTCCTCCTCCCCTGAACCTTCTTGCTCACCTTGATAATTAAGAAAAAGAAGGGAAAAGGTCGTGGAATATTGCTGTCCTCTTGCTTGAATGCTTTTGATTGCCTTTTGTGTTCTTGAAATTCTCTGTGTGTTCATTCTGTCTCTTTCCTTCAAACACTACCCTTTTTATAGAGCATTCAGGTGGTTTTTTGGCGGTTCCAGGGAGTTGAGGGGAGTTGTGGGAAGTTACACTTTGAAAGGAAGTGGAGAAAAACTATCCAAAATCATAGGAAGTGTCCTTTGGGGTTAGTGACCGCAGCCGCGGTCACGGACAAAGCCTAATTTCGGGCTTTTGCATTTGTGACCCATTTTCGCCTGGTTGGGGTCCAAACGAAGTCCAATAGCCACGAAACTTGGAAGGATGCTTCTTGACAGTATTTAAACCATGTCATAAAAGTTTCAGCTCATTTTAACCATCTGAAGTTGGTCAACTCCCTTGATGAACAGGCCGCGGTCACGGACAAGGCCTAATTTTGGGCTTTTGCATTTGTGACCCGTTTTCACCTGTTTGGGGTCCGTACGAAGTCCAATCTTCATGAGACTTGAAGGGATGCGTCTTAACACTATTTTAAGTGTGTCATAGAAGTTTTAACCTGTTTTGACCTTCTGAAATTGGTCAACTCTCCAATTGGCTTTTTATGAAAGTGGGCCCTTGTTTCAGCTGCTTGAAGCCCAAATGGCCTCAGTTTGGTTTGAAACTTGGAGAGACTGATGTCAGGGATATCTTGGAGTATTCCTCTAAATTTCATCAGATTTGGATTTGGGGAAGTAGGATTTCGAAGAGTGGCCTATTCATTGCATGTGTTAAGTTACTATTCACCCCGCATTGTAGGTAGTTAGCTTGTTTTCTACCTGAATGACGTCCAATTGACTTAAAACTTTGGAAGAGTAACTTCGAGCATTCTTTGAGCGTTTGTTCTGAATTTCATCAGCTTTGGCCTCCTGGAAGTAAGATTTTAGCTAGTGACCTCCATAACTCGGGGTCATTGTTCTCTAAGCTGACATGCAGTGAAAGTCAGACCAAACGGAGTTTTTCGACTTAAAAATTTTCAAAATATCTGCTGAGCATAACTGAAGCTTCGCGCCCAAATTTCATCAATTTTGGACATCGGGAAGCAGGACTTTGGTCAGTAACCCCATGGCTTGGGGGGGGACTGACCCCAAGTTGACATGCTTGTAGCTTTTGGGTCAAATGATGTCTGTTTATCTTGAAACTTTGTAGGGCCTCTCTTGAGCATAATTTGAGCTTCCTTTGAGAGTTTCAACTGGTTTGATCTTTGCGAGGTTTCGCTTTGTACTGAGACCCACAGAGCATAGTATATAACCATCTAGACTGAGTTTGGATCCGAATGATGTCTAAATGCTTTGAATCCTTGAAGGATAGTCTTCAAATGTACTTGAAAGCATTTCATTGAATAGGAGATTGCTTCAACATGTGGAAGTGCTAGGTCCCATAGTGATTCCCAAGAAGCTAACAAATAGCCTTCGAAGCCTGACTTGAACTGAAATGAGGTCCAAATGCTTTGAGAACTTTGGAATTTTATAATCCAAGGCTTGTAGTGTCTTTGTTACATTATTTTTAATTTTTTATGGGTCAACAAGTGTCCCCTCGAGGTGCAATGATTATAGTGTAATAATTATTGTACCTCGAAATAGCCAATCTGTGGTAATGATGGATGATTTGATGAAAAGACAGTTTGTCAAGGTAGGTTGTAGACCTAAACTTGAGATTTGGAAAATTTTGATAAAAACCATGAAGGGTTTGATACTGAAATTTTAAAAAAACATAAAAAATCTGAATTTCTTTGCCTTGTTTTCATAGATATCAAAAGTAGCATCTCCGTGGGGACTGTGGGGAACACCCACAAAAGAATCCATTAGGTATTTAGAAAATTCAGAAGTTTATAAAATTCTATTTGGATTTTGGAAATGGATTTGATTCTCTTTTGACATATTGGTCACAGATATCCAGAGTGGTATCTCTGTGGGGATGTGGGGAATACTTACAAAAAAAGGATCCCTAAGGTTTTAAGAAAATCAAAGGTTTTAGTTTAAAATGGATTTGAGTTTGGATTTTCATGGATTTTTGGTTCATTTTCAAAAATCAAAGTTTTAGGTTTTGACCTGGCTTAACATGATTCAAAATGAGATGCAATTTTGAAAGAGAATGGCTTTTTGGCTTTTGTAGATTTTGATCTAAAACAATTTGAAATGACAAATTTGGTTCAAGATTGGGTTTGTCCCAGGATGAACTTAAAACTTGGATTAGGTTGGCTTTCAAGAAAACAAATATTTTTGTTTGGGGCAAAATGCCCAAAGTGGGTTCACCATGTTATGTCTTGAAATAGAGCCAGAACTTCGGCTGTGAGGAACATTGCAACCATAAATCATCACATTGTAACAATAGCTTTCATCCTTGAAAGTTGACGTTCTGAAGCTTCGAGGCACCATAGATGGCTTAGAAAAGTCTAGTTCAAAGAACCAGGCCTACGAAGAGTGCATTCTTGCCAAAGTAAAGGCGAAGCAGACAACCTTGAACGACTTTGTTCAATTCCTTGAAAGTGAAATGAGCATCAAACTGAATGAAATTGACGTTGATGCGGTTGTCCTAGCTTATCCAAGCTATAAAGGTAATGTCCTGAAGGAGGCAACTTGAGAAGTTCTTAGACTAGATTTTATCGCCGCAGCTTCTTGTATGACTCTTTTATCTTGATCAGCCTGGGTGGCCATGTATACATTGACTTCATTCTTTGCACTTAAACTTCAAATGAATATCAATGGAAAAACTTTTCTTTTCCTCCATTTTGTCATTGGTATAGGTGTTTGGTTTGATTTTGTGTGGATGTTTAATGTGGTTTGTATGGATGGTTTGTTTGGTTTGGTTTTCTCAGACTTGTATGAGGGTGTGATTTGCGATCTTTCGGATTCACAAATCGAAAATAAGGGAGTCATATAGGTAGATGTTATACAGTGCCCATGTGTGAGGCTTTCTCCAAGGTCCATGACTTGATCCTTTTAGTGTCGAAAGGGGTCAAACAAAGTGGATGTTATCCGGTGCCCATGTGTGAGGCTTTCCCCGGGATCCTTGACTTATTCCTTAGGACAAAGATTTGGTTTTGTTTTTTTTTTTTTTTTTAAGATTTTGGTTATACAGGGTCTGCAAAAAGACTTGTTCTATATAATCGAAGGTAATCGTATAGGGTCTACAAAAAAGACTTGTTTTATACAACTAAGAATTAGCTATATGGGTTCTGCAAAAGGACTTATTCCACACAACTGAGTTTTGCTATATAGGGTCTACAAAAAGACTTAATCTATATAGCAGAATGTTACAAGGGGTCTTGTAAGAACATTATCCAAGTAACGAAAGTTTGACTAGAGGAGTCGAAAGACTTGATCCTTGTAGTCATTTTATACAAATCTGAGGGATTTTGGTTACGAGTCATAGGTTGTGAGGCTCGAAACTAGAGGATTTTGATTTTGATTAGGAGTCACAGTTGTGAGGCTCAAAACCAGAGCATTTTGATTTTGGTTAGGAGTGAGAATGTACACTGTACATAGTTTGGGTACATTGTACATGGTTTGGGTGTACCAATGACATTCAAGTATAGTATTTCTTGAGAAGTTTTCCATTGATAAGCACCATGCATTTGTCTCCTTTGAGTGTGAGGAGTGCGTGTGCACCATTGGAGTAAACCTTGTCGACAACAAAAGGTCCTTCCCATTTGAATTCGAATGTGCCTTTTGACATGTGTGTGGAGAACGTTAGCCTTTTAACTACAAGGACTAAGTCTCTTTTCTTGTAAGCTCTGTATTCTGACCCTCTTGTCAAAAGATCCAGTCATATGAGCTTGATAGAGCTCGATGCTTTGTCAAGCAGCAAGCCTCGTTTCACCAAGGTTTTCCAACTCTTAAAGTCTGAGCTTGGCATTCTTTTCTCTAGTGTATTTATTCATCATAGTTACCCGAAGAGAAGGAAGTTGAATTTTTACAGGTATCACAGCTTCACAGTCATAAACCAAAAGATATGGTGTTGATTTGCTCAGACCACGAACAGTAGTTCTATATGCCCAAAATGCTTTGGGAAGTTTGATACTCCAATACTTTTGTTGTCAGAGACCATTTTCTTCAAAATTTTGTAAATGGTCTTATTGAAAGCTTTAGCAAGTCCATTAGCTGCAGTGTTATATGCCGTGGAGGGACAGCATTGGATTCCGCATTTGTCATAGAATTAGTTTTGACATTTTGATGTCTTAGAATGTGGTGAAATTCGATTAGCACAAATCTCTCCTTGATTTCACAAGCTTTGTTGAAGAAAGGAAGCATGTCTGGTTTCCTCACTTTATGTTTGAGATTCATTTGTTTGATCACAAGTTGCAAATCTCCATATAGTGATACCGGATTCCAAAGTTAGCTCGAGACCCATTATCAATGTCATATACTCCACCACATTATTTGAACATGACTTGATTGATGAGAAGGAGTGAGGGACGTGGAATCTTTTTGGGCTGCAGAAAAAGATCCCAACCCTGGAAATTAGATCTCCAAATTCATTTGTCCTAGAAGCCCCATCAAAGTGTGTGATCCAATATAAGTTTAGATCAATAGTGGGTTTCCATATTTGTTTAATGAAGAAGACTGGTTCATCAAGGAGATTGTCTCTGAATTCAGAATTCTTCGAAAGTGGATGCTCTACTAGGAAGCCAGTAAGAGTTTGTCCTTTCACTACCTTTACAGCAGTATATCTAATGTCATGTTGAAAGAAAATAATAGATCATTTGGATATATGATCACCCAGTGCACCGGCCTTTGTCACAAATGCCTTCAGTGGATTAGTGTTGGAAACCAAATACATTTCATTAGAAATAATCTAGTGGTGTAGTTTCCTCATTTTTCTTTTGAGCTGGCAATGCCCCTAGAGAGTGATCAAGAGCTCGAATGTAGAGGATGAGAGGTTTGCCTGGAATTGAGGCTGAAAGGATCGGTGGGTTTATGAGATACCATTTGATATTTTCACAAGCTTTATCCCACACAAATGTAATTCCTTTCTTCATGAGTCTACGCTTCTCAGATAAGTTTGAGATGAACTGGCAAATGTAGGCAAGTTTGCCCTGCAATCTCTTAAGTTATTTTAGAGTTCTCAGAGAAGGCACATTCAATATAGCTTTGACTTTGACTGATCTCTTTAAGAGTCAGTTTTGCATTAGTGGTAACTTCAACCAATCGGGCCAGAGACTTAGTTTTATGATAAGTATGATAGCCTTGATTTCTGGTCGTAAATTGGTTTTGCACATTTCGATCGTTGCCCTTTGAGATGGTTGTTCCAAGCATTTATAGGATAATGCTCTCCATCTATTAATAAAGGCCTGTGCAGTTTCATTGTCTCCCTACCTTGTACTGCTGAGCATAGCAAAGGTAACTGTTTGATCCTCCTCCTGAAAATGGAGTAAGAACTTCTCTTCTATGATTGGCCATGTCATGAAGGAAAGTTCTAGTAATTGTTTGTACCAATCGAAGGCAACTCCTTTCAATGTACCGATGAATAATCTTATTTTTAGTGCATCTAACTCTGTCAGGTTTCCAAGGAGTGATTTGAAATGCACAATATGCTGATATGCTGACCCCTTCCCATGGTATGGTTGGAAAGTCGGAAGTTTATGATCTGGTCGAAATGAAACCAGATAAAATTCCAGAGGATACTTAGGTGTAATACTTTTCTTTTTCATCTTGGTCTCCACTTTTGATTTTGTCAGTATCTCTTTAACTTCTTTATAGGTTACATGTTTTTCAAGATCTGCATGATGACCAAGGATTGATAAATAATCACCACCAGTAAAACCTGCAGCTATCACCTTGTTTGTTAAGGACTTAAATTGAGCTATGAGAAGGTCAATTTTAGTGTCATTCTTCATGATCATTGCTTGTTCTCTTCTGTTAGGAAAAAGAGGATTTGTTTGAGCTTCAATCGGACCACCTAGCTTATTTGTTTAGATTTTCAATTGGGCAGTTAAGTGGTTGATCATAGCTCCTTATTGTTTGACAACATCACTGACATTGTCATCTTCATTTTTACCAGTATCTTTTTCGTCGGCATCTTTACTTCCACTAGCATCGTCATTTTCATCCTTATTAGTTCCACTCCCCTCAGCCATAAACATAATGTACTGACGGGGATAAGATGATGTTAATGGCTGAGGAGTGTATTGACTATCCATTGCGTTCAAGATAGAGAAAAGATCATGGTCAGAATCAGTTTCGACATGACCCTCAAAAGTACTACTTGAATGGGAGTTCGAATCAGACCCTGTGATTGAGTCCGAGTCATACTCCGAGTAATTCTTTGAATTGAACCTGACCTGACCATGAAAGATGAGGTCAAGTCCAGATCATCTTCTTTAACCACCCATTTTCGAGTAATCTTGCACTGCGATAGCTTCTGAGTTTGACTATTACAGTGGGCTAAAGCTTTCTTCTTTATTTGGTTAGCCATCCGGACTGCCAAGGCTTGATCTTTAAACCTGATAACCAGTGGCCTGGAAGTGCTAGCAACTCATTCCCAATCCATGGAATCAGAAGTGGAAAGTGAAACGATGTCAATAGCACCCCTCTTGTTCTTTTTCTTTTGCTCCTTCTTTTGTTGGAGCAAATCCTTGAAACGAGGGAGATCAGTCGAATTATTGATGACCAGTCGCTCAACTTGCTTTTTGTTTTTAGCACCATGTGATAAGTCCTAGGGTGAAGATGGCAGGGATGGTCCCACAATGATGGAGGGTAGACGCCTCCCACCAAACCTCCGTCCCTCTTTTTGAGTCAGAAGGTAAAAGGTATTCTCTTCAAGTGTGGCTAAGGGTTTGTTCTCAGCCTTATTGGATTTTGGAGTGTGTGGTTGAGGTGACCACGTGCTGTATCTTGGGATGGATGCACCCCTCGGGGCCTTCTTACTAGTTAGGAACTGCCAGAGGTCCTCTAGTGTTTGCTTGGTAACAACTCACTGTTTGGGTCAAGTAGGTGATGACTTTAAGCATTGAGCAGTCATTGAATATGACTTGCCAAGTGTCACCGACTTATGATCCGTGAATTGGACCTGCCTTGCCCCCAGACGAGGCTTGGTGATATGAAGCTTGCTACTTTCTGACTTTAACTTGTGATTTGGTTCCTCCTGAACCTTGTTAAAAACTCCAAAATGGATTCTGGGTATATTTGGAAACCCAGGATTTGGGAGTCTCAGTCTTCTTGATAGATTTAGGGGTGACCCATTTGGATTAACTAAAGTCATGGAGCCTGTTGGAGTAGAGAGTCTTTGGAAGACTAAGACTTTCGACGTAGGGGCAGTAGAGTCCATTCAAGCCTTTTTTGGTGCTCTTACAGTTGATTTGTTTTGGTTCATGGAGATTTTAAAGAGCCTCTCTTTGGCCTCATTAAAAGTGATGATTAGGAAACCCATGATGTCTCTGTAAAAAGAAGTCCAATGGACTATATTGGTGGTATAACCAACATGTCTGCTTCTTGGGCTAGCTAGAATGGTTTATAGATGCCATCTGAACTAACATGGTTTTGAACCAGAATGGTTAGATATAGGTATAAATCCCATCTCATTGTGTTATACTAACTGTCTTAGCTGTTAGAATTTCTGCAGCATTTCAGAACTATATAGTCAGACTTCAAAGCATGCTAAGCTGACTAGACCTGGCTACCATAATTTTGGCAGCATTTCAGGGCCATCAATGTCAGACTTATAAGCAAGAGAGGGTTGAATCTAATCAAAGGAATAGGGCCCATAGGATCGAGCCTGCACCACTACCACAATGATCAAACAGGATCCATTAGTGCATGACGCCGGACAGTGCATAACTGCAATGTCATTGGTCTTTTCACTGATTTAATAAAACATTTATTTGGGTCAAAGCCCCTTAGACTGAAACACCACTCTTCTAAAGCATGAAAGGGTGTGATTTGGTCCATGCACATGAAGGTGCAAGTTCCCTCAACTAAATCTTTCAATTAAATGGCAAAAGTATGCACTTCGAGGTGCCTAATGCCTTCATTTGAATGATAAAAGAATGCACTTCAAGGTGCAAAATTTCTTCATTAATGTTTCTAAACCCATCGTAGACATCAAAGTCTTACATGGGTGTCTTCAAAGGTCAAACAAGCCATTTTCAACAATAAAACAGGTCAGTGACCATGACCCGCGGTCACTGCCCATTTTTGATCGATTCCCGCGGTCACAGCACTTTTTACACACTTTCCCGCGGTTATAGGCTTTTAGCAGCACTTTTCAGCACAACATTAGCACTTTTCAGTACAATAGCAGCACTTTTCAGCAATTTTTAGCATTTTCATGAGTTTTTAACCAAATTTGATCACAAATTAGGGCAAGAACAATCCCACAGATGGTGCCAATTTTCTGATCACGCTTAAACATGGTGTGGAAATGTGTCATGGATTCAATGTCCGACATTCACGCACTGCAAGTGTTAAGAAGAATGAGAATTAACTATAGTTCATCATTAATTTCCCTTTGTTTACATGGGTTTTAATGCCCTGACCACAGGGATGCAGGTTATTTACACGAGTTTTCAAGGTCTACAGCCCCTCCCTCAAGTCTTAGATGTGAATACAATTTGGAAAATACAAGAAAATGTACATAACATAGAAAATAATGCAAAAAAAAAAGGGAAAATAGGGGTGATTGTGACCTACGGTCACTGTCCCAGGCCAGTGACCGTGGCTTACGGTTACTAGCAGTTGCTAGTGACCATGGCTCACGGTGATTGGCACCTGTCAGTGACCGTGAGTCACGGTCATTGACAGACAGTGACAGTGCGGTTACTGTTTGCCTCCGTTTCTCGTGTTGTTCGTGCTGGTTCTTCTTTCAAACTTTTTTGAAGTGCTGGAACTCCTTCTCATGACTCTTGGGGTGTTGAATAACCATTGAGAAGATCGAATTCAACCATGGAAATTGATTGAAAACTTTGTAATTCATCATTTATGTTTACGGACTGTCTTTTGTTCAAGTCTGAAGAGGGTATCATAGGAAGCCAAAGTTGTGTCATTCTAAACCCATACCTTTCAAGGAACAAAATGAAGCCCAAAGGGGCTTGTTCATAACCTTTGTAATGGCCGAGAAACCCCCTCAAATGAGAAAAACAAAGATAACAACGTCATCCTTCGAATAAACATCAATGCATGGACATGGTTCTTTCTTTAGCCACCCCCTTTTCTCCTCCTCCTCTGAACCTTCTTGCTCACCTTGGTAATTGAGAAAAGGAGGGGAAAAGGTCGTGGAATGCTACTGTCCTCTTGCTTGAATGCTTTTGATTGCCTTTTGTGTTCTTAAAATTCTCCGTGTGTTCACTTTATCTCCTTCCTTCAAACACTACCCCTTTTATAGAGCCTTCAGGTGGTTTTTTGGCAGTTACAGGGAGTTGAGGGGAGTTATGGGAAGTTAAACTTCAACAGGAAGTGGAGAAAAACCATCCAAAATAGCAGGAAGTGTCCTTTGGGGGTCCGTGACCGCAGCCGCGGTCACGGACAAGGCCTAATTTCGGGCTTTTGCATTTGTAAACCGTTTTCGCTTGTTTGGTGTCGAAATGAAGTCCAATCGCCATGAAACTTGGAAGAATAATTCTTAACACTATTTTGACCATGTCATAAAAGTTTCATCTTGTTTTGACCATCTAAAGTTGGTAACTCCCTTGATGAACAGGCCGCCGTCACATATAAGGCCCAATTTCAGGCTTTTGCATTTGTGACCCGTTTTCACTTGTTTGGGGCCCGAACGAAGTCCAATCTTCACGAGACTTGGAGGGATGCTTTTTGACACTATTTTGAGTGTGTCATAGAAGTTTTAACCTGTTTTGACCTTCTAAAATCAGTCAATTTTCTAGTTGACTTTTCATGAAAGTGGGCCCTTGTTTCAGCTATTTGAAGCCCAAATGACCTTGGTTTGGTTTGAAACTTGGAGGGACTGATGGCAAGGACATCTTGGAGTATTCATATAAATTTCATCAGCTCTGGATTTGGGGAAATAGGATTTCGAACAGTGGCCTATTCATTGCATGTGTTAAGTTACTATTCACCCTGCACTGTAGGTAGTCAGCTTGTTTTTCCCCCGAACGACATCCAATTGACTTAAAACTTTGGAAGAGTAATGTCAAGCATTCTTTGAGCATTTTTAAGAATTTAATCAGCTTTGGCCTCCGCGAAGTAAGATTTTAGCTAGTGACCTCCATAACTCGGGGTCACTGTCCTCTAAGCTAACATGTAGTGAAAATCAGACCAAACGGAGTCCTTTCAACTTGAAAATTTTTCAAAATATCTTCTAAGCATAACTGAAGCTTCATTCTCAAATTTCATCAATTTTGGACATCGGGAAGCAGGACTTCGGTCAGTAACCCCATGGCTTGGGGGGGGGGACTGACCCCAAGTTGACATGCTTGTAGCTCTTGGGTCAAATGATGTTTGTTTATCTTAAAACTTTGTAGGGCCTCTCTTGGGCATAATTTGAGCTTCCTTTGAGAGTTTCAACTAGTTTGATCTTTGCGAGGTGCCCTTTTGTACTGAGACCCACAGAGTACAGTATATAACCATCTAGACCGAGTTAGAATCCGAATGATGTCCAAATGCTTTGAATCCTTGAAGGATAGTCTTCAAATGTACTTGAAAGCATTTCATTAAATAGGAGATTGCTTCGACATGTGGAAGTGCCAGGTCCCACATTGATTCCCAAGAAGCTAACAAACAGCCTTTGAAGCCAGACTTGAACTAAGATGAGGTTCAAATGCTTTGAAAACTTTGAAATTTTATAATCCAAAGCTTGTAGTGTCTTTGTTGCATTATTTGCAATTTTTTATAGGTCAACAGCTACATGCGAAAAACCCTAATTAAGATGATCAAGCTCCCATCCCCAGTGCTGTAATCAAGGGGGAGCTGTAATCAAGGGGGAGCTACTACTGGATCCAGGTTAACAACTTTGCTGCATGATGATCATTTGCTTTGTCAATTATGGACAAAAGGAGGAGATATTGCATTCAGGAGGAGAATGGAATTTTTGTGCATTTTGAAGATAGATGGAGCTGGAGATGATTTTTTTTTGTATCTGATACAAAGCTAAAGGTAAAATTTATTTTTTTTATTTCAATTTACTCAATGTTAAATGTATTTTTAGTTTTATTTTTGGGTAGATTGAATGTATAAGAAGTTTTGTCCATGAATTGCCAAAGGGGGAGATTGTAAGTATTTTTGTGTTGGCAAATTCATGGGTTGGACAAAACTTAAGTTCATTAGTGTTGTATTTTACATATCTTTGAGTATAGATAATGGTTTGAGTCGCCAGATGCACTGCAGTGAAGAAATAGAAGAAAAAGTGACAAATTGAAGTGTTTTCTATGGATAATATGGATTAAAAAGGTCATATCTCACAAACTGAGCATTGGATATGGCCATGCAACCTACTGTTGAAAATCTCGTTTCGAGAGGATTCCGTAAAGCCCAAGATTGCCTCAATTAGAGCTGAAACGAGAAAGTTATGGCCTCCGGAAGTTTACAGGAAAATGCTGAAATTTTCATCCGGGCAAAACCTTAATCCGACCGGTCAAGCAATTTATTTGACCAGTCGGGCAAGTGCAGAAAGTGCACCAACTTGCAATTTTTCAGTCCGAATTGAAAGGAAACTTACCTATTTGATGTCAACTCCTTTTCTAATCGTATTATACTTATGAGGCACGAATCTGGAGCTATAAAAGAGGGTTCTCTCTCAACCCTAAGGAGAAGAATACAGATCTCAATATTCTAAGAAGAAGATTGTTATTGGAGATTATCTTCTCTAGAGTTCTTCCATTGGAGAGTTAAAGGGCTGAAGTTCTGCTCTAGAGATCATTGTCTTCTACTTTTCTGAGTGTAGAAGATTGCTTGGGGAGTCACAGATAACATCTAGAAGGCGTTTAGGTGTCTTGGATCTGTCACGGAGAACGACAGAGGGTCGTTGCAGTAGGGAACTGTGCAAAGGAATCACAAGGTTCTTAGGTTGAGGAGCAACTAGATAAGGGTTGTGAGTATTCTCTTGTAACTGTAGTATGATTCATAGTGCTTGATTCTTAATCGTGGTTTTTTCCCCTTTGGATTTCCACGTAAAATCTATGTCTTCTTGTGGTGTGTGCTTGTGGTTTGATTTATTTTCGCCGCGTGGTTGATTGTTTGCATACATTTAATTAAACTTGGCATTAATCCATTCTAGAGGATCTCTCCCTAAAAACCTTCAGTCCTTTATTCCTGTACAACATTGTTATGCAATAATCTGATAATTTTGAACCCCTGGTGGCATTTCCTTCATGTGTTTTAATTAATCAAAGTTCAATTACTGAGATCATTGAGAAAAATAACTTCCAGAGACAAGGTAGATAAACAACTCCATATGATGGGATGATAGGATATGAAAGAATTCAAACTTTGCAGAGAATGGTCAAGACAATGAAAAGCAATAAAAATTCAATTGGAAATGGTGGTGTGATCTAATAACTTCAATGATTAATTAGTCCACACATCCAATTTCATTTAGATTCAACTAACAACTTCTATGAATGATTATTATATGAATTAAATCATCATTATCATCATCATCATCAAAGCCTTATCCCAACCATGTTGCGGTCCTATATGAATTTTATTTGTCCATTTTATTTTATTTTGAGCCAAATCCTTAGATAAGTTAAATTTCTTTAAATCTGATTCAATGACATCTATCAATTTTTTTTTGCCTACCCCTACCTCTTGATGGGCCATCCACCAGTATAGCCAAACTTTTTCTCACTGGTGCCATTACAGGCCTACGCTCAACATGCCTAAATGATCTTAAACGGGTTTCTCTAATCTTAACCCCTATTGGTGCTACCCCTAAATGCTCTCGAAAACACTCATTTTTAATTTTATCTTTTCTAGTTTTACCACATATCCACCTAAGCATTCTCATCTCCGCTACATTCATCTTATGTATAAACATCTTTTTAATTGACCAACATTCTGCTCCATATGTCATAGCTGGTCTAACCACTGTCTTGTAAAATTTGCCCTTTAATTTTGTTGGCATTCGTCTGTCACAAAGCACTCCAGAAGCTAGTCTCCACTTCAGCTATGTAGCTTTTATCCTATGCTTCATATCTTTGTCACTCTCCCCATCCTTACTAATCATCGTGCCTAAATACAGAAAAGAATCTCTACATGGTATCTCATGGGTTTCAATTTTGACAGTGGTTTTAACACTTTGTATATGTCTACTAAAGTTGCAATCCATATATTCTGTCTTTATGCGACTTATTTTAAAGCTTCTAGATTCTAATGCACCTTGCCATCTCTCAAGTCTTGCATTTACACCATCTCTTGATTCATTCACCAATACTATATCATTTGCAAACAACATATACCATGGTACTTCTTCTTGAACATGTACAATTAACTCATCCATAATTAATGTAAAGAAATAAGGGCTTAAATTTGATCCCTGATGCAAACCTATAGTCATGGGGAATCCACCTGTTTCTCCACATGTGGTTCTCACATTTGTTACTACTTCTTCATATATATCCTAAAAATTTTGAATGTAACCTCTAGGACATTCCTTTTCTTCAAAACTTACCAAATTAAATCCCTCGGTACCCTATTATAGGCTTTTTCTAAATAAAAAAAAGACCATGTGCAGATTTTTCCTCTTTTCTCGATATTTTTCCATTAATTGTCTAAGTAAAAAGATAGCTTCTATAGTTGACCTCCCTAACATAAAACCAAATTGATTTTTAGCTATTTTGGTCTTCCATTTCAGTCTTTGCTCCATTATTCTCTCCCATAACTTCATAGTATGACTCATAAGTTTAATCCCTCGATAGTTGGTACAATTTTGTATATCTCCCTTATTCTTATATATAGGTACTATAATGCTTCTTCTCCATTCATCAAGCATTTTCTTTGTCACAAGTATCTTATTGAATAGTCTACATAACCAATTCACCCCAACTTCTCTAAGCATTTCCATACCTCTATGTGAATGTCATTTGGGTCTGTAGCCTTTCCTGTCTTCATTTGCTTCAATGTTTCCTTCACTTCTACCCCTTTAGTATCCCCTATATGTTCTTCATTTAAAAGTTTGCTAAAATATTCCTTCCACCTTTCTTTAATATCATTGTCCTTCATTAGAACATTTTCCTCATTAATCTTGATGCATTTGACATGCTGTAAGTCCTTATTTTTCTTTTCTCTTATTTTTGCGAGCTTAAAAATATCCTTCTCTCCTTCTCCTGTTCCAAACCTATATAAAGGTCATCGTATACTTTGAACTTTATACTATTTACTACTTTCTTAGCTTCTTTCTTTGTCTTCTTATACCGTTCAAAATTTTCCATACTCTTAGTCCCCTGCCAAACTTTGTAGCAATATCTTTTTTCTCGAATAACTTCTTGAACCTCCATACTCCACCACCATGTTTTTTTTTATTAATAAGTCTCTTTCCTTTTGATTTCTAAGTAGCTCCTTTGAAACATTGCTAATGCAATTAGCCATTTGATTCCACATTATTGTAGTTTCTCCTTCAAGATTCCATTCTCCATTCTCAATCATTTTGTTCTTAAATATATTTGCTCTTTCCCTTTCAAATCTCTCTACCTTGTTTTAGGGTCCATTTTGTTTGCTACCGCTCTCTTTCTACTTCTAATGCAAATACCTAAAACTCCAAGCTCATGTTGCGTGGTTAAACTCTCTCTTGGGATAACCTTGCAATCTTTACAAGCCAATCGGTCCTGTTTTCTATAGAAAAGAATCTATCTGACTCCTATTACTCCCACTTTTATAGGTAATTAAATGTTCATCTCTCTTTTTAAAGTAAGTAGTTGCTACTACAAGATAAATACCATTACAAAGTCTAATATAATGTTCCTGAATTCATTCTTTTCTTCAAATCCTTGCCCTTTATACACTTTCTTATATCCTCTATTATCTCTTCTTAAATGCCCGTTTAAATCCCCTCCAAGGAAAATCTTCTCACTATTTGGGATTTCTCGTATTAAATTATCCACCTCCTTCCAAAATTGTCTTTTCATACTTTCCTGTAGTCCTACTTGGGGAGCATATGCATTGATAATATAGATTATGTCTTTTTCTAGCATTAATTTAATTGTTATAATTTTATCACCAAACCTCTTTACCCCCATAATTTTTTCTTTTAAATCCTTATCTACAACTATACCACTCCATTTCTTGTATTAATCTTTCCTGCATTGAAAAGCTTATACTCATCTATAAGCTCCTTAAATACAACAACAAAAAAGGAAGATGGATAGCTAAGTGCTACTAACATGATGTAATGCATCAGCTGAAGTAGACATTGTTGCATCGTAAATGAACTTACCTATAGGATTTTAATGGATTGTCTAACCTATGTGCTTGTAGCATGAGCATATTCAAAACTTTTAGTGGCACCACAATATTTAAGAGTAATGCTTCAAGTGTCTAAGATAATAACAACCTTTGTGAAACTAGTTAGCTCTATTTTATAAAGAAGTATTGTATTTTCAGGACCATGCCCAAGGCATTATGGCATTTTGCATTGCTAAATCCATAATTTTAGCATATTGTTACCACTGCAATTTCACCTTTTCTCATTGTCATGATTGCCCTGTCCAAACCCTCAATAATCTGCTCTGCAAAAGAATAGGGAAAAAAGAAGCTTTTAGGCATGTGTCCTGCAGTAACTAATGATCAATGACTCATGGTATCTTAGGACTAGAGTTTGCAGAAAGGTGGTCCATGTTTTAGTGATTTAAAATATTGACGTTTGGGGTCCCTTGTATAGATCCAAGATGATCTGAGATTAACTCATTTTTTGAAGATCCTTCTAGTCCAGTATTCATTCTATATCTATCGACTTAATTTCTAATGTCAGAACTTTTTGCAAATAAATATTTTCTCATTATTTATAATGATGAATTTTTTGTAAATAAATATTTCTCATTATTTATAATGCATAATGGTTGAACTAATACCTTCAAAACACATAAACTGAAATGGTTCTTCAACAGATCCTTTTCTTTCAAAAATGGTTCCATCTTCAAGTTTAGCAGTGTATTTCACTGCAAATCAGAAAAACAAGATCCATTGGTTAAAGATGTAAGGTCCAAACTATAGGAAAACAAGATCAATATTCCAAATCAATGTGATAACCCAGTACTTTAGGAAAAACTAGATGACCAAATCTCTTTAATTGGTGAGGATGTAAGGACCTGACCTAGCATTCTTGTTTCATTGTGATTATTGACTAAATGGTTGTTTTGATAATAATTATGCAATTATCTATAATATGATAACTATAATTATTTAAATAAAATAATCAATATTATTATTTGAACATGCTTAATGATATTAGAGGCTTAATTTAGTGTATTTATCATGATAATAGTGTTAGAAATATTAGAGAATGATAATTATTCAAGCATGAATTAAATAGCAAATCATATAAAAAATTGAATAAATAATAAACAATAAAAATAATTATGCAATTAAGCCCAACCAACAATATTGGACTCTTAATGACTATTATTAATTAATAAGCTAACATTTAATGCACCATATACGGTGTAGCCGAAGTTAAAGTTGCCTAAATTTATATTTAATACCCTGGGGCCCATGGGGTTCTACAAGGGTTGCATGGCCAGACTGGGGCTGGTTTAGTCCAACATTAGCGCAATTAATTAGTTAGTTAGCTTGGAGAACAATAAGAGAAAAATTAGAAAGTGTAATTAAGAAAACCTGAAAAGAAATTAGAAAGTCTAAATAATAAAGAATTAGAATTCTAATGTAACTACAATGAAAAACCCATTTTCCCTGTCCATGTTGATCTAAATGAATGTAATAGATATAAAAGAAAGAAAAGAAGTCCTTAGCCTTTTCAATTTAAGTCCTTAGCCTTTTCAATTTAGAAAGTGGGTAGTTTATACTAGGAAAATCTTAATGAGAAATAAACTAAACTCAAATGTACACAACCACTCTTAGAAACACTTGACCATCCACCTTGTTGTCACTTGCTTCCATATGTTTATAAAGAGGCATCATACTCTATATAAAGAGCATGAACCATACATATTTGCACACCCATAATAGAGAGAAAAGAAGAAGGTTTGGGCTCTAGCTTGTGCTTGGTTCTTGCATCTTCATCACAAATCTAGAACCATCATCTCCATCCATTGCCAGCATCTTCTTGCAACTTTGATCATCACTTGTTTTGTGTTTTAGATGGTTTATATTGTATTTATTTCTATTCTATCAACCTATGCTAGGATATCTAGAGTTCTTGATCATGTTTTATCAAGTTGTTACTCTACATGTGATTATCATATTCTAGTTGTGCCATACAATTTGATTTAGATGCACACACCTAAATCTAATATGCAAGTGGTTGTTGTGTAGTTCCATCAGGTTTTTTGAATAAATTAGAAAGTGTGGGTTTTGTTTTAGATGTGACTTAGAATAATGCAGTTGAGGAGAATCTTGTACGCACTTTTTCATCAATCAAATGATTTGGGAATCACAATCCAACTATATTGTTTGTTTCTCTCATCGAGTACTATAAAATTGACATAAATATTGTGCAATCCTAAGGTCAAATGATCTAGTTTTGACCTGTACAAGTTACAAAAGAAAGTTTGTCAAATTGCAGAGGATTTGTGATATCCTGGAGTCCCACATCGGCTATAAAGAAAAAAAAATGATTGGGCTTATATATAGAACTTGCACCCTTACCTTGCATGAAACCTTTTGATGGGGTAAGGTCCACTAGAAGCAAAACCGTGAGGCCCATGTGCCAAAGAGGACAATTTCATGTATGCGTTTGGGGTGGGTGTTGCAAATTGTATTTGAGCAGACTCTCGATAGTTCAAATGTGGGTCACGCCAAAGTCTGATGCAAATGGGTGGGCCAAGCAGGCTGGCAGGCTACAGGGACTGACACGCTATTGCACAAGGACATGCAGCCCTAAGGGGGATGGATTGTAATATCTTGGAGTCCCACATCGACTATAAAGAGAAAAGTGGCTGGACTTATATGTAGAGCTTCTACCCTTACCTTACATGAGGCCTTTTGGTGAGTTACTTAACCCACCTAAGCATAAATATGAGGCCCATAGGTCAAAGCAAACAATATCACGCATGCGTATGGGGTGGGGCGTTGTAGGATCTGAATTTCACTATACTTAAGTGTGCAGTAAAACCAATTTATTGGTTAGACTAGATTGAGTTCTTTTGTAGTAAATTACTAGATTGTTTTCCACATATTTAAGAATCAGCCCAATTGCACTTATATTCAATTTATGGTATATTTTCTAAGTGGACTTATGGGCGTACGAAAATGATAGAATGTCTTACGAGTGTCTAGATCGTGGTGTTCATATGACGTTTTTGTGATCTAATTAATTTGAAACCTAACTAGAACTTATTCCCTATGTTGATCAAGTGATTTATCAGGTTTTGAATTGTGTGGATGTTAGGATGAGATCCCTAATGAACATGTTCCCTGGACAAACTATGCTCTTTGCCATCAATAATGTGTTATGATATATATTGTTGAGTGTCATATTCTTTGACCTCTTAAAGACATTATTTGAAGTATGGTCGACGCATTATGGTGAAACTCATATGTGGTTTTTTGCCCACTTTGGGAGTGATATTGGGATTGGGAACCCCTTTATATGACAATTATTAGTCTGCAACTACTCCTCGTGTTTCATAAGTTGTTAAAGTTATGGGTTAAACTCCCATCGGTAGCATTGGTTTGACTTAAAATTTTTGTTATAGCCTTGCCATTAATAACGCTAGTTTCCCATCATTTATATATGATTGATAAAAAGGATGACAATTGTACTTCGTCTATGTTCGTTAGCTGTACACATGCTTAGCTAGGCTTAATTCTAGTAACAAATGCTTCATTCTATTCGTGTTATTTAGATAATGCCTTATCTTAGAGTAGTCCTAGATTTTTTCCAAATTGTATTCCTATGTTCATCCCTTATTTAGGGTTAAACCAGAATTACCTAAGCGTGAGTTAGTTTTACTCCTATGTCCATGCTAGTTACGTGTGAATCATCGTGTCAACTATTACTTGAGTTACCCGACCTTATTGCCTCAATTGCATGAATTATTATTGTATATAGGTTCATGTCCATAATCATGCACCTATATTTGTGTTGCTATCAATTGGTTAAAATTCTATTTGCTACGGTTTTATATTGGATTGTTTACTTGTGGAGCCTAGTTGATGCAGTATAGATCTCAATGGCCACATGTGCATAATAGATTAAGGCTTTTATTTAGTGATTATATGTCATTAGATTTTATTTTATTTTATGGGCTATAATTAGGATTTAGTTTGCTCTATTATTTAGTTTCCTAGGTTGATTAGATTTCTTAGGCTCTAAGTCATTTTCTTATTTATATGGCATTGTAGAGAACAATTATTAAAATTTGATTATTAAATAGAATTATGGGTTTTATTCCTATAGGTACATCCTCGTATTTTGAAGTCTTTTTGAAAATTCGAAGTGTCTTCGGACACGTGCTTCGGCACTTCAAGCAAGCCCTAACCCTAGGGCACTTTGAATCTCAAGAAGACTTCAAAATATGAGGATGCACCTTTAGGGAGAAAACCCACAATTCTATTCAATAATCAAATTATAATAATTGTTCTCTACAATGCCATATAAATAAGAAAAATAACTTACAGCTTAAGAAATCTAATCAACCTAGGAACTAAATAATATAGGAAACTAAATTCTAATAACAACCATAAAATAAAATAAAATAAAATCTAATGACATAGAATCACTAAATGAAAGCCTTTATCTATTTGGGCCATACACATGTGGCCATGGAGGTCGATACTGCATCACTAGTGCTCACCTACTTGTTTTTCTTTTCTTTCCTTTCACTAGATCTAGAATTATACCTATTTTGCTGTGTTGCGGGAAAAGTGTAATCTCCTAAATGGTGACACAAGCTTTACAGATTGATGATAGTTGAAATTAGTGTCTAAGTTAGTCAAAGCAATTGTATGATGTATATTTCTGGACAGTGTTCATAATTGGTAAAACTAATTTAGATTTAATTACACATTTATGATAATAGTGCCCAGTATGTGATGGATTGAATGATTCCGCTAAGTGATTTGACTATGATTATGTGAAGTGGGACCATTAGTGCATCGAGATCCAAGGGTCCTGATGATCTTGGATTATGAGGCATTACAAGTTAGGATTCAATAATGTTGGACAAAAGTTCCAGGACTTTGTCATAACTTTCCAGCAACAATCGTAGTTTAAAATGCAAATCCAAGCGCAATTCATGGAATTTTTGAATAATAATATCAATCATTGCAAACATTATGAAAAACAAGACAATAGTCTCTTTACAAGATTCAAGGTGCTTGATCCCATGCACTTTAGTGGGACTACTGACCAGTGGATGTAGGATCTAGAAAAGATTTATGCCACCATGGAGTCCCGCGAAAATTAGAAAGTTAACTTTCCCACTTACATTCTTCAAGACAAGGTAGAAAGTTAGTGGGACATTACTAGCATGACTCATGCTAAGAGTGTTGAACCCATTCCTTGTGATTTTTTCAAGACTGAATTTAATGGCAAGCTTTTTGCAGCTCATATGAAAGATAAGATATTAGTTGAAATTTTAACACTTACTCAAGGATCTACGTTTGTGGTTGATAATGAAACAAAATTCATTGAATTGTCCCCTTAGACACCACAACTTATCTCAACTGAGGTGGAATAGATTAGAAGGTTCATGAAGCAACTCAAGTCAGCCGTCAAAGGGAAAGGTACTATGTTTGAACTATCCACTTATGCAACTGCTGTGAAGGAGGCCTTTTTGGCATAAGACATGTGACACCCTGCCACAATTTAATTGTGTTTAATGCTAAATTAATTTTAAATTATACTAATTAATCTTGTTTGAGGTGAGATTTTGCTAAATTGACCTCGAATTATCTTATTGTGTATCCTAGGTCGGGTCCGAATTGTGAATAAGATGTTTTGGGCCGGTTTGACCTTAATCAAGCATAGAAATGACCCTTTTTTGTAATAATTATTTTTATGATTTTTATGTCATATTTATTCTATCTTGGCTTCATTACATGTCTTTCATTAAGTAGATCAACTTTAATTTTGGGCCCTACCTCATTGGACTTCATTTGAAGCCATTAAGCACCAAGTTGACTTAAACTAAAATTTTGTAAAGGAAGATGGGCCTATCTGTAATTACAAGAAAAATCTAATTTTAAAAAGAGGAACTAATCCTCATTGCAGCGAGCCTCTCCTCTTGCAGCCTTCCTTCTCCTTCTTTCATCTTCTCAATTCCTAGCTGACCTATTGTATGTTGGATTAAAGGATAGCATCATCTTCCCACTCATCCCCCTACCT
The DNA here is from genome assembly GCA_037013555.1 of Sextonia rubra. NCBI lineage: Eukaryota > Viridiplantae > Streptophyta > Magnoliopsida > Laurales > Lauraceae > Sextonia > Sextonia rubra. The sequence continues at coordinate 74,504,100 of JASUAD010000001.1, forward strand.
TCTCACATCGTTGAGTTGCCAAAAACCATCTCCTACAACCTTCTACTTAGTACCACAGGTAAGAAAACACATTCCCATCTTAGATTTTGCATGCAATCAAGGCAAAAGCTCATTTGTATTACATGCATTCATGCTCATGGTTCATTTACATGATTTTCACTTGTTAAGGTATGAAATTTGGGGATTTCCTATATTTGAGCACAAGTGAAGATATTTAGGAAATCTTAACACCAAATTAAGGTAGGTACAAGTAAATTTGGAAGAATATGTGTTGGTATATCATGATATGTGGAAATCCATTGGTTCTAATGTATTTTTCAGCCCTTACTACCTTTATTATATCCTGGAATGCATGTTAAGGTAAATGTCAAGGTATCATGAAAGCTTGTTGAAAAGCCATTTGGATGTAGAAGTATAGAATGACTCAATGAAGTACGTACATCATAGTGAAACCAAATTGAAAGGTTTTGAAGAAACACTGAACCGTGTTGAATTTTACTTCAGAAAATCTAAAGCTTAAGGCTAAGCCGTAAACTTGCTACGGCTCGAAATTTAAAGAGCCAAAATTTAAGAATTCCTCTGCGGCTAATCCGTAGAATGTGCTATGGCTAAGTTGTAACCAAGTCGTAGCTTAACCATAGGTCAATTACAGTTAAGATGTAGAAGGGGATACTGTTCAACCGTGAATGCAGAGGAAAATTTTGGGTAACCACGGCTAAGCCATAGTGCATTTTATGGCTAAGTCATAGGCTGCCCATGGCTAAGCCGTGAGTTACCCACGACAAAGACGTAAAGCCATTGAGAGTTAAGGTTAAGTAAGTATTATTACAAGATCTTGTAGGACCTTAACTCTTGGATCCTTTTACCTTATTCACTGGCCTAACGGAATAATTAAATATTAGGGAGATCGGAGAAACCTCAGGAGCATCACCTAATCAGTCTAGCACCTAACCATTGGTGTGAGTTTAGGGCACATTAATGTACTATTCACATACATAAAGTAACATCATGAATGGCCATGCATTGGGTAACTTAAATCATTTCTAAATGTACGGTTAGAGATGATGGGTGAATAGATGGTTAATAAACTTCTTTAAGTAACTTATCATGATGTGGAACTATCTTCCTTTTTATTTTTGATATGATGAATTGAGGTCTATGAATTGGAATATAATGGTTTGAAATTGAATTTAATTAAGTAAGAAATAAGAACTAAAGATTAAGTTTGGCCACTACAGTGGATAATAGGAGTGTTCGAAACTCCAATTGGGAAATCAGCTGTACTTAGGCTTGGGATGTTGAGTATATCCCACATGATTTGTTTAAGCTATTGTGGAAGAGTACAATTTAGCCACTTAATGAGTTTCCAGTCATAAATATCACCTAAGGAATGGTTTGAATTATGGCAGAATGTATTCGGTTGTCTGATCAGTTTTCTTAAAAGTATGTTCTTAATTGTTCAAAGATGTAATGTGCATTACTTTACTTTTGCTGATACTTGGCTCAATTGTCGTATTCACAGCTATTCGTTTGATGTTACGGGCACAAATGTCAATGCCGATCTAGGAGAGACCGAGAAGACTTAGAAGGAGAGCCCGGAGGTTCCTTCAGGGTTAGAAGAATGGACCATTGAGGACGCCTTCTAAAATCTCGTACGGAGAGCAATACCTTTAATCCTATTTTGGAAATCTTTTATAATAGTGTTGTAATAGTGTTTGTAACATACCATCTGATCGTCTCAGTTGGTCATGTATTAGGATGGTATTTTTGTAATCCAAACTTGTGTTGATGATGTACATGAATTTTGTAGCCAAGTAGTTCAAAGTTATTATCTACATGTATAAAACTTATGTTGATGTTTAAAGGTTAAATTTCGTGGATTGTTCAACTATGATACCTTATGATTGATGAATTGTACAGGTGATAACTACAGGCTTCCGCTAAAGACACTCATTGACAGGTGTCAAATTGAGGAGTCCTCAACTGTGTGAAAACTATAAGTATCCCTTGTGAATTCTATCCTAACATAGTGTTGGGCAGAATTTCATGGGAGTATGCGTGTTATACATCACAACTTAACCTAGTTAAGGGAAGCCTGTGCTTGGGTTGTGACATACGTACAGTATGGTCGCAGAGCCTGAATAAGTCTTTTTAAAGGACATAGAAACTTAGAATCGTAGTGAGGTTATGGCTGGCGAATAAAAATCTAGTCATGGATTCATTTTAGTTGAATTATTTGGTGGGGGTTAGAGGTGTACTTTTAACCACTGCCATGTTTTCTGTTATAGGTAAATGGCTTTGGCTTAAGAAGCGGATCTAACCTTGTTGACGATTATGTAGTTCTCCGAAGCGAAGGTCCAACACCTTCTTCACCGAATATGGATGCTCGTTTCCTAATGTTAATGAAACAAATGGCTACGAGTAATGAGAATCAAGCCACCATACAAGCACAATTGGTAGCTAATCAAACTGCAATGCAAACTCAAATAGCAGCCATATTAGAAAGGCAAAATCAACCCCTAGTACCTCCACCTCTTGTGGATCAACAAGTAATTGTATAACCAACAGGGAAAGACACTAATGCTATATTTGAGAAATTCCAAAAAAGGGAAGCTACTGAATTCTTTGGAAGTGAAGATTTGATAGTGGCTAATGAATGGCTTGATAATATTGATGATATATTCAACATGGTGATTTGTACCAACAACTTAAAGGTATTACTCACTGCCTCTATGTAAGAGGTGTGTCTAAAGTTTAGTGGAAAACTGTGAAGGAATCGTACAAGGAGATGCCTAATGCCACATATGGGAGACCTTAAAAAAGCAATTTCACAGGAAGTTCATGCCAGACTACATACATAAGGAGAAGGAAGCCAAGTTCATATCCCTCTTATAGAATCAAATGACAGTAGCGGCATATGTGCATACCTTCCAACAGTTGTCTAAGTTTGCCTTAGATTGAATAGATACAGAAGAGAATAAAGTTAAAAGGTTCCTCATTGGGTTAACCCCATCATATAAGAAGCATGTGACGGCTTATCTGAAGTCGACTACTTTTGATGATGCAGTGGACAGGGCATATGTAGCTGAAGCCTTGTTTAGAGAAAAGAAAGAGATAGAACCCAAGAGGAGTACTTCCCACCTTGGAAAGGGATACCCTCAGAAGGAATAGAAGCACAAAGGAGTGGCAAGCTATTCTGGCAAGGTAAAATGCGATACTTGCTACAATGGACCTCAAACCGAGGTGTGTTGGAGAAATACTAGAGCATGCTTGGTTTGTGGGTCCATGGAGCATCTTAAGGCTCACTGTCCAAAGAATAGAGTAGGTGATAGAACTCCTCAACAGCAACAGCCTCAGTAGCAAGCTAGGACAACATTGCCTGCTCCTCCTCAGAGGTTGGCTTTACCTGCACCTCCTATTAAACAACAGTAATCAGGAAGATAAGGGCAGAATAGGCAATAGTAGCACAAGCTGCAATAAATAGGAAGAGCTTACGCAATTAACCAAGAACAAGCTGAAGCAGCTTATACCGTTGTACAAGGTATTGTTATTGTTGATAAAGATGATAAATTTTTGTTTGATTTGGGGTTTACACATTCATTTGTGGCACCTCTTTTTGGTTTCAAGCTACGGCAACAACTAGTGTAGCTACCGTATGAGTTATCAATAATTACCCCAGTTAATAAGAGTGTGTCATGTAGACTCTACTACCCTCAGAGTAGTATTCAAGTCAGGACGCTACAAATGTCAGCTGACTTGATCATTTTAGTAATGTATGACTTTGACGTGATCCTTGGTATGGATTGGCTTACGAAGTACAGGGCCAACATGGACTATTTTCATAAAACTATCACCTTTGATAGAGATGGAGCTGCTCTAGAGGTAACCTTTAAAGGGCTTCAGAGGAATTATGACACTAGACTAGTTTTGGCACTTAAGGCCGATTGCCTGATCTGTAGTGGTTGCAAGGGCTATATCGCTTTTGTTAGGGAGAAGAAACAATCGAAGAAAATTGAGAAGATATCAGTAGTATGTGAATTCCCAGATATGTTTCCAGATGAAATACGAGGTCTACCCCCATATAGAGAAGTAGATTTTATGATAGAGCTTGCACCCAGTACTACCCCTATATCTAAAGCATCATATAGAATGGCTCCAGCGGAATTCCATGAATTGAAGAAATAGTTGTAAGACTTGTTGGATAAAGGGTTCATACGTCCTAGTGCATCACCATGGGGAGCTCCGGTTGTGACCATAAAGAATAAATACCTACTGCCGTGTATAGATGAATTATTTGATCAGCTTCAGGGTGCTGCGTACCTCTCGAAGAACAATCTTAGATTTGGGTACCACCAATTGAGGGTCAGGAAGGAAGATATTCCGAAGACAGCCTTTTGGACTCGGTACAAACATTATGAATTCCTCGCTATGCCATTTGGTTTGACTAATGCACATGTGGTTTTTATGGCTTTAATGAACAAGGTTTTTGCTCCGTATCTTGACAAGTTTGTGGTAGTTTTCATAGATGATATTTTAGTATATTCCAAATCTGTTGAGGAGCATACTGCTTATTTAAAAACATCACTTCAGTTATTAAGGGATCATCGATTGTATGCCAAATTGGAGAAATGCGATTTTTGGCTAGAGCAGGTAGTATTTTTGGGGCATGTCATTACACGAGATGGATTGATAGTTGACTCAGCAAAAATATAAGCAGTCATAAATTAACAGAGGCCAAAAATAGTAACAGAGGTTCAAAGTTTATAGGCCTTACAAGCTACTATCGTAGATTCGTAAAAGATTTTTCAAAAATATCAGCCCCGTTGACTAAACTGACTCGAAAAAATATATCTTTTGTCTGAACTGAGGAGTGTGAAGCAAGTTTTCAAAGATTGAAAGAAAGATTGACTACTACCCCCATGTTATCATTACCAGAGGGTAGTGGAGGCTTTGTAATTTATATTGATGCTTCGGGAATTGGTTTGGGGTGCATGCTTATGCAGAACAATAAGTTGATTGCTTATGGTCTCGACAATTAAAAGCTCATGAAAAGAGCTATGCTACTCATGATTTAGAATTGGCAGCCATAGTTTTTAACTTACAGTTGTGGAGACATTACCTATATGGACAGAAATTTGAGGTTCACTCATATCACTGAAGTCTAAAATACATTTTTTCTCAATAGCACTTGAACAATAGGGAAAGAAGATGGTTAGAGTTCATTAAAGACTATGATTTTTTGATTAAGTATCTTCCAGGGAAAGGAAATGTAGTGGTTGATGCATTAAGTAGAAAAACTGTATGATCACGCTTAAAAAAATGTCGTGAAAAATGTGTAATGGATTCGAGTTCAACATTCACGCACTTCAAGCGTTAAGAAGGATGGGAATTAACTATAGTTCATCATTAATTTTCCTTTTGTTTACATGGGTTCAAATGCTTGACCATGGGGATGCAAGTTATTTTCATAGTTTTGAAAAGTTTACAACTCCCTCAAGTCTCAGATGTGATCTAAATTTGAAAAATATAAGAAAGTGTACAAAATGTGGAAAAGAATGCACAAAAGAAGAAAAAAATAGGGAGTGACCGTGGGTCACAGTCACTGGCCCCCTGCCAATGACCTTAACTTCTGCCAGTGACCCTGGCTCACTGTCACTGGCATTCTGCCATGGTCACTGGCAGATAATGACCATAAGGTCACTGTTTTGCCCACTGTTTCGTGTTGTTTTCTCTTTGTAACTTCTCCAAAGTGCTAAAGCCCACTTATCTTATCTTTAGGGTGTTGAAGGACCATCGAGAGGATTGAAATCAACTGTGGAATTAATCGAAACCTTTGTTGATCATCACTGTTGTTTATGGACCATTTTTTGTACAAGTTCGAAAAGGGTACTCTATAAAGCCAAAGTTGTGTCATTTTGAACCTATGGTTTTTAAGGGACAGAATGAAGCCTAAAGAGGCTTGTTCATAACTTTTATGATGGCTAGAAAAAACCCAAAGTGAGAAAAACAAAGGGAACAATGTCATCCTTTGAAGACGTTCAATAGTTGAACATAACTTCTCTTTAAATAATAACCATGCTCTTTCTCCCTCTTTGAACCATCCCTCACCTTGAATGACTAAGAAGAAGAAGAAGAAGTGGATTGGGGGTCTTGAAAAATGCTTTTTTGGAAGCTTTTGTAGAATTTCACTTGCCTTTTCTTTGTTTCTCCTCTCTTGTCCTTTTCTTTTCAAATGCCATCCTTTTTGTAGACCACCCAGCTGGTTTTGGGGAGTTATGGGAGGTTAAGGGAAGTTATGAGAGGTTGGCTTTTCGAAAAGTAGTGGGGAAAACCACCTGAAACCATCAGATCCACTCGATGGAAGTCAGTGACTGCAGCCGCGGTCATTGCCAGGGTCTGTTTTTCGAACTTTTGTGTATGCGACCCGTTTTTGCCTGTTTGGGGTCCAAACGATGTCCGATCTTCATGAAACCTAGAAGGATGCTTCTTGACACCATTTTGAGTTTTCATAGAAGTTTCAGCCTGTTTTGACGATCTAAATTTGGTTAACTCCTCTGTTGACTTTTCATGAAAGTAAGCCCTTATTTCGGCTGTTTGAGGCGCAAATGACCTTGGTTTGATTTGAAACTTGGAGGCATTGATTTCAAGAATATCTTGGAGTGTTCACCCTGATTTCATAAATTTAGGATTTGTGGAAGTAGGATTTCAAGTAGTGGCTCAGTAATTGCACGTTTTAAGTCACTATTCACCTCACACTGTGGGTAGTAAGCTTGTTTTCTACCTAAGTTGCATTCAATTGACTTGAAACTTTGAGGAACTCACTTTGAGCATATTTCAAGTCTTCATTCCAAATTTCATCCACTTTGGCCTTCTGAAAGTAGGATTTTGGCTATTGACCTCGATAGCTTAGGGGTCAATATCTTCTACACTGACATGTAATGGAAGTAGGATCAAACGAAGTCCTTTTGACTCAAAAACTTATAGAATATCTTCTAAGCATGACTGAAGCTTTGTGCCCAAATTTCAGCAATTTTGGACGTCGGGAAGTAGGGCTTTAGTCAGTGACCCTATGGCTTGGGGGGTCACTAACCCAAAGTTGACATATTCGAAGACTTTGGGTCAAACGAAGTCCGTTTGGCCTGTAATTTTGCAGAGCTTCCTTTGAACATGATTTGAGCTTTCTCTACTAGTTTTAACTAATTTGATCTTCATGAGACATCATTTTACATAGTGACCCCATAGAGCTTAATGGATGACTCTTTGAACTGAATTTGGGTCCAAATAATGTCCAAATGCTCTGAATCCTTGAAAGATAGTCTTTAAATATACTTGAAGGCATTCCACTGAATTTGAACTTGCTTCAACATGTAGAAGTGTCAGGTCCCATAGTGACCCCCAAAGAGCTGACGAAACAAAGTCCGTTAACTCTGAAGTTTGCAATGTTATATTTTGAGCTCATATGAAGTTTTCTGAATGGATTACACCAACTTTGAATACCTTGATTTGGAATTTGCTTGTAATGTCTTCACTGCAATATTTGTAATTTTTATGGGTTAAAAGTGCCACCTCAAGGTGCATTGATTATAGTGTAATAATCATTGTGCCTCGAAATAGCCAATCAGTGAGAATGATAGATGGCTTGATGAACATACAGTTTGTCAAGATAGGTTGTAGGCCTAAACTTGGGGTTCTGAGATTTTTAATAAAAACTATGAAGGGCTTAATGATGGGATTTTACAAAAACATCAGAATTCCGAATTTCCTTACCCTATTTCACAAATATAAAAAATAGCATCTCTATGGGGACTGTGGGGAACACCCACAAAAGAATCCCTGAGGTATTTAGAAAATTTAGAAGTTCATGAATTTTTGTTTGGATTTTGGAAATGGGTTTGATTTTCTCATGACATATTTATCACAGATATCCAAAGTGGCATCTCTGTGGGAACTGTGGGGAACACTCACAAAAGAATCCCTAAGGCATTTAGAAAATTTAGAGTTTGAATTTAAAATGGATTTGGTTTTGGAATTTTCATGGATTTTTTTTGGGTTTATCTTCAAAAGCCAAAATTTGGATTTTGACTTAGCTTGACATGAGTTGAGGTGAAATGTAATTTTGAAAAAGATTGGCTTTTGTCAGTTTTGATTCAAAATAATTGAGATAATGGCTCAAAATCAAGTTTTGACCCAAAGTTGATTTGGAAAGAAACCCCATCCCCTTTTTTTTGTATAATTTCCCCCAAAAAATATCCCATAAATCTCCCATTTTATTTATGAGGGATTTATTTCTTTTGCAAATTACCCCAAGTGGACCCACCACGGGATTTTGAATAATTACGGTTAAAAGGATGGATCATGTCATGGGTCCCATCACTTAGAATCATAGTGACTACAAGGGGTAGGCAGTGGTCTTGATAGATTTGGCCAAGCAACTTGTGTCCGTGGGAAAGAGGGTAAAGGAATTACAACTGTGGTTGTGAATGATCACAATGAGAGGATGGGCCATTAGTCGATGAGAGAAGGGAATGGGCTAAAATAGTGGACCACCAAACGGTGGCCCCGCTACCTAGTTAAACAATGCCCGTGAAGTGCCATGTGAGATGGAATAGACTACTGAAATGATGTGGACCATTGAGATGGAGTGGATTACTAGGCCATGGACCCATTGATGATCCCACACAATGACCGTGGGTGAAGAGGCAATGGCTAGGCCATTAATCAATGGGTACCAATGCCCAGGCACATTGTGACCGTGGGCAAAAGAGTGGTGACCGTAGGCTTTTTAAAAGAAAAAGAAACTCTTGTCTCTTTCCTTCCATTTTGCTGCTTGAACCAACTGAGAGAGAGAGAGAGAGAGAGAGAGAGAGAGAGAGAGAGAAAGACTGAGATCCCAAGTTGAACCAACAGAAAGAGATAGATAGACCGAGACTCTAAGAATTCGAGAGCACCCATCCTTTCAGTTTTCTTCTTCCATCTTCCATCTTGTGAATTCGTCGACTAAAGATAATCGCCATGGCTGGTAAGTTTCTGCATTTTAACTTCTTCAAATTTTTTCATGGCTGAATGTAGAATTTGCCCTTTCCCTCTCCCCTTTTTTATTTTATTCTGGGTTGCCTTTTCACTATTGGATTGTTTGAACTGAGAATCATGGAGACGGCCCCGGATCTTGGTCATTACTGTCCGTGGCATATCCCACGGTCACAGCCTTCTCTTCTTTTTCTTTGTTTAAATGACTTTGAGATACTGGGTTTAATCTCTGATTTGGCATTAGGTATTATTCAATTATAATGAAGAATGTGCTCTCAACTATATTCATGACTGTTGTAACTGTGCCCTATGATCATAATTTGTTTTGTAAAATGCCTGAATGACTTTCCCCAAATTTTTTTTCTTGGCTCGGTCAGTGCTCTTTTTTTTTTTTTTTTTTTTGTTTGGCTCGGTCAGTGCTTTGAAATGATGAAGTCCTTCCCATATTGAAACACTAGACCAGTTCACTGTCACTGCCAATGCCTTATTTAGGGTTTCACGGTCATTGCCAAGACCCCCGCCCCCCCCACACCCCCCCTCCTTTTTTTTCCTTTCACATAAGCATGTTCACAGCCACTGTTTTGTTTGATGAGTAATACTAATTGCTGCAATTTGCCTCATTCTTGGGCTTTCATCCATTCTATGAATTCAAAATGTTGAGGGATAAATTCTAAGTGTTGAGGGTTGTCACGCCCCCAAAACTGGGCCAAATCCAAAACCTGGTTCCAAAGGTATGAGAATTGGGGCTAATTAAAATTTTTCTAACATAAACAATACAAGCCCCAATTCCGGGTGGATCGAAGTCGTTCGTGAGGCTATGCTTGGTGATCAAGCAACCATAATTACACGTGGAACTAAAATCCATACTCATTGCAGATGGATGTCACATAACAACCATGTAACAAATCTCATTAATAATAAAATCAAGGTCAAGTCCTTCAAAGCATAACAATTAAAGTTATAATTTCAAAACAAATAAATTTACTTAAATAAACTAATGGCCCAAAAATGGCCTTTTTACATAATCTAAAGTTTTCAAACTCTGCGCCGCACTAGAACACCTCAGATGATGTCATCGGTGCTCTACTCAACAACTCCGCCATCTGGCGGAATTTTCTGCGTCGCCTGACCCTCTGGTTCGGCACCGGTAACGGAACCTAGACACCAAAAGTAGTAGGTCAGATTGAGATAATCTGGCAAGAGGGTAAACTGTAAGCAATGGATTAATCAATTGAATGAAACGTAATATTCATTATGACCCAAAATATATCAGATGCAAATCCTAATGGCATGAATGCACAGAAATGGGTATTCCCGTGGATAAATATATAGAAACGGGTAATCCCGCATACAGATAACAGAAACGTGTAGTCCCGCATACAGATAATAACAGAATCGGGTAGTCTTGCAGATAATAATAGAATCGGGCAATCCCACAGATAATAACAAATACGGGTAATCCCACTGATAATAACCGAATTGGGTAATCCCGCAGATAATAACAGAAATGGGTATTCCCGCAAATAATAATAGAAACGGGTAATCCCGTAGTTAATAACAGAAGGCCTAACTGTATATTATAATCCACAGTATACGCTGACCCGATGGCTTATGTCCACCTCCGAACTGCAGTCAGTCAGATATATATATACAAATATATTTATATTTACAAATACATACAGATACTGATGCAAAATGAATCATGATATGACACCCTTAATCCCAATATTCAAACCTTTAACAATTTTAGTACTTAAACTTTTATAATTGAAAATGTATTATGAACGTCTATCAATTCCAATTTTCTGAGGGTAAGCACTAAATCACCTAACGGTCATAGTTAGTTAAATATACACATAAGAACTAACCCTATTTCACAATGGAAATGTAAGTCCATGATGCTAATATACTACTTTTGGTGCCTATCATGTGGCGCATCCCAAATCTTACATTTCCATTTTGCATTTAATCCAATTCTCATCTGAACATTCAACTAACTTTTCTCAAAAGGCATACTTCATCTAATCTAATTATGTATATTCAGTCTGTTTTACAAATTGGGTAAAAGATGTTCAACTTCCAAATCAACATTAAATCAAGTCATGATCAAAAGGGGAAAGGAAATAATTAATTCCTTAATATCATTATTGTGTATAAATACACCTTATTAATTTTTACAAAACTAAAAGTACAAATCTCGGGCCCCAGTTTGAAATCAAACTCAAATTAAAAATCCAAATTAGAACCATAAATACAATCTTTGTAAGGTTTGTTAATTACCAAATATATCTTAGTCAATTTCAAATCAATCTAAATAAACATTAATCAAAATTACATAATTCTCAATTAAATTTATGAATAATCCAAGCTAAATTTCAAATAACATCGAAATAAAAATTAATTTAATGGAATCAAATCTCTATTAGCATAATATAACCATTAACCAAACTATAACGCTCTAAACATTATAATTAATATTCAAAAATTCTAATCATCTCTATTTATATAAATATACATGTATTTATATATTTAAAAAAAAACTGGGCTGACGGGCCCAGACCCCGCACCCGGGCCCGATAGGCAACCAGCCCAGCCCAGCCGGGTCGGGCCACTGCCCAGCCGGCCCAGGCAGTAGGCCCGCTGCCTAGGCATGCTAGGCAGCTCTGCCGCTTGGCAAATTTTTTTTTAATATAAATATTTATATAAATATATATAAATCAAATCTAGATTCAAAGGCATTAAATCTTAAGTACATACTTGGTTTCAATCAAAATCAATCTTCATTGTTAATCCCTTAACCAAAAACCAAAAACATTAAACCAAACAAATAATCCATGTTTAGAACATATGATTAAACAAAGTAACCAAGAAGATATTGTTTGCAGTTATCTATTTGCTTGGATTTCGAAGCCAAAAGCAAATCTGAAAACCAGAAGATCCAACCTTGGTTTCCCCCTAGAGAACTTCTAGGGCTTGGTTGCAGAAGAGAGGAAGAAGTTGGGAGAATAGGAAAAACCCTAAGGGTTTATATTGAGAGAAGATTTTTCTAAATTACAAAGAAAGGCTCTCTGCTTTGTAGTGAGTTTTATGAAATTCCAAAAAGAGTCCTTTGGCCTAAAAGGGTCAAATAACTCAGGCCCAATTGTGTTAAATCAATCCATCTGACCCTCTTAACCTAACTCAAACCCGACAAACTTGTATGACCCAATATAAAAGTTTGGGACCTGACAAGGGTAGCTCACCGTCACCTTTGATAGAGTGACTATGCAGAAAATTCATAGTCACTATCCTCTTGTTTGGTTAACGTTTGTGCTTCTCTTTCTTGTCTTTTTCTCTCCCCCCCCCCCCCCCCCCCAATTTTTTTATTTGTTTCATGGTCCCAATTGCCTCTTAATGGTTCTGTTTGAGCTCTATTTATTGTGATCTCCATAAGCTGAGGATCCATGGGAATATTCCACGTTTGAACACCACTTGTGCTGCCAACAATAGCCATGGAAAGCCACGGTCACTATCATCTTTATGATTTTTTTTTTATTTTGGGATGTTGGATTTCTCCAATCCCTTTGCTTTTGTTGCACTTCATCTATTTCATCCCATGAGGCGGGAACCTTGTTTGAACTCTTTTCATGGTAACTTGAGATCAAAAATTTTTTTTATTGAGTTGGGCAAATCCTCGATCATGGATGTCTTCGGGGTAACCCATTTAGACTTTGAATTTCAAAGGGTTTGTAGAGAAGTTAGGCTTTTAACAAACTTGCATGAACAAGCTTTGTTTGGGAGAATCCAAGGCCACCATCTAGGGTAGCCCATGAGGTCATGAACTCCAAAAGGCTCTTGGATACTCATTCTTCAAGAGATTTGAAATGCATTAGCTTCGCCTGGGGAATGTACACCTTTGTTTAAGCTTCACTCGTCACTATTGAATTTAATGAACATCCACTTGTTCTGTTTGAATACTAACACCACCGAGCACGCACTTGACCGTTGTGATATGTGGGAAGTGTAAAGGGTCAAGAGATAACAACTGTTTTGGGAATGTGAAAATCCTTTAGCCTGAAAATTAATGTTGCACTCTATTGATGTTGCTGAAAACATGTCACGCATTTTCAAATATTTTTTTTTTTATACATGCTTTTGTTTGTTTATGCCTTGTATGTTGTATATAACTACCATCATGTGTTACTTGTATTGTGCATGCATTTCTAGCATTGGATATTATAACTTTCGTGCTTGAACACGAATCCATTGCCCCCTAAAAGGTCTTAAGGTGCTTGAATGCCTGTTTGGACCGGGAGCCTCAGTTCAGGGACTTAAGTGTGCCTTGATGCCAATTTTTTGTCTCAGAACTGAGTACTATTTTCTCCTTTTGGCTTTTTATTAAGGGGGAGATGCTGCCGAAATTTTTGCAGAATTCCATATCATTGTTGCTGATATTTTCTTCCTCTTCTTATTTGTTTGTTTTGCAGACAGAAAAGGTAGGGCACCTACAACTATAACTGCTGGGGAATCAAAAGGCCATGCCAAGGGTAAGACCGCAAGGGACTCCGATCCGAAGGATTTGAATGAAGTATCTGATGTTAATCTGCAACATCAGAGGGCCAAAGCTCTATCAAGAAGAAATTGGTATACATAGTGGTGCTTGCCAAATAATACCAATTGGGAGAACAATGACAAGGTGAACTTTAACAACATTATATATTTGGAGATGCCACGAAGGAGACTGTAATGCATCCTTTCGAGAATGTGTAGTACCGTTACATAAACTTAGTGGGGGTTTTATGCGAACTAACCACTGTTCAATCTGTTCGGCGGTATCCAACAATAATGTCGATGACCCCAACAATCCCGACCAGGAGTGATCCTTTTTCGTGGATACGGCACCGCATTCATTTCAAAACTGGCAAGTTCATGCAACAACCTCCATACTACTTTACGGAATATCCAATGTCTGAAGTTGAGGCCATAGAACCATGCACTTTGAATCTGGAAGTAGGCACTGTGATTTCACAACTTAGGACCATCGGGCTTGCTATCCATATAGGGGATGGAAGTGCCTGGCTTGGCGAAAGACATCAGTCCCGCAGATGGTTTAATTGTATTGGGGATTGGCAAGGCTAGGTGATTACAATCAAACATCATTACGCCAAAGATTTGAAAGCGGTTAGGATTTTTGATGCTGTAAATGCCACTACACAGAGGGTCCCATGTGAGAATAAGAACATCTGCAGGGCCATTCTAGAATTATTTTGCCTAGCGACTGGCACCTTTATTACCCCGAATATGGAATTGGGATTTTCTTTATGGGAAAAAAGAAAATTTTTGGTTTGGCACCATATGGCAAGATCTACGATGAGACAATTGTACCTGATGAAGAATTAGCCACCATAGATGATGAATTCCAAGCTACATATTATCTCCTTTTTGCACTTGAAGATTCAATTCAAGTGGCTAACTGCAGTAGGGGTAAAGTCATCTAATGGATGAGTCAAGTAAAGAACATTACAAATCCTTTCTTCATAAACCTGGGTGGATATTTTAAATGGAAAAAGGTGATCCCTAGTGAAGACCCTGAGAAGGATTCAACAATTGTTTATTGTGTGGATCCGGATTTTCAACCATATATTTTCGCCAAATATCCAGACTTAAAAAGGAAATGTTGGCTTTCTGGCAGCATGGTTGTTTGAGATTCTCTTTCCAAGTTCTGGAGGCGACTTTAGGCCTAGTTACATATATCCAACACTCAGAATGGCCTTTGGACATAGCCTCACCTTGGGTCCTGCCTTTGTATCATATATACTGACCGAGTTGAAACTAGCAGGATTTGCTGTCAGAGAGGGGAAGCCTTTTAATTGGTATTATGCTGAACATCTGTTGTACACCTGGTTCACATATCATTGCAACGGTCTTCATTCACATAGTGGTGCACTAGGGAATATTTCATGGAGGGGGGTTGTAGGTGGTAGTTGTTTGATTAACAACTATTCCGTGGCTGACTTGCGCCAGCATTTGCATAACTTCAACAATTATGTTGCTTCCCACTACGCTGTACCCAACATTGAAGTTCCAATTCGCATGAGAAAAGTTGTGGAACCACCGATTGACAAAGTCAGAGAGGGTGGTCGACATGTTGGCTTATCAGATGAAGAGAAGAGTTGGTTCTTAAGCTTAAGGCCTACAGATTTAGTATACAGGAAGAATGTATATATCAACATTCAGCCTTATGTACCTGCGAGGTTTTGCAGATAGTTTGATTTTCACCAAGCTGTTCAGGGAGCACTAGGCTGGATTCGAGGCACTACCGGCTCTTTGCAAGATGCTCAAAATGCTTAGGAATTTTATTAAGCGCTTGACACTAGAGCTCGTTTCAGCTATCCCCACCTTCCGAATCCTCGGTGCATAAGTGGCTTTGCCCAATGGTTTGCTAAAAGCACCATTGCCATCGTGCAGGCATACATGAGCAATCCCCGGGTTAAATGCCGTGTTTTGGCTGCTTCCAAAAAAAAAAGACAAAGCAAAGAAAGATCGTTTTATCATAGAGCATTTTGAGAATTGGCTGTATGATGGCGATAAATGGCAAATTGGCTTGGTGGCCGGGTCTGATATCTGTCGAGCTCACCGTTCATTAAGAGGTGAGGAAGATGAAAAATTCATGCCTACACCTAATGTATCTACAGCAAGAATGCAACGGGCCGTAGATGAAAATTTACAGGAGAGCATGAGTCTTGCTGAAATTCAGCAGATAGGTAAAGCTGCTTTGGATTTTGGACCTGCTTCCCATTTTGTTAGAACTAAGGTTTCAGTAGGAGAGCAGACAAGGTAGTTTGAAAAAGAACAATCTATAATGCATGTAGCCGCTGAGGTAGATCTTGCTCAGTGATCTCTATCAAAGACTGTTACTGTTACAATGCCTACACAACCTTCAGCAGGCCCAGTTTTGCATAAGAAGCTCAAAGCCACGTGCTCAAAGTTGGTAACCCGAGCCTCGGTCAGTAAAGAAGCATCTTCAAATAAGCAAAAGGCTGAAAGCCCTGGTGCTCGACATTCTCAAAGGCTAAAAACTGGTAATACTTCTATATTTCTTTGTCATTACCTTCTCATTAATTCTTTACCTTTTTGTTTTTGACGTTTATATTTTTCCTTGCTATTTTATTAGCTCAAACATCAGTCGTTGGAGAATTTGTAAGGCAGGTGGCTAAAATTGTTGAAGATTATGCTTCTAATGTAATCGGTGGGGGAGAGAGCAGTTCTGATACTCCCACAACCGGGAGTGAACCACTAGTGACATCAACATTGAGTTCGACTTTGAGAAGGATTTATTTGACCAAATGACAAACCCTAAATTTGGTAGGAAGGTTGCAGCGGATATTTCGACGGAATTCATCAGTATAGAGAAGTCCAGCGATGATGTTGGCGATGTTGCTTCTGTTGATACTGCTCTTCCAGCTGAACAACCGAAGATTCCTTCTAAGGCTTTTGAAGAACCCACGGCCGAAGCCTTAATAAAGATGGGAGAAACCCCGGTTACTACTGAAGGTAATCTTTGCCCTAATTTGTAATGAATAGCAATGAAATAATGTTCTAATGTCTGTGATTTGATTTTGTTCATGCCCTTCTTAGGTGTTCGGGCGGAAGAGAGAATTCTTGCCACATTTCCTATGCCCGCAAGGAGACCTTTTGAGTCACCTGTCGAAGAGCAAGCAGAGAAGGAGAGTGCTGAGGCTTCAATTGACCTAGATGATATCTCAATTCATAATGGGTACTTCGAGACATCACCAGGCAGTACCCTGAAGAGTGATCTGCAGCGTTTTGTAGCAAGTTTATCTTCAAATTCGCCAACCAAAAGCATCAACAACGACCCAAAAATATTATTTGTCACCGTTGTACTGCCTATTAATATTGAGCCAGGGGTTGATGAAACTACGAATATTCAGACGGAATCAAATGCGGAACCTGTTGGCAAAACAGAAATAGAAAGAGAAACGGGCACTGTAATGATCCTGGCTGAAGAGACCTTTGTAGCAGAACCTATCATAATCAAAGCAGGTCCTTTTGCTCAGAGGAAATTGGTTTTAGAAGTTGCAAATCCCCTAGAAGAAGAGGCTCTTGCAACACCTGTTACTGGCGGTGTACCCCTACTACTGGTAGTTTTATTCCTCCTAAAGCCATGATGCCTCCAAGGGTTCATTTTAGGGTGGATTAATCATCGCCTTTGAAAATTATTGAGACCCTGTCATCCAAAAAATATCAAATGAGGCTTCTGCTACTGATGGTGGAGGATCCCAGAAAGCATTGTTGCATGTTACAGTAACACCACGTGTAAGTAGGGATCCTTTAGCCACTTTGTCCTCATAAAGGTCACATGATTCACCTTCTGCTCATAAAGAGGCATTAGCTGTTCATGGGAATGAAGATACAAATGTTGAGAGGGAAGGGGATGATTGCTCAGGTTCTCAGACTTAGTCAAATTCACAAGAGTGAGACTCAAACCTTCCAAAAGAACCCAGTTTGTTTGGGGACACTCCAAACCCTCAATCCACCATAAATTTTGCCATGAAGATGGCTATTCACAGCATTTTGGCCATCGTGTTCCAAGGAGAGCTTACTTCTAAAAATCTAGGGTGCCAAAGCTTTGGCTAACATGTTAATATCTTCTGGTGTTAAAGCAGATTTGAGCGGCCTTCATGATGCCTTTGTCTTTTTCTTAAACAAACTTGAAGAAAAGGATGCTTGGGATAAAAATGTCGATCATGCCAAAGCTTTCCAAGATGAAGTTCTAACGCATAAAATTCAACTGGCTACGGAGATCGTGAGTACCAAAAAGGAAATACAGGTAGTTGATGCAGAGCAGGCTAGGATGACACAGGAGTTAGCTCCGCATGTGGCTGAGCATGAGAATTTACAATAGCAGATCACCGTATTACAGCAATAGTTATCTTCCGTGGAGAATGCTATTAACAGCCTGAAGGGATTTGTTTCAGAGGGAGGTCATCATAGGGCTGATCTTCTTGCACAAGCAGAGGTGAAGAGTACAGCCTTGGCTGATTTTGTTCAGTCTCTAGAGAATGAATTGAATATCAAGCTGGATGAGATTGACATTAGCATTGCTGTACGCGCCTATGCCAGTTACAAAGGACGTGTCCTGATGGAAGGTGTACTGAATGCAAAGGGCCAACTGGAGAAATTCTTGGGCTAAGGTTCCTTGCTGAAGCTTTTTATTTGACTCTTTTATCATGATTAACTTGGGTGGCTATGTATATATTGACTTCATTCTTTGTATTTGAACTTCAAATGAATATTAATTGAAAAACTTTTCTTTTCCTCCATTTTGTCATTAGTATGGGTGTTTGGTTTGATTTTTCGTGGATGTTTAATGTGGTTTGTGTGGATGGCTTATTTGGTTTGGTTTTCTCAGACTTGTAGAAGGGTGTGATTTGCAATCTTTTGGATCCACAATATGAAATAAAGGAGTCATATAGGTGGACGTTATCCGGTGCCCATGTGTGACACTTTCTCCAGGGTCCATGACTTGATCCTTTTGGTGTCGAAAATGGTTAAACAAAGTGGATGTTATCCGGTGCCCATGTGTGAGGGTTTCCTCGAGGTCCTTGACTTATTCCTTAGGACAAAGATTTGGTTTTGGTTTTTGTTTAGATTTTGGTTATACAAGGTCTACAAAAAGACTTATTCTATATAATGGAGGGTAGTCATATAGGGTTTACAAAAAGACTTGTTCTATACAACTAAGGATTATCTATATGGGGTCTACAAAAAGACTTATTCCACATGGCTAAGTTTTGCTATACAGGGTCCACAAAAAGACTTAATCTATATAGCAGGATGTTACAAGGGATCTTGTAAGGACATTATCCAAGTAATGAAAGTTTGACTAGAGGAGTCGAAGGACTTGATCCTCACAGTCATTTTATACAATTCTGAGAGATTTTGGTTAGGAGTCATAGGTTTTAAGGTTCTAAACTAGAAGATTTTTACTTTGGTTAGGAATGAGAACGTACATTGTACATGGTCTGGGTACATTGTACATGTTTTGGGTTTACCAATAACATTCAAGTATAATATTTCTTGAAAAGTTTTCCATTGATAGGCATCATGCATCTATCTCCTTCAAGTGTAAGAAGTGCGTAGGCACCATTGGAGTAGACTTTGTCAATGATAAAAGGTCCTTCCCACTTAGGTTCAAAGTTGCCTTTTGACACGTGTGTGGAAAACATGGGCCTCTTAACTGCAAGGACTAATTAAGTCTCATTTCTTGTAAGCTTTGTATTTGACCTTCTTATTGAAAGATTCAGTCATATGAGCTTGATATAATTCGATGCTTTGTCGAGCAACAAGCCTCCTTTCATCAAAACTTTCTAATTCTTGGAGTCTGAGTTTAGCATTCTTTTCTTTAGTATATTTGTTTATCACAGCTACCTGAAGAGAAGGAAGTTGTATTTCCAAGGGTATTACGGCCTCACAGCCATAGACCAAGGAAAACGGTGTTGATTTGGTTGGACCACGAACTATAGTTCTGTAAGCCCATAATGCTTCAAGAAGGTTGGTACTCCAACCTTTTTTGTTGTCAAAGACCATTTTCTTCAAAATCTTGCAAATAGTCTTGTTGAAAGCTTCAGCAAGTCCATTAGCTGCAAGGTTATATGCCGTAGACGGACAACATTGGATCCCAAACTTGTCATAGAATCTATAAAATTTATCATTATTGAATTGAGGACCATTGTCATGATATAGACGTCTGGGCACTTTAAAACGACAAATGATATGAGATTTTAAGAAACTGAGGACTCTATCTATCTTGACTTCTGTAAGGGGTATTGCTTCTACCTATTTGGAGAGGTAATCTATTGCAGCCAAAATGAATTGATGGCCACGTTCTAATGGTTAACTGATTTTCCTAACTATGTCCATTCTCCAAGATTCAAATGGCCAGGAGGTAGTCATAAGATGTAGATATTCAGGGGGTTGATGAATGTAATCACCATGAATTTGGTATTCATTACATCTTTTAGAAAAGTTGATGGCATCAAATACCATAGTAGGCCAATAGTAGCCTAGCTTTCGTATTTGATTACGAAGCTTTGGCCCAGCCTGGTGAGCACCACACAAGCGAGAATGGACTTCTTTGAGGACTTGCTCTGCTTCTTTTGGTGATAAGCACTGAAGAAGAACTCCATCATATGATTTGCGATAAAGAGCTTTTGAGGGCAAATCGAAGTGAAATTTTAGAGCTCGTCTTTGAATACTAGTTCTGTCTTTAGTATTCTTGGTAGTACCCCATAAAGAATGTAATTAACAAAAGGATCTCTCCAGTCTCTGAATGAGCTGTGGAAAGATGAAATCTGATTATTAATCATAGTAAAGCTATCGGCCACTGCCTTATGGGTGTCAAGTGGGGGTAGAGTCTTTTCTCGACTACTTCTAATACCATTTTGTCATTTTTAGGAATTGACATTGAAACTGCCAAACTTGCTATGAATCTGCTTTGATGTTCTGATGCGTCAAAACATGGTGAAACTCAATTAGACTGAATCTTTTCTTGAGTTCATAGGCTTTGTTAAAGAAAGGAACTAAATCAGGTTTCTTTACTTCATACTCGTGGTTCATTTGCTCGATCACGAGTTGTGAATCTCCATAGACACCAAGCATATTAATGCCTGATTCTATGGCTAACTCAAGACCCATAATCAACATGGTATATTCTGTGACATTATTTGAACACGGTTTGATTAATGAGAAGGAGTGAGGAACGTGGAATCTTTCTGGACTACAGAAAATAATTCCAACTCCTGAAACAAGCTCTCCTAACTCATTGGTTCTGGAAGCGCCATCGAAGTGCATGATCCAGTGTAGATCTGGATAGATGGTAGGTTTCCATAATTGTTCAATGAAAAAGACCAGTTCATCAGGGAGATTATTTGTGAATTCGAAATCTTCCAAAAGTGGATGTTTTGCCAAAAAAATAAGCGAGAGCTTGCCCTTTTATAACCTTCGCAGGGGTATATTTGATATCGTATTAAGAGAAAAGAATCGACCATTTGGCCAAGCATTTGCTCAAGGCCCCGGCTTTTGTTACCAGTAGCTTTAATGGATGGATGTTAGAAACTAGTACGCCACATTGGAGAGAATGTAGTGACACAGCTTTTGTATTGCAAACATCAGTGCAAGACATTCCTTTTCTACTGAGTGATAATTGTGTTCAGCACCAACCAACATTCTTGACAAGTAATAAAGAGCCACCTCTCTCCCTTCATCATTCTTTTAAGCTAATAATGCCCCAGAGAGTGATCAAGAGCTCGTGTATAGAGAGTAAAGGTTTACTTGGAATTGGAGCTGAAAGAACTGGCGGATTAGTAAGATACCATTTGATATCTTGAAACGCATCTTCGCCAGTTTTATCCCATACAAAATCTACTCCTTTCTTCATCAGTTTGGAAAATGATCTGCATTTTTCAGATAAGTTTAAAATGAACCGATGAATATAGGCAAGTCTTCCTTGCAATCCTTTTAATTCTTTTAGAGTTCTTGGAGAAGGCATTTCCAATATGGCTTTGATTTTAACTGGACCTAGTTCGATACCACCTTTTCAAACCACAAATCCTAGAAACTTTCCAGAAGAAACTCCAAAAAAACATTTCCAAGGATTCATCTGAAGATTAAACTTCCGCAATCTTTCGAAAACTGTGCGAAGATCAGCTAGATGATCTGACTTTTTCTTGCTCTTGATTGCCAAGTCATCAACGTAGCATTCAACAGACTTATGTTGTATGTCCTTAAAGATTTTCATCATTGCTCTTTGGTATGTGGCCCAGCATTTTTTAGACCAAAAGGCATGACGGTATAGCAGTATATACCAAAGGGAGTTCTGAAGGAAGTATGTTTCTCATTCTCTTTGAACATTTTGATTTGATTGTACCCTGAGAATCCATCTATGAATAGCATTCTTTCATACCCAAAAGTATTGTTAATCATAATTTCTGGTATAGGCAATGGGAAGTCATCCTTAGGGAAAGCTTTATTCAAATCTCTGAAGTCAATGTAGCTTTGATTTGTCCATTTTTTTGGGTAACTGGTACTATATTCGCCAACTAGTTGAGCTGTTGTTCTTCGCAGATGAAACCGACATCTCTGAGCTTCTGGATTTCTTTTTCTATTTTAACCATAATTTCAGGTTTTGTTCTCTGTTGGTCTTGCTTTACAAGTTTAGCATCATATGTTATATTTAACTTGTGTACCGAAATCTCTGGATCTAGACCCAGCATTTCCATGTAGGTCCATGCAAAGCAATCCATGCACTCTCGTAAAAAACTCACATACACATCAGGTTCGTTTCCTTTGATTTGAGAACTTACAAAAGTAGGTCAGGGATTTTTTGGGGTTCCCAAGTTTATTTCTTGCACTTGGTCCTCAGTTAGAGGCTCAGGAGAAGGCACTTCCACAGCATTATCGGAAGTGTCCAACTCCGTGAAGCCTTCTGGAGTTTCATTTGGGGGTTTAAGCTAAGGCCTGATCCCTTTCCATGGATTCGATTTTTTAGGCTCTTTAGCTTTTACATCAAGGGCTAAGCATTCCCAGCAAATATGTTGGGACGAGCTTATTTCTTCATTGAGTTCAGGTGGCTAATATTTAGTGATTTGTGACGTGGTATCATCATCATCACTTATCCCCTCAGGATGTTAAAAAGTGGCCCAATCAACGGGTTCTTGAAAGATAAGAGTTTCATAAGAGTCATCAGATTCTTATTCTTGGGTGAAGACCACGGGTCTTACATTGACATTTTGGTTCATTTTAGGAATGTTACTGTAAGGAACATATTCTAGGCAATGATGTAGCTGTTCAATTCTACATCTCATTTCAATGTCTTCCTTCATTTCTAGGGTCGAAGACGTCCAAAGGATACTGTATCCCATTTGCATTCAATCCAAGGCCTGTGGGCTTTTTGAGATTATACCCCATATTCTTCATCATATTATGGACCATGGGATTGTAGACATCAAGCTGTATTTTCCCATTATTAGTATTGTGTTAGTAGGATCTGAAGGAGAAGCATCCTCAGCCCGATGGAAAATAATTGGATGATTATGTTGCTTAGATGGAGGCACTAAGAAACAAGAACCTTCGAACTCATATATGAGATGGAGTGGGCCATGCCAAAAGTGGAGGATCCCAGTCCACTATAGAGTGCACAGAGACATCCATCATTCGGTGTCCTTAGAGTCCGACTCAGAATCTGAACCTCTGATCATTGAAACGACATGTATTGGACGCGTCCGTCTAGACCTCCCATGCAAATGATATACTGCTACTTCGAGAAACAAAACAATTTAAGACATTTCATCAAAGGTTTGAAACTCCATTGCCATAGTTAAGCTACGGAGAGGTGGCCGGAAACCTATGCAACATAAATGAATCCATGCAGAGTAGTGTGGGAGATTCTCACATCTTTCAGCCAAACGAAGCCATCTACCAATATATTTGTAGGATAGTTCTCCTCTTTGTAGTAATGTTAGCACGAACTGACTGAAAGTAATAGGAAAACCAGGCCTTATAGGTGACATTCCTCTGGTGGGACGAGGTACATCATTGCTTTCTTGATCAAAATCTGAGCCGCTGACTAAGGAAACAGCATTTGTCGAACACGAGGGCTTTTGATGTCCTGCTTCCTTTATCCTTGATGATTTTGTGAATATGAAAAGGTTGATCTGATTGTTTGATTTCAGATTTTACCTTGATCATCAAAGGAACTTTGGTTTCTACACACTTTGCCACGGACTCTTTCATAGGTTGCAATTTTCTGAGAGGATTGGATTGCTCACCAGTTCCTGAATAGGCTCTTTTTTCTATTGAAATAGCAAAAGGTTCTGCGGGATTATCATCCACTGGAGGGCTTTTTGTATCTGGCTTAGACTGTACAGGTCTTTCTTGATACATGGTTGCATCAGTGAAGTAGACTTCTTTTCCTTTGAATGGTTTTTCATCCGCAAAGACCCGATGCACTTTACCTTCATCATCAATATATTTGAGACATTGATGGAGAGTAGAAGGTACTATGGTATAATCATGAAGCCATCTTCTACCTAAGAGGATGTTATAGTAAGCACGAGTCTTAACCACGTGCAGAGTATCTTCTGAGGTTAAATCTCCCAACTGGAATTGAATTCGAATTTTACCAATTGGGTCCTGAACTTCCCCGTCATAACATTGAATAGAAGTCTTTGTAGCAGATAACTAGCTTACTGAGATGCCAAGTTCTTGAAGAGCTATAGTTGTGATGAGGTTCAAAGCTGATCCTCGGTTGACCTAAACTCTCAGAACAGGAATGTCTTGTTAGATTTTGTGGACTCAATCCATCAGTTGATGTAATAAATTGATTAATTTCTTTATTTATCAATAAAATCATGCTTTATTTTCATGAGATGAATATTATTTTACTACTTTATGCACATGACCAATACATATGACATAATGTTCATGAGTTGAACCGGGTCCCATTAGTATATTAGATGTGATATATGTGCATGGATGAGATCCACAAGCGGGAGATATATGTCACAAATCTTATACTTAAATAGCTTCACAACCAGTAATGAGACTGGGCATCTCATTTGATAAGGTTGCAGCACTTTGATCACTATGTGATAATGTGATTTGTCTTGATCATCAGAATGTAAGATTCTGGATCACAATGTTGGTATATTGGATGTATTGAAGGACCATGAGATGCACCTTATGGAATTCCATCTCAATAATAAGGTATGCTCTCATAATTCCCTAGCAATAGGCTCTCAATCCTGAGACATTGATGAACTCAAGTTTCTATCTATTCATTTGCTTTGAGTCACCAATGAGTGAAGCCGACTATAGATTAACACCTTGGTGTCTCGGGTATGTGGTAGTAGAACTGTGGGAACATTGAATGATCAAGATGGAATCTATCTCTATTATCCCCTTGTGCCAATTAATGGATTTGTCATTAGTAAGTGCGCACCCATCTCAATTAAGAGTTAATTAGATGGTACTGATGATTATTGTGATTAATTAGGGCTCAAGGATAACAAGATGTGGAACTTAGATTGGAAGAGACAGATTTATTCCAATTGGTCCACGGATATTGATAGAGGGGCCTACTTGTGATAATTTGGAAGTTTAGGGTCTTCATTGTAATTTATTCCTAAGACTGGAGTACAATTGCATTTATATAGTGGTGTTATTTGCAATTAACTGTGGGCCCGGATTGCACATGAAATGTGGGGCCGCGGTGTTCCAATTGGAGCTAGCTTTCTAAGGAATCCCTAGTGGTCCCCACGCTAGCCCATGATATTGGAAAATACTAATCCGACTTGAACTCTAGAAAGAAGAGTTTGGAAAGGAGAAAGTTGCTAATTGCTTTGGAAGTAAGACTTCTATTTTAATTAGACAAAGGAGAGATTTGAAAGTCTATAAAATCTCTTGGACGTCCAATAAGACTCTCTCTAACGCCCAAAACCCTATTCGTACAAGAGTTGCACGAGTTTCTCTCTCCTTCTGTCTTCTAGTTCCTTGGAGTTTCGAGTTGGGATTTCTCCTGGAAATTCCACCACTCTTCTTGAGAAAAGAAATCCAATTCGGGTTATAGCGTGGAAGGCTAAGAGGTGTTGAAGATTCTCATCATCAAGTAGAGTCACAACTTCTCCACTAGAGTACTGCGGATCTCCAAAGGTATGATCTACTTCTTTCATGTCGTAGATTATTGTGGATATTTAGTGCTATTTGATTCTATCTTTCAGATAGAATATTTACTGTACATGGTCACGAGATTGAGGGTAATGCATCCTGGATTGGGTTTTTGGTCTTATGGATAGTTGATCCCTGTGTCAAGTGGGTCAAAAGTTTTGAAAATCTATCCACAAGACCCACCTGCTTCCAACATGTCTTTGATGTAGGCCATGAAATAAAGTGGCCTTGTGTGTTTCATATCACCTAAGAGGAGATAATCTTTGGTGAAAGAAATAGTAGCTTTAGAAGAATTATGAATTAAAAGACATTCCATGCATTGCTTTTGAGGCTTTTTTTATTTTTCTTTCAGGTAATTCTTTTTTATTTGATGAACTTGCGCTACATAAGTTTGATTGTCTGTATTCAAAGCTTGTAGAGCTCGTATGAAATTATTACGAGTCTCCTTGGACATCTGCAAGCGATCGAAAATATGAAGTCTTGCAGGAATGTGTTAGAGGTGTTCAACAATATCATACATGAATGGCTCTGGTGGCCTTGCATTAACATTTGCTTATGAAGAAGTTACATTTACATTAGTGTTGTCCCTTGAAGGGTTTACATAAGAAGGAGAATAAGAGGGTCTATCATAGTTGACCCTGTAGTTGCAACCGGAACGAGTGCCGTCGTTAACCATGTTACTTCGGTCGATTTCTGGACGAGTATCCCTTTTTATGGCATTAACTTTTTTGGGTTCAAAAAGTTGGCTAATTTCTTCCAAGCCTGCTTCTTGACTTGTTTTATTAGGAATAACTTGAGATACTTGGGGCTCATTAGTAGCACTCAAAATCATCAAGGTAGGAGCCAATGGTATCTTTTCTTCAAAGTCGAAGACATTATCTTGATTCTGAAATTGAGAGACTTCTTGAGGTGCGGCAATGTTGTCAATAATGAGGTTATTTTGTTCCTCTGGCAATCTAGGTTCATTAGTTGAATCAGATATGACCAACTAAGTGTTTGGTTTAGAATCCGCATCCAGAGAAGTCAACTCCAAGTTTGGTCGAGGAGGAATATCCAGTGCAGGGGTTACTGTGTGTGGGAAAGAAGGCACTGCCTGTTGTTGTTGTGCTTTATTAGGATCAATCAGTGGCAAAAGGTCTGGGTGAATTTCTGGGGGTAGTGGAAAATGAGGAGGGTCATTCGACCAGCCACTTATGCTTGGTTTGTGTACATCATAAAGGACCACTGAAAGTGTGTTGAGACCATGCTTGATATTGAGTGTACCCATCTCAGGATCAAAGGTTTGTTCAAAACTTTCAACTTGGTCAGAAAGGTACTCATCAACAAAGTAGTCATCAATTCAGTGACCATCTTCGAGGTCTAAGTAATCTGACCAATCCTCTTCGTCATCTAAGTTTGGGGGCATGCCGTCCTATGATATCCGATTACAACTGGATATCAATGGTTCTTCCTCATCTTTTGGGATTGGCATATTGTAGTCGGCTAGAGTGAAGTGACCTTTAGCAAATTTAGGAATTTCTTTTGAGATTGGGGCTTTAATTATCCTCTGCTTAGCTTATTTTTCTTGTTTTTCTTATTTAATTAAGCAATTCTGGGCAGCTTTTTGAAGATTTTTGAGTTGCTTTTTAACTTTTTTTTCTTTCTACAGGTGTGGGTTTAGTTTTCACCTTCTCCCAGCCTTCATCACTTACTAAGTCAGCGTGAACCCATATCTCTTCTCCTAAAGAGGTTTTGATCGGTATTAATCCACATTCATTATGTATC
Source organism: Sextonia rubra (assembly GCA_037013555.1). Lineage (NCBI taxonomy): Eukaryota > Viridiplantae > Streptophyta > Magnoliopsida > Laurales > Lauraceae > Sextonia > Sextonia rubra. The sequence continues at coordinate 74,531,616 of JASUAD010000001.1, forward strand.
ATATTGATGACCCAGAATTCAACAATCAGTGATTTTGATGGAGCAGGTACTGCTACAAGTGCGAATTGCTCGAAAGAAATCATATTGACTGGAGTAGCATCATATTTCTGATTGAATGTTATCAATCCATTTTTTCCACATCTCATTGACTTTTTCATTTAGGATGAAGCAGTCTTTAAGAGGATGAGATACCATCTGATGATACACACAATAATTTGGGTCATTGATGCGACCTGCTTGCTTTGGTTTTTTCATTGGTGGAAGCTCAAGTTTGTTATTCTCCATCAATGTTTGAAAGATTATTTCAATATCCCTATCGAAAGGGTATTTAGCTTTCTTTCTCTTTTCATATTCCTCCTTTTTAGTTTGCTCTGTTGTGACATTCTATGGCTTTTAAGGAGGTGGTTTGGAGGTTTGCACATTGAATACCTCCTGTTTCCTTTTCAAACTCGGAGCAGTTGATTTTGGAGCAGAAGATGATGATGATTCCACTTTTCAGGAATTTACATTATTTTGACTGATTTCTTTGAGAGTGAGCTCTGCATCAATGGCAACTTCAACCAATCGGGCCAGAGACTTAGTTTTATGGCTAAGTATGATAGCCTTGATTTCTGGCTGCAAATTAGTTTTGCACATTTCAATGGTAGCCTTTTGAGATGGTTGTTCTAAGCATCTATAAGACAATGCTCTCCATCTATTGATAAAGGCTTGTGCAGTTTCATTATCTCCTTGCTTTGTGCTACTGAGCATAGCAAAGGTAACTGTTTGATCTTCTTATTGAAAATTAAGTAAGAATTTCTCTTTCATGACTAGCCACGTTGTGAAAAAGAGTTTTGATAATTGTTTATACCAGTCAAAAGCAACTCCTTTCAATGTTCCAACGGACAACCTTATTTTTAGTGCATCCAACTCTGGTGGGCTCCCAAGGAGTGATTTGAAATGCACTATATGTTGATGGGCTAAACCTTCTCTCAGGTAAGGCTGGAAAGTCGAAAGTTTATAATCTAGCGGAAATGGAACCAAATCAAATTCGGGAGGATATTTGGGCGTAATACTTTTCTTTTTCATCCTGTTTTCCACCTTTGATTTGGTTAATATTTCTTTGACTTCTTTAAAGGTTACATGCTTTTCAGGATCTACATGAAGACCAAGGATTGATGAATGATCGCCACCAGTGGAACCTGCGGCTATCACTTTACCTGTTAGGGACTTAATTTTAAGCCTTAAGCAGGTTGATTTTGGTGGCATTCCTCCTGATCATAGCCTGTTTTTTCCTGTCAATGAATAGGGGATTGATTGAAGCTTCAATCGGACCACCCAACTTGTCTGTCCAAATGTTTAACTGAGCAGTTAGGTGATCAATTTTAGCTTCTTGCTATTTAACGACATCACTAACATCATCTTCTTGATTTTCACGAGCATTTTCTTCGCCGGCATCTTTACTCTCACTGGCACCCTCATTTCTGTCATTACTAGTTCCACTCCCTTCAGCCATAAATACGGTGTACTGACAGGGGTAAGAAGATGTAAGAAGAGTGGACTGACTATCTTCCGTGTCCAGGATAGTAATTCGCTCCTCGTCGGAATCTATTTCAACATGTCCTTCAGATGTTCTGTTGGAAGCAGGTGGGTCTCGTGGATAGATTTTCAAAACTTTTGACCCACTTAACACAGGGATCAACTATCCATAAGACCAAAAAACCCAATCCAGGATACATTACCCTCAATCTTGTGACCATGTACAGTAAATATTCTATCTAAAAGATAGAATCAAATAGCACTAAATATCCATAATAATCTATGACATGAAAGAAGTAGATCATACCTTTGGAGATCTACAGTGCTCTAATGGAGAAGTTGCGACTCTACTTGATGATGAGAACCTTTAACACCTCTTAGCCTTCCACGCTATGACCCGAATTGGATTTCTTTTCTCAAGAAGAGTGGTGGAATCTTCAGGAGAAATCCCAACTTGAAACTCTAAGGAACTAGAAGAGAGAAGGAGAGAAAAACTCGTGCAACTCTTGCACGAATAGGGTTTTGGGCGTGAGAGTGAGTCTTATTGGATGTCCAAGAGATTTTATAGACTTTTAAATCTCTCCCTTGTCTAATTGAAATAGAAGTCTTACTTCTAAAGCAATTAGCAACTTTCTCCTTTCCAAACCCTTCTTTCTAGAGTTCAAGTCGGATTAGTATTTTCCAATATCTTGGGCTAGCATGGGGACCACTAGGGATTCCTTAGAAAACTAGCTCCAACTGGAACACCGCAACCCCACATCTCATGTGCAATCCGGGCCCACAGTTAATTGCAAATAACACCACTATATAAATGCAATTGCACTCCAGTCTTAGGAATAAATTACAATGAAGATCCTAAACTTCCCAATTACCACAAGTAGGCCCCTCTATCAATATCCGTGGATTAATTGGAATAAATCTATCTCTTCCAATCTAAGTTCCACATCTTATTATCCTTAAGCCCAAATTAATCACAGTAATCATCAGTACCATCTCATTAACTCTTAATTGAGATGGGTGCGCACTTACTCATGACAAATCCATTAATTGGCACAAGGGGATAATAGAGATAGATTCTATCTTGATCATTCAATGTTCCCACAGTTTTACTACCACATACCTAAGACACCGAGGTGTTAACCTATAGTCGGCCTCACTCATTGGTGACTCAAAGCAAATGAATAGATAGAAACTTGAGTTCATCAATGTCTCAGGATTGAGAGCCTATTGCTAGGGAATTATGAGAGCATACCTTATTATTGAGACGGAATTCCATAAGGTGCATCTCATGGTCCTTCAATACATCCAATGTACCAGCACTATGATCCAGAATATTACATTCTGATGATCGAGACAAATCACACTATCTCATAGTGATCAAAGTGCTGCAACCTTATCAAATGAGATGCCCAGTCTCATTACTGGTTGTGAAGCTATTTAAGTATAAGATTTGTGACATATATCTCACGTGTGGATTTCATCCATGCACATATTTCACATCTAATATACTAATGGGACCCGATTCAACTCATGAACCATTATGTCCTATGTATTGGTCATGTGCATGAAGTAGTAAAATAATATTCATCTCATGAAAGTAAAGCATGATTTTATTGATAAATAAAGAAATTAATCAATTTATTACATCAACTGATGGATTGAGTCCACAAAATCTAACAATCTCCCACTTGGGCTCAGTGCAGTCAGGGTTGTATCTCATGCCCATCCCTTCTACATGCTGCTTAAAGACTTTGGTAGTTAAAGGCTTAGTAAAGGGATCTGCCAAATTGTCCGCAGAGGCTATCTTGGTAATAGCAATATCACCTCTCTGCACAATCTCTCTGACTAAGTGATACTTCCTCTGTACATGCTTTTGGCTTTTATAGCTTCTGAGTTCCTTTGACTGAGCGATTGCCCCGCTGCTGTCACAGTAAACTGTGAGTGGCTGTCGTGCCAAAGGTACCACCCTAAGTTCCAAAAGGAATCTTTTATGCCATACTGCTTCCTTAGCTGCTTCACAAGCTGCTACATATTCAGCCTCCGAGGTTGAATCAGCGGTACATTCTTGTTTTATACTCCTCCAGCTGATAGCTCCGCCTCCAAGCATAAATACATAACCAGAGGTGGATTTCCTATAATCCTTATCTGACATAAAGTCAGAATCTGTGTATCCGACTGGAATCAACTCATCACTGCTATAAATCAACATGTAATCTCTAGTCCTTCTCAAGTATTTGAGAATACATTTTACAGCAGTCCAATGTTCAGGTCCTGGATTAGATTAATATCTGCTGACTAGGCCCACTACATAACAGATATCTGGTCTAGTACATAACATAGCATACATGAGGCTACCAACAGCCGAAGCGTATGGTATCGACCTCATGTGCTCTTTTCCTCGGGTGTCTTAGGACACTGATCCTTGGAAAGGTGCACTCCATGTCTGAAAAGGTGTTATACCCTTCTTGGAGTCTTGCATTGCAAACCGTACTAGCACCTTACCTATGTATGCAGCTTGGGATAAGCCAATCATCCTATTTTTCCGGTCTCGATAGAGTTTGATCCCTAGGATGTAACTAGCTTCTCCCAAGTCCTTCATATCAAAAGTCTTGGCTAACTAAACTTTTACCGTTAACAACATTCGTATGTCTTTCCCAAGGAAAAGGATGTCATCGACATATAAAACCAGAAAAACTACCCTGTCACCTTCACTTTTCAAGTACACACATGACTCATCCGGATTTTGACAAAAACCAAATGACTTGATTGCCTGGTCAAAACGGATATTCCAGCTTCGGGATGCCTGCTTTAGTCCATAAATAGACTTCTGCAGCTTGCAAATTTTTTGCACCTGGTTTTTAGCTACAAAACCATCTGGCTGCACCATATAGATGTCTTCCTCAAGATGGCCGTTGAGAAACGCCGTCTTGACATCCATTTGCCAAATTTCGTAATCGAGATGAGCCGCAATGGATAAGAGTATCTGGATGGATTTGAGCATAGCTACTGGCGAATAGGTTTCCTCATAATCGATCCCCTCTTTCTGAGTATATCCTTTCGAACAAGCCTAGCCTTATAGGTCTCCACTCTTCCATTTGGTCCTCTTTTTCTCTTGTAGACCCACTTGCACCCAATAGGTTTAATATTGGCAGGCAAGTCCACAAGTGTCCAGACCTAATTTGAGTACATAGACTCCATCTCAGCTTTCATAGCATCTTGCCAGCGTCCCGAGTCTAAGTCATTGATTGCTTCATCATAGTTAGAGGGATCTTGTTCCGGCTCTTCTGGGATTGCTTCATAAGACTCTCCCAAGAATGAGAACCTATCAGGGGGTCTGACAATCCTCCCACTACGACGAGGTACCGGTGTAACTACTGGGTCTGGTAAGGGCGGTTCTTCCTCAAGTCCGGTCATACTTGGATGTGGAATTGATTGCTCCTGAATCTCTTCTAAGATCACCTTTTCTAAGGATTTCTGGTCCATTATATAATCTTCCTCTAGAAAAACTGCATTGGTGCTAACCAGCACTTTCTGCTCTCTGGGATTATAGAATAACCAACCTTTAGTTCCTTTAGGATATCCTACAAAAGTGCATACTTCCGACTTCATTTCCAACTTATCCGTCTTAACCTTCAGCACATGTGCTGGACAACCCCAAATGTGTAAATGTTGTAGACTAGGCTTTCGCCAAGGCCACAATTCCCGGGGAGTCTTAGGTATAGACTTAGATGGTATGAGGTTTAGTATGTACATTGCAGTATCCAAAGCGTATCCCCAAAAGTATATAGGTAATCTTGAGAAACTTAGCATAGACCTAATCATATCTAAAAGAGTCCGGTTCCTTCTTTCTACTACTCCATTCTGTTCAGGCATACTAGGAGCAGACAACTAGGATAGAATCCCATTTTCTAATAAGTGACCCATAAAACCAGCAGAGAGATATTCCCCTCCTCGATCTGATCGAAGAGCCTTGATACTCTTACCTAATTGCTTTTCCGCTTCTGCTTGAAACTCTTTGAATTTTTCAAAAGCTTCGGACATGCAGTGCTTAAGGTATATGTAACCATATCTTGAGTAATCATCTGTGAAAGTGATGAAGTACTCATATCCTCCTCTGGCCCTGACATTAATGGGTCCGCAGAAATTAGTATGCACTAATTCTAATAAATCTTTGGCCCTATTTCCCTTAGCTAAAAAGGGTCTTTTGGTCATTTTACCTTCCAAACAGGACTCATAGATAGGCATTGGTTCTACCACCAATGAAGGTAAGATACCATCTTTCACTAGCCTCTCAATCCTGTTAAAGTTTATATGACCTAGCCTCAGGTGCCAAAGTTTTGTTGGATTAGATGAAGGTGACTTTCTCTTTAATGATGGTCTATTAATTGTTTCAGTATCATGTATCTCATACATCGTGGGAGTTAACAAATAAAGTCCATTGGTTACCTTGCCAGAACATATGAAAGTACCATTCCTCTTTATGACAACTTCAGTACCAAAAGTAACACCAAACTAGAAACTGAAATTAAATTCCGCCTTAAAGACGGTACATATAATGTTTCTGATAAAACCAATTTATTATTTGAAAAACATAAAGTAATGACGCCCACTGAAACAGCCTCTGCCTTAGCTTCAGATCCTAGGTTGACAATGATTTCTCCATCACTTAGCCTCCTGGTTTCCCTGAATCCCTGCAACGTATTACATATGTGATTAGTTGCCCCGGAATCCACACACCAGGATTCTAAAGTACCAGTTGCAAAACTAACTTCAGATATAAGTGACTCAATCATATCTGGGGTCTTTTTCTTAGACAGATATTCTGGACAATTCCTCTTCCGATGTCCTGTCTTACCACAATGGAAACACTTTCCTTTTGTCCCTGAACCCTTAGCTTTAGCCACGCCACCAGTTGGACCATTCTCCACCTTAGGACCCTTTGGAACTGAATTCTTTTTGCCTTTCCGGCCTTTGCCTTTCGACTTGGACTTGGCATCTGACTTTTCTGTCATTAAGGCAGTTGGTTTCTTTTTCATAATCCCTTCAGTTGCTACCAGCTGACTAGATAACTCAGCCAGAGTCAGATTCATTTTATTCATATTATAATTGACCTTGAAATTGTTGAATGACTCTAGTAGTGACTCAAGGATTATGTCAATCTCCGATTTTGCATCAATCGCAGCTCCCAGTACATCTAACTCATTTAATGAGTCCATCATCTTCAACATGTGTTCCTGTACTGATGTACCTTCAGCCATCTTGGTGCTAATGAGCACCCTCATGGCTGCCTGCCTAGCGGGTCTGCCTTGTTCTGCAAACATCTCCTTTAAGTTCGATATCATATCATATGCAGTCTTATAAGATTGATGTTGGTGTTGCAGCACACTAGACATGGATACCAAAATGTAACATCGGGCCATCTCATCATCTTTGGCCCATTTGGTGTAAAGGTCCTTTTCTACTTCTGATGCATCTAGGCCAGGCTCTTCAAGGGGGTTTTTGGTAAGGACATATTTATATCCTGAAGCTGTTAGGACAATATCCAGATTTCGTTTCCAGTCTACATAGTTGGATCCCACCAACTTATTCTGGTTGAGGATGGTCGCAAGTGGATTGAAAGTATTCGAATTCATGCTTGTAATACTATAACACATAACCATACATTCAATTAATGAATTTAAATGACATTAGGGTTTAGTATTCTACCAAATTTATGTGGGAATCCTCATTAACCACAAAATTCAGAATACATCGGAATCCCAATCCTGCGGGGTATGCCTCCTTGGGGAGCGCGAATACCTCCTAGACTGGTGCGGATCAAAGTTGGTCAAAATTGGGATTAAGACTAACTATCCATGATCCCCTTCATTCATTACTATCTAGGTATCTCATACCAAATAATGCATGACTCCCGATTAGCTTCAGTTTCTAAAATACATGAGGCAAATCCATGGGGATACTACATCATTATTTTAGTTAAGTGTGACCCACTAACTAGCATTGCATGACAACCATTGCGAGTAGCTCTTCCTTGGGGAGTGGGCTCCCACCTCGTCTCATCAACGCTATCCATAGGCGATCCATATCCAGTATCCAAATAAATACAAGCCCTCCGTGGGGAATGGCCATTCTCAAAATGGCACAAGGCTAATACTTTCCTTACAATGGACCTATGGTGGAAAACCATGGGGATTGTATATATATAAATGCCCCGCTCCTACTTAATATTTTAGAGTTGAGGATTTCCTTATAGGTGTACTGGTCCATCAAATATAGGTATAAATTCATCTCATGATACGACTAATGATTGGTTCCAAGTCAAGTTATTTTAAGGAAAGTCCAGTTTCTAAAATTAGTGTTACCAATAGATCCATCTCATGGGCCCACCAACTCTAATTAGAACTCTTTCCAAAAATTAATTTGATTTGACCAATGTTGGAATTTGCTATGTTTGGATCAGATATGGAAATATTCTAAAATAAGCATTCATCCATAAATAGAAAGTGCTATAATAAAAGACTAGTCCTCTCCTTCATATGGCCCAGGCGGAAAAGACTTCTTAGACTTCTAGACTTTCCAAAACTTTGGGATTCCTCAAACTCTTTGGGCATCTCCAAAACACCTTTTGGTAATCTTCAAACTCTTTGATTAGGAGTCCTTTTTCTCTTTCCTTTTTTTTTTCGGACATATCCAGAATTTACAAATTTTAAAAAATACATAAATTCCTATGTCTATATAATGAGACTTACATGGTAATTTAAACATGGAAATAAAAGGGCTATAGGGAAATTCACCATGCCTTGCCCTTTCATGGGAAACCAAGGAAACCATGATGCCCTTTACACTTAGCCACAAATAAACCAATAAGTCAAAGGAAAGAAAAAACATGTGGGCCATATGGAGAGGACATTATCACCTGCATGTTAGTATCTCATACAACAAAGTATCTCACAAAGCCAGGTTGCCAAACCACAATGGAAAAATAAGATGCCAATAGTTTGCCACCACTATACAAGATCCACTATGCAGTGGGGGTTCGGGGGCAGTGCCCCCGACGGGGGTCGAGCTAGCCGATCTGGTCTCTACGGTTAGCCAATAGACCTCTACAGCCATAGTGGTCCGTTTAACTAACCGACCTGACGAACCCAGAAATTTGGGTTTTTTTAGATTCAGCTCCTGCTGTCCCCAATCACTTCTAATGATCTCAGTATGCTTCTAATGGCATCTTACCATCCTCCTATTATGATTAAAACCTGTTGTGACTTTCCAAACATGGATCTATTACAAAAGCAATCAAACCCAATAAACACTGATCCTTTCATAGCCCTTGCTCTATCCTCTTCACATCTCATGTAAAGATTAGAACAAGATTACTGATCTAACATGATTAGAGATGAGGTATGGCTCTGATACCAATTGTTGGAAGCAGGTGGGTCTCGTCGATAGATTTTCAAAACTTTTGACCCACTTAACACAGGGATCAACTATCCATAAGACCAAAAAACCCAATTCAGGATGCATTACCCTCAATCTCGTGACCATGTATAGTAAATATTCTATCTAAAAAATAGAATCAAATAGCACTAAATATCCACAATAATCTACGACATGAAAGAAGTAGATCATACCTTTGGAGATCCGCAGTGCTCTAATGGAGAAGTTGCGACTATATTTGATGATGAGAACCTTCAACACCTCTTAGCCTTCCACGTTATGACCCGAATTGGATTTCTTTTCTCAAGAAGAGTGGTGGAATGTTCAGGAGAAATTCCAACTTGAAACTCCAAGGAACTAGAAGAGAGAAGGAGAGAGAAACTCGTGCAACTCTTGCACAAACAGGGTTTTGGGCGTGAAAGTGAGTCTTATTGGAAGTCTAAGAGATTTTATAGACTTTCAAATCTCTCCCTTGTCTAATTGAAATAGAAGTCTTACTTCTAAAGCAATTAGCAACTTTCTCCTTTCCAAACTCTTCTTTCTAGAGTTTAAGTCGGATTAGTATTTTCCAATATCTTGGGCTAGCGTGGGGACCACTAGGGATTCCTTAGAAAGCTGGCTCCAACTGGAACACCGCGACCCCACATCTCATGTGCAATCCGGGCCCACAGTTAATTGCAAATAACACCACTATATAAATGCAATTGCACTCCAGTTTTAGGAATAAATTACAATGAAGAACCTAAACTTCCTAATTACCACAAGTAGGCCCCTCTATCAATATCCGTGGATCAATTGGAATAAATCTATCTCTTCCAATCTAAGTTCCACATCTTATTATCCTTGAGCCCCAATTAATCACAGTAATCATCAGTACCATCCAATTAACTCTTAATTGAGATGGGTGTGCACTTACTAATGACAAATCCATTAATTGGCACAAGGGGATAATAGAGATAGATTCTATATTGATCATTCAATGTTCCCACAGTTCTACTACCACATACCCAAGACACCGAGGTATTAACATATAGTTGGCCTCACTCATTGGTGACTCAAAGCAAATGAATAGATAGAGACTTGAGTTCATCAATGTCTCAGAATTGAGAGCCTATTGCTAGGGAATTATGAGAGCATACCTTATTATTGAGACGGAATTCCATAAGGTGCATCTCATGGTCATTCGATACATCCAATGTACCAGCACCGTGATCCAGAATCTTACATTCTGATGATCGAGACAAATCACACTATCTCATAGTGATCAAAGTGTTGCAACCTTATCAAATGAGATGCCCAGTCTTATTACTGGTTGTGAAGCTATTTAAGTATAAGATTTGTGACATATATCTCGCGTGTGGATCTCATCCATGCACATATATCACATCTAATATACTAATGGGACTCGGTTCAACTCATGAACCATTATGTCATCTGTATTGGTCATGTGCATGAAGTAGTAAAATAATATTCATCTCATGAAAGTAAAGTATGATTTTATTGATAAATAAAGAAATTAATCAATTTATTACATCAACTGATAGATTGAGCCCACAAAATCTAACAGGTTTTGCCTGAATGAGAATTGGAATTGGACTATTGTGATTGAGTTCAAGCCATGCTCAGAGTGACCCTTCTGGTTAGGCCTGGTCCAACCATACATGATGAGGTTAAGTCTGTCTCATCTTCTTTAATCACCCAATTTTGAGTGATTGTATGCTGTGACTGCTTCCGAGTGTGCTTTTTATAGAGAGCCAAAGCCTTTTCCTTAATTTGATTGGCCAATCTGGCTGTCAAGATTTGATCTTTGAACCTGGCAATTAGTGGCTTAGAAGTGCTGGCGAGTTGTTTGCAATCCATAGGGTTGGAAGTGGGAAATGAAAGAACATCGATGGTACTTCTTTTATCTTTTTTCTTCTGTTTCTTCTTTTGTCGGAGTGAATCTTTGAAATGAACAAGATCGGTCGAATCATTAATGAACAATCGTTCAGTTTGCTTTTTATTTTTAGTACCATATGATGGATGTTAGGGAGAAGACGGTGTGGATGGTACTACAATGACTGAAGGTAGACGTCTCTTGCCTAACCTCCGCCCCTCTTTTTGTGTCAAAGGGTAGAAGGTATTCTCTTCAAGCGATGCCAAAGATTTGTTCTCAACCTTTTTGAAATTTTGCGTACGTGGCTGTGGTGACCACGCGTTGTAGCTTGGGATGACAGCATGTTTTTGGACCCTTTTGCAGGTTATGAACTGCCGAAAGTCCCTTGTCATAGCTTGTTGTTTAGGCCAAATAGATGATGTTTTTGGAGCTTGAGTAGCCATTTGATGCGACTTGTCAAGCGCCATTGATTTGTGATCCATACACTGGACCTGCCTTGCCCCTGTTGAGGCTTGATGACACAAAGACCACTGCCCCTTGACTTTGTTTTGTATTCTGGGTCCTCTTGACCCTTGTTGAAGACTCCATATGGGTTCTGAGCATATTTGGAAACCCAAGGTTGAGGAGTCTCAACTTTCTTAATGATTATTGGGGTCACTGATGACCCATTTTGAGCTGAATTAATGGAGCCTGTTGGAGTAGAGAGTCTTTAAAAAATTGAGACTCTTGACATAGGAGCAACAGTATCTGTTCGAGCCCTTTTTTGTGCTCTTGCAAATGACTTGTTTTGTGTCATAGAGATTTTGAAAAGCCTCTCCTTGGCTTCGTCAAAGGTGATGATTAAGGAACCCATGATATTCGACAAAAGGCAAATCCACGGGACTATATTAGTGTGACAACCATCATGGTTGCCTCTTTGGTTAGCTGGAATAACATAGTTTTGAACCGAAATGGTTAGATATAGGCACGAGTCCCATCTCATCGAGCTATGTCGACTGTCCTCGTTGTCAGATTTTCTGCAGCATTTTGGAATCATATAGTTAGACTTAAAAGCATGCTAAGCTGACTAGACCTGGCTACCGTAATTTTTACAGCATTTCAAGGCCATCTGTGTCAATCTTATAAGCAAGAGAGGGTTGGTTCTAATCAAAGGGATAGGGCATACAGGATCAAGCCTGCACCACTACGACAATGATTATACAAGATCCATCAGTGCTTGACACCGGACAGTGCATGATTGCAATGTCGTTGGTCTTATCACTAATTTAATAAAACATTTATTTGGGTCAAAGCCCCTTGGACTGAATCATCACTCTTCTAAAGCATGAAAGGGTGTGATTTGGTCCATGCACATGCAAGTTCTTTCAATGAAGGCAAAAATTTGCACTTCGAGGTGCTCAATGCCTTCATTTGCATAATAAAAGGATGCACTTCAAGGTGTAAAATTCCTTCAATAATGTTTCCAAACCCATCGTAGACATCAAAGTCTTACATGGGTGTCTTCAGAGGTCAAACAGGCTATTTTTAGCAACAAAACAGGTCAGTGACCGTGACCCACGGTCACTGCCCATTTCCATTGATTCCCACCGTCACAGGTTTTCATGGCACTTTTCAGCATAACAACAGCACTTTTCAGCATAACAATGACACTTTACAACTTAATAGCTGCACTTTGCAGTAATTTTCAACACTTTTCATGTAATCTTAGCCAAATTTGATCACAAATTAGAGTAAATAATTTTCCCACAGATGGTGCCAATCTTCTGATCACGCTTGAAAAATGTGTGAAAAATGTGTAATGGATTCAAGTCCAATATTCACACACTTCAAGCGTTAAGAAGAATGGGAATTAACTACAGTTCATCATTAATTTCCCTTTTATTTACATGGGTTCAAATGCCCTGACCGCGATGCAAGTTGTTTACATAGTTTTAAAAAGTTTACAACTCCTCCCTCAAGTCTCAGATGTGATCTAAATTTGGAAAATACAAGAAAGTGTACAAAATTTGGAAAAGAATGCAAAAAAGAAGAAAAAAAATGGGGAGTGACCGTGGGTCACGGTCACTGGCCCCCTGCCAGTGACTGCGGCCCGTGATCATTAGCAGACAGTTACCGCAAGGACACTGTTTTGCCCACTTTTTCATGTTGTTTTCTCTTTGTAACTTCTCCAAAGTGCTGAAGCTCACTTATCTTGATCTTTAGGGTGTTGAAGGACCATCGAGAGGATTGAATTCAATTGTGGAATCGATCAAAACCTTTGTTGATCATCACTAGTGTTTACGAACCATTTTTTGTACAAGTCCGAAAAGGGTACTGTATGAAGCTAAAGTTGTGTCATTCTGAACCTATGGTTTTCAAGGGATAGAATCAAGCCTAAAGAGGCTTGTTCACAACTTTTGTGATGGCTAGAAAAAACCTAAAGTGAGAAAAACAAAGGGAACAATGTCATCTTTCAAAGACTTTCAATACTTGAACATAACTTCTCTTTAAATAATAACCATGCTCTCTCTCCTTCTTTGAACCATCCCTCACATTGAATGACTGAAAAGAAGAAGAAGAAGTGGATTGGGGGTCTTGAAAATTGCTTTTTTGGAAGCTTTTGTAGAATTTCACTTGCCTTTTCTTTGTTTCTCCTCTCTTGTCCTTTTCTTTTCAAATGCCATCCTTTTTTTAGACCACCCAGGTGGTTTTGGGGAGTTATGGGAGGTTAAGGGAAGTTATGAGAGGTTGGCTTTTCGAAAAGTAGTGGGGAAAACTGCCTAAAACCATCAGATCCACTCGATAGAAGTCAGTGACCGCAACTGCAGTCATTACCAGGGTCCATTTTTCAAATTTTTGTGTATGCGACCCGTTTTTGCCTGTTTCATGTCCAAACGATGTCTGATCTTCATGAAACTTGGAGAGATGCTTCTTGACACTATTTTGAGTGTGACATAGAAGTTTCAACCTATTTTGACTATATGAAGCTGGTCAACTCCTTGTTGACTTTTCATGAAAGTGGGCCCTTATTTCGGCTGTTTGAGGCCCAAATGACCTTGATTTGATTTAAAACTTGGAGGGATTGATGTCAGGATTATCTTGGAGTGTTTATATAAATTTTATAAATTTTAGATTTGTGGAAGTAGGATTTCGAGTAGTGACTCAGTAATTCCACATTTTAAGTCACTATACACCTCACACTGTGGGTAGTAAGCTTGTTTTCTAATTAAGTGGCATTCAATTGACTTAAAACTTTAGGGAACTCACTTTGAGCATATTTTGAGTCTTCATGCCGAACTTCATCAGCTTTGGCCTTCTAAAGGTAGGATTTTGGCTATTGACCTCGATGGCTCGGGGGTCATTGTCTTCTAAGCTGACATGCAATGGAAGTAGTATCAAACAAAGTCCTTTTCTCTCAAAGATTTGTAGAATATCTTCTAAACATGACTGAAGCTTTGTGCTAAATTTTCATCAATTTTGAACATCGGGAAGTAAGGCTTTAGTCAGTGACTCTATGGTTTGGGGGTCACTGACCCGAAGTTGACATATTCAAAGACTTTGGGTCAAACGAAGTCCGTTTGGCCTGTAATTTTGTAGAGCAACCTTTGAACATGATTTGAGCTTTCTATAGGAGTTTCAACTGATTTGATCTTCATGAGACATCATTTTACACAGTAACCTCACAAAGCTTTATGGATGACTCTTTGAACTTAGTTTGGGTACAAATGATGTCCAAATGCTATGAATCCTTGAAGGATAGTTTTTAAATGTACTTGAAGGCATCCCGCTAAATTTGAACTTGCTTCAACATGTAGAAGTGTCGGGTCCCATAGTGACCCCCAAAGAGTTGACGAAACAAAGTTCGTTAACTTTGAAGTTTGCAATGTTGTATTTTGAGCTCATATGAAGTCTTCTGAATGGATTACACCAACTTTGAACACCTTGATTTGGAATTTGCTTGTAATGTCTTCACTACAATATTTGTAATTTTTATGGGTCAACACTGTTGAGTTGGCCACTTTACAAGGCAAATGGTCCCTTATGGATGAGCTCCGATTTATGGATGTTACAATCGAACAGATCAATGATAAGGTAATAATTGGGGCAATGTCTGTCTTTCAACCAGAATTGGTACAGCAGATTATAGACATGCAATTCAAAATCTTAATTTGGCTAAGATTCAACACTATCTTACAGAACAACCCGACTTTTGCTTGTAGATAGAGTGTTATACTTTAGAGGTCACTTATGTGTGCCAATTATTAATGGATTGAAGGAATGCATATTATTAGAATCTCATGGTTCTTGCTATTCCATGCATCTCTGTAGTACTAAGATGCATAGGCACTTAAAGGACAGATTTTGGTGGAATAACATAAAGCGTGAAATCGCCGAATTTGTGTCCAGATACTAGTCAACGTGTGAAGGCGGATCACCAAAAGCCTCCGGGTTTACTTCACCCCATGGAGATTCCTAAACGGAAGTGAGAGCATATTTCTATGGATTTTTTATTTGGTTTGCCTCCTATGAGCAAAAGGAATAATGTTATATGGGTGATTGTGGATAGACTAACAAGTCTTCTCACTTTATTCCTTTCAAGAAAGGCATGTCATTTACTGATATAGCAAGGATTGTCACATATTATATGGCATGCCAGTCTCAATAGTGTCTGACTGAGAGAGCAAATATATATCCTCACTTTGGCAATCATTTCAAAAAGCCATGGGTATAAAACTAAACTTCAGCACTACTAATAACCCATAGACTGATGGACAATTTGAGCGTTGTATACAAACCTTAGAAGACATGTTACATGCTAGTGTTCTTGACTTTGACAAAGAATAGGACAAGCATATTTCCTTGTGTGAGTTTGCATATAACAACAGTTATCATGAAAGCATTGGTATGCCCCTTTTGAGGCCTTATATGGGAGGAAATGTAGCACTCAAGTGTGTTGAGAAGAAGTGGGAACTCGAACTTTCCAAGGACCGACCCTCATAGCTGAGACCATTGAGAAAGTACAAAAGGTGGTCGAAAGATTGAAGGTTGTAAGCTCAAGGCAGAAGAGTTATGCTGATAATCGTAGAAGTGACCTAAAATTCCAGATTAGGGATTGGGTTTTCCTCAAAGTAAAACCAATGAAGGGCACGATACTGTGCAGGCAGAAAGGTAAATTGGCCCAAAGGTATGTGGGACCATTCGAGATCAAAAGCAGAATTGGGAACTTGGCTTATAGATTGATCTTACCACCAGAACTGTAGGAGTAAATAATGTGTTTCCCATAAGTATGTGCGCGGCCCATCCAATGTTATTCAATACGGTGACATTAGCATAGAGCCAAGCGCATCGTATGTTGAATGCCCACTCTGTATTGTAGACACGAAGGAAGAAGTCTTGCAAACAAGGTCTATTCGGTGGGTTAAAGTCCTTTGCGAGCAACATGGACCCGATGAGGCCATGTGGGAGCTTAAGAAACAAGTGGCTCAAAAATACCTATATCTTTTTACCCATGTATGATTCATTCCGAGGACCCAATGATTTTTTAAGTTGTGGAGAATGTGACACCTTGTCACAATTTAATTGTGTTTAACACTAAATTAATTTTAAATTATGCTAATTAATCTTGTTTGAGGTGAGATTTTGCTAAATTGAACTCGACTTGTCTTATTGTGCATACTAGGTCGGGTCTGGTTCATGAATAAGAAGTTTCAGGCCGGTTTGACCTTAATCAAGCAAAGAAAAGATCCTTTTTCATTATTGTTATTTTTATGGTTTTTCCATCATATGTATTCTATCTTGGTATCATCACATGTATTTCATTAAGTAGATCAACTTTAATTTTTGGCCCTACCTCATTGGACTTCATTTGAAGCCATTAAGCACCAAGTTGACCTAAACTGAAATTTTGTAAAGGAAGATGGGCCTATCTGTACTTATAAGAAAAATCTAACTTTAAAAAGAGGAACTAATCCTCATTACAACCGAGCCTTTCCTCCTGTAGCCTACCTTCTCCTTCTTTCATCCTTTTAAGTCCTAACTGACGTATTGCATGTCGGGTTAAAGGATGGCATCATCTTCCCATTCCTCCCCCTACCTTCTCACATCCTTGAATGGCCAAAAACCATCTCTTACAGCCTTTTGCTGATTGCCACAGGTAAGAAAACACATTCCCATCTCAGATTTTGCATGCAATTAAGGCAAGAGCTCATTTATGTTACATGCATTTATGCTCATCTTCCATTTACATTCTTTTCACTTGTTAGGGTTTAAAATTTGGGGATTTCCTATATTTGAGCACAAGTGAAGCTATTTGGGAAATCGTAACAACAAATCAAGACAAGTATAAGCAAATTTGGTTGAATGCATAATGGTATGTCATGTTAAGTGGAAACATATTGATTCTAGTGTATTTTTCAACCCTTACTACCTTTATTCTATCTTGGAATACATGTTAAGGTAAATGTCAAGGTATCTTGAAAGTTTGTTGAAAGCCATTTTGGATGTAGAAGTGTAGAATGAATGAATAAAATACGTACATCATAATGAAACCAAGTTGAAATGTTCTGAAAAGACACTAAACTATGTTGAATTCAGCTTCTGAAAATCTGAAGCTTAGGGCTAAGCCATATACTTGCTACGGCTTAGAATCCAAAGAGCCAAAATTTAAGAATTCCTCTACGGCTAATCTCTAGAATGTGGTACGGCTAAGTTGTAGCCAAGCCATGGCTCAGCCGTAGGTCAATTAGAGTTAAGTTGTAGAAGGGGATATGGTTCAATCGTAAATACGGAGGAAAAGGCTGGGTAACAATGGCTAAACAGTAATGCATTCTATGGGTAAGTTGTAGGTTGCCCACGGCTAAGCCGTGAGTCACCCACGGCTAAACTATAAAGCCATTGAGACTTAGAGTTTAGTACGTACTGTTACAAGACCTCGTAGGACCTTAGCTCTTAGATCTCTTTACCCTATTCATTGCCCCAACGGAATAATTAAATATTAGGGAGACTGAAGAAACCTCAGGAGCATCACCCAATCAGTCTAGCACCTAACCATTGGTGTGAGTTTAGGGTGCATTAATCTACTATTCACATACTCAAAGTAACATCAAGAATGGCCGTGCATTGGGTGACTTAAACCATTTCTAAATAGATGGTTAGAGATGATGGGTGAATAGATGGTTAGTAAACTTCGTAAAGTAACTGATTATGATGTGGAACTATCTCCTTTTTTATTTTTGATATGATGAATTAAGGTCTATGAATTAGAAACTACAATGGTATGAAATTGAACTGAATTAAGTAAGAAATAAGAACTAAAGATTAAGTTTGGCTACTACAGTAGATAATAGGAGTGTCCGAAACTCCAATTGGGAAATCAGTTTTACCCAGGCCCAGGACATTAAATATATCCCACATGATTTGTTTAAGCTATCGTGGAAAAGTACAATGAAGCCACTTAATGAGTTTCCAACAATAAATATCACCTAAGGTATGATTTGAATTATGGTGGAATGCATTTGATTGTTTTGATTAGTTTTCTTAAAGGTATGTTCTTAACTGTTCAAAGATGTAATGTGCATTATTCTACTTTTGCTTGTACTTGCTGAATCATCGTATTCGCAACTATTCATTTAATGTTACAGGCACAAATGTCAATGCCAGTCTAGCAGAGACCGAGAAGACTCAGAAGGAGACTGCAGAGGTTCCTTTAGGGTTAGAAGAATGGACCGCTGAGGACATCTTCTAACATCTCTTGTATGGAGAGCGATACCTTAAGTCTTATTGAGGAAATCTTTTATAATAGTGTTGCAATAGTGCTTGTAACATACCATCTCAACATCTCAGTTGGTCATGTATTCGGATGGTATTTTTGTAATCTGAACTTGTACTGATGATGTATATGAATGTTGTAGCCAAGTGGTTCAAAGTTATTCTCTGCATGTATAAAACTTATGTTGACGTTTAAAGGTTAAATTCTATGGACTGTTCAACTATGATACCTCGTGATTGATGAATTGTAAAGGTGATAACTACAAACTTTCGCTAAAGACATTCATTGACAGATGTCAAATTGAGGAGTCCTCAACTGCGAGAAGACTATAAGTATCGCTTGTGAATTCTATCCTAACACGGTGTTGGGTAGAATTTCACGGGAGTACGCATGTCACACCTTACAAATTACCCTAATTAAGGGAAGCCTGGGCTTGGGTTGTGACAAGACACTGGAGGAGATACAACATATCAAGAAAAGCATGGGTAAAGAATTTTAAGAGCATGCCTTTGTTTGAAAAATGAAGGTAAAGAATTTAAACATAAACCATCAAAACACAAAGGCCAACTAGCCAAGATGACGTGATGAACAAAAGGAGAATGAGAGACAAAAGATTGACAATTCCGAATCAACAAAGGTGACTGCACTAATTGTGAAAACAAGCATGAGTCTAATTTAGGTTCAGCCCCTTCAATTGTAGATGCATGCTCTTTATCATTACTAACCGTAGTATCAAGTTCTTTTCAAAAAACTTGTCTCTTGAGTTTGTTTGCATGAAAAGATATTTTCAAAAAATGATGCACTTGTTGATTCTATAATTGTATTAACATGCATATCAACAATATTAGATTTGTTTACTAAAAAGCGATACACACTACTATGAAAAGCATACCTAATGAGTATACAATCAATGGTTTTAGGTCCTATTTTAATCTTTTTGGGAATAGGAACTGCTACTTTGGCTAGACACCTGCACACTTTTAAAAATTTATAGGATGGTCTTCGACCATTCCATAATTTATAAGGAGATTTTTTCTTTTTCTTGTGAGGCATTTTGTTAAGAATATAATTTGTAGAAGGCATTGCTTCCTCTCATAAGTTTTGAGGAAGTTCAGAACTAAGCAACGTAACGTTTATCATTTATTTTAAGGTTCTATTTTTTCGTTTAATGATACCATTTTGCTAAGGTGAATAAGGTGCAGTTATTTGGTGTATTATACCATGTTGTGAATAGAAGTTACCAAAAGGTGATTCATATTCTACACCTCTATCACTTTGTAGAGCCTTAATCTTTTTGCTATGTTGATTCTCAACTTCATTCTTATATTATATAAACATCTCCAATGCTTCATCCTTACTTTTTAGTAAGTACATATGACAATATCTAGTGCAATCATCGATGAAAGTGATGAAATACTTTTTACCACCTCTAGTTTGTACATATTTCAAATTAATCACAAATATCACTTTGTATAAGTTCTAGAGGTTTAGTACTTTTTTCAATGGAATGAAAAGGAGTTCTTATCAGTTTAGCCTCCACACATATTTCACATTTATGATTTCGATCAATTTTAAACTTTGGCAAGCAATCCAAATTTATTAATCTACACAAAGCATCATAGTTGACATGCCCTAGTGTTCGTGAGCTCCAAGTGTAGAGTTGTGATGTAGTAATGTCCCGGTAAGTGCGAGGTCGAATCCACAAAGAGCTATGTTTAAAATATTTTCAACTTGTCACCTGCCTAATTCAAACTCTAAAACTATCTTAATTGAAAATCTAACAAATACATTCATTCCTAAGAATTAAATAATTACAATAACAATTCCTAATTCTAAAAGTTCCTAAAAATAAAATTGAATTTACTGCAAAATTAAACACATGTTAAAACTTCCAATAAAACTAAATCTAAAATTAGAAAGTTACTAAAAATAAAACTAAACAAAGATAGAAACAAAATAAGTTAGAAAGAAAACACAACTTTCCTAAGTTAGAAACTATGTTAGGTTAAAAATCTATACTTTCTAAAAAAAACAAAAGATTTATAAATCCTATTCCAAAAAAGAAATTTTAGTTTAGATGAAACTCTAAATGAAAAAAAAATCAAATTAATAATCTCCTAATGCTAAACAAGTTTCTAAAAACAAATTGTGCAATTGTACAAACAACTACAATACAACTACACACAAAACCTTTTTTTTTTTTATGAATAAATTTACTCAAACATGATAAACTAAAGAAAATAAATACCAATCTGAAAACTCAATTTCCTAAAATAAACAAGATGTAAGAATGATGAAGAAAAATGGTGGACTCAATGCATGATCATGTAGTCTACTAACATGGTGAAATGGCACATGTGATGTGAAATCAGTTTCTTCTTGTTGTTTTAGTTCAATTTCAGATCTGAAACTTACTGATTAAACACATAAAATCAGTCTTGATAATGGTTCCAATAATCCTCAAAACAGTCCACATATATCCATGTTCAAATTGTCCAAATTGAACTCAATTCCAATCAGATTTTTTTTTTTTTTTACTATTGAAATACAAATTTGGGCTATTAACAAACACTCAAAATTCAGTTTAAAAGAAATTATTTCAGATCTGAAAACTTATTCAACTTAATGCAGAAATCAGTTTCTAAAAAACATTTATACACTTCACAAATATGTTACAAAATCACTTGAATAATGACCAACTTTCATTACAGTTTCAAAACTGTTTTTGGACTGTTTTCATTAAATTTTCAGTTCTGAATTTAGATTTAAAATAGTTGGAAACATTAAGCAAAACATGTGCAAATCTGATTTAGAGAAATCATCCAACATGTGACCCAACTGAGAATATTTTCTGCACAAGAAAATCTAGACTATTTTTCAATTCAGAATTGTGGTACTGTTAAAACTGAAAATCTGATTTTTAAACTTATCATGATCAACACCATTGAACATGATTGAAAAGTGAAATATGCATGAATCTAATGTAACCTACAGCAGTAAATAATTCAAAAGAAAAAAACTGTGCAAGAACATAAAGTGCAGAAAATTGAAACAAAGTGCAGGAAAAATAACAAGAAAAATGCAGAAATTAAAATTATAGAAATTTGAAATTCAAAAGTGCAGTAAAATAAAAAAAATTATAGGAAGTCAAAGGTGGTAAGCAATTGAAGTCAAAGGTGGTAAACAATGGAAGTCAAAGGCGGTATATTCACTCAAAATTCTTCCTTAGTCTAGGCCTAATAATTTCTTAAGATATGCTCTCTATTTGGGTCGTCAATCCAAACAAGAAAAACACAAATTAAGCAATCATACAACTATAAGAATAAGAAGAATAAGAAGATGAATATTATTGAACTAGTATAACAATCCTTTACATAAGATGAAAAAAATTAAAACAAAAGATTATACATACTAGGATGGAAAAGAATTCCTCCTTCTAGTTGATCTTCAAGGTTGGTGGTGTGGCTTTAGGGCTAAGCCTCCTTGATGACTTGAGATGGAGAGACAAGAGAGGGAGAGATGGAGTGTCGAAATCTAAAGGTGGGAGGTGGGTAATTCTTCCATGAAGAATATAGGAGAGGGGTGCCATATTTATACTTTTTCAAGTCCTACTCCTTCCCAAACTTTAAAATCTTAAAAATAATTAAAAAAAAAAAGAAAAATGGCTCCAAATAATGCATTGGACATGCAATATCTTTGGGGATTTTTTTCTTTTTATTTTTCTTTTCTTTCCTTGCTTGCTTTGTTTAGAAGTCCCTCTTGGATGCCTCTTTCCTTTCTTGTATGTGCCACATTGCATTGAGATCTTTTGAGAGATGAAATAGGATAAGAATCCTCTCTTAGAATCAAACTTGGCCCAATGAGGTGTAGAACTTCCCCTTTTATCTCTTGGCATCGTTAACTTTCCTTTTTTGGAAAGTTCTCCTTGTTGGTTCCTAACTTGAAGAGATCTTCTAGATAATTCTCCCTTGATTTTTTCATTTAGTTTTTCAACCAAAATCTGATCCAAAATCCTCTTTTGGACGTGGAATAGCTTTCTTGGATATTTTTTTCATTTGTTTAATTAAATATTCTCCTTTCTCCAAAAAAACTCCTATGTGGCTTTCCTTGTCCATCTTTGATGAGATATTCTTCAAATTTTCTTCAATATTTCTTGAAAATGTGCAATAAATAAATGGACCCCATCCTGGATGTTTTACAAGTGTACCCCACACATGTACATGTGTGTGTGGGACCATAAAGCCAACTTATTGCAATTTTCTTCCAATTTCTTGTTTTTTTTTTCAATTCTTCTCTCCTTTCTCTTCAAAAATCAATTCCTTGCCTCAATTCTTTACACATGGGACCCATATTATCAATTTCCTACAAAAAAAATGTGAATTTATGTGCAAAGACAATTTTACCTCTAAGATCACAAATGCATAACTGTGGGCCCATCTTTCATGAAATGATAATAAAGATGTACATCATTCTTCATGATTTTATATGAATGAACTAATGATGATGAAAATTCAATTTATTTCATGAGAAAAATTATTTTCACAAAACTTTCCAAAAATAGACTTTCCAAAAATAGCAAGTTTCATGAATTTATGCAAAACGTGTGATTTTTAAGCCAATTATGCAGGAATGCACTACAATGAATTTAAAATGCTTGAAACTATGATATCACACTAAATGAAGCTCTTTCAAGTTAATAAATCCTTAAAATGGGTCAAAATGTGTATGAAAATATGCATTTTTAAAGGCTCATCACACCCCTTAACCAGCGTTTTGCTAGTCCCTAGCAAAAAATGCAAAAATTATGAGGCTTCCATCCTATCCTAATCTAATCTTAAACTAATGCAATACAACTAAACATGAATGCAACACCACTTTCGCTGGCACCCTCGACTGCATTTAACTTATGCAGCAAGCATTTAAACCCCTAGGTTTCCCCCAGTGGATGAGTTGTGCCTCATGAGGGTTTGTAGTGAATATACCTACAAAATTCTCTTTTTTAAGGAAAAATAAATAAATAAATGAATAAAAGCGAAAAGAAATCCGCCAAAAGAACATTCATTCATACCGGATATTTTCGAAACTTAGAATAATTACACTTTCAGACTTTTCAAAGTCCGGTCCACAATTCTATTCTCAAAAACTTTTCTCAAATTCAAACCAACTTGCATGCATGGTGAAAAATATATACATCAAAAACCTATTTCGGATATTCTACAATAATGCTACAAAAATAGAATTTTTCCTTCAAATAGTCTGATCCCCTGAAATTTAGCAAAAAGAAATTTCCTCTCAAAGTTATTAAGATAGCTGCCACTTTACTATTTACTTCGATTGGCCTTTTTTTCTCTCACTATCTTTTTCCGATGCAAGAGTTCCCAAGTTCATACGATATAAGAAAAGTTAGAATCCAAAGAGCAAATTTGGTCCCTGTCCTTCCCCGCACATACTCCCTTGCAAACTCTTATGGACACTCTTCACTCTCTTACTTTTTCCAACGTAGAATTTTTCAAGTTCATATGATATAACAAAAGTTGAGATCTAAGGAACAAACTTAGTCATTTTGTTTTTCCGCAAATATCTCTTGAAATTTTCTATGGACTCTCGTTGGGCCATAATTCATTCTTCATTTTCTTTTTTTTTTCCTGCGACTATGCGATGTTTAGGTTCCTTAAGCTTTTCTAATTAACCCATGTAGTGAGCGTTAGGCAATGACTCCCAAACCAGATGGCTTTAGGGCACTAGATATGGAAATATCCCCCCGGGCTTACTAGCTCGAGTTAAAAAGGCTATGAACCCAAACTAGTCACAAATTGATCATTATATGCTCTTTCTCTTCTTTTTTTTTTCACTATATTCTTCTTTTTTAAACCAAAGTAAACACTAGGTGGCAGTTCTCATTTCACTCGAATTAATTCATTTTGGTTCTAATATATATAATTTACCAAAAATAAATCAGGAAACAAAAATATTCTACAAACTAAATTTCAAGTTCACATTGTATTCTCTAGAAAATTTTCAAAAAACAAACAGCATCAAAGCTTCATATCCAAAATTTCAAAAAAATGTATACGTGTGTGTATGTAAAGAGCAAGTTTTAGTAATCTTCTGATAGGTTTTCTCCTTTAGAAAATGTAAACTTTCTTTTTACTTCTTTCCAAAAGTATAAAAATTCCAGATTTCTATATATCTTCAAATCACTTCAATTCTTTTGAAAACTTTCTTTTATGAAATGAAAAGCAAATGAGAGATAAATGCAAAAGTAAATGAAAATGTAAAATAAATGCTGGCAAAAAGTCCTAAAACCAAAATAAACATTTAAAAAATTCAAAAAAAATGAAAAAATTCCTATATGCCTAAAAGTATGCCTAAAATTGGACAAGCGTGCTTGTTCCCACCCCCCAACCGATTATGTGCATCGTCCTCGATGTATATGAATGGAATATAAACAGTAAGAAAAACATGAGGAAACGAAAGAGGAAAAGAGTGTAAGGAGAATAGGCACCTGAAATTATGTCTGAGTTGCTCCCTGTCCAAGGTTAAACAAAAAAAAATAACATAAGCAAAACCATAATATACATAGCAAAAGGCCTCTGTCAGATCCAAGGCCGAACAATCCTTGTATATAGGATCATCAATAGGAATTTCATCCTCTTTAGGTGGTGTAATCTCCAAGAAAGGCTTCAATATTTGGCCATTGACTTTGAACATTTGGCCATCCTTTGGATCGAAAATCTCAACAGCACTATATGGAAAAACTATTTTGACAATGTACGGACCAGTCCATCAAGATTTGAGCTTGCTAGGAAACAAGCGAAGCCTAGAATTATAAAGGAGGACTTTTGCTTAGGGTGGAAATTTTTCCCGAGGATTTGATTATCATGAAAAACCTTTGTCCTCTCTTTGTATATTTTAGAATTAACATAGGCTTCTCTACGCAACTCTTCCAATTCATTCAGTTGTAGTTTTCTATTAGATCCAGCTTTATCTATATCAAAGTTGCATTGTTTAATAGCCCAATAAGCTCTATGCTCAATTTCCACTGGCAAGTGACAAGCTTTCCCATAAATTAACAGGTAAGGAGACATTTCAATAGGAGTTTTGAAAGCTGTCCGATAAACCCATAATGCATCGGTTAGTCGAGTAGACCAATCTTTTCGATTAGGGTTTATGGTAGTCTCCAAAATCAGCTTAATTTCATGATTTGATACCTCTACTTGCCCACTGGTTTGTGGGTGATAGGGGGTGGCCACTTTGCGAGTTATTCCATAGTACTTCATAAGGGCCATAAAAGTTCTATTACAAAAATGTGATCCCACATCACTTATGATGGCACGAGGGGTTCCAAATCGTGAAAACACATCCTTCAAAAATCTCTAAACGGTTTTAGCATCATTATTCCGGCAAGGAATAGCTTCTATCCATTTTGAGATATAATCAACAGCAACCAAGATATAAATGAAACCAAAACTAGGAGGAAAAGGTCCCATAAAGTCTATACCCCATACATAAAAATTTTCAATTACCAAAATTGGATTTAAAGGCATCATGTTTCTTTTTGAAATATTACCCAATTTTTGGCAGCACTCACAAATCTTGCAAAATTCATGAACATCCTTAAAAAGTGTGGGCCAATAAAAACCACATTGCAATATTTTACATGATGTCTTTTTAGCAGAAAAATGGCCTTCACAAGCCTATGAATGACAGAATGATATGATACTAGGAATCTCATCATCTGGCACACACCTCCTAATAATTTGATCTGGGCAGTATTTGAACAAGTATGGATCATCCTAGAAAAAATGCTTTACCTTAGAAAAGAACAAATCTTTATATTGCTTAGTCCAATGGCTAGGAATACTGCCCATAGCAAGATAATTTGGTATATCTGCAAACCAAGGGGGTTTGGATAATGCAAAAAGGTGTTCATCTGGAAAATTGTCCCTGATTGGTGTTGGCTTAATAAGATTAGAAATGATAAGTCTAGAAAGATGATCTGCCACAACATTTTCTACTCCTTTTTTATATCTGATTTCTAAGTCAAATTCCTGGAGTAGAAGGATCCATCTAATCAGTCTAGCCTTAGCATCTTTTTTAGAAAGAAGATACTTTAGTGCAGAATGATCAGTAAACACCACAATCTTATATCTAATCAAGTAAGAGCGAAATTTGTCAAGTGCAAAGCCCACTGGTAATGATTCCTTCTCAGTGGTTGAATAGTTGATCTGTGTACTATTCAAGCTCTTACTTGCATCACACATGATCTGTGTACTGTTCAAGCTTTTTATCCTTATGTTGTCCCAAAACAGCCCCAACCACAAAATCACTAGCATCACACATGAGTTCAAAAGGAAGGTTCCAATCTGGAGGTTGCATAATTGGAGACGTTAGCATACATTTTAATTTTTCAAAAGCCACTTGGCATGCCTTAGTCCATTTGAATTGTGCATCTTTGGATAATAGTTCATAAAGAGGGTAAGATATAGAACTAAAATCTTTAATGAACCTTCTGTAGAACCCTGCATGCCCTAAGAATGATCTTATATCTCTTACGGTTTTGGGTGTGGGTAAGTTAGCAATCAAATCAATTTTAGACTTGTCAACTTCTAGACCTTTTTCAGACACAATATGACCAAGGACAATTCCCTGGTGAACCATGAAATAGCATTTTTCCCAATTGAGTACCAAGTTCTTTTCTTCGCATTTAGTGAGAACAATCTCGAGGTTGGTCAAACAGACCTCAAATGAGTCACCAAACAACAGAGAAATCATCCATGAAGACCTTGAGAATGCATCCCACCGTGTCACTAAAAATACTCAGTATACAACACTAAAATGTGGCGGGAGCATTACATAACCCAAAAGGCATTCACCGATAAGCAAAAGTACCAAAGGGGCATGTGAATGTAGTTTTCTTCTGGTCTTCAGGGGAGATTTCTATTTGGTTATATCCAGAATATCCATCAAGAAAACAATAGTATTGATGGCCAGCTACCCTTTTCAAAATTTGGTCTATAAAGGGTAGAGGGAAATGGTCCTTACGTGTAATTGCATTAAGTTTCCTATAGTCTATGCATACCCTCCATCCTGTGGGGACTTGGGTAGGAACAAGTTCATTTTGAGTATTATTGACTACAGTGATACCAGCTTTTTTCGGAACGACCTGGGTAGGGCTGACCCACTGGCTATCTGAGATGGGATAGATTATGCCCACATCAAGCAGTTTAAGCACCTCAACGCCAACCACTTCCTACATGGTAGGATTAAGCCGGCGTTGCATCTGCCTACATGGTTTTGCATCTTCTTCAGGGTAGATTCGATGCGTACACACTAAAGGATCAATTCCTTTGATGTCAGCCACATTCCAAGCAATCGCATTCTTGTGTTGTTTGAGCACTTTCAATAATTGGACCTCTTGATTCTCAGTGAGAAGCGAAGAAATAACTATTCGGTAGGTCTCCTCATCCCCAAGGTAAGCATATTTGAGGTTAGAAGGGAGGGGTTTCAACTTAGGTTTGGGTGATTCAACCTAAGATGGAAGAGGTGGTGCACCATATGGTACAAGCTCCTCAAACTTAGGTGTCCAGATAGCATGAGCTTCTTCCATAGTGTCATCATCCATTTCCTCAAGAAAGTCCATATCCTCATTGGCCTCAAGCATCAGTGCAATGTGGGAGTTAACACAGTCCTCTAAATCATGCTCCAGCACAGTATTCATAAAGTTCATTTCAAGGAGATCATCATCAATATCCTCAGGATGTTTGTATAAATTGAATATGTTTAGTTCAATAGTCATGTTTCCAAAAGAAAGTTTTAACATTCCATTCCGGCAATTGATTAATGCATTTGATGTTGCTAAAAATGGTCTTCCCAAAATTACCGGAATCTGAGCATTGTGATTATGTACCGGTCGAGTGTCGAATACATAAAAATCAGCAAGAAAATAGAATTTTTCAATTTGCACTAGTACGTCTTCTATTACCCCCCTTGGTTTCTTAACCGAACGATCTGCGAGTTGTAGAGTAACCTTGGTAGGTTTCAACTCGCCTAGCCCCAGTTGTTGATAAACCAAGTAGGGTAATAGATTAACACTGGCTACCAGGTCTAATAAAGCCTGACCAATTCGGTGATTTCCAATGGTACCCGATATGGTGGGGCATCCCGGATCTTTGTATTTCTGGGGTGTGCTCCCGTTTAGGAGTGCACTAACTTGCTCAGTGGAAAAAGCTTTCTTTTGTACATTCGTCCTACGCTTGATAGTGCAAAGATCCTTAAGGAACTTGGCGTAGGATGGAATCTGATTAATTGCATCCAATAGAGGAATATTGATTTTAACATCCTTAAAAATGTCTAAGATCTCCTAGTTTGGGATTGGCTGCTTGGGATGGGTCAATCTTTGTGGAAAAGGGACAATGGGTGTGACAGTTATGGGGTTAGGACCTTTTTCATTCTCAACAACAGTTTTTGCATTAGCGCTATCCTTTTTAATCTTTTCATTCGAATCCAAGGAGACATGTTGTTTATCTTTTTTTGGATTCTTTTAAAGCTCTTTGCCACTGCGTAGAGTGACTGCCTGAACATGCTCCTGATAGTTTGGGTTAGTTATGTCGTTCACTTCAAACTGGCCTTTTGGGTTCGGGAGAGGTTGATCAGGAAATGTTCCTTTCCCTTGAATTTGAAGGCTACATTTGATTTGCTCAACAGAAGTTTCTAACCTTTGGATAGCCTGCTGGTTATTCTGAATCATCTGTTGATTATTTTGCATATTTTGAATAAATTGTTGTTGAGATTGTACTAGCATACTGAGGGACTCCTCCAATGACCTATTCTGAGCTTGCGGTGCATAAGATGTATTATGCTGTGGAGACATGTATGCTCTAGAATTTGATGGTCTTTGGGGATTATACTCAGGTGTAGCAGTTGGTCCATTCCTCCAGCTTAGATTTGGGTGGTTTCGCCACGAAGGATTATAAGTAATTCCCATGGTATTTGTATTGAACGGCTGTTGGTATGAGTTCAAAATGTTAGCTTGTTCTTAAATTGCTTCCTGTAATGTAGGTCCAGTTGGACAGTCTACTGACAAATGATCTTCAAAAGCACAAATACCACAAACCATGACTGTATCCTTGTTCTTTTTAAGTTTCAGGGTTTCTATTTCTCTTGTAAGTGCAGCAAGCTTGGCTTGAATTTCAGTTTGATTGTTCAGATGATAGATTCCTCCTCCCTTAGACTGGTTCAATGACTTGGATTGATCTACCCCATCAGACGAGGCTCATTTTTGCTCATTTTCGGCCATTAGTTCCAAGAATTCCCACGCTTCATCAATTTGTTTTTGATCGAATTGACCATTGCACATCATCTCAATAAATTGACAGGTATCAGGGGCTAAACCCTTAATAAAAATCTCGATGAGATGACATATCCACCCACCATTCCTTAGTATTTCCAACTAGGTTTACTTCGGACACCACAATAGAAAGGATAATGTCAGAAACATTCGTAGAAAGTTTCTCCATTTCGGTCATATGGGCTTGTGCAAGCTTCTTGTTTACAGTTCCTTGATTTTTATGTTTGCGGTGATCCTTTGCATGATGGCCAACCTTATCACAAATGAAGCACTTTCCATTAAACTGTTTTTTATCACCATCTTGGCTTTTGCCACCTTGGTTTTGTCCACCTTAGTTTTCTTGCTTTTTCTTTTTATTATTATTCTTGTGCATTTGTTCGACTATATTTGCTTTAGATTTCATTTGGTGAGGCTTATTTCTTTCTCAGATGAATGGTTATCTTCTTCAATTCTTAATCTTACGATTAACTATTTAAGACTGTAAGGTCCCAACCCCAGATAATTATGATTTATAGTAATTGAATTGGTCTTACTTTAATTAATAAGTTATTAGGCTAATTGAGCCCAAGTCCAAAGGGATTTGGGTCATGGACAGGTAGTTGGGTCGGTTTTGAACTTATTAAGTAGTCTAGGACCTTTTCTATTTAGCATTTTCATGGTTCTGCATCGTTAATGCATCACATTTGTTGCATCGGGTGAGTTACATTTAAGGGACATCTTTCATGTTTGGCCCAATTTCATTTGGACTCAACCCAGCCCATTTAAGCCCAATTGACTTAAACTGGAAATATGCATAAAAGAGGAGGGCTTGCTTGTAAATTCCAGAGATTTCCTTCATTTAAAAACCCCAAGAGCCCCCCAACGATCTCTTTCTTCCTCCATTTCGAGTGCTGTTGGTTCCTCTTCCTCTCCTATCATCTTCAATCGCCATCTAGGATCCATTCTTTGGTGATTGGACTCGAATGTAAGAAGTTGAAGTCTTCCTTCTTCCACTTCACTCTTCTTTGCTCTCCTCTTGGAAACCAAGGCATTTCTTTTTCCCCACTTCTTGTAGAAGAGTTGAGGTATGGAATCCCATCTCCATTTGAGTTATTGAGTTCAATAAGGGTCAAGAGATTCCATCTATTAGCATGCATGCATCTTATTCTAGTTTTCCTCCATGCATGTGTTAGATTCATCATTAGTGAAGTCTTCTCCACCATCTAACCAAGGGGCAAATTGATTTGAGTGAAGCACCAAGCTTAAGGCAAGTATAAGGATACATTTTCTTTACATGCATGGCTTTATTCTTTGATTCTTGATGATTTTGTGATTTTACCCTTTTTACAGCTCAATGGAAAATGCAAGGATTGGAATGGACGTCCTTGTGTTGGTAGATTGCAGGTGGAATGGTGTATTGGAAGAGAGAACCCATTAGAAACCAAACGCTCCCGTATCAAATTACTTCGGGGCCGACCGGTCAGTCCTGAAGCACGATCGGTCAAATTGCCTTCCTGGTAGTTTGACCAGTTGGCCACCCAGCCTGACCGGTCGAATTTGCCTTTTGGATACAGTCTGATTGGTCAGACTAGTACCTAATCGGTCGGGTAAGCCTGACCTGTGTGTAACTTATAGAGAAGTGTTCCAAAATGAGTTCTATGCTTGACTATGGACTTTCTATAGTCTGTGGGATAGCCTAATGGTGGGTTACTCCTTTAAACCTTAGCAAGAGACTGAGGTATCCACCCACACTTACTATAGGTTGTAGGTTCGACTTAAGACCATAAAGGACCCTAGAATTGGATCCTTTGCGACCCCAAACTAGCCCAATAGTGACTAAACATGAAGAAAGAGGAGTGTTGAGCTGTCACTCTTTTCTTCTTGACTCTTTGGTTAGTTTTCAATGTCACGTCATGAGTGTTGGCATAAGGTGAAGTGTCCTTCATATACATGAGGTAACACCGAGACTGGTAATACAATGACACCGAACATCTTATGAATACACTGTAATGAATGACCTTGGAAACCTGGATTACCTAGTAAAGGATTGGCTAGTAACTCTCCTTAACGACCCCACAATCTAATTCCATTCATATTGATAGTAACCTTGACCTGCACGTGAGAGTTATATTAGTTTGCATCAATGATGAACAGTGTTTTACATAGTTGTGATTCTCTGATTAACATTTCCAACAAGATTAAGTACCTTTCTATATCGGTCTAAACAGATCATCATATAGTAAGTATGGACATTAGATTAATTCCAACATGCTTGAGTCGGCGCCACTTAACTTATACCCCATAAGAGGTTCGACGGGACCCCAGGGAGTATCTAATCAATTGCCTACTGCAGTAGTTATCAGAAGAGTAAGTCGACGCTCTTAAGGGCAGCTAGTCGGTCCTGGCCCGATCACTAGTGGTTTCCTAAGGATCAGTTTACTCTTTTATTAAAGAGGAGATAGCAGATGTGGTTGCCATTTTGGTATGATGTGCACTTTATTCATGATTCCTTATTCATGCTAACTCATATGCATCAGTGCCTAGATTTCGATATTGATCTCTTTTAATCATTTCGTCACTGAATTCAATTGATCTATCTTGTTAAGCTCATGTATCCTTATCCTTGCTTAACCGTCGTGTTAACGAGTTACCATGGTGTTACAGGTACGGAAACTGATGCTAATCCGGCATTCAGTGATCCCTCGAAGGGAACCCCAACGTTACCTCGGGATATAAATGAGTGGAGCAAGGAAGACATCTTTTCGTGATCCTCCTCAATAGTGCGCAATAGGGTTATTTTGGGATTGGGCTTAGGGTTCATCTTGGCATTGACATATTTGTATTATTGTTATGGATTTTCATGTTGTTTGCATATAGCCGGGTTAATCAATAGACTTTGCTTATATAATGAACTGAAATGAATGCTTTATGGAGGTCTATGATATATATATAGGTGAAATCTCCAGGTTTCCGCTTAACTGCCTTATGTTAAGAATACGTGTCACAGGATTTTCCTCACACGTACCTGTGGGATCACGCTTGTGACAGTTCATACGTGTCTGGTCATGGCACGAATTGTCATGGGTATGTATGTCATTCCTCGGAATCCACAATAAATTCCCAATTCTCAGGTTCGGGGCGTGACATACGTCAATATGGTATCAGAGCATTGATAAGTCAATTAAAAGACTTAGCAACCCTAGGAAACGTGGTGAGGATACGATAGATTTAGTTGGGGAAATAAATTTTTGCATAAGAATTTATAGTTTACCTTTGGTATTAGCGTTGATTGAGACTAACCACTATTCTAGCTGCAGATAATGGCTTCTGGA
Organism: Sextonia rubra; assembly: GCA_037013555.1. Taxonomy (NCBI): domain Eukaryota; kingdom Viridiplantae; phylum Streptophyta; class Magnoliopsida; order Laurales; family Lauraceae; genus Sextonia; species Sextonia rubra. The sequence goes on from JASUAD010000001.1 coordinate 74,564,852, forward strand.
GCAAGAACAGGTAACAACATGGGGGATGATGACCGAGATAATGTAGAGATAGAGGGTGTTGATCCTCCACCGCCTCCACCTCCTCGTCCTACATATACAACTGAGGAGCACTTCATCATGATGATGATGGAGCAAGTAACAAGGATCAGTGAAACTCAAGCTGCAATGCAAGTACAGATAGTAACAATAATGGAAAGGCAAGCTCAGCTACAACAGAACTTAACCGTAGTAGAGGAGAGGTTGCAAGATGCTCTAAAGGAGAAATCTAAGAGGAACGCACCATCTTCTGGGGAGAACCTTAGACAGTGGAAGAAATAGAAGATCAAGGCTCGTAGTTCTAAGAGACCAGCATGTGATTTGTGTGGCAATGGCTATGAGACAATCAAATGCTGGAGAAAGACTAGAGCCTATTTTCGTTGTGGTACAATGGAGCATTGGCGAGCAAAATGTCGAGGGAAGAAAAACATCAGCCATGCCTTATTGTGTCAGTAGCAACAATCAGTTCCGCAACCTCATCAGAATCAAGCTACAAATGGAGTCAACAAGGGTGATCTCTTTATCTATTATATTTATTCTCTGTTCTTCTTTTACTTGTAGATGTCATAGTAGTTGTGTGATTGCTATTTGAGATAGTTTTCCGAGATTCTAGTTGAACATGAGTTTTGAAGTGAGATTCCGAATTTATTTTTCCTTAGTAGTCCTAAGCCGATATTGGTATTGTTGTCGGGATACAGTTGGCACCCTGCAGATGTATATTAATTTAAGCAGTTTAATCTAGTGGTCATCGTGCATAAGTAATTACTGCTTTATATTGACGAATTGTTCAATTAGTTTCAGGGTGCGGGTTAACTTCTAAAAGTTGACTTGAGGATAGATTATTTCAATCTCAAGCTTGAGGGTAAAAGGTTTAACGACCAATTCTTAAGATTAAATTTGGATGTTAGGAGTTTTTAATGGATTAATAGATTGATGAGTGTTTCAAATATAGTTGTGGATTGAGAAATCGAATCTTTACTCTGTACTTAGACCAATTTGTGGTAATAATTATTGTCGATATTTTGATGTATCCCAATATGTTAGTAGTCATGATAATCCTATGGGGACTTTTCTTCATCCTTTGAGGACTAACTGATTTTACTTATTGAAGAGACATTAATTTTGTTTGACGAGTTGCAGTCTTAAGTCCTATCATACATTGAGTTAAATGTTAGGTGATCCAGAGAATTTAAGATTTTCTTTAGTTGGCCAAGTTTGAGGTCGGTTACCCAGACTTGAAGCTTCTTGTGGTTTTACAAGATGTTATCATAGAATTGTAAAGAATAATTCTGAAATTGCTGCTTCATTTACTAATTTATTTGGGGGAAAAGATCCTTTTGGGTGGACAGATCAATGTAAGCACAACTTCTAAGTCTTATGAAAATTCCTTGATTTTTTGGAGAGCCAGTAGAGTTGTGTGAAGATGTAGGTAATGGAACTGATCCAACAGATATAATTAGATAACTGAGGATTCAGATTTGATTAGAAGTTCTTAATTGTATAATGGATGAGATTATTATTTGGCCTAATTTCTCAAAGGTTTATTGAGAGCATATCTTAATGAGGATCCTAAGTTTCTTTGCTTAGTAAATTGTGGGAAGTTTGATGTTAATTGACAGTAGGGTAATTGCATCGTTCGGAGGCATATAGAGCAAAGGCAATTGAGCTATGTAAATCAAAGCTAAATCTTAGTCAGAAAGGAGCATGATGAATTCTTGGTGGTCAATTAATAGAATGCTTATATGTCATCTCTTCTGGGTGTCTTGTTGTCTTCCCTATACCCAGTACCCGACCTTTGCTTCTCCTAGTGTAACATTCATGTTCATGACTTTCGTGACTCTTCCATTCAAGTTTCATTCGACTCTTGTTCTCTCTTCAGGAATTTTGTCCTGTTTGTTTTGAGACATCTGTGAGTCAGATGATCGATGTTTTTTTTTTCTTTTCTGTGACACTTGATCTCCTTTCCTATCTCTTTCTAGTTGAATTTCATTTCCTAGCTCTGTTTTAGTGGGGATTTAAGTTCACTCAATCTTCCATTCTTCTTGACTTGTTCCTCCCTACTTGTGTTGCGTCTCTGTAACGTTCCACTTTTATGATGTAGGTATTTGAACTCTAGTGTCTCCTATTTCTAATTGTGACACTCTTCATGTGTCTCGTTCCTCTGCTCATGTCATTCACCATGATCTACATATCCTTCAGAATTCCAGACTTCCACGAACAAAGATCACTACTCGTTGAGTATTTGTGCTCTACTCACGACCCCGACTACACCCATCAACTTTGTCATCACCATATCTTGAATTGCAGAATATTTTGTTGATCTTTTCTAGTATCTTGAGTATCTAAAATGATGGATCCTATACGAAAATTTGTTTATAAATCCATATTCTTCGAGCTTTTCTTGGTCCCTCTACTTTGCTCTTCTCAATGGTTTGTTTCTCTTCAAATAGCTACGACTTTCCTTTTCGACCGAGGAAATGCTTCTAGATCTAGAGCTTTCCTTCTCGGTTCTCTTGACCTCCCTGTTTCCTTCTCTATCTTATTGTGATTGGACTTGTTTCCTTTTTCTTCATGAAATTTCGATTCTCACATTTTAAATATGAGTTGAAATTTCCTCCCTTCTCATATTAGTGTGTCTTATCTTTAGGACCTGTTCCTTTCTTTTAACGATAGTTTTCTTAATTGTTCTTTGACCCATGTACGTTATTGTTGTCAAGTGTCTTCACATATATTCACCCCTGATTCCTTACTCACGTGTGTTATGATGCAGTTGTTTCGCTTGAATAATTTTTATGGGTTAGTACTGTTATCTTGGTGAGACACCTTGTTTGTTTGTATCCTGATGGTCAGGAATTACTCCAACAGTTAACAGCCTCGACAGGTAAGCTCACGGAAGGTGCGAAGTGTCATATGCCTTACAGAGTCTTGCTACTTCTCCTTGTGAAGAGTACCAGCTCAATCTTAACAAACTAGGGAATGTTGTTCCAATCGAAGGAGCTTCACCAACGATCACAGAATGTCCTTGAATTTCAGCTTGATGACAGAGTAAATCCCAAGGTTTCGTGGAGGGAAGCAACCTATTCGAGCAAGAAACATCGATGTCTTCTGCTTGTCGAAGCCCACAGGCTTATTTTAGTTGTGCCAAGAGTAGCATAGTGTAAAAGGATCCAAGTGATGCTAGACACTGTGTACGTGAAACGGCTTCTTTATATCACTTATAAATGCACAGGTTCGACAAATATACCCAATTATTTATTATTTTGTACTATGAGTTTATTTCATTCGGAGGACCGAATGATCTTAAGTGGGGTAAGATGTAAGGTCCCAACCCTAGATAATTATGATTTCTAGTAATTAAATTGGTCTTACTTTAATTAATAAGTTATTAGGCTAATTGAGCTCAAATCCAAAGGGATTTGGGTCATGGACAGGTAGTTGGGCCGGGTTTGAACCTTATTAGGTAGTCCAAGACCTTTTCTATTTAGCATTTTCATGGTTTTGCATCATTAATGCATCATATTAGTTGCATAGGGTGAGTTACATTTTCTGGGACATCTTTCAAGTTTGGCCCAATTTCTTTCGGATTCAACCCAGCCCATTTAAGCCCAATTAACTTAAACTGGAAATATGCATAAAACAGGAGGGCTTGCTTGTGAATTTCAGAGATTTCCTTCATTTAAAAACCCCAAGACCCCCCCCCCCCCCCCCCACACAACGATCTCCTTCTTCCTCCATTTTGGGTGCTGTTGGTTCCTCTTCCTCTCCTATCATCTTCAATCACCATCTAGGATCCATTCTTTGGTGATTGGACTCGAATGTAAGAAGTTGAAGTCTTCCTTCTTCCACTTCACTCTTCTTTGCTCTCCTCTTGGAAACCAAGGCATTTCTTTTTCCCCACTTCTTGTAGAAGAGTTGAGGTATGGAATCCCATCTCCATTTGAATTATTGAGTTCAGTAAGGGTCAAGAGATTCCATCTATTAGCATGCATGCATCTTATTCTGGTTTTCCTCCATGCATGTGTTAGATTCATCATTAGTGAAGTCTTCTCCACCATCTAACTAAGGGGCAAATTGATTTGAGTGAAGCACCAAGCTTAAGGCAAGTATAAGGATACATTTTCTTTACATGCATGGCTTTATTCTTTGATTCTTGATGGATTTTGTGATTTTACCCTTTTTACAGCTCAATGGAAAATGCAAGGATTGGAATGGAAGTCCTTGTGTTGGTAGATTGCAGGTGGAATGGTGTATTGGAAGAGAGAACCCATTAGAAACCAAATGCTCCCGTATCAGATTGATTCGGGGCCGACCGGTCAGCCCTGAAGCATGATCAGTCAAATTGCCTTCCTGGTAGTCTGACTGGTTGGCCATCCAGCCCGACCGGTCAAATTTGCCTTTTGGATACAGTCCGATTGGTCAGACTAGTACCTGATCGGTCGGGTAAGCCTGACCTGTGTGTAACTTATAGAGAAGTGTTCCAAAATGAGTTCTATGCTTGACTATGAACTTTCTATAGTCTATGAGATAGCCTAACGGTGGGTTACTCCTTTAAACCTTAGCAAGAGACCAAGGTATCCGGCCACACTTACTATAGGTTGCAGGTTCGACTTAAGACCATATAAGACCCTAGAATTGGATCCTTTGCCACCCCAAACTAGCCCAATGGTGACTAAACATGAAGAAAGAGGAGTGTTGAGCTGTCACTCTTTTCTTCTTGACTCTCTGGTTAGTTTTCAATGTCACGTCATGAGTGTTGGCATAAGATGAAGTGTCCTTCATACACATGAGGTAACACCGAGAATGGTAATATAATGACACCGAACATCTTATGAATACACTATAATGAATGACCATGGAAACCTGGATTACCTAGTAAAGGATTGGCTAGTAACTCTCCTTATCGACCCCACAATCTAATTGCATTCATATTGATAGTGACCTTGACCTTCATGTGAGAGTTATATCAGTTTGCATCAATGATGAACAGTGTTTTACATAGTTGTGATTCTCTGATTAACATTTCCAACAATATTAAGTACCTTTCGATAACAGTATAAACATATCAGCATATAGTAACTATGGACATCAGATTAATTCCAACATGCTTAGAGTCGGCGCCACCTAGCTTATACCCCATAGGACGTTCGACGGGACCCCATGGGAGTATCTAATCAGTTGTCTACTGCAGTAGTTATCAGAAGAGAGAGTCGACGCTCTTAAGGGCAGCTAGTCGGTCCTGGTTCGATCGCTAGTGGTTTCCCAGGATCAGTTTACTCTCTTATTAGAGAGGAGATAGCAGATGTGGTTGCCATTTTGGTATGATGTGCACTTTATTCATGATTCCTTATTCATGCTAACTCATATGCATCAGTGCCTAGAATTTGATATTGATCTCTTTTAATTATTTCGTCATTGAATTCAATTGATCTATCTTGTTAAGCTCATGTATCCTTATCTTTGCTTAACCGTCGTGTTAACCAGTTACCATGGTGTTACAGGTACGGAACCTGATGCCAATCCGGCATTCAGTGATCCCTCGGAGGGAACCCCAGCGTTACCTCGGGATATAAATGAGTGGAGCAAGGAAGACATCTTTTCGTGATCCTCCTCAACAGTGCACAATATGGTTATTTCTGTTGGAAGTAGGTGGGTCTTGTGGATAGATTTTCAAAACTTTTGACCCACTTGACACATGGATCAACTATCCATAAGACCAAAAACCCAATCCAGGATGCATTACCCTCAATCTCGTGATCATGTACATTAAATATTCTATGTAAAAGACAGAATCAATCAGCACTAAATATTCATAATAATCTACGAAATGTAAAAAGTAGATAATACCTTTGGAGATCTGTAGTGCTCTAATGGAGAAGTTGCGACTCTGCTTGATGATGAGAATCTTCAACACCTCTTAGCCTTCCACGCTATGACCCGAATTGGATTTCTTTTCTCAAGAAGATTGGTGGAATCTTCAGGAGAAATCCCAACTCAAAACTCCAAGGAACTAGAAGAGAGAAGGAGAGAGAAACTCGTGCAACTCTTGCACGAATATGGTTTTGGGCATAAGAGAGAGGCTTATTGGATGTCCAAGAGATTTTATATATTTTCAAATCTCTTTATTGAACGTCATTGGACGTCCAAGCAATTAGCAACTTTCTCTTTTCTAAAATCTTCTTTCTAGAGTTCAAGTCGGATTAGTATTTTCCAATAACTTAGGCTAGCGTGGGGACCACTAGGGATTCCTTAAAAGGCTAGCTCCAACTGGAACACCGCGACCCCACATCTCATGTGCAATCCAGGCCCACAGTTAATTGCAAATAACACCACTATATAAATGCAATTGCACTCCAGTCTTAGGAATAAATTACAATGAAGACCCTAAACTTCCTAATTACCACAAGTAGGCCCCTCTATCAATATCCGTGGATCAATTGAAATAAATCTATTTCTTCCAATATAAGTTCCACATCTTATTATCCTTGAGCCCCAATTAATCACAGTAATCATCAGTACTATCCGATTAACTCTTAATTGAGATGGGTGCGCACTTACTAATGACAAATCCATTAATTGGCACAAGGGGATAATAGAGATAGATTCCATCTTGATCATTCAACGTTCCCACAGTTCTACTACCACATATCCAAGACACCGAGGTGTTAACCTACAGTCAGCCTCACTCATTGGTGACTCAAAGCAAATGAATTGATAGAAACTTGAGTTCATCAATGTCTCCGGATTGAGAGTCTATTGCTAGGGAATTATGAGAGCATACCTTATTATTGAGACAAAATTCCATAAGGTGCATCTCATGGTCCTTCAATACATCCAATGTACCAGCACCGTGATCTAGAATCTTACATTTTGATAATCGAGACAAATCACACTATCTCATAGTGATCAAAGTGCTGCAACCTTATCAAATGAGATGCCCAGTCTCATTACTGGTTGTAAAGGTATTTAAGTATAAGATTTGCGACATATATCTCCCGCGTGTGGATCCCATCCATGCACATATATCACATCTAATATACTAATGGGACCCAGTTCAACTCATGAACCATTATGTCATATGTATTGGTCATGTGCATGAAGTAGTAAAATAACATTCATCTCATGAAAGTAAAGCATGATGTTATTGATAAATAAAGAAATTAATCAATTTATTACATCAACTGATGGATTGAGTCCACAAAATCTAACAATCTCCCACTTGGGCTCAATGCTAGTCAGGGTTGTATCTCATGCCCATCCCTTCTACATGCTGCTCAAAGACTTTAGTAGTCAAAGGCTTAGTAAAGGGACCTACCAAATTGTCCGCAGAGGCTATCTTGGTAATAGCAATATCACCTCTCTGCACAATCTCTTTGACTAAGTGATACTTTCTCTGTACATGCTTTTGGTTTTTATGGCTTCTGGGTTCTTTTGACTGAGCGACTGCCCCGCTGCTGTCACAGTAAACTGTGAGTGGCTGTCGTGCCAAAGGTACTACCCCAAGTTCCAACAAGAATCTTTTAAGCCATACTATTTCCTTAGCTGCTTCACAAGCTGCTACATATTCAGCCTCTGAGGTTGAATCAGTGGTACATTCTTGTTTTATACTCCTCCAGCTGATAGCTTCGCCTCCAAGCATAAATACATAACCAGAGGTGGATTTCCTAGAATCCTTATCTGACATAAAGTCAGAATCTGTGTATCCGACTGGAATCAACTCATCACTGCTATAAATCAACATGTAATCTCTAGTCCTTCTCAAGTATTTGAGAATACATTTTACAGCAGTCCAATGTTCAGGTCCTGGATTAGATTGATATCTGCTAACTAGGCCAACCACAGAATAGATATCTGGTCTAGTACATAACATAGCATACATGAGGGTACCAACAGCCGAAGCGCATGGTATCGATCTCATCTGCTCTTTTTCCTCAGGTGTCTTAGGACACTAATCCTTGGAAAGGTGCACTCCATGCTTGAAAGGTGTGATCCCTTTCTTGGAGTCTTGCATTGCAAATTGTACTAGCACCTTATCTATGTATGCAGCTTGGGATAAGCTAATCATCCTATTTTTCCGGTCTCGATAGAGTTTGATCCCTAGGATGTAGCTAGCTTCTCCCAAGTCCTTCATATCAAAAGTCTTGGCTAACCAAACTTTTACTATTGACAACATTCCTATGTCTTTCCCGAGGAGAAGGATGTCATCGACATATAAAACCAGAAAAACTACCCTTTCACCCTCACTTTTCATGTACACACATGACTCATCCGGATTTTGACAAAAACCAAATGACTTGATTGCCTGGTCAAAACGGATATTCCAGTTTCGGGATTCCTGCTTCAGTCCATAAATAGACTTCTGCAGTTTACAAACTTTTTGCTCCTGGTTTTTAGCTACAAAACCGTCTGGCTGCACCATATAGATGTCTTCCTCAAGATGGCCGTTGAGAAACGCTGTCTTGACATTCATTTGCCAAATCTCATAATCGAGATGAGCCGCAATAGATAAGAGTATCTGGATGGATTTGAGCATGGCTACTGGCGAGAAGGTTTCCCCATAATCGATCCCCTCTTTCTGAGTATATCCTTTCACAACAAGCCTAGCCTTATAGGTCTCCACTCTTCCATCTGGTCCTCTTTTTCTCTTGTAGACCCACTTGCACCCAATAGGTTTAATATTGGTAGGCAAGTCCACAAGTGTCCAGATTTGATTTGAGTACATAGACTCCATCTCAGCTTTCATAGCATCTTGCCAGCATCCCGAGTCTAAGTCATTGATTGCTTCATCATAGTTAGAGGGATCTTGTTCCGGCTCTTCTAGGATTGCTTCATAAGACTCTGCCAAGAATGAGAACCTGTCAAGGGGTCTGACAATCCTCCCACTACGACGAGGTTCTGGTGTAACTACTGGGTCTGGTAAGGGCGGTTCTTCCTCAAGTCCAGTCATACATGGATTTGGAATTGATTGGTCTTAAATCTCTTTCAAGATCACCTTTTCTAAAGATTTCCGATCCATCATATAATCTTCCTCTAGAAAAACAGCATTGGTGCTGACCAGCACTTTCTGCTCTCTGCGATTATAGAATAACCAACCTTTAGTTCCTTTAGGATATCCTACAAACGTGCATACTTCCAACTTCGTTTCCAACTTATCCGTCTTAACCTTGAGCACGTGTGCTGGACAACCCCAAATGTGTAAATGTTGTAGACTAGGCTTTCGCCCAGACCACAATTCCCGGGGAGTCTTAGGTATAGACTTAGATGGTACGAGGTTTAGTATGTACATTGCAGTATCCAAAGCATATCCCCAAAAGGATATAGGTAATCTTGAGAAACTCAACATAGACCTAATCATATCTAAAAGAGTCCAGTTCCTTCTTTCTGCTACTCCATTCTGTTGAGGCATACCAGGAGTAGACAACTGGGATAGAATCCCATTTTTTGATAAGTAACCCATAAAATCAGCAGAGAGATATTCCCCTCCTCGTTTTGATCGAAGAGTCTTGATACTCCTACCTAATTGCTTTTCCACTTCCGCTCGAAACTCTTTGAACTTTTCAAAAACTTCGGACTTGCGGTGCATAAGGTATATGTAACCATATCTTGAGTAATCATCTGTGAAAGTGATGAAGTACTCATATCCTCCTCTGGCCCTGACATTAATGGGTCCGCAGACATCAGTATGCACTAATTCTAATAAATCTTTGGCCCTATTACCCTTAGCTGAAAAGGGTCATTTGGTCATTTTACCTTCCAAACAGGACTTACAGACAGGCATTGGTTCTACCACCAATGAAGGTAAGATACCATCTTTCACTAGCCTCTCAATCCTGTTAAGGTTTATATGACCTAGCCTCAAGTGCCAAAGTTTTGTTGGATTAGATGAAGGTGACTTTCTCTTTAATGATGGTCTATTAATTGTTTCAGTATCATGTATCTCATACATCATGGGAGTTAACAAATAAAGTCCATTGGTTACCTTGCCAGAATATATGAAAGTACCATTCCTCTTTATGACAAGTTCAGTACCAAAAGTAATAGAATAACCTTTATTCACCAAACTAGAAACTGAAATTAAATTCCGCCTTAAAGACAGTACATATAATGTTTCTGACAAAACCAATTTATTATTTGAAAAACATAAAGTAATGACTCCCACTGAAACAGCTTCCGCCTTAGCGTCAGATCCTAGGTTGACAATGATTTCCCTATCACTTAGCCTCCTGGTTTCCCTGAACCCCTACAACGTATTACATATATGATTAGTTCCCCCGGAATCCACACACTAGGATTCTGAAGTACCAGTTGCAAAACTAACTTCAGATATAAGTGACTCAATCATACCTTGGGTCTTTTTCTGAGACAGATATTCTGAATAATTCATCTTCCAATGTCCTGTCTTACCACACTGGAAACACTTTCTTTTTGTCCCTGAACCCTTAGCTTTAGCCACGCCACCAGTTGGACCATTCTCCACCTTAGGACCCTTCGGAACTAATTTCTTTTTACCTTTCCGCCCTTTGCCTTTCGGCTTGGACTTGGCATCTGACTTTTCTGTCATTAAGGCAGTTGGTTTTTTCTTCATAATCCCTTCAGTTGCTACCAGCTGACTAGATAGCTCAGCCAGAGTCAGATTCATTTTATTCATATTATAATTGACCTTGAAATTGTTGAATGACTCTGGTAGTGACTCAAGGATTATGTCAATCTGCGATTCTGCATCAATCGCATCTCTCAGTACATCTAACTCATTTAATGAGTCCATCATCTTCAGCATGTGTTCCTGTACTGATGTACCTTCAGCCATCTTGGTGCTAATGAGCACCCTCATGGCTGCCTGCGTAGCAGGTCTGCCTTGTTCTACAAACATCTCCTTTAAGTTCGATATCATATCATATGTAGTCATATAAGATTGATGTTGGTGTTGCAGCACACTAAACATGGATGCCAGAATGTAACATCGGGCCATCTCATCGTCTTTGGCCCATTTGGTGTAAAGGTCCTTTTCTACTTCTGATGCATCTGGGCCAGGCTCTTCAAGGGGGTTTTTGGTAAGGACATATTTATATCCTGAAGCTGTAAGGACAATATCCAAATTCCGTTTCCATTCTACATAGTTGGATGCCACCAACTTATTCTGGTTGAGGATGGTCGCAAGTGGATTGAAAGTATTTGAATTCATGTTTGTAATATTGTAGCACATAACCATACATTCATTTAATGAATTTAAATGACATTAGGGTTTAGTATTCTACCAAATTTATGTGGGAATCCTTATAACCACAAAATTTAGAATACATCGGAATCCCAATCTTGCGGGGTATGCCTCCTTGGGGAGTGTGAATACCACCTAGACTGGTGTGGATCAAAGTTGGTCAAAATTGGGATTAAGACTATCTATCCATGATCCTCTTCATTCATTACTATCTAGGTATCTCATACCAAATAATGTATGACTCCCGATTAGCTTCGGTTTCTAAAATACATGAGGCAAATCCTTGGGGATACTACATCATTATTTTAGTTAAGTGTGACCCACCAACTAGCATTGCATGACAACCGTTGCGGGCAGCTCCTTCTTGGAGAGTGGGCTCCCACCCCATCTCATCAACACTATCCATAGGAGATCCATATCCAGTATCCAAATGAATACAAGCCCTCAGTGGGGAACGGCCATTTTCAAAATGATGCGAGGCTAATACTTTCCTTACAATGGACCTATGGTGGAAAACCATGGGGATTTGTATATATATAAATGCCCCGCTCCCATTTAATATTTTAGAGTTGAGGATTTCCTTTTAGGTGTATAGGTCCATCAAATATAAGTATGAATTCATCTCATGATACGACCAATGATTGGTTCTAAGTCAAGTTATTTTAAGGAAAGTCCAGTTTCTAAAATTAGTGTTACCAATAGATCCATCTCATGGGCCCACCAACTCTAATTAGAACTCTTTCCAAAAATTAATTTGATTTGACCAATTTTGGAATTTGCTATGCTTGGATCAAATATGGAAATACTCTAAAATAAGCATTCATCCATAAATAGAAAGTGCTATAATAAAAGACTAGTCCTCTCCTCCACATGGCCCAGGCGGAAAAGACTTCTTGGACTTCTAGACTTTCCAAAAGTTTAGGACTCCTCAAACTCTTTGGGCATCTCCAAAACACCTTTTGGTAATCTTCAAACTCTTTGATTAAGAGTCCAGCTTCTCTTTCCTTTTTTGTCTCGGACATCTCCAAAATTTACAAATTTTTTTAAAAAAATACATAAATTCCTATGTCTTTATAATGAAACTTACATGGTAATCTAAACATGGAAATAAAAGGGCTATAGGGAAATTCACCATGCCTTGCCCTTTCACAGGAAACCAAGGAAACCATGATGCCCTTTACACTTAACCACAAATAAACCAATAAGTAAAAGGAAAGAAAAGTAATGTGGGCCATATGGAGAGGACATTATTACCTGCAAGTTAGTATCTCATACAACAAAGCATCTTACAAAACCAGGTTGCCAAACCACAATGGAAAAACAAGATGCTAAATGTTTGCCACCACGATACAAGATCCCCTACGCAAAGGGGGTTCGAGGGCAGCGCCCCTGGCAGGGTTCGAGTTGCCTGGGTTCGGCTAGCCGATCTGGTCCTTACGGCTAGCCAACAGACCTCTACAGCCATAGTGGTCTGTTTGACTAACCGACCTGACAAACCCAGAAATTTGGGTTTTATTTTTAGATTCAGCTCCTGCTGTCCCAATCACTTCTAATGATCTCAGTATGCTTCTAATGGCATCTTACCTTCCTCCTATCATGATTAAAACCTTTTGTGACTTTCCAAACATGGATCTACTACAAAAGCAAGCAAACCCAATAAACACTGATCCTTTCATAGCCCTTGCTCTATCCCCTTCACATCTCATGCAAAGATTAGAACAAGATTATTGATCTAACACAATTAGAGATGAGGTATGGCTCTGATACCAATTGTTGGAAGCAAGTGGGTCTCGTGGTAGATTTTCAAAACTTTTGACCCACTTGACACAGGGATCAACTATCCATAAGACCAAAAACACAATTCAGGATGCATTACCCTTAATCTCATGACCATGTATAGTAAATATTCTATCTAAAAGACAGAATCAATCAGCACTAAATATCCATAATAATCTATGACATGTAAGAAGTAGATCATACCTTTAGAGATCTGTAGTGCTCTAACGGAGAAGTTGCGACTCTACTTGATGATGAGAATTTTCAACACCTTTTAGCCTTCCACGCTATGACCCGAATTGGATTTCTTTTCTCAAGAAGATTGGTGGAATCTTCAGGAGAAATCCCAACTCGAACCTCCAAGGAACTAGAAGAGAGAAGAAGAGAGAAACCCGTGCAACTCTTGCACGAATAGGGTTTTGGGCGTAAAAGAGAGACTTATTGGGCGTCCAAGAGATTTTATATATTTTCAAATCTCTTCATTGCTTAATTGAAATAGAAGTCTTCCTTCCAAAGCAATTAACAACTTTCTCTTTTCTAAAACCTTCTTTTTAGAGTTCAAGTCGGATTAGTATTTTCCAATAACTTAGGCTAGTGTGGGGACCACTAGGGATTCTTTAGAAAGCTGACTCCAACTGGAATACCGCGACCCCACATCTCATGTGCAATCCGGGCCCACGGTTAATTGCAAATAACACCACTATATAAATGCAATTGCACTCCAGTCTTAGGAATAAATTACAATGAAGACCCTAAACTTCCCAATTACCACAAGTAGACCCCTCTATCAATATCCTTGGATCAATTGAAATAAATCTGTTTCTTCCAATATAAGTTCCACATCTTATTATCTTTGAGCCCCAATTAATCACAGTAATCATCAGTACCATCCAATTAACTCTTAATTGAGATGGGTGCACACTTACTAATGACAAATCCATTAATTGGCACAAGGGATAATAGAGATAGATTCCATCTTGATCATTCAACGTTCCCACAATTCTACTACCACATATCCAAGACACCGAGGTGTTAACCTACAGTCGGCCTCACTCATTGGTAACTCAAAGCAAATGAATAGATAAAAATTTGAGTTCATTAATGTCTCAGGATTGAGAGCCTATTGCTAGAGAATTATGAGAGCATACCTTATTATTGAGACAGAATTTCATAAGGTGCATCTCATGGTCCTTCAATACATCCAATGTACCAGCACCGTGATCTAGAATCTTACATTCTGATAATCGAGACAGATCACACTATCTTATAGTGATCAAAGTGCTGCAACCTTATCAAATGAGATGCCCAGTCTCATTACTGGTTGTGAACCCATTTAAGTATAAGATTTGCGACATATATCTCCCGCGTGTGGATCTCATCCATGCACATATATCACATCTAATATACTAATGGGACCTAGTTCAACTCATGAACCATTATGTCATATGTATTGTCATGTGCATGAAGTAGTAAAATAACATTCATCTCATGAAAGTAAAGCATGATATTATTGATAAATAAAGAAATTAATCAATTTATTACATCAACTGATGGATTGAGTCCACAAAATCTAATAATTTCGGGATTGGGCTTAGGGTTCATCTTGGCATTGACATATTTGTATTATTGTTATGGATTTTCACGTTGTATGCATATAGCCGGGTTAATCAACAGACTTTACTTATATAATGAACTGAAATGAATGCTTTATGGATGTCTATGATATATATACAGGTAAAATCTCTAGGTTTCCGCTTAACTGCCTTATGTTAAGAATACGTCTCACAGGATTTTCCTCATACGTACCTGTGGGATCACCCTTGTAACAGTTCGTAGGTGTCTGGTCATGGCACGAATTGTCACGGGTATGTGTGTCATCCCTCGGAATCTATAATAAATTTTCAATTCTCGAGTTCGGGGCGTGACAAAGACTCATCTCCTTGCATTTATGCTTTAGGTAGTTTTTGAAATCTTTCTAACTTGGTGGTAGTTTTTCAACCAAAGTAGCAACTTAGAAGGATTCACTTAAAGACATACCCTCATCATGAATCTCATGAAGTAGGACTTGAAAATCCTGCGCTTGACTGATTACAATCTTTGAATCTAGGATTTTGATGTCAAGGAAGCGACCAACTACAAATTTCTTTGTACCGGCATCTTCCGTTTTATACTTTTTATCCAAAGAGTTCTACAACTCTTTTGCAGTTTTGATGGAGCTATACATATTGTATAATGTGTCCTCCAGTCCATTCAAAATATAGTTCTTACATAAGAAATCAGAGTGTTTCCATGCATCAATTGCAACAACTACTTACCTATCACTCTCATTCTCTTTAAGAGTAGGAGCCTCTTCATAAAGGAACTTAACCAAATTCAAGGTGGTAAAATAAAATAATATTTTCTGTTACTATCTCTTAAAATCTGCCGCTTTGAATTTTTCAGGCTTCTCTCTATGGTTGATAGAAACATGACTCAAAACAGTAGAGTTAGAAGGAATGATAGCGTTTGAAGATGCCATTCTGATGAACACAACAGTTTCACAAATTTTCCAATATAGAATTAAAATTCAGAATTAATATGAACAGTCCTATAAGAAAGTTTAAAAATTTTTAAACAAAGTTTTATTTACAACTGAAGTCTAACTTAATTAATTAAAAAAGGACTAAAAAGAAAAAAAGGAAACTCTTTTGCAAAACTCAGTTTGTATTTGAAAATAATGAAGTCAATTAATGTTTTCCGAAATTGGAAACAAAACTCAGTAATAATAGTGAAAAGATTTCAAAAAAAATAAATAAATAAAATTTTTTCTTAAGACTGTAATGGACTTTATGTCCTATTTTGATTATATCAACTATTCAAAAAATGCAGAAGAGCCACAGTAGCATAAATTTGAACTTTCAGAAAGTAAAGTCATAATAGAATATTTTGACGATCAAGGCTAGTGTTTAACATTATGTCCTTGAGACAAAATTTGTCCCCGCTGCGATGCTCACGATGTATGGATGTTTGTTTCCCAGGATACAATAATCAGCATGCAGTAGAAGCAGCACTACAATCTACAATGCTACCAAACAAAATAATGTTCTTGAACTTTCTCTCAACATAAATGATAGGACGCGGGAAGGAAAAAGTAAGTAGGACTAAATGTAATTCGAGATGGGCTTTTAAATAGGTGAACTGGTGACTATTCTAAAAAGTCAACAGTCACCATGTATAGACACAGCCAATCATCGAGGGGATGTGAAGAGAAAAGATACATCCATTGTAGAGGGGATGCGAAGAGAAAAGACACATCCATTCTAAAGGGGACACTATGTCTTTTGACAAAAAGACATCTTTTTTGTAGAGCTCACAGGTTGGGCCAGGATTTGACCCATATTGGGTTATGGGCTTTTGACCCAACTCAACTCGACCCGACCTGACCCGCCTCATGGGAATCAATTTCTCATTGATATCTTACTAGTTTTTAATAAACAATGGTTTGGGTTTAATCTACTCTTGGAAAAGAACACGTTAGCACTTGGACTAACATGTTCATTATGCATCGTTTAATCTAAATACTTAAATTAATTTTGGGATGATATTATGAAATAAGGGTTTCATATCATGGTTCATTATGCATCAATAGATGTATGCATTTGCATATATATATATGTATATATATATCAACCAACTACAGTTCAGAGGTGGACGTACGCCATCGAGTTAGCGTGTACTGTGGATAATAGTACACAGCTGTGCCATTTGTTATATTTTATGATAATACTCATTTCTGTTTATTTATGTGTGGGAATACCCGTTTATGTTTATTTATTTGTGGGAATACTTGTTCTTGTTTATTTATCCGCGGGAATACCCGTTTTTATATACTTAACTGCGAGGATAACTGTTTTTGTGCATCATGCCATTGGGGTTTGCATTTGATATATTTTGAGTCATAATGAATATTATGTTTAATTCAGTTGATTAATCCATTGCGTATAGTTTACCATCTTGTCAAATTATGTCAATCTAACCCACTACTTTTGGTGTCTAGGTTCCGTTACCGGTATCGAATCGGAGGGTCAGGCGACACAGGAAATTCTTGCAAATGGTGGAGTTGTTGAGTGGAGCACCAATGACATCATTTGAAGTGTCCTAGTATTGGTGAAGACATCAAAACTTTAGATTATGCAATAAGGCCATATTTGGGCCATTAGTTTATTAATTTAAGTTTAATTGTTTTGAAATTATACTTTAATTATTATACTTCGAAGCACTTGACCTTGATTTCATTATCAATAAGATTTGTTACATGATTGTTATATGATATTCGTCTATGATAAGTATGGATTTCAGTTCCGCGTGTGATTATGGTTGCTTGATCACCAAGCATAGCCTCATGACGGACTTCAATCCACCTAGAATTGGGGCCTGTATTGTTTATGTAAGGAAAAATTTTCATTGGCCCCAATTCTCACACCCTTGGAACCGAGTTTGGATCTGGCCCAATTTTGGGGTCGTGACAGATGGTATTAGAGACGGTCAAGTTCTCAAAGTTCTAAAAGATGCTAGAACTTAGATTCGATGTGAGGATTAGAAACTTTAAGTGGGAACGATGGGGTTTTGATGCTTTATAACCGTGTATGAACTTCAGTATGGTTTAAAGGTTACAGGAGTTTGTTACCCTCCGTATTTTTGGTCGTTTAGTCTCTAACAAATGGTTGTTTTGCAGACATGGCACCTAGAACAGGGAAAACGAAACCTAACCCATCCAGTTCGGAGTCGGGTGAGCCTAGTGGTACCGCCACTGATCCGATACAGACTCTGCTCCAGACTATGTTAGCCCATCAGCAATGTCAGGATCAATAGATAGCCCAGTTATTGGAGGTTGTGGAGAGAATGAATCAACCTCATGCGACGCATGTAACTTAGCCACTAATAATGCCACAATCAATGCATATGGTATGACCTCAAGTAGTGGATCAAGTTATATTTTTGATTGGTGTACTTGAGGCTTTGCAGAGGATTGGGCAGCCTTAGGTTGTTGTTACCCCTAGACCCCATGATCCAAATGATATTTTTGAGAAGTTTAAGAAGAGGGGTCCACTGGAGTTTAACGGGGGTGAAGATCCAATGGTGGCCAAAGAATTTCTCATCCAGGTTGAAAAGATATTCGAGAACCTAATCTACACAAGGGTACAGAAGGTTAAGTTGGCAGCTTCCATGTTTCGAGATGTGGCAGATAGGTGGTGGACTACAGTAAAAGAAACATATGAGGGGATTGTCGAAAAGGTAGCTTGGACTACTTTTTGTAATCAGTTTTGTGAGAAGTATGTACCGGAGCATGTTTGCATTCAAAAGTGAATAGAGTTTGATAGATTGAAGTAAGGGAATTTGTCTGTTCGGGAGTATGAGCTGCAGTTTGCCCATCTCTCTCGTTTCACACCAACTCTCATCACTCCTGAAAGCGAGAGGATGCGATGCTTTCTCGATGGCCTTCGACCAGATACACTACTTCATGCCAAGTCACAAGTTCTAAATACTTACTAGGAATATTTGGATAAGGCATATTGGGCCGAGGAGGTGATTGGGTGCATGGCCCCTATCAGCCAACCCAAGTAGAAAGTTGCTTCGTCCTCTACCCCATAGCACCAATTCAAAAAGCAAAAGAGGGAGTCTTGTGGCATTTGTGATAATAACCACTCTACATCTAAGTGTTGGACATAGACAAGGTTTACTTTTACTGTGGCAACACTAGTCATCAGGTCAAGGATAGCACTAGTAAGAAAGGTCAACAGTATGAGCAGACATCTACACAAGGAACTCCTATTCAAGTGTAACCGTTGAGACAGATAGCTCAGCTCCCTCGCAGGAGCAACTACCGTAAGCACTGCAGCAATAGATGCAGTTGTACCAACCTCTCCAGCAGCCCCGACTCAGAAAGGACCTCGCGACCACCAGGGTCTAACAGACAGCAATCAAGGCCCCAATAGGCAAGCAGAGTGTATGCCATGACTTAGGAATAGGATGATGCTGCAGAAAACATTGTAGAAGGTATTATTTTTATTTGTGATAATCATGCAAAAGCTTTATTTGATCCTAGTTCTACCCATTCCTATATTTCCCCTAGTTTTGCCTTGAAGATTGGTGTTAGAGCAGCTGAGTTGTCTTTTGATTTTATTGTGGTTACCTTAGTGGGTAAAAAGGTTAATTGTTTGACGTACTATCCTAATTGCAAATTGGTGATAAGTGGAGTCGTGTTTAAGGCAAATTTAATACTGTTGATGATGAATGACTTTGATGCCATTTTGGGTGTGGATTGGCTTGCTAGTTATAATGCAATTATAAATTGTCGTGCTAAGATGGTTAAGTTAACAGCTGATAATGGCACCGAGGTGCTATTTGTGGGATTTAAGAAGAAGGTTGTTACTCATGTGATCTCAGTTATTAAGGCTATGAAGTTGTTGATGAAAGGTTCTGAGGGGTATATAGCATTTATCACGGAGGATAAATGGACTAAAGTGGTGGAGGAGATACCAGTGGTGTCTGAGTTTCTAGATGTTTTTCTCGATGATATTCCCGGATTGCCGCCAGCCCGTGAGATTGACTTTGCAATTGAGCTTGTACCAGGTACAACTCCGATCTCGAAAGCCCCTTATAGAATGGCCCCAGCTGAGTTGAGAGAACTCAAGGAGCAATTGCAGGAGTTGTTGAACAAGGGTTTTCTTAGACCAAGTGTCTCTCCTTGGGGGACTCCAATGTTATTTGTGAAGAAAAAGGATAGTTCTATGAGAATGTGTATTGATTATAGACAACTAAATCAAGAGACCATCAAGAACAAGTATCCTTTACCGAGAATCGATGAATTATTTGATCAATTGCAAGGTGCTCAGTACTTTTCTAAGATTGATCTAAGGTCAGGATATCATTAGTTAAGGGTACGAGATTAGGATATTCCGAAAATTGCATTTAGAACTAGATATGGTCACTATGAATTTTTGGTGATGTCTTTTGGGTTGACAAATGCACCGGTAGCTTTTATGGCCATGATGAATAGGGTTTTTATACAGTATTTGGACAAGTTTGTGGTGGTATTTATCGACGATGTACTTGTATATTCGAAGAGTCGGGAAGAGCATGCTCAGCATCTTTGTACTTCATTGCAGTTGTTAAGGGAACACCAATTGTATGCTAAGGCTAGTAAGTGTGAATTTTGGTTGGAATAGGTAGGATTCCTTTGTCACATCATCTTAAGGGAAGGTTTAGTGGTGGACCCAGCAAAGATTGAAGTAGTGGTAAAGTAGGATAGACCAAAAATAGTGTCAGAGATCCGAAGTTTCCTAGGCCTTGTAGGTTATTATCGCAATTTTGTGGAAGGATTTTCCTCAATAGTAGCCCCACTGTCGAGATTGACTTGTAAGGGAGTTCTTTTTGTGTGGAATGAGGATTGTGGGCAGAGTTTCTAGGAGTTGAAAAGATAGTTGACCACAACCCCTTTACTGACCCTACCTATCGGCAATGATGGTTTTGTAATTTTCACCGATGCATCTAGAGTTGGACTTGGTTGTGTTCTCATGCAACATGGGAAGGTGGTGGCTTATGGGTCCTAACAGTTGAAGGATCATGAACAGAAGTATGCAACCCATGACTTGGGGCTAGCAGCAGTGGTCTTTGCTTTGAAGATGTGGAGACATTATCTTTACGGAGCCACTTTTAAAGTGCATTCAGACCATAAGAGCCTCCAATATCTCTTCACGCAAGGTGATTTGAACATGAGACAAAGGAGATGGATGGAGTATATTAAGAATTATGATTTTGAGTTGAAGTACCATCTAGGAACGGCTAATGTAGTGGCAAATGCTCTTAGTAGAAAAGCAGCCTCACTAGAGGATTAATTGCAGAATACTTTTGGATTGATGTTTGGAACATATGGATGTTTATTTTCAGCCTATCAGTGAGCAAGCAGTGTTGTCTAGTATATTATAGTGGGAACCCGAATTACCTCCGAGGATCAAAGAATACCAGTTACTAGACCCTGAGATAACAAGAATCAAAGATCATATGGATGAGAGGCTTGATTTTAAGTTGGAAGATAATATTTTGTATTATAAGGAAGAATTTGTGTACCTGATTTTCCAGAATTGAAGGATGAAATCATGGTCGAGGCACACTATACTTGGTATACTATTCATCTAGGCAGTACCAAGATGTATCAAGATTTGAAGGATCAGTACTGGTGGAGGAATATAAAGAAGGATATCGCAGAATTTGTTGGAAAGTGTTTGGTTTGCCAGTAGATTAAGGTAGATTATAAGAGACCCCCAAGTCTTTTGCATCAGTTGGAGATTCCTCAATGGAAGTGGGAGCACATCACTATGGACTTTGTGTAAGGATTGCCTAACACCAAAAAGGGATTTGATGCGATTTAGGTGATAGTGGACCATTTGACTAAGTCAGTTTACTTTGTACCGTTCAAGACTGGTCTAGGAATGAAGAAAATGACATATTTGTATATTAAGGAAGTGGTGAGATTGCATAGAGCACCGGTTTCCATTGTCTGCGACCGGGATAGTAAGTTTGTATCTCGGTTTTGAGTATCACTATAGGAAGCCTTAGGAACCAAGTTGAGTTTTAGTACAGCCTATTATCGTCAGACAGACGGATAGATAGAGCGTACAAACCAAACATTGGAGGATATATTAAGGGCATGTGTTTTGGATTTCAAGACTAGTTGGGACGAAAGCTTGGCTTTATGTGAATTCGCGTACAGTAACAGTTACCACTCTAGCATTGGCATGGCACCTTTTGAAGCTTTGTATAGGAAAAGAGGTCGAACCCCTATATGTTGGTCGGATTTTGGAGCTCGCGGTTTTCATGGACCATGTGTGGTTGAAGAGTCCAGTGACAAGATAAAACAGATTTGGGAAAGGTTGAAGGTTACCTGTAGTCGCCAAAAGAGTTATGCAGATAAAAGGAGGAGAGAGTTGAAGTTTGAGGTTGGTGACCATGTTTTTCTGTAGGTATCACCTACACGTGGTACTTTACGGTTTGGGCAGAAAGGGAAACTCTCTAGAAGATATGTGGGACCGTTCGAGATTATCGGCAAGGTCAATGAAGTGGCTTATCAGTTAGCACTACCACCAGAGCTATCAGGTGTTCATAACGTCTTCCATGTTTCTATGTTGAGGAAGTATGTAGCAGACTCTTCGCACGTGTTGTAGTATGAGCCGTTACAAGTACAGGATGATATAACATACACTGAGCAGCCAGTGGAGATTGTCGACACCAAAGATTAGGTGTTGAGAAACCGTGTCAGCCATTGGGTGAAGGTTCAATGGAGTCATCATCGCCCGAAGGAAGCAACGTGGGAGCTTAGAGACGAAGTGCAGAGACAGTATTCACACCTTCTTCCAGAGGTATGTTGTCATTTGGAGGACCAAATGTCCTTTAAGGGGGATGAGATGTCATGCCCCAAATTTTTAGTTTTGGGTCATAGCAGTCTATATGGTTTGAGTTGGGTTGAGAGGGGTTATATCGGCTTAGCAAACACTCGTGTGCCTTGGGTTTAGGTTATTTGACCCATTTTAGGCCAATAGACTCTTTTTAGAATTTCGTAAAACTTACTAGAAAGCAGGGGGCCCTTCCTTGTAATTTAGAAAAAACCTCCTCTTAATATAAACCTTTAAGGTTTTTTCCATTCTCCCATCTTCTTCATTTCTTCTTCAACCAAGCCTTAGAAGTTCTCTGGGGGGAAAACCAAGGTTAATCTTCTAAGGTTTGATCTTCAGATTTGCTTTTGGCTTCGCAATCTAGGGAAGTGTTTAACTGTAAACAATGGCTTTTGGTTACCTGGAATATCTTTTAGTTGCTTGTTGGATAACATGCTTTTTGTAAGATTTTTTTCATTTAGGTGTAAACTTATGATTTTCTTCATTTTGATATTTGATTTGGATTAACAATATAGATGAGATTTCTTTTCTTTTTACGTAAAATAAAAATCAGTATATATATTTGTGTTAAAAAAACATATGCAAACATTGCAGCCCGTAGTGCATGCAAAGGCAGCGGCGCTGCTTGGCATGCCAGGCAGGGCCTGCCTATTGCTGCGCTGGTAGGCCGGGTCTGCTGCCGTGTTACGGGCAGGCCCGGCCTGGGTTTCAGCCAGGCTGGGTTCAATTGGTTTAGCCCATTAAAAAAATAATAATAACTATATATACATAAATAAATACAATTAGATTTTAGTATATTATCTATAAATGTTTAAGTATTATGATTTGGTAGGTTAATGAAGATGTGATTATATTAATTAATTCTTTAATTAAGGGTAACTAAATTTTAATTAGAGTATACCTGGAAATCCAAATTTGAATTACAATTTGAGTTTAGGTTTTGAATCGGAATATGAGATTTGGATCTTTTGTTTTTATTCAAAGTAATAAGGTGTTTAATACACAACAATGATAATTAAGGACTTAATTATTCCTTTTCCCTTTTTTTTATCATAATTTCATTCAAGTTTTGATTTGGAATTGAATATTCTTGTACCTAATTTGTAATACACAATAAATTTACATAATTGGATTAGATGATTCATGTCCTTTTAGAAAAGTTGGTTGAATGTTCATATGAAAATTAGACTGAATTTAGAATTGGAATGTGAGATTCGGGATGCACTACATGATAGACATTGAAAGTAAAACATTGGGATCGTGCACTCATATTTCCAATTTGAAAAAGGGTCAGTTCTCATGTGCATATTCATCTAACTATGACCATTAGGTGGATTAGTGCTTACCTTCAGTGAATTTGAATTGACACATGATCATAATACATTTTTAAATTAAGTAATCTAAATACTTAAATTAATTTTGGGATGATATTATGAAATAAGGGTTTCATATCATGGTTCATTATGCATCAATAGATATATGCATTTACATATGTATATTTGTGTATATATATATTTGAGCGACTGCAGTTCGGAGGTAGACGTACGCCATCAGGTCAGCATGTACTGTGGATAGTAGTATAGAGCTGTGCCTTTTGTTATATTTTGCGGGAACACCCATTTCTTTTTATTTATTTGCGGGAATATCTGTTTTTGTTTATTTATCTGCGAGAATACCTATTTCTGTTTATTTATCTACGGGAATACCCATTTCTATTTATTTATCTGCGGGAATACCCATTTCTGTTTATTTATTTGCGGGAATATCCGTTTCTGTTTATTTATCTGAGGGAATACCCATTTTATGTATACTGCGGGGATACTTGTTTTTGTGCATCATGCCATTGAGGTTTGCATCTGATATATTTTGGATCATAATGAATATTATGTTTAATTTAGTTGAATAATCCATTGCTTGTAGTTTACCCTTTTGCTAGATTATGTCAATCTGACCCACCACTTTTGCTGTCTAAATTCCGTTACCGGTGCCGAATCGGAGGGTTAGGCGACGCAGGAAATTCCGCCAGATGGCGGAGTTGTTGAGTGGAGCACCAATGACATCATCTGAGGTGTCCTAGTGTTGGTGCAGAGATCGAAACTTTAGATTATGTAATAAGGCCATGTTTGAGCCATTAGTTTATTAATTTAAGTTTATTTGTTTTGAAATTATAACTTTAATTATTATGCTTCGAAGCACTTGACCTTGATTTTATTATCAATAAGATCTGTTACATGATTGTTATATGATATTCATCTGCAATGAGTATGGATTTCAGTTCCGCGTGTGATTATGTTGCTTGATTACCAAGCATAGCCTCACGAAGGACTTCAATCCACCCAAAATTGGGGCCCGTATTGTTTATGTAAGAAAAAATTTTAATTGGCCCCAATTCTCACACCCCTGGAACTGAGTTTGGATTCGGCCCAGTTTTGGGGGCGTGACATCACTATAACAGAAATCATTTTTTGCGGCAAAAATTCAGCGACGTATTGAAAATTTGTCGCTAAATGTTATGTTTTTGCGATGAAATATTTATGTCATCGCCTAAAAAAAGAACATGAATTATTTAGTGATGATAATTTTCAACAGTCGCTAAATATTGTCGCGAAAAGTTTGGCGCCAAAAAATGGAGTTGGCGCCATTAAGGGGAAATGTTTTTGCGACGAAATGTTTTATTGGGCAACATATTATTTTTGTCGGTATATCATTCGCACTCTACACTCTTAAAAAAATTCCGCGACAAAAATTTTATCATCGCAAAATTACTAAAAATAATCTGCGACTAAATAATTTTGTCGCCGAATTCACAAAATTTTGTGGTGCCCATTTGGCGACAAATTTTCATTATATAAGTAGTGGCTCTAAGACAACTCTACCGTAACGAATTGAGCAAAGGCACCTCAACAGCAACATCCACAGCTTCTTCTTCTTCTTCCAGATTTCACCCTAACGAATCAACAGCGGCACCTCTAGGATTTCACCGTAGGCAGGTATGCTTCTTCCTTCTCTGTCTCCTCTTCCTCTTCTTCTTGATCTCTTCTTTGTTTCTTGTTTTGTTTTTATTTATCAAGGAGTTGGGGTTGGGTGTTGATTGTTGGTGACATACAGAACACTTCTTCATCGACTGTGGATGGTTTTAGGCTTTGGGGCGGTGGTGGGTTTGGGGTTTTGGGGGTTTGGTGTGTACAGATCTTAGGAAATGATCTTTGAGACGGTGGTGGGTTTGGGGCTTGGGGGATGTAAAAAAATCTAGGGGTTTTGGGACTGTATTTTATGATTTGTGATCCCCGACTTTGTCTTGTGTTGGTTTCTCCCACAAAACCCAGATTTTATAAGTAGAGCACTTCAGTCGTTTAGGGTTGGAATAAGGCTATTGCACAGAGAAAGAGGCTTCAACAGTTGTGCCTTATCTCTTGCAACAAATTTTCAAAGACATTGAGTTCTTGGGATTCTGGCAAAAAAACAGAGAGGCTTTAGCTTCACAGGCTGTGCTCTCTCTTTGCAATAATCAATGCCTACCTTCTCAACAACTGCTGCTGTTGCTGCTTTTTCTTTTAATCAACATTACTATATATATTTATCTCTCTCTCTCTCTCTCAAACATTCAGGTGTACAAGAGGCAATGATGATGTCACTTATTGGTGGATTTTTGCTTTTGATATCAAACATAGATGGGTTAATGTCTTTATCTTTGCATGTCTTGGCTTGGTAACATTGGAGGGTCTGTGTCTCTTTTGTTAATCAGGCAACCAACTAATGCAACCAACTGATGGAGCCAGTGCAGAGAAAGACACCCACCACATATTTGATGAAAGGAGAATCTGAGCCTCACTTCTTATTTTCTCTTCTTTGAGCATCCTTTATTTTCTTTTCTTTAGTCATCTTCATTAGCTGCTGTGATCACAGCATCCACGCAGACAGAAATTATATTTCTCCACATGATCTTAGATTAAAGCTACATGTGTTTTCCTTTCTTTCTTGCTTGGGTTCATCAATTGAAAAATAAAGCCTTAAAAATAGGTTATGCCCCAGTCCCTGAGTGGTTAGGAAAGATGGAAAACCAATCTCAATAATTTAGGCTATAATAGAAACTGGAAATAGGTCCATAATTCAAGTAAAACCCAACCAACCCCCACAGCATAATTGAATTAACTCTTAACTGGACAGCCAACAATGCCAATGATCTCCACCAAACTCAAAAACATATCAGCCCTACTCGACTCACTCAGTGAGTCTGGGGTTTTCAGAGGGTCTAGACTCATTCATCACCCCATTCATCAATGCCAATGGAAAAGGGTGGAGTTTTTTTTTTTTTGTTTGAATTGGGGGCATTGGTTTGAGGGAAAAGGGTCTGTGGGCAAAGGTTACAGTGAGTGAGTGCATAGAGTTCGTAAACTTCTGCACTGGACTTGAGCCCATTAAGTTATAAGCTTGTCATGATCAAAGAAAGAAATTGAAAACATTGTACATGTATTTAAAGTGAAAACCAAAGGTTGTAAGTGAAATGAAAATGCTCTTTTATGCTTGTGCAAATAAACAGAGACATTCAAAATTTTACAAATTATTAAAGTTTATGTCGGGTGCATGATCGGCTTTTTCTTTCTTAGTATTCTTCCAATAGTGGGCATAAAATTGATTGAAGTGAATTTTTTCTTCATGATGGAATAAGACCATATGTGGTTTCCAGTTTCCCTTTGCTCCTTTGATTGATTTTATCTTCATCTAAAACACATCAATAACCTGATTCTATAATCCATTACTGAAAATGGTGGTGAAAGAATCCACTGAAAGTCAGTGAATTGAATGGTTGCCACAGAATAATTTTGGTGTGCATGGTCCATTCACCCCTGGTCAATTCAATGTAAAATGCACAAACTCTTCCCCACTATTACACATTGGCCACTTGCACAGATGTGGCTACATCTTTGTACTCATTGCAAAAATGAGAAAGAGTTGAAACTTTTACGTCAAGTGTTTTCTGGTAACCCTTTTCTCTCTTGGCTTACAGGTTCTGCTTGTCTATCCAAATTCACAGACCTTGTTCTAGAGAATTTATCATCTTAGGATAACCTTAAGATATTGTCATATTTGGGGTTTCCACATGATTTGTGTGGTTATACCCAAACAATTGCCACCTAAAGGAACAATTAGTAAAGATTTCGACTGAAGGAACAAGTGCAACTTGCACGTATATAAGCATCCACTTGTCTACACACAAATTGTCACCTAAACATAAGCATCCACATGTACATGACATATAATCTAAATAGTAGTCTAATTTCATTACAAATCACCCAAAATCATATATGAACAAAATGGATTTTTAACCTACGCTGACCATCACCACCTATAACTATTCATATACCACCATTCAAACACAACCCCAATGCCCACTCTCCTAGGAACTAACAGACCATCACCACCTGTAACTACTCATATATCACTTGTATGCAAGATAGAATCCAAAAAAGCCTTTTAGAAAGTGCAGCCTTGCAGGAGGTCTATATGTATTTAACTGTAAAAACTAAAATTAGATGTTTTTATACGTGCTTGCCTTATTTGCATGCTAATATATTTACAGGCTTTTATTTTGTCTCACTTACTTTGCTTTTAATTTCTATGTTTAATTCCTAACATTTTTTTTTGCCACAGATTGGGACTACATGCTTTTATTTTGCTTGAAGATCATTTTGTTTTTCAGAAAAATATTGTACTTACACCATTTTGGATGCCACATTTTTACTTGAATTAGTAATGACAATTTGGCTAAATTTGTGGGCTGGATTTGATAGTTATATGTTTTATACTATGTTGAATAAGCAGGTTTTGTACATTTTATTTTAGTTAAATGAGCAAAATTTATTGTACATTTTATTATAGTTGAACAAGCAGGTTTTATTGTACATTTTATTTGAGTTGAATGGACAAGTTTTACTGTACATTTTATTTGAGTTCATGAATGGGCATGTTTTACTGTACATTTTATTTTTGTTAAATGGACAGGTGTTTTTGTACATTTTATTTTAGTTGAATGGACAGGTTTTATTATATTCAAAATAAAGGAGGCTTTTGAGGTGGCAGGCAATGATTTAACAAATTAATATATTTTTTTTAGCGTTGAATTTTATTTGTCGCCTAATAAGAATAAATATTTTTTGGTATATTATCTCTGACATAAATAATTTGTCGCCTAAGAGAATTTGTGGTAAGGTTTAATATTGGGCGACAAAACTAATTTGTAGCCTAATGAATACAAACTATGTGCGACGAAACTAATTTGTAGCCTATTATAACTCATGGCAATTTATACACTATTTAGCGACGATATAATTTTGCCGGAAAAAAATTCAGCGACGACTTCATTTTGTTGCCAAAATTTCATTTCACCATTTTTTATCAGTTCTTTCGCAACGACTTAGAGACATTAGGCTACAAACGTTTTTTTTTTTACTGACGATATTATTTGTCACAGAAAATTGATATTTGGCGACGAGTATGTGTACTCGTCGGTAAAACTATTCACTGGCACTTAATAGGCGAGATTATGGCGGCGAATTTGACGTCGTCGCAGAATTAATTTGGCGACAAGTTTGTGAGTTTTTACGACAAATAGTTGTGTCGCAAATAATGATTTTTGTTGTAGTGCATGTACTGTCATTTCTTAGATACATATTTCATGTATTGTACGATAACAGCATAAGCAACTCGCAAATGTCGTAAACTTCTCCACTTTGCACCTTGTTTTTATATTTTGCCATTCCAATCGGAACTAAATGTGGACTTTGCTGATCCATGATGAGGCCCACAGATGGCCTGTCTGGCCGTATGTGGGCCCCATGTAAAAAATGAACATCGTATACACTACGCTGCTAAGCATACTCCCATCATAATGAAGAAACATGACACTTCAAAACCTGTAAGACATGTTAAGATGAAAATGTTTACCAATGCAAACTCACGCCACTAAATTTAACAAAATGTTAATTACTTTGTATCCAATTAAAGCCGCCGACCTACATATTTGCGTTTTGGGGCTGTCACCCTGTTAGGCCCTTGGCCGCCTACAAAAACCATAGGAAAATTATGGTCCCCTCCCAAAACAAAAATGGCAATGTATGCCAACAGGGAAGCATTCAAGTGAGTTGTTTTACAAACCTTGCCCCAAATTGAACTGAAAAGGATTTCCTACATCGCGAATTGAATCCAGAATTGATCCACCGTCAACATGGCCGCTGTAATAAACTGGAAAAGACTTGAAATTACATAATCAGAGAGAGAGAGAGAGAGAGAGAGAAGTGGGGAGCATGCCTTGGACTTTATCGCCTTTGAAAGGAGTTTGCCAAGAGATGCCTTCTTCGAGAATGTGCTTTCTTAGGCCTTGAGTGCCAATTTCTCTCTCTTGAGACGAAGGAAAATCGGAAGATGGAAGAGCCATTGCAGAGAGAGAGAGAGAGAGAGAGAGAGAGCTTCAGCTGAAGATAGAGCTGTTGGTTTCAGTTTAAGATAAGCCGTTGTTTGTTTCCCTCGCCTTCTTTTAGATTTTTTTTTCATGTGCGTGGTGGCACGGAATACCCGAGAACCCGATGGCTTACAGTTGGACAATCTATAGGTACGGTGTGTTCATGGCCCAGGTTGGGTTGTGTTGAGGCAAATCCTGTTCCACCTTAAACTTTGAAAAACACAGGCCTTTAGTCAGCCCAAGTGCTTCAGCGACCACAAAAATAGGCCCAAGCCCACATGTTTTGTCAACCAGGTCAAGCCGGGTTGAGCCAAGCTCTAGCTTTATAGGATTTCTGGCAGTTTTTTGGACAAATTATCCCTAAGTTACAAACACTCCTTATTTGGGCCAGGCTTTTGGATTTCTATCCTTAATTCAGGCTGAGCCTAAATTATAATGGGCCCACATATTTTTTATCTAAGCCTTGCTCTTGATAATTATAGGCATGGGTCAAATATTTGGACCTGTTGCGAATGGTTCAGTTCCACTTAATTGTTTTTTCTTTTTTTCTTTGTGAAAATGGCAGTTTCATTAGAGACAAAACAAAGGAACAACCAACTAGGCAGTTACTATGAAAAGTACACACACTACAAAGGAGACAACCACACCACCCCCCCCCCCCCCCCCCCCCCCCCCAAAAAACAAACCCCATGCCACTGGCAAAAATTAAAAAAAAGAGAAGAAGAAAACTAACCCATACAAGTTCTTGGCAAGTTCATGGGCAAAATGATTAAGATTTCTAAGAATATTGGAGAAGGAAATGTCTTCAAACTTGGAGCTCAAATCTTTGATATCCAACAAAATAGGATGGATAGTCCATTCAATCAACCCATTGATGGTTTGAATCACCTTGACGGCATTTGACAAAAGGTTGATCTTGCAGATGACTAGTAATTAAAGAATAGTCTGTGACAGCAGAGATTCAATAGTTGTTTTCGTATTTTCTTGGTGCTTATATGTAAAGTCCAAATCCTAACTAATCTTGATTTATAATAATTAATCTTGTTTTTATGTTAATTTATGCTTTTTAGAGACTAATTGAACCTAAATCTCTTTGGTTTGGGTCATGGATAGGTAGTTAGGTCGGGTTTGAACCTTATTTAGGTAGTTAAGGACCTTTTTGTAATTTAAAGTTACATGGTTACATCATTCTAACAGCATATTAGTTGTATCATGTGTATTTTATCTTGTGAATCATTTTTCATAATTGGCCCAACTTAATTCGGATCCATCATAGCCCACTTGAATGTCATTTGACTCAAACTATAATTTCCTCAAAGAAAGTGGACTTGCATGCAAAGCCCCAAAAATTTGAGTTAAAAAGAGTGATCACCGTTCCTTCTTTACATCTCCTTCTTCTTGTTGCTGAAGCACTTCTTCTTCTTACGTTTACCTTCACGAACAGCTGGAAAAAAAATGATTTTGGGGCTGTGTATATGAGGCTCAGGGCTTCCATCTTCCTTCTTTAGCTTCCTTGTTCAACTTCTTTCTTTAGAACTCACAAATTTATCTTCGTCTTTACAATCTACAGTTCTCTAAGGTAAGAGACCGCTTTCATTTCATTTCTTTGAGTTCAAAGAGTCAAGCAGACTCAAAATGAGCAACATACATGCATCTTACATTCAATTCACCCATTGCATGTCTTTTTGTGTCATAGGATTTCCTTTTATTTGGGCTTTCTCCATCATCAAATCAAAGGAGAAGCTAGTTTTGGGTCAAGCACTGATATAGGGCAAGTATAAGAGTATATATTACTACATGCATGTCTTTTATGTTGATTCTTGAAGAATTCCCTATACATGTTAACTTACAGCTCTTCCACCTCTTTTAACCTAAGAATATGTGATGGATTAAGTGATGAGAAACATGGTTATGAATTATGGTTGAAATGTGGGCATTGTAAGGTCTATGATGATAATTTAGAGTAAAAGAAATCACATTGGAACCAATTTAAGAGCTCTATACTGGGCTAAACTCTGCGTTGGAATAGTTTCAGAAAATCTGAAACTTACAGCTAAGCCATAAATAAAGTATGGCTAGGAATCCAGAGACTAAGCTGTGAAATGCACTCTGGCTAAGTCGTAACCATCCTATGACCAAGCTGTAAGCTATTTTAAAGTGAGCTTTCTAGAGAACCCCAAATCCAGTTTCCTTTAGGCTGACCCACAGCTAAGCCGTGGTTTGTACTGTGGCTAAGTCATAGCTCAACCATGGCTTAGCCTTAGGCTCCATACGATTAAGCCATATACCAACATACAGTTGAACCATAATTATGGGTAAAAATAAAGGAAAACTTATGCCACATGTCTAAGCCGTGACCTATACATAATTAAGCCGTAAGAACATAGTGAACTTAGAAAATTAGGGACTTCCAAGACCTTATAAGGTTGTAGATATAACACCTTTACCCCAATTAAATTGGCCCAATGGTGATCAAATAATAAGAAGGAAGAGTGAAGCTGTCATTCATTTCCTTTAATTTTCTGGATGGTTTAGAGTGAAGCTGTTATTCATCTCCTTTAATTTTCTAGATGGTTTCCCATTGTTACGTCATGGGTGTTGGCATAAGAAGAAGTGTTTTTTGTTTATACAATATAACACTGAGATTTTCGGTAATACAACGATATCGGACGTTTTATGAATACATCGTATTGAATGACCTCGGAAACACGGATTATCTATTATGGGGTTAGCTAGTAACTATCTTTGATAATTGCTCAATCTAAATCCATTCATATTATTAAGTAACTTTGCCCTCAACATGATCTAATCATGTTCTTGATTCTTCTCGGTGGACCTTGAGGCAAGATCAGAGCCTAAGCTTCTACTGAGTGTGAGGTGAGCCAAAATAGAGGTAACTAGGGTTGAGAGGGTTCGAGCTCCAATAGTTCATTAAGTATGCATTGTTTGAATGATAGTTGCTTCATTCACTTTTAATTTTTATGACTGAATATGAACTCAAAACCGGTATATATTTTTGTATAAGAAAGAGGTGATGGCTATGTATGATAAGTAAGAATGTAATAATTTTGATTGGTCTTGATTCATTAAGTTGGCATCCCTTAGCTTGTACTTATAGGATGTTTGACGGAACCAAATGAGAGTATTATTTATGTTCTCACTGTAGTAGTTGTGTGAAGAGTTGGTCGGTGCTTTTAGGGTAGTTAGATGGTTTTGGCCTGACCACTAGTGATTTCTCACAGTATAATATGCTCTTTTTAGAGAGAAAATAACCATGTGAATGCCTACTAGTATATTATGATAGTTCTATTTATGATTCGTTATTCATGCTTACTTCATGCACAATAAGCCTAGTTTTCGCTATTGCTCTCTTTTAATCAATATGTTCACTGATTCAATTGATACAACATGATAGTCTTATATATATCTCTATATGTGCTTAATAGTTGTGTTAATAGCGTTACCCTTGGTGTTACAGGTACCGAATGTAATGCTAGTTTGACAATCAACACGCCCTCAAAAGGAGCCTCAACGATACCTCGGGGTGTAGATGAGTGGAATAAAGGCGATGTTTTATATTAGTCACCCTATGAACAACGTCCATGGGTTTTCTTTTTTGGTTGTTAAGTTTAAACCTGCTTGGACTTGTGGTTAAACATGCCATCTATATCATGTTATTTTGGGCCTAAGACTTGATGGACATGTGCTTTGGATTGCATAATTGTATTGCAGTATTGTGCGCATGTGGATGGATTTTTTTTAATTTATGGACTTCTATTTATGGTACTGCAACAATGTCATCATTTTTGCTTATGATGATTATAGGTGTATTTCACAGGCTTCCACTTTATTGTTTGAAGCATAATATATGCATTGTGGAACTCTCATATGTTCCTATGGAATCTCCCTTGTAGCTATTTGTGTGTGGCTTCACGTGGCACGGATTACTACAGGATCATGTGTGCGTACCCCTGGATCCATTCCATTAACATGAATATAAATAGATTACTTGAAAATTAATTTGTTCAAGAGGATAAGGGAAAGAAGGGTCTAGTGCTAACTAGGTGGCACTTGTGGAGCTATTTGAGTCAAAGTCTTATCTTCTAAGTGCCCTCTCAAACTGAGTATGGGTGTTGGTTAAATATCTAGTTTGACCCTTAAAAGCTCAAACTGACTACAAGATAGAGGCTTTGAAAGCATTTTTGCAACCTGATCATTAGAGGAAACAAATCGAGTGACTAAGTAACCAAGGGCCTATTGGAGACAGCCACCATGATCTCTAGATATTGTGTACAGATTGATGTGGAAATAACTTTAGATGATGATGATTTAAGAACCATACCTATGAGATCTCTTTGATTTGATCTCGGTCTTACACCTAAAAATTTCAAGACCGTCTACTATATTCCTCTATGCTCAAACTCGCACCAAGGTGTGGGCCTCTTTTGCGAATTCTCTTTGCACTCAAAAATGAGATTTTTCTTGTTATGTTTCATAAAGAGCAATAGCTTATATTTATAGGCTACAATAGGGACCTTAAGAAGGCAATAAGGAAAATAAGGAATAGGCTTTTAATGGACAAGAAATCCTAATTCAACCCAAATAAGAATCCTAGTCCATTAGAGAATTATAATTGCACTCCTGTCCTTATTCTCAAAATAATATTTCTAGTTTCTTGTTATTAAATGCTTATTAATATCCCCACATTAAGATTTCAGATTTCCATCAAGTAAATAATTATTGGTATCTATATTTAATCGATATCTTTATAATTCTTTAAGACCTTTTACTTAATTTATTTGATATGTTTACACAAAGGCCACTTGATAGGTTTGACATAATCAAAACTTATAAGCTGTATCAAGAGGATATCATCAATCCCTATTACGGGATATGGATATCATTAATAAACTAATATCCACTATACATGCAGTGTAGTTATCCAATTTAGTGAGATTATTGACCCATAAACAGTCTCAATCCTTTGTAAATCAAAATGCCAAACATTAAATGTATGTGTCTACTATTATATTAGGATTAAGAGTGCAAGCACTTATAATAACCATTTGGATGTTAATTGTCTCATATAGTTAGTATAAAAACAATAAAGCGGTCATGTTCAATATACATAAAGTGTACTAGCATAACGAGTTGAAGCTATACTGTTTCTTACAACCAAGACAAACTTGTAAAACATTATGCTACAATTGTATCGATAGTGTGTCCAACTCCATTTAGCTTGAGAACAATAATAACTTATATTCTATAAGAATCTACAAACAAGTCTTACGCATTTAAGCAGAACTCCACACACCAACCTGTCTACTTCATAGAATAAAAGACACATATATGCATAATAAATAACTGTAAGGTCCCAATCCCAACTAACCTTAATTTATGTTAATTAATCTTATTTTATACTAATTAAAATTTGTTTAGGCTTGCTTAACTCAAACCCTTTGGGCTTGGATCATGGATAGATAATTGGGTCGGGTTTGAACCTTACCTAGGTAGTTAAGGACCCCTTTGTAATTTTGAGTCCTTGCATCATGTTGACATCTCCTTAGTTGCATCTTGTGTAGTTTTTTGTGTAGACCACCTTTCATGTTTGGTCCAACTTAATTTAGATTCATCTTGGCCCAATTGAGGTTCATTTGACTTAAACTGTAATTTCTCAGAAATATTGGACTTGCATGTAAAACTTTAGGAAAACTTGAGTTAAAAGATGAGCCAACGTCTTTCTTCCTTATTTTTCTAATCCTTGTTGGAACTATTTCTTCTCTTCACTTTTTTTCATCTCCACCTCAACCTAAAGCTGGAAACAAGGTCTTGAAGTCTTAAATGTAAGAGGGATAGTCTCCATTATTCTTCTTCTTCTTCCTTTGGGAATCTCTCTCATAGGAATCACCATCTTCATCAAACTACAGCTCCGTAAGGTGGAATCTCTACCTCCATTTCAATTCTTTAGGTTTAACAGAGTCAAAAGAACAACATGCATGCATCTTATACTAGATTTACATTACATGTCTTTGCATGTTATAGGGAACCCATCTAGTTAGGCTTTCTCTACCCTTCGCACACCAAGGAGAAGTTAATAGGGTTAAGCACTACGTAAAGGCAAGTATTAGAGTATATATTACCACATGTATGTTTAAATTTGTTGATCTTAAAGTGATCACTCTAAATATAAGTTACTGTGCATTCACCCTTGATTAAGCACATATATATTGGAATTTGTGATAATGAGTATATATGTAATATTAACGATATATGGGCATTGTAAGACCTATTATGAAAATTTGGGAGTATAAGGAATCTCATTAAAACTAAGAACTAAGAGTTTAGTATTGAATTCGTGCTCCATAACTGCTTTCAGACATTGAATTCGTGCTCCAGAACTGCTTTCAGACATTTTGAAGGTTATGATGAAACCCATAGCTACGTCGTAAGTATTTAAGACTAAGAATTTAAAAAGCTCAAAACCCACTTTTAAACTATGGCTAATCCTTGGTTAAGCCATAGAATGAACTACGACTAAGCCGTAACCATCCTGTCACCAAGTTGTAAGTTATTTTACGGCGTGCTTTCCCGAGATCCCAAAATTTCATCTTTCTTCTACAGCTAACCTTCGGCTAAGCTATGGACTGTGCTACAGCTAAGCCGTAGCCCAGCCTTAGCCTCGCCGTAGGTTTAGCATGGCTAAGCCATAACTGCATATGAAATTGAGGAAAGACTAAACCACTTGGCTAAACCGTAATATATATACAGCTAAGCTGTAAGAACACTGTGAATTTAGGATATAAGGGATTTTAGATGACCTTTTAGGGCTTTAGATATGGCACCTTTTCCCCAACTAAACTAGTCTAATGGTGATTAAATGATAAGGAGGACAAGTGTAGAGCTGTCCCTTATTTTTTTCAATTTTCCAGATGAATCCCAGATGTTACGTCATGGGTGTAGGTATAAAAAGAGGTTTCCTTTGTGTATACAATATAATGCCAAGATTTGGTAACACAATGACACCAGATGTCTTATGAATACATTGTATTGAATGCCTTTGGGATTACAGAATATCTAACATAAGGTTGGCTAGTAAATTTCCTTGATTCCTCTTCGATTTAACACATTCATATTGTTAAGAAACCTTGCCTTCAACATGATGTAGTCATGCACCCATACTTCCTAGCAAACCTTGAGGCCATCGGACTAGAGCTTTTATTGAGTGTGTGTTGGTGAACCGAAAGGGATGTAGCTTAGGTTGAGGGTTTGAGCTTAATTGCTCAATTAAGTGTGCATTGTCTAATAATCAATTATCTTGTTAATTTTGATTTCTATGATTATATATGATCTCAAGACTCCCTCATGTATGATGTGATAAGTAAGAATGAATTTATATGAACATGAAATGATCACTATGGTTGATTATAAGCTTGAAAGATATGAACTAAAGTCGGTCTTGATATGTTGAGTTAGCACCACTTAGCTTGTACCTTTATTAGGTTCAGTGGGACCAATTCGGGTATTCTTATGTTCCTACTACAGTAGTTTATGGAAGAGTTGTCGGCGGTCCGTGGGAAGCTAGCTTGATCCCCTAGCGTAATTTCCATATATATATATTATACGCTCTTTAGATGATACGGTCTCTTTTAGGGGAATATAACCTT
Organism: Sextonia rubra; assembly: GCA_037013555.1. Taxonomy (NCBI): domain Eukaryota; kingdom Viridiplantae; phylum Streptophyta; class Magnoliopsida; order Laurales; family Lauraceae; genus Sextonia; species Sextonia rubra. Next base: position 74,602,430 of record JASUAD010000001.1, read on the forward strand.
GTGGATGCCAACTAGTGTGACATTCCGTATTGATTTGTCACTCATGCTTACTCATCCCCCACATGCCTAGCTTAGGGTATTGCTTTTCCTTTAATCAATATTTTCCTTAATTCATTCGATACATTATGGTGGTCTTATATACCTCTATATTTGCTTAATCATCATGTTAACAGTGCTACCCTTAGTGTTACAAGTACGAAACCCAATCCCAGTACGATTGTCGATGTGTCCCCGAAGGGTACCTCAATGGTATCTAGGGGTATAGAAGAGTGTAAAAAAGATGACGTCTTCTACTAGTCGTCTTACGAAGAGCGTAAAAGGGGATCCTTTTGGGTTGCTACGTTAGTGATGTTTGGACTAGCGTTTAACATGCATCCCTATTTTGTTGTGACATCTATCGATGGACATGTGTTCGAGATTGTCTGAATGACTTGTCAAGTGAATTGTGGTTATATGTGTATTGGGGATGGTTAAGTAAAAGACTTAAAGTTCATTTATGATTGTATATTATTCCTTCTATGCATTGCTTATGATCTTTATAGGTGTATTTCACAGGTTTCCACTATGTGTATGAAATTCAATCAGTGTTGCTGGACATTCCTCACACGTTCCTATGGAATCTCTCTTGTAGTGATTTGTGCCTGTTTTCACATAGCATGGATTGCTATGGGATTATGTATTCACACCCTTGGAGCCCATTCTAATCACTAATTCCCAAGATCGGGGTGTGACATATGTAAGTAATGGTATCAGAGCGATTAAGGAGTCAATTAAAAGACTTAACAACTTTAGGAAACATGATGAGGTTATGATAGGTCCGATTGGGGGATTGATTTTGTATGAAGACTTATAACTCACCTCCTATTAATATATTCCTTATGACTAACCACTGTTATAGCTGTAGATAAATGGCATCTGTATCTGGTATGAACAACAGTTCAGGCGGTAATGGCCACGAAGACTTCGAATTAAATGGTGTGGATCCTCCACCACCACCCCCTCCTTATCCCGCATATAACACGAAAGAGCGATTTATGATGCTGATGCATCAACTAGTTGGCAGCAGTGCCAACCAAGCAGCCATGTAATTGCAACTAGCTACCTTTCTAAAAAGATAGAACCAGCTTGGTGATCCTAATTCCTTATATGAGAAGTTCCAGAAGAGAGGGCCTACGGAGTTCACAAGATGAGAAGATCCATTACAAGCTGATGAATGGTTCGTACACATAGAGAACATTTTTGAATCGCTAACTTGTACACAAAGGCAACAAGTGGTCCTTACGGTATCTATGTTTAGAGATATTATGGATACATGGTGGAAGAGTATCCGAGATCAGATTAGGGCTATACTAGAAGCCACCGTGTGGGAAGCTTTTAAGAGGCAATTTAGGAAGAAGATTATTTCAGAGCATGGACCTATAAGAAGAAGGCAGACTTCCTTACACTATAGCAGAATTCTATGACAATTGCGGAGTATGTGCATGTGTTTAGTCAACTCTCACGGATTGCCTTGGACTTGATTGACACTGAGGAAAAAGAGTTGAGAGGTTCCTTGAAGGGTTGAGGCCTATTATTAAGGGACACACCATGGCTTTCCAACTCCCGGTACAGTATAATGCTGCTATGGAGAGGGCCTATGCTGCTGAAGAAATTGAAAAGAGTTTATGTTTGGGAGAGTCCAAAAGAAGTGCCCCACTTTTTGGGAAGAGTCAAAGCTTATTTTTGGGAGAGTCCAGAAGAAATGCCCCCTTTTCTGGGAGGAGTCAACAACACTCCCAAAAACAAAAAGGAGTCGTTTGTGGTGCATTAAGGCTAGTTTGTGGCATGTGCGAAAAGGGCCATGAGACAAGTAAATATTGAAGGTCTACGAGCGCCTGTTTTGGGTGTGCCTCGTTAGACCATTGCTTGTCGAAATGTCTAAGAAAAAAGGATTTTGTTTAAGCCCCGCCCTAGTAGTAGTATCAGCAGTCTTCTAAAGTAGCACTGCCCACACCTCCAAGTCAACAATAGCAGGTGAGGCAAGGCCAAGGGTAGACACTACAGGGTCAAGGCCAACAGAGGTAAGGACAGTAGAAATATGGACAACTGAACTGACCTTAAAGGCAAGGCCGCACCTATGCATTGACTTAAGAAGCGAAAGTGTGGAGCATGTAGTCGTAGGTAAGGTTTCTATCTGTGATATAGAAGATAAGGTGTTGTTTGATTTGAGATTTTTGCACTCCTTTATTTCACCCCAATTCTTTGGCAGGATATGGGAGCCATCAATGTAGCTACCATATGTGTTAAGCGGTATCACTCTTGTTGGCAAGAGGGTGACTTATGAGAACTATTACCTAGGTTGTTGAGTTCTAATTAAAAAGATCCATCTTCTAGTGGAACTCATCATGTTACCGATGCACGATTTCGATGTAATCCTAGGCATGGACTGGTTGACTAAGTATATGGCTTGCTTGGATTGTTTCTATAAGACCGTCACTGTAAAGGTAGATGAAGTCGGCCCGAGTGTTGTATTTTAGGGTGAGAAGAAGAGTTTGAATACTAGGTTAATCTCAGCACTTTGAGTAGAAAGATTAATTCATAGTGGTTGCAAAGGGTACATTGCCTTCATTATTGAGAAGAAACCGCCCAAGGAGTTGAAAAAGATTCCATTTGTTTGTGAGTTTCCAAATGTGTTTCTTGACGAAGTACCTGGTCTTCCTTCGAGTGGGGAAGTAGATTTTACTATAGAACTAGTGCCCGGTATAGCTCCAATTTCTAGGGCTCCATATAGAATGGCACTTGCAAAGTTATGTGAACTGAAAATACAGTTGCAAGACTTGCTGGATAAGGGTTCTTTTTGTCTTAGCACATCACCATGGGGAGCCCTAGTTTCATTTGTGAAGAAGAAGGATGGCACTTTCAGGATGTGTATTAATTACAGGCAGTTGAATCAGGTAACATTAAAAAACAAGATCCATTACCTAGAATTGATGAACTTTTTTATCGATTACAGGGTGCAACCCACTTTTCAAAGATCGACTTGAGGTCTAGATATCATTAGTTGCAAGTTAGAGATTAGGATACACTTAAAACAGTTTTCAAGATAAGATATGGGCACTATGAATTCTTAGTCATGCCTTTTGGGTTGACCAACGCCCCAGCTATATTTATAGCTTTGATGAACAAGATCTTTTCACCTTATCTCAATCAATTCGTAATAATTTTCATTGATGATATATTAGTGTACTCCACGACTTGAGATGAGCATGTTGAGCATTTGAGGATTTCTTTGCAATTGTTGAGACATCACCGACTATATGCCAAATTGGACAAGTGTGATTTCTGGTTGAAGCAAGTTGCTTTCTTGGGGCATATAATTTCAAAGGATGGACTCCTGGTAGACCCAGCTAAAATTGAGGCAATAACTAGTTGGCAAAGCCCTAAAACGGTTACAGAGGTTAGAAGTTTTATTGATTTGGAGGGTTACTACCAAAGGTTTGTAAAGGACTTTTCCAAAATAGTTGCACATGTAATGAAGTTGACTCGAAAGACTGAACCATTTATTTGGTCGGCTAAATGTGTGTCGAGCTTCTAACTCCTCACGAAAAAGCTAAACTCCGCCTCAATATTGTCTCTACTGGAAGTTAATGGTGGATTTGTTATAATACTGATGCTTCAAGGATTGGGTTGGGATGTGTATTAATGCAAAAAGGAAAGGTGATAGCATATGGATTTCGACAATTAAGGGAACAAGAAAAGAATTATGCCACACATGATCTAGAATTGCCTGCTGTCATCTTCACTTTGAAGTTGTAAAGACACTACCTGTATGGAGAGAGATTTGAAGTCCATAGTGATTATTGTAGTCTTCAGTATTTATTCTCTCATCATGATCTTAACATGAGACAGCATAGATGACTAGAGTTCATAAAGGACTATGATTTTCCAATCAAGTATTTTCCAGGAAAGGGAAATATAGTAGCTGATGCTCTAAGTAGGAAATCAACTATTGAGATGGCAGCCATGTGTAGTGAATGGTCTTTAGTAGAAGAGTTTCAAGATCTGGATGGGGAAGTTGAATTTGTGGATGATAAGGTTATGTTAGTGGCTATGTTTGTCTTTAAACCCACTTTAATACAACAAATTAAATAGAGACAGCTTGAAGATCCAAAATTTGTTAAGATTCGTGACCACATATCGCAGAGACCAGATTTCAAAATAATGGATGGTGTGTTGTACTTTAGAGACCAGCTATGTGTTCCAGTGGTTCAAAATCAAAATCTAAAGGAAGCAGTCATGAATGAAGCACATCACGCTAGATATTCCATGCACCCTAGGAGCACTAAAAAGTATCGAAATTTGAATGGCAGGTTTTGGTGGAATAATAAAAAAAGAGTCGTCATAGGCTTTGTAGGGTGATCGTCGATTGGTTAACGAAGTCAGCTCACTTTATTCCAATTAGGAAAGGGATGAAATTCTATGAGAAAGCCAAGATCTTTATAGATGAGGTTACGCGGTTGCACGGTACTCCAGTTTTTGTAGTATCTGACTGAGACAGTAGGTTTTTATTTTCCTTTTGGGAGTCTTTTCAGAAGTCTATGGGTATCAAGCTCAATTTCAGCACCGCTTATCATCCTCAGACCGATGGGTAATCGGAGCAAACGATACAAACTCTTGAAGATATGCTTCGACCTAGTGTGTTAGAATTTAGGAAAGAGTGGGATGAACATCTTTCCTTATGTGAATTTGCGTACAACAATAGTTATTACATGAGCATTGGAATAGCTTCATTCGAAGATTTGTATTTTTGTAAGTGCCGTGCACTGGTCTGTTAGGAAGAAGTCAGAGTTAGAAGTCTCCATGGACCTTCTCTAGTTATGGATACGACGGGAAAAGAATAAAAGGTTCAAGATAGATTGAAGGTTGCACGATCTCACTAGAAGAGTTACGTAGACAACCACTGTAGACTCCTTGAATTTCAGGTCGGAGACAAGGTCTTCCTGAAAGTTTCTCCGATGAAAGGTACTATTAGGTTTGGACAGAAATGTAAGTTAGCTCAGTGGTTTGTATGACCTTTTGAAATTCAGAGCAGAGTCGGAGATTTAGCCTCTAGGTTGGAGTTACCACCTCAACTCATAGGAGTTCATAATGTAGTTCACATATCGATGCTTAGGAAGTAGCTTCCAAACCCATCGCATGTCCTTGAAGTAGATGACATCCAAGTTAAGCTGGACATGAGCTATGTAAAAAAGAGCCCTTCCTATCATTGACATTAAGGATCAAGCACAGAATATTCTGGCAATCAAATGGGTTAAGGTTCTATAGGAGCATCATGGGCAAGAAGAAGGTACATGGGAGCTCGAAGAGCAAGTTCGGGAAAAATATCTAGAACTCCTACCTAAGGTATGTTGCATTCGGAGGATCAAATGATCTTAAGAGGGAGAGGATGTAACGTCCTAATTCTAACTAACCTCCATTTATGTTAATTAATCTTGTTTTATACTAATTAAAATTTACTTAGGCTTACTTAACTCAACCCCTTTGGGCTTGGGTCATGGATAGGTAGTTGGGTCAGGTTTGAACCTTACCTAAGTAGTTAAGGACCTTTTGTAATTTTGAGTCCTTGCATCATGTTGACATCTCCTTAGTTGCAACTTGTGTAATTTCTCATATAGACCATCTTTCATGTATGTCCAACTTAATTAGGATTCATCTTGGTTCAATTGAGGTCCATTTGACTTAAACTGTAATTTCCTAGAAATATTGGACTTGCATGTAAGACTGATGAGTCTTTAAAAATGCATATTTTTATACACATTTTGACCCATTTTAAAGACTTATTAACTTGAAAGAGCCTCATTTAGTGTGATATCATGGTTTAATTCATTTTAAATTCATCTTTATATTTTCGTGCATAAATTGCTTAAAAATCACACTTTTTGCATAAATTCATGAAACCTGCTATTTTTAGAAAGTCTATTTTTGGAAAGTTTTGTGAAAATAATTTTTCTCATGAAATAAATTGAATTCTCTTCATCATTAGTTCATTCATACAAAATCATGAAGAATGATGTACATTTTTATTATCATTTTATGAGAAATGGGCCCACAGTCATGCATATGTGATGTTAGGGGTAAAATTGTCTTTTCACATGAATTCAGATTTGTTTTGTAGGAAATTGATTATATGGGTCCCATTTGTAAAGAATTGAGGCAAGGAATTGATTTTTAAGAGAAAGGAGAGCAGAATTGAAGAGAAAAGGAAATTGGAAGAAAATTGTAAAAAGTCGGCTTCATGGTCCCACACACACATGCACATGTGTGGGGCACACTTGTAAAACATCCAAGATGGGGTCCATTTATTTGTTGCACATTTTCAAGAGATTTTGAAGAGAATTTGAAGAATATCTCATCAAAGATGGACAAGGAAAGCCAATAGGTGTTCTTTTTTGAGAAGGAGAAGATTTAATTGAAAAAAAATATAAAAAAATATCCAAGCAAGCTATTCCACGTCCAAAAGAGATTTTGGATCAGATTTTGATTGAAAAAGTAAAGAAAAAAATCAAGGGAGAATTATCTAAAAGATCTCTTCAAGTTAGGAGCCAACAAGGAGAACTTTCCAAAAAAGGAAAGTTGACGATGCAAAGAGATAAAAGGGGAAGTTCTACACCTCATGTGGGCCAAGTTTGATTCTAAGAGAGGATTCTTATCCCTATTTCATCTCTCAAAAGATCTCAATGCAAGGTGGCAAAGACAAATAAGGAAAGAAGCATCCAAGAGGGATTTCTAGACAAAACAAGGAAGGAAAGAAGAGAAAAATAAAAAGAAAAAAAATCCCCAAGGATATTGCATGTCCAAAGCATTGGTTGGAGCCCTTTTTTCTTTCATTTTTTAATTATTTTTAATATTTTAAAGTTTGAGAAGGAGTAGGACTTGAAAAAGTATGAGAAGGAGTAGGACTTGAAAAAGTATAAATAGGGCACCCTTCTCCCATATTCTTCATGGAAAAATTACCCACCTCCCACCTCTAGATTTCTACACTCCATCTCTCCCTCTCTTGTCTCTCCATCTCAAGTCATCAGGGAGGCTTAGCCCTAAAGCCACACCACCAACCTTGAAGATCAACTAGAAGGAGGAATTCTTTTCCATCCTAGTATGTATAATCTTTTGGTTTAATTTTTTTTTTCATCTTATATAAAGGTTGTCATACTAGTTCAATAATATTCATCTTCTTATTCTTCTTATTTTTATGGTTGTATGATTGCTTAATTTGTGTTTTTATTATTTGGATTGACGACCCAAATAGAGAGCATATCTTAAGAAATTATTAGGCCTAGATTAAGAGAGAATATTAAGTGAATATACCGCCTTTGACTTCCATTGTTTACCGCTTTTGACTTCAGTTATACCACCTTTGACTTCCTACAATTCTTATTTTCTTTCATTGCATGTTTAATTTTAAATTTCTGCACTTTTATTTTTCTACACCTTTTACTTTAATTTCTGCACTTTTTCATGTTTAAAATCTGCACAGTTTTGTTTAGTGATATTCACTGCTGAAACTGGATTTAGATTCATGCATATGTTTAGTTATTTAGAACATGTTCAGGGCTGTCAACTATGTTAAAGTTGGAAATCAGAAATACAATTTTATGAATTGAGTGATTAGTTGTTGGAAATCAGTCCTAACTTTGTGCAGAAAAATAGTCTAAAACAGGTTCATGTTGGACGACTTTCATAAACTAGTTACACATGTTTATAGTATTTGGATGACTGATGTTTATAACAGTTTTCAAAGCTTGAAATCAGATTTAAAATGCAGCTGAAAACAGTGCAGAAACTGTTCTAAAACAGTTTGAAAATAGGCATTGCATTATGATTATTATATACAATCTTTCTACAAGCACACATCTTCAATGTTGGAATAGTTTTTGAAAACCTGAATCACATCAGAATTCAGTTCAGAAAAGCATTGAAAAACAGTTGCTAAACAATGAAATATTAGTGTTGGTTCATGCATATTGATTCATAGCCTGCTTTACATCAGTTTTACCAAGGAATTTCTGCATTTAGTTCACAAGATTCAGAATTGAAACTAAACTAAAACAAGAAGAAGAATCTGATTCTAGAATTTTGTTTTGCAACCCTTTTAGTTCACACACATGCATGCTCCATTCATCTATTCATTTATGTAGTTTTATTTTTAGAAAGTTTGCATTGTTATTCATCATAGATTAATTTAGGAAAGTTTTTGTTTAATTTTAACTTAGTTTAATTTGTTTCTAACTTTGTTTAGTTTTTTTATTTTTAGTAAGTTTCTAATTTTAGATTTAGTTTTATTGGAAGTTCTAACATGTGTTTTGTTTTGCAGTAAATTTAATTTTACTTTTAGGAACTTTTAGAATTAGGGATTGTAATTATTTTTGTTTTAAGAATGTATGTATTTGTTAGATTATAAATTAGGTTAGTTTTAGATTTTTATTTAAGACAGGTTACGAGTTGAAAATACCTTAAACACATTGCTCCTTGAGGATCGAGCTAGTCTCACCAGTTTTATTACTACATCGCAGCTCTGCACTTGGAGTTCGCGATCAAAGACCTCAGGAAAACTTGAGTTAAAAGATAAACCAACGTCTTTTTTCCCCTATTCTTCTGATCCTTGCTGGAACTACTCCTCTTCATTCTTCTTTATCTCCACCTCAACCTGAAGTTGGAAACAAGGTCTTGAAGCCTTGCATGCAAAAGGGATAGTCTCTATTATTATTATTCTTCTTCCTTTGGGCTTTTCTCTCATTGGAATCACCATCTTCTTCAAGCTACAGCTCCCTAAGGTGGAATCTCTACCTCCATTTCAATTCTTTGGGTTTAATAGAGTTAAGGAGACTCAAAAGAACAACATGGATGCAACTTCTACTAAATTTACATTACATGTCTTTGCATGTTATAGGGAACCCATCTAGTGAGGCTTTCTCTACCCCCTCACACACCAAGGAGAAGTTGATAGGGTCAAGCACTGTGTAAAAGGTAAGTATTAGATTATATATTACCACATGTATGTCTAAATTTATTGATTCATGAAGTGATCACTCTAAATGTAAGTTACAGTTCATTCACCCTTGATTAAGCACATATATATTGGATTAGGTGATAATGAGTATATATATGCAATATTAATGATATGTGGGCAATGTAAGACCTATTATGAAAATTTGGGAGCATAAGGAATTTCATTGGAACTAAGAACTAAGAGTTCATTATTGAACTTGTGCTCTAAAGTTGCTTTCAGACATTTGAAGCTTATGATGAAGCCCACGGCTAACCATAAGTATCTACTGCTCAAAATCCAGAGAGCTTAAAACCCAATTTTGAACAATGGCTAACCCTTGGCTAAGCCGTTGAATGAACTACGGTTAAGCCGTAACCACCCCGTGACCAAGCCGTAAGTCATTTTATGACGAGCTTTCCCGAGAGCCCAAAATTCCATCTTTCTTCTACAGCTAACCCTTGGCTAAGCTATGGATTGTGCTATGGCTAAGCCATAGCCTAGCTGTAGGTTTAGCATGGCTAAGCCGTCAACCAATAGACGGCTAAGCCATAACTATGTATGAAATTGAGGAAAGACTAAACCACTAGGCTAAACCATAACATATATACAGTTAAGCCGTAAGAACACTGTGAATTTAGGATATTAGGGATTTCAGATGACCTTGTAGGGCTTTAGAGATGGACCTTTTCCTCAACTAAACCAGTCCAATGGTGATTAAATGATAAGGAAGACAAGTGTAGAGCTGTCACTTATTTTCTTCGATTTTCCAGATGAATCCCCGATGTTACGTCATGGGTGTAGGCGTAAGAAGAGGTGTCCTTTGCATACACAATGCAATGCCATGATTTGATAAAACAACGACACTGGACGTCTTATGAATACATCATATTGAATACCTTCAGGATCACGGAATATCTAGCATAGGGATGGCTAGTAAATTTCCATGATACCTCTTCAATTTAACGCATTCATATTGTTCAGAGACCTTGCCTTCAACATGATATAGTCATGTATCCATATTTCCTGGCAAACCTTGAGGCCATCGGATCGGAGCTTCTACTGAGTGTGTGTCGGTGAACCGAAAGGGTTTGGCTAAGGTTGAGAGGGTTTGAGCCTAATTGCTCAATTAAGTGTGCATTATCTGGTTATCAGTTCCCTTGTTGATTCTGATTTCTATGATTGAATATGATTGCAAGACCGAAATTCCCTCATATATGATATGTAAGTAAGAATGAATTTATATGAATATGAGATGATCACTATGGTTGAATATAAGCATGAATGATATGAACTAGAGTCGGTTTTGATATGTTGAGTCAACACCACTTAGCTTATACCCTTATAAGGTTCGGTGGGACCAATTCGGGTATTCTTATATTGCTACTACAGTAGTTTATAGAGTTGTTAGTGCTTCTCAGGAAGCTAGCCCGATCCCCTAGCATAATTCCCATAAATATGTTATATGCTCTCTCTAAACAATAAGCTCTCTTTTGTGAGAATATAGCCTTGTGGAAGCCAACTAATATGTTTAATATCCCGTATTGATTTGTTACTCATGCTTATTCATGCACCACATGCCTAGCTTACAACTATTTCTTTTCCTTTAATCAATATTTTCCTTAATTCGTTTGATACATTATGGTGGTCTTATATACCTTTATATTTGCTTATATACCTTAATAATGCTACCCTTGGTGTTACAAATACAGAACCCAATCTCAACATGATTGTCCACGTGTCCCCGGAGGATATCTCAATGGTATCCAGGGGTATAGAAGAGTGGAAAGAAGACAACATCTTCTATTGGTCATCTTACGAAGAACATAAAAAGGAATTTTGTTGGGTTAATAAGTTAGTGATGTTTGGACTAGTGTTTAACAAGCATCCCTATTTTGTTAGGACATTGATCATTGGACATGTGTTTGAGATTGTATGAATGACTTGTCAAGTGAATTGTGGTTATATGTGTGTTGGGGATGGTTAAGTAAAAGACTAAAAGTTCATTTATGATTGTATATTATTCCTTCTATGCATTGCTTATGATCATTACAAGTGTATATCATAGGTTTTTGCTTTATGTATGAAATTTAATCTATGTGTTGTTGGACCTTCCTCACACGTTCCTGTGAAATCTCCTTTATAGTGATTTGTGAGCGTCTTCATATGGCACAGCTTGCTACGGTATTATGTATCCACACCCTTGGGGCCCATTCTAATCCCCAATTCCCGGGATCGGGGTGTAACAATAATAATGTAACATTTGTGCATATAAATTCTCATTAAGATGAAAAAACAAACTTTACTAATAAATAAATCAGTAAAAAATGAATACATAAAAGTATACTTTTAGTATAAATTTCTAACAATCTCTCACGTAGACTCAAAACCATGCTGATATGTATTTCGAAGCCATTCCCTCTTCATGACTATCAAAGCTCTTTACTAGTAAGCTCTTTGTAAAAGTATCTGTCAGCTTGTCCAGTGATGCAATCTTGGTCATATTTATATCTCCCCTTTGTATGATTTCTTTATGAGCTATACTTACACTGGATGTGTTTAACCTTTTTATGCATCCTAGGTTCTTTTGCATTAGCAACCGCACCGGCATTATCACAATAAAGTATTATAGTTGATTTTACTAAAAGTACCACTTCTAAATCCATTAAGAAGTTTCTAAGTTAAATTGTGTCCTTGGCTACTTCAGAAGTTGCCACATGCTCGGCTTCCACGATAGAGTTAGTAGTACATGATTGCTTGACGCTCCTCTAACTTATGGCTCCACCTCCCAACGTATATACAAATCATGAGGTCGACTTTCTGGCATCATTATCTGTTGGAAGTTTAAGTCTGTGTACCCAATGAGTATTAAAGTCTAGGCCTGGTAAATCAGCATATAATTTTTAGTCCTTTAAGATACTTAAGTATATGCTTTACTACAGTCCGATGTTCTCTCCATGGGTCAGACTGGTATTTGTTAACCATGGCAATGGCAAAACAAATATCAGGTCTAGTGTATAGTATTGCATATATGAGGCTTCCCACAGCCGAAGGATAAAGTATTTCCTTCATCTTTTCTATCTCATCAAGTGTCTTGGGACACTAATCCTTGGATAAAGTAATTCCATACCTAAAAGGAAGAAATCCTGTTTTGGAATCTTGCATGCTAAAACGGGCAAGAATCACATCAATATAAATCGCTTGAGATAAGCCCAACATTCTTTGTTTCCGATCTTGCAGGAGCTTAATCCTTAGAATGTGACTAGTTTCTCTTGAGTCCTTCATATCGAACTGACTGCTTAACCATATTTTAACCAAAGACAACATCCCGACATCATTTCCAATGAGTAAGATATCATTTACATAAAGTATTAAGAAAACCACCACACTGCCTTGTAACTATTATACACATAGGATTCATCGGGATTCTACTCGAAACCGTAAGATTTAATGGCTTGATCAAAATGAATGTTTCAAGATTTAGATGCTTACTTAAGTTCATAAATGGACCTCTTAAGCTTGCACAATATGTGCTCACAGCCTTTAGCTATGAACCATTTGGTTGCACTATATAGATACACTCGTCAAGATTTCTATTAAGGAAAGCTACCTTGATATTCATTTGCCAAATTTTGCAATCAAAATCATCTCAATGGAAAAGAATTTGGATGGATTTTAGCATGGCTACTGGTGAGGTCTCCTCATGGTCGATTCTTTTTTCTAAATAAAACCTTTCACAATAAGCCTACCTTTGAAGGTTTCAACTTTTCCATCCACCCCTCTTTTTTACTTGTAGACCCACTTACAATCAACAGGTTTTATCCCCTTTAATGGTTGATGTGAATTTAATCAATATACTTAAAATTGCAAGTGCATAGTTGTCCTTTTAAAATAATAGCAGGTACAAGTTGATCCTAAAGGGAGCACTTTTAAATTTTCTTTTTTTAATCTGATTTTTTAATAACAATAAAATTAATATGAATCAAAGTGAATAAAGATATGAATGAGAAGTCAAAATAAAACTACTATGCATGTAAATTGATGACAATGATAATAGAAGTAGATCAGAGCAACAAATAATCCATTAAATAAATTTAATAACCAATCCATGCAATTTAATTTAATCTTTAGTATAAAAAATAACTTAGATCAGAAACAACTCAATGTTTTTTATTTGGAGGATTTTTTTTATAACCCAATTTTTAACAAAAATAACCCAAGATCTCCATCAACTCACTAAAGTAAAAATTATTTTAACCATCATTCATGAAATTAAGAATAAGATGTCAAAAGCATATAAGCCTAAGAATATTGTATCAACATAAGAATAAATGATCAGAAAATAATTTATTATGAACATAAAACAGAGGTTCACCTGAGGAGCGATGAGAGATTTATTATTCTAAGTATTCATTGTAAAGACATTTAAAAGAATAAATTAAAAACATAAATTGAAAGTAAAATCACTTAACTTTATCGTTGTGCTCCGATCTAAAAATCCACTCTTTCACAACAAAAAAAAAAAAACAAATTTCATTGATGTTATCATGGTGAGTACAAGGATTCTCTTAACACGCTACTAGCCTAGTTCTAGAACAGGGCTCTAAAATACCCACAGATTTTCTCTTTTATTTTTCTACACTAGAGAGGGAAGAAAATAAAAGAGAGAGAGGGAGGAGAGAGAAGTGGAGAGAGAGAATGGAGAGATGATTGATTATAGCCGTCCAAGGCTCTTAATTTTTGGGGTTTGGAGCTCCTTTATTTCCTTCCTTTTTTTGTAGCTTTTAAAGTCTTCTTTTGGAAAGGGCTCTTGGTTTGGCCTCTAAGTTAGCAAAGACTTAGAAACTTCAGAGAGAATCTCTCTTGCTTTTCTTTAGAAACCAATCTCTACACAAACTTTCCATTTTGGAAGATTCTCCTCCCCTGTGTGAGTAAGTCTTCGAAATAAGCTTTCTTTCTTTAATTTCTTAAGGATTTTCTTCAAATCTTCTTATATTATCTTGAAAAGAATAATGCAAAGATTGTGGACTCCACTTCGATCTTCAATGTACTTCACTTAAGGAGAGATGGACCCCACTCAAAGTGTTGGAAGTAGGTGGGTCTCGTGGATAGATTTTCAAAACTTTTGACCCACTTGACACAGGGATCAACTATCCATAAGACCAAAAACCTAATCCAGTATGCATTACCCTCAATCTCGTGACCATGTACAGTAAATATTCTATCTAAAAGATAGAATCAAACAGCACTAAACAACCATAATAATCTACGACATGCAAGAAGTAGATCATACCTTTGGAGATTCGTAATGCTTCAATGGAGAAGTTGCGACTCTACTTTGATGATGAGAATCTTCAACACCTCTTAGCCCTCCATGCTATGACCCGAATTAGATTTCTTTTCTCAAGAAGATTGGTGGAATCTCTAGGAGAAATCCCAACTTGAAACTTGTCACGACCCGAGCCCAGAAATCGGGGGTTAGCGAAAAGCTAAACCGGTGACACACGTACTCCCGTGCACGTGCATCCAAACCCAGTCCAGATGCACGCACACAAGGGATCTAACACGTGCGAACTAAGCGTACGCGGAAGCTGTACATATCATAGCAAGCAACAAAGAAAATAGCGGAAGCCAAAAACAAATGCGAAACGGAAAAGATAAAATAATTACAACTGGAAAACCAAATACAAGTCTGAGTACACGACAAAATAAGGATGTACAAATATACAGAGTGCAAAGTCCAAAGTCCAGGGTCTGAATACAATCTCCAAAAACCAAAACTCGAAACAAAAGCCACTGGTATGCATGCACGCACTTGGCAGAAGTGATCAGGCCCACTCTGCCAGACCTGAGGGTGCCTCTACACTCGCCCCTGCAGCCTCCTCGACCGCCGGGGAGTCGGGCAAGGGATCTGTGCCTGCAACACCACAGACAACACAAATGATACAACGATCCAACAAATACAAGTAACAGAGATGAAACACTCATAGTATCAAATAGAATAAGGACAGAATAGTAATTGCAGAATTTCATCTTAGTATGCTAAGCAGATCGTGCGTAGAAGTAGAGCATGATATGTGAATCAAAACATAGAAATACTGAACTAGTTGGCTACTACGTTAACCATGTTCTCTCAAATAGAGAGCAGAGCAGAGCAGATGAGAACACCACTGTCCAGGCCAAAGGTACAAGTGGGTCTCGGTTTCCTGGGTTCCGGGGTCCCAAGACAAAGCGACACTGCAGTTATACAAAGATACAGAGATCTAAGCCAGAGGTAACCCCGTCGGGCATCCTAGGGCTGAGGCTGAGTAGAGCCAGACTAACACTAATCAAATCAAATCCAAAGAAATGGGAGATTATCCGCTTCGGACTCACCGATGGCAAAGACCGGATCTTATCCTCACGTATTAACCTCTGGGCAGAGCCACCCGGGAATACCCAAAATATACAAAGCCAGAAATGTACAAAGCATAGCCAAAATACAGATTAGAACATAGATTAAATCAAAGCACAGCATAGATCAGAACTTAGTGCCGAACGGAGAGTAATACAGATATACAGGACGAAAGCAAAATGACTGAGGGATGCATAACATAGATTAACAGAACAGAGGGCAAAACCATAAACAACATGCAATGCATCTCAGATTTGTACGGAGTCAAGGTTCATTACAAGCCAGTCCTAACTAGTTGTTCACTGTCACTAACCGTGCATGTTGATGTAGTTTTAAGTTAGTCAATGCACCGTTGCCATCAAAGTGTTGCGTAATCTTTGCGTGCACCGACGTCCCTTAAACCAACACCCATGGGGAAGTGCTTAACAGTGATCAACACTCACATGAATAAGTCACAGCCTAATAGACTCTTCATGCGATCCAAGGAATCCATTGGGCCGGTTTACATGGGTGATTAACCTGTGTTTGAGCCCTACAAGTCTCACCATTATCCTAAGTTATAATTCAGAATTGCCATGCCTAACGGTTTAGCCATGAGGGACCTATGGTTGAGCCGGAGACATCTTACGCGCTCGACGTATTATGCACTACAGCTTAACCATGGTTCCATTCAAAACACAGCTAAACTGGTCATCTTTCACCTCTGATCTGATGCCTCTTTCGGCTGAGCTACAGTCAGTATACGGCTTAGCCGTAGACTAATCCACGGCTTGGCCGTAGCATTTCACGGCTTAGCCGTAGTCCACACCGTAGGAGTCCTGTGTTGGAAAAGTTTCGACTGATCAGAGATTTAATTCACGGCTGAGTTACGGTTTGGGTCACGGCTAGCTTACGGCTCAGCCGTAGGACAAATTACGGCTTAGCCGTAGCCTAGCCGTAGAACAAAAGTGCAATTTCGAGGCTCTGGAATGTGAGCCGTAGAAACTTACGGCTTAGCCGTACAATACAGAACACGAATTCGGGATAGTTACAGAAACTGAAATTCGGTACAGAAGCTGAACAAAATGAGTTACAGAGGTTCCCAATTCACAAGCATTGGCTGTAAACATCAAATACACTAAAGAAGATGGAAATCAAAGCATTCAAACAGAGCACCCATGTGTGTTATACAAGTCTGTACTTATACTTGCCTCAAATCTGGAAATCCACTGAATCAAGCTCCAAGTCCACTAAAAATCAAAGCAAATCAAAGCAATACACCATGCATGAGAGGAAGACACATCAACAAGGAAAAGAGCTGCAATTGGAGAAGAAGAAGGGAGAGTTAGGAGAGAACCCACTTACCACCAAAGCCACAGACAGAGACTAAGCACAAAGATGAGAGAAGAAGAAAAGAACCCAATCCAAAACAAGGAATCCAAAGCTCAATCGATCAAGAGAAGTGAAGAGAAGAGAGAGAACGTGGAGCTCTGGAGATTTCTCTTGCATGCACGTTGAGGAATGAAATGAACAGGAGAGAGAGCCACCTGGAGGATGACTCAATATATAGGT
This sequence comes from Sextonia rubra, assembly GCA_037013555.1. Classification (NCBI taxonomy): domain Eukaryota; kingdom Viridiplantae; phylum Streptophyta; class Magnoliopsida; order Laurales; family Lauraceae; genus Sextonia; species Sextonia rubra. Next base: position 74,619,397 of record JASUAD010000001.1, read on the forward strand.
CTTGAAAGTTAAGTCAAAGTCCGGTAAGTTTATACTAATTACAATTCAAGTCACACGAAGGTCCATCTTCCCCAATTGACTCCAAATGGTTCTGAGACAGTTACGGAAATTGTCGAGCTCAACGAAATACACGCGCTGACACCAAGATGATGCAAATATGATGCAAGCAAAGCAAAAGCAAAATTACGAAAAAGGACTTAGAACTACCTATTCCAGGTCAAAGGTCACTCAACTACCTATTCAAGGCCCAAAACCAAATCCGAAAGGAATAAACAAAACAAAACACACACTAATGAGCCACTAATCCGGCTCAAAGGGATCGGAGTGTTACAAAACTCCAAGGAATTAGAAGAGAGAAGGAGAGAGAAACTCGTGCAACTCTTGCACACACAAGGTTTTGGGTGTGAGAGAGCCTTATTGGATGTCCAAGGGATTTATATATATTTTTAAATCTTTTCCTTGCTTAATTGAAATAGAAGTCTTACTTCCAAAGCAATTAGCAACTTTTTCCTTTCTTAACCCTTCTTTCTAGAATTCAAGTCGGATTAGTATTTTCCAATAACTTGGGCTAGCGTGGGGACCACTAGGGATTCCTTAGAAAGCTGGCTCCAACTGGAACACCGCGACCCCACATCTCATGTGCAATCCGGGCCCACAGTTAATTGCAAATAACACCACTATATAAATGCAATTGCACTCTAGTCTTAAGAATAAATTACAATGAAGACCCTAAACTTCCCAATTACCACAAGTAGGCCCCTCTATCAATATCCGTGGATCAATTGGAATAAATCTCTCTTCCAATATAAGTTCCACATCTTTTTATCCTTGAGCCCCAATTAATCACAGTAATCATCAGTACCATTCAATTAACTCTTAATTGAGATGGGTGCACACTTACTAATGACGAATCCATTAATTGGCACAAGGGGATAATAGAGATAGATTACATCTTGATCATTCAACGTTCCCACAGTTCTACTACTGCATACCCAAGACACCGAGGTGTTATCTACAGTCGGCCTCACTCATTGGTGACTCAAAACAAATGAATGATAGAAACTTGAGTTCATCAATGTTTCAGGATTGAGAGCCTATTGCAAGGGAATTATGAGAGCATACCTTATTATTGAGATAGAATTCCATAAGGTGCATCTCATGGTCCTTCAATATATCCAATGTACCATCACCGTGATCCAGAATCTTACATTCTGATGATCGAGACAAATCACACTATCTTATAGTGATCAAAGTGCTGCAACCTTATCAAATGAGATGCCCAGTCTCATTACTGGTTGTGAAGCTATTTAAGTATAAGATTTGTGACATATATCTCCCACGTGTGAATCTCATCCATCCACATATATCACATCTAATATACTAATGGGACCCGGTTAAACTCATGAACCATTGTGTCATATATATTGGTCATGTGCATGAAGTAGTAAAAAAACATTCATCTTATGAAAGTAAAGCATGATTTTATTGATAAATAAAGAAATTAATTAATTTATTACATCAACTGATGGATTGAGTCCACAAAATCTAACAAGGTGTGTAACATGGAGACAATCAGCATGATTTTTGCAATCCTATCTAAAAATATATAGCCAACTTTCCAAGGCCATAACTTTGTCATATTAGCTCCAATTAAGGCAATCTTAGATCCTACAAACATTTACTCAAAAATAGCTTTCCAACGGTAGATAAATTGTCCAATTCCGACACTCAGTTGAGAGTTATGTTAGTTTTAATTTATGCAGTATAAAGAAAAATGGGATTGACCTTCCATTTTTGAATTCTCTCTACCTTGGCTTTCTTTTCTTGATTTATATTTAAGTTCTTTTAACAACTTGAGAGTAGGAACCCCCTCTGGCCATCTAAGCATGTGTGCACATGTGTGTGGGGTCCTCATGAAGCCAATCTTCGAAACTTCTTGTGTGGTGTGGTCCACATGATCTTCTCACATCTTTTTGCACATTCTAAGCAAACTCATAAAATGCTGAAGAGCCCACATTGAAGCAGGACCCATGCAAATAGAGTTTTACTATAATTAGGACCCTTTAGAGAAAAAGTATAGATATCTAAATTAATGCAGAAGATGTGTAAAATTTGTGAAAATTTCAATGCATACATGAAAATGCTTAAAATGATGAAAATAACTCAAAATTCTTGCAAATCATATAATTAAGTCCCTAATTCACACAAATTCATGTTAAAATGATTCAATTTCATGACCTTAACGGTGGTTTTACAAGATCCCAGACTTGATTAGAGTACATAGACTCCATTTCTAATTTCATAGCGTTTTGCCATTGTTCGGCATCTTTGTCTTACAGTGTTTCATTATAGTTACAGGGTTCGGTATCTAGGTCATTTGGGACTCTGTCAAATAACTCTCCTAAAAATATATACTGCTCAGGTTGATGAACAACCCTTCCATTACAATGAGGCACATCCTATGTTTATGTATGAGTAGTGTCATGGTGTGTTAAAACTAATCGTGGTGTACCATCATTGACATCCTGATCTGGCTCATCACCCAGCATGTTGGTGGGATCACCTGGAATATCATTAGCTTGAGACTTGTGAATCCTCCCACTATGACGAGGTAATGGAGTGCCGAGTTCTCCATCTTGTGATGTCTCTTCCTGTGCTACTAGTAATGTAAAAGCTTGGGTAGATTTGTCCCCTCCCAATTCCTCTATAACAATTCTACTTTTTGGGTTTGTGGTTCATTACATAATCCTTTTATAAGAATCAGGCATTGGTGCTAATAATGACCTTCCGATCTTTAGGATTATAAAACAAACCACCTTTTGTTCCTCTACGATATCCAACGAAAATGCAGACTTCTGTTCTTGGTTATAACTTATCAGTGTTTGTTTTCGGCACATGTACTGGATTGCCCCAAATCCGAACATGCTTTAAACTAGGTTCGCGCTGAGTCCATAGTTCTATGGGTGTAGTAGGTACTGACCTAGATGGAATTAAGTTTAAAATGTATGTAATTGTTTCTAGAGCATGCCCCCAGAACAAATTAGACAAATCCGAATAACTCATCATTAACCTCACCATATCCATAAGAGTCCTATTCGTTCTTTTTGCTACACCATTTTTGTTGAAGTGTCCCTAGTGCAAACGACTAGGATATAATCCCCTCTTGTACTAAGTACCCCTAAATTCTCCAAAGAGGTACTTGCCATCACGATTAGATTGTAGTGCCCTAATACTCTTACTTAGATGCTTCTCTATTTCTGCCCTATACTCCTTGAATTTCTCAAAGTATTCGAACTTATGGTGCATTACGTAAATGTACTCATACCTTGAGTAGTCATTAATAAAAGTGATGAAATTCTCAAAGCCACCTCTTGCCTAGACATTTATAGGTCTACACATGTCAAAGTGAACTAATTCCAATAGTTCTTTAGACCTATCACTTTTTGCCGAAACATTATGCTTAGTCATTTTCCCCTCTAAACAAGATTCACAGATTAGAAGTGCCTCCACTTCAAATAAATCTAATGGTCTATTTACAACCAGCCTTGAAATAAATCTAATGGTCCACTTGCAACTAGTTTTGAAATCCAGTTTAGATTAATATGAAATATGTTTGGTTCAATTGTGAAGGTTCCTTTCTTTTACATGGTAGGGTAATTATGTAATTCGATTTAGTCAGATGCAGTTTAGGAGAGATAGGATCAACAATATAAAGATCATCCACCAATAAACTAGAACAAATAAAATGCTTATTGTCCTTAATAACTGCAAATTTATTAAGATAAACGCAATATCTATCTTTAAACAACTTAGAAATTGAAATTAAATTCCTGCTAAAGGAGGGAACATAACGACAATCTTTTAAAATTAAAGTCTTATCTATAACAAAACTTAGACAAACATCTCCCAATGCAACTGCTGCCATTCTTGTAGCATCATCCATAAGTAAATAAATCTCTCCATCACTTGGTTGCCTCGCTCCCTGGAACCTCTACAAAGAATTACAAACATGCTTAGTGGCTTCCATATCTCCACACTAGGTACCGGTAGATAAAATTGCCAACATGATTAAACAACTAGTGAATAAAATTTCCCTTTATAGTTCACTTTGTTGAGATAAGTTGGACATTGCTTTTTCCAATGCCCCGCTTGCTTATAATGAAAACATTTTCCTTAGGCTTTTCCACTACTCCTTGAGGTTTGTTATCCCCATGAAGAATTGTAGTACGATTTTGACCTTTTTTTGTTTCTTCTTGCCTTTCGGCTTAGAAATAGAATCTTTTTTAGCAACGTGAGCGCTAGTTGGCTTTTTAAGAAGGCCATTAATAGGTTGAAGTTCTTTGAGTAATTCTGCTAGAGAAAAGTTAAGCTTGTTCATGTTGTAATTTAAGCAAATCAAGAACTGGAGAATGATATCAATCTGGGGTTCCCCATTAATTTTAGCTCCATAGACCCCTAGTTCATTGAGGTGTCCCATCATTTCCAGAACATGGTCTCTCATGGAGGTACCTTCAACCATCTTATTGTTAAATAGTTCTTTTATAGAAACTTCCCTAGCAACCCGGTCTTGATCACCAAACATCTCCTTAAGACAGTACATGAAGTCATAGGTAAGGCAAAGACTAATGTTGATGTTGCAAAACATTTGTCATAGATGCCAATATGTAATATCACGCCATCTCATCAACTTGATCCATTATTTGTATGCTTGGATAGCCACCTCATGGGTATAACTATCCGCAGGTTTCTCTGGGCACACCATAGTGAGAACATATTTGTACTCTTCAGCAATTAGCATGATATCCAAGTTTTTTTCAAATCAATGTAATGAGGTCCAATGAGTTTTGCAGCGAACTTCTAACCGTTGTGTTGCAGCGATTGATCTGGCTATTATGGTCATCATGTGCGTATGTTATGTGAATGGATCCTACAAATCAAATTTGTGGTTGCTGTTGTACATAATTTTCAATGTTTAGTAGTGATGTAATTATATTGACATAGCATGTGAACTTTGTTCATCAAGTGGCTTAGGATTCATTGTAATTTTTTGTGGTGATGTAATTATATTAAGATAGCATGTGTACTCCGTTCGTCAGGGGGCTTAGGATTCAATGAATTTTTTTAGGAAGGGACACAGGTCCTAAAGGCAAAATTTTGATTTTGAATGAAGAACTTCATGAAAAAAATCTAAAGGCAACTCGATCATAGCCGGCATATACCCCCGGACCCCCTTTGCAAAGCGCATGTTTTGAAGAAGTGGTGATCATGAAGACAAAAGATCCTACTTAACCATGATAGCTAGGACTCTTTTGTTGGTTGTCTTTTATTTTTTTTGTGCTTAGATGTTTATTATTATCATAACCTACTGAATATGATATTAGACTTGCTTAAGAATGTTTCGAATGGTGAAGTAGTAAAGATAGGGTAACCTAGACATCTTGGTAACCTATTACTATAAGATTCTAAACTGGTTTTAATTAAATTGTTTTATAAGAACCCTTATCATTCAATAACTAATTGGGAGAGGGAACCTCTTAGTACCCATGGTTTTCATCATTGTTTTGTAGGAGATGTAATTGATTTATGTGTTAACCTTGGAGTTCTCCTCTTCATTGGATGAGTTAATTATGGAATCTCTAATACACACTTCCGTATGGATGATTTAGGGTATTTATTAGTATAGGTCATTTCTCTATCTGATGGGACTGAATACAGAACCTTAAATTAAATGATGATGTGCACTTAACTATAAATAACAGTATGCTCTCCATCTGAGTCAATATTATTATTTATATGACCAAAGTCATGGCAGCTATTTAGTTTTACTTGGCACGGTTTGTTGCCTCGGTGGTAAAAAAACTAGTATGTCATGTCCTATCTAAGCAAAATAAGTATCATAAAAGTCCTCACATTGAGGCATACTATGCATTGATGTTTTAGATTGTTGTTGAATTCTTTTATTAATTGGCAGAGGGAACCATTTTCTTTTTATTTGAATCCAAATTTTAATTTGCCCATCATAATTATCAATATTTAAGATGGGTGCTTTAATCCATTTGTTGTTATCCTCAAAGAACACAAACTCATTAGACCTAATTACATTGATTGGAAAAGAAATTTGAATATTATGTTAACTACTGAAAAGTACAAATATGTGCTCTTTGAGGTGTGCCCAAATAAACCTGTGGATGGTTACACCGATGAGGTGGTCATCTAGGCATACAAAAAATGGATCAAGGCTAATGAGATGGTGCGATGTTACATGTTGACATCCATGTCAAATATTTTGCAACATCAACAATAGTCTTCTCCTACTGCATATAATATCATGTACTGTCTTAAGGAGATGTTTGGTGATATGGATCAAGTATCTAGGCAGGTTGCTATGACAGAGCTGTTTAACACTAAGATGGTTGAATGTACCTCTATGAAGGATCATGTTCTAAAAATGATGAGACACCTCAATAAACTACAGGTCTTTGGAGCTGAAATTGAGGGGGAGACCCAAATCAATATCATTCTCTAGTCCTTGACTGATTCCTTTGAGAATTTTTGCCTAAATTACAATATGAACAAGCTCAATTCTTCTCTGACAAGATTACTTAACGAATTTTAGGTTGCTGAGGGCCTTTTGAAAAGGCTAGCTAGTGTTCACCTTGCTGAAAAAGGTTTTGTCTCTAAACCAAAAGGCAAGAAGAAATGGGAAAAGGGTTAGAATCGCAATGCAGTTTTGCAGGTCAACAGAACTCAGGGAGGTTGAAAAAGCCTAAGGGCAAGTGTTTTCTTGCAAGTAAGCAGGGCACTTGAAAAAACAATGTCCAACTTATCTCAACAAAGTGAATAATGAAGGTAAATTTTATTCACTAGTTGTTGAATCATGTTCGTTGGTTATATCTACTGGTACATGGTGTGTAAATATGGGAGCCACTAATTATGATTGTAATTCTTTTTAGAGGTTCTAGGAAAGTAGGCAGCTAAGTGATGGGGAGATTTATTTGCTAATGGGTATGCAGTAGGAGATATTTGTCTAAGTTTTAGTAGAGATAGGACTTTAATTTTAAAAGACTATCTTTATGTTCCATCCGTCAGGAGGAATTTAATTTCTGTTTCCAAGTTGGTTAAAGATTGATATTCTGTTTATTTTAATAAAATTGTGGCTATTAAGTGCAATAAGCATTTTATCTATTTTGGTTCATTGGCGGATAATCTTTATATTGTTGATCCTATCTTTCCTAAACTGCAACTAATTGAATCGTATAACATAATTACCCTACCATGTAAGAGAATGGAACCTTCACAATTGAACTAAACTTCTCTTTGGTATTTACGCATAGGTCATATTAATCTAAACTGGATTTCAGAACTAATTGCAAATGGACCATTATATTCATTGGAAGTGGAGGCACTTCCGATCTGCGAATCTTGTTTAGAGGAGAAAGTGACCAAGCCCCCTTTTTCGGCAAAAGGATATAAGGCTAAAGAACCATTGCAATTGGTTCACTTTGACCTATGTGGACTCATGAATGTCTAGCAAGAGGTGGCTTTGAGTATTTCATTACCTTTATGGATGACTACTCAAGGTATGGGTACATTTACTTAATGTGCTGTAAGTTTGAATGCTTTGAGAAATTCAAAGAGTATATAGTGGAAACGGAGAAGCATCTAAATAAGAGTATCATGATGCTATGATCTGATCGTGGTGGCAAGTACCTCTTTGGAGAATTTAGGGATTACTTAGCACAAGAGGGGACTACATCCCAATTGTTGGCATTAGGTACACCTCAGCAAAATGGTGTAGCAAAAAGAAAGAATAGGGCTCTTAAGGATATGGTGAGGTTAATGATGAGTTATTCGGATTTACTTAATTCGTTATGGTGGAATGCTCTAGAAATGGTAGCATACATTCTAATCTTAGTTCCATCTAAACAATACGTACTACACCCACAGAACTATGGATTGGGCTCAGACCCAGTTTAAAGCATGTTCGGATTTGGGGTAGTTCAGCACATGTGCTGAAAGGGAACACAGATAAGTTGGAACCAAGAATGGAAGTTTGCATTTTTATTGGATATCCCAGAGGAACAAAAAGGTGGTTTGTTCTATAATCCTATAGGTAGAAAGGTCATTTTAGCAACAATGCTTAACTCTTAGACGAGGACTATGTAATGAACCACAAACCTAAAAGCAGAATTGTTCTAGAGGAATTGAGAGGAGAGAGACCTACCCAAACTTTTCCATTATCGGTAGCACAGGAAGAGACACCACAAAATGGGGAATTTGGCATTCCATTATCTCATCATATGGGAGGATTATTAAGTCTAAAGTTGATGATACTCCAGGTGAACCCACCAACATGCTAAGTGACAAGTCGATCAACATGTCGATGATGGTACACCAGGATTAGTTTTAGCACAGCGTGACACTACTCATACATAGACCAGGTTGTGCCTCGTTGTAGTGGGAGGGTTGTTCATCAACCCGAGCGGTATATGTGTTGGGGAGAGTCATTTGATAGAGTCCCTAATAATCTAGATACCGAACCCTAGATACCGAACCCTGTAACCATAAGAAGCACTCCATGAGAAAAATATAGAACTATGGCAAATACTTATGAAATAAAAAATGGAGTCTATTTTCTCTAATCAAGTCTGAGATCTTGTAGAACCACTAGAGAGGATAATACCTATCAGTTGTAAGTGGGTCTACAAAAAGAAAAGAGGGGTAGATGGAAAGGTTGAAACCTTCAAAGCTAGGCTTATTGCGAAAAGGTTTACTCAGAAGGAAGGAATCGATTATAAGGAGACTTTTGCACTAGGAGCCATGCTGAAATCAATAGGGATTCTTTTATCCATTACAGCTCATTTCGATTACAAAATTTGGCAAATGGATGTCAGACAACTTTCCTTAATGGAAATCTTGATGAGTATATCTGTATGGTGCAACCAGATAGATTCGTAGTTGAAGGCCGTGAGCATATGCTATGTACGCTTAAGAGGTATATTATGGATTTAAGCAAGCGTCTAGATCTTGGAACATTCATTTTGATCAAGCCATTAAATTTTTTGGTTTCGAGTATAACCCTGATGAGTCCTGTGTGTATAAGAGGTGTAACGGTAGCGTGGTGGTTTGTTTTAATACTTTATGTAGATGACATCCTACCCATTGGAAATGATTTTGAGGTGTTGTCTTCGGGCAAAGTATGGTTGAGCGGTCCGTTCGATTTGAAGGAGTTAGGAGAAGCCAATCACATTCTAGGGATCAAGCTCTTGTGAGATCAAAAACAAAGAATGTTGGGCTTATCTCAAGTGGTTTATATTGATGCGATTCTTGCCCGTTTTAGCATACTAGATTCCAATAAAATATTTTTTCCTTTTAGGCATGGAAGTACTTTATCCAAGGATCAGTGTCCTAAGACACCTAAAGAGATAGAAAAGATGAAGGAAGTACTTTATGCTTCAGTGGTGGGAAGCCTTATATATGCAATGCTATGTTATAAGTTTGATATTTGTTTTACCGTCAGCATGGTTAGTAGATACCTATCTAATCCAGGAGAAAGCATTGGACTACGGTAAAGCATATGCTTAAGTACCTTGATAGTACTAGAAATTATATGCTGATTTACTAGGCCAAGAGTTTGATACCCTTTGGGAACATAGACTCGGACTTTCAATCAGAAAATGATGCTGAAAAGTGACCTCAGGAGTTGTATTCACCTTGGGAGGTGGAACCATAAGTTAGAGGAGTGTCAAGCAATCATGTATTGCTGACTCTACCATGGGAGCCAAAAATGTGGCAACTTTTGAAGCAACCAAGGAGGTAGTCTGGCTCTGAAACTTATTGATGGATCTAGAATTGGTGCCTTCGGTAAAATCACCTATAATACTTTATTGAGATAATACAAGTGTGGTTGCTACTGCAAAGGAACCAAGGATGCATAAGAAGGGTGAGCACATCTAGTGAAAGTATCATCTCATATGAGAAATCATATAGAGGGGTGATATAATTGTGACTAAGATTACATCAGCAGAAAACATGGTAGATCCTTTTACAAGGAGCTTACCGGCAAAGAGCTTTGATAATCAAGTGGAGGGCATGGAGTTGAAAAACATGTTAGCATGATTTTGAGTCTAAATGGGAGATTGTTGGAAATTTATACTAAAAGTATAATTTTATGTATTTGTCTTTGACTGATTTATTTATTAGTAAACTTTGTCTCTTCATCTTAATGAAAATTTGTACGGGTAAATGGTTGCATTGGTATTTATTATACATGTGTGTGTCTCTTATTCTATAAAGTAGAGAAGGTGGTGTGTAGAGTTCAGCTTGTACACGGAAGACTTATTTGTCGATTCTTAAATATAAGTTATTTTTGTTCACAATCATGATAGAGTTGGATGCACCATTGGTATGATTTTAGCATGATGTTTTAGCAAGCTTGTCTTGGTTGTAGGAAACGATATAGTTTTGACACGTTATGATAGGACCTTTGTGTGTATTGAACAGGGTCGCTTTTGGGTTTATTATCTTTATACTAACTATATAAGACGATTAACATCCAAATGGTTATTATGAGTGCTTGTCCTCTTAATCCTAATATAAATAATAGACACATACATTTAGTGTTTGGCATTTTGATTGACAAAGGAGTAAGACCTTTTATCGGTCAATAATCTCAATAAATTAGATGACTACATTGCGTGTATGGTGGATATTAGTTTATTGATGGATCCATGTCTCGTAATAGGAATTGATGATATCCCATTGATGAAACTTATAAGTTCTGACTATGTCAAACACTACAGGTGGACTTTGTGTTCGACATATCAAATAAGTTAAGTGTAAAGTCTCAAGAAATTATAAAGATATCGATTAAATATAGGTGTCAGTAATTATTTAATCGATGGATATCTGAAAGCTTAATGTAGAGAGATTAATAAGCATTTAATAACAAGAAGCTTGAAATATTATTTTGAGAATAAGGACAGGAGTACAATTATAATTTTCTACTGAACTAAGTTGTAATTTATGGAACTAGGATTCTAATTTGTATCAAATTAGGGTTTCCAGTTTCCATATAAAGCCTATTCTTTATTTCCTTTTAAGGTCTCTATTGTAGCTTATAAATACGCTCTATTTCTCTTTAGGAAAAACACACAAGAGAAATCTCATTTTTGAGAGCAAAGAGAATTTGCAGAAGAAGCCCACACCCCAATGTGAGCTCAAGCATAGGGGAATACAATAGAAGGTCTTGAGATTTTGGGTTGTTATAAGACTAAGGTCAACTTAGAGAGATCTCACAGGTATGGTTATTGAATCATCATCGTCTAAAGTTATTTTTGTAGTGATCTGTGTACAATATCTAAGGATCCTAGCAGCTGCCTCCCAACACTTACCCCCTTACAGGTCACTTACTCAGGGTCACTTACCTATAACGTACTCGATGCAATTGAAGCCCTTAACTACAGTAATCATTCTAACTTATCATACTGCCAATTAAGTTTTAAAGTGTTGGGCACTCATGGCTTAGTTGTTGTTAATTTACAGCTAAGCCGTAATTGACTTACAGCTGAGTTATCTACTTAAAAAGCATTTACGGCTAAGCCATATGGCTTGGTATAGTACATTAATCCCAAAAATAGCTCACTGGAATGTGAGCCGTTGCCTAGTCGTAGCTTGGCCTATGGCATAGCTGTAGGTGTGTACAATTTCACCCCTTTTTGGTTTTTTTTTTTTTGAAAACTCAATTTTATTTAGTTGAAACTTCAGATTTCGAATAAAACAACAAACCCAACCATCTAAATTAGATTTTAATCATATCCTTTAGTAAAATGAATGAATTAACATTATTTATAGTGATCCACTTACCTCAAATCTTGTTCCAAAACTCATATCTGCTATGGCTTGATCCAATCATGCACAAACCTCCATTTGAATTCGATTCCCTGAGTAAAAATCCTATAGATCCAAGAAATTGCACTGATCTCCTTAAGCTATTGAACATGCCCTAATAAACTGAAGGAGAATATTTAAAATCTAAGAGATTGGTACTTATCAGGGTTGCAGACGGTATACAACTAGACAAGGAAGGGGAAGAAGATGAAGAGATGATGATAGTAGATAAGTCTCCTTTCCTCTTGAGAGCTTTGGTTCTCTAGAGATAGCTAGGGCTTGGTTGCAGAAGGGGACGAGAAGAAAATGGTTTACAAAGATAAAATGATCAGAGGATTTCAAGGTTAAGTTAACGTTAATGTTTTTTTAAATTACAAGGAAGGGCTCCCTGCTCTTTAGTGAGTTTTACAGAATTTGGAAAATGTGCTTTTGTCTTACAAAAGTTTAATAACTTGGGACTAAGGCCCTAAAAGGTTTAGCCATCCCATTTCCAATGGGTCCTACACAAAATGCCACGCATGCAATGATCTAAAGCCTCTAAAATGGCCTATCAAACAATCCATCTAACTCTCTTAACTCGACTCAGATCCGATAAACTGACTCTAGCCATAGTTAAAAGATCTAGGGCCTGAAATCTCACCCCCCCCCCCTTAAAGGACATTTGGTCCTCCAAATTACTGACATACATTTAGAAGAAGACATGGATATTGCTTTTTCACCTCATCTCTGAGTTCCCATGTAGCTTCCTCCGATTGATGATATCTTCGTTGAAGTTTCACCTAATGGATGATGTAGTTCCTCAACACCTATTCTTTGGTGTTAACAATCCCCACTGGCTACTTAGTTTAGGTCATAACATCCTACACTTGCAACAGTTCATACTGCAACACGTGTGAAGGGTCTACCACTTACTCCTTAGCATAGAAGTGTGGAAAACATTACGAACACTTAATAACTCCGGTGGCAGTGCTAATGATAAGACACATCATTGATTTTGCTGATAATTTGGGACGATCCAACATATCTCCAAGAGAGCCTCCCTTTCTGCCCAAACCGTAAAGTACCACATGCAGGAGACACCTTCAGAAATACATGATCACTAACCTCAAACTTCAGCTCTCTCCTTTTCTTATCTGCATAACTCTTATAGTGACTACGAGCGATCTTCAACCTTTCCCAAATTTGCTTGACCTTTTCACTAGATTCTCTAATCACAAATGGTCCATGAAAGCCGCGAGTCCAAAATTTGTCCAGCATACAAGAGATCTACATCTTCTCCTTTACAATGCCTCAAAAGGTGCCATGCCAATACTAGAATGATAGCTGTTATTATACGCAAATTCATACAGAGCTAAGCTTTCATCTTAACTGGTCATGAAATCTAAGAAACATGCCCTCAACATATCCTTCAAGGTCTGGTTTGTATGCTCTGCCTGTCTATTAGTTTTGGGTTGGTAGGCTGTACTAAAATTCAACTTCATTCCCAAAGCTCCTTGCAATGACACCAAAAATTGAGTTATGAACTTGCTATCCTAATCAAAGACAATAGAAATTGGTATTCCATGCAATCTTACCACCTCTTTTATCTAAAGATCTGCCATTTTCTCCATTCCTTAACTCATCTTAAATGGTACAAAGCGAACTGACTTGGTCAAATGGTCTATTACCACCCAAATTGCATTAAACCCTTTCTGGGTATTAGGCCATCTTGACACAAAATCCATAGTTATATGTTCCCACTTCCATTGAGGAATCTCTAACTGATGCATAAGGCCTGGAGGTCTTTAGTATTCCTCATTAATCTGTTGGCAAACCAAGCATTTTGTAATAAACTCTGCGATATCCTTCTTCATATTCTTCCGCTAGTAATGATTCTTCAACTCTTGATACATCTTAGTACCACTAGGATGAACAGAATACCGAGTGTGTTGTGCCTCTACTATAATTTCATCATTCAAGTCTGGAAAATCAGGTACACAAATTTTATCTTTAGAATACAAAAACCACCATCCAGCTTAAATCAAGTCTTCCATCCATATGCTCTTTAGTTCTTGTTATCTTTGAGTCTAATAGCTGGTGTTATTTAATCCTAGGAAGCAGTTCAGGTTCCCACGAGATTATACTTGCCAACACTGCCTGCTCACTAATAGACTTAAAATACACATCTATATTTTCCAAACATCGAACCAAAAAATACTCTACAATCATCCCGCTAGTGAATGTTGCTTTTTTACTAAGTGTGTCTGCCACTACGTTAGCCTTTCCTGGATGGTACTTCAATTCAAAGCAGAATCTGTGATATACTCCATCCATTTCCTCCATCTTATGTTCAATTCACCTTTCGCAAAGAGATACTGGAGGCTTTTATGATCTAAGTGCACTTCAAAAGTAGCTCCATAAAGATAATGCCTCCAAATCTTTAAGGCAAAAACCACTACTGCTAACTTTAAATCATTGGTTGCATACTTTTGTTCATGCTCCTTCAATTGTCTTGACCCATAGGCTATAAGCTTTCCATCTTGTAGGAGGACACATCCAAGTCCAACTCTAGACGCATTAGTAAAGATTACAAAACCATCACTACTTGCAGGCAGGGTCAATACTAGGGCGTGGTCAATTTTCTTTTCAAGTCTTGAAAACTTTGCTCAATTTCATCACTCCATACAAAAGAAACTTCCTTACGAGTTAATTTTGATAGTGGAGCTGCTATCATGGAAAACCCTTCAATGAATCGGTAATAATAACCTGCTAGTCCTAAGAAACTTTGAATCTCTGACACTGTTTTTAGCCTTTCCCACTTCAACATAGCTTCAATCTTTACTAGGTCCACTGATAAACCTTGGAGATGATATGGCCAAGGAATCTTACCTGCTCTAACCAGAATTTCCTTGCCTTAGCATACAATTGGTGTTCCTTCAACAGTTACAATGAGGTATGAAGATGTTGAGCATGTTCTTCCTGACCCTTCGAATACATAAGTACATAATCAATAGACACTAGTGCAAATTGGTCCAAGTATTGCACGAACACTCTATTCATCATGGCCATAAAAACTGCCGCTCATTTGTCAGTCCAAAAGGCATCACCAAAAATTCATAGTGGCCATATCTAGTTCTGAAGCCAGTTTTTGGAATATCCTGATCTCGTACCCTCAACTAATATTATCGTGATCTCATATTAATCTTTGAAAAATACTAGGCACCCTATAACTAATCAAGCAATTCATCGATTCGGGGCAAAGGGTACTCGTTCTTGATGGTCACTTGATTCAGTTGTCTGTAATCAATACACGTTCTCATATAAGCATCCTTCTTCTTTACAAATAAAACTGAAGTCCCTTAAAGAGAGATGCTCGGTCTAACAAAACCTTTGTATAACAACTCTTGCAATTGGTCTTTAAGTTCTCTTAATGCTGGGGCCATTCTATAAGGAGCTTTCGAGATTGGAGCTATGCCCAGCACAAGCTAAATTGTGAAATCAATCTCACAGCCCAGCGGCAATCCAAGAATATCATTGGGAAAAATATCCGGAAACTTAAACACCACCGGTGCCTCCTCCACCACTTTAGTTTATTTATCCTCCGGTATAAATGCTAAATACCTCTCATAACCTTTTATCATCAAGCTAGTAGCCTTAATGGTTGAGATCATCCAGGTAAACACTTTCTTTTTGCTTTGACAAATTGCATAGCTATGCCATCATCAACCTTCAACCTAGTTGTCCTAACAAGGCAGTCCATCACTGCCCTATGAGTGGCAAGCCAATCCATGCCCAAGATGGCATCAAAATCATTCATCAACAACAACATTAGATTAGCCTTTAATATAACACAACTTATCTCCACTTTACAATCAGGGTAATACTTTTGACAACTAACTCTCTTACCCACCGGGGTAGTTACAACTAAATCAAATGGCAGTTCTGCTACTCTAACACCAGTTTTTAAGGCAAATTTAGGGGAGATATAAGAATCTGTAGATCCAAGGTCAAATAAAACTTTTGCATTGCTATCACAAATAGAAATAGTACCTTTAACAATGTTTTCTGCAACATTAGCCTGATCCTGAGTCATAGTATACACTCTACCTGCCTGCTTGGGTGTTGCTTATTGTTTGTTAGGCCCTTGAGGTTGCTGGGGTCCTTCCTAAGGTCGAAGCTACTGGAGAGGTTAGAACAACTGCATCTGTTGTTGTGGTGCCTGAGGTCATGGTTGCAACATAGGAGCTGGGGCTATTTGCCTCTTTGACTGAGCTTGAATAGGAACTCATTGTGCTGATGTTTGCCAATACTGCTGACCTTTCTTCTTGGGACAATATTTCACCTGGTGACTGGTGTCTCTACACTGAAAACACCCTCTTGTCTCCCTCCTACACTTATATGTTGGGTGATTATTTCTATAAATATAATAAGACTCCCCTTTCTAATTCTTGTATTAGTGTTGTGGGGTCGAAGACAGAGCAACTTTTTGCTTTGGTTGGCTCGGAGGCGCCATGCTATTTGGCATGCTCCCAATCACCTTTTTGGCCCAGTATTCCTTGTCCAAATAACTCTAGTTGGCTCCAGAGGTGTTTAGAACTTGCAATTTGGCATGCAACAAAATGTCTAGACGAAGGCCATCAGGAAATTGTCGAATCCTCTCATTCTCTGGAGTGACGAGTGTTGGTACAAAATGAGATAGAAGGGTAAACTATAGCTCATACTCGCGAACAGACAAGTTCCCTTGTTTCAATTTGTCAAAATCTATCCTCTTTTGAATACGAACATGCTCCAGTACATAGTTCTCAAAGAATTGATTATGAAAAGTAATCCAAGCCACTTTTCAACAATCTCATCTGCACTTCCTTGATAGTGGTCCACTACTATCAGCTGCATCCCGAAACATTTAAGCAGCCAACTTAAGCTTTTGTATCCCTCTATAGACTAAGTTGTCAAATATCTTCTTAAATTGGATCAAGAATTTATCTGCTACCTTCGGGTCTTCACCCCCATTGAACTCTGATGGTCCCCTCTTCTTAAACTTCTTGAATATTCTGTTGGGATCATGCGGTCTAGGGCCAACAACAACCTAAGGCTTCTTAATCCTCGACAAAGCCTCGACACACTAATCTATAATGAAGCATGATCTACCACCAGAGGTTGTGCCTCACATGATGGAGGTGGCTGAGGTGGTTGGGAGGCGGAGGCAACGGAGGTGTTGCATGTACCACATGTGGTTGATTCACACTTTGCATTGCTTCTAGCAATTGGGCATTTGTTAGTCTTGACGTTGCTGGTAAGCTAACAAAGCCTAAAGTAGGGTCTATAAGATTATTAGCTGCTCCACTAGGCTCACCCGATCCTTCAGAAGAAGAGTTACCTTTTGTTTTCATGGCCTTAGATGCCATGTCTACGAAATAATCAACTGTTAGAGACTAAACCATTTTGAATGTGAAAGCTAAATAAACCCATGCAGACTCTAAACATTGCCAAAAATTGTATACAAAAACTATACGTGTTTACACTTAATGTTCCCATTAAAATTTCTAATCCGCACATCGGACCTACATTTCTAGTATCTTTTATAACTTTTAGAAACTTAATTGCTTTGATACCATCTATCACACCCCTAAAACTGGGCCGGATTCAAACTTGGTCTAACGGGTGTGAGAATTGGAGCCAATTTAAAATTTTCTTGAATAACAACATGGTCCCTAATTCCTAGTGGATTGAAATCCTTTGTGAGGTTGTGCTCATTTATCAAGCAACCATAATCACACGCAGAACTAAGATCCATATTCTGTGCAGCTGAGTATCATATTCAAACCATATAAATAAATCACAATAATAATTAAATCATTGTCAAGAATTTTGAAGCATAACAATTAAGAATTATAATTCCAAGATAAATAAATTCAATGACTGCACTAATGGCCCTAAACATGGCCTTATTGTAATAATCTATTGCTTTGGATCTAAGCATCACCACAAGACATCTCAGGCAATGTCATTGACACTCTACTCAACAACTTTGCCAGATAACTGAGACAAATTACATTTTATAACTTAACCAGCACACTGAATGCTAAGCCAATGTGATGAATGCCTAAACATGAGTATTCTCACAAGATACAATAAACAAAAATGGGTATTCCTTCTAGATATAACAAACGGCACTGCTGTGTACTATGTCACATAGTATAAGCTAGTCCAATGGCCTATGACCACCTCCAACTGCAATCGGTTAGATGTAAGTATATAATACATACTATGTACAAATGCTTAATGAAATCATGACATGAAACCCCTAACTTGCAACAACTAAGACATTAACAATTAAAGTATTTAGATTGCATAATTTAAAGGTATGTTATGATCATTTGGTATTTTCAATTTCTCTAAAGGTAAGCACTACACCACCTCGTAGTCAAAGTTACATAAGCATACACATCGAATCGTACCTTTCTTCAAAATGACAATGGGAGCCACGATGCTACTGATTTACTTTCAGTGTCTATCATGAGATGCATTCCGGAACTCACATTTCCATCCCGAGAACAGTCTAACCATCTCATGTACCTTAGCTAACTTCCATTAAGACAAAAACCATCTTATTTTCAATTCCATATCCCATACCAATTTATTTGTTAATTAACCATTAGACATGAACTAATGCTAGGTGATCCTATCCCTTAGAGGTCACTTACTTGGGGTCACTTACCTGTAACATAGTAGGTGCGATTGAAGCCCTGAACTATGGTAATCATTTTAACCTATCATATTACCAATTAATTTTTTAAGTATTGGACACTTAGGCTTAGCCATAGTTAATTTATGGCTAAGCCGTAATTGACTTACGGCTCTGCTAGTCATTCTTACGGCTAAGCTATAAGGCTTGTCGTAGCACATTAATCCCAAAAATAGCTCACTAGGATGTGAGTAATAGCCTAGGTATAGCATGGCCTACGACATAGCCTTAGGTGCATACAGTTTCACCCCTTTTTGGTTTTTTTTTTTCAAAAACTCTATCTTATTTACTTGAAACTTCAGATTTCAAATAAAACAACAAACTGTAAGGTCCCAATTCCAACTAACTTTGATTTATATTAATTAATCTTTTGTTATATTAATTAAATTTGTTTAGGCTAATCTAACACAAACCCTATGGGCTTGGGTCATGGATAGGTAGTCGGGTCGAGTTTAAACTTTACCTAGGTAGTAAGGGTCGTCTTGTAATTTGTTCTTGCATCATGCTGACACCTTATTAGTTGTGTCTTGTGTAATTCTTCGTGTAGACCATCTTTCATGTTGGGTCCAACTTAATGTGGATCCATCTTGGCCCAATTGAATACCATATGACCTAAATTGTAATTTTTCTAGAAATATTGGACTTGCACGTAAAAACTGTGGAAAAAATTTAGTTAATAAGATGAACCCAACGTCCTTCTCCATCTATTTTACTGAACCTTGCTGGAGCCACTCCTTTTCACTCTTCTTCATCACCACTTCACCTTGGAGCAGGAAACAAGGTCTTGAAGCTTTACATGCAAGAGGGATAGCCTCCATTCATTTTCTTTTTCTTCTTTTTTGCATCTCTCTCATTGGAATTACCATTTTCTTCAAGTTACAACTCCTTAAGGTGGAATCCTTACCTTCATTTCAATTCTTTGGGATTATTAGAGTCAATGAGACTCAAATATACAACATGCATGCATCCTATATTAGATTCACCCATTGCATGTCTTTCATGTAGAGAACCCATCTTCTATCGAGGCTTTCTTTAACTGCACACTAAGGAGAAGTTGGTAGGGTCAAATACTGTGTTAAAGGCAAGTATTAGAGTATATATTACCATGTGTATGTCTAAACTTGTTGATTCTTAATGTGATCACTCTAAATGTAAGTTACAGCGCATTCACCCATGATTTAAGCACACATATATGTTGGATTAGGTGATAATAAGTATAATTATGCAATATTAATGATATTAGGCAATGTAAAACCTATTATTAAAATTTGAGAGCATAGGGATTCCATTGAAACCCAAGGACTAGAAGTTCTGTATTGAACTTGTGCTCCAGAACTGTTTTCAAAAATTTTAAAGTTACAATGAAACCCACAACTAAGTCGTAAGTCTTTATGGCTTAGAATCCGGAAAGCACAAAAACCGACATTTAAACTATGGCTAACCCTCAACTAAGCAATGGAATGAACTACTGCTAAGCTGTAACCATCCCGTGACCAAGCCGTAAGTCATTTTACGGTGAGCTCTCTCAAGAGCTGAAAATCCTAGCTTTACTATACGATTGACCCATGACTAAGTAGCGGATTGTACTACAGCTAAGCCGTAGCCCAGTTATAGCCTAGCTGTGTGCTTAGCATGGTTAAGCCGCAGGCTACTATATGACTAAGCCAAAACTAGGTATGAAATTAAAGGAAAAACTAAGTCATTTGGCTTAGCTGTAACATATATACGGCTAAGCCATAAGAACATTGTGAACTTAGATATTAAGGATTTCAAATGACTTTGCAGGGCTTTAAACGTGGCACCTTTTCTTGAACTAAATTAGCCCAATGGTGATTAAATAATAAAGAGGACAAGTGTAGAGTTGTCATTTATTCCCTACAATTTTCTAGATGAATCCCGATGTTACATCATGGGTGTAAATATAAGTAAAGGTGTCCTTTGCATATACAATGTAATGCCAAGATTGGTAACACAGTGATGCTAGACGTTTTATGAATACATCGTGTTGAATGACCTCGGGATATGGATTATCTAGTATAGGGTTGGCTAGTAAATTTCCTTAACACCTTCTCAATTAAAATGCATTCATATTGTTAAGAAACTTTGCCCTCAACATGATGTAGTCATGTTCTTATTCTTCCTGGCAAACCTTCAGGCAATCGGTCCAAAGCTTTTATTGAGTGTGTGCCCATAAACCAAAATGGGTGTAGCTAAGGTTGAGAGGGTTAGAGCTCTATTAGCACAATTAAGTATGCATTAATTGATTGTTAGATACTTGTTATTTCCGATTTCTATGATTGAATATGTTCTCAAGATTGAAA
Source organism: Sextonia rubra (assembly GCA_037013555.1). Lineage (NCBI taxonomy): Eukaryota > Viridiplantae > Streptophyta > Magnoliopsida > Laurales > Lauraceae > Sextonia > Sextonia rubra. Next base: position 74,640,331 of record JASUAD010000001.1, read on the forward strand.
CTCTCTCATGTATGATATGGCAAGTATGAATGAATATGTATGGATATGAGTCGATCACCACAATTGATATAAGTGTGAAAGATATGAATTCGAGTCGGTTTTGATATGTTGAGTTGGCATCACTTAGCTTATAGCCTTATTAGGTTCGACGGGACCAATCTGAGTATCCCTTATTTCACTGCTACAGTAGTTTATGGAGGAGTTGTTGGCTCTCCTCAAAAAGCTAGACTAATCCCCTAGCGTAATTCTCATATGTATGTTATACGCTCTCTCTAGATGATACAGTGGTTGGTTAAAGACGGATATTTTGTTTATTGGTGAATGATCTCTATATTATGGATCCTATCATAATTACCCCACCATGTAAGAGAAAGAAACCTTCATAATTGAGCTAAATGTATCTTTGGCATTTATGCCCGGGTCATATTAATCTAAATCGGACTTCAAGACTAGTTTCAAATGGACCATTAGATTTATTGGAAGTAGAGGCACTTCCAATTTGCAGATCTTGTTTAAAGGAGAAAATGGCCAAGTGCCCTTTTTCGGCAAAAGGTTATAGGGCCAAAGAACCATTGGAATTGGTTCACTCTGACTTGTGTGGACCCATGAATGTCCAGGAAGAGGTAGCTTTGAGTGTTTAATCACTTTTATTGACAACTAATTAAGGTATGGGTTTATTTACTTAATTTGGTGCAAGTACAAATGCTTTGAAAATTTCAAGGAGTACAGGGCGGAAATGGAAAAGCATCTAAGTAAAAGTATCAGGACACTATGATCTAACTGTGGTGGCATGTACCTTTTTAGAGAATTTAGGGATTATTTAGCATAAGAGGGGATTACATCCCAGTTGTCTGCATTAGGTACACCTTAACAAAATGGTATAGCAAAAAGAAAGAATAAGACTTTTATGGATATGGTGAGGTCAATGATGAGTTATTCAGATTTGCCTAATTCGTTCTAGGGTCATGCTCTAAAAATAGTATCATGCATTCTAAACTTAATTCCATCTAAGTCAGTACCTACTGCACCCATAGAACTATGGACTGGGCACAAACCTAGTTTAAAACATGTTTAGATTTGGGCTAGTTTAGCACATGTGTTGAAAGAAACACAGGTAAGATGGAACAAAGAATGGAAGTTTGCATTTTCATTGGATATCCTAGAGGAAAAAAATGTGGCTTTTTTTATAATCTTAAAAATTAAAAGGTCATTGTTAGCACCAATGCCTGATTCTTAGAAGAGGACTACGTAATGACCCATAAACCCAAAACTAGAATTGCTCTAGAGGAATTAAGAGAATAGAGACCTACCCGAGCTTTTCCATTGCCAGTAGCATAAGAAGAGACAACACAAGATGGAAAATTTAGCCTTCCATTACTTCATCGTAGTGGGAGGATTGCCAAGTCTCAAGCTAATGATACTCAAGCTGATCCCAGCAACATGTTGTGTGATGAGCCGGATTAGCGTGTAGATAATGGTACACCAGGATTAGTTTTAGCAAAGCATGACACTACTAATACGCAGATACATGATGTGCCTCGTCGTAGTGGGAGGGTTGTTTGCCAACCCAAGTAGTATATGTTCTTAGGAGAGTGATTTGATAGAGTCCTTGATGAGCTAGATACCAAATCCTATAACTATAATTAAGCACTTTAAGACAAGATGAAGAGCTATGGCAAAAAGCTATGAAATCAGAAATAGAGTCTATGTACTCTAATCAAGTCTAGGATCGTACAGAACCACTAGAGGGGATAAAACCTATCAGTTGTAAGTGGGTTACAAGAAGAAAAGAGGGGTAGATGGAAAGGTTCAAACCTTCAAAGCTAGGTTTGAGTTTGCTCAAAAAGAAAGAATTGATTATGAGGAGACCTTCTTGCCAAAAGCCATGTTAAAACCCATCTAGATGCTTTTATCCATTGCGGCTCATTTCAATTAGAAAATTTGGCAAATGGATTTCAAGATAGCTTTCTTTAATGGAAATCTTGATGAGTGTATCTATATGGTGAAACCTGATGGATTCATAACTGAAGGCCGTGAGCACATATTGTGTAAGCTTAACAGGTTCATTTATGGACTAAAGCAAGTGTCTAGATCTTAGAACATTCATTTTGAACAAGCCATTAAATCTTATGGTTTTAACAGAACCCTGATGAATCCTGTGTGTATTAGAGGTGTAATGACAGTGTGGTGGTTTTTTTTTTAATACTTTATGTAGATGACATCATACTCATTGAAAATGATGTCGAGGTGTTGTCTTCGATTAAAGTATGGTTGAGCAGTCAGCTCGATATGAAGGACTTAGGAGAAGCCAGTCATGTTCTAGGGATTAAGCTCCATTAAAATAGGGTAAAAGAATGCTTGGCTTATCTTAAACCATTTATGTTAATGCGATTCTTGCCCATTTTCCCATGCAAGATTCCAAGAAAAGATTTATTCCTTTCAGTCATGGAATTACTTTATCCAAGGATTAGTGTCCTAAAAACCTAATGAAATAGAAAAGATGAAGGAAGTACCTTATGCTTTGGCAGCAGGGAGCCTCATATTTGCAATGCTATACACTGGACCTAATATGTTTTGCCATTAGCATGGTTGGCAGATACTAATCTAATCCAGGGAGAGAATATTGGACTGCAGTAAAGCATATACTTAAGTACCTTAAGAGGATTAGAAATTATATGCTGATTTACCATGCTGGTACACAAACTCTGCCTTCCAGTCTGATAATAATGCTAAAAAGTCTACCTTAGGATTTATATTTACCTTGAACGGTGGAGTCATAAGTTGGAGGAGTGTCAAGCAATCATGTATGGCTAACTCTACCATGGAAGCAAAATATGTGGCAGCTTTTGAAGTAGCCAAGGAGGCAGTTTGGCTTACAAACTTCATGATGGATCTAGAAGTGGTACCTTTGGTAAAATCACCTATAATACTTTATTGTGACAATACCAGTATAGTTGCAAATGTAAAGGAACCCAAGATGCATAAGAAGGGTAAGTACATCCAGTGTAAGTATCATCACATACAAGAAATCATTGAGAGGGATGAGATAATTGTGACCAAGATTGCATTGGCGGAAAACCTAGCAAATCCTTTAATAAAGAGCTTACTAGTAAAGAGGCTTGATAATCATGTGGAGCAAATGGGGTTAAAAAACACATCAGCATGGTTTTGAGTCAAAGTTGGAGATTGTTAGAAATTTATACTAAAAGCATACTTTTATGTATTTGTCTTTGACTGATTTATTTATTAGTAAAGTTTGTCTTTTTATCTTAATGAAAATTTGTATGGGCAAATGGTTGCAGTGGTATTTACTATGCATATATGTGTCTTTTATTCTATAAAGTAGACAAATTGGTGTGTAGAGTTCAGTTTACACATGAAAGACTTATTTATCGGTACTTGCAGAATATAAGTTATTGTTGTTTATAATCTAAATAGAGTTGAACACACCATTGGTATGATTGTAGAATGATGTTTAAGCAGGCTCATCTTGGCTATGGAAAATGATATAGTTTCAACTCAATATGCTAATACGTTTTGTGTATATTGAACAGGACCATTGTTGGGTTTATTGTCTTTATACTGACTATATAAGACGATTAACATCTAAATGATTATTATGAGTTTTTGTCCTTTTAATCCTGGTATAAATAATAAATACATATATTTAGTGTATAGCATTTTGATTTACAAAGGAATGAGACCTTTTACGGGTTAATAATCTCAGTAAATGGGATGACTACACTACATGTTTAGTGAATATTAGTTTATTCACGGAATCGATGTCCTGTAATAGGGATTGATGATATCCCCTTGATTAAGCTTATAAGTTTTGATTATGTCAAACGCTGTAGGTGGACTTTATGTCTGAATATCAAATGATTTAAGTGTAAGGTCTCAATGAATTATAAAGATATCGATTAAATATAGATATCAACAATTATCTCATCGATGGATATCTAAAATCTTAACGTGGGGAGATTAGTAAGCATTTAATAACAAAAAGCTCAAAATATAATTTTGTAGATAAGGACATGAGTACAATTATAATTCTTTAGTGGACTGAGTTGTAATTTATGGAACTGGAATTCTAATTTCGGTCAAATTAGGGTTTCTTATTTCCATAAGAAGTCTATTTCTTGTTTCCTTCTTAAGGTCCGTATTGTAGCCTCTAAATATACGCTATTGCTCTCTAGAAGAATGACATGAGAAATCTCATTTTTTTAGAACAAAGAGAATTCGCAGAAGAGGCCCATATCCATGTACAAGTTCATGCATAGAGGAATATAGTAGAAGGTCTTAAGATTCTTAAGATGCTGTAAGACCGAGATCAAATCAAAGATATCTCATAAGTATGGTTCTTGAATCATCATTATCTAAAGTTATTTCCGTTGTAATCTGTATGCAATATCTAGGGATATTGACGGCTATCTCCAACACCAATGGCATACAAAATATACCCTTGTTCTTGATTGACATCTCTCCTATGTGATCTTGGTTCCAAATTAAAACAAACAAATAGTTGCAGAAGACATGATAGGAAGGTGTCATCTCATTTTGATGAGTCTAATCACTAGGCCAAGTTCTATTCTTCCCACAAATAATGCTCCCTACTTCATCCCAAATAATCTCAACATTTTTTTCATTTATAACATCATCATCCTTCTCATGAATTGGGTACCTTGCATTTGGAGTGCAAGGGATTTGTAAAAAACCGTATAGTAATTAGGAGAAATGGTGAAATGCTTTCCCTGCACATATGCCCAGTAAAAGCTCTTGGTGACATGATATTTGTTACAATAAAACTCTTTAACCCAATCAACAATCACCTCACAATTTAAAATGTACAAGGCAAACCATCTCCGATTCTTTAACCAATTGCATATTAGTTTTCCATGGTAGCTAGGTTGATTGCTTTTTCCATAATCAAAGTTTTTTTCCAAAAGAATGGTTCAAACATACTTGAATTATCCTCAACATGAAATATGTGGGTATTAATTGAGGCGGAAGAGGAGGATGCACGTGACGCACTTTTCTTCCATGGATGATGCATGCCACACTGATGGGTTTAACCTTAAGTTCTATTACCAAAGGTCCAAGCCAAACAAGGCCCAACAAAAAGTCAGAATTTCTAGTTGCATCACCACAATTGTCTTCCAGCTACATTGACCTACAACTCCGCCAACCAATGCTATAATTATACTTCAACTCTCTTGAGATATAAGCATAGATTTCCTTGAAATGCAAGGTATGTTGTTAGCTAATTAGTCTATTTAAGGACTAGTAATCTTCTTAAATGGACTTTGAAGTTAGAAATGAAATGAGTTCTTCTCTTTAAATTGTGTTCTTTTCTATGGTGTGAGACCAAGACCCCCTTTTAATCCCTTGCGGATCTCTACCCAGCATCAATTGGTATCGGAGTTTAATGACATAAAAGTGCTAGGAGCATTGGATAAGTTGAACCACATGACCAAGCATTCATACAATCCATCTTTAGTCTTGAATGTTGTCTTCCATTCATCATCTGGCCAAATACGGATCTGATGATATCCACTCTTGAGATCAATCTTGGAAAAGACTATGATCTAGTCCTCATTTCTAGCATGTCCTCTATCTGAGGTATTGGGAATCGATACTTAATGGAAATCTTTTTTATCACTCAATTGTCAATATACATTTACTAAGAACCATCTTTCTTGGTTATTAGGAGGGCCAAAACTGCACAAGGACTCATGCTTTCACGAATTTAGCCCTTTGAAGGAGTTTTCAACTTGCCTTCTCAATTCTGTTTGTTTAGTGGGGCTCATGGGATAAGTAGGTAAATTAGGAAGGGAGGAACTAAGGACTAAGTCAGTAAGATGTTGAATGTCTCGCATAGATGGCAGTTCTTTTGAAAGTTCTATTAGAGTCGAGTCTTTAAAATCATGGAGCAAAGACTTGATTTCTGCAGGTAGTGAAACTTCATTCCCATTATTTGATTCTCTGAATTCTTTTATAACAAGAGCATACATAACTCCTTACCAACCATGATGAAGATGCCCACGAATCAGAGCATGTTGATGAAGAGTATGAAGTTGAAACTGTTGGAAGTAGGTGGGTCTCGTGGATAGATTTTAAAAAAAAACTTTTGACCGACTTGACACAGGGATCAACTATCCATAAGACCAAAACCCAATCCAGGATGCATTACCCTCAATCTCGTGACCATGTACAGTAAATATTCTACCAACACTGAACATCCATAATAATCTACAACATGCAAGAAGTAGATCATACCTTTGGAGATCCGCAATGCTCTAATGGATTTCTTCAACACCTCTTAGCTTTCCATGCTATGACCCGAATTGGATTTCTTTTCTCAAGAAGAGTGGTGGAATCTTCAGGAGAAATCCCAACTCGAAGCTCCAAGGAACTAGAAGAGAGAAGGAGAGAGAAACTCGTGCAACTCTTGCACGAAAGGGTTTTGGGCGTGAGGGAGAGTCATATTGGACGTCCAAGAGATTTTACAGACTTTCAAATCTCTCCCTTGTCTAATTGAAATAGAAGTCTTACTTCCAAAGCAATTAGTAGCTTTCTCCTTTCCAAACTCTTATTTCTAGGGTTCAAGTCGGATTAGTGTTTTCCAATATCTTGGGCTAGCGTGAAGACCACTAGGGATTCCTTAGAAAGCTGGCTCCAACTGGAACACCGCGACCCCACATCTCATGTGCAATCCGGGCCCACAGTTAATTGCAAATAACACCACTATATAAATGCAATTGCACTCTAGTCTTAGGAATAAATTACAATGAAGACCCTAAACTTCCCAATTACCACAAGTAGGCCCCTCTATCAATATCCGTGGATCAATTGGAATAAATCCGTCTCTTCCAATCTAAGTTCCACATCTTATTATCCTTAAGCCCCAATTAATCACAGTAATCATCAGTACCATCCAATTAACTCTTAATTGAGATGGGTGCGCACTTACTAATGACAAATCCATTAATTGGCACAAGGGGATAATAGAGATAGATTCCATCTTGATCATTCAACGTTCCCACAGTTCTACTACCACATACCCAAGACACCGAGGTGTTAACCTATAGTCGGCCTCACTTATTGGTGACTCAAAGCAAATGAATAGATAGAAACTTGAGTTCGTCAATGTCTCAGGATTGAGAGCCTATTGCTAGGGAATTATGAGAGTATACCTTATTATTGAGACGGAATTCCATAAGGTGCACCTCATGGTCCTTCAATACATCCAATGTACCAGCACCGTGATCCAGAATCTTACATTCTGATGATCGAGACAAATCACACTATCTCATAGTGATCAAAGTGCTGCAACCTTATCAAATGAGATGCCCAATCTCATTACTGGTTGTGAAGCTATTTTAAGTATAAGATTTGTGACATATATCTCCCGTGTGTGGACCTCATCCATGCACATATATCACATCTAATATACTAATGGGATCCGGTTCAACTCATGAACCATTATGTCATACGTATTGGTCATGTGCATGAAGTAGTAAAATAACATTCATCTCATGAAAGTAAAGCATGATTTTATTGAGAAATAAAGAAATTAATCAATTTATTACATCAAATGATGGATTGAGTCCACAAAAACTAACAGAAACTTGTTTTGAAGAGCAAATACCTCAAACTAACCAAGAAGATCATTCCTTCTATCAAGATAAAAATGAAGGAAGAACATTATTCATTAATTAATAGCTCACTACTCCTCAAGAAGAGGCTGCAGATGTCACAACCCAAGCCCAGAAATCGGGGGTTAGTAAAAACCTAATCAATGACACACGTACTCCCGTGCACGCACACCTATACCTAGTCTAAGTGTACACACACAAGGGATATTCACACGTGCAAGCAAGATGTACGCGGAATCTGTAAGTATCATTGCATAACCAAAACATATACAGAAAAGAATCATAACTACGAAAGATTATAATAATTACAAAATGTACAAACAAAACGGGAACAATTGCTAAGGGCAAAAATACAAGGCATAACCCAAAACCCTGGTACAGAAATTTATGTAGGCCCCATATGTATAAGATAAGAAATTGATGCCATGCTAGACCGTTCTCTGAGGGAGGGATCAAATCCACTCCTCTAACCCTGATTGGGTCTCCCGGACCTCTCTTGGAGTTTGGCCGACCGACGAGGGGTCGGTAGAGGGATCTGAGCCTGCAACACCAAGAACAACTAATGAGTACGACGACTTAATATAGCATAAGCAACAATAAGTTAACACACGTTGTGTCTCGAGAATAGTTAACAGTTAACAATTAACCACACATAGAGATCATGTTCGTATACTAGGCAGGTCGTGCATAATAATAAGCATGTTTTTAGAACCATGAAATAGATAAACTGGCTAGGTGGCTACTACATTTGTTATATTCTCCTTATCGAGAGCAGTTAGGACGAGAACACCATCGACCAGGCCAGGGTATGAATGGGTCTCTGGTTTCCAGTGTCCAAAATCTCAGGACAGGAGCACTTTGCAGAGGCAATAAACAGTCTACGCCAAAGTCAACCCCGTGGGGTATCCTGAGGCTGAGGCTGAGTAGAGCCAGACAGACAGGATCGGTCATATCGTATGATGCCAGTCAATCAATGTCAGTCAATCGGTCAGGCAGTGCAGTATGGTGCAATATACGTTAGTAAGCAATACAGTGTGTACATCACACAAAGAAATCACTAATCTTGCCATATCATTACAAGCGAACAATTACAAGTCAAACAAGAATAAGAACATAAAAGGGAATAACCGAAAGCAATATGCAATGCAAGTCAAGTTATTACTCTGAATCAAGGTTGTTTACTAGCCAATCCTAAGCTAGTTGTCGAATGTTTCTAACCGTGTATGATGATGTAGTTTTAAGTTATTCGATACACAGTTGTTCATTTCGTAAGTGTTGTAATGTACCGATAAACGTGCATCAAAGTCCCTTAAACTAACACCCATGGGGAGATGCTTAACAAATGAACAACACACATGAATGAGTCACAGCCCTAAAGACCATTCATGCGATTCTTACATTCCATTGGGCAAGTTCAGGTTATCTACATTCTAGCTCGAAGGCCCTACCAAGTCTATTTATTAATCCTATCCTTTTTATTCATTTCTCAGGGGTTGTATGGCTCAGCCGTAGGTGAATGTACGGCTTAGCCATAGGCATCTTACGGCTTAGCCGTAATATACACTACGGCTCAGCCACGGTTCCCTTTACTGTTCATCCACATTTACGATTTAATCGTATTTTGTTCTACGGCTCAGCCGTGGTTTGTTCTATGGCTAAGGTATGGCTTAGCCGTAACACATTTCACGGTTTCAACATGGCTTGACCATAGAAGGTCATCTGGATTTTTAATGCTCAGGAAATCAAGCCATAAACTGACCTACGGCTAAGTCATGGCTAGCCTACGGCTTAGCCGTAGCCTTACAGTAGTGTAGGAGTTGATTTTTCAGCTCTCAGGACATTGAGCAGTAAAACCTTACGGCTTAGCCGTAAGTTTCAGGTGTCCAGTTTCTGAACCTGTTACATAACAACTGGAATTTGGATACAAAATGGAAACAAGATAACAATAAGTGCAAACTAACATACAAGGGCTGTAAATCATCAAACCATGCAGGAGTAATAAGAATAAAAACAATCAAATCATTATCATCAAATGTTCATCCAAATTATGCTTTTACTTGCCTTAACTGGAATCTAACATGTGAACAGTTGTTCTAAGGCTCAAATCCGATGACAACCCACTGTTCTAACACCCATGCATGTAAAAGAAGAAGAAAATGTTGAACACACGTAGTAACTAACGAGAAGAAGAAAGAGAAGAAGAAGAAAACCAAGAAAGAGAAGAAAAAGAAAACCAAGAACCCAACTTACCTTAATCCACATGAGAAAAGGTTTGCAAACTAGGTGCACAAGATTTCCTTTTCTTAGACTTGATCAATAAGAAGAAACAAGAAGAGAAGAAACAACGAGAAAAGGAAGGAGAGAAACCAACGTGATTAAAGAAAAGAGGGAGAGAGTTGGTGGATATATATAAGATAAGGATTGACACAATTATATAAAAGTCCAACAGCTTACAAGAATTACAGTTCAAGTCAAACAACTATCCAACAGATGCAAACGAAGTCGTTTGCGTGCGAGTCAATTACAGGAGTTCATGAGCTTGGTGAGATACACATGTTGACACCAAGATGATGCATAGCTGATAACGTCTTACAAATTCTAAAATTACGAAAAAGGGCTCATGTCTACCTAAACCATGTTAAACTCAACCCAAGTACCTATCTATGACTTGGAACAGAATTCAAAACAATAAAACAACATTCACGAAACTAATCTACTGGAAACTAACCACAAAAAGGGTTAATTAACCAGGTTAAGCTAAGCCGGACTGTTACAGCAGATTGGAGGAGAATCAACATATTTCATTCTAAAGTAAAATGTTGTGATAGCTTTTGTGATCTCATTTTTTATGGAAGAAGTGCAATGAATGTTGTATCATAAGACAAACTCAAGCTCACAACAGAAAGACACCCAAACACAAACAAGGTTACTTGGGTGAATGAAGTAGCAATCCCCATGAACAAGCGATGTTTGGTGACATTCAAACTTGGTGATTATGTAGACTTAGTTTGTTATGATATCATTCCCATGAATGTTACTCACATTCTATTGGGAAGACCTTGGTTCTTTGATAATAAGGTTCAAAGTGATGGTGAAGCTAATATTTACACCCCTTTTTTTGTTGTTGGGAGCTTCAGTTTGTCGATTACTTCTTTTGATAAAACATTGATTGCGCTCCCTCCATCAATAATGTGATCACATAATTTATCATGACACTTGACCTTGGAATGAATATGTTAGTTCGCCTCCAATCTATAGCCTCTTCTTTAATAGTAGTGAGGAGTTGATGAGTGCATTATGTTGTTCATTTATATTTCACTTAATAGAAAGAATGATCTTCTTAGTCAGCTAGAGGTATTTTCTCTTCAAAAGGAGTTTTCACTTCAAAGTCTTCATCAACATGTTCTAATTTGTATGCATCTTCATCATGGTTGGCAAAGTGACGTTATTGCACTTGTGCATTCAGAAGTATAGTGCCCTTTGCATTCACATTGAAAATATTCAACATCTTTTCACCGTCGTGAAGAATTAACAACATTTACCCCTTATTGTCATGTGGTTGTGGCCTTGATTGATTTGGAAAGAGGACTTGGTGGCTAAAATTCTAAAGATGATCTTATGGAGTAGGATTCTAAGGAGGAATAGGCCATTCATAAGTTGTGTCAAGGACTCTCCTTTGAGGGGGTTTTTTGAAATGCCATAAGTAAGGGACCGTAAATACTATTCGATGTGATGTGCCTTGGGAAAAACCTCTTATACACCTTGAAAATTATGTGTGGTCATCTCTATAAATGTCTAGATGCAATCCTTGTTTATAACTAGAGATATCTTGGCGATCCGTCTCTAACAAGTTGCATCACACCAAGAGATAGTGGAACTTCTTGGTGTAGTCTTCCTCACTTGATTCTCCTTGTTTCCAATTGACTAATTAATCAGAGAGGGAATCTTGATAGACATTTGGCAAATACTTTTCTTCAAGTTTTGCTTTCATTTCTAGCCATGTGATAATGGAAGCCTTTCGAGGCATGCATTTTGGTCATCAATAGTCCAACACCATATTCAAGCTACATCCTTCATCTTCATTTTTACAAATGGAATATTCTTGTCCTCTTTCATATGGTACCAATCAAAATAATCTTCAAGAACCATGATCTAGTCGATTAGCATTTTCAAGTCCATATGTCCCATAAAATCTAGAGCGCCCACATTCACCTTCTTTGTGATATCACTTTGTTGGTTGTGATATTATCCTGGAACCATTTCTTCAAGTATGCACTGTATAAATTATTGACAAGTCCCTTGTGGTGCATCAGTGATTGAATGTTTCAAATGAGGTATATGTTTCGCATGATGGTCAACGCCATTACTATTTGAAGATCCTGGGTTGCCAATGTTCTGCGCACCTTGTGGAGTTGGGTTCAGTGTTGCTTCATTAAGATGCATTTCAACCATATCCATGAGCTCTATGATATAAATATCACGTTGTTGGTTTATGAACTTACCCCCTATAGGATGCTCCATTGCAAGTAGACATGTTGCTGGGACTATTGTAATTTTTATTTTTTTAATCCACTTTGTAAACTTTTTTTTAGTTCAGCAAGTCGGGCTTGTTCCCCTCCTAAGCCTACAAAGTGGGCTTATCACAACAATGAGTTGTCCATGGAAAAAGCTTAGCATCTAATATTTTTTGTTTATGAGTTGAGCTAAACCTAACATGGATTCTAACCCACAAAAGATGCTAAATGTCTCACATTTAAGTGGGACACGTGAAGGGGTTCTCGGGTATGATGCAACAAAAGAATAAAAGAAGTCTTTGCCCCTTTTCACCACTTTTAACAAAAAGAGATGAGAAAGGTGGGAGGGAGGTCTTCTAGAGAGACCCCTTTCAATTTCAAGTTGAGTTTGACAATGAGTAAATGGAGTAGGAGGTGCTACTGGTGATTGAGGAGGCTGAGAATAGGCTTGCAATCATCATTGGAGAAGATGGAAAGAGGTGTTTTATAGGCGGTGATGGCAAGACGATGGCAATGGTGGGATGATGTGGTGCGTCTCGGCGGAAACAGGTATGTAGAGTTTTCTTTTTCTTTTTTCTTTGGTTGATAGGTGATGATGGAGTGAGCCTGTGCTAGGATGATGAAAAGAGTACAGTGGCGGGCTGATGGTGAAGATGATTTTGATAATGGTAGAGTGAGTGGAGGTAAATTTGATAAAGGGATAGGATCACAGCAGTACCTTGATCTTTGATCGGAATGCAGACCATTCTAGGAGAAGAGAAGCATAAACCAAAAGAAAAAAACAAAAATGCTTTCAAATCGCAAATCATTCAACCTCGTCCAAACCTTTCCAACCATTGCACCTACCCCTAACCTCAATTAACACCTAACCACATGAAGTCTGTCACCATAACCCCAGCCAGCTAGCCGGTACCCTAAACCCCTACACATCCTCGACATTACCCCAAATCCCATTCCAAAAAATAAAAAAATAAAAACAAAAAAAAAAAGAAGAAAAGAAAGGGAAGGAGAAAGATCGAATAAAAAAGTGCATATCTAGTTTTGGAATGGCTTCAATAGTCCAGCACCATCCCACCTCATATGCACCCTTTCATTAACATTGACATCATCCTTGTTGTCACCCACTATTGTCGTCGGCATCATCTAAGCCACAGCACTAGCTCTTCTCACCTCCTCTCTTGCCTCCAACTTCAAACAACAAAGAAGACCAGGCTAGAAACCCTTTTATGTTTTGTTGTCTCATCAAAGAAAAGAAACAAAGTCTTCTCTTATTGATGAGCAGAATGTAAGGGACACAGGTGACAAGTGAGTGTTACTTTTGCCTTCCTGAAGTTATGGTGCATTGAAGCACTAAACATTTCTGTGCTCCCACCTTCCTCACAAGTGGCATTGGGTCCAAGTGGTACAACTTGGTTTAAGACCTACCTACATACAAGCCTAAACCTATTTTATGTCTAGGTAAGGCCCGGGTCTGGCTCAACCCAATCTGTTGAGATAAAAAATAAAAAAAATAGTAGCATGTATACACACAGTAAAGCATTTGGTAGAGCCAGGTTCACCGACCAACAACGGACTATTTATATCACCGAACTCATGGACATAATGGATAGGGTCAAAAGGTGTCTTGATGATACAATAAGGTGTTAGAGGTAGCCACCATAACCCCTACATATTGTGTATAGATTACTGTAGAAATAACTTTAAATGATGATAACTCAAAAACCATACCTACTAGATGTCTCTGATTTTATCTCGGTCTTACAGCAACCCAAAAATCTCAAAACCTACTACGGTATTGCTCTATGCCCGAACTCACACCAAGGTGTGGGCCTCTTCCACAATTTCTCTTTCCTCTAAAAAATGTGATTTCTCTTGTATGTTTCCTAAAGAGCAATAGCACATTCTTATGGGCCACAATAAGGACCTTAAGAAGGAAACAAGGAATAGGTTTCTTATGGAAATAGGAAACCCTAATTCGACTCAAATTAGAATCCTAGTTCTATAAATTACCATTTATTCCACTACAGAATCATAATTGCATTCATGTCCATATTATCAAAATTATATTTTGAACTTCCTGTCATAAATGCTTATTAATCTCCCCACATTAAGATTTCAGATATCCATCGATTAAATAATTATTGATAATTATATTTAATTGATATCTTTATATATCTTTGAGACCTTACATTTAACTTATTTGATATGTCAGACATAAAGTCTACCTATAAGTTTGATATAATCAAAATTTATAAGCTTCATCAAGGGGGTATCAGCAATCCCTATTGCGGGATGTGGATTTTGTCAATAAACTATTATCCACAATACACGTAGTGTAGTCATCCAATTTACTGAAATTATTGACCTATAAAAGGTCTCACTATTTTGTAAATTAAAATGTTAAAAACTAAATGTATGTGTTTATTATTTATATCAGGATTTAGAGTACAAATACTCATAATAACCATTTGGATGTTAATCATCTTATATAGTTAGTATAAAGACAATAAACCCAAAAGAGGTATGTTCAATACACACAAAGCGTACTAGCATAACGAGTTGAAACCATATCATTTTCAGTAACTAAGACAAGCCTGCCAAAACATCTTGCTCCAATTGTACTGATGGTGTGTCCAACTCTATCTAGATTGTGGATAATAATAACTTATATTCTATAAGAACCAACAAACAAGTCTTCCATTTGTAACTTGAACTCTACACACCAACTTGTCTACTTTACAAAATAAAAGACACATACATTTATAATAAAAAAACAGTGCGATCATTTGCCATAAAAATTCTCATTAAGATGAAAAAATAAACTTTACTAATAAATAAATGAATCAATCAAAGAAAAATACATAAAAGTATGTTTTTAGTATAAATTTCTAGCAGTCTCCCATTTATACTCAAAACCATGCTGAATGTATTTCAACACATTCAACCCCATGCCCTCCAAATGAGTATTAAAGCTCTTAGCTGGTAAGCTCTTTGTAAAAGGATCTGTTAGGTTGTCCACCGATACAATCTTAGTCATAATTATATCACTCCTCTGTATGATTTCTCGTATGAGATGATACTTACGCTTGATGTGCTTACCCTTCTTATGTATCCTAGGTTCCTTTGCATTAACAACTGCACTGACATTATCACAATAAATATTATAGGTGATTTTACTGAAGGTACCACTTCTAAATCCATCAAGAAGTTTCTGAGCCAAGCTGCCTTCTTAGTTGCTTCAAAAGTTGTCACATAAATGGCTTCCATGGTAGTGTTAGTAGTACATGATTACCTGATACTCCTCCAACTTATGGCTCCACCTCCCAAGGTAAATGCAAATCCTAAGGTCGACTTTCTAGTATCATCATCTATCTAGAAGTCTGAGTCTGTGTACCTAATGGTATCAAACTCTTGGCCTGGTAACTCAGCATATAATTTCTAGTCCTTTGAAGGTACTAAGTATATGCTATAGTGCATTCTAATGTTCTCTCCCTAGATTAGACTAATATCTGCTAACCACACCAATGACAAAACTAATATCAAGTCTAGTACATAGCATTCCATACATGAGGCTTCCCACTGCCGAAGCATAAGGTACTTCATTTTTTCTGTCTCATAGGGTGTCTTAGGACATTGATCCTTGGATAAAGTAATTTCATACCTAAAAGGAAGAACTCATTTCTTGGAATCTAGCATGCAAAATGGGCAAGAATGGCATCAATATAAACTGCTTGAGTTAAGCCCAACATTCTTTGTTTACGATCTCACAAGAGCTTGATCCCTAGAATGTAACTAGCTTCTCCTTAATCCTTCATATCAAACTGACTGCTCAACCGTACTTTGACTAAAGACAACACCCTAACATTGTTCCCAATGAGTAGGATGTCATCTATATCAAGTAGTAAGAAAACTACCACACTGTCATTGCATCTTTTATACACATGGGATTCATCAAGGTTCTACTTGAAACCATAAGATTTAATGGTTTGATCAAAATGAATGTTCCAAGATCTAGATGCTTAAATGGACCTCTTAAACTTGCACAACATGTGCTCATGGCTTTCAGTTACAAATCCATGTGGTTGCACTATAACGATATACTCATCAAGATTTCCAGTAAGGAAAGCTGTCTTGACATCCATTTTTGAATTTTGTAATCAAAATGAGAAACAATAGATGAAAGAATCTGGATGGATTTCAGCATGGCTACTGGTGAGAAATTCTCCTCATAATTGATTCCTTCTTTTTTAAGTAAACCCTTGCGCTACAAGCCTAGCTTAAAGGTTTCAACCTTTCCATTTGATGAGTCCTTAAAAATGCATATTTTCATATATATATTTTAGACCATTTTAAGGACTTATTGAGTCTAAAGAGCCTCATTTAGTGTGATATCATGGTTTCATGCAATTATACATCGTTGTAGTACATTTCTGCATAATTTGTTTAAAAATCACACTTTTTGCATGCATTCATGAAACCTGCCATTTTTGAAAAGTATATTTTTGGAAAGTTTTGTGAAAATTTATGTTCTCAAGAAAAAATTAAATTTTCATCATCATTAGTTCATTCACATAAAATCATGAAAAATGGTGTGCATTTTTGTTGTCATTTCATGAAATATGGGCTCATAGTCATGTATTTGTGATTTTAGGGTTAAAATTGTCTTTTCACATGAATTCACATTTGTTTTGGAGGAAATTGATGATATGGGTCCCATTTGTAAAGAATTGAGGCAAAGAAATCATTTTCAAAAGAAAGGAGAGAAGAATTGAAGAGAGGGAAGAAATTAGGAAAAAATTGCAAAAGTTGGCTTTATGGTACCACACACACACATGAACATGTATAGGGTACACTTGTAGAACATCTTAGATGGGGTCCATTTATTTCTTGCACATTTTCAAGATATTTTCAAGAATATTTGAAGAATGTCTCATCAAAGATGGAGAAAAAAAACCAATAGGAGTTATTCTTTGAGAAGAAGAAGAATTGAAAAAAAAATAAAAATAAAAAAAATATCCAAGAGGGATCCCATGCCCAAACAAGGATATGGATCAGATTTTTGGCTGAAAAAATAAAGGAAAAGAATCAAGAGACTTATCTCAAAATCTCTCAAAAGATCTTTTTGAGTTTGAAGCAAACAAGGAGTACTTTCTAAAAAAGGTAAGTTGACAAAGCAAGAGATAAAAAAGGAAGTTCTACACCTCATGTGGGCCAAGTTTGATTCTAAGAGAGAATTGTTATCCCTAACTTCTCTTTCAAGAGATCTCAATGTGAGGTGGCAAAGACAGAAAGAAAGAAGAAGAAAAAAAGGACTGCCAAATAAAGAAAGAAAAGAAAAGACAAAAAAATCCAGCCATAGGAATTCATGCCCAATCCTCTTGTGGAGCCCATGTGTTTTCAACTTTTTATTATCTTTTAGGATTCTATCATATCAAGTAAAGATGGAAACTTTAGGGGTTGAAAAACTATAAATAAGATACTCGTCTAGCAATCTAAGGCATGAAAGAGACAACCTCCTCTCTCTAGCTCTCTCCCTCCACTCTCTTCATATCTTTCTACTCTATAATTTCTCTATTCAAGCGGCTCTCTCCAACTTAAAGCTTCCACTAGAAGAGGATCTTTCATCCTATATCATATCCAGTAAAAGTGTGTGTTTTTGTTTCCTTTATTTACATCTTTTAACTTCTTTGATAATGAATACTTGATGTTTGTTTTTAACCTTGTTGTTCTTGGATTCACAACCCAAAGAAGCCTAAGAACATGATTTGAGTAAACATAATCTAGGATAAAAGAAGAATTTAGGAAAAGAAAAAAAATTCATACACTTCCACACATTTAAATGACTTGTTTTCCACACATTTAAATTTCTTATTTTTCACACATTTAAATTACTGTATTTCCAT
Organism: Sextonia rubra; assembly: GCA_037013555.1. Taxonomy (NCBI): domain Eukaryota; kingdom Viridiplantae; phylum Streptophyta; class Magnoliopsida; order Laurales; family Lauraceae; genus Sextonia; species Sextonia rubra. Next base: position 74,658,403 of record JASUAD010000001.1, read on the forward strand.
ACATTTAAAATCTTGCACATTTATATATATATATATTTTTGCACTTTATTTTAGTTTTCTGCACTTTTTATCTTCATGCATAATTTTTCTTTTGAATTGTTTATTGCTGTAGGCTGCATTAGATATATGCATATCTCACTTTTCAATCATGTTTAATGGTGATGATTATGTTCAATTTGGAAATCAGCTTTTCAGGTTTGCTAAGTTCCATGAATCTGAATTAATTAAAACAGTCCAAAAATTATTCTCAACAAGGTTCATGTTTGATGAATTTTGGAAAATCTAATTTGTACATGTTTATATCAATCAAATGCTTAATATTTACAACTGTTTTACATCTGAATTCAGACCTAAAAAATCATTGAAAATAGTCCAGATTTTTGTACAAAAAATATTCTCAATTGGGTTACATGTTGGATGATTTTACAGAGACAGATTTGCACATGTTTTAACAGCTGAATGCTTGTGTTTTCAATAGTCTTTTAAACTTGAAATCAGATTTGAACTGCACTTTAAAACAGTCCAAAATAGTTCTGAAACTGTAGTGAATGATGGCCCATATTTAAGGTGATTATTTTATGTTGCTGTCAATTGTTTAAATCAACCTTTAGAAACTAATTTTCTTTGATTAAAGGAAGAAGTTTCAAATCTGAAACATGACTAAATCATCCCCATGAAATCTGGTTTTTGAAGTAAACAAGGTCTGCCATGATACAAACATACACACCCCATTCATCCACTCATTCATGTAGTTTTTCTTTTTTTTAGTCTGCATTCATACATCATAGATTAGTTTAGGAAAGTTTAGTTTCAGATTCTTATTTTTATTTTTAGAAAGATTCTCATGTGTATAATCTAGGATAGATTTCTTCTTAATTTAGGAAGTTGTTGTATTTTAATTGATTTGTATAATTGTATTGTATGTTGTTTTAGAAACTTGTTTAGCATTACATGACTACTAATTTGATTTTTGTTTCCATTTAAAGTTTTTTCTAAACTTAATTTTTTTTAATGGGATTTAGAAGTTTCTTTTGTTTTTAGAAAGAGTAGATTCTTAACTTAGTTTCTAGTTTAGGAAATTTTTGTTTCTTTCGCTTTTGTTTATTTTGTTTCTAACATTGTTTAGTTTAGTAAGTTTCTAATTTAAGTTTTGTTTTATTAGAAGCTCTAATGTGTGTTTCTTTTATAGAGATTTTAGTTTTTTATTTTTAGGAAGTTTTAGAATTAGGATTTTTAATTTAAGAATTGTTGTTGTAATTGTTTAATTTTTGGAATGCATATACTTGTTAGATTTTAAATTAGGATAGTTTTAGAATTTAATTAGGCAGGTAACAAGTTGAAAACTTCTTTAAACATAGCTCCCTATGGATTTGACCTCATACTTACCGGGATATTACTACATCGTAACTTTACACTTGGAGTTGACAAAACTGTTTTTGGCGCTGTTGCCGGGGAGCTCCATTAAATGTAACTTTTCTAACTTTCCCTATTTACATTGCATAGTGGGTGTGGTTTCTTTTTGCCATCTTTCTAGAAATAGGAGGGCATGCATGGAACGATGAACCGGCCTCAATTAGAATAGGAAAGTGCATGGATAGTTAGAAAGTCACATCACAGTTATTTTTAGAAACTTTCTAAAATTGGAAAAAGTTACCGTTTTTCAACTTGTTATAACTCCTTTAGGGAGAAAACACACCAAAAGTGATCTAATTGTTGTCCTTAATCTTCTCAGTGCAAAGAAGGCATTTGCCCTTGTAAAGCGCAATAGCTTGTCTGTTTAGGAACCTAGTCCTTCAGACGGGTCCAATTGTAACTCTACCACTTTCTGGTGGCTAACCTGGCTGAGTTGGTTTCATAGGACCGGATTAGAAAACTCAAGGAAACTTTTCAACCTTAGAGAGTTATTTAGATTCTAGGTTTTTCTCATTTTTTAAAATAAAAATATGAAAAAATCCCTCAAAATTCCAAAAAGAAAGGACAAGCCCTCTCAACCAATCTGGCAAAGAGGACCAGTGCATACATTAGAAAGGAAAGAATCTCCTAGACCCTCAAGTCCTTCAATATTTTCTCAACTGGCAGGTGGGTTCGGTAATAATGATGCCTAACTTAGGGATGGAAATAACAATGGGGACCGTAGTGGAATGGAGTTTAATCAGCCACCTAGGACTTTACATGATTACTTGAACCCTGTATGTCAAACCACACCCTCATGTATAGTGATGCCCTAATAATAAGTCAATTTGAGATCAAACCGGGCGTGATCCAACTTTGACCTAAGTTTCATGGGCTTGACTCTAAAAGTGCATACTTGCATTTAAAAGAATTTGATGAAATATACTCAACACTTTAGTTACAGAATGTAGTGCCAGATGTAATCAAACTTTGATTATTTTTGTATTATTTGAAAGCCAAAGCAAAGACTTGGCTCCATTCTCTTAGACCAACTTCAATTAACACCTGTAAAGGCCTAGAGATTGAATTTTTGAAAAAAAATTTTCCACAGCACAAGACCAGCACTTTAAAAAGGGAGATTATGATGTTCAAACAAAATCTCAAGGAACCCTATTATAAGTGTTGGGAAAGATTTAATGAATTAATCCCTACATATCCTCACCACAGATTTGAAACATATTGTCTCATTGAAATTTTTATTGAGGGGTTTAGCTCCTGATACCTGTTAATTTATTGAGATGATGTGCAATGGTCAATTCGTTCAAAAGCAAATTGATGAAACGTGAGAATTTTTGAAATTAATGGCCGAAAATGCACAAATATGGGCCTTGTCTGATGGGGTAGATCAGTCTAGGTCATTGAACCAGTCTAAGGGAGGAGGAATATGTCAATTCAATAATCAAACTAAAATCCAAGCCAAGCATGCTGCACTTACAAGAGAAAAAAAACCCTAAAACTTGGAAAGATCAATGATATAGTCATGGTTTGTGGCATTTGTGCTTCTGAAAAATCACATTTTAGCATACTATCCAACTAGACCTGCATTACAGGAAGTGATTCAAGAACAGGCTAACACTTTGAACTCTTTTCAAATGCCATTTAATACAAATACCATGGGGAACACATATAATCCTTCGTGGTGGAACCACCCCAATTTTAGTTGAAGAAATGGACCCAATGCTACACTTGAGTATAATCCCCAAAGACCATCAAATTCTGGTGTATACGTGCCCCCATAGCATAATATATCTTATGCACCACAAGCTCGGAATAGGTCATTGGAGGAATCACTCAACATGTTAGTACAATCTTAGCAGCAGTTTATGCAAAACTTGCAAAATAATCAACAAAACATTCAGAATAACTAGTAGGCTATTCAAAAGAATCGACAGGCTATCCAAAGGTTACTCCTATCGAATAAATCAAATGTAGCCTTCAAGTTCAAGGGAAAGGAACCTTTCCAGCATAACCTCTTCCGAATCCAAAAAGCCAGTTTGAACTGAACAACATAACTAACCCAAGCTATCAGGAGCATGTTTAGGCTGCCACTCCACATAGTGGAAAAGAACTTCATGAGAATCCAAAAAAAGATAAACAACATGTCTCCTCGGATTTGAATAGGAAGATTGATGAAAAGGATAACACTAAGGTAAAGACTACTATTGACATTGAAAATAGTTCGGACCTTACTATTCCTCAATCGGTTGCCCCTTTTCCTCTGACGTTGACTCAACCCAAATAGAAAATCTCAAACCAAGAAATTTTGGATGTTCTTAAAGAGGTGAGAATCAATATCCCTCTATTGGATGCAATTAAACAGGTCCCCACTTATGATAAATTCTTAAGAGATATTTGCACTACTAAGAATAAGGTTCATGTTCCCAAGAAAGCATTCCTCATTAAACAAATACGTGCATACCTACCTCAAACCACTTTTCCTAAATACAAAGATCCGGGATGCCCCACCATTCCATGTGTCATTGGAAATCACCGGATAGGTTAAGCTTTACTAGATTTAAGAGCAACTGGGAATTTATTACCTTACTTGGTTTATTTGTAATTGGGGCTTAGCAAGCTAAAACCAACCAAAACTACTCTTTAACTCGCCAATCGATCTGTTAAGAAGACGAGGGGGTTAATAGAGGATGTTTTGGTACAAATTGAGCATTTTTTCTTTGCAGTAAATTTCTATGTGCTAGATACAGAACCAATACAGAATGAAAGTGGCGAAATTTCTTTCATTCTAGGAAGGCTCAAACTTTCTTTTGGGAACATGACCTTGGACCTCAATATCTTTCAAATGTGCAAACAGCCGAGAGATTGTGAGACCAACCATCATGATGTAGACTTAATTGGTACCTTGTTGAGGATGATCTTAAGGATGCATTAACTCCCTAATTGCACTGATGTTTGAGGCCAAAGAGGACATGGACTCTCTTGAGGAATTGAAAAATAATACTATTGAAAATTCCCATGTAGTATGGCAACCCCGTTTTGAGGGGCTTGTACCAATTGGTACGCTAACTTTTCCATCTTAGGTGAAACCACCTCAACATGTGTTGAAGCCCCTCCCATTGAACTTATGATATGCTTACCTTGGGGACAATGAAATATATCCTGTGGTTATTTCTTCACTGCTTACTGAGGACCAAGAAAATCAACTATTGAAAATGCTCAAAATGCACATGGGAGCAATAGCTTGAAATGTGGTTGACATCTAAGGAATTGATATACACATCACATCTACCTTGAAGATGATGCAAAACCATGTAGGTAGATGCAACGCTGGCTCAATCCTACCATGCAAGAAGTTTTTAGGGTTGAATTGCTTAAACTTTTAGATGTGGGTATAATCTATTCAATCTCGGATAGCCAGTGGGTCAGCCCTACCCAAGTTGTTCCAAAGAAAGTTAGTGTTACTGTAGTCAAGAATGCCTAGGATAAGATGGTCCAAACCCAAGTACCCACAAGATGGAGAGTATGCATTGACTACAGAAAACTAAATACATACACACATAAAGACCATTTCCCTTTACCCTTCATGGATCAAATTTTGGAAAGGGTAGCCGACCACTCCTACTATTGTTTTCTTGATGGTTATTTTGGGTATAACCAGGTTTAAATCACCCTAAAAGACCAAGAAAAAACCACATTCACATGGCCCTTTGGTACCTTTACTTATCGGCGAATGCCTTTTGGGTTATGTAATGCTCCAGCTACCTTTTAGCATTGTATGTTGAGCATTTTTAGTAATATGGTGGAGCGTATTCTTGAGGTCTTTATAGATGATCTCACTGTGTTTGGTGATACATTTGAGGATTGTTTGAGCAATCTAGAAATGGTTACTAGATACGAAGAAAAGAACCTTGTGTTAAATTAGGAGAAATGCCATTTCATGGTTCGCCGGGGAATTGTCCTTGGCCACATTATGCTAGAAAGGAGATTGGAAGTTGATAAGTCCAAAATAGATTTGATCACCAACTTACCCACACCAAAAACTGTAAGAGATATCAGATCATTCATAGGGCATACAAGTTTTTACAGAAGGTTTATTAAAGATTTTAGTTCTATATCTATACCTCTGTAACTTGCTCTCCAAAGAGGCAGAATTTGAGTGGATTGAGGTATGCCAAGAATCATTTGATAAATTAAAAGGCATGTTGACGTCTGTACCAATTATGTAGCCTCCTGATTGGTCTTTGCCCTTTGAGATCATGTGTGATGCTAGCAATTATGCAGTTAGGGCTATGTTGGGCTAGCATAAGGATAAGAAACCTTACGTGGTTTGTTATGCAAATAGGAGCTTAAATAGTGCACAGATCAACTATTCAACCCCTGAAAAAGAGTTACTGGCAATTTGCACTTGACAAGTTTAAATCCTACTTAATTGGATTCAAGATAGTGGTTTTCACCGTTCATTTTGCACTCAAATACCTTTTTTCAAAGAAGGATGCTAAGCCCAAACTCATCTGTTGGATCCTCCTACTCCAAGATTTAACTTAGGAATTAAGGATAAGAAAGGAGTAGAGAATGTAGTGGTAGATCATCTATCAAGGTTTGTCACTTCTGACACCCCTGATCCGACACTAATCCATGATAATTTCCCAGATGAACATTTATTTGCTGTCTCACAATCCCCTTGGTATGCTAATATCATGAACTATCTTGCCACGAGAAATATTTCTTATCATTGGAACAAGCAAGATAAAGACTCATTCTTTTCTTAGGTTCGACATTTTTCTGGGATGATCCAAATCGTTTCAAATACTGCCCTGACTAGATAATAAGAAGATATATACCTGATCGTGAAAAACATAGTGTCAACTCTTTTTGTCACACACAGGCATACGACAGCCACTTTTCAAGGAAAAAGATAATTCATAAAATTCTTCAAAGTGGTTTCTATTGGCCCACACTATATAAAGATGTCTACGATGTTTGCAAAGCCTGTGAATGATGCTAGAAATTAGATAGCATTTCAAAAAGGAATATGTTGCCATTAAACCCCATTCCGATTGTGAAGCTTTTTTATGTATAGGGCATTGATTTTATGGGTCCATTTCCCCTTATTTTTGGCTCTATCTATATCTTCGTGGCTGTAGACTATGTGTCCAAATGGATAGAAGTTATTCCCTATTGAAAAAATGATGCAAACACAGTCCTGAAGTTTTTGAAAGAAAATATTTTCTTTTGTTTTGGTACTCCATGTGCCATCATTAGTGATTGGGGTTCACATTTCTGTAATCGGACATTTCAGGTTGTGATGAAGCAATATGGGATAACCCATAAAATTGCTAGCCCTTATCACCCACAAACCAATGGGCAAGTGGAAGTATCGAATCAAGAAATATAAGAATTTTGGAGACTACAGTTAGCCCCAATCAAAAAGATTGGCCCATAAGGTTAATAGATGCTTTATGGGCTTACCAAACAGCTTTCAAAACTCTAATTGGAATGTCTCCATACTAGCTTATTTATGGGAAAGCATGCCACCTTCTGATGGAGCTAGAACACAAAGTTTACTAGGCCATAAAATAGTTCAACTTTGACATGGATAATAGGACCGAAAGGAAATTACAACTAAATAAATTAGCACTACAAGAAGCAGCACTTTGCTGACATTTTTAGCGACGGGTTCAAATTTTCGTTGGTAATAGCATAATTTTACCGTCAAAATAAATATAACATCGGCCCTAAAAATTAAAGAAACTTTTTACCGACGTTTATTATTAAACGTTGGTAAAAGTAGGATATTTACCGACATTTTATTTAAAATGTCGGTAAATAATAGATTCTTACCTACGTAATAGGTAAAATTCTTCGACAACTGTTAGGACATTTTAACTTATTGTTTAGAAAAAATTAAAATGAAGTAAATTAGTTTTGATGAATTATTAAACTTTTATGGAAAAATATTTTGTAGGTATTTTTTAAGTTCTATTTTTACCAACATAAATATAAAATCATTGGTAAAAATCTTATAACGAATTTTTTTGAAAAATGAAAAGAAGATAAATTATTACTAATGTGTTAATTTAAATGTCCGTAAAATTCAATGTTACTAACGTTTAAAGGAATATGCATTAGTAAAGTTGCATTTTAACTTTTTTAGAAAGAATTAAAAAATTTTTGCCAACAAATTTAAATGTTGGTAAAATTTAATTTTACCTACTTTTAAATGTAAATACGTTGGAAAAGTTAAGTAAGCTTTTAACTTTTTGCCAATGAAATTTTCTGTTGGCGATGAAAATGATTCGTCAGTGAAGGTCTCCTCAATTTTGGCGCCATAATGGAATTCCTATTTCACTTTAGTGCCCCCCAATTTCATCTCTCTCTCTCTCGCCCTCTCTACTCATCTCTATCTCGCTCTCTCTACTCTCTCTCTCTTGGTCTCTAAGATCTCTCACTCGCTCGGCTCATGTCTCTCTCTCACTCTCTCTGCTCTCTCTCTCTCGATCTCTCCGATCTTTTATTCGCTCGGCTTATCTCTTTCTCCCTCTCCCTAATCTTTTGCTCTCTCTGTTTTTTCTCTTTGCTCTCTCTCTCTCATTTGCTTTACTCCTCTCTCTCTCTCGTTGTCTCCAAGGTCTCGCTCGCTCTACTCATCTCACTCCGATCCCAGCACCAACCTCTGCCTCTGCCAGCCAAGAGGAGGAATGAAGAAAGAGAAAGATTCAGCAGAAATCGGCAGCGTCCCCTTTCTGCTCTCTCCCTCTCCATCTCTCCTCTCTGCCCCATTAGCCATCTCTGCAACTGGACCTCTTCTGTGTGCACCACTCTCTCTCTCTCTCCTCTTCAATCACCTCTGTTTCCCCTTTTCAAGCAATAACTCCCTCCCTCAATTTTTGAAATCTAGGTTGGAAGGGTTTTTGGTTTCTTTTTTTTTTTCTTGTGTTGGTTTAATTTGTAGAAATGTTGGGTTTTTTTTAAAGCTAGAAACTGATGGCTTTTTTTTTTTGTGTTGGTTTAATTTGTAAAGATGTTGGGTTTTTTTTAAGCTTGTAACTGATGGTTTTTTTTTTTTTTTTTTGACTTGGTTTAATTTGTAGAAATGTTGGGTTTAATATATAGTTTTTAATTTTTTTTTTGTGATACCAAAAAATAAAACTACGCTCAAAATTATGAATCATACCTCCATTTATCAAATGAAAGTGTGGCTTGAACCTTGTTACAGGTTGACAAATGGATATTTTTCCATTTGTAGTTAGAAGATACTCTAATTTATTAATTAGAATTGATAAATCAAGTGGATAAGATTGTAAACTGTAGGATTTATTGTGTTACACTATACAGCAGGAAAAGCAAGGCTCATCAACAAGATCTTGTTGCGAGTCCCATTTAGTTGCATGAAATAAGCCTCGAGTAGCATCTCTAGATCCTCCACATCATGATCATCATTGGTAACCATACTTGCATTGCTATGAATATTAGAACTAAGTTATGCCACATTTGGAACCATAAGGATCTACTTGTAACAAAGTTCTCTTCTTTGGTGGCATGAAATTATGAATTAGAGTATCTTCTAACTTATCTCTTGTCTAGTGGCATGAAATCTTACACATCCAAATTAAGAGACTCTTGCTAAACTCCATTTGTCAACCTGTAACAAGGTTCAAGCCACACTTTAGACCAATATCACTATATATATTTGTAGCCATTTTCTTTCGTAAGTAAATTGTATACAATTTAATCCAAGTCTGAGCAACTCTGCTACTTGTATGAGCCAAGTGATCATAGCAGGGTTCCAAAACTTGTCAACCCATGACTCATTCAAGTTGATTTTCCTCTATTACAATTTATTGTGTAGTCACTTTTCTTTAGTCAAATTAAATTCATATATTAGCTCTAAAGGCTCATTTGTAATTATTTGAAGATTCTAATTCATTGAGGCATCCAACTTTAGAGGTGATTTCTGAGTCTGAAGAAATTGATTGAATAACAAGTCAAGTGGAAACTTTTAAGTTTTGAAACTAAGCTAAATACAGGTTAGGGCCTATGTAAGAGAAGTTAAACATAATTATTCTAAACAATTCTAATGATCCAACTTTTGTCCCATTTGAAGCAAGCTAATTATCAGATGGCAATCCTAGATTTGACGGTATGCTTGGCCCACACATTTGTACATTTCCATGAACCACATGACTTAACTCATGGCCTAATTGTCCAATGAAAATACTATCTTATCTTAGGTAATAAAATTAGAGTTGTAAATCGATCTAGTTTGGGTAGAATCCAGTTGAATGTGATCAACTTCTATACAACTGTGATTAATTGGGTTCAGGTGGAGTATCCAACTATAGATTCCAATCACTGGAGTCAGACTTGATCAAATTTAATTGGGATACACCTTGTACATTAATATAACTAAACAACTATTTCTATCTAAAGCGGGTGACCCCTTGCATGCAAATAGTTGCCCCGTAAGAAGCCCATTTATATGCATGACAATTGTAGATAGAGTGACAGAATGGTTTATAAAATAGATGAAATGCAAAATTGGGGACAATTAATTATCTTAACCCTTATTTAAAGGATTTATAGTTTGACAATTGTCCATCCTTGGATAAAATGCATTGTTTTACAATGATCAATCCAATATCGAATAAAAAGTTGATTAGTGCCAAAGTGAGATGAATGCCAATTCGTGGTTTAGTTGAACCCAATTGCACTCGATAGGACTGACATCTAATTACAGAATAGAAGCTTCACAACCCCCGATAATTTCACTTAAGTAAGCATAATAAATGTCATTCTCATAGTATCATACTAACTTCATAATATTCAGGACTAGAGGGGTGTCATCAACCATCATCCATTGAGTCTAGACCTAAACTTGACACATGGGTTTTTGCTTAACTCAACCCAATACCTTGTGTTGGTTTTATTTAGGTCTTAGTTATTGCATTAACTATCTTAAAATAGGGAGGGTGAAGTCCATTTTTCGTAAATGGGTTCATAGTTAAAACATGAATGCATTTAATATACACGAGAGAGTATTTTTCTTCTTCGCAAAATTTTTGGCTATCGGGTTTTGGGTATTTGTTTCCCTTTTAAAGCTAAAATTTGCATCATGAAGTTTCAAGAGATTAAACTTGCCATCATTAAATGAAACCCCATGTCAAAGATATTACACATGGAGCAATTTCTATCTTCTGATTGATGTGATTACATCAGATATAGACAAGAGTTGGAATTACATTATCAAAACCGATTTAGTGCGGAGGACATAGTCAGGGTGAATTCGGGTGGGGCAGCAGTGATTAGGTGCCCATGTAATGATTGCTGTAACCATCGGAAGCATGACTATGGAATCATGAGAAATCATTTGCACATTCATGAAATGATAGTCTCAAACCAATAATGGATACTTCACGGGGAACGTACAGTTTAACCCGATGATTAGGATGAGAGCGAGGTTGAATCAAAAGAGTATTAGGATGAATACGATGAGTAGATAGAGGACCATCATAGGGGAACTTAATTAGTGGAAGATACTCAAGAGAGAGATAATGTGCAGGATTTTGAAAAATTGTTGAAGGCTTCTAAGCGTGGCTTATACCCAGGATGCAAGAGCTCAGATACTCTATTAGCGTTTGTCATCAATATATTGCATGTGAAAGTCAAAAGTGGGTGTAGGAATAAGTCGTTCAACAAGGTCTTGCAAATTTTTAAGGACTTCTTACCCAAAGGTCATGTGGTGCCAACCTTAGTTTATGAGGGGAAGAAATTATTACATGACTTAAGCATGGGATACAAAAGCATAGATGCCTACAAACACAATTGCGTGTTATATTGGAAGGAGAATGCTCGATTGGATAAATGTCCAGAATGTGAAGAGCTTATGTACAAGGTCAATGACAGCAAGCGAAAGAAAATCCCTCATAAGGTACTCCATTACTTCCCATTAACACCAAGGTTGTGCAGATTGTATATGTTAAGGAAGACAGCCATAGAGATGAGATGGCACAGTGATAAACACGTTGATGATGGGATAGCAAGGCATCTGGCTATCTCTGTGGAATGGAAAGAATTTGATAAGAAATATCTAGAGTTTGCCCGAGAGACACTTAATGTGAGGTTGGGGTTAGCCATCGATGGATTCAACCCTTTCGGTAACATGAGTACCTCCTATAGCATGTGACCTATCATACTTATGCCTTATAATTTGCCACCATGGATGTACATGAAGGAGCCATTTTTTATGATATCATTACTTATTCTAGGACCAAGCTCACCGGAAAACAAGATCGATGTTTATCTGAGGCCCTTGGTTGATGAGTTGAAATACTTGTGGGATAATAGTGTATCAACTTATGATGCCTCCACTAAACAGATATTTCAGATGCATGCGGTTGTGATGTGGACCATAAATGACTTTCTTACATATGGCAACTTGTCTAGGTGGAACACAAAAAGCTATAATGCTTGTCCCTCATGTAACGACAGATCAATAGGGGTGAAGTTGAAAGATAAGATTAGGTACATTGGCCATCGAAAATACTTGGAATTGAACCACCAATAGCATAAAAACAAGGCCTTCAATGGTCAACCTGAGCATGAAAAGAATTCTTTGGATTTATCGGTGCAAAGGTACTAAACCAGCCAGAAAAACTAGTGCCGGTCAAGTTTGGCAAGAATAAGAAAAGACCGCATGACTCTAGATAACTGAATTGGACAAAGAAAAACATCCTATTTGAATGGCCTTACTGGAAGTGCAAAAAACTCAGACACAACCTTGATCTTATGCGCATTGAGAAGAACATCTGTGTCGCTTTGGTTGGAAAAATTTTGGGCATACAGGGCAAAAATAAAGACACAGAGAAAGTACGTAAGGATTTGAAAAATATGGGCATCAGGCCAAAGTTCCATCTAGTGGAGAGGGGTGATGGATCCAGCTTAAAGCCATGCCTCTTGCACTTTGCAATCAAAACATAGAGACAAATTTTATGAATTCTTGAAGTCGATTAAATACCCAGATGACTATGACATGAACCTCTTGAGATGTGTAACCTCAAGAAATGGTAAATTATCTGGTTAAAGCCATGATTGCCACATCCTTATCCAACGCATCCTTCCTATTGGTATGCGGGGCTTTCTGAATAAGGATATTTGTACAACAATATTTGAGTTAGGCAGTTTTTTCCAAAACCACTCCTTGAAAACAGAGAGATACAATGATTTGAAAAAAATTAGAGGAGCAGATAGTTTTAATATTGTGCAAGCTGGAGAGCACTTTTCCTCCTGCTTTCTTTGATGTGATGGTTCATTTGTCGGTTCACTTACCGCGCAAGGCCATGCTTGGTAGACTAGTGTAATATTGGTGGGTGTATCCGATAGAAAGGTAATAGTTAATGACCATTGATTAATTATTTATGTATTGTGCAATTGCGTTGCACTGAAAATCATAATTGTTATCATTGGTTGTTTAAAAGGTTTCTAAAGACACTAAAAGGGTACATTCGCAATCGAGCTAGGCCAAAATGTTCAATCACCGAGGCCTATATTATCAAAGAGTGTCTTACTTTTTGTTCAATGTATATAAGGTAGATTGATCGAATTGAACGCTATGATGATGGTGGCGAACATGGCTAGGGATGTCAATCTTCGCACAAACTATCCATCCAATCGGACTGATGGCAAGAGCACATGATCCTTCGTAGATAGAGTGTGACATGGCTCATTGGTTTGTGCTGAATAATACCCCAAAAGTGGAGCCGTATCTACAATATGTGCTTCAATCTAACCATATTTATGAATTGCTTGCTAACTCTTTGATTTATTCTCTACTTTTACTTATTCATTAAAAGTTGCCTTGAGTAGGGAACATAAGAATTTAGTAAAAAATCAAAGAGGTGGAGAAATTGGGCAGGTACATTTGATAAACAATTTGAGTGGGTGCCTAAATGACCGAGGATGATTAACAATTTGATAAATTTGAAATTCCTCTTTGATAAACTTGGGGATATCATGTCTGTTTTGGGAACTGTTCTAAATAATTCAAAGTATTACATGAAGAGCCTTGCTTTCAAGGTCAATCTTTGTTCTCCATATCTAACTAGGCACTCATGTCAAAATTGTAAGCTTACCGGGTATGCTAATAAAATGCAAGGGTAGCTACATGCCATTCTAAACCTATTTACATCCATGGAAAATATTACTTCATGGACTCAAAACTTCATAGCCATGTACAAACACATGTTTATGATACACTTTGCATGCATGCATGATCAAATTTCTATTAGTTTCAAAGTAATGTCATAGAGTGCATGCATGTGGAGAGAAGAATGTTTTAGAAAAAATGCATGAAAAAGATGTATGACAAGCATGAACTAACAGCACTCACATGCAAAGTGCCTACTGTTAAACTTTTAAGGATGTATGCAATGGCTTACTTTAATTGAAACAACTCTAGTAGCTTGAATTTGACTTTTTAGCTGCATATCCTAGATGTAATGGTCCCAGAAGCCTCCTTTGATTGTTCTTTAAATCTCTACAAAGAAAAGGAAAAAGAGACAAAAACAATTACTGTCTAGTCTATCCCACTCCCAGTTTTCATTTCAATCAATGATTTCGTTAGAACCAAGAATAGCAAGGAACATGAAGCACATAATAGAAACCTCCAATCGTCTTCTCTCATAGACAGTCACACACAATGAAGAACCATGTTGGCCCACTTTTGGCTGTCAATACTATTGAACTACCGGCCACTACCAAATTTAGCTAGTGTCCCAAACTCCACGAAATTTGCAAAAATTCACCCATGACCCACCTAACTAGCTTTCATGGAATTAGAACCATCCATCACAAAATTCCGCTTAGGCAAACAGCAATGAGGGAATCAAGAAAACTCCAATTCCTTGGAAACCCTAATCCAGGAATATGGGAATCACATATGTAAAGTATATGCCAAATACAATAATACAATAACAGAAGCAAACAAAATATATGATCTTGATTGATATATAAAATTCAAGATGGTTAGGAATTTCCAAAAATGAAAAAAAGAAAATGGAGGATAGTGTCAACTATGATCTTAGATGAAGATTTGGTGGACTTCAGTACAACGGTTTTAGACGGAAGTTTTTGTGGCATTTTGATGTGTGTTTGCGAAAAAGAGGAGAAATGGAAGAAGTGAAAAGGTTTTGTATTTAGATGTATGTATGTTTGTTTGTTCATTCATGTGTATTCATAGTTCTTACGATTTCTAGATGAGTGGAAGTGGAGCACTAAGAAGGCGATTCGGTTTATGTGCTTTGTGCCATTTTTGCCTTTTTGGTTTTGGTTGACGTGTGTCCCGTGTCGGACAAGGAAAAGGATCATGATCAAGGCCAAGGCCATTTTTAATAATGGGAATTTTAAGATGGTAGCTTGTTTTGATTTTTGGGTTGTGTTTGGCTACCAATTTTCTTTTAAGAATGATTTTCACTCTTTATAAAATTATTTTAAAAAATAAATCATGTTTGATAAATGTAAATTTCTGTGGATTTGGACCATTTGTTTATTCTTTTATCTATCATGGGACTTAATCTTGCATTTCTTCAAATTCTAACTTTTTGAATGCTTGGTTATGATGTGGAAAGTCCTTTAGTAGATTGAAATGTTATAATGTTTGTCCCCTGTGGGTCTTTAAAATCTTTTAAGCATGTTACAACATTTAATTTTTCAAAATTTGAAGAATTTGTAAGGCCAAAAATGAAATTTTAAGATGCTAAAGAAGTTCAAATGCTCTAAAGAATTAGAACTAAAAATGTTGGGTTCCCAACACTAAGGCTCGAAAATAGGCCGTTAGAGGTTGAAAATGGGAAACAGCCATCGGACAACCCAGAAATCAGCATGAGTGCCTCGCTCAAGGCCAAAGTAACTTGTAGGAATTAACGGCTCATGAATCGGACTCCCAGTTAATGAATTTGATGCAAAAACCGCTTGATTCTCAACACTTAGGCTAGAAAACAGGCTGCCAAAAAACTTAGGAAAAAATTATATATATACATGTTTATCTTACATTTGTAACTTAATTCATTGAAAAGGTTCTAATGTTCTTTTTGCCATTGTAGATTGATGGACGTTTTGTGGATGGTTGCAAACTTGTAGGGGTGTTTTATTTTCACTTTGGTTTATTTGTATTTGTGTATTGAACATTTATATGGGACTGTATCACTGATTGTAATACTTGTTAAATGAGATGAGTGATTTGAAGAAAAATGGCAATGGTTGTTTGTTTGTTTAGCAAATCTTGTATGTATGCATTTCTTATGTTGAATACAGGTAGATGAACAGGTTCATATTTGATACAAGTGTATAAACGAGTGTATAGGAAGATTATATTAAAAAATAAAAAGTAAATTAAAAAAATTATTTTTGCGGACAAAAAATTATATTTATCGACATTTTTTTCATCAGTACCGGTGAAATGAAATAATAAAAAAACAAATTATTTTGCTGGCATTTTTTTCATCAGTACAAGTAATTTTAAAATTTTACTAATGTTTTTAAATGTTGATAAAATTAAATTTAATTATAAAAGGGTAATGGCTTTACCGACATTATTTAAATGGCAATAAAAGTAATTTAAACATTTTAAAAATGGGGAAATAAATTTACTGAAGGTATACAAATGTTGATAAAGTTAAAGAGGAAATTTAAAAATAAATTTATGAATTTACTGATGTTTTTATTAACGTCGGTTAAAGTAATATATGAAAAAGGAAAATGATTTTAGTAACATTAATAAAAAGTTGACAAATGTAACCGTAAAATTTTAAAAAATGAAATTAATTTGCCAACATTTTTTAACAATGGTAAAATTAATTTTAAATTTCAAGAAAGGAATAAAATGTTTAACTGATGTTAAAAACTGTCAGTAAAATTTAAATTAAAATTTAAAGAATGAAATGCTTTTGCCGATGTTTCTTAATGTCGGTAATATGAAATTTGAAAATTTTAGGAAAGGAATAAAATGTTTTACCAACATTTTTTAACGTCAATAGAACATTTTATTCCTTTCCTGAAATTTTCAAATTTCAAATTTCCGACGTTGAAAAGAGTCGGCAAAAGCATTTCATTTTTTAAAATTTAATTTAAATTTTACTGATGTTTTTTAACATCATTAAAACATTTTATTCCTTTCTTGAAATTTTTAAATTTTTTAAAAATTTTACCGATGTTAAAAAACATCAGTAAAATTTAAATTAAGATTTTAAAAAAATTGAAATGATTTTACTAACATAAAGAAACATTAGTAAAATAAGACATTATCGTCAATGAAGATTAACTTTTGCCGATGTAATTTATTCTGTCGGTAAAGAATTTTGCCACAACTTTTTACCGACATTGGGCGGACATAAAGTTTTTCATCGGTAAAGTTTTTTACTAATGTGTTTGTCTCTTTTGGCGACAAAAATTTTCATAGTTAAATTTATAAATTGTTGTAGTGTGGATGAGTTGAGACCAGAAGCTTATGCCAGTTCGACAATTTATAAAGAAAGGACCAAGATCTTTCACAATAAAAATATTCTACAAAAACTATTTCACCATGAGCAGAAAGTCCTCCTTTATAATTCTGGGCTTCATCTATTTCCTAGAAAATTAAGCTCCCATTGGATTAGACCCTTCATTATAAAGGAAGATTTCCCATTTGGTGCTGTGAAGATTTATGACCCCAAGGATGGCCAGATGTTTAAAGTCAATGGCTAGAGATTAAAGCCATTCTTAGAGATCTCACCACCTCAAGAGGAAGAAATTCCTCTTAATGATCATGTCTACAAGGATTGATTAGCCCTGGATCTAACAAAGCCCTCTTTTTGTGTATATTATGTATATTATGGATTTTTCTTTTGTTCTTTTTGTTTTGCCTAACCTTGGACAGGGAGTAGGTCCAACATATCTTCAGGTGCCTTCTTCTCTTTACCCTCCTTTACATTTTTGTTTCCTCATGTCACTTTCATTATCTTGCATTTCATTCATATATAACGAGGACGATGCAATAATTAGTTGGGAGTGGGAACAAGCACACTTGTCCAATTTTAGGCATACTTTTAGGCATACAAGAAAATTTTTTAATTATTTTTTTTCATTTTTAGGAAAATTTTTCAAAATTTTCAATTTTTAGACTTTTAATTTGATTTTAGGAATTTTTTTCTGGCATTTGTTTTACATTTTCATTTACTTTGGCATTTATTATTCATTTATTTTTTATTTTGGAAAAGAAAGTTTTTAAATGAATTAAAGCAATTTGAAGATATATAGAGATCTGGAATTTTCATACTTTTAAAATGAAGTAACAAGAAAGTTTACATTTTCTAAAAGAGAAACCTATCAGAGGATTACCAAAACTTGCTTTCCACATATACACACGTATATATTTTTTTACATTTTGGATATGAAGATATAATGTTGTTTTCTAGAAATTTTCTAGAAAATACAACGTGAACTTGAAATTTAGTTTGTAGAATATTTTTGTTTCCTGGTTCATTTTTGGTGAATTGTTTATATTAAAACCAAGATGAATTAATTCGAGTGAAATGAGAACTACTACTTAGTGTTTTCTTTTGATTAAAAAGAAATAGTAAAAAACAGAGCATATAATGAGTAGTTTGTGACTAGTTTGGGTTTATAGCCTTTTTAACTCGAGCTAGTAAGCTCGAAGGGATATTTCTATGTCTAGTGCCTTAAAGCTATCTGATTTGGGAGTCATTGGCCTAACGCTCACTACATGGGTTAATTAGAAAGCTTAAGGGACCTAAACATTACACAATCATAAGAAGAAAAAGAGAGAAGATGAATTATGGCCCAATGAGTGTGCATAGAAATTTTCAAGGGATATGTGCAGATATGTATAAGGACTAAGTTTTCTCTTTAGATCCCAACTTTTGTTATATCATATGAACTTGGAAACTTCTAAGTTGGAAAATGTAAGTGAGTGAGGAGTGTCCATAAGAGTTTGCTAGGAAGTATGTGCAGTGAAGGACAAGGACTAGATTTGCTCTCTAGATTCTAACTTTTCTTATATCATATGAACTTCAAAATCCTTGTGTTGGAAAAAGACAGTGAGTGAAAAAGAGGCCCATCAAAGTAAATAGTAAAGTGACAGCTGTCTTAGTAGCTTTGAGAGGAAATTTATTTTTGTTAAACTTTAAGGAATCAGACTATTTGAAAGATAAATTATATTTTTGCAGCATTATTGTGGAATAATTGAAATAAGTTTTTTTTTTGATGTAATCATTTCCCATCGTGCACTCAAGTTGGTTTGAATTTGAGAAAGTTTCTGAGAAAAGAATTGTGGACCAGAGTTTGAAAAGTTTGAAAGTTTGATTATTTAAAATTTTGAAAATGTCCAATCTGAGTAAATTTTCTTTTGGGAAATTTCTTTTCCCTTTTACTCTTTGTTTATTTCATTTTTCTTCTTTCCTTTAAAAAAAGAATTTTGTGGATATATTTACTGCAAACCCTCATAAGGCATAACTCGTCCACTAAGGAAAACCTAGGGGTTTAAGAGCTTGCTACATACATTAAATGCAATTGAGAGTGCCAGCAAAAATGGCATTGCATTCTTGTTTATTTTTTGTGTTGCATTAGTTTTAGGTTAGATTAGGCTAAGATGGAAACCCCATATTTTTCACAATTTTTACTAAGGACTAGCAACATGCTAGTTGAGGGGTGTGATGAGTCCTTAAAAATGCATATTTTTATATACATTTTGGAGCATTTTAAGGACTTATTGAGTCAAAAGAGCCTCATTAAGTGTGATATCATGGTTTCATGCATTTAAACATCATTGTAGTATATTTCTGCATAACTTGTTTAAAAATCATGCTTTTTGCATACATTCATGAAACCTGCCATTTTTGGAAAGTCAATTTTGCGGAAAGTTTTGTGAAAATCTATATTCTTATGAAAAAAATTAAATTTTCATCATCATTAGTTTATTCACATACAATCATGAAAAAGGATGTACAATTTTGTTGTCATTTCATGAGAAATGGGCCTACAATCATGCATCTGTGATCTTAGGGTTAAAATTGTCTTTTCACATGAATTCACATTTATTTTATAGGAAATTGACGATATAGGTTCCATTTGTAAAGAATTGAGGCAAAGAAATCATTTTCAAAAGAAAAAAAGAGAGGAATTGAAGAGAGGAAAGAAATTAGGAGAAAATTGCAAAAGTTGGCTTCATGGTCCCACACACACATGCACATGTGTGGGATACACTTGTAGAACATCTTAGATGGGGTCCATTTATTTAGTGCACATTTTCAAGATATTTTCAAGAGAATTTGAAGAATATCTCATCAAAGATGGAGAAATAAAGTCACATAGGAGTTATTCTTTGAGAAGAGAAAGAGAAAAATTGAAAAAAAAATAAAAAAATATATCCAAGAGGGATCGTACACCCGAACAAGGATATGGATCAGATTTTTAGAGGGGAAAATAAAGGAAAAGAATCAAGAGACTTATCTCAAAACATCTTAAAAGATCTCTTTGAGTTTGGAGCAAACAAGAAGTACTTTCTAAAGAAGGCAAGTTGGCAAAGCAAGAGATAAAAAAGGAAGTTTTACACCTCATGTGGGTTAAGTTTGATTCTAAGAGACAATTCCTATCTCTAACTTATCTTTCAAGAGATCTCAATGCAAGGTGGCAAAGACAAAGAAAAGAAAAAAGAGGCAAAGAAGGACTGCCAAATCAAGTAAGAAAAGAAAAAAAAGGAAAAAAAATCCAGCCATGGGAATCACGCCCAACCCTCTTTTGGAGCCCATGTGTTTTCATTTTTTTATTATTTTTTAAGATTGTATCATATCAAGTGAAGAAGGAAACTTTAGGGGTTGAAAAACTACATATAGGCACCCCTCTAGCATTCCAAGGCATGAAAAAAGAGACCTCTCTCTAGCTCTCTCCCTCCACTCTCTCCATATCTTTCTACTCCATAATTTCTCTATTTAAGAAGGCTCTCTCCAACTTGAAGCTTCCACTAGAAGAGGATCTTTCATCCTAGATCATGTAATGTTTTTTTTTTCTTTATTCTGTATCTTTATGTAAAAGTATTCATATCTAGTAGAAGTGTGTATTTTAATTTCCTTTATTTACTTGTTTATACTTATTTGAGAATGAATGCTTAATGTTTATTTTTAACCTTGTTCCTCTTGGATTGATAACCCAAAGAAGCCTAAGAACATGATTTGAGAAAACATAATCTAGGATAAAAGAAGAACTTACGAAAAGAAAAAAAAATCATATGCTTCTACACATTTAAATTACTTGTTTTCCACACATTTAAATTACTCGTATTTCACACTTTTAAATTATTTTTTTCCTCACATTTAAATTTATTATTTTCCACACATTTAAATTACTGTCTTTCCATACATTTAAATTCTTGCACTTATATATATATATTTTATGCACTTTTAATTTCTACACTTTATTTTAGTTTTCTGCACTTTGTATCTTCATGCACAGTTTTTCTTTTGAATTGTTTATTGCTGTAGGTTGCATTAGATTCATGCATGTCTCACTGTTCAATCATGTTTAACGGTAATGATTATGTTCAATTTGGAAATCAGGTTTTCAGGTTTGCTAAGTTCCATGAATCTGAATTAAAAACAGTCCAGAAATTATTCTTAATTAGGTTCATGTTTGATGAATTTTGGAAAATCTGATTTGTACATGTTTATATCAATCAAATGCTTAATGTTTACAACTGTTTTACATTTGAATTCAAACCTAGAAAACCATAGAAAGCAGTCCAAATTTTTGTGCATAAAACATTCTTAATTGGGTTACATGTTGGACGATTTTACAGAGATAGATTTGCATATGTTTTAACAGCTGAATGCTTGTGTTTTCAACATTTTTTAAACCTGAAATCAGATTTGAAATGCACTTTAAAACAATCCAAAACAGTTCTGAAACTATAGTGAATGATGGCCATATTCAATGTGGTTATTTGATGTCGCTATCAATTATTTAAATCACTCTTTAAAAACTGATTTTCTGTGATTAAAGGAAAAAGTTTCAAATCTGAAACATGACTGAATCATCCCCATGAAATCTGATTTCTGGAGTAAACAAGGCATCCCATCATACAAACATACATGCCCCATTCATCCACTCATTCATGTAGTTTTTTTCTTTTAGTTTGCGTTCATACATCATAGATTAGTTTAGGAAAGTTTAGTTTCAGATTCTTATTTTTATTTTTAGAAAGATTCTCATGTGTATAATTTAGGATAGATTTATTCTTAATTTAAGAAGTTGTTGTATTTTAATTGATTTGTCTAATTGTATTGTATGTTGTTTTAGAAACTTGCTTAGCATTATGTGACTACTAATTTGATTTTTGTTTCCATTTAAAGTTTTTCTAAACTTAATTTTTTTAATAGGATTTAAAAGTCTTTTATTTTTAGAAAGTGTAGATTCTTAACTTAACTTAGTTTTTAATTTAGGAAATTTTTGTTTCTTTCACTTTTGTTTATTTTATTTCTAACATTTTTAGTTTAGTAAGTTTCTAATTTAAGTTTTGTTTATTAAAAGTTCTGATGTGTGTTTCCTTTTGTAGAGATTTTAGTTTTTATTAGGAAATTTTAGAATTAGAATTTTTAATTTTGGAATTGTTGTTGTAATTGTTTAATTTTTTTGAATGTATATAATTGTTAGATTTTAAATTAGGATAGTTTTAGAATTTAATTTAGGCAAGTAATAAGTTGAAAACTTTTTTAAACATAGTTCCCTGTGGATTCATCCCCATACTTACTGAGACATTACTACATCGTAACTCTGCACTTAGAGTTGACAAACACTATCCACCCCTTTTTTCTTCTTATAAACCCACTTACAACCGATAGGTTTTATCCCCTCTAGTGGTTTTACAAGATCCTAGACTTGGTTAGAGTACATAGACTCCATTTATGATTTCATAGCTTTTTGCTATAGTTATACATATTTGTCTTGGAGTGCTTCATTATAGTTACAAGGTTCGCTATCTAGCTCATCAAGGACTCTGTCAAATGACTCTCCCAAGAACATATACCACTTGGGTTGATGAACAACCCTCCCACTACGACGAGGCACATCCTATGTCTATGTATGAGTAGTGTCACGCTATGCTAAAACTCATTCTGTTGTACCATCATCGACATGCTGGTCTGGCTCGTCACCCAACATGTTGGTGGTTTCACCCGGAGTATCATTAGCTTGAGACTCAGTAATCGTCCCACTACAACGAGGTAATGGAACACTAAATTCTCCATCTTGTGGTGTCTCTTCCTGTTTTACTGGTAATGGAAACGTTTGGGTAGGTCTCTCTCCTCTCAATTCCTCTAAAACAATTCTACTTTTGGGTTTGTGGTTCATTACATAGTCCTCTTCTAAGAATCAAGCATTGTTGCTAACAATAACCTTTCGATCTTTAGGATTATAGAACAAATCACCTTTTGTTCATCTGGGATATCCAATGAAAATGCAAACTTCTGTTCTTAGTTCCAACTTATCTATGTTACCTTTTAGCACATTTGCTGGACTACCCCAAATCCAAACATGCTTTAAACTAGGTTTGTGCCCAGTCCATAGTTTTGTGGGTGTAGTAGGTACTGACTTAGATGGAACTAAGTTTAAAATGTATGTGTCATTATGGAACATGCCCCCAGAACGAATTAGCTAAATCCGAATAACTTTTCATTGACCTCACTATATCCATAAAGGTCCTATTCCTTCTTTTTACTATACCATTTTGTTGAGGTGTACTTCTTGCAGACAACTAGGATGTAATCTCCTCTTGTACTAAGTAATACCTTAATTCTCCAAAGAGGTACTTGCCATCATGATCAAATCATAGTGTCTGATACTCTTACTTAGAAGCTTCTCCATTTCCACCCTATACTCCTTGAATTTCTCAAAGCATTCAAACTTACGACGCATTAAGTAAATGTACCCATACATTGAGTAGTCATCAATAAAACTAATGAAATACTCAAAGCTACCTTTTGCCTAGACATTCATGGGTCCACACAGGTAAAAGTGAACCAATTCTAATGGTTCTTTGGCCCTATAACCTTTTGCTGAAAAAAAGTCACTTGCTATTTGCAACCAGTCTTGAAATTCAGTTTAAATTAATATGACCCAGGTGTAAATGTCGAAGATACATTTGGTTCAATTGTGAAGGTTCCTTTCTCTTACATGCTAGGGTAATTATGTTATATGATTTAGTCAATTACAGTTTAGAAGAGATAGGATCAACAATATAAAGATCATCCACCAATGAGCCAGAATAGATAAAATGCTTATTGTACTTAATAACCACAAATTTATTAAAATAAATGGAATATCCATCTTTAACTAACTTAGAAATAGAAATTAAATTCCTCCTAATGGAAGGAACATAAAGACAATCTCTACTAAAACTTAGACAAACATCTCCTTCTGCAACTGCTGCCACTCTCGTAGCATCACGCATAAACAAATAAATCTCCCCATTACTTAGCTGCCTGGTTTCCTGGAACCTTTGCAAAGAATTACAAACATGATTAGTGGTTCCCGTATCTACACACAAGGTACCGGTAGATATAACTGCCAAACATGATTCAACAACTAGTGAATGAAATTTACCTTTATTGTTCACTTTGTTGAGATAAGTTGACATTGCTTTTTCCAGTGCCCTGCTTACTTTCAATGAATACACTTGCCCTTAGGCTTTTTCACTCCTCCTTGAGGTTCGTTGCCCTTTTCAGGAACTACATTATGATTCTGACCCTTTTTCTGTTTCTTCTTACCGTTTGGCTTAGAAACAGAATCTTTTTTAACAAATGTGAACTCTAGCTGGCTTTTTTAGAAGGCCCTTAGCAGCCTGAACTTCCTTGAGTAATTCCATCAGAGAAAAATCAAGCTTGTTCATGTTGTAATTTAGGTGGAAATTCTTAATGGAATTAGTTAAGGACTGGAGAATGATATCGATCTAGGTCTCCTTATCAATTTCAACTCCAAGGACATGCAGTTCGTTGAGTTGTCCCATCATTTTCATAACATGATCCCTCACAAAGGTACTTTCTACCATATTAGTGTTAAACAGTTCTTTCATAGCAACCTGCCTAGCCGCCTAATCCTGATCACTAAACATTTCCTTGAGATTGTACATGATGTTATAAGCAGTAAGAGAAGACTGATGCTGTAAGGTCCAAACCCGAGATAATTATAATTTTTAGTATTAATTTCTTTTACTTTAATTAATATGTAAATGGGTTAATTTAACTCAAATCCCTTTGGGTTTGGGTCATGGACAGGTAGTTAGGTCGGGTTTGAACCTTACTTAGGTAGTCAAGGCCCTTTTTTATTTTAGAATTTCATGGTTTTGCATTGTTAGGGCATCATAATAATTTCATTGAGTACATCTCATCTTGAAAGTCATCTTTCATGTTTGGCCCAACTCCATTTGGATTCATTTCAGCCCATTTAAACCCAATTGACTTAACTTGAAAATCCAAGAAACTAGTAGGGCCTATTTATAATTCCAGAAAACCTAACCCATTTGATCGTCCCTCTTTTTCTTCTTTCCCTCATTCGGCTACAGCAAGAGCTTTCTTCTTCTCCATGTTTTCTTCTTCTTCCATTCTCTCTTCATCATCTTCTCTCTAGATTGGGTGATTGAGGTTGCATGCAACGAATTAGGGCTTCTCCTTCTCCCTCTTTGGTTTTCGATCTCTCATCTTTGGAAACAAGGGACCATCTTCTTCCTTTTGCTTGTAGGAGACTTGAGGTAAGAAACCCCATCACCATTGCATGTCTTGAGTTCAATAGGGTCAAGAGCTCCAATCTATTAGCATGCATACATCACATTCTTATTTTATCAATGCATGTTCTAGATTCATCACTAGTGAAGCCTTCTCCATCATCTAACCAAGGGGCAAATTGATTTGAGTGAAGCACTACACTTAAGGCAAGTATAAGGGTGCATATTCTTTACATGTAAGCTTGGATTATTGATTTTTGATGAGTTCTTTTATAGACCCATTTACAACTCGTTAATCTTTTCTTGTAGTTGTGTAAGATTGATTTTGTATTAATGATTGAATGGTGAAATGAAAGTTGAAATTGGATGGCAGGGAGACCCAATTTATAAGAGGGGTGGTCTCCTTTGGGTGTTGAATGCAGGGAAATAGAAGGAGTAAGATGAGAGAAACAATTGGAAACTGAATCTCCCGGAGTAGAGTGCTTCAGGGCCGACCAGTCGGTCCTGAAGCCCGATCAGTCGGATTTCGGTTCTAGGAGTATTCGATCGGTCGGACACTCCACCTAATTGGTCGAATAACAGAACCCTGTAAATAGATGTTTAACTTTAGAATTTAGTTTAATGGCTAACAATAAACTTTAAACCAACGTTACCTTAGAATCCTAAGAACCATAGACCATTAGGGCCTTATAGGTGGAACCTATACATCAAATAAATTAGCCTAATGGTAATTATATCTTAAGAAAGAAGAGAGTTGAGCTGTCACTCATTCCCTCTTGACTTTCGATTGTTTCTTGACATCACGTCATGGGCGTTGGCATAAAAAGTGGTGTTTATTACTTATAGAATGTAACACTAAGATTGTGGTAACACATTGACACCGGGTGCTTTATGAATACATCATATTGAATGACAAAGGGAACAGGAAATGTCTTAGTGTAGGATTGGCTAGTAAATTTCCTTGATAATCTCTTAATCTATATGCATTCATATTGTTGACTAAACCTTGTCGTCAACATGATTTAAATCATGTACCCATTTCTCCTAGCAAACCTTGAGGCTAATTGGAAACAGAGATTCTACTGAGCGCGGGCCCGTGAGCCAAAATAGGTGTAGCTAAGGTAGAGAGGCTTTGAACCCTAACAGCTCAATTACGTATGCATTATTGATTATCCGTTTCTTTTTTTTATTCTGACTCTATGATTGGTAACAACCCGAAGACTGATATATGCTTTGCACGAGTACCAATCGATCACTATGTATGATAAGTATGAATTCGAATTCGAGTCAGTCTTGGTACATTGAGTTAGCACCACTTAGTTTGTACCTATAGGAGGTTCGACGGGATCGAATGAGGGTATTCCGTATGTTACCTACTACAGTAGTTATAAGAACAGTTGGTCGATGCTCTTAGGGTAGCTAGACGGTCCTAGCCCGATCACTAATGGTTTCCCATAATACGATGTGCTCTCTTTTAAAGAGAAGATAGTCATGTGGAGGCCAATTAGTATGATGTTGTCGTTCATCTATGATTCTTTATTCATGCTTATTCACATGCACACTCTGCCTAGTTTCCAAATTTGCTCTGTTTATATCCTTATGTTGTTTAATTCCAATTGTTACATCATGATAGGCTTATGTATTCTTATATTTGCTTAATCATTGTGTTAACAGTGCTACCCTTGGTGTTACAAGTATGGAACCCAGTGCCATTACAACAATCAAAGTGCCCCCAAAAAGAACCACAGCGGTACCTCAGGTCGTGAATGAGTGGAACAAGGAGGATGTATTTTATTAATCATTCTCCATAGCACGTAATAGGGTTCCTTGGGGTTGTTGTGTAGCCATGGTTGGCTTGTAGTGGACTTGTCATTTTGCATCTTTGTTCATGTTCATGAAACTTTGGTATCATGTAAATATAGTTGGGAAACTAAAAGACTTGGTTATATTAATGGAATTAATAAATGTTTTATTAATATCTATGATATGTACAGGTGAATTCTCTAGGTTTTCACTTACATTCAAAATGATTGATACAAGTTTATGGATCTTCCTTACATGTACCTGTGGAATTACCCTTGTGACAGTTCGTACGTGTCTAGATGCAGCACGAATTATCACGGGTTACGTGTGCCGCGCCTCGAGATCCACTATTAATCCCCAATTCTCGGGTTCGGGGTGTGACATACATAACTATGGTATCAGAACATTAATAAGTCAATTAAAAGACTTATCAACCTTAGGAAAACGTGGTGAGGATATGATAGATTTAGTTGGGGTATAGATTTTGTGTAGGATTTATAAATTTACTTTCTATGTTAAGATGTTTTGGTGACTGACCATTGTTATAGTTGTAGACAAATGGCTTCTGGATCAGGTTCTGGTAATAATATTAGAGACAACGAACATGATGATGTTGATATAGAGAACGTGGATCCTCCACCGCCTCCACCTCCACATCCTACCTATGGTACCGAAGAACGTTTTATAATGTTGATGCATTAGTTGGCGACAAGCAATGCCAATCAAGCCACAATGCAAATGCAGCTCACAGCCTTGTTAAAAAGACAGAATCAAGCTGCAGAGCCTAACTCTTTATATGAGAAATTTCAAAAAAGAGGGGCTACCGAATTCACGGGAAGAGAAGATTCGCTTGCAATGGATGAATGTGTCGAGCACATGGAAAATGTTTTTAACTCGTTAACTTGCACGGGGAAGCAACAAGTGATATTAACGGCATCTATGTTTAGAAATGTGGCAAATGTCTAGTGGAAGAGTATTCGCGATCACATCAATGCTTTGCCATAAGATACAGTTTGGGATGCTATTAAGAAGCAATTCAGAAAGAAATTTTTTCTGAAATATGTCAACTGCAAGAAAAAGGCGGAATTCCTTACTCTACAGCAAGGTACCATGACAGTGGCAGAGTATGTGCATACTTTTAGTCAGCTTTTACGGTTTGCTAACGATTTGATTGATACCAAGGGAAAAAGAGTTGAAAGATTTCTCGAAAGTCTAAGGCCAGCTATCAGGGGACACGCTATGGCTTTCTAGCATCCAATGGTGTATGACGACAATGTGGAGAGAGCCTGCATAGCTGAGGAAATTAAGAAAAGCTAGTCTTAAGTAAACCTAAAAAGAGTGCCCCACTTTGAGGAAGGAATCAACCATACTCCAAAAAACAAAAAGGAGTTGCCAACGGATCATCAAGGCGAGTTTGTGGTATATGTGGGAAGAATCATGAGACAAACGAGTGCTGGAGAGTTACAGGAACAGTTTTGGTTGTGGCTCGATGGATCACCGTTTGTTAGAATGCCCAAAGAAGAAAGGTACCGGTCAAGTTCCACAACAACAGCAGTACACATAGCCTTCTAAGACAGCATCTCCTATTCCTCCACGTTAGTAACAACAGGCAAGGCAGTGTCAAGGACACGCACAATAGGGACGAGGCCAACCAAGACAGGGACAACAGAGGCAAGGACAACAGAACCGACCTCAAAGACAAGGCCGCACATATGCAGTAACTTCAAAGGAAGCGGAAACAGTAGAGCACACAGTTGTAGGTAAGGTTTCTATCTGTGATGTAGAGGCTAAGGTGTTGTTTGATTCTGGATCTTCATATTCTTTCATTTCACCTCAATTCTCTAGTAGAATATGAGAGCCACCAGCGCAGCTACCATATGTGTTAAATGTTATTACCCCGGTAGGCAAGAAGGTGATTTGTGAAGTTTACTACCCAAGTTGTAAGGTCCTAATTGGTGAAATGCAATTCGCAGCAAAACTCATCGTGTTACCGATGCATGATTTTGATGTGATCTTAGGTATGGATTGGTTGACTAAATACATGGTTTGTTTGGATTGTTTCTGTAAGGCCGTCACCGTGAAGGTTGATGAAGCCAGTCTGAGTGTTGCCTTCCAAGGTGAGAAAAAGAGTTTGAATACTAGGATAATTTCCACACTTCAAGCAAAGAGGCTAATTCATAGTGGTTGTGAAGGGTATATTGCTTTTATTGTTGAGAAGAAGCCACTTAAGAAGTTGGAGGAGATTCCAATAGTTTGTGAGTTTCCAGATGAAGTTCTTGGTCTTCCTCCAGTTAGGGAAGTAGATTTTACTTTAGAACTCATACCTGGTACAGTCCTGATCTCTAGAGCTCCATATAGGATGGCACCTGCAGAACTACGTGAGCTTAAGGTACAGTTGCAAGATTTACTACATAAAGGATTTATCAGTCCTAGCACATCACCATGGAGAGCCCCAGTTTTATTTGTGAAGAAGAGCGATGGCACCCTTAGAATGTGTATTGATTACAGGCAATTGAATCAGGTGACAATCAAGAACAAATAACCACTGCCTCAAATAAATGAACTATTTGATCAATTACAGGGTGTGACCTATTTCTCCAAGATTGACTTTACAACCAAGACAGCCTTCAAAAAACTAGATATGGGCATTATGAGTTCTTAGTCATGCCATTTGGGTTAACCAATGCCCCAGCTCTATTTATGGCGTTGATGAATACAATCTTCTCACCCTATCTCGATCGATTTGTGGTGATTTTTATCGATGATGTATTGGTGTATTCCAAAACCAGAAATGAACATGTTGAGCATTTGAGGACTTCACTTCAGCGATTAAGAGATCATCGACTATACGCCAAGTTGGATAAGTGCAATTTCTGGCTGGAACAAGTTGCCTTCTTTGGACACATAATTTCCAAAGACGGGCTTGCCGTAGACCCAGCAAAAATTGAGGTGATAACCAATTGGAAAAGCCCTAAATCAGTAGCTGAGATTAGAAGTTTTGTTGGTCTTACAGGTTATTATCGGAGTTTTGTTAAGGATTTTTCAGGATAGTGGCACCATTGACCAAATTGACTAGGAAAAATGAACTATTTGTTTGGTCGAATGAATGTGAATCGAGTTTCAAATTACTTAAGGAGAAATTGATCTCAGCTCCAATCCTGTCTTTGCCAGAAGGTAGTGGTGGATTTGTTATATATACTGATGCCTCAAGAGTCAGATTGGGATGTGTGTTGATGCAAAATGGAAAGGTTATGGCATATGGATCCCGACAGCTAAAAGAACATGAGAAAAACTATGCTACCCATGACCTAGAATTGGCCGCTGTCATCTTTGCTTTGAAGTTGTGGAGACACTACTTATGTGGAGAGAGATTCGAAGTCCATAGTGATCATTGCAGTCTTCAGTACTTTTTCTCCCAACATGATCTCAATATGAGACAGCGTAGATGGCTTGAATTTATAAAGGATTATGATTTTCCAATTAAGTACTTTCTGGGGAAAGGAAATGTGGCGGCTGACGCTCTGAGTAGGAAATCGACTATTGAGATGGCTGTGATGCGTGGGGAGTAGTCTCTAGTAGAAGAATTTCGAGATTTGGATGTGGAAGTCAAATTCATGGAAAATAGGGTCATGCTAGTAGCTATGTCTGTTTTTGAACCCACACTGATACAGCAAATTAAGGAGAGATAGTTTAAGGACCCAGAATTCATCAAGATTCAAGATCATATATCACAGACACTAGATTTCAGGATGGTCAATGGCGTATTGTATTTCAAAGATAGATTATGTGTTCCAACAGTACAAAATCTAAAGGAGGCAATCATGACCGAAGCACATCACGCTAGATATTCCATGCATCCCGGGAATATTAAGATGTACCAAGATTTGAATGGCAGGCTTTGGTGGAACAATATGAAAAAAGATATTACAGGTTTTGTGGCTAGATGTCTCACCTACCAACGTGTGAAGGCTGAACATAAAAAGCCTCCCGGTTTACTCCACCCCCTATATATTCCCAAGTGGAAATAGGAAAATCTCTCGATGGATTTTGTCTTAGGGTTGCCTCAGACGAGTAAACGTCATGATGCTATATGGGTGATTATTGATCAATTGATGAAATCAGCCCATTTTATTCCTATTAGGAAAGGCATAAAATTTCATGAGATGGCTAAGCTCTTCACAAATGAGATTACACGATTGAATGGCACTCCAGTGTCTATAGTTTCAAACAGGGATAGCAGATTTGTTTTATCTTTTTAGCGATCTTTTCATAAATCTATGGGCACCCAACTCAACTTTAGCACTGCGAACCACCCTCAGACCGATGGACAATCAGAACGTACAATACAGACTCTTGAGGATATGCTTCGAACCAGTGGGTTAGACTTTGGAAAAAAAATGGGATGAACACCTTTCCTTATGCGAATTTACATATAATAATAGCTATCATGCAAGCATTGGAATGGCTCCATTTGAAGCTTTGTATGGGCGAAAGTGCCGTACATCGGTGTGTTAGGAGGAAGTTGGAGTTAGAAGTTTCCATGGACCTTCTCTTGTTGCAGATACAGCAGAGAAAGTATAGGAAGTCCAAGAGAGATTGAAGACTACAAGATCTCATTAGAAGAGCTATGCTGATAATCGTCGTAGACCTTTTGAGTTTCAAGTGGGAGATAAGGTTTTCTTGAAAGTTTCTGTCACGACCCGAGCCCAGAATTCGGGTGTTAGCGAAAAGCTAAACCGGTGACACACGTACTCCCGTGCACGTGCATCCAAACCCAGTCCAGATGCATGCACACAAGGGATCTAACACGTGCGAACTAAGCGTACGCGGAAGCTGTACATATCATAGCAAGCAACAAAGGAAAATAGCGGAAGTCAAAACAAATGCGGAACAGAAAAGACAAGATAAATACAATACTGGAAAACCAAATACAAGTCTGAGTACACGACAAAATAAAGATGTACAAATATATAGAGTACAAAGTCCAAAGTACCAAAATTACAAAATCTCAAAAAAACCAACTCAAAACAAAAGGCCACTGATATGCATGCACGCACTCGGCAGAGGTGATCAGGCCCACTCTGCTAGACCGGAGGGTGCCTCTACACTCGGCCCTGCAGCCTCCTCGACCGCCGGGGAGCTGGGCAAGGGATCTGTGCCTGCAACACCACAGACAACACAAATGAATACAACGATCCAGCAAATATAAGTAACAGGGGTGAAACACTCATAGTATCAAATAGAATAAGGACAGAATAGAAATTTCAGAGTTTCATCTTAGTATGCTAAGCAAATCGTGCATAGAAGTAAAGCATGATAATTGAATCAAAGCGGAGAAATACTGAACTAAGTGGCTACTACGTTAACCATATTCTCTCCAATAGAGAGCAGAGCAAAGCAGATGAGAACACCACTGACCGGGCCAAGGGTACAAGTGGGTCTCGGTTTCCTGGGTTCCGGGGTCCCAAGACAAAGCAACACTGCAGTTACAGAGATACAGAGATCTAAGCCAAAGGTAACCCCGTCGGGCATCGTAGGGCTGAGGCTGAGTAGAGCCAGACTAATACCAATCAAATCAAATCCATAGAAAGGGAGATTATCCGCTTTGGACTCACCGATGACAAAGACCGGATCTTATCCTCACGTTTTAACCTTTGGGCAGAGCCACCAGGGAATACCCAAAATTAGAGATAGACAAAACCAACAAAGCATATATATTAAGCCAAAGCACAGCATAGATCAAAGCTTAGTGCAAAACGAAGAATAAAACAGATATACAGAACGAAAGCAAAATGACTGCGGAATGCATATACATAGATTGGCTGAACAGAGGGCAAAACTATAAACAATATGCAATGCATCTCAGATTAATACGGAGTCAAGGTTCATTACAAGCCAGCCCTAATATAGTTATTCACTGTCACTAACCGTGCATGTTGATGTAGTTTTAAGTTAGTCAATGCACCGTTGCCATCAAAGTGTTGCAATGTAATCTTCGCGTACACCGACGTCCCTTAAACCAACACCATGGGGAGGTGCTTGACAGTGATCAACGCTCACATGAATAGTCACAGCCTAACAGACTATTCATGTGGTCCAAGGAATCCATTGGGCCGGTTTACCTAGGTGGTTAACCTGTATTTGAGCCCTACAAGTCTCACCATTATCCTAAGGTATATTTCAGAATTGCCATGCCTAACGGTTTAGCCATGAGGGACCTATGGTTGAGCCGAAGACATCTTACGCGCTCGTCGTAATATGCACTACGGCTTCACCTTGGTTCCATTCAAAACACAGCTAAACTGGTCATCTTCCACCTCTGATCTGATACCTCTTTCGGCTGAGCTACAGTCAGTATACGGCTTAGCCGTAGACCAATCCACGGCTTAGCCGTAGCATTCCACGGCTTAGCCGTAGCCACACCATAGGAGTACTGTATTGGAAAAGTTTCGACTGATCAAAGATTTAATTCACGGCTGAGTTACGGTTGGGTCACGGCTAGCTTACGGCTCAGCCGTAGGACCATCTATGGCTTAGCCGTAGCCTAGCCGTAGAACAAAATCAAAATTTCAGGTCTCTGGAATGTGAGCCGTAGAAACTTACGGCTTAGCTGTACAATACAGAACACAAATTCGGGATAGTTACAGAAACTGAAATTCGGTACAGAAGCTTAAAGAAACAAGCTACAGAGGTTCCAATTCACCAATTTTTGGCTGTAAAACATTCTAAACAAAGATTAAGATGGAATCAAAGCAATCAAACAAAACACCCATATGTGTTATCAAAGCCTGTACTTATACTTGCCTCAAGACTCTGTCAATCCACTGAATCAAGCTCCAAATCAACTAAAATCAAAACAAATCAAAGAAATAAACCATGCATGAGATGTAGACACAGCATAGAGAAGGAGAGTTGCAATCGGAGATGAAGAAGAAAGAGGTTTGGAGAGAACCCACTTACCAAAGCCACAGACAGAGATGAGAGGAAGAGAACCAAATCAAAATGGGAATTCAAATCCTTAATCGAGCAAGAGAATGGAAGAGAAGAGAGAAACGAACGTGGAGGGAGCTTCTCCTGGAGATTTTTCTTGCATGCAACGTGGAAGACAAAAGAGCAGGGAGAGAGACACCTGGAGTTGCATTGTATATATAGGTTTTGTAGTTTAGGTCAAAGTCCGAAGAGTTTATACTAATTACAGTTCAAGTCACACGAAGGTCCAACTTCTCCAATTGACTCCAAATGGGTCTGACACAGTTATGGAATATAACGAGCTCAACAAAATACACGTGCTGACCCCAAGATGATGCAAAGATGATGCAAGCAAAGCAAAAGCAAAATTACGAAAAAGGGCTTAGAACTACCTATTCCAGGTCAAAGGTCACTCAACTACCTATCCAAGGCCCAAAACCAAGTCCAAAAGAATAAAACAACAGAAACACACACTAATGAGCCACTAATCCGGCTCAAAGGGGATCGGAGTGTTACATCCTCCCCCACTAGGAAATCATTCCGTCCTCGGAATGACTACCTACCTGCGCAAAGAGCTGTGGGTACTGGCGCTAGCTGCTCCTCTAGCTCCCATGTAGCCTCATCTGGACCATGATGTTCCCACAACACTTTAACCCATCTGATGGTCCTGGTACGGAGAATCTGCTCTCGTGTCCCAACGATGCGAAGCGGACGCTCAACGTAAGTAGCATTAGGCTGAATCTGAATATCATCGTAACGAATCACATGGCTCGGATCTGGCACATACTTACGGAGCATCGACACATGGAATACATCGTGGACACCAGAGAACTCGACTAGAAGCGTCAACCGATAGGCTAAATCTCCAACTCGGCTCTTGACTTCAAACGGTCCTACATATCTCGGAGCTAACTTGCCCTTCTGACCAAACCTCACTGTGCCCTTCATCGGAGAAACTTTAAGGAATACCCAATCTCCGACTTGGAATGCCAAAGGTCTCCTCCGAGTATCCGCATAGCTCTTCTGTCTGGATCGAGCAATCTTCAAATTCTCTATCACTTTCTGCACTTTCTCTGTCGTCTCAGCAATTATTGTCGGACCATGGAAACTTCTTGTTCCAACTTCCTCCTAGCACACTGGAGTCCTGCACTTGCGTCCGTATAGAGCCTCATAAGGTGCCATACCAATGCTCTCGTGGAAGCTGTTGTTGTAGGCAAACTCACACAATGCCAGATGCATATCCCATTCCTTCTCAAAGTTCAGCACACTAGCTCTGAGCATATCCTCCAACGTCTGAATGGTACGCTCCGACTATCCATCAGTCTGAGGGTGGTATGCCGTACTAAAACTCAGCTTCGTGCCCATAGCTTCCTGAAATGCTCTCCAGAATGAAGACACAAAACGACTATCACGATCCGACACAATCGATACTGGGGTGCCATGCAATCGGACTATCTCGTCAACAAACTTCTTGGCCATCTCTGTGAATGTTATCCCTTTCTTGAACAGAAGGAAATGCGCTGACTTGGTCAATCTGTCCACGATTACCCAGATAGCATTGTTCTTTCTACTGGTCGGCGGAAAACCGGAGACAAAATCCATAGTAATGTGCTCCCACTTCCACTGTGGGGTGTGTAGTGGATGTAATGATCCTGGAGGTCGCTGATGGTCAGCTTTCACCTTCTGACAGGTCAAACATCGAGCTACGAACCCTGCGATCTCCCGCTTCATATTATTCCACCAAAATCTATCTTTCAAGTTCCGGTACATCTTCGTACTTCCTGGGTGCATCGCATATCGGGCATCGTGCGCATCTGTCATCAACTTATCTTTCAGCTCATCCACAGCGGGAACACACAATCGATTCCTGAAGTACAAAACTCCGTCTACCAAGCTGAAATTCGGTCGATCTGCAATCCGATCTCTGAACTTCACCAGGAGGGGGTCCTCAAACTGGCGATCCTTGATTTGCTGAATCACCTCAGGCTGAAACACGACGGTAGTAGCTAATGTCACCAATCCACCTACCATCCGAATCTCAACAGGCTGGTCATGCACAAGCATATAGAATCCTGCCAACACCTGAAGACTGTCTGTTCTCCTGCTAAGTGCATCTGCAACTACATTCCCTTTGCCTGGTGGTACTTGATCGGAAAGTCGTAGTCCTTAATGAACTCCAACCACCTTCGCTGCCTCATATTCAAGTCATGCTGATCAAACAGGTACTGCAGACTGTTATGATCGGAATGGACCTCGAACTTCACACCGTACAAGTAATGCCGCCACAACTTCAGTGCAAATACAATAGCTGCTAGCTCCAAGTCATGTGTGGCATAGTTCTTCTCGTGCTCTTTCAACTGTCTGGATCCATAGGCAATCACTTTCTGATTCTGCATCAGTACACAGCCTAGTCCAACTCGAGAAGCATCGGAATAAATCACGAATCCCTCACTACCATCCGGGAGAGTCAACACTGGCGCCGTAGTGAGCCTTTCTTTCAACATCTGAAAACTACGCTCACACTTCTCTATCCACTCATACGGGACCTTCTTCCGAGTCAACTGAGTCAGCGGGGCTGAAATCTTCGAGAAATCCTGCACAAACCTGCGGTAATATCCCGTCAATCCCAGAAAACTCCGAATCTCTGTCACTGATCTAGGACGGGGCCAATGGACTACTGCCTCAATCTTAGCCGGATCCACCATCAATCCATCTCTAGAAATCTTATGACCCAGAAATGCAACTTGCTCTAACCAGAAATCACACTTGGACAACTTTGCATACAGCTTGTGATCTCTAAGCAGCTGCAATGCTTTCCTCAGATGGTCTGTATGTTCCTCAGCAGTCTTCGAATAGACCAATATGTCATCTATGAAAACCACAACAAACTAGTCCAAAAAGGAAGTAAGCACCCTGTTCATCAACGCCATAAAAGCTGCGGGTGCGTTCGTCAAACCAAACGGCATGACAAGGAACTCGTAGTGTCCATACCGAGTCTTGAAAGCTGTCTTAGGAATATCCTCATCCTTCACCCTGAGCTGGTGATATCCTGACCTCAAGTCAATCTTCGAGAAGTAAGCTGCGCCCTGAAGCTGATTGAACAACTCATCGATCCTAGGCAATGGATATTTGTTCTTGATAGTTACTTTGTTCAATTGCCTGTAGTCAATGCACATCCGGAAACTGCCATCCTTCTTCTTCACGAACAACACAGGAGCTCCCCAAGGTGAAACACTTGGGCGTATGAACCCTTTATCCAACAGATCCTGCAACTGTTTCTTCAATTCCAACAACTCTACAAGTGCCATACGATATGGAGCTCTACTGATGGGTGCTGTACCTGGCATCACGTCAATCGAGAACTCTACCTCTCGAACTGGTGGTAACTCTGGCACATCCTCCGGAAAAACATCCGGAAACTCGCTGACTACGGGAATCTCACTGAGCTGTCGCTGATCTTTCTTCTCTGAAATGAGTGCGAGAAGTCCCTCACATCCCCTACGAAGCATCCTATTTGCCTTGCAAGCAGAGATCACACACCTTGGGCACTTCGTCTGGCTGCCCTCAAATCGAAATCCGCTGCCCAAATCAAAGTAGATAGCCTTGCTGTAGCAATTGATACACGCGTGATATCTCGCAAGCTAGTCCATACCAAGAATCACATCAAAATCCAGTGTCGTGAGCAACACGAGGTCTACCGGGAGCTGATGACCAGCTATCCGCACATCACACTGAGGGTAGAAGACACTGCACTCCACCCGTTTACCAACCGGAGTGGATACTAGTAACAAGTATGGAAGAGGCGTGGGTCGCTGTCGAAGCTGCACAATAAAATGGGGTGCTACGTACGAACGCGTAGACCCGGAGTCAAATAAGGCTAAAGCTTCAGCATCAGAAATTAAAATTTTACCTTCCACGACCGTGGCTTCCTCCGCGCCCTCATGCGTAGCAGCATAGGCTCGGGCTGTCTGGCGGTTCTGCTTCTGGGCTGGGCGAGTTGGCTGAGATTTGCCCTGCGCTGTAGAACCTGCAGATCTCGTCTGTGGAGAGGACTGAAACCTCGGGCATTGGGCCCGCTTGTGGTCCGTAGAGCCACACCCGAAACAGGCTCCACTCTTCCTCCAACATCTGTCTGTTGGGTGATCCTTCCCACAGTGACCACAAATCACCTGAGTACTGCTCGAACTGCCCTGGTTACCCTTGAACTTCTTCTGAAACTGACTTCTGCCACTGGAACCTGCTGTCCTCTTAGCCTCGGTTCGTTCCTCCTTAAATATGGCCTCTGCATCATAAGCCCTGTCAATAGCGTCATCCAATGTAGCCGTCCACATGCAAGCAACCACGTGGCGTTTGTGTCTCGGGTTCAGGCCGTTGACGAAGCGAGTCACCTTCTTCTGCTCAGTGTTCACCATGTCCTCTGCAAAGTGGGACAACTCTGTAAACTTGTGTACATAATCTGCAACTGACATCTGTCTCTGCTGAAGGTTGAAGAATTCCACTTCCTTAGCTCGCTGAATATGGAGAGGCATGAACTTCCGACGGAATTGCTGCGTCTCCCAAACTGTGGCACTGGGCATAGTCTGAAATGAGCTCTTAACACTCCTCCACCATGTCTTGGCTACACTCCGAAGCATAGAGGCTGTGAGCACCACTTTCTGCTTGTTGCTACACACAATCGTATCAAAGAGTTCTTCAGTCTGCTCCAACCATTGCTCAGCCTGCAATGCATCCTCTATCCCATGAAACTCAGTCGCCCCTCGCTTACGGAACTTGTCAAAAAGAGCATTTGGATCTGATTCCTTGGGCTGGAAAATCACCTGCTGGTCTATACGAGGTGATGCTGACGCAGCAGCCTGACTCTGCCGATCTACCATGGATGCCATCTGCTCCTGTAATGACTGCATAGACTGCATCATCATCATCATGCGCTCCTCACTACTGATATGTGGGGGTACCGATCCACTATCACCGTTATGGCCCTGTTGATTCTCATCCCGAGATCCTGATCCTGATGCCATCCTGCAAAAGGAAAAGAAACACAGTACACAAATATAAAATGCCCTGAGTTAGTCCAAACCCAAATCAACATATGAGACTTCGAGTCAAATAGTTGATAGCGTTATCTCACCACGATCTTAGATGTCTACATGCTTATAACTACCATGCTTTGATACCATACAATACGTATGTCACGACCCGAGCCCAGAATTCGGGGGTTAGCGAAAAGCTAAACCGGTGACACACGTACTCCCGTGCACGTGCATCCAAATCCAGTCCAGATGCACGCACACAAGGGATCTAACACATGCGAACTAAGCGTACGCGGAAGCTGTACATATCATAGCAAGCAACAAAGGAAAATAGCAGAAGACAAAACAAATGCGGAACGGAAAAGACAAGATAAATACAATACTGGAAAACCAAATACAAGTCTGAGTACACGACAAAATAAAGATGTACAAATATACAGAGTACAAAGTCCAAAGTACCAAAATTACAAAATCTCAAAAAAACCAACTCAAAACAAAAGGCCACTGATATGCATGCACGCACTCGGCAGAGGTGATCAGGCCCACTCTGCCAGACCGGAGGGTGCCTCTACACTCGGCCCTGCAGCCTCCTCGACCGCCGGGGAGCTGGGCAAGGGTTCTGTGCCTGCAACACCACAGACAACACAAATGAATATAACGATCCAGCAAATATAAGTAACAGGGGTGAAACACTCATAGTATCAAATAGAATAAGGACAGAATAGAAATTTCAGAGTTTCATCTTAGTATGCTAAGCAAATCGTGCATAGAAGTAAAGCATGATAATTGAATCAAAGCGGAGAAATACTGAACTAAGTGGCTACTACGTTAACCATATTCTCTCCAATAGAGAGCAGAGCAAAGCAGATGAGAACACCACTGACCGGGCCAAGGGTACAAGTGGGTCTCGGTTTCCTGGGTTCCGGGGTCCCAAGACAAAGCAACACTGCAGTTACAGAGATACAGAGATCTAAGCCAAAGGTAACCCCGTCGGGCATCGTAGGGCTGAGGCTGAGTAGAGCCAGACTAATACCAATCAAATCAAATCCATAGAAAGGGAGATTATCCGCTTTGGACTCACCGATGACAAAGACCGGATCTTATCCTCACGTTTTAACTTCTGGGCAGAGCCACCAGGGAATACCCAAAATCAGAGATAGACAAAACCAACAAAGCATATATATTAAGCCAAAGCACAGCATAGATCAAAGCTTAGTGCAAAACGAAGAATAAAACAGATATACAGAACGAAAGCAAAATGACTGCGGAATGCATATACATAGATTGGCTGAACAGAGGGCAAAACTATAAACAATATGCAATGCATCTCAGATTAATACGGAGTCAAGGTTCATTACAAGCCAGCCCTAATATAGTTATTCACTGTCACTAACCGTGCATGTTGATGTAGTTTTAAGTTAGTCAATGCACCGTTGCCATCAAAGTGTTGCAATGTAATCTTCGCGTACACCGACTTCCCTTAAACCAACACCCATGGGGAGGTGCTTGACAGTGATCAACGCTCACATGAATAGTCACAGCCTAACAAACTATTCATGTGGTCCAAGGAATCCATTGGGCCGGTTTACCTAGGTGGTTAACTTGTATTTGAGCCCTACAAGTCTCACCATTATCCTAAGGTATATTTCAGAATTGCCATGCCTAACGGTTTAGCCATGAGGGACCTATGGTTGAGCCGAAGACATCTTACGCGCTCGTCGTAATATGCACTACGGCTTCACCTTGGTTCCATTCAAAACATAGCTAAACTGGTCATCTTCCACCTCTGATCTGATACCTCTTTCGGCTGAGCTACAGTCAGTATACGGCTTAGCCGTAGACCAATCCACGGCTTAGCCGTAGCATTCCACAGCTTAGCCGTAGCCACACCATAGGAGTACTGTATTGGAAAAGTTTCGACTGATCAAAGATTTAATTCACGGCTGAGTTACGGTTGGGTCACGGCTAGCTTACGGCTCAGCCGTAGGACCATCTACGGTTTAGCCGTAGCCTAGCCGTAGAACAAAATCAAAATTTCAGGTCTCTGGAATGTGAGCCGTAGAAACTTACGGCTTAGCCGTACAATACAGAACACAAATTCGGGATAGTTACAGAAACTGAAATTCGGTACAGAAGCTTAACAAAACAAGCTACAGAGGTTCCAATTCACCAATTTTTGGCTGTAAAACATTTTAAACAAAGATTAAGATGGAATCAAAACAATCAAACAAAACACCCATATGTGTTATCAAAGCCTGTACTTATACTTGCCTCAAGACTCTGTCAATCCACTGAATCAAGCTCCAAATCAACTAAAATCAAAACAAATCAAAGAAATAAACCATGCATGAGATGTAGACACAGCATAGAGAAGGAGAGTTGCAATCGGAGATGAAGAAGAAAGAGGTTTGGAGAGAACCCACTTACCAAAGCCACAGACAGAGATGAGAGGAAGAGAACCAAATCAAAATGGGAATTCAAATCCTCAATCGAGCAAGAGAATGGAAGAGAAGAGAGAAACGAACGTGGAGGGAGCTTCTCCTGGAGATTTTTCTTGCATGCAACGTGGAAGACAAAAGAGCAGGGAGAGAGACACCTGGAGTTGCATTGTATATATAGGTTTTGTAGTTTAGGTCAAAGTCCGAAGAGTTTATACTAATTACAGTTCAAGTCACACGAAGGTCCAACTTCTCCAATTGACTCCAAATGGGTCTGACACAGTTATGGAATATAACGAGCTCAACAAAATACACGTGTTGACCCCAAGATGATGCAAAGATGATGCAAGCAAAGCAAAAGCAAAATTACGAAAAAGGGCTTAGAACTACCTATTCCAGGTCAAAGGTCACTCAACTACCTATCCAAGGCCCAAAACCAAGTCCAAAAGAATAAAACAACAGAAACACACACTAATGAGCCACTAATCCGGCTCAAAGGGGATCGGAGTGTTACAGTTTCCCCAATGAAAGGCACTATTAGGTTTAGGTAGAAAGGCAAGCTTGCTTCGCGATTTGTAGGTCCTTTCGAGATTCAAGGTAGATTGGAATATTTGGCATATCGATTGGAATTACCACCTCAACTCGCTGGAGTTCACAACGTATTCCATGTATCGATGCTTAGGAAATACCTTCCAAACCCCTCGCATGTTCTCGAAATGGATGATATCCAAGTGAAGCCGGATGTAAGCTATAAAGAGCGACCTCTTCGCGTCATCGACACAAAGGACCAAGTGTTACGTACCCGAACAATTAAATGGGTCAAGATTCTTTGGAAGCACCATGGACTAAAAGAAGCTACTTAGGAGCTCGAGGAACAAGTTCGTCAGAAGTATCCAGGACTTTTACCTGAGTTATGTTCCATTCGGAGGATCGAATGTTCTTTTAGCGCGAGAGGATGTAAGGTCCAAACCTGAGATAATTATAATTTATAGTAATTAATTTTTTTTAATTTAATTAATGTGCAAATAGGTTAATTTAACTCAAATCCCTTTAGGTTTGGGTCATGGACAGGTAGTTAGGTCGGGT
Source organism: Sextonia rubra (assembly GCA_037013555.1). Taxonomy (NCBI): domain Eukaryota; kingdom Viridiplantae; phylum Streptophyta; class Magnoliopsida; order Laurales; family Lauraceae; genus Sextonia; species Sextonia rubra. Next base: position 74,700,897 of record JASUAD010000001.1, read on the forward strand.
TTGAACCTTACTTAGGTAGTCAAAGCCCTTTCTTATTTTAGAATTTCATGGTTTTGCATTATTAGGGCATCATAATAATTGCATTGAGTACATCTCATCTTGAGAGTCATCTTTCATGTTTGGCCCAACTCCATTCAGATTCTTTTCAGCCCATTTAAACCCAACTGACTTAACTTGAAAATCCAAGAAACCAGTAAGGCTTATTTGTAATTCTAGAAAAGCCAACCCATTTAAATACTCAAACCCGTCGTCCCTCTTTTTCTTTTTTCCCTCATTTGGCTACAGCAAGAGATTTCTTCTTCTCTATGTTTTCTTCTTCTTCCATTCTCTCTTCATCATCTTCTCTCTAGATTGGGTGATTGAGGTTGCATGCAACAAATTAGGGCTTCTCCTTCTCCCTCTTTGGTTTTCTTGCTCTCATCTTTGGAAACAAGGGACCATCTTCTTCCTTTTGCTTGTAGGAGACTTGAGGTAAGAAACCCCATCATCATTGCATGTCTTGAGTTCAATAGGGTCAAGAGCTCCAATCTATTAGCATGCATACATCACATTCTTATTTTATCAATGCATGTTCTAGATTCATCACTAGTGAAGCCTTCTCCATCATCTAACCAAGGGGCAAATTGATTTGAGTGAAGCACTACACTTAAGGTAAGTATAAGGATGCATATTCTTAACATGTATGCTTGGATTATTGATTTTTGATGAGTTCTTTTATAAACCCATTTATAACTCGTTAATCTTTTTTTGAAGTTGTGTAAGATTGATTTTGTATTAATGATTGAATGGTGGAACGAATGTTGAAATTGGATGGCAGGGAGACCCAATTTATAGGAGGGGTGGTCTCCTTTGGGTGTTGAATGCAGGGAAATAGAAGGAGCAAGATGGGAGAAACAATTGGAAACTAAATCTCCCCGAGCAGAGTGCTTCAGGGCCGACTAGTCGGTCCTGAAGCCCGATCGGTTGGATTTTGGTTCTAGGAGTATCCGATCAGTCGGACACCCCACCCGATCGGTCGGGTAACAGAACCCTATAAATAGATGTTTAACTTTAGAATTTAGTTCAATGGCTAACCATAGGCTTTAAACCAACCTTACCTTAGAATCCTAAGAACCATAGACCATTAGGGCCTTATAGGTGGAACCTATACCTCAAATAAAGTAGCCCAATGGTAATTATATCTTAGAAAGGAAGGGTGTTGAGCTATCACTCAGTTCCTCTAGACTTTCGATCATTTCCTAACGTCACGTCATGGGCGTTGGCTTAAAAAGAGGTGTCTATTACTTATAGAATGTAACACTAAGATTGTGGTAACACATTGACACTGGACGCTTTATGAATACGTCGTATTGAATGACAAGGGGAACACAGAATGTCTTAGCGTAGGATTGGCCAGTAAATTTCCTTGATAACCTCTCAATCTATATGCATTCATATTGTTAACTAAACCTTGTCCTTAACATGACTTAATCATGTACCCATTTTTCCTAGTAAACCTTGAGGCTACTCGGAGACAGAGCTTCTACTGAGCGTGGGCCTGTGAGCCAAAATAGGTGTAGCTAAGGTAGAGAGGATTAGAGACCTAGCAACTCAATTACTTATGCATTATTGATTATTCGTTTCTTCATTTTATTCTGACTCTATGATTGGTAACAACCCCAAGACTGATATATGTTTTGTATGAGTACCAGCGATCGCTATGTATGATAAGTATGGATTCAAATTCGAGTCAATCTTGGTACATTGAGTCGGCACCACTTAGCTTGTACCCATAGGAGGTTCGATAGGACTGATGAGGGTATTCCATATGTTACCTACTACAATAGTTATAAGAAGAGTTGGTCGATGCTCTTAGGGTAGCTAGACGGTCTTGGCCCGATCGCTAGTGATTTCCCACAGTATGATATGCTCTCTTTTAGAGAGAGGATAGCCATGTGGATGCCAATTAATATGATGTTGTCGTTCGTCTTTGATTCTTTATTCATGCTTATTCACATGCACACTCTGCCTAGTTTTCGGATTTGCTCTCTTTAAATCCTTATGTTGTTTAATTCCAATTGTTACATCATGATAGGCTTATGTATTCTTATATTTGCTTAATCGTTGTGTTAACAGTGCTACCCTTGGTATTACAGGTACGAAATCCAATGCCGATACGGCAATCGAAGTGCCCCCGGAAGGAACCACAGCGATACCTTGGGACGTGAACAAGTGGAACGAGGAGGATGTATTTTATTAATCATTCTCCATAGTGCATAACAAGGTTCCTTGGTGTTGTTGTGTAGCCATGGTTGGCTTGTAGTGGACTTGTCATTTTGCATCTTTGTTCTTGTTCATGAAACTTTGGTATCATGTAAATATAGTTGGGAAACTAAAAGACTTGGTTATATTAATGGAATCAATGAATGTTTTATTAATGTCTGTGATATGTACAGGTGAATTCTCCAGGTTTCCGCTTAAATTCGAATTGATTGATACGGGTTTACGGATCTTCCTCATACGTACCTATGGAATTACCCTTGTGATAGTTCGTACATATCTGGATGCAGCACGAATTGTCACGGGTTACGTGTGCCGCCCCTCGAGATCCATTATTAATCCCCAGTTCTCGAGTTTGGGGCGTGACAGATGTTGATGTTGCAAAACATTTGACATAGATGCCAACATGTAACATAGCGCCATCTCATCAGCGTTGTTCCATTTTTTGTATACCTAGACAGCCACCTCATCTGTATAACCATCCATAAGTTTTTCTAGGCACCACTTAGTGAGCACATATTTGTACTCTTCAGCAGTTAGCACACTATCCAATTTTCTTTTCCGGTCAACATAATTAGGTCAAGTGAGTTTTTGTTCTTTAAGAATAACAGCAAGTGGATTAAAAGCACCCATCTTAAATCTTGAGAATTACAAAGCAACAAATTATGATGAGCAAATAAACTGTGGATTCAAATAAAAGGAGAATAGCTTCCTCTGCCAATTAATAAAAGAATCTGATGATAATCTAAAACGCCAATGCATAGCATGCCTCGATGTGAGGACTTCTACCATACTTATTTTGTTCAAATAGGACATAACCTATTTGTTTTACTGTCAAGGAAAACAACGTGTCGATTAAAAACAAACAGCAGCCTTGACTTTTATCCTATAACGAGTAGTAGCGGCTCAGATGAAGAGCATACTATTATTTGTAGCTAAGTGCACGTCATCATTTAATTTAAGGTCCATTATTCTGTATTCGGTCTCGTCAGATGGAGAAGTGACCTATACTAATAATTACCCTAAATTATCCATATGGGTGTTTGTATTGGAGATTCTATAATTAACTCATCTGATGAGGAGCAAAACTCTAAGGTCAACACATAAATCAATTACATCTCCTACAAAACAATGCTGGAAACCATGGAAACTAAGAGGTTCCCTCTCCCACTTAGTTATTTAACAGTGAGGGTTCTTATAAAGCAATTTAATTAAGACCAATTTAAAATCTATTAGTAATAGGTTACCATGATGTCTAGGTTTCCCTATCTTTACTACTTCACCATTCCAAACATTATTAAATAGGACTTTTATAATATTCAGTAGGTTATTATAACAATCAACATCATCATCATCATCATCATCATCATCATCATCAAAGCCTTCTCCCATCCATATTAGGGTCGGCTACATGAATTCTGTTTTTTTATTCCATTTTATTTTGAGCCAAATCCTTTGATGAGTTAAACTTCTTCAAATCTAAATCAATGACCTCCATCAATGTTTTCTTCGGCCTACCCTTACCTCTTGATGAGCCATCCACCTGTATAGCAAAACTTTTTCTCACTGGTGCCATTATCGTCCTACACTCAACATACCCAAACCATCTTAAATGGGTTTGTTTAATTTTATCCCCTATTGGTGCTACCCCTAAATGCTCTCGAAAGCGGTCATTTATAATTTTATCTTTTCTAGTTTTACCACATATCCACCTAAACATTCTTATTTCCGCTACATCCATCTTATAAATATACGTCTTCTTAATTGGCCAACATTTTACTCCATATGTCATAGCTAGTCTAACCACTATCCTGTAATATTTGCCCTTCAACTTCATTGGCATTCGTTTGCCACAAAGCACTTTAGAAGCTAGTCTCCGCTTCAGCCATCTAGCTTTTATCCTATGCTCCACACCTTCATCAATCTCCCCATCCTTACAAATCATCAAGCCTAGGTACCAAAAGAATCTCTATGTGGTATCTCATGGGTTTCAATTTTGACAGTGGTTTCAACACTTTGTATATGTTTATTGAAGTTGCAATCCATATATTTTGTCTTTGTACCACTTATTTTAAAGCCTTTAGATTCTAATGCCGCCCGCCATCTCTCAAGTTTTGCATTTACACCATCTCTTGATTCATCCATCAATACTATATCATCTGCAAACAACATATGCCACGATACTTCTTCTTGAATATGTGCAGTTAACTCATCTATAATTAATGCAAAGAGATGAGCTTAAGGTTAATCTCTGATGTAAACCTATAGTCACGGGGAATCCACTTGTTTCTCCACATATGGTTCTCACATTTGTTACTGCTCCTTCATACACATCCTAAAAAAACGTCAATGTAACCTCTGAGGACATTCTTATTATTTAAAACCCACCAAATTAAATTCCTCGATACCTTATCATAGACTTTTTCCAAATTGATAAAAACCATGTGTAGATTTTTCCTCTTTGCTCGATATTTTTCCATTAATTGCCTAAGTGAAAAGATAGCTTCCATAGTTGATCTCCTTGGCATAAAACTAAATTGATTTTTAGAGATCTTGGTCTTCCGTCTCAGTGTTTGCTCCATTATTCTCTCCTGTAACTTCATAGTATGACTCATAAGTCTAAGCTCTCGATAATTGGTACAATTTTGTATATCTCCCTTATTCTTATATAGGTATACAATACTTCTTCTCCATTCATTCGGTATTTTCTTTGTCATAAGTATCTTATTGAATAATCTACACAACCAACTCACCCTAACCTCTCCTAAGCATTTCAGTACCTCTATCAGAATACCATCTAGGCCTGTTCCCTTTCTTGTCTTCATTTGCTTCAATGCTTCCTTCACTTCCATCCCTCTAATTCTATGAAGAAAAGTATGATCTAGTGATGAAGTATCCACTTTAACTCTTGTATCACCCAAATGTTCTTCATTTAGAAGTTTGCTAAAAATATTCCTTCCACCTTTCTTTAATATCGTTGTCCTTCACTAGAATATTTTCCTCATTGTCCTTGATAGATTTGACATGATCTAAGTTTTTACTTTTCTTTTCTCTTATTTTTGTGAGCTTAAAATGTCCTTTTCTCCTTCTTTTGACATCCAAGCACAAAAAAGAAAGGAAAAACAACTAGTAAAAGAGTCCTAACTATCATGGTCAAGTAGGATTCTTAATCTTTTAAGAATGATTTTGTCATTTAGCTTGGTCATTTGAATGTAGTCCTTTAACGGGATTTTGTAAGCTTCTTCTTACTTCTGCTCATCATCTAACAAACTGCCAAATTTATGAGTGCCAATATATTCATCTGACTTTGAATCCTTATCAAATGTGTCCTGCACAGAAGAGATGTCAAATCTTACCATAAAGCAACGAATTTAACATTATCAGTAGAGGAAGGTTCGGGTTCATTATCTTCTTCATCGAAATCATCATCCCATGTGATGGACAATACCTTATCTTTACTTGTCGGCTTACAGTTGGCACATTGAGAAGCATAATATCCAAAACCCTTACACTCAAACCATTGAGTAGATTGTCCAGAATTTTTAGAAGTTTTCTTTTCAGTCTTGGTCATAACAGTGAACCTGTTTGGTGCTTTATTCTTCTAGAAATCCCTTTTCAAGCCTGTTTTTTTACCTTTCAAGAATTTCTTAAAGTTTTTAACACGTAGAGTAGCAGCTTGAAAATTGATTTCATTAGAATCATCATCTGCAGACTTAGACAACATGTGGGCCATCCCCTTCGATTTCTTAATTGACCTATGATTTGCTTCAAACATTTGCAAATTTCCTACTAGTTGGTGTCAAAATAGTTAGTTTCCTCAATTGCTAAGACATTAGAATGAAACCTCTTGGGTAGAGACCTAAAAAGCTTTGACAAATTTGTTTTTAGATTAAAACTCAAGTTGACTATGTCACTCAGTTTTGTGTAGTAATCATCAAAATACTCATTCTCTTCCATTAGTAAGGTTTCAAAAGATTTTTGGAGTTACGCTGTTTAACTATGATGGCACCCTCATGGACAATCTGCAGGATGTCCCATGCTTCTTTAGCAGAGGTGCAGGTAGAGATCCTATAGAATTTAGAGGCCGAGACTCCATTATAGATTGCATTGATAACCTTATTGTTATCATTGGAATCTTGCTTGTTCTCTTTAGTCCTTTGCTCTCTAGGTTTGAGAATATTTATCCCGTCAAACTTGACTATGGGTATGGAATAACCAAATTCAACAGTGCTCCGGATTAAATCATTAATGGGCTTCAGGAAGGAAATCATCTTAACTTTCTAGTAGGCATAATTTGATCCATCTAACAAGGGAGGTTTCGTGGTTGAAGTGCCTACCTGATTGAATCCATATAAAAAATCCAATGGAATCATGCTTCAAAAGACAGGGTCTTATGTGATCCTACTTTGATACCATGTCAGAGGTTTAAACCCTAATGTGGGTTAAGGTCCCAAACTTGATTTCTACATGCAGTTCAACTGTTAAGCAATTAAAGTAAATTAAAGTAAATAACAACAGAGAAGACAAGCAATTTTTACGAGCAAAACCGCACATGGGAAAAAACTGCTTACTAATAACCCGATCCAAGGGAAACCAAGCACTATGAAATAGATGGTTAAAAAAAAAAGAAAAAAAACTTACAACCCTTGCCCAGTTGCACACAACTTAAGGATCATAGTCAACTTATCATTGCACACACCATGCACCATTGCCTATGCTTAAATCTTCACACCTTGAAGTGACTTAAGATGAATCTATTGTAAGAGTAAAAAGAGGATCTCCAGAACACATTAACTTCAGCACTCCACAATGATACTCTTCAAAGGCTACTCTGGAGAAGATGAAAGGCTCTCTAAAGGCTTTTTAGGGTTTAGAATGTGGGAGAGATAGGTTAGGGCTGGGAGATAATGTCTTTATATAGCCCTAGGTTCATGGGGAAGAGTTATAGGGTAAATAGGTCTCAAATAAGGAAGTGTGGTTCAATTAGGAAAACAAAACACGAAGTTGAGTTTTTGGAAGGGACCCAAACTTCACTCGAGCAGAACCTCACTTTGCTTGAGTGAAGTGAGTCTTTATCTGGGGAGTTTGAAAAAGCTATAGGTTCACTTGAGCAAGATTCAGTTTTGCTCAAGTGAGCTGCCTTTCTATCTTAGACTTTTGCAGCTTACTTGAAACAACATTCTTTCTCTAAACTCTTGACTTCAGCTCAACCAATGACGAGCCATTATTAAAAATAGAAAATTACTTTTCTAATTGGACCCGAGTTTTTTCCATAACCCAATGAATTTGCCAACACTCAATATCTTACAATTTTTCATCGATGCAATTAATTAATTCCAACCGCGAAAACAATTTTCACAGCAAATATAACAAGGGTTATCAATTACTTGAAAAACCCTCTCACAACCAATCAAAGTGGTTGACTAAGATTGGTTTGAGATTGGTCAAAGTAATGAGATGATTATTTAAAAAATTAAGATTTTTTTGCATGTACACCCATAAAGTTTTTAATATTTGTAAATAGGTCTCTTTGGTTTTAGTATTTGTAAATAAGGCCCTTCTTTGGTATTTTAATACCTTTCGTGCATATTCCAAAACATGTGGATTTAATGGTAACAAGCAACCACCAAGAGGAATTTGCTCATTTTTTATTAGCATGACACATTTTTCCTTACAACCATTTTTGTATACCCCCTTCCTAAGGTTTTCAATGTTTATTAATAAGCCCCCAATGTGCATTAAATAATAGATATGTTAAATTGCCTCAATGTTATAAATGTGTGACATGCACTTTTATTGTTTTTCTCAATTTTGATTAATGTCATTAATCTATGTTCCATCAGTGGTATGAGCACAAACCATGTTTTGAACTGATTATATTTAGGATCATTTTAGCAAAGCAAGTGACTGAGTGATGTTTCCTTTAATTAATATGCCCGCTAAAAAATACTATATTCATCTAATTGGGTGACTCAAGAGTAGGCCCTTTAAACTATTTTTTATAATCATTAATACAACTTTTTCTTTTTAGCAAAAAGAAAAAAAGTTGTTTAAAACACATTTTCAATGTTTAAAATTGGTGAAAACCGATACAAAAATAGATTGTAAAGATATGAATTTATGGGAACCGTTATGCAGAGAGATGACCAACATAAATTTCTAAAATCTACGAGGTGCATCTTCCGAACCCTTAAAATCATTATATAATGAGAAAGAGAAAGAGATTTGATAGTGAGCTCCAAGTGCAAAGCTGCGGTGTATTGATAAAACTGGTGAAACTAGGTTGATCCACAGGGAGCAATGTGTTTTAATATTCTTTTTCAACTTGTACTTGCCCTAAATAAGAATTTAAACTAGACTAATTTAAAAACTAACAAATACAAGCATCCTACTTGCCAAAATTAAGTTAGTTACAACAAAATAAAATGAAACTTACTAAAACTAAAACTCCTAAATCTAAAACTTCCAAAAAAAAACTAAAGTTGCTGCAAAATGACGAACAGATTAGAACTTCCAAAACTAGAGAACTTTCCAATTCAAAATCTTCAATTTAAACAAGTTTAGAAAGATATTTTAACTTTGACGATTATCTAAAATAGTCAAAAACATAAAACTAGAAGCAAAATTAAAATTAGAAAGTTAGTAAATGTCACGCCCCAATCCTGGGAATATGGGGATTTGAGTGGGCCCCCAGGGCGTGGATACGTAATCCCGTAGAAATCCGTGCCCTGAAGAATTTTGCACGAATTCCTACAAGGGAGATTTCACAGGAACGTGTGAGGTATGCTGACACACGTACAAACATAAATTATCAAAATCGAGAACCTGTGAAATACTCATAATCATCAAGAGCATACAAAGTTCATAGTCTATTAAAACATATTTACATACAATAGTGTTATAGTCCTTTAAATACATTCCCAAAATCAGTCCTTAAAGGTGATACAAAAGTCTTCAACATAATATTCCCAGAAGAGACGCTCTCCGTAGGATGGCTAGTAGTAGACGTCGCCATCCATCCATTCACCTACACCCCGAGGTACCGTTGGGGTATCTTCCGGGGCCGCGTCAGTGTTCGTGTCGGGAGCGGGTGCTGTATCTGCAATACCGAGGGTAACACTGTTAACACGACGGTTAAGCAAATACTAAGCATAGGAATTAATATAACATAATACATTAGCAAGAACAATCAATATGCATGATGCATGAGTAAAACTTAATGTTATACATACTGATTGGCAACCACGATGCTCTATTCTCCCAAAGGGAGCATACATAATGTATGGGTCGCTAGGGGATCAAGCTAGCTTCCCGAGGAGCGTCGACAACCCCTCCGTAAACCTACTGCAGTGGTGACACATAATACCCAAAGGGCAGAAGCCAAGTGGTGCCGACTCGGAGTCAACCATACAAATCATAACATACATAAGGAATAGATCATCATAAAACAACGAATACTTAAACGAAACACATGCAGGTAAGCTACAAGGCCCGAGCCTCAGCTACACCCTTGGCTAGCAAGCACACGCTCAATAGAAGCTCTGGCTTGTCAGACACGCACTCATTAGAAGCTCAGGTCTGAATTGCCTCGGGTTTTGCTGGGGGAAGTAAATTCGATATCAGTCATGTCGAAGGTAGTGTAAAGTATCAATATGAATGCATTTCAATAAAGCAGTCTCCTGATTCCCAAGGACATTCAGCACGAGGTACACATGAGATGTTCGGTGTCATTGTGTTACCGCGTCTGGGTATTACATTGTGTGCATACAGAACACCCTTCTCTTGCCAACCTCCATGACTTGCCATTGGGAAATCCTTCATTCATTCTAACGTATAATTACCAATGGCCAAAGTGGAGGTATGGAGGGTACCATGACTAAAGCCCTACCACATCATTGAGATTCCTAACATCTTACGTTCACTGGGTTCTTACGGCTTAGCCGTATACAGGGTTGCGGCTTAGCCGAGAGGGGGTCACAGTTCATCCGGATTTTTGGTGTGGTTACGGTTCAACCGTATATTGGCCTAAGGCTTAGCCGAGCTAAGCCTACGGCTTGGTCACGGGGAGGTCACGGCGTAGCCGTAGGGTATTCACGGTGCAGCCGTATGCAAGCCGTTGAAGGAGCTGGGTTCTGTGCGCTCTCTGGAAAGTTCGCCGTAGAAAGACCTACGGCTAGGCTACAGGCTGGGTACGGCTTAGCCGTAGTGGATTTCACGGCGTAGCCGTAGTGAGCCGTAGCACAAAATCTCATTTTACTGCTCTCTGGACCTTGAGCCGTAAGAGCTCACGGCTTAGCCGTAGCTTCGCCGTAAGCTTCAGAAAATCAAAATACAGTTCCGTAGCTCAATTTTCTGTACGGGATCACTACAGAACTCACTTATAAGGGAAATTCTGAAGCCTAACTGAAGTTTTCTGGAGAGTGTTCCATACTCACACACCTTCTATTCCCATCTCCATCATTCCTACTTGATTCATTCATACATATTAAGAAAAGAAATGGCAAGAAGAACAACTAACTTAACATGCAACGAACAATTCCACATGCAGTGAATCTAAGCTTAAGTACTTGCCTCTCCTAACCGTACTACCCTCTCCCACTGTAGCTTGCCGTGAGGTTGGAGGAAACCTTCAAATCTGAATGGGTTCTCTTAGATCTGTAACTTAGAGAGGGAGGAATGCCCAAAGGAGTAAGGAGAAGATGAGTGGAGACCACTCCCACACATGCACACCCCCAAGATCGCCATGCACTCCAATGCAAGGAGAAGAAACCCAGAAAATGAGAGCTCCAGCCAAGAGAACGAGAGGAAGAAGGAGAAAGAACGTGGGATTCTCTTTTTAAACATAATTTCCCTGGAGTTACATGCAAGCCCATTTGTTTCTAGAAATTTCAGTTTAGTCCGGAAGGGCTCCAATTGGCTTAAGATGAGTCCGGATTAACTCAGGCCCAACACAAAAGATGATCTACGCGATAAATCACACGTAAGGAGATGGACGGGGTACCCAAGAGGCATAAGGACAATTTACAAAAAAGCCCTTAGCTATTTAAGCGGGGTCCAAACCCAATAATTCGCACTAAATTGACCCTCAACCAGTCTTAATCAATAGGAAACAAGATTAATTAACGTAATTAGGATTAGTGAGGGTTCGGGTCCTTACATCCTCCCCCACTTAGGATCATTCGGTCCTCCGAATGCACGTACCTTAGGTAGTAGCTCTGGATATTTCGCCCGAATTTGATCTTCGAGTTCCCAAGTGGCCTCTTCCTGTCCATGGTGATTCCATAACACCTTGACCCATTTGATCGTTCGCGTACGCAGCACCTGTTCCTTAGTGTCAGCGATACAAAGGGGTCTCTCTTCGTAGCTCACATTAGGCCTTACCTGTATATCATCCAACTCAAGAACATGTGAAGGATCTGGGAGGTATTTCCGGAGCATTGATACATGGAACACATTATGAACTCCTGCAAGCGAGGGTGGCAGCTCCAACCGATAAGCTAAGTCTCCCACTCTACTCTGTATCTCAAAAGGCCCGACGAACCGAGGAGCAAGTTTACCCCTCTGGCCAAACCTGATAGTACCCTTCATTGGGGAAACTTTTAGGAAAACTCTGTCCCCCACTTGGAACTCGAGGGGCCGGCGGCGGTTATCTGCATAACTTTTCTGGCCCGATCGTGCAGTTCTCATTCTATCTTGCACTTTTTGTACCTTCTCTGCTGTATCCGATACCAGAGTGGGTCCATGGAAACTCCTAACCCCAACTTCTTCCCAGCAGACTGGCGTACGGCACTTTCGTCCATACAAGGCTTCAAATGGGGCCATACCGATGCTCGCGTGAAAGCTGTTATTATATGCAAACTCGCACAAGGAGAGGTGCTCATCCCACTCCTTCCCGAAATCCATAACGCTAGCTCGTAGCATATCTTCCAGGGTCTGTATCGTCCGTTCCGATTGCCCATCTGTCTGAGGATGGTAAGCCGTGCTAAAACTGAGTTTGGTGCCTAAAGATGTCTGGAAAGACTGCCAAAAGGAAGACACAAACCTACTATCTCGGTCGGACACAATCGAGACCGGGGTACCATGTAGCCGTACAATCTCATCAATGAAGATCTTGGCCATTTCCTGAAATTTCATCCCTTTCTTGATGGGAATAAAGTGGGCTGATTTTGTTAGTCGGTCGACAATCACCCACACTACATCATGATGCCTACTTGTTCGAGGTAGTCCGGAAACGAAATCCATCGTCAGATTCTCCCATTTCCATTTAGGAATTGATAGAGGGTGTAACAACCCGGGAGGCTTCCTGTGCTCAGCCTTCACTCGTTGGCAGGTAAGGCACTTGGCCACAAAGCCCGCTATGTCCCTCTTCATGTTATTCCACCAAAACCTGCCATGTAGATTCCGGTACATTTTTGTACTCCCTGGGTGCATGGAGTACCGGGCATGGTGTGCTTCAGTCATAATTGCCCTTTTGAGGTTATGATTTTGAACTCCTGGAACACAAAGCCGATCTCGAAAGTACAACACACCGTCTACAATCCTGAAATCCGGTTTCTCAGAAATATGATCACGAATCTTGACAAACTCCGGGTCTTCAAACTGTCTCTCCTTGATCTGCTGAATCAAGGTGGGTTCGAAGACGGACATAGCCACTAACATGATCTTATCATCTACGAATTCAGCTTCCACGTCCAGATCTCGGAATTCTTCCACTAGAGACCATTCACCACACAAGACTGCCAACTCGGTGGTGGATTTCCTGCTTAAAGCATCAGCCACTACATTCCCTTTTCCAGGGAAGTATTTAATCGGGAAGTCATAGTCCTTTATGAATTCCAACCACCTGCGCTGTCTCATGTTAAGATCATGCTGCGAAAACAGATACTGGAGACTGCGATGATCACTATGGACTTCAAATTTCTCTCCATATAAATAATGTCTCCACATCTTCAGCGCGAAAATTACTGCAGCCAATTCCAAGTCATGCACGGCATAGTTTTTCTCATGTTCCTTCAATTGGCGAGATCCATATGCTATTACCTTTCCATTCTGCATGAGTACACACCCTAGCCCAATGCCTGAAGCATCTGTATAGATAACAAATCCGCCACTCCCTTCTGGCAGGGATAAGATCGGGGCTGAGGTTAACTTCTCCTTAAGCAGTTGGAAACTCGATTCACACTCTGCGGACCACACAAATGGTTCGTTCTTTCGTGTCAACTTAGTCAAAAGGGCGGCTATTTTGGAAAAGTCCTTCACGAACCTTCTATAATAACCGGCCAAGCCAACAAAACTTCTAATTTCTGCAACGGTTTTGGGACTCTGCCACGTAGTTATAGCCTCAATCTTAGCTGGATCTACTGCAAGCCCATCCTTAGAAATTATATGCCCTAAAAAGGCAACTTGTTCCAGCCAAAATTCACATTTGTCCAGTTTGGCATACAATCGGTGGTCCCTTAGCAATTGTAGAAAGGTCCTCAAATGCTCCGCATGCTCGTCCTTGGTCTTGGAATACACCAGAACATCATCAATGAAAATTACCACGAACTGATCAAGATATGGTGAAAAGATCTTGTTCATTAAAGCCATAAACACTGCGGGGGCATTTGTCAATCCAAAAGGCATAACCAAAAATTCGTAATGCCCATATCTTGTCCTGAAAGCTGTCTTTGATGCATCTTGGTCCCTAACTCGCAGTTGATGATATCCAGACCTAAGATCGATCTTTGAAAAATGTGTTGCACCCTGTAGCTGATCAAACAATTCATCAATTCTAAGCAGTGGATATTTGTTTTTAATTGTCACCTGATTCAACTGCCGGTAATCAATACACATTCTAAGGGTGCCATCCTTCTTCTTCACAAATAAAACCGGGGCTCCCCATGGAGATGTGCTAGGGCGAATGAATCCTTTATCCAATAATTCTTGTAACTGTAGTTTCAGTTCACGTAGCTCTGCTGGGGCCATTCTATATGGAGCCTTAGAGATGGGAGCGGTACCGGGTACTAGCTCTATAGTAAAATCCACTTCCCTGATTGGTGGAAGGCCGGGTACTTCATCCGGGAATACATCCGGAAATTCGCAAACCACAGGTATTTCTTCTAACTTCTTAGGTGATTTCTTTTCTACGATGAAGGCAATATAGCCCTCACAACCACTATGTATTAATCGTTCTGCTCGAAGTGCTGAAATCAATCTGGTGTTCGAACTCTTCTTGTCACCTTGGAACACCGCACTTGGACCATCTTCACTCACCCTTACGGTGACGGTCTTACGGAAGCAATCCAAACAGGCCATATATTTGGTTAGCCAGTCCATGCCTAGGATTACATCAAAATCGTGCATGGGTAGCACAATAAGTTCCGCTGGGAGAAGGACTTCTCCGATGAGAACTCGACAACCAGGGTAATAGTCATCACAGGTTACCCGTTTGCCAACCGGAGTGATAACACTCAACACATATGGCAATTGTGCAGGCGATTCCCGTATCCTACTAGAGAACCGAGGTGAGATGAAGGAGTGTGAGGATCCCGAATCAAACAACACTTTAGCTTCAATACCGTAAACAGAAACCTTACCTACAACCGCATGTTCTGCCGCCTCTGCCTCTTCTTGTGTCAATGCATAAGCGCGGCCTTGCCTTTAGGGTCGGTGTTGCTGTCCTTGTCTCTGTTGTCCCTGGCCTTGTCGTGTCTGCCCTTGGCCTTGTCTCACTTGCTGTTGCTGTCGGTTAGGCGCAGGAGGGGGCTGCTGATACTGCTGCTGTTGAAAGCCTTGGCTAAATTCCTTCCTTCTTGGACACTCAGACAAGCGATGGTCCATGGAGCCACAGCCAAAACAGGCTCCCATGGACCTCCAACATTTACTAGTTTCGTGACCCTTTCCGCATGCACCGCAAACTGGTCGGGACGCGCTGCTAGCAACTCCCTTCTGTTTCTTAGAGTACTGCTGACCTTTCCCAGAAGGTGGAGCACTCTTCTTAGACTCCCCCAAGAATAGGCTCTTCTCAATTTCTTCCGCTGCGTAAGCCCTGGCCACTGCATCGTCATATTGAACGGGACGCTGAAAGGCAGTGGCATGTCCCTTGATAGCAGGCCTTAACCCTTCCAGAAATCTTTCCACCCTCTTCTCCTCAGTATCAATCAAGTCTAGAGCAAACCGAGAAAGCTGGCTGAATACATGCACGTATTCTGCAACGGTCATGAGGTTCTGCTGCAGGGAAAGAAACTCTGCCTTCTTTTTGTGAGTAACGTGGTTGGGAATGAACTTCTTCCGGAACTGCCTCTTAAAGGCTTCCCAAACAATGGCGTCCGGCATAGTCCTCATGTGGTCCCGAATACTCTTCCACCATGTATCTGCGACGTCTCTAAACATGGATGCTGCGAGGACCACTTGCTGCCTGGGTGTGCAAGTCAAGGTATCGAAAACATTTTCCGTGTGGACAAACCATTCATCTGCTTGTAACGGATCCTCACGTCCAGTAAACTCGGTTGCTCCCCTTTTTCGAAACTTCTCATACAAGGAGTTGGGATCTCCTGGCTGATCCTGTCGGTTTAACATGGCGGCCATCTGCAACTGCATGGCGGCCTGATTGGCATTACTAGCTGCCAATTGATGCATTAACATCATAAACCGTTCCTCTGTATTGTAGGTGGGTTGAGGAGGAGGTTGTGGTGGAGGGTCTGCGCCATCCAACTCAATGTTATTACGGTTATTATCACCAGAGCTGTTGTTCGTACCGGATCCAGACGCCATGGTTCTGCAGTCACAATGGTCATTAATCATATATGTCTAAATAGATGCACAAACATACATACATACTACAGTCATACCATAGTTATCATTATAGTAAAAACCCACTTAAACGGATCTATCGGAACCTCACCACGCTTCCTAATGTTGCTAAGTCTTTTAAGTGACTTCTTGGAGTGGCTCTGATACCATTACTTACGTATGTCACGCCCCAATCCCGGGAATATGGGGGTTTGAGTGGGCCCCCAGGGCGTGGATACGTAATCCCGTAGAAATCCGTGCCCTGAAGAATTTTGCACGAATTCCTACAAGGGAGATTTCACAGGAACGTGTGAGGTATGCTGACACACGTACAAACATAAATTATCAAAATCGAGAACCTGTGAAATACTCATAATCATCAAGAGCATACAAAGTTCATAGTCTATTAAAACATATTTACATACAATAGTGTTATAGTCCTTTAAATACATTCCCAAAATCAGTCCTTAAAGGTGATACAAAAGTCTTCAACATAATATTCCCAGAAGAGACGCTCTCCGTAGGATTGCTAGTAGTAGACGTCGCCATCCATCCATTCACCTACACCCCGAGGTACCGTTGGGGTATCTTCCGGGGCCGCGTCAGTGTTCGTGTCGGGAGCGGGTGCTGTATCTGCAATACCGAGGGTAACACTGTTAACACGACGGTTAAGCAAATACTAAGCATAGGAATTAATATAACATAATACATTAGCAAGAACAATCAATATGCATGATGCATGAGTAAAACTTAATGTTATACATACTGATTGGCAACCACGATGCTCTATTCTCCCAAAGGGAGCATACATAACGTATGGGTCGCTAGGGGATCAAGCTAGCTTCCCGAGGAGCGTCGACAACCCCTCCGTAAACCTACTGCAGTGGTGACACATAATACCCAAAGGGCAGAAGCCAAGTGGTGCCGACTCGGAGTCAACCATACAAATCATAACATACATAAGGAATAGATCATCATAAAACAACGAATACTTAAACGAAACACATGCAGGTAAGCTACAAGGCCCGAGCCTCAGCTACACCCTTGGCTAGCAAGCACACGCTCAATAGAAGCTCTGGCTTGTCAGACACGCACTCATTAGAAGCTCAGGTCTGAATTGCCTCGGGTTTTGCTGGGGGAAGTAAATTCGATATCAGTCATGTCGAAGGTAGTGTAAAGTATCAATATGAATGCATTTCAATAAAGCAGTCTCCTGATTCCCAAGGACATTCAGCACGAGGTACACATGAGATGTTCGGTGTCATTGTGTTACCGCGTCTGGGTATTACATTGTGTGCATATAGAACACCCTTCTCTTGCCAACCTCCATGACTTGCCATTGGGAAATCCTTCATTCATTCTAACGTATAATTACCAATGGCCAAAGTGGAGGTATGGAGGGTACCATGACTAAAGCCCTACCACATCATTGAGATTCCTAACATCTTACGTTCACTGGGTTCTTACGGCTTAGCCGTATACAGGGTTGCGGCTTAGCCGAGAGGGGGTCACAGTTCATCCGGATTTTTGGTGTGGTTACGGTTCAACCGTATATTGGCCTAAGGCTTAGCCGAGCTAAGCCTACGGCTTGGTCACGGGGAGGTCACGGCGTAGCCATAGGGTATTCACGGTGCAGCCGTATGCAAGCCGTTGAAGGAGCTGGGTTCTGTGCGCTCTCTGGAAAGTTCGCCGTAGAAAGACCTACGGCTAGGCTACAGGCTGGGTACGGCTTAGCCGTAGTGGATTTCACGGCGTAGCCGTAGTGAGCCGTAGCACAAAATCTCATTTTACTGCTCTCTGGACCTTGAGCCGTAAGAGCTCACGGCTTAGCCGTAGCTTCGCCGTAAGCTTCAGAAAATCAAAATACAGTTCCGTAGCTCAATTTTCTGTACGGGATCACTACAGAACTCACTTATAAGGGAAATTCTGAAGCCTAACTGAAGTTTTCTGGAGAGTGTTCCATACTCACACACCTTCTATTCCCATCTCCATCATTCCTACTTGATTCATTCATACATATTAAGAAAAGAAATGGCAAGAAGAACAACTAACTTAACATGCAACGAACAATTCCACATGCAGTGAATCTAAGCTTAAGTACTTGCCTCTCCTAACCGTACTACCCTCTCCCACTGTAGCTTGCCGTGAGGTTGGAGGAAACCTTCAAATCTGAATGGGTTCTCTTAGATCTGTAACTTAGAGAGGGAGGAATGCCCAAAGGAGTAAGGAGAAGATGAGTGGAGACCACTCCCACACATGCACACCCCCAAGATCGCCATGCACTCCAATGCAAGGAGAAGAAACCCAGAAAATGAGAGCTCCAGCCAAGAGAACGAGAGGAAGAAGGAGAAAGAACGTGGGATTCTCTTTTTAAACATAATTTCCCTGGAGTTACATGCAAGCCCATTTGTTTCTAGAAATTTCAGTTTAGTCCGGAAGGGCTCCAATTGGCTTAAGATGAGTCCGGATTAACTCGGGCCCAACACAAAAGATGATCTATGCGATAAATCACACGTAAGGAGATGGACGGGGTACCCAAGAGGCATAAGGACAATTTACGAAAAAGCCCTTAGCTATTTAAGCGGGGTCCAAACCCAATAATTCGCACTAAATTGACCCTCAACCAGTCTTAATCAATAGGAAACAAGATTAATTAACGTAATTAGGATTAGTGAGGGTTCGGGTCCTTACAGTAAAGTTAGTAATGCAATGCATGCCATGTAACTAATACAAACTTTCCTAATATGAGATGCAAAATTTAAATGAAATATGATCCTAATCTAATGCAAACCTAATCTAAATTCAATAGATGAAAAACACACTTAATGAATGCATGAATTCAATATAAGAAAACAGCAAGGAAAAAGATTAAATAGTAGAGAAAGTATGCTTGAATGAATGAACTAGTTACAAAAATTCTGCAATGCAAAATTTTACTACAAAGGTGGGCTGTTCTTCGACTGTTTTCAAGTCTGAAACTAAAGTTTTTTTTTACTACAATTGAGATGAAAATTTCAGTTTTGAAAAGTGCTGCCAGCAATATTTATGGTCCATGAACTTTCTAATTTATGCAATGCATGAATACAGGAAAACTTGATATGTATAGCTACCAAACAAAGTTGCAGAATTTCTAAATTATAGGTGTTGAAACTCAGATTTTAGATCTGAATCATGTTCCAAATCTTTCTCCAAATTACGATTTTGCAAATCTTTCAAGTCTTCAAATCTGATCCACAAGTTACCCAACTAAATATGCCCATATAGGAACTGATTGTTGCACCAAAATTTCTACAATTACAGGCTGTTTTTGGACAAATTTGGGCACCTCATTACACATTCAGATCTGAGTTTTAAATTTAGTTAAAACATCTCTAAAACATGATTAAATTAGCATCTTTCATATGTTAAGAAGCCCACGAATAATTGATGCATTCTATGACAAAACTTTCAGCTATCAAATTATGCATAAAACAAAAACTTTGAAACACAAAGAACATCAAAATAAATAGAAAATTTGCAGGAATTTAAATGTATGGTGAGATGAGAATTTAAATGTGTGGAATGACAGGAATTTAGATGTATGGAATAACAAAGAATTTAAATGTGTGGAAGTGAAAGAAAATAAATTTGTGGAAGTGTATGATTCATTTTCCTAAATTCTTCTTTTATCCTAAATTATGTTTGCTCAAATCATGTTCTTAGGCTTTTTCGGGTTGTCAATCCAAGAGCAACAAGGTTAAAAATAAACATCAAGCATTCATTATCAATGAAATAAAAAAAAGTAAATAAGGGAAGTGAAAAAACACACTTTTACTAGATATGAATGTTTATACATAAATATGGAGAATAAAAAAAATCATTACATGATCTCGGATGAAGGATCCTCTTCTAGTGGAAGTTTCAAGCTAGAGAGAGCCTTCTTGAATAGAGAAATTATTGAGAGAAAGATATGGAGAAAGTAAAGGAGAGAGCTAAAAGAAGAGGTCTCTTCTTTCATACCTTAAACTACCGAAGGGTGCTCTATTTATACTTTTTTTCTTTTACCCATTTTCAAAGAAGGTCTCATATGTGGCTTTCCTACTTTAGGCAAGTCCTTTTCTTGGCAACAAGTCTTCCAAGTTTGAGATGAGATAAGATTCCTTCTCTTGCTAGAATTCTAAGTGTATCCATCTTTCTTAATTAACACTTGCCAAAGGTTAGGGCTTACCTATGATGAGACAATTTCAATCTTGAGTAAAAAAATTATAGTCATTTTTTTTTGGGTCATAACTTTGTCGTTTTAACTTTGATTGGTATAATCTTAGATCCTACAGATATCTACTCGAAAATAGCTCTCCAGTGGTAGGTAGATTATCCAAATCCGATGCTTGATTTGAGAGTTATGATCATTTTAATATATGCTGTCCAAAAAAAGGGGGGGATTGGCTTTCTATTTTTGAATTCTCCTTCTCTGACTTTTCTTTCCCTAAATTCTCTTTACCTTGACTTTCTTTTCTTATATTAATTTTGGATTCTTGTAACAATTGGTGAGTGGGACCCCTTTCTTGAACATTCCACAAGTGTGTCCCCACACATGTGAATATGTGTGTGGGATCATAAGGCCAACTTTGCAAATTTTTTTCTTTTTTCTTTTTCTCTTCAAGTCTTCTCTCTTTTTTTAAAAAAAATCATTTTTTTTGGCTCAATTCTTTGAAAATAGGACCCATATCATCAATTTCCTACAAAACAGATGTGAATTCATGTGAAAAGATAATTTTAACCATAAGAACACAAATGCATGAATGTGGGCCCATCTCTCATGACATGACAATAAAAATGCACACCATTTTTCATGATTTTATGTGAATAAACTAATGATGATGAAAATTCAATTTATTTCATAAGAAAATAAATTTCACAAAACTTTCCAAAATTGGACTTCTAAAAAATGGCCGGTTTCATGAATTTATGCAAAAAGAGTGATTTTTAAACAGATTATTTAGAAAAATACTACAATGATGTATAAATGCATGAAAACATTAGATCACATGAAATGAGGCTCTTTGGGTGTAATAAGTCCTTAAAATGGTCCAAAATTTATATAAAAATATGTATTTTTAAGGACTCATCACACTTCCCAACTAGCGTTTTGCTAGTCCCTAGTAAAAACTGCAAAAAATATGAGGAATTCATCCTAACCTAATCTTACCTAAAACTAATGCAATGCAAGAAAAATAAACATGAATGCAATGCCACTTTTGTTGGCACTCTTGACTACATTTAGCGTATGCAGCAAGCCCTTAACCCTTTAGGTTCTCCTTAGTAGATGAGTTGCGCCTCTTGAGGGTTTGCAGTAAATATACCCATAAAATTCTTTTTTCTTTAAAAGGAGAATAACAAAATAAACAAAAGTAAAGGAAAATGGAAATTTCCCAAAAGAAAATTCACTCATGCTAGATATTTTCAAAATCTGGAATAATTACACTTTCATACTTTTCAAAGTTCGAGCCATAATTCTATTCTCATAAACTTTCTCAAATTCAAACGGACTTGTGTGCATAGTGAAAAATTGTATATATCAAAATCCTATTTCAAATATTCCACAATAATGTTGCAAAAACATAATTCTTCCTTTAAATAGTCTGATCCCCTGAGATTTAGGAAAAAGAAATTTCCTCTCAAAGTTACTAAGGTAGCTGCCACTTTACTATGACTTTTTCCACGCAAGGCTTTCCAAGTTCATATGATATAAAAAAATTTAGAATCTAGAAAGCAAATCTGGTCCTTGTCCTTCCTAGCACATACTTCCATGCAAACTCTTGTGGACACTCTTCACTCACTTACTTTTTCCAACATAGAGATTTCCAAGTTCATATGATATAGCAAAAGTTGGAATCTAAGGAGCAAACTTAGTCCTTATTCATTTCCGCACATATCCCTTAAAAATTTTTATGGACACTTGTTGAGCCATAATTCATCATTCATCTTTCTCTTTTTTTATTTCTATTTTTTTATAACTGTGCAATGCTTAGGTCTCTTAAGCTTTCTAATTAACCCATGTAGTGAGCGTTAGGCCAATGACTCCCAAACTAGATGGCTTTAGGGCACTAAATATAGAAATATCCCTCTAGACTTACTAGCTCAAGTTAAAAAGGCTACGAACCAAAACTAGTCACAAACTTCTCATTATATTCTCTTTTTTTTCACTATCTTTTTTTTTTTTCAAATCGAATGTAAAGACTAAGTGGCAATTCTCATCTCACTCGAATTAATTCATCTTGGTTCTAATATATACAATTCACCAAAAATGAACTAGGAAACAAAAATATTCTACAAACCAAATTTCAAGTTTACATTGTATCCGCTAGAAAATTTTCAAAAACAGGATTGAAGCTTCCTATCCAAAATGTTGAAAAATGTATATGTGTATGTATGTGAAAAGCAAGTTTTTGTAATCTTCTGATCGGTTTCCTCCTTTAGAAAATGCGAACTTTCTTTTTTACTTCCTTCCAAAAGTGTGAAAATTCCAAATTTCTATATATCTTTAAATCTCTTCAATTCCTTTGAAAACTTTCTTTTCTAATATGAAAAATATAAAAGTCCTAAATTGTTTTAAAAAAATAACTATAATGATAAAAGTGATTGAAAAATCAAAAAGGTTTTATCTAACATTGGACAAGCGTGCTTGTTCCCACCCCCTAACCTAAGATGAACATCGTCCTTGATGTTTATGCATGCAATGCAGAACTGTGAAAGTAACATGAGGAAACATATATATAAAGGAGAATAAAGAGAAAAAGTTACCTGAAGATGTGTCTGAGCTTCTCCTTGTGCAAGGTTAGATGAAACAAAAATACAAAAACAAAAAGACAAAAAGCTACTCTAAAAGAAAATATCTACGCTAAAAAGAAAAGAAAAAAAAAACCTACACTACTGGATTCGAAACCATGAGTCCACCCAAATCCCAAATGAAATTTTGCTCCACATAGTTTACAAGAAGCACAGAAAGAGATGAAACCATGTTGGTAGTGGGCTCAATGAACATGAGGACCGCATGTTCCTGTAGACTGTGTGAAGAAAGAACCACAAAGAAAATTTCTTCCTCCTAGCTTAAAAATGGATCTTTGAATAATAGAAGAGAATATAATGAGAAAACCAGATGGCCCTAGGTCCTCCCATGCCAAAAATTCTTTTAAATTGATTTGCACAATCTATTTTGGCACTAGCTCAAAGGATTCCAAATTGTTGGACTCGACATGGGCTCATGTGATTTATTAATTAGTTCATGCATCACACCATCATCCATGTTCTCATGTACACCCTTGGATATCCACTATGTATTTGTGTGATCCATATCGACAAGATCTTTAATGAATGTAGGATCATCTTCAATTCCAAGGGTTGCATTTCATTTTTTTCATTTCAAGCATTGTTTGATTAATCAAAGTCATTAGGCTTTTCATACGTTGTTCATTATTTTGTATGGTTTGCATGGTGTTTTCTATGAACTCAACCAATTTGGGTCAAGTTTGCTCCAAAGAATTCTTCGGGGTTGGTGGTGGTTCATATGACCATACGGGTGGTAAAGGATAATGAGGTGCATATAACGAGAGGGAAGAAGGGGGTACATATGTTGTATCCTATGAGGGGTAGTCATATAATCCGTCCAAAGTAAATTCTTGGGGATAAGGGATATGATCCATATTGGGCTTATTTTGCTAATTGTCTAGTGATTGATCATCCCAAATTGGACCACACATGTAACCCATGTAATTGTGGTAATGCCATTAATTTGAATTTGATTAAGCTCACCATGGAAATCCCGCATATGTATTGGAAGGAGTAACTAATTGTGTGCGGTATGAGAACTCATGCGTGGCCATCATTGGTTGATCATCTGACCTACTCATTCCATTAAACTTTTCCATAAATTCCTTATCGTAACAACGATCATAGTGATTGGCCCACTTCTGTTCATAAGATCTGACCGAACAAGTTATTCGATGTAACTTTGCAATCTTTTCTTATTTGCGCAAGGCAACGCCATGACTTTGGTGGACCATCAGTATTGATTTCATTCCCATTGGTTTGCCCATTGATAAGTCCCCTCATGTTTGTGGATTCCCACTAATCTATTTTTGAAATCACTTTTTTGTTTTATTTTTTTTAGTTTTTTTTTTGAAAAATGATAAAAACCTAAGTTATAAAAAAAACATCTAAGCAACTTCCTAAGGTTGAAAAGTTTCCTGTAGTTCTCTAACCCAGTCCTATGAAACCAACTTGGCTAAGTTAGCCACCAGGAAGTGATAGAGTTACAGATGGACTCGTTTGAAGGACCAATTTCCTAAACAGATAAGCTACCATGTACTACAGGGGTAAAGGCTTTCTTGGACACCGAGAAGATCAAGGATAGCAATTAGATCACTTTTGGTGTCCTTTCTTCCAAAAGAAGTTATCACAAGTTGAAAATAGTAACTTTGCCAATTTTAGAAAGTTTCTAAAAATAATAGTGATGTGAACTTTCTAACAACACATGCATTTTCCTATTCCAATTTAGGGCAGCTCATCATTCCATGCATGTCCTCCTATTCCTAGAAGGATGCCAAAATTAAATCACACCCACAAAGCTATGTAAATAAGGATGGTTAGAAAAGTTACCTTTAATGGCACTCTCCAACAATGGCACGAAAAACTTAATCATGAGCTCAAGTGCAAAGCCGCAATGTAGTAATAAAATTGGTGAGACCAGGTTGATCTACAGGGAGTAATGTGTTTTAAGGTTCAACTTGTACCTGCCCTAAATTAAAAAAATTAAAAGTAGCCTAATTTAAAAACTAACAAATACAAGCATCCTACCTACCAAAATTAAATTAGTTACAACAAAATAAAATGAAACTTACTAAAACTAAAACTCCTAAATCTAAAACTTCCAAAAAAAAAAAAAAACTAAAGTTTCTACAAAATGACACACAAGTTAGAACTTCCAAAACTATAAAACTTTCCAATTCAAAATCTTCAATTAAAACAAGTTTAGAAAGATATTTTAACTTTGAAAATTATCTAAAATAGTCAAAAACATAAAACTAGAAACAAAATTAAAATTAGAAAGTTAATAAAGTTAGTAATGCAATGCATGTCATGTAACTAATACAAACTTTCCTAATATGAGATCCAAAATTTAAATGAAATATGATCCTAATCTAATGCGAACCTAATCTAAATTTAATAGCTGAAAAACACACTTAATGAATGCGTGAATTCATTAAAAGAAAATAGCAAAGAAAAAGATTAAATAATAGAGAAACTATGCATTAATGAATGAACTAGTTACAAAAATTCTGCAATGCAGAATTTTACTACAAAGGTGGGCTGTTCTTGGACTGTGTTCATGTCTGAAACTAAACTTTTTCTGACTACAATTGAGATGAAAATTTCAGTTTTTAAATGTGATTCCAGCAATATTTATAGTCTATGAACTTTCTAATTTAAGCAATGTATGAATGCATGAGAACTTTATATGTGTAGCTACAAAACAAAGTTGCAGAATCTCTAAATTATAGGTGCTGAAACTCAGATTTCAGATCTGAATCATGTTCAAAATCTTGCTCCAGATTACGATTTTCTAGTTCTTTCAAGCCTTCAAATCTGATTCACAAGTCACCTAACTGAATATACCCAAATATAAACTAATTGTTGCACCAAAATTTCTACAATTATAGACTGTTTTTGGATAGATTTGAGCATTTCATTACACATTCAGATCTGATTTTTAAATTCAGTCTAAGCATCTCTAAAACATGATTACATTAACATCTTTTACATGTTAAGAAACCCACCATTAATTGATGCATGCTATGACAAAACTTTTAGCTATCAAATTATGCATAAAACAAAACTTTGAAACAGAAAGAACATCAAAATAAATAGAAAAATTACAGGAATTTAAATGTATGGTGAGACAAGAATTTAAATGTGTGGAATAACAAGAATGTAAATGTATGGAATAACAACGAATTTAAATGTGTGGAAGTGCAAGAAAACAAATGTTTGGAAGTGTATGATTTGTTTTCCTAAATTCTGCTTTTATCCTAGGTTATGTTTGCTCAAATCATGTTCTTAGGCTTCTTTGAGTTGTCAATCCATGTGCAACAGGGTTAAAAACAAACATCAAGCACTCATTATCAAGGAAATAAAAAGAAGTAAATAAGGGAAATGAAAAAACACTTTTTTACTAGATATGAATGTTTATACGTAAACGAATGTTTATACGTAAACATAGAGAATAAAAAAAAAATCATCACATGATCTCAGATGAAAGATCCTCTTCTAGTGAAAACTTCAAGTTGGATAGAACCTTCTTGGATAGAGAAATTATGGAGAGAAAGATATGGAGAAATTGGAGAGAGAGAGCTAGAGAGAGGTCTCTTCTTTCATGCCTTAAACTACCCAAAGGGTGCTCTATTTATACTTTTTTTCTTCTACTCCTTTTCAAAGAAGGTCTCGTATATGGCTTTCCAACTTTAAGTAAGTCCTCTTCTTGGCCAACAAGTCTTCGAAGTTTGAGATGAGATAAGATTCCTTCTTTTGTTGAAATTCTAAGTGTATTCATCTTTCTTAGCTAACACTTGCCAAGGGATAGGGCCTACCTTTGATGAGAAAATTTCAATCTCGAGTAGAAAAATTACGGCCATCTTCTTAGGTCATAATTTTGTCATTTTAACTCCGATTGGTATAATCTTGGATCCCACAAATATCTACGTAAAAAGAGCTTTCCAATGGTAGGTAGATTATCCAAATCAGATGCTTGGTTTGAGAGTTATGACCATTTTAATGTATGCTATTCAAAGAAAAAGGGGATTGGCTTTCTATTTTTGAATTCTCCTTCTTTGACTTTTCTTTCCTTGAGTTCTCTCCTTCTTGGCTTTTTTTTCTTACATTAATTTTGAATTCTTGCAACAATTGGAGTGTGGGATCCCTTTCTTGAACATTCCACAAGTGTGTCCCTACACATGTAAATATGTATGTAGGACCATAAAGCCAACTTTGCAAATTTTTCTTCTTTCTTCTTTTTCTCTTCAAGTCTTCTCTCCTTTCTTCTGAAAATCATTTCTTTGCCTCAATTCTTTAAAAATGGGACCCATATCATCAATTTCCTATAAAAAAAATATGAATTCCTGTGAAAAGATAATTTTAACCATAAGATCACAAATGCATGAATGCGGGCCATCTCTCATGAAATGACAATAAAGATGCACACCATTTTTCATGATTTTATGTGAATAAACAAATGATGATGAAAATTAAATTTATTTCATGAGAATATAAATTTCACAAAACTTTCCAAAAATAGACTTCCAAAAACTAACAGGTTTCATGAATTTATGCAAAAAGAGTGATTTTTAAATAAATTATGTAGGAAAATACTACAATGATGTATAAATGCATGAAACCACTAGATCACACAAAATGAGGCTCTTTTAGTTTAAAAAGTCTTTAAAATGGTCCAAAATCTATACAAAATATGCATTTTTAAAGACTCATCCCTACAGTGAGAGTAACAACCAAACCTATTTCTAGTCTCCCTTCTCAAGAAAACTATTCAAAAAAATTTTTTTGATGTCAAAGGGGCCCTAAGATTCTAGCCAAAACTAATAATTTGAAGAAAGAAAAAAATAAATTTTTTTATCTTAATGTCAAAGGAGAGGGTGTTGCCGGCCGCCTACCTCGAAGAACATCATGGGCGTAGTTGTAAAAAAGAAAGCTAAAGTGAAAAAGGTTAAAAAAAACATATGAAGGAGGATGATTTTCCTAGGCAAAAATGGCAAAATCAGTACAAACCTAATGATCTCTTATGTTTATTGTTAAATCCACTTAATTAGGGATGTGAGAGGTATGAAAATGGCAAAGTAGGGGCCTAGTTATAAATGCTGAAACCACAAGGGCTTCTTAACAAATATTAGAAACTTATGGTGGTATATACAAAAAATTCTAAAAATAATTAATTTTAATTGTCAAAACATTCACACAGTCATCTGTAAATTCTTCTATAAGAAATTTAAAAGAAAACACCCCCATAGACAAGCTTAGCCGTTGAATCCTCATTGACTAAAAACGCTTCAACAAATCTTAGTAATTTGATGACTTCAATGACACATTTCTTTCAAATTGATTGTAGAATGTTGCAGAGGACATTGATCCATGCCTATCAAATTGAAAATGAAGTAGATGGGAATCATACAAGCATGGAAAACAAAGATTTCTGGTTTCAAACCCAACGTCCTTTTTAAACTGACATAAGATTTAGATTCCAAGTTCCATTTCCCACCTACTAAGTGGCCAAATTGCATAGTTCGGTTCTTAAAGAAGCTTGCGATCCTACAGCAGCGTTTCCCATCTGCTTTAGGTTCTTGCACTGAGATTCCAGCTCTAGTAGTGGCTGATGTGCTACTTATTCTCAGTTACACTCATTGACTTCTACAATTTTTGTTTTATATCTATAGATTATATTGCTCTATATGTTAACTTCTTCATTCTTTATGTTATTCATTCTTTCCTTCTTAGGCAATACTGTTAACGTATTGCATTCTATTAGTGAGTTCCGAGAATACGTTAGAACACTAGAATATATATTGCCTCAGTGACATACAGTTATTATTTTTTATTTTTCATTTTCTCTTTTTGTTGGACGGTAAGTGAAGATAGGGGGTCCCGATTTATTGATATTTGTTATAAAAATTTAGAAATGAACCTTTCTAATGGTAAAGGGATCCTATTCGATCTTCTTACAAAGAATAGTTTTTAGATTGATGATTTTGGAGAAAAAGGGAATAATGCATGAAGAGAAACACAAATGCAAATGACCGATGCAATTACATATTTATTTTATTCATTTTTCTAAAAGAAAAAAGTGAAGGGAGCAAGCTAGTGTTGGATCCAATGTAGCGGATTACTGATAATAACTGCAAAATAATAAAACTGAGATAAAGGTCGGAAATTACCAAAACAATTGGCAGCTGAATCACTTCAATGGTGATGCTTTTTTTGTTAGCCAAAATGGCCCATTCTAGGAACTTTGAACGGATTAGATTCGCACACCAATGGTTATGATTAAACGTAAATGGATTTCCAAAATTTCAGGGCATACCTGAATCCA
The DNA here is from genome assembly GCA_037013555.1 of Sextonia rubra. NCBI lineage: Eukaryota > Viridiplantae > Streptophyta > Magnoliopsida > Laurales > Lauraceae > Sextonia > Sextonia rubra. The sequence continues at coordinate 74,730,061 of JASUAD010000001.1, forward strand.
TCGCTAATGGAGACGGAATGGATGCCAAAATGGGTCTTACAACTCCCTCAGTCTTCTCTTGATGCCAGCAACTTGATGGTGATGCTCAGCCTTTGATTTGAATCCGTATGAGTGTATGTGAGAGTGAAGAAGAGGGAGTTTCCCAGCTTTTATAGCCATCTGACCATCACTGATGGCTGCAACGTCTCCCATTCATTATGGACCGTTGCAAGGTTTCATTCATGGAGATTTAAGAGAGGAGAAACTGAAAAATGTACATGGGCAGTGAATGGCAATGAAGAGATGAGAAGAGAACCGTTACAGTCATGAGCGGTGGTCATTTGGACCACCACCCTCGTCTTTCAACAATCTCCCACTTGGTCCATATGACCACTATACATCCACTTAGTATATATATAGTGTATAGAAAATACTTTATTTTGCAAACGAATTTTGAAAACGACTCTAACTGATGCGCATCATTTGAAAAACACCGATCATCCATGACAACTGTAATGCTAAGATCTTTCATCTATAATTAGGTTAGTTTACTAATGCGAACTGTGGCGGTTACACATCATTACAATATATTTCCTTCCACAATCACAACACCAGTATCCTTTCCTAATCAAGAACTTAACTTTAATATGACTACTTTAGTGGGAACTATAATGTCATAACACTTTTATATTCTTACTTCATTGCACAATTATCACATGTAAATATATAACAAAGTAAGAATTGCAAAATCGTTTCTTTAATTAATCAATGAATAGTGTCATACATCATTGATTCCTATAAGGCAGATCTTTCAATCCCATATTCAATACATGGTCTTTAAATTCATTTGGCGCCAATGCCTTTGTCAATGGATCAGCAACCATGAGCTTCGATGGAGCTCCAACAATTGACACTAAACGATCTCGCACCTTTTCCTTCAAAACAAGGTACTTTACTTCTAGAAACTTTGATTTACTGGAACACTTGTCATTCTGCGCAAAAAGTCGAGCAGCATTGTTATCGCAGTAAATCTTTAGCGGTTCAGAAACACTGCCCATAATTGTAAGTCCCTTGATGAAGTTACGCATCCATAATGCGTGACCCGTGGCTTCAAAGCACGCCACATACTCTGCATCAAATGTGGATGGAGTGACTAGCGTTTGCTTTGCACTCCTCCACGACACTGCCCCACCAGCCAACAGAAAGATGTAACCAGATGTTGACCTTCTAGTATCGAGACAACCCGCAAAGTCAGAATCTGAATATCCAATGACCTCCAGTGTATTGGATCTCTGATATGTGAGCATGTATCTTCTAGTGCCGTTGAGATAACGCATCACTTTCTTGACAGCTACCTAGTGAGGTATGCCTGGATTACTTTGATATCGACTTAACATCCCAACTGCAAAACTAATATCTGGCCTCGTGCATGTCTGAAGGTACATTAGACTTCCTACTGCTGCCGCATGAGGGTATTTATTCATTTCTAACTTTTCTATGTTAGTCATGGGGCATTGATCTTTACTAAACCTATCTCCCTTAGACATTGGGGCAATTTGTGATTTACTCCTTTCCATTCGAAAACGTTCGAGAATACTTTGCACATAGGCTTCTTGACACAACCCGAGTAATCCTCGAGATCGATCTCTGAATATCTCGATTCCTATTACAAAAGTTGCTTCACCCATATCTTTCATGTCAAAATTATTCTCAAGGTATACCTTAGTTTCTCGGATCATACTATAGTCATTGCTGGCTAGTAAAATGTCATCTACATACAGGACTAAAATGATAAACTTTCTCCCACTGATCTTAAGGTAAATACAATGGTCAACTGGATTTTCAGTAAAACTGAAAGATGTAATAATATGATTGAACTTTAAGTACCATTGTCTGGAAGCTTGTTTCAGCCCGTATATTGACTTCTTTAACTTACAGACCAGCCTTCGATTATTACCTTGTTGAACAAACCCTTCAGGTTGTTCCATGTACACTTCTTCATCAAGATTCCCATTCAAAAACGCTGTTTTAACATCCATCTGATATAGCTCTAAGTCATAATGAGCTACTAGAGCCATTATAATTCTGAATGAGTCTTTCTTAGATACCGGAGAGTAGGTTTCGTGAAAATCGAGACCTTCTCTCTGAGTGAATCCCTTAGCCACTAGTCGGGCTTTAAATCGTTCAACTTTACCTTTAGAGTACTTTTTGGTCTTAAAGACCCATTTACAACCGACGATCTTGGACCCTTCAGGTAGTTCAACGAGATCCCAAACGTCATTTACAGCCATGGATTCTAATTCTTCTTTCATAACATCTAACCATTTATCAGAATTGTCATTGTGTACAGCTTCATTAAAAGTTTTTGGATCTTCTTTAATTCCAATATCCGATTCTTCTAGATACACAACATAATCATCCGAAACAGCAGGCCTTCTCATACGAGTCGACCTTCTCAATACTTCTGGATTTTCTTCAAGAATGTTTGGTTGTATTGGAGGAGTTGGTTGTGTATCTTGAGGAATTGGATCAACAGATCCTTCTGGGAATATCCTTATATCAAGTGGAATCATTAATCCATATTGAGTAAAGGATTGAGGTTCATCTCTAATCTCCTTATATATAATGTTTCTAGCCTCGCTACTCCCACTGTTGTCATGATTCTCCAAAAACTTAGCATTATGGGACTCAACTATTTTTAGTGAATGATTAGGACAGTAAAATCGATACCCTTTAGACCTCTCTGGATAACCAATAAAATATCCGCTTACAGTTCTAGGGTCTAACTTCTTTTCTTGTGGATTATAAACTCGCACTTCAGATGGACATCCCCAAACTCTAAAATGGTTTAAGCTGGGTTTCCTTCCAGTCCACAACTCGAAAGGAGTTTTGGGAACTGCTTTACTAGGAACCCTGTTTAAAATATACATGGCCATCTTTAGTGCTTCACCCCACATAGACTCGGGTAACGAAGTATTACTAACCATACTCCTAACCATATCTAACAGAGTTCTATTCCTTCTTTCAGCAATTCCATTCTACTGAGGAGTTCCAGGCATTGTGTATTGGGCAACAATACCTTCGGATTCTAGGAATCTTGCAAATGGACCTGGGTTACGACCCGTTTCAGTGTACCTACCATAGTATTCACCACCACGATCCGATCTCACAATTTTGATCTTCCTATCTAATTGCTTTTCTACTTCTGCCTTGAATATTTTGAACATAGTCAAAGCATCAGACTTTTCTTTAATGAGATAGACAAAACCAAAATGTGAGTAATCATCTATAAATGTGATGAAATATTGTTCTCCTGTAAAACAAGGTATATCTATCTTTCCACAAACATCCGTATGGATTAACTGCAGGAGTTCAGAACTTCGTGTGGCAGTTTTCTTGATTGTTTGTGCCTGTTTTCCTTTAATACAGTCAACACAGATACCGAAATTAGTGAAATCAAGGGTTGGTAATAACCCATCCTTCACTAATCTCAACATTCTCTATTTCGAGATGTGTCCTAACCGTTTATGCCTTAACATGGAGGAGTTCTCTTTTATCAGTCCTCCTTTCATGCCAACATTCATTCCACAAGAAACATGGTGTGTAGTCAGTGATTGTGTATATAAAATATCTAACTGTAACTTATATAAATCATCACACAATAAACCACTACCAGTCATTATATTATTGAAAAATAGTTTCAAAGATCCTCTATCAAAATTAAAGACATATCCTTTCACATCCAATTGAGAAATGGAAACCAAATTTCAGGAAATCTCCGGAACATAGAAGGTGTTCGGCAAATCTAAAACGAATCCGGTATCTAGCACCAGCCTATATGTGTCTACTGCCTTGACTCTTGACTCCTTCCGGTTCCCCATAACGATGGTTCGTTCCCCATCACTTAGCCTCCGGGTTGAAAGGAATCCCTGCATAGAACCAGAAATGTGAACGGTTGCACCAGAGTCTACCGACCATGTATTAGATGGGACATTAATAATATTGGTTTCACATGCAAGAGATAAATTTCTTTGCTTACCTCTTTTCCCAAACCAATTTTTCCTTTTGAGGCAGTCCTTCTTGAAATGTCCTTTCTTGCCACAAAAGTGACATTTTTCAGACCCTTTCTTCCCCTTTCTCTTCATCGGTTTCTGACCTTTCGGATCTACCTTGGGCGTGTTGGCATTGTTCTTGAGGTTTCTAAAACCTTTCCTGCCCCTTAACTTGGGAGACTAAGTTTACTTGAAATTGCCCCTCAGCCTTAAGCCTCCTCTCTTCTTGATCACATCTTGCGATCAGTTTAGTTATGGTCCACCAACTAGAGCTCTGATTGTAAGTTACCTTAAACGGGCCAAATGCAGGGGGAAGGGAATCCAGAATGAATTGGATCAAATATCCATCTGAGATACTCATGTCTATATCCTTCAACTTGGATGCAAGGTTAGACATGAGTAGGATATGTTCTCTAACTCCCTTCGTCCCATCGTACTGCATGTTTGTTAATTTGTTCATTAATGTGGCACCTAATGCCTTATCAGTCACTTCAAATTGTGACTTGATATGTTCTAAGAGTTCCTTGGCATGTTTTCTTGGATCAAGTAGAAACTGACGTCATTATGATCTTTTGGCATTTCTTGTCACATTTGTGCCACTGTTCATGTTTGGCCTTTTCAGGTGCAGAACTCTGTTCGGTGAGGGCAGGAGGCATGGGCTCATCTAAGGCCATTTCTAAGTCAAGAAAAGTTATGGTCAATGCTAACATGTCTAACCATTCAGGGTAGTTTGATCCATCTAATAAGGGAATGGTTCCTAAGCACGAGGGAAGAGTCAATAATCTGGAGGAAGAAGCTATAAAAGAAAGAAGATATAAACTATTACTTTCACAATTCTATAATGCTTTGAATTTACAAGGAATCTTACAACAAAATAATAATTTGACATCATTACAAATAACCTTTGGGTCAAATGCAACATGTTAATTTTATTATTCTCAATTTTGATAAAACCACAATTTATTAAGTGAATAAGTGAGATCCCACCTTTGGGCATAGATCAACACGAATTCACAAAACATCTTTAATGTGTTTTATACCAATTTTCAAATAATCGAAAAATAAACTCCTTTGGGTCGATTATCTATCCCTTAAGTGAAATTGCAATTTAAGTGTCATATGTGGTATCTTTTATAATATGTAAAATATGAGTTTCATCGTAACTGGGCCACTTTGGTGACTACCTAGTTAACTCATAATTTCAAATTGAAACCTATGACACTAATTTATTTATCAAACATTCATGCATGTAACAAAGGATAACTCAAACAACATTAATCATGTAAACAATAAACGGAAAACATGAATTGAAATGAGTTAAACATGCATAAAACCTTATGATATTATCATTGAACCATTGGATCAGGAATTAAATTCACTAATATAGTAGATCTCATCATAAGGAACACAACAAAAGAAACGGATCGAAAATCCGATATCATATGTGTCCGTAATGATCAAAATAAGGTTTTGATAGTCCGTTTTTCCTTTATCTGGCCTTGATCTGATCATAATTAAATGATACAGTCCCATTAGAATAATTACAACATTTAAATATATCATATGGACGGTTCTGATTGGAACGGATCAATTTTATAATGACCAAATTATTCAGAAAACATATAATACCAACATTAATAATACTTTATTCAAATCAGGCCAGGCCAGTGGGTCGGGTCAGACCCAGGTCATAAATTGACCTGTTCAGTCCAATAGGGCTTGACAGGTTGGGCTGGGTCGAAACTGACCTGTGATAAAACTGGAAACCCAACTCTGCTGGGTTTAGATCAGGTCGGGTCAGGTCGGGTCGGACCTGACCTGTCATTTATATATTTTGTTATGTTGGGCTGGGCCAGGTCAGTAGTCCCGGGTCAGTCTGAAACCCGAAACCGAGGCCCTGTCTACTTTAATTCCAGTTGAACCAGGTCAGTTGGGTCAGGCCTGACCTGTAAGCCGGAACTGCAAGCCTGACCCGCAAGTCGGGTCGGATACAAGTATACGGTCCGGGTCAGGAATAGCGGGTCGGGTTAGTTCAGTGGGTTGACCCATCTAAAAACCCAGACCCATATTTGCTTGGGTTAGCTTCCAGGTCATCGGCCTGACCCGAAAACCCACCCGGCAAACCCGAAAATCGACCCGAAGAACGACCCGCACTGTTCATCGTCTCCTTCACAGAGACGATGACAAGCTGGGGTCCCCAGACATGCCAGCAAGGCTGCGGACGGCGGCTGGGGTCCAGCCCGAGGCCCGCGACGGCAACGGCAGGGCCTGCCGGTCCATTCTCGTCCCCGACCGGCGACGCAGAAAATTTTTTTTTTTTTATTCTGCAGCGCTGCGCAGCTGCGCAACCTGCGCAGCGGCTGTGCGCGGCTGCTTCCAGTGACGGCCGTCGTCTCAGGCGACGGCCAATCCTTTTTTTTTTTTATTACACTGCTCTGTATACTGTTCTGAAAACAGAAAAACAGAGATTTTGTTTTTCTATAATTCTAATCCATTCAGCACATTAACCTGGCTTTGATACTAATTGTTAGCCAAAATGGCCCATTCTAGGAACTTTGAACGGATTAGATTCACACACCAATGGTTATGATTAAACGTAAATGGATTTCCAAAATTTCAGGGCATACCTGAATCCATCGCTAATGGAGATGGAATGAATGCCAAAATGGGTCTTACAACTCCCTCAGTCTTCTCTTGATGCGAGCAACTCGATGGTGATGCTCAGCCTTTGATTTGAATCAGTATGAGTGTATGTGAGAGTGAAGAAGAGGGAGTTTCCCGGCTTTTATAGCCATCTGACCATCATTGATGGCTGCAACGTCTCCCATTCATTATGGACCGTTGCAAGGTTTCATTCATGGAGATTTAAGAGAGGAGAAACTGAAAAATGTACATGGGCAGTGAATGGCAATGAAGAGATGAGAAGAGAACCGTTACAGTCATGAGCGGTGGTCATTTGGACCACCACCCTCGTCTTCCAACATTTTTTAGACAGATTTTGCCCCCACATAGATGCAGATGGATTCACGAATGTTTGCCCCAGGATAAGACAGTTTCCCTGATGAAATTTCTAGCAATCGTGTACTCAATTGATTGAGGAGTACTCGAACCCCAAATGGACCAATTTTGTAGACTCACGGCAGTAATAAACCAAAGTGAAAGAGAGAAGAAAAGGAAATTAGAAAAGTATTGTTGCAGATCTTCCTTAGCATAAAATGTAGGAAGAATCTAGTAGATCGAAGTCTCTCTCATGAAAGAAGAAGCAAGGAAGAAATCTTTGTGTTATGAGTAGCAAGCTCTCCCTGGAACCTTTATATAGGAATTCCCAAGGAGACAACCAAGAGGGAGTTATGCCATCGCATTGACTGCACGGAGTAATTCCCTGTGCAATGGTCAACGTAACGTTAATGTACAATTAATGCAGAAACTTTACATTAATGGCTACTTGGTTATGGTTTTGTGAAAAGATGTGGGCTAGATAAATACATGATGCCGACAAGTGGATTTGGATCTAGATCCACCTTCTGTCCAAAAAGACAAGTGTGTGGCAAGGCCCAACTAGGTGCCCCAATAAGCAGGCCCAATGAGGATGGGCTCGACTTAGCCTAACCAGCACTCCACACATCCCAAGCCCAAGGATGTATACATCCACGTCATAGTACAGTTGGCCGAAATGCGCAACCACCACGATATGCACTAAAAGGCTTAACACCATACACTTGGAGGAAAACATAAATAAACCACTTAAAAGAAGTTGTAAATAATCACTGTGGGACAAAGGTTATTAAAAAATATTAAAAAAAAAGGAGGAAACCAAGGCATAAAATGATGGAGGAAATTGTGCTATAATGCATATAGATCCAATAGTTCCCCACGTAATAAAGTATAATGATAAAATAGAGGAATATAAGGATGCTGCTGCAAATCATGCTTATGAGGCCACGGATAAATGAAGGTGAATGAGTCTTGAACCTCTACTTAGTATAGTTGTGTTTGAAATACCAAAACTCTATGGTGAACTAAGACCTTGAATCAAGAGTTTATCCGGTAAATCGTATATAGTACACACATGACCTTAAGGTTTAAGGGATTCTTAAATGAACCATCCACATTAGTGACCTTATGCTATCTAGTATTCATGAGAACTTCAGAGAAGAGCCAAAGCCCCCATAGGAAGAGGCCTAACTTCCACACTTATTTAGGTATACTCTATTAAGTATGTTCTTGTACAATACCCCACTTATAAAAGACATAGAGTTTTTACCTACTAATTATATAGGATTTAAACACTATACATAATAGGAATGGAATGAACACATTTGAGAGTTTTGAAGTGTTCTTCGAATGCCACCCAATGAAAACTTTGTTTTTCCCATTGAACCCATCCCAGGGATCTCTTATCAAAGGGGTTGGGTATCCGTTACTGTTGACTTGTTTTAATAGGCTTCAACCCCATTCCCCTCAACATAAAAAGCACTCAATTTCTAACAAGTTATTTTGTAAGTGGATCGGCTAAGCTTTCCATCAATCCCACAAAATTCAATGTGATTACTCCTTACTTTAGTAATTGTCTTATGAGATTATGTCTCATACGTATATGTTTGGACTTCCCATTAAATACTTTGTTGTTCACCTTGTCAATTGTTGATTTGGAGTCTCCATGTAAAATTATGACTAGAACCAATTTATTCTAATAGGAATGTCAGTCAATAGGTTTAAACATTCGACCTCTTCACTAACTAAGGTCATACAAATAATCTTTACATCCATTGTGGATCGAGAAATGTATGATTATTTTTTCTTTTTCCATGGAATGGCTGCATTACCAATGCACAAGTGCTCATGGACTTCGATTCCTCAGAATCGGATATCTAGTTAGCATTGCTATATCCTTCAAATATGGCGGGATATCTCTCATAGTGCAAGCCATAATCAATGGTTCTCATCAAGTATTTGAATACCCGAATCACAGCCATTCGGTGCTTATCACTAGAATTGCTAGTGTACCTAGTCAATTTGCTTATTGTATATGCAATGTCATGTCTAGTGCAATTCATGATATACATAAGACTTCCAACTGTTCTAGAATAGTCTAATTGAGATATACTTCTCCTTTGTTCTTAGAAAGTTTGGCACTTTAATAAAAAAGAGTGGAAATATTATTTCTTCCATACATATTAAACTTCTGAAGAACTTTCTTAATATAATGAGACTGAGACAACATAATGCCTTCATAATGTTTATGTATTTTGATCCTAATATGACATCAGCCTCACCTATGTCTTTCATGTCAACCTTTCAACAAAGTAACCTCTTAGTGTTCTCTACTAAATCAAAGTCAGTTCCAAATATGAGCATATCATCTACATATAGGCAAATTATAATGCAAGTACTACCAAAATCTTTATAGTAAACACATTTATCCAATTCATTAATTTTGAAACCTTTAACGATAATCATTTGGTCAAACTTTTCATGCCACCAGTTAGGATCTTGCTTTAGGCCAAATAGGGATTTAATTAGTTTGTAAATTTTCTTTTCTTTCCCTAGAACCTTAAAACTTTCTGGTTGTTCCATATATATTTCTTTCCTAAATCACTATTCAAAAATGCGGTTTTCACATCTATTTGATGGATGATCATATTGTGAATGGAAGTTATGGTAATTAAGACTAATGGTAGTGATCTTGGTTACTGGAGCATATGTATCAAAGAAGTTAACTCCTTTTTTTATTTAAAACCTATTGCAACCAATCTAGCTTTGAAATTTTCAATTGAGCCATTAGTTCTCAATTTGTTCTTGAATATCCATTTACAATCCCAATGTTTTAGTTCCTGAAGGGAGATCTACCTATTCCCATGTATGATTGGATAAAATAGACTCAAATTCACTAGTAAGAGCCTTTTTCCAAAAAGTAGCTTCAAGAAAAAGCATGGCATCTTAATAAGTTGTTGGGTCATTTTTTAGAAAATAAGTGATGAAGCCAAGGCCAAAGGTGGATTCCTTTCTCAGCCTCTAACTCCTTTGAGGTTCTAGGTCTTCAGGTACAAAAAAACTAGTGGGGGCTAGTAAAATAATATCATTGTTGCTACTAGATTTTAAAAAATCAATTTTATAAGGCAAGTTATTTTCAAGGAAAACAACATCTCTAAAGTTGATAATTGTATCTTTGTCTAAACCTGAGATTACAAGGACTTTATAAGCCTTACTATGGAAGGCATACCCTTAGAACTCACTCTCATTTGTTTTGGGTCCACCTTTAGTCCTCTTAGGACTTGGAACTACAATATTGGCTAAACACCCCCACACTTTGAGGTACCCAAGTTAAGGGTCTTACTTATTCATCATTCATATGAAGTTTAATTAGTCTTCTTGAAGGGAATTCGATTCAAGATGTGACTATTGGGAGGCAACTGCCAAGATCCCTAGATATTACGCATAGATTACTACAGAAATAACTATAAATAATAATGAACCATCACTACGAGATCTCTTCGATTTTATATCGGTCTTATAGCAACCCAAAAATCTCAAAACCTTTTACTATATTCCTTTATGCTCGAACTTGAACTAGGGTGTAGGTCTTTTCTGCGAATTCTCTTTATTCTAAAAAATGAGATTTTTCTTGTGTGTTTTTCTTAGAGAGCAATAATGCATATTTATAGGCTACAATAGGGATCTTAAGAAGGAAATAAGGAATAAGCTTCTTATGGAGATTAGAAACCCTAATTTGACTCAAATTAGAATCCTAGTTCCATAAATTATAATTTAATCCACTAAAGAATTATAATTGCACTCATGTCCTTATTCTCAAAATAATATTTTGAGCTTCTTCTTATGAAATGCTTATTAATCTCCAGCGTTAGGAATTTATATATCTTATTAAATGCTTATTAATCTCCCCACGTTAAGATTTCAGATATCCATTTATTAAATAATTACTGACATCTATATTTAATCGATATCTTTGTAATTCCTTGAGACCTTATACTTAACTTATTTGATATGTCGGAATCAAAGTCCATCTACAGGGTTTGACATAGTCAAACCTTATAAGCTTCATCAAAGGATATCATCAATTCCTATTACAGGATGTGAATTTTGTCAATAAACTAATATCCACCATACACGTAGTGTAGCCATCCAATTTACTGAGATTATTGACCCATAAAGGTCACACACCTTTGTAAATCAAAATGCCAAACACTAAATGAATGTGTCTATTATTTATATTGAGATTAAGAGTACAAGCACTCATAATAACTATATGTATATTAATCATCTTATATAGTCAGTATGAAGACAATAAACTCAAAACTGGTTTTGTTCAATACACACAAAGCGTACTAGTTGATCAACGTGGACCCCAAGTGCAAGGTCTCCATGTAGTTTTACCTGGTGAGTTCGAGATCGAATCCACAGGGAGCTAGTATTCGCAGAAAAACTTGTCTTAATTGAAAAAAAAAACTAAAGCTATCCTAATAAATTCTACAAAAATATACACTACTACTTCTGAAAATTAAAATTAAATTACAAGTCCAAATCTGAAAAAAAATCAGAAATTAAATCTAACCTAAAATTCCTAAACTAAAACAATCCTAAAGCTAGAAACTACAAGACAATGAAATAGATCAAACCACCAATATAAAGGAATAAATAACCATGCATTAAATAAATAAAAAAATCAGAAATAAAATATTCAGATATAATAAAAAAATAATGAAAGAATGCTAGTTTCTCTTATTTTTAGAAGATTAAAACACTATATAAGCAAAATAAAAAAATCTACAAAAACACTACACCAAGTGCGTGCTGTCACCATACACAAACACATGGTGCTGACCTAAGGCAGAACACCTTGACCTCACTAATTGTGTATTTATAATTAAATGAACTAATACACCCAATAATATCCCAAAAATAATTACAACTAGAAAAAGAAAATCTACCCTTACCTTATATCAAGACATCAAAAAGAGGGGACCCCACGCGCAATCCAAGCTCTTATCTTCAATTGTCACACCAAGGAGGATTAGATGAAAGGAGGAGATGGAATAGATAGGATGGTTCCAAGTGGGCTAGCCAAACCTCATTTTGATTGTGATGAGGTGGAGAGGAGAGATGGAATGGGTGTAGGAATTGATGTGGTATTGTGGAGTATGGAAAAGAAAGGAGAGAAAAAGGTGATGGGAAGGTGCTGTGGACGTTAATGAGTTAAGGAGAGCAAGAGAGAGAGATGATGGGAGATGGTAGATTGGCGTGTGGAATGGTATGGCTCTTGTACTTCTCTCCTTTATGCTATATATATAAGAAGATATATTGTAGGATGGGAAGTCAAAAGAAAGAAAGTGGCGTGAGTTATGGGTAAGAATAGTAAGTTGAGAATGGGTAGGAGTGGAGTACCGTTGGAATTAGAGAATGGGTATTGGGTAAGGACTTGTGATAAGAGTTATATATTATTTTTTCAAATTGGAAAATGGGTTGGGGAATAACTGGCGTGGAGTCTCCTTCTAACAAGTGGCGTGAACTTCCTTCTTCCTTTTTTTTTTATTTATAAAAAGTATATGATGGCATGGTGTCCAACCACCTTTGGACTTCTTTCCAAATAATGTCTTGGCTTCTAATCTTGATTGAGGGTCCTTTTCTTCCATTCCCCTACAAATAAAAGTGTTTTTTAATTAATTTAATAATTTTGAATAAAAATCACATATGCGCTAACGCGGGCCCAATGACAACATCAATCCACATCATTGATCATGATTTTATCTTTAATTTGCTAATGATTATGAGAAATTTTATCATTCCATGTAAAATCATGAATTTGAAAAACACTTCTAAAAATAGAAATCCAAAATGGAAAATTGCATGATTTTGTGGAAAATTGTGATTTTTAAATGAATTTTTGCAAGAAAACTCAATATTAATTTTTAAAATCATAAAAACATGAATTCGAACTAAATGAAGAGATTTCTGATGAATAAGACCTTAAAATTCCTGAAAATACACATAAAAAAATGCATTTTCAAGGACTTATCACACCCCCCAATCAGCATTTTGCTAGTCTCGAGCAAAATATGCGATCTAAAGTAAGAAAAATAAACTAAACTAACCTAAATAAAATGTAGAAAACAAAAAAAAATGCCACTTTTGCTAGCACTCTCAACTACATTTAGCGTATGCAGGAAGCCCTTAAACCCCTAGATGCCCCCTAGTGGACGAGTTGTGCCTCGTGAGAGTTTGCAGTGAATATACCCATAAAAATCTAAATTTTTTTAATCTAAAAACAAAGGGGGAAGAAATTCTCCAAAAGAAAATCTATTCATACCAGATATTTTCAAAATCTGGAATAATCAAAATTTCAGACCTTTCAACGTCCGATTCACAGTTTTATTTTCAAAAACTTTCTCAAACTCAAACCAAACTTGCGTCCACAGTGAAAAATGCATGCATCAAAAACTAGTTCCAAATATTCCACAATAATGCTGTAAAAATGGAATTTTTCCTTCCAATAGTGCGATCCCCAGAAATTCAGCAAAAATAAATTTCCTCTCAAAGCTACTAAATAGTTGCTACACTATTGTTTACTTCGATGGCCCTCTTTTCTCTTACTGTCTTTTTCCGACGCCAGGGTTCTTGAGTTCATATGATATAAGAAAAGTTAGGATCCAAGGAGCAAACCTGGCTCTTATATATTCCTGCACATACTCCCCAGCAAATTCTTACGGACACTCTTCACTCACTCACTCTTTCCAATGTAGAAATTTCCAAGTTCATATGATATAGGAAGGGTTCGGATCTAGGGAGCAAACCTAGTCCTTATGCATTTCTGCACATATCCCTTGAAAATTTCTATGGACACTCGTTGGGCCAAAATTCATCATCATTTTTTTTAAACAAATTATTTTGTGACTGTGCAATGTCTAGGTCTCTTAAGCTTTCTAATTAACCTATGTAATGAGCATTAGGCCAATTACTCCCAAACCAAATGGTTTTAGGGCATTAGATATGAAAATACCCCTATGGGCTTACTAGCTCGAGTTAAAAGGGCTACAAATCCAAACTAGTCACAAACTGCTAAATATATGCTCTCTTTATTTTTTCACTCTTTTTTTCAAATAAAAAATAAATAGTAGGTGGCAGTTTGCATTTCACTCGAATTAATTCATTTTGGTTCTAGAATATACAATCCACCAAAAGAGAACCAAGAAACAAAAATATTTTACAAACTAAATCTCAAGTTCACATCATATTTTTTCCAAAAAAATTCCAAAAATAGCATTAAAGTTTCTTATCCAAAACTTCAAAAAATGTATACATGTGTGTATGTGAGAAACAAGTTTTGGTAATTCTCTAATAGGTTTCCTCCTTTAGAAATAATGAACTTTCTTTTTTACTTCATTCCAAAAGTTTGAAAATTTCCAGATTCCTATATGACTTTAAATCACTTCAATTCTTTTGAAAACTTTCTTCTCTAAAAACTTAAAAAAATTGAAAAATGTGATCATACAATTCCTATAACCAAAACAAAAGATCCTAAAAATTTGAAAATTTCCTAAAACCTAGAAAGAAAACAAAAAATGCAAAAAATTTTGTAATTTTGTCTAAAAGTGGAAAGTGTGCTTGTTCCCACCCCCCCTCCCCCCAACAACTTAAGATAAACATCATCCTCGATGTTATGCATGAAATGCAGCATAGAAATAAAAGTAATATCATGAGGAAAGGAAATGAAAGGAGGATAAAGTGGAAGAAGTACCTGAGTATAGAGCTTGTCCGCTCTCTGTCCATGGTTAGACAAAACAAAAGCAAAAAGCAAACGAATAGGAAAGAAAAATCTACACTATAGAAAAAAAGAAAAAAGAAAAAAATATATCTACACTACTAGATCCAAAACCTGAAATCCACCCGGTCCCAAACAAAATTATCCTCGACACATTTTACAAAAAGCACATAAAAAGAAGTAAAGATTCTATTAAGAATAATAGTAAACATGAGGACCGCATGTTCTTTGCAAATGTGTGTAGCAATGACCAACATGAAAAACTCCTCCTCTTTTAAGAATGGGTCTTGAAATTTCACATAACGATGGAACATCCGCAAATGGGGTGGTACATGGTCCTCTCATGCCCATACCTCTTGTGTTTATCCAAATGCCGTAGGCACATGCACTAAATTCTCCATGGCAACATCATGATTGAAAAATGTAAACACAGCCACATGGGATTCCAAAATATCAGATTTGAAGGTTTGATCAAGGCCATTTTTCTCTAACTCTAAGAATTCATGCATGCAAATTCTTCAAGAATAGAATCATGTAATTGCACATCAATTGCCACATCATGTTCCACATATTCCAAAGTCTCAAATTCTAAAGCATGAAAAATTGGATTCTCCTCCCAATTTTGATTTTTCTTTAAGGGCTCATGGGGTGTATTTGCAGTATCATCAATCATGGGAACTTGAAATTCTTAGAAATCTACAATGCTGGATTCCTCAGAAGAATTCTACTCATAAAGTGTATCACCAACATTCTCATAAAGGAAGTCCAAATTTTCATCATTGGGTTGGCCAAATCTTTGATGGAACGGGGCCTTGGGCATATACATGTTAAAGTTAGAATCGTAATCCATCATACCAATAGCAATTTGCTCATCATCGCCCTTAGATTCCAATTGTGAGTTTGTGTGATCCATTGATGAATGATATTTAGTGAATGTTGAATCACTTTGTGGAGTGACTGTGTCACTTCGAAGGGTAATAACTTGTTGCTCCTCATGGAGTGTAACTTGAGAAGTACATTCTCTTAATAAAGATCTTGTTTCATCTTTGAAAGCATCCATCGATAATTGATGGATTTCGATTTGTCTACGAATGGATTTAGGAAGCGTGTCCTCCAAAGATTTCTTCGGGGGTGGTGGTGGTGGTTCATATGCCAATTTAGGTGAAAGGGGTTCATCAAGGGCATATGACCATAGGGATATTGGGGGTGCATAGGAATCATCTTGGAAAGAATATCCATATGACCCACCCAGAGTAAGATCTTGAGGCATGTAAGCATTGTGAGCATCGGGCCCATTATACCAATTGTAATTGGATTGATTTGACCAACTTAGACTACACATATTACTCAATTCATTCAAATAAGGCCATTGTTGTGCATTTGATTAGTAATCATGTGGGGCCCTAATTTGGTGATCACTCCTCCACACATCGATATTGGAAGAAGTGAATGTTGGTGTGCAGTATAGGAGATCACGCAAAGATTTAGCTTTGTTCCTGGAAGAATCTGCATAATTTATGGATGACCTCTTGACTATGGAGTCCCACTGATTCATCATGATGGGTGTCAAGAGGGGGGGTGGCCAAAAGTATATATCTATTTTTTACTTTTTTTGTTTAAGGAAGCTAATAAAAAATCAAAGAATAAGAAAGGTTTCCTAAAAATTGATTCCTAAATTTAAAAACAACTAAAAGAAACGAGCTGCCAAAAAAGTTTTGAAATTTTATTATTATTATTTTTTGGCAAGTTTCTTGGCCAAAAGGCCAAATTTGGAATTTTTTTAACTCACCTTTTAAATATTTGTTTCAGAAATTTTTTGAAAACTTTAAAAACCTAAAAAGTGACTAAAAATAGAAAAATAACTAATTTTGGAAGGTCCTAAACAGCCATAAAAATAAACAACCTAAACTAGTTAACAATAGGACTAGTAAGAATGCAACTTTCCCAAAAAATGTGATTTTTGAATAAATCCGGGAAAATAAGTTTTCAAATCAGAAAATACCCAAAATTTATCAAAAATTAGAGGTAATTAATCCAATTTTAATGTTCATGGGTTGGTCCACACATTCCATGCATGCTACACCTTGATCTAGAATGATGTAGAAATATTTAAGGCACACCCACGAAGCAATTAGTGAGGAAAGTTGGGAAACTTACCTTGATGAGGAAGGCTCCTTGGCAACAGTGCAAAAAACTTGATTAACATGGACCTCAAGTGCAAGGTCTCGATGTAGTTTTATCCGATGAGTCGGAGATTGTATCTACAGAGAGCTCGTATTCGTAGAAAACTTGTCCTAATTGAAATAAAAACTAAAGCTATCCTAATAAATTCTACAAAAATACACACTACTACTTCTAAAAATTAAAATTAAATTACAAGTCCAAATCTGAAAAAAATCAGAAATTAAATCTAACCTAAAATTCCTAAACTAAAACAATCCTAAAACTAAAAACTGTAAGACAATGAAATAGATCAAACCACTAATATGAAGGAATAAATAACCATGCATTAAATAAATAAAAAATAAGAAATAAAATATTCAGCTATGATAAAAAAATAATGAAAAGAATGCTAGTTTCTATTATTTTTGGAAGATTAAAACACTGTATTGGCAGAATAAAAAAAATCACAAAAACACTGCACCAAGTGCATGCTGTCACCACACACAAACACACAACACCGACCCAAGGCGGAACACCTTAACCTCACTAATTGTGTATTTATAATTAAACGAATCAATACACCCAATAATATCTCAAAAATAATTACAACTAGAAAAAGAAAATCTACCCGTACCTTAGATCAAGACATCAAAAAGAGGGGACCCCACACGTAATCCAAGCTCTTATCTTCAATTTTCACACCAAGGAGGATTAGATGAAAGGAGGAGATGGAATAGATAGGATGGTTCCAAGTGGGCTAGCCAAACCCCACTTTGATTGTGATGAGGTGGAGAGGAGAGATGGAATGGGTGTAGGAATTGATGTGGTATTGTGGAGTATGGAAAAGAAAGGAGAGAAAAAGGTGATGGGAAGGTGCTGTGGACGTTAATGAGTTAAGGAGAGCAAGAGAGAGAGATGATGGGAGATGGTAGATTAGCGTGTGGAATGGTATGGCTCTTGTACTTCTCTCCTTTATGCTATATATATAAGAAGATATATTGTAGGATGGGAAGTCAAAAGAAAGAAAGTGGCGTGAGTTATGGGTAAGAATAGTAAGTTGAGAATGGGTAGGAGTGGAGTACCGTTGGAATTAGAGAATGGGTATTGGGTAAGGACTTGTGATAAGAGTTATATATTATTTTTTCAAATTGGAAAATGGGTTGGGAAATAACTGGTGTGGAGTCTCCTTCTAACAAGTGGCGTGAACTTCCTTCTTCCTCTTTTTTTTTTTTTTTGTATAGAAAGTATATGATGGCACGGTGTCCAACCACCTTTGTACTTCTTTCCAAATAATGTCTTAGCTTCTAATCTTGATTGAGGGTCCCTTTCTTCCATTCCCCTACAAATAAAAGTGATTTTCAATTAATTTAATAATTTTGAATAAAAATCGCACATGCGCTAATGCAAGCCCAATGACAACATCAATCTACATCATTGATCATAATTTTATCTTTAATTTACTAATGATAATGAGAAATTTTATCATTCCATGTAAAATCATGAATTTGAAAAATACTTCTAAAAATAGAAATCCAAAATGGAAAATTGCATGATTTTATAAAAAATTGTGATTTTTAAGGAATTTTTGCGAAGAAAACTCAATATTAATTTCTAAAAATCATAAAAACTTAAATTCCAATTAAATGAATAGATTTTTAATGAATAAGACCTTAAAATTCTTGAAAATATACATAAAATAATGCATTTTCAAGGACTTATCACAAGTATAACGATTCAAAACTAAATCGTTTTCCGCAGCGAAGACAATCCTACTAAAATATCATGCTACAATCGTACCAATAGTGCATCCAACTCTATTTAGATTGTAAATAACAATAACTTATATTCTATATGAACAGACAAATAAGTCTTTTGTGTATACGCTGAACTCTACACACCAACTTTTCTATTTTAAAGAATAAAAGACACACACGCATGCATAACAAATAGCAATGCAACCATTTGCCCATATAATTTCTTATTAAAATGAAAAGACAAACTTTACTAATAAATAAGTTAGTTAAAGATAAATACATAAAAGTATACTTTTAGTATAAATTTCAGCAATCTCCCACTTAGACTTAAAACCATGTTGACATATATTTCAACCCCATTCCCCCACATGACTATCAAAGCTCTTTATTGGTATGCTCTTTGTAAAAGGATCTGCCAAATTGTCTGCTGATGCAATCTTGGTCACAATTATATCACCCCTCTGTACGATTTCTTATATGAGATGTTACTTGTGCTGGATGTGCTTACCTTTCTTATGCATCTTGAGTTCCTTTGCATTAGCAACCACACCAGTATTATCACAATAAAGGAGTGTAGGTAATTTTACTAAAGGTACCATTTCTAGATCCATCAAGAAGGTTCTAACTCAAACTGCCTCTTTGGCTACTTTAAAAGCTGCCACATATTCAGCTTCCATGGTAGAGTAAGCAGTACATGACTGCTTGATACTCTTCCAACTTATAGCTCTACCTCCCAAGGTAAATACAAATCTTAATGTCAGCTTTCTGGCATCATTATTTGACTGGAAGTCCAAGTTTATGTACCTAATGAGTATCAAACTCTTGGCCTAGTAAATTAGCATATAATTTATAGTCCTTTTAAGGTACTTAAGTATATGCTTTACTGTAGTCCAATGTTCTTTTCCTATAATAAACTGGTATTTACTAACCATGCCGACAGCAAAACAAATACCGGGTCTAGTGAATAGTATTGCATACATGAGGCTTCCCACTGCCGAAGCATAAGGTACTTCATTCATCTTTCTATCTCATCAGGTGTCTTAGGATACTAATCCTTGGATAAAGTATTCCATGTATGAAAGGAAGAAATCCTTTCTTGGAATCTTACATGCTAAAACGAACAAGAATCGCATCAATATAAACCACTTGAGATAAGCCCATCATTCTTTGTTTCTAATCTTGTAGGAGCTTGATCCTTAGAATGTGACTGTTTCTCCTAAGTCCTTCATATTGAACTAACTGCTCAACCATACTTTAACCGAAGATAACACCCCAATATCATTTCTAATGAGTAGGATGTCATCTACATAAAGTACTAAGAAAATCACCACACTGCCATTGCAATTTTTATACACATAGGATTCATCAGGGTTGTACTTGAAATCATAAGATTTAATGGCTTAATCAAAACGAATGTTCCAAAATCTAAATGCCTGCTTAAGTCCATAAATGGACCTCTTAAGCTTGCACAATATTTGCTCATGGCCTTCAACTATGAATCCATCTGCTTGCACCTGATGAGTCTTTAAAAATCTATATTTTCATGTGCGTTTTGACCCATTTTAAGGACTTATTGAGTCAAAAGAGCCTCATTTAGTGTGATCTAGTGGTTTCAGGCATTTGAAATTCGTTGTAATGCATTTCTACATAATTTGTTTAAAAATCACACTTTTTGCATAAATTCAGAAAACCTACCATTTTTGAAAAGTTTATTTTTGGAAAGTTTTGTGAAAATATATATTCTCATGAAATAAATTGAATTTTGATCATCATTAGTTCATTCATATAATCATGAAAAATGGTGTGCATTTTTATTGTCATTTCATGAGAGATGGCCCGCATTCATGCATTTATGATCTTTGGGTTAAAATTATCTTTTTACATGAATTCATATTTGTTTTGTAAGAAATTAATGATATGGGTCCCATTTTCAAAGAATTGAGGCAAAGAAATGACTTTCAAAAGAAACGAGAGAAGAATTGAAAAGAAAAAGAAGAAAGAAGAAACCTTTGCAAATTTAGCTTTATGGTCTCATACACATATTTACATGTGTGGGGACACAGTTGTGGAGTGTTCAAGAAAAGGGTCCCACTCTCTAATTGTTGTAAGAATTCAAAATTAATGTAATAAAAAAAAAGCCAAGGTGGAGAGAATTCAAGGAAAGAAAAGTCCAAGAAGGAGAATTCAAAAATAGAAAGTTAAACCCATTTTCCTTTGGATAGCATACACTAAAATGGTCATAACTCTCAAACTGAGTATCAAATTTAGAGAATCTACCTATCATTGGAAATCCTTTTTCGAGTTGATATCTGTGGGATCCAAGATTGCATCAATCGGAGTTAAAACAACAAAGTTATGACCCCAAGACGATGGCTATAATTTTTCTACTTGGAATTGAGATTATCTCATCAAAGGTGGACCCTATTCTTTGGCAAGTGTTAGCTAAGAAAGATGGATACACTTAAAATTCTAGCATGAGAAGGAATCTTATCTCATCTCAAACTTGGAAGACTTGTTGGCCAAGAAAAGAACTTACCAAAAGATGAAAAGCCACATATGAGACCTTCTTTGAAAAGGAGTAGAATAAAAAAGAAGTATAAATAGGGTACCCCTCTCCCATACTCTTCATAGAAAAAGAGCTCCTTCTTTAGATCTCTACCCTTCATCTTTTTCATCTCTCTCTCTTCATCCTAGTCCTTAAGGAGGCTTAACCCTAAGGCCACACTACATCCTCAGGAACTTCAACTAGACAAGGTTCTTTTTCTTTTCCATCATAGCATGTATTGTTCTTAATTTTCTTTGACAATCTCTTGTAAGAATTTTTACATGTTAGTATAATGTTATTCTTCTTAAAATTGTTCTTCTTTTCTTATGGTTTGTGTGGATATTTTATTAATGTTTCTTATGTTTGGATTAACAACCCAAGATACTAGGATCATATTTGAAGAAATCATGAACCCAGTTTAAAAGAAAATTTTGAGAAGATAACTTTACTGCCTATACAGCATTTAAATTCCTGTTTTACTACATTTAAATTTCTGCATTTCTAAATTTTTTTCTGCACCTTTCTTTTTTTTCTGCAGTTTTGTTAGTTTTCTTGTTATGTTTACGTTGATTTTATGTTTTGTTTTTGCATAGTTTGATGGTTGGATTATAATCCATTGTATGTATTTTTACATCATAAGATTTTGTACATATTTAAGTTGTTGAAAATTAAGCTTTTAAGATCTGAATTGAATGATAAACTTTGAACTCAATACACAAATTGAATAACTCAACACAGTTTCAGCAAACTGCAGAAATAATTTTTGACAAAAAGTTTAAAGTCGGTAGACTAGTCAAATCATAATATTTTTCTTGGAAACTTGGGAAAATTAAAGTTTAGCATGTGGTCTTTCATTCCCAGAATTTCAGATCAAAATAATTTTGGAAAGTTTGTAAAAAAGAGGCTTAAACTTTGCCAATCAATCAACTTGGATCAGAATTTCTGCACAAAATCTTGCAAAGTTGTCATATTCATGCTTTTCATAATTTTTTTGTTTTAGATCCTTTTCACTTCTTTTTTTTTTTGTTAGTTTCTTGTGTTAGTAGAGCATGATTTCTAGCCATTAAAATTAGATTTAGTATGCATTAGAATTGTTCAAATTATGCATGAAATTTGCATCAGCATTTTAGTTTTCCAAACTTAGAATATTTCAGCATCTCATGGCATGCATTGCATTACTAACTTTACTAACTTTCTAATTTTAATTTTGTTTCTAGTTTTATATTTTTGACTATTTTAGATAATCAAAGTTAAAATATCTTTCCAAACTTATTTTAATTGATCATTTAACTTGAAAAGTTTTCTAGTTTTGGAAATTCTAACTTAGGCAAGTTTTTAACTTTTGTTTATTTTGTTCCTAACATTGTTTAATTTTTATCTTTAGTTAGTTTCTAATTTTAGTTTTATTTTATTAGAAGTTCTAACTTGTGTGTTATCTTGTAGTAACTTAATTTTTTTTAGGAAGTTTTAGATTTAGGAGTGATAGTTTTAGTAAGTTTCATTTTATTTTGTTGGAATTAATTTAATTTTAGCAAGTACGATACTTGTATTTGTTAGTTTTTAAATTAGGCTAGTTTTAGATTTTTATTTAGGGCTGGTATAAGTTGAAAAAGAACCTTAAAACACATTGCTCCCTAATGATTGACTTGGTCTCACAGTTTATTACTACATTGCGGCTCTGCACTTGGAGCTTACGTTCAGCTCCATATAGATACACTCATCAAGATTTCCATTAAGCAAAGCTATCTTGACATCCATTTGCCAAATTTCGTAATTGAAATGAACTGCAATGGATAAAAGAATTCAAATGGATTCAGCATTACTACTGGCGAAAAGGTCTCCTCATAATTGATTCCTTTTGCAACAAGCCTAGCTTTGAAGGTTTCAACCTTTCTATCCACTCATCTTTTCTTCTTATAGGCCCACTTACAACCGATAGATTTTTATCCCCTCTAGTAGTTCTACAAGATCCTAGACTTGATTAGAGTACATAGACTCCATTTCTGATTTCATAGCTTTTAGCCACAGTTCTACATTTTTTCCTTGAAGTGCTTCATTATAGTTTTAAGATTTGGTATCTAGATTATCAGGGACTCTGTCGAATGACTCTCCCAAGAACATATACCACTTAGGTTGATGAACAACCCTCCCACTATAACGAGGCACATCCTGTGTCTGTATATGAGTAGTGTCACACTGTACTAAAATTAATCCTGGGGTATCATCATTGAAATGTTGATCTAGTTTATCACCCAATATGTTGGTGGGATCACCTGTAGTATCATTAGCTTGAGACTCGACAATGCTTTATGATAAGGTAATGGAATGCCAAATTTTCAATCTTGTGGTATCTCTTCCTATGCTACTAGTAATGGAAAAACTTAGGTGGATCTCTCTCATCTCAATTCCTATAGAATAATTCTACTTTTGGGTTTATGGTTCATTAATAATCCTCTTCTAAGAATTGGGTATTGGTACTAACAATGACCTTCCTATATTTAGGATTATAAAACAAACCACCTTTTGTTCCTTTAGGATATCCAACGAAAATAAAAACTTTCATTTTTGGTTCTAACTTATTTGTGTTCCCTTTCTGCACGTGTCAGGACTATCCCAAGTTCGAACATGTTTAAACTAGGTTTGCGCCCAGTCCATAGTTCTGTAGGTGTAGTATGTACTGTCTTAGATGGAACTAAGTTTAGAATATATGTTGCCATTTCTAGAGCATGCCCCTAGAAAAATGAGGCAAATCTGAATAACTCATCATTGACCTCACCATATCCATAAGAGTTATATTTCCTTCTTTTTGCTACATCATTTTGTTGAGCTATACCTGGTGCAAACAACTGGGATGTAATCCCCTCTTATGCTAAGTAATCCCTAAATTCTGCAACGGTGCTTACCATCACGATCAGATCGTAGTGTCTTGATACTCTTACTTAGATGCTTCTCCATTTCCACCTTATACTCCTTGAATTTCACAAAGCATTCAGACTTACGGTGTATTAAGTAAATGTACCCATACCATGAGTAGTCATTAAAAAAAGTGATTAAGTACTCAAAGCCACCTCTTACTTGGACATTCATGGGTCCACACAAGTCAGAGCGAACCAATTCCAATGGTTCTTTGGCCCTATAACTTTTTGCAAAAAAAGAGCACTTAATCATTTTCCCCTCTAAACAAAATTCATAAACTAGAAGTGCCTCCACTTCCAATGAATCTAGTGGCTATTTGCAACCAGTCTTGAAATCTGGTTTAGACTAAAATGACCCAAGCGTAAATGCCAAAGATACATTTGGTTCAGTTGTGAAGGTTTCTTTCTCATACATGGTAAGGTAATTGTGTTATTCGATTCAGTCAACTGCAATTTAGAAGAGATAAGATCAACAATATAAAGATCATCCACCAATGAACTAGAATAGGTAAAATGCTTACTATACTTAATGACCACAAATTTATTAAAATAAACGGAACATCAGTCTTTAACTAACTTAGAAACAAAAATTAAATTCTTCCTAATTGAGAGAACATAAAGATAATCTTTTAAAATTAAAATCCTATCTCTACTAGAACTTTGACAAACATCACCTACTGCAACTTTTAGCACTCGCGTAGCATGACCTATAAGCAAATAAATCTCCTCATCGCTTAGCTGCCTACTTTCCTGCAACCTCTGTAAAGAATTGCAAACATGACTAGTAGTTTCCATATCTACACACCAGGTACTGTAAATATAACAGCCACACATAATTCAACAATTAGTAAATGAAATTAACCTTTATTGTTCACTTTGTTGAGATAAGTTGACATTACCTTTTCCAGCGCCTTGCTTGCTTGCAATGAAAACATTTGCCCTTAGGCTTTTTCACTCCTCCCTGAAGTTCGTTGCCCCCCAAAGGAACTGCATTACGATTTTGACCCTTTCTCTATTTCTTCTTACCTTTTCGGTTTGAAACAAAACCTTTTTCTCCAACGTTAACACTAGGTGACTTTTTCAGAAGGCCTTCGACAACTTGAACTTTGAACTTCCTTGAGTAGTTCCTCCAGAGAAAAATTGAGCTTGTTCATGTTATAATTTAAGCAAAAATTCTCAAAGGAGTCAGTCGAGGACTAAAGAATGATATAAATCTAGGTCTCCCCATCAATTTTAGCTCCAAGGACCTCTAGTTCATTAAGGTGTCCCATCATTTTTAGAACATGGTCCCCCACGGAGGTACTTTCAGCCATCCATCTTATTGTTAAACAGTTCTTTCATAGTTACCTGCCTAGTCAACCGATCCTAATCACTAAATATCTCCTTGAGACTATATATGATGTCATAGGCAATAGGAGAAGATTGATGCTAGCATTGCAAAACATTTGACATAGATGCCAATGTTCGTAACTCCAAGTGCAAAGCTGCGATATAGTAATATCTTGGTAAGTATGGGGTCGAATCCACAGGGAGCTATGTTTAAAATACTTTTAACTTGTCACCTGCCTAAACAAAATTCTAAAACTAGCCTAATTAAAATCTAACAAATACATACATTCCTAAAACAAAATAATTACAATCACAATTCAAATAAAGAAAGTAAATCCTAAATCTAAAAGTTCCTAAAAAAAATTAAATTTACTGTAAAACAAAACACACTTAGAACTTCCAATAAAAACAAAATCTAAAATTAGAAACTTACTAAAAATAAAAATAAACAAAGTTACAAACAAATAAGTTAGAAAGAAAACACAACTTTCGTAATTTAGAAACTATGTTTAGTTAAAAATCTATACTTTCTAAAAAAAAAAGATTTCTAAATCCTATTCAAGAAAGAAATTTAAGTTTATTAGATGAAACTCTAGATGGAAAAAAAATCAAATTAATAATCTCCTAATGCTAAACAAATTTCTAAAACAACAATATTCAATACAATTGTACAAACAACTACAATACAACCACACACAAAACTTTTTTTTTTTACGAATAAATTTACTCAAACATGATAAACTAAAGAAAATAAATACCAATATGAAAACTCAATTTCCTAAAATAAACAAGATGCAAGAATGATGAAGAAAAATGGTGGACTTAATGCATGATCATGTAGTCTATTTCTAACATGGTGAAATGGCACATGTGATGTATGATGCATGAACTAGAGGGGTTGCCAAAAAAATTCAGAAATTATTTTCTTCTTGTTGTTTTAGTTCAGTTTCAGATCTGAAACTTATCAATTAAATACATAAAATCAGTTTTGATAATGGTTCCAACAATCCTCAAAACAGTCCACATATATCCATGCACAAATTGTCCAAATCGAACTCAATTCCCATCAGATTTTTTTTTTTTACTATTGAAATACAAATTTGGGCTATTAACAAACACTCAGAATTCAGTTTAAAAAGACATATTTCAGATCTGAAAATTTATTCAACAGAAATCAGTTTCTAAAAAACATTTATACGCTTCACAAATATGTCACACAATCACTTGAATAATGACCAACTTTCACTACAGTTTCAAAACTGTTTTTGGACTATTTCATTAAATTTTCAGTTTTGAATTTAGATTTAAAATAGTTGGAAACATTAAGTAACACATGTGCAAATCTGATTTAGAAGAAATCATCCAACACGTGACCCAATTGAGCATATCTTCTGCACAAAAAAATCTAGATTGTTTTTCAATTTAGAGTTGTGGTATTGTTAAAACTGAAAATCTGATTTTTAAACTTATCATGATCATCACCATTAAAAATGATTGAAAAGTGAAATATGCATGAATCTAATGCAACCTACAATAGTAAATAATTCAGAAGAAAAAAAACTGTGCAAGAACATAAAGTGCAGAAAATTGAAACAAAGTGCGGGAAAAATATCAAGAAAAGTGCAGGAATTAAAATTACAGAAATTTAATGCAACCTACAACAGTAAATAATTCAAAAGAAAAAAAACTGTGCAAGAACATAAAGTGCAGAAATTTGAAACAAAGTGCAAGAAAAATAACAAGAAAAGTGCAGGAATTAAAATTACAGAAGTTTAAAATTCAAAAGTGTAGTAAAATAAAATAAAAAATTGCAGGAAGTCAAAGGCAGTAAACAATTAAAAGTCAAAGGTTGTAATAACAAGAAGTCAAAGGCGGTAAACAATAGAAGTCAAAGGCTGTATATTTACTTAAAATTCTCTCTTAATCTAGGCTTAATAATTTCTTAAAATATGTTCTCTATTTGGGTCGTCAATCCAAACAAAAAAAACACAAGTTAAGCAATCACACAACCATAAGAATAAGAAGAATAAGAAGATGAATATTATTGAAGTAGTATGACAATCCTTTACATTAGATAGAAAAAAAATAAACCAAAAGATTATACATACTAGGATGGAAAAGAATTCCTCCTTCTAGTTGATCTTCAAGGTTGGTGGTGTGGCTTTAGGGTTAAGCCTCCTTGATGACTTGAGATGAAGAGAACAAGAGAGGGAGAGGTGGAGTGTAGAAATCTAGAGGTGGGAGGTGGGTAATTCTTCCATGAAGAATATGGAAAATGGGTGCCCTATTTATACTTTTTCAAGTCCTACTCCTTCTCAAACTTTAAAATCTTAAAAATAATTAAAAAAATGAAAGAAAAAGGGCTCCAAACAATGCTTTGGACGTGCAATGTCTTTTGGGATTTTTTTTCTTTTTATTTTTCTTTTCTTTCCTTGCTTGCTTTGTCTAGAAGTCCCTTTTGGATGCTTCTTTCCTTTCTTGTATGTGCCACCTTGCATTGAGATCTTTTAAAAGATGAAGTAGGGATACGAATCCTCTCTTGGAATCAAACTTGGCCCACATGAGGTGTAGAACTTCCCCTTTTATCTCTTTGCATTGTTAACTTTCCTTTTTAGAAAGTTCTCCTTGTTGGCTCCTAACTTGAAAAGATCTTCTAAATAATTCTCCCTTGATTTTTTTTCTTTTATTTGTTCAACCAAAATCTAATCCAAAACATGTGTTGGACGTGGAATAGCTTTCTTGGATATTTATTTTTATTTTTTTCTCAATTAAATCTTCTCCTTCTCCAAAAAGAACTCCTATGTGGCTTTCCTTGTCCATCTTTGATGAGATATTCTTCAAATTCTCTTCAAAATCTCTTGAAAATCTGCAACAAATAAATGGACCCCATCTTGGATGTTTTACAAGTGTACCCCACACATGTGCATTATGTGTGGGACCATGAAGCCAACTTTTCGTAATTTTCATCCAATTTTTTTTCTTTTCAATTCTTCTCTCCTTTCTCTTGAAAATCAATTCCTTGCCTCAATTCTTTACAAATGGGACCTATATAATCAATTTCCTACAAGACAAATGTGAATTTATGTGAAAAGACCATTTTACCCCTAAGATCACAAATGCATAACTGTGGGCCCATCTCTCACAAAATGATAATAAAAATGTACATCATTCTTCATGATTTTATATGAATGAACTACTGATAAAGAAAATTCAATTTATTTCATGAGAAAAATTATTTTCACAAAACTTTTCAAAAATAGCAGGTTTCATGAATTTACGCAAAAAGTCTGATTTTTAA
This sequence comes from Sextonia rubra, assembly GCA_037013555.1. Classification (NCBI taxonomy): domain Eukaryota; kingdom Viridiplantae; phylum Streptophyta; class Magnoliopsida; order Laurales; family Lauraceae; genus Sextonia; species Sextonia rubra. Next base: position 74,758,873 of record JASUAD010000001.1, read on the forward strand.
GTAATTTATGCAGGAATGCACTACAATGAATTTAAAATGCTTGAAACCATGATATCACACTAAATGATGCTTTTTCGAATTAATAAGTCTTTAAAATAGTTATAAATGTGTATGAAAATATACATTATTAAAGACTCATCAGCCAACATGTAACATAGTGCCATCTCATCAACCTTGATCCATTTTTTGTATGCCTAAACGACCACCTCATTAGTACAACCATCCATAGGTTTCTTTGGGCACACCTCATTGAGTACATATTTGTACTATTCAGCAGTTAGCACAACATTCAAGTTTCTTTTCCAGTCAATGTAATTAGGTCTAGTAAATTTGTGTTCTTTGATAATAACAGCAAGTGGATTAAAAGAATCTGACAGCAATCTAACACAACATCCAAGTTTCTTTTCTAGTCAATGTAATTAGGTCCATTGAACTTGTATTCTTTGATAATAATAGCAAGTGGATTGAAAAAACCCATCTTATATCCAGGGAATTACATCATCAACAAATTATGATGGGCAGATAAACTTTTGAATCAAATAAAAGAAAAATGGCTCCCTCTACCAATTAATAAAAGAATCCAATAGCAATTTAAAACACCAATGCATCGTGTGCCTTGATGAGAGGACTTCTACTATAATTATATTATTAAGATAAGACATAACCTATTTGTTTTACTGTTAAGGCAACAAACTGTGCTAAGTAAAATGAAACAATTGTCATGACTTTGGCCCTATAAATAATAGCAGTAACTCAGATGGAGAGCATATTGTTATTTATAGCGAAGTGTACAGCATAATTTAATTCAAGGTCCATTATTTTGGATTCAGTCCTGTCAGATGGAGAAGTAACCTATACTAATAATTACCCTAAATCATCTATATGAGAGTTTGTAATGGAGATTCCATAATTAACTCATCTGATGAGGGGGAACACTCCAAGGTCAATACATAAATCAATTACATCTCCTACAAAACAATGATGGAGACCATGGGAAGTAAAAGGTTCTCTTTCTCACTTAATTATTTAACAATAAGGGTTGTTGTAAAACAGTTTAATTTGGACCAGTTTAGAATCTTGAAGTAATAGGTTACCAAGATCTCTAGGTTACCCTATCTATGCTACTTCACCATTCCAAATATTATTAAATAGGTCTAATGTCATAGTTAGAAGGTTATGATAATAATAGACATCCAAGCACAAAAAAAAAAAAAAAAAAAAAACTAGCAAAAGAGTCCTAGCTATCATGGTCAAATAGGATCCTCTGTCTTCTTAATTGCCACTTCTTGAAAACATGCGCTTTGCAAAGGGGTCCAAGGGTATCCCTTGGTGGGGATCAAAATTGAATTTCTAATTTTAGAACATGTATCCCTTCTTTAAAAAATTATATTAAATCCTAAGCCTCCTGACGAACGGAGTTCACATGCTATCTCAATAAAATTACATCACCATGAAAAATTACATTGAATCCAAAGCCTCTTAACGAACGGAGTTTACATGCTATGTCCATATAATTACAACACCATAAAATATTGAGAAATATGTACAATAGTAACTACAAATTTGATTTGCGGGATCTATTCACATAATATATACACATGGTGACCATAATAGCCAGATCAATCATTGCAAAATAAAGGTTAGATAGTTCACTGCAAAACAAGGGTTAGTTACAACAAGCGCATTTTCCATATTTTTTACAGCAATCTATAATCTTACTATGTTCTGTTCAACTCATATAAAGTATCAAGATTAGCTTTGATACTACTGTTGGGAGGCAGCTGCAAGGATCCTTAGATATTATGTACAGATTACTGCAGAAATAACTTTAGATGATAATGATTCAAAAACTATACTTGCAAAATCTCTCTGAATTGATATTGGTCTTACAGCAACTTGAAAATCTTAAGACTTTCTACTGTATTCCTCTATGCTCGAACTTGCACTAGAGTGTGGGCCTCTTTTGCAAATTCTCTTTGCTCTAAAAGAAAAGATTTCCCTTGTGTGTTTTTCCTAGAGAGCAATAGCACATATTTATAGGCTACAATAGGGACCTTAAGAAGAAAATAAAGAATAAGTTTCTAATGGAAATAGGAAACCTTAATTCAACCTAAATTAGAAACCTAGTTCTATAAATTATAACTCAATCCATTAAAGAATTATAATTACACTCATGTCCTTATTCTCAAAATAATATTTCGAGCTTCTTTTTATTCATCATCATCATCAAAGCCTTACCACAACATGGTAAGGCTTTGATGATGATGATGATGATGATGAATAAGAAGAAACTCGAATTTGTATGTTAGTCATCTTATATAGTCAGTATAAACACAAAAAACCCAAAAGTAGTCATGTTCAATACACACAAAGCGTACTAACATAATGAGTTGAAATTAAATTATTTCCTGTAGCCAAGACAAGCTTACCAAAACATCATGCTACAATCATACCAATGGCATGTCCAACTCCATCTAGATTATGAACAGCAATAACTTATATTCTATAAGAACTAACAAATAAGTCTTCCATGTGTAAGCTGAACTCTACATACCAACTTATCTACTTTATAGAATAAAAGAGAGACAAATACATAATAAATAACAATACAACCATCTGTCCATACAAATTCTCATTAGGATGAAAAGATAAACTTTACTAATAAAAAAGTCAGTCAAAGACAAATATATAAAAGTAGGCTCTTAGTATAAATTTCCAACAGTGATAGACTGTCAAAAGTGCCTCTCCCCATAAGTTCTTAGTTAGTCCAGAACTGTTGAGCATTAAATTCACCATTTTAGCTATACTATCTTGCTATAGGGAGTATGGAGCTGTCATTTAATAAATTTTGCTTAAGGTGTTATAAGTCTCAATAAATTCATTGGACAAGTATTTACCTATCAGACGTCAAAGTCTTAATCTTGTTGCCCAATTGATTCATAACTTCAAGTCTAAAAAAGTTAAACTTCTCAAGGGCCTCAAATTTATGTTTATGTAAATATAGATAAAAAAATCTTGAATAATCATCAATGAAAGTAATAAAATACTTTTTGCCACCTATTTTATAATATCGTTTAATTCACAAACATCACTGTGAATCAAACCTAATAGTTTAGAACATCTTTCAACACTTTTAAAAGGTTTTCTAGAATATTCTGACTAAATACAAATCTCACAAGATTTTAGTTGAAAATTAGTTATTGAGATCTTATGAGTATTTAAAAATGCAAATTTTCATACACATTTTGACCCATTTTAAGGACTTATTAACTTGAAAGAGCCTCATTTAGTGTGATATCATGGTTTAATTCATTTTAAATTCATCTTTATATTTTTCTGCATAAATTGCTTAAAAATCACACTTTTTGCATAAATTCATGAAACCTGCTATTTTTGGAAAGTCTATTTTTGGAAAGTTTTGTGAAAATAATTTTTCTCATGAAGTAAATTGAATTCTTTTCATCATTAGGTCATTCATATAAAATCATGAAAAATGATGAATATTTTTATTATGATTTTATGAGAAATGGGCCCACAGTCATGCATATGTGATGTTAGGGGTAAAATTGTCTTTTCACATGAATTCACATCTGTTTTGTAGGAAATTGATTATATGGGTCCCATTTGTAAAGAATTGAGGCAAGGAATTGATTTTCAAGAGAAAGGAGAGCAGAATTGAAGAGAAAAGGAAATTGGAAGAAAATTGTAAAAAGTCGGCTTCATGGTCCCACACATACATGCACATGTGTGGGGCACACTTGTAAAACATCCAAGATGGGGTCCATTTATTTGTTGCACATTTTCAAGAGACTTTAAAGGGAATTTGAAGAATATATCATCAAAGATGGACAAGGAAAGCCACATAGGAGTTCTTTTTTGGAGAAGGAGAAGATTTAATTGAAAAAAAAATGCAAAAAAATATCCAAGCAAGCTATTCCACGTCCAAAAGAGATTTTGGATCAGATTTTGATTGAGAAAGTAAAGAAAAAAAATCAAGAGAGAATTATCTAAAAGATCTCTTCAAGTTAGGAGCCAACAAGGAGAACTTTCCAAAAAAGGAAAGTTGACGATGCAAAGAGATAAAAGGAGAAGTTCTACACCTCATGTGGGCCAAGTTTGATTCTAAGAGAGGATTCTTATCCCTATTTTATCTCTCAAAAGATCTCAATGCAAGGTGGCAAAGACAAAGAAGGAAAGAAGCATCCAAGAGGGATTTCTGGACAAAACAAGCAAGGAAAGAAGAGAAAAATAAAAAGAAAAAAAATCCCCAAGGATATTGCACGTCCAAAGCATTGGTTGGAGCCCTTTTTTCTTTCATTTTTTAATTATTTTTAATATTTTAAAGTTTGAGAAGGAGTAAGACTTGAAAAAGTATAAATAGGGCACCCTTCTCCCATATTCTTGATGGAAGAATTACCCACCTCCCACCTTTAGATTTCTACACTCCATCTCTCCCTCTCTTGTCTCTCCATCTCAAGTCATCAAGGACGCTTAGCCTTAAAGCCACACCACCAACCTTGAAGATCAACTAGAAGGAGGAATTCTTTTCCATCCTAGTATGTATAATCTTTTAGTTTAATTTTTTTTTTATCTTATGTAAAGAATTGTCATACTAGTTCAATAATATTCATCTTCTTATTCTTCTTATTCTTATGGTTGTATGATTGCTTGATTTGTGTTTTTTCTTGTTTGGATTGACGACCCAAATAAAGAACATACTTTAAGAAATTATTAGGCCTAGACTAAGGGAGAATTTGAGTGAATATACCGCCTTTGATTTCTTGTTAATACCGCCTTTAACTTCTATTGTTTACCGCCTTTAACTTCAGTTATACCGCCTTTGACTTCCTGCAATTTTTATTTTCTTTCATTGCACTTTTAATTTTAAATTTCTACAAATTTATTTTCCTGCACTTCTATTTTATTTTCTGCACTTTTGTTATTTTTCTTGTTACATTCACATTGATTTTAAGTTTTGTTTTTGCATAGTTTGATGGTTGGATTAGGAATCATTGCATCTATTTTCTTATCATAAGATTTTGTGCATATTTAAGTTGATGAAAATTAAGCCTTCAGATCTGAATCTAATGATTAAATTCGGACTCAATTTACAAACAGCATAACTTAACAGTTTCAGCAAACTGTAAAAGCAGTTTTTGACAAAAAGTTCGAAGTGGGTAGACCAATCAAATCATAGTATTTTTCTTTGAAACTTGGCAATATTAAAGTTTAGGATGTGGTCTTTCATTCCCTAAAATTTCAGATCAAAATAATTTCGGAAGGTTTGTGAACCAGAGGCTTAAACTTTGCCAATCAGTCAACCCGAATCAGAATTCCTGCACAGAATTTTGCAAAGTTGTCATATTCATGCATTCATAACTTTTTCGTTTTAAATCCTTTTTCACTTCCATTTTTTTTGTTGGTTTCTTGCATCAGTTGTAACACTCCGATCCCCTTTGAGCCGGATTAGTGGCTCATTAGTGTGTGTTTCTGTTGTTTTATTCTTTCGGACTTGGTTTGGGTCTTGGATAGGTAGTTGAGTAACCTTTGACCTGAGATAGGTAGTTCTAAGCCCTTTTTCGTAATTTTGCTTTTACTTTGCTTGCATCATCTTTGCATCATCTTGGTGTCAGCACGTGTATTTTGTTGAGCTCGTCAATTTCTGTAATTGTGTCAAATCTATTCGGAGTACATTGGAGAAGTTGGACCTTCGTGTGACTTAAACTGTAAATAGTTTATACTCTTCAGACTTTGACTTAAACTTCCAAAAAAAACTATATAAGGAGTCAGCTTCCAGATGTCCTCATTTCCTGTAATTTTTCTTCAACGTGCATGCAAGGAGGCTCCAGGAGAGCCACGTTCATCTCTCTCTCTTCTTTTCATTTCTCTTCTCAGTATCTGGTTGGGGTGGGAGTTGATTCAATTGGGTTCTTCCTCTTTCTCTCTCATCTCTGTCTGTGTTTTGTGGCTTGAGGTGAGTGGGTTCTCTGCAACTCTTTCTTCTTCTTCTCCAATTGTATCTCCCATTCTCTGTTGCTGTGTTTTCATCTCATGCATGTGTTGTTTCTTTGATTTGCTTTGATTTTAGTTGATTTGGAGCTTGATTCAGTGGATTGACAGAGTTTTGAGGCAAGTATAAGTACAGGATTGTTTAACACATATGGGTGTTTTGTTTGATTGCTTTGATTCCTTCTTATTCTTTGTATAGAATGTTTTACAGCCAATTTCTAAGATGTTAAGATCAGATGAACTCGTTTTGGAGACATTCTGTACCAAATTTCCGTTTCTGTAACTATCCCGAATTGGTGCTCTGTATTGTACGGCTAAGCCGTAACTTTGTACGGCTCAAACTCCAGAGACTTGAAATTTCACTTTTGTTCTACGGCTAGGCTACGGCTGAGCCGTAAATTGTTCTACGGCTGAGCCGTAAGCTAGCCGTGACCCAACCGTGACTAAGCCGTGAATTAAATCTCTGATCAGTCGAAACTTTTCAGATACAGTACTCCTGCGGTGTGGCTACGGCTAAGCCGTGGATTGGTCTACAGCTAAGCCGTATACTGAACCGTAGCTCAGCCGTAAAAGGTATCAGATCAGAGGTGGAAGATGACTAGTTTAGCTGTGTTTGAAGGGAACCACGGTTAAGCTGTAGTGCATGCTATGGCTAGTCCGTATGATGTCTTCGACTAAGCCGTAGGTCACCCATGGCTAAACCATAAGGCATGGCAAATCCGAAATAAAACTTAGGATCATGGTGAGACTTGTAGGGCTCAATACAGGTTAACCACACACGTAAACCGGCCCAATGGATTCTTTGGATCGCATGAATAGTCTGTTAGGCTGTGACTCATTCATGTGAGTGTTGATTCACTGTTCAGCACCTCCCCATGGGTGTTGGTTTAAGGGACTTCGGTGTACGCAAAGATTACATTGCAACACTTTGATGGCAACGGTACATTGAATAACTTAAAACTACATCAACATGCACGGTTAGTGACAGTGAACAACTAGATTAGGGCTGGCTTGTAATGAACCTTGACTCCGTATTAATCTGAGATGCATTGCATATTGTTTACAGTTTTGCCCTCTGTTCTGCCAATCTATGTTTATGCATTCCGCAGTCATTTTGCTTTCGTCCTGTATGTCTGTTTTACCCTTCGATCTGCACTATGCTTTGATCTATGCTGTGCTTTGACTGAATCTATGCTCTGATCTGTGATCTGTATTTCTGCTATGCTCTGTCTCTGGCTTTGTATATCTCTGATTTATTGGGTATTCCCTGGTGGCTCTGCCCAGAGAGTAATACGCGAGGATAAGATCCGGTCTTTGCCATCGGTGAGTCCAAAGCGGATAATCTCCCTTCTTTTGGATTTGATTTGATTGGTATTAGTCTGGCTCTACTCAGCCTCAGCCCTAGGATGCCCGACGGGGTTACCTCTGGCTTAGATCTCTGTATCTCTGTATCACTGCAGTGTCGCTTTGTCTTGGGACCCCGGAACCCAGGAAACTGAGACCCACTTGTACCCTGGCCCGGTCAGTGGTGTTCTCCTCTGCTCTGCTTTACTCTGCTCTCTATTAGAGAGAATATGGTTAACGTAGTAGCCACTTAGTTCAGTATTTCTAGGTATGTTTTGATTCACTTATCATGCTTTACTTCTATGCACGATTTGCTTAGCATACTAAGATGAAACTCTGTAACTTCTATTCTGTCATTATTCACTTTGATACTATGAGTGTTTCATCCCTGTTACTTGTATTTGCTAGATCGTTGTATTCATTCGTGTTGTCTGTGGTGTTGCAGGAGCAGATCCCTTGCCCGACTCCCCGGCGGTCGAGGAGGCTACTGGGCCGAGTGTAGAGGCACCCTCCGGTCTGGTAGAGTGGGCCTGATCACCTCTGCCGAGTGCGTACATGCATATCATCAGGGACCTAGTTGTTTGGTTTTGAGATTTTGTATTTTGGCACTTTGGACTTTGTACTCTGTATCATTTTGTATATCGCTATTTTGGCGTGTACTCAGTTTTGTATATGGTTTTTAGAGTTTTATATATATCGTTGTCTTTTCTGTTCCACATTTGTTTTGGCTTCCGCTTTTCCTTTGTTGATTGCTATGATATGTACAGCTTCCGCGTACGCTTAGTTCGCACGTGTTAGATCCCTTGTGTGTGTGCATCTGGACTGGGTTTGGATGCACATGCACGGGAGTACGTGTGTCACTGATTTAGCTTTTCGCTAACCCCCGATTTCTGGGCTCGGGTTGTGATATACGTATTGTATGGTATTAGAGCATGCTAGTTATAAGCATGTAGACATCTAAGATCGTGGTGAGATAACGCTATCAACTATTTGACTCGAAGTCTCATATGTTGACTCTTGGGATTTGACTAACTCAGGGCATTTTATATTTGTGTGCTGTGTTTCTTTTCCTTGCAGGATGGCATCAGGATCAGGATCTCGGGATGAGAATCAACAGGGCCATAACGGTGATAGTGGATTGTTACCCCCACATATAAGTAGCGAGGAGCGTATGATGATGATGATGCAGTCTATGCAGTCATTACAAGCGCAGATGGCATCCATGGTGGATAGGCAGAGTCAGGCTGCCGCGTCAGCATCACCTCGTATAGACCAGCAAGTGATCTTCCAACCCAAGGAATCAGATCCAAATGCTCTTTTTGACAAGTTCCGTAAGCGAGGGGCGACTGAGTTCCATGGGATAGAGGATGCATTGCAGGCTGAGCAATGGTTGGAGCAGACTGAAGAGCTATTTGATACGATTGTGTGTAGCAACAAACAGAAGGTTGTTCTCACAGCTCTATGCTTCGGAGTGTAGCCAAGACATGGTGGAGGAGTGTCAAGAGCTCATTCCAGACTATGCCCAATGTCACAGTTTGGGAGACCTTCAAACAGCAATTCCGTCGGAAGTTCATGCCTCTCCATATTCAGCAAGCCAAGGAAGTGGAATTCTTCAACCTTCAGCAGAGACAGACATCGGTGGCAGATTATGTACACAAGTTTACAGAGTTGTCTCACTTCGCAGAGGACATGGTGAACACTGAGCATAAAAAGGTGACTCGCTTCGTCAACGGCCTGAACCCGAGGCATAAACGCCACGTAGTTGCATGCATGTGGCCGGCTACCTTGGATGACGCTATTGACAGGGCCTATGATGCAAAGGCCATATTTGAGGAGGAGCGAACTGAGGCTAAGAGGGCGGCAGGTTCTAGTGGCAGAAGTCAGTTTCAGAAGAAGTTCAAGGGTAAGCAGGGTAGTTCGAGTAGTACTCAGGTGGTTTGTGGTCACTGTGGGAAGGATCACCCAACAGACAGATGTTGGAGGAAAAGTGGGGCTTGTTTCGGTTGTGGCTCCACGGACCACAAGCGGGCCCAATGCCCGAAGTTTCAGTCCTCTCCACAGACGAGATCTGCAGGATCTACAGTGCAGGGCAAATCTCAGCCAGCTCGCCCAGCCCAGAAGCAGAACCGCCAGACAGCCCGAGCCTATGCTGCTACGCATGAGGGCGCGGAGGAAGCTACGGTCGTGGAAGGTAAAATTTTAATTTCTGATGCTGAAGCTTTAGCCTTATTTGACTCCGGGTCTACGCGTTCGTACGTAGCACCCCATTTTGCTGTGCAGCTTCGACAGCGACCCACACCGCTCCCATACTTGTTGCTAGTATCCACTCCGGTTGGTAAACGGGTGGAGTGCAGTGTCTTCTACCCTCAGTGTGAGGTGCGGATAGCTGGTCATCAGCTCCCGGTAGACCTCGTGTTGCTCACGACACTGGATTTTGATGTGATTCTTGGTATGGACTGGCTTGCGAGATATCATGCATGTATCAATTGCTACAGCAAAGCTATCTATTTTGATCTGGGCAGCGGATTTCAATTTGAGGGCAGCCAGACGAAGTGCCCAAGGCGTGTGATATCTGCTTGTAAAGCAGACAGGATGCTTCGTAGGGGATGTGAGGGATTTCTTGCATTCATTTCAGAGAAGAAAGATCAGCGACAGCTCAGTGAGATCCCCGTAGTCAGCGAGTTTCCGGATGTCTTTCCGGAGGATGTGCCAGAGTTGCCACCAGTTCGAGAGGTAGAGTTTTCGATCGACTTGATGCCAGATACAGCACCTATCAGTAGAGCTCCATATCGTATGGCACCTGTAGAGTTGTTGGAATTGAAGAAACAGTTACAGGATCTGTTGGATAAAGGGTTCATTCGCCCAAGTGTTTCACCTTGGGGAGCTCCTGTATTGTTTGTTAAGAAGAATGATGGCAGTTTCCGGATGTGCATTGACTACAGGCAGTTGAACAAAGTGACCATCAAGAACAAATATCCATTGCCTAGAATCGATGAGTTGTTCGATCAGCTTCAGGGTGCAACTTACTTCTCGAAGATTGACTTGAGGTCAGGGTATCACCAGCTCCGGGTGAAGGATGAGGATGTTCCTAAGACAGCTTTCAGGACTCTGTATGGACACTACGAGTTCCTGGTCATGCCGTTTGGTTTGACGAACGCACCCGCAGCTTTTATGGCATTGATGAATAGGGTGTTTACTTCCTTCTTGGATCAGTTTGTTGTGATTTTCATAGATGACATATTGGTCTACTCGAAGACTGCTGAGGAGCATACAGATCATCTGCGGAAGGCATTGCTATTAGTTTTTGTGGACTCAATCCATCAGTTGATGTAATAAATTGATTAATTTCTTTATTTATCAATAAAATCATGCTTTACTTTCATGAGATGAATGTTATTTTACTACTTCATGCACATGACCAATACAAATGACATAATGGTTCATGAGTTGAACCGGGTCCCATTAGTATATTAGATGTGATATATGTGCATGGATGAGATCCACACGCGGGAGATATATGTCATAAATCTTATACTTAAATAGCTTCACAACCAGTAATGAGACTGGGCATCTCATTTGATAAGGTTGCAGCACTTTGATCACTATGAGATAGTGTGATTTGTCTCGATCATCAGAATGTAGGATTCTGGATCAATGGTGCCGGTACATTGGATGTATTGAAGGACCATGAGATGCACCTTATGGTATTCCGTCTCAATAATAAGGTATGCTCTCATAATTCCCTAGCAATAGGCTCTCAATCCTGAGACATTGACGAACTCAAGTTTCTATCTATTCATTTGCTTTGAGTCACCAATGAGTGAGGCCGACTATAGGTTAACACCTCGGTGTCTTGGGTATATGGTAGTAGAACTGTGGGAACGTTGAATGATCAAGATGGAATCTATCTCTATTATCCCCTTGTGCCAATTAATGGATTTGTCATTAGTAAGTGCGCACCCATCTCAATTAAGAGTTAATTGGATGGTACTGATGATTATTGTGATTAATTGGGGCTCAAGGATAATAAGATGTGGAACTTAGATTGGAAGAGACGGATTTATTCCAATTGATCCACGGATATTGATAGAGGGGCCTACTTGTGGTAATTGGGAAGTTTAGGGTCTTCATTGTAATTTATTCGTAAGACTGGAGTGCAATTGCATTTATATAGTGGTGTTATTTGCAGTTAATTGTGGGCCCGGATTACACATGAGATGTGGGGTCGCGGTGTTCCAGTTGGAGCCAGCTTTCTAAGGAATCCCTAGTGGTCCCCACGCTAGCCCAAGATATTGGAAAACACTAATCCGACTTGGACTCTAGAAATAAGAGTTTGGAAAGGAGAAAGTTGCTAATTGCTTTGGAAGTAAGACTTCCATTTCAATTAGACAAGGGAGAGATTTGGAAGTCTATAAAATATCCTTGGACGTCCAAAAGAGTCCCCCTCACGCCAAAACCCTTTCGTGCAAGAGTTGCATGAGTTACTCTCCTCTCCTTTCTTCTAGTTCCTTGGAGTCTTGAGTTGGGATTTTCTCCTGAAGATTCCACCGTTCTTCTTGAGAAAAGAAATCCAATTCGGGGGTCATAGCGTGGAAGGCTAAGAGGTCTTGAAGAAGTCCATTAGAGCACTGTGGGTCTCCAAAGGTATGATCTACTTCTTCCATGTCGTAGATTATTTTGGATGTTTAGTGCTGGTATAATTTTTACTGTACATGGTCACGAGATTGAGGGTAACGCATCCTAGATTGGGTTTTGGTCTTATGGATAGTTGATCCCTGTGTCAAGTGGGTCAAAAGTTTTGAAAATCTATCCACGAGACCCACCTACTTCCAACAATTGGTATCAGAGCCATACCTCATCTCTAATCATGTTAGATCAGTAATCTTGTTCTAATCTTCGCATGAGATGCGAAGAGGATAGAGCAAGGGCTATGATAGGATCAGTGTTTATTGGGTTTGCTTGCTCTCGTAGTAGATACATGTTTGGAAAGTCACAAAAGGTTTTAATCATAATAGGAGGATGATAAGATGCCATTAAAACATACTGAGATCATTAGAGGTGATTGGGTACAGCAGGAGCCGAATCAGAAAAGAACCCAAATTTCTGGGTTCGTCAGGTCGGTTAGTCAAAGTGACCACTATGGCTATAGAGGTCTGTTGGCTAACCGTAGGGACCAGATCGGCTAACCGTAGGGACCCCCGCCGGGGGCGCTGCCCCCGGACCCCCGTTGCGTAGGGGGTCTTATATCGTGGTGGCAAAATATTTGGCATCTTGTTTTTCTATTGTGGTTTGGCAACCTGATTTTGTGAGATGCATTGTTGTATGAGATACTAACTTGCAGGTGATAATGTCCTCTCCATATGACCCACATGTTTTTCTTTCCTTTTAATTATTGGTTTATTCGTGGCTAAGTGTAAAGGGCATCATGGTCTCCTTGGTTTCCCGTGAAAGGGCAAGGCATGGTGAATTTCCCTATATCCCTTTTATTTCCATGTTTAGACTACCATGTAAGTCTCATTATAGAGACATAGGAATTTATGTATTTTTAAAATTTGTAAATTCTGGAGATGTCCGAAACAAAGAAGGAGAGAGAAGTTGGACTCCTAATCAAAGAGTTTGAAGATTACCAAAAGGTGTTTTGGAGATGCCCAAAGAGTTTGAGGAATCCCAAAGTTTTGGAAAGTCTAGAAGTCCAAGAAGTCTTTTCCGCCTGGGTCATGTGGAGGAGAGGACTAGTCTTTTGTTATAGCACTTTCTATTTATGGATGAATGCTTATTTTAGAGTATTTCCATATTTGATCCAAACATAGCAAATTCCAAAATTGGTCAAATCAAATTAATTTTTGGAAAGAGTTCTAATTAGAGTTAGTAGGCCCATGAGATGGATCTATTAGTAACACTAATTTTAGAAACTGGGCTTTCCTTAAAATAACTTGACTTGGAACCAATCATTGGTCTTATCATGAGATGAATATATACCTATATTTGATGGACCCATACACCTATAAGGAAATCCTCAACTCTAAAATATTAAGTGGGAGCGGGGTATTTCTATATATATAAAAATCCCCATGGTTTTCCACCATAGGTCAATTGTAAGGAAAGTATTAGCCTTGCGCTATTTTGAGAATGGCCATTCCCCACGGAGGGCTTGTATTTATCTGGATACTGGATATGGATCTCCTATGGATAGTGTTGATGAGACGGGGTGGGAGCCCACTCCCCAAGGAGGAGCTACCCACAACGGTTGTCATGCAATGCTAGTTGGTGGGTCACACTTAACTAAAATAATGATGTAGTATCCCTAAGGATTTGCCTCATGTATTTTAGAAACCAAAGCTAATCGGGAGTCATACATTATTTGGTATGAGATACCTAGATTGTAATGAATGAAGGGGATCATGGATAGTTAATCTTAATCCAAATTTTGACCAACTTTGATCCGCACCAGTCTAGGAGATATTTGCACTCCCCAAGGAGGCATATCCCGCAGGATTGGGATTCCGATGTATTCTGAATTTTGTGGTTATGAGGATTCCCACATAAATTTGGTAGAATACTAAACCCTAATGTCATTTAAATTTATTAATTGAATGTATGGTTATGTGTTACAGTATTACAAGCATGAATTCGAATACTTTCAATCCACTTGCGACCATCCTCAACCAGAATAAGTTGGTGGGATCCAACTATGTAGACTGGAAACAGAATCTGGATATTGTCCTGATAGCTTCAGGATATAAATATGTCCTTACCAAAAACCCCCTTGAAGAGCCTGGCCCAGATGCATCAGAAGCAGAAAAGGACCTTTACACCAAATGGGCCAAAGACGATGAGATGGCCCGATGTTACATTCTGGCATCCATGTCTAGTGTGCTGCAACATCAACATCAATCTTATAAGACTGTATATGATATGATATCGAATTTAAAGGAGATGTTTGCAGAACAAGGCAGACCTGCTAGGCAGGCAGCCATGAGGGTGCTCATTAGCACCAAGATGGCTGAAGGTACATCAGTACAAGAACACATGTTGAAGATGATGGACTCATTAAATGAGTTAGATGTACTGGGAGCTGCGATTGATGCAGAATCGCAGATTGACATAATCCTTGAGTCACTACCAGAGTCATTCAACAATTTCAAGGTCAATTATAACATGAATAAAATGAATCTGACTCTGGCTGAGCTATCTAGTCAGCTGGTAGCAACTGAAGGGATTATGAAGAAAAAACCAACTGCCTTAATGACAGAAAAGTCAGATGCCAAGTCCAAGCCGAAAGGCAAAGGGCGGAAAGGTAAAAAGAAATCAATTCCAAAAGGTCCTAAGGTGGAGAATGGTCCAACTGGTGGCGTGGCTAAAGCTAAGGGTTCAGGGACAAAAGGAAAGTGTTTCCATTGTGGTAAGACAGGACATTGGAAGAGGAATTGTCCAGAATATCTGTCTAAGAAAAAGACCCCAGGTATGATTGAGTCACTTATATCTGAAGTTAGTTTTGCAACTGGTACTTCAGAATCCTGGTGTGTGGATTCCGGGGCAACTAATCACATATGTAATACGTTACAGGGGTTCAGGGAAACCAGGAGGCTAAGTGATGGAGAAATCATTGTCAACCTAGGATCTGACGCTAAGGCGGAGGCTGTTTCAGTAGGAGTCATTACTTTATGTTTTTCAAATAAGAAATTGGTTTTGTCAGAAACATTATATGTACCGTCTTTAAGGCGGAATTTAATTTCAGTTTCTAGTTTGGTGAATAAAGGTTATTCTATTACTTTTGGTACTGAAGTTATCATAAAGAGAAATGGTACTTTCATATGTTTTGGCAAGGTAACCAATGGACTTTATTTGTTAACTCCCACGATGTATGAGATACATGATACTGAAACGATTAGTAGATCATCATTAAAGAGAAAGTCACCTTCATCTAATCCAACAAAACTTTGGCACCTGAGGCTAGGTCATATAAACCTTAACAGGATTGAGAGGCTAGTGAAAGATGGTATCTTACCTTCATTGGTGGTAGAACCAATGCCTATCTGTGAGTCCTGTTTGGAAGGTAAAATGACCAAAAGACCTTTTTCAGCTAAGGGTAATAGGGCCAAAGATTTATTGGAATTAGTGCATACTGATGTCTGCGGACCCATTAATGTCAGGGCCAGAGGAGGATATGAGTACTTCATCACTTTCACAGATGATTACTCAAGATATGGTTACATATACCTTATGCACCGCAAGTCCGAAGCTTTTGAAAAGTTCAAAGAATTTCGAGCGGAAGCGGAAAAGCAATTAGGTAAGAGTATCAAGACTCTTCGATCAGATCGAGGAGGGGAATATCTCTCTGCTGATTTTATGGGTTACTTATCAGAAAATGGGATTCTATCCCAGTTGTCTGCTCCTGGTATGCCTCAACAGAATGGAGTAGCAGAAAGAAGGAACCGGACTCTTTTAGATATGATTAGGTCTATGCTGAGTTTCTCAAGATTACCTATATCCTTTTGGGGATATGCTTTGGATACTGCAATGTACATACTAAACCTCGTACCATCTAAGTCTATACCTAAGACTCCCCGGGAATTGTGGTCTGGACGAAAGCCTAGTCTACAACATTTACACATTTGGGGTTGTCCAGCACACGTGCTCAAGGTTAAGACGGATAAGTTGGAAGCGAAGTCGGAAGTATGCACATTTGTAGGATATCCTAAAGGAACTAAAGGTTGGTTATTCTATAATCCCAGAGAGCAGAAAGTGCTGGTTAGCACCAATGCAGTTTTTCTGGAGGAAGATTATATGATGGACCGGAAATTTTTAGAAAAGGTGATCTTGGAAGAGATTCAGGAGCAATCAATTCCAAATCCAAGTATGACCGGACTTGAGGAAGAACCACCCTTACCAGACCCAGTAGTTACACCAGTACCTCGTCGTAGTGGGAGGATTGTCAGACCCCCTGACAGGTTCTCATTCTTGGGAGAGTCTTATGAAGCAATCCCAAAAGAGCCGAACAAGATCCCTTTAACTATGATGAAGCAATCAATGACTTAGACTCGGGACGCTGGTAAGATGCTATGAAAGCTGAGATGGAGTCTATGTACTCAAATCAGGTCTGGACACTTGTGGACTTGCCTGCCAATATTAAACCTATTGGGTGCAAGTGGGTCTACAAGAGAAAAAGAGGACCAGATGGAAGAGTGGAGACCTATAAGGCTAGGCTTGTTGCGAAAGGATATACTCAGAAAGAGGGGATCGATTATGAGGAAACCTTCTCGCCAGTAGCCATGCTCAAATCCATCCGGATACTCTTATCCATTGCGGCTCATCTCGATTACGAGATTTGGCAAATGGATGTCAAGACGGCTTTTCTCAATGGCCATCTTGAGGAAGACATCTATATGGTGCAGCCAGACGGTTTTGTAGCTAAAAACCAGGAGCAAAAAGTTTGCAAGCTGCAGAAGTCTATTTATGGACTGAAGCAGGCATCCCGAAGCTGGAATATCCGTTTTGACCAGGCAATCAAGTCATTTGGTTTTTGTCAAAATCCGGATGAGTCATGTGTGTACATGAAAAGTGAAGGTGACAGGGTAGTTTTTCTGGTTTTATATGTCGATGACATCCTTCTCCTCGGGAAAGACATAGGAATGTTGTCAACGGTAAAAGTTTGGTTAGCCAAGACTTTTGATATGAAGGACTTGTGAGAAGCTAGTTACATCCTAGGGATCAAACTCTATCGAGACCGGAAAAATAGGATGATTGGCTTATCCCAAACTGCATACCTAGATAAGGTGCTAGTACGATTTGCAATGCAAGACTCCAAGAAGGGTATCACATCTTTCAGGCATGGAGTGCACCTTTCCAAGGATCAGTGTCCTAAGACACCCGAGGAAAAGGAGCAAATGAGGTCGATACCATACGCTTCGGCTGTTGGTAGCCTCATGTATGCTATGTTATGTACTAGACCAGATATCTGTTATGTAGTGGGCCTAGTCAGCAGATATCAATCTAATCCAAGACCTAAACATTGGACTGCTGTAAAATGTATTCTCAAATACTTGAGAAGGACTAGAGATTACATGTTGATTTATAGCAGTGATGAGTTGATTCCAGTAGGATACACAAATTCTGACTTTATGTCAGATAAGGATTCTAGGAAATCCACCTCTGGTTATGTATTTATGCTTGGAGGCGGAGCTATCAGCTGGAGGAGTATAAAACAAGAATGTACCGCTGATTCAACCTCGGAAGCTGAATATGTAGCAGCTTGTGAAGCAGCTAAGGAAGCAGTATGGCTTAAAAGATTCCTTTTGGAACTTGGGGTGGTACCTTTGGCACGACAGCCACTCACAGTTTACTGTGACAGCAGCGGGGCAGTCGCTCAGTCAAAGGAACCCAGAAGCCATAAAAGCCAAAAGCATGTACAGAGGAAGTATCACTTAGTCAGAGAGATTGTGCAGAGAGGTGATATTGCTATTACCAAGATAGCCTCTGCAGATAATTTGGCAGATCCCTTTACTAAGCCTTTGACTACCAAAGTCTTTGAGCAACACGTAGAAGGGATGGGCATGAGATGCAACCCTGACTGGCATTGAGCCCAAGTGGGAGATTGTTAGTTTTTGTGGACTCAATCCATCAGTTGATGTAATAAATTGATTAATTTCTTTATTTATCAATAAAATCATGCTTTACTTTCATGAGATGAATGTTATTTTACTACTTCATGCACATGACCAATACATATGACATAATGGTTCATGAGTTGAACCGGGTCCCATTAGTATATTAGATGTGATATATGTGCATGGATGAGATCCACACGCGGGAGATATATGTCATAAATCTTATACTTAAATAGCTTCACAACCAGTAATGAGACTGGGCATCTCATTTGATAAGGTTGCAGCACTTTGATCACTATGAGATAGTGTGATTTGTCTCGATCATCAGAATGTAAGATTCTGGATCAATGGTGCCGGTACATTGGATGTATTGAAGGACCATGAGATGCACCTTATGGTATTCCGTCTCAATAATAAGGTATGCTCTCATAATTCCCTAACAATAGGCTCTCAATCCTGAGACATTGACGAACTCAAGTTTCTATCTATTCATTTGCTTTGAGTCACCAATGAGTGAGGCCGACTATAGGTTAACACCTCGGTGTCTTGGGTATATGGTAGTAGAACTGTGGGAACGTTGAATGATCAAGATGGAATCTATCTCTATTATCCCCTTGTGCCAATTAATGGATTTGTCATTAGTAAGTGCGCACCCATCTCAATTAAGAGTTAATTGGATGGTACTGATGATTACTGTGATTAATTGGGGCTCAAGGATAATAAGATGTGGAACTTAGATTGGAAGAGACGGATTTATTCCAATTGATCCACGGATATTGATAGAGGGGCCTACTTGTGGTAATTGGGAAGTTTAAGGTCTTCATTGTAATTTATTCCTAAGACTGGAGTGCAATTGCATTTATATAGTGGTGTTATTTGCAGTTAACTGTGGGCCCGGATTGCACATGAGATGTGGGGTCGCGGTGTTCCAGTTGGAGCCAGCTTTCTAAGGAATCCCTAGTGGTCCCCACGCTAGCCCAAGATATTGGAAAACACTAATCCGACTTGGACTCTAGAAATAAGAGTTTGGAAAGGAGAAAGTTGCTAATTGCTTTGGAAGTAAGACTTCTATTTCAATTAGACAAGGGAGAGATTTGGAAGTCTATAAAATATCCTTGGACGTCCAAAAGAGTCCCCCTCACGCCAAAACCCTTTCGTGCAAGAGTTGCGTGAGTTACTCTCCTCTCCTTTCTTCTAGTTCCTTGGAGTCTCGAGTTGGGATTTTCTCCTGAAGATTCCACCGTTCTTCTTGAGAAAAGAAATCCAATTCGGGGGTCATAGCGTGGAAGGCTAAGAGGTCTTGAAGAAGTCCATTAGAGCACTGCGGGTCTCCAAAGGTATGATCCACTTCTTCCATGTCGTAGATTATTTTGGATGTTTAGTGCTAGTATAATTTTTACTGTACATGGTCACGAGATTGAGGGTAACGCATCCTGGATTGGGTTTTGGTCTTATGGATAGTTGATCCCTGTGTCAAGTGGGTCAAAAGTTTTGAAAATCTATCCACGAGACCCACCTACTTCTAACAATTGCAGCTGCTTAGAGATCACCAGTTGTATGCAAAGTTGGCCAAATGTGAGTTCTGGTTAGAGCAAGTTGCGTTTTTGGGACATGTGATTTCTAGAGATGGATTGATGGTGGATCCGGCTAAGATTGAGGTAGTAGTCCATTGGCCCCGTCTTAGATCAGTGACAGAGATTCAGAGTTTTCTAGGATTGGCGTGATATTACCGCAGGTTCGTGCAAGACTTCTCGAAGATCTCAGTCCCGCTGACCCAGTTGACTCGGAAGAAGGTTCCGTATGAGTGGACAGAGAAGTGTGAGCGTAGTTTTCAGATGCTGAAAGAAAAGCTCACTACGGCGCCAGTGTTGACTCTTCCGGATGGTAGTGAGGGATTCGTGATTTATTCCGATGCCTCTCGAGTTTGACTAGGTTGTGTACTAATGCAGAATCAGAAAGTGATTGCCTATGGATCCAGACAGCTGAAAGAGCATAAGAAGAACTATGCCACACATGACTTGGAGCTAGCAGCCATTGTATTTGCACTGAAGTTGTGGCGGCATTACTTGTACGGTGTGAAGTTCGAGGTCCATTCCGATCATCACAGTCTCCAGTATTTGTTCGATCAGCATGACTTGAATATGAGGCAGCGAAGGTGGTTGGAGTTTATCAAGGACTACGACTTTCCGATCAAGTACCACCCAGGCAAAGGGAATGTAGTTGCAGATGCACTTAGCAGGAGGACAGACAGTCTTTAGGTGTTGGCAGGATTCTATATGCTTGTGCATGATCAGCCTGTTGAGGTTCGGATGGTAGGAGAATTGGTGACATTAGCTACTACCGTCGTGTTTCAGCCTGAGGTGATTTAGCAGATCAAGGATCGCCAGTTTGAGGACCCCCTTCTGGTGACTTTTAGAGATCGGATTTCAGATCGACCGGATTTCAGCTTGGTAGATGGAGTTTTGTATTTTAGGAATAGATTGTGTGTTCCCGCTGTGGATGAGCTGAAAGAAAAGTTGATGACAGATGCGCATGAAGCCCGTTATGCGATGCACCCAAGGAGTACAAAGATGTACCGGAACTTGAAGGATAGATTTTGGTGGAACAATATGAAGCGGGAGATCGCCGGGTTCGTAGCTCGATGTTTGACCTGTCAGAGGGTGAAAGCTGATCATCAGCGACCTCCAGGACCATTGCATCCATTACACACTCCATAGTGGAAATGGGAGCACATTACCATGGATTTCGTCCCCGGTTTTTCACCGACCAGTAGAAAGAACAATGCGATCTGGGTAATAGTGGACAGATTGACGAAGTCGGCACATTTCTTTCCGTTCAAGAAAGGGATGACATTCACAGAGATGGCCAGGAAGTTTGTGGACGAGATAGTCAGATTGCATGGCACCCCAGTATCGATTGTATCTGACCGCGACAGTCGTTTTGTGTCTTCCTTCTGGAGAGCATTTCAGGAAGCTATGGGCACGAAGCTGAGTTTTAGTACGGCATACCACCCCCAGACTGATGGGCAGTCGGAGCGTACCATTCAGACATTGGAGGATATGCTCAGAGCCAGCGTGCTGAACTTTGAGAAGGAATGGGATATGCATCTGGCACTGTGTGAGTTTGCCTACAACAACAGCTTCCACGAGAGTATTGGCATGGCACCCTATGAGGCTCTATATGGACGCAAGTGCAGAACCCCTGTGTGCTGGGAAGAGGTAGGAACAAGAAATTTCCATGGTCCAACAATCATTGCTGAGACGACAGAGAAAGTGCAGAAAGTGATAGAGAATCTGAAGATTGCTCGATCCGGGCAGAAGAGCTATGCGGATACTCGGAGGAGACCTTTGGCATTCCAAGTCGGAGATTGGGTGTTCCTTAAAGTTTCTCCGATGAAGGGCACGGTGCGGTTTGGTCAGAAGGGCAAGTTAGCTCCGAGATATGTGGGACTGTTCGAAGTCAAGAGCCGAGTTGGAGATTTAGCCTATCCTTTGACGCTTCCAGTTGAGTTCTCCGGTGTTCACGATGTATTCCATGTGTCGATGCTCCGTAAGTACGTGCCAGATCCGAGCCATGTGATTCGCTACGATGATATTCAGATTCAGCCTAATGCGACTTACGTTGAGCGTCCGCTGCGCATCGTTGGCACACGAGAGCAAATTCTCCGTACCAGGACTATCAGATGGGTTAAAGTGTTGTGGGAGCATCACGGTCCAGATGAGGCTACATGGGAGCTAGAGGAGCAGCTAGCGCGCCAGTACCCACAGCTCTTTGCGCAGGTAGGTAGGCATTCCGAGGACGGAATGATTCCTAGTGGGGGAGGATGTAACACTCCGATCCCCTTTGAGCCAGATTAGTGGCTCATTAGTGTGTGTTTCTGTTGTTTTATTCTTTCAGACTTGGTTTGGGTCTTGGATAAGTAGTTGAGTAACCTTTGACCTGAGATAGGTTTCTAAGCCCTTTTTCGTAATTTTGCTTTTGCTTTGTGTCACAACCCGAGCCCAGGGTTCGGGGGTTAGCAAAAGCCAAACCTAATGACACACGTACTCCCGTGCATGCACACGTAGACCGAGTCTAAATGCACACGCACAAGGGAACATTCACACGTGCCAAACAAGTACGCGGAAGCTGTAAATATCAGAAACATAAACTAACAGTACAAAGGAGAATACCAAGAACGAACTGACATAATTACATATGAAAGTCGTACAAAAAGAACAAAAGAATATATACAATAATGACATGTCATGCCAAATACAAGTCTGAAAATCCACAAAACAAGACTCCAAAGATATGCATGCCATGAACGCTCTCCCATGGAGTGATCACATCCACTCCTCTAGGCCTGAAGGGGCCCCGGGGGTCTCATCTGGAGTCTGACCGACCGGCGAGGGTTCGGCAGGGGTATCTGGGCCTGCAACACCAAAACAACTATTAATACGAAGATTCAACAAAGTATAATCCATAGCAAGTTAACACACGCTGTGTCTAATAGAATAAAGAACATCATGTGATTAAAGAAGGCATTTTCGTATACTAGGCTATCATGCAAGAAAGAAATATGCTACGTGAATCAAGGAATACATGCTGTGTACATAACTAGTGGCTACTACATTACCATATGTTCCTAAAAGAGGGATCTTATAACATGCAAAGAACACCATTGTCCGGGCCAGGGTACAATGGGTCTCGGTTTCCTGGGGTCCGGTTCCCCAAGACATATCCATACTGCAGCAGGCCATATAAACTATACCAAATTCACCCCGTCGGGATCCTAAGGCTGAGGCTAAGTAGTGCCTGACCATGAGAAGTCAATCATGAAAACCCTGAGTATATCGTGACAACATATCATACGTGCAGATCTGTGAGTGAACATACCATACATGCATACTCAAGGTAAATAATCACAATGTGAAAGTAAGGTGACGGAATACAAGTAATCATGTCAGAGCGTAGAGGTCAATACTCGAATGCAATATGTTATGCAACGAATCATGCGAAATCGAATCATCTTTGGTTACAAACCAATTCTAATCTAATTATCCGGTGTTTCTAACCGTGCATGATGATGTAGTTTTAAGTTATTCGATGCACCGTTGTCTAGTGTTGCATTGAATCGAGCAGTGCACGAAGTCCCTTAAACCAACACCCATGGGGAGGTGCTTAACATCCGGATAATGAACATGAATGATTCGCAGCCCTCGAGATCATTCACGCGTTGTATCACATTACGTTGGGCAAGTCTAGGTGCTCTACATTCTATCATGAAGGCCATATCGGTCTTTTCTTTACACCTATCCTTGTTTTTCTTTCATTAGTCTAGTGTGAATACTGCTTAGCCGTGTGTGTGCTACGGCTTAGCCGTGTGTGGTCTACGGCTTAGCCGTAGCTGGGCCGTAGAAGGTCTGTCAGTTGCTGACTCTCAGTTATTCCAGAAAATGCACCCTGTATTGTTCTACGGCTGGGCCACGGCTGAGCTTCGGCTTAGCCGTAGGGCAATCCACGGCTTAGCCGTGCCCTAGCCGTAGAGGAAAACTGGGTTTTTCTCTTCTCTGGACCTTGAGCCGTAAATGCCATACGGCTTAGCCATACCTGCACGAATTCAAATTTCTGAAACACATACAGAATGTCTGGGAAGTATCAGAATCGCAATTTTCAATGGAAATAGACAAGTAATGATCAAATGAGTAAGCAAATGAGCTGTAAACACCTTTTTCCATACACATACTCATGTGAATTACTCAAAATCAAATGCATACCAACATGGGTTCTCAAAGCTATGGTTATACTTGCCTTGATTGGAAATCAATGACACACTTGTTGTCCTCAAGCCCAAACACTACCTAGCACACCAACAACCAACATGCATGCATGAGAATAGGGATCACAGACACACCATGCACATGAAGAACAAGAAGGAGAAGAGATAGAGAAAGGAGATGAGAGGGATGAATGGATTTCCAACTCACCTCACATGCAAAACCCACCTCCCTCTCTGATCGATGGAGGAGAGAAATTCAAGTGAAGAAGAGAGAGAGTTGAGCTCCACGTACACAGTGCAGGAAATAAGAGAAAAAAAAATGAGAGAGAGAAATGTGAGTTGATCGATGGTGGCTTATATATAAGCTCATGAGTGGTCAAATTACAAGAGGGTCCAAGTCATAAGTCTATTTTCAGTTTGAGTCAAATCCAGGTCCAGTCGAATCACACGACCTCGGTTGCAATTGACGTAGTTACGAAAGTTAACGAGCTCAATGAAAGACACGTGTTGACATCAAGATGATGCAAAAATGACCATGTCTAAGAAAAGCCAAAATTACGAAAAAGGGCTTGGTCTACTTAATCCAAGTCAAACTCAACCCAACTACCTATCCATGACCTGTAACGAAAATAAAACACAAACTAAACACGATTAGCAAGGAAAACAAGATTAACTAGCCGCTAAACGAGATCAAGCTAGGTCGGAGTGTTACATCCTCCCCTACTTGAGAATCATTCCGTCCCCGGAATGAACACTCACTCCCTCACTCATACTTGGGAAAACAAATCGGGGTACTGACGTGCCATCTGCTCTTCTAACTCCCAAGTAGCCTCATCGGGACTGTGATGCTCCCATAGCACTTTGACCCATCGAATTGTCCTGGTGCGGAGTATCTGCTCTCGGGTTCCCACGATACGGAGCGGTCGCTCAATGTATGCAGCACTCGGCTGAATCTGAACCTCGTCGTAACGAATGATATGGGAGGGATCATGGACATATTTCCGAAGCATCGAAACGTGGAAAACGTTGTGCACTCCTGAAAACATCTCGGGAAGCTCTAATCGATAGGCCAAATCACCAATCCGACTCTTGATCTCGAACGGTCCGACATAGCGTGGAGCCAACTTGCCTTTCTGGCCGAAACGGATCGTACCCTTCATCGGTGAGACCTTCAGAAAAACCCACTCGCCAACCTGAAACTCTAAGGGTCGTCTGCGGGTGTCTGCATAACTCTTCTGTCTCGACCGAGCAACCTTCAAGTTCTCAATTGCTTTCTGTACCTTCTCCGTAGTCTCGGCAATGATCGTCTGTCCGTGAAAACTTCGAGTTCCAACTTCTTCCCAACATACCGGACTTCTACACTTCTTTCCGTACAATGCTTCATATGGTGCCATCCCAATGCTCTCGTGGAAGTTGTTGTTGTAGGCGAACTCGCACAACGATAGATGAAGATCCCATTCTTTCTCGTAGCTCAACACGCTGGCTCGCAACATGTCCTCCAAAGTCTGAATCGTCCGCTCTGATTGCCCATCCGTCTGTGGGTGGTATGCCGTGCTGAAACTCAACTTCGTACCCAAAGCCTCTTGGAATGCTTTCCAGAAAGAGGAAACAAAACGGCTGTCACGATCGGATACAATCGACACGGGGGTACCATGGAGCCTGACGATCTCATCCACGAACTTCCTCGCCATCTCTGAAAATGTCATACCCTTCCGGAAAGGAATGAAATGGGCTGACTTCGTCAATCGATCTACAATCACCCAAATGGCGTTGTTTTTCCTGCTCGTCGGCGGTAACCCGGAAACGAAGTCCATGGTGATGTTTTCCCACTTCCACTGCGGTATATGCAAAGGATGCAACGAGCCTGGCGGTCTCTGATGATCTGCCTTCACCTTCTGACATGTCAAACAGCGAGCAACAAATCCTGCGACTTCTCTCTTCATGTTATTCCACCAGAAGCGATCTTTGAGATTCCGAAACATCTTCGTGCTGCCTAGATGCATCGCGTATCGGGCGTAATGCGCTTCATTCATCAATTTCTCCTTGAAATCATCAACTGCTGGCACGCACAACCTACTCCGAAAATAGAGTACACCATCATCA
Source organism: Sextonia rubra (assembly GCA_037013555.1). Lineage (NCBI taxonomy): Eukaryota > Viridiplantae > Streptophyta > Magnoliopsida > Laurales > Lauraceae > Sextonia > Sextonia rubra. The sequence goes on from JASUAD010000001.1 coordinate 74,784,697, forward strand.
AGTCTGAAATCGGGTCTGTCTCCAATGTGGTCTCGAATGCGCTTCAAGGTTATATCTTCAAATTGCCTGTCTTTAATCTGCTGAATCAACTCAGGCTGAAACACTAGCGTACTAGCCAAAGTCACGCACTCATCCACTAGTTTAACTTCAACAGGGAGACCATGGAACTCTAAGAGGAAACTGCTCAATAGCTGCACTGACTCTGCTTTCCTGCTGAGCGCATCTGCCACCACATTTCCCTTGCCTGGCTGATATTTGATCGGGAAGTCGTAATCCTTAATAAGCTCAAGCCATCTCCGCTGTCTCATGTTCAGCTCCTGCTGCGTGAATAAGTACTGTAAACTGTGGTGGTCAGAACGAACCTCAAATTGCACACTATACAGATAATGTCTCCACAGCTTCAACGCAAACACGATGGCGGCCAATTCCAAATCATGGGTGGCGTAATTCTTCTCATGTTCTCGCAACTGTCTCAATCCATAAGCAATAACCTTCCCATGCTGCATCAACACACAGCCTAGACCAACTCGAGAAGCGTCTGAATAAACCACGAATCCTTCACTACCCTCTGGCAAAGCTAACACGGGGACCGTAGTCAACTTCTCTTTCAAAGTCCGGAAACGGGCTTCACACTCCTCAGTCCAATCAAATGGTACATTCTTCCTGGTCAACTTCGTCAAAGGAGAAGAGATCTTAGCAAAGTCCTAGACAAATCGACGATAGTAGCCTGCTAGACCAAGGAAACTGCGAACCTCTGTCACTGTCTTGGGGCTAGGCCAATTCACTACTGCCTCCACTTTAGATGGATCAACTGCCAATCCCTCTCGTGAAATGATATGACCTAAAAATGCCACCTGCTCAAGCCAAAAATCACACTTCGACAACTTGGCAAACAATCGATGTTCTCTCAACAACGACAAGGCTTTTCTCAAATGCTCCCTATGCTCCTCTGCTGACTTAGAATAGATCAGTATGTCATCAATAAACACAACTACGAACTGGTCCAATAAAGGAGCAAAAATCTGATTCATCAATGCCATAAACGCTGCAGGGGCGTTGGTTAGTCCAAAAGGCATCACGAGAAATTCATAATGACCATAACGAGTCCTGAAGGCAGTCTTAGGAATGTCATCTTCTTTGACCCTCAACTGGTGATATCCAGACCTCAAATCAATCTTCGAAAAATATGCTGCACCCTGAAGTTGATCAAACAGCTCATCAATCCTGGGTAAGGGGTACTTGTTCTTGATAGTCACTTTGTTCAACTGGCGGTAGTCTATGCACATCCGAAAGGTACCATCCTTCTTCTTGACAAACAAGACTGGTGCTCCCCAAGGTGAGATGCTCGGGTGAATAAAACCCTTGTCCAAAAGCTCCTGCAATTGCTTCTTCAACTCTGACAACTCTGCTGGGGCCATGCGATACGGAGCCTTGCTGATCGGTGCCGTGCCGGGAACAAGCTCAATGGCGAACTCCACATCTCGAACCGGGGGTAAGTCTGGCACATCGTCTGGGAAGATATCGGGAAAGTTACAGACCACCTGGATCTCACCTAGCTGCTTCATCTCCTTCTTCGCTGAGATAAAGGCAATGAAGCCTTCACACCCTCGGCGGATCAAGCGATCTGCCTTACACGCCGAAATCACACGTCTGGGGCATCTCTACTGACTGCCCTCGAAACGGAAGCCTTTGCCTAAATCGAAGAAGATCGTCTTGTTGTAACAGTCAACACAGGCACGATATCGCGCGAGCCAATCCATACCAAGGATCACGTCGAAGTCCAGCATCGACAACAGGATCAAATCAACAGGTAACTGATGACCTGCAATCTGCACGTCGCAATGGGGGTAGTACATACTACACTCCACTCGCTTGCCAATTGGGGTGGATACAACCAGCACATATGGCAACGGCTTAGACGGTTGAGGTAACCGCTCGGCAAAATGAGGTGCTACATAAGATTGTGTAGACCCCGAATCGAACAAAGCTAATGCCTCGACGCGCGAAATCAAAACAGTACCTTCAACCACCTGTGGATCCTCGGCACTCTCGTGGGTAGCAGCGTACGCACGGGCTGTCTGGCGAGGCTGTCTCGAACCTGGACGAGCTGACTGCGACTTGCTTGGAGCTGTAGGTGCACTGGGGCTGCTAGGAACTGCACCGGAGGTAGGACCAGATGGAGCTGCACCGGAGGCTCTATATCGAGGACAATTGGCGATCATATGCTCCCTCGAACCGCAGATAAAACAAGCACCGGCCTTCATCCAACACGCATCAGTAGCGTGGTTCTTGCCACAATGCCCATAAGTCACTCCAGTAGAACTAGAAGTACTCTGCTGGCCTTTGGTCTTCTTCTGTACTTGTCCTCGTGCACTAAAAAGCGGCTGTCGCTTGGGCTCCACGGCTCTCGTAGCTTGGTGGATGGCCTCCGCAGAATAGGCCCTGTCCACTGCATCATCAAACGTAGCCGGACGCTGAAACGCAGTCACGTGATGCATGTACCGGGGATGCAACCCTTCAACAAACCGGTTCACCTTCCTTTCTTCAGTACTGATCATGTCCGGAGCAAAATGCGACAACTGCATAAACTTGTTCACGTATTCTGCTACTGTCATCTGCTGCTGACGGAGAGCTAGGAACTCAACCTCCTTGGCTCGAAACACATGAGCCGGGATGAACTTCCTCCTGAACTGCTGCTTGAACATCTCCCAAACCGTAGCACTAGGAATATCTCTGTATGAGTCTTTCACGCTCTTCCACCAAGTTTTTGTGACATCTCTAAACATAGAAGTTGCTAGTCCGACCTTCTGTCGGTTCGTGCACACGACGGTCTCAAAGACATCCTCCGTCTGTTCCAACCACTGTTCTGCCTTCAATGGCTCTTCTATCCCATAGAACTCCATAGCTCCTCGCTTGCGAAATTTACCGTAGAGGGCATTCGGGTCACTCTCTCGAGGCTGTAAAATCACCTGCTGATCTATATGTGACTGAGCTGGGACTTGGCTTTGTCGGTCTAACATGGTTGTCACTTGGGCTTGCAAGTTCTGCATGGATTGCGATTGTGCTTGAAGGGACTGGAATAGCATGAGGATGCGTTCATCTGTATTCTGTGTCTGTGGTGACGGTGCGGATCCGCTTTCATTATTTCCGGCATTTCCAACGTTCTGCTGAGAACCGGAACCTGATGCCATCCTGTAAAATGGAAAGAGTCAGACACAAACACAAAACAATTGCGCCCAACAAGCCCCAAAATCTAGAAAGATCACAAAGAAGTAAGTCGTATCCTCACCACGATCCTACATGCCTACATGCTTATCATCTAGAACAAGGAATGAGCAAGGAACGCTCTGATACCATACAATACGTATGTCACAACCCGAGCCCAGGGTTCGGGGGTTAGCAAAAGCCAAACCTAATGACACACGTACTCCCGTGCATGCACATGTAGACTGAGTCTAAATGCACACGCACAAGGGAACATTCACACGTGCCAAACAGGTACGCGGAAGCTGTAAATATCAGAAACATAAACTAACAGTACAAAGGAGAATACCAAGAACGAACTGACATAATTACATATGAAAGTCGTACAAAAAGAACAAAAGAATATATACAATAATGACATGTCATGCCAAATACAAGTCCGAAAATCCACAAAACAAGACTCTAAAGATATGCATGCCATGAACGCTCTCCCGTGGAATGATCACATCCACTCCTCTAGGCCTGAAGGGGCCCCGGGGGTCTCATCTGGAGTCTGGCCGACCGGCGAGGGTTCGGCAGGGGTATCTGGGCCTGCAACACCAAAACAACTATTAATACGAAGATTCAGCAAAGTATAATCCATAGCAAGTTAACACACGCTGTGTCTAATAGAATAAAGAACATCATGTGATTAAAGAAGGCATTTTCGTATACTAGGCTATCATGCAAGAAAGAAATATGCTACGTGAATCAAGGAATACATGCTGTGTACATAACTAGTGGCTACTACATTACCATATGCTCCCAAAAGAGGGATCTTATAACATGCAAAGAACACCATTGTCCGGGCCAGGGTACAATGGGTCTCGGTTTCCTGGGGTCCGGTTCCCCAAGACATATCCATACTGCAGCAGGCCATATAAACTATACCAAATTCACCCCGTCGGGATCCTAAGGCTGAGGCTAAGTAGTGCCTGACCATGAGGAGTCAATCATGAAAACCCTGAGTATATCGTGACAACATATCATACGTGCAAATCTGTGAGTGAACATACCATACATGCATACTCAAGGTAAATAATCACAATGTGAAAGTAAGGTGACGGAATACAAGTAATCATGTCAGAGCGTAGAGGTCAATACTCGAATGCAATATGTTATGCAACGAATCATGCGAAATCGAATCATCTTTGGTTACAAACCAATTCTAATCTAATTATCCGGTGTTTCTAACCGTGCATGATGATGTAGTTTTAAGTTATTCGATGCACCGTTGTCTAGTGTTGCATTGAATCGAGCAGTGCACGAAGTCCCTTAAACCAACACCCATGGGGAGGTGCTTAACATCCGGATAATGAACATGAATGATTCGCAGCCCTCGAGATCATTCACGCGTTGTATCACATTCCGTTGGGCAAGTCTAGGTGCTCTACATTCTATCATGAAGGCCATATCGGTCTTTTCTTTACACCTATCCTTGTTTTTCTTTCATTAGTCTAGTGTGAATACTGCTTAGCCGTGTGTGTGCTACGGCTTAGCCGTGTGTGGTCTACGGCTTAGCCGTAGCTGGGCCGTAGAAGGTCTGTCAGTTGCTGACTCTCAGTTATTCCAGAAAATGCACCCTGTATTGTTCTACGGCTGGGCCACGGCTGAGCTTCGGCTTAGCCATAGGGTAATCCACGGCTTAGCCGTGCCCTAGCCGTAGAGGAAAACTGGGTTTTTCTCCTCTCTGGACCTTGAGCCATAAGTGCCATACGGCTTAGCCGTACCTGCACGAATTCAAATTTCTGAAACACATACAGAATGTCTGGGAAGTATCAGAATCGCAATTTTCAATGGAAATAGACAAGTAATGATCAAATGAGTAAGCAAATGAGCTGTAAACACCTTTTTCCATACCCATACTCATGTGAATTACTCAAAATCAAATGCATACCAACATGGGTTCTCAAAGCTATGGTTATACTTGCCTTGATTGGAAATCAATGACACACTTGTTGTCCTCAAGCCCAAACACTACCTAGCACACCAACAACCAACATGCATGCATGAGAATAGGGATCACAGACACACCATGCACATGAAAAACAAGAAGGAGAAGAGATAGAGAAAGGAGATGAGAGGGATGAATGGATTTCCAACTCACCTCACATGCAAAACCCACCTCCTTCTCTGATCGATGGAGGAGAGAAATTCAAGTGAAGAAGAGAGAGAGTTGAGCTCCACGTACATAGTGCAGGAAATGAGAGAAAAAAAAATGAGAGAGAGAAATGTGAGTTGGTCGATGGTGGCTTATATATAAGCTCATGAGTGGTCAAATTACAAGAGGGTCCAAGTCATAAGTCTATTTTCAGTTTGAGTCAAATCCAGGTCCAGTCGAATCACACGACCTCGGTTGCAATTGACGTAGTTACGAAAGTTAACGAGCTCAATGAAAGACACGTGTTGACATCAAGATGATGCAAAAATGACCATGTCTAAGAAAAGCCAAAATTACGAAAAAGGGCTTGGTCTACTTAATCCAAGTCAAACTCAACCCAACTACCTATCCATGACCCGTAACGAAAATAAAACACAAACTAAACATGATTAGCAACGAAAACAAGATTAACTAGCCGCTAAACGAGATCAAGCTGGGTCGGAGTGTTACACTTTGCTTGCATCATCTTTGCATCATCTTGGTGTCAGCACGTGTATTTTGTTGAGCTCGTCAATTTCTGTAACTGTGTCAAATCTATTCGGAGTACATTGGAGAAGTTGGACCTTCGTGTGACTTAAACTGTAAATAGTTTATACTCTTCGGACTTTGACTTAAACTTCCAAAAAAAACTATATAAGGAGTCAGCTTCCAGATGTCCTCATTTCCTGTAATTTTTCTTCAATGTGCATGCAAGGAGGCTCCAGGAGAGCCACGTTCATCTCTCTCTCTTCTTTTCATTTCTCTTCTCAGTCTCTGGTTGGGGTGGGAGTTGATTCGATTGGGTTCTTCCTCTTTCTCTCTCATCTCTATCTGTGTTTTGTGGCTTGAGGTGAGTGGGTTCTCTGCAACTCTTTCTTCTTCTTCTCCAATTGTATCTCCCATTCTCTGTTGCTGTGTTTTCATCTCATGCATGTGTTGTTTCTTTGATTTGCTTTGATTTTAGTTGATTTGGAGCTTGATTCAGTGGATTGACAGAGTTTTGAGGCAAGTATAAGTACAGGATTGTTTAACACATATGGGTGTTTTGTTTGATTGCTTTGATTCCTTCTTATTCTTTGTATAGAATGTTTTACAGCCAATTTCTAAGATGTTAAGATCAGATGAACTCGTTTTGGAGACATTCTGTACCAAATTTCCGTTTCTGTAACTATCCCGAATTGGTGCTCTGTATTGTACGGCTAAGCCGTAACTTTGTACGGCTCAAACTCCAGAGACTTGAAATTTCACTTTTGTTCTACGGCTAGGCTACGGCTGAGCCGTAAATTGTTCTACGGCTGAGCCGTAAGCTAGCCGTGACCCAACCGTGACTAAGCCGTGAATTAAATCTCTGATCAGTCGAAACTTTTCAGATACAGTACTCCTACGGTGTGGCTACGGCTAAGCCGTGGATTGGTCTACAGCTAAGCCGTATACTGAACCGTAGCTCAGCCGTAAAAGGTATCAGATCAGAGGTGGAAGATGACTAGTTTAGCTGTGTTTGAAGGGAACCACGGTTAAGCTGTAGTGCATGCTATGGCTAGTCCGTATGATGTCTTCGGCTAAGCCGTAGGTCACCCATGGCTAAACCATAAGGCATGGCAAATCCGAAATAAAACTTAGGATCATGGTGAGACTTGTAGGGCTCAATACAGGTTAACCACACACGTAAACCGGCCCAATGGATTCTTTGGATCGCATGAATAGTCTGTTAGGCTGTGACTCATCCATGTGAGTGTTGATTCACTGTTCAGCACCTCCCCATGGGTGTTGGTTTAAGGGACTTCGGTGTACGCAAAGATTACATTGCAACACTTTGATGGCAACAGTGCATTGAATAACTTAAAACTACATCAACATGCATGGTTAGTGACAGTGAACAACTAGATTAGGGCTGGCTTGTAATGAACCTTGACTCCGTATTAATCTGAGATGCATTGCATATTGTTTACAGTTTTGCCCTCTGTTCTGCCAATCTATGTTTATGCATTCCGCAGTCATTTTGCTTTCGTCCTGTATGTCTGTTTTACCCTTCGATCTGCACTATGCTTTGATCTATGCTGTGCTTTGACTGAATCTATGCTCTGATCTGTGATCTGTATTTCTGCTATGCTCTGTCTCTGGCTTTGTATATCTCTGATTTATTGGGTATTCCCTGGTGGCTCTGCCCAGAGAGTAATACGCGAGGATAAGATCCGGTCTTTGCCATCGGTGAGTCCAAAGCGGATAATCTCCCTTCTTTTGGATTTGATTTGATTGGTATTAGTCTGGCTCTACTCAGCCTCAGCCCTAGGATGCCCGACGGGGTTACCTCTGGCTTAGATCTCTGTATCTCTGTATCACTGCAGTGTCGCTTTGTCTTGGGACCCCGGAACCCAGGAAACTGAGACCCACTTTACCCTGGCCCGGTCAGTGGTGTTCTCCTCTGCTCTGCTTTACTCTGCTCTCTATTAGAGAGAATATGGTTAACGTAGTAGCCACTTAGTTCAGTATTTCTAGGTATGTTTTGATTCACTTATCATGCTTTACTTCTATGCACGATTTGCTTAGCATACTAAGATGAAACTCTGTAACTTCTATTCTGTCATTATTCACTTTGATACTATGAGTGTTTCATCCCTGTTACTTGTATTTGCTGGATCGTTGTATTCATTCGTGTTGTCTGTGGTGTTGCAGGAGCAGATACCTTGCCCGACTCCCCGGCGGTCGAGAAGGCTGCAGGGCCGAGTGTAGAGGCACCCTCCGGTCTGGCAGAGTGGGCCTGATCACCTCTGCCGAGTGCGTACATGCATATCATCAGGGACCTAGTTGTTTGGTTTTGAGATTTTGTATTTTGGCACTTTGGACTTTGTACTCTGTATCATTTTGTATATCGCTATTTTGGCGTGTACTCAGTTTTGTATATGGTTTTTAGAGTTTTATATATATCGTTGTCTTTTCTGTTCCACATTTGTTTTGGCTTCCGCTTTTCCTTTGTTGCTTGCTATGATATGTACAGCTTCCGCGTACGCTTAGTTCGCACGTGTTAGATCCCTTGTGTGTGTGCATCTGGACTGGGTTTGGATGCACATGCACGGGAGTACGTGTGTCACTGGTTTAGCTTTTCGCTAACCCCCGATTTCTGGGCTCAGGTCGTGACATCAGTAGAGCATGAATTCCAGCCATTAAATTTAAATTTAGGATGCATTAGAATAATTCAAATCATGCATAATATTTGCATCAACATACTAGTTTTTCAGACTTAGAATTTTTCAGCATCTCATGGCATGCATTGCATTATTAATTTTACTAACTTTCTAATTTTAAATTTGTTTCTAGTTTTATGCTTTTGATTGTTTTAGTTAATTTCCAAAATCAAATATCTTTCTAAAATTGTTTTAAATGAAGATTTTAAATTGAAAAGTTTTCTAGTTTTGGAAATTCTAACTTAGAAAAGTTTCTAACTTTTTTTTATTTTGTTTCTAACATTGTTTAGTTTAGTTAGTTTTTAATTTTAATTTTTATTTTTGGAAGTTTTAACTTGTGTTTTAGTTTTGCAGCAATTTTAGTTTTATTTTAGGTTTTTAGATTTAAGAAAGTTTCTTTCATTGGTTTGTAATTAATTTAATTTTGGTAAGTAGGACACTTGTATTTGTTAGATTTTAAATTAAGCTAGTTTTAGATTTTTATTTAAGACAGGTTACAAGTTGAAAATACCTTAAACACATTGCTCCCTGAGGATCGACCTGGTCTCACCAGTTTTATTACTACATCGCGGTTCTGCACTTGGAACTCACGATCAAGTTTTTGGCGCCGTTGCCGGGGAGCGCCATTTAAGGTAATTTTTCTAACTTTCCTTTTTTACATTGTTTTGTGGTTGTGGTTTCATTGTGGCATCTTTCTAGAAATAGGAGGACATGCATGGAATGCTAAGCCGCCCTAATTTGGAATAGGAATGTGCATGGAATGCTAGAAAGTACACATCACTTTGATTTTTAGAAACTTTCTAAAATTGGAAAAGTTACTGTTTTTCAACTTGTCTCAACTTCTTTTGGGAACAAAGTTTACCAAAAGTGATCTAGTCATTGTCCTTAATCTTCTTGGTGTCTAAGGAGGCCTTTGCCCCTGTAGTGCGCGACAGCTTGACTGTTCAGGAAATTGGTCCTTCAAACGGGTCCATCTGTGACTCTACCACTTCCTGGTGGCTAACCTGGCCGAGTTGGTTTCGTAGGACTAGATTGGAAAACTTAAGGAAACTTTTCAACCCTAGGGAGTTTTTTTTAGTTGCTTTCATAACTTAGGTTTTTTTTTTATTATTATTTTTTTCATTTTTTAAAAAAAAATCTCAAAATTCCAAAAAGAAAGGACAAGCCCTCTCAGCCAATTTGGCAAAGAGGATCAGCGCATAGATTAGAAAGGAAAGAATCTCCTAGACCCTCTAGTCCTTTGAGATTGTCTTCAATGGCGAGTGGGTCCGGTAACAATGATGCCCAATTCAGGAATGGGAATAACAATGGGGACCGCAATGGTGTGGAGGTTAATCAGCCACCTAGGACTTTACGTGATTACTTGAACCCCACTCGACAAACTACACCATCCTGTATAGTGATGCCCCCAATCACGGGTCAATTTGAGATCAAACCAGGCATGATCCAACTTCTACCCAAGTTTCATGGGCTTGACTCTGAAAGTGCATACTTGCACCTAAAAGAATCTGATGAAGTATGCTCAACATTTCAGTTACAAAATGTAATGCCGGATGTAATCAAACTTCGATTATTTCCATTTTCTTTGAAAGATAAAGCTAAGACTTGGCTCCACTCTCTTAGACCAAGTTCAATCAACACCTGGAAAGGCCTAGAGACTGAATTTTTGAAGAAATTCTTCCCACAGCATAAGACCAACACTTTGAAAAGGGAAATTATGATGTTTAGACAAAATCTTAAGGAACCCTATTATAAGTGTTGGGAAAGATTTAACGAATTAGTCCTTGCATGTCCTCATCATGGATATGAAACATATCGTCTCATCGAGATTTTTATTGAGGGTTTAACCCCTGATACCCGTCAATTTATTGAGATGATGTGCAATGGTCAATTCGATCAAAAACAAATTGATGAAGCGTGGGAATTCTTGGAACTAATGGCCGAAAATGCACAAAAATGGGCCTCGTCTGATGGGGCAGATCAATCCAGGTCATTGAACCAGTCTAAGGGAGGAGGAATCTATCATCTAAACAATCAAACTGAAATTCAAGCCAAGCTTGCTGCACTTACAAGAGAAATAGAAACCCTGAAACTTGGAAAGAACAAGGATACAATCATGGTTTGTGGTATTTGTGCTTCTGAAGATCATTTGTCAGCAGACTGTCCAACTGGACCTGCATTACAGGAAGCAATTCAAGAACAGGCTAACATTTTGAACTCATACCAAAAGCCGTTCAATACAAATACCATGGGGAACACGTATAATCCTTCCTGGTGAAACCACCCAAATTTTAGCTGGAGGAATGGGCCAAGTGCTACACCTGAGTATAATCCCCAAAGACCATCAAATTCTGGTGCATACATGTCTCCACAACATAATACATCTTATGCACCACAAGTTCATAATGGGTCATTGGAGGAGTCCCTCAGTATGCTAGTGCAATCTCAACAACAATTTATGCAAAATATGCAAAATAATCAACAAATGATTCAGAATAACCAGCAGGCTATCCAAAGGTTAGAAACTTCTGTCGAACAAATCAAACGTAGCCTTCAAATTCAAGGGAAAGGAACATTTCCTGCTCAACCTCTCCCAAACCCAAAAGGCCAATTTGAAGTGAACGACATAACTAACCCAAACTATCAGGAGCATGTTCAGGCAGTCACTCTACGCAGTGGCAAAGAACTTCAAGACAATCCAGAAAAAGATAAACAACATGTCTCCTCAGATTTGAATGAAAAGATTAAAAAGGATAGTGCTAATGCAAAAACTGTTGTTGAGAATGAAAAAGGTCCTTACCCCATAACTGTCACACCCATTGCCCCTTTTCCACAAAGATTGACCCACCCCAAGAAGCCAATCCCAAACCAGGAGATCTTAGACATTTTTAAGGATGTTAAAATCAATATTCCTCTATTGGATGCAATAAATCAAATTCCATCCTACGCTAAGTTCCTTAAGGATCTTTGCACTGTCAAGCGTAGGACGAATGTACAAAAGAAATCTTTTTTCACTGAGCAAGTTAGTGCACTCCTAAACGGGAGCACACCCCAGAAATACAAAGATCCGAGATGCCCCACCATATCGTGCACCATTGGAAATCACCGGATTGGTCAGGCTTTACTAGACCTGGGGGCTAGTGTTAATCTATTACCCTACTCGGTTTATCAACAACTGGGGCTAGACGAGTTGAAACCTACCAAGGTTACTCTACAACTCGCAGATCATTCGATCAAGAAACCAAGGGGGGTAATAGAAGACGTATTAGTGCAAATTGAAAAATTCTATTTTCCTGCTGATTTTTATGTATTGGACACTCAACCAGTACACAATCACAATGCTCAGATTCCGGTAATTTTGGGAAGACCATTTTTAGCAACATCAAATGCATTAATCAATTGCCGGAATGGAATGTTAAAACTTTCTTTTGGAAACATGACCATTGAACTAAATATATTCAATTTATACAAACATCCTGAGGATATTGATGATGATCTCCTTAAAATGAACTCTGTGAATACTGTGCTGGAGGATGATTTAGAGGAGTGTGTTCACTCCCACATTGCACTGATGCTTGAGGCCAATGAGGATACAGACTTTCTTGAGGAAATGGATAATGACACTATGGAAGAAGCTCATGCTATCTGGACACCTAAGTTTGAGGAGCTTGTACCAAATGGTGCACCACCTCTTCCATCTCAGGTTGAACCACCCAAACCTGAGTTGAAACCCCTCCCTTCTAACCTCAAATATGCTTACCTTGGGGATGAGGAGACCTACCCAGTAGTTATTTCTTCGCTTCTTACTGAGAATCAAGAGGCCCAATTATTGAAAGTACTCAAACAACACAAGACTGCGATTGCTTGGAATGTGGCTGACATCAAAGGAATCGATCCTTTAGTGTGTACGCATCACATCTACCTTGAAGAGGATGCAAAACCATGTAGGCAGATGCAACGCCGGCTTAATCCTACCATGCAAGAAGTGGTTAGGGCTGAGGTGCTTAAACTGCTTGATGTGGGCATAATCTATCCCATCTCAGATAGCCAGTGGGTCAGCCCTACCCAGGTCGTTCCAAAAAAAACCGGTATCACTGTAGTAAAAAATACGCAAAATGAACTTGTTCCTACCCGAGTCTCCACAGGATGGAGGGTATGCATAAACTACAGGAAACTTAATGCAGTCACACGTAAGGACCATTTCCCTCTACCCTTTATGGACCAAATTTTGGAAAGGGTAGCTGGCCACCAGTACTATTGTTTTCTTGATGGATATTCTGGATATAACCAAATAGAAATCTCCCTTGAAGACCAGGAGAAAACTACATTTACATGCCCCTTTGGTACTTTTGCTTATCGGCGAATGCCTTTTGGGTTATGTAATGCTCCCGCCACATTTCAGCGTTGTATGCTGAGTATTTTTAGTGACATGGTGGAACGCATTCTCGAGGTCTTCATGGATGATTTCTCTGTGTTTGGTGACTCATTTGAGGATTGTTTAACCAACCTCGAGATTGTTCTCACCAGATGCGAAGAAAAGAACTTGGTACTCAATTGGGAAAAATGCCATTTCATGGTTCGCCAGGGAATTGTCCTTGGTCATATTGTGTCTAAAAAAGGTCTAGAAGTTGACAAGTCTAAAATTGATTTGATTGCCAACTTACCCACACCCAAAACCGTAAGAGATATAAGATCATTCTTAGGGCATGCAGGGTTCTACAGAAGGTTCATTAAAGATTTTAGTTCTATATCTCGCCCTCTCTGTGAACTGTTATCCAAGGATGCACAATTTGAATGGACTGAGGCATGCCAAGTGGCCTTTGAAAAATTAAAAGGTATGCTAACGTCTGCTCCAATTATGCAACCTCCAGATTGGAACCTTCCTTTTGAACTCATGTGTGATGCCAGTGATTTTGCGGTTGGGGCTGTTTTGGGACAACGTAAGGATAAAAAGCCTTACGTGATTTAATATGCAAGTAAGAGCCTGAATAGTACACAGATCAACTATTCAACCACTGAGAAGGAATTATTGGCAGTGGTCTTTGCACTTGACAAATTTCGCTCTTACTTGATTGGATCTAAGATTGTGGTGTTTACTGATCATTTCGCGCTAAAGTACCTTCTTTCTAAGAAAGATGCTAAGCCCAGACTGATTAGATGGATCCTTTTACTCCAGGAATTTGACTTAGAAATCAGAGATAAGAAAGGAGTAGAAAATGTTGTGGCAGATCACCTTTCTAGACTTGTCATTTCTGATACTATTAAGCCAACACCAATCAAGGAAAATTTTCCAGATGAACACCTTTTTGCATTATCCAAACCCCCTTGGTTTGCAGATATAGCAAATTATCTTGCTATCGGTAGTATTCCTAGTCATTGGACTAAGCAAGATAAAGATTTGTTCTTTTCTGAGGTGAAACATTTTTTCTGGGATGATCCATACTTGTTCAAATACTGCCCATATCAAATTATCAGGAGGTGTGTGCCAGATGATGAGATTCCTAGTGTCATATCATTCTTTCATTCACAGGCTTGTGGAGGCCATTTTTCTGCTAAAAAGACATCCTGCAAAATATTACAATGTGGTTTTTATTGGCCCACACTTTTTAAGGATGTTCATGAATTTTGCAAGACCTATGAGCGCTGCCAAAAATTGGGTAATATTTCAAAAAGAAACATGATGCCTTTGAACCCAATTTTGGTAATTGAAATTTTTGATGTATGGGGTATAGACTTTATGGGACCTTTTCCTCCTAGTTTTGGTTTCATTTATGTCTTGGTTGCTGTTGATTATGTCTCAAAATGGATAGAAGCTATTCCTTGCTGGAGTAATGATGCTAAAACTGTTCAGAGATTTTTGAAGGATGTGTTTTCACGATTTGGAACCCCTCATGCCATTATAAGTGATGGGGGATCGCATTTTTGTAATAAAACTTTTGAGGCCCTTATGAAGCAATACGGAATAACTCACAAAATGGCCACCCCTTATCACCCACAAACTAGTGGGCAAGTAGAGGTATCAAATCGTGAAATCAAGCGGATTTTGGAGACTACCGTAAACCCTAATCGAAAAGATTGGTCTACTCGACTAACCGATGCATTATAGGCTTATCGGACAGCTTTCAAAACTCCTATTGGAATGTCTCCTTATCGGCTAATTTATGGGAAAGCTTGCCACTTGCCAGTGGAACTTGAGCATAGAGCTTATTGGGCTATTAAATGGTTCAACCTTGATACAGATAAAGCTGGATCTAATAGGAAACTACAACTGAATGAATTGGAAGAGTTGCGCAGAGAAGCCTATGTTAATTCTAAAATATACAAAGAGAGGGCAAAGGTTTTTCATGATAATCAAATCGTCAGGAAAAATTTCCACCCTGAGCAAAAAGTCCTCCTTTACAATTCTAGGCTTCGTTTATTTCCTGGCAAGCTCAACTCTTGATGGACTGGTCCGTACATCGTCAAAACAGTTTTTCCATATGGTGCTGTTGAGATTTTCGATCTAAAGGATGGCCAAATGTTCAAAGTCAATGACCAAAGATTGAAGCCATTCTTGGAGATCACACCACCTGAGGAGGATGAAATTTCTCTTGATGATCCTATATACAAGGATTGATCGGCCTTGGATCTGACAGAGGCCTTTTGCTGTTTATACTATGTAAATTATGGTTTTGCTTTTTTTATTTTTGTCTAAACTTGGACAGGGAGCAACTCAGACATAATTTCAGGTGCCTCTTCTCCTTACCCTCTTTTACTGTTTTGTTTCCTCATGTTTTTCTTACTGTTTATATTCCATTCATATCCATCGAGGACGATGCACATAATCGGTTGGGGGGTGGGAACAAGCACGCTTATCGCTTATCCACTTTTAGGCATTTAGGTTTTATTTTTTTTTTACTTTTCGGCATATAGGTTTTTTTTTAATTTTTTTTAGCTGTTACTTTTTTTAGACTTTTTTTTAGTTTTAGGAATTTTTGCCGGCATTTTTTTTATTTACATTTCATTTACTTTTACATTTATCTCTCATTTGTTTTTCTCATTTGCTTTTCATTTCATAAAAGAAAGTTTTCAAAAGAATTGAAGCGATTTGAAGATATATAGAAATCTGGAATTTTCATACTCTTGGAAGGAAGTAAAAAGAAAATTTGCATTTTCTGAAGGAGAAAACCTATCAAAAGATAACCAAGACTTGCTCTTCACATACACACACGTATACATTTTTCGAAATTTTGGATATGAAGCTTTGATGCTATTTGTTTTTGGAATTTTTTTTTGGAGAATACAATGTGAACTTGAAATTTAGTTTGTAGAATATTTTTGTTTCCTACTTCATTGTTGGTAAATTGTATATATTAGAACCAAAATAAATTAATTCGAGTGAAATGAGAACTGCCACCTAGTATTTACTTTGGTTTAAAAAAAAAAGAGTGAAAATAAAAGAGAGCATATAATGAGCAATTTATGACTAGTTTGGGTTCGTAGCCTTTTTAACTCGAGCTAGTAAGCCCGAAGGGATATTTCCATATCTAATGCCCTAAAGCCATCTGGTTTGGGAGTCATTGGCCTAACGCTCGCTACATAGGTTAATTAGAAAACTTAAGGGACCTAAACATTGCACAGTCACAGGAAAGAAAAAACAAAGAAAATAAAGATGAATTATGGCCCAACGAGTGTCCGTAGAAATTTTCAAGGGATATGTGCGGAAAAGCATAAGGACTAAGTTTGCTCCTTAGATCCCAACTTTTGCTATATCATATGAACTTGGAAAATTCTACGTTGGAAAAAGTAAGAGAGTGAAGAGTGTCCGTAAGAGTTTGCAAGGGAGTATGTGCGGGGAAGGACAAGGACCAGAGTTGCTCTCTGGATTCTAACTTTTCTTATATCATATGAACTTGGGAACTCTTGCGTCGGAAAAAGATAGTGAGAGAAAAAGAGGCCAACCGAAGTAAATAGTAAAGTGACAACTATCTTAGTAACTTTGAGAGGAAATTTCTTTTTGCTAAATTTCAGGGGATCAGACTATTTGAAGGAAAAATTCTGTTTTTGCAGCATTATTGTAGAATATCCGAAATAGGTTTTTGATGTATACAGTTTCCCACAATGCACGCAAGTTGGTTTGAATTTGAGAAAGTTTTTGAGAATAGAATTGTGGACCGGAATTTGAAAAGTCTGAAAGTGTAATTATTCCAGATTTCGAAAATATCTGATATGAGTGAATTTTCTTTTGGGGAATTTCTTTTCTCTTTTATTCATTTGTTTATGTTTTTTCATTAAACAAAAAAGAGAATTTTGTGGGTATATTCACTGCAAACCCTCACGAGGCACAACTCATCCACTAGGGGGAACCTAGGGGTTTAAGGGCTTGCTGCATACGCTAAATGCAGTCGAGAGTGTCAGTGAAAGTAGCGTTGCATTCATGTTTAATTTTATTGCATTGCATTAGTTTAAGATAAGATTAGGTTAGGATGAATTCCTTATATTTTATCACATTTTTTGCTAGGGACTAGCAAAACGCTGGTTGGGAGGTGTGATGAGTATTTAAAAATGCAAATTTTCATACACATTTTGACCCATTTTAAGGACTTATTAACTTGAAAGAGCCTCATTTAGTGTGATATCATGGTTTAATTCATTTTAAATTCATCTTTATATTTTTCTGCATAAATTGCTTAAAAATCACACTTTTTGCATAAATTCATGAAACCTGCTATTTTTGGAAAGTCTATTTTTGGAAAGTTTTGTGAAAATAATTTTTCTCATGAAGTAAATTGAATTCTTTTCATCATTAGGTCATTCATATAAAATCATGAAGAATGATGACTATTTTTATTATGATTTTATGAGAAATGGGCCCACAGTCATGCATATGTGATGTTAGGGGTAAAATTGTCTTTTCACATGAATTCACATCTGTTTTGTAGGAAATTGATTATATGGGTCCCATTTGTAAAGAATTGAGGCAAGGAATTGATTTTCAAGAAAAAGGAGAGCAGAATTGAAGAGAAAAGGAAATTGGAAGAAAATTGTAAAAAGTCGGCTTCATGGTCCCACACATACATGCACATGTGTGGGGCACACTTGTAAAACATCCAAGATGGGGTCCATTTATTTGTTGCACATTTTCAAGAGATTTTAAAGGGAATTTGAAGAATATATCATCAAAGATGGACAAGGAAAGCCACATAGGAGTTCTTTTTTGGAGAAGGAGAAGATTTAATTGAAAAAAAAATGCAAAAAAATATCCAAGCAAGCTATTCCACGTCCAAAAGAGATTTTGGATCAGATTTTGATTGAGAAAGTAAAGAAAAAAAATCAAGGGAGAGTTATCTAAAAGATCTCTTCAAGTTAGGAGCCAACAAGGAAAACTTTCCAAAAAAGGAAAGTTGACGATGCAAAGAGATAAAAGGAGAAGTTCTACACCTCATGTGGGCCAAGTTTGATTCTAAAAGAGGATTCTTATCCCTATTTTATCTCTCAAAAGATCTCAATGCAAGGTGGCAAAGACAAAGAAGGAAAGAAGCATCCAAGAGGGATTTCTGGACAAAACAAGCAAGGAAAGAAGAGAAAAATAAAAAGAAAAAAAATCCCCAAGGATATTGCACGTCCAAAGCATTGGTTGGAGCCCTTTTTTCTTTCATTTTTTATTTATTTTTAATATTTTAAAGTTTGAGAAGGAGTAGGACTTGAAAAAGTATAAATAGGGCACCCTTCTCCCATATTCTTGATGGAAGAATTACCCACCTCCCACCTCTAGATTTCTACACTCCATCTCTCCCTCTCTTGTCTCTCCATCTCAAGTCATCAAGGACGCTTAGCCTTAAAGCCACACCACCAACCTTGAAGATCAACTAGAAGGAGGAATTCTTTTCCATCCTAGTATGTATAATCTTTTGGTTTAATTTTTTTTTTATCTTATGTAAAGGATTGTCATACTAGTTCAATAATATTCATCTTCTTATTCTTCTTATTCTTATGGTTGTATGATTGCTTGATTTGTGTTTTTTCTTGTTTGGATTGACGACCCAAATAAAGAACATACTTTAAGAAATTATTAGGCCTAGACTAAGGGAGAATTTGAGTGAATATACCGCCTTTGACTTCTTGTTAATACCGCATTTAACTTCTATTGTTTACCGCCTTTAACTTTAGTTATACCGCCTTTGACTTCCTGCAATTTTTATTTTCTTTCATTGCACTTTTAATTTTAAATTTCTACAATTTTATTTTCCTGCACTTCTATTTTATTTTCTGCACTTTTGTTATTTTTCTTGTTACATTCACATTGATTTTAAGTTTTGTTTTTGCATAGTTTAATGGTTGGATTAGGAATCATTGCATCTATTTTCTTATCATAAGATTTTGTGAATATTTAAGTTGATGAAAATTAAGCCTTCAGATCTGAATCTAATGATTAAATTCGGACTCAATTTACAAACAGCATAACTTAACAGTTTCAGCAAACTGTAAAAGCAGTTTTTGACAAAAAGTTCGAAGTGGGTAGACCAATCAAATCATAGTATTTTTCTTTGAAACTTGGCAATATTAAAGTTTAGGATGTGGTCTTTCATTCCACAAAATTTCAGATCAAAATAATTTCGGAAGGTTTGTGAACCAGAGGCTTAAACTTTGCCAATCAGTCAACCTGAATCAGAATTCCTGCACAGAACTTTGCAAAGTTGTCATATTCATGCATTCATAACTTTTTCGTTTTAAATCCTTTTTCACTTCCATTTTTTTTGTTGGTTTCTTGCATCAGTAGAGCATGAATTCCAGCTATTAAATTTAAATTTAGGATGCATTAGAATAATTCAAATCATGCATAATATTTGCATCAGCATACTAGTTTTTCAGACTTAGAATTTTTCAGCATCTCATGGCATGCATTGCATTATTAATTTTACTAACTTTCTAATTTTAAATTTGTTTCTAGTTTTATGCTTTTGATTGTTTTAGTTAATTTCCAAAATCAAATATCTTTCTTAAATTGTTTTAATTGAAGATTTTAAATTGAAAAGTTTTCTAGTTTTGGAAATTCTAACTTAGAAAAGTTTCTAACTTTTTTTTATTTTGTTTCTAACATTGTTTAGTTTAGTTAGTTTCTAATTTTAATTTTTATTTTTGGAAGTTCTAACTTGTGTTTTAGTTTTGCAGCAATTTTAGTTTTATTTTAGGTTTTTAGATTTAGGAAAGTTTCTTTCATTGGTTTGTAATTAATTTAATTTTGGTAAGTAGGACACTTGTATTTGTTAGATTTTAAATTAGGCTAGTTTTAGATTTTTATTTAAGACAGGTTACAAGTTGAAAATACCTTAAACACATTGCTCCCTGAGGATCAACCTGGTCTCACCAGTTTTATTACTACATCGCGGTTCTGCACTTGGAACTCACGATAAGATCAAACTTAAATCAATCATTTTCTTCGTAGAAGTGAAATTCACATGACCTAATCTAACATGCCATAAATAAAAAGATTCAATAATATGAATTGTCACGCCCTGAAACTTGAGAATTAGGGATTAATGTGGATCCCAAGGCACAACACACATAACCCATGGTAATGCATGCTATGTCAAGACATGCGTGAACTACTATAAGAGTGATTCTGTTGGAAATTTAAACTAAAAGCATACTATTATGTATTTGTCTTTGACTAATTTATTTATTAATAAAGTTTGTCTTTTAATATTAATGAGAATTTGTATGGGCAAATGGTTGCATTATTATTTATTATGCATGTGTATGTCTTTTATGCTATAAAGTAGATAAGTTGGTGTGTAGAGTTCAGCTTACAGATAGAAGACTCGATGGTGTGTTCAACTCCATCTAGATTGTGAATAACAATAACTTATAATCTATAAAAACTGACAAATAAGTCTTCCGTATGTAAGCTGAACTCTACACACCAACTTGTCAACTTTATATAATAAAAGACGCACACATGCATAATCAATAACAATGCAACCATTTGCCCAAACAAGTTCTCATTAATATGAAAAGACAAACTTTACTAATAAATAAGTCTGTCAAAGAGTAATACATAAAAGTATGCTTTTAATATAAATTTCTAATAGATTTCACAGGTACGTGTGAGGAAGATCCATACAACACTTATCAAACTTTCTAGTCACGTAATGGAAACCTGTGAAGTACACCTGTAATTATCTTAGGCACTAATAAAACATTCATTCCTTTATATACCAAGGTTTTATAAAAAGTCCTTACGCTTGCACATGATATACAAAGATACCTAGATATATATATATATATACACAAAATGTCATGTCCATTAGACAGTAACTGCAAACCAACATGATAGGGATTGCATGATCTACTACAAGCCAAGCCATGGCTATACACCAAATTCAAAAATATGAGTCCCATGATGAACTACGTATGGTGACTAGTAATAGATGTCATCCTCATGCCACTCGTCTATACCTTGAAGTACTGCTGTGGCTCCCTCTAAAGTCACTTTGACTGTCGTGTCAACAGCGGGTACTTGTAATACCAAAGTAGCATTGTTAACATGATGATTAAGCAAATATAAGAGTACAGAAGACTATCCTGATGTATTAATTGAATTAGAAAACATATTGAATAAAAGAGAGTAATAACAGAAACTAAGCATGTTGTGCTTGTGAAAAAACATGAATAGAGAATCATATATAGAAATAAAATAACAAACTAGTTGGCATTCATATGGCTATCTTCTCTTTAGGAAGAGAGCATATCGTATGATAAGAAATTACTAGCGATTGCACCAAGATCCATCCAACTACCCTAAATATGCTGAATAACTTTTCATACAACTACTGGAGTAGGTAACATATTGAATACTCTCATTTGGTTTCAACGAACCTCTTTTGGGTACAAGCTAAGTGATGTCGACTCAATTTATCAAGACCAATCGATTATAACTTTCATACTTATCATACGTAGCAATCAACTCATACGTATATAGAACCGTATATTAGTCTTGAGATCGTATCCAACCATAAAAATTGGAATTAAATATAGTAACTAATAATCAAATAATGCATATCTAAGTGAGCTAATATAGCTCAAATCTCAGCATTAGCTACTCTTATTTTGGCTCACGGGCCCACGTTCAGTAGAAGCTCCATCTCAGATTTTGCCTTAAAGTTCACCAGGAAGAATGGGTACATGATTAAATCATGTTGAGGGCAAGGATTACCTTAACAATATAAATGCATTTGAATTGAGAAGTCATTAAGGATATTTAGTAACCGACCCTACCTAAAGTAATATGTGTTTCCTTAATCATTCAACATGGTGTATTCATAAAACATCCGATGTTAATGTATGTCAAGATCTTAATGTTGTATTGTATAAGCGATGGACACCACTTTTTATGCCAACACCCATGACGTGATGTCGAGAAATAACTAGAAAATCAAGAAGGAATGAGTGACAGCTCTACAGTCCTTCCTTTTAATATTTAATTACCATTGAGCTAATTGTTTGATGTAAAGGTACCACTTTGAAGACCTACATGGTCTTTGAAATGTACTTAAGGTCCTAAAGTAAGATTGGCCTAGACATATCTCTAAGGTCTTTAAAGAAAGCTAGAAAAACATTAATTTGATCCCCATTTTAAAAGAAAAAAAATAAGATTTTACTAAAATTGGAGTATATTGCTCCCCAATGACTCTCATACAAGATCCTCCAAGCTTCTCCATAAAATCGCTCCCATTTCCATAAAAGATTTGTTTTCATATAAAGCCAGATTCATGAAACATTGTAAGTGAGTTCTGAAGAGAAATTTGGGCTTTAAAATACTGAAACAGTCAAAACAATACAGTTCATCATTATTTATTCAATAAAGTAGTCTAAAGTAATACTCATTTTTCCATACATACAACACTTACCGAAGCTTCGGTGAGGCCCCATGTTCCAGTAATTTTGGATATTGTTATGGTTGTAGGAAATTTTTATGATGCAATGATCTATATTAGAATACCTGGGCTCCACCAAAAGATTAAAAGATTAGCATCACCTTATGCCCCACGATGGACTATGGAAGGTCCATGGTCATTCATGAGGACCAAATTTTAAATAAAGCTTTAAAACTCAAAATCTTAGGTACCCAATCGATTCGGTAGGTGTTTGATCTATTGGACACCTCCCAAAACTAGAATTTGATCAATCAAGTTGCCTGATAGGTCGGCCTAGGAGCACTCTGGCTCCAAGTTGATTATGTTTTGAACTGTTTCTGCCCTTCTCCCTTTGGTCTCCCCTTTACCCAAAAAATTCAAGTAGTCTTTGTCACTAAACAAGCACTTTCTTTCCATCCAATTATCAACATTCATTCCTAATTATATTCACATTGATCACTAACACTTAAACCATCTTATTATAAATGTAAAAAAACTGTAAACTAACATTCATAGAGAGTTCATCAAGAATCAACATATATAAACATACAGTAGCAAAATATACTCTTATACTTGCCTTTAATT
Source organism: Sextonia rubra (assembly GCA_037013555.1). Lineage (NCBI taxonomy): Eukaryota > Viridiplantae > Streptophyta > Magnoliopsida > Laurales > Lauraceae > Sextonia > Sextonia rubra. The sequence continues at coordinate 74,807,742 of JASUAD010000001.1, forward strand.
TATGTTCTTTACCCAAATTAAGCTTCTCTTGGTTCAATGGTAGAGAATACCTCAATAGATGAAAATTCTATGACATACAAGAGGTGAAACGGAAATGCGATGTATGCATATCACAAAATTGAGTCTTTTTGACTTCATTGAACCTAAAGAAATCCATAGAGGTGAGAAGAAAGCTTCTCCTTACTTCTAGAGCTGTAGAAAAGAAGAAAAGATGCAATTAGAGGTTCCAAGGGAAGAAGATGAACAAGGAGGTGATAAGAAAGAAGATGGATACCTTAGTTTTTGCAGGCAAGAGCTCAAGATCTAGGTTCTAGCTATAAGCTTGAAGAGAAGGTGATAGAAGAGGAGAGCTCTAGTAAGGAATTAGAGAGAGTGAAGAGTAAATGAGGTAGTTAAGTTGTTTCTAAATCAAAGTTTCTTAGAAATTGCAAGCAAGTCCAGTTTGTTTATGGGATTTATAATTTGAGTCAAGTGGACTCTAGTTGGGCTAAGATGGATCTAAATTGTGCTAGGCTAAACATGAAAGATGACCCACAGATAAAATACACATGATGCAATTAATATAATGCTAATGTAATACAAAACCACGCAACTCTAAATTACGAAAAGGTTAGTGATTACTTAAGCAAGATTTGTACTTGACCAAACTACATATTCATGACCCAAACCCAAAGGATTTGAGTTAAATTAGTCTAAATAAATATTAATTAGAGTAAAATAAGATTAATTATAGTCAATTCTGATTAACTCTAGTTTGGACCTTACATGAGTAGAAGTTGAGGTTCTTTTACCATTGGAATTTACATTTAGCTTAAAAAGGCCTTCATCAACATAGCCTTTTCCTACAAAAACTCCATTTTTGGTAATTAAAAGTTTGTTTGCTTCAAACACCATCTTGAAGCCATTCCTACTCAACGCTGAACCAAACACTAAGTTCTTGCATACATCTGGCACATGTAGTAGTTTAGTCAAAGTCAAGGAGTTGTCGAATGACATGTGTAGAACCATTCTTCCCTAACCAATCACTTTGGCTATTAAAGAGTTACCCATGTAGAGTTCTTGACCATCTCTTACTTGCTCATAGGAGACGAATGCACTTTTGTCACCATAAATGTGCAGGATTACACCAGTGTGAACCCACCATTCTGTACATTTGCTCATAAGGTTCACTTCTATCACAATTGCCATAAAGTTCTCCTCCATGAGATTGGCTTGATTCATGCATTTGGCTCCTTTTCTTTGGTAGCATTCTTTTGCATAATGGCCCTTTTCTCTGCACACAAAGCTTTCAACATTTTTTTCTTGTTGATGTCTTTGCGGGGCTTGAGAACTTGATTATGATCTTTCTTTTGACCATTCTTGGTGTTTGTCATATTACTTTTGGGCCTTTTATTCTTACTTTTATAGCTCAGTCAGATTGATCTTGCCTGCATGTTCAGAATCCTTACTCTTGGTGTCATGCTCTTGGTGATGCTCATGAATTCTGAGATGGGTGATGAGATCTTCTAGCTTCATTTCTTTCTTCTTGTATTTCAGGGTAGTGCCAAAGTCTTTTCAAGAAGATGGGAGTTTATGGATGATACTGCCTGCTACAAATTGTTTTATAGTTCTATTCCCTCAGTTTGTACTTCATGGATTATTTTCTGAAAATTTCTTATTTGTTCAACCATAGATTTTCTTTTTTCCATTTGGAAGTCTAGAAATTATTCTATTCATATTGCTTGGTACCAGCACCTTTAATGGCATATTTTTTTATTAAAGCATCCTATAATTCCTTGGAGGTTTACGCTTTGAGTACATGCCATATAAGGAATTATTTAAGTGATTAAAAATCTCATTTCTAAAATCAAGTCATCAAATTGTCATTGATCTTTGTCATAGGTACCAGCAGGCCATCTCCATGTGCTTTGGGACACGCATTGGTTAGCACATAGGGAATCTTTATAACTTTCAGAAGATATTCCATTTTCATTTTCCACATCTTGAAGTTTTGACCCTCAAAGTTGAAAATCATAGGGTAGTATTCTCTTCTGATAGCCATTTTAAGTAATTTGCAAGTATATAAATTTTTACTGAATTTTCCACAGCATTTCCCCTTAGTAAGGAATGAGGCCTAAAAGCTTGAGAGAGAAAAGATTATTCAACTCTTGATATTTTTGCAAAGTAGTAAATGCTTGCATTAAGATTAGAGATGAGGCTTCCAGTCCAACTAGAATAGGTTCTATATAGGACCTTAGTAGTATGGGGTTAGTAGATAAATAAATCGAAAATCTACCTAAACTGTTGGATCGGATGTAGCGAATTACCGATAATAACTGCAAATGATAAAACTAAGGTAAAGATTAGAAATCACCAAACAATTGGTAGCTGAATCACATTTATGGAGATGCTTTCTTTAGGCAATTTCACCCCCACACAGATTTAGATGGACTCACAGACATCTTTCCAAGGATATGATGGCTTCCTTGATGGAATCTCTAACAACCATGCACTCGATTGATGGAAGAGTACTCGAACCAAAAAGGGACCAATTTTGAGCATAAAATGTAAGAAGAATATGACAAAAAATGTCTTTCTTGCAGAAGAAGAAACAAAGAAGAAAGCTTTATGTTATGTGTAGACAAGCTCTCCTTGGAACCCTTTTATATAGGGATTCCCGAGGAGACAATCGAGAGAGTTATGCCGTTGTATTAACTAAGCGGAGTAATTACCTAAGCAAAGGTTAGCATAATGTTAACGCACATTTAATGCGGAAACATTACATTAATGGTTACTAGGTTACAGTCTCACAGAAAGATGTGGATCGGATAAATGCGGGCTGTCGACAAGTGGGTTTCAATTTGGATCCAAGTTGGGTCCTGAAAGACACTCACACGCACGGCCTAACAAGGCGCCCCAAGAAGTAGTCTCGGCATGATGGTCGAGCCCACTCTTTGTACGCATGACTCAGGCCTAGGCTCCTGCGGCTACTTGGTTACGGTCTTGCGAAAAGTTGTGGGCTGGATAAATGCAAACTGCTGACAAGTGGATTGGGATTTGGATCCACCTTTAGTCCAAAAAGTCATGCACGCGGCAAGGCCCAACTGGGCGCCCCAAAAAGTAGGCCCGGCATGGGTGGGCCTGACCTGTACGCATGGCTTAGGTTCAAGCCCGTCGGTGCGTGTGCATATTGTAACTATCATGATACCTATTAGAAAGCTAAAGACCATAAGATAGAAGGAAAACATAAATAAACTACTTAAAAGATGTAGTAAATAACCGATGTAGGACAATGGTTATTAAAAAAGAGTAAGAAGAAGGAAATCAAGGGTTAAAAGAATAGAGGAAATTATGCTTTAATGCACATAAATCCAACAACTAGTTTCGGTGTTTATTACATTAAATATAGCACTTAGGTGGTCGTAACTTGTAACACCTTTAAGCTTGAGACCTAAAATCTTCAAATTATGTTATTCCAAAACTCATTGAATTAGTTCGAGACTATGACGGGTGGCATGCTGAATAGATGTCTTAATTTATAATATGCCTAAAACTGTAACAAAACACAGTTGGTTCTCGGGTCTTTCAAATCTTACGGACGTGACTGATCATTAAGAGAAGCTGCCTTTTTCTTTTTTTTTTTTTCTTATATTTTTATTTCTTTTTTTCTTTCTTTCTTTCTTTCTTTCTTCTTCTTTAAACATTCTTGATTCTCATATAAATTGATTAGGCAGGGACATATTGGTTCTCAATACAATTTTAGGTATATTTATTAACTTAAGTATTTATGAAAACAGCTCATTACCCTGGTGTAAAAGAGCGGCAGGTTTTCACGTGCGGGACACGCTCTTGGGTCCGATGAATTTTCGTACCTGTAAAGTGACCTTCCACTATTTTAACTTGCACTGACCTTGTCTTGATAGCTGAGGACAGATCTAAAATTGATGTTGCCATAGGCCCCATTTCATCTTGAAGAGAGCACAAAGAAGGCCCAATATCAACAGGGAGGCTGTGGGAAGCACGCTTTCGTGGTGTATGTCACATTCAACAAATTGGATAAAATCATGAAACTGCTGAACCCTACAGGAATTGGGTATGATGACTTAATGCATGTCCACTTACGAACAAGTTTAATCTGTATGCGACATTACCATGGAAAGAGGAAGGGCATGATTATGCAATAACGATTCTCCACTTCTTTTTCTCCCTATACCTTGTTTTGTTGCAAGGACCCTTGGGGCATTCGTCCTATTGCAAGGAGACAATTACAGCTTAAATCTAAGATTCACTTCATCCCCCTACTAGATATTTTATTATTCTACGCAAAACTTATGCTAATGTGTGTGTGTGTTTTTTTTTTTTTTTTTTTTGGCAATTACACTTGTATTTATCCCATCCCACAAAAGGATATTGCCTACCCGATATAAAAAGATTGGAAAGAGCAAGGAGGAATAAGTATCATTACTGTTCCCAAACGTATGAAAACATCTAAAACATCTAACAAATATTGAAAGGGATGGGAGAAGAGGGGAAATGATTGTGCTCCACATAAAAATAGCACTCACCTCAACATCAAAACAGATCTCTCTCTTTCTAATGACTAACTTTTGAAAAAATATATCAAGGAAAAACGGTCGATGATCCATTGATAATTTAATAGTATATGGGAAATCTACCATATACCATATTGCAGTGTCAATGGGCCGGGGTGTGCTTTGGGCATTAGCTGAGCTGGCTTTGGGCTTGATTTCCACCAACCGTTTTAGGTTTGTGGGGGAGGGGAGGGTCTATAATCAGGTCCATTTAGAAGGTCCAGCCCATAACTTCATTTTAAGTGAAATAAGCTCGGCCCAACCCTATTTGTTTTTCCTCTCCAGGATCCTCTCTAGTTGGATAATATAAACTGATAATGTAAAATAGTGTTTTTATTATGTTCTTTATATGAACGGTGATGTTCTCTTATACAACATACTGTAAATAGGTCCCATAGGTCACATTTCTTGATGATCTTACATGCCTGATTAGCTACCTTAAGAAGGATGTATGGACTTTTGTATTGGCTAATTCATGGGTTGGACAGAATGTGGGTCCATATGAGCTATACTTTATGTTTCGCATAGTTTGGACTAAAGTTCGGGTTGCCAAAAGAACTAAAGAAAAGAAAATAGGAAAACGGAAAACTAGACTGTCCGATTGATCGCCTACATGCCCGATTGATCGATTTGATTCAAAGGCGATGCACGATCGATCAAACACTTGCCCGATTGATCGGATGGAGGAAAGTTGCCCATTGACTAGCACAGATTTGTCTCCTGTTTGAGCAGGGCTGCATGTTTTGCTCCTGCTTGGACTCTAACCCTTAGGCAGGAATTGTGGGTTAGAAAAAGAGCATTTCTCTCAACTCTAAACGCATGCACACATAGATCTCATATTTTAAGTTCAGAAAACTTTTTGGAGATCATCCTTTCCCTTTAGAGCTTCCATTGGAGAGTTTGTTGAAGGTATTTAGTTCTAGAGTTTTGCTGCTTCTATTTCCTTATAGGAGATTGTTCATCTTGTGAAGACAAGATGATTTGGATCAAGCATGGAGAGCAGAGCATGCAGAGTCAAGTTGTGTCGTCGATTCTTGCAAGAAGAACTACATCTTGTGGTCGAGGGACTAATTTATAAAGTTGTGAGTATATCTTATATATGCTCAAAATCAGTGTTTGATTAGTCCATTTTGATTAGTCCGTTAGGGCTCGTGGTTTTTTCCCATAGGGGTTTCTACAAAGAAATCTGCATGTCTTCTACTTATATGGTTAATTATTTTTTTTCTTTCAAGGTTACTTTATTTTATTATGCTCCATATTGTTTGACTTGCAATCTTGAAATCTGGGATCCTATAGAACTTTCAATTTGTGTCAAGGAAGGTTACACTAATTTACTGTGTTAGATCCTTTGAGATTTCTAGAATGAAATTGAAATGGGAAGGCATATTTACTAACAAGCCTCCTTATTTGGATGGAGCAAATAATTATACATACTAGAAGGTTAGAATAATTGAGTTTCATATATCCATTGATGAAGTTCTTGAAGGCACTCTTTACCCACGATTGTTACTAAAGGAGCATCTAGTGAAAAACTAGTGAGGAGTGGACCAAAGTGGAAAAACACGCATGCAATTGCAATAATAAGGCTATTAATTCATTGTACAATGAAGAATCCCTATCTGAATTTTGTAGGATCTCCACTTGTTCAACTACAAAAGTGGCATGAAACATCTTGTAGATAGTACATGAAGGAACTGAATTGGTTAAAGAGAACAAGCTATAGAGCCTTACTACTGCTTTGAAACCCTTAAAATTGATGATGATGAAAAGTTTGATGACTGTTATGCCAAGCTAGTGACATTTTGAATTCATGTTTTAATCTGGGCAAACCAATCCCTTAAGATAGGATTGTTAAAAAAAATTCTTCAATCACTCCCAGATAGTTTTCATTACAAGGTGGTGGCAGTTACTAAAAACTATATGGTAAAGTCTATTAAAGTTGATGACTAGGTAGGAAACCGTCAGACTTTTGAGGCAAATTTTATTACTAATCAGAATTAAAACTCAAAAGGAATTGTCTTTAAAGCTACCAAAGAATCTGTCAAAGCTACTGATAGTGATTCAGATTTAGATTCTAAAAAATTGATCCCCAAGTGGTTACTCAGTTTATGACACAACTCACGTGATTTATGAAAAATAAGAACATTGACTTTTGTTGAAATTTATACTAAAAGCATACTTTTTGTTGGCATACTTTTTGTTGGAAGTAGGTGGGTCTCGTGGATAGATTTTCAAAACTTTTGACCTACTTGACACGTGGATCAACTATCCATAAGACCAAAAACCCAATCCAAGATGCATTACCCTCAATCTCGTGACCATGTATAGTAAATATTCTATCTAAAAGACAGAATCAAACAGCACTAAACATCCATAATAATCTACGACATGCAAGAAGTAGATCATACCTTTGAAGATTAGTAATGCTTTAATGGAAAAGTTGCGACTCTACTTTGATGATGAGAATCTTCAACACCTCTTAGCCTTCCACGCTATGACCCGAATTGGATTTCTTTTCTCAAGAAGATTGGTGGAATCTCCAGGAGAAATCCCAACTTGAAACTCCAAGGAATTAGAAGAGAGAAGGAGAGAGAAAATCGTGCAACTCTTGCACAAATAGGGTTTTGGGTGTGAGAGAGGTATCTTATTGGACGTCCAAGAGATTTTTATATACTTTTAAATCTCTTCCTTGTTTAATTGAAATAGAAGTCTTACTTCCAAAGCAATTAGCAACTTTCTCCTTTCTTAACCCTTCTTTCTAGAGTTCAAGTCGGATTAGTATTTTCCAATAACTTGGGCTAGCGTAGGGACCACTAAGGATTCCTTAGAAAGCTGGCTCCAACTAGAACACCCCGACCCCACATCTCATGTGCAATCCGGGCCCATAGTTAATTGCAAATAACACCACTATATAAATGCAATTGCACTCCAGTCTTAGGAATAAATTACAATGAAGACCCTAAACTTCCCAATTACCACAAGTAGGCCCCTCTATCAATATCCGTGGATCAATTGGAATAAATCTGTCTCTTCCAATATAAGTTCCACATTTCATTATCCTTGAGCCCCAATTAATCACAGTAATCATCAGTACCATCCAATTAACTCTTAATTGGGATGGTTGTGTACTTACTAATGACAAATCCATTAATTGGTACAAGGGGATAATAGAGATAGATTCCATCTTGTTCATTCAACGTTCCCATAGTTCTACTACCACATAACCAAGACACCGAGGTGTTAACCTACAGTCGGCCTCACTCATTGGTGACTCAAAGCAAATGGATAGATAGAAACTTGAGTTCATCAATGTCTCAGGATTGAAAGCTATTGCTAGAAAATTATGAGAGCATACCTTATTATTGAGACAAGATTCCATAAGGTGCATCTCATGGTCCTTCAATACATCCAATGTACCAGCACCGTGATCCAGAATCTTACATTCTGATGATTGAGACAAATCACACTATCTCATAGTAATCAAAGTGCTACAACCTTATCAAATGAGATGCCCAGTCTCATTACTGGTTGTTAAGCTATTTAAGTATAAGATTTGTGACATATATCTCCCGCATGTGGATCTCATCCATGCACATATATCACATCCAATATATTAATGGGACCCGGTTCAACTCATGAACCATTATGTCATATGTATTGGTCATGTGCATGAAGTAGTAAAATAACATTCATCTTATGAAAGTAAAGCATGATTTTATTGATAAATAAAGAAATTAATCAATTTATTACATCAACTGATGGATTGAGTCCACAAAATCTAACACTTTTATGTATTTGTCTTTGACTGATTTATTTATTAATAAAGTTTGTCTTTTCATCTTAATAAGAATTTGTATGGGTAAATGGTTGCATTGTTATTTATTATGCATGTATGTGTCTTTTATTTTATAAAGTAAACAACTTAGTGTGTAGAGTTCAGCTTACACACGGAAGACTTGTATGCCGGTTTTTATAGAATTTAAGTTGTTGTTCATAATCTAAATGGAGTTGGACACACCATCGGTACGATTGTAGTATGATGTTTTAACAGGTTTATCTTAGTTGCGTGAAACGATAAAGTTTCAACTCATTATGTTAATACACTTTGTATGTATTGCATAGGACTGCTTTTGGCTTTATTGTCTTTATATTGACTATATAAGATTATTAACATCCAAATGGTTGTTACAAGTGCTTGTACTCTTAATCTCAATTTAAATAATGGACACATACATTTAGTGTTTGGCATTTTGATTTACAAAGGAGTGAAACTTTTTATGGGTTAATAATCTTAGTAAATTGGATAACTGCACTACATATATGGTGGATATTAGTTTTTTAAAGGAATCCATGTCCCGTCATAGGGATAGATGATATGTCCTTGATGAAACTTATAAGCTTTGATTATATCAAACCCTTCAGGTGAACTTTATGTTTGATATATCAAATAAATTAACTGTAAGGTCTCAAGGAATTATAAAGATATCGATTAAATATAAATGTCAGTAATTATTTAATCGATGGGCATCTAAAATCTTAACTTGGGGAGATTTATAAGCATTTAATAACAAAAAGCTCCAAATATTATTTTGAGATTAAGGACAAGAATGCAATTATAATTCTTTAGTGGATTAAATTGTAATTTATGGAACTAGGAATCTAATTTGAGTCAAATTAGGGTTTTCTATTTCTATAAGAAGCATATTCATTATTTCCTTCTTGAGGTCCCTATTGTAGCTTATAAATATGCGTTATTGCTCTTTAGGAAAAGCACATTAGAGAAATCCCATTTTTTTAGATCAAAGGGAATTCGTAGAAGAGGCTCACACCGTGGTGCGAGTTGAGCATAGAGGAATATAGTAGAAGGTCTTGAGATTTTCGGGTTGCTGTAAGACCGAGATCAAATCAGAGAGATCTTGTAGGCATAATTCTTAAATAATTGTTATCTAAAGTTTTTTCACAGTAATGTGTGCGAAATATCTAGGAATTCTGGCTGCTGCCTCCCAACAGTGGTATCTGAGACAATTTTGATATTGCGTATGGATTGAAGAGAATATAGTAAGATTATAGGTTGCTGCAAAAAACATGGAGATTGCATTTGTTGTAACTAACCCTTGTTTTTGTAGCGAACTATCTAACCTTTGTTTTACAGTGTTTGATTTGGCTATTATGGTCACCATGTGTGTATGTTATGTGAATGGATCTCACAAATCGAATTCGTGGTTACTGTTTTACATATTTTAAAATGTTTTATAGTGATGTAATTATATTGACATAACATGTGAACTCCATTCATTAGGAGGCTTACGATTCAATGTAATTTTTCATGGCGATGTAATTATATTGATATAGCATATGAACTCCGTTTGTCAGGAGGCTTAGGGTCAATGTAATTTTTTTTAAAAAGGGACATAAGTTCTAAAGGCAGGAATTCGTTTTGGAAAGCAAAACTTCTTGAAAAAAACTAGTCCAGGGGATACCTCCAGACCCCCTTTGTGAAGCATATGCTTTGAAGAAGTGGTAATCAAGAAGACAAAGGACCCTGCTTGACCATGATGGCTAGGACTCTTTTGCTAGTTGTCTTTCCTTTTTTTTTTTTTTGCCTGGATATCTATTATTATCATAACCTATTAAATAATGTTAGACCTATTTAATAATGTTTGAATTAGTGAAGTAGTAAAGATAAGGTAACCTTGACTTCTTGGTAACCTATTACTTTAAGATCCTAAACTGGCCTAAATTAAATTGTTTTATAAGAACACTCATTATAAAATAACTAATGAGAAAGAGAACCTTTTACTTCCCATGGTTTCCATCATTGTTTTGTAAGAGACTGATTAATGTGTTGACTTTGGAGTCTTCCTCCTCATTGGATGAGTTAATTATGGAATCTCCAGTACAAACTCCAATATGGATTATTTAGGGTAATTATTAGTAAGGTCAGTTCTTCATCTGACTGGACCGAATATAGAATAATGGACCTTGAATTAAATGATGGTGTACACTTAGCGATAAATAATAGCATACTTTCCATATGAACCACTGCTATTATTTATAAAGACCAAAGTCATGGTAGCTGTTTGGTTTTACTTGGCACATTTTGTTGCCTTGACAATTAAACTAATAGGTTATGTCTTATCTGAATAAATTAAGTATGGTAAAAGTCCTCCCATCGAGGCATATGCCTTTTTTGTGACTTAGGCTCTTTATTTGCTTTAGGGATAGTGAGTTAATAGCTTCATTTAGAAGTTGGCTTTGGAGAAGCCAGCTCACCACTTGCTTTAAGAAAACCGATTGGGATAAAAGTCACCACCTAGGAACTAAAAGACAATGCTTTTGTTGTTGCTTCCTATCAGATTCAACCGTAGGTAAAGGATTTGGTTGAATCTCTGGGGGTAGTGGAAAAGGAGGATCAATGGACCAAAACTTGCACTCTGTCTATACAGATCAATAAGAGCCATTGAAAATGTACGAGACCATGTCCTATATTTAGAGTACACATTTCAAGGTCGAAGGTTTCTTTAAACCATTCATCTTCATTAGAGAGGTATTCATCGACATAGTAATCATAAATCCATTGATCATCATCGAAGTCTGAGAAATCTAACAAGTCTTCCACATCATCCGAATTGGGAAGTGAACCCATCCCATGATATCCTATTGCAGCTGGATATTATTGGTTTTTCCTCATCTTTTGGAATTGTAATGATGAAATCAGCCAAGGTGAAATGACCTCTAATTGATTTAGAAGGTTCTTTTGAAGCGGAGGACTCTATCAATTTTTCTTTCTTCATTTTGATTTGTTTTTCTTGTTTGATCAAACAGTTCTTAGTAGCTCATTGCAAGTTCTTGAGTTACCTCTTAATCTTTTTTCTTTCTATGGATATGGGTTTGGTCTTAACCTTTTCCCAACCTTCATCATTTACTAAGTCCACCAGTCTAGGTGGACCAACATTTCTACTCCTAAGGAGGTCTTGTCTGGTAGCAGTTCTTGTTCATTATGTACTGTATTGACAAGACAAAATTCAACCATCATTGCCTTTAGTTAGAAAGTACTATAATGGGTGCAAATTGTCCGAAAGAGATCATGTTGACCTGGTCAGATCATACTTTCGGTCAAAAGTTATCACACCATTCTTTCACTTCTCATTGACCTTTTCTTTTAGAATAAAATAGTCTATGAGAGGATGTAAAACCATCCGATGGTATGCATAGTAATTGGGATAGTTAATGTGACTCACCTGTTCAGGTTTCTTCATTAGTGGAAGTTCCATTTTAATGTTGTTCATTAATAAATTGAAGATTACCTCAAATTTTCCATCAAAGGAATGCTTAGTTTTCTTTCTTTTCTCATGCTCCTCTTTCTTAGTTTAATCATTCTTTTGTGTTTTAAGGCTCTTAAAAAGGTTTGGAGATCTGCACTTTGAAAACTCCTTTGTTCTTCTTTAGCTTTACTGAAGAAAAGGATGGCTTTGTTTTCCACGAGTTTGCCTTCTTTTTATTGATCTCCTTAAGGGTTAGTTCCATATTAGTTGTAACCTCTACTAGTCGAGCCAGGGAGCTAGTTTTATGATTTAGCATAATAGCCTTGACTTTTTGTGGCAGATTGGTTTTGCACATTTCAATCATTGCCCTTTGAGATGGTTGTTCTAGGCATTTGTGAGATAATGCTCTCCATCTGTTGATAAAGGCTTGAGCAGTCTTATTATCTCCCTTCTTTGTGTTGCTGAGCATGGCAAAGGTGACAATATGATCCTCCTCTTGGAAATGGAGCAAGAACTTTTCTTCCGTGATTGGCCAGGTCATGAAGAGAGTTCTGGCAACTGCTTGTACCAGTAAAATGCAACTTCTTCCAGTGTGCCGAAAAACAACTTGATTTTCAATGCGTCTAAGTTTGGCAAGCTTCTAAGAGGTGATTTGAAATGTACAATGTGTTGATAAGCTATCCCGTGACATATTTTAAAAGTAGGAAGTTTATAGTCTAGCGGAAATGGAACCAGATTGAATTCCGTAGGGTATTTTGGTGTGATGCCCTTCTTTTTAATTCTAGTCTCCACCTTTTACTTTGTCATTATTTCCTCAACCTCTTTGAAGGTTACAAGCTTGTTAGGATCTATATGAAGACCTAGAATTAATGAATGATCTCTAGAAGAACCTGTAATAATCACCTTGTCTGCCAAAGATTTAATTTGACCCATGAGCAAATCGATCGTTTTCAAATCGATCGTTTTTGCACTCTTCTTGATCATTGCTTGTTCTTTCTATTGGTGAAAAAAGGATTCGTCGGAGTCTCGACTAGACCACGTAGCTTACCCATTAAGAGTTGCAATTAGGCAACTATATGGTCAATATTGGCCCCTTATTGCTTCACATCATCACTGACATTACATAGTATACTCACGAGGGTAGGATGATGTTAAGGTCTGAGGCGTAGACGAGTTGTCTTCTGTATTCAAGACTGCTATAGGATCATCTTCAGAGTCAGTCTCATCATGACCTTCTGAAGTCTTGCTAGAATAAAAGTTTAAATATGACCCTTATGATTGAGTCTGAGCCATACTTTGAGAAACTCTATAAGTAGGACCTTGTTCGACGATCTAACATGAGGCCAAGTTAGGATCATATTCTTTGACCACTAACCTTTGAGTGATCTTGCGCTAGGATAGCTTTTGAGTCTACTTTCTGTAACGGGCCAAGACTTTCCTTTTGTTTTGATTAGCCAATTAGGTTGCCAGGATTTGGTCTTTGAATCTTACCACCATCGGCTTGGAAATGCCAACAATTTGTTCCTAATCCATTGGATTGAAAGTGGGAAATGAGAGGATGTCCATAGCATTTTTTTGTTCTTTTTTTTATTCTTTTTGCTCCTTCTTCTGCTGGAGCATGTCTTTAAATGAAGAAAGATCGGCTACATCGCTAATGACCAATTGCTCAACCTCCTGATGTTTGGCATACACTATATGCTAAAGTGAGGATAGTTGAGTAGGCATTATAATGATTGATGTTGAATGCCTTTTGCCAAACTTTTGCCCCTCCTTCTAAGTTAGAGAGTAGAAAGTGTTGTCTTCAAGTGAGACCAAGGGCTTATTTTTGGCCTTGCTGCGTTTTGAAGTATGTGGCTAAGGTGACCATGTGTTGCATCTTGGAATGGACACATCTTTCTAGACCTTCTTACGTGTATGAAACTGCCGAAGGTCCTCTCATATTTGGAGTAATTGATTCTTAATGACCCCCTATTTGGGTCAAGTTAATGTTAACTTTGGGCCCTTGGCAACCACAGCTTACAGCTTGCTAGGAACCATTTAGCTTTAATTCATGAGTCGCACCTTTCTTGCCCCTTAACGAGGCTTGATGATATGAATATTGCTGCCTTTGCTAACACTTGCTTTCATCTTACGTTTAGGTTCCTCCTGAACCATGGTGAAGGTCCCAAATGGACTTTGGGCATATTTGGAAGCCTAGGATTGTAGAAATTCACTATTCTTAATGGGCCATGGAGTAACTAATGACTTGATAAGATTGGAGGAAACAATGGAGCTTATGGGAGTAGAGAGCCTCTGAAAGACTAAGACGCTTGATGTAGGAGTAATGGGGTCAGTGTTAAAGGCAGCCGTGGGAGTAGAGAGCCTCTGAAAGACTGAGACCCTTGATGTACAAGTAATGGGGTCAGTGTTAAAGGCAGCTACTAGGATTCCTAAATATTGAGTATAGATTACTGTGGAAATAACTTAAGATGATGATGATTTAAGAACCATACTTGCAAGATCTCTTTGATTTGATCTCTGTCTTATAACAACCCCAAAATCTCAAGACCTTACCTCGTATTCCTTTATGCTCGAACTCTCACTAGGGTGTGGGTCTCTTTTGCGAATTCAATTTTGCTCTAAAAAACGAGAATTTTCTTTCCTGTATTTCTTAGAGAGTGATCATGAGTTTCAAGTGCAGAACCATGATGTGGTAATAAAAACTGGTGAGATCAGGTCAATCCTCAGGGAGCAATGTGTTTTAAGGTTTTTTTTCAGCTTATACCTACCTTTAATAAAAATCTAAAACTAACCTAATTTAAAAGCTAACAACTACAAGCATCCTACTTGTCAAAATTAAATTAATTACACCAAATAAAATGAAATTTTCCTAAAACTAAAAACTTAAATCTAAAACTTCCTACAAGAAAACTATAGTTGCTGCAAAATAACACACAGGTTAGAACTTCCAAAACTAGAAAGTTACTAAAAATAAAATTAACAACTAAATTATAAATTAAACTAAATAAAATTATAAACAAACCAAAATTAGTAACAACCAATCAAGTGAAGTTAGTAACAAACAATCAAAGTTTAAAAAACAAACCTACTTTCTAAAATTAAAATATTAAAGTTAAAAACTTTCCTAAGTTAGAATTTTCAAAACTAGAAAACTTTCCAATTTAAAATCTTCAATTAAAACAAGTTTAGAAAGATCTTTTAATTCTGTAAATTATATAAAACAATAAAATGCATAAAACTAGAAAAAATTTTAAAATTAGAAAGTTAGTAAAATTAGTAATGCAATGCATAACGTGAGATGCTAGTATGTTGATGCAAATTTTATGCATGATTTGAACTATTCTAATGTATTCAAAATCTAAGTTTAATTGCTAGGATTCAAACTATACTAATGTGAGCAATCAAAAAAAAAATGAAGTGAAAAAGGATCTAAAATGAAAAAGTTATGAATGCATGAACATGACAACTTTGCAAAGTTCTATGCAAAAATTCTGATCTAAGTTTACTGATTGGCAAAGTTTAAGCCTCTAGTTCACAAACCTTCCAAAATTATTTTAACTTGAAATTCTGTGAGATGAAAGACTATATCCTAAATTTTAAGTTCCCAAGTTTCAAAGAAAAATATTATCATTCGACTTGGCTACCCACTTCTAACTTTTTGCCAAAAACTATTTATGCAGTTTTCTGAAACTGTTGAGTTATGCTACTTGTATGTTGAGTCTGAATTTTATCATTAGATTTAGATCTAAAAGCTTCATTTCTAGCAACATAAATATGCATAGAATCTTATGATATGAAAATACATGCAATGAACTCTAATCTAACCATCAAACTATGCATAAAAAAAAAATAAAAACAATAAGAACATGATGTAAAAAATAAAATTATAGTAATTAAAACTAAATTGCAGTAAATTAAGGGTGGTAAATAGAAATTCAAAAGTGGTAAAATACTGAAATCAATGGTGGTAACAACTAAAATCAAAGGTGGTAACAACAGGAAGTCAAAGGTGGTAACACTGGAAATCAAAGGCAGTATGTTGTTCTTTTAATTCCTTATCTCAGCTTGGGCTAAAAAAAATTGGAAGTGTTGTCTTGGGGCTTTATTCTTCATCTTAGGTCGTCAATCTAAGTGAAGATGACAAATTTCCATTCAATGTACAATAAATTTCATAATGGCCTCTAATCTTTCTTCACTCAAACCTCTTTAACTCCATCTTGCATTGCCTCCACACATACAATGTATTCGAAGAGACAAAGTATATTGAAAAGGTTATTAAAATGGGTTAATAGTTGTGATTCCAATTCTTTAATAGTTGTGATTCCAAATCTATCCCAATATTTAACTAAGAATGAAAATAAACCCAATTACAGTGGTTCACAAGACTAATTTTAAGATCACCACAAAATCAAAACAAGAAAAATTGAAAGGAAACAAACTTAATTACTAGCATGAAATTGTTTTATATAAAATTGAAAATTAAAATCAAACAACTACATACTAGAGTGGATTAGAATTCCTCCTTTTAGTTGAACACTTCAAGGTTGGTGGTGTGGCTTTAGGGCTAAGACTCCTTGATGACTTGAGATGTAGGGACAAGAGAGGGAGAGATAGATGTAAAAAATCTAGAGGTGGAAGGTGGGTAATTCTTCCATGTCTTAGACTACCAAAGGGGTGCCCTATTTATAGTTTTTCAACCCTAAAAATTTCCTTTTCTTCTTTGTTTAGAAGTCCTTCTTTGATGCTTTTTTCTATTCTTGTAATCCTACTCCTTTGCAAAGAAGGTCTCTTATGTGGCTTTATTTCCATGAAATTACTTGAGATCTCTTGAAATTATCTTTGAATTATCAAAAAGATAATTTAAATGATGCAGTAAAAGATGGTGGTTGATCGTGAGTTCCAAGTGCAGAACCGCGATGTAGTAATAAAACTGGTGAGACCAGGTCGATCCTCAGGGAGCAATGTGTTTAAGGTATTTTCAACTTGTAACCTGTCTTAAATAAAAATCTAAAACTAGCCTAATTTAAAATCTAATAAATACAAGTGTCCTACTTACCAAAATTAAATTAGTTACAAACCAATGAAAAGGAACTTTCCTAAATCTAAAATTCCTAAAATAAAACTAAAATTGCTGTAAAACTAAAAAACAAGTTAGAACTTCCAAAAAAAAAAACTAAAATTAGAATCTTACTAAACTAAACAATGTTAAAAACAAAATAAACAAAAGTTAGAAACTTTCCTAGGTTAGAATTTCCAAAACTAGAAAACTTTTCAATTTAAAATCTTCAATTAAAATGATTTTGGAAAGATATTTAATTCTGAAAATTGACTAAAACAATCAAAAACATAAAACTAGAAACAAATTTAAAATTAGAAAGTTAGTAAAATTTGTAATGCAATGCATGCTATGAGATGCTGAAAAATTCTGAGTCTGAAAAACTAGTATGTTGATGCAAATATTATGCATGATTTGAACTATTCTAATGCATCCTAAATCTAAATTTAATGGCTGGA
Organism: Sextonia rubra; assembly: GCA_037013555.1. NCBI lineage: Eukaryota > Viridiplantae > Streptophyta > Magnoliopsida > Laurales > Lauraceae > Sextonia > Sextonia rubra. The sequence goes on from JASUAD010000001.1 coordinate 74,825,092, forward strand.
ATTCATGCTCTACTGATGCAAGAAACCAACAAAAAAAATGGAAGTGAAAAAGGATTTAAAACGAAAAAGTTATGAATGCATGAACATGACAACTTTGCAAAATTCTGTGCAGAAATTCTGATTCGGGTTGACTGATTGGCAAAGTTTAAGCCTCTGGTTTACAAACCTTCCGAAATTATTTTGATCTGAAATTTTTGGGAATGAAAGACCACATCCTAAAATTTAATATTCCCAAGTTTCAAAGAAAAATATTGTGATTTGATTGGTCTACCCACTTCGAACTTTTTGTCAAAAACAGTTTCTACAGTTTGCTGAAACTATTAAGTTATACTGTTTATATATTGAGTCCGAATTTAATCATTAGATTCAGATCTGAAGGCTTAATTTTCATCAACTTAAATATGCACAAAATCTTATGATAAGAAAATAAATGCAATGATTCCTAATCCAACCATCAAACTATGCAAAAACAAAACTTAAAATCAATGTGAATGTAACAAAAGTGCAGAAAATAAAATAGAAGTGCAGGAAAATAAAATTGTAGAAATTTAAAATTAAAAGTGCAATGAAAGAAAATAAAAATTGCAGGAAGTCAAAGGCGGTATATTCACTCAAATTCTCCCTTAGTCTAGGCCTAATAATTTCTTAAAGTATGTTCTTTATTTGGGTCGTCAATCCAAACAAGAAAAAACACAAATCAAGCAATCATACAACCATAAGAATAAGAAGAATAAGAAGATGAATATTATTGAACTAGTATGACAATCCTTTACATAAGATGAAAAAAAAATTAAACCAAAAGATTATACATACTAGGATGGAAAAGAATTCCTCCTTCTAGTTGATCTTCAAGGTTGGTGGTGTGGCTTTAGGGCTAAGCCTCCTTGATGACTTGAGATGGAGAGAAGAAGAGAGGGAGAGATGGAGTGTAGAAATCTAGAGGTGGGAGGTGGGTAATTCTTCCATCAAGAATATGAGAGAAGGGTGCCCTATTTATACTTTTTCAAGTCCTACTCCGTCTCAAACTTTAAAATATTAAAAATAATTAAAAGATAAAAGAAAAAAGGGCTCCAACCAATGCTTTGGACGTGCAATATCCTTGGGGATTTTTTTTTCTTTTTATTTTTCTCTTCTTTCCTTGCTTGTTTTGTCCAGAAATCCCTTTTGGATGCTCCTTTCCTTCTTTGTCTTTGCCACCTTGCATTGAGATCTTTTGAGAGATAAAATAAGGATAAGAATCCTCTCTTAGAATCAAACTTGGCCCACATGAGGTGTAAAACTTCCCCTTTTATCCCTTTGCATCGTCAACTTTCCTTTTTTGGAAAGTTCTCCTTATTGGCTCCTAACTTGAAGAGATCTTCTAGATAATTCTCCCTTGATTTTTTCCTTTAATTTTTCAATCAAAATCTGATCCAAAATCTCTTTTGGACGTGGAATAGTTTACTTGGATATTTTTTTGCATTTTTTTTTCAATTAAATCTTCTCCTTCTCCAAAAAGAACTCCTATGTGGCTTTCCTTGTCCATCTTTGATAAGATATTCTTCAAATTCTCTTTAAAATCTCTTGAAAATGTGCAACAAATAAATGGACCCCATCTTGGATGTTTTACAAGTGTGCCCCACACATGTGCATGTGTGTGTGGGACCATGAAGCCAACTTTTTACAATTTTCTTCCAATTTCCTTTTCTCTTCAATTCTGCTCTCTTTTTTCTTGAAAATCAATTCCTTGCCTCAATTCTTTACAAATGGGACCCATATAATCAATTTCCTACAAAACAAATGTGAATTCATGTGAAAAGACAATTTTACCCCTAACATCACATATGCATGACTGTGGGCCCATTTCTCATAAAAATGTACATCATTCTTCATGATTTTGTATGAATGAACTGATGATGAAGAGAATTCAATTTATTTCATGAGAAAAAATATTTTCACAAAACTTTCCAAAAGTAGACTTTCCAAAAATAGCAGGTTTCATGAATTTATGCAAAAAGTGTGATTTTTAAGCAATTTATGCAGAAAAATATAAAGATGAATTTAAAATGAATTAAACCATGATATCACACTAAATGAGGCTCTTTCAAGTTAATAAGTCCTTAAAATGGGTCAAAATGTGTATGAAAATATGCATTTTTAAAGACTCATCAGTGGTCCCCTCTTGGCCATCCCACAAGTGTGTCCTCATAAATGTGAATGTGTGTGGGACCATGAAGCCAATTTTGCATTGTTTTCATTTAATTTCTTTCTTTTCTTCAATTCTTCTCTCCTTTTTTTTAAAAATAAATTTCTTGCTTCAATTCTTGGAAACGGAACCAATGTTATCAATTTCCTACAAAAAAAATGTGAATTCTTGTGAAAAGATAATTTTAACCCTAAAATCACAAATGCATAAATGCAGGCCCATCTCTCATGAAATGTCAATAAAAATGCATACAATTTTTCATGATTTTATGTGAATGAACTAATGACGATGAAATTTTGATTTTTTTCATGAGAAAAATAATTTTCATAAAACTTTCCAAAAATAGATTTCTAAAATTGGCAAGTTTGATGAATGGTATAAAAAATGTGATTTTTAAGAAAATTATGCAGAAAATATTAAAATGAATTTAAAATACATGAAACCATTATATCATACTAAATGAAGCTCTTTCAAGTCAATAAGTCTTTAAAATGGTCTAAAATGTATATGAAAATTTGCATTGCTAAGGACTTATTAGAGAGCAATAGGCCATATTTATAGGCTACAATAAGGACCTTAAGAAGGAAACAAAAACCCTAATTTATAGGCTACAATGGACTTCTTATGGAAATAGAAACCCTAATTTGACCCATTAGAATCTTAGTTCCATAAATTATAATTCAATTAACTAAAGAATTATAATTGCACTCTTGTTATTATTCTCAAAATTATATTTCAAGCTTCTTGTTATTAAATGCTTATTAATCTCTTTATGCTAAGATTTTAGATATCCATCAATTAAATAATTACTGGCATCAATATTTAATCCATATCTTTATAATTCCTTGAGACCTTACACTTAACTTATTTGATAAGTCAGACACAAGTCTACCGGCAAGGTTTGACATAAACAAAATTTATAAGCTTCATCAAGGGGATATCATCAATCCTTATTACGAGACATGGATTCCGTCAATAAACTAATATTCACCATACATGTAGTGTAATCATCTAATTTATTGAGATTATTGACCCATAAAAGGTCTCAATTCTTTGTAAATGAAAATTTCAAACACTAAATGTATGTATCTATTATTTATATTAAAATTAAGAGTACAAGCACTCATAGTAATCATTTGGAAGTTAGTCCTCTTATATAGTTAGTACAAAGATAATAAACCAAAAAACGGTCATATTCAATACACACAAAGTGTACTAGAATAACGAGTAAAAATTACACCATTTCTCGTAGCCAAGACTAGCCTACTAAAACATCATGCTACAATCATACAGTTTGTATGTTGAACTCCATCTAGATTGTGAACAACGAAAACTTATATTATATGAGAACAAATAAAAAAGTCTTCCTTATGTAAGCTGAACTCTATACACTAACTTGTCTACTATATAGAAAAAAAGAAACACACATGCATAATAAGTAACTATGTAACCATTTGCCCATTCAAATTCTCAATTAGATAGAAAGACAAACTTTACTAATAAATAAGTTAGTCAAAGACAAATACACAGAAGTGTGCTTTTAGTATAAATTTTTGATAAATACATATAAGTATGCTTTTAGTATAAATTTTCAACAATCTCCCACTTAGACTCAAAGCCATGATGATGTGTATTTTAACTATATTCCCTCCACATGACTATCAAAGTCATTTGCTGGTAAGCTCTTTAAAAAAGGATCTGTCGGGTTGTTCGCCAATGCAATCTTAGCCACAATTATATTACCACTCTATATGATTTCTCATATGAGATGTTACTTACGCAGGATGTGCTTACCTTTTTTATGCATCTTAGGTTCCTTTGCATTAGCAACCACACCGGTATTATCACAATATAGTATTATAGGTGATTTTACCAAAGGTACCACTTTTAGATCAATTAAGAAGTTTCTGAGCCAAACCGCCTCCTTGGCTGCTTAAGAAGTTGCCACATATGCAGCATCCATGGTAGAGTAAGTAGTACATGATTGCTTCATTCTCCTCTAACTTATGGCTCTACCTTCCATGGTAAATACAAATCCTAGGTTGACTTTTGGCATCATTATCTGTCAAGAAGTCTAAGTTTGTCTAAATCGATATATAATTTCTAGTCCTCTTAAGGTACTTAATATATGCTTTACCGTAGTTCAATGTTCTCTTCCTGGATTAGATTGGTATTTGCTAACCATGCTAACAACAAAACAAATATCAGGTCTAGTGCATAGCATTGCATACATGAGGCTTTCCACCGCCAAAGCATAAGGTTCTTTTTTCATCTTTTTTATCTCATCAACTATCTTACGACATTAATCCTTAGATAAAGTAATTCCATGCCTAAAAGGAAGAAATCCTTTCTTGGAATCTTGCATGCTAAAATTAGCAGGAATCACATCAATATAAACTGCTTGAGATAAGCCCAATATTCTTTGTTTTCGATCTTGTAGGAGCTGATCTCTATAGTATGACTAGCTTCTCCCAAGTCCTTCATATCAAACTGACTGCTCAACCATATTTTAACAGAAGACAACACCTCAACATCGTTTCTAATTTGTAGGTATTAAGAAAACTACCACACGGCCGTTGCACCTCTTATATGTGTAGGATTCATTAGGGTTCTACTTGAAACCATAAGATTTAATGGCTTGATCAAAACAAATGTTCCTAGATCTAGACGCTTGCTTAAGTCCATAAATGGACCTCTTAAGCTTGCACTACATGTGCTCATGGCCTTTAACTACGAATCCATTTGGTTGCACCATATAGATACACTTGTCAAGATTTCCATTAAGAAAAGCCATATTGACATCCATTTGCCAAATTTCATAATCAAAATGAACCGCACTAGATAAAAGAATCCGAATGGATTTCGGCATGGCTGCTGGCAAGAAGGTGACCTTTTAAGTAAACCCTTTTGTAACAAGCTTAGCTTTGAAGGTTTTAGCTTTTCCATCCTCCCCACTTTTCTTCTTGTAGAGCCACTTACAACCGATAGGTTTTATCTCCTCTACTGGTTCTATCAGATCCCAGACTTGATTAGAATACATAGACTCCATATTTGATTTCATAGTTTTTTGCCATAGTTTGGCATCTTTGTCTCGGAGTGCTTCATTATAGTTACAGAGTTCGGAATTTAGATCATCAGGGAATTTGTCGAATGACTCTCCCAAGAACATATAATGCTCGGGTTGACAAACAACCCTCCCACTATGACAAAGCACACCTTGTGTCTGTGTATGAGTAGTGTCACATGTGCTAAAACTTATCCTGGTGTACCATCATCTGCATGCTGATCCAGCTCAGTACCCAGCATGTTGGTGCGATCACCTAGAGTATCACTAGCTTGAGACTCATCAATCCTCCCACTAAAATTAGGTAATGGAATGCCAAATCTCCATCTTGTGCTGTCTCTCCCTGTACTATTGGTAATGAGAAGCTTGAGTAGGTCTCTCTCCTCTCAATTCCTCTAAAACAATTCTAGTTTTGGGTTTATGGTTCATTACATAGTCCTCTTCTAAGAATTGGGCATTGGTGATAACAATGACCTTTTGATCTTTAGGATTATAAAACAAACCACTTTTTGTTCCTCTGGGATATCTAGTGAAAATGCAAAGTTCCATTCATGGTTCTAACTTATCTGTGTTCCCTTTCAATACCTATGCTGGACTACCCCAAATCCGAAGATACTTTAGACTGGGTTTGCGCCTAGTCCATAGTTTTGTGGGTATAGTAGGTACTGACTTAGATGGAACTATTGACTTAGATGGAACTAAGTTTAGAATGTATGCTACTGTTTCTAGAGCATGCCTCCAGATAGAATTAAGCAAATCTAAATAACTCATTATTCCCAACTCCACTCCAAGTGTATAGTTGCGATGTAGTAATAAACTGGTGAGACAAGGTCAATTCACATGCAACTAGAATAAGGTTTCCAACTTGACTTGTCACCTGCCCTAAATAAAATCTAAAGGTAACTTAAAACTAAAAAAAAAATTTTACAATCACCTTTCCTATTTTTAAATCAAATGCATTCCTAAAAAAATTCATATTCTAAAAAAAATCTTAAATTAACTATAAAAGAATATACAAATTAGAACATCAAATTAAAAACATTTTATCATGAAAACTTACCAAAAATAAAGCATTCAAATAAAATAGAAACAAATCATCAACCGAACCTAAATTAGGCACTTTCCTAAGTTAAATTCCTACATTAAAGTTAGTAATCAATTTTAAAACTAAAAAGTTTTTTAAAAAATTGTTAACAATGCCATATAATGCATTCCATGAGAAAAAAATGTAGAAATTTAAATGAGATGCAAAAGTTAATAAAAATATGAATATAACCAAATGCAAACCTAATCTAAGTTTGATGGCTAAAAAACACACTTAATGAATGCATTAATTCAATAAAATAAGTAGCAACGCAAAAGATTGGAAAATATAAAAAATATGCATGAATGAATGAAGATAATGACAAAAATTTTGCAGTGCAGAATTTTACCATAGCTGTGGGCTGTTCTTGGACTGTTTTCACATCTAAAACACCATGATTTCTGGGCATACCTAAGATGAAAATCTCAGTTTTTAAAGGTGTTTCTAGCAACATAACTTGTTCTCAAACTTTCCATATAAAACTATGCAAAATTAAATGGGTTTCCAACATGGTAGGTTACCAATAAATGCGTTACAATATTTTTTTGTATTGTTGTAACTTCAATTTCAGACTATATATTTCAGAAGTACATCTTCCACATACAATTTTTCAGATCTTTCAAATCCTCAAATCTGATCCACAAGTTACTTTAAACAAAACCCAACTGAACACACCCAAATATGAACTGATTATTGCATCAAAACTTTGTACAAATACAGACTGCTTTGGATAGATTTAGTCACCTCAATGCACACTCGGATCTAAGTTTTTAACTCAGTCAAAACACCTTTGAAACCTGATTACTTTGGCACGTAACGCATGTTAAAGAACCCACCGATAAGTGATGCATGCAATGACAAAACTTTCAGCTATTAAACCATGCATAAAACAAAACAATGAACATAAAAAACATCAAAAGAAATTTAAAAAAATTACAAAAATTTAAATGTAATGAGAAACTAGAATTTAAATTAGTCATCATCATCATCATCATCAAAGCCTTATCCCAACCATGTTGGGGTCGGCTACATGAATTCTATTTCTCCATTCCGTTCTATTTTGAGCTAAATCTTTCGATAAATGAAACTTCTTCAAATCAGAATTAATGACTTTCATCCATGTTTTCTTCAGCCTACCCCTACCTCTTAATGGACCCTCCACATGTATATCCAAACTTTTTCTCACCGGTGCCATTACTGGTCTACACTCAACATGCCTAAACTATCTTAAACGAGTTTCTCTAATCTTATCCCCTATTGGTGCTACCCATAAATGTTCTTGAAAGCGCTCATTTCTAATTTTATCTTCCATAGTTTTACCACACATCTACCTAAGCATTCTCATTTCTGCTACATCCATCTTATGAATACGTATCTTCTTAATTGGCCAACATTCTGCTCCATATGTCATAGCTGGTCTAACCACTCTCTTGTAAAATTTTCCTTTCAATTTCATTGGCATTCGTCTGTCACAAAGCACTCCGGAATCTAGTCTCCACTTCAGCCATCCAGCTCTTATCCTATGCTCCACATCTTCGTCAAGCTCCCCATCCTTACTAATCATCGAGGCTAGGTACCAAAAAGAATCTTTACGTGGTATCTCATGGGTTTCAATTTTGATAGAATTGAAATTAGTAACTACAGGAATTTAAATGTAGTGATTGCAGAAAAATAAATATAGTGAATAAGAATTTAAATATAGTAATTGTAATGAAGTTATCTTCTTAAAATTTATTCTTAACCGGGTTCATAGTTACTTTAAGTATGATTTTAGTATCTTGGGTTGTTAAACCAAAAAGCAAGAAGCATCAACAAAGTATCCAAACAAACCATGAGAAAAGAAAAAAATTTTGAAAAGAATTATACTAACATGTATAGTCTTTACACGAGATAGAGAAAATAAAATCAAAGAAAAGAAATACATGCTAGTATGGAAAAGAAAACCTCTTCTAGTGAAAACCTAAAGGGTATAGTGTGACAACAGCAGAGTCTCCTTGAGGACTATGATGGAGGGAGAAAGAGAAGGAGAAAATGAAGTGTAAAGATCTAGAGGAGGAGCTTTTCCATGCCTTGGATCACTGAAGGAGTGCCTTATTTATAGCTTTTCAAGCACCATGGTTTCCCTTCTCACTTGATATGATAAATTGTTCAAAATAATTTAAATTGGAAAACAATTTGGAATATACATAATGGCTTCAGCGTAAGATTTTCTTGCTTTCTTTCTTTTTGTTTTTCCTTTTCTTTCTTTCTTTAGAAGTTCATCTTTGATGCTTCTTTCTATTCTTGTAATTGCCACTTGGAATTGAGATTCTTTAAGAGATGCCTTAGAGAAAATTCCTTACTTGGAATCAAATATAGCCCACATGAGATATAGAACTTTCTCCTTTGTCTTTTGTGTTGTCAACTTTCCTTCCATGGAAAATTCTCCTTGTTGGCTCTAAGATCAAAGAGATATTTTAAGATAACTCTCCTTAATTTTTATTTCTTTTGAAACAAAATCTAAACCCAAATGGTGTTGAGCATGGGATATTCTCCATACTTTCTTTGCATTTTTTTTTTCTTTTTAACTTCTACTCCTTTTCAAAGAAGATCTTCACATGTGGATTTCCATCTTCATCTTTAATGAAATTTTCTTCAGATTTTCTTCAGAATTTCTTAGAAATATCATGGAATTAATTAAAAAATGCAGCAAGTAGTTGGACCCCATCTTGGACGTCCCACAAGTGTGCCCTCACACATGTGAATGTGTGTGGGACCATAAAGCCAATTTTGCATTTTTTTTCTAATATCTTTCTTGTCTTCAATTCTTCTCTGCTTTCTTTGAAAATAAATTTCTTGGTTCAATTCTTGGAAATGGGACCTATGTCATCAATTTCCTACAAAACAAACATGAATTCATGTGAAAAGACAATTTTAACTTTAAGATCACAAATGCATGAATGCAGGCCCATCTCTCATGAAATGATGATGAAAATGCATACCATTTTTTATGATTTTATGTGAGTGAACTAATGATGATAAAAAAATTTAATTTTTTCATAAGAATATAAATTTTTACGAAACTTTCCAAAAATAGATTTCTAAAAATGGCAGGTTTCATGAATGTGCCAAAAAAGTGTGATTTTTAAGCAAAGTATGCATAAAAATATTAAAATGAGTTTAAAATGCATAAAATCATTATATCACACTAAATGAAGCTCTTTCAAGTCAATAAGTCCTTAAAATATCCAAAATGTATATAAAAATATGCATTTTAAAGGACCTATCACTCATTATTAACCTCACCAAATTCGTAAAAGTCCCATCCTTTTCTTTGCTGCTCTATTTTGTTGAGGTGTACTTGGAGCAGACAACTGGGATGTCATCTCCTCTTGTTCTAAGTAATCTCTAAATTCTCCAAAGAAGTATTCACCACTATGATTAGATTGTAGTGTCTAGCACTCTTCATAAACGCTTCTTTGTTTCCACCCTATACTCCTTGAATTTCTCAAAGGATTCGGACTTATGATGCATTAAGTAAATGCACTCATACCTTGAGTAGTCATCAATAAAAGTAATGAAATAGTTAAAGCCACCTCTTGCCTGCGCATTCATGGGTCCACACAAGTCAGAGTGAACCAATTCCAATGGATCTTTGGCTTTCTAGCCTTTTGCCAGAAAAGAGCACTTGGTCATTTTCCCCTTTAAACAAGATTCACAGAGTGGAAGTGCCTCCACTTCCAATGAATCTAATGGTCCATTTGCAACCAATTTTGAAATCCAGTTTAGATTAATGAACTAGGCATAAATGTCAAAGATACGTTTGGTTCAATTGTGAAGGCTCCTTTCTCTAACAGAGTAAGGTAATTGTGTTATTCAATTTAGTCAGTTGTAGTTTAGGAGAGATAGGATTAACAATATAAAGATAATCCACCAATGAACTAGAATAAAATGCTTATTGTACTTAATAACGACAAATTTATTAAAATAAATGAAATATCCATTTTGAACCAACTTAGAAACATAAATTAAATTCCTCCAAATGGAGAGAATAAAAACACAATCATTTAAAATTAAAGTCCTATCTCTACAAAAACTTAGATAAACATCTCCTGCTACAACTGTTGCCACCTCGTAGTATTACCCATAAGCAAATAAATCTCCCTATCACTTAGTTGCTTGGTTTTTTGGAACCTCTATAAAGAATTGCACAAACAATTAGTGGCTCCCATATCTACACACTAGGTACCGGTAAATTTTAACCACCAAACATGATTAAATAACTAGTGAATGAAATTTACTTTTATTGTTCACTTTATTGAGATAGGTTCGCCATTGCTTTTTCTAATGCCCTGCTTGTTTACAATGAAAACACTTGCCTTTGAGCTTTTTCAGTCCTCCCTAAGATGCATTGCCCTTTTGAGGAACTGCATTATGATCTTGACCCTTTTCTGTTTATGCTTGCCATTCGGCTTGGAAATACAACCATTTTCAACAATGTGAACACTAGCTGGCTTTTTAGAAGGCCCTCAGTAGCTTGAAGCTCTTTGAGTAATTCCGCTAGAGAAAAGTTGAGCTTGTTCATGTTATTATTTAGGTGAAAATTCTCAAAGGAATCATTTAATGATTGGAGAATGATATCGATTTGGGTTTCCCCATCAATTTCAGCTCCAAGGACCTCTATTTCCCAGAGAAAAGTTGAGCTTGTTCATGTTGTTGTTTATGCGAAAATTCCTAAAGGAATTAGTCAAGGACTAGAAAATGATATTGATCTAGGTTTCCCCATCAATTTCAGCTCCAAGGACCTCTAGTTCATTAAGGTCACCCCTCATTTTTAGAACATAGCCCCTCACAGAAGTACTTCAACCATCTTAGTGTTAAAAAATTATGTCATAGCAACCTGACTAGTAGCCCAATCTTGATTACTAAACTTCTCCTTAAGACTATACATAATGTCATAGGAAGTAGGCAAAGACTAATGCTGATGTTGCAAAACATTTGACATGGATGCCAACATGTAACATCACGCTATCTCATCAACCTTGATCCATTGTTTGTATAACTAGATGGCCACTTTATCGATACAACCATCCACATGTTTCTCTAGGTACATCTTAGTGAGCTCATATTTGTATTCTTTAACAGTTAGCACAATATCTAAGTTTCTTTTCCAGTCATTGTAATTAAGTTCAGTGAATTTGTGTTTTTTGAGAATAATAGTAAATGGAATGAAAGAACCCATTTTAAATCCTGAGAATTACATAATCAACAAAATTATGATAGGTAAATAAACTTTGGACTCAAATAAAAGGAAAATAGCTCCCTTTGCCAATTAATAAAGGAATCTGACGGCAATCTAAAACACCAATGCATAGTATGCTTCGCTGTGAGGACTTTGACCATACTTATTTTGTTTAGATAGGACATAATCTATTAGTTTCATTGTCAATGCAACAAACTGTGCCAAGTAAAACCAAACAGCTGCTATGATTTTGGTCCTATAAATAATAGTAGTGACTCAGATGGAGAGCATATTATTATTTTTAGCTAAATGTACACCATCACTTAATTCAAGGTCCATTATTCTGTATTCAGTTCCACCAGATGGAGAAGTGACCTATACTAATAATTACCCTAAATCATCCATATGAGAGTTTGTACTGGAGATTCCATAATTAACTTATTCGATGAGGAGGAAGACTCCAAGGTCAACACACAAACCAATTACATCTCCTACAAAACAATGATGAAGACCATATGAACTAAAATGTTCCCTCTCCCACTTAGTTATTTAACAGTGATGGTTCATGTAAAATAATTTAATTAAGACCAGTTTAGAATCTTAAAGTAATACGTTACTAGATGTCTCGGTTACCCTATATTTACGCATCATAGCATTGGCGTGATTAATAAAATTTTTAGAACCCATAAAAAAATAGAGTTCAATTTTATTTGCAAATCACATGAACAAGGCTTGATGATATGAACTTTGCTGCCTTTGCTTCCCCTTGGTTGCTTCTTCAATTTAGGTTCCTCCTAAACCATGGTGAAGGTCCCAAATGGACTTGGGGTATATTTGAAAGCCGAGGGTTTGAGAAACTCACTATTCTTGATGGGCCTTGGAGTAACTGATGACCCGATCAAATTGGAGGAAACAATGGAGCTCATGGGCATAAAGAGCTCCTGAAAGACTAAGGCCTTTGATGTAGGAGTAATGGGGTCAATGTTGGAGGCAACCGCTAGGATCCTTAGGTATTGCGTAAAGATTACTACAGAAATAAGTTTAGATGATAATGATTTAAGAGCTGACATCTCTCTGATTTGATCTCGGTCTTTCAATAACAAAAAATCTCAAGACGTTCTACTATATTCCTTCATGCTCAAACTCGCACCAGGGTGTGGAACTCTTCTATTAATTCTCTTTGCTATCAAAAACAACAATTCTCCTATCATGTTTATACTAGAGAGCAATAGTGCATATTTGTAGGCTACAATAGGGACCTTAAGAAGGAAATAAGGAATAGGCTTCTTACGGAAATAGAAAACTTTAATTCGACCCAAATTAGAATCTTAGTTTCATAAATTACAATTAAGTCCATTAAAGAATTATAATTGCACTCCTGTCCTTATTTTCAAAATTATATTTTGAGTTTCTTGTTATTAAATACTTACTAATCTCCTCATACTAAGATTTCAGATACCCACCGATTAAATGATTAATAACATATATATTTAATCGATATCTTTATAATTCCTTAAGACTTTACACTTAAGTTATTTGAAATGTCCGACACAAAGTCTTTGAAATGTCCGACACAAAGTCTACCTGTAGGGTTTGACATAATTAAAACTTATAAGCTTCATCAAGGAGATATCAATAATCCTTATTATGGGATGTAGATTTCGTCAATAAACTAATATCCACCATACATGTAGTGTAGTTATCCAATTTATGAAGATTATTGACCCACAAAAGGTCTCACTCTTTTGTAAATCAAAATATCAAACAATAAATATATGTATCTATTATTTATATCATGATTAAGAGTACAAGCACTCGTAATAATCATTTGGAAGTTAATCCTCTTATATAGTCAGTACAAAGATAATAAACCAAAAAACAGTCCTATTCAATACACACAAAGCATGTTAGCGTAATGAGTCGAAACTATACCATTTCCTATAGCCATCACAAGCCTGCTAAATCATCATGCTACAATCGTATCGATGGTGTATCCAACTCCATCTAGATTGTGAACAATAATAACTTATATTTTATAAGAACCAACAAATAAGTCTTCGGTGTGTAAGCTAAGCTCTACACACCAACTTGTCTACTTTATAGAATAAAAGGCATATATGCATAATAAATAACAATGCAACCATTTGCCCATCCAAATTCTCATTCAAATGGAAAGTCAAACTTTACAATTAAATAAATTAATCAAAGACAAATAAATAAAAGCATGTTTTTAGTATAAATTTCCAATAGTCAGTATGGGCCCCACTTAGGAGCTTTGCAAATGAATTGGTTTGGGTTATGGAGATTTTGAACAATCTCTCCTTAGCTTCATCGAGGGTAATGATTAAAAAACTCATTGGTTTTTTCTACAAAATAAGCCTAAAGGACTATCTTAGTCTTATAACCAACATGCCTGCTTCTAGGCTAGCCAAAATGGTTTATAAATGCTTTCAGAGTAAACATGGTCTCTTTATTAAATGAACCGAAATGGTCAGAAACAAGAATAAACTCAGTCTCATTGTGCTATACTGACCAATCCTAGCTACCAAAATTTTAGCTATATTTCAGGACTGTATGTTAGACACTAGAGTTTCAGATCGAACCAAAGGAAAAGGCACACAAGATCAAGCCTGCACCACATGACAATGCTCACATGGGATCCATTAATGCAAGACTCTAGGCAATATATAACTGCAAATGTCATTGTTCTTATGAACGATTTAATATGAACATTTGTTAGGTTTTATAACAAATTGGTGATCCTACAGCCAGTAACGTAATGCCTTTAGAAAAAAAGAACCAACACTCTTTCAATTGGTACAAGGGTGGTAATTTAATCCATGCACTTGAAGGTAAGAAGTTCATCCACTTAAGTTCATGAGTCTATACAGATCAAAGTGCAAAGTTCTTCCACTTAAGTTCATGAGTTCATGCACTTCAAGGTGCAAAATCCTTAATTTGAGCCATGTCAGGGAACCAAATGAGTTCTTCCACATTGCACTACACACACTTCAAAGATCCCTCCTAGTCATCATGGTCATGAACAAGGTGTTTCTGGAACCAAATGAGTGATGTTAGGTTATCCAGGCAATTAGTAGTTGGGTAAGCTCAATCACTATCAATTCTACATATGTCCCGTAGTCACTAGACATTTTGCACAACGGCCTATAGTCACTACCCATTTTACACAGCAACCCATGTCATTGGCCATTTTAGATAGTAGCCTGTAGTCACATGCTATTTTACGTAGCGGCTCGTGGTCAATGGTTGATAGCAACATTTTTCAGCATATTTTTTTTATACTATTTCACATTTTTTTGGTACTTTTTCATGTCTTTGTGCTTACTTTAGTCACAAATTAGAGCAAATTTGCACATGGACGATGCCAATTTTCTATACTTGGGAAATTATGATGAATGCAAGGATTCAAGTCCACAATTCACAAAACCACACTCACAAAAAAGGGGAAATAAATCTACTGTTCATCATTAAATTCCCTTTTTTTACATGGATTCAATGATCAAATATTGGGGATGCAAACTATTGACAAGTTTAAGAAACTAAAGTTAATCCCTTCTTTTAGTTTCAAATGTGATCCAAACTTAAGAAAAATTCAAAAATATACATGAAATTTTGAAAAAAAATGTAGAAAATGGAAAAGGGAGGTCCATGACTAGGCAGGCTTGGTCACTGCCTTTGGCAATGCTATTTCTTCTCTTCCATCTTTTTCTCTTCTTTAAAATATCTTCAAAGTGGTGTAATGTTCTATTTTGGCTTTTAAATACTTCTGCAATGCATTTTGACGCTTGAAAATTGAGTTTTGATTCACTATGGCCTCTGATAATCATCACTTTAAGCATGTAAAGATTCCAACATTTGTGTTAGTGATTAGACCGGAGTTGCATCCTTACGAAATTATAGTTTTCAAAGAATAGAATGAAACCATGAAAATGGAGTGAACATAACTCTTTGAATGGCCTGCTCTCCTCAAGTGAAAAGATCAAAGAGAACCAAAACTTCATCATTTTGAGCTCTCTCGATGCTTCATGACTTGAAACTTTTACTCTAGATATGACAAAGGTGTACATCTCACTGCAACAAAACCTACTTTGGCCAACGTATAAAGCCACAATGGCAAAATTGAAAAAACGTTGGCAAAATACTTTACCAATGCAAAAAATGTGTTAGCTAGATGTTGGTAAAAGTATGTGGAGAGTACCCTTTGCCAACACAAATAAAAAACATTGGCAAAAGTTAATATTTGCCAGCACAAAAAGGTGTTGGAAAAGTAACTTATGCCAATGCCAACTAAAAACATTGGCAAAAGTTGATCTTTACCAAAGCAAATGAATGTTGGGAAAAGTAGGAAAACAGGTTGGTAAAAAAATTTTTGCCAATGCAAAACAAAACATTGGCAAAAGTTTATATTTATCAACACACTATGGTGTTGGCAAAGTTGGGAAAGAAATTAGTAAAACAACTTTTGCCAACATGACACAGCTTGTGTTGGCAAAAGTAGTTTCAATTTTTTTCCCAAATTTGAAAAAAAATTTCAATAACCTATTTACGGCTATATATCACATCCAAACGCATTAACAACATGGTAAATACAAATTCAAAATATAAAATATTACACATTAATAATGTATTTGTATCCAAATAGTCAACATACACTTAAAACATGTATATCCTAGTGAATAAACAACACAGGTTTGCAAATATCCAACAAGAAAGATAAAAAAAATATCAAAATACATATATCAAAACAAAAAAATGTCTGCTGCTAAACCTAATGTAGCACTCATCATCAACTTGTGTCAAAAGATGCAAAACAACATGAGCATCTTATCAATGAAACAACATATCCAATGCATATGCACATAAACGTTCGTTAACATGAGCAGAAATTAATAAAACAAGGCTTTGGTGATGATATGACAACTAAAAGTAAAGATTGGTACCTATAAAATTAAGCATAATTGGATCATTTAGGCAGAAACATTTTGTATGGATTGGATGACTATGCAGCATGACATGGTTGTACCAGCCCTCAAGTTTCTAAGAGAGTCTAAACTAGCCTTTGCTATTTCCCCCACATTAAAAAAGATTAGCAGGCTCAGCCAAATTAATAGTTAGGGTTTTTTTTTATCAAGTTTTTGTTATGTAGAAAATTTGAAAATGAGCTTTAGTGTTTCTTATATGGCACGTATATGGGAATCAAGTGAAATTTCTTTTAAAGGATTGTTTATTCTTGTTGGCAATGTCAATGTTATATGCTTAAAAATGAAATGAGCCTGTGGCACATTGGGAAGGTTTTTGTTGTTGCAACCTTGAAGTTGTGGATTTAAGTTGTTACCATTCAAAAAGAAAATATTATGTTGATTGAAACTCTTCTCTTGGGCTCATGTTCTCAAATCTAAGAAACCATGTCATTTGGTGAATGATGCTTAATTAACTTTTAACATAATGCTTTATAAACAAATTACTAGCCACCATCATTTCTCCGTCCAGAAAGAACATGATTTGTTAGAATCATTGTCATTCACCATAAGATTAGATATAAATACTACTCAAGATACTTGAACCGCTACCCTCTCATTCCATCTTATAGTAAACACCCGTATGCCAACAGGACATCTCATCTAATATGAGTAATAGTAAAAGCACTAAACATTTAATAGAAATGGAATTCAAAGAAATTAAGGAGAATGGATAAAAGATTTGTAAATTGCTTGCTTAAATTCTAGTTAATGTTAAAAAGGAAATGAAAGCTCAGTCCAACCACAAAGAGCACATAGAAGTAATCAATGTCACTATTGTTATCTTGACTACAATCCTAGGGATGCAAACAATCTGGAGCTGCTTGCTAAATTTTGTCTTTTAGAAACAGCAAAGAACATTAAAACCATTTCCCACACAACAACACAAGAGAAAAACTCCAAGAAAAAGAACCCAATTACTGATATATCTCTCTCATTATCAATAAATATAAAGCCCATTTCCCACACATTAACACAAAGGAGAAAAACTGTAGAGTATGTTAACATACCTCTGCTGCCGGGGGGCTTCAGCTTCCTTCTCCAACTTTATCCTCTCTTCTTCACAACTTATGACAACCTCAAGTGCAGAAATGTTAGATGCTTCAATTTTCTAGGTGAGATGACAGATATCCATGCGATCAAGAATGGGAAGCTCTCTACATCCTATAGTAATGGGAAATGCGAACTTTCCATGGCCATTTAAACGAAGTAAGTGATGATGCCTGAGAAAAGACAATTTCCAACAAAAGATTGTAAGGAGCATATAGAACTAAATAGTAAGATTAGACTCTTCACATCAACATGTTTGCTAGCTCATTCTAAAGAAATAAAAAAAGAGGGGAAACACACCTGCCATAATTGAGCTTAAGCTCTGAATCTACAATGACATCATGACCATGAAAGGTAATAGACACATACTTTATCTGCAACAGTAATGATAGCTTAGTGAGATTGGAAACAATCGAAAGGGCATTCATCTTGAACCTCTACATAATAGATTCTTAACAGGGCACAAGAATTTAATCTCAGATGGAACTAAGCCAGTTGTCAACTCTTCAATCTTAAAATGGTCAAAAAATAGAAGTCATTCATGGATAAGTTCTTCGGGTATAGTCAAATAAAGATGCATCCCAAAGATGAAAATTTTCTTTTTAAACACCATTCGGAATCTACTGTTACTTTGTCATGCCCTTTGAACTCAAAAATGCTAGAGCCAAGTATTAGAAAGCCATGATGAAGATTTTCATTGATATGTAGGATAAGACTGTCGAATGCTACATGGACAACTTAGCCATCAAAAGCAAGAAAACAGCTAATCATCTAGCAGACCTTTGTAAGGCCTTCAGGCAATTGTGAAAATTCAAATTCTGTATAAATCCACTAAAAAGCTTCTTCAGAGTTTCTTATAGAAAATTCCTAGGGTTTATTATTTGAAAAGACAGAATAGAACTCGATCCTAGCAAAGTTAAGGCTATAGTGGAAATGCCTCCACCTTGAATGGTAAAGCATCTCCAAGGATTGCAGGGAAGGTTGGCATGCATCAACAAGTTCATATCGAATCTATCAAGGAAATACCAACCATTCTCTAAGCCAATGAAAAAGGGAGTTGAGTTTATATGGGACAAAGAATGTGATGATGCCTTCCAAAATATGAAAAGGTATCTCTCACCAACCCACTTGTCCCTGTAGCACCTATATTCGGGAAACCATTTATCCTAGCCACAAAGGCCCTAGAACACCCACTTGGGGCGTTACTTTACCAAGAAAATGACGAAGGGAAAAAAGTCACCCTTTACTATCTTTCTTAGATGAGGATAGGAGCGTAACATAAATATTTGCCAATCAAAAAAGAATGCTTGGCTCTCATGTCCGCTGTCCAAAAACTACGGCACTACCTACTATCTCACACGAAACACCTAATTAATCCTCAAGTAAATCTAATAAAAGTGCTAGTTTCAAAGGCCAGAGATGTAAGTGACTGCATAGCAAAATGGCCCATCTTGTTACCAAATATGACCTCAAATACATTCTAGCAAAGGCTATCAAAAGGTAAGCCTTGGCTGATTTCTTAGTAGAACAACCACTATTAGAAGGCCTCGAATTCAAAGTGGAACTATCTGATGAACCTGAGTTCTAGAAATTCACTGGACCATGTACTTTGATAGAGCTTTAAGAAATAATGAGCATCATCAACTGGTAGAAGAGCTGGGATAGTCTTCTACAGTCCAGAAAAGACATATATACCATACTCTTTCTTGATAACCAAGGGATGTTCTAACAATGAAGCAAAATAAATGGCCCTAATTATCCGTCTAGAACTTTTTTTGCAATCTGGTATCGTATTCTAAGAATCTACAAGGATTTTATACTTATCTTCAGACAAATGAATTCAGAATGTGAAGTGAAGAAACCAAGTTTGTTACCATACCCTAAACAAGCTCAGTAACAAGGAAACAATTCACTTTAGTGGAATTCAACTACGTTCCGTGATATGAAAATGCTAAAGCAAACTCATTGACCAATCTAGCGGCATCAATGGCTGTGCTAGAAGGTGATCAAGTTAAGATCTCTATTGTCGAATGGCAGTTTCTACATCCTTTAGAAACCGTCCTAACTCTAGTAGAATGCTTTAGAACAACCAAAAGTCAGATCTCCACTTTCGAGAACTCCTTTCGGGACTAATGGGAGCTCTTCATCACTACATACTGTACAGAGTCCTACACAAAATCCTAAGGTTAGTGCTAGCATCCAAAGGTAAGCTCATAAATTCCAGTTTGACATGCCATTGAAATTGTTCTACCATAAATCATATGATGGGGTAGTGCTTCGTTGCCTATCCCAAAAGGAAGCAAAAGAAACCCTCAAGAAAGTACACACAAACCTTTGTGGAGCACATTTTCCAGGGCCAAAACTACATGTTCAAATTCAAAGACTAGGCTATTATTGGCTGACAGTGGTCTCCGATGCTATGAAATTTGCAAAAGGTGTAGGGATTGTCAAATTCATGGAGACTATATTCATGTGAATTTGGAAATCTTGCACCTAACTTCCTTTCCTTACCATTCGAAGCCTGCAGAATGGACATTGTCGGAAAAATTCACCAACCATCAAATCAGGGACATCATTTCATCTTATTTACTGCAAATTATTTCTCTAAATGGGTTGAAGTAGCACCCTTAAGTGAAGTCAATTTTGTGAAAGCAAACATTATTTGCAGGTTCAGGGTGCCTAGATGGTTATACCATGACAACAGACTGCATTTCAATAATGACAATTTCTATAGGTTCTGCGACATATACAAGATTCAATATTGCCAATCCCAGCTTATAACCTTGAAGCAAACAGCTTGGCAGAAGCATTTAACAAGATAATTTGCAAAATACTAAAGAAAATGGTCTCAAACAACAAAAAGTCATGGGGCACAAAGTTACCTGAAGCATTGTGGACCTATCGGACTATTGTGCATGACCCCACTAAGTCTACACTGTACTTCTTGGTTTATAGCTATGAAGCTGTCATGCCTCGAACCCAAGAATTGGGGATTACGCTAGATCCCAAGGTGCGACACACATAATCCCATAGTAGTCTGTTACATATAAAAACACCTATGAACTGCTACAAGGGAGATTCCACAGGTACGTGTAAGGAAGATCCATAGACACATGTCATTTATTTTACACAATTAAGCGAAAACCTGGAGAATTCACCTATAAGTCATTGTAGGCATTAATAAAACTATATTCATTCATTCATAAGCTAATATAAACTGAAATCCATTAGTAAAACCATCCACATGCACATCTAATACTGAAATACATATCATATGCATAAATACAAAATAGCATATTCATGAATCTCTGACTCCAAAATAACAATGAGGGAGATAGCATAATCTATTCGCAAGTCCAAGCATGACTAAAACCTAAGTAAACCCAAAATGAGCCCCTTTGACACACTACATAGGATGATTAGTAAAAGACATCATCCTCATTTCACTCTTCTGCACCTTGAGGTACCATAGGGGTTCCTTTTGGGGCTGCGTCGATTGCCGAATCGGCACTGGGTTCAGTACCTGTACACCAAGGGTAGCACTGTTAACACGATGGTTAAGAAAATAGAGTACATAAGACTATCATGATGTATCAACTGAATTAGAAATATATTGATTAAAAGAGAGCAATAATCGTAAACTAGGCATGTTGTGCATGAAATAATCATGAGTAACAAATCATAAATAGAAATACCATAACATACTAGTTGGCATCCATATGACTATCTTCTCTCTAAAAGTGAGCATATCATACTGTGAGAAATCATTAATGGTTAGGCTAAGACTATCTAGCTATCCGAAGACCGTTGACTAACTCTTCATACAACTACTACAGTAAAGAACATATTGAATGCCTCATTTGGTCCCATCGAACCTCCAATGGGTACAAGCTAAGTGGTGCCGACTCAATGTATCAAGACCAATCAGAATTCATACTTCCTTATTTATCATACATAGCAATCAACATATTGTTAAACTAAAACATATACCGGTCTTAAGAACGTATTCAATAAAAAATATTAAAACTAAATGAAGTAACTGTTATTCCAATAATGCATACTTAAATGAGCTATTAAGGCTCAAACTGTTAGTTTTTGTGGACTCAATCCATCAGTTGATGTAATAAATTGATTAATTTCTTTATTTATCAATAAAATCATGCTTTGCTTTCATGAGATGAATGTTATTTTACTACTTCATGCACATGACCAATACGTATGACATAATGGTTCATGAGTTGAACCGGATCCCATTAGTATATTAGATGTGATATATGTGCATGGATGAGATCCACACGCAGGAGATATATGTCACAAATCTTATACTTAAAATAGCTTCACAACCAGTAATGAGATTGGGCATCTCATTTGATAAGGTTGCAGCACTTTGATCACTATGAGATAGTGTGATTTATCTCGATCATCAGGATGTAAGATTCTGGATCACGGTGCTGGTACATTGGATGTATTGAAGGACCATGAGATGCACCTTATGGAATTCCATCTCAATAATAAGGTATGCTCTCATAATTCCCTAGCAATAGGCTCTCAATCCTGAGACATTGACGAACTCAAGTTTCTATCTATTCATTTGCTTTGAGTCACCAATGAGTGAGGCCGACTATAGGTTAACACCTCGGTGTCTTGGGTATGTGGTAGTAGAACTGTGGGAACGTTGAATGATCAAGATGGAATCTATCTCTATTATCCCCTTGTGCCAATTAATGGATTTGTCATTAATAAGTGCGCACCCATCTCAATTAAGAGTTAATTGGATGGTACTGATGACTACTGTGATTAATTGGGGCTCAAGGATAATAAGATGTGGAACTTAGATTGGAAGAGACGGATTTATTCCAATTGATCCACGGATATTGATAGAGGGGCCTACTTGTGGTAATTGGGAAGTTTAGGGTCTTCATTGTAATTTATTCCTAAGACTGGAGTGCAATTGCATTTATATAGTGGTGTTATTTGCAATTAACTGTGGGCCCGGATTGCACATGAGATGTGGGGTCGCGGTGTTCCAGTTGGAGCCAGCTTTCTAAGGAATCCCTAGTGGTCCCCACGCTAGCCCAAGTTATTGGAAAATACTAATCCGACTTGGACTCTAGAAATAAGAGTTTGGAAAGGAGAAAGTAGCTAATTGCTTTGGAAGTAAGACTTCTATTTCAATTAAACAACGGAGAGATTTGGAAGTCTATAAAATATCCTTGGACGTCCAAAAGACTCCACCTCACGCCCAAAACCCTTTGGTGCAAGAGTTGCGCGAGTTACTCTCCTCTCCTTTCTTCTCGTTCCTTGGAGTCTCGAGTTGGGATTTTCTCCTGAAGATTCCACCGTTCTTCTTGAGAAAAGAAATCCAATTCGTGGGTCATGAGCGTGGAAGGCTAAGAGGTCTTAAAGAAGTCCATTAGAGCACTGCGGGTCTCCAAAGGTATGATCTACTTCTTCCATGTCGTAGATTATTTTGGATGTTTAGTGCTGGTATAATTTTTACTATACATGGTCACGAGATTGAGGGTAACGCATCCTGGATTGGGTTTTGGTCTTATGGATAGTTGATCCCTGTGTCAAGTGGGTCAAAAGTTTTGAAAATCTATCCACGAGACCCACCTACTTCCTACAATTGGTATCAGAGCCATACCTCATCTCTAATCATGTTAGATCAGTAATCTTGTTCTAATCTTCACATGAGATGCGAAGAGGATAGAGCAAGGGCTATGATAGGATCAGTGATTATTGGGTTTGCTTGCTCTCGTAGTAGATACATGTTTGGAAAGTCACAAAAGGTTTTAATCATAATAGGAGGATGATAAGATGCCATTAAAACATACTGAGATCATTAGAGGTGATTGGGTACAGCAGGAGCCGAATCAGAAAAGAACCCAAATTTCTGGGTTCGTCAGGTCGGTTAGTCAAAGTGACCACTATGGCTATAGAGGTCTGTTGGCTAACCGTAGGGACCAGATCGGCTAACCGTAGGGACCCCCGCCGGGGGCGCTGCCCCCGGACCCCCGTTGCGTAGGGGGTCTTGTATCGTGGTGGCAAAATATTTGGCATCTTGTTTTTCTATTGTGGTTTGGCAACCTAGTTTTGTAAGATGCATTGTTGTATGAGATACTAACTTGCAGGTGATAATGTCCTCTCCATATGACCCACATGTTTTTCTTTCCTTTTAATTACTGGTTTATTCGTGGCTAAGTGTAAAGGGCATCATGGTCTCCTTGGTTTCCCGTGAAAGGGCAAGGCATGGTGAATTTCCCTATAGCCCTTTTATTTCCATGTTTAGACTACCATGTAAGTCTCATTATAGAGACATAGGAATTTATGTATTTTTAAAATTTGTAAATTCTGGAGATGTCCGAAACAAAGAAGGAAAAAGAAGTTGGACTCCTAATCAAAGAGTTTGAAGATTACCAAAAGGTGTTTTGGAGATGCCCAAAGAGTTTGAGGAATCCCAAAGTTTTGGAAAGTCTAGAAGTCCAAGAAGTCTTTTCCGCCTGGGTCATGTGGAGGAGAGGACTAGTCTTTTGTTATAGCACTTTCTATTTATGGATGAATGCTTGTTTTAGAGTATTTCCATATCTGATCCAAACATAGCAAATTCCAAAATTGGTCAAATCAAATTAATTTTTGGAAAGAATTCTAATTAGAGTTGGTGGGCCCATGAGATGGATCTATTGGTAACACTAATTATAGAAATTGAACTTTCCTTAAAATAACTTGACTTGGAACCAATCATTGGTCTTATCATGAGATGAATATATACCTATATTTGATGGACCCATACACCTATAAGGAAATCCTCAACTCTAAAATATTAAGTGGGAGCGGGGCATTTCTATATATATAAAAATCCCCATGGTTTTCCACTATAGGTCCATTGTAAGGAAAGTATTAGCCTTGCGCTATTTTGAGAATGGCCATTCCCCACGGAGGGCTTGTATTTATCTGGATACTGGATATGGATCTCCTATGGATAGTGTTGATGAGACGGGGTGGGAGCCCACTCCCCAAGGAGGAGCTACCCACAACGGTTGTCATGCAATGCTAGTTGGTGGGTCACACTTAACTAAAATAATGATGTAGTATCCCTAAGGATTTGCCTCATGTATTTTAGAAACCAAAGCTAATCGGGAGTCATACATTATTTGGTATGAGATACCTAGATTGTAATGAATGAAGGGGATCATGGATAGTTAGTCTTAATCCAAATTTTGACCAACTTTGATCCGCACCAGTCTAGGAGGTATATGCACTCCCCAAGGAGGCATACCCCGCAGAATTGGGATTCCGATGTATTCTGAATTTTGTGGTTATGAGGATTCCCACATAAATTTGGTAGAATACTAAACCCTAATGTCATTTAAATTCATTAATTGAATGTATGGTTATGTGCTACAGTATTACAAGCATGAATTCAAATACTTTCAATCCACTTGCGACCATCCTCAACCAGAATAAGTTGGTGGGATCCAACTATGTAGACTGGAAACGGAATCTGGATATTGTCCTGACAGCTTCAGGATATAAATATGTCCTTACCAAAAACCCCCTTGAAGAGCCTGGCCCAGATGCATCAGAAGCAGAAAAGGACCTTTACACCAAATGGGCCAAAGACGATGAGATGGCCCGATGTTACATTCTGGCATCCATGTCTAGTGTGCTGCAACATCAACATCAATCTTATAAGACTGCATATGATATGATATCGAACTTAAAGGAGATGTTTGCAGAACAAGGCAGACCTGCTAGGCAGGCAGCCATGAGGGTGCTCATTAGCACCAAGATGGCTGAAGGTACATCAGTACAGGAACACATGTTGAAAATGATGGACTCATTAAATGAGTTAGATGTACTGGGAGCTGCGATTGATGCAGAATCGCAGATTGACATAATCCTTGAGTCACTACCAGAGTCATTCAACAATTTCAAGGTCAATTATAATATGAATAAAATGAATCTGACTCTAGCTGAGCTATCTAGTCAGCTGGTAGCAACTAAAGGGATTATGAAGAAGAAACCAACTGCCTTAATGACAGAAAAGTCAGATGCCAAGTCCAAGCCGAAAGGCAAAGGGCGGAAAGGCAAAAAGAAATCAGTTCCAAAGGGTCCTAAGGTGGAGAATGGTCCAACTGGTGGCGTGGCTAAAGCTAAGGGTTCAGGGACAAAAGGAAAGTGTTTCCATTGTGGTAAGACAGGACATTGGAAGAGGAATTGTCCAGAATATCTGTTTAAGAAAAAGACCCCAGGTATGATTGAGTCACTTATATCTGAAGTTAGTTTTGCAACTGGTACTTCAGAATCCTGGTGTGTGGATTCCGGGGCAACTAATCACATATGTAATACGTTGCAGGGGTTCAGGGAAACCAGGAGGCTAAGTGATGGAGAAATCATTGTCAACCTAGGATCTGACGCTAAGGCGGAGGCTGTTTCAGTAGGAGTCATTACTTTATGTTTTTCAAATAAGAAATTGGTTTTGTCAGAAACATTATATGTACCGTCTTTAAGGCGGAATTTAATTTCAGTCTCTAGTTTGGTGAATAAAGGTTATTCTATTACTTTTGGTACTGAAGTTGTCATAAAGAGGAATGGTACTTTCATATGTTCTGGCAAGGTAACCAATGGACTTTATTTGTTAACTCCCACGATGTATGAGATACATGATACTGAAACAATTAGTAGATCATCATTAAAGAGAAAGTCACCTTCATCTAATCCAACAAAACTTTGGCACCTGAGGCTAGGTCATATAAACCTTAACAGGATTGAGAGGCTAGTGAAAGATGGTATCTTACCTTCTTTGGTGGTAGAACCAATGCCTATCTGTGAGTCCTGTTTGGAAGGTAAAATGACTAAAAGACCCTTTTCAGCTAAGGGTAATAGGGCCAAAGATTTATTGGAATTAGTGCATACTGATGTCTGCGGACCCATTAATGTCAGGGCCAGAGGAGGATATGAGTACTTCATCACTTTCACAGATGATTACTCAAGATATGGTTACATATACCTTATGCACCGCAAGTCCGAAGCTTTTGAAAAGTTCAAAGAATTTCGAGCGGAAGCGGAAAAGCAATTAGGTAAGAGTATCAAGACTCTTCGATCAGATCGAGGAGGGGAATATCTCTCTGCTGATTTTATGGGTTACTTATCAGAAAATGGGATTCTATCCCAGTTGTCTGCTCCTGGTATGCCTCAACAGAATGGAGTAGCAGAAAGAAGGAACCGGACTCTTTTAGATATGATTAGGTCTATGCTGAGTTTCTCAAGATTACATATATCCTTTTGGGGATATGCTTTGGATACTGCAATGTACATACTAAACCTCGTACCATCTAAGTCTATACCCAAGACTCCCCGAGAATTGTGGTCTGGGCGAAAGCCTAGTCTACAACATTTACACATTTGGGGTTGTCCAGCACACGTGCTCAAGGTTAAGACGGATAAGTTGGAAGCGAAGTCGGAAGTATGCACATTTGTAGGATATCCTAAAGGAACTAAAGGTTGGTTATTCTATAATCCCAGAGAGCAGAAAGTGCTGGTCAGCACCAATGCGGTTTTTTCTGGAGGAAGATTATATGATGGACCACAAATTTTTAGAAAAGGTGATCTTGGAAGAGATTCAGGAGCAATCAATTCCAAATCCAAGTATGACCGGACTTGAGGAAGAACCGCCCTTACCTGACCCAGTAGTTACACCAGTACCTCGTCGTAGTGGGAGGATTGTCAGACCCCCTGACAGGTTCTCATTCTTGGGGGAGTCTTATGAAGCAATCCCAGAAGAGCCAGAACAAGATCCCTCTAACTATGATGAAGCAATAAATGACTTAGACTCGGGACGCTGGCAAGATGCTATGAAAGCTGAGATGGAGTCTATGTACTCAAATCAGGTCTGGACACTTGTGGACTTGCCTGCCAATATTAAACCTATTGGGTGCAAGTGGGTCTACAAGAGAAAAAGAGGACCAGATGGAAGAGTGGAGACTTATAAGGCTAGGCTTGTTGCGAAAGGATATACTCAGAAAGAGGGGATCGATTATGAGGAAACCTTCTCGCCAGTAGCCATGCTCAAATCCATCCGGATACTCTTATCCATTGCGGCTCATCTCGATTACGAGATTTGGCAAATGGATGTCAAGACGGCTTTTCTCAACGGCCATCTTGAGGAAGACATCTATATGGTGCAGCCAGACGGTTTTGTAGCTAAAAACCAGGAGCAAAAAGTTTGCAAGCTGCAGAAGTCTATTTATGGACTGAAGCAGGCATCCCGAAGTTGGAATATCCGTTTTGACCAGGCAATCAAGTCATTTGGTTTTTGTCAAAATCCGGATGAGTCATGTGTGTACATGAAAAGTGAAGGTGACAGGGTAGTTTTTCTGGTTTTATATGTCGATGACATCCTTCTCCTCGGGAAAGACATAGGAATGTTGTCAACGGTAAAAGTTTGGTTAGCCAAGACTTTTGATATGAAGGACTTGGGAGAAGCTAGCTACATCCTAGGGATCAAACTCTATCGAGACCGGAAAAATAGGATGATTGGCTTATCCCAAGCTACATACATAGATAAGGTGCTAGTACGGTTTGCAATGCAAGACTCCAAGAAGGGTATCACACCTTTCAGGCATGGAGTGCACCTTTCCAAGGATCAGTGTCCTAAGACACCCGAGGAAAAGGAGCAAATGAGGTCGATACCATACGCTTCGGCTATTGGTAGCCTCATGTATGCTATGTTATGTACTAGACCAGATATCTGTTATGCAATGGGCCTAGTCAGCAGATATCAATCTAATCCAGGACCTGAACATTGGACTGCTGTAAAATGTATTCTCAAATACTTGAGAAGGACTAGAGATTACATGTTGATTT
Organism: Sextonia rubra; assembly: GCA_037013555.1. Taxonomy (NCBI): domain Eukaryota; kingdom Viridiplantae; phylum Streptophyta; class Magnoliopsida; order Laurales; family Lauraceae; genus Sextonia; species Sextonia rubra. Next base: position 74,853,604 of record JASUAD010000001.1, read on the forward strand.
ATAGCAGTGATGAGTTGATTCCAGTCGGATACACAGATTCTGACTTTATGTCAGATAAGGATTCTAGGAAATCCACCTCTGGTTATGTATTTATGCTTGGAGGCGGAGCTATCAGCTGGAGGAGTATAAAACAAGAATGTACCGCTGATTCAACCTCGGAAGCTGAATATGTAGCAGCTTGTGAAGCAGCTAAGGAAGCAGTATGGCTTAAAAGATTCCTTTTGGAACTTGGGGTGGTACCTTTGGCACGACAGCCACTCACAGTTTACTGTGATAGCAGCGGGGCAGTCGCTCAGTCAAAGGAACCCAGAAGCCATAAAAGCCAAAAGCATGTACAGAGGAAGTATCATTTAGTCAGAGAGATTGTGCAGAGAGGTGATATTGCTATTACCAAGATAGCCTCTGCAGACAATTTGGCAGATCCCTTTACTAAGCCTTTGACTACCAAAGTCTTTGAGCAACACGTAGAAGGGATGGGCATGAGATGCAACCCTGACTGGCATTGAGCCCAAGTGGGAGATTGTTAGTTTTTGTGGACTCAATCCATCAGTTGATGTAATAAATTGATTAATTTCTTTATTTATCAATAAAATCATGCTTTGCTTTCATGAGATGAATGTTATTTTACTACTTCATGCACATGACCAATACGTATGACATAATGGTTCATGAGTTGAACCGGATCCCATTAGTATATTAGATGTGATATATGTGCATGGATGAGATCCACACGCAGGAGATATATGTCACAAATCTTATACTTAAAATAGCTTCACAACCAGTAATGAGATTGGGCATCTCATTTGATAAGGTTGCAGCACTTTGATCACTATGAGATAGTGTGATTTATCTCGATCATCAGGATGTAAGATTCTGGATCACGGTGCTGGTACATTGGATGTATTGAAGGACCATGAGATGCACCTTATGGAATTCCATCTCAATAATAAGGTATGCTCTCATAATTCCCTAGCAATAGGCTCTCAATCCTGAGACATTGACGAACTCAAGTTTCTATCTATTCATTTGCTTTGAGTCACCAATGAGTGAGGCCGACTATAGGTTAACACCTCGGTGTCTTGGGTATGTGGTAGTAGAACTGTGGGAACGTTGAATGATCAAGATGGAATCTATCTCTATTATCCCCTTGTGCCAATTAATGGATTTGTCATTAATAAGTGCGCACCCATCTCAATTAAGAGTTAATTGGATGGTACTGATGACTACTGTGATTAATTGGGGCTCAAGGATAATAAGATGTGGAACTTAGATTGGAAGAGACGGATTTATTCCAATTGATCCACGGATATTGATAGAGGGGCCTACTTGTGGTAATTGGGAAGTTTAGGGTCTTCATTGTAATTTATTCCTAAGACTGGAGTGCAATTGCATTTATATAGTGGTGTTATTTGCAATTAACTGTGGGCCCGGATTGCACATGAGATGTGGGGTCGCGGTGTTCCAGTTGGAGCCAGCTTTCTAAGGAATCCCTAGTGGTCCCCACGCTAGCCCAAGTTATTGGAAAATACTAATCCGACTTGGACTCTAGAAATAAGAGTTTGGAAAGGAGAAAGTAGCTAATTGCTTTGGAAGTAAGACTTCTATTTCAATTAAACAACGGAGAGATTTGGAAGTCTATAAAATATCCTTGGACGTCCAAAAGACTCCACCTCACGCCCAAAACCCTTTGGTGCAAGAGTTGCGCGAGTTACTCTCCTCTCCTTTCTTCTCGTTCCTTGGAGTCTCGAGTTGGGATTTTCTCCTGAAGATTCCACCGTTCTTCTTGAGAAAAGAAATCCAATTCGTGGGTCATGAGCGTGGAAGGCTAAGAGGTCTTAAAGAAGTCCATTAGAGCACTGCGGGTCTCCAAAGGTATGATCTACTTCTTCCATGTCGTAGATTATTTTGGATGTTTAGTGCTGGTATAATTTTTACTGTACATGGTCACGAGATTGAGGGTAACGCATCCTGGATTGGGTTTTGGTCTTATGGATAGTTGATCCCTGTGTCAAGTGGGTCAAAAGTTTTGAAAATCTATCCACGAGACCCACCTACTTCCTACACAAACACTGTCAACCCTAATTACCCCTATCTTGGCTCATGGGCTCACACTCAGTAGAAGCTCTGTCTCTGATCTTGCCTCAAGGTTCACCAAGAAGAATTGTACTTGATTAGATTATGTTAAGGGTAAGTATTACTTAGTAATATGAATGCATTTGGGTTAAGTGATTATAAAGGATGTTTACAAGCCGACCCTATGCTAAATAATCCATGTTTCCATGGTTATTCAATATGGTGTATTCAGAAAATGTCCAGTGTCAATACGTTACTGAAAATCTTGGTGTTATATTGTGTAAGCATTGGACACCTCTTTTTTTGCCAACACCCATGACGTGACATCGGAAACCATCTGGAAAATCAAGAGAGTGTGAGTGACAGCTATACACTTTTTCTCCGTAGTGTTTGATTACCATTAGGCTAATTCAGTCAAGGCAAAGGTACCAATTCTAAGGCCCTAGATGGTCTTTGGAAATCCTTAACTTCCATAAGTTCACTAGGTTCTTACAGCTTAGTCGTGCAAAGGTTACGGCTTATGTAACACTCCGAACCCAATTAACCATAATTACGACTAATCCAGTAGGTTATTAGTTAATTAATATCAAATTATTATGACTTACATAGATTTAGTCTTGTTGACTCTAATGGGACGAGTTCAGGTCATGGATAGGTAGTGGGGTTGAGGTTAACCTTAACTAAGTAGTGTAAGTAGTTTTTCATAATTTTTTATTTCATTGTTTCACATTATTCATACAACATATTGACATCATCACATGTGTATCATCAAGCTCGTTAACTTTTATACTTGAATCAAATGTGTTCAACTTCGTTTGTGTTAGTTGGACCCTCATTTGACTTATAATAGATATACAACAAACACTATGGCCCTTCTTATAAACTTTAGAAAAGCTTATGAATAAAAGAGCCCAATTGTACCATTTGAGCCTTTCTCTCTTTCCTGTTCTTTTCTCAGCTCTCTGCTCTAAAACTTTTCTTCTTCTTGCTACTGTTATCTCTATCTGGTCAAGGACTGCATGTGTAATTGGCAGCCTCTAGTTTCATTGTTGTACCTCTTTTTTTTATCTTTCCTCTGCATTTGACTCAACCTCCTAGGTGACAGTTTCCCTTATAGCTCTCTCATCACTATTTAAGGTAAGATTTCCTCTCATTCATTGATTTTTTAGGTTAATAGAGGCAGGAAGACCCTCATCGTCAACATATGCTCATCTTCTTTATCATCTCTTAAATGCATGTCATATTAAGATCAAGTTTAATGTGTATTTATTCTCAAGTTGAATCAATAGTAGGAGAAGTGATTTGACCACAAATTTGAGGCAACTAAAGCTAATTTTGGTGCAATGCATATTGGCATGTTATGATCTTTGTAATTCTACTAAATCATAATGTGCATTCAGCCCTAATGTCCTTGTTCTTCTAAATTTCTCTAGATTTTATTGTATGATGAGGTTTCAGTATTGCTGATGAATTATGAGTCAAATCGCCAAGTTAATATTGGAGGATGACTAAATGAAGTAGGTACATCATAGTGGAAACCATGTTGAAAGGTTCTGAAAAGAATTGAGCCTATGTTGATTTTGCTCTAGAAATTCTGAAACCTATGGCTAAGTAGTAAGCGGATTATAGCTCAAAGTCTCAAGAGACAAAAATTTCAATTTTTTGCTACCGCTAAGCCACAGCTGAGTCATGGAATGTGTTACGGCTAAGCCATAGATCAGCTGTGACTCAACCATAAACACCATCCGGCTAAGCCGTAGGCTATTCTATGGTTCAGTAGTAAGAGCAGGTGAATAGAATTGAAGTTATAACTTGGCCATAGTATAATCTACTAATAAGTTGTAGGTAACCCATGACTAAGTCGTAGAATAAACATGGCTAAACCGAAAGAACCCTAAACTCTAGGATTAATTAGGGACACTTGGAAAACCTTGTAGGGCCTTAGCTCCTAATCCCTCTATCCTAATCACTAGCCCAATGGAATAATTAAACATCATGAAAAGTTTTGAGTGCTAACTTATTATTGTAGTGTGGTTCATTATTTAAGCACCTTTCCATAGGTGTTGGTTTTAGGGACCTTGTTACACTCTCTATTACACAAAGTAAGACCAAGCAAAGATAACTGTGTATCAAATAATTTAAAACTATGTCATCATGGACGGTTAGAAATAGTGGATTACTAGTCTAGGGTTGGTTTGTAAATTTCCTTGATCCTACTAATTTGACTTACATAATGCATATTGATCTCTAGCCATTGCTCTCTATTATCTAAATAAATTAAAATATGATGTTATGACTTGAAATTCTAGTTCTAAACTCCATTAATATATGGTTTCCTTCACAATTGTTGAATTGAGTAAGAAAGAATAGAACATATATGAATTGAAACGAATTGAATGATTTACTCAAATTCAATCCTATGACTCGCACGTGGTCTGGCTCTATTCGGCTTCAACCTTATAATACCCGACAGGGTTGACTTTGGTGTAGTAGATTGTAATATGCCATTGCAGTGTGCCTTTGGAGATTCTAGATGCCATGAACGTAGAGACCCAATCGTAACTTTGGCCGGGTCATTAGTGTTCTCCATGCAAAGATCTCTAGAGGGTGGATATAGTAGATGTATAAGCCAAATAGTAATGTATTTCTTTCATATTGATTATTACAAGCATGCTTATTTCAATGCACAATATGCCTAGTATACTAAATTTCTCTCTATGATCACTCGTTAATGATTCATTTACATACAAAGCGTATTACGTTAGTCATGTTTATACTTGCTGAATATTCTTATTCACTCATTATCTTTTGGTGCTACCAGCTCAGGTCTCTCTTCTGATCTTGCAAAGATCTAGGAGCCTATAGAGGAGACCTTTGAGACCCCATCGGCCTCAACGAGTGGACAGCAGAAGCACTCTGATTGATCCTCCTTCATGGAGAGTGAAACGATTGCATATGAGTCTTGTATTTTGCATTAGTTTCATGGTCATGATTCCTTTTGTATTGTTTATAAACTTTCTTTCCTTTTTGTAAAAACAGGTTACTTGAATAGTACTAACTTTTGTACTATTGGTTGTTAGTATTAACGTTGATTATATATAGTTTCATGAATTAATATCTTGGCAATTTGGTGACCTTTGAACAGGACAAAGTTATTCAGGATGTTGTTAAGCTTCCGCGTATTGAATGCTTAGATAAGTGTCCATTACAAGCACCTCACACGTTTATGCATGTGAATATCCCTTATATAATTTCACTTAGACTCCAGTCTAGGTGTGAATTATATGGGAGTATGTGTCACACCTTGTAATTAACCCTAAACCCTTGATTTTTCAGCTCGGGTTGTGACATTCATATTTTTATGGTATCAAAGCCTGAAGCAGTCATTTAAAAAAAAACTTAGGTATGTAGGAGCATGGTGAGGATACTATAAAATTAAGCGAATATCAAATATTTGACTCTATAGTCTGAATATGTTGATTTGGTATGGGTGGTTAGATGGGCATTTCTAAGTTAGGATTATTTTCATTATTGCAAGAAATGGTATTAGGATCGGGTACTAATAACAACAACGAGGTTAACATGAATCTACTCCTATAGACTACTAGATCTGCTCCTTAATAGCCACCTCCCAATACAGAAGACTATTTTATAATGGTAATGCAAGCAATTCAAGCGCAGTCTCAAGCAATGCAAGCACATATGCAAACTATGCATTCTTTACAAGCGTAGATGGCTTTTATAGTTGAAGGACCGAGTCGGCCATCAGTCCAACCACATGTAGAGCAACAAGTGGTGTTTTACCCTAAAAAAATGATCTAATGCTCTATATGAGAAGTTCAGGAAGAGAGGTGCAATGGAATTCCACGACAAGGAAGATGCTTTACAAGCAAATGAATAGCTAGAGTATATTGATGATATGTTTGATATGGTTGTTTACACCAATAGGCAAAAGGTTTTACTCACTGCCTTTGTGTTTCGCAGTGTGGATAAAAATCGGTGGATAAGTGTAGGAGATTTTTATAAGGGCATGCTTGGTGCTACCATGTGGGAGACTTTCAAGAAATAGTTTAAAAAAAAGGTTCATCCCTGCACATGTGCAGAAGGAGAAAGAAGTTGAATTCATGGCACTGCAGCAACACCAAATATCCATAGCATCATATGTATATACCTTTACTCAGTTATCATAATATGCAGAGGATATGATTAATATGGAGGAGAAAAAGGTCAATAGGTTTATGATTGGCCTAAACCCCATGTAAAAGGATTATATTACAGCTTTCTAAAGGCCAGCTACCTTTGATGATGTTTTAGATAAAGCTTACTTTGCGGAGGCTAATACTCGCGAGAAAAGAGATATGGACTCTAAGAGAAGCACATCCTTTGGTAGCAAATGACAAGCACAGAAAAAGATTAAGGGTGGTCAGGGTAGTCTGAGTAAAACAATTGTGAAGTGTGGCCTTTGTGGCAAGCCACATCGAACAGAGGTATACTGGAGAAATACTAGAGCTTGTCTGATATATGGTTCAATGGAGCATCAAATGGCTCAATGTCCAAGGTACAAGCCCAACCAGCAATCGTGACCCACTGCACCAACTTCTCAAGGCAAATAGCAGTGGCCACATCATGGCTAGAAGCATAACTACTAGAATGACCATGTTTATGCTGCCACTCATGAGAGCGTGGAGGATGATGCTATGGTAGAGGGTATCATTTTTATTGCAAATGAAGAAGCACAAGTATTGTTAGATTAAAGGTCTACATGTTCGTACGTAGCACCTCATTTGGCTGTGAAGCTACGAAAGCCACCTAAGCAGTTACCGTATGTGCTGATATTGTCCACTCCTATAGGCAAGAAAGTGGAGTGTAGATTATATTGTCCCCAGTGCGATGTATGGATCGAGGGTCATCAACTCCCCATTGACTTGGTTTTACTAACAATGCTAGATTTCGATGTCATCCTTGGAATGGATTGGTTAGCGAGATATCATGCCTGTGTGAATTGTTATAACAGGAAGATTCACTTTAATTTGGGTAATGGGTTCTGTTTAGAGGGAAGTAAGAAGAAATCATCTAACTGAGTCATCTCCACATTCAAAGTGGATTGAATGTTCCACAAGGGTTGTGAAAGCTTCGTTGCCTTTATTTCCAAGAAGAAGGAGCTCAAGAAGCTCAAAGAAATCCCCATTGAACAGGACTTTCCGGATGTATTTCCTGATGAAGTCTCAGGTTTACCTCCTTTTAGAGAAGTTGATTTCTCTATAGAGTCATACCTGGTACAGCACAGATTAGCAAAGCTCTATATCGGATGGCTCCTGCATAGTTATAGGAATTGAAGAAGCAATTATAGGATTTGATTAATAAAGGTTTCATACACCCTATTGTGTCACTTTGGGGAGCCCCGATGTTGCTTGTTAAGAAAAAGGATGACACGCTTAGACTGTGTATTGATTATCAACAATTGAATAAGGTGGTGATCAAGAATAAGTATCCACTACCTTGTATTGATGAATTATTTGATCAACTCCAAGGTGCCACATATTTTTTGAAGATCGAACTATGATTGGTTTATCATCAATTAAGAGTTAAGGAAGATGACATTGCCAAAACAGCCTTTAAACTAAGGTATGGCCATTATGAGTTTTTTGTGATGCCTTTTGATGCACCTGCTGTATTTATGGCTTTGATGAAGAGATTCTTTGCTCCTTTCTTAGATTGATTCATTGTGGTTTTTATCAATGATATCTTAGCATATTCAAAGACAACAAAGGAGCATGCAAACCATTTGAGGAAATTACTGCAATGGTTGAGAGAACATCGATTATATGTGAAGTTCAAGAAATGTGATTTCTAGCTTGAGTAGGTAGATTTCTAGGTCATATCATTTTACGAGATGGTTTGGCAGTTGATCCAGCAACAATTGTAAATTGGCCAAGTCCAAAAAATGTGATAAAGATTAGAAGGTTTCTTGGACTTGCAGGCCATTATAGAAGATTTATTCAAGATTTTTCAAAGATATCTACCCCTTTGACAAAGCTAACTCAAAAGAATGTGCCAGTTACTTAGAGTGAAGAATGTGAGATGAGCTTTAAACCTTTGAAAGAAAAGTTAACCACTGCTCCAATGTTAACGCTACTGGATGGGAGTGAAGAATTTGTGATTTATTCAGATGCTTTTAGAGTTGGGCTGGGGTGTGTTTTGATGCAAAATGGCAAGGTGAATGCATATGGCTCTAAACAGTTAAAGGAGCACAAAAAGAACTATGCCAGGCATGATTTGGAGCTAGCAGCAATGGTCTTTGTTTTGAAACTTTGGTGACATAATCTATATGGTGGTAAGTTTGAGGTTCATTCAGATCACCATAGTCTACAGTATTTGTTCGAACAGCATGATTTGAATATGAGGCAGTGAAGATGGCTTGAGTTCATTAAAGACTATGACTTTCCCATCAAACACCACCTTGGCAAAGGGAATGTTGTGGCAGATGGCTTTAGTAGAAAGACAGTAACTCTCAGTGCCTTATTGAATACAATAATGTTCATACAAGATGAATTCAATGGCAAGCTTGTCGAAGTGGAATTGGTGGATGATTCAGTGATGTTTGCAAGTATGCTTACCTTCCAGCCTAAAATAATTCAAGCAATCAAAGACAAATAGCTTGAAGATCCTAATTTGGCAAAGATTAAAGGCCATATAGTAGATATACCAGATTTTCATCTGGAAGATGGTGTTTTGTATTTTAGAAACAAATTGTGCGTATCCGCCCACAATGGTAAGAAGGAGAGTCTTATGACAAATGCACACTATGTTAGATATGTGATGCACCCAGTAACACGAAGATTTATTGGGATTTGAAGGATTGTTTTAGGTAAAACAATATGAAAAGAGAAATAGTAGGCTTCATGGCTAGGCGCTTTATATATGAAAGCTGATCATCAGAGACCTCCTAGTTCCTTGCACCCATTGCATATTTCCCAGTGGATATGGGAGCATATCACAATGGATTTTGTCTCCAGTTTACCCCCAACGAGCAAGAAGAACAATACAATTTTGGGTGATAGTGGATAAGCTAACAAAATCAGCTCACTTCATTCTATTCAAGAAGGGTATGACTTTCTCAGAAATGGCCAAGAAGTTTGTGGATGAGATTGTCAAATTGCATGGTACGCTATTGTCGATAGTTTCAAATCATGACAACAGATTTATATAATCTTTTTGGAAAGCTTTTGAAGAAGCTATGTGTACCAAACTTAGTTTTAGTACAACATACCACCCATAAAGTGATGGACATTTCGAATGCACTACTCAAACTATGGAAGATATGTTATGTGCCAGTGTGCTAAAATTTGACAAAGAATGGAACAAGCATTTATCATTAGATGAATTTGCATATAATTATAGCTTTCATGAAAGCATTAGCATGGCTCCATTTGAAACATTGTATGGTCGTAAGTGTCGCACTCCAATTTGTTAGGAAGAAGTAGGAACTAGAAGTTTATATGGACTAACCATTATTGCTAAAACCACTGAAAAAGTACAAAAGGTGATTGAAATTTGAAAGTATGCAGTTCAAGGCAGAAGAGTTATGTGGATAATCGTAGGAGAGATTTAGAGTTTCAAATTAGTGATTGGATCTTTCTTAAAGTCTCCCCTATGAAAGGTACCATAAGTTTTGGCCAGAAAGGCAAATTGGCTCCAAGGTATGTAGGTCCGTTCAAAATCAAAAGCAAAGTTGGAGATTTGGCCTACCGACTAGCACTTTCTATAGAATTCTCCAGAGTTCACAATGTGTTTCATGTCTCGATGCTTTGTAATTACGTTCGAGATCCTAGCCATGTCATTCGGTATGATGATGTTCAAATTCAACTGAATGAGTCATATGTAAAGCGTCCTCTTTGTATTATGGGCACAAGAGAGCAAATACCGCATATGAGGACTATATCAAAGTGCTTTAGGAGCATCATGGTGCCGATGAGGCAACGTGGGAACCTGAAGAATAAATGGCACAACAATATCATGACTTTTCACACGCGTATGTTTCATTTAGAGGACTGAATGATTCCTAAGTGAGGGAGAATATAACACTCCGAACCCATTTAAGCATGATTATGGCTAATCCAGTAGGTTATTAGCTAATTAATATCAAATTATTATGACTTACATAGATTTACTTTGTTGAGTCTAATGGGACAAGTTCAGGTCATAGATAGGTAATAGGGTTGAAGTTAACCTTAACTAGGTAGTCCAAGCCCTTTTTTGTAATTTTTGATTTCATGGTTTCTTGTTATTCATGCAACATATTAACATCATATGTGTATCGTCAAGCTCGTTAACTTCAGTACTTGACTCGAACGCATTTGACTTCATTTGTGTTAGTTAGACCCTCATTTGACTCATAATAAAAATACAATAAACACTATGAGCCTTCTTATAAACTTCAAAAAAGCTTATGTATAAAAGAGCCCAACTATACCAGTAGAGCCTTTCTCTCCTTCTAGTTTTTTTCTCTGTTCTCTTCTCAAACACTTTTCTTCTTTTTGTTACTATTATCTCTATTTGCTCAAGGATTCCATGTGTGATTGGCAACTTCTAATTTCATTGTTGTACCTTTCCTTTATCTTTCCTTTGCATTAGACTCAAGCTCCTAGACGACAGTTTCCCTTATAGCTCTCTCATCACTATTTAAGGTAAAATCACCCCTCATTTTTTATTTTTTGTGTTAATAGAGGCAGGAAGACCTTTATCTTCAAGATGCACTCATCCTCTTCTTCATCTCTTCATGCATGTCATCTTAAGATCAAGTTTAGTGGGTATTTCTTGTCAAGTTAAATCAGCAGAAAAAGAAGTGATTTGAATAAACTCTAAGGCAAATATAAGCTATTTTTGGTTCAATGCATGTTGATATGTTATAATTCTAGCAATTCTACTGAATCCTAATGTGCATTCAGCCCTAATATCCTTGTTCTTCTAAATTTCTCTAAATTCTACTGTATGATGAGGTTTCAGTATTACTAATGAATTATGAGTCAAAACACCAAGTTAATAGTGAAGGATGACTTAATGATGTAGGTACATCATAATGGAAACCAAGTTAAAAGGTTTTGAAGAAAGCTGAACCTGTGTTGATTTTGCTTCAAAAAATCTAAAGGTTACGACTAAGTTGTAAACAGGTATCGACTTAAAATCCCGAAAGCTGAAAATTTCAATATTCTGCTATGGCTAAGCCATGGCAAAGTTATAGAATGTGCTATGGCTAAGCCGTAGATCAACCATGACTCAGCCATAGACGCCATATGGATAAGCCGTAGGCTATTCTATGGTTTAGCCGTAGGAGAGGGTGAATAGAATTGAAGCTAAAGCACAGTTGTAGTGTAATATACGACTAAGCCATAGGCAACCCATGACTAAGCTGTAGAATAAACACAGCCAAAGGACACATGGAAGACCTTGTAAGGCCTTAGCTCCTAGATCTCTCTACCCTAATCACTGGCCTAATGGAATAATTTAACATCATGAAAAGTCTTGAAAGCTGAGACTTATTCATGTAGTGTGGTCCTTTTGTTAAGCACCTTCCCATGGGTGTTGGTTTAAGGGACTTTGATACACTTTCTATTTCATAAAGTGACACTAAGCAAAGACAACTATATATCAAATAACTGCAAAACTACATCATCATGGACGGTTAAAAACAGCGGATTACTAGTCTAGGGTTGGTCTGTATATTTCCTTGATCCTACTAATTTGACTTGCCTTATGCATATTAATTTCTTGTCATTGCTCTTTATTATCTAAATGAATTGAAATAATCATGTTATGACTTGAAATTCTAGTACTAACTCCATTTATACATGGTTTTCTTTACAATTTTTGAAGGAATAGAATGTATATGAATCGAAACAAATTGAACGATTTACTCAAATTCAATCCTATGACTCACATGTAGTATGGCTCTACTCAGCTTCAACCTTATGATACCGGGTAGGGTTGACTTTTGGTGTAGTAGATTGTAATGGTACCACTGAGTGTGTCTATGGAGCTTCCGGACTCGATGAATGTAGAGACCCAATCGTGCCTTTTGCCAGGTCGTTGGTGTTCTTAATGCAAAGATCCCTAGAGGGAGAACGTAGCAAATGTAGAAGCCAAATAGTAATATATTTCTTTTATATTGATTCTTACAAGCATGCTTATTTCAATGCATAATATGCCTAGTATACTAAATTGCTCTCTATGATCACTCGTTAATAATTCTTTTAGATACAATGCGTATTACCTTAATCATGCTTATACTCAACTGAATTGTTTTATTCACTCGTTGCCTTTTGGTGGTATAGGCTCAAGTCCCTTTTCCGATCTTATGAAGATCTAAGAGACTACAACGAAGACCTTCAAGACCCCATCAGTCCTCAACGAGTGGATAACAAAAGCACTTTGACTGATCCCCCTTCACGGAGAGTAAAACGATTGTATATGAGTCTTGTATTTTGGATTTAGGATTTCATGACTTTGCATTAGTTTTATGGTCATGATTCCTTTTGAATTGTTTATAAACTTTTTTTCTTTTTTGTGAAAACAGGTTACTTGAACAGTACCGACTTTTGTACCACTCTTTGTTGGTATTGGTGTTGATTATTTATAGTTTAATGAATTAATATCTTAGGAATTTGGTAACCTTTGAATAGGACAAAGTTATTCAAGATATTGTTAAGCTTCTGCGTATTGAATGCTTGGACAAATATCAGTTATAAGCACCTCACATGTGTAAGCATGTGAATATCTCTTACATATTTCACTTAAACTCCAGTCTAGGTGTGCATGATATGAGAGTACATGTGTCACACCTTGGAATTAACCCTAAACCCTTGATTCTTTAGCTCGAGTCATAACAGCTTAGCCATGTGTACAAGGTTTTTAACTAAATTCTTCGATAGTTACGGCTCAATCGTGTTTTGTCCTATAACTTAACTGTATGAAGCTTACGGTTGGGCCACGTCGTGGTGATGACTTAGCCATAGTGCACTCCATAACTTAGCTGTGGGGTCAGCTATAGAAGATATGTCTAGTTTGGGTTTTTTAAAATGCTAGCCATAAATAGCATACGGCTTAACCGTAATTCATTTCACGGCTTGGCCATTGGTTAGCCATAGAAGAAAGTGTAAAAATTTGGTCTCCGGATTCCTAGCCATAGTGTACTTATGGTTTAGCCATGTAAGCTTCATTTTTTCTGAAGCTGTTTCTGAAATACAAGTTCAGTACAGAACTTTTTAGGTTTGGTTCCAATTTCTCTTATGCATCCTACCATTTTATACTCTAAGTTATATTTCATCATAATTGGGTCCTCATTCACCTAATCCCTTCATTCATTATCAAATTACCTTCGCTAACTTAAGAATATCATACATTTTCATAATTAAGTGTGTAAGAGCTATAACATTGCATGAACATGGAAATTCCTCAAGAATTAGCATAGAAAAACATACATGCAATAATACACACTCTTATACTTGCCTTTAATATAGTGCTTTACCCAAATCAACTTCTCCATTGGTTTGATGATGGAGAAAGCCTCAATAGAAGATGATCCTATTACATGCAAAGGCATGCAATGGGTGAATTGAGTAGGAAATGCATGCATGTTGCTTATTTGGGTCTCTTTGACTTATTTGAACTCAAAGCAACTAAATGGTGATGGAATCCTCACCTTAAAGAGCTATAGAGGAGAAAAGGAGATGGAATGGAGAGATTCAAATGGGGAAGACAAGCAAGAAGATGATGAGGACGACAATGAAAGCCTTGGCTCCAACATGCAACAACTACAAGATCAATTTCCAGCTCCCAACATTAAAGAAAAGATGAGAGGAGAGTGAGAGGAAGAAACTCAGCAAGAAGATTAGAGGGAAATGAAGATGGAACAATGGTTTGTTCCTCTTTAAGTCAAATTTTCTAGAATTTTGCATGCAAGTTTACTGTTTTGAGGAAATTACAGTTTGAGTCAATTGGGACCTTGGTTGGGCCAAAATGGATCTAAATCAAGTTGGGCCAAATACAAAAGTTGATCCATAAGATAAAATGCACATGATGCAAATAATTTAATGCCAAAACGATGCAAACCATGTAGCTCTAAATTACTTGAAGGTCCTTGATTACCTAAGTAAGGTTCAAACCCGACCCAACTACCTATCCAGGACCCAAACCCAAGGGGATTTGAGTTGGATTAGTCTAAATAAGCATCAAATAAGATAAAACAAAATCAATTATTATAAATTGAGATTAGTTTGGATTTGAACCATATAGAAGCAGTGGTGCCCCTAGAAATACAACTCCCCTCCTTTTGCGTGGCTTTCGCAGAAACACTCACATAAGAGGAAAATGAAAAATTGGGACTTTAAGAATTCGAAAGTGTCAATAAAAAATGGTTGGTGGCGCAATAAAGTATTGAGTTATACTAAGCTCGAATGGCTAAAGCCTTTGACAAAAAGGTGAAAGAAAGGTCATTAAAAAGGCAACTTAGTTCTATCCGTAAGAACACTAATCACACCAACTCATAAATCAAAAGGAAAATTGGAGCCAAAGTAAGAGGGCCTTTCATCATCGACGAGGTCTACTCCAACGATGCCTACACTGTCCTTACCATGAAAGGAGATCTGTGTATAATGCTAGTTAATGGAAAATTTCTGAAGCAATATTACTATAATGCATCTCTTCCCTCATCGGTAGGACATACAAAATTAGCGGGGAATAATCTACAAACCCTGAAGAAAGTCATACAACAAAACACCGGGAAAAGTCCATACATAGATCCTTCTTAATGCCATGATAGTCAATACAAGATACCAGCCAACATCTACTCATTCGACCCCTTTCCGCGAAATAAAAAATGTAGGCCTGGGACCTTGGATAAAGTCATACCTTGACCAAAGCCTATTTATAATCTAGTTATACATACTGAAAGTTTTATAAGGTTCTAGATCTCTAGATTGCAAGTAAAATAATATGCAGCAGAATAAAATAAAGCAAAATAGCAAGCAAAAAGCAATCAACCACACAAGTAGAAGACACGCACATTTTTACTTGGAATCCCTATGGGAAAATACCATAGGCTCCAACATACTAATCAAGCACTAATTTCGAGCAATTACAAGATATATTCACAACCTTACATGGTCAGTCCCTCAACCATAGGATGTGGTTTTTCATGCAAGAATCCACGACACGACTCAACCCTATGTGCCCTGCTCTCTGCACTTGATCCACAACACCTTGTCTTCAACCGATAAATAATCTACTACAAGGAAGCAAAGGTAGCAAACTCTTAAACTAGAAGCCTTCAACAAACTCTCCAATCAAAGTTCTAGAGGGAAATGATGATCACCAAAAAGTATTCTCAACTTAGAATATAAGATCTATGCTTTAGGGTAAGAGAGAAACCATTTTTATAACCTACAATTTGTGCCTCATAATGATAGCCTTCTAGAACCAAACTTAAGAAACCTAGTACAAATAGAAAATACTTTCACAATAAGAAAAAGGGGTTATTTTATGACACCTGATTGATCAAGCAATGGTCCAATCGATTAACTATCACCTCTGCCTCTAATTCAATCGATCATATATCTATTTGATCGATCGAGCACCTTGTATTCTGTTTTTCTGAATTTCTTCTCTTCAGTTCTTCTGGCAATCCATGCTTCATCCAAACTATAAAAAACATAAAACACAACCCATATGGACCCAATTTTTGTCCAACCCATGAATTATCCAATAGAAAAATCATTACAATCTCCCCTTTTGGCAATTCATGACAAAACTTTTTATAAAATCAATCTACTAAAAAATAAAGCCAAAATTACATTGAGTACATTAAATTACAAAAAATATTGAACCATCAACTCTATACCTATTGCAAAAATAATTTGAAACCATCTACAGCTCCAACTGTCTTTAGCTCCTCCTGAATTCTTCATTCTCCCCCATTTTGTCTATAATTAACAAACTTAATGATGTCAGCATATAACATAATTGTCAATTAGGATCCTGTAGTAGCTACCCTTCAGTTGTGACTCGCCCTCAATGATATCCACGTAGAAGCTGGGGGTGGGAACTTGATCTTCTTGATCAAGGGTTTTTAAAGTTTGGTATTCACACTTGCGAATTTAAGAATTTTAGCATAGTGTATACCAATACATTAAGCAGACCATCTTTCTTAAGTCAAATGGCTTTGGTCTTGATCTTTAACTCAGACAATTACTTCTTCCATTATGTATTTTTTGGTAAAGCTTTTAGCTTATTGCAATGGTCGAATGTGTTAATTGATTCCACAATGAGGACACGCAAATGACAATTTAGGACTTGACACGGTCTTCTTCTTTGACCTACTCTCAATATTATTTGTGCATGTAGTATGTGGAGTAGCTGATTCAAAAGAATTTAAATGAAAACTTTTATTAGAGATAGTTTTACGTTTAGCCCTTGAAGTGGATGCACCTTGATCATAACCAAGACCATATTTGTCAATTGCCTATTTCTGATTACACAAGATGTCATCAATTGTTAGAAAACAAGCATTCATCTTGTTAAGCAATTATTTTGAAGCATTTAGATCTAACAAATTCATCTTCAGCTTGCCTTTCAAGTCAGCATTCTCAAATTGATAAGTGTGTAGCTTTTTTTTTAATTCTTTCATCTGTTGAGTAAAATTCTCCATAATCAGCAAATTCTGCTTTTGATCTATAGTAGTGAACTTATTAATCAAATCATTCTTATGATTATCAAAGAGTTTTACCTTATCATAAGCTCTAGCTAATTCAGCTTTCAGTGAAAAAATATATTCTTTTGCAATTTACTAACTGATTGCGACCTTCTAATTCATCTTGCCAATCTTCATAGATTTTTGAAACAAAATATAATATTTTTCCTTCCAATTAGTTTCTTCCTCTAACTCACTAATTTCATCTTCAAAATCAGCTTTAGATGAAACAAAAGACAACCTAGCCATGAAAACAACATACTTGGCACTAGCTATGTCAAAAAGTGAATTTTTTGAATCTTTATAATCATCAACTTTATAACATCGCTTCTTTTTAATATTTGTACACTCAAATGGTCTATGACCTAAGTCTTTGCTTTCAGTGCATTGAATAGATCTAGGGTTTTTCTTCTTGGACTCGGATTTGAGCATCTTCTTTAAGCTAGATTTATTATCATTCAGAACACAAGGCTTGGCTGTAAATGTGCCTTCCCAATTGAATTCCATTTTAGAAATCTCAAACGATCTAACATAATAGATTAGTGTAACCTGCTCTGATACTAATTGAAAGTTTACAGGGTATTGGATTTCTAGATTATAAATTAAACAATATGAAAAAGAATAAAATAAAGCAAACTTATAAAGAAAAGAAATCAAACACAGAAATAGAAGACATGCAGATTTTTACATGGAAACCCCTATGGAAAAAACCACGAGCCCCAACAGACTAATCAAGTTCAAATTTCGAGCAGTTAAAAAATATACCCACAACATTACACAATCAATCACTCAAACACAAGATGTAGATCTTCTTGCAAGAATCCATGACACGACTTGACTTTGCATGCCTTGTTTTCCACTCTTGATCTACAACACCTTATCTTCATAAGATAAATAATCTTCTACAAGGAAGTAGAAGCAGTAAAACTTTAGAACTAAAAGCCTTTAACAAACTCTCCAATTAAATCTTTAGATGAAATGGATGATCTCTAAAGAGTATTCTTAACTTAGAATATCAGATCTAAGCTTTAGGGTTAAGAGAGAAACCCTTTTTATGACCCAAAGTTCATGCCTCATAAGGATAAGCCTTGTAGGACCCAACTTACTAAACCCGGTACAAATAAAAAATATTTCTAAAATAAAAAAGTGCTATACGCCATCCAATCCATTGGGCAATGGTCTAATCTCATGTATCACCTCTGCCTCTAATTCAATTGATTGGATATTTGCTCAATCAATCGTGCACCTTGGATTCAGTTTTTCTGAATTTCTTCTCTCCAGTTCTTTTGGGGACCTAAACTTTAGTACAAACTATAAAAAATATAGAACACAACTTATATGTACCCAAGTTTTGTCCAACCCATGAATTAGCCAATACAAAAATCCTGAGACTTACCAAACTAACCAAACTCTTACAAAAAAGAGAAGAGAGAAAAAAAAAAGAGTAGATAGAATTATTCACAAAAAACCTTTAACAATTCAAATCTATGTTACAACAAGAACTCATTATATAAAGAAATGCTTAATTTGTTCCAAGAAATTCTTAAGTCTTGTGGTGGTCTACTAGTTGAGCGAGCAAAATAAGCCTGAGCATCGGTTTCAGGAGCAGCCTCAATAATTTTCATTTTAAGAATCTCTTTTATGAATTGAACCAAATTATTCAGTTCAGCTTCCCCAGTGATAACTCATCATCGGCGCATCAAAGCTTCTCACCTATTGCTGCCTGAGCTACTTCTTCTTTCACATAGGTTGCACGAAGTTAGACTAACTTCTTCTTGGTGTGGTCAACCTGCTTTTTCAATGAAAATAATGAATTTCTAAGGAAACTTTCCTTAAGAGAATCACCAATTCGTGATTGCTTAAGTTCAATTACTTTCCGTTCAAGGGCTCTTCTCTTATCAAGCACCGCCCTTTGATAAAAATTAGATGGATCTTGGCTGGCTCATACCTGCTAAGCTCCTACCTCCTCAAAAAGACCATGAAAAACGGCCGTTAGAGGATGTACGTCCATCATACCAGCTCCTATCCCCAAAACCAAATCAACTAAATGCTTGAAGGAGCAAACAAACTTGATATCACCAGAAGATAGCGCACTTAGAAGGCCACCAAGGGGAAATTGTCACGCCCCCAAAACTGGGCCTGATCCAAACCCGGTTCCAGGGGTGTGAGAATTGGGGCTAATTAAAAATTCTTTTAACATAATCAATACGAGCCCCAATTCCGGGTGGATCGAAGTCCTTCGTGAGGCTATGCTTGGTGATCAAGCAACCATAATCACACGCGGAACTAAAATCCATACTCATCGCAGACGGATATCACATAACAACCATATAACAAATCTCATTAATAATAAAATCAAGGTCAAGTGCTTCGAAGCATAACAATTATAGTTGTAATTTCAAAACAAATAAATTTAATTAAATAAACTAATGGCCCAAAAATAGCCTTATTACATAACCTAAAGTTTTCGAACTCTGCACCGCACTAGGACACCTCAGATGATGTCATCGGTGCGCCACTCAACAACTCCGCCACCTGGTGGAATTTCCTGCGTAGCCTGACCCTCTGGTTCGGCCCCTGTAACGGAACCTAGACACCAAAAGTAGTGGATCAGATTGACATAATCTGGCAAGAGGGTAAGTTGCAAATAATGGATTAATCAACTGAATTAAACATAAGTATTTATTATGATCCAAATTATATCAGATGCAACCCCCAATGGCATGAATGCACAGAAACGGCTATTCCCGCGGATAAATATATAGAAACGGGTAAATCCCGCATTCAGATAACAGAAACCCGTAGTCCCGCAGATAATAATAGAAACGGGTAATCCTGCAGATAATAACAGAAACGGGTAATCCCGCAGATAATAACAGAAACGGGTAATCCCGCCGATAATAACAGAAGGCACAGCTGTATACTATTATCCACAGTACACGCTGACCCGATAGTGTACGTCCACCTCCGAACTGCAGTCGGTCAGATATATATATACAAATATACATATTTACAAATACATACGTATACCGATGCAAAATGAACCATAATATGAAACCCTTCATCCCAATATTCAATCTAATATCATTGTGAGTATTTAGAGTACTTAAATTTGAAAGTGTATTATGAACGTGTGTCAATTCAAATTCTTTGAGGGTAAGCACTAATCCACCAACGGTCAAAGTTAGATAAATATGCACATGAGAACTAACTCTTTATCACAATGGAAATATGAGTCCATGATGCCGATATACTACTTTTGGTGCCTATCATGTGGTGCATCCCAAACCTCACATTCCCATTCTGCATTTAGTCTAATTCTCATGTGAACATTCAACTAACATTCCTAAAGGACATAATTCATCTAATCCAATTATATATAATTAGTGTGTTTTACAAATTAGGTAAAAGATGTTCAACTTCTGAATCCAAAGTTAAATCAAGTCATGATAAAAAAGGAAAAGAAAATAATTAATTCCTTAATATCATTGTTGTGTACAAATACACATTATCATTTTATACAAAACAAGAGGTACAATTTTCGGATCCCAAATTGAAATCTAACTCAATTAAGAACCCAAATTAAAATTATAAATGTATTCTATATACAGTTTAATCGCTACCAGATACATCTTAGTTTATTTCAAATCAATCTAAATAAATATTAATCAAAATTTCATAATTCTCAATTAAATTTATAAATAATCCAAGATACATTTTTAATAACGTCGAATTAAAATTTAATTTAATAAAATCTAATCTCCATTAAAATACTAAACCATTAATCAAAATATAACATTTTAATTCTTTATAAGAATATCCTAACCTAATTATTTATTTAGTAATATTGTGTATGAATATATATATTTAATAATATTTTTTTTTGAAAAGAAAATGGGCTGACGGCCCAGACCCACACCCGGGCCCGCCAGGCAGTCGGCCCAGCCCATCTAGGCCGGGCCGCTGCACAGCCGGCCCAGGCCCGGCCTGCTGCCCAGCAGCAGTAGCTGCCAGGCGGCAGGCACTGCCAGGCATGCCAGGCAGTGCCGCTGCCTGGGCAGCAGCTACACGCGTCCAATCATTTTTTTTTAAAAACATAATCAAATGCTACATTTATGAAAGAAGAAAAGATCAAATCTCTGAGATTAATCGCTAAATCAAGTATAAAATCTAAGCAAAGAAATCACACAAAAGGTTTAAACCTAAGTGAAGAAATCCTACAAAAGAGCATGTTAACAAGAAGTAACTAAAACATATTGCAAGAACCAAAACCCATGGTTGCAGCTATCCACTTACCTGGATCTTGAAGCCAAAGTAAATCTGAAGATCAAAGCTTGGAAGAGCCCACCTTAGTTTCCCCCTTAGATAGCCTCTAGGGTTTTGGTTGAAGAAGAGAGGAAGAGGGTTGGAGAAAAGGGGGAGAAACCCTAAGAGTAGAGTTTATATAAGAGAGGGGGTTTTTTCTAAATTACAAGGAAGGGCCCCCTGCTTTCTAGTGGGTTTTAAGAAATTTCAAAAAGAGTCCTCTGGCCCAAAAACGGTCCATTAACTCAGGCTCAATTGTGTTAAACCGATCTATTTGACCCTCTTAACCCAACTCAAACCCGACAAACCGGTATGACCCAATATAAAAATTCAGGACTTGATAGAAATCACATGGAATCTTTTACAATATCAATAGAATCTAAGTCCTCATTAATGGTAAACTTCTTGCAAGGATTTACAATGTCAATAGAATCTAAGTCCTCCTTAGTGCCGTACTTCTTATAAGGAGGTTCACCTTCCAACGAATGGCTCAAACCAACTATGACGGCCTGGGAAGGAATGACAGTATCTTCAGAAACCAACTCTAAATGAGTTGCAAGATTCATCCCAACGTCAATAACAGCTACACTCGGCACTAGAGATTCGGCTAAATGCTTTCTCTTTAGAAAAGTTCCTTTGTTGTTTCGCGAAATTTCGAAGGCTAGAGAAATACCAATACCTCCTTCAATTCGAACCACTAGGGAACTTTCAAAATTAGTGGCTTGAAGCTACGGTTGAACCCCCTCTATGCTGTTAGCCTTTAAGGTGCCAGTGTTAGAAGCTTCCTAACCTAATCTAGCTATCAGCATCAAAGCATCCATATTTTAAGTCAAGGGGAGAACTCCATGACCAAGCCCTCTTTGCGAGACCCCTTATGTATAACATTAGGACTCGAGTTAGTGAATCCCATGGCCACTATAGGGTCAACTCCCTACTTGATAGTTGTTTCCTTAAAAGCCACCGAAGCAGGCTCATTGATCGCAGTAGGAGCTTCCTTATTTTGTATATCTATAAACTTCGATATGGCTTTAACCTATGGAGTAGCTTTTTCAAGTGCAACACAGGTGGCCACAATAACTGCCTCTTCCTTGTCAGCCTTCATAGGTGTCGGACTTTGAAACGATGATTGTCCTTTTAAAATATCCCTCTCAAGGCATTTAATAAAGTCTTTTATGAAATCGCTTGCACCTGAAAGCCCCCGCTAAGAAGAACTTTCATCCAAGACAGTTATTTCAATTTATGTTGCTCACCTTTCACAAGAAGCGACTGCTCATGCACTAAAGTGGTTTGAGTCTTAGCTCAACTAACGGATTAGCGACCTGTATAACCCAATCTGGCTATGGCTCTAATTGTTCTATGAGCAAACAAGGACAAGAAAAACCAAAATTAAAGAAAAAGCAAAGAAGAATCAAATAAGCAAAAGACCGTTGGTTAAGGGAGCTGATTAATGGAAGGACTCGTGGCCAATTCTATCAATTAAGGCCTCTAATCTCAAAACTCCAATTGCAAAGTTATTTGATGTAGTAATATCCCGGTAAGTACGGGGTCAACTCCACATGAAGCAAATATGGTTAGGTCCTTTCCAGCTTAACAAAAGGGTAAACTAATGAAATAAATGATTTCTAATTCTAAAATTGATCCAAAACTTGTTCCTACACTCTAATCAATGCAACAATGCATGATATGCGTGAACAACTCAATCCTAAAAAATTAAAATACTAAGATGCATGCTAAAATTCTTCTCAATGTGAAACAACTTGTATACATGCCTTTTTCAAGGCTCCGTACAATTGACCTAAAATGATATAAACCTAAACCTAATAGATGGAATCTAATGATGCATGTTTCAAACAAAGCAAAAGAAATCAAAAAAGAAATTTAAAGTGAAGAAAATATGCATGAATAAAGATTACTAATACAATCTGAAACTGTAGAATTTCTGCACACAGGTAGTCTATCCACTTTGTGTTCTAGCCCTTTGTTTTCGAACTTTCTGAATTCATCTTCACTTGAAACTTAGGGGCTTGAAATTAAACCTATCAAAGTTCAATTCTACCAGTTCTCACATAAAAATTCAGCAATTTAATAGGCTAATCAATTCCAAATTTTCGAATAAAAAACCTGTCATGTTGCAGAAATCTATATGCAAACTGTTTTACTAGTATGTGTTTAAGTGATTGAAAATCTAACTTCCCAAAATCTTTTTTTCTCTGAAATTCTTATGGTTAAAGTTTATTTCATTAATCAACAATTTCTACAAATTTAGGAAAAAATAGTATCACTGAGTAGAGTTTTAAATTACCAAGATTCATACTAAAAGCACTACTGTATGTTGTCTTTTTGTGCATCTCTATTTTAATCCGAATTTCAACCTTTTATTTTTATTTAAAACTAATTCCATCCATAAGTTATACAATATTTGAACAAAAAAAAAGAAAAAAAGAAAAGCACGAAAACAAGGAATTTAAATGTGGTGATTTTACAAGAATTTAAATATAGTAAACTTGAATGTAAATGTAGTAGACAAGAATTTAAATGTAGTCAAAGTAGTTCAAGTGGTCCAAGTAGTAGATTTGCTATCTCAAGATCTAACCACTCACAAAATTCATCCATCAACTAGAACATAATCCCAAAGACTTGAGTCATTAATCCAAGCATATCCATGAGTATTATAATCAAAGTATAGAGACAAACCATGCAAAAGAAAGATCTATAAGAAAGCATAACTTTACTAATGAAGTGATCTTACAAAAAATACATAAATTGATATAAAAGATGCTACTTACACAAGGATGAGAAGCCTCTTCCAGATGGAAAAAAAAAAAAACCAAAGGGTGTAGTATGATTTCCAGGCCAAATCTCCATGAGGATTTCAATGGAGGGAGAAAAAGTTGAAGAAAAAGAAGTGTAGTAGTAATTCTAGAGAGAAGTGGTCTATCTTCCCATGAAGAGTATGGGAGGCCAATGCCTTTAATTTATAGGAGTTGAGAGCCCCTTGTTTCTCTCCATAAATCCTACTTTGTAACAAAGATCTCCTTGAATTGGTAAGTCCTCTTCTTGGCCAATAAGTCTTCCAAGTTTGAGATGAGATAAGATTCTTTCTTTTGCTAAAATTCTAAATATATCCACCTTCTGAATTTTAGCTAACACTTGCCAAAGGATAGGGTCCACCTTTGATGAGACAATCTCAATCCCAAGTAGAAAAATTACTGCCATCTTCTTGGTATTATAACTTTCTCATTTCAACTCCAAATTGTACAATCTTGGGCTCCATGGATATCTACTCTAAAAGAGCTTTCCAATGGTACCAATATTGGCTCAATCCAATCTATGGTTTGAGGGATATGATCATTTTAATCCAGGTTGTTCTAAAAAGAAATGAGATGGACTTTCCTTCTTCTGATAGGACTCTTCTTTTTTTTCAATTATGACTTCATCTTTGCCCCTTAATCTCCAATCTTGAATGGATAAGATAAGGAGGAGTTTTGTCACTGAAAATATCCTTGAATTCGATCCAAAATAATTGCAATAGGGCCAACTTCAAGTAGAATATAGAAATACATAGAATGGCCCAGTTTTCTTCAATTTTTCTTCAATTTCAAGTGGAGTAGGGTCTACTTCCTTGGATGGACATCCAAAGCTGAGGGGGAGCCTCTTTTAGATGTGCAAAACACTCCTTGGAAGGATAGGGCCCTATAACAACCCAGTCCCAACAGTGCTTGAATGTTAAGAATATAAGTAAGAATCCGTTCTAAACTGTCAAGGCGCCTTTTAGGGACAAAACCGTGAGGACTTCCATAAAAACTATAAAGTTAAGCGTGCTCAAGTCAGAGCAATTTCAAGATGGGTGACCTCCTGGGAAGTCCAAAGCGGACAATACCTCGATGGTGCAGGGCGGATTGTTACAGATGGTATCAGAGCAAGGGATGGCTCTCCTCTGAGTAGTGGCGGGGTTTGATGCCCCTTGGGTGACCTCTTGAGTCCGCATCCTGGCTAGGGGTGGGAGCAAAGTCCCACATCGCTTATGAGGCCATCTTTGGTCCGATATGTGTGGATATGGGGACATATCCGGCAGAAGCTGGTGGGCCTATAACGACCCAGTCCCAAGAGTGCTTAAATGTTAAGAATATAAGTAAGAATCCGTTCTAAACTGTCGAGGCGCCTTTTAGGGACAAAACCGTGAGGACTTCCATAAAAACTATAAAGTCAAGCGTGCTCAAGTCAGAGCAATTTCAAGATGGGTGACCTCCTGGGAAGTCCAAAGCGGACAATACCTCGATGGTGCAGGGCGGATTGTTACAGGCCCTATCTCCTTTGTTGGCTTATCCTCTTCCCACTAAAACTCTCTTTTCTCTCATGAATTATCTCCTTTCTTGCTCATATTTTGCATAAATGATGGGGAGATAATTTAAGAGAGTTTAAGTGTGACCCAAACATGGAAAATATAGGAGGCTTGGACATGCATGCCAGTGTGTGGGCCCCTTTGTAGCTTTATAAACTCCTTTTTGCATTATTTATTCAATTACTACATCATCTTGAAATTTTTTCGAACTTTCTTGAAAAAGGCTGTAGGGATAGTTTAAGTAGAATGAGTGGACCCCCCTCTTACCCATGGCACATGTGTGAGCTCTCCACATTTGTGAATTTTGTGGGGTCCACTAACTTTAATTCTCAAAATGTTGTAGAGATAGTTCAAGTTGAATGAGTGGACTCCCTTTTACCCATGGCAGATGTGTGAGCTCTCCACATCTGTGAATGTTACGAGGTCCACTAACTTCAATTCTTCTATGTTCTTCTTCAGATCAGTACCTTTTTAGCTCCAATCTTTACTACAAGACCCAATATATTTTTTTAGTTATGTGTGGGTCCTAGGCAAGAATCATGATGTCAGTAGGATTCTTCATTCAAGAAGGGTATCTTTTCCAATTAATATATAGTGGGAATTAAACTAAATTAAGAGAAAAAAAAACTTTCCTAAAATTCTTAATTAAAAAACTAAGTTAAAAATCTACACTTTGTAAAACAAAATTCTAAATTAGAAAGTTAGTGAGTAAGAATAAAAATTAGAAACTAACCTAAGTTACACTATTTCTAAAACCATGTGATGTTTATGAACCAAACAATGCAACTTTCTAATTTAGGAATGCAACAAATCCAACATGAAAATTAAAACTTTCCTAAACATGATAAACATAAAAATGAATGCAAAGCTGAAACTTAACTTTCATAAAGTAAATCTATGATCTATGAATGCAAAATAAAAAAAAAAAGAAAAAAAAAACTACATGAATGAGTGGATGAATGGGGCATGTGTACGTGTGTGATGTGTGATGCATGAATTAAATGGGCTACCTTTAAACAATCAAAAATCAGATTTCCACTGCTGAATTAATTCAGTTTTAGATCTGAAACTTTATAGAAAATCATTTCTTAAAAGAGTTTAAACAATTCACAAATATGTCACACAATCACTTGGATAAAGGCCAACTTTCTTGATCGTTTCAAGACTTATTTTCTTGACTGTTTTAAAGGGCATTTCAAGTCTGATTTCAAGTTTAAAAGACTGTTGCAAGCATAGGTATTCAGCTATTAAAAACATGTGCAAATCTGTTCATGAAAAATTGTCCAACACGTAACCCAATTGAGAATATTTTCTACACAAAAATCTGGACAGAATCTGATTTTTAAACTTGTCATGATCATCACCCCTAAACATGAATGAAAATACTCATAAAACTGAATGCAATTTCAGTAATGAACGTCACTAAACCAAACTATGAAAGAACATAAAGTTTAGAAATTTAAATAAAGTGCAGAAAATAAATTAAAAGTGCAAATAATAATAATCAAAAGTGTAGGAAAATTGAAAATAAAAGTGCAGGAAGTCAAAGGTAGTAAACAACGGAATTCAAAGGCGGTAATATTGTTCTTTCAATTTCCTATCTCAACTTGAGCTCAAAAAGATTAGAAGGAATGCCTTAAGGTCTTTTTCTTCATCTTAGGTCGTCAATCCAAGTGAGAATAACAAATTTCCATTCAATGTAGGAATGAATTTCAGAATTGGTTCTAATCTTTTCTCGGTCAAATCTCTTTAACTCCATCTTGCATTGCCTCCAAACATACTATATATCCAAAGAGACAAAGTATATTGAAAAGGATACTAAGATGAGTTAATAGTTTCGATTCCAATTCTATCCCAATATTAAACAAGAATGAAAATTAACCCAATCACAAACAAGACTAAAATTATGAACACCAAAAAATAAAAAACAAGAAAAATTGAAAAGAAACAAATTTTACTAGCATGAAATTGTTTTACAAAAGATTGAAAATAAAAAGCAAACAATTACATATTAGGATGGATGAAAATTCCTCCTTCTAGTTGACACTTCAAGGTTGGTGGTGTGGCACTCGGCTTAAACCTCCTTGATAACTTAAGATGGAGAGACAAGAGAGGGAGATATGGAGTGTAGAAATCTAGAGGTAGGAGGTGGGCAATTCTTCCTTTAAAAGTATGTTAGAGGGGTGCACTATTTATACTTTTTCAAGTCCTACTCCATCTCAAACTTGATTTGATAAAATTGGAAACAAATTGTGCTCCATGATAAGCTTTCCAAAATCTTTGCAATCCCACCTAAAAATGTATAGTAAATTTCCTGAGGTCATATCTTTGTTGTTTTAACTCCAATTGGTGCAATCTTAAATCCTATGGATATCTAATCAAAAAAAGCTTTCCAATGGTAGGTAGATTGTCCAAATCTGACACTAGATTTGAGAGTTATAACCATTTTAATGTATGCTGTCCAAAGTAAAATAAGATTGACTTTCTATTTTTGAATTCTTCTTCTTTGCTTCTTCTTTCTTTCTTTGTCTTTGCCACCTTGCATTGAGATCTTTGGAGGCATAAAGTAGGAATAAGAATCCTCTGTTGAAATCAAACTTGGCCTACATGAGGTGTAGAATCTTCCCTCTTTATCTCTTGCATTGCCAATTTGCTTTCTTTCGAAAGTACTCCTTATTTGCTCCAAACTCAAAAAGATCTTTGAGATAATTCTCCATAATTTTTTTCTTTCTTTTTTTTCCAGCAAAAGTCTAATGCCAATCCCCTTTTTGGATGTCCATGCTTGCTTGGCATATTTTTTTATTATTTTTTTCAATTCTTCTCCTTCTTAAAAAAAAACTCCTATGTGGCTTTCCTTCTCCATCTTTGATGAGTTATTCTTCAAATTCTCTTAAAAATATCTTGAAAGTGTACAACAAATAAATAGACCCCATCTTAAATGTCCCACGTGTACCCCCACACAGGTGCATGTGTGTGTGGGACCATGAAGCAAATTTTTGCATTTTTCTTCTATCTTTTTTTCTCTCTTCAATTTTTCTCTCCTTTTTTTTGTGAAAATAAATTCTTTTGCCTCAATTCTTTGAAAGTGGGACCCGTATCATCAATTTCCTACAAAAAAATGTTAAATCATTTGAAAAGACAATTTTATCCTTAAAATCATAATGCCTGATGTGGGCTCATTTCTCATAAAATGCCAATGAAAATGCACACTATTTTTCATAATTTTATGTGAATAAACTAATGGTGTTGAAAATTAAATTTATTTCATGAGAATGTAAATTTCACAAAACTTTCCAAAAATAAATTTCCAAAATTCGTAGGTTTTAGGAATATAGGCAAAAAGTGTGATTTTTGAGCAAATTATGTAGGAATGCACTACAATGAATTTAAAATACTTGAAACCACTAAATCACACTAAATAAGGCTCTTTTGACTCAATAAGTCCTTAAAATGGTCAAAATTTATATAAAAATATACATTTTAAAGACTCATCAGGTTCCAGTTTTCACAATACTTGTAAAAAGGGTTTAAACAATAAGAATTTCTTGATTCAACCAGGATCCCTCGAAAATTTTGCTAAATAATATGAAACATAAGGAATAATGTAATGAATGATGGTGCTAGTGATTTCATGCATGAAACTATGACATTTTTGTAAGAAGACACTTTTACCCCTGAAGTCACAAATGCATGATACGAACTCATTTCACAAGAAATGATAGCATAAGTTGCCTCATTGCACAAGTTTTCACTTAAATAAACTAATGATAAAGGAATTTCAAATCATTTAATGAAGAATTAAGGTTTGACAATTATTTTGAGAAATTATGGTTTCAAAAAAAGCAGTTTTAATGATTTTTTACTAAAATAATGATTTTTGAGAGAATTATGCATTAAAACATAATAAATGGATTTTAAGTGCACTAATCATGATTCTACCCTAATTGACGCATTTTAGAATGATTAAATCATTAAAATATATGAAATTATACATGAAAAAAATGAAGTTTTAAGGACTCATCACACTCCCTAACCAACGTTTTGTTAGACCCTAGCAAAAACTGCAAAAAAATATGAGGCTTCCATCTTGGCCTAATCTAACCTATAATTAATGTAATGCAATAAAAGTAAACATGAATGCAATGCTATTTTCGCTGGCACTCTTGATTGTATTTAGTGTATACAGCAAGCCCTTAAACCCCTAGGTTCCCCCTAGTGGATGAGTTGTGCCTCATGAGGGTTTGCAGTGAATATACCTAGAAAATTCTTTCATTTTTCTTTTTTTACAAGGATAGACAAAACAAAAGGATAAAAGAAATTTTCCAAAAAAAAATTCACTTATATTGGATATTTTCAAATTTTGGAATAATCAAACTTTCAAACTTTTCAAAGTCTGATCCAAAGTTCTAATTTCAAAAACTTTCTCAAATTCAAACCAACTTGTGTGCACGGTGAAAAAAATGTCTGCATCAAAAAATAATTTCAAATAATCCACAATAATGCTGCAAAAATGGAAATTTTCCTTCAAATAGTTTGATCCCCCGAAATTTAGTAAAATAAATTTTCTCTCAAAGCTACTAAGATAGCTCCCACATTACTATTTACTTCATTAGGTCTCTTTTCTCTTACTATCTTTTTCCTATATAGGAGTTCCCGAGTTCATATGATATAAGAAAAGTTAGGATCCAGGGAGTAAATATGGTCTTTGTTCTTCCGCTCACATATTCCCTTGCAAACTCTTACGAAAACTCTTCACTCACTTATGTTTTTTAAACATAGAAATTTTCAAGTTCATATGATATAGGAAAACCCAGTCCTTATGCATTTCCGCACATATCCCTTGAAATTCCTATGGACACTCGTTGGGCTATAATTCATTATCATTCTTCTTTTTTTTAACAAATCATTTTTGTGACTATCCAATGTCTAGGACCCTAAAGCTCTCTAATTAACTCATGTAATGAATGTTAGGCCAATGACTCCCAAACCAGATGCCTATATGGCACTAGATATAGACATATCTCTCCAGGCTTACTAGCTAGAGTTAAAAAGGCTACGAACTCAAACTAGTCACAAACTTCTCATTTAGTTTTTTATTTTTTCTTTCAAAATTAAACACTAGGTGGCCTTTCTCCTTTCGCTCAAATTTATTTATCTTGGTTCTAGTGTATGCAATTCACCAAAAATGAACCATGAAACAAAAATATTTTATAAACTAAATCTTAAGTTCACATTGTATTCTCTCGAAATTTCCAAAAGTAGCATTAAAACTTCCTATCTAAAATGTCTAAAAACTGTATATGTGTGTGTATGTGGAAAGCAATTTTTGGTACTCTTTCAATAGGTTTTGTCCTTTAGAAAATGCAAACTTTCTTTTTTACTTCCTTCCAAAAGTATAAAAATTTCAAATTTCTATATATCTTCAAATTGCTTCAATTCTTTTGAAAACTTTCTTTTCTAAAATGAAAAATAAATAAATGCTGACAAAAAAAATAAAGGTCCTAATTTTTTTTAATTTTTTCTAAAAAAGAATTGGCTAAAATAATAAAAGTAATAAGAAAATCAAAAGATTTTTGTCTAAAATTGATAAGTGTGGTTGTTCCCAAACCCCAACCTATGATAAACATCATCCTTGATGTTTATGCATATAATGCAGCACTGTAAAAGTAACATGATGAAACATAAATGTAAATGAGGGTAAAGAGAAGAAGTCAGTTGAAGATATGCCTAGGTTGCTCCCTGTCCAAGGTTAGACAAAGCAAAAAAACAAGAACAAAAAGACAAAAAGCTACTCTAAAAGGAAATATCTATGCTAACAAGAAAAGAAAAAAAACCTACACTACTAGATTCGAAACGTTAAGTCCACCCGAATCCTAGATGAAATTTTCCTCCACACAGTTTACAAGAAGCACAGAAAAATATGAAACCATGTCGGTAGTGGGCTCAATGAACATGAGGACATGAGGACCGCATGTTCTTGTAGACTGTGTGAAAAGGGGACTGCCATGAAAAATTCATCCTATTCTCTTAAAAATGGATCTTTGAAAGATAGGAGAGGATGTAATGAGCAAATGGGTGGCCCTAGGTCCTCCTGTGCTACAAACTTCATTAGTTCAATTGCAGTTGTCCATGAAGACACTAGCTCAATGGATTCCAAATTGTTGGACACGGCGGTCTGAATGGGACCACTATTCTCCTATTCCACATGCTTATCTAAATAACATTAAGGGCTAAGAAAAGCAAAGGAAATTTCTCTAAGGGTTGGATCATCATATCCATGAAGAATTTAGGATAAGATTCCAAGGATTCCAAATTGTCTTACTTAGAAATCTAAAATGGGGTCATCCTCCTAATTGTAATCTTTCTTTTGGGGCATTTTGATTACATTCTTGGTTTCCTCGATCATAGGAATATCAAATTTTTGAAAGACCGCAATGCCAAAATCATCAGAGGAATTTGAATCATAAAAAAGATTTATGTAAAAGGGCATAGATTCCTCTTTGGTGAAGTGGAATGGTGGTATTGAACAAAGGTAAGGTACACGTGCTCATGTGATTCATCAACTGGTTCATGCATCACACCATCATCCATGTTCTCATGTGCACCCTTGGATATCCAATGTGTGTTTGTGTGATCCATATCTACAATATCTTCAATGAATGTAAGATCAACTTGTTGAATTTTCATTTCAATTCCAAGGGTGTCATTTCCTTTTTTCATTTGAAGCGCAGTTTGATTAATCAAAGTCATTAAGCTTTCCATGCATTGAGCATTTTTTTGTATGGATTATATGGTGTTTTCGTGAACTCAATGAATTTGGCTAAAGTATCCTCCAAAGAATTTTTTGGGCGTGGTGGTGGTTCATATGACCATTCAGGTGGTAAGGAATTATGAGGTGCATATGACCAAGGAGAATAAGGGGGTACATATGATGTATCCTATAAGGGATAGTCATACAACCTGTCCGGAGTAAATTCTTAGGGATAAGAGACATGATCCATATTAGGCCTATTTCACCAATTGTCCAGTGATTAATCATCCCAATTTGGACCACACATGCTACCCATGTCATTATGGTAATGCGACTAATTTGTATTTGATTTGGCCCTCCATGGAAATCCCATGTATGTATTGGAAAGAGTGATTAACTATGTGGGGTATGAGAACTCATGCAAGGCCATCACTGGTTGATCATCTGACCTAATCATTCCATTAAAGTTTTCCACAAATTCCTCATTGTAATAATGATTATAGTGATTGGCCCACTCCCGTTCATAAGATCCAACCAAACAATTTGTTTGATATAACTTAACAATTTTTTCTTGTTCGCACAAGGCACGCCAAGACTTTAATGGGTCATCAGCATTGATTACATTCTCATTGGTTTGCATATTGTTAAGTCCTCTCATGTTCTTGAGTTCCCACTAATTCATTTTTGGAACCACTTGTTTTTTTTTTTTTTTTTTTTTTTTTTTTTTGAGCTTTTGGATTCTTTTTTTAAAATAGATGAAATAAAAAACCTAACCTAAAAAAAAAAAGAAAACAGCAACTAAGTCAGTTCTTAAGGTTGAAAGGGTCATCTAAGTTCACTAACCCAGTCCTATGAAATTAGCTCGGCGAGATTAGCCACTAGGGAGTGGTAGGGTGCACTTAATGTACTGTTTGAAGGACCAATACCCTGAACAAACAAATTGTCGCGCGTTATAAGGGTAAAGGTTTTTCTTTGGCACTGAGATTATCTAGGATAACAGTTAGGTCACTTTTAGTTCACGTTCTTCCGAAAAAGTTAAAAACAAGTTGAAAAACAATAACTTTTTTTTTCAATTTTAGAAAGTTTCTGAAAATTAGAGTGATGAAAATTGTGTAACAATCCATTCACTCTCCTATTCCAGTTTAGAGCGATTTAACATTCCATGCATGTCCTCGTATTTCTAAGAAGATGCCAAAATTAAATCACAACCACAAAGCAATGTAAATTAGGAAAGTTTGAAAGGTTACCTTAAGTGGCGCTCCCTTGCAATGACACCAAAAACTTGGTCGTAAAACTCCAAGTGTAGAGTTTTTCAATGTAGTAATATCCCAGTAAGTATGGGGTCGAATCCACAGGGAGCAAATATGATTAGGTTCTTTCCAACTTAACAAAAGGCCAAACTAATGAAATAAATGATTCCTAATTCTAAAGTCAAGCCTAAACCTATTCCTACACTGTAATTAATGCAACAATGCATGATATGCATGAATGACTCAATCCTAAAAAATCAAAATACTAAGATGCATGCTGAAATTCTTCTTAGTGTGAAACTACTTGTATACAACCCTTTTTCAAGGCTCTGTACAATTAACCTAAAATGATATAAACCAAAACTTAATAAATGGAATCTAAACCTTAACGATGCATGTTTCAAACAAAGCAAAAGAAATTGAAAAAGAATCTAAAACAAAGAAAATATGCATGAATGAAGATTACCAAAACAATCTGAAACTACAAAATTTCTACACATGGGTAGTTTGTCCACTTTGTATTATAGCCCTTTGTTTTTTAACTTCTTGAATTTATTTTCACTTGAATCTCAAGGGCTTGAAATTAAACTTATCAAAGTTCAATTTCCAATTTTCACATAAAAATTCAGCAATTTGATAGGCTAATCAATTCCAAATTTTCGGACAAAAAACCTGCCCTGCTACAAAAATCTGTATGTAAATTGTTTTATTAGTATTTGTTTAAGCAACTGTAAATCTAACTTCCCAAAATTTTTTTTCTCTAAAATTTTATGGTTAAAGTTTATTTTATTAATGAATAATTCTCAAATTTTCATGGAAAAATAGTATCACTGAGTAGAGTTTTAAACTATCAAGATTTGGACAAAAAGCACCATCGTATGTTGTCCTTTTGTGCAGTCGCTTTTTTAATCCCAATTTCAAACTTTTATTTTTATTCAAAACACATAAATTTTAGAACTTAGAATTAAATTTTTAGAAACTAAAACTCATCATAAATCTCATGTAACGATTATGCATGATTCTAAACCTAATTCCATCCATAAGTTATGTAAGATCTGCGCAGAATAAAAAGAAAAGCATGAAAACAAAGAATTTAAATGTGGTGATTTTACAAGAATTTAGATATAGTAAACTTGAAGGTAAATGTATTAGACAAGAATTTAAATGTAGTCAAAGTAGTTCAAGTGGTCCAAGTAGTAGATTTGCTATCTCAAGATCTAATCACTCACAAAATTCATCCATTAACTGGAACATAATCCCAAAGACTTGGGTCATTCATCCAAGTATATCCATGAGTATGATCAAAGTATAGAGACAAACCATGCAAAAGAAAGATCTATAAGAAAGCATAACTTTACAAATGAAGTAGTCTTATAAAAAATATGTAAAATGACATAAAAGTTGCTACTTACACAAGGATGAGAAGCCTCTTCTAGATGAAAAAAAAAAAAAAAAAACCAAAGGGTGTAATATGATTTCTGGGCCAAATCTCCCTTAGGACTTCAATGGAGGGAGAGAGAGTTGAAGAAGATGAAGTGCAATAGTAATTCTAGAGAGAGGTGGTCTATCTTCCCTTGAAGAGTATGGGAGGCTAATGCCTTTAATTTATAGGAGTTGAGAGCCCCTTGTTTCTCACCATAGATCCTACTTTGTACCAAAGATCTCCTTCGATTGGTAAGTCCTCTTCTTGGCCAACAAGTTTTCCAAGTTTGAAATGAGATAAGATTCCTCCTCTTGCTAGAATTCTAAGTGTATCCACCTTTTGGATTTTAGCTAATACTTGCCAAAGGATAGGGTCCACCTTTGATTAGACAATCTCAATTCCAAGTAAAAAAATTACAACCATCTTCTTGGGTCTATAACTTTCTCATTTCAGCTCCAAATTGTACAATCTTGGGCATCATGGAAATATACTCTGAAACAGCTTTCCAATGGTACCAAGATTGGCTCAATCCAATCTATAGTTTGAGAGATATGATCATTTTAATCCAAACTATTCTTAAAAAAAAAAATGAGATTGACTTTCCTTCTTTTGATAGGGCTCTTCATTTTTTTTTCAATTTTCACTTTCTCTTTGATCTTTAATCTCCAAGCTTAACAAGGATAAGATAAGGAGGAGTTTTTTTGCTAAAAATATCCTTGAATTTGAACCAAAAAAAAAAACAATATGGCCCACTTCAAGTAGAATGCGGAAATACATAGAATGGCTCAGTTTTCTTCAGTTTTTCTTCAATTTCAAGTGTAGTAGGTCCACCACCTTGGCTGGATATCCAAACCTAACGGGGAGCCTCTTTGAAATCTGTAAAACACTCCTTGAAAGGATAGGGTCCTATCTCCTTTGGTGGCTTATTCTTTTCTCACCACAACTCTCTTCTCTCATGAATTATCTCCTTTCTTTCTCAAATTTTGCATAAATAATGGGGAGATAATTTAAAAGAGTTTAAGTGTGATCCAAATGTGAAAACATAGAAGACTTGGACATGCAGGCTTGTGTGTAGGTCCCTTGTAGCTTTACAAACTCCTTCTTGTACTATTTTTTCAAATACTACATCATCGTGGAATTTTTTCGAACTATCCTGAAAAAGGCTGTAAGGATAGTTCAAGTGGAATGAGTGGAACCCACTTTTACCTATGGCACATGTGTGAGCTCTCTAGATGTGTGAATGTTTGCAAGGTCCACTAACTTTAATTCTTCTCTACTCTTTTTCAGATCAACACCTTTTCTGCTCCAATCTTTACTGTAGGACCTAATATGATTTTCTGAGCTGCGTGTGGGTCCCAGGCAAGAATCATGATGTCACTAGGATTCTTCATCCAAGAAGGGTATCTTTTCCAATTGATCTATAGTGGGTCCCACTTTTAACAGTACCTGTAAAAAGGGTTTAAACGATAAGAATTAGTAGCGTTTTAATCCAATTGAGACTCTTTGCAAATTGTCTTGATTCAATTAGGATCCCTCGAAAATTTTGAGAAATGATATGAAACATGAGGAATAATGTAATGAATGATGGTTCCAGTGATTTCATGCATGAAATTGTAACATTTTATGCGAAAGACACTTTTACCCCTGAAGTCACAAATGCATGGTACAAACTCATTTCACATGAAATGATAGCATAAAATGCCTCATTGCACATGTTTTCACGTAAATAAACTAATGATGAAGGAATTTCAAATCATTTCTTGAAGAATCATAGTTTGACAAATATTTTGAGAAATTAGGGTTTCAGAAAAAGCAGTTTTCATGATTTTGTACTAAAATTATGATTTTTGAGAGAATTATGCATTAAAACATAATAAATGGATTTTAAGTGCACTAATCATGATTCTACACTAATTGATGCATTTTAGAATGATTAATCTTTAAAATATATGAAATTATACATGAAAAAAATGAAGTTTTAAGGACTCATCAGCCTCCAACATCGGGGGAGCCTCTAGGATGCAAGGAAGGATTTCCGTAGATCATGGAGGGCTAGCCCCAAAATTTGTTCCTCTCCTCTAAATTAAAAAAAAAGGGTAGTATAAAAACA
Source organism: Sextonia rubra (assembly GCA_037013555.1). Taxonomy (NCBI): domain Eukaryota; kingdom Viridiplantae; phylum Streptophyta; class Magnoliopsida; order Laurales; family Lauraceae; genus Sextonia; species Sextonia rubra. Next base: position 74,890,601 of record JASUAD010000001.1, read on the forward strand.
AGGTTAGAACAAAAAGAAAAAAACCAACAAAAATGAAAAGATAGGTAGGGTGTACGAATACCTTAATCCTCAAAACAATGAACATGGGACTCACCATCATCTCCCCTTTTGAAATGGATGCTTCTACCTCTACAAAAGAAAGGAGTCATTAGAAGGTTGTATTAATAGTAGTTGAAAGAAACAATAAAAAGAAAAAAAAAACTCACCTACAGTAAGCTGAGCTGACTTGCAACTCTTCTGACATGAAGCCCTCTTGGGCTCAACAACATGAGGATGAGAACTATCACCTTCTTCTTTTGTAAATGTTAAGAAATTGACTCGGTCACTATGTTAGGGGCAAACTTGAAAAAAGAACTGCCAGTAGGTCAGGCTAGCGGGGACAAAACCAAGGGAACAGTAGCACGAGGAGACTCCATGATTAGATCGACAAAACCAATGTCCTCGTCACAGCGATATCACACGAGTAAGGGAGGCTAACCCGTAATAAATCGTTCATAAGCTCCTATCTTGGGCTTCTTAACATTATCCTCTGATATCTTAAAGACGACCCTCATGATGATAGTTTTTTGAACTTTACGAAGATCTAAACAACTCTTCATAAAGCACTGGGCAAAGCCAGATGTCACCTTGGCATCCTTTTGCTGAGGATAAAGGAATGTGGCATCCTTCTCCATTGCATTGAAAAATTCCCACATATTATGGGCATCCAACAGCACACCTTAACCGCATCTCAACCTACTTAGGCTCCCTACGATGCCTTGAGAGAACCCAAACTACTACCCAAATCAAGAGGGCACATAGGGCCCAATCTCAACTACAATATTCCTATTATACACTAGGTCAGCAGGTCAGATCGAAAGCAACCATCCTCTCTCAATTGCAAAATGAGAGTAGTGCTAGCCGGGATATTAGATCGATCAATGAGGGCTGGGTTCCCAATAATTCCTTATCTCTAAATTTCTAAAACCACTGCAAACATCCTATAAATTTTAAAGTCGTAATAGTCCTGCAACTATCGTTGTGCCTCAGCAAGACTTAAGTTGATGCTAAGTTTGTTAGTCACGAACCAATAAAATGGAAGATCTTCACGTTGCCCAATTATGCAAGTTTTCACCATGGTATACAAACTAAGCATATAACAAGTGCTCCAAAAGACTTGATTGATCGACCTCTTCTGACAAACCAAGAAGGACACCAGCATCAAGTTAGTACACAGATAACTGACTAGGGCAGAGGCCAACGCGAGCCGTTCTCCAAAAACAAACCGGCAAGTAGGGAAGATGCAACTGTTCCGGACATTTTTTCCAATAGTAATAAAGACAACTTTTGAAAGCCACGCCATAATATACATGGCTAGTCAACGATGGCATTTCACATCCTCATTGTCCTTCTTTCCTTTGAAAATCTTGAAATAATCTGGAGAGTCAACCATTGTTACTATGTTAGGAACTTCTTCAATCTACCCTGGGATAACTTCCCTTTGTATAAATATGTCTTTATTGGATCGGCTTTTTCGTTAAAGGTGTTCACCACCCAAACTGTGGTCTTTACCTTGTTCCTATTGTCTCTTTTCATTTCATACAAAGCAAATAGTCGAAAATATACTTCTCTGAATGAGGCACTTCTTGATTTCAGGGAACGATTATAGGGATGATCTCCTCGTACAAATTACCAGAGATCAGCAGCCCAAAGATCTTCCAGATCTCTTGAAGAGAAAATCCGATCTCAACATTGGGAGTAATGAAGGTATTGGTCACCGGGCAAAAACTCTCAATAATAGAGTGGCACACCTCCCAATGGTTTTGAGGAACCCAGTTGCAGGTGACCATAACTGCTTCATAAATGTTGACTAAGCTTCATAAATGTTGACTATCTCAAGAAAACTCTTGCATGAATCAAGAACCACATCTGTCCACTTCTGCCAAGCAACAGAATGAACAAACTATCCTCGTGGAACATGATGTTCTATCCAGCCATAGCCATCATTAGAAAGAACCGCTAAGCGTATAGTACAAAGCTGAGAGATATGGCTTTGGACGGGTAGAATTACATGATTAGGCACCAGTAATTCCATACTCTGCACCTCACTTTTAGCATAAAAGGGGTGCCTATTCAAAAAAACTCATGTCTTGTATTGGGATAGTAACTTTCCCCATTGGAGATCGTCACACCTTAATGGGATAAAAGCAGCCAATTCCATTAGCTAAGGACCTCTTTTGTACTAAAACTCAGTGGAAAGGTCGATACATGCACTATCTCTTCTAAAATACCTATGAACCAGGACATCACACTCTAGTCATAGTGGTTCTCATCATTGTCACCAAAAATATAGTCAAGATTCCAGAGGGTGGTTTGACGATCATCTTTCCACGGGAAATTACTAAGAATATCTTCAAAAACCCACATGTTGCAAGTGCTTAACAGACGGTTTTGCAGTTTAGCTACCTTCTCAATAGCATGGGCTTCAAAATTTTCTCAGATCTCCTCAAAATGATCCCGAGTCTAGTGACTATTAGCACGAGCAGAAGGAGGAGTGCTCAAAGAAGAAGAGTCAACATTCTTCTTGCTCCTGGAGGAGGGCGAAGCGATCTTCTTGCCCTTGTCTGCTTAAAGCAAAATCAAATAAAGGAAAAGCACCATGATAAGAATAAATGTTGCTAAAATCTTACAAAAATTTTTGCAGCATCTCCCTTTAGTAAAAGGAGGGGACAAAGCCCAGAGAAAAAGGGAGTACTTACCTCCGAGCCCTGGTAACACTGAAGTCGATGTATAAAGCCTAGAGATAAGGCTTCTTGGTCAAAGCAAAGTAAAGCTTGCTAACGACCCTTCACGGAAGCAAGTTACTGTTTTGGTCCGCACGAATATGCACATGAAAAGTAAAAATCAATATACATCATATCAAAAAACTTATTCAAGCATAAAGGAGTTCAGAAAAAATTCTAAGTGTGTGACAAAGTAATCAAGCTATCTTTGTCGGCCATAAAGAAAGAAAAACTAGAAGTGGCTAAGGCATGAGGACCATTCGGCCACCTAGAAAGGGCCTCTTGGTCATCTAGGGCAAAAGTTCAAAATGCCTACGGCACAGAAGCCTCTTTGTCACTAGAAGTTCACCCTCAAGCTACTCAAGAGATTGGAGAAATTACTAAAGTATAATAATCTTTTTGGCTACTCGATTTGAACCATCTACCATTGAAGAAATGGTACAAAAAGCCTAAGGCATGAAAGCCCTCGGATAGTCAACACAATGCACTATTGGCTACCCTAGAAGTCCAACAGACAACTATCGGCCACCATGGGCAAACCAAAAGTCACAGCATAACAATCGACCACTAAAATTTGAACTACACAGCTGATAATTAGCTACTCCAAAGTCAAAACTTCAAAAACTTTCCAAAGCATATGAAATTAACAAAATTTTGATAAAAACCCTAATCTATGCCCAAATCAAGCATCATCCATCATTTGGTGAAGAAAAGATTGCAAAAATATAAAAAACCAAGGGAATCTCAAAGTTTTCTTCTTCTCACGAGAAGGGTAACCTACCGCTACTCATTTGAAAAATCAAAATAAGTTCTCATGGGAGACTAATGATTCTTGGCAAAAGTCAAGTATCAAGAGAAGAAAATACATGTGCAAGGAAAAATGAAACCATTTTGGCAAGACGGAATGTGAGAAAAAAAATGCAAGGAACCTCTCCACTGAAACAAAAGAAGAAGATGAACAGTCATCTCTTTGGTAAACAAAAATCGAGTCTCAAGGCCCTTCTTCCTGACAAACAAATCAAAGGAAGAAGGAAAAGCAACAAAAACAAAAATAAGCATACATCCATTCCTAAAGCACAATGATAAAAAACTCAAAGGAAAATGACAGTAGTGAGCCGATTGGCTCACAACACAATAAAAAAACCAAGAGGAAGAAGATGACTCACCTTCAATTGGAACTTTGTTTTGGTGAAGAAAACTTGATGGAAGAACAAGAAAACCCAAGGGGAACATGAAGAAGATCTTTCAAAAACAAGCATGAAAATCTCCAAGGCAATACTGAAATTCGCAAAGTGAAAATTTCATTGCTTGACTAACCTTTATAAATGTTTTCATCGGCTACCTGGGGTAATGCCTATAGTAACGGAGAGGCAGTCTTCGGCATTTTTTTCCACTTTTTGAAATCTTCAAAGTTCAAAAGTCCAAAGCATTCTTTCTTTAGTGTTCCCCTCCAAAATACCTTTAAACAACTAACTATATGATCAGTTTTGACTTCATTTGACCCTCCAAACCCTCAATCATGTGAAGTTAATCTATTTTCCTTAGAAATTTATGGGGGATCCATAGTTCATTGGAAAGCAATTCACTCACTGATTCCAACCTCTTAATCATTAAGCATCTCTCTTCTTGGGAAATAAAAGTCTTCTCCATGCCTGTGATCAAAGGTTACCTCAAAAACCCCAGTCAATAGCACCTTCCTTCATTCAAAATCCCCTCATACTCACCAAAAGCACACCGACCTTGGTCAAACACCATGTTCGGGGAAAAAAAGCACAAAAACCAACCAAATTTCCATTCAGAATAACCTTACGAATCCTCGGGTGAAAGCCTAAACACTTTAAGCCTCGAGTAAAACCCTAAAACCTCAAGAAAAACACTCATAATCCTTATGAAAATAGGGTATAGTAGATAAAATCCCCACATTCCAAGCCATTTTCCATCCTTCCAAACAAAAAACCCCAAGCCCTTCAAACCTCAAGAACCATGACAAACCGGTTCCCACAGATCACAAGTACATACAGAGCATCTGTGGAAAAAAGGAAGCAAAAAGCAAGGAAATAATTCTTTCCAAATCATCATCTTTCAAGGCACAATTATTACGGCAAAAACCCTTCATCATTTCTCCTCTAGGGGACATTTGTTGATATGCAAAAAAGTTTGAAAGAAAACCACCAGCAAAATAACAAATCGGAAGTCGGGTCAAGAGTCAAAGCATGTCTTAAGCTCAATAAAACAAAGCACAAATAGCTCACAAACAAAGCCTAAGAAGACAACTTGATGTTTGGAGAAGAAAACAAGTCAAAACACTTCAAAAAGTGAAAAAAGTACACATTGGCCAACTTAACAAAACAACAGCTGAATGTACACTATCCGACTGAACAAGTCAGTGGCCGAAATAACAATGGCCAATAGAGGAAAGTGAGTGGCCAACATTACAAATTTTAACAGCTCATTGAGATCTAATCAAATCATTCTGAGTTAATTTCAGGTTAATTGACATGATTCAAGGACAAAGATCTGATTACCACCTAACAAAGTTGACTGTGAGAATTTGCATGGTCCGCAACCCCTTTGTGAATTAAATTTTCTTCAAGCTTTTCCCTATCACAAATAATTGGAAAAGACTCTTGGAGGCTATAAATACCCCCCTTAGGCCCCCAGTCCAACATGCAGCACACTAGTGCATACAACATGCATTAAAGACTCTTTAGATTTTCCTCTTGAAGACTCCGATGCTTCAACTTCTACAAGTTCAAGCTTCAACTAACACAACAGGGTACTTGATCTTCTAAAAAATAACCAGAAGGATAGTGCATTGGTCTGAAAGGATTTCCAAAGAAGATAAGTCTTTTTTTCATTTCCTTCACTTAGGAGTTAAAGGGCATATGGGTAAAACCATAGCCAACCCATTGGCATGATGCAATAAGCAATCCATTGGAGGCAACCATAATTGTATAACCTTTATTTTAACTCCCCTCAAAATTCCACATCGAAAGAAAACGGGTGATAGTTTAAGAAGATTGCTTGATCGCTTCAAAATATATGAAGGTGGCATGCATCTCCATATTAGGCTCCTTTGTTCATTTCTTTTATGTAAATTATTATTGTTTTCTTTTTTTTCCTTTCTTATTAAATGCTGATCATCCGAGACCGAACCATTGGTGACGAGAGCGCAGGGGGGGTGCTATGATAAAAAAAAAACATATGTAAACAAAACTTGCACCTGTGAGGCTAAAATGTAAAAGAGCCCACGGAAATTAACTTGGAATTGGAAGAAGTCAAAAAGTTTGGCATTCATTTTGTTTATGTTCTGTGTCTTTTCCTCATCTGTTCAAAAATGGGTGAACAATCTTAGCCTTATATATCAATTTTGGTTCAGCTCGATTTTTGTGCACATCGATGGAAACACATTTGAACATATCAATTTTGGGCCATCTTCAAAATTAACTATCATTTGATCATACATATCTTATATCTAGGGTGCTGCATTATGTTGAAAAAAAATTAGGAGGGCCACACATTAAAAAGGTGTCATTTTTAAGATAGATAGGGGCTCTTTTGAAAATTTTTGGGGTCATATGTGAAAATTCTAAAAATTCTAGAATATAAGAAGATTTTCTGAAATTTTTTGGAGCTCATCATCCCTACCAGCCTCTTAGTTCGCTAGTGCTTATAAATCGTTTACTAGTGACAATTTCTCATTAACTTAAATTTAAGTTTTTGTTGTCATTATCATCATCATCATCATCATCTTATTCATTATCATCGTCATCATTATCAAAGCCTTGTCTCCACTATGTTTGGGTTAATTACACAAATTCTAGTTCTTCATTCGGATCTATCTTGAGATAAATATTTAGATAAGTTGTAATTTTCTATGTTTAATTATTATTACTACCTCCATCGATGTTTTGTTTAGCCTAACCCGTCCCTTTGATAGGATATCAATATGTGTATAACCAAACTTTTCTTATCGATATCGTTGTCAGCTGATGTTTGACATGTCCAAATCATTATCTTAGACATTTTTTTTATTTTATCTCTTATTAATGCTACCCCAAATCACCGCCATTATCATCTTATTATTATTATTTTTCATTGTTGGAGGCATTAATTTATGGTTACAGTTGGTTGGAATCTAATGCAAAACGGTGTACTATGGTTCATTGCCTCGTCTCAAGTCAGCCACTAGGTCACTATAGTGGAATCCGAAGGGGACGTCAGCAATTCTGCCATCTGTGAGAAAAAAGCAAAGTTCCAAGATCAATCACAATCGAAATACCAAAGCGGATTCCACTAATCTCTTCTAGTTTCCTTTCATTGAAATTTCATACAAGACAAGACCCAAAATTTCATAAATGACAAGACCCATAACTAAAGATCAAAAAAAAAAAAAAAAAAGTGAAAAAAGAGTGAAGGGGAAATGACAAAAATGCCCTCCCTCAAACTATTACAGTTACATTCTACCGTTGGCTTTCATAGGTGGCTCCGGTATTGGGACCGCAATGGTAGCACTTGTGGTGTCAACGGAGGAACAGAGCTTGTTATTAGCTTTGGCTTTCTCTAACTCGATATCAATGCTCTCAATGTCATTGATCAGATGAGGATGCTCTTCAACGCTACCCTTGACTGCTTCTGGTATTGCTTCCAGGGTTTGTTTCTCTTTGTGTTCCTTGTATTTGCCCCACAGCACTGAGTATAGGCCTGCAACTATCAAGATGGCACCCAGGACCCTGCACCCACAAGTAGAGACATAAGTTGGAGACCTGGGGAGAACTTAAAAGGACTTCTTTTGGGGTTGGTTTTTGTTGGGTTCTTCGATAGTGATGTGTGCTGTGGAGGACTCTACATCATACACTGCTAGGGCACCAATTGTATCTGTCTTAACCCACTTGGGTTGCCTATTGTGGCACGAATTAAGATCTAATTTGGTCCAATTAGGACATGTCTACTGGTCCCTGCAAGGACAAACCATTTGAATGGCTTGGACAAGTTGTACAAATGCACCCACCTTGGGACTTTGTGTAAGAATTGTGTGGCCTGCTGTTACATGGGCCCATGTCATTTTAAGTGGCGAAGCGATGAGGTAAGCTCGCAGTGTAAATGTCAAATCAAGCAGTGGGCTAAATGACAAGTTAATCTCTCCCAGTCTAACGTCTTAATCTGATCCTCCTAGAGTTGTATCCCAATCAAGACTCTGCAGATGCAGATTAGGACAAACTTTGGTGCTCCTCCACTGCAACTTTGTTTTATGCATGTTGGTGGGATAGTGAAAGGAGTGTGGAATTAAATACTGTTGGTTTAATTTTACTCTATTTATTGGTGGTTTAAGTGCAATGGTTCAAGGAAATTACCCTCCTAAGTAGATCTTTTCAGCAAGGATTAGAGATCCCATGATGGCTACTATGATCATCATCAAAGGGCTGAAGGCAGTAACAAAAACGGGCCCTCTGTTTTGCATCACTAGGCCTTGGACATAGTATGCAATGCTAGAAGACACTATTCCCTGCACATGCACAAATGTAATTAGTGATTGAAAATTATTTAATAATATGAGAAATAATCAACCCAATTCTTTTTGAAGTCCATTCTGACTTTCACTCACACACACACATACAGAGAGAGAAATAATCAACCCAATTCTTTTTGAAGTCCATTCTGACTTTCACTCACACACACACATACACAGAGAGAAATAATCAACCCAATTCTTTTTGAAGTCCATTCTGACTTTCACTCACACACACACATACAGAGAGAGAGAGGGGGAGAGAGAGAGAGAGAGAGAGAGAGAGAGAGAGAGAGAGACTCACAGCATAGGCCGCAGCGAGGAGGTTCATGTCCCAGCCAATGGTCCACACATGAGAAGAGTGTTCCATGACAAAGGTGACTGCAATGGACTGTAGAGTGCCCACAAAGCATATCAATGCTGTAAGAGAAAGCTGAGCTGAATACTTCCTCATTGTTATTGCCTGAAAACACATGCACCAAAAATTCAACTCAATCAGAAGAACAAAAATATCTTCTATTCTCAACTACAAAGATCATATAGAAAAAGGTACCCCATGAACTCCTAAAGCCTCTTATGTCCTATTAGGTGCATGCATCCATGAAAAAAGATGCTGACCCAGAAAGGAACAAGACAAAAGGAGAGGCATCTTGAAAGTTAATGTCATGTGTTTCTTTATTTTGTAGTGGAATTTGAGAGAGAGGTGTCGCCTGAAGTGGTCACTATTATTATTGTCTCATTTAATGTTTTTACCTGTAGAATGAAGAGGGATGCCCAGGCCAAAGTAGCTACGATAAGACAAATCGAGCCCTTGAACCAGTCCTTGTCACTTGCTGCTGTGGTGTTAGTCACATATGATTGACGGGGATGAACATACTTAGACCACACCATCTCTATGATCGGTCCCTTGTACAGGGTCATCAACATGGCCCCAGCTACTGTGACTATAGTCCCCACCACTTTTGCCTGGCACCTTACTTTCTTTATGTCTACTTTCTCCATCCTAGTTTACAGCAATAATCACACCACAAACCCAGTAAGAAGCAATAAAAGATAGAGACAGAAGAAGAGGAAGAAGAAAAAATTGATCCTAATTGTAACGGTGGCTGTTGTGGTTGTGGTTGTAATTATATACATACCTACAAAGGACGGCCATGACAAATGTCATTGCTGGCAACATGTTACTCATGGCGCAAGAGAAAGTAGGGGAGGTGTATTTAAGCCCCGCGTAGTAAAAGTTCTGATCAATCACTGGCCTGAAAAGTCCAAAAATATAATGAGCAATACAAACTTCTATTACCTCTGAAAACCATTTTCCACGACATGATGCATAATTAAGTAGAAATGTGTACTAACCCAAGAAGAGCGAGCACAAATATCTGCATGAATATCGGAAATGTGATCTTTGGCCTTACCTTCCTGTCCATGGACCAATCCAACACATGTTAGTCAATTTTTGTTTGTAAACTTTTTTTGCGCTAACCGTGAATGTTCGGGTCCTTTAGATTAGACTAATTCCATCTGGCGTAAAAAGAGCCAGTTAAATCCTTATATCCCTAGTATGGTAGTGCAACTCAAACTCACAACCTCTGATAGCAAACCGTGGTCGGAGGTCCGTTGATCAGATACCCCTTGGAAATAAATTGTTTGTAAACTTATAAAAAAAAGAATAAAAAAATCCTTTTAGAGCTTGTTATTACCTCTCAATGATAACTGCAAAAGGTGCAATGGCAACAGTAGCAAATGCATGGCGGTAGACCACCAACACATAGTGGCTCATCCCCCTGTTGAGGGAGACCTTGGTGATGATGTTCATCCCGGCGTAGCCAAATTGGAGAGAGATCATTGCCATGTACGGCTTGGACCGTTGGATGAAATTGCTACAACATCCTTCGCTATCCATTTTATGAAATTTCTTTCAACGAAAAATTCACTTTGGCCAAGAGGCAAGGCACAAAGGAATACTCAAATGAGAGATGGAGAAAGAAACTAGAGAGGGAAGAGGAGAGCTAAGAGAACTCAAAAGAGGCTCTTGTTCTACTCCTAAGAAAAAACTGCTACCCGCTGACACATACTTATATATGTTGGGAGCCCTCTATCCATTACAAATAATCCTGTAGGGAAAATGAAAAGGATTCTCCACATGTGCGGGGCGAACAAGCGTGTGAGACAATTTGGTCTTCGACACATGTGGTATGGCATACATGGGATTTATTTGAATATTCTCATTTGCCTTTGCTCATAGAGAAAGTGGGACCTGGCTGGAGTGTGCATCTACGTGTAAGCAAGTTGTGGGGAAATTGGGGTGGCGGGTCCTGGGGACACGTAAACTTTAGTGGCAAGCGATTTGAGAGGGCATCGAAATAGATGCCAGATGCCCACAGAGCAATGTGGAGGTGTGGATAGGGGCTCGCACGTGTGGGACTAGTACATCCCACGTGCTTGGTGATATTAAGTAATAGGCTCTACTCGATAAAAAATGTTGAAAGTATTTCCATTGCCTCTATTAATGCCTGTAAGTTTTGGTAGCAATAGTTAACTAATCTCATCAGAGCCAACCTATCGTGAGTTGGAATTCCAAGATAAATGACTAAGCCCTAAAAAAATGCATTTCACCAAAAGTGCACCGACCATGTTTTACATTAGGGGGAGTATTGAGAAATGGACTCCATCTGATGAAAAATGTTGAAAAGTATTTCTGCTGCCTTTACGAACATCTTTAAGTTTTAGTAGCAATGGCTAGCTGAGGAAATTTAATATGATATCAGAGTCAACCGGTCTCGAATTTGAATCCCAATAGGAACAACTTGGCACTAAAAGCGTGCCGCCAAAAAGTGCGCCGATCGGGTTCCACTTGAGGGGGAGTGTTGAAGAGTGGGCTCCACACGATGGAGAATGTCGAAAAGTATTTCTTTTGCCTGTCTTAACATCTTGAGGTTTTGGTAGAAATGATTAGCTGAGAAACTTTAATAGGTACCGAAATCTACTGCTTCAAGATTGAAAACTTTTTGTCTCCCTTTGTATGTATAAGTTTTAGTCCCACACCAAATTTGAGATGCGGAAAAACCCGTGATGGTGAAAATAAAGTCATTTCAAGTAATTGATAAAAATAAAATTTTGATGCTAGTTGAAAACAGGGAAGGAGGGGGAAGGGTTGGTCCTGAGAGGCTTTCACCCAAATTTAGTGCTAAATTTCGTGCATAGTCTCTCCATTGATAAATATTTACAAGCCACCCTTGCTCTATGCCCTACTATAAAATGGCATTCGTCCAAATTTTACTTCAATCATTGTAACTTCAATCATTGTAGGGTCAAGCGTGGAACCAACTATATTTAGAAGATCTATTTTAGGAATCCGTGAGAATAAGTAAGTTGAAGGAGTGGAGCTCTACAAAATGCCCTCACCAAGCATGAGATGTCTCTAAATTTTAATCAAATATTAGTTAGCCTCACCATAAGATTGAGTATAAAATTAGTAATGCAGAATATTTGTCTTGGGTCTGATCCAACCCATTTTCACCATTTTCAAATCATGATTTACATATTCCAACAAATAATTATTGATTTGATAATGGTATAATAGCTTTATAATCTAAGTGCACTCATGCAAGCATTCACACTTTCATACTTCACGTTCACATTACCAATCAATGCATCCCATTTAGGTCAGTTCACTTTCCATTTGCAATTAAAGAAAAATTTAACAAAGAGATGATGTCGGAGCAAAGAGATGATGTCTACCACCAATCAATCAATCATCAATACCATAAAATGCGTGGCTCCAATTATTCAGTTACAAAATAAGTTACAGTGATACCAGCTTAACAATCCATTTAGAACGACACACCTTGAAGTATGTCAAGCAGCCTATCCTAACCACTCCATTTTCTACCATAAAAAATTGATATTGAATTTCAACAGTTGCCCTGTAAAAAAAAGGGGGGCCTGGACATAAAAAGGTGTTGTATATGTCTAGAAGCACATATGCAGGGATTGACAATCAAAGTCACACAAGAAGAGATAAGCACACAAAAGCACACATAAGAAATTTATGTGGTTCGGCGATGCCCCAACATCTACGGCCAAAAGAGGACTCTACTCTTTTACTACACTCTTCTCCTTAAGTCTAGGATTATAGGTTACATTATATATATAACTCTTTCTTTTTTAGACCCTAAGAAAGCCCGGTACGAAAACCAAAATACCCCTAACCTAAAGCCCAGTCTAAGACTAACCCTATAGACTAATCCGGTGAACTTGGAATATAAGACGTAAACCCAACAAAGCTACTAGCATTAAAACTAACATGTACCCATCATGAGCAGTTTGGTATGACAAATTATGGACCAAACACAGCTCAGGTTGGGATCCAGATGAGAAGGTATGAGTCTAGTCAAGTTTGGTACAGACCGACCAAGCAGCATCCCTAGCGTACATGTTTTGCAACTTGGCTTAAATTTCTATGACAATCTCTTTTACTTTTTCATTTTTTCCTAAGTCAGATTGGTGGTAGAGGCGTGAAACCTACCTACATGCTCAGGGGCTACCTGAGGTGGGACGCCTCTTGCCACTTTACTAGAAAGCAGGTTTTTTAACAATTAAATGATTTAATTATCAATGTATTTCGGAGTTAGGATTTTGGTTTTTCAAATGGAAATTGCGTGTGACCATGGAATTAAAAGTTTGACTCACCTAAGTGTCTTTCTTGGAGGGCATTAAGTCCTTTAACAGCATCTCCAATAGTAGTGTCAAATTGAAACATAATCATTCAATGGTACAATTTGGCAGCTATGTGAAGCTCCAAGGACTGTGCCAAAGCTGACATGGCATTTTGCATAGCCCTTGTTATCCAATTTGGCAGTTCAAGAAGGCAACAATCAAATATTTGTTTTCAATATTTTATTGTTGGACAATTCAAATTTTGAAGTAGTTGTAGTAGATAGAGATGCTCTAACATGAGGTTAAAAGGAATAATAATAATAAAATAATGCATTTGACATTTCTCTTGGACTTACACAATTTGAAAATGTCAAATTACAAATGCAAATTTGCTACATAAGCCTTTAATTTTGAAAAGGCATCTCCAAATTTAAAGGTGCTCTTGGAGATGCTCTAACCCAAATGAACAGCGGGTCTTTTGTCAAACTCGATAGACTTGAATTGGGGTTTTTCAGTCAAGTGAACTAGGCCAACTAAAGGCTGAGTTTTTAACAGTGTACTTTAACATAGCACCAATTTTCCATGAGAAAGTTATGGATTAGGACTAACAAGGTTTTAGGCTATCCATAACATGGATGGAAATCGCGGTATCAGTCGCGGTATTGACCGGTCTCAAAAACCAATACGTATCGGTGCCAGTCATTGTTTGCTACCCATCGAGGTTGTCTTGGGATGAATTTTTTTGCCCCAAAAAAATTTGAAAAAATATCCAAAAATTTTAGAATATTAGAAAGGGCTGGAAAACAATGTTTTTCTCATTCGTAACAAGTATAAATCAAATTATCAGTTCCCCTAAGTCATAACCTCCCGTATTGCTGTCTTATCTGAAATTATAATTTTTGTTTGTAAGAATTATAATTGTAACTTATAAACTATCTATTAGTGTGAAATTTTAGAAAATACAATTTATTTGTAATTTGTATATAGTGTTGGTAATTGGTATCTTGTATAGTATATACGAAGATCCTCTCAATCTTGAAGATCTATGTATTCTACTACTAAATCTATAAAGTTTGATTCAATAAATCATGTATTTTCATGCTAATAAAATAAAAATAATAATTAATACTCTTAATATTAAAAAATATCTAAATCTTAACAAAAGTGAAAAATAATTAAAACTTAAAAGTTAAAAGCCTCTATATTTAAAATACCAAATAATAGATCCATACAAGAAAAAGAGTGGAATGGAATTATCAAATTCATGGCTCATTTTTAGCTTTTACCAAAATATTTACAAAAAAATTAATAAATAAATACGAGAAGTAGAATATACCTACCTTTGTAGAGTTATTTTGGTGATTTCTTAGACCAAATCCACCATAATAAAGATTTTTTAATTTATTTGCAAGTGAAAGGAAGAATTACCGCAATTGAAGCTTGTTTGAAAAGTAGAAGACGAATAAAAAGATGAGAAAGAGGGAAAAAAATTAGGGTTACATGTTTTTTATTTTATTTTATATATACTGCTGATATTTTGATATTTTGAAAATATTAGCCGATATATTGTGATATTTTTACAATATTTTGATTGTGTGATACCAATACCAATTCTTTGTGATTTATCGGTACAGTACTAGTTGATACTGATATGTACCGGTATCGACCGATATTTTGATCTATGGTCCATAATGAGTTGGGAAAGCCAAAGGACCAGATAAGATGATCACCTAGGAATTAGGTTTGGGATGCACTTGGGTCATCATTTTAGTCTAGTCGAATGGTTTTCGAATACGCACCACTACTTTTGCCCAACTGTTTTGAAAACTCAATTAGGGTTAGTTCAAACATAGTAATAGCCATTAGGGTCATGTCAGAAAAGTTAAATGCTTCATCGGTGAATAATGTAAATATCATTAAGATGATATCAACATGTTTTGATTTAGGATAATCTCAAGTTTCATACTTGAAAAATGTAATGCAATAGTAGTAACTATTGATGACAAGGTGTACTGGTCACCTTCCATCACCAAGGGCTTTTCTACTTCACCTGAGGTCTACTTTTCTCATGAGTGGACTTTCTTATCTCACCTTACATCTATTTCCCTCACTAGAGGGGTAAGGCCCTAACCCTGTAAGCTAGACGACAAAAAAAGAAAAAAAAAAGCTTTTATCTATTGCTTGCTAACTAGTGACCCAACTTGGCAAATAGAGAAGTGGAGTAAAACTTGGCTTTTTGGAGTAATCTCAACTTTTAATTTGTACACCTTGGAAGAAAAGGAACTATTTATTTGCATTATAAAACATTAAGAATTTATAAGAAGAAATAATAATAATAATAATAATAATATTATTATTATTATTATTATTATTATAGTAGTAGTAGTATTATTATCATTATCATCAAAGCCTTGTCTCAATCATATTGGGATCAAGTACTGCATGAGTTTTGTTTTCTATCCCAATCTATCCTTAGTTAAATTCTTATATAAGTTGCACTTTTTCAGATCTATTTTTACTATCTCCATTTATATACTCTCTTCGACCTACTGCTTCTCGTCGTTGGATCATCAACCTACGCGACCAAAATTCTTCTTATGGGCATCATTAATAGCTTGAGTTGGACATTTCCCAAACTATCTCAAATGGTTTTTCTAATTTCATCCACTATTGATGTTACCCCTAAATGCTCTTGAAATCTTTCATTTCTAATGTAATCCTTTCTACTTTTACTAAATATCCATCTCAACATTTTTATCTTCATTACTTTGATTTTTATGTAGATATTGCTTCTTGATTGGCTGACATTCTACTCCATAAGTCATAACTGATTTAATTAATATCCTATAAAGATTTTTCTTTAATCTTATTGGCACTCATCGACAGCAAAACATTGCAAAAGCAAGGCCCCACTTCAAACATTCCCTTTTTATCCTATGTTTGAGATCTTCAACAATCTTCCAATCCTTCGTAATTATCAAGATAGATAAATAAAGGATTCTTTTTTGCAAATAATTGGAAAAGGTATCCCAAACATGCTTTGGGTTTTCACATCTTCAATGCAAAGGAGCATATCATCATCAACTGACTAGTTGATTGCAAAGACAGCTTTTTTGGCTTTGATATTCTACTTGGCATTTTCATGTTGATCGTTTGGCGGCGTCGTGCTATCACCAAAAGTAATATACCACAAGTCATGAGCCATAAAGTATGATTCAATATTCACTTTTCACAAGTTGTAGTTTGACTTGTTGAGTATTCTAGTGAAGGAAAAACTCATTGCACCAGCCATTTATAAGGATCACACAGATCCTCCTCAACACCTACACCACCGTATAGATCTTCTCACCATGAGTATGCAGGATCTAATGACTTTGAAATCAAACACCAGATCACCCCAATATCACAAAAACAAATTTCCATCGTCTATTTGGTCAAACCCCCTGTTTGTTACTACTACTGAAATGGGCTGGGTTGCTTCTCTATATCAGGTCCATCTTGATCATACTCGAAACATGATGTGAAATGCAATGGATTCGAGTCCAATATTCACACACTTCAAGTGTTAAGAAGAATGAGAAATATAATTATAGTTCATCACTAACTTCCCTTTGTTTACGCAAGTTCAAATGCTTTGACTATGGCGATGCAGGTTGTTTACAAGTTTTGAAAAATTACAATGCTTCCCTCTAGTCGTAAATGTGATCCAAACTTGGAAACTATAAGAAAATATATGAAGAGGAGTAAAAACCACACAAAAAGAAGATAGGGAAGTGGTGACTATGGCCCACAGTCACTAATAGACAATGGCTGAAATGGCCACTGTTTGTCCCGTTTCTTCTGTATTTCACTTCTGTGATGCTATCAGAGTGCTGAAGCTTGCTTTCCTCTACTTTTAGAGTGTTGACTGACCACCAATAGTGCTTAATTTGGCTACAGAATTGACTAAAACTTTTGGTAATCATCACTGTATAGTTACGAACTATTTTTGCACAAATCCAAAAAGGGTGCTTTATACAAGCAAAATGGTGCCAAAGTTGTGTCATTCTGAACTTATAATTTTCAAGGATCAAAATGCAGCCTAAAGAGGTTTATTCATAACTTTCGAGATGGCCCAAAACCCTCCCAAGTGAGAAAAGCAAAGGAATTGGTTTCATCCTTTTGTATACTTGATGACACTTGCACTCATCTTCTCTAAGTGACACACAAACTTCTTGTCCTTCTCTGAACCATTTCTCACCTTATATTATGAGAAGAAGAAGGAGAATTAGACTTGGAGTGCTTGGAGTGCTTGAAGTGCCTTGGGAGCCTTGTGAATTCTTGGAACAATGCCTTGAATCTTGTTAAACTTCCTTAAATTTGCTTGGAACTAATATGTAACCTTCTCCCACCTGCTAAACCTTCCTTTTATAGACTCCAAAGGTGATTTAGGCAATTATGTGAGGTTGGGATTTGAAACAAAGTGGAGAAAACCATTGAAAACTACTAGGAACCCTTCACAGGTGTCAGTGACCATGGTCGCGATCACTAACAGGTCCAATTTTGGGTTTTTTTGCATATGTTAACCGTTTTCACTTGTTTGGAGCCTAAACGATGTTCAATCTTCACAAAACTTGTAGGGATGCTTTTTAACGCTATTTTGGTTTCATAGAAATTCTAGCTCGTTTTAATCTCCTGAAGTTGGTCAACCCCTATTAGTTTTTCACGAAAATAGGCCCTTGTTTTAGCTATTTGAGGCCCAAATGACCTCGGATTGATTTGAAACTTGGAGGAACTGATGTCAGGGATATCTTGAAGTATCCATTCAAATGTCATATACTTTAAATTTCTGTAAGTAGGATTTCAAACAGTGGCCTACTTGTTGCATGTTCTAAGTCAATATTCTCTTATGTTGTAGGCAATCAGCTTGTTTTCTACCTGAATGGTGTTAAATTGATTTGAAACTTTAGGTAATTGACTTTGAACATATTTTGAGTCTCTGATCCAAATTTCATCAACTTTAGCCTCCCAGAAGTAGGATTTTTAATCAGTGACCCCCATGACTTAGAGGTAATGGAATCCTAGCTTAAAGGTAGTCGAACTAGGGTCAGACAAAGTCCTCTTAGCTTCAAAATTTGCAGAACCACTTCTGGGCTTAACTTAAGCCTTGTGTCTAAATTTCATCAACTTCGGTCACCTGGAAGCAGGACTTTGGTCGGTGACCTCATGCCTTTGAGGTTACTAATCCAAAGTTGACATGTTTGTTGACTTTGGGTCACATGACATCCACTTGACCTGAAATTTTACAAAATGTCTCTTGATTATGATTTAAGCTTCCTCTAGGAGTTTTAGCTAATTCTGACATATGGAAGTGTCTATTGTCACAGTAACCCCAAGGAATTGGAAGACAATTACTAAAGCTTGAATTTGAATTGAAATGAAGTCCAAATGCCTTGAAATTTTGAAGCAACATTCCTAATCATAATTTAGAGCAGCCATGTAATTTTCAACTACTTTGATAACTCAGAAGCTTGAGTGTATTCGGTGACCCTTGGGTTTTTAGTCCATGAATCTTAAATTCGGTGTTTGGTGAGTCGAGTGATCAAATGAAGTCCACTAACTCTGAAATTTGAACTGCTACACTCTAAGCCCCATCTGAAGTCTTCTAAATGAGCTATATCAATTTTGAACATTTGGATGCAATACTTGACCCGACATTCCACAATCCTGGGGTTTATGTGCCCTTGGCTCGGAGTTGCTTGTAATGTCTTCATTTGCAATAGTTGTGATTTATTTTTATGAGTCAACAAGTGCCCCCTTGAGGTATAATGATTAAAGTATGACATTCATTATGCCTCGAAATAGCCAATCTATGGGAATGATGAATGGCTTCATGGAAAAAGTAGTTTTGTCAAGGTAGATTATATGCCTAAACTTTAAACTTTGATAAAAAAAACCATGAAGGGTTTGGTAGTGGAATTTGGTAAAAACATTAGAAATCTAAATTTCTTTGCCCTGTTTCATGGATATCAAAAGTAGTATCCTTGTGTGGACTGTGAGGAACACCCACAAAAAGAAATCCCTAAGGTATTAGAAACTTCAAGACCTTATGAGTTTTGGTTATGGATTTGATTTTTACATGACCTATTTGTCATAGATATCTAGAGTGTCATCTTTGCACGGACTGTGGGGAACACCCTAAAAATGAATCCCTAAGGTGTTAAAAAAAATCAAAGTTTGGATTTGAAATGGATTTGGGTTTAAAATTTTCATGGAATTTTCATTTTTTTTAATTAAAGTTAAAGTTTTGGCTTGGCTTGACATGGATCAAAATAAGATGAAAATTTGAAAAAGATTGGCTTTATTGTGTTTTGATTTCAGAACAATTTGAGATGATGGCTCAAAATTAGGTTTGACCTAATATAATTTGAAATTTGGATTAGTTTTGAAAGAAAATTATTTTTTTTTATCTTTCTGTTCTCTCTCTCTCTCTCTCTCCTAAAAAGAGGTACCCTAAAGTGGGTTTACTCTATTGTAGGAAAGCACACTTTTTTTATTTTGGATAAAATACCCCAAGTGGATTCACCAAGCTGTGGGAAATTCTTTTTTTTTTTTTTTTGTAGAAAATGTCCAAAGTGGTTCACCATATGCTGTAGAAAATTTTAGTGATCACATTTGAGAGAATGGGCCACTATGTAGTTGGCTCCCACTGCTCAAGATTATAGTGATTGCGGGTAAGGGAGTGGCAATTATTGTAGACTTGGCCAAGGCAAGGACCCCACTGCTAATACAGTTTGTGTCTGTAGGAAAGAGTAGGAAGCAACAGTGGTCGTGGTCTTGAATGATCACAATGAGAAGATAGGCCACTAAGCAATGGTGTCTGTGAGCCAAAGGGGAGGGGCCGCAATGACTATGGACCAAGGAGTGAAGCCATGGACCCCATTGCCCCGCACAGTAGTCCGTGGGACGTGGAGAAGGTGAGCACCAATCACGTTGTGACCGTGAGAAGGCCAGTGTCTGGACATGATGGGTATAAAATGCTCAAGTCGTGCTCTTTTTTTTTTTTTTTTTTTTTTTTTTCTTATGAACTTTCTGCGCATAATCATAAGCTTCAAAACTTGAACTGCTACTCGACAACTCACTTCTCCAGATTTGGGAATTTTCTTTTCCCCCCTTCCGTTTGCATCTTGGCTGGTAAGCTACTACTTTTAATCTTCCTCGGGTTTTGGATTAACCGAATCCATGCTTGGATTTTGTATGCTTCTCACTGTTTGGTAGTTTTCATGCGTGAGGTGTTGGGATGTGCGTTTAGCCCTTCCTTCCTCTTCTTCATTGATTCTTTTTTGACTTTTTTGACCAGCCATTGATGCTTGAGTTTTGTTCATGGTGGACTGCTCAATTGTGAGTCAAAATTTTGAGGTATTTTCTTATTTGGGCACTGTCCAAGGTTGTGCCACGGTCAATAGTCCATGCTCACAGTCGAGTGACTAAATGAACATGAATTATTCTCTTTAATTCTTCTTCTTCTTTTTTGTTTGTTTTGAGATGCTTGATTTTCTTTAACCCTCTTGATGCAGGATGGTTCATCGATATCATCTCAATTTTAAAACCAAGTCATTACTATTGTTTAGACATGCTCATAGTCACAACTCCTTAGTGATTTTGTTCCTTTTTTTTTCTTTGAATATTCGTTTAGAACTTGATAGCCTTGCTTGTAAAGTTGCGTTTGGAATTTCATCTTGAGCTCGTGATATGACTAAAGATACAGTCCTTGAAACTTTATCATGCTTAATCACTATCCAGGAGACTCCCACGGCCATAACTAAGAGAATTGTGATTGTCCCCTTCTCTTCTCTTATATATATATATATATTGCACAAAAACAAAACCTCATTGCCAAGATGCATTGCACATAACTCTTTTTAGGTATCTAAGGTAACTCATGAGGCCTTGAACTTCAAGAGGTTTGTGGAAAGTACACCCTTCAACAAACTTAAAGTGAACAAGGTTTGTCTAGGGGAACCTAGAACCTTGGTAGAACACTAGGTTTCAACATCGCACTGTTGGACTTAGACATAATTTGAGCACAGACTTGATCTTTGTGTAAGTACAAGCCGAGTCATCACACCCTTTGTGGGAATTACAAGGGATTAATTTGCAGTATGCCCAGTCACTAGCATGATGTGAACACAAACTTGACCACCATGGCTTCTGTGGGAACCCATGCATGGTCATCAAATTGAGTATGCCTATAGCACACTTCTTTTTTGCTTTTAATGAGAAGGTTACTCCCCTTAAATCTTAATACACATAAGAAGTATAAATCACCTGAATATCAATGGCCAATTAAAGAAACCGATGAAGCTAGGATGAACCTCCAGTTGAGTGGTAGATGTAGCTTTGAATGAGCTTTTTTACATTGTCTTTCTCAACTACAACTTCCAAGACTACTTCACCCTTCCTTGTTTTTTTTCAATGCCGACCCAAGGTGTACTCTTTGAGTCAATTTGAGTGATGCTAACCATCTTTGTGTGAAACTAATGGACACAATATCACCTTCCGATAGTGATGATAGTTGACGATCTTTGTTTTGAAATTAACTTTGTAGGGTAATATTTCCTTCATTACCTCTATATACACTGAGAATAGTGCACTTTCAAAATCCCACAAGAATGTCCAATTGTTTCATCATAGCAAATGGCCTCACAAAACTTTTTTTTTCGAGATTTGTTAGAGACGTCATTTTGGAAATGTAGAGATCCTTTATTAGCCTTAGATTTGAGGGTGGAGAGTAAAATAATCTCCAATAGTTGCAGGTAAGTCTAATGAAACCAAAAGAAGTCTAATGAAACCAAAAGAATAAGTGACTGAAAGTGGTTGCCAATAGACCAATAGCACTTACTTTTGTCTTCAATGCTTTAAAATTGATATTACTCTTTGTTGACTTTGTTGAAAACATGCCATATACTTTCATATATGTTGAGCTTGTTGATGCTTTCTGCTGTATTACCTGCTATCATGCTTTGCTTGTATTGTGTATGCATTTCTTGCATTAGATCCAACCTTCGCGCTTGAACATGAATCAAACTGCCCCCTAAAAGGTCTTAGGGTGCTTGAACACCTATTTGGACAGGGAGCCTCACCTCTGGGACTTAAGTGTACCTTGATGCCGATTCTTGGTCTCAGAACTGAGTATTATTTTCTCCTTTTGGCCTTTTGCTAAAGGGAGATGTTGCCGAAATTTCCGTAGAATTCTATGCCTTAGTTATTTTTGTTGTTACTGACATTTTCCTCTCATTCTTTGTTTTGCAAACCAAAAAGGCAAAGCACCTGCGACTTCAACTGTCGGGGCATCAAAGAGTTGTGCAAAGGGCAAGACTGCAAGTGATCCTGATCTGAAAGATCCAAATAAAATATTTGCCATTACTTTGTAAAATCAAATAACCAAAGCCTTAATAAGAAGGAACTAGTATACATATTGGTATTTGGCGAATAACATCAATTAGGAGGATAATGGCAAAGTGAGCTTTGACAATCACACTACAGATTTTGGATGCCATGCAGGAGACCATGAAACAACCTACTGAGAGCATACAATATTACTATGTAGACACAACAGGAGTTTCTCATGAGGTGATTACCGTTCAGTTTGTCAAGTGATACCTAAGAATAATGATGATGGCTCCATCTATCCTAACAAGAAATGATCCATTTCCATGGATAGTGCATCATACCCATTTCAAAACTAGTAAATTCATGTGCCAGCCTCTATATTACTTCGTGAAGATCCCAAGGTTGGAGATAGAGGTGATAGAACCTCGTACTGATAAGTCCTTAAAACTTCATTTTTCCATATATAATTTCATATATTTTAAGGACTTAATCATTCTAAATGTATCAAATAGGGTAGAATCATGATTAGTGCACTTGAAATCTATTTATTACGTTTTAATGCATAATTCTCTCAAAAATCATCATTTGAGCACAAAATCATGAAAACTACTTTTTCTGAAGCCCTAATTTCTCAAAATTTTAGATAGTTGAACCAAGACTATTTGCGAAGAGTCTCAATTGGATTAGAATTCTGTTAATTCTTATCAGTTAAACCTTTTTATAGGTATTGTAAAAATTGGGACCCATTAGATATCAATTGGAAAAGATACTCTTCTTTGATGAAGAATCTTACTGATATCATGATTCTTGCCTGAGACACACAAGTAGTTCAAAAAATCATATTGGGTCCTACAGTAAAGATTGGAGATGGAAAGGTTTTGATTTGAAGGAAAACAATGAAGAATTAAAGTTAGTGGACCCCACAAACATTCACACATGTGGAGAGCTCACACATGTGCCATGGGTAAAAGGGGGGTCCACTCATTCCACTTGAACTATCCTTATAGCCTTTTTCAAAAAAGTTCCAAAAAATTCCACGATGATGCAGTAATTAAAGAAATGGTGCAAGAAGAAATTTGTAAAGGCACAAGGGGACCCACACACAAGCATAACTGTTCGAGCCTCCTATCTTTTTATATTTGTATTACACTTAAACGCTTTTAAATTATCTCCCCATTATTTATGCAAAATTTGAGAAAGAAAATAGACAATTCATGAGAGAAAATAGACAATTCTAGTGGGAAAAGGATAAGCCACCAAAGGAGATAGGTCCCTATCCTTTCAAGGAGTGTTTTACACATCTAAAAGAGGCTGTCCCTCAGCTTTGGACTGTTAGTTTTTGTGGACTCAATCCATCAGTTGATGTAATAAATTGATTAATTTCTTTATTTATCAATAAAATCATGCTTTACTTTCATGAGATGAATGTTATTTTATTGCTTCATGCACATGACCAATACGTATGACATAATGGTTCATGAGTTGAACCGGGTCCCATTAGTATATTAGATGTGATATATGTGCATGGATGAGATCCACACGCGGGAGATATATGTCACAAATCTTATAGTTAAATAGCTTCACAACCAGTAATGAGACTGGGCATATCATTTGATAAGGTTGCAGCACTTTGATCACTATGAGATAGTGTGATTTGTCTCGATCATCAGAATGTAAGATTCTGGATCAATAGTGCCGGTACATTGGATGTATTGAAGGACCATGAGATGCACCTTATGGTATTCCGTCTCAATAATAAGGTATGCTCTCATAATTCCCTAGCAATAGGCTCTCAATCCTGAGACATTGACGAACTCAAGTTTCTATCTATTCATTTGCTTTGAGTCACCAATGAGTGAGGCCGACTATAGGTTAACACCTCGGTGTCTTGGGTATATGGTAGTAGAACTGTGGGAACGTTGAATGATCAAGATGGAATCTATCTCTATTATCCCCTTGTGCCAATTACTGGATTTGTCATTAGTAAGTGCGCACCCATCTCAATTAAGAGTTAATTGGATGGTACTGATGATTACTGTGATTAATTGGGGCTCAAGGATAATAAGATGTGGAACTTAGATTGGAAGAGACGGATTTATTCCAATTGATCCACGGATATTGATAGAGGGGCTTACTTGTGGTAATTGGGAAGTTTAGGGTCTTCATTGTAATATATTCCTAAGACTGGAGTTCAATTGCATTTATATAGTGGTGTTATTTGCAATTAACTGTGGGCCCGGATTGCACATGAGATGTGGGGTCGCGGTGTTCCAGTTGGAGCCAGCTTTCTAAGGAATCCCTAGTGGTCCCCACGCTAGCCCAAGATATTGGAAAACACCAATCCGACTTGGACTCTAGAAATACGAGTTTGGAAAGGAGAAAGTTGCTAATTTTTTTGGAAGTAAGACTTCTATTTCAATTAGACAAGGGAGAGATTTGGAAGTCTATAAAATATCCTTGGACGTCCAAAAGAGCCCCCCTCACGTCCAAAACCCTTTCGTGCAAGAGTTGCGCGAGTTACTCTCCTATCCTCTCTTCTAGTTCCTTGGAGTTTCGAGTTGGGAATTTTCTCCTGAAGATTCCACCATTCTTCTCGAGAGAAGTAATCCAATTCGGGTCATAGCGTGGAAGGCTAAGAGGTCTTGAAGAAATCCATTAGAGCACTGCGGATCTCCAAAGGTATGATCTACTTCTTCTATGTCGTAGATTATTTTGGATGTCTAGTGTTGGTAGAATTTTTTACTGTACATGGTCACGAGATTGAGGGTAACGCATCCTGGATTGGGTTTTGGTCTTATGTATAGTTGATCCCTGTGTCAAGTGGATCAAAAGTTTTGAAAATCTATCCACGAGACCCACCTACTTCCAACATGGACATCTACCCAAGGAGGTGAATCCTATTCCACTTGAAATTGAAGAAAAAATGAAGAAAATTGGGCCATTTTATGTATTTCTGCATTCTACTTGAAATGGGCCCTACTACCATTGCTTTTGGATCAAATTCAAGGATATTTTTAGCAACAAGACTCCACCTTATCGTATTCTTGTCAAGCTTAGGGATTAAGGAGCAAAGAGAAAGTGATAATTGAAAAAAAAAAGAGTCCTATCAGAAGAAACAAAAGTCAATCTCATTTTTTTCAAAACAGCCTGGATTAAAATGGGCATATCTTTCAAACAATAGATTAGATTAAGCCAATCTTGGTACCATTGGAAAGCTCTTTCAGAGTAGATATCCATGGAGCCTAAGATTGTACAATTTGAGGCTAAAATGAGAAAGTTATGATTGCAAGAAGATGATTGTGATTTTTTTACTTGGGATTGAGATTGTCTCATCAAAGGTGGATCCTATCCTTTGACAACTGTTGGCTAAAATCCAAAAGATGGATACACTTAGAATTCTAACAAGAGAAGGAATCTTATCTCATCTGAAACTTGAAAGTCTTGTTGGCCAAAAAGAGAACTTACCAATTAAAGGAATCTTCGCTACAAAGTAGGATCTAGGGAGAGAAATAAGGGGCTCTCAACTCTTATAAAGTAAAGGCATTAGCCTCCCATACTCTTTATAAAAGAATTACCCACCTCCCATCTCTAGATCTCCTATAGTCATCTCTCCCTCTTTCATCTCTACATCTCAAGTCAACAAAGAGGCTTAGCCCTAAAGCCACACTACAATCTTGAAGTGTTAAACTAGAAGGAGGAATTCTTTTCCATCTTAGTATGTGTATTCTTTTTGTTTAAATTCTTTTATCTTTTGTAAAGATTACCATACTAGTTCAATAATATTAATATTGATATTCCTCTTACTCTTATGGTTGTTTTTATTACTCGATTTGTGTTTTTTTGTTTCAATTGAAGACCCAAATTTAAGATAGCATACTTTAAGTAATTTTTAGGCCTGGACAAAGAGGGAATATTTATACCACCTTCGACTTTTGTTTTACCAACTTTGACTTCAGTTTATACCACCTTTGATTTCTTGTTTTTATGAACTTTGATTTCTAGTTTATACCACCTCTAACTTCAAGTTTACCACCTTTGAATTTCTACAAAAGCACTACATTCAAATTCCATTGTTTTTACTTTATTTGTGTTTTTTATGTTGCATGATTTATGGTTAGGATTAATTTTTAGAAGCATACATTCATATTATGTGTTAGTTTAATCGTTGGAAATTGGAATTCTAGATCTAGAATTCGTGACTTTTTTTGGAAATGAAAGGGATAAATTTCAGATTTAAAAAGACAACAAAATTAGATAGCAAACAGTAACTATTTTTTTCCAGATATTAGCAGTTTAAAATGTGACATAAAAAGATTATTTTGCCTTGAAATTTTGCGGAACTATTGCTGGATGAGTTGACTTTGTTTCATAAAATTATCAAAGGAAAATGATAAGATAGATTGGATTTTCATTCATTAAAACACTCCCATTAAAATTCAAGTTCACAGAAATCTACACAGGGTAGATTTTTTGTTCGAAAGTTTGGAATTCATAATCGTATCATATCAGTGAGTTTTGCTATAAAAATTGGATGATTTGAACTTTGATAAGTAAACTTTAAAATCCCAAAGTTTCATATTCAAAAGATTATGATAAGTTTAATTTCCATAAGCCTAAACTAAGACTAACTGCCAAACTGCATATTAGAATTTTTTATTTTTGGTAATCAATTCTCATACATATTTTTTTGTATTTTAGAATATTTTTTAAATTCATTTTTTTAGGTTCTTGCATCAGTAGAGCATGAATTCTAGCCATTAAATCTAGTTTAGGAGTGCATTAGATTAGGATCATATTTTATTTAAATTTTGCATCTCATATTAGGAAAATTTGCATTAGTTACATGGCATACATTGCATAAATTGTGTTTCTAATTTTAGATTTGTTACTAATTTCAGGTTTATGATAGTTTAAGTAATTTGTAGATATGAGATTCTTCCTAAAAGTGTTTGATTGTAAAGATTTTGAAATTAGAAAGTTTGTTAAGACTTGGAAAGTTAACATAGTTATAGTTTTGAAAGTTCTAATCTATGTGTTATTTTGCAGTAACTTTTGTTTTATTTTAGAAAATTTTTAGATATAGGTTTTCTAATTTAGGAATTTTTATTTATTTGGATTGTAATTGTTTAATTTTTATTTTTACAAAGTAGGAATACTTGTATTTGTTAGTTTTTAAATTAGGCTGGTTTTAGATTTTATTTAAGGCAGGTTATAAGTTGAAAATACTTTAAACACATTGCTCCATGAGGATCGACCTAGTCTCACTAGTTTTTATTACTACATTGCGGTTCTGCACTTGGAACTTATGAACAAGTTTTCAACCCCATTGCTAGGGAGTGCCATTTAAGGTAACTTTTCAAACTTTCCTAATTTACATTGCTTTGTAGGTGTGATTTATTTGGTATCTTTCTAGAAATAGAAGGACATGCATGGAATGATGAATCGCCCTAAACTGGAATAGGAAAGTGCATGGATTGTTAGGAAGTTCACATTACTT
Organism: Sextonia rubra; assembly: GCA_037013555.1. NCBI lineage: Eukaryota > Viridiplantae > Streptophyta > Magnoliopsida > Laurales > Lauraceae > Sextonia > Sextonia rubra. The sequence continues at coordinate 74,918,400 of JASUAD010000001.1, forward strand.
TAATTTTTAGAAACTTTCTAAAATTTAAAAAGTTATTGTTGTTCAACTTGTTTTTAACTCTTTTGGAAGAACGTGAACTGAAAGTGACCTAATTGTTATCCTTGATCATCTTGGTGCAAAAAAAAAAAAAAAGCCTTTGCCCTTATAGTGTGTGACAGCCTGTTTGTTTAGGGTATTGGTTTTTCAAACGGGTTTGTTAAGTGCACCCTACCACTCCCTGGTGGCTAATCTAGCTGAGCTAATTTCATAGAACTAGGTTAGTGAACTTAGTTGAACCCTTCAACCTTAAGAGCTAACTTAGTTGCGGTTTTTTTCTTTTTTTTTCAAGTTAAGTTTTTTTATTTTATCTATTTTTAAAAAAATCCAAAAATTTCAAAAAAAAAAAAAACAAGTTATTCCAAAAATGGATTGGTGGCAATCCACAAATATGAGGGGACTTAAGAAATGGCAAACCAATGGGAATGGAATCAATACTAATGGCCCACCGAAGTCTTAGCGTGCCTTGTACGAACAAGAAAAGATTGCAAAGGTACATAAAATAAATTGTTCAGTTAGATCTTATGAATGAAAGTGGGCTAATCACTATGATTATCATTACAATGAGAATTGTGTGGAGGATTTTAATGAATGATTAGCTTAGATCATCAACCAATAAGGGTCCCACATGGTTACCCATACCTCACACAATCATTCACTCATTCTGATATGGATGTGGGAATTTAATTGTGGGCTGAATCAAATTCAAATCAATGGCACTTCCATAATGACATGGGTGACATGTATGGCTCAAATTGGGAACAACAAATTCTTGTTAATTGGCGAAATGGACCCGACATGAATCATGTATCCTATCCCCAAGAATTTACTTTAGACGAGTCGCATGACTATCCCTCACAGGATACGTCATATGTACCCCTTCTATCTCCCTAGTCATATGCACCTCATGATCCCTCTCTACACGAACGGTCATGTGAACCACCACTATGCCCAAAGAACTCTATAGAAGACACTTTAGCAAAATTCATTGAGTTCACACAAAACACCATGCAATCCATACAATATAATGCACAATGCATGGGAAGCCTAGTGACTTTGATTACTCAAACATCTCTTGAAATGAGAAAAAGAAATGCCACCCTTGGAATTTAAAATGATCCTACATTCATTGAAGCTCTTGTAGATATGGTTGTGCAAACACACAGTGGATATCCTAGGGTGCACAACATGGATGATGGTGCAATGCATGAACCAATTGATAAATCACATGAGCCCGTGTGCCCCACTTTTCCTTAGAATCACCCATTCCACTTCACTAAAGAGGAATCTATGCCCTTTTACATAAATCCTTTTTATATTTCAGATTCCTCTAATGATTTTGGCAATTGCTATCTTTCAAAATTTTGATATACCTATAATCGAGGAAATCACACATGAACCCAATGTACCCGAAAAGAAAGATTACAATTAGGAGGATGACCCCATTTTTCAGATTTCTAAGTTAGATAATTTGGAATCCTTGGAATTTTGTACTAAATTCTTCATAGAATCTGATGATCTAACCATTAGAGAAATTGCCTTTGCATTTCTTGGCCCTCAATGTTATTCAGAAAAACTTGTGGAATTGGAAAACAGTGGTCCCATTCAGACCCCAGAGTTTGACAATTTGGAATCCTTTAAGCCAGTGTCTAAATGGACTGCTGAAGTTAAAATTTGTGGAATGAGAGGTCCTAGGGCCACCCAGTTGCTCATTACATCATCTCCTATCTTTCAAAGATCCATTTTTAAGAGAGGAGAATAATTTTTCATGGTAGTCCCTCTTCACATAGTCTACAGAACACATGCGGTCCTCATGTTCATTGAGCCCACTATAAACATGGTTTTCATCTCTTTTTGTGCTTCTTGTAAGCTATGTGGAGGAAAATTTTATTTGGGGTCAGGGTGGACTCATGGTTTCGAATCCAATAGCATATGTTCTTTTTCCTTTTCTTTTTAGTGTAAATATTTCTTTTTAGAGTAGCTTTTTGTCTTTTTGTTCTTGTTTTTCTGTTTTACCTAACCTTAGACAGGGAGCAACTTAGACACATCTTCAGGTGACTTCTTCTCTTTATCCTCATTTACATTTATGTTTCCTCATATTACTTCTACAGTTCTACATTGCATGCATAAACATCAAAGACGATGTTCATCTTAGGTTGGGGGGTGCGAACAAGCACGCTTGTCCAATTAAAATTTATTTTTTCGATCTTCCTATCAGTTTTATCATTTTAGTCATTTTTTAGAAAAAATTTTTTTAGGACTTTTATTTTCTGTCAGCATTTATTTATTTTTTTATTTTAGAAAGGAAAGTTTTCAAAAGAATTGAAGTGATTTGAAGATATTTAGAAATCTGGAATTTTCATACTTTTGGGAGGAAGTAAAAGAAAAGTTTGCATTTTCTAAAGGAGGAAACCTATTAGAAGAGTACCAAAACTTGCTTTCCATATGTATACACGTATACATTTTTTGACATTTTGAATAGGAACCTTTAATGTTATTTTTGGAATTTTTTGAGAGAATATGATGTGAAATTAATTAAGATTTAGTTTGTATAATATTTTTGTTTCTAGGTTCAGCTTTGGTATATTGTATAAAAAAACCAAGATGAATTAGTTCGAGGGAAATGAGAAATGCAACCAAGTGTTTACTTTTGATTTGGAAAAAAAAAGTGAATATATATATGAAAAGTTTGTGACTAGTTTAGTTTCGTAGCCTTTTTAACTCGAGCTAGTAAGCGCAGAGGGATATGTCTATATCTACCTCCCTAAATCAATCTGGTTTGGGAGTCATTGGCCTAATGTTCATTATATAGGTTAATGAGAAAGTTTAAGGGACCTAGACATTGCACAGTGACAAAAAAAATTTATTTAAAATATAAGAAGAATGATGATGAATTATGGCCCAATAAGTGTCTGTAGAGATTTTCAAGGGATATGTACAGAAATGCATAAGGACTAAGTTTGCTCCTTTGATCCCAACTTTTGTTATATCATATGAACTTAGAAATTTCTACGTTGGAAAAGTAAGTGAGTGAAGAGTGTCTGTAAGAGTTTGTAAGGGAGTATGTGTGAGGAAGAACAAGGACAAGATATGCTTCTTGGATCCTAACTTTTCTTATATCGTATAAACTTGGGAACCCTTGCGTAGGAAAAAGATAGTGAGAGAAAAGAGGCCATCGAAGAAAACAGTAATGTGGCAGCTATCCTCGTAGCTTTCAAAGGAAATTTATTTTTGCTAAATTTTAGGGGATTAGACTATTTGAAGGAAAAATTCTAGTTTTGTGCATTATTATGGAATAGCTGAAATAAGTTTTTTTATGTATACATTCTTTTTTCACCCTACATGTAAGTTGGTTTGAATTTGAGAAAGTTTTCAAAAATAAAACTGTGGACCGAACTTTGAAAAGTCTGAAAGTTTGATTATTCTAGATTTTGAAAACATCCAATATGAGTGAAATTTCTTTTGGGAAATTTCTTTAATTTCTTTTGTAAAAAAAGGAGAGAATTTTGTGGGTATATTCACTGCAAACCCTCATGAGGCATAACTCATCCATTAGGGAGAACCTAGGGGTTTAAGGGTTTGCTGCATATGCTAAATGCAGTCGAAAGTGCCAACGAAAGTGGCATTGTATTCATGTTTACTTTTATTGCATTGCATTAATTTTAGGTTACATTAGGTCAGGATGGAAGCCTCATATTTTTCGCAATTTTTGCTACGGTTTAGCAAAACGCTGGTTGGGTAGTGTGATGAGCTCTTAAAACTTCATATTTTTTCATGTATAATTTCATATATTTTAAGGACTTAATCATTCTAAAATGCATCAATTAGGGTAGAATCTTGATTAGTGCACTTAAAATCCATTTATTATGTTTTAATGAATAATTCTCTAAAAGATCATCATTTTAGCACAAAATCATGAAAACTGTTTTTTATGAAACCCTAATTTCTCAAATTTTTGGAGGAGTCCTAGTTGAATCAGAACTATTTGCGAAGAGTCTTAGTTGGATTAGAATTCTATTAATTCTTATTGTTTAAACCCTTTTTACATGTACTATAAAAACTGGGAGATATTAATTGAAAAAGATACCTTCTTGGATGAAGAATCCTACTAACATCATGCTTCTTGCTTACGTCCCACATGCAGCTCAAAAAAACATATTAGGTCTTGCAGTAAAGATTGTAGCTAAAAAGGTGATGACCTAAAGAAGAACAAGGAAGACTTAAAGTTAGTAGACCCCGCATACATTCACACATGTGGAGAGCTCACACATGTGCCACGGGTGAAAGGGGGGTCCACTCATTCCACTTGGTCTCTCCCTACAGCCTTGCTCTAGAAAGTTCGAAAAAATTCCACAATGATGCAGTAATTGAAGAAATAGTGCAAAAAGGAGTTTGTAAAGCCACAAGGGGACCGACAACAAGCAAGCATACATGTCCAAGTGTCCTATACTTTTATGTTTGGATCTCATTTAAAATTTTAAATTATCTCCTCATTATTTATGCAAAATTTGAGAAAGAAAGGTGATAATTCATGAGAGAAAAGAGACTTTTAGTGGGAAAAGGATAAGCCACCAAAGGAGATAGGTCCCTATCCTTTCAAGGAGTGTTATACACTTCTGAAAGAAGCTCTTCCTCAACTTTGGATGTCTAGACAAGGGGGTGGACCCTACTCCACTTGAAATTAAAGAAAAACTGAAAAAAATTGTGTCATTTTATGTATTACTGCATTCTACTTGAAGTGGGCCCTACTGCCATTGCTTTTGGATCAAATTTAAGGATATTTTGAGCAGCAAGACTCCTCCTTATCTTCTCCTTACAAGCTTGGAGATTAAGGAGCAAACTGAAAACGATAATTGAAAAAAAAAAGGAGTCCTATCAGAAGAAGGAAAGTCAATTTTGCTTTTCTAGAATAGCCTAGATTAAAATGATCATATCTCTTAAACTGTAGATTGGATTGTGCTAATCTTGGCACCATTGGAAAGCTCTTTTAGAGTAGTTATGACAGAGCCTAAGATTGTACAATTTGGAGCTAAAATGAGAAAGTTATGACCCCAAGAAGATGGCTATAATTTTTCTACTCGGGATTGAGATTATCTCATCAAAGGTGGACCCTATCCTTTGGCAAGTGTTAGCTAAAATTCAAAAGGTGGATACACTTAGAATTCTAGCAAGAGAAGGAATCTTATCTTATCTAAAACTTGGAAGACTTGTTGGTAAAGAAGAGAACTTACCAATTGAAGGAGATCTTTGCTACAAAGGAGGATTTGTGGAGTGAAACAAGGGGCTCTCAACTCCTATAAATTAAAGGCATTGGCCTCCCATACTCTTCATGGAACAAGTACCCATCTTCCACCTTTAGATTTTCTGCACTTATCTCTCCCTCTCGTCTCTACATTTCAAATCATCAAATAGGCTTAGCCTTAAAGCCACACTACAACCTTAAAGTGTTTAACCAGAAGGAGGAATTCTTTTCCATCCTAGTCTGTGTATTCTTTTGTTTAAATTCTTTTACCTTTTGTAAAGATTGCCATACTAGTTCAATAATATTCATCTTAATATTTTTTTTATTATTATGGTTGTTTCTGTTGCTTGATTTGTGTTTTTTTGTTCGCATTGATGACCTAAATTTAAGATATCATACTTCAAGTAATTTTTAGGCCTGGATTGAGAGAGAATTTTGAAAGAATATTTATACCACCTTTGACTTCTGTTTTACGTACTTTGACTTTAGTTTATACCACCTTTGATTTCTTGTCTTTACCAATTTTAATTTCTAGTTTATACCACCATTGACTTCAAGTTTACCACCTTTGAATTTCTGCAAAAACAGTGCATTTAAATTCCATTGTTTTTTTTATTTGTGTTTTTTATGCTGCATTATTTGTTGCTGGGATTAATTTTTAGGAGCTTGCAGTCATATCATGTGTTAGTTTAGTAGTTGCAAATTAGAATTTTAGATCTAGAATTCATGGTTTTTCTTTTTTGGAAATAAAAAGGATAAATTTCAGAATTGAAAAGACAACAAAATTTGACAGCAAACAGTAATTGCTTTTATCCAAATATTGGCAATTTAAAACGTGCAATAGAAAGATTATTTTTTCTTGAAATTTGGAAGAAGTATTACTGGATGAGTGAACTTTGTTCCATAAAAATATCAAAGGAAAAGGATTAATTGAGGTTAGATATTTAGTTGTTGAAACACTAGCCAATCAAAATCCTGTACACCAAAATCTACATAGGGCAGATTTTTTATCTGAAAGTTTGGAATTCATAGTCATATCAAATCAGTAGGTTTTGCTGTAAGAATTGGAGGAATTGAACTTTGATAAGTAAACTTTAAAATCCCAAAGTTTTAGATTCAAAAGATTATTGTAAGTTTAATTTCTAGAAGCCTAAACTAAGACTGATTGTTGAACTGCATATTAGAATTTTTTTATTTTTGGTAAGCATTATTCATGCATATTTTTTTCCATTTTAGAATATTTTTTTAAATTCAGTTTTTAAGGTTCTTGTACCAGTAGAGCATGAATTCCAGCCATTAAATCTAGTTTAGGAGTGCAATAGATTAGGATTTTATTTTATTTAAATTTTGCATCTCATATTAGTAAAATTTACATTAATTACATGGCATACATTGTATAGATTGTGTTTCTAATTTTAGATTTGTTACTAATTTTACACTTATGATAGTTTAAGTAATTTCCAAATTTTAGATTCATTCTAAAAGTGTTTGATTGGAAAGATTTTGAAATTAGAAAGCTCGTTAAGACTTTGGAAGTTAACATAGTTGTATTTTCTAATTTTATTAACTTTTTAGTTTTGGAAGTTCTAACTTGTGTGTTATTTTGTAGCAACTTTAGTTTTATTTTAGAAAAATTTTAAATATAGGTTTTCTAATTTAGGAATTTTTACTTATTTGGATTGTAATTTTTTAACTTTTATTTTTACAAAGTAGAAATGCTTGTATTTGTTAGTTTTAAATTAGGCTAGTTTTAGATTTTATTTAGGGTAGGTTACAAGTTGAAAATACCTTAAACACATTGCTCCTTGAGGATCGACCTAGTCTCACTAGTTTTTATCAATACATCACAGTTCTACACTTGAAGCTTACGAACAAGTTTTTGACACCGTTGCCGGGGAGCACCATTTAAGGTAACTTTTCAAACTTTCCTAATTTACATTGCTTTATGGGTGTGATATATTTGGCCTCTTTCTAGAAACAGGAGGACATGCATGGAATGATGAGTCGCCCTAAATTGGAGTAGGAAAGTGAATGGATTGTTAGAAAGTTCAAATCATTCTAATTTTTAGAAACTTTCTAAAATTCAAAAAAGTTATTTTTTTAACTCGTTTTTAACTCTTTTAGAATAACGTGAACAAAAGTGACCTAATTACTATCTTTAATCATCTTAGTGCCAAAGAAAAGCCTTTGCCCTTGTAGCACCTGATGGCTTGTTTGTTCTGGGTATTGGTCCTTCAAACGAGTACGTTAAGTGCACCCTATCACTCCTTGGTGGCTAATCAGGGTAAGCTGATTTCATAGGACTAAATTAGTGAACTTAGGTGAACATTCAATCTTAAGAGCTAACTTAGTTGCTGTTTTTTTTAGGTTAGGTTTTTTTATTTCATCTACTTTAAAAAAATCCAAAAAATTAAAAAAAAAACAAGTGATTTCAAAAATGGATTGGTGGAAATCCACAAACATGAAGGGACTTTAACAATGGGCAAACCAATGGGAATAGAATCAATGCTGTTGGCCCACCGAAGTACTAGCGTGCCTTGTGCGAACAAGAAAAGATTACAAAGTTACATCAAAGAAATTGTTCAGTTGGATCTTATGAATGAAAGTGGGCCAATCACTATGATTATCATTATAATGAGGATTGTATGGTCGATTTTAATGAAATGATTTGCTCTGATCATCAACCAATAAGGGTCCCACATGGTTACCCATACCTCACACAACCATTCACTCATTCTAATATGGATGTGGGAATTCAATGGTGGGCTAAATCAAATTCAAATAATTAGCAATACCATAATGACATGGGTGACATGTATGGCTCAAATTACGAACATCAAACTCTTGATAATTGGTGAAATGAACCCGATATGAATCATATCTTTTATCCCTAAGAATTTACTTTGGATGTTTCTTATGATTATCTCTCACAAGATACATCATATGTACCCCCTTTGTCTCCTTGGTCATATGCACCTCATGATCCCTCTTTGCACGAATGTTCATATGAACCACCACCACCCCCGAAGAATTCTTTGGAGGATACTTTATCCAAATTCATTGAGTTCACATAAAACACCATGCAATCCATACAATATAATGCACAATGCATGGAAAGCCTAATGACTTCGATTACTCAAACATTGCTTGAAATGAGAAAAAGACATGCCACCCTTGGAATTGAAGATGATCCTATATTCATTGAAGATATTGTAGTTATGGATTGCGCAAACACACAGTGGATATCCAAGGGTGCACATGAGAACATGGATGATGGTGTGATGCATGAACCAATTGATGAATCACATGAGCCCGTGTACCCCACTTCTCCTCAAAATCACCCATTATACTTCACTAAAGAGGAATCTATGCCCTTTTACATAAATCCTTTTTCTGACTCAGATTCCTCTGATGGTTTTGGCAATGTAGTCTTTTAAAAATTTGGTATACCTATGATCGAGGAAACCACAAATGAACCCAATGTGCCTCAAAAGAAAGATTACAATTGGGAGGATGACCCTATTTTTCAAATTTCTAAGTCAGACAATTTGTAATCCTTGGAATCTTGCACTAAATTCTTTAAGGAATCTGATGATACAACCCTGAGAGAAATTGCCCTTGCATTTCTTAGCCCTCAATGTTAATCAGAAAAACTTGTGGACTTGGAGAACGATGGTCCCTTTCAGACCCCCAAGTTTAACAATTTGGAGTCCTTTGAGCCAGTGTCTAAACGGACTACCGAAATTAAACTAATGAAATTTGTGGCATAAGAGGTCCTAGGGCCACCCAATTGCTCATTACATTATCTCCTATTTTTCAAAGATCCATTTTTAAGAGAGGAGGAGGAATTTTTCATGGTAGTCCCGCTTGACACGGTTTACAGGACACATGTGGTCCTCATGTTCGTTGAGCCCATTACCGACATGAGTTTCATCTCTTTATGTGCTTTTCGTAAACTATGTGGAGGAAAATTTCATTTGGGATCCGGGGGGACTCATGTTTTTGAATCCAATAGCATAAGTTTTTTTCCTTTTCTTTTTAGCGTAGATATTTCCTTTTAGAGTAGCTTCTCGTCTTTTTGTTCTTATTTTCTATTTTTTCTAACCTTGGATAAAGAGCAGCTTAGACATATTTTCAGGTGACTTATTCTCTTCACCCCCATTTATATTTATGTTTCCTCATGTTACTTTTACAACTCCGCACTACATGCTTTAACATCAAGGATAATGTTCATCTTAGGTTGGGGGTGGGGAACAAGCATGCTTGTCCAATTAAAAATCTTTCTTTTTTCAATTTTCCTATCACTTTTATCATTTTAGTCTTTTTTTAGAAAAAATACATTTTTAGGACCATTATTTTCTATCAACATTTATTTATTTTTTATTTTAGAAAAGAAAATTTTCAAAAGAATTGAAGCGATTTGAAGATATATAGAAATTTGGAATTTTCATACTTTTGGAAGGAAGTAAAAAAGAAAGTTAGTATTTTGCATAGGAGGAAACCTATCAGAAGAGTACCAAAATTTGTTTTCCACATGCGTACACATATACATTTTTTTTAAATTTTTAATAGGAACCTTTAATGCTATTTTTGGAATTTTACGGGAGGATATGATGTGAACTTATGATTTAGTTTGTATAATATTTTTGTTTCCTAGTTCATTTTTGGTGAATTGTATATATGGAACAAAGATGAATTAATTCAAGCGAAATGAGAAATGCCACCAAGTGTTTACTTTTGATTTAAATAAAAAAGGTGAAAAATATATATATATGAGAAGTTTACTGGAATTTTAGATCTGGAATTCATGATTTTTTTTTGGAAATAAGAGGGATAAATTTCAGATTCAAAAAGACAACAAAATTAGATAGTAATCAGCCTCTGTTTTTGTCCAAGTATTGGCAATTTAAAACATGACATAAAAAGATTATTTTGCCTTGAAATTTGGAGGAACCTTTGTTGGCTGAGTTAACTCTATTCCGTAAAAAATATCAAAGGAAAAGGATTACGAGTGGTTGGGTTTTTAGTTGTTGAAACACTTGCCAGTCAAAATTTTGTACACAGAAATCTGTACAGGGCAGATTTTTTATTCGAAAGTTTGGAATTAATAGGCTTATCAAATCAATGAGTTTTGCTGTAAAAATTGGATGAATTGAACTTTGATAAGTAAACTTTAAAAGCTCAAAGTCTTAGATTCAAAAGATTATGGTATGTTCAATTTCCAGAAGCCCAAACTAAGACTAACTGCCAAACTGCATATTAGGATTTTTTATTTCTGGTAACCATTATTCATGCATAATTTTTTGCATTTTAGAATAATTTTTAAATTAATTTTTTTAGGTTCTTGCATCAGTAGAGCATGAATTCCAACCATTAAATCTATGTTAGGAGTGCATTAGATTAGGATTATATTTTGTTTAAATTTTGCATCTCATATTAGGAAAATTTGCATTATTTACATGGCATACATTGCATAGATTATGTTTTTAATTTTAGATTTGTTACTAATTTTACGTTTATGATAGTTTAAGTAATTTCTAGATTTGAGATTCTTTTTAAAAGTGTTTGATTATAAAGATTTTGAAATTAGAAAGTTGAGACTTGGAAAGTTAATATAATTGTAGTTTCTAATTTTAGTAACTATCTAGTTTTGGATGTTCTAACTTGTGTGTTATTTTGTAGCAACTTTAGTTTTATTTTAAAAAATTTTTAGAAATAGGATTCCTAATTTAGGAATTTTTATTTATTTGGATTGTAATTGTTCAATTTTTAATTTTACAAAGTAGGAATGCCTGTATTTGTTAGTTTTTAAATTAAGCTAGTTTTAAATTTTATTTAAGGCAGGTTAGAAGTTGAAAATACCTTAAAAACATTGCTCCTTGAGGATTGACCTAGTCTCACTAGTTTTTATCACTACATCACAGTTCTACACTTGAAACTCATGAACAAGTTTTTGGCGTCGTTGCCAGGGAATTCCATTTAAGCTAACTTTTCAAACTTTCCTAATTTACATTTTTCTGCGGGTGTGATTTGTTTGGCCTCTTTCTAGAAATAGGTGGACATGCATGGAATGATGAGCTGCCCTTAATAGGAATAGGAAAGTGTATGGATTGTTAGAAAGTTCATATCACTCTAATTGTTAGAAACTTTCTAAAAGTCAATAAAGTTATTGTTTTTCAACTTGTTTTTAACTCTTTTGGAAGAATGTGAACTAAAAGTGACCTAACTGCTATCTTTGATAATCTCAATGCAAAGAAAATCCTTTGCCCCTATAGCTCATGACAGCTTGTCTATTCAGGGTACTGGTCCTTCAAACGAGTCCATTAAGTGCACCCTACCACTCCCTGGTGGCTAATCTGGCTGAGCTGATTTCATAGGACTGGGTTAGTAAACTTAGGTGAACCTTTCAACCTTAAGAGCTGACTTAGTTGCTGCTTTTTTTTTAGGTTAAGTTCTTTTTATTTCATTTATTTTTTAAAAAAATCCAAAAAATTCAAAATAAAGAAAAGAAAAAACAAGTGATTCCAAAAATGGATTGGTGGAAATCCACAAACATGAGGGGACTTTAAAAAGGGCAAACTAATGCGAATGGAATCAATGTTGATGGCCCATCGGAGTCCTGGCGTGCCTTGTGCGAACAAGAAAAGATTACAAAGTTACATCAAAGAAATTGTTCAGCTGGGTCTTATGAACGAAAGTGGGCCAATCACTATGATCATCATTACAATGAGGATTATGTGGAGGATTTTAATGAAATTATTAGCTCAGATCTTCAACCAATAAGGGTCCCACGTGGTTACCCACACCCCACACAATCATTCACTCATTCTGATATGGATGTGGGAATTCAATTGTGGGCTGAATTAAATTCAAATAAATGGCATTATCAAAATGACATGGGTGACATGTATGGCTCAAATTGGGAACATCAAACTCTTGATAATTGGCGTAACGATATGAATCATGTCTTTTATCCCTAAGAATTTACTTTGGATGGATCGTGTGACTATCCCTCACAAGTTATATGATAGGTACCCCCTCTATCTCCCCGGTTATATCATCTCATGGTCCCTCTTTGCATGAATGGTCATATGAATCACCACCACCCCTAAAGAATTCTTTGGAGGATACTTCAGTCAAATTCATTGAGTTCACACGAAACACCATGCAATCCATACAATATAACGCACACTGCATGGAAAGGCTAATGACTTCAATTTGTCAAACATCACTTAAAATGAGAGAAAGAAATGCCACCCTTTGAATTGAAAATGATCCTACATTCATTGAAGATCTTGTAAATATGGATTAGGCAAACATAGTAGATATCCAAGGGTGCACATGAGAACATGGATGATGGTACGATGAATGAACCAATTGATAAATCACATAAGCCCATGTGCCCCACTTTTCCTCAAAATCACCCATTCTACTTCACTAAAGAGGAATCTATGCCCTTTTACATAAATCCGTTTTATGATTAAGATTCCTTTGATGATTTTGGCATTGCTGTCTTTCAAAAATTTGATATACCTATGATTGAGGAAACCACAAATGAACCCAATGTGCCCTAAAAAGAAAGATTATAATTAGGAGGATGACCCTATTTTTCAAATTTTTGAGTCAGACAATTTGGAATCCTTGGAATCTTGTGCTAAATTCTTCATGGAATCTGATGATCCAACCCTTAGAAAAATTAACCTTCCATTTCTTGGCCCTTAATGTTATTTAGAAAAACTTGTGGAATTAGAGAACAGTTGTCCCATTCAGACCCCCAAGTTTGACAATTTGGAATCCTTTGAACCAGTGTCTAAATGGACTGCTGAAATGAAACTAAGGAAATTTGTGTTATCAGAGTTCCCAGGGCCACCGAGTTGCTCATTACATTCACTCCTATTTTCAAAGATCCATTTTTAAGAGAGAAGGATGAATTTTTCATGGTAGTCCCCTCTTTATATAGTCTACAGGGACATGCGGTCCTCATGTTCATCGAGCCCACTACCGACATAGTTTCATCTATTTCTAAACTTCTTGTCAATGTGTGGAGGAAATTTTCATTTGGGATCCCGGTGGACTCATGGTTTCGAATCCAATAGTGTAGGTTTTTTTTCTTTTTAGTGTAGTTATTTCCTTTTAGAGTAGCTTCTTGTCTTTTTGTTCTTGTTTTTCTATTTTGTTTAACCTTGGATAGTGAGCATCTCAGACATATCTTTAAGTGACTTCTTCTCTTTACCCTCATTTACATTTATGTTTCCTTATGTTACTTCTATAGTTCTGCATTACATGCATAAACATCGAGGATGATGTTCATCTTAGGTTGGGGGGTGGGAATAAGCACGCTTGTCCAATTTTAGAAATTTTTTTTTTCAATTTTCCTGTCACTTTATCATTTTAGTCAGCTTTTAGAGAAAAAAAATTTTGGAACCTTTATTTTTTGTCATCATTTATTAATTTTCATTTTAGAAAAGAAACTTTTCAAAAGAATTGAAGCGATTTGAAGATATATAGAAAACCGGAATTTTCATACTTTTGGAAAGAAGTGAAAAAGAAAGTTTGCATTTTCTAACTAAGGAAACATATTAGAAGAGTACCAAAAACTTGCTTTCCACATGCATACACATATACATTTTTTGGCATTTTGGATAAGAACCTTTAATGCTGTTTTTGGAATTTTTCGGAGAATATGGTGTGAACTTATATTTGGTTTGTATAATATTTTTGTTTCTTAGTTCATTTTTGGTGGGTTGTATATATAGAATGAAGATGAATTAATTCGAGAAAAATGAAAACTACCACCTAGTGTTTACTTTCAATTTGAGAAAAGAAAAACGTGAACCTAGTGTTTACTTTTGATTTGAAAAAAAAAGGAAGAATATATATATATATGAGAAGTTTGTGACTAGTTTGGGTTTGTAGCCTTTTTAACTCAAGCTAGTAAGCTCGGAGGAATATGCTTATATCTAGTACCCTAAAGCCATCTGGTTTAGGAGTCATTGGCCTAACACTCATTACATGTGTTAATTAGAAAGTTTAAAGGGCCTAAACATTGCACAGTAACAAAAATGATTTGTTAAAAAAAAAAGAAGAATGATAATGAATTCTGGCCAAATGAGTGTCCGTAGAGATTTTCAAGGGATATGTACAGAAATGCATAAGGACTAAGTTTGCTTCTTAGACCTCAACATTTATTATATCATATGAACTTAGAAATTTCTACATTGAGAAAAGTAAGTGCATGAGGAATGTTCGCAAGAGTTTACAAGAGAGTATGTGCAGGGAAGAATAAGAACTAGATTTGCTCCCTAAATCCTAACTTTTCTTATATCATATGAACTTGGGAACCCTTTGATAAGTTCTTAAAAATGCATATTTTAATATACATTTGGACCATTTTAAGGACTTATTGACTTAAAAGAGCCTCATTTAGTGTGATATCATGTTTTAAGCATTCTAAATTCATTTTACTGCATTTCTGCATAACTTAATTAAAAATCATACTTTTTTGCATAAATTCATGAAACCTACAATTTTTGGAAATCTATTTTTGGAAAGTTTTGTGAATATTTATTTTTCTCATGAATTAAATTTAATTATCATCATCATTAGTTTATTCACATAAAATCATGAAAAATGGTGTGCATTTTCATTATCATTTCATGAGAGATCGACCCACAAACCATGCATTTGTGATCTTAGGGTTAAAATTGTCTTTTCACATAAATTCAAATTTATTTTGTAGGAAATTGATGACATGGGTCCCGTTTTCAAAGAATTCAGGCTAAGAAATTATTTTTAAAAGAAAGGAGAGAAGAATTGGAGAAAGGAAAAAAGATAGAAGAAAAAAAATGCAAAATTGGCTTCATTGTCCCACACGCATATGCACATGTGTGGGGGTACACTTGTGGGACATTCAAGATGGGTTCCATTTGATTGTTGCACATTTTAAGATATTTTCAAAAAGATATGCAGAAAATCTCATCAAAGATAGAGAAGGAAAGCCACATAAGAGTTTTTCTTTACAGAGATATAGAATTGAAAAAAAAATTAAAAAAATCCAAACAAGCATGGATGCCCAGGAGGATTTGGATCAAATTTTTGTTGAAAAAGAAAGAAAAACCTTAAGGAGAATTATCCTTAAAGATCTCTTTGATTTTGGAGCTAACAAAGAGAACCTTCTAAAGAAGGAAAGCTAACAAAGCAAAGGATAAAGGAGGAAGATTATAGACCTCATATGGGCCAAGTTTAATTCCAAGAAAAGATTCTTATCCCTACTTTTTCTCACCAAAGATCTCAATGCAAGGTGGCAAATACAAAGATAGAAAGAAAAAGCAAAGAAGGACTTCCAAAGAAAGAAAGAAAAGAAAAAAAAAAGAGAAAAAAATCCAGCCAAGCAACTCATGCCTAAGCCTTATTTTTTATTAAAGATTTTTATCAAATCAATTTGTAAAGGAGTAGGACTTGAAAAAGTATAAATAGGGCACCCCTTTAGCATTCTAAGGTATGGAAGAATTACCCACCTCCCACCTCTAGATCTCTACATCCATCTATCTCTCTCTTATCTTTATATCTCAAGTCATCAAGGAGGCTTAGCCTTAAATCCACACCACCAACCTTGAAGTGTTCAAATAGAAGGAGGAATTCTCATCCATCCTAGTATGTAGTTGTTTGATTTTAATTTTCAATTTTATGTAAAAAAATTTCATGCTAGTAATAAAGTTTGTTTCTTTTCAATTTTTCTTGTTTTGATTTTGTGGTGTTCTTAACATTAATCTTGTGAACCATTGTAATTGGGTTAATTTTCATTCTTGTTTAAATATTGAGATAGGATTGGAATCACAACTATTAACCCGTCTTATTAACCTTGTCAATATACTTTGTCTCTTCAGATACATTGTATGTTTGGAGGCAATGCAAGATGGAGTTAAAACGGTCTGAGTGAAGAAAGATTAGAGGCCAATTTTGAAATTTATTTTACAATAAATGGAAATTTATTATTCTCACTTAGGTTGACAGCCTAAGATGAAGAATAAGGCCCTATCATAGTACTTTAATTTTTTTGAACCCAAGTTGAGAAAAAGAATTGAAAGAACAACATTACTGCCTTTGACTTCAGTTTTACCGCCTTTGACTTCCTGTTTTATTGTCACACCTGATCCTAGGAAGTAGGGATTAGAATGGGCACCCAGATTATGGATACGTAATCCCGTAGCAATCCATGCCATGCAAAGACACTCACAAGTCACTACAAGGGAGATTCCACAGGAACATGTGAGGAATGTCCAACAACATGTAGATTAAATTTCAAACATAATGTGGAAACCTGTAAAATACATCTGTAATGATCATAAGCCATACATAGAAGGAATATTATATCATCATAAAATAGACTTAAAGTCTTTTAGTTAACCATTCCAAAAAACACACACGATCCACAATCACTTAAACATGTCCATCAGACAATGTCCATTAAACTAGTTCCAACAAATAGGGAAGTATGTTAAACACCAGTCCAAACATCACAAGACTATCAACCTGACAAAACCCCTTTGACACTTTTCATAAGATGACTAGTAGAAGACGTCGTCTTCTTTCCACTCTTCTATACCCTTAGGTACCATTGGGGCACCCTATGGGGACGCGTCGACAGTCGTGTTAGGATTTGGTTCCGTACCTATAACACAAAGGGTAGAAGTGTTAGCATGACAATTAAGCAAATATAGAGACATATAAGACCATCATAATGTATCAAATAAATTAAGGAAAATATTAATTAAAGAAAGTAATAATCATGAGCTAAGCATGTTGTGCATAAGTAAACATGAATTACAAATCAATATGGAATATCAAACATACTAATTATCATCCACAATGCTATATTCTCCCAAAAGAAAGCATACCATTTAGAGAGAGCGTATAACATACATATAGAAATTACTCTAGGAAATCAGGCTAACTTCCTGAGGAGCACTGACAACTCCTCCATAAACTATTACAGTAAAACATAAAGAATACCGAATTGGTTCCGTCGAACCTAATAAGAGTACAAGCTAAGTGGTGCCAACTCAATGTATCAAGACCGACTCGAGTTTATATCTTTCATACTTAGGATCAATTGTAGTGATTGTCTCATATTCATACCTACAAAGTATACTTATCATATCAAACATAAGGAAGATTTGGTCTTGAGATCCTATGCAGTCATAGAAATTGGAATTAGCAAGGTAACTAAAAATTAAACAATGCATATTTAAATGAGCTAGAGAGCTCGAACCCTCTCAACCTCTGCTACACCCATTTTGGATAACAGCCATGTACTCAGTAGAAGCTCAGGCCTAATTCATCTTAAAGGGCAATTAACGCATAGATGATCTACTTGCGCGTGTGGAGGCAAAGCGAATGGCTTTGGATGATTTTGTTCAATCTCTGGAAAGTGAAATGAATATCAAACTAGATGAGATTGACATCAACATTACAATACCTGCTTATGCAAACTACAAAGGGTGCGCCCTAATGGAAGATGTTTTGAATGCGATTGTAAAACTAGAGAAATTCTTGGATTGATTCTCTTTGCTGTATCTTTTGCTTGGCTCTTTTGTCTTTTTCTTTTCATTTTGATTAACCTAGATAGCCATGTACATTGACTTCATTTTTTTATTTGAA
The DNA here is from genome assembly GCA_037013555.1 of Sextonia rubra. NCBI lineage: Eukaryota > Viridiplantae > Streptophyta > Magnoliopsida > Laurales > Lauraceae > Sextonia > Sextonia rubra. The sequence continues at coordinate 74,936,338 of JASUAD010000001.1, forward strand.
CTTCAAATGAATATCAATGGGAATTTCTTCTTATTTTGCTCCCCTTTTTCATTGGCATGGAATTTTTTGTTTAATTTTGTATGGATGTTTGTATGGTTGGTAAAGATGGTTTGGTTATATGGATGATTTGGAGATGTGTACGGTTAGGATGGCTTATCTTGTTTTTTGTTTTCCCAGACTTGTATGAGGTGTGGCTTGCAATCTTTTCATCTACAAATCAATAAAGAAAAGGAGTTATATAGGTGGACATTATCTAGTACCCATGTGCAAGGCTTTTTGGACATTATCTAGTGCCCATGTGCGAGGCTTTCTCCAAGGTCAATGACTTAATCCTTTTAGACAGAAATTTGCTTTTTAGGTTTTGTTTGGGTTTTGGTTATATGAGGTCTCTAAAAGGACTTATTCCATATAATGTATGATAGCCATATAGGGTTTGCAAAAATACTTATTCTATATAGCTAAAGGTTAACCATGTGGTGTCTACAAAAAGACTTATTCCATATAGCTAAGCTTTGCTATACAAGGTCCGCAAAAGGACCTTTTTTATACAGCAATGTTACAAGGGATCTTATAGGGACATAATCGAAATAACGAAAGTTAGCTAGAGGGGTCGAAGGACTTTGTCCCCATAGTCGTTTTGTATAAGTCTGAGGGATTTTGGTTAAGAGTCATATGCTGTGAGGCTTGAAACCAAAGGCTTTAGGGGTGAGATTGCACACTGTACATGGTTTAGGTATGTCAATGACATTCAAGCATAGTATTGCTTCAAAAGTTTTCCATTGATAGGCATCTGCATCTGTCTCCTTCAAGTATGATGAGTGTGTAGACGCCATTAGAGTAAAATTTGACGATGACGAAAGGTCCTTCCCATTTGGATTCAAACTTGCCTTTTGACAAGTGTATAGAGAACATAGGCCTCTTGACTGTAATGACTAAGTCTACTTTCTTATAAGCTATGCATTTGACCTCTTTTTAGAAAGATCCAGCCATATAAGCTTGATATAACTCGATGTTTTGTCGAGCAGCAAGCCTCTTTTCATGAAGGCTTTCTAACTTTTGAAGTCTGAGCTTGTCATTATTTTCTTCAATGTATTTGTTAATCACAGCTACCTGAAGAGAAGGGAGTTGGATTTCCAAAGGTATCATAGCTTCATAGCCATAAACTAAGGATTATGATGTTGATTTAATTAGACCTCGAACTATAGTTCTATAAGCCCATAAAGCTTTAGGAAGTTTGGTATTCCAACTCTTTTTGTTGTCAGAGACCATTTTCTTTAAGATTTTGCAAATAGTCATATTGAAAGCTTCAGCAAGTCCATTAGCTGCAGGGTTATATGCCATGGAAGGATAGCGTTGGATTCCATACCTATCATAGAATCTATAGAATTTGTCATTATTAAACTGAGGGCAATTATCATGATGCAGACATTAAGGTACCCCAAAACGACAAATGATATGAGTATTCAAGAAACTGAGGATCGTATCAGTTTTAACTTTTGCAAGGGGCACTGCTTTAGCCTATTTGTAGAAGTAATCTATTGCGGCTAAAATGAATTGATGACCATGTTTTGATGGCAGATTGATTTTTGCAACTATATCCATTTCCTAAGACTCAAACAGCCAAGAGGTGGATGTAAGATATATATATTTAGGCTGTTGATGAATGTAATCATTGTGAATTTGGCTTTCATTATATCTTTTTGCAAAGCTAACAGCATCAGACATCATGGTAAGCCACTAGTAACATAACCTTCGAACCTGATTGTGAAGTTTTGGTCTAGCCTAGTGAGCACCATAGAAGCCAAAATGAACTTCTTTGAGTACTTGATTCGTTTCTTTCGATGACAAGTAACCAAGAAGAACTCCATTATATGATTTGTGATAAGAACTCATCTTTGAATACTAGTTCTATCTTCAACATTCTCTGATAGGACTCCATGAAGAATGCAATCAATAAAGGGGTCTCTCCAATCTATGAATGAATTTTGGAAAGATGATATCCAATTTTTGATCACATTGAAGCAATATGCTACTGCTTTATGGGTATCAAGTGGAGGTAGAAGTTTTTTCTTGACTACTTCCAGTGCTATTTTGTCATTTTCAAGGATTGACATTGGGGCTGCTAATTGTGCTAGTGCATCTGCTTTGACATTTTGATGTCTTTGAATGTGGTGAAACTCAATTAGAATAATCTTTCTTTGAGTTCACAAGCTTTGTTGAAGCAAGGAATCAAGTCTAGTTTCTTCACTTCATATTTGAGATTCATTTACTTGATCACAAGTTGCAAATCTCCATAGAGTCCAAGCATATTGATGCTTGATTCCAAGACTAGTTCAAGGGCCATAATCAATGCTATGTATTCTGCCACATTGTTTGAACATGGCTTGATTAATAAGAAAGAGTAAGGGATATAGAATCTTTCTGGGCTGCAGAAAATGATTCCTACCCCTAAAACTAGTTCTCTTTGTTTATTAATTCTGTAAGTTCCATCAAAATGCATGATCCAATGTAGGTCTAGATCAATGGTGGGTTTCCATAGTTGTTCAATGAAGAAGGTTGGTTCGTTAGGGGAGATTATCTCTAAATTTAGAATCTTTCGAGAGTAGATGTTCAGCTAGAAAATAAGCAAGAGCCTATCCTTTTACCACCTTTGCGGGGGTATATCTAATGTCGTACTTAGAGAGAAGAATAAACCATTTGGCTAGACAATCACTCAGTGCTTCGGTTTTTGTTACAAGTGTCTTGAGTGGGTTGATATTAGAAACTAAGTACACTACATTGGAGAAGGATGTAGTGATGTAGTTTTTATATTGTGAACATCAGTAAAAGACATTTTTTTCCACTGGATGATAATTATGCTTAACACTAACCAGCATCATTGACAAATAATAAGGAGCCACCTCCTTACCTTCGACATTCTTTTGAGTTAATAATGCCCCCAGAAAGTGATCGAAAGCTAGAATATAAAGGATGAAAGGTTGCCTGGAATTAGAGCTGAACGAACTGATGGGTTTGTGAGATGCCGTTTGATATCTTGAAATGCATCTTCCCAAGTTTTATCGCATACAAAGTCTACTCCTTTCTTCATCAGTTTGAAGAACTCTTTGCACTTTCTAGATAAATTTAAGATGAACTTACGGATGTAGGTGAGTCTACCTTGCAATCCTTTGAGTTCTTCAAGAGTTCTTGGAGACGGCATCTCTAATATAGCTTTGACTTTGACTAGATCTAGTTCAATGCCACTTTTTCAAACCATAAATCCTAGGAATTTTATGAAAGAGACTCCAAAGAAACACTATAAAGGGTTCACTCGGAGGTTGAATTTTCACAACCTCTCGAAGACCATACAAAGACCAACTAGGTGGTTTGTCTTATATTTGCTCTTGACTACCAAGTCATCGACATAGCATTCGATAGACTTATGCTGCATGTCTTTGAAGATCTTAATCATCGCCCTTTGGTATGTGACTCCAGCATTCTTATGACCAAAGGGCATGACAGTGTAGCAGTACATGCCAAAGGGGGTTCTGGAGGATGTGTGTTTCTCGTCTTCCTTGTGCATCTTGATTTGATTTTATATCCCAAAAATCCATCCCTAAATAACATATCCTTTTAAATCCGAAAGTATTGTCAATCATGATTTCTGTTATGGGTAATGGGCAATCATATTTAGGACAAGTTTTATTCGGATATAGGAAGTTGATGCAAACTCTGATCTACCCATTCTTTTTTGTGACTGGCACTATGTTAGCCAGCCAGTTAGGGTGTTGCTCTTCATGAATAAAATGAACATCTCTAAGTTTTTAGACATTTTTTTCTATTTTATCAATGATTTCTTGTTTTGTTCTTTTTCAATCTTGGTTTAAGGGCTTAGCATCGTCTGCTATGCTCAATTTGTGCAAGGAAACTTTTGGATCTAGACCCAGCATTTCTGTATAGGTCCATGCAAAGTAATCCATGAATTCTCATAAGAAACTCACATACACATCAAGTTCTTTTCCTTTGATTTGAGAGCTTGCAAAGGTAGAACAAGGATTTTCTGGAGTTCCCAAGTTTATTTCTTGTACTTGGTCCTCAGTTGGAGGTTCGGGAGGAGGTTCGGGAGTAGGTTCTTCCATAACATTTTCAAAAGTTTTCAACTCCGCGTAACCTTCAGGGGTTTCATTTGGGGCTTTAAGCCAAGGCCTGATCCCTTGCCATGGATTCAGGTTTTTAGGCTCTTTAGCTTTTATATCTAGGGCTACACATTCTCAATGAGTGTGTTGAGATGGATCTATTTCTTCATTGAGTTCAGGTGGCCAACATTCAGTGATTTATGACATGATATCATCATCGTCACTTGGCCCTTTGGGATGCTACAAAATTACCCAATCAATGGGATCTCGGAAGACAGTAGTCTCCTGTGAGTCATCAGAGTCATACCCTTCAATGGAGACCACAGATCTTTCCCTATAATTTTGATTTAACTTAGGAACATTAATGTAAAGAATGTATCCTAGGCAATGTCACAGCTGTTCAATTCCGCGTCCCTTTTTTAGGTCTTCTTTCATTTCCAGAATAAAGACATCAAAAGGGATCTGAACCCCATTCGCACTAAATTCAAAGGCAGTGGGCTTTTGAGATTATATCCCATGTTCTTTATCATATTGCAAACCACAGGATTGTAGATGTCAAGCCTTATTCTCCCATTGTAGCTGATTTTGTTGATAGGATATGAAGCAGAAGTGTCTTCGGCGCAATGAAAGACCATTGAGTTGTTGTATTGCTTGGATGGAGGCACGAAGAAACAAGAACCTTTATAATCATAAATTTGGGATGGAGTGGGCCACGGCAAAAATGGAGGATCCTAATATGCGTAGAGTGCACAGAGATGTTCATCTTTTTAGCATCCTTAGAATCCAACTCAAAATCTAAATCTCTAACCACTGAGATGACATGCACTTGGTGCATCCCTCTAGACCTTCCGCACAGATGATAAAGTGCTACTTCAAGAGATAAAACAATTTGAGATATCTCATAAAAGGTTTGAAACTCCATTGCCATTCTCAAGTTGCAAAGGGCTAGCCGGAAGCCTATCCAGTAAAAATAAATCCATGTTGAGTAGTGTGGAGGATTATCACATCTTTCAGCCAAACGAAGCCATCTTTCGATGTATCTGTAAGATAGTTCACCCCTTCGTTGTAACATTAGCATGAGTTGACTAAAAGTGATAGGAGAATAAAGCCTCATTGGTGACATTGCCTTGATAAGAGGAGGTACATCATTGCTTTCTTAGTCAGAATCTGAGTTACCAACCAAGGAAATTAGATTTGCTGAATATGAGAGCCTTCGATCTCTTACAGCAGGTGGTTTGGCATTCTGAGCTGGCATTATATACATAACCGGACTACATGTCTTGCTTACATGGATAACAATGCCTGTTTGCTTTGTCCTTGATGGTTTTATGGATATGACAAAAGGTTGATCTGATTGTTTAATTTTAGATTCAACGTTGATCACTGAAAGAGCTTTGTTATCCACAAACTTGATTGTTAGTTTTTTTATAAACTGCAACTTCCAAATGGGATTAGATCTTTTGCCAAACCCTAGATAGATTATTTATTTATTTATTTATTTATTGCTAAGATGGTGAAGGGTTCTGTAGGATTATCATCCATTGGAGAGTTGTTTGTGTTTGGCTTAGACTTTATAGGTCTTTCCTGATACATGGCTGCATCAACGAAGTAGACCTCTTTGCCTTTGAATGGCTTTTCATCTACAAAGAATCGATGCACCTTACCTTCATCATCAATATATTTGAAGCATTGATGGAGAGTAGAAGGTACTATAGAGTAATCATGAAGCTAATGCCTTCCCAAGAGGATATTGTTGCAAGCATGCACCTTTACAACGTGCAAAGTAACTTTTAAAGTTAGATCACCTAGCCGGAATCAAATCCAAATCTTGCCAATCAGATCTTGGACACCCCCATCATAGCCTTGGATCGAGGTTTTTGTAACAAATATAGCTTGCTCACCGAGATACTCAGTTCCAGAAGAGCTATAATTGTGATGAGATTTAGAGTTAACCCTGAGTCAACCTAAACTCTCGAACAAGTATGATTTTAATGTAGGTTGTTAAATAGAGTAGCCTTGTGTGCTTTATGTCGCATAAGAGCAGATCATCCTTGGTGAAGGAAATGGTGGCTTTTGAAGTATTATGAATGAAAAGACATTCCATAAACTACTTCTGAGGCTTCTTGGATTTTGCTTTCAGATAGTTCTTCTTTATCTGATGAACTTGTGCCACTTAAGTTTGATTTTTTGTATTCAAAACCTATAGAGCTCGTATGAAGTTCTTACAAGTCTCCTCAAACATCTGTAAAAGCTCAAAAATATGAAGTCGTGCAGGTATGTGCTTGAGGTGTTCAACAACATCATATATGAACGGCTCTAGTGTCCTTGCATTAGCATTTACATCTGAAGAAGCTTCATTTACATTTGCGTTATTTCTCGAAGGGTTTACATAGGAAAAAGAAGAAGAAGGTCTATCATAGTTAATTCTATAGTTATGACCGGAATGAGTGCCATTGCTGACATGTTGTTTCGGTTAACTTCTAGACAAGTATATTTTCTTATTGCATTACTTTTTAGCGTTCAGTAAAAAGTTGATTGACTTCTTGCAGCCTGTTTCTTAAGCTGCATTGTTAGGAGTGGCTTGAAATGTTTAAGGTTCATTAGCAGAAGCGCTAGTAACTACCAAAGCAAAAGCCAATGGCATCTCTTCTTCCGGATCAAAGGGGTTATCCTGAACTTGGAAGACTTCCTGAGTTACGATAGGACTACTAATGCTGAGTTCATTGTTTTCTTCTTGCAACTTAAGCTTATCAGTTGAGTTAGGAACAATAAGTTAAGTGCTTAGTTCAGAATCTAACTTCAAAGAGCTTGACTAAATAGTTGGTTCAAGAGAAACATCTGGCATAGAGATTACTACATGTGAATAAGAAGATGATGCTCATCGTTGCTGTGCTTCATCAGATTCAACCAATGGCAAGGGATCCGGATGAACATCTAGAGGTGGTGGAAAAGGAGGAGGACCATTTGACTAACCACTTGTGCTCGGTCTATGTATATCATAAAGAACTACTGATAGTGTATTGAGACTGTGCTTGATATCGAGACTACCTGTATTAGGATCAAAACTTTGTTTAAAACTCTCATCCTCATTAGAACGGTATTCATCAGTGAAGTAGTCATCAATCCACTAATCACCTTCGAAATCAGAATAGTTTGATAAATCTTCCTCATCATCTTAATTAGGAGGTATGCCATCCCATGATATCCTGTTGCAACTGGATATTGGTGGCTCTTTCTCATCCTTTGGAATTAGAATGATGAAGTTAACCAAAGTAAAATGACCTTTGACTGGTTTGCGAGGTTCTTTTAAAACTGAAGCTTCGACCACCTTTTCCTTTTTTTTTTCCAACCTAGTTTTTTTTTTATCAAGCGGTTCTGGGTAGTTCTTTGAAGGTTCTTAAGTTGCCTTTTAACCTTTCTTCTTGCTGCAAGTGTGGGTTTGCTTTTCACCTTCTCCCAGCTTCACCATTCACTAGGTCTGGGTGAACTCACATTTCTTCCCCTCAAGATGTTTTGATTGGTATCAAACCTTGTTCGTCATGTACTGCATTCACAACATGGAATTCAACCATCATTGGCTTTGGTGGAGCAGATACCGCTACAAGTGTGAACTGTCCAAAGGTGATCACATTGACCAAGCAGGATCATATTTCTGATCAAAAGTTATTACCCTGTTTTTCCACATCTCATTGACTTTTTCTTTCATAATAAAGTAGTCTTTGAGAGGATGCAACACCATTTAGTGGTATGCAAAGTAGTTTGGGTCATTGATGCGACCCGCTTGTTCAGGCTTTTTCATTGGTGGAAGTTCAATCTTATTATTATCCATCAATGAACAAAAGAATACTTCAATAACCCTGTCAAAAGGATATTTAGTTTGGTTCCTTTTTTCATACTCCTCTTTCTTGGTTTGCTAAGTTTTTACATTGTGAGGCTTTTGAGGAGGTTTGGAGGTTTGCATATTGAAGACTTCTTGTTTCTTTTTTAGTTTTGGAGCCAAAGATGAAGACGGCTATGCTTTTCAGGAACTTGCTTTCTTTTGACTAATCTCCTTAAGGGTCAGCTCTACATCAGTGTCCACCTTAACCAATTAGGCCAAAGAATTAGTTTTGTGACTAAGTATGATAACCTTGATCTCTGGTCATAAATTGGTTTTGCACATTTCAATGGTTGCCTTTTGAGATGGTTGTTCCAAGCATCTATAAGATAATGCTCTCCATCTGTTGATAAAGGACTGTGCAGTTTCATTGTCTCCTTGCCTTGTACTGTTGAGCATGGCAAAGCTGACTATTTGATCCTTTTCTTAGAAGTGAAGTAAAAACTTCTCTTCCGTGATAGGCTATGCCATGAAAGTAGTTCTGGTAACTGCCTGCACCAATCAAAGGCAACTCCTTTTAATGTGCTGATGAGCAGCCTTATCTTTATTGCATCTAACTTTGGCAAGCTTCCGAGGAGTGATTTGAAATTCACAACATGTTGATATGCTGACCCCTTCCCAACATAGGGCCGGAAAGTAGGAAGTTTATAATCTGGTGGGAATGGAACCAGATCGAATTTGGAAGGATACTTGGATGTGATACCCTTTTTTTATCTTGGCCTCCAATTTTTATTTTGTTAGTATCTCTCTAACTTCCTTGAAGGCTACATGTTTTTCAGGATCTACGTGAAGGCCTAGGATCAAATGAATGATCACCACTAGAGGAACCTGTAGCTATCACCTTGTCTGTCAGGGATTTGATTTGGGCCATGAGTAGGTTAATTTTAGTGGCATTTCTCCTGACCATTGCCTATTCTCTTCTATCAGCAAATAGAGGATTTACTGAAGTTTCAGCTGGACCACCTAACTTATCTGCTAAGATTTTCAACTATGCAACCAAGTGATCAATTTTTGCTCCTTATTACTTAATAGCATCACTGACGTCATCCTCTTGATGTTCACCAGTATCTTATTCACCGGAGTCTTTGCTCCCACTATCATCATCATTCCCATCCTTGTTAATCCCACTCCCTTCAGCCATGAACACAGTGTGCTGAGGGAGGTAAGAGGTTGTTAATGTAGGAGGAGTGGATTGACTATCTTTTATGTCTAAGATAGTGATAAGATCTTTATCAGATTCTGTTCCAACATGACCTTCAGAAGTCTTGCCTAAATGGGAGTTAGAGTCAAACTCTTGTGACTGAGTCTGAGCCATACTCCGGGTAATCCTCTGAGCTAAACCTAGTCCAACCATGCATGATGAGGTCAAGTTCTAATCATCTTCTTTAATCACCTATTTTTGAGTGATTTTATGCTGTGATAGCTTTTGGGTTTGATCTCTTTAGTGAGCCAAAGCTTTATTCTTTATTTGATTAGCCAATCTGGTTACCAAGTTTTAATCTTTGAACTTGGCAACCATTGGCCTGGAAGTACCGACAACTTGTACCTAATCCATGGAACCAGAAGTGGGAAATGAAAAGATGTCAATAGCACATCTCTTATTCTTTTTCTTCTGCTTTTTCTTTTGTTGGAGCGAATCCTTAAAGCGAGTGAGATTGGTAGACTTATTATTGACCAATTTTTCAGCTTTCATTTTGTTTTCAGTGGCATGTGATAGACCCTGGGTGAGGATGGCTGGGTTGGTGATACAATGATAGAGGGTAGACGCGTCCTGCCAAACCTCCATCCCTTTCTCTAAGTCAAAGGATAGAAGGAATTGTCTTCAAGTAAGGTATGAGTTTGTTCTTAGTCTTATTAGATTTTAAGGTACATGGTTGAGGTGACCATGTACTACATCCGGGAGTGGACGCATGCTTCTGAGCCTTCTTGCAAGTTAAGTGTTATAGAAGGTCCTCCAGTACTTGCTTGTCAATGACCCATTGCTTGGGTTGAGTAGATGATGAATTTGAGGCTTAGGCAGCCACTGAACACAACTTGACAAGTGCTACTGGCTTGTGATGCGTGAACTGTACCTGCTTTGCCCCCAAACAAGGCTTGATGATATGAAGGCTGCTGCTTTTTGACTTCAGGTTGCGTTTAGGTTCCTCTTGGACCTTGTAGAAAACCCCAAATGGGTTCTGGGTGTATTTAAAGACCTAGGGTTTGACAACCTTAGTCTTCTTGACAGACTTAGGGGTCACTGATGACCCGTTCAAATCGGATGAAGTCATGAAACCCATAAGAGTGGAGTGTCTTTAGAAGACTAAGACTCTCGAATCAAGGATAACAAAGTCGGTTCAAGCCCTCTTTGCTGCTCTTGTAGATGATTTGTTTTGGGTCATGGAGATTTTGAACTTCTTTGGAAGTGATGATTAAAGAACCCATGATATTTTCTGCAAAACAGTAAGCCCAAAGGACTATGTTAGTGTGACAACCAATATGGTTGCCTCTTGGGCTATCCACAATCGTTTATGAATCCCTTCTGAACCAATATGGTTTTGAGTCGGAATGGTTAGTCACAGGCATAAACCCCATCTCATTATGCTATGCTCACTATCCTAGCTGTTAGAACTTTTGTAGTAATTCGGAACTATATAGTTAGACTTAAAAGCATGGTAAGCTAACTAGACTTGGTTACCAAATTTTTCGTAGCATTTCAAGGCTATGTGCGTCAGACTTATAAGCAAGAGAGGGATGGATCCAATCAAAGCAATAGGGCCCATAATATTGAGCCTACACCACTACCACAATGATTACATGGGATCCATCAATGCAAGATGCCAGATATTACATGATAGTAATGTCACTGTTCTTATGACTAATTTGATATTAATATCTATTTAGGTCTTACAAAGGAATTGGTGATCAGAGAGCTAGGAACGTAAAGCCTTCTGGATTGAATTAACACTCTTCTATTGCATAAAAAGGGTGTTGATTTGGTCTATGCACTTCGAGGTCCGAGGTTTTTTCATTTAAGTGGCAAGAGTATGCACTTTAAGGCACCTAATGCCTTCCTTTGAATAATAAAAGGATGCACTTCGAGGTGCAAAGTTCCTTCAGTAATGCTCCCACACCCATCATAGACATCAAGGTCTTACATGGGGGTCTTCGGAAGTCAAGCAAGTTAATTTAGAGGCAAAACAGATCAATGGCCGCGGGCCCACGGTCACTATCTATTTTACATTGTTTCCTATGGTCATAGCACTTTTTGCGTAGTCTTGTGAAGCCACAGGCCATTTTACACAACACCCTGTGGCCACTGGCCCACAACAGCACATTTCAACAATTTTCATGTAATTTGGCACTTTTTCATAACTTTGGCCAAATTTTATCACAAATTAGAGCAAACTTTCCCACAGACAGCGCCAATCTTCTGATTATGCTCGAAATGTGATGTGAAATGAAACGGATTCAAGTCTAACATTCACACACTTCAAGCATTAAGAAGAATGGAAAATATAATTATAATTCATCATTAACTTCCCTTTGTTTACATGTGTTTAAATGCTTTGACCAGAGGGATGCAGGTTATTTACAAGTTTTGAAAAATTACCACCCCTCCCTTTAATCTCAGATGTGATCCAAACTTGGAAATTATAAGAAAATGCATGAAAAGGGGCAAAAACCACAAAAAAAGGAAGACAGGGAAGCGGTGATTGTGGCCCACGGTCATTGGTTCCTTGCTAGTGACCATGGCCCACTGTCACTAACAGACAGTGGCCGAAATGGCCACTGTTTGTCATGTTTCTTCTCTATTTTGTTTTAAGATGCTTTTTGAGTGTTGGAGCTTGCTTTTCTCAACTTTTGGAGTGTTGAATGACCACCAATATTGCTTAATTTGCCGTGAAATCAACTAAAACCTTTGGTAATCATTACTTTTTGGTTACGGACTATTTTTGCACAAATCCAAAAAGGGTGCTTTATATAAAAAAAAATGGAGCCAAAGTTGTATTATTCTGAACTTATGATTTTCAAGGATTAGAATGAAGCCTAAAGAGGCTTAGTCACAACTTCCAAGATAGCCCAAAGCCCTCCAAGTGAGAAAACTAAAGGAATTGGTTTCATCTTTTGTATACTTGACGACACTTACACCCATCTTCTCTAAGTGACACACATACTTCTTTTTTTTTTTGAACCATTTCTCACCTTAAGCTAGTGAGGAGAAGAAGAAGAAGTAGACTTGCAGTGCTTGGAAGAAGAAGTAGACTTGGAGTGCTTGAAGTGCCATGAGAGCTTTGTGGATTCTTGGAACAATGCCTTGAATCTTGTTAAACTTGGTTGAATTTACTTGGAACTAGTATGTAACCTTCTCCCACATGCCAAACCTTCCTTTTATAGACTCCAGAGTTGTTTTAGGGAGTTATGGGAGGTTGGAGTTCAAACAAAAGTGGAGAAAACCACAAAAAAACCACCAGGAACCGCTTCACAGGTATCTTTGATTGTGGGGATGTTCACTGATAGGTCCAATTTTGTGTTTTTTGCATGTGACCTGTTTTCACCTGTTTAGGGCCCAAATGATGTCCAATCTTTAGGAAACTTGGAGGGATATTTTTTAACACTATTTTGACTGTACCATAGAAATTTTAGCTCATTTTGATCTTCTAAAGTTGGTGAAACTCCCTATTGACTTTTCATAAAAATGCGCGCTTGTTTCAGTTGTTTAATGCCCAAATGAGCTCAGATTCATTTGAAACTTGGTGGGACTGATGTCAAGGGCATCTTGAAGCATCCATCCAAATTTCATATGGTTTGGATTTGTAGAAGTAGGATTCCAAGCAGGGACCCTTTTGTTGCAAGTTTTAAGTCAATATTCTCTTTTGTTGTAGGCAATCAGCTTGTTTTCTACCCGAATGATGTTCAATTGATTTAAAACTTTGGGAAAATGATTTTGAACATATTTTGAGTCTCTGATTCGAATTTCATCAGCTTTGGTGTCCTAGAAGTAGGAATTTTAATCAGTGACCCCCATGATTTAGAGGTCAAGGACTCCTAGTTGACATGCAATCGAAGTAGGGTCAAATGAAGTCCTCTTGGCTTGAAAATTTTTAGAACCATTTCTAATCATAACTTAAGCCTTGTGTCAAAATCTCATCAATTTTGGTCACTTGGAAGTAGGACTTTGGTCAGTGACCCTATGCCTGGGGGTCATTGACCCAAAGTTAACATGTTTATTGATTTGGGTCAAACGACATCCACTTGACCTTAAATTTTGTAGAGTCCCTCATGAATATAATTTGAGTTTCTTCTAGGAGTTTCAGCTAATTCTGACATGTAGAAGTGTCTATTGTCACAGTGAACCCAAGGAGCTCGAAGATAGTCACTGAAGCTTGAATTTGAGTTGAAATGAAGTCTAAATGCTTTGAAATTTTGAAGCATCATTCCTACCTATAATTTGGAGCTGATATGTGATTTTCAACTACTTTGGTAACTCGGAAGCTTGAGTGTGTTTGGTGACCCCTAGGTTTTGAATCCATGAACCTTAAATGTGGTATTTGGTGAGTCGAGTAACCAAATGAAGTCCACTAATACTGACATTTGAAATGTTGCATTCTAAGCCCATTTGAAGTCTTTTGAATGAGCTGCATTAGTTTTAAACATTTGGATGCAATACTTGACTTGAGATTCCATAATCCTAGGGCCTATGTGCCCTTAGTTCTGAGTTTGCTCATAATGTCTTCACTTGCAACAGCTATGATTTTTTTGATGGGTCAACACATCTAACCTGGAACTAGCCTGAATATAATTGAGCTTCTGAAATCAGATCAGGTTGACTTAGCCTAACTCATTTCTTAACTTGTGCAAGAACAGAACATGGTTCTTCTTTATCTGTACAGCGACCGAGACATGAGACCCCTAACCTCTTCTTCACTTATTTGCAGAAAAATAAGATGAGCCGTCTCCTATTCAATTTAGAAACAAAATTTCTTATTTGACTAGATTCAGTATAGAGTAAGTCCATATTTCTCTGCAAACCACTGCCTTGTCTCTGATCTCTAAAAGTTTGCTCCGATGTGGCCTCCAAGCCACCACCAAGATCCAAACCCTTCTCTATGTTTGTTCTTTGCAATCAAAACTCTGGCAATGGTTCAAAACTACTTCCCTTTATTCTGTACAAAGAATTTAAGCTCTCTCTCAGCAGATTTGAGAATATAGACACTCTACTTTCTCTCTGTTTCCTATGAGATCAAGATCGACATCAAACCCTTGAGATTTACTATCTATGATTCAAGCCCTTATCTTTTCCTAGGATGTGTAAGCTTGACCCTGGATCATTTAATCCCTTATCTCTATACCCCAAGACTATCTGCGTTGATCTGATCAAGATGATCACACCTCAACCTGTTTGATAATTTGCATAATATCCATTTTTATATTTGTGCATGATATCCATGATCCACTAAACATGAGAAACTAGTCACAATGGTTGCCCTTGGCTTACCTGATCTTCTCCATCTAAATTGGTGATCCACTCTAATACCACTATCAAATGTTGATGGAGATAGGAGATCTAAATTTGTTAAAAAACAATGTAAAACCACTTTGTTGCAGTTTTAGCACTTTATTGCATTCTTAGTAAAACCATTACATCCACTAATATAAGTAGGAAAATCCTAACCTAACTTGCAAAGCAAGAAATCTACCTAAATTTGGAGACACACATTATTGGAAAATATTAATCCAAACTAAATAGGGAAGCTATCCAAATAACGACACCTATCCTACTTAGAGTCACTGGCCAAACCCTTCTAGTGCATGTGCTGAGTCAGCAACTACTTTAACATTCAATGGGATTCTTCTTAATGTTCTACAACTAGAATTTAGTTTGAGCATTTTCTTTCTTAGATTTGTGATCTAGTCTATGCCTCTTTCATCTTTGTTTTTTTCTTTTGTCAAAACTTTTCATACAAAAACAAAGGATAAAGAAACCTTCTTTCAGTCCCAAAATCGAATCAATTTGTTAGGGTTCAAAAACCAATTAGTGATAGGAAATGGCTGAGCAATGGTGTTATGCTCTTTTCAGTTGTGTTAAGAGGGCATTTGGGCTGTACTGGTCTTCACACCAACACGGGCCCATGAGGGTTGTACCATGGACCTAACAACCACATCTTTCAAAGTCCTAAAAATGAGTAATCGATCGTGTCGACCAGACAAATATTTACTAGAAACAAGGGTCAAACTAGCCTTGGAAGATATGCAAATTCTTAAACTATTCCAAAAAATATTTTTTACTAATATTATATTTGATAGCCATTGTGTGGCTATCAGGTGCGCCGGGACACAAATTGTGCACCAGGAATGGAGCCCACCTAGGGATCCAACCAAGTAGACTAAAACCCCCTATAGTTCATAAGTGCCACTGAGTTTGCCCCCATCTAAATGGATTGTACAACATTAGATCTATTGTAAATCAATTTAAATGGACTAAGCACCATTAATGTCGTGGGCCATGATGAGAACGATGAGATAATCAATTAGGGTTGAGTTCTTACTGAGAGCAAGGAGTGCACGGAGATCTTTTATTCCTCGTTCCCTGTCCCCAGTGGAGCCCCATGTGGACCCAACATTGAGGTACACACAATCATCTAGTACGGCAGTCACATACTTAAATGACTGCTCTATCTGTGTGGATATGAGTATGACATCATATTATAAATCACATGTTTATAAGCTCAAATCCCAAGTAAATTTAGGTACCGAAAAAGGAAACATGAATCCATTTATGAAATCACAAAAGGGTTTTCGGCAATAGGTCCCTTAACATTTCAAATTACGGCAAGAGGTCCACGATCTTTTGTCATGAAGCAGAGGTCCTCTTTTTTTTCAAATTTAAGCTTTTAAGAAGTCTAAAATGCCCTCCCTGTATACGTAGTACCACCGCATGCCTTTCTTCCCTTGCTATGTTGACCAGCACTTGGAGCCTAACTGTTGCGACGGTGACGACCAACAGGACCTAGTAGCAGTCGGTGATGATGTACGGTGGCAGTGACGTCAAATTCCGGTGGGGTGAAGCAGTGAAATCCTCCACAGGCAGTGGATCCAATCACTATCAAAGGCTGCATCACTCTATCTTCTCTCCAACATGGCCATCAGATCCATGCTTGTCTCGTTACATTGGTTTCTTGCTTCACAACAACCACCTCCACATAGCTTACTCTCTGATGGCCATGCAATGCAAATGCAACATCATCCACAACACCTTTTCCCTATTCGATGAAATGCCCTGAAGAAATAACATCACTTGGAACTCCATCATCTTTGCTACCTACATCCCTTCATTACTTCTTTAAGATGGTGCTGCTGAGTTTGGTGCCTGACTTGTATATGGTGTGCACAATCCTGGACACCCATGCCTATTTGGGAGCTGTTTCTCTACAAAGTTATTATGTTGCACATGGGTTTGTTGTTAGATGGGTGTTCTTAAGAGAAGTGATGATGGAGACATGGATAAGAGAGTTTTGGGGGAATGCTCTAGTTCACATGTATTTGGAAAAGAACTACTTAGCATATGTTGAGAAGGTGTTTAAGAAATGTCTACCAAGGATTTGATCACGTGGGCTAGAAAAATATTTGAGTTTCTCCTCAAATTCAAATAATATTTTCTTTATGACTTTTGTATAGAGAATCTGAAATTCAAATAATATTGTTTGAGTTTTATGTTGAGACTTTGAAACTTAGATAATATTTTATGAGTTTCTCTACAAACTTTGATAATATTATCTGAGTTTTGTATTGAGAATATGAAACTAATACAATATTATCTTATTTTTGTGTTGAGAATCTGAAACTATTATATTATTATCTGAGTTTGTTTCTTATTTTTCTCACAAACTCAGATAACAATTTACCTGAGTTTTTCTAGAAATTCAGAAAATATTATCTGAGTTTTGATATTATCTGAGTTTCTCCACTATCTCATATAACAATTTATCTAAGTTTTGATATTATTTGAGTTTCTCCACAAACTCAGATAATATCATCTGAGTTTGTGTTGAGAATTTAAAACTCAGATAATATTATCTGAGTTTTGATATTATTTGAGATTCTCCACAAACTTAGATAATATTTTTTTTAGATAATATTTTTTGAGTTTTATGTTGAGAATCTGAAACTCAGACAGATAATATTATCTAAGTTTCTCCACAGATTCAACTAACAATTTATTTGAGTTTTTATGTTATCTGAGTTTCTCCACAAACTCAGAGAATATGATCTGATTTTTGTGTTAATAATCTGAAACTCAGACATGTAATATTATCAGAGTTTCTCAACAAACTCAGATAACAATTTATTTGAGTTTTGATATTATCTAAGTTTCTCCATAAACTTTGATACTATTATCTGAGTTTTGTGTTGAAAATCTAAAATTCAAATAATATTATCTAAGTTTCTCTACAAACTCATATAATATTATATGAGTTTGTTTTGAGAATCTCTAAGTCAGATCATAATATTATATGAGTTTCTCCTTTCTTAAAATTTTGACAAATATATTTCTTTTATGGAATTTCATGTGGAATATGTGTCTTGTTTGAAAGGTCTCAATGAGTAGGTTTCAAATTTACCATTTCTTTTTCAAAAATAGATTTTGAGAATAAAATTACGAAATTTCAAAGTTTTGATACACAAAAGACATAAGTAGTTGCTGAAGGGCAAATCGGTCATAAAAAAGATGAGCTACCCTCATTAGCGACCTTTGCCTACAATAAGTCTAGCGGGTAGGGACTACTGTCACGCCCCGATGCCGGTAATTAGGGTTAGAATGAGCCCCACGGGGTGTGCATATGTAATCCTATAGTAAACTGTGCATGTGATACACACACAAAAATCACTACAAGGGAGATTCCACAGGAACATGTAGAGAAGTTTCTCAAACATATAAATTACATTCAATCGTGAGCGGAAGCCTATGTGATGCATCTATAATGATCATGAGCAATAACAATAGAACATCATCCATTTCATAAATAAGTCTGTACTTAACCATTCCATTTATGTGACAACAATTTCTTAAACATAATTATAATCCAAAAGTGTATATGTGTCTATCAAATCTTAAACACTCAACAAAGATCCCATGGTCACTCTTCGTAGGACGACTAACAGAAGACGTCAGCATTACACTCGTCTAGTCCTCGAGGTTCCATTGAGGTTCCTGTCGGGGCGCATCATCACCTTACTAGGTTGGGTTCAGTACCTATAACACCAAGGGTAGCACTATTAATATGATGGTTAAGCAAGTATATAAAGATACATATGACCATCATGCTATATCAAATGAATTAAGAATATATATTGGTTAAAAGAAGGCAATAATCATACACTAGGCATGTTGTGCATGAGTAAGCATAAGCAACAAATCATAAACAGGATATCATACATACTAGTTGGCATCCACAAGGCTCTATTCTCCTAAAAGAGAGCATATCATCTAGAAGGAGCATACATACATATGGGTTACTAAGGGATCAGGCTAGCTTCCCAAGGAGCGCCAACAACTCCTCTATGGACTACTGCACTACTGCAATAGCGACATAAAAATACCTAAACTAGTCCCGTCAAACCTAATAAGGGCACATGCTAAGTGGTGCCAACTCAACATATCAAGACTGACTCAAATTCATATCTTTTATACATTTCAGTTAACTTGTCATATCATACATACTAGGAGTTTGGTCTTGGGATTACATTTATTCATTTATTTATATCTGATAATCAATTCATGCATACTTAATAGAGCTAATCATGATGAGGGCATGATTTCTTAACAATATGAATGCATTTAGATTGAGTAAGCATCAAGGATAACTACTAGCCAACCCTATGCTAGATAATTCGTGATCCCGAGGGCATTCAACACGATGTATTCGTAAAACATCCGATGTCATTTTGCTATCAATTCTTATCATTAAATTGTGTACGTAAAAGACATCTCTTCTTATACCAACACCCATGACGTGACATCGGGAATTCATCTAGAAAATCGAAGGGGATAAATGACAGCTCTACACTCGGCCTCCTTATCATTTAATCATCATTGGGCTAATTTAGTTAGGAAATAGGTGCCATATGTAGAGCCCTACAAGGTCATTGGAAACCCTAATATCCTCAGTTCACAATGCTCTTACAGCTTAGCCGTATACATGTTACGGCATAGCCGAGTGGCTCAGGTGTCCTCCTTAATTTCATATGCATTTGTGGTTCAACTATATATTGACCTATGTTTTAGTTGTGCGAAGCCTACGGTTAAGGTTACAGCTAGGGTACGGCGTGGCCGTAGTAGAGTTTACAGCATAGCCATGCGTGAGCCTTAGGGAAAGTCCTAGTTTCTGGGTTCTTGGGAAAGCTCGCCGTAAAATGACTTATAGCTTGGTCACAGGGTGATTACGGCTTAGCCGTAGTTCAGTTTATGGCTTAGCCGTGGATTAGCCATAGTTTAATTTGGCTCTCTGGATTCTGAGACATAAAGACTTACGACTTAGTCATGGGCTTCACTGTAAGCTTCAAAATTTCTAAAAACAGGCTCTGGAGCACGAGTTCAGTATAGAACTCTATCATTTGGGTTCCAATGAAGTTCTTTATGCTTCCAAATTCCCATAATAGGTCTTAAATTACCCAATATCATTAATGTTGCATAATTATACTCATTAAAACCTAATTCAACATATATGTGTGCTTGATCATGGGTAAATGAGCTGTAACCTACATTTAGAAGGATTATTTCTAGAGTTAATAAAATTAAACATACACAAGGTAATATATACTCTAATACTTGCCTTACCACAATGCTTCTCCTTGGTGT
Source organism: Sextonia rubra (assembly GCA_037013555.1). Taxonomy (NCBI): domain Eukaryota; kingdom Viridiplantae; phylum Streptophyta; class Magnoliopsida; order Laurales; family Lauraceae; genus Sextonia; species Sextonia rubra. The sequence goes on from JASUAD010000001.1 coordinate 74,956,169, forward strand.
GTGATTAGGGAAAATCCTCAATTAACTAGTGAATGTGATGTAAAGTGTATGCATGTCATGTAATTGAGTTTTCTTGACTCTATCAAGTCCAAAGAAATGAAATAGAGGTTAAGTCTTTACCTTAATGGATTGTAGCTTAGAAAAGAAAGTGCTTCCCTAAGAGAAAATGCACAGAAGAAGAAGAATAATAATGGAGGCTTCTACTTTTGCATGCAAGGCTTCAAAACTTGGTTTACCACCATAAATGAAGATGGAGATGAAAAAGGAAGGAAAGGAGTAGCTCCAGCAATGGTTTTGAAGAAGAAAGGAAATGGGCATTGGGTTTTCCTTTTTAAAAGAAGTTTTCTTGGTGTTTACATGCAAGTCCATATGTTTTGGAATATTTACAGTTTAGGTCACCTGGCCTCAATTGGGCCAAGATGGGTCCGAATCAAGTTGAGCCTAATAGGAAGGTTGACCCACAAGATAAAAGGCACATAATGCAATTAATGTGGTGCCAAAATGATGCAACAGTGTGACTCTAAATTACAAGAACGTCCTTAACTACTTAAGTAAAGTTTGAATCCAACTATCTATCCAACTGGTACCCACTAAAAGTTAAAAGCAATATGAATTAAGACTAAAATATACATATTACAAGGAAACCAAGTTTAATTAATATAAATTATAATTAAGTCGGGTCGGAACCTTACAACTACAGACCTTGAGGAAAAGTTGGTGGGTTGCACCTTCAATTGCTATCATACTAGGGATCTCTGGCGAATTTTGCCGAAAATCAAAATGCCCGAGCCAAAACTGATCAGGCCAAAGCCAACATTTAAACTTTAATATTTCGTTATGTCAGAGTGTGCTGGTTTGAGTTTGACCTAAACCAGGTTGCGCCCTTTAATTTGTACCCCTCTCTCTCAATCTGCCATTCCCATTGGAATGGTTGCAAACTCCAAGGACGTGTGAAATTCAGCGATGCATGTTGTCGGGTTGGATGGACTATCACGTGGGCTCCACCCCCGGTGCACCTGATACCCACCACACTTTGGTCTGATACAAAAATGAAAGACTTTAGACACAATAATAAAAATCGTCTTTCCATTATCTTCATATAAAATTTATAGTATTTCACCGCTGTCATCTCAAACTGAAGAAGATAATATTTTGGAAACCAGTACCTTGGAGCTTATTGGATAAGTCCTGAGTTAGATTCTAAGCGCAAATTGCAATTGGGATTCCTATATTAGATTCTAGTATTCTGATCTCAAGTAACATCACACGTCAGTTTTAAAGTTCAACCAATAGATTCTTGGTAAGCAACGCCATCATCCCCAACACCAGCATTTTCTTTATTTTGGAACTCCAATATCTTCCACATCTATCAATGATCTGGCTAAATCCTGGAAATGAGAATTAATATTAATATCCATTTGGTCTTAGCATATTGCATATTGCAACTTGATGCATCATTTCAATATTAAAATACTTACTTCTACTAAATAAAAAAAGATTAAAATAGTGACTTTCTTTTTCAAATAGGTTCTTTAAAGGAAATGATAATTCCAAAAGCAACCCTTTTTTCTAATTATTAAAAAAAATTGCAACTTGATGCATCATTTCAATATTAAAGTAGTGACTTTTTTCAAATAGGTTCATAAAAGGAAATGATAATTTCAAAAGAAAACTCTTTTTCTAATCATATAAAAAAGGATGAAATACTTGAAAATGACTTGAGAGTGGTGTCTATAGGTAAGGGGCTGTGAAATTACAATTATGCTTTCAATGCCCAAACTCTATTTTCCATATCTCTATTTCTTTACTATTCTTATTCGGTTACTCCAATCGGCATGACCCACCTTCTTTCATTATTCTCCTTCGTCATCTTCCATTTACTTCTTTTCTTGTTACGGTAACTAAGGCTTATGAGTAGTTGATTTCGAATGGAATATTGAATGAACGAAGACAATGACACGGAATGACATGAATAAATGAGTGTAGATAAATCTAATGGAATGTAGTAGCTGAATCTAATGGAATTCTTTGTGTAGGTTTTGAGTGAAATGGAATGAATAAGTGAGTCTAATGCAATGCAATGGGAATGAGTATGTATAAAGTATTGCTTTTCGTTTAGGTTATGAATAGATTCGTGATTCAGTGAATGGGATGACTACATTAATGTAAGAATGTTAAGAAGCCATCTGCTTAGTAGCCAACATGAAAAACCCTAGCCTCAAGGATCATGGTTCCCTGAAAGGGATAGATTTATCACGATATCGCAACATAATAAGTGCTGATATCATAAAATAAGGTACTTTTTTAAATAAAAGAACTGTGCTCTCATAAGTACTCTTTTAGAAATATTAAAATCTAATCATTCTCCAGTTGATTAAGTATTTAAGAGCATTTCTCAGTTTAAGTCCCTTCTCTTTTCTGTAATTTATTTGTCAAAGCGAAAAAGCTTGCAAAATTAGTACATTATACATCATACCACAAACTCTCACGTATATTCACTATTATTTTAATAGTTGAATTTTGTCCTAGGCTATCCAATCTCTTCTGATTTGGGATAAGCAAGAGGTGGCAAAACACTTCCCGACCCACTAACTTAAGCCACATTTGAATCACTTAACCTAACACGCAAAAAATACGGGTTGGTTACACGTCAAATAAATATGACCCACACAAAAATGGGTTGGGTTACTGTCAACCCCATTTAATTAACCTGCAAGACTTGTATTTGACTAGTAAGAAAAAAAATTATTTTTCATCTGTCTCACTCACCAAATCTTTCAATGAAAATATATGATTTCATGATTTTAGGAAATTTTAGATTATAATCTTACAATTTTAAGAGATTTTAAATTAGGTTTTCCCCAATATCATTACCCATGATTCAAATAAAGTCTCTCCACTCTTGGAGGCTTTACCCTCCACCAAATGTTTATAGCAAACCACCAAGTTCTTAAAACTATAATTATGCAAATTATATATTTTTCATGTGTTTTTTCAATAAATTATTTCATCCATTAAAAGAAAAAATAAGCTATTTTGCTATACTTTGTAAGTTATCTCAACTATGTTCTTGCAAGCCCTTTTTCTTTCATTCCATGTATGATTGCTGTATTTTTTTTAATGGAAAATGGATTATGCTTCCTAAATAATCGTTGTATTGCATGCTACTCTAAGTGTTATAGGTACTGACACCGAATCTCCCATTAACGTAGCCATAGAGGATCTAGGTCACAGTGGATCCTCTAGGCTTAGAGGAGTGGACTTCGGATAATGTCTTTTACCAGTCATCTCTGCATAGCTCATTACAATGGACATTTTCTTTTGGGGGCTTAATAGGGTCGTCACATGTTGTGACATATGCTTATGCATCATGCCATCATTGTCACTGTATTGTTTATGAATGGACATGTATCTTGTACTTGGATTGTATATCTTTTGCTCTTTCATATGCATGTACATTTTGTACATGTTACATGTACATGTATTTTGGATTGTTCAAATAGGTACATATATTTTTGGACATATAGTTTATACATGGGCTCATGTTAATTGTAAATGATGTCTTATGTCATATTTGAACTTAACAAGAACTTTATTTATGCTTAATACTATATCTAGATTTGATATGAACAGGTTATGATTATATAGGTGAATCACACATGGTTTTGCAAAAAAATTAAACTTATACGTGTTAATAAGGTATTCCTCACATGTGAATCTTGTGTGAATTTCCTTGTGGTGGTTCATATGTACCTCATGTATTGTACGAATTGCCACTGGATATGTCTGTTGCGCCATGAGGTTAGCCTACTTCCCTAATCTTGGGCTCAGGGCTTGACAAGACCCGACCCATTTTGACCCAACCTGGCCCATTTGCCAACCCTTGGATTAGCACAATCTGTAAGACCTCCCCTAATTCCTAGCTTTTAGTACTAATTAAGTGAGTAGTTAGGTTATCAAGCAGGATTAGAGGCTAATTATCTTTCTTTGAGGGTTATAAAATAATTTTGATAGCTTAAGGAAGTTTTGAGCGGCTTTGAATTTAGTTTGTCACCTACAGGTTCCTATTTGTGATTTCGGACAAAATCGCAAGGTTATCCATAAAACTTGAAAAATTCCCATTTTGAACTCCTACCATATGATATAAAGTAATGTTTTTGACAATTATCATGCCTTGAGAATGGCTTATGGAAAATTGCACACAAGTCTCAAGGTGTGACGAAGATGATAATAATGATAAGAGGATCCATTTCCTACAGGTTTTCACTGTAAGGATCACACAAAATGGTTATGTAGAAGTGTGTAACAAATCAAACTCAATCCTTAATAAGGCACACTGAAATAAATGAGACAAGTATCAGAGTGAAACAGATCCAGGAAGGCATTTTTATTAAAAAGTTTTAGTATTTACAACCAAAAGTTTACTTTTATGTATAATACAAAAGCTACAATCGTAGAGACTGGCATAACCCCAAAATCAAACAAATGAAAAAAATGTGCCCAAACCCAGGAATGTGATCGTGACTCTCCGCTTGCAATCTCCGACATCTAAATGACATTATCTATGCACCATGCACCTACTTGTTATGGCTCTTCTTCCGCTTTCTTGCTCTCTAATCGATGACCCCAATGCAAGGCCTCAATTGTAGTTTTACCTAGTGAGTACTTGATCGAATCCAAAAGGGGCTATAAGTCACACAAACCTATCTTATTGGAAAACTAATGTTAGCCTAATAAAATCTATACAAGTAATATCTTACTAAACTGAAAATTAATATTAAAATACAATGCCAAATTTGAAATTAGAATTACAAACTAAAAACCTAAACTATAAAACAATCTAGATACATGAAAAACCAAGTCAAGGCCATCCGCATTGCTAAGTAGATCATCTCTTGAAGTCTTGTTCAACTTGCACCAAGGAGAAGAGAGGTGGGTGATAATGAAAGATGAAGATGATAAAGAAGATGGGTTGATAGATCCAAGGTGGGTTGGTCGAACTCACCTTGGGATGGTTGGAAGAGAGAGCAGAGAGAGATGCAAGGGGGCATGGACGTGTGGTATGGGATGAAGTGAATGGTGGGACGTGGATGGATGGAAAAGAAACTGGAGAGAGATGCAAGGGGACAGGGATGTGTGGTATGGGATGGAGAGAATGGTGGGACGTGGTTGGTGTTTGGGTTCTCGTATATATATATGAGTGAGAGAAATATGATGTGGTTTTATGCTCCGCCCATACTAGTTTATCATTTGGCAAACAAGGGCTCAAAGAAATTTTTAAAATAACTTCAGCTTCATGCTTCATATTGGAGAAAAACTTCCTATATTTTGTTTACATCCCACCTTTTTGTATCTTTGTCTTTAAGATCATCCACTGTGGCATCCTCATGTAGAATTCTTCTTGGGGTAGTAACATGATAAGTGCTTAGTGTAGGTAGCCACTTGTCTTCCTAAATTTTAATATTCTGTCCATTTTCCACCCGCCATCTTTACCCTTCCTTCAATAATTTCTTAGCTTCCATGATTCCTCTCCAAGTATATGGGGATCGACTATGCACAATTGAGTGAAGAAAAGGAATTGTTGGGAAATACCTAGCCTTAAACACCTTTTAGAAAAGGGAGTGTTGAATTCTCAGTCAAGAGTGCATATGTAGTGGCATAAAGGCTTAGAAGATGTCAATGCAGGGAGAATGCTTAGATATAGGGGTGAATAAAAAATTTTGGCTGAAGATCTGGAACATGAAAGTTTCAAATAAGATCAAAACCTTTGCATGGTGAGTATGTAAGGAAATTTTACCAACCCGAAAAAGCCTTGCCAAAAGAGAGATAGTAGAAACTGATGTATGTTAGGTATGCAAGGAGTCATCTGAAGATGTTATGCATGCTCTATGCTTTTGCCCTCAGGCACAGCAAGAATGGAGAGAATGTCTGGAAAGTTTTGTTTTTACATCTAACTTGCAAAACAATTTTGCTTTGATTACTTGGGAACTTTCAGGCAAAGTCCCAAAAGTCAACATAGAGCTATTTTTCATAATGGCATGGATGATCTGGAATAGAAGAAATTTCTTCATTCATAATAGGAAGCTCACTTATCCAAGAATGGTGGCTAAAGGGGCTACAATCTTATTGCAAACTACAGTAAAGTTTGGGCAATTAAAAGGAATGATAAGCAAAAAAGAGTACTATCCTAGCAACCTCCTCCTATGGATGTTTTAAAACTTAAGGTCGATGGAGCCTTATTTAATGAAATACAAAATGCTAGCGTGGAGGCTATCCTTAAGGACAATGCGGGAAATGTTATTATAACGATGAGCAAAGTGGAGACGTACATAGATGAAGTGGATGATATTGAAGCTGTAGTAGCATTGAGAGGCATTCAAATTATTTGGAATGTTGGTGTGAGGGACATTATTTTTGAAGGTGATTCTATGTAGCCTTAACTCTACATCATCCAATTGCTCAAAATAAGGCCCTTTGGTCAATGAAACTAAAAACCTGCTAAAGACTTTTAAAAGTTATGAAGTGGTTCATGTAGGGAGAGAGGGAAATGTAGTAGCTCATAAGCTAGCTTAGCACGCACAATTTATCGATGAAATGGAGGTTTTCTGGTACTATACTCCTAATTTTATTATGCAAAATGTAAGAGTTGATTCTATGTTTTCTCCATAATAATAGATTGAGAATCTTTTCTACCAAAAAAAAAAAATACATATATGATAGGGTTTGGCTATTATGTATATAAGAGACTAAGAGAGAGATATGAATGGTGTATGGGTATGACATGTGGAACTTGGGATCGAATTTTATGTGTTGTTCAACGTGAACTTCCCCCCTGGACTTCTTTAAATAAATTTTGGTCCTCCTTGTTTCCTTGTATACTCCTAGTTTGTAGCTTTGCAACAACTCTATTAAGTAAGATTTTCAACTTTGGTTCCATATTTGCAAAAAGATAGGAAGTGTGGAGAGAAATTAGCTTGCCAATGTTGAGAGTGCATGCCAACACACACATTCTAAATATATATTTTATATAATTCTCCATGGAATGGACCCATTGTTGATTGATAATAATTTTCATTTATAGCCCTTTGGTAGATCCTGTCGTGGCTTCATTTGATGAAGTGGGCCCACCAAACAATGGTGACCGTGGCTTGCATGTGTGAACGCATGTGATGTGTGGGGTCCATTTGTGCTTCAATTCTTGTTTTTTTGTCTTTTTCTTTCTTCCTTTGATTTCTTCAAAATTTATTCCTTGACTTCAAGTCTTCAATGTAGGTCCCCTTTCTTAAAATTTTCTATACATAAAATTGCTTTTTATTAAAAATAATAATTATGACCTAAAATCATAATTGTGTTAATGTGTGCTCAATTCACATAAAATAATGGAATTAAATCTCACTATTGATCATGTTCCGACTTGAATTCACTAATGATGATGAAAAACAATATAATCTCATGTGACATTAAGAATTTGAAAAATCTTCTAAAAATAGAAATTCAAAATTGGAAAGTTAAATGATTTATGCATGCAAACACTACAATGATGCTCAAATTCATAATTCCATGATTTTCAACTAAATGAAGAGATTTGTAATGAATAAGTACTTAAAATTCTTGAAAATGAATATAAAATGATGCATTTTTAAGGACTTAACACACCTCTTAACTACCATTTTTCTAGTCCCGAGCAAAATATACAATGTAGAGTAGGAAAACAAACCTAACTAATGTAATCCAATGAAACTAAAGCCATTTTTGCTGGCATTCTCGATTGCATTTAGTGTATGCAGAGAGCCTTTAAACCCAGAAGTTCCCCCTAGTGGATGAGTTGTGCCTCGTGAGGGTTTGCAGTGAATATACCCATAAAATTCTTTTTTTTTTGTTTTTCGCTAACAAAAAAGGCAAAATAAACTTTTCACAAGAAAATTCAATCATATCGGATATTTTTGAAATCTAGAATAATAAAAATTTTTGACTTTTCAAAATCTTGTTTAGGTTCTATTTTTGGAAACCTTCTCAAATTCATACCAAATTTGTGTGCACGGTGAAAAATTGGTACATCAAAAACCAATTTCAAATATTCCATGATAATGTTTCAAAAAATAGAATTTTTCCGTCAAATAGTCTAACCCCCTAAAATTTAGCAAAAATAAATTTTCTCTCAAAGCTACTAAAATGGCCATGTACTGTTTATTTCAATGGGCCTCTTTTCTCTCACTATCTTTTTCCAACGAAAACAAATTGTGTAATTCCCAATGCTTTTTGCCAACGTCATCTCAAAAACGTTACTAAATGTTACCTTTTGCCTACGTAAATGACAATGCGTTGCTAGAAGTCACAAAAATATATACTTTTGTCAACACAAACGAGGCTACATTAGCAAAAGGTGTCTAAATTATACAAAAATTCCTTCGATAGGATAGTAAAAATTTTGGCAATGAAACATTACCCTTTGGTGACTTAGACAATATGTTTGCAATGGTTTGACTTATTTGCAATGCACATAGGGCATCAGGAAAGGCACCCTTAACATTGCCAACGCACTGCATGCATTGGCGAAGACCAATCTTAATTGCCAATGCACTATGTGTGTTGGCAAAGACCCATCCTAATTATCTATGGTCATATTCTTATTTTATATTTTTTTGCCATTCAAATTATCATATAATTCAATGGCCTTAAATTTTAATGGTTCTTTTATAGTGTAACTTTTTTTTAGATTTAATACAAGATATAGTAAGTAGTAAGTGATGGTTTGATGAGTGTAAAATTAGGCCCCTTTCCCAATCTAAACTATATCTAAAAGGCATCACGTTTTGGTTTGATCTCCTTCTTTTTCTTTTTTGTGTTTTAATATGACCGTTCACCTCACTTTGAGATTAGTTCCTACATGGGCTTAGCACTAATTTCTAGGCTTAGGACTGATTTCCTATATAGATGGTTGAACAGGGTAGGCTTAGGCCTAAATGTCCATGTGCCGAATACAAACCTGGAAAATAAGCCCTAATAACTAAACAAGCTAGGGTTGGACAATTGCTGCAGACCCATTTAAATATTTCAATTTCGTAGTGCTTGTCAAGTGGAAGTTAAAATTTGGAAAGCTATGAGTAAAACTTGCTTTTTATTTTATTAAACTAGACTTTTCTATATATACAAGAAAAAAAGAATAATTCAACCTGGAGGTTTCAGGGTTCGAGCGTGCTACCACGTTAGGGCCAATAGGAATATTACCTAATGTTTCTTAGGCACAAAGGGATTAGTCTAGCCCAAAAAGGTTGGATCACCTCCTTTATCAAAAAAAAAAAAAAAGAAAAGAAAAGAAAACATGTAGGCCCACCTAGTTTTTCAATTTATAGCATAATATTACTTAGAATCCAAGAACCTCTCCCTTTATTTTTAGCCTTAAAACTGAGCACCCTAAACCTAGCCCAAATTTTGAGATAAGAAGAAGATCAAGTTGATGCCAAACACGAGGAGGAGTTACCCATCAATGTTCGTGCTACAGTGTGTGCTACAGTAGATCAAGGGGAAAACAAATAGGTGGGTAGGATCATGTGATTAATCTCTATTTGTAATAACTCATAAAAACCTAGTTCTTGGTTTTAGAAGTTGATGTCCTAAATTTCTAGGCTTAGTTCAAGTCTTGGATGTTGTTTTCATCATAATATATTAAAAGCTGACTTGATGTCAAGTCTGCATTTTGATAAAAAAAAAACATTAAGAATATTTCAAGTCTGCATTTTGATAAAAACGCAGACTTGGAATCTGAAAGTTCAGAACCCAAGCCGTTTTTCTATTTTTTTCCTTTTTTTTTTGTTTTATATATATGTTGTGAGACCACTTGATGGAAGATTTAATTTGATCATCCACTGCACCACACGTGGGCCACCCTAGAGATGAGGGACCCACATGAACTAGGGTCCCTATGGCCCACTGTCATACTAGCCTAAATCCGCCCATATTAGGGAAGAAATTGACAATGGTAGAGACTAGGTGTTAGAAACCTCAAATTTGGGAGTGGGGTTTGATAAATTGCTTTTCTAAGAGATCAACAATCTTTATGCAATGATCCCCACACTACCAGTCTATAAATAGGGGAAGAGAACTAGATGAAACTTGAGGTTTTCAAAGTTCCATTGGTAATGTCTAGTTTGGTTACCAAGCCTTGTGGTACCACTTGTCCCACTTGATCAAAGATCCAAGACACTCATCTGGGAAGGGTTACTGGACGACCTTGGGGATCTAGTTCCCTTGTGGACTAGGTCCACTAGGACCCACCATACATGTGACTGATAAGAAGAAGTTGAGGCAAAAAATCTTACTCTGCAATTGGGGAAAATAGGATCATCTCCTATTTGTCTTTAAGTCTTGAGTAGTTTCTTGAAACTACAAGTAAGCCCTTCCACTTTACGTAAATTACTATTAGGCCACCACAATTAGGTATCCAAAGCCTTTCAAAGGAACTTAAGAATCTGATATTTATCCAATCTTTAATGGATAGAGAAAAGTTCATCTTTTAACATGGATTTATCTTATTTTATTTTATTTTAGTAAGATTGGTTCTTTAGTATTCATGTTGATGGGTTCTCATGGAATTATGAGCATTTTATTTTTCATTTAGATTCAGTTTTTTTATCCTAGGGTACTAGTTGCTCATGGTTTTGATCAGTTATAAATTGCTTTTATTATTGGATTGACTATGGATATAATTTCTTTTGTTTTAGGCATTTGTTTATGGGATTTACTTTTTTATTTTTAATTTTTTTATTATCATCGTTATTATTTAATTTGCAATGCTCTTTTAATTTTCTTGGTAATAAACTTTAATGGATTTATGGCTTTTTATTTTTTAGTGTTATTTTAAAATTTGGTTTTTAGGATTAGGTTCTCGTTGGTTTTTATTTTATTTAAACTTCTTTTATTGTTGCTTCTGTATAATTTTTTGTTTATAAGTTTTTAATTGATTTGTGTTTTATGGATTTTATTGCTTTTTTTATGGGGTCATTTTATTCAATGCTCATGTTTTTAACTCCCTGATGCTGGGTTCAATGGGGAAGTATATTCTTTTTATAGAAGTCCACGGGAGAGTATAAGTGGATACAAGAATAAAAATCTCTCTCCATTCGATGAGTGACTCACCTCTCCTAATAGCAGATGTCTTTTAATATTTGTTGCTATCTTTCTTTTTTAGTTTTTGTGGACTTTTTTTCACATTTCTTCATTAATTATAAGTCAGTTTGTGGTCTCATTGCAATTTATTTGATTTTTAATTAAAACCTTTATTATTTTTTACAAGCTTAATTATATTATGTCTTCTCTTTGTATGTGAATTTAAAAATAATTTTCAAATCCATATTTTGGGTAAAGTCTTTGATAATGTTGATTGGCTTTGTTAGTTTTTTCTTCAAGACATTAAAATTTCAGTATTATCCATTTTATTGTTTTTTTTTTGTTTATCAAATAGATTATGATCAGATTTTGTTAACTTCATTGTTTTTTTTTTTTTGTACATTGGTTTTTTAAGGAGAGAAAAATATTATTTTTGTTGATATGTTAGGGTTTTTTCCAAATCCACTAGCATATAGGGTTTTGTATTTTTTTATTTTCTTTTAAAAATAAAGATATTATTTAATGATTTTATAATCCATCATAATTTAAATCCTTTTACTTATTCTTTTTAATATATTCATTTTTAAAATTTGCTTTTTAAGAGAAAAATATAATTTAGTTCAAATAAAAGGTGTCTAGTATGATTAAACAAGATATATAACCTCACAAAGTGAAAAAAAATGCAAATTTCATAGTGCACCAAGATATCTTCAGAGGAATGCCTTCGGAATTATAAGCTAATCAACTAGGATAAAGCAAATGTGTACAAGTGAGAAGTTGCCAACCTAGGGTGCACTGGTGAACAAGTCTACTTGTTTGATATTTGGACTTACTTCTGTCTAATTATGTAGAAGTTTGAACATTAAATGATGAGTTTTCCTCTATATTGCCCGTGTGGTATTGCCAAGTAGTAGAAAAGTCAATGGGATTTCACTTATTGTACATAACCAACTAATATATAAATATCTCTACTGTCTAACCCTTTTATTTTCCTTAGCCAATTCTAGTGAATATAATCCTGTTGAGCATAGTAGAAGCTTTTTTATGTTTTATATAAATTTTCATTTAACACTTTGATTTTTATCTCACACTGTGTGTACATTGTTTTTATGTATAGCTGATATGTTTGGCGCCTATCTTAATATTCGAGCTTGAGTAGGCCCCGCCATCATACTATTCAGTGTTGGGACTAGGGCCCAAACCATTGACTAAACTTATGGAATCATACTTTTGTCTCTGCTTCCAGTCTAGTGGGGCTTGGATTTGGCTATCATTCCATATCCATTAATTCAATTTGAGGTAATGGGAGTTTCTTTTAAATGATTCTCTCTCTCTCTCTCTTTCTCACTCGCTCGCTCGCTCTTTTCCTTTTTTTATAATTTTTCATATGCATGTCTTACCATTTTTAGTTTGTACAATACTAAATTGAAGTGAAAATGGGCCGATCATTGTGGTGGCCTTAATCAATTTGAGGCCACCTTAAGAGCTTTTTCTTATTCCTCACTTCCACTTGATTGGTGATGGCCCAAAGTGGACAATATGGCGCTATAATGGTGTTTATATTGAGCTAATGAAAATTATCTAATTTTTAATGTAGATAGCATATTATAAAATATGTTAAAGCAAAATATCGGCCTTGAGTCAGGCTTCAGCTTGTCATACATTGCTAAACTTGGCCCAAGAATGCCCTTAGCTTGGCTTAATTTGTAAGCAAACTTGAGCTCAAGCCAGCCTATGGGTTTAATGAAATCTTCTTGCTATGTTATCACGTTGAAATAGGTCTAATGAAACCAATAATAAGTCATGTCTTTATGGCTTGACAACCCAATCCAAAATTTCTTGAAACATATCTAGGGTTATGGAAACCTAAGGGTTATAAAAAAAATTCAAGAAAAAATGATTTCCAAACTCAAATCATTGTGACATGACATTTGACTTAAACTTGATCTTGCATGTAATCAACTATGGACAACAATTGGATGACCCTACTTGTGTTTAGACAGTGATTAAGTGACAAATATCGTGAAGGGTTTAGGTCATTTGTTGAGTTTGCAATTGAGAATACGGGTCAGGATTGTAAGATTCAGTACTCGTGTAAGAAGTGTTTGAACATTGATTGGTATACCAGTGAAGTTGTGAAAAACCATTTAGCCCTTCATGGGATGATGCTATCTTACAAGCATTGGGTCTACCATGGTGAACCCATTCTGACAATTACCCCTATGTATCAGATGATGGTGACGATGATGATGGTAATAATGAAATAGCAGACAATGATGATGTTGTTAGGAATGAACTTCCTGAATTAATGGAAAACTATTACAGCGGAACTTACATGGACCGTGATTAGGGAGAATTCGGATTTGCATAAGCTGCTGATACCGTTTAGAGGGAGGAGGTAAAAAATATTAAAAAATTGTTGGAGGCTTTCTAGCGTTTCGGTGTACACAAGTTGCAAAAAGTATACTCTTTTAAAGTTCGTGATTACAATGGTTCATGTGAAGGTATTGAGCAAGAGGAGCAATAAGTCATTTGACATGTTGATGGGGGTATTGCTTATACTATAAGGTAATTTGGTTCTGAGTTCAATCTATGAAGCCAAGAAGTTCCTACATGAGTTAAACAAGGGATATGAAGTCATCTATGTTTGTCAGCATGAGTGTGCACTATTTTGGAAATAGAATATAGGTCTAGAAAAATGTCTCTATGTGGGGAGTCTAGATACAAAGTCAATGATGGCAACGGTAAGAAGATCCCTCAAAAAGTCCTGCATTACTTCTAGCTTACTCCGAGGTTGTAGAGATTGTACATTTCTAGAAAGTCAGCTATTGATATAAGATGGCATAGTGATAAGTGCGTTGATGATGGGATATCAAGGCATTCAAATGATTGTCAGGAGTGGAAGGACTTTGATATAAAATATCCCGAGTTCGCATCTGAGCCCCATAATATAAGACTAGGGCTGGCCACAGATGGATTCAATCCTTCAGAAACATGAGCAACTCCTATAGTATGTGGCCTATAATACTTATACCCTATTACCTCCTATCCTGGAAGGGCAAGAAAGAGCCATTTTTCATGATATCCTTACTTATTCCAAGACCGCAAGCACTTGGAAGAGAGTTAGATGTTTACATGCGACCACTAATTGATGAGTTGAATGAATTGTGGGAAAATGGTATACTGACTTATGATGCCTTCAATATATAGACTTTTCGAATGCATGCACCTATAATGTGGACCATAAACAAATATTCGGCATATGGTAACTTGTTTGGCTGGAGTACAAAAGTTTGTTTGGCCTGTCCAAATTGTAATGATAATCCATAGTCATAAGGTTTGAGAAGTAAGATTGCGTACACAGGCCATTGATGTTACTTGCCTGAGAACCACCCTTGACAAAGGAGTAAGGCCTTTAATGGTAAGGTTGAGCTCCGAACAAAATTCTTGGAGTTACTGGTGAAGAAGACATTACAGTAGATGGATTGCTTGCCAACTGTCAAGTTTGGGAAGCATAAAAGCAACAAGAAGAGACCTTGTAGCAATGAAGAACTGAATTGGACAAAAAAATCATCTTTTATGAGCTTCAGTACTGGAAGAAACTGAAACTCTAACATAACCTAGACGTCATGCGCATCGAGAAAAATATAAGCGATGAGTTCCTTGGAACTATTTTTAACATAAATAGGAAGAATAAGGACACATAAAAATTACATCGAGATTTAGAAGACATGGGCATTAGAAAAGAATTGCACATACAGAAGCAAGCCGACGGTGAATCTATGATGCCCCCATCGATGTACACATTAACCCCGAAGGAGAGAGAGGGTTTTGTGAATTCTTGAAATCTATGAAGTTTCCAAGTGGCTATACAGCAAACATCTTGAGATGTATGACCACAACAAATGGTAGATTATCGAGTTTGAAAAGCCATGATTGTCATGTCCTTTTACAACGGCTTCTGCTGATTGGGATGCGTGGGTACCTCAGCAAGGATATCTATACTGCATTGTTCAAGTTGGGTAATTTTTTTGAGGAGTTGTGCTCCAAGACATTGAGAAAAATGATTTAGAGAAATTAGAGGAACATATAGTTATCATGCTCTGCAAGTTGGAAAAGATTTTTCCTCTAACATTCTTCTATATGATGCTCCATTTAGTGGTCCACTTGCCACATGAGGCCATGCATGTAGGACCAATGTCATATCGTTGGATGTACCCAATTAAAAGGTAATTATTACCATTCTAGTGTGAATTTAAAGTTATATTTTTGTCTAATTATATTGTGTTCGTAACTTAATTTTAGCAGGTGTTTGTTTGAAGATTTCTAACGACTTTGAAAGGGTATGTCACCAATCAAGCTCGGCCTAAAGGTTCAATTGCCAAGGCTTATATTGTCAAAGAATGTCCAAAATTTTGCTCAATGTACCTTAATGAGGTCGAAATTGTATTTAATCGAGACAAATGGAATGCTGATGGTGGTCATCGTGGTCCGAAACTAACAGTCTTCACACAAAACATTCATCCTTTTAGACAATTCACAAGGGCTCTCTAGGTGTCTGAAAAGGAACTTAATATGGCGCAGTGGTTTGTGTTGTAAATAGGTGTTGTATACAACAGTACCTAAAGTATGTGGTCATCTGATCAAGTGTATGCATAACTTGTAAATTTTTGAGTTTTCATGATTTTTACTTATAATTCAAATTTCTAAAATTAGGGAACACAAGAATCTACTACAAAATCGAAGTGGGCATGATATCACTCAGATACGGTGACAAGATTTTTCAAACTAGTTTAAATGACGTGTAAGATATATAAGATGTTTAAATTATGCTTGAATTAATAGTAACTTAATATGTCTACTAGATGTTGTTGATGCAAATTAATCAAATGCGGACACAAGGTTTACTAGAAGCAACCGATGACCTCTAGTCATTTGCAAATGGCCTCAATGCAATAGTCAATCTTTATTCAGGTTCCATTTGTAATGGAATCCGATTCTACACTAGAGATTGAGATAACCATCGTAAAACCCAAAATAATAGGTTGGTCATACAAGGCGACTATAAGGGGCAAACGATTGACTTCTACAGATACATATGCAAAGTTTGGAAAATGAAATACCTGTATAGGCATAAAAGTTATTTTGTTCCAATGTGAATGGTTCACGACTGATAGTAAGGGAATAATATAAACAGATGCCCATTGCACAAGTATTGGTGTCAGCAATCGGTGGTATCAAACTGACCCCTTTGTCTTGCCAAGTCAAGTGCAACAAGTCTTCTATGTTAAAGATACAAAATTAGTTACAAATTGGCAAGTCATACAAGAAGTTCAACATCACGGTTTATGAGATGTACTAGAGCTGGATGGTGATGAATGTAGCACAGCAAAAGTATCCAAACATAATGATGCATACCAGCAGGAAGAAACAATCGGGAGTGTCCAAATGGTCATTGAAGATACTAATATTCAATATCATAGGGATGATATTGATCCCAAGAATATTCCAAGAGATAGTATTTTGCATTCAAGCAACCGAGTATATATTGGTGATGCACAAATGACTAGCCGTAGTGATGATGAGGATGAAACAGTGACAAAAAATGATGATGATGAAGAAAATGTCCAACAAAGACATTCCGATTCAAATATAGGTCCTGATATAGAATGCGATATGTAGTGTTTGTTTTCCTTTGCATATGGATAAATGTTCTTAATAAATTTGTTGGTTTGCATATGGATAAATGTTTTATTCAGCCTAACTTCTAGAAATTTACTATTTACCTTTATTTAGTTTATGGCTCTATATTTGTTACAAATATATTGATGCCGATGTTTTCTCACTGGCAAGCTATGTAGATGGTTAAATATATGCCGACATTTATTTTTAATTAGATTTTGATGTTAGTTGACTATTCATACATGTTTTCATCATTTTTCAGTGACTAATATTTGCTAAAATGCCCAAGAATGGAAAAATGCGGGTCAGACCCGGTCTCTGAGGCAGAAGATGTCAGATATTAAAAAGGAAAGAATGGCTACCATTGTGGAAAACCAAGTGAGACTTAAAACTTTGGGCTTGCATAGGGTGGCAAATTCTTGGAGAGTATTGGTTGAGAAGATCACCCATATGAATTTAGTTAAAAACAGAAAAAGAAACATGGTTGAGGAATATGATGAGGAGTATAGTCTGCCAGAGGGTGAGGAAAGACCAAGTTACTCTAGTGAGGATGATGAAGAGTATGCTAGTGTTGGTGATGATGAGTGTTCTGGATCTCGAATGAAAAAGGTAATGTCTGTGAGTGTGCATCTAAGACTAATTTCATCTTTACTAATGATAAACTAGTGTGGTATACACTTCCTTGTATGATTGATAATTAGTGATATTATTCACATAATATGTTAATTATTGATAATTATTGATATATGTACACATAATCTGTTATTTTTTTTTTCTTTCAAGTCACATCGATGACTACTAAACGTCAATCATCTCGTCATCTACCAGTTTCCATACTCATGTAGTTCCTAATTTGGGAGACACAATCCCAACCTGCATGGACCCTACATGCTCCTTTAGCATAGTCCCAACTTGCACAGACCCAACATGTACCTTAGTGAATACACTAACCACCCATGCCAGCAGTATAGATAAGAATCTTTATGTTCTTCACTTATAATTTTTATTTTATTCTAATGTATTATTCAAACAAGCTTAAACAACATTTTTGTCTTTTCAGCCTCAAGCTCAACCAAAAAGTCTGTATGAGGCCTGATAAAAAATAGGAGAACTCAGAGACTTATAGCACGATCCAGTAAAAAACTCCCAGTGGAGTTCCCATATGACTGCAATGTGCTAGTGGGGCTTAATGTCCCTTCTTTTGCAATGGAGCTTGGAAAAAGGATTAGAGGGGTGGCGCTTCTACAGGGCATCAATATATGGACTAATATTGATAGTTCACTTAGAGCAGCTATCATACAACAAACTTTGGTCATTGAAATTTATTAATTAACTAATAAGGTTAATTTGGATTATTTAATAGATATCAATGCACTAATATTATGTTTGTAGAAGAAGTTTGAGATCAAGGATTACACATCTGATCCCAAAGTATGGGCAGCAGTTGATAAAAAATGTTAGACATTATACAGGGGCTGGAAGTGCATTTTGCACCTTAAGTATAAGAATATGTTGGAAGAAGATGTTGACCCAAAAACTCATCCGCCTAATAATGTTAAGCCAGAACATTGGAACTACATGATCGACCATGTATGGACTGATGAGAAATGGAAGGTAACATTTATTTATTATATATATCACTAAGCTATTTGTTGTGAATCTTTATCCGTTAAGATTTAAAATGATTGAGATTTACAAACTTTTTTATAATTTTCTTCTTAATTTCGGAAGGCTAAGTCAGAGAAAGCCAAAGCATCCCGTGCACTTCTGCCCTATAATCATGCATGCGGGTCAAGGTCCTTTCCATTAACGATGTATATCATGGTGATGTTAATTCTTGATAATTTTAGAAAATAATGTTAATTAGTTTCTAGTACTTATATATATCCTTACTCAAAAAACTAATTAATGAAATTAGGTGGTAGAGAATGGCAGCCAAAAGCCCCACTTTGTGGACTTTAGAAGGACTACATAGGAGTAAATTGAAGAAAGATTTGGTGAACCTGAAATGCAAGGAAAATCATGTATGTATGTATATATATGTGTGTGTGTGTATACATGTATCGCTAGAATCCTTTGATACTAGCTGTAATGCAGTGGATAGACTACTTTATTTATAACTTGCTGATAGCATATTACATTTGTAATATTGGTTATTACTTTTTTATTTTGGTTCTCAATCTATTTTGATGGTAATAATATTATTTTTCAATATAATTAATCGTTAATTCCTTGTAAAAATGATAGGATGAATTGGTAAAGGTCCAAGATAGGTTTTCATAGCCCAATGCAGCCCCGATGAGTGAGGAGAAGATGTCGATTGAGGTGCTTAACCTAAGACCGAGGTACTTGAAGGGATTCAGGGTCGGACCGAAACCCTCTTTTTCTAGGAGTGTCATTATGAGGTGCAAAGCCTCAAAAAGCAGATTGAAGTTACAAACAAAAGAATTGAAGAATTCTTGGCATTCTAGGTTATGGCAATGAGGGCCCTACAGTAGACAAGATTTGTTTCGACATCATTGCCTGGTGGCACAAGCGTATTAGGAGCAGATCATATTGAGACTTCTTGGTTAGTAAATTCATGTTTATTGCATGAATTTCAATACACCAATTTTAGAATTTTTGTTTTAGTTTGGAATAAAACATGCATTTATGTTTATTAGGCCACTTGATTAAAAATTCTAATGGTTTCTTTAATCTTAGTCTAAATTTTTTGACGCATATTATACTTGAAATGTACTTGAAAATATGTTTGATATATTTCTTTCTTCTTTTTTCATAGATGGATGAGTGACATCATGGAATGCATGGCAGCTTTGATGAAATATGAGAGAGAGAAAGAGAGAATCCACTTGAATTTAATACATTGTCAAGATACTATTTGAATATTTTGATTTTGTCTTTTTTTATTTTTATATTCAGGATTGAGGTATGTTTTGGAATTGAATTGGATATAATTTTATTATAAATGCAAATGGTTTGAGGTTTGAATGAATTTCATTATAAATGCACATTGAGGCTGGTATTTTATTTTGATATTTGAGAAAGAAAAATTATTTTCAATTGTAATGAGTTTATATGAATACAGGTTGTGTATAAAACTTAAGAAATATTAGGTGTGATGTTATACCTTTGCTAATGCTTATAGTAGCATTGGCAAAAGAAAGTTTTGAACATGCCAATGTGATATGCAATACTTTTTTCCAATACAGCTATTTTTGTTGGCGGAGCAAAAAAAATTATTTGCCAACGCAAATATTACATTGCTGAAAGTGGACTTTTAACAACATGCCAGGTGCATTGCGAAAAGTGGACTTTTGCCAATGAGCCACATGCGCTGCAGAAACTGTACATTTGCAAACATGCCACGTGTGTTGTAGAAAGTAATTTTTTTGCCAATGCATCATGTGCATTGCAAAAAGTGAACATTTGCCAATGTAACACATGCATTCACAAAGGTTCAAAACTTCTGCCAACGCACTTATTGAGTCGGCATATGTCAACTAATTTCCTCAACAAAACATCTTTTTGGCAATGTTTACATCAACGTATTTTGCAATGAATATTATGTTTCTAAAGAGTTAACTTTCCCCAACACTGTCAACTTGCATCGCGAAATACTTTTATTGACGAGGCTTTGGCAACATGCTGGCAACGCACTCAATTGCATGGCAAATGTGTTTTGTAACGTAGATACTAACCTTTGCCAATACATACATGTGTTGACAAAAAGGATTTTTCTTGTAGTGAGGGTTTTCGCATTCATATAATAGAAGGAAAGTTAGGATCTAGGGAGCACACCTAGTGCTTGTTCATCCTCACACATACTGCCTTACAAACTCATACAGACACTCTTCACTCACTCACTTTTTCCAATGTAGGAATTTCCAAGTTCATATGATATAAGACGAGTTGTGGTCTAAGGAGCAAACCTAGTCCTTATGCATTTTTGCACATATCCTTTATAAATTTCTACAGATACTGAAGGTTGGGCCAAAACCTTCATTTTTTTTAACACACACATCTTTTTAATCATATGTGACTGTGCAATGTCTAAGTCCTTTAAGCGTTCTAATTAACTCATGTAATGAGCATTAGGCCATTGATTCCTAAACTAGATCGCTTTAGGGCACTAGGTATAGACACACCCCTACGGGCTAACTAGCTCTAGTTAAAATGACTACAAACTCAAATTAGTCATAATATTATTTTTTTTATCTCTTAAAAAAATTAAAAAAATATATCAAAAGTATTACTAGGTAACCCTTTTTCGTTTTGCTTGAATTAATTTATTTTGGTTCTATTATATAATAAAACTCACCAAAAATGAACCAGGAAACAAAACTATTTTACAAATTGAATCTTCAGTTCTCCTTGTATTCTCACGAAAAATCCCAGCAATAGCATTAAAGTTTCATATCCAAAATGTCAAAAAAAAAAAAATGTATATGAGTGTGTATGTGAAAAGAAAAGTTTTGGTAATTCTTTGATGGTTTTCCTCCTTTAAAAACAACGAACTTTCCTTTTACTATGCTCCAAAAGTTTTAAAAATTCTAGATTCCTATATATTTTCAAATCACTTCAATTCCTTTGAAAACTTTCTTTTCTAAAAATGAAAAATGCAATTGTAAAAAATTCCTAGAACCAAAAAAAATTCATAAAATATAAGAAACTTTCTCTAGAAATAAGGTAAAAAATGTCTTAAAGTAGACAAGTGTGCTTGTCCCCACCCCCTAACCTAAGATGAATATCGTCCTCGATGTTATGCATGAAATACAACATATAAATGATATGATAACATGATGAAATAAATGAAATTAAGGGTAAAGGAAAGAAGTCACTTGAAAAAGTGCCTGCATTGTTCCCTGTCCATAGTTAGAAAAACAAACTGAAAAAAAAAGCAACTATATACATATGGTACAAAAAAAAGGGGCCACTATCAAATCCAATGCCCATCAATCCTGATATACAAGATTAGTCAAAGGAAGCTTCTGATATACAAGATCAGTCAAAGGAAGCTTATCTTCCTCTGCAGGTATAGTCTCCAAGAATAGTTTTAAGTGTTGTCTGTTCACTTTAAAAGTTGAACCATTCTGTGGGTCCAAAAAAGTCACCATCCCATAAGGAAAAATGCTTTTGACAAGAAATAGCCCCGTCCAACGAGATCTTAGCTTTGTAGAAAATAGGTGAGTCTAGAATTATACCAAAGGAACTTTTCAAAAAGGTGAAAGGATTTTCTCAAAATATGCTAATCCTGAAAAACCTCAGTCATTTTCCTTGTAAATTTTAGAATTCATATAGGCCTCATTTCTCAACTTTTACTGTTTATTTAAATCCAATTTCCTTTTCTCCCTGTCCTTTCCAAGTCAAAGTTCAGTTACTTTATAGCCCAATATGCTCTATATTCCAATTCCACTAGAAAGTGGCAAGCTTTCTCATATGCAAGGCTGTATGGAGACATGCCAATTAGGGCCTTATATGCAGTGCGATAAGCCCATAATACATCGTTTAATCTCATGGACCAATCTTTGCAATTCAATCTTACAGTTGTCTCTAGTATCCTTTTTATTTCTCTATTTGAAAACTCTACTTGACCACTTGTTTACGGGTCATAAGGGACAGCCACTTTGTGTGTAACTCCATAATTATTTAACAAATTTTCAATAGTACGGTTACAAAAGTATGTGGTGCCCCCATCACTAATGACGGCACGAGGAGTTCTAAAATGGGAAAATATGTTTTCCTTGATAAATTTCTAAACAATTTTTGCACCATTAGTCCAACATGTTATAGCTTCAATCCATTTAGACACATAATCAACTACAACTAATATATAATGAAAACCTTGGCTTAGGGGAAAGGCTCCCATGAAGTTGATGCCCCAAACATCAAATAACTCAACAACTAAAATTCGATTCAAGGGCATCATATTTCTTTTTGAAATCGAGCCAAATTTCTAACACCTCTTACATCTGTGACAAAAATCATTCGCATCCCTAAAAATAGTAGGCCAATAAAAACCAAATTACAAAATTTTCAAAGCAGTTTTTTTGGGTGAAAAATATCCACCACATGGATGAGAATGACAAAAGAAGATGAATCTGTTAATTTCATGGTTAGGCACGCATCTCCTAATGATCTAGTCTGGACAGAATTTAAAAAGGTAAGGGTAATTTTAGAAAAAATGCTTGGCTTCTGAGGAAAATTTATTTTTATCATGCTGTGTACTTGTTCTGGAGTTTCTCCAAACACAAGATAGGTGGCAATATTAACATACCATGGGGATTGGGAAGAAACAATTGAAAAGTATTCGTCACAAAATTGTCTAAAATTGGTAAATGTTCTAAATTTTCAGAAAATACAAGCCTAGATAGATGACTGGCTACCACATTTCTACTGCTTTCTTATCTTTTATCTTTATATCAAATTTTTGGAGTAAAAGGATCCATCTAATCAATCTAGGTTTTGCAACATCATTTTTGGAAAGAGGGTACTTAAGAGCAGAATGGTCGGTAAAGATCACAAATTTGGATCCAAGAAGGTAGGGATGAAATTTATCAAGTGCATAGACAACTACCAGTAGTTCCTTTTTAGTTGTAGAATAGTTTATCTATGCACTGTTTAAAGTATGGCTAGCATAATATATCACATATGGTTTCTTGTCCCTACATTGCCCTAGAACTACCCCAACTACATAATTTCTAGCATCACACATGATCTCAAAGGGTAGCCTCCAATCCAAAGGTTACGATATTTGAGCTGATGTTAGCATGTTGTTTAGCTTGGTAAAAGTTTCCAAACATGCTTTGGTCCACTCAAATTCTTCTTCCTTTAATAGAAGGTTACATAATGGTCTAGAGATGGAACTGAGGTCCTTTAATCCCGCACACCCTAAGCAAGATCTCACATCCCTTATGGTTTTTAGGACAAGCAAGTTGGCGATTAAATCTATCTTAACTTTGCCCACTTCCAATGCTTTAGATGACACAATGTTTCTAAGGACAATGCTTTGTAGAACCATGAAGTGACATTTCTCCCAATTCAAAACTAGGTTCTTTTCCTCACACCAAGAGAGGACATTCTCTAAATTGCCCAAACAGGTCTCAAATGAATGTCCAAAAATTAAGATATTGTCTATGAATACCTCAATAAAATGCTTCACCATATCAGAAACGATACTCAACAGACATCTCTGAAAGGTCATGGGAGCACTGCAGAGCCCAAAAGGCATCCTTCAATATGCAAAGGTACCAAAGAGGCATATGAAAGTTGTTTTCTCTTGGTCTTTTAGGGCTATTTATATTTAATTGTACGCAGAGTATCCATCCAATTAAACAATAGTATTCATGATTAGCAACCCTTTCTAAAATTTGGTCCAAAATGGCAAAGGGATGTGATCCTTTCGTGTGACAGCATTAAGTTTTCTGTAGTCAATACAGACTCACCAACAAATGGGTACTCGGGTTAGAATGAGTTCATCATTTGAGTTTTGGACTTCAATGACATTGGCTTTCTTCTGTACAACTTGGATAGGGCAAACCGAAATTAGATAAATGATACCAACATTTAGAAGTTTTAGTACTTTAGCCCTAACTACTTCTTACATAGTGGGGTTAAGTCAGCGTTGCATCCGTCTAAAGGATTTTGCATTCTCCTTTAAATAAATATGATGAGTGCACAAGAGGGGATTAATTCCTTTAATGTTGGCCACATTTCAAGCAATTGCACCTTTATGTCGTTTAAGCAGATAAAGTAGTTGGATCTCTTGGTCCTTCTAAAGGTGTGTAGAAATAATGACTAGAAATGTGTCCTCATCCCCAACGTAAGCATACTTAAGGTTTGGGGCTAAGAGTTTCAACTCAGGTTTGGGCAACCTCACCTGAGAGGGAAGAGCCAAGGTACTAGTTGATATGAGCTCTTCAAAAGAAGGTTTCCATGTTGCATTGGCCATCCACAGTGTCATCTTTTATCTCCCCAGGGGTCAGCCAAGTCCGTACTTAATTCAATTAAATTATATGAGTCGGAAGGGACTGACTCTATGAAAGTCTCCACTACCAAGGTGTCAATGAAATCAATCTCTTCATAGTTAGCATTTTCATCCCATGGTTGTTTAGATAGATAAAAAAAAACATTGAGTTATAGTGTCATGTTTCCAAAAGATAGTGTCATCTTTCCATTGCGGCTATTAATCAATACATTTGATGTGGCCACGGTAGTCTCCTAAGAATTACTGAAATTTGAGCTTAGGGTTTACCACTTGCTAAGTGTCTAATGCAATGAAGTCTACTTAAAAGTAGAATTTGTCAACTTGCACAAGCACATCCCTGGCGATGGTGCCAAGAACTTAATTGATTGGTGAGTTGAAGGGTAACCTGAGCAGGCTTCAACTTACCTAGCCCCAACTTTTCATAGACTGAGTAGGGTAGTAACTTTACACTCATCCAAAAATCAAGCAATTTATTTTCGATCTAGTAGTTTCCAATAATGCATAAGGTTGTAGGGCATTAGTAGTGTCTTGCTTCAAGACAACACTTGCCTACTCAGTGAAAAACGCTTTCTTTGGACATGAATCTTACGTTTCATAGTGCACAACTTCTTAGAAATTTCGTGTAAAATGGGACTTACATAATAACATCCAGCAACGCGATATTAATTTAGACTTCTTTAAAGACGTCTAGGATCTCTTGGTTCTGGTTAGAAAGCATAGGCGGAGCCAATTAGTTTGAAAGTGATGGTAATGGTTTGAACCCTGGAGGATCTGAGGTTTTTTCTTTTACAAGAATTGCAAGATTTCCTTTTTCTTTTTCTGTCTTTACTCTCTAATCTGAGGAAGTAGGTTGTTTATCTTTTTAGATCAAGCTTTTGAATCTCTTTTCCACTTCATACAATGATTACACCTTGATCCTACTCCTAGAGGTTCGAATGTCCAACATGATTAACTTCATACTGTCATTTTGGATTTGGTTGGGGTTGGGCTAGAAAAACCCCCTTATTTTGAGATTATATGAAATTTCTAACTTCATTCTTGAATTCTTGCATTTCATGCTTTGAAGCCAAAAGAAACTTAGGCAACATTTATTCCAGAAGCTGAGTCTAATTCTAAATGACAGGCAGTGGCATTTGTTGTGTATTTTGATTAAATTGTTTCGAAGTATAACCATATTTGTTTAGCCTTTGGGAGAAATTTGGCTGAGTAATATTGGGCCCATTCCTCCAATTGAAGTTAGGGTGATTTCGCCAGTTAGGGTTGTATGTGTTACCCATAGTGTTTATGTACGGCCGATTGCATGTGTTTGTAATAATTTCTTGCTCTTGAAACACCTCCTGAAATGTAGGGAGTGCGGGGCATTCTGTAGATCTATGGGTATAGAAAGCTTAAATGCCACAAATAATTGTAGATTCCTTTCTCTTCATAAATTTTAAGGACTCAAATTCTTTTATAAGAGAGGCAATTCTATCTTAAAGATAGATAAATTTTAACACTGTCCGCCAAAAATTAAAGGTATGTCCATGCCTCATTTGGATTTTTTTTCCATGAACTCCCATTTCACATCATCTCTACAAATTGGCGTGTCTCTAGACTTAGTCCATCATAGAAGTAATCAATTGTGTGATGCAATTCAAATCCATGCTGGGGACATACAAGGAGAAGTTCATTGAACTGTTACCAACAACTATCATAAGACTCTCTTTCTTTTGTTTTAAATTCTTCATGTGACTCCTTAAGGTGTTGGTCTTATGAGATGGAACTTTTTTTTTTCAAAAAATCACAAACCATCTCAGCCCATAAAGCAATCAAATTGGTTTGTAAGGAGTGAAGACATGCTTTTACCTTATTTTTGAAGGAGAATGGGGATGATCAAAATTTTATAATGTCCTCCTGAACATTGTTAAAATGAAGTGCTGCACACACTTCTTCAAATTCCTTTTTTATAAGCATGCACTTTCTATTTCGAGTCCTTGGAATTTAAGGAGAAGTTGGAAGACCCCCTTGCTTAATATCAAATTTACCTGCACCCACGAGTATGACCACACACGAAGGTGTGGCTTCATGTGTTGGTTGGAGGTAATCACATAAACACCTAAATGGTTGGTTCGCCTCATTATTATTAGGATTGGGCCCATTTCTATTTCCATTCCTAGGTCCATCCCATTACCATTAGGGTTTATCAATTGGTCATTGTTGTCAGGACCACTGTGTGCATTCACCATAGTTTTAGAATTACTGGGAGGAGTGGGAGATCAAGATTGATCAAAGATTTCACTTAACCTCTTGAATTTGGGTTTCTTACACAAACAAAGATTGAATCTAGAGGGCAGGTGAGGATGTCCAAAATTTTTTCTTTAAATATTTTTGTTGACTAAGCTAAAGTCCTAAGAAAACAAATTTCTAAATCTAAAACTAATGAAAAAGATAAAATTCCAATGAAGTTCTGAAGCTTTAAGATTTGGTAAGTTTCTTGGCAAAAAAGCCCGAATTTGGAAGTGTTTTGAACTTGCCTTTCTAAAAAAATTTTCAGAACTTTTTTGGAAACTTACGAAACCTAAAAATTAAACAAGTCCTAATAACCAGCAAAAAGAATTGGAAAGAAATAACCTAAACTAGTTAACAACGGGACTAGTTAAGAAAGAAATTTCCACAAATACATAAGATTTATGCAAAAATCAGAAAAATTAAATTTTCAGATCTGAATTAATCCAAAATTTAGCAAAAATCTGAGAGATTTTCGTTTTTAATGGTTTAGTGCTGGTCTAAACATTCCATGCATGCACCACCTAAATCTAGAATGATCCAACAATATTATTCCACACCAACAAAGCAATAAAAAGTAAAGATGGAAAATTAACTCTTGTGATGAAAACTCCCTAGCAACAATGCCAAAAACTTGATCGAGGGCCCCAAGTACAAGGCCTCAATTTTAGGTTTACCCGGTGAGTACAAGATCAAATCCACAAGGAGCTATGAGTAACACAGACATGTCCTATTGAGAAACTAATGATAGCCTAATAAAATCTATACAAATAATATCCAACTAGACTGAAAATTAAAATTAAAATACAATCCCAAATATGAAATTAGAATTACAACGAAAAACCTAAACTAGAAAACAATTTAAACTAAAAAGAAAAACTGTAAAACAAGTAGAATCATCAAACAACCAATTGAATGAAATCATACCAAGTCCATAAAATAAATAAACATAAGATTTTAGAAATAATAAAAATAAAAGAAAGAGAATGATGGACTATAGAATTTCAATTTTCACTTTCAAACTCCATGCTTAGGCCCAAAGGATAATTTAGACTACAATGCCAAATACGGTCTGTCACCCCACATAAACACAATATATTGGTCTAATAAAATAAATTATTAAGACTCACAAATCCTTGTTTAATCCTTTGCACATCACAAAGAATCATTAATAAGAAACTATAGAAAAAACCCAAATCAACTCACTTTTAACTTTAGATACATGGAACACCAAGTCCAGGGAGCATTCGCATTGCAAAGTACATCATCTCTGGAAGTCTTGACCAACTTGCACCAAGGAGAAGAGAAGTGGATGATAATGAAAGGTGAAGATGATAAAGAATATGGGTGGATAGAACTAAGGTGGGTGTTGGGAGGCAAGCGCCAAGATCTCTAGATATTATGTGCAGATCTCTGCGGAAATATTTTTAGATGATGATGATTCAAGATCCATACCTGCGAGATCTCTTTGATTTGATCTCAGTTTTACAACAGCCTGAAAGTCTCAAGACCTTCTTTATATTTCTCTATGCTCAAACTCACAGTGGGGTGTAGGCCTCTTCTATGAATTTTCCTTGTTTTCAAAAATGAGATTTTTCTTATGTGTTTTTCCTAAAGAGCAATAGCGCATATTTATAGATTACAATAGGGACCTTAAGAACAAAATAAGGGATAAGCTTCTTATGGAAACATGAAACCCTAATTCGACCCAAATTAGAATCCTAGGTCCATAAATTACAATTCAGTCTACTAGGGAATTGTAATTGCACTCGTCCTTATTCTCAAAATAATATTTTGAACTTCTTATTATTAATGCTTATTAATCTCCCTACGTTAAGATTTCAGATATCCATCGATTAAATAATTACTAACACCTATATTTAATCGATATCTTTATAATTCCTTGAGACCTTACACTTAAATTATTTGATATGCCAGACACAAAGTCTACATGCAAGGTTTGATATTATCAAAACTTGTAAGCTTCATCAGGGGGAATTATCAATCCCTATTATAGAATGTGGATTCCGTCAATAAACTAATATGCACCATACACATAATATAGTCATCCAATTTACAGATATTATTGACCCATAAAAGGTCTCACTCCTTTGTAATTCAAAATGCCAAAAACTAAATGCATGTGTCTATTATTTATATCAGGATTAAGAGTACAAACACTCATAATAACCATTTGGATGTTAATCATCTTATATAGTCAGTATAAAGATAATAACCCAAAAGCGGTCCTGTTTAATACACACAAAGCATACTAACATAATGACTTGAAATTATATCATTTCCTGCAGCTAAGACAAGCCTACTAAAACATCATGCTATAATCGTACCGATGTGTGTCCAGCTCCATCTAGATTGTGAACAATAACTTATATCCGTGCATAATCTGAACTCTACACACCAACTTGTCTACTTTATAAAATAAAAGACACACTTATGCATAATAAATAATAATGCAATTATTTGCCTATACAAATTCTCATTAAGATGAAAAAGCAAACTTTACTAATAAGTAAATCAGTCAAAGACAAATACATAAATGCATGCTTTTAGTATAAATTTCCAACAGTGGGTTGGCCAAACTCACCAAAGGATGGATGGAAGAGATAGTGGAGAGAGATAAAAGGGGACATGGATGTGTGGTATGGGATGGAGAGAATGGTGGGACATGGTTGGTGTTGGGCGTGAGATGTCTAATTGGAATATGGGCTCTTGTTTGTGTGTGTGTGTGTGTGTGTGTGTGAGACATATGATGGGGTTAGGTTATTATATTTATAAATGTAAGGTCTTAGCCCGACTTAATCATAATTTATATTAATTAAACTTGATTTTCTATCAATTAATATATTTTAATTTTAATTTATCTTGTTCTTATATTTAATTGGGTCTTGATTGGATAGGTTGTTTGGTTTGACCAAATCTAGGTAGGATTTATGGCCTATTTTGATGGATCTCAAGCCATGAGTCAAGCATTCATTGGGCAAGTAATTGATACATCATCTTGACTTCATCATACTCTTTTCAATATGGGTTTTAACTTTCATATTTAACCTAAACCTATTTAGAACCCCAAAACCTTTCATTTTTGCCAGATTTCACTAATACAGGCAAGATTGCCTTTTCACTTAAAATCTAAGCCAAATTTCTAAACTCTAAAATGGTGTTAATATTATACTCATTAGAAACTATATTTAATCTTAAGCATAATTGTCTTTTGCACAACTTGAACCCAAGCCCCAAATCTTGAGATAATGACTCATCAAATATTATTAATAGTGGGCCCCACTTTAACACATTATAAAAGGGCCGCCCTCCTCCTTCCTCCTTCTTCTCATCATTTGCTTCACTAGAATGAAGCCAGCCATTGCTGGTGTTCTTCTATTCTTGCTTCTAACCACATTCTTCCTCCAAGTCACCCACCATTTCCACTCAAACTTAAGAACTAATTCCACAATCTTTCTCCTATAATCTCCCTCTCCTCATTGCTACCATTTTGAAGTAATTTGTTTGAGGGTAGCCACTTCATTTTTGAGTTCCCTCTTGGTCTGAGCTGTTCTACGTAAGTCCTTGTTTCCCTTCATATCTAAGCTGCACATGCTCTAAAATAATGAAATTCCAACATGCAAATTGATTCTCTTCCCCTTCCTCTATTTTCTATTTTTAAATTATTTTAATGGGCATTTTTGGGTTTTTGTCAAGGAAAGTTCCAGCCATCCTAGAGAAGTTTCAAAAGTATCTTGGGAGCTAAACATTTAAGCAAGTGACTAAAGTGTATATTTAATGGGTTGCATGCATAGCATCTCATCTCCACCTCATTCATCTTCCATGTAAGGTGTGCAAGATTGGGTTTTCTTCATCATTGAGCTAAGGCAAGAAGCATTTCGGATCTAAGCACTGTAAAGGCAAGTATAAGAGTATATATTGCTACATACATGTCTGAATTATATTGACTTTTGAAGTATTCTTCTCCAAATGCAAATTCACAACTCTTTCAACTCTTGAATTAAGAATATGTGATGATTTAAATGATAATGAGTATGATTATAAAATAATGATGAAATGTAGGTTTTGAAAAAATGTGATGATAGTTTTAATAGAGAAATACATAGTGATGGAAGATGTTCTGTAACGAAAGGAACCTCAATACGAACACAGCTTAAGGAATTCTGAAGTTTATGGCTAAGCCGTAAATACAGTACAACTAGGAACCCAAAGATCCAAAACTCAGCATTTGTTCTAGGGCTAACCTCATGGCTACACTATGAGAAACACAATAGCTAAACCGTGGCCTAGCCGTAGGCTACATACGGCTAAGCCATAAGCCAATATACAGCTAAGTCATAACTACAAGAGAATTTAGTAGAAAACTTTGTGCACATAGCTTAACCGTGGCCTACTCACGGCTAAGCCGTAGGAACATAGAAACTTACAAAAATTAGGGGCTCTCTAGGACTTTGTAGGGCTTTAGATATAGCACCTTTACCTTAATCAAATTAGCCCAATGGTAATCAAATAATAAGGAGGAAGATTATAGAGTTATTACTCATCCCCTACAATTTCTAGGATTGTTTCTCGACGTCACGTCATCGGTGTTCTATAAGAAGTGGTGTCTATCAATTATATGATGTAACACTAGGATTTTGGTAGCACAATGACACCGGACATTTTATGAGTACACCGTATTGAATGACTAAGGAAACACAGATTATCTTAGCATAGGGTTGGTTAGTAAATAACTTTGATAACTTCTCAATTCAATGCGTTCATATTGTTTAATTAAACCTTGCCCTCAATAAGATTAAATCATGTACCCATTCTTCCTGGCAAACCTTAAGGCAAAATCAGAGATGAAGCTTCAACTAAACATGGGCCCATGAGCCAAAATAGGAGTAGCTAAGGTTGAGAGGGTTCGAGCTCTATTAGCTCATTTAAGTATACATTGTTTGATTTTTCAATTACTTTGTTTAATTCTAATTTTTATGATTGAATACGATCTCAAGTTTGATAACCCCTTTATGTACGAATATGAGATGATCACTACAATTGATGATAAGTACGAATGATATGAATTCAAGACAGTCTTGATAAGTTGAGTTGGCACCAATTAGCTTGTTCCCTTATTAAGTTCAATGGGACCAATTTAGGTATTCCATATGTCACTACTACAATAGTTTATGGTGGAGTTGGTCGGCGCTCCTCAGGTAGCTAAATTGATCCCTTAGCGATTTTCCCCTCAGTGTGATAAATGCTTTCTTTAGGGAGAATAGAGCTTCATGGATGCTAACTAGTATGTTACTGTATCACCAATTATGATTTCATTTTCATGCTCTATTCATATGCACAACATGCCTAGCTTCCGTTTTTGCTCTCATTTAATTAAGATGTCTATAATTCAATGGATACAACATGTTAGTTTTATATGCACCTATATTTGCTAAGCCATTGTTTTTACAATGCTAGTCTTAGTGTTACAAACAAGTCTAAGTACTGATTCCACCTCTAACATACTTTAGACAAGTTTCGAGAGATTTCCCAAGGTATAGCATATTAATGTGGACTTTGACAACACTCTATGGTTATCTATATTAGAGAGGGCTATGGGTGTATTTTGGGTAATAATAGGTTTTATCATTTGTTAGGCTATGTTTGTGCATCATCCCTTGATGTCGTATCGTTATTTTGTTACTTGATTTTTAATGGACATGTGTGTCTCTTATTTAGATTGTATTTAGGTTTTGTGCATTTGGTTACACCATGCATCTATATTTTGGACATGTTTCATATAAAAGACTCTTTTAAATTTTGTATCTTTGGTTTACAATTTAAATTTAACAAACTCCATTTATGTTCAATACCATATCTCAAAATATGAATTGTATAGGATATTATTAAGCATAGGTAAAAATACACAAGCTTCCACAAATGTTTTAAAGGGTCACGTGTTACATATCAGTCCTAGCACGTGAATCTGCCCCTTTTTTCCCTTGTGGTAGTTCATACGTGTCTTAGTACCGCACGGATCACCACGGGATTACCAATGCCACACCTTGGGAGTCGCCCTAATTGCAGAATCTTGGGCTCGGGGCGTGACATATGTAGTAATGGTATCAAAGCATGAATCCTGTAAAATATGCAAGTAAGGTCTGGTGTTGTAACATAAATAAGCTTGAAATAAAAGATTTGGAAATTTAGGGAATATGGTGAGGATATAATAGGTACATTGGGATATGGGTTGTATAGGATGATTTAAATCTACTATCGCTTTGCTTTGGAATAATAACAGTTTTCTTGTAGATGATAGCCGTAGTGCCAAGAGTTAAGAATACTTGTCACAGATCCTCAAGCAATACTAGGAATGATGACTTAGAGGATGTTCCTGTTGAGAACTTGGATTGCGTGCCTCCACCTTCTCTGTCAACAGATAATCAATTCCTTTTGATGATGCAAAGCATGTTAATGATGATGATGGAGCAAGAAACAAGGATCAATGAGAACCAAACTACAATGCAAGTGCAAATCGTAACAATAATAGAAAGACAAGCTCAGCTACAACAGAATTTTGCAAAAGTAGAGG
This sequence comes from Sextonia rubra, assembly GCA_037013555.1. NCBI lineage: Eukaryota > Viridiplantae > Streptophyta > Magnoliopsida > Laurales > Lauraceae > Sextonia > Sextonia rubra. The sequence continues at coordinate 74,989,801 of JASUAD010000001.1, forward strand.
AGAGTTTGCAAGATGTTCCAAAGAAGAAATCTCGGAGGAATGCATCATCCTCTAGGTAGCACCTTTGGTAGTGGAAGAAACAGAAGATTAAAGCTAGTGCTTCTGGAAAACCAGTGTGTGATTTGTATGGAAAGGGCCATGAGGTGAACAAATGTTGGAGAAAGACCAGAGCATGCTTTCATTGTGGTTCGATGGAGCATGAGCAAGCAAAATGTCTGATCATGAGTTCCAAGTGCAGAACCACAATGTAGTAATATCCAGGTAAGTACGGGGTCGAATCCATAGGAAGCTATGTATTTTAAGGTTCCTTTTTCAACTTAACTTGCCTTAAAATAAAAATCTAATACTAGCCTAATTTAAAATCTAACAAATACAAGCATCCCACTTGCCAAAATTAAATTAATTACAAACCAATGAAAGAAACTTTCCTAAATCTAAAAATTCCTAAATAAAACTAAAGTCTCTGCAAAACTAAAACACAAGTTAAAACTTCCAAAAATAAAGACTAAAATTAGAAACTAACTAAACTACACAATGTTAGAAACTAATTAAACAAAAGTAAAAACTTTCCTAAGTTAGAATTTCCAAAACTAGAAAACTTTTCAATTTAAAATCTTCAATTAAAACAAGTTAAAAAGATATTTTAACTATGGAAATTGTGTAAAAAAATCAAAAAAATAAAACTAGAAACAAAATTAAAATTAGAAAGTTAGTAAAATTTGTAATGCAATCCATGCCATGAGATGCTGAAAAATTCTAAGTCTGAAAAACTAGTATGCTGATCCAAATTTTATGCATGATTTGAACTATTCTAATGCATCTTAAATCTAAGTTTCATGGCTAAAAATCATGATCTACTGATGCAAGAAACTAACAAAAAAAAATGAAAGTGAAAAAGGATCTAAAATGAAAAAGTTATGAATGCATGAATATGACAACTTTGTAAAATTCTATGCAGAAATTCTGATCCAAGTTGACTGATTGACAAAGTTTAAGCCTCTGGTTCACAAATCTTCCAAAATTATTTTGATCTGAAATTCTAGGGAATGAAAAAACGCATCCTAAACTTCAATTTTACCAAGCTTCAAAGAAAAATATTATGATTGGACTACCCTACCCACTTCGAACTTTTTGTCAAAAACTGTTTTTGCAGTTTGCTAAAACTGTGTTGAGTAGTGTTGTTTGTGTATTGAGTCTGAATTTTATCATTAAATTCAAATTTGAAGGCTTAATTTTCAGCGACTTAAATATGCACAAAATCTTATGACATGAAAATACATGCAATGAATTTAATCCAACTACCAAACTATGCAAAAATAAAACTTAAAATCAACATGAACATAACAAGAAAAATAACAAAAGTGCAGAAAATAAAATAAAAGTACAGAAAGTCAAAGGCGGTAAACAACGGAAGTCGAAGGCGGTAGATAACAGGAAGTCAAAGGCAGTAGATTGTTCTTTCAATTTCTTACCTCAATTTGGGCTAAAAAATATTAGAAGTATTGTCTTAGGGTCGTATTTTTCATCTTGGGTCATCAATCCAAGTGAGAATAACAAATCTCATTCAATGTAGAAATAAACTTCAAAATTGGCCTCTAATCTTTTTTCACTCAAACCTCTTTAACTCCATCCTCCAAACATTCAATGTATCTGAAGAAACAAAATATATTAAAAAGGTTACTAAGATGGGTTACTAGTTGTGATTCCAATTCTATCCCAATATTTGAACAAGAATGAAAATTCACCCATTCATAAAAAAGACTAAAAATATGAACACCACAAAACCAAAGACAAGAACAATTGAAAAGAAACAAACTTCACTAGCATGAAATTGTTTTACAAAAGATTGAAGATAAAAAGCAAACAATTACGTATTACGATGGATGAGAATTCCTTCTTCTAGTTGACACTTCAAGGTTGGTGGTGTGCCTTTAAGGCTAAGCCTCCTTGATGACTTAAGATGGAAAGAACAAGAAAGGGAGAGATGGATGTAGAAATCTAGAGGTGGGAGGTGGGTAATTCTTCTATGAAGAATATGGGAACGGAGTGCCCTATTTATTCTTTTTCAAGTCCTACTCCTTCTCAAACTTTAAAATCTTAAAAATAATAAAAAATAATAAAAGAAAAGGTCCTAAAAAATGGCTTAGGCATGACATATCTTTCGGGATTTTTTCTTTTTATTTTTCTTTTCTTTTCTTGCTTGCTTTGTTTGGAAGTCTCTCTTAGATGCTTCTTTCCTTTCTTGTATGTGCCACCTTGTATTGAGATCTTTGGAGAGATGTAGTAGGGATAAGAATCCTCTCTTAGAATCAAACTTGGCCCACATGAGGTGTAGAACTTCCCTTTTTATCTCTTTACATTATCAACTTTCCTTTTTTTGGAAAGTTCTCCTTATTGGCTCCTAACTTGAAGAGATCTTCTAGATAATTCTCCCTTGATTTTTTTCCTTCATTTTTCAATCAAAATCTGATCCAAAACATGTGTTGGACGTGGAATAGCTTTCTTGGATATTTTTTTTCAATTTTTTTCAATTAAATCTTTTCCTTCTCCAAAAAGAACTCCTATGTGGCTTTCCTTGTCCATCTTTGATGAGATATTCTTCAAATTCTCTTCAAAATCTCTTGTAAATGTACAACAAATAAATGGACCTATCTTGGATATTTTACAAGTGTACCCCACACATATGTATGTGTGTGTGGGACCATGAAGCCCACTTTTTTCAATTTTCTTCCAATCTCTTTTTCTTTTCAATTTTTCTCTCATTTCTCTTGAAAATCAATTCCTTACCTCAATTCTTTACAAATGGGACCCACATAATCAATTTCCTACAAAACAAATGTGAATTCATGTGAAAAGATAATTTTACCCCTAAGATCATAAATGCATGATTGTGGGCCCATCTCTTATGAAATGACAATGAAAATGTACATCATTCTTCATGATTTTATATGAATGAAATAATGATGATGAAAATTCAATCTAATTCATGAGAAAAATTATTTTCACAAAACTTTCCAAAAATAGACTTTCCAAAAATAGCAGCTTTCATGATTGAAAACAAAAAGTATGATTTTTAAACAAATTTTGCAGAGAAATACTAAAATGAATTTAAAATGCTTGAAACCACTAGATCACACTAAATGAGGCTCTTTCAAGTTAATAAGTCCTTAAAATGATCCAAAATGTGTATGAAAATATACATTTTTAAAAACTTATCAATGTCCTGGAAAGAAAAATGCCAGTGAAGCTCCATTGTGCCAATAATAGCAACCAGCTAAGCAACCTCAACAGAATCAAGTTGTGGGTCAACAAGGGTAATCTCTTTACATATCATCTTCATTCTTTATTGTTTTTGTTTGTAGATGTTAAAAGTAATCTATATGATTTGTTGTTTATGATAGTTTTTAAGATTCTTATTGTATATGAGTTTCCAGGTGAGATTCCAAAAATTGTTTTCCTTGGTAATCCTAAGGGGAGATTTAGTGTTATTTATTGGGATACAGCTGGCACCCTTCAGATGTATACCAATTTAGGTAGTAAAACCCCATGGCTATTGAGCATAAGCAATTGTTGTCTTATATTGATGAGTTGTTCCATTAATTTTTGGGTGCAGCATAATTTTCTAAAATTTGATTTTAAGGATGGGTTATTTCAATCTTAAGCTTGAAAGTGAGATGTCCAAAGATTAACTCTTAAGATCAAATTTGGACATTAGGAGTTCTTGATGGATTATTAGATTAATGAATGTTCCAAATATATTGTGAGTTGAGGAATAGAATCCTTATTCCATATATGGATTGGTTTGTGGTTATAATTATCGTTGATAATTTGATGTGTTTCAAATCTATTAGTGATCATAATTATCCTTTCAGGACTTTTCTTCATATCTTGAGGAATAATTGATTTTGTCAATTGTAGAGATATGATTCCTAGTTTGGCCAAGTTGCAATCTTAAGTCATATCATATCTGGTGTTGAATGTTCAATGATACAATAGATTTGAGATTATTATTAGCTAGCAAAGTTTGAGGTCAATTACCCAGATTCAGAGCTCCTTGTGGTCTAAGAAGATGTTATCATAGGGTTGTGAAAGATAATTCAGAAATCATAGCTTTGCTTATTAATTGATTTAGAAGAATGATTCTTTTGTATAAATAAATTGATGTGAGCATAACTTCTAAGTCTTGTGATACTTTTTAACGCTTTGTGAGTTAGTAGAGTTGTGTGAAGATGCAAATAGTAGAATTAACCAAGCAAATTTTATTAGATAGTTTGAGGATTCAGATTTGATTAGAGCTTATAATCTTATAATTGATGAGATTGTTATCTGGATTACTTTCTTAAGATTCTATTGAGAGCAAACCCTAGATGGGATTCCAAGTTTCTTTGCTTAGTAAATTCATGGAAAATTTTGATGTCAATTGACAGAAAGGAAACTCGCATCATTCGAAGGCTTATTAATCAAAGCCAATTGAGTTAGGCGATTAGTAACAACAATTATTCATTGTCGGTGTTGATGAATTGCTCAACCAAATCTGTGTATAGGGAATACTCTTTAAATTGATTGAGGTTCAATTGTTATCAATTTAGAATTTAAACTATGTGATTTGAAGCTAAATTCTAATCAGAAAAGAGTGTTATAAATTATTGGCTGCTTATTTTGGTGGTCAATAATTTGATAGTGTTTATGATTTGATGAATAGAATGATTATATATTCTTAAATCAGTTATGGTGTTTATTAAGAATACCCTGATGTGATTTGATCTTATTATTGAAAAGGCAGATCACCTAAAGACTTCTTTCTACTTTCGAACTATAATCAATTAAATGATAATCTGGAGACTATAATTTTGGATTTGATTAAATTGTGTTCTGAGATCAATCCCTATAATCATATTCGGTTTATATGATTTCCTTTATTTAATTAAGGTGACGAATACTTTGAAGTGAATGTATGTCTTTATCAAATAGAACCTTGTTTCATTCTTAAGAGCAATTTATGGTTACCTTCATTGATGATATTTTGATGCATTAATTTCATTAACGAATATGTTGGTAGTAGGAGAAATTCTATTCAACTATGAGGATTATCATTTCATTCGTAGAGCATCCGAAATGTATTTAAGCCTAAAGGCATGTTTGATGGAATAATGTGAGGAAAGTTACTAATTTTGTGTTTAGATATCTTACTTCCAAGAAAAAAAAATTGAGCAATAAAAGTCCCCTGACTTATTGTGCCTTTTATGGATTTATAAGTGTCAATCATATTTCAATTCAATAATTGTTCAAGTCCTCTTTGATCAGTAAGTACAGTGAAATAATGCGGGTGACTATTAATTGTTAATGATTTGATGAGGTCTTTAATCTATGGTGATTATTGATTAGGTTGCTAATTTCTAGGTAGGAATAGTGTTTGCTTGGATTAGTAGGTTTCTTTATAATTTTTATTGATGTATAATTTTGATTGATGTTCCTCAGCTATTGGTGGCAAGTCATAGATTCAACACAGAGTACCAGCCAAAGTTTGATGTTCAATCAGACCTTCCATTCAATCTTCTAAAGGGATGAACTGTCCATCCTCGTGTTTGAGAATAAGTGGAACTCGGGGATTCCTTAAGTTTTGTATTGTCGTTAATGCAGCAGAGTCGGCGCATGAAGGTCAAGGATCGGAGAATGTCATTCTAAGCAAAAAAGCTTCATCGATAATAGCAAAAATGTCATTGAATTTCAGATTAATGATAGAGTAGTCCTGAAGATTTCATTGAGAAAGGAGATCCGTTTCAGGCAAAATCCATAAGAATTCTCAATGACTTCCATGTGTCAAGGCTTTGCAAGATGGTTCTAGATTCATTTCGCGTCATTGAGCCATGGGAAACCAGATGCAACGCATGTGGAGCGTCTTTTTCACGTCATCTACGTAATGAACAAGTTCGATAAGTATCCTCGATTTGTTTTATAATTTTGCTTTATAAGTTTATTTCATTCGGAGAGCTGAATGATCTTAAGTAGGGAGAGATGTAAGGTCCCGGCCTGACTTAATCGTAATTTATGTTAATTAAACTTAACTTCCTATTAATTAATATATATTAGTTTTAATTTATCTTGTTCTTTTATTTAATCGGGTCTCGGTTGGGTAGAACCAAACCTAGGTAGGATTTATGGCCCATTTTGATGGATCTCATGCCATTAGTCATGCATTCATTGAGCATGTCATTCATGCATTATCATGAATTCATCACTCTTTTCAATATGGGTTTTAACCTTCATATTTAACCTAAACCTTTCGCCAAATTTCACTAATACGAGGAAAATCACATTTTTCACTTAAAATCTGAGCCAAATTTCTAAACTCTAAAATGGTGTTAATATTATACTCATTAGAAACTACATTTAATCTAAAGCATAATTTTCTTTTGCACCACTTCAATTCGGGCCCCAATTCTTGAGATAATGACTCATCAAATATTATTAGTAGTGGGCCCCACTTTAACCCATTATAAAAGGGCCACCCTCCTCCTTCCTCCTTCTTTTCATCATTTGCTCTGCTGGAATGAAACCAGCCATTACCGGTGCTCTTCCACTCTTGCTTCCAACCACATTCCTCCTCTAAGTCACCCACCATTTCCACTCAAACTCAAGAACTAGTTCCACCATCTTTCTCTTTTAATCTCTCTCTCCTCATTGTTATCATTTTCAAGTTATTTGGCCAAGGGCAATTGCTTTATTTTCAAGTTCCTTGCTGGTCTAAGCTATTATAGGTAAGTCCTTGTTTCCCTTTAATTAGATCTGAGCTGTGCATGTTCTAAAATAATGAAATTCGAACATGCAAATTGATTCTCTTCCCCTTCCTCTATTTTCTATTTTTGAATTATTTTAATGGGCATTTTTGGGTTATTGTCAAGGAAAGTTCCAGCCATCCTAGAGAAGTTCCAAAAGTATCTTGGGAGCTAAACATTTAAGCAAGCGACTAAAGTGTATATTTAATGGGTTGCATGCATAGCATCTCATCTCCACCTCATTCATCTTCCATGTAAGGTGTGCAAGATTGGGTTTTCTTCATCATTGAGCTAAGGCAAGAAGCATTTCGGATCTAAGCACTGTAAAGGCAAGTATAAGAGTGTATATTGCTACATACATGTTTGAATTATTTTGACTTTTGAAGTATTCTTCTCTATATGCAAATTCACAGCTCTTTCAACTCTTGAATTAAGAATATGTGATGATTTAAATGATAATGAGTATGATTATAAAATAATGATGAAAAGTGGGTTTTGAAAATGTGTGATAATAGTTTTAACAGAAAAATTGATAGTAGAATTAAATGGAAGAAGTGTTGTAGAGAACTAAACTTCTATACCAACATAGCTTCAGGAATTCTAAAACTTACGGCTAAGGTGTAAATATAGTACATCTAGGAATACAAAGACCCAAACCCAGTATTTGATCTACGGCTAACCTCATGACCAAGCCGTGAGAAGCACTACAGCTAAGTCGTGGCCTAGCCGTAGGCTACATACGGTTAAGCCGTAATCCAATATACGGCTAAGCCGTAACTACAGGAGAATTTAATAGAAAACTTTGTGCAAACGGCTAAGCCGTGGGCTGCTCACAGCTAAGCCATAGGAACACACAAACTTAGGAAAATTAAGGACTCTTTAAGACTTTGTAGAGCTTTAGATATGGCACCTTTACCTTAATTAAAGTAGCCCAATGGTAATCAAATAATAAGGATGAGGAGTGTAGAGCTGTCACTCATACTCTACAATTTTCCAGATTGTTTCCCCATATCACGTCATTGGTATTGGCATAAGAAGTGGTGTCCATTGTTTATATGATATAACGCTAAGATTCTGGTAGCATAATGACACCAGATGTTTTATGAGTATACCATACTGAATGACTAAGGAAACACAGATTATCATAGCATAGGGTTGGCCAGTAAATAACCTTGATAACTTCTAAATTTAATGCATTCATATTGTTTAAGTAAACCTTGCCCTCATAAGATTAAAATGTACCAATTCTTCCTGGCAAATCTTAAGGCAAAATCTAAGATGGAGATTCAACTAAGCGTGGGCCCGTGAGCCAAAATAGGAGTAGCTAAGGTTGAGAGGGTTCAAGCTCTATGATGAGTCTTTAAAAATGCATATTTTCATACACATTTTGACCCATTTTAATGACTTATTGACTTGAAAGAGCTTCATTTAGTGTGATATCATCGTTTCAAGCATTTTAAATTCATTATAGTGCATTCCTGCATAAATTGCCTACAAATCACACTTTTTGCATAAATTCATGAAACATGCTACTTTTGGAAAGTCTATTTTTGGAAAGTTTTGTGAAAATAATTTTTCTCATAAAAAAATTAAATTTTAACCATTATTAGTTCATTCATATAAAATTATGAAAAATGGTGTGCATTTTTATTGTCATTTCATGAGAACTGGGCCCACGGTTATGCATTTGTGATCTTAGGATTAAAATAGTCTTTTCACATGAATTCACATTTGTCTTATAGGAAATTAATAATATGGGTCTCATTTGTAAAGAATTGAGGAAAAGAAATCATTTTCAAAAGAAAAGAGAGAAGAATTGAAGAGTGGAAAAAAGAAAGAGGAAAAATGCAAAAGTTGGCTTCATGATCCCACGGACATATTTAAATGTGTGGGAGACACTTGTGGAATGTTCAAGAAAAAGGTCCCACTCTTTAATTAATGTAAGAAATCAAAATTAATGTCAGAAAAGAAAGCCAAAGTGGAGAGAATTCAAGGAAAAAAAGTCAAAGAAAGAGAATTCAAAAATAGAAAGTCAATCCCATTTTTCTTTGGATAGCATACATTAAAATGGTCATAACTCTCAAACGGAGCATCGGATTTGGGCAATCTACCTACTATTGGAAAGCTCTTTTTGAGTAGATATCCGTAGGATCCAAGATTGCACCACTCAAAGTTAAAATGAAAAAGATATGACCCCAAGAAGATGGTTGTAATCTTTTACTCTGGGTTGGGATTATCTCATCAAAGGTGGGCCCTATCCTTTGGCAAGTGCTAGCTAAGAAAGATGGATACACTTGGAATTCTAGCAAGAGAAGCAATCTTATCTCATCTCAAACTTGGAAAACTTGTTGGCTAAGAAAAAGACTTACCAAAAGAAGAAAAGCCATATATGAGACCTTCTTTGAAAAGGAGTAAAAGAAAAATAGTATAAATAGGGAACCCCTCTCCCATATTCTTCATAGAAGAATTACCCACCTCCCACCTCTAGATTTCTACACTCTATCTCTCTCTCTCTTTGTCTCTCCATCTTAAGTCATCAAGGAGGCTTAGCCCTAAAGCCACACCACCAACCTTGAAGTGTCAACTAGAAGGAAGAATTCTCATCCATCCTAGTATGTAATTGTTTGCTTTCTATCTTCAAGCTTTTGTAAAACAATCTCATGCTAGTAAAGTTTGTTTCTTTTCAATTATTCTTGTCTTCAATTTTGTGGTGTTCATAATTTTAGTCTTGTTTGTGATTGGGTTAATTTTCATTCTTATTTAAATATTGGGATAAAATTGGAATCACAACTAGTTACCCATCTTAGTAATCTTTTTAATGTACTTTGTTTCTTCAGATGCATTGTATGTTTGGAGGCAATGCAAGATGAAGTTAAAGAGATTTGAGCAAAAAAACATTAGAGGCCAATTCTGAAATTTATTTCTATATTGAATGGAGATTTGTTATTCTCACTTGGATTGACAACCCAAGATGAAGAATAAGACTTTAGGACAAAACTTCTAATCTTTCTGAGCCTAAATTGGATAAGAACTTGAAAGAGCAATATACCACCTTTGACTTCATTGTTTACCGCCTTTGACTTCATTGTTTACCGCCTTTGACTTCTTGTTATTACCGCCTTTGACTTCCTACACTTTTATTTTATTTTCTGCACTTTTGTTATTTTTCTTGTTATGTTCATATTGATTTTAAGGTGTATTTCTTTTTGCATAGTTTGATAGTTGGATTAGAGTTCATTACATGTATTTTCATATCATAAGATTTTGTGCATATTTAAGTTGCTAAAAATTAAGCCTTCAGATCTAAATCTAATGATTAAATTCGGACTCAATACACAAACAGCATAACTTAACAATTTCAGCAAATTGCAAAAATAGTTTTTGACAAAAAGTTTGAAGTGGGTAGACCAGTCAAATCATAATATCTTTCTTTGAAACTTGGAAAAATTAAAGTTTAGGATGTGATCTTTCATTCCTTAGAATTTCAGATCAAAATAATTTCGGAAGGCTTGTGAACCAGCGGCTCAAACTTTGCCAATTAGTGAACTCGGATCATAATTTCTGCACAGAGTTTTGCAAAGTTGTCATGTTCATGTATTCATAACTTTTTTGTTTTAGATCCTTTTTCACTTCCTTTTTTTGTTAGTTTCTTGCATCAGTAGATCATGATTTCTAACCATTAAACTTAGATTTAGGATGCATTAGAATAGTTCAAATCATGCATAAAATTTGCATCAACATAATAGTTTTTCAGACTTAGAATTTTTCAGCATCTCATGGCATCCATTGCATTACTAATTTTACTAACTTTCTAATTTTAAATTTATTTCTAGTTTTATTTTTTTTATTGTTTTAGATAATTTTCAAAATTAAAATATCTTTCTAAACTTGTTTTAATTGAAGATTTTAAATTGGAAAGTTTTCTAGTTTTGGAAATTCTAACTTAGGAAAGTTTTTAACTTTTGTTTATTTTTTTTTTCCAACTTTGTTTAATGTAGTTAGTTTCTAATTTTAGTTTTTATTTTTAGAAGTTCTAACTTGTGTTTTAGTTTTGCAGTAATTTTAGTTTCATTTAGGATTTTTAGATTTAGGTTTTTAGTTTTAGGAAAGTTTCATTTTATTTTGTTGTAATTAGTTTAATTTTGGTAAAGTAAGAATGATGGTTGTAATTTTTATTTTTTAGGCTAGTTTTAGATTTTTATTTAAGATAGGTACAAGTTGAAAAAGGAACCTTAAAATACATAGCACCCTATGGATTCGACCTCGTACTTACCGGGATATTACTACATTGTGGCTCTGCACTTGGAGCTCACGATCACTCTATTAGCTCATTTAAGTATTCATTGTTTGATTTTCAATTACTTTGTTTAATTCTGATTTTTATGATTGAATACGATCTCAAGACTGATAACCCCTTTACGTATGAATATGAGACGATCGCTACAATTGATGATAAATACGAATGATATGAATTCGAGACAGTCTTGATATGTTGAATCGACACCACTTAGCTTGTAACCTTATTAGGTTCGACGGGACCAATTCAGATATTCCCTATGTCACTGCTGCAGTTGTTTATGGTGGAGTTGGTCGCACTCCTCAGGTAGCTAGACTAATCCCCTAGCAATTTTCCCCTCTATATGATAAATGTTCTCTTTAGGGAGAATATAGCTCGTGGATGCCAACTTGTATGTTACTGTATCTGCAATTATGATTCCATATTCATGCTCTATGCACAACATGCCTAGCTTCTGCTATTGCTTTTATTTAATTAATATGTCTTCAATTCAATTGATACAACATGTAGGTTTATATGCAGCTATATTTGTTAAACCATTGTGTTTATTATGTTATCCTTGGTGTTACAAACAGGTCTAAGCACAGATTCCACCTCTGACGTACTTTAAAGGAGTTTTTAGAGACTTCCCAGTGTATAGTATAATAATGTGGACTTTAATTACACTCTATGGTTATGTATATTGGAGAGCACCATGGGTATATTTTGGGTAATGATAGGTTTTATCATTTATTAGACTATGTTTATGCATCATCCCATTATGTCATATCATTATTTTGTTACCTAATTTTTAATGGACATGTATGTCTCTTATTCAAATTATATTTAGGTTTTATGCATTTAGTCACACCATGCATCCATATGTTGGATATGTTTCATATAAAAGACTCTTTTAAATTCTATATCTGTGGTTTACAATTGAAATTTAACAGATTCAGTTTATGTTTAATACCATATCTCAAAATATGAACTGTATAAGATATTGTTACGCACAGGTAAAAATGGTCACATGTCACACATCAGTCCTTGTATGTGAATCTGTGCTTTTTTTTCCTTGTGGTAGTTCGTATGTGTCTCAGTACTGCATGGATCACCACGGGATTACGTATGCTGCACCTTGGGAGTTGCCCTAATCGCAAATTATTGGGCTCAAGGCACGACAATAAGAGACTAAGACAGAGAGAGAAGAATGGTGTATGGTTTTGATGTGTGGAATTTGGAATGGAAGGGTATGTGTTGTTCAACGTGCACTCCCCCCTTGGAGTTCTTGAAATAAATTTTGGTCTTCCTTGTTTCCTTGGGTACTCTAAGTTTGTAGCTTTGCAATAACTCTATTAAGTAAGATTTTCTTATTTGGCTCCATGTTTGCAAAAAGATAGGAAGTGTGGAGAGAAATTTGCTTACTAATCTTGAGAGTTCATGCCAACAAATTCTTTCTAAATTTATATTTCATGTAATTCTACATGGAACAGGCCCACTGTTGATTGATAATAATTTTCATTGATAGCCTTGCGTAGATCTTCAAGTGGCTTCATTTGATGAAGTGGGTACCACCAAACAATGGTGACCATGGCTTGCATGTGTGAACACACAAGTTATGTGTGGGGTCCATTTGTACTTCAATTTCTTCTTTTTTTTCCTTTTTCTTACTTTGATTTCTTCACAATTTATTCCTTACTTCAACACCTCCAATGTGGGTCCTTTTCTTGAATTTTCCTACACATAAAATTGTTTTTTTATTAAAAACAATAATTATGACCTAAAGTCACAATTGTGCAATTGTGGGCCTAATTTACATAAAATGATGAAATTAAATCTCATCACTGATTATGTTCCTAGTTGAATTCACTAATGATGATGAAAAACGATATAATCTCATGTGACATTAATAATTTGAAAAACCCTCTAAAAATGGAAATTCAAAATTGGAAAGTTTTAGGAATTTATGGAAATTTTATGATTTTTGAAAGATTTATCCATGAAAACACTATAATGATGCTTAAATTCAAAATGCCATGATTTTCAACTAAATGAAGAGGTTTTTAATGAATAAGTACTTAAAATTTCTGAAAATGAATATAAAATGACATATTTTTAAGGGCTTATCACTCTCCTCCTCAATAGCAATGGGGTTAAACCCTAAACATCAAGGTGACCAGGTCACATATGATGATCTAACAAGAGATTAATAGCAATACACAACATACTTACACCAATATTGAATAGTAAAATAGGTTAATAGATTTAATAGAGAGCACATAGAGGCATGCTAGGCGTGTTGTGAATAAATGGAAAAAAAATAGAATGTGAGAATCATGAATAGAAGGTAATTCATGTTAAAACCATAAACAAACTAGTTAGTGATCCACGAAGCTAAATTCTTCATAACGGTTGCACCACGTGATTGTGACACAACACTTATGGACATGAAATTCACTCCAAAATGCGCTACATATCCTGAGTGAGGAAAAATTTGCTCTAGGTTGTGATGTACGGCCAAAGTTGGTAAACACAAAACCATTTGCGGAGACAATAACATATAAAACTAAATTCAACTCTCGGCAAGCCTAACACTACAACAAATTGCAAATTTGCTGACGAAATTTGCTGACGCAGTCTAAACACATCGCAAAAATGGTGTTTAGCCAATGCATCACAGTGTTGGCAAACGCTTTCTTGACGCTTTCTTGTAAACGTCGGAACATTTTGTCAATAAATAGGATGGCGCCATCTGATTTTTAGAGGGAAAGCTTTCCCAACATGAAATTAATTTTTACCGATACATTACAACATCACAAAACAATTTTAATTAAACCAACACTCTGAATGAGTCGGGCATTATGAAAACGGGCATCCAGACGTTGAGATCGCAATTGTCGATGCTTGTAACGACAATTGCCGATGCTAGATATTTGCATCAGGGAACATCTTAAAACAACTATACCCCATTTGCTCTCTCATCTTAGTCTGCCCTTTGTTTCTCCTCACTATCCTAGCAAACCAATCTCCATATCTAGCCCCTTTGTTTCTCCTCATGTCAGCACAAACCCATCTCAACATCTAGTTAAGGCCTATTTGTTATCACTCTTCTCAGGCTAAGCAACAACATCTTGTGCTACCTTTGACAACCAAGCAAAAAAGAGGCGAGCCATAGCTAGGCCAAGAACACCCATCCATACCTCCCACCCACAACTGGCCATGATGGGAAAATGCCCATCCAACAGAACCAAGCCCTCTATTTCTTCTCACTGTGAGGTCGTGAGGTTGCAGACATTCGACCCAGCCCTCTATTTCTTCTCACCGTCAGAACAAACCAATCTCCACCGTCATCCATCAATCCGCCCATCTCCACCATCCACACCATCCCAAGCATCCCCATCCCACAAACCAACCCCTGCCACCATAACCTCACTCCCGACCCTTACCCTTCTCAGACTTGAAATAGACCCATCCCCAGCCACCATAGTCTCACTCTCGACCCCTGCCTTACCCACAATCCAGAGCCTTTTTCATCTTTTGAAGCCCCATGACTACTGTTAAACACATATAAGCCATTCGAAACCCCTCCATGCCATTCCGATGCCACCACACTCGATCTCATCCAGCATCTATCAAATCCCAATTCCCTAACTGACCGACCCTTTTTACATCGTAAGCCCCAACCATCACAGCTAAAATCCTAATTGGGTGTTCTTCAAATAAATTTACCACATTGATTTGCTCTTACCTGCTTTATCATACCCAAAGCCCAATGATGTAGATAACTCATGATCATCTGCATATCTCTCATTGTTCTTTTTAATTGATCCGATCTAATGATTTCTACTACAAGCCCAATGATGCCAATTGTCTGATCCTCTCTGATTTCTGTTACCAAGCACTAAACCTGTTTGGAAGACAAAGAAGAGTGCAGCATCAAAGAAGGAGTCGATAGAGAGCAGAAACATATTTGGACTCTGTGCCAGGTAGACATCTTCTTTTTCCTCTTCTCCATTGCTTTTGTTAGTTCCATTTCTTTTTCTCTTTCTCCAGCTCTATGTTTGGGTGTTTTACATGCTTCTTCTAGAGCTTATTTTTTATTTATTTTTCTAGTTTTGATGCCTTCAAATGCTAAACTCGAAAGAGAAACTCTAAATTCTAAATTCTATTTTCTTTTTCTTTTTTTTTTTTGGAAAGTTGAAATTTTAAATTCTTAACTTCACAATATATATATGTTCTCTAATGTTACTTGCATGATGGAAAGGAACAAAGATGGTAAATGAACAAAGATGGAAATTACTCAAATAATGGTAAAGGAATGGAGATGGTACTAGCCGAACAGCCTCGGCATGCAATCCATGGTCTTTGGTTCCCTTACCATATGAGGTGTGGGATTTGAGGATTATGGGGTCTTACGTATTAGGATTATTGATTTTTTTACTGCAAATCTGTCTTTATTTCCTTCTCAATCAACCATAGTCGTAACCTAGGAAGTGGGCTTACATATAAACTATCTCCAAATGTTAAGCAAAGAATAAAAAGAGGTTCCAAATCAATAAAAGGAAATGAAATCATGATGGAATGGTGTTGGCATAGGATCCATAGGGGATTTCTGTCTTGGCATGCTAAAACTATTTGTTAAAATCCATTGAGATGGGCTTAACCTCCTACCCCTAGCATTAGTTTAAAATTTAAAAATGATTGAATCATAGTTCTTCTTGAAATATTTAAATTAAGAGAACTAATTCAATGAATATTATCTTGGTAAGTCTGAAACCTTTTTTAGCTTTTCTGTTATTTTCAATTAACATGCTACTATCTTGTTTCTGTTTAAGATGTTTGATGCACAATGTGATTAGCTTATTGATTAACCCTTGATAAGATATGGATAAGACTTGGATGACACTGGATAGTCAAGATCTTAAGGTGAGAATTGGTCAGGAGTATCGTGAGGGAGTGAAATCATTTATTAAATTTATAAAGGTGAATGCGCATGATGCTACTGAGATTTGGTGCCGTGTAGGGTTTGCAAGAACAATCGTACGTATGACTATGAAAATATGAACTTTCATACTTGCCATTGGGGTATGCAAGCATCCTACAAGACCTAGATTTACCACAGAGAAATAATACCTCCGATGGATGAAGTTGTCGAATCAGAACATGGGGCTAAGAGTGATTATGAGGATCGGGATGAATATCCGTAAATAATGGAAGACCATTACATGGGAACTCACACCGACATTGAGGCTGTCTAGAATAACGCAATACGTTACTTTGAAAGGATGTTGGATACTGCTCAGTGCCCTCTTTACCAGGGTTGCTCTCCATATAACAATCTGCTAGATTTTGTCGTTAAGATAATAGAACAAGAGGTGGAGGAAAAATGGAGTAACAAGTCATTTAACAATGTGATGCAGATACAAAGGGCACTCCTGCGAGATGGTAATCTTATTCCTAATTCAATTTACGCAATGAAGGAGATGCTGCATGACTTAGGACTAGGATATGAGCACATTGATGCTTGTCAAAATGATTGTGCCTTGTTTTGGAAGGAGAACACAGTTTTAGATAAATGCTCAGCATGTGGGGAGTCGAAATACAAGCTAAATGATGGGAAGGGCAAGAAGATCCCTCATAAGGTTTTCCGTTACTTCCCACTGGTACTGAGGTTGCGGAGACTTTACATGTCTAGAAAGACTGCCACACACATGAGATGGCACAATGAAAAATGCAAAGATAATGGGATAGGTAGGCATTCAGCTAATTATGAGGAATGGAAGGATTTTGATAAGGAGCATCCTGATTTTGCAAGGGAGACCTGTAGTATAAGGCTAAGGCTAGCCTCTGATGGGTTCAACCCTTTCAGGGACATGAGCACATGCTACAGTATGTGGCCTGTTATACTTATGCCGTACAACTTACCACCTTGGATGTGCATGAAAGAGCCATTCTTCATGATGTCAATGCTTATTCCTAGACCGCATCAACCTGGAAATGATATTGATATTTATCTTCGACCCTTGATTGATGAGTTGAAGGAGTTGTGGGATAATGGTGTCAAAACTTGCAATGCCTCCAGCAAGAAGAGTTTTAAAATGTGTGTGGCTGTGTTGTGGATCATAAATGACTTCCCTGCATATGGTAACTTATCTGGGTGGAGCACCAAAGTCTATAAGGCTTATCCCACCTGTAATGATGATTCTTTATCGGTTAGGTTAAGAAGGAAGCTTGCTTACATAGGCCATGGAGCTTACTTGCCTAAGTGGCACAAATGGCGACGTGGTAAGGACTTTAACATTAAGTATGAAAATCGAGTGAAGTCAATGGAGTTGACACCAGTGGAAAAAGTACAAGCATGATTGGAGCAACTGCTAGATACAAGGTTTGGGAAGCACTCTAGTAACAAGAAAAGACCCCATGACCCTGAAGACTTGAACTGGATGAAGAAAAGCAATTTCTATGAGCTACCTTATTTTAAGAAGCTAAAGCTCCGACACAACATTGATTTCATACACATAGAGAAAAATATATGTGAAAATCACCTCTGCACAATGGTGGGCATAGACAAGAGGAGCAAAGACACTGAGCATGCCCGTCAAGATTTGGAAGATATGA
This sequence comes from Sextonia rubra, assembly GCA_037013555.1. Classification (NCBI taxonomy): domain Eukaryota; kingdom Viridiplantae; phylum Streptophyta; class Magnoliopsida; order Laurales; family Lauraceae; genus Sextonia; species Sextonia rubra. The sequence continues at coordinate 75,007,471 of JASUAD010000001.1, forward strand.
ATATTAGGCCTGAATTACATCTACATAAGAGAAGCGATGGAACCCTTGAAAAGCCCCGTGCAACCTACACATTAGGTCTGAAGGAGAAAGATGGTTTTTATCAATATCTGAAATTAATCAATTACCTATATGGCTATGCTATAAACCTTTCGAGGTGTGTGACCTTGAAGAATGGGAGGTTAGCAGGCCTAAAAAGCCATGACTGCCATATTCTTCTACAGCGTCTTCTTCCGATTGGTATGTGTGGGTACGTGGACAAAGAGATATGCACAACACTATTTGAGTTGGGTAGCTTTTTCGAGGACATTTGTTCGAAGACATTGAAATTGAGCCACTTGGAAAAATTGGAAAAGAAAATAGTCCTCATACTAACTAAGTTAGAGAGGATTTTTCCTCCGGCATTCTTTGATGTGATGGTCCATTTGGTAATTCATTTACCATGTAAGGCTATGCTTGCTAGATCGGTACAATATCGATGGATGTATCCAATTGCGAGGTGATTACATTTACCATCTTTATATTGTTGGTTGTTTAGTGTCGAATTTGATCTTTTGATCTTGTTGATTTGTGTGTTTAAAGATTTTTGGGAACTCTGAAGGGCTACGTCACCAATAGAGCTTGGCTAGAAAGTTCGATCGCTAAGGCATACATTGTCGAAGAGAGTGTTAATTTTATCAAGATGTACCTAAAGGGTGAAGTTCCTGAAAAATAGAATAATGATGGGGGCAAGCGAGGTCCAGGGTTAGGTGTCTTCACACTACACGTTTTCCCTTTGCACCTATCACGAGGGCTCCTAATGTGTCTGACAAGGAATGCCACATGGCCCATTGGTTTGTATTGTATAATACTCCTAAGGTCATACCTTATCTAGAGTAAGTGGTTCAGTTTAACTAATTGTATGCATTACATGTAAACTTTATGATCTTCCTATGTGTCACACTAATCTATGTATCACTAATCTCCTAAGGAGGGAACATAAGTGGCAAATGAATGAGCCGGAGGGATGCAAATCACTAATATACAACGGGAAGAATTTTTTGGATGGTTCAAAGATCATGTACATAAAATATATGGACAATAAATGTTATCAAACCAAAACATTAACACTCACATGTCTAGTTTTTATGTGGATGCAGATAAATCAACTAAGATCTCACGGGTCTCCAGAAGCAACCGATGAACTATGGGCATTGGCAAATGGTCCTAATTGCCTAGTGCATCAATATTTATGATGTAGGGTAAATGGCATTCGGTTCGTCACCAGAGACCACGACAACCATCACAAGAGTCAGAATAGTGGGTTGGTTGTCGAGGGAAACTAAGATGAGGAAAATTTTGACTTTTTCAGTTACGTGACTAATGTTTTTGAATTATCATACATTAATGGTTCTGAAGTGGTTTTGTTCAAATGTGAATGGTATAATACTAGTCATAAATCTAAAATATATATTGATGCACATGTGACAAGCATTTACGTTAGGGATTGGTGGTATGAGGAGGATCCCTTTCTCTTGCCAAATAAGGTAAATTACGTGTTCTACGTCAATGATACCAAATTAGGCCCAAATTGGAAAGTTGTAGAACAGTTCAAGCATCGGGGGGTTTGGGACATGCAAAAGCAAGATGATGAAAGAGGCCAAAATGTGATAAACGAGTCATATCAGCTAGAAAAAGCCACTGAAATTGTTTTAATCCTTGTTAATGAGGATTTTTCCTTTGTGGCACTAAGGATGATATTGAGCCAGAGATCATCCCTGAAGATAATAAACAAATTGCCGACGATGGTGATGACAAGGATGAAACATTGGTAGAGTACATAGATGAAGACGAAACTGATCAATCCAACCCTGATATTGATTGTGATATGGAATTATGATATGTAAACTTTTTTTCATGTGTATGGACAAATATTTTAATGCAATGCAATCATTAATTTAACTTTCAATCAGCTAATGACTATGTGTGTTTATTTTTTTTTCGTATGTGGTGATTTTATGTCAATTTATTAATCATAGTGGCTAAAAATGCTGAACAAAAGAAAAGTTTATGTCAAACTCGGAGCATTGATCCAAAAGAAGAATGCTTATGAGTCAACTAGAAATAAGAATATTAGAAGGAATATAACCCAAATGAGTAACGTGGGAGCAAGGCAATTGGAACGAGTACTTAACATTCCATCTCGGCGTCAACTCTCATTTGAAGAAAAAGATGATGATGTCGACCTAGAGTATAGACCATCCAGGAGTGAGGAAGAGTTGCGTTCCTCGAATGAAGAAGAGTTAGAAGATGAGGTTATTATATCTAACATCAAATGTTAGACACTGATGGTATTTCTTAATTTTATACTCACTTATTGTATTATTCAGGTCACGTACATAGGCCGAGGACCCCCAGGCAATGCAGTGCAGACACTCAGGCCACGATCCTAGTTGCTGTTACTAGTCAGCCCAAGATTGGTGGCAACCAGCATGCTATGTCTAGCCCTCCTACTATGGGCAGTAGCGTTGGTAAGAAATATTGAACCCTATTATTTTTTTCCAAACTTATCATATATTTCATTTTTTTGGACCCTATTATTTTTTTTCCAAACTTATCATATATTTCATTTTTTTCATGTATAATAACTCATATTTATCTATGGTGGTTGTAGCTTCATCCTCTTGATGTGTGCAGGGCAGGGTGGTGGGCCATGAGTCAGAGAGGACGATGAGGATTCTGGTAGCAGGATGTCTATTCCGCTAGGTGCACTATCGGGGGCATTCGTGGGTGTAAATGCCTTTACATTTGCAGTCGAGCTACGGAGTCATTTTCACGGGCTTGCACCTTTGCACAAAGAAACATGGGGAGTTATTGATGATGGGTGTAAAGAGGAAATTATTACTATAGCAGCGGTAATAAAACTATCTTTTACTTCCTAATCTATATTCATAGGTTTTATTATTTATTTGTCCCACTTATGGGTTCGAATTGACAGCAAAAGTATGACTTCGGCGACTGGAAGACCAATGCACATGTGATAGTTGCCATCGGGAAACAAGCGATGCATATTTATATGGATTTTAGGCTGAGCTACACAAAGCATATAAGAAGTTGTTAGAAAAGGGCACAATCCAAAGTAGTGCCAATATGATACACAAAGGGTGGCCTAGTGGATATAGCTGATAGAGAACAAATGGTAGACACCTGAATGGAAGGTAACTAAATTATATAAAGCATAGGTTTTCTTCTCACATTTGTTTTTTATATCTTTTGTCTTTATTCTGGTGAATTCTGTTTGATTTTTTAGTTGAAATACTTATATGTTGATTTTTCTTTTTTATTTGGATGTTTTTTAATTTCTTTGTTAAATTTCTAGATGGGTTTTGTTTGGAATACAAATGATGTTTTCAATCCCTTTATTAGTAAGAATAAAGAATATGCTGATATAAATTCATGTGGCTTTGAACTTTGTAATAATAAGAATAAAGAATAAAGAGTACAAAGCTCTAGTCAAGTTCATGGAACAATCTAGTAATTAATGGTGGGCCCTATCATGGTTTGGTCACACAGCAAATGCTGTACCGGCCAATCTAAATTATCTTACATGTGGACTAGCAAACTGGAAATGAGGCCAACAGTTCTCAATGGGAACAATAAATTGTATACTCCAGTCTCTCTGAAACAAAGGAGAATTTTGGGCAGTGACCAAAATCCATGATGGAATGGAAAAGAGGGAAAAAATGTTACCCATTCCCTTTATGATGGAGCAGGGCTATGTAAGATGACCACCATTATCTCCACTCCTCATGTAAGATGGCTACCATTATGGGCAAGCAATTCAAATAAGCATGGAAGAGAGAAGAAAAAAAATAGTTGCCTGCTTGCCTTAGGATGGAACAGGGCTAGGTAAGACATGATAGGGCCTCACTTCCAATTTGCTGTACCACCATTAAAGTTCTAGTTTTTTTTCTAGTTCTTTTTGTTCATGTTTCCCATGGGCTAATCCATACACCTCACCACAACAATAATAAAAAAACAAAAAATACCATCCATGTATTTTTTTTCTAGGAATGGTAATCAATCCATCCATGGATGACCAACATGCTGAAATAATTCACTAATTTTCAGCTAGGTGGTGCCTCTTTCACTTGGTCTAGTCATCAGACCCCACCATCAATGTCAAAATTGGATGGATTTTATGTTGCTTGAGTCAATGATTTGTTTCCAAAACTGTGTCAAAAGTGATTAGATTTCAAAGTTCTTTCTCTCATATGTCTGCTGGTTTGGTCTAGTCTACTAGACTACTACAATGGTCCTGGTTGTGTAGAAACCTAAAAATCCATCTTCACATGATGTCGACCTCAAGTTTTGAGTTAGCTTGTGAAGTTTGATAGTTACACTTGGTCAGAATGAGTAACTTTATAGGCATCTCTAGTTGTTTTTGTATCCTACGTATGATCTTTGTACCATTTTTTCTGATATATATGATCTTTGTACTGCTAGGTGGGCAGACTATTTAATGATATATACTTGAATAAAGCGAAATTTATTTCTTCACCTTTTTTATTTGTTGTCCAAAATTTTTATTTATTTTTTCATATAGCAGTGTAAGAGAAATGGCTAGTGGTTACAAAGATGAGGTACCCTTGCTGCTGGATGCTCAGTCTCAACTATCAGATGACTCCATGGATGTGGAGTTACGAAGGTTTAACACCAGGAGAACTATTAGAAGTACTATCAGTGGCCCTTTACAGAGTGAAAAAAGAACTCCATTCATACCCATGAGTGGCCCTTTATATAGCAACCAGAAGCCTAATTACCTTTTTCGAACCAACAATGGGTTATCAAACGGAAAAACCCCTGCAAGCATGGCAAAAGAATTTTCATCTGTTAAAGGAATAGGTCAAAAAGACTGGTCGGATGACTTTGCTAGCAAACATGTGCATTTATTAAGGTCAAGCCCATTGGGGATATACAATGATCCTTACTGCACGTCATGTCTGAGAAATTATCATTTGAAACCAGTAACACAAAAACATTCAAACTGGTAGTGCCTATAATGCTTGGAATATTACCTATATACCTGAACATGAAAAAAATTAGAGATAGGTTCTACATATCTGTAATGCCTGGAATATTACCTAAACCTTGAATCCTTTAAAGAAGGGCCTGCCCTAAGGCACTAATGGAGTGCTGAATTACCATCTCCATCACTCCCATTGATGTCAATTTTTGTCTTGAGAAGCAATTCTACAACAGCTTGGTCCCCAACATGCACTAAGATTAATTAAGTTGGGCTTCTTGCCTTGAATTTTCAACCACCAAATTTGCTTCTTGCAATGGTAAAACAGTCCACAAACACCTACTTCAGCTAAACTAAACACTCACTTCAGACTCCAATTTTCTACATGAAAAGCAACCCCCAAAATACAATTCATAAACCATTATGAAATACCCTTTACATGTAAGGATATGATAGACTTTGGCCTTGAATTTTTAGATTGGCATTCAACAATATTCTGGCCTTCATTGCCAAATCTGGTATGTCTGTAAGCCACATAAATTTCCTCATTACTATCTGATTCAACAGTTTCATTATCATTATGATTAAAAGTGTTGCCCCTCTTGCATGGATACTATCATAGTGAATCCAGATAACTGAAGGGAACTTACAGTTTTTTTTTTTCATTGAATCTTAATTTCTAAGGATGATGGTGGTGTGTGGTGTGTGAAAAGGAAGAATGCAATAGGTAGAAAAATAAGATGCATAGACATGTTATGATAGTAGTGGTGAAGGCTTTGTGAAGGAGTGTTGTTGGAAGTGGGGGAGATGTGAGTTGTGTGGGTGATGGTGAAGACAGTGATGAAGATTGTGGATATGTGAGGTGAAGGGTGTGAAGTGATGAATGTAGTGGAGTGGTTGCAGTGTTTATTGGTTGTGTGATGGTGGGTTATGTGTTTGTGTTTGGTAGCATGAGGTGGAAAAGGTGAAGTGGTAGTGAAGGGAAGAAGGGTTGGTTTTAGTTGGTTTGGTGAAGGTGGAAGGTGTGTGCAGTGAAGTGAAAGTGGGTGGTGTGGTTCGTGATGAAGGTTGAGATGATGGCAGTAATGGGTTGGGTATGGATTTGAATTCGATGGAATAACTATGAGGTGATGACATGGCAAGGATGGAGATGGATGAGTCTGCAAAGTTGTGGAGGTTAGGATGAGGAAGGATGTGATAATGAGGAGATGGGGATGGCATTCATTTAGACTTCACCAATTTGAAATTCAATTGGAAGGGAAGATGATAACGATGAGATGTTTGGTAAGGAAGATTGCAATGTGAGGTTGCAGAGATGTAAATTAGAAGGGAAGAAAAAGCAAGAGGAGGGTTTTTTTTAAAAAATCGGAGAAGAAAATGGCTAGAAAATCATTTTTATGACCGGATGTCCTAATTTGAAACTCATTTGGAAAACTTACTCCTATTTTCAAATTCTTTTTTTTTTTGTTCTTTTTTTGTTCTGATTTGAAATGTAGGTAAAACTTAATCATTTTTTTTAGTATGCTTTCTTCTAAAATGTAATCTTTTGCCCATTACTTGTAATTTTAAGTAAGCTAACTACATTGTCTATTACTTGTAATTTTCAACGTAAGTCACAGAGGAATTCAGAGAGCTGGAGCAAATTGAAGAACACTCATACATCTAGCTCTCGATCATTTGCAGCCCAGTTCTATCTTATACATGCAAATGAACAGCATGCTCCTCCTTCTGAACCTGATTTATATCGACGTCGACACTACAGCACGAGAAAAGATAGATGGATCATAGATCATGCTGAGGAGACACATGTGAGTTGTTGAATATTCGATATTATAGGTCATTGTTTATTTTAGTTTCCTAACATATATTACATGACATGTATGAATGCTTTGATAATGCAGCGAAGAATGGAGGTTGCACTATCACAATCTGAAATTAATTCTCCAGTGGCTAAGCAATAATTAATCAAGGATCTGCTAGGGAATAGGGTCACGAGGAGGCAAGGGTATTGCTCAAAGGGCCCATCATCATCTTCCTACAGTATTTCGCGAGGGTCTGAGATGATTAGCCTACTACAACAACTAGCCGATTCGTTGAGAGCACAAAAAAATTTGCGGCAACAGCATGAAGAGTCATAGAAGCAACTATAAGATCAGGTAGCTATACAGGTTCAAATGCAAAGTCAAATTAAGATGCTGCTTTCACAGGTCGGTATAGACAGTTTGGGCTCCTCCGAAAACTAGATATTTGTGATTGGCATGGGCCCTCCCTTTGACCAGCTCATTTTGTTATTGAGTGGCCATGTTTCATGATGTATTTTAGATGTTTGATGATGATAGGACTTTATTTAGGATTTATTTTACATTACTTCTTTTGATATAAGATATTATTTTCTATTGTATGACTTGTTTATGGTTGACATTAATTGGTTAATGACTCCTTGTGTTTTATTGTTGCACGATGAATGTGCGGTTTTTGGTTTTATCACTATTTATGGTTGTGTAATATCAAATCTAGATCTGAACAAGAATTTTTTAATTTTTACAATTATTTTATTTAATTTATAAGAAAACATATTTCCTGACGCACTATATGCATCGCCAAAAGGGAAGGTAAAATTTTATTTACAAATGGCCAATGTTTAAGTTTGCATTGTTAAAGGAACTCCCTGGCGCATATATATGTTGGTATATTTATTATTGATGCACTTTATGTGTCGGCAAAATGGAGGCTAATAGATTATAAAAAATTATTTTTAAATCCTGACGCGCAAGTGCATCGTCAAATAATTTTACCGACACTGCTGGTTGCGTTAGGAGTGGAATTCTCGACGCTATACTGCGTCAGCAATAAGCTGTGCCATAACACTATGTTTCTTCAGTCAGCCGACGCTGTGGCATTGCTGATGCACAATTGCGTCAGTAAAAACGCTTCTTATTTTTTATGCTAAACTTTAATGCGTAGGGAATTGATTTGCCCACATTTGGTTTTCGACATGGTGCCAATGCAGTTTAGTGTGCCGGAAAAGCTTTTACTGATGCAGTTGTTTAAATGGCTGACGTAGTGGTTGCATCAATAAACCCCCTTTTTCTTATAGTGTAACCAGGAGAGGATCGAAGCTTGGTAGTGCTAACACATTAAATCAAGATGAATTGGCTAACTAGCATGACGTGACCAATATTCCAAAAATAGGGGACTATTCCTAACTTATGTTTCAAATTAGACTTATGTCATACTTAAAAATAGCCCTCCAGTGTCACAATGGATAAAAATTATGTAACTAGGTCATAACAAGCATATCAGCGATTTCCAAGGAAAACGAGTGAAAACAACCCTTTTATGTTGAAAATTGATCATTTAATTAACATTAGTTGAAAACAACGTCAAAAGGAAAGCTTAAGTTTTGGAAACCGTCACGAAACATTCCTGCATGGATTTTCATGCCTTGAAATGTGTAAAAGAGGTATAAAGTGAGTCCAGTGTTTGAGAGTGGATGCAATGGATCATGGCAACCCCCACCAATCCTTGAATCACACTAGCCTAGAATCTAATCGGGAAGTTACTTCAGTCGCTACACAAGTGTTGGACATGTACCCACGCACGACTTCCAACCTAACCTTCCCATATAAGTCCGGCTATGGAGAGGGTAAGAGGTTAACTAGAGCGTACAAGAAGGAAATAAGTGGAGTACAGATGAAATGGACAATACAAACTTAAAACTAATAAAGAAAACCACCTAACATTTTAGTTAGTTCCGTAAATTCTTTTCGACATGGTGGAGTGCTCATGAACCAGATTTCACTCATTTAAGGTCCATATGTTGGAATTTATGTCACCTTGGTGTTTAGTCATCTAAAAACATCATTAGTCCTCAAATGCTCAACATTAGGTTCATAACATTCCTCCCGCACCTCCGGACAAGCCGAAGGGTGATACATGTTCCAAACTTCTTGGTTTCGAAGTCCGGTTTGAAGTCCAAGTGAGTCCCTAGTGGTGGTCATAACTCAAAGTCTACATACATTCTTGTCCTCCAATTAGTGTATTAGAGAGGCAATTGAATGCTTAATTGTCCCCTTTTTAATTTACCAAATGATGACCTAAGAAGTGTTGGAAAACTGGGTGAAGCAATGGGTTAAGAACTGTTTTAATTGGCCCCTAAACATGGGAGCCTGCACCCTGTTCGGTTGTGGGATTGAAGCCATGACCAAGCAAGTTAAGTCAAGGCAGTGTGGCCATGACCAAGTAGGTCAGTCATCATTCCATTGCTATGACCAAATCTCAATCGGTCTTCGCAGTGGGATAGTGATAATCCCCACTGCTTGACTCCCTTTTTAACCCAAACTTTTCTTAATCTTTAGCCATTCCTTGGGGCATCTTTTGATCATCTTTAAAGCTCCAAATTACCTTAAATGATTAGCCAAAGTGAAGGGAATAACTAAGAATAAATGTTGTTGACCCATAAAAAATCAAAAACATTACAAATGTTGTAGTGAAGACTTTATAAGCAAGTTTAAAGTTCAGGGGCACATAAATGTAGAGTTATGGAATGTTAGGCCAAGTACTGTACCCAGATGTTCAAAGCTGATATAACTTACTCAAAAGACTTCATACGAGCTCAGAGCGTAGCAGTTCAAATTTCAAAGTTAGTGGACTCCATTTAGTTACTTAACTCACCAACCACCAAATTCAAGGTTCACTGGCTTAACACCATGGGGTTGCTGAACACACTCAAGATTTTGGATTACCAAAGTGGAAAAAAATAAGTCCAAAACATGCTCAGAAATGTTGCCTCAAAGTTCCAAAGAAGTGGGACTTCATTTCAGTTTAAACTCAAGCTTTAGTGGCTGTCGACCAACTCCTTAGGATCACTATGGAAAAAGACACTTATACATGTCAAAACCAATTTAAACTTAGAGGAATGTCTTCAAATACATCAAAAGATAATCCTTTAAAGTTTCAAAATAACTCCTTTTAAGTGGTTGTCTACCAATCTTTTTGGGGTCACTATGCAAAGTGACACCTCATGAAGACCAAATCACCTGAAACTCTTGGTAAAAGCTCCAATTATGTCAGGAGTGATTTCTCCAAAATTTCAAGCTAAATGGATGTTGTTTGACCCAAGTTCAACAAATATGTCAATTTTAGGTTAGTGACCCCCAAACCTTGGGGTCACTAACCAAAGTCCTACTTCCAGGTGACCAAAAGTTGATGAACTTCAGATGCAAAGCTCAAGTCATTGTAAAAAATGACTCCAAATTTTCAGGCCAAGGGGATCTCATCTGACCCTACTAAAGCTACATGTCAACTTAGGTGGTCTATGACCCCTGAACCTTGAGGCCATTAACCAAAGTCCCGCTTCTAAGAGGCCAATGTTGATGAAATTTAGAGTAGAGACTTAAAATGTGCTTAAGATCAGCCACTCAAAGTTTCAAAGTAGTTGGATATCACTTGAGTGGAAAAAGCAAAATAATTGCCTGCAATGTAAAAGGACATTGACTTAGGAGACATACGACAAATGGGCCACTGATCAAAATCCTACTTCCACAAGTCCAAATCATGTGAGATTTGGATGGATATTTCAAGATGCTTCTTACATCAATTCCTCCAAGTTTGAAGTCAGTTCAAGGTCATTTGGGCCTTAAACTGTTGAAACAAAGGCCCACTTTCATGAAAGTCAAAGGGAGAGTTGACCAACTTCAAAAGGTCAAAACATGATAAAATTTCTATCACACCCTCAAAATGATGTGAGAAAAATTTCCTCTAAGTTTCATGAATAGTGGACATTGTTCAAGCCCCAAAGTGATGAAAATAATTTACATATGCAATAAACCCAAAACTGGGTTAGTCCGTGAATATGGCCACGGTCATAGACACCTGTCCATGGTCATGGACACCTATAAAGGAGTTACGGATGGTTTTTGGAGTTATTTCACTTTGTTTCAAATTACAACTCCACCACAACTATAGAAAACCATCTCAACTCCCTTTAAAGGCTATAAAAGCACAATAAAAGTGCATTCCCTTTGAAGATCTACAAGAAATTTGCTGAAGCACTTGGCTTGCAATTGCTCCGATTCTCCTTCCTCTCACCAAGTTAAGGTGAGAAATGGTTTGGGGATGAAGACACACATGATTGCTACTCATAAAAGATGAGTTTCAAAGCCATCAAGCACAATGAAACTTTGACGGATGAAGCTATGCCTTCTTTGGCTTTCCCACTTGAAGGGTGTTTGGCTATTTTTATGGTTGTGAATAGACCTCTATATCAATAGGATCATAATGACATGACTTTGGCCACTTTTGCCTTCACAAAGGCAACACTTCCAAATTTGCACAAACGCAATCCATAGATATCAAAGTGATTACTAAAGATCAAAAACAATTCTATGATCAAGATTAGCACTCTTGGTTGACATTCATCACTCCCAAAACTAGAAAACTCGAGTTTCAATACTAGAGGCACTGTAGAAGCAAACAAAAATGAAATAGGGACGAAGAGTGGCTAAAACGGCCACTGTTTGTCAATAACCATGGGCCACAGTCAATGGCAAGGGCTCAATGACAGTGGGCCATGGTCACCACCCTCTGCTTTCATTTTTTTTCTTTTCTTTCCATTTTTCATATGTTTCCCTAATTTTTCCTAGTTTAAATCATATCTAAAACCAAAGGGAAGGGTTGTAATTTTCTAACACTCGTAAACAACCTACATCCCCGAGGTCATAGCATTGAACCCATCTAAACAAAAGGGAATGTAATGATGATCTATGATTATTTTTCCATTCTTCTATGTATTTGAGTGTGTGAATGTTAGACTCGATTTGGTTGCATTCATCATCATTTCAAGCACCTTCAGAAGATTGGCACTGTATGTGGGGAATTACTACTCTAATTTGCAATTAAACTTGGCTAAAAGACATAAAAAGGTGCAAAAAATACATGAAAAGGTGCTAAAAAGTGCTGCTATGAGCTTGTGACCACGGAGTGTCATGTAAAATGGCTTGTGACTGCAAAATACTATGTAATAAGGCCTGTGAGTGAAGAGTACTATGTAAAAAGTGCTATGACCGCAATGTGGTCTGCAAAATGACTTGTTTTTACCCTAGTTGGACATGTTTGAACTTGAAGACACCATATTCAAGACCTTTGATGTCTGTGATGAGTTTGTGAGCATTTGTGGAGGAATTTTGCAGCTTAAAGTACATCAACTTGCCACATTAAGTGTAAGAACCTTGCAGCTTGAAGTGCACGAACAAAACAACACCCCTATATGTGATGAAAAGTGTTGATTTAGTCCATAACGCTTTACGTTACTTGCTGCAGGATTACCAGTTCGTTTATAAGACCTAACAAATGTTTATATCAAATCAGTATAAGAATAACAATAGTCACAATTATGCAATGCCCAAAGTCTTCACTGATAGATCCTGTGTGATCATTGTGATAATGGTTTGGGCTTGATCTTGTGGGCCCTATCCTTTTCGCTGGATCCAACTCTCTCTTGCTTATAAGTCTGATATGTAGTCCCAAAATGTTACTAAAATTCTTGTAGCTAAGACTAGTCAGCATAGCATGCTTTTAAGTTGGACTACATAGTCCCGAAATGTTTTCAAAATTCCGGTAGTCAGGGCTAGTTAGCATAACACAATGAGATTGAGTTCATGCCTATTTTTTACCATTTCGGTTCATCCAATAAGGAGACCATGTTGGTTCAGAAGGCATTCATAAACCATTTTGGCCAGCCCAAGAGGTAGCTATGTTCATTATGAGACTGATATAGTCCATTGGTCTTTGCAGTGGGACAGTGACAATCCCCACTATTTAACTCCCCTTTTTAGCTCGAACTTTGCATGATCTTTGGCCATTCCTTGGGATGTCTTTTGGCCATCTTTGAATATCCAAATTACTTTAAATGATTATCCAAACTCAATTTACAAAGTGAAGGGATAACTAAGAATACAAGTGACTTGTAAGTGGCATCATCAAGAATTCTAAGCAACACATCATACCATTGAAATTAATCATTGGGCCCAATCTCTTTAGGTTGAAATGAAGCCTTTAACACCTTCCAATCTGCTAACACAATACAACACACCAAAATCCCCAAAATAGCCTAAAAGTCCATCAAAATTGGAAAAACTAAATAGATCTTGGAATCACACTTTGCATGTTGGGATTGTAAGGGTTCAAGGGGTGCTCTATAAAAATATATAAAAAGGAAGAGGAGTTCTCAACTCCAACACCTCTGATCAGAAAAGAGAGATTGAAAGATGGGGTGATAGGGAGGAAACGTAGATCAAGAGGTAGAAGAAGAGCAAGTGCATTCTTCAATTTGGTGAAGTTTGATGCAGCTTTAAGAAGGAAGAATGGAGAAGAAAATAGTGAAGAGGCAGCTGCTACCAAAGCTTCTTTTCGTTTCATTTGAGGAAAATGACAAGAATGAAGAAAAGGAAGGTGGGATGGCTTTGTATATAAAAAGAGGGTTATTGGGCTTGTAACTCTTAAATTGTAGGTTGAATCCAAACACCACAAGAAAAAAAAGTTCGTTAATTAAAATTAGCTTTCTTATGAGTCTAAATTTGGCATAGATTGAAGAAATTTGATTTTTTTTACCTAATTTTGGTGGTTTGACCCATTTAAGCTTTGGCGAACAAATTTCGATGAATCAATGGGTTAAACAACTCTAAATTGACTTGGACAAAATATGAAAGTTGTTGAGCATGACCAAATCTAACAAATAGAGTTTGGAACAAAATTTACAAAATTAGACATATCCCTCTAGACTTTCACAAATTGACAATTTATCCCCTAAAGTCCTATGACTTGGCCAAAATGCACTTGAAACTTTCCAAAGCTATTCAAAATGCATTTTAACCCCAAAACTAAGTTAGTCCACCTCTAATGCACCCATAAAAGCCTTTAATTAACTTAATTACTAGTAATTAACCCTAATTACATGTAATTATGGGTCGGGTACTTACATCCTCCACCCCGTGGAGCATTTTTTCCTCCAAATGAATAGATCTAACACCAATTAACCAAGGGCAGTAATCCTGGGTATTTCCATTAGACCCGGTCCCTCAATTCGCAAGTAGCCTCTTTTGGGGTATGGTTCTCCAACTGCACTTTCACCAAGTGTATGGCTCTTGTCCTCAGTACTTGCTCTAAAGTGGCTTCTCTTCATAGGTGGCATCTGGCTGAATCTGAATGTGGTCATACTGTAGCACTTGAGAATGATCGAGCACATATCTTATTAGCATTGAAACATGAAACACACCAGGGACTCCAATCAACTCTGAGGGCAGTTAAAGCCTATAATCTACTTCTCCAACCTTCTTTGAAATCTCGAATGGTCCAATATATCTCAAGGTGAGTTTACCCTTTTGTCCAAATCTGAGTGTGCCCTTCACTAGATATACCTTTAAGAATTCTACATCACCTTCTTGAAATTCTAAATCTCTTATATGAGCATATCACCTTCTTGAAATTCTAGATCTCTTATATGAACATCACGATGCTCTTTTGGTGACCTTGGGCGATCTTCAATCTTTCCTACATTTATCTAACCTTTCTCACTGGACTCATTAACCAAAGTTGGTCCATGCAAGCTACAAACTCCAACTTCTTCCCAACAGGCTAGGGTTTTGCAACGCGTGCCATACAACGCTTCAAATGAAGCCATGTTGATACTTGAGTAGAAGTTGTTATTGTAGGCAAACTCACACAAGGGTAAATCCAGGTCCCACTTAATCTTAAAGTTCAGTTAATAGGCTTTTAGTTATACTCTAAGCTTTGGATGATTTGTTATGACTGACAATCCATCTAACGGTGATAGGCTAAACTGAACTTAAGCTTTGAACCATTGCCTCATGAAGCATGACCCAAAATCAGAAAATGAACTTGTTGTCTTTATTAGATATGATGGATACCAGGGGTGCAATGCAATCTAACGATCTCTTAGACAAACAACTCAGCCAACAGTAGCATGTGTATATGTTTTCCAGTCCTCATTGGCATGAAGTGTGCTAACCTAGTGACGCGATCTATGATGACCTATATAGCATTGCTACCTCGCTGAATCCTTGGTAATCTAGAGACAAAATGCACGGTTATGTTCTCCCATTTCAACTTAGGTATACCCAATGGTTGTAGAAATCTCGGTAGCTTCTAATGATCTGCCTTAATCTACCAGCATGTGGAGCATTTGGATACAAACCCTGCTATCTCACACTTCATGATATTCCACCAAAATCTACCTTTCATGTTCTGATACATCTTAGAGCTTCCTAGGTGCACTGTGTACTTGGTATGGTGAGCTTATCTCATTATTTCCTCTTTGAAGTTATCTACATCTGGCACACACAGCTTGTCCCTGTTATATAAAACTCCATCCACCATTTTGAAATCAAGCCTTTCTATAATATGTTCAATAACTCTAACCAAGTTTGGATCATTTAACTACTAGTCTTTGATTTCCTAGATGATAGTTGGTTTTGACACCGACATGTTAGCTAACCAAACACCCTTCTTAAGTGGCTGAAACTCAACATCCAAATCTCTAAAATGTTTCATCAAAATCCATTCACTTGCAAATTAGCTAGTATAACTAACTTTCTACTAAGTCCATCCGCAACCACATTTGCCTTGCTTGGATGGTACTTAATCGAAAAGTCAAAGCCCTTCAATACTCTATCCATGTGCTTTGCCTCATATTTGAATCCTTCTGTGAAAACAAATATTACAAGCTTCTATGACTTGGGTGGACTTCAGGCTTCTCACCATAAAGGTAGTGACTTTACATCTTCAAGGCAAATACTACTGTAGGTAATTCCAAATCGTACATAGCATGGTTTTTCTCATGATCCTTCAGTTGTCTTGATCCATACACTACGACCTTGTTATCCTGCATTAAAACACGACCCAAACCGACGATGGATGCAACTGTGAAGACTACAAAATTATCATTTCCTGATGGTAAAGTGAGGATTGGAGCAATCATAAGTCATTGCTTTCACACTTGTAATCTACTCTCACAAGCATTGGACCACACAAATGGAGCATTTTTCATTATCAACTTCGTGACAGGTGCTATAATCACTAAAAATCCTTTGAAAAATCACCTATATTAGCCTAATAGACCAAGAAAAATTCTCATCTCTGACACATTTTTCTTTCTTTCCTAGTTCGAAACTACTTCTATCTTGGCTAGATCTGCTGAAAAACCCTCCTTATAGATGATGTGGCTGAGAAAAACAACTTGTTTAATCCAAAATTCTCACTTGTTCAACTTAGCATAAAGCCGATTTCCCTTAAAAGTTGCAATGTAGTCTGTAAGTGTTGCTCATGGTCTTCTCTGATCTTCGAATAAACCAAGATGTCATTGACGAAAACCATTGTAAACTAGTCTAAGTATGGTGCAAAGATCCAGTTCATCAATGCCAAGAACATTGCAGGTGCATTCATCAACTCAAAAGATATCACTAGGAATTCATAGTGTCCATATCTTATCTGAAAAGCTATTTTTGTCACATCTTCTTCTCTGACTCTGAGTTAATGATAATTAAATCTCAAATCAATTTTGGAAAAGTGGCAGGCTCCTTGCAACTAATCAAACAATTCGTCAATCCTTGGCAATGGATACTTGTTTTTTATGGTCACTTGGTTCAATTGTTTGTAATCTATGCATATTCTCCTTGAGCCATACTTTTTTTTCACAAACAACACTAGAGTTCCCCATGGTGAAACACTGGTTTAATGAATCCTTTGTCCAACAGCTCTTATAATTGCACTTTAACTCTCTTAACTATGCTAGAGCCATTCTATATGGTGCAATTGAGATTGGAGCGGTCCCTGGCACAGGCTCTTTCGTGAAATCAATCTCTTTGATGGGTGACAATCTAGAAATCTCATCTAGGAAAATATCTAGAAGTTCACAAACAATGGGGATTTCCTCCAACCTGTGGGAACATTTATCCTCTATGATAAATGCCACTTATCTCTCAGAACCATTGTGAAAAAGTCTTTCTGCCTTCATAGCCAAGATGAGTCTAGTCTGGACATTAGTTTTAATTCCTTCAAATAGGATTCCCATCGATGTATCATCCATTGAAGGTAATAGTCTTGTTATAGTGTCATGATATCCTGCTAACCAATTCATTCCCATTGTTACATCAAAGTCATCCATGTCGAATAGAATCAAGTTAGCTGGCATCTCAAAATCCATTATTTTAATAGTACAAGTAGTATAATATAGAATAAAATATGCTTGTTTCCCTACGGGGTGGTAACAACTATAGTGAAGTCTAAATCTTTAGCATGCACATTAATCATTTTAGAGAATGGAGGTGATAAATATGAATGTTCTCCGGTGGGACAACACAAGTGGCATCCTTTTCCAAAGCTAGGATGAGACCCTCTAGGAATTTATTAATCTTCTGCTCGTCTATATCAATCAGTTCTTTTACATATCTAGAGAGTCTTTCAAACTTATTAACATAGTCTTACATAAACATGGAACCTTGTTACAACTGTTAGAACTCAATGGCCTTCTAACACTTAACAAGTACTAAATGAATTTGTCATTGAAATCCCCTTCAAAAGTTTCCCAAGCTTTTGCCTCTATGATGTCCTCGTATGACTCCTGAATCTTTTCCCACCATATGTTCGCTCTCTCTCAGAACATGAACGTCGAAGTTTTACCTTCTGAGCTGGGATTGGGGCTAGTTCAAGTCTCCTTTGAAAGACATCTACTAACAGTCTTTGCAAGGCCACTGTTTCATATGCATGTCGTTCATCCTCCTTGCCAACTATTGTTACAGTCATGCTTATTGTTCTTACATTTGGCCTAGTTTATGTTTGCCTACCTTTGTTGTTCAAGCATTAGCTGCATTATTTGTAGTACTGATGTTTCTAGCATTGGATTACTAGTTTCTCCCTCCCAAAACTGAGACTATGCCATTATTCAATACCTCTCCAAGGTTGTTGGGCTTGTTTCTAGTGATGAGCCTCATTTTTCACATAAGGGGAGTAAGTATAAATATCCAGTGTAACCCTATGTGCTATTCTCCATAACACATACGATAAAACTAAAGTGATCTATTGTATTCTCACAACGTCCCTAAGGTTTCTAGCTTCTTTTATATTGCCAGAAACATGTCCCTCTCTAATACCAACCTTGTCTCACCCCCAAAACGGATTATGGAGAACTGCACATTCATCCTAGGGTACGAAGGAGATTAAGATGATACTAATGATCATAGGCTCAATTTCCTAGACATTTTTGCCGTGAGGATCACAAAGACGAACCTTATTTGAAATTCTGAATGGTTATGCGAAAGTATGCAGAAAATTAGAATTAATCCCTAATAAGGCATGCTGAAAATATGTAGAAAATTAGAATTGATCCCTAAAAAGTCATGGTAAAATAAATGGAACAAGTATTAGAGTGCAACAAATCCTAGAAGGCATTTTCATTAACAAGTTTTGGTATTTACAACGAAAAGTTCACTTTTATGCATAATACAAAAGCTATGGTCATAAAGATCAGTATAACCCCAAAATTAAACAAAAAAACAAAACATGCCTAAACCCAAGCTTGTGATTGTGATTCTCCACTTACAGTCTCAGACATCTAAATGACGTCATTTGCTCACCATGCACCTACTGGTTAAGGCTCCTTTGCTGCCTCTACGTACTCCTCCTTAGGGGAAACGGGCTTAGACCCTGAACATCAAGGTGACCGGGTCAGATACAACGATCTAGAAAGATATTAATAGTAATACACAGTATACTTGTAGTAATACTGAACAATAAAACATTTTAACACACTTAATAGAGAGCATAAAAAGCTTTCTAGGCATATTATGCATAAAATGGGAAACAAATGGCATGTGAGAATCATGAATAGAAGGTAATTCTTGCTAGAACCATAAAAAAACTAGTTGTTGATGGATGTAGCTAAATTCTCCATCATGGTTACGCTACGTGACCGTGACACAGCAACAAGGACATGAAATTCACTTGAGGATGCACTACATGTCCCAAGTGAAGAAAAATTCGCTCTCAATTACACTGCAAGGCCAAAGTGGGTAAACATGAAACCATTGGTAGAACATATAAAAGCTAAATCCAACTCTTGGCTTGGACTAACCAAGAAAGGATCAAAGCTCAGTAGTGCCGACACATGGAATCAAGACAAATTGGATAATTGGCTTGACATGACCAGTATTCCCCGAATTCGTGACTAGTCCTGACTTATGTTTCAAATCAGCCCTCTAGGGTCACAACAGATAAAAATCATGTAACTGGATCATAAAAAGAGTATTGGCAATTTTTGAAGAAAAGGGGTGAAAACAACCCTTTTACATTGAAAACAAGTCATTTACTTAGCAACGGCTGAAAACGAAGTCAAAAGAAACCCCTAGTTTTGGAAACTATCAGTAGTAATTCGACATGGATATAGGTGCTCCAAAATCAGTAAAAGAGGAATAAGGTGGATCCGATGTCGGAAAGTGGACACAGTGCATCAAGGCAACATCTGCTAGTCCTCGAATCACACTAACATAGAATCTAAGTCGGGCAAGGTCTCCTGATGTGACACAGGTGTCGGACATCCTATCCAAGCATGACATCCTACCTAACTATCATCTATGTGTGGATATGGAGAGGATGAGAGGTTAACTAGAGTGTACGTGAGGGACATAAGTGTAGGACAAGCAAAACAAACAATACAAAATTGAAATGAATGAAGAGTATCACCTAACATTTTATCAAGGTCCATTAGTTGTCTTTGGCATGGTGGAGTGCTCACGAACTATACTTACAATCATTTAAGGTCTATATGTTCGAATATATACAACCTTGGTGTTTAATCATGTAAAACATCCTTAATCCTTAAATGGACTACATTCAGTTCCTAGCACTCCACTCACACATTCGAACAAACCCTAAGGGTGCTTCATGCATCCAAATTGAAGTCCAAGAGTCTCGGGTGGTGGTCATAACTCAAAGTCCCAAGTTAAGCATTTCCACTTAAGCATACATTCTTATCCGCCAATTGGTGTATTAAAGGGGCAATTGAATGCCTTAGTTTGCCCTTTTAATTTACCAAATGATGTCGTAAGAAGTGGTGGAAAATGGGTGAAGGAATGGGTTAAGAACCTTGTTAAGTCTCTTCTACAAATGGGGGCTTGCACCTTGTTCTGTCATGGCAGTGTAGCCAAGTTGAGCAAGTTCAGTCATGGTAGTGAGACCATGACCAAGCAAGTCGGTCATGGCTCTAGTGCTATGATTGAATCCTAATCAGTCTTTGTAGTGGGATAGTGACAGTCCCCATTGCTTGACTCCCATTTCAGCTTGAACTTTGCATGATCTTTGGCCATTCCTTAGGGCATCTTTTGGACATCTTTTAAGTTTCAAATTACCTTAATTGATTGACCAAACTCAATTTACAAAGTGAAGGGAAAAACTAAGAATTCAAGTGACTTGTAAGTGGAATCATCAAGAATTCTAAGCAACACATCTAGCTATTGAAATTAACCACTTGCCTCAAACTCTTCATGTCTAAAATAAGCCTCTAACACCTTCCAGTCCACTGAAAGAGGCCTACACACCAAAATCCTCAAAGACAGCACAAAAATCCATTGAAATTGGAAAAACTAAGATTATGGAATCACACTTTGCATATTGGAATTATGAGGGTTTAATGGGTGGTCTACCTCAATATAGAAGAAGGAAAAGGAGTTCTCAACTCCAACACCTCTGATCAACAAGAAGAGCTTGAAAAGAGAGGCTACCCACGCATAAAATTCAAGAAAAAAGGATAGAGAGGAAGAGGAGAACAAGAGGAAGAAAAAGTTGGAGTGTGTTCTTTGATTTGGTGAAGTTTGGTGGAGATCTAAGGAGGAAGAATGGAGAATAAAATAGCAAAGGGGTGGTTGATGGAGCTCCACTTTGTTTCAGCAGAGGAAAATGATGAGAATAAGGATGGGGAAGGTGGGGTAGCTTTTTATATAAGGAGAGGGTGGGGCCTGCTTACTTAAATGGATTCCCAGACTCACAACTCTTAAATTGTAGGTCAAATCACAATGCCACAAGAGTCAATAGTTATTGAGTCAAAATTAGCTTTCTAATGAGCCCAAATTCGACAAAGTTTGGAGAAATTGGATTTTTTTTACCTGATTTTGGTGGTTTGACCCATTTAAGCTTTGGCAACCAAATTTTGAAGGATCTATGGGTTAAACAACTGCGAATTGACTTAGATAAAATATGAAATTATAGTGCATTATCAAATATATCAAATGGTGTTAGGAACAGAATTTTCAGAAATTAAACATATCCACCTAAACTTTCACAAATTGGCAATTTGGCCCCTAAAGTCGTGTGACTTGGCTGGAATGCACTCAAAACTTCCCAAAGCTATTCAAAATGCATTCTAACCCCAAAACAAAGTTTGTCCACCTTTAATGAACTCATAAAAACTATTAATTAAAATTAATTACTTTAATTAACCCTAATAACTTATAATTATGGGTTCGGTGCTTACAACAACTTTCATGTTCAACTAGTAATAGTTCGGAGCCCCAAAAATCCATATTTCATGATTTCCGTCCACTTTGGGGCAAAGTGGTCATTTTTAAAAAGTTTGACTGTTCATCGAAAATCCCGGCTAAGTCAAACTTGTGCTCTTTATCAAGTAAATTTAATTTCGAGCAACTTTCGTTCTTTGACCTTTTCAAACAGAGCTCTTTAAATGGTTTAAAGTTGCATTCAAACTCTTATTAGTAGCGAGCCCCACTTTTACTAATATAAATATTTCATTCCCTCCTTCCACAGGCAGAACTATGTAGATCAATCTGAGGACTAAATCCCCCACCTATTTTTCTCAAAATTATTAACCACTCCCTATAAATTTTAAAATCTAATAAGATTTTTTAACATTTTCTTCTTTCTCCTATATTTCTTTAACATAAAGCCCCTCAAGTTGAATTACCTAGGCTCGCCCCTCCCCCGTTACTCTCCTCATTTTCTTTTTCCACTAAAATCATCCTAGCAAAACCCACTTGAGCTTCATCTCCTATTCCTCTCTCTCTCTCTCTCTCTCCTCCAAATCAAGCTATCAAACCCTAAGTGTTCCTTCTTATTCCTCTTTCTAAATACAGTTTTCATGAATCTCTCAACGTGGCAGCCCCCCTAGCTTCTAATTCCTTGCAAGTTACTATCTTTCATGGGTGAGTGTTCAGTTTCTTTTCATTAGAGCTTGAATCTACAGCCGCCATTATGCCTTAAATCCAACATGCAAGTGGGTTTTCTTCTTCCTTCTCCCTTTTTTTATTTTTGGATGAATTTATTAGACATCTTTAGGGTTTTGTCTTAGGGAACTTCCATCCATATTTGAGTGATTAGAGGAGTGTTTTGGTGCTTCTTGAAGGTTTTTAAGCCCTAGATTTATTCTAGATTACAACTCAATTACTACTACTTTTATAAAGAGGACAAAAAAGCAATCAACCACAAAAAGAAGGTGACATAATATTTAACATGGAAACCCAAATAGAAAAAGATTCATGAGTCCAAAGTGCACAAAAGTAAACACTAACTTTCACAGTTATACGATATACTCACAACCCTATAGTCAGTCCCTCAACACAAGGTGTTGTAGTTGTCCTCACTAGATTCCTTAACACACTGTCCCTTGGTGCCACACTGCTAGTGTTTTTCATCACCACTTCAAATGAATCACTTCAATGAGAGAAAAATCTCTTCCGATGATGTAGAACCCATAGATCTCCTACAATGAAGTAGAATCACCAACTCTAGAACTCAAAGCCTTCAGGTCAATTTTTTATAGAAGCTCTAGATGAAATCTCCAATGTGAATTCTCTACTCAGATCATGGAGATAGGTGTGTTACTTTTGAAGTTGAGAGGAACACCCTTTTTATAACCCACTTTTCATGCCTTAGGGTTAGAGTCCAAGTATAAACAAAACAAGCAACGTTGGCATAAATAGGAAAGTTTTCATGCAAGTCGATGAGTTTCTGGTGCATATGCGCTTGACTGCGTGCTTCATGCATCCAATTATTGTTTATCCATTTGTTAGGCTTGAGCATGGACTTCATGGGTTTAAGCACAGCCACTTTTGTTTAGACCTACTGAGCGTGTGCTCTGATTTATGTTTTCTTCAATTCAACACTTCTTGCGACGCGAACCACTTACAAATCAATGGACCAATAATTTTGTCAAGTACATAAATTCGATAACATACAAAAATCCTTACAATCTTCCCCTATGGCGATTCATGGACAAAACTTCCAGTTGATCTATCTACACCAAAAAAGACCAAAAAAACATTTGAGTAAATTGAAGTTAAAAAAAAATCTTATACCATTTTCATCGTCTGCAACAAAAGTAATCTATATCATTTGAACCCATCTTCAGCACCATCTATGTTTAGAAGTTTCAAAACTGACCCTGCATACCTTATTCTCCCCCTCTTTTCCATAATTGACAAATTTAAAAATGCCAGCATGCAGTATATCTGTCAATTAGGATCTTGCAGTAGCTCCCTCTCAATTATGACTCCCGCTTAATGATATCGTTATAGCAACTAGGGGTAAGAGCTTGATCTTCTTGATCAGGGGCTTTTGAATATTTTGGTACCCACACATACAAATTGTAAAACTTCAGCATAGAGGTCAAAGCTTCCTTCTTAACCTAGATTGCACTTGATCTAACTTTGAGAGTAGAAGACTGTGTTCTCCATTATGTGTTTTTTGGAAAAAAGCTCTTAGCTTATTACAATGGGGATGAATGTGTGCTTTAATTCCATAGTGATGACATGTGGGTACTCATGCAAATTTAGGACTAGATTTACTTTATGATGCACAATGAAAATGTTTATTTCGTGTAGTACATTGTGCAATGGGTACCATACTGTGCTCTTAACAAAAACAATTTTAACTAATGATTTTAATGTTGAAGCATTATCAATGTAGCCAAAACTAGTTTTGTCATTATTTAGCTTCTGAACACTTAAGATGTTATCAAGTATAGTAGAACTAGCATGCACCTGGTTCAAATTTACTTTTGTAGAGTCCAACTTTGTTAAAGTGCTCTGTCAAAGCCATCTTTAACTTTTCATTTAGATCTTCATTCTCAGACCAGTTTTTCAATACTTTAGTTCTTAATGACTCATTTTCTTGTCTCTTGAAAGCCAAACTTTCAATTAGAGAACCTTTCTGACTTCAACAAGAATAATCTTTGTATGTGCCTCTTCTAAATTTTTCTTAAGAGATAGAATTTCAGCATCATATTCTTCAACCTTCGTCTCACAAGCTTTGCAACATGCTTACCCAAGTTTTTGCTTTGTCCATATAAAAATTTATATTGTGCTTCCCAATCTACATTTTCATGTGACACCTCTTCATCATCATTGTTTTCATGAGAACCATCTTCAAATGGTGAAGATCTATAAATGAAAGCAATAAATTCACCATTCTCAACGTGAGCCAAGTCAGACTCAGGAGACTCTTCCTCTTTAGCAAAAGTATCTTCATCTCAAGTGATATCAAGGCCTTGTTGTTGCTTAGTATGGACTTCATCTTATTTTTCATTAGCACAATCATTCGCTATATGCCCACAACCTAGATGTTCAAAACATTGAACTACTTTTGAAGGGCTTTTCTCACCATTTGATACAAGTTTAAATCTAGTGTTCTTCCCTATCATAAGTTTGTTAAATTGTGGCACAGACTCAGAAGAAAATTGCATATCTGCATCCTCATAATCAACTTCAAATTAAACTGCCACTTTCTTCGATGATCTTTTGAAAATTTGAATGGCTTGGAAACTTTTATGGCAACTTTTGAAGATTTTGACTAAAAATCAATGAATTTAGTCTCAAAAGTTTGTAAGTTTCCAACCAACTCATCAAGTTTCTATATTTTCAATTTGTTGGCCTCAGCAATTGCAATAACTTTGGGATTAAAACTTGCAGGAGAGATCTGAGAACCTTTATCACTATCTTTTCTTCAGAAATTGGTTCTCCTAGGTTGTGACTTGAATTGATTATGTTACTCAATTTAACATAGAAGTCATTAAGCCTCTCATCTTCACTTATCCTTAACAGCTCAAAAGTAGATGACAAACTCTGCATCTTAGCTTCTTTTACTTTTTTGGTTCCCCATGAATTGTTTAAAGATGTCACATGCCTCTTTTACATTCTTACAAGTGCAAAGCCTATGAAATTCAGTTATTGATACTCCATTGTATTTTTCATTCATTGCCTTATTGTTACAATTGTAGGCACAAATTTCCTCTTTAGGCTATTGAGCCATCGATTTTTTAGTTGCTTGTCCATTAATAGTTACGGTGGGCAAGGAATAACCATTTAACACTATTCACAATACCCCTTTATCTATAGACCTCAAAAAATCAATCATGCATGCTTCTCAATAGGCATAGTTAACAGTACCTTTCAGCAAAGAAGGTTTCACAGTAGAAGAGCCTTCTTCATTATTAATTCCATTCTAAAAAATCCTTTTGATCAACACACAGTAATTTCATGTGAATCCTCTCTGATACCAATTGAAAGTTTTTTGGCCCCGGATTTATTTTAGATTGCAGTTCAATCACTACTACTTTTATGTAGTGGAAAATAAAAGCAATTAACCAGACAAAGAAGGCAACACAATATTTAATGTGGAAAACCAAAAAGAAAGAAAACAATGAGTCAAAAAACATGGACAACATCAAACATTAACTTTTGCAATTACAAAACACACCTACAACCCTATAGTCAATCCCCTGACACAAGGAATTGTAGTTTTTTTTTTTTTTTTTGCTATATTCCTCGATACGCAATCCCTTGGTGCCCCACTATTAGTGCTTCGATCACAACCTTGAGCGAATCTCCTCAGCAAAAGAACAATCTCCTACGAAGATGTAGAAGCCACAAATCTCCTATAATGAAATAGAAGCACCAACTCTAGAACTTAAAGCCTTAAGCCCAATCTATCATAAAAGCTCTAGATGAAATCTCCAATGTAAATTCTCTTCTCAAATTATGGAGAAAGATGTGTTACTTTTAAGGTTGAGAGGAACACCTTTTTTATAACCCACAATTCATGCCTTAGGGTTAAAGTTTAACTATAAACAAAACATGCAACTCTGGCACAAATTGGAATGGTTTTCGTGCAAGTTGGTGGGCTTTTGATGCATGTGCACTTGCACACAATTAAGTGCCTGCTCAAGCGCGTGCTTTATGCATCCAATTATTTTTTTATCCATTTGTCAAGCTTAAGCACAGTTTTCATGGGCTTGAACACAGCCACTTCTTTCTAGATCCGCACGAGCGTGTGCTCTGATTTTTAATTTCTTCAATTCAGCACTTCTTGCACTGCTAACACAGTCCATTCTAAAGTATATAAAATACAAATCAATGGAATGATAGTTTTGTCTAGAACATGTATTAGCCAACATACAAAAATCCTTACACTTCGTAATCTCAGGAAAGTGACTAAAATTAATCTCTTGATGTGCATAGATGATTTCCAAGTTTTTTTACTTTCTACTCTACTTGTTTACTTAATGATCATGCTTACATTTACTTCATTTTACATGTAACTCTTACAGGCGATGAGAAGCTTGATCAGAAGTGTAATTAGTGAACAAAACATCACTTTTAATTGTTCCTAAGGATGCCCCACAAGTAGCCAGAGGTGAGGGAAAAGGCAGTGATTTCAGATATAAACAGTGTCGAACGTGGCCCTACATGGTTCACGTCCGGCCAGGCAGTACAATTGCAGGACATGGCACCCAATAGGAGTCCACGTCCTTCTAGTCGTGGGCCCTAGGTCTTGTGTCTTGCCAGCAGTAAAGTACCCCTTGTGGGGCAACTATTTTGTGAAGATTTTGGGGCCTTTACCCTTCCATTCCTTCATAACACTATCAAGGATTGTTAGGCACGTTTACAGTACCTA
Source organism: Sextonia rubra (assembly GCA_037013555.1). Lineage (NCBI taxonomy): Eukaryota > Viridiplantae > Streptophyta > Magnoliopsida > Laurales > Lauraceae > Sextonia > Sextonia rubra. Next base: position 75,034,445 of record JASUAD010000001.1, read on the forward strand.
ACTGGACCACTAATTCCCCATTCTAATGGCCACAAGAACTGACTTTAAACCATGTCCTAACACACTGTTTGGAATATAGGAACCAAGAATCAAGTGGAATTGGACCCGAACCAACTTTAGAATGTTTATTAGGTGGAATACCCATTGAGAAATTGTCTGGAGGCACGTTTGAGACTCCACTAAATCAAATTCGTGCAACTGGGGGTTTGGAATGTCGATTAACTTTGGGAGCACCATTTGTATATAAATTCCTGACATCATACCTTAAATGCATTTTAATTGAATAGTGTAGTCTTGACTTTTCAATGGGATCCGTGACCTAAATTGCATCTCATAATGGACACTTTGACTATTGGACTCATTTGAATCTGATTCTCACCTCTTTTTCCTATCATTTGCGAGCATGAAGCATGCGCTTCTCTTATTGTGAGTAGTATGTCTCCCATCCTACACGCTGACGTACCTGACCTTAGTTGGACCATAGGACCTTGTGAGCAATGCGTAGAGGCGTAACGCACATTAGTGCCACTACAAAAATTTACATTTTTAGCTACGAAGTTTTTCGTCGCTAAAAGATAACAAAACGTCAGTATATAAATTTGCTGACAAAAATATTTTCATTGGCCGAACGTCACCAAAAAAAAACGGTAGCAAAATATTTTACAGATAGAATAAAATTACGTCGGCAAAAACTGATATTTACCGATAATAAATTGGCCATTTACCGACATTAAAAAACGTCAGCAAAAATCATTTCATTTGTAAGCCCATGATTTACCAATGGTTTTCAACTTCGGTAAAATTTTTTTTATTTTTTAAAATTTAAAATTTCATTTTACTGATGTTAAAAAACATCGGTAAATCATGGGCTAACTCAATTCATATTTTTTAAAATTTCAACTTCATTTTCACCTACATTTTAAAATGTCAGTAAAAAATTTCACCAAAGTTTAAAATTCCATTTTGCTGATGTTAAAAAAGTCAGCAAATTAATTTCAATTTATATAATTTTTCTTTACTTTTTCCGATGTTTTTTAACGTCGGTAAACTCATTCATTTTTCAATTTTAATTTTTTTTTCTTTTACCGATGTTTTTTAACGTTGGTAACATTTATTCCTATTTTTTAAATTTACAATATATTTTTGCCGACGTTAAAAATTTTCGGCAAATTATTTATTTTTAAATTTTTAATTTAATTTTTCCGACGTTAAAAAACATTGGAAAATGTCATTTTTGTCAGGAATAGATTTTTTTTAAATCTAATATTTGTTTTTTCACGATAGTCTTCCAATAAACCTGTTTATACATCTGTATCAAATAAAAACCTCATTACAACAATTCAAATTTTTAGCTATGAAATTTTTTGTCTCCAAAAGATAACAAAACATCAGTATATAAATTTACCAACAAAAATATTTTCTTCGGCCAAACGTCACCAAAAAAATCAGCAAAATATTTTACTGACGTAATAAAATTATGTCCGCGAAAACTTATATTTACCGACAATAAATTGGCCATTTACAGATGTTAAAAAACGTCAGCAAAAATCATTTCATTTTTTTTCAATGTTAAGCCCATGATTTACCTACATTTTTTAACATTGGTAAAAAAAAATTTGTATTTTTAAAATTTAAATTTTTCATTTTTACTGACGTTAAAAAACGTTGTTAAATCGTGGGCTAACTCAATTCATATTTTTTTTAATTTCAACTTCATTTTTTCCGATGTTTTAAAACGTCAGTAAAAAATTTCACCAAATTTTAAAATTACATTTTGCTGACGTTAAAAAAATGTCGGCAAATTAATTTCAATTTTATAATTTTTCTTTTACTTTTTCTGACATTTTTTAACATTGGTAAACTCATTCATTTTTCAATTTTAATTTTTTATTTTTACCAATGTTTTTTTAACATTGTTAACATTTATTCCTATTTTTAAAATTTACAATATCTTTTTGCCAACGTTAAAAAACGTCGGAAAATTATTATTTTTTAAAGTTTTAATTTACTTTTGTTGACATTAAAAAAGTCAATAAATGTCATTTTCATCGGCAATAGATTACTTTTTTTAAAATATAATAATTGTTTTTTTACCGTAGTCTTCCAATAAACTTGTTTATACATCTGTATCAAATATAAACCTATTCAGATACCTATTTTTAACATAAGAAATCCATCCATACAAGAATTGCTAAATAAAGAAACAACAATCACCATTTTTCATCAAGTCATTCATCTCATTTAACAAATATTACAATGATACACTCCCATAAAAATATCCAATATGCAAACACAAATAGACTAAAATGAAAATAAAACACCCCTCCAAGTCTACAACCAAACCCAAATCGTCCATCAATCTATACTGACAAAAATAACATTAGAATCTTTTCAATGAATTAAACTACAAACATAAGATAAACATGTCTATATATAATATTTTCCTAAGTTTTTCTGTGGCTTGTTTTCTGACCTAAGTATTGAGAATTAAGTGGTTATTGCGTCTAATTCGTTAACCGGGAGTCCGATTTTTGAGCCGTCAATTGGTACAAGTTACTTTTGCCTCGAGCGAGGTACTCGTGCCGATTTCCAGGCCGCCCGATGGCCATTTCCCTTTTGGACCTCCAGCAACCTATTTTTGAGCCTAAGTGCTTGGAGTCCAACATTTTTAGGTCTAAATCTCTAACTAGGAATCCAATTTGTGAGCTGTCAATTCCTACAAGTTAATTTGGCCTTGAGCGAGGTGCTCGTGCTAGTTTCCATTTTTTTCGGGGGTCATTTCCCATTTTGGACCTTTGACAGCCATTTTTAAAGCCTAAATGTTTAAAGTTTTAGGTTTTAACATCTAATTCTCTAACCGGGAGTCCTATTTGGGAACCGTCAATTCCTACAAGTTACTTTATCCTCGAGCGAAATGCTCGTACCAGTTCTTAATTTCTCCAAGGCTGTTTCCAATTTTTGACCCCCCGGTAAGGGGTTTTCGAGCCTAAGTCTTGGAAATCATAGGTTTTTACTTCTAATTCTCTAACCAGGAGTTTGATTTGCGGACCGTCAACTCCTAAAAGTTACTCTACCCAAAAGCAAAATGCCCGTGTTGGTTTTTTATTTTTCTGGGGCCGTTTCCCATTTTTGACCACCCGATGAGCTATATTTTAGCCTAAGTCTTGGAAATAATTGGTTTTTGTTTCTAATTCTCTAACTGGGAGTCCGATTTGCAAACCGTCAGTTCTTACAAGTCACTCCACCCTCGAGCAAAGTGCTAGTGCCAGCTTTCAATTTGTCTGGGACTATTTTGCCTTTTTGACCACCCTGTGGGTAGTTTTCAAACCTAAGTCATGGAAATCGTAGGTTTCTGCTTCTAATTCAATAACCGTGAGTCCAATTTGTGGATTGTTAGTTCCTATAATTCACTTTAGCCTCGGGTGAAGTTCTCGTGCCTATTTTCAATCTTTCTGTGGTCGTTTCCCTTTTTTGACACCCCACTGGGTTGTTTTGGAGCCCAATTTTGAAAATAATAGGTTTTTGCTTCTAATTCTCTAATCGGGAGTCCAATTTGCGGACCGTCAGTTCCCATAAGTAACTATATCCTTGAGTGAAGTGCTTGTGCTGGTTTTCAATTTTTTCGTGGCCGTTTCCCACTTTTGACACCCCGGTGGGCAGTTTTCGAGCCTAAGTTTTGGAAATCATAAGTTTTTGCTTCAATTCTATAACCAAGAGTCCAATTTGTGGACCGTCAATTCCTACAAGTCATTCTATTATTTAGCAAAGTGCTTGCGCCAATTTTTTACTTTTCTGAGGCCGTTTCCCAATTTTGACCCCCTTGTGGGCGGTTTTCAAGCCTAAGTCTTGGAAATTATAGGTTTTTTCTTCTAATTCTCTAACCGAGAGTCCAATTTGTGGATTTTCAGTTCTTACAAGTCACTGTACCCTCGAGCGAAGTGCTTGTGCTAGTTTTTAATTTTTTCAAGGTCGTTTCGACTTTTTGACCCGCCAGTGGGTGGTTTCCAAGCCTAAGTCATGGAAATCATAGGTTTTTGCTTCGAATTCTCTAATCGGAGTCCGATTTGCAAACCATTAGTTCCTACAAGTCACTCTACCCTTGAGCAAAGTGCTTGTGCCAGTTTTTAATTTTTCTAGGGCTATTTCTGGTTTTTGACCCCCCCAGTGGCCGCTTTTCGGGCCTAAGTCTTGGAAATCATAGGTTTTTGCCTCTAATTCTCTAACCAGGAAATCGATTTGCAGACTGTCAGTTCCTACAAGTTACTCTACCCTCGAGCAAAGTGCTCATGTAGGTTTTTGGTTTTTCCAGGGTTGTTTCCCATTTTTTACCACCGGTGGGCGGTTTTCGAGCCTAAGTCTTGGAAATTGTAGGTTTTTGCTTCTAATTCTTTAACCAGGAGTCTGATTTACAGATAGTTAGTTCTTATAAGTCACTCTACCCTTGAACGAGGTGTTCATCCCAATTTCAATTTTTCTAGGGCCGTTTCACATTTTTAACCCCCTGGTAGACCATTTTTTAGCTTAAGTCTTGGAAATTATAGGCTTTTGCTTCTAATTCTCTAACCAGGAGTCCGATTTGCAGACCCTCTGTTCTTACAAGTCACTCTATCATCGAGCGAAGTGCTCGTCTTGGGTTTCAATTTTTCCGGGGCTATTTCATATTTTTGACCCCCTAGTGGGCGGTTTCCAAGCCTGTCCTGGAAATTATAGGTTTTTGCTTCTAATTCTCCGACCGGGAGTCTGATTTGCAGACCATCAATTCCTACAAGTCACTCTAACCTCAAGCAAATTTCTTTTGTTGGTTTTCCATTTTTCTGGGGCCGTTTCCCATATTTGACCCCCTAGTGGGCGGTTTTCGAGCTAAGTCTTGAAAATTGTAGGTTTTTGCTTCTAATTCTCTAACCTAGTGTCTAATTTAAGGACCGTCAGTTCCTACAAGTCACTCTACCCTCGAGTAAAGTGCTCATGCTAGTTTTTGATTTTTCCAAGGTTATTTCCCATTTTTTATCCCCCGGTGGGTGGTTTTCGAGCCTAAGTATTGGAAATCGTAGGTTTTTTATTCTAATTTTCTAACTGGGAGTCCGATTTGCAGACCATCAATTCCTATAAGTCACTCTACCCTCAAGTAAAGTGCTTATGCTAGTTTTTGATTTTTCCAGGGCCATTTCCTATTGCAACTGGTTTCGAGGGCCATATCTCTAATCGTTGGTGTTGAAAATCCTAAATTTTTAGTGTTTATAAATTTCAACTAGTTATAATGTTAAAATTTCAAGAGAATAATATACTAACCAAGGGGTCACATCCTGCTCTCCAGTAGTTGTGCCATCAGTAGCAGAACTGGTCCCTCTAGAGATGTTGAAGTAGATCGTCGGATCTATCTTTGCCACAGTTACTAGCTATTGAACGAGGGCCTTGAGTGCTACTGTCCTCCTATCTTACTCAGCCTGCCACTTGTCCTGCTTAGCCTGCCTCGGGTCCTGCTCCACCTGCCTCCTAGCCTGCTCAGCTAATTGCTTGCGCAAGGCGATCACCTCAGGACACGCGCCCAAGACTATGTGGAAAATGAAGAGGTCCTCGTGTATATACCATACCCATTCAAGTAACCCGACCTCTTCCCAAACACATCAATAACAATTTGTTCCTCAGTCATAGGAGCTATGACAGAGGGCTACGACTACTCCTCAGTCCGCTGCACCAAGGCCTCCTTCCATTTAAATCAATAAGGGATTTAGAATGCTTTTGTGGTATTATTGATCAAAATTGAATCAAAGATCAAACATACATGTCTTTGCTGAGCCATGTCATTTACCCACTCATTACTCTTTTGCCTGTATTGGGTGTCGTAGAAAAACTAAGTAATAGGCTGCACTTGACCGGCATTCTGTGTCATATGTCATTTGAAATTATTCTGTATTAGATATGAACCTACATATTGATAAATTAATAAACTTAATCAAGTTTCTTCATATGAATATAATTAGTACCATCAGAGACATTCTCGATGCAAATGACCTGGAGCCACTAGTATCATTGTATGGCAGCTTAGCTCAACTCTCTTGAGCCTTCTTCAACTTCACCTACATAAAAGTACAATAATACAATAACTTTCTTCAACAAATCATAACTAATAAAATTACATTGGAATATAATTAGTTGTTGTAGATAACATCCAAATGTTACCCTCCACTGTGGTGACTCCCAGCAATGCGAAATCATTAACTGCTAGTCGGCTAGATCATAGCCCTCTTTCGGGTGGTCCTAGGGTTGGGGAACTCCCTACTCTAATAGCTCGAGATAGTGACTATGCAGCTCATATTTCCAACTCCTATATTAAATCCCACACTAGCGGTCAACGTCTGCCCTATGCTTCATATCGCTCTCGTAGTCCTTTATCTCAAATATTTGCTGCAATTAAGAGTGAGCCCTATAAAGATTAGTAATAATAAAATATAATCCATGTCTTGTAATGACAAGCACAACTATGATTAATTTGGTTGATAATTCTCGTTATAGTTTACCTTAACTAAACCAATGACGACAAGCTTGATTCCACTATCAATCTTATTCCAGCCAAGGGGTTGGACTGGGGCCATCTTTCTAATGACTAACCCAAGATGGTTAACCAGTGATGGTCCAGGTTCCCCCTATGGCCTATGGCTCGAGCTGGGGATCGGAACTGGGATGTTATGATCCAACTTTTTCCTTAGCTTTACTGCTTTCTTTCCTCTTGTAGCGCCCCTTACACAGCTCCAAACCTCCGAAACTAGGGCTGATACTATTAAGATGACAGTGCTAAATGAGTTAGTAAACACAAATCATTAAATTAAGGTGAATTCATGATTTTAAAAGGTCATAATTTCTCACCAACACTGCTACCAACTATATGAGGACTCTGCGGAGGAAGGGACGATGGAGGATGGGTCGGCAAGGGCTCTATGGTAGACGGCTGCATCGGCGAGGGCTATGTGGTTAGAGGCTGTATCGGCAAAGGCTGTCGCAACCTCGGGTGTGCTCTCTGCACGAGCTAACCCAAGTGCAGCTACAATACTCCGCGCACATAGAACCCTCTTCTCCTAAGGCATTTCTACAATCTGGCTTAGAGCAAAGTGATAAGGGAAAATAAATAATTATTAGCAAAAATCAATAATATTAGTAAAGTGAATGCCATCAATTTACATTCAATGGAAATGAAAATCATTTTAGTTTGAGTGTCACTGTCAAAACTAATATTTTAAAGCACATGTCATAGACATTCACAAAAAGATTACCTCATCCAGTTCAGACGAAGATGTCTCGTCATCTACATCATCATCTTGTGGGGAACTATAGTTCTCATCGTTATCATTCCCACTAACCGTTTTCTTTCATTGTTATTTGTCCCTTTACCAAAACTAAATATAGCACATGCGATTGGCAGGAACCCTAGAAATGCAAGTTTATCTACATCCTACTTAATTGTCTTTTTTCTCTTTAATAAATAATTGAATGCTTGCATGTGATGGGACAGCTCTCCTGGTTTAACCAATTTTTTCCCTCCATTTGCCATCGTTTGCAACTATGATATATATAAATAAGAATAAAACGTGAAATATAAAAATGTTCTATCCATATATGAACAAATCACAAGCAAAAATGAAATTGAAGACAATGCCATTCTGTTAGGTAAGATCTTTATTAATTTACTCAATCGTTACATGTGCAAAACTTGAAACAAACACTACATGTCATATTCCATGTCAAAGTCAAACTAACTATTTACATCATTGTCTTCTTCATCTTCATACTCTGCCAATGTTTCATCCTCGTCTTGGCCCTCATCGTCTTCTAACTCATCATTGAGAATGATCTTAGGATCTATATCATCCCTAGAGTATTGGACACTAGTACCATCGACGAGGACTGGGACAATAAATGCCATTTGGTCATGCTGAAATGCATCATTAGGTGCATCATCATCATCATCATCATTCCACTTAGTGGGTACATCCCATATTCCCCGAGGCTTGACCCGTTCTACAACTCTCCAATTTTTCCCTCCATTGGTGTCATTGACGTAAAAGACTTGTGTCACCTGACTTGGTAGGAAAAATGGATCATCCTTACACCAATGACCCATAATATCAATGCTGGTAACATGTTCTTCGATATTTATCTTGTGCTTGGTACTAGTATTAGACCATTCCCATTCAAATAAAACCACTTTACCCCCATGCAAATAGGACAATTCCTAGATTTTGCGGATGTATCCATAGTAGTCATGTTTCTCTCCCTCGTATTCCCCTTCCATAACGAAGCCACTACTCTGACTCCTATGACATGTCTCATGGTCTTTAGTGTGATATTGGACACCATTGCAATCACACCCCTAATACAAATTCACTAGTAATCTAGAGTCATTTGCTAATGACCATATCTCATCAGTAGCTTCTGCTAACCCACTAGTTCGCAATTGATTCATCTATATAAGTAAATTAAGACAAATGTATTACACTAATGTCATTTGAAGTGTAATCCAATAATGTATAGCAATTAAAATGATAATGTTTTATATGTCTTACATGTTGTTTGAACCATTTTGCAAACTCTTTTCATTGTACATGCCCAATTCTCTACCTTTTTTATTTTGTACTAAATTCTTGTGTTCCTTGCTCAAGGTAGCTTTTAGTGAATAAGTAAAAGTAGAGAATAAATCAAAGAGTTAACAAGCAATGCATAAATATGGTTAGATTGAAATACATGCTATAGACACGGCTCCACCTCAGGGGTATTATTCAGCACAAACCAATGAGCCATGTCACGCTCTCCCTACAAAGGATCATGTCCCCTTGCCATCAGTCTAATTAGATGGACTGTTTGTGTGAATACTAATGTCCCTGAGCCACGTTCACTACCATCATCATAACATCCAACTTGATTAGTCTGCCTTAAATACATTGAACAAAAAGTAAGACACTCTTTGATAATTAAGCCTTGGCGATCAAACCTTCTGGCCAAGCTCGGTTGCGAACATACCCTTTTAGGGTCCTCAGAAACCTTTAAACAACCAATGATAACAATTATGATTTTCAATGCAAGGTAATTGCACTAATAAATAATTAATTAATCAATGGTCATTAACTACTACCTTTCTATCAGGTACATCCACCAATATTGCACCGGTCCACCAAGCATGGCCTCACACGATAAGTGCACCAACAGATGAACCGTTACATCAAAGAAAGTAGAAACAAAAATCCTCTCCAACTTGCACAATATTGAAACTATTTGCTCATCTAATTTTTTCAAATCATCGTGCCTCTGCGTTTTCGAGCAGCGGTCTTGGAAAAAAGTGTCAAACTCAACAATGTGTACAAATCTCCTTATTCAGAAATTCACGCATACCAGTAGGAAGGATGCATTGGATAAGGATGTGGCAATCATGGCTATTTAAACAGGATAATTTACCATTTTTCAAGGTTATACACCTTGAGAGGTTCACCGCATAGCCGTTTGGGTATTTGATCGACTTCAAGAATTCATAAAATTCATCTCCCTATTTTGGTTCCAAAGTGTAAGAGGCATGCAACTTCAAGCTGGATCCATCGCCCCTCTCCACTAGATGCAACTCTAGCCTGATGCCCATATTTTTCAAATCGTTTTGTATTTTCTCCATGTCCTTGTTTCTGCCCTCTATGCCCAAAATTGTTCCAACCAAAGCTACACTAATGTTCTTCTCAATGTGCATAGGATCAAGGTTGTGTCAAAGTTTTTTGCACCTCCAGTAGGGCCATTCAAATAGGATGATTCTCTTTGTCCAATTCAGCTTTCCAGAGTCACACGATCTTTTCTTATTCTTGCCAAACTTGACCGGTGCTAGTTCTTCTAGCTGGTCTAACACCTTCTGCATCGGTAAATCCAAAGAATTCTTTTCATGCTTAGGCTGACTGTTGAAGGCCTTGCTTTTATGCCATTAGTGGTTCAATTCAAGCATTTTCGATGGCCAGTGTACCTAATTTTATCTTTCAACTTCACCCCTAACAAGCTATCGTTACATGAGGGGCAATCGTTATAACCTTATTGTACTCCACCCACACAAGTTGCCATATGCAAGAAAGTCATTTATAGTCCACATCATAGCTGCATGCATCTGAAAGGTCTGTTTAGTGAAGGTGTCGAAAGTGGATACACCATTATCCCACAAGTCCTTTAACTCATCAACCAAGAGCCTTAGATATACATCGATCTCGTTTCCCGGTGAGCTTGCCCCTGGAATAAGTAATGACATCATAAAAAATGGCTCCTTCATGTACATCCATGGTGGCAAATCATAAGGCATAAGTATGATGACCACATGCTATAAAAGGTGCTCATATTATCGAAAGGGTTAAATCCACTGGTGGCTAACCCCAACCTCACATTACATGTCTCTCGGGCAAACCCTGGATATTTCTTATCAAATTCTTTCCATTCCACCAAGGCAACCTCGATGTCAATAGGAAGTAACGGAGCACCTTATAAGGGATTTTCTTTTGCTTGCCATCATTGACCTTGTACCTAGGTTCTTGACATTCTAGACATTTATCCAATTGTGCATTCTCCTTCCAATACAACACACAATCATGTTTGCAGACATCTATGTTCTTGTATCCCGTGCCCAAGTCACGTAATAATTTCTTAGCCTCATAAACTGAGGCTGGCACCACATGACCTTCGAGTAAAAAGTCCTTAAAAATCTACAGAACCTTGTCGAATGACTTATTGCTACACCCACTTTCGACCTCCACATGCAATATCTCGATAACAAACTCTAACAGAGTATCTGAGCTCTTGCATCTTGAGTACAGGCCACGCTAGGAAGCCTACAACAATATTTCAAAATCCTGCACATCATCCCTCTCTTAAGTACCTTCCTCCAAGTAAATTCCCCTATGATGGTCCTCTATTAACTCATCGTACATCCCGATTCTCTTCCTATTCATCCTCACTCTCATCCGAATCATTGGGTTGAACTATAGGTTCCCCGTGAGCTATCCACTTTTGGTATGAGACCATTCCATGAATGTGCAAATAACTTCTCACGATTCCATAGTCATGCTTCTGATGGTTACAACAATCATTACATGGGCACCTAATGATTGCTGCATCGCCCGAATTCGCCTTTGCAAAATAAATAAATGACTTCACCCTGGCCGTGTACTTTACACTAAATCGGTTCTAATAATGTAATATCCAACACCTATCCATATCTAACCTAATCACATGCAATTAAAAGTTAGAAATTGCTCCATGTGTGATATCTTTGATAGAGGGTTTCATTTAATGATGGCAAGTCTAATCTCTTGATATCTTTGATAAGGGGTTTCATTTAACAGTGTATGCATTCTAATGAAGCCCATCATACAAAAGTGGTAAGCATTGCTTATTTAGTAAATCCACCTCACACAAACACAAATTTATTTTCCAAAATACTACATGCTTGCAGTAAGCATTGCAACATTAGCCTCTTCAAGAGTTATATCATGTAGTAGATAAGTCTAATAGCACAAAACTTTGCACAATTCCAAGCATACCATTTGTTCTTATAAATCATGACCACAATGTTCTTCCTCCATGCATTTTTCTTTTCGTTTCAAAATTTTGTATAGATAATTTGATTAACCAGTCTTCCAATTTCACCCATCAAAAACAATACTTTAAAAAAATTCTTAAAAAAAGAAGGAAACTAAGCAAAGCATAATGGACACCTACATAAAACATCTAATCGTGAAAATCTAAAAAAAAATTTCTAAGAAAAACAAAAATAAAAAAAAAATTCACCATATTCATTAATCACATCCTGATAATATGCTTAGTGTTCTTGACAAGGGGCCCACTTGTCATGGCTCCTTCGTGGAAGCAATTCTTTAGAGGGAATAAGGGACTATACTCAATTTATGTTCACTCGCATCCCTCTTTCAATGAAACAGTCACTAAAAACTCAGTTTTCTTTGGGCGAAGAATTCCAAGTAAGGTTTATTTCGTTTTCACCTGCCTAAAGAGTTTTTTTTATTACTTCTAGTTCATTTTATTTTTCTTTCTTTTTTTTCTTTTTTATTTTCTTGTGTTGTAAAGTTATGGTTATGTTTAAGGCTAGAGCTTTCAGGGAGCATTTCCACATTACCAACAACTTTGTTGTTACTTTACAATTAGACTACACATCTGTTAAAGGCTGCCCAAAATCCAATGCCATGATATATTTTCAAGTTTTATTCATATTTCTTTGTGTTCTTCTAAATGAAAATTTAGTTGCCGATTGGAGAAAACCATAAAAGAAGGTTGGTTACAACTCAAATTTGATAAAGTTGATGCAAATAAATATAAAAGCATCATACACCTTTCTCAGTTTTTTGGCCAAGATCAAATATAAAAGCATCATCTATAATCATAAAACATGAAAATGTATCAATTTACAAGGTCATAAATTGGCTGGAGGTTCCCATCCTTCACAAAAAGGAAAAAATTACAACTATGATGCTCAAAAATGACCCATTATCCTGCTATCGGCTGTTATACAATATCACAGTCTATTTCTGTTCGTTTGAACAATATGACTGTTATGGGCTGTGCAGTGAGACATTACCTTTGATTTATTTTATTGCTTATTATTGTTGCATGATAGGGTAATGAGGAAGAGACATGGTGTAGGGGACCTTTTGAGATGAATTGGAGGAACACAAAATGTCAAGCAAATCAAATGATCCTATCCATTATTTTATTTTTTCAAATTTTAATTGTTATAACCAATACAAATTCATAAGATTCATTTTTATTGTTGGATAGGCATCATATTGTGAAATTGAAACTTAAGGTATGGATAGGTGTATGAAAATAAAACGCACTCTTTTCAATCAAATATCAATGTATATGAGTACCTACAATGCAATATTGTACTCTAGTTGAGCTGATGATCGACAGTGATATACAATTAACCCATGAATGAGAGAGTGGCATCTGATGTTGCTTTTGCATGGTCAAATAGAATGATTTAATTACTTAATTAATTGTTCATTGCCTTTAATTTTTAGGTCAACTGTTTTTTTTTTTTTACATGCATAGATGAGTAAATTAAGATGAAGTAGATGTTTGTAGTAAAATCCTTAGTTGGATAAATGTAGACTGTGATACAATGTCATAGTCTACATTTCATTAGCATTTTGGAAATTTATTCAATTTTATGTTAAAATATATGTGTCTTAACAAAATTTCTCCCCTTATACATACCAACTATGGTTTTGTAAAATTCTGTTATGCCCTCTAAAATTCTCAAGGAAAAATAGAAGAAGAAACCAAGAAAACAGATCTCCATTGATGCAATAAATAACAGAGAAAATATAAAAAAAAGTGAAAATTCATCGAGAGAGGGGAAAACACACAGACCTCCAGATTTTCTCTTTCTTACTTCTCTTCTCCTTCCTTTTCTTGGACAACAATGAGAGAGCAGTGCAGAGACAGAGGTAGCCAATAGAGGGGGAGAGGGAGAAAGCAGTGTGTAGAGGCTTCTTATGCTGGGATCAGAAAAGAATAGAGAGGCAGGGATCGCAGAGGCAATAACAGCGGATTGTAAAGGCACCAGCAGCAGATTGTAAAGTGAGAAAAAGAGGAGCATAGCAAGGATCAGAGGATTACAGTGGCAGCAGCAACGGATTACAGAGGCAGCGGCAGTGGGTCACAGATCGGAGAAAACGAGAGAGAGAAAAAGATCAGAGAAGCGAGAAAAAGAGAGCAAGAGTAAGCAGAGAGAGCGAGAGAGAGAGAGAGAGAGACCCATTAACTTTTGCTGCTCTAGGTTTTGAAAGTGCCCTGAGCTAGAATGCAAGAAGCTGAGTATGGAGCCATAGGTAATTCAAAGATATTTAATGCCAGCAATGTCATTTAGATGTCGAGCTACGTACATCAAATATTGGGTATTAGTCGTACATAGACTTCTTACTTAGGTTGTCTTTTATTAGCCATTTCCCCTTTGGGCTATAGTTAAAGTACTTTCATAATTGTAACTTCAGCATTGTGGGTAATGTCATGTCCTGGTATTGTTTAGCACTATATCTTGTGACTTTATGATTTTCAAGTCTATGGAATTAAGATATTTGGTAAGTATGATATAATCATCCGAATGTGGTAAGGAATCTAACGGCCGGAGACTTTGGGTCACAAAGCCATGTAAGCTTCCATGGTTTGTCATTGCAAGTGATGGCACTTCCATATCCTCACTCACGTGAATCCCAGGGTTTAAAATGCACAAACACCCTCATTAACTTCTAACTGACGCCTTTGTCTGGATAGCTGTAGTAATCCTAGGTGGTAGGTGGGGCATCACACTTCTCTTTCTCCCAGATCCAATTGATATAGATACTCCAAAAAAGTGGAAAAAAAGGAACGAAAAACTCCAACAAAATCATCATTGGATTCCAAAATGATTACAAAGACCTTACTAAAGGTGACACTCATTCCTAAACTCTTATGTAAACTAATTAACCTAGTTTTAGTAAGTTTACACCAAAGACTAAATAAAATAGAAAACTTAAAGTCTAAATGGTGATGTTTGAGTTCCTGCTACATGTGTGGTTAAGATGACTTCCTTAACTAGATAGAAACTTGACATGTGCCATATGCATCTCAATGTTGTATTCTTTATTCACCCGTACTATTGACATGTAAAAAGTTCAGGAGAAAACCACAAGCAATTGAGCAAATCAAAAGGCAAGTCAAACTCAAACATGACTCAAACTTAGCAAAAGCAAAGCACAAATAGCTAAAGGACAAAGCCTAAGAAGACACCTTGAAGTTTGAAAAAAAAACAACTCAAAACAAAAAGGAAAAAAGTACATACTAGTTGATCAAGTAAAGTAGTGGCGGAAGGTATACTAACCACTTGAATAAGTCAGTAGCCAAAATAACAATGGCCGATAGAGGAAAGTGACTGGCTGACAAATATAAATTTTGATAGCTCATTGAGTAACCTATTAAGATCTAGTCAAATCATTCTAAGCTAATTTTGAGGCTAATTAACATGATTCAAGGATGAAGATAAAGCTACCACCGCACAAAGCTGACTGTGGGAAGGTAGCCAAACACACAAATGGATAGTTGGCTACCCCACTACAAATCAAATTTTTGCTCAATCTTCTTCCAGCCACAAATGATTGGAGAAAACTCTTGGAAACTATAAATACTGCCCTTGGGTGACCATTCTAAGACACAACACACTGGTGCAAAGCAAAGACTCTTCAAATTCTCCTAAAGAAAATTCTGACATTTCAAATTCTTTAGGTTCAAGCTTTGACTCCCACAGCAAAGTAATTGATCTTTTGAAAATAATTTGAAAAATAGTGCCTTGGTTCAGAAGAATCTCTAAAAAAGACAAGACTTTCTTTGTTTCATTCGATAAGGAGTTGATGGATACACGGCACAACTATGGCCAACCTACTTGTATAACACGATAAGCGTTCCATGGAGGTAACCATGACCGTAGATCCTTCATTCTAACTGCCCTTGGAATTCTACATCCAAGGAAAACAGGTAATAGGTTGTGAAGACTGCTCCATCAACTAAAAGTACAAAAAAGCAGCATACATCTTCGGATCAGTCTCCTTTGTTTTTTTATTTTATGTAAATTAAATTTTTTTAAGTGTTGAGGGGCTATGATAAAAAAAATAAATGTAAAAAACTTGCAACTAGGAAGTTAGAACATGAAAGAACCCACCAAAAAGAAAAGAAAAGAAAAGAAAAGAAAAACATGGAATTGAAAAGGTCAAAAAGTTCAGCACTCTTTCTTTCTATTCTGCATCTTTCCTTCATCAATTTAAAAAAGGGTTGAACAGAAAAGATTGAAACCATCTGTAGGAAAAGAAAAGAAAAACAAGCCAATTAAAAGTTCTAGTTTTTTCAACACTTAATGAAAAAGAATTTGCATGGAGAGTAGCTGACCCATGCATGTTTTGGCTACCCACCCAAAAAATGATGGGATCTTCCCTTGGATTTGCAAATTTTGATGAAATCCACTCAGGTGGCAATGATCCACCTCAATGTTAGACCAAGTGGCGTGGTGAACATTGATTCGCTACAGTCCTTGGAATAGACAAGGTCCATGGGGCTAGTTGAAACTAGTTGCACTTTGGCTAAACTATGCTAGATTTGATCTTTCTTTTCCACTTCGGGACAATTCTTTCACATCCAAAAGATGTGATGAGGATTGGGAAAAGAGAAAGAAAGAAGTAATATCATTAGTTTATCTAAACGGTGTGGTGAACAAAAATTTGCTGTAGTCTTTGGAATATACAGAGTTCATATAACTAGTTCAGGCTAGTTGTCTTAAACTTTTACATGTCAATCAAACCAAATAGGACCGAACCCATGCTCTTCCCGTTACGGGACTATTCTTTTTGCATCAAAGCGCGAATGGATTGGAAACAAAGAGAAATGGGAAATAGTAAAAATATTTGTTTAGCCAACTTGTTTTCCAGGACTGGTGGCCACCTTTGTAATCATCTTCGATGCAGCAAAGGAGCGCTCATTCTATCTCTCCCTCACCTGTACTTAGTTTACACCAAGTAAGCCCATGTAGTTCACCAAAGCATGACTATGGTATCAGTTACCAAAACAACTGGGACCCAGCCACCAGCTCAGCAAGAGTCCTAGTTTCCTAAGGACCTATGCAATCCGTAGCTAACATGGCACCATCGAGACCCCATGTTCCAAAGAACACGGGCCAAGTGGCTAAGTACATCCATATACCCCTTTGGAGTCCATCTTTAGCCCAAGAAGCAACTCAACAGAAAATGGATGACCACAGAGCAAAGAAGCTACTTCACCAATCTCCCCATCTCCAAGGACGCGAGCAGGGCCAGAGTGACACAATTCACCCCAAAAAAGACATGGGCACAGAAAAGGGCCCAACAAGAATCCATAGTGCCCGAATGTAGCACCTAGTCTCCTAAACCTCGAAAGACCCAAAAAACTCCGTAAACTGAAGAGCACTAGGGAAGGGTTGAGGGCAACTCTTTCTAACATTTAGCCTGAAATGGGATGCAACCAAAGTCCCAAAGGACTAAACCAACTGCTCAGCAAAAATGCTGGGCATAACACAGAAGGAACCAACAGAACAAGGTAGTAACCGTTGAAATTTTATCACTGCTAGATGCTAAAAACACATGGTGGCTAAATTTCAATCAGTAGATGGAATTCTAGAATCAGAAGCACTCTTTACACCTCTCAATGTGGTCCAAAAATGGATAATGACGAAAATTGACCTAGACATTGCACCAGTAAATACGATCCAACCCGAGTCTGTAGAATGGGTCACTAGAAGCATGGCTCGAAAACTGGCCACCCTCTAGCTTAGAAGACACTTCAGAAGGCCATGTTCGAATGGACTACAACTCAAACAACTGTACTAAAAGCATCACTACCCGTACCTTTTCCTTGGCTAAACCCACCAATATTCGGTCTTCATGGCCAAAGGAAGTGGGATGAATCCAAAAGATGAGGAGGAAAACGAACGAGCCTCCAACAATGATGAAGATGAGGAGGTTGACCTCAATCATTTGGTCAAACATTAGGGGCAGTGGATCGACCAGATTACCGCTCAACTACAAGTCTTGGTAGAAAGGAAAATGGCGTCAGATGACTCTAGTCACTAATGCAAGTCGACCAAAAGCATAGCCCACAAAGATAAGGATCCAGAAGATCAGATCATGGCCTAAATCAAGGCCTTGGTCTAAAATACACCGCAAGTAGGGACCTCAGGGGATCACTCCTCCAATGGTAGTCAAAAAGTCAACCCTAATAAACCATTGACGCAAAAAGAAATAACTAACATGATGACTAAGTTAGAAAGAGAAAACAAACTGAAGAAAAAGGGGATGTTACCCAACTATCCTCCTGAGTTTGATCTAGTCCCATTCCCTAAAAATTACAAACAACAAGCCTTCCAAGCTTATGCTAGAAAAGGGTTCGCGCATTAGCATTTGGTGCACTTCAAGGCCTTACTTGGAAGTCTACCAAACATAGATGCCTTGAAGATCCACGCATTAGCATTTGGTGCACTTCAAGGCGTTATTCGGAAGTCTACCAAACATAGATGCCTTGAAGATCGACCTCTTCATCGGTGCCATCAAGGGAATTGCTTTTGATTGGTACAAACAATTGCCTAATTATTCTCTCACCTCGTGGACTGTACAAGAAGAAAAGTTCTTAATACAGTTCCAGGAGGAAAACCAGGCAATAACTCTCATCTTCCTTAGCGACACCAAGCAGAAGAATGATGATTCTACCTAGGCCTTGATCAACAAGTGGAGGGCACTGTCATATAGATGCATGGAACCAGCATCTCTAAAATCTTTGGTGGACATGTGCATGGATAATCTTAAACCCAAGATCAGTGCCATGATGATGGGTTTGAAAACTAAATCACTCTCAGACTCATTAAAGCAGTCGTCAGGGTAAAAATGTCCATAGAGAGCTGGACAAGAAGGAAGGAAAAAGAAGTACTACCACCACTTTAAAGATGCCAAGGAGCGAGAGAAAGAAAGAGCAGTTGTTCATTGTTCAGACCTCCAGAGCACCATGTAAAGCATAGAGCCCGACACATGAACAAGCTTAAAAGAGGACTATGAGAAAAGGAAGAATACAAAATATCGCTTTGATAAAGATATCAAAATCAACTTTTGATCCTTAGTCGAAAATGGGAATATCAAACTTCCTCCCTCCAAAAGGCCAAAACAAGAAAAAAAAAAGTTGATGATCCCAATTACTTCACATATCATAGGTTGGTTTAACATTCATTGAAAGACTATTTCATCCTCAACGAGAAGATCAATGAAATATGAAAGAATGGGATTATCAGCTTTGACCAAAAATATGCTCATGCGTCTTTCAACATAATATCCTTCGAGTAATTTGAACCTGTTGCAATTTCACACCTCCAGCAACAAAAACAGTGGAATCTCAGGTCATGAACCAAATCTAACACAAGAATGCCTTGATACCCATCAAGACCTACTCTAGAGAATAGCTTTTTTTTCATCTTGATCTAGTCAATGATGAAGACTAGGAATTGGTTAGAAAGCCACCTTTAAAAAAATAAAAAAAGGAGAAAAGAAGAGCTAGAAAGGCAGCCCATGAGGTCTAAACACTTATGGCAATCAAAGGGTTGAAACAACCCCAGAAGAAGAGTCTTCCTCCCCAACTTCCAAGAAACCGTTCACACTAGCAGACCATGATTCAAATTCATGACAACGATGAGGAGGATCCATAAATCTCCAATTGCAACTAGGTATCTAGGGCTGACTATCCCTCTGATTCTGAGAAGAAGACAGAACAATTGTACCTTCATGGGATGACCGGAAGATAAAGAATACATGTCTGACGAAATCTTAAATGAAGATGAAATCTTCTACCTTGAATGCTAAAAGTAATTGTGTCCTTCTACAACCCTAATACACCTATAGAAATAGATTGGCTTGTTAAAAAAAGGGTCAAGGCAAAAGATTCACCAGAAAGAAATGCTAATTCCCACCTAATCAATTGGCTAAATCAGCAATTCAACAAAGTTCGCCAAAATAGTGAGCTTTAAGCTTAAGAAGGTGCATTGCAAGACCTAGATATTGAGGAAAAAGTGCGAGTAACACCAAGCTTTATGGTGGCCAGCCCTTGTCTACCCTCAAACTACAAAGATACAAGAAACGAAGGGACTAGTACAGGTCTGTCGGAAGTAGAAGAAGTCTTTGCCACTCAAAAGACTCCAAGAGCAAAAGAAAGCCCAATCCGAGAGGAAGGGACCTGGTCAAGGAGAAATTACAAGGATAAGTATAGTCAGCCATTTGCTTCTTATGTAAACCCCACACAAAGGAGCACTAATGTAAATATACTCAAAAACCATAATGAAAACTAGCTAGGCACCTTCAAGTATAATCTTGTAGAGCATTTGAAGCACATTCGATCATGCCTACATATCCTTGACTTACTGCAAATGTTAAAGGATACTTGTGACAACCTAATATAAGAATTACAGGCACTCAATCAAGAGAACCAAGCTCATGTGGAGTAGATCCACAATATTGAGAAAGACTATCAAAGCCAAAAGATAGAGAAACCAAAAGGATGTTAGGAATGCCTTTCCATCTAAAATGCAACTAATGCAATGGTCTCCTTCTCAAAAAAAGACTTGCTGCTAGGTGAAACCAAGCACACTCGGCCCTTTACTTAATAGCACGTGTGAAGGAAATACCAATGCCAAGATTGCAGATCGATCCTAGGTCAGCACTCAACCTCATCACCATAATAGCTCTACAAGAGTTGGGCATCCCAACCAGCAAGTTGTTTAGCACAAACATATCGATCCAAGGATAGGATAGGGAGTGCAAAACCCATTGGAAAAACCCACATCAAATTCCAATTAAGGGACCTAAAATCTCAAGGCATGCTACAAATCATCAAAATAAGAGTCTATTACAACATATTGTTGGGGAGATGATGGCTACATGATTACAATATCATTCCCTCTACATTGTATCAATGACAATTGAAAATTACATCGCATCTTTGAAGAAAAACAACCTTTCACAGATGCAGTTCTATATGAGGAAGAATCGGAGGATTTGAAATCAAAGAAATGTAGAGGCAGAGCACCTTGAACGGAAGAATCAACAAACATTCCTCAAGAGAAACCAAAAAGCAAACCCTGAAGAGTTAGATTCGAAGAGCAACCGACGGTGACCAAAGACAAAGGCAGTCCGTTGGTTATCCTAGTAATGGCCATTTGAGATTACGCCTTCATGATCCATACTAAAAGGTATAACAAACCAATCATAGTGATAACATCACAAAAGCCAGTATCTACCACCTAATTAGCTAGAGCCAGTAAGAAAATAATGAGCCACTGCTTAATTTCATAAACAGATTGATGAAAATGGCTGAAAGGGCTGAAGACCCATGCTCAAAGCAAGTTAGTCATACTTGGTGCTAGCATTTGCTCCAAAGCCACATTCTTTCCAAGATGATCGGAATGAAAATTGAAACCCTTGATCAGTTGGCCAAAATTGATACAAAGGTAGAAAAAAACCTTCTACAATCAAGCTTTCCAAATTATCACATTGATTATGAGGAGAGCAGAGGAATAATAGGGCAAATAGTCAAACTAGGGATGCTATTCCAAGTAAAACAAGAGCGAGGAGAATCATCTCCAAAATTCATCACCAAGTGGATAGACTTGGCCAATCAATGTACCAAGACACCTTCACAAAGAACTTGCATGGGCTTATGCCAGCAAGGGCTCCATATGTACATCCAAAAGGGTATGATTGGTATGGACTTCCAATCATATGAAGAACTATCCTCAGTAGCTACAAACATCGAAAGAAGTGCTGCCATTTGATTAGAAGGTTGAAATGATGCTACTCAACCTTCGCCGTGTCCACTACATATGATTCTAACATTTAATCAGAATACAATGTAGATGACTGCATAGAAAAGGAACCATCAAACCAAATTCTAACTTTGCATCCATGGCCGGTTCCGGCCCATATGTTGGTCAGACCAGCCAGTTACAATCCACACCTGATCATTTTCTCCCGAGCGTATGATCGTGGCTTAAAACATCCCCTTGAAGAAATTACAAATCGAGGACAATTAATGTTCAACCTCTATAGATGGCAAACCCATCAAATAATAAAGAAAATAGGTTACAATTTCAAAAGAAGGGCTAGGCTAGGGAATCAGAAAGGTCTCCTCATCCTTTATGATGACATGATGCCTGAACAGTGGGATGCATACAAATAAGAAGGCCACATCGATGCCCACACATACAGCTTAGGATATGGTTCTTACAACAACATCTCTGTAGAAATCCCCAACCATGATGAAGAGGTCGTTGCATCCTCAGGTAGAAGCAGTTCAGAAGAAATAGTCATGGCTCATGAGCCAGACGACTGGGCTTTCTTCTAACATGGTAGAGAAAGCGTTGATGATTATACCACTCCTCTGCAGGCAGCATAGCCTGTAGATGAAGAAATAAACGACAAAGGTCAAAGGGAATGGGATCATCTAGCAATAAATGGAGATGGGATCATCTTGTACTAAATGTAAAATCAAACAACTAGTAAAAACAAACCTTTGGAAAGGGATAATGTTGGTGGGAGCTACTAGGATCCCTAGACATTGCATACAGATTACTAGGGAAATAACTTTAGATGATGATGATTCAACAACCATACCTGCAAGATCTCTCTGATTTGATCTCGATGATTCAACCCAAAAAGCTCAAGACTTTTTATTGTATTCCTTTATGCATGAACTCACACTAGGTTGTGGGCCTCTTCTACGAATTCTCTTTGCTCTCAAAAATGAGATTTCTCTTGTCTCTTTCTTAGTGAGAAATAGGCCATATTTATAGGCTACAAGAGGGACCTTAAGAAGGAAATAAGGAATAGACTTCTTATGGAAATAAGAAGCCCTAATTCAACCCAAATTAGATTCGTAGTTCCAAAAATTACAATTTAGTCTACTAGAGAATTATAATTGAACTCCTGCCTTTATTTTCAAAATTATATTTTGAGCTTCTGGTTCATAAATGCTTTTTAATCTCCCCATGTTAAGATTTTATATATCCATTGATTAAATAATTACTAACATCTATATTTAATCAATATCGATATAATTTTTTGAGACCTTATACTTAACTTATTTGATATGTCGGACACAAAATCCACCTACTAGGTTTGATATAAGCAAAACTTATAAACTTTATCAAGGGGATATCATTAATCCCTATTATGGGACGTGGATTCCATCAATAAACTAATATCCACCATATACGTAGTATAGTCATTCAATTTACTAAGATTATTAACCCATAAAAGGTCTCAATCTTTTGTAACTCAAAATGCCAAATACTAAATGTCTACGTCTATTATTTATATCGGGATTAAGAATACAAGTACTCATAATAATTATTTGGATGTTAATCATCTTATATAGTCAATATAAAAATATTAAATCCAAAAGCGGTCATGTTCAATACACAAAGCATACTGGCATAACTAGTTGAAACTGTACCATTTCCTGCAACCAAGACTAGCCTGCTCAAACATTATGATATAATTGCACAGATCGTGTGTCCAACTCCATTTAGATTGTGTACAACAATAACTTATATTCTATAAGAACAAAAAAATAAGTCTTCCGTATGTAAGTTAAACTCTACACACAAACTTGTCTACTTTATAGGATAAATGACACAGACATTCACAATAAAAAAACAATGCAACTATTTGCTCATACAAATTCTCATTAAAATGAAAAGACAAACTATACTAATAAATAAATCGGTCAAAGAAAAATATATAAAAGTATGCTTTTAGTATAAATTTCCAACAGCCTTGGCTCAAGCCAGAAATGACATCCCAAAGGAGTTTGCGGAGTTGGAAGCTTTTGGAAATACCGTGGAAGAACCTCCTCCTAACCCTCTGACTGAGTATCAAGTCCAAGAGATCAATCTAGGAACCCTAGAAAATCCTTCTCCCACATTTGTAAGTTCAAAAATAAAAGGAAAATAGCTTGTAGAGTCTATCAATTTCTTGCATGAGTTTGTAGACTATTTTATGTGGACCTATGTAGAAATGCTTGGACTTAACCAAAGAATCATAAGTCGTAGGCTAAACATCGCTCTAGATATAAAGCTTGTAGAATAAACCCAAAGGTGGACCAAGCCTAACAAGATGGACAAAATTGAAAAAGAAGTCCAAAAGCTCAAGGATTTAACTTCCTCCACGAGCAACAACACCCAAATTGATGTAGTCTCAGTCACAAACAAAAAAAATGGTCAGATTAGAGTTTGCATCAACTTTAAAGACCTGAATAAAGCATACCCAAAGGATGACTTTCCATTACCCATTCCAGAGATCATGATAGATAATACATCTAAATATGAAAATATGTTTTAGGGTCAAATTTGGTTAGAAAGATAGGCTAGCTTTGACCTGGACAGAGTGTAGAGTTGATTGAGAATTCAGCGACTAGGTCGAGCTGAATATGCCGTCTGAGCTAGATTTAAGGGCCTTGCTAGAATTGCTAGCCATGCTGGGGACAGCGTAAGCATGGGTCAGGATTGAAAAGTCGAAAAGAACAACGTTCTTACTTTCTTTTCCATGTATTTTTCTCATTTATCAAGAAAAGGGTCAGGATCCACTCCACACAGCTTGATGCCCTTTTTTCTAGGTGAACAAATGTATTATCCATTTTCTTCATTTGATCAATTTTGTTATAGGGGTATGGTTTTTCAGTTCAAGTATCAAATGAACCCACGTAGAAAATCATTTCATCAGAAAATTTTCTTGCTTACTCCCTAATATAAAAAAAATGATTACTAGTTAAAGAAAAAAGTAGCTAAAATTCAAAACTATATTTTCCCTAGTAAAAAAAATGAGAATTTCATAAGAATAAGGGGCTTTGATCATGCAGGGACCTTATGGTTTGAAATTCTCGCGCCACTCCTTAATGTTAAAACTTCTCCGATAGACGTTCATACACAAAGTGCACCTTACAAAATGATGAAAAACTGCAATATGAATAAAGACTCACCCTTTTTTCTTCTACATTGAGAATGTACTATAGTAGTAAGGATCCAACCCTAAATTTAATAATGATAAATTAAATTTATGTACATTTGTGTGTTTCTATGGACTCCATTTCGTGCATTTAGTGAAGGCTAAGTCTCTCCTCAGCTCATGCAATTATCAACTCAACTTGCAGATGAGATAGTGGGTCTATCTATTGATCCATTTAAGTGGACCATAAAACAAAGATTCCCCCAATCACTATTCTCAGGGTTTGGCTCCCATCTAAATGAATTAGACCATTGGATCAACTGTATACTTATTATAGATGATGAAAACTTGTCATTCAATGATCTAATGGTAAGCATGATAATCCCAGTTGTCATGGCCGAAATCTAAGCCCCTCAAATCCCATGTCATAAATAATAAGCATCAATTCCATATTCATAAATCAAACCAGCATTGTCATGTCCGCAAATTGGTTTACCCTAATGGTCCCAATTTTAAGACGTGACTAGTGTGTAAATGCAGGTCATTTTGACTCATACAAAATTTTACCTGCGAATTATGCACACAGGATAACTACGTTGAGGATAGAAATAAACGTTTCATCATAATTTAGAATTTTGGTACAGATGCATAATGAAGAATGATATGGTTATATCTTATAAGTAAACAGAGCGAATACATACTCAGAATATTTACAACCCAAAAGTCTTTGAGTTTATAGCTTAAAAGAAAAATGTTTTACATACAATCACAAAATAAAAGCCCAAGATAGGATCTATAAGATGAATGCATCCACAGGAACACTCCCAGTGACTTAACTCTCGCATCCAATGACTATGCAATATCGTCAAGAGCCTAATCACTGAATCCCGGTGCAGTCTCCTCGATCACGTCAGTCTTGTCAATAGTGGTGTAGGTACTGTCCCCTCGAACGCCAAATGTTAAGTCAGAAACTAAGAAAGTAAATAGGTATAAAAAACATATACATGATATATATTTATTATAAACAAATGAAAAGTCATAAATCAAATAAATAATTAAATATCATGCACGAATGTATGAGACATATGAGAATCAGAAAAGGACACATCTAATAGGGATCATAATAAATTAGCATTTAATCCACATCCCTTACATTCTCTCAAAACAATTGTAACTACTGTAAAGAAAGCATGAATCATAACAAAGCATATCCAGGATACCCAGCAGATTTCATAATGTGGTCATCTTACTTATTTAGGGGGTAACTGGAGTATAATTACCCCTAGTCAGGGACAAAGTTGCAGCTAGCTATAGCATAGATACAGTCTATCGTCACGGCATCTAGTTACAGTAACACCGAAGGTAAGTGATGTCCACACAGGAATAACATACAGGTAAAACAGATTCATTTTAAATGAAAATGGACTTATTTAAAAAAAAAGATTTAACTTGAAGTGCCAATAGGGTTGTCAAAGGGCAGGGCCCAAGCCAAGGCTGGGTAAGCCGGGGTCAAGCCAAAGCCCTCGGATTCCTTGGCTCGCCTACAAACCCGAAGCCCTTACCATATTCTAAGGACCAAAGCCAAGCCAGGGGTGAAGGAAATATTTTTTTACTATTATTACATATAATAACTTTTCTATGCTATGATGCTAACCCTTTTTTATTGGAGATAGGGACAAGTACAATGAAAAAGTTAATATTTTTGTGAAACTTCTAAAATAAATGCACGAAATAAGTTACTTTTTTCTCATATAAAAAATATTATTTAGGATTAAATGAAAAAAACTAATTTGAGTGTATAGTGAACTGAAATTAGATTATGGAAGACACTATTAAATACCTTAACATACTAGCAGCAGTTATACAGCCTAAGTAATATATTTGGTTTTATTTGTCATTAAGATACTAGTAAGATTGTTGTAGTTAAAGTTCCGCTAATAGTTCATGTACTACTTTTTTTTTTTTTTGTAATATGGACCATCAGATCTTGTTTAACAATTCTCGTATGATTCAATTAGATTTATTTCAAATAGGCATTTGACCTTTTTCTAATAAATTATTTAGCATGTGTGGTTAAGATAAACATTACAGCACTTTTGAATTAATATTAACCCTAACTTGTAATTCATTGAAACATCACCATTAGATTTTATAATAAAGTAATTAAACTTTGACTACTGAAGATGATTGGATACATGAGTCATAAAAGCAAGGGAATATAAAGAAATTTGCATCAATCAATTGCTAGTGGATAAAACTCAACCCCACTCAAGGAAAATTTTGATAACTATGCATCTAAACTCTAAAACTTCAGTAGTTTACATTTGTAAAAATTGATCTAATGACAACATGAATTCTCTTTTCATTGAAGAATATTTTCAAGTTAGGCAAACGTAAAATCAAGCATACTATTCAAAAGAAAACGTATAATTAAACATAGATACAATATTTTGATCTATGAGGATATCCATAAAACAATTACCTAAGATTTGGTAAATATTGTTTGACAAAATATTAAGTCTCTATTATTAATTGCTAATTAGAGTTTCTGTATATTTTTTGGTAAAATCCCTACATGTTATCTATTATTTATTTTACGTACTAATAGACAAAGGGTTGGGCTAGCTCGAGCCAAGCTATAGCTTAGCACTCAAGATTACGGACTTTCTAAAATTGGGCCTTCCCCTACCGTTAGTCTTTAGGGCAAGCAGAGTCGACCAAGCCCCCCATTAAAGGGCCAGATTGATAGCCCTACATGCCACATGCAAATGTCATGTTATCTTAATCTTAACAAACTTTTTTAAATAAATATAATTTAAAATATCAATAACAAGGTAAAAATATGAGAACAAATCATAGATATACTAGGTTGAAAATTATAGCACATGACCATAAAATGAAGGTCATTCCTATAGTCTGGATTGCCCAAAAGCATCATTCATCAATATTGTATTGTTTAAGGGAACATTTGGAAAACAAAGAAGAATGCTCTATTTAGAGGATCCTTTCCATCTCCTAGATCAAATGTATCTTTAAAGAGGATTTCTGAAGAGAGTTTAGGTTTGGTAAATGGAGAGGATTCCTACCATCTATGGATGTGTGATCCAATGGTTTTTTTTTTTCTAATTTTTGCAAAAACCATGAAGAATCAAGGGCTAAGCTTTTACCTCATATGCAGCCTTGGCTCTCTAGAGAATTTGAAACGGGAATAAGGAACTAGTATTTTAGGCTCTACACTTATTCATAAATATCTCAAAATCCATGATGGATCAACAACTAAGAATTTATCTAATAGCCATTGCAGACATTCTAATCATGCTGAACCGTTCAAAACTTGATTGTAGAACCCAAAAAGTAGGTTTCCAAAATAAAAAAATGTGACCTTAGTTTTGCCAATTGTGGAATACAAAATTGCCTACCTTGAGTTTTGATTTTGAAGGTATATTCAACAGTGGATATGTTTTCTTCCATATTTCTCAAGATCCATGATGAGTCATTCTTTAAAATTTGACCCCAGAGCCGTTATAAGCATTATGAAAAGACTAAACTGTATGTATTTTGAAAAAAGGGGCCCATAAAGTCCAGATAATATGATCAAACAATCTAGGCCTTCTTACAAATATCTCTAAATATATCATGAATCAACGGATGAATTTTTCTCTATTAGCCATTTTGGACTTTCTAGATGTGATTTATGGTTTAGATCATGTTTATGGGACTCATAAGATAGGTTTCCAAAGAAAAAAATGTAAACCCATGTCATCGTCAGTTTCACTATAGCAACGCATTTCCCTGCATCTGTGGATTTGCATAATCGATTGGGGGAGAGGTCGGATAAACAAAATATTCAAAACTGCAAAGAGCCAAAGTCACTTCTATCATTTTCTTCTCTCTGCCAAACAGGAAAAATCCATTGAAAAGAGGAAAACCGAAAGAATTCCATAGCATGGACATTTACCAAAAGGTCATTATCATTGGTTTTAGTGATGTTCATTTGATATAAAGGACCTTAAGATAACACATTGTTGATTAAACAAAGCTATGCAACTTTTTAGGCAATTTGTAGGTCAATGCTAACTTTAACCTTCACCTACTATAGTCCTACAAAAAATTAGGGCTGTTTAAGTATACCTTTCAAAGCTAGAAAACTAGGTTCAATATTAAATTGGGAATTAAGGTGTTCTACTCTAAGCTTTTGCGATTAGCCGTAAGGTTCCAATCCTGAAACTAGCTTACAACTTGAATTTATGGTGTCTACAAGGTTATCCGTAAATTGTTTGAAAGATAGCTTCATGGTGAGCCTACGGTTAGCCATAGAGCAAAATTGTCCAAATTTTAGTTTTATCTATATAATTAGTGTACAATTTACGATGGGCTTACGGTTAGCTAGAATTATTTATGACCAGCCGTAAAGCTTCATAAACTTATAACTCAATTTTCAAACGCTTTATTTTTTAAACTAAATCTCATATATTTCCAAAGACTTTCATTCATATGGTATGGTAACAACTGATGATTTTGGATTTACGAGATCCCGACATGTAGCCAAAGATTTATTTGCATTCCAGTAATTGGGAAGCATCATGGATCTCTTCACTCTATTGTACCTATGGGATGCAATATAATGCAGACCCTAGGGCTCCCATATTCCTTATATCGGCTAATCCCAAAGAGTTACACTTTTTAAAAATTTCTTTGCGAGAAACCCACGCCCTACTAATCTGGTTGGAAGTATTATTTGTGGGTCTATATCAAGTCTTTTATTTATAGTGGGATACTAATTTTATGATGGCCACTACCATGCTTGATCTAATGTGGAACCCATGCATGTGGGCCATTAACAAACTAAATCCTTCAAAATGCAAGTCTTCTCCTTTACTAAATATATCCAAAATTTACTTCAGTTGAAGTTGGTTCACCATGAGCTTGAGCATATAACTTATAATGTGATCAATGCAATCTCCTAAGGTGGGACAAACTTTTATTTGAGTGAAGTTTGGGGATGCCCCACACCAAAAGAGGACATTCATTTTGGGTGGTTCCAAAATTCAAAAGTCATGGCCTACATATGCAGTTTTATGACCCACACAACCCCTCCCCCCCCCCCCCCCCCCCAACCACACACACAACAAAACATTGAATGATAGGAACGGTATTCCTGTGCAGCCCAAAACTGTTTCTAATTCCCCCAACACTGAATATTAGGAACGGTATTCTAGTGCAGCCCAAAATTGTTTCTAATTAGAAATGGTTTAAAACCATTCATGGTCCCAAAAAAAAAACACTATTTCTAAAGCAAAAACTAACCTAGGCAAACCCCTTTCTTAAAAGAGAATTTTCTTAAAATTAGAAAGAGTTATGAATCGTTCCAAACGAATCTAGGAATGGAGGACTATTTTACTCTGAAATACAAATTTAGACTGGTTTTAAACAGTTCCAAAAAAAAAAATCAAACCGTTCAAAGAGGATTTAGGAACAGTTCAAAACTATTCCTAAAAGTTAAGGACACTCCTTTAGAAATGCTTCGAAACCATTTCAAAATCATTTGGGATCCACTTAAAACCGTTCCTAATCACAATTTTTGTTGTACTACTCACTCACTCAAGTGAGACACTAAAAGGGTCTATTTTTTTGCATTTGGGGAGGAATAGAAGTGGAGTAAAATGTTACATTAGGATAATGTTAAAAGAAAGGGGTGAAATAAATACAGGAGGTGAATTACTTTTTGTGTTTTTAGATGGTTAATGTGAAGTAAAAGAATTTAAATTTACATTTAGTTGGATAAAGAGAATGGGGAATGAGTTACTCCACCCACTTTATTACGATATCTCCGAGTAGCTGTGGGAGAGAAAAAGTAGAGCTGGAGTGACTACCAAGTAGATAGACAAATTTACTTTACTTGTCTAGTTCAATGCAAATAAACACTTCATAAGGTAGGTCTATCAATTTGGCCCTTTGACAAGGGATCTTGGCTAGGCCCAGCCCTTAAAAAGCCCCTAAATTGAGTGCTTTCATTTTTTTCAAAAATCCTAAGGGCTGGGCTAGGAAAAAATTTTGCAAGCCCTCTATTTTTTAGGGCCAGGCTAGGACAATATCAGGCCTAGCCCAGCCTGGCCCTTTTTTTTCTTTATTTTAAAATATATATAATTTTATATATAGTGTAATTATTTTTAGCAAATTATATGCATTAAATGAATATATAAGAGTGCAAACAAATGAAACTCTTACTATTTTAGAAACCTTTTTGAGGACTATTGTACGAGATTAGGTAATAAATCTAGTTCAGAGAATGAAGTTGAACCAAGTCACATACCATCATTATTTCAAAAAAATAACAGTAAAATGCCATCATATGATGATGGTGAAGATCAAGAAAGTGGCAATCAAGGAAAAACTAAATTAGAGCATTAGTTGGAAGACCCTATAGAATAATCTACAACATTAGATATATTAAATTGGTGGAAAATAAATTTAATGAAGTATCCAATTTTATCAAATATGGTTCATGATATTTTAGCTATTCCTATTTCCACAGTTGCTTCTAAGCATGTATTTAGCACTAGAGGAAAGATCCTTAGCCCTCGTAAGATTTTTGTAAAATCAACGACGGTATATGCTGTAATTTTTGCATAGGATTGGTTATGTGCCGAGGAACATAATAATAGTAAAACATGATGATAGTGATGCATTTGATGATTTATTAGATATATTGAAAGAGGACTAAATTATTAAATTTTGAAAATATTATCAAATATTATTGTTTAAATTAGTTTACATATAGAATACCTTTTGCATACAAAATAACTATCATTGCAAATATTATTAAGTATCATTTGAAGTGTTATTTTATATCATTAGAAGTAGTATTAAGTATCATTAGATATATAAACTAATTTTTAATATGCCATCAGTCAATTAAAAAAATTTTAACTCTGCCGTGCTTCCTCTATTACAACCATTGTCAGTCTCATGCACAAATAAAAAATGGTGAATGTTAGATTAACACTAGATGCTTGATGACAATGCTAAAATAATTATAAAATACAATTCTTGTCTTCATGCCTGCGCCCAGCCCTAGCCCTCGAGGGTAGGGTAAGGGTAGTGCCAAGACAACTCAGGGCCATACCCGACCTAGCCCTTTGACAGGCCTATCTGAGGTAAAGAATCTAACCCCCTCTCTGTCACAGTTGTAACCCCACCCTTCTCTCTGTCTCAGTTGTAAAAGCCTCTCTCCTCTCCCTCCTTCCACAGTTTATAAATCAATTCTTCACTCGTTGTCTAAATAAACCATGGAATCCAGACCTCTACAGTTCTACCTATCCAGTTTGAATTCTAATTTAGGTGGTTCGCAAATGGATTAAAATATGTTATCGACAATTTATTGGATGACCTTATGTCAAATAAGGTCAAATAATTGGCATCACATATTGAACTTTCTGATACTTGATAGGGCTAGTGGATGTTGGGAAAAGTGGCACAACGGAAATTACCTGCAATCGATGAATCAACTACGATGAACACAAGCAATCGCACCATCAAGCAATCACACACATGACAAAGCAGTTTTACGTAGTTCGGCAACCTTGCCTATGTCCACGAAGGAGAGAACTCAACTATCATCATTCCATCTCAATCCCCTTAAGATCTAAGGTTAACATACAATAATATATATAGTTCTCACTTTCTTTGCTAATAAGAAAAACCCAAACATAATGACTAAAATACCCCTAACCTTGAGCCTCGTTTCTGGCTAAACCAGACAATCGATCCAACTAAACCAGAATACAAGAAAAAACCCAACAATGTCCACCTTGGCTTGGATTTTGCAAATCCTTCGAGCCACCTTAAGATACCCGGTAATGTCTTTACATACCTTGCCGAATGATACGTCACTACACTAATAGCGCAGTCTTCTATCTTCAACACTTTAACATATTGAACTAGCATTTCCCACACCTCACTGAAAGGTACACTTCAACACACACTATGACCTAGCATGGCACCTACACCCCGTAGCCCGGATGCACAGACAATCTCAGTACTATCTAGTGTCGATCAAGTCCAACCCAACTTGAGACTACCCATAATTGCCTCATTTAACCTCAACACCACTGTTTTGAACCTCCGAAATGCCCTTCATTTGTTGCCACATGCATGCATCATTACTGTCTTGAACCTTTGAAGTGCCCTTCATTTGTGCCACATGCATGCATTATTGTAACAAAATGAAACTAACTTCCATCCATCAAGAAAAAACCAAAGACCTCCCCAAATCTAGATCTCACTAATACCCATGAATCCTTCATTCTATCACCATTCCAGTGTTCTTTCCGTCAAACCTGCAACTGTCCTGTCCTAACTTGTTCTATTGAGTTGGGCACAATACATGCGGGTTAGGTATGACCCGATGCGTAAACTGGCTTACTCCGACCTAAACTGGACTACCTTTTCTAAGAAAATTATCTTTGTTCAAGTCTTCCTTGATTTTCGCTAGATGATATCATCGAAGACCCATCAATCCATCTTTTGATGATCCCTCATATCTAACTACACCTGAACCACAAATTTTCTCCCCTGTTATTTGATGTCTCCTTCACTGCTCCACCTGAAAAAGCATCTCCTATCAACCTGTAGAGATTTTTTATCATCGCCCCCTCCATGATGACCAATGTTCCATTTTTCACCTTCGTAACTTCACCCGCTACAGTGCATTTGCAGCCTTTGAAGTCTAAGGTACCCAAAGAAATCTAATTTCTTCGTAAACTCGGAACACATATTGCATCTGTTAGGGTATATGTTAGGGTTTGAATAACATCATCATATACCTAGATCTCTACTCCTCTTATCTTAAATGCTCATCGATTGCATTCTCCCCCATAAGAACAAATCTATCAACAATGAGAGTTATTTGCATCAAACCAATCTTTACTCGAATACATGACAAGAAGAATCTGAATCCCAATACCATGAATCATCAACCCAATCCATACCTATAGTGTCCAAAAGTAATTCCTCGTCAACCGAATCCGAGCTTTCTTACACACTAACTCCTTCTGATTTTGATTATTTTGCTTTTCCTTCTACTTTGGCATGCCACTCCTTCCATATCCCTTCAACGCGAATCTAAGCTTCCATCAAAGTACTCGGAGCAATCTCCTATTCATGACATCAAGTAACACTTTTCAATCATTGCTGTGTCAAGGAGTCTAACACTCTTTCTTGCTAATCTCTAAAAGCATTTCTCCATCAAGAACTTCAATCTAGCCTGTGATACTTGAATCCATTGCTGTCATCGTAAATCACTTGGTTTCTTCAGTCCCCCAAATTTCTGCCCATCAAACTGCCAATATCCTTTGTCTACCTCGTAAATCTTGTCACCGTGAGCACACTGGAATAAACAAATGTGAATCCAATTCTGGATGGCTTCGATATAGCAGAATAGTTTTCTACACTCTAATTGGTCAGACCTTCTTGTTAACCGTTAAACTATCCATCTTCGTCCACATGCACATAGATCTCCCCACAACGAGTTCGCAAGCACAAACGGATCTCCGATCAGACACTGGACGATCAAAATATTAGAGAAACAATTTTAGCCACAAATTTGGTCAAACTACCTTTGACCATACTCTACTGACGTGTGTTGACGTCAGCACTGCTACTGGTAGGCTAGGCTCTGTGTCACTAGTCAGGTCTAACCTGACCCGAACCAACCTGGACTTAACTGTTGCTATGCTGGGCTTCTTTGCAAAATGGGTCAGTTCGAACTAACCCGAGGTCGACTTAGATCCTTTGCTAAACAAAAGGCTTCTCCACGGGTCAGGTTGACCTGACTTGGACCTGGGCTAGAAACCACGTCCCAAGTCTCTTTCTTCCTTGCTGTTTCTCTGTAATTGACCTGATGAAAAAACCCTAAGCCTTCTTCCCCAAACCTGCAAGGGGCGGGCGGACGGAGGTGAACTGGCGGTGCAATGAGCTCCCTCACTGGTGATCTCAGGGGCGGCGGTAGTAGAAAAGGGTGGCGATGGTAGAGTTCCTCTCCAGTGACAGATGCAATAGAAACAACAACTGCAGACTGGATCTTCCTTGTTCTTTTCTCCGTCAGCGATGGGGGCCGACGACGATAGCCTTTTTTTCCTCATTTTTTTCTCAGGGCAAAACCAAAATAGGCAACCTATTTCTTTCCTTCTTCAAGCCCCAGCACCCATTGGGCCCACCTCAGATTGGAAAACCCTTGGTTCTCTGCTCTTTATCTGATCCCAACCTTCACACAACAAACCCCTCTCCATTACCGCAATAGCTAACAAGATCATGGCCTACAGCGATCTGCACTAACTACTTCTCTAATAGTGGCCCTATGCAGATATCAAACCCACTTGATCTCTTATTCTCTACGAAAAAGAGAAAACGGAATCCTTTTGGATTGGCCGATCCGTCTATCCTAATCCATAAATCGCAAACCCGAGCGATCTCCACCTCACCCTGATGCCACTTGTTGGGAAAAGCAGCACAATGGAAATTACTCGCAATCGATGGATTAACTATGATGAACACAAGTAATCACACCATTAAGTAATCACATATATGATACAATAGTTTTACTTGGTTCGGCAACCTTGCCTATGTCCACAGAAAAGAAAACTCATTTATCATGATCCCATCTCAATCCCCTCAGATTTTAGGATTACAGAATATCAATATATATAGTTCCCGCTTTCTTGGCCAATAAGAAAAACCCATACATAATGACAAAAGTACCACTAACCTTGAGCCTGGTTCTAGTTAAACCAAACAACAGATCCAGCTAAATCGGAATACAAGACAAAACCTAACAGTGGACACCACAGACAATCCCTTATAATCAATTGCTTTAGCTATTACGTGTCAAAGGTTTTGATTTCTCTTCATTGTATTTTCTATTTAGATGCCCTTCTATTTATTTCTAAAATACTGCATAACATAAATAATTGATAAATGGTTCTTGAAAATCGTTCAATTGCTTTGAAAAAGCACTTCTTTTCTTCTCCGTATATGCTCTCTCTCTCTCTCTCTCTCTCTCTCTCTCAAGAGTTATTAGATTGAGATGGCAACGATTTATAAATATCTTCTCACTGCTTCAACAGGCTTTTAATGTGCATCAATTGTAATTGATTTGACTTGAATTAGCATTTTTTATGGCACCCCTCTAGATGGCCAATCTCAGCTTTCTTGCAGTCTGACGGTCATTTCCTTCACGGCATTATGGATTTTCTAAAAAATGCTCTGCATCACTCACCAAACCAAGTCTGCTTGGAGGTGGAAGGAGGTTTATCTGAAGCCCTTAAGTATCTAGATTGATCCCCTTGGCAAGACTACTTCACTTGCAGAAAGATTATATAGATTCTTCAAGAGTTTCACTCTCAAACCTTCGCTAGGGTTTCCTATCCAACAAGAAAGCTTAGGAAGAAGTTAGTGCAACGTCATTCCCCTCCAAAAACCTTAGACTCATATGACTGTGCTGCTTTGCTAGAGGACAAACTGCCAAGCCTCTTGGGGTCTTCCTCTAAGCTTTGTTTTCCCCCTTCCTTGGGAGGCTATCCTTCTTGTTTTTTCTTCCTTTGTTTTTTCTTTTTCTTTTTGAGCCATCTGGCCTCTAATCTTTGTACAGTTTCTTCTTTGTGATAAATGGAATCTAAGTTTTCAAAAAAATAATAATAATAATAGGCAAAGATATAAATGAACAAAAGAAGGAATTAAAGAGGCCCTAAAGAGGTCCAAATCTTCTCTGTTATTATGGAAACTCAATTCGAACCAAATGGATGTGATCAAAGATCTGAGCGTCCCTTCATTTCTACAAATGATGAGCTCCACAGTCCAGTCGAAGTCGCAAATTCATAATTTTGTAATCTCAACTCACTTTCCAGCTTCAAGTTTTTGGACATTTTAGTTTAGTGTCCCTTGGTCAGTGTGCCCTGTAGTTTAGTGTCCCTTGGCGTCCCCTATAATAAACAGAAGTTGTGGACTAATGGAATTGTATCCAAGGACAGAGAATAAAACCAATTATATTTGATGGAGAAATTAATGCCCTCAAAAACAACTCTTCATGTGTCCTGCCTTGCTTCATTTTTCGTCTTCATCCTCGTGTTTATTTTTCACCATTTGTCTTGTTTTTTTATCCCTTACAACATTGCATTGTCTTGTTATCTACTCGATTAAAACACAACCCTGTTTGGAAATGTGACTGTTCAATCCAGTCATGGACATGGAATCAATCAAGTCGACTAGTTTTGACGCATGCATGCAATCATGCACCCATTACATTTTTCTAATATATATGATTTTGTAATTGTCTAATAGCGTTGCAAGCACTCATGCACAATGATTGACATTATTGAGCACCATAGGTAATGCCAATCCTCCTTTTCAATGTACAATAAAGGTGAAGACTATGGTCAAAGAAATTGGTCTTTCGGGTAAGAGATACAAGACATTTTCATTTCATCACTTTTTCTGAATGTGGCGTGTGGTGCATCTATTTCCTGTTCCCTTCATATATAGAATTCCTTTTTCTTTTCATAAAGGTTGTTGTCTTCTAAACAATCAAAATCCTTTAAAAGGCTCCCCCCCTTTTTTTTTTGAACACATTACTCTCCATCCATTTCAGCTCCTTTAAGATCATCACCTGCATTACTTTGCAATCCCTTCCCAACTCCTTGACAGCTATTTTTCTTCAGTTAAAGGCTCCATAATTGAACACATGATGTCTACATTTCGATCAAAAGACACATGTCCAACTTTGTTGGTCAAAGATTAAAGTCTCTAAACCCTTGAGCATGAACCTTTCTATTCAATCTTATTGCCACTCCAAGGGCGCTTTTATGCTTTTCTTCCTTTAATCGTACAATAATAAATATTAAATGGATGTACTTTTTAATCTAATGCAATATTGACGGTGAAGGATGTTTTGGTTGGTATTGCATTCTAATTAAAGACGCATTTGGCCCACTGATTTCAGTTGTCATTTTGCTGGCTGCCAGTAATTGGGATTTGCAAGGAGATTATGGAAAGGAAGGGAAATAATCAAAAGACTAGTCCATTTCAATCCGTTCCTATGATTTAATTGTTGAATGCATTGCATTTCAAGGCCTATACGGGACGCAAGCTTTTGTTAGCATGTTGGTTCCTATGTAAATGGTCCTTGCGAGCAAAAACTTGATGATATTAAGGAGCCAAGCATTAATCATGATTGGAACAAAAATGAAAAATGAACTCACGCCTTTCGAAATCATAGAACTTGAGGGTCATTGATCAAACTATCTGGATGATCTACTGGGGGTTGATCTATGTCTTAACGAGATCTTCCCACCACCCTCTCGTAAACCTATGTGGTGCCACAGATGAGTTCACACGGTCTGAATGCTATCAGTTCTCACCAGAATTAAATCCCATAATTATATTAACTGAATGCTACAACCTCTTTTGATAACATTATAATAGTACAAAATCACCTTTCAAATAAAGCCATTTCAGAATATTTTCCTTAAAAGAACAAGATATACATATGAAATCTAATTAATTTGATCCACTTAGAGACCAAATGTTTTTTTTTTCTTTTTGTCTTTTTTTGTAACCTAGCTCAATGGCCGAGGACCCTATTGAACCCATGCAAGTGTGAGAGCTCTCAGGTCAAGCACATCGAATTGCCAATTAATGCAACACACTTATAGTCAAGTGGTGTTGGTACCTTGGTATCACAAACATGCTCGAGAATTTATCCGTGAATTTTCAAGTTGACAGTCTTACTCTTGGCCCATGGGTCAATTTAGCAAATAAAAAATGACAATTATTGGAAGTTTTAGGACAAACAGATGTCCATTTTCCATTAACACCTTAGGTTGTGTTTTCATGGTCCACATGGATTATGGATACAAACCGAATAATGGTGTGAGATATACACAACTAAGATGGAGGGTGATCCTCTTAATTCCTTAGAATATAATCTAAGAAAGGCTTTTATGCATATTTAAATAGATTTTAGAGAGTCTCCTGGTTTAAATCGATCACCATGCCGACACATTCTCTTTCTTCGAATAAGACAGAGAGACCAGACGAATTGCAGAAGTTGGATCTTATCCACACTGAGAGAGACCACACGCAGGCCCCACATGTGATATGATGAAATAAAGTGGTGAAAGCAGTCTCCACATGAAGGAAGTCGGTTTTTTTTTAATGGGTAAAAAATGAAAGAAATTGCTAAAATTAGGCAAAGAGCAGTTTTTTTCTTTCATGTGTTTTACAAGATATCAACATTGAGGGTGGCAGACATTGCCGCTAATCTTTTAAGTTTTTGGTATGCATTAGCAATGAAAGGCATGTATTTTGTATTACAAGTATTCTTCTATTGGGAATCTAGCACATGCCCTTTCTGAATTTTGGTAGACTACCACCTTACTATGTATTAGCTTATTATTTCACATAAAACTTATATTATAGTTTTACTTTTCATTATATCATTTTTAACATTAATGCTAATAAAGTTTGAATTACAATCAAATCATAAAACTAATTATATTTTAAAAATGATGACGTCAATCAATATTAATTCGACTACATTTTCTATATTTTGATGTATGTCTGGTACTCAAGCTGATACAAAAATGAAATAGTGTTGGACGATTGTGTGGACCTCAAAACAACTATACTAAAAACACTTTAATCTACAAATTTAGGGAAACGTTGGTAGGTCTTTTTCTGCCTAAAACGTGAGGCTTAGGGAAACACTTTTCCATGTATAGTAAAAACCTACATTTGAAAAGTCTATGTAAACTTTTTTTTCAAACAGGGATTGCATATGAGCAATAAGCAGTCCCACGCCCACTTAAGATTTCCTCTTATTACTGGTAGGGGTACATGGAAAGGCCTCTTAGCAGATAAGTGCCCATAAAAAATAAAAAATAAAATCCTTACATGATAATCCTAACCCTTAATTTAAAAGCAATAAATCTTAGTAGTCTTTTAACCATAGATTTCTTTTAGATTCAATCCAAGAGTGGATGAAGGTTTGATGATAGTGAAAATGGGCCCATTACCATATCATGAGGGGATGTGAAAGAGCCAGCACTTATCCAAGGTGGGCCCCACAATGTTGGACATGATATATTAGCTCCAATGAGTTCACGACGTACACAAATGTGCTCATGAGCTATTTGTTAATTTAACTTGTAGAGTGAAGTGAGGTGAATGGTAATTTTAAAAGATAAAAAAATAAGAATGGTTAAATCAATCCCATGATAAATTTTTGTCTTTTGGTGAAAAGAGAATGTAATTTTTAACATTTTACGTTAAAAGTAGTTTTTTTTTTCAATTTTGACCTTTTGGAGTAAAAACATAAAAGAAGTTTTTTGAAATGTGATATTTTAATTTGACCCTTTTAATTTAATGTATCTTGAAATGATAAATAAGTTTAACTTTATATAGGGGTGAAATTATCAAATAGCCCCTTGAAGTCCCCTCGTATGGTTTACACTGATCATGCTGACACGTTCTCTTTATCAAACTGATCGTGTTGACACGTTCTCTGTATCTGACAAGGACTGGGACTCTTGTTACCACCATTTGCAGAAGTTGTCCAACTGACAGGGGACCATGAGAAGGCCCCACAAGTTGCATGACAAAACAGAGCCCAGAAAACAGTGACCTCAACATGAAGGAAATTATTTATTTTCTTTTTTTTTTTTTTGTGAAAAATGAAGTAAACTATTAAAATTAACACAAAGAGCATTTTTCTCCTAAAAGATTCCTTACAATGTATCCATAAAAATCATATACAAAGTCATAAAATCATTAAATTTAACTGGGTGGCTTCTGTTGGATTCCTATGTAGATTATTGCAAATAGCTATAAAACAATACAATTGAAGAAAATGTTAAAAATTACAAAAACAATTGGCAGCCGAATCACACGTTTGGAAATACTTTCTCTAGGCAAATTTCACGCCCACACAGGTGCAAAATGGACTCACGGACATCTACCACAGAATAAGATGGCTTGCCGCAGCAGATAAAGAGAAGAAAATAAAAAAAGAGCAAAAGAAATGAAGTTGTCATCTAAAGGAGCAATAGGGTTTCTAGGTAAGGGAGCCGAGCAATTACAGTCTCACAATTGAATGTGAGACTTAACTGTGCAATGAATAGGCAACATTCTCTGCATTGATGAGAATCCAGATCCACCTATGACCCAAAAATACATGCGCAAGATCAAGGCCCAACCCATGAAGACCTAGCCCAATCCACCCCCACATGTGAGATAGCTCAAAGGGCACAACCCAATAAGGACAGGCAGGCCTAGCCCACTTGCCCCACTCGAATGTCATGGCCGGCACACACGCATGCGGTTACGACCACTTAACCCACTCTAAAGACAAATTATATCAGCAAATGAGGAATTATTAATAAACAACTAATTAAAAGTTATCCACTTCCAATGAAGGACTGTAAGAAATAAAGAAAAGGGAGAAGGAGAAACAAAGGGGAACATGTGCTTTAAGGCACACTCAAGACCAGCAGCTTTATCTATCATAGATCTTTTTTGAACAGTTAGTGGAATACACATAATAGTAACTTTCACTTCCACCTACGAGCATGAATAACCATGCAATTGTGTAATGCACTCAAGAGTTCACAAAAAATAGCTCTCTTCAGTGCTGTTTGATTAGCCCATATGACCCAATACTTACGTATGTAATTAGTCATCTTATTGGCAAAATTCATATGATTAGGGATGATGAGATTGTTGGAAGTAGGTGGGTCTCGTGGATAGATTTTCAAAACTTTTGACCCACTTGACACAGGGATCAACTATCCATAAGACCAAAACCCAATCCAGGATGTGTTACCCTCAATCTCGTGACCATGTACAGTAAAAATTATACCAGCACTAAACATCCAAAATAACCTACGACATGCAAGAAGTAGATCATACCTTTGGAGACCCGCAGTGCTCTAATGGACTTCTTCAAGACCTCTTAGCCTTCCACGCTATGACCCCCGAATTGGATTTCTTTTCTCAAGAAGAACGGTGGAATCTTCAGGAGAAAATCCCAACTCGAGACTCCAAGGAACTAAAAGAAAGGAGAGGAGAGTAACTCGCGCAACTCTTGCACGAAAGGGTTTTGGGCGTGAGGGGGACTCTTTTGGACGTCCAAGGATATTTTATAGATTTCCAAATCTCTCCCTTGTCTAATTGAAATAGAAGTCTTACTTCCAAAGCAATTAGCAACTTTCTCCTTTCCAAACTCTTATTTCTAGAGTCCAAGTCGGATTAGTGTTTTCCAATATCTTGGGCTAGCGTGGGGACCACTAGGGATTCCTTAGAAAGCTGGCTCCAACTGGAACACCGCGACCCCACATCTCATGTGCAATCCGGGCCCACAGTTAATTGCAAATAACACTACTATATAAATGCAATTGCACTCCAGTCTTAGGAATAAATTACAATGAAGACCCTAAACTTCCCAATTACCACAAGTAGGCCCCTCTATCAATATCCGTGGATCAATTGGAATAAATCCGTCTCTTCCAATCTAAGTTCCACATCTTATTATCCTTGAGCCCCAATTAATCACAGTAATCATCAGTACCATCCAATTAACTCTTAATTGAGATGGGTGCGCACTTACTAATGACAAATTCATTAATTGGCACAAGGGGATAATAGAGATAGATTCCATCTTGATCATTCAACGTTCCCACAGTTCTACTACCATATACCCAAGACACCGAGATGTTAACCTATAGTCGGCCTCACTCATTGGTGACTCAAAGCAAATGAATAGATAGAAACTTGAGTTCGTCAATGTCTCAGGATTGAGAGCCTATTGCTAGGGAATTATGAGAGCATACCTTATTATTGAGACGGAATACCATAAGCTGCATCTCATGGTCCTTCAATACATCCAATGTACCGGCACTATTGATCCAGAATCTTACATTCTGATGATCGAGACAAATCACACTATCTCATAGTGATCAAAGTGCTGCAACCTTATCAAATGAGATGCCCAGTCTCATTACTGGTTGTGAAGCTATTTAAGTATAAAATTTGTGACATATATCTCCCGCGTGTGGATCTCATCCATGCACATATATCACATCTAATATACTAATGGGACCCGGTTCAACTCATGAACCATTATGTCATACGTATTGGTCATGTGCATGAAGTAGTAAAATAACATTCATCTCATGAAAGTAAAGCATGATTTTATTGATAAATAAAGAAATTAATCAATTTATTACATCAACTGATGGATTGAGTCCACAAAAACTAACAATCTCCCACTTGGGCTCAATGCCAGTCAGGGTTGCATCTCATGCTCATCCCTTCTACGTGTTGCTCAAAGACTTTAGTAGTCAAAGGCTTAGTAAAGGGATCTGCCAAATTGTCTGCAGAGGCTATCTTGGTAATAGCAATATCACCTCTCTGCACAATCTCTCTAACTAAGTGATACTTCCTCTGTACATGCTTTTGGCTTTTATGGCTTCTGGGTTCCTTTGACTGAGCGACTGCCCCGCTGCTGTCACAGTAAACTGTGAGTGGCTGTCGTGCCAAAGGTACCACCCCAAGTTCCAAAAGGAATCTTTTAAGCCATACTGCTTCCTTAGCTGCTTCACAAGCTGCTACATATTCAGCTTCCGAGGTTGAATCAGCGGTACATTCTTGTTTTATACTCCTCCAGCTGATAGCTCCGCCTCCAAGCATAAATACATAACCAGAGGTAGATTTCCTAGAATCCTTCTCTGACATAAAGTCAGAATCTGTGTATCCGACTGGAATCAACTCATCACTGCTATAAATCAACATGTAATCTCTAGTCCTTCTCAAGTATTTGAGAATACATTTTACAGCAGTCCAATGTTCAGGTCCTGGATTAGATTGATATCTGCTGACTAGGCCCACTACATAACAGATATCTGGTCTAGTACATAACATAGCATACATGAGGCTACCAACAGCCGAAGCGTATGGTATCGACCTCATTTGCTCCTTTTCCTCGGGTGTCTTTGGACACTGATCCTTGGAAAGGTGCACTCCATGCCTGAAAGGTGTGATACCCTTCTTGGAGTCTTGCATTGCAAATCGTACTAGCACCTTATCTATGTATGCAGCTTGGGATAAGCCAATCATCCTATTTTTCCGGTCTCGATAGAGTTTGATCCCTAGGATGTAACTAGCTTCTCCCAAGTCCTTCATATCAAAAGTCTTGACTAACCAAACTTTTACCGTTGACAACATTCCTATGTCTTTCTCGAGGAGAAGGATGTCATCGACATATAAAACCAGAAAAACTACCCTGTCACCTTCACTTTTCATGTACACACATGACTCATCCGGATTTTGACAAAAACCAAATGACTTGATTGCCTGGTCAAAACGGATATTCCAGCTTCGGGATGCCTGCTTCAGTCCATAAATAGACTTTTGCAGTTTGCAAACTTTTTGCTCCTGGTTTTTAGCTACAAAACCGTCTGGCTGCACCATATAGATGTCTTCCTCAAGATGGCCGTTGAGAAAAGCCGTCTTGACATCCATTTGCCAAATCTCGTAATCGAAATGAGCCGCAATGGATAAGAGTATCCGGATGGATTTGAGCATGGCTACTGGCGAGAAGGTTTCCTCATAATCGATCCCCTCTTTCTGAGTATATCCTTTCACAACAAGCCTAGCCTTATAGGTCTCCATTCTTCCATCTGGTCCTCTTTTTCTCTTGTAGACCCACTTGCACCCAATAGGTTTAATATTGGCAGGCAAGTCCACAAGTGTCCAGACCTGATTTGAGTACATAGACTCCATCTCAGCTTTCATAGCATCTTGCCAGCGTCCCGAGTCTAAGTCATTTATTGCTTCATCATAGTTAGAGGGATCTTGTTCTGGCTCTTCTGGGATTGCTTCATAA
This sequence comes from Sextonia rubra, assembly GCA_037013555.1. Taxonomy (NCBI): domain Eukaryota; kingdom Viridiplantae; phylum Streptophyta; class Magnoliopsida; order Laurales; family Lauraceae; genus Sextonia; species Sextonia rubra. The sequence continues at coordinate 75,078,935 of JASUAD010000001.1, forward strand.
GACTCTCCCAAGAATGAGAACCTGTCAGGGGGTCTGACAATCCTCCCACTACGACGAGATACTGGTGTAACTACTGGGTCTGGTAAGGGTGGTTCTTCCTCAAGTCCGGTCATACTTGGATTTGGAATTGATTGCTCCTGAATCTCTTCCAAGATCACCTTTTCTAAAAATTTCCGGTCCATCATATAATCTTCCTCCAAAAAAACTGCATTGGTGCTAACCAGCACTTTCTGCTTTCTGGGATTATAGAATAACCAACCTTTAGTTCCTTTAGGATATCCTACAAATGTGCATACTTCCGACTTCGCTTCCAACTTATCCGTCTTAACCTTGAGCACGTGTGCTGGACAACCCCAAATGTGTAAATGTTGTAGACTAGGCTTTTGTCACAACCCGAGCCCAGGGTTCGGGGGTTAGCAAAAGCCAAACCTAATGACACACGTACTCCCGTGCCTGTACACGTAGACCGAGTCTAAATGCACACGCACAAGGGAACATTCACACGTGCCAAGCAAGTACGCGGAAGCTGCAAATATCAGAAACATAAAACTACAAAGCAAGAAGAGGATACAAAGGACGGACTGACATAATTACATATGAAAGTCTTACAAAATGAACAAAAGATATATACAATGATAACAGGTCAAGTCAAATACAAGTCTGCAAATCCACACAACACAAGACTCCAAAATGATGCATGCCATGTACGCTCTCCCGTGGAGTGATCACATCCACTCCTCTAGGCCTGATGGGGCCCCGGGGATCTCATCTGAAGCCTGGCCGACCGGCGAGGGTTCGGCCGGGGGATCTGGGCCTGCAACACCAAAAACAACTGTGAATACGACGATTCAGCAAAGTATAAACCATAGCAAGTTAACACACGCTGTGTCTAATAGAATAAAGAACATTATGTTATTAAAGAAGGCATTTTCGTATACTAGGCTATCATGCAAGAAAGAAATATGCTGCGTGAATCAAGGATAACATGCTGTGTACATGACTAGTGGCTACTACATTACCATATGCTCCCAAAAGAGGGATCTTGTAACATGCAAAGAACACCATTGTCCGGGCCAGGGTACAATGGGTCTCGGTTTCCTGGGGTCCGGTTCCCCAAGACAAAATCCATACTGCAGCAGGTCCTTATAAACTATACCAAATTCACCCCGTCGGGATCCTAAGGCTGAGGCTAAGGAGAGCCTGACCATATAGAGTCAATCATGAACATCCTGAGTAGATCGTGATAACATATCATACGTGCAGATCTGTGAGTGAACATATCATACATGCATACTCAGGGTAAACAAACCAACATGTGAAAGTAACGAAACATACGTAATCATGTAGAGTGTTGAGATCAATGATCGAATGCAATATGTTATGCAACAATTCATGTGAAATAGAATCATCTTGCTTTACAAACCAATTCTAATCTAGTTATCCGGTGTTTCTAACCGTGCATGATGATGTAGTTTTAAGTTATTCGATGCACCGTTGTCTAGTGTTGCCTTGAGAATCGGGCGGTGCACGAAGTCCCTTAAACCAACACCCATGGGGAGGTGCTTAACATCCGGATAACGAACAGGAATGATTCGCAGCCCTCGAGATCATTCACGCGTTGTATCACATTCCGTTGGGCAAGGTTAGGTACACTACATTCTATCATGAAGGCCATATCGGTCTTTTCTTTACACCTATCCTTGTTTTTCTTTCATTAGTCTAGTGTGCATACGGCTTAGCCGTGGTGTGTGCTACGGCTTAGCCGTGGTGTTCTACGGCTTAGCCGTGGCTGGGCCGTAGAAGGTCTGTCAGTTGCTGACTCTCAGTTATTCCAGAAATTGCACCCTGTATTGTTCTACGGCTGGGCCACGGCTGGGCTTCGGCTTAGCCGTAGGGCAATCCACGGCTTAGCCGTGCCCTAGCCGTAGAGGAAAACTGGGTTTTTCTCCTCTCTGGCTTGTGAGCCGTAGGTGCTATACGGCTTAGCCGTACCTGCACGAATACAAATTCCTGCAACCTGTACAGAATGTCTGGGAAAGCATCCAAATTGCAATTTATCAAGGAAGATAGACAAAGTAGTAGTCAAATGAGTATCAAATGGGCTGTAAACTCATGTTTCCATATCAACTCATGTAAGATCAACCAAATTCAATGCATACCAACATGGGTTCTCAATGTTATGGTTATACTTGCCTCAATTGGAGATCACTTGCACAATTGTAGTTCTCAAGCCCAAACACAATCTAAACCAAATCAAACCACAATGCATGCATGAGAATTGGGAAGAAATCCACAACACAGATACAACATGCAACAATGGAACAAGAAGGAGAAGAACTAGAGAAGAGAGATGAGAAGGATGAAGGGATTTCCACCAACTCACCTCACATGCAAGCACCACAAGCTTGATCGATGGAGAGAAATCAAGTGAAGAGAATTCAAGTGAAGGAGGGAGAGACTCCACGTGCAGTGCAGGAAAATGAAAGAGAGAGAGAGAGAGAACGTGAGTTGTGACCGATGGTGAGCTTATATAATCAAATGAGTTGTTCAAATTGCAATAAGAGCCAAGTGAGAATGCTAATTCCAGTTTGAGTCAAATCCGGTCCAATCGAATCACACAACTTCGGTTGCAAGTGACGTAGTTACGAAAGTTAATGAGCTCAACGAAAGACACGTGTTGACATCAAGATGATGCAAAAATGCCCATGTCTTAGAAAAGCTAAAATTACGAAAAAGGGCTTGGTCTACTTAATCCAGGTCAAACTCAACCCAACTACCTATCCATAACCCGTAACGAAATAAAACACAAACAAAACACGATTAGCAATTAAAACAAGATTAACTAACCGCTAAACGAGGTCAAGCTGGGTCGGAGTGTTACATCCTCCCCTACTTGAGAATCATTCCGTCCTCGGAATGCACACTAACTCACTCATACCTGGGAAAACAAATCGGGATACTGACGTGCCATCTGCTCTTCTAACTCCCAAGTAGCCTCATCGGGACTGTGATGCTCCCAAAGCACTTTGACCCATCGTATCGTCCTGGTGCGAAGTATCTGCTCTCGGGTTCCCACAATACGGAGCGGTCGCTCAACGTATGCAGCACTCGGCTGAATCTGAACCTCATCGTAACGAATGACATGGGAGGGATCATGAACATATTTCCGAAGCATCGAAACGTGAAAAACGTTGTGCACTCCTGCAAACATCTCGGGAAGCTCTAATCGATAGGCTAAATCACCAATCCGACTCTTGATCTCGAACGGTCCAATATAGCGTGGAGCTAACTTGCCTTTCTGGCCGAAACGGATCGTACCCTTCATCGGTGAGACCTTCAGAAAAACCCACTCGCCAACCTGAAACTCTAAGGGTCGTCTGCGGGTGTTTGCATAACTCTTCTGTCTCGACCGAGCAACTTTCAAGTTCTCAATGGCTTTATGTACCTTCTCCGTAGTCTCGGCAATGATCGTCGGTCCTTGAAAACTTCGAGTTCCAACTTCTTCCCAACAAACTGGACTTCTACACTTCTTCCCGTACAATGCTTCATATGGTGCCATCCCAATGCTCTCGTGGAAACTGTTGTTGTAGGCGAACTCGCACAACGATAGATGAAGATCCCATTCTCTCTCGTAGCTCGACACGCTGGCTCGTAACATGTCTTCCAAAGTCTGAATCGTCCGCTCTGATTGCCCATCCGTCTGTGGGTGGTATGCCGTGCTGAAACTCAACTTCGTACCCAAAGCCTCTTGGAAAGCTCTCCAGAAAGAGGAAACAAAACGGCTGTCACGATCGGATACAATCGACACGGGGGTACCATGGAGCCTGACGATCTCATCCACGAACTTCCTAGCCATCTCTGAAAATGTCATACCCTTCCGGAAAGGAATGAAATGGGCTGACTTCGTCAATCGATCTACAATCACCCAAATGGCGTTGTTCTTCCTGCTCGTCGGCGGTAATCCGGAAACGAAGTCCATGGTGATGTGTTCCCACTTCCACTGCGGTATGTGCAAAGGATGCAACGAGCCTGGCGGTCTCTGATGATCTGCCTTCACCTTCTGACATGTCAAACAGCGAGCAACAAATCCTGCTACTTCTCTCTTCATGTTATTCCACCAGAAGCGATCTTTGAGATTCCGAAACATCTTGGTGCTGCCTGGATGCATCGCGTAGCGAGCGTAATGCGCTTCGTTCATCAGCTTCTCCCTGAACTCACCAACTGCTGGCACACACAACCTACTCCGAAAATAAAGTACACCATCCTCGAGTCTGAAATCGGGTCGGTCTCCAATGTGGTCTCGAATGCGCTTCAAGGTTAGATCTTCAAACTGCCTATCTTTTATCTGCTGAATCATCTCAGGCTGAAACACTAGCGTACTAGCCAAAGTCACGCACTCATCCACTAGTTTAACTTCAACAGGGAGACCATGGAACTCTAAGAGGAAACTGCTCAAAAGCTGCACTGACTCTGCTTTCCTGCTGAGCGCATCTGCCACCACATTCCCCTTGCCTGGCTGATATTTGATCGGGAAGTCATAATCCTTAATAAGCTCAAGCCATCTCCGCTGTCTCATGTTCAGCTCCTGCTGTGTGAATAAATACTGCAAACTGTGGTGGTCAGAACGAACCTCAAACTGCACACCATACAGATAATGTCTCCACAGTTTCAACGCAAACACGATGGCTGCCAATTCCAAATCATGGGTGGCGTAATTCTTCTCATGTTCTCGCAACTGCCTCGATCCATAAGCAATAACCTTCCCATGCTGCATCAACACACAGCCTAGACCAACTCGAGAAGCGTCTGAATAAACCACGAACCCTTCACTTCCATCTGGCAAGGCTAACACTGGGACCGTAGTCAACTTCTCTTTCAGAGTCCGGAAACGGGCTTCACACTCCTCAGTCCAATCAAATGGTACATTCTTCCTGGTCAACTTCGTCAAAGGAGAAGAGATCTTAGCAAAGTCCTGGACAAATCGGCGATAGTAACCTGCTAGACCAAGGAAACTGCGAACCTCTGTCACTGTCTTGGGGCTAGGCCAATTCACCACTGCCTCTACTTTAGATGGATCAACTGCCAATCCCTCTCGTGAAATGATATGACCTAAAAATGCCACCTGCTCAAGCCAAAAATCACACTTCGACAACTTAGCAAACAATCGATGTTCTCTCAACAACGACAAGGCTTTTCTCAAATGCTCCTTATGCTCCTCTGCTGACTTAGAATAAATCAGTATATCATCAATAAACACAACTACGAACTGGTCCAAGAAAGGAGCAAAGATCTGATTCATCAATGCCATAAAAGCTGCAGGTGCGTTGGTTAATCCAAAGGGCATCACGAGGAATTCATAATGACCATAACGAGTCCTGAAGGCAGTCTTCGGAATGTCATCTTCTTTGACCCTCAACTGGTGATATCCAGACCTTAAATCAATCTTTGAAAAATATGCTGCGCCCTGAAGTTGGTCGAACAGCTCATCAATCCTGGGTAAGGGGTACTTGTTCTTGATCGTCACTTTGTTCAGCTGGCGGTAGTCTATGCACATCCGAAAAGTACCATCCTTCTTCTTGACAAACAAGACTGGCGCTCCCCAAGGTGAAACACTCGGGCGAATGAAACCCTTATCCAAAAGCTCCTGCAATTGCTTCTTCAACTCTAACAACTCTGCTGGAGCCATGCGATACGGAGCCTTGCTGATCGGTGCCGTGCCGGGAACAAGCTCAATGGCGAACTCCACATCTCGAACCGGGGGTAAGTCTGGCACATCGTCTGGGAAGACATCGGGAAAGTCACAGACCACCTGGATCTCACCTAGCTGCTTCGACTCCTTCTTCGCTGAGACAAAGGCAATGAAGCCTTCACACCCTCGGCGGATCAAGCGATCTGCCTTACACGCCGAAATCACACGTCTGGGGCATCTCTGCTAACTGCCCTCGAAACGGAAGCCCTTGCCTAAATCGAAGAAAATCGTCCTGTTGTAACAGTTAACACAGGCACGATATCGAGCGAGCCAATCCATACCAAGGATCACGTCGAAGTCCAACATCGACAACAGGATCAAATCAACAGGTAACTGATGACCTGCAATCTGCACGTCGCAATGGGGGTAGTACATACTACACTCCACTCGCTTGCCAACTGGGGTGGATACAACCAGCACATATGGCAACGGCTTAGACGGCTGAGGTAACCGCTCGGCAAAACGAGGTGCTACATAAGACCGTGTAGACCCCGAATCGAACAAAGCTAAAGCCTCGACGCGCGAAATCAAAACAGTACCTTCAACCACCTGTGGATCCTCGGCACTCTCGTGGGTAGCAGCGTAAGCACGGGCTGTCTGGCGAGGCTGTCTCGAGCCTGGACGAGCTGACTGTGGCTTGCTCGGAGCTGTAGGTGCACTGGGTCTGCTAGGAACTGCACCGGAAGTAGGACCAGATGGAGCTGCACCGGAGGCTCTCTGTCGAGGACAATTGGCGATCATATGCTCCCTCGAACCGCAAATAAAACAAGCACCGGCCTTCCTCCAACAAGCTTCAGTCGTGTGGTTCTTGCCACAATATCCACAAGTCACTCCAGTAGAATTAGAAGTACTCTGCTGGCCTTTGGTCTTCTTCTGTACTTGTCCTCGTGCACTGAAAGGCGGCTGTCCCTTAGGCTCAACGGCTCTCGCAGCTTGGTGGATGGCCTCGGCAGAATAGGCCCTGTCCACTGCGTCATCGAACGTAGCCGGACGTTGAAACGCTGTCACGTGGTGCATGTACCGGGGATGCAAACCTTCCACAAACCTGTTCACCTTCCTCTCTTCAGTACTGATCATGTCCGGAGCAAAATGCGACAACTGCATAAACTTGTTCACATACTCTGCTACTGTCATCTGCTGCTGACGGAGAGCTAGGAACTCAACCTCCTTGGCTCGAAACACATGAGCCGGGATGAACTTCCTCCTGAACTGTTGCTTGAACATATCCCACACCGTAGCACTAGGAATATCTCTGAAGGAGTCTTTCACGCTTTTCCACCAAGTCTTTGCAACGTCTCTCAGCATGGAAGTTGCTAGCCCGACCTTCTGCCGGTTCGTGCACACGACGGTCTCAAAGACATCCTCCGTCTGTTCCAACCACTGTTCTCCCTTCAATGGCTCTTCGGTCCCATAGAACTCAATAGCTCCTCGCTTGCGAAATTTCCCATAGAGGGCATTCGGGTCACTCTCTCGAGGTTGCAAAATCACCTGCTGGTCTACATGCGACTGAACTGGGGCTTGACTTTGTCGGTCTAACATGGTGGTAACTTGGGCTTGCAAGTTCTGCATCGATTGCGATTGTGCCTGAAGGGACTGGAATAGCATAAGGATGCGTTCATCGGTATTCGGTGTCTGCGGTGACGGGGCAGATCCGCTCTCATTATTTCCGGCGTTCTGCTGCGAACCAGAACCTGATGCCATCCTGTAAAATGGAAAGAGTCAGACACAAACACAAAACAATAGCGCCCAACAAACCCCAAAGTCTAGAAAGAGCACAAAGAAATAACCGTATCCTCACCACGATCCTACATGCCTACATGCTTATCATCTAGAACAAGGAATGAGCAAGGAATGCTCTGATACCATACAATACGTATGTCACAACCCGAGCCCAGGGTTCGGGGGTTAGCAAAAGCCAAACCTAATGACACACGTACTCCCGTGCCTGTACACGTAGACCGAGTCTAAATGCACACGCACAAGGGAACATTCACACGTGCCAAGCAAGTACGCGGAAGCTGCAAATATCAGAAACATAAAACTACAAAGCAAGAAGAGGATACAAAGGACGGACTGACATAATTACATATGAAAGTCTTACAAAATGAACAAAAGATATATACAATGATAACAGGTCAAGTCAAATACAAGTCTGCAAATCCACACAACACAAGACTCCAAAATGATGCATGCCATGTACGCTCTCCCGTGGAGTGATCACATCCACTCCTCTAGGCCTGATGGGGCCCCGGGGATCTCATCTGAAGCCTGGCCGACCGGCGAGGGTTCGGCCGGGGGATCTGGGCCTGCAACACCAAAAACAACTGTGAATACGACGATTCAGCAAAGTATAAACCATAGCAAGTTAACACACGCTGTGTCTAATAGAATAAAAAACATCATGTTATTAAAGAAGGCATTTTCGTATACTAGGCTATCATGCAAGAAAGAAATATGCTGCGTGAATCAAGAATAACATGCTGTGTACATGACTAGTGGCTACTACATTACCATATGCTCCCAAAAGAGGGATCTTGTAACATGCAAAGAACACCATTGTCCGGGCCAGGGTACAATGGGTCTCGGTTTCCTGGGGTCCGGTTCCCCAAGACAAAATCCATACTGCAGCAGGTCCTTATAAACTATACCAAATTCACCCCGTCGGGATCCTAAGGCTGAGGCTAAGTAGAGCCTGACCATACAGAGTCAATCATGAACATCCTGAGTAGATCGTGATAACATATCATACGTGCAGATCTGTGAGTGAACATATCATACATGCATACTCAGGGTAAACAAACCAACATGTGAAAGTAACGAAACATACGTAATCATGTAGAGTGTTGAGATCAATGATCGAATGCAATATGTTATGCAACAATTCATGTGAAATAGAATCATCTTGCTTTACAAACCAATTCTAATCTAGTTATCCGGTGTTTCTAACCGTGCATGATGATGTAGTTTTAAGTTATTCGATGCACCGTTGTCTAGTGTTGCCTTGAGAATCGGGCGGTGCACGAAGTCCCTTAAACCAACACCCATGGGGAGGTGCTTAACATCCGGATAACGAACAGGAATGATTCGCAGCCCTCGAGATCATTCACGCGTTGTATCACATTCCGTTGGGCAAGGCTAGGTACACTACATTCTATCATGAAGGCCATATCGGTCTTTTCTTTACACCTATCCTTGTTTTTCTTTCATTAGTCTAGTGTGCATACGGCTTAGCCGTGGTGTGTGCTACGGCTTAGCCGTGGTGTTCTACGGCTTAGCCGTGGCTGGGCCGTAGAAGGTCTGTCAGTTGCTGACTCTCAGTTATTCCAGAAATTGCACCCTGTATTGTTCTACGGCTGGGCCACGGCTGGGCTTCGGCTTAGCCGTAGGGCAATCCACGGCTTAGCCGTGCCCTAGCCGTAGAGGAAAACTGGGTTTTTCTCCTCTCTGGCTTGTGAGCCGTAGGTGCTATACGGCTTAGCCGTACCTGCACGAATACAAATTCCTGCAACCTGTACAGAATGTCTGGGAAAGCATCCAAATTGCAATTTATCAAGGAAGATAGACAAAGTAGTAGTCAAATGAGTATCAAATGGGCTGTAAACTCATGTTTCCATATCAACTCATGTAAGATCAACCAAATTCAATGCATACCAACATGGGTTCTCAATGTTATGGTTATACTTGCCTCAATTGGAGATCACTTGCACAATTGTAGTTCTCAAGCCCAAACACAATCTAAACCAAATCAAACCACAATGCATGCATGAGAATTGGGAAGAAATCCACAACACAGATACAACATGCAACAATGGAACAAGAAGGAGAAGAACTAGAGAAGAGAGATGAGAAGGATGAAGGGATTTCCACCAACTCACCTCACATGCAAGCACCACAAGCTTGATCGATGGAGAGAAATCAAGTGAAGAGAATTCAAGTGAAGGAGGGAGAGACTCCACGTGCAGTGCAGGAAAATGAAAGAGAGAGAGAGAGAACGTGAGTTGTGACCGATGGTGAGCTTATATAATCAAATGGGTTGTTCAAATTGCAATAAGAGCCAAGTGAGAATGCTAATTCCAGTTTGAGTCAAATCCGGTCCAATCGAATCACACAACTTCGGTTGCAAGTGACGTAGTTACGAAAGTTAACGAGCTCAACGAAAGACACGTGTTGACATCAAGATGATGCAAAAATGCCCATGTCTTAGAAAAGCTAAAATTACGAAAAAGGGCTTGGTCTACTTAATCCAGGTCAAACTCAACCCAACTACCTATCCATGACCCGTAACGAAATAAAACACAAACAAAACACGATTAGCAACTAAAACAAGATTAACTAACCGCTAAACGAGGTCAAGCTGGGTCGGAGTGTTACAGCTTTCGCCCAGACCACAATTCCCGGGGAGTCTTAGGTATAGACTTAGATGGTACGAGGTTTAGTATGTACATTGCAGTATCCAAAGCATATCCCCAAAAGGATATAGGTAATCTTGAGAAACTCAGCATAGACCTAATCATATCTAAAAGAGTCCAGTTCCTTCTTTCTGCTACTCCATTCTGTTGAGGCATACCAGGAGCAGACAACTGGGATAGAATCCCATTTTCTGATAAGTAACCCATAAAATCAGCAGAGAGATATTCCCCTCCTCGATCTGATCGAAGAGTCTTGATACTCTTACCTAATTGCTTTTCCGCTTCCGCTCGAAATTCTTTGAACTTTTCAAAGGCTTCGGACTTGCGGTGCATAAGGTATATGTAACCATATCTTGAGTAATCATCTGTGAAAGTGATGAAGTACTCATATCCTCCTCTGGCCCTGACATTAATGGGTCCGCAGACATCAGTATGCACTAATTCCAATAAATCTTTGGCCCTGTTACCCTTAGCTGAAAAGGGTCTTTTAGTCATTTTACCTTCCAAACAGGACTCACAGATAGGCATTGGTTCTACCACCAATGAAGGTAAGATACCATCTTTCACTAGCCTCTCAATCCTGTTAAGGTTTATATGACCTAGCCTCAGGTGCCAAAGTTTTGTTGGATTAGATGAAGGTAACTTTCTCTTTAATGATGATCTACTAATTGTTTCAGTATCATGTATCTCATACATCGTGGGAGTTAACAAATAAAGTCCATTGGTTACCTTGCCAGAACATATGAAAGTACCATTCCTCTTTATGACAACTTCAGTACCAAAAGTAATAGAATAACCTTTATTCACTAAACTAGAAACTGAAATTAAATTCCGCCTTAAAGACGGTACATATAATGTTTCTGACAAAACCAATTTCTTATTTGAAAAACATAAAGTAATGACTCCTACTGAAACAGCCTCCGCCTTAGCGTCAGATCCTAGGTTGACAATGATTTCTCCATCACTTAGCCTCCTGGTTTCCCTGAACCCCTGCAACGTATTACATATGTGATTAGTTGCCCCGGAATCCACACACCAGGATTCTGAAGTACCAGTTGCAAAACTAACTTCAGATATAAGTGACTCAATCATACCTGGGGTCTTTTTCTTAGACAGATATTCTGGACAATTCCTCTTCCAATGTCCTGTCTTACCACAATGGAAACACTTTCCTTTTGTCCCTGAACCCTTAGCTTTAGCCACGCCACCAGTTGGACCATTCTCCACCTTAGGACCCTTTGGAACTGATTTCTTTTTGCCTTTCCGCCCTTTGCCTTTCGGCTTGGACTTGGCATCTGACTTTTCTGTCATTAAGGCAGTTGGTTTCTTCTTCATAATCCCTTCAGTTGCTACCAGCTGACTAGATAGCTCAGCTAGAGTCAGATTCATTTTATTCATATTATAATTGACCTTGAAATTGTTGAATGACTCTGGTAGTGACTCAAGGATTATGTCAATCTGCGATTCTGCATCAATCGCAGCTCCCAGTACATCTAACTCATTTAATGAGTCCATCATTTTCAACATGTGTTCCTGTACTAATGTACCTTCAGCCATCTTGGTGCTAATGAGCACCCTCATGGCTGCCTGCCTAGCAGGTCTGCCTTGTTCTGCAAACATCTCCTTTAAGTTCGATATCATATCATATGCAGTCTTATAAGATTGATGTTGATGTTGCAGCACACTAGACATGGATGCCAGAATGTAACATCGGGCCATCTCATCGTCTTTGGCCCATTTGGTGTAAAGGTCCTTTTCTGTTTCTGATGCATCTGGGCCAGGCTCTTCAAGGGGGTTTTTGGTAAGGACATATTTATATCCTGAAGCTGTCAGGACAATATCCAGATTCCGTTTCCAGTCTACATAGTTGGATCCCACCAACTTATTCTGGTTGAGGATGGTCGCAAGTGGATTAAAAGTATTCGAATTCATGCTTGTAATACTGTAGCACATAACCATACATTCAATTAATGAATTTAAATGACATTAGGGTTTAGTATTCTACCAAATTTATGTGGGAATCCTCATAACCACAAAATTCAGAATACATCGGAATCCCAATCCTGCGGGGTATGCCTCCTTGGGGAGTGCAAATACCTCCTAGACTGGTGCGGATCAAAGTTGGTCAAAATTTGGATTAAGACTAACTATCCATGATCCCCTTCATTCATTACAATCTAGGTATCTCATACCAAATAATGTATGACTCCCGATTAGCTTTAGTTTCTAAAATACATGAGGCAAATCCTTAGGGATACTACATCATTATTTTAGTTAAGTGTGACCCACCAACTAGCATTGCATGACAACCGTTGTGGGTAGCTCCTCCTTGGGGAGTGGGCTCCCACCCCGTCTCATCAACACTATCCATAGGAGATCCATATCTAGTATCCAGATAAATACAAGCCCTCCGTGGGGAATGGCCATTCTCAAAATAGCGCAAGGCTAATACTTTCCTTACAATGGACCTATGGTGGAAAACCATGGGGATTTATATATATATAGAAATGCCCCGCTCCCACTTAATATTTTAGAGTTGAGGATTTCCTTATAGGTGTATGGGTCCATCAAATATAGGTATATATTCATCTCATGATAAGACCAATGATTGGTTCCAAGTCAAGTTATTTTAAGGAAAGTTCAGTTTCTAAAATTAGTGTTACCAATAGATCCATCTCATGGGCCCACCAACTCTAATTAGAATTCTTTCCAAAAATTAATTTGATTTGACCAATTTTGGAATTTGCTATGTTTAGATCAGATATGGAAATACACTAAAATAAGCATTCATCCATAAATAGAAAGTGTTATAACAAAAGACTAGTCCTCTCCTCCACATGACCCAGGCGGAAAAGACTTCTTGGACTTCTAGACTTTCCAAAACTTTGGGATTCCTCAAACTCTTTGGGCATCTCCAAAACACCTTTTGGTAATCTTCAAACTCTTTGATTAGGAGTCCAACTTCTCTTTCCTTCTTTGTTTCAGACATCTCCAGAATTTACAAATTTTAAAAATACATAAATTCTTATGTCTCTATAATGAGACTTACATGGTAGTCTAAACATGGAAATAAAAGGGCTATAGGGAAATTCACCATGCCTTGCCCTTTCACGGGAAACCAAGGAGACCATGATGCCCTTTACACTTAGCCACGAATAAACCAATAATTAAAAGGAAAGAAAAACATGTGGGTCATATGGAGAGGACATTATCACCTACAAGTTAGTATCTCATACAACAATGCATCTCACAAAACCAGGTTGCCAAACCACAATAGAAAAACAAAGATGCCAAATATTTTGCCACTACGATATAAGACCCCCTACGCAACGGGGGTCCGAGGGCAGCGCCCCCGGCGGGGTTCGAGCTGCCCGGTCAGCTCGCGGGGTTCCAAGGGGCAGCGCCCCCGGAAAAAAAAAAAAAAAAAAAACAACAACTCAGACCAAGATGATTCTGCCTAGGTTCGGCTAGCCGATCTGGTCCCTACGGTTAGCCAACAAACCTCTATAGCCATAGTGGTCACTTTGACTAACCGACCTGACGAACCCAGAAATTTGGGTTCTTTTCTGATTCGGCTCCTGCTGTACCCAATCACCTCTAATGATCTCAGTATGTTTTAATGGCATCTTATCATCCTCCTATTATGATTAAAACCTTTTGTGACTTTCCAAACATGTATCTACTACGAGAGCAAGCAAACCCAATAAACACTGATCCTATCATAGCCCTTGCTCTATCCTCTTCGCATCTCATGCGAAGATTAGAACAAGATTACTGATCTAACATGATTAGAGATGAGGTATGGCTCTGATACCAATTGTTGGAAGTAGGTGGGTCTCGTGGATAGATTTTCAAAACTTTTGACCCACTTGACACAGGGATCAACTATCCATAAAACCAAAACCCAATCCAGGATGCGTTACCCTCAATCTCGTGACCATGTACAGTAAAAATTATACCAGCACTAAACATCCAAAATAACCTACGACATGTAAGAAGTAGATCATACCTTTGGAGACCCGCAGTGCTCTAATGGACTTCTTCAAGACCTCTTAGCCTTCCACGCTATGACCCCCGAATTGGATTTCTTTTCTCAAGAAGAACGGTGGAATCTTCAGGAGAAAATCCCAACTCGAGACTCCAAGGAACTAGAAGAAAGGAGAGGAGAGTAACTCGCGCAACTCTTGCACGAAAGGGTTTTAGGCGTGAGGGGGACTCTTTTGGACGTCCAAGGATATTTTATAGACTTTCAAATCTCTCCCTTGTCTAATTGAAATAGAAGTCTTACTTCCAAAGCAATTAGCAACTTTCTCCTTTCCAAACTCTTATTTCTAGAGTCCAAGTCGGATTAGTGTTTTCCAATATCTTGGGCTAGCGTGGGGACCACTAGGGATTCCTTAGAAAGCTGGCTCCAACTGGAACACCGCGACCCCACATCTCATGTGCAATCCGGGCCCACAGTTAATTGCAAATAACACTACTATATAAATGCAATTGCACTCCAGTCTTAGGAATAAATTACAATGAAGACCCTAAACTTCCCAATTACCACAAGTAGGCCCCTCTATCAATATCCGTGGATCAATTGGAATAAATCCGTCTCTTCCAATCTAAGTTCCACATCTTATTATCCTTGAGCCCCAATTAATCACAGTAATCATCAGTACCATCCAATTAACTCTTAATTGAGATGGGTGCGCACTTACTAATGACAAATCCATTAATTGGCACAAGGGGATAATAGAGATAGATTCCATCTTGATCATTCAACGTTCCCACAGTTCTACTACCATATACCCAAGACACCGAGATGTTAACCTATAGTCGGCCTCACTCATTGGTGACTCAAAGCAAATGAATAGATAGAAACTTGAGTTCGTCAATGTCTCAGGATTGAGAGCCTATTGCTAGGGAATTATGAGAGCATACCTTATTATTGAGACGGAATACCATAAGCTGCATCTCATGGTCCTTCAATACATCCAATGTACCGGCACTATTGATCCAGAATCTTACATTCTGATGATCGAGACAAATCACACTATCTCATAGTGATCAAAGTGCTGCAACCTTATCAAATGAGATGCCCAGTCTCATTACTGGTTGTGAAGCTATTTAAGTATAAGATTTGTGACATATATCTCCCGCGTGTGGATCTCATCCATGCACATATATCACATCTAATATACTAATGGGACCCGGTTCAACTCATGAACCATTATGTCATACGTATTGGTCATGTGCATGAAGTAGTAAAATAACATTCATCTCATGAAAGTAAAGCATGATTTTATTGATAAATAAAGAAATTAATCAATTTATTACATCAACTGATGGATTGAGTCCACAAAAACTAACAGAGATTGCCAATGAAGAGAGTGTTAAGATACTGTTTTCATTTCTTTAATGATCTCGCATAGCTTAAAACTCTCTTTTCATCTAATTGGTTCCTGTGCCAAAGTTTCCACATGCCGAGAAACCTTCATGGATTTGAGCAAAACCCAATAGTGTAAACCTTCCTTCACCTTTGAATGAGACAAACAAGCTACAGAAAGAGTCCTCCTACTTGGGTTGTGTAGTTCCCTTTTCTTTAAAAGATGCAGACGTAACTAGATAAAAGAGTGGGACTTTAGCTGACATGCTAACAATTAGGACAATGTCTTTTTCCTGTTTGCTAACTAATTTAATCTTTCTTAAAAGGAGACTTGTTTTAACACGGATCCTCTTTGTAGCCAGAACAGAGAAAATATCTATAGGGTGAGCTCTGAATCAAGAA
This sequence comes from Sextonia rubra, assembly GCA_037013555.1. NCBI lineage: Eukaryota > Viridiplantae > Streptophyta > Magnoliopsida > Laurales > Lauraceae > Sextonia > Sextonia rubra. The sequence continues at coordinate 75,094,869 of JASUAD010000001.1, forward strand.
GCAGGCTTCACCTTTCTAAAATCTGAAAATTGGCCCATTTCTATTGTTTTTTAAATCACTTGTTGGTTTATTTGGACATGATTGGTTACCAACACAGGCCGGCAAAAGATGGCCCTGCCCACAAGGAGGCCCTAATTGTCAGCATCTATGCCCTTTTGGTTACCAACATTAAAGTTTCTACGGGCTTATCCATAATGACAACCCCATTGATCCGCATTATGCGCCGGATCATGATTTCAAAAGTTTAGGTTGGCAGAAGATTTCATCATTAATATGAGGGCGCTGCAGTGGCATTTACATCAAAATTTGAGCTAATTTCAGTGGGTTATAGCAAATTCTTACTATCTAAATTGTCCCAGTAGTTTTTTAGCACTAACGGATATACACGTACGAGCCTATAGAACAGATCCTATCCAAGGTCACTGACTTAGGACAGTCAAGGGCGACCCCATTGTCTCTCCTAGCAACACAAGAGAAACTTGTATGACTACAACAAGGCATGAGTTAGACTCAATGTCCGACAAAATTGGGGCTATAGAATGCAATTGAAATCCAAGAGAACCCGCAATAAAACAAAGTGTACACAAGTAGGAAGAAAAAGCTCACAAAGTGAGAAGAGAAGCCCCACAAGCAAAAACAGTGGGTAGGTCGATTCCCTCAGTCAACCAAGCAACCCCTTACTGTTCACTGTGCCGACTTGGAATCATCTTTGACGATGTGTGACTTTTGGAAAGGAGATTAGCCATGGTGGGTTGATGGGGTGTTTTGTTTGTTGTCTGGCCGTTGTTGGCTTGTTATGCTCTGCTTCTTATCTAGTGATCTCTTTCTATCTAACCAAAAAGAAAAAAAAGGTCGCGTCCCCATAATTTTAATGTACATCTCCACTCCCTAATAAAGTTTCCCTGGAAAGTAGCTTGCGCAACCCACCGTCATTTCCCTGCAAATTTGCATTTCCCCTTTCTCATTCAACCATCACTACCAATACAAAATTATCATTTATTTATCCCCCTTATATCCAGCCGTTTTCAACAAAGCTGCAGCCCCTCTAATCAAGCCAAAATTTTTCAGAGGGGTTGAATACATGGAAATTTAAGTGCAAATGAGATTCACCTAAGGATTTCTTCATTTTTTTTTTTTTACAAAAATTTTTCAGGGGGGTTAAATTCATGGAAATTAAAGGGCAAATGAGATCCGCCTAAGGATTTCTTTTTTTTTTTTTTCTACAAAAACTTTTCAGAAGGGTTGATCCACCTAAGGATTTCTTCGTTTTTTTCCCTTTTTCTTGTTCTTTTTTTTTTTTTTTTTGTTGACGAAATCCTTAGGTAAAGACTTGTGAGTACAGGCAGATGGTAGAGACGCTTGTGGACCACGCCAACGTGAGTCAGAGCACACCCAAGCCCAACCAAAATTAAAAGCCTAATCAATACAATGGCTTGGATTGGACCCATGAATGCATAAAGACCCAGCACAACCCAACACATTTAGCGCTGAGAATATATATGTTCTTCAAATGGGCTAGGTTTGGCCTGACTTTCAGGCCCAGAACTGATAATTAAACAGGCCAGGCTCCTTCTAATAAGCCCAAATTAACGTCTAGATCTTTGTGCATGCACAGTATTTGGGTGTGCAGACAATAGAGTGTAGAGTTACCATTAGGGTATTAGAGTCCAGATCCTTTCTATGCTTAAACTCAAATAGTGTTAAAGGAGTGAAACACTACAGCAGGGCTGACCTACTGAAATTTGAGCCACTCAAAATAAAAGCCCTCTTGGTGTGTGGGATATCTTCAGATTTTACCCTATATGAGTTAGTCCAATTATAAGATTAAATCTTTTAATTAAAAAAACATGTAATAAGGAGGACTGTGTGTTAATCACATTTTCTAATCCAACAGTCAATCCTACGAATGGCCTAACCAGTGTTCGAGTAAAATTTGGAGACTCATAAATTAGAATAGCCTTTATTTTGAGCAGCTGGAATTTTTAATAGATATATCCCGCTATGGAGTAATAATGCATAGGGAAAACGTTCTAATACAACCAAAACAACTTAGTATTATTCATATACAAATTCATATGCAGTCCAACTCATGGGCCTACTTAGATAGATGTCTATCAAAGGAAGCAAATGGAAAGGACTTATTGATAAGAGTCAGTCAAAAATGAATAAATAACCCCATCACAGCATAGTAGCCCTTGATTTAACAACCTTAAAGTTTACTAGCATCGAACCATATATTTTGTTGAGACTCAATCCAACAGCAAATAAAGGTTCAATGAGTAAAATTGGAGCTGATTCCAGATCATGGAATTAGAAGTATCACCATTGATAAAAGGTGGGCACGACTGGGTCTCATAGTGCTGCGTAGGAAACCGTTTTCCTATCAGACAGCAAGATATAGTATGATGACTAAAAATTCAGCTAGGACGAACCAGCCGCAAACATTGCAAACTTGATATGAGGTCCACCTTGTTGCATCTCAATCAAACGGTCTTATAGCTTGGATTAAAGGTGAGCCAAAAATAAATACAAGCTAATTATCATAATCACCCATTTAATGGACTCAGAGTCTAATGATCTATCAAGTGCCTATATAACCATTAATTTTGTGGCCTACAAAATCAATAACCACAAGAAAGGTGTTGATTTCCTATGCACTTCTGATCCTCCAAGTTAATACCTTCCGATCCCACCAACACACTGCAATTGAGGAGCACAGAGATCTCCATTTGATCCACAAAAAATGACCCGCAAAATACGATATGAAAATGAAGTAAAAGGTAAGGCCCACATTTAGCTGAAGAATTCAAGGGGGAAGAGGTTCAATAGCCCCTAGAAGTAAAACACCCAACCAGGTCATTAAAAGAAATTGACCCATTTACTGCAGATTGAAGCAGACCAAAAGTGATTGATCCATATACAAACTTATAAACCACATGCTAGAATATATATATATATATATATATATAGAATCAACGAAGAGCTCAAAATTCAGAAAGTACTAACAATTACACTTGCTTACTGTGTTTATCATGAAGCAAATGCTTGTACTGTTGTGTTCCATTGAGGGCCCTGTAAACATCTTCCCAGTTTTCAACTTGTTCTGAAATGGGTCTTGTATGAATCTTGACTTGATGGCTCTTTAGTTTCCTTACTGGAACTCTCAGAAACTTTTGAACATACGACAATTTCTGTTTGAAAATGTTAGAATTAATACTAACAAAAACGCATTTAAAAGAGGACAAAGAGCAAGGAGATGGACTTTCTGTTGTATTCTAACCTTGTGATTGCTGACAATGTCCTCATAATACAAGATTATATGGCGAGTACTATTGAAATACTGCAAAGAGTCCATCATCACCTGCTCGACATGGGTGAAGTGTAGTATCAAAGTAGCAATGTTAAGCTTGGGCTTGAATTGTGCTAGTACCTCAGCCTGTAATAAGGAGACAGAAAATAAGCAGACTGAAGAACACAACATGCATAGATGTGTAGTCTATATCAACACCCATGCAACAACATTTTTCCCTTTTTTCTGATGGGTAACAGATAGAAATTATATTTAAGAGAAAAAACAACAAAGTAAAAAACCACAGGAGAGAAAGGGGTCACAGAGAAATGTAACCCCATCCCACTATAAACAACTACATGATAAAGCCCACAAGCCCACACGCAGAGACATTCTATAGACCCCTGTCTGGCCAAAGCATCCACCATAATATTGGCAGATCTCACTTCATGACGAAATTGTTCTTGGCAGCACCTAGCCAAACTTCGAAGGATGTCATCTTGATCCATCAATCAAAGCTTTTTCATTTCTTTTTTTTTTTTCATTTCATTTCTATTGGTATTCTTTGATTTCTACTTTTCAATCCATAGTAATTCTTTGAACAAATACCTTCTTTGTTTGGAAAGGAAAGGTGATCTTATGTTGGTCTGGTGAAACAATACCAAATGTAGCAGCAGCTGTCACCCAGATGTTTGCCTGTGAGATTTCTTTCGTCAAACATCAAGCAATGCTTAAATTTTTTTGATATAACTCTTTTTCAACTCCACCAGTTTTTGCTGCCTGTCCGAAGCGCGAGTAAAGGAGGAGGGTTGCATTAGGTAGGTTAACAACCAACGTAAAACTTTGTCACGACCCAAACATAAATTCTAAAATTACAATATCTCCCGATAAAGCAAGAGCGTTCCCGCTTTAAGGGACGCATTGCAGCGTCGCCTGAATGCAGTGAAAAGTATGCAAAGGCTATTGCAGACTTTGAGCTAGTGTGGTTAAAGAAGTTAGTCCAAGAGAAGAAGAGGATTAATAGGAAAATTAGACTTGCTACTTGGAATATAGGAACCTTTACAGGCAAAAGCATGGAGTTGGTTGAAGTAATAAAAAGAAGAAAAATTAGTGTGGCTTGTATACAAGAGACAAGGTGGAAAGGGGCTAAGAAGCTCATAGATGGATATAAGCTTTTCTATGCAAGAAAGAGTAATACAAGAAATGGAGTGGGTATAGTTGTAGATAAGGATTTGAAATAGAAAACTATGGGGGTAAAGAGCTTTGGTGATAGAATTATAGCAATTAAACTAGTGCTAGAAAAAGATATAATCCATATTATAAATGCATATGCTCCCCAAGTAGGACTAGAGGAAAGTGTGAAAAGACAATTTTTGGAGAAGATGGATGATTTAATGCGAGAAATCCCAAATAATGATAAGATTTTCCTTGGAGGGGATTTAAATGAGTATATAGGAAGAGATAATAGAGGATATGAGAGAGTGCATGGAAGGCAAGGATTTGGAGAAAAGAATTAATTCGGAAATGCTATATTGGACTTTGCAGTGGCATTTAATCTTGTAGTAGTAAATACTTACTTTAAAAAGAGAGATAAGCATTTAATTACCTATAAAAGTGAGAGTAATAGGAGTCAGATAGACTTTTTTTTAGTTAGAAAACAAAACCGATTGGCTTATAAAGATTGCAAGGTTATCCCAGGAGAGAGTTTGACCATGCAACATAGGCTTGGAGTTTTAGATATTTGCATTAAAAGTATAAAAAGAGCAGTAATAAACAAAATGGACCCTAAAACAAGGTGGAGAGATTTGAAGGGAGAAAAAGCAAATATATTTAAGGACAAAATGATTGAGAAGGGAGAATGGAATCTTGAAGGAGAAACTACAGTAATATGGAATCAAATAGCTAATTGCATTAGTAAGGTTGCAAATGAGGTACTTGGAGAATCAAAAGGAAAGAGACATATTAATAAAGAAACATGATGGTGGAGTGTGGAGGTTCAGGAAGTTATTCTAGAAAAAAGACATTACTATAAAGTTTAGCAGGGGACTAAGAGTAAGGAAAATTTTGAGCTGTATAAGAAGGCAAAGAAAGAAGCTAAAAGAGTAGTAAGTAGTGCAAAGTTCCACGTATATACCTCTATAATAGGTTGGGAAGGAGAGAAGGATATTTTTAAACTCACAAAAATAACAGAAGAAAAAAGTAGGAATTTAGATCATGTCAAATGTATCAAGGATAATGAGAAAAATGTTCTGGTGAAGGATAACGATATTAAAGAAAAGTGGAAGGAATATTTTAGCAAACTTTTAAATGGAGAATATATGGGGGATACAAGAGCTAAGAAAGATACTTCATTACCAGAACATACTTTTCTCCGTAGAATTAGAAGGGTAAAAGCAAAGAAAGCATTGAAGTGAATAAAGATAGGAAAGGCTATAGAACCAAATAGGAAAGGCTACAGAACCAGATGATATTCCGATAGAAGTATGGAAATGCTTAGGAGAGGTTGGGGTCAGTTGGTTATGTAGACTATTCAATAAGATACTTGTGACAAAGAAAATGCCGGATGAATGGAGAAGAAGCATTATAGTACCTATATATAAAAATAAGGGAGATATACAAAATTGTACCAACTATCGAGGGATTAAACTTATGAGTCATACTATGAAGTTATGGGAGAAAATAATGGAGCAAAGACTAAGACGGAAGACTAAGATCGCTGAAAATCAATTTGGTTTTATGCCAGGGAGGTCAACTATGAAAGCTATCTTTTCACTTAGACAATTAATAGAAAAATATCGAGCAAAGAGGAAAAATCTATATGTAGTCTTTATTGATTTAGAAAAAGCCTATGATAGGGTACCGAGGGATTTAATTTGGTGGGTTTTAGAGAAAAGGAATGTCCCTAGCGGTTATATTGAAATTTTTAAGAATATGTAAGAAGGAGCAGTAACAAATGTAAGAACCACATATGGAGAAATAGGTGAATTCCTCGTAAGTATAGGTTTGCATCAGGGATCAACCTTAAGCCTTTATCTCTTTGCATTAATTATAGATGAGTTAGCTGTGCATATTCAAGAAGAAGTACCATGGTATATGTTGTTTGTAAATGATATAGTATTGGTAGATGAATCAAGAGATGGTATAAATGCAAAACTCGAGAGATGACGGGGGCCATTAGAATCTAAAGACTTTAAAATAAGTCGTACAAAGATAGAATATATGGAGTGCAACTTCAGTGGACATATACAAAATGTTGAAACCACTGCCAAAATTGAAACCCAGAGATACCACATAGAAATTCTTTTAGGTACCTCAGCTCGATGATTAGTAAGGATAGGGAGATTAACGAAGATATAGAGCATAGGATAAAAGCTAAATGGCTGAAGTAGAGACTAGCTTTTGAAGTGCTTTGTGACAGACAAATGCCAACGAAATTGAAAGGCAAATTTTTTAGGACAGTGGTTAGACCAGCTATGACATATGGAACAGAATGTTGGCCAATTAAAAAGACGCATATACATAAGATGAATATAGCGGAAATGAAAATACTTAGTAGATGTGTGGTAAAACTAGAAATGATAAAATTAGAAATGAACGCTTTCGAAAGCATTTAGAAGTAGCACCAATAGAAGATAAGATTAGAGAAATCTATTTAAAATGGTTTAGGCATCTTGATCGTAAGCCGGTAATGGCACCGGTGAGAAAAAATTTAGCTTTACAAGTAGATGGCCCATCAAGAGGTAAGGGTAGGCCGAAGAAAACATTGATGGAAGTCATTGAATTAGATTTGAAGAAGTTTAACTTATCTAAAGATTTGGCTCAAAATAGAACAAAATGGAAAAAAGAATTCATATAGCCAACCCCAACATGGTTGGAATAAAGCTTTGCTGATGATGATGATGATGATGATAACTCTTTTTCAGAGTGATGACCTATGATGCTCAGAGACGGACACTGATATGGACACCGGCATAGGAAACAAGGATTTGACACGGCAACTTTAGAAATTTAGAACACGGATACGAGCACAGTATCACTTAAAATATGATATAAATACGAAATACGATATGGATACTGGTACGAATATCATGTTTTAGTGGTATATGGTACATCATACATTTATACGTGACTAACTACTAGAAGCAAGTCCCTGAAAATCTCAATCTAAAGTGGGATGATGTGGTCAAACTTATAATCCTAAAAAATTCCAGCCATAAAAATTAAAATAAAGGAAGAAAAGTTTCAACTTTTTAAGGAAAGGAAAATATAATTTAAATAGAAAAAAGAAGGACATTGAATGATATGACAAGAACATTGAATGACATGACAAGAAAGGCCATTTCCCCATCCAGTAAAAAAATATAAATAAAATGGCAAAAATTTAAACATGAGAGTGAAAGGGGAAAAACCACAATCGAATATACAATGGGTTTTAAGTTTTGTAGTATTAAAATAAAACAAAGGGGGCTAAATGTAAAAATGAAAGTGCTCTTTTAAGTGACATTTATTTGACCCTTTCACTTTCCACACTAGTGTCAAGTGCATTGGTATTTGAGAGATGTGGTCTTAAAATAAAACTTCTGCGGGCTGAATGTATAAAACATGGGTTTTTTAAAGGGACATTTGCCCTTTTCATTCTCGACAAGGAAACCTTAAAAAGGAATAAGCGATGGAGAGGAGGGATTAAAAAAGAAAGAAAGAAAGAAAAACAGAGGAGGCTTACCGGTGCCATACTTTTGCTACTCAACTACTAATCTGCTACTGCTAATAAGATTTGCTGCTACTTGATTCTTACTACCGAACCAGAGCTGAGGTTACCATCTTATATTCAAACTCCACTGTTACAAGGTCCTCCTCTTCTCCTTTTGCTCTTTTGGTAGCACGAAAGGGGGAAGGGTTAGGTTCTTTTTTACCTTTCTAAGTTATAACCAAAGATTTCAAATGAGATTCATTGTTTGGCTCAATTTTGGATAAATTCCTCCAAATTTTACCTTTTTCTTTTAGTAAAATACAAGAGAGCTACATCCTAAAATTGTGCATTGTATCGTAGTCGTATCTTGTACCCATATCCATATCATACCGTATTGGTACAAATACCTCAGGTCAAATGAGGTATCCAGGTGTCATAGGTGATGACAAAATCATGTACTTGTATTTACTCTAGAAGCCAAGGCAAATTTGATCAGTCTGAAAGGATGTAGCTTGCTCACAACGTTTAAAGAACCTTTCAAGGGATCCATTTAAAACAACTGAGAACCAAGCCTAAGACATACATGTGGAAAAAAATCCGAAAGATGAATCAATTGGTTGTTGATCAAATTAATAATTAATTGGTCCTCCCCTCTTATAGTATTAGCTTATTCCATCAACAGCTGAAGACATGCATGATAAACCTTAATTGATAAGGGAATTGACCAACAACAATTTGTTTGTGAAATCAGTTCCTCATTAAAGCTTCGGTGAAGAGGTCAGCAAACTGGACCTAAGTGACATGAGGAAGGGAAAAACAAAGTCATCAAAAGCTTCCCTGATAAAGTTACAATCAACTTCAATGTGTTAGGTACATTAATGAAAAGACGGTCTGAAATCTGGATAGCACTGGCTTTGTTAGGATGAACAAGAGTGGCAGTAGTCTAAGCAAAGCCAAGTGCAGAAAGGAGTCATCAAAGCCAAATAATCCCAGACGCAGAAGACATCACATGATATTTAGCCACGTTGGAAGATTGCAGAAAGGAGTCATCAAAGCCAAATAATCTCAGACGCAGAAGACGTCACATGATATTTAGCCACGTTGGAAGATTTAGATACTATCTTGTATCTTGAATTCCAGGAACTAAAAGCAAACCAAGATACAGACACCAACCTGTCAAGGAATGTCAGTCTGAACATCCCACCCAGTTGGGCATCACATAATATGGTGAGGCAAAGATCAAATCATACAGGAAAAAATTTTTTCCTCATTCTAGATTCCGAAGAAAATATCAAATGATCCATTTAACAGGCAAGTGAAGATGCCTCGGCTTGGTCATGAATTGCCTAATGATGCTAACTCTGTGCGAAATGCCAGGACAACTAATGGCCAAGTAGACAATTCTTCCAATAAGGTTTCTATAGACTGTGGGATCAGAAAGAAGCTCTCCCATCATCTCGTAGATACTTGACATTGAGTTCCAATGGAGCATACACCAGAGATGAATTTTCTACCCAGACCATAGCAATAAGGTCTTTGATACAATTCTGCTGATTTATGTAGAGACCTTTACTTGATCATTGGACCTCTTGTCTGACTAAGTATGTGAGTAGTCCAAGATCTTTCATAAGGAAGAAGCAAGCAAAGACTATTGGGACTCATAAAAGTAGAATTCATCCCAATGAGAATTATGTCATTGACATAGAGCAATAAAATGGTAATGCTAGTTTTCCTGGAAATGCTGGGCTTGACTTCTTTAAAACGGGGTTAGACTTAACCTGGGCCTTGGATGAATCAGGTTGATTTGAATTGATTTTGAATCCAATCCAAGTTTTTCAGTAACCACTATGAAATTTGTGGTACTGAAGTGAAACAAAAGAAGTGACTAGGATAGAGATCGTCTCTCTTAACTTTTTTCCTCATTTTCTCCTCCCTGTTTTAAGTGGTGAAGAAAGAGACGAAGGTTTGTTGGGCAAATGATGGCGATAACGAAAAACTCTGCAATTGCCTTTTCTTCTCCAGCAGTGATGGGACGCCTGAAGCAGTAAGGCTTTGCAGATCTGTGATGTATGAAATTGATCTGAATGGTGACCCGCCTCTACGCACTCCATACACAGCAATCAAGCAATGGCCCACCAGAGTTGCTCTCCCATTTCTGCAGCCAAATCTGGTGAGCTCCTCCTCTGCTCTGTTCAGGTTCTGCAATGGCAGAATACTTTCTGCATTTTTTAATTTTTCCCTGGTTGGGGTTTCTATATGGTGGTGATGCTGTTGAGATGGGGGAATGGGTTTGGTTGTGCTGGTTTTGGAGACAAGCGTGGGTTGGGGTTTTTGATGGCTAGAAATAGGGCTTCGGTGGACTTGATTTCAGGACAGTGTATCAATAGATTCTGAAGATGGGAGTGGAGATAGTTTGGATGGTAGGTGAGGTTATGGAAAAGAGTTGATAGAAAGGGGATAGTAATTGGGTAGAATTCGAGAAAAAAGTGCTGAGGCACAATACCGAGTGCCAAAGCACAATACAAGATCTCCTTAAAGACTAACACTAGGACGCACCTCCAAGAGATAAAACCCACAATTCTATTAATCATCAACTCTAATTATTCCTTCTCTAAAATGTCATATACATAGGAAAACGAAAACTTAGGGACTAAATCACCTAATCAAACTAGGAAACTAATGCAAATTAGAAACTATCTTACTTACAACCCATTAAATAAAATTGAAAATTTTACCAAAACAAAAAAAAAACAAAAAAAACAAAATTGAAAAGCTAACTATGATGCCAAGATACGACCATGAGTACAAACATGGATACGAGGATCAGAGATACGACTTGGCACTTCAGAAAATCTAGAACACAGAAACGGATACGAGTGTCCTAAATTTCCTTTAAATCAGGTTTGAATTAATTGAATTATCATTGTTTATGTTCAATTCTAACATTTTATGTGTTGAAAAGTAAGAAAACTTAAAAGAACTAAATTAAATAATGAACTTGCTAAGTAGGATATAATAAACTCATGCCCCAAAGTATCGGTGCAGTATTGGGTACCAATACAAGTATCGTATCGGTCCGATATGGATACATTCGGCTTATACAAGTATCTGGGTATCATAGAAAGCTAATCCTAAATACAACCCAATAATATAATAAGAAATGAAATTGGAATTGCATCACTTGGGTTCCACACGTGACGCCATGCATCAAATAGACAAATGGAAATTGTAAACTTTTGACACTTAAAGTAGGCAATGGTCAAAATATAGTCAAACACTGCAATCCAACAAACAACTTGACTATAGTTGAGACAAAAGACTTCCAAACTCTTTCAAGCGGAAGTGGATACTGGACTTTGCTTTGATTTCTACAAAAAAGGACTTCTTGGAGGATCCCAACCCACCTCCTACCACAAACCTTGCAATCTCTTACAACCTTTTTCCTATGAGCGGATATGCCAAATAATCCAGGGGAAAAATTTTGAAAGTTTCATCCCTTCCCTAGAGTCCTCCCAAAATCCAACCCCCTCGCCCCCACAACCTCAAAAAAAAAAAAAAAAAAAAAAAAAAAAAAAAGAAAACACCTCATCTCTCCCTCCCCCCTCCCCTCCCTCTCTTTCTAAAAGTTAATGGGAGGTTTATCAATTTTGTAATGTCCTCATTCCCAACACAGCCACCCGCACCCACATTTTTATTCCTCAACTAGCAAACCACTTTGGCTCCTCCCGCCCTCTAATACCTCCATGGAGGCTCCCTCTATCCCAATTACCACCACCACTTAAGAGAACAATGCATAATTTTTCTCTCCAATGGTCCCATCCTCATTCCTCTATTTTACATATATCAGCAAACTATTTACATATTTAGTATATGCATCTCTCTATTTTTTTTTTTCTTTTTTTTTGTCTCCAATCGTTGACGTCTCATAAGAATTTCCTTTGTATTCTTTCTAGTAAGTTGGCCACTTTGCCCAAATTTTTAGCTTGATCCAATGGCTCAAATATGGGCATTACTTTACCATGAGGAGCTGTTTCTTTTTTCAAAATTTCCCATCGCTAGGTCCCATGGATTGCTCTCGGTCCCTTGGATTTAGCTTTGAGGCAATTCAAGACAATTAAATGGAATGCATAGTTTGTTGCATCCCATGGATGTAGAGAGGAATGACATCACTAAGTCCTCTAGAGCTACTCCCGCCCCAACACTTCATGACACGTTAATCCACACACCAAACATCACTTGAAAGATACTCATCAAAGATGAGGAACATTATACTTGCTCTTTTGGAAAAGCTGAAAAAGATGATGGTGTTGTCTGCAAAATGTAGATGAGAAATGGGTTGGAGATACCCAAGGATTCAAGTTGAAATCCCAAAATAAGAGCCCTAATTACACCCACTTCAGGATCTTGTAGGTCTTCCCCTCCTAACCTTGTAATTTATTGATGATGTTGGGCCTTGATTCCCTCTTCTCCCTAGATCTTTTTTTTTTAACCTTGCACTTCAGATCTCTCTCCTACAAATCATTCATCATTCTTTCAAGGTCTTTCTCCCATCTTGACCATCCAAAGATTTAAAAAACAGAATCGAGACCTAGCTCGGCTGTGTCGGGTTCAATCCTGTGCGGTGCCCTTAAAAATACTTAAAAAACAAAAGAAAGGGAAAAACCTAGAACAGCCCCATCTCCTCAATTACCCTCCAAAATGGGTAAGTTGTAACTTCACTCATAGTTCCCAGCTGCTAGTGAAGTAGAAAAGGGAGGGAAAAAAAAAACAACCACCTAATAAAAAGATGAGGGGCTAACTAGCTGAGGGAGAGAGACCAGAGGTGGGCTAGTTTGGCTAAGATTGAGAGCAAAGAAAAGAAAGGAAAAGTGACGCAGAGTAGGGTACCAGATGTTAACAGGCAGAGATAGAAGGTGAAAGAGGTAGGTCAGGCTTTCGCCTAAAAAATGGCCTCATGCCGAACTCCCCATCACGGGTGAGGAAGACGAGAACCTTGGGCAAACCCAAAAGCACTTCAGAAATTTTCATAAATCATTCACTACCTAGCCAAAGAGGCTTTTCATCATTATATAGGAAAATAAAAACCTAAAACTAATCAGAACCATTGAAACACACTGATGGCCAAGATTAAAACAACCAACTAAAATAACTGAAAAACATAATAAAAATCCCAAACAAACTAAGATAGGTGGGCTAGGCCCAAAAGCCAGTCAACCATGGGGAACCACGGGTCTATCCTGCATTAACTCTCCCCTTGTTAGAGAGAACTCGACCTCGAGTTCTATAGATATCCTCCAAGATCGAATGTCAAGCGTACAAATCCGCAATGTGCTTATTGATCTTCATTCACTCTACATGGTTGGTTGGCTTGATTCAATGCTTTTGATTTCAATCTCATCTTCCACTTAAAAGAAAGGAGGCATAACTGCTTGTGAACTTGAAAATATGCTCGGATGTGAGATCCAACCGTGAGATGCTTCAAATTTTGGATTTGTACTATCTGCTCTGACTCTTCAAATAGTAATGGTCAATCTCCAAGGATAACGTCAATGTGAGGAGCTTCAATGATATGATCTTCTTTGGCAATCTCCATATCAATAACCTTTTCGTTTGACGATTTAATTGACTTTTCTAGAAGTGGCATGACAATCAAATCCATTGGAGGTTCATATGGGTTGCTAACCATTTCTAATTTTCCAATGTTCATGTTTTCTTCTTTTGTAGCAATCTGGCTCTTTGTTTCCTGGTTCTTGCATTTGAATGTCAGCTTTAATGTTTTCTTCCATAAATTGCTCGACATACGCTTCTATTATTTTCTAAGGTCTTTCCTCTATGGACTTAGATTTTTGCATGCATGATCGTCGAAGATTGCGCTCAACGGGAATGGCTTCTGTAAGTGCTTCTACGACGGTCTCGCATTCACTCATTCTCTCCAATATATCCAATCTCAAGCCTCAAAGAAAACTAATTAAGTCATGCCTTTCATCCCCCACTAGCTGACATAAATATTGGAGCCTTGCAAATTCATACTCATATTCAGCAACTGTCAAATCTCCTTGTCTCAAATTAAGAAATTGGTGAAAATAGACTTCATTTTGAAAATACCAATTTCCATAATTAAGTTTCTAGAGAATTATTTGAAATTTATTGAAAATTTCAAGGCTTTCCAATTTCATGTTTGACTTTGATGAAATGACTAAAAATTTAATGCTCTTCAAAATTTAATTAATCTGACATAATGCGTAGATCTTGATTCCAGGAGTTCACAAGTGAAGGCTGACTGTTGATCAAAGTCCAAATGATCAAAATATAAACAAATCAAATTTGATCACACTGCTGACTAGGGACCACTCTTAAGTTGCCTTCTACAATTCCACTATGCTTGGCTTAGGCTTGACCCTTAGGTCTCAGTTCCCTGTTTTTTTTTATTTATTCGGATTTGGGCCAAAAAACGGAATGGAGAAACAGAATTCATGTAACCGACCCCAACATGGTTGGGATAAAGCTTTGATGATGATTCAAATTTGGGCCAAACTAACGCTCAAACCCATAAACTGAGCTCAGTTGAAGTACTAAAGAGGTCTAGTGGACTTAGGTTGGGTTCACCAGACCCAACTTCTCATCCTTCACTCTCTCGTGCTTCGTGCAAGGAAAAAAAAAGAGAGCAACTCAACCCTCTTTTGTTCTTCTGAGGAACTCTACCAGAACGCAGGGACGAGAGTTGATGTTGGCTCTAGCGCTAGTGACGATGAAGAGAGATGTTAGTGATGGTAGCGTAAAAAAGATGGCAAAGATGAAAAGGCCACTCTACGGCTTGCATCAATCAGAGAAGTGAACAGGCGATGAAGGTGGTGACGATGATGATGATGCTCAACGACAGGATGGAGGTGACGATGCTAGACTGATGGCGACGACTACTGAAGATGGTGGCAACGATGAAGTGCAATGGTACAGATGATGCTCGATGGCAATGAAGACGACGATGAAGATAGGTGATGGCGGTGCCATGCTCTACTCTTTGATGTCGGGTACGTCTTTTACCACTTTCTTCCCTCCTTTTTTTTTTTTTTTTGGCTCAACGAAAAGAAGAGCAGGGGCTTGGAAGCACGGGTTGAGAGTCAAATTATGGCAAAATGGGTTGGGAATGGGTGCTTTAGGGAAAAGGGTATAGGGCTTCAGATTTGGGAATTGTTAGTGTTGTGGGGTTTTGTAGGGATCTTTTGATACTATTTTTTTCTCCTTTTTCTTTTAATTTGGGTAATCTGATAAACTTCGGGGATTTGAGGGATCTTTAGTTGTGCTGTAATGGAGGTTCGGTTGAAGGGAAAGGGTTCAAATGGCTTGTGAAGGGTAAGGTTTGTTTGGGTGGGATTAGGTCTGGGAAGGTTCAAATAAGGCGGTTTGCTATTGTGGAGGGGTGCAATGGAGTTGCTGGCTAAGGGGGAATGTTCTAGGATGTTCTGCGGATGGGATCTGAGGTGATTAGGATTTTGGGTTTATGGATTCTGGCCGAGTCTAGTTCACCCGAGACCCAAACCGGACATGGCCGAGACCGAATCAATTTTTATAAAGATGCATGTGAGTTCGACCTATCTAGACCCAGAGTCCAATTCACCTGAGACCCAACCCGGACAGTGCCAAGTCCAAGTCATGACTCAACCAAATTTTTAAACCATGTTACCATCTATTGGAAATCACTTTTCTTTACTCAAGAATCAAGCAAGATGATGTCCTCATTTGGATTTTAGTATAGGAATTTCTTTAAACCCCCCCACCCCACCCCCCCGGTCCAACTGAAACCAAAAAAAAAAAAAAATGGAAATGTATTTAATGCAAGTCAAATTGTGGTGAATACCAATCCATAGAGGGATTACAATTGTGATGGGGAGTGGATAGGTTATAGGCAGTGATTTAAAAAGCACGCCCAGGCGCAAGGCGCACCAGTTGCGCCTCAACCCATGTGAGGTGAGGTGACTTCAGTGAGGCGCAGATTAAGCGCACGAGGCGCACGCCTGGGGCTCAAGTGAGAGGCAAGTGAGGCATGGGCTTCTTTTTGTTAGGCAAGATCTTGAAATAGAATAAAAAAAACAGAAGGGTGTAAATGTAAAATTTGTAAACTATAAAAGCAGCGATGCCCTAATCCTCATCTGTTGCAACGAAAAAAACGGGGAGTGGGGGGGGAAACGGGAAAACAGAAGAAGAAAGAAGAAGCAGCAACAGTAGCAGCAACTCCCGTCAGGTGAAGGATCACATCCGACGAAGGATCTCGTCCGGCAGTCCACGTCCAAGTTGCATCCCACGTCCGGTGAGGTATGTCTTGTTTTTTTTTTCTGCAACCCACGTCCGACGAGGCTGTTTTCTTCTTTTTCTTTTTTGTGTTTTCCTTTTTTCTTTCTGATTTGTTGCTGCTCTTTGTTTTGTTTTCTGTAGTTTCTTTTTCGCTGCTGTTGCTTTTTTCTATTTGCTTTTCTGTTTTTTTTTTTTCCATGCCTTTTTGCTGCTGCCTTTTCTTTTGCTTCTTTTTGTTTCTGCTGTGTTTTTTTTTCCATGCCTTTTTGCTGCTGCTATCTGCTGCTGTGTTTTTATTTTTCCTGCTGCTATCTGCTTCTGCTGCTTTTTTTTTTTTTTTTTGTTTCTGCCCCCCCCCCCCCCCCCCCCTTTTTTTTTGCTGCTTGCTATTTGTTTGTTTTTATTTTTTTTTTTGGCTGTCTGCTATCTGCTGCTGCTGCCATCTTTTGCTGTCTGCTATCCAGCTGCTGCTGCTTTTCTGTTTCTCTTCTTTTTCGTTTTTTTCTTTTCCACTGCTGTATCTGTTTTCTGCTGCGTTATTTTTTTCATGTCTTTTTCTGCTGCTGCTATCTGCATTTTTCTTCTTGTTTTGCATGTTTTTTGCTGCTGTCATTTCTATTTCTGCAGTTTTTTTCTTTTTCTTTTTTTTTTTGCTGCTTTTTCTTTTTTTTTTTTTACTGCTACTGCTGTTTGTTTTTTTGCTGCTGCTGCTGTTTGTTTCCTCACCTCTGGATATTCATTTGGTGTTGATAATGCATTTGTCTGTGCATACTGACTGCCATGTTGATTATTGCCTTTTTGGTATCAAAATATGTCTGCTGGGCTGGATTAATTGTTTATCCCTTTTGTAATTTATATGCTTGCTGTTTTTAATTTATTTTTTTTCAGTTGTATATTCTATATAGATGTCAACCAAAGGTAGTAGTAAAAAGGACCCAGCATGGCCATATGCACACTTGGAAAATCCACAAAATAATAATAGGTTCAAATGCAATTTTTGTGGCAAAATATCAAATGGAGGTGTTTTTCGGGTCAAGCAACATCTTGCTGGGGGTTACAGGAATGTCACTGCTTGTCCAAAATGCCCACCTGAAGTTAGAGAAGAGATTAAAGAATACATGGCAAAGAAAAAGACAGAAAAAGAACAAATGAATATGTTGCCCCATTTTGATGAGTTGGCTAATGAGTTGGAAGATGATGAAGATGATGTTGTAGAAGTCAATGAACATGGCAAAAGACCTTTGGCGAGTCAAGTTTCTAAAAATTCAAGTAATCTTTCCACTGCCTCCAAACCTAAAAAGCCAAAGCAAAAATCGCCCATTGATGTATTCTTCACTCCCAATCTGGATGATGTAGTGCAAAATAAAAAAAGCCCAAGGAAAGCAGACAAGAATTGATCAAAATGACCCATATAGAAAAGAACTAAGAGACCGGGCATGTCAAAGATTTGTAAGGTGGATATTTGATGCTGGAATTCCTTTGAATGTTGTTAATTATGACAGTTTTGGACCCATGATTGAAGCTATAGGGCAATATGGTTCTGGTATGAAACTGCCCACTTAACTATGAAATGCGAGTTCCTCTTCTTTAAAAAGAGTTAGAGCATACAAATAATTTGATGAAGGATCACCGAGAGGAATGGGTAAAGAATGGATGTTCTATAATGGTTGATGGGTGGACTGACAAGAAAGGGAGGACATTGCTTAATTTTTTAGTGAATTGTCCCAAAGGAACCATGTTTGTGGAGTCCATTGATGCTTCTAGCTACTCCAAGGATGCAGAAAAACTGTTTCAGCTAATAGATAAATTTGTCGAGCACATTGGAGAAACTAATGTGGTCTAGATTGTCACTGATAGTGCTGCAACTAATGTTTTAGCAGGTAAGAAACTAAGTTCTCTCTTGAAAAAAAAGTTATTAGTTATCTAAAACTCTTTTTTTTCTCTAATTCTTGGTTTGGTTCTAACAAGAAAATTTTTGGAGTCAAAGTATCAAAACTTGTATTGGACACCATGTGCTGCCTATTGCTTGGACTTGATGTTGGAAGACATTTTTAGGATACCAACTCTCAAGAGAACATTTGAAAGGGGTATTGCAGTACATGGATTCATTTATAACCACCCAACTTTGCTATATATGATGAGGCAATTTACACAATTGAAAGATTTAATCAAGCCTGCAAAAACTCGATTTGCAACTGCCTTTCTCACTTTAGCAAGGATTCATCAACAAAATAACAATTTGAGGAAGATGTTCACTTCAAAGAGATGGACAACCAACAAATGGGCAAAGGAGCAGCTAGGTAAAAGGGTTGCACAAATTATGTTAATGCCTTCATTTTGGAATAATGTTGTCTATGCCCTTAAGGTCTCGGGTCCCCTTTTGCGTGTTCTTAGATTAGTTGATGGCAAGAAAAGGCCTCCCATGGGATACATTTATGAGGCTATGGATAGGGCTAAAGAAACAATTGCAAATGCTTTTGATAGAAAGGAAGAAAGATATAATAATATCTTTCAAATTATTGACCGAAGATGGGATATTTAATTGCATCGTCATTTGCATGCAGCTGGGTATTTTTTGAACCCAGAGTTATTTTATTCAAATCCAAATGTTGAGCAAGATCATGAAGTCATGACTGGGTTGTATAATTGCATTGCAAAGTTGGTCCCAAATATTGACATACAAGATAAGATTGGTCAAGAGTTGTCTATTTATACAAAAGCTGAAGGTTTATTTGGGATACCAATGGCAATTAGGCAAAGGAAGACAAGGTCACCAGGTAAACAATTTTATCGCATAAGTTTATTCCATTATATTACAAAATTAGTTTTTTAAAATTATTAGTCTATACTTGGTAAAATTTATGCTAATTACTTATAATTAACAGCTGATTGGTGGAGTGCATATGGTTCCAAGACACTGAATTTGCAAAAATTTGCAATAAAAGTTCTTAGCATGACGTGTAGTTCATCTGGTTGTGAGCGGAATTGGAGTGTGTTTGAGTATGTGAGTATTTATCTCAAGTGCAGTGAATTCAAAAGATTTTTAATTTATAGATATAAATTTTAATATCTTTTTAATTGTTGCAGATTCATAGCAAAAAAA
The DNA here is from genome assembly GCA_037013555.1 of Sextonia rubra. NCBI lineage: Eukaryota > Viridiplantae > Streptophyta > Magnoliopsida > Laurales > Lauraceae > Sextonia > Sextonia rubra. The sequence continues at coordinate 75,114,240 of JASUAD010000001.1, forward strand.
GAAATAGGTTGGATCAAAAACGTCTCAATGATTTGGTATTTGTTAAGTACAACAGAGCATTGAACGTCGATATAATATGTGTGACATACTTGATCCCATTTCTTTGAAGGATATTGATGAAAGCAATGAGTGGTTGCTTGGGAGGATGGATAGAGAAGTGGATGAAGATGATGATTTTGTATTTGATGATGATATTTTGACATGGGGTGATGTTGCTATAGCTTCTGGAGTTGGAGAAAGTAGTCAAAGAACTAGAGCAACATCAACTTCAAGAGCAACACCAAGAGCTTCAAAATCTTCAAATGTTCTTCAATTGGTAGATGAGGAAGAGGCAAGATCAGATGAGATTGACGAGGAAGACGTGGATGGATATAAATCCAATGATGAAGAAGAAGATTATGATTTACTTGGTGTAAATGTTGAGGATGACTATTAGGTTCTCCTTAGGACCATATGTATTATTGGTTTGACTTCGGACTTTGGAGTTGTATTGACTTTTGATGCTGTTTTTGCATTAAATGATTGATGTTTTTATGACTTTTAGAATCTTTTCTAATATTTATTGCCTTTTTTGTGAATTAATTTTACTTTGCCAATGTTAATTTTAAATTATTTATCTATGACAAAATATCTATTTTCTTATCTATAATGTGCGCCTCGCTTCAATGAAGCCCGCGCCTCGCTTTGCGCCTTGCGCTTAAGCCCCAGGATACCATTGGTGCCTTGATGCACCTTGCGCCTTCAAAAACACTAGTTATAGGTGGTTTTAAATGGGAGGTGCTCATGGGATCAAACTCCAACAATCTAGTTCTTTAACTCCTATAGAGCAATGATCAATTGCACACTTTGCTTTGATGCCAATCATAAGGGCAGGAGGAAAGGTCTCTCATGCGGACATCAGTTTCAGATATGGCACAGGCTACCAAAGACACAAGAAGAAAGTGGCAAATAAAGCTTCTTTGTGGATGGAATAGCCTTTCGCGGGCTTAAGATCCTAAAGAAACATCATTAGATATGTCTTCAAATGAAGATTCACTATTGGATCTTAGCCCGGACATTATGAAGACCTCCTATGGCATGCATGAGGAAGGCCCCACAATGGCTGAATGGGATGGCCATAGGAGAGGATTTAGTGAAGAATTTGACATGAAGACTTGAAAATTTTAAGAAATAAAAGAACTTACATGGAGGGTCCAAGACAAGGGTGCTCACAACTTAATCTCAAGTGCATTGGATTTTGTGCGCACAACCAAAGGCATATATCCTCATGAGCACAACCTCCCCCCTTGCACAAGATATTATCTTCCATAGTTTTTATATTATTTTCTTTTTTTTCTTTATTTTATTTTGAAGTTATGTCTTAAGTGAGTCATTGGAAGAGATGTAATCAAGACCACGCATTAGTAGGGCTTGTTTGGTAGGTCTACCCTTTTTCTTACAGACATTTCAAAATAGAGCCATTAAAAAAAGAGCCATGAGAAAAAAAGGCTAGAATAAAAGTAAGTGTTTAGTAATGCAAAGAGCTATTTTAAATAGATGTTTTTAAATGAATGATTGAAAGCATTTCACAAATTTCTCGAGATCTACAAGGTATCAAGCATTGAAATTTAACCCCATAGCCATGTTCATCTTTTCAAATAGATATAACGGTTTGGATCTTGTGTTTGGGGCCTACAAATTTTAAAAAAAATCCAATTATCACATTTTTTAACAAATATCTCGAGATTAGTGATGATCCAACAGCTAAAATTTCATCTTATAGTGAACATTGACCTTATAAACAATTTTAAAGGTTTAGATCGTATTTTATTGCCCCCCCCCCTCCAAAACACCCCTTCAAAATAATAATGATGAAAAAAGGTACTGCCTGTTGACTAAGTTAAAATTGAGCATGTTTACATCAATGGTTGAATGTTTTTCAAAAATTTATCGAGATCCACAAGGCATAAAGCTCTAAAAATTGACCTCATAGCTGTATTCAACCTTCCAAACATTCCCAACGGTTTGGATCTTATTTTCGGGGCGCACAAAATTTAGAAATTAATATTCAAAGGCTCACTTTTTTTGCACATACCTCAAGATTGATGAGGATCCAACGGCTGAAATTTGGTGTCATAGCCGTATCTAATCTTCTAAGCATTTTCCACGGTTTGGATCGTGATTTACCCTTTCAGATTTCAGGAAAAAATAAAAAAACTAGTCTGGGCGTGATCCACTTCAAGGTACTGTAGCCGTGCCTCTAATTTTTAACTTCTATTTTTCACATGCATCCTTAGGGGGCCGTCGGAAATAGAGGTAAAGCCTCTATATCTAAACTCTGTGGAGCATAAAAACAAATGCCAAATGCTCTTATTTTTCAAAGCTCTACCTGGTTTAGACATTTAGACAAATAGAGCCTAAAAATAGTGATGTCAAATAAGGGTTTAAGGTTCTCATTTTGTCTTGTATAAATTCTTATGCTCCTCTATGAGAAGAGTTCAATGAAAATTATTAAATGAAAGCTTCTCCCAAGGCCTTCTCACCTGCAAAGGGGAGTTTGGTGTGAAGCCAAGGTTCAATCTCTACATCTTCAAGGTATTCTTCTCCCATCTCTTTCTTCTTCCTTTCATTGTTCAATCTCAAATCCCCATCCAAATCTAGATCTAGATCAATCCCACTGTTGGTCTAATCGATCTCGCCCCAAGCCATCACCCAAACCCCAATCCAACCCATCTATCCTTTTCTAACCCAAAAGATCCAGCCCACCTACCCTTGGCTGAATCACAATCCTTCCCACAGCCCTGGCCAATCCACGTTTCTTCCTCCATCTTGGCCATATCCCTTCATAAACCTCTAGATCTAGCAAGATGCTTCACCAAAACCCTAGATCTATCCCAATACTCTTTGACCAAACCATAGATCCAACCCTATCCACCATCTAAACCCCAAACCAGAAATGATCCCTTAACTGAACCTCAATATCAGCCCCAATTAACCATGATCAAACCCTAAGAAGCACGAACACTTCTAAGAAAGTGACGTGTCCGTGTCGGACACGTGTCGGACACCGACACTCCTCGGACACTCTCGGACACGTATTCGATACTATTTAGCCATGTCCATAATTAAGAACTAAAAATATTAATTTCGGACACTTTTCGACACTTTTTTTGCAACGTGTCTCACAATTCTTAGCCCGTGTCTATGACTAAAAAATAAACATGTGGCTGATATCTCTTGGACATTTTGTTAACATATGGTTATTAAAACTTGTAAACTTGATATATAACAATTTTGTACAATGGAAAAATGTATGATTGTAAATATTAATCATATCACAAGCTAAAGACAAATAAATATTTCACTAAAGAATAGGCGTCAAGATTGGCTTCTTTTTTGCTTTTTGTTTTTTTTGTTTTTTTTTAGGGAGGGAAAAGAGATGATCCGCCCTTTCTTTATTTGGATTTTATGGAACTGTGGATATTTTATGTTTAATGATTATGAATTATGTTTTAGTGTTGTATTGAGATTTGATAATTTGATATGTTTGCTAGTTGGTACTTGAATTTTTATTTTTTGATTGCTAAATTGATTAAAAAAGTTAAAATGATATTATTTTTTTAGTAGATGATTATATATATTAATATATATTATTAATGTGTCCCCCGATGTGTCCGTGTCCTACTTTTTTGAAAAATGCCGTGTCGGCGTATCCGTGTCATATCGTATCTGTGTCCTGTATCCGTGTCCGTGCTTCTTAGATCAAACCAATCATGGGCCAATTCAACATAGTTGAACCATACAGATTCAATTAATCTCAACTCTGAATTTATTGTGGTCAATAATTAGTTATGGGAATTAGATACATAAATCTGAATTTAAATTTCACCACCAAATATTCCCTTATTATCATTTGTCAACATATTTGAGAGTCTAAGAGAAGCCCTCTATCAAATCTTCAAGGATCACAACAATCTACTTGAGATCGGCGGTTCCCTGGGCAAAAAGGAAGTTCTACCCTTCTGTTAGGTCCACCTGTCAAATCTTTGAGAGGCCTAACTGCAGGACTATGATAAGGCATTGGATATTCTTATAATTGTCTGAACTCAATTTGCATGGAATGGCATGCTAAGTTTACATCGTTCAAATCCTTTATAACTATTAATTTATTTCTTTGATCTCAATTTGCATAATTTAGGTTAGTTTTCTATTGTCTTGCAGGAGCATCATTGTGGATTAGGTTTTGTCAAAATATCAGACTGATCTGATCATAGTAAAAACCCTTGATTTTTATGGCCTCAAGGTTTAGCAGTTTATTAAGTTAATACTCTCTTAGTCCAAGCCAGGGGTGAATAAGAAATATAAATAATTTTTTTTTTTTATGAACAACTATAATATAAGAGAAGTTTGTCACAGATAACCAGATATTCCACGTATTCCTTTAGAATTTACATCCACGTGGCATGATGATGATTCAGTGTCTTAAAGGTTCATAATCTTTCAAGGAAGTTTGATATCCAAGGAATTTTTTCCATCGTATATGGCCCTCAAATGAAAGTCATGGTGTAACAGAGGGGTGTGTGTGTGTGTGTGTGTGTGTGTGTGAGAGAGAGAGAGAGGACCTCTTCCTTGGAATGCACATGAGACTTGTGTGTACCATTCAGCAGCTTGGCATCCCTATCATAAGCATTTGCCAGCTCAGAGACAAGCCTCCGTAAAAGATTTCTCCGGAAAAGAAATATAACAGAAACCCCTTTCCAGTTGAAATAATTAGCTATTTCCCTGTGATGATCCATAATAGCCTGCAAAGAACCCAGCAAACGTTAACAAGTATACAAAGAATCAATGAAAATCTAGCATGACAAAAAAGATGTGTGATATCCATAGAAAACCAGTTCTGTCAACAGTGTATTACTGTACAGATCTGCAGAATGCCTGAATCCCATTCAGTTTCACATTGGATAACCACACATTAAACAGGCAGAGAAGTGCCTGTCCCTTCAAGCAGAATTCCATCAATTTCCAAGAATGTGCACCCAAAGACCACCCACCTTGTCTGAATCACTAATGAATTGAACATATGAAGGCATTCAATAATAGAGTTTTTTCATTAACATTCAATAATAGAATTAAAAATTATCATCAACTGAACAATCATTGAATTATAAACAAGACAGCTTAAGCTACACAGAGTTGAGATGAAAATTGAAACTTGGAACCTGTAAGTTTCATTGATTGCCTCATTTCAAAATCAAATAGAAAATATATTTAGTGGTGTTTTTCTGGACAGACTCCACGAGATGAACTCTGACCTGTTTGAGATGAATAGAAAGCTTTTAATTGCTTTTATGTATATGCATATCTTCACTGTATGTATCTCAATCACAGTTGTCAAGTTCAGTTCATTTCAGGCAAAATTCCCAATTTATCTCAGTACAGTCCGGATACCGAACTGAATACTGCCACCTAGGTGTATTTGGTTGCATATTCATTTGAATTCTGGCAAAAGCGAACAATTTGGAAAAAATCCCCAAACTTTGGATGAACACAATCCAATACCTAAGATTCGCCCAAATCGAAGGTTGATTGTAAAAAAAAAATTTGGAAACAGACAGGGATTTGAAGAGAATTTGTTTTTCATAAGTTCGGTAATGGTTGAAATACTTTCTTCATCGAGGCTTGAGATTTCCAATGACCCCTCATTTCCAATTGCTCAGATGCATGTAGTGGTTGCAGCCAATAATCATCCCAAATTCTGCAAATCCAAGCCCAAAATGGCATCATCAACCAAAAGATCTTCCAACTACCTCATCTCCTTGCCCTACTTTGAAGTTCATCACTGGGCGAAGCAGAGATTTGGGTCTCTACCTCTCTCTGCACTCATCAAGACAGTTTACAATGTGCATATCCCTGGCCGAAGCTCCTCTTTGCTGAAGAAGGAAGACTCGATTGCCAGATCTCCAGGTACATTCGTCCCTTGATATATCTTCTTCCCCTTTTTCTTCTTCACTTTTTGCGTTTTTGCGTTTTCTCATTTCTACTGTCTTCTTTCGGTGATGGCATATATGCGAAGAGGGTTGTTGTGTGATGGTATGTGAGGTCATGTGTGGCACAATTATATTAGCCATTGATGAGAGAAACAATATGTAGTTGGCCCACTCATTAGGATACAATTCGTCAGACAAAAAAAAAAAAAAAAACCCCAATTCCTCCTACCCTCTTTGGACCAAAAGTCTAGTGGGATCCAACTGTCCAAACCTCAAGGGAACACCATCCCTAGGGTCAACCAAGGGTGCACAACCAGATGTGGGGACCCAATCTTGCATCAAGTGGGCCGCATGGGTCCAAAGCCCAAGTCGACCAATACCCTAAAAATAGGCAGGTTTATAAAATCTTCCTATTCTGGTTTGAATTCTTGGGTGGAGTTCAATTTAACCATCACAATTCTTTAGGCAAAAATCAAGGAAGATGATTTGATCAATTTCTTCACCAGAAAATTTGGTTTCCATCCCCATCTTCAAACACCATATGTACCGGCTGTGTTAATAATCATATGGGAAATTACTGCATGACATGGGTCGACCCTACTGTGTTGGTGCACAATTAAGGATGGGTTCCCTAGGTTGCCACTAAATCCTCTACCAGATCTACAGTTCAGATCTGACATCCAAGTGACCCATATGGCCCACCTAAATACCACAATATTACTCTTTATTTAAAACTAGAAAAAATAATCTTATGAAACCCTTTTATAAATTATCAATCTCAAGTGGCCCACTTAATTTGGTTACTTAAGTCATTTCAATAGGGCTTGCCAGTTGCTACCATAAAGTGAAATCTGCAGGTGTAGTTTTCCGATTGAAATTTTGAGGAGGTCCTGTGCTTGGAAATACTTCGGTATTTTTCTAAAGAAAAAAATTTTTTGTTACCATGTAAGTGAGGATGATCCAACCATAAAAAAAAAAGGGCAGCCCAGTGCACGAGGCTCCCGCATAGCGGGGTCTGGGGAGGGCAAGATGTACGCAGCCTTACCTTCATGTAAGTGAGGATGATCCAACCATCCACCCTAAAATATGTTGCTAGTGACAGTAGGTCCTACAAAGACATAATAATTTGTGACGTATGAAATTCCGAAGGCTTGAATGAGGACACTGGAAGTTTGATTAAATCTTGAAGCAATGATCATTATTTGCGCTTCCTGGAATTTTCTATATATTTTTAATAGATTTTTTTATATTTTCCGAATTGGAAAGCAAAATGTCCAAGTCGCCTGAAATGTTTCATTTTAGAACCAAACCGAAATGGCATCCAAAACCAACTTGACAACTATGATCTCTATGCATATCTTCACCATGTGTACATTTCTCTCATTATTAAAAGTCATTATCATGCATATCATATGGAGGCAGATATTTGAAATGATGTAGTAGGCATGGTTTTGGAGGAGTGGGGCATGTGGAGCGATATTGGATGAAAGGCAGATTGAGATTATGGATCGGTGCACTGGATGCTATCATCTTATAGTGGTCTCTCATGGTGTAAAGACCCACCCTTATATCCATATTCCCAACCAAAAAAGCTACATCCATCAAGCTCTTACATAGGGGATGAGACTCAGTCACCACAGCATACATACATACATACATACATACATAAGGATGGGTGTAAAAAACAGGGATAGGTGTAATTCAGGGGGTCCCATGTGTGTGGTCCATTTAGATGGGGTCATTAAAGGGCCCACTATGAGGTGTGCATGGTGTGCACAAAAAAAGGGTGTGCATAGGATAACTTCTATGTGTGTATATATGCATATATATTTTGATAAAAAAAATCACAAAAAAAAAAACCAAGAAAGCCTTGACAAAACCACCATCAAAGCGAACCGGAAAAACACATTAAACCAAAAAATAAAAGCAAAACTTAAATGAAACTATACATTGAATGAAACAAAAGAGCAAAAAGCTCCTTCACTTGCAAGCCATCTGCCATATGATTCGCCACTCTAAGAATATGATTAAAAGAAGCACCCATTTGTCTCGAACTGTCTTGCACTTCCTCCACCATATTAGCTAGCCTCCAACGATAAATAGCCTTCCCTGAGCCCCATTGAATAGCAGAAAAGGAATTACCTTCAATCCGTCGGCCCAAAGAAAAATCCTACCATTATTACCATTCCAATCCCTCATGACACCTCCAAAACCTCCTCTTTGAGCAACTCACAAATAACTACCAAAAAAATTCAGCTTGAGTATACTAAAAGTAGGACAACACTACGACAATCTATGCACAACTTTTGCATGCCAAATCCCATTAAAAACTACCACCCAAGATCTATTAAGATCTTCCAATAAAAATCCATCAAATTTCTGTCTTTCGCTCTCCCACTCCAACATAGTCCAAACAATGGAATCAACAACCTCCTCAGCAGAATTAGATGTATTCTTGAAAATGCTATCATTCCTCTACAACCAAAGCTTCCAACAGGTCACAAATAAAACTAATTTTCAAAGAATCTTACCATGAACAAATTTTCTCTCCAACCGACATTGAAGAAAGAGATCTTCAATAGCTCTAGGCTAAACCTATTCCATGTCAAATAAGTTAATGAATACAATCCAAACTATAATTAGAAATGAGAGCTAACAAGAGCATTTTGGGGTAGCATTTGTCAATGGAGGCCCAATAATCCAAGTCCGGGACCAATAGTGAATTACTCACATGGGACTGGGTCATGGTAATTACTATACATTACCATAATTTAGAGCATGTGATCGGTCAAACCAATTGTAAAGATTGCATGGTTATCCCAAGAGAGAGTTTAACCACGCAACATAAGCTCGTAGTTCTAGATATTTGCATTAGAGGTAGAAAAAGAGCGGCAGTAAACAAAATAGGCCCTAAAACAAGGTAGAGAGATTTGAAAGGGGAAAGAGCAAATATATTTAAGGACAAAATGATTGAGAATGGAAAATGGAATCTTGAAGAAGAAACTAAAGTAATGCGGAATCAAATGGCTAATTGCATTATGAAGGTTGTAAAGGAGGTACTTGGAAAATCAAAAGAAAAGAGACATGTTAATAAAGAAACATGGTGATGGAGTGTGGAGATTCAGGAAGTTATTAGAGAAAAAAGATATTGCTACAAAGTTTAATAGGAAACTAAGAGTATAAAAAATTTTGAGTTATATAAGAAGGCAAAGAAAAAAGCTAAGAAAGTAGTAAGTAGTGCCAAATCCAAAGCATATGCTGACTTCTATAATAGGTTGGGAACAAAAGAAGTAGAAAAGGATATTTTTAAGCTTGCAAAAATAAGATAAAAGAAAAGTAAGGACTTTGATCATGTCAAATGCATCAAGGACAATGAAAAAAATGTTCTGGTGAACGACAACAATATTAAAGAAAGGTGGAAGGCATATTTTAACAAACTTTTTAAATGAAGAACATATGAGGGATACAAGATCTAGGGAGGAAACTTCATTAGCAGAGCATACTTTTTTTGTAGAATTAGAGGGGTGGAAGTGAAGAAAGCATTGAAGCGAATGATGACAAGAAAGGCAACAGGCCCAGATGATATTCCAATAGAGGTATGAAAATGCTTAGGAGAGGTTGGGGTGAGTTGATTGTGTAGACTATTCAATAAGATACTTATGACAAAGAAAATACCGAATGAATGGAGAAGAAGCATTGTAGTACTCTTGCAACAATAACACTGCACTGCCCATATCACAAGGTAAAGCCTGAGTTGGAATTTTGCTTTTGGCAGTATAGGCAACAATGCAGTCCTTAATTTTGCATTGCTCCAGATAAGCTTTTGTCAAAAAATGTTGTTCCTCACAAAGAAGCACATTCAAACAATCATCTAACGAGGGTAATGGCTTGCGACTCATTAGAGCCGATCAAACATTTTCATACTCAGCTCGTAATTTCGTACGAAATTGATTGCACTGACTGGAGGCTTGTAGTTCTTGAATTTCAAGAAGAACGACATCAGAAACATTGGCATATTTAATACCCTCATATTCTGCCCATAGATTACAAAATCCTGAATAACAGTCTTGGATGGACAAGTTCATTTGATTATAACTACCAATTTCACATTCAAGATGAAATTGGCGAGAAGAATTATCCTGATGATAAACCTTCTTCAAATAGTCCCGCATCCCTTTGGATGTCTTATATGCCTGAGGTTCAAAATTAGGTGAGGGTCAATAGATCCAAGTATCCACATTATAATCTTAGCATCCTTGGTGTTCCATGTGGCTATTTTATTTTCATCATTTTATGGTTTTGAATCAGTGCCTGAGATAAGGCCCAACAACTCCTTTGCCTCAAGATACAGCTGGAATTGAAAAGCCCACGTGATGTAGTTTTACCATTAAATAGCACCAAATTGACATCAGATTTCTCCATTTTTAATGGAAAAAATTGCAGAAAAAAAAAAACAACCCACAGATGAGAAGATGCAGAAACAGGAACTATAAAACAGAAAACAGGTTCAGATGACCTTGAATACAGCAGCCAAATGTGCAGCTGGCCCCACTGGATGAACTTATGTGAGATCAGATGCAAGAGATGGCTAGAACCCCTTTTCCTCCTCACTGAGTGAGGGTTTCAATTGAATTGGGAACATATCTAGATTCCGGACAGCCTTGATGAAAACTAGTGCATGAAATTGACGGTGAACTAAGATGGTCAGATGACTTAGTTCTTATGAGAAAAAAAACTCTGGAAAATCTTCAAAAAACTCCAAATAATCAGACGACCATGGCTGGGAACACCCTCTGACAGATCTTGCTCAATCACAAGTGTGCCACAGTTGAATTGGTTTGATCCCAGACTTGTTTAGCACACTTCTGGACAAACTAGAAAGGATTTTTTAGATCCTTTTGAATAACATCAACTGATCTTACCAACATTGATGAGATTAGGATCTCTGGAAACCAAAGATGATAAAGCTTCAAATATGAGAAAACTAGCATGAACACAAAAAAAAAAAAAAAAGTATTGTAGCTCTGATACCATAACAGGGACTGAAGAACAACAAGGACTATTGGACTGAATTGTTTGATCCTTGGGATCGACTAGGCATTCTTTATATAAGGATAGAAAGCCAAATCAAGATAAAATCAAATCCTTAATTTGATACAATCAAGCCCTTAATTTTGGCAAAGGAATAAAATCAGATCTAAATCCTAGTCAGACTTCTAAAGCAGAAATTAATGTGCAGTTACTATACACTTAAGTGGATTTGACCATGTGATTATGGACTAACTGTATTGGGCTTGGGCCACTGTTGACAAGGTAGACTTCACTCAGAGCCCTTATGATCCATCACTACTTAGGCACACGTCTACAGGTGTTACCATATTCCTAGTGTATGTTGATGATATTATTATCACAGGTACTGATTCTATTATGATAAAATCCCTTTAGGCCTCTCTGAATGCCTCCTATATGAAAGATTTGGGTCTGCTCAATTATTTCTTAGACCTAGAAGTACAACAGACTCCCAATGGTCTGTTCATTAATCTACACAAGTACACTTTGGACCTTATTACTCTTGCTGATCTTTAAAGCTCCACTCCAATTGACACACCACTAGAAGTCAACCTAAAATTAAGGATGATGGCTTTTTGCTCCCTGATCCACATATGTATAGGAGGCTAGTGGGAAGTCTCGTTTATCTCACTATTACCCGTCTGGATATATTGTATGCCACCAACCTTGTGCGCCTGTTCGTGAATGCTTCACAACAACTCCACCTAACTGCTGCGAAACGAATTATTCGATACTTATTGGGTACTTCCACTCGTTGTTTGATTTATCCTAAAGGAAATCCACTCCTTCTAACTGCCTATCTTGATGCTAATTAGGCCGGCTGTCCAGACACATCTCAATCAATAACTGGGCGGTGCATGTACCTCAGCAATTCCTTAATCTCATGGAAATGGAAGAAACAAGAACATGTCTCAAAATCTTCAACAGAAGCTGAATATCATGCGATGTCCTCCGCATGCTCCAAAATTTTATGGCTTCAAGTCCTTTCTAACCTATGTTTTGCACAAACTTCTCCAATACCTTTGTATGCGGATAATACTGGTGCTATCAGAACCACAGAAAACCCAAGACTTCATGAATGCACCAAACATATAGAAGTGAATTATCACTTTATTTAAGATGAATTTGAGCGTAATGTCATCAATCTTCCTCATGTTTCTATAGAACTTCAGCTTGTTAAATCTTCATGAAGGGACTACCTCAGCCTCATCATCAATTTCTTTTTTCCAAATTGATGCTGCATGATTCCCTTTGCATCAATTTGAGGGGGGTGTCAATGGATGCCCAATAATCCAAGTCCAAGCCCAATAGTGAATTACTCACATGGGACTGGGTCAAAGCCATTACTGTACATTACCATAATTTAGAGGATTTGATGGGTCAAAGCAATTACTGTATATTACAAAATTTAGGGGATTTGATGTATATTATATTTTCCTATTTTGGGTAGATCAGCTAGTATTGAGCTTGATCGTATCCATAGATTGGGCTTTCCAGCCCCTATATAATGAAAGATCAGTCAATCCCAAGGGACATGACAATTAAATCAAAATTCTCATTCTTCTTCCTTGATCTTCTTCATCATCTTGAAATTCTTTGCAAGATGGCAGCATCAATAAGGATAAAATTAGACAAATCCATTTGAAATAGTTTGGGCATGTCAAACACAGGCCAACAATGGTGCCGATAAGGACACGGTTGGCTATGCAAGTTGATTGCCCACCAAAGGAAGGGGTAGGCCAAAGAAGAGGTAATAAATTTAGATTTGAAGAATTTTTAACTTATTTAAGGATTTGGCTCTAGATAGATCAAAATGAAGAAATAGAATTCATTCATGGAGCCAACCCCAACATAGTTGGGACGAGGCTTTGACGATGATGAAGTTGAATCCAAACTCTATCAGCAAAATTAAAATGAACCAACAAATGATGCACTATTTTCTCATATTTTAAATAGATAGGACACCCATTAACTATAAAATGATTTCCTCTTCTCAACTTATCAGTAGTTAGAGTTATGTTCCCACACCACTTAACATAAAATCAAAATTCGAGATGGAAATGAAGAATTCTAAAAAATGTGCCAACCTTCCACTCTACCAAAGAAATCAGAAAGAACATAATAAAAAGACTAAACCGAAAATTAACCTTCGACATTAGGTTTCTAGATATGATCATCAGTTTTATCAATTGACATAATATCAAACATTCCAAGCATGGTTTAAAATATCAGTCAATACTGGTACATATTAGCCAATATGTGCTGATATTGGCCATGACTGAGACGATATTTTACTGGAAATTGGTTTTGGATTCGGCACAACAAAAAAATTGCATATGTATCAGTAAAACTTAACACTGATAACGAACAAATAGCGACACAGCATGTACTAACTTAGGAGACCGATATTTTGATTTATATGTGTCATCATCATCAAAGCCTTATCCCAACCATGTTGGAGTTGGCTACATGAATTCTATTTCTCCATTCCGTTCTATTTTGAGCTAAATCTTTCGATAAGTGCAACTTCTTCAAATCTGAATTAATGACTTCCATCCATGTTTTCTTCGACCTAACCCTACCTCTTAATGGACCCTCCACCTGTATATCCAAACTTTTTCTCACCGGTACCATTACTGGCCTACGCTCAACATGTCCAAACCATCTTAAACGAGTTTCTCTAATCTTATCTCCTATTGGTGCTACCCCTAAATGTTCTCAAAAGCGCTCATTTCTAATTTTATCTTTCCTATTTTTACCACACATCCACCTAAGCATTCTCATTTCCGCTACATCCATCTTATGAATATGTGTCTTCTTAATTGGCCAACATTCTGCTCCATATGTCATAGCTGGTCTAACCACTGTCCTGTAAAATTTTTCCTTCAATTTTGTTGGTATTTGTCTATCACAAAGTACTCCCGAAGCTAGTCTCCACTTCAGCCATCCAGCTCTTATCCTATGCTCCACATCTTCGTCAATCTCCTCATCCTTACTAATCATCGAGCCTAGGTACCGAAAAGAATCTTTACGTGGTATCTCATGGGTTTCAATTTTGACAGTGATTTCAACACTTTGTATATGTCCACTGAAATTGCAATCCATATATTCTGTCTTTGTACGACTTATTTTAAAGCCTCTAGATTCTAATGCCCTCCGCCATCTCTCAAGCTTTGCATTTACACCCTCTCTTGATTCATCTACCAATACTATATCATCTACGAACAACATACACCATGGTACTTCTTTTTGAATATGCACAGTTAACTCATCCATAATTAATGCAAAGAGATAAGGGCTTAAGGATGATCCCTGATGTAAGCCTATAGTCACGGAAAATCCGCCCGTTTCTCCGCATGTGGTTTTCACATTTGTTATTGCACCTTCGTACATATCCTTTAAAATTTCAATGCAACCTCTTGGGACATTCCTTTTCTTTAAGATCCACCAAATTAAATTCCTCGGTACCCTATCATAGGCTTTTTCCAAATCAATAAAGACCATATGTAGATTCTTCCTCTTTGCTCGGTATTTTTCTATTAATTGCCTAAGTGAAAAGATAGCTTCCATAGTTGATCTCCCTGGCATAAAACCAAATTGATTTTCCGAAATCTTAGTCTTTTTTCTTAGTCTTTGCTCTATTATTCTCTCCCATAACTTCATAGTGTGACTCATAAGTTTAATCCCTCGATAGTTGGTACAATTTTGTATATCTCCTTTATTCTTATATATAGGTACTACAATGCTTCTTCTCCATTCATCCGGCATTTTCTTTGTCACAAGTATCTTATTGAATAGTCTACATAACCAACTTACTCCAACCTCTCCTAAGCATTTCCATACCTCTATCGGAATACCATCTGGGCCTGTTGCCTTTCCTATCTTCATTCGCTTCAATGCTTCCTTCACTTCCACCCCTCTAATTCTACGGAGAAAAGTATACTCTTGTAATGAAGTATCCTCCTCCACTCTTGTATCGCCCAAATATTCTTCATTTAAAAGTTTACTAAAATATTCTTTCCACCTTTCTATAATATCGTTGTCCTTCACCAAAACATTTTCCTCATTGTCCTTGATACATTTGACATGACCTAAGTCCCTACTTTTCTTTTCTCTTATTTTTGCAAGCTTAAAAATATCCTTTTCTCCTTCTCTTGTTCCCAACCTATTATAGAGGTCATCGTATGCTTTGAACTTTGCGCTACTTACTACTTTCTTAGCTTCTTTCTTTGCCTTCTTATACAACTCAAAATTTTCTATATTCTTAGTCCCCTGCCAAACTTTGTAGCAATGTTTTTTTTGTCGAATAACTTCCTGAACCTCCATACTCCACCACTATGTTTCTTTATTAATATGTCTCTTCCCTTTTGATTCTCCAAGTACCTCCTTTGCAACATTCCTAATGCAATTAGCCATTTGATTCCACATTACTGTAGTTTCTCCTTCAATATTCCATTCTTCGTTCTCAATCATTTTGTCCTTAAATATATTTGCTCTTTCCCCCTTCAAATCTCTCCAACTTGTTTTAGGGTCCATTTTGTTTACTACTGCTCTCTTTTTACTTCTAATGCAAATATCTAAAACTCCAAGCCTATGTTGCGTAGTCAAACTCTCTCCTGAGATAATCTTACGATCTTTATAAGCCAATCGGTCCTGTTTTCTAATTAGAAAAAAGTCTATCTGACTGCTATTACTACCACTTTTATATGTAATTAAATGCTCATCTCTCTTTTTAAAGTAAGTATTTGCTACTATAAGATCAAATGCCACTGCAAAGTCCAATATAGTGTTTCCGAATTCATTCTTTTCTCCAAATCCATGCCCTCCATGCACTCTCTCATATCCTCTATTATCTCTTCCTATATGCCCGTTTAAATCCCCTCCAAGGAAAATTTTATCACTATTTGGGATTTCTGGCATTAAATCATCCATCTCCTCCCAAAATTGTCTTTTCAAACTTTTTTCTAGTCCTACTTAGGGAGCATATGCACTAATGATATGAATTATGTCTTCCTCTAGTACTAGTTTAATTGCTATAATTCTATCACCAAACCTCTTTACCCCCACAATTTTCTCTTTTAAATCCTTATCTATAATTATACCCACTCCATTTCTTGTATTACTTTTTCCTGCATAGAAAAGCTTATACCCATCCATGAGCTTCTTAGCTTTATTCCCTTTTCACCTTGTCTCCTGTATGCAAGCCACACTAATTCTTCTTCTTTTCATTACCTCAACCAACTCCATGCTCTTGCCTGTCAAGGTTCCTATATTCCAAGTAGCAAGTCTAATTTTGATTTATATGTGTAACAACAAAAAAATCTGGAGCTCTTCAGATTCTCAAGACACAGTTTAAATCAAATTCAATGAGCATAAAGGTCCAAAGACATTCATATTCAAATTATATTTAAATAGTTAAATGTATTAGAAGTCATAATAAAAAGCTATTGAGTAAAAGACAAGTCTCTAAATCAAGTAGAGAAAATATCTAAATGTTTGGGCTAATCCCATCTATGAATCTAATCATTGTTCCTCGCGCTTTGGATCAGTCACGTATGCCAAAATCTACCAGTTGATCTCCGTCATTCCCCGCAACCTCTACGAATGCATTACCTAAAGTGAGGCGAACCACTGGCGAGTAACACTGATGAGCAGAATTGTAATACAAGTAACACTAATGTATAACATATTTTCAATCACTTCTATATATAATATTAAATAATGGTATTGAGATAATATCTTAATCAGTTCTTTCTTGAGTATCTTTCCACCGCAAGCAACAATGGTTCCGATATCCCATTCAGGTATATTTACGTTTCCATCAACAACATGGCTTGACATTCACCATGATTGTTGAGCCTCTTCCAACACTCCAACATAGGAGTATCTACATTTCTGTCAACAACATGGCTAATTCTACCACCATGATTATTGAACATACTTTCTTTGACCAACATCCACGAGAAAAGTTCTATACTCAGTGCTAGCGGTTTGTATTCCTATGTTTCAAACATCAATTTTAAGTTAAAATTCAATAAGCTTATTAGAGTTTCATCTCCATCATAATAGGTAATATTATCTTACTCTTTCCTTAGCCAATATCACATAACACTGGATTAGTCCTCGCCCACACTCCAAATCGAATTTGTACTAGGTTGTGGCATTGCCCATATCTTATTAACTAATTAGTCATCGTAAAATTAACCACATGAATTAAGACAGTAAGTAATAAATTCAAATTGAATCACATTCCAATATATTTAAATATTCAGTAAAGATTCTACATTAATGTGCACCATACACAAGGTTGCATAATGTATGTGATTATTTCAATTAAAAAGAATCAATGATTATTAGTTATAATAATATTAATAACAATTATTAGTCCTTAAGGTAAGTATGAGTCAATTTCTAATGACACTCTTTGCATGTTAATAAGAGAAGAGGTCTTTAGAGGAGCTAATTGAATTAATTTATATAGACATGGGCTTTTCTGAAATTTCCATGAAGTTTCTAAAGATGTCAACATTAAATGGAACCCAAAAATCCCAGAACTCACTCTCGTCAAAAACGCCATTCGCCAGGCCTATTAAATAGTGATTAAATGGTGGACCCCCAATTGTCCAATCCACATGGGACCACCACACCTATGGTCGCTCAATGGTCCCCCACCAGATGTGGGGCCTTGGTTTCTCATCAGGTGGGCCATGTGGGTCCACAACCAATGTCGACTATGGCATGTTCTATCATGGAGTTTTGGAAATTTCCCTGCCTAGATTGGATTTCTTTGGAAATCAATCTTCTTTGTTGTATAAATCACTGGTTGAGAAGTCTACTAATCACAGCAAACTTAATCTATCAAGTTCATGCATGTAAGGTAGGTTTACAAGTCTCAAATCATCATACAGATAGGTCGTCAGGTTGCTTCTCACGTGACAGGGTATTCCAAGCTTCAGATCTGTGAGTCCAATTGGGTTGACCTCCACTAGGACATATCTACTAGGGTCACCCATCAGTCTATTATCGGATCTCTGGTTCAGATCTGGGATTAGATTATATATTATAGGAAAAAATCCATCAGGAGTTCCTATTTACCCATGTCTTATCGTATAATGGAGGCCAAATTTATAAGGCAAAAACCAGCAGATTAGGACCCTTTACCATTGAATTAAGAATTTATACTCACCTTGTATAGAAGTTGCTTGCTCGAGCAATAAATGGTCTTGAACCGGATATTCGTTACGCATACCACTATCGATCTTCCTCGTCCCCTTCTCGATCCTCTCCTTCTTCTAACAATTTTCAAAAATCATATTAGTCTCTCTCTCTCTCTCTCTCTCTCTCTCTCTCTCTCTCTCTCTCTCTCTCTCTCTCTCTCGCGCGTGCAATTTCTATCATTGTTGTGAAGAAGAAAAGGACAGCAAGTTTTCTTATATAGTAGTGCTTGGACGTCATGTACTGGGGTCCTGTTTGGGAACTTCAGGGAAGTCCCATTGGAAGTGTATTCTGGAGAGAGAATCCTGTTTGGAATTCTCAATCTTCTAATGACCTTAATGTAGACTAACTATAATCCCAATAAGAGTCTTGGTAACGTTATTACAATATGTCACTAAATGAAAAAAATACTTCAAAGTTTTTTAGGGTAGAACAAAAATTCACACCACGACGACTGCAATGGACCGCGAGCCACGACCGATACCGCGACGGTTATCAGTTTTTGGGGTCAGCCAATACTGTTACCGGTACCACAATTTTTATCAAATATTCCAAGGATACCAGCAAAAATTAGAAACTTCACTATACATTAAGTAGTCCTATTCATATAGTTAGATGGATTCTTTGATTTTCTACAATCTTATCAACCATATACATATACACTAAACTATAATTCCATCATCATGACAACAATGATGCTGATGATGATGATATGCAGCATGCATGATGTTCTACATAATACTGATCTCCATTCACCCAAGTAAATTCTCACATTCTCATGTAGATTCTACTAATGTTTAAGTAGTTGTGGTTCAACCCTCAAGTCTTCAATTTACATGCTATTGGCTGACTCAACTTATCAGTTATCACATGTACACTTAATTTTTTTCAATACTTAGTCAGTTATTGGTGAAAGATATTTATTCATTCAATCTTTGATTTTACATAAGCATTCCTACAAATTATAACAAATATACTTCACTACCATTGTTAAAAAAATAAAACTGAGCACTTTCTAACAAAAGCAGTGATACATGATGTTAATGAGTTTCATGCACTTTTTGCTTTATGTTAATGAGTTTCGTGCACTTTTTGCTTTTAAATGCACACTAATGGGGGAAAACCATTGGATTCTAACATTTTTCATATTCAGGATTTCAGGCTTCTTTCAGATTTTTTGGGGAAAAAAAATTCATCCCAAAACAAGGCCACGACGTATCAATTTGCAAAGTCAACAGTGACACTTATCACAACCATGATTCTGAACCATTATCAGACACAAAAATCTTATTCCACTAGTTCGCACCATCATCTCCATCACCACTAGTCCATGCTGACCAACTCCAAACTGTTCCTCACTTTGCCCTATCTAACTATGCAGTACATACAGGAAAAGTTTTACTAATTATCCAATTGATATATTCTCTCTCTTTTTCATCAGTTTGACAGATAGCTTCTATCAATCTCTCCATGACAGGGCTTTCATTGCAGCAATGCATCTATCTCTTCCACATTTATTCCCAAGACACTTGCAGCCCTTTGATGCAAGGGCAGATACTGATGTGAATAAGGTAGGGGAAGAGTTGCAAGGCTTCACGCCTAATGTTGCTAGGCTTCACACCTAGTGGCATTACACCATTCCCATCGCAGGAGAGAGAGCAAAAGTGAGCTCAAGTTGATAATTCCAAAACTAAGTACGAGTAGTATTGATGTCTACCAATCAAGTTTACCAGAGTCAATTAGAAAAATACCAAGGGGTCATTTGTTTGCACTCATTTAAAAATGTAAATGATTCGTTTAATGGTTATGCATTATCACATTCAGTTGCACTCTTCTACACTTATGTAAATGAGGTGCAAAAATGGTGTAAATATTGCCATTTTGACACCTCAATAGGTGAGAAACACTCACATCTCCCACTTGCAAAACGCACCAATTCAGTTCCTTACACGATGATTACATATTAGGTTATGCAACTGGTCACAGGATCAAATTCCATTATCCACCTTTTTTTTATTTATGCAGGCCCCATATTTGTAATCCAAACTATTCAATTAGTCTATTGAACTAGGAAACCAAAAGATCTTTAAGTTTATTATGTTAAATCTTCATAGATTTTGAGTAATTATGAAAAAAGTCCAAAATAATTCCAGCCTACAGGTCTAATTTTCTACACTTCTGTGAGCCCTCAATTCATGATCTAAACCATTCAATATTCTCATTATCATATAAGCATCAAGATATTTAGTTTCATATCTCATGTCTTTATGGATTCTAAGAAATTTGAGAAAAAATCCAACAAACAAAACATATCCAAAACCATTGGATGTACTCATTTACTCGTGTACAAATGGTGATTTTGACAAACAAGGTATTTCACATATGTAACATTTACATATATAATATCTAGATTTGTAATTCCCACTTTACTATCCCATACATAAAAGGCAAACAACCACTACAAAACACACACACACACACACACACAAGGGACTATACCCTGTATTGTAAATTTGTAGTTACAGAAACATAAGAGACTTAGGCAAAATACATTTCTCACCTGGTTCAGCATCCACTTAAATC
Source organism: Sextonia rubra (assembly GCA_037013555.1). Taxonomy (NCBI): domain Eukaryota; kingdom Viridiplantae; phylum Streptophyta; class Magnoliopsida; order Laurales; family Lauraceae; genus Sextonia; species Sextonia rubra. Next base: position 75,135,074 of record JASUAD010000001.1, read on the forward strand.
CAACAGCAGCCACACATTCATTTTTTGCAGCACTACTAAACCAGTCTAAATTGTAGACAGTATCTAGCGTTGATAGGATAGTTGACATATTACTTTTCCTTTCTTTCACTGAAAAAAGTTCCCCATTTGAACTGATATTGGGGTGGCTGTTTAACAAGGTTTCAAACCACCCACTTCCAGATCTTTGTATGGATAAAATAACGAAGAATCGGACAGGAGTGCACGCACATTCCCCCCTATGAAAATCAACTTGAGGAGTTAGAACATGCAGTAAAGGCAATTTAAAAGGCTAGCCAACCAAAGGGTGTTTGTTACCTGTTATAAGTTTTGGGGTGTGGAAAATGAACATATAAGATCTCCTCAGGTGGAATGCCAAGTATATCACAATGCATATCGGCCTTCTCAATAATGGGCACTATATACTCTGGTTTAATCTGAAGAGCTATCTGCTTCAAACAAACAGAACAAATATATACTGCAAATGATGTGACAAACAATAAGAGAAACAGACGCAGCACAAATGGAGATGACTTGGGTGTCTTGAGAGCAGATGCAATCTGCAAGCAAAATCAACTACGATCAGAAAAAAATAATATTATCCAATCAAAATAAAAGGGATTAGGGATCTCGTTTTTACCATATTTCCCATGCAAAGACAGATGCTTCATCATGAGATCCAACTTCTCATCTTCTTTTCTATGACAAAACAGTTAACCAAATTCATGCTCCTCATGAATCAAAAATGTTTGATCAAAAAATGAGGTGTCAGATTTAGAATTTCCCAACCAGCAGCACGGATTCCACATACCTTCAGAAACTGAAAAAAAAAGGGAAAAATGAATTATAAAGAAAGCAGATCAGTCCACACATGCAAGGTATGCATGCAACAATGGGCACATGCAAGCCACAATTAATACACCCATACTAAGCTTTACCATGTTCTAGAAAAAGTTCTTTAGTTATTAAGCAACAGTCCCCCAGCCAAGCTCATGAAACGATCATGACTCCAGGTGCACTGGACCAAAGACAGAAAATTACAACATCTTAACCATAATAAATATAAATAAAAAATAAAAAAATTGAAAAGTGCACTCAACATCTTAACCATAGAACATAAAAGATTAAAAAAAAACCTTCAAATAATACATTCAGTGGTAGAAGCTCAAAATGCTATATTTCAAGTCCAATCAATTTATAAAAATAAAAAAATAAAAAGAATAGGACAGAAGAAGTGGCAAGAAACTGGTTGACTACCACAAGAAAATATAAGGCAGGAATGTCAGAGAGGAGTAACCAATGATTACCATCAATGTGGATGGCTTAAAGGCCGCACATTCATAAGTCCAGGTCTCACATCACTCCCACGTCAACAGCAGTCTCAATTTCATTGTGCTTGAAAGGAGAGAATACATCCAAACCTATGGTCCACACAGATTGATTACACATGATATGGTTAATCTACCCCCTTCTTAATCTTAGCTGACTTATCTTAAATTATTTATTATTGGACACTTTCAATATGTTTACCTATCATTGCAAGATTTCTATCACTTAAGGAATCTTAGATGGAAACAAATTACTAAAGTAAAAGGTAATCTAAATTGCATGGAGGAGGTAAATGCGTAATAAAGAACATTTTAAATATAAAGGCAAAAGATAATCTAAATTGTATGGTTTTGTATTAATAAGTGCACCTAGGAAGAGTTTTTAGCTACCAATCATGTTTTCATTAGGCCGCACCCCAGCATATTACTCTTTGTGATTCACTTTCAAGTTCAAGTCATGCAGAGTGGCTAGAGCATGCAATGTTTTCCTTCCCCATGTTTTTCTAGGTAGAAGAGAATCCAAGTAGCATGTTTTTGTGATTGAATTCCTTTCTCAGCAAATGAGAAATGCTAGACAACCAAATAGGTTTTCATTAGGATCTAGCATTGCATACTAAAGAGGGTGATTGCATTCAATTTACTTGATCCCAGCAATGTTATACTTCTAAGAAGCTTTTCTTTCAAGATTAAAGGGAAATCGGGAATAGCAATTGAATCTAAAGTAGTAAACAATGAGGGAAAACCAAAACAATCAAGAGGCTTACTAATCCGACTAGAGCTTCATGGTGGAGGTGGATCATAAGTGAAGTGGTAACAGTGGGATCGGCTTACTAGCAAGAAACATAAGGCATGAAAGTTTTTTGTCTAGTGGTGTAGGCACAGGCAAATTGGAAGCTGAGGATCAGAAAATGCGGAAGATATGAAATGCTACAGAGTTTTGAGAAATTTTTGGAAGGCATAGAAATAAATGCCTTCAAAAAATACAACACAATTACTACATATAAGTTGTAAAGCAAGAGGATCATTGCAAAGAAAACTTTCACGGCACTTACACTAAGCTTGGTGCATTCATGTGGAGGAAGATGAACAAAGCAGATGCATCAAAAGACAGAAGTGTTGCATATGAATGAGTCCTAAATAACATTTCAAAATGAGATTTGTTTTGTAAAAATTGATTTAGTAAATGGCTTTTGAACAGCTCCACAGTAAAAATTAGAGGGGAGATTAAATTCTAAAAGAACAATATGTATTTTTGATATTAGATACAAGGATACTTTTGAATCCAAGGGCTTTAAAATAAGTTGTACAAAAATGGAATATATGAATTGCAAATTGAATAGGGATGTGCAAAGAGATGTAAGTCTCGTGAAAATTGACGCTCAAAAAATACTACAAAAAAAGACTGTCCAATGCCTTGGCTATATAATTATTAAGGTTGGGGAGATAGAGAAAAAAGACTGTCCAATGCCTTGGCTATATAATTATTAAGGTTGGGGAGATAGAGGAGGGTACTGAAGATAGGATAAGAACTGGATGCTTGAAGTGGAGGGTTACTACTCGAGTACTTTGCAATTGGCGCATGCTAACAAGATTGAAGGAAAAATCATACAAGACAACAATTAAACCAACTATAACCCATGGAGCAAAATGTTGACCAATTGGGAAACAACACATGTAAAAGAAAAATAATGAGTGTATCAAAGATGAGTGTTGAAATACATGTGGTAAAATTAGGAAAGATAGAATTAGAAATGAGCACATTCGGAAGATTTTAAGAGTAGCATCAATAGATGATAAATTAAGAGAGTTTTTTATATCGTTTGGACATGTACTACGCAAGCCAGTAACGGCATCAAAAAGTTTTTTCTGCTTGATGGCCCCTCAAAAAGATGGGATAGGCCGAAGAGGACGTGAATGGAAATAATCATGATATGAAGAAGTGCAACTATCAAAGGACTTAGCCACACTAGAATAGCGAATTAGAATTCACGTAACTAACCCCGACACAGTTGGAACAAGGCTTTGATGATCAAGTTTGAAGGGAAACTATCAAAAACTGAAGCTCCCCATGTTAATCTTAACATATGCAGATAGCTCTCATTAACAAGGACCACAATTCAAGATGTAGTTGCTTGTTTGTAGACGGTGTGGTACTCATCATTAAGACAAGAAAGCAAGCAAATGATAAGTTGGAACTTTAGAGAATGACATTGGAGTTAGATGAGTTTAGTTTGAACTTTAGAGAATGACATTGGAGTTAAATGAGTTCAAAATTAGCATATGAATGTATGGTAGATCTGAAAGTGGGGAAGATGAGTAGGTAAAATTGAAAAGAACTTGGTGCTATTGTGTGATAGATTTATGTGATTGGGTGATGCATGAGAGGATGGCCTAAATATAACTGATTATATGACTTATCAAGCTGCTAGGTCTTTGGATCGATTTGATAGATCTAAAGGGTACTCCATCCATTTATGTAAGGGCCCAACTAAGTGGATTGGGTCAAAAAATCAAAATCAGGCAGTCCAAATGGGTCTAAACCATTGTGAAATTTTCTAAAGTGGAAGGATCCAAAACAGGTCCATGGAAGCTCGTAGGATCATTGCAACAATCTCAATTAGGCTAAAAGATGTACAACATGCACATATTTGTGGACAGCCCTTAAATTGGATTCACATTTCACACTATCAAATAGGGCCCAAATCAAACTCAGTCCAATAAGATTGCAACAAACCCATATCTCTTTGCATTGATTATGGTTAAGTAAATTGCTCATATTCAAGAGGAGGTGTGATGGGGATATCATGCCAAATTCCCCAAATTCATTCAAAGTATATCAAAGAAGAAGGCGCAGGGCAGTGGATCAAGCTTTAATCTGGATGGATGACCAATATCCTAGCTTTGATCGCGACAAAAATATAAATCCACCATTGAATTATCACTCAGAGGAGATCTGACGGTTGGATTTCGGTTGATCACGTTGGTGGAGCATTGACGGCCCCATGTGCACAATTACATTAAAGGCCCCACATAAGGAAGTGTCACATGGGTTGAAGAAAGTGGAAGGGTCCCTTGGTTTAATTTGTTTGGGTCCATAGTTTAATTTGTTTATGTTATCTGGTCCCATGTTTTAATTTATTTGGTCCCATTTGTTTAGTTGCTTGGTCCCATAGCTTAAGTTGTTTAGTTATTTGGGACCCATAGTAAGTCATATGTAATAAGTAAAAGAAAAAGGGGACCACATTTAAAAAAAAACAAAACAAAAAAAAAAAAAAAAAAAAAAAACAAACCATGCACAAGACATGACTTGCGCACGAATCCCAAGACGTGCGCAGGTGCGCAGGTCTGTCTTGCGCGCAAGTTGTCCCTCCCCCTTCCTTCTCTTTCTTCCTTTCTTGTCTTATGTTGATTTCTTTTCCTTTTTTGGATGGAGAACCATATTAAGTTTAGATCTAGTTTTTTTTTCTTCTTCATTATGCCTTGTATGAAAATTGATTTGGAATAAGAAAGAGAGTTCTTCCTCTTCTTCTTCTTCTCAACTTGGGTTTGCAAGCCACCTTTCTTGCCAACCGCCATTAACGCCTCCTATGATTGGAGTTTTGTGAGAGCCCAATAAAGGTAATCAAATCTTCTCTACTTTTCCCTTCTTGTTGAGCACTTCTATATAACCATTGGATTTCATATCTACAAAATAGATTGTAAAGCCAATAATCCCAAATCTGAAATTGAGCCCTTTTGGCTTTGATTTGTTTCATGAAACCTTTTCTTCACAAATCCAGACCCTAAGTGTTGGAAGTCCTACCTTCCATTAAGATCCTCCCCTCTAATTTGAGGACTACTACTGTGGGATCCATGAAAGGGCCTAGATCTATGGCTAATTCACTCGTTGGAATTAATTAACTATTGGTAATTGGCCAGATCTGAATTTTCTGTGTTAATTAATTAATTTCCTGAATGCATTGCATTGCATTAGATTAGATATTACATTGTCCTGCATCAAGGTGCTTTGGGGTTTTTTTTTTTTTTTTTTTTTTTGCAAACAATATAGTACTGGTGGATGAATCAAGGGATAGCATGAATTTGAAACTTGAGAGATAGCAGGACAATTTAAAATCCAAGGGCTTTAAAATAAACTGTACAAAGATAGAATATATGAATTGCAACTTCAGTGGGGATGTAGAAGGAGCTGAAACTCCTGTGAGAATTGAAGTTTGAGAGATACCACAAAAAGATTTATGCTGATACCTTTGTTCAATAATTAGAAAGGATAGAGAGACTGAGAAATATGTCAAATATAGCATAAAAGCGAGATGCTTGAAGTGGACATGTGCTCCTAGGGTGCCTTGTGATAGCGCATACCAACGAGATTGAAGAAAGAGTTTTACACAACAATGACTAAACCAGTTATGTACAAATGAGCGTATTAGAATGAGAACTTTGAGATGAATGCATGTTAAAAGTAGGAAAGATAAATAAAAAATAAGTGCAGAGGAGAGCATTAAGGGATAGCATCAATCGGTCATAAATTAAGAGCGACTCGTTTGAGATGGCCTGGATATGTCCAATCTAGGTCAACAATAGAGTTGTTGAGAAAAAGTTTTCCTACGTAGGCTGATTGCCCACTAAGGAGAAAGGGTAGGCTAAAAAGGGCATCGATGGAAGTAGTAAGGATAGATCTGAATTCTGAAAGAGTATAACCTAATTGAAAATTTCACTCAGATAGACTAAAATGGAGAAACAAAATTCAGGTAGCCACCCCCAGCATAATTGAGACAAGGCTTTGACAACGACGATGATGATGATGATGATTCTACCACTATGTTATCCCCTTGATGCTAAGTTGCAACCATCTGCTTTGCTTCATAAATTACCACAGAAAAAGTTTTCATATGCAGAGGGTTGATGCAGAAAATCCATAGTTCTTGGTTGGACCCAAGTTGTACAAACCTTCACTAATATGCAGCTCCATAGAATCACACACCAAAAACAACAAAAGAATTAGTCCTTCACAGACTTCTTTAACACACAAAACCCAAAAATGGTGAAAACCTCATACTTATACAAGATGATGTTAGCCCTCAAGACATACGACCCCACCTTGGGGAAAGAAAGAAATAAAGAAAGAAATGGAAGGAGAGAGAGGAAGGGAGAGGTAAGAAGAAAAAGAAGAAATGAAGCGAAGAAGAAAGAACTACAAGGAAAAAGAAAAAAAGAAGCTTAGGGTTAGAGTTTAGTTAGGATTTTCCTCCCTGTCCTCCTTTGATATCATGTAAAGAAATTTAGAAGAAAAAACACATGCACATTGCCCTAACTAGGTGTGCAGTCCCACATTTACATTATTAAATTTGGCATAGTACTAAATTCCCATGCTTTTTAAAATGGCTTGTCATTACTGATTTACAAACCAATCCCTGATTAAGTAAAAGTAAATAAATTACAAGACTGAAGACACCCATATGCTCTCAGTAGTAAAGTCCCATGATCCCAAAGCCCAAGCTCAAGCTAAGGCCTAGTCAATTTCTTTCTTCTAATAATTACTCCTTCACACCCTATCATATTTGTGTTTCTTTTCGAAATCAAATGAACAGACAGTTCAAAAATGACCTGCACAAAGGATATTTTTCAGATTCCTTGTTTCTTGTAAGATTTATATTGCATGGAACAATTAACTCTGGATAAGTAATTAATATATATTTAAGATTGGATCCAGATTTGGCCTCAAAGAATCAGGTATTGGGCCCCAAAAGCCAAGGGACAGCTCATGACAGGGACATCCAAAGCCGCCAACAACATCTTTCTTTCTTTTCTTATACTTGTTTGAGTTGTTCTTTCCTCGTTAAGTGTTATTAGGACTTCTTTAAAGTGATTAAATCCAGGGTTTGTTTGAATAAACTGGTAAGGGTACATTTCATTTATTCTTGTTACTAGTCATATTTCTTTTCAATAAAAATTCAGTTCTCCCTCAAAAGATTGAAGGTTTTTAACCAATATGTTGTTTCTCCTTGTGATTATGTAGTATTTTCTGTTGATTGAGGAGTTTTAAATCTAGGCACATGACCACTCGGGTTTGGCTTCCTTGCCAGCATCTGAAGATCCAAATTCCAAACCATCAAGTGAGTTTCCCTCTTTTGATGGATACGTTAGTACCCAATGGGGCCATTACAATCTCACAGCCACATGCTTTTCCCCACTGAATGATAACCATATCACTTCTTGTTTTTTACCATCTATTGGAGGTCAACAGCAAGCGGATGGTGTTTTCCACAGAAGGAACCCATGTTCTTATGAATTCTCACAGTTTTGAGCATCACAGCATTACAATATCAGAAATGTCCATTTTCCCCAATCCCATGGCTATCATAGATACCTCTTCCTTAAAATGAAAACAAAAAATTTTTATCACAACCACCGACTAAAGAGAATTTAACCAATGCAAGTCAACCAATAGTTTGAACTAGTCTGTTCATCTATCCATCTTCATGTGCTGTAAGTCCTTAAATCCATCGCTAAAGTCATAAACCAAAGCAAGTGTCACAGTATGTTAAGCTAAAAAAAAAAACGCAAGTATCACATTAAATGTACCAAAGCTTGCATTATACTGCTTCTACGACTATAGAGCCCTCAATAATTAATTATACAAATGTACCATATCCTTCTACCTTTGTGCCACGAAATGCAAATCAGAACAAATTGCTATTCTTCTTAAACCGAAATGGAAAATTCCACCACTGTAACACTGACCAACAAGTTGTGCAAAAAATCAACATAAAAAATAGAAGAATTTTACTATAAAACAGGTTCATATTTTCCGAAGAAGTCTTTAATGAGACAGCCTATAATTAACCGAAACTTTCACATCCACCAACCACTCCATGCATTGGCACTTGGCAGTCACCCCACTTCATTTTAGGATTGCACCTTTGAGTCCCTTAACTAAGGGGTTAAGAAATAAGATTATTTGATTGGGACAATTTCTGGTCTACCCCTATCCAAATGTAACCCTACCCATCCCCCATTCCCCTGTTAGCATGCATACATGTGGACCCCGCAGAAGGTTCCTAAAGGAAACTGCTATTTTCAATATTAAAATAATCCATGATAATAATAATAATAACAACAATAAACCAAAACAACACATGACTTACATTTTTCTTCTACTTTCAGAAGAGGCCTGTGTCACTGAAGCCACAACTAGAAAGAAATAAAGAAGGAAGAAGCTGTCACATTGAGGAAAAAGAAAAGAGTCCCTAACCTGAAGAGAGAGAGAAAGAAGAACTTGCTTTGATATTGAAGAAAACACTTGTTGGAAATGCCAGTGGAACTCAGCGGAGGCGGAGAAAAGAGAGAGAGTGAGCTTTGGACAAGCGAAAATGACGGAGAGGAAAAACCCAAGTGCTTAGAGAGAGAGAGCGAGTGCGATGGGGAAAATGAAGGGGAGAGGGAAAAAAGCGCACACGCTAAGCCAACGAGTAAAGGGACACGTGTGAGCGCTGATGTCGGTTACAGAACGGAGGAGTCTACTCTGATATCATTAGGTTAGAGCCTCACTCGTGTGACGGCATACTAACGATGGGGATGAGAGTGGTCGAGTCCGTTTTTAACACTGTTGCTAAAATGTGCTCGTTTAGTGCTGAGTTTTTTTTTTTTTAGGATTTTACCCAAAAATTCCTTTTAGACGGCTCTATGTTCTCTGTAATTCTGAAGACACGCGAATATTCCTAAGGGCACTTTCAGATGTAAAAACAATGCAAAGTACTTTAGAGGCGTTAGGTGCTCCTCCTATTGTAAAAATATTTTTTTGAGGGCTTTCCACTTGCATCATTAGCAACTCCAATCCCCCTTTTCCATAAGATGTTTTCCAATAGCTTCCTTAGCATCAACTAACAAATTAGAAGCATGATTAGTCTTCCCATTCTGCCTCAATGGGCTAGGTCGATCTTTGAATCTCCGATCACAAACCCTAGACCAAACTCTGAGTGGAGACATCAACAAGACATGCCCATTCCCCCAAATTCGCGGAGATGGCAATGGAGTCTAAACTAGCAATGGCCCACCTTCTACTTCTTCTTCCGATAAATGAAATAGAGGTCACATATGTCTTGTGATGACTAAAATAGATGATCTCTGAATGATAAAAACTATATAAGTGCCAAAACTCAGGAATCCGAAAAAAGTAAAAACAATGAAGATAAACCGCTTCGTGTTTTGAGGGGGGAAGGGGTAGAACTTGCTTTGATAGCCATTTTGTGGGATATTACACCGTTCGATATCCTCAGGGTAAAATCATCATTTGTAGGGTATTCTTTTCTATACGAATAGTTGCCTGAACAAATGTCAGATATAAAGGCATCTGTATGGTAATTAGCCCTTTTTTTTTTTTTACCCAACATTGGGAAATGAAACCCAACCCTTTGGTGAGGGTGGTAGACCTTAGATAAAGTAAGAAAGCCCTCAGGTAAAGGAAGAAGACCTAGCAAGGTAGGACACCCTTCGGGTGAGAAAATGTGGCTGGCCAAGTTTGAACCATTTGTAGCTCAATAAGAACGAATGCCTTTCACTACTTGTTTAAGAGGTCATTTTTATTGTTGAGTTATTATATGTCTATCTTGGGCTTGTTTGTGTAAAGCAATGATAAAAGAATTGCAGAAAAATATTACGGCTTTATTTCTCATAAAACAACTATCGTTTTTTTTTTCAGAGGGTCCTACTGCAACAGATAATGATGCACCACATAAAGTTACATCATAGATCCCAGTGAAGTTTTTAAGTATATTTCAACAAAATATTAGGCTAATTCATGTGATAGTGTTACAAAAGGTGAAGTTCAACACATTCAAAGTCGAGCTGAATTAGAATCCAATAATCAATTAGACAACGCTCTGGTTCAGTCATAATTACAGGCTTTATGGTTCTAGTTGTTCTAAACTCAGTTCATTTGCAAGTCCATCAAATGTTCAAGAACGCTTAAAGTCAGCTTTAGAATGACGATGTTGCTATTTTGCATTGTCCGGAATCTCTTTTGACAAGATCCAGTTATGATCAATGTGATTAGAGAAGCGAGCACATATGGCAAGCACTCTATCCTTGGATCATATCCGACTTAATATTCTCTCTTATTTTTTAGGCTAATCCTTTTGGTACCAAAATGCTGCCCAAATGTTGGTTGCCTATGGTATGACTGGGTTAGTATAACAAAGATCTAGTCATGCCTATTTTGAACATTTCGGTTGACCATATTTGGCAGCCATGTTGGTTCTAAGGCATTATGTATGGACCATTTCAACTTGCCTAAAGGGCCCTTTTTGTTGAGGGAGGGCAGTGAACCTATCCGTTTTTCATTTTCTTTCCCCTACTTACTCCCCTCATGGCCCTTAGACCTAAGTGACTTTGTAACCTTCACTTCCATGATTTGATCGTTGCCTCTTCCACTATAACGATCAACGGAGAGCCTTTCTTACGATCCATCTCATACCTATTTCCTCCATCGCCTTCCAGGATCATCTACACACTCACAAGCATTCTCCATCATCTTGCCCTCAAACACCTCAGCAAAATGGTGTGGCCGAACACAAAAACTGCCACCCCTTTTTGTTAAAGAAACTATATGCGCTCTTCTCTTCTATTCAAGATGCATTGGTACTCATGTTAGCTATACAAGATTGAGTTCAAATTCTCAAATTGCTCTCCCATCATGAACTAATTATCCCTTCATCCTGTTTTGCAAGCCAAATTTGGGATCCTATATCATAACCCTTGATAAAGCAAAGGGGAGGAGCTTTAAGATCTCCATGACTGCCGCTAGCTTGACCTCCAAGGCCTAGAAGTGGACTTGTACTGATACTATCTTGCCTACTTGAAGAGTCTCAATATTCCAAAGACTCATCAGTTGGGAGCACCACCCCTTTAGTCAAGAATAAGATTGTGGTGGCCTCACGTCTAATTAAGAAGGATGAAGCACTCAAACCATGGGTATCCAAATATGCCTGCTTGGGGAAAATTTTGAATGAGATAGATTCAATCTTGCAAAATCCAACATACAAAAAATAAAAATAAACTTGTAATTTTCATTCATTCCTTTTTAATTTTACATCGGTTCATGATTCTAACCTTGGGGATGCAAGCTATTTACATTTTTAATAACTTATAGCCCCTCCTACTGGTCTCAGATGTGGTCAAAATTAAATAAAGTAATGAAAAGTTACACAATTACAACATTGTAGAAATTTGGAAAAACATAGGCCCAGTGACCGAATGTGCTTGGTCACTACAGGCCTATAACTTATTTTGTATCTTCTTTTTTTCTTTCTTCTCCCAATGATTCCCAGAGTTGTTACGATCTTTGCCTCTAACATTTGGACATCTTGTATCATGGTTTGAGTGCCAGAGATTGAATTTAGAATCACCATAGTCTTTGATAATGACCACTTTTCACCATGGACTACATTTGTACAAAATCCAATGGGGTTGCTGGCTCTTGTATCAACAAACGACCAGGTTGTGTCACTCAGATCCTACATATTTTTAGGAACAAAGTGATGCCGTGAAAGGTATTTTCACAAACCCCAAATGGCCTTTTACACCCTTAGTGGTAGAATCAAAGAGAACTACAGTTTCATCCTTTGTTTCTCTTAAAAGCCATAGTGCAAATTCTCTTCCTTCATAGGGTTTAAGAGAGTTAGGGAAGGCTCTTCCTTCTTTGGAATAGCATCTCACCTTATGTTGGTGAGATAGAAGAAGAACTAGAAGATGCTCGCTGAATTCTCTAGGTGTGGATGCCTTCGGATTTCTGACTCAATCTCCGAATGCCTATGTGATGCTAAGGAATGCCCTGGGTGTTGCCAGCTCCTTGGTAAGTGGGAGAAGAGTGCTATTTATAACCTTTGGGAGCAGTTGAAGCAGTTCCAAACGGTTGAATTCGAATTAAAGCAGTAAATTGCCTAAACTACCTCATAGGCGGCAGTGACCGAATGCAAAGTAGTCACTATAGACTACACCTATAGGGGCGGTGACCATTGGCATTCAGTCACTGCCATTTTGGGCTCAAATTAACTCCAAGCTTTATGAAACTTAGAGGAATGCCTTCTAATATTCTTTTGAAGCTATTGTAAGGGTTTCACATGATTTGACATCCACAGGTTAACCAACTTTGTCTATTTGACTTCAGTAGAATGTGAGGCATAGATCACTTGTCGCAATCAAAATTGAAATAAAAGATCCAGATGGACCATTAATTCAACGACTACGTAAGAAGACACAGAACATGAGAAATCATAAGTGTTTGCAATTTCATTCTGTTATGAGTTTATTATAGTGGTTTATGGCCTGATAACCTCGTGGGTGATAAGCTACTTACATTTGTTGTAGTTTTGGTTTTTTAGTTTGCAACTCCCCCTATCCGGTCTTAGATATCTGAAGCTGAAAGAGATATAAAAGATAGAATACAATGTAGGGGAATAGCGAAGTTGAGCCTGGAAGCACTAAGATCTTCTGCCGATTTAGTCACTCGTGGTGCGGACCCTAGGGAGGAATACCTTAACGATTAGAAGCCTTTCGCTGCCTCTCTTTGCTTTTTGTTGCTGATGGCTAGTGTCTTTTGCTCCTCGCAACTACGCCATTTTGCATATTCTTCTAGTGTTTCTCCCATTATGTTTCTATCTTCGGTGTTTTTCATTGCCCCTCCTTTTGATGCCAAAGGGGTATTTATAGTGTTCCTTTTAAGGGTGGTGGTACTGTCTCAGTGAAGAAGCTGCTACTGTTAGATTTTGTGGACTCAATCCATCAGTTGAAGTAATAAATTGATTAATTTCTTTATTTATCAATAATATCATGCTTTACTTTCATGAGATGAATGTTATTTTACTACTTCATGCACATGACCAATACATATGACATAATAGTTCATGAGTTTAATCGGGTCCCATTAGTATATTAGATGTGATATATGTGCATGGATGAGATCCATATGCGGGAGATATATGTCACAAATCTTATACTTAAATAGCTTCACAACCAGTAATGAGACTGGGCATCTCATTTGATAAGGTTGCAGCACTTTGATCACTATAAGATAGTGTGATTTGTCTCGATCATCAGAATATAAGATTCTGAATCACGGTGTTGGTACATTTGATGTATTAAAGGACCATGAGATGCAACTTATGGAATTCTGTCTCAATAATAAGGTATGCTCTCATAATTCCCTAGCAATAGGCTCTCAATCCTGAGACATTGATGAACTCAAGTTTCTATTTGTTCATTTGCTTTGAGTCACCAATGAGTGAGGCCAACTGTAGGTTAACACCTCGGTGTCTTGGGTATGTGGTAATAGAACTAAGGGAACGTTGAATGATCAAGATGGAATTTATCTCTATTATCCCCTTGTGCCAATTAATGAATTTGTCATTAGTAAGTGTGCACTCATCTCAATTAAGAGTTAATTAGATGGTGCTGATGATTATTGTGATTAATTGGGGCTCAATGATAATAAGATGTGGAACTTAGATTGGAAGAGATAAATTTATTTCAATTGATCCACGGATATTGATAAAGTGGCTTATTTGTGGTAATTGGGAAGTCTAGGGTCTCCATTGTAATTTATTCCTGAGACTGGAGTGCAATTGCATTTATATAGTGGTGTTATTTGCAATTAACTGTGGGCTCGGATTGCACATGAGATGTGGGGTCGCAGTGTTCCAGTTGGAGCCAACTTTCTAAGGAATCCCTAGTAGTCCCTACGCTAGCCCAAGTTATTAGAAAATACTAATCCGACTTGAACTCTAGAAGGAAGGTTTTAAAAAAGAGAAAGTTGCTAATTGCTTTGGAAGTAAGACTTCTATTTCAATTAAGCAAGGAAGATATTTGAAAATATATAAAATCTCTTGGACGTCCAATAAAAGTCTCGCTCACGCCCAAAACCCTGTTCGTGCAAGAGTTGCACGAGTTTCTCTCTCCTTCTCTCTTCTAGTTCCTTGGAGTTTCAAGTTGGGATTTCTCCTGGAGATTCCACCAATCTTCTTGAGAAAAGAAATCCAATTCGAGTCATAGCGTGGAAGGCTAAAAGGTGTTGAAGATTCTCATCATCAAGTAGAGTCGCAACTTCTCCATTAGAGAACTACGGATATCCAAAGGTATGATCTACTTCTTGCATATCGTAGATTATTATGGATGTTTAGTGCTGTTTGATTCTGTCTTTTAGATAGAATATTTAATGTACATGGTCACGAGATTGAGGGTAATGCATCCTGGATTGGGTTTTTGGTCTTATGTATAGTTGATCTCTGTGTCAAGTGGGTCAAAAGTTTTGAAAATCTATCCACGAGACCCACCTACTTCCAACAGCTCCTTTATGGCGGTATGGAGATCGTGTGAAAAAGAGGGTTTTTTCCATGTTCTTTGATATTTCTCCGAGGTCTCCACGAATGCGTTCATGCAATTAAGGTTTGAAAAGTTCTTCTTGGAGGCAAACTGTCGACATTTCCTCAGGTAGATGACATTATCCCTGAGAGATTTTATCCGAGGTGAGGCTAGCTATTGTAAAGCTGACGTTTGCACCCGAGAGGCGATTGTTTGGATAAACAAACAAAGCTGCTGACGTTATCTCAGCTGAAGGAAGAGCAAGGTTGTTGCTAATGTAGACTACTGCTTCAGAGAGAACTCAAGCCGGAGAAGGAGCAAAAACGCTCGCTTCTGGAGAGGGAGAATACCCCCATCCTTTTCAACCATTCTCCTCTTTTTCCATCGTAGTTAGTTAAGGGAAGGTGCCCTTTGACTCTAGCTAGCCCCTTTTTCCTCGAGAATGAACCCGGGGACTATTCTCAGGGCAAGATAACCTAATGCCTGTGGCTCATAAGAAGAGAATGTAATTTTTACTTCCCAACAGGTGCCCCCCTTTTCGGAGTTCTATGGGAAAAAAGTTTCACTTTCTGAACCATTGGACTATGAAGAGATGGAAACAAGACAGGGTAGCATAAGATTGGGTGGACTTCACTAGTGATCCGAGCGCCTTCAGCCAATACTGCGGATCACATTAGCGGGGCTCACGTGCTTTGCTTTTTATAATTAGTGATGCTTACGTGCTTCGATTGGCTTTAGACTATTGCCCAACCAGAAAGCAGTAGAAAAGATGACCATGTAGAGGTTGGAATAGAGCCCTTACATGGTAGATAGAAAATTTTGGGAAAATTGTAGGAGAGGCACAAGAGGAAAGTGTGTGACTCATTAGTTTAAGGCTTAGGGTATCCATGGATGTGGATGGTTTGTGGATTGTACAAGGAGGTTTAGCCGGTCTTTGTAGAGGTTTGAGAGGCTTAATGCGCTTGAGCCATTTCTTGTGAAAATCAGATTTTGATGGGAAAGTTCAATGCAGTTTCGGCATAATGAATACCTAAAAGAATGAACCGTCGTGCACTACAACAGGGATTATCTTTTTCGTCACCTAAATTCAAAATTTCGTCGCCTTTAGTATAGGCGACGAAAAATATTCATCGCCAATATCCCCGCCATAGATTCGTCGACAATGCTGTTTGGCAACAAAATCTTAATTGCGTCGCTAATTAGCGACGAAATTTTAATGTCGTCGCCAATTTGGCGACAACGATATTTCGTCGCTAATTCGTCGCGTAACACTACCTTTCCGTCGCCAAATTTCTGTGCCCTGGGGACTTTTAGCGACGAAAAATCTAACATAGGCGACGAAAAATTTCGTCGCCAATCCCAAACGTCAGGTTCAAATTTCCGCTGCCCGCCTTACATTGCACCGAATGTAAACAAAATAGGCTAATGGTGGTCCTTCTGTAGCCTTAGCCCATTTCATGGTCCATCTGGCCATTGAAAACAACACAACCAATGAAAATTTTTAAAAAAATAATTTGAAAACATCCATTTAGAGGAACTTCTTGTAGGCCAGTTACTTTCCGTTGTCTAAAAAATTTAGCTAGCTCAATACGCATACCAAATGGATACATACAAAGAAGTGAAAAGAAAAGCCTCCATTTAATCACTATGAAAAACCAATATGTTACTGCCGATATTTTAAACCATGATTACATCTTCTTATAAAAGAAAGAAATAAAACCAAATTCATTAAAATTGTTGATGGTAACAGAATGTTAAAACCTATCCACCAAAGAGAAGCCAAACATTTGCCACATTAAAAGTTCTAACACATTTTTAAAAGGGAATAGAATAAACATTATCAATTAAGGAAGTCAATTTTAAGTGCCATTAAAGGTGAGAAGCATCCCTGCCTTCCTTTGGGTATGTGTGAACCACGGTTGACTTGCATCATTACCATGGTACTAATCCCTACCATTTTTGTGGTACTAATCTCTCTTTCTAATGTATCATCATTACCTCTTTCAAAAAAAAATTTTTTTTTGGTTGACTTGCAAGTTGCATCGGACCTATCTATGATCAATCCTACCACTCCAAACTTACAAACTTCCCATAAATTAGCACCCTTGACACTTATCGCACCAATATATTTTTCTTTTATCATGCAAAAAAAATGAGAATAATTAGTATTTTGTCTAAGGCAGAAAGTTTTTTATATTTGAGGGTGATAGGTCGCTCTCACTCTCTCACTCGTACATTTTATACTGATCTTCAAGAACAAAAGTGAAGAGTATCAGAATGGATGGCAACTAGTTTTCTCAAGTTGAGGATTTGACCCTCAAATAGGAACTTGAACAGTCTCCGAGATCCTGACTATAAGCATATGGCCAGGATGGCCTGATTTGGTAGTCGAGATGATTAACCTAGTGAGGTAGTGACTAGACCATACCTCAAAATGATGCAAGAATGCCAATCAGTAGAAAAAGCAATGTTTCACATCGAAATTTGAATCAATCTGGATCCAAAATTATTGCCTGAACATGTGCTAGACTCAATGCTTGACATTGCTATACAATCTCTTAGGTGGAGTATTTCATAAACTCTTTATCTTAGAAAAGCAGGTGAAGAGCATAGGACCAATAGTTTGATCAAGGCTAATAATATCAAAAACACCCTAACCAGGACAAATAAAAGGATTCAACTTAATACTTAAGGAGGAATCATCAGCTTGATTTAAGAGCATGTATTCGCCATACAGTCATTAAAGTGTATTGATTGGGCTACAATTACAAAAATTAACTAGAGGTTTTTATCCAAGTTCAGACATTTTTAAATATTAGTTATTGACAAGAAGTACACTTTTGGCTGCAAATGTGAGAATTTATATCATTAAGAAAAAACTGAACAAGGATATTGCATATTCACCTGCCGGAATATCTGAAGAACAGTAACTGGAGGGAAAAACTCTTTTTTCGCTTTCATCACTGTGGCATTGTCCAGTAAAGTTCCATCTAAATGAACCGGAAATAAAAGATATGCTTCATGATTGCATGAACCTTCTTGTTTACCCTAGAAAAATACTAGTACATTAAAATGAATTGCAAATATATGTTACCTTGACACAGCATTAGGTAAGTGTCGGGTAAAAAATCTAAACAAACAGAATCGTCAAACCAAGTTACAGAACCCTTTCCACAGTGACAGGTAACAGACAATGCCAACAAAACAGAACACATGAGAAGTCTGGCCCAATGGTACTGCACTTGAATTTGGGATTCTTAGACAACTCATCAACTGGATCACAGTGCAGATCTCCTATGTTATAGGACATCAAGTCCCATTGGTCAGACAACCTTAATTGTTTTGACAACTTCAATATTGAAACAGAAAAGCACATAAATGAACTGGGTCAAATCATCCAACCCATAAGATATATGACCAATGGTCCTAACTCCATGCACGATAATAAAAAGTCAATAAAAAGTATGGGCCAGAGACAACCTGCCTAATTTCTAATCAAGTGCACCGCAATGGATTACAAACCAGATTATAAAAATCAAGTTAGATTACAACAAACAAATTTTCCACAAGAAAACCACACCTAAACTTGAGTTCAAAATGTGGATTCTGTGATTTGGAAAAACATTCCTTCTCCTTGGCTGCAGGAACCTATATCCAAAATCTTGATACAAATACAATGAACAATTCTGAAAGAGGGAGAACAATCACCTTAACTGCAATAATAGCATGATCAAGAAGTGGAAGCAAATTAGGATGACTGAAAAGGGACGAAACACGAATCTCCCCCCTCACCAACTCTAACTGCTCGTTATTTTGAATTAGGACGTTCTTCATAGCATACATGCCATCATCTGCAGATACATACACCATGAGACAATGGCATTATTAATAGTGTACAAGTGCACAAAAGCATCATCAACTACTGAAATGAACAAATTATCTTCAGAACAAGAAGATACAAGAGAATATTTTCCAACTGGTTATTGATAATCTTGAAAGACAACCAAAGGTATGCAAAACGAACACGTGAGGCTGGCGATACCTCGCAAATCCAGGTTTTCATAGACAGCGTTCTGTTTGGTTTTTCTACCCCCAATCCCAGTTAATGTTGGGTCATTAAATAAGATATCCCCCCAAACGAGACAGAAATGGAACATACACTTTTATTGTGGTGCAACTGATTTCATTCTGTTTCCTCTTGCCTTTTGTAGAAGAAGAAAGGCAAGTTTCAGCATTCAAGTTTTCTGGCTGGAGGGGCTACTTCGGCAGCCGGAAGAATAGTTGTAGAAAATGGAATCCTTAAGCTATGGATTCTTATACTATTTCTTGGAAATTTTGTACCTTTGCAGGGAGTTTGTGATTGAATATTAAGGATGTTCTGTCTTGTGTTTGAGCAAGCTGTCTGGCCACACAGTGGGCATTACCGACCAACCAAAGAAAACTTTCAGGAATTCATGAACTTTCTCAGAGAAAAAAACGTTGATCTTACTGATGTGAAGGTTAGGAGCATAACATTCTATAATTTTATATAATGCTCAATCGATATAAATGATGGCATAACATTCAAAGCTTGTAATGCACCTTTAGGAATAAAACCCACAATTCTATTAATCAATCAAATCTGAGAATTTATTCTCAACAATACTATATATATTATAAAAGCAAACTTAATTCCTAAGCAAACCCTAATCTTATAATAACTTCTTATAATAATTTTAGATATAACTTCTTAGGACTTGAATTATGGACATAGCAGATAGAGAAGAAAGAAAATACTAACCAGGCTATAAGACCAGCACCAGCTGAGCCATCAGGGGGCGGAGAAGGCCCTTGGTAACCCATCTTCCTCATAAACTCCATGATCGTCTCCATCTGGCTCGCCTGTGAGGAGAGGAGCTGTCGTGCCTCATCCAATTGCCTCTGCTGCTCCTCGACCACACTTTGTAGGCGGACCACCTCCGGATTCGGTCCTTGATAGGAGGTGGCAGTGGTTCGAAGAGAGGAAGAGGGCCTCATGCCGATGCCCTTGACGTAGCCAGACCTCGGCTTCAGGACCTTCACTGACAGCTCCTCTGCTGTCAGTGGGATCGCATCAGGCTGCGAGCAATGCAAATCTTGCGTTCCCACAAGCTCATCCTGTCATTTTTTAGAGGAAGCAAACAATTAATTATAAACTTGAAGTTGGTGTCATTTATCATTTAAAAGCAAAGTACAATTGGTATACATACATATATACGCTCGCACTCCGCAGCCGCCCACTTTCCCGTCTTCTTATTGAAGTGAGTGTCTTTGTAGAACGCAGGAAACTCAGGCAGCTGACCCTCATTGGCTTGCATCTGAGAGATTAGCAATTCTATATGTGAAATCAATGATAACAACGATTACACTAAAATATCACAAATAAAATATGACACACACCGCATCAGTGGCCCTGACAGGGAGCGACCTGGAGCCGCATGCATGGTTGGTCTTCAGCTGCCGTCGGTTCCCTTTGTTGGTCTCTGATTGTTTCTAGTTAAATCAATGAAATTATAGAATTATTAAAAAAATTAATACAAAAACTTACATGAGCATTAGAAGTATGAATTACCAAGAACTTCTCGGTTTTCCACTTCTTGTCGATGAGACCAATCCACTTATCTAATGACTGGCATCGCTTCGGTGGGTGGCTCCGGGCATACTCCTCTCCAAATTTGGCAACAAGTTGCTGATAATCCTTGTATAGCTTGTGGTTGTTGTCGCTAAGCCTCCGAGCACATTTTGTATTTGTGACTGTCTCAATAACGACCGGATCACCCTGCAAGTCAAACTTGCTCTGCAAAAAAATATATATATGCATTTTATGAAAATCATATTAAACAGTAAAAATGAACAATACTCGAATATTCTTCAGAATAGACATAAAAGCAATAACCTTCAGGGATGTGATGATCGGTGCTCTGGTATCCTTCGGAATGGCAGACCAACGCTCAGTAAATAGGTCTGCCAGATCGGTCCGAACCCGTACTCCTGCCTCGGATGCAAATTTGTTGGCATAACGCCCTACAGGAGCATAGAACTCTGTGGGGATGGGCACTGGGAGCTTGGCGTTCTCTCCATGAATAAGCTCCGAAAGCTGTACACCCCGCGTCGGGCCACGGGTACGCCTACTAGCGGCTGAACCTATAAGTTAAAACATAACATTCATTTAGTCAATATAAAAAATCTATATCCATTATAGTAACAATGTACATCGATTTGGAAATGTACCTGCACTGCTTGTACTGCTCCCGTCCCCCCTAGCCGAATTATCCACCAAAGTATTCTGTGTGGACCCGCCCCCTTCCTCAGCATGTGATGTGGAGGGCTCCCCTTCATCCCGGCCACGTCCGGATGCGCTTGTGCGGGTCATCGGACGTGGTGGCATCTCCGAGACCTAACAAAACATAATTGAGTATTAGTGCACATAACATGACATCGTTACTACACATATGCATATGTAATGAAACTAACAACAATAAATGATAAATAATTTCAAATATCTCGATACTTTTGCAAATCACTCCGATCATCAAGATATTAAGCACACCTGACACACAAATTGGACATATTACCTCTTCTGATGGAGAGCTGGAATCATCATGATCTGATGGTATGTAAGCATCATCCCCATCTCCATTTCGCCTACCCTTATTCATCCCATGCCTTAACTTAGCGGAGGGCTCCCCCATGGAAAAAGCAATATGCCCCAACCCCAGGGCATCAAATCTCTTTTTGTTCTCCATAATTCTTTTTGCCCTCACATTCTCGTATCTTGTTGTTACATGGCCAGGTTTGACATATCGTTTTCCACCCTTAGGCATTGTTTGTGATGCTATAAAGATTGAATTCACTTAGATTGTAAGACATGCTATGTATAATCATTGTAAAACATACATGGCATAACCATTTACCTCCACGTACGGAACGTAAATTCACAAAAAAAAAAAACATATAACACAAATATATGAAATAGCAAACACATACATAATATCATCATCCATATCATCAGCATACATGGCATAGAAATTAATTTTGTCCTGTACAAAGCATGAAAAAAAAAACTACATATCATAATCAATATCATCATCCATATCATAAGCATCAACATGCTCCTCATCTTGTTCCTCATCTATCCCATCTTCCATCCCAGATTCATCCGTATCAGCATCATCATCACCGATGTTATCCTGGCTCCTTGCCCGGATAATCATATCACCTGCAATGACCTCGCCTTGCACTCCATCCCTGTGATTAGGAACATCAATATCTTCATCGACCACTTGGATAGTCATGGTGTTGATTTCTTTTTGAAACACACCATCACCAAGCCCATATGAGCTACTGGGTTCCATATCACCCATCACTGGGAAATCATACAAGCCCCTAGTCTGGACACGTTGCACGACTCGCCAGTGCTCACCCAACTTAGTATCGTTAAGGTAAAACACTTGCTTCGCCTGACTAGGCAAGATGAAAGGGTCATTTTCATACCACTGACTCCTAATATCAATGCTTGTGCAGTGTGGTTCCGTTTGTATAGTTGCCCTTCTGCCGGTTACGTTACCAGTATTGTACCAGGCACACTCGAAAATCACAACCGTATGCCGACACATGTACTCGAGTTCCCAAACATTGCACAGGTGACCGTAAAACTCGTGCATCAACTCATCCCCGTGTGGTCCTTCGACAAGCACACCACTATTCTGGGTTGTACGGCGGTCGTCCAGGTCACGTGTGTGGAATCTCACACCATTAACTATACAACCAGAATATTTTTTCACCAACTGTTGTGGACCATTTGCTAATGACCATAGTTGATCATCTACCTCATGTGAATGGGCATGATGTAATGCATTAATCTACAAACACAGAAAGCATGAAGTACAGGTGACTTATGTTACTAAAAGGTAAATTAGTAAAAAAGAAAAATAAGTATTGCAAAGTTGTATATGCCTTACACGCTGCTTAAACCACTTGGGAAATTTCTGTTGTTGTATCTGGTTGATGTCATTTCCGAAAGGAACATGTAAGGCTCTTTTGTGTTCCCTAATCACAAAGTACAAGTGATGACTTAGCATTATACACTTATTAAGAAGCAAATTGATTGAATAACAAGAACCAATGGGCCAAATCACGTACTCTAGATATGGTTCCACCTCAGGGCTATTGAGTAGTAAGGACCAATGGGCCACATCCCGCATTGACTTTGATAAGTCGCCGTCCAGCGTGATTAGACCTATTGGACGGGCCGTCTCTGTGAAGACTACCAGATCCAGGGGCCGTTTGCCCCGATCTACATTCCGCTCAACTCGATCAAATACAGTTTCGATCCCATCAAGATAAAATGAGCAAAAATTGATGCACTCTTTGACAATGTATGCTTCAGCGATCGATCCTTCCGGACGAGCTCGATTTGAAACGTATCCCTTAAGGGTTCCAAGAAACCTTCAAATAAACATCATACTAGTTTAGAGTTATGTTGCATGTACTCAAGAAAACTAAGAATGCAAAGCATAGCATTCAACCATACTCAAGTGGACCACGAGTTACCTTTCAATCGGATACATCCACCGATATTGCACCGGTCTTCCAAGCATAGCCTCACGGGGTAAGTGAACGGCAAGATGGACCATGACATCGAAGAAAGCCGGAGGAAAGATCTTCTCAAATTTGCATAGTATCCGGACTATCCCTTTCTCTAGCTGCTCTAGGTCGCTGAGTCGCTGAGTCTTCGAGCATAGATTCTCGAAGAAGTTGCCCAACTCAAACAACGCCGTGCCAATCTCCTTGTTCACATAACCACGCATCCCAATTGGAAGAATCCGTTGTATAAGTACGTGACAGTCGTGGCTTTTGAGGCCCAACAATTTACCATTTCGCGTATTCACCGACTTTGATATGTTCCCTGCATATCCATCAGGGTACTTAACCGACTTCAAAAAATTATAGAAACCCTCTCTCTCCGCCAGTGACAACGAAAAACTTGCCCGAGGCTTCTCATAAGATCCGTCAGCATGCTGCTTCATATGCAACTCTTTTCTTATTCCCCAATCTTCTAAGTCCAATCGTGCATTATTTGTATCCTTATTCTTTTTATCGAGTCCCAAGTGAGTTCCGCACAAGCTTTCGTAGATATTCTTCTCTACATGCATGACATCAATGTTGTGCCTGAGTTTCTTCTTTTTCCAGTACGGCAACTCATACAATATGCTCACCTTTGTCCAGTTCAGTATATAAATGTCACGGGGTCCCTTCTTGTTGTTTGGACCCTTTCCTAACCTAATTTTTGGCATGCGCTCCAACTGATCTAGTACCTTCTGACTTGGTAACTCCAGCGATTTCACCTGACGCTCACACTTCCCGTTGTAGGCCTTATAATTGTTCCGGCAAGGGTGGTTCTCTGGCAAGTAGCATCGATGGTTGAGGAACCCAATCTTATTTTTCAGACATACCGAAACAAGGCTATCATTGCAGGTGGGACAAGCTAGATAACCTTTTGTACTCCACCCAGATAAGTCGCCATATGCTGGAAAATCATGTATGGTCCACATCACGGCGGCCCGCATCCGAAAAGTCTGTTCAGTCGAGGCATCGTATGTCAATGCACCGTTTTCCCACAAATCTTTCAATTCGTCCACCAAGGGTCTCAAGTAAACATCAAGCTCTCTCCCCGGTGGAATTGGTCCAGGAATAAGTAGAGACATCATGAAGAATGGCTCCTTCATACACATCCATGGTGGCAGGTTGTATGGCATGAGTATGACGGGCCACATGCTGTATGAGGTGCTCATATTCCCAAAAGGGTTAAAACCATCGGTTGCCAGGCCCAGCCTTACATTCCGAGGCTCTATGGCGAACTCTGGATGCTGTATGTCAAATTCCTTCCACTCCAAGCTATCGGACGGATGCTTTGACAAACCGTCATCCATGTGCTTCTGACCACTGTGCCATCTCATCCGCTCAGCTATCTTCCTTGACATGAACAGTCTCTGTAACCTCGGTAGCAATGGGAACCAACGCAGGACCTTATGAGCAATCTTCTTACCCCGACCATGATTGTGCTTATATCTTGACTCCTTGCATACCGGGCATGTATCTAGGCCTGAATTCTCTTTCCAAAACAAGGCACATTGATTATTACATACATCAATGGCCTTGTATCCCATGCCCAACTCACACAATATCTTCTTAGCTTCATAAGTTGACCTTGGGACTAAATTTTCTTTCGGTAACAGTTTCTGTAGCACGTCAAGCAACATGTTGAAAGACTTATTGCTCCATTTGTTCATCACCTTCACATTAAGCATTGTAATGACAAACTTCAACAGACTGAACTCCGTACACCCAGGATACAACTCACACTGGACATGCTCCAACAATTTGTGAAACTTTCGCACCTCATCCCTCTGCGTCGTATCAGCTGATTCCCCTGCCTCGTCACCATTAATATTTTCTGCTCTTATCCGGTCTTCCACCAAAGCATCAATACCACTCAATTCATCGTCCCCGTCATCTACCATTTCAATATCACCCTGAACATCCACCTTGTCCACCGATGTACGAGTTTCACCATGATACACCCAGTTAGTGTAAGATGGGATAATTCCATTCTGAATCAGATGACCTCCCACAATATTACCGGGATGCCGGTAAAAGTTCACACACTTCTTACAGGGGCACCTAATCTTTCCTTCCCGGTCGGCAACCCCATTGCAAATTGAACAAATGCTTTCACCCCTTCCATATATCTCGAATTAATTCTACCAATAGCTGTCCCGGCCAGTGTCATCCAACTCTTATCCATGAGTACTGATCACCTGCAATATACAATTCAACCCAAACCGATATATTGCGACAATATATTATAATCCATGGAACCAAAAGAAGCCAATATTAGCTCTAATTTGGAAGCAACATGGATGGGTTCATGAGTTGGATAGTTTTAGAGTTGCAGGTGATTTGAGTATAGGAAATTAAGATGTGATGGTGGATGGAAAGATAACTGTAATTTTAAGCTTAACGCACTATCTTTATTCATAACTCACTAGATATCACACTATAAAATTCCTTACTAAAAAACTACGAAACTAAACTATACAACATGCAGATAATCTGAGAAAACCAGATTATCAAATGATCAATTCCATTTATTGCAGATAAAATTAGTGTCATCTTACGGTCAAAACATGTAGTGGGTGGTGGCTTGTGTTAAATAGTTCAACAACCAACCCCATGCAAAAATGAAAGCAGGGGCAGGTTGATAACCAACTTTAGCCTTATCCCTCTTAATCAAAGCCACTGTTCTCAGAAAACAAGTCGAGATAAATGGTGATGTTCTTATAAATATAACTAAATAACAGCCATAGTTCATTGTTGAAGAAAGCAGTGGACCAATCTAAAGTGGGAAATCATGATGAGAAAGTAAAAGAAAAACTGTTATGTCGGTATCATTTGTCATACAGAACCCACCAATGGAGTCTGTTATGTGTACATTTTTATCATCATCTTTGACTTGTCCCATCCAACTGATGAAGTTAGCTATACAGAGATATTTGTTACATAGCGAACACATTCAGTGGTATAGGAACCTAGTATCACACACGACCAATTCTATTTTTTTTCCACTCCTATGGACCCCCACGTTATGATCCAAATCTTTCAACATTCTCACAATATCGAAAAACCCCAAATGTTTGCAATTTCATTGAGAAATATGTGAAAAACTCAAAATACCTTATCCCATTTTTTTATTTTTTCTGCTCGGGGACCTATCACTCAAAATACAGCTAATCATATCTTGAAATGAAGGAGGGATGGTGCCTGAAATCATGTTGTGGGAGAGGTTCAACTTTTCTAACATGTGCAACTTGCTGAGCTGCGGGGACAAGACTCCAGTGAGCAAATTATGGCTTAGATCTAGTACTTGCTGCAAGTTCACCAAATTACCGATGTCAAATGGAATGCTTCCATTCAAATAATTTTCGCTTAATTCCAAATTCCGCAACTTGGAGCAGTTCCCTAGTTCATGTGGTATTGGACCACTCAAATTATTTTTTGACAGGTCAAGAATCTCCAAATTGTACAGTTTTCCAAGTTCCTGAGGAATGGAGCCATACAGCAATATTTCCTCGCCATAACACCATCCTGTTGTCACGAAATTCATCCTGTTAATAAAATTAGATACACTCAGTTCTGGACCAGGTAACAGCAAGTGTGTTTGATTACTGATGGCCACATATAAGTAGACTAATCTAGTGTTACACAGTCGTACTCACCAAACTTGATGGGGCAAAGCTAAGAAGAAGATGGTGATAAGATAATGATGATCAGTAAAAAAAAAAAAAGAAAAGAAAAAAAAACTAATTTAAATTTCCTACATTGATATGTTTGTATCTTCTTATGCTGTAAACTACCCTTGTTCATAAAGTTAACCTTTCCAAATAAAAAAAACCCAACATACGATTTTTCTAGCAAACAAGTGATTTATAACTAATTTCTCTATCCATAGGATTATTCTAAGCCTTGACTGGAAATCTGTGATCTTGAACATGAAAACATTGACGGAATTCATGGAAGAGTAGTTCCCCACAATGCCTATAGTTTTCACTATTCTTCTGTATGGTCAAAGAAAACCAAACACATCCATCCTCAATACACGTCCACATAAACCACCTTTTCTCAATTAGTCAATTTCAATCATGCCAAGATCAAGGATGAAAGTTCAACACTACATGATGCCATTGTGAACTTGTAACAACATTAACACTTTGAC
This sequence comes from Sextonia rubra, assembly GCA_037013555.1. Classification (NCBI taxonomy): domain Eukaryota; kingdom Viridiplantae; phylum Streptophyta; class Magnoliopsida; order Laurales; family Lauraceae; genus Sextonia; species Sextonia rubra. Next base: position 75,162,545 of record JASUAD010000001.1, read on the forward strand.
AAACATCCATGCCATTTGTGGTCTATGACACTATTCAATCCTTCTAACCTGAGAACCGCAGAAATGGTAGACCACTAACATGGTAAGATACATAATTGGGTCGGACCAGCACCAGGAGACATGTTAGGTGCGCGAAATTTTTTTTTAGCACAAGTGTCAGTAAGATATAAATCCATCAATATCATGCTTGGAGGGGAAATCAACCATCCAAGATGTGGAGAGACATCAGCAACAGAAGCAAGATGGAATGAATAGAGCGAGTTCTTACCAAAATGGCTGCCCACAAATGCAACTAACAAGGTTGCAGCCACCGTTCTTTTCTACAGGCTTGTGACAGTTGGGGCAGGGCTTTGTGTTAACTGTAATCCAATCTAAATGTAAGTTCTGCTCTTCTACTTGAACTTACATCACACCATGCTTGAAAGCAACATGCATTCCCCTCCTCTCTTCTTGAAGAACTCATAAATAAACAATCCTTTTATTACCGCATTTTTCAAAAGACTAGATAGATCAAAACGGCAATGTCCACCTAAAAACAATAGTGGAACCTACATTTCAATTAGCTTCAAAATCCAAAAAACAGTCTTGATCAAGGACAGAACATATTTTTAGTGCAAACATCTAAAAAACCAAACCTTCATTTTTTCCACTACCTTCTCCATCCATGAGAAGCAACCTCAACTCCAAATTCTTATAAAAAAACAGAAAAGCAAGAGTCCTGAGTCCCCATAATTCAAAATCAATTAAATCCCTTCCTTCAAATGGATTCAAAAGCACAACCAAAGCCCTAATTCAACCAAAGCTTGTCCTCAATGATCCAGCCCTAATTTCCAAAAGGTGCTGAAGACACATAGAAAAGAATCAAACACTAAAATTGAGGCACTCAACATTCCAAAATGGGATATTCCATTTTGGAATTCCGAACTTCTCCTGCACATCAATCGGTCCTGTTTCTAAATGTTAAGAATCTAACTATACATGAGGTACAGGGCTAGCTATGAATGTTGAAATGCTTCAAAAATGGAAAAAATTACTTTCGGGCATTTCATCAAACACATCACAATCCAAACTAGAGGGAAATAAAAAACCAAGATTTAGGGCTTGAAACAGACCTGGATCTCTCGATTTCAACTAGAGAAGGTTGGAGCAGACGTCTCGATTTAGGGCTTCGGCGTGGACAGGAGGATGGAGGCTTCGGCGTGGACAGGAGGATGGAGGTCGAAGGTCGAAGTGAGGACAGGAGGATGGAGGTCGAAGGTCGAAGTGAGGATGGAGGCCGAAGGTCGAAGTGAGGTCGAAGGTCGAAGCTTCTGATTGCATGTGGAGGCAGGGGCCGAAATGATCAAGAGACGTCTGATCTCAAGCGAAACGAATATAAAGACTTTGGGGCGACGAAATTCATTTCGTCGCCAACAGTTCCTTTTTATTGCGATGATAATTTTCGTCGCCTATTTGTCACCCAAATTTTTTTTTTGGACGAAGATACGTATTTGTTGAAATTTGCGACGACATATAAATTTCGTAGCTAATAATGGCTTTTGGCGACGATATTTTACCTTAAAGAGACGAAATTTTACTCCTCGCTAAAAATTTTTTTTTTAATTAAATTGCCGAAGAAAAATAAATTTCGTCGCTAATAATGACTTTAGGCGACGAAATTTTATTTCGTCGCCATATTTCCTCGCCAATACACCATTCTGTTGTAGTGGCGCCCAGGGGTTAATGCCCGTCGCAAGTGACTTGTGTAGGTCACTGATTTTTTTTTTTGGACCATAACGTTGTTTCAGTTCGCAAAGGTGTCAGTCGTGGACCACTAGCTTGCTTGGGCCCCGAGTGTTTGTTTGATTTGTTTGCATTTTTTTTTTTTTTTTTGGGTTAGAAGAGATTTGTGTTGGCTTCCACCAAGGATATTTGAGCGTTGGGATATAACCTTCCTTTCCCTCTGCTTCATTGCTTCCTTTCATTGACGCTTTGACTTCCTGCTTTTCTTTTGAAATTTCTAGTTCCTCAAGACTACCTTGGCTTCTTTCGTCTTCTATGTCTTATTTGGTCTAATGCTTTTCCTCTTCCCCCTCTTTTCCTTTGAGGTTTAAAGGTTGGCTCTTTGTTCCAATAGTTGTTAATACATTGCTCAAGAGTTCCGTTGGAGAATTCCCTGGGACATCATCATCCCGAATGATCTTACAGTAAGCAATTGTCTTTGGTTGGATGTAGATCTTCAGGAATAGTTGTCACTGATGGTGTTTATCTCATAACTGGTTTGAGAAAATGGTTTCTTTCAGAGCCCTTTTGTTAAACAGTTATCATGCTAATTGCTGTCATCTTCTTTATCGATCCCATAACAGTCTTGGTGGTTCACTTCTTATTACTCAGCTTGACTAGGGAATTTACAGCTTTGAACTCTTTGGCCGGTCCCCGTACGTCATCAAGTTTGCAAGGATTCATCTCCTCCTTTTTTTTTTTCCTTACCCATTCTTGCTTGTCAGATAAAGGAAAGAAAGCTACTTCCTCTTCTGTTGTTACAGCTCACTCTCAACTCCTGTCTCATCGAAACCTTTCTGTTTATCATGGAATTCTCAAGAGGCAGCCATGGAAGGATCAAGCTCGGGTTTCTCTGGCCAAGCCCAAGCATCTTTACAAGGATGGACGAGTTCCAGTGAGCTACGAGAAGAGAAATGCATATGCAACCTTCTATTACCTTAATGAGGAAGGTCGCTGCATTAAGGTTTCCACTAGATGGCAATATAAGAAGGGATCCCTGATCATAGGGGAGATTCAGTCCACAATTCCTTACCGGGATGATCGAGTCATCACCTGTGTGTGGAACCACTCTTCCCCCTAGTAGCCACTTCATTCCTCATGCGCATTTCTTTTGCAACGGCTTAATTGTTTCTATGGAACTATTGATGCCAAGCCGTCCTTAGTTGACTAAAGTTTCTTTTACTCCTTAGCACAAGCCAATCGGACTAGGAGTACTGGCTGGTGATGGTAGTAGCTGGATTGGGGATCTTCATACTCCTTGGGCTTCGTTGATCCCTTCCAACAATTGGCTGTCTTGGATAGATGCAATTTTGAGAGACTCTGAAGACTTCTTTTTGGCTGCAGGGGTGTATGAAGCCATCCTTGTGACGTGAGGGAGAGTAAGCTGTTTCAGCAAGGGGATATGTAGGGCGATCATAGATCTCTTCTGCCTTGTTACCAGTACTTTCATTACAGCGAATGCAAAGTTGGGGTTTTCTTTGCCTAAGTTTGTAGATGCGTTCAGGATGTCTGTTTTGGGAGAGCTTTATGAGGAGGTGATCCCTTTCCATGAACACCTGAATAGTTACTCCGAAGAATTTTGGGCTGTCTTTCACCGAGTGTTTGCTCTTTATGACTTATCCTAAGAGGGAGGTGATCGAGTGAAGACCATTCATTGGGTTGATAGCCGCATTGGAAATGAGAAGGAGAAGAAAGACGACGCCAATGCAGAGTGCTCTTATTTTGATTGTCCCGACGTGTTCTACCGGAGAGTTGTCAAACTGGGTACCAAGCCCATTGTGTCTTTTGAACTATACCCAGATTTCCTTGCTTAGGTGGAGAAGCAATTTACCAGGGACATGAAGAGAAGAAGGATAGCTGCTATGTACCTTGCAACATGGTTATCTAAAGTCATCTTTGCTGGCAGTGGAAAGGAAGTACGAACCTGTTGCATTTTCTTCGCTCGTAAAATGGCTTTCGGAACAAAATATGCTTTGGCTCCTGCACTAGCTAGTGACTTCGGTGTAATATTCTGGCCGCAAATCTATGGTTTATTTGCTAATTTTTGTGCTTATTTCAAATTAAGGGTGTTTTTATTCTAATTGAATCATCGATAGGTAGATTGGTGGGACCCTACTCTTGATTAAGTAGTTTTGAGGACCAATTTGTAATCTAACTAGTCTAATTTTGCACTATCTCATTATCTGATTAATCATATAATGTGCATTAATCATGATACCATTATTCATTAGTGGACTTATTTCATTTAAGACCTAAGTCACCTATGTGGGACCTCTTGTGATCTCTTTTGTAAATAATATAAGCCTAATGGACTTGCTAATAAATACCCAAAGTTCTAGCGACCCTAACTCTTTATAAAGACACACTCCCCAAAGCAAAAGCCTCCTTGTGCCTCCTAGATAGAATCTAGCGCTCATTTTCATCTTCTTTCCTCTTACAAGCCTAGAAAATGTGAGAGAAAGAGATTCCATCCATTAAAAGTTAGCTTCATCTTCTTCTTTACATTCCTTTTTCCCTTTTTGGTATTTGTTTGGAGAGAAAAGCGTATCTCAACCTTTTGCACAACTGTTAAGAAAGAAACCCAACCCATTTCAGTATTTGTGCCCATTTAACTAGTGCATAGTGTTTTCCTAGGTTGTCACTCATCATATCACATTTTCATGGCATTTATCTCATTTATTCATCTCCTTTTTCATATCATACTATGATTAGAGGTTTACTTGAGTTAGAGATTTAGGGGTTTACACTCTAAAAGCTTTGATTTGGACTTTTGGACCAACATAGGCAAGTTTAAGCCAGTAGGAACATGCATGGTTGTATTTATGATTGATTCTTTGAGATTCATATGTTTTAGTATATTGGTACAGCTCATCCTCTTCCTGTTTTTATAAATGAGGATGTCTTGGTGGGTAAAAATGGTTTTTAAATGAGAAAATGAGGGTTTCTATTAATGCAAAGGAATGGAAATAAATGGCTTTTACTATGCTAGGCTAGATGTGTGAAATGATGGGTTTTCGTGCAGGAAAAGGATGAGAATGATTGTGATAAAGTTCAAGCTCAAAAAGAGCCAAATGATTGTGATAAAGTTCAAGCTCGAAAAGAGCCAAATCTAAGATCCCATCCCAGGCTCAATCGATTGGACACATGCCCAATTGATCGGAAGGGATGCTTTGATAACATTTGATTGATTGAGCATGTGCATTCTCGATCGATCAAATGTTATCAGAGTATCCCTTGTTTGATCAATCGATTTAACTTTCTGGGTCCAATCCAATCGATCGGACCCAGGTCTGATTGATCGAGTAAGATCCGACCTGATTATTTGTTTATTTATTTACTATTTATTTATTTATTAATGGATTATTCTAAAACTATTTTTCAAATTATAAATCTCTTATAATCCAACTCTATTTGACTTGACTAAATCAAATGTATTTTAGGAACCTTGAAATTGATCGTAGGGTCAAGTGACACACTAGAACACTAAAGGAAACCTTATGACCATGTAGGACCTTGACTTTGGAACCCGCATACTTGATACTTGTCCAATGAAATCAAATTAGATAAATAAGGAAAGTGTTAGCTATCACTTATCCTTGTTAGATGATTCAGTTCATTCTAATATTTGCCCTTCGTGTAAGGATATAAGGAGTTCAGTGTCCCAATTCATACACAATGCGACACCAAGATTTCGGTAACACATAGCACTGGGACCCTTATGATCATGCCGAAGTGGAAAACTAGGACACAGACATCTTAATTAGTTTGGCTTGTAAATTACTCTTATTTCTTAATTAATCCTGAATTTTGCATATTTCAATGACTTTTAAATCCTATACTCATTTATGTTATTAGTTCAGTTATATTCCTTTCCTTAACTTCACATTTGCTTTTATTATTTTTTATCATTATTGACATCATTATGCTTCTGTTACTGTAAATGTTAAGTCAGTAAGTTATGTTAAGAAAGTATGAGAGCATGATGATGCTATTTTTTCTGTTTGTATTGACTCATGGAGTCAGCACCACTAAGCTTGACTGTATGAGGCCCATCAGGGTTGAGTATGGGTTGAAATTTTGTACATCGCTACAGTTGGTCTTTCTGTGGAGTAAGTTGATGCTCCTTTGGGCAGTCATATTAGTTACTTGATCTCCTGTTGTGTTTAGATAGCTATCTCTCTTCGAAGAGGATTCCAATCATGTGGTTTGCCATCTAGTTGTGATATTTTGTTATTTTGATTCATTATGAATATGCTTTATCCTATGCAAACATACTTAGATTCACTTTTGGTAGATTTAATCATTATATCCTCAATTATATTTGGAACAACATATTTAGTTTACAGCTTGCCTATTTCTTGTTAAGTTGTCGTACTTAAGTGCTACCCTTGGTGTCACAGAACCCGATCCTAATATAGACCCGATTATCAATGGGCTCCTAGAGGTTGCCACAGAGGTACCATCAGGATTAGATTAGTAAGGACCGGATGGCGTTTTTTACTAGTCATCTATCTATAGAGTGACATGGGTCATGTTGGGCATTTAGAATTTGAGCTATCATAGCTCGCTTTATCACATTATCATGACATTAGACTTGATTCATGCTTATTTCATTTCAAGGATATGTATTACACTTTTGGTCTATAGCCGTTATGCATTTTCGTACTTTATCGCTTTTTACGAATTCAAACATGTAGTTTAATTATGCAAGGGATTATGATCATTTTGATAACTCTTTAAGTAGTTTAATTATGGAATGTTTAAACAGGCATTTGTTTAGGCTTTTATACTATCATAGGGTTTTGTAGTTAGATTTAAATGTGCATGTATTATAGATCTTCCGCACATATGAGAATTGTGAAAATTCCCTTACAGTGCTTTATGTTTGCCTTAATGCATGCATGAATTGCTACGGGATTACGTGTGCCACGTCACAGGCCCATCTGCATTGACCTAATCTCGTGCCGGGGGTATGACATTCTGTGCAGAGTAGAATAGTGTAGGTTATTCGGTGTGTTTGCTCGACCTTGTAACTAGGCGTTTAAGAGCACCTTCTTTATGCCTAGTTTGTGTACCATTGTAATGGTTTGAATCGTCTTGGGAGCAATGGTGAGCTTCCTTTCTATGGGGTAGTTACTCATGGCTTTGCAAAGTGTTTTCCCCTTCAAAATGAATGACAACATCTATGAAATCATCGTAACTTTGTGTTTTGTCACTTACAATTTACCATGTTAGGAGGATCTGGATAGAGTTCTACGTCTTTTCAGCCACAAATTCACATCCAGAATATTTCCATTCGGCACCACATCGTGACTCACATGAGAAAAAGTGGTTGGTCTTCATTTGTCCGCCCAATTTGGTTTACAAGTGCAATAATGCAGTGCACATACAACCATGTATACAGGCCCATTCCACCAAGCAGTTTGCTTACTTCCAAGGGATCTGTAGTTATCCCTGTGAGACCTTAATCTACCTGGGTAATCCCTTGGGCAAGATTGGGCCTAAGCTTGGGTGCCGAGCATTTGAGCTAAAATAGAGGACTCTGCAAGGGTAAGGGTGGAATGTTTTGGTTAATACCATGAGACTTTGTTCAAGTCCCACATTAGAAATATCCAAGTCTTGATCTTGGTATATAAGTACGGCCTTGGCACCTTAACAACACATGAGAGGTAAAATTGGGTTGGATTCCTATGATCGAAAATGGACAATATCATGTTAGGAGTGGGCCTATGTTGTTACAAATGATATCAGAGCTGAGAACGACTCTATTTTTGGTAAGGGAGAGTGTAAGACCACAATTTGCCTGGGTAATCACTGGAGGAAAGATTGGCCCAAAGCCTGGGTGCGCAAGCATATGAGCCAAGATAGGGACTCCACAAGGGTAAGGGTGGAATGCTTTGGTTAGTACCATGAGAGTTTGTTCAAATCCCACATCGAAAATATCCAACTCCTAATCCTAGTATATAAGTAGGGCCTTGTCCCCTTAACCACACATGAGGCCTTTTCAAATTGTGAGGTGAGATTGGGTTGAAATGAAATCCCATGATCCAAAGTAGATAATATCATGTGAGTACTAGGCCCAAGTTGTTACAGTCCCAGCTCGATTAGGGGAGTTGTTGAGGATGGAAATCTTTTAGATGCAAGGAATGCTAGAAATTTCTTTTCAACAATTAATACTGGGGCTCACTTCCCATTCCTAAAGTTCATTGGGACCCATTTCCCCATTAGGTTTGCTGAATGATATGTGAAGAGTTGTACATCCATTTGTGACGTTTGTATATCGGAGCACTTGTCATAGCTAAAAAGAAAGGTGGAATTGATAGGGATAGGCTTGCAAAGTCTGTGTAACAATATGCAATCAATGAACAGTTCTCGCTAGTCTCTAAAAGAATTCTCAAAAGAAGATATTCGACTTCCAGTTGTTCTAGAGCACTTTGTTAGAGTTGAGACAACTTTTAGGGGAGGTAGAAACCGTTGTTTGACAATTGAGATTTTGACTTGATCACCTTCCAGTTCTGCTAGCGAAGTTGCTAGGCTAGCTAATGAATTTGCTTTGGCATTTTGATATTGTGGAAAATGATTGAATTCCACCAAAGTGAATTATTTCTTCAGCTGCTGAGCCCTTTCATGGTACTGCAACAAAGTTGGTGTTTTTTACTTCATATTTCGAAATCATTCGTCTAATGATGAGTCAAGAATTTGCACAAACTCCTAGAATGTCGATACCGGATTCCAAAGCAAGTTTCAATCCGATAATTACAGCTATATATTCTACTTCATTGTTGGAGCATTCCTTGGTGATCGAGAAGGAATGTGGTATATATGTTTTCTCTGGACTGTAGAAGACTACCTCGGCCCCTGCCACCGGTTGACACTACTCATTATTCCTTGAAGCTCCATCAAAGTACATGGTCCGGTGAATATCTAGATTTACTTCTGTCACGGGTTCTTCTACGATGAATGCACATTCATCAGGCAGTTACTCTTCGAATTCGATGCTTTCTAATAGTGGATGTTCTGCTAGGAAATCGGCCAAGGCTTGCCCTTTAATAGCTTTTGTTGGAACGTATCTAAGGTCGTATTATGTCAACATGATGAACCATTTTGCCAACCGATCACTCAAATCTCTTGCTTTTGAAACCAACACCCTTATTGAATTTACCTAAAAGAATAGGTATATCAAATGAGATAGTGGGTAGTGTCGTAGTTTTTGAACGGCGAACATAAGAGCCAACTATTCTTTTTCGATTGGTGAATATTTATGTTCTACTCCTATCTTCATACGATAAAGGTAGCAGAGAGCGACTTTTTTCCCTTCCTTGTTTTCTTGTGAAAGTAATGCCCCTAGTGAATGTTCTAGGGCCATTGTGTATAGGATAATGGTTTCCCAGACACTAGTGCTGTAAGAATAAGTGGGTTGGTGAGATACCTTTTAATATTTTAAAAGGGATCGTCACATCCTTTGTCCGATACGAATTCGACTCCTTTTTTCATTAGCTTGGAGAATGGTTGGCATTTCCCCAATAAGTTCAAGATGAACGTTTTGATGTATGCCAACGTTCCCTGTAATCCTTAGAGCTGCTTTAGCGTTTGAGGTGGAGGCATTTCTAGTATAGCCTTCACATTGCTAGGGCCAAGCTTGATTCTGTCTTTCTAAATAAAGAACTCTAGGATTTTTTTGGAGGAAACTTCAAATAAGCATTTTAGTGGATTCACATGGAGTTTGAATTTTCTCAATTGTTTAAAGCCCTTGCGAAGATCTATTAGATGATTAGCTGCTTTCTTACTTTTGACAGCCAAGTCATCAACATAGTATTTGATGGTCTTATGCTACATATCTTTGAAGATTCTCATTATGGCCCTTTGAAAGTTGGCTCTAGAATTTTTTAGTTTAAAGGGCATGATAGTGTAATAATAAATTCAGAATGGTGATTGGAAGGAAGTGTCGATTTCATTTTACGATGCATCTTTATCTGATTATATTGACTCATAAAAAGTCACAAATATTGCAGTAAGGACATTCAAGCAAATTCTAAGTCAAATGGCACATAAACCCTAGGATTGTGGAATGCTAGGTCAAGTACTGTATCCAGATGTTCAAAGCTGATACAATCCACTTAGAAGACTTCAGATGAGCTCGAAATACAACAATTCAAGTTTCAGAGTTAGTAGACTTCATTTGGTCGCTTAACTCACAAAACACCAAATTTGAGGTTCAATGACTCAAATCCAAGGGTCACTAAACAAATTCAAGCTTCTGGGTTACTAAATTGGCTAAAACTCTCATGATGACTCCAAAGTATACTTGGGAATGATGTTTTAAAGTTTCAAAACATTTGGACTTCATCTTAGCTCAAACCAAGCTTCAGTGATTGTTTGCCAGCTCCTTGGAGGTCACTATGGACTATGGAAATTGATACTTCTACATGTCAGAACAAGTTTAAACTCAGAGGAATGCCGTCAAGTACATTCAAAAACTATCCTTTAAAGTTTTAAAGCATTTGGACATCATTTGGACCTAAACTCAGTTCGGATGGTCATCTACTAAGCTCTGTGGGTTTACTGTGCAAAGTGACACCTCATGAAGATCAAATTAGTTAAAATTCTTAGAGGAAGCTCAAATTATGCACAAGGCATGCTCTACAAAATCTCAAGTCAAATGAACATCATATGACCCAAAGTCTACAAACATGTTAACTTTGGGTCAGTGACCCCAAGTCATGGGGTCACTAACCATAGTCCTGCTTTCCGACGTCCAAAATTGATGAAATTTAGGCACAAACCTTTAGTCATACTCAAAGGAGATTTTGCAAATTTTCAAGTTAAAAGGACTTCGTCTAGTTCTACTTCCATTGCATGTTAGCTTAAAAGTCAGTGACCCCCAAACCATGGAGGTCACTGGCTAAAATCCTACTTCTAGGAGATGACAGCTGATGAAATCTAAAATAGAGAAACAAAATATGTTCAAAATGAGCTTTCCAAAGTTTCAAGGCAATTGAACGTCGTTCGGGTAGAAAACAAGCTAACTACCCACAGTGGAAGGTGAATAGTGACTTAGAACATGTAACAAATGCTTCACTGTTCGAAATCCTACTTTCACATATCCAAACTACATGAAATTTGGATAGACACTCCTAAATACTCTTGACATCAGTCCCTCCAAGTTTCAAACCAAACTGAGATTATTTGAGTATCAAATAGCTAAAATAAGTGCCCATTTTCATAAAAAGTTAATGTAGGAGTTGACCAACTTCAGAAGGTCAAAACGAGCTTAAATTCTTATGACACACTCAAAATAGTGTCAAAAAGCATCTCTCCAAATTTCATAAAGATCGAACATCATTCGGACCCCAAATAGGCGAAAATAGGTCACATGAGTAAAAAGTCGAAAATAGGACCTGAGAGTGACCATGGCCGTGGTCACTAGCCTTTGTGGAGTAGTTATGGCCATTTTCAGTGGTTCCCTCTGTTCCTTTTCGAATGTTAACTTCCAATAACTCCTTTAAACTTTCCAAAACCACTAATAAAGTCTATAAAAAGGAATGTTAGCTATTTGGAAAGGGGAGAACACACAGATAGTGAAGAAAGTGAACGGTGCAAGTTCTTGAATCAAGTCCTCTACAGTTTAAAGCAACTTAAAGCAAGCCACAAGTCATTTTTTGGTATTCCAGCCTACTTCCTCTTCTCATTCTCACCAATTCAAGGTGAGAAACAATTCAGAGAAGAGTAAGAACCATGCACTTTATTTAAGGAAGGCATATGAAAGAACCATGCACTTTATTTAAGGAAGGCATATGCAAGGGTCACTTGAATGACATCTTTTTCCTTTGGTTTCCTCACTTGGGAAGGGTCTTGGAGCACACTGAAAGTTGTGAACAAGCCTTTTTAGGCTTCACTCTGACCTTTGAAAATTATAAGTTTAGAATGACACAACTTTGGCTTCATACAGTGCTCTCTTCGGATTTATACAAAAAATAGTCTGTAACAAAAAAGTGATGATTATCAAAGGTTTTAAGTCGATTCAATGTCTAAATCAAGTACTTGCGGTGGTTATTCAACACTCAAAATTTGAAAGAAATAAGTTCCTACACTCTAAAGAAGTCACAGAGGCAAAACGGAACGAAACAAAGAGTAAAACGATGGCCTTTCGGCCACTGTCTACTAGTGACCACAGGTCACGGTCATTGGCAGGGGACCAATGACCGTGACCCACGGTCAGCCCCCCTATGTTCTTCTTTTTTTGCTTTTTTTCCCAATTTTTATCTATGTTTTTGTAAATTCTACATTTAGATCACATCTGAGATTAGAGGGAAGGGTTGTAAATGTTTCAAAACTTGTAAGCAACCGGCATCCCCGCGGTCAGAGCATTTGAACCCATGTAAACAAAAGGGAAATTAATGATGAACTGTAGTTCATTCCCATTCTTCTTAAATGCTTGAAATGTGTGAATGTTGGACTCAAATCCGTTGCATATTCACATTTTCGAGTATGATCAGATTACATCTTGGGAATCTATCCATAAACAATGTCATTTCATATCCAAAGGTATTATTTATCATGATTTCAAGAATAGAAAAGTCATCTTTTAAACATACTTTCTTTAGGCTTCTGAAGTCGATGCAAACTCTGGTTTGACCATTTTTCTTTGTAACTGGGGCTATGTTTGCTAGCCAATCTGGATATTGTTCTTCACAAATAAGTTAGCATCCATGAGCTTTTGGACTTCTTTTTTGATTTTATCCATTTTATCGGGCTTGGTCGGCCTTTGAACTTGCTTTATGTGCTATATATCTAAAGTAATGTTTGGCCTATGACTTGCGATTTGTGGGTCAAATCTAGGCATTTCTGCATAGATCCATGTAAAATAGTTCACAAACTCACGCAAGAAACTAATGTACTCTGTAATCTTTTTTCCTTTCATTTTTGAACTTATAAAAGTGGGACGAGGGTTTTCTAGGGTCCCTAGAATGATCTCCTAGACTTGATCCTTAGTTGGAGGTTTTTCCATATTATTTTTTAAAGCTTCCAACTCTATAAATCCATTTGGGATATCATTTTTTGAATTGAACTAGGGCTTTATCCCTTTCAAGGGTTTATTTTTATTGGCCCCTCTGCTTTTACATTTAGTACAAGATGAACCCATCCCCTTTGACTTTTGTTATCTATTTATTTGTTTGCGGGCCTTGTCGCCCACTGTGGAGTGCCATCATCATCACTGCTTTCTTCGTCATGTTAGAAGGAAGCCTTGTTGCCTAGCTCATGAACCTAGATGGTTTCTTGTGAACTGTATCCATCTGAGGATGTAACAGCCTCCTCTTCGGGATTGGGGATTTTCATGGAGAAGTTGCTATAAGGAGCATACCCTATACCGTATGTATGAGCGTTGATGTGGGCTTCATATCTAAATTCATCCCATTTTTCGAACGTCATTCCATCATAGGGGACTAGGATACCTCTTTGGTTCCCCAACTTGGCTGGTTTTCTGAAATCATACCCCATCTTTTTTATTTTTTGATGGGATTGCAAACTATATAAACTGAACATTACTCACTTTTGGTTTGTAATTTCTTCAAGGGGATGTGCAATGGCATGATCATCTGCTCAGGAAAAAGTAATCAGGTGCGGTTCATATCGGGCTAGCCCCACCATGAAAAGTGACGCTCGAACATTTGTACATGGGTGTCAAAACTAGCCATAAATGCAGAGGTGGAAGTTGGTTTGACGATTCCTTTTCTGTAGATTCATTCGTGTCTAATCCACATTCAATGTCAGAATCACATGTGGCGGATGTAGTAAACATTGAGCAACCCCTTTTCATCATTTTGATTGTGTCGGTAGCACTTCTTTTAATGTTTGTAGCCACTAAGGATAGTCCTTCATATGATTGGAAGTCCATACCTATCATGACCTTGCGAATGTGAATATAAAGCCCCAACTGGATAAATCCATGCGAGTTCTTCGTGAAGGTATTTCGGTGCATTGATCAACCAAGTTTTTTCACCTGTTGATGAATCTTTGAGATGATTCTCCTTGTTCTTGTTTCATTTGGTGTAGTATCCATGGGCTGACTATTTACCCTAATCTTGCTTTGTTTACTTCATAATCAATGCAATAATTGGGTAAACTTGGATTAGCAATTTTTTCCACCCTCGTATTAATTTTAGCTAATTGTTCAAGGGTTTTAATTTTCATTCCAAACGTCTTGGAATAAATGCAGCTTTGAAATCTGTGTCAACACCAAATGTGACTAACTTGTTTTGATAAGGGCATCTTTCAGCCATCTCTATCCATCTATTAATGGAGTCAAGTCTTGGCTCATTATCTTTTTGCATGGCCTTGGTTAGTTGGGTTATGGAGACCGGTTTTTGTGATGTCACCACCATGACTGGCTTGCCATGCCTTTTGGTTTGGACTGTGAAGGTCTAATTTCAAAAGGTCTTTTATCACGATTGGTTGATCTACGGATCTAACCGTTTGGGTTTTATTTTCCTCTTTCTTCTGAGGAGTGTCTGTTGATCCCTCGAGGCGTTTTTCCTTTGTTTTCCTTGAACTTTGAATCCTCATACTTTTCTTTTTATATGCTACATCTGTGAAGTATACCTCTTTTCCTTTTAAAGGTTGTTTGTCTGCGAAAACGTGGTGTACTTTACCATTGTGATCGATGTGGGTAATGATACAGTGTAGAGGTAATGATAGTATAATCATGTAGCCATCGTCTCCTGAACAAGATGTTGTAGCAGGCTCTTATTTTGATGACATGCTAAGTGACCTCAGATTTTAGGTCCCCTAATTGAAATTTAATATGAATCTTTCCAATTGGGTTTTTCACTTTCCCATCATATCCTTGTATTGATATGTTCGTATTGGACAACTTTCCAGTCGAGATGCCCAACTCTTGTAAAGCCGTTAAGGTGATGAGGTTAAGCACTGATTGTACTCTTGCCATTGCTACTTCCTTCACGTGGGTTATGAAGTAAAAGGGCTGGGTATGCTTGGTTTCACCCAGTAGTAAATCTTCTTTTGAGAAGGAGATCGTAGCCTTAGCTATGTTTTGAATGGAAAGAAATTCCTAGCATCCTTTTGGCACTTTGATAGTTTAGCTTTGATATCTTTCTCAATACGATGAACCTGCTCTACATGAGCTTGATTCTCTTAATTGAGTGCCTGTAATACCCGTCTTAAATTGTCATAGGTTTCCTTTGACATTTGCAATTGGTTAAGGATATGTAGGCATGTCAAAATGGACTTCAAATGTTCTACAACATCATACTTGAATGTGCCTAGTAGCTTTTCATTATTGTTCTCAAGTACATTTACATTGATACCCCTTTGTGTGGGGTTTGCATAAGAATTGGAAGATTTACTATAGTTGGCCTTATAGTTGCTTCCTGACCGGAATCCCACCTCCTAGACTAGGCTTTCTTCTGCTCTTGGAGTCCTTAAGGTGATGAAGACTTTTGCTTTTGGAAGACTTGAATTAGTTCCTTGATTTCCCTTGTCTTTAGAGTTTGAGGGTAAGCAAGAGCTAGCTACCATCAAGCTTGGTGCTACTGGTACTTCTTCCTTGGTGTTCAAGTCCCGTCGTTCACCTTTTTGAGTTTGAAGCTCATTACTAAGGTGAACTTGGTTGAATTGTTGATTTAGCGAATCAATTAAGCAAGGATCAACATTCTTTTGTGGTTAAGCTTCTGTCCTTACCCTCTATTCACCATGTTAATCTCTCTCCATTGGTGCATTAAGGTTGTAGAAGTGCAACACTCCGACACTAAGTAAGCCAGTTTAGCGACTAATTGATTCCATTAGTAGTGATTTTCTAGAGAATTCATTTAGTTAATGTTGTTTTGTTTTTTTGAGTTATGTTTCGAGTCATGAATAGGTAGTTGGGTTGAATTTAACTTGGATTAGGTAAATATGAGCCATTTTTTGTAATTTTAGATTTTGTAAGATTACATCATTCATGCATCATATTGGCACTAGCATATGTATTTTGTCAAGCTTGATCATTTCCGTAACTGACTCGAATGCTACTGAAGTCATTTGAAGTAGTTGGTTGTTCATTTGACTTAAATTGAAATTACCCTAATGAATTTGGACTTCCTTGTAAACCTCAAAAATATATATATCTTATAAAACAAGTTCAATTACCCAGTTGTTCTTATCTTCCTGTAGGAATCTTTTCTCCTTTCTTCAAGTCGTCGTCGTCATTGTCATCTTTGAGCACCGTTGCATCTCTTTCTTCTAATCCATCTTTAAGGTAAGAGTGTTGTCTACTATTTCAGTTTCTTTGAGTCTAGAGGACTCTTAATTCACTGCATGCACTCAATTCTTTCCTCCATTCTTGCATGCATGACACTTAGGTCGAAACCTGAGCCAAAGGATGGATTAATAGCTTGAAAAGCTTAAGTGAGGCAAGTATAAGCAAATTTGGGTTGAATACATGTTGGTATTTATTGATTTTTATGATTCGTACAATTGCTCAATTTTCATATGTTTTACAGCCCTTCTTTGGTCTTCCTATCTTCCTTGTTTGGAACTGCATATATTTACTAAGTTGCGTAAGGAAATCTAAGTTCTGTAATGAAGTCAAACTGCTCCAGAAAATCTGAAGCTTACGGCTACGACGTAGGTCTTCCACGGCTCAAACTTCAGAAAATAGCAAATTTGACATTTGCACTATGGCTAAACTATAACCTAGCCGTGGTCCAGCCATAAGTAATTTTACGGTTTGAAACCCTGAGAGTAGAAAAAATTGAGATTCTTCTACGGCTAAGCCATGGTCAAGCAGTATAATGTGCTACAGCTAAGCCATAACCAAACCATGGCTCAACCGTAGAGTAAATACGGCTAAGCAGTAAGACAAACCACGGTTTAACTGTAAATGCGAGAGAATCTGGGTAACTAAGGCTAAGCCATAAGTCACCCACGGCTAAGCCATAAGGACACTAAAAAACCAAGGTTAAATTCAGTACTGTTAGGGGACCTTGTAGGGCCTTAGATTTGGATTCCTTTACCTCATAAACTGGTCCCATGAAAAAGAATTGAATATCATGAATGATTTTAAGGGTTGAGACTCATTCATGTGTGTTGCCCATTTGTTAAACACCTCCCCGCAGGTGTTCGTTTAAGGGACTTCGATGCACATCCCTCCTACAATGTAATACCAAGAGAAAGACAAATGTGTATCGAATAACTTAAAACTATATCGACATGCACGGTTAGAAATAATAGATGACTAAACTAAGGTTGGCTAGTAAACCACCTTGATCCCAGGAAACAAAATTAAATTACATAGCATATTGAATTACGGTTATTGTCCTCTATTCTTATAATAATGATTGAAATGGTATGATCATTTCTTAATTGTTTCTATTGTGATATTTTTTATATACGTTTTGTAGCATGATTTGAATATACGCCATTATCTTTCCTCAACAAAGGAATTGTATGATTTACTCAAGTTCACGTATATAAATGAATCAAAATATTCTGCCTCTACTCAGCCTCAACCTTATGATACCCAGTGAGGTTGACTTTAGTGTAGCATATTTGTTGCCACTGCAGTGTGCTTTATCTTGGAGCTTCCAGACTCCAGGAACTAAAGACCCATTCGTACCCTGGCCCAGTCAATGGTGTTCTCAACGCATGGATCCCTAGAGGGAGGATATGGCAAATGTAGTAGCCTTATAGTTACATATTTCTGTTCATTGAATCTTTTAACATGCTCTATTCAAATAAATGATTTGCTTAATATCTTAAATTAAAAATCTATATATGATCACTTGTTAGTGATTCTTGTAAATACAATGCGTGTTACCTTAATTTTGTTTATGCTGTGCTGAATAGTCTTATTCACTTATTGTCCTTTGGTATTGCAGGCTCAGATCCCACTCCTAATCCCTTCAAGGTCGATGAGACTTCAAAGGAGCTCGTCGAGGTCCCTTTAAGGTTAGACGAGTGGACTATAGTTCATAACTGATTAATCCACTCAGAGTGTGGCTTGGCCTTATTTTAGTGTTAAGGTTGCATTAAGTCCATTTTGTTATGTGTGGGCCATGATTCTCTGTATTTTGGGTGTACTGTACAAATGTGTTATCTTGTCAGAAACTTTCTTTTTTCTTGTTTTGTAAAGATATGTTTCCTCTTAATCTTGTTACTTATAGATATGTTTTATTCACGGTGTATCCTCTTATTTCGGTGATGCTGCTGACAGCTTCCGCATATGAATGCTTGGATAAAGGTCCACTAATAGTAATTATATGTGTGATTTTCCCTTGTATGTGTGCACTTAGACTTGGGTCTCGGTGTATATACACGGGAGTACGTGTGTCACTGATTAGGTTTAACCGTAATCCCCAATTTCTTGGGCTCGGGTCGTGAGAAGAAGAATACAATCACTTTTGGAATTTTGAGGTAGAAGATGTTATCCTCATTTAAGACCTTGTTGGATAGTTATTCTTTATCCTCTAGGTCATTTCATGAAGGTACACTTCTTTTATTTTCATTATCGAAATTTAAAGGATAATTAGTGTTGGGAGGAAACAGCCAGGATCCCTAAATATTGTGCACAGATCAATGTGGAAATAAGTTTAGATGATGATGATTCAAAAATTATACTTGCAAGATCTCCCTGATTTGATATCGGTCCCATAGCAGCCTAAAAATCTCAAGACCTTCTACTGTATTCCTCTATGTTCGAACTTGCACCGGGATATGGGCCTCTTATGCAAATTCTTTTTGCTCTCAAAATGAGATTTCTCTTGTGTGTTTTTCTTAGAGAGCAATAGTGCATATTTATAGGTTACAATAGAGATCTTAAGAAGGAAATAAGGAATAAACTTCTTATGGAAACAGGAAACCCTAATTCGACCCAAATTAGAATCCCAATTCCATAAATTACAACTCAATCCACTAGAGAATTATAATTGCACTCTTGTCTTTATTTTCAAAATAATATTTCGAGCTTCTTATTATTAAATGCTTATTAATCTCCCAATGTTAAGATTTCAAATATTGATCGATTAAATAATTACTGACACCTATATTTAATCGATATCTTTATAATTCTTTGAGACCTTACACATAACTTATTTGATATGTCGGACATAAAGTCCACCGCAAAGTTTGACATAATCAAAACTTATAAGCTTCATTAAGGGGATATCATCAATCCCTATTAAGGAATGTGGATTCCGTCAATAAACTAATATGCACTGTACACAGTGTAGTCATCTAATTTACTGATATTATTGACCTATAAATTATCTCACTCCTTTGTAAATCAAAATGCCAAACACTAAATGTATATATCTATTATTTATATCAAGATTAAGAATACAAGTACTCCTAATAACCATTTGGATGTTAATAATCTTATATAGTCAGTATAAAGACAATAACCCAAAAGCGGTCCTGTTTAATACACACAAAGCGTACTTGCATAATGAGTCGAGACTATATTGTTTCCCACAGCCAAGACAAGCCAACTAAAACATCATGCTACAATCATACTGATGGTGTATCTAACTCCATTAAAATTGTGAATAACAATAACTTATATTCTATAAGAATCGATAAACAAGTCCGTGCATAAGCTGGACTGTACACACCAACTTATCTACTTTATAAAATAAAAGGCACACATATTTATAATAAATAATAATGAGACCATTTGCCTATAAAAATTCTCATTCTGATGTAAAAGCAAACTTTACTAATAAGTATATCAGTCAAAGACAAATATATAAAAGTATGCTTTTCTTATAAATTTTCAATAGTTAGCCCAAGATATCTAGTTACAACTAGAGATTTATGGTCATCCTCATTGTTGTCATGAATTGAAATCATGAAGTTCGCTAGTGTGAACGATTTCTTAGCAGTTATGGAGGAAGCCTCTTCTTCTGGGGCCAATTTTCCTGCCCAAACCCAAGAATTAAGGATCAGAGTGGGCCCTGGGGTGTGCATACGTAATCCCATAGCAACCTATGTCAAGCAAAGACATGCACGAATCGCTACAAGGGAGTTTCCACAGGAATATGTGAGGAAGTTTCACAAATACGTATATCAAGATTTAGTCCAAAAAGCGGAAGCCTGTGAAATACATCTGTAACGATCATAAGCAATAATAAAACATCTTTCGGTCATAATTATGCTTTAGTCTGTTAATTAACCATCCATCAACATAAGACAACAAATACTAAAACATAGTTATACAAAATCCAAATAACATGTCCATCCATCCCTGACTCCAAATAACCATAAATCCAAGCAAACTAAACTTAACAACTCCAAAGAAAATCCATTAACGCTCTACGTAGGATGACTAATAGAATACGTGGTCTTCGTTCCACTCTTCTACTCCCTGAGGTACCATTAAGGTTCCCTCCGGGGGCGCATCATTCGCCATATCTGCGATGGGTTCAGTACCTGTAACATCAAGGGTAACACTGTTAACACAATGGTTAAGTAAATATAGAAAGACATAAGACCATCATGATGTATCAAACGAATTAGAAAACATATTGATTAAAAGAAAGCAATAATCGTATCTAGGCATGTTGTGCTTGACATTAGCATGAATAGCGAATCATGAATAGGATATTGTAACATACTAATTGACATCCACGAGGCTATATTCTCTCTAAGGAGAGCATATAACATACAGAAGAGAATATTACTAGGAGATCAGTCTAGCTTCCCAAGGGACGCGACCTTTTCCTTCATAAACTACTACAACAGTGACATAAGGGATACCCAAATTAGTTCCGTCGAACCTAATAAGGGTACAAGCTAAGTGGTGCCAACTTAAAATATCAAGACCATCCCAAATTCATATTATACATACCTATCGTTGATCATAGCAATTATCACATATTCATACATAAACATTTGTACATAAAGGGAGCATCAGTTTTGATATCACATTCGGTCATAAAAATTAGAATTAAACAAGTAACTAACAATCAGATAATGCATAGAGCTCGAACCCTGGCAAACTTAGTTACACCCATTTTTGCTCACGGGCACACACTCAATGGAAGCTCCGGCACCAATTTTGCCTCAAGGTTCACTAGGAAACATGGGCACATGATTAAATCATATTGAAGGCAAAGTTATTTAACAATATGAATCAATTAGATTAAACAATTGTCAATGATAGTTATTAACCAACCCTATGCTAGATAATCTGTGTTTTCGAGGTCATTCAATACGATGTATTCATAAAACGTCCGGTGTCATTGTGTTACCAAAATCTCGATGTTACATTATGTATTCATCAGACACCTTTTCTTATGGCAACACCCATGATGTAACATAAGAAATCCATCCGAAAAATCGAAGGGGATGAGAGATAGCTCTTCACTATTCCTCCTTATCATTTGATCACCATTGGGCTACTTTAAATAAGGTAAAAGTGCCATATCTAAGGCCCTACAAAGTCTTGAAAATCCCTAATTTCCTAAGTTCACAGTGTTCTTACAGCTTAGCCGTGTACAGGTTACGACATAGCTATATGGCATAGATTTTACCCTTAATTCCACACGTATTTTTTACTTAGCCATATTTTGGTCCACGGTTTAGCTGTATGAAACCTACGGCTAGGCTATGGTTGAGCTACGACTTAGCCATAGTACAACTTATGACTTAGTCGTAGGTTAGCCATAGAGGAAAACTGAGTTTGGTTGTTATCGGGAAAGCCAATCATAAAATGGTTTGCGACTTAGTCACGACGTAGTTATAGCTTAGCCGTAGTTTAATTCACGGCTTGGCTGTGGGATGGCCGTAGTTCAAATACAGGATTTTAGCTCTCAGGATTCCGAGCCGTAGAACACTTACAGTTGAGCCTGCTAGTCATGGGCTTCACTGTAAGCTTCAGAATTCTAGATATTGTTCTTGAAGCTCGAGTTCAGTACAAAACTCTCAGTTCTTGGTTCCAATGAGCTTTCCTTTTGCTCCAAATTATCACAATAGGTTTGCAATGCCCACATATCATCAACATCACTTATTCATGCTCATATTCACTTAATCTAACGCACGTATACTTAATCAATGGTGAATGAGCTGTAACTTGCAATCAGAGTGGCTAGTTCAAGAAATAACAAATTTAAACATTCATGTAGTGATATATACTCTAATAGTTGCCTTATATAAGTGCTTGACTCAAATCAACTTCTCCCTAGGTGTGGGGGTGGAGAAAGCCTCAATAGAAGGAATTCCTATAACATGCAAAGACATGCAATTGGTGAAGCTAATGTAGGGTGCATGCATGCTACCAAATTTAGTCTCCTTAACTCTATTTGACTCAAGGAAATGGAATGGTATTGGAGTTCTTACCTTGGGGAGCTGTAGAGAAGATGAGGAGTTGAATTTGTGAGTTTCAAAGGAAGAAGATGAACAAGAGAGTGAAGAAAGAGGTGGATGGAACCTATTAGGAGCACATGCAAGCTCCAAAACTCAGTTTTCAGCTTAAGTCTGTAGAGGAGACTAAAAGGAGGGGAAGAAGATAGAGTTCCAGCAAAAGAGAAGAAGACGAAATGAAGGGAAAACGTTGGTTTCCTCTTTAACTCAAAATTTTCAGGGATTTGCATACAACTCCAGTTTCTTTAGAGAAATTACAGTTTAAGTCATATGGGCTTCAATTGGGCCAAGATGGATCCGAATCAAGTTGGGCCAAATATGAAAGATAATCCACAAGATGAAGTACACATGATATAACTAATTTAATGCAAACCATGTGACTTTAAATTATAAGAAGGTCCTTAACTACCTAGGTAAAGTTCGAATCCGACCCAACTACCTATCCATGACCCAAACCCAAGAGGTTTTGAGTTAAATCAGTCTAAACAAGTATTCATTAGTACGAAACAAGGTTAATTATCATAAATCAAGATTAGTTTGCGTTAGGACCTTATACTGTTTTAACCCTTTTGATTGCTAGAGGTGTTTGGACCTCACGGGCTGCCTTTCTAGTGTTTCGTTTGCCTTTTATCTTTCTTTTGAAGATGGCTTTCTAACCAATTCCCAATTTTCATCATAGACCAGATCAGGATGAACCCAAAATTCTTCTCCGAAGTTAGTCTTGACTGGTATCAAGCCCCTTTCATGTTTGATTGGGTTTTTGACCTGAAACTCTAATGTTTTGGTACCGAAGGTGTGAAAACTACCTCTAGTTCAAATTGCTTGAAGGATATCATGTTGACAAGCACCGGAACATATTTTTGGTCAAAGTTGATGATCCATTTTTCCACATTTCATTGATTTTTTTCCTTAAGGATGAAGCAATCCTTCAAGGGGTGTGAGACAATTTGTGGTATGCGCAGTAATTGGGATCGTCAACTTTACCTTCTTAACTTGGCCTTTTAAAGCAGGAAGTTCCATTCTCCTGTTTTCAACTAAGAATTGAAAGATGACTTCCCATCTTCATTGAAAGGGTATTTTGCATTCTTCCTTTTTACAAAGCCCTCTTTGGAGCCTATTCATTAGTCGGGTCTGAGTCTTGCATGGTGCCTTTGAGGTCCGAACATTGAACACCTTTTCTCTTTTTTTCTCATTTCCAGGCATCTTTGAAGTGGAGGTATTACTTCTCTTCCCTTCTTTATTATCTAGCTCTTTACGGACATTTTTGGCCCTGATAGTTTCTTCGATGAACTTGGAGAGTGATTTGATCTTTAAGCCCACCATCATAGCACAGTTTTTAGGTTTGAGATTATCCATGCACATATCCACCACCAATTTTCACGATGGTGGTTCCATGCATTTGTAGGAAAGTGCTATCCACTGGTTGATGAAGGCCTAGGCAGACTCGTCATCCTCCTACTTGGTGTTCTAAATAAGCTGAGGGTCACTACTTGATCTTCTTCTTAGAAGTGCAATATGAAATTTTCTTCCAGCACAGCCCATGAGGTGAGAGAGTAATCAGGTAGTTACAAATACCAGTCAAAAGCAATCCTTTTAATGGTGTCGATGAACAGGTAGATCTTCAAAGCATCTATGTTTGGTAGACTTCCAAGTAAGGACTTGAAGTGTACCTAATGCTAATGAGTAGACCCTTTCAGTACATAGGCTTAGAATGTAGGCTATTTATAATTTTTTGGGAATGGGACTAGGTTGAATTCCAGAGGATGTTTGGGAACATCCCATCTTATTTAGACAGTTTTCTCCCTCTGACTTGTTCATGATTTCTACAACCTATTTGTAGCTCATTGGTTTGTCGAGGTTGATTTTTTGGCTGCTGCTGGAAGAGTGATTCCCAAAGTTCCGAGCTTCTGGTATTTTTTAATCAAGACCTTAATTTGGGTCATGATTTGGTCTATTAGTTCCTTGTTTTTGCAGGTCATGCTTTTGGGTGACTTGCATTGAGGACTGGAATCATCTGACACCATTAACCTTTCTATCACAACTTGCAATTGAGTGGTGATCTAGTCAATCCGCTCTCCTTGCTGTTTAACTAGACGACTAAGGTTAACCTCCTTGTCTTCATCATTGTTAAATACCCATTTGTTTTCCTCTATATTTCCTGGGTTTGTCCCATTTTTTTTCAGCCATGAAGACCAAATACTAGTGGGGTTTGGTCGAGGAGAAAGTGTGGCCAATGATGCTTTCATCTGCGTCAACACTATTGTCTGAGCTGTATTTTGTTTAAACATGGCCCTCCGAAATCTCTTTTGAGTTGGTGGGTGGCTGGAAAGTCCGTCTTTGAGCCATGCTTCCAGTGACTCGCCGTGCAAACCTGGATCAGACCATATTGATTGGTGTGACCACTGGGTTAGTTTCTTTCATTATCCATTTTTTGACCACTTTGAGAGGTGGAGAGGGTGCTACTAACTTTGGCCTCTATCTCCATATTGGAATTTAGCCAGCAAGGGTTTTTCCCATCTGGTAGTGATAGAATTTCAGTGGTTGCTTCCTTGTTCCACCAGTTCTTCTACCCTGTGCCCGACTTTTGCGCTGAGTGGCTAAGATTAGTCGTTTGGGACCTTGGCTATGTTCCCTTTTGGCCCAAAGTGTAGAACGAGTTATCCATAAGCCTCCCTAAGGATTCTTCAGCTAGTGGAATCCTTTGGGCCTTCTGAGGTTTAGGAGACCAAGTACTATATCTGGGTACCGTGGACTTTTGATGAGTTCTTTTTTGCACTCCATGTTTTCTTTCGAGTGAACTGAGCTATTTTAGCCGTGGTTGCCTCCTTGGAGATGTGGAGGCTAGTGGAGTAATCGTTTTGTGTTCTGGTTTTCCTTCTTTTGGCAAGCTATTTCTTAGGCCAGAGGTGGACTCCAAAAGGGTTTTAGTTGTACTTGGAAACACAGGGTGTAGTATTGGGCCGATGCTTTTTGGAACACGAGGTCTTGATAATGCCATAGTGGTTATAGATGGTGCAAGTCTTCTAGAGACTGGAGACTGGAACCTAGATCGAGTTAGTAACCCGGACCCAGGTTGCATTGGAAGCCAATATCTTGGCCATGCTGTCATTGGATTGTGTGAGCCTACTTGGCTCAAATGTAGCACGGGTGAGAGAGAGTTGGAATGAACGTTCCTTTGCTTTGTCAAAGATGATGATGAAGGTGGCCATTAGTCGTGCAAAGCAAGTTGACTAAGTGAGTATTTTAACACTTCCCCCTTTTTTTTGTTCCCACTCATTCACATTTTGACGCAAAGGGAGTGGTCCCATAGTGGGAAAAGAAAGGGTTGGGCCGACTTGGTTTGACCAAAGTGTAATAGCTTAACACAACCAACCTAAACTAGTCATGTGGACTCCATCTATTCCAAAGACTACAGTGAATCAATGTTCACTATGCCATTTAGATAGACTAAAGATATTACTCCCATCTTTTTCCTTTTCCAACGTTCTTCACATCTTTTGATGTGAAGAGATTGGTCCCGAAGTGGGAGAAAAAGATCAGATTCGGCATAGTTTAACTGAAGTGCAACATTTAGTGCAACCAATTTCAACTTGCCCTATGGACCTTTTTTTTTTTCAAGGACTATAGCGAATTAATGTTCAGCATGCCACTTGGTCAAACTTTGACATAGTTCATAGCCACCAAAGAGAATTGCGTCAAAATTTGCAAATGATCGCAAATTCCAAGTACAGAACCACGATGTAGTAATAAAAACTAGTAAGACCAGGTCGATCCACAGGGAACAATGTATTTTAAGGTATTTCAACTTGTAACCTGCCTTAAAAAAATGTAAAACTAATTTAAAAACTAACAAATACAAGAATCCTACTTACCAAATTAAATTAATTACAACCAAATAAAATGAAACTATTCTAAAACTAAAAACCTAAATCTAAAACTTCCTTAAATAAAAATAATGTTGTTGCAAAACTAAAACACAAGTTAGAACTTCCAAAAGTAGAAAGTTACCAAAACTAAAACTAACAACTAAATTAGAAATTAAACTAAAAAAAATTAGATACAAACCAAAATTAGTAACAACCAATAAAAAAAAGTTAGTAACAAACAATCAAAGTTAGAAAACAAACCTACTTTTTAAAATTAAAATCTTAAAGTTAAAAACTTTCATAAGCTAGAATTTCCAAAACTAAAAAAACTTTCCAATTTAAAATCTTTACAATGAAACACTTTTAGAAAGAATCTCAAGTCTGGAAATTACTTAAAACTATCAAAAATCTAAAATTAGTAACAAGTCTAAAATTAAAAAATCAACACAATCTATGCAATGTATGCCATGTAACTAATGCAAACTTTCCTAATATGAGATGCAAAATTTAAATAAAATATTATCCTAATCTAATGCAATCCTAAACTAGGTTTAATAGCTAGAAATCATGCTCTATTGATACAAGAACCTTAAAAAAGTGATTTTAAAAAAATATTCTAAAATGAGAAAAAATATGCATGAATAATGGTTACCAATAATAAATATTCTGATATGTAGTTTGACAGTCAGTCTTAGTTTTGGCTTTTGGAAATTGAAGTTACCATAATATTTTGAATCTGAAACTTCGCTATTTTAAAGTTTACTCATCAAGGTTCAATTCATTCAATTTTTACAGCAAAACTCACTGATTTGATATATCTATTAATTCCAAACTTTCAGACCAAAAATCTACTTTGTGTAGATTTCTGTGTATAGAATTTCTTATTGGCGAGTATTTCAATGACTAAAAACCTAACCTCCCTTATTCCTTTTCCTTTTATATTTTTATGTTCAAAGTTAACTCATGTATCAATGGTTCCTCCAAATTTCAAAGCAAAATTACCTTTCTATGTCATGTTTTAAATTGCCAATATTTAAGTAAAAATAGTGATTGTTTGCTGTCCAATTTTATAGTCTTTTCAAATATGAAATTTGTCCCTTTAATTTCAAAAAAAAAACCACGAATTTCATATTTAAAGTTTTAATTTCCAACAACTAAACTAACACAAGATATGAATGCATGCTTCTAAAAATTAATCCCAGTCAAAAATGATGTAACATAAAAAACACAAATAAAGTAAGAAGAACAATGAAATTTAAATGTAGTGTTTTGCATAAATTTAAATGTAGTGAGCAATAAAAGTAAATGTAGTAAACGGAATTTAAATGTAGTCAACAAGAAACATAAATGTAGTTTGCAAAAAAGTAAATATAGTGATGTTATTTTCTCAAAAATTCTTTCTTAGCCTAGTTCATATTTACTTCAATATATTCTCAAGAACTTAGGTCATCAATTCAAGTATCAAAACATGAAACATAAACAACGCATCAACAAACCACAGGAAGAATTATGAGAAAAATAACTTTTTACTAACATGTATAATCTTTACATAAGATAGAAAAAACTAAAATTAAAGAAAATTACATGCTAAGATGGAAAATAAAACCTTTTCTAGTGGAAATCTCAAGGGTGTAGTGTGACAGTGGTAGAGTCTCCTTGAGAACTATGATGATGAGTCAGAAAGAGAGAGAAGATGAAGTGTAGAGAGGCTAGAGAGGGAGTTCTTTCATGAAGAGAGGGAAAGTCTCATGTGCTCCTTAAATAGGGCTTGGGTTGCCCTTGTGTCTCTCCTTAGATCCTAATTTGTAGCAAAGATCTCTTTCAATTAGTAAGTCCTCTTCTTGGCAAACAATTTTTCCAATGTTTGGCAAGATATGTGAGAGATTTTTTATTGTTTCTTTGCTTAAAAATTCTCTATACAAGCTTTCTAGAAATGACTTCATCAAATCTTCACAATTTGGCCCCACTAAAGATGAATTTTTTTATGTGCATGGTAGACTTCGTCTTTGGTCTTCATTATACTTCACTTTGCTTTAAATGGGCCCCACTTAAAGGCGTGTAACATGGAGAAAATTTCTAAACTCTTTGCAATCCCACCTAAAAATGTATAGTAAATTTTCTGAGGTCATATCTTTGTTGTTTTAACTCGAATTTGTGTAATCTTAAATCCTATGGACATTTACTCGAAAAGAGCTTTCCAACGATAGGTAGATTGTCCAAATCCAATACTCGGTTTGAGAGTTATGACCATTTTAATATATGTTATTCAAAGAAAAATGGGATTCACTTTCCATTTTTGAATTCCCAGTGTTAAGCATGTGTATGTTTTTCTAGTTTAATTGTAGGAGATTTTACCTAAAAAATCATCTTATGTGGGCTAAACCAAAAAGACACCCTTACCTTTATAGGCACCAAAGTGATCACTTAGGACAACTTTAGGTTTTTTATTATTATTTTTTTTTTGTATAGTGATAATTCGATGTTCATTTTAAAAGAGGAGTTTGAATTAAACCCTCCAGGTAAAAAAAAGAAAGGAATTTTCTATTTAAAAGCAAAAAGGGACTCAGTACACTCATGAATTTAATATTTTTTATTAACAATTTTACCCATTCATGAATTGACCAAAAAGCCCATTCTCCCACCAAAACATAAAACCCACATTTATTTCCACACATAAGAACCCATCTTCTCTTTTTCCCTTTCCCTAATTCCCTTTTCCTAGTTCTCTTTATACATTATCGCGCATCTTCTTCCTTGTGCAACTCATTTTCTTTCCTTGTCATTAATGTTCTTCCTTTGTCATCCATCATCTTTCCTTCCATTGTCTTTGTCTCATTAAATTTGGTAGAGCTCTCCAATGAAATAGTGCAATGATGGAGAAGATTAACACTAAAATAGTGGTTTTTAATCATAATAGCAATGAGAAAATCAGTATTATATGTATTTTGATCTCTTCTTGCCATTTTTGTTCATGTTTTTAAATTTTTTTCATGGGTCAGCCAATCTTTTGTTCGAATTACATAGCTGAACAATAGTAAGACTATTCGGCTATTCATAGCCGAACATTTCTAGAATGTCTGGTTGCTCACAGCCGAACATTCTTTCACCAGCCGCATAGTATGAATTTTTTTGGTTGTTCACAGCCAAACATATGATTCTCTTTCATAACTTACTGAAACTTCGTATTATAGAATGACGTTTTTATACAATGCAGTGAAGTTGGCTCAGAATGTGTAATGGACCATATGAATGAGTTTACCACTCTTAAGGTAAAACATAAAGTGAATTATTCATTCAATTTATATTGCAAGTTACTAAAATCTTTGTTAATATGGTAATATATAGATATTTTATAGTCGCAATGCAATAACCAAGTGGGCTCGCAATGTTGGAATGAGAAATGGATTTGTCATTATCATTAAAGTGTCAAATGCTACTCGGGTTTTTTTGAAAGCTAGAATAACACTTGTATGTGAGAGAAATGGACATTACAACCCAATAACCACAAAAAATGAGAGACCCCCAAATAAGAAGTCAAGGAAAACAGGTTCGATAAAATGTAGATATCCTTTTACATTAAAGGACAAAAAGTTGGATGCCGATGATGATTGGATGTTAGAAGTAGTATTGTTGGAAGTAGGTGGGTCTCGTGGATAGATTTTCAAAACTTTTGACTCACTTGACACAGGGATCAACTATCCATAAGACCAAAAACCCAATTCAGGATGCATTACCCTCAATCTCGTGACCATGTACAGTAAATATTCTATCTAAAAGATAGAATCAAACAGCACTACACGTCCATAATAATCTACGACATGCAAGAAGTAGATCATACCTTTGAAGATCTGTAGTGCTCTAATGGAGAAGTTGCAACTCTGCTTGATGATGAGAACCTTCAAGACCTCTTAGCCTTCCACGCTATGACCCGAATTGGATTTCTTTTCTCAAGAAGATTGGTGGAATCTTCAGGAGAAATCCAAACTCGAAACTCTAAGGAACTAGAAGAGAGAAGGAGAGAGAAACTCGTGCAACTCTTGCACGAACAGGGTTTTGGGCGTGAGAGATACTCTTATTGGACGTCCAAGAGATTTTATATATTTTCAAATCTCTTCCTTGCTTAATTGAAATAGAAGTCTTACTTCCAAAGCAATTAGCAACTTTCTCTTTTCTAAAACCTTTTTTCTAGAGTTCAAGTCGGATTAGTATTTTCCAATAACTTGGGCTAGCGTGGGGACCACTAGGGATTCCTTAGAAAGCTGGCTCCAACTGGAACACCGCGACTCCACATCTCATGTGCAATCCGGGCTCACAGTTAATTGCAAATAACACCACTATATAAATGCAATTGCACTCCAGTCTTAGGAATAAATTACAATGAAGACCCTAAACTTCCTAATTACCATAAGTAGGCCCCTCTATCAATATCTGTGGATCAATTGGAATAAATCTGTCTCTTCTAATATAAGTTCCACATCTTATTATCCTTGAGCCCCAATTAATCACAGTAATCATCAGTACCATCCAATTAACTCTTAATTGAGATGGGTGCGCACTTACTAATGACAAATCCATTAATTGGCACAAGGAGATAATAGAGATAAATTCCATCTTGATCATTCAACGTTCCCACAGTTCTATTACCACATACCCAAGACACCGAGGTGTTAACCTATAGTCGGCCTCACTCATTAGTGACTCAAAGCAAATGAACAGATAGAAACTTGAATTTATTAATATCTCAGGATTGAGAGCCTATTGCTAGGGAATTATGAGAGCATACATTATTATTGAGACAGAATTCCATAAGGTGCATTTCATGGTCCTTCAATACATCCAATGTACCAACACCGTGATCCAGAATCTTACATTCTGATGATCGAGACAAATCACACTATCTCATAGTGATCAAAGTGCTGCAACCTTATCAAATGAGATGCCTAGTCTCATTGCTGGTTGTAAAGCTATTTAAGTATAAGATTTGTGACATATATCTCCCACGTGTGGATCTCATCCATGCACATATATCACATCTAATATACTAATGGGACCCGGTTTAACTCATGAACCATTATGTCAAATGTATTGGTCATGTGCATGAAGTAGTAAAATAACATTCATCTCATGAAAGTAAAGCATGATATTATTGATAAATAAAGAAATTAATCAATTTATTACATCAACTGATGGATTGAGTCCACAAAATCTAACAAGTATGTGGTGTGTATAATCACTCGGCAGCGAAGTATCTAGAGAGCCACTTATATGCAGGAAGATTATCAGAAGATAAAAACAAAGTTATTGATTGACATATCAAAGAGTATGGTTCGACCAAAGGAGAACTTATGTACATTGAAACAAATAAGTGAATTAAATATAACAATAATGAAAACTATTTACAATACATGTTATGGGTATAAGGTGTATGAATGGGGTGGGAGAAGTTAGATATAACAACTGTTTGGGAAGTCATCAAAACATAACTATGCTGAATGGCATAGGAATTATGACAATAGTGACATTATCACTAACATGTGTTGGACATACCCAACCAGCCTAGAATTATTGATTGCATTTTCCCATGTCTTAATAATGGATTATACTTACAAGATCAATCAGTATCACATTCCACTATTTTGGAGATTGCTTGAGCGACGTCCACAGAAGTAACATTTTCTGTATGATTTGCATACCTCCAAGTTGAACATGAAGATAACTAAGCATGGGCATTGGGCGTATTGTGCTTTATTATGAGTGACGGTATGCTTTCTGATGTTATTTTAACAGATAGAGAACTGGTACTCATGAATGACATAAATACTGTATTTTCTGGTGCTACGCAATTATTGTGTAAATGGCGCATTAATAAGAATGTTTTGGAGAGATGTAACAAGTTGTTTGAAACAAAGGAAAATGGGAAAGTTTTATTACTTATTGAAATATGTTAAGTGTCTTCGTCCACAGAATAGGAGTACACTAAACATCATTGTAAGTTAAATAAAGAGTTCAATCTTATCCAGAAGCACTTAAGTATGTTTAATCTACATTGTTAGATATATAAAAGGAAAGATTCGTGTTTGCGTAGATAGATAATTGTATACATTTCAGAAACACTGCAACAAACAAATACCTTGAATACTTATGTTCTTACCTATTTTAATGCCAATTAATTGATTAATAAATAATTATTTCCCTCTGTCTTTTCTTTACAGAAGTAAGAGTTTACATGCATTGTTGAAGAAGACAACTTGGTCAAGTCAAGGAAATTTGGAAACACACTGGACAAAAGTCCACAATTTGCTTCAGTTGCAGTATACAAACATTAAAGTATCATTTGAGAAAAGCAAAATAGTTGCGAAGCATAATTTCAAACCTGAAGAATTCAAGGAGCTTCAGTACAACATCTATAAAAATGCATTGCAGAAAATTCTCTCAGAAACAAAGAGAGCCAATTTAGTTAGTATTGACCAAAGTGCATATGGGTGTGTAATTAGACGCACACACGGTTTTCCTTCTGCTCATGAGATTGTAGTTTATACTACTAAAGGGTGGTCAATTCCTCTCAACTACATACATCCACATTGGTGTAAGCTTGATATGTTGCCTAATTCTACACCAATAAGCTTTGTTATGGAGTTTGATTGTAAGGTGGAGTTTATATTATTTGAAATGTGGTTCAATGAATACGAGCTCACAAGAAAATTGTAGCTTATAAAGAAGTTGAAGGAGCTATCATGCCCATTTAGTACGTTCTTAATGGAACCGAAAGTTATGTCAAAAAACCGAGGATGACGACGTGATCCAAGTGCATTTGAATTGGTACGATATGAACATGATAGTCACTGCCCTACCTTATGGTCACTGACACTAAGGAAACGTTGGAAATGAAACTGAATCATAAACAATAGTCATCTTTGCAAATGAAATGCAAGAGGAAAGAAAAAACTAAGACAAATCATTCAAGATTAAAGGCAAATATTTCTTATCATGATCAATTTCCTGAGGGTTTTAGGCCCTACATATGCCATATCAAAGGTGTAAAAACCAATGGAAATTGTGGTTTTAGAGCAATTGCTAATTTGATTGGGTTCATTGAACATGGTTGGCCACAAGTCCGAAGAGGACTAGTAAAGAAGTTATTTGTCTATTCAGATCACTATAGTCAATTATATGGGGTGGAGCATAAAGTTAAGGAACTAATTAACACATTATCATACTATTAGGATCACAGTTCCTATGACCATTAGATGATTATGCCTAACATGGAGCATCTTATTACAATTTAGTTTTATACCACATCAACAAGGAACAATGTCTTGCATTTTTGCCTTTAAGTTAGTGCCTCTACCTCAACTCCTCGTTAGGAGATAGTGACAAGTTTTGTCAATCAAAGTCACTTCATTTAGGTATCAACTTCTAGAAATCAATTCAAATTATGTGCTCTTTAATATATTATATACTAATATATTATCTTCTTTTAGGTTTTCTTGGATCCATCTCATCCTACTCCACCCATTGCAAATAAATGGCGAGATTTTCATTATCAATATGCAATAGGTTGGGCAATCGCATATGAAAGTCAGATGGAACGTTTCAAAGAAATCGTTAGTTCAGATATAGGAACATGTGAGCTGATAGCGTTAGATTGGGTTAGACATTGTCATGTTATTATGTTGTATCCACATTTATGGCAAAGATCTTTTGTATTACTGTGATTTCAAATGTATTACCATTCTTCAAAAGGAATTGAGTTAATCCATTGAAATTCAAAATAGATCATTTCCAGTACCATTCATCATTGAAGTCATACATCATATATCTTTTGGAAATGAAACCCATTACATGCATGCATCAAACATAATTTACATTAAAATCAACTTATGTCCCTCATTTGCTTGTAAGTGTAATTACGTGATGTCATACTGGGGTCTCGGAAAATTCGTTAAGCATCTATGATGGAAACTCCATGCAACACGTGGCAGGTCTACTCCACAGAAGTGTACATCCCCCGCAGGTTTTGAATGCACTCATCTTCAATCATTGGGTCAAGTATTCTTAGTACATTCTAATAATGCTGTAATAAACATTTTAAAAGATTTAAGAAAGTAAGAATAATGAAGACGAATAATAAAATAAGAAATGATGAAGTTCGATAATTGATTAACCATCTGACTCATAGTCCGTAGATGAGCCAGATTGTGGATCGTGGGATCGTTTGATAAATTTGAATCCACGATTTGGGTTTTGGGGGAAAGTCCATGAAACTTGTGCATACCAACCCATGTAATTGGGTACATAATCAGATGGATGCCTCACTAGTTAACTTCGGTTTAATCTAAATAGTATGTGATTCTCCCATCCCTCCCAAACTTAATCCAAATATTGATATACGTTATTATATTGTTAAACAATTGACCTCACATACCATGACCATGAGGTAATGGTGGGCAAGGAATAGTTTGAACTTTCCCAAACTGCCTTAGTACCATATTTGGGTGGTAAGGCTCGACAATGTCCATACATTAAATGCACCCAACATAAAAAACAAGCTCCTGAAATGGATGTGGCTCCTATTATATGTACAAGGATCTCATGTAACTTGAAAACAAGATATCAAGTATAAAGAGTTGAAAGGTCAAAGCCATGTAATTCAATTCATGGAGAATATTTGCGTATATTAATACCTTATCAATACCCATGTCAGCAAGATTTTCTCGTATTGCAGTCAGAGGAAGCTCATTTCCAGACTCCCTACGAGGATGCCAATGATGCGCTCAAGGGTGGTTCTCTTGATATAAGAGGTTGAAAGTCGGAGCCAAATTTTCAAAATGCTCATATACCCCTGCTTCTAGTGTCACAACCCGAGCCCAGAAATCGGGGTTAGCGAAAAGCCAAACCTGTGACACACGTACTCCCGTGCACATGCATCCAAACCCAGTCCAGATGCACACACACAAGGGATCTAACACGTGCGAAATAAACGAATGCGGAAGCTGTAGATATCATAGCAAGCAACAAAGAAATAACGAAAACCAAAACAAATGCGGAACGGGAAAGACAAAGCTAAATACAATACTCGAAAACGAAATACAAGTCTGAGTACACGATAAAATCAAGATGTACAAATATACAGAGTATCAAAGTCCAAAGTGCCAAATACAAAATCTCCAAAAACCAAAACCCAAAACAGATAGCCACGTAAGATATGCATGTACACACTCGGCAGAGGTGATCAGGCTCACTCTGCCAACCCGGATGGTGCCTCTAAGCTCTGCCCTGCAGCCTCCTCGACCGCCGGGGAGCTGGGCAAGGGATCTATGCCTGCAACACCACAGACAACCCAGTGAATACAACGATCCAGCAAATATAAGTAACAGGGATGAAACACTTATAGTATCAAATTGAATAAGGACAGAATATTAATTACAGAGTTTCATATTAGTATGCTAAGCAATGTGGTGCATAGAAGTAAAGCATGATAAGTGAATCAAAGCATAGAAATACTGAACTAAGTGGCTACTACGTTAACCATCTTCTCTCCAATAGAGAGCAGAGCAAAGCAGATGAGAACACCACTGACCGGGCCAAGGGTGCAAGTGGGTCTCGGTTTCCTGAGTTCCGGGGTCCCAAGACAAAGCGACACTGCAGTGATACAGAGATACAGATCTAAGCCAGAGGTAACCCTATCGGGCATCCTAGGGCTGAGGCTGAGTAGAGCCAGACCAATACCAATCAAATCAAATCCCAGAAGAAGGGAGATTATCCGCTTTGGACTCACCGATAGCAAAGACCGGATCTTATCCTCACGTATTAATCTCTGGGCAGAGCCACCAGGGAATACCCAAAATAATCAGGGATATACAAAGCCAGAGATATACAGAGCATAGCACAGCATAGATCAAAGCTTAGTGCGGAACGAAGAATAAAACGAATACAGGACGAAAGCAAAATGACTTCGTAATGCATAAACATAGGTTAGCAGAACAGAGGGCAAGAGTGTAAACAATATGCAATGCATCTCAGATTAATATGGAAGCAAGGTTCATTACCAGCCAACACTAATCTAGTTGTTCACTGTCACTAACCGTACATGTTGATGTAGTTTTAAATTATTCGATGCACCGTTGCCATCCAAGTGTTGCAATGAAATCCTCACGTGCACCGAAGTCCCTTAAACCAACACCCATGGGGAAGTGCTTAACAGTAAATCAACGCACACATGAATAAGTCACAGCCTAACAGACTATTCATGCAGTCCAACGAGTCCATTGGGCAGGTTTACATGGGTGATTAACCTGTATTTGAGCCCTACAAAGTCTCACCATTATCCTAAGTTTTATTTCTGATTTGCCATGTCTTACGGTGTAGCCATGGGTGACCTACGGCTTAGCCGTATACACTTTACGGCCTAGCCGTAACTTACACTACGGCTTAACCGTGGTTCCCTTCCATACACAGCTAAACTGGTCATCTTCCACCTCTGATCTGATACATTTCACGGCTGAGCTACGGTGGAGTCCACGGCATAGCCGTAGACCAATCCACGGCTTAGCCGTAGCTTCCCCGTAAGAGTACTGAAATCAGAAAGTTTCGATTGATCAGGGTGATAATTCACGGCTGGGTCACGGCTAGCTTACGGCTCAGCCGTAGAACAATTTACGGCTCAGCCGTAGCCTAGCCGTAGAACAAATACGAAAATTCAAGTCTCTGGAATCTGAGCCGTATGTAGTTACGGCTTAGCCGTACGATACAGAATCGAATTCGGGCTGAGTACAGAAACTGAAATCTGATACAGAAATTCAGCAAAACATGTTCCAGAGGTTGCAAAATCACAGAATTTGGCTGTAAAACATAACATACATGTCTAGAATGTAATAGATGCAATCAAATCAGTCAAATGCAAAACCCATATGTGTTATACAATCCTGTACTTATACTTGCCTCAAAGCTCTATCAATCACTGAAGCCAAGCTCAAATCCAACTACAATCCAAGCAAAACAAATCCAAACACAATTCATGAGCATGCAGAGATATATGGGAGATCCAATAGGAGAAGAAGAAGGGAAGAACCCACTTACCCAAGGCAAAGATAGAGATGAGAGAAGAGAAAGAACTCAACCCAACGGAGAGTAAAGTCCAATCGACAGCAACTCCCTCACCAAACAGGAGAGGAAAAGAAAGAGAAGGAAGAGCAAAGAAGAGAAGACGTGGAGTTGTTGCATGCAGTCGTCGAATGAAAATGAGCATGGGAGAGACACCTGGGCTCCTGACTCTTTATATAGTTTTGGGGGTTTAAATCAACAGCCAATAAGTTTTAGCTATTTACAGTTTAAGTCACGCGAGGGTCCAACTTCTCCCATATACTCCGAATGGATCTGGCACAGTTACGGAACATAACGAGCTCAACAAAATACACGTGCTGACACCAAGATGATGCAAAGATGATGCACTCAAAGCAAAAGCAAAATTACGAAAAAGGGCTTAGGACTACCTATTCCAGGTCAAAGGTTACTCAACTACCTATCCAAGACCCGAAACCAAGTCCGAGAGAATTAATTAACAGAAACGCACACTAATGAGCCACTAATCCGGCTCAAAGGGGATCGGAGTGTTACATCTAGTAAGGTCATATATCCAGTTATTTATTTGACTTCATGCTCGGTAACTAATTCAACTACCAATACAAATATGCCAAAGCTACAGTACCCCATGCATATGAACTCACATGACCTATGCCTATCAAAATGTGGAGATATATGATTGGCACTCATTTGCCATTCTTGTCGGCAAATATCGTACATCCTAATAAATATAGTAAGTACGGTCTCACTACACAATTGAGGGCTTTTTCTTCATCAGCATCAGTAACTTCTTGAAATTGGAGCCTTAGCCACTCAAACCTTACAATAGCCTCACACCTCCACAAGCTCATTGTGTGCCTCTATGGATTCAATTCCAAATGCTTCCACCAATACCTCACTTGCTTTAGGAATTGTGATTCTTTCATTATATGAAACAACATGACCTGTAACCAGAATCCTAATGATGGAGGCAACATCATCTAATGTGATGGTCATCTCACTGAATGGCATGTGAAAAGTGTTAGTCTTAGGTTGCCACCTTTCCACAAAATAAGATAAAGACACTTATTTATAGATCGATAAGATGCATTGATCAGCGGCCCCAATCCAGATTTAGATTTTTTATATCTAAACCTATTTGACTCATTTAATGGCCATATGGTACTTTCGGGCCATGACTCAAGCATTTCAATGGACCACGATCCTGTATTCATAAATTATACAATATTGAAGACACCAAGAATAGAATAATCTTAAATATACCAAATAAAACAAACCTCTTATCCCCAAATAAATTTTGCAATATGTATTTGGAAACTATTTAATAATGATCGATCTACTGGCCCCACGTATATTTCTTCTACATTAACATTTCAACCTCAATATCATTTTCAAATTCTAAGTTGGGGACTTTAGGTTCTTCGGAAACTTTTTCAACTCGTTCATGATGCGTCCTATTAGAAGATGTTGGTTGAATTCTAAAACTGCTAGTCATATATGTTAATGTAAAACAAATTTATTATACAAATGACAAATAAAAACTATACGCATTTACACGTAACATTCCCATTAAAAATTCTAACCCTCACATCGAACTTATGTTTCTAGTATCTTTTAAAACTTTTAGAAACTTGACTTCTCTAATACCATCTCTCATGCCCCCAAAACTAGGTTGGATCCAAATTCGATCTTAAGGGTGTGAGAATTATGGTCAATTTAAAATTTTCTAAAATATAAAACACTGGCCCCAATTTCGGGTGGATCGAAATCTTACATAAGGCTATATACTTGTTGATTATGCAACCACAATCACACGTGGAAGCTAAAATCCACATACTGAGCAGTTGGGCATCATATCCATACTATCTAACCAATCACAATAATAATTTAATCAATTATCAAGTACTTTGAAGCATAACAATTAAAATTATAATTCCAAAACAAATAAATGTAATGACTACACTAAAGGTTTCCAAACATGGCCTTATTATAAGAGTCTAATATTCTAATTTAAGCATCCCTACTAAAATAACTTAGACAATGTCATTAGCGCTCCACTCAGTAACTCTGCGACCTAGCAGAATCTCGTGCATCTTCTGACCCTTCGGTTTGGCACCGACATTAGGACGTAGACACCAAAAGTAGTGCTTCAGATTGACATAATCTAGCAAGTGATAAACTACAAGTAACAATGTTAGACAACTGAGATAAGTCATATCTTAAACCAATATACAGAAAACTAAGCAAATGCGATGAATGCACAAACACATGTATTCCTGCCAGATCAAATATACAAACACAGGTATTCCCAACAGATATAATAAACAACATAGCTGTATATTGTATCACACAATATCGTTGGCTTGATGGCGTACGTTCATCTCCAACTGCAGTAGGTTAGATATTTACTGAGACATAAGGTGTATAGATGCTCAATGAAGTCATGCCATGAAATCCTCAACTCACAACACCCATACCGTTAACAATTTAAGGTGATACAGTTGCATAATTTCAAAGTATATTATGCCTAGGTGGTATTTTTCATTTTTCTAAAAGTAAGCACTACACCACCTAATAGTCATAGTTAGTTAAGTATAAAGATTGAATCAAACCTTTTTTTCAAGATGACAATGCAAGCCCGCAATGCTATTAATGTATCATGAGGTACATCTCAAAACTCACATTCCCATCTGTAGTCCAGCCTAACCCTCATGTATACATTAGCTAACTCCCACTAAGGACTAAACCCATCTTATATTCAATCGCATTTCCAATGCCAATTTATTTGTTAATTAACCATCGGACACGATCTAAGGTTAGATGATTCTACCCCCTTAAAGGTCACTTACCTAGGGTCAAGTGTAATGCAGTCAGTGCTACTAAATTCCTTAACTACAGTAATCACTCTAACCTATCATACTCCCAATTAAATTTAAAAGTTACTAGGCACTTACGGCGTAGCTGTAGTTAGTTTATGGCTAGGTTGTAATTGACTTACAACTCAGCTAGCCATTCTTACTGCTTAGCCGTAAGGCTTGCTGAAGCAGAATGACCTAAAAATGGCTCATGGAACGTGAACCGTAGTTTAGCTTTTATATTGGCCTATAGCTTAATTGTAGGTGCACACAGTCTCACAATTAAAAGACCTGGAGCCTCAGAGTACAACTATTTACAACATCTCCTGCTTCCTTGATCCGTCCCCACATTTCTTTCTTCCTTGTTCTCTTCCTCCTTTCTCTTCTGTCTTTTTATCTCTCCTCCTTCCTTTGATAAATCTACTTCTCCTGCCCATCCTTTTCCCTTCTCTCCTCTCAACCAAGTGTAGATGGGTAAAGAGGTGAGTGGCTATTTGGTTGGAAGAATGGAGAAATAATAGGAAAAGAGTAGGGTACCAAGGGTTTGTTTGGAGAGATAACAAGAGGCGGGTGGGTCAGTTTGCAACAGGAGAAGATGCTTGTGCTTTTTTCCCCAAACCTCCTTATTTTTATATTTCCACTCTTTTTAAAAAAATTAGGCCTTTTTGATTGAGTGTTAGTAAAAAGCTGTTTCATGATTTCACCTTTAAGAAAAGCTAAAGTCATTTATCATTTTAAGACACAATAAACAAAAAGTCTTAAATCAAAATGCTACATTAAAATTTTTTTTTTTACCTTTTTACACTAAAAAGTTAAAAAGTTATGTTCTAATCCCATCAACTAACAAAAAATATCTACTTTTAATACAAAAAGTCAAAAAGTTATACTCTCTTTTGACTAAAAGACAAAATCTCATAATGGGATTGATTTAACTCCTCCCTTTCTTTTAATCTTTTGAAATGACAATTCACCTCACTTCACTTTATTAGTTAAATTAACAAATAACCCCTTAAGTTTTTTTCAGGTAAAATCCTCTAAATTATAATTTGAGCTCTTTATTTTGAAGGCTGTTATTTGAACACAAAAAATGTCTCTCCTAACACATCATTTTATTGTATTCTTTTAATCCAGTTTTACCCCTATATGAAATTACAAAATTGCCTATTTCCCTCCAAAATGCACAGAATTTCTCCTATTCACACACAATGATCATATGATGTTCATATTTCTTCCTCCACTTTCAAAGCCTCTCATCATCTCTTCTTCCTCCATCTTCTTCATACACATTCAAAGCCTCTCATCATCTTTTCCTCATCCATCTTCTTTATACACCTTTTCCCTCTATCTTCTTCCTCTACTACTCACTCATA
Organism: Sextonia rubra; assembly: GCA_037013555.1. Taxonomy (NCBI): domain Eukaryota; kingdom Viridiplantae; phylum Streptophyta; class Magnoliopsida; order Laurales; family Lauraceae; genus Sextonia; species Sextonia rubra. The sequence continues at coordinate 75,203,834 of JASUAD010000001.1, forward strand.
ACTTATTATTCCTCCAACTTACTTGGATAAGGATATTACTAATCAAAATGTGCAATGGAAAAGGAAATGAACAAGGATTTGGTGGTTTACACTCTTAAGACGAATGGCAAGGTTAGTATACTATGATTTTGGTTAGTTTTTACCATTTTTTTAAGTTTCGTATTAAGTTAAAATGCTTTTGTCCGCCTCATGTTTGGACTTCCAGATCCGAATGTGAAAGATATGTTCGGCCATGAGTGGTCGAATACACTTGTTTTGTTTGGCCACCTATGGCTGAACGGAACATAAAAATTATTTTTTTGGGTGATTTTTTTTTGTTTGTGACTCATTTGTTCCACAAGCTCCTACAAAAGAAAGCGATGTAGGCTCTGAATGTGTTAAGGATTATACTAACAAGTTTACCACTCATGAGATAAGGCCGATTCGTCATAGTTTTTACCAAAACACTTTGTAAACATTATTCTAAAAGTTTATTTACTAAACTTTTTTTATAAGTTTTGCATTTGTAGATCTTCTATAGTCGTGAGACATTGATCGATTGAACTTGTACTGTTGGAAGGAGAAATGGCTTTGTTATTGTTTTTAAAGTTTCTAATGCCGCTGGGGTTGAAATAAAACCTAGAGTAGTACTTGCATGTGAGAGAAATAAACATTATAATGCAAAGAGGATTACTGATAAGGAACCTATTAAGAAGAAGATTAAGCAAACATGCATAAAGAAATATGGATGCGCATTTTCATTAAAGGGTAAAAAATTAGAAACAAATGATGATTGGATGTTAGAAGTTCTTTATGGTGTGCATAACCATTCTGCGGCGTAATATCTAGAGGGTCATTATTCATATGCAGGTAGATTATCAGAAGAGAAAACGAAGTTGTTGGTTGATATGTCTACTAGCATGGTCAGACCAAAGAAATTTTGATTGCCTTGAAGCAAAGAAGTGAACTTAATGTGATAACAATGAAGGCGATTTACAATGCACGTCATAGGCATAAAGTCACTAAGTGAGGCGGGAGAGGTCAAATGCAAATTTTGTTGGGAAAGTTGGTAGAGCATAATTACATTGAATGTTATAGAAATTGTGAGAATTCCGACATTATAAAAGATCTTTTTTGGATGCACCCAACCAGTATTGAATTGTTACATACATTTCCACACATATTGATAATGGATCGCACTTACAAGACCAATCAGTATTGCATGCCTTTATTGGAAGTTGTTGGCATAACGTCTATAGATATAATGTTCTCTATATGTTTTGCATATATGGAAGCTGAATGTGAAGAGAACTATATGTGGGTATTGAGTATCTTGCGTTTTGTAATTGAGGAAGGGGTTCTTCCGGATATTATTATGATAGACAAAGAATTGGCACTAATAAATGCGATTGATAAAGTCTTTCCAAATGCTACACATGTATTATACGAATGGCACATCAATAAAAATGTGCTTGCTAAATACAAGAAGTTGTTCAAAATAAAGCAAAGTTGGGACACATTCATTACGCATTGGAATATGCTGACAAATTCATCAACAGAAGAAAAGTACATCAAACAATTAACAAAGCTAAATAAAAACCTCAGTACATATCCAATGGCACTTAAATACGTCAAATCTAGCTGGCTTGACCCATACAAGGAAAATTTTGTCTCAGCATGGACCGACAATTATATGCATTTCGACAATACTACATCGAACAGGTATAGTTAAGACCTTATTATCATTTATAAATGCTAATAAGTTTTATAACATTATGAATTATAAATGTTTTCTATCATTCTATTCTTCACAAGGCAGAGAGTTCGCATGCGGAGTTGAAGAGGCACCTCCAATCTAGTCAAGGCAATTTTAAATCAAATTAAACAAAGATCCATATTTTGCTTAAATTACAGCACATGGGTATTAAAGCATCATTTGAAAAAAGTAAAACACTTGTTCAACACAACTTTAAGCCAATTGAATTCAAAGAGATGTGTGGGAACATATCCAAAAATGCATTGGACAAAATATTAATGGAAAGTAAAAGAGCAAATATTGTTGGAATTGATAAAAAGGCCTATCAGTGCGTTATGAGACGTACACATCGTTTACCTTGTGCTCATGAGATTGTGGAGTATATGACTGAAGGTCGGCCAATTCCTTTCCAATGCATACATCCTCATTGGTCTAAGCTTGATATGTTGCCTACTCGTATAACCGAGGATCAAAATATGGATATAAATTTGATGTCGAAGTTGTCTTATATTCAATCAATGTTCAAAGCTTCTGATTTTACCCATAAAATGCAAGTGTTGAAGAAATTACGAGAGATATTTAAGCCTTCCACTATATTTTTACAATAACCAGAAGTGAAGTCAAAAACGCGGGGTAGGCCTACATTGAAACATGATACATGGACTAAACGTGCTCCAAGTGCTTTCGAATTGGTCCCATCTACACAGGATAGTTATAGTCCTGTATCCACAGGAGTGATGGACTCCAAGACAAAAGCAAAGAAGAATGAAAAAGTTGGAAAGCTACCGATTCGAACAAGATCAAATAGCTCGAAGACTTCGTTCTAGCATGATTATTCCAACAGAGAATAAGGCCTTATATAAGCATTGTCAAAGACGTAGCAGCTGACGGTAATTGTGGATTTAGAGTTATTACAGGACTACTTGGTCTCAATGAAGAAAGTTGGCAACAAGTTCGAAGAGAGCTTGTAAGAGAGCTTATTGCAAATATGGATTATTATAGGGCATTGTATGGAGTGGAAAATAGAGTTGAAGATCTAATACCATCATTATCATACTATGCGGATCATCGACCATATGATCATTGGATGACTATGCCTAATATGGGTCATCTTATAGCATCTCGTTATAATTTGGTATTGTATCACTTTAGCAATGAATAGTGGCTTACTTTTCTTCCTCTAAGGTCTACTCATGTGCCTATTTTTAATAGGAAAGAGATAGCTATAGGTTTTGTTCATGGTTATCATTTTGTTCAGGTACGATATAACTATTACACCTTAGTATGTTTCATTATGTTTGTCATCCTTTTTTTTATCCTAATGATTTTGTCTATTCTTTTAGGTTTTCCTAGTTCCCGATCATCCAACAACACTAATTGCAAATGAGTGGAGAGAATTCCATCATTCTTGTGCTAGTGGATGGAAAACTGCATATACAGATCGCATTGAGCGATTTAGAGAACTTATCAATCCTAGTGTAGCCACATGTGAAAGTATTGATCTGGAATGAAAATGTAAAGTTTATAGACTTGATATAATTGAATATCATGTTGCACAAAGACAATAAATTTTATTAACTTGAATCATAGTTCATTACATCATAGTTCATTACATAGAATTCATGAAATAAAAAGTGAACTTGACACCAAATGAAAAAAGTTCACTTTGACGAAAACCGGACTGTAATGTGGGGTTTGTCAATGTTTTTCATTACACAGTAGTGTACCAATCCATGTAATTTGATGCACAATCCCAAGGACGATGGACAAGGGTACTTTGGTTTACTTAGGCTAGTAAGTGATTATGCCATTGATACTATATTTGATCATAAACTCTGACTGAGGCATTGATTGATGTCACTGTATTACCCCTCAAACCACGGACCGGCTCTACAGGTGCCATAGGAATCATCTGGACCCGACAAATTGCTAAAGAACTCTATCTGGATGGTAGTGCTTTACAATATCCATGTGCGTTAGGTATCCACAGTTAAAGGCAATTTAATGGAAAGGATGATCTTGCCTACAAGAAAGATAACACTCCCATGTGACCTGCACCATGAAAATCATTATAAATAAACTGAATAATCATAGAATGACATTATATGATAAATTAAAGAGTGATTTACCTTATCAATGCTTAAGAAGTCTAGTTTCTCCCGCAAACCCTGTTAAGCCGAACTGGTCTCCTTACGAGGAATCCAATGCATGCACAAGGCTGCCTCACTGAGTATGATTGTTGACCCATAAAAAAATTACAAATATTGTAGCAAAGACATTATAAGCAAATTCCAAACCAATGATACATAAACCTTGGGATTGTGGAATGGCAAGTCAAGTACTGCATCCAGATGTTCAGAGTCATTATAATCCATTCAAAAGGCTTTAGATGAGCTTAGAATGTAGCATTTCAAGCTTCAGAGTTAGTGGACTTTGTTTCGTCACTCAACTCACCAAATACCAAATTTAAGGTTTATTGACAAAAAAACCAAGGGTCACCGAACACACTCAAGGTTCTGGATCACCAAAGTGGATAAAAGTCACATGGTAACTATAAGGCATACTTGGGAATGATGTTTCAAAATTTCAAATCATTTGGACTTCATCTCAGCTCAAACAAAGTTTGAGTGAATATTTGCCAACTCTTTGGGGGTTACTGTGGGACCTAACGCTTCTACACATCGAAGCAAGGTCAAACTCAGCGGAATGCCTTTAAGTACATCTAAAGATTATCCTTCAAAGTTTCAAAGCATTTGGACATCATTTGGACCCAAACTCAATTCAAATGGCCATCTACTAAGCTCTATAGGGTCACTGTGCAAAGTGACATCTCATGAATATCAAATTAATTGAAACTCCTGAAGAAAGCTCAAAGTATACTCAAAGGAAGCTTTGCAAGATTTCGGGTCAAACGGACATCATTTGACCTAAAGTCTTCAAACATGTCAACTTTGAGTTAGGGACCACCAAGTCATGGGGTCACTGACCAAAGTCCTGCTTTTCGATGTCCAAAAATGATGAAATTTGGGCACAAAGCTTCAGTCATGCTCAAAAGATATTCTGCAAATTTTCATGATAAAAAGACTTCGTTTGGTTTTACTTCCATTACATGTCAACTTAAAAGATAACGACCCCCGAGCCATGGAAGTCACTAGCCAAAATCCTACATCCAGGAGGCCAAAGCTGATGAAATTCTGAATAAATACTCAAATTGTGTTCAAAGTTAATTTTCCAAAGTTTTAAGTCAATTGAATATCGTTCAGGTAAAATACAAGTTAGCTACCTACAATATGGAGTAAATAGTGACTTGGAATGTGCAACAAGTAGGTCACTGTTCGAAATCCTACTTCCTCAAATCCAAAATGCATGAAATTTGGATAAACACTCCAAGATACCCCTGACATCATTCCCTCCAAGTTTCAAACCAAATGAGGTCATTTAGGCCTTAAATAGCTGAAACAAAAACCCATTTTTATGAAAAGTCAATGGGAGAGTTGACCAAATTCAGAAGGTTAAAACAGGCTGAAACTTCTATGACACACTCAAAATGGTGTCAAGAAGCATCCCTCCAAGTTTCGTGAAAATTGGACATCGTTCGGGCCCCAAACAGGTGAAAACGGATCACATATACAAAAGTCCAAAAATGGGGCCCTGGGAGTGATCGCGGTTGCGGTCACTGACTTCTACAGAACAGTTCCCGTGGTTTTGGGTAGTTTTCTCCACTTCTTTCCGAAGTTTAACCTCGCATAACCTCTCTTTAACATCTTGGAACTCCCTAAAACCACCTTGGCAGTCTATAAAAAGGATTGCATTTAAAAAGAAAGCATAGAGAGAAAGAAGGAGAAAAAGCACAAAACCTTCAAAAGCAATTTCTAAAAATTTCCAAGCAAGGTATCCTCCAGCACTCCAGCCACTTCTTCTTTTCTTCTCAGTCACTCAAGGTGAGAGATGATTCAGAGAAGGAAGGGAAGTATGAGCATTATTTAAAAAGGAGCTACGTTCAAGTATTGGCAAGCCTTTGAAGGATGACATCGGTTCCTTTGTTTTTCTCATTCGAAGGGTTTTCTAGCCATCATAGGAATTGTGGAAAAGCCTCTTTAGGCTTCATTCTATCTCTTGAAAATCATAGGTTCAGAATGACACAACCTTGGCTTCAAACAGTACCCTTTTTTGACTTGTACAAAAAATGGTCTGTAAATAACAATAATGATCAACAATGGTTTTGATCAATTCCACGGTTGAATTTGATCTTCCTGATGGTCATTCAAAGCCTTAAAGATCATAAAAGAGAGTCTCAGCACTTTGAAGAAATTATAGAGAAGAAACAGTGCAAAACAGTAGGCGAAATAGTGACTTTTCGGTCACTGTTTGCCAGTGACCTGGGCAGAATCCACAAGAAAATGTACAAAAAATGGGGTTGTAAACTTTTCAAAAATATGTAAACAATCTACATCCTCGTGGTTAGAGCATTTGAACCCATGTAAACAAAAGAAAAATTAATGATAAACTATAGTTAATTCCCATTCTTCTTAAATGCTTGAAGTACGTGAATGTTGGTCTTAAATCCATTACACATTGTCATACCATTTTTCAAGCGCGATCAATGATATGTTGGCAATAGGAGCTAATGTTTTAAAGTGCTTGTATACTCATGCTTCAAGAAGCGTCAAGTATCCAGCCATTTGTTTGACCTCATTCCGGCTTGCTATGTCCAACTGACGCTACAAATATGCTAGTGCACCGGAGCCCCATGCATACTTCTTGACATTTTCTGAATCCCTCAACATCTTCAATTATATGCATGAAACTCTTATCCCGGTCTTCTCAGTAAAGAGCATACAGCCAAGTAAATAAAGAATGTAGGCCCTGACTGCACAGTCAACACCATCCTCTCCAGCATTATCATTTACTTTAGCAAAATTCTCTCTAAGCCATTCTAATTTTAGTGATTGGGCTCTTTGACTGTATAGTTTTTCTCTTACTTCATCAATAGAGACTCCCAATGCATCGATGATAAGATCTATGGCGTTGGGGTATATTAATTCCTCTAAATTCGCTGTAGTAGAACAAAAAATGAGAATCTTCAAGATGCATAAAACATAGTCGAGTGTAATTATCATCTCACTAAAAGGCATGTAGAAAGAGTTTGTTTCAGGATGCCACCTTTCAACAAAATCGGACACGATGGTTTTGTTCACCGTCCGGTAAGAATATTTAATCAATGGAGACAATATAGAATCTGTCACCAGTTGTTTAAAATGCTCACTATTATTCAAAGGTCTCAAAATCTAGTTTTTGCCCATGACTTAGGCATTTTAACGTTCCGTGATCTTGCATTTAAACATAAATTTCTAATTAGCTACCCTTCATTCAACAAATAGATTATTCTTTAGAGAAAATATGTTTACTAAAACACGCTTCGCCCTTTCATAGGAAATATGCAACATGATTGTGAAAACTTTTGAGTAAGCTTTGATCAATAAGCCCAATTGTAAGCTCCTCTTCTTGTTGGTCATTGTCTTCAAAAGATAAATGTTCTTCAATTTCGGGTTCTTCTTCCACAGGCTCTTTCATCATATGGTGACACCTTTTATTGGAGGCTGTAGGTCTCACTCTTGAAGAACTAGGTCAGTTCATATTTGTGATTTAAATTAGAAGTAATGCATTACTCTCTTTTTTTTTTCTTAAAAAAAAAGGGGAAAAAAACTGTTTGGCCCTAGAGGGCCGAACAGGCTGGCTCTGTTTGGCCCTGGAAGGCTGAACATTTCCGAGAAAAACATGTAGATCACAAGATCTATTCACAAGATGGGTTCATTCTCTCTACACATTCCTCAAAAATAGTCTCATAAGATGTAGATCACAACTTACAACCAAATTTCACCATTACTGGATTCATAAAACCAAAAATACTTCTAACACATAAAAATAAATAAGAAAAGAGAATGAAAAGAAAGACTTACCTTACAATGGAAGAGGATCTTAGTCTTGTAATGGAAGAAGAAGTGAATGAAAGAAGAATGTTGAAGGAGAAAAGAGGATAAAAGAGGGTTGCTGTAGATAGAAGAATGGAGTGTCTAAAGAGAAGAGAAAAGAGGGATTTGGTGAAGAGGGTTGTTGTAGAGAGAAGAAGGGAATGTCCATAAAGAGGCGAGAAATGAGGGATTTGGGTTAAAATGAAGAGGGTTGCGGTAGAGAGAAGAAGGAAATGTGTGTAAAGAGAAGAGAAATGAGGGATTTGGGTATTTTAGAGATATAGGGTGTGTTAAGAGAGAAAAAATGTAACTTTTTAAAATTTTAATTATGTGTAGAGAGAAAATATATGCAAAGACATCAAATCCTTGTATGTCCAGCAATTCTCTTTTTTTTTTAATTTCTAATTTAATATACAATTTCACATTTTCCCTTTGGCCCTAATAAAATATTCAAATCAGACGCCTGTAAATGTTTTAATGTGATTTTGTTTTTGTTATTTCACCGCTTTGAGAGGAAATCCAAGAGAGAATCCATGGCGACTTCATCTCCCTATTCTTCCTCTTCCTCAGAAAACCCTAGAAACGAATCAACACACTTGAGAGCTCTAATCTCCACTTACTCGGACCAGCTCTGGAGCAGACTCCTCAGGTTCCTTCCTTCACGAGATTGGAATCTCCTGAGCAGAATCTCCACCAATCTCTACCTTCCGACCTCTCGCAGACGCAAATCTGGCCTCCCTCTTCCACTGCCTTCGAGGACATCTCTCCAATCCTCCTCTGAGTAACATCTCCACCTCTTGCCTTCTCAAATCGATTCTTTCCCTATAAACATGATTATCTAACTATAATTAGGAGGTACTTACATTACTTAAATACCTACCTATAATTGTTGTTTGAAATGGTGGAAATGGTTGATTAATATTGGTTTTAGGGCTGATGACCCTTGATTGGAACTCTCTGATTGTCTATTTTGTGTGGCTTTTGGTTGGTGGGGACTGCAGTTCAAGCGGTGGGCGCCAACACAATCTTATGCACTGTTAATATCATATGCAGTAACTCAATGTTATGGTGGGACCAAATCATATTGGAGTAAGATTTGTGGATATCCTGTGCAAGGAGAGGGAGAGGGTGTTTGTTTTGAGTGTGGAAGAGAAGAAGCTTGTCTTCTTTCTTAGCTCTCAGTCAGTATTCAGTTTACAAATTGTGATGAGATGACCTAGTTGGTGAAAAAAATGATAGCTTATGCACTCTTTCTTATCACCAAAATGTGATGGAGGGATCACCTTTCTTTCTTTTTTTCCCTTTTTTTTTTCTTTTTTGGTATACCCAGGCCAATGTAAGTCTCTGTTTATCACATTGCAATCTCTTGTATATTCTTCTTATCTTTTTATTATTCACTATAATCTTAATAAGCTGTTCATAACTAATGTATGAGGAAAATTGTTGATATAAATAGAGGTGAACACCTTGATTATGGCCCAATTTTTTTTATTCTCAATTGCTTTTTTTGAATGGTAACTTTATTAATGAGAAAATTGAAAATAGTATAGGAGAATTATATTTAAGAACTGGATGTACGTAAAAGAAAGCATGATACCGTGAGTCGAAATCAACGAACTTGACCTCCTTACTCCTTCCTTTCCCACTGCCAAAGGATTAGCATCCCTCTTAATGTTGTAGAAGAAAACATGAATAAGCAATCCAAGGTCGAAAGTCTCCTTTGCCACATCAGCTAATCTCCAAGGAGGGCTTGCATTTGAGATGTGGACTCTTGGGTTAGGGCTTGCATGGAGTGCCAAAGCACGTATCTGGGGACACTTCAACTTGTCTCTGCAGAGACTTTAACAAGAGGATGCACCTCTCTAGAGATAGAAAACCCACGATATCTATTCAATTACCAAGTTTGAGAAAAAAGAGTTCTACAATGCAATATAAATAGGAAACACAAACTTAAGGCCTAAGAAACCTAATCCAATAATGGAAACTACTCTAATTAGTTTTGCATCATTCCCCCATGTTAAAAGAACGGGTTATTCTTGAATTCGGGTCTTCTTCATGTTGCCTCCATAAACATGGTGTACATGAAGCGCTTTCTTTGTGGCATTTGCTCTTGATCTCTTTTGTGGAAGTTTTGGTTTGTTTGGATAGAGTGTGACTTGCTTCCCTCGTGTACGAATGTGTATATGTTGTCATGCATGCCATGAGTGCCATTTTTATCATACATCCATGGGTGACTTAACAAGATATCGCTACTATCCATAGGTAATACATCACACTAAATTGTATTTGTATAATCCTCACCGATTGCAAAAAGTAACTTGGCATGTATGTCATATTTGTACTTCATCACCTGTTGCTAGCCATTTGACAAAATAGGGGCGATTATGCTTATAAAACTTTAACTTGAGGTGAAAAACTAGAGCTTGTGAGATGATGTTTTCGCAATTGCCACCATCGACTACAACTACGCAAGTTTGGCCAAGTACTATACTCACTGAATAAAAAATGCTTTTCCACAACCATTTCTTCTCAACAGCTGGTGGAACCTCCTTGAAGACCATGTGAGCTTCACAATCCTTTTTTGCTTCTATTTCCTCCACTTTCTCTATTTCTTTGTTTGGAGGATCATCTTGTGTGTTCGGTTCATCATGTTAACCTTTCATTAAGTTTTTACGTTTTGGACATTCAAATGAATAATGCCCCTTTTGTTTGCAATGAAAACATGTGACCCTATTATGATTTTCAAGCTTGGAGACAAATATTAATGAGGAACCGCCACTTGGTTTAGAATCTTGCACTAGCTTAGTCTATTGTGCAGTCCATTTAGACACTATATTTTCAGGCGTGATAATTTGCAATATCTTCAGCCTTGATAGAATTTTGGATGATCTCATCAATATTTTCAAAATTTTTAAATGCAAGTATGTGTTGGATATCTATTCTCAACCCATGAAAATATCTATCAACAGTTAACACATCATCATTTTCATTTAAACCACAATGAGCTTGCATTGTCATGAATTCTTCAAAATACTCAACAACCGTCGGGCATCATTGTTTCAAGTCCTGAAAAGTTGAACGTAAATTTCTTGTCTTTTGTTTCTAGAGGCCCACCTTATTGCAAATGAAGAGTCGCCTTCCACCAAAAGATTATGAAAGCATTGCTTTATGAAGACCTATCCTTAAACGTTACAAATGTTTAAATAGGTGATTTGCATTGTGAAAACCTGCCCTTAAAGCTAGCATTTCATCTTCATTGACTTTCAATCTCCCAATTTGATGAGAGAAGGACCTAATACAAACTACACACTACTTTGAATGATATAAACACCACCTGCAAGCCCCTGATTCCCATTTGTTTCTATTAAAATTCAGCTTGAGACGACCCACTTGTGGTAGAATACATTTGACCATGATCATAGAGAGAAAAGTATAGGATAGAGCCAGCTCCTCCCAATCCCTCAAGATGGAAGAAACTGAAAAATCCCTAAATTGAGAGGGTCGATGCCCAAGATGCAACCGGGAATTTCACGTCATCCATCAGGTCTCTTACTGGAGAAGACTTCCCTTCGAAGCAATGTAAATTGTGCTCCTTTCATATCACTCATATTATGGCTATGGGAGAGATCTTTCACATTATCTTACCTTTACCTGAGAGCCATGGCATTTCCATGCTTCATATAGCTGTAGTAAAGCGTTTGAGAAAAATCCAATATCATGTGAAACACCTTGACACTAAATTCCATAGAAGCAAAGCAGTCTCGCAACGGAGTAGCAAGTGTGTAACGACCCAAGTCCACTACCCACATGATATTGTCTGCTTTGTCTCATGGGATTTTAGCCTGGTTTTGCCACAGTTTTAAAAGGCCTCATGCGAGGTTTAGGCCAAGGCCGCACTTCTATACCAAAATTAGGATTTTGGATATTTCCGATGTGAGACTTGAACAAAGTCTCACAGTGCTAACTGAAGCATTCCGACCTTACCCCTGCAGAGTCTCCTATCTTAGTTCACAGGAGCACTTGACTTGGTCTTGCCTCAAGGGGTTTCCTAGTTAGATGTCTCACAAAGTGTCCACTGATTATGCATCTTGAAAACACATGAGACAAGCATTCACAATGATAAGGGCATGACGACATATATTGTTCATGCCACGGTGAGAATGCTTCCTGAAAGGGCTGTCCATCTGAAAGCTAAGATCCTTGGGGGTGCTGTGAATGCCCAAAGATAATTGCTAGTGAAGCAGGATTCAGATCCCCCAAACCACAAGAACACCTACTCTGCCCATGTAACTGCTAACCACAGCTTGCCAGTCTCTAGCACATTGAAAGGGCATGGGAATTTCTCCCGCACGCATATCCATCCAAGATTTAATATGATCATATGTTTCAATATGGTGTCTGATGTTTGAGAAGAAAGCGTCCTTGGCCAATAGAAGACCTCCCCATATACAAAATTGCCGAGGATTAGGGTTTGGGTTATCTTACCTGCTTTTTCTAACCCATACTTAGCCATAACAATGTGCTTCCAAAGGCCCTCATAGTCATCCCCCAACCTCTACAGCCACTTGCCTAGAAGAGGTTCAACAATTTGATGGGTTTAAAGCCTAAGGTCCGTCCTTTTTGGATCTACATAGATTCCCATGCCACAAGATGATATTTCCTTTAATCCTCTTGGCCCTGCCATTTGAAATCACATCTCAATCCTTCAATCTGAGAAGCTACCACTATTGTGCATTTAAATAGCAAAATGAAATATATGGGAAAATTAGATAAAGCTGACTTTATTATGGTGATTCACCCCCCTAAAGAGCGGTAGCTAGATTTTCATGTTGCCAATCTTTTTCCATTCTTTTGACCACTAGATTCCATAGGGCTTTTAGAGGTCCTTCTGTATACAATGGAAGATTAAGATGGGTAGCCAAAAGAGAACTATCTTTGCATCCCATAAGATCGGCCAACTCCAGAAGGCTGTGCATGGAATATGGAAGCTCAGGATGGGTGGCCAAAAGAGAACTATTTTTGCATCCAATAAGATCGGCCAACTACAGAAGGTGATCATGTTCCATGTAGAACCCAATAAGCTCGCTCTTGAAGAAGTTTATTCTGATCACAGAAATTGCTTCACAGCGCTGAAGAGTAACCTTCACTTTTTCTTATCTAATCTTTTGATGACTCTTAGAAAATGAGAGCATCATTCGCAAATTGAAGATGATTAATGATTGTTCTAGACCACTCAAATTTTCGTGCAGCCCTTGTGGGCCTTGTTTGTGCACGTGCCCGCTTAATGCTTCATAAATTCTTCATAAGTTGCATCTACACATCGCCCAAGCATTTAACTTAATGACTCCATTTCAAAGATGCTTTGATTTCACAAGACATGCAAAAACAGTAATACCTTTTACCATGCAAATCTATCTAACATCCAAAATTAATTTTCTCATTTAAAACATATATGACTACTGCCGCAAAAGGATTTTAATGATGAGCTTGGCACTAATGGAGCCTTCATGGACCAGGCATCCCTATTAGTCTGATGTGAATGGGCCTAGGGATGTTGATGGGCTGGGCCATGGCTTGGGGAGCTGGCATTTTGAGTGGGCCTGGTAAGGCATGGCCCAACCAATACAAATAGGGCCTGAAGGAATTCAGGCCTGGCCCGTTGACACCCCTCAATAGATGTGATGAATTTTTTTGTGATGAGATCCATTGAGTTTAATCTTTGTAATGGATTGACTTGTTGATGGATGGTGTTAACTAACTGTATCACCTTTCTATCCCATCTCTGCTTTAATTGGCCATTGGCATGCATCCTCTGCTGCTCCCTAAGTCGAAGCCCTGTGTCTGTGTATAGTTTCTCAACCCTTTCAATGTGAAAGTGAATTTCAAAGACCTTTCTTTTCCCTCATGAATATAGATTTCGAGGACAATTCATTTTCCTAGGAAATTATGTCTGCATGAAAGCAATAAATCAGATGGGCTGCAAAGGATGCCTCATGTGGGATAAAATTGTTTTGTTTTTCGTTATGTTTAAATACTTAATTATTAGAGGTAAAATTGTATATGTAGTCATGTTAAAGGAAAAACTTTCTTAGGAAAAAAAGGAAACATTCATGCTTCTTTGCATCATATTAGTAGGCATCGACAGAGGTACTTGACTGGTACATTTGGAATGTGCTTTTCCAACGTATGAACCCACAAGTCTTTATTTATAAATTTATATTCTAGCTCTGGAACCCCCTGCAATAACTGCTGCTACCTGCAGGATTCCAGAAGAAACATCAAGAGTTTTTGATACTTTGGAGGATATTTTGGAGCATACACTGTTAAATTTGCATGATGTTTGGAAGAGTTTACGTTTTTGGCAGTCACGGGGAGAGGTTCTTTCAGCCTTGCTCAATATCATGTGCCTTCTGATTTTGAAGCTTCCTTTTAAACAGATACCAACTTTACTATTGTACTAAACACATGGCAGGTTGTGTTTTTTCCTGGAATTGCTCTTGATGAAATCCATCATCTTCCATTGTTTAGGGAACAGATGCACAGAAAATATACTTCATGATTTTTGAAAGAGGGCCACGAGCTTTTATTAACGAAACTGTTCAATTGGTACGTGGATATGCTACAGAAGGGACTCCCATTCAACGTCTCTATCATTCTGCAGCTGTTATGATATCTGAGAGGATTGCTGTCTTATCACATCTACAACATTGTCTGGCTACATTTCTTGCACAGGTTTGCTTGTTCTTGTATCAGAAACTCTGAATGTGTTGTCTCTTATCACCCTAGATAATTCCTTATTCGTTTTTCACCTCTTGATCAATTTTAGTCTTTTTGACATGTAGGGGTCATTTGCATTTTATGCATGTGATAGGAAAATGGTTCTGTATATGTTACACATGTGCATAGCACATTATATGTTTGTCAAATTCATCGTTTTCACATGAATAAATGAATTCTTCCAACGGTTTTACCTTTATTTGGTTTTTGTTGTTGGATGTTTTTCACAAATTGCTCAAAATCCATGAAGAATTAAAATATGAAACTTTATGGCTTGATGTTTACAATTAATACAATAATATTGAATGGTTTGGAGCATGAATTGGGTGGGCCTGTAGAATTCTAGAAAATTAGATCTATAAGTTGGAATTTTTTCACAATCTATGAAGATTTAAGATAATCAGCTGCATGTTCTTGGGATTTTTTCGTTCAATAAAACATTGAACGGTTTGGATTACAAATGAGGCCCATAGGAATTTAAAAAATGTAAAGGTCTTTGATGGGCCCCACAAGTGGAAATAACAGTGTAATTCAGTGTACCGGTGCCTTTTTGGTTGAGAGTGTGTGAAATGCTCTCACACCTACATAAGTGTGAAAGTTTTGGTGTGTACATGGCCATATTTATACACCATTTTCATGTGTCATTTATGCATCACATGTGAATCAATGCAAACAAATGTGACAATGCGTAATCATTATGCATGTTAATCATTTACATTTGTAAATGAGCACTGACAAATGACCCCTAAGGTTCTATTTGTTAATTTTTAATTTATTTTTTCTTTATTAGGATACACTACTGAATTGAATTTCAGTAACTTACTATAAGTGAAGTGATAGGGTCATTGCTTTGGTGCAATGATTAAAGTCTCGGGTGCGATGCGTGCTAATGCAGGTTTGAGACTTGCGAGTAGGCACTTTGTGCAAAATTGCCAAACGTTAGGTTTGTCTCCAATCTGGACCCTCCCATGATCTTACTTCAACAGGACCTCACTAGGTGATCCCCACTTTAAGTCCATTGGGTGATGACCACTTTAAGCCCAATGGGTGATGACCACTTTAACCTAAGAGATACACAAATCAAACTGATGTTCACTAGAACTGTCAAGTTTAGCAACCTAAGAAGTACAGACATTTCTAAGAAAGTAACGAATCCGTATCGGACACGTGTCGGACACCGACACTCTCGGACACGTGTCTGATACTATTTTAGTCGTGTCCATAATTAAAAACTAAAAATCTTAATTTCAGACATTTGTTCGATACTCTTTTTGTGACATGTCCCATAATTCCTAACTCCTGTCTATGACTAAAAAATAAATATGTGGCTAATATTTCTTGGACACTTTGTTAACATGTGGGTACTAAAACTTGTAAACTTGATATATGACAATTTTATACCATGGAAAAATATATGATTGTTAATATTAATTATATCACAAGCAAAATACAAATAAATCTTTTACTAAAGAATAGGCCTCGAGATTGGCTTCTTTTTTGCCTTTTGTTTTTTTTTTCTTTTTCTTTTTTTGGTGGAAGGGGAAAGATATGATCCTCCATTTTCTTTGTATGGATTTTATGGAACTATGGATCTTTCATGTTTAATGATTATAAATTATGTTTTAGTGTTGTATTGATATTTAATAAGTTGCTATATTTGTTAGTTGATAATTGAATTTTTATTGTTTGATTGCTAAATTGAATAAAAAGTTAAGATGATGTTATTTTTTTAGTAAATGATTATATATATAAATTCATATATATCATTGATGTGTCCCCCAACGAATCCGTGCCCAATTTTTTTGAGAAATGCTGTATCGGCGTGTCCGTGTTGTGTCGTATCTGTGTCCCGTACCTGTGTCCGTGCCCACTGGGTGATGACTACTTTAAGCTTACTGGGTGATGACCACTTTAACCTAAGAGATACACAAATCAAAGTGATGTTCGTTAGAATTGTCAAGTCTAGCAACCCTCCGTTGTAGTTACATTCCATGTGAGTCCAACTTGATAGTAATGTAATCAAACAAACCAAAACAAGAAAATATAACAGAATAAATTAGAGAAAGGAGTGAAAGGGAAAAGAAACTTGTAGTTAGTGTAGATTTGAGTTTCTTCCTCCTAATAATGATTATTAAGAAAGATCAGTACAACTTGTTCATTTCCACGTCATTGATACAATTGTTGTAGTTTAATTTAATATTATGAACCAAGCATTCTTGTTTAATTTAATGTCATAGTTGTCAATACTATTTCAGAGGCCATTTCTGTTTGCCATTAGAATTTTTAGTGTTTTTGTCTACGCTTTTAAAAAAGGTGCAACGATAGAAATTAAATATCAACTGAAGCGAGTGTCTATTAGCTCATAAAGCATTTGGAAGGCACTAGTTTTAAAGGATGTTTGTCATCGCAACCATGAGGTTGCCAGTTTGAGTCATGTTACCAATAAAAAAGGAAACAAATGTTAGAGCTTATCATAAAAATAATTGCATAGAGAAGTGTGCATGTCGGTTTCTCGGTGTAAGATTATGGAATAAATGGTTTGATCTCCTCAAACATTTAAAGAAAAGGCTGTGAAGCTTGCCATCTGATTGGTAAGATCCCATTAGAACAATATGGCTTCATTTGAAACTAGCCTATTCTGGCATAGGTGAAAATTGAAATGGATACTTACTAGTGGTTTTCTATTCTGGATTTCCATCTGAAATGGAGTGAAATTTGACTACTATATTTCTTATTGCAACCAGGATAATCTTTATATTTATGTCAGCCCATACGTTGATTCTTTGAGGTTACTTGTGTTCTATATATACTTTCCAGAAACATTCTGTTTCTGATGTTTTCCATTTGTGCATCTGCACACACACAATTAGATAGATATACGGACTGCATCCAACTGTACCATCTGTTGGGTAATGAATTATCTTGACTCTATTTCATCACATTGATTTAATGATCTTTCTATCAAGAGCATATAAATTGAAAAATCTTCCAAATTTAGTTGGACTCTGCATTTTGCAGGCTCTTGAGTTAGTGTTATCTGAAGAACATGATTGATGGGGCCTAGGCAACTATGATGGCTTTACCATCCTGTAACCAATATGAATAAAAACATGTGGCCCACTATTCTTTGTGACGGGCTTTTCACCATCATTTTGTTATCATCAAATTTTATATTCAACTTTTCCTTTTAATGGTGCATATAGATTTACATGGAGGTGGACAAATTTAGGGAAGCGTGGGCCAAGGACCCTGACGAGTCATTGCCCTCATTATTGGTGACTATCAATGAGTTATTTTCAAAATTAGAAGCATCAATTGGCCATCCCCATGAAATATATAAGGTTTGCTATTATAAGCTTTTATGGGTTGCTAATTTATACTTACATTTATATTCTCCAACTTCTTTTTGTAATATCTTGTTAATTTGTAAATGGAAACTGGTTCTGCTATAGCTTCCTTTTCTGGTGTGGTTTTGATTTTCTCAAATATAATGCATTTGCAGATTGAATATTGTGCTTCTATGGATGGGAGCGACACATTTTCCCTTCACTTTGACAAATTTGCTGTGATTAATGAGGAGCGGTCAAAGTGGACAGATTGTGAAATAATAGATTCGATCAAAATGATAAATCAAAATCTTGACAGACTAGATTCCTACTTATCCCACCTTGTAAGTATTGTACCCGTTTCTTTTTGTTCAATATGTGATAGGAAAAGTTCTATATAAAGAACTGTATATTTTAAGAAAAGAAAAGGAGGGAAAATATATTGATACTGTAACAGTTTTAGTAATTTTGTGAAAAGGAAGAACTGATAAGAAGTCATTCTCTATCAAAACACTCTTGGGCAAAGTTGTCTAGACCATGCCATTTGCCTCCTGATGCATAAGCATATACATTTGCATAGCAGTTGTCAATAAACTTATAGTCCAGACTCCAAGCAAGTGAAACTTAGTGATATTTAGAGAGAGATGAAATACAGAACATAAGAGAGATGAATGTCGTGCCTCCTTTGAGGATCGACTGTTCTTATATAAGGGTTTAATTCCCTAATTACAATCAATTACAAATCTTAGATCCTAAACTGAAGCCACAAATTAAGTCCCTAATTACAATCAATTACAAATCTTAGATCCTAAACTGAAGCCACAAATTAAGTCCCTAATTACAATCAATTACAAATCTTAGATCCTAAACTAAAGCCACAAATTAAGTAACAACCTTTGACTAATTACAACGTAACAAAAAGGTACAAAAAATGAGCCTAATGGACTTGGGCTTGCTTGACATGAAATGAGCCTAATGGACTTGGGCTTGCTTGACACCCCCCCTCAAATTGATGCTGGGGAGTCATAAAGCAGCAATTTGGAAACAAGAAATTGATGACGAGGACGAGGAAGTCCCTTTGTGAAGATATCGGCAAACTGAAATGCTGTAGGAACATGAGGAAGAGTAATGACACCACGCTTATATTCATCGCGAATAAAGTGGCAGTCAACTTCGATATATTTGGTGCGTTCATGGAAGACAGGATTTTCAGTGATTCGGATAGCCCCAGTATTATCGGCATGCAATGGAGTAGGAGAGGTTTGAGAAAACCCGAGTTCCGAAAGAAGTCCCCGTAACCATAAGATCTCAGAACAAGCAGAAGACATAGCCCTATATTTAGCTTCCGTAGAAGAGCGGGACACCCGTTCTTGTTTCTTGCATTTCCAAGAAACGAGAGATGTTCCAAGGTACATGCACCAACCAGTAGTAGAACGGCGTGTGTCTTGACATCCAGCCCAGTCAGCATCTGCATAAGCGGTCAGATGAAGAGGATTATCCTTGGGATAATATAAACCACGAGGGACAGTTTTGAGCAGATAATGGATAATGCGCTTCACAGCTGTCAAATGAAGGTGTCGAGGAGCTGTCATGAATTGGCTCACAAGATGAACAGCATATGAGATGTCAGGTCTAGTGATGGTGAGATAGACAAGACTTCCCACCAGACGCCGGTAGGTATGAGGATCAGGAAGAAGATCGCCATCATCTTTACTCAACTTGAGATTGACCTCTACAGGCGTATCAACAGGTGAAGAATCATTGAGGTCAGCCAACTCGATAAGATCTGATGTGTATTTGTGCTGATTAACAAATAAACCTTTTGGAGATTGATGCACCTCGAGGCCCAAGAAATAATGCAAAGGACCCAAATCCTTCATACGGAAGGAATCCCTGAGAGAAGCTTGGAGAGATTTGATCATACGATCATCCGTGCCAGTGATAATAATATCGTTAACATAGACGAGAAGCACAGTAACACCAGTAGATGTGTGGCATAAAAAGAGAGATGGATCAGAAGGACTCTGGGTAAAGCCACTCTCGCATAAGCGAGCCTTGAAGGTTTCAAACCAAGCGCGAGGAGCTTGCTTTAAACCATAAAGCGATTTGCGCAGGCGACAGACAGACCTCTTGAAGGGAGAGGAGACGCCTTGTGGTATCCGCATATAGACTTCTTCGTGCAGGTCCCCATGGAGAAATGCATTTTTGACATCCATTTGGTATAAAGGCCAGGATTTAGAGGCAGCAATGGCGAGAAGTAACCGAACAGATGTCATTTTTGCCACAGGTGCAAACGTTTCCTCATAGTCAATGCCATACTCTTGTCTGTTTCCGAGTGCTACAAGTCTAGCTTTGTGTCTATCCAATGACCCATCAGATTTAAGCTTGATCGAGTAGATCCATTTGCAACCGATGGGTTTAACTCCGGAAGGACAATCCACAATATCCCAAGTGTGATTCTGATCCAATGCATCCAATTCCTCCTTCATAGCCTGGTTCCAGCAATCGTGTTGGACAGCCTGCAAATAAGAACTTGGGATAGAGATAGAAGAGAGAGTGGTCATCAAGGAAGTATGGGTAAATCCATACCTATCAGGCGGTCTAGAAGTTCTGGAGGAGCGACGTAAGGGAGGAGTAGGTGTGGAACCATGTGTCGGTGGAGGATCAGGGGGAGGACCATCCGCAGTGGGAGGTTTCTCCTGACGGTGGTATACAAAAGCAGGATTAAACCAAGTAACAGAGGTTTGATCCGAAAAACCTGGTAAGAGAGCTGGGGAAGAGGGATGAGGACTGTCCATGTGAGTGGGGAAGAAATATTGATTTTCAAAGAAAATAACATTCCGAGAAACCCTGATACGACGACCAATGGGATCATAACAAACAAAACCTTTTTGATTAGTGGCATAACCCAAAAAAGCACACCTGCGAGATTGTGCTGTTAGTTTCGTTCTTTCTGTGGGAGGTAAATGAACAAAGCAAACACAGCCAAAGGTATGTAAGTGATCAAACACAGGATGATGACCAAACAATTTAAAATGAGGCGTTAAATGAGCAATGGTATGTGATGGAAGGCGGTTTATGAGATAGACAGCTGTGGTGAGAGCTTCAGTCCAAAAACGAGGGGGAACGGATGCTTCAATCAGAAGAGTTCTAGTGACAGCAAGAAGATGTCTGTTTTTCCGTTCCGCGACTCCATTTTGTTGTGGAGTATATGGACAGGTACGTTGGGAAATGATTCCATTATTGTTTAAAAATGATTGAAAATCCTTGGAAACATACTCCCCCCCTGAGTCTGAGCGTAAAGTTTTAATGCATTTAGAGAATTGGTTTTTAACATATTGAACAAAAAATTTAAATGCATTAAGACCATCAGACTTTGAATGTAATAAATAAATCCAAGTAAATCTGCTGTAGTCATCAATGAATGTTACAAAGTACTTGAAATGACTATGTGAAATGGTCGGAGCAATGCCCCAAACATCACTGTGAATTAAGTCAAAACATGTAGTGCTCCGTGTATTAGAAGTTGGAAAGGGTAAAGTTTGACTCTTCCCTAATTTACAAGCATCACAGTCAAAAGAAGCAGAATCAACAGGTTTATTTATTAATCCAGATTGAAATAAAGTAGACATTATAGAAGCAGTCGGATGACCTAGTCTATTATGCCACAACCGAGAATTATTCTTAATGAAAAAACAAAATAACTGATGTAAAGTTTTATCATGAATAAATGAAGACACTGGTAAGGAAAAAAGTCTTCCACGCTTAGGCCCCCTCGCGATCACTTCCCCCGACTCCCGGTCCTGCACAACACAACCAGAAGGAGAAAACAAAACATTGCAGTTATTTTCAACAAGTTGACCCACAGAAACCAAATTGGTAGCAAGATGAGGAGAAACTAAAACATTGGTTAATGGTAAGGGGCTAGGGATATCACCAACAGAGGTGATAGGAAGATGATCTCCATTGGCAGCTTGGACAGTAAGATGACCAGTGTAAGGAACAACATTGTGTAATTTTAGGGCTGAAGTGGTCATATGGTTACTTGCACCAGAATCTAAGTACCAGGTATTGGAAAGAGAGGAAGCAGTACCTGCGATGTGCATGGAAGCTAAGGCATTGATGATCATTTGGTTTACCATCTCAGGGGTGAGAGGAGTTGTTGACGTAGATTGGGAGGAACCAGGTTGGGATGAAGAATCAGACTGCAGAGAACCACTGAAGTCAGGTGAAGCATATGGTGGAGTAGTCACAGTGTAAGCACTAGGAGCTGACTGCACGCTGTAAGTACCAGGGGCTGGCTGCACATAGTTGCGGGAAAGAGAAGTGCGATTCTTCTTCCTGCACTCTTCAAGAACATGACCAGTGGCCTTACAATATCGGCAGATTTTTTGCCTTACATTGATTTGCATAGTGACCATATTTCTTGCAGGTATGGCACTGAACTTTACTGATGTCCCTAGAAGGTGGTCTAGTTGTAGCAACATAGGCAAGGGGAGTCTCAACAGATCTCTGTTGTTCCAGTGTAGTTTGAGTGACCCGACATTGTTCTTCCCGTAGAAGTTCCTGAAGACAATCATCCAAGCTAGGAAGAGAAGCCCTGCTCATTAAGTTAGATCGAACTGTCTCAAACTCGAGACGAAGTTTCATAAGAAACTGATCCCGATGACTACATTGCTGTAATGGAAGTAATTCCTGGAGAAGAGCTGCAGATACCGAGGCAAACTTAATCGCATCATATTCGGACCACAGTCTGCGGAAGCCATTATAATACTCCTGAATAGACTGGGTGCCTTGAGTGAATTGCGAGATTTCAAGTTCTAATTGAAACTGGCGAGCAGCATTGCCCTATTGGTAAATTTTCTGAAGATACTCCCACATTGCACGGGCAGTGTGGCAGGGTTTGAGGTTGAGAATAAAATGTGACTCAACAGAGCCCAGCAACCAGGTCTTGATTTTAGCATCCTTTGTTTTCCAAGCTAAAATTTTCTTATCATCTTCTGTAGGTTGAGGTTCAGATCCATCAATGTGTCCCTAGAGTTCTTTTCCTTCCAAATAAATTTGAAATTGGAAGGCCCAGGAGGTATAATTTGTACCATCAAAGCGAATCAGGGCAATCTCATGTTTGTCCATGACTAAAGAGAAGGAAGAAACCCGCACAAAGCAGTCCGGAAAGGATATTGGCAAAACAATATCTTTTGGATGGCCGAGATGAAAAGAAATGGACAAAACAGAATTTCTACAATAAAGGGTA
Source organism: Sextonia rubra (assembly GCA_037013555.1). Lineage (NCBI taxonomy): Eukaryota > Viridiplantae > Streptophyta > Magnoliopsida > Laurales > Lauraceae > Sextonia > Sextonia rubra. Next base: position 75,226,898 of record JASUAD010000001.1, read on the forward strand.
GATGGCCTACCTCAGATGATCCATAAATGGTGAGAAAATCTTCAAAAAAAAATGTAGAAATCCAGACGACCAAGATGGGCTGGTCCAGCTGAATGGCGATGATGATCGCAGGTGGGCCACTTCAGATCTGAGATGAACAGGGATGATCAAGGCTTCCAGATCTTGGAAGATGACTCTGATGATCAATAAATCAGAAACAAATTCTTCATAAATCCTGGAAGCTTCAGGCGACCAAGATGGTAGGATTCCGCTAATGAGTTGGTGAGAATCACAGGTGGGCCACGTCGGATATGAGATGATCAGGATGATCTGGCTGAAGAGAATGATCACAGATGATCATATACTGGCTTCCAATGTTTGGAAGATGATGTAGGAGAAGATCACAGATGATCGAGCTCTGATACCATGATATTTAGAGAGAGATGAAATACAGAACATAAGAGAGATGAATGTCGTGCCTCCTTTGAGGATCGACTGTTCTTATATAAGGGTTTAATTCCCTAATTACAATCAATTACAAATCTTAGATCCTAAACTGAAGCCACAAATTAAGTCCCTAATTACAATCAATTACAAATCTTAGATCCTAAACTGAAGCCACAAATTAAGTCCCTAATTACAATCAATTACAAATCTTAGATCCTAAACTAAAGCCACAAATTAAGTAACAACCTTTGACTAATTACAACGTAACAAAAAGGTACAAAAAATGAGCCTAATGGACTTGGGCTTGCTTGACATGAAATGAGCCTAATGGACTTGGGCTTGCTTGACACTTAGGAAGCTAAGCCTTTGAAATTGATGCAGGTTGGGGAGCTTCTGGCTGTATCAGTCTTCTAAAGAGAGGGTTTAATGCTGTAGAATCGTGGATTGACCGTTAATTAAGCCAATGTTGTCTGTAGAAGCTGCATTTCTCATTATTGATTGATATTTACACGACTACTGCTTAAAGAGTAATAACTAATTGTTGCAGCCCTAGGGTTAGGGCTTGCGTGGAGGTGCCTAAGCAAGTGTCCAAGGACACTTCGAACCATCATGAAGACTTCAACACACACGAGGACACACCTCTCTGGAAAAAACCAATTCTATTAATCAACCAAATCTGAGAATTTCTTCTCTACAATGCCATATATATAGTAAAAGCAAACTTAATGTGTAAGAAAATCCTAGGCTAATAATGGAAACTTTCCTAATACCAATTTAATTAGAACTCTATTAATAATAATCCTAATCTAATTTGAAGCGGGGCTGCTGAGGGGCGGCTGGGGCCTAAACTGCATCATCCTCCCCGGGTTGAAAGAAGAGTTCGTCCTCGAACTCGATTCTGCTGTGGATTGCCAGTGTAAATGTGTTGAACATGAAGGACTTCCTTTGTGGCCGCTTTCCAGGAATTCTTCTTTGGCGGTTGTGGTTTCTCAGGATGAAGAGTAACTTGCTGTCCACCATGCATGAATGTACAGGTGTTGTCGCGCATACCATGAGTCCCATTCTTGTCATACATCCATGGACGGCCCAATAAGATATCACCACTATCCATAGGTAGCACATCACACTAGATAGTATCTTTGTAAATCTCACCAATGGCAAAAGTAACTTTGCAAGTATGTCGAACATACACTTGATCACCATTCATTAGCCACTTGACAAAATAAGGATGGCTATGCTTATAAACTTTCAATTGGAGGCGATCAACAATAGCTTGGGAGATGAGATTTTCACAACTTCCACTGTCAATAACAATTGTGCAAATTTGTCCCTGAATCATTCATGCGGAACGGAAAATATTTTTGCGCAACCACTTATGCTCAATAGTTGGTGAAGCATCCTTGAGGACAATAAGAGCTTCACCTGTGGTATCTGCATCGGTGAATTCAATTTCCTCAGTGTCAATATTCTTGGGATTCTCAATATCCTTAAGATTAGTGTCAGTACCCTTAATATCATCTTGGATATTGTTATCAGCACCTTCAATCTCAATCAAATGTATTCACTTTGGACATTCTGCTGCGCGATGCCTGTGCTGTTGACAATGAAAACAAACCATCTTATTATGACCTTCAGTCCTTGCAAAAAACTGTCCATTGGATTTAGCTTCTTGTAGAGGGGAATGCTTTAGTGGAACCCATTTGGATTTTTGTACTTGATGATTTGCAATTCCCTCAGCCTTGATAGCATGTTGGATGAGTTCATCGACATTATCAAAATGTTGGAAGGCAAGGATATGCTGAATGTCTAGTCTCAATCCATTGAAAAATCTATCAACTACCACATCATCATCTTCATTCAAGCCACAATGAGCTTGCAGAGTTAAAAATTCCTCAGAATATTCAACAACTGTCTTGGACCGTTGTTTCAAGTTTTGAAAACTGGAACGTAGATCTCTTGCATAGTTGACAGGGAAGAATTTTTGTTTCAAAATATTCTTCATCTCAGTCCATGTATCAACTGGGTCCATGTTTTGATTCCTCCGTTTTCTTTGCAATTCAGCTCACCAAGTTGCAGCATAATTGCGAAATCTAGTGGCAATTAGTGTGACTTTATGGGGCTCAGTCATTGGCTTATGTGCAAAAATATTCTCCACGCACACTAACCAATCCATGAATTCAGCAGGCTGCAATTTTCCATCATATTCAGGAATCACAATTTTAATCCCTAATTCTCGATCAGGATTATTAACTGGCGGATCCCGGTGATTCCAAATATTTGCACCATCATCATGGTGGTAATGCACACGCTGATTATTTTCCAAATTTGTCACTCTAATATCCAATTGTTCCAGGGTGGTGTGCATGCCATCAACTTTTGCAGATAATTCTCTAATGGCACTAGAGATTTAGGGATTTAGGTACGGTAAGGTTAGGGGTTGGGGATTTGGGAAGTGACAGGGAGATCGGTGTCGGCAGGAGTTTAGGGTTTGAAGATGGCGGTAGTAGATTGGGTGTCATCTGGAATGGCAGTGGAGAGGATGGGTAGTCTGGGATAGCAGCGGAGAGGATGAGATGAACGGTGGAGAAAGTTGATGAAGATGGGGTGATGGGTTTAGGGTTCTGAAGGGGATTAGGTTAGGCAAGGGGTGTCGACAGTGGGTGGTGGTCGTCTGGGGTGCAGGGGGTGATGACAGACTGGGGTCGGGAAGGGGCGTACGATGGTGAGCGAAGATGGGGAGGACGAGAGAGGGTAGCACGCGCCGATCGACTGGCTTTGATACCAATCTGTTGCAACCTTAGGGTTAGGGCTTGCGTGGAGGTGCCTAAGTACGTGTCCAAGGATACTTCGAACCGTCATGAAGACTTCAACACACACGAGGACACACCTCTTTGGGAAAAACCAATTCTATTAATCAACCAAATCTAAGAATTTCTTCTCTACAATGCCATATATATAGTAAAAGCAAACTTAATGTGTAAGAAAATCCTAGGATAATAATGGAAACTTTCCTAATACCAATTTAATTAGAACTCTACTAATAATAATCCTAATCTAATTTGAAGAGGGGCTGCTGAGGGGTTGGGGCCTAAACTGCATCACTAATACAACTAAAGGGTCTTAAATGATTTTACCTAATCTAAACAATTAAAGAAAAATAACCTTATAACAAACTATTATATGATTTCTTCCCAATAAAATATTAGAATGGAAGCAACAATTAATAAAAATCCCAAAATATCACAAAAGACACTAATTGAAATCCGAAAATATTTTAACTAATCTAAAAATCCATAAAGAAAAAGACAAAATGATACATCTTAAAAGAAGCTAGGCCTATTGGTCCAAGTGTTTTGCCTTTGCATCCATCACCAATGAAGACAAAGCCTATTGTTTGGGCCTGGCTTCCATTGCAACCTTGAGGTGTGTGGATTCGAGTCATGTTTAACAAAAAAATAAAAAAAGAAGAAAAAAGATCAAAGCACCTATATTGCCTTTACGAAACTATGAAATCGCACATGAAACCTGAAACCTGATTCATCCTATGCTTGGAGGAGCATCCTTGTTAAGATAATTAGTGAAGCCCTGCTCCTGACCAATGAAAGGATTTGCATTCTCCACGGTGAATAATTTACTGAATTGAGCTTAATGAAAATGAGTTTTTTAGTTGATTGAGAGGAAGAGATTTCTGTCACCATTGTTGAACTTGAAGAACCTGGATACTCTGATATGGTGAAACAGTAACTGTGATGTAGCTTGGCTATTCTGCAAGCCAAAGGCTTAAGATAAACTGTGTAGGCCTCACACCAAAGATAAGAATTCAACCCACAAGGAAAAGAAACTAAAATCTCATTTAATAATAATGTAGTCTATCCCATGAGAAGGGATTATATCTATGTATTACTAAACTACTCTCTAAATAAAGAAATAAACTAGTTCAAACCAAATAAGAAGTCCTAATTTAAATATAAATCCAATTTCTATAACTTAAGAAAAGTAACTACTATTAATAAAGCAACTATTATTAATAAAATCAACCTTCACTGCTGGGCTTTTGATTTGGGCTCAATGGGTTGGCCAATCATGGATCTGGCTTGCATCAAACCGACAAGAAGGTTTGAAGAGGAACCTCGAGGTTTTTTCAATATTATTGGGAAGAGAATTAAATTTGAGCACATAAGTGGCAAGGAAAAAAAATACAAGTATTATATAAAACCCAACTAGGGTTGGACGTCACATGGAAGACTGGTTATCTTGATTTATACAAGTCACTCCTCTTTCCTTATTTTTAGGAGTTTCTCCTCCATTTTAGCAACTCACTTAGAGTAGTTGAGAGTTTAGGTCTTTAGACTTGGCCCTTGTTTGGCATGTCTATTTTCAGTCTCTACTCTAAATGCCTAAACTTTGTAGAATTTTGAAAAATTAGAGGCAGTTGGCACCCACAACTACCCTCTACCCACCGAAGAAGCACGGATACGGATGCGGACACGGGACACAAATATGACTCAATACAGACATGATGATACGATAAATCCTAAAAAAGTAGGATACAGACAGCTAGGACATTGCAAATAATAAATATATATATTTATAAATAATCATAAAATTAAAGAATAGTTATATTTTTAGTCAAATTAAGAAGCATAATGTCACAATTAATAGAAAAAGAAAAATATAACTAATACTGGAAAAGTAAAAAAAGATGAGACTAGCAAAAAAGAAAAAAAAGAGTTAGAACAGAAGCTAGCCGAAGAAAAAAAAAAGAGAGATTGGGAAATTTTATATTTGGTCTAAAATTCTCCCTGAATTATTTATGAACTTTTGAAATTTCATTGAACACTCTTTTTTTGTTTTTTTGATAATAGGCTTTGGTCACACTCAACAATAAAAAAAAAGAAAACAAAAAAAAAGAGGGATTTAAAAATGTAAAATAACCCTGTCTTGTCCTGCTGTATCCCTACCGTGTTCTTGCTATATCCCCACTGTGTTCTTGTTGTGTCCAAAAAAAAAAAAAAAAATACTAGACATGTTTTGTGGTGTGTCGGACATGTGTCTGACACGGACACGGGACCCTAGGCGCGTGTCCATGCTTCGTAGCTACCCACTTTAGAGAATTATAGAGGTAAAACCTCTAAATTCCAACTGCCCCAATTCTCCGAGCAGTTGAAAAGTAGAGGGGAAAAAATAGAGGCTGGTGAACAGTGCTTTTCACATCCTCATGCGTAATCCCTTTTTCTAATTTTTATTTTTTAAAATCTAGCAGAGGAAATCAAGATCCAAACCATTGCAATTGTTCCTAAGATCAAACACGGCAATGGTTCGAAAATTTAGCCTTTTGGATCATCACCAATCTCTAGATATTTGTAAAAAAAAAATTGTGAAGCATTTGACGTTATTTTCTCAATTTTGTGGGCCCCAAACACAAGATCCAAACCTTATTTCTTTTTGAAAGGTTTAATATGGCTATTAGGTCAATTTTCAAGGCTCAAACCTTGTAGATCTCCAGAAATTTGCAAACAGATATCAACCATTGATGTAACATGTTCAATTTTGGATCGGTCCATATGTAGTCTCGTTTTCTCTCTTTTTTTATTAAATTATTTTCGGGACAATAAATTGCAATCTAGACTATTGAACAAGTGCAGAAAGTCAAACATCGCTATGGATCCAAATTTCACCCGTTGGATCATCACCAATATTGAGATCTTTACAAAAACAGCGTGAACTATTTTTTGGAATCTATGGGCCCCAAGCATTAGATTCAAACCGTTAGATCTCTTTGGAAGGCTGAACACTGCTACGCGATCAAATTTCAAACCTTGATACCTTGTGGATCTCAAGTAACTTGTGAAAGACTTTCAACCATTGAATTAGAAAAATCTATTAAAATAAATCCTTGCATTACCAAATATATTGTTTTTGATTCTAGCCTCTGTTTTTGTGACTTCTTTTAATGGCTCTTTTTTGGATGGGTCTGTCATAAAAAGAGTAGAGATATTGAATAAGCCCTTACTCCTTGATTTTGACAAGTCACCCTCTTTCCTTATTTTTAGGACTTTCTAAAATAGATCAGTAATATGAAACTAACTCAGTTGATTGCTTTGGAGGAATCCTTGTTGCTTTCTGAATTTTTTTGAGCTAACAATGCTCGAGTTGAACCACATGTGGATTGGCTGAGTCCAACCTGTACTTGTAAGCCCAAAAGGGTTTGGGTGCCCAGGGCTTGTGCTTGAAAATTGGGACAAACCTCTGTCTGACTGGTCTGACATGAGACCGTTCATGTCACCACATGTATGGTGACACATTACTTGGATGAATGTAGTACAGTTGAAACAATTGCTTTTTATAATTGATGGTCCATGATTTATCATGGCCTGTGTATTGGTTCTGTGTACCACACTGGTAAGTGGAACCTTTCAGCAAGTAGGCCCCACCATGAATAGGCCATAGTCAGGTTTCTATTTTTTGGAAAATAGTGTCAACCATTTCAGATTTGATTATAAACCATTGCCAGTTCTATGGCTTGACTATCATTGGTTGAATGTTTAGGATTTTTTTTTCTGGGAAGATCACATATATTTTTTTTTAGGGGATGCGAGGAATTTATTATGGTTTATCTAGGAGGGGGTCAGCTTCTGAACTGTTCCTGTCATCATGAAACTAGGTCTAATCCAAAGACCTTAAATGTTTTCAACATTCAGCAGATTACTGACCTTTTGATAGTAAAGGCATCTGTGCCTAGAAGTGTCTCAGTCGGTCAACTTTTGAACTATTACTCTTTTCTAATTGGATAGTACCTGCCACATGAAGTATGAATCCTTGTCACTTAAACATTCTCTCTCCTTTAAGGTTGCCAGATATCGAAAACCCAGGAGAATGACATTGTACTGGTTGCGTTATACATGTGGAGCAGCTGGCCTCTCAGTATGTTCAGTGTGGCTTTTACGCCATAGTAGTTTGATGGGAAGTTCTGATATTGATAACTGGATCCATGAAGCAAAGGCATCGACAATTAGCTTTTGGAAAGATCATGTAGAGCAGCCGGTATAATCCTTAACGACTTTTCTTTTGATCAGTATATGATTGTCAGTCAAGATCAACTGTAATTTCTATTGTTTGGTCAGAAACCCTACTAATTGTGGTCTACTTTTGGTTTCGTCATCTGTCTGTACTGTCTCGTCCCCACCATGGATGGTCGATGGCCCAATTTCTCATGTGTCAAATGTTCCACCATCGAATTGGTTGCTTCAGTTGGAGAGCAGTCAATGGAAACATGTTTACTCTAGGCAGGATCTTTTGGTTGGTATCATCTGATTGGGTGGAATTTTTTGGCTCATCTTCCATTGGTGGTGGTGGCATCTAACTTTTGAACAGTGTGGAATAATTAAAAGGCTGCTGTACTAGTCTATGACTCTATGATACCATATGCTTATTTGCTTGTGTACAGTAGGATTTTTTGTCAGTAAGGTGTACCATTTTTTTTTTCAGTAAGATGCACAATACTATTTTACCCTATCATTTTATAGCAGGTTCTTATTTCCTAGTGTTCTTTTAATTTATTTATTCAAGTTAGGAATATTCTAAAGACACGCTTGTTACTTTATTTTTTACAACTATAGCCGGAAATATCTTGGAAAAAAAAAAGAAAAAAGAAAAGAAAATGAATATAGAAGCTGTAGCCTGAAGCATGATGTGGAGTGTGCATGTTCTTTTTTTTTTTTAATATTTTTGTTATTGATAAAAAAATGTTTTTTAATATGGGATACATGTCCATATCCCAGCATCCCCATCCATGTCTGTTTCATACCTGCCTTTCTGGGCATGTTCAGATGGTAGTGTAGACAAATTATTCTATAGGACATTACATATTTCTTCATCATTTATGCAATGGTTTCACGGTTTACGTTTCTCTTTATGCCATATGATTTAGTCACATGGATGATTATACATGTTATAGAAATTGTTGAATATGGTACTTGGAGATACTTTTTTAATTGTTGCTCCTATTTGACCAAATTTTAATTTAGATAACCTGCCCAGTAGCATTTTGCTTAGGGCCTTGTATGTGTCTAGTATGTGTTGTAGACTTTTTTCATTTCAAGAACCTGTTTAGTTTCAGATGTTAGTGTTTTAATTTTAGGAATCAGGTCTCTCTCTCTCTCTCTCTCTCAATTTATGTACTGTGGAAATAGTTATGTTGGCAACTTTCTTTTTCTTCTTTTTTTGGCTTGGGGTGTAACGACCCAAGAATCTGGAGCTCTTTAGATTCTTAAGCCGTACTCAAATTTTTATAACAACACCACATAAATCAAATTCTCATGAGCATCAAGGTCATAAACAATCAAATTTCATTGTATCTCAACTATTATGTAAATATTAAAAGTCTTGATAACACTACTGAATAAGACAATCTCTATTTGTAGAAAAGGAATTATCTAAGTCTTGGGCTAATCCCAACTACAAATCTATTCTTTGGCTTTCGCGCTCTGGATCAGCCACGCATGCCAAAATCCATTGGCTGATCTCCGTCACTTCCCGTAACCTCCACGACTGCATTACCTGAAGTGGGGCGAACCACTGGTCAGTAACACTGGTGAGTAGAATAAGAAACATTAAGATAAAGCATATTTCAATCATTCAGAGAATATATATATTCAATGATATTACAATAACATTCTAATCAATTTCTTTCTTGAGTAATTTCCCACTGTGGCATCAAATAGTTCCAATACCCCATATGGTGTATCTACATTTCTGTCAACAACATGGCTTGTCATCCACTATGAATGTTGAGCCTGTTCCGATACTCCTAATTGGAGTATCTACATTTCTATCAACAACATGGCTTATCATGCCACCATGATTGCTGAACCTCTTCCCCCCAACATCCACGAGTGAAGTTTTATACTCAGTGCCAGCAGTTGGTATTACGCTTATTTCGATCATCAATGGTATATTCATTTTTGTAACTTTAGTATGGTTTCATCTCCACCATAATTGGCTACATCATCTTACTCTTTTCTTTGGCCAGTACCACACAACACTGGTTAATCCTCGCCCCACTCCGAATCGGAGTTAGTACCAGGCGGTGGTATTACCCATGTCTTATTGAGGTAATCAATTATTTATCATAAAGTTATCCATAAGAATCAATACACAATTAATAAATCCAAGTGAAAATATCACATTTAAGGAACTAGTTATTATAAAATTTACTATGGAAAAATTAAGTCATAAAGAATAGTTAATTGTTATGAAAGGCCCACATAACATTCAATTAATTGAACATATGTTAGTTTAGGTAATAGACAAATATGGGATTTGTAACTTATCATGCCATAAATTTATCATAAGCCTTAAAGAGGAATTTTAGGATATAATGAAAATAGAAGGGGGCAATTTCGTAATTTCAAGAGGTTTATATAGTATCTCCTCCAGGTCGTCACCCCACATCTTCAACCTGTTGCCGTTTGCCTATTTCGTTCGTCAGAGAAGAGTAACGCCAAGCTCGGCTTGAGGCAGTTGCAGGGTGGGGCCCAGCGGTCCGATACACAGGGGTCCTACACCATAGTGGTCGCCCAGGGGTCCATTAACAGATGTGTGGATCTGATCTGTGATCAGGTGGCCCCACGTGGCCCACAACTCCAGTCGGCCAATCGAGTCTGTGACGGCCTGGGAATTTAGAAATTCCAGTTATGATCCGGATTTGCAAGTTTATCCGTCATCTTCTCTGCCGAAATTAAGGTTTCAGAGGTATGTAAATCACAAGATCTTTATGTGCCCCATTCTCATCCAAAAATTGGGTTTTTGGAAGGAGTTTCTGCTATTACACAGTCGTCAGATCTGGGTAATTCCTTATCTCTTCACTCAATGATCAGATTCGTTGATTCCATTCCAAAACAGGGCAAAAAGGGGGTCGACTACCAGCCCCACTCCTTACCATCAGATCTGATCATCGATTTGATGATTAATTTTGTGTTTAAAACTAAATTGGGCCATTACCATGTGCTGACAATCACTGTAGCACTGGGATAGAATATTTACAGTTCGTCAGGGGTTCAAGTAGATTCTACTCACCTTCGATAGAAGTAAGTTGCTCGGCCAGTGATCGGTCTCTCGTCAGACATCCGCCGCGCGTCCCGCTAATAATCTTCTTCTGCTTCTAGCAATTCCACAGCGAAGTTAGTCTTTCTCTCTCTCTTTCTCTCTCTCTCTCTCTCTCTGAAATTTTATTTTCGTTCTTCTCTAAGATAAGGGACTCTACATATATATATACTGTGTTTGGAGGGGAGTCCTGTTTGGAAACTACAAGGTAATCTTATTGGAAATTTATCCTGAGAGAGGAAAGTCTGTTGGGACTCCTTATTCTCCTAATAATCCTCTTTTAACCCACTATGGACTTACTAAAAGTCTTAAAAACATTCCGATCAAATTAGGACTCCCTGTCAGGCTCCACAAAAGGTTAGGTTATTACATGGGGTGTCTCTTAAATGGCTCAGACTCATATCACTTATATGATTGGGACAGTTTTAGGTTATTGCTTTGCTTATATAAGGTTGTGATGGCTCTTTTGAGGGTAAATGACCAAAAGATTTTGGTGCCTTTTCTTCTCTCCTGTGATGGGAATGGTGTGATGCCACTAGGTGTGAATCTAGCAACTTTGGGTGTAAAGCCCCTATCCACTACACATCACCATTTGGATCAAATATAGCGTGATCCAGGCCCACATTGACTCATCAGGCTTGAAAATAGTTGACTGCAGTTCCTTGGGTTTGACCCAGCTAAATGAGGCCCACATTGGTTGTCCAGGCCTAATAAACCATGCCAACCAGGTGGGTACTCCCAAGGCCCCTCAAGGTTCCTTTTGATTTGTTTACCTTAGTATGTTGATTAGATTAGGAATCATTTAGTGGAAGACTTGTAATAATTGAGATAGCTTTACAAGGAGTGTAGGTATGGCCTAAAGCTTCTAAAATTTAGGACGTCCCAGACCTCCACGAATCCATTCTTATGTCTGTTCTTGTTACAATTGTTGAGTTTTTTCTTCGCTACTTCTAAGAAAATTAGGATGATAAAGACTTTATTTTTATTTTTATTTAATGATTAGATTAGCAAATGATTGGAGCCCATAGCATAAAATATCTTACGCCCAATGGAACTTTTGCCTTACCTCTTTTTTCTGGTTTGTTTCCTTTTGTGTTTTTCTTTTATTTCTTGTAATTAGGATATTTTAAGGATTAATGGATGGTTGTGATAGAATCTTACGATTTAGGGTTTTAAGTTTTAGAAGCTTATATATATCCATTGTTAAGGGATGATCAATGGAGTTTTTGGGATTTTTATGAAAGTTGAATAAAGTTGCATACTGATGCAGGACAATGTGAGATCTGCCTTAATATGATAAGAGCATATATGAATTAACAATTAAAATCAAGTTAGCATGCCAATTAAAATAGAACATTGAAAATCAAGTAAGCAATAAATCTAAGGTCTGAGGTAATCTCACAAATCCCGCAGTAAAACCTTCTAGTAGGGAAAAAGGGTAGGATCTTAATGGAAGATAGAACTTCCAGATTGCTTAGGGTTCATAGTTAAGATCCAGTGGTCCGGATGAGAGATCTATGGCTCAGATGGAGGGATCGGGTGTTCTATGGTCCAAATCTAATAGTGGAAAGGTTGTTTAATGGTTGAGATAGTGTAGATCTAGGATGCGGGAATCTAGGTTGGCGGATTTGGGTTTTGGGGTGATTGTGGTTATGGGTTGGTGATTTGAGGATGTGGGAAGAATATTGGTAATTTGGTATGAGTTGGATGGCTCTTGGTAATGTGGTTGGTTGATCTGATGGAAAAGGTTAAGCTCAAGAAGACAAATATGGAGAAGAATGATGTTACCTTTAGTTGGGCTCTCTCACCAAACTCCAATCCGGATGTTTTACTGAGATATTCAATAGAAAGGTAAAAATTCCAGAGATTCAGAGAAAGAGGAAGAAAGTTCTCTTTTCATTCATAAAATGGTATAACATAACATAACCAAGAAGAAGACAATGGCAGTCTTCAATAATACCCTGAGGAGAGATGATGACATCATCACACTTGAAAGAAACAAAAGAAAATAAAAGAAAATAAGAAAAGAAAGAGACTTGCGCAAGATGGCCTCGGGATTTGTGCACAAGGAATGTGCGCACTAATCCCAAAGGTAAGAACCTATTTATTCTTTAAGTTGTGGGCCCCCCTTTCTTCATTACGTATTTCTTAAAAAAAAAATGGGCCTCTTTATACTTTTAATACTCTTTTAATTAACTTGGGCCCCTCTAAACTTCAAAAGCTCTTTTGTTTCCTCCCATATGACACTTCCCAATGTGGGCCCTTCAAGATGATTGCGCACATGGGACCTTCCATTCTCTAGAGATGAGATTCTGCAAAATCTAGCTGTCGGATGCTCTCGTGGCAGTGAACCAATGGTGGATTTGCAATTTCTTCACGATCAAAGCCTGGGTATGAATTGTCCAACAATAACGCGGCTTGATCAATGATCCTGCACCTTGATCTTTGAGACCTTCTAAGAATGAGGGGGATCAGATCTGATGTCTCTATCACATACTTTTGTAATAGCTTATTTCTTCTCCCTTGGCTGAGCATCTCCTATTAGATTTAATATCTATATGGTGGCTTTTTGTGATCAATGGTAAGTAAATCTCTACTTTCCCCGTTGTTTGAGTGGAATTTTTGTTTGATTTGAAGATTTGGCATATTGGGCGTCACAGCCCAAATTCCAGGTCCTTGTTGGAATCCAGGTTGTGACTCGTAGGCATAGATCACTAGGGATGGATGCACACTAGGGTGAGAAGGGGCAATTGCCCCTTTTCACTTTTTTTGAAATTCTCATATGGGTATAAGGCTTTTAGATTCTTTTTATGGGTAATGTTATCTTTTTACTACTTTTGCCCCTCCTCACTTTTTTGCTACAATTAAGTAATTGCGGCAAAATTGTCTTTTTTATTTCTTCAAAAGTAGGCCATGGTTTGACTCTCCTTATACGGCAATATCATCTCCTCTTTTTTCTCTTTTTTTTGCTTATTTCTCTATTGGCTTCCATATACCTTTTCTTTTTTGCATGTCCACCATTGATTATTGTGTTCTTCTGCATTCTTCAACACTTAAACTCATTTGTATTCGCAAATACAACTATATAGGTAATTCAAAAAACCCGTCTGCCTTTTGTTTCTTTTTATTTTTTTTAATTGAGTTCAATGGATGCCTCTCTAATGAGTATATTAAAATGCTTATATTAATCTTTTTCATATTATTTGTTATTTTTTTCAAATACAATTACTTTTTGATGTTATTTATTTTTTCTTTATTTTATGTTGCGAGGAAAATTTTTTTTGTTACTATGTTATTTAAAAATCTATGAAGAAGATTAATTTTGATTACATTGCATTGGAGAGGGCTATGCATCTATAGTGAAGCAATTATGCAATGCTTCCAAAACACGAAAATGCGTTGAGACCAATTGTAAAAAAGATCGTTTTTTATGTAATCGAGTAGCTAATTGATATACAAGTGTTTATGTTAATATAACTTAGTTACTTTATTATACATCTTTATTTATTGAAGGTTTTATTCCATCTTTACCCACTTTGGAAGAAATTTCTGGCTTTGTTACTGTAGATCAGCATGCATAAATGAAATAGAATTTCACATCAGGCGTAGACATTATCTACTAAAATCATCTTTCAGTTTAACTTCCAAGCCAATAATAAGAGTGACAATGTCTCAATATTAAAAGCAATCCCATAATATAATCACCATGTAAGGTTTTCAAAAAATAAAAGAAGAAATAAATAAAATTCTACTATGGGGCTATTCCCACAACCCACTGAGTCTTGTTATCACACTCTCTTTAGCCATGCATGCCAAAATCTATAGTCTAATTATTGCCGTACTCTTGCCCTCCCATATTCCAATTACTTGAAGGGGGCAATCCAACATCGGTATACATTGATAAATGAATTCCCTATTCTAGAACATGTAGCATAGCAATAAAAAAACACCAATCCATTCTATGAAAATCAGCAACATAACTTAAACTCTAATAACCTTGAACCAACCTGGTGGGCCAACCTGGCATAGATGGCCACACATTTGGCCAACCTAGTTCAAGGTTGGATTGGGTTGCTGGGCCAAGACTTTCAGGTCTCTATTAGGCAGTAGAAACTTGACCCAAGACCCATTTGTAGTGCTTGTATAGTGATGCAGTCTAGGCCCTAAAAGTAGTCCTTCTTCAAATTAGATTAGGATTATCTTATTTTTATTAGTAGATTTCTAATTACATTGTTATTAGGGAAGTTTCTATTCATAGCTTAGGGCTTTCTTAGACATTAAGTTTGTTTTTACTATATATATGGTATTGTAGAGAAGAGATTCTCATACTTGATTGATTAATAGAATTGGATTTTATCCCCGAGAGGTACATCCTCGTGTGTGTTGAAGTCTTTTTGATGATTCGAAGTGTCCTTGGACACGTGGTTAGGCACTCTTACGCAAGCCTAACCATAGGGCCTGCATCAGTTTGGTATTAGTGTTACACGATCCCTGATCGTCGGCGTGTTACCCACTCTCCCTTTTTTTGTCCATCCAGAAAAGCCATTTTCCCAAAAACCTCTCACCGATTCACCCCTTCCCTCAATCCTTCCAACACAAAACCGATTGTCACCTAGACTCTCGATCCGAAACTATCGATCCCCTGTCCACCACCCACCATTCAAACCCCAGACCTCAGGCCATTGAGACCACACATCCCGCCACCGTCTGCCCCTCTCGACTCCACCCCCTCATCCGGAAACCCCATCAATGTCTCCCTGACAAACTAGAGGCTCAAACCCATCCTCTGTTCAAAAACGAGGGAAGATGAAGACGAGGAGCTGCGGAGAAGTAGAGACGCGAAAGAAAGAGACAGAGATAGAGGAAGCGTACCTGGAATCCATCGCAGTCGTCGGAATCGCTACCATTGTTGTCAGCTAAGCGCCAAATCGCGAGCACCAGCCTAGCCGCCGAAGCCATCTGTTGCCACCTTCCTTCTCACCGTCAACCTTACATGCTTCATCACCCCTTTTGCCTAACCCGCCGTTTGCCATTGTTGGAGCTCTGGCATCAAATGTCTTCTTCCCAGCGTCGAAGTATAACCCTCTCCTTGTCATCCAGAAAGCAACTACAGCTTTTCCTTTTCGCTTCCTTTTCTTGCATAGGGTCCAAGGCACAAGAAGACTTTAGAGTTGGGTCAAGTTAGGTTCTGCGATTGCTGGACCTGCGTTCAGGTTCAACTCGAACCCGACCCAATAAGAGCTCAAGCATTCTTGCTGACATCATTCCCTATCAGCTTAAGTCTATTTTAGAAAATCAAGGGTCAGAATTTATTTTTGCAATATCGGCATCAATTGTGCTTCGATTTCAAATCCATTTCCACCAGCGTGTTTTTGAAGTGTAGATTTGCACGTCAGGTCAATTAGATTTAAATTTTGCATTAAAAAAAATGCCTCCTAAGAAGCAAGTTGAGGTTAATCTTCATCTTCTTCACTTGAAGATTTTGCTAGTGCCATTAGAGAATTATCTGTAAAAATTGATGGCATACACACCACCCTGTAACAATTGTACACTAGAGTGATACATTTGGAAAATAATCAGTGTGTATCACAACTGTGATGATAGTGCAAATATTCGGAATCAACGAGATCCACCAGTTAATAATCTTGATCGAGATTTAGGGATTAAAATCGTGATTCCCAAATATGATGGAAAATTGCAGTCCGCTGAATTCATGGATTTGTTAGTGTTGTAGGGAATATTTTCGCACACAAGCCAATGACTGAGCACCATAAAGTCATACTGATTGTTACTAGATTCCGTAATTATGCTGCAATTTGGTGGGCTGAATTGCAAAGAAAACGGAGGAATCAGAATATGGACTCTGTTGGAACATGGACTGAGATGAAAAATATTTTGAAACAAAAATTCCTCTCTGTCAACTATGCAAGAGATCTACGTTCCAGCTTTTAAAACTTGAAACAAAGGTCCACGACAGTTGTTGATTATGCAGAGGAATTTTTGACTCTGTAAGCCCGTTGTGGCTTGAATGAAGATGATGATGTGGTAGTTGATAAATTTTTTTATGGGTTGCGAATAGACATTCAGCATATCGTTACCTTCCAACATTTTGATAATGTCGATGAACTCATCCAACATGCTGTTAAAGCTGAGGGAATTGCAAATCGTCATGTACAAAAATCCAAATGGGTTCCACCAAAGAATTCATCTCTACAAGAAGCCAAATCAAATGGACAGATTTTTGCTAAGACTGAAGGTCAAAATAAGATGGTTTGTTTTCATTGTCAACAGCACAGGCATCGTGCAGTAGAATGTCCAAAGCGAATACATCTGATTGAGATTAAAGGTGCTGATAAAAATATCCCAGATGATAACTAAGGGTACTGTCACTGATTCCAAGGATATTGACAATGAGGAACTTACTAAATATATGTAGATACCACAGGTGAAGCTTTTATTGTCATCAAGGAAGCTTCACCAACTGTTGAGAATAAATGGTTGAGAAAAAATATCTTCCGCTCCGCGGCCACACTTCAGGGGCAAAATTGCACAGTTATTGACGGTGGAAGTTATGAAAATCTCATCTTCCAAGCTCTTGTTGATTGCCTCCAGTTAAAATTTTGAAGCACAACCGCCCTTATTTTGTCAAGTTGCTGATGCATGGTGATCACGCACATGTTCGACATACTTGCAAAGTTACTTTTGCCATTGGTGAGACTTACAAACTACAAAGATACAATCTAGTGTGATGTGTTACCTATGGATAGTAGTGATATCTTATTAGGCCGTCCATGGGTGTATGACAAAAATGGAACTCATGGTATGTGCGACAATACCTATACATTCATGCATGGTGGACAATAAGTTACTCTTCATCCCGAGGAACATAACCGCCAAAGAAGAATTCCTGTAACGCTGCCACAAAGGAAGTCCTTCATGTTCACCACATTTACATAGGCAATCCGAAGCAGACTCGAGTTCGATGACGAACTCTTCTTTCAACTCAGGGAGGATGATGCAGTCTAGGCCCTAAAAGCAGTCCTCCTTCAAATTAGATTATTAAGATTATCTTATTTTTATTAGTAGATTTCTAATTGCATTGTTATTAGGGAAGTTTCTATTAATAGCTTAGTGTTTTGTTTAAACATTAAGTTTGCTTTTACTATATATGTGGTATTATAGAGAAGAGATTCTCAGATTTGATTGATTAATAGAATTGGGTTTTATCCCGAAGAGGTGCGTTCTCATGTGTGTTAAAGTCTTCTTGACGATTCGAAGTGTCTTTGGACACCTGCTTAGGCACTCTTACGCAAGCCCTAACCCTAGGGCCTGCATCATATAGTTTTCCAAAGGAGTCTCCTTGTTGCACACTAATAAGTGTGACTTCGTAACTTCCCATGTGATCTTGTGACTACCCATGTGACCTTGTAGCTGCTGCATGTGACTCTTCAATAAAGAGAAATGTCTAGTTCCCTAAAAAGACTCGTCATTGCACACCAATAGCTGTGACCTTCTAGCTTCCCCATGTGACACTTCTAAGAAGAGAAATCCAATTGGGACTACTCCACTGGACGTCCAAGCCTCGTTTATAAAGAGGACCCCTCTCTTCTTTGGATACTTTTCATAGATTAAGAGAGGCTGTACCATTTGATATTAGAAGCAAAGAATCGCAACGAAAAGCAGTCAGCTTAGTGGATGTCTAACTTGAGATCACTCATGGCACAAGCAAAGATTATATATTCAAGGTGAGTAGAACTTCTCAACATGCAAGGAAATATGTTTATGATTGTAGGATTGACCTTTGAGAATTATTCTATTGAAGGAATATGTGACTGAATCAATGAATGTCTTATTGTCGACATGTCGGTTCCTTGGGTAGAAGCATATTCAAGCTTTGATGATGGGTTCTGTTAATGCAACTCTTCCACAGTTTAATGTAAATATTTGGAAACTGTTTTAGAACCTACTGTTTAGAGATTAAAAGAGAAATACAACTGAAACTAGGATTTTCCAGTATGAGAATAGTTTTGATTGGGCCTGTTGATTAGAACTCTGTACTCCAGTAGTCATCCAATTATCCATCTTTTGAAACGACCCAAGAATCTGGAACTCTTCAAATTCTTAAGACGTTAACAAGTTTATAAAACAATGACATTCATAAGTAAAATTCCAAGAGCATTAGTCTAAGCGTATATTAAAATTTAAATCTCAACATCAGTGTCTCAAAAAGTCATTAAAGTTTCAACTAGAATGAACATCTTTTAATTTGATCGAGACGAAGATTTTCAAAATATGGGCTGGTCCCCATAAAAAATATAGGATGTTCTTTGTTTTTTCAGTTAGCCATGCATGCCAAAGTCTATAGGTTGATCTCCGTCATTCTCAAATCCCACTACAAATGCGTTATCAGTAGTGGGGTTAACCACTGGGCAGTAACATTGGTGAGTTGAATTTCTAAATCAAAGAAATTATCAAGCATTAAATAAGTTTAATGTCATTCTCATAGAAACATGAAAGGTATGCCACATTTTATTGGTGTGATTGACCTATCAATTCTTTCCCGAATATTCTTCCTCATCAATGTACTCGTTGATTCATATACTCCATGGGGGAGTTCAAAAGTATATAGGCTCTCCTCAAAAGGAAAGTTCGTAGGCTTACCCCGAAAGAAAAGTTCATAATCACATGCAACAACATGGCTTGCCGTACTACCATAATTGCTATCATATAGTTCTACAAGGGAAATTCATATTCTTGTTGAGCTCGTGATAGGTCTGTCACCAATCTTAATTCAAGCAGTTCTTATACTTCCACGAGGGAAGTTCACATTCTTGTCGTGACAAGTCTACCACCAATCTTAGTTCATAGTAGTTCTTATGTTTCCATAAGGGAAATTCATATTCTTGTTGCGGCAAGGCTGCCACCAATCTTAGTTCATAGTGGTTCTTATGTTTCCACAAGGGAAATTCATTTTCTTGTTGTGACAAGGTTGCCACCAATTTTAGTTCATAATAGTTCTTATGTTTCCACAAGGGAAATTTATATTCTTGTTGTGACAAGGCTACCACCAATCTTAGTTCAAGGTCAAATCCAATACCAGTGGAAAACAGACACTTCATAACAAATCGTAATTCAGATTTCATTTTAGCTCATAGGTTCCCTAATAAGTATCATCACATCTTCCATTGGCCAGTTCCACATACTTGAGTTAAAATCTCATCGACTCCAAGTCGTAATTGGTACCCCAAATATGTGACATTGACCATTTCTTTGGCGTTCTAACCAGTTAGAGTGAACACCGGGCTCATATTACATCCGCTAACTTGGACCCAACAATATGTTCAAGTGATATTAATCCTGAATTGTAAAATCAAAGTTAAGAGTACTAGTAGTGAATATATTGAACAGAAACATAATGGCAAATACAGTATTGCTACCTATCTTGATCATGTGTTCTTAATACATAAGTGAGTAAGAGGGCTTTCTTAGATATTATCCTGCAATACTCATAAGGTTACAACATGATATTACATTAACTGAACTTTTCACAGTTAATTATTATCAGGGAAGCTCACAATTCTGGTTAATTGTTAGGGAAGTATTAATTAATCCTGTTGACTCCTTTAACTACTTAATGAACCATCAAAGGAGGGATTAGTAATTCTTGTGACCTAGAGGCTTCTATATAAATATTTGGTGATATGTAAATATAAATAGTTCCACATAACAACAAGAAGGAATGTTTCAATAGAACCTGAGACTAAGGAAGGGTCTCACACCTAGCCCCATTTAAACCTTTTGGATGGAAGGCTTCAATGGTTTAATCTTAATGGGTCCACCACCCTTATGGTCACCCACCAGTCCCCTTTCAGATGTGGGGACATGATCCTAGATCAAGTGGGCCACATGGGCCCCACAACCACAAACAATCAAGCCTCTTTTTGACAACTTAAACTAGGAATTTCCAATTTCTGAATTTCTTTTGCCCAATATTCCTCTCCATTCTTTAATGCATACAATCCTCAATTAACTTCTGAATCACAGAATCCAGTTATACCATTATATACACACATTAAATGGAATTTTAATCTTCCTTTCCCATAACAGAAGGGTTGGCAGTTCATTCCTTTGCAACTGTCAAACCTGATGTTGGATAATGGGCCCTCCAATGGTCCAAATAAAGGAGGGTTGGGTGGTTCCTAGGTTCCTTCCCAGATGGATTGGCCTTGATGGAGGATTGGATGGCTACCCGAGTATAGAGTTCTAGTCGACAGGCCCAATCAAAACTATGCTTATACAGGAAAATCCTAGTTTGACTTGTATTTCTCTTTTAATCTCTAAACAGTAGGTTATAAAACAGTTTCCAAATATTTACATAAAACTGTGGAAGAGTTACATTAACAGAACTTCTACCCCAAGGAACAGACATGTCGACAATAAGACATTCATTGATTCAGTCACATATTCCTTCAATAGAAGAATTCTCAAAGGTCAATCCTACAATCAGAAACACATTTCCTTGCATGTTGAGAAGTTCTACTCACCTTGAATATGTAATTGTTGCTTGTGCCGTGAGTGGTCTCAAGCATAGATGAAAATAGCTACGTAGCAGCCGCTATATCGGGCGTAGCGGCCGCTACCGCTACGCTAAATTGAAGATAGCGCCGCTATCTTCCCTAGCGGCCACTACGGGACTGCTACAATCTGCTACGGCCGCTACGAGACCGCTACGACCACTACAGATTGTGAATGATGATTGCTTTTTAAAAAAAATTGAAGTACATATTAAAGCTTATTTTTTTACTTTTTCTCTTCAAATAACATTTTTACTCAATTTTTCTACCCTTCTTCTATATTTCAAAGAACACCAAAATACATAGGATCCCCCTTATATCTTTAAAAGAACACCAAAGCACGTAAGATCTCGCTGAATTGAAGTTGATGCAAAGAGTTCCTCTCAAGTGGAGTGTTTTTATGGAGCTATTAATCATTATGTCATTCAACATTTGTTGTATTAACTGTTCACTATTTAGTGTTTATTATTGCACTCATAAGTTCCAACTTTTAAATCTTGATTCTTGACTTTAAGTTCAATACATTGTTTATTTTGTTGATATTACTTCATCACAGTTTTTTTAATAAGCCTTTCATTAGTTAAGTTAACATAACAACATGAATACATGTAAAAAAAATGATCATTACTATTATTTTCTATTAATACAGCGATACAGGACCTCATGCAATGAGGGGACCGCAACAACCTTTTATCTTAATTACTTTTGCAAGAAAATCATATATTCTATCATTTTATAATATTTAGGATTTTCTAAATTTTTTTTTAGAATTTTTTGATAATTATTTCAAATCACACCGCTACGCCGCTACGTAGTGTTTCGACGGCGGGCCGCTACGCTTGCCGCTACGGCTATTTTTATCCTTGGTTTCGTGTTAGACATCCACCAAGCCAACTGCTCTTTGTTGCGATTCTCGGCTTCTAATATCAAACGGTACAACCTCTCTTAGTCTATGAAAAGTATCCAAAGAAGAGAGTGGTCCTCTTTATAAACTAGGCTTGGACGTCCAGTGGAGTAGTCCCAATTGGATTTCTTTTCTTTGAAGAGTCACATGGGGAGGCTAGGAGGTCACACCTGTTGGTGTGCAATGGGGAGTCTTCTTAGGGAACTAAACATTTCTCTTCATTAGAGAGTCACATGGGGAAGCCACAAGGTCACATGGGAAGTCACAAAGTTGCATGGGAAGTCACAAAGTCACGCCTATTGGTGTGCAATGAGGAGACTCCTTTGGCAAACTATACAGTCACTACAGATGGGTCTTGGGTCAAGTTTCTACTACCTAATAAAGACCTGAAAGTCTTAGCCCAGCAGCTGAATCCAACCTTGAACTAGGTTGGCCGAATGTGGGGCCATCTATACCAGGTTGGCCTTCCGGGTTGGTTCAGGGTTATTACATAAACCATGTCTTCAAATTATTAGAATTTAAATTTTAGTTTTTTTTCCAGCCCATGGTCCATCTCTTAACTACTTCCTAAACACCTATCCACAACACTGTGCCACCAAAGCATCGCTACACAACTCATAATAAAGATGCTATTCAGGCATGCATTTACATCCATCCTATCCCTCAAGGACTTTGTCAATCTCAATGGCCCTCTTAAGCCCATATCCATCTCACGCATATGATACACATACAGTTCTTGACCATAATGTCCATAATCATCACATCATCGATATAATGCCAAGAATAAGGTTGTCACCTCACACTGTGCCAGTAGTTAAGAGCACCATGGTTTATTTAATTCATCATATCTCCATTAAACCAAGTAGGTTTTGTGAACATTCGTACATAACAGATAACAACATCATTCTCATAGAATTCCACATCCCTTGATTCAGATATGCAATTTATCCCGTACTTTTTTCTTGAAAACAGTAAATTTTATTTTCATAGAAAAGAAAAACAAAACATAGCAAAGAAATTGCTCAAACTATGACATAAATCAATCATCATTATCATCATCATCATCAAAGCTTTATTCCAACCATGTTGGGGTCGGCTACATGAATTCTGTTTGTCCATTCTGTTTTATTTTGAGCCAAATCCTTCGATAAATTAAACTTCTTCAAATCTGAATTAGTGACTTTCATCAATGTTTTTTTCGACCTACCCCTACCTCTTTATAGGCCATTCACCTGTATAGCCAAACTTTTTCTCATTGGTGCCATTACTGGCCTATGCTCAACATGCCCAAACCATCTTAAACGAGTTTCTCTAGTCTTATCCCCTATTGGTGCTACCTTTAAATGCTCTTGAAATCGCTCATTTCGAATTTTATGTTTCCAAGTTTTACCACACATCTACCTAAGCATTCTCATTTTTGCTACATCCATCTTATGAATATGCGTCTTTTTGATTGGCCAACTTTCTGCTCTATATATCATAGCTGGTGTAACTACTGTCCTGTAAATTTGTTCTTCAATTTCGTTGGCATTCGTCTGTCACAAAGCACTCCAAAAGCTAGTCTCCACTTTAGCCATCCAGCTTTTATTCTATGCTCCGCATCTTCATTAATCTCCCCATCCTTACTAATCATCGAGCTTAGGTACCGAAAAGAATCTCTACGTGATATCTCATGGGTTTTAATTTTGACAGTAGTTTCAACACTTTGTATATGTCCACTAAAGTTGCAATCTATATATTCTGTCTTTGTTTGACTTATTTTAAAGCCTCTAGATTCTAATGCCCTTCGCCATCTCTCAAGCTTTGTATTTACACCATCTCTTGATTCATCTACCAATATTATATCATATGCAAACAACATACACTATGGTACTTCTTCTTGAATATGTACAGTTAACTCATCCATAATTAATGCAAAGAGATAAGGGCTTAAGGTTGATCCTTGATGTAAACTTATAGTCATGGGGAATCCACTCGTTTCTCTATATGTGGTTCTCACACTTGTTTCTGCTCCTTCATATATATCCTTAAAAATTTCAATGTAACCTCTGGGGACATTCCTTTTCTTTAAAACCCACCAAATTAAATTCCTCGGTACCCTATCATAGGATTTTTCCAAATCGAAAAAGACTATATGTAGATTTTTCCTCTTTGCTCGATATTTTTTCATTAATTGCCTAAGTGAAAAGATAGCTCTCATAGTTGATCTCCCTGGCTTAAAACTAAATTGATTTTAAGAGATTTTGGTCTTCTTTCTCAGTCTTTGCTCCATTATTCTCCCCCATAACTTCAGAGTATGACTCATAAGTTTAATCCCTCGATAGTTGGTACAATTTTGTATATCCTCTCTTATTCTTATACATGGGTGCTACAATGCTTCTTCTCCATTCATCCGGCATTTTCTTTGTCACGAGTATCTTATTGAATAGTCTACATAATCAACTCACCCCAACCTCTCTTAAGCATTTCCATACCTCTATCGGAATACCATTTGGGCTTGTTGTCTTTCGTCTTCATTCGCTTTAATATTTCATTCACTTCCACCGTTCTAACTCTACGGAGAAAAGTATGTTCTAGTGATGAAGTATCCTCCTTAACTCTTGTATCTCCCAAATGTTCTTCATTTAGAAGTTTGTGAAAATATTCCTTCCACCTTTCTTTAATATCGTTGTCCTTCACTAGAATATTTTCCTCATTGTCCTTGATACATTTGACATGATCTAAGTCCCTACTTTTCTTTTCTCTTATTTTTGCAAGCTTAAAAACTAACATTTTTTCCTTCTCTTATTCCCAACCTATTATAGAGGTCATCGTATGCTTTGAACTTTGCAGTACTTACTACTTTCTTAGCTTCTTTCTTTGCCTTCTTATACAGTTCAAAATTTTTCATACTCTTAGTCCCCTGCCAAACTTTGTAGCAATATCTTTTTTGTCAAATAACTTCCTGAACCTCCACACTCCACCACCATATTTCTTTATTAATATGTCTCTTTCCTTTTGATTCTTCAAGTACTTCCTTTGCAACATTCCTAATGCAATTAGCCATTTGATTCCACATTACTGTAGTTTCTCCTTCAATATGCCATTCTCCATTCTCAATCATTTTGTCCTTAAATATATTTGCTCTTTCCCCCTTCAAATCTCTCCACCTTGTTTTAGGGTCCATTTTGTTTACTACCGCTCTCTTTCTACTTCTAATGCAAATATGTAAAACTCCGAGCCTATGTTGCATAGCCTATGACAGAACTCAAATGAAACAAAAAAGAAGAAAACATCTACTAAACATAAAAAAGAATAGAAGTGCGTGAAACTCCCTTGTTTGCAAGAGCATCTGCCATAGCATTTGCCTCCTTAAGAACATGATGAAAAGAGGCTCCAAGCTGATTAGAAATAATCTGCTCTTCCTCCACCAAGTCTCTCAATCTCCAAGGGTGATGCAGTTCTGATTTGATACAATTGGACTTTCTAGGGCCCAAATAACCAAAACCAAAATCCCAGCACTAAGCCACTTTGTAGTGAAGAAAAAAAGAAATCCAGAATTAAAACGGTGAAGGAACAATGCTAAAAACACCAAACTCACCTTAGAAGTGTTCTCAATCTTCTACTATCCATACTATACCAAAGAAAGAGGAAGAAAACTCATAAAATCACTGGTTTTATTAAATTTTAAAACTGGTACTGTAGCTGCTACAGTATTGACGAAAATTGTCCCTTAAATAATGCTAAAAAATCACTCCAAAACCCGACTAATCTTTCCCTAATATATTCCTAACACAAATAGAGGTCTTAACCTTAGTTTCTAATCCAAAAAAATCACAACTACTAAAAATAACAGAGAAAATTGGATCTGATCTCAAATTTGAACGTCTCAGCAGTATTTTGCAAATCAAGCTGTGGGGCCCACATGGTCCACCTTTTCATGAAATTGATCACATGATCTAATGGTGGACTCTTGGTCGATCCCGTTTGTGCTTGCTTTGTTTGATTTTTTTCAGATCTGGCCCACCAAGTTGTAGTTCAAAAACAGTTGCACATGAGATCTTTATTTCTGCTATGAGTTTCTGGAATATTTACAAATAAGTCCCCATGCTGCTGTTAATTCCCAAAACAGCCCCTGAAATTCATATTTAAGCAAAATTCCAAGCTGTTTGGGCCCAAGTTTTCAATTAAAGCTTGTCAGGACCCTTACGGACCATCGTGGAATGCTTGAATTGATCCATGAAGGATTTAACCAATTCAAACTTATGATTAAAAACGAACTCTACATCAAAGGATAAGAAGCTCTTCCAGAGGCCCATTAAACAGCTGAAAAAGAATCACCTTCAAGAATTGCATTGTTACCACCCAATCTAAGCAACTCACTGCAGCCAATCAATAAAGCGTAGACTTTAGCTTCATTTGCAGATAATGAGTCCATAGGCCTAGAATAGTTTTCAATCACGTGAGCCTCACAATCCCAAATTACTCCTCCAATACCACCTCAATGAATATATTGTGAAAATAACTACCATCAAATTTCAACTTGAGAAGCCCAGAAGGACTTTGCCAAAGAGCTCTGTGCAGAACTTTATCATGCCAAGATCCCTTAAGGAAAGGAACCCAAGATCTAATAAGATCATCAAGAGATACCCCAACAAACTCCTTTCGCTTGGCAACCCATTCATACACCATCCAAATAATAGATTGAGCAATGTCCATTATTGATTTGCTTTGATTGCAAAAAACTTTGTTATTCCTTTCCTTCCAAGTCTTCCAACAAGTGGCATAAAGAACTGACTTCCATAAAATCTTGCTAGGAGCAAACTTGCTTCGTAATCTCCATTGAAGAAAAAGATCTTCCAGAGTCTTTGGCATAACCCAGATCATGTCAAACCTATTAATAAGGATAATCCAAACTCTATAAGCGAAATGGCAATGGATCATCAAATGTTACATTGTCTCTTCATCTCTCAAACATAAAGGGCAACTGTTAATTATAACATGATTTCTGTTTTGTAAATTATCAATGGTTAAGATTTTATGCTACTTAGCCACCCAGCAAAAGGCCAAAACTCTAGGAGGAACATAGCAAAACCCAAAAGCTGTACCCACCTTCCATTGTAACATCTGAAGCAACCAAAACCTTGTAAAAAGACATAACTGAGAAATGACCTTTCACTTTTGGTTTTGAAATCCTAACATTAGATTTGCCATCTGACAAAAAACACTTTTCAAGACAACCAAGTAAATGAGCAAAGTCAGCAATTTCAGCATCCATCAAATTTCTCCAAAGAGAAAAATCCCAAACTACTCCATTTGCTGCTGAACAAAAAAATTTTGCTACTAAAGCATCTTGTCTCAAATCCAACCTATACAGAGAAGGAAATTGCTGAAGTTTTGGTTTCATAGCATAGGATTAATTACAATAGCTGAACCCTTTCCATATTCATAACATTTTATTAGTTCATCATCATGTGGTAACGTTATGGCAAAACATATAACTCATTACCACCCATCAACGAACAAGATAGTGGCTGCTACGCTTTATCGGCCGTAGCGGCTGGCATTGTCACGCTACGGAGATGCTAGCGCCACTAACACCCGTACTGGGGCCTAGCAGCCACTACATAGCTGCTGGCCTTTTAAAAGTCCATTGACGCCCACTCTTCTTTCTTTTTTGATCAAACACCTCCTATCTCTATCTTTTCCTTTTCCTTTTCACCGTTTTTTGGTCCTACCTCCTTCCTCCTTCAAATCAAAGGCAAAAAAGGTCAAAAAACACATTAAGATCTACAAATCTAGATCGTTCAGCTTCTTTGGAGTGAAAAGGCATCTCTCAAAAAGTATTTTTTATTTGATTTTTTTAGGTCTATGGTTCTATTTCTCTTTTCTCCTTTATGAATCTTTTGGAAATGGTTTGTAAGTGATAGATCTATGTTTCCCATAGATCAAACCCCCATTTTCTATGGTTTATTTATTTATTATTTATTATTTATTCTCGGATTTTTTTATTTTTTGAAAAATTTTTTTTCTTGAAGAAACATCAACCAAATCACTTAAAAATTACTCCCAAGTGTTAGATCTATGAATCCCATGAATGAATCACACTTTCTTTCTTCTTTATTTGATTTTTTTTAAATTTATATGTTCATATTAATAGGACTTTTTGAAAAAAATAAAATTTATTTAAATTTCGCCAACTAAATCACTTAAAATCACTCCCAAGTAACCTAGATCTATCATTCTCATATATCAAACTCCCATTTTTTTTGTTTTGTATTTATTTATTATTTATTATTCTCGAATTTTTTTAAAATTTTTTTAAAAAAATTTTTCTTTAAGAAATGCCAACCAAATTGTTTGAAAATCACTCCCAAGTGTTAAATCTATGAATTCCATGAATGAATCACACCTTCTTTCTTATTTTTTTGAATTTATTTAATTTTTTATGTTCATATTAATTGGAGTTTTTGAAAAATTTTTTTTATTTAAATGTGGTCAACAAAATCACTTAAAATCACTAAAAATCACTCCCAAGTAGTTAGATCTATAATTCTCATAGATCAAACCCCCATTTTTATGGGTTATTTATTTATTTATTTATTTATTTTTTATTCTTGGATATTTTTAAATTTTTCAAAAAAAATTTTTTTTCTTGAAAAACCACCAACCAAATTGCTTGAAAATCACTCCTAAGTGTTAGATCTATGAATCCCATGGATGAATCACACTTTCTTTTTTTTTTTTGAATTTATTTAATTTTTTATGTTTATAGTTCATACTTCATATGCCATATCAATAGGTTTTTTTGATAAAAAAAATTATTTAAATGTGGTCAACTAAGTCATATATGTAGGTCTTTATTGTGTGGCTCAAAGTTCAACTTCTCTCATCATTTGTGATTTGCTAAGAATTAAGATGGCGCGTGATGTAGATCCTGCATGGGCATACGGTGTAGCAGTTGATGGATATAAATCAAAAATAAAATGTAATTTGTGCGGTAAAATCACAAATGCGGGCATTACAAGATTCAAGTAGCATTTGGCTTACGTTTCAGGCAATGTGGCAGGATGTACAGTTGCATCAAAAGAGCGTAGAAAAGAGATGAAAAAGTTTCTGAATAAAGGAAAAAAAAAGAAAAGTAGAGATCAAAGAAAAAGAAGTGAAGAAGTTGATGTTGCCGCTTTGAGGTCTTTGGGGACCGAATTCTTTCTAATTTTGATGATGAGGGTGATGACCTAGAAATGGAAGCTGCAAGAAGAGAGTCACTTATGACGGCACAAATGGATGAAATGTGAAGAGGTACTGGTGGATACTTTGAATCAGGGGGCTCATCTAGGGGACAGGGCTCATCTAGGGGTAAAGGTATAGCTGGAGCAATGCGTCGAGCATTTAGCACTCGACAACAGGAGGATGATATTGAGATTATTTCTTCTCGTAAAGCATTACGGACTCCTAGTAGTGCTATACCTGGTCTAATTGATCCTCTAGCACATAGAAATGAGTCGGCTAAATAGCCTAAAATATCAAAGTTGTTTTAAGGGGGCCTTGAAAAGTGCAAGAGACAAATTAGCCTCAGCTACAACAAAGTGGCTAATTCACAAGAACAGACCCCCTCAAGCGTGGATTCTCCTTACTTTCAAACTATACTAGATGTTGCAGTTACCCTGATTCTGGTTTAACAACGCCTTCTGTTTATGGTGTGGGGACTAAGTATTTAGAAATTGAGTGTGAAGACATAGAGAGTTGGATAGTTACTTTTAAAGGTGTATGGGAGGAGAGGGGAGTCACAATTATGTGTGACGGATGGACGAGCAGCACACAAACACAGTTAATAAATTTTTTAGTGTATTCAGCCGTTGGGACCGTCTTTGTTCAGACCATTAATATATCTTAATAGTTACGGACTGCAAAATATGTGTACAACCTCATGGATAAAGTTGTTGAAAGTGTTGGTGAGGAAAATGTTGTACAAATTATTACAAATAATGGTGCCAATTTTAAGAAAGCCGGGAAGTTGTTAATGGAAAAGAGAAATAACTTGTTTTGGACACCATGTGCGGCTCATTGTATAGATTTAATGTTGGAGGACATCGGAAAGAGGAAAAATGTGAAAACTGTTATCATATCTTGTAGAAGCATCATGAGATTTATTTATGATCACTCATGGTTGCTGGCATTAATGGTTGGTGCATCCAGTTGCAATAAGGTTTGCCACCCACTTCATTGCCATGGATAGCCTTGTGCAATATAGAAATGAGTTGATTCAGATGTTTGCATCAGAACAATGGCTTAATTCAAAATGGGAAATAGCAACGAGTGGTCTTGGCTTTGATGTCCCCAATCTTGTTAGAGATAATAAATTTTGGTCCAAAGTTAGAAATATTTTGAAGGTCTTTGAGCCCTTAGTGATAGTGTTGCGGCTTGTAGATAATGATGATAAACCGACAATGGGCTATATTTATAAGGCAATGGATCGAGCAAAACTAGCAATACAAGAAAATTGCAGGTATTATCAAGAATTCTTGCAAATAATTGATGTTCGATGGAATGATCAACTACACTATCCATTGCATGTTGCAGGTGAAATAAATTTTTACACTACTGGTCTATGATTTTATAAGAGTTTCACTTTTATTTTGTATTGTATAGAGATGTACTCATGCAAATTTGACATTTGAATTGTAGGATATTTTTTAAACCCTCAATTCTACTATATGAACGAGAAACAACATACAAAAGCAATTGATACCGAGTTACGAGTAGAATTGAAGGAGGTGTTGAAGAAAGTAATTCCTAATCCCCAATGAACAAGTTTTAGCTTTAAAAGAAGTAAGTGACATGTCATATATGATATAACGTTCATTATATTTTAAATGTGTTGTGATTTTTACCTAAGTTGTGATAAATTTAAAATGATTTGTATTTTGCATATGGTAGATTTCTATATACACAATGAGACGAGGGACTTTTGCAGACCTGTTGGCAATTAGATCAATAACCAGCTTCATCTCCTGGTATAAATAGTTTTAACATAGTCACGTACTAGTTTTAAGTTTATCTATGTTATCTACTATGGAATGGGGATTGTGGATGACTATTTTTTTATGTTCATTTTTTTTTTCCAATTTTAGCCGAGTGGTGGATCAATTTTGGAGAAAGTGCTCCACACTTGAGAATTGTTGCCGTTCTGGTCCTTAGCCAAACAACGTCTTCATCGAATTGTGAAAGAAACTGGAGTACTTTCTCATTAATTCACACAAAATTAAGAAATCGGATAGCAATGCAAAAGCTGAACAAGTTAGTGTATTGTCACTATAATTTGAAGTTGAGAGTTCGAATTAGACAAAGGAGGCAAAAGGATGATCCGAATTATAAGCAAAGGGATGATCCGAATTATTGCCTTACAAATTTGGATAATATCTTTCAGGAAGACGATCTCTTACTTCTATGGTTAGCTGATATAGAAGATCCATTGTTAGATAGAGATGAGAATTTATACCAGGATATGAGAGGAATAATTGAAGAAGACGAAAGAGAAGGAGAAAGTGAGCCTCAGTGATGCAGGCCAGATCCATGATTGGCCAGCTCATTGGACCCAAAGCCAATAAGGCCCTGTAGAGTAGAGTAGATCCTATTACTAGTAGTTGCTTTAGTTGCTTTCTTAATATTTGGCAAGTCTAGTTATGTTTGGTTTAGGACTTCTTATTTGATTTGAATTGGTTGTTTCCTTAGTTAGAAAATATCTTAGTTATAAATAAAGATGTACTCCCTCTTCCTGGGACACACAGACATTGATATTGAATAAGAATTTGAGTTTGGTTTTTAGTTGAGAGAGTTTTGTTTGTCTTTGGTGAGGCACCAAGACATTCTATCCTTAAGCCTTTTGGCTTGGAGATTAGCCTGTTAGCTATTCTTCTTTCCTGGGCTGCTTCAATTGGTATCAGAGTGAAGATCCAATCTTGGATCGTCGTTCGTTTGATTGCCGATTCGAGGTAACGTATCCCTTCCCCGTTTGTTTGGTCTTTGCCAGTCCTCGTTCACCATCTTCCTTTCCTCTACCTCTATCGTTAGCTCCTAGCCAAACCTCTCTGACCCCACCTCTCCACCAAAACCCTCTCCCCCATCCCCTGACCCCTTTGCCAAATCGTAATCCCGACAACTGAAACCTTCATCTCTTCCTTCACCCAACCCTTAACACTCGACAGATCCCCGTAGACGATTGCCTCTCCTCCCCCTTGACCAAACACATTTGATAAGAACCCTCCCTCTTTCGGAGTCCCAACCCCCTTAAACCTTAACGCCATCCACCGGAAACCCTCCACCAACCCTCAATCCTCTCGCCAGAGCCCCTGTCCCAACGAAACCCTTCCCAACCTCATTCTTGCCCACAGAAACCCTAAGCCCGCACTTTGCGGAACCAAATCCATCCAAATGCCATCCCCAACATTGCTGTAACCAACACACCACCATCCCAGCCTCTGATCTAGCCGTAACCCTTTCTGCTCATCAATCCCCCACACCCAGAGAACAAAAGAAAAAAATGAAAAGAAGTAAAAGAGAAAGTAGAAACAGAAGGGAGGAGAGAGATCGAAGACGTACTTGTGCCGGTTGCCGAGCGCCTTCCCGTCGACATCAGCTTCGTCATCGACCATAGTCGTTGTCGTTGTTCACCCAGCAACGCAACTCCTCGTTGCACGCCAGCTGCCTGCGGCTCATCACCACCAGCAAGCCCCCTTCCTCCACTTCTACTATCGTAACAGCAGCTGCAAGCCCTCTTCACCCTCTCGTCAAGCAGATAAACATCATTCTCCTTTTTCCTCTCTTTCCTTTCATTATTGTAGCAAGAGAGAAGACCTCCCCTTTTCTCTCTTTCCTTTCATTACTGTAGCAAGAGAGGACCTTATTAAGCAGTTGGGCCGAAACTGTTGACTTGAGTCTCACCCGAGATCAAACCCATATTGGGTTTAGTCCGGATTTGACCTGACCCCAACCCAGGATCACAGCAGCACAAAAAATAAAAAAAAAGGGTATTAAAGGCTGTTGTTCAATATCAGACAGTCCAAATCCATTTTCAGGCAATTTAATTTTGCAATTCTTTCTTCTAATTTAACATGAGACACATTGAAAGTTTTATGTATGAGTTTTGATATGGAAATCAGTATTTTGCAAAAAAGTTCTACTTTGAGCAGCACATTAATTTCACACAATCTCATTTGACTGTTGATGGATAAACCCGCCGATATCAAGAGTTGGAAAGTCTATGTGGCTTATGGGAGTGTGATAGGAATGATGAACAATGTTATATCAGGGGTCTAAGGCCAAATGTGCGAGCAAAGGTGAAGTTTTGTGACACCATTTATGATGCCTACTTAAAAGTTATTTATGTTGAGCGTATGCTTAAACAATTTCACATGCGACAATGTATATCTCAGCAACGGCCACAGGCTCATGTTGTCGAAAGACTTTTTCCCGAAGACGATAATCCCACAATTGTCATCTGTCACCTCTTCCATATAAATGCAATTGACGAAAAATGGAGACAGTCTAAAAACTTTCATATGCAGGTATGAGTCCTAGACAGAGTTGCTAATCTTATTGTTGACAATTGCAGTACATTTAATTTTGTCACGCAAGAGGTCATCGATAAGCTTCAGTTGCCCATTGAGCCTCTTTGCAAGCCCTACTAAGTTACATGGTCTAATGGTTATTTCATTCCAGTAACCCATAGATGCTTGGTATCATTTAAAATTGGTAATTATGAAGATAAAATTTGGTATGATGTGATCCATATGAATATTGCTCATATTATTTTAGGCAAACCGTGGCGTTTTGATTAGAAAGTGCACAATGATAAAGAGATGAATACCTATAATATTATGTGAGAAGGAAGACGGATTATGCTTGTTCCATTGTCATCAACTCTTTTGTCCTTTGCATCTTCTCCTTCCACTAAAGAATCAAAGAAAGGGCCAAATGAGGCAATTACCTTCATGATTGCACCAAAGGAGATGCCAACCATGACAGGTGATATTCACGATGCAACAATTGCACCAAATCAAGGCAATGTTGATCTCATGGAAAATTCAGCACACGTAGAATTTGATCTAAATAGTCATAATCAAGGGTCACAAGCGGTAGAGGAAGAACAAAAACAAGTGCACATTGAAGAATTTGATCATGAGGCTTCAAAAGAAGAACACGAAAGAGCAGATATTAAAGACATTGATCAGTTTGGTATTATCATTGAACATCCAAGAGAATTGATTGTTTCGCCTTTTCCATAAAATCAAATTAGGTCGTCAATAGTGAGATCCATTGTTTCAGTTATCTCATAAGCAGTTCAAGTTGTTGATGTTCCCCACATTGACTTCATCTTCAGAGATCACATATGGATATCTAACAGTCAACACTTGAAGCATCTACTAGTCCGTACACATATCCAAGCTTCATGTAGCAACCAACGGTCGAGAACATTTCGATCTACTATTTCATGGAAGAAAAGACTGTAAAAAGCTTTCAAGCTATGTTATGAAAATGTGGATATAGAGACAAGACAAAAGTTTGTTCAAATGATTTTCGATCTAGGTGGACATTTACAGAACTCGAGGACAAGTTCTCCTCCAAGAGGGGGAGAACTAATGTAGGCCAGATCCATATTTGGCCAACCCATTGGGCCCAAAACCAATAAGGCCCTGTAGAGTAGAGTAGATCATATTATTAGTAGTTGCTTTAGTCGCTTTTTTAATATTTGGCAAGTCTAGTTATGTTTGGTTTAGGACTTTTTATTTGATTTGAATTAGTTGTTTCCTTAGAAGATATCTTAATTATAAATAAAGATGTGCTCTCTCTTTATGGGACACACAAACATTGATATTAAATAAGAATTTGAGTTTGGTTCTCAGTTGAGAGAGTTTTATTTGTCTTTGGTGAGGCACCAATACATTCTATCTTTAAGCCTTTTGGCTGGGAGATTAGCTTGTTAGCTATTATTCTTCCTTGCGCTGCTCACTCAGCCACCTATAGAACTGGAACATCAAGGGGTATTGAACCTGAGCCCTCTCATGTAGTATCTATAGTGAGCTCTGATAGTTCGAGTTCAAGCATCGCTCCAAATAGTGACTCTCCATCTGGAGGAGGTAGTGGGGTCGAGCCAAGTGATTCTTTACCATGATGATGAAGTAAATGCTCTCGTCCAAACTGTAGATGAATCTTCAGATCCATCTCGTATGAGGCCAAGTCATGTTTATGTGTGCCAAAGACCCCGTGATGGATAAGGAAATGATTGTGGGAGTGCGAATGTTGGAGGGCAACAAATAGCAAACTGGTACCCTAATTTCCATGACCTATATTCTGGTTACCGGCTATATATCTCACCAGACTACGCGCATGGTCAAGCGGAATCATCCTCACAACAATATTCAGAATCAGGGTCATTTTATTAATATTCTCATCCAAATCCAAGTCTATCCCATTTCTTTGTGTTTGGGGATCCCAATGCCCACCAATATAGAGGGGAGTTGCAGTATGTTGGTGCGAGTGGGAGTGGTGCCAATGGTAGCAACTATGGTGATGGAGACAGCGATGCTAGTGCCACATATCCTACTAGACATTCATTTTGGTGATAGAGGTATTCCTCCAATCATTTCTCAAATCTTAACTTTATCTTAATTCTCATGTCTCAACTCTTTAAGTACAATGTTATTTATGAAGTTATTATTTATTATATCATTTATTGTGTTGAATGTTGATTGATGAGTCACTGACTCTAGTGACTAATATAAGTCTTAAACTCTTGATTCTTGAGTCTTGACTTTAAGTTTTAAATCTTGATTCTTGATACCATGTGAAAAATAAGATTGATACTATTATTTTTTAATTATACATCGATACAGGATATCATGCATTTAGGGGACCGCTACGCCCCCTAATTTAGGCTTTTTTGCAAAATAAACACATTCTAGCTCTTTACAATTTTCTAAATTTTTTGAAAATTTTTTGATAAGTTTTTTGAATCACACCACTACGCCGCTATGTAACGCCCGCTACTTGATGCAAGCCGATCCCAAGTTCGGCCCAGATCACAGGCCTGCAGGCCCTCCGATTGATCCTTGACATCCTCAAGGATCCCTATCCTTAATTATCTGCTTCATATTTTATTTTTAGTAGTCTATGTTTGTTTAGAATTAGTCATTCTATTTTAGAAACAGTTACTCCTATATAAAGAGGAGTTCTTCATTGTAATAAACATGCTTTTATTAAGTAATTTGAGAATTTTCTCTTTGATATC
This sequence comes from Sextonia rubra, assembly GCA_037013555.1. Classification (NCBI taxonomy): domain Eukaryota; kingdom Viridiplantae; phylum Streptophyta; class Magnoliopsida; order Laurales; family Lauraceae; genus Sextonia; species Sextonia rubra. Next base: position 75,263,175 of record JASUAD010000001.1, read on the forward strand.
GTGAGTTGTGTTGTGCCCTAGGCTTGAATCCTTTTTTGGTTTCGAACAATCTCTCGGGAGATTGTTCTACACCCGATCCACGATCCGGGGCTGTGCCAGATTGGTATTAGAGCCCAGATCCGGTCGTCGGGAGACTCTGTCTTTCCCGGAATTCATCCTTCCATCTACTGTCCACCTGCAATCATCTCCACCGCCAACACCGACGCACTATAGCAGCCCCAAATCCTCTTTGGACAACCCCAATCCCATATTGTCGACATCTCTGCATCCTGACCCGATTGCTTGAATCCATAACCATCTCTACGAACCCATCTCCCTGTCTCTTTCCTAGATCAACAACCCCTAACCCTACCGTACCACATCCCTAACTCCCTACACCAATACCGACCCCAAAAACCACACCCTTGCCAAAACCCATTCGCCGGAACCAACCCAACCCCCATCGACCCTTCTCGGACCATCCCACGCCTTTACGAAAGGGCGACACCAAACCAAACCCTTTTCCCTCTCCACACATTACTCGACCTTTTCCCGCATTCTAGACCCCTGCAAACCCACTGTTCGGCCAAACTTCCCCAAACCAGAGTGAAAAAGAGAGAGAGAGAGAGAGAGAGAAAGAGGGGGAGGAAAGAATCAGCAAGAGAGAAACAGAAAGAGAGGCGCAGACAGAAAGAGAAATAGAAAGGAGAGTAGGGCGCGAATGATACATACCTTAGACCGGCGCTAGGGCTCCTCTTGTCCCGTGCACCACTGTCGGCTTAACTCTGCGACGTCTCCATCACTGCCGATCGTCGCAATCCCTAGCAGCTTTTCGTCGCTGTGTGCGATAAGTCGCGCCCCAGCCTCTCTCTTCCTTCTGCTCATTATCGTAACAGATAAGTCGACCTTCCCTTCTTTTTATTCTTTTTCTGCACATAGACCGAGACAGCAGAAAGAGAGAACAAGTTTCTCTTGTTCTCACGTGTGAGTGTCGGATCTGCGTATGGGCCTAAGTTGGTCTGGCCCAGCACAAGTCCGACCCGACCCACCTTCTTTGTTCTTAAAAAAAAAAAAAAAAAAACCCAGCAATCATGCCGAGAAAAGGTGATGATCTCCAGCATTGGATGACAGACAAGCAGAGGGATGAAACTATCCTTAAATTAAGTCAAGAATTAGAAGACGTCACGGGACGTCTCAAAATTACAGAAACTGCCATTGCTAAGCTACAAACAAAGCAATTTGTTAGTCAAGAAGGATCCGCCAATGTGTCTATGGTGTATACGCCCATCCAACCAGAAAGACCTGAAAATTAAGAATCCATTCGTGATTTTATGCAGCGCCTTCTGGCTGAACGAGATCATCAAGCTCCCCATGTTACACCCCCACCTGATGACATCACTAGGAAAGTCAAAATTGAAATTGTTGACTTTAGTGGTGATGCGAGCCCGAAAGTTTTTGTTGATTGGCTTAATTCTTTGGAAGATTATTTTGCTTGGTATGGTATGAATGATGCACAACAGATAACCTTTACCAAGGTAAAACTTAACGGTCATGTTCGAATTTGGTGGTATGGTGCTGAGAATAATGAGCTTGCAGTGGGCCAGCCGATTCTCCGGTAGAATATCATGAAAGAAAAACTCAAGGGCAATTTTCTTCCATCTGATTATATGGATACACTTCACCAAGAGCATTTAAGTCTCCAGCAAGGCACTATGACTGTGGAAGAATATACCAACAAGTTTCGCGAGTACATTGTTTGCTGTAACTTGAGGACCGATGATCGTCTGACTATCACCAGATACAGAGATAATCTGCGTGCCGATATCAGACGAGAGGTGGTGATTTTTGATTATGCCACAGTGGATGAAATATTCAATAAAGCCCAAAAAGCCCAGCATGAAATTCAATTTCGAAAGCGCAATGCTTTTCAAGCTAGGGAGTCTTCCACAAAAAGAGGTCTTGAGCCTACCTATAATCGCAATCAAGCACCATTTTATAGGCCTCCTCTTTAGCATCCAGTTCAGCAAATCCATCAGAATCCTTGGCTAGGTATGCAACAAAGGCAGATGAATCCCTAACATAATCAGAAGTTTCCTCAGAACCAGAATGATAATCATGCTTATGGAAGAACAGACAGAAGAGATTGTTTATCATGCCTGCAAGTAACGAGGACATTATGCTAATGAATGCCCTTATCGAAATCTATACACTTCCAATGAGCCTGATCGTGATGTTCAGCATGAGGAGCATGTTGAATCAAGGCAAGTTGACACAGATCCTCCTTACGAAGATCAAGCAGATCAGATAGATTATGTAGACGCTGATGATGGTATTCCACTTCTTTTTCTAGATCGTCGTTTGCTAGTAGCATATGCAAAAGAGGAAGAAGATTGGAATCATGCCTCTATTTTTCGGTCCTATGTCAGTTGCATGGGCAAATCATGTAATATGATTATTAATGGTGGCAGTGCTATGAATGTTATTTCTCAAGAAGCAGTTGATAAGCTTAAACTTCCCACAGTAAGGCATCCAAGGCCATATAAAGTTGCATGGGTTGACAACTATTCTATTCTTGTTTGTCAGCAATGCTTTGTTCCTTTTAAGATTGGCAATTATGAGGATACTCTTCTATGTGACGTCATCCTAATGAACGTTACACATATCCTTTTTGGACAGCCATGGCTATAGAAGCTTAAAGTTATTGCAGATCATGAACATAATACCTATGCTTTCAAATGGAAAGGTAGAAGAATCATGTTGCGTCCTTTGCAGACTCCACCGTCCTCACCTTCCTTTTCTTTTGTTGCCGCATCTTCTCCTACATCGCATATTTTAACCATGCGGAGATTTGAAGTTGAAAACAAAGAGCAAGGTGTCATGTATGCCTTAGTTACTAAACAAGTTGTTGATGATTCTCATGCCATTCCTCAGGAAGTGAAGCCGTTATTAGACAAATTTGCTGATTTGGTTCCTGATGAGTTACCCAAAGAACTACCCCCACTAAGAAACATTCAGCATGCTATTGATCTTGTTCCAGGAGCTTCCTTACCTAACTTCCCTGCTTATCAGATGAGTCTAACTGAACATGCGGAGTTAAAAAGGCAAGTTGATGACTTGCTTCAGAAAGGCTATATAAGGGAAAGTCTTAGCTCGTGTGGCGTTCCAGCACTTCTCACTCCAAAGAAGGATAGAAGCTGGCGAATGTGTGTGGACAGCTATGCAATTAACAAAATCACGGTAAAATATCGCTTCCTTATCCCTCGATTGGATGATATGCTAAATATGATGACTGGTGCATGCATATTCTCAAAAATTGATTTGCAGAGCGGTTATCATTAAATTCGCATAAGACCAGGAGATGAATGGAAAACAGCCTTTAAAGCAAAGGATGGTCTCTTTTAATGGATGGTTATTCCCTTTGGTTTAACCAATGCTCGTAGTACTTTTATGTGGGTTATGACGCAGTTATTGCAGCCTTATATTGGAAAATTTGTTGTCGTCTACTTCGACGGTATTCTTGTTTACAGCAAGTCAAAAGAAGATCACCTTCAGCATTTAGATAAGGTCTGCCAACTTCTTCGCCGGGAGCGTTTCTTTATTAATCTCAGGAAATGCACCTTCATGATTGATTCTATTGTTTTCTTGGGATATGTAGTATCTGTACAAGGTATTAAGATGGATCCTGCAAAAGTGAGCGCTATTCTTGATTGGCCAATTCCTACCACCCTTACTGAAGTTCATAGTTTTCATGGTCTTGCCAATTTCAACAAAAGGTTTATTAGAAACGTCAGTAATATTATGGCTCCTATTACTGACTGTATGCGGAAAGGTGAATTTAAGTGGACCAATGCAGCTACCAGGGCTTTTGAAAAGATCAAGCAAAAGATTACTGAAGCACCTGTTCTACAGGTTCTTGATTTTAACAAGCTATTTGAAATTTCTTGTGATGCCTCGAATGTTGGCATTGGCGGTGTCGTTAGCCAGGAAGGACATCCAATTGCATTCTTCAGTGAGAAACTTTCTGATGCCAAGCAAAAGTATACTGCATATGATTTGGAATTCTATGCCATGTCCAAACACTTCGTCACTGGAGACATTATTTGATTGCTATTGAGTTTGTGCTTTATTTTGATAATGATGCTCTGCAACATCTACACTCTCAGCAGAAGATCGGCGCTAACCGTGCTAAATGGAGTGCATATATACAAGATTTCAAATTTAGCATTCGTCATAAAGCTGGTAAGGATAACATGATTGCTGATGCATTAAGTCGAAGGAAACATCTTCTGACTGCCATGTCTATTAATGTGCATGGCTTTGAGCAAATTAAACAAGATTATGCAGCTGACAAAGATTTTGGTCCTATTTATGCGGATCTCCTTAAGGGTGATCATATTCAGCATCCTCATTATAGTCTTCATGATGGCTTCTTATTCAAAGGTATGCAACTCTGTCTTCCAGCCACTTCTATTTGTGAATATTTTGTGCGAGAGTTGTATGCAGGAGGATGTAGCGGACATTTGGGTCGCGACAAAACACTTGCTCTTGTCAGCGACAGATATTATTGGCCTCGCATGAAGAACAATGTGATTCATATTTGTGAATGATGCCGAACATGCCAGATTGCCAAAGGAAATAAGAAGAACATTGGATTATATTAGCCTTTGCCTGTTCCCCACACTCCTTGGGAAGACATTAGCATGGATTTTGTGCTAGGTTTACCCACGACTGCTAGAAAAGTTAATTCCATTTTCGTTGTTGTTGACCGCTTTTCAAAGATGGCACACTTTATTCCTTGCACTGCAACTGCTCATGCTTATAAGGGGCTAAATTATTCTTCAAAGAAATTGTTTGGCTACATGGGCTTCCAAAGACTATTGTTTCTGATCGAGATACAAAGTTTATGAGCTACTTCTGGAAGACGTTATGGATGTTGTCTAACACCAAACTTAATTTTTCGACTGCTTATCATCCTCAATCTGATGGACAAACAGAAGTGGTAAACAGAAGTCTTGGCCAACTGTTACGTTGCCTTGTATGTGACCTTATCACAAATTGGGATTAAGTGCTACCTATGGCAGAATTTGCTTACAATAATTCTGTCAATTGATTAACTGAAATTTCACCATTTGAAGCTGTTACAGGAGTTCGTCCACGACTCCTTGTTGATCTTGTCCCATTACCAGTTGATGCAAGAGTTAGTGTAGATGCTGAACATTTCTTCCAATACATGCAGCAAGTCCACAATGAAGTACGTCGTCATATATCTGCTAGCAATGATGTTTACAAGTAGTAAGTTGACAAGCATCGTCGCTTTGTTGAATTTAATGAAGGCGATATGGTTATGGTGCGTATTCGACCTGAAAGATTGCCACCTGGAGCTAATAAGAAGTTACACCCTCGTAACTCAGGTCCTTTTAAGATTCTCTAGAAGATTAGTCCCAACGCCTATATTCTTGATATTCCTCCTGATCTAGGCGTCAGTTCTTCATTCAATGTCGAGGCCATGATAATGAAGGAGAAAATGAAGCGCAGCTTATTTTTTTACCAGTTAATTCTCCACCTACTGATGAAATTGTTGATGTCTTTGATGATCAAATTGTTTCTACACGACAAGGAGGTTACCAGAAGTTTTATGTACGTTGGCGGAATCGTCCTCTCTCTGATGCTATATGGATTACAGCTACTGACTTTCAGTGCATCAATCCTGATCTTTATGAGAGATATCAAGTGCTCAACTCGCCGGAGTCGAGTTTTTCCAAGCCGGGGAGAGCTGATGTAGGCTGATCCCAAGCCGGCCGAGATCACAGGCCCGCAGGCCCTCCAATTGATCCTTGACATCCTCAAGGATCCCTATCCTTAATTATCTGCTTCCTATTTTATTTTTAGTAGGCTATGTTTGTTTAGAATTAGTCCTTCTATTTTAGAAACAATTACTCCTATATAAAGAGGAGTTCTTCATTGTAATAGACATGCTTTTATTAAGTAATTTGAGAATTTTCTCTTTGATATCGTGAGTTGTGTTGTGCCCTAGGCTTGAATCTTTTTTTGGATTCGAACAATCCCTCGGGAGATTGTTTTACACCCAATCTACGATCCGGGGCTGCGCCACTACTGCTATGTAGTGCTTACTATGTAGTGTTTTGGCGACCAGCCGCAATGCTATCCGCTACCGTTATTTTGATCCTTACCACCCATTTGAAAACAAATATAATTCACAACAGAAATTTCAGCAAATAGGTGATATGCATTGTAAAGTGGAATTACAGATTCATTATTCAGACCTTTTGTTCCATCTGCTTGGTATTCTTCCCCAACATAATTAATTGTGCTGTAGACTATAATAGGTATTCAAATTCATGAAATCAGGTGGTACTTGACAGCTACTTCACACAATATGTGTCTACCTATGAAGTTCCACAAGCAATGCACATTACCCAACCAACCCCATGGTATGGCCACAACTGATTCTCCTAGAGATTCAGTCCTCTCTTCTGCCTTATACTGGGGAGTGAAATCATGTTCCCCTATGACCCTTATTAATTGAACCTTATTCCACATATCCCAGGAAATTCTTTTTACATAATTTTCATCCATTCACCTCATATTCATAAACATAATCATAATTAGCAATATAATTCATTCAATTAGAAAAACTGAATTCAGCCTTTATTCATAAACCTTACCTCTTAATTGTTAGATAATATCTACATCATCAAAGGAGGTCCATTGATTAAACCCTAGCTCATGCATACTCCAAAATCTAAGGCTTCACATTGTATATCAAGATTGAACTCTGTTCTAGAGTCCAGTCAAGGGGGTAATTCCCTATATAGGGTTTCGGCCACCCACTACATCCATCCCTTGGATTAGGAGATTCACTCACCTTTTGTAGAATATTGTTGCGTTCCCAATGTGTGGTCGAGAGTAGGACTTCGCTTCTCGCTCCTTTGCTGGCTGCCTTCTTCCTCGCGAAACCCTAAGCTTTGTCCTAATTTTTCCAAGCAATAATGCTCTCTTAGATTTCTCTCCAAGGGTTTTAGAAAGAGATTGAATGTAGCAACCAAGAGGCTTTCCTTCGTTATACGGTCGATCAAACTCCTCAATACGAATGTCGTGCAAAACTTCTTATCCCTGTAGGAACCTGCTCGAGTCTCTCACTTGGCTATGAAGTGGCATGCACAAGTGGGCTGGGTCCCACTTCTTATTCGTTAAAGGTTTCCATAATCATAGGCATGCTTCCAGGTAATCCGTAGGTGGATGCGAAGCCATACAAACACCACCCACTGCTGGTCCGCGTATATTAATCACTTAACAAATTTTAAAAATCATAGATTCAAGATCAAATCCCCAAAATTGCCTAGCCCTATCAGTGCAACAATCAAGGGATATAGAGATCTCCAATTCTTCGTGTTGTCCTCGGGTCAAGGGGCCTACGAATCCTACCAAACAGGTTTGATCATCATACCCTAGGCATTACAATAACTTCAAAGAGATCAAAATCACTAGAACTTCATGAAAATCACGTCCTATGAAGAGTCCATAACTGAATCTTGTTCAACATGGTTCTGGTCCATTCTACTCCATTCCAATCTCATTTTCTGTTGTAATTCTGGCGCAATTCTAATTCCAATTCCAATTCCAATTTTGGTCCATGTTTCATACTTCCACTCATGTGCAGTGAATACTTGAAAATGGTCAATTATAAAGTGTAGTATAATTTAATGATGTCCAACATGGTTGGGATAAGGCTTTGATGATGATGATGAGAATAATTTAATGATGTAAGTAACCATTTTAGTATTAATTTTAGCGTTCAACTATTTTTTCAATTTTAGGTATTCTTATATATATATATTTCATTTTTCAATAGTGTCTTCTTCTGAGTAGAACACTAAAATTGACCAAAATGGTAAAACGTTACACTATAGGCTCAAACTGGAATGGGGACCAGAGGAATTAACTACTATAGTTTTTGGTGGTTTTTCTCCTTTATCGAGTTGAAGGACTCTTCCTAATAGGTAGCAACTCCTAAGCTGTAAACAAAGTGGAACAAAGGGTTTCTTGTTTTAGCTTCAAAAGCCGTTTTAGCATCTTATCTAACTGGGATAGGTGAGGTTTCAACCGACATAGGCCAAGGCTGCCACATGTTCAAACAGTGACAGTTACAAGATATGATCATGCATCCTTCAATTTGGGAGATTCTTGGTGGGTTTTCTCCCCTAGCAAGGTGAAAAACTCTTCCCAACAGGTCGTCAGCTGAAAACAAATTGAAACAAAGGGGTTCTAGGCTTCTAAAGCCACTATCACATTTTTTTTAAAGTGGCATGGGTGCTTATTGGTTGATACAACCAACTATATATGCAAACAATGATATCTATTAGATATGAGCATGGGTTCAGCTGATGTGGTCAATTTATTGGCCAATACTATATATGGGCTGATATTTAAAACTATGCGCATGAGATGTGGAATTATTTTTGTAGGGTTTATCATCAAGAATATGAATCTAGTTGTTTCCAGTTATATTATGAAAAATAGAGTGAAGTCAAGGGGAGTGAATCCTTATATAATTACTTTTTAGGATTTAGGACCCATAGGATTACTATTTAGGATTATGGACCTTGTAGAGGATTGCTTACATGTCCATTCAATTGTTGCAGTGGCAGCCTTATTTGGTGTTCAAGATATCCCCTAGGGGACACAATATCACCGTGTTTTGATGAAATTGATCCATAGTTTGAGCTAGTTAGGGCACACCTAGTGTAAGACACCCCATTCGTCTGGGTAATTCCTTGACGCAAGATCAGGTTAAGTGATCTTGTGAGCCAAGAAAGGGGAATCCGCAGGGTAAGGGTGGAGTGTTTCAGTTAGCACCATGAGGCACATTGGAAATATCCAACTCATGACCTTGGGCTTATAAGTCAAACCCCATCTTAACTCAACATGACGTGTTTTATAGCCTTGTGGCCCCCGGATCCCATAAGAACTCTGAATTTAAGTGTACTCAGTTGAGAGCAACACTAGGATGGGTGACTGCCTGAGAAGTCCTCGCCTGTGCACATGGGCCAAAGCAGAGAATATCATGTTGTGTTGGGCGGGGTTGTGGCAATTGGTATCGGATCAGAGGACGACTCTAGTTAAAGTGGGGGAGAGTGTGAGACCCCAATTTGGCTCGGTAATCCCTTGAGGTAAGATCTAGTCAAGTGATCCTGCGAACCAAGAAAGGGTATCTGCATGGATCAAAGTGGAGTGCTTCAGTTTGTACCGTGAGGCACATTGGAGATATCTGAGTCCTGACGTTGGGCTTATAAGTCAAACCCCGTCTTAACTCAACATGATATGTTTTAAAGCTGTGTGCCCCTTGATCGCATAAGAACTTTGAACTTAAGTGTGCTTGGGTAGGAGCGGTACTAGGATGGGTGACTGCCTAAGAAGTCCTTGTGTGTGCACATGGGCTGAAGTGAACAATATCATGTTGGGGGGCGGGGCGGGCTGTGACTCCTAGTAAATCAGTTCTATTCCCTCTTCCCAAATTCTGTCTCTTCAGGAGCTTTTGTGAAAAGAACACTTGACTTTCTTAGAGCAGGGGAAAACTTCCACAAGACCTTTATAAATTGCCTTGGCAGGAGAAGGAAGTTTGACGACTTTGCCAATGCTAGAAGATGATTTGCAACTACTGCAAGAGTTTCAGGCATACATTTGATTCTTAACAATTGGAACTAGTTCTCTCTGTGTGTGTGTGTGGGTGAGTGGGTGTACATGCATACTCTTATCATGATTGTCTATTGATATAAGTGTGATTGACTTCAGCTTCTGTCCATAAGAGACGAACTTTTTGAGACATTCAAGAGGAGACACAAAGGTGTAATGGAGACTGAAGAAGTTCAGTTAACTGCAGATTCTCTACACAGGTTAACTTGCATGTTTGGACACATCTTTCTTTAACTGCATTGAGTTCATCTGCTTTTTCTGCTGTTATGATGGATGCTGCTAGTTGCAATGGAAACCATGGTTTGAGTTAACATTGCTACGTTGTGGACTTGCAGAATGCTGTTGGCTTTTAGTGAGCAAACAAAAGGTCAAAAGTTTCCAGAGAATGCATCAGATCAGGAAATGCTGGAAATTGTTATGGGAAGGTGAACTCTTCTATTTTGTTGATTAGATGCTATGATACTGCTCCGGTAGATTGAAGAAACATGTATCCAACACAAGAATAAGTTTGCTGAAGTTTACATGTTACATTGACATATTACTATGGACTTTCTCTTTTGCAGCTGAAAGTTTTATTCTTTAAACTTTTCCTAATTTGAGCTGAGAGCATTCATCAGCTCTCCTAGCATCTATGAAGGTTCTTACTTGTAATCTTTATTGGTACTATGGTTTTTGTTTTATTTATTTACTTTCTGAAGTTTTTTAGTTACGTTGATCAACTGTTCTACACAGGAAAGAATCAACAGTGGGGAGACTGTATCTGAATTTATATACTTCATAGGGTCTTGACAATCATAGTATCCAGTCTAATACCAATGGATGCATTGAGTCTTCATTATATCTTCAAAATGGATCATATAAAACAAACAAACATCAGAAGATAGACCCCGGTCTGACAAAACAAACTCCATATGGGTGACTGCTGCGCGGCAATCAAGATCCCACTAACTGATATCAATCCAGACATCAGCCATTTAACTATTGGGAAATATTGACGTAATAGTGCCAATTTAGTAACTGGGATTTAAGTTTTTCCTGCAAATCATTGATTGTTATACGTTGATGGCTGAAGAGATGGAGAGAGTGGATTCAGTTGAAGTACGAAGGGGGAATAGAAGTTGGAAAACAAAGTGGGAGGATTTGGTGTCTGTTTGTGGACAACATGCCGGAGTTTGTATCGGTGAACTGGTTGAAAGGATCTTTCTCCAGCTTTAGGAGAGTTATGGATTTGTTTTTCCCTGCATCTAATAGGAGAGGAAGTGCTCTTGTTTCAGTTTTGTGTGATTCAGGGATGGAAGGCAAGCCATTTGATCTGAGGCTGTGATGAATAGCAGTGGTGTGGGTGGGTGGGTGGGTTGTGGTGTATTGGGAAATCTGATGTGAACGGTCCCAATTTGTTTTTTATATTATTAAGGGACCATAGGGGTATCCTTGTCCAAGAACAACATAAATGGAACTTTTGGAGAGCAGTAGAGATATCATCGTCAACAAACCCTTGTCCCAACTATATTGAGGTTAGCTACGTGAATTTTATTTCTACATTCCATTCTATCCAAAGCCAGACAGCAACATAGATACAAGATCTAATTAGTATTTTTTTATCGGTAATCATAAATTATATTAAAACAAGAAAGTTAGAAACAAAAAGCCCACCAAACAAACCAAGAAGGGCATGACGGTATAAAAGAATTATATCACTAAAAAAAGGAACATCACACAGTGAAAGCTACCACGTAAGAAGGCCTATTCACCCCTTGCTTTGCTAACGAATCTGTGAAACCATAAATTAAGGTGATTCTTCCTCCTAAAGAAAGATACTTTTTTTCCACATAGACAATTTTCTCTTGAAATTTTTTACCACTGAATTCCACACCTCTTGAAATCTCACTTTGCCCCTAATAGGCAGACCGAGATAAAGCAAAGGCAACTTTTCAGACTTGCATTGAAACTTGGAAGCTAAAGTTTGAATCTCTTCATCCGTCGACACAACCCCCACCAATAGGCTCTTGAAAAGATTTATCTTTAAACTTGAGCATAGCTCAGAACACATAAGAGTCCTTTTTAAGACTACAACCTCCTCCCACCTTGTAGAGCTAAACAAGATGATGTCATCTGCAAATTGAAGGTGAGTGATGGCTTTTCCCCCTCTGCCAACCTCAAAGCCTTCCCCACTCCTTGGCCTTGCACAATAAAGCATTGAGAGAATCACCTTGTCGAAGCCCCCAAGAAGCTTTGAACAAGCATGAAGAAGAACAATTGACGAAGGCGGAGAATGAAGTACATGAAATACATTCCCGAATCCAAGCACACCACCATCCCCCAAAGGCATAACTCCTCAACATGTAATCCACAAAGCCCTATTCCACATGGTTGTATGCCTTCTCCATATCTATTTTAAAGATAAGCCCTGCTATCTTGAACTATTTTTGGGCATGAATGATCTCATTGGCAATAAGAAATCCTTCAAGAATTGGCCTAATATGCACAAAAGCCCCTTTAAAATGACCTCCAATAGATGATAAGACCTTCTTTAACTTGTTAGCCAAAATTTTTGACAACAACTTGTGCATATAGCCCACCAAACTTATAGGTTTGTACACTCTAAAATTTAATGGATTGAGAACTTTCGGGGTTGGAGTCAGAAAAATTGCATTAATCTCCTTGTTCAATCTATCCCATAGTTACCTAGTTTGGAATTCGATTAATTCGCATTCGAGTTCTCAATTCGTAATTCGAGTCTGTTGGATCAATAAATTTGATGGAGTAGGTTCATTTGATTTGCATCTCAATTTGTCTAATTCGTAGTTTGAGTTCGACAAGTTCTATGATCTACTTCATTAGTGTTCATGCTTAGGCAATCACTAGGGCCACATCTAAAATCCAAACCACCGAGGCAAGATTTTATAATTACAGTTGGCCTTATTTATAGTGATTGTGTGTAAAATACATGGTTAAAATAAAAACGGAAGTGAAGCTTCCTATTTTATTGGTAAGCAATCTCAAGGTACCACTTTGATTGGCGTTAGATGTGAATTAGTGCTAATAGATAGGGGTGACATGCTTTTGAATTGCTTGGATTTTCAGATGGGCACCACACTTGGACTGGTATGACACAATTTAGAGAACTACATGAGACTAGTTCGATAACAGTTTGCGAATTAGACTGCGAATTTTTCAAAATGAACTGTTCTGAGTTTGAAGGCCTCATGAACAAACTGAAAGCATGTTGCAAAATTCTAGTTCACTCCCTCCCGTGCTACTTTAAGAAAAGAGAAGTTGAATCCATCCGGCCCTAGCGCCTTATCTCCGCCAAATTCATATAAAGCTACTTTGATCTCTTCTTCCTCAAACTCTCTTTCCAGCCATGCCTTATCAACACTGTAATAAAAGGGAAGGACATCCTGTCCGTGGTGGGCCTTGTAAACACTTCACTAGTATACAACCTCTCGTAGTAGCAAGCAATCTCTTCTTTAACTTCATCGGGCACACTGGTGAAACCACTGCCCCTTCTAATTTTACCAATGAGCTTATTCTTTTTCTAGCATTGGCCATTCGATAGAAAAACTTGGTATTCCTATCCCCTTCCTTCAACCATAGTGCTTTAGACTTTGCATCCAAGAGATTTCCCCGAAACGGTCCAGATCCCCTTTTTTTTTTTTTGTTTTTGACAAAAACTCTCCTAGGCCTAGCTGTCCCTCTCTTTTTGACTCAAACCTCTTTCTTCCTCTAATATATCCCACTTCTCAAGGTCCTTAATTGCAAAATTTGCAGAACCTTAAAGCCTCCCAAAAGTCTCTTTATTCCACACCTTGGTCCTTGTGTCCTACCTCTGAGAAATTAAAGTTTTTTCACTAGCCTGAAACCTACGAAACCTTGCACATTAGACTGCTTCCACCAACCTTTAACTAAAGGTAACCCCAGTCAACCTCGTTAGTATTAAGCTTGATAGGTCTCTGTCTCGAAACACCTCTAGGCAAAGTTGTTTAAATAGCCGCAGCAAAACTTTCTTCTCATTCCTTAGACACTAGGAAATAGTCAACTTTCTCATAGCCACTCTTAACTTGGTTATTTGACCACATAAACTTTGACCCTGAAAGAGGCAAATCAATTTGCTCATTGCTCTCAATAAAATTTGTAAACGTTACCATACTTCGGAACAAGAATGAGGCCCCCTTTTTCTCATGGGGAATCACACCATATTAATATCCCTGCCAACCCACCAAGGCATTGACCAAAGCAAACGAGTTGAAGAGGTGTCATCCTAGAATTGACCGCTTCTAGACTCCTCATTCATCCCATAGACTTTGGCAACCGCCCACGTGAAATTATCAACCACCAAAAGGAATTAAATAGCCAACACCCTTTGGGAAAAAGAAACATTTATCTTCCTTAAAACATCTTCATTCCAAATTGAGATTAAACCCCCTGAGGCTTCCTCTGAAGGAACCCACTCCCAACCAGGCAACCACACCTTCTATAGCCCCAAACACTAAAATTATTACTTTCAACATCTGTATGAAATTTCGTCTGTTGAAGGAACAATAAATCAACCTTTGCATCTAAACTAACCTCTTAATTGCCACCCTTTCTGCTGCCTTCCCAGGCCATCTGACATCCAATTGATGATAATCATAGATAAACAAAGACAAAACAAGCCCCTAATTTCCATAGCCCACTCAAGCTGAGGTCCTCACCCTCCCTTGGCCACACTTGATTGAAACCACTGCCCTCCTTACCCTTGCCATTAGCACCCTTTGCTTCCAATATTTAATTACACTGCAAAACATCTTGTTCATGTGAGCCAAAACAAACTCCTAGTCGTTTACTCATCTGACCCACCTCCAACGCTTTGGCATGAAAGACCTCCTTATTGCAACCACCAACTAACCCAGACTGTGTTTCAACCTGCAAAAAATTCTCCTGGTGACCATCAGACCTACTCTAGGCCCCTCTAATGGAAGAAGTAGCAAAAGCTGCAGCCACCTTCCTCCTAAAAGGAGCATTACCCTGTACCCCCCTAGAGGCTTCATTTAACTTCTTAAGCTTTGCTTTGATAAGAGGGAATGAAACCAATCTCCTTGCTTGAGCACCTCCCTTGCTACCCTTCCAACCCTCTGAGAAACTACAGGAGATATGCTGAGCAATAATATTAGCAGCAGGCTCTTGATTGGAAAAAGCAGAAAGGTGGCTTCCCAGCTGGGTGGAAGGAATAGTTGGGCCTGGATTAGCAAAAACAGGCCCAACAAAAGGGCACAAACCCCCTCCCCTTGAGAAAGTCTCCTACAAAAAAAGACATGGTACCCACTAATTAGCAAGTTGAGTATTGCCTAGCAAGGGAACAGGCACATCTAGCTATGCATTTGGCCAAGTCATCAAGCCAGCTATCAGCTCCCAAAGAAACTGAGGCATTAGTTTTCTCCATCCTGCTCTAGCAATTGGATATCCACACCTCCATCTCTCATCCACCTCCACCCTCAAAAGGGGATAGACGAATCAAATGGAAACATTTGGATGCACTGTTGCCTCTCTTTGCTGTAGACCCATCCTCATGTCGACAAAAAGTAGGCTTTGAATGAGATAGTTGATCATTACAACGCCTTTTCTCTGCAACCACAAGGGCACTAACGAGGTTAGCACTAGAATCCATGCCTCCCCTTTATTCTTCATTGATAAACCTTCTCACTAGCCATAGCCCCCTCCACCCCAACTATCTTCGAAAGGAAATGGCCTGGCGATTCCTCCTTCAGAGACAACTGCGGACAGTCCATGCACTCTGACGAGCTGTTTGACCTAATAGGGGAGAGAAGACGAAGATTCCTGGTGACTGCTTCCTCCTTTGTGATGCAGGCCCTAGAGTTAGGGCTACGTAGGGGTGCCGAAGTACGTGTTCGATGACACTTCAAATTATCAAGAAGACTTTACACATGAGGATGCACCTCCAGGATAAAATCCACAAATCTATTAATCAATCAAAGTCCGAGAATCTCTTCTCTACAATGCCATATATATAATAAAAGCAAACTTAATGCCTAAGCAAACCCTAAGCTATGAATAGAAACTTTCCTAATAACAATGTAATTAGAAATCTACTAATAAAAATAATATAATCCTAATCTAACTTGAAGAGGGACAACTTGTGGGGCCCAGATTGCATCACTTTGGTGACAAAGAGAAAGATACCCATTGACTGTAGTGAAAAACAGTGCCTCAAGCAGCTCTACGCTGAAAAGCTTTTCCTGTTTGTGAGTCCTCCACCTCCTCGGAGCTTGATGAAGAGGAATCCATCTCATTTTGTAGTGCATCATTGTCTGCATCTCTGATACCCAACACAGGAACAATTTTTGCTGCCTAGGAACACAGGGAAAAGCGAGCTCCACCATTTCCTCGCTAACTGTATCATGCTAGACATTCCCAAAGATGACTAGATGCACAAAATGATTGAGGAATTGGTGAGAATCTGTCTTGATGCAAACCCTCCCAAATTCGAGCTCCGACCTCTCTTCAGTTTCCTTTCCCACACCCAGGACCTCTCCAAACAGGCCACCGATTTCCTCAAAGATCATAGGGTTCCAAGCATGAAGGGGAACTCCGAAACATCTCAACCAAACTATCCTAGTTGAGAGATTAGGACCAGGCACCCATCTCTCCAAGGAAAGGAACATATCAGAGAATTGAAGATCAAACTTTTTGATGATGGAAAGAGCCTCCTCCACATTGCTGAAAGTAAGCAGAATCTTATTACATCCCAATTTTGACATCTTCACATCCTCCAGCCCAAATGAAGCATATGGACCTAGAATAGAAGGAATGTCTCCAATCCACTTCACCATCCTGAGCAGACTGTTAGATAGCCACTTAGAGTTGCCTGCTAAAATCTCCATTCCTACCCTAACCAAACTATGAGAGAGAGGATGTTGACCCTTGACTGCATCTGAGTAGGACATCCCAAGATCAAGAGGCTCTGGTACAGAATTCTTGGGGACTCCTTCGCCTGCACCTTGACTAACAAAACCTCCCACACAACAATGCATATTCACATCCGATATGTTGAGCTTCCTAGAACCAGCTTTCTGTGAACAACCAAAGCTAGCCACCTTCACTAATAGTCTCCTACCTCCCAACAGTCCTCCCTTTCATACCCTGCACTGGCCTTGCGGCTCTCTCCCTGTCACTGAACCTCACAAAAGCAAAACAGAAACCCTTCCCCCTTCTGCTTTTAGCAGGAATGAAAGCATTGTATATTGTAAGAACCCTGAATTATAAATGGGCCAAGCCTGAATTATTAAATGGGCTAAATGGGCTTAGAGAGGCCCAGTTTCGATCAGTCCAATTCATGACTGGATTGGGCTATTGGGTCAAAATTTTCAGGTCCATAAATGATCCAAACTCACTTAATTGTGACTCTATAGCTTCCCAAAATTATGACTGTGAAACTCCCACACTTAAATTCCCCAAACTTAAATTTTCCAAAATTATAACTGTGTAACTCCCAAAATAATGACCTTAAATTGTGACTTTTAGTCTTCTTAGGTGACCTTTCAAGGGAAATCCTTTAGGATTCCAGCTCTATATAAGAAGAGGTCTCCTCTCATCTTTGGTCATTTTCTCATGGTTCTCATGGAAGAAGAGTAGGAGTCCAATAGAGTGATATTTGAAAATAAAAGCAAGGAGATTCCAAGGAATACCTAACATAGTGGATGTCTGATTTGAGGTTACTTATTACTTATACCAGGTGAGTAGGACTTCTCTTATACTCATGTGAATATGGTGTTCCTTATATTCTGCTGTTTGGTTTCTATTTACATATATCAGTCAGTTTCTGTTAATATCCTTGCAACAGGATATAAATTCTGTTTGACATAAGATTATCATTTCTTTGATTTGGCTTAATAAGGGTTCATTATATTAAAAATCCAGATCTGAATTGATGAAAATGCTAGACTGACGACAGGATTGTGAAGGAAAATACAGATTTAAAATTTATCCTCTTTGTGTAATGACTGGTAAATCTGAATCTTATGATAAATGTGATTATTAAGGACTGTTTTCATCATACAGTCTGCTGGTCTAATATGTACATTAACTCTTTGTATAATGACTGGTAAATTTGAATCATATGATTGATACACTTCCTATGGACTGTTTCTTTTATAGAATATAATGTTTTATTCAGAACTAAGCTACTGTTATATATCAGTCACAAGTGCCTTTGAACTAAGTTACTGTTATACGTTTTCTTACGCAATCACAAGTACTTTTTTAACTAAGCTACTGTTATACATTTTCTTACCCAATTACAAGTACTCTTTGAACTAAGCTACTGTTATACATTTTCTTAATCAGTCACAAGAAATCTTTGAACTAAACCACTGTTATTTTCTTAATCAGTTATAAGTACTCTTTCAACTAAACTATTGTTATTTTCCTAATCGGTCACAAGTGCTCCTTTGAACTATGTTACTGTTATACAATTTCATATCAAAGAAACTTAGGAATTTTTATAAAGGACTTTGGGTTCCAAAGAATCCCTAGGATTAATCTATATTATGAGAAAATGGGAATACTAGTACTATTGTATAGTATTACATGTACAGTAGTGACCGCTTTCCATTTCACGAATATTTAGCTGTGAAACATTATGTTAATATTGCACCGTTGTAAGGGATTGTTAAGAAGTTCCCTCTTTTATTAAATAAGATCGTGTGAATAAGATGAGCTACCATAAAATAACTAGTTCCAAATTAAGTAGTGGGTACTTCCATCGCTACAGTCTCATTTTTATTTTTACTATACAAATGATGACTTGTAAATTCTGAATCTCAATCTAGATTTAATACTGTCCTTAGTAGCTATGTATGGAATGAATAATTAATATGAGACTCTATGACACTTGCTCAAAGTGATTAATTCTAATTATATGAGTATAGTATTCTCTCTATGACTAAAAAGAATTTCAAAAAAATAGGGCCAATGCCACATATTTGGAGCACCAGTTATGAATTAGAGTGGGGCGAGATTTTGACTCAAGTATGTGGGACTGGCCAATGGAAGACATAATGATACTTATTATGAAATCAGTGAACGGAGATATTTTTTTAGAATTGTTTGGAAGTATCTGTTTCCATTGGTATTGGATTCGACTTATGAATTAAGAATGGTGACAATCTTGTCACGACATGAATATGAATCCCCTTACAATTAAAGAATGGTGACAATCTTGTCACGACATGAATATGAATCCCCTTACAATGAATGGTGACGGTCATGTCACGACATGAATCCCTTTACAACTAAGAATGGTGACAGTTTTGTCACGACATGAATATGAATCCCCTTACAATTAAAGAATGGTGACAATCTTGTCACGACATGAATATGAATCCCCTTACAATGAATGGTGACGGTCATGTCACGACATGAATCCCTTTACAACTAAGAATGGTGACAATCTTGTCACGACACGAATATGAATCCCTTGTTCATGCTGCTAATATAAACAGGTATGGTGGTAGTTTAGTCAATCAACCTATGAACTTCTATTGATATCATGATAATTACTATTGCTCTCTTGATTTTAGAAATTCTACTCACCAGTGTTACTGACTAGTGGTTCGCCCCACTACAGGTAATGTTTTTGTAGCGGGATCTGGGAGCGGCGGAGATCAGCATATAGATTTTGGCATGCAACGCTGATAGAGAGTTCAAAAACTACCTAGACCATTAGATGGAGTCAACCCTATTTTGGAATATTTTAAATTTATTGTCTGTTCCTAGCAATAATTGTAAAGACTTTGTTAAGATATTAATGTTATAATTTTGCCTACATCTTCGCTTGGACTCGCTCTTGAATTTACTTTATGAATGTTGAATACGTTAACGACTTAAGAATCTGAAGAGCTCCAGAGTCTTGGGTCGTTACGTATATCATCCCACAGGGAGAAAGGAAGATTGAAGCCAGTCCATAGCAGTGTTTTCGAGTAAAATACTCACCAACACTGAGATTAAATCCTTCCACCTGATCTTCCTGTACTTCTTGTTTCTCTTGCTTTGAACTTGAACCCACTTCCCCTCAGCCATCTTAGCGTGTAGGACCTGTTTCAAATGGTTACCAAAAAAAATATGTGTATTTAGTATTTTACAGATATAATTTGGTTTATGCTTAGATTGAAAAAGGCCAGCCTTATTAAGAAACAGCACTAGCCTCTGTCATTTTGGACTAACAATCATATTTGCTCCATCTATGAATTTCCCTTTCTTGAAGAAAGATTTTGATCAGATAATTGCCATCAGTTATCACTGACTGATGACCTGAATAATCATCTTTTGAGTTTGTTTTGCTTATAATTGGAACTTAGGATAAAGTGAAGAGGGCAGTGTCAAGATGGTTGTGGGCCCAAATGCATTCTTTCTTGGATTGACAGACGAAGTTCGATTGCTTTTTTCCTCTCTCAAAAATAGAATTGTATCTGTCATACTAAAATTGATATTTTGGGAAAATGACCTTTGCTAAGATGCATTTCCACACAATTTTCCCCTTTTCTGTGAGATGTAACAATAAAACTTCATTCCAGAGACACCATGTGCAAACATTACTCAAACTTCCTGGCTAAAAGAGCCATATAACCTACAATCAACAATTATGAAGGCAAACCTCCCGAGGAGTGAATCTATCAAACTTCTGTTTTCCTAGGCATCTGTCAACTCATTGGCTGACCTAATAACATGCATAACATGAAGATGGGAAATCAAGGCCTCGATCTCATTGATTTGTTATTAAAACTTCCATGGCTAGGGTTCCTCCTGATACCACCACGTAGTCATCTTGAATGAGTCACTTTCCACTATCATACTTTCCTGAAAAGATCAAGAAAAAATTCTTATGGCCTCCGAAATTGCTAGGTGTAAGATCCTACTTGCTTGGGTTTGCTTGTCTTGTTTACTTGCTTGTCTCCTAGGGTGCTTTGGACTACACTAAGTCCCACATCGGAAATGTCCAAGTCCTAACGTATATATGTGCGGCCTGGCCTTTAACCCTACATGACGCATTTAAAGCTGTGAGATTTCGGATAATGAGGACAATATCATATCGATAGTGGGCTCAAGTCGTCATAGAATGATATCGTGTGAGATCCTACTTGTTTGGGTTTGCTTGTTTCCCACATGGGTTTTGGACTACAGTAAGTCCCACATTGGAAACATCCATGTCTTGATCCTGGGTATATATGTGCGGCCTAGCCTTAAACCCATATGATTCATTTTAAAGCTGTGAGACGTTGGTCAAAGTGGACAATATCATGAAGATAGTAGGCCCAGGTCATCACATGAGGACCTCAGTTTCATTAGAGTTCCGATTTGAACTTCATTGGAAAACAAAACTAGAACCCAATTATTTCACAGTACCCTTCTAGTACTCGCTGGCCTAGCTTCCCTCAAGCAGTTCTATCCATGTTAAATTTCAACTTACTAGGCGGGGGAGATGGCTAAGGAAACACCCTCCTCTCTTTCTGAAAATGAATATTGTACAAACCTACCAATTGAACAAGATATCATTCGTAATAAAATTATTGAACTCCTACCACCGCCCATTTGGCAATTCTAAACTTATTGCCAAGAGAAGATCATCCGTGGAAGATGAAGCACTCCTTAAATCTTGTTATTCTGCTCCTTCAATGCTGACAAAAGAAAAGCAACATGAGCGAGCCTTTGAACGACACGACCACACCAAAAGAAAGGTCCACACCTCCAAGACTCAGCTAGCTCCAGTAAAGACCTCAGAAGACACCAAGCCATTCTGCACCTGTGGATGAACTGAATCTAGAGATAAGAAGCAACCTCGCAATGCATGAAGAGAATGACACACGTGGTGCACATATCTGAAATATTTGCTGAAACTAGGTCTTTCTTATTAGAAAATCTGTAGTAGACACCTTTCCCTTGATCAGCATTCAGCAAAATGCCGCAGAGGAGCGAAACCCAATCATGCCCATGCGAAAGCTAAGTCCTCCATTTTTTTAAAAATTTCATTTACTTGGCTAAAA
The DNA here is from genome assembly GCA_037013555.1 of Sextonia rubra. Lineage (NCBI taxonomy): Eukaryota > Viridiplantae > Streptophyta > Magnoliopsida > Laurales > Lauraceae > Sextonia > Sextonia rubra. The sequence continues at coordinate 75,284,906 of JASUAD010000001.1, forward strand.
CTGGCGAAAGGTTTATTATATTAACTTTATCTAGTCCGGACTTATAATTACTGTTGTCCATTCTAATTGTATTATAGAAAATTACCTAATATGTTGATTTGGTTGGAAGATATATATATATATATATTGGAAATATTCAAGTGAGAACAGTTCTCACCATTTTTTTCGTGAGAACTTTAGGTGGGGCCCATTTATCACCTAATCCAAACCTTGCAATATTGATGGACCGCTCGATAGTCACACACCCCAAATTTCGGTCAGATCTGAATTTACTGGACCATTGGATCAACTGTGCACCAATCCGATGGACTAAATTTATGGGCCAATGATGAAGGGGTTAGAGACATGTGATTGAGGCCAAACTTGATATCTGGGGTGATCTCTCAGAGATTATTTCATCTCCCTTGGTCCCATCCCCAAATGGGACCTGCAAGTGGATCCCATAAAAAGTTTCTCACGGTTGGTAGCTGAGAATAGTTCTCACTTGAATATCATCGTGTGTGTATAAATATATATATATATATTATAGTTTGCACTTCGGAAAGGGGGTTTGTTTGAGTTGCTTTCAGTGCTGCAAACATCCTTTTGTTACATAAAATCTAAACAACGTAGAAGCATCTAGATGCATTTTGAAGAATTTGATATGAGAATTCGATCTGAGACGTGATAATTTTCATTTGAGTGAACTTGTGTAATACTGTTTATATTTTCCCCCTTACTTTTGGGTTACTACAGTAACTGTTTTCGCTACTGAGCTAGTTAGTGTCATGAAATTGGCTTTATTATGCAATTGAGGCTCTCTATGATACACATTTATCATATTCTTAATTGCTGCATTTCACTTATATCATGATGTGGATGGTGATGGAACACATGAAGATCACATGGTGGGGTGGGCCTTGGCAATTGGCACACATCGGGGTATTTGATAGAGCACATGGGGTCCGACTGAGTATTGCACCCAAACAGCCCCCAAATATGTGATAAACAATATCAGGGGCTGTTTTTTCTTTTTTTTTTAATTATTATTTTTTAGAAACAGGGCACTGCAGCCTGCAGGTGTACTGGGCTTTCATACCTTTAATGCATCTGACCTGGGACCAAACCACTACTGTATGGGTCATCCATGGGTCCTATAAAAGGGAATGGGTGCCGCTTCACTAGAGTGTGGGCCAAGTGGGCCCGCAGCCAGTTCGTCATGTGTTTTGCTGTTTAGGACACCCAGTCACAGTTTGGGTTTTCTTCCCCCTCGTATTTACTTACCTTAGTTTACCTTTAGACTCTGAATGGATTGGATTTTATTTATCTTGTAATGAGTTTGAGTTGGATGGTTTAGATTATATTTAGGGCAAAAACCTTTTGGAAGTAATTAATAATAGCAATAAGAATCAGGCTTTCTTGGCTGGGGACATCTTTTTGAGGGGAATATCTTGGTTTTGCTGACAACAGTCCCGTAAGTCTGTGTTCTGAGGGTTACTGTGTGTTGTTTTGAGGATTTGCTTAGATTATTTCCCCTACTTGTGATCAAGCTAGCAGTTGTTTCCATGGTTGACCGGCCTTGGAGATCCTTTTGGGGTAATAGATCTCAGAACTTGTTTTCAGCAGTCTGTTTGCAAAGAAAGTCAAGCAGTTGGGTTTTTGATGTAGCTCTAGATCCATGATCGAAAAATAGACTAATCTCCGGAAGGATTAATCAAATCCAAAAAGGATTCAGCTACTAGGGCACACTTACAACGAGGAAAAAAACCACAACCAAAGAGAAAACTCTCATAACTCAAATATTATTGATAAAAAGCAATGTCTGTCTTTTCATCGTTCAACCCATTGGGCCCAGTCCACAGGCCCAACTGGTTGGCCGACCCATCGTCTGTCCTGCATCAGTTTTACTTGAATCCGTGAGTCGTGACTGTGTTGTATCGGTATAGGCGACTAGGTGTAAGGTTTGGTGAACCTGAATGTAGTGAATATGCCCCACACGACTGCTTGGCCCGTGCACTGCCCCAACAGAGTTCTGAATCCTCACAAAACACTGCTTAGGTTTGGCCCTCTATAAACCTGAATCTGCTGCCAGCTCATCAAAACCAGTATGAAAGCCATCCCACTAGGGATGGGGGCGAGGCTGGTTGCCCTTTTAACCTGAGCTGTTCTCATCTGTGTAATTGTTGTTAGGACTACTGCTTGTGTATTTCCTGAGAAAGCATGAGCTGGGGTGGTAATGTGTGCAAGTTCATTGTGCTAGACATAAATAGCTATTTGTTGTTGGTTTGTTGCTTTTAGAATTTTATCATTTTTGTATTTTCCAGTTAATGATGGATCTGTGTTTTTTTTTTATAATGCTATTATATTTTTGAAGTTCTATCATCAAATTCCTTATACCATTGAGTTTTAATCTATGAAGCATAGGTACCGGTATGGGTATTGATACAAGTATGGTACAGGTACGCCGATATACAAAATCCTTAAAAAATAGAATATGGGTATGGCTAGGTTACGTCTATTAAAGAATTGTATTTTTTAAAATTTTAATAATGCAATATGCTAATAATTAAAATAGGTTAGAATTCTAAAATGCAACAAGCCAATAATTACTTAATATCATTAAAAATTTACCTAATGAAAAGAAAAAGAGCAACAGCAATATTATTTTTTATATTTCATAATCCAACATTCCTTCTTCTTCTTTTTCTTGCTCCTTTCCATATTCTTTTGTTTTCTCCGTTGGAAATGAGAGGATTGGAGATAGGTTAAGGCTATAAAGCCTTTTTTCTTTTAAGTTCGTCGAGAAGGGTTAGGGCTAAAGTTAAAAATTATATTTTTAGCTTTTTCAAACTCTTACAAAAGTTTTTACAAATAAAAAAAAAACAAAACTCTTACAAAAGTACCAAGAACGTACCCATCCTATATCCACAAACGCACCCGTCTCGTACCCACAAAGTCAAATCATATCAGGTACGTTTGACTGTACCCAATATATTTTTTGCCGTACCCATACCCAGTACGTGTACAGGTAAGTACACGATTAGGTATGTGTACATTTTGAAAATACCCGTGCTTCATAGGTTTTATAAGGTTGGAAGATTTTTTTTTTTTTTTGATCATTTTGCATTCGATCCTCTTCATTATAAATTGAATGACAGTCTTTATTGCACTATATAATGCAGGTACGAGAAGGAGCTAATGCATCCAATTCAAAATCTTCTTGGGGGAGAACTTGCTCATGCTATGCTTATTCAAGTATTATTCCATGCTTTTACTTATTCAACAATCCAATATATATGGTATTCATGCACATACATGCGTACATTTAGAGAATAATGATCCCCTGAGCCATAATTGTTATGAGCAATAGCATGCAACTTTAATGCAGTCCTTGAAAGCTGAAAGGGCTTGCTCTGAAACCGAATTGATGCAGGCTAGCCCCTTAAAGGTTGAAAATGCTCTCTCTAATATTAAACAGATGCAGGCCCTTGAACATTGAAAGGTTTGCAGTTTGAAAAAAAGGCCTCTAACATTGGTGAGGGTGGGCTATGTCCCTTCACCTCACCCTGATCTCTCAAATGAAATAAAAATAGTAGAGAAGCAAAGCCAAACCACTACTAACCTGAAAATTCAAGGGAATTGTTGAATTTCAAAGGACCTCATAAAAATAAGCCAAAAATGATCAGTTTCATTAATAGAGAAAAAGTATCGTAATCTCAAGTACACCTCTTTTATAACTAGAAGAAAAATAAAACCATTGAAAACTGAAAGTTCTATCCTTGCCATCTAAACATAATAATAATAATAATAATGATAATAATAATAATAATAATAATGACAAAAACAACCTTAAGTTTGTAACTCTCTTAAACCCTTGCTGAAAATTGACCATAACTTTCTTTGTACAAGTGAGAATCATACAGACTTGAGCTTATTGGAATGCTAATTGAATGAGTTTTATCCAACAAAATCATTTTTCAGGTCATTTTGACGTATTTGATGCATGTGATCAGGTCATTATTAAAGAAAGAAAATTAAGCTCACAACTTGTCACTTTCTGAGACTTTGTGGTAAAGTGGTCCTATATATAGGCTGCATCAGATTCCATTGTAGGGTCAACATGAAAGGTATTGTTGAAGCCAAAGAACCCTCCGCGAAACATATTAAATACCGCATGGGTAAAGGCGACAAAATTCTATTCTGGACTGATCTATGGGTGGGGGAGGAGCCCTTGGCTAACTCTTTTCCGGACCTATAGAACTGTGCTAGCAATAAGAAGCTAAAGCTAGAGATAATTTTTAGCGGATAGGGGAATCCGTTGTTTGGGGGCTCATATTCCGAAGAAACCTATTTGCAGAAGAAGAAAACCAGTTTTGCTCCATGCTATTTGCAATTGCTAAGGTCTTCATTCCTACCATTGGTATCGATAAAAGAATTTGGATGCCTACTACTTCCATAGATTTACAATGGCCTTCTTCTTTTCCTCCATAACTAGGGAGGTGGTGGAGCCGCAAATCAGGTGGCGTACTACGTGGACGGTGAAAACTCCTCCTAGGGTCATTGCTTTTGCTTGGGCTGCACTATTGGGGGCCATCCTTACGATGGACAATCTACGACGCAGACAAATGATGATTGTTAATGCTTGCCCGCTGTGTCTTGCTGATGAGGAAACTATTGATCACTTGTTAGTCAACTGTCCAGGTGCCCTAAGTCTTTGGAAAGCAATCATGAGGTGGTCCAATTGTTATGGGCCTCTCCCTAACTCTCTCAAGGGTCTGTTTGAATTTTGGAGGCTTGGGGTGGGTACCAATAGAGGGAGAATCGTGTGGAGTCTTGCTTTTATGGTTGCAATTTGGTCAATTTGGAAAGAGAGGAATACTAGATGCTTCGAAGGGAGACCTTTTGATTAGGGTGTGCTTCGCAATAGGGTAAAGATCCTCGTGGCTCAATGGGCTCCCCCTCCTCCCATTTTGATGGGCATTGTGGTGAATTCCATCACCCAAAATTGGGAAAAGATTGCCTTATCTAAACCCCTATGGCTGAATATAAGGGTTAGATAGAATCACACCCCCCCTCCCCTTTCCCCTTTTAGGTACGCTAAAACATAACTTTGATTATAGTGCAATCGGGAACCCGGGTAGGGTAGGGGTGGGTGGGGTCATCAGGAATGAAGATGGCCACTTTCTCCAATACTTGGGTCTAGTGGGATAATTTACTGTCAACAAGGTTGAGCTCCTGGCCTTGAATGTTGGGTTGTGTGAAGCTGTTCGGCTAAAGCCTGATTGTTTGGTGGTTGAAGTTGATTCTATATGTGTTTGTTGTTGGGCTGTTGATCCATCGATTGCCCCCGGGTATCTTGTTGATCTAATTGAAGAGAATCACCTCCTCTCCATGAAGATGAATGTTTCCTTCTCCCATATCAGACATTTAACAAGCTTTGCTGCTGATTGCCTCGCTAAAGAAGGAATATCCTAGTTGTCACGACCCAAATTCCTGGGCCCTGTCGGAATTTGAGTTACAATACATCGGCATACAATTCTTATACTTAAATCAAATGAAACACATAAGGCATAAGCATCCTTTATTAAAATTGTCTTTCAAATAATCAAACCAAATAAATGTCCAACTAATAGAGTCTCAAGTGTCTAACAATTCCCATAATAAAAATCTTTCAAGCTAACAAAGAAAACAGTAAAATATTCGCTTCTATCGTTTTTTTTAAAATTACGAAATACTGTAACGCTCTTTTCAGCCGCGCATGCCAAACACTACGGGTTGATCTTTGCTGTTCTTTGGTCCACCCGCAACTTTGTTACTTGAAAGGGGCAACCCAGCATCAATATAAACTAGTGAATGAATTTCCTAGTCTAGCATACATCCACAGTCAAATTAAATAACATTAATTGAAAGTAAATAGTAATAAGCAATAAATATTTCAACTTAGTGAATAGAAATCCATTCCATAATACATCTCTGAACTACATCCTCACACCCGGTTTACATCATCACGCCATCTTGGCATAACACAAATCTCGAGATGCCACTTGTGCATCTCTTCAACCAGTGTCTCATAGGACCTACTATCTCTAGAACATCAATGTCTCGTCATCCACAATCATACTCGCCATAAACAAATCTCAAACAGACCCAATGATCCAAATCTCATAAGTATAACCACAAAAGACCCGCAGTATGGAGTCACCTCTTCGTATTGTGCTATTTGTTTAGAGCATATTCCATTCCTTAATACAATCCTTTCACAAAATAAAATTATGCATATTACTAATTGTAATAAAATTATCATTTTGTCTTGATTAGCACATGCCCAACCCCCTACACTAGACCTATTGGATTGTTGCCCATTTCTTATCGTCATTGGTAGGGATCTACGTAGGAGTGGGTCATACCCTCATCATTATTATCACATTCCATAGGGTTTTATAATTTCCATGTCACACACTTATATATAAAATATCCATGTTACATAATCTCAAGACCAATAATCCTCATTATCTGAGGCCCACAACATATTAGGTGTTAGAACTATGTTTATAATTAGCACAAGGAGTTGGGACCTGTATGTAAATTTTCTAAAAGATTCAGGTCCCAACAAAGGAACTTTGGCCATGAACTTGTTTCAACCAAAGGTAGATTAGGCTACCAGATGGTGGACCAAACAAGGCCCACTCCTTGGGGGTCCAACACCCTTGTGGTTGCCCATGGGTCTCCTACAAGATCCATGGGGTTGATCACCCATTGGGTGGCCCACCTGGGTCCACAAGTCCCTACAACAAAATTTGTCCTAGATGGCCTAGAAATACAATTTTCAAGTTTTGAACCAGATTCTCCCATTGAACAGGAAAAGTCTGAAGTGGGTAGGCTTCCTTAGCAGTCCACTGTTATTATTCAAGGATTTCTAGCAATCTCAATCATTATAAAACATGATTTAGGTTTCCTAATTACAACAATATCGGGTTGGCAGGGGCTGTATTACCCTCTCATTAGAAAAACAATTCAATCAATCAGTACACAGCATCCATTAGAGGTGAGCAAAACCGGTTGACAAAGTTTACTACAATTATTCACTAAAGAGAATAGATACTTCTAAGAAAGTGATGTATCCGTGTCAGACACATGTCGAACACTGACACTACTCAGATATTCTCGGACATGTGCCTGATATTATTTTAGCCGTGTCCATAATTAAGAACTAAAAATCTTAATTTTGGACACTTGTCCGACACTCTTTTTGCGATGTGTCCTATAATTACTAGCCCGTGTCTATGACTAAAAAATAAACATATGACTGATATTTCTTGGACACATGTTAACATGTGATTACTAAAACTTGTAAACTTGATATTAATCATATCACAAGCAAAAGATAAATAAACCTTTTACTAAACAACAGGCCTCGAGATTGGATTTTTTTTAATTTTATTTTTAGGGAGGGAAAGAGATGATCGTTTCTTTTCTTTGTATGGATTTTATGGACTATGGGTATTTTATGTTTAATGATTATGAATTATTCTTTAGTATTTTATTGATATTTGATAATTTGATATGTTTGTTAGTTGGTACTTGAATTTTTTTTATTGCTAAATTAGTTAAAAAGTTAAAAACGATATTAGTTTTTAGTATATGATTTTATATATAAATTAATATATATTATTAACGTGTCCCCTAATGTGTCTGTGTCCTATTTTTTTGAGGAATGCTGTGTCGACGTGTCCGTATCGTGTCGTATCTATGTCCTATGTCCTTGTTTTTTTGGTTATTCATCCACCCCAATCAAATAGAACTCTACTATTATAGTACACAACATCATTGACACCTGCTAGATTATTTACTTAATATGAATCCTGATTTCCAATTCAGATTTCTCGTTGATGACATGGCCTTTTATCATTGTAGCCCTTGAACAAATTGGAAGGATGTAGGAAACCCACTTATCTCCTATAGACATTCACGATGTGTGGTTGAGAGGACATCTTGTTGAGAGGCAGCCGCTAGGATCCCTTGATATTGCGTATTAAGGGATCCTGAAATAACTTTAGATAACGATGATTCAAGAACCATATTTGCAAGATCTCTCTGATTTGATCTCAGTTTTACAGCAACCTAAAAATGTCAAGACCTTTTATTGTATTCCTCTAGTCTCGAACTCGCATCGGGGTGTGGGTCTCTTCTGCGAATTTTCCTTGCTTTTAAAAACAAGATTTCTTTTGTTATGTTTCCTCGAGAGCAATAGCGCATATTTATAGGCTACAATAGGGACCTTAAGAAGAAAATTAGGAATAGACTTCTTATGGAAATAGGAAACCCTAATTCAACCCATATTAGAATCTTAGTTCCATAAATTACAATTCAGTTCACTAGAGAGTTATAATTGCACTCCTATCCTTATTCTCAAAATAATATTTCGAGCTTCTTGTTATTAAATGTTTATTAATCTCTCCACATTAAGATTTCAGATATCTATCGATTAAATAATTATTGACATCTATATTTAATCGATATCTTTGTAATTCCTTGAGACTTTACACTTCACTTATTTGATATGTCGGACACAAAGTCCACCTGTAGGGTTTGACATAATTAAAACTTATATGTTACATCAAGAGGATATCATTAATCCCTATTATGGGATGTAGATTCCGTCAATTAACTAATATCTACCATACACGTAGTGTAGTTGTCCAATTTAATGAGATTATTGACTCATAAAAGATTTCACTCCTTTGTAAATCAAAATGCCAAATACTAAATGTATGTGTCTATTATTTATATCGGGGTTAAGAGTGTAAGCACTCATAATAACTGTTCGTATGTTAATCGTCTTATATAGTCAGTATAAAGACAATAAACCCAAAAGCTATCCTCTTTAATACACACAAAGCGTATTAGCGTAATGGGTTGAAACTAAACTGTTTCCCACAGTCATGACAAGCCTGCTAAAATATTACGCTACAATCGTACCGATAGTGTGTTCAACTCCATTTAGTTTGTGAACAACAATGACTTATATTCTATAAAAACTGACAAATAAGTCTTCCGTGTGTAAGCTGAACTTTACATACTAACTTATCTATTTTATAGAATAAAAGACACACATATGCATAATAAATAACAATGCAGCCATTTGCCCATACAAATTCTCATTAAGATGAAAAGACGAACTTTACTAATAAATAAGTCAGTTAAAGACAAATACGTAAAAGTATGCTTTTAGTGTAAATTTCCAACACATCCGTCAATTGCTATCCGGTTGATTGCCTTCTTGCTCACGAATCCCCAAGCTCTCTCTTGGACAATAAATCTCCCTCTCTTAGATTCTCTCCTAGGCTTTAGAAGGAGAGAGAGTGAAGCAAATAAGAGACCTCCTTATATTATATAGTTGATCCCTACTTCTCCTAGTTGGAGTGCCATATAAGGAATCCTCTCCCACAGAACTCTTAAGCAAGGATAGAAAGTATCGTGCAGTATACTCCTTTCTTCTCTTAATGACTAATCATGTTAACATGAAATTGGTCCCATCACTCTTTTACGTAATGTTTAAATCAAATAACTTATCCCAACAATAGCTAGATGATAGTAGGACCCACCATTGCAAATCAACAATTAAATATTTAAACAGGCCCAGAATTTCAAATTATGGGTCTAAGCATAACAAAAGGTCTGAGAGGGTCCTGGGTATTACACCAGCTCTCTTTCATTGTCTCTCTTTCTTCAGTCATCTTTGCTGAGGTCCTTGCTCATTTTTTAGGGGCTCTTGTTCCCTCCTTTTTAGCTTGTGTACTAAGCCCTCTTTTCTATGAGGCTTTTTTGTTTCAGTATAGCGCTTTTACACTATAAAGCCTTTTTTAGCATTCAATACAATTACTATTTTCAAAAAATAAAGAAAAAAACATGGTATGTCATTCAAGGGGAGGATGAAGGTGATTAAGAGGTCTATGCATGAGTAAGGGTTGAGACAGTGATACAAAAATTTCAAAGCAAAATCCAATGTGGATTCATTTTGGATGAATGTCAAACTGGTTGTAGTGCCAATTCATCAGAAGATGGTTAAAGGTGGAATGGGTTCTTAGTTGAGCCTACATGAGCTTTTTGCTAATTCTAGTCCAATGAGTGATGTTTCATGGGATCAATTCTATAGATGTTTGTGTGATGATCAATTCTATAGTGTATGTGTGTTTGTCTATATAGATACATCCAATAATGATTTGGTGACCCACCTTGTGCATGTTTTATTGTGTGCTACCCATGTGGTTCCCGCTGATGATCCTGTCTCCCTTGTAACACCACTACCCCCGTGAAGTTGGCATGAGACCCGATTTGACACTCATTAGTGTATCCACTGTTGGATTTTACGTTTAGTGCTTTAAAATTGCTTTAAGGGTCTTAACATCTGAATGGCCAATCAGGTTGATTTTTGGCTCGCTCTTATTTGAGAGCTTTTGGTCCTCCCATCCCCAAGGATTGGAGAACTCAAGTGGACCTTACAGGGGCTGTTACACTCAATAAAGGTGAGTTATGTCTCTTTAGTTGATCACTTATGTGTAGGTTGATTTCGTGAGCATATATGAGAAACACTCGCCTTGCATCTGTATGGGGCTCATTCAGGACCGTGTGTAAGGTCATGGAAGTTTCCATTCAAGAGTAAAGGGTGGACGAAAAATCAAGTTGATTTGTTACATTTGTTGCAGATATTGGGGCCCCCAATATTGAAGGTTTGGAAAGATACAGAGCTTTCATGATAGATACCAATGGCAGATGAAGTATGTATGAATGTGAAATTGGATATGGTGCAATACTATGAGAATCATAGGTTTAGAGGTGTTAGGACACTATGGGGGTGTTCGGATGCAGGATAAGAGGGGTATAAGTGGAGGTATAAGTTACTTTTTGCATCCTATCCATTTATCCCGCGTTTGTTTGTGCTTTTGGTGCATGGGATAATGTTATCTTAGTCCTGACGCTATAGTGAATTAATACCTAGTATGGGGGCTTAGATAATCCCACCTGGGAGGTGGGATTACTTGAGTTGCTTTGAGTGGGGGCGGGGGGTGGGATTCTATATTTTTTAGGTCTTTTTGTCCTTATTTCGCCTTAGTTGGCTTTGAGTGGGGGGTAAGATTATATTTTTTAGATCTTTTTGTCCCTTATCTCCCATTTATTTTGAAGCAACCAAACATGGGATTGGATTCACCTTTGGGATAAATAGAATCCCATCCCAAGCAATAATACCATTGGATGGGCTTGGATGGTATTAGCTATCCAATCCCATAAAAAATTTATCCCACTTCCAAACACTGACACACCCTATATACCTACAACATCTGAAAATTGTTGGTACGATTTTATATTAAGTTTTCCCAGAGATGCCATGTACTATGTTTCTTCCATAGATGGTGCTAAAGGTATTTGGCACCATACATTGAGATGCAGTTTGGGCCCCACAAGCAGTTCTTTTTTAAATTAGATTAGGATTATATTATTTTTATTAGTAGATTTCTAATTACATTGTTATTAGGGAAGTTTCTATTAATAGCTTAGGGTTTGCTTAGGCATTCAATTTGCTTTTACTTTATATATGGCATTGTAGAGGAGATTCTTAAATTTTGATTGATTAATAGATTTGTGGATTTTATTCTGGAGGTGTGTTCTTGTGGGTTGAAGTCTTCTCGACAATTCGAAGTGTCCTCGGACACATGCTTTGGCACCCCTATGCAAGCCCTAACCCTAGGGCCTACATCAGTTTGGTATCAGAGCCGAACGGTCCATCTCGGTCGTCCGGTGTGATTACCCCTATCTCCATTTCACCATTGATACCCCTATCACCAACCCAGATACCCCAAGACCCCATCTTCTTCCCACTTTCCAAATATTCCAACCTAGACGTCCATCACCCTGCCCAAATCCCATTCGTAATCTCCTTAATCACCCAAATCCATTGTCCTAGCCACTCCCAAATGGCCGAAAACCTAAATGAAAAAAAAAAAGAAATTTCGTGAGCCTCCTCACCCAAAACCCCAAGCCCTATCGAAAACCATCACCCTCTGCCATACCCTACCCGCCTGCAAAATCCCAAGCCTCGCCATAATCCCGGGAACCCTACCGAAACCTCTCTTTCCCCATCGACACTAACACAGCCCCACCATTGCTCCAAGCCCTTCCTTAACCCAAAAAAAAAAGAAACCTGTGAATCCCATCGTCCCCAACCCCGGCAACAGATGAAGAAGAAGAAGAAGAAGAAGAAGAGAAGGGTGCAGAGGAGACGATAGAAGACGTACTTGGACTATCACCATCGTCCATTGCCGTCGTCCACCTTCGATGTCGTTGCCACCCGCCATCGCCGCTCGCTTGCCTACCTAGCCGACACCAGTGCCACCTTGCGCCGATCCGTTGTTGCCATCTTCACTGCAGCCAGCAATAAGGACCATCGATCAGCATCTCCCCACTGTCGTCACCATGCGCTATCTTACCTTCCTTCGACATCGCCATCTCTTCTTCTCCTTTGTTCCAATGTTCCCACCAAGCCAAAGGAGTTTCTCACACTAGAGACACTTCTCTCTCCCACCTCCTCATCTCGTTGCAAAGGAAAGGGTTTCGAAATAAAAAGAGTAGAGGCTCTTTTGTTTCCTTCTCTGGTACAAAGTCCAAGGAAAAAGAAATCAAATCACAGGGTGTTGGGCTGGTTTTGGATTCGGCCAACTGTTGGACCCCTCTGCACTCTACAGCCCATTAATATATTGTGACATCAAGGGTTAGAATTTATTTTCTTGATATCAGGCTCATCCGAGGTCCAATTTCCGATCAGTTTGCAGCATTGTGTTAGTGGCATGTAAATCTACATATTAGGTTAGTTAGATTTTAAATTTGCAATAAAAAAATGCCTCCTAGGAGGCGAGTTGAGGTGGAATCTTTATCTTCTTCAATTGAAGATTTGGTTGGTGCCATTGGAGAATTATCTACAAAATTTGATAGCATACAAACCACCCTGCAACAATTAGAAACTAGGGTGACAAGTTTTGACACTAATCAGGGTGTGAATCACAATCGCGATGATGGTGCAAATATTCGGAATCTACGAGATCCACCAATCAATAATCTTGATTAAGATTTAGGGATTAAACTCTTGATTCCCAAATATGATGGCAAATTGTAGCCCGTTGAATTCATAGATTGGTTAGTGTATGTGGAGAAAATTTTTCCACACAAACCTATAACTGAGCACCATAAAGTTACATTGATTGCCACTAGATGCTGTAATTATGCTATAACTTGGTGGGCTGATGATGGGGACATCTTACCAAATTCCCCAAAACCATACAAAGTTTATCAGAGAAGAAAGCGCAGGGCAGCCGATCAAGCTCTAATTTGGTTGGATGATCAGTACTATGGCATTGAACGCGAAGACAATACAAATCCACCGTTGGATTATCTTTCAAAGGAGATCCGACGGTTGGATTTCGTTTGATCACGATGGCGGAGCATCGACGGCCCATGTGTCCAATTACAGTGAAGGCCCCACATAGGGAAGTGGCACATGGATTGGAGAAGTGAAGGGGTCCTTGGATTTAATTTTGTTTTGAGGGCCCATGGTTTGATGTGTTAATGTATTGGGTCCCATGTTTAATTTATTTCTTTCCTTTAGTTATGTGTTTAGTCCCATAGTTTAATTGATTAATTAGTTTGGTCCCATATTAAGTTTTTATTAGAGTAGAGGGACCCGTTTTGTCTTATCGATGTAATAAATAAGAGAGAAAAGGCGGGACCACCATTTAAGTGAAAAAAAAAAAAAAGGGAAACAAAAGATTCTTGCGCAAGATAGACTTGCGCACGAATCCCAATATGCGCAAGTCTATCTTGCGCAAGATTCCCTCCCTCCTTTTTTTCCTCTTTATTTCCTTTCATGTCTTCCTCTTTCTTCTTTTCCTTTTTCCTTTTTTGGTTGGAGAAATCCTTTAAATCTAGGGCTAGGTCTTCTCCACCATTATGATGCATGTAAGAAAAAATTCTGGAATAAGAAAAGAGCTACTTCTTCTTCTTCTTCTCCACTTGGTTGCAAGCCACCTTCTTGCCAACCACTTCTAACGCCTCCTGTGATTGGAGTTTGGTGAGAGCCCAACAAAGGTATTCTCTATCTCTTCTACTCTTCTCTTCTTGAGTATCTACTAGCCACCACAAGAGCCCAGATCTGATCTTGAACAACTGAACCAACAAGCCCTAAGTGTTGGAAGTTCTGCCTTCCATTAAGATCCGCTATTAAATCTGGGAACTATTACTGCGGGATCTGTGATAAGGGTCTAGATCTAATGTTGACCCACCCCTGGAATTTGTACTGATCCAGATCTGAATCTTAGACAAGTTTCAGATCCAGATCTGAATTTTCTGCCCTTTCTGATTTCAGCACTTTTACTACATTGCAATAGATTAAGTTTGCATAGTCCTGCATCAGCTGAATTGCAAATAAACTAAGCAATCAGAACATGGACCATGTTGAAACATGGGCTGAGATGAAGAATATTTTGAAGCAAAAATTCCTTTCTGTCAACTATGTAAGAGATCTACGTTCAAGCTTTCAAAACTTGAAATAAAGGTCCAAGATAGTTGTTGATTATTCTAAAGGATTTTTTACTATGCAAGCTCATTGTGGTTTTAATGAAGATGATGATGTGGTTGTTAATAGATTTTTCAATGGAGTGAGAATAGACATTCAGCATATCCTTGCCTTCGAATATTTTGATAATGTTATTGAACTTATCCAACTTGCTGTCAAAGCTGAGGGAATTGCAAATCATCAAGCACAAAAATCCAAAAAGGGTTCAAGCAAAGAATTTTTCTCTATAAGATGCTAAACCCAATGGTTGATCAGGACAGATTTTTGCTAGGACTGAAGGTCAACAAAGAATGATTTGTTTTCATTGTCAACAGCTCGGGCATTGTGCAGTAGAATGTCCAAACCGCATACATCTGATTGAGATTGAAGGTTGTGATAAAAATATCCTAGATGATCCTCAGGGTACTGAAACTGATCCCAAGGGTATTGAATATGAGGAAATTGCTGAAACATATGTAGATACCACGGGTGAAGCATTTATCATCATCAAAGAGGCTACACCAATTGTAGAGAATAAATGGTTGAGGAAAAACATCTTTTGTTTTGTGGGTACAGTTCATGGACAAAATTGCACAGTTGTTCTTGACGGCGGAAGTTGTGAAAATCTCATCTTTTGATCTCTTGTTGATCGCTTCCAGTTGAAAGTTTACAAGTACAACCACTCTTATTTTGTCAAGTGGCTGATGAATGGTGATCAAGCGCATGTTAGACATACTTGCAGAGTTACTTTTACCATTGGTAAGACTTACAAAGATACAATTTGGTGTAATGTGTTACCTATGGATACCGGTGATATCTTATTGGGTCGCCTATGGATGTATGACAAAAATGGGACCCATAGAATGCACGCTAACACTTACACATTCTTGGATGATGGAAAGCAAGTCACACTCCTTGCTGCAAATCCGGAGCCTCCAAAAAGAGTTTTCGGGCAATTGCAACAAAGGAAGTCCTTCATGTTCACCACATTTACAGAGGCAATCCGAAGTAAACTTGAGTTCGAGGATGAATTCTTCTTTCAACCCGAGGAGGATAATGTAATCTGGGCCCCACAAGCTGTCCCTCTTCAAATTAGATTAGGATTATATTATTTTTATTAGTAGATTTCTAATTACATTATTATTAGGGAAGTTTCTATTAATAGCTTAGGGTTTGCTAAGGTATTAAGTTTGTTTTTTCTATATATATGGCATTGTTGAGAAGAGATTTTCATACTTTGATTGATTAATAGATTTGTGGATTTTATCCTGGAGGTGTGCCTTTGTGTGTTGAAGTCTTCTCGACGATTCGAAGTGTCCTCAGACATGTGCTTCGGCTCCCCTACGCAAGCCCTAACCCTAGGGCCTGCATCGCATTGTGCACTGGTGCACTATGATTGGCGTGGTGTCTTTCCTACTTTTGGAACCTAAGTTTGGGGATTTTCTCCCTTGTTCCTCGGTGCTTGGGTAGCGTCTCTGCCCGTGAGAGTTCCTGTGTATCAGCTTGATTGGTGGTGTCTCTTTTGAAATTAACACATTCAATTGTTGGTCTTTTGGCTCATACTAGTTTCAAGAGCAGTACAACTTTAGTCTTCCGAGGGACCTTCATAGTTTTTGGCTTGAAGACTAGAGGTGTGTGCTAGAGTATTTTTCAACATGGAACTGTTTCACTTTGCAGCTTGCAAAAAGTTTTCTCTCTTGGATCTTCTCATTTGGGTTTATGCAAGTTCAAGGCCTTTGGAAGTCTATAGCAAAAAATTCACTTGTGAAATGGCTACCTAGGACTAATTACCCAAAGATCAGCAATAAGTGCTCCTGAGCATGTATGGAAGAAGGAGAGAGTTGTTAAGAGAAACACACTAGGTGATGACACCTGAGAGGTGCGTCTTGCGCTGTGTGCTAATTGTTGTTTGCTCTCTATCCAGGAGCTGCCTTCGAACCTGTTTTGGGATCTTGACAAAAAAAAAAAAGGTTCCTGAATTTTATTATATTTACATTGAAGTCCCTGATTAATTCCAGCAATTACGAATATGTCGCTCTGATTTATAACAGTCCAAATGTGTTCTTTAGCCCTTGCTTTGGCCTGAGGACATCCAGGATGCTTATTTTCAGTAGTTTTTGACGTCTAGGATGCCACTTGTTGACAAGAATATTAGAAAAATGATTTTTTAATTTTTATTTTGGATACAATATGGCCTGAGATTGGTTGTGAACCAAGGTTGAAAGTTGGATACCAGTAATCTCCTTTTTACAGTCTCTTGAAGTTCAAAAAAGAGAATGGAAAGGGGAACCCTTATGGTTTCCATCTTCAGCGTCTTTGGAGGAGAGTTGAGGAAGGCCAAGGATGCTTCAAAGGCTGAAGGATTTTGGCTGCTTCAAAATGCACAATTCTCATGCTAGGGTCCCATATTTATAGAATTTAGATGAGTTGCAAGGCTAAATAGGTAAATGGGGGAAAATCCCTTAAAAACTAGAATCAACTCGAAATTGGGTGCAGGTCCTGAGCTAAGCGCTATGCACTTCGGTGGGCACAGTGCACTTATTTTTCGCTGTCAACTTTCAAAGGTGATTTCTTTTGATCTGTTTCTTGAATTTGACATCTTATATGTTGTTGGAACTCTCTCGACTAGAATATCAACAAGGGCAGATAGGATTTACCTATCTGTAAATCCTTCTTTTAAAAGTTCAAAATGTAATTTTCTACAGTAAGTGGACTTTTGGGCTGGTTTACGTGTGGGTTTGTTTTTAAAATTTTCTACAGCATGTTTGGAAGATGCTGCAAAACCTACTTATATGTAGAAATGTTGACTCTTTGATGTTTAAGGTTAATTTCTTAATGCATGCATCATTTAAGCTGGATTAAAGTGAAATCATCAAATATGCACATGTAGGGTGCAACTTTCCAAGATTTGAAACATTAAGATTATGTACCCCACATACATTACTCAATTTGGGCTGAGATTGCTAGATTGACAAAAAGGGTGCTTAAAGCCCAATAAATAATGTTTTTTTTTTCTGATCCCACCTTTCTTGGATCTAAATTGCCCATCAATGGCAGTTTCTTTATTAATAGCTAAGCCCAACGTAGTTGTTGGGAGAAGGCTTTGCTGGTGATGATGACATGATTACGCCATGTTTCTTGGATTTATGCAATCCAACAGTTGGTCTTAGAATGAAATGAACTTAGAGGAACAACTTCAAGATCATGGTATGAAGAGATGATTTTGATCCTTGTTAGGTGGGTCCCTGTGTAAAGACAAATTAGTGTTTGTGAAAAATGTCAACTATTTGATTTTTCTCCTATTTTTTTATCCTTTTTTTTTCCGTTAAAAACTTGTCCAATTTAACTATGATTATTGGAATGAAGAATGGACTCATATAGCTAAAGCTGGCGGTTGCATCTTTTTTGGATCTTCAGATTGTTGGTCCCACATGTGCTGATTTGTTTTGACCTAAAGTAAGGTCAACCTTTCGTAATTATTCATACACATACAAATTTGAATCAAGGGCTAGAATGGAATTTTTTGCTACTTCAAAGGTATCAAGTATGTGATAAATGGAAAGTGGAATTTTTTGACATAATGATTTCAATAACTGGAAAAAAAATTTTGGGTCTTATATTGTGGATGGGTTTTGTGGCCTTTTCCCTTATGAAGGAGATGGATTCATATCTTAAAGTTGCTAACAATAGTTCTTCTAACATCGGCTATTTGTTCATCTCTTAAATGGGAGCACCATCCTTGACCACTGATTGTGAGCACCACCTTGTGGGGCCCACCTGGAGATATGCCAATCATGGGGAAGGTGGGAATCGAAAGATCTAAATGAGACCTATGGATATGCATAATATCAAACCCATTATTAGATCATCGTATCCTTATGATGTATGGCTCTCAAGTTAATGGTTTTAAAAGGTGTCATTTTCTTTGATTCTAGTCTGATGGTGAGTAGCAATTGGCTATGTCAAATTTGGCCCTATGCTGATTCATGGGGTGGTAGTGAGTGTGAAAGGGTTGGATTGATCATAGGGTGTCCCACGTGCTAGAAGTGTGAGGGTGCTCACGGATGGTGCTCATATAAGGGTGCTCACTTGAGGATTGTATATGTTCACAATCACATAATTTCAGTTATATGTTTCTGATTTGTGCATTTGCAGATTCAGAAGCTGAAGCTGGATATTGAGACGTGAGTATAATTATTGTCCTGGGTGAGACAATGTAACTATTCGTTAACTTTCTCTGCGAGCTAAATTTTGCTGAATGTTTTTTGTTGAACAGGGCAATGCTGGAACTTGACCAGATTCTGCGAGCCAATGAAATTAACTTTGCTATTCTCGCAGCTTTGCCAGCCTTCTTTCTCTCCCTTATTTTACTCATGCTAGTGCGGGCTTGGGTTAAGCAGGTGATTCAATTATTCAAATATCTATTGATGTTGTAGGAAACAAACTTTACATCTCAATGATATTTAAGCATATTTGCATACATTATACACTTTTCATAAATGTCTTGCATGTCATAAATATCACTGCATGCAAGACTTTGCTTATGCATGTGTTTGTGCACTGGGGTTTAATTCATACATATGGGTATTACTAATTCTCAAGTACGAGTCTACCAGACAAACATATGACATGACATGCATATTGAATTCATTTTTGCCTAGGTCATAACCTTGTAATACTTAATTGCGTAGAAGCTATGGATTTGTTTTTTTGTGAGCCAGGGTTTGAACAATCAGACTCAGGATTAGACTTGGTCATGATCGAGTCTGAGTTGACTCGCATTAGGATTCGGCCAAGTCCCATGGCCGAGTCTCCTCGGCTGAGTCCCATGTTCCGAGTCCGAGTCCATGTGACCCGACTTGGTATGGGTTGAGTAGAGTCAGACTCGGCCAATTTTTTAAACCGAGTTGTGAGAAAAAGGAGAATGGAAGACTGATTGCGCTTTTTTTTTTTTTTCCTATATGGTTTGTTCTCATTTAAGTAACCACCATTAGCATATTAAACAATCCTATTTACAAGAGTACAAATATATCCACAACAAATAATGGGCGAAGCAACAACCACCATGGAGTAGAGTATTCATTTCATTCATGCCTAGCTTGATGAGAAGAGTCAAAAGTTGATTTCTTCTAGTAGCCATTTTGAGTAGGGGCTTGTTTGGCATCATTTCTACTTTCAACGTTTCAATTTTGAAAATGAAGTGTTCAATTGAGACTAATTAATACAAACTCAAATACATAAAGAATGGTTCATTAAGACTTAATTCACACGTCTCATAGTAGATGAGCAGAAAAATCTTCCAGATTAGGACCTATTTATTCATATTTTGGGTTTCCTTTTTTTTTTTACCACTTCCATGCTTCTACTCTTGACCATTATCAATATCCTATGATTCGTATCTTTAATTCTAATTTTTATCCTGAATCGTAAGGAAAATGATTTGTATCTATGCAAAGAATACCAATTACAAATGAGTCTTAGGATTTAGGTGTAAATCCTATAATTTAGTACTCGTTTCATTGAATCTTAATTTGATTGAGCGAGAACAGCTACAACCAATGTTGTTAAAGGCCCGCCTAGGCGTGAGGCACACCTTGTGCGCCTCAACACCCTGGAGGCAAGGCGCCTTCAATCAGGGGCAACTGAAGCGTGAGAGGTGCGCCCCTTTCCTCGAGGTGCGCAGCGAGGCATGCGCCTTTTGCTATTTTTTTTCCCTTTGGCTATTGGGCTTTTTTGCTATTGGGTTGGGTTAGCTATATTTTTTATTTTCCCCAATTTGCTTCTCTATTTTTTTTTACAACTATTGGCTACCCCATGCTTTTTAAAATTGCCTGCTAGTTTTCTTTTTCTTATTTCATTTCTGCATTCCTGCAATTTTTCATGTACATTTTGTTGTACTTATTTGGTTGAATTTGTTTTATGTGTTGATTTAGAAGAATAAACCAAATGCATGAAACCATGTTTTTAATTTTAATATTAATCTTATATTTTGCTTTGGAATTGGAGTAATTGTTGAATGTTTAGCATTTGGAGTGATAGATGCTTTTATGACTTTTGGAATTCTTCTAATATTCGTTGCCTCCTTTTGTTATAATTTGTGAATTATTTTGACTTTGCCTATGTTGAATTTTGAATTATTTGTCTATGCTAAAATATCTTCTTTTTTTTTTTTATTTACAATGTGTGCCGCTCTTCAATGAAGCCTGTGCCTCGTCTCGTGCCTAGGCCCTAGGAGACCTTGGCGCCATGATGCATCTTTCGCCTTTAACAACACTAGCTGCAACCAATATGTTAATAATATTTTTACCTTTTTTCCCTCTTTCTTTTAACTTATTTTTATTTTTATAAGGTTTTTTATTGGTTAATGAAACCTCTTTAAGAGTTTCTGTGGCTTTGAGAAGGTTTTATAAATAAATAAAGAGCATGCGTTTGATTAAAGCATACGACTTTATATATGGGGCTTATCTTTATCTTCTTTTTTTTGTTTCAAATTTTTTTAATAAAATTTTTGGTTTTTATCTTCATGAACACTTTCTTAACTTCAAAAGAAATCCAACTGTGAAATATTGGTGGTTCGGATTTTATTGCTACTTTGTATTTCAATGTAAAGATAACAAAATCTAAATATATAATGTGACCTTAAACTTATTTAACTATTTACATTGATCATTTGTTATATATTATGTCATGATGTTCGTGATATGATTGTATGAAAAACTTATTTATCATTGTATTTATACTGTTACAAATGAGAAAATGATTGGAGTGTGAAATTACCCTTTTTTTTCCTTTTTAATTTTTAATCATTTTTCATTTTTGTTAAAAAATCTTACACAATACGTTTCAAGATTCAATTCATGGGTATGTACAATGTGCGATATGATTCCTATTTTCAGGACAGACCACCCATTACTGTCAACAGTTGGGATATGTATTGATATTAGAAATGGAAATACAGATGGGCATATATGTTATAATGGATGGTCCTTGGCCTCCTCCCTGTCTTCACCCTCCAAATTAGTGCTGCTGCAGTGTGGGTTAGGGATTTTTATGGGTGAGTTTTTTATTGTTCCAACCAATAGGGGAGAATGGGGTAATATGACCGGTACAAAAGGTAAGATGGTTGTTTTAGTAATTAAATGATATATACTGGTATAAATTCAAATATTGGGCCTGATATTGTCCTAACCAACCCTTAAATTGTCGGGGTTGCAAAAATTGTCTTACCGTACCCTTACACGTTTTTATGAAGAAAAGGCCCTAATCTTGTGGGCTTTAGGCTCAGGCCCTGCTGGGTACCCTTGCAGGAGGGCCCAATGATAGCCTTACACGCACCATCCAAAATGCTAACACATGCACGCACCCTCAGAACAAAGAATGAAGAATATGTTGTTTTTGGAATTATGAGTGTTGTCCCCTTTGTGGACCTCTTTATTTGTCATAATGAGTATGCGATACTTAGAAGATTTTGTAGGAATTCTGTGGCCTTTAATTGGAGTAATTCAATCAAAGATTCCACTTCTTTCTAAAAGATTTAGCTGATAAATCTGATAGAACATGGGGTCTGTGGGATCATGAGGACCTGTGGGGTAGTTTTCTTGCATGGCTTTAATAAGTAATAGCTCCCTCCCATTCCAGTTCAATGATATTGGTGAGCCCATTGGCAACAATTTGTCAAAAATGAATTGATGGCGATTCTTTTCAAGGCCTTTATGAAAATATTTACATTTTAAAGATCCATAGGCACATGGGGGACAGTAATAGTGAGATCATCATTAGCTTCCTGAATGGAATAACAATCAACCTCAATATGTTTAATTATGAAAGACAAAATTTTTTGTTAAATCCATATTGTACTCATATTGTTAACATACATTTGGAGGATACAAGAGTAAAGGCGGATACTTCATCACTAGAGCATACTTTTCTCCGTAGAATTAGAGGGGTGGAAGTGAAGGAAGCATTGAAGCGAATGAAGATAGGAAAGACAACAGGCTTAGATGGTATTTTGATAGAGGTATGGAAATGCTTAGGAGAGGTTGGGATGAGTTGGTTATGTAGACTGTTTAATAAGATACTTGTGACAAAGAAAATGCCGGATGAATGGAGAAGAAGCATTGTAATACCTATATATAAGAATAAGGGAGATATACAAAATTGTACCAATTATTGAGGGATTAAACTTATGAGTCATACTATGAAGTGATGGGAGAGAATAATGGAGCAAAGACTGAGACGGAAGACCAAGATATCTGAAAATCAATTTGGTTTAATGCCAGGAAGATCAAATATGGAAGCCATCTTTTCACTTAGGCAACTAAAGAAAAAATATCGAGCAAAGAGGAAAAATCTACATACGGTCTTTATCAATTTGGAAAAAGCTTATGATAGGGTACCGAGAAATTTAATTTAGTGGGTTTTGAAAAAAAGGAATGTCCCTAGCGGTTATATTGAAATTTTTATGGATATGTATGAATGAGCAGTAACAAATGTGAGAACTACATGTGGAGAAACAGGTGGATTCCCCATGACTATGGGTTTATATCAAGAATCAACTTTAAGCCCTTATCTTTTCGCATTAATTATGGATGAGTTAACTGTACATATTCAAGAAGAAGTACCATGGTGTTTGTTATTTGCAGATGATATAATATTGGTGGATGAATCAAGAGATGGTGTAAATGCAAAACTTGAGAGATGGCGGGGGGCATTAGAATCTAGAGGCTTTAAAATAAGTCATACAAAGAGAATATATGGATTGCAACTTCAATGGACATATGCAAAGTGTTGCAACCACTATCAAAATTGAAACCTATGAGATACCACATAGAGATTCTTTTCGGTACTTAGGCTCGATGATTAGTAAGGATAGGGAGATTGATGAAGATATGGAGCATAAGATAAAAGTTGGATGGCTGAAGTGGAGAGTAGTTTTTTTATTGCTTTGTGAGAGACGAATACCAACAAAATTGAAGGGTAAATTTTACAGGACAATGGTTAGACCAGCTATGAGATATGGAGTAGATAGTCGGCCAATTAAGAAGACACATATTCATAAGATGGATGTAGCAGAAATGAGAATGCTTAGGTGGATATGTGGAAAAACTAGGAAAAATAAAATTAGAAATAAGCGCTTTCGAGAGCATTTAGGGGTAGCACCAATAGGGGATAAGATTAGATAAACCCGTTTAAGATAGTCTGGGCATGTTGAGCGTAGACCGGTAATGGCATCGGTGAGAAAAAATTTGGCTATACAGGTGGATGGCTCATCAAGAGGTAGAGGTAGGGGTAGGTCAAAAAAAATATTGATGGAGGTCATTGATTCAGATTTGAAGAAGTTTAACTGATCAAAGGATTTAGCTCAAAATAGAACGGAATGGAGAAATAAAATTCATGTAGCCGACCCCAACATGGTTTGGATAAAGCTTTGATGATGATGATGATGACTCATTATTGTTAGCATGCAAAGGAGTTGGGGAAATCTGAGAGAATCCTAATTCAGAGAAGGCTTTGCAAGGCCAAAAATTTTCGAGCAAGTAGAAGACATTTGGAAACCCTCCTCTATTTCTAGTAGTTTTAGGACCTCCATTTCAAGATACATTCGATACACCATCCAGTTGTGGATCCATAAGAGTTTGGATACATTGCCCAATTGGCATTAAGTTGCAAGTTGAAGAGTAGATCCAATAGGAAAGAATAATCCTCACTCATACTTACCTAGTAAATAATGAATAATTCTTTTTATTGTTGCTAGTTGAAGATGCCGATGCATATTCATAAACTGACTCGTCAAATTAAATGCTTAGGAAGTGTTTGGCCATGTAATTGTCAAGTGGACTAGACTCCAACCAACCTCTTATATATGGTAGGATCAAAAGGCAGTTCTCCCTCATCTTTACGATATTTGGCATTAACTTCAAGTGTCTATTGGAGAGGAATTCTCTAGTTGGACCAAAGTAATTTGATCTTTAGTGTACTTGTATTAATTGATAAATTGCTCATGTTGATGTATGGACTTAATGACCTAGAAAATATGTGAGATTTCCTAGATCCTTTATGTGAAATGAAGCATGAAGTGAAGCTTGGAATTGGTGAATCTCAGTTCCGGTTATGATGATGTCATCTGGATATACAAGAACAACTGTTTTCCAAAAAGACGTGTAGCAAACAAGCAGAAAGGGATCATTTTTACTTTGATGTGATGAAGCCAAATCAACTAAAAAGTCTAGCAAAACTGCTCAAACTAAGCTCGTGGTGCTTATTTTAGCCCATAGAGATATCTTCCTAATTGATAGCCCTTTCTCTAAAGTTCTAGTGATCCTTAGAGGAAACTTCATATACATATATATATGGGTTTTGTGTGTGGTCCATTTGGATGAATCATATAGTGGGCCCCACTATGGGAGACAGTTAACAAGTTTCGTGAGCGGGGCCCACTGTGTGATTCATCCAAATGGACCACACGTAACCTCCTGAATCCCAGTCGTCCACCAATTTTAGGTCCCATCCAATTTGAATGGACCGTTCGATTGACTATGCACATATGTATATATATATAAAGTTCATTCAGATGGATGTGCAGTCGATCCAATGGTCCAGTCAAATTGGATGGGGCTTAGAATCTATGATGCCCCAGATACAGTGTGGATACGATAACGACACGGCATGGACACAATAGGGACATGGATTTTACATGTAAAAAGTGAAGTATTGGATACAATACGACACGATATGTTGTTTATTTTGAAGTATTTATGCATCATGGCCTAGAATTGGTGTATGTGTGAGATTCAAGGGGTCGTGCATGTGATCCATTTGAATGGATCACATAGTGGGCTCCACTATGAGAAATAGTAAGAGAAGTTTGGTATGGACTGTGAGGACGGTCCTCACATGATCATTTCCTATATATATACGACAATATTCATGTGCATACATTCCTCGCCAACATGGTAAGGGACACTCCATATTTGAAAAGTATTAATGTAGAAAAGGACAGAACCATCACACTCATGAGACCTTTTTGACCTTGTTAGATCTAAAACAATGAAGTGCCCCTCTCCTAAGCTCAAATGTGTGCCTCACGCCTGTGGGGCCCACCTGAGGACCCACATGGGGATGGGGGGATTTGAAGGACTACCTAAGATTCTCCTTTCTGTAAAAAATCAGCACCAACCGTGGTTTTTATCATCTTCATTTGGGCCCCAAAAATTTAATGGTCAGCAGTCCATTTAGATCGGTGTACAGTCGATCCAATGGTTTAGTAAATTCGGATTTGACCAAAAATTGGTGGGCATGTGCAATTTAAGGGGGTCGTGTGTTTGGTCCATTTGGATGGACCAAAGGTGGGCCCAAGGGCTTGAGCTTATGGAATTTCTTATATAAGCTTAAGCTTAGGAGAGGCTTGCCTTTATATATAGAAATAATCATATGAGAGCTAGTTTTCATCATTGTTTTGTGAGAAGTCTAAGTGGAACTCATCTATCACCCTACCTTAATCTTGCAATACACAGGGACCCTTTGATAGTCAAACGATCCAAATTTCGGTCAAATCCAAATTTATTTTACTGTTGGATCGACTGTGCATTAATCCGAATGGACTGGATTTATGGACGACAGATGAAATGGTTAGTGCAACACCTCCAAATCCAGGCTAACCGAATAAGGCGAAATTCTAAATTTGGAGCACAAAACATGCAAGATCTTTAATCCGCAATGAGGATCAATTTAAAACTTTTTCCCACATTCAATCCGTGTATATGAAATAAGCGGAACATATATACAACTGCGAAAGCAATTGGTGATCCATGATCCATATAGTAAATGGTATTTGTCACATCGGTTAAATCAATAAAGTACTGGACGCATAAGTATGAACTACAGAGTTTAAGTAATCCAAAATTGCTACAATTTATTATAAAACTTCTCAAAGCTGTTCAACTAATAAAAACTAGGAAAACAGTCCTAAAAAGGACAACTTCTCAACTTGATGATCTCCGAATGTTCGACTACACCTCCTTGCTAACTGCTATCCACGCAAACTGATCTAATCTAGGTACCCCTGACGCCTCCTCCGATGCCTCTCCCTTCGAAGTAAGGGAAGTGGGCTCACCATCTACACACCCAAAGCAAATAGGGTCAAGTCACGTAGAACTCGGCAAACGTGGCATGCGGATAATACCATACAGATATCAAGATAGAATAAGGAAAGTAATATAATTTATGAGATCAATGATAACAATGTCAAGAGCAATACTATCATGAGTCAATTAAGTATGAATCAATTGAAGTAAGCAAGCATCTATATCATCCATCACCTATACAAAGGGCACATCCACATAGGCTGCCATGTGGTATGATAAACCAGCCAATAATAGCTTCGAAGGACTTCATAAATAGCCCCGCAGGACTCCATAAAGTAGTTTTGAATACTCGGCCGATAGATTTGATACCGTGGTATTGGCTAGATCGTGTACATCTAACTCCATAATAGTCCCGTCGGACTCCATAATGACACCAAGCCTTTTCAACGGTACTAATTATAAGGATTCGGCTTATTCAGGTAGAATGGCCATTGGAGGCTCAAGGAGACTTGGTTATGTTAATGGAAGTATCAAGGAACTAGGACAAGACGAGCCTAAATATTTAGGCTGGGTTTCAAAAAATATGTTAGTCATGAACTGGATTCTTAATTCAATGGAATAAGGCTTTGCAAAAAGTTTTAAGTATTCTGAGACTACGAAAGAACTTAGGGAGTCTATTGAGGTTGCCTATGCACTGAAGAGGAATAATGCCCGAATCTTAGAATTGAAAATGGAAATTGCTAGTTTTAAACAAGCATTTCTGTCAATTGGAAATTATTATTCCAATTCCAGGCATTGTAGAGAGAGTTGCATGTATGAGTCCCGAACTATGTCGTGCTAAGAAACAAGCCAAATTGCTTGAAAACCAACATATCTTTGAGCTATTGGGTGGTCTTAACCCAGAGTATGAACCCATTCGTGCATAAGTGACAAGTCAAGACCCGCTACCTCCCACTAGTACAGTATTTGCTTTGTTACAAGGAGAAGAAAGTTGTCGTATGGTTATGATGCGGAAATTTGATCATACACCTGGGAGGTCTTCTCTTGCAAATAGTAGTGTGAGCAACATATTGTCAAATACAGGAAATTGTGGTAATAGTGGGTATGGTGGAAGCCGAGGACGTGGTCGCGGAAATTATTGTGGAGGTGGACGTAATGGTGGAAATGGTGGCTGTGGTCGAGGAAGTGGTGGATAGTCTAATTCGCACCATGACAAACCTTTTTGTACTCAGTGTGGTAGATATTGGCATACAAAGAAGAATTGTTGGGACCTGATTGGTAAGCCACGAAATATATCTGGATCCTCGGTAGAAGTGGAGCACCCAATTGAACAAGATACAACTATTAAATCTGATTCATAGATATGAGAGGATGAGCTAACTAATCTTTGTCAAAGATTGACTGTATTAGAGGGCGCACCTTAGGACCATTTAGTGGTATGGCCTCTTCTCATAATCCTACTACATTTGCTTTCTCTACTTCTCGTTCTACGTGGGTGATTGATTCAGAGGCAACAGACCATGTGACATGAATCCATTCTGAGTTTCAATCATACACCTTTACTTCTGTTGGAAGGGTAAGAATTGCTGATGGTTCTTATAACCACATAGTTGGGAAGGGAACTGTCTGCATCTTACCTAACCTATCCTTATCCTCTGTTATCCATGTTCCCAAATTTCTCTTTCAATCTCTTATCTGTTAGTGCCCTCACCAAACATCTTAATTGTTGTGTCTTTTTACCCTTCTTACTGCGTATTTCAGGATCTGAGGACGAGAGGAAGTTTGGTGGTGGTTGTGAGAAAAATGGTCTTTACGGCTTGGCCTTGGAAAACGTAGAGTCAAGAGTTTTTGCAAGCAGAAGTTGATGATGATAATGAAGTGTCTCTGTGGCATCGTCGTTTTGGTCATGTGCCGATGCAATGTCTTAGGAATATGTCTTTTCTGAATTTTAAAAATAAACTTGATAGTAGTTTGAGATGTGATGCATGTCAGTTTGCCAGGAATAAGAGATTTGTGTACTCAATCAATATTAATAAAAGAAGTACTCCATTTGATTTGATTCATTATGATGTTTGGTATGCTCTTGTTACATCTATTATGGTCATAAATACTATTACTTTTATTGATGATGCCACTAGAGTAACTTGGGTGTATCTTCTGAAAACTAAAGATGAGGTCTTACATGTGTTCCAAACATATTATAAATTGATTGAAGTTATGTTTGAGAATAAAATTGAGGCCTTTAGGTCTAACAATGGTGGAGAATATAACTCAAGCATCTTCCAAAATTATCTTGTTGAAAATGGTATTGAATTGCAGACCTCATTTGCATATGCACCGGAACAAAATAGTGTGGTTGAACATAAGAACGGACACCTATTTGAGGTCACACTGGCTCTTCTCCTTAAGATGAATGTTCCAAAATCTTTTTGGTCTGATGGAGTTTTAACAGTAGCATATTTAATAAATCAAATGCCTTCAAAGATCTTGGGAGGAAGAGCCCTATAGAAATCTTATGTATTGTTACACCATTGTTTCCAATACCACCAAAAATCATCGGATGAACGTGCTTTGTTCATACTCCCAAGTATCAACAGGTTAAGTTGGATCCAAAGGCGGTCAAATGTCTGTTTTGTGGGATATCCTAGTTCTCAGAAAGGATATAAATGTTATGCTCTGGGGAAAGGTGGTCGTGTTTTGTTACAGTGGATGTTAGTTTCCATGAAGACTTCCCATTCTACTCCTCTGTAAGTACGGAATTGTTGCTAGATGGGTGTGAAATGGATCATGCACCCTTTGTTGATTTTATGACATTTTGATGGGGACATCAGATCTGATCCCTCTCGCTCTTACAAAGTGTATCAAAGAAGAGGGCGCCGGACAGCGAATCATGCTTTAATTTGGATGGATGAACAATACCTAGGTTTTGATCGCAAAGAAATTATAAATCCACCGTTGATCCATCATCGCGAGGACATTCGACGGCAAGATTTCGAGGAAGACTCCATGTGAGTTGTCTTGAAGGCCCCACAATGGGAAACCCCACATGGGAGGAATAAAAGAGGTTTTTTTTTTTATTATTTTGTTTAGAGGGGTCCAAGTAAATAAAAGAGCTTTAGTAGAAGAAAGGGGACCTATGTTTTTTTTATTAAAGACATAAGTAATAAATAGGACGGGCCCGCAACTTAAACAAAGAGTTTTCACCTTGGGATTCATGCGCACATCCCATGCTCATGACTCCCAAGGCATCGGCGCAAGTTGTGTTTATTTTATTTTATTTTATTTTGTTTTCTTAGTTGTGATTATGTCATCTTAAGGGTTATATTAAAGACTTCTCTTGTACTCTTTTGCTTATGCTATGTTATGATATGATATTGAATGAAAGAGAAACTTCTTCTTCTTCTTCCTAGAGCCTCTTGAGTCTACCTTTCACTTAAGATCTCTTCTAACGCCTCCGGATCGGAGTTTGTTGAGAGCCCAACAAAGGTATCAATATCTCTTTTACTTTTCCTTTTTCCAAGAGCACTTTTGGTTACTATCACTTAGATCTAGAGCCATCCTGGTATTGACATCAGATCTAAACTACCCATATCTGAACCCTACAGATCTAGAATCCCCTAGTTACCAAACTTCAGATCTGAACCATAAACCATCCTAGATTTGAAAATTATTTCAGATCTGAACTTTTTATTAGATCTGGATCTCTTTTAGATTTGAAAATACTAGATCTGAATTTTGTTATTATAGATCTTCCCTCTAAACCACTGTCCAAATCATTGGATGTGCACTATTGGCCCTAAGCAATCTGGAAGTTCTATTTTCCATTAAAATCCTACTATTTTATATACCAAGAAAGGGCTTACTATAGGATCTGGGAGATCACCTTGGACCGTGGATCTATTATTTACTAGAAATTCAATGTTTTAATTTACTTGGATTGCTTAAAACTGAATTTTAATTGTTAATTCAGATTTGATCTCTTCATATTAGGATAGATCTCATACTGTCCTGCATCAATTTTGGTATCGGAGACTTAGTTTGCTTAGGGAGTCATTTAGATTCATCATACGCATTAGTCATTACTGCATTGCATTCATAGTTTTGTTCATTTTAGTTGTTCATCTTGCATGCCTAGGCGGAGTGGTAAAGATATCCAACCTGAACATCTCAAGATGAACCCAGAACAGGTTACTAAGATTGTCTAGGACATGTTGGGGCCCATCATGACCCAACTAATAGCTCTCCGACAAGAGTCACAAACTCGAGAGGAGGCGATCAATACCCATCTTGAGAATATTGAGAGGTCACAACAAGGTGATAATGCATATCATCGCGGTCATAATAGGAACCATGAGAGGGACCATGAGAGGAACGGTGAGAAGAATAGGAGACATGAGTGTGATGATGATACCGACCTCGAATCTGAGATTGGAAACAATCATAGGGCCCGCGGTAGAGGACGAAACCTGAAAGATTGGGTTTTGAAGAGTGTTAAGGTAGAGGCCTCATCTTTTGATGGTTGGATTGACCCGTGAGCCTATTCTGATTGGGAATCAGACATGGACCACTACTTTGAGTGGTATGAAATGTCTGAAGAGAGGAGGGTTCGATTTGCCAAATTGAAACTTGTGAGTCAAGCGCGGTTATATTGGGTTGATGTTGAGTGCGGTTTACAAAACCGACGAGGGGCACCCATTGTGACCTGGAATGAGATGAAGTTGCATTTGCGGGTTAAGTACCTATCCCAATCTTATTAGGATAGACTTTTAGATTAGAGGTTTAACCTCCGATAAGGTAGTATGTCTGTTACAGAATACATTAATAAGTTTGAAGAACTTAACCTACGATGTAACGTTCAATAAGACCTTCCAAGCAGAATATCTAAATTCAAAACAGGTCTACATCAAGAGTTTCAGAGAAAGTTAATCACTGTTAATACGGCTAGCCTAGAAGACATTTATGAGGTAGTGCTCAACCTTGAGACTGCCATGAAAAGCAAATAGGCTAGGCGTAGTGATTATCGGGGAACGGACTCTAAGCCTTATCCTTCGAGCGATAAACCAAATTCTGGGGTTCAACCTCCTAGAAATCCTGCTAATATACCGCCCGCCTTTAAGGATAACGAAGGCAAGGGAATAGTTAGTGAAAACTCTAAATGGAGCAACTCCGTTACTTGCCATAATTACAACGGTCGTGGGCACCTTGCTCGTGATTGCCTGTCTCGAAATCTCTGCATTGAAGATGTAGAGGATGAGAGTGACCCAACAGTAGATGCCTATTTCCTAGATTTTGTGCCAAATGATGATGATTGTGGTGATCCGGAGGATCGGGTATCTTTTTTTATATTTGCTCCCTCTTATCATGGAGATCAGAATGCACAAGATAAATTGGAAGGTGAACTACCACATGTGATGGTAGTACGGTGTGCATTGACACACCAAGAAAATGAGGACAGGCATAGAACATCTATCTTTCACACCTACGTCAAATGCAATGATAAGAGCTGTAAGGTCATCATTGATAGTGGGAGTTATACCAATGTAGTTTCTGCTAACAATTTGTCCCGCTTAGGTTTGACCCCAATACCCCATCCCAAGTCATATCGCGTGTCATGGGTAGATTCCACATCTATTCCCATTACTCAGCGTTGCCTGGTCCCACTGCACATGTCCTCTTATCAGGACCAGCTGTGGTGTGATGTAGTCCTTATGGATGTGGGACATATTATCTTAGGGAGGCCTTGGATCTATGATTTGGATGTTATCAACTTTGGACACACTAATATCTGTGTCTTTAACTTCAATGACAAGAAGGTGAAGTTGCATCCATTACCCCCTAAAGATAACACTAGTAAGAAAGAGAGCGAAGAGAAAGCCAGCACCAATGCCCCAAATGCTAAAACAAAAGGCTTACACATCTGGGATGCTAGCGAATTCCAGGCTGATCTGGAGGAAAGGACTAGCAAGAGCTCGAAGGAGGACCCTATTGTTTATGCCGTAGTAGCTACGGAAATTTCCATAGAGCCTACTGCTAGCATTCCTCGTGAAGTGAAATTTGTCTTTCGGGAGTTTCAAGATGTCTTTCCTGAAGAATTACCAAATGAACTCCCACCAATGCGTGACATCTAACATGCAATTGATCTTGTTCGAGGGACAACTTTGCCAAATCTACCACATTACCGAATGAACCCTTTGGAACATGCCGAACTGAAAAGACAGGTAGATGAACTCCTCGATAAGGGTTTTATTAGGGAGAGCCTAAGCCCTTGTGCCGTGCCCGCACTTCTTACTCCCAAAAAGGATGGGACTTGGAGAATGTGTGTGGACAGTCGAGCGATCAATAAAATTACAGTCAAGCATCGGTTCCCGATGCCCAGATTAGATGATATGCTCGATATGATGGTTGGTGCCACTATCTTTTCTAAGATAGATCTTAAAAGTGGTTACCACCATATTTGCATCCGTCCTGGGGATGAGTGGAAGACTGCCTTTAAGACAAAGGATGGATTGTATGAATGGCTAGTGATGCCATTTGGGTTGTCCAACGCACTTAAGTATTTTCATGCATGTCATGACACAAGTGTTGAGGCCATTCATGGGAAAATTCCTAGTTGTTTACTTTGATGACATTCTCATCTATAGTAATACAAAGGAACAACACCTCAACTATTTGTGGCAAGTCTGTAGTACTTTGCGTAAGGAACAACTGTACGCGAACCTAAAGAAGTGAACCTTCATGACAGAAAGTGTGATTTTCTTGGGTTTCGATGTCTCTGCTGCAGGAATGTCTGCAGATCTTGGAAAGGTGAGGGCAATTGTTAAATGGAAAACTCCATCCAACATCCATAAGGTAAGAAGCTTCCATGGCTTAACCACGTTTTATCGTCGATTCATTAAGGGGTTTAGTACCATCATGGCTCCAATTACTGATTGCATAAAGGGGGGGGGGGGGTTTAATTGGAGCCCAACTGCCACAAAAGCCTTCAGGAAATCAAGGCCAAAATGACTGAAGCACCTGCTATGTGCAGTGTTCTGGGCGCGCGCTTAGGCGTAAGGCGTAGCAAGGCGCAACAGTTGCGCCTCACCCTATGTGAGGCGAGGCGATTTCAGTGAAGCGCGGACTAATCGCACGAGGCGCGCGCCTGGGGTTTAGGCGAGAGGCGAGTGAGGCGTGGGCTTCTTTTTGTTAGGCAGGATCTTGAAATAGAATAAGAAATACAGAAGGGTGTAAATGTTGTAAATTTTATTAGGCAAGGACTTGAAATAGAATAAGAAAAATAGAAGGGTGTAAATGTAAAATTTGTAAACTATAAAAAAGCATCGATGCCCTAATCCTATTCTGTTGCAACAAAAAAAAGGGGGGAGCGAGCGGGGGGGGGGGGGGCGGAACAGAAGAAGAAGAAAGAAGAAGCAGCGGCAGCTCCCACGTCCGGCGAAGGATAACGTCCGGCAGTCCACGTCGAAGCTGCATACCACGTCCGGCGAGGTATGTGTTGTTTTTTTTTTTCTGCATCCCACGTCCGGCTGTTTTCTTCTTTTTCTTTTTTGTGTTTTATTTTCTGTAATTATTTTTTTGTTGCTGCTGTTTTTTCCTATTTGCTTTTCTGTTTTTTTTTTCATGCCTTTTTGCTGCCGCCTTTTCTTTTGCTTCTTTTTGTTTTTGCTGCATTTTTTTCCATGCCTTTTTGCTGCTGCTATCTGCTGCTGCTGCTGCTGCTTTTTTTTTTTATTTTTCCTGCTATCTGCTGCTGCTACTTTTTTTTTTGTTTCTGCCTTTTTTTTTTTGCTGCCTGCTATCTGTTGTTGCTATCTGCTTGGCTTTTTTTTTTTTTTTTTTTGTTTTTGCTGTCTGCTATTGCTATTTGCTTGTTTTTTTTTTCCTGCTATCTATTGCTGCTGCTACTGCCATCTTTTGCTGCTATCTGCTTGTGTTTTTTTTTTTTTTGTCTGCTATTGCTATCTGCTTGTTTTTTTTCTTGCCATTTTTTTCCTGCTATCTGCTGTTGCTGCTTTTCCACGGCTGTATTTTTTTTTTCTGCTGCATTGTTTTTTTTTTCTGCTGTTGCTATCTGCATTTTTCTTCCTGTTTTGCATATTTTTTGTTGTTGTCATTTCTATTTCTGCAATTTTTTTCTTTTTTTTTTTGCTGCTGTTTGTTTTTTTATTCTACTGGTGCTGCTTTTTTTTTTTTTTGCTGCTGCTGCTGTTTGGTTATTACTGCCATGTTGATTATTGCCTTTTTGGTATCAACGTATGTCTGCTGGGCTAGATTAATTGTTTATCCCTTTAGATTTCTATTTCTGCCTTGCTGTTTTTAATTTTTTTTTTTCAATTGTATGTTTTATATAGATGTCAGCCGAAGGTAGTAGTAAAAAGGACCCAGCATGGCAATATGCACACTTGGAAAATCCACAGAACAATAATAGGTTCAAATGCAATTTTTGTGGCAAAATATCAAATGGAGGTGTTTTTCGGGTCAAGCAACATCTTGCTGGGGGTTATAGGAATATCACTGCTTGTCCAAAATGCCCACCTGAAGTTAGAGAAGAGATTAAAGAATACATGGCAAAGAAAAAGACAGAAAAAGAACAAATGAATATGTTGCCCCATTTTGATGAGTTGGCTAATGAGTTGGAAGATGATGAAGATGATGTTGTAGAGGTCAATGAACATGGCAAAAGACCTTTGGCTCATTGTAGTCAAGCTTCTAGAAATTCTAGTAATCTTTCCACTGCCACCAAACCAAAAAAGCCAAGGCAAAAAGGGCCCATTGATGTATTTTTCACTCCTAATCCGGATGATGTAGTGCAAAATAAAAAAGCCCAAGGAAAGTAGACAAGAATTGATCAAAATGACCCATATAGAAAAGAATTAAGAGAGCGGGCATGTCAAAGAATTGCAAGGTGGGTATATGATGCTGGGATTCCTTTGAATGTTGTTAATTATGACAGTTTTGGACCAATTATTGAAGCTATAGGGCAATATGGTCCTGGTATGAAACCACCCACTTACCATGAAATGCGAGTTCCTCTTCTTAAAAAAGAGTTAATGCATACAAATAATTTGATGAAGAATCACAGGGAGGAATGCGTGAAGAATGGATAGTCTATAATGGTTGATGGGTGGACTGATAAGAAAGGGAGGACATTGCTTAACTTTTTAGTGAATTGTCCTAGAGGAACCATGTTTGTGGAGTCCATTGACGCTTCTAGCTACTCCAAGGATGCAGAAAAACTGTTTCAACTAATAGATAAGTTTGTGGAGCGCATTGGAGAAACTAATGTGGTCCAGATTGTCACTGACAGTGCTGCAGCTAATGTCTTGGCAGGTAAGAAACTAAGAATTTTCTTTCTTGAGAAAAAAAATTATTAGTTATCTAAAACTCTTTTTTTTTTTCTCTTTCTTGGTTTGGCTCTAACAGGAAAGTATTTGGAGTCAAAGTATAAAAACTTGTATTGGACGCCATGTGCTGCCCGTTGCTTAGATTTGATGTTGGAAGACATTTTTAAGATACCAACTCTCAAGAGAACATTTGAAAGGGGTATTGCGGTACATGGATTCATTTATAATCGCCCAGGTTTGCTAAATATGATGAGGCAATTTACACAATTGAAAGATTTAATCAAGCCTGCAAAAACTCGATTTGCAACTGCTTTTCTCACTTTAGCAAGAATTCATCAACAAAAGAACAACTTGAGGAAGATGTTCACTTCAGAGAGATGGACAACCAGCAAATGGGCAAAGGAGCAGCTGGGTAAAAGGGCTGCATAAATTATGTTAATGCCTTCGTTTTGGAATAGTGTTGTCTATGCCCTTAAGGTCTCGGGTCCTCTTCTTCGTGTTCTTAGATTGGTTGATGGCGAGAAAAGGCCTCCCATGGGATACATTTATGAGGCTATGGATAGGGCTAAAGAAGCAGTTGCAAATGCTTTTGGTGGAAAGGAAGAAAGATATAATAATATCTTTCAAATTATTGATCGAAGATGGGATGTTCAATTGCATCGCCCTTTGCATGCAGCTGGGTATTTTTTGAACCAAGAGTTATTTTATTCAAATCCAAATGTTGAGCAAGATCATGAAGTCATGACTGGGTTGTATAATTGCATTGCAAGGCTGGTCCCAAATATTGACATACAAGATAAGATTGGTCAAGAGTTGTCTATGTATACAAAAGCTGAAGGTTTATTTGGGATTCCTATGGCAATTAGGCAAAGGAAGACAAGGTCACCAGGTAAACAATTTTATCACATAAGTTTATTCCATTATATTACAAAAGTAGCTTTTTAAAATTATTAGTCTATACTTGGTAAAATTTATGCTAATTACTTATAATTAACAGCTGATTGGTGGAGTGCATTTGGTTCCAAGACACTAAATTTGCTAAAATTTGCAATAAGAGTTCTTAGCCTGACATGTAGTTCATTTGGTTGTGAGCAGAATTTGAGTGTGTTTGAGCATGTGAGTATTTATCTCAAGTGCAGTGAATTCAAAATATTTTTAGTTTATAAATATAAATTTTAATAGCTTTTTTAATTGTTGCAGATTCATAGCAAGAAAAGAAATGGGTTGGATCAAAAACGTCTTAATGATTTGGTATTTGTTAAGTACAACAGAGCATTGAAACGTTGATATGATATGCGTGACATACTTGATCCCGTTTCTTTGAAGTATATTGATGAAAGCAATGAGTGGTTGCTTGGGAGGATGGATAGAGAAGTGGATGAAGATGATGATTTTGTGTTTGATGATGATATTTTGACATGGGGTGATGTTGCTACAGCTTCTGGAGTTGGAGAAAATAGTCAAAGAACCAAAGCAACATCAACTTCAAGAGCAACACCAAGAGTTTCAAAATCTTCAAATGCTCTTCAATTGGTAGATGAGGAAGAGGCAGGTTCAGATGAGACTGACGAGGAAGATGTGGATGGATATAAATCCAATGATGAAGAAGAAGATTATGATTTGCTTGGTGTAGATGTTGAGGATGACTATTAAGTTCTCCTTAGGACCATATGTTTTGCTGGTTAGACTTTGGATTTTGGAGTTGTATTGACTTTTGATGCTGTTTTTGCACTAAATGATTGATGTTTTTATGACTTTTCGAATCTTCTCTAATATTTATTACCTCTTTTGTGAATTAATTTCACCTTGCTAATGTTAATTTGAAATTATTTATCTATGACAAAATAACTATTTTTTTATCCATAATGTGCGCCTCGCTTCAAAGAAGCCCGCGCCTCGCCTTGCGCTTAAGCCCCAGGATATCTTTAGCGCCTCGATGCGCCTCGCGCCTTCAAAAACACTGGCTATGTGTTTGCTTGACTTTTCCAAGGTATTTGAAGTGGCCTGTGACGCATCTGGCATCGGAATAGGAGGTGTTTTGATTCAAGGGGGATATCCAGTTGCTTATTTCAATGAGAAACTGAATGAAGCAAAACGAAAAAAGTACTCAAACTACGAGCGAGAGTTTTATGCAATAGTTCAATCATTGAAACATTGGCACCACTATTTGTTACCGAAGGAATTTGTTTTGTACTCAAATCATGTGGCCTTGCGGTATTTGAACTCTCAATCTACGTTGAAAGGAGTCCATGCCAAATGGGTTGAACTATTACAAGAGTACTCTTTTGTTTTAAAGCATAAGGCAGGAGTGGAAAACAAACCAGCTGATGCATTAAGTCGCAGAGTCAATTTGATTTATTCCATGAATGTCGAAGTCACTGGGTTTGAGCGTTTGAGAGATGACTACCCCTCTTGTCTGGATTTCGGGGACATGTTTGCTTTACTTTCTGACAATCCTTTGCGAAGCATTGATCGATTTACATTGAAAGATGGTAATATCTTTCGAGGAAATCAGATTTGCATTCCCTACACTTCCATGAGAGAATTTTTGATTTGGAAGCTCCACGCTAGTAGAGTGGGCGGTCACTTTGGCCGTGACAAGACCATCCTTCTTGTAGAGGGCCATTTCTGTTGATCGAGTTTCAAGCGAGACGTAGCCCGCACCATTGAACGCTATCACACTTGTCGATTGGCAAAGCAGTGTAAGCAAAACACTGGGTTATACACTCCATTGCCAGTGCCTCACATACCGTGGCAAAACCTTAGTATGGATTTTGTGCTTGGACTTCCCAAGACAAATAAACAGCATAACTCCATACTGGTTGTTGTGGACCGCTTCTCTAAGATGGCCCACTTTGTCCCTTGCTCCAAGACTTCAGATGCTTCGCATGTTGCGAAAATTTTTATAGAACGCATTGTTAGCTTCCATGGTGTCCCAAAAACTATCATGTCTGACCGGGATGTTAAATTTACCAGTTAGTTTTGGAAGACACTGTGGAAAATCTTGGGAACAAAATTGCAATTCTCATCTGCGTACCATCAATAGAATGATGGTCAAATAGAAGTAGTTAACCGAAGTCTGGGGAATCTTTTGAGATGTTTAGTTGGTGACCATGTCAGGTTATGGGAGTCTGTCTTACCAGTAGCAGAGTTTGCATATAACAGCTCCGTTAATAGATCCATAGGCATGAGTCCTTTTGAAGTAGTAACTGGCTATAAGCCTAGGATGCCCCTATCGATCTCATTCCAATGTCATCCATTCATCGTCCATCTGAGTCAGCCGATGCATTCATTAGGCGCATTCATTCATTGCATAATGAGATCAGACAGCGAATTAACGTGCAAAATGATAGTTATAAAACATCTGCTGATTCACATTGCCGGTTCATTGAATTTCAAGTGGGTGATGGTGTCCTGGTCTGCATAAGGCCAGAGCGGTTTCCACAAGGAACTGCCAAGAAGTTATAGGCCCGCAGTATTGGCCTGTTCAAAGTATTGAAAAGGTTGGGTCCTAATGCATATGTTTTAGACCTTCCACCTGATATGGATATTAATGCTACCTTCAATGTGGAGGACCTTGTTCCTTTTAGGGGTCCTACAACATCTCCATCCAACCCAACTTCTACCCCTTCACCCAACCATGTGAACTATATTTTTTAGCCAACTTCTTTCCAAAACCGTTTCACACAACCAACCCCACCTCCTCCTTCCAAAGCTCAAAGGAAGGACATTGTGGAAGATATATTAGATGATCAATTGGTCTCCACCAGAAAGGGAGGCATCTAGAAGTTCCTTGTCAAATGGCAAGACAGGCCGCAACATGACAGCACGTGGATCACGCGATATGAGTTGCAGCACATCAATCTTGACATTCTTGAGCGCTATGACAGTTTTATCTCACCAGAGGTGCGATTTCCCTAGCCGAGGGGAATTGATGGGGACATCAAATCTGATTCCTCTCACTCTTACAAAGTGTATCAAAGAAGAGGGCGCCGGACAGCGGATCATGCTTTAATTTGGATGGATGAACAATACCCAGGTTTTGATTGCATAGAAATTATAAATCCACTGTTGATCTATCATCGCAAGGATGTTCGACAACTAGATTTCGAGGAAGACCCCATGTGAATTGTCTTGAAGGCCTCACATTGGGAAGCCCCACATGGGAGGAATAAAAGAGTTTTTGTTTTTTTTATTTAATTTTGCTTAAAGGGGCCCAAGTAAATAAAAGAGCTTTAGTAGAAGAAAGGGGACCCATATTTTTTTTTATTAAAGACATAAGTAATAAATTGGAGGGGCCCACAACTTAAACAAAAAGAGTTTTCACCTTGGGATTCGTGCGCACATCCCATGCACATGACTCCCAAGGCATTGGCGCAACTTGTGTTTATTTTATTTTATTTTATTTTGTTTTCTTAGTTGTGATGATGTCATCTTTAGGGTAATATTAAAGACCTCTCTTGTATTCTTTTGCTTATGTTATGTTATGATATGATATTAAATGAAAGAGAAACTTCTTTCTTCTTTTTCCTAGAGCCTCTTGATTCTATCTTTCTCTTGAGATCTCTTGTAACGTCTTCGGATCAGAGTTTGGTGAGAGCCCAACAAAGGTATCAATATCTCTTTCATTTTTCCTCTTTCCAAGAGCACTTTTGGTTACTATCACTTAGATCTGGAGCCATCCTAGTATTGACATCAGATCTAAACTACCCATATCTGAACCCTACAGATCTAGAATCCCCTGGTTACCAAACTTCAGATCTGAACTATAAACCATCCTAGATTTGAAAATTATTTCAGATTTGAACTTTTTATTAGATCTAGATCTCTTTTAGATCTGAAAATACTAGATCTGCATTTTGTTATTATAGATCTTCCCTCTAAACCACTGTCCAAATCATTGGATGTGCACTACTGGCCCTAGGCAATCTGGAAGTTCTATTTTCCATTAAAATCCTACTATTTTATATACCAAGAAAGGATTTACTATAGGATCTGGGAGATCACCTTGGACCGTGGATCTATTATTTACTAGAAATTCAATGTTTTAATTTACTTGGATTGCTTAATACTGAATTTTAATTGTTAATTCAGATCTGATCTCTTCATATTAGGATATTTCTCATA
The DNA here is from genome assembly GCA_037013555.1 of Sextonia rubra. Taxonomy (NCBI): domain Eukaryota; kingdom Viridiplantae; phylum Streptophyta; class Magnoliopsida; order Laurales; family Lauraceae; genus Sextonia; species Sextonia rubra. Next base: position 75,326,038 of record JASUAD010000001.1, read on the forward strand.
CTGTCCTGCATCACAACCACTAACTCATCTAGAAAATTATGTATTAGTAGAATGGGGAAGTCTTAACTCCAAAACTCCAGAGGAAGGTGAAGTGATAAATAAGAGTTAGAGACCACTGCAAGTTTACTCAAGGAAATGGACCAGACCGTTGATCTGAAGTACCCCATTCTCCACCGTGGATCCAGATCCTCACCCTCAAGACTTGCATCAAATTGCAAATCTTCATATGCCAGGTACTCCTACTGAATTAGATCTTCCTATTGCAGTGCGAAAAGGAAAAAGATCTTGCATTACTCATCATCCCAGTTAAAATGTTGTGTCTTATGATCATCTTTCACCTGTATCTCATGCTTTTGTTTTAAAACTTGATACTACCTAAATACCCAAGCTTGTGTCATGAGCTCTTACTCACCCTAAGTGGAGGGAGGCAATGATGGAAGAAATGGCAGCTTTGGAAAAAAATAATACATGGGAGCTTACTACTCTTCCTCAAGGAAAGCATACTGTTGGCTGTAAGTGGGTTTTTACTTGAAGTACAATCCTGATGGTACAATTAGCCGGTATAAGGCACGGCTTGTTACAAAAGGCTTTACTCAATGTTTTGGGGTTGATTACTTTGAAATTTTCTCCCCATTTGCTAAACTAACGTTTATCAGAGTCATACTGTCCCTCGCAACAAATTGTGATTGGCCATTATACCAACTAGATATCAAAAATGCTTTTCTACATAGGGAGTTGAAGGAGGAAGTTTATATGGATCCTCCACTTGGTTTTGTTGTTAACGGGTAGGAAGACAAAGTCTTTTTTTTTTTTTAAGTTTATTTATGGACTCAGGCAATCACCTCGAGCATAATTTGAAAGATTCAGTAGAGCTGTGCTGAAATATGGTTTTTATAGATGTCTTTTAGATCACACTGTCTTTGTGAAAAGGAAGGGTATAAAGCTGGTCATATTTGTGGTGTACGTTGATGATATAGTTGTCACAGGAAATGATGCTGATGAAATTTCCAAACTCAAAGCTTTTCTAAGCATGGAGTTTGAAATCAAAGACCTTGAATTATTAAAATATCTCCTTGGGATTGAAGTCGCCAGGTCCAAGGATGGAATTGTTATATCTCAAAGGAAGTATGTCCTTGACATCCTTAAAGAGACTAGGAAGTTAGGTGCAAACCTAGTTGCTACACCAATTGAACAAAATCATGTCCTACATTAGGAAGTGGAGAGTTGCTTCAAGATAAGAGGATGTATGGATGATTGGTGGAAAAATGGATTTATCTTACCATCGCGCGGCATGATATCTCGTATGCTGTTAGTTTGGTTAGTCAATTTATGCATGCTCCCAGAACTGATCATTTAGTTGCAGTGTATAGAATTCTCAAGTATTTGAAAGGGTCTCCAGGTTAAGGAATTCTTTATAAATCACGTGGGCATGCAAATGCATTGCATTCACTGATATTGATTGGGCCGGACCTTTGTACAATGGTTGGGCGGAAATCTTATCTCTTGGAAAAGTAAGAAACAAGTTGTTACAGCTAGGTCTAGTGTTGAAGCTGAGTATAGGGTTATTGCTAATGGGTGTTGTGAACTAATATGGCTTAGAATATTGTTAGAAGGGTTAGGTTTTAAACAAAGTGGTTCGATGAATATGTTTTGTGATAGTACGTAAGCTAACAAACTTGCTAAAAATCCTGTTTTCAATGAAAAGGCAGAACATGTAGAGATTGACTGTTTACTTCATCAGGTAAAAAATTGAAAAGGAAGACGTAGTATTGATACAAGTTCCTACTGATGAACAATTAGCAAACTTTTTGACTAAGGCAGTTACTAAGGCTAAATTACATCATGTTTTTGCCAAGTTGCGCCTAGTCAATATCTATGCATCAGCTTGAGAGGGGATGTTATAAGTTAGAGTAGGACATATGGTGCAAGTTAGGGACCTCATTGAAAATATAATAATGTCCAAGGGCCTTTCTGTAATTTCAGGAATTAATGAAATAAACATATAGGTGTGGTTGGCCAACCCTAAGGGACAGATCATTCTTTCTCTCTCTTTTCTATTTTTCCTTTCTTTTCTTTCCTTTCATTTTTCCTTAACAGGTTTGTATAAAACCCTAGATCCACTTGAATCTAAGACTTCAACTTATAGCTTGGACGAATTCCATGTGTTTTAAAATATGGCAATTTATGTTTAAGCTTTGGATGGGGAATTCTTTTAATGAGGTAAACAACCGTAGAAATTGCTTATACAAAAATTGAGATGGAGAAGATGCTTCAAGGAGCAAGGCTCGAGTAACATCTTAGACGTGCCTATTGTCTATTTCTATGATCTCATTTATTGGGGTGTGTACAGACAAGTCTTCTGCTGGGAAATAATTCCTTCGGCTTTGAAGAAAATCTTAAATTCATTGGATTGTATACTCTCCTCCAGAATTCGATCAGAGAGTTTTGATAGATTTGGAAAAGTGATTTTAAACATAAGCAAAGAATCGTTTAAAACCATAAAAAACTTTAGATATAGAATGCAAGAAAAAGATCCATGTGTAACAACTATAATCATTTATAAAGGTGACAGTATTTGTGATGTGAATGTGAAAGAGTAGGAGCTCCCATGGATTTAAATATCAGCCAATTTAGATATGTATCAATATGGGCTTGGACCTATTGATAAGAGTATACTTACCAATTTCGGTCTTGACTAGCTAAAATTTCGTGTAAATATTGGCTCGTCTCAGCTTATATATTGTAACTATCTGTCAAAGACTGATATCTTAGCCAATATTTTTAAACGTTGGTCGACGAAAATGAGAATCTTTAAAACATGTGGATTTTCTCATTTCTAGGATCTAGTTGGTCTATATATGGGGAGATATTCTTGTGCATCCATCCTTCACCAAATGGTGAGGGACAAATAACGTGGACTTCTTATGAGCATTCGATGGGAAAGGCGATCCAACAGTGGAGAACTACTGTTATAAAAGGCATCAAAAAGGGGAGAGATGTGATGGGTCGTTTCCCCCTTCTTGCTCCACACGAAAGGGTTTCTCAACAGAGAACTCTTTTGGACGACATACCAGGAAAACCAACATTTTTTGAGAGGGCTTTGGAAAGTGCAGGGCATCCACATCGGGTTTCATTTTCCCCCTTCTTGTTCAACGGGTTTCATAACGACATTCTGGCGATTGGCATTTTCAACAGCCCCATTTGATTTCCACTCTTTAGAGACGTCTTTCAAATCTTTAGGTTTATTTCCCTCTCATATCTTCATCTCTAGGAAACCCCATCCTTTTAGGCATGGTAAGCCAATCTCTGTGTCTATTTTTGTTTTCTGTCTCAGGGGCAGGTTGTGGGTTGGATTTTTAGATATGTATATATATTGCTGCCTTGCTATTTTTCTGGGTTAGGTGGATTTCTACAAGTTTGTTATTATTATTATTATTTGATATTTTTCTGGAGTAGGTTGGATTTTTACAAGTTTGCCAGGTTATCTTTCATCTCCTTGCCAGACAATGCTAGACCTTCATGGACTCAGTGCTTAATCTCCAGTTGTTTCTCTCGCTGCAGTACCCCATGTCTGAGGATGCCTTGGTCGATCCATCAGACCCTTTTTGCAGCCACCTGCGAGTCTCTCTCATTTTAATCCTTGTTACCCTAAACTACAACTTAGTTTTGGGAACCATAAAATTGGAAATTCAGTTTGTAGCATTATTCATTCCTGTATTTTTTTAATAGTGTCATTTTCATGTAAATATTTTGTTAATATTTTTCAATGGAGTGAAATTTTTTTTTCAAACGAGTGTGACATAATTTACTTAATTTTTCATCCAACAATTTTTTTAATTTAGGAGAGCAACTATGCTTTTAATGTGTGACAAAGTTTCCTTGATAGCAAGACCTTATGATTTATGAATGATACCTATCTGATTTTATGAAAAAAAAATTTTTCTTTGGTTTTGTTTCATTTTTTTTTTAACATAATTTGGGTGGAACCAGCTACCTCTTCAGTAATGAATTCATTTATTCCAATAGTTGATGATGAATTATTTTTAAAGTTAGGAATGTTATTTAATACCATTGGACGATGCATTTGACTTCTATAATGCATGTGTGAGAGATGCGGGCTTTAGTGTGAGAAAAAGCTCAGAGAAGAAGAGAATTGATCCAAAAACGAAAGGAAAATTTGTTTATTGGAAGAAATTTGCTTGTTCGAAAGAAGTTAAAAAAGTAGGGAAGTCAGGCTCTAAACTTGTAGGTGAAATGCGTATTATGGACCATGGTGACTAGAGAAAATTGTGGTACGAAATTCCAAGTTAAAAGAAAAAGGAAAAATTCAAGTTATTTGGCTTGTAAGTTTGTCGCTGAGCATACTCATTTGTTAAGTACTCATAACAAGCGTCATTTGCTATGGTCGCACAGAACAATCACTCCGTGTAGAAAATTTTGATAGATACCTATCATAGAGCTAATGTACAAACTGGAAATGCTATGAGAGTGTTAGAAATACAGGCAAATGGTTTTGTAAATGTAGGGTTCATCGGAAAATTATTTGCATAAATATAATAGAGATAAAAGGTTGGAAAAAATAGAAAAAGATGGTCAATTGGTAAATGAGTATCTTGTTCATTGTAAAAAAGAGAACCTCTTTGAGTTTTCTATAGAGAGAGATTCTCATAAGCAAATAAAGCATATTTTCTGGTCCGAGCATCTTTTCAAGAATTTCTATTGTGTATTCAAGGATGTGGTGTTATTTGACACAACATATATGACAAACAAATATGACCTAATACTCGGTGCATTTACGAGTCAATCAACAAGTTTAATTAGTTTATTTGGTTGTGGTCTTATTTCAAATGAGAAGTTTAAAACTGTTCATAACTGATTAGGATCTGACAATGACAATGACAAAGGCTTAAGGCAACGCTGGCAGGAGAACCAAAGGCATTCATAACTGATCAGGATCTGACAATGACAAAGGCCATTCAACATATTATGCCAAACACGTCATAGATACTATATATGGGACGTTATGGAAAATTTTTTAGTGAAATTATGCGGCATTGCCATCAAGCTCGAAGGTTTTTCGAAGAATATACAAGATTGTATATATGACTCGGTCACAAGTGAGCAATTCGAATTTCAGTGGAACTATATTTTGGAGGAATATGATTTGACCGACCATGAATGGTTAAGTGGCATGTGCCATATACGTGAAATGTGGGTACCAATATTCTGCAGGGGTGTGTTCTTTGAGGGTTTATTCTCAAGTCAAAGAAGTGAGGACATGGATGCCTTTATCAAGGGCTATGTAATGCGGAAAAATATGTGGTTTGAATTCTTTACAACATTTGATTGTGGCATTAGTCGTCAGAAGGAACAAGAATTAGCAGAACAACACCACACATTTAATGGAAGGCCAAAGCTAATGAGCATGATGCCAATGGAGAAACAGATGTCAGTAAATTTACATAAGAGAGAAATTATACGAGAGTAGGTTATGTCATTGGTGACAAGTAAACAAGATGTGTAAGTGAATGTATTGAAGAAGAGAAGAGTCATATTGTCGCAGACATTGAAAATGGAATGGAAATTGAATGAATGGTTCAAATAAAGAAGGATACTAATGTTGGAAGTTGCTCTTGTCAAATGTTTGAGTCTAGGGGAATTCCATGTTCTCATATTCTTAGTGTTTTGATGCAAGAGATAGTTTACACATTACCAAAAATTTTCATATTGCAAAGATGAAGTAGGGATGTGAGAGTCATTTCTGATTATGATGATGACATTATTGATGCACAAAATTCATGTTGTGACACATTGATTGGAAGACACTTTGATTTATCATATTGTGCAACACAACTTATTGATGAGGATTGTTTGTCGAGGAAGGCAAATCAACAGGCTAGAAAGGGGATTTTGCAACTTAAAAGAGAATGTGCCATCTTAATGAGTATGAGCAAATAGTTGTAAAATACCCTTACCAAGAAACATTGATTTGAGCTATGTGGTAAATGACCACACAAAGGTAGCAAAATTTTCATTTGAAATAAGACCACCATGAAATAAAACTGATAGACCTTGGTGATTGTCACCCATAAATGCACCGAATATTAACACATCCCCGAATACATGATAGGACTTTTGGAAAAGGTGCTCGGACTAGAAAATATCCTTTAACTGCTTGTCAGAATCTCTCTGTATAGAAAACTGTGGCTCATTTCTTTATGATGAACAAGATACTCATATACCAATTGACCATCCTTTTCTATTTTTTCTATCCTTTTATCACTATTATGGTTACAAAAATCTGTTTCAGTGAACCTATATTTTCAAAACCATTTGCCTGCAATTCAAGCATTCTCATATCATTTACAGTTCATACATTAGCTCTTTGATTGGTATCTATCAAAATTTTCTATGCAGGAGTGATTGTTTTGTGTGACCATAGCAAATGACACTTGTGAGGAGTACGTAACATATGTGTATGCTTCGTAACAAACCTACAAATCGAATAACTTAAAATGCCCCCCTTTTCTTTTAACTTGGAATTCCACACCACAATTTGCTCGCATCTCCCTAATATGCCTTTCACCTACAATATTAGAGCCCGACTTCTCTACCTTTTGTCCTTCCAATAAACAAAATTTTCCTTCATTATTGCATTAATTCTCTTCTTCTTTTAGCTTTTTCTAACACTAAAACCCGCATCTCTCGCATATGCATTATAGAAGTCAAATGCATCATCTATGGTATTAAATAACATTCCCAACTTTAGACATTTTTCATCATCAATTGTTAGAATAAATGACTTCATTACTGAAGAGGTAGCTGGTTCCACCTAGATTATGTTGAAAAAAAATTCGTAGAATTAGATACCTCTAGGGTTTGTTTGGTAATTTTACTTGTAGAGTGAAGTGAGGTGAAGGATCATTTTAAAAGATAAAAAATAAAATAAATAAAATAAGAGGAGTCAAATGACGGCATTTTGTCATTTAGTAAAAAAAGAATGTAACATTTTGGCTTTGTTGTTAAAAGTAGGTATTTTTTATCAGTTAGTGGTATGAGAAAGTAGATTTTTTACTTTTTAGTATGAAAGGTAGGAGAACTTTTTGAAATGTGGTATTTTTTATTCGATTTTTTTTTTAGTTTATTGTGTCTTGAAATGATATTTCACTTCAATTTACTTGTAAAGCGAATTTACCAAACACACTGGGGAAACTCTTATCATTCATCAATCATAAGTAGATGGCCTTCATATTAAGGAGACCAGTAATATAAAAGCTTTATGTCATACACCAAGAGTATAATGCTTCTCCTCAATAAAAAAAAATTGTTGGATGCATAGTGATGTAGGACATGTCACACTCGTTTGAAAAAAAAATAAAAAAAAATTTCATACTCGATTGAAAAACATAAACATGAAAATTTTTTTTAAAAAGTACATGAATGTATAATACTACAAACTGAGTTTTAACAGTTGTTTGAAAAAAAAATCACACTCGATTGAAAAATATTAACATGAAATGACACTATTTTTTTTTAAAAAGTACATGAATGGATAATACTACAAACTGAGTTTCCAATTTTACGGTTTCCAAAACTGAGTTATAGTTTATGATAACATGGATTACAATAAGACGAGATTCACTTGAAGGGGTTGCAAAAAGGATCTGATAGATCGACCACGGTGTTATTAGATGCGGGGTATTGCAGGTACTGCAGCGAGAGCAGTAGTCGGAGATCAAGCTTTGGGTCCACGAAGGTTTGGCATTGTTATGACAGGGAGGAGATGAAAGACGACCTTGCAAACTTGTAGAAATTCAACTTCTCGTATAAAAATAGCAAAAAAAAAAAATCTAAAAATCCAACCCACAACCCACTCCAAGAACAAGAAAATAGACCAAGAGAGATACAAAGAGATTGTCTTACCATTCCTAAGAAGATGGGCATTTACTAGAGATGGAGATCATCATCATTATCATCATCATCATCAAAGCCTTATCTCAACTATATTGGGGTCAGCTACATGAATTTTGTTTCTCCATTTTGTTTTATTTTGAGTCAAATCCTTAGATAAGTTAGACTTCGACAAATCTGATTTAATGATCTCCTTAAATGTTTTCTTTGGCCTACTCCTACCTCTTGGTGGACCATCTACCTGGATAGCCAAACCTTTTTTCACTGGTGTCATAACCGGCTCATGCTCAACATGCTCAAACCATCTTAAATGGGTTTCTATAATCTTATCTCCTATTGGTGCTATCCCTAAATGCTTTTGAACGCGCTTATTTTTAATTTTATCTTTCCTAGTTTTACTACACATCCACCTAAGCATTTTCATCTCCGCCACTTCCATCTTATGTATATGCGCCTTCTTAATTGGCCAACATTCTGCTCCATATGTCATAGCTGGTCTAACCACTATCCTGTAGAATTTGCCATTCAATTTCATTGGTATTCTCCTGTCACAAAGCACTCCGGAAGTAAGTTTTTATTTTAGCCATCTAACTTTTATCTTATATTCAACATCTTTATCAATCTCTCCATCTTCACTAATCATCGAGCCCATATACCGAAAAAAATCTTTACGTAGTATTTCATGGGTTTCAATTTTGACAGTGGTTTTAATCTATATATTGTGTTTGTACGACTTTTGTATATGTCCACTGAAGTTGCAATCCATATATTCTGTCTTAGTATGACTTATTTTAAAGTCTCTAGATTCTAATGCCTTTTGTCATCTCTTGAATTTTGCATTTACACCATTTTTTGATTCATCCACCAATACTATATCATCTGTAAGTAACATACACCATGATACTTCTTCTTGAATATGCGCAGTTAACTCATCTATAATTAATGCAAAAAGGTAAGGGTTTAAGGCTGATCCTTGATGCAAACCTATAGTGACGGGGAATCCACCTGTTTCTCCACATGTGTTTCTCATATTTGTTACTGCTCCTTTATACATATCCTTAAAAATTTCAGTGTAGCCGCTGGAGACATTCCTTTTTTCAAAGCCCATCAAATTAAATCCCTTGGTTTCTATCATAGGCTTTTTCTAAATCGATAAAGACCATGTATAGATTTTTCCTCTTTGTTCGATATTTTTTCATTAATTGTCTAAGTAAAAACATAACTTCCATAGTTGACCTCCGTGGTATAAAACCATATTGATTTTTAACAATCTTGGTATTCTGTCTAAGTCTTTGCTCCATTATTCTCTCCCATAACTTCATAGTATAACTCATATGCTCAACATCTTCATCAATCTCTCCATCCATGCTAATCATTGAGCCTAGATACCGAAAAGAATCTCTACGTGGTACTTTATGGGTTTCAATTTTGACAGTAGTTTTAACACTTTGTTTATATCCACTGAAGTTGCAATCCATATGTTCTATCTTTGTACGACTTATTTTAAAGCCTTTAGATTCTAATGCCCCCTGCCATCTCTCGAGTTTTACATTTACACCATCTCTTGATTCATCCACCAATACTATATCATCTATAAACAACATACACTATGATCTTTCTTCTTGAATATGTGCAGTTAACTCATTTATAATTAATGCAAAGAGGTAAAGGCTTAATGCTAATCTCCGATGCAAACTTACAATCACGGGGAAAGGGAAAGAGAGCTTGAGATGTGAAAGGCCGACATACTCTAGAAAGAGTGGAGTGTAGAGGTAGGCTTGATCTATTATGGAAGGCCCATGATCCAGGCCCAAAAGCTCATGGTCTAGGCCCGTGACCACATTGTATCCCACGTTTGAGAACTTTGGAGATTATGGCCAAGGAGAGATGCAAATCTGTCATCACACATAAGATTCCATATTAGCTTGTAATCACACACATTTAGCTTGTAATTATATTCTGTACTTAGGCAATGGTGGATTATATAATGAGAGGTCAATGCTCCTTATAAGACAAGACAATTACTTCAAAATCTCTTCTTCTTCCTCTTCTTATTATCTTCATAAAGGGATCTTTGAATCCTTGCATGGTATCTGAGCAGAAAGGATATCAACTCCATTAACGACATCAACAATATTGCTGTTTAAAGAGGACAATTACAAATTTCTTTCTGGTTGAAGAAATCTATCATCCATCACTGTGATTAGGTGATTTTCTTCTTGATTAATCTGCTGGCGTTTGCTGTGTGGGAATCCTGCTGCTGTTTCACGCCTGATTTATACATGATCAAGATGTACTGTAATTGTTGTGATTTTCTGACATCACCCGTTGTGCGCATCCACGGAATCACAAGATCAACAAGAACAAGCCACACACAAGAAGAGACACCGAGATTTACGTGGTTCACCCAAACCGGGCTACATCCACGGGCACAGGAGGACGAACATCTTCACTATGACAAGTAAAGCATACAAGAGATTCCCACACTCTCACCTCATCTCTCCTACGTGGTGTGGGAACACCACGGGCAACTGCCGCCACGCCGCCACAAGGTCTAGGGTTACAGACTATACAATATATAATCTCCGCTTTCTTGGCCACCAAGAAAGCCCCAGTACAATTACCAAAATACCCTTGACCTTAAACCAGTCCCTGGCTAACCCAGTGGACTCATCCGGCTAAACCGGAATACAAGACATAAACCTAACACAAGAGTGGCCCACCTTTGATCAACTTACTTCCATCAACAACTCCTATACTTGTGGACGATAGTCTTTCTGGAACCTATTGGTGATTTTTCTGGAATTTTATATGATCATGTGAGGTAGGTTCTACAACATCCTTTCACTGTCGACTTTGAGCATTTTTTGTCAAAAAGTTTTTATCAAGACCATCCACATTTCTGGATTTGTGTTCGATACTCTTCCAATTTGGACTGGTGGTAGCATATTTGAACCCTCCCAAGGAGTTAACCTTTGATCAGTGATTGGTCCACCTAGTGGGGCCCATTAACAAATATAGCCAGGAAATACCTTCCGCCTGGACTGTATTTTTTTTTTAAAAAAATTCAAAATTTTTCTACTGTATGCTTTCTGTTGCACTTCTTCATCAGGCACCTATTTTGGTTACAACTAGAATGCATATTAGAATCATCAACACTACAGATCATTGTTTAAAAATTATTCCAAGAATTTGTTCTTTGATCGGTTTCACAATTTGAGTGGATTTGGTGTACTGCCTTGATACATTGCTTACCTTCACAATTTCTCTACTCACAAATGGATAAAGTAGACATGATTCCCATAAAATTTAATGGTACAAACTACATGTCTTGGTCCTTCCATCTTAAAAATTTTCTTGAAGGACAAGGAATGTTGGGATACTTGGATGGAACAGATCCCAAACCAACTGTGGATGTTAAAACCATTGCTACTTGGAACCAATGCAGTGCTAAGGTTGTGACGTGGATCCTCGACTCAGTTGATCCCTCCTTTTCAATGGCATTTTAGGCCTTTACCAAGGCTTCTGACATGTGGACATACATGAAAAAAATTTATCATCAGCAAAACAAGGCCTGCAGATTTCATTTAGATACAGAATTGGCCAAGTATTGCCAGAATGACAAATCTATACAAGAATACTGCAATGGTTTTCTAGCCTTATGGACAAAACGGGATAAGATGTTCTTTCAATCTGTTTCGACAGAATTTATTCCCTAAGTTCTCAAATTACAGAAAGAACAGCATGTCAGCCAGTTTCTTATGAACCTTCGTCCTGAATTTGAACCTGTATGAGTTGTACTTTTGAATTGAGAAATCTTTCACGAGTTCGATACATGCATCCAGGAGGTTCTTCGTGAAAAACCCCGTCTTCTAGCCACTCATTATCTTATTGTGGAGCCAAAGGCCCTACTTGCACCACCAGGGCTGTCCTCCGCTGACGAAGTAGCTCTTTTCAATACCCGTAGTCCGAAACCACGGTGTTTTGAATGTAAGAGGTATGGACATGTGGCTCGTGACTGCCACAAGAAATTATTTTGCAACTATTGCTGAAAGAATGGATATGTTATTTCAGCTTGCACTCGAAGGCCTGACAAAAAACCTAAACATAATCACAAGCACAGCCAGTCTGCTTTTCAAGCGCAGACTGTTCAAGCTCAGAATAACACTCAACCTGATCCAGCATTTCCCAAAACTGGTTCCATCACATTGACTACTGCTCGGATATGGGATTTAATCGAATTCATCTATGGCATCTGCTTTTACCTCCATTGGTATTAACGGTCTGTTCTCTTTTTCTACTGCTCTTCCTATATTTCATTAATCAAATTCATTATTTCCATCTCTTAAGCCCACCACATGGTTCCTAGACTCAGGTGCCTCAAACCATATGACATCTGTGGCCCAGAATCTACAAGACCATAAATCATATCATGGCTATGATCCCATTTCTATCACCACTGCAAATGGTCAAAATTGCCCATTTCTGGTATAAGGACTATTTCCATTGGGACTCTTAACCTACCTAATACTTATTTTGTTCCCAATTTGGCTACAAATCTCATTTCCATTGGCTAACTTATTGATTGTGGTTATCTGGTTAACTTTTCTCCTTCTGGTTGTGTTATATAGGAACGGCAAATTGGAAAGGTGATTGGGACGGAGAATAAACATGGCAGGCTGTTTCTTTTAGGTAGCGTTTAGTTCGCTTGAATGGGGGCTGGAATGGAATGACCATTTTGTCGGAATGTCCATTTTTGTGTTTGGTTTGTCCAAAATGGACAAAATGCTGATTCCAAAAGGATTCACCATTTCCTTATATGAGGGAATGGTCGTTCCATCAGGAGGGGTAAGGAATGACCATTCCATTCCAGACTCATTTTTCATTGAGACAAAAATGCCCCCTCCTACTACCACCACCACGCACCCACCACCGCCACCACCACCACACAACCACCACCACCACCACAAAAACATGAAGAGGAAAATAGGGATATTTTGATAAAAATACTTTTTTTTTATTTCATTTATGCTTTGATTCATACATACCAAACATGAGATAGGAATGGAAATTTCATTCCGCCCATCATTTTAAAGACAAATCCAAATATTATAATGGAATGATCATTCCTATCTCATTTCACTCTAGACCCATTCCAACCTCCATTCCATTCTAGCCCAAAATCATTCATGCGAACCAAATACTACCTTAGAGTTGGAACAAAAATCGCTCTTTGCTTCTTCTATTGGTACCGTGAATAATGTCTGGACCACTTGGCATAAATGCCTTGGCCATTTGAATAATGCCAAATTGTTATCTTTATTTAAACTTGGTTATTTGGATAAATCTATTACAAGTTCTATTGTTTCTACTTTTGCTAAATCAAAATGTGAATCTTGTTGCTTAATTAAAAGTCATGTATTGCCCTTTCCAGTTCATTATTTGCATACTATCGCCCTTTTTGATGTAATTCACACAGATGTTTAGGAGATTGCCCCCAACATTTGAGTTGGCTTGGGTATAAGTATCATATGACCTTTATTGATAATCATTGTCGTTACACAGATATAGTTTCTAAAAGCCAAATCTAAAGTTTTCTCCATTTTTAAAAATTTTATACTATGGTCAGCACTTAATTCCAGAATACCATTAAGATCCTACGTTCGGACTCAGGTGGAGAGTATACGTCAACTACATTCAACACCTTCTTATCAGAAAAGGGGATTCTTCATCAAAAATCCTGTCCCCACACACCACAGCAAAAAGCAGTTGCAGAGAGAAAGAATCTTTGGTTCCCCCTAAGTTCTAGTGTGAGATAGCTCACACAGCAGTCCACATCATCAGCAGATTACCTAGCTCTGTTTTAGGTCAAATCTCCCCATTTGAGTGCCCATTTGGTGATCCTCTTTCCTACTCACATTTACGGGTATTTGGGTGCTTATGTTTTGTCCACCTCCCATCCCTTGAGCATGACAAACTGTCTCCTCAAGCAGCTCGCTGCATGTTCCTTGGCTATAGTGATGAGCACAAAGGTTTTCAGTGTTATGATCCCACAGACTGACGGCTACGAATCTCACGAAATGTTGTTTTCCTATAACATGTTCCATAATTTTTCCCAAGCACTCCCAATATCCAAGAGTCTTATCTCCCTCAGTTTTCATTGGCAGATGATCCTCCTAGCATTACACAGGTTTATACTCGTCAATAGAGACAACTGCCTCCTACTGCTGCTTCTCCTGATACACCGACTCAGCCAGTTCCTGAAGGATGTGCTACTACAACTGAAGGTAACACTCCTGCATCTATCTTGCGACGATTTAGTCATACTTTCGCTACTCCTGATAGATATGGTTTTCCAGTGATATTCACTTCTTCAGACCCCATTCCTATCCTTAATTCTTATTCATAGGCCTCTACTATACCATGCTAGCGAGATACAATGGCAGATGGATTGCTCTCTCTAGAATCAAATAACGGTTTGGAACTAGTGCCTCGACCAACAGATACTTCTATCATTGGAAGCAAATGGGTTTACTCCATTAAGGTTCACTTTCATGGTAGTATTGACCGATACAAAGCTTGACTGGTTGCACAGGGTTACAAATAGGAGTATGGCATTGACTGTGAGGAAACCTTTGCCCCAGTCACCAAAATGACTATAGTCCGATGTTTACTTGGTGTGACTGCAGCTCGTCACTGGCCTCTTTGGCAAATGGATGTTAAGAATGCATTCCTCCATGGGGTTCCCAAGGAGATTGTGTATATGCGTCCTCCACCAGGCTATGCTTGTCTTTCTCAACATGTTTGTAAGTTGAATAAATCCTTATATGGGCTTAAGCAAGCTCCTTGTGCTTGGTTCAACAAATTCTGCTCCGCTATCATCAACACACACTTTTTGCGAAGTTCAAATGATAGCTCTCTCTTTATTCGAAGAACTTCCCATGGATTTACTATTCTCTTGATATATGTTGATGATCTGATTATTAGTCGCAACGATGTGGTTGGCATTTCTGACCTCAAAACGTATCTCATGAGTACTTTTAAGGTGAAAGATCTTGGTCCCTTAATTTACTTTCTGGGTTTGAAAGTTGCAAGGAATGAGCCTAGCATTAGGGTCACTCAATGCAAATATGCTGATGACTTAATTCAATTTGCCAGACTTGGTAATGCAAAAGCGTTTGCAGCCTCTATCGAGCTCAATGTTAAGATCAGCAAAGAGGATGGGCATCCTCTTGACAATCCAACTCTATTTCACAGATTGGTTGGTAGCCTTTTCTATTTAATTATGACATGGCCTGATATCTCTCATGCAGTTCAGACTGTCAGTCAATTTATTAGCAATCCGCACAAACCACATCTCCAAGCCGTCTATCAGATTCTTTGGTATGTTAAAGGTATTCATGATTGAGGATTGTTATACCTTTCCATCTCTTGGTTACAATTGCAAGCATATGTGGATGCTAATTGGGTAGGGTGTCTTGACACTCGCCGTTCAACAACAGGTTGGTGCATGTTTCTAGGACCCTTTCTCATCTCTTGGAAAAGCAAGAAACAAAGTACTCCTAAATCTACTATTGAGGCTGAATATCGATCAATGTCATCTGCCAGTAGCGAGATTGTATGACTTCGTCATCTTTTTTACGAGTTTGGTGTCTTCCTCAAACACCCAACTCCTCTTTATGTTGATAACACTAGCGCAATCCAAATTGTGAAAAATAATGTCTTTCATGAGCGTACTAAGCATAGTGAGATTGACTGCCACTTCATTCGTCAGCATGTTGTTACTGACGCCATCCATCTCCCTTGCATCTCTTCACATGATCAACTGGCAAATATTCTCACGGAAGCCCTGACCTGGGATTATCATGATTATATACGTTCCAAATGGATATTATGTTCTTCCTCGCATCAATTTGAGGGGGAGTGTAGAGATAGGCCTGATCCATCATGGAAGGCCTATGATCCAGGCCCAAAAACTCATCATCTGGGCCCATGACCTTGACCACATTGTAACCCATGTTTGAGATCTTTGGAGATTATGGTCAAGGCTCTGTATAGATGTAAATCTGCCATCACACATAAGATTACAAATTAGCTTGTAATCACACACATTTAGCTTGTAATTATATTTCGTAATTAGGCAACAATGGATTATATAATGAAAGGTCCATGCCCCCTTTTGAGACATGACAATTACTTCAAAATCTCTTCTTCTTCCCCTTCCTATTATCTTCATAAAAGGATCCTTGAATCCTTACAGGGAAATCAAATGGGACCTCTGAAAATGCCGACAACAGAAATGCCATTGAAAATGAAACCCATTGAGCAATAAAGGAGGAAATGAAACCTGATACGGATGCCCTGCACCTTCAAAAGCCCTCTTTCAAATGGCCGTTGATCTCTCCTTTCCCTGATATGCCGTCTAGAAGAGTTCTCAGTTGAGAAACCCTTTTTTGTTGGAGTAAGCTAGGGAAAATGAACTTTCACACCTCTCCCCTTTTTTATGCCTCTTATAACAGTAGTTCTCTACAGTTGGATCGTTTTTCTCATTAGACTCTCATAAGAAGTCCATGTCATCTGTCTCCCTATATATATATATATAGAGAGAGAGAGAGAGAGAGAGAATACCAGGCTTTAGTCACCATAGTCTACGACACTAGTTATATAAGAACTGGTTGCTGTTGCTTCTTCTCCTTTCTCCTTCCTCTTCCGTCTCTTTCATTCCCTCATCCTTTTCCCCAGTTCCATCTCTATTTTTCTGTAGTGAGAAATTAAATAAAAGCAGCGAAAGCCCTTTTCACCATTTGCTTTTTCCTTTTGCTCCTTATGGCCTTTTTTGAGTCTGAGAACAAATATGCAGGCTCCACTGTGGGCCCACCTATAAAAACCCATACCACTAAAAATAAATGACCCTATTTTTTTGGTACCTGAAAAAATTTCATTCAATGGGCCTACTATCATATCGATTATATATTTCAATGAGGCTATTTGTTAGGGCCCACTTGTAATGGTGTAAACCACTGAAAATAAATGCCCTCTCTTGATATGGGCCTTCAACAAATTTGAACAAAATAAAATTGGGCACAATAAGGTTAGTCACTTACAAGTCATGCAAATAAAATATTAAAAGACAAATGTTTTACAGTTGTCAATCTAATACTGACCTAATTCCTTATGAGTATCTGAAAGTTTTTTTAATTCCTTTTTTTGTATGCCTTTTATAGGGCCCAGTTATTATATAACTAAGTCACTCGAAAGTGAAAAAAATGTTGCCTGTTGGGCCCCCAAGAGATTTGATTCCAATAGGTGTTGGCCTCAACATCACATTGTTCACTTATAAAAGATATAAATAAAATATTAAAAAACAAAATCAAGTGTTTACAGTGGTCAATATAGACCACATTGATAGATTTATAAATTATGAAGATAGGCCAAAAAATAAAACATTAGAACTTAATATATTGAACCGTTAAAGAATAGACAACGGTGTAAGATTTTATGACTTAGGGGTGCCTATCTTTTGATATGTAGTGTGTACTAATGAAAAACAATGTTTTTCTAGCATTTTTCAATATTTTCAAATATTTTAGATAGTTCTTTTCTTTTTCAAAAGTTTTTGGGTTGACAAAAAATTATTCACACCGTGACAGACCATGACAACCACAAACCGCAATGTGATGATCCATTGTATTAGTTTTTGGGTTGACTGCAACGACGACCAATACCGCAATTTTTAATCACGCCCCATGTGCTAAGATTATTTTATCAATATTTGTTTCTAATGCTTATTTATTTATTTTGATGGGAAACTCATGGCAAAGAGCACCTTCTAACTGTGCAACATCCTTAATTTTAGCAAATGTGTATTCATACTTTTGTCACTTGATGATAAAGTACCTTTTTTTTTTCTCTATTAGGAGCATGTTTTTTTTTCAAGATAGAATCGTTTGTATCTTACCGTGCAATTGATATATCATTGCTATCATAATCAGGACAAGGGGGCTGAAGGAAAAGGAAGGACTGCTCGTCTCCATAGGAGGCTTCTTGTTGTGGAGGTCGAGAAAAGGATTATGCAATTCCAAAACTGTTTGGATCAAGGACGGGTAGAGTGTATCTACAATTTATTTGTGATAATTTTTTTTTTTAATTTGTTTCTACTCAACAGTTTGGCATTGATACAAAAGTAATAAGAAAATTAAATTAAAGCTGGGAATATGTGAAATGGGTAAGGTGATGAAGCAAGTTGCACTAAAGCTGAGATCACTTTCTTTTACGTCTTACTTACACTTCAGATCTGCACTGTACACACCTTTTGATGAAGTCCCTCAACAAGGAATTGATGCTAACATTCAAATATGTTGTGTCAGAGATGCTGAACTTGTTGAGAAACAGCTGGTGACTTACTTCTCTAGTAATTATGAACCAATTTGTAAATATGGAAAACTTTTGGTAAGAAAGTTTTTTTTTCTTTTTCTTTTTTTTTCAATTTCTAAAAATGGGGCTATGTTAATCATTTCTTATGATTCTCTCCAAATCCTTTCTCCTTCACCAATGGCCTAATCTTCTCTTTCTTCATATTCTTCTTTAATCTCTTGGGGCTTTAACCTAGTATTTTTCTCATGGATTAAAAGTATCAGACCAAGCAATCCAGTGACCATCTTCTCCTTGTTGTGTTCTTTTATCTATTTTTCCTTCAATTTTGTTCCCTGTCCAAAACCTATCCGCATCAGTCCCTAAATCCTACCAAAAGTTCTTTAAAAGCAAGTCCAAAATGTCCTAAACTTAGAACTCAATAAATTCCCCATTTTTTCCATTAAATCCTAAATTGCCTCTAAAACCAACCCTAATTATACTAAAAAATTCTCCATTTTTTTCCCTGGATTGTATTGATTTCAAATGGTTGAATCAGATTGTGTAATCAGTTGATCATTGAAGACTGTAGCTGCTCTTTAGTGGTCAAATAGCAATGGGATGCTCCTGTCGAGGTTGTTCAAGTTGTTGTTTTGTAGATCCAGTTGGGCTTAGTTTGTCATGATGTACTTGTTCGTTCTCTAGTGCAGTGTGGATTTTAGTTGAACAGTCTTTAAGTACCTTGTAGCAGTTCAAGGCCTTTATTATGACGCCCCCTGTTTAACAATTCCTTGGGGATTCTGTACATAGCAGTTTGTGACAGATTTAGGGGGTGGTGTTGTGTATCATGCTCTCTTGGGAAGATCATCGCAGATTAGTTTTGTTGATTCGGATAGTTTACCAGAAAGTGGCTGGTTCTGCAGTACTTATATTTATCTCTGCAGTCTGTTTTTCCTGGCTAATTTGTTCCATAGATACCTAATTCGCTCTACATGCCTTAGAATCGTGTACTATTTGAACCAAACAAATCACTGTTCGGTTCGGATGATTCGGAGTCTTAGAGAAGACTCAGTTTGTAGCAGTTCATAGAGGCTGGAGAAGTATAGAAGAAGATGAAAGGGAGAGAAGGAAGACAAAAAATGAAAAAAAGGGAAATGACAGGACAATGATCAATGGGAAAGAAGAAAGGATTATAATAAATAAGACTGCATGGTACAAAGTACAGTGGAAAAGATGGAAAAGTGGATTAAAAAAATGGTTGTTGCTCCTCTTCTAGGGAAAAAGCCATATGGACGACCAAGTCCAACGGTGTTTTACTCTCTTTCATTGGAAAGAAGGAATGGAATTAATGCATTTACTTTTTTGCCTTTTCTATGGAAGTGTGAAAGAGAACCTGTTTGTCTTATACTTCCTTTCTTTGACTTGTACCCATGTATAAAGAGATGAAATCCAGCGTTTTACTTTTCTTCTTTTTTCTCTTGCTCTTCTTACCATATATGTTGGATTCATTTTGCAAATTAAGGAGGCTATATGGAACACATTTAGAAATCTAAATCGGTTAAAATGAGTGCCTTAGTGATCTACATGTTTTTGATAAATATCACTTAAAAAGAGATGGGCCCACCTTGAGATTAATCACTTATATACCAAGTGAATGTAATAGAGATATATATATATATTATATAATTTATGCTTGCCAATCTAATAATCAAATCATCTTTTAATGAAGTGGAATGAAAAAAAAAAAAAACAATCAAATCATCTTTTACCATATTCGCCATGCAGGTTAGAGTTTTTACCAACATTTTAGATTAATTAAATGTTAAGCATATAATTTCACCCATTTACATAATTAAATTTTTAAATTTTTTATTAACTTTGTAGACTTTTTATGGGAGTGTTTAAACATTTATATTTTTCATATTCTAGGTGAAATAACATTTTTTTATATATTCATTAATATATCTGAAATTCTAATAAATTGCTTATATACATTGGATAGAACCTATAAATCATCTCAAACTACATTCAAATATATTCAAATTAGGAAAGCGAATTCATCGAACTCGAATAATGAATTAAGTGAATTAACTAAGCCTATTCCATCGAATTTTCGAATTGGGGTAAATGTCGAACTGTGAACTCAAATGCGAATTGGTCGAATTGCGAATCAAGTAACTATGATTTGTCCCCATTCACAAGCTTTCTGATTTACAGCAATGAATTGAATCCATGTTGTTTCAGCACATATGGGCGGCTGGTTCTACACATTGTTGACTGGTTTTGCACATACAGTGGGCCATTTGCATACCACATATCTGCTATGTTTATTTTAGGCTGTGAAGCATATATAAAACTGCTATCTTAATAAAGCAAGGGTGGTGTGTAAGTTTTGTTCTTCATGTTCCTTGTTTTGCCATTTTTCGGTATCTAAGTGCAGCCTAATTGTGTTTTATGCGGATAGTCATCCTTAAAGCATAAATTAATATTGGGAAAACAGTATCCTTATTATTATTATCATTATTATTATTCATCAAAGCCTTATCCCAACTATGTTGGGGTTGGTTACATGAATTTTGTTTCTCCATTTAAATCTATCATCATCATTATCATCAAAGCCTGGTCCCAACCATGTTGGAGTTGGCTACATGAATTCTGTTTCTCCATTCCATTCTGTTTTGGGCTAAATCTTTCGATAAGTTAAACTTCTTCAAATCTGAATTAATGACTTCCATCAATGTTTTCTTCGGCATACCCCTACCTCTTGATGGGCCATCCACCTGTATAGCCAAACTCTTTTTCACCGGTGCCATTACTGGCCTACGCTCAACATGCCTAAACCATCTTAAACGGGTTTTTCTAATCTTATCCCCTATTGGTGTTACCTTTAAATACTCTCGAAAGCGCTCATTTCTAATTTTATCTTTCCTAGTTTTACCACACATCCATCTAAGAATTCTCATTTCCGCTACATCCATCTTATGAATATGCGTCTTCTTAATTGGCTAACATTCTGCTCTATATGTCATAGCTGGTCTAACCACTATCCTGTAAAATTCTCTCTTCAATTTTGTTGGCATTTGTCTGTCATAAAGCACTCTAGAAGTTAGTCTCCACTTTAGCCATTTAGCTTTTATACTATGCTCCACATATTCGCCAATCTCCCAATCCTTACTAATCATCGAGCCTAGATACCGAAAAGAATTTCTACGTGGTATCTCATGGGTTTCAATTTTGACAGTGGTTTCAACACTTTGTATATGTTCACTGAAGTTGCAATCCATATATTCTGTCTTTATACGACTTATTTTAAAGCCTCTAGATTCTAATGCTCCCCGCCGTCTCTCAAGCTTTGCATTTACACTATCGCTCGATTAATCTACCAATACTATATCATCTGCAAACAACATACACCATAGTACTTCTTCTTGAATATGTACAGTTAACCCATCCATAATTAATACAAAGAGATAAAGGCTTGAGGTTGATCCCTGATGTAAACCTATAGTCACGGGGAGTTCACCTATTTCTCCACATGTGGTTTTCACATTTATTTTTGCTCCTTCATACATATCCTTAAAATTTTCAATGTAACCTCCGAGGACATTCCTTTTCTTTAAAACCCACCAAATTAAATTTCTCGGTACCCTATCATAGGCTTTTCCCAAATCGATAAAGACCATATATAGATTTTTCCTCTTTGCTTGATATTTTTTCATTAGTTTCCTAAGTGAAAAGATGGCTTCCATAGTTGATCTTCCTGGCATTAAACCAAATTAATTTTTAGAGATTTTGGTCTTCTTTCTCAATCTTTACTCCATTATTCTCTCCTATAACTTCATAGTATGACTCATAAGTTTAATCCCTCGATAGTTGGTACAATTTTGTATATCTCCCTTATTCTTATATATAGGTACTACAATGCTTCTTCTCCATTCATCCAGCATTTTCTTTGTCACAAGTATCTTATTGAATAGTCTGCATAACCAACTCACCCCAACCTTTCCTAAGCATTTTCATACCTATATCGGAATACCATTTGGGCCTGTTGCCTTTCATGTCTTCATTCACTTCAATACTTCACTTCCACCCCTCTATTTCTACGGAGAAAAGTATGCTCTACTGATGAAGTATCCTCTTTAACTTTTGTATCGCCCAAATGTTCTTCATTTAGAAGTTTGTTAAAATATTCCTTCCACCTTTCATTAATATCATTGTCCTTCACCAGAATATTTTCCTCATTGTCCTTAATATATTTGACATGATCTAAGTCTCTACCTTTCTTTTCTTTTATTTTGCGAGCTTAAAAATATCCTTTTCTCCTTCTCTTGTTTCCAACCTATTATAGGGGTCATCATATGCTTTGAACTTTGTACTACTTACTACTTTCTTAGCTTCTTTCTTTGCCTTCTTATACAGCTTAAAAATTTTCATACTTTTTAGTCATCTGCCAAACTTTGTAGCAATGTCTTTTCTGTCGAGTAACTATCTGAACCTCCACACTCCTCCACCATATTTCTTTATTAATATATCTCTTTCCTTTTGATTTTTCAAGTACCTCCTTTGCAACATTCCTAATGCAATTAGTCATTTGATTCCACATTATTGTAGTTTCTCCTTCAATATTCCATTTCCCTTCTCAATCATTTTGTCCTTAAATATATTTGATATTTCCTCCTTCAAATCTCTCCACTTTGTTTTAGGGTCTATTTTGTTTACTACCACTCGCTTTCTACTTCGAATGTAAATATCTAAAACTCTGAGCTTATGTTGTGTAGTCAAACTCTCTCCTGGAATAACCTTGTAATCTTTACACGCCAATCAGTCCTGTTTTCTAACTAGAAAAAAGTCTATCTGACTGCTATTACTCTCACTTTTATAGGTAATTAAATGCTCATCTCTCCTTTTAAAGTAAGTATTTGCTACTACAAGATCAAATGCCACTGCAAAGTCCAATATAGTGTTTTCGAATTCATTCTTTTCTCCAAATCCTTGCCCTCCATGCACTCTCTCATATCCTCTATTATCTCTTTTTATATGCCCGTTTAAATCCCCTCCAAGGAAAATCTTATCACTATTTGGGATTTCTCGCATTAAATCATCAATCTCCTCCCAAAATTGTCTTTTCACACTTTCCTCTAATCCTACTTGGGGAGCATATACACTGATGATATGAATTATGTCTGCCTCTAACACTAGTTTAATTACTATAATTCTATCACCAAACCTCTTTACCCCCACAATTTTTTCTTTCAAATCCTTATCTACAACCATACCCACTCCATTTCTTATAGTACTCTTTCCTGTATAGAAAAGCTTAGACCCATCCGTGAGCTCCTTAGCTTTATTCTCTTTCCACCTTGTCTCCTGTATACAAGACACACTAATTCTTCTTCTTTTCATTACCTCAACCAACTCCATGCTCTTGCCTGTCAAGGTTTCTATATTCCAAGTAGCAAATCTAATTTTCTTATTCCTCCTCTTCTTCTCACGGACTAACTTCTTTAATTGTACTAGCCCAAAGTCATGTGGTAGCCCTTGCACACTTTTCACTGCAGCCGGGCAATGCTGCACTGCGCCGTTTAAAGCAGGGAACGCCTTAGCCTTATCGTGAAATATTATTTTCTCAGAATTCATGTTTGGGTTGTGACAAAGTTTTACGTTGGCTATCAACCTACCTAACACAACCCTCCTCCTTTACCCGGGCTTGGGACCGGCAGCAAAAACTGGTGGAGTTCTCCATTTGAATCTATCTTGAGCAAAATTCTCAGATAAGTTGCACATTCCGATTGATCTCGGAATGTTTTGATCTCAGGACTCATGTTTGGGTTATGACAAGTGACAACATTTTACATTGGCTGTCAACCTACCTAACACAACTCTCCTCCTTTACTCGGACTTGAGACTGGCAATAAAAAACTGCTGGAGTTGTTGTTGTTGTTATTATTTCTCTGAAAGGGCCGTCGTAAATTATATATCAGGAGATCACAAGGACGACACCACACAACATAGACAGAACACCCTATCAGGTGCTGTAAATGTTCAGTCAGTTGTCAAAAATTTTCTTAGTATCCTTATTTGATTTTAATGTTGGTCGTTTCATTAAGAAAGGGTTGCTTTTCATCAGACAGGTAAGTTACTCATATCTAGGGTTCATGATGGAGTTTAAATCAGGGGGTGAGAATTCTTGAGTACTCCATAGTTGTGGCATTGTGAATCCAGGTAATTGGTTAATTGTAGGTTAATGTGAAGCATTTTGTGAAAACCTATCCCCACCACTAAGAGTATAGCATTATGACCTCTTTGTCAATGCTGTGGATCGTATAAAATTAAGCCATTGATTGATTGAACAATGTTGCTAATTGTGAAGTTTATGCTATGGAACATATGAAATAAAGTTTCTTGGTGGTTTAGTAGTGTCGCTGATTGTGAAATTTATGTTGTGGAGCATATGAAGTTAAGTTGCTTGTTAGTTCAGCAGTATTGTTGATTGTGAACTTTATACGAAACATGTAAAGTTAAATTATTGGTTGAGTCAACAGTGTTGCTGATTGTAAAATTTATGTGCTGGAACATATGAAGTTAAGTTGCTTGTTGGTAGTGTTGCTGATTGGGCAGTTTATGCTTTGGAGTATATATCATTGTGTGTTTTTGTTTTTTTTTTTTTATTGAATGCATATTAAGGGTTACTAGGGCCTTAGTGCAATAAGCATTTTTCACATCTCTTTTTTTAGCTAGCTTGTGAGATAGAAGATGGATAGCAGGTTTTGATACAAAGGATCAAGCTGGTCATCACCAAGGTTGTGATCAAAACAAAAAAAAAAAGCAATTATATGATATCTACTCCAAGTTGGGACAATTATTATCTCTGCGCCAGCTTGAGGGGAGTGTTGAAGAATAGTTGGGCACTTATTTGGAATTTTCTATTTTTATGCACTAAATTTGCAATCTTGAATACTTTAGTGAGGAGTTTTTTTTTAATTTCTAAATATAGTGAATAATATAAATAGAACTGTGAGGTCTGGTCATAATTGGGGTTGGATCACATCTCCTTTCTCTCCAGTTTTTTTTTTTTTTTTTTTTTAGAGTTTTGATACAAAAGATCAAGCTGGTCCATATGACAGTTGTGATAAAACATATTTAGAGAATAATATAAATAGAAATGTTAGAGCTAGTCATAATTGGGGTTGTACGACATCTCCTTATTGGTCTCTCCAGATTTTTTTTTAGAGTTTTGATACTAAAGATCAAGCTGGTCCTCATAAAGGTTGTGATAAAAAAGAAGAAGCAATTTTATGATGTTTATTCCAAGTTGTGATAATAATTATCCCTGCGCCATTTTAAGGGGAGTGTTGAAGAATAGTTGGGCACTTAATTTTGAATTTTCTAGTTTTATGGACTAAATTTGTAGTTTAGAAAACTTTAGTGAGGAGGTTTTTTTTATATATTATTTCTAAATTTAGTGAATAATATAAATACAAATGTTAGGGCTGGTCATAATGGGGATTGGATGACATCTCCTTCCTGGTCTCCAGAATTTTTCTCCATCTAAAATTTAATCTTTTTCTTTAATCTTTTGGGGTTTTTAACCAATTTTTTCTAAAATAAAAGCTTCAACTGCGCTAACTATTCTATATGGCATTCTTCCACACTAATGACAATAGTGAGTGAAACAGTTTACAGTAGAAATGGACGCTGTGATTATAGTTGTCAATATTGTATGATTCTCAATTCAAATCATATGATTTGTGTCGTATCTGTGGAAAAATGATTCATATCGCATCGTGGAATCGTATTGGATTGAATATCGTGTGATTTGATATGATTCGATTCGCAATTTAGTCGTTTCCCAAAGGCTGGAATTTGAAAAGTCCAAGAGCTTATTTTGTTGCGATATTTTTTTTCCACTTTTTTCCCATTTCCCTTCTATTATCTCTCCCTTTTTTATTTCTTCTCCAATTGGGACCAATGATGGATCTATCATCTGTTTCAGCAACCAAAATTTGAATCACATCTGGTGGGCAGAACTGAATCTCTTTTTTTTTTTTTTTTTTTTTTGTCAACTTTACTTTTTTTTTTAATGTAATTGATGTTTGAACCCCACTAATGGACCTAAATCAGTCTTGTTGTTTGGGACCCAGTGTCAAGAGTTTTTTCCTAATATGTTCTTTTGCATCTCTGTTTTTTCGTCATCAACTTGTTGGGCCAACATGGTGATGGAAACCAAAATTTCCTTTTCGTCAACTAGTGGGGCCCACCTAATGGTGATTCTTTAAGTTTAGTACTTTTGTGATTCATTAACTAATGAATATTTGGATTTGCACTTTTTTTTTGCATGGATGATTAATGGAAAGAGTATTTAGAGTTATGGCACTATAAAAAAATAATAATAATAATAAAAAACAGGAAATACAAAGGGCCAACAACACAATTCTAATGCAAATATACTTTTTTCCTTTTAAACACTTGGGCATTTTGATTTTATAGACTACATGTATATTTTTTGTTTTGATATGATAGATATGTTACTTTTTTTATATCTTAATAATGCTCATCAGTTTTGGCAGTAGTATAATCAAGATGCTGAAAATTGTCATGTATTGATGTGGACATGGATGAAAAATAGATAGATTATGGGCATTTATAATTTTCTCAATTTTCAAATATATATATTTTACTATTTTTCCATCTATATTGAGAAAAATAGAAAATATCCTACAATTCGCAATTCGATTCAATTCACCCCTTTGAGGGGTTCGCGATTTAACAACTATGGGATTCGAACACCTAACTTCCCGCTTTGATACCATGTTGACAACTACTTACTCTAAAAGGTTAAGCTGAGAGTGAATGGTGTAACAATGTATATCAAGGTACAATAGTGTTCTTGTTTCTTTACTTCATGTGAGCATGTTTGAAGTTATGTTTTGCCCTCTTTTTTCACCTTGTCTGTGAGCCTTTTCAACTATAAAGGTTGGCTGCAACCACAAACCCCACCCCAACCCATTTATAGCCACAATTGCAGGCTTTATGCCTTCAATAGAGTGGGCAATCATCTACTCTTAGGACTTGGTTAAATTATTTTGACTCTCCGGTATATTCTTTGACCATATGGTTCCCTTGCCTCAACCTTTGTAAGAACTGAATAAAGAAAATTCAATGTTAAATGGCAAGAAGGCCTCCATGAGGGACACTTCTGGTGCCCAAAGCTCTTTCTTCATCATGGGCTGTTTAAGTAAGTTGTTGACCCCTTTAGTAGCCTGAGGGTGCAGTGTGCTTTTTGGAATTTATATCAAAGCCCATGCAATAATGTTTTCCCTTGTGAATCATTTTATGTGTTCATTTTGTTTGGAAAGAGAAAATGTGTAGGGAATTCAGTCCATTTCAAGGCCTCATCTGCTTTCCATAAATGCTATTTATTGCTCACAAATGAAAATTTGTGTTTAAATCTTACAGGATGAAGATGCTCAATGCAGTTTTGGATTGGTTCTATATAGTCTAGACCGCCTATACAAGGCTGTGAATAGGCATGCAAAAGAAACTGGTGAATGGCCAAGGTTAGTAGCATCTCTTGGGTTTGTTTTACGCTAAGAAGCATGGACACTTCTAAGAAAGTGACGTGTCCGTGTCGGACACCGGCACTCCTCGAACACTCTTGGACACGTGTCCGATACTGTTTAGCTGTGTCCATAATTAAGAAATAAAAATTTTAATTTTGGACACTTGTTTGACACTCTTTTTGCAACGTGTCCCATAATTCCTATCTTGTGTCTATGACTAAAAAATAAACATATGGCTAATATCTCTTGGACACTTTGTTAATACGTGGTTATTGAAACTTGTAAACTTAATATATAACAATTTTATACCATGGAAAAATATATGATTGTAAATATCAATCATATCACAAGTAAAAGACAAATAA
This sequence comes from Sextonia rubra, assembly GCA_037013555.1. Taxonomy (NCBI): domain Eukaryota; kingdom Viridiplantae; phylum Streptophyta; class Magnoliopsida; order Laurales; family Lauraceae; genus Sextonia; species Sextonia rubra. The sequence goes on from JASUAD010000001.1 coordinate 75,354,224, forward strand.
ATATTTCACTAAAGAATAGGCCTCAAGATTGGCTTCTCTTTTGCTTTTTTTTTTTTTAAGGGAGGGGAAAGAGATGATCCGCCTTTTTCTTTATATGGATTTTATGGAACTATGGATATTTTATGTTTAATAATTATGAATTATATTTTAATATTGTATTGATATTTAATAATTTGATATGTTTGTTAGTTGATAGTTGAATTTTTATTTGTTAATTGCTAAATTGATCAAAAAAGTGAAAATGATATTAGTTTTTTAGTAGATGATTATATATATAAATTAATATATATTATTGACGTGTCCCTGACGTGTCCGTGTCCTACTTTTATGAGAAATGCCGTGTCGGCGTGTCCGTGTCGTGTCGTATCCGTGTTCCGTGTCTGTATCCATGCTTCTTAGGTTTTACCTATAATGTTGAATTGGATCCTGTATATCAAATGACAGTCCTAAATCATATCAGACCTGTCAACCAATCCAGGTTCCAGACCAACTAGTAAATGTGGGATCCTTTGATGACCAGTACCAGAAATTGCAAAAATTTGATCTGTCGATTTTCTTCTGACTGGTACTCCAAAATTTCCTGACTGTCCAAAAAATAAGTATTGAACTGGGGAATGTGAGCTTCCAGTTCAGTACATATGGGGCTCCTAGTGATCCCACTGGAGCTATGAACATTCTGGATTTTTCTCCAGAGTGCATCAATCAGGGTTTTAAGGGTTAATGTCATTTACTGAAGGTGTTGAGCAAAGCAGGAAAAGAGGCTAATATGGAGTTATTACAGTTTGCGACAGGATATAATTGATCTAGCAAAGCCAGGGCTTAGCACTTCGTACAAATTCATCATGACTTCGCGCATGGATCGTGTGTATGACTGCCTTCTTCCTTCGACGAAAGGACGATAGATCTCAAACTCAGGCCTCCACTGCTAAAGAGCCGCCTAACTGGCACACTCCTCATGTGCCGTCCTCACGTGCTTGGCATCATTTCTTCTGGCTTTGTTTTTGTTTTCAGCATCCACTGAAAGGAAATGTCTTTGAGGAAACCTAGGACATCTTTCTTCACGATGGGAGTTCAGATGAAATTATGGTCTTCTCTATGATGGTTTGATGGGAGGGGGCTCTTGATTGCATATTCATTTTTGCCGATGCATGGTTCAAGGCCACTAGACTATGGTTTGAGCCACGAGCTTACCAGTCATGAGAAAAATATAGCAATACCATTATAGTTTACAACAAATTCATTGGAGCAGTGTTGCATTGTTCATGGTGTCTGGGTTTATCAGCACTATTTTGTTTTGAGGTTAAACTTTTACATGGGAAGACCATGGTTGAGTAGGGTTGGAACTTGTGCTTAGCTTTATAAGATTTTGTTTTGCATGGTATGACTATTGATTATGGTTAATGCTGTAACAATCTTGCAACGGATCTTTTTAGACTTTTGGTAACTCCACATTTTGTCTCTCTGCTGATGTTCCCTCGTTTTCAAAATACAAGTCAACGTCGCAAGAATTCCCACTGTTTAATCCTTCCATTGAACAGCTACTAATTTGACAATATTGAGCAGCTATATTGCTTTATTGCAATATATTATAGGCAGTATATCCATAAAACTCCTGAGATGAGGCTGCGCATTTAAATCTGTGACTTGCTGATTAGGTTTTACTTTCAGCAGCCAAATTGAAGCAAAAGGAATCTCAGACAGAATTAGGGTATGTTCTTGCCACGGGGGAACTTGCAATAGAGGAAATTTGTTTTGATTTTCCATTTGGCCTATTGTCTTGTTTGATGCAACACTAATATGATGGAAAGGGAAAAAATGAACTGATTTGCTTGGAGAGGATTTCAATGTCCTATGATTGGATTTTCCTTCTCTCGAGGAGACACAGGGCATTGGAGTCCTCTCACATGGATGGCCAGGTGTCAATCCCCGAGTCTCTCACCCTCATGGGTCTGTCCTCCCTTTGAGTGTGAGCATCCTTTCCTTGTGTGTCCTCTCGCTGTGCATGTGCGGGTGTCTTATCCTCGCTTGTGCGAGTGTTCTCACGTGTCCAAAAGGGCAAAACAGAAAAGAAAATAATAAAAAAAAAGATTTCTGAGAATTCTTGTTGGGGCCTTTTAAAATTCCCCAAAATTCCGTCGCTCACCTGGTTTCACAAATGCTCTAGCAGCATTTTGGAAACTTGATTTTGGAGAATTGTACATGCCAAAGGTGACATTCCACTATGGTTTTATGAATTCATATCATTCAAATAAGGAATTGAGAAGTTGTCAAGGCGGTGGCTCAGGTGGTTTGAACCTTGGCTTTGCTTTCCAAGGTCTCAAGTTTGACTCTCGCCCCTTGCGTTATTCGAGTACTATGTTTGAGGCCACGTATGTACCTCTTAGGAATAATCTTTGTTCATCAGAATTGGGAACCCCCAACCGAAGTGTGGACTTGCAAGGATTACCTTGAGTTATTAAAAAAAAAGATGCATGGAATCGTGTTGTTTATAGAATTCGAGAGGATTACCACTTCTTTTATGAAGGCATGAAGATTCCTAAAAATGTGTTGAAAGATAATCCAATTAATCCCTATAAGGATTCCATGAGCCTCGCATATGTAGGAATTCTGCAATCTTCATCGTTGTAAATTTTATGACAGAATTCCATAAGTGGAAAGAAGTCTTTGGGTCTTTTTTTATTTTTCATGAATTGGTTCATGTTATCATGATTATTATTATCCGTGGAGTTCATTCAATCAAAATTGGCAAACCAGCAATCAGGGGACCGCCTTCTTGTTGGTTAGCCTCACAAATTTATGTTTGGAATAAGAATTTTGAAGGGTAAAGAATATGTTGAAGTAACTTGATCTTTTATAAATTCAAAATTCTTAAGAACAAATTTTAGATTTGTAACAACTAGTAGAATTCTTTATATCTTGTTTGGATGAGAACAAACTGGAGATGAGAAAATCTTTTTAATGAGATAACCATCTTTCTCTGCTAATTGGATTGCTTCTTTCTTCTCAAGAGTATTTCTACACTACATTTTGTGAAAAGTAGGAATTTGTGCTTTTTTTCTTTTTTTTATGACCCAACGTATCCCTCGCCAATCCAACCTTTAGACCTTTGGCCTTCGGCCCGAGGGTTATCCGATTTGACGAACAAGGACTATTCCTGGGGGGTACATGCATGGCTACACAAATAATACCCAGATAAAGCAAGGGGCGGGAGTCAAACTCGAATATATGCTTTTAAAACCCTCTTTTCTTCAATGCTGAAGTTTTATTTTTACTGAGTGCTTGTAACTATTTTTGTGAGCATTTTTTTAAAGAATGGTCTCAATATCCAACCCTAGTTATGCAGCAAAATAGCCTTGGGCAAATGTAAAATCTACATATTCAAACCTAGTTATCTCATACGCGCATTACACTGGTTGCATTATGTGGAGATGTATCATTCACATATAAGGTAAATATTTATGTACTGATTTTTATGGAATTGTAATATCAAGCTCACCCTGTTTAAGTGGGTTAAGTCAAATTTAAAGCTTAAAAATTTTAAAATATATAAAAATGGATGTAGTAGAGTTTGAGCATGCCACCTCTTGTCATATGGCTTATGTTAAGACTTAAAACCACCTACACAATATGAGTTTTATCTATTACTTTAGTAATAAGTACATAAATATTATATATTTGGGGCAGGGCGGTTGGCCAAAAAAGCCCAAACCCACCCCACATAAAAAGAAATTAAAAAAAAATTTAAAAAAAACGCTACCAAAACCGCCCCCAATAGGAGCGGGGCGGGGCGGATCGCATTTATACCTGACCCTTTGCCATCCCTAATTGATATGAATAACAAACTATATTAGTGAATTATAAAATCTACATGCATTGTAGATTTTAATGAGAATTAAAATCATTCATTGTAGTAAAATGAGTTTGTCAAACATTATTAATGAAATTAGTGAAACAACCCACTATATAACAAACTATGATCTAAACATATCATTGGTAATGGGTTAATTATATGTACAACTGTTTCACAGGAGATGTAAATAAGTACTGCTTTGCCAAGGGATCCTAGATTTTTAAGGTAGCTGTGGACGTCATATATTTGAAACCCACAAACAGGCTAGAAAAGTCATAATGTGGAATAGCTTTAACTGATACGATATACCACTGTTGTGAGGTGAAACTGAAAAATGGAAAATCTTCACCAGGTGGAGAAATGAGGTACAATTTCAATGTAGAAAATAAATTCCACATTAGAAAAATGATTTTTTATCCATCTCCCCACGTGAAGATGAAATTGTATCTGCCATGCTTTTGCAAAAAGTAATAAAGAGGAAAACTACCTTACTCCTCTAAGGGCAAAACTACCTTACTTCTCTAAGGGACTCATCAATTATGTCTTATCAAAATTTTGATATTCAACCCAATGGTGCAATCTAGTCGGGTTAGTGAAAACTTAATTGGTTCATCGTAAATTAGGTTTTGATGGTTCATAAAGTTGGCCCCAGTATGTTGTCTCTTACCCTAACATGGTGAGAGATAGATGCACATGAATATTTTTCTAATTTAAATAGGACGCACTTAGAATTCCCACTTAATCCAATAGTGGCTGACAAATTCATTTTTTATGAGGTTGTGTCAAGCCCTATATAAGCCTTTTAATCGAAATCAAAATCAAAATCAGTTGCATTTCACAAATTCAAGTATGTGGCGTGATTATTAGAGCTAGCAGAAAGAGACCCAATCCTAACTTGACCCACTTTTGACCTATCAAACCCAACCCTTGATCTATGTGGGTCTAGTTAGGTTCAAATGTTCTTGGGCCACATGTAAATAGGTCAAGTTAGGGTTGACCCGCATAACCCAATTTAACTTAGATCTTTTAAGTTTAATGTGTAATGCCACATGATTTTTGGGAATCTATGTTTTATTTTAAGTTACTTTCTATTTTATTTCTCTTCACAAATGAAGGATCACGATCACCTTGGAATAACTATCCAATTTTGTTTACTAATCAATTAGCAAATCTCCATTCAATCTATTCTCCAATACAATTGTTGCTTATAAATCTCCCAACCCATAGTTGGCTAAGAGAGAGGGTTGTTGGCATAGATGGTGTGGTTTGAGCAATGTGTAATGAGTTACAAGGACAAAAGAAATAAGGAGAGATGAAAAAGGAAAAGAAAGAAAAAAGAAAAGAAAGGGAAGACAAGATAATTTAAATTCTTAACTTTGGGCTGACTGTAAGAATACCATGTAATATATTGTACTTTGTGCTTCTATTACGTAGTTTTTCTTGATGTTTTATTTCTTTATAATAATACAATCCTTGAATCCAATTTGGAAAGAGAAAGAAGGAAAAAGAAGAAGAAGAAGAAAGAACTGCAATATTTAAATGAAGTGGTCAATTTGGGTTGACCCAAATTGACCCACAACATAATGCGGGTTTAGGTGGGCCAACCCAATAGCCCTTATGTGGGTGCATGCTGAAGAATCTAAACCTATTTGAGGGTTGGGGGTCCAAAAGACAAACCCACCATTGACCTGACCTAAATTGGCACGACCCAACACATTTGGCACCTCTAGTGATTATTAGGCCAATAAAGAGGTTATGCTTCCTCAAGGATATAATTGTCCACTTTGGTCTAGCCCATTATCATATTTGTTAACTGGTCCTACATTACAATACTTAAAGAATTGATATTTTTAATCCTAATTAGCATTAGATATGGAAATGTTTTTAATTGACTTTTAGAAAATATTTTCAGAGAGAGATTTGAACGCACTTAAAATTCTCAGATAATCTGACAGTGGATGACAAATTAAATACTATTTTCAATAAGGCAATAGGGCCTACTTTTGAAAAATTCAAACCAATCAAAACTAATGGACCTTCTTTAATCAAAATCAATTCGAGCATTTCCAAAAAAATTCAATTGGAGATTCAAATTTTTAATTGTGTGGCTTGAATATAATGCTTAGAGTGAATTTGGGCAATTACAAGCTTAGAACACCCATCCCCTATGGATGAAAAGTTCATTACTCTCCTCAATTGGTCCCATTGTTACATAATATGAGAATTTTAAGTGGATTCAACTTCTTCCTTAAAAAATATATTCTAGAGTCCAATTAATTTTTTTTCTATCTAGTGTTAATGACGATGGAGCATTTTTTAAAATTTCTACAGGTATTAAAAATTGTAGGTCCAATCAACAAATATAATAATGGCCAAACCAAATTGGATGTGATAAGCTTATAGTTGGTCAAACTCATTAACTGGCCTAATATTTAGGACGCTTAATTAAATTTTGAATCTCTAATTAATTTTTTTAGGAAAAATTCTAATTGATTTTGATTAAAAGATTTATATGAGGCTTAGCAAAACCCCATAAAAGATAGCCATTATTTTTAATCCATTTGAGTTTTTTAAAATTAAGCCCTATTGAGAAGAGTAATGAATTTGTCATCCACGGCCAAAATATCTGAGAGTCTTAAGTGGGTTTAAATCTTTCCCTAAAAAATATTTTTAATTGAATATTAAATAAGGATTAAAAATATCAAATTCTTTTAAGTATTGGAATTGTAGAACCAGTTAGCAAATATGGCAATGAGCAAGACCAAAGTGGATAGTTCTAAGCTTGAAGAAGCATACCTCTTTATTGGCCTAATACTCATGCCACATACTTAAATTGTGCAATAAAATTAATTTTGAGGAGAGTATTCAATTTTTTGGTCACTATTAGAGTAAGTGGAAATTCAAAGTGGGTCCTACTAAAATTAAGTGAATATAGTTTTATTTATTTTGATTGGTTTGGGTTTTTTTACAAGTGGGCCCCATTGGGAGTCTGCCAAACATAGAGGCCTTGAAGATTCGCCTATTCATTGGCACTATCAAGGGGACTGCCTTTGATTAATATAGACAACTGCCTGATTATTCCCTCACTTCATGGGCTGTATTGGAAGAAAAATTCCTGCTACATTTCTAGGAGGAAGATCAAGCAGTAACTCTCAACTTCCTCAACAACACCAAGCAGGAAGATGATGAGACTGCCCAAGCCTTCATCAACAGATGGTGGGTGCTTTCTTACAAGTACATGGAACCCCCGTCGCAAAGATCTATGGTGGAAATGTACATGGACAACCTCAAGCTAGAAATCCGTGCCATGATGGTAGGCCTAAAAACTAAATCCCTATCCAAACTCATTAAGGCAACTGTCTGAGCCGAAAATGTCTGCAAAGAGTTGGACAAGAAAGGAGGAAAAAGAAGAGACACTACTGCTTCAAAGGCCCCAAGGAGTGAGAAAAAGAAAAAATAGGTGTTCAATGTTTAGACCTCTAAAGCACCACACAAAACTTAGAGCCCAACAAATGAACAGTCTCGCAAGGAGGATTATAAAAAAGAGGAAAAATGCAAATTATCCTTTCGATAAAGATATCGAAATCATCTTGTGATCCACGGTCGAAAACAGAAAAATTGAACTTCCTCCCACCAAAAGGCAGAATAAAGAAGGAAAGGTTGATGATCCTAACTATTGTGCATATCACAGATTAGTCTCACATCCCTTGAAGGACTGTTTCATCCTTAAAGAAAAGATCAATTAGATGTGGAAAAATGGGATCATCACCTTTGATAAAAAAATATATATGATTCGGTGCCTGTCAACATGATATCCTTCAGGCAATTTGAACTAGTGGTAGTTTCTACACCTCCAGCACCAAAACAGTGGAGTTCCAGGTCGTAAATCGGGTCTAGCATGAAAATGGCCTAATACCCATCAAGACCAACTCCGGAGAAGAACTTTGGGTCCATCCTGATTTAGTCAATAAGACTAGGAACTGGTCAAAGGGTCATCTTGAAACAAAAAAGAAAAAAAGAAAAAGAAAGTCTAAAAAGGTAGCTCGTGAGGTCCAAACACCTCCGACAATCAAAAATGTTGAAAAGTTCCTAGATAAAGAAGCCTTTTCCCTAGCCCTTCACACTGGTAGACTTCATGATGCCAATCCATGACAGAGATGAGGAAGGCTCACAAATCTCTAGTTGCAATCAGATCTCTTAGGCTAACTATCCCTCATATTTTGAAAATGAAGACAGAAGAAGTCAACCTTCAAGGGATGACATAGAAGATGAAGAATACCTATCCAATGAAGTCCTAAACAAAGATGACATCTTTTATCTCGAGATGTCAAAGGTAATTGTATCCTTCTATAACCCCAATACACCAGTAGAAAGTGATTGGCCTATTGAGTAGAGGGCAAGGATAGAAATCTCACCACAAAGAAATGCTGAACCTCACCTAATCAATTGGCTTAAACAATAAGCCAACCAAGTTCACATCAATAGCGAGCTTCAAACTTAAGAAAGTGCACAAGAAGACTTGGGTATAAATGAAGAAGTGCTAGTAGTACCAAGCTCGATGGTGGCTAGCCCTTTCCCATCCACAAACTCCGAAGATATGGGGAATGAAGATGCCAATTTAGGTCTACCGAAAGCAGGGGGTCTTTGCTATGGGAAGGACCTCGAGAGAAGCAGAAAACCCAGTCCTAGAAGAAGGGAAGAAGGGACATGGTCAAGAAGAAACCACAAGGCTAACTAAGGTCAGCCATCTACTTCTTATGTAAACCCCACATAAAAGGGCACTAATGTAAATGTACTTGAAAAGCTGCCAACCACATTCAAGTATGATGTTGTAAAACATTTGAAGAACATTCCAGCATGCATGCATATCCTTGACTTATTGCAAATGTCAAAGGAAACCACAATAACTTACTATGGGAACTGCAGGCACTCAATTAAGAAAACCAAGCTCATGTGGAGTAGGTCCATTGGATTGAGGACGAATATCAAAGTCAAAAGGCCAAGAAGTCAAAAGGATATCAAGAATGCCTTTCCATTCAAAATGCGTCTAAGGCAACAATCTCATTTTCAAAGGAAGACTTACTGCTAGGTGAAACTAAGCACACTCGGCCCCTCTACTTCACAGCACATGTGAAAAAAATACCAATGCACATAGTGCAAATTGATCCAGGTCAGCACTCGACCTAATCTACATAATGGATTTATAGGAGTTGGCCATCCAGATTAGCAAACTATTTAACACAAACACATCAATACAGGGATATGATGGGGAAGTGCAAAACACAATTGAGAAAATTCACATCATGTTCCAATTAGGGGACCTAAAGTCGAAAGCCACATTGCATGTCATCAAAACTAGAGCCTATTACAAAATCTTGTTGGGAAGGCGATGGCTGCATGATTACACTATCATTCCTTCTACCTTGCATCAACGCCTCAAGCATATTGATGATAGTGGCAAGGTGCATTGTATTTTTATGGACAAGCGACCTTTCAAAGGAAAAAAGGTGTACTTCACAGATGTGGCCATGTAAAACGAAGAGTCCGAAGATTCAAAATCCAAAAGAAATAGAGGCAAAGCTCCTCTGATGGGAGAATCAACGGACACTCCTCAAAAGAAACAAGAAAGCAAAAACCTGAGGAGTCATATTTGCAGAACTACCAACCATTATCAAAGACAAGGACATCCTGTTGCTTACCTAGTGAAAGCCTTTTGAGATTAGACCTTTATGATTCAGACCAAAAAGCATAACATCACAAAGACCAATTTCCATCACCCAATTAACCAAAGCCCAAAAAGAAAACAATGAGCCGGTGCTTGATTTCATTAGTAGGTGGAGGGAAATGGTTGAAAGTTGTGAAGACCCTTGTTAAAGCAAGTTGGTCATACTTGGTACTAGTATGGACTTCAAAGTCGCATTCATTCCAGGATGATCGGATTGACAAACGAAACTCTTAATTAGGCAAATAGAATCGTTGTAAGAGTGGAAAGGAATCTTCTAAAGCCAAGTTTGCCAAATTATCACATCAACTATGAGACAAGCAAGGTAAAAATAGGCTAGTCAATCAGTCTGGGATCAATTCTCCTAGTAAAATACGAAGAATAAGAATCTTCATAAAGATTCATCAGCAGATGGAAATACTTGGCCAACCAATGCGTAAAGCCACCATCCCAGAAAACTTACATAACCTTATGCCACTAGGGACTTTGCTATTACATTCAAAGAACCATGCTGGGTCCGCAATTTCAGTCATACGAGGAACTGTCTCAAATGGCTACAAACATCGAAAAAAACGCTACCCATCTGGTCAGAAGACTAAAAAGATGTTACTCTATGTTTACTGGCTACATGTGATTCCAATACTGAATAAGAGGCAGATGAATATGTAGAAGTTGGATCATCAAATTAGCCTCCACCTCTGCATTCATGGCCAATCCCGGCCCCATGTATAATGCTCAAGGGTAAATCTTCTTGGTTGGGCTAGCCCGACAAGATCAACATTCAATCATTTTCTCCCAAGTAGATAAGCACTTCTTCACACATCCGTTTGAAGAAATTACTAATCAAGGACGAGTGATGTTCAACCTCTACAATTTGCAGTCTCATCAAATAATGAAAAAGATGGGGTATGATTTCAATAAGCTAGCTACATTAAGAAATGAAAAGGGTCTCCTAGTTCCCAAAGATGGCATGACTCCTAATCAATGGGAGGAGTACAGAAGCAAAGGCCGTGTTGACGCTCATACATATGGCCTCGAGTACATTCCTTACAGCAACATTTTCAAAGAAATCCCCGACTTCAAGGAAGGGGTTGCTGCATCTCTAGACGGGTATGAAATAGATGGTTTTGATGAAACAGTCTTAGCCTATGAACTAGATGACTGAGTTTCTTTCCAATACAATGAAGAAGATAGTGATGGTAATAGCACTCCCCAGCAAGCAACATAGCCCACAAGTGAAAGAACAACAACTAACTAGAGTCAAGGGTGGGTGGGATCATCTTGTATTAAATGTAAAAGCCGAAGGGCCAATAAAAATAAAGACCAAGCTCAAACTAGAAAATGACATCCCAAAGGGATTCACGGAGTTGAAAGCTTCCGAAAACAATGTGGAAGAACCTCCTCCTAGCCTTCTAACTAAGGATTACGTCCAAAAAATTAATCGAGGAACCCTGAAAAATCCTCACCCCACCTTTGTGAGCTCAAAAATAAAAAGAAAAAAGATTGTAATGTATATAGTTTCTTGTGTGACTTTATGGACTGTTTTGCATGGACCTCTGCAGAAATGCTCAAACTCGACCCAAAAATAGCAAATTATAGGCTAAAAGCATCACTCCAGATAGAGAGCTTGTAAAGCAAAGTCAAAGCAGACCAAGCCCTTCAAGATGGATAAAATTGAAAAAGAAGTCCAAAATCTCAAGACGTTAACTTCATTCCTGAAGAACAACATCTAGACTGGCTAGCAAACATAGTCCCAGTCACAAAAAAAAAAAAAGAAAAAAAAAAGGTTAGATTAGAGCTTGCATCGACTTCAGAGACCTGAACAAAGAATGTCCAAAAGAAGACTTCCCACTACCCATTCTAGAGCTCATGATAGACAATACATTTGGAAACAAAAGGATTTCATTTGTGGATGGGTTTTCGGGGTATAATTAGATAAAGATGCATCCCGAAGACAAAAGTCATACCTCTTTCTGAACACCATTCGAAATCTACTGCTACATTGTCATGCCCTTCATACTAAAGAATGCTAGAGCCACTTACCAAAGGTCCACGTTGAAAATCTCCAAAGGTATGCAACATAAGATTGTCGAATGCTATGTCAATGACTTGGCTATCAAAAGTAAAAAAACAACTAATCATCTTATAGACCTTCACAAGCTCTTTGAACGGTTGCGAAAATTTAAACTCCGTATGAATCTACTAATGTGCTTCTTTGGAGTTTCCTCCAAAAAGTTCCTGGGGTTCATTGTTCAGAAAGACGGAATTGAACTCGGCCCTAACAAAGTCAAGGTTATATTGGAAATGCCTTCACCTCGAACACTGAAACAGCTTCGAGGATTGCAAGGAAGGTTAGCATACATTGGAAGGGTTATTTTGAACCTATCAAGAAAATGCCAACCATTCTCGAAATTGATGAAGAAAGGAGTCAGTTCATATAGGATAAAGAATGTGACAATGCCTTCGAAAATATTAAAACGTATCTCACTAACCCACCTATCCTTGCAGCACCTATATCTGGAAAACCTTCCAACCTCTATGCAAGGGCCCTAGAACATTCATTGGGGGTATTACTTGGCTAAGAGAACAATGAAGGAAAAGAAGTCACTCTTTACTACCTTTTTTGGATGACGATTGGAGTGGAACACAAATATTCACCAATCGAAAAAGAATGCTTGGCTCTCATGTACATTGTCCAAAAGTTATGGCACTACTTACTATATTACATGATATACCAAATTTCTCAGGTAAATCCAATAAAAGTACTAGTCTAAAAAACTGGAGAATTAAGTGACCGTCTGGCAAAGTAGTCCATCTTGTTAACACATTATGACCTCAGGCAAAAGCCAGTAAAGGGAAAGCCTTGAATTTGAAGAGGAACTTACCGATGAACCTACGTTCCTTGTGGAAGAACCCATGATGGAAATAAATCCAGATATTCGTTGGACCATGTACTTTTGCGGTGCTTCTAGAAATAATGAGTATCATCAACTGGTTCCAGGAGCCAGAATAGTCTTCTACAACCCAGAAAAGACATATATACCTCACTCCTTATCGATAACCAAGGGATGCTCTAATAATAAACAACCCTAATTATCGGGCTGGAACTCGCTTTGGAATCTGGTATTGACATTTTGGGAGTCTATGGGGATTATCAACTTCTTTTTAGACAAATTAAATCAAACTATGAAGTAAGAACACCAAGTCTGTTGCCTCACCACAAATAGACTTAACAGTTAAGGGAGCAATTCACCATGTTCCACGATAACAAAATGCCAAAGTAGACTCATTAGCTAGTCCAGCAGCATCACTGGCTATACTAGAAGGCCATCAAGTTAAAATTTCAATTGTCAAACAACGGTTTCTACCTCCTGTAGAAACTATCCCAACTCTAATTGAATACTTCAGAACAATCAAAAGTCAAATCTCTTTTTTTGAGAATTCCTTTCAAGACTAGTGGGAGCTCTTCATTGATTATATATTGTAGGAGTTGTACCAAAAAACCCTAAGCACAGAGTAAGCATTCAAAGGCGAGCTCTCAAATTTCACTTTGATATGCCATCAAAAACGCTATACTAGAAGTCCTACGATGGAGTATTCCTTTGTTGTCTATCTCAAAGGGAGTTAGAAGAAACCTTAAAGATGGTACATGTAGACGTATGTGGGGCCCATTTGCCAAGGTAGAAAATACATGATCAAATTAGGAGAATAGGCTACCATTGGATGGCAATGGTCTTCGATGCCATAAAGTTCGCAAAAAGGTGCAGGGAATGCCAAATTCATGGAGACAACATTCATGTGCCTGTGGAAAACTTGCACCCCACATCTGTTTCCTAGCCATTTGAAGCTTGGGGAATGGACATTATTGGAAAAATCTACCCACCATTAGATCAGGAACATCATTTCACCTTAGCTGCTATGGATTACTTCTCTAAGTGGGCTAAAGCAACACCTTTAACCAAAGTCAAGCCAAGCACTATTATCAATTTTGTAAAAACAAACATCATCTGCAGGTTTGGGGTACCAAAATGGTTATTCCACGATAGTGGACCATGGTTCAATAATGACAAGTTCTCTAGGTTATGTGATAAATATGGGATTCAATGTTGCCCATCCATAGCCTATAATTCTACAGCAAATGGCTTGGCAAAAGCATTCAATAAGATAATTTGCAAAATACTAAAGAAAATGGTCTTAAATAACAAAAAGTCAGAGGCACAAAATTGCCTAAAGCACTATGGGCCTATCGAATTACTATATGTGGTCTAACTAAGTCTACACCATGACATACTCCTTGGTATACAGTTGTGAAGTAATAGTGCCTCTAGAAATATAACTCCTCTCTTTTCGTGTGGCTCTCATAGAAAAGCTCACACAAACAGAGAATGCAAATGAAGTCTCAAAGAACTAGAGACCCTTGACAAAAAATGGTTGGCGGTCCAACAAAGCATCGAATTATTCCAAGCTAGAATGGCCAAAGCCTTCAACAAAAAGGTCAAAAAAATATTATTCAAAAAAGGAAACTTGGTTCTAGTCATCAAAAAGCCAATCACTCCAACTCACAAATCAAAAGGAAAATTCAAGGAAAAATGGCAATGGCCACTCGTCATCGACAAAGTCTATTTTAATGGTGCCTACATTGTCCTCCCCATGGGAGGAGGCCAGTGGATGACCCTAATCAATGGAAAATTCTTGAAGTGGAATTACTTTTAAGGCACCACTTCGCTCATCCATAAGACAAACAACAAGTCTTGCAACATTTCCATAATAATCAAAGAGGAATAAGTCAAAGACCCCGGACAAAGTCAAACAAAAAGACACCGATCAACATCTACTCATTTGACCTTCTCAACCAAAACAAAATACATAGGCCACAGACCTTGGATAAAGTCATTTAGACCCCAGTCAAAGTCCATTCTATACAGCATCTTTCAAACTCAAGATATGCAACACCAAAAATAAAAGGAAGAATACCAAAGACATCCTACACAAATAGGAAGATATTTGTTCAAAAAAATGTTCATTACATTCTTCAGAGAAAAATCATATAAAAAACTATTCAATCTGCCTCAAGATCTCTTGAATACAGCTCTCGATTGTTGGTCCAAGTGAGCCATGCAAGCATGAGTGGTAACTTCAGCAGCTGTTTTATGAATCACCTTTCCAATGGCATCCTCCACAGATTTAATCAAAGCTTTTAGCCCTACCTCTTCGACGCCTAATCTGTAAGCAATACCCTCCAACTTTTTGGTCACAGCTGTAAAGGAGTGTTGTCACGTGCATAGGTGGCCCAGAGATAAGACGGTCTCTTCCTAGTTTGCTCAATCTGCTTCCTTTGAAACACCAAGGATCTCTTGAGATGACTCCGCTCAAGAGTATAACTAACCCCTTGCTGTTTAAGCATTAGCATCTCTTGGTCAAATCCTTTTTGTCAAGCACCTCTCTTTGACAAGAAACAAACTCTAAATGAGTCCTAAGATTTGTCCCAACCTCAACTGCAGCTGCACATAGCACAAGAGCATTAGCAGAACGGTTTCTCTTCAAGGAAATTATCCCATTGTTGCTTGAAGTCACAAAAGCTAGAGAAATACCAATACCTCCATCACCTTGAGCCCAAGGGAGCTTTCAACATTCGTGGCCTAAAGCTGCTGTTAGACCCCCTTTATGCTATCAATTTTCATGGTGCCAGCATCAGAAGCTTCCTGGCCTAATTAAGTTGTTGGTACTAAGGCACCCACATCTTGAGCCGTAGGAAGAACTCCACAACCAGAACCCTCTTCCCTAGATCATTTAACTATAGCATCTAGGCTCAAGCTAATGGATCCCACGACCACTATAAGGTCAATTCTCTTATTGGTAGCTGTCTCCTCAAGAACCACCTGAGCAGGCTCATTGATAGTAGTAGAAAGTTTCTCATTCTACATAGCTATAACCTTCGGTATGGCCTCAACCTATTGAACAACCTCTTCAAGCACAACGCCGGTGGCTACAACAGCCACCTCGCCCTTATTAACATCCATTGGGGTTGAATCCGGAAACAATGATTGTTTGTTCGGAATACCTTCTTCAAGATATTAAGCAAGATCCTTACCAAAGTCCCTTACACACAAAGACTCCTACTGAGAGGAGCTCTCATCCAGGACAATTGGCTCTGCCTGTGTGGTCCCATTACTTGCAAAAAATGACTGCTTGTCCTCTATAAATGGCTCTAGTCCTAATTTAATAACCGGATCCATTACTTGGAATACCAGGCACAGACTGATCAAGTTGTGACTTTGATTGTTCTGTAAACAAAAAAAACAAGTTATTTAAAATCAAGAAAGAAAGAGAAAAAAGAAGCCAACAAATAAAGGGAAAAGTGATCGCCTTCAATTATGGGAACAGGCTCATGGACAACCTCTTTTATGATCTTCTCAATTGAGGCTTCCAACATTGGAGGAGCCTTTGGAATGCAAGGAAGGATTTCCACTGATCGTGGAGGACTAGTCCTTAATATCTGACGCTTTCCTCTGGATTCTGAAATAAAAAGGAAAATAACATCAAAACAAAGAAAGGAAAGACTAGCAAAGTTGAGAGCGAGATGAAGGTAACACAAATACCATAATCCTTGACAGCTGCGATCATAGGACTCGCCGTCGTCTCCCCCTCTAAAATAGATGCCTTTTTCTCTACAAAGGAAAAAAGAAGTCGTCATAGGATTTATACCAACAACAACTAAAAGAAACACCTTCTTCTTCCATGAGTGGCCAGGGAATGACTTAGTCTCTTTTTAGGAGTAAACTTAGAAAAAGAATCGCCAGTAGCTTGAGTTGGTGAAGAAGAAACTAAGGGAATGTAGCATGAGGAGACTCCATAACTAGATTTGCAAAAGCAGCGTAGGTGTCCTCATTGCGATGATATCCCAAAAGTAAAGGAAGCAGGCTGTGGATGTATTGCTCATTAGCTCATTTCACGGGCTTCTCAATATTAACCTTGGCCTTCCTAAAGATACCCTTCGCAATGCTAATTCTTTGAATCTCATAAACAGTCGAACAACTCTCACTAACCATTAGGCAAAGCTAGAGTCACCTTAGCATCCTCATCCCAAGGGTAAAGAAGCATTGCACCCATCTATATAGCATTGAAAATTTTCCACTCATTCCGGGCATCCAACAACATACCTTGGCCACTCGTTAAGCTACCTGGGCTCCCTACGATGCCTTGAGAAAACTCAAACTGCTGCCTAAATTAGGAAGGCATCTACGGCTTAATCTCAACTACATTGTTCCTTCTATAGACCAGGTCAGCATCATTCTCTTTCTATCTGCAAGAGGGGAGTAGTCCTAGTCTGGATATTGGATGGGTAAATAAAGGCTTGGCCCCTGACAATCCATGTCCTTGGACCTTCCAGGACCACATTAGCATTCTGTAAACCCTAAAAGTATGATGATCTTGCAATTGGTGTTGTGCCTCTGCAAGAGATAAATTAATACCAAGTCCATTTGTCATGGACCGGTAAAATGGAAGATCTTCACGGTCACCCAACTCATGCAAATTTTTACAATGGTGGACAAATCAAGCATACAATAAATGCTCTGAAAAGACTCTATTGATCAACCTCCTCTGTCGGACCAGAAAGGACATGTGCTTCAAGTTAGCACACAAGTAGCTCACTATAGTAAGTGCCAACACAAGCCGTTCACCAAAAGCTAAGCAGCAAGCATGGAAAAAACAACTATATCAGATTTCTTTCTCGACGGCTGCAAAGATGACTTTTGAAAACCATGTTGTAAGATACATAGCTAATAGGAAACAATGCTTCACATCCCTGTCATCCTATTTTTCTTTAAATATCTCTAGATAATCTGGACAATTGTCACTGCATCAGAGTCCTCTTCGGTATCCCCTATAATGACTTTCCTCATCCTAAAAACATTCTCATTGAGAGAAGGGGGCAGTCTCCTCGGTGTTCTCACTATAGGCAATCGCCACCTAAACAATGGTTTTCACCTTATGGCAATTATCTTGTGACCTTTCATAGAGGGCAAAAAACTAGAAATATACCTCCATGAAAGCGGTGATCCTCAATTGTAAAGGGCGATTGTAAGGTACAATCTCCTTGGACAAATTATCAGAGATCACCAACCCAAAAATCTCATGGATTTCCTAAGGAGAAAATCCTATCTCATCATTGGGGGTAATGAAGGTGTTGGTGGTCGGGCAAAAACTCTCGGTGATGGCGTAACACACCTCCTTGTGTTCTCGAGGAACCCAGTTTTAGGTGACTATTATAGCTTCATAAATGTTTATTGCCTCCAACAAGCTCGTGCACGTATCAAGGACCACATCTGTCCACTTATGCTAAGAATCTGAATGAACAAACCATCCTTTCTGGACATGATGGTCTGTCCAGCCACTACCGTCGTAAGAAAGAACTCCTAAGCCGATGGTATGAAGCTAGGAAATATGGCTCTGGACGGGTAGAGTTACATGGTTGGGCACCAACAATTCCATACTTTGTGCCTCACCTTCGGCATAGAAAGGATGCTTGTTAAAAAAATACTCTTGTCTTGTATTGGGATAATAGCCTCCCCCACTGCAGGTCATCATGCCTTGAAGAGGTAAAGGCACCCAATTCCTTCAATTGAGGTCCCCTTTTGTATTGGTACTTAGTGGCATGGTCAATGCATGTGCTTGGTGGTTAGTGGAGAGGTCAATGCATGTGCTATCTCAGTTAAAACACATCAGCGTTCTAGTTGTACTAACACTCATTACCATCACCAAAGATGTAGCCCGGCTTTGTCTGAGTATACTATCAATCATCTTTCCATGGGAAATCAACAAGAATATCTTCATAAACCTGCATATTGCAAGTGCTCAACAAATGGTTTTGCAACTCAGATAGTGTCTCGACAACATGAGCCTCGACGTTCTCTCAGATCTCTTCAAAACGAGCCCGAGTCAATAACCAACAGTCCAAGGTGATGTATTCAAAGAAGAAGACCCAGCAGCCTTCTTGCGTTTGGTGGAGGAAGAAGTAACCCTCTTGCTTTGTTTGTAAGAAATAAGATCAAACAAAAGAGGATGTAGAAGCTAAGTACAAAATCAGCAAAAATTTTATCAAAAGTTCTACAACATTTCCCTTTAGTGAAAAGGGAGGGGACAAAGCCCCGGAAGAAATTGTAGACTTACCTCCGAGCCCCGACAATGCTCAAGCGCGTGCATAAAGCCCAGAGATAAGGCTTCTAAGGCAAAGCAAAGTAAAACTTGTTAACATCCCTTTATGGAAGCAAGTTAGGGTTTTGGTCCACATGGATATACACATGAAAGAAAAAAGCATTATACAACACATCAAAGAAAGTATTTAAGCACTAGGGAATCCAAGAAAAATTATAAGCATGCGAACCAGAGGGACCAAGTAATCTCTTGGCCATAAAAGGAGAAGACTTAGAATTGGCTAAAGCATGGAGCCATTTGGCCACCTAGAAAGGGCCTCTTGACCGACTAAGGCAAAATCTAAAAAATGCTATAGGCATAGAAGCCTTTCGACCATTGGAAGTTCACGCTCAAGCCATTAAAGAATTTGGAGAAATGCCCAAGGCACATTGGTCCTTTCGGCTACTCAAAATAGTTCCTCGGCTATCAAAGAATGGGTCCAAAAAGCCAAAGGCATGGAAAATGCTCAACCAATCAAATGCAATGTACTATTGACTCCCCAAAAGACCAATAGACAACTGTCAACCCCCCAAGAAGACCAACAGCCACAGAAAATACAATCAGCTACTGAATTCAAAACTACATAGTAGATCAATTGGCTATTCAAAGGCAGAAATTCAAAACTCATAAAAAAATATTAATAGAAATTCTTAGAGGTTTGAAGAAAACATTGATAAATGTTTTAAATAAGCATACATCATCACTCCATGGAAAAATCCAAATCCAAAAACCCTAGAAATCCCAAACTTCCCTTTTTTTGCGAGTTGAGTAGCTGACAGTTACTCGTTTGACAATTAAGATGAAATCGCGTGCAAGATTGGTGATCTTTGGCAAAAATCAAGTAAACATCAAAGGAGAAATGTGAAAAACCATGTCCAAACAAAGATAGATGGTATAAAATGAAAAAAGAACAGGGAAAATAAAAAACCACTCGGCCGTGACAAACAAAGAGGAACATGAAAAGTCCATATCCTTGGATTTGCTTCAAACTCCTTCCTCATCACAAACAAATCAAAAGAAAAAGGAAAACCAATGGAAATCGAGCAAGCATACATTCCCAAGAAACAACCATCAGATAAAAAGGGCTAAAAGAAGGGGAAAACAACAACGGCAGAGCCGATCGTCTCTGCAACACAATAGCCAAACCCGAAGAAGAAGATAAGACTTACCAGCCATCAAGAACTTCAGATGATGAAGAAAATCAGGAGAAAAGGTAAGGAAACCCTAGGAGAATTCGAAATAAATCCCTTGAAAACACTAAAGCAAGAATCTCGAAGCAAGAATATGAAATTTGTAAAGTGGGAAATTCCTATTCCCATTGCCTTTTATAAACTTTCCAATCGGCTATCCAGACAACGCCTTAGGTAGCTAAGAGGCAGTGTTTTGTCTCTTTGCCCCATTTTTCGGATTTTTTCAAATTTCAAACCTCCAAAACCTTCCTTCTTTGATGTTCCCCTCCAAAATACCTTTGAAACAATGAGTTAAATAATCAGTTTTGACTTCATTTGACTCTCTAAACCCTCGATCATGTGAAATTAATCGATTTTCCTTAAAAATTTAAGGTGGATCCATTGTTCACAGAAAAGAAATTAACTTGCTAATTCCCACCTTTTGATGGTAAAGCATCTTTCTTTTTGGGCAATAAAAGTTTTCTCCATGCCTTTGATCAAAAGATAACCTTAAAAACCCCAATTAAAAGCACCTTCCCTCATTTAA
The DNA here is from genome assembly GCA_037013555.1 of Sextonia rubra. Lineage (NCBI taxonomy): Eukaryota > Viridiplantae > Streptophyta > Magnoliopsida > Laurales > Lauraceae > Sextonia > Sextonia rubra. The sequence continues at coordinate 75,374,707 of JASUAD010000001.1, forward strand.
AACCCTTCACTAAAAGCACTCGGAACTCGGCAAACACCAAGTCAAGGGAAACAAAAGCATGGAAACCAACCCAATTTCCATTCAAAAAAACCTTACAAGCCTTCGGATAACCCCAACACTTTAAACCTTTTGGGAAGACCCTTATTCACCAAACAATTTTGGTGAAAATAGGATGTAGGAGACAAAATCTCCACAGACCAACCCATTTTAAAAGAAAGATTCCCTGGCCTTTTTAAACCTCAAGAACCATGGCAAACTAGTTTCCACAGATTAGTAAAACATACAAAGCATCTGTGAAAAGAAGAAAATAAGAAACAATAAAGTCATCCTTTCCAAATTAGCATCTTTCGAGGCACAATGATCATGGGAAAAATCATTCATCATTGCACCTTGTGGGGGCATTTGTTGGCATGAACAAAAAAGTTTAGAAGAAATTGACATTCAATTCAGCAAATTAAAAGCCAGGTTAACACTTAAACATGACTGAAACTCAGCAAACCAATGCGTAAGCAGCTCAAGGAAAAGACCTATGAAGACCTCTTGAATATTAAAGAAAAAAAAAGTCAAAACACTTTAAAGAGTGAAATAAGTATGTACTAGCTAATTGAACAAAATATGGCTGAAGGTATACTAGCTGATTGAACAAATCAATGGTGGGTGGTATACTAGCCGATAGAGGAAAGTGACTAGCCGATAGTTATAAATCCTAACAGCTCACTAAGTAGTCGATAAAGATCTGGTCAAATCATCCTAAGCTGATTTCAAGATACTTTTTTTTTTTTTTTTGTGGAAACATCAAGAAGATGATGTTGATTTCAAGCTATTTGACATGATCCAAGGACAAAGATCTGGCTGCCACCCCCACAAAGTTGACTGTGGGAGTGTTGCCGATCATACAAACGCAAAGTTAGCTACCCCCCTGCGAATCAAATTTCGCTCAATCTTCTCCCTGCCCCAAATGGCATGAGAAGACTTATGGAGGCTAAAAATACCCCCTTGGGTGCCCATTCCAACACAACAACACACCAGCAAACACCAAACAGAGAACACAGCCACCAAGGCATTCAAGACTCTTTAGATTCTCTTCGTGAAGGCTCCAATGCTTTGACTTCTTCAAGTTCTAAGCTTTTACTTCAACAGAAAGGTACTTGATCTTTTGAAAATAATCAAACGGATAGTGACTTGGCTTGAAAGGATTTTCAAAGAATATAAGTTGTTCAAGACTTTCTTCATTTCCTTCACTTATGAGTTGAAGGTGATACAAGTAAAACTATGGCCAACCCATTGGCATAACGTGTTAAGCTATCCATTAGGGGCAACCATGACCAAAGAACCTTCATTTGAAATTCCCCTTGGAATTTTATATCCAAGGAAAAATGAGTGATAAGTTATGAAGATTGCTCGATCGACTTAAAACACAAAAAAGGCAGCATCCATTCAACATACTTCTAGATCAATCTCCTTTAGTTTCTTTTTATTTATGTAGAATTCTCATGTGTCTTTGTTTCTGTTAAGTGTTGATCATCCTAAACCAAGCAGGGGACCGTGATAACAAAATATATGTAAACAGTGTGCACATATGAGGTCAGAATATAAAAGAACCCATGAAAAATAAACTCAATATTGGAAAGGTCAAAAAGTTTGACATTCTTTTTCTTTCTCTTCCATCTCTTTTCCTTGGTCGTTAAAAATAGAGAATCGGGATATGTTTCTCATGCTTCAATCTTCCCCCTTTTTCGGGTAAACACCTATATGCAGTGATCAACCGTTCACATTGATATGCACAATTGTCACAAGACCTAACAATATACATATAAATATATTCATAGACCAACTGAGTGGTGCTCGAACAACAAAATCCTATGTCCTAGTGAAGGGCTAGCTTCCCTATACATGCACAATCAAATGAGGAACTCTTCACATTCATAGTTCACACATAACCATGCAAGTAGTCCTTTTATGTTTAAATACAAATAATGCCATGCTTCGACATAGTCAAAGTCAAATGCAATAAGGTACAACCTAAAGAGTACGTACATCCCATGTCCATTATAAAAACAATGCAAAAGATGTAAACTTGAAGGCCAAGGAATAATTACAATCCCAATATCTTATGGTTTAGAAGAACATTCACATACTGAACAACACACTAGAACTATAGGTGAGGTAAGACCAACATATCCCTTTTAATTCCACGGTGCATAGTCCCAATTAAGGGCCCCAATTAGAGATGCCTTACGTACCAACATCATAAGAGTGCTAGCAAGCCATACATCATACTTAAACAGTACTGTCCGTAAGATGTCGTGTGCCTAAAAACGGCTCCTACATAATGTCAAGGATAATATGTATCAAACTACAAGCACAATGGGGTCCTACAATCTAACCCAAACCACCCCATCAATTGATGTCCTGCACAAAAGAACCCCTTGGTATAATAGGTTCCATTCGAGCTGACACCTAAGGGTGATAGGAGTGTGCCTAGTTCTGCCTACTTTTGGAATCCCTATTTTTGTGTAAAAAATGTGGAATTCATTCCCTTTTTCATTGCTTTTCATTCCCTACATAAACATTGGGCCTTGCCCACTCCAAATACATATATTTCCACCTCCAATCCACCATCATTCACCCATTCAAAATCAATCTAACATCCTAGAATTTTCATGAAAAAGGATCAAATGAGCATAAGGGTTTCAATGTGCAATCCCTGCTAGAATAATCAAGAGAGAGAGAGAGAGAGCATATTATCAATGAAATCATGTGAATCTACTTACCTTTGATATCAATGGGGGAAATAGTGATGCCCTAGCTCACAAATGATCCCACCAATGCTCCACTCTAACAAATACAAACTCAACCCAAATCAAACCTAAAAATGCAAAGAAGAGAGACTAATGAGCATGCCAAACCCTACGTTAAGCCAAAACTCCAAATGACCTAGCTTATGGGAAAGAAAAGAGCTTCCCTAGGGCTTATTTGGTTTAAGGGAAATGGATTAATGATGGGGATGTCGGAGTCTAGGAAGTGAGGGGAAGAAGATGCCGGTGACCATTTGAGGTAGGAAAGCTTGGATTTTTCAATGTTGGCAAGTCGTAGTGAGGAGAGGAAGGGAAAAACGAAAGGGAAAGGGACAAATAAAGGGGAAAATGGGGACTGGGACGATTCTATTGAGAATAAAATATGATGAGGGAGAGAAAAGAGACAAAGTGATATTATAATACAAAAAGGTGAGGCCCACATTACTTAAAACATTATCACAGCTATATCTTGCGACTAGTAGGTTGGATGGAGTCGCCATAAGAGACAAAAGTTTGGCAAATTAAATAAGCTTTCCAATGAGCCAAATATTGACATGGTTTGGAAAAGGTGGAATTTGAACCAATTTAATGGGTTTTGGGTATTTAAAAAAAGTGGCTTAAGTATAAGTAGGTTGGGATTTTGGGGGTCACGATGGGTTTGCATGGGGTCGGGGTAAACGAGAACGGTTCAAGGAATTTTATCCTCTACCCAACAAGCCCAAAATCTTAGAAATAAAAAAATTACGAAAAAAGGGCTTCCATACTTGCTAAAATTACGAACTACCCCTACGGTTATGACATCCTGTATCGCTTACTTTTTTGAAACTGTAATTTTTGTTTGTAAAAACCATAATTATAACTTATAAACTACCTATTTGTGTGAAATTGTAGAAAATACATGTTGTTTTTAATTTGTATATAGAGTTGGTAATTGGTAACTTGTATAGTATATACTTGTTTTTAATTTGTATATAGAGTTGGTAATTGGTAACTTGTATAGTATATACCCTATCATGACTCATCAGTCATCATTCATCACTTAATTATCAAGCAAGTTAGGACCTCTCTTGTTTTCTCTTTGACAACTTTTTTTTCCCGCATCTAATAGCTCTTGCATTTCTTTTCTCACATAGGGTGCACTCTAGGACACTTTGTCACTTGACTTTGCCTATCAATTAAGTGTTGCTTCAATCTAGTTATCCCTCCATTTTTGGCTTTTTGGAAATAATTATATTTAATCTTATATTTACTTCCGGCTTCTCCACCATGGCTCCATGCAAGATCAATATCACGCACAACACAACTTTTATAACATTTGAACCAACCTCAAAAAAATAATAGAAACTAAGAGAAATCATTTTACCATTTGGAATCTCAAAAGGACATTTTCAATGATACATTATGAATTTTCCTAATCTCATGTTTTAACAATCCAAAAATAAATTCAAAAATACAAAAATTATTGACATAATCACATAAGTGATAAAAACAACTGTAAAAAAATTAGCATATATGAACTATACAATGATTATATAAAATTAAGAACGTACTGCTAGCTCCAAGTCTATATTTTAAAAATCATGAAACTTTAAGTCCTGCTCCAAAGATTTTAGAGCTTTAAGTCCACTATGACATTTTTGCCCTTGAAACACTAAAAAACAACCATTGAGTCTTGCTAGCATGGTAACAGTCACCGTAACAGTCCAGCTAGCAACCACCAATGGCCGACTGGCAACCACCAGTGACCGGTGACTTTTTCCACTAACTTCCGGGAACTTTTTCAGCAAGACTATTTTGTTTCCACACTACGACCATATGTTTGTTTTTTTAATCTTGTAATTTGTTTCATCAATTTCAAACATGTTCCTGTTTGTGCAACATCAAATTGATGTTCCTATTTCACAATCACACATAGAATATATTCTTATTTACATACTACAGATTCTAGATAGTCCTATTTCATACTAACACATGGTTTTATTTTCATGCATGTTCTTATTTCACACTAACATATAGAGCATGTTCCTATTTACATACCACATGTTCTTGTTTCACACTAATACATGGTCATTTTTTCATGTTCCTATTTACATACTCCTGTTTACATGTTCCTGTTTCGCACAAGCACATGGTCTTATTTTCATGCATGTTCCTCTTTCATACTAACACGTGGAATATGTTTCTAGTTACATAACACATGTTCTTGTTTCACACAAACACATGTTCCTGTTTTTGCTTTTTTGTTGTTTCACACTAACACAAGGTCCTATTTTCAAGCATGTTCCTGTTTCACACTAACACATGAAACATATTCCTTTTTACATGCTACATGTTCCTGTTTTACACTAACACATTGTCATATTTTCATGTTCCTATTTACATGCTCCTGTTTACAAGTTCTTGTTTCACACGAACACATGGTTTTATTTTCATGCATGTTCCTATTTCACATAAACACATGTTCCTATTTTCATTTTCTTGTTTTACACTAACACATGGTTCTGTTTTCATGCGTGTTCCTGTTTTACATTAGCACTTGAAACATATTCCGATTTACATACTACATGTTTTTGTTTCACCCTAATATATGGTCATATTTTTATGCTCCTAAATTACATGCTCTTGTTTACATGTTCCTGTTGACACTAACACATGGCCCAATTTTCATACATGTTTCTCTTTCACACTAACACATAGAATATTCTCCTTTTTGCATAACATATATTCTTGTTTACATGTTCCTATTTCACACTAATACATGTTTCTGTTTCACACTAACACATGGTCCTGTTTTCATGCATATTCCTATTTCACACAAACACATGGTCCTGTTTTCATGCATGTTCCTGTTTCATAGTAACAAATGAAACATGTTCGTGTTTGCATACTACATGTTCCTATTTCACACAACACATAGTCATATTTTCATGTCCCTATTTATATGCTTTCGTTTACATGTTCATGCTTCACATTAACATATGATCTTATTTTCATGAATGTTCTTGTTCCATGTTAACACATGGAACATATTCCTGTTTACATAACACATGTTTCTGTTTCACACTAACACATGTTCTTGTTTTCACATTAACATATGGTCTTGTTTCATGCATGTTCTTATTTACACACCAGATGTTCTTATTTCACACTAATACACGGACATGTTTTGATGTTCCTGTTCACAGGCTCCTATTTAAAATGTTCCTATTTAACACATGGTCCTATTTTTTATTTATGTTCCTGTTTCACACTAACGCGTGGAACATGTTCCTGTTTACGTAACACTTATTCATGTTTCAGACTAATATATGGTCCTGTTTTTATGCATGTTCCTAGTTTATACTAACACATAAAATATGTTCCTATTTCACATTAACACATGGTCTTATTTTTATGTTCCTATTTACTTGTTCCGGTTTCACACTAACATACGGACCTATTTTCGTGCATGTTCTCATTTCACACTAACATTTAGAACATATTCCTGTTTATATACCACATATTCCTGTTTCACACAACACATGGTCATGTTTTGATGTTCTTGTTTACATGCTCCTATTTACATGTTCCTGTTTCATACTAACAAATGGTCCTAATTTCATGCATGTTCCTTTTTCACACCAACACATGGAAAATGTTCATGTTTACATAACAAATATTCCTATTTATATGTTCTTGTTTGACACTAACACATGGTCTTATTTTCATGTTTCTATTTCATACTAATACATAGTCCTGTTTTCATGTACGTTTCTATTTCACACTAACACATGGTCATGTTTTCATACATTTTCATATTTCACACTTCATGTTTCATACATGCTCCTGTTTCCTACTAACACATGGAACATGTTTCTTTTTATAAACCACATGTTCCTGTTTCATATTAACACATGGCCCTATTTTCATGTATGTTCCTGTTCCACACTAACACATGGGCCATTTTCATATTCTTATTTACATGTTCCTGTTTCACACTAATACTTGGTTTTCTTTTGATTCATGTTCCTATTTCATATTAACACATGGTCCAATTTTCATGTTCCTGTTTTACACTAACACATGATCCTGTTTCCTTGCATATTCCTGTTTCACACTAACACATGGAACATATTCTTGTTTATATACCACATGTTCCTATTTTTATTCATGTTCCTATTTCACACTAATATATGGAATATGTTCTTGTTTACATACCTTATGTTTCTGTTTACATGTTTTTGTTGTACACTAACACATGGTCCTGTTTTTATGCATATTCCTGTTTCACATTAATACATGGAATGTGTTCCTATTTATATGCCACATGTTCATGTTTTCATGTATATTCTTGTTTCATATTAACACATGGAACATGTGTTGGAAGGCAGCCGCCAAAATCCCTAGATATTATGCACAAATCACTGTGGAAATAACTTAGACTATGATGATTCAAGAACCATACCTGCAAAATTTTTCTGATTTGATTTCGGTCTTACAGCAACTCGAAAATCTCAAGACCTTCTACAGTATTCCTTTATGCATGAACTCGCACCAGGGTGTGAGCCTCTTCTATAAATTCTCTTTGCTCTAAAAAATGAGATTTCTTTTCTGTGTACAATGGGGACCTTAAGAGGGAAATAAGAAATAGGCTTCTTATGAAAATAGGAAACCTTAATTCAACCCAAATTAGAATCCTAGTTACATAGTGACAATTCCGTCCACTAGAGAATTATAATTACACTTCTGTCCTTATTCTCAAAATAATATTTTGAGCTTCTTGTTATTAAATGCTTATTAATTTACCCATATCAAAATTTCAGATATCCATCAATTAAATAATTATTGGCACCTAAATTTAATCGATATCTTTATAATTCCTTGAGACCTTACACTTAACTTATTTAATATGTCAGACACAAAGTCCACCTGTAGGGTTTGACATAATAAAAACTTATAAGCTTCATCAAGGGAATAACATCAATCCCTATTACGGGATGTGGATTCCATCAATAAACCGATATGCACCATACACGTAGTGTAGTCATTCAATTTACTAAGATTATTTACCCATAAAAGGTCTCACTCCTTTGTAAATCAAAATGCCAAACTCTAAATGTATGTGTCTATTACTTATATCAAGATTAAGAATACAAGCACTCATAATAATCATTTGGATGTTAATCAACTTATATAAAGATAATAAACCCAAAAGCAGTCTTGTTCAATACACACAAAGTGTACTAACATAACAAGTCAAAACTATACCATTTCTCACAGCCAAAACAAGCCTACTAAAATATCATATTACAATTGTACCAATGGTGGGTCTAACTTTATCTAAATTGTGAACAACAATAACTTATATTCTATAAGAACTGACAAATAAGTCTTCCATGTGTAATTTGAACTCTACACACCAATTTGTTTACTTTATAGAATAAAAGATATACACATACATAATAAATAACAATGCAACCATTTGCCCATACAAATTCTCATTAAGATGAAAAGATAAACTTTACTAATAAATAAATCAGTCAAAGACAAATACGTAAAAGTATGCTTTTAGTATAAATTTCCAATAATCTCCCGCTTAGATCCAAAACCATGCTGACATGTATTTCAACCCCATGCCCTCCATATGACTATCAAACCTCTTTGCTGGTAAAAAGATCTACCAAGTTGTCTGCCAATGCAATCTTGATCACAATTATATCACCCATATGTACGATTTCTCATATAAGAAGATATTTACGCTGGATGTTCTTACCCTTCTTATGCATCCTGGGTTCCTTTGCATTAGCAACTACACTAGTATTATTACAATAAAGTATTTTAGGTAATTTTACCAAAGGTACCACTTTCACATCCATCAAGAAGTTTATGAGCCAAACTGCCTCCTTGGCTGCTTCAGAAGCTGCCACATATTCAACTTCTATGGTAGAGTCAGTAGTACATGATTACTTAACACTTCTCCAACTTATGGCTCTACCTCCTAAGGTAAATACAAATCTTGAAGTCGACTTTCTGGCATCATTATCTAACTGGAAGTCCGAGTCTATGCACCTAATGGGTATCAAACTCTTGGCCTTGTAAATTAGCATATAATTTCTAGTCCTCTTAAGGTACTTAGTTATATGCTTTACCGCAATCAAATGTTCTCTCCTTAGATTAGATTGGTATTTGCTAACCATGCTAATGGCAGAACAAATATCAAGTCTAGTACATCGCATTGCATACATGAGGCTTCCCACCACCAAAACATAAGGTACTTCCTTCATCTTTTCTATCTCATCAGGTGTCTTAGGACACTAATCCTTGAACAAAATAATTCCATGCCTAAAAGGAAAAAATCTTTTCTTGGAATCTAGCATGCTAAAATGGGCAAGAATCGCATCAATATAAACCGCTTGAGATAAGCCCAAAATTCTTTGTTTCCGATTTCACAGGAGCTTGATCCTTAAAATGTGACTGGCTTCTCTTAAGTCCTTCATATCGAAGTGACTGCTCATCCATACTTTGACTGAAGACGACACCCCAACATCGTTTCCAATGAGTAGCATGTCATCTACATAAAGTATTCAAAAAACCACTACACAGCTATTGCACCTCTTATACACACAGGATTCACTAGGGTTCTACTCGAAACCATAATATTTAGTAGCTTGTTCAAAATGAATGTTTCAAGATCTAAACGCTTGTTTAAGTTCATAAATGGGCCTCTTAAGCTTACATAACATGTGCTCACGGCCTTTAGCTACAAATCCATCTTGTTGCACCATATAGATATACTCGTCAAGATTTCCATTAAGGAAAGATGTCTTGTCATCCATTTGCCAAATTTCATAATTGAAATAAGCTGCAATGGATAAAAGAATCTAGATGGATTCCAACATGGCTACTGGCAAAAAAGTCTACTCATAATCGATTCTCTTTTTTGAGTAAACCCTTTTGCAACAAGTCTAGCTTTGAAGGTTTCAGCTTTTCCATCCACCCCTCTTTTCTTCTTGTAGACCCACTCACTATCGATAGGTTTTAGTGGTTTTACAAGATCCTAGATTTGATTAGAGTACATAGACTCCATTTCTGATTTCATAGCTTTTTGCCATAGTTTTGTTTCTTTGTCTTGGAGTGCTTCATTATAGTTACAGGGTTCGGTATTAGCTCATCAGGGACTCTATTGAATGACTCTCCCAAGAACATATACCACTAGGGTTGACGAACAACCCTCCCACTACGACAAAGCACATCCTATGTCTATGTATGAGTAGTGTTGCACTGTGCTAAAACTAATCTTGGTGTACCATCATCTACATGCTGATCGGCTTATCACCTAGTATGTTGGAGGGATCACTTGGAGTATCATTAGCTTAAGATTCGGCAATCCTCCCTCTACGAGATAATGGAATGCTGAATTCTCTATCTTGTGGTGTCTCTTCCTGTGCTATTAGTAATGGAAAAGTTTGGGTAGGTCGCTCTCCTCTCAATTCCTCTAAAACAATTCTGCTTTTGGGTTTGTGGCTCATTGCATAGTCCTCTTCTAAAAATCGAACATTGGTGTTAACAATGACCTTTCGATCTTTAGGATTATAGAACAAACCAGCTTTTGTTCCTCTGGGATATCCAATGAAACTGCAAACTTTCGTTCTTGGTTCTAACTTATCTGTGTTCCCCTTTAGTACATGTGCTAGACTACCTTAAATATGAACATGCTTTAAACTGGGTTTGCGCCTAGTCCATAGTTCTGTAGGAGCAGTAGGTACTGACTTGATGGAATTAAGTTTAAAATGTATGCTATTGTTTCTAGAGCATGTCCCTAGAACGAATTAGATAAATCTGAATAACTCGTCATTAACCTCACCATATTCATAAGAGTCCTATTCTTTCTTTCTGTTATACCATTTTGTTGAGGTATACCTGGTACAGACAACTGGGATGTAATCCCCTCTTGTGCTAAGTAATCCCCAAACTCTCTAAAGAGGTACTTGCCACCATGATCAGATCGTAGTATCCAGATACTCTTACTGAGACGCTTCTCCGTTTCCGCCCTATACTCCTTGAATTTCTCAAAGAATTTGGACTTACGACGTATTAAGTAAATGTACCCATACCTTGAGTGGTCATCAATAAAAGTAATGAATTACTCAAAGCCACCTCTGTCATGGACATTTATGGGTCCACATAGGTCAGAGTGAACCAATTCCAATGGTTCTTTGGCCCTATAGCCTTTTGCCGAAAAAGGGCGCTTGGTCATTTTCCCTTCTAAATAAGATTCGCAAACTAGAAGTGCCTCAACTTCCAATGAATCTAATGGTCCATTTGCAACCAGTCTTGAAATCCAGTTTAGATTAATATGACCTAGGCTTAAATGCCAAAGATACGTTTGGTTCAGTTGTGAAAGTTCCTTTTTGTTACATGGTAGGGTAATTGTATTATTTGATTCAGTTAGTTGCAGTTTAGGAGAGATAAGGTCAACAATATAAAGATCATCCACCAATGAACTAGAACAGATAAAATGCTTATTGTACTTAATAACCACAAATTTATTAAAACAAACGGAATATCCATCTTTAACCAATTTGAAAATAGAAATTAAGTTCCTTTTAATGGAGGGAACATAAAGATAATCTTTTAAAATTAAAGTCTTAGCTCTACTAAAACTTAGATAAATATCTCCTACTGCAATTGCTACCACTCTCGTAGCATCACCCATAAGCAAATAAATCTCCCCATCACTTAACTGCTTGGTTTCCTAGAACCTCTGCAAAGAATTGCAAACATGATTAGTGGCTCCCTTATCTACACACCAGGTATCGGTAGATATAACCGCCAAACATGATTCAACAACTAGTGAATAAAATTTACCTTTATTGTTCACCTTCTTAAGAAAAGTTGGACATTGCTTTTTCTAGTGTCCTACTTGCTTGCAATGAAAACACTTGCCCTTGGACTTTTTCTCTCCTCATTTATATTTGTTGTCCCTTGAGGAACTACATTATAATTCTGACCCTTTTTTTGTTTCTTCTTGCCTTTTGGCTTAGAAACAGAACCTTTTTCAGCAACGTGAACACTAGCTGTTTTTTTTAGAAGGCCCTTAACAGTTTGAAGTTCCTTGAGTAATTCCGCTAAAGAAAAATTGAGCTTGTTCATATTGTAATTTAGATAATAATTCTCAAAGGAATTAGCTAAGGGTTGGAGAATGATATCGATAAGAGTTTCCCCATCAATTTTAGCTCTAAGGACCTCTACTTCATTGAGGTGGTCCAGCATTTTACAATATGGTCCCTCATAGAGGTACCTTCAGCCATTGTAGTGTTAAACGGTTTTTTCATAGCGACCTGCCTAGCCACCCAATCTTGATCACCAAATTTCTCCTTGAAACTGCACATGATGTTATATGCAGTAGGAGAAGACTGATGCCGATGTTGCAAAACATTTGACATAGCTGCCAACATGTAACATCGCTTTATCTCATCAGCCTTGACCCATTTTTTGTATGCCTAGATGGCCACCTCATCGGTTACAACCACAGGTTTCTCTGGGCACACCTCAGTGAGCACATATTTGTACTCTTCAGCAATTAGCACAATATCCAAGTTTCTTTTCCAATCAATGTATTTAGGTCCAATGAGTTTTTGTTCTTTGAGAATAATAGCAAGTGGATTGAAAGCACCATCTTAAATCCTGAAAATTACATAATCAACAAATTATGGTGGGCAAATAAACTTTGGATTCAAATAAAAAGAAAAAGGCTCCCTTTGCCAATTAATAAAAGAATCTGATAGCTATCTAAAACATTATGTATAGTATGCCTCGATGTGAGGACTTCTACCATACTTATTCTGCTTAGATAGGATACAACCTGTTAGTTTTACTGTCAAGGCAACAAACCATGCCAAGTAAAACCAAACAACTACCATGACTTTGGTCCTATAAATAATAGCAGTACTAAGATAGAGAGCATACTATTATTTATAGCTAAGTGTACACCATCATTTAATTCAAGGTCCACTATTTTGTATTTGGTCCCATCAGTAGGAAAAGTGACCTATACTAATAATTACCCTAAATCATCCACATGGGAGTTTGTACTGGAGATTTTATAATTAACTCATCCGATGAGGAGGAAGATTCCAAAGTCAACAAATAAATCAATTACATCTCCTACCAAACAATGATGGAGACCGTGGAAACTAAAAGGTTCCCTCTTCCACTTAGTTATTTAATAATGATGGTTTTTGTATAACAGTTTAATAAGACCAGTTTAGAATCTTGAAGTATTACATTACCAAGATGTCTAGGTTACCCCATCTTTACGCATCATAGCATTTGTGTGATTAATAAAAAAAATAGAGCTTAATTTTATTTGCAAATCACATGCATGCATCCTATTTCTCCATTCTAAGCAGTATTAAACAGATCTAATATCATATTTAGTAGGTTATGATAATAATAAACATCCAAACATAAAAAGAAATACAACCAGCAAAAGAGTCCTAACTATCATAGTCAAATAAAATCCTGTGTCCCTTTTGCAATTTTTTCATGAAGTTTTTCCTTTGAAAATGAATTACTACCTTCAAAATCTATGTGCCTTCTTAAAAAAATTATATTGAACCTAAGCCTCCTGATAAATGGAGTTTGCATGCTATGTCAATATAATTACATTGCCATGAAAAATTACATTGAATCCTAAGCCTCCTAACGAATGGAGTTCACACGTTATATCAATATAATTACATCACTATAAAACATTGAAAAGTATGTAAAATAGTAACCACAAATTTGATTCATGGGATCCATTCACATAAGATACACACATGGTGACCATGATAGCTAAATCAATTGCTGCAATACAAAGGTTAGATAGTTCGCTACAAAACTAGTTACAGCAAATGCAATTAGTATGGTTTTTTCCAACAACATATAATTTTACTATATTCTGTTCAATCCATACGGAGTATCAAGATTGGCTCTGATACCATTTCCTACAGCCAAGACAAGTCTACTAAAGCATCATGCTACGATCATACCGATAGTGTGTCCAACTCCATCTAAATTGTGAAAAACAATAACTTATATTCTATAAGAATTGACAAACAAGTCTTCCGTGTGTAAGTTGAACTCTACACACTAACTTATCTACTTTATAGAATAAAAGACACAAATATGTATAATAAATAACAATGCAATCATTTGCCTATATAAATTCTTATTAAGATGAAAAGACAAACTTTACTAATAAATAAATCAGTCAAAAACAAATACATAAAAGTATACTTTTAGTATAAATTTCTAATAACATGTTCTTGTTTACATGCCACATGTTCATGTTTACATATTTCTCTTTCACACTAACACATGTTCTTATTTTCATATTCTTATTTCACACTAACACAGGGTCTTGTTTTCAATTTATATTCTTATGTCTCATGTTCTAGTACACTAAATGATAGCCATGGGCTTAGCTTATCTTCACAATAGGAATGGAGAAACTACTCTTTATTGGTAATTAGATACCACTCATTTTAGATAAAGTAGTTGGTATTATTTGTCTATTTGGGATTCAACCTAACATAGCACCCAAGACACAAAAATCGGTTGTTAACCTTTTTGTAAATGTCCGTAGAAATATTGTTTATAGTAGTTTTGACTCATTAAAGACACATTTTCTATAATACATTTTCTACATCGATCCATACTATTCAAACATTTTATAGCCCTCACATAGCACCCAACACATTGATATTAGTTCTAGGCCTTCCAGTAAATGTTTGCCAAAATACTATTTACAGTATATCTAATTCAATAGAGTATGTTTTCTATAATGCATTTTCTACATGAAGCCATAGTATTTAAACATTTTAAATGCCTCATCTTTATATGTTTACCACCCCTTAAATATTTGGTAGTAGTTGAAAGGTCTAGTTTTTTTGAGGAGAAGGAATTACTTAAGCATTTTATTAAACAATTGGTGCTCATACTAATTAATAAGTAAGGCATTTACCAGCAAGAAAGAACTAGATAAGCATTTTATCATATAAAATTGTTCACAGTAATTTTGTAAGGAATTAATAAATACATATAAATTTCTTCAAATCATTAAAAGAGAGGAGCAATCAATCAACATGAGGTAGTGATGTTGATCTTAACCAATATGAATTGATGAACATAAATAAATGCCAACAAATGCCTTTTCAAGCAAATATTTCAGTGAGCAATTTCATCAACTAGCTTATATGCAAACATAAACAAGTC
The DNA here is from genome assembly GCA_037013555.1 of Sextonia rubra. Taxonomy (NCBI): domain Eukaryota; kingdom Viridiplantae; phylum Streptophyta; class Magnoliopsida; order Laurales; family Lauraceae; genus Sextonia; species Sextonia rubra. The sequence continues at coordinate 75,389,745 of JASUAD010000001.1, forward strand.
GCCAAAAGCCCAAAATGGCATCCAAACACAACAGTAAATTAAGCAATTAAGCTCGAACTTCAAATTTCATCAAACAACTGATATGCAAACATAAACAAATCAGCAGAAACCCAAAATGTCATCCAAACACAATAGTAAATTAAGCAATTAAGCTCAAACTTCAAACTTCATCAAACAGTTGACGTGCAAACATAAGCAGATCACCAAAAACCCAAAATGGCATCCAAACACAACAGCAAATCAAGTAATTTAGCTCGAACTTCGAATCCAACACCACCTCAAATCAAAATCAATTTGTTAGAACCCAAAACCATATAGCCCAAAAATTGCTTGCCATGTGAACATTCGGCACTTGCGACTGAAGTGGATCTTCTTCTTCTTCTGTTGTTTTGAATAAAGAGGAGGAAAAAAATAAGAGACTCCTAGGGGTAGAATTGACATTATCACAAAAATATATAAAATAGAATACACTTAAAGCATTAAATCTTATAACACTAGTGGAATCTTACGACTAAGAACCTGAAAGGTGGATTTCTATCTAATTAAGTTTGAAGAATTAGACATCCACCTAAATTACCCAATCAAGAAACCAAATTCATAGTGAAAGCTTAAATATATAATAGTTTAACATTAAATTATTAGAAAATCCAAAAATAAATTTAAAAATATAAAACAAATTACATAAAAGAACAACGAAAAAATTATCATACATGAAGAATACAATGATTATGCTTACTTAAAAAAATAAATTTGTGGTGAAATCCTCCAAATATCCTATTCCAATATTAAATTATGAAAAAATCCAAAAATAAGTTTGAAATTTTCAAACTAATTGCATAAAAGAATAATGAAAAGTTATGATACATGATGTATACGAAAATCATAATTTCTTAAAAAAACAAATCTACGGTGAAATCCTTAAATATCCTATTTTAATATTAAATTATTAAAAAATCCAAAAATAAATTAACTTAAAAAATTCCACATCTTGAAGATCTATGTATTCTATTGCTAAATCTATCAAGTTTGATTCATAAAATTATGCATTTTTATACTAATAAAATAAAAAAAATAATTAGTACTCTTAACATTAAAAATATCTAAATCTCAATAAAAGTAAAAACTAGTTAAAACTTAAAAGTCTCTATTTTTGAAATACCAAATAAAAGATCCATACAAGAAAAAGAGTGGAATGGAATCATCATACTCATTTCTCATTTCTAAGCTCTTACAAAACAAATATTTACAAAAAGAAAATACAAGAGGTAGAATATACTTACCTTTGTATGGTTGTTTTTGTGATTTCTTAGACCAAATCCACCAAAATAAAGGTTTTTTTTTATGTGTTTGCAAGTAAAAAGAAAAGTGACAAGGGCTGGGGCGTGTTTGGGAATGAGAAGATGAGTATAGGATGAGAAAGAGGGAAAAAAATTAGGGTTTTTGTCTTTGTACATTTACGGCCGATACTTTGAAAATATCAGTCGATATATCGTTTTAGCCGATATATCATGATATTTTGACTAGGCAGTACTGATATCGATTCCCAGCCATTTATTGGTACATTATTGGCCGATAGTATTAGTATCGGCCAATTTCTTGATCCATGGTGAATGGTAGGTAGGAATGAGAGTGGGAAGGGCAAATATGCTCAAGAGAGGGCAGTAGAGGACCTAAGAATATGATTTTAAAAGTAGACCGAAGTCCAAGAGGTGCGACCTATCTAGCTGGTGCATCTACCCAAATACTTTCACCCTTTGAGATGTGAGTAGTATGGCACATATTAAATTGTTAATGAAGTTGTTGTGCTTTATTGATGTAGTGCAATAAATTTGTCTTCTTGCCATCAAGCGATGGCTTAGTTGGTTTAAGTCTAGGATTTGTTTCCAAAGGTCTCAAGTTTAACTCCCAACCTTTGTGTTATCCGGAGAGTTTGTGTGGGGCCATGTATATACCCCCTAGGGAATAGTCTTTGCTCATTAGAATAAGGTAAATCCTGAGCCGAAGGCTAAAGGTCCGAAGGCTGAGCTGGTGAGGAATATCCTAGGTCATTAAAACAAAAAATTTGGCTTCTGGATCTTATGCTTTTGGTTCAAATATTCGAGAAGGTAGTTTTGACAACTTTCAATAGCTTTCATTTCGAGTGCCTTTGTTTATAGCTCTAGCTTGTATTTGTCAAGCACAATTGGCTTTGTTAGCTCCTTAAATGCCACAAGGATAATGTCTAGGTTTCCGCAACTCGATATCTTTCTATAGCTTTTCCCTTGTCATGGCAAAATCTTGCCTTAATTAAATAGTTCTAACTCAGTCTCTATAAAGTGCAAACTTAAAAAGGAGTGAAGCTTCTTGTTCATCTTAATCTTCTGTTTGCTTGAACTTGCAAGATGATTGGGATTGAATTATAAGCGTTAACTTGATTGAAACGTATTTCTCTCTTTTGAGTTATCTTCACTAGAACTTAGGCCATGGACCTAACCATTTGATAAGAGGTGATCGGTTTGCAATTTCTCTCACTTTAGCTTTGGTTGGGTGGGGATTTGCTGTCTTCTAGTAGATCCATATACTTTAATTTGAAGGGCTTTTGAAGTTTCTTTTTCTTTTAAATTAGCTATGGAGAACATATAGTAGAAGTAAAAGAGGTTCAGATAGTAGCTGATAGCTCACAAGGGTAGGAAACAACAAAAATGAGGGCATATTCTCTGCAGGTACCAACGACACTAAAACTTAGAACTTTGATTTTGGCCATTTTGGCCTCTAGTTTGCTTGGGTGAAGACTGGGGATTCAACTAATTTTTTAGACCTCTATTATTTACTTTATGAGGGATAGAAGTCTGGATTATTGAATTGGTTGTAGTGGGCAATCTGGAAAAGAAATAACTCATGCCGGCATTATAATTGGGGTTTCTATGATTTACAAAAACTAAAAACAAGCTTCCCACATCTTAAAAGAAGACGGTTCCAGGGCTGAGAAAGGGGATATCGAAAACCCACAAAAACTCCTTTCTTCCAATTCCATCAAAACACACCATAATAAAAAGCATGCATCTAGGAAAAAATAAAGCATATAGGTGAAAGGAGTGCTAAGGAAGAAGATGATTGGATCTGATTTTTGTGTTTTGGAGTAGAGGAGTATATTAGATTTGACTGTTGGGGATAGTTGGAGTTGTAACAAGGTCTCCTAGAATGCCTAGAGTTGCAATTAAGTTTTCGGGAATCTTGAATTTGTAAATGCTAGAGTAAGGACTAGCATTTGAGAATTTAGAAATTCCCTGACAACTAGAATTTCTATCATAAATGCTAGTAAAGAAATAGGCCCTAAATCTCTTATTTGCTTTTAATACGTTTTTACTTGAGTTACTATGGTTTGAAGTTCCAAGGCTGTGCCAACCAGATAGTAAGTAATGAACAAGCTCCGACATGTGGTTCACTAGTGGTTTTGAAGATAGACAAAGTTTCAGAAAGATCCAAGGTCACCAAAAACATTTGAAATTGAACTAGGTAATCATAAATGGGCTTAAACTTCATTGCTCAAAGCCCAATCATCACGTGAAGGACCTATTTTTATTTAGAGGACTTTACAGGAAAAAATCCCTTAAATGTACACTGACCACAATTAGTCCCGATTCTTTTATGTACACTAATTAGGTCCATGGGACCTGATCATGTGCATTTTTTTTTGGGTACCTAAAAACATAGAGAAAAAAGGAAGAAGGAAGGAGAAAAAAGAAAGGAAGAAGAAGAGAGGAAGATGAAGAGAGGAGAAAGAAAAGAAGAGAGAGAGAGAGGAAGAAAGGAAGGAATAAAAGAAGAAGAAAAGAGGTGGCCGTTGCTTTTAGGGTTGGTTTTGGTTCTCATCTAAGTGAGCACAAGGATGAGTGGAGGGGGGTGATGGATGATGGAAATGGGATGGATGGAAGGCAGAGACGTCATTGAAGAAGAGAAGAAGAAGGGTCATGCCCCAAAAATGGGTCGGATCCATACTCAGTCTTGTGGGTGTGAGAGTTAGGACCAATTAAAAATTTTCTTGAGTATGCAACACGGGCCCCAATTCTGGGTGGATCGAAGTCCTTCGTGAGGCTATGTTTCGTGATCAAGCAACCATAATCGCACGCAGAACCAAAAATCCATAAACTGCATAGCTAAATATCACATTCAGTCCGTATAAATAAATCACAATAATAATCAAATCAAAGGTCAAGTATTTCGAAGCATAATAACTAACAATTATAATTCCAAACAAATAAATTGAATGACTACACCAATGGCCCAAACATGGCCTTATTACAAAGTCTAATGTTGCGATCTAGGCACCACCACTAAGACATCTCAGATGATGTCATCAGCATTGCACTTAATAACTCCGCCATTTGGCAGGATCTCCTGTGTCTCCTGACCCTCCATTCAACACCGGCAATGTAAGCTAGATACAAAAAGTAGTGGGTCAGATTGACATAATTTGGCAAGAAGCAAACCACAACCAATGATGTTAGCCAATTGAATTATATTATATTTTACTCTTATCCAAAATACGCCAAATGCAAACCCAATGAAATGAATTCATAGAAACAGCTCTTCTCGTAGATACAAGATACCAAAACAAGAATTTCTATTAGATATAACAATTGGTACATCTGTGTACTATATCTCATAGTGCACGCTGACGCGATGGCGTACGACCACCTTCAACTACAGCCGGTCAAATAAATATACGAATACATACACATATAGATCCTCCATCAAGTCATGATATGAAATCCCCAATTCCTCCATGACGTCATGCTTTGAAATCCCTAATTCCTAATATCCCTACTATTATAGTTCAGGTGATAAGGTTTCATAAATTAAACATATATTATGCTCATGTGATATATTCCATTATTCAAAGGGTAAGAACTACACCACCTAATAGTCATAGTTAATTAGGTATGCACATTTGAATCAAACATTTCTTAAAAATGACAATGTGAGCCCACGACGCTAATGATCCACTTTTGGTGTCTATCATGCGATACATCTTGGAACTCACTTTCCCATCCCGAGTCCAATTCAATTCTTTGTATACATTAACTAACTTTCCTTATAAACATAACTCGTCATATTTTCAGGCCCAAGCCAAATACTAATTTATTTATTAATTAACTATTGGGCATGATATCGGGTTAGTGATCCTACACCCTAAAAGTCACTTACCTCGAGCTACTTACCTGTAGTGCAATCCACACAGCTGGATTCTGAGTTGCGGTTACCAAAATTAACCTATTCCACTACCAATTTAGTTAAGGTGTTTGGCTCCATGGCCCAGTTGTGGCCATCTTACGGCTTAGCCGTGGTTCACTTATGGCTAAGCTAACTGGTCCTACAGCTAGTTGTAGCACAAAATGCCCAGAAATGGCTCACTGGAATGTGAGCCATAGCCTAGCCATGGGCTAACCTACCGCTACGGCTTAGTCGTAGGTTTGCGCAAATTCGCTGCCTTTTGGGGTTTTCTTTCGAGACTCATTCATAGACAATTGGAACTCCAGATTTCTAATTAACAAATCAAACTAAGCAATCTAAATTAGATGTCAACCATTTAAACAATGAACTGAACTAATTAACATTATTTGATGCCTCAAATCTTAAACCAAACTCAAATTCACTATAGCTAGATCCAATCGCACACAAACCCCTGTTCAGATTGGTTCCCCAATCAAAATTCGGGGTTGTAGACAATATCCGATTAGACAAGGATAGGGGAAGAAGGAGAATAGATGATGGTTATTTATGAGCCTTCTTTCTTCTTGAGAGCTTGATTCTCTGAAGATGGCTAAGGCTAGTTACAGAAGAGAGACAGGGAAGAGGAACAAAAAAAAAGTGTGTACAAGGTGAAAACGATGGGATGTTTTTAGGGATTGGCTTATTTAAAGGTTTATCGAAATTAAAAGGAAGGGCTCCTTGCTCTTTAGTGAATTCTTAGTAATTTGGAAAAAGGCTTTTGTTTCAAAAGGTCCAAATGACTTGGGCCTAAGGCCCAAGAAGATTTGACTACCCATCTGCAATGGGCCATACACAAAAAGTCAAGCCTGCAATGACCCAGACATCTAAAATAGCCTAACAAACATCCATCTGACCCTTAACTCAACTCAAACCCGACAATCTGACCCAAACTATAATTAAAAGATTTGGGGCCTGACATCTCAACCCTCTTAAAGGACACTTGGTCCTCCAAATGACTAACATACCTCAAGAAGAAGGTGTAGATATTGTCTCTTTACTTCATCTCTAAACTCCTAAGTAGCTTTCTCCGGGCGATGGTGTTTCCATTGAACCTTCACCCAGTGGACGACACGGTTCCTCAACACCTACTCTTTGGTGTCAACAATCCCAATTGGTCGCTCAGTGTAGGTTGTATCATCCTGTACTTGCAATTGTTCGTACTACAACACATGCGAACGGTCTGCCACATACTTCCTTGGCATAGAGACATGGAAAATATTATGAACACCTGATAGCTCCATTGGCAATGCTAATTGATATGCCACATCAATGACCTTACCGATAATTTGGAATGGTCCAAGATACCTCCTGGAGAGCTTCCCTTTCTGCCCAAACCATTAGATACCACAGGTAGGTGACACCTTTAAAAATACATGGTCACTAACCTCAAACCTCAACTCTCTTTTTCTCTTATCTGCGGAACTCTTTTGGCAACTACGAGCGATCTTTAACCTTTCCCGAATTTGCTTCACCTTATCACTAGACTATCTAACCACAAATAGTCCATGAAAACTGCAAGATCTAAAATTTACCCAACATATTGATCGCGCTCGAAAATGTGAAATGCAACAAATTCAAGTTCAACTTTCACATACTTTAAGCGTTAAGAAGAATGGGAAATAACTATAGTTCATCATTAATTTCCCTTTTGTTTACATGGGTTCAGATGCTCTGACCGCCAGAATGTAAGTTGTTTACAAGTTTTGAAACATTTACAACTCCTCCCTCTAGTCTCAGATGTAATCTAAATCTGGAATTTTCAAAAAAGTACATGAAAATATGAAAAAAATGCAAAAAATGAATATGCAGGAGGGAGTGACCGTGAGCCACGATCACTAGTAGACAGTGTTTGAAAAGGCCATTGTTTACTCTCTGTTTCGTTTTGTTTCGCCTTTGTAACTTTTTCAGATTGTAGGAACTCGTTCTTTTCGATTCTTGAAGTGTTAAATGGCCACCAAGGGGGTTAAATTCGACCGTGGAATTGATTAAAACTTTTGTTGATCATCACTTCTGTTTACCAACTGTTTTTTGTACAAATCCAAAGATGTTGCTATATGAAGCCAAATTGTGTCATTCTAAACCTATGATTTTCAAGGGTCAGAAACAAAGCCTAAAGAAGCCCTTTTACAACCTCTAGGATGACTCCAGAACCCTTCCAAGTGAGAAGAACAAAGGAATTGACTTCATCACTTGCATGCTTGACAATATTTGAGCATCATCTCTTCTAAGCAATACACATGCCTGCCTCCTTTTTTGAACCATTTATCACCTTGGTTAAGTGAAAGGGAGAAGAAAAAGTGTACTAGGCCTACTTAAAGTGCCTTGTGAATGGCTTCAAAACTGTGGAAGTTGCTCCTGGAACTTAAAAATTATGGTCTCTCCCTATCTATCTCCCTGTCTTCTTTTTATAGACTTCCCAAGGTGGTTTTTAGGGAGTTATAGGACGTTAATGAGGGTTATGGGAAGTTAAGATTTAAAAAGAAATGGAGGTAACTACTGAAAACTGCTGAAATTATTCCACAAATGACAGTGACCGCAATTGCAGTACTCCCAGGTCCATTTTTTTGGACTTTTGCATATGTGATCCATTTTCGTCTATTTGGGCCCCGAACATTGTTCGATCTTTACAAAACTTACAAGGATGCTTTTTGACACTATTTTAAATGTGTCAGCGGAATTTTAGCCCATTTTGACCTTCTAAAGTTGGTCAACTCCCTCGTTGACTTTTCATGAAAATGGGACCTTATTTCAGCTGTTTGAGGCCCAAATGTCAGTTTGGTTTGAAACTTGGAGGGACTAATGTTAGAGGTATCTTGGATGTCTATCCAAATTTCATGCAATTTGGATCTGTGGAAGTAGGATTTCGAACAATACCCATTTGTTGCATGTATATCCAAATGATGAAATACCCATTACTTGCATTGTTAAGACCATTCAGAAAAAGGTTTGCTGTAAGTTTAAATTTAAATATTATAAATTGCTAATGTGACAGAATTATAACCATGGTGCGGGTTAAGGTCCCAACATAGACTTCTATATACGATTCAATTAATAAGCAATTAACCTAAGTAAATGGCAAACAACCACAAGAGAAGGACACGAGTTTTTTACGTAGAAAACCCAAACTGGGAAATAGCAACAGTACCTAACGACTGGTCCAATAGAAATCAAGTGCTACGATATCAAATGTTGCAAGATCTATTTACTACCTTTTTCTAGTTGCACATAACCTAAAGCACTACAGTTTTTCTTGTCGACGCATACGCTATTCACTTTCTTCACGCTTGATCCAACATGCCTTGAAGTCACTCAAGACGAACAAACCTTCTATGAGAGAACACTATCTTCTACAAAGAAGTAGAAACAATATCCTCTAAACCTCAAAACTTCATTACAATCTCTACAAAAGATTGCGTTAAAGAAGAAGATGAATCTCTAATAGATTTTTTGGACACAAAACAATGAGATTCTTTAAAAATGATAGAAAACCCCTATTTATAACACATAATTTGTGCCATAAAGTTATACTCCATGTAGAAAAGAAACAAGTAGTCCTGCCACAAAAATAAAATAATTTCGCACAGGTCGGTGGATTTTTGTTCATCATTCGATTGATGGGGTATTGATTCTATCTTCAGTCGAAATTCGTATCAAGACTCTACACTGCCCGATTGATTAAATGGCATTTTTGTAATTATTTTGAAAATTTTTTGAGGCCATAACTTTGTCATTTTGGCTTCGATTGATACAATTTTAGAACCTACGGAATCTATTTGAAAAGAGCTTTCAAATGGTACGCAGATTACCTCGATCCAATAGTTGATTCGAGAGATGTGACCGTTTCTTCTCCAACCACTTTCCTTCAAGCGACCTAATTAAGGCGTAACAGTTCAATCTGAATAAATATAAAATTACACTCAATTGGACCTTGAATTTTGTCCAACCCATGAATTTGCAAACACTCATAATTCTAATATAATGTTTATAATGACAAACACAATAATGTCATAAGTAATATAGGTATATAGCAAGGTTAAAGGTGATAGACCATACAGGAGATGCATTGCTCTTTATCTGTGATAATGACATAAAAAACTATTTGACTCAACTGACTACAATTTTGAAGCAATGGTAAAGAAGGTACGTCTTACAACTTCCTCAATTTGTTCTTGAAATATAATTTTATATAATTATTATACCTAATGCGTTATGCCTAACAATGCATTTTCATGCATAGGGAAATTGATATGAATTATTAGCAGAAGAGATAAGGTATGCACTTTGGGCATTATATTTATTTACTGTCAGGATTAATTGGGACATAGATGAAAACTCAATGGCGAGGGGAATACATGTAACCAAAGTAATGGTGAGGGGGATACATGTGACCAAAGTTGAAAAAAAATTGATTTCAAAAGTGAAAGCCAAATTACATTGAAGAAATTAGATGAAATTATCGAAGAAAAAGTAGTTATCATATTTTCACAACTACCGAGGTCTCAACATTTTATTTACTTATCATGATTACATTTAAAATTTTATAAACAATAACTTCAACAATCATTCTTAGAAGTTACAAAACGTATATGGAAAACAAAAATGAAAGAGTCCAAAGCTACAACAGGTGAATGACCTTTGCAGCAACTAAGAATTATATGGAAGTAGGGGTACAAGAAAAATCAACCAATCCGTAAAACCAATCTGATCTTATTTGTGGTTTTTTAAATAATCCATTGGTTAATGGTTTTGTGACAGATTGAAAAATCCTAATCCATTGTAACGGTTTGATGATGGGTTTTACCCTTAATCCGCGGATTTAAACCGATCCGAACCGTTGAAATAAAATATATATATTTATTATTATATAAAGAAATATCATCCAACTCCACTTGGTTTTAAATATTAATTTGGTTTGGTTATAAGTGGATGTTTTCTTGTTGGTTAAAGAAGGTGGGACCTCACAATTAAATCCATGATCCTTTCTAAGTGCAGCACATGTAAAGAACAAAAGAAGGTTACAAAACCCTGCTCGACCTAGACCAGGTTACAAAAAAAATTCGAAACCTTTTTCTTGCACGCTGCTTAAGAAAGGAAGAGAGTGGAAGATGGGGCGGCGAGCGAGCGAAGTCTATGAGACGATGGCAGCCAACGGTGCTAGCTGCAATGAAAGTGAAAGTGATGACTACAGGCTCTTTGGTTTGTAATCTCCTATAGGTGGCAATGATAAAGATGGAGGACGAGGGTGTGGCATGCGACGACGATGCTAGGTATGCCTTTTTTTCTCTGATAATTCCTTTTTCTTTCTTCTCACTCCTTTCCTTTTGTGTTCTTTTTTTTTTTTTGCTTTTCGCTGGGATTGGTTTGGGATTTGGAGATGGGGGTGAAGGGGATAGGGGATTTGGGCGTCGGGGATTAAGGTGGCTGAAGGATCTAAGGTTTCAGCAGTGTCGAGACAGTGATGACTACTAGGAGGATTGGGGTGGCTAGGTTAGGGCGTACTATTAGGGTGCTGGGGCTGGGGCGTTGGGATTGTATATGGAATAGCAAAGATCCATCTCTCTCTCAGTTAATTAAAAGATCGAACGGTTTTAATCGAACTGAACCATTGATCCACAATTTAATTCGATTCAATTTTTCATGGGCAACAGATTGGCTACAAATTATAGAACGACCAATCCGTAGGTGATGATTTTGTGGTAGATTTAGCTCAATCTAATCCAATCCAAACCGTGTACACCCCTATAAGTAAGGATGACAATAAAGTAGTAGTTACTATATATATATATATATTAAGATTCATTGAACTTCTAAATGGATTAACATTCAACTTTTGTAAACATTTTTTTCCTATGAAAACACGTAATTATCATATTGTTGATATTTACTATTTTATGAATATGCTATGGGATAAAGGCAAAACTGGATGTGTTACATACAGTTGAAGAGGATGCATAAAAGAAGGCTAATAAAATTGGCAAAATTATCATTGACGACTATTCTTGATCTTCTTTTAATTATTTTTAAATATAAATACCTTCATAAACTTGATTCAATGTCAATGATTTAATTATGCTTCGATATTTATGGTTGTATTACAAATAAAAAATGTACAACTTTTATTAACACATGTATTTATTTGCTTTTGCAAATCTTGGATAATTTAATAAAATCAACATATAAATATGCTAAAATTATTATAAGATCTATAAAATTCCTTGTTAGAAACATTTTTTTTTATTGAAAATAAAATATTGGTACCTAATGCTCAAACACCAATTTCTCTACCTATTAGAATAAGTCCTCATTTTTTGTTGCAACTTCTAAAGTGTTGGGCTGTTTTACTTAAGGTTATGGATTTCGTTGACATCATAGAGCATCTTCTTCAAAGGAGGACAAAAATAATTGCAATTAAATTGTGCATTATAGAATGATTAAATCGTGCATCACACATGCATTAACAATAACAGAGAAAGAATCACAAAGGCTAATATGATAGCCCCGAAATCCACCATGAACACCCTTTCACCATAAATCGAAAAGGAATATTTGGAAATCGCCTATATAAAAAGAGAACAAATTGGTAATATGATTGAAACACAAGTGCATAAAATGTGTTGTAAGGTCCTGATCCCAATTAACCTCGATTTATATTAATTAATCTTGTTTTATATTAATTAAATGCTGTTTAGGTTAATTTAACTCAAACCCTATGGGCCTGGGTCATGGATAGGAGTTGGGTCGAGTTCAAAGTTTGCGTAAGTAGTTAAGGACCTTTTTGTGATTTGTTCATACATCATATTAACACTTCATTAGTTGCGTCTTGTGTGATTCTTTGTGTTGATCATCTTTCATGTTGGGCTCAACTTGATTCGGACCCATCTTGGACTGATTAAGGTCCACTTGACCTAAATTGTAATTATTCTAAAACCTTGGACTTGCATGTAAAAAGTTTTATTTAAAAAGGAGAGAGCTCAACGTTTTTCTCTTTCTCTCCTCTTTCTTCTTCACTGTGATCGTTTTCTCTTCACTTTCTTCATCCTCACCTCACTTAAGGGCTGCTAACCAAGATTTGAAGTCTGCATGTGAGATAAAAAGCCTCAATTCCTTTTATTCATCTTCCCTTGTGTGTTTTCGCTTTAGAAGGCACCTTCTCCTACAAGCTATAGCCCATTAAGATGAAGAACCTACTTTCATTTCACATTTTTGGGTTTGTTAAAGTCAAGGGGACTCAATCATGCAACATGCATGTATTTTTGCACCATATTCATCAATTGCATGTTTTCATGTAGAGAACCTATTCTCTTGTTGAGGCTTTCTCAACCACACACCAAGGAAGAGTTAGAGAGGACAAGCACTATGAAAAAGGCAAGTAATGGAGTATAAGGAAATGCATGTATGTGTGATGGTTGATTCTTTGATTGATTATTCAAATTCTTGAGTTACAACTCTTTCTTTCTTGTTAAGTGTATGTATACATGTTTAATTGAATGAATTAGATTGTGAATATGGAATGGGAGTATTATGTGAAAAAAATGAATAATTCTTAGGGACATCTTGAAGCCATTAAAAGCTCCTTATAACCCCTTTCACTCAACATTCTGAATGAAGTTCAGCTTCAGAATCGATTCCAGAATTTCTAAAGCATACGGCGAAGCCACGACTAATCCGTAAGTTTGTATGGCTCAAAGTCCCGAGAGTGTCAAAATCCCATTTTTAACTATGGCTAACCCTCGGGTAAGCCATGAATTGAACTACGGCTAAGCCGTACCCATCTCGTGACCAAGCTGTAAGCCATTTTACGGCGAACTTTCCCGAGAGCCTGAAAATCCAACTTTCTTATACGGCTTAACCACGGCTACACCATCGAATGCACTACAGCTAAGTCGTGTCTAACCGTAACCCTAACCATAGGCTTAGCATGGCTAAGCCTTAGGTCAACATATGGTTGAGCCGTAAATGCGTATGAAATTAGAGAGGAAACCTAAACTACTCGGTTAAGCCGTAACATGTACACAGCTAAGCCGTAAGAACACTGTAAACTTAGGATATTAGGGATTCTCAATAACCTTGTAAGGCCTTAGTGATGGCACATTCTTTTCAACTAAATGAACCAAATGGTGATCAAATGATAAGGAGGACAAGTGTAGAACTGTCACTTATCCCCTTCGATTGTCTGGATGAATTCCCGATGTCACATCATGGGTGTTGGCATAAGAAGAAGTGTCTTTTACGTATACACTGTAACGCCAAGAATTGGTAACATAATGACACCAGACATTTTATGAACACATCATATTGAAGACCTCGGGATCATGGATTATCTAGCTTAGGGTTAGCTAGTAAATCCCCTCGATACTTTCTTATTTAGATGCATTCATATTGAACGAAACCTTGGCCTCAACACGATTTAGTCATGTGCCCACTCTTCCGAGCAAACCTCGTGACAAATCAGAGCTGAGTTTCTATTGAGTGTATATCTGTTAGGCCTGAGCTTTTATTAAGTGCGTGCCTGTTGGGCTTGAGTGCGTGTCGGTTAGGCCTGAGCTTCTATTGAGTGCGTGCCTGTTGGGCTTGAGATTCTATTGAGTACGTGTCAGTTAGGCCTGAGCTTCTACTAAGTGCGTGCTTGTTAGGCTTGAGCTTCTATTTAGTGCGTGCCTGTTAGTCAAAATGGGTGTAACCAAGGTCGAGAAGTTATGAGCTCTCTTAGCTCATTTAAGTATGCATTGTTCAGAATTAGTTACCTATGATTGAATATAATTTCGAGACCGAATCTCCCTTATGTATGATATCTTGTTTATGATTTCTTATACATGTTTACTCATGCACAAGATGTTACTTTATTTAATTAGTATCTACTCTGAATTCACTTGATACATTATGATAGTTTCGTATATCTTTATATTTCCTTAACCGTCGTGTTAACAATGCTATCCTTGGTGTTACAGGTACGGAATCAAATCCGAACACGAAGGTTGATGCATCCTTGGAGGGTGCCCCAATGATACCTAGGGGTATAGAAGAGTGGAAAGATGACGATGTATTCTACTAGTCGTCTTCCACAGTGCGTCAAGTAGTTATGTTGGTCCTATGTATGGAGATGTTTAAATGGACATTATGTACAAGACATGTTTTGGGTTTACGGATGTGTATGCGAGGGAATGTTTAATTAAAGGACTTAAATTATAAGTATATATGATGGCATGATATACTCTTCTATGTTTTGCTTATAATCATTACCGATGTATTTCACAGGTGCTCACTTTATGTTGAATTTTTTTTTCTACGTGTTGTTGGTCTTACCTCATACATTCTTGTGGAATCTCCCTTGTAGTGGTTAGTGCATATTTTTTTCCAAGGCACGGATTACTACGGGATTACGTATTCACAACCTGAGGGCCCACTCTAATCTTTAATTCTCGAGATAGGGGCGTGATATGTGTTGACTTACAAAAAAATCACAAATATTGCAGTGAAGACATTACAAGCAAATCCCAAACCAAGGGCACATAAATCTTAGGATTGTGAAAAGCCAAGTCAAATACTGCATCTAGATGTTTAGAGCTGATACAATCCATTCAAAAGACTTTAGATAAGCTCAGAGTGCAGCAATTTAAATTTCGAAGTTAATAGACTTCATTTGGTCACCGACTCACCAAACTTCAAATTCAATGTTCATTGGCTTCAAGTCTGAGTTACCAAAGTGGCTGAAAATCACATGGGAGCTCCAACTTATACTTAGGAATGATGCTTCAAAATTTCAAAACATTTGGACTCCATTTCAGTTTAAATTCAAGCTTTAATGACTATCTTCTAGCTCATTGGGGTCACCGTGACAATATACACTTCTAGATGTCAAAACCAGCTGAAACTCCTAAAGGAAGCTCAAATTATATTCAGGAGGGACTCTGTAAAATTTTAGGTCAAGTGGATGTTATTTGACCCAAGGTCAACAAACATGTCAACTTTGGGTCAATGACCCATAAGGCATGAGGTCACTAACCAAAAGTCGTGCTTTCAAGTGACCGAAGTTGATAAAATATGGACACAAAGCTTAAGTTATACTCAGAATTGCTTCTACAAATTTTTGAACTAAGTGGAGTTTGTCTAACCCTACTTCAATTACATGTTAGCTAGGAGTCATGACCCCTAAGTCATGGGGGTCACTGACTAGAAATCCTACTTCTAAGAGCCAAAGATGATGAGATTTAGGTTAGAGACTCAAAATATGCTCAAAGTCAATTCTCCAAAGTTTCAAATCAATTAAACATCATTTGGGTAGAGAACAAACTAACTGCTTGCAATACATGAAAATATTGACTTAGAACATGCAACAAGTGGGTTACTATTCGAAATCCTACTTTTACAAATCCAAACCACATGAAATTTGGATGAACAATTTAAGATGCTCCTGACATCAGTCCTTCCAAGTTTCAAATCAATTCGAAGCCATTTGGGCCTTAAACAGTTGAAACAAGGGCCCATTTTCATAAAAATCCAACAACGGGATTGACCAGCTTCAGAAGGTCAAAACAGGTTGAAATTTCAATGACACACTCAAAGTAGTGTTAAAAGCATCCCTCTAAGTTTCATGAAGATCAGACATCATTCGAACTCCAAACAGGTGAAAACAAGTTACATATGCAAAAACCCCAAAATTGGGCCTTAAACAGTTGAAACAAGGGCCCATTTTCATAAAAATCCAACAACGGGATTGACCAGCTTCAGAAGGTCAAAACAGGTTGAAATTTCAATGACACACTCAAAGTAGTGTTAAAAGCATCCCTCTAAGTTTCATGAAGATCAGACATCATTCGAACTCCAAACAGGTGAAAACAAGTTACATATGCAAAAACCCCAAAATTGGGCCTGTCAATGACCGCGGCTATGGACATGGACACCTGTGAAGTGGTTATCGATAGTTTTTAGTGGTTTTCTCCACTTTATTTTGAACTTCAACCTCCTGTAACTCCCTAAACCCCCTTTGGAGTCTACAAAAGCAAGCGCTGGCACTGAGGAGGGGGGTAACAAGCTTAAAGGAATTCAAGGAAAAATTAAGCGAGTTCCAAGAGAATTAATCAAGCTTCTCAAGCACTTCAAGCATTGCAAGTTTACTTCTTCTTCTCCTTCTCACTAACTTAAGGTGATAAATAGTTCAAAGAAGAAGAAGAAGAAGCATGCATATCACTTAGAGAAGATGGATATAAGGGCCATCAAGCATACAAAGGATAAAACTATAATTCTTTAGTTTTCTCACTTGGGTGGGTTTTTAGGCTATCTCAGAAGTTTTGAACAAGCTTTTTTAAGCTTCATTCTATTCCTTAAAAATTATACGTTCGAAATGACACAACTTTGGCTTCAATGTCCTTATATAAAGCACCATTTCCAGATTTGTAAAAAAACAGTTCGTAACAAAAAAGTGATGATTACCAAAGGTTTTAGCTAATTCCATGGTCAAATTAACCGCTCTTGGTGGTCATTCAATACTCCAAAAGTCAAAGAACACAAGTTCTAGTACTCTACATCATAGAAGCAAAACAAAGCAAAAATGAGTACAAACAGTGGCCATTTCGGCCACTGTCTGTTAGTCACCATGGGTTGCGGTCACCACTTTCCTGTTTTCTTTTCTTTTCTTTTCTTTTTTTTTTGCATTTTCAGCCACATTTTCATGTATTTTATTATAATTTTTAAGTTTGGATCATATTTGAGATCAGAGGGAGGGGTTGTAAATTTTCAAAACTTGTAAACAACCTATATTCTCGTAGTCAGAGCGTTTGAACCCATGTAAATAAAGAGAAATTAATGATGAACTATAATTATTCTTCCATTCTTCTTAATGCTTGAAATGTATGAATGTTAGACTTAAATCCGTTGTATTTCATCTTCACGTTTCGAGTGCGATTAGAATGATTGGTATCACAAAAATTAAACAAATGCACAAGCCATAGATAAATTTAAAAAAGAACCTCTCATCGACATTTCAAATGCATGGCTTGACTGGCACAACTTATTCTTTTTTTTTTTTTTGTTAGTTCCTTACATGAGAAAAATACAAAAAGGAAAGAATCTTTTTGCTATATATCATAATAGCTCAAGGACCACATATGTGCAAATATGATACAGCAAGTACTATAATATAATTTAAAATCAAAGGTCTTCGAATGAATCCAAACACATGCCTTTGGTAACACTTTAGTGTATAGTCACTAAAATTTATATGTATATATTAACTAAATTGACAATATAGTTGTAGCATCATAAAACAAGTTGTTGCATCATAAAAAGTTAACATTACTTACTAACAATTGCATACCACTTTCTTTAAATGAATGAATTAGTGAATGTAGTTTGTGCAATAGGGAAAAAACAAATAAACAACTAGAATAAAGAATTAGTGAATGATTGTGAATGTGAGAAATTAATTTAAGAAAATAATAAAAGGCACCAATTAAGTTGCTTTCTTAAATACAACAATTTTCCACATGCATTTAGTTTTGATGAAATTTTGTCCCTAGAAATACCCAACTTTGATTCAAAGCTTGTGCACTAGAATTATAAAGATTGAATTGGCCTTAAACATTAGAAAACATTTTAAGAAGAAAATTCTATAATCTCTGTATTTCTGAATGCTATGTATATGTTACTTGAAACGAGCCTTAGTTTATATAGTTGAAAATCACATTCCTTCATGAATTGCCAAAATACACATCCAACACTCATGAATGACCAAAAGATACATCACATCTAAAAGGCTCAAAAATATTCATGAAAAAAAAATTAAAATTTTTTTGAAAAGACACACTCAAGCCTTGAGTGCCTCTTGAGATGTATTTTTTAAAATGTTTGATTTTTATAAAATATCCGACATTTTTTTATTTGATTATATTTACGAGATTTAGCAAAGTTATCTATTTTCATGGAGCCCACCATGGAGACCAAAGAAGAAATTGGTCCAAAGTTATCTAGTTAAAAGGTAAAATATGATATTGAAGGCTGAAGCACTCAAGAAAGCAGAAGTGCTCTATTAAAAAATGAAAAATGAAAAAAAAAAACGGAGAAATGAAAGAAATTAACGGGTAACCTGGTAACTAACCTATAATAGCCGGTGATCTCGCAGGATAAAAGTGCCCTACCCGAAAGCTCGATTCTACGAACGAAAAACGGACCCGATTGCAGAGACTCGTTTTTAGGGTTTGTTTTTGACTCTCCTCTCAAGAAGGTATACGCTTTCTCTCTTCTTCTTCTTCTATCCTTCTCATCTACACTTCTCTCCTCTCTCTTCCTGCCTCTTTCATCACATCAATAAAATCCCATATGCAAGAGGCTTTTCATTCAATTGTCTTCGCTGCTTGATTTTCTTTAGTTAGGTCTGTTTAAATCTCGTTGTTTATCTCATCAGAAAGGCTAAGATTTCTGTAAGGAATATGTTTAATGTGCGCTCGAACAACCCAAGTTGTTTTCGATTGCTATATGTGGAGTTTTGTTTCGTCTACTTTGATTTGGAATCTGAAGACTTAAATTTTTATTCAAATCTAATCTACCTTTTGGGTTCAAATCTGCATTCTGAGAAGTTTGCGAAAAATGAGTTCACCTCTGGAAAATGGAAACCATTGTTTTGTGTTGTTGTGTGACTGCTATGATAAGAAGCTGATTTTTTGTTTTGGCATTTATGTGGGTGATATTGGTTGCATGGAGGAATTATATGGTCCACGACATAGTAGAAACAAAATGGCATGGCTAATGGTTTGACTTTCGTTATGATTTTTTTTTCTTGACATAGTCCTGATTAACAAAATCAGACTATCTGATGGAAGCAACGGGAAAAAAACTTTAGTTGATTCGTAAAACCTGAAGTTAAAGATCAATCCTACCTACATCAACGATCAAATAATCAAATGCAATGGGAAAAGTAGAAGGCCTCCGAGCCTAAATCACTAATCCACCACTTGTATCCTCTTCATTCCTTAGGACACGTTCTCATACCAATGGAAAAGGGGGAAAATGGTGCAAACATGCAACACTTTATCGTATAAGAAAAAATGATTGAAGCAAACATGGTTTGGATGTCCCCTTAAATCTTCTTATCTGGTTCTTTCCATCAAGATAGCCCTAATCTCTAGATTTAATCATAGCCATTCATGCTAGCTAACTCAAAAAATTGCATAAAATAAGGAAGGAAACAAAATTTAGAAAGTTTTCTAGGGTTCAAAACCCCTCTTGGACGCCTATGGATAGATCTCCCTCCTCTTGCCTCTTTGGAGAGTCCCTCCCTTGTAATGCCTCTTGATTTAAGGAAGCTTTCTTTGGTAAGTTTCTAATCTCACATTGCTTGCCTTGAAGTCATGGGATGTCCAACCGTCAGTGGGCCATCGGTCCCCCAACTGCTGAGCTTGTTTTAAGTGGGCTATGAATCCCACTTGTTAAGCATGTAGAGTCAAGTACAGAGGTGCTGACATGGTCAACCCTACGTGTCTGTTAGGTCGTCAGTGGGCCCACCACACTTAATTCAGCATCTTTATTTTCTAATCTGAAATCGAAATTAAGCCCCTTCCGCTTTTCATTTCAGCCCTTGTGCTGAAATGGGTGCTGATTAAGATGGATCATAAGCTCATTTGACTGATCAAATTGATCTGAGTAGTCCAAGGCTTGATCAAGCATATGATCTATTAATCTGGACCTTCTGCTTCTGTGCCAGTGACTGTCATCATTATCATCATAAAAACCTTCTCCCAACCATAGTTACTTGATTCACGATTCAACTGATTCTAATTTTCATTCGTTGTTCACAATTCAATACTTACTCGAAGTAAAAAACTTCTGTAGGGTGGGTTTATTTAATTTGTTTCTCGATTCACTTGACTTAAAATTTGAGCTCGATGATCTCGTTGTATAAATTCACAAGTCCAATTATATATATGTGTGTATCTATATATAAGTGTTTTACTAGAACTTTCAATGCTTCAATAACTCTATAAATAATGATCTTTTGTGAAGAGTGCAAGACAAATGACAAATAAAGACCATTTATGCCAAAAGAAATTTAATTTCTACAACGAAGTAATAAACATTAAAAAATTAAGCTATCAAAATAGAATATATAAAATCCCTAGCTCTACATAAAATAAAATATGTATAAAACTTTAAACACCAAAATAGGAAAAGAAATTAAAATAGAATGAAAATTCATCTGATCTTATGGTAGACCACCAAAGTTTTTTCAAAATAAACCTTTGCTGAATTTTATGGAAGGTGAGAACAGTATTTTCAATGATTTGGATTTCTAATTGGGGGGCTGCACTATGGCCCCACAAATTTCTCATATGTTGAAATTCAAAATCTTGAAAAGACTAAATGGTATAGAGAGAAAGGACATTTTTAAGTTCATGTCACTAATTTTCACCTTTTTCCTCTCTTGTTAAAGATTGATGGATATGAAAGAGATAAGAGAGAAAAACCAAGTTGTGCATTGCATTAATTCACATCGTAATTACCACTATTTTCTGTCTTGCAAAGTGACTGATGGATATAGTAAGGAGATGAGAAAGAGAAACCGATGGATATAGTAAAGAGATGAGAGAGAGAATGCAAGTTGCACAATTGTGTTAAATAATATCATTGATTTCCCCCTTTCCTTTTTGGCAACAAAACTGATGGATAAGTGACGGTAAAGGGTAAAAAAAAAAGAAAAATGGCGCCTTTTGCATTGGTGGCTTCTTTTCCACTTTCTTCCAAATTGCCTTTTTAGAAAGCGCTGTATCAAGTGAACTGTAACGAATCATGCCTTCTCAGAACACCTAATTCCACTGAATTGAATTCCGAATCATTCGGTACAGACAGTACGGGACTTGACAGCCAAAGGAATGAATTAGGTAATTATGCTCCCAACTATGTTGGGTCAGTGAATTGGGTCTCCATTGTAGTCTATCCTAGGCCAAATTCCGACACCACAGCTATTGAATTGAAATTCACCAAAGCCCCATAAATTCCCATTCCATTGGTCAATATCCATCCTGAACTTGAAAAAAATACCCATGGATAGACAGTACACGAGATGGAAGTGCGCGAAAAAGGTATGCGGAATCCCCATATTTCTCAATTGCAAACGTATTACAAAATTTTTTTTATAACACAGAGGTATTAGAAATCACAAAATAGTTTTAGTATAGATCCATATACTCGAAGGCAAAGGAAAAATGTCTTAATGATAGGGCGAAAAGCACCTTCAACCACAACAAAGTTGAGATAGACACAATGAAATGATGAAGAGAGCGTTCTTCTCTGTTCTTGAGCAGGCAACTTCCTCTGGCAAATAATAAACATCTTCTGGCAAATAAGAAACACCTTTATTCCTCTATGAATGAGCAAGCTAGTCCTGTATGTCTTCAGAAAGTGATTTTTAATTGTTTTTCTCTTTGGCATGTGCCCTAACTAGATTCTTTTAAATGAGGAGGGTCTAGACTTCAGATTGGATGTCTGTTGTAGTTTTGCAATACCATATTTTAATTTCTACTTGAGAAACATCATTCAACCAACCTAGTTAGAGGGAATAAGGCTTTGATGATTATCATATAGAGCTAATTTTTATATAATAAGGATAACAATTTACTGAATGGATTGTGTTAGGTTGGAGGAAGTTTCAACTGTATTCAAATTGGTGTGGCATTTTTAAGCCTGGGCCTGACCCAAATTTGAAAAGGCCCAACACAAGTCCTACCATTTATGTTTGGCGTGTGCTGAGTTGTACCCCTATCACCCTATCAGCCTGTTTAATAGGCGATGTTGTAAAAGTTTTAGATCAAAGCCTTTAATTTCTAGATAGCTGTTTTATATGTCATAACTACCTATTCTATAGGTCACCAATAAAAGGTTATGATAATTTTTTTATGAAGTCTTCAACAAGTTCCCATTCTTCTTTAGTACCATTTGTTCATGATACTTAATGGATGGACTACTCAATAATGGGCCCCAGATATAGGGTTTGGGTTACTCAATAATGGGCCCCAGATATATAGGGTTTGGGTTTCAAAATGTATGTAATTTTTTGAGGTTCATGCCCTATAATAACTCATCCTTTTATAAGAACATATTAGGGTATTTCTACTGTTTAGCTGTTGTCATTTTCTTTTCCTCTTAACCATGGTATGACTTATAGTTTATTGGAATGAAAAATGATGCAAGCTCCTCTGGCCTGATGCATAAAGGAACAGTCTGTTTTGTTGCTTTTCTTTTTACATTTTTTGTTTTGCATTGGAGTACATTCAAATGGTCAATGCGGTGCTTAGTGTTTGGAAGTTGTATATATTAAATTGCAAATGAAAGTTCAGTCTGATTGATTCAGATCATGTGCCATACTGTAAATAATATGTATTTTGAATGGTAGCATGATGAGATTCTGCAACCTTGTAGCTGAAGCAATGATCACCGAACTGTGCTGTAGGCTCTTTTTATTTTTATTTTTATTTTTATTTTTACTTTTTTTGAGTGGTAACAAAATTCATTAAAGAAGGAAGCAATACAGTACAAAAGATCTGTACTGATCAGCGAACCACTGAAAAAAAAAGAAAAGAAAAGAAAATGCCTAAACAGGCTAAACAAAAGCAAAATTATAAAAAAAAACAATTAACATAAGAGATAAACAATCTCTGCTTTGCTGGCCCTTCCTTAGCAAGATCATCTGCCACCTTGTTAGCAGCTCTTGGGATATGGTAGAAAGATGCAATCAACTGTTTAGCCATGTCTATCACTTCTTCCAACACATTCGCTATCCTCCAAGGAAATCTGCAAGAACCAGAAGCCCACCGAATGGCACACATGTAATCACCTTCTACCAAGATACCATGCATGTTAAGCTGAATAGCCTCTCGGAGACCTGTTAACAATGCTAAAGACTCAATATACACCGAACACACACCTGCCGGCCCAGAGTAGGAGAAAATGATATTTGCATTCCCATCTTGAATAATTTCTGGACCCAGCATTCCTGGGTCACCAATGGCACTACCATCAAAATTTAATTTGAAATGACCCAATGGAGGAGCGGAACAAGAAATCTTGCAAATCTTGCCATAGGCTCTTGTTGTTAACAAAAATTTGCACTTCTCAGAATACACCCTTTTTCTTTGCATATCTTTCCTGTAAAGAAAACTATACTGGTAGTATGAGACGAGCCTTCATTGTTATTATAGGGAATCGCTTCCTTAGGTTTGTCAACTTAATTTGAGCTGATCCACCTTTGTTTGGCTCTGGTCCAGTTGAATCTGTTGGTCTTGAGTACAGATCTGAGTCAGACACAATCCCTCCAGCTTCGATCTGAGTTGTCTGGCTAGAAAATTGGTGATAATAGCTGCTCTTTATAGGATTTTTGCCATTGATGTGGACTGTCTGTTGGTTCTTTCTAATTTTCCTGTCATTCTCTTTCAATTGATAGTTGTTTTTTGGATGATGTATGTTCTGTGTGTAACCCATTCAAGGTTCTTTGGTGGAGCCGAACAAGTGATTGGTACATACATTTTGTTACTTGGATGCCACATCTAGCGAGGTTCCGTTAACTTTGTCGTGAGTCTGGACATTAGATCCTTTCTTCTCCGAAATTTTATGTAGGATTCTCTTCCATATATATAATACGTATTGTTTCTAAATAAGGTATGCTGATAGTTTTATTAACTTACGTACATTTTCAGGGTAATCAACAATGGCAGGGAGAAATCGCATGCCTCGCCATGTTATTGATGAACGCCGTGGTTATCCTGATGTTCCTGAAGGTCCACCATTCATTCGGGGCCCAATACCTCGGCCACCCCATCCTGCATTATTGGAGGAAGAGCTTGAAATCCAGCATGGTGAAATTAGGAGGCTTGTAGGAGAAAATCGAAGGCTAGCTGAAGATCGTTTGGGTTTGCAGCGGGAACTTGCTATTGCAAAGGAGGAATTGCACCGCATGAATATTGCAGTTACAGAGATCCGTGCCGATAAAGAAGCTCATTCGAGAGAATTGATTGAAAAAGGCTTGAAGCTAGAAGCTGATTTACGAGCAACGGAGCCCTTGAAAAATGAAGTTATACAGTTGCGTGCAGAGGCACAGAAGCTGAATGCCTTAAGACAAGAAATGAGTGCCCAAGTTCAGAGTCTTTCACAAGATTTGAAAAAGTTGCAAGCTGATAATCAAGAGATTCCTCTTATGAAGACAGAAATTGATGGCTTACGACAGGAGCTTGTTCGTGCTAGGTTGTATTTTTGTATATATTTCTTATTTTACTGATGGTTTTTCTTCTAGTCTTTTTTTACTGTCATGTGGTTCAAGACATATGATCCTTTTGTACCACATGGAGCTTTCCACAGGACATGGGGTGGTATCCCAACTACATAAATGTTAAAACTGCTGCAAAATTTTCTTGTACAGGAATGCCTTTGAGTATGAGAAGAAAGCAAATGCTGAGCTCTTGGAGCAGAGGCAAGCAATGGAAAAAAACTTGGTTTCCATGGCTCGTGAGCTTGAAAAGCTACGGGCAGAGTTTGCTGCTGCTGATGGTAGGCAATGGGGCCCAGGTGTGTTGTCTATTGTCCTGCAACTTCAGGATATCTAAAAGTGTTAGATTTTCTTGTCATATAGTCATTGACTCATTGATACTCTTCTTGTCATATAGTCATTGATATTCTGGTTTTTTGAGTATAATCTGTCTTTGTTTTTCACAATGGAAAAATTGTTTCTCTATGATTCCATTGCTCTCTAGTTTTTTTTTTCCTGTGTCAAGGAACAATCTTGTCTTGGTACTAAAGCTTATGGACCATATATATGTGTGTATTTATACATAGAGGGTTCTTATGCATCCATCTCTCATTGTATTATGCTACAGATGGTTCCCATGGACCTCCATGCAGATGGCTATCAATCTTGGGGGATTGAAAAATCTAAATGTGACCTACCTATTTGCTAAATTTCAAGTCCATCAAATCATCCTAACTCCTTGATCCATGGCCTACTAGTTTAACGGCTTTATCAAAAGAAAAAAACTTGACCATTGATCCAATGGTCTAGTCCATTTGGATTGGGTGCAAATCTAGCGGATCCGGTGTAAATAGGGGGGTGCCATTGTTGATGGTCCATTCGGATCAATGCCTAGGTGGGGCCTCTGGATTGTCCTATATACAAATACAAATATACACGCCTTAAAGTGGGGCCCACATGACTGGAGATCGAAAGATCTCTCTAAGCCCCTCCTTTCTGCAAAAAATTAGCCATATCCCTCACCTCTATCATCTCCATCCGGGCCTCACAAGCTTAACGGTGTACAGTCTATTTGGATGGATGCGTAGTTGATCCAATGGTTTTGTCCCATTCGGATGAGTGCAGAACGCTGGGGTGGGTGCAATTTAAGCTGAGGGATGTGCGCGTGTTCCGCTTGCATGTACCATTAAACGGGCCCCACCCCATGTGTGTAAGATGCGCACCAGGCGTGCTTGATAAGTAGTCTATATGTATATATGTATATATACACATTCTATATGTATATATACATACACATAATGGAGCTCCAAGTTTCTTGTGCCACTACACATTTTAATAGCGGATAGTCAACTGTGCTGTTACGTTGTCTTTACTTTCTTCATTATTAAGCACCTGTTAGAGAAGGGTCATTGATGTAGGCTAGATCCAAGATCCGGCCCGGCATTGATAGGCCCACTTTGATGTGCCCACTTGATCCAATCAGGAATCGCTATCCTTAATTAGATAGTTCCTAATTAATAGGTTTTTTTCTTATTTATGTTGGATTAATATTTAGTAATTGCTTAATAGGATTTAGTACTTCATCATCATCATCAAAGCCTTATCCCAACCATGTTGGGGTCGGCTACATGAATTCTATTTCTTCATTCCGTTCTATTTTGAGCTAAATCTTTCGATAAGTGCAACTTCTTCAAATCTGAATTAATGACTTCCATCCATGTTTTCTTCGGCCTACCCCTACCTCTTGATGGACCCTCCACCTGTATATCAAAACTTTTTCTCACCGGTGCCATTACTGGCCTACGCTCACTTAATAGGATTTAGTACTTGCTTAATTTATTTTAGTAAGCCATGATAGTTTAGAGATAGTCCCTCCTAGTTTAGAAACAGTCACTCCTATATAAAGAGGAATCTTTCATTGTAATGGATATGCTTATTCAATTATAATTCAAGTTTCAAGTGAGTTTTCTCTCTACGGGGATTGTTGTGAGTTTCATTGTGCTCTAGTAGCAAAAATTCATCTCTGGATTCGAACAATCATTTGGGAGATTGTTATACACTTAATCGAAGATTCAGAACTTCCCCAGTTTGGTATCAAAGCCCAAATCCGGTCTCTGGGGAAACATTGTCTTTCCTAGAATTTGTCGTTCCATCCACTGTTCATCATTAATCCACTTCCAACATCACTAAAACCCTAGTAGGCCCAAGCCCATTCTGAGACCCACTGTCATCCAATTTCAAATCCTACCTTTACCTTACGACCAACCCCATCCTAGCCCAAACACCACCCTCCTTGCCAACCACCATCACCACCAACACCACCCGACCCTCCTCTTCTTCCTAACTTAACACCCGCACACCCATGAATCCATCCCTTGCACACCCACCAACAATATGCCTGCTCATGGACAGCCATCCCCCACCCATCAACAATACCCAACATGTCGAAACCACATCCAACCCATCCCCAACTACCGATCAAAGCCAATAGCCCTACTGCCTTCATCAAACCCTAACACTTCCTCCACCAACCCTATACCAAGCCTTTTTCCTGCAGCCATCCCTTCCCCAATCCCAAAGCCATCGGAACCCATTTTCTCTCCAAAGCCACAAAGGCAAAAAAAAAAAAAAAAAAAAAAAGAAAAAAAGAAAAAAAAAAGACCTGCCACCATCCTAGCACACAAACACTTCTTCTTTCTCCGCTTGTCTTCTCCAAACCTCCCATTCGTTTTCTATTGCTAAGTCCCAACCCAGAGAAAAAAAAAAAAGGGAAAGGAGAAGAAGAAGAGGTGTAGCAAAGAGAGACAACACATACCGTGCAATGACGCTTCGCTAGCCCTCCTCGTTGCAATGCAAGAGTAGCGCCAGACGCCTCGGTCGCCGGAGCTTCATTGCAATCCTTAACTATTGCTTCCTCAATACACCCCTACCCATTCAAGTAGTCGTAAAAAGCTCAGGCCCTTACTCTCTTTTATTTTTCTTTTTGTACAAATCCCAAAGCTAAAAGCTCGTTTCCACACGTGTTCTTTCCGGCCTTGATTTGAGACAAGTTGTTGTTAGGCCTAAGGTTGGGTCTGACCCAAACTATATCTTATTCGTAACAAGTGAACCTAGTTTGGGCCTCCACTGTAGGTCCAACCCACACCTATTTAACATCTGTTGAAGGCTTCACCATTGTTTGGCTTGCAGTTGGTCCAACCCGACCCATGTCCATCGTCCTATATTAAAAAAAAAAAAAAAACAAAACTGGTCTAAGGCCCATTGACCAAGATCATAAGGTTCAAATCCATGATCCATCATTGCCAACATATTGTGGTTAACAAGATCAACAAATGAGGTCAGTTTATCCTTTGTTGGGCAGTTGCATTTTGAATCCCAAATCATCATGAGAATTTTTGGACACTCAGCTGAAGTTCAAAGATTTGTGGATCAATACAAATATAGAAATTAATATTTTGAGAATGAGTTATACTTTGAGCAATTTCTGAATTTGAAGCAAGAAGAATTAATAGTTGATGAATATACCCACCAATTTTAAGAGTCGCAACATATTTGCATATCTGTGAACTAGAGGAGACTGAAACACATATTTTGGGTCGTTATATCATAGGCTTGAGACCAGACATCATGGAGAATATGGATTGTTGAAATACTAGTTCAGAAGCATATTTAGAAGCCTTTCGTGTTCAACATATGCTTCCACGGTCTCGCATGCAACAATGTGCATTTCAACAAACGCAAAGAGCACATGTTGTGGAAAGACTTTTTGCTAGAGAATAATCCCATGATTGTCATTCGCAGTTGCCTAAACACAAATGAGAAGGAAGAAGAAAGATAGAGATAAGCCAGGAAATTCCACACGTGGGTGAGTCAAAGACAGAGCTGTTAATTTGACTATTGACAATTTTGTTGCACAAGAGGTTATTGATAAGCTTCATTTGTCGATCGAAGTCACATGGTCTATTGGATATGTCAATCCTAGGTTCTTGGTAAGGTTGATAATTATGAAGATAAAATTTGGTGTGATGTGATCCATATGAATATTGCTCATATTATTTTTGGACAATCATGGATTTTTGATCGGAAAGCGTGCCATGATAAAGAGATGCACACATAACCTTTTTGTGGGAAATAAGATAGATTGGACTCCATCCATTGCTATTAACAGCCAAGTCTTCATCTATATCATCATCTTCAACTGAAGAACCACAGAAAGAGCAAAAAGAAGAAATTCAAAACCATGACATCATGATTACACCAAAGGTGATGCCAACTATGACAGTTGATATTAATGATGCAACAGAAGAGCAAGGTCTAGTCGAAGCTGATCTCATGAAGAATTTGGAACAAGCAGAACATGATCAAGATAGTGTTAATCAAGGATCACAAATGGTAGAGGAAGAACAAAAAACAAGCAGTTATTGAAGACTTTAAGCAGGTTAACAAGAATATTGAACATCGGAAAAATTTGATTGTTATTCCGCTTCCAGCAAATACTATTGGGTCCTCGGAAATCAAATTATTTGATTTGGTGATTTTGCAAGCAGATCAAATGTTGAAGTTCCTCACATTGACTTCATCTTCAGGGACCACTGATGTATATCTAAGGATTGTGATCTGTTTGCATGGCTACACTCAAGGCATCCAATAAAGAGATTATACATCCAAGTTAAATGTAGGCATCAGAAGATGCCACTCCTCCAATATACTTTTACATGGGGGAAATGGGCGCACCAAGCTTATACGGCATGAACTGAAAATGAAGATTGGACAAAAAGACAGAAGTTTGTGCAACTAATTTTCAATCCAATGATGCAGTCTAAGCCCTACAAGTGGTCCCTCTTTCAGTTAGATTAGGATTATATTATCTTTATTAGTAGATTTCTAATTATATTGTTATTAGGAAAGCTTCTATTAATAGATCAGGCTTTGCTTAGGCATTAAGTTTACTTTTATTATATATATGGAATTATAGAGAAGAGATTCTTAGACTTTGATTGATTAATAGATTTGCGGATTTTATCCTGGAGTTGCGCCCTAGTGTGTGAAGCTTTCTCGACGATTCGAAGTGTCCTCGGATACGTGCTTCGGCACCCCTATGCAATCCCTAACCCTAGGGCCTGCATCAGTTTGGTGTCAGAGCGGAAGATCCCCTTGATCGTCCATCATCCCATTTATCTCCAACATCCGATAGCCATCCGCTGCCTTCTCCCCAGAACCCCGATCCCTGTTGAAAGCCACTCTAGCCACAATTCACGTGTCTGCCGTTTCTCCTCTTTGACCCTTCGAAATCCTTTTCTTGACATCCTTTTTCCTCATTCGTTGCCAATCCCCACCAGAACCCAAATCATCAGTCCAACACCCCCATCCCGAATCTCCTTCCCTCTCTGCAACCCTTCTTCCACAAACGACCGAAACCTAAGAACCCAGCCACAGCCCCATCTGAGCCCTTCACAATCAACACCCACCCCAACCGAACCCTTCCTAGTCGTGACCCATACCTACTTCCCCAACACCATCGTTCCCTACCCTAGCGAAAACAAAAAATTCCTAGATCCCTTCTTTGTCGAGTGACCCAAAAAAAAAAAAAAAGAAAAACCCCCACCGAAACCCCTGCTTTGTTCCCAAAAAGCCAACCCCATCTTGTCAAGTTGAAAGCCTAGCCCTCGTCCCCTCCCTTTTCCTCTGTTGTCCATTCTTGACCCCGGTAGCAGTAGAAAAATGAAAAGAAGAGAGAGAGAGAGAGATACCTCGAAACCATCGTCGGCCTCCGACGACCATCTGAACCGTATGCCAGTGCTGCACACTGTCGTTCCCTGCAACGACAATCGTCACCCTGCGTTGCCGGCTTGCCGCCCACAAGTAGCCATTATTGTTCACCCTCCCTCTCTTGCTCTTGTGAACGATAGAAAACAAAAAGTAGAAGGGTCCATTGTCGTATTAAAAATGGGCACGTTTGAAGAGACCGAATTGTGTTTGTGGGCCTCAATTCAGGTTCACGTGAGCCCAAACAATCAACAGTATGAAGGGAGGGGGGGGGGGGGGTGGGGAAGAGAGAACCTAACCCCCAGTAAGAGATCCAGAATTCTTGTTGACATCATCAGGCATCGGCATCTTTTATCCACAGCTGATTTTATGGATTCAGGGCTAGAAATTGTTTTCGTGATTTTGAAATCCTTGGACGTCAGATTTCAGATTTGCCTTCACCAACTCATTTGTGGAAAGCTGATCTAAACATTAGGTCAGTTAGATTTTTTAATTTGAAAGAAAAAAATTCCTCCTAAGAAGCAAGTTAAGGTCGAATCTTCATCTTTTTCACTTGAAGATTTGGCTAGTGCCATTAGAGAATTATCTGCAAAGTTGATGGCGTGTTAACCACCCTGTAACAAATGGATGCTAGGGTGACAACTTTGGAAATAATCAGCGTGTGAATCACAATCGTGATGATGGTGCAAATATTCGGAATCAATGAGATCCACTAGTTAATAATTCTGATCGAGATTTAGGGATTAAACTCGTGATTCTTGAATATGATGGAAAATTGCAGCCTGTTGAATTCGTGGATTGGCTAGTGTGTGTGGAGAATATTTTTGCACATAAACCAGTGACTGAGCACCATAAAGTCACATTGATTGCCACTAGATCTCGTAATTATGTCACAACTTGGCGAGTTGAAATGCAAGGAAAAAGGAGGAATCAGAATATGGACCCTGTTGAAACATAGATTAAGATGAAGAATATTTTGAAGCAAAAATTCATTCCTGTCAACTATGGAAGAGATCTATGTCCAAGCTTTCAAAACTTAAAACAAAGGTCCAAGACAGTTATTGATTATTTTGAGGAATTTCTGACGCTGCAAGCTTCTTATGGTGTGAATGAAGATGATGATATGGTTGTTGATAGATGTTTCAATGGATTGAGAATAGATATTTAGCATATCCTTGCCTTTCAACATTTTGATGATGTTGATGAACTCATCCAACATGTTATCAAAGCTAAGGGAATTGCAAATCATCAAGCACAAAATTCAAAGTGGGTTCAACCAAAGAATTCATTTCTATAAGATGCTAAACCCACTGGTTCCTTAGGACAAATTTTTTTAAGGACTGACGGTTAAAATAGGATATTTGTTTTCATCGTCAACAGCTCGGACAACGCGTAGCAGAATGTCCAAAGCGTATATATCTTATTGAAATTGAAGGTGATGATAAAAATATCCCAGATGATCCTAAGGGTATTGACATTGATCCCACTGGTGTTGAAAATAAGGAAATTGCTGAAACATATGCAAATACCACAGGTGAAGCTTTTATCGTCATCAAAGAAGCTCTACCAACGGTTGAGAATAAATGGTTGAGAAAAAATGTCTTCAGTTCCGTGGGTACAGTTCATGGACAAAATTGCATAATATTGTTGGCGGCAGTTGTGAAAATCTCATTTCTCAAGCTCTTGTTAATGGCTTCAAGTTGAAAGTTGACAAGCACAACCGCCCTTATTTTGTCAAATGGTTGATGACTGGTGATCAAGTGCATGTTCGACATACTTGCAAAGTTACTTTTGCCATTGGTAAGACCTACAATGATACAATTTGGTGTGATGTGCTATCTATGGATAGTGGTGATATTTTATTGGGCCGTCAGTTGATGTATGACAAAAATGAAACTCATGTTATGCGCGACAACATATATATATTCATGCGTGGTGGACAGCAGGTTACTTTTCATCCCGAGAAATTAAAACCGCCAAAGAATAATTTTTGGAAAGTTGCCACAAAAGAAGTCCTTGACGTTCAACACATTTACAGCGGCAATCCGAAAAAGACTCGAGTTCAAGGACGAACTCTTCTTTCGACCCGAGGAGGATGATGAAGTTTGAGCCTCACAAGTGGTCCCTCTTCAAGTTAGATTAGGATTATATTATCTTTGTTAGTAGATTTCTAATTATATTGTTATTAGGAAAGCTTCTATTAATAGATTAGTCTTTGCTTAGGCATTAAGTTTACTTTTACTATATATATGGAATTGTAGAGAAGAGATTCTCGGACTTTGATTGATTGATAGATCTGTGAATTTTATCTCGGAGTTGCGTCCTTGTGTGTGAAGTCTTCTTGATGATTCAAAGTGTCCTCGGATATGTGCTTCGGCACCCCTATGCAATCCCTAACCCTAGGGCTTGCATCACCCAGGAAGACCTTTTCCACAACTTGGGGTTGAATACTTCCTGGCATTTTTTAAGTTGGCAAAGTCTCTAGAGTTGAGTTTTTCCAAGTCGGGGAGACTTGATGGAGGCTAGATCTGGCATTGATGGGCCACTTTGATTGGCCCCACTTGATCCATGATTTGTCCAAGATTAGGGATCCCTATCCTTAATTGGATAGTTTCTAATTAATAGGTTTATTTCTTGTTTTATGTTGGATTAATATTTAGTAATTGCTTAATAGGATTTATTACTTGCTTAATTTATTTTAGTAAGCCATGATTGCGCTTAGAGATAGTTTTTCCTAGTTTAGAAACAGTCATTCCTATATAAGGAGGAGTCTTTCATTGTAATGGACATGCTTATTCAATTATAATTCAAGTTTTAATTGAGTTTTCTCTCTAGGTGATTGTCGCGAGTTTCATTGTGCCCTAGTGGCAGGAACCCATCTCTGGATTTGAACAATTCTTCGAGAAATTATTTTACACTTGATCGGAGAGCTCTCTCTCGCTATGGTGATTGTCGTGAGTTTTATTGTGCCCTAGTGGCAGGAATCCATCTCTTGATTCGAACAATCCTTTGGGAGATTGTTTTACACTCGATTGGAGATCTAGGGCTGCGCCACTCATGCATATCCAATTATGTGTATCTTGTGACTCAGCTTTTGATTGGTTGTTCTAGGGTATTCATGACAGTTGATTGCCATGTAAATCAATAAGAGGAGAGATAAAATCATATTTATGAAAAAAGAGTTTGTTATTAGTTATTACTTTTCACCATATACTAAATTATTGTCTCCCTAGTTTGCCATGTACCAGGTTAGAAGATTGTTATTAGACTTTCTTTTATTATGGATTTGGATTTAATGAAGAAAGGAGAAGAAGCAAAGTATATGTTGGTGAAATGTGCATGCTAAGAAGGATGTGTGGACTGTGGAATCTGTGAAAGGATTGAAGGGGTCGTTTGTTTGCATTGAAAATGATTTATATGTATAAATGACCCAAATGTGAATCTTTTACCCGTGCATGACTCAGGTGACCATGGGATTCCACCGTTTGTCATAACCACCCCATTTCACATGTAAATCTATTATCAAACCAGAGGTACAACATTTCTCAAAATTTTCAAAATCTATGATGTTTGAAGAGCTGAAATTTGACCCCATAGCCGTTTGTGCCCTTCTAAAGAGCTTGAACAGTTCGGATCATGAAAATGGCCCCCACAGATTACTAGAATTACAGATCTAGCATCTGCATTTTTTTTTTGTTGTTGTAAATATCTCAAATTTAAGATGAATGAATGGTCGAAAATTGGTCCCCTTTTTCTAATCTTGTTCAGAGGATGGGAGGTTCAGCTCATTGTTTGAGGTCCCGCAGAAGTTAGAAAATTGGAAGAAAATGGACTGGTATTTGAACACCGCTTTGAGGATGTATTGTACATGTGTTTAATCCAATGGTTGCTTTTTTTTTTTTTTTTGGGTAAATGTCTCACAATCCATGATGAGTTAAGATGTAAAATATAACCTTATAGCTGCAATTGGCCTTTTAAAAAGAGTTTGAATGGTTTGGATCATGAAAATGTGGCCCACAGATTCACCTCATATCCAATTTTCACGTCTGTACTTTTTTGTAAAATTCTAAAAATTTAGGATGAATCAGTGGCTGAAAATTGGTCCCATAGCCAGAAGTGACCTTTTGAAGAGGATGGATGGTTTAGATTGGAATTTTGGGGCCCACAAAAGCTTTAAAATTCAAGAAACTGGACTGCTCCCAAGTCGCCTTTTGAGAATGTAATGGAGCGGTGTTTAAGCCAACGGCTGTACGTTTTTCAAACATATCTCAAACTATGATGAGTTAAGATGTAAAATTTGACCTCACAGTCACAATTGGCCTTCTAAAGAGTTTGAATTGTTTGGATCACGAAAATGAGGCCCACATATTCCCATAATGACCAGTTTTCATTTCTTTACTTTTTTGTAAATACCTCAAAATTTAGTTAAAATTAATGACTGAAAATTGGTCCCATAGCCGTAATTGACCTTTTGAAGAGGATGGATGATTCAGATTGGCATTCTGGGGGTCCACAGAATTTCAAAAAATTCAAAAAAAAAAAAAAAGAAAAGAAAAGAAAAGAAAAGAAAAACTCGCACTAGATGATGATCACTCCCAAAGTACCTTTTACAGTCTCATGAGGTGTGAAAAATCTGGGCTCAAAATCTGCCCCAGTTTCACACCTATTTTACACCTCTCATGTAAATCAACCTAACCAAACATAAGCATGCATGACCATTATACATGAACCATTCACATATGTAAATATTTGCAAACAAACGACCCATAAATGAAACCTTTGGGTGGCCAAGGTATGTTTGTGCAGCAAGAGGGTTTCTCTTTGTAGATTTTCCGTTTCTATGAGAGTGGAACCCTCCATTGCTGCTTCGCATAGGAAATAAAAATCCTCTCTATCTAGAAAAATCAGTTCTTTTTCTTTTTTTTTTTTTTTTACTTTTCCACGAGGAAAATGTCGCAGCAAATTAGTGAAAAAGTGACTCCATGGAAAATCAGAAGAATTTTACTTTACTGTGATTCCTTATCACACAAATGCAACCCAATAGAAGGAAAAACATCAAGGAATGTAATTTGTGATGGTTTAATCACATCACACAATGTTAATAACTGCCCTTGTGCAATGAATTGAAGGGTTACATGTTCAAGGAAGTAGTAGGAGGGGGAGATCGCTTAAGGCTTTTGTTTTTTGGGTAAACTAATTGCTTTTGTTAAAGTGGGAATTAAAGACATTCTAGGATACAAAGGGAGTGATCATGTGAGTTTCTAACGGTGTGGCTTCAAATAGGGTTGAGTGGAAGTGCTTTACTCATGAAAGTGATCACAAGTGGTTAAGGTGAATAAGATGATGATAATGCTGAATCCTTGACAGAGAGTTGACAAGTTTGAGGGTAACTGATGTAACAATGGCCTCAAGATTTACTAAGGAAGGCTTAAGGTAGGACCATAGTGGGCTAGTACATTGGGCTAAGCCCATAGGTGATGTCTCATTAGATCTAGTCCATGGTCAGACCACCTCATTGGCAAACTACATCTACTTTCTCAATATAGCAAACTTCCATGAAGTTTTCTAGATCTGCATTCTTAGTTAGAAGTTTTTAAGAAGATTTTTCTTGATATGCTTTTTTAGTCTAGAAAAGCCTTAGAAGATTTTATATATCTTGCAAGATAGTTGATTGACATGTAGTCAATAAGATAGAAAAGAAAATCATATTTAGGAAAAAGGAAATTGACATGTAATTAATCTCATGGAGAAGGAAGGAAATCCCTTATAGGATCCCTAATAGGCAGGATTGTCATCCCATTTTTGTATGAAGTCCCTTGTATTATCTTTGTCTTGCATTCAATAAAAGCCTACTCTTTCTCCTCATTATTGTGATTCCATTAAGGATTTTTCCTTGCGTGAAGGTTAGTTGGTTGCCATTGTTGGTGACTCCAAAGGCCCGATATCCATGGTGAATGTGCGTAGACTTCATCTACCACTGGGTCTCACTTGTAACATTACCAGCTTTTTCCAGATATTAATTGGAGAATGCCACATATTCTTGTTTTGCTCTTTTTAGATTTTTTGGAGAATTTTTTCATTGCCTTTTCTAATTATCTTCATGGTTGATGTACCAATCTTCATGTTTAATTCATATGTTTTGAGAGATTTTTTTGTCAATTTTTTTTCTAAAAATCATCATATTTGTTTTGATGGATCATTGGCTGAAGGTGGAGCTTATGGAATGAAACTTGGGGGACCAGATGGGGCTTTCCCTCCTTATGGGGATGGCTTTGGGCTTCACTCGGTATGATTGCTTCATTTGAATTCATCTTATTAAAAAAAATTTAATTTTAGCTGCTGAACTTGAAATTTAGTAGTTTTTTTTTTCAGGGTGCTGGTGAAAAGGGTCATCTGTTTGGTGCGGGTTCTGGTTCTTGGGGAGCATTTGATAAGTCTCGCTTTGGACGACGCTAAAGTTCATTTGGTTTTCATGTGGAATGGAGAGATCATGTCAGTTATTTAGGCCACTGTTGCTTGAAAGGGTTAGAATTGTGAGAACTTTATTGGGTTTGGCAGCTCATTAATCCTTTTACTGCATTGTTATTAGTTGTGCTAGTACTCTTCCAGACTTACTATGTTACTGTTGCCTTTGATGCAAGACGTAATATCTATTTTATCGTTTTTGATTCTACATCCGAAGTTACTAATTTTCACGTTTTGGCTTGGCTTGTAGCCAAGGGTATACTCTCCAGTTCATAGTGTGTTATGGAGAATTATAGCTTTGATTCACATGTTCATCGAGTTATCCATGACATCTTTTGATATTACTTCTAGCACATGTGTTTTCTTTTTGCACGTTTTGGTCTCTTTTTTCATGGTAAGTTATTTGCATTTTCTTCACCTGTTGAACCTAGGAATGTTTAAAAGTTTACTGATGTGATGTGGAAATAACTAAGTTAAGCTGTGGTGCTATCCACTGTGCATGCTTGGGTCCATCAGAATGAAGGTGCTTATTGCTTCATTTCAGCAGTTGGTGTTTTATTGGTGGTGGATTCTCCTTACCTAGTGTGACTACATAATTTGAGATTGCTTCCAATTGTCTTATCAGTTTTGTTGTGGGTGAATGGCCCTGAGATATTGTTTACTTTGAAGGGATTTTGAAAATTCTAGGTTCAATTCGGAGATGATCTTTTTTTTTTTATAACAATTCAGAGATGATATTGCGCTGTTTCTTATGTATTTTGGGAAACATAGGAGATTGGGTTTGTCTGAGAACTGATGATGTGATAATTGGGACTGGTTGTCGCAAGCTGCATAAGGTATTCACAGCTAGTTGATTGATTGAGGAGTGCAACTATCGTTCAACTTGTGATTTATTAGTGATTGCTGATGCGATTCCTTCTTGTTAAGTTTGGAAAACATAACATTATTGGAGTGGTAATCATAGCGGGTGATGGCCCAGTGGCCTTACAGAATACACGCATCTAGTTTTACTGGCTCGGATAAAGCA
Organism: Sextonia rubra; assembly: GCA_037013555.1. Lineage (NCBI taxonomy): Eukaryota > Viridiplantae > Streptophyta > Magnoliopsida > Laurales > Lauraceae > Sextonia > Sextonia rubra. The sequence continues at coordinate 75,427,481 of JASUAD010000001.1, forward strand.
CTGTCCAAACAATTAGTTTTAGGTTCTCTGAAATGTGGTTGTTGTGTCATTGGTTTAGTTTTTGATTGGAGTTGATTGGTACTGGAGCCTTTGCTCGCAGCTGCTTTCTTCACTTAAACTTTCTCATGTGTTCACTTAATTATATTTGATGGTGGTTTAACTATCTATTTGATGGTCGTTTAACTAAGGCAAATGTGCCTTTTATGGTCTGGCTTCTTTTATGGAGTTTCTTTCTTATGTAGCTTGGGTGAACTTAAAAGTTTCGGTCTCTGTTTTCTTGAAGGGCGATCTATGTTTCAGAAGATGGTGCCAACCCTTTATTTATGCCTACTGGTTTTGTTCTGTTGGTGTCCTCTTCAAGTTTATATTCCTACCTGCTTCGTCTGTATTTGAGTGGCATTTATTGGAAGGATATGATCTGTGTGGGTTGTTGGATTTCTCAGTGCATTTGGCAGAATTTCAATCACAAGTCCTTATTCAGTGGTTCGCTGGGTTGAAAATCTTGTAAGTAGAGATGTGGAAAGCAACATATCTGTTGGATTTTTTGTTCTTTTTAAATTCATTTCTGGGAGATAAGATGTCTAGGCTTCTCCTGCCTTTTCTTTTGATGGCTGTGCCCTTTCATTCTGATGACTGTGAGGAAGTTTTTTCTTCTTAGTAAGCAATTCGGGTTTATTTGTTGGTAGAGTATTGGATGATATGTACATACTTCAAGCATTTATGGGGAAGTTTGTTTTAATAAATTTTGGTTGATATGATCAGCAAAGATCCTGATACGAGAGCAATTACAGGAATATCCTCAAGAATTTTGGTTGATATGAGAGAAATTGGAAACAGCCTTCTACGAAGAGTTGAACTGTTACTGGTACAAGTTACCAGGGGAAAAGGGGTGTTTTTCAGGGGAGGTTGAGATTGTGCCTTGACTTAAGAAAATAATTAAAGGCTTGTCAGGATGTGGTCTGATAGAATGTAGCCCCTTCAGGAAGGGTTGAGTGCAGAAGTAGAATTCAAAAGCCCCAGATAGATGCAGAGGCTTTAGGGTTAGAATGATGATGGTTGAATGAGGTTCAACATGTAATACACATTCGCAATCATTGGCACATATCTAGCTCCAGTTGTGTATAGAGAAGCTTGCTTTAAGTGGGCATGATGGTGCTTTTGGTCGAACGCTGACTGACTTATCCACTTGTTCTTTAATCAGTTTTCTCTAGGTTCATGTGCTATAATTTCTAATTATTGCTTGTTTCATTTGTCATTCACCTTTTATAATTCAGCGTCTGAAGTAATTTCGGCACCTGCACAAGAGATGGATCTTTTCAGCGTGGGTTGACATGATCCTGAAATACCTGAGGATGGGGAGCTTGACACTACCATTATCTTTATGTCATAGGCAAGTATTTTTTTTTCATTTGTATATGGGTTTTCTTTCTCCGTTAGTTTTACATTTGCTTTTCCTTCATGTAATAGCGTTTGATGTGCTATTATCACCTTAGTGTAGTAATATTTCTTCACGAATCATGTTTTGCATCTGTGGTATTAAAAGAAAGTTTTGGCTATGGATGAGCTACTCTACTGCCTTTTGCTACTGCACCTGATTCTATGGACATTTTAGGTTGTGTTGTCAAATTCTACCTGTGTGGTTCCTTGCAAAACTGATATGGCACTGTAGATGTTTGGCGAAAGTATTATATGACTGCTTCATTTTCCATGTGTCAGTCGGAGTTGACTGGTGGGGTTTGGCTTTTTGTTAATGATATTTTAAGTGGAATCAATCGCATATTTCAATTGTGGAGATTGTCATGGATGCAAACTGAAAAGAAAAGAATTATATTCTTCCAAGAGGATTTCTTAGTAACTGATGGAGTGGCAGTGGACAGAATGGTAACCACTTTTTTAATTTTTTTACTCCCTGTTTGACAATTGATTCAAGAGGACAATGGATTAGATAACAGATCCTTATACAGAGTTATCAGTCAACAAGTTGACTCAATAAGTACATGCTTTAAGATTCTTAGGAATGCTTGTCTGATTTAATCCTGAGATATCATGGATATTCTTAAATGGTAAATGGGCCATAACATAAATTTGGTTGCTGTTTTCCCTTATCCTACAGAGTGCAGTTGTATTTTGCACACTTGGAGTGAGCGAGCAGTGTCCCTTTCTAATGGTTGGTTGGTGTGTGACAAGAAATATTAGATTTATTCTTGAGGGGCCCTGCTTATTATTGTTGGAACTTGGAATGGCAAAGTTGGCTTCCTTTTAACATAGATTTAGTGGGCTTAAATTTGCTGTGATGCAAACATGGTTTATGACTAGCTTATACTATGGTCATTTTAAATGGCTATGCACACATGATCTCATTTCCAATGTGGCATTGACTACGGGTGTTCTCATCATGGATTGGTTACAAAATGTGGAGCTTCTCTTGGGGGCTCTGGCAAACCTGCTGTTCGTGGTTGAAAAAAAAAATTTACATGGTTTGATAATAGATATTTGGGGTGAGTGCTGAATGTCTTGCTTTACTTATTCATTGGTTGGGCTGGTGGAGATTGGGTAATTGTTAGTTGCTTTTAGGGAAACAAACTTCACGTGTATGCTAAAGGTTTCAAGGCTGGCAAAATTGAATTTCGTTCTGGATTGGATTTCTCAATCAGCTTTACTGCGACTCTAGACAGATTTGTAGCCATGTTTTGAATGTCTTTTTTTTTTTTTTCCAAGTTCTAAGAGTAAAATGGATGTTGATGGTTCAGTTTACTGATTTATTAATTACTTTATAGTTTAGTGGAGGAAAGAAGTTTGGGATGCTGAAGAAATTATATTGAAATGAGCTGAATGTTCATGAAATGGATACATTTTTGTTGTATGGAGCTGAATATCTGTGAGTGGAAGAAACAATGAGTGAAGGTGAATCTGATAAAGATGCATGTGAGTGGAAGAAACAATGAGTGAAGGTGAATCTGATAAAGATGCATGTGCTAGGCTGGATATGTGGTGTTAGAAGGATAGATCAGGTGTGTACATAGGAGAAAATATACGTGTGGCCCTAATAGAATTAAAATGAGAATTAATGACTGCTGTTTGAGATCGTTTGGGCATGCACACAGAAACTTAGAAATGGCCTCTTATAAAGTATCCAAGTGTTGTGATTTCAAGGACCCAAGGGATGGCGGAGACTCGAGAGAAGTAAAGATCTAGGATAAAGGGTGAAAAATTATAGAGTTGCAGAGAAGGTGGCTTTTTACTAGTGAAGTCCAGTGATTCAATCCAGTAAGCATGCGTGATGCCTTTTTTGAAGCTTTACTTGGTTGCCATTGCTCCCTGTCGTAGGTGTGGCTTTAAGTGACAGTAGTGGTCATGGTTGGTATATAAAGTGGTCAGAAATCAAAGGATTGTTTTATGGTTGACATGCTAGGCTTTCTAAGCTTCTGCCCACGTTCTTATTTATTTGTTTCAGTTGTTTTGATTCTATGAGCGGATGGAAATAAAGATAAGACTTTGAAATTCTAAACATGGAACGCTGTCTGGTAAGATGTCATATGATGATCAGCTTCATAAGTTCATGATGATTTCCCACAGATTGTTTACTTCACTGTTGTGGCTTGATAGAGATTTTTCTAAATGATGCTGGACATGTTGAAGGAGCCTTTAAAATCCAACAGTTTCTCTAGTTGATGTGAGGATTGAGTGGTCTAGTTTTGTTTAGCTTAGTCATTCAGACCAAAGGCTATTGTTCAGGTGAAAATGAAAATGAATAAGTTTATTTTTTCTTTCTGTAACGGTCTTTGTTCCTGTTTTTTCTTAATTTGCTTGATGTTTTTTATGTGCCCGCTTTTACACATGTCATTATCAACCATGACAGCTGACTTTTTATGTGGTTGCCTCAGAGTTTACTTTAGTGATTGATCTTTTTAAAAAAAAAAAAAAAAACTGATGAGAGTCTTTTTTTTTTCATTTTAATAAGCATTAATTTTGTAGAGATTTGAAATGGTTATATTCTTTTTCATGAAATCCGATCCTTAACCTTGACAGATTTGCAGAATGCGAAGTAAAGGGTGTTAAAGTAGCTCCATCTGGACCTACATGGCCCATGCCAGCCGCTGTCAATCACCTAAGTCCAGACCACTTACTAATGCTCATATTTCACATGTGGTCAAAAGATGCAATCAGGTACAGTAGTATAATTCCTTATGAGGAGATTTGATTATATAATCATTAATTGTAATTACCCTGTGAAAGGGATTGTAATTGTCAAACTTTTTGTATTTATAGATAGATAACTTTATATGAGAAGATGAAATCTCCCATTGAGATCATCTGAAATTATTCATAGAAACTGTGTGTGTAATTCTGTTGTCGTGTGATTAACATTACATGGTATCAGAGCTTGATCAGACCTTCATTTGGCTGGATTCTTGGAGCAGATTGGAAGAAGAGAAGCTCCAATGGCTTCCAATGCTTGGAAGATGAAAAAACATCACCCAAAAACTTTGCAGAGGGTTTTGTTAATTCAGAAAATCACCTTCTTTCTCACGAGAATAATAGGATCAAATAGTTTGAATCTCTAGTACCATGTAATGTACAACTGTACATGATTGCATCTTTTGACCACATGTGAAATATGAGAATTTCTAAGTAGTCTGGGCTTAGGTGATTGACAGTGGCTGGTGTGGCCCATGTAGGTCTAGATGGAGCTACTTTAACAAAGGGTTCATATATCTTAGTGATATACTATATGTGACCGTAATTTGGATTGGATATTATTGGGGCTTTAGATTGCTGGAATTTTATATCACGTGGCATGTGGAAGGTGCTCACTTTTTCATCCTTCGAGGTTGTGGGTTCAAGTAATCAAGTCACACTGCTGATTCTGAGAAGAGAGAGAGAGAGAGAGAGAGAGAGAGAGATTGGGGTTATCTATTGAGATATATCTAGACATTGAATTGCATCTCAAGCATTTTAGAGATGGAGAGTTTGGGGTTCTCTATTGATATATCTGGACGTTGACTTGCATCTCAAGCGTTTTAGAGATGGTTGTTGATGATTCTCTCTAGAGAATACAAAGGAGTGTAGAAATTCACTAATGCATGTTGTATATTAAGACAACTCTGCCACAGTTCGATCCCCAGCAGCTTCAACTGTAGTTAGGTTCTCCTGAAGACCATCTTGATCTGTTTGAAGCTTGGAAGTTCGGTTTCGAGTCGTTAAATAGGAAGCTTCTGTGGAGATGTTCGTTTCTCACCGCTGTTTGGGCCATTTAGAAAAACAGAAACTTGAGATCTTGTAATGACAATTCATCACCGGTTTCTGCAGTTATTGTGAGAGCTGGATTTGCTGCTCTGTCTTGGGTTTCTGTTCTTCCAGATTTTTGGGGATTCCCATGGACGTCATTTTGTATTGGTAGATGAAGGTGGTTCTTCATATTCTGTCTGCTTCATTCTGGTATTTGGAAACTTGTGATTTCCCTGGCTATTTTCCTTCCCTTCTTGAATGGAGGCTTTTGCTTTCCTGTATTTTTTGTTGCTTCCCAGTATCTCTCTTTTTTACTGCTAAGCTATTGATGAATACAAATAATTAACATTAAAAAAAATGCACAATATGTGTTTGCCTCTAGTGCTTGTGTTTGTTATTTCAAGCCCTAGTAGTCCCATTGAAGAACTTGGATTTTGTCCACTTTAACCATTTATGTCGTGACCTTTGGCTCCATTCTTTTTCCTGAATGGGTTTCCTTTTAAACTTCTCTTGAAAAGAAATGATATAGCTTATGACCGTTAGTTAAATTTCCATTCGCTTTCAGATTTGAGAATGTCCAGGCTTTGGATTTGCACAACAATTTACATCCTTAATGGGACCAAGTTCATTCTTCTTCCACTATTTCAGCTTTGACTCAAATAGGTTCAATCTTTAATCGATTCAACAACCATCTACCCATTGACTGATGGATTCAGTATTTTGGAAGAGAGATAAAGGACTATGGAGCCCAGGATTCATCAACTGAACCCCACATTCCAGTGCAACAAGCAGGAATCCCAAGGCGGTTTCATATTCCCTACTTCATTGGTTTAACATTGCTAGGGATCTTAAGGTGTCTGAAGAAGGTCAGTTCCTTAGAAGTAAAACTAGATTTTGTCTAGGGTGGTTGTGAATAGAGTTTTCCTGGTGGTGGTTCTTTCTAGGACTAGTTTTTGTTGAAGGATTCACGACATCCTCAAGTTAGTTTAAGTCAGAATGGTACAGCATTAAATCCTCACGCTTTAGTCTGTCAAATCGGTGTAAATAAGGCTAATAAGCTGTTGGGAGTGACATCAAGAGGGGATATGGATATATTATCATAAAAAAGAGGGGATATGGATACCCATGAGAAGATAGACACCCATTTAAAATTCACAGATTCTGAGTTATTTTTGAAATTGTCAAATATACAGCAACTATAATGTGTTATAATTAAAGGATCAAAGTTATCATTTCTACAGTTAGATTTGACCACTTGTAAGCTTTTGCTTAATACAAGTTGCCATTTCAAAAAAAAAAAAAAAAAGTAGGAATTAGGCAACACTTATTAATAAAATGATTGTCAGCAATGTAGTCATTTGTGCAAGATGAGAGGGGAAAAAAACTTATTCCATAGATCAACCAGCGACTCTGATGATCAAATGCTTGATTAGGTAGCCGTAGTTTGTTTGTAGCATAATATATCGCATTCCTTCATTCAACTATAGGACTAGGAGGCACCCTGATTGTTGTGACTGACCAGGGTTTTTCATTTGAGGGACCAATTTAAGACATGTTGGGTGATTCAAGATTCTTCATTTGAGATTTCTTGTCTTTCCACAACTTTGTCAGCTTTTTTGTATGATTTTTGTTCTTTGACAATCAGATCTTCCATCAAGATATCGAACATTGGATCGTCTTCTATTTGTTCCATTACATCTAGATCACCAGCATCTTTATTGCTTTTTTTTTTCTAGATACGTTATTGCATAGGAACGACATATTTAGTCTCCTTAATTTCCTCCCTGTAGTTATGACCTAAAAGTTATCCCAATTGGATGAGTTGGGATTCTCTTCACAGGTTTTGCGGCAAAGGTTCTGGAATGTAGGGCTCCCAAATGGGTTGGGTTCGGTAAAAATGGATTAGGTTGATTAGGTTCTCTGTAAGTTGAGGCCCAATCATATCCAGCCCATTTAAAAAATGGTTCAGGCAATCTCGATACACTCCCAAGGTGGGGTTAGCTCGATGGAACCCGCATAACCTGCAAGGAAATGGAGAGGAGGAAATGGAAAACAAAGTAACAAAAGAGAAATAGAAGACACAACTAGTGATTTAGTCATGGATGTCTACAATCCAGAAGGCTATGTAACCCAAAGAAAAGGAAATAGAAGAGAAACAAAATATACAAATAGAAAATAGAGGACTGTCAATCAAGTGAAAACCACTTTCTAAAAGCCCATGATGTTGGGATGGGGTATATGTGAGGGTAAGCGTATATGTGAGGGAGACTTCCCCAAGGAAATTTTCCTCATGTTGCTGATGCTGAAGCATTCTTCAATCTCCATGATTGGAGACTTCATCGCCTAGAAAGAGATGAGGCTATCTACTAACCACAGAGAATTGGAATTTTTTTTATGGCTCAAGAATTGGAATTAGTCTCTTGTGAATATGTATTCTTTCCTATGAAGCACGGACACTCCAAAATGGCCCCCGTATCAGTGTCGGACACGTGTCGGACACGGACACGGCTCGGACACGCCGGGACACGTGTCCGACACGCCCAAAACGTGTCCTGGTTTTTTTTTTAATTTTTTAAATTGCGGACACGGATGGGACACGGGAGGGACACGGAATGGACACGGCATGGACACGGCATGGACACGGCGGGCCTAAAATGTAATTAAAATATGCTTAAGTTGGGTTAAAATTAGAAAAGAAAAAACGTTGAAGGGGGTAAATGCAATTTGCGATAACTTATAACCCTAATCGCTCATTCTCTTCAGTCTTCACTTCTGGAATCGAAACGAAGAGGGAAAAGAAGAGGGAAAAGAAAAAGGGGAAACGAAGGGGAAATCGCTGGAGACGGAGCGAGAGGAGAAGACGCCTGCGCCGCTGCGCGTGGATTCGCTGCCGACAGTGAAACAAAGAAGAAGAAGAAGAAGAAGTCGCCTGCCGCGTGCGGACGCCTGCGCGTGAAAGACCGTCTTCCACCAAAGACCGCTTGTTCGTTGAGGAAGACGCATGGAAGATCGAAGCTTGATGAAGATCTGAGCGTGGAAGAAGCGTGAGGAGGATCGGTGTCTGCGCGTGGAAGAAGAACAAGAAGGAGGAGGAGAAAGAACAGGTACTGTTTTTTTTTTTTTTTTCCGGTTGCTGCTGTCTTTTTTTTTTTTTCCTCCACTGTTATGCTGCTGCTGCTATGCTGTGCTGCTGCTGCTGTGCTGCTTTCTTTCTTCTTTTTTTTTTTTTTTTTGTTTTCAGAAAGAAGGTGTTGTGCTGCTGTGCTGCAATTTTTTTTTTTTTTTGTTTTCAGAAAGAAGGTGTTTTCAGAAAGAAGGTGTTTTCAGAAACTGCTGTGCTGCTTTCTTCTTTCTTTTTTTCTTTTCAGAAGAATTGCTGTGCTGCTGCTGTTTTCTTCTTTTTTTTTTTTTTGTCGAACTGCTATTTTCTTTTTTACTGTTTTCTTCCATCTGTTTTGTTTTTTACTGTTTTCAAACTGCTTGAGGTACTGCTATTTTCTGATCTATTATTTTTTTTTCGAACTGCTATTTTCTGATCTAATTTTTTTTTAAGTACTGCTCTGCTGTTTTTTTTTTATATACTGCTGTTTCTTTTTTTTTTTTTTTTTGTTTTTCCATGGGATGCCTGTGCTGTTGCTGTTTTCTTTCTTTATTTTTTTTCTTTCAGTGCTGCTATTTTTTTTCCCATGGTACAGATTTGCTGCTATTTTTTTTTCCCATGCGACAGATTTGCTGCTGCTCTTGTGCTGCTACCGGTGCCGTTTTCTTTCTCTTTTTTTTTTTTTTCCGAATTGCTGCTGCTGTTATGCTGTTACTGTTGCTGTTTTCTTTCTTTTTTTTTTTTTCGAATTGCTGCTGCTGTAATGCGACTGCTGTGCTGTTGCTGTTTTTCTTTTTTTTTCTTTTTAATGGGACTGCTGTGCTATTTTTCCCACGGGACTTTGCTGCTGCTGTTATGCTGCTACTGTTGCTGTTTTCTTTCTTTCTTTTTTTTTAATTGCTGCTGCTGTCATGGGACTGATGTTCTGTTGCTGTTTATTTTTTAAATTGGACTGCTGTGTTGCTGCTGTTATGGGACTGCTGTGCTGTTGTTGTTTTTTTTAAATGGGACTGTTGTGCCGCTGTTGTTTTTTTTTAAATGAGACTGCTGTGCTGCGTTTTTTTCCTAGTTTATTTTTCAATGTGATAGTTTATTTTTCAATGTGATAGGAAATTGATTTGAGAATATGTCATTCTCTTCTACGGGAGCTAGCAGCCCTGTACCGGCGGAGGGCTCAGAACAAGATGAAAATAAGCCCCTCTGGAACTATGTAACGAAGTTGGAGAAAATTGGAGGGGGAGGAGGGAATTTTCATTTCCAATGTAAATTTTGCCACAAAGCTTTTAAGGGCTCATATACTAGGGTAAAGGCACATTTGCTAAAAAGTAGTGGTCAAGGGATTCAAATATGTTCTAAAGTCACTCCTAAAGATATGGCTGAAATGCAAAAAGCTGTCGAGGAAGCTGAAGCTAGATTGCAAAGCCTTAAACCAAAAAAAGTTCCTTTGCCCCCTCCTAGAGCATCTTTGGGTGGCATGATTGCTAGTCAAGGGCTGACCCTCTTTGAATCAAACAAGCGGTTGAGGAGTGGTAGTGGAAGTGGAAGTGGAAGTGGAAGTGGAAGTGCCATTGAGAAGGCATTTAACATTGGGGCACGGGACCAATTGCATTCTGAAATAGCTAGGATGTTTTATTCTGCGGGCTTGCCCTTTCACTTGGCTAGGAACCCTTATTATGTTAGTTCCTATAACTTTGCTGCCAATAATCAGATTTCGGGTTATTTGCCTCCTGGTTATAATTTGTTGAGAACCACTTTGCTTAAAAGAGAAAGAGCAAACATTGACAGATTATTGCAACCAATTAGAGGCACATGGAAGGAAAAGGGGGTTAGCATTGTTAGTGATGGTTGGAGTGATTCACAAAGAAGGCCATTAATTAATTTTATGGCAGTGACAGAAGGGGGGCCTATGTTTTTAAAAGCAGTTGATTGTTCAGGTGAAGTCAAGGATAAATTTTTCATTGCTAACTTGATGAAGGAAGTCATCTTTCAAGTTGGGCCCCAAAATGTTGTTCAAGTGATTACGGATAATGCCAAAAACTGCCAAGGAGCGGGGTAACTTATTGAAGGGATATTTTCTCATATTTTTTGGACACCATGTGTAGTACACACATTGAATCTTGCCCTAAAAAACATTTGTGCAGCAAAAAATGTGGAAGCAAATGAAATAACTTATGCAGAGTGCAGTTGGATTACCGATGTTGTTGGGGACGTCATGGTGATAAAGCATTTTATCATGAATCATTCAATGAGATTGTCTATGTTCAATGACTTTGTTAGTTTGAAATTGCTTTCAGTTGCGGAGACACGCTTTGCTTCGATGATTGTGATGCTTAAAAGATTCAAATTGATAAAGGGTGGTCTTCAAGCTATGGTAATTTGTAACAACTGGTCTACTTATAGGGATGATGACGTTGAAAAAGCCAAGTTTGTGAAGGAAAATGTGTTAGATGACATTTGGTGGGATAAGATTGATTACATTCTTGCTTTTACCTTGCCTATTTATGACATGCTTCGTGCTTGTGATACAGATAAGCCTTGTCTTCACTTAGTTTATGATATGTGGGATACAATGATAGAGAAAGTGAAGTTGGCAATATATAGGCATGAAGGGAAGCGGCAAGATGAGACATCAACCTTCTATGATGTGGTGCATCAGATTCTAGTTGACCGTTGGAATAAGAACAACACTCCGCTTCATTGCTTAGCACATTCATTAAACCCAAGGTGACCTCTAAGCTTTAGCATAGTTTTTTTTAGAAAAACTATTAATTAAAAAAATATAAACTAATCATATAATTTTCATTCTTGTATTTAAGGTACTATAGCGATGCATGGCTTCATGAGGATCCAAATCGAGTTCCTCCACATAAAGATTTGGAGGTTTCAAGAGAAAGAACAAAGTGCTTGAAAAGATATTATGTTGATCCAGAAGAGAGACAAAAAGTTCAATTGGAGTATGCAGCTTTCTCAACTAATTCCGGAGGATTTTCAGAGGTTGACTCTATTCATGATAGATCAACCATGGATCCAAAAAGTTGGTGGGTTATTTATGGTGCATTTTCTCCCTCGCTTCAGACCTTAGCTTTGAAGCTGCTTGTGCAACCTTCTTCCTCATCTTGTTCTGAGAGGAATTGGAGTACTTACTCCTTTATTCACTCGCTGAAAAGGAACAAAATATTACCAAACCGTGCTGAAGATTTGGTATTCATTCATAGTAATCTTCGTCTTCTATCAAGGAGAACCCCACAGTACATACAAGGACAAACTAAGATGTGGGATATTGCAGGAGATGCATTTGAATCCCTAGAGGACGTTGGAGTACTTGAGGTTGCAAATCTCTCACTTGATGAGCCGGAATTAGAGGCTGTGCTATTTACTGATGATGGGAGTGTTGGTGGGGATGATGATGCCATTGAAGATGTCTCCAATGATGAATCATGAATGAAGCGAGGATTATTATTGTTTTTTTCTTTTATGGAGTGGGTGGAGGGACGTTTTTTTGTTATTTTGATTATGATGTGATTGTGACATGTAATGTTGGTGATGATTGATGTACTAAGGGCCTATGGCCTACTATTACATTATATTATGCATTATGGATTTTATTTTTGATTTTTCTAGTGTTAGTTATGTTGTTTCCTTATTAATTGTGACATTATGCATTTTAATTTGGCTAAAAATATAACTATTCTTTAATTTTATGATTATATATAAAAAATATATATTTATTATTTGCCGTGTCCTAGCCGTATCCGTATCCTATTTTTTTAGGATTTGCCGTATCGCCGTGTCCGTGTCGTATCGTATCCGTGTCCCGTGTCCGTCTCCGTGCTTCATAGATTCTTTCCAAATCTACTCTCTCTATTTATATATGTATATAGGAATGTTCATGTGCATCCATCCCTCACCATAGGGTGAGGGATACTTACGTGGCTTTTCCTCATTGCACGTGGACACTCCGTTTTTTGCATATGATTATATATAGCTTTTCCTTTTTTGCACATGAATATTTCCAATTACGTTAAGTGTCACTCATCCCATGGCAAGGGATGCACGCATATGGACATTCCTCATACACACTACATATATATTTATATATATGGGAAATAATCTTGTGAGAACTAGTTCTCACCATTTTGTTGTGAGAATTATAGGTGGGGCTCATCTATCATCCAATCCAAATCTTGCAATACATATGAACCCCTTGATAGTCACACGCCCTAAGCTTCGGTCAAATCCGAATTTTTTGAACCGTTGGATCGACTGTACACCAACCCGAATGGACTGAATTTGTGGGTCGCGGATGGAGGGGTTAGGAACATGAGATTGGGGCCAAACTTGATATTTGAGGTGGTCCTATATAGATCTTTCCATTCCTCTAGTCCCATCCCCAAATGGGACTGATAAGTGGGTCTCATAAAAAGTTCTAATGGTAGGTGTGTGAGAACGGGTGTGAGAACGGTTCTTACAGGATCAAGCTTGCCTCTAGGACAATCTTCATATGCATCCATCTCTCACTATTTTTTTCTTGAAAACTCTAGGTGGGGCCCATTTATCACCCAATCCAAATTTTGCAATACACATAGGACCCCTCCAAAGGTGTACACCCTAAGTTTAGGTCAAATTCAAATTTATTGGGCCGTTGGATCAATTGTACACCGATCCAGGCATAATGTATTTGTGGTCTACGGATGAAGGGGTTAAGGACGTGATCGGGGCCAAACTTGACATGTGGAGTGATTTTGTAAGGATCTTTCTATCTCCCTCTCATATTCCTTGGTGGGGTCCATAGTGAGCCCCACCAAGGAGTGCACGAAGAGTCCGTGAGGGACATGCACATGAAGAGGCCCCATACATATATATGTATATATATAGGGCCGGTTCCCCTAAGCTCAAGCTTAGTGGAATGTAAGCTCAAGTGTGTGGTTCACACAGGTGGGGCTCACTTGGGGACCCACATGGGGATGAGGATGGAGTGGATCTGAAGGACTCTCTAGGATCCTCCTCTTTACAAAAAATTAGCCTCAATCGTTATATCTATCATATCCACCTGAGCCCCAAAAGTTAATGGTTAACTATCTATTCAGATTGGTGCACGGTCGATCCAACAGTCCAGTAAATTTGGATTTGACCAAAAATTGGTGGACATGTGGAATTTAGGGGGGTTGTATGTTTGGTCCATTTGGATGGACCAAGCGTAGGCTCCAAGGGCTCGGGCTTAAGGAATTTCTTATCTAAGCTCGAGCTTAGAGGAACTTTTCCCATATATATATATGAGAAATGTTAGTATGCATCTATTACTCACTATAGGGTGAGGAATGATTAGATGATATTTCTTATTTGTACACGAGCATATCTTTTTTTCATATACCTTTTTGTCTTTTGCATATGAATATTTCTAATTGTGCACCTATCCCTTACCTTACGGTGAGAGATGGATGCATACTAATATTCTCTTATTATTATATATATAGGGGCTTGATCTTGTGAGAACTATTTTCACGCACCTACCGTGATAATTTTTTATGGGATCCACTTGTGGGTCTCATTTGGGGATGGGACTAGGGGGAATATATATCTATATATATGGGCCTAATCTTGTGAGAATTGTTCTTACATACCTACTGTGAGAATCTTTTATGGGACCTATTTGATCATTTGGGGATGGGACTAGGGGGGATGGAAAGATTTATGTGGGACCACCCCAAATATCAAGTTTGGCCCCAATCACATGTTCTTAACCCCTCAATTTGGATTGGTGCATAGTTGATCCAACGGTATAGTAAATTTGGATCTGATCGAAACTTGGGGTGTGTAACTATGCGGGGCCCCTGTGTGCTACAAGGTTTGGATTGGATGATGGATGGGCCCCACCCAGAATTCTCACAAAAAAGTTCGTGAGGGTCATGCACTTTTTCGTGAGGGACATGTGCATGAATATTTGAATATTCATGTGCATATGTATCTCATGAACTTTTTCATGAACTTTGGGTGGGGGCCATCTATCACCTAATCCAAACCTTGCGACACATATGGACCCCCTTGATGGTCACACGCCCATGTTTTGATTAGATCCAAATTTAGTGGACCACACCAATCCAAACGGAATGGGTTTGTGGACTACAGATTGAGGCCAAACTTGATATGTGCAGTGGTCCCGCATGGATCTTTCAATCTGCTTGGTCTCATCCCTTGATGGGGTCCACAATGGGCCCCACGGAGGAGAATGCATAGTCCCTCCGTGAGGGCAATATGCATACGAAGATTCCCTTATATATATATATACTTCTAGTTCCTCCAAAAAGTTTGAAAAAGAAAAACACTCCTTTGTGTTCAATGTGTTCTTTAGATCCTTGGTGGGAAGAAGAAAGGAGAGTGTTGAGGACTTTTTGAGGTCTCACTCATGCTTCCTATAATGTGAGTTAAAATTTAAAGTGAGGCCTACCGTTAAAAATGATTGCCCTCTGTTTGTATAGGGTATCCTTGGATTTGAGTCTAGTTGGAGTTGGTTCTATTGTAAGATTTGAGAATATGATTAATAGCATATAAATCACAGTCTTATGCTTGAACCTACACCTATTAAAGTGGAGTCTGGAGGCATTCTACATAGATGGAAAGGTTTATTTTGAGTGGTTCGGATTTTGAATAGGTGAACCCATCATGAATTTCTAGTTCATGAGAGTCGTTAGTGAGACACACAGCATTAGAAGAGAACTTCCTCTAGGTCTTTTCAAAGGGAGGATGTGAAGGGAGGGAGAACTACTATATCTTATTAGTGGAAGTATGGCTAGTCAGACAGGTCACTGACTAAATTCTAACTAGACTTGTTTTATTGTGGGTCAGTTTTACCTGACCCATGACCAACTTGCATAACATGTGGGTCAAGTTATGTGGTTAAATAAGGGTCAGATTTACTAGTTGAGTCATGTTATTATTATTGTTGTTGTTGTTGTTGTTATTGCCGCTGTTATTTGTATTACTATTATTTATGGGTACACATGCACAAGCAAAGCCGCCACCTCTTAGGTTTGGGTCTACTTGTCTTAGGGCCTTAGTGCACAGGTATAAGCAAATGATGGAAACAGGATAATAGAAATGAAATATAAAGCACACATTATTAATAAGAATGGCAATAGATATGCATAATGGATTCCAAGGATCGGAAGAACCTCCCAATCTTTGCACTCTTACAATACTTGTAAGAAACACGCACACGCATACACTCAAACTTGCCTTACAGCACAATTAAGCAATATATGTGTGTGTGTGTGTGTGTGTGTGTGTGTGTGTGGGTGGGCCTTCATACAACGGTAAGGTTGCTCCATTATGACTTGGGTGTCATGGGTCAAAATGCGGAAATAGCCTTTCTGCTTGCGGGGGTAAGGCTGCATACATTTGACCCTCCTCAGACCCCACAGTGGTAGGAGCCTCATGCACATACTCAAATTTGCATTACACCTCAATTAAGCAATATATATGTGTGTGTGTGTGTGTGGGGGGGGGGGGGGGGGGGGGGGGGGGGGCTGGCCTTCGTGCAACGGTAAGGTTGCTCCATTGCGACTTGGGCATCATGGGTCCAAAATGTGGAAAGAGCCTCTCTGCTTGCGGGGGTGAGGCTGCTTACATTTGACCCTCCTCAGACCCTACAGTGGCAGGAGCCTCATGCACTAGAGTGCAACTTCAGTGGGTATATACAAAGAGCTGAAACTATTATGAGAATTAAAGCCTAGAACCACATAGAGATTCTTTTTGGTACCTTGGCTTGATAATTAGTAAGGATGGGGAGATTGATGAAGATGTTAAACATATGATAAAAATAAGATGGCTGAAGTGGAGACTGGATGCTTTGTGACAGACGAATGTAAAAAAAATTGAAGGATAAATTTTATAGGACAATGATTAGGTGATGCAGAGTTGGGTTTTAATTATAAGTTTGAATTGGTCGAATCCTTCATTGATCATTCAATCATCCTAAGATGGCCCACAAGGCTCCTGACAAGGTTTAATTACAAACTTGGGCCCAAACAGCTTGGTATTATGCTTTAATATTAATTTTAGGAGGCTATTTGGAGGAAAAATCAGTTTACAGGGGCTGTTTTAGTACAGCAGTGAATAACAGGGCTGTTATTGCAATTTTTAGAAGTTCCAGACATGGGAAAACATCTCACGTGCAGTACTATTGGATCAGTTGCTTGGTGGGCCAAACAGGGCCCAACTTGTTGAGGTTCTACTCCACTACAGTCTACTAGAGGTGGTCTTTTCAATAGTGCAAGTCTTGTGGCCCAAGAGTGTGCCATGTGGGCCCCACATTAGATCTTCTATAAACTGCACGTCCAGATTTGGGTTTAGATCTAATTTGCCTTTTATTTTTTAGTAGTTTGTGATTGTATTTAATTAGAAACTAGGGTAAAAACTTTTATATGTGCTAGGAATTTATTATGTTAAGATTACTCGGGTTTTGAGGTGACTTATGAGCATTATTTAAGAAACTGTTCTTGTCAATTACTATAGCTGCTACAGTACAGTCAGAAAACTTTTTATAAAGTATTGTTTTGCTTTATTTTTCCCTCTCTTGTATCATGTTGATGTTGGAAGATTGAGAAAGCTCTTACAAGGTGTTTTTGGTGTTCGTTTGCATTGTTTCTCGCAGGGTGAGTTTTGAGTCTTTGCTTTCTTCACTACATCTTAGCGTGGTTGTTGGGATATTTTCTGGTTTTGGTTGTTTGGGCCCTAGATAGTCCGATTTTGTCAAATCGGGACTCTGTCATTAGACCGGCTATAACCTATGGAGCTGGATGTTAGCCAATCAAGAAGTAGCATATCCATAAAATGGAGGTGGAAGCGATGAGAATGTTTAAGTGGATATGTGGTAAAACGATGAAAGATAAAATTAGAATTAAGCATTTTTGAGAGCATTTAGGGGTATAGCATCAATAGGAGATAAGATTAGAGAAACCTATTTGAGAATGTTGAGCATAGGCCGGTAATGGTGTCGGTGAGAAAAAGTTTGGCGAAATTGGTGGATGGCACAACACGGGGAAGAGGGAGGTCGACGAAGACGTGAATGAAGGTAATAAAATAAAATTTGAAAAAGTTTATAACTTATTTGAGGATTCGGCTCAGAATAGGTTGAATTGGAGAAACAGAATCCATGTAGCTGACCCTAACATAGTTAGGATAAGACTTTGATAATGATGATAATGATATATTTATATATTTATAAATGGGAAATATTCATGTGCATCTATACCTCACCATGTTACTGTGAGGGACAACTTATTTGGGTCAACTTTATGGTCTATCTCAACCATGCACATACATGGGCCCCCCTGATTACAATACATCCATTGACTTTTCATTGATTCGAATGGATGAGACCGTTGGATCAAGGGTCAAAATTTGGTCAAAATTTTTCTTTAATATAAAGTCGCTAAATTTTTGGGCCACGGATGAAAGGGTTATAGTGCAAAATGGAGGCGATGATGGGGGCGGCAAGATAGAATATGAAGATAGAGGAAAAAATTGGGCTCTCACCAAACTCCAAAACGGAGGCGATTAGATTCTCACCAAACTCCGAACTCAAGGTATTAGAGATTTCGAGGAGAACTCGAAGAAAACTTGGGAAAGATCCCAAAATACTCAAATTTCATTAATTATTAATGACTAATTAACTAAATAACCAAAGAGGCTTTGCATCATTATATAGAGAAAGGAATAACCCTATGAGTTAGGACTAATTTGGACCATTAAAACAATCTTATGGTTAAAATTAAAACATCCACTTAAACACAACTTAAAACATAAATAAGCAAATAAAATTCTAAATAGACTAAGATAGGGGGGCTGGACCCAAAGGTGGGTTGACCCATCTAGGACTATAGGTCTGTATTACATCAATTCTCCCCATCTTGAAGAGAACTCAACATCGAGTTCTATAGAAGTCTTCCAGGATCAAATATACGTGTACAAATCCTCGATGTGCTTCTTGGTCTTCAACCTCTTAGCATGACTTGGATGCTGGTATCAATCTTTTTATATAAGTAGAAAGGGAATGGAGGCATGGCTTCTTTTGATGTTTGAATCCAACATTGGCTATTGATTTGACCATCGAAAGCGTCAATTGCTGGCTTGGTACAAGTAGAGGATAAGCTCCTAACGTCAATACCTTATCCCTGAAGATGAAACCAATATTGGGGGGAATTTCAATGAGTTGATCATCATTTTCAGCCTTCAAAACAAAAACTTGTTTTGCTAATGATTTATTTTGCACTATAGGAAGCGGACTTATGATCAGATCCACGAGATGACTATGACTCCTTATTGTTTTATTCGCTATTTATTTCTTCTTGTTCCACTTGTATTGCTTGAGCAACATTGTCTGAAGGATGAGACTTAGGCTCATTTTCTTCCAACTCATCTGAAGGAGAATTGTTTGTAGGAGTGTTGTATGCTACTCCATATGAATTGATTATGGAATCATTTCTTTCCTGCTTTTGTTCCTCGATGTCAGCCTTGACATTCTCCACGGGGTTTTCCATAATATTGGCTTTTATCACTTGTGGAGATTTTTCCTCTTGCGAATTAGCTTTTTGGAGGTGATAGCGTTTTATTAAATGCTCGACACGGATTGCTTTCCAAAATGCTTCATATGTATCTTTACATTCCCTTTTCATATTATTCCGTATACTTGGTCTCAAACCTCTCGTAAAGATACTGTCATAATGTTCATCATTCTCATCTAATTCACATTGTACTTGTAGCCTTGAAATTCATCACTATATTCAACAATTGTTAGGTTACCTTGGTTCAAGTTAAGAACTTGATCAAAGTATGCTTTATTATCATCATACCATTGTCCATATTTAATTGAATATGTTAGTCTAAGCATATCATTTCTAATCTACGATAGCAAGTCGCCTTCCAATGCCATATTGAAGACTTCTAAATAATTTTTTAATTTTTATTTAAAATTTGACTGACTTGATGTATAGATCTCATTGATTGGAGTTTGCAAGTGAAACGGATTTGAAATTGGGGGCTGGATTAGCCCGAAACCGTGAAAACAAATGTTGGCCCTTGATCCATTAAATCTGATGTGATTGAAAATAAGCTGATGCAGAGATGATTTCAGCAATATTCTATTGCTGCTGGGCTTCTCTGGCAAATAGGTCCTACCCCGGATTGTAATGGCAGATTGGTCCAACTTGGTTGGAGTTGTGTTGACTCAAACCAATTCTAAAAACGAGGCCCAAACTCAAAAATTAGCCTGGTGACTAAATCATAAGTCACAGAATGCACTTTCTGTTTCAAGCACCCGAAAGGGAAGAAATGGGCGTAAACCTTGTTTCGTTTGATGCTTGCTCTACGAGCGAAGGAGATGGTGGGATGGGGCTCGACAGTGGCAATTGTGCGTTGGGGATGATTGCTGTTGCAGATGATGGATGTTGGACCTCAAGTGCCAGGTACGCTCTCGTCCTTTGCTTCTCCCTCTCTAAGTTCTTTCTCGCTGCTATTTTTTTTCCTCCTGCTGTGGTAGGGTTTGATGAAGATGGGGAAGAGGAAGGTTGATGGGTCTATTGTGAGTTTGGGAGGAAAGGTTGAAGGTAATGAAGGGACTGGGAGTGTCGATGGGTTTTGGAAAGGGAACGGTGTGGGGTTGGGTTGATAGAGAGGTTTTTGGGTTTGTTCAGCGGTGATAAGAGTGGAGGTCTGGGCGGTTGGGGTTGGGTTTGGGGTTATGAGGATATTGGTAGTGGACGGGATGTGGATTGGATGATCGGGACGGGTTTTGGCTGTTGGGGTCTCGAGAAGGGGTTAGGGTTTTGCCGAGGTTAAGGTTTTGGTTGGGAGATCAGCAGTGGATGAATCGCAATGGTGGACAGTGGCTGGGACTAAGGGCTTGGGGATTGTTAGGGTACTGCAGTGGAAGATGGAGTTGGCTTAGGGTTTTAGGTTTGGTGGTAAGGTGGTGGTGATGATTGTTGGGTGGCGATTTTTTTCGTAAATGGAGATGAGTATGATGGGTGCTCTTCAACTTGGATTTTGGATCCTAGTGGCGTTTGGCCAAGTTTGAAATGGTGCATCGGTGGGGATGACACGGGGTGGGCAAGATAGAAGATGAAGATAAAGGGAAAAGGTTGGCTCTCACCAAACTCTGAAATGGAGGCTTTAGAGATTTCGAAGAGAACTCGAAGAAAACTTGAAAAATATCCCAAAACACTCAGATTTCATTAATCATCAATAGCTAACTAACTGACTAGCCAAAGAGGCTTTATATGATTATATAGAGAAAGTAATAACCCTAGGACTAATCTAGACCATTAAATCAATTCTATGGTTAAAATTAAAACATCCACTTAAACACAACTTAAACATAAATAAGCAAATAAAATCCTAAATAGACTAAGATAGGTGGGCTGGGCTCAAACGCGGGTCGATCTGTGGGGGACCATGGGTTTGTCTTGCATCAAGTTAGAGGCATGGGGTTAACCCCAAACTTGATATATGGGCCCATTCAAGATGTCTCTTTACATCCCCCCAAGTCCCGCAATCAACGGGTTGCTAGGTGGGTCCTATCAAGTTTGTGAGAGGACTTTGAGCTAATTTTCAATGCTTTTAAAGGCAGGGTGGCCTCCCCTTTTATTTTATAGTTGAAGAGGACGGTTTTAGTGCTTGGTGCTGGATTCTTCTGATGAAGTTGAGTCAAAACTCACGTATGCCATGATTGGGGATAGTGAATGCCTACAAGGCTTTTTTGGTTGCAAATACCTTGGGGAATAGTATTCGGAGGTGTAACTTCCTCCCCTTCCATCCGTATGAGTTGTCTTGTTATAGTTTCAAGGCGGAAATCTTGATATACCTTGTCATTGCTCATCATGGTCTCTTTGATTCAGTAAGTCATCATGACTTGGTTGATTTATTTGCCCATTGTGAGGGTATTGATAGATACTTTCACGTGAGTGATTGGGAAATATTCCATGAGGTTGCTAGACTTGGGTTTGTCGGGCCTAGGCTTTGAGTTTGTACTGGTATTTATCCACATCCGATTCATTGGGCAATGCGTATTTGGAATTCCACCTGTCGGACATAGTCTTGCTGCGCCTGACAATTCAGTGGCTGTGGATGCCTGTTGTATCCGCGCGCGCGGGGGTTGCTGTTGGTTGGGTGGGTGGGGGGGGGGGGGTGGTACGTTGATGATTATTTCTCCATTATTGGTGTCGATCCTTACACTTTTGAGATCTTGAGATGGAGCATTCTTTAATCTAAGGCATGTTCTTGCTTGGTTGTGGCTAGATTGCCAATGGCGGGGCCATATGTAATGTCCCACCCTATATGCATGCATAATATTGTTCGTTTTGGCCTATGGGCCTTATGTTTTTGCTTCTGGTAGATTTTAACCCACCAAAAGGCCTCCTGGAAGGTAATGGTGCAAGCTCTATATATAAGTTTAATCACTTCCATCTTTATAGTCGATATGGGACTACAGAACGTCACAATCCAACCTCCTTAGGGCTGCACGTTCCTGTGCAGTAGCCTGGGCTAGCCCACATGGAAATCTGTTCACTTGCACCAGACCACGGTAGGGATCCACACTTGAACTAGTCGAGGGTCGGCTCTGATACTGTTTGTAACGCCCTATCCCATACGCATGCATGATATTATTTGCTTTGGCTTATGGGCCTCATGGTTTTGCTTTTGGTGAGCTTCAACCCACCAAATGCCTCATGCAAGGTAAGGGTGCAAGCTTTATATATAAGCCTAATCACTTTTCTCTTTATAGTCGATGTGGGACTTCAGGATACCACTCCATGCTTTGATGGAACTTCATAGGAGCTAGTTAAAGGTGTATCATCCAGATGCGGGGCCTATAGTTGTATGTCCTTGCCCATGGCCTTGAGGATCAGGGCCTTACTAATTCCCATTCGATTGTTCCTACGATGGATCATAATCATCCTCTAGTGTGACACACTAGGAGGTCACCATTGCCTGTACAAGTCGCCCATCTGATCCATCTAGTTGATAGTCCCAAGCTATGATGCACAGACACGACATTGATAATTGGATATGGTACGGATATGTCATGGAGGTGGGTAGGAACACGGGTTTTGCACACAAAAGTGAAGTAGTGGATATGATTCGACATGATACACTGCCCACTTTGAAGTGTCTGTTCATCATAGGTTCCAAGTGAGTTAACTTCCACATTTTCTTTTGGTAATCAAGACTTGCATAGAGTGGTCTTGATACCTTTGGTCTTGGTCCGAAGTTTGTAGTGTTGCTTCCCAGTTACACCCGATATATCTCCTGTGATGGTTCTCTGGAATAGCATCTATTGAGAGAGCAAAGGTACTCACACCAACATTATTGGAAAAGCATCTATTGAGAGACTATAGGTACTCCACAAAGAATACTTAAACTAGTCTGTTTGCATATTTTTATTTATGGCCATTTCCCAACAGCAGCCTACTGCAACTTCCCTCAGAGCTGTGAAGAATGCCATCTTGTATTCAAGATAATCGCTAGTGTTGTGACCAAATACTATAGGAGTTTTAATGGTTGGGGTTCTCCATTCTTGAGTCCATGACCGTTTTGAAGACGAAATAAGATTTCGTTGCTTCTCCATTGTTCATGGCATGGTTGATTTGTGCGAAGCAGGCTGCCCTCAGAATATTTTGAACCCGAGGTGGGTCCATTGGAAATGTGTTAGAATGGTCTTAACCTATATCACCTAGGCGGAGGATGTTTGAGCTATTTGCTCTCTTCGGATTCCAGATTTGGAATTTGCTGTTCATCCTGTCAGTTAGTTTGTTGGCACAATTCATTGGGCTGCCATATTGCACATCCTTTCCTCCCTTCGTGGAGTGATCCTTTCATCCCTTTGCTCCCTCACCCTCACCGGCTACTTAGGCTCCATTTAGCCTAGAGACATTAATAATCAATGCTCCACTATATTATGTTGCGTGAATTGGAAACTATTTTTTCTTCTGAAAAAACAAGGAACAATCTGTTGTGACCTGCTTCTTCCCTAAAGCTAAATACCATCCTCTCTGTTGCACTACAGCTGAAATTGTTTGGCTTCGACACCTTCTTCTTGACATGTGTTTTCCCAACTGATCCCCCTTTATTATGCCGACAAAAAGTGTGCATTATGTTGTCCACAACGATGTTTTTCATAATCACGTTAAATGCATTGAAATTGTCACTTTACTTATCCAGCACGTTCACTTTTGTAGCATCATCCTTCGTACTTCTTGAAGTTATCAGTTGTCTTGCTTGCATAATTGAATCACATCTAACTTTATGATTCATTCTACAATTTGGTGATCTCTTAATGTTTTTGTCGGCACATCACGAACCCTTTTTTTTTTATAATTTTTTTTCTTCTCTCCTTTTTTTTTTCCTTTTCTTTTTCTTCTTAGGGTGTGGGTTTGGGTTTGTTTTTAGACATGTGCATCTGCGTTAAACGGTCCTAGTTCTAGAACAATTGAGACTTGGGCTTAATGAACTCATGGGTTTGTGGGTTGACCCATAATCAATGAAGAGTTGTACATATCCCTAAACTGTAGCCTTTGTGATCTATTTTGATTAGGATAATCACTGATGTAATCTCTTTTGATAAGGATTGCATAATTTGTTTCAATGTAAACTAATTTAGTAAGTAGTCATGCCTTGTCAATGAAAGCACAGAAATTCTCCAAATTGTTTTCTTCTGTGTCTACAATATTTCACATTACTGAGGGTAAATTTTTTTTTCCAATTGTGAAGTGGTTGTATCTTTGGCTGTGTAATGCCTGATATGAAGGCTTTTGGAGACTAGTTGATGCAGTCTAGGCCCCACAAGTGGTCCTTCTTTAAGTTAGATTAGGAGTATATTATCTTTATTAGTAGATTTCTAATTATATTGTTATTAAGGAAGCTTCCATTACTAGATTAGGCTTTGCTTAGGCATTAAGTTTGCTTTTTATTATATATATGGCATTGTAGAGAAGAGTTTCTCATACTTTAATTGATTAATAAATTTGTGGATTTTATCTTGAAGGTGCGTCCTCATGGGTGAAGTCTTATCGACGATTTAAAGTGTCCTCGGACACGTGCTTCAGCACCCCTATGCAAGCGCGAACCCTAGGGCCTGCATCAATTTGGTATCAGAGCAGGTCATCAGATAGATCAATGTGCTACCCTTTATCTTCATTCCCACCTTCGCTCACCATCGTCATCCCTGACCGTCCCCATCACAGAAACCCCCATCCGTTTGTATGAACCCATCGACATCATCGATAGAGCCTCACCTACTACCCGAATCACTTCCATCACAATCCTCCCACTTCCATCCTTTGCCTTATATTCTTGCCCTTCCCGTTGACCTAACCATCTAAAAAAAAAAAAAAAAAAGGTAGACCCTAATCCCATTAGCAGCGCGTCTCACGCCCTTGCTCCATCTCGGCCGAGACTCAAACTATCCCTCTTTGCCCCATTAATCACCAACCCAGTCCCATAGGTCCTCCCATTGGAACAAAATCCCAACCAAAGATCGTAGCCCTTGTCGAAACCCCTTAATCTCTGTTCCCTTTCGTTCCTTGCCCTGAACTAGTAATAAAAAAAAAACAAAAAATTTTGTGAGCCTCACCTAAACCCCTGGCCCTACCGACAACCACCACCCTCTGCCATACCCCCACCATCAGTCGAACTCTTGTTCCCTAGCGCTCTTCTCCTTCCTCATCCCTCCTCGGCCTTCCCAACCAGCCACAACCTCATTGCTTTCTTCCCCAAGCCTCAACCCAGACAAACAAAAAAAAAAAAAGAAGAGAAGAAGAAAAAGAAGAAGAAGAAGAAGTAGAGAGAGTTAGATCAGCGTACTTGGTTTCTGCTTTGCAAATGCCGCCCGCTACTGTTTGCCCTCTATGGAAACCATCGTCGCTACCATCTCTGCCGCTTGCCGGTACTACTCGACGATCGCCATCGTAGCAACATCGCCGTCGTCTGTGTATGCCTTACTTGCAGCCGCACCCAGCCGCTGACGCCATTCGATGATCGCCATCACCATTGTCGTAGTTCTTTTAGTTCCCACCTACTCATCTGGTTGCAATGGAGGGTTTCAAAACAGAAAGAGCAAAGGTTCTTTTGTTTCCTTCTTTGGCACACAATCCAAGGCAAAAAAAAAAAAATCACAGGTTGTTGGGTTTGGTTTCGGATCCAAGCCAACTCTTTGACCCACCTGCAGAGTAGAGCTGAGCCAATCTGATTCTTTTATTGAGATCACCACTGTACCCGTAGAAGTATTCCCCGTTAGATCAAGGGTTGAAAATTGTTAGCGCAATTTCGGAGCCATCTACTGTCAGATTTCCGATCTGTTTTTGCCAGTGTGTTAGTGGAGCATAAATCTACATATCAGGTCAGTCAGGTTTAAATTTTGCATTAAAAGAGAATGCCTCCTAAGAAGCAAGTTGAGGTCAATCTTCATCTACTTTAATTGAAGATTTGGTTGGTGCCATTAGAAAATTATTTACAAAAGTTGATGGCATACAAACCACCCTGCAACAATTGGAAACTAGGGTGACAACTTTAGAAACTAATTAGCTTGTGAATCACAATCATGATGATAGTGTAAATATTCGGAATTTATGAGATCCACCAGTCAATAATCCTAATTAAGATTTAGGGATTAAACTCGTGATTTTCGAATAAGATAGAAAATTGCAGCCCATTGAATTCATGGATTGGTTAGTATGCGTGGAGAATATTTTTGCACATAAACCAATGATTGAGCACCATAAAGTCACACTGATTGTCATTAGATTCCGCAATTATGTTACTACTTGGTAGGCTAAACTGCAAAGAAAAAGGAGGAATTAGAACATGGACCCAGTTGAAATATGGATTGGAATGAAGAATATTTTAAAGCAAAAATTTCTTCCTATCAACTATGCAAGAGATCTGTGTTCAAGCTTTCAAAACTTGAAACAAAAGTTCAAGAAGTTGTTGATTATTCTAAGAAATTTCTGACTCTGCAAGCTCGTTGTGGTTTGAATGATAAAGATGAAGTGGTTCTTGATAGATGTTTGAATTGATTGAGATTAGACATTCAGCATATCCTTGCCTTTCAACATTTTGATAATGTCGATGAACTCATTCAACATGCTGTCAAAGTTGAGGGCATTGCAAATCATAAAGCACAAAAATTCAAATGGGTTCTATTGAAGAATTCATCTCTACAAGATGCTAAACCAAATGGTTCGTCAGGACAACTTTTTGCAAGGAATAAAGGTCAAAACAGGATGATTTGTTTTCACCGTCAATAGCCCAGGCATCGGACAGCAGAATGTCCAAAGCACATACATCTGATTGAGATTGAAAGTCATGATAAAAAATCCCAGATAATCCTAAGGGTACTGACACTAATTCCACTAGTGTTGAAAGTGAGAAAATTGCTGAAACATATGTAGATACTTTAGGAGAAGCTTTCATCATCATCAAAGAGGCTCCACTAACTGTTGAGAATAAATGGTTGAGAAAAAATATTTTCCATTCCACGGGTACAGTTCATGGATAAAATTGCATAGTTTTTATTGACGGCGGTAGTTGTGAAAATCTCATTTCTCAAGCTCTTGTTGATCGCCTCAAGTTAAAAGTTTACAAGCACAACCGCCCTTATTTTGTCAAATGGTTGATGACTGGTGATCAAGCGCATGTTCAACATACTTGTAAAGTTACTTTTGCCATTGGTGAGACCTACAATAATACAATTTGGTGTGATATGCTACCTATGGATAGCAGTGATATCTCATTGAGCCGTTTGTGGATGTTTGACAAAAATAGAATTCATGGTATGCGTGACAATACCTATACATTTATGCATGTTGGACGGCAGGTTATTTTTTATCCCAAGAAACCAGAACCGCCGGAGAAGAATTCTTGAAAAGCTGTCACAAAAGAAGTTCTTAATGTTTACCACATTTACAGAGGCAATCCGAAGAAGACTGTTGTTCGAGGACGAACTCTTCTTTCAACTCGAGGAGGATGATGCAGTTTAGGCTCCACAAGTGGTCCCTCTTCAAGTTTAATTAGGATTATATTATCTTTATTGGTAGATTTCTAATTATATTGTTATTAGGAAAGCTTCTATTAATAGATTAGGCTTTGCGTAGGCATTAAGTTTGCTTTTTATTATATATATGGCATTGTAGAGGAGAGATTCTCAGACTTTGATTGATTGATTAATAAATTTGTGGATTTTATACTGGAGGTGCGTCCTCGCGTGTGAAGTTTTCTTGACGATTCGAAGTGTCCTTAGATACGTGCTTCGGTACTCCTGCGCAAGCCCTAACCCTAGGGCCTGCATCACTAGTTTAAGGGACGATGTGGGGGGTTGGACAGGTTCTATATGCTACAGATGGGGATTACACTGAAGGACATTTTGTTGCGCTGCGATGGGTGTAGATCAGCTTCTGCTGGAATCAAGTTGGTGGCTATTTCAAGCGTAATTAAGGATTCAACATTGTCTGGTTATTGGATTGGGATGGGTATATGAATGCAGCTTTGACTGTCAAACCGTGCATTAATTGATGGGCAGAACTACAACGTAGTGATGCTGCATTATGGTATGGTGCAGCGCCTCTCTTCAATGCATGGTGCCACCTTTTCAAAATCCATGCCAGTCATCAGCTTTAAGAGCTATGCAGTGGACAACCTATGAACACACTGAATATGTAAGATGGGATGGCCACAATTAGATTTGACTCTATCTGAAACACTTGATGAACTTGCTTCACTTTTCTCTTGTTGGGATAGAAAGGAAGGGGATCCATCGTGTGTGACCAATCTAATGGTTGGCCCACTGAGTTTTTCTTTGAAAATTTAGGTACAATGAAGATAATGGGTGTTAGAGCTGACAACTGGGTTGGATTCTGAAGTGGGCCCCACCATGCATTGAAGATGGGCTCCGCACCATACTATAATGCAGTGGCACTGCATTGTAGTTCTGCTGTTACCAATTTTGATGCTGTCTGGGGACTGTTGATGGATTGTATTTTCAGTTCTTTGGGTCTGATTTTTAGGATATTTAATGAGTGTAAACTTGTGTTGATTGTGCCTGTCAACCAAACTGTCGTTCAGCCAGTTTTATGGCAATTTTCAGGGACATTTCAGAGAAAGGTTGGGCTCACCAAATAGGATAGTTTAGGCTAGAGCAAAGGGTCAGAGGATGTAGAATCAGGGCAGTCTTACGGTCAAATGCTGTTGAATCAGAGCATTATTACTGTTGCTAGTGCTTGTCAAATTGGGCAGGGTTTTAGATTTTGGGCCTATTTGTTTGTATTCTAATACATAGGAATTGAATTTATATGTATTCATGGTCGAATGATCTCTACTGAAGGATTTTTTAAGAGGTGAAGTGTGAATGCTATGAGGTTAGGGATGAAGGATATAATGCAGCAATGTAGATGAAGGTTTGACTTTCCTAGGATTTGAATTCTTTGTTGATGACTGAGTATTCATTTTCTATCTTTCCTTGATTCACTTTCCATTTAAGGAGGAGGTTATTTGATGATCATTTTTGTATATTCACACTGGGTCTTTATTCTTAACTACTTATGGCATGAATTCCTCTGTAATGTATGCAAACAAAGAGTTCCTTGTGGAATTTGGATGCTGATAAGGGGTTGGTTTTGGGTGCTCCTTCAGGAGTGTTTCTGTATGGGTTGGTTGTGGGGGGTTACGGAAGGGGTTTTGAATGAGTCTGAATTTGGATTGTCGTGGCTGGTTATAGGTTGGATCCTGTCAGAAATTTTGTCAGGTTTCTGTGAGAAAATTGTCTGAGAACGGCACCAAGAGAAGGGAGAAGGGGAAGAAACTGCTGTATTGGAAATTTAGACTTATTCAAAATCACATACAGAAAACCCAGTGAAATCTTACCCCTGTTTTAGTTAATATCTGAATCTGTGCAGATTCCTGCCGAGTTTCGGTTAGGTATCATTACCAATATTTCAAAAGAATAGAAAATTCTCTGATCTTTAGTTAAAATGAAAATAAGGGGGAACTCTCTCCCCTCTCGCGCGGATATTCTTATTACCTACAAAGTTAAATAATTGGTTATGATCCATTCATGCATGTGTGCTGCACCAACTTAGCAGGCTGCATGCATGCATCATGGATGGCCTGTGCACTATTTTTCACTACAACTTTATGATAGAAGTAGTGCGAAACTGGGGTTGTAATAAAGAAGCTTTTAAATAAAGAAGGTTTTAAGTAACAAATTCCTTTTTGATATTATCATATCTGTACAGATGTTTTCTAGGGTTCACATGTGACACCTTATTTCAGTCAACAGACACAAGTTGACCATATTTTATATATGACATCTTGTGTTTTGTATATTTGCATGTCTCTGACTGATACGATGCAAGTGATTATGCTTGATCATTTCTGTTTTCACTATATCATACATGAGCAAAAACCTGCATGTCAAAGTGCTCAATTATATATTGACAATATTGGTCCATATTCATATACTCGAAGATGGCTGAATCTGTTGGTTTTTAACGTGTTCACAATGTCGTATGCATTCTATACTGAAGTGTCCATTATTTATCTTTTGTGATGCACGCCGCTAAGCTGTTTTGGTTAAGAAAGTAAAAATGAAAGGAAAAAAAAAATCCATGTTCCTTAATTCCTACCACTATGGTGTGGGTACTTTAGCTTATGCACTACTCGCTTGAATGCATTGCTTGTATTTGTATGTATGATTTTTTCTAGTACTTGTCCAGATCCAGCCCATCGGCATATCTTCAGGATGTTCCTTTCTATATTTGCCCTAGGTAGGATATCAGGCCGGCAGTTGTTGTGTGGGCCATGTGTTTGGAACAATTGATGATTGAATCTCTTCAAAGTTTCTCATTTGGATCGTTTGTGCCCTACATGTGATGAGTGATCAACCTCCTCCCATTTTGTGGAATGTTATATGCATGGTGGCTGCTGTCGTCCTAGCACATGTAGCTATGGTTGCCATGTTTTCATAGGTGCACGAGCTTCGTACTGCTTATGATGTTTCTCATTTCTGTTAGCATGAATATGTTTTGTTTTTCATTGTGGGTTTTCTGAATTCTGTTACAATATATATATATATATATTATTAATTTTTGAATGATTTCTTCCAAATCTCAAGAAAGGGCAACTGTGATTTTGTGGATTACTGTTCATTTCCTCGTTTCTAATGTTGTGCTCATGTTGTGCAGGTGAAGATGCGATTCTTGTTTTCTAGGCAGTAGCCTCCAATTGTCTGACAGTCACTGGTATGTTCCATCTGAATTGTGAAGTCCTTGGTTGCTAACTAGTAAGAGGAAAAGGTGAGTGCTAGTTACCAATTCGGAATAGTTTGCAGGCATTGGTATGATGTGCCTGGGTGAATGCTGGTTTTTCACAATGAGCTGCTGGGGAGACCCATGTAGGCCTGTCAAAGGGCCTGTCCTGCCATGGCTTGGGGTTGTCCTGGCCCTACCCCCAATATATGCAAGTCCAGGCCTGGGTTGGCTAGAGCCTTTGGAGGGCCTACTCCACCGAGGCCCTTACCCTACCCTCAAGGGCCAGGGCGGGGCTAGGGCCGAGCCCAAGGCTTGAAACTAAGAATTGCATTTTTAAATTATTTTAGCATTGTTATCAAGCATCGAGTGTCAATCTAACATTCACCCTCATATATTTGGGCTTGGGACCAACAATGGTTGCAATAAAGCAAGCGCGGTGGAGTTAAATTTGTTTTTTGATTGACTGATGACAAAGTAAAAATTATTTTATATAATAATATCTTCTAATGATAACTTATTATTATTTCTAATGATATAAAATAACACATCAATTGATACTTAATAATGCTTCTAATGATATATTAAATAATATAGAAAAAAAGCTTTTGATGATACTTAATAATACTTGTCATGATTTTTATTTTATATGCAATAAGTTGTTATTATATGCAAAATGTATTGTATATGTAAAACTAATTTAAACAATAATACTTAATAATATCTTCAAACTTTAATAATTGAGTTATCTTTCAAGATGTATCACTGTCATAGTATCATCATATTCATTGACACTATGTTTTTCGGCATGTAACCAATCATGTGTACAAACTAAGGCCTCTACCATCGTTGATTTTACATAAGTCTTATGTGGGCCAAGTATCCTTCTTTCAATGCTAGAAATAACTAAAATATCATGAACTATATTTGATAAAATTGGATACTTCGTTGAAATTTTTTCCACCTAATTTAATATATCTAATATTGTAGATTGTTCTCTACGGTCTTCCAACTAATAATCCAATTCAGTTTTTCCTTAATTGCCACTTCTTTGTTGTTCTTTTTCTTTTAAATACCAAAAGTCTGACATATTACTTCTTTGTTCTACTTCGCTAAATTAAATTTATTACCTAATCTCTTATAATACTCCTAAAAAAATATTTCCAAAAAAGAGTTTTGTTTGTATGCATTTTATATATTCATTTAATGAATCTAATGTGTTAAAAATAATTAGACCATATATATAGTTATAATTGGTAGTTCAAATCATATATATAATTATATATTTTTCAAAATGAAGAAAAAATATGAGGGCTGAGCCTGGTATTCTCCTAGCCCGGCCCTCAAAATTAGAGGGTGTGCAAAAGTTTGTCCTAGCCTTGCGCTTGGGCTTTTCACAAAAATGAAAGCCCTCAACTTAAGGGCTTTTTCCAAGCTAGGCCAGGTGGGGCCTCCTTGTCAAAGGCCCAAATTGACAGGCCTAGACCTAGGAGATGAAGTAGCAGTTTCTGAGACTAGCCTTAGCGAGTGGGAGATGATACTACACTAGTTTCAGAAAACCGAATGGGTACTCAATGAGGGTCGAGTACTGATAAAAAAAAAAAAACAAAAAACAAAAAACCTCAATGGGGTTCAAGCTTGCTTGATTTGGTTGATCATGAAAGTTCATGATTGGATTGAATTCTGTCTTAAAAGGGGATAGGGGAGGTTTTGTCAGAATAATCTGAATTGTCTAAAAGTCTTTACACAGGCTTTATCTCTATCATGGCCTGCGTATGGTCCAGGTTTGGGATGTTGGCTTATCCTGGGGAATTTTTTTTGGAATGGTAAGATTTATTATTGAAAGGGTTAAAAACCCTTAAATGTACAAAAAATATAAGCAATCGTGTCTCAAAATGGAGACAGGAGCCTAAGCGGTAAGCCCACAACCCTGGCACAAGAAAGAAATGCAGATAATTCCTACATGCTGGGACAGATTGCAATCAACATCACATCATCAAATTTAGCTATTCTCCTGCATTGAAATGCATTGGAACATAGCTTACTCCGTTAATAATCTTAGCCAGGTGAATAGTAGAATTGGATAAGAAAGCAAATCGAGCATCTGGGTAATCTTGAATCTGTGGAATTGATATCTGCTGTGCCACTGGATAGGCCTTAGCCATTTGCTAATAAACTCGTTCTGGCTTGCCTGACTGAGCATAGCACTCAGCTTTGGAGCTCAGTGAGTTGGAACTGAATATTAGAAGGCCACATTATTCTGGTCCCTAGTTAGTCTAGTCCACACTACGTGATAAGCCCTGTGAATTAGAACCATCTCGAAAAATCTTGAGTTATTATTCTTTCATTATCACAGCGCCCAGTAGGTGTAGGCCTTAAGATTGACTACTCATCAAACATGGGATTTTATTTTTGTTTTGTTTTGTTCCCCTGAAGAAACATTTTACATTTGATCATTCTGGTGATGGTGGTACTCCAAATTTAGTGATGGTGGTACTCCAAATTTAATGTAATTTGCCTCGTTGAAAAAGGACATAGATCCTGAACTATTTGGATTTTAGTTTTGTGCTTCAATAATGGATATATTGTTTTGACTCCGGTGAGTTAGTCCTTTAAAAGTGATTATAAAGAAACTACGGTGGTGAAATTTGAGTCAGGTCTCAAATTAATGATTGCGCGCTCTAAATGCAAGTTAGTCCGTGATGTTAGTCATCTTTTTAAGTTTTGAAACGGCCTTAGTAAACTCTGCCCAAACTGCTGATTTTATTTATTGTCAAGAAAGTTCTAAAGTATTGCACCATAAATATTATATTACAGTTATTGTCAAAAAAATTGAAGGATTTTATTATCAGTAATTATGTCAAATTTCCTGCAACAAATGTCGCAAATGATAGCACGAAAACTCCTTCATTTGAGTAAATTTGATCTCACCTTCTAACAAAATTTCCTATGTGAAAGATGGATTACGGTACATATTAATGGACTCAAATCAGGTTTAAGTTACAATTGGGTGGATTGTGTTTGAACTAGTAATATTTAGGGAGGTCGACTCAATTCTTGGTCCAAGTGTCATTAGTACTTGTGGTTTTTGTCAGTTAATTGTTTAAAGGGAAATAATCCCATGAAAACTATTGAAAACTAGTTCTCACTACTGTTTTGTCAAAAGTCTAGGGAGAGCCTAGTTATTATCCAATTCAAATCTTGCAATACACATTGACCATTCCCTCTCTCTTCTTTGATAGTCACACGCCTTAAGTTTTAGTTAAATTTAAATTTACTGGACCATTGGATCAATTGTGTACCAATCTAAATAGCTTGGATTTGTGGGCCACGGATGAAGGGGTTAGGGAGATGATTATGGCTAAATTTGATATTTAGGGTTGTGCCACATAGCTCTTTCCACCGACTGTAGTACCATCTCCAAGTTTGGTCCACAAATGAGCTCAACAAAAAGTTATCATAGTAGGTGTGTGAGAATACTTCTTATAGGATTAAAGTCTTTAAAGGGAAATAATTCCATGAGAACTAATTCTCACTAGTGTTTTGTGAAAAGTCTAAGTAAGGCTTAGTTGTCACCTAATTTAAATCTTATAATATACGAGGACCCTCTCTTTATCACATGCTTTAGGTTTCTGTTAAATCCTAATTTATTAGATTGTTGGATAGATTGTGTACCAATTAAAATAAATTGAATTTGTGGGCCACGGATGAAGGGGTTCGGGGA
This sequence comes from Sextonia rubra, assembly GCA_037013555.1. Classification (NCBI taxonomy): domain Eukaryota; kingdom Viridiplantae; phylum Streptophyta; class Magnoliopsida; order Laurales; family Lauraceae; genus Sextonia; species Sextonia rubra. The sequence continues at coordinate 75,461,826 of JASUAD010000001.1, forward strand.
ATGATTGGGGCCAAACTTGGTATTTAGGGTTATTTTACATAAATCCTTTCACCTACTATAGTCTCATCTTCGAATGGGATTTACAAATGGGCCCAATAAAAAATTCTTACAAATGGTGTGTAAAAACCCTTCTTATAGGATTAAAGTCCCTGAAAGGAAATAATTCTATGAGAAGTAGTTCTCACTATTATTTTGTGAGAAGCCTGGGTAGGGTTCAGCTATTATCTAATTCAAATCTTGTAATATATATGAATTCTCCTGATAGTCATATGTCTTAAGTTTCGATTAAATCCGAATTTATTAGACTATGGGGATCGATTGGACTCTAATTTGAACGGATTGGGTTTGTGGGCCATGGATGAAGGGATTAGGGATATGATTGGGGCCAAATTTGATATTTAGAGCTGTTTTATATAGATTTTTTCGCCTACCATAGTCCTATCTCCGAGTGGGATCCACAAGTAGGCCTAATAAAAAGTTTTTATAGTAGGTGTGTGAGAACACTTCTCATAGAAGTAAAGTCCTTGAAGGAAAATAATTTTATAAAAATTAGTTTTCACCATTGTTTTATGAGAAGTCTAGGTAGGGTTCAATTATCACTCAATTTAAATCTTACAATATAGATGGATTTTTTCGATAGTCAAATGCCTTAAGTTTTGGTTAAATCTGAATTTAGTGGACGAGTGGATCGGCTGTGCACCAATTTGAATGGATTTGATTTGTGGGTCACGGATGAAGGGTTAAGGACATGATTCGGGCATAACTTGATATTTAGGATTGTCCTATATATATTCTTGTAGCCACCATGGTCCCATCTCCAAATGAAATTAACAAGTGGGCCCAATAAAAAGTTCTCATAGTATGTGTTTGAGAATATAGGATCAAAATCCTTTGTTTAAATAGATGCCTCTTAGTAACTTGTAACTTGGTCAAGATCCAAGGCGATGGTGAAGTAGATCTGAGTTGTAATTGTTTAGGGAAAAGGTTTATCTCCATCTGCTGGGGCTAGAAAGCTGTCTCCCTTCCACTATTTTGTCCCATTGAAAGCTATTTTCTTGGTTGCATGCCCGTCTTATGATGCATTAGAACCGTGTGAGTCATTATTTGAGGTCCATGAATAAAATAAAATTTAGCATGTGTAAACATCTCAGTAGAGAACATACAAGTGCTTTACTATGGGTTTGGATATCCATCCCTATATATATATATATACATACATATATATTTATATTCATTGTCAATGAGTCTTGAGACCCATTTGGGATCCTTGGACTCAACCGTCCATCTTATATGGGCCCAATAAAGTAACTCCATTCTCTATAGGCTCTTATCTCAGCAGATGGGACCCCTTCAAAGCCATGCACGCTGTACGTATGGTCCAACTAAGATGAAGATCCACTCAACAGAATGGGTCGATTATCCACGGACAAAATGTACGGGTTAATGAAGGGAGTTTTATATTGTGTCCTCCGTGGGAATGAGTTGACGGGTTTCTGTGGCTTTTGGGAAATATAAACTGATAATGATGAGGACGGTTTCAAAAAAAAAAAAAAAAAACGCTATATGGATATATTTACAGTAGGTATATTATGGAAGCTAATCTGACTGTGAGTGGTTTCCCCGGCAGGTGGGTGGTGTTACCGGTTCACTGATATGAAAGAAGAATTTCCTCCGAAAATTGGATTGCATTGCGTTCATATGCAATCATATAGTCATTCCCGTGGGCCGACATAATGCAATAATGCAAGCGTATCGGTGTACAGGGGCGCGTTATATATATATCTATATATATGTATATATATATATGAAAATTTTCAAACAAAGTCCCAAGGTTTTGCCTTATTTAAAAGAAGTACACAAGTTTCAAAATTTTTCAAATTATTCCTTAAGCTTTTTAAAAGTTTTCAATTAAGGACATTCGTTTATTTAAAGGTACTTCTTAGCGACTTTTTCTCTCAATTTTTTTGAAATACCAAATTACCAATCATTTAAAGTCTTGGCATGGTTTCAGGCACTACATGTTGGTGCAACTAATTACTATGGATACGTTAGTTGTCCTTGATCATTGTAAGGATGCCGGAGAAGAAAATAAAGAGAATATAGAGTAAAAGAATAATGAATCTATTTCAAAAAAGGATAATTTGGATATTTAAAAATTTTTTGAGGATAAAAAGTTGTCAGAAAATAGTTTTAAACTGATGGATGTCCTTAATTGAAACCTTTTTTAAAAAAACTTATGGGACTAATTTGAAAAGTTTTGAAACTTGTGTCCGTTTTTTAAATAATGAAAAACTTGAGGGCCTTATTTGAAGTTATCCCAAAAAATAAAGATGCTTCAAAAATATTTATCAAGTTTTTAAGTATGTTTTCAGATTCAATCTATTAGTGAGTAATAGTTCTCAGGGGTGTAGCAGTCAGGTGGGTTAGATTGATCAAATTTTGGCCCAACACTGCCTAGGAATTGCTCATAGGTTAAAACTTGGCAGAGGAAGATTTATCATTGAAGATTCAAGTATGAGGAAGGTTGCTCCCGCTGGACTTGTGTTCACCGCCAAAATCTTTGATCAGTGACCAAAACCAGCCCATGCAAAAAATTCTAAGGTCTCCCTCGAAACCCACTTGAAAACCTGTGTTTGCCTACAAAGTCCAACTACCTATTTTGATATGCCCTCTTCAAACAAAAATTCTGATTCTTATACTACATCTGGTATTAAATTATCCATATTTCTAGAATATGTGCCCTTCTTTGAGTGCTATTAAAGAATATATGAAGCATATTTTATACAATGGAGACTTCTACAATCCCTAGTCATGCATCTAGCCCATCCCATATTTTTTGGCAAGTCAATTGTCAAGTAACACCAGTATAGATCATGCAATTATTGAAAGATGTAAGACTTGGAGTTGGTCTATGAAAATTTCCTTGCTTTTGGATTTATTTTTGCCAAAAAATATTATAATTTGAAATTTTAGAATTTTGAGTTTATGTCTTGTATTTGGCTTCATCGGATTGGTCCATAGGGTTAGTCTTGGGTTGGGCGTTAGTCTTGGGTTGGGCGTTGGGTCAGAGGTATTTTAGTCTTTGTACTGGGAGCTTTCTTAGGGGCTAAGTAAAAGAGAGTTATATATATATATGATGTAATCTGTAACTCTAAATCTAAGTAGAAGAGTGTAGTAAAATAGTACAGTTCTCTTTTGGTAGTGGATATAAGCACATCGACGAACCACGTAAATCTCTCATGTGTGCGCTCTGGTATATTTGTCTCTTCTTGTGTGTGGTTTTAATTGTCAATCGTAGGTTATGCGCTTTCGCACGTTCACAATGTGTGGTATCAGATCCTAGGTTGTGGTATTGCGATCAATGGAGTTGGATCTTCTTGGAGGATCCAATTTTCTCGAGGTTCATTGCAAAGAAAATTGAAGATTGGTTGTGATCTCTGGGTGGGCCACACATTGCTAAAGGAAATCAGAAGAGAAGAGAGGGTCTTGTTTTTTGGTTCCTGGAAAACAAAGAGTTCATTCTCTATTGATTTGCTAGATTTTTTGGTTCTGGATTCGGTTGTCTCTGTCGGATTGAAGAAGAAGAACATCAGAGAGAAAGATTAGAGAAGGTTGTGTTCTCTGTTCTTTTTGCTCCGCTGCCGTTTGCGTGTACCATCATCGGAGAAGGAATTCGGATCCTTTGACGGGTTTAACGCCATTGCCACTCGCCGTAATTGTCTCTTGCAGTCCCTGTCACCTTCGCCAGTGCTTGTTGTCGTTTACCACGCCAGAGTCAAAGATGAAGAAGACAGAGGCTCTTCGTTCGTGCTAGCTATAGAACCCAATTGGTAAAGAATCTGGGTGAAGAAGAGGGAGAGATTTGGACCTAGGAGTCTGGGTCGGATCCAACTCGGGTCAAGGTCAGGTTAACCTGACCTGCGTACTAGCAGCCCAACCAAAGGGGGTTGTAGGTCGGGTAGGGTCGGGTTGATCTAATTGTTGAGCAGAGCCCAACTTGCTAGCAGGAGCAAAGCTGACGTCAGTAGGTATGGTCAAAGGTAGTTTGACCAGGTTCGACGACTAAAAAGTTTTTCTACGATATCTTGATCATCCGGTGTCTAATCGGATATCCGTTTGTGGCTATGCACTCATTTTGAACAGGTCTACATAGTGGAAGAGGGTGATTGGCTGTTTGATGGTCAACAAGGAGGTTTGACCAATCAGAGTGTAGAAACTTATTTCTGCGAAATTGGAATCATTCGGAGTCGGATTTTAGATTCGTTTCTTCCAGCGTGCTTGCCACTACCTGAGCCCCAGAATATGAGTATTAGGGTTAATCCTTTAAGCGTGACACATGTACTTCCATGTAATCCACACCCGGATCGGAGTCTAAGCTGAATTATACGAGGGATATTCACATTACTTATATGTGTGAGGTGCTTGTAACGAACATTTATCCAAGCATTAATCATGCGGAGGCCTATCAATATCACCTAAAATTTCTTTTACCAATAATTAACAAGCCTCAATATCAATCCATGAAAACAGCATACACTACAATGCCAATAAAAGGGGGAAACATACTATATGACATGAGAGAGATATATATATACACAATAGAGTTAAATAAGAGTGTCATACACTACACCTCGATAGTAATAAAAAGTTTATGGACAATAACAAAATGATATACATTGTCCTAAAAGGAGGGGGATCACAAACTATCATGGAATAAAATTAATGCAAGATGTCATGAACCCTATGTAATCCAAAATCTCTAAATAGATTGGCCTTATGATGATCGTTTCGCATTCCATAGGTGGATTAGTCAGATCGCTTCTGCTATTTACTCGTCAAGGTCTGAAGGGACCCTGAAAGCCTCCTCTGGAATCTTCTTGATTTTCGCAAGATCGAGATTGGAATTTGAGCCTGTAACACAATTAGACAACGTGTGAATAAGACTATTCAGCAAAGTATAAATATAATTAATGTAACATTCGTCGTATCTAAAAGAATCATTAACAAGAGATCATAGAGCTCAATTTTGTATACTAAGCATAATATGCATTGAATAAAGTATGTTATAAGAATCAAATGAAAGAAATACTTTACTAGTTGGCTATTACATTTGCTATATTCTCTCTCTAGACATCTTTGCATTGAAAACACAAAGGCCCCGGCCAAAGGTATGATTGGGTCTCTACGTTCATAAAGTCCGGAATCTCCAAAGGCACACTACAGCAACACCAAAGTCAACCCCGCCGAGTATTATAAGGCTGAAGCTTAATAGTGCAAGACCATTTCGAATCATATAATTGAAATTGAATAATTTGTGTAATTTGTTTCATTGTAACAATTTATTAGACATTCAGTTCATTCTTAATCAATTCAATATTGGCAATAGAGAAGCGTATGTTAATAAACATTTAAACAAAAGTTAATTCATAGGATGATCATTTCAAATTATTACAATAATAAAAAGCTAAAGATAATAATTCAATATACTATGCAATTCAAATTTTTAGAATCAAGGTAATTTATAAGCTAACTCTAATTTAGTCATCTATTTTTTCTAACCATGCATGATGATGTAATTTTAAGTTATTTGATACATAGTTGTCTCTATTTGATATTACATTACATAATGAGAGTGTATCATAGTCCCTTGAACCAACACTAATGGAGAGGTACTTAACAAATGGACAATATTATATGAATGAGTTTCAGTCCTCAAGATACTTCATGTTAAATAATTTTCCATTGGGCAAATGATTTGGATAAAAGATTCCAAGGAACTAAGGTCTAAAAGGTCTTCTCAAATATCCCTAATTTTTCTTAAATTTTAGGGTTTCTACGGCTTAGTTGTGAGTAGTCTACGGCTTAGCCATGACTTTAGAATTTTCCCCGCAAATACAGTTCAGCTGCGATTTAGTTACTGTATAGCCATAGTGCATTTCATGGCTTAGCCGTGAGGTTAATTGTGGAAGGAAAATTCTTGACTCTTTGTTTTTGTCGCTGGAATGCTAACTGTAGTGTATTTACAACTTAGTCGTAAGCTTTAGAATTGCTAAAGCTGTTTTAGTACAGAAGTTTCGTTTAGTACAAAACCTTTTCAACTTAGCTTTTTCTATGGTTTTCCTGCTTCAATTAATTGTTCTACATTTTCAAGTTCACATTTCATCATTCATTGAAGTGACCTCATCATGCATTAGAAGTGGGTAGAATAAAGATATAAGAGCTGAAAAATCACATTAGATCTCAATTAGCTTATACTTTCCTTAGATTTGTATTTAATTAACTCCTCCATCCCTTGGCTTAAATAAAGAAGAAGAACCCAATCCTTGACCTGAAGATGACATGCATGTAAAGAAGGATGAAGAAGATGAGTGCATATTTGATAAAAGAGTCTCCTTAACTCCATTAAACCACCGTGCTGTAGGTGAGTGCAAAGCCTTACCTTAAAAACTGATTTGGGAGAAGAGATACTTAGAGTCTACACTCCAAAGTTATGAGAAGAGGTAGAAGACAATGGAGGTAGAGATAGTGACCTTCAAATACACATGCAAGCTCCCTACACCTTAATCTTAAGAGGGAATGGTGATGGAAGGAAGAAAATGGAAGAGTTCAATAGCAGAGAGAAAAGAAGAGATTGAATGGAGTGGGGTGGTTCTTTTATACACCAAAATTTCTAGAGTTTATAAGAAAGTCCTATTTCTCCAATATATTCTCAATTTAAGTCAATTTAAACTCCACATGTTTCAAACGGAATCAAATGACTTAGAGCCAAATACAAATTTCGACGAACTCAATGAGATGAACGCGATGACTTCAATATGATGCATATATGACGTAAAACCATGAAATCTAAAATTACATAAAATGGCTTCATCTACTTAATTAATGTTACACTCGACCTAAACTATCTATCTATGATCTGAACTTGACCCATTAGACTCAATGAGACAAAAGTAAACTAAATCTAACCTCATTAAAGATTAAACGCCATTAGTCGCAATAATTCTATACTAACTAGCTAAACTAAATCTAACCTCATTAAAGATTAAACGCCATTAGTCGCAATAATTCTATACTAACTAGCTAATAATTTACTTATTTTGTAGTTAATCATGCTTAATTAGGATCGAAGTGTTACACCCTTTTTTACTTAGGATTCATTCAGTCCTCTGACTAAAACTTACTTGTATGAAGAGGTTAGGATTTGTCGGGCCATTTGTTCCTCAAGCTCCTATGTGGCTTCATCGGAGCCATGGTGCTCCCAAAGGACTTCCATCGTATGGTCCTTGTATGTACTATTTGCTCTTTTGTACACACGATATGGAGTGGATGCTCAATATATGACTCATCCGGTTTAATTTGAATATCATTATACCGAATGACGTGGGTAGGATCTCTAACATACTTGAGAAGCATCGAAACATGAAACACATCATGAACTCTGGAGAACTCTACAGGAAGTACTAATCTGTAGGCTAAATCACTAACTCGGCTCTTGATTTCAAACGGGCTTACATATCTCAGAGCTAACTTACCTTTCTGGCTAAAACGAATTGTACCTTTCATAGGAGAGATCTTTAAAAAACACCCAATCACAAATCTGGAATTCCAAGCCTTTTCTACGAGTATCTGCATAACTTTTTGTCTTGAACGAGCAACTTTCAAATTTTCTACCACTTTTTTGCACCTTCTCAGTAGTTTTTACAAACTGGATTTCAACATTTATGTCCGTACAATGCTTCAAATGGAGCCATGCCAATGCACTCATGAAAACTATTGTTATTTGCAAATTCATACAATGATAGGTGTTTATCCCATTCCTTATCAAAATTTAGGACATAAGCATGCAACATATCTTCCAATGTTTGAATAGTGTGTTGAGACTGTCTATCAGTCTGCAGATGGTATGTGGTACTGAAATTAAGTTTGGTACCCAAAACTTCTTCAAAAGCCTTCAAAAAAGAAGATACAAATTTGCTGTTACGATCTAAAACTATAGATACTGGTGTACTATATAGCCTTGTAATCTCATCCACAAACTTCTTCACCATCTCAGAGAATGTTATGCCCTTCTTGAAAGGAATAAAGTGAGCTGACTTTGTTAGTCTATCAATAATCACTCAAATTGCATTATTCGTTTTGCTAGTTGTGAGTAAACTAGACACGAAATCCATAGTAATATATTCCCATTTCCACTTAGGAATATGCAATGGATCTAAGGAACTGGGAGGTCTCTGATGATCGGCTTTCACATTCTGACAAGTAAGGCATCTAGCTACAAATCATGCTATTTCCTTCTTCATGTTTTTTCACAAAAAAATGATCCTTAAGATTTCCGTATATCTTTCTGTTACCAGGATGCATCGCATATCTAGCATAATGCGCATCTGTCATAATGCTCTCTTTCATGCCATTAAGTGTTAGTATACACAATCTGTTCCTAAAATAAAACACACCATCTTCTAAACAAAAATTTGTTCTCTTAGCGATATGATCTTTAATTTTTACTAGATTAGGATCCTCAAATTGTCTATCTTTGTTTGATTGAATTATTTTAGGCTAAAAGGTACTCGTACTTGCAAACATCACTAAGTTATCTACCAATTCCACTTCAACTGGCATGCCTTTAAATTCATCTTGTATGAACAGTGTTGTGCTTAACAAGGCACTTAGATTTGCTATCTTCTAGCTTAGGCCATCTGCCGCGACATTCTTTTTTCTTGGATAATACTTGATAGGGTAGTCATAATTCTTAATGAATTTAAGTTATCTTCGTTGCCTCACATTTAAGTCATGCTGTTCATAAAGATATTGCAAACTATGATGATCTGATGAACTTCAAACTTCTTACCATACAAGTAATGTCACCGAAGTTTCAAGGCGAATACTATAGTTGCTAATTCCAGCTCATGCGTGGCATAGTTTTTTTCATCCTTATTTAGTTGTCTAGAGCCATAAGCAATCACTTTACCATTTTGCATCAACAAACACCTAAATCTAACTCTAGAAGCGTCTGAATAAATCACGAATCCTCCAATACCATCAGGTAGTGTTAATACTGAGACGGTAGTTAACTTTTCCTTTAAAGTTCTAAAACTTGGCTCACATTCTTCACTCTAAACAAATGGCACGTTCTTCTGAGTCAGCTTTGTCAATGGGGCAGATATTTTCAAGAAGTCTTGCACAAATCTTCTGCAATAACCTGCAAATTCAAGGAAACTTCTAACCTTTGTCACATTCTTTAGACTTTGTCAATTTATAACTGCCTTAACCTTTGTTGGATTGACGGCCAATCCATTTCGTGAAATGATATATCTTAAAAAAGCTACATGCTCAAGTCAGAAATCACATTTCTCTAATTTTGTATATAATTGATGTTCTCTTAACAACTGTAGTGATTTCCTTAAATGGTTTGCATGCGCCTCTACTGTCTTAGAGTATACTAAGATATCATCAATAAAATCTACAATGAATTGGTTCAAGAAAGGAGTAAAGATCCTATTCATCAAAGCCATAAATACAACAGGTGCGCTTGTCAAACTAAAAGCATCACGAGAAATTCATAATGACTATATCTTATTCAAAAAGCTGCTTCTGCAATATCATCCTCCTTAACCCTCAACCGATGATAACCAGATATCAGATCTATTTTCGAAAAATATGTAGTACCGTGGAGTTGATCAAACAACTCATCAATACGCAGTAGTGGGTACTTGTTCTTGATAGTTATCTTGTTCAATTGCCGATAGTCGATATACATTCTAAGAGTACCGTCTTTTTTTTTTCATAAACAACACCGGGGCTTCCTACGGTGGCACACTAGGGCATATGAGACCCTTATCAATTAGATTCTGTAACTATTTCTTCAGTTCTTGTAACTCTACAGGAGCCATTGTATATGGGGCTTTACTAATTGGAGCTTTCCCGGGCATAAGATTAATAGAGAAGTCAACTTCTCTAATTGGAGGTAAATAGAAACTTTGTTAGGGAATACGTCTAGAAATTCATGAATGATGTGGATTTCCTTGAGTTTCTTTAGCTGCTGCTTTTCAGAGAAAAAGACAATGAAGCTTTTACATCCCTTGCGTATTATTCTATCCGTTACCTAGATTGAAGTTAATCGTCTTGTTGTAACAGTCTACACAGGCATGATATCTCACCAGCCAATCTATACCAACGATGACGTTGAAATCTAATATAGATAATAGAATAAAGTCAACTAGGATTTGACAACCCTCGATTCGAACATCACATTGGGAGTAGTATAGAGTACATTCCACTCTCTTGCCTATAAGATTAGACACCGACAATACATATGGTAGCTACTTAGATTGCTTCTGTAACTTAACAGCAAAATGAGGTGCTATTTATCAAACGCGTAGAACCCGAATCAAATAGTGCTTGTCCTTCCTCATTAGTTATAGAGATGATACCTTCTACTACATCAGCATCCTCAGTACTTTCATGAGTAGTGGCATAAGCATGAGCATTGTAAGGATTCTGCTTCTGACCTTGATGTTGTTGCTGTTGGTTGCCTTGGGGAGTGGGTAGAGTAGACCGTTGCTGTTGATTAGGCTTGTATCTTGGACACTGAGCCATCTAATGCTCCATGGAGCCATAGATTAAACAAGCTCCCGTATTTCTCCATCATGCCTCAGTCATATGAGGCTTCCCACAAGAACCACACTTCACATTCGATTTACCAAGACTACCTTGACCGCCCTTCAACATCTTCTGAGCTTTCCCCTTGCCACTGAATGATATGTTTCTCTTGGGTTCTATAGCTTTTTCTCGCGGGCATTAGCCTTCGCGGAGTAAGCTCCATCTACTGCATCGTCAAAGGTAGTTGGCCTCTGAAGAGCTATAATATAATCCTTGTACATCGAATTAAGGCCAATGATAAATCCATTGACTTTCTTCTCTTTTGTATTGATCATATCTTTTGCATATTGGGATAGCTAGGTAAAAGTGTATACATATGATGCCATAGACATCTGTTGCTGTTGCAATGCTATGAATTCAACTTCTTTTTCCCTTTGAATATGTGCAGGAATGAGCTTTCGTTTAAACTATTTCTTGAATGTTTCCCAAACAATAGCGCCAAGCATATACGTACAAGAATCCCAACGCTTTTCCACCAAGTTTTAGCCACTCCATGAAATATGGAAGCAGTGAGCAAGGTTTTCTGCCTATTAGTGCAAACCACTGTATTAAACATATTATCTATATGCTCTAGCCATTCATCTGCTTGTAAAAGCATCTTTTTTGCCATGGAATTCCGTAGCCTCACACTTCCTGAACTTTTGATATAAAGCATTTGGATCATTCTCTTTCGGTTGAAATACCAATTGTTGCTCTACATGAGGTTGAACTTGGGGCTGACCCTATCTTTCAATAATAGCAGTCATCTGTGCTTGTAGAGTATGTGTAGCTTGCATTTGTGCTTGTATAGATTAGGACTGCACTTGTATAGCTTGTATGACTATTATAAACCGGTCTTCCGTATTCTGAGGTGGCGGTGGAGGAGCAGATTCGATAGTTTCTTTAAATGGGTTCACGTTAGCCTCGTTGTTGTTGTTGTTTGTACCCGATCTTAAAGCCATTTCCTGCAAAACGAAATCAATCATGAATTAAGAATACCCATCTTGTCCCCCATACCAAATCAAGTAATTAGACTATAGAGGCAAATATTTGATATTCGCATTAATGCTATCATTTTCTTTCTGTGTTCCTACATTTCTAAGTTCTCTAAATGAGTATTTCATACTTTGATACCATATTAATACATATGTCACAACTTGAATACGGGTATTAGGGTTAATCCCATAAGCGTGAGACATGTAAGCGTCACGCACGTACTTCCGTGTAATCCACACCTAGATCGGAGTTTAAACTAAATTACACAAGGGATATTCACATTACTTATACATATGAGGTGCTTATAACGGATATTTGTCCAAGTATTAATCATGCGGAGGCTTATTAATATTACCTAAAATTTCTTTTACTAATGATCAACAAGCCTCAATATTAATCCATGAAACCAGCATGCACCACAATGCCAATAAAAAGGGGAAACATACTATATGACATGAGATATATATATATGTGTGTGTGTGTGTGTAAAAGACTTAAACAAGAGAATTATAACACGATACCTCAAAAGTAATAAAAAGTTTATATATATATATAAAAGAGTTAAACAAGGGTGTCTACAAAGTTTATGGCAATAACAAAATGATATATATTGTCCCAAAAGAAGAGGGATCACGAACTATGCATGGAACAAAACTAATGCAAGATGTCATGAACCCTATGTAATCCAAAATCTCAAAATAGATTAGCCTTATGATGATTGTGTCTCGTTTCACAGGTGGATCAGTCAGATAACTTCTGTTGTCTGCTCATCGAGGCCTGAAGCGACCCCGAAGGCCTCCTTTGGAGTGTCCTTGATTTTTGCAAGATTGGGACTGGGATCTGAGCCTGTAACACCATTTAACATGTGAATAAGGCTATTCAGCAAAGTATAAGCATAATTAAAGAAACACGCTTTGTATCTAAAAGAATCATTAGCTAGAGATCATAGAGATCAATTTTGTATATTAAGCATATTGTGCATTGAATAAAGAATGATATAAGAATCAAATGAAAAAAATACTTTACTCTTTGGCTATTACATTTGTTATATTCTACTTCTATGGATCTTTGCATTGAGAACACTAACGCCCCACCCAAAGGTATGATTGGGTTTTTATGTTCATGAAGTCCGGAAGCTCCAAAGGCACATTGCAGCTGCACCATAACTATCTACTATACCAAATTTAATCCCGCCGAGTATCATAAGGCTGAAGTTGAGTAGTGCTAGACCATTTTTGAATTATATAATTTAAATTGAGTAATTCGTGCAATTCGTTTCATTGTAACAATTGATTACGTGTTTAATTCATTCTCACTCAATTCAATATTGGCAACAGGGAAACGTATGTTAATAAACATTTAAATAAAAGTCAATTCATATAATGATCATTTTAAATCATTTCAATAATAAAAAGTTAACAACGATAATTCAATATGATATGTAATTCAAATTTGTAGAATCAAGGTAATTTATAAGTGAACCTTAATCTAGTCATCTATTGTTTTTAACCATGCATGATGATGTAGTTTTAAGTTATCTAATACACAGTTATCTCTATTTGATGTTACATTACGTAATGAAAAGTATATCAGAGTTCTTTAAACCAACACCCATGGGGAGGTGCTTAACAAATGGATAATATTACATGAATGAGTCTCAGCCCTCAAAATGCTTCATGTTAAGTAATTTTCTATTGGGTCAATGATTTGGATAAAGGATTCTAATGAACTAAGGTCCTATAAGGTCTTCTCAAATGTCCCCAATTTTCCTTAAATTTCAGGGTTCTTACGGCTTAGTGTGAATAATCCACGGCTTAGCCGTGACTTTAGAATATTCCCTGTAGATACGGTTTAGTCGTGATTTGGCCTACGGCTTAGCTACGGCTTGGCTATGGCTTAGTCGTAATGCATTTCACGGTTTAGCCGCAAAGTTAGCCTTAGAAGGAAAATTCCTAACTCTTTGTTTTTGCCTCTAGAAAGTTAGCTGTAGTGTACTTACGGCTTAGTCGTAAGCTTCAAAATTGCTGAAGCTGTTTGAGTACAAAAGTTTAGTTTAGTACAGAACCTTTTTAACTTAGTTTCACTTTGGTTTCCTTGCTCCAATTAATTATTCTCCATTTCCAAGCTCACATTTCATCATTCATTGAAGTGACCTCATCATGCATTAAAAGTGGGTAGAATAAAGATATAAGGGCTGAAAACCACATTAAAGCTCAATAAATGTATAAGAATCATAATTTACCAGTATGCATTTAACATTAATTACCTTATGTTTGCCTTAGATTTGTATTTAGATTTGTATTCAATTCACTGTTTATTCCCTTGGCTCAAATAAAAAAAGAAGAATAAAATTCTTAACCCTAAGATGACATGCATGTAAAGAAGAATGAAGGAGATGGGTGCATGCTTAATAAAAGAGTCTCCTTGACTCCGTTAAACAACAGTTTTGTAGGTGAGTGCAAAGCTTTACCTTAAAAACTGATTTGGGAGAGGAGATGCTTAGACTCTACACTCCAAAGATATGAGAAGAGGTGGAAGACAATGGAGGTGGAGATGGTGATCTCCAAATACACATGTAAGCTCCCTACACCTTAATCTGAAGAGGGAATGGTGATGGATGGAAGAAAATTTAAGAGTTCAGTAGCAGAGAGAAGAGAAGAGATCGAATGGAGTGGGTTGGTTTTTTTATATATTGAAATTTCTTGAGTTTATAAGAAGTCCTATATCTCTAATATATTCTCATTTTGAGTCAACTCAAACTCCATATGCTTCAAATGGAATCAAATGACTTGGAGCCAAATACAAATTTCGACGAACTCAATGAGACGAACGCAATGATATCAATATGATGCATGTATGACGTAAAACCATGAAATTTAAAATTACGAAAAAGGGCTTTATCTACCTAATTAAGGTTAAACTCGAACCAAGCTACTTATCTATGATTCGAACTTGACCCATTAGACTCAATGAGACAAAAGTAAACTAAATCTAATCTGATTAAAGATTAAACACCGTTAATCGCAATAATTCTATATTAAATAGTTAATAACTTACTTAATTAGTTGCTAATTATGCTTAATTGGGATCAAAGTGTTACAGTGCTCGTGGTGATGAGATCTACAGCGTGGTGAAGAAATTTTGCAGGAATGGAAGCAAAATTTGAAGTTGAAAATTTTAATAGCGAGAATGATTTCAGCTTGTTGTACATGAATATTAATGCTTTATTGGTTCAGAAGGGATTGCAGAAAGCATTAAAGGGAAAGAATGCCCTTCTTGCGACAATGTTTGAAAATGAGATGGAGCATATGCTGGAGAAGGCATATGGAGCATTTTATTATGCTTGAGCGATGTAGTGCTGCGAAAAGTTGCTTAACAAAAAACCGCTATTGGGTTGTGGTTGAGATTGGAGAATCTGTACATGACTAAGTCTCTGATAAACCGTTTGTACTTGAAGAAACGGTTGTTCACTTTTTAGTAGCAGGAAGGTATGCCCCTTGATACCCATCTTGATGCATTTAATAAAACTATCATGGATCTGAAAAATAGTGATATTTCAATTGATGATGAGGACAAGTTATTATGCTGTTATGTTTTTTACTACCCTTGTATGAGCATTTTGTTGATACCATAATGTATGGTAGAGATACTTTTTCAAAAGAAGATGTAGAGGTGGCCTTGAACTTTAATGAGTTGAAGAAAAAGGTTGTGTCTAAAAACAATAATAAATCGGGTGAGGGCTTGGTCGTAAGAGGAAGAACAAAAGATTCCAGTAACAGGGGCAAACATAGATCCAAGTCTAAATCTAACAGGAAGAACATTGAATGTTATTTACCATAAGAAATGGCATATTCGAAAGAACCATCTTGACAAGCAGAGGAAAGGGAAAGAAATAGAAGATTTCTCCTTTGATGATTTGCTCAGTAGTACAGAGGGAAGATATAGTTTTGATGTCGATAGTGCATTTTCTGTGATTACAAATGGTATTCATCATTAGGATGAATAGATTCTTGATTCTGGATGTTCCTATCATATATGTCTTAATAGGGACTGGTTTACCACTTATCATAAGATCAACGGTGGTAGTGTCTTAAGGGGCAATAATGTTGCATGTAAGACGGTTAGATTTGAAACAATTAGAATAAAGATGTATGATGAAATTGTCAGAATATTGGCAAATGTTTGGTATGTCCCTAATCTGAAAAAGAATTTTATTTCTTTGGTTGCCTTGGACTTTGACGGTTATAAATTCCCAGCTAAAGGTACAGTCATGAAGATTGTGAATGGTGCTCTATTTCTTATGAGAGGCAATAGAGTTGGAAACTTGTATATTTTATTTGGAAATACTATTTTAAGTGGACTTGTAGTGTCTTTATTAGATGGCCATGAATCTGTCTCAACGCGTTTATGGCACTTGCATATGGGTCATATAAGTGAGAAGGGTTTGACAATGTTAAGCAAGTGGAATTTGCTATGTGGAACGAGGACATGCAAGTTGAATTTTTGTGTATTCAGAAAACACCGCAGGGTAAGTTTTAGAATGGGTATTCATCACACGAAAGGTATCATTAACTACTTTCATTTAGATGTGTTGGGTCCTTCTAAGGCTTATTCCAAGGGTGGGTCCCAGTGTATGTTGACTTTTATTCATGATTGTTTAAGGAAAGTTTGGGTTTATACACTCAGGATGAATGATCAGACCTTTGAAACATTTAAGCAATGGAAGACAATGGTTGAAAAACAGATCGGCAGGAAGGTAAGGAAGTTGAGGACAGATAATGGCAATAAGTACAGATCCAATGAGTTTAAGAACTATTGCAAGGATGGAGACATAGTTAGGCATTACACCACCACAGGAATTTCATAGTAAAATGAAGTTGCAGAGAGGATGAATAGAATGATCTTGGAAAGAGCTCATTATATGTTGTTTATTATAGAATTGTCTAAAGACTTTTGGGCTGATGTAGTACAGTTGTAGGCTGCTTGGTTAATAGGTCTCTACGTCAGGGATTGGTTTTAAAACACCAAAAGAAATGTGGTGAGGTAATTCAGCTGATTATTCTAACTTGAGGGTTTTCAGTTGTCCAGCTTATATTCGTGTGAAAACCGATAAGTTAGAACCAAGGGTTGTAAAGTACATCTTGGTTGGATATGCTTATAGGGTGAAAGGATACAGGTTGTGGTGTAACAATCGGGATTTACCCAGATTTATTATTAATAAGAATGTTACATTTTATGAGGATGCTTTACTCGATGTGAGAAAGCAGGTGGAGAATACAAAAGTAGGTAGCAGCAATGGCACCATTCAAGTAGAGTCAGACATCTCGGTTTAGAAGGAGAGTGCATCCAACTTCTCCCGGAATACTGAGGATAGTCAGATTGAGCAGTATACATGTAGACCCTAGGAAGTGAGGAAGCCACCGGTTAGATACGGTTTCGAGGATATGTTGGTAACATATGATGTGGGTATATGTTTATTGACAATTGAGCTATCCACGTATGTGAAGTTAGTGGAATGGTAGAAAAGTGGTCAACCGGCAACAATCATAGATAAAGAGATGGAGTCTCTTGATGATGACAATTAGGCTATTAGATGCAAGGGGGTCTACGAGGATAAAGAAGGAACTCCCATGTAGGTGGAATGAAGTTTTAGCTTTCTGATCATGTATGCAATTTAAAGAAATCATTGTACGGGTCAAAGCATGCTTCTGAACAATTGTACAAGCGATTTGGGATATTCATGATGAAACTGGTTAAGGACAAGTTTAAGTCTTGCTTACACTTGATCCGTGTTCACTCACCATTGAGGAGTGAAGACTGTGCCTAGTGACAGTGGGCACAGGGACATATCTTTCAGCGAGGTACGTGGAGTTGAAAACATTGTCGGTTTTTCTTTTGGTGGCTCGAGTTCTACGGAATCCAAGCCAAAGTAGAGATTGTTAGTTTTATGTCTTGTATTCTGGGTTCACCGGATTGGTCCATAGGGTTAGTCTTGGAATGGGCTTTAGGTTTGAGGTATTTTGGTCTTTGTTCCAGGCTTTCTTAGGGGCTAAGAAAGAGAGTGTTATATATATGATGTAACCTGTAATCCTAAATTTAAGCAGAATAGTGCAGTAAAAGAGTGGAGTTCTTTTTTTGCTGTGGATGTACGCACATCGCCGAACTACGTAAATCTTGTGTGTGTGCTCTTGTATGCTTATCTTTTCTTGTGTGTGGCTTTGATTATTAATCATAGGTTACATGCTTTTGCACATGCACAACATAGAATAAGCCATTTCGTTTGAATGAATAACAGGATTTTCATGTGTAGTAAAGCAGCCATCTTTATCATGCAGTCAAATGCTACAAGGAATCCCTACTAATGTATTTAATTAAGACAAAATTCACCCGTTCCATAGTTCCACTTTCATAGATTTTCACACAATTTGAGCAATCTCTGGACAATGTAAAGCTCCTCATAAATACAGTCCGAGGCTTTAACTATGAACATTACTTTTCGACATTTTGCCGTCGGCTGATTTTATTTTTTGGACTTGGTTCATGTTATAGACGAACAATTCGACCAGATTTTGCAGAGGCAATGGTTCCTGGGCAACATTTGAAGGAGGCCAGATCCCCCTGCCGCACGTTGTAGACGATTCCTGTGAATGGGGCAAGCCCACATCGCCACGTCAAATGACATTAGAACTAGTGTCCTGCAGCAATCGGTTGCATGTGGTAGCTACTGAATTCGGGTCATGGCTTAAAATGAAGGGTAATTTTAATATTTTAAAAAAAATTAAAAAAAAGTTTCCAAAATAAATTGTTGGATGTCCTTAATTCAAAGTTTATTGAAAAGCTTAGAGACTAATTTGAAAAATTTTGAAACTTTTGTCTTTTTTTGAAATAAAATAAAAAATTAAGGCCTTATTTGAAAATTTACCAGATTTTATTTTTGTTTGAGGGTGTAAGTGCTGTTTTTTTGACAGGGGAATGGGCTGTCTAGCCGATAGCCCACGTTGGGCTTTTCCAGGTCCATGGTGGTGACTGCCCAAAACCTTATACCTAGGTCACCGTTGCGTGGTCGTAATGTAGGAGTTGGTATGAATTTTTTTTATCGGTACAATTATTAGTGAGGTAGAGATTAACCTATAACCCTGGCTTCGGATTGATCTGCACCATTCCCATCCCAAAAAAAAAAAAAAAAAAAAAATATAAGAAAAATACAAACTTAGATCATTCCAGGGAACCCGATACCTCCATTGGATCTTCGATGGATCAAAACCTCTAAATGCCAATTTGATTAATAATTTATGGACGTCCTAACACAATCCCTAATGCCCAGTATATAGGGTTATAATTGCCAATAATGAAATCAGCAGAGGCTAATGTAATTAATTGCTAGAATAGAAAGAGGAACATATAGAAATTAAATAATGGAGAGATTTTGGAGGATCGTTAATGTCCACTTCCCGTAAAAGTGACCTCGTCCTTAAGGCTAAAAATTGTATAACATCATTAATTTTGCAGAGATAAACGACAATTGAACCATGCTTGTTGGGTCATTATTGATCAAAGACTATGCACGGGGCTATTATATATCAGGAAAAACTTAGCAACACTAAATTGAGTATGTTGCCACTTTACAAAATCTATGTAGCGAGCTTCCCGGAATCCACTCAGTTCAGTGGCAATACTCATCCAAAGTTCATGGCTTGGCGATCTGAAACGACTTAAACTTCAAGAAAAGTAACCGCAATGTATGGATTTTGAAAAGTGGATAATCTCCATTATTTAAAGTGATAAAAGCTATATAGACTAAATGGATAATCCATGATATTACATACTCAGTACAAGAATAATAAGTTAGCTGTGCCACTATTTGAACCATCATCGATTGTCGCACTAAAATATCATTATTGTTAGAATTGTAATAGGATTTTGAGTTTTTATGACTTGTATTACAATTGAAAGTATTGGCTAAATCATAGATTGAACAAAACTCTAGTTCTACTCATAGTTGAATTTCTCTTTATTTAAGATTAAAAGTTTGAAGAGGTTAAAAAGTCCCAAAACAGCTAAATTAAAGTGTTTTTCTAAGGATAATATGGATTACAAATGTTATATCTCACAAACAGAACATTAGATATAAGCAAGCTACCTACAGTTGGAAAGATCGTTTCAAGTAGATAGCCGTAGGTTTCAAGATTATGTCAATCGGAGCTAAAATGACAAAGTTATGACCTTGGAATATTTGAAGAAATTGCTATGCAAAATTACAAAGCTACTATTGTGTGAATTTTTATTTCTATTTTAAGTGAGACTTTCCTATTTTGTGCCAATCTCTATTCTGGTTGGATTACCATAATGAGGCATGGATTTAGGGTTATAAAAAAGGGGTTTTCTCTTAACCTTAGGACAAAGATCTCATTATTCTAAGTAGACAATATATTTTATAGATAATCTCTTTTAGAGCTTTCTTTGGAGAGTTGAAGGGCTAAAGTTTTGATCTCGAGATTCTTATCTTCTGTATATCTTTTTGTGGAAGATCAACTTTTAAGTGTAGAAAATATGAGAAGTCAAGCTAACAACTAGAAAGCGTCATGTTGATTGGATTTTTAGTAGGCAACGACTAGCAGTCGTTGTAGGGTGATTCTTTAGAAGAGGTTGACGCTATAGAGTTATGCGGATATCTGTAAGTAGCTTGTAACTGTGTGATAATTTATAGTGTTTAGTTATCAGTTCAACACGAACTTGTGGTTTTTTCCTGGGTTGTGTTTCTACATAAAAACTCGTGTTTTCTTATAGTGTGTGCTTTTATGTTGATTTGCTTATTTTATTTCCACTGTGTAGTTGGTTATTTGTACATATATTGTTGATGTTGATTATGTTGATCCATTCTAGAGGCTCTGCCAAAACCTTTAACCATAACTTTACAAAGAAGAAAAAGAGATACAACATATTTATGTTTGTTATAGGAAAACTTAATATACGTCAAATCAAATGTTTGGCCATTTTATTTTTCATTTGAAAAAGAAGGATGAGCAGAACCATTGAATAGTTTGTCTATTTGAGTGGCATCAATTTACATGAGGTGCTCAAACAGACACAGATGCGGGTCCATACCCATCGTGGGAGTTCCTTATATAGTGTAATTTTCCATGAATAGTGAGTTCCTAGATTTGGATTGATAAAAATAGTGACATCAGCTAATAACGCATGTAGGTGAGACATGAGGCACAATTGGATCTAGAAGTAATCTGATGCAAGCCTTTGACTAATAAGGTCCAGTAGAGTAGAGAAGATTAGTTCCTATTCCTATTAGTAGTTGCTTTCTTAGTTATCCATGATTCTTTAATATTTAGAAATTCCTATTATGTTTGGTTTAGGATTCCTTATTTGATTTGAATTGGGTTATTTTTTTAGTTAGAAAGTATCTTAGTTATAACTAAAGATGTAGTCTCTTATCATGAGATATATAACATTGGTATTGAATAAGAATTTGAGTTCTTTCTTAGTTGAAGTTAATTTGTTGTCTTTGGTGAGGTACCTAGACATCCAATCTTTAAGCCTTTTGGCTTGGAGATCAACCCGTTGGCTATTTTTCTTCTGTGCACTACTTCAATTGATATCAAAGCAAAGATCTAATCTTAGATTACTGCTTTGATCGCTGATCTGAGGTAACTTGGGTAGTCGATTTTGTTTCACCATTCCATCATCATCATCATCATTATCCACCGAATCCCACCACCGAAACCCACCCCACAATTGAATCCAAACAAAAACACCTTCTTGACACTAGAACTTCCCTAACTCCAGAACCAATCCCAATTGACCCATTCCCTCATCCCGACAGCCACAACCCACGTCCTCGACAGATCCCATACATTCTTTTAGGTGGAAGGGATAAGTGGTGGATCTCCTTCACTGCATTCATTAACATCCTCTTTGGCAATTTCTACCACCCCATCAAACCCTCATGTTCTCTTTATGCAACAATTTGAAATGGAAAGAAAACACCAAGGAGTTATTTATGCTCTTGTTTCAAAAGAAATCAAAGTGGCAAATGATAAACAACAGGTTTCTACACCACCAGAGATCAAGTCATTGCTCAATGATTTTCAAGACATCATTCCAGCAGTGCTTCCTAATGAACTACCTTCTTTGCAGGACATACATCATGCCATTGATTTAGTTCTCGAGTCTGCTTTTCCTAATTTACTTGCTTATCACATGAGCCCCATTGAGTCTGTAGAATTACGAAGATAGGTTAAAGACTTACTTTAGAAGGGTTAAATCCACGAAAGCATGAGTCCTTGCGAAGTTCCAGCCATCTTAATAACAAAGAAAGATAATTCTTGGCGAATGTGCGTCTCTAGCCGAGCAATCACCAAGATCACCACCAAATATCGGTTTTTTGATTCTTCGAGTGGACGACATGCTTGATATAACGGCTAGATCATCTGTCTTCTCCAAGATTGATTTCAGGAGCAAATCTCATCAAATTTGTATTCGGCCAGGAGATGAATGAAAGATGGTATTCAAGACCAAAGATGGATTATACGAATGGTTAGTCTTGCCGTTCAGTTTATCTAATGCTCCTAGCACTTTTATGAGAGTAATGACTTAACTTCTATGATCTTTTCTTGGCAAATTTGTTATGGTATATTTTGATGAGATCTTGATCTTCAACAAATCAAAAGAAGCTCATCTCGACCATCTGAGGTATGTCATACGTGCACTTCGTAAAGAAAAATTTTACATTAATTTGGAGAAGTGTACATTTTTTAGTTCCAAAATTATATTTTTGGGCTTTGTTATTTCGGTCCGAGGTGTTGAAGCTGATCTAGATAAAATCAAAGCAATCACTGATTGACTTATTCCCACTTCTATACATGAGGTAAACAGCTTTCATGGATTGGCTATCTTTTATAAGAGGTTCATTTATAATTTCAGTATCATTATAATCCCTATAACTAATTGCATGAAAATAGGAGAATTCACTTGGACAAATGCCGCTTCTGAGCATTTGAATAGATTAGGTAGAAAATGACAAAGACATTGGTTTTAAAACTTCCAAACATTGAAAAGGTCATTGATGTTAGTTGTAATGCTTCCCACGTCGGTATTGGCGGAGTCTTGAGTCAAGATAGTCATCCAGTTGCTTACTTTAGTGAGAAGTTAAATGACTACCGTAAGAACTATATGGTTTATGATTTGGAATATTATTCAAGCTCTTCATTATTGTCGTCATTATCTAATTAAGAAAGAGTTTGTCTTATACTCTGACAATGAAGCATTACAACATCTAAATTCTCAAAAGAAGATGAGCACTAATCGTGTCAAATGGAGTGCATACTTACAGGAGTTTTGTTTTGTTCTGCGTCATAAATCTGGCAAGGACAATAATAAAGTCGTAGATGCTTTGAGCCGTTGAACTTACATATTTATGACAATTTTCATCAATGTTCCCGGCTTTAAAGAAATATGTAAAGAGTACGCAGCTGATCGTGTCTTTGGTCGAATTTATACATATCTTCTAAATGGTGAGTTTTCTGAACATTCAAAGTTTTTCATTTATGATGATTATCTTTTTCATGAAAATCAGTTATGTTTACCAGCTACATCTATCCTTGAGTTTGTGATACGTGAATTACATCGTAGTGGATGTAGTGGACATTTTGGGTGTGATAAAGCATTGGCTATTGTGGAAGACTTTTTCTTTTGGCAACACTTAAAAACAAATGTTGTCCGAATTTGTGAATTATGTAGAGAATGTCAACTTGCAAAGGGTCAAAAGAAGGACACAAGTTTGTATTAGCCCCTTCCTTTCCACATGTGCCTTGTCAAGATTTAAGCATGGATTTTGTCTTGGGCTTACCCAAAACAGCGAGCAAGATAGATTCTCTATTTGTTGTTATGGATTATTTTTAAAAAATGGCACATTTTATCTATTATTCTCACACAGTAAATGTCAAGAAAACTGCTACTCTTTTTTCTAAAGAGGTTGTTCATTTGCATGGCCCTTTTCAAGACAATAGTGTCTAACAAAGATACGAAGTTCATGTGTTTCTTCTGGAAGGCTTTATAGCACATGATATGCACAAAACTCTAATACTCAAGTGCATATCATCCGCAAACTAGTGGCCAAACAGAAGTTGTCAATCGTAATTTGGGAAAGCTTTTTCGATGTCTTATTGGAGAACATGTTGCTTCATGGGATTTTCTTTTTATCCATGGTAGAGTTTGCTTATAATAATTCCGTCAACGCTTAAAATAATTCCGTCAACAGAACGACAAGGAGATTACCATTTGAAGTTTTCACTGGTGTCAAGCCACGTCTTCCTCTTGACTTAAACCCATTACTAGTTGACTCTAGGCCAAGTCAGGAAGCTGAAGAGTTTGCATAACATATGAAAGATATTCATGATGATGTTCGCCGGCAAATTGTTAAAAGTAATGAGGCATATAAAAAACATGCGGATTCTCAAAGACGCCATGTTGAGTTTACCGAAGGCGATATGTTAATGATTTGTGTGAAGCTCGAATGGTTTCTTAAAGGAAATACAGGAAGCTACATTAACGAAGTGTAGGTCCCTTCAAAATTCTGAAGAAAATAAGCTCCAATGTATATGTTCTCGACTTTCCTTCAGGCATGAATATCAGTTCCACCTTTAATGTTGAAGATTTGGCATTTTATTATGGGCATCACAAAGATGAACTTTTGAGGAACAAGGTCTTCGTATCTCTCTCCATCAATCTCTTCTAAATGAAATTGAAGATGTTTTTGATGATCAGCTCATTTTAACCAAAAATGGCGGATTTCACAAGTTTCTAGTTAAGTAGAAAGGAAAGCCATTCTTCGAAGCTACATGGATTATGCATACCGATTTCCAATAGATAAATTCAGATTTATATGAGCAATACCAAGCTGACAACTCGCCGGAGTCAAGTTTTTCTGAGCCGGGGAGAGCTGATGCAAGCCCTAGTAGGCCCTGCCTGAAAGTCTATGCCCGCAGGCCCAAGATTAATAAAGCCCAGCAGAGTAGAGAAGGTTAATTCCTATTCCTATTAATAAATGCTTTCTTAATTATCCAAGATTCTTTAATATTTAGAAATTCCTATTATGTTGGGTTTTGGATTTCTTATTTGATTTGAATTGGATTATTTCCTTAGTTAAAAAATATTTTAGTTATAAGTAAAGATGTAATCCCTCCTCATGGGATACAGAACATTGATATTGAATAAGAATTTGAGTTCTTTCTCAGTTGAGAGTTGATTTGTAGTTTTTGGTGAGGCACCTAGACATCCTGTCCTTAAGCCTTTTGGCATGGAGATTAGTCTGTTGGCTATTCTTTTTCCCTGCATTGCTTCACAATCGCACAGACAGGTCTAACATTGTCAAAGAGGTACATATACGAGTGACTACGGGTGACTCATCAGACAACACAAATAGCCATCCCATCAAGAGATCTCCTAACATGCCTTTTCTGGTTACCAACCCTACTCTCTTATCAAGGATCTCATCTAAGACGATCCAATGGCAACCAGGATTGTCAGGCAAGTCACCCATCAGTGGGCCATAAGCAACATATCTGAATCTCTTGGTAAGATTCCTCAACTTACATGGTTGGACCTGTCTGTGCAGTTACTCAGGGATCTGACTATGCCTCGTGTGTCACTTACATACATTATTAGGAATGCATAATGTTATTGCTTTATCAATTGAAAAGTTTAATTAGATCTCGGAATAAAATTGTGTTTGTACCTGAGAGGAACTCCACCGATTGGTAGGGGTCTGGGAGGGTTGCACCTGTCTCCCACCTTGAGAAAAGGATGCAAAGAGACACTCCATCTCTAACTTGCATTCCCTAGCCTCCACCTCTACTCACTTTTCTAGTGTTTGCTTCAACATCTCCATCTGAGTCTGAAGGTCTGCATGTGATGCTTGGTCCTCTAGCAAGGCTCTCATTTAAGGATGTGAATGATGCATGGAGGTATTTAAAAGTCCTATACCCAGTCCCTTTACACATTCTTTCCTATTAGGACCAATAACCTATGCAAAACATAAATAGCAAAAAGACCTGGTCAAGACATGATTAACAAACATTAATAACATAATCAATATATTAATGCAACCGCATTGTGGTCCAAATCTCTCTATATACTTGACTAACCTACCGCTAAAATAGACAAACACCCGGTTGCAAAACATCATCATCATCACCAATATCATTAAAGCCTTATTTCAACCATATTAAGGTCGGCTATATGAATTCTGTTTCTCTATTCCGTTCTATTTTGAGCCATCTAAAGAAAATAATATAAAAGGGGAAAAAAGTTATCTCAATGATATTTTTAATGATTCATCATAATGATCAAAGTCTTACTCCATCTATCTAGGCCTTGCCACCTCTAATGATATCAATGAGAGTATGCCAATACGACTTAGGATTACCAATCAAAAAAATTATAATAAAAGAGTATTTGATGATACCATTTCCTCGGCCTTACAAACAATAAATGTACAGCCTGTCTTCTTGTGATCTTAAGCATTCATTGTTGCATTTATTTTTTTTTATGTAGTACTATATTATAATTTTAAGAATTTCCTCAGCCATTCACATAAAGAGCCTTATCATGGGCCAACCACAAAAATCTCTCCCACTAGTTGGTCTTAAATGCCCAGTTTGACCCTTCATGATTGTCCATTTGTGAATTGAAAGCACAAGTAGGATAACTAGAACCATCAAACATGTAGGCACAGGGACATAGTATCCACCAGTTGAACAGCATAAAGTACTGAAAAGAATGCTCACCTGCAGCATCTCAGGCTAGACTAAAGGGACCAAAAAGATCATCATCATACCATAATCATCATCAAAGCCTTATCCCAACCATGTTGGGGTTGGCTATATGAATCCTGTTTCTCCATTTCGTTATATTTTGAGCCAAGTCCTTAAATAAGTTAAACTTCTTTAAATCTGATTTAATGACTTCCATCAATGTTTTCTTCGATTTACCCCTACCTCTTGATGGGCCATTTACCTATATAGCCAAACTTTTTCTTACCAGTGCCATTATCGGCCTAAGCTCAACATGCCTAAACTATGTTAAATGGATTTTTCTAATGTTATCTCTTATTGGTGCTATTCCTAATTGCTTTCAAAAGCGCTCATTTCTAATTTTATCTTTCCTACTTTCACCACACATCCACCTAAGCATTTTCATCTCTGCTACATTCTTCTTATGTATATGCGTATTCTTAATTGGCCAACATTCTGCTCCATATGTCATAGCCGGTCTAACCACTGTTTTATAAAATTTACCCTTTAATTTTGTTGGCATTCGTATGTCACAAAACACTTCAAAAGCTAATCTCCACAAATAAATTGAAAAATGTCATCAAACATGTCATCAAACATCATGTATTCATCAATATGGAAAGAAAGGAGTGGTTGGACCACAATACATATCATATCAGTGAAAAGGTGCTTGATTAGCCTACTGCTATACTGACACACAAACTGGCACAACAGGAAAAAAAAAAAAGAGTATAATCTAACCTACAGCCACAATACATAGATACCTGGTTGTACAACATATAAACTGAAAATGTCATCAAACAAGCCAGAATATAGCACCCATTACAAAAGTACTTAATTAGCCTACTGTTATAGTGAGAACTCAGACCATTCCAATGGTCTGGCCGTCTGGTAGTCATCAAACAAGCCTAAATAGAGCAACCATTAGCAATGCTATCCTTCTCTCGTGCAGTGAGCTAATCAAAGCATCCTACCTACCACAACTTAGATTCTATCGGATAAATAGAGCAATCACATTCAGGACAAGTGCTTCTGAGTCCAGATCTTGTGAGGCTCTAATGAGAATTCCTAAGTAAAAGGAATGGAGCCCCATAATGAGCCCACCCATTGAGAATTGGATACGCTCGAAATAAATGCTTTCAGACCATATATGTGCCTTCAGTTGAAGCACAACTGAAGCCTTCAACTGGAGGAGGAAGCTGCAAAGATTCTACTTTCTCTGATGGTTCTACAAAACTCTCTTCCATTTTACGCAATGAAGGCCATAACTGGATCAAAGAGTGCTCTCCTATCTGATGTTAACCATATTTCAGAAACCAAATAACAAATGTAATTAAAAATGATTTCATAGGTAAAGAATCCACTATATCACAATCTTCATGAAATTCGAAAATTCAAGATCATTACACTAAAATGGGTTTGAATGTCCTCAAACAATAGGCCACTCTCAACGCACATCACCTCTCTTTTACACTACTAATAGTAGGTTGGATCTCATCCACGCTAGGACACCTCCAAATCCGAACATAACATGAACATTAAACTGCAGCCAAGACATTTCTATATGATGCCTTTAGATCCCATTTGTTTTATACTGTTGAATTCATATATAATTTGCTTATGTTAAAAAGAAAAACATTCAAAATGTAATCTAAAGCAATTCCTTCTATCAACAACTTCACCATCACAAACATTGACACCATCCAGCCACCTGCAATTCACCAACACCGAACTCCAACAAAAAAAAAAAAAAAAAAAACCCCACCTAGCTAACAATACTAGTCACAAAATTAAATATATCACACAAAAGTTCTATTACTCAGTAAAATTTCCAGAATACTAAAAGCAGAAAGAATTCGCAGTCCATACTTAAATAATCTTAAAACAGCAGAGTAATGGAAAAGATAACCAGGAAACAATAGAAATAGTGTGATACCAAGAAGATACTTTAAAGATTTGAGGATACCAACAATGTTATAAAAATAAAACAAAATAAAAACATAAAAAGGCCATAGTAGAGTACAGATGAAAAAGAGTGACCTTTAACTTTCGAGGGTACAAATTAGAAGGCCACTGTGGAAACTTGATTCAAACAAAAAACTTAATCCATTGCGATTTATAAAATAATAGCATGATTTATCATTAAAAAAGATGAAGTCTTCTAAAAACAAAGAGTTGTCATCAATTAAGAGAAGTCGAACATGAATTACACATAATAGACTTACAAAAATAAAGCAGAAATTGTCCAAATTTTAAAGCTCTGTGGCAACCAAAACTGATAAATAAAAACATATCCAAATAGATGTGAAATGAGCTAAGAAAGGATTCAAATGCACCCAATGAAACCTTTGTACTTCAAAATAAAATAGTCAACGTATCCAAAATACTTCATCTTTATGTGTAAAGTGTATGTCCACTGTCCAGTATCCTCTACCATCTAATATGGCATATCCTTACTGTACTGGGTTATCATCACTCACATTTGTTTCTCATTTACATTTTTAAGGTCATCAACCTTCTAAATTGTCGTCCCCATACCAAATGACCCAATGACCATGGTTCTCAATAGCTCTATACATGCTAGAATACAAGTAACCAATCCATCATCAAATGAGATGAAATGATCAGGGTACCATACCCACATCAGGCTTCAGAAAGGTTCAACTAAAGATATAGATTGGACATACCATTTCAACTAGCTTCTTAACAACGGAATATAAACAAACACATGGAAGCACTCAAACGCAACCAAAAATAACATAAAGAAACAAATGATGGACACTGAATATAAAGACAAGCAAAAGAAACTAAAAACAAGAGTAAATATGAACAAACAGGTGGTGGGCACTATTTATGAAGAGGAAAAAAAAAACCTAGATCTGAGAGACAGAAGAAGTATGGGGAGCGAGATTGATCGCGCTCGATATGATGTGAAATGCAATGGAATCGTGCCCACCATTCACACATTCAAGCACAAAGAAGAGTGGGAAAATCATTATGGATCATTGTTAATTTCCCTCTAATTTCATGGGTTTAATGCTCTTACCTCAAGCATGCAGGTTGTTTATAAGTTTTGAAAAATCACAACCCCTCCCTCTAGTCTTAGATGTGACCCAAAAAGGGAAAATTAAGAAAATTATATGAAAAAAATGTAGAAAACACAAAAAATGAGAGGACTGGGGTTGATGACCATGGCCCACGGTCAGGTAGTGGCCGTTTGGGCCACTGTTTGTCCTTGTTTTTCGCTCTGTTTGCTTCTGTAGTGCTTTCAGGTGCTCGAATTTTTATTTTTCGACTTTAGAAGCATTGAATGATTGCCAAAAGTATTGAATTTGACCGTAGAATCGCCTATGATCTATGGTAATCACCACTTTTTCATTAAGGATCACTTTTATACAAACCCAGAAAGGGTGCTTTTGTACAAGCAATTGAGGCTAAAGTTGTGTCATTCTAATCTTATAATTTTCAAAGAACAAAATGAAGCCTAAAAAGGTTTGTTTACAACTTTAAAAATAGCCTGAAGCCCTTCAACTGGGAGAACCAAAGAAAATGGCTTCATCTCACCGAACTTCTTTGATGTTTGGTAGCCTTGAAGTTCAGTGTCCATAGTCATTTAGTAAAATGTATCTCCTTATTTTAAACCATTTCTCATGTTAAGAATGTGAGAGGAAGAAGAAAAGTGAATTTGGATGCTTGTGGTGCCTTGGGAACTTGGATATTTATGCTTGGTACTTGGTAGAATCTCTTGAACCTTCCAAACCCTTTCCCAAGTGCCCAAACTTGTCTTTTATAGACTTCTAAGGCAGTTTGGAGGAGTTGTAGGAAGTTATGGTTCGAAATAAAGTGGAGAAAACTGCTAAAAACCATCAGAAACCACTTTACAGGTGTTCGTGACTATGGCCACTGTTGCAGACAAGCCTAATTTCGGGTTTTTTGCATATGTGACCCATTTTCATCAGTTTGGAGCCCGAATGATGTCCAATATTCACTAGACTTGGAGGGATATTTCTTAACATCATTTCAAGTGTGTCATAGAGATTTTAGAATGTTTTGACTTTTTGAAGTTGGTCAACCTTCCTTTTGACTTTTCATGAAAATGGGCCCTTGTATTAGCTATTTAAGGCCCAAATGACTTTAGATTGCCTTGGAATTTAGAGGGATTGATGTCAGCAGAATCTTGGATATCCATCCAAATTTCATGCATTTTGGATTTATGAAAGTAGGATTTTGACCAGTGGTTTACTTGTTCCATGTTCTAAGTCAATATTCTCTAGCATTGCAAGCAATCAGCTCGTTTTTTACCCGAATGATGTTCAATTGATTCGAAACTTTGAGATGTTGACTTTGATCATATTTTAAGTCTCTAATCCAAATTTCATCAGCTTTAACCTCCCAGAAGTAGGATTTTGGTAAGTGGCCCCATGGCTTAGGGATCACCGACTCCTAAGCTGTTGTGTAATTGAAGTTGGGTCAGATGAAGTCCCCTTGGCTTGAAAATTTATAGAATCATTTCTGAACTCGACTTGAGCTTTATGTCCAAATTTTATCAACTTTGGTCTCCTGGAAGTAGGACTTTCGTCAGTGACCCTATGGCTTGGGGGTCATTGAATCAAAGTTGATATGTTTGTTGGACTTTGGGTCAAATAACACCCATTTAACTTGAAAATTTTCAAGGCCATTCTTAAATATAATCTGAGCTTTTTCAAGGAGTTTCAGTTGATTTTGACATGTGGAAGTGTCAGTTGTCATAACGACCCTAAGGCATTGGCAAACAGCCACTGAAGCTTGAGTTTGAGATGGAATAAAGTCTAAATGCTTTAAAACTTTGAAGCATTATTTGTAAGCATGTTTTGAAGTTTTTATGTGATTTTCAGCTATTTTGGTAATCCAGAAGCTTGAGTATGTTTAGTGATCCCTAGGTTTTGAGTCAATGAACTTGAATTTGGTGTTTGGTGAGCTGAGTGATTAAATGAAGTATACTAATTTTGAAGTTTTAAATGCTGTACTCTGGGCTTATCTGAAGTCTTCTGAGTAAGTTGCATCAGCTCTGAACATTTGGATGCAGTACTTAACCTGGTATTCCACAACCTTAAGATTTATGTGCCCTTGAGCTTGGAATTTGCTTGTGAAGTGTTCATTACAGCATTTGTAACTTTTTGTAATTTTTATGGGTCAACAAATGCCCTTTCGAAGTGCAATGATTAAAGTTTGACAATCATTACCCTTCGAAATAGCCAATTTGTGTGAATGATGAATGGCTTGATGAAAATGTGGTTTTATCAAGATAGGTTGTAGGCCTAGACTTGAAAATTTGAAAGTTTGATTAAAAACCATAAAGGGTTTAATGATGAAAATTAGTAAAAATATAAATAATATGATTTTCTTTTCTTTTTTCTACTGTGCACATTCCAGACTTCCCAACGAGACCATGAATCAGAGAACCACCACGCGACCTTCGACCCTGACTAACGGAATAAAAAAAAGTTTCCGACCTTCCTGTTCTTCTACTTTGTTGATACAATGGCTGGTGAGTTTTCCGCCCTTTGTTTTCTCTGAGGAGTTTTGTCATTGCTTGAGCTTGCATGCTTCTTTTTTGATTGATTGATTTTTTTTTTTCATGTTTAATTGATGTAGAGCATGTTCCTCACACACCACAGTGCACCTACTCCACGAATTTACACCGGAACAGACCCACAATTTTCAGGAATACCCACGGCTTTTCGGGGTTCTGCTCATGGCGAGTGGGGGTTCTCCTCATGGGGAGTGGAATTAGGGCTTGGCCCTTCCTCTCTTCCATTTTTTTTTCTGTTGATGCAAAGTAAATGCTTCTTAGCTTTCTGGTTTGGTGGTGTGCTTAACTCAGAATTGGAATCTTGAGGATTTCTCTGAGCTTGGCAGTGTCCGAGCAGACCTTTAGTCACTGTCTGTGAAAGGTTCACGATCACGGCCAATCTTGACTGTTTGCTTTTTTTTTTTCTTTCGCTTTAGATGTTCATTTGGAGTCTGACGTTCTTGGTTGCAACGCTGTTCTTCGAATGCCATCTCATGCTCATCATACGATCAAGAAGTAAAACCCCTGGAAATTCACTGTGCTCAAGCATTGTCTCGGGAAGTTTACGGTCACCATCTATTTGACGAATTGTTTGATGATGATTTTTTTTTTCTTTCTTTGATTTGCTTTTGTGCGTTTCATGCTTTGACTAGTGTTAGCTTTTCTCACTTATTGCACTTCATCTGTTTCATGAATTTGTACTAAAACATACCCAAGCTCTTAATGGATATTCATGATTTTGAAGAGCTTTGTATGTGACGAACTGAATTTTGGGATTGAGCCCTCCCACCTTGATTTCCCCTATAGTTCTGACTTGCCTTAGATGTAAGACTTTTTCTTGAACTTTTTCTATCGAGGCACTCTCAAATTGGACACTGTTCAAGCCACCCAATCGCCACAGTCATCACTACCCGGAGAAATCTCACGGTCAGGGCCAAGTGGCTGAATTTGGCATGGACACTCCCTTCCTTCCTTTTTTCTTATTAACTTTACAAATCAAGGTCAAATTGCTGAACTAATTGCACAAAACCTGTTAGAGTACCTAGGTTAGCACATGAGACAAGTCATCCTCCAACAAACTTGCAGTGAACAAGCTCCGTATGGGGGAATGTAGAACTTTGGTAGAACACTGGGCGTCACTGTTTCACCATGGGGCTCCGTGAAGGCACACTTGCTGGTTCTGCGTGAGCACTAACATAGTCTGAGCACACGCCTAGCTTTTGTGAACTGTGGGAAGTGTAGGGGTTGAGAAGTGACAATTCACCTATTCCTTAGCATAGTGTAAGTACAAGCTGGATCACCACGGTCTCTGTGGGAATTTTCTATGTTTAGCAAACTGAGCATGCCCAGGGCACATTTCTTTTGCTTTCATGAGATTGTTACTCCGCTTAAATCTCAACAAACATGAGAAGCAAAAATCATATGATTATGGGTTGCCGGTTAGAAAAACCAATGAAGATAGGATTAGCCTCTTATCAAGTGATTACATATAGCTTTTTATAGTGAGTATGATCATTAGTGATACTGCAATTTTGAGCTTTTTATAGTGTCTTTCTCAACCATAACTTCCAAGGCTAACTCACCATTCTGTGTCTTTTCTAGCTCCAAGTGGGTCCGGATGATGTTGACCATCTTTGTGGGAAACCAATAAATACAATATTACCTTCCTCTCATTGAAGACAATTGATAATCTTGTTTTGAAATTAACTTTGCATAGTAATATTTCCTTCATTAGCTCCATACTCACTAAGAAAAGTGCACTTTCGAACTCCCACAAGAATGTCTAATGGTCCCATTATAACTAATCACTATATGGGACTTTGTTTACCAGGTTGTGTTAGAGATACTATCTTGGGAATGTTGAGATCCTTCTGTCGGCTTTAGTTTTGAGTGTTAAGAATGATAAAGTAAGTCTTCAATAGTTGTACGTATGTATAATGAAACCATGGGAAATGATCGGGGATTCTTGCCATTAGACTAACAGCATTTACTTTTGCCTTCAATGCTTTGAATTAATATTACTTTCTTGTTGAAAACATGCCGTTTGCCTTCACATGCTGTATTTTTATACATGATGGACTGGTTTGTGCTTTGTGATGTATGTATATAACTGTTGTCATGCTTTGCATTGTACATGCATTCCATGCATTTTGATACTGTATCTTTTGTGCCCAAGCAAAATCAAATTGTTCCCTCAAAGGTCTTAAGGTGGTTGAACACTTATTTGGATTGGGAGCCTCAGTTGTGGGACTTAAGTGTGTCTTGGTGCCAATTCTTGGTCTCAGAACTGAGTATTATTTTTTTCTTTTGGCCTTTTGCTAAGGGGAGATGTTGTTGAAGTTTCGGTAGAATTTCATGCCTTAGCCATTTTTACTGCTACTAATGTTCTTCCCTTTTTTTTTTTTTTTTTTTTTGTGCAGATAGAAAAGGCAGCACCCACAACCTCAACTTCTGACGCATCAAAGAGCCACTATAAGGACAAAACTGCAAGTAGTGCTAATGCAAGAGACCCGAATGAAGTGCTTACTATGACTTTGAGAAATTAGAGAACAAGAGCCCTAGCAGTGCAAAATTGGTACACTTACTGGTGCTTGTTAACAACACCATTTGGGAGCACAACAGCCAAGTGAGTTTTGATAAGACCCATTACATAGTTGGAAATGCTATTAGAGAGTCGATGAAATAGCCAGGTGAAAACATACATTACTGTTATGTGGACACGGTTAGAGTTTCTCCTGAGGTGATTACCATTCGATCTGTCAAGAGATATCTGAGGATAATGACAATGACCCCAACTATCCCAGCAAGGAACGATCCCTTTACATGGATAAAGCATCATGATCATTTCAAGATTGATAAGTTTGTTGGGAGGCAGCTACCAGGATCCCCAGATATTGAGTACAGATTACTACGGAAATATCTTTAGACGATGATGATTCAAGAACCAAACCTACGAGATTTCTCTCATGTAATCTCAGTCTTACAGCAACTCAAAAATTTCAAGACCTTCTATTATATTCCTTTATGCTCGAACTCATACCAGGGTGTGGGCCTCTTATGCGAATTCTCTTTGTTCTAAAAAATGAGATTTCTCTTATTATCTTTCTTAGAGAGCAATAGAGCATATTTATAGGCTACAATAGGAACCTTAAGAAGGAAATAAGGAATAGCCTTCTTGTGGAAATTAAAAACCCTAATTTGACCCAAATTAGAATCCTAGTTTCATAAATTACAATTCAGTCTACTAAAGAATTATAATTGCACTCCTGTCCTTATTCTCAAAATAATATTTTAAGCTTCTTATTATTAAATGCTTATTAATCTCCCCACATTAAGATTTCAGATTTCTATCGATTAAATAATTACTGACATCTATATTTAATCGATATCTTTGTAAGTCCTTAAGACCTTACACTTAACTTATTTGATATGTCGGACACAAAGTTTACCTGCAAGGTTTGACATAATCAAAACTTATAAGCTTCATCAAGGGGATATCATCAATCCCTATTACGGGACGTGGATTTTGTTACTAAACTAATATCTACCATACACATAGTATAGTAATCTAATTTACTAAGATTATTGACCCATAAAAGGTTTCACTCCTTTAAAAATCAAAATGCCAAACACTAAATGTATCTGTCCATTATTTATATCAGGATTAAGAGTACATGCATTTATAATAACCATTTGGATGTTAATCATCTTATATAGTCAGTATAAAGACAATAAACCCGAAAGCGGTCATGTTCAATATGCACAAAGCGAACTAGTATAACGAATCGAAACTATACCGTTTTTTGTAGCCAAGACAATCCTGCTAAAACATTATGTTACAATCGTACCGATGGTGTGTCCAACTTCATTTAGATTGTGAACAACAACTTATATTAGATAAGAACCGACAAACAAGTCTTCCCATGTAAGTTGAACTCTATACACCAACTTATTTACCTTATAGAAAAAGCCACTCACATGCATAATAAATAACACTGCAACCATTTGCTCATACAAATTCTCATTAAAATGAAGAGAAAAACTTTACTAACAAATAAATTAGTCAAAGACAAATACATAAAAGTATGCTTTTAGTATAAATTTCCATTAATCTCCTAGTTAGACTCAAAGCCATGTTGACATGTATTCTAACCCCATTCCCTCCACATGACTATCAAAGCTCTTGATGATAATTATATCTAATTATATTGTCCCTCTGTATGATTTCTCGTATGAGATGATACTTACGCTGGATGTGCTTACCTTTCTTATGCATTCTAAGTTCTTTTGCATTAGCAACCATACCGGTATTATCACAATAAAGTATTATGGGTGATTTTACCGAAGGTACCACTTCTGGATCCATCAAGAAGTTTTTGAGCCAAATTGCCCTCTTGTCTACTTCAGAAGCTGCCACAGAAGCAGCCACATATTTGTGTTACTGGTAATTGAAAAGCTTGGGTAGGTCTCTCTCCTCTCAATTCCTCTAGAGTAATTCTACTTTTGGGTTTTTAGTTCATTACATAGTCCTCTTCTAAGAATCGGTATTGGTGTTAATAATGACCTTCCGATTTTTAGGATTATAAAATAAATCACCTTTTGTTCCTCTGGGATATTCAACAAAAATACAAACTTTCGTTCTTAGTTCCAACTTATCCGTATTCCCTTTTAGCACATGTGCTGGACTGCCCCAAATCGGAACATGTTTTAAATTGGGTTTGCGCTCAGTCCATAATTTTGTAGGTGTAGTAGGTACTGACTTAGATGGAATTAAGTTTAGAATGTATGCTACCGTTTCTAAAGCATGCCCTTAGAACGAATTAAGCAAATCTGAATAACTCATCATTGACCTCACCATATCCATAAGAGCTTATTCATTTTTTTTGTGACACCATGTTGTTGAGGTGTACCCAGTGTAGACAATTGGGATGTAATCCCCTCTTATGCTAAGTAATCCCTAAATTCTCCAAAGAGGTACTCGCCACCGTGATCAGATCATAGCATCTTGATACTCTTACTTAGACGCTTCTCTGTTTCCGCCCTATATTCCTTGAATTTCTCAAAGAATTCAGGCTTACAGCGCATTAAGTACATGTACCTATACTTTCAGTAGTCATCAATTAAAGTCATGAAATACTCAAAGCCACCTCTTGCTTGGACATTCATGGGTCCACACAAGTCAAAGTGAACCAATTTCAATGATTCTTTAGCCCGTAGCCTTTTGCCAAAAAAGGGCACTTGATCATTTTCCCCTCTAAATAAGATTCACAGATCCTCCACTTCCAATGAATCTAATGGTCCATCTGTAACCAGTTTTGAAATCCTATTTAAATTAATATGACCAAGCCGTAAATGCCAAAGATACGTTTGATTCAATTGTGAAGGTTCCTTTCTTTTACATGAGAGGGTAATTGTGTTATTTGATTTAGTACGTTGCAGTTTAGGAGAGACAAGATCAACAATATAAATATCATCCACCAATGAACCAGAACAGGTAAAATGCTTATTGTATTTAATAATCACAATTTATTAAAATAAAAGGAATATCCATCTTTAACCAACTTGGAAACAAAAATTAAATTTCTCCTAATGGAGGGAACGTAAAGACAATATTTTAAAATTAAAGTTTTATACCTGTTAAAACTTAGACAAACATCTCTTAATGCAACTGCTTCCACTCTCGTAGTATCACCCATGAGCGAATAAATTTCCCTATCACTTAGCTGCCTAGTTTCTTGGAACCTCTGCAAAGAATACAAAAATGATTAGTGGCTCCCATATCTACACACCAGGTACTGGTAGATATAACTGCCAAACATGATTCAACAACTAGTGAATGAAATTTACCTTTATTGTTCACTTTGCTGAGATAAGCTGAATATTACTTTTTTCAGTCCCCTGTTTGCTTGTAATGAAAATACTCGCCCTTAGGTTTTTTCACTCCTCCCTGAGGTCCGTTGCCTCCTTGAGGAATTGCATTATGATTTTGACCCTTTTTCTATTTCTTTTTGCTTTTTGGCTTAAAAACAGAATCTTTTTCAGCAACGTGAACACTAGGTGGCTTTTTTAGAAAACCCTCAGCAGCCTGAAGCTCTTGAGTAATTCCGCTAGAGAAAAATTGAGCTTGTTCTTATTGTAATTTAGGCGGAAATTGTCAAAGGAATCAGTCAAGGACTAGAGAATGATATCAATTTGGGTCTTCCCATCAATTTCAGCTCCAAGGGCTTGTAGTTTATTAAGGTGTCTCATCATTTTTAGAACATGGTCATTCATAGAGGTACCTTTAGCCATCTTTGTTTTAAATTGTTCTTTCATAGCAACTTGCCTAGCCGCCGGATCTTGATCACCAAATATCTCCTTAAGACTGTACATAATGTCATAGGTAATAGGAGAAGACTGACGCTAATGTTGCAAAACATTTGACATAGATGCCAACATATAACATTGTGCTATCTTATCAGCTTTGATCTATTTTTTATATG
Source organism: Sextonia rubra (assembly GCA_037013555.1). Taxonomy (NCBI): domain Eukaryota; kingdom Viridiplantae; phylum Streptophyta; class Magnoliopsida; order Laurales; family Lauraceae; genus Sextonia; species Sextonia rubra. Next base: position 75,500,297 of record JASUAD010000001.1, read on the forward strand.
CCTGGATGGCCACCTCATTGATACAACCATCCACAGGTTTCTTTGGGTACACCTTAGTGAGCACATATTTTTACTATTCAGCAGCTAGCACAATATCCAAATTTCTTTTCCACTCAATGTAATTAGGTCTAGTGAGTTTGTGTTGTTTGAGAATAACAGCAAGTAGATTGAAAGAACTTCCCTTAAATTATGAGAATTACATAATCAGCAAATTATGATGGGCAAATAAACTATGGATTCAAATAAAAGGAAAATAGTTCCCTCTACCAATTAATAGAAAAATTCGACAACAATCTAAAGCACCAATGCATAATATGCCCCGATGTGAGGACTTTTACCATACTTATTTTGTTCAGATATTACTTAACCTATTAGTTTTACTATTAAGGCAACAAATCGTGTCAAGTAAAATCAAACAGCTGCCATAACTTTGGTTCTATAAATAATAGCAGTGACTCATATGGAGACCATACTGTTGCTTATAGCTAAGTGTACACCATTATTTAATTCAAGGTCCATTATTCTGTATTCGATCCTGTCAGATGGAGAAGTGACCTATACTAATAATTACCCTAAATCATCCATTTGGGAGTTTGTATTAGAGATTTCATAATTAACTCATCCGATGAGGAGAAAGATTCCAAGGTCAACATATAAATCAATACATCTCCTATAAAACAATGATAGAGACCGTGGGAACTAAGAAGTTCCCTCCTCCACTTAATTATTTAATAATGAGGGTTCTTAGAAAACAGTTTAATTAAGACTAGTTTAGAATCTTGTAGTAATAGGTTACTAAGATGTCTAGGTTACCCTATCTTTACTACTTCACCATTCTAAATATTATTAAACAAGTTTAATATCATATTCAGCAGGTGATGATAATAATAGACATCCAAGTACAAAAAAAAAAAAAGGGAAAGACAACCGGTAAAGGAGTCTTAGTTATCATGGTCAAGCAGGATTCTTTGTCTTATTGATTGTTACTTCTTCAAAACATGCATTTCGCAAAGTGGGTTCGGGGCATCTCTCGGTAGGGATCGAGCTTAAGCCTCCTAACGAATGGAGTTCAAATGTTATCTCAATATAATTACATCACCATGAAAAATTACATTGAATCCTAAGCCTCCTGACGAACAAAGTTCACATGTTATGTCAATGTAATTACATCACCATGAAACATTGAAAAATATGTATAGCAGTAACCACGAATTTGATTCGTGGGATCCATTCACATAACATACACACATGGTGATCATGATAGCTAGATCAATCGCTACAAAATAAAGGTTAGATAGTTCGCTGCAAAACAAGGGTTAGTTATAGCAAATGCAATCTCCATATATATATATATTTTTACAGCAGCCTATAATTTTACTATGTTTTGTTCAAGCCATACGTAATATCAAGATAGGCTTTGATACCATTATTAGGAAGCAGCTGCCAGGATCCCTATATATTGAGTATAAATTACTGCAGAAATATCTTTAGATGATGATGATTCAAGAATCAAACCTGCGAGATCTCTCTGATTTAGTCACAGTCTTACAGCAACTTGAAAATTTCAAGACCTTTTATTGTATTCCTCTATGCTCAAACTCGCATTGAGGTGGGGCCTCTTATGTGAATTCTCTTTACTCTAAAAAATAAGATTTCTCTTGTTATCTTTCTTAGAGAGCAATAAAGCATATTTATAAGCTACAATATGAACTTTAAAAAGGAAATAAGGAATAGGCTTCTTGTGGAAACTAGAAACCCTAATTCGACATAAATTAGAATCCTAGTTCCTTAAATTACAATTCAGTCTACTAAAGAATTATAATTGCACTCCTGTCCTTATTTTCAAAATAATATTTTAAGCTTCTTATTATTAAATACTTATTAATCTCCCCACGTTAAAATTTCAGATATCCATTGATTAAATAATTACTGACATCTATATTTAATCGACATCTTTGTAATTCCTTAAGACCTTACACTTAACTTATTTGATATGTCAGACATAACGTCTACCTGCAGGGTTTGACATAATCAAAACTTATAAGCTTCATCAAGGGGATATCATCAATCCTTATTACGGGCATGGATTCTGTCAATAAACTAATATCCACTATATACATAGTGTAGTTATCCAATTTACTGAGATTATTGACCCATAAAAAGTTTTACTCCTTTGTAAATCAAAATGACAAATATTGAATGTATTTGTCCATTATTTATATCAGGATTAAGAGCAGAAACCCTCATAATGACTATTTAGATGTTAACGGGATTAAGAGCAAAAACACTCATAATAACTATTTAGATGTTAATCATCTTATATAGTTAGTATAAAGGCAATAAATCCAAAAGCGGTCCTATTCAATACACACAAAGTGTACTAATATAACGAGTTGAAACTATATTGTTTCTCGTACTCAAAACAAGCCTGCTAAAACATTATACTACAATCATACCGATGGTGTGTCCAACTCCATCTGGATTGTGAACAGCAACTTATATTCTATAAGATCCAATAAAGAAGTCTTCCATGTGTAAGCTGAATTTTAAACACCAACTTATCTACTTTATCGAATAAAAGATACACACATGCATAATAAACAACAATGCAATCATTTGCCGATACAAATTCTTATTAAAATAAAAATAAAAACTTTATTAATAAATAAATTAGTTAAAGACAAATATATAAAAGTATGTTTTTAGTATAAATTTCCAACAAAGTTCATGTGCCAGCATCCATATTATTTCCCACAGATCCTAAGATCTGGAATAGAAACCTTGGAACGATGTGCCCAAAACCTTGCGGCAAGTACTGTGACATCACAATTGAGAATAGTTGGGCTTGTTATCCATTCTGAAATAAAAGTTCCTGGGTTGGTAAAAGGCACCAATCTTGTGGGTGGTTTAACTGCGTCGAAGAATGGTAAAGCCGGACTACTTTGATCAAGCACCACTGCGAAGACACTTTGAGAGCAGTTGGCATTTTTGAAGCTGTAAAAGCTACTACACAGAGAGTGCCTTGTGAAAACAAGAACATATGCAGGGCTATTCTTGAATTGTTTTGCTCAGCTACCAACACTTTCATTATTCCAAATATGGAGTTAGGAGTTTCTTTATATAAGAAAACAAAAACTTTGGTTTTCACCCTACAGAGAGCTTTTTGACAAGACCATCCCAACCAACAAAGAATTAGCTACCATGGATGATGAGTTTTAGGTTGTGAATTATCTCCTCTTTGTTCTTGAAGAATCGATTTAAACAAGCAGCTGGAGCCAAGGTAAAATTGCCCTGTGGATGGATCGGGTAAAAACCACCATTAGGCATTTATTTTTAAATGAGGGATAGTAAGCGGATGGAAGTTATCCACTACGAAGATAATAAGAAGTAGCCAAAGATTGTTTATGATTAAAAGCGTGACTTCATGTCATATATCTTTGCCAAGTACCAAGGCTTGAAGATGAAGTACTGTCTTGCTGCATTTTTGACGGCTTAGTTATCAGTTGTTTTTTTTTACAAGTGCTGGAAGTGAAATCAGGCTTGGTTGTATATATCCCACGCTTAGAATAGCATTTGGGCATAGGCTTTCTCTTGGTCCAGCTTTTGTGGCATACATATCAACTGAATTAAAGCTATCAGCCTTCATGGTCAAATAGGGGAAAACCTTCAATCGGTATTACACTGAGCATTTGTTGTACACTTGGTTTATGAACCACTACAATGGACTTCATTCACTTCGTGGTGCGCCAGGGAGTATCAATATGGAAGGTGTGGTGGGCGGATGTTGCTTGATCGATGCCCACACTATAACTGAATTATGCCAACATTTGTATAATCTTAATAATTATGTAGCCTTTTGCTCCTCTGTGCTAAAAATTGAAGTTCCAACCCACACAAGAAAGCGGTAGAGCCATTGATTGATAGGGTTGGAGAAGGTGGTTGAGAGGTTGACCTTTCAGATGAAAAAAAAGAGTCAGTTACTCATCTTGAGATCTGTAGACGTGGAGTACAGGAAAAATGCATATATTAACATCCAACCTTATGTACTTGCTAGGTTTTGTAGGCAGTTTGACTTTTACTAGGCTGTTGCGGGAGCACTTGGTCACATTTGGGGCACACTCGGTTCTTTGCAGGCTGCAAGAAATGCTTGGAAAATTTATCAAGCACTTGGTATCGGAGCCTTCTTTGGATATTTTCATCTTTCGTAGGCCAAATACACAAGCAGTTTTGCCCAATGGTATGCAAAAAGCATCATTGCTTTTGTAAAGGCGTATGCAAGCAAGCCTCACGTCCAATGGCAAGTCCCACCTTTTCACAAAAAGGAAAGAAGGTGGAGAAGGATCGCTTCAACTCGGCCAACTTCAAAATTAGGTTATATGATGAAAATGAGTGGCAAATTGGATTAATTACCGGGTCTAACATCTGCAAAGCCCATTGCTCACTGAAAGGTGAAGAAGACGAGGGTTATTTGCCTCCTCCCAATGTGACTGCAGTGAGGAAGCAACAGGTCATGAACGAAAATCTTCAAGAGAGGGAGAGTCTTGCCGAGGGCAAGTGAGCCAGTAGAGCTACACTAGACTTTAGGCCTGCCTCTTGTTCTACTAGATCCAAAGTTTTAGTTGGCAAGCAAACATGGAGATTTAAAGAGGAGCAAGCCATCATACGTGCAGCCATAGAGGCAGACTTGGCTCATAGAAATTTGCCAGAGACTATTGTTGCTAGTTCATTGCCAACAGAAGCACATATAACTCTAAGTGCAGCAGATGTAATGCAGGTAACAAAAAAGATTATTAAGTTAAGGCCATCGGTTGTTCCACCAACAAAACCTCCAGCAGGTCTAGTTCTTCATATGAAGCTTCTGGTGAAATGTTCGAAAATGTGAGCAGATTTCTCGGGGGCAAAGGAAATTTATCGAAGAAAAAGAAAGATGAGAGCCCGAGAACTTGTCACTCCTAGAGGCTAAGAGCTAATAAATGTCTCATTTAAGACCTTTTTACTTGTTCTTTTTCTTTTCTTGTCTTGATATCTACACCTTGTCTTCCAGCCTCACAAGTTCAAACTTTGGCTGCTGGAGGAGTTTCGTAGAAGGTAGTCGAAACCATAGAAGAGTATGCCTCTAATGATGCCGACGAGAGGAGAAGTAGTTTTGATACTCCTACCACCAAAGAGCGAATCGATAACAACATCAATAGCGAGTTCGATTTGACAAAGACATATTTGACAAGGAAATGACGCCTGAGTCTAGGAGAAACACTGCAATGGATGTAGTTGTAGAGTCCATTGTTGTGGAGAGATTTGGCGATGATGTGGGTGCTGCCATTGCCGTTGATAAAGTAGCTAGTAATGATGTACCCATGGAGCCAGCTTTGGAGCAAATAAGTAGTGGTGAAGTCCAGATTGGTGCTGTTACTACTTCTGAAAGAGATGTTGTCCCTTAGATCGAACAGCAAGAGATTCCACCAAAGGTCTTTGAGGGATCAATCGCTAATGTTTCGATGGAAGAAGGAGAGATTCCTAACTTCGTTGAGGGAAGTACTATAAAACCAACTCTTGAGGGTAAGCCCTGATTTGAATATCGAAAATTTGAAAATTTCAATTCAATGTCTTGATTTCACTTTTTTTTCTTTTTTTATATATATATCCCTTCTTAGGTGTCTAAGTGAACAAAAGCATCCCTGTTGTGCCTCTCACGTCAGTGAGAAAGCCTTTTGGATCGCCAATTGAAAAGCCAGTGGGGAAGGAGGGTCTCAAAGTTCCAATTGACTTGGCAACATTTCCACCCATAGCGGATACTTTGAGGCATAGCTGAATAGTACTTTGAAGAGTGACTCGCGTAGGATCATGGAAGATCTCTCCTCTTTAGATTCACCAACCAAGAGTGTCAATAACAAACTTGGGTTATTGTCAGTGCTCATTGTTCTGCCAATCAGTGCTATTCCCAATAATGCCAGGCGTGATCCCAATGGTGAACCTTGATTCAAAATCAGGATCACATGCAAGTGAGTCTCCTGTGGCAACTGATTCGCCAAGGTTGATGCAACTCTGGATGTTCCGATAGGGCCAGATGTTGGAACTGTTGGCATGGTAGAAGAGGAGGTTGATACTGAAATGGTCCCAGCTGAAAAGGTTGCCATGGCAGAGCTAATTATAGCAAAGACTAGCCCTCTTGCTATGAGGAAGTTGCTACTTGAAGATGAAGCTGCGACCTTATGGAAGATGATGTTCCTGCCACGCCGGTCACCTCCAATTTCACGCCACCCAGGGCTATGACGCTTTCCCGAGTGCATTTTGGGGCAGAGCAGATGACACCCACAAGAAGAGTTGAAGGTCCAACTACACCAAAGATATCAGATGAAGCTTCCATTGCTGAGGGTGGAGGTTCCCAAAAAGCACTATTAAATGTTACTATAACACCACATACAAATCGAGATCCTTCCACCACTTTGTCTTCACAAGGTTCGCATGAATCACCCTCCATCCTTAAAGAAGGATTAACTGTCCACGGGGGTGCAGGTTCAAATGTTGAAAATGGAGAGGATAACCGTTCGAGCTTCCAGACTCAATCAAATTCACAAAGCGTGAGTCGGGTCCCTCCACACATCAAGAGTTGAATTTATTTGGCGATGTCCCCAGACCCTATTTTGCATCAAGGGAGCCATGAGGATAATGCTTCACAGTGTCTTAGATATAGTCTTGCAAGAGGGTTTTACAACTAAGAAGATATTGACTTGCAAGGCATTGGCTGAGATACCGGTACGCTCTGCTCCTACAGCCGATTTATGTAGCTTCTAAGATGCTTTTGTGATCCTGTTCAACAAACTTGAAGAAAAGATCACTTGCGATAATAGTATGGATCATGCTAAAGCTTTTCAAGATGAAATGCTAAGGCAAAAAGTCCAGCTGATTGCAGAGATTGAGAGCACCGAAGAAGAGATACGGACAGTTAATAAAGCATACACCAAGAGAGCACATGAAATCCATGTGCATGTGGTTGAGCATGCATGCCTACAGCAATAGATTGCCGCATTGCAGCAACCACTGTCCTCTATAGAATATAATGCTCTTAGATTGTAGAATACCATTGAAGACGTGCAGAAATTCAGCTTAGAAGACAATAAACACAGAGGTGACCTTCTTGCCCATGTGGGGGCGAAGCAGATAGCCATAGTGACTTTGTTCAGTCTTTGGAGAGTGAAATACATATCAAATTGAATGACATTGACATCAACACTGTTGTACCCGCTTATGTAAGCTATAAAGGATGCTTTCTGATGGAAGGTGTTTTGAACGCAAGGAAGTAACTCGTGACATTCTTAGATTAGAACTCTATGTTGTAGCTTTTGTTTGACTCTTTTATTTTGATTAGCCTCAGTGGCAATGTATACACAGACTTCATTTTTTGTACTTAAACTCTAAATGAATATCAATGGAAAATGCTTTTCTTTTTCTCTAGTTTGTCATTAGTATGGAATGTATGGATAAATGTCTGATGTAGTTTATATGGATAGTTTGGATGTATGTATGGTTTGTATGTTTTATTTTGTCTTATTTTCTCTGACTTGTATGCAGGTTTGACTTGTGATCTTTTGGATCTACAAATCAAAAAATGAAAATGAGTCATATATATAGACTTTATCCAGTGCCCATGTGTGAGGCTTTCTCCAGGGTCCATGACTCGATCCTTTCAGTGTCGAAAGGGGTCAAACAAAGTGGATGTTATCCGATGCCTAAGTGTAAGGCTTTCTTATGGGCCCTTGACTTATTTGTTAGAACAAAGATTTGGTTTTGGGTTTTGTTTAGGTTTTGGTTATATGGAGTCTGTAAAAACGTATTTTTCCATATAACCGAAAATAACTATATAGGGTCTGCAAAAAGACTTGTTCTATGCAGCAGAAAATAGCCATATAGGGTTAGCAAAAAAAAAAAAAAATTTGTTCTATGTAGCTGAGGTTTAATCACAAGGAGTCTACAAAAAGACTTGTTCCATATAGCTGAGTTTTCTTATAAAGGGTCCATAAAGGGGCTTGATCTACATAACAAGATGTTACAAGGGGTCTTAAATGGACATTTTCCAAGTAACAAGAGTTGACTAGAGGCCAAAGGCATTATCCTAGAAGTCATTTTGTGCAAGTCTAAGAGATTTTAGTTAGGAGTCATAAGTTGTGGGGCTCGAAATCAAAGGATTTTAGGAGAGAGAATGTACATTGTACATAGTTTGGGTATGTCAATGACATTCAAGTATAGTATTTCTTTAGGAGTTTTCCATTGATAGGCATTATGCATCTATCTCCTTTAAGTGTGAAGAGTACATAAGCGGTGTTGGAGTAGACCTTGTCGACAACAAATTGTCCTTCCCATTTAGATTCAAATTTGCCTTTTGATAAGTGTGTAAGGTTCCGAATCCCACTAATCCTAATTTACGTTAATTAATCACGTCTTATGTTGATTAAACCTTATTAAGGTTAATTTAATACAAAATTATTGGGTTAGGGCCTTGGATAGGTAGTTGGGAGGAGTTTAAACCTTACTTCAGTAATTGAGACCTTTTTGTAAATTGTTCTTTCTTTTCATGGGCACCTCGTCAATCACTCCTTGTGTAATTTTTCATATAGATCATCTTTCGTGTTGGGCTTGATTTGATCCGAACTCGTTTTGGGCCAACTGAGGTCCATTTGGCCTAAACTGCAATTTCATGAAAAAGCCTGGACTTACATGCGAAATGCAGGAAAACTTAAGTTTAAAAGGGAACTCAACGTCCCATTCTCTCTTCTTCCATCTTTCGTTGTTGGAGCTCTTCCCCTCCTTCATAAATCCTTCATTTTCACTTCTAATTTGAAGTGCTACTAAGGTTGGGAGTCTTGCATGTGCTAGGGATAGTCTTCACCCATCTTCCTCTTCTTCATAGGGGTATTTTCTTCTTTGGGAAGTACTTCCTCTTCAAGCTACAGCTCACTAAGGTGAGCACTTACTGTCATTTCATTCATTTGGGTTTATTAGAGAGTTAAGGACCCAATTACATGACATGCATGCAATTCCATGTTCCATTCATCAATTGTATGTTTTACTTGCAGAGAACCCACTCTCATTTGGAGGTTTTCTCTTAGCCACACAACAAGAAGGACTTAGGAAGGGCAAACACTGTTAAGAGCAAGTATTAGAGTTCATATATGCTGCATGAATGATTAAGTATTGATTCTTGGGTTAGTTCTTTTAATTCTCAAATTTCAGCCCATTTTTCATTGTTTTAACTGGGTACAAATGTAGTATGGATTGAGTTAGGATGTAAACATGGAATAGGAAGGGTGTGGGTATTGAACACCTTCAAGGACATTATAACTGAGCCATAGAAACTCCCTACAATGCAGGCTCTGTACTGATTTGTATCAAACTGAGCTACATAACTGACTTCAGGTTTTCTGAAGCGTACAGCGAAGCCACGGCTAAGCCGTACATGTCCACAGCAGAGCAACAAAAATTGGTTTTATACTACGGCTAACTTACAGCTGCACCGTAAAATGACATATGGCTAAGCCGTAGCCAGCCCTTGCCCAAACCGTAAGCCTTCTTATGGCGAATTTTCCAGAGAGCTTGAAAATCCTATTTCCGTCTACGGTTTGCACACGGTTACACCGTGAAATGCCTTACGGCTCAGCCGTAGCCCAACCATAACCTAGCCGTAGGCTTAGCACGACTAAGCCGTAGGCTAATATACGGCTAAGCTATAAATGCGCCTGAATTTTTAGAGGAAACCTGAGCCACTCAGCTAAGCTGTAGGCTAATATACGGCTGAGCCATAAGAACCCAGTGAAACCGAGGATATTAGAAACTTCCACTGACCTTGGAGGACCTTAGTATTGGCACCTTTCCTACCACCACATTGGCCAATGGTAAGTACATGTTAAAGAGAATGAGAAATTCTCGGATGATCTCCCAATGTCAAGTCATGGATGTTGGCATAAGAAGGAGTGTCCTTATATACACAAGGTAATACCAAGATATGGTAACACAATAACACCGGACGTTTTATGAGTACATCATATTGAATGACCTTGGGGATCATGGGTTACATAATATAAGATGAATAATGATTTCTTGGGTACTTATTCAATCCAAATGCATTCATATTGTTAAATACCTTGCCTTAACATGATTTGTTTATACATTCACTCTCTCTAGTCAAACCCTGAGGCAATTCAGACCTGAGCTTCTAATGAGTGCATGTCTGACAAGCCAGAGCTTCTACTGAGTGTGTGCTTGCTAGCCAAAAAGGGTATAGCCGAGGTTTGAGCCTTCGTAGCTCATATAAATATGCTTCGTTTAATTGTCCGTTTGTATTCATTATTGACTATACCTTCAGATGATATCCCTTATCTATGTTATGATGAGTATGATGGGAAGTATAAGAGAGGTGAATCCGAGTCGGCACCACTTAGCTTGTGCCCTTTGGGGCATTTTGAAGTCACTACTGCAGTAGTTTACGGAGGAGTTATCGGCACTCCTCGGGAAGATAGCCTGATCTCCTAGCGACATGCTCCCTTTTGGGAGAATAGGGCCTCATGGATGCCAATTAGTGTGTACTATATCTTGATTTTAATTCCTCACTTATTATCACTCATGCACATCATGTCTAGTAGACTATTATTGCTCTCCTATCCAATGCATATTAATAGGTTCTTTTGATACATTATGCTAGTACATATGGTCTATATTTGCTTAACCGTCGCGTTAACAGTGTTACCCTTGGTATTGGAGGTGCGGAACCTAATCCGAACTCGGTTGTTGGCGCGTCCCCGGAGAGTACCCCAACGGTACTTCAGGGTATAGTTGAATGGAAGGATGGCGATGTCTTTTATTAGTCATCCTACGGAGTGCGCCGGTTCTGGATGTGTTATAGTCGAAACTTGGTCTACCCTTGAGAACGTGCAATTGGACCTTTTGTACCTAACTTCGTTAAGTAGTAGTTGAATTGTAGGAATGTAATTAAAGACTTAACTACTGATACATATATATATACATCTATCTGTGAATGTCTGAGGATATGCTTCTCTTGTTTTGCTCTCTTTATTACAGAGTATTTTGCAGGATTTCGTTATGAAAAGTTATAATCCTTCATGTGTTGGCATTCCTCACACGTTCCTGTGGAATCTCCCTTGTAGGAATTCGTCAAAATTTTTTTAGGGCACGGATTACTATGGGATTACGTATCCATGCCCTGGGGGTCCACTTAAATCCCCACATTCTCGAGATTGGGGTGTGACAAAGTGTGTGGAAAACATGGGCCTCTTGACTGCAAGGATTAAGTCTCTCTTCTTGTAAGCTCTGTATTTGACCTTCTTGTCAAAGGACTCAGCAATGCGAGCTTGATATAACTCGATGCTTTGTTGAAAAGCGAGCGTCTTCTCATCAAGGTTTTTTAACTCCTGAAGTCTGAGCTTGGCATTCTTTTCTTCAGTGTATTTGTTTATCACAGCTACACGAATAGAAGGAAGTTAAATTTCCAAAGGCATCGCAGCTTCACAACCGTAAAACAAGGAATATAGTGTTGACTTTGTTGGACCTCGAGCTGTAGTTCTGTAAGTCCATAAAGCTTTAGAAAGTTTGGTACTCTCACTTTTTTTTATTGTTAGCGACCATTTTCTTTAGGATTTTGCAGATAGTCTTGTTGATGGTTCCAACAAGTCCATTAACTACAGGGTTATATGCCGTAGAAGAAGAGCATTGGATTTCATACTTGTCATAGAATCTATAGAATTTATCGTTGTTGAATTGAGGACCATTGTCATGATGTAGACGTTTAAGTACCCCAAAATGACAAATAATATGAGTCTTCAAGAAGCTGAGGAACGCATCTGTTTCAACTCCTGTAAGAGGAACTACTTTTGCCCATTTGGAGAAGTAATCTATTGTGGCCAAAATGATTGATGACCATGTTTTGATGGTGGATTGATTTAACAACTATGTCCATCCCCTAAGACTAAAATGGCCAAGACGTTGATGTAGGATATAGATATTCAGGCGATTCATGAATGTAATCACCATAGATTTGGCATTCATTATATATTTTTGCAAAATTAACGGCGTCAAACACCATGGTAGGCTAGTAGTAGCCTAACCTGCGAATCCAATCATGAAGCTTTGGTCCAGCCTAGTGAACACCGCATAGGTCAAAATGAACTTCTTTGAGTACTTGATTTGCCTCTTTTGTGCCAATCAATGGAGAAGAACTCCATCATATGACTTGCCGTAGAGAGTCTTTGAAGGCAAATCAAAGTGAAATTTTAGAGCTTGCCTTTGTGTACTTTTTTGTCTTTAGCATTCTCTAGCAAGACTCGATGAAGAGTGTAATCAATGAATGGGTCTTTCTAGTCTTTGAATGAGTTTTGGAAAGAAAAAATCCAATTCTTGATCATGTAAAAGCAATCTGCTACTGCTTTATGGGTGTCAAGTGGGGGTAGAAGCCTTTTTTCAACTACTTCTAATGCCATTTTGTCATTTTTGGAGATCGACATTGATGCTGCTAATTCTACGAGCGCATCTGCCTTCACATTTTGATGTCTTAAGATATGGTGAAATTCGATCAACACAAATCTCTTCTTGAGTTCACAAGTTTTATTGAAGAAGGGAAGCAAATCTGGTTTCTTCACTTTGTATTCGAGGTTCATTCGTTTAATTACGAGTTGCAAATCTCCATAGAAGCCAAGCACACTAATGCTTGACTCTAAGGCTAGATCAAGCCCCATAATCAATGCTGTGTATTCTGCCACAATATTTGAACATTGTTTCATCAATGAGAAGGAATGAGGGACATATAATCCTTTGGGGCTACAGAAAATGACTCCAACCTCGGAAACTGGATCTCCTAACTCATTTGTTCAACAAAGAATACCGGCTCATCAGGGAGATTGTCACAACCCGAGCCCAGGGTTTGGGGGTTAGCAAAAGCCAAACCTAATGACACGTACTCCCGTGCCTGTACACGTAGACCGAGTCTAAATGCACACGCACAAGGGAACATTCACACGTGCCAAACAAGTACGCGGAAGCTGTAAATATCAGAAACACAAACTAACAGTACACGAAGAGGATACAACGGAAGAACTGACATAATTACATATATGAACGTCTTACAAAAAGAACAAAATAACATATACAGTCTGACATATACACAAGTCTGAGGTTCTCAAAAAGAAAACAACAAGAACAAGACTCCGATGCAATGCATGCCAGGAACGCTCTCCCATGGAGTGATCACATCCACTCCTCTAGGCCTGATGGGGCCCCGGGGGTCTCATCTGGAGCCTAGCCGACCTGCGGGGGTTCGGCAGGGGGATCTGGGCCTGCAACACCAAAAACAACTGTGAATACGAAGATTCAGCAAAGTATAAACCATAGCAAGTTAACACACGCTGTGTCTAACAGAATAAAGAACATCATGTGATTAAGGAAGACATTTTCGTATACTAGGCTGTCATGCAAGAAAGAAATATGCTGAGTGAATCAATGAATACATGCGGTGTACATACTAGTGGCTACTACATTACCATATGCTCCCAAAAGAGGGATCTTATAACATGCAAAGAACACCATTGTCCGGGCCAGGGTACAATGGGTCTCGGTTTCCTGGGGTCCGGTTCCCCAAGACAAATCCATACTGCAGCAGGTCCATATAAACTATACCAAATTCACCCCGTCGGGATCCTAAGGCTGAGGCTAAGTAGTGCCTGACCGTACAAAGTCAATCATGGAAATCCTGAGTAGATCGTGACAACATATCATACGTGCAGATCTGTGAGTGAACATATCATACATGCATACTCAGGGTAAATAGACCACAATGTGAAAGTAACGAAACATACGTAATCATGTAGAGTGTTGAGATCAATGATCGAATGCAATATGTTATACAACAAATCATGCGAAATCGAATCATCTTTAGTTACAAACCAAGTCTAATCTAATTATCCGGTGTTTCTAACCGTGCATGATGATGTAGTTTTAAGTTATTCGATGCACCGTTGTCTAGCGTTGCATTGAATCGGGCGGTGCATGAAGTCCCTTAAACCAACACCCATGGGGAGGTGCTTAACATCCGGGTAACGAACATGAATGATTCGCAGCCCTCGAGATCATTCACGCGTTGTATCACATTCCGTTGGGCAAGTCTAGGTACTCTACATTCTATCATGAAGGCCATATCGGTCTTTTCTTCACACCTATCCTTATTCTTCATTTTTATTCTAATGTGGTTACGGCTTAGCCGTGTGTGTGCTACGGCTTAGCCATGTGTGGTCTACGGCTTAGCCGTGGCTGGGCCGTAGAAGGTCTGTCAGTTGCTGACTCTCAGTTATTCCAGAAATTGCACCCTGTATTGTTCTACGGCTGGGCCACGGCTGAGCTTCGGCTTAGCCGTAGGGCAATCCACGGCTTAGCCGTGCCCTAGCCGTAGAGGAAAACTGGGTTTTTTCTCCTCTCTGGATTGTGAGCCGTAGGTGCTATACGGCTTAGCCGTACCTGCACGAATTCAAATTTCCTGAAACACATACAGAATGTCTGGGAAGCATCAGAAATGCAATTTATCAATGGGAATACACAAGTACTGAATCAATAAGTATCAAATGGGCTGTAACACATGTTTCCACATTAATTCATCTAAAACCAACCAAATCAAAAGCATACCAACATGGGTTCTCAAAGCTCTGGTTATACTTGCCTTAATTGGAATTCAATTGCACAATGGGAGCCCTTGGATCCAAACACAACCTAACACAAGCAAAACCACATGCATGCATGAGGGATGGAGAGAAATTCAAAACACAGACACACCAATAAGAACAAGAAGGAGAAGAAATAGAGAAAGGAGATGAGAGGAATGAATGGATTTCCAACTCACCTCACATGCAAGGCCCACCTTCCTCTTGATCGATGGAGAAGAGGAATTGGAGAAGAGAATTCAAGAGAGCAGAGAGAGAGAGTTCCACGTGCACAAGAGAGGAAGAAAATGAGAGAGAACGAGAGAAAGAATGTGAGTTAGGATCGATGGTGAGCTTATACAATCAAATGGGTTGTTCAAATTACAATGAAGGCCAAGTGAGAAGTGAAATTTCAGTTTGAGTCAAATCCAGGTCCAATCAAATCACACGACCTCGGTTGCAAACAATGTAGTTACGAAAGTTAACGAGCTCAACGAAAGACACGTGTTGACATCAAGATGATGCAAAATGACCATGTCTTAGAGAAGCTAAAATTACGAAAAAGGGCTTGGTCTACTTAATCCAGGTCAAACTCAACCCAACTACCTATCCATGACCCGTAACGGAAATAAAACACGAACAAAACACGATTAGCAACGAAAATAAGATTAACTAGCCGCTAAACGAGGTCAAGCAGGGTCGGAGTGTTACATCCTCCCCTACTTGAGAATCATTCCGTCCCCGGAATGAACACTAACTCACTCATACCTGGGAAAACAAATCGGGTTATTGTCGTGCCATCTGCTCTTCTAACTCCCAAGTAGCCTCATCGGGACTGTGATGCTCCCAAAGCACTTTGACCCATTGAATTGTCCTGGTGCGGAGTATCTGCTCTTGGGTTCCCACGATACGGAGCGGTTGCTCAACGTATGCAGCACTCGGCTGAATCTGAACCTCGTCGTAGCGAATGACATGGGAGGGATCATGAACATATTTCCGAAGCATCAAAACGTGGAAAACGTTGTGCACTCCTGAAAACATCTCGGGAAGCTCTAATCGATAGGCCAAATCACCAATCCGACTCTTGATCTCGAACGGTCCGACATAGCGTGGAGCTAACTTGCCTTTCTGGCCGAAACGGATTGTACCCTTCATCGGTGAGACCTTCAGAAAAACCCACTCGCTAACCTGAAACTCTAAGGGTCGTCTGCGGGTGTTTGCATAACTTTTCTGTCTCGACCGAGCAACTTTCAAGTTCTCAATGGCTTTCTGTACCTTCTCCGTAGTCTCGGCAATGATCGTCGGTCCGTGAAAACTTCGAGTTCCAACTTCTTCCTAACAAACCGGACTTCTACACTTCTTCCCGTACAATGCTTCATATGGCGCCATCCCAATGCTCTCGTGGAAGCTATTGTTGTAGGCGAACTCGCACAACGATAGATGAAGATCCCATTCTTTCTCGTAACTCAACACGCTGGCTCGCAACATATCCTCCAAAGTCTGAATCGTCCGCTCTGATTGCCCATCCGTCTGTGGGTGGTATGCCGTGCTGAAGCTCAACTTCGTACCCAAAGCCTCTTGAAATGCTCTCCAGAAAGAGGAAACAAAACGGTTGTCACGATCGGATACAATCGACACGGGGGTACCATGGAGTCTGACGATCTCATCCACGAACTTCCTAGCCATCTCTGAAAATGTCATACCCTTCCGAAAAGGAATGAAATGGGCTGACTTCGTCAATCGATCTACAATCACCCAAATGGCGGTGTTCTTCCTGCTCGTCGGCGGTAATCCGGAAACGAAGTCCATGGTGATGTGTTCCCACTTCCACTGCGGTATATGCAAAGGATGCAACGAGCCTGGCGGTCTCTGATGATCTGCCTTCACCTTCTGACATGTCAAACAGCGAGCAACAAAGCCTGCTACTTCTCTCTTCATGTTGTTCCACCAAAAGCGATCTTTGAGATTCCGAAACATCTTCGTGCTGCCTGGGTGCATCGCATATCGAGCGTAATGCGCTTCGTTCATCAGTTTCTCCTTGAAATCACCAACTGCTGGCACGCACAACCTACTCCGAAAATAGAGTACACCATCCTCGAGTCTAAAATCGGGTCTGTCTCCAATGTGATCTCGAATGCGCTTCAAGGTTAGATCTTCAAATTGCCTGTCTTTAATCTGCTGAATCATCTCAGGCTGAAACACTAGCGTACTAGCCAAAGTCACGCACTCATCCACTAGTTTAACTTCAACAGGGAGACCACGGAACTCCAAGAGGAAACTGCTCAATAACTGCACTGACTCTGCTTTCCTGCTGAGCGCATCTGCCACCACATTCCCCTTGCCTGGCTGATATTTGATTGGAAAGTCATAATCCTTAATAAGCTCAAGCCATCTCCGCTGTCTCATGTTCAGCTCCTGCTGTGTGAATAAGTACTGTAAACTGTGGTGGTCAGAACGAACCTCAAACTGCACACCATACAGATAATGTCTCCACATCTTCAACGCAAACACGATGGCTGCCAATTCCAAATCATGGGTGGCGTAATTCTTCTCATGTTCTCGCAACTGTCTCGATCCATATGCAATAACCTTCCCATGCTGCATCAACACACAGCCTAGACCAACTCGAGAAGCGTCTGAATAAACCACGAATTCTTCACAACCATCTGGCAAGGCTAACACTGGGACCGTAGTCAACTTCTCTTTCAAAATCCGGAAACTGGCTTCACACTCCTCAGTCCAATCAAATGGTACATTCTTCCTGGTCAACTTCGTCAAAGGAGAAGAGATCTTAGCAAAGTCCTGGACAAATCGACGATAGTAACCTGCTAGACCAAGGAAACTGCGAACCTCTGTCACTGTCTTAGGGCTAGGCCAATTTACCACTGCCTCTACTTTAGATGGATCAACTGCCAATCCCTCTCGTGAAATGATATGACCTAAAAATGCCACCTGTTCAAGCCAAAAATCACACTTGGACAACTTAGCAAACAATCGATGTTCTCTCAACAACGACAAGGCTTTTCTCAAATGCTCCCTATGCTCCTCTGCTGACTTAGAGTAGATCAGTATATCATCAATAAACACAACTACGAACTGGTCCAAGAAAGGAGCAAAGATCTGATTCATCAAAGCCATAAACGCTGCAGGTGCGTTGGTTAGTTCAAAAGGCATCACGAGGAATTCATAATGGCCATAACGAGTCCTGAAGGCAGTCTTAGGAATGTCATCTTCTTTGACCCTCAACTGATGATATCTAGACCTCAAATCAATCTTCGAAAAATATGCTGCACCCTGAAGTTGATCAAACAGCTCATCAATCCTGGGTAGGGGGTACTTATTCTTGATCGTCACTTTGTTCAGCTGTCGGTAGTCTATGCACATCCGAAAAGTACCATCCTTCTTCTTGACAAACAAGACTGGCGCTCCCCAAGGTGAAACGCTCGGGCGAATGAAACCCTTATCCAAAAGCTCCTGCAATTGCTTCTTCAACTCTAACAACTCTGCTGGGGCCATGCGATACGGAGCCTTGCTGATCGGTGCCGTGCCGGGAACAAGCTCAATGGCGAACTCCACCTCTCGAACCGGGGGTAAGTCGGGCACATCGTCTGGGAAGACATCGGGGAAGTCACAGACCACCTGAATCTCACCTAGCTGCTTCGTCTCCTTTTTCGCTGAGACAAAGGCAATGAAGCCTTCACACCCGCGGCGGATCAAGCGATCTGCCCTACACGCTGAAATCACACGCCTGGGGCATCTCTGACGACTGCCCTCGAAACGGAAGCCCTTGCCTAAATCGAAGAAGATCGTCCTGTTGTAACAGTTAACACAGGCATGATATCGAGCGAGCCAATCCATACCAAGGATCACGTCGAAATCTAGCATCGACAACAGGATCAAATCAACAGGTAACTGATGACCTGCAATCTGCACGTCGCAATGGGGGTAGTATACACTGCACTCCACTCGCTTGCCAACTGGGGTGGATACAACCAGCACATATGGCAACGGCTTAGACGGCTGATGCAACCGCTCGGCGAAATGAGGTGCTACATAAGATCGTGTAGACCCCGAATCGAACAAAGCTAATGCCTCGACGCGCGAAATCAAAACAGTACCTTCAACCACCTGAGGATCCTCGGCACTCTCATGGGTAGCTGCGTAAGCTCGGGCTGTCTGGCGAGGCTGTCTCGAGCCTGGACGAGCTGACTGTGGCTTGCTCGGAGCTGTAGGTGCACTGGGTCTGCTAGGAACTGCACCGGAAGTAGGACCAGATGGAGCTGCACCGGAGGCTCTATGTCGAGGACAATTAGCGATCATATGTTCCCTCGAACCGCAAATAAAACAAGCACCGGCCTTCTTCCAACACGCATCAGTCGCGTGGTTCTTGCCACAATGCCCACAAGTCACTCCAGTAGAACTAGAAGTACTCTGCTGGCCTTTGGTCTTCTTCTGTACTTGTCCTCGTGCACTGAAAGGCGGCTGTCGCTTGGGCTCAACGGCTCTAGCAGCTTGGTGGATGGCCTCGGCAGAATAGGCCCTGTCCACTGCATCATCAAACGTAGCCGGACGCTGAAACGCAGTCACGTGATGCATGTACCGGGGATGCAAACCTTCAACAAACCGGTTCACTTTCCTTTCTTCAGTACTGATCATGTCCGGAGCAAAATGCAACAACTGTATAAACTTGTTCACGTATTCTGCTACTGTCATCTGCTGCTGGCGGAGGGCTAAGAACTCAACCTCCTTGGCTCGAAACACATGAGCCGGGATGAACTTCCTCCTGAACTGTTGCTTGAACATCTCCCACACTGTCGCACTAGGAATATCTCGGTATGAATCTTTCACGCTCTTCCACCAAGTTTTTGCGACATCTCTAAACATAGAAGTTGCTAGTCCGACTTTCTGCCGGTTCGTGCACACGACGGTCTCAAAAACATCCTCCGTCTGTTCCAACCACTGCTCTGCCTTCAATGGCTCTTCTGTCCCATAGAACTCAATAGCTCCTCGCTTGCGAAATTTATTGTAGAGGGCATTCGGGTCACTCTCTCGAGGCTGTAAGATCACCTGCTGATCTATATGTGACTGAGCTGGGACTTGGCTTTGTCGGTCTAACATGGTTGTCACTTGGGCTTGTAAGTTCTGCATTGATTGCGATTGTGCTTGTAGAGACTGAAATAGCATAAGGATGCGTTCGTCTGTATTCTGTGTCTGCGGTGACGGTGCGGATCCGCTTTCATTATTTCCGGCATTCTGCTGAGAACCGGAACCTGATGCCATCCTGTAAAATAAAAAAAAGTCTGACATAAACACAAAACAATAGCGCCTAACAAACCCCAAAATCTAGAAAGGTCACAAAGAAAATCGTATCCTCACCACGATCCTACATGCCTACATGCTTATCCTCTAAACACGGAATGAGCAAGGAATGCTCTGATACCATACAATACGTATGTCATAACCCGAGCCCAGGGTTCGGGGGTTAGCAAAAGCCAAACCTAATGACACAGGTACTCCCGTGCCTGTACACGTAGACCGAGTCTAAATGCACACGCACAAGGGAACATTCACACGTGCCAAACAAGTACGCGGAAGCTGTAAATATCAGAAACACAAACTAACAGTACACGAAGAGGATACAATGGAAGAACTGACATAATTACATATATGAACGTCTTACAAAAAGAACAAAATAACATATACAGTCTGACATATACACAAGTCTGAGGTTCTCAAAAAGAAAACAACAAGAACAAGACTCCGATGCAATGCATGCCAGGAACGCTCTCCCATGGAGTGATCACATCCACTCCTCTAGGCCTGATGGGGCCCCGGGGGTCTCATCTGGAGCCTGGCCGACCTGCGGGGGTTCGGCAGGGGATCTGGGCCTGCAACACCAAAAACAACTGTGAATACGAAGATTCAGCAAAGTATAAACCATAGCAAGTTAACACACGCTGTGTCTAACAGAATAAAGAACATCATGTGATTAAGGAAGAAATTTTCGTATACTAGGCTGTCATGCAAGAAAGAAATATGCTGAGTGAATCAATGAATACATGCGGTGTACATACTAGTGGCTACTACATTACCATATGCTCCCAAAAGAGGGATCTTATAACATGCAAAGAACACCATTGTCCGGGCCAGGGTACAATGGGTCTCGGTTTCCTGGGGTCCGGTTCCCCAAGACAAATCCATACTGCAGCAGGTCCATATAAACTATACCAAATTCACCCCGTCGGGATCCTAAGGCTGAGGCTAAGTAGTGCCTGACCGTACAAAGTCAATCATGGAAATCCTGAGTAGATCGTGACAACATATCATACGTGCAGATCTGTGAGTGAACATATCATACATGCATACTCAGGGTAAATAGACCACAATGTGAAAGTAACGAAACATACGTAATCATGTAGAGTGTTGAGGTCAATGATCGAATGCAATATGTTATGCAACAAATCATGCGAAATCAAATCATCTTTAGTTACAAACCAAGTCTAATCTAATTATCCGGTGTTTCTAACCGTGCATGATGATGTAGTTTTAAGTTATTCGATGCACCGTTGTCTAGCGTTGCATTGAATCGGGCGGTGCATGAAGTCCCTTAAACCAACACCCATGGGGAGGTGCTTAACATCCGGATAACGATTATGAATGATTCGCAGCCCTCGAGATCATTCACGCGTTGTATCACATTCTGTTGGGCAAGTCTAGGTACTCTACATTCTATCATGAAGGCCATATCGGTCTTTTCTTCACACCTATCCTTATTCTTCATTTTTATTCTAATGTGGTTACGGCTTAGCCGTGTGTGTGCTACGGCTTAGCCGTGTGTGGTCTACGGCTTAGCCGTGGCTGGGCCGTAGAAGGTCTGTCAGTTGCTGACTCTCAGTTATTCCAGAAATTGCACCCTGTATTGTTCTACGGCTGGGCCACGGCTGAGCTTCGGCTTAGCCGTAGGGCAATCCACGGCTTAGCCGTGCCCTAGCCGTAGAGGAAAACTGGGTTTTTTCTCCTCTCTGGATTGTGAGCCGTAGGTGCTATACGGCTTAGCCGTACCTGCACGAATTCAAATTTCCTGAAACACATACAGAATGTCTGGGAAGCATCATAAATGCAATTTATCAATGGGAATACACAAGTACTGAATCAATAAGTATCAAATGGGCTGTAACACATGTTTCCACATTAATTCATCTAAAACCAACCAAATCAAAAGCATACCAACATGGGTTCTCAAAGCTCTGGTTATACTTGCCTTAATTGGAATTCAATTGCACAATGGGAGCCCTTGGATCCAAACACAACCTAACACAAGCAAAACCACATGCATGCATGAGGGATGGAGAGAAATTCAAAACACAGACACACCAATAAGAACAAGAAGGAGAAGAAATAGAGAAAGGAGATGAGAGGAATGAATGGATTTCCAACTCACCTCACATGCAAGGCCCACCTTCCTCTTGATCGATGGAGAAGAGGAATTGGAGAAGAGAATTCAAGAGAGCAAAGAGAGAGAGTTCCACGTGCACAAGAGAGGAAGAAAATGAGAGAGAATGAGAGAAAGAATGTGAGTTAGGATCGATGGTGAGCTTATACAATCAAATGGGTTGTTCAAATTACAATGAAGGCCAAGTGAGAAGTGAAATTTCAGTTTGAGTCAAATCCAGGTCCAATCAAATCACACGACCTCGGTTGCAAACAACGTAGTTACGAAAGTTAACGAGCTCAACGAAAGACACGTGTTGACATCAAGATGATGCAAAATGACCATGTCTTAGAGAAGCTAAAATTACGAAAAAGGGCTTGGTCTACTTAATCCAGGTCAAACTCAACCCAACTACCTATCTATGACCCGTAACGGAAATAAAACACGAACAAAACACGATTAGCAATGAAAACAAGATTAACTAGCCGCTAAACGAGGTCAAGCTGGGTCGGAGTGTTACAGAGATTGTCTTTGAATTCAGAATCTTTCGAAAGTGGATGTTCTGCTAGAAAACAACAAGAGCTTATCCTTTTACTGCCTTTGTAGTTGTGTATCTGATGTCATACTGAAAGAGAAAAATAAACCATTTGGCTAGACAATCACTTAATGCACCAGCTTTTGCCACAAGCATCTTCAATGGGTTGATGCTAGAAACCAAGGACACCACATTGGAGAGGATATAGTGACGTAGTTTTTGTACAATAATCATCAATGTAAGACATTCTTTTTCCACCAGATGATAGTTATGTTCAGCACCAACTAACATCCGCAATAAGTATTAAAGTGCCACTTCCTTGCCCTTATCATTCTTTTGAGCTAATATTGCCCCCAAGGAATGATTAAGAACTTGAGTATAGAGGATGAAAGATTTGCCTGGAATCGGAGTTGAAAGAACTAGTGGGTTTGTGAGATACCATTTGATATCTTGAAATGCATTTTCACAAGCATTATCCCACGCAAATTCAACTCCTTTCTTCATGAGTCTAGATAATGTCATTTGCATGATAAGTTTGAGATGAGTTGGCAGATGTAGGCAAGTTTGCCCTGCAATCCTTTAAGTTCTTTGAGAATTCTTAGAGAATGTATCTCCTGTATGGCTTTAACTTTTACTGGATCTAGTTTGATACCACCTTTTCCAACCACGAATCTTAAAAATTACCCAGAGGAGACTCCAAAGAAACACTTCAGAGGGTTCAATTGAAGATTGAATTTCCATAACCTTTCAAAGACTATGCAAAGATTAGTTAGATGGTCTGACTTCTATTTGCTTTTGACTACTAAGTCATCGACATAGCCTTCGATAGACTTGTGCTGCATATCTTTGAAAAATTTCATCATTGCCTTTTGATACGTGGCTCCAGTATTCTTGATGCCAAAGGGCAGATAGTGTAACAGTACACACCAAAGGAGATTTGGAAGGATGTGTGCTTCTTGTCCTCATTGTGCATCTTGATTTAATTGTATCCCAAAAACCCATCCATGAATGAAAATTTTCAAACCCGAAAGTATTGCCAATCATGATTTTTGGTATGGGTAGTGGAAAATCATCTTTAGGATAGGCTTTGTTTAGATCTCTAAAATCAATGCAGACTCTGATTTGCCAGTCCTTCTTAGTGACTGGCAATATGTTAGCCAACCAGTTAGGGTACTGTTCTTCATCAATGAAGCGGACATTCCTAAGTTTCTGGACTTCTTTTTCTATCTTGTCCATGGTTTCTTGTTTCGTCCTTCTTTGTTCTTGCTTCAGAGGTTCAGCATCTTCTGCTATGTTCAATTTGTGCATGTAAACTTTTGGATTTAGACCCTGCATTTCTGCGTAGGTCCATGTAAAATAATCCATAAATTCTTGTAAGAAACTCACATACACATTAAGTTCCTTTCCAATAATTTGAGAGGTTACAAAGGTAGGATAAGGATTTTTGGGGTACCCAGGTTTATTTCTTATACTGGGTTCTCAGTTGGAGGCTCTGGAGGAGGTTCTTTCACAATATCTTCAGAAGCTTCTAACTCCGTGAAACCTTTTGGGGTTTCATTTGGGTGTTTAAGCCAAGGCCTGATCCTTTTCCATAGATTATGTTTTTTAGGCATTTTAGCATTTACATTAAGGGCTAGACATTCCCAACGAGTGTATTGGGATTGGTTTATTTCTTCATTTAGTCTAGGCGGCCAGTATTTAGTAACTTTTGACATTATGTCATCATCATCACTTGCCCCATCAAGATACTAAAAAGTAGCTCAATTAGTAGGATCTTGAAAGACAATAGTCTCTCGAGAGTCATCAGAATCATACCTTTCTGTGAAGGCAATAGAGCTTGCTCTGAAGTCTTGATTTAGTTTAGGAATGTTGCTGTAAGGACCGCAACCTATGCATTGTTTCGGTTATTCAATTCTGCGTCTTTTTTGGAGGTCTTCTTTCATATCTGGAGTGCAAACATCAAAAGAGACTTGAACTCCATTTGCATTCATTTTGAGGTGTGGGCTTTTTAAGATTGTGCCCCATGTTTTTCATCATCTTGCAGATCACATGATTGTAGATGGCAAGCTTTATTTTTCCATCGTTGGTGATTTTGTTGATAGGATAAGAAATAGAAGCATCTTTAGCTCGATGGAAGACTATTGAGTGATTATGTTGTAAGGATAGAGGTAAGAAGAAGCAAGAACCTCTAGAATCATAAATTTGAGATGGAGTGGGCCACGACAAGAGTGGAAGATCTCAATCCGCAATAGAGTACACAAAGGTGTCTATCTTCTCAACATCCTCATAATCTAACCCAGAATCTGAATCTCTAACCACTGAGACAACATGCACTGAGCACGCCTATCTAGATCTTCCACATAGATGATTGAGTTCTACTTTAATGGATGAAACAATTCAAGACATTTCATTGAAGGTTTGGAACTCCATTACCACTATCAAGCTATGAAGGGCCGGTCGTAAGCCTATCTAGCACAGATGAATTCATGTTGAAAAGTGTGAAGGATTTTCACATTTTTCAGCTGAATGAAGCCATCGATTGATGTATCTATAAGATACTCACCCCTACATTGTTACGTCAGTACGAGTTAATTGAAAATGATAGGAGAATTAGGCCTCATAGGTGACATTCACCTAGCTAGGTGAGGTACATCATTATTTTCTTGGTCAGAATCTGAGTTATTAACTAAGGAAATCACATTTGCTCGATATGAGAGCCTTCGTCGTCTTGCAATAAGTAGTTCGTCATTCCTCATTGGCACTGAATATCACTTAATTGTTGGCGTTGCTGAGTTTTGAGCTAGTATTGTATACATAGCTGGACTGCATATCTTGCTTATGTAAATGACAATGCCAGCTTGCTTGATTCTAGATGGCTTAGTGGATATGACCAAGGGTTGATCTGACTATTTGATTTCATAGTTGACCTTGGTCACCAAAGGAGCTTTAGTATCAACAAATCTAACCATTGGCTTCTTTGTAGACTCTAACTTCTTGGTGGGCTCAGATAAATCTTTTACTGAACCCTATATAAGTTTTCCTTTCTATTGAGGTGGTGAAGGGTTATGCTAGATCATCATCCACAAGAGAAGTGATTGCATCTAGTTTAAACTTTGCATGTCTTTCCTAATACATGATTGCATCAGTGAAGTAGACCTCTTTACCTTGGAATAACTTTTCATTTGCAAAGACGCGATGCCCCTTGCCCTCATCATCAATGTATTTGAGGCATTGATGGAGAGTGGAAGGCACTGTGGAGTAGTCATGAAGCCATCGCCTCTCCAAGAAGAAATTATTACAAGTGCACATCTTTACCACATGTAAAGTGGCTTCTGAAGTTGGATCATCCAGCTGGAATTGAATTCAAATATTGCGAATCGGATCCTGGATTTCTCCATCATAGCCTTGGATCTTAATTTTGGTGGCAAATATCTTATTCATCGAGATGCCAAATTCTTAAAGAGCTATGATTGTGATAAGGTTCAGAGCCAATCCTGGGTCAACTTAAACTCTTTGAATAGGTATGTCCTTGATGTAGGCTGTGAAGGAAAGTGGCCATGTGTGCTTCATGTCGCCTAAGAGGAGATCATCTTTGGTGAAAGAAATGGTAGCTTTGGAAGCATTGTGAATGGAATGATATTCCATACATTGCTTTTGAGGCCTTTTGGACTTTACTTTAAGATAGTTCTTTTCTATCTGATGGACTTGCACCACATGAGTTTGATTGCTCAAATTTAAGGCCTATAGAGCTCGTATGAAGTTATTATGAATCTGTTTAGACATCTGCAAAAGATTAAAAATATGAAGTCTTGCAGGTATGTGCTTAAGGTGTTCAACAACATCTACGTGAATGGCTTTGATGGCCTGCCATTAGCATTTGCTTCTGAAGAAGTTACATTTACATTTAGATTACTCATCGAAGGGTTTACATAAGAAGAAGAAAAAGAAGAGATGAGAGCAAATCTTTTTTTATTTCACGACAAAGGGAAATTGGGGGTTAGAGCTTTAAGAGATGAGAGATCATATTAGCGAAAAAGAAATGGAGAGGAACCAAAGAAAAAACAGTAATTTGTTTTTGCTTTACATAAAAAAAATAGTGACTCACATTGTTTTCATCCTCTTTTTAATTTTGTGCTCCGATTAAGTTGTGCTAATATCAAGGTGCCGAGGCAATACTTTTAAAAACTTATTTGACAATATTATATCAAATTATTCTATTGAAAATATTCTATAAAACTTATTTTTTTAAAGATAAATAAGTTATTTCATTAATAAAATCGAGGGGATTTAATACGAAAATTCCCCTTAGATGGTGCCCACTCTCAAAAGACCTAGTAATTCTGACCACATAAGATTGCTCCTTAGGTTTCTTTAGGGTGTAAAGAAAAAAGTATGTAATAGTTGCAAGCGGCTCTCCTTTCCATAATCTTTTGTTTTTTACCACTTCCAACATTATGTCTTTCCTTGTATAAATATAGAACTTCTGTGATGGGGAGAACTTGCTTAGAATAGATGGAAATTTTGTGAGGAGTTGCTGAAAGAATCAAAGAAACCTATTATTGATGGTAAAGATCTTTCATCTCCATATACATTCTAATATTCTATTGTACTAGTTTATTTTGAACTTGCTTATAATACTACAATTTCCTTTTAAGCTTTAGAATAGGTTGAATGAGAGATAGGAGTACAGAAATGGGTTTTTTGGATTGCTTTTTCATTGACAAGAGAATTGTTATTATAATCATCTAATAAGTTTAATCGTTAGATATGGATCACTAAGAAAAATGTCAAAAAAATGAGTGCAACTAGGGCTTGTGTTCAACAAAATGAAACACAAGCCTGAGCCTACACCCATTTTGTTGACATATTATTTCGAGATCCATATCTTACGATCAGGCTTACTACGTTATGGCGGCATCCATTCTCTCACGAATTGGAAAAACTAAACGAATTACCCTTTCTTATATTCTCATCTTTCATTCAATCTATAGTCAGGCTTAATAGGAAAATGGTAATGTTTGAGTGAGAACACCACTATCAGTAAATGTATTATGTGAATAAGAACCACTAGCGACTCCATGGGACACTAGCGGTGCTTCATTATTATATATATATGCATAATGAGGAAGGAATCCTTTGAACTTTAATGCATCAATTCATTCTCCTCATCTGTTTAACGTTTGCATTGAGGATGTCCTCTTGGAAACTGTATCCACTTGTCTAATGTCCTTTACTTCATTGAAAGTTTGGTTGTTCCCCTCATTTATCAGTTTCATGCTTTATTATGGCTTATAAAAGATGGATTTTTGTGTGATCCTAGTTGTAATTGTTTGGTATTAACAAAGTATAGTAGGTATAGTAAGGGCTTAGGGTTTAGGGTTTACAGTTTAGGGTAAAGAAAGTTCTATACAAATAATACCATACAAATAATGTCATCCATAGTATGTTTTATTCATCCATAGTAGTTAGTAACCATCAAAGTTTCATACTATTAATTTCAAATTTTAGGGCCATCCATGATCATGGTATATAAAATACAGTTTTAAATGATCAGTTTTGATTGATAAAACCTTTTCATTTATCTAGGTTTTTCCTATTTTACTTTTATATTAGTGAATAGCATGTATGGTTATTAAGGATGTGAATATATACTAATATTCTTTATTATAAATTGGATGTCGAGTGGTCAATTAATATTCATATTCCGTTACAATGGTGCATTCGAATTCAATATGTTTCATCCTACTTATAAAGGTGGTAAATAGAGAATGAGGGAGGTTGAAAGCGATATAACATTTTTCGAGTAATAGAAAATAACTATGAAATCATCAAATTGGGATTTCTCTATAAAAAAGATAAGTGTTGATTATCTATATCATCATGATCATATGTTTCATTGATTTGCAATGAAAATGATGATGATATCAACTAAATGTTGTCATTATGTGGGGATAATACAAATGGAATTTATTTATATATTGGTAGATGAGATTTAAATATTGAGGATAAATGTAAAAACCAATCAAGGTAAGATTGAAATTCATAATCAAATTCTTTAGTTTGTTTGAGTTTATTTGATTCAGTACTAATATAGTGTTAATATCTCTTTAAGGGTACAAACGAAGGTCCTAAGTCTTTTTAAGGAGAAATTATTTGCTACAAGTAACCTTGTTCATGAAGATATATGTAGAAGCCAAACAAGGTAAGATTGTAATTCATAGTCAAATTTATTAGGTTATCTGCTTTTATTTGATTCAGTACTAATATAGTGTTAATATATCTTTAAGGGTACAAATGAAGGTGCTAAGTCTTTTTAAGGAGAAATTGTCTACCAAAAAGTAATCTTGTTCATTAAGATAAAAGAGCAGTTCACGTTCCTAGCATGACTTCAAAATTGCATTGATTCAAAAATCCTAACCTTGGTGATGATAATGACATTCACCTTCCATCGAAAGAATAAGCGAACAAAAGCAACATTGTATTAAATAATTCAAATGGAGATAATTTTTGCAACCAGGAGGATGACTATGATATGCATAATGTTGGAGATTGGAAATGTGAGGATGACTTTTCTAATGAATTCATAAGAAATATGAGAAAGAATTCTCATCACAGTTCAAGTAGTTAGATGGAAGACTGTACTGTAGTTAATGTTCTTGATCAGTCTAACGAGAAGTCAAACGTTCCCCAATGGCTACTTGATTGAGAACTCTTTGATTCTTCCATTTGGTAGTTTGCAAAAAAAGATGACAAAGCAGCTTTGAAGCCATTGATCTTGTCTTGCAAACGAGTAGCAAACACACCGAACCCAATATTCTTTCTCTTGGCACGACATATTCCTTGAACAATGAGGAATGTATTCATTACATGGCAAGCAAGGTATGCTTCGTTGTGCTCGTGAGAAGTATTTTTCTTCCCCTTTATTACCAACTCTCTCATCTGATTCCATATGTCTTCAAGATTATCATCATATTTTTCATAATTAAATGTTGTATGCTCAACACGGTCTACATGACTTTTTAAAGGGTAAACCAAAGGAATAATGAATTGCTTTAGTCCGAATTGTTTCATTACATGTCCTGGGGGTCCTTTCCACAATCCAAAAAGAAACGAGGATCGTGCATGAAGTAAAGAGCTCGCGATTAGCTTTTGAAACTTGGAGAGGAACCGTTTCCTAGAATTAGTGTACAATTGCCAATTAAATTACAATTAAAAAGTAAAGCGATATAAGGATACATACATGAAAAATAAATAATGGTAAATGAATTATGTTTGAACTTAAATTACCCTATCCCGAGGAAAATTATTTATTTCTTCTCCAATCTTTGTAAGGGTGGGTCATTTTGCATTTCCTTTAAGACGTGCCTCCCACGCCTTGAACAATGGAAATTTAATGTCATTTGGATTCTGCGGGAGACATCTTCCAATTACCATTCTCAAACATGCTCATATCTGCAGAATTATTGAAATACATTAGTTTACAAAAAGTGAATAATGTATGACTCAATATGAAACAATAGAAACTTAATGTTTTTTAATGACTCAATATGAAAAATAGAAACTTAATGTCTTTTAATTATCTAAAACAATTGCATGGGACCTGATAAGGTATGAGAGATTGTAATTTTGTTTCTTTCGCTTTGCTATATCCACATCCATTGGATTTAAATGATCTTCCATTAATAATGAAATTGCCATACTTAGAGTTCTGTACAAGTTTGCAAAGCAAGCAGGGCTTCATGCATAAGGTTTGAACTCCTTAAATAGTTCAAGTACCTATGGTTGTCCTCTTGCACCATTGGCATTATCTATTGTTTGACCATGTACTAAGAAGAATTAGTATGCCCTCGTCTTCAAAATCTCAATCTTCTTTTGTGATGGCTTGAAGTTGTCTTTTAGTCATTTGAATTTAATAGTCACTCTAACTGTATCTTTACCAAGAATTAGAGCCATTCCTAATAACTCTTCACAAGTTGATACAACCTTTTGTTTTGAGAATGTGGCCCCCGTTACAAGGAAACCATCAATGGATAAGCCATAAACGTAGACAATGTCTTCTAAAGTAATGGTTACCTCACCGCAAGGGAGATGAAATCTATTCTTCTCCGGCCACCATTTTTCAACTAAAGTCATGATGTGAGCTTGATCAAGTCTTATGTAATTGAACTCTGCTAGATGTCCAAACCCACATTGGGCCATCGAGTCTTTTTGTTGTTTTGAAAGGACTCATATGTCTTTACCTAAATTAGTAGTTTTTACTCTATAGTTTCTATGCTCAATGTCGTTTACAATAGCTGTACTGTCATGAATCTCTTGTTCATACAGTAAGGGTGACTCACCTTTGGAAGATTGAAAATTTTTAGCCATTTGTAATTTAGATTTCATTATTTGCCATTGAAATAGGACATTAATATTGTTAATTCCATTCAAATAATACATAAAATAAGGCTATATTACATACAATTCAAATCACTTCAACAGTGTAATTCAAATAACGTCAACATGTAATTGCACCAATTTCAACATGAAAGATCATTATATCAATAACAAAACAGTATTTAACCTTAGAAAATCAACTGATATTTAGCTTGATCTAGTGATAAATAGCTACTTCTTAATAGTGGATAAATAGCAAAGCATGCGATATCCAGATGAAGATGTTGACAAATATAACGATGGTATATGTACATCACAATACATGCAATCTTCAACACATTCAGCATAACAAAAAAATTCCATCCAAACATGTGCAGCAAACAAATACAAATTAAGTGTGTTATATATATATATAATAGTACATGGAATATTCAAAGTATATAAATGCCATTCCAACCACGTGCAATGCATGCATCAACAAGAAGTATATGCAAACAACAACCATGTGCAATAGACACCTCCGTGTGTAGCTCAAGACCAAATAAACAAATGAGTTCGATTAGAATATGCCGAAAAAGTTGGAAATCTAAGTTCACAAGAGCTCTTTGGGACCATAATTGGGAAGGCAGTAGCTGAAAAGTCAAGTATGAACAATACACTTTGCAGATAAAGAAATGACATTTGGTTCGAAAAGTATCTTTTAAACACTAAAAGTTACATAGAAGCATCGCTAGCGGCTTTTGGTTATTGTACATATTAATGAATATATAAGAACTGCAAGTAACATTATCTAGAATATGTTTTTTTAAACTCGAAAGGGCCCTGAGGACTAGTTTGGTGTGTTTAAACTACTAGATACAATATAATGTAGGTGCTATTTAAGGGAAATTTTTGTGTAAAATCCTCAAAAATATAATATACAAGAGTAGTTCAAAGTGAACTACATATGGGCCATATCCCATAGAAAAACATCAAAACCAACAAAGAAACTATGCTCACAACTAGGCTAAGGTGGTCAGCAAGGATCTAACATCAATAGGATTAATATGTGAATGCACCAAATACATCTCCAGAAGCCATTTGCTAAGATTGCAAGCGCTTGGTGTAGGAGGAGAAAATGAAAGACCAAAAAAACGCTAAAGGTGTCTAGCCATTCTTTTATAAGCAAACTTTTTTGTGCCAAGTTGATTTGGATGGGTCTCATAATGAATTTGCCAACCCCACATCAAATTAGAAGCATAACTCTATCAAATGGAATGGAATCGTACTCAACAGAGTAGTAACTTCCTAATGGAAACATTATTCTTCTTCAAATTAGCATTTACAGGATATCCATCTGGTTTCCATATAATACTAATAATGCAATCCTTCTCAGTGATGAGAGAGTATCTCCAGCCAATATGAATTGAAATGTGCATGCAATGAGTAATATGTAAAACTTGTTTGGTTACATTATAAAAGTCTTTGCTCTAAGAATGGAAGCAAGCAAACCATAAGATGTATAATGTGGGACTTGCCTTTTATTGTTTCTGTCACTCTATCATCATTATATATGGGACCTACCTGTAGACATGACAACGGTGTATTCAACTTTAAAAATTATGACAAGGGACCTTTGTTCATAGGACTTACAATGTGGGCTCACCTTTATAGGATAAAATGGGGCAACCTTTTTTTGAATGTAAATATGGTACCTACACCCAGAAATTACAATGTCCAATAAAGTTTTAGAAATTAAGATATGGGCCCCACATTCATAGTGTTTATAATGTAGGTCCACCTTTTGTGACTATAACCATGTGATCAACATTTAGGAATTATAAAGTGGAGCTAAATTTTTTATGATTGTGGACACAATACCCACTTTTAGATATTACAATGCAGTGTCCACTGCTAGCAATTGGAATATGGGAGCATATTCATAGGATTTACAATGTGGGTCACTTTTATAGGAATTATAATGTGGGGCAATCTTCTTTATTAATTGTGAAACACGACCCACCTTTAAAAATTACAACATGGTACCCACTTTTGATAATTAGAAGATGGGGCCACATTTATAGCATTCACAATGTGGGCCTACATTCATAGAGTTTAGGGATTTTTACCAAAAAATTAATCCTAAATTTACATTATACCAATTGCTTAAGAAAGATTATAAAAAATCCAATTTAGAGTTCTTACTCTCTCAAAAGACAAATATGCCCACCAACGATATCGTTAGGCCTTAAAAAAAAACACCCGGACGATATCTCTAGGCTCTTTTACAAATCCCCCTCGATATCATTAGGCACCTTTCTCCTTTTTTCTTCTCCTTCCACTACTCCTCCATCTGACAACTTCTTTCTTCTTCTTCTTCCACTCCTTCACCGTGTTTTTCTTTTTTTTCCCTATGTTCTTCTTCTTCTTCTTCTTCCTCTCCTTCACCGTGTTCTTCTTCCTCCCTGTGTTCTTTTTTTTCTTCTTCTACTCCTTCACCGTGTTCTTTTTCTTCTTTGCTGTGTTCTTCTTTTTCTTCTTCCACTCCTTCACCATGTTCTTCTTCTTCCCTGTGTTCTTCTTCTTCTTCTTCTACATGGAAAGTACCGTTCCCTAGCTCATTTGAAAACACATTTCGACATTTCATCCTCCATCACAGAAGCCCCAAAACAAATACATTTGCACATTTTCGTCATATAAGGTGTCCATCGAATAAGGTGGTACTCAGTAGTGTGTTTGCATTTTCTCTGGATTCCAGCCATTTTCTGAAATACAAGTTCTGTGTTTCTACAACCCAAACAAAACCTTTGTAAATGAAAGGTATTTATGCCATTATGTTCTTATTTCTCATATGGAGCGCAATTTCTTCAATGTATGGGAATTTTGGGGTCCTCTTTTTTATTTGCTTTCTTTATTCTTTTCATTTTCATTCTTATTATTATTATTATTATTATTATTATTATTATTATTATTTTGCTTTGTGAATGTGAAAATAGAGGTTTGTTGGCTTTTTGCTTTTAGGGGGATAAAGGAGCAAAAGATTGGATCTTTTTTTTTTCTCATTCGAGGGTAAAGAAGCAAAATATTGGATCTAGGTTGTCTAAGTTTCAAAGCAAGTCTATGAATTCCTAACCATTATTGAAATCCACAGGTTCTAGAAATCCATTGAAAATGCATAGAATTAGAGATACAATTGCTTCTTCTTTAAAAGCATTATTCAAAACATAGATTAGATAGTGGTCCACAAAAGATTTAGTTTATTACTAGGTCATTAGTATCTCCAATGGCTATCACGTTTGAGTAAAATTTAGTAAACACAAGTGAGGAAAGACTCTTCATTAGAAAATGGAGACAATGGGGTCTTTCTCGTCAGGATTCAACTATTTGAGCTAGTTAATCATGGGAGTTAACAACATATATGACATGAAAATGTACTGGTTGATTGGTTTTGGTAAAGATGAAGTTTGATGTGGAATTGGGATCGATTGAGATAGTGATGGGGTGGAGTTTGATGTGTCTTCCCTTTTTCCTGGGACATGACTCAAACTCTCAAGTTGCAATATGATGGTTTAAAAGAACTTAGATGTAATTTTTGTAAGTCATACCTTTTTATAGATAGTTGAGGGAAACTTTGCTCCACAACAACAACCAATGCTTCAAGTGTAATAATTGATAGCCATTTTCATTAAGCATTCTATATAATTTCTTTTGTTGAGATTCAAACCATCTATGCTCAAATAACTTAGTCATATTCATCTTGTTAGTCTCACTAATTTAATCACCATATGCCCTGATAAATGATAATTGTTAAAAGCTAGGGACAATCCTAATGTATGGTGAGAGTCATCTTTTGTAGGCTGTATTGTTTTTTCTTCCTTTCTTTGACTTTTTTATGGCTGTAGCTGTAAATTAGTTTTAAGGATTTGAGTGTGTGTTGATGAATATGATGATGTAGATATTGCAAGGTGAAGTTGTAAGACATTTGCAATATCATAGAGTTCATTCCTGGTCCACTGAATAATGATGTTTTATAAGACTGAGAAAATCATATATCTCAAGGGATTTGGAACGGCAAGGTATAAATAATTTTTGGATGACAAGTGTAGTAATGTTATTTTTTTGCTTATGCTATGACAATATATAAGGTTAACTTGATGCATCACTATTTAAATGCAGGAGACATGCCCCTTAAGATGCATTCCCACCTCCAATTATGAAACTTGGGAAATAAATGACCATATTTGGGAGCTCATGTGCAAGAGTGGGCTAGAGCACCTAGCAAAAAATTAAAAAGATTGAACTTAATCATGTCCTAATTATAGGTTTGGTGGAGAAGTGGATGCCCAAGACAGATACCTTCCATTTCAATAGTGGGGAGGCTACTGTAACATTGGAGGGTATTACTTACATCTATGGCCTCCCCATTGATGGCCTTTTAGTCAGTGGCTAGACATTCTCCTCTGCATCTTCTATAGTCACTTTATGTAATGATGGTTGGGGATGGCACCTGATATATACTCTGACTATTATGGGGTGCAGATTAAGTTTACATGGTTTAAGAGAAATTTTGCAAAATCCCTCAAGAGCAAACCTAAGGAACAAGATGAAAGGCGTACTCTGCCTTTTTATTTTGTTTAGTTGTGGGTTAGATTTCTTGTACCTCATCACGTAGTAAGGCTTCCGCTTACATTTTAGAATTATTTGAAAACCTTGAAAAGTGTGCATGGGGACTTGCATGCCTTGTAAATCTTTATAAGAGCTTTTCTAGAGTATTCAGTTGCCCAAAGAATGAAAAATTTGTAAAGACTATAATGGGTCCTCTGAAACTATTGCATTTAATTGACATAATATATGACATGTTCTTTGATTATTGTTTTAGCATTTAAAGTGCAAGATTTTTATTTATTATTATTTTTTCAAATGTTAGATTTGGGCATACTCTCGTATGACAATCGGTAGACACATACGCCAATTTACAGATTTGAGCAAAGATTTTGAGTTTCCTCTATTCTATACATGGTATAAGAGATTAAGGTATTATCATGATCTCACGAATATGGAGGAAGCTAGAAGATAACTTGGTAATATGGAAATTGATGCTATGAGTATTTAATATTTAGAAAACCAACATTATATTATTACTTGGAACTCCGTTGTTTGCATCGTATTGTACGTAAACATCCATTTGAAACTACTCTTTTTGTAAATAATTTGTTTATATAATATTTTTTTGAAGTTTAATTGGCTACCATACCGAGACTATGGAGACGTCTTAAATTATTTTGATGATGCTGAGGTACTTCTTTTTTTGTCTTCGATGGCATTGATATGTTATTATATTGTAAAGCAGCACTGTCCCGAGTGCGTGATGAAACAGTTTGGATTGGTCAAAAATATGCCACCTACTTTCTTAAGGCCATACGTGCACACCGAAAGGATCCCAATATCGAAAATTTTCTAGGATAAGAAGTATGTTGTTTTATCACAAAGCTTGGAATAACAGAATGGATGGGATTATTTATGGAGAATAGGGCAATTCTGGCCCACACAGTGAAGATTATTTTAAATGGTATAGAGGTATTACGAGGCTTCACATTGGGCATCCTATATTTGGAAACAAAGACCAAATGCCATTTACTCTCATGTTCATCCTTTGTCTTATATTCATAACACTACTTATATGTCTATTTCCTGTTTTTGTTAATTAGTTTTAATTTCTAAATGGTTTAATTCTATCTCTTGTAGATTTTGGGGTTCATTGAGAATATATTAGCATTGTGTGATAAAGTTGAGAAAACAAAATATAATTATCTTGCTTTTACAAAATTCGTTGAAATGCTCAAACGTAAGGCTACCAACTTTGGAGTAGCATGTTTATCTGATTTTGAGGAATTCAACTTAAAGCACTGTATATCATACCCAAAGGACCTTGTAAAGTTAACCTCTATATCAAACCAACATCATAGCTTCATACTTGTGACCTCTCTCACTAATGTTGTATATATTAAATAGAAAAATGAAGGGGATTTGGCAAAATAGGAAGCATCTCATTCATTTAAAATATCCATGCCCGCAAGTGAAGAAACACCCACTGACTCTAATCCGCCAAAAACTCAACACCCACCAAACTCCCAGTTGAATCCAAGCAATCAAGGCAAAAAAATTCCCCAACTCCCGAAATCATCCAAAAGTCCAATAGACTAGTTGAACTCGAAACAAACATCATGTGAAATTGGTGTTAGCTCCCGTAAAAGTCTAAGATTAATGCAATCCCAAAAAAGTCCAACCACTCTCTAAATTTCGGGATATCCAT
Organism: Sextonia rubra; assembly: GCA_037013555.1. NCBI lineage: Eukaryota > Viridiplantae > Streptophyta > Magnoliopsida > Laurales > Lauraceae > Sextonia > Sextonia rubra. The sequence goes on from JASUAD010000001.1 coordinate 75,537,622, forward strand.
TTTGAAGATGCCCCCATGAGTCCATTTTCTTATAACCCATATCTAGTACGTGGACTTTTTAATACACCATCTCCAGGAGCATCTAAATCAGTGTTCAGTAAATCACTTTTGATCGAGATTTCCTCTATGATTTTAAAAGTGAAGGCATGTTTTAGGGATCCGAAGCCTCCATCATGAATGGTTGATTACGACATTGGTGGAGCATGGTTGAAGAATCCACTCTGCAGGTTTACTCCGAAAGAGATCGAAGTCGTCAACATATTTTGGAATGAGTGGGGAAGAGATGAAAGGTATCTGGATACAATCACCCCCATTTACTTCTACATTATTATCACCTTAGAGTTGGCTAATGACTCACACTATGCTTTTTAATTATAGGAAGAGTTAACTGAGGAAATTAATGACACCTATAACTCCAGAAATCATGAAAAGTTTGTTTAGGGGTGATTGGATGGACAATTGGGTTGGTGATAAACATCCCTTTATAATTTTATCTCACAACATGGATTTTGATTCTTTCTTAACATGTATTTATAATAACATATTTTATGTTTCCATAGACGATGCATTTATGGTTTGAGATCTTCAAAGAGCAGGCTCCTTCATCCTTCTTTTTTTAGTGTACCTTATCGACAAGTGCATGCAAATAATAAAGTTAATATTGTATAGTTATATTAACATTTGGTTTTAATAGACTAATTTATGTTATATATGCAAGATTGGTACATATACTTTGATCAGAATGAAAGGCACATTTAATGGTCATTCAATACAGCTTTTGTGGACAACGTGACTGCAAAGTCATTATTGTTCTTTCCAGTATAAAACAACTCCCACTTCTTCTTTCTCATCGGATGGGTCAACGAAAGAAGATGAGAGTATTATAATAACGTGATAAGGGATGAGGATTATACATTTGCTCAGATTTATGTAAGTTAGATTTGTGAAAGTTTGGATCTAAATTCGTCAAGACCAAATGTAAGGTTCCGAATCCCTCTAATCCTAATCTACGTTAATTAATCCTGTTCTATGTTAATTAAAACTTGTTAAGCTTAATCTAGTTTAAATACGATTGGGTTTGGGTCTTGGACAGTTAATTGAGCGGAGTTTGGACTTTACCTCCATGGTTGAGGACCTTTTTGTAAATTGACCTTGCATCTTATGGGCACCTCGTTAATCACTCCTCATGTAATTTTTTGTGTAGATCATCTTTCGTGTTGGGCTTGATCTGATCCGAACTTATTTTGGGTCAATTGAGGTCTATTTGGCCTAAACTGAAATTTCAGGAAAAAGTCTGGACTTGTATGTGAAATGCAGGAAAATTTTGAGTTTAAAAGGGAACTGAACGTCCTATTCTCTCCTTTTCCATCTTTTGTTGCTGGAAGCTCTTCTTCTCCTTCATAAATCCTTCTTTTTCACTTCCAATTTGAAGTGCCATGAGGTTGGGAGTCTTACATGTGCTAGGGATCATCCCACTCACCTTCCTCTTCTTCTTCTTTGTGCATTTTCCCCATTAGAGTATTTCCTTCTCCAAGCTACAGCTACATAAGGTAAGGATTTACCTCCATTTCATGCATTTGGGTTTATTAGAGGATTAAGGACCCAATTACATGACATGCATGTCATTCCATGTCCCATTCATCAATTGTGTGTTTTACTTGTACAGAACCCACTCTCATTTGGAGGTTTTCCCTTAGCCACCCAATAAGGACTTCGGAAAGGGCAAACACTGTTAAGAGGCAAGTATTAGAGTTTATATGTATTGCATGTGTGATTAAGTTATGGATTTATGAGTTAGATCTCTAAATTCCCAATTTAAGTCATTTTTCATTGTTTAATGGTGTACAACTGTGGTATGGATTGAGTTAGAGTGATAAAAATGGGATAGAAGAGTTTGTGGGTATTGAACACCATCAAGTATACTATAATCAAGTCATGTAAGCTCCTTACAACTTAGGTTCTGTATTGATTCTACAATGAAACTGAGCTACAGAACTGAGTTCAGATTTCTGAAGTGTACGGCGAAGCCACGGCTAAGCCGTACATGTTTACGACCCAAATTCCCGAGAGCAATAAAACTAGCTTTTGTACTGCGGCTTACCTACGGCTGCACCGTGAAATGGACTACGGCTAAGCTATAGCCAGCCCGTGCCCAAGCCGTAAGCCTTCTTACGGCGGACTTCCCAGAGAGCTTGAAAACCCATTTCCTTCTACGACTTGCACACGGCTATACCGTGAAATGCCCTACGGCTAAACCGTAACCCAACTTAACCTAGTCGTAGGCTTAGCACGGCTAAGCCGCAGGCTGATATACGGCTAAGCCGTAAATGCGTCGAAACTGTTTGAGGAAACCCGAACCACTTAGCTAAGCCGTAACCTTATATACGGCTAAGCCGTATGAGCCCAGTGAATTTACGATGTTAGGAATTCTTCATTGACCTTATAGGGCCTCAGTATTGGCACCTTCTTACCACTACACTGGCCCAATTGTAATGATACGTCAAGAGGATAAACGAATTCCGGATGATTCCCCAAAGTCAAGTCATGGATGTTAGCATAAGAAGGGGTGTTCTTTATGCATATAAGGTAATACCAAGACGTGGTAACACAATGACACCGACGTTTTATGAGTACATTGTGTTGAATGTCCTTGGGGATCATGGGCTACCTAATACAAAGTGAATGGTGACTTCTTGAATATCCACTCAATCCGAATGCATTCATATTGTTAAATTCCATGCCTTCAACATAATTTGTTTATGCATTTTCTCTCTACCCAAACCCTGAGGCTATTCAGACCTGAGCTTCCAATGAGTGCGTGTCTGACAAGCCAGAGCTTCTACTGAGTGCGTGCTTGCTAGCCATAAGGGGATAGTCAAGGTTCAAGCCTTGTAGCTCATATGCACCTGCTTCGTTTAATTATTCGTCTGTTTCATGACAGATTATACTTTCAGACTATTGTTCCTTATGTATGATATGACTTGTATGACTGAATTCGATTTGGCACCACTTAGCTTGCGCCCTTTGGGTATTATTATGTCACTACTGCAGTAGGTTTACAAGGGAGTTGTCGGCACTCCTCGGAAGCTAGATTGATCTCCTAGCGACCCATATGTATGTATGCTCCCTTTTTGGGAGAATGGAGCCTCGTGGATGCCAATTAGTGTGTACGACGTCTTGATTTTGATTCCTCACTTATTGTTACTCATGTATATTATTGCTCTTCTATCCAATGTATATTAATAAGTCATCTGATATATACTATGCTAGTTTCACATGCTTAATACTTGCTTAACCGTCGTGTTAACAGTGTTACCCTTGGTATTGCAGGTACGGAACCCAATTCCAACCCGGTTGTTGACGCACCCTCAAAGAGTGCCCCAACGATACCTCGGGGTATAGATGAATGGAAGGATGTCAATGTCTTTTATTAGTCATTCTACGGAGAGCATTGACTTGATTTGAGGTGTTCCGTCGAAATTGGCCTTCCAGTGGGAATGTGCAGATGGGATCTTTTGTACTTAACTTCCTCAAGTAAAATAGTTGGATTGTAGGAATGTAATTAAAGACTTAACCACTGATCTATATATATATCTGTCCATGAATATCTAAGGATATGCTTCTCTTGTTTCGCTTTTGATCATTACAGAGAATTTTACAGAAGTTCGTGATGATGAGTTATATTCTTACGTGTGTTGGTATTCCTCACACGTTTATGTGGAATCTCCCTTGTAGGAATTCATGCACAATTCTTCAGGGCACGAGTTACTATGGGATTACGTATCCACGCCCTGGGGGCCTACTCAAATCCCCAATTCCCGAGATCGGGGCGTGACACCAAACACCATTTCTCTATTGCAAACTACTATGTACATATGTATATTTGTTTGATAGGTACATTGGGTAAGTTAAGGCTTTATGCAACTTGGTTGGAATGATCTAGCTATATGATCCATTTACCCCTTGCCATGCCCAATGAAAAAAAACAAGTAATATATTCTCTCTGACTAATCCGCAGGTTAAGGGACTAAAATATATGCTAGTTGTATTAACTCCAATCTAGTAAGTTTAACATTGATGTCTCTCCCACTTTAACTTTTTGGTTTAACAGTAAGATTGTGGGATTTTTTTTATGGTATATGCGTAACACCTTGCTTTAGGTCTACCTATGTTATTCACACAAAGCGATGTGCTATATTACCGGGCCAAGATCGTACATGACATTTAGGTAAAGCAATTTGGCAATTGCCAGTTGAGAAATCCCATGAAAATGCTTGAAAAAAGTTCTTCAGATAAAGAATTTCAGGTAAATGTATTCCATAAGGATGGTTTTTTTCATGAAACTACTGTTTCCCCATGATGGGAACTTTATATTTTATTGTAAGTTTCGTGCCATGTGACTATGCTTTGACCAGTCATTTTGATGTCTTCTTTCACATGTTTTGGCCGCAGAAGAAAATTCAAAGAGGAAAAAGGGTAAGAGATAAATGGAAACCATGCTGAGTTGAATGGTTGTGAATGGACAAAGGGCTATGTAGATATTTTATGCCACCAATTTAATAAGCCTTTTGTATGGAAACATTTTTCAACTGTGAGCCGTTGAACAAGTATGAAAGTTGCATTCCTAGTTTTAAATTGTTCGTAGCAATTTTTTATTGTATTATGGTGTATAGATTCTGTTTTGCTATTCTTCGATCAGTCCAGTTATTCCCTCTCTCAGGTTTTGTTGTATTGAGTGGTCTGTAATTGTCAATCAAGCATTTCTAATGCCGATGTAACCTAATCACTAATGAATTATTGATTGATACTCAATAATGTTTGATGACTTCTAATACCTTTTAATGCAATAGCTAACAAATTGGAATGAAAACTCTAATGTATAAACAATATTTCACTGCTGAATTTCTTTAGAAACTGAAACAAATATGAGATATTTACAAGATGCAAGGAGTTCTGATCTTAAGTTTAAAAAATGACTAAATCATGATTTCAATCTATTCCATGCTAAGTTTGTCTAGATCTAAAATGGATTCAAGTGGAAATTACCTTTGTTTTTCAAGTTATTTAAGTATTTTATGTGATCTATTTACAACAGTCAAGTGGTTCTCATCTTAAATTTACAAGAGTCAAGTAGTTCTCATCTTAAGTTTTCCTAACTTTATACAATATTCAATTCCATGGCAGGCAACAACTGTATAATCCCAACTGTAAAATCAGGCCTGGCACATCCTGTTTCAAGCTGTTGACCCAATTGTTTTTGGATATTTTTTGAATTGGTTCCAAGTGGTTTCAAGTGATGCTGAAGAAGAATTATTATTTTCAATTAGTTTAGATGGCCCTGCGGTTGAGCTGTAGTGCATTTCTGGCTATGTTGTATCAAAATTTTACGGCTAAGCCATTGGTCATTTTACGATTGCACTGTAGGTGATTTTTTAACTTAGTTACACTGTGTTTTTCACTTGTGGTTAACGGATTAGCCGTGCAGTTTTTACAGCTAAGCCGTAGTGTTAGTCGTAAGCCAAGAAGACCCAAACATAGCCTCTGGATTGTGGCCTATAATTTATACGGCGTAACCATAAATTATTAAATGACTTAGCCATGCATCATTAAGGACTTGCCGTATGGTTAACCGTAAGCCAAAAGAGTAGAAAAAAACTCTTTGGAATTTGGCACGCAGATTATATGGCTTAGCAGTAAATTGTTATTTGGCTGAGCTGTCAAGTTCTTACGGCATCACCGTAAAGTCAACCATGGGCCAAAAGATTGAAATAATACTCTCTGGAATGTGGCCCGTAGATTATATGGCTTAGCCTTAAATTGTTATTCGGCTTAGCTGTTAAGATCTTTTTGCATAGCCGTAAAATCAGCCGTAGGATAAAAAACCAAAAAATATTCTCCAGAATGTGACTCGTAGATTATATGGCTTCACCGTAAATTGTTAAATGGCCTAGCCATCATGCTCTTACGGTGTTACTGTAGAGTCATCCGTTAGTAAAGGAAATAGATGAAATATAGAGTCATCCGTTAGTAAAGGAAATAGATGAAATATAGAATTTAAGCACATATATAAACAGATGAAATCTCAAAATGGTCACACATCATACAAATGAAACCTAGATTTGTTAAGGGAGAGAATAGATGAAATTTGGAATTCGAGAAACATATACAAACAGATGAAATCTCGACTTTGCAACATAGTATACAAATGAAATATGGAATCGTTAGTAGAGGACACTGATGAAATCTTGAACTCGAGCACATATATACAAAAATGAAATCTCGAAATGGTCACATAGTATATAGATGAAATCTTGAATCGTTAATAAAGGAAACAGATGAAATCTCGAACTCAAGCACATATATAAACAGATGAAATTTCGAAATGGTCACACATCATACAGATAAAATCTTGATTTGTTAAGGGAGAGAACAAATGAAATTCAGAATTCAAGAAACATATACAAACAAATGAAATCTCGACTTCATAACACAGTATACAGATGAAATCTAGAACCGTATCACAATTAACGCCTAAGCCGTATCACACTTAATGGCTAAGCCGTATTAGAGCATTTGAAATTTTGGGGTTTCACTCCATATATCCGTGCGTTAGAGGTGTCCATGTTCTGCATTATCAGCTAGGGTTTCTTTTCTCCTCCAAGTCTAGGCTGGTACTCCCTCTCATGCCTTCTTCCTATCGGTTAAAAGTAAGGTAATTTAGATGCTTTGCTTGCTATTTCCTCTTCATTCTCTACATTTGTAGCTCTTCCCTTTGCTGTTACACTGTTTTTTAGATGATTTTTGTGAATCTTTGTCTTTTGGGGCATCTTGTGCTCTTCATTGGAGGTGGGGTTTGAAGAATGTATTATATCTTATTGTACTATAGGAGTATTCTTCTGTTAATCTTAAGGTATTGTCCAGTTCTCCTAACACTGAAAAACATATGGCCTAAAGTAGTTTTCTTGCCCAATTTCTTGTGTTTATCGCTTATTGCTCTCTTTTGTGATTTAGATATGTAGCCTTGTATAGTTTTATCACATATCTCATTGTACCATCATACCCCTTGGAACTAAAAATGCTTATCTTCATGGGAAAAGACCAAAAACCTCTAGTGCTTCTTTTAGACCCGTATTTAGGCAGGATTCTCTATCCCCAAGGATTTTGGTTCCAAGGGAACCTACTAAAGATAGATTATTTGCAACAAGACCCATTACTGTTGAAAGGACTGTAGAAATCATGACAGTGCAGAAATATGATGTTCATACTCTCCTTCAAAGTGTTTGGTGGGAAAATATTTTAAAATGGGGTGGAAATGCTTATTCTTCAACAATGAGAACAATGTATGCCTCTGTCAAATAAGGTAGTCTAGATGAATTGGTATTTGGGATTGAGTTTAATGATGGTAACTTTGTCATCACTCCTTCCACGATATCTACTCTTTTTGGTATACCTTTGGAGATTGTTCATCATAATGTCATCAAGGACTCTTTATCCGAAGATGACAAAAGAACTGTCATTCTTGCTTTATATGGGCGTGAAATTCTTTAAAAGAAGAAGGGTTTCCTTCCTGCGGCCTCCTTGCTTCCTCGGTATAGAACTTTACATGCTATCTTCACTTGTAACATATATCCTTGCAAGGGAAATTTTCTAACTTGACTCCATTCATGACCAATGTTCTATATTGTGTGCATATGGGTCTTAGAGTGTGTCTTCCTTCCCTCATCTGTGCTTTGATTATTCATTTTTGGCTGCTTCCAGGTCGAAGCACGAATGCATGCATATTTGGATTCCTTATGACTCATCTTGCTTCTCATTGTGGGTTTGTTTTGCCCACTGATGAAGCACCAGTGACTCTTCCTATATTTGGTAAAGTCAATATTCAAAATATGAGCTTTTTGAAGCAGTACGCAGTTGGTCCCAGCATTCCCGATTTTGGGGATGAAGATGACTCTATAGAAGAAATTCTATAGCCAGGTCAAACGCATTTAGCACGGTTCCAGTCTCCTCCGCCAGCTTCATCATTTGTTTCTCTTAAAGCATGAATGGCAGCTCTTGAATAAAGAAAAACCAAAATGAAGAAACTAATGAAAAAGACTTTTCAATATTTGTCCAAGATCTCCAAGACCTGCCATCGAGATGATGTCGTGATTCCACCCCCATCTCCTTCCTCTAACTGATTTTCACATCCACTCTTTTCTGATATTATATTGTCTTTATAAGAGATGATAAACATGTTCTTGATCATTTTGGATGTAAAGTTATAAATCGTATGCACTAAGCTTACTTTCACCTGTTAATTGAATAACTTTCTAGTTATTGCTATGTTCTAATCTTTCCTCTGCTTATTTGTCACTCTCTAGAAAACATCCCTTGTCTCATTCATCATTATTTTTCCTCCACTTATATGGGTGCACATATATAATATATACACACATAATGCACTAAATTCATTTCCATGCAGCTAACTTATTCTTTTTTACATCTTATAATTTTTTTCTGTGTATATTATACGACTTAGCCATAAATAGTTAGACGGAAAACCATGCAGTTCTTACGGCATTGCCGTATGGTCAGCCGTAGGTTAAAAGACCCACATAATACTATTTGGAATGTGGCCCGTACGTTATACAGTTTAGCTGTAAATAGTTATTCGGTTGCGCCATCAAGTTCTTATGGTGTCGTCGTACTGTCAACTGTAGGCTCAAAGACCAAAAAAAAACTCTCTGGAATGTGGCACGTAGATTATACGGCTTAGCTGTAAATTGTTATTCGGCTGAGACATCAAGTTCTTATAATGTCGCCATACTGTCAGCCGTGGGTTAAAAGACCAAAACAACACTCTTTGAAATGTGGCTTGTAGATTTTACGGCTTAACCGTAAATCGTTATTTGGCTTAACCGTCAAGATATTATGGCATAGATGTAAAGTCAGTCGTAGGATAAAAGACCAAAAGAAATTCTTTGAATGTGACTCATAAATTATACGGCTTAGTTATAAATTGTTATTTAGCTTAGTCGTCAAGATCTTACGGTGTAGATGTAAAGTCAACCATAATGTAAAAGACTGAAAAAATATTCTTTGAAATGTGACCAGTAGATTATACGGCTTAGCTATAAATCGTTATTTGGCTGAGCCATCAAGTTGTAATGGTGTTGCTGTACAATCAGCGGTAAACCAAAACACTCGAAAACTTACTTTGTGGAGTTTGGCTTGCAGATTATATGGCTTAGTCGTAAATTGTTTTTCGACTAAGCCATGCATTTCTGATGGTGTTGCCGTAGGGTCAACTATAAGGACGAAAAAAACCAAAATATACTCTCTGAAAAGTGGATAGATAACATATTTTAGAGATCAAATAAATTTTTGAGTAAGAAGTCCAAAAGTCTTTACTGAAATTTTTAATCAAGGACAATCAGGTAACCATATCGTTACCATTCTTAATGCTTTTTATGCCAAATTTTGTTGGTAACATTAATTCCTTAAAAATATTTCAAGTGAGATACAAAAATTATGTAGGGGGGACAGAACTTGACCAAAAATATCTTTGCGAAGGAGGGGTGTATATAGATCAAATAATGATATCGTTTGCCATTCTTAATGCTTTATATGCCAAATTTTGTTTCCAACATTGATTCCTTAAAATTCTATCGAATGAGATACAAAAACAATGTAAAGGGCACAGAACTTAACAAATAATATATTGGGCAGTGCATAGATTTCAGGTAACGATATCGTTACCATTCTTAAATTTTTATATGCCAAATTTTGTTCACAACATTGATTCCTTAAAAATATTTTGAATGGGATACAAAAACTATGTAAAGGGCATAGAACTTGACCAAAAATATCTTGGCGAAAAAGACATGTATAAATTTCAGGTAACAATATCATTACCATTCTTAATGCTTTATATGCCAAATTTTGTTTGCAAAATTGATTCCTTAAAATTCTTTCAAATAAGATACAAAAACTATGTATGGGGCACTGAAGTTGACCAATAATAGCTAGGCATATATAATAGGTAATGATATCGTTACCATTTTCTTTGCTTTATAAATTTTTTCCCCAATGTTGATTCCATAAAAATATTTAAATTAAGATACAAAAACTATGTAGAGACCATAGAACTTAAGAAAAGAAAATTTCTTTTAAGCACGGATTTCTATCTTTTAGGTAATGGTATCGTTCTAAAGTTTAACAGTTTCTATGACCGAGTTGGTTTCCAACATTCATTCCGTACATAGATTTATACTGAGATACCTAATATATGTAGAGGGCTTAGGCATTGACCCATAAAATTGGATTCCAAAAGTAATATATACTTTCAGGTAATGATATCGTTAGCCTTCTTTATGCATTATATTACTCAGTTTGGTTCCAAACATGTATCTTATAATTATTTTTTTCCTGAAATACATAAGCTACGTAGTAGGGATAGAAGTTGACATGGAAAATTAGGGTAAGCTAATTTTTAGTTAACAATATGCTACCATTATTAATGTTTTACATGCCGATTTTGGTATCCAAACTTCATTCTTTAAATATCTTTATACTGAGCTAGCTAAACTATGTAGAGGGCATATGCATTGTCCCAGAGTAAAATTGGATTCATTACATAATTATATGACATTCAAGTAATGATATTGTTATTGTTCAGGTAAAGATATCGTTACTATTCCTTAAGCATTATCTTCCCAATTTAGTTCCTAACATTTTTTTCCATAAATATATTTATACTGAGATACCTAAACTATGGAGAAACCATAGGGAACTAGAATTTGACAATATGCTGAATAACATCTCAACGATTTGGTCCGTATTCAGTTGATAAGAGAAAAGTTTTGATTTGATTGATTAGTTGTGGTAGTAATATGTGCATGTCTGACGAATAAAAATTTCTCTCCCTTGACTAATTAATTACATGACTAATATATTTATGACATTTACAGTAGAATATGCAATTAAAGACACAAATAATATCCCAATTGAATGTGTCTAAGATAGGGGTATCTTTTCCTTGAGCTTTAAACATAAGCAAATCCTCAAGATTACATCATCGATAACTGATCTGCATCCAAAAACTAGTTTGGAAAACTAAAAAACTTCTTTCACAACTGTAAAATAAATTTCTATGATCAGAGTGTAGTTCTCTAGTATGTGTGTACACTGTGGATATGCAAACTGATTGTAGTACAAATTCTCATGTCCAATTTTATCATTGGAATCTTAAGATACATTGACAACATTGATGGTCATCAATAATGAAAATAGCAGTAAAATAATGTAGTTTAGCAATGTGATTTCGACAGATCAAGTGGCCTAGTGGTTCTATTATATTGTATATATTTGAAAATTCCCTAAATGTATTATTTCCTTTTTTATTTTATCTCTATACTTATTATTGTATAACTTACTTAATTGAGTTTAGGCATTGCTTTGTTGTGGATGTAAAATTGGAAATCAAGGCATTGGCCTCATGACTCAATAGCAAGAGGAAAGATATCCTTATATTCCGATATCTTTATATTTCGATATCCTACTAACGAAAAATTTCTTTTATCTTTAGATAAAGAAAGGAAACTCTAAACAATGTAGGGTAATGTAGATATGTAAAACCTATCCAAATATAACTAAGTTAGAAGTTAAGCATAACTTCATTCCCTTGGAGGTGGATCTCTACATGTTTGTCTATTATGACTATGCTTCTTGCAGTGGAATCATGTAACTTGTCATTGCATTATATCCTCTATTCGTATTCGATTTTTTTTTTTTTTGTCTTCCTGGTTGTCTGCGTGCTCGTAGAGGTAAGACACGTTCCCCACTCCTCTGATCCCACTATTGTCTATCGCACGTAGCATGGATAACATCATTATAAGTTGCACGATAACAATCACTGGAGAACCAATGCTCACAAAATTCATACAGATCATATCTCTTAAGTTTAATTACATAAATGGCATGTGAATAGGGAAGACCAAGTAGGTCCCATTTGCAACATGTACATGTTCTCCGGTCCAAGTGAACAATGTCTGTATACTCTAAGGACATTACTTGGAACTCATGTTCCCCTGCTTGCTCACCTTGGAGTCTGTGTGATGCTTCTGTTTTGATATTAATGATTTTTTCAGCATAAGGAATGACTCATGTCATCATTTTTAACTCTTTTTTATGCCGGATCTGATAAAAATTCATTAGTTTAGCCCGCATTGACTCTATTTGTTGTATGATGAGTAGCTCCCTAATTTCCTTCAACAAACTATTTGTGTTTTCGGCAATATTGGTCGTTAGTATATCATATCGTTGTCCTTGAATGAATGTATTTGCCTAATGTTGACGGCCGATCGCATCAATATAATTATAAGCTCCCTCATCCACTGACCTAATTTCAGTCATATATTTTTCATACACACAAATGCGAGTTTCACGTGTAGCTCACTAGAACTTCGTAACTATGCCATCATTTTTAAATTTTCCTTGAATATTTTGTGAAATGTGACAATAACAATAGCAGTGTTTTGCACTTGAAAAATCATCTTTTACGGTAAGAGATAGTCCCTTCATTCGATCAGACGCTATTGTTAGATGTTGAACATCCACCAAAGCTAATTTCAAATTAGCCAAGAACCAAGACCATGTTGCATAACACTCAGACTCCAAAATTAAAAAAACAAGGGAAAGTAGGCCATCGTCAGCATCTTGAGAAATTGCTATAAGTAAAGGTCTGGGATATTGACCTCGAACGTATGTCCCATTTAGGGCAATTATGTAACACTCCGGCCTAAGATAAGCTTGATTAGCGAGTAATTAATTGTGATTACGAACTAATTAATGAGAATTTCTTTTAATTCGGTCCTAGTGGGTCAAGTACAGGTCATGAATAGGTAGTTGGGTTGGGTTTGACTTTACCTAAGTAGATGAAAGCCCTTTTTCGTAATTTTAGAATACTTGGTTTCACGTCATGCATGCATCATATTGACATCATCATATTTGTCTTGTTGAGTTTATTAACTTTCATAATTGACTCGAGCGCATTAGATGTCATTTGATTCAGTTGGACCCTCATTTGACTTATATGGAAAAATTAAATAAAACTAGAAGGACTTTCTTATAAATTTAAAAAAATTTGTCTTATATAAGGGTGAGCACCAACTTACTTAAGCTTATCATGTCTGTAGCTTCCTCTCTTCATCATTTTCTCTATTCTTCTCTTTTGTTCCTGATTCTCTCATCATCGAAAGAGAGATACTGATTCTGCGCCTCATCGTCTTCTTCTCCAACTTCTTCTTCCTTGAGTTGAACCAGGTATGATGTTGTTTTACTTACAGCTCTCTTGACTCATACTTCAATCCATGCACTCATTCTTTTCTCAATTCTTGCATGCATGGCTCTTAAGTCTTGTTGTATCCAATTTGAGCCCAGGTTAAGCTAGAAAAAGCTTTAAAGCTTGAGAAGCTTAATTGGAGGCAAGCATAAGCAAATTAAGGATGAATACATGTTGGTAAATCATGATTGTATGATTCTTATAATCTTTCAGGTTTCATGTGTTCAGCAGCCCTTTTATACAATTTCATATGTTCTTGTCTCAATATGAATAGAACTTACCCAGTTTGGAACTGTACATAGACTTCTGGAGTTTCAAAATTCTTGACCCTTACGGCTAAGCCATCGGTTTCCACGGCTTGGACTCCAAAGGGCAACCTAATTGGAATTTACACTATCGTCAGGCTATGGCTAAGCCGTAGCATGTACTACGACTAAGCCGTAGGCTAGCCGTGACCCAACCGTAGGTCAAGCTACGGCTTAGAGTAGGAATTTGGAGAAAACCTACTACGGTCCAGCCACGGTTAAGCCATATGGAGTGTTACGGCTAAGCCGTATCCAGCCCGTGGCTCAATCGTAGACCAACCACGGTACAGCCATACATCAATCCACGGTTCACCTGTATTTGCGGGGGAATCTGGATAACTACGACTGAGCCGTAGTGCATAATAAGGCTAAGCCGTAAGTCACCCACAGCTAAGCCGTGAGTCCACTGAAATCTAGGATTAAATAAGTATCGTGAGACCTTGTAGGGCCTTAGCTTTTAGACCTTTATACACCATTAACCGGCCCAAATGAATAATTGAAAGATCATGAAAAGTTTTGAGAGCTTAGACTTATTCATGTGACATTGTCCATTTGTTAAGCACCTCCCCATGGGTGTTGGTTTAAGGGACTTCGTTATACCTTCTCGATATAATGTAACACTAAAGAAAAACAACTGCGTGTTGGATAACTTAAAACTATATCATCTTACACGGTTAGAAACAATGGACGACTAGATTAAGGTTGGCTAGTAAAACCACCTTGATTCTCTTAAATTGAATTGCATGGCATCTTGGACTATGTTTATTATCCTCCACTCTTATGCATGGAATTAAATGATTTTCATATATACTTCTAGTATTGTATGCATTGACTCTTGAGATGAATGTTTTGCATGCCTGAATTGCACGTATGTAATTTAGTATTGTGTTTGTTCAAGTTCAAGTTCAAGTAGTTGATTGAATCGACATAGTTTGGCACTACTCAGCGTCAACCTTATGATACCTGACGGGGTTGATTTTGGTGTAGCATGTTTATTGCTGTTGTAGTGTGCTCTTGTCTTGGGGCTTCCGAACCCCAAGAAATCAGAGACCCATTCATACCCTGGCCCAGATGATGGTGCTCTCAATGCATGCTCCCCAAAGGGAGAATATGGCAAATGTAGTAGCCAACTAGTGTGTATTGCATTTATTGATTCTTATCGCATGCTTATTTCAAATGCACAATATGCCTAGTTACAAACTTGGAACTCTATGAATTATATGTCTTTAATTCTTTTGAGGCAATGTGTTTTGGTGGGAGAAGGTGATCAGTATAGCCGTGCGGCCCACCAGAAGCAAAGCCGTGCAGGTTCCTTGACTCAAAGCGAATTTATTTTAAATATATGATATGCCTATTTTACTAAACTTGAACTCTGTTAATCGTATGTCATTAATTATTTTAGACACAACACGTGTTACCTTAATCTTGTTTATGCTTTGCTGAATAGTCTTATCCACAAGTTGTTTAATGGTATTATAGGTTCAGGTCCCAAACCCGGTCTGGCACAGGCCCAGGTATCGTAGAAGGAGACCATCGAGGTTCCTTTAAGTGGTAACTATAGACAACAAAACTTGCTGACCGCTTCATATGGCAAGAGCGACTCACTTGTAGTTAAGAATTATACATATTGGGGTTTGAGTCTTTTAGCATTTGCATGCTTGCATCCCTGTAGACTGCATTATATAACTCGATCTCATTATATTGTATTTTCCTGTATTCCCTTCTTAGTATGTTATCCTTAATCTCTTTGCATGCATGAGCACATCATATTTGGGTCGTACAAGACATGTGTATAATTAATCTACTAATCATGTTCCTGAATATTAATTTTTATATTGTTCCATGGTTGTAATGGGCCTACTGAATTTTTTTATGGAAGTTGAAGAAAATTGTAGGCGACATTGACAGACTTCCGTGCATTGAATGCTTAAACGTATGATCCATTTAGCACTTCACACATGTAAGCATGTGAATATCTCTTGTATAATTCCATTCAAACTCCGGTCCGGGTGTGCATTGCACGGGAGTACGTGTGTCACTGATTAGGGTAACCCTCATCCCTAATTTCTTGGGCTCGGGTCGTAACAAATTAGAGGCCTAATGGATGACCTGAAAGATTGAGCACAACCACCAAAACATACAAAATATCTTTGAAATAAGTCATCATCTTCTTTCCACAAATTGTTTTATGTACCCAAATTAGTCCTTTTTAGCTTTATGGGATAATCACATAAGACTTTATATGATTTCTCATACAAACCATAATTATCTTTCATAGCTATTTCCTTTGTTATGTGGGCCTTTCTTTAAGATATTTGAACACCAAATTCCCTTTGAAAGTCAAACATAATTTTTTTTGGCCTATAGTCTTTATAAACTCTAAGTCTTTCCTTGATAAAATTCACAATCAAAACTGATGTGGCTTCAGGATAAGTTGATCCATTCAATAAGCCTAAACATTTATGTTTCGGATTGTATGTCCTGACTTGAAATTATGGACCAACCTCCACCATAAAAGTGTGGAGGCGCCATGGACAGATAGAGTCACCATACTTTGCTATTGCCTCCCATCTAGATATCCTTATTAGTTTCAAGCTAAAGTTATTATACATCGCAAATTTGGCCAATGTACTTTTGAATGCATCACGACTCTGGAACAACCTACCTTTCCACATTTCTCATGCCGTATTTTCCTCCGGTGGGATGCGTATCAAATCCTCCACTTCCTGCATGGTGTCATAAATGTCTGACATTTTGCTTGAACCAGATTAATGGATGTCATGTGATGGGATATCAGTAACACTACCAAATTGACAAGGTCTTTGAAGGTTGCTTGAAATAATCTCCTTGTCATCACATGGCCAAACTGAAATGGTGACCAAGTTGACTGCAAATTCATGAATGTCATCAATGGTGCCATCCTTAATAAAATTAAAGCTTCACTGTCGTGTGAAGGGATCTCTTGGTGGATAACGTCACCACTTGGAGTTTGAGTTTTGTCAAAAATAACTACATCATAAGTGGCAACTCCAACTGGAATGAAAACATTCTCTTCGCCAACTTTTTAATCAATTACATCTGTACAATTTGGTTTGTTATCATTAATCCCTAATTCGACATCCATTTTTGGAAATGATTTGTCTTTTACATTGGATATTGAGCATCTATAAGAGAATGGATTGTCCAAATCATCTCCGAAGTCTACTGATGGGTATGAATGTGGCACCATATATTCTTTGATAGGAGTAAAGGTATTTGATGCCAAATAAATTCTTTTCTTACATGGATTGACCCTACATTATAAAATAATGTTATCCATTATATTACAATTATTGTATGTAGAAAAAGAAGCTTGAACAATTAGAAGAAAAAAAATTATAATATTACATACTTAGGAGATGGTATTGTGGATAGCAAAATGGCATCCTCGCTAAGAAGGATATTAGTATTAGATGGTTCAATGTAGTTTGGAACCTCTCCGCTAGCATCCCTACAGTATAAGGGAGTATATCAAGGGGTTAAAATATAATTCGCAAGATCAATACTATTATAGTAATGTTGCTTATAAAGATACTTACCATTTGTCAAGAATTAGTGGTTGCCTACTTGATTGAACATATTTATGGCTTCAAACACTAAAAATAAAAGTAAAAATTATTAGACTGTATATAGACATTAGGATATAAAAAATTAGCCCACAATTAGCCTACCGTGTAAGTTTTAAACAATGATCTACTTCATTGTCTGATTTCATCTGGATGTACAAGTATGATGAATTGGCATCCCCTCGAGATGCTCTGAATATGATCTCTACATTTTCATTACTTGCAATAACAATTAAAGGACATACATTCCCATTTTGATGAAGGTATTGCATAACAAGGTTCTGACTATGCATATCCAAATGTACTAAATCACAAATTCTTTCAACCAATTGTAAATATGTTATGGACCTTTTCAAGAGCAACTTCTTTGTGCTACCTCACAATCTGACATCCTGTTGGTAAGCACAACTAGGTATGCAAGAAATACATATATATATATATATGCTGTAAAAATGTGATATATTCAAAATATTTTCAAGTTTTTCTTAATTGCTCGAATGTGCAAAGGCTTTTATGTGGAGTTTCATTTCCTTGTCATGTAATTTTCCTCAATTTCCATGTCATAGAAAAGTTCTTTATGGTGCTATATAATTCAAAGACTTATTTATGTGGATCCTGTTGAGAATATTGCAGAAAAGAAACGAAAATATAAGGACTCAAGTTATAAATGATGTGGCGAAAAATATAAAATCACATGGATACGTCTCTCTCTCTCTCTCTTCTCTCTCTCTCTTTTTGTTGAAGGAAAATAACAACTATATCATGCGTTTTTACTTGACCAGTGTCCACTTAATTGTTGTTGTTTTAATTTTTAACTTGGATTTATAGACATTCTCTTAATCTGTTATGTGAAATTCTTAGATTCACCTATTATTCGCTCCTTTATCACAGTACAAGTGTCATTGTCTTTGCAAGTTAATTGCTTGGTGAAATTCAATCAAGTAGTTACTCTTGGTGGAGAGGAATTGTATATTTAAGCATAAGTTAGGGCGTACTCGTGCCTTTGATTATACTTATGCATTTTTTAAGTGTTATTGCTATAAGAGATTCCCTTACTAATATCAAATGTGCTTCATTGCGAATTTGATATCCACATTGATTTGTTTTTATTAATAGAAATCATTTTGACCAAAATTTCTTCACTTAGTGGTATAAAATGTGCTTCATTGATAATTAACATTCACATACGTTTGTTTTTATTTTCACTAACTTTTGCTATTCATCTTAGAATGTGCATTTCAGCTAGATGGTCCTCTTGTTTCTTCTCACCAAACATCTAACTCTATACAAGACAACCAACATATTTGTCTAATAATAGTGGCCATAAAATTTAGCTCTTTTGACCACAACCAACACCCTAATGAAAGTTTACCAACAATCAGTTGAGAAATGAGAAAAGGCAAAATTTTGTTTAAAAAAATTACTAGGGAATCGTTCTATTTCAGATGTTTGAGTCAATTTTTTCACATACTCATCACAGAATAGATGAATTTAAACAATTCAAAAGAAAAAAAATCAAAATCCCCAATATCAAGATTCCTAAAAGTACCAATTTTTTGTTCAATTTTCAAAACCAAGATATCCAAGTTCAAAAATATAGTACAATGCAGACATCAAAAGCCAAAAAGATAACAAAATACAAAACACCCATGAAAAAAAAAGAAAAAAAATTCCATTTTGAAAGCATGAAAATAAAATTTAGACCCAAAACCCTAGCAAGATGAAATGAAAAAAAAAAAAAAAAAGAATTGATAGTATGGGGTACCTGAATCAAACCTTTAATTGTTATGCAATAAATTCTAAAGCTGGAAAGTGCTTCAAGCATTTGATTTGAGAGTTGAAGAAGCAGGCTACTGAGAAGGTGATAGAGAAGGAGGAACAGTAGAGATAAGAATCTCACAACGTTGAAAAAATGATGTCCTTACAATGAATAGAGTAAGAGATTAAAAATGAAAAATAAGAACACTCAAGCCATAGAGAAAGAAGATGGAAATATAAAGAAATCCCACAAACAATTGGGAGGAGGGGAGGGTGGGGGGATGAAAGATGTCTAACGATATCGTTAGTGGGTAAAATTGTCTTTTTCCATGTGTACAACACCACTAATCCAATATTTTTATATATTCCTTAATCAATTCGGTTAATTTAGGTTTATGCTTAATTTTTTGGTGAAATTCCGTAGAATTTATAATGTGGCTCTACCTTTTGCATTGTTACCATATGGTTTACTTTTAAGAATTATAAAGTGGAGCCATGTGTTCTATGACTGTGGACATGGGACCCACCTTTAGAAATTACAATGTGATGCAAACCTTTAGAAATTAGAACATTGAATGTTATAATTATGTGGTCCCACCATTATAGAAAGTATAATATGGTCCCACCCTTTATGATTGTGACCATGTGGCCCATCTTTAAAAATTACAATGTGAGGCAGCTTCTTTAAGATTGTGCACATGGGCCCTACTTTAGGATATGTGAGAGTATTTGGAGTCTTTTAAATAGACTTTTTTAAACTGCAAGGGATAAGTAGGAAACAATTGTGCCATCAAATTGTTTCTTAAATTTAAAAAAAAATTTTACAAGATTCTTATGCGAGCTATTAAGATTTTGAGATTTTCTCAATGAGAACAAAATTTGGAAAAATGATCTACCCTTACCAAACATGTTTCCTACAGTATTAACTAATGGGAACGTGGAACATCTAAATGACATGATGCTAAACACACCATAAGTTTTCGAGTAAGTTTTTAATTAAGAAGGATTGGGCATTTTAAGCCATACATTTTCCGACAACTTTTTTCTTTAATTTTTAAATACCCAAATTTCCCTTCATTGAAAAAAAAAATTCCCTCATTCATTTCATCCTCTTTTTCTATACCCATGTTCTCATGGTGATCAATTGTAACCAGCGTGCCCACCACAATCAGCGGCATGTAGCATCTATGAAGTCATGCCTTGACTTTAAATGAAGAGTGATTTGAGTGCCTTACAAGGTTGAGGGAAAGTCACTGAAAAGTACCTTTAAATGGGTAAACGTCCTTAGTTGAAAAATTATTAAAAAATATTTGACCACAATATAAAAAGCTCTAAAGCTTACTTTTTTGAAAAATTTTGAAATAAGGTAAAAACTTGATGCATTTTTTTAAAATTTCCCAACAAAACTGTCAGTTTTTTATATTAAGTCGAGAAGCGACGGCCTTTATTGCTGAAAACGATAGTACATGACTGTCCCTAGCTCACTTCACCAGCAGTTGATGGCTGGAAAAGGCCTTTCATTTTGTTATAGTATTTTGGAAAATCAAACAAAAGGGTTAAAGTGGCCTTCAACTATAATTGGCCTCCATAATTAATCCTTAGTTTTGGTTAACTTATAAAAAAAACTTTGATTGTTTAAACTATGGCAAAATTACCATGTTAATTTGTAATACAAACTTCATTGATCAATTTTTCTTTTTTTCTTTTTTTTTATGCTGACTTATGGAAAGTGAGTTTCAACTGAGGAATATTAAAGAAATGAAGGCTGAAGGATAACTGGTATAGATGATTTGCTAGGGTGATAGAGACGCAAATTCACTGTTAGCGCACAATTCAGGCATCTCCGCTTCCACAAAAAATAGCGATGGATCAATTCCGGGCTGTGTCGGTGAGGGATGGCTGTAAAGACCAAAATAGAGGTGGTTGTTTTTAAACATGAAAAAATATAATTGGTCATGTTCATTTCCCTTTCCCATATATTATATGCATGCGCGTTAATAGACTTGGTAAGCCTTTTCAAGTCAACACAAACTATTTCAACAAAACAAAAAAAAAAAAAGGGAAAAAGGTCCCCACAAACTAGATAATCGAGACAAAGTACATCATCTGGAAGGTGACAGAGGTTGAAAAATACAACAGATTTTTGCTAAATTAACGGTTGTATCACCATCAAGACTTTGTCTAAACACTACTCATCCTCCTAATTCTAGAAGGATTTGATTATCAACAATCAGGACCACGTCTGGACGATTCAATTTTGTTCTTACCCACGATAAGATGGGTTTGGTCATTTCTCACAGGCTACTTCCTTTAGTTAGCAGATGTGTTACAATCTTGACATGTCTAAACACAATAATAGGTTTTTGCCCCTTTCATACTATAAGAAAGAGTTTTTCTTTTAGAAAGGACTATAAGAAGAGTTTAAGCAATAACATTTTCTCACAAGTTCTAGGCCGAGATGGGTTCTTTTTCATTAGGCAAGTATGCGACTATATTCTCTCTCTGTCATCTCCTTTTCATGAGTTTGTGGTGTTTTCTGGGGACTCCAGTTGAGGTTGAAGCAACTACCAATGTAAGTCTTTCTACCTATATCAAATTATCATTTGTTTCTGTGAGAAATGATCATGTAAGATGATAACCTGATGGATTGGAGCTTTTCATCTGGCAAACTAGTGTTGACCCATTGGAGGGTCACCTTTGTTCGATCCAATTCCTTAACATGAAAAGAAAATTTCATTAATTTCACTTCATTTATAGCAATATACAACGTAGGGTTGATCAATTTATAAACACAAGAGTTTTATTTCTATAAAATTTTGTATTTTTATGACTTTGACCAACCCTGCAACTCAATTGTATTGAGGGTCTTCAGCAGGATCACTCGGAGCATGAAAATATTAGCTCTGCATGGTCAACATTAGCTGCCAGCACAGGGAAGTCGGATGAGGCCACCCAAGTAAATGGGTTGGGCGGATTTTGACCCAAATTGATCAGACCTGTACTTTATATGGGTCAGAGTCAGAGGCGCCCAAGCCTTTGAAGTGTTGGGTTTTGTCTTGTATTCCGGTTTAGCCGGATCGGTCGTCTGGTTTAGCCAGAACCGAGACTCAGGGTTAGGGGTATTTTAGTCATTATGTATGGGTTTTCTTGGTGGCCAAGAAAGCGGGAACTATATATATTGATGTACTGTAACCCTAGATCCTGAGGGGATTGAGATGGGATCATAGTAGATGAGTTCTCTCCTCCCGTGGACGTAGGCATGGTTGCCGAACCACGTAAAACTGTTGTGTCATGTGTGTGATTGCTTGATGGTGTATTTGCTTGCGTAGATCGTGGTAGATCCGTTGATCGCGGGTTGTTTCCGTTACGCCACTTTTCCCAACATGAAGACCTCAATGCTATGATGCTAAACGTGACTCAGATCTAAATACTAAAACCAAAATATCATTCCTAGGAATGGACCGAACAAGGGGCCTCACCTAATTAAGACAGACACTTTTTGGATCCCGTTTCCTCACTATCTAGATTATTCAAGGAATGGGCTTCTATAAAGGGCTAAGGATGAACAATCAGCAATTAGATCTATAAGTGACCATTAAATTACCCTTTCTCTAATAAAACATCCCTTTCCTATCAATTTTTAAGGAATTAAGCAAATAGGTTCACGAGAAAAAATTCATATGAACCATAAGTAACTATTCATTTTGGGGCCGACATCAATTGAGAATGTTGAATCTCACTGTCCAATCGGACACAGTTACCACCCCAGCCAAAGTGTTGTCCCCATTGGATTCCATTATAACAGCCATCAGGAGAACTAGCAGTTAACATTTAAGGGCCTTCTATCTTTTAGTTGAGATTGTAACTGTCTCGATCTTGCGACCAACCTGACCACCTAAATAAACAGTGGCTCATTCTATTAGTTCTTGTACATTTTTATCTGTCAGAGTCTTCTCCCCATTGTGTCAAATCTCTCAACCCTAGCTATGTAGGCCACAGACAAGTTAGGTTCAGATTGTGTTGTCCTAATCCTCATTATATTTGACTAATCCAGTACCAACTGGGCATGACCTTAATCAGTTGATGGCAAAGTAGAGAATCCAGTGTCATTGAGACACAAATAGAACTTAAATAGAAATTATCTAGATACAGCAACCTCTGATTTCTTTTGGGCTTACCTCTTTCAATCATTGTCTCTCTCTCTCATTTTAATAATAAATTCAATCATACTATCATGGTAGTATTTGGGATTTTGAACCATGTGCATTGGACCAGAACCAACCCATCACATCTAAACTTAGATCTGCCCTCACCTTTGAAGTTCTTTTTTATCTTTTTGGGTAATCCAACTAAGGTGCTGGGTCCCTTAGAGACTTGCACAGATGTGAGGTCATAGGAACTTGCACATGTAAGTAGTGTGTAAGTAGTGGACAACATGCACATGTGAGGTAAAAGGAACTCGAACTTGGCCACCTTTTTCCAACGTTTTGTGGCTGTACAGTGGGCCATCTTTTAATGAAGCTAACCTTTTGGATCAAATCCTACTCCTGTTACCGGGGGCAGCCGCCATGAATAGCACTCTTAGCCGATGGCTTGAAGCAGCATGAAGGGTGAGCCCACTGAATGGATGTTGATGTTGTGCATAATTAGTTGTTTTCCATATGCTACATTAAGGGCCTCTTTTTTTTTTATGTAATTGATACATAGCAGGTATGATTTCCTTCTGAGTGGATTTCTTCATAATCATATTAAATGCATCCTAATCTTCTGAGGAGAAGGTTACCTTCTTGTGCTTCCCATGTCGTTATTTTGTTTTCCAGTTTGATTTTCTTAGATTGATTTGTGTTGAATGGTGGTCTTTCACTTATTTGTTTGTTATTCTTTTAATAATTTAAGAGATTTCATAGATGACAAAAGAAGAATCACGAAGACATTATCCCAAGCGAGGAGAATGTGGTGGGACTTGAATAATAATATTATAGTCAAATAGACTACACCCCTAGATTGCACTATATATGATAAACTGGAGCAATCTTATTATTAATTCATACTTTGGCTAAAGCATGGGCTCCTTTATCAAGTTCCATGGTGATGTCTTTTCCTGGGTTTTTATTTGATTTTGCAGTTAATGACAAAGGAACTTTGCCCGATTGAACCAAGTTTAATTCAAGTCGAAACCATGGGATGCAATTCAAGTTCAAGCTCAGCCAAGGTAGTAATGGTGTTGCATTTCATTTCTGCGTTTTGATTTCTATTTAGTATTTTGTTGCTTTTGTTTTGTGAATTTCATATCTATGTTTCATACTTCATCCTTTTCTTATTTTAATTCTATGCTTTTTTTTTACATTTTACTCGAATAATGTTTGAAGATGTAGATGATTTGGGATACTTCCTATGACCCCATGTTGCTCCCACTTAATCAACAATTTAAAATTTGGTAGGCCTAAGCTATCCTAAAATAAATAGAAAATTTATGATCTTATATGAAAGTTCTATCATTTAAGAAAGTGTAGATTGTTTCTTAGAATTTGTTTGGACCCTCCCCATTTTTTTTTTCATTTGTTATCCTACTTATATCATTCCATTATCTCATTCTAAAATCCCTCCCATAATAATCATAATTTCTATCTATATAACCTCCAATATATTAATGCAAAGCAGCCCTTTTTTTTTATGACGAGGAACCTGCCGACCCTGTTACAATTGATCATTGGTAAAACTCCGGATACATCTCTAGAAATGGTCGTAAACATTGGATCAACTAATGGTGATCCATAGTCTTACCGCCATGCCATAATCTTTTTGAATTTTATACAGTATTAACATACAGGACAATTAATGTTCATTCTTTAAAAGAGGAGGTCTACACAACACCCAGGCGTTGTTACAAGCCAAAATGCTCACTCCATTAGACGAATGAGGATAGGAGAGAAGTTAATTTATTTAAATGCCAGCTATTGCCAAGTACTTTTTCTCCTTTAAATGCTATTAAAGAGGAAAGAACATAGGAAAGACTTACAAAGGGGCTGGACGGTCCAAGAGGGCTTGGATGATGCAAAGAGGAAAAAAATGCCCTCCTAACTTCCATTATCTCTTCCATCAAACTAGCTAAATCTCATGCATTTAAAATTCCAACTTTCTCTCTTCAAAAGCAACTAATCATTTCCTATGTTTTCTATTTCTTTAAACAAATAATTTAAGATTTACTCCCCTATTTTTCTTCCTTAATAATTGAAGCTCTTTTTTGTGATTGAATCTTATGGGAGATTTTTTAACGCTCTAAACTATTTGCTAGGAGATGATTGGTAGGACCTGCTTACAAAGTATTTATTTTCTATTAAATGCACCATGGAAAGTAGGAGAGGCGCACGATTTCTCCTTCTATCTTATCTCCCATCCACGTTAAAAGAATCCTTAAAATATTATTGTACATAAATGAAGGTTGAATGGCTCTTCTTTAATGCAGTTATTACAAGCCAGATGGATGCTCTTAAATGGATGTTAAATAGGGGCAGAAGTGCCCCTCTTTGAGAGGGGTATTTTTTAGAATTCCTCGATTCTTATTTCTAGAAGTGGGCAAAGTTAGAACCAAACAAATAGATCATCTTAGGATTAGCACCTCCATTTTTACTTTGAAGAGCAACACACTCCATCTTCCAATATTCATTGAAAGGATACCAGTCTAAACTTTTGCTGATGAATTATGAACTCTGCTCATTAGGGACAACGGGACCGCTGAATTATTCATTATTTCAATTTAGAATTTTCTATTTTAGAAATTTTTGATTTTTACAAAGAACATAGTATATTTTCGAAATTGGAAGTAATCAACTTTAACCTTTTTTTAAACATTTTAATTAGGAGATTATATAACAACACATTTAACTTTTATTCTTTATTTTGGTTTTTTAATATAAAATTTTGTTTTAAGCTCAGCTTCTTATTTTGGCCCAAGCTTAGCACGGGCCTAAGTTTCTAGGTTTAATAATAAACCGAACCAAACCATCATGATAGTATTTGGGATTTTGATCTATGAGCATTGAACCAGAACCAATGCATCGTATCAAAACTTGGATTTGACCTGTCAGCTTTTGAGTTTCATTTTTTCTTTTTGGGTAGTCCAGCTAAGGTGCTGGGTCATTTAGAGTCTTGCACACATGTGAGGTCATAGGAACTCTCATGTGTAAGCAGTGGACAACTCATACATGTGAGGTAATAGAAACTTCAACATGGCCACCCTAGTGAAAACCGCCGCATTTTAATTACTAGTAAGGTAAGATGCCATTATGTGAGCCACCTTTGGAGTTTGGTCAAGTTATATCATTGTTTTGTGGCTGTATAGTAATCCACTTTTTAATGAAGCTAACCATGTTTGGATCAAATCCTACTCCCATGAATATGGGTGGTAATGAATAACACTCTTAACCACTGATAAGAAGCAGCATGAAGGGTGTGCCCATTGTATGGATTTTGATGCTGTGCATGATTAGTCGTTTAACATGTGCCATTTTAAGAGCTTTTTTTTTCTTCGTGCAATTGATACAAAGAGGGTAGGATTTTAATTTCTAATGTAGTTAAAATTGAAGAAACCAAACCAAATTTCCAAAAATGTCACCACCACCACCACCATATATCATCAGAATTTATAGTTTAAATGTGATACAAGTTTTAAGCCATTTGTCAACATGATGGATTAAAAGTGAATTTTCAAAAATGTCCACCAAATTATTTTCCTTTAATGGAAGATGAATGCTCCAATATCATCCTAGTAATTAAAATCTTATGAAAATGAAGGTTGCATCCACTCATGGAACTAGAGTTTTCTTTTGTTTTTTTGGTTTGGGGGGGGGGGGGGGGGGGGTTCGACTAATAGTGATGGTTAATGAAGAATCCTAAAATCTGAAAATATTTCAATAGTTTCAAGACACAATTCCACAAAACGTTAGGGATGGTTAATGTACAAAAATAATAGGGTTTGCTATAATGAATTCAAAACTCAAACAATCATTTACCCTTTCTTTTAGGACTTACAATTGTATCTCACTCTAATCAAAGTAGCTTCTATATCGGATTGATTGCATGTTGACTAATCTTCTTATAATTAATTAATTAAAATATATTGATTAGTTACTTGTACCATTTAATGGGACATGATGCTTATGATATACATGAATAGTTGAAAATCCATTGATTGGTTACTTGTTATCATTTGATGAGCCGTGGTAGGCATTGATTATTGAGTGCATATCATTAATAGCCATTACCCTATGCCAAAAAAAGGTGAAGAATCAATATGTAATATCCATGCTATTTAGAAAAAATGACCTATTTTTAAATGGAGCCCATCATAAGATTTAGCACATCACAGTTTAAACGCATGCTTTAATATGGTGGGACCAACACCTATATGGATCCAAGGATGAATGTTTAAATCTAAGTATCTCAAAATGCCATGAAAGAGAAATGTCTCTTTATGGAGACTTTCATTTTGGAGAAAACAAGGAGAAAATGAATGATTTGCTCCTCAAAACTCTCATTACAGCCTGGAGCTTTCTTTTGAAATCATACAAAGATAAAATTGACCCAAAAAGCTTTTGTAATAGATTAAAAAAAAAACCTGTAACCATTTTGAAATCTTATCCATGTATTTTCATTAACCAAAGAATCAAAAGGGGGCACCCCCCCCCCCCTCCCCCCTATGGTTGCATTTGTATCGATCTACATTTTGCATCACTCACTTCTCGTCTCATATCTTTCACCCATCACCTATTTAATAATTGGACGGAAGAGCTTATTTAACCTTGAATTCCTATGTATTATATAACAAGTGCTAAATGCTTTATCAAATAAATATAATTTCATTTGATGTTTGTTATTATTATTATTTTTTTAGTTATACATAGTGTACATGGGAGAGCGGCAACATGAAGATCCAGAGCTTGTTACAGCTTCACATAAAGACATGCTTTCTTTGTTACTTGGGAGGTAAATTTAAACTAAATCATAAACTTGAAATCTCTAGATCTATTTGTAGTCAGGGCTCATGTTATGATTATGCACTTTAGATAAGCCCCTTAAACTTGAGGGTGGAGATAGAAGTTTTCTCTTGAGGTGTTCCCTTAGCTAAAAAGGTTATTGACGAGGTTATCTTGTCATATGTTTTGCTAAACATGGTATAAGAATATTTGGACATACTTTTCAAAAGTGCATAGCACCCTTTTTTCCACATCCCTTGGACCACCTATGGCCTATTGTGGCGCAACATGAAACCCGTAATCAAAACACACCATGATGCATAAGCATAAATCTAAGCAAGCATCATAGCTACAAATAATGTAATAAGATTTAAGTAATGGTTTAGCAATGTGTCTATGTCCATGAAAAGAGATTACCGTATATTCCTTTTTCTTCCTTCTAGGTCTCATCCTCATCACATATATAATACATCATTTCTTGAGCCTTAGGAAAGACATGAAATAAACAATCAAAATATCCTTGAATCCTAATACATCTTAGCTCACTCAAATGACCAATCTAATTACCCAGATTGTAAGTTGCAATCGATATGATCAACTTGCCTTTTGAGAATGACTTCTTACCCTAGTGGTAAGGTGTAATAATTCTCACCTACTTTTTAGAGTTTGAACATTGGATATGCCACCTTTCTTACATGTGTCGCATGTGTGGACTCTCTTGAAATCCAGCCCCCTTGGCTGGAGTTCAAAAAAAGAAAAAGAACTCTTAATATAAACTATACTCCTCTGATAAAATTGTTGGACAAACAAGCTCAAATTTGTTACTCATCTAGCGGTCGATGTGATTATTAAATTGGAAAGATATGAAGAAAGAAAAAGATAAAAAATGATGCTTTTGAAAATCATTAAGCTTGAGGGACATGGTCAAGAGGTTAGGATGATGACAGAGGATTGATATTTTGCACAGCCTATTGTCATTGAGTTCTTTCCCATGATTGGGAGTTGGCATGTACTAAATGTGTCATTGGGATGAGATTGTCCGTCGTGGTTGGCGTGTTTAGGTAACTTCAGGGATAGATGTAGTCAAATATCACTTGATCAAATAATTGTAATCCTTTATTTAAAAATTCCAAAGCTCAACGGTGTTTTAAGTATAAAATTAGCAGGCAGTCAATGATTCCATCTATGCCACATTAGGTGAATGTCTATTCATAGGGTTCAGTGAGTGGGAAAACATTGAATTTATCAAAAGTCCACCCCCATGTCAAATAGAAGGGCAAAAGAATTGACATAATAGGAGTGGATTTATGTGGAAAATTTCCCCTCACCTAACACATGGCACGCAAGTTTCTAGAATAACTCTTCTTTACGTACATTTTTTTTTGGTGGAACATGGGGCCCACACGATCAATTTAATCCCTCCACAAATATCTATACACTTGAGCTAGCACCTAACTTAATCAGGCAAAGATCTAGATGCTAATGACCCTTTGATTTTATCACATTAAACATTAAAAATAAAACCATTAAACTTTGAGAATGTAAAATTTAAGTATTCTGTCATTTGGTTAGACTAGTATCCTAGATAATCCTAATTAGAGCCCATACCTATAAACTCTTTATGAGTTCGGAACCTCTAATGCTTTTCCCCATAGCAATTGTGAGTAGATCAATCACAGTCTAACAAGTACTAGGGAAGCCTACCAATTCACATGGCTAGGTGGCTGCCATCCCATGGTGATATGGCGGACTATGATTGATCTACTTAAGGTCACCATGGGTCAAATGACTTACAGAATAAAACTCAATTCCACATTTTATTTCATGTAGCTAAATCGGACTAAGGTTGACATATGCATAAGAAGAAAGATTGGGCATCGTGAATGTATAAAATATATAAATTTTAGTAGTGTCTCGATGCACAACAATCAAAAGAAGGGGAGATAGAAAGGTTCCAATCTAGATGAGCACAATATGTGATCGTTAAGTTTCATGGCTAGGCATATACACCATTCAATTTTATTTATCATTAAACTCAATGCAGAATAATGTCTACATAATAATATATAACTAGGGAAATAACCTATGCTAAGCACTAGCATGACACCACATAGTTAGGGCCCCCACTTCATCTAACTACTTTTTACATTTTTCTCTATAAATAATTATATATTGGTATTGTATGGTATAGTGGTTTTGTTATTCATTTAGAAAGCCAAAAGGCTCATAAGTTCAACTCTCACAATCTATGCATTTTTAGCTTTTTACAACACTCAAAAAAGAAGAAAAAAAAAGGGGGAAAGAGAGCGGAGGGGGGGGGGGGGGGGGGGGTGGTTGTCAAAATTTAGTAAAAATCAAATCCAAAGCCCTCAGCTTTAATATATTGTAATTTATGCTTACTCTAATTCATGGGTGTCCACTTTTGTGTGTGGTGCCCATGGTAAGGACTTAAATATTTTTGGTGTGGGATTTTCGAGCCTCGCTTCTATCATAATGAAGAAATGAGCAGTTGGGCTCAAGAGAGGCTTTAAAAGGGCTGAAACTAGGTTTCCCCATAATACCAATTACGTTCTAACTTAAGTTGTAAATTGACTCAATGAAATGATTGACTTTGGGACCTTGGATCATTGTGGTGCAAGAACAAAAGTTGTTGGAAATTAAATCTACTTTCCAAGGAACCAAATAAATTTAGAATTTTTGGAGGTCGTTTGGTTAAAGTTAACTTTTATGAAAAAGTCAACTATGCCTAGAAAAGAAGAATTTGGATGAATCGAAGGGTTTCCAAGCTTCAAATGACTATGAAAGTTGTAGAGAATGACAAGACCTAACTTTTAACTCCAAATTGGAATTTTATGAAATCCCCAAAATAACCTAATTTATACGAAATTCAAATGAGGCTAATTTAAGTGCCGAACTCATATTGACTCTCCAAAACTCTACAAAACCACTCAAACTCAAGTTAAAACGCCAAAACTAACTCGTCGGCAGATAAATACAATTAATTAACTACTAATGTAAATTAATTAGTATTAATTTTATTAACTAAGCATCGGGACCCTGCAAGACAATTTTAGGAAATGCTATTGAGGAGAAGAAATATGCAAAGTAGTGTTTTAAATTAAAAATTATTTGACTTTGTTAGGGTTACATTGTAGCATTGCTATTTTCAAAATAATGTAGCAGCATCAGCCGCTATGACCTATAATGCAGTTGCTATTTTGAACCATGATTAAGAGAGGGGGCTTTAAAAATATATTTTTAAAATCTTTTTAATTCCTTCCAAAATAATTGTTTGGAGTGTGTTTATAATAGATATTGCTTCTTAGTTTTTATTCAAGTAAATTTCACACTATTAGATAGCTCATAACATATAATTATGTTGCATTTTATAAAAATTGTTAGATTCTAATTAACTTATTTTGTTATATACATCTAAATTTACTTAATTGTAAAAAAAATTATGCAATTTCAAATAAAACACTGATATGAGATGTCATCACTTAAGAGGAATGATAATATGATTTATAGCTGTTACTAATGGAAAAAAATATTGTTTTCTAAAATTTTATGATATTTTGAATTTTTTGGATATTTTTCAAAGTTTTTTATGTTAAAAAAAATATTTCATGTTGTAATGACCATGAGGAGTAGTGAATCACAACCGATATTGATACTATATTGTTTTTTGGCCAATACTGCGATTTTAAACCATGGTAGCATAAGTAACTTGGCGGGGCCATAACTTACAATCTGTTCATCGAAACGACTCTCTATAAAAAACAAAAGTGCCTAAAATTAAATCTTCTTTTTAATGAGCTCAGATTTGACATGTTTTGAAGGCATTAGAAAATTTGACTAGATTTCATGGATTTGATTGCAATGACTTCAAATGATTGATAATAGATGAAACGAAACATTTTAAGTCTCCAAATAAGTTTAGATAAAATATGAAATTGTAGGGGATAATTTTATATATGTCAAATGAAGTTCAAATGGAAATTTTCTAAAATGACAAATAAATGCCTAGAATTCTTAGGAATTACACTTAGGTGCGCCTAAAGTCATCTTACTTAGGCGAAATGCGTTCAAAACTTCCCAAAGCTAATAAAAACATGTACTAACCGTGGAACTAAGTTGGTCTATGTCTAAAATAATAAAAAATCTAATAAATCCAATTAATTATTACTAATTAACTTTAATATATATAATTATAGGTTGGGTTGTTAAAGAGATCGTGCACACCTTAATGCGATGCCGTGTATACAAAATAGGAAAACTACTCCTAAAAGACTCCTCGCACATTATTTATGAGGACAACCTTGTGGGGCCCAATTGACGTTAGAGGAACTAGGGGACATAGTACCCCCCACCACCACCACCCCCCCCTTCCCTTCACAACACACACACACATTAATGTATATAGGAATTGCTTAGGTGCACACCCTCTTATGAGAGACTTCATGTGGAAGCCCTTTTTTAAACAGTGCATCCCATGATCAATCAAGTCCCTTCACATTCAGATGCGCCACGCCCCTATCCACCTCACACCATCACACAAATTGGCATAAGTCTAAATTTAACACTCATCAAACTGCTATAAATTGATTGAAATCCTAAAAATTGATGCCTTCTAAAACTATTAAATTTGGAGGCCATAGATCAATGGGATAAGATGATCTAATGGAGTTGAAATTTTGAATACCCCCACCTTGGCCATGATTGGTGTGGACCTAGGTAGGTCCCACAAAGGGGGTCTCGACATGGTGCTCATGGAGAGGTGCATACCTGAGCACGACTTCATGTATACAAAATAGGACAACCTCTTATAAATGACTCCTTTTACATCATTTAAGGATTTCATCATCCATGGGCGCTGCATTATGGGCATGATGGGCACTGGTGGAATTAGGGGGAAGAAGTTGGTCTTGGCCTTCCCAAAATTTTGTGAGAGACTGCTTCAAATGTTGACATTTTCCAGTCGTCCCCTCCCCTCCCCTCCCCTCCCTACAACCAAGGAAATCTCCTTTGTCCATGCCTGTCATTTGGTCCATGCGAATCATGGAAAGTTGGGGGATTGATAGAACTAGGTGAGACCAAAGGGTATGCAAAATATCAACTCCAACATCCTATCGATTTTTTCTATGGCCTTCAAGTTTAATGGTTTTAATAGGCTTCATTTTGTTTTACCTTAATCCAATAATATTAGTAGGATGAATAACGACAGAGTTGGGTTCACATCGATTTAGTTGTGATGGGGTTGTATTGATCATAGGGGCTCTTACAATGCAAAGCTCCTAGTGGAACCCACCTAATCACCAATATGAATGGACCATGCACACAAATCATCTTGACAGTCAATAATCTGAATTGTTCTTTTATGTCGGTCGAACTGAGTTGGACCATTGGATCGACCATCCTCTTTTTGATTAAAGTTGTTGAATTCTTGTACCATAGTAGGAGTTAGGACGATATGATGGGCCTAAAATTTTATGTAGTGTTAAGGCCCATTAGATCTCTTAATCCCCCACAACCCCATTGATTGGTAGGGCCCACTATGACGTGCAACAGGGTGTTCATTGGAGAATCATCCATCTATATATTTATACACAAATTTTGAGGTGAATACCTTTTCGTTGGGTCTTATAGTGCACATCTCATAATGGGGCCCATCTAATGATTTGAGGATATTTTATTACTAAATCCATGCAATTAGAAATCATTTATAACTTTAGTAGATTAGTTTGCGAATTTTTCCAATTTAAATAAGAGGCGCTTCACTTTTGTAACTAAAGGGAAAACATTTTTCATTCGTATATCTTTGAATAAATTTTATTTCTCAGCAAGGAATCAGCTCTACAGGCCATTGTGTACAATTACAAGCATGGGTTCTCAGGGTTTGCAGCCACCCTCACTGAACCACAAGCAAAGCGTTTAGCTGGTACGATGATGATTTTCTTTTGAAAAATAGAGTTGGATATAAGACTTGTCTTCATTTCTTCATATTATTAGAAATTCTTTTTAAAATGTTGCCATATACATATTTTTAACGATAGTATGCCTTTTTATTGAACAAATAGATGTTATCACAAAAATACAAACATAGTGGCATTCTTTTGAATTTGTGTAGATTTCTATTTTTAGCTTATTTTCTTTGTTTTTATTTCTTTCATTCAATTTCTAGGGAAAATTTCTCATGTAATATTACAAGAAAACTAAAACCCTTAATGTCTCATGAAACTATTTTGATAGATGATAAAATCTTGAGAGAGATTTCTTATGATAATCTTGGTTATGTAAGCTACATTAGACCTATATATCAACAAGGTTAATAGAGAAAAAAGAAAAAGAAAAGGAAATGAAATTTAGGTGAGAAGTGATGTTTAGCCAGCCCCTAATCTAGCCTATACACATCCAAATTTCCTAGACGTGTGATCGACATACATGTACTTGGGCCTCGCACAACTTGAGCCATGTTTTTAAAGGGTAAAACAAGGTTTCTTTAAGAGATCAGACATTTTCATGTCTTTTTCTTAAGCAAGTGGATTGGTTGGAGATGAGTGACTGGTAAAATATAATATAGAAAGGAGTATCACTATTACCAAAGGTGAAAATCGTCAGCTTTCTTGCATTGGTAGTGTCACTTCCCCAAAATGAGGCTAGGGTTATGTGAGATTAAGAGTAAATTTTTAACTTTTTTCATGTAAATACAACCGATACTTCTAATTACTCTTCATGTAAGTTTAGGTTATTCACATTCATTTAAACCTGCAGAAACTTACAATAATAATTGATACCAATAAAAAGATCAGATTTGCAAATGAAGAAATAGTTATTAAGGTTTTAACTTGCAAATAAAATAATAAATAATTTATTACATTGTTCAACTAAAGATAAAAGTCTCTAGGGAATGATATATTCAAAATTAATTCTAAACTAAGTGAATCACTCCTGTGCGTGATTAGATGGTCTCGTAGCCATAATTTGCACCCCACTTGAGTTTATCAACTAGCTTAGGTGTTTAAAACACTTCACACCTTCGCCTCCTTCTCGGCATAGCCGAGCTTGGTATTTGTGCACCTATTTAGATAATGATGGAAGGTGGAATACACGTAACTCATAATAAATCTACACTATCAGTATGAGAATAAAACGATGAGATCACAAGAATATATGAATAATATAAATTTAAAAATGACAAGCATAATAGAAGGAAAGGAACCTTAATTTGACTCTACATCAAATGAACAACATCACGTTCATCGAGCATCATACCAACTGGTGACCCTACGGGCCTCGCATCCTGTCCAAAACGGTGGATTGAATCCGTCTTCTGATGCCTAGCATCCTGTCCAAATGATCACTATAAAACCATTTACGAATAGTAAGCTCGTCTTCGGCCTTAAGTCTTGTAAAATCATTAGTGTACATCTCTGTATCAACTATAATCATCCAATTATTAGATCTGTATAATTTCACACAGCCTTACTCCATCCTATGTCGAGAGTCATAAACATGACTAAGTGATTGTTCGACAAATACATCTTATAGTAGTGTGAAGGGCTAGCCAGAATAAATATCTAAGTACTACATATTGAGGGAACTGATAAAATATCCATGATATATCATAGGTAATCCTCTTATAAATAACATATGGCCAACGCCACAACACAGTCCAAAATAATATAACATGGATAAAATCTCTAATATGTATGCAAGCATGAAAATGAGTACAAACTCAATGATATAGGGATAATGGCACAGTCATTTCTAATATTATGACCACAATTCAAGCATGCGACAACTATATACAAACCAAAATGAAGATTGGAAATTTTATTTGAAAACACGGTAGACCCTGAAATCCAATTCACAATGGGGTCCACAAGTGTTTCAAAATTTCCTAACCATCAAACCACATTTAGGGAGGGCCACAACCCCACAACGGTTCCCCATACCAGGGCCCCTCAAAGGGGACAGCCCACCTGGCGCTAATGCCGGGCCCCACACCGGTGGTCCCACCTTGCAGTACCACCAGGGGATCCATCCCGTGCAACTGACACAGTTGGGAAACCCACCTGCGCTGCGCACAGGTGGCAGCGCAGTGGGAGGCCCCTGCGCGCGCAAGGGGGCTCTTGCGTGTGCATCCTGCATAGGTCTGGGGTTTTTCCCCACAAGACACGATGCATCAAAAATTTTTTTTGTTTTTTGTTTTTTAAGAACTGATCTGATTTTCCCATTCATCAACAGATTCAGACCCTTCCACTCAATCCAATACACAGTTGATCATAAATCAATGAATCCAGGACTATCTAACCTATCATCATCATTTACGATCTACATGGGCATTAGATCGAACACAGAAAACCTACTACAAACAAGAAATCAATGTTGATCATTATGAGATGGAGGAATCCAATTGATTTGGAAAAAGATTGACAGAGAAGAAGATTATGATCCTAGCACTCTCTCTGTCGCACGCCCACGAATCTTGGTGAGTAGATGAAGAAGACGATGGTGGAAGACGAAGGTAGATGCGATCCGGCGATTGGAGAATGGGTTGGCCGATCGTGAGAAGGAGAAAAGAGAGGAAAAACGAATATAGAGAGGTTGGGGGCTGGTAATGATCGTGGGCTATTAAGACAGGAATAGGGTTTAGGGTTCTATTTTGGGTTTTTATGAAAAGGCCCCTAAAGTTAGAGAAAATTATGAGCAAAAGATTGGTTTTGTTATTTGAGTTCTATGGGTCTAAAAATGGGTTCGGATTGGGTCAAATGGTTGAAACTTGCAAATCTAAATCCACTACAAAATTAGCCCAAAACCCAAAAGAAAGCTAAATTAATTCTAATGACCCTACTTAACTAAAATACAAATCAATTAAATTAAAAAATATATAAATTAGATAAAATAATTATCTAGGGTACGGGACATTACATTCCTCCCCTCTTAGAACATTTTGTCCTCTAAATGTTTAATATATCTCAGGAAGAAGATCCAGGTATAGCTTTTCACTTGATCTCTGAGCTCCCAAGTGACCTCTCTTGGATTGTGGTGTTCCTACTGAACTTTCACCCAGTGGATGGTCCACGTCCTTTGGACTTGCTCCTTCGTATCAATGATCTTCAACAGCTTCTCAATGCTAATAGCATCTGGCTGAATCTCAAGTGGTTTATACTGAAGAACATGCGAAGGATCGCCGACATACTTCTTTAGCATCAAGAAATGGAAGACGCTATGAACTCTTGACAACTCCGCTGGCAAAGCCATTCTGTAGGCTACATCTCCCACTCTATCAAGAAGCTCAAACAACTCAATGAATCTGCGAGATAGCTTGCCTTTTTACCCAAATCTGAGTGATAGCTTGCCTTTCTACCCAAATCTGAGTGTCCCTCTGGCTGGTAATACTTTTAAAAACACATGAGTGCCCATTACAAACTCGAGATCTCTCCTTTTCAAATCAACAAAACTGTTCTGCTTGCAATTGGCAATTTTCAATCTAGCATGAATCTCTTAAACTTTCTCATTGGTGTCACTGACTATCCACGGTCCATGGAAACTCCTCACACCAACCTCCTCTCGATAAATTGGGGTCTTGGATCTATGCTCATACAATGCCTTGAATGGTACCATACTTGTACTCGAATGGTAGCTATTGTTGTATGCGAACTCACAAAGAGGAAGGCTTTTTTGCCAATCTTTTCTAAAGTTCAAGACAAAAGCACGCAACATATCCTCTAGTGTCTGATTGGTCCTCTTTGTTTGTCCATTTGTCTTCAGATGATATGTTGTGTTAAAGTTTAAAGTAAAACCGAGTGCCTTTTGAAGTTGTGTTTATAACTTGCTTAGAAACCTCGGGATTCTTGGCTGAGACGATCGATACTGATATACTATGCAATCTAACTACTTCCTCCATGTATATCTTTGCCAACTCATCTCTAGGTAATTCATGTTCATCGGTAGAAAATGTATAACTTTTGTTAATGTTTCAACAGTCACCTAGATACTATCCTTACCATGAATCATTGAAAGTCCTGAAATGAAAGCTATCGTGATATGTTCCCACTTCCAATCTGGTACTGCCAACTATTTCAAAAGTCCTGGGGGTTTCTTGTGTTCTGCCTTAAACTTGCTAACACACCAAACATCTAAAACAAATCCTACTATCTCCTTTTTCATGTTGTTCCACAAGTAATGACTACTGAGATTTTGATACATGTTTGTGCTACTGGGGTGAACGATGAATCAAGAATGGTGTGCTTCTGTCAAAATCTCATTCTTCAGTTCATGTATGTTCGGTACACACAATCTATCTTGGTAGTACAACATACCATCTATCAACCTGAAATCTGGCCTGCTCGCAATTTACTTAATCACCCTGACTAACTCTGAATCCTCTACTTAACTACTCTTAATCTTGCCCAAAATCTTTGGCTCTTAAACAAACATACTGGCAATCATTACTTTATAACTAACTGCCTGTAAATCAATCGCCAAATCGACAAAGATCTCTTCCCAAGACTATTCTATATACAAACATGCATTCCTCTCTACTTTTCTGTTCAGTGCATCTGCCACTACATTGGCTTTTCTTAAATGTTATTTGATAGAAAGTCAAAATCCTTAATATATTCCATCCATCGGATCTACCTTATGTTCAACTCTGATTGAGTAAACAAATATTGAAAACTCATGTGGTTTGAATGCACTTCAGATCTCACACCATACAGGAATGGCTTTACCTTTTCAACACTAGAACTACTTTTGCAAGTTCAAGATTGTGAGTAGAGCACTTTTTCTCATATTCTTTAAGTTGTCTAGATCCATAGGTGACAACTTTCTCATCTGCAAGAGTATGTATCCCAAGCCAACTTCTGAAGCATCTATGTAAATCATAAACTAACCACTCCCTAACAGTAGTGTGAGTATAGGAGTTATAGCCAACTGGATTTTTAGTTCTTGAAAACTAGCTTTACAATCGTCAGACCACATGAAAAGTACATTTTATTGCTAGCAGGTTGGGTTCAAGTTTGATAACTGGTCAAGTCGACAGCACCTAGACCTGGACCCTCCCTGCACTGGACTGGGCCTCTCTACGATTCAGGATGACCTGACCTGGCCTAACCAACCAAGCCTACGTGACCCTTCCTTTTTCCTCCCTCGTTGTTTCTCTATAACAAGAGAGAAAACACCCAGCCCCTCCCCTTCTTCCTCCGATCAACGAGCCACCGAAGATGATGGGTTGTTTCCGGTAGCAACGGACGGGGAGGAACCGGTGGCGACAATGGGCTCTCTCCCTAGTAATTGCAGCAGGCAGCGTTGCTAGCGATGGGCGGTGAGGCAACAAGCGGCTGCTCGTGGCGTACGATGACGCTGCTCTTCTTCACGATCTTGTTCTATAGCCAGAACTGCAGGCGGCGGTACGTCCCCTTGGCCGGTCATCTTCTCTTGTTAAGGCGATTTCCGTCTTCTTCACAGTCACTGCAACAGATACTGAATCCTCTGCAACAGAGCTTTATCTTCTCTGACAATGAGCAAGACCCTTCTTGATCTCCTCTTCTCCGTTATGAATTTGCAACCCACAACAGAGACCAATCTACAACCGAGATCCTCTCTTGCTGTAAATCAAAACTGAGCCCACCTTGTGATCACCACTGGATCTCTTCCTATTCTCCGAGAAAAACCTAATCCGGTCTTCTCCTGAGGTGAGATGGTTGAGTAGGGTGAGAGGGTAGATCCTTTTTCTCTGATATTAAATGTGACTTCTATTTATCTTCTCAAGATGGTTGCATATGTGAAAAAGGTTAGATCCTCCTCTCTGACACCATCTGTGACTTTTGCCTATCTTCTCCACCTATGAAATTCAGCACACGGAGAGATCAAACCAATCTATCAATCTTAAACCCAAGTGATCTCCACTTCGATTTGATAACGCTTGTTGGGAAAAGCGGCACAGTTGAAACTACCCATGATCAATGGATCAATCACGATGAACACGCACAATTATACCATCAAGCAATCACACAGTAATTTTATGTGAATCGGCAACCTTATCTATATTCATATAGGAGATAACTCATCTATTATGATCCCATCTCAATCCCTGAGATTTAGGGTTACAGTACATCAATATATATAGTTCCCGCTTTCTTGGCCAATAAGAAAACCCATACATAATGACTAAAATACCTCTAACTCTGAACTTCAATTATGGTTAACCTAGACAATTGATCTGGCTAAACCGAAAAACAAAACAAAACCAAACAAAAACCCCATAAAATGGAAAATCAAGAAATAGTTGGAGATAGGCTTTGCATGTTGGAATGGAGGGCCTCCAAGGCATGTTCTATCATAATCTAGAAGAAAAAAAAAAGGAGGATATTACCTAGAAGACATCTGATTGGCAAGAAGAAGCTTGAAGAAAGGGCTACGTTTGGTCAAATTGCATGAAAAAAGGTATGAGTAGAGAAAGGGAGATGAGAGGAAAACTGCGAAGAGATCAAACCCACTCATAAATGGAGTTCGATGGGTCAATTTAAGGAGCGAAGATGAATAAAGGAGGAGAAGAGGAGTTCCAGCAAGGTTTGGGTTGTTTCCAGCTTGTCTAACAGTGAAATCAAGGAGGAAAAGGAAAGCTGGGTCTTTTGTTTTGTGTAAGATAATTTGGGCCTACTTACTTAAATAATTTGTTGGGGTCATAACTTGCAAATCGTAGGTCAAAACAATTTGCTGTAAGAGGAAAAAGTGTGTGAAATTAAATTTTCTTTTCAATGAGCTCAAATTCGACATGTTTTCAAGAGTTGGGATTTTGACTAGATTGCAATGGATTTGACCATTTTGACTTCAGCGATAGGAATTTTCTGAAATTACAAATAACCCCTTAAAATTTTCAATTTAGCTCCTAAAGTCATTCGACTTGGCCGAAATGTATTCGAAACTTCTCAAAGCTAATCAAAACATCTTCTAACTCAAAAATCAAGTTGGTTTAGATCTAAAACAACCATAAAAGCCAATAAACTCAATTAATTACTACTAATTACCCTTAATTAACCCTAAATACACATAATTATGGGTCGGAATTTTACATTGTTCGTTAAGAAATTTGATACCCATCTTATTTTATCTACACGGGACCCATTAGATTCAACCATCTACATGGAACCCATTAGACCAAATATGACTAGGGATAACCACCCATATACCCATTAGTCTAGGAACCACTAGATGAATATTGTTGACACACTAAAAATCAATTTCTGTAATGTTAGACCAAGCACAGGGTCCATGATGTTAAATGAAGAGTCAAAACACAATCCGATCATCAAATGATCATGTCTAAGTCTCAAAATCATATGGATCATTCAAATTAAGGATATCGAGTCGCACCCAAAGCTCAAAGAAAAATAATCAAGTGGATTAAAGTTCATTTAAAGCCAAACGGTGCAATGATTGACACTCTACATATGCCCCACATTTTGGGTAATCAAAGCGGTCCTAAAATCCAAACTGTAGGTCAAAATTATCAAGAAGCGTGTGAACAACCTTATCTCAATAGTTTTAGAGTAAGTAGAGAACAAACAAGAAACAAGCAAAGAAACAAACTTGGACTTCAGGGTCATATGTCAATAAAGACCCCCAAGTGACCGGGAGTAGTATTTTTTTTTTTTTTGTTTTTATGATCTAGGGTATCCTTTGCCAACTTAGCCTTTGGATATTTTGGTCTTTGACTTAGGGGTTACCCAATTCTAATGAGCAAAGACTAACCCCTAAAGGAAACATATATAGCACACATAGGGAAAAGACAAGCTATCAAGTCATCATCAAACGTATCACGACCCATGACTGAGACATGGCACTCGACATTGACCCATTCAAATCCTCAAAAATGCTAAAAATGAGTGACACGTGTCACCAATAAAAAAAATTTACACATGGCACTTATGTGGCCAACTGTCCCTTGACCCTCCCATGATTGATTCTCAATTACTTCTTATACATTGAGACAAGATCTCCACCCCATGGTCACAATAAAAGTACGTACCACTACCCCCAAGTGGCTAAGGGGTCGAATCTTGCGACCCCCAACTTTGGTCATGTGATTACTACTACCCTTTCAAAAACTTTATTTAGTGGAAAAAAGTGGGAAAGTAGGCGAGGCCACTCCTAGGCATCCCAAGGCTATAAAAAGCCTCACTCAAACTCATTTGGAAGGCATGAGCTAATCATCAAGAAAAAGATAAAAAAATAATAAAAAAAAGAAGAGAGAAGATATTCCTAAAATACTTAATGGCTTTGCTTATGAGCTTGCCAAGAGCACGTAAAAGAAGGGTACTTTTGTAGAAAGGTGATGAGTAGTTTGAGTTGTTCTGTTTTGGTGAGTGGTGGCTTCTTTTTTTGTTTTCTGCATGGCTATTGTTTTGTTCTTTTTTCAATGAAATTTTTCTGTGCATCAAAAATAAAAGACAATATATAGGCGACGGCTATCTAAAGTTAAGGAGAAAGCCCTCTAAATATTGTAACCCTGCTCATTACTGGACCTTAAGGTATTTGAAACCGCCGAAACACACCTCGGGGGAGGATATCAACATTCTCATGCAACTGATTTCATTGCAATATTTTTTTGTTCAATTGGGGAGCACACGACCTTGGTGCTAAATCTGATCATGCAAACCATATTCCCACTGCGGATATCACATAAAAATAGCCAAAGCGTCATAATGAATGTGGTCATGATTGAACCAAAACTTAACACTACTCATAGAGATGCTGACACTAAAGGCTAGACCTGAAGCCGACAATGAAAAAAGAAAAGAGAAAGGAATTGAATTTCCTGACCAATGGTCCTCAAAGACCGAAAAAGTAGCGGCAATTTAGTCATTTCTTCTACATTTCTCATGTAGCTCTTGATCATATATTTTAAATTTTTAGCAGAAACAGTTAAATGCCATTGAAGGACAGTTGGAGGGGTTATGTGTTCTATAAATGACTTGTCATCTACATGTCTGAATATCTAGTTCCACAATCACTTGTAAAAATCAAAATTGTACTTGAAAATCGAGATGCAATGATAAAACTTCTTATATTGTGTTTCCCCATTGTTGTTTTGGTCAAGTACACCTTTAAATTGTAAATGTTTTCATTTTCTTTGAGAAACTTTTCATAAACTTAACTAAAATCCAAGAACAGACATCATGCACATCTTCTCTTTACCTAAATTGGATCCACTATTATAGGCAGCTTACTTACGTGCCACCCTTTGTCTCCATATACATGAGACCCATCACATCCAACCATCCACTGCCATTCAATAAGTTCCACTGTCTTGCAATGATTATGTTATTTGGGTGGGCTCATCTTAAGACTTTTTATTGTCAAACAGAGGATACTTTGGTAATTCAGGAGTCATTTCACTATTAGATTTTGTATCATCAATATGAGAATATTTAACTAAATGTAGTTAGAAAGTTTAAACTTGTGGACATTTAACTAAATATGCAAGTAGTTTGATAAGGAAAAATCTCAAATCAACCTACAAATATATGCTTGCATATTTTTAAAGCATTATACATTTTCCAGTGTGATTAGAAGATTGGTGTCGTCTGTGGGAAATAAATTGCTCTAATTTGTGATCAAACTTTACCAAA
The DNA here is from genome assembly GCA_037013555.1 of Sextonia rubra. Taxonomy (NCBI): domain Eukaryota; kingdom Viridiplantae; phylum Streptophyta; class Magnoliopsida; order Laurales; family Lauraceae; genus Sextonia; species Sextonia rubra. The sequence continues at coordinate 75,581,224 of JASUAD010000001.1, forward strand.
GGACATGAAAATGTGCCAAAATACATAAAAAAGTGCTACTGTTGGCCAGTGACCACAAGATGCTATGTAAAATGGCCTATGACTGCATAGGACTGTGTAAACGGTGCTGTGACTACAGGATGCTATGCAAAAAAGGCTATGACCATGGAGCATCATGCAGAATCGTCAGTGACAGTGGGACCACTGTCCACGGTCACTGACCTATTTGACCCAAGTTGGACCTGTTTGACTTTGAAGACACCCTATTCAAGACCTTTGATGTCGGTTTGGGAGCATTTATGGAAGAATTTTACACCTTAAAGTGCATCAATTTGTCACTTTAAATGGAGGAATCTTGTAGCTTGATGTGTATGGATCAAATCAACATCCTTGTATGAAATGAAAGAATGTTGATTCAGTCCAAAAGGCTTTACGTTACTGGCTCTAGGATCACCAGCTTGTTTATAAGACCTAAACAAATGTTTATATTGAATTAGTCATAAGAACAATGACATCTGTAGTTATGCAGTTTTTGGACTCTTGCACTAATGGATCCCATGTGATCATTGTGGTAGTGGTGTAAGCTTGGTCCTGTAGGTTGCATCCTTTTGGTTGGATCCAATTCTCTTTTACTCATAAGCTTGATTGTATAATCTTGAAATGCTACCAAAATGTTGGTAGCTAGGACTGGTTAGCATAGCATGCTTCTAAGTATGACTACATAGTCCAGAAATATTGCTTAGCCAAGACTAGTCAGCATAGTACAATGAGATTGAGTTCATGCCTGTTTCTAACCATTTTGATTCATCCAATAAGAAGACCAAGTTGGTTTAGAAGGCATTCATAAACCATTTTGGCTAGCCCAAGAGACAGCCATGTTGGTTATGTAACTGATACAGCCCTTTGGGCTTATTGTTTTGCAAAAAGTACCAATGGGTTCCTTGATCATTACTTTTGATGAATCCAAGGAGAGGTTATTTAAAACATCCATGACCCAGAACGGTTCACTACAAGGACTACCAAGTAGGCCTAGATTGGCCTTGTTACTCCTACATCAAGGGTCTCAGTCTTTCAAAGGCTCTCTACTCCTCTAAACTCAGTTGCTTCCTTTGATCTGGACGGGTCAACAGTGTCCCCGAAGTCTACCAAAAAGACTAAAATTATGAAACAATGGGTTTCTAAATTTGCCCAAAACCCATTTGGGACTTCTGCCAAGGTTAGGAGGAGCTTAAACTTAAGATGCAATCAGAAGGCAGTTGCCTTCACATCATTAAGCCTCATTTGGGGGCAAACAAGTCTGATTCATGGATCGCAAACGAATGGTTTTTGGCAAGCTGTGTACCATGGCTGCTTAGGGCCCAAAGTCATCATCAACTTGACCCAAGCAGTGGGTCATTAAAAATCAAATGCTTCAAGTATCGGAGGACCTTCAGTAGTTCCTTACTCGCAAGAAAGCCCAGAAGGATGCGTCCATTCCTAGATGCAGCACATGGTCACAGCAACCACATACTTCAAAACCTAGCAAAGTTGAAAACAAACAGTTGGCCTCACTTAAAGAGAACACCTTCTACATTCTAACTCAAAAGTGGGGACGAAGGTTTGGCAAAAGGCGTCTACATTTGATCATTGTAGAACCTACCTCGCCATCTTCACCTCAACATCTATTATACACCGCTGAACACCAAAAGAAGACTGAGTGGTTGGTCATTGACAATGCAACCGATCTTTCTCACATCAAAGATTCGCTCCCACAGAATAAGGACCAAAAGAAAAAAGAACAAAAGAGGTGTTGTCGAAATCCTCCCATTTCCTACTTCCAATCCAATGGACTGGGAATGAGTCACTAGTTTTTTAAGGCCGTTGGTGGCCAGGTTCAAAGATCAAACCTTGGCAACCAAGCTAGCCAATCAAATCAAAAGGAGAACCTTGGCTCGCCACAGGGAGTGGACTCAGAAGCTATCATAGTGCAAGATAACTCAAAAGTGGGTTGTCAAAGAAGATGATCCTAACTTGACCTTGTCTTACGTTGTTGGGCTAGGTTTTGCTCGAAGAGTTACTTGGAGTATGGCTAGGACTCAATCACAAGGGTCTGATTCAAACTCTTATTTAAGCAGGACGTCTGAAGGTCATGTTAAGACTGACTTTGAAGATGATCCTATCACAATCTTGGATACAAAAGATAGTCTATCGACTCCTTAGGCATTAACATCATCCTACCCCCATTAGTGTACTATATTTATGGCTGAGGGGAGTGGAACTAGTAGAGATGGAAATGACGATGCTGCTAGAAACAAAGATGATGGTGAAGAAGATGCAAATAAAAATGCAGATGACAATGTTAATGATGTTGTAAAACAATAAGGAGCTAAGATCGACCAATTGACTGCCCATTTAAAAATCTTAACAGATAAGCTAGGTGCTCCGGTCGAAGTTCAGGAAAAGCCTCTGTTCGCTGACAGAAGAGAACAAGCAATGATCAGGAGGAATGCAACTAAGATCGATTTGCTCATGGCTCAAATCAAATCCTTGAGAGAAAAGGTCACGATTGTGGGTTCCTTTGGGGATCATTCATCAATTTTGGGTCTTCACATAGATCCTAGAAAGCACGTAACTTTCAAAGAGGTTGAAGAAATATTAACAAAATCAAATGTGGAGACTAGGATGAAAAAGGAAGGGTATCACACCAAAGTAACCTCCGGTGTTTGATCTTGTTTTATTTCCACTAGATTATAAGCTCTCTACTTTCCAACCATACTTTGGGAAGGGTCAGCTTATCAATGCATTGTGCATTTCAAATCACTTGTTGGAAGTTTTCCATAATTGGATGCATTGAAAATAAGGCTATTCATCAGCACACTAAAAAGAGTCACCTTTAATTGGTACTAACAGTTACCAGAACTCTCTTTCATGATATGACTAATCACGGGAGAAAAGTTCTTGCTCCACTTTGAGAAGGAGGATCAAATAGTCACCTTTGCCATGCTGAGCAGTACAAGGTAAGGAGACGATGAAATAGCACAGTCCTTTATCAACAGATGGAGAGCATTATCCTATATATGCTTGGAACAACCATCTCAAAAGGCAACTATTGAAATGTGAAAAACTAATTTGTGATCAGAAGTCAAGGCTATCATATTTAGTTACAAAACTAAGTCGTTGGCCCAATTTTTTTAGATTGCCACTGATGCAGAACTGACCTTTAAAAAGATCAGCCAAAAGAAGGTGAACTCTCGAAAAATAGAGTCATCTTCAAATTCTGCCCTAAAACCAAAGATGAAACAAGAGGTCTACAATGTGAAAACGTCTAAACCTCCTTAAAAGCCTCAAAACACAAAAACTAATCAGAAAAAGAAAGAGGAATATAACAAATGGTGGAAAAGTAAGTATCCAATCTTGTACTACTAATGTACATGGATTTGTAGCCAAATGGTACAAAGCTCTGCACTATATGTGACATCCTAGAGTCCCACATCGACTATAAAAAGGAAAGTTATTGGGATCATATGTAGAGCTTTCACCCTTACCTTGCATGAGGCCTTTTGGTGGGTTAAGACCTACCAGAAGCAAAACCTTGAGGCCCATCAGCCAAAGCGGACAATATCATGCATGTGCGTTTTTACAATTGGTATCAGAGCCAACTCTCGACTAGTTCGAGTGTGGGTGCCTGCTATGGTTTGGTGCAAGTGAGCGGGTTCTTATATAGGCGAGCTAAGAGGGCTAGCAGGTTACATGAATTGGCTGGTTACTGCACAGGAATGTGTAGACCTAAAGGGGGTTGATCGTGACATCCTGGAGTCCTACATCAGCTATACAGAGGAAAGTGATTGGGATTTGTATGTAAAGCTTCCACCCTTACCTTGCATGAGGCTTGACCTACCAAAAGCAAAACCATGAGGCCCATGGGCCAAAGCGAACAATATCATGCATGTGGTGGGGCGTTATACTATGTGTATAAAGTTTATGTTAATATTTTATCAGTTTAAATTATATAGACTGTTCAACTATGATACCTCGTGATTGATGAATTACACAGGTGATAACCACAAACTTCAACTAGAGACACTCATTAACAGATGTCAATTAAGGAGTCCTCAACCAAGTGAAGACTATAAATATCCATTGTGGATTCTATCCTGATACAGTGTTGGGTAGAATTTCAAGAGAGTACGCATGTCACACTTCACAAATTACCCTAATTAAGGGAAGCCCGGGCATGGGTTGTGACAGGAGGTGTGGCTCTTAATTTCCCAAGACTCCAAATCTTAAAAATGTATTTGTGAGGGACTACCCTCAATTACTACAGTAACTCCCAAACTGAAGGAGCCACAATCGACTATGGTCACATCACGGTCGACTAAGCCTATTGGCGGTCGAGTGGCTAAAATGCCACTGGTGACACCTAAAGCCTGTGGTCAACCATAAACCACCCTTTGGTCAACCATGGCCTCAAAAATCTGGACTTAAATGGGTTCTAGATGAAAATTGGGGGAGTCATTTCCCCCATCTCCAAAGGGATTCCTCACGTCATCTAAGGCCAGCTCAAGATTCCTATTCCACATATCAAATCATCTATCCATGGGCCATTACTCTAATCCCCATTGGTGGCATTAATTAATAATTACTCATCTCCAATTTCATAAATGAGATTAAGGAGAGTAATCATCCTGAATATGCATGAGGAATCAACAATAAGAACATGGATACCATATTAAATACATTTATTCACTTGCCTTTATTAGCTTTGCACAAAATCCCTCTTTTGTTGCCTAGGGCTTCCCAAAATCTTTCTCCTCATCACATCCCACTCTAATCCAATGCTCAAAATAACTTTACTACATGCCAATCAAGAAGAAAAACATTGCTAAACCATGAATGCATGATCCTAGCATGAATAATGAACTCTACATGAAGATTGGGATGCATTGGTCTGCCTAGAAGGTGAAAAGGAAGAAGAAGATGATGGGGAAGTTGAAGATGGAGGCTTGGATGCTTAGGAGAAGCTTGCCTTTGCTTGGAAACCCAATTGGTAGCTAGAGGTTGTGGAGGTGAGATGGTGAAGAGAAAAGGGAACGTAGAGAAGAAAAGGAAAAATGAGTAAAATTAGGAAGAACAAGATGATGAAGAAAATAGAGGTGGAGAGTCTTAAAAGCTTGGGGGAAGGCTTTGGAAGGTTGGAAATCCTTGTCTTGATCTTAGGTAGTGGAGAGATTGAAGAGGAGTAGAGAAGAGAAAAGATGAAATGAAATGAGGGTTAGGGTTTTGATGGGATATAGGGCTTGGATCATTGTAAAGAATGTTTAGGTTATTTACAAAAAAAGGCTTAACTCAAAGTGAAATGGGCTCTGGGGACTAAGATGAAAATGGGTTCATACATGGGTATTGGGCCAATGGGTCATGATGGGTCCAATATATGAAGTGTCATGCATGATGAGACTATCCTCATGCAACTCCTTGACAATATGAAAGTTGAGTAACTAACTTTAATCTTGATTAATTACAGTAACTCCCTAATTAAGGTTTGGGGCCTTACAATCATCTTTGACAACCAAGCCGCTTTTGTCAAAGGGAGATCAATCCATCAACACGCTACCTTGGCACATGTTCTCTTTCAGAAGCTGAATTCTAATCTGAGAGGTGGAGCTTTTTGTTTAAAATTGGACATCAGGAAATCTTTTAATAAGCTAAATTTGGATTTCTTGTTTAGCTCCGTTAGCCTTTTCAATTTTGGTGAGAAATTGATTGCTTTAATCAAGGAGTGTGTTTGTACCGCTATGGGATCTATGGAGTTGGACAAGGACGGCCCTTATCCCCCTACCTCTTCACTCTTGCCAGAGAAGTCCTCCGTCTTCACCTTCTTCACCTTCAAAATACCGGTACCATCCTAACCTTGCAATCTCCTATATGCAGATGACATTCTCCTTTTTGTCAGAGCTACCACTCAAAGTTTACAGGGTCTCATGCATCTTTTATAAAATAAACAAGCCATCTCAAGACATGTTTTCAATCTTGGTAAAAGCCATCTTTTCATTGGCAAGTGCAACCCTAGGATTAAAAATAAAATTGCAAATGCCTTGGAAGTTTCAATTGCTGTCAACATCTCCAAGTAACTAGGTATTCCCTCTCTTTCTAGACAATCCAAACAAATCTCATTTTGAATCTCTTCTTGGCTCCTATCGTGCAAAGTTGGTTGGTTGATTGGAAAGGTAGGAAGCTCTCTTTTGGAAAGTTGGTTGATAGATGTGCTTGGAAGTCTTCCAACGCACATCCTCATGGTGTTGCTAGGACTTTCCTCTGTCTGTAAAGAGCTTGAAAATCTCATGAAAAATTTCCTCTGGTCTGGCAATTCTATCCCTAGGAAGAAAAGCCTGGTAAGATGGACCAAACTTTGCCACCCCAAGTATGAAGGTGGACTGGGTGTCTTAAGTGTAAAAGCTCTCACTCTTGCCTGTCTCTTAAAGCTAAGATGGGCTACTACCTTCTTTCCTCCATTTGGTCTAGGCAAAGATACTTTAACCATTTGGCATCCTATTAACCCTCTTTTTGGCTCATGGATCTAGACGTCAATAAGGAGCTAACTCCTTTCCTTCATCAATGCAGCAAATGGACAATTGGCAATGGGCTATCAACTAGGCTCTGGTCAGATTCATGGCTAAACAGCTCTAATATTGCAGACCAGTTTCCTAACCTCTTCGTTCCTCATGATATGAGAGTGGCTGCTTTAATTAGAGACTCATCATGGTGCATTCCACATAATTTGCCTCAGGCCATCCTCAACTTTCTATCTCAAGTCCACCTCATGAATCTTCCTAGGATGCTCAATAGAGATTATCTATCATGGAAAAAAGCAGTTAATGGAGAGCTTTCTTTAAAATTAGTATGGCATTAAATTTGTCCATGAGAGGTAAAAGTCAACTAGGCCAATTTTATTTGGAACCATAGAATCCTTCCTTGGATCCCTTGCTTTGGTTGGCGACTCACGCTCTCAGACGAACTCCAACGCATACTTGGGCTCAATTTATTGGAATTCAGCTCCCTCCAAGATATTGCCTATGAAACAAGGATTCTAATAAGATGTTCACATCTTCTCCCAATGTAACTTTGCCAAGGAATAATGGGGTTGGACTTTACAAGGAATTGGTTGTTCAATTCCTTCCTCGATCAATGCCTTCTCCATCTAGAACATTCTCTCTATCTTTTGCGACTTGGAGGCTAAGAAAGGCATGGTTTTTTGCATTTATTTGCACCCTCTACACTATTTAGTAATTGTTGTACCCTCTATACAATTTGGAAAGCAAGGAATGGCCTCACTTTCAGTGAGTCTAAAAACTATTTTCAAGGCAACATCTAGTCTCCAAGAGCTACTTCACTCTTAGAGATTTTTCCTAGGCTTTTAATGGCAATACATATTTAGTTCTTTCTTTAACTTTTTGGGAGACCAATCTCAAATGACTCATAGATGCTAACTTTTCCTCTTTTTTTGCCTTTTCCTGTAGCCCTTTTAGATTTGTTTGCCCTTTCCTGGGCTTTGGGCTCTTCTTAGCCCATGGTTTTTCCTTCCTTCCGTTTAATTCCAATTTAACTTTTAGCAAAAAACCAAAAGAGAAAAAGTTTGCGAGTCCAAAAAAGAGAAATCCCTTGAGTGGAACTCAACGAAGCAATTATCATCCTTCATAAATGTACCTACAAAGAAAATTCTTACAGAGTATATGAACAAGACATTACAGTTGAAAAGTATGGAAGGTCAAAAACTTATTCGTCAACCCCAAGTGTAGAGCTGCGATATAGTAATATCCCGATAAGTATGGGGTCAAATCCACAGGGAGCTATATTTAATCAAGTTTTCAACTTGATACTTGCCTAAATTAAATTCTAAAAATATCCAAATTTAAAATCTAACAAATATATACATTCCAGAAATTAAACAATTACAACAACAATTCTTAAATTAAAATTCCTAATTCTAAAACTTCCTAAAAATAAAAAACTAAAATATCTGCAAAAGAAAACACACATTAGACCTTCCCATAAAACAAAAACTAAAATTAAAAACTTACTAAACTAAACAATTTTAGAAACAAAATAAACAAATGTTAGAAACTTTCCTAAATTAAAAGTTAAGCTTAAAAATCTACAATTTCTAAAAACAAAAGATTTCTACGTCCTATTCAAGAAAGAAATTTAAGTTTAGAAAGAACTTTAAATGAAAACAACAACATACAATAACAACTATACAAACAACTAAACAACTTTCTAAATTAGGAAAGAATCTATCCTAAATTATCACACATGAAAATCTTTCTAAAAATAAAAACACAAATCTGAAACTTAAATTTTCCTAAGATAAACAAGATACGAAAATAATGAAGATTCTACTTTCTAAAAAAAATTCTACACAATGCATGAATATGTATTCTACATGTGATGGTATGATCCATGGATGGGCTGCCAAAAAAAATTCAAAAATCAGATTTCTACTACTTGTTTTTAGTTCAGTTTCAGAGCTAAAAATCACCAGTTAAACACAGAAATTCCTAAGTAAAACTGATGCAAAACAGGCCACGAATCAATATGCATGAACCAACTACAATATTTCACTGTTTAGCATCTGTTTTCAACACTTTTCTGAACCGAATTTGGCGTGATTCTCTTTTTTTTTTTTTCTTCAAGTTATAATTTCAGGTTTTAAAAATTAATCAAACAATGATACAAAGCTGCCCAATTCCATTCAATTCTTTTTTTTTTTGGAAAGATTAGTATTTCATATTAAGAAAAGAAACTCATATTAAGAAAAGAAAAAAAAAAGAAACTATTAAGAAAAGAAACTATTAAGAACTGCCGTATAACATCTTGGACAGCAATTCAGCATAAATTCTAAACTGATTTCAAAATGCTTATCAATTCTTATCTTCTGTTTTTTGTTTTACTTCAAGCATACAAGAATGGAAAACTCAGCAATTCTGAATGTGTATCTCAGCCAACCTAGTTGCAGATTTAGTTTGATTTACAAACTGTTTTCAACATATAAACTGCTGGCACAAAAATTCGAAACTTCCACTTCTGATCATAGCATGAACATCATCCATTATATCATATAAAAACTAAAATACACATGATGCTAATGCAACTTTCAGCAGTAACTAGACCTAAATAAAACTATGTAATAATGAGAACAGAAATTGAAATAAAAAGTGCAGAAAACTAAAATAAAGTGCAGAAATTAAAAGTGCAGAAAAAATAAAAAAATGCAGGAATTTAAATTGATGGTTTGCAGGAAATTAAATGTGTGGTAAGACAAGTAAATTAAATGTGTGGAAAAAAAGGAATTCAAATGTGTGGAACTGTATGATTTTGTTCTTTTCCTAAATTCTTCTTTTATCCTAGATTATGCTTGCTCAAATCATGTTCTTAGGCTTCTTTGGGTTGTCGATCCAAAAGCAACAAGGTTGAAAACAAATATCAACCATTCATTATCAAAGAAGTAAAAAGAAGTAAATAAAGGAAACGAAAGCACGCACTTTACTGGATATGAATGTTTTTACATAAAGATAGAGAATAAAGAAAAAAAAAACATTACATGATATAGGATGAAAGATCCTCTTCTAGTGGAAGCTTTAAGTTGGAGAGAGCCTTCTTGAATAGAGAAATTATGGAGTAAAAAGATATGAAGAGAATGGAGGGAGAGAGCTAGAGAGAGGATGTCTCTTCTTCCGTGCCTTGGAATGTTAGAGGGGTACCCTATTTATAGTTTTTCAGGTGCTACTCCCTCTCAAACTTGATTTGATAAAATCTTTAAAAAATAAAAAAAAAGGGCTCCATACAAGGCTTTGGGAGTGAATTACATGGCTGGAATTCTTTTTTCTTTTTTTTTTTCTTTTCTTTCTCTATTGAGAAGTCCTTCTTTGCTGCTTCTATCATTTTTTGTCTTTTGCCACCTTGCATTGAAATAACTTAGGGATTAGAATCCTCTTTTAGAATCAAACTTGGCCAACATGAGGTGTAGAACGTCCTCTTTTATCTCTTACTTTGTTAATTTGCCTTTTTTAAAAAGTACTCCTTGTTTGCTCCAAACTCAAAAAGATCTTTTGAGATATTTCTTCCTTGATTTTTCTCCTCTTTTTTCCAGCAAAGATCTAACCAAAAATCTAAAGCAAATCCCCTTGGGCATGGGATCCTTCTTGCATATATTTTTTTATTTATTTTTCTTTTCACTTCTTCTCCTTCTCTAAAAAGAACTCCTATGTGGCTTTCCTTGTCTACCTTTGATGAGATATTCATCAAATTCTCTTGAAAATATCTGGAAAATGTGTAACAATCAAATAGACCTCATCTAAGATGTCCCACATGTGTATCCACATATATGCATGCGTGTGGAACCATGAAGCCAACTTTTGCAATTTTTCTTCCAATTTCTTTCCGCTCTTCAATTCTTCTCAAATTTCTTTTGAAAATGATTTCTTTGCCTCAATTCCTTAGAAATGGGACCTATATCATCAATTCCCTACAAAACAAATGTGAAATCATGTGAAAGACAATTTTAACCCTAAGATCACAAATGCATAACTGTGGGCCCATTTCTCATGAAATGATAATAAAAATGCACACCATTTTTCATAATTTTATGCGAATGAACTATGATGATGAAAATTGAATTTATTTCATAAAAAATATTTTTTACAAAACTTTCCAAAAATTGGCACGTTTCATGAATTTTTGCAAAAAGTTTGATTTTTAAGCAAATTATGCAAGAATGTACTACAATGATATATTAATACTTGAAACCATGATATCACACTAAATGAGGCTCTTTTGACTCAATAAGTCCTTAAAATGAGTCAAAATGTATATGAAAATATGCATTTGTAAAGACTTATCAAGGACAAGAGAAGAGATAAGTCACTAGTTTGATGGATTAGGATTCCCTAACCAAAGCGCACTATAAAATGTTCATTGCCAAGATAATAATCTCTTTTTTAGAGCAAAGATCCAATGTCATGTGGATGGTGGCACCTGTTTCTAGACTCCAATGCAGGTCTTCAGTTGATGGCAAGGAACAGTAAAGCAATAAATGGTTGGATGCGAGCTTCAGGATAATAATCAAGACTAAGCCTTTGTTTGCATGTGGAAGCAAAATAACCATCATAATTACATATTTCGCATGGAACAAGATAAGAGGTAGCAAAGAAGCTAATTGGCAATGTATTCTATGTCACACCCCCAAAATTGAGCTGGATCCAAAGTCAGACTTAAGGATATAAGAATTATGGCCAATTTAAAATTTTCTTAAATGTACAACACAGGCTCTAATTTCGGTTAGATCGAAGTCATTCGTAAGACTATGCTTGTTGATCAAACAACCATAATCTCACGCAGAACCAAAGATTTGTAATCTACATAGCTGAGTATCATAAACAACCATATAAAAAATCTCAAAGATGATTAATAAATGGTCAAGAATGTCAAAGCATAGCAATTAAAGTTATAATTCCCAAAACAATAGTTTGAATAACTACTCCAATGGCCCCCAAACATGGCCTTCTTACAAAGTCTAGTATTCTTATCTCAGCACCATTACTAAGACACCTTAGACGATGTCATCGGTACTCCACTCAACAAATCTGCCAACTCGCGAAATATCCTACGTCTCCTGAAACTCTGGTTCAGCAGCAGCAATAGGACCTAGACACTAAAAGTTGGTTCTGATTAACATAATCTGGCAAGAAGTAAACTACAAGTAATGATGTTAATCAATTGAATTAAAGCATATTTCACATTCTGCCCAAAAATATACCAAATACAAACCAAATGGCATGAATGCACAAAAATGGGTATTCCCGCAATCCTCAGATACAATATACAAAAACAGATATTTTCGCCAGATATAGCAAATGGCATAGCTGTCTACTATATCCCATAGTATACGTTGTCCCGATGGTGTACAATCACCACTAACTACAATTAGTTAGATATATGTATATAAATACATACTGAATCTAAATGCATAATGAATCATGCTATAAAACTCTTAACTCACAATATCATCATCATCATCATTATTAAAGCCTTATCCCAACCATGTTGGGGTTGGCTACATGAATTCTGTTTCTCCATTTCGTTCTATTTTGAGCTAAATCCTTAAATAAGTTAAACTTCTTCAAATCTGATTCAATGACCTCCATCAATATTTTCTTCGGCTTACCCAACCTCTTGATCGGCCATCCGCTTGTATAGACAAACTTTTTCTCACCGGTGCCATTACTAGCTTACGCTCAACATGCCTAAACCGTCTTAAACGGGTTTCTCTAATCTTATCCCCAATTGGTGTTACCCCTACATGCTCTCAAAAGTGCTCATTTCTAATTTTATTTTTCCTGGTTTTACCACACATTCACCTAAGCATTCTCATCTCCACCACATTAATCTTATGTATATGCGTCTTCTTAATTAGCCAACATTCTGCTCCATATGTCATAGATAGTCTAACCACTGTCTTGTAAATTTTGCCCTTTCAATTTCGTTGGCATTCGTTTGTGACAAAGCACTCTAGAAGCTAGTCTCCACTTCAGCCATCTAGATTTTATCCTATGCTCCACATCTTCATCAAGCTCCCCATCCTTACTAATCATCGAGCCTAGACACCAAAAAGAATCTCTATGTGGTATCTCATGGGTTTTAATTTTGACAATGGTTTCAACACTTTGTATATGTCCACTGAAGTTGCAATCCATATATTCTATCTTTGTACAACTTATTTTAAAGCTTCTAGATTCTAATGCCCCCTACCATCTCTCGAGTTTTGCATTTACACTATCTCTTGATTGTAAATACAAAACTCGAGATATGGCGGGGGGTATTAGAATCTCATGGGTTTTAATTCTTATTTTGTTTTGTAGGTAGAAAAAAAAAGTCATATTGATGCAAGACAGACCCATGGCCTCATGGGTCAACTTGCCAATTAGCCTAGCCCATCTGGCTTAACCAAGCCATTGTGCATAGTCCAATTTAATGTGCACTTATTTTATTTTATTTAGAGTTATTTAAATGTTTATGTCTTTTAATTTATTTCAGTTAAGTTGTTTAATCCTAGCCGTAAGTTGTTTTAATGGCTAAGATTAGTCCTAGGGCAGTTTGCTTTTTCTATTTAAGCATTATAAAGCCTCCTTGGCTATTCAATTATTTAACTTACAATATCCAAACCATTGTCAAATTAAGTGCTTAGATTGCTTAATTTAAAAGTATATTATAATCATGTATCATTTCAATTTCTCTGAGGGTAAGCTCTAATCCACCTAACAATCATACTTAATTAAATATACAAATGGAAACCAACCCTCTTTCACAATGATAATGAGAGTCCACAATGCTAAAATACTACTTTTGTTGTCTATCATGTGGTACATCCTGGATCTCACATTCCCATTCTAAATCCAATCCAATCCTCAGGTAAACATTCAACCAACTTTTCTAAAAAAAACAGAACCCATTTAATTCAATTATGTAAAGTTAGTATGTTTTACAAATTGTGTAAAAAGTATTCAAATTCCAAATCCAAACTAAATCAAATTATGATCAAAAAGGGGAGGGAACAATTAAGTTCTTAATTATCATTGATGTGTATTAAAAGGTCTAATTATTTTATGTCAAAAAAAAAAAAAGGAAACTAAAACCTAGGTTCAGAACCGCAATTTAACTCAAATTAAAATCCAAATTAGAATCCCTAATGTAGTCTAATTAAGATTCTAGTCATCCCTCATTATATGTTAATTAAATTTTAATTGAAGTAATTAAAATGCTAATTACACATAACTAATTAAATCCAAGTTTAAAATATAAATAAACCTAATAACAATTCTAATCACACCTAATTAAATATTAATTAAGATTCTAATCATGTCACAATTAAACCCCAATCAATACTTTAATCAAATTATAATTAAATGTTCTAATCATACTTACTTACTATGGAAACCCAAAATAAAAGTTCAAAATAAAATAAAATAAAATCCCCACCAATACCCTAAGTTTCAATCCCCTAAGGCCCAGGCTCTATTGCCAGGCCCACAGGATTTGCAACCCAGCCTAGCCAACCCAGCCCCAGCCGGCTGGCCCAGGCTTGCCAGCAACCAACCCAGCCTAGCCGGTTAGCCCAAGCGGCCAGCAACCCTCCCAGGTAGTAGCTGCTAAAGTCCTTTTTATATTTTTATATTTTTATTTTTTTATTCAATTAAAATCAGTCCCCATTATTAATCTGCAAACAAAACCTTAAACCCAATCCAATAAATCAGAGTTTTAAGCATATTAATCAAAACAACTAAAATCACATTATTTATAGTTATCCACTTGCCTCAAATCTTGTACCAAACTTAGATCTATTATGACTAGATCCAATCATGCACAAACCCCTATCTTGACTAGATTCCCCAATCTAAAATGCTATAGATTCAAAAGACACACAGATCTTTTAAGCTATAAAACATACCCTAATGAACTAAAAGAAATCTAATGGTGGTTTGGAGATAAATATTACTGGGTTGAAAACACTATCAAAATAGACAAAGAGAGAGGAAGAAGATGAAGATGATGGTGTCATCTAAGCTTCTGGATTAAGCTTTGGTTCCTTTGGAGAGCTACTAGGGCTTGGTTATAGAGGAGAGAAAGAAGAATAGAAGAATAATGTGTACAAAGAAAAGATGATCGAAAGCCTTTAGGGTTATCTTACGTAAAGGTTTTTCTAAATTACAAGGATAGGCTCCCTACTCTTTAGTGGGTTTTACAAAATTCTAGAAAAGATCTTTTGGCTTAAAAAGGTCAAATAACTCAGGAATAAGGCCCAAGAATGTCTAATCAGCCCATCTCCAATGGGCCCTACACAAAACTACTATACATGCAAGGATCCTAATCTCTAAAATGGCCTATTAAGCATCCATCTAACCCTCTCAACTTGACTGAAACCCAACAAACCGATTCGACCCAAAATTAAAAATTTGGGGCCTGACATCTCATCCCCCTTAAAGTACATTTGGTCCTCTAAATGACTAACATACCTTGGGAAGAAGGTACGGATACTATTTCTTCACTTCATCTTTGAGCTCCCACGTAGCTTCCTCTGGGCGATGATGTCCCCACTGAACCTTCACCCAATGGATGACATGGTTTCTCAACACCTGCTCTTTAGTGTCAACAATTCTCACTGGTTGCTCACTATAAGTCATATCATCCTGAACTTGCAACCGTGCATATTGCAACACGTGTGAAGGGTTTACAATGTACTTCCTCAGCATAGAAATGTGGAAAACATTATGAACTCCTGATAGCTCCGGTGGTAGTGATAACCGATAGGCCACATCATTAACCTTACTAATAATCTGGAATGGTCCACATATCTCCTAGAAAGTTTCCCTTTCTATCCAAACCATAAAGTACCACGCGTAGGCAACACCTTCAGAAATACATGATCACCAACCTCAAACTTCAGCTCTCTCCTCCTCTTATCTGCATAACTTTTTTGGGGACTACAAGTGATCTTCAACCTTTCCCAAATCTGCTTGACCTTCTCGCCAGATTCTCCAACAACATGCCGCCCATGAAAACTGTGAGCCCCAAAATTTGCCCAACATATAAGAGTTCTACATCTTCTCATGTACAAGGCCTCAAAAGGTGCCATGCCAATGCTAGAATGATAGCTTTTATTATGCACAAATTTACACAGAGCGAAGCTCTCATCCCAACTGGTCATGAAATCCAAGATACATGTCCTCAACATATCCTCCAAGGTCTAGTTAATAGGCTCTGTCTACCTATCAGTTTGGGGATGGTAGGCTATACTGAAACTCAACTTGGTCCCTAAAGCTTCCTGCAGTGATACCCCAAAACCAATATATGAACTTACTATCCCAATCGAAGACAATAGAAACTAACACTCCATGCAACCTTACCGCTTCTTTGATATACAGATCTACCATTTTGTCCATTCTCTGACCAGTCTTAAATGGTACAACGTGGGCTGACTTAGTCAATCAATCTACTATCACCCAAATTACGTCAGATCCCTTCCCAGTATTAGGCAATCTTGACACAAAGTCCATAGGTATGTGCTCCCACTTCCAGTGAGGAATTTCCAACTGATGCAAAAGACCTAGGGTCTCCTATATTCTGCCTTAATCTGCTGGCAAGCCAATCACTTTACAACAACCTCTGAGATATCCTTTTTCATATTCTTCCACCTATAATGATTCTTCAGGTCCTGATATATCTTAGTACTACCTGGATGAATAGAATACCGACTGTGGTGTGCCTCTACCATATTTCATCCTTTAAGTCTAGAAAATTAGGCACACAAATTTGCCTTTATAATACAAAATATCATTTTCTAGCTTAAAATCAGGCCTCTCATCGATATGATCTTTGATTCTTGTTATCTCTGGGTCAAATAACTAGTGTTTTTTGATCCTTGGAAGCAACTCAGGTTCCCATGAGATTATGCCTGCCAATACTACCCGTTCACTGATAGGCTGAAAATACATATCCATATCTTCCAAACACCGAACCCAAAGTACTCTGCAAACAATCCGCCACTGAATGCTACTTTTTTTTCTTAATGTATCTGCCATTACATTAGCCTTTCCCTAGATGACACTTCAATCCAAAGTCGTAATCCTTGATATACTCCATCCATCTTCTTTGTCTCATGTTTAATTCACTCTGCATAAAGAGATACTGGAGGCGTTTATAATTTGAATGCACTTCAAAAGTGGCTCCATAAAGGTAGTGCCTCCACATCTTCAAGGCAAAAACTACTGCTGCTAGCTCTAAATCATAAGTTACATAATTTCGTTCGTGCTTTTTTAACTATCTAGACCCATAGGCTACAACCCTTCCATTTTGCATGAGGACATAACTAAGTCCAACTCCAAATGCATCGGTGAAAATCACAAAACCATCACTACCTGCAAGTAAGGTCAATACAAGGGCTGTAGTCAACCTTCTTTTCAACTCTTGAAAAATCTACTCAATCTCATCATTCCACGCAAAAAAACTTTCTTATGAGTCAATCTCGATAATGGGGCTGCTATCGTAGAAAACCCTTTGACGAATCAACGATAATAACTTGCTAGGCCTAAGAAACTTCGAATCTCTGACACTATTTTCGGCTTTTCCCACTTTACCACTGTTTTAATCTTTGTTGGGTCCACAATTAAACCTTCCCTGGAGATGAAATGACCAAGGAATCCTACCTGCTCCAACCAAAATTTACACTTACTTGCCTTAGCATAAAATTGGTTTTCCTTAATAGTTGTAATGAAGTGTAAAGATGCTGAACATGCTCTTCCCGACTCTTCGAATATACAAGTATATCATCAATAAATACTACCACAAACTGGTCTAAGTTGTCATCATCATCATAATCATCATTAAAGCCTTATCCCAACCCTAATGGGTCAGCTACATGAATTCTATTCCTCCATTTCGTTCTATTTTGAGTCAAATCATTAGATAAGTTAAACTTCTTCAATTCTGATTCAATGACCTCCATCAATATTTTTTTCGGCCTACCCCTACCTCTTGATGGGCCATCCACCTGTATAGACAAACTTTTTCTCACCGATGCCATTACCAACCTACGCTCAATATGCCCAAACCGTTTTAAATGGGTTTTCCTAATATTAAACCGGTTTCTCTAATCTTATCCCCTATTGGTGCTACTCTTAAATGCTCTTGAAAGTGCTTTTTCTAATTTTATCTTTCTTAGTTTTACTACACATCTACCTAAGCATTCTCATCTCCGCCACATTCATTTTATGTATATGCGTCTTTTTAATTGGCCAACATTCTACTCCATATGTCAGAGCTGGTCTAACTACTGTTCTGTAAAATTTGCCTTTCAATTTCATTAACATTCGTCTGTCATAAAGCACTCCAGAAGCTAGTCTCCACTTCAGCCATTCAGCTTTTATCCTACGCTCTACATCTTCATCAATATCTTCATCCTTACTAATCATCGAGCCCAGATACCAAAAAGAATCTCTATGTGGTATCTCATAGGTTTCAATTTTGACATTGGTTTCAACACTTTGTATATGTCCACTGAAGTTGCAATCCATATATTTGTCTTTGTATAACTTATTTTAAAGCCTCTAGAATCTAATATCCCACGCCATCTCTCGAGTTTTGCATTTTCACCGTCTCTTAATTCATCCACCAATACTATATCATTTGCAAACAATAAACACCATGGCACTTCTTCTTGAATATGCAGAGTTAACTCATCCATAACTAATGCAAAAAGATAAAGGTTTAAAGCTAATCCCTGATGCAAACCTATAGTCACGGGTAATATACCTATTTCTCCACATGTGATTTTCACATTTGTAACTACTTCTTCATACATATCTTTAAAATTTTCAATGTAACCTTTGGGGATATTCCTTTTCTTCAAAACCCACCAAATTAATTCCCTCAGTACCCTATCATAAGCTTTTTCTAAATCAATAAAGACCATTGATAGATTTTTCCTCTTTGCTCGATATTTTTATATTAATTGCCGAAATGAAAAGATGCTTCCATAGTTGACCTCCCTAGCATAAAACCATATTGATTTTCAGCGATCTTGGTCTTCTGTCTAAGTCTTTCCTCAATTATTCTCTCCCATAACTTCATAGTAAACTCATAAGTTTAATCCCTTGATAGTTGGTACAATTTTGTATATCTCCCATATTCTCTATTATAGATACTACAATGCTTTTTCTCCATTCATCCGACATTTTCTTTATCACAAGTATCTTACTAAATAGTCTACATAACCAACTCACCCCAACCTCTCCTAAGCATTTCCATACCTCTATCGGAATATCATCTGGACCTATAGCCTTTCTTGTCTTCATTCGCTTCAATGCTTCTTTCACTTCCACACCTCTATTTCTAATGAGAAAAGTATACTCTAGTAATGAAGTATCCTCCCTAGTTCTTGTGTCCCCCATATGTTCTTTCTTTAAAAGTTTCCTAAAATACTCCTTCCACCTTTCTTTAATTTCGTTGTCCTTCACTAGAGCATTTTCCTCATTGTCCTTGTTACATTTGACATGATCTAAGTCTCTACTTTTCTTTTCTCTTATTTTTGCGAGTCTAAAAATATCCTTCTCTCATTCTCTTATTTCAAACCTATTATAGAGGTCATCGTATGCTTTGAACTTTGCACTACTTACTACTTTGTTAACTTCTTTTTTTGCCTTCTTATACAACTCAAAATTCTCCATACTCTTAGTCCCCTACCAAACTTTGTAGCAATGTCTTTTTACTTAAATAACTTCCTGAACCTCCACACTCCACCATCATGTTTCTTTATTAACATGTCTCTTTCCTTTTAATTCTCCAAGTACCTCCTTTCCAACTTTCCTAATGCAATTAGCCATTTGATTCCACATTACTGCAGTTTCTCCTTCAAGATTCCATTCTCCCTTCTCAATCATTTTATCTTTAAATATATTTGCTCTTTCCCCTTTCAAATCTCTCCACCTTATTTTAAGGTCCATTTTATTTATTACCGCTCTCTTTCTACTTCTAATGCAAATATTTGAAACTCCGAGCCTATATTGCATGGCCAACTCTCTCTTGGGATAACCTTGCAATCTTTACAAGCAAATCAGTCCTGTTTTCTAACTAGAAAAAAGTTTATTTGACTCTTATTACTCCCACTTTTATAGGTAATTAAATCCTCATCTCTCTTTTTAAAGTAAGTATTTACGACTACAAGATCATATTCCGAATTCATTCTTTTCTTTAATTCCTTGCCCTCAATGCACTCTCTCATTTCTTCTATTATCTCTTCCTATATGCCTATTTAAATCCCCTCCAAGGAAAATCTTATCACTATTTAGGATTTTTCGCATTAGTCAACCCAAAAGACATTACCAAAAATTTGTAGTGGTTATATCTAGTTCTGAAAGCAGTTTTTAGAATATCTTGATCTCGTACCCTCAACTGATGATATCATCACCTCAGATCAATCTTAGAAAAATACTGGACACCCTGTAACTAGTCAAACAATTCATCGATTCAGGGCAAAGGGTACTTATTCTCGATGCTCACTTAATTAAGTCGTCTGTAATCAATATACATTCTCATAGAACCATCCTTCTTCTTGACAAATAACACTGGAGCCCCCCAAGAAGAGACACTCGGTTTAATGATTTGTGATTTGTGATTTGCCCTATTTGCCCCGGCCATTAGTTTGAAATCACAAATTATTCATATCCATAAATCAAATCAAGTCGAATCATGAACCATATTGTCAATTGTAGGATTTTTCTATTTTTTTAATAAATACGAAAAATAAAATAAATTAAAAAAAGGAAAAAAAGTAGCTATTCATAACCTATCAATTTTCCCATTCATAGCAATACAAATATAAATGACAAATGAGTATATCATAGAATCATTTCAAGAACATCATGACATATATTAATATGTAATAAATGATACCCATAAATAGTTAAAGAAGTTTAAGGTACAATATATATTTATTTTTTGTTATCTTTAAATCAAAATATAAAGTAAACATAAAATTCAAACCATCAATTATACACGATATAACATCTTTGGAAGTTAAAAAGTGTTCATCAAGAAATAAAAAATAAAAAACATTATAAAATGAAGAAGTTATAGACAAACTCCATGCATATGGTCAAACACTTTAATTAAATGCATGTTGTTTATTCATCTCTAAAAGCTTCCCACAGTTGTGTCATTAACGTCTAAATAACCATTTAAAAATAAAAACATTAAACGAAAGAAACAAAGTAAAAAAGAAAGATAGAAAGAAAGAAAGAAGTAAAAGATTATTAATATTTATTTAGTTATAGCTATTTTCAAGAAGTTCGAATTGCTTGAATCGTAAAGAGTTGATGAAACAAGTATCAAATTGTAAGATTTGCATAAACAAGTATCAAATTGTAAGATTCACACTTGAATTTATGTGAATCTATAGATTCATCCGTAAATAGACTTCATTACATAGATATATGACAATAGCTAAGACCCCTTCAGTTGTTACATTGACAACCACCCTTGTAGTGATGATTGCCATGGCAAACGCCATATCCATGGCCACCATTATTGGAGTGACCTCTGCCTGTAGTGCCAATGTCTGCTGTAGTATGCGTTACGCCTTGGAAGCCAGTTGTAACTGTTCCAACATTGATTCTTGAGTAAGATGGTAGATCAAACTCGGTATGAATAGCCAGGTTAAAGCTTCACATTCCATGCTTGAGCCCACAAGCCACCGTAGTCAGAGATGAACCAAGGCACTATATACATTCAGTAAGAATATTCATTTTTACTAGTTGGGTCTAGCCCAGATCCAACTTTTGACAAGTGATCTGTTCTGAAGGTGAAATAGGCTGATTTTGGAATGGATGAATATGATTTGGTATGTTTTTGGGGTAGTTTTTTGCAGTAGCAGGGCATGTACCAATTAATAAATTCATAAGAGTTCCATGTCGTAGATAATAGAGATTGGACTGATCTTCCAGAGGATGTAGTTAGTGCGATCAAGTTTGATGGTGATAAGGCTGTGGACATTGATGATGGAAAGAGTAGGCACAGAAGGGGAGCTGCTATTGCAGAAGAGGATGCCATTGATGCAGAAATGAAGATTAATGTCAATGCACAAGAGTACAGGACCGTCCTTGGATAGGGCTTATAGAATGAATTGAATCTTAAACTCCACCTTTTACTATCGCAGTACATCACTAAATAGAGAATTATACAAATAAAGTTTCTCAGATTTACTGCCCAGAAATCATGGGATATGAGTGATAACGTACCCATTTTCAAATTCAAATATTTTGATTTTTAACAAATTCTTTTTATACACTTGTTTCTGTTTGATGCTTGTCTGATCAATACTAGCAGATACTTGAAGAAACTGAGAAAAGAGGGACATCCAAGTTCCAGAACGATCGTTTCTTTGTTAGCAATGATTATGCTGCCATCCAAGGCCACTCTCGAGTCTCAACAGTTTTAGCATAAGCATAGACATCCCACAGAAAATGGAATAAATATATTGGGTCGGCCTCTTGAGTAATTTAATTTTGAAAGAATGTGTGACCAAACTGAAAGAAGAGTATACAATTATATCGTATTTGATAATAAGCACAACAATGAACATTTGCAAGCATCCCACTAAGGGTCAGAGTTTCGAAGTCAAATTAAATGAAAATTTACTTTAATAGAATCACTGAATCTGGGAATAGCCCAAGTAATCTGGATACAATATTTGAAAAGCATGGAAAACCTGTATTTCTTCAACAAAGTGGACTCCACCCACCGAAAACAGATATCTACACTCTACAGACCATTTTAGAAGTTCCAAGTCCTCCAAGAGGGCATCCATCCCATTCATTCCGTTTTCAAAATGGCATCTCCACATTTGGTCATAATTCAATCAATTTCTCAGTGAAGGGCATGCAAAGATGACTTATAAGAGGATCTTTGCAGCCAATGCCAAACTGGCATGCTTTGCGAAATCCAGGAAGTTGAGAAGACGGAACAAATGCTCCATCCCAGATTCAAGCTAGCTCCCTAATCAGGTAGGCCCTGCACACTGACTTTCCTAATCACTCATTTTAATTATATAGGCAAGGTCCCCTAATGAGTGGACCCGGTAGATTCTATGAGCAGGAAGGGCAGCCAAACTTGATATACCACCTTGATCATGCATCACATTGGCATGTGTGCCACTAAGATATCTTCAGTATCTTTTATGTATTGCATGCAGATTCTCCAAGCATATGAAGGAAATCCAAATTATTTTCAATATTTGATGGATGAAATGCCAAAAGGTGGCGAAGTTGATAGATATGAACAGCATACTTCAATTTCAGTTGAAATCTCTTAGTCTTCTCTTCAAAATGTCCATTGATTTCCTGCGTGCATGTTGCTTCGTGTTCCTGCCTGAGAGGCTCCCAAAAAGCCTCTCTGGCGGATCCTTAAGTTTCTCACAAATGCCAGCCACCTTTTCATAGTCCAGCGCTCTGTAGTGCATCTCCCTTATAGCAGGATTCATGAAGTTCTCAGGCTGATTGCTCAATAGAAGGTTGATCAATTGCCGGGTCTCTGCCAAACAGTCTCTCAGACTATCTTCCTTTCCTAACTTGCCCAATCTGGAGCTTGGGAACCTCTCATCAGCAAAGGATTCTAATTGTCTCACATCATTGTTAATACCCATGAGGGTATTGGCATTGAACCTTTTAACAAGATCACTGAGGAGGCATGCCACATAAGTGTCTGAGATGTGCTTAAGAACACCACTTCCAACTTCTTTTACAGCATCCAAAGGTAATATTTCCTGAGCAGTTGATAGCACAGTGTCAAGATAAACAGTGAGCACATGAACATACTCATTTCCATTTTGTGGGACTTCATCAGCTGTCCAATCAATATTGTCGGTGAGTGACATAATCTCACCCACCTTTGAATTTACCAGTTTTAACAATGTATGGTAGGCCACATCCTGTGAAGTTTTCAAAACAGCTAAAGCAGTCAAACTACCAGGAGGCCCTTCTGACGAGCGCACTGGGACACCAGAAAGGCGGGCCACCAGCCGAAGAAACAGATCACATGCACGTTCAAAAGCGGTTATGTTGGCTGCAATTTGCATTGCTTGGGACACACCTGTTGTGCTACTATGGATTGCTTTTAGAAGTGCCTCACTCAACACATAAATCGAGAGCTTGTCCAAGTACTTCCTCACATCATCAGAGATATTCTCAAGGCCACTATAAGAAAAATAGTTGACAGAGTCTTCAATGAACAAGCGTACAACCCGACAGGCTTCAGGAACAGTTGATGAGAAGGGAGCAATATATGGTAAAACTGGCATTAAATCTGATGTTTGGAGATCGAACAATAAAACATTCATCTTGTACTCGGACTCCTTCCTCATCACCATCTGCTCATATGTGTCACTGGCAATAACATCAGTTATCTTCTTACGGCTTTCTTCAAGAAGTAGATCATGGCATCTGTCTCTACTATTATCAAGAACTTTAAGCAAAGGGGTGACTCGGTAGCCATACTGCTGAAGAGTTGCAACCAGAAGAGTGACATGGTCCTTAATTAGGAGTAGATGGTTTGGGGCTTCAATAAGGGAAAAATTATCCTCCAAAACAGCCGTCATTTTATCAAGGGCTGTATCCCGTATCTTTTCCACCTCGGTGGGTGACAATACCTTCACAGTTAGCAAGACACGATCTTCGACAATGAAGAAGCCAGCAATTTGAGAAAAAAATGTCTTATGAGATTCAAGAAAGGATTGTGATGAGGACATCTGCAGTTCAGAATTAAGTTGCAACAAACGATTTTTGTAGTAGTACTCACGAAATCGGTCTTGAATTCCAAGCCAGGTGTGTGTATTGTATGCTCGATATACAGGTGTAAGGTCGAGCTTCAAAGCCAGATCTTCATAAATCTCCTCAATATCCAAAGCAAACACACAGTTGAACCCTAAATGGCTCTGCTCCTCAGCTTCCCTCTGACAAGCACGCTTTTCCTCGTCTTTTTGACGTGTCAATGCTTCTTGTCCCATAGCTAACTGCCCAATTTCTCTCGCCGCACTCCTTACATTAACAAGCCAGTCATCAAATTCTCTGCACACTTTCTTCTCTATATGCAACCTTATCACCAGTATTCTTTTCTCAATCATCTTTTGGAAAGCCTTCATGGGAATATTTTTCAAAAAGTCCCTCTCAATCAGATCTAAAGTTTGCAATGCAGGGTAAAACTGATTAGTGGATACATGTTGGTTGCACTTTCTACATAGGTTTGCTACTTGCAAACAGATTCTTGACATCTGTATAGCTTCAGTAACATTTCTCTTGATTGAATGCAATTCAAGGAGCTCATCAAGTGTCAAAAGAAGAGAGCTAGCAACATCTTGGAGCTGTGAATTCTCACTTGACAGAGTTCTTTTCAGCTCATCAGCATCAAGCAAGATGCCACGGAGCTTGTCAACTGTGACAATGAAATCCTCATAATGGAGTTTACATAGCTCCTCAATCTCAAACTCCTTATTCTTTGTAATGGTCTTGAGCTGGTGCAAGAGAGTTTCAGGGTTCCCAACTTCAAATGCATGTCTAATGATGGGGCCCAAATTCTCTCGATTCTCTATTGAAGTGTCAAGTGCTGTTTTCTCTCCCCCATTTCCATTCTCTGTAACAGTCGTCTTTGCTTGAATGGTTCTGAAAAGGCCCTAGAAGATCAAACCATAACAAAAATTATAACAAAAGAGTAATACATGCATAAAAAAGTTAATCAACTGCATTTCATAGATAGACAAAAGACTTACCATTGCTATAACTTTTCTTTAGTCCTTAAAATTAAAATGGATTTCCTGGAACAAGATTACCCACATCGAAGGAACCTTATGCACGCACCACAAATTGCAAGAGTGTTGGCTATGTTTTGGAGCAACATAGGAAAATAGGAACTGGATTATGCAGCTCTGTTCATAAAACACTTATCCATTTCATTATAACTTCAAAAAAGGCATTGGCTTTTAAATTGACATTTGCTTTTGAATTCAAATGAATTTCCTCACTAAGCTCTGCCTTGATGTATCCAAAATTACCAAAAACTATCTGTATTCAATTGCATCAGTTGGAATGTGGGTCCTGTGTTTTTCAACCCCAAAATTACTTTTTTATGAGATAAAATGATCCAACAATAAATGTGGGTGGCCAGACACCCACACACAACCGCACTACTCAAGACATCCAAACAGAACAGTGAGGAGGACAAGAAAAAAGGGCTGGGCAAAGGATAAATAGTTTATATATCCAAAATTAAAGCTGCAGGAATGATAAACCAATTTCCACAATTAACTCGAAAAAAATAAGAAGATAAATCAGTAAAAGAATGATTGAAAAATATAAGATAGAATTAGTTAGATTTCTCCAAGAAAGTAGCCAATGCCTGAAAAGGGCTTGCCCTAATAAGACCAGCCAATGATCAACAGAAAAGAGTAATAAGAAAGAGAAAGCCTTTCCAAGAAAATTAAGCCAGTAGCTGAAATAAGTTTCTCAGGGTAACCTAATTGACTGACAAATAACATTAAGATAAGACAAAAGAAAACCATTCAAAGAAAATAAAAAAAGACAAAAGAAAAAAAAAAGTACATCAAGCCAATATTTGAAATGAATTCCTAAAACAAGTCTACTCCTTGTAATATGAGAGAGAGAGAGAGAGAAGGATAAAAAGAACCAAAAAAAAAAAAAAAAAAAAAAAGCACACCAATCAACATTAGGGAGAGAACCTATTATAAAAAATCCTTTTCATTTAGGATCTAATCCAACTCAAGCAACTACTTGTTGATGAGAGAACGCTATAAGAAAGTTCATGACAAGAAAAAACTTAAAATCATCAAAAAAAAAAAAAAAAAACTCTTTCAGGAGAACTTTCTACTTAATCAAATGGGTTTACCCCAAAACATCAGAAATAAATCTCAATCAAGATTCAACAAACCCCCTTTAATCAAAGCACCACAAAACCCAAACACAAGAACACAAATAAATGAGAGAAAGAAGAAAAAAGGAGAACTTTTTTTCCAGCAATTATTTACAGAGTAAAGCTGTTCTAATCATATAGGCCATCATGATTCATGATTCACCAACCAACATACACGAATAAGCAGCAATGAAAGCATCAACATCTTTAAGACCTAAATCCACAAGGTTTGGTATGATTTTCTCTACCTCTTTTTTTTTCCCCTCTAATACTCACGGATGAATAAAACAGTGTCTTGGAAAGACTGCTCACTCCTGAGAAGTAGAACCCAAGAGCATGAACCCCAGAAAAAGAAATGAAAATCCTGCAATAGCGAGAGATAGAGACTCTGTGCTTGTGTGAAAGAGAGAGAAGGGGTAATTTTCTCTCTTTATCTCTTTTTTATTGACCACTGGTCCTCGTGATGGATGATGCGCTAAGAAATAACCACCGGCCAGTATAAGTGGACCATAAAAAAGAGATTCCAGAGTCACGGATCTTAAATTTAACACCTATTTGAAAGGACTGAAAATATGAGATCAATTTGCACCTGGTTCGGATGATCAAAATTTATATCAAATAGTTAGGTTGATGATGCAAACCTCAGACACCGTAAGAGGTAGTGGGGAATGAAGTGGGACCATATTGTACTCGACATAATGTAGGTACTTGTGCTCCTCCGAGGAAGCCCTTTTTAAATAATTTTAAAGGATTTTATGAGAAAAGATCTTTAGATGTTCACGATTTAACTCAATTTTTTAATGTGCATAGATTGGGCCAAGGGGCAGCGAAAAAAAAATTGCATGTGTGGCTGTCAACTATACATAAAAAAATAAAAATAAAAATAAAAAAACCGTAGAGAAGAAAGGAAGAAAAGAGAACAAAGAAGAAAGGAGAAAGAAGAGAAAAAAAGGAAGAATAAGAGAGAAGAAATGAAAGAAAAGAAGAAGAAGAAAAGAGAAGGAAAGGAAGAAAAAAAAAAGAAGAAAGAAGAAAGGAAGAAGAAAAGAAGAAAGAAAAAAAAAACCCTTAATCCTTTCCCTTCTTCCTCTCCTCTTCTTCTTCCTTTCCTTCCTTTCTTCCTCTCCTCTTTTTCTTTTTTTCCTTCCTTTCTTCATCTCCTCTTCTTCTTCCTTTCTCCTCTCTTTTTCTTTTCTTTCTCCTCTCTTCTTCCTTTCCTTCCTTTCTTCTTCTCCTCTTCTTCCTTTCTCCCCTCTTTTTCTCTTCTTTCTCCTCTCTTCTTCTTCCTTTCTTCTTTCTCCTCTCTTCTCCCTTTCTTCTTTGTGCTTTTCTTTTTTCCTACCGGCGTCACGCAGCCTTGCAAAAAAAATAAAATGAAAAAAAAACGTCACTTAACCCGACGAAAACAAAACACAGTGAAGAAAAGAATAAGAGAGGAGAAAGGAAGAAAAGGAGAGAGAGGAAGAAAGGAAGGAAAGGAAGAAGAAAAAGAAAGGAAAAAAAGGAAGGGATTTAGGTTTTTTTTTCTTTTTTTTTTTTCTCCTTTCTTCTTTTCTTTCTCCTCTCTTATTCTTCATTTCTTCCTCTACTCTTCTTCCTTTCTTCTTTCTCCTTTTATTTTCTGCCTTTCTTCCTCTCATCTTCTTCTTCTTCCTTTCTTTCCTTTCTTCCTCGCTTTCTTCTGTTAGTCAAGTGAGTCCAGACCAATTGGGTTCAGTGTCTTGAGTAGTTTCCATAATTATATTTGGAACTTCCTGTTTGTTAAACAGTAATCTCTTAATAGAACTGGGACTTTCCTTTGTCTAATAATAGAGTTCTTGGGGGATAAGAAAGTGATGATTATATATACTGATGTAATCTGTAACCCTAGACATGTAAATAGTCTCTTAATCGAATTAAAACTTTTCTTTGTCTAAGAATATAGTTTTTGAGGGATAAGGAAGTGATAATTATATATATTGATGTAATCTGTAACCTTAGACAAATGCTGAGATTCCAAGACTGTAGATTCACATATTAGAGGAGAACGTAGTGGAAATTGGTTTCCCGTGAACGTAGGCAGCTTTGCCGGACCACGTAAATCTCTTGTCTTCTTGCATGATTAATTGTTGATATTGGTTGCTTATACACATACACGCACAACGGCGGTGTCATATTCACAACAAGTGGTATCAGAGACTGGTTAGGGTCTCGTAGGGCTTCAAGTTGGTGCATTGAAGATTGACGAATTGAATCCTGTCTCAGCAATTTGAATTCCTTCATTTTGTCTCAGAAATATAGCAGAAAGAGATCAATTCAGTGATCTTTGGTTTTGTGCCACAATTGGAGAAGAAGATCGCAGAGTTTGGGGTTCTTTCATTAATTGATCAAAAAATAAACAAAAGAGTTTCTTCTAAAATCTCTGTCGAGAATGGGGATCCGCAATGAGTTGCATCTTTCTTGGCTATGGTGGAAATAAGTTTGGCTACAGGTTATGGGATTCGAAGAAGAGAAAAATCATTAGAAGTGGGGATGTGGTTTTCTGTGAAGACCAGTTCTTTATAGATCTTGATAAGATTGATCAGTCTTTTGAAATAGTTGATGGAGCAGTTGATCTCACACCGACTCCTTCTCTAGTGAAGACTATAGGTGGAGAAGGTGGACAAAATGATCCGGATCAAGATGAGGCATAGGGTTTGCCAGATGATGTGAGTGTTGAGCAAGGGGAGCTACAGTCTCCTTGGTTGGAAACCACGGAACCTCAAGCTAGGAGTCCTACTTGAGAGTGTTAACCATCAACTAAGTATCCTGTATCCAAATATATTTTTCTTACTAATGAGGGAGAGCCAAGGAGCTTCCGAGAAACAATGACTCATGATGATAAAGATAAGTAGATGAAGGCTATGTAGGATGAGATGAGTTATTTGAAGAAGAATAAGACTTATGAGCTGGCTCAAGTAACTAATGATAGGAATGTTTTGAAAAACAACTGGGTGTTCAAGCTGAAAAAAGATGAGAATGGAAAACTAGTGAAGTACAAAGCACGATTAGTGGTAAAAGGCTATGTGCAAATGAAGGGTATCAACTTCAGTGATGATTTCTCTCTTATTGTGGAGATGACTTCTATTAGAGCCATCTTAGGTCTAGTTGTCAGCATGGACCTTGAGCTTGAACAAATGGACGTGAAGACTGTATTTATTTATGGTGACTTGAAAGAAGAGATCTACATGACTCAACTAGAAGAATTTGAGGTAGAAGAAAAAGAACATATGGTTTGCAAGTTGAAAAAGAGTTTCTACGGGCTTATGCAAGCACCAAGACAGTGGCACAAGAAGTTTGATTCATTTATATTGAGTCATGGGTACCGGAGGACAGCTGTAGATCTATGTGTTTATGTTCTTCGATTTATCGATGGTAGGTTCATTATCCTTCTTTTGTTTGTAGATGATATACTAATAGTTGGACAGGATAACAAGTTGATTGGCAAGTTAGAAAAAGGAAATGTTAAAGTCGTCTGACATAAAAGACTTGGGTCCTGCACATACAATATTAGGCATGCTAATACATCGTGATAGGAGTGCTAAGCAGTTGTGGTTGTTACAGGAGAAATATATAGAACGAGTACTCTAGCGGTTCAATATGAAGAATGCTAAACCAGTTAGCATACCCTTAGCCAATTACTTCAAACTAAGCAAGCGCTTGTGTCCTACTACAGATGATGAAAAAGAACGGATGGGATTTGTTCTTCACTCATTTGCTGTGGGGAGTTTTATGTATGCCATGGCTTGCACACGGCCAAACATAACTCATACCATGAGTTTAGTGAGTAGATTTCTATCTAACCTTGGAAAAGAGCATTGGGAAGTAGTGAGGTGGATCTTCAGGTATTTAAGAGGAACTTCCAAGTTGTGCTTATGTTTCGGAGGCTCAAGACCAGTGGTGGAAGGTTATACTGATGCTGATTTTGCAGGCAATCTAACTCGTCAGTTGTTGACTTCTAGTTATCTGTTTACTTTTGTGGGTAGAGCTATCTCCTGGCAATCAAAGTTGCATAAGTGTACAGCGTAGTCTACAACTAAAGCGGAATACATAGCTGCTAATGAAATAAGAAGGGAGATGCTTTGGTTAAAAAGATATCTTTAAGAACTTGATATGAAGCAAGAAGAATATGTAGTTTATTGTGATAGTAAGAGTGCTATGGATTTCAGTGAGAATGCTACATATCATAGTCATATGAAGCACATTGATGGCAAATACCATTAGATTTGTGAAGTGATCAAGAAGAATTTCATGAAGCTGGAAAAGGTTCACTATGACAACAATCCTTTGGATATAATGACAAAGGTTGTATCTATGACAAAGGTTCTATCTAACGGAAAGATGGAGCTGTATTCCGAGTTAGCAGGGCTGAACTCCCAGTGAGAGGTTCAGGGCATCTTCCCCATAGTATGGAGGGGGAGATTGTTAGCCAAGTGGGTCTAGACCAATTGGATTCAGTGTCGTAGGTAGTTTCCATAATTATATTAGGAATTTCCTGTTTGTTAAACAGTAGTCTCTTAATAGGATTAGAACTTTTCTTTGTTTAAGAATAGAGTTCTTGGAAGATAAGGAAGTGATGATTATATATACTGATGTAATCTATAACCTTAGAATATGTTGAGATTTCAAGGCTGTGGATTCATAGATTGGAGGAAAAGCTAGTGAAAATTAGTTTCCCGTGGACGGAAGCATCGTTGTCGAACCACATAAATCTCTTCTCTTTTTATGTGGTTGATTGTTGATCTTAGTTGCTTAGGCACACACGTGCATAACGATGGTGTCATATCCACAGTATCTTCTACTTCCTTTCTCCCTCTCTTCTTCTTCCTTTTTCCTTTCTTCATTCTTCTTCCTTTCTTCTCTACATTTTTTTTTCTATATACAACTGAGTGACTCTAACAACACATGCAAAAAAAAAAGAAAAGAAAGAAAAAAATTTTGCACACAATTAGGCCCCATAAATCCAATCCATGCACATTGAAAAATTGGGCCTAATCGTGTTTAGTGCACATCTAAGGGTTTTCGGGTTAAATCCTCATAATTTTATCATGTTCATGGATACACCGAATAGAAATGGCTGGATGAGCCCACTGGAATTAGGCTTGTATTAGAGTGATGGACTTTGTTTGTGAACATCTTCTAGCCCAAAAGCTAAAAAGACATACATGGCTAAGTCAGCATATGCTTTTTTTTTTTTTAAAAAGGTGGTTAACCTATTGCAAAAGTCCTAATTCTATGCTTTGTCCATCAATTTAATTGTGAAAACTAGTTGGTTTGTTGTCTAACACTCATTCTATATGATACGGACTTGGACAAGCTTCGGTTCGGCCATGTTTAGCCTTCTTTGTTCCTACTATATGCTGTGGAAGGGAATGAGATGAGGGTTATGTCATGTCTCAAAGTAGGATGTCCAATTAATTTCAATTCTAGTTCATAGCTAGTGTAGAGTAACAAAGTCATATTGACTTTTAGAAGAACTTATATTTAGGGCCGACTCGAGATAATTTGAGGCTTAAAGCGATAATTCCAAATGAGGTATGTTTTATTTTTAATATTATTATAAATATTTTATTTAAATCATATTTGAAAAAATAAGGACACATTAATTAAAGAAAATCATATTTGGAAAAGGTGAAACCATTAAAAAAATACCCAATTGAGATTGGTGGACTGAAAAACTCAATTTTCTCGTCAATGTCGACTCGGTTTTTTAAAAATAATTTTACGTAAAAAAACTATAGTTGATATTTAGAATGAAAAGATATCTCAATGAGAGCACTTTGTGAACATTATCCACTATCATTGGTATTTTATGCCCTATAATGATTGAATGCTGGAAAAATGGTGGAACCAATAATAAATATTACGTGAGGGCAAGAATCATTAGCTGTAAATAAAGGTGATTATTCCTAACCTAACCGACAAACCAACCCAAACCCAAACTAATAATTTAGGGTTGGACTTGAGTACATTTTTTATATTTGACCCGCCAATTTAGCTAATTGCAAACACTTGCCAATCCAATTCAAATCTAACCTGTTAATTTAGAGTTTGGATTGAGATTTTGATGCAGGACTATGAACACTATCCTACATTGAAGAATTTTTAGGTCAATTCAAAAATTAAAAATCATAAAAAAGATTAAAAGATTGTTAAAACCCAATCCACCATAAAACCAAATTTCGAACATTACGTGGCCATAATCCCATTAGCTAAACATAATATGGCTCATAACACGTAAGTGAGATAGTAAATAAGCAAATGATAAAAGGCTAGCAGTTGCTTTTTTGGACTGTGAAAAAGATACCTGTTGTTTTTTATTTTTAATGTGAAAAGATGAGGCCTTATTCTATGGGGAGAAAGAAAATAATGATAGTCGGTTGTTTTGCAATTTGAAAAGATGCTAACTTACTATTATGGGGCCTTTTTTCAGATTGAAAAAAAAATGGTGGCAGTTACTATTTTGGGCCCTATTTTTTGGGGGCTCTAAAGCAACAACTTTGTTGGCTTTATGCTAAAACCAACTTTGATTATATCTCCACACCATACCCACAGGATATCATGGGAGGGTTTAAATTACATAACTTCAATACTTTCCCACAAAAGCATAAAATTTATAGTAACATACTAGTTATATTATATCATGGTTCATAAAGCATACCAAGTTTCAAAATATTTATAACTACTGAAGTCTTTAAGTTTACAACATAGCGTTTTATATGCATAATTAGAAAATTAAAGCTCATCTACCACCAAAACTATTCATGTTATATCCTCCACAGGACACTATCCCAATAATGAACTCTCATGATCGCACCATCAAACCACATCGTCCAAAGTCAGTTCCTTTCCTTCTTGGCTAGTCTTTCCAAGCGTCTCAATGGCCAAGGTACTAGTAAAGAGGAGATTACGTACAACATCAATCGTTACATCAATATAGAGTAAGAAAACCAATAATAAAGACAGGGTAAGGTCAGGTGACGTTGTAAAAACATTTCAAACTAATAACAAAATGCGAAGCTGAAAATCAGTAAACATGACAAAATAGATAAATAGTGATAATAACACATATGATGCATATAATTAGGTATATAATAATTGGAGGGCATAACCAGATTAGTTATTTTCTTTATAAAAAAAAACCCCTTAACCATAAGAGAGCACAATAATGATAATAAACAGATCATTAAAGTACCATCACAATATCAGAATAGTGGCCACAATAATACACAATAAATAGGGGGCCTCGGGAGTAGAAGACTCCAACTTACAACAGAACTAAGCTACAGCTAATAGATAAATACGTGATTTCACCACATCTAGTTACACAAGGACCAAAATAAGTGGTGTCATTTTACGATATTGGTCACAACCGCAAAGTGCTAATTGTGATTATGGGACTGCGATGCGTGCAGTGGTGTTAAGTGAGGTTTGCCGCATGCATTTTACCCAAAGGACTCCGCTATGTGAAGTTTCCTAGGCCCTCAGATCCACGAGGGATTCATGGTGGATGCCTATGCGAGCCATTTCAAGTTCAACTACATGATCAACAACATGATAATATGGCATAAATAAGATAGACTGGATAACAAAAAGAAACACATTCTCATATATTAATTCAAGTTAAAACATTTAAAAAAAAAAAGATAAGTTTAATTACAACCCAATATAAGTCTGCAAAACAATTGATATATAGATGAAAGAAATAAAAGATGATCTCAAAATAGAATCCAAAAGATTTGTCAAACAAGCTCGTGCGCTTCCGATGCCTAGATCACATCATTAGTTATTCATTCTCGTATAACTAGCAAATCCTATTGGACTGCCTCAGGGACCGGTTCTAGGGCAAAGGGCTCGTTACCTACATAGCACAAGGAGTACATCAGACAATTGCCTGGCGAGGTGTCAATAATGATAACGCCTTGTTTACCAAGATAGAATAAAGACATGTAGGATTAATAGAGTGCAATAATAGGTATCACTAAGCATGTTAGTGCAGTAATGGGTGAACCATGTTATGGATCAGAATTACAAGTTCTATAGGTATAAATCCTAGCAAAAATGACATCCACGTAGCAATAATCCTCCGAACGGGGGCGCATTTTTCTTTTTCATAAACAGCAAGCAGACAACACCATGAACTCCCTTGGAGTATATGACCTTTAATATGATTTGTCTTGCCACAAGTGCATTTGCTTTTGCCTTGGCAATGTGGATATTAAGTCAACACGGGGTCACTTGTCAAGATCACACTACAGCAAGTTAACCATAAACAGGATAATAATAATATTATTATTAATCACTAGGTGGTGTCGACTCGAGAATCTACAAATTAATTTGATTATTGATCCAAAATAGGTAAATGACACAAGTCATTAAGTACTTTGGGTATCGGGTAGATATGATCAGGATCATGTTCCACATGAGTTGCATTTACTATGTACAAGGTCTAACTAGACGAATCTAGTCATGAATAGCAATTATGGGGTGTATGGAGCACATTTGGACACTCCAAAGTACAGGAATAGTTAACTAGTCAAATCGGTTCAGATTAACCTTAAAATAGTTAGGATGAGTTGAATTATCCTAGAAAATGCTAAGCACAAACAGGTAACATTTTGACTTGAAATGGAATGTCTAAAATAGGTAAAAGAGGTATAAATCATATCACGATCCTAAATCGCTAAGTGTGTTTAGAGAGCCGTGACCCACATGTGTGGTGTTACTGAAAAGCTTCACATGCTTTAGAACCCATAGGATTCTGCTATGTAAACATTACAAGGTGCTTGAATCCGCGAGGGCTGCACGATGAAAGCTTACAGGCCATATCAATTATAATGATGATGATAAACATGCCTATATACATGTACACATAGATTGGGTAACAGAAAGGAAATAGATTTTATTAATATATATTCAAGTTAACATTTACAAGCACAAAAGACATTTTAATTGCAACCCAGAATAAGGCCTTAAAAACATTAGGCCATTAAACAAAATACAAAAATATCCGCCAAAAAGAAACCCAAAAGATGGTGATGACAATTAAGCTCCGGCACTTCCAATGTTTAGATCACATCATCAGCATTCCACTCATGTACAATTGGTGGATCCTGTTAGATCACCTCAAAGTTATGTTCCAGGGCAAGGAACTCCTCATCTACATAGTAGCAAGAGTAGGTTAGACTAAAGCCTAGCAAAGTGTCGATAATGATAGCTCAACATACATCAAAATAGAGTAAAGATAGACAAAATTAATCTCTCAGCATCTTAGTGGAATAGAAAGTAAAGGATGTTAAGTATCATAAAAATAGGCTACACATGTATAAAACCTAGCAATATGCAACCATGCAGGAATAATCCTTGATATAGGCGCATCCACTTCTCGCATAATGAGTAGACAGGATAATACCACAAAACTACCCTACAGTACATGGCCACTAGTATATTTAGCCTTGCCATAGATGCATCTGAATATCCTTTGCAAGGTGAGTACTTAAGTGACATAAACCAGGTCACGTGTCAAAACTACAGTGAAGTGAGTAAACCATCAGAACAATAATAATGTACAATAATAACAGCTAGGTGGTGTCGACTCTGGGATCCATAAGTTAATTGATTTAGAGTTCAAAATGGTTAAATGACACAAGCAATAAAGTATCATGGATATCGGGCATTTCAGTGCAAACAGGGGTCAACTAGAAGAATCTAGTGATGGATTGCTTGTTTGGGGTATATCTAGAAAGTTCGGAACCTTTCGGGAATGGCGGGATGGTTATTTGGACAAAGAGGTTTAGAAAAACCATACGGGGTTTGAGTCAGGTAGAATTATCTTTAAAATATTTTAATTACAAATGAATATCATTTCACTAGAAATGGAGTGACCAAAATGAAAAAAAAAAAAAAAAAGGGGCTCAAGCAGATCCGGGGAATGAGGGTGGTTGTAGGCATCAAGGCCCACTCCTCAGTCTAAGTAGCCCTTAACCATGGATCCTATCATTTGGAGGTGGAAATAGTGATCAAGCGCACATCCCATGCCTGAGGATTGACTTACATGTGCCATCAAAAATTTTGGCAAAGGTCGAGTGGTCTTGTGTACAGAAACAACCTAATAAAAGTGCTAAAGGTGTAATCACTTTGTTCACAGACGAAGTGTGCATTCATGGTAAAACAAGGTTATAGAACTAAGAACAGTCACAAAACCATTACAAAATGGTCTATCCTATAGTTTACATCGCTTTTGAAGTGTTAGGGTCAATCCGATTATAAAAATATGATCCACAGTCCCCACATCCGGAAATCATGTTTCTTGGCGCGCTTGAGGTATTGGTGTGGGAAAACCATGAACACACTCAGTGCAAACTTGATATGACCACAAATACGTCTCCTATATGAACTTGAAATGACTACAAACACATCTCCTAATGACGCTCAAGAGTGATGACAAGCTTAAACATTACCCTCGAGTTCGAGTCCAAATCTTGTTCAAGTTCACATTTCATTTTCCAAGTTTCAAGTCTAAGTTACGCAATTCCAAGCCTAATAACTTAGATTTGATTTGCATTTAATGGTAAGATTTGGATGGCAACTTATGGGTCATGCATACCAAATTTGGGTCTGCAACTATAGGCTCCATTGTTCTTTTGATGATCCTCAACTTACCTGAGGATAAGTTTCATTTTGCCAAAGTATTACACTCACTTATACAAGTCTATTACACTTTACATACTTTCTAATTCCACTTGATCAATACTTTTGGAAAGACTTTAAGGATGCAGTCATGGTTCAAGCATGGCCCAAGTGGTGTAGCAAAGGGTTCCATGAAGTGGCCTCACAATGATGGATGAGTTTTCAAAAAGGTGGGTTTCATTTTTGTCAAAGTGTTTGCATACTTATACAAGCCTATTTGTAACACTCCGACCCGAGTTGATCCGGATTAGTAAGTAATCGCGTGCGATTTTATCGCTAAGTGTGTTTTGATTTTGTTTTTCTTTGATTTTGAGTTTTAGAGAGATTGTTTGGGTTGAGTTTGACTTGGTCTAGGTAGATCTAGCCCTTTTTCGTAATTTTGGCTTTTGATTGACTTTGTCAGTTTTGCGTACTTTTGACGTCATCGCGTGTATTTCGTTGAGCTTGTCGATTTTCGTAACTGTCTTGGATCCGAATGATTTCGTTTGCTCTTATTGGACCGTCATTTGACTCAAACTGACATTTATGTAAGTGACTTGGACTTGTTTGTAATTTTAGACTCATTTTAGTTTAAATATCCTACCTACTCCCTTCTTTCTCTCTCGATCGCCTCTGTCTCTCTCTCCAGCTCGTCTCTCTCTCTCTTTCTGTTCAGCTCTCTTTCTCTCCTTCTCCTTTTCTGTTCCTGTTGCTTGAGGGAGGAAGAAAGGAGCAAGTTGTGTGCGTGTTTCCCGGTGGACTGAGCCAAAACCACGACGTGATTCCATTTGTGAGGCAAGTATAAGCCCAAGTAGTATGAACACTAATTGATATGGATTTGATTGTTGTATTTTTGTTCTTCGTTATGTTTCTCAGTGTTAGACAGCCCCATCGAACTCATTTTGCTGTTAGCTTCTTGTTTCCAGTCGTTTTGTTCAATTTCTGTATGACTGTCACGATTCCAGAAAAATGAGTCCGTGCACTCACGGCTACACCGTGAAATGTGCTACGGCTAAGCCGTGAAATGGCTTACGGCTAAGCCGAGACCCAGCCGTAACCCTAACCGTAGAACAATACAGACTGTTATTTGAAATTAACTGAGAGTTGGCAAATTGCCATTCTTCTACGGCTCAGCCTGATCTAAGCCGTACATTGTCTTACGGCTAAGCCGTAGACCAGGATACGGCTGAGCCGTAGAGCAAAATACGGTTGAGCCGTAAATCCGGATGGATATTGGGGAACCTCAGCTAAGCCGCAATGTATATTACGGCTAAGCCGTAAGATGCCTCGGCTAAGCCGTAAGGTCACCTACGGCTACACCGTGAGACCCTGAGAATTGAATGAAAAGGACTAGGTTTAAGCAAAAGACCGTATATGACTTTCATGTTAGAATGTAGCGAACTTGAACATGCCCAATGGAATGTCTGAATGACATGAATGATCTCGAGGGCTGTGAATCATTCATGCTTGCTATCTAGTTGTTTAGCACCTCCACATGGGTGTTGGTTTAAGGGACTTCGGTGCACACTCCAGACACTGCAACACTAGATAATGGTGCATCGGACAACTTAAAACTACATCAACATGCACGGTTAGAAACACTGGATAATTAGTGTAGGATTGGCTTGTAATTGACCTTGACTCGTATAAGCACTTTGATTTGTTGAGCATATTGATTTCGGTTGTGCCCTCTTATGTGTTCTGCGCTGGACCTCTCGATTCTGTGGGAAATGCAGCAACCCCAGAGCGAAGCCCGGGCGGAACCATTCTATTATTGTGTATTGTGTTTTACCGTTGCTCCACTGGAGTACTTGCATCAGTTATGAGTCAGTGATTGTGAGTCAGCACCTCTTGTATTGTTTATGTACTTTCAGTATCAGTATCAGTTTATGTACTTTCAGTATCAGTATCAATTTATGTACATTCAGTATCAGTATATGCGATGCACTTCCTATTGTTTGTTCAGCGTGATATGTGAGATCTGTATGTGGTATGTGATATGCTATGATTGATTGAGGTGCATCATCTGATTTGATTGTGATTGGTCTTGGCACTACTGAGCCTCAGCCTTAGGATACCCGACGGGGTTAACTTTGGTTTAGTTTATGTGTTTGCCTCTGCAGAGTGTTCTGTCCTGGGACTTCGGACCCCGGGAACTAGAGACCCATGCGTACCCTGGCCCGGTCGCTGGTGTTCTCATTCCGACTGCTCTCGTAAGGGAGAAAATGGCCAATGTTGTCACGGCCCGAGCCCAGAATTCGGGGGTTAGCGAAAAGCTAAACCGGTGACACACGTACTCCCGTGCACGTGCACCCAAACCCAGTCCAGATGCACGCACACAAGGGATCTAACACGTGCGAACTAAGCGTACGCGGAAGCTGTACATACCAAAGCAAGCAACAAAGGAAAAAATAAAATAGCGGAAGCCAAAGTAAATACGAAACGGAAAAGACAAAGACAAATACACTGAGATAAAACCGAATACACACCAAAATCAATATACACAAAATATACAGAATACAAGTCCAAAGTCCAAAGTCCAAATACAAGCTCTCAAAACCCAAAATGCAAAATAAAAGCCACTGGTATGCATGCACGCACTTGGCAGAAGTGATCAGGCCCACTCTGCCAGACCGGAGGGTGCCTCTACACTCGCCCCTGCAGCCTCCTCGACCGCCGGGGAGCTGGGCAAGGTATCTGTGCCTGCAACACCACAGACAACACGAATGAATACAACGATCCAGCAATTATAAGTAACAGGAAAGAAACACGCATAGTATCAAAGCGAATGAAATAGGGACAGAAGATTAAATACAGAGTCCATCTTAGTATGCTAAGCAAATCGTGCATAGGAGTAAAACATGATAATGGAATCAAAACATAGAATACTGAACTAGTTGGCTACTACGTTAACCATGTTCTCTCCAAAAGAGAGCAGAGCAGAGCAGAGCAGAGAACACCGCTGTCCAGGCCAAAGGTACAAGCGGGTCTCGGTTTCCTGGGTTCCGGGGTCCCAAGACAAAGCAACACTGCAGTTAAAACAGAGATACAGAGATCTACGCCAGAGGTAACCCCGTCGGGTATCCTAGGGCTGAGGCTGAGTAGAGCCAGACTAATACCAATCAAATCAAATCCATAGAAAGGGGAGATTATCCGCTTTGGGCTCACCGATGACAAAGACCGGATCTCGTCCTCACGTATTAACCTCTGGGCAGAGCCACCAGGGAATACCCAAAAATCAGAGATATACAAAGCCAGAGAATATACAAAGCATAGCATAGATCAAAACATAGTACAGAGCGAAGAATAATACAGATATACAGAACGAAAGCAAAATGACTGAGGAAATGCATACATAGATTAACAGAGCAGAGGGCAAAACTATAAACAATATGAAATGCATCTTAGATTAATACGGAATCAAGGTTCATTACAAGCCAAGTCTAATCTAGTTGCATCACTATCACTAACCGTGCATGTTGATGTAGTTTTAAGTTATTCGATGCACCGTTGCCATCCTAGTGTTGCAATATAATCCTTATGTGCATCGAAGTCCCTTAAACCAACACCCATGGGGAGGTGCTTAACAATGAGCAACACTCACATGAATAAGTCACAGCCTAACAGACTATTCATGCGCTCCAAAGAATCCATTTGGGCCGGTTTACGGGTATGGTTAACCTGTATTTGAGCCCTACAAGGTCACACCATTAGCCTAAGTTTAACTGATATTTAACAGGTCTTACGGTTTAGCCATGGGTGACCTACGGCTTAGCCGTGGCATCCTACGGCGTAGCCGCAATATGCACTACGGCTTAGCCGTGGTTCCCTTCAGAACACGGCTAAACTGTCAGCTTTTCCACCTCTGATCTGATACATCTCACGGCTGAGCTACGGTGGAGTCCACGGCTTAGCCGTAAACCATCACGGCTTAGCCGTAGCCTCACCGTAAGAACACTGATATCAGAAAAGTTTCGACTGATCAGAGATTAAATCCACGGCTTAGATACGGTTTGGTTCACGGTTAGCTTACGGCTCAGCCGTAGGACAAATTACGGCTTAGCCGTAGCCTAGCCGTAGAACAAACTCGAATTTGTCACTCTCTGGAATCTAAGCCGTACAGGGTTACGGCTTAGCCGTACAATACAGACGCGAATTCGGGAAGATTACAGAAACGAAATTTTGGTACAGAAACTGAATAAAACAAGCTCAACTGATTCTCATAGCTTAGAAAATGGCTGTAACACATTTCTATACAGAGAATGAGAATGAATCCAAGCAATCAAATAACACCCATATGTGTTATCAAAACCTGTACTTATACTTGCCTCAAATCTGACAAAATCCTCTGAAATCAAGCTCCAAGCAACTAAAATCAAAACAAATCAAAGCAATCACACATGCATGAGATGAAGACAAAGCAACAGAGAATGGGAGAAGCAATTGGAGAGGGAATACAAAGAGTTGGGAAAGAACCCACTTACCTAAGGCAAGGACAGAGATGAGAGAATGGAGAAGAACCCAAATCAAACAAGGGAACCCAAATCCTACTCGAGTAAGAGAAGGAAAGAGAAGAGAGAGAGAGAGAGAGAGAGAACGAACGTGGCTTCTGAATTCTCCTTGCATGCAGTCGATCAAATGAAATGGGCAAGAGAGAGACATCTGTAAGATGACTCACTTATATAGGTTTGTAGTTTTAAAACAAGGTCTAATGGGTTTAAGCAATTTACAGATTAAGTCACACGAAGGTCCATCTTCCCCAATTGACTCCAAACGGATCTGACACAGTTACGAAAATTGTCGAGCTCAACGAAATACGCGTGCTGACACCAAGATGATGCAATTATGATATGAGCAAAGCAAAAGCGAAATTACGAAAAAGGGCTTAAACTACCTATCTCAGGTCAAAGGTTGCTCAACTACCTATCCAAGGCCCAAAACCAATTCCAAAAGAAATAAACAAAACAAAACACACACTAATAAGCCACTAATCCGGCTCAAAGGGGATCGGAGTGTTACAAATGTAGTAGCCACTTTGATTGTTATCTGTTTATGATTCCGATAGCATGCTTATTCATTTGCATTATTGCTTAGTATACGCACATGATTTCTATGGATCTTGCACTGTGACTTGCACTGTGACTAGTAACTCATTATTAGACACAATTCGTGTTATCTTCTTGTTGGCTTATATTTTGCTAAGTCGTTGTACTTATTCGTTGTCTTGTGTGTTGCAGGCTCAGATCCCTCTCCCGATCCTGCGTCGGTCGACCCGACTCCAGGAGAGGCTCGCGAGGCCCCCTCCGGCCTAGAGGAGTGGACTTGATCCATCCTCCAGAGTACGGTTTGCATCATTTTGTTCTCCCCATTCAATTGAGTCCGAGTCTATTGAGGGGATTTTTCTGTACTTGTAACGTGGGCTTTGAGTGATATCTGTATTTTGATTTTGATTGTTGTAAGCCCGCTATATTGTCATACGTTCTTGTAATTACTCTTGTCATCAGTTTAATGTTGTTCTGTGATCTCTTATGTCATTTTGGTGTGTTGCTATATGCCTTGATACGTACAGCTTCCGCGTACAGTTGTTTGCACGTGCGATTGATCCCTTGTGTGTGTATGCTTGGACGAGGTCTAGGTGTGCATGCACGGGAGTACGTGTGTCATTGGTTAGACTTCCTCTGACCCCCGGTCCCTGGGCTCGGGTTGTGACATACGTATTGTATGGTATCAGAGCATTGTCTCTATCTTAGTTTGTAAGCATGTAGGCATATAGGACGTGGTGAGATTCCGTAGTCCAGTTTTGGACTGTTGTGTTTGGTCCCCTTGTCTTGTGAGTTTGTGTGAGTACCTAGTGTGTGATAGCAGATTGACTTTTGTGTTTTGCAGGCTATGGCATCGGGATCTGGAACACACGACAACAACAATCAGGGAGATAATGAGAGTGGATCAGCCGCTCCGCAGCCACTTGTGAATTTTGACGAGCGTTTCTTGACCATGTTACAGGCGATCCATTCCTTGCAAGCACAGGTCGTTTCATTAGTGGACCGACAGAGTCAAGCGCCAGTTCAGC
Source organism: Sextonia rubra (assembly GCA_037013555.1). NCBI lineage: Eukaryota > Viridiplantae > Streptophyta > Magnoliopsida > Laurales > Lauraceae > Sextonia > Sextonia rubra. The sequence goes on from JASUAD010000001.1 coordinate 75,624,455, forward strand.
GGCCTGTAGAGCAGCAAGTGGTTTTCCAGCCTAAGGAGAGCGATCCAAATGCGTTATACGATAAATTCAGGAAACGTGGAGCCACAGAATTCTATGGGAATGAAGATGCGTTGAAGGCTGATCAGTGGCTAGAGCATACCGGGGATCTCTTCTCTACCATTGTTTGTGACGACCGGCAGAAAGTTATGCTTACAGCCTCGATGTTTCGAGAGGTAGCAAAGACGTGGTGGAAGAGTATCAGTGCAGCCTATCTGACCATGCCTAGTGAAACGGTGTGGGAGACGTTCCAGAGACAGTTCAGAAGAAAGTTCATCCCTGCTCATGTCCGGCGTGTGAAGGAGGTTGAGTTTCTGGCCTTACAGCAGCAGCAGCTGACCGTCTCGGAGTATATTCACCGATTCATCCAGTTGTCCCATTTTGCTGAGGATATGATCAATACTGAAGAGAAGAAGGTGAATCGTTTCATTACTGGTCTGCATCCTAGATATGCGAATTATGTGACTGCTTTTCAGAGACCAACTACTTTTGACGATGCGGTCGACAGAGCACATGCTGCGGAAGCCAACCACCTAATAGAGAGAGCTATGGACTTCAAGAGGAGTGCACCAGTGGGGTCCAAGGGACAGATTCAGAAGAAATGGAAAGGGAAGCAAGGCACTTCGAGTTTCTCGGGGAGCAGATGCGAGTTTTGTGGACTGGGACATCCGACGGAGAAGTGTTGGAAGAAGTCCGGAGCCTGTTTGAGTTGTGGATCGATGGAGCATAAGATAGTTCAGTGCCCGAAAGCCAGGACCTTCCAGTCATCTAGATCTATGGGGTCATCCAAGTCTTTGAGTTCTGCAGCTTCGAATAGCCCCCAGCCGTCTCGCCAGAGCCAGAAGCCACAGCGTCAGACTGCTCGCGTGTACGCAGCTTCCCATGATCATGCAGAAGACGCGAAAGTGGTGGAAGGTAAAGTTCTCATTGCCCGAGCTGAAGCACATACACTATTTGATTCGGGATCTACGCGTTCGTATGTTGCACCTCGTTTTGCGGAACAGTTACCGCAACCCCCTCAGCCGCTACCCTATTTGTTAGTGGTGTCCACTCCGGTGGGCAAGAGAGTAGAGTGTAGTGTATACTACCCTCAGTGCGACGTGGTGATTGAAGGTCGCCAGCTGCCGGTTGATTTGATCTTGTTATCCATGTTGGATTTCGATGTGATCCTTGGAATGGACTGGCTAGCGCGGTATCGTGCCTGTGTTAACTGTTACAACAGGACGATTTACTTCGATTTTGAGAAGGGGTTTCGTTTCGAGGGCAATCAGGAGAGATGCCCGAGGCGTGTCATCTCCGCATGCAAGGCGGATCGTTTGATACGCAGAGGTTGTGCGGGTTTTCTTGCTTTCGTCTCGGAGAAGAAGGAAGTGAAGCAGTTGGGTGAGATTCCGGTTGTACGTGAGTTCCCGGATGTATTTCCAGAGGAAGTACCCGAGTTACCCCCTGTCTGAGATGTAGAATTTGCGATCGATCTAGTGCCCGGTACAGCACCCATTAGTTTAACTCCTTATCGTATGGCCCCTGCTGAGTTACTCGAATTGAAGACGCAATTGCAAGATTTGTTGGAGAAGGGTTTCATACGGCCGAGTGTGTCACCGTGGGGAGCGCCAGTGCTGTTTGTGAAGAAGAAGGACGGTACCTTACGGATGTGCATAGACTACCGGCGATTGAACAAAATCACTATAAAAAACGAATACCCATTGCCGCATATTGATGAGTTATTCGACCAACTTCAAGGTGCTGCTTATTTCTCCAAGATTGATCTAAGATCGGGGTATCATCAACTCCGGGTGAAGGAAGAAGATATTGCGAAGACTGCTTTCAGGACACGGTATGGATATTTTGAGTTTCTCGTGATGCCATTTGGATTAACCAATGCACCTGCTGCCTTTATGGCCTTGATGAACAGGATTTTCGCTCCTTTCCTGGATCGATTCGTGGTGGTCTTTATTGATGATATTTTGGTGTATTCGAAGACCCCAGAGGAGCATGTGGAACATCTACGTCGAGCCTTGCAGTTGTTGAAAGAGCATCGTTTATATGCAAAATTGTCGAAGTGTGATTTTTGGCTCGAGCAGGTAGCTTTTCTTGGTCATACCATTTCACGAGATGGGTTGGCAGTGGATCAGACGGAAGTTGAGGCAGTGATGAATTGGCCCAGCCCGAAGACTGTGACGGAGATACGGAGTTTTCTGGGATTGGCTGGCTATTATCGTCGATTTATTCAAGATTTCGCCAAGATTTCTACACCATTGACTCGATTGACCAGGAAGAATGTTCCTTTTCTTTGGACGGACGACTGTGAGCACCATTTTCGTACGTTGAAGGAGAAGCTTACTTCGGCTCCAGTCTTGACGTTACCGGATGGGCATGAAGGATTTATGATCTACTCTGTTGCTTCTCGAGTCGGTTTGGGATGTGTTTTGATGCAACATGGCAAAGTGATTGCCTATGGCTCGAGACAAATTCGGGAGCATGAGAAGAACTATGCCACACATGACTTAGAGTTGGCAGCCATCGTTTTTGCGTTGAAGATGTGGAGACATTATTTGTATGGCGTGACATTTGAAGTGCATTCAGATCATCATAGTCTACAGTATCTCTTCACGCAGTCTGAGTTGAATATGAGGCAACGAAGGTGGCTTGAGTTGATCAAGGATTTTGACTTCCCCATCAAATACCATCCAGGAAAAGGCAACGTTGTTGCAGATGCCTTGAGTAGGAAGTCGGAGATTCTTCAGGCTTTGGACAGCCTTTACCTTGTGAGACATTCACAGCCAGTGGAAGTGCGATTGGTGGAGAACTGTTTGACACTCGCCAGTACAGTGAGCTTTCAGCCTGACATCATTCAGCGTATTAAAGACCAGCAGTTTGAAGATGCGATGCTGAAGCGAATCCGGGATAACATTGCAGATCGACCAGACTTTCGCTTGGAGGGTGATGTCTTGTATTTCAGGAACAGATTATGTGTCCCAGCAGTAGATGCTTTGAAGGAGAGTTTGATGACAGAAGCACACCATGCTCGTTATTCTATGCACCCTGGAAGTACGAAGATGTACCGAGCTCTCAAGGACAGATTCTGGTGGAATAATATGAAGAGATAAATTGCTGGGTATGTTGCCAGATGTTTGACTTGCCAAAAGGTGAAAGCTGACCATCAGAGACCTCCAGGTTCCTTACATCCATTGCACATTCCCCAGTGGAAATGGGAGCATATTACGATGGACTTTGTTTCAGGTCTACCCCTGACAAGCAAGAAGAACAGTGCCATTTGGGTGATCGTGGACAGACTGACGAAGACAGCCCATTTTCTTCCATTCAAGAAAGGCATGACATTTTCCGAGATGGCGAAGAAGTTCGTTGATGAGATCGTTAGATTACATGGTACGCCTGTATCGATTGTGTCTGATCGAGATAGCCGCTTTGTTTCTTCCTTTTGGAGAGCATTTCAGGAAGCCATGGGAACGAAGTTGAGCTTCAGTACGGCGTATCACCCGCAGACTGATGGACAGTCAGAACGAACTATTCAGACGCTCGAGGACATGTCACGGGCCAGCGTACTGAATTTTGAGAAAGAATGGGATCTGCATCTCTCGTTGTGCGAGTTTGCGTATAATAATAGTTTCCACGAGAGTATTGGAATGGCACCCTATGAAGCTTTGTATGGACGGAAATGTAGAAGTCCTGTTTGCTGGGAAGAAGTTGGAACAAGGAGTTTCCACAGACCGACGATCATTGCTGAGACTACAGAGAAAGTTCAGAAGGTCATTGACAATTTGAAGGTTGCCCGATCGAGACAGAAGAGTTATGCAGATACGAGAAGAAGAACATTAGCATTTCAGGTTGGAGATTGGGTATTTTTGAAGGTCTCACCGATGAAAGGTACGATACGGTTCGGTCAAAAAGGCAAGTTAGCGCCTAGATATGTGGGTCCATTTGAGATCAAGAGCCGGATTGGCGATCTAGTGTACAGATTGATCCTACCCGTGGAGTTTTCTGGAGTACACGACGTTTTCCATGTGTCAATGCTTCGTAAGTATGTTCGAGATCCGACGCATGTGATTCGCTACGATGATATTCAGATGCAACCTAATGTGTCATACGTTGAGCGTCCGCTCCGTATTGTTGGGACCAGAGAACAGCTCTTACGTACGAGGACTATTCGATGGGTCAAGGTACTCTGGGAACATCATGGACCTGATGAAGCCACGTGGGAATTAGAAGATCAGATGGCACGTCAATATCCTTACCTCTTTGCTCAGGTACGCGTTCATTCCGAGGACGGAATGATGTCTAAGTGGGGGAGGATGTAACACTCCGACCCGAGTTGATCAGGATTAGTGAGTAATCGCGTGCGATTTTGTCGCTAAGTGTGTTTTGATTTTGTTTTTCTTTGATTTTGAGTTTTAGAGAGATTGTTTAGGTTGAGTTTGACTTGGTCTAGGTAGACCTAGCCCTTTTTCTTAATTTTGGCTTTTGATTGACTTTGTTAGTTTTGCGTACTTTTGACGTCATCGCGTGTATTTCGTTGAGCTTGTCGATTTTCGTAACTGTCTTGGATCCGAATGATTTCGTTTGCTCTTATTGGACCGTCATTTGACTCAAACTGACATTTATGTAAGTGACTTGGACTTGTTTGTAGTTTTGGACTCATTTTAGTTTAAATATCCTACCTACTCCCTTCTTTCTCTCTCGATCGCCTCTGTCTCTCTCTCCAGCTCGTCTCTCTCTCTCTTTCTGTTCAGCTCTCTTTCTCTCCTTCTCCTTTTCTGTTCCTGTTGCTTGAGGGAGGAAGAAAGGAGCAAGTTGTGTGCGTGTTTCCCGGTGGACTGAGCCAAAACCACGACGTGATTCCATTTGTGAGGCAAGTATAAGCCCAAGTAGTATGAACACTAATTGATATGGATTTGATTGTTGTATTTTTGTTCTTCGTTATGTTTCTCAGTGTTAGACAGCCCCATCGAACTCATTTTGCTGTTAGCTTCTTGTTTCCAGTCGTTTTGTTCAATTTCTGTATGACTGTCACGATTCCAGAAAAATGAGTCCGTGCACTCACGGCTACACCGTGAAATGTGCTACGGCTAAGCCGTGAAATGGCTTACGGCTAAGCCGAGACCCAGCCGTAACCCTAACCGTAGAACAATACAGACTGTTATTTGAAATTAACTGAGAGTTGGCAAATTGCCATTCTTCTACGGCCTAGCCTGATCTAAGCCGTACATTGTCTTACGGCTAAGCCGTAGACCAGGATACGGCTGAGCCGTAGAGCAAAATACGGTTGAGCCGTAAATCCGGATGGATATTGGGGAACCTCAGCTCAGCCGCAGTGTATATTATGGCTAAGCCGTAAGATGCCTCGGCTAAGCCGTAAGGTCACCTACGGCTACACCGTGAGACCCTGAGAATTGAATGAAAAGGACTAGGTTTAAGCAAAAGACCGTATATGACTTTCATGTTAGAATGTAGCGAACCTGAACATGCCCAATGGAATGTCTGAATGACATGAATGATCTCGAGGGCTGTGAATCATTCATGCTTGCTATCTAGTTGTTTAGCACCTCCCCATGGGTGTTGGTTTAAGGGACTTCGGTGCACACTCCAGACACTGCAACACTAGATAATGGTGCATCGGACAACTTAAAACTACATCAACATGCACGGTTAGAAACACTGGATAATTAGTGTAGGATTGGCTTGTAATTGACCTTGACTCATATAAGCACTTTGATTTGTTGAGCATATTGATTTCGGTTGTGCCCTCTTATGTGTTCTACGCTGGACCTCTCGATTCTGTGGGAAATGCAGCAACCCCAGAGCGAAGCCCGGGCGGAACCATTCTATTATTGTGTATTGTGTTTTACCGTTGCTCCACTGGAGTACTTACATCAGTTATGAGTCAGTGATTGTGAGTCAGCACCTCTTGTATTGTTTATGTACTTTCAGTATCAGTATCAGTTTATGTACTTTCAGTATCAGTATCAGTTTATGTACATTCAGTATCAGTATATGCGATGCACTTCCTATTGTTTGTTCAGCATGATATGTGAGATCTGTATGTGGTATGTGATATGCTATGATTGATTGAGGTGCATCATCTGATTTGATTGTGATTGGTCTTGGCACTACTGAGCCTCAGCCTTAGGATACCCGACGGGGTTAACTTTGGTTTAGTTTATGTGTTTGCCTCTGCAGAGTGTTCTGTCCTGGGACTTCGGACCCCGGGAACTAGAGACCCATGCGTACCCTGGCCCGGTCGCTGGTGTTCTCATTCCGACTGCTCTCGTAAGGGAGAAAATGGCCAATGTAGTAGCCACTTTGATTGTTATCTATTTATGATTCCGATAGCATGCTTATTCATTTGCATTATTGCTTAGTATACGCACATGATTTCTATGGATCTTGCACTGTGACTTGCACTGTGACTAGTAACTCATTATTAGACACAATTCGTGTTATCTTCTTGTTGGCTTATATTTTGCTAAGTCGTTGTACTTATTCGTTGTCTTGTGTGTTGCAGGCTCAGATCCCTCTCCCGATCCTGCGTCGGTCGACCCGACTCCAGGAGAGGCTCGCGAGGCCCCCTCCGGCCTAGAGGAGTGGACTTGATCCATCCTCCAGAGTACGGTTTGCATCATTTTGTTCTCCCCATTCAATTGAGTCCGAGTCTATTGAGGGGATTTTTCTGTACTTGTAACGTGGGCTTTGAGTGATATCTGTATTTTGATTTTGATTGTTGTAAGCCCGCTATATTGTCATACGTTCTTGTAATTACTCTTGTCATCAGTTTAATGTTGTTCTGTGATCTCTTATGTCATTTTGGTGTGTTGCTATATGCCTTGATACGTACAGCTTCCGCGTACAGTTGTTTGCACGTGCGATTGATCCCTTGTGTGTGTATGCTTGGACGAGGTCTAGGTGTGCATGCACGGGAGTACGTGTGTCATTGGTTAGACTTCCTCTGACCCCCGGTCCCTGGGCTCGGGTTGTGACATACGTATTGTATGGTATCAGAGCATTGTCTCTATCTTAGTTTGTAAGCATGTAGGCATATAGGACGTGGTGAGATTCCGTAGTCTAGTTTTGGACTGTTGTGTTTGGTCCCCTTGTCTTGTGAGTTTGTGTGAGTACCTAGTGTGTGATAGCAGATTGACTTTTGTGTTTTGCAGGCTATGGCATCGGGATCTGGAACACACGACAACAACAATCAGGGAGATAATGAGAGTGGATCAGCCGCTCCGCAGCCACTTGTGAATTTTGACGAGCGTTTCTTGACCATGTTACAGGCGATCCATTCCTTGCAAGCACAGGTCGTTTCATTAGTGGACCGACAGAGTCAAGCGCCAGTTCAGCGGCCTGTAGAGCAGCAAGTGGTTTTCCAGCCTAAGGAGAGCGATCCAAATGCGTTATACGATAAATTCAGGAAACGTGGAGCCACAGAATTCTATGGGAATGAAGATGCGTTGAAGGCTGATCAGTGGCTAAAGCATACCGGGGATCTCTTCTCTACCATTGTTTGTGACGACCGGCAGAAAGTTATGCTTACAGCCTCGATGTTTCGAGAGGTAGCAAAGACGTGGTGGAAGAGTATCAGTGCAGCCTATCTGACCATGCCTAGTGAAACGGTGTGGGAGACGTTCCAGAGACAGTTCAGAAGAAAGTTCATCCCTGCTCATGTCCGGCGTGTGAAGGAGGTTGAGTTTCTGGCCTTACAGCAGCAGCAGCTGACCGTCTCGGAGTATATTCACCGATTCATCCAGTTGTCCCATTTTGCTGAGGATATGATCAATACTGAAGAGAAGAAGGTGAATCGTTTCATTACTGGTCTGCATCCTAGATATGCGAATTATGTGACTGCTTTTCAGAGACCAGCTACTTTTGACGATGCGGTCGACAGAGCACATGCTGCGGAAGCCAACCACCTAATAGAGAGAGCTATGGACTTCAAGAGGAGTGCACCAGTGGGGTCCAAGGGACAGATTCAGAAGAAATGGAAAGGGAAGCAAGGCACTTCGAGTTTCTCGGGGAGCAGATGCGAGTTTTGTGGACTGGGACATCCGACGGAGAAGTGTTGGAAGAAGTCCGGAGCCTGTTTGAGTTGTGGATCGATGGAGCATAAGATAGCTCAGTGCCCGAAAGCCAGGACCTTCCAGTCATCTAGATCTATGGGGTCATCCAAGTCTTTGAGTTCTGCAGCTTCGAATAGCCCCCAGCCGTCTCGCCAGAGCCAGAAGCCACAGTGTCAGACTGCTCGCGTGTACGCAGCTTCCCATGATCATGCAGAAGATGCGAAAGTGGTGGAAGGTAAAGTTCTCATTGCCCAAGCTGAAGCACATACACTATTTGATTCGGGATCTACGCGTTCGTATGTTGCACCTCGTTTTGCGGAACAGTTACCGCAACCCCCTCAGCCGCTACCCTATTTGTTAGTGGTGTCCACTCCGGTGGGCAAGAGAGTAGAGTGTAGTGTATACTACCCTCAGTGCGACGTGGTGATTGAAGGTCGCCAGCTGCCGGTTGATTTGATCTTGTTATCCATGTTGGATTTCGATGTGATCCTTGGAATGGACTGGCTAGCGCGGTATCGTGCCTGTGTTAACTGTTACAACAGGACGATTTACTTCGATTTTGAGAAGGGGTTTCGTTTCGAGGGCAATCAGGAGAGATGCCCGAGGCGTGTCATCTCCGCATGCAAGGCGGATCGTTTGATACGCAGAGGTTGTGCGGGTTTTCTTGCTTTCGTCTCGGAGAAGAAGGAAGTGAAGCAGTTGGGTGAGATTCCGGTTGTACGTGAGTTCCCGGATGTATTTCCAGAGGAAGTACCCGAGTTACCCCCTGTCTGAGATGTAGAATTTGCGATCGATCTAGTGCCCGGTACAGCACCCATTAGTTTAACTCCTTATCGTATGGCCCCTGCTGAGTTACTCGAATTGAAGACGCAATTGCAAGATTTGTTGGAGAAGGGTTTCATACGGCCGAGTGTGTCACCGTGGGGAGCGCCAGTGCTGTTTGTGAAGAAGAAGGACGGTACCTTACGGATGTGCATAGACTACCGGCGATTGAACAAAATCACTATAAAAAACGAATACCCATTGCCGCATATTGATGAGTTGTTCGACCAACTTCAAGGTGCTGCTTATTTCTCCAAGATTGATCTAAGATCGGGGTATCATCAACTCCGGGTGAAGGAAGAAGATATTGCGAAGACTGCTTTCAGGACACGGTATGGATATTTTGAGTTTCTCGTGATGCCATTTGGATTAACCAATGCACCTGCTGCCTTTATGGCCTTGATGAACAGGATTTTCGCTCCTTTCCTGGATCGATTCGTGGTGGTCTTTATTGATGATATTTTGGTGTATTCGAAGACCCCAGAGGAGCATGTGGAACATCTACGTCGAGCCTTGCAGTTGTTGAAAGAGCATCGTTTATATGCAAAATTGTCGAAGTGTGATTTTTGGCTCGAGCAGGTAGCTTTTCTTGGTCATACCATTTCACGAGATGGGTTGGCAGTGGATCAGACGGAAGTTGAGGCAGTGATGAATTGGCCCAGCCCGAAGACTGTGACGGAGATACGGAGTTTTCTGGGATTGGCTGGCTATTATCGTCGATTTATTCAAGATTTCGCCAAGATTTCTACACCATTGACTCGATTGACCAGGAAGAATGTTCCTTTTCTTTGGACGGACGACTGTGAGCACCATTTTCGTACGTTGAAGGAGAAGCTTACTTCGGCTCCAGTCTTGACGTTACCGGATGGGCATGAAGGATTTATGATCTACTCTGTTGCTTCTCGAGTCGGTTTGGGATGTGTTTTGATGCAACATGGCAAAGTGATTGCCTATGGCTCGAGACAAATTCGGGAGCATGAGAAGAACTATGCCACACATGACTTAGAGTTGGCAGCCATCGTTTTTGCGTTGAAGATGTGGAGACATTATTTGTATGGCGTGACATTTGAAGTGCATTCAGATCATCATAGTCTACAGTATCTCTTCACGCAGTCTGAGTTGAATATGAGGCAACGAAGGTGGCTTGAGTTGATCAAGGATTTTGACTTCCCCATCAAATACCATCCAGGAAAAGGCAACGTTGTTGCAGATGCCTTGAGTAGGAAGTCGGAGATTCTTCAGGCTTTGGACAGCCTTTACCTTGTGAGACATTCACAGCCAGTGGAAGTGCGATTGGTGGAGAACTGTTTGACACTCGCCAGTACAGTGAGCTTTCAGCCTGACATCATTCAGCGTATTAAAGACCAGCAGTTTGAAGATGCGATGCTGAAGCGAATCCGGGATAACATTGCAGATCGACCAGACTTTCGCTTGGAGGGTGATGTCTTGTATTTCAGGAACAGATTATGTGTCCCAGCAGTAGATGCTTTGAAGGAGAGTTTGATGACAGAAGCACACCATGCTCGTTATTCTATGCACCCTGGAAGTACGAAGATGTACCGAGCTCTCAAGGACAGATTCTGGTGGAATAATATGAAGAGATAAATTGCTGGGTATGTTGCCAGATGTTTGACTTGCCAAAAGGTGAAAGCTGACCATCAGAGACCTCCAGGTTCCTTACATCCATTGCACATTCCCCAGTGGAAATGGGAGCATATTACGATGGACTTTGTTTCAGGTCTACCCCTGACAAGCAAGAAGAACAGTGCCATTTGGGTGATCGTGGACAGACTGACGAAGACAGCCCATTTTCTTCCATTCAAGAAAGGCATGACATTTTCCGAGATGGCGAAGAAGTTCGTTGATGAGATCGTTAGATTACATGGTACGCCTGTATCGATTGTGTCTGATCGAGATAGCCGCTTTGTTTCTTCCTTTTGGAGAGCATTTCAGGAAGCCATGGGAACGAAGTTGAGCTTCAGTACGGCGTATCACCCGCAGACTGATGGACAGTCAGAACGAACTATTCAGACGCTCGAGGACATGTCACGGGCCAGCGTACTGAATTTTGAGAAAGAATGGGATCTGCATCTCTCGTTGTGCGAGTTTGCGTATAATAATAGTTTCCACGAGAGTATTGGAATGGCACCCTATGAAGCTTTGTATGGACGGAAATGTAGAAGTCCTGTTTGCTGGGAAGAAGTTGGAACAAGGAGTTTCCACAGACCGACGATCATTGCTGAGACTACAGAGAAAGTTCAGAAGGTCATTGACAATTTGAAGGTTGCCCGATCGAGACAGAAGAGTTATGCAGATACGAGAAGAAGAACATTAGCATTTCAGGTTGGAGATTGGGTATTTTTGAAGGTCTCACCGATGAAAGGTACGATACGGTTCGGTCAAAAAGGCAAGTTAGCGCCTAGATATGTGGGTCCATTTGAGATCAAGAGCCGGATTGGCGATCTAGTGTACAGATTGATCCTACCCGTGGAGTTTTCTGGAGTACACGACGTTTTCCATGTGTCAATGCTTCGTAAGTATGTTCGAGATCCGACGCATGTGATTCGCTACGATGATATTCAGATGCAACCTAATGTGTCATACGTTGAGCGTCCGCTCCGTATTGTTGGGACCAGAGAACAGCTCTTACGTACGAGGACTATTCGATGGGTCAAGGTACTCTGGGAACATCATGGACCTGATGAAGCCACGTGGGAATTAGAAGATCAGATGGCACATCAATATCCTTACCTCTTTGCTCAGGTACGCGTTCATTCCGAGGACGGAATGATGTCTAAGTGGGGGAGGATGTAACACTCCGACCCGAGTTGATCAGGATTAGTGAGTAATCGCGTGCGATTTTGTCGCTAAGTGTGTTTTGATTTTGTTTTTCTTTGATTTTGAGTTTTAGAGAGATTGTTTAGGTTGAGTTTGACTTGGTCTAGGTAGACCTAGCCCTTTTTCTTAATTTTGGCTTTTGATTGACTTTGTTAGTTTTGCGTACTTTTGACGTCATCGCGTGTATTTCGTTGAGCTTGTCGATTTTCGTAACTGTCTTGGATCCGAATGATTTCGTTTGCTCTTATTGGACCGTCATTTGACTCAAACTGACATTTATGTAAGTGACTTGGACTTGTTTGTAGTTTTGGACTCATTTTAGTTTAAATATCCTACCTACTCCCTTCTTTCTCTCTCGATCGCCTCTGTCTCTCTCTCCAGCTCGTCTCTCTCTCTCTTTCTGTTCAGCTCTCTTTCTCTCCTTCTCCTTTTCTGTTCCTGTTGCTTGAGGGAGGAAGAAAGGAGCAAGTTGTGTGCGTGTTTCCCGGTGGACTGAGCCAAAACCACGACGTGATTCCATTTGTGAGGCAAGTATAAGCCCAAGTAGTATGAACACTAATTGATATGGATTTGATTGTTGTATTTTTGTTCTTCGTTATGTTTCTCAGTGTTAGACAGCCCCATCGAACTCATTTTGCTGTTAGCTTCTTGTTTCCAGTCGTTTTGTTCAATTTCTGTATGACTGTCACGATTCCAGAAAAATGAGTCCGTGCACTCACGGCTACACCGTGAAATGTGCTACGGCTAAGCCGTGAAATGGCTTACGGCTAAGCCGAGACCCAGCCGTAACCCTAACCGTAGAACAATACAGACTGTTATTTGAAATTAACTGAGAGTTGGCAAATTGCCATTCTTCTACGGCCTAGCCTGATCTAAGCCGTACATTGTCTTACGGCTAAGCCGTAGACCAGGATACGGCTGAGCCGTAGAGCAAAATACGGTTGAGCCGTAAATCCGGATGGATATTGGGGAACCTCAGCTCAGCCGCAGTGTATATTATGGCTAAGCCGTAAGATGCCTCGGCTAAGCCGTAAGGTCACCTACGGCTACACCGTGAGACCCTGAGAATTGAATGAAAAGGACTAGGTTTAAGCAAAAGACCGTATATGACTTTCATGTTAGAATGTAGCGAACCTGAACATGCCCAATGGAATGTCTGAATGACATGAATGATCTCGAGGGCTGTGAATCATTCATGCTTGCTATCTAGTTGTTTAGCACCTCCCCATGGGTGTTGGTTTAAGGGACTTCGGTGCACACTCCAGACACTGCAACACTAGATAATGGTGCATCGGACAACTTAAAACTACATCAACATGCACGGTTAGAAACACTGGATAATTAGTGTAGGATTGGCTTGTAATTGACCTTGACTCATATAAGCACTTTGATTTGTTGAGCATATTGATTTCGGTTGTGCCCTCTTATGTGTTCTACGCTGGACCTCTCGATTCTGTGGGAAATGCAGCAACCCCAGAGCGAAGCCCGGGCGGAACCATTCTATTATTGTGTATTGTGTTTTACCGTTGCTCCACTGGAGTACTTACATCAGTTATGAGTCAGTGATTGTGAGTCAGCACCTCTTGTATTGTTTATGTACTTTCAGTATCAGTATCAGTTTATGTACTTTCAGTATCAGTATCAGTTTATGTACATTCAGTATCAGTATATGCGATGCACTTCCTATTGTTTGTTCAGCATGATATGTGAGATCTGTATGTGGTATGTGATATGCTATGATTGATTGAGGTGCATCATCTGATTTGATTGTGATTGGTCTTGGCACTACTGAGCCTCAGCCTTAGGATACCCGACGGGGTTAACTTTGGTTTAGTTTATGTGTTTGCCTCTGCAGAGTGTTCTGTCCTGGGACTTCGGACCCCGGGAACTAGAGACCCATGCGTACCCTGGCCCGGTCGCTGGTGTTCTCATTCCGACTGCTCTCGTAAGGGAGAAAATGGCCAATGTAGTAGCCACTTTGATTGTTATCTATTTATGATTCCGATAGCATGCTTATTCATTTGCATTATTGCTTAGTATACGCACATGATTTCTATGGATCTTGCACTGTGACTTGCACTGTGACTAGTAACTCATTATTAGACACAATTCATGTTATCTTCTTGTTGGCTTATATTTTGCTAAGTCGTTGTACTTATTCGTTGTCTTGTGTGTTGCAGGCTCAGATCCCTCTCCCGATCCTGCGTCGGTCGACCCGACTCCAGGAGAGGCTCGCGAGGCCCCCTCCGGCCTAGAAGAGTGGACTTGATCCATCCTCCAGAGTACGGTTTGCATCATTTTGTTCTCCCCATTCAATTGAGTCCGAGTCTATTGAGGGGATTTTTCTGTACTTGTAACGTGGGCTTTGAGTGATATCTGTATTTTGATTTTGATTGTTGTAAGCCCGCTATATTGTCATACGTTCTTGTAATTACTCTTGTCATCAGTTTAATGTTGTTCTGTGATCTCTTATGTCATTTTGGTGTGTTGCTATATGCCTTGATACATACAGCTTCCGCGTACTGTTGTTTGCACGTGCGATTGATCCCTTGTGTGTGTATGCTTGGACGAGGTCTAGGTGTGCATGCACGGGAGTACGTGTGTCATTAGTTAGACTTCCTCTGACCCCCGGTCCCTGGGCTCGGGTTGTGACACTATTACAATTAGAATGAGTTTTAATACAATTAGATCAAGCCATTAGAGGAAGTTTACAGGTTGAACCATGCTCCAAGTGGGGGCCCAAATGGGGGGGGCACACACAACTCCCCTTTGAAATGTCCCCAAAGGGGGTGAAGGGGGGCCAATCACGCTCCTTACCACAAAGGATACTCCCTACAAGATCATAATCAGTTGGTTCATCACCATTCTCAAAAATAGGGTATGATGCGTTTGATGGACGAGGAATCTCCGAAAATGTGCTCAACATATTGGCGGTAATGGTAAGATGGTTCCTCCGCACATATGTTTGAAAAGATGCATCTATAACTGATGAGTCTTTAAAAATGCATATTTTTATATATTTTTTGAACTATTTTAAGAACTTATTAACTTGAAAGAGCCTCATTTAGAGTGTTATCATGGTTTTTTGCATTTATACATCATTGTAATGCATTTCTGCTTAATTTGCTTAAAAATCACACTTTTTGCTTACATTCATAAAACTTGCCAATTTAGAGTTTTATTTTTGGGAAGTTTTGTGAAAATTATTTTTCTCATGGAAGAAATCAAATTTTTATCATCATTAGTTCATTCACATAAAATCATGAAAAATGGTGTGCACTTTCATTATCATTTCATGAGAGATGGGCCCACAATCATGCATTTGTGATCTTAGGGTTAAACTTGTCTTTTCACGTGAATTCACATTTGTTTTTGTAAGAAATTGATGACATGGATCCCATTTGCAAGAATTGAGGCAAGAAAACTATTTTCAAAAGAAAAGAGAGAAGAACTGAAGAGAGGAAAGAAATTAGAAGAAAACAATGCAAAATTGGCTTCACAGTCCCACACATGTGACACACTTGTGGGACATCCAAGAAGGGGCTCACCATCTTTTGTTGCATCATACAAAATTATCTTTTGATAATCTAAAGATAATTTCAAGAGATATCAAGATATTTCATGGAAGGAAAGCCACATAAGAGACCTTCTTTGAAAAGGAGTAGAAATTGAAGAAGGAAAGTCAATCTCTCTCTTTTTTTTTTAATAACTTGGATTAAAATGATCATATCTCTCAAAAAATAGATTGAATTGAGCCAATCTTGGTACCATTGGAAAGCTCTTTCAAAGTAGATATCCATGGAGCCCATAATTGTATAATTTGGAGCTAAAATGAAAAAGCTATGATCCTAAGAAGATGACTATGATTTTTCTACTCAGGATTAAGATTGTCTCATCAAAGGTGGGCCCTATCCTTCAGTAAGTGTTAGCTAAAAAGGTGGATACACTTAGAATTCCAATAAGAGAAGGAATCTTATCTCATCTCAAACTTAGAAGACCTGTTAGCCAAGAAAAAGACTTGCCAATTTAAGGAGATATTTGCTACAAAGTAGGATCTATGGAGAGAAACAAGGGGCTCTCAACTCTGATCGTGAGCTCCAAGTGCAGAGCCGCGATGTAGTAATAATGCTGGTGAGACCAGGTTGATCCACAGGGAGCAATATTTCAAAGAAGTTTTCAACTTATACCTACCCTAAATAAAAATCTGAAACTAGCCTAAAAGCTAAAAACTACAACCATTCCTACTTTGTAAAAGTAAAAATTAAACAAATACAATCTAAGTAAATAAAACTTCCTAAATTAAAAATCCTAAATCTAAAATTCTTTAAAAAAAAAACTGAAGTTACTGCAAAAGAAAACACACATTAGAACTTCAAATAAAATAAAAAATAAAATTAAAAACTTACAAAAATAAAAAACTAAACAAAGTTATAAACTAATTGACTAAATTAAAAGAAAACAAAAAGTTACCTAAATTAAAAGTTAAATTAAAAATCTACACTTTCTAAAACAAAATTCTAAATTAGAAAGTTAGTAAGAACAAAAATTGGAAACTAACCTAAGTTAAGCTATTTCTAAAACCATACGATGTATATGAACCAAACAAGGAAACTTTCTAATTTAATAATCCAACAAATCAAACATGAAAAACTTTCCTAAACATGATAAACAAAAAAATGAATGTAAATCTAAAACTTAACTTTTCTAAAGTAACCTATGATGTATGAATGATACAAATGCAAATTAAAAAAAAAAATTACAAGATGCATGAATGAATGAGGTGTGTATGATATGATGCATGAGAATGATGTGTAATGCCAATAAAAAATGCAAAAATTTAAAATAAAAGTGCAGAAAATAAAAAGAAAAGTGCAAGAAAATAAATAAAAAGTGTAGGAAGTCAAATGTGGTAAAATAGGAAGTCAAAGGTGGTAAACAACTAAAGTTAAATGTAGTATATTCACTCAAAATTTTCCCTTAATCTAGGCCCAACAATTTTTTAAAATATGCTCTTTTATTTGAATTGTCAATCCAAACAAGAAAAGCACAAATTAAACAATCATGCAACCATGAGAATAAGAATAATATTAAGATGAATATTATTAAACTAATATGAGAATCATTTACATGGTATAAGATAAAATTAAAAGAAAAGATTATACATACTAGGATGGAAAAGAATTCCTCCTTCTAATTGACACTTCAAGGTTGGTGGTATGGCTTTAGGGCTAAGCCTCCTTGATAACTTGAGATGGAGAGATAAGAGAGGGAGAGACGGAGTGTGGAAATTTTAAAGGTGGGAGGTGGGTAATTCTTCAGTATGAGAGAGGAGCTCCCTATTTATACTTTTTTTCTTTTACTCTTTTTCAAAGAAGGTCTTATATGTGGCTTTCCTTCTTTAGGTAAGTCCTCTTCTTGGCCAACAAGTCTTCTAAGTTTGAGATGTGGTCAGATTCCTTTTCTTGCTATAATTCTAAATGTATCCATCTTTCTTACCTAAACCTTGCCAAAGGATAGGACCTACTTTTGATGAGACAATCTCAATCTCACCTAAAAATATATAGTAAACTTTCTAAGGTCATATCTTTGTCATGTTAACTCCAATTGATGCAATCTTGGATCCTACGGATATCTACTCAAAAAAATCTTTCCAACAGTAAGTAAATTGGCCAAATCCAATGCTCGGTTTTAGAGTTATGACCATTTTAATGTATGTTATCCAAAGAAAAATGGGATTGACTTTCTATTTTTGAATTCTCCTTCTTTGATTTTTCTTTCCTTGAATTCTCTCCACGCTGGCTTTCTTTTCTTGCATTAATTCTGAATTCTTGTAACAATTGGAGAGTGAGACCTCTTTCTTGAGCATTCCACAAGTGTGTCCCCACACATGTGAATATGTGTGTCGGACCATGAAGCCAACTTTTGCAATTTTTTCTTCTTTATTCTTTTTCTCTTCAATTCTTTTCTCCTTTCTTTTGAAAATCATTTATTAGCCTCAATTCTTTAAAAATGGGACCCATATCATCAATCTCCTATAAAACAAATGTGAATTTATGTGAAAAGATAATTTTAACCCTAAGATCACAAATGCATAACTGTGGGCCCATCTCTCATAAAATGACAATGAAAATGCACACCATTTTTCATGATTATATGTGAATGCACTAGTGACGATTAAAATTGAATTTAATTCATGAGCATATAAATTTTCACAAAACTTTCCAAAAATAGATTTTCAAAAAATAGCAGGTTTCATGAACTTATGCAAAAAGTCTGATTTTTAAACAAATTATGAAAGAATGCACTACATTGATGTATGAATGCATGAAACCATGATAACACTCTAAATAAGGCTCCGTTTGAGTTAGTAAGTCTATAAAATGGTTGAAAATGTGTATTTTTAAAGACTCATCAAACTCCTATAAATTAAAGGCATTGGCCTCCTATACTCTTCATGGAAAAAGATTTCCTCTAGATCTCTACACTTCATTTTTTCCATCTCTCTCTCTCTTCATCATATTCCCCAAGGAGGTTTAGTCCTAAGGCCACACTACACCCTTGGGAGTTTTATTAAAAGAGGTTCTTCTTTTCCATCCTAGCATGTATTTTTCTTTGATTGTATTTTTCGATCTCTTGTAAAGACTTTACATGCTAGTAAAATTCTTCTCAAATTTTTTTCTTTTCTTGTGGTTTATGTGGAAACTTTGTTTATGTTTCTTCCTTTTGTGCTTGGATTGACGACCCAAGATATTAAGATCATACTTAACATAACTATGAATTAAGTTAAGAATAAATTTTGAGAAGATAATATCACTACCAATATTACATTTAAATTCTTGTCTACTACATTTACTTTTCTGTCTACTACATTTACTTTTCCTGCAATACCCCATTTAAATTCTTGCAATTACTACATTTAAATTTTTGTAATTTTGATGTTTTTTATGTTTTAATGTTTTGTTGTAAGCATAATTTAATAGCTGAAAGTTTTGTTATAGCATGCATCTCTTATTGGTGGTTTCTTCACATGTGTAAGGTGCCAAAGTAATCATGTTTTAGAGATGTTTTGACTAAATTTAAAATTCAGATCTGAATGTGTAGTAGGGTACCCAATTTTGTCCAAAAACAGTCTGTATTTGTAGAAATTTTAATACAACAATCAGTTTACACTTTAGAGTATTCAGTTGGATAACTTGTGAATTAGATTTGAGGACTTAAAAGATCTGAAATTTCATGATTTGGAGAAGGATTTTTAATATGTTTTAGATCTGAAATCTAAGTTTCAGCACTTATAATTTAGAAATTTTACAACTTTGTTTGGTGCCTATACATGTCAAGTTCTCATGTATTCTTGAATTGTTTAAACTGGAAAGTTTGTAAACAATAAATATTGCTGGAAACACATTTAAAAAATGAGATTTTAATCTTAGGTATGCTAAAAAACCATGGTGTTTCAGACATGAAAAAAAAAATACATGAACAGTCCATATATGCTGTAAAATTCTGCACTGCAGAATTTATATAACTAGTTCATTCATTCATGCATATTTTTTCTATTTTTCAATCTTTTTCTTTACTGTTTTTTTTATTGAATTCATGCATTCAGTAAGTGTGTTTTTCAGCCATTAGATTTAGATTAGGTTTGCATTAGAGTAGGATCATATTTTGTTAAAATTTTGCATCTCATATTAGGACAGTTTGCATTAGTTGTTTTTATGGCATGCATTGCTTTGCATTGTTAATTTGTTTTCTAAGTTTCTAATTTTGGAATTAATTGCTAACTTTAATTTACGAATTTGACTTAGGAAAGTTTCTAATTTAGGTTTTTTAAGTGATTGGTTTAGATTGTTTTCTTAAATTAATTTGATTCTAACTTAGATTTGTTTGATAATTTGTCTACAATTTTTTTGTTGTAGTTGTGAATGTTTTAAATTTGCTACGTTATTTTTTTTAGAATCTTTCTAATTTGATGTTCTAATTTGTGTGTTCTTTTGCAGTTATTTTTTTCTTTGCTATTTTCTTTTTATTGAATTCATACATTCATTAAGTGTGTTTTTCAGCCATTAAATTTAGATTAGGTTTGCATTAGAGTAAGATCATACTTTTTTTAAATTTTGCATCTTATATTAAGAAAGTTTGCATTTGTTGTTTTTACGGCATGCATTGCTTTTCATTATTAATTTGTTTTCTGACTTTCTAATTTTGGAATTAATTGCTAACTTTAATTTAGGAATTTGTCTTAGGAAAGTTTCAAATCTAGGTTTTTTAAGTGATTGGTTTAGATTGTTTTCTTAAATTAATTTGATTCTAACTTAGATTTGTTTGATAATTTGTCTACAATTTTTTTTGTTGTGGTTGTGAATGTTTTAATTTTGGTAAGTTATTTTTTGTAGAATCTTTCTAATTTGATGTTCTAATTTGTGTGTTCTGTTACAGTTAGTTTAAGATTTTTTTTAGAATAGGAAATTTTTATTTTTGGAATATATTTGATTGTAATTTTCTAGTTTTAGGCTAGTTTTAGATTTTTATTTTAAGACAAGTCAAGTTGAAAAGGAACCTTAAAACACATAGCTCCCTGTGGATCGACCGAGTTTCACCAATTTATTACTACATTGCAACTTTGCACTTGGAACTCATGATCAAGGTTTTAGCGCCGTTGCCGGGGAGCGCCATTTAAGGTAACTTTTCTAACTTTCCTTGTTTACATTGCTTTGTGCGTGTGATTTAATTTTGGCATCTTTTTAGAAATAGGAGGGCATACATGGAATGATAAGCCACCCTAAATTGGAATAGGAAAGTGTATGGATTGTTAGAAAGTACACTTCACTCTAATTTTTAGAAACTTTCTAAAATTGGAAAAAGTTACTGTTTTTTAACTTGTCATAACTCTTTTTGGAAGAAAGTAAACCAAAAGTGATCTAGTCGCTCTCCTTGATCTTCTTGGTGCCCAAGAAAGCCTTTGCCCTTGCAGTGTACAACAGTTAGTCTGTTCAGGAAATTGGTCCCTCAAATGAGTCCATCTATGATTCTACCACTTCCTGGTAGCTAATCTGGCCGAGTTGGTTTCATAGGACCAGATTGGAGAACTAGAGGAAACTTTTCAACCTTAGGGAGTTACTTAGTTGCTGCTTGTATAATTTAGGCTTTTCTCTTTTTTTTTTATAAAAAGAAACAAGTGATTCCAAAAATGGATTGGTGGGAATCCACAAACATGAGGGGACTTATCAATGGGCATACCAATGGGAATGGAATCAATGTTGATGGCCACCAAAGTCCTGGTGTGCCTTGTGTGAATAAGAAAAATTGCAAAGTTATATCAAAGAAATTGTTCAGTTGGATCTTATCAATGGAAGTGGGCCAATCATTATGATCATTATTACAATGAGGATTCTGCGGAGGATTGTAATGGAATGATTAGCTCGGATCATCAACCAATAAGGGTCTCACATGGTTACCCATACCCCACATAATCATTCACTTATTCTGATATGGATGTGGGAATTCAATGGCAGGCTAAATCAAATTCAAATCAATGGAATTACCACAATGACATGGGTAGCATGTGTGGTCCAAATTGGGATGATCAATCACTGGACAAATTGGCAAAATGGGCCCAATATGGATCATGTCTCTTATCCCCAAGAATTTACTTCGAACGGGTCATATGATTATCCCTCACGGGATACATCATATATCCCCCTTTATTCTCCCTGGTCATATGCACCTCATGATCCCTCCGCCCGAATGGTCATATGAACCACCTCAACCCCAGAAGAATTCTTTAGAGGATACCTTAGCAAAATTCATTGAGTCCACACAAAACACTATGTAATCCATTCAAGATTTTGCACAATGCATAGAAAGCATAATGACTTCGATTAGTCAAACATCGTTTGAATGAGAAAAAGAAATGACACCCTTGGAATTGAAAATGATCCTACATTCATTGAAGATCTTGTCGATATGAATCACATAAACACACAATGGATATTCAAGGGTGTACATGAGAACATGGATGATGGTGTGATGCATGAAGCAGTTGATGAATCACACGAGCCCATGTACCCTACTTTTCCTCAGTGCCAGCCATTCCACTTCACTAAAGAGGAATCTATGCCCTTTTATATAAATTCTGGAATCTATGCCCTTTTATATAAATTCTTTCTATGATTCCAATTCCCCTGATGAATTTTGCATTGTGGTCTTTCACAAATTTGATATTCCCATGATTTAGATAACTACAAATGAACCTAATGAGCCTCAAAAGAAAGACTACAATTGGGAGGATGACCCCTTTTTTCAGATTTCTGAGTTATACAATTTGGAATCCTTGGAATCTTATACTAATTTCTTCATGGAATCTGATGATCCAACCCTTAGAGAAATTGCGCTCGCAT
Organism: Sextonia rubra; assembly: GCA_037013555.1. Classification (NCBI taxonomy): domain Eukaryota; kingdom Viridiplantae; phylum Streptophyta; class Magnoliopsida; order Laurales; family Lauraceae; genus Sextonia; species Sextonia rubra. Next base: position 75,646,617 of record JASUAD010000001.1, read on the forward strand.
TTCTTGGCCCTCAATGTTATTCAAAAAAACTTATGGAATTGGAGAACAGTGGTCTCATTCAAACCCCCGAGTCTGACAATTTGAAATCCTTTGAGCCAATGTCTAAATGGACTACGGAAATTGAACTAATGGAATTTTTGGCATGAGAGGACCGAGGGCCACCCGGTGGCTCATTACATCCACTCCTATCTTTTAAAGATCCATTTTTAAGAGAGGAGGATGAATTTTTCATGGTAGTCCCCCCTTCACACAGTCTACAAGAACATGCAGTCCTCATGTTCATTGAGCCCACTAACGACTTGGTTTCATCTCTTTTTGTGCTTCTTGTAAACTGTATATATGAAAATTTCATTTGGGATCGGGTGGACTCATGGTTTCGAATCCAGTAGTGTAGGTTTTTTTTCTTTTCTTTTTGAAAAAGATTTTTCCTTTTAGAGTAGCTTCTTGTCTTTTTGTTCTTGTTTTTTTGTTTTGTCTAACCTTGGACAAGGAGCAGCTCAGACATATCTTCAGGTGACTTCTTCTCTTTACCCTCCTTTACATTTATATTTCCTCATGTTACTTTTGCAGTTCTGCATCACATGTATAAACATCGAGGATGATGTTCATCTTAGGTTGGGGGGTGGGAACAAGCACGCTTGTCCAATTTTAGACAAATATTTTTTGGTTTTCTTGTCATTTTTATTATTTTAGTCAGTTTTTAATCATTTTAGTTAGTTTTTAGAAAAAAAATTTAGGACGTTTATTTTTTGTTAGCATTTATTTTTCATTTTAAAAAAGAAAATTTTCAAAAGAATTGAAACAATTTGAAAATATATAGAAATTTGGAATTTTCATACTTTTGGAACGAAGTAAAAAAGAAAGTTTGCATTTTCTAAAGGAGGAAACCTATTGGAAAAGTACCAAAACTTGCTTTCAACGCACACACAATTATACATTTTTTGACATTTTGGAATGGAAGCTTTAATGCTGTTTTTGGATTTTTTCTTCAGGAGAATACGATGTGAACCTAAGATTTGGTTTGTAAAATATTTTTTATTTCCTGGTTCAGTTTTTGGTGAATTGTATATACTAGAACCAAGATGAATTAATTCGAGCGAAATGAGAACCGCCACTTAATATTACTTTCAATTTGAAAAAAAAAGGCATAGAATGAGAAGTTTGTGACTAGTTTGGGTTTGTAGCCTTTTTAACTCGAGCTAGTAAGCACGGAGGGATATTTCTATATTTAGTGCCCTAAAGCCATCTGGTTTGGGAGTTATTGGCCTGACGCTCACTACATGGGTTAATTAGAAAACTTAAGGGATATAGACATTGCACAGTCACAACAAAAAAATGATTTTTTAGAAAAAAAAAAGAGAGAAAATGATTAATTATGACCCAACGAGTGTCTGTAGAAAATCTTGAAGAGATATGTGTGAAAATGCATAAGGACTAAGTTTGCTCCTTGGATCCCAATTTTTGTTATATAATATGAAATTGGGAATTTCTATGTTGAAAAAAGTAAATGAGTGAAAAGTGTCCGCAAGAGTTTGCAAGGGAGTATGTGCTGGGAAGAATAAGGACCAGATTTACTCCTTGAATCCTAACTTTTCTTGTATAGTATGAACTTGGGAACCCTCGTGTGGGAAAAAGATAGTGAGAAGAAAATAGGTTAATCAAAGTATACAGTAAAGTGGCAGCTATCTTAGTAGCTTTGAGAGGAAATTTCTTTTTGTTAAATCTCAGGGGATCAGACTATTTGAAGGAAAAATTCTGTTGTTGCAGCATTATCATGGAATATTTGAAATAAGTTTTTGATGTATTGATAAGTCCTTAAAAATGCATATTTTTATATACATTTTAGACCATTTTAAGGACTTATTGACTCAAAAGAGTCTCATTTATTATGAAATCATGGTTTCAAGCATTTATACATTATTGTAGTGCATTTCTGCATAATTTGCTTAAAAATCACTTTTTACTTACATTCATGAAACCTGCCATTTTTAGGAATCTACTTTTTGAAAGTTTTGTGAGAATCATTTTTCCCATGAATTAAATTCAATATTGATCATGATTAAGTCATTCATATAAAATCATAAAAAATGGTGTGCATTTTCATTATCATTTCATGAGAGATGGGCCACAGTAATGCATTTGTGATCTTAGGGTTATAATTGTCTTTTCTCATGATTTCACAGTTGTTTTGTAGGAAATTGATGACATGGGTTTTATTTTCAAAGAATTAAGGCAAAGAAATTATTTTCAAAAGAAAAGAGAGAAGAATTGAAGAGAGGAAAGAAATTAGAAAAAAACAATGCAAAATTGGCTTCATAGGTTTCATACACATTCATAAGTGTGAGGACACACTTGTGGGACATCTAAGAAGGGGTCCACCATCTTTTGTTGCATCATCCAAAATCATCTTTTGATAATTTAAAGATAATTTCAAGAGATCTCATGATATTTCATAGAAGGAAAGCCACATAAGAGACCTTATTTGAAAAGGAGTAGAAATTGAATAAGGAAAGTTAATCCTTTTTTTTTAGAACAAGATGGATTAAAATGATATATCTCTTAAAGTGTAGATCGGATTGAGCCAATCTTGGTACCATTGGAAAGCTCTTTCAAAGTAGATATCCATGGACCCAAGATTGTACAATTTGGAGCTGAATGAGAAAGTTATGACCCCAAGAAGATAGCTGTGATTTTTCCACTCAGGATTGAGACTGTCTTATCAAAGGTGAACCCTATCCTTTGACAAGTGTTAGCTAAAAAGGTGGATATACTTAGAAATCCAGCAAGAAAAGGAATCTTATCTCATTTCAAACTTGGAAGACTTGTTAGCCAAGAAGAGGACTTGCCAATTTAAGGAGATCTTTGCTACAAAGTATGATATATGGAGAGAAATAAGGGGCTCTCAGCTCCTATAAATTAAAGGCATTGTCCTCTCATACTCTTCATGGAAAAAAAGCTCCTCCTTTAAATCTCTACACTTCATCTTTTTCATCTCTCTCTCTTCATCATAATCCTCAATGATGTTGAACCCTAAGGCCACACTACACCTTTGGAAGTTTCATTAAAAGAGGTTTTTCTTTTTCCATCCTAGCATGTATTTCTCTTTGATTTTATTTTCTATCTCTTGTAAAGACTTTACATGCTAGTAAAGTTCTTTTCAATTTTTTTTTCTTTTCTTGTGGTTTGTGTGGATAATTTGTTTATGTTTTTTGCTTTTGTGCATGGATTGATGACCTAAAATACTAAGATCATTCTTAAAGCAGTAAAGTTCTTTTCAATTTTTTTTGCTTTTCTTGTGGTTTGTGTGGATCCTTTGTTTATGTTTTTTGCTTTTGTGAATGGATTGATGACCTAAAGTACTAAGATCATACTTAAAGTAACCATGAATCTAGTTCAGAATAACTTTTGAAAAGAAAACTTAACTACAAGTACTACATTTAAATTCTGCACTACTACATTTACTTTTCCTGCAATACTACATTTAAATTCTTGTCATTACTACATTTATTTTCTTTCAATCACTACATTTAAATTCCTGCAATTACTAAATTTAACTTGCAGTTTCTCACTACATTTAAATTTTTTCACTTTTGTTATTTTTCTTGTTATGTTCTTGTCAATTTTAAGTTTTGTTTTTGCATAGTTTGATGGTTGGATTAGAGTTCATTGCATGTATTTTCATATCATAAGATTTTGTGAATATTTAAGTTTCTAGAAATTAAGATTTCAAATCTGAATCTAATGATAAAATTCAGACTCAACACACAAACAACATAACTCAACATAGTTTCAACAAACTGTAGAAACAGTTTTTAGCAAAAAGTTCGAAGTGGGTAGCCAAGTTAAATCATAATATTTTTCTTTGAAACTTAGGAAAATTAAAATTTAGGATATAGACTTTCATGTCCCAGAATTTCAGGTTAAAATAATTTCAGAAGGTTTATGAACCAGAGGCTTAAACTTTGCCAATCAGTCAATTCAGTTCAGAATTTCTGCACAGAATTTTGCCAAGTTGTCATATTCATGCATTCATAACTTTTTTACTTTTAATCCTTTTTCACTTCTTTTTTTTTTTTAGTTTCTCACATTAGTATAGATTGAGTTTCAACCATAAACTTAGATTTAGGATGCATTAAATTATGAAAAATCATGCATAAAGTTTGCATCAGCATATTAGTTCTCTATACTTAGAATTTTTCAGCATCTCCTGCCATGTATTGCATTACTAATTTTACTAACTTTCTAATTTTAATTTTGTTTCTAGTTTTATGTGTTTGATTGTTTTAGATAATTTCCAAAATTAAAGATCTTTCTAAACTTGCTTTATTTGAGGATTTTAAAAATTAGAAAGTTATTTAAAAAGTTTGGAAATTCTAACTTTCGGATTCTAGTTTTAGAAAGTAGGTTAGTTTTCTAATTTTTTTATTGTTTGCTTTGTTAATAACTTTGCTTGATTGGTTATTACTAATTTTGGTTTGTTTCTAATTTAGTTCTTAGTTTTATTTTTAGTAACTTTCTAGTTTTAGAAGTTTAACTTGTATTTTAATTTTGCAGCAACTTTAGTTTTATTTAGGAATTTTTAGATTTAAGCTTCCTAATTTAGGAATTTTTATTTATTTGGATTGTAATTGTTTAATTTTTATTTTTACAAAGTAGGAATGGTTGTATTTGTTAGTTTTTAAAATAGCCTAGTTTTAGATTTTATTTAGGGCAAGTGACAAGTTAACTTGAAAATACCTTAAACACATTGCTCCTTGAGGATTGACTTGGTCTCACTAATTTTTATTACTAAATCGTGTTTCTACACTTGGAACTCACGATCATGTATACATTTTTCACCATTCACGCAAGTTGGTTTGAATTTGAGAAAGTTTTCGAAAATAGAATTGTAGACCGGACTTTGAAAAGTCTAAAAGTGTAATTATTCCAGATTTCGAAAATATCTGATGAGTGAATTTTCTTTTGGAAAATTTCTTTTCTCATTTCTTTTTTGTTCTTCTTAAAAAAAAAGAATTTTGTGGGTATGTTCACTGCAAACCCTCACGAGGCACAACTCATCCACTAGGGGGAACCTAAGGATTTAAGGACTTGCTGCATATGTGAAATGCAATCAAGAATGCCAGCAAAAGTGGCGTTGCATTCATGTTTAGTAACATAATACATGTTGGAATAAAACTCCTTTATCTAATTGACAATAACTTCTCCTTCGATGTTGTAGAGAGAATACCATCCTCTACTCAACAACCAGTCACAAAAATTCAACTCCACAAACTCAGTCGGTAAAACATTTCTCTCCAAAATCAAACTTCTCTTTATGAAACAAATTGAAAATCTCCTCTCACCTTCTTCATTGAGAGATCTATGAGCATCATGATGTGGGGGTCTCTTTGATTTGGGAGCCATGGATGCAATCAAGATAATAAAGCGAAACTCATAAATACTCCAAGGAAATGCTTAACAATCCAAATATATGATCCAACAAAGCAAAATCTTGAAGAATAAAGCAAGGAGAGCACCTAGAATGAAAAAGACGAGGAGGGTTACCTCTTCGCATAACTCTTCTTGGGGGGCTACGCTCTTGAGTAAGAAAGAAAGAGGGTCGGTTGAGCAGATTTTAAAGAATCTCATCACTCGATAGACTGACCTTAAGGTTTGGTCGACCTAGCCTAGGTTCTACTAGCACATAGAATTGGGTATTTTTAGGACATTTTGGGGCTAAACTAGAGCAGATGCAAGACTTGTTTTTCAAGGCACAAAATGATGGATCAAAAATAGTAAAATTCGAGACTAAAGATAACACATGTAAAAAGTTTATCAAGGCAAAATATGAGATTTTTCGACAAATGCACTAAATTTTTAAAATTTAAGAAACCAAATATTCAAAGTAACATGTTTTTCAAGGTTTCAAATTTTCAAATTTATTAGTGTTCTCCCCCTTAATGGCAAACATCTTTTTTTCTTTTTTTTTTTAATGTTGAACCTTTATTGGTGGCTTTAGCGCAAATGAGTATGATAGCCCTCTCCTCATACTACCACATGGAAGCTATCACACATACTCCTAGGTAGCCCTGGCTTCCACGTTTAATTGCACATAATAAAAAAATACTTCAACATGCACCAAGATAGCTGATTCAAAGATTAAGCATATAACGTGCATCACATGCCAAATAATCATAAAATGTGCTTGCAAAATAATACATGTGCATATAAATTTATGAATCTAGGAGGAAGGCACATGCCTTTAGGTAATCTCTTAGTGGTAAAATGTTCTATTGTCTTATGCCATGATCTTATTTCCTTATGAACTTGATATGAGTCACACACCCTATTCAAGAGATTTTGAAGTTTGGGTAACCACACTTGCGAATTTTGTGCCTTCAGTGCATTATTGACCACATAACAATGTAAGTCAAATTTTCTTACCCAGATTACTCTGGTTTTGACCTTTTGGGGAGAAAGTTGCTTTTTCCTCTACTGAAATCTATATAGATTTCTCAGTTTGTTGTAGTGTGCTCGATTGTGTCCTTTAATCCCACAAAAATGACATATGGGAATGAATTTAGGATTAACACATTCTTTTGAGGTGTATTGGCAACAAGATTTAGTGTGTTAAACAGTGGGTGCCTTAGAAAACAAAGTAGATCCTTTAATAAATGCAAATTTATTTAGATTTCTTGATGTTGATGCACTATCGATGTAGTCAATTTCTTGTTTGTTAGTTCTCAATTGTTTATTACAAAGGATATCATCTAGCTTTTTGGATCTAGTATTCATCCTGTTCAGCGATGCTTTGGTAGTGGTCAATTTTGCCGAGATCAACTTGATTTTTCCTTCAAGATTTTTTTTTCTCCCTAATATGTGTGTACCTCTTTCCTCAATGACTCAAGCTCTTTTGAGAATTTCTCAACTTCCTCAAATAGAATATTGTGCATCCTACCTACATCAATCAAATTTTCAGACATTATGTTACACTGTGTTTCTTATTGATTTACCTTTGCAAGAGCATCTTCTAATTTCAGTTTCAGAGAGGATATCTAATTTTCTGCACTTTCCCACTTCATGGTGCTCTTATCATTTAACTTGGTCATCTTTACACAGCCTTTCAACAAAGTTGATACATGTGAAATGATGATGAATGCAAAAGAATCAAGTCTAACATTCACACATTCAAACACGTAGAAGAATGGGAATAAAATTATAGATTATCATTAAATTCCCCTTTATTTGCATGGGTTTAGTGCTCTGACCTCGGGGATGTAAATTGTTTACATGTTCCAGAAATTTACAGTCCCTCCCTTTGCTCTCAGATGTAATCCAAACTAAGGAATATTGGAAAATGTACATTAAAAGGGAAAAAATGCCAAAAAACAAAGAAAATAAGGGCAGTCAGTGACTGACAGTGGCCGACTTAGCCACTATTTGCCTCTATTTCTTCCCTATTTGCTTCTGTAATTCATCTAAGTTGCTGAAACTTGTACTTTTGGGTTTTGAGAGTAATGAATGACAACTAAGAGTGCCAAATTCAATCTTAGAATAATCTATGATATTTGGTAATCACCACTTTAATTTTATAGACCGTGAAGGGTTGCTTTTGTGCAAGAAAATATGGCCAAAGTTATGTCATTTTGGCCCTATGGTTTTTAAGGAGCACAATGAAACCTAAAAGGGTCTGTTCACAACTATGGAGATGGCCGAATCAAGTAGGAGAAGTAAAGAAAAGCATAGTTTCATCCATTAAATTTTTGTTGTTCTTGATGGCTTTGAAATTCAGTTTTGATAAGTATTGGCAAGGTGTATCTTCTTCCCCAGAACCATTTCTTACCTTAAGCTTGTGAGGGGAAGAAAAATGGAAAGAGTTTGGGCACTTGCAAAGTACCAAGTGCTTGAGAAATCCTTTTGAACCTAACTTTAATTTTGTTGGAACCTTGAACCTATGCCTTCAATCCTCTTTCCACCTTGGAACCCCTTCCAAAGTGCCTATGGGCTTATTTGTTTGTGAGGTAGAGTAGAGTAGAGTAAAATAAAATTTTTGAAATTCAAATTTCCCCCCTTCTTTTTTAAAAAGTTCAAATTTCCCTCTTTTTTCAAAAAAAGTTAAAAAAATATCACTAAATTACAAAAAAAATCTCTACTTTATACAAAAAGTCAAAGATTCCATATTAAGCAATTAAAAACAAAAACTCATCATAACCCCATCATGTATTATTCTTTATTGATTTTGGGTTTAGTCTACTCATTGTACTCTATCCTACAAACAAATAGGCCCTAAGTATGTCTTTTATAAACTCTAGAGCCAGTTGGGGGAGCTATGAGGAGTTGGGTTTCAAAATAAAGCTAAGAAAATGCTTGAAACTGTTGGGAAGCACCTGCAGTTGTTAGTGACCGTGGACCTACGGTCACTAATAGGCCCATATATGGTTTTTGCACGTGCGACCCATTTTCATCAGTTTAAGGGCTAAATAATGTCCAAACTTTATAAAACTTGGAGGGATGTTTCCTAGTACAATTTTGAGAATGCCATAGAAATAACATCATGTTTTGACAACTTAAAGTTGGTCAACCTTCCCTTTAACATTTCATGAGTGAGCCCCTACTTTAGCAGTTCAGTGTCTAAATGGCCTCAAATGATCTTGAAACTTGGAGAAGTTGTTGTCAGAAATAGTTTAAAGGCTTCATCCACATTTCATGTAATTTAGCTTAGTGGAAGTAGGATTTTGATCAGTGGCCCATTGGTTGCATGTTCTAAGTCAGTGTCCCCTTGTATTGGAGGCAGTCAATTGGTTTTCCATCCAAATAATGTATAATTGCTTTGAAACTTTGATGAGGTGATCTTGAGTAGATTTTGAGTCTCTAATCCAAATTTTATCAACTTTGGCCTCCTAAAAGTAGGACTTTGTTCAGTGACCCTAAGGTTTGGGGGTCATTAACCCCTGAACTAACATATAGCTAAAATAGGGTCAGATGAAGTCCCCTTGACTTCAAATTTTGAAAAGTCAATTTTGAGCATGACTTGAGCTTTGGATCAGAATTTCATCAACTTTGGTCACTCAAAAGCTAGACTTTGGTCAGTGACCCTAAGGTTTTGGGGTCACTTACTCAAAGTTGACATGTAGTTGAATTTGAGTCAAGTGACATACATTTGACTTAAAGTTTTGTAGAGCCACTCTTGAATATGACTTGAGATTTTTCTAGGAGTTTCTGCTATCTTGGACATGTTAATTTATACATGGGATCATGTTTCATATAAAAGACTCTTTTAAATTCTATATCTTTGGTTCACTATTGAAATTTAATAGACTCAGTTTATGATTAATATCATATCTCAAAATATGAATTGTATAGGATATTGTTAAGTACTGGTAAAAATGCACAGGCTTACGCAAATGTTTTAAATAGACACGTTTTACACATCAGTCCTCACAGTGAGTTGTGTTTTTTTTTTTTCCTTCTGGTGGTTCGTACGTGTTTAGTATCACACGGATTACCACGGGATTACGTATGCCGTGCCTCGGGGGTTTCCCTAATTGTAGAATCTTGGGCTCGGGGCGTGACAAGGGGATGTCAACAACACCTATTTTGTTCTTCTTCCTCTCCTCCTATTTTTGTTAGAGTGAATCCTTGAATTGAGTGAGATCAGTCACATTGTTGATGACCAATCGCTCAATCTTCTTTTGGGGTTTAATGGCATATGACAAACTCTGAGGTGAAGATGGTGGGGTCGGTGCTATGATGATAGAAGGTAGATGTATTCTGCCAAACTTTCATCCCTCCTTCTGAGTTAAAGGGTAAAAGGTATTTTCTTCAAGTGAGGCTAAGGTTTTGTTCTCAGCGTTGTTGGGTTTTGAAGTATGTGGTTGAGGTGACCACGCACTACATCCTTAAATGGACACATTCTTCTAGGCCTTCTTGCGAGTTAGAAAATGCCAAAGGTCCTCTAGTACTTGATTGTTAATGACCAGCTGATTGAGTTGAGTAGATGATGACTTTGGGCCCTAGGCAGCCATTGAACATGGCTTTCCAGGAACCATTGGTTTACGATCCATGAGTTGGACCAATCTTACCCACAGACGAGACTTAATGATGTGAAGGTTGCTGCCTTCTGACTGCATCTTGAGTTTAGGTTCCTCCTGAACCTTGGTAGAAACTCCAAATGGGTTCTGGGTATATTTGAAAACCTAAGGTTTGAGAATTTTAGTCCTCTTAATAGACTTTAAGGTCACTAATAACCAATTCAAATCAGTGGAAGAAACTGAGCTTATAGGGGTAGAGGGCCTCTAAAAGTCTGAGACTCTTGATGCAGGAGTAACAAGGTCAGTCTGAGCCCATTTTGGTGTTCTTGCAGATTGACTATTCTAAGTCATGGAAATCTTGAATAGCATCTCCTTGGCTTCATCAAAGGTGATGATTAGAGAACCCATGGTATTTTCTGCAAAACAGTAAGCCCAAAGGACTATATCAGTTTCATAACCAACATGGCTGCTTCTTGAACTAGCCAAAATGGTTTATGAATGTCTTTTGAACGAACATGGTTTCCTTATTGGATAAACCAAAATAGTCGAAAATAGGCATGAACCTAATCTCATTACGCTATGCTGACTAGTCCTAGCTGCCAGAATTTCTGCAGCATTTCCTCACTATGTAGTTAGACTTAGAAGCATACTATGTTAATTAGACCTAGCTACCAAAATTTCCGTAGCATTTCAAGGCTATCTTGGTCAGACCTATAAGCAAGAAAGGGTTGGATCCGATCAAAGGAGTGGAGCCCATAAGATCAAGCCGGCACCACTACCACAATGATCATACAGGATCCATCAGTGCAAGACTCCGAACAATGCATGATTGTAATGTCATTGTTTTTATAACTAATTTGATATAAACATTTGTTTAGGTTTTATAAACGAACTGGTGATCCTATAGCCAGTAACGTAAAACCTTTTGGATTGACTCAATATTCTTTCATTTCATATGAGGGTGTTGATTTGGTCCGTGCACTTCAAGGTGCAAGGTTCCTTCATTTAAGGTGAGAAGTTAATGCACTTCAAGGTGCAAAGTTCCCCTATGAGTGCTTTCAAACCCATCATAGACATCAAAGGTCTTGAATAGGCTGTCTTCAAAGTCAAACATGCTCAACTGGGGTCAAAACAGGTCAATGACCGTAGGCCCATGGTCATTACCTATTTTGCATTACCCCTTGCAGTCATGCATTTTTTGCATAGTCTCCTGTAGTCATAAGTTATTTACATAGCATCCCGCTGTCACAAGCCATTTTACACTGCAACTCCTAGTCACTAGCTTACATAGTGCTTTTCATATATTTTGGCACTTTTTTATGTCTTTTGGCCAAGTTTGATCACAAATTAGAGCAAATATCATTTCCCCAAACGGTGCCAATCTTCTAATCGAGCTCAAAAGTGATGTGAAATGCAATGGAATCGTGTCCAACATTCACACATTTCAAACACAAAAAAGAATGGGAAAATAACTATTGTTCGTCATTAATTTCCCTTTAATTTACATGGGTTCAATGCTCTGACCTTGGGGATGCAGGTTGTTTACAAGTTTTTAAAAAACTACAACCTCTCCCTCTAGTCTTAAGTGTGATCCAAACTTGAAAATTACAAGAAATTACATTAAAAGGGGACAAAATGCAAAAAGAAGGAAGACAAGGGGAAGTGACTGTGGCCCACGGTCACTGACAGACAATGGCCATTGTTTGTCCCAGTTTCGCTTTGTTTCGCTTCTATGGTTCCTTCAAAGTGCTGGAACTTGTTCTTTTCAACTTTGAGAGTGTTGAATGACCACCAAGAGCGCTAAATTTGATCGTACAATAGACTAGAACCTTTGATAATCATCACTTTTTTGTTACAGATCACTTTTATACAAATCCGAAAAAGGTGTTTTGTACAAGCAAATTGAAGCCAAAGTTGTGTCATTTTGATCCTATAATTTTCAAGGAATAAAATGAAGCCTAAAGAGGCTTGCTCACCACCTCAAAGATGGCTTAAAGTACCTTCAAGTGAGAGAACCAAAGGACCATAGTCTTATCCATTAATATGCTTAATGGCCTTGTCCCTCATATTCTTGGAGTGATAACCATGTATCTTTTCCTCCTCTGAACTATTTCTCATCTTAAGTTAGTGAGAAGGAGAAGAAGAGTGGACTTGAATGCTTGTAGTGCTTGAGACACCTTGTGATCTTGTTTAAAATCTCAGTTGAAACTCTTTGAACCTTGCTTCAATCCTCTTGAAACCCCTCCTTTAAAGCCAAAGTGTGTTTTTTATAGGTTTCAGAGCGAGTTGGGATGGTTTTTGGTAGTTATGGGAGAGTTAAACCTCAAAATAAGGTGAAATGACTTCCAAAATCCATCAAGAACCACTTTACAGGTGTCCGTGACTGTGGCCGCAGTCACGGACAGGCTTAGTTTTGGGTTTTTTGCATATGTGACCCGTTTTCATTTGTTTGGGGCCCGAACGATGTTTGATCTTCACAAAACTTGGAGGGATGCTTTCTAACACTATTCTGACTCTTTTATAGAAATTTTCGCTATTTTTGACCCTCTAAAGTTGGTTAATCTCCCCTTTGACTTTCATGAAAATAGGCCTTTGTTTCAGCTATTTGAGGCTCAAATGACCTCGAATTGATTTGAAACTTAGAGTGACTGATATCAAGAGTATATTGAAGTGTCCATAAAAATTTCATATAGTTTAGACTCGTAGAAGTAGGATTTTGGCTAGTAACCCACTTGTTACATGTTCTAAGTCAATGTCCTCTTGCGTTGCAGGTAATTAACTTGTTTTCTACCTGAATGATGTTCAATTGATTTGAAACTTTGGGAAGTTGAATTTGAGCATATCTTGAGTCTCTGCTCAAAATTTCATTAGCTTTAGCCTCCTAGAAGTAGGATTTTTGTCAATGACCCCATGACTTAAGGGTCACTAACTCGTAACCTAACATGTAGTTAAACTAGGGTTAGACGAAGTCCCCTTAGCTTAAAAATTTGCAGAACCACTTCTAAACATGACTTCAGCTTTATGTCCGAATTTTATCAACTTCAATCACCTGAAAGCAGGACTTTGGTCTGTGACCTCATGGCTTAGGGGTCACCGACTCAAAGTTGACATATTTGTTGATTTTGGGCTAAATGACATATACTTGACCTGAAATTTTGCAGAGTTCCTCTTAAATATAATTTGATCTTCTTCTAGGAGTTTCAACTGATTCTAATATGTAGAAGTGTCAATAGCCATAGTGACCCCAAGAAGTTGGTTAACAGCCACTGAAGCTTGAATTTGAGTTAAAATGAAGTTCAAATGCTCTGAAACTTTAAAACATCATTCCTACGCATATTTTAGAGTTGCCATGTGAATTTTAGCCACTTTAGTAACTCAGAAGCTTGAGTGTGCTCAATGACCCTCTAGGCTTTGAGCCAGCAAACCCTGAATTTAATGCTTGGTGAATTGAGTGACCAAATGAAGTCCACTAATTCGGAAATTCAAGCTGCTGTACCCTGAGCTTATCTGAAGTCTTCAGAATGAGTTACATCAGTTCTGAACATCTCTATGCAGTACTTGACCTGGAATTCCACAATCCTAGGATTTATGTGCCCTTGGCTTTGGAATTTGTTTATAATGTCTTCACTGTAACATTTGCAATTTTTTTATGGGTCAACACCCCTAAGATGAATGATGTGCGAAAGGCAGGGTTAAAGGAGGAGAATTTTGCTTCAGATGCTTGTCATGCTCTATGAGGCATGGTAGACAGTGTACCCCATCCAACTAGTGTTGGAAGCAATGGCATATCATTCGGGTTTGCCCTATAAAATACAACAGGTGGCTCGCCATTCTTCGTTGGCATTGAAAAGTACTCAATTGGTGGCATTGCTGAATTTTGAACATGTGCTATATACATAATTGGACTACATGTCTTGCTTATGTGAATGACAAGGCCCACTTGCGTCATCTTTGATGACTTTGTGGATAAGACCAACAAATTTGACCTTGATCACTAGAGGAGTTTGGTATCTATAAATTTGACCATTAGCATTTTTTTAGAATCTAATTTTTTGGCGAGTTGAGGTTTTTTGCTAAACTTTGGGTAGGTTTTTTTTCTATGGAAATGATGAAGGGCTCTGCTGAATCATCATTTATAGAAGATTTGCTTGCATTTGTTTAAGCTTTGTAGTCCTTTCTTGATACATTACTGCATCGGTGAAATGGACATCCTTGCCTTTGAATGGCTTTTCGTCTGCAAAAACGCCATGCACCTTACCCTCATTATCAATATATTTGAGGCATTGATGGAGAGTGGAAGGCACTATTGAATAGTCATGAAGGCATCGTCTTCCCAGGATGATATTGTAGCAAGCATGCATTTTCACCACATGCAAAATCACTTTTGAAGTTAGATCACCCAACTGGAGTCAAATTTGAATCTTGCTAATCGGGTCCTGAACTTCTCTATCATAGCCTTTGATTAAAGTTTTAGTATCAAAGAGCTTACTCACCGAGATGCCAAGTTCCTAAAGAGCTGTAATTGTGATAAGATTAAGGATTGATCTTGGATCAACTTGAACTCTCTAAACAGTATGTCCTTAATGTAGGCCGTGAAGTAGAGAGGCCTTTGTGCTTCATATCGTCTAATAGAATACCATCTTTTGTGAAGGAGATGGTAACCTTGAAGCATTGTGAATAGAAAGACATTTCATACATTGCTTCTAATGCCTCTTAAACTTCGCTTTGAGATAGTTCTTCTCTATCTAATGTACTTGTGCCACATGAGTTTGATTGTTGGCATTCGAAGCCATTAGAACTTGTAGGAAGTTATTATGAGTCTCCTTAAACATCTGACAAAGATAAAAAATGTGAAGTCGTGCAAGTATGTACTTGAGGTGTTTAATAACATCATACATGAACAGCTCTACATGAACAGCTCTGATGACCTTTCATTATCATTTGCTTTCAAAGAAGTTACATTTACATTTGAATTATTTCCCGAAGGATTTACATAAGAAGAAGAAGAAGGCCTACCATATTTGGCCTTATAGTTACAACTGGATCAAGTGTCATTATTTATTATGTTGTTTTGATCAACCTCTTAACGAATATCTCTTTTTATGGCATTAACTTCATTAAGATCATCTAAGAGTTGGCTATCTTATTCTAAGCTTGCCTCTTGATTTGTACTATCAGAAGTAGCTTGAGATGTTGAAGATTCATCAGCAGAGGTGCTAATGACTACCAAAGCAGGTGCTAATGGCATTTCTTCTTCTGAATTAGAAAGATTATATTGAACTTAGAAGACTTATTGAGGTATAGTAGGATTACTAATGCTAAGTACATTGTGCCACTCTTGTGAATCAAGCTCCTAGTTTGCTATGGGGACAATGAGTTGAGTGCTTAGTTCAGAACTCGGCTTTAGAGAAGTTAGCTCAACACTTAGTTTAGGAGAACCATTTGGTATTGAAGTCGCCACTTGGGAGCCAAAAGATGATCCTTGTTGTTATTGTTTCCAACCAAATTCAACTAAAGGCAAAGGATTTAGATGAATCTCTAGAGGTAGTGGAAAAGGAGGAGGATCACTCGACCAACTACTTGCACTCTATGCAAATCATAAATAGCCACTGACAGTGTGTTGAGACCATATTTGATGTTACGAATACCCATTTTAGGATCTACAGTTTGTTCAAAACACTCATCCTCATTAGAGGGGTATTCATCAGCAAAGTGATCATAGATCCACTGATCATCATCGAAGTTTGAGAAATCTAGCAAGTTTTCCTCAACATCCGAATTAAGAGGTGTACCATCCCCAAGATATCCTGTTGCAACTGGATATTACTAGTTCTTCCTCATCTTTTGAAATTTAAATGATGAAATTAGCCAAAGTGAAATGAGTTGACTTACTTAAAAGGTTCTTCTGAAGTAAAAGCTTCTGTCACCTTTTCTTTCTTTCCTTTTATTTGTTTTTTTTTTCGTTTGATCAAGTGGTTCTGGGTAGCTCTTTGCAAGTTCTTGTTTTGCCTTTTAGCATTCTTTCTTTCTACAGATGTGGGTTTGGTCTTAACCTTTTTCCAACCTTCATTATTTACAAAGCCTAGGTGAACCCACATTTCTTCTCCAAAGGAGGTCTTGACTGGTATCAAACCTTGTTCATTATGTGCTGCATTGACAATTCGGATCTCAACTGTCATTGGTTTTGGTCGAGAAGGTATCGCAACAGGTGCAAACTGTCCGAAAGGGATCATGTTGACTGAGGTTGAATCATATTTTCGGTCAAAAATGATCACACCATTCTTCTTCATCTCATTGATTTTTTATTTTAGAATGAAACTGTCTTTGAAAGGATGTAAAACCATATGGTGGTGTTTCACAATAATTAGGATCATTGACACGACTCACCTATTTAGGTTTCTTCATTAGTGCAAGTTCAATTTTTTTGTTGTCAATCAATGATCGGAAGATCACTTCAATTTCGCCATTAAAGGGATACTTAGTTTTCTTCCTTTACTCATATTCCTTTTTTGGTAGTTTGATCACTCTCTATGTTTTAAGGCTTTTGAGGAGGTTTGGAGCTTTGCACATTGAAAACCTCCTACTTCTTCTTTGATTTTGCTGAAGAATAAGAAGAAGATGGCTATGTTCTTCGAGAATTTGCCTTTTTTACTAATATCTTTGAGAGTCAATTTTGGATTAACTGTAACCTCTACTAATAGAGCTAGAGACTTAGTTTTATGACTAAGTATAATAGCCTTGACTTCTAGTCCCAAATTGGTTTACACATTTCAATTATTGCCCTTTGAGATGGTTGTTTTAAGCACCTATAGGATAATGCTCCCCATCTGTTGATGAAGGCCTAAGTAGTTTTATTATCTCCCTGCCTTGTGCTGCTAAGATAGCAAAGGTGATCGTTTGATCCTCCTAGAAGTGGAGTAAGAACTTTTCTTCTGTGATTGGCCATGTCATGAAAGAGAGTTCTAGTAACTACTTTTACCAATCAAATGCGACCCCTTTCATTGTGCTAACAAATAGTCTGATTTTCAATGCATCTAATTCTAGAAAACTTCTAATAACTGATTTGAAATACACAATGTGTTGATGAGCTGACCCAAAATATGGCTGGAAAGTAGGAAGCTTATAGTCTAGTGGAAATGGAATAAGATCAAACTCTAGAGGGTGCTTTGGTGTGATACCCTTCTTTTTCATTCTAGTTTCCACCTTTGACTTTGTCAATATTTCTTAAACCTCCTTGAAGGTTACATGCTTTGCAGGATCTATATGAAAACGCAGAATTAATGAATGATCTCTAGAGAAACCCGCAACCATCATCTTGTCTATCAAGGATTTGATTTGAGCCATGAGCAGATCAATCTTAGTTACATTCTTCTTGATCATTACTTGTTCTTTTCTATTGGCGAAAAGAGGATTCGACTAAGTCTCAACTAGACCACCTAGCTTATCCATTAGGATTTGCAAATGTGGAGTTATATGATGGATCTTGGCACCTTGTTGCTTTACAGCATCACTGACATTATTGTCTTCATTTTCTTCAGCTTCTTCTTCTCCTACATCTTCTTCACCATCGGCATCATCTTTCCATCTTCATTAGTTCCACTCCTCTTAGCCATAAACATTGTGTACTGATAGGGATAGGACGATGTCAATGCCTAAGGAGTAGACAAGTTGTCTTCTGTATCGAAGACTATGATAAAATCACCTTCAGAGTTAGTCTCGACATGACCTTCAGAAGTCTTCCTGGATGAGAGTTTGAATAAGACCCTTGTGATTAAGCCCTAGCCATACTTCGAGTGAGTCTATGAGCAGTGGCCCGACCATGTAAGACAAGGTCAAGTCAAGATGATCTTCTGTGACCACCCATCTTTAAGCGTTTTTGCACTGAGAAAACTTCTGAATCTGCTCCTTGTAACAAGTAAAGGCTTTTTTTTTTAATTTGGCTAGCCAGTCTGGCCACCAAGGTTTGGTTTTTGAATATAGTCACCATTGGCCTGGAAATGCCAATGACTCGTTCCCAATCCATCGGATTGGAGGCAGGAAACGAGATAATGTCAAAAACATCTCTTTTGCTCTATTTCCTTCGCTCCTTCTTTTGTTGGAGCGTATTTTTGAATTGAGAGAGATCAGTCACATTGTTAATGACCAATCGCTCAACTTCCTTCTAGCGTTCAACATGCACCAAACGCTGAGGTGAGGATGGTGGAGTAGGCATTATAATGATTGATGATAGATGCCTTCTTTGAACTTTTGCCCTCCTTTTGAGTTAGAGGCTAGAAAGTGTTGTCTTCAAGTGAGGCCAAGGGTTGGTTTTCAGCCTTCCTTGGTTTTGAAGTACGTGGTTGTGGTGACTACTTGTTGCAACCTGGAATGGACACATCCTTCTGGGCCTTCTTGTGTATAAGGAACTGCTAGCTTGAAGCAATTGATTGTTAATGACCGAATGTTTAGGTCGAGTTGATGTTGACATTGGGCCCTGAGTAGCCATAACATGCTGCTTGCTTGGAACTATTGAGTTTTGATCTGTGAGTCAGACCTTTCTTACCCCTTGATGAGGCTTGATGATGTGAAGACTGCTCCCTTTGCTACCTCCTGGTTGCATCTAGGGTTTAGGTTCCTCCTAAACCTTAGTAAAGATCCCAAAAGGTTATGGGCATATTTGGAAACCTAAGGTTTGAGAAATTCAGTTTTCTTGATAGGCCTCAGGGTCACTGATAACCCACTCAAACTGGAGGAAACAGTTGAACTCATGAGAATGGAGAGCCTCTGAAAGACTGAGACCCTTAATGCAAGAGTAAAGGGGTCAGTCTGGGCTAGCGTAGGAGTTCTTGCATAGGGATTAGTTTAGGTCATGGAGATTTTGAACAATCTCTCCTTTGCTTCATCAAAAGTAATGATTAATCTATTTTTATTTTCTGCAAAACAAGCCCAAAAGACTGTATCAATCTTACAACCAACATGACTACCTCTTAGGATAGCCGAAATGATTTATGAATGCTTTTTGAACCAACATGGTTTGTTGGATCTCCTTAACATGGTTTGTTGGATCTCCTTATTAGGCAAATTGAAATGGTCAAAATAGGCATAAACTCAATCTCATTGGGCCATATAACTAGTCCTAGCTACCAAAATTTTTGCAGCATTTCGCGACTACGCTGTTAGACTTATGAGCAATAAAGAGTATATAAACTCAATCTCATTGTGCTATGTTGACCAATCCAAGCTACCAGAATTTCAGTAGCATTTTGGGACTATATAGTCAGGTTATAAGTGAGAGAGAGTTTTGGATCCAATAAAAGGAAAGGGCACACAGGATCAAGCCTACACCACTATCACAATGATCACACGAGATCCATCGGTGCAAGACTTTGGGCAATGCATAACTGCAAATGTTGTTGTTCTTATGACTGATTTAATATGAATATTTGAAGGTCTTATAAACGAACAGGTCATCCTACAGCCAATAATGTAAAGCCTTTGGACCAAATCAACACTATTTCATTTAGTACAAGGGTGTTGATTTAGTCTGTGCACATCAAGGTGTGAGGTTCCTTCATGTAAGTTAATGAGTTCACGCACTTCAAGGTGCAAAGTCCCGCCATGGATGACCCAAAAACCCTCAAAGACACCATAGGTCTTGAACAGGGTGTCTTCAGAATCAAACAAGCTCAACCAAGGTCCAAACAGGTCAGTGATCGTGGACCCATGGTCACTAATTTATTTGCATAGAACCCTACTATCACAGCCATTTTTACATAGTGGCTCATAGTCACAAGCCATTTTACACAACAGCTCTCGGTCATACGCTCAAAATAGCATTTTCTCAACATATTTTCATGTCTTTAGGCCTAGTTTGATCACAAAGTAGAGCAAAAACACCTCCCACAAACAGCGCCAATTTTCTAATGTGTGTGAAATGATGATGAATACAAATTAATTGAGTCCAACATTCACACATTGAAACACAGAAGAATGAGAATAAAATTACAGATCATCATTAAATTCCATTTAGTTTACATGGGTTCAGTGCTCTGACCTCGAGGATACAGATTGTTTACATGTTTTTGAAATTTATAGTCCCTCTCTTTGGTCTTAGATGTGATCCAAACTAAGGAAAATTGGGAAATATACATGAAAAGGGAAAAAATTCTGAAAGACGAATAAGATGAGGGCGGTCACTAACAAACAATGGCTGAATTGGCCACTATTTTCTTCTGTTTCTTCCCTGTTTGATTTTGCAATACTTCCAAGGTCCTGAAACTGGTACTTTTGGGTTTTCAGAGTCATTAATGACAACTAAGAGTGCCAAATTCAATCTTAGAGCAATTTATGATCTTTGTTAATCACCACTTTAATTTTATGGATTGTGAAAGGTTACTTTTGTGCAAGCAAATATGGCCAAAGTTGTGTTATTCTGGTCCTATGACTTTCAAGGAGTAGAATGAGACCTAAGAAGGTTTGTTCACAACTTGGAGATAGCCTAAAACCCTTCAAGTGGGAGAACAAAGAAAAGCATAGTTCCACTACAAGAAAATACACTTTCTACAATGAAATTTAGAGACAATCAAAGTCATTCATCCCTAAATATTAACTTTTGCATGATGAATTTAATAATTCATCTCCAAATGTTATCCTCGTGAATTTCCGCCCTCGGATTAAATTCGCACCATAGTTTTTTTGTTTAATGACAAACACAGTTCATCATTAAAGTAAAGCGACGTACTTTCACTCATAGGCAAATCTGTAATTAGTTTAACAGCTACTGTTTGGCACAAAACATAGAAAAAAAGGCCCTACAAGGGTTTTTATTTTGGGTTTTCTGCTTCCCTCCCTGAAAAACCCTCTTTTCTGTTTTCTCATCCCTGCTTCCAAATCTCTGTATCCCTTCTCATTCCCATTTGCTGGTTCCCATCTGCTCAGCAGTACCCCTAACTACCCCTCTTTGCTCACTCGCACCACTGCTCGCTCCCATCCAGTTGGCGGCACACACAACTGCAAGGCCTTTGCCAATCACCCCTCTCTACTCGCTCCCATATGCTGTCTCCTTACCAATCGGTGGCACCCCCAACTGCAGGGCCTCTGCCAACCACCCCTCTCTACTCTGATCCCCGTTGCCAACCACCCCTCTCTGCCAATCATTAAAAAACCCCTAAACCATAAAAGCCTAACCTTACCATTCAACAAAAACAACTCAATCGTAAAAGCCACAACCCACCATCATCCTGAAACCATATAGTTGAGGATGAGGACAATCTGCTTGTTATATGGTATGTCTACTTGATTGATGATTGAGGTGGAGCTTTAAATTTGTGATTTTTTATCATTTCCTTTTGTGATCAAGAAGTCTTGGAATCTTGGATTGGATGAATTTGGGATTGGTTTTCCCCATCTAAAAAAAATTGCAGTGGGCTTTAATTCATGGTTTTGCTATATGTCCCCTCACTGTATGTTTCCAGGGATGGATGTGAATGGGTAAACAATGGAGTTTGTGTAGGTAAACCCCTCTAGCCATTTTAGTTTCCCCCCACAGCCCTACCAAAGTGGGCAGTGTCAGCTGAGGAAGATTTCAACAGATCTAAGTGCCCACCTTAGTACTTAATGCTGTTGCCGATCGAAAAGGTTTATTGGCACAGAATCCTTGAAGGCTACACTCTCTGGCATGGAGTATACTAATTTCCACCCTCTACAATGCATCTTGAACCCTATCAATATGTCCCCTATAACAGAACCATAAATCCATCCAATCTGTATTGAAGAAAGGCATCAAGTCTTTTCTATAAGGCTTTTGTGTGCAAGTATAGCATGTAGTGACTAGTAGTAGTAGCTATAGTAGCAGTAGTAGTATTAGCACTAACAGCAAGAGAAAGTAGTACCATTATCTGAAATTGAAGTAATGGAAGAAGTTTTAAAAGTTTGGAAGATAATCAAAGAACGATATAATCAGTGCTGTTGTATCAATTCCTTGAGGAATGCCACCTTCTTCCGTGAGTGTTGCTATGATGAAAACCAACAATTACCCAAACTGTTTCTCAAAGTTCTTCTGTAACATGAGTGCATCCTTTTGTTTGTACGAAAAAGTTTGGATTTTTGTTGGTTTTTTCGATCTTGAGTATTTCTTATGCTTTCTTGTTGTAAAGGATTTTAAGATGATTTCTATTTGTGCTTGATTTTGGCTTGAAGTTCTTCTATTTCAGATCTTTTCTTGATTTCAAGAGATGGGTTTTGTAGAATTCAGTTGTTTCTGAATGCCCATTGCCCCCATTTCCTTTTTGAAAACCCATTCGCTTGTTTCTAAACTAAGAGGCATTGCCCCATTTCCTTTTTGAAAACCCATGTGTTTGTTTCTAGACTAATGCCTCTTATCACTAGGGGAAGAGATTGTTCTTAGTGAAAATTTTCTACAGAATCACTTTGTTGATTCAAAGTGTACTAAATAATTATGGGTTTTGGGGCCTTTTTTTTTTTTTTAGAGATGTGTCCTGTAATCCAAGTAGATGTCCCATCAAGAAGTAGGGTAGGCCGAAGAAAACATTGATGGAGGTCATTAAATTAGATTTGAAGAAGTTTAACTTATATAAGGATTTGGCTCAAATTAGAATGGAATGAAGAAACAGAATTCATGTAGCCCACCCCAACATGGTTTGGATAAGGCTTTGATGATTATGATGATGATGATGATAGATGTGTCCTATAAAATATCTTGATAATTTATTTTATGAGAGATCATGGATTTTCAAGTGTACTTTTAGAAATTTCAACTTTTGTTTTTCCAAAAATACTTCTCTGTTTCATTACTAAGGTGTAGGTAATAGCATTTTATTTTTATAATTTTTTTTTGTTGAAGAAAGGTTCCTCTTATCTAATGAATTCAACCCAACTGCTATGAGCATATATATGAGGATATATATGAGAAATGGGGATGAACTACTCCCCCTATTTCAAATTCAATTTTTGTGTAGGTGGGCATGTGACCCAGGCTTCTTTAAAAAGTGATGTGGGAAATAGTACTTACCCCAAGAATTACTAGGTTGCTACTAAAAAAATGTATTTTTTGTTTCTATTGTCTATGACTCATATGGAGGAGGTTAATGAGAAAGCTGAAATTTGCCTTTAAATAATTAGAATGCGCCTAACAGTTTGAGACTTCCTTTCTTGAAAACCAATGGCAACAAATATTGGTTTGAATGAGTTGAAACACCAATCAAATTGTCCTTTCTAGAACCAGGTGAGTGGTGCGAACCGATGATTCAGCCATTTCAAATTCAACCCATTTTTCTTTTTCATAGATTGTGTTGTTACTTGTGAGCCACTTGTTAATTTTATGGGTATCATATATTTGATGGATTGCCTGCGTGCTGGTTTTTAATCAATCATTTTGTATTCATTTAAATCTAACCACTTGCAGATATTTTATAGGTGATGGGGATTGTAGACATATAGGGTTTGATATGGACATGTGTAGACATTTTAAGGTGAAGAAATCATACTTTGTTTGGAATTCTATTGGTTGCCTTGGTATCGCTGCTATAAGAGATCTTACCAAAGAGGTATGTTTCTTTATTATTCTGTAATTGGTTTTTATTCAATGGACAATTCAAACAAAAGAGTGTGTTTTTATAGTGATATGAAAATAATTCCAATGTGATGTCTAAGATGAATTGTCTTGGGGTAGGAGTTTTATATGAATTGCTGGGTGCAAACTTCTCAACTCCATGTTTCATTATTAGATACATATTGCATCCTTGTCCTTCATCTTGACCACCCATGAACTCTTGAGTGTGTTAATTGTTGCATGGAGACTGTATATATGGAATGAGAACATTGAGTATTTGTGAACTTTGACATGAACACTTCTCGCTGAAAGAAAATTTTGAAAGATTGCAACTTGCAAGGTTCAAAGTATTGAGGAAAGAAGTTTCAAGATGCTCAATTTATCAATATGTTGCAACTGTTAGTGATTTATCCAACCACTGATATGATATAAGCAAAATGCTAGTTAAGAGCTCCCAAAAGAATTGTGGCCTACGACAAGATAATTTTAATGTTTAGCCAAAACAA
Source organism: Sextonia rubra (assembly GCA_037013555.1). Lineage (NCBI taxonomy): Eukaryota > Viridiplantae > Streptophyta > Magnoliopsida > Laurales > Lauraceae > Sextonia > Sextonia rubra. The sequence continues at coordinate 75,670,682 of JASUAD010000001.1, forward strand.
CAAGGGTGTAGAAAATCAATAGAATTGATGACCATTAGTTTTTGAAACCTAAAATATTTATGAAACATCCACATGTTAGCAGTTTGAAATTAAAACTAAACTCTAGGTAAACATTCAAATACTTATTTAAGATTCCCAGCTCCTTTTTCTTCTCTTTGCATGAATTGTTCATGCCATTATCAACATGATTGTTAAAACATTCATAACCGAATCATTCAACAAAGCTTTCAAAATTTCACCAATGCACTTTTATGATAAAACAAAAAAATCCTTTAAATATTAATGCCAATTTCCAAATAAAGGCATCAAAGCATACTACACATGTGTCATTACATTACATCCATATGTGTGTAGTTGAAGGTGTTAGATTGCATGATATATGTCATCTAATATTAACATTGCTTGTTGTAGCAAACCAGTCATGGACAAGAGTTGGATGTCAATCAGGAATAGAATAAGTAGGGAGTATCGAGATGGGTTAAATCATTTATTCAGTTTGCAGAGGATAGTGTGGACTTGGATGGTAAGATTCATTGTCCATGCATTGACTACTTGAACTTTGAACATCATACAAGGAGAGTTGTGGAATTTCATTTGATCAGAAGAGGGTTTTCGTCTTCATACCACACGTGGTTACATTTAGTCAATTGTTCACATATAATATTTTTTTATTTTTGTTAGTTAATCAAGTTATTTTTCAAAAACAACTGGAAAAATATTGAGAATTAGAAACGGTTGCCCTATAATCATACTATGGTCCAAATCATTTACTTCCGCGATGTATAAGATGGTAATGTCTTCTTTCATTTCAAAAAATGTCTCATTAGCATGTGATCCTTAAACTAAACACTAACGTTTAAATTCTAATTGAATCAGGTTGCTGTGAATGAGGGGGAGGGGCTAAAAATTGTAGACTTCTATAAGGAGTCTTATCAGAGAAAATCTACGAATGATTGTATATCCCCACCTGTGCAGTGCATCATGTATGTATTGATCACGATAGTATGTAGATGTTTTAACTATATGTTGGAAGCTATAAACAATTTGTTACTAACTGTTTGATCAATTAAAAAATTATAGTCGAAGATGGAAAAGCAGAGCGAGGCGGCCTCGCAGCCAAGATCTGAAGAGGTCTCTCAAAAGGAGATTGCTAGGAAGGTGCTTGGTGAGAAAAGATGGTACATGGAAGGATACGGGATCAGTCCAAAACCTTCTTACTTCACAGTTGTTGCCGCTGAGACACGAGCTTGCTATGAGAGTATGGATGCCCTGTGAGCAGAGGTTAAGTCGTTGAGGGAATTAACTTAGAGCCAGTAGTAAGAACTAGAGATGTAGAAGAAAAAGTTCAAGGAGCTCAAGGCCATTATGAGGATGCATCTATCACAATTGAGACCCATTCCTCCTTCAACCTCAGATGGCTCACCGTTTGGAATTTCGAGAGGTAAGGCACTAGATTTCTTATAGTCTACCAAAGGTGAGTAGAATCCACCCTCTTATTAATAGAGTCTATTTATGCTAAGAGGAATACCAACATCTATTTTAAAATTATATATTATCCTCTTATGTGCTCACAAGGTGCTTCTTTATTTACTTATATAGGAGATGTCATTAGTAACATGTTAATCTCATTGGTTATATTGCATATGATCTAGTAGATACTTTATTGTTTGGATAGCCATGTTTTCTATGGACACTACACAAATGTGCCTCAAATCTTTTGTGTAGCATGTAGTGATTAAGACTAGTGATTCGATAGGTGAGCCTTTTTATAATGGTGAACCCAATTAAAAGGTCTCATGTTTTGAGAGGTCATTGATTTAGTGGCTTATCTGAGCATTATAATAGTATTGGTGGTGGTTCATATTAGGATTAAAGTTCATGGCTTTTGTGAGTTCTACTTTCTTGATCAGACTTATGACTGTCTTCTTTGTGAATCCACAATTTTTCATGCTCTTCTCATTGTGTAGTTTTTTGTGAAGAACTTGTTGTTTTCAGTGGATTATTACTTTTCTATGTTGCTTGAAATTGGATTACAATGATAGTTTTTTGACATAGAAAAGGCTAGGGTTATTATTATTTTCAAAAGTATTAGTGGCTAGCTATATGTAAATTTGCCCTTAAGATAACAAATAACTACTATATCTAATCTTGGAGAGTTCTGGATTATGCCCCATAGACAGAGCCACTCATCCACGTTGAGTAAGATTAGAATTTGATGATGCTAGGAAACTGTTGCCATGAATGATGTTGATGATGATGATGATGTTGGAAGGCAACAGCCAAGATCCCTAAATATTGTGCTCAGATTACTGTGAAAATAACTTTATATAATGATGATCCAAGAACCATACTTGTAAGGTCTTTCTGATTTGATCTCGGTCTTACAGCAACCCGAAAATCTTAAGACCTTCTACTATATTCCTCTATGCTCGAACATGCACTGAGGTGTGGGCCTTTTCTGTGAATTCTCCTTACTCTCAAAAACAAGATTTCTCTTGTGTGTTTTTCCTAGAGAGCAATAGCGCATATTTATAGGCTACAATAGGGACCTTAAGAAGGAAATAGGAGATAGGCTTTCTATGGAAACAGAAAACCCTAATTTGATCCAAATTAGAATCCTAAATCCATAAATTACAATTCAGTCTACTAAAGAATTATAATTGCACTCCTATCCTTATTCTCAAAATAATATTTCAAGCTTCTTGTTATTAAATGCTTATTAATCTTTCCACGTTAAGATTTTAGATATCCATCGATTAAATAATTACTGACACTTATATTTAATCGATATCTTTATAATTCTTTGAGACCTAACACTTAACTTATTTGATATGTCGGATGCAAAGTCCACCGCATGATTTGACATAATCAAAACTTATAAGCTTCATCAAGGGGATATCATCAATCCCTATCACGGGACGTGGATTCCGTCAATAAACTAATATACACTATATATGTAGTGCAGTCATCCAATTTATTAAGATTATTGACCCATAAAAGGTATCACTCCTTTGTAAATCAAAATGCCAAACACTAAATATATGCATCTATTATTTATATAGGGACTAAGAGTCCAAGCACTCATAATAACCATTTGGATGTTAATCATCTTATATAATCAGTATAAAGACAATAAACCCAAAAGTGGTCATGTTCAATACACACAAAGCGTACTAGCATAACAAGTCGAAACTATACCATTTTCTGCAGCTAAGACAAGCCTACTAAAACATCATGCCACAATTGTGCCAATGGTTTGTCCAACTCCATCTATATTGTAAACAACAATAACTTATATTCTATAAGAACTGACAAACAAGTCTGTCCTGCGTCAGCTGAACTCTACACACCAACTTGTCTACTTTGTAGAATAAAAGACACACTTATGCATAATAAATAATAATGCAACCATTTGCCCATACAAATTCTCATTAAGATAAAAAAGCAAACTTTACTAATAAGTAAATCAGTCAAAGACAAATACATAAAGTATCTTTTAGTATAAATTTTCAACAGATGATTGTAACCAAATGGACCAAATCCCCTCCCTTTGACTAGCAAAGTCTTAAAACAAGAAAATAGAAAAGAATTTGCTATAAATTCCATGATCCACAAGACACTCTTCTCAACTTCATCTCTAAATGGACACATGGCAAAGCCTCTGGCCACTAGCCATGTCATGATTCTAAGTGTTGAGGACCGCCTTCACTCCTACTATAATACTCTATCTTCACAATTCATGTAAAGCAAACAAAACCACAATTCAGTAATAGAGAAAAAAAAAAGAAAGGAGAACAAACATCTCCAACTATGAACTCTATTTGGAGCTCAAAAGCCACCACAAGTTTTTAAGAGCATCCATCTACAATAGCATCTACTTAAGTGCAATGAAAGTGAGATTAATCCCATTTATATTTATATACGTAGTGATTTCTTTCATCAAGCTATTCATTTTTGTTTCCATCTCAGATCTCATAACTGATTTGGTATATGAAATAAATGGCATATTTGTTGAAGTTGGAGCTTGGAAATTTTGTTGTCACTTGCACTGCACCTTATGGTTTCCATGTAAGGAACTGAGTAGCTAGGGCTTGCATTGGTGTTTGGATGGATAGGTGGTGATTCTGGTTCAATGGATGGGTCACATAAGGCAATGAAGGAGAAAAAAGACACATGGAAGGTGGGTATGATGTTTGATTGTAGGAGTAGGTTTGGTTTATATGGTCAATTTAGAATAATCACAAGGTGGGCTTATAAGCTGCCTTGCTTGGCCTTACGCTTGGGCTCAAATTATAAAATTCGTGTTCAGGATTGAGCTTAGGTTGATGAGTACCATACCTTCCTCGGTTAATAAACATGAACTTTCACATGAAATTGAGATGATTTAGACAACAAAAATGACAGGATTTTATCCTAAGCTGTTAGTTGCACAAGGTTAGGATAGGTGACATGATTGCTGATAGGAATAGCTGAAAGGCTCAGCTGATTATTAATGCTGATCTAAAGGTTTGATGTATGTCACCAAAATTTACAATGCAGGCTCATTTTGCCTCCAAATGTCATGCATCTAGACTTGACATTCCTCATTTTCCTCCAAATGTCATGCATTTGGCCTCAACATTCAAATGATAGATGATCAGTTCAATCAATATGAATTCTGACTTTCATCAATGTCATCTCACCTGATCGAGAATGCTCTATCTAAATATTTGACACATGTCACCAAAATATACAATGAGATGCCCACTTTCTTGCAAAGGTCATGCATCTAACTTGACATTCACATGATAGATGATCACTTTGATCCAAAGAGAAATTTCACTATCATCAATTCATGTCAGCAAAAATAATCTCATAATGGGAGATTTTGATCCAACTAATCTTCAAAAGATGACGACCTGAGGCGATTTCAAGTTTTCTTTGCTAAAATCAAATGGGGATTTGTGCTTTGAGCCTTAAGACATGCTCATTTTAGTTAAAAATCAGAGCAAACTAAGGGTATTGACTCACTTAGCCTATGAGCATCTCGGTCATTTTGTGTGGATTAAGCAGGACAACCAAATATGTTTAGTTTAACTCTTTTTAAGAGCATGCTTATGTTACCCATTTGAAGTCATCTTGATCTGTTAAATACACTATTTCTCCATTTCACAAAAAAAAAAAAAATCTCTATTCTCCTAGATTGCTATAACCTTTGCATGAAACCTTTCAGGTAGAGATCTAAGAACTTTGTGAATTACTCGATTTTAAGTATTTCTCCACCTAGGTTAAATCTAGAGTTGACAATGTCACTCAGCTTTGCATAGAGATCATCAAAGGTTTCATTGTCATCCGTCCTAAGTGTTTCAAAGGTAGTAGTAAGTCTTTTGATTTTAGATTACTTAACATGAACAGTACCCTCATGAGTTGTTTGTAAAAATCCCATGCCTGTTTTGTTGACACACAAGTAGAGATTTTATGAAACTCAGAAGAAGAAATACTATTTAAAATAGCATTGATAGCCTTACTATTGTAATTATCAGCCTATTTTTCTTCTTTAGTTCATTTATCCCTAGGTTTAGAATTAGTTTTTCCGTCAAATTGGACGAGTCTAGTATACCTGAATTCTACAAAGTTCCAGACATCTTCATCAATGGATTGAAGAAAAGCAGTCATACAGACCTTCTAATAGGTATAGTTTGTGTCATCTAACATAGGTGGCTTGGTAGTGGATGTCCTTTCCAATTGACTTTCATGGTAGAAATCTAATGGATTCACATGTCAAAAGGACAAAAAGAGAGTTCTTGTGTAAACTTGCTTTGATATCAATTGAGAAAATTAGAAACGACAAAGGGATCATGGCCAGATAAATTTCTAGTATGCAATTCAGATAACATAAACAATAAATAAAAGAGCTACATCAAATCAATCACCACATAAAGAAGAGACCAGATTTTTTACGGGGAATATCCTAGAACGGAAAAAACCACGGACCTATCCTTGGTCCAAGAAAAACCAAGCACTATGAGAAAACTAAACAGTTACAATGTATACTCATAGGCCCTTCCCGTTGGGCACAACCTAAGAATTGTAGTTCTTTTTCCCGACAATTTGCCGTTCACTATCCACCTGTACTTAAATCAACTCACCTTGATGCCCTCAAGATGCACAAATCTTCTACAAGAGAGTAGAAGAAGAATCTTTAGAAAAGAAGCTGTTGAACTTCAGATCAACCCTTCAAAGCTGCTCTTGAGAGAAAGAATTCTCCAATGGATTTCTACATTTTAGAATAGGGAGAAAAATACTTAGGGTTGACAAAAGATGCCTTCAAATAGGCCAATCGTGGCTTGTGTTGGGTATCCTATTTGGGTTGAAATAGGTAAATCAAGTTGAAATAGGAAAGGGAATTTTGCAAGGTTGGCTAAGAAAATTTGCAAGGTTGGGTAGATCGAGCTTCAATTCTGTTTTCAAATACTCAACCTTAGTTGACCAAGGTCGCATTCTGTCTCTAGTTTATTTGCTTCACAATTTTTGTTCAATTTCTTCACTTCATGTGCCTCGATGAAGATGCCCAGAAGAATAAAACTACAATCTAAATCTAAAAATATAAAATTACAACTCTATTTGGGCTTAAGTTTTGTTTGAAACCGAAGAATTTAGCAACAATCAAAATCCTAACACCCACTAAACCGATTTGATTAACCCTTATAAACTTATCCCATTTACACACATCACTTGGTGCCTCATGGCCTATACGCCCTCCCGCCCGATCCATTAACCATGCGCAAAACACAGGGAACATCCTTAACACGGAAAACAAACTCATATCCCTCTCATCTTCTCCTAGAAGGAGGTAAATGTCCTTTCATGTTTTTCAGTAAATGCAAGGGTAAAATGGTTAACAACAGAAAAAGGGTGAAGAGCAGGAACCCTTGCTTGTGGTTTTTTTAGGGAGCTTCTAAATACACACTGTTTTTCTCTCTTCTTACACCAGGATTTTAATTTTTTTTTTTACAGTTTTGCCCATATATGAAAGGACTAAAATGCCCTTGTCTCTTGCAACATTGGCCCATTATTTCTTTTCATACACACTCTTCCATCCTTCTTTCTTCTTTCCTCCAAGAGCATCTTTCTTCTTCCTTTTGCCCTCTTCCCTTTTACCTCTTCCATGTAAGAGAGCATCCCTAAGACCCTCCCCTTCCCTCTTCCACCTTCCTTCAAATAGAGCATCATTATCTAAGAGTACAAGTTGGCATTATCTTCCCTTCTCATTACTCCTTATGCTAGCAAACATCAATCAACACTCAAATAGTAATGGAGGAGGAGATTAATACTCAAATAGTTGTTTTCAATGAGAATGGCAATGACAAGGTGAGTTTGTTTGAAATTTATACATTCCTTTTCTTTTTTTTTTTTTTTTTTTTTTGAAAATTTTCTGCATTAGGTCGTGCTCTGTTCGGTCCTTGTAATCCAAACATATATATGTACGTTCGATCTGCAATGACCGAACACAATGCACATGTTCGGCCCCTAATGGCCGAACACAATAGATGTGTTTGACCATTAGAGGCCGAACACATCAGATGTGTTCGGCCAATAGGGGCCAAACATATTCTTTTTGTTCTGTCCTGAATGGCCGAACAGTTTTTGTATGTTCGGCCATTTAGGGCTGAACATAATATATGAGTTAACATTCCATTTCATTTCCATCTATAGGATGGTCCGTCTACACAATGCAGCCCAGTGACTGATGAATGTGTAATGGATTATACGAGTGAATTTACCACTCATGAGGTAAGGCACAAAGTTTAATAATTTTGTAAATTAATTGCATCCGTCAATATATAAAAATAAATGGTTTTATGTGTAGATATTCAAGAGCCGGGATGCTTTAATCAAGTGGGCTCGTGATGTTGGCAAGAGAAATGGTATTGTTGTTGTGATTAGGGCCTCAAATGCAGGTGAGGTTGGTGTAAAACCAAGAATTACCCTTGCATGTGAGAGATTTGGATATTATAATGCGTGCAAGTCCAATGACAAAGGGACTCCTAAAAAGAAGATCAAGCAAACAGGGACAAAGAAATGTGGATGCCCGTTCACATTAAAGGGCAAGAAGTTGGCTACAGGTGATGATTGGATGTTGGAAGTTATGTGTGGTGTTCATAATCACTCGGCTGCCGAGTATCTAAAAGGGCACTCATTTGCAGGGAGATTATCAAAGGAAGAGACGAAGTTGTTAATTGATCCGTCAAAGAGTATGGTTAGGCCAAAAGATATTTTGGTTACATTAAAACAAAGAAGTGAACTAAATGTAACAACATTGAAGACTATCTATAATGCACGTTATAGGCAGAAAGTCTCTGAACAGGGTGGGAGAAGTCAAATGCAACAACTCCTATGCAAATTGGCAGAGCATAAGTACATTGAATGGCATAGGAACTGTGATAAGACTGACACCCTCAGAGACATTTGTTGGACACACCCAACCAGCTTAGAATTGTTGCTTGCATTTCCACATGTCTTGATAATGGATTGCACGTAAAACCGGTATCGGCTGCCTCTCTTAGAGATTGTTGGAGTTACGTCCATAGAAATGACATTTTCCGTATGCTTTGCTTATCTCCAAGCTGAATGTGAAGATAATTATGCATGGGTGTTGAGAGTCTTGCATTCTATCATTGTTGACGCTAATTGTGTTTTTCCGGGAGTCATTGTCACCGACAGAGAGTTTGGGCTCATGAAGGCCATCGACAGTGTATTTCCGGAGAGTAATCATTTATTGTGTACTTGGCACATTAATAAGAATGTCTTGAGTAAATGTAAAAAGTTGTTTGAAACCAAGAAAATATGGGACAAGTTCAATATGAGTTGGAATATGGTGATGTCTACTTCCACAGAAGAAGAGTAAAATGAACTTTTTAGTAGGCTAAGTAAGGATTTCCATACTTATCCCGAAGCACTGCAGTATGTGAATGTGAAGAGCACATGGTTAGAACCATACAAGGAAAAATTTGTGTCTGCATGGGCAGATAATTGTTTACATTTGGGGAATACTACATTGAATAGGTAATGTGAATGTTTGTTATTGATTGAGTTACATTTATTATGTAATATTTCGATATGAGTTAATAACTTTTATTTTTTTTACAGGGCCGAGAGTTCACATGCATAGTTAAATAAACAACTTGGATCATGTCAAGGAGATCTTGAATCAAACTGGACAAAGATCCATATCTGCTCCAATTGCAACATACTAGTATAAAAGCATCATTTGAAAAAAGTAAAACAGTTGTGCAACACAATTTCAAGCCTTCTGATTTTAATGACCTTCACGGTAACATCTCAAAAAATGCACTGGATAAAATATTGTCAGAAAAAAAAAGAGCCGAACAAGTTGGAATTGATCCGATCTCATGCATGTGCATCCTTCATCGTACACATGGTTTACCTTGTGCACATGAGATTGGAGAATATGTTTATCAACAACGCCCAATTCCCCTCAGTTGCTACATCCACATTGGTGTAAGCTTGATATGTTGTCTAACAGTGCAATGAAGAGGCCTACTTTGGATCTTAAAGCGGCGTTGGTGTTAGTTGAAAGGGCTTTTAATGAGGGTGATCATACAAAGCAATTGCAAATGTTAAGGAAGTTAAGAGAGTTATATGAACCGGATAGTACTTTCTTAATAGAACCAAAAGTGAAATTAAAAGCTCGATGTTGCCCATCTGTTAAGGCTGATACATCAACCCGGCGTGATCCAAGTGCCTTTGAGATAACGCAATCTACACATGATAGTTACTCTCTTATATTTAACGAAGCAAAGGCTGTTCACAGCAAGGCAACTGTACATGATATAGTTAAGAAGAGAGGAAAGGCGAAGGTGCATCACACAAGATCACAGCCTACTATTTCTTACCGTGAGCAATTTCTAGATTGGATAAGATACTACATACGCGTCATAAAAGACATTGCAGCTGATGGCAACTGTGGCTTCAGAGCCATTGCAGGGCTACTTGGGCTAACCGAAGATGATTGGCCACGGGTTAGGAGAGATTTAATAAATGAATTACTTGCCCATTCAAAAGAGTATCAACAACTTTATGGGATTGAAAACAGAGTTCAGGAATTAATTGAGGCATTGTCATATTATGATAATTATCCCAGTTATTCCCATTGGATGACTATGCCAGACATGGGGCATATTATCGCATCTCATTATAATTTGGTATTATTTCACTTTAGCATGCGACAATGTCTTACCTTTCTGCCTCTTTGGTCTGTGCCACTGTCAAGAGTATCTCACAAGGAAATAGCGATTGGTTTTGTAAACAACAGTCACTTTGTTCAGGTCATTATTCCACCTTTTTAAAAAAAAACATTTTATTATTTCCATATGAATCTTCTAACTTCTGTTATGTTGCAGCTCTTCTTAGACCCAGGCCATCCAATTCCACCGATTGCGAGCAAGTGGCGTGAATTTCATCTTCCATGTGCAAATGAATGGGCAGCTGCATACACTGGTCGCATTAAGCATTTCAAAGAGCTTGTCAGTTCAAATATAGCAACAAGTGAAACAATAGAGTTTGGGTGAACTTATTGTAACACGTAACACATTTGGGATGTAACTAATATTGAATGTAACTCATTGTACTCATTTAGAAGATAATATGCAACTTTGATTAGTAGCAGTACAGTTGTTAATTTCATACATGAAATTTGTGAACTACTTACATACTTACTTCTATGTACAAAAAATAAAGAACCCCGTCTTAAACAAAAAACAACATCATGGACACATCAACCTCTATCACTCCTACTCCGGCATGTGTAAGTACTGGAAGTCCTATTGGGATCCCTCACAATTCGTTTCGTTGCGCCTCTTAAAGTAAAAGTCCCCTTAAGATATGGCGCATGCGATCAACATTAGCGTACATCCCCCGCGGGTCACAATAGAAGTCAGCTTCTATCAGTGGCTCAGCGATACTTAGTGCTTCTTGACAACGTTGCTCGTAACTTGTAGACGAGCTCGCCCCACTTGCCTCATTTCTTTGCCCCCACCTGGATCGATACCTTGGGTTTTGTACTATCCTCCATGATATCTGTGTGTACCAGCTCATATAATTAGGAACACAATCAGATGGAAATCTGACAGGCCGACTCCGGTTTGCGGGTGACAATACATGGTTCTCCCATCTTTGCCATTGCTGATCGACCCATTGATATGCAATTTGATATTGCTGAGCACTAAGACCTCGATGTGCCCGGTCTGGAGTCCATGGTGCTGGAGGAATAGTCTGCAGTCTTCCAAATTGCCTTAACACTCTCTCTGGGTGATACAGTTCTATAACCTCCAAACACCTAATACATCCAGAGTAGAATGCAAAATTATATTATGGATGTTGTTGCCTTGAATTACGATATGGATCCCAAGTAACCTACTTTAATTTACATAGATCTTTAGTAGCACATAAATACAAGAATGCAGAATAATTTGAAATTACTACTAGTGAGAAACGCAATACCTTATCATTGCCCATTTCGTCAATAATTTCTAGTAATGATTGAAGGCGGCCATCTTTATTTGACTCTATGCTCGGTTGCCACAATAATGCTCAAGGGTCATGTTGAATGTACATGAGATTTGGGTTATGAGCAAAACATGGAAAATGCTCATATATCCATGCTTCTAGGAGTGATAGATACCCGGCTATTTGTTTCACTTCATACCGATAGCGAACCCCAAATGCCGATAAAGATAGGCCAAAGTAGCAGCACCCCATGCATATGAAGCCACACCATCAACATCCATGAGGAAGTGAAGATAAATGACCGAAACGCGTGTGCCACTTTTGTCACTAAACAGTGTACACCCAAATATATATAGCAAATAAGCTCTCACTACCCGGTCAATGGCTGCTTCTCCATCAGAATCTATCACTGCATCAAACTTATTCTTTAGCTACTCCAACCTTACTGAATGACCCCGCACCTGTGCAAGCTCATCATGCGCCTCCAAACGTCGAACTCCTAATGCTCGGTGTAATAACTCTTTAGCTTCAGAAAATCTAAAATCATTATTATATGAAACAGTTATCCCCGTCACTAGGATCCCAAGAATGGTGGCAACATCATCTAACGTGATGGTCATCTCTCTAAAAGGCATGTGGAATGTATTTGTCTCTGGATGCCAACTTTCTACAAACGCTGACACAAGGCTCTTATCAACAGATTTGTAAGAAGTCCTGATCAACGGTGCTAGACCAGATCTATCAATCTTCTGTCTAAATAAATCGGACTCATTTAGATACCACATCCTTACTTTTTGCCCATGACTCAAACACTTGAGCGGAAGACGGTCCTGAAAATATGCATATACATTAAAAATGAAATAAGAGATCACATTTATATGGAAAATATATAAAACATACCTCTCCTTTCCAAATAAAATTTGCAACATGTGTTTGAAAACTCTTCAAGACGGAAGGGTCAATCGGCCCAACCATTTCTTCTCCATTATCTTCTTCATCCTCTTCCACCTCCTCATCTTCATTCTTTTCGAAGTCCGGGACTTTCGGTTGTTCTGGCTCTTCAATAATAGGCTCTTCAACGCATTGACGATGCCTTCTTTCAGAAGCTGTTGGACAAGCTCTAGAACTACTAGCCATATTTGCAAGTAATTCAATCAGTTGTTAGTTGAGTGGGGTTACAGTGTAATCATTGTGTTCAGCCCTGTATGACCGAACACACTCAATGTGTTCGGCCATACAGGATCGAACCTATTTAATATGGTTCAGCCATTGATGGCCGAACACAATATGCATGTTCGGCCAATAGTGGCCGAACACCTGTCATATGTTCGGCCCTGTGTGGCCAAACACTGTGATGTTGTTCGGCCACACGAGGCCGAACAATATGCACTGTGTTTGGCCATGTAGTGCCGAACATGGCGACGGGATGGAACGGCTTGCATGAGCACACAACGGAATGGAGGTAAAAATATATTCTACTATCACAATCTAAACATGCAAGAACCCATTGTAATGAATAATATGTGGAGAAGAGAAGAGAATACCTTAAAGAAGAGAATACCTTTGAAAATGGTGGAGAAGAGAATGTAGAACAATTGTGGCAATGGTGGAGAAGAGATGAAAGCCTACCTTCAAGATTGGAGAAGAACCCTTGGGGAAAAAAGGGGAATGGAAAGAGGGATTTTTGGTGTAGAGAAAGAGGAATTTGGCTGGGTGGGGGTATAATATGTAAATGTAGTGTATATAAAGAGAAGAAAACTAAACCCCCTCACTTACTTCATTGTGTAAGAAGAGAAGTGGTGTAAGAAGAGATAAATTCAGTGTATGTTTAGCAAGGCCCTTTTTTATCTTGACCGTTAGTCAAGCGATGTTACAGTAAAAACAAAAAAAAAAAAAAAAAAAAAAAAAGAGGAGACGTTTTGAGGTTTCTTAGAAACAGAGGAGCCGTTTTGTAAAAAATTCAAAAAAAAAAAAAAAAAGGTGGGGAGCACGAGGGAGTGCTGAAAAAGGTCATTCGGCCCATTTTGAGCCTACGAACGTAGGAGTATGTACAGGCTGCAGGTGTACCGTGAATAAGAGAAATGCAGCCTTCCGAGGCCCAACTACTACATCACATCGATAATCATCATCTTCTCTTCTATATGAATCTCCAGCCTTCCGAAGCCCAACTGCTACATCACATCGATGATCATCATCTTCTCTTCTACATGAATCTCCTCCTCCTCAAGTGACTCCAGTTTCCACTTACCCAAATGGAAAATCCACTTTGCTACGGTAGTTACCATTCTTGTTCTTCTTTGTTTTCTGCTAACTTCCTTTTTAATTCGCCCCATTTGGATCTAACCCAAATTGGAATTAGGGGTATCGGTTTTGGGCTATGGGGGATCGTCGTGGGAGTTGGGGTTGGTTCGGGTTTCAGGGATTGGATTTGCTAGGGGCTGCTTGTTTGACGCGTATTGAATTTCACGAAATTCTGAGTAATGCTTGCTCTCGAAGGGGCTAATCTTGAGGGAGGAAATGTCACTATTAAGAAAGGCCATCAAGGAGTCTCCTCTTTGTTATTGGATAAAACAAATTCTAGGATTGTGAATGTCCGATTGACATCCCCCACCTTGGTTCCTTCATTGTTCACATTTTCATGTTCCTTTCTTAGAACCCACTTTATTATGAGTCACTAGGAATTCAACGCTTAGTACGCAAATGGGCCCTAAGTTATTTTAGTGCTGTAGAACTAAATGTACACACATCAGATCTGGTATGTACTAGGTTACTTAGTTGTATACGTGGAATTTCAGGCTGTGTTTGTATTTCTGCGAAAAATTGATGCGAATGGATGTTCTTAAGAAAAAATTGTAAAGGTTTGAGCTGAAAATTTTCACTTAGGGAATTGTTTTTGGGAAAGATGGATGCCTGGAACACTGAGTAGCACTGCTTATTACTTGTTGCAGAGCAGTACATACACCATTTTGTGTTTGCCAGATATCCGAGCTCACTATTCTACAATGCTTTAGCATTGGAACAATCTGACTATAAGTTGAGCTTATGAAATTTATTTGCTTCAATGCTCACTTTTGTATCGACAGCTATTATGGCCGGCGATGTGCTAATATCGGCATTTATTATTCCGTGGGTTTTGCATTCAGAAACGTTGATACATGTATGCACATTATGCTTCATTGGAATGGAAATTGTCAGTTGTATTTGTTTGTAAGTGCATGATGCATTGCGTGTTCTTATATTCATTTTTATGACTCTTGTCAGCAGATGGAGCAAAGACTGAAGTTTCTCTGTGTTTAACTGATAGACTGTATAATGTCTTCTCAAATGGGCTTCCATTTGCAGCACCTGTATCCAATTTAAGGACAAATGAATCAGAACTGGTATGCATTATTTCTTTGGAGAGATGGCTGATGCATGAAGAACTAATGTGTGTACCTTACGGGTTCATTAATATGTATCAAAGTGTTTGGAAAAGAAATGGTAGCACCGTTTTTATTCCTTTCCCACCTTTAATTGGCAACAGTAGCAGTGGCTACTGGCTAGTATTCATCTGGTTGAATAAATTGGAAAAGCAGTATTTAGTATTACACCTACTGTCATTTCTAGTTCTGCAATCCCGGTGCACATGCGAGCAATGACCATCCTTGTTAAGAAATATTAGATACATCCAGTTACACCATAAGACATGCAAACTTCTTCCTTTCATTCACATTCTTTCATGCTTTCTATTATAGGTTCGAGGTGTTTTGCAAATGCTACAAGGATTCTCCAGTTCTTTCTTCAATTGGAATGACAGCAAGCAAACTTTTCGCATAAAAAACGGTATAAATGTCGCTCATCTTTCACAGACGAGTCTTAGTGGCATTCTCAGTCAGTTTGTATATTCTGCGACATGTTTAAAGCTGGTAGAGGTTTTTGTAAAGAAGGTTGAGATCTCTTCTGTAAGATCTCCCACATTGAAGGCTTTTGCAAATTCCGTTTCTGTATGGCTTAAGGTATCCGAATTCTCTCATAATATCTGTTGAAAATTATCAAAAAATTGTTTTCTGCTAATCAGACGTACTTTATTATTTATTTTTAAAATTTTCTTCTTGTTGGAAAGAGGTTGCGCAATGTTGCCTTAAGAGAGGAAATGAAGTCAGCTGAGACTGATGATAAAAATACTTTCACACTCTTGGGACTGGCAAGCACTCTATCAAGGTTCTCTCTTTGATTTGATCCATCAATTTATTGAAGAAGTTTCATGGTACCTTCTGTTCTGATTTGTGTAGATTAATTGTAGTCAGTGTTTACTGTATTGAGTATGAGGTATGGTATTGGTAGTATGAGTTATGATATTGAAGATTACAACTTTAGGGCTTTGTATCCTAACCCTCACCACTGTGAGGTGTCATCATCGACAATCACTTTGTATAAAATCATATTCTTTGCGTCCCAAGTGGATCAGGACATGCTTTGTTTTGCATTTCTTCATATTTCTGTTTGAGGATTACTCACATTGGCCCGCAAAATATTTTTTTTCAACTTTTTTCTCAAATTTTATTATGGACATGATATATTTGTGCACATTTGATGTCAAAGTTGCAACTGGTTCAATAATTTTGGTAAATTCGATGGTTGTTTGAAAGAAGTATGGACACGGACACGGACATGGGACATAAATATGACACGACATGGACACGCCGACATGGCATTTTTCAAAAAAGTAGGACACGGACACGTTAATAATATATATTTATTTATATATATAAGGCTTTGATGATGATGAATCATATACTAAAAAAATAATATCATTTTAACTTTTTAGTTAATTTAGCAATTAAAAAATAAAAATTCAAGTACCAACTAATAAACATATCAATTTACAACTATCAATACAACACTAAAACATAATTCATAATCATTAAACATAAAATATCCTTAGTTTCATAAAATCCATACAAAGAAAAAGGAGGATTATCTTTTTCCCCTCTCTAAGAAAAAAAAAAAAGCAAAAAAGAAGCCAATCTTGAGGCCTATTCTTTAGTGAAAGATTTATTTGTCTTTTGCTTGTGATATGATTAATATTAACAATCATACATTTTTTTATAGTATAAAATTGTCATATATCAAGTCTATAAGTTTTAGTAACCACATGTTAACAAGTGTCCAAGAAATACCAGTCACATGTTTATTTTTTAGTCATAGACATGAGCTAAGAATTGTAGGACACGTCGCAAAAAGAGTGTCGGATAGGTGTTTGAAATTAAGGTTTTTAGTTCTTAATTAAGGACATGGCTAAAATAGTATTGGATACGTGTCCAAAGAGTGTCAGTGTTCGACATGGATACGTCACTTTCTTAGAAGTGTCCATGCTTCTTAGGTTTTTTGTTACATTTTGCACTTTTTTTTTAATTTTTTGTCTTTTTTTTTCATTGATCAATAAAGGCAAATAACCTAAAGCTTACAAGAAACCCAAATGTGGAAGCAGGCCACCAATCAAGGAGCTATCCACTCCCTGTTTTGCTAAACTGTCCGCCAGACTTTTAGTTGATGTAGGAGCATGACAAAACCCTTCAAGAATCTGAGATACAAATATCTTGAGATTGTTAAAAGAAAACTGAAGCTTCCAAGGTTTTGGACCAGGACCAACATCTAGTTAATAGCATTCAAGAAATCACTCCCCACCACGAGCTGCCCTTGGAAAGAACTGGAAAAGATCAACAAAGCTTCAAGAATCAACAATACTTTATCTTCATTAGAGACTCTCACGCCTACAGGATTAGAAAGCATTACCAACACATTCCTCTACTGTTGTTTTGAAGCCCGTCCAATACCAGCAGTGGTCCACGAAACCAGTTTCCCCTTCTTAACGATACCACATGACATGCACATTTCCTAGTTAAACAATAAATCATCCACCTTCAAGTCTTTGAACTCCTTTCTAACCGAAACCCACTTTGCAATCCTAAAGTTGACCACTGAAGTAATTTTCGTAACTGAAGAAAAAGCGCCCCTGGAAATCCTGTTCATTCCTTTCCTTAACCATTCACTTTGCATTTGTGGCATTGCAGAAATCCAAAATTGGATCAGATGGTCAACTATTGGGGACATCCATGATGCAAAATTCTTCGTTCCACCTAACTCAGTTTCATATTCCGATGCCATCCAAAATGCATGGCAGAATGGTTGCCATGGAATCTACCTCACTGTTTAAATTGACTGCAATATGGAGTCCATCTAGAGGTATCCTTGGTCTATTATGTTTGTTCCCATTGTATTTCTACTCTTTCCAGATGCTATATTTAATTCTTTTTTCTCCTTTTCATTTCTTTGTTAATAAGAATTTGAATGCTAGTTACCTCCAAACACATTTTTTTACTTGTAAGGACCGACTACCTCTTCTTTGATCAGTTGAGTACCTAATACCTAATACCTACAATTCTTGCTTACTGTTTTCACTTTTTTTTTTGTGGGATATGTTTCCGATTGTCACATTCATTTATGCTTATGGATAAATGTCTAGTAAAATAATGCAAAATAAGGCAAATGAGGCATTTGACTTATCCATATCTTTCTTGTCCACTTAATAGTCTGGCAGAGGCAACTATGTTTTGAACTTCATATTATCTACTCATTCATGTTCTATCTTTTCTTTTATGATGGAGTGAGTAATCTTCTTCATTGTGACAAGCACTTTACATAACCTGATCTTGTTCCTTCTCAGCTATTTTACCTTTTTACAATTTTAGTTTTTTTTTCTGATATTCTCCTTGAAAATTTGCAGTCTTTGCTGTGGGGCAGAATTTTTATTGCAAGCAGTGCAGGGAGCAATCCCTGAAGTCTATTTGGATCCTGCAGCTGCTGTTCCAGCTAGCGAGATGGCAGTTCACATCCTTGACCATCTTTACATGAACTTGAATGAAGTTTGTCTCGTGCAAGGTGGCGAGGTCGAAGAAAAACTCTTCTTCATACATATGGGATATATTCGTTAATAGTTATCTGGAATATGTGATTCTAATTCTAAGTGGTCTGCTAATTTCAGGAGGAAGCCTACCATATGCTACTAGTTCTATTTATAGGAAGTTTACTCCCATATGTAGAGGGGCTTGATTCATGGCTATATGATGGAACTCTAGATGATCCATATGAGGAGGTGATTGTAGTCTCAGTGCTTTTTATGGTACATTATTTGGACACACACTGAATTGATGTGGTTGTGGATGTACCCCAAAACATGAGCAATTTGGGCATTTGGCATTTTGCTGTGCATTTTGGGTGGTAAGAAATTTATTTCTAGGTGGGTTGCTGTTTTTGTCCACAATTTTCATCATTACTGTCCTAATTGATTTAGATGGGATAAGCCTTTGACAATGTCGTTGTTGCCACTGTGGAATGTTAAAAATATGGTATCCAGTCCTTAGTTGTTGCTCAGCGGGTTAGCCCGGAATGATTTTCATTTTTGTGCCACCCTGAACGCACAGCAGAATGAATAACCATCATTCTATTTAAGTATTTTGATTATTGTGGTTCAGGTGAATCCAAACGCTCCCTAAAGCAATTTATGTTTACAAGTTTCTTTAAATTTAATAGTTCATTTTCTTTAACTAGACGATTCTCATCTAGTAACTTCTGCTTACTCATTAATGCCAACACTTTGAAGGCCATACTATTTTATACCAACTTTTCCTTTCTGTGATTTGTTTCCCTTCCAGCTGTTCTTTTATGCCAATGATGCAATTGCTATTGATCAGCCAGCATTTTGGGAGAAGAGTTATCTTTTGAGAGTGCTGAGATCCCGAAACCCTGGTCTGTGGGCACCACCAGTTGCTGCTGATGGAGAATCTATGAAAAATGACATGAGAGAGACAGGTGGGAGGGAGCCTATCCTTCCATTGAGCTCCATAAAGAGGAAAGATCAGACTGATTTAGACATAGTCTGCCCTCTGTTTATTAAGGACATAGCCAAGGCTATTGTATCTGCAGGGAAATCATTGCAGCTGATGCGACATGTCCTGGTGGAGTCTGCAGTGACACTTGACAAAGGTGATGGCTGTGAGAATCGTGCTTCTGACCCACCAAAAAATTCTGCATTTGACTCTCAGTCAACTGCCCATATTAGATGTACAGTCGATCACGACCATTGTTTTGATAACGAATCAGCTCCTCATGGAAGGCAGATGCATCATGTGCAGAGCATGGGAGGCTTAACTTTGTCTGAGGTTTTCTGTGTATCATTGGCAGGTCTAATAGGTGACAGAACCCACATATTTAAATACTTCAAAAACGATTATCCATGGACCCTTGAGATTGCCCAAATCTGTGAATCTTATATTGAAACACAGAAGGTAGCCAAAAAAATTAGCATGTCCATACCATCTTCAATGGCCTTGGAGAAAATTTGGTGTAACTTTTTGGTTGACACAATGTTACAGAAAGCCAGTCAGATGGGTACTGAAAAGGGAAAAACCAATTTGAAGGATGTGATTAAGGGTTCAGGTTGCTTTGATGAGAAGAACGAAGTGAATGAGGTTGCAGATTTTGATGCCCGAAAGTGCATAACGAGTGGTATTGGTGATATGGATGGACCACTTCTTGTTAGAACCTTCTGGCCTGAAAATCCAGCCATTACTGTATCCAAGGAGATCCTTAATGACACATCTTGCAATAAATTGAATTTGTCTCAAAATTTCTGCCTCCCCTCTTTAAATGATGAAAATCTGCGAGAGGCCATATTTGGTAGAAATCATGCAAGTCATGGTAAGGAGATGAATGTGGCCAAAGAAATGTTTCCTGAATGCATGGGGACAAACTATGCGCATGCCTTTCTGTATGGAGAATCTGAGCATCTTCGATTGAGGGATGATATGAGGACTATGGAAGTTTTGTTTCCATTTCCAACTCTCCTTCCATGTTTTGAGGTATGATTTTGTTCTTTCTTGAAACATTTATTTAGGTTGCGTTTGTATAATTGCATGTACTCCAAATAGCTACCCTTTATAAATTGCTATACCAGTATGGACTGTTATCACTGCTGCAGTATGTTTTTGCGTGGTTCAGAGATCTGAAATCATAAAATCACATGAGCTGGGTTACTGTTTTTTCATTCTCCCTCCCCCACGAAGGCCCAAATTAATACCCATGATTGTTGCTGATAATGATGTGGTGAAGGAAAAGGCGAGTAAAGTTCCATCCTGCTGTAATTTCCATTTTCCTTACTGCCCTACGTACCAAAAATGTATTGTCATACAACCAATTAAAAAAGAAAAAAAAAAAAGGATAGTAATCTCTTCTTTCAAAGTATCAAAACTACTCATATTTTGAAATACATCTTTAGCTGTACTGTTTGCTAGCTTTGCTTTGGTATTGATTTGATTACCTATAGTCCATGATAGGGTGCTTAGGGATTTGATTTTGCTGGTTGTGATGGGAGGAGTATCCCGAGATGTTAGGTATGAGGGATAACTGGTGTGAAAACTACGTATGGAGAGTCAAGTGAGTTTCTAGTGACTATAAGTTTGCATTGGGCGTTAGCTTTAAGTCATTATCTTTTTGCCTTAATTGTGGATGAGTTAACTACTCATATTCAAGAGGGGTTAGCTTTGTATATGCAATTTATATAGTGTTGATAGATGAATTGGGAGATGGTTTGAATGTGAAACTTGAGAGATCGCAAGCGACTTTAGAATCTAAGGGCTTTGGAATAAGTCATACAAAGATAGAATAAATGATGAATTAAGAGATGGCGTCAATGCGAAGCTTAAGAGAGGGCAAGCGAGTTTAAAACCCAAGGGCTTCCAAATATGTCATACAAAGAATATATGAATTCCAATTTCCATGGTGATTTGCAAAGAGATGTAACTCCTTTGAGAATTAAAACTCAAGGGATACACAAAGAAATTTCTTCTGATATATTAACTGATATGGAATGGTTTATTGGATGTGGGGCGAGCAGGGGAAGATGCAAGGAATAGGGGGTAGGGGGCTTCATGCTTGGGATTCTCAGGCTTCATGCCCATGGCTTTGCACCATTCCCATCACAGGAGAGGAAAAGTGCAAACACTCATTATTTTTTCCTTAATCATTAAGTCTGAAAAAGCAAGAGGCTTTACAATACTTTTTTTAAATAATAAAGATAACCCTAGATCTAATCTCAACCTTTTAAAAGCATCTAAGGTCAACATGCAAACATCTAAACTAAAATAATTTGAAACATAAACCATAAATAAAAACTCTAAATAAAATAACATAGATGGTTTGGGCCCAATCTTTATACTCTTCATAGTGCTTGGCAGTCTTTATACTCTTCATAGTGCTTGGAAGTTTTACTCGATCTTTTCCTCCACTTAGAAGTAGATTGGAGGAGTTGCTTTTTCTGATTCCTGAATTCAGCTGTGGCTTATGATCAGGCTATTGGATGCATTAGTTGTTGTACCAATGGATCACAAGCTTCCAAGAATGTGGTCCATCCCAAAGAAGAAATCAATGTGGGGAACCTCAATTAGTTCTTCTTCTTCTGCAACCTTAGGAGCAATATATTTTCTTTTGACACTTCCTGCACTTGTTCATTAACGCTGTCAGTCCTTTTTTCTTTTGGTTTTCCGAAATATGATCTTCAAGAAAGCATGCTACTTGATCTGAGGATGTCATGGAATCTTCTGTTACCTGTTCTGGCTTCTTAGTGCTAGGCTTGATATTTTCTGTCACAGGTTCCATAACATGGACCCTTGATGTTTGTTGAGACTTTTGACTTTTGACTAGACTATTTAAGCATATGCTCAACACAAATTGTGTCCCACTATACTTCATGAATGATCTTGTAGTCATCTATATTCTCCAATATGTTAGGTATCAAACCTCTAATAAAGCTGTTCAAATCATGTGTCTCACTTTCATTTTATCTATG
Source organism: Sextonia rubra (assembly GCA_037013555.1). Classification (NCBI taxonomy): domain Eukaryota; kingdom Viridiplantae; phylum Streptophyta; class Magnoliopsida; order Laurales; family Lauraceae; genus Sextonia; species Sextonia rubra. The sequence continues at coordinate 75,693,075 of JASUAD010000001.1, forward strand.
TAATTCTTGCAACCTTTAAAATTGGCTGGAATATTTCTCTACTGTCAACCCGCCTTCTCTCAAATTATGGAGCTGCTCAAAGAAGACTTCATTCTCACCTTCCCATTTTCCATTATACATAATTCTTTGAAATGCATTGTTGAGTTCACTCGTTTGCACTTTCATACTGACTTGATGCACCAAGGATGTAAAAACATAATTCTTTTGGAGTAATAAATTGACTTCATGAGAATTTGTAGATGAAGGTGGATTGGTGATCGGAGTCTGGATGGCTTTGATATCACTGCTTTAAAATCAATGGCTGAAATTTACTTGAATGTGGTCTACAATTTGTGACTTCTTGTTGAGACTCTTAGGCCCAGAAGCTGCTTTGAATTTGACATGCACTTAGGCCCAGAAGGTGGATTTTGTGCTTGTTACTGTGGTCCTCTTTTGCTGTCTCATTCTGTCTGCAGGAGAAAAATAAATAAATAAATAAAAGAAAGGCAGGTGCTTCTTTTCTGCTTCTCTTTCGATGTCTTGAAAGAAATAAGAAGGCAGAAGCCTTCATTCGTTGCCAGAAAAACTGAAAAAGGGGTTGAGCTCTACCTTGTCAAGGAGATGGGTGATGGCAGTGGTGCTAGTGTCGATGATGAAGACGAAGGTCTGGAAGCTCAGCTTAATTGATGATTGGAGCAAACACTGGTGGCAATGGCAAGGCATGTCCCTGCTGGAGATATTGAGGAAGACAACGATGATGAAGTTCCTGATGATGAGCCTGCTGTCGATGGAGCTGGAGTCCAGCAGGAACAGGTACGCTTCTCTTTGACTTTGTCTTCATCTCTCAGCTTCCTCTCTCTCTCTCTCTATCACTTTTCTCTGTTTTTTTTTCTGATTAGTCTCTCTCTCTCAATCACTTTTCTCTCTCTCTCTTTTTTTTTTTTAACCGATTAGGGTTGGGGAATGTTGATGAAGGTGTTGGTGGCTTTTATGGGTTGTTGGTGCTTAACTGACATGAGACTAGGTAGAAATGTGTCGCCTAGAGGAAATTGGGTATAAGGTGTTGGGCTGCTGGTTTATGACATGGCATTTGAGTAAAGTGGAAGGGCTGTCAAGATGATGTGTATTGGCGAGATGGGTTGTGTGACGGGTGTGAAAAGGGACTAGATGCCATCGACTGTAAGGGAATGAAATATATGGAGTTTGGCTATTTGGTTTTGGGGGGTTTTTGTGGGGTTGCCGCGGGGGCCCCGGGGGGGGGGGGGGGGGGGGGGGTGTGTTGGAGGTACAACAGTGGGGTTTAAGGAAATAAAAAATGTATGGCATTTGGGATTTGGAGAGGTGATGTTCAGCACTTGGGATTTTGGGATGTGGGCAGTTGACTGATGGGATTGTGGTTTGGAGGAGAATAAAACGCAATAGATCACAAAGCGTTGAAGAGAATAAGAAAAACACCTTTGATTTGCTCTTAGGGTGGCTTCTGTAAGTTATCATGTATCAACCCAAAAGCTTAAGCTGATAGATGGAAGGCCCAAACGGGTATATGAAGCCCGTGCATTCTGGAGAATTTAGGGGTAGCATCAACAAATGATAAATTAAGAGGGACTCGTTTGAGATGGTTTGGCCATGCCCAATGCAAGCTAGTGCAGACGATGGTGAGGAAAAGTTTTTCTATGAAGGTTGATGGCCCTCGAGGAAATAGAGGACATGGATGGAAGTAGTAAGGATAGATCTGAAGAAGTACAACTTATATGAATATTTGTCTTAGGATCGATTTGAATGGAAAAACAGGATTCATGTAGTTGACCTCTTTGGCCAAGCAAGGGGTGAACAGATCTCCTTTTGTTGCTTTCACTATGTAGCTTGTTTCTTGGTTATGGTTTTGTGTTTTTTTTTTTTTTTTTTTTTGGATATGGCTTTTATACCTCTGTTTCTTCCAATTGGTTTGGTTGGGTGTCTTTATGAATGAAATTCAGTAACTAATACAAAAAAAGTTGTTCTGATTACCATATTTTTTCTGAAACAGGACCTGCCTATCTCCAAGCTTTTGCCTTTCCAGAGAAATAGCACATTTGCATCCAGTGTTTGGAGTTGGCTTGAAAGTAATGAACCAAATGCTACACTACTTCCTGCAGTTATTATGCAGGAATGCCTTATTGTATACATAAAGAAACAGGTTGATAGTTCAATGACCAATTCTTTTTGTTTTTTTTTCCTGTACTATCTTTTCTAGAAGAAGTGGCACTTACCCTTGTCTTTGGCTTTACGTACTAGGTGGATTATGTGGGAAAGCATGTCTTGTTGAAGTTGATGAATGGTTGGAGGTTGATGGATGAACTTGGTGTATTACGTGCTATCTACTTGTTGGGTTCAGGTACCTGCAATCAAATGGTTTAATTCTTAAAAATGTTTTCATTAAATGTGCTCGGATGTACCCAAGCTGAAATTCATAAGAATATTTTGGTTCACTTCCATGCTAGTTGTGGAACTGTTCCTTATCAACATTGGCAATTGGAACTGATAATATTCAGGGTAGAAAGGAAGATAAGTTATCACTTTACCACACTCCTGGACACAAAGCAGAATGAGTAACCGTACATGTTTTCTTGTGTCTCCTAAATGCTTTTGATTTGGCATACATATGATTTCTTCCAACTGCTTGTTTATTAACTGAAGCACATCTTCAGGCGACCTCCTTCAGCAGTTCTTAACTGTGCTTTTTGATAAGCTCGATAGAGGAGACTCTTGGGATGATGATTTTGAATTGAATACCGTATTACAGGTGCAGCTTGAAATTTATATCTAGGAATGATACATGTTTGTGTTATTCTCTGCTTATGCTAGTGATGTTTCTTTTCCTATGTAGGAATCCATTAGAAACTCTGCTGATGGCATGCTTTTAACTACGGTTGATTCCTTGGTTGTGACAATTGTAAAACCTCATGCTTCTGATGAGGAGAATACAGCTACATCTCTCTCAACTCCGCGTAAAGGCCGTGTCCACAGTTTTGGTATTGATGCCCTAGACATGTTGAAGTTCACATATAAGGCATGTATATGTTAATGAGGAAATATATTGTCCTGATGCATCTTAATGTCAGTGTGTATAATATCCTGGACATCTTTTCCATACAACTTGCTCGATGATCCTTCCTGTCTATCTGAAGGGCCTCACCATGCCCCAAAATTTTTCCTTATTACCAGTTCCTAACCATCAAATCTTTGGCCTAAAAACAGATTGGGGAAATATGGAAAGTATCTAGAAAACAATGCCATGTGTTAGGTGGCTGAGATCTTCCAACTAGGAATGTGCATTCCATTGGTTAAATTTTCTAAACCTCAAGTCATGGGTCCTATCTGATGCCAAGTTGTCAATTTTGTTCTGGTTTGGCCTTCTATCGGAGCATTTCAGCATTTTGGTATTCCATTTCAGGAAAGATGCTAATGAAAAATGGAACAAAATATATAAAAGAACTTACAATTGAAATAATAGTGGAACTCTAAAATAATAGTGGAACTCTAAAATATGTACGTCACTTAAATTAAACTATACTTACAATTGACCATTTTCTGGTTTTCACTTCATATGAATGGAAGTATGAAACATGGCCTGGAATGGGGTGGAATTGAGCTGGAATTGGGCCTGGACTGAACAATTCCACCCCATGCCAATTCAAGACTGAACAGAACATAATTGACAACTAATTTTGATGTGTTGGTGCATGGGACTCTGTACATAACTTAGATTAACAGTGTGGTTTGGTTGATTTGTATACACCAGTGTCTTACCGCCTGCATTTTTTTGTATGTGAAAGGTTTCTTGGCCCCTTGAACTTATAGCTAATCAGGAGGCAATTAAGAAGTACAATCAGGTATGGCATGCTGTTAGATATTCAGGCACGCTTGGGTGCTTTTGATTTCTTGATACTGTACATGCTTGTTGTAGGTGATGGGTTTCTTGCTGAAGGTCAAACGTGCAAAATTTGTTCTTGATAAAGCTCGAAGGTGTATGTGGAAGGTGCTTTTTTCTCAGTTACTAGTCCTCTCACTCTGATAAATCTTATGCTTTATAGGTCTCTCTAGTTTGTTAACAGTGTCATCATGCTTTGTTTTTGCAAATGTAGGATTGTCCATTTGGTAACCTGGATGATTCATTTGATGGGTACTGCATTGACAATACTATGATTGAAATAGCTCAAGATCAGCATGTGAAACATCTATTATATGACCTTTTGCACACTGGATGTGTGTGGCTTGCCGCCTTTATTTATTTATCATAACTATTCTAGAAAAGTTCATTTATCCAAGGTGAGGCAGTCCTTATTTTGCAGAAATTAACTCTATTATATGAGCTGGCATGGATGCTTGTTGATGACCCAATATTGGATTTGAAGAGAGGTGATGTAGGACAAACCGATGATCTATGGGTCAACCTGTCCTTTTGGTATTGGTACCTATTTTATCTTGTTTAGGGCTTTTATTTATATTTAAGATTGTTTTAAAGTTGGATGTTTTAATCTTGGCCATTAACAGTGTTTAGATGGCCAAGATTAGTTTTAGGTTATCTCTTTTATTGTATAAAGCAATGCAAAGCTTCCTTGGCTAGATTAGATTCTGATTAATAAAAAAATTGAGTTTTGTTCTCTTCTGAAATCTCTCCTGCAATGGGAATGGCGTGATGCCTCAGACTCTAGGTGTGAAGCCCGTATGTCCAATTTCTTCCATCTCTATCCTGCCAGTCTATCTTGCCCACACTACATCTTACACTGTTCCGCATCATTTGGTATCAGAGCCGAAGATTGATCCACGTAGATTCGAAATTCGGCACCATCATCTTCCAAATCCTCATCAAACGAAGCTTCTCATCTTCCATTCCAGTTTTGCCCAATCATTAAATAACCTAGCCAAGCCAAACATCACCCTAACACCAAATGTTTCAGCCAAAAAATCCTCTCTCCACATCCATGTCATACGAACTAGATATCGCCATCATCCTTAATCCCAAATCCAAGATCGAAAACCCAATCCCTAAATCTAATTAAACCATTCCCCTTGCTTGCATTAGGAACCAGATCCCGTACTACTGACCGAACACATCTTTAGGCCAACTCCATCGAAAATGCCATCATTTCTGCCAAAACCCTAAATCCCCAATCGAGCCTGACACCTCAGCTGCCCACATCTCCCCTACCGAATGCTCATCCTATTCGATTCAAACCAGCATCAAAACACCAGACAAACCACAACAAGGGCCAAATCCCCAACTTCCAGTACCCAATTGACCAAATTTTCCACTATCCCAATTCCCAAGCCCTAAAATCCCAAAACCATATACCCTTCAAGTCCCCTCACTACTGTGATCCAGCATCGATCAAACCGATTTTTTCTGATCCCAGATGTTCTCAACTGAAAAAAAGCTTACTTGGTCTGCAGCAGCACCTCACACTGGCACACAATCATTGCCTGCACCATTGCCATCACCAACAGTCACTACCATCTTCGTCTCAGTAGAAGCCCTGTCGTCATCATCTCTTCATCCCCATCTTCTACGAACAACTGAAAGAACACCCCTCATTTTCATCCATCATCTTTGTTGCAGTCATCACCATCTTTGCTGATACCTTGGCCATAGCTCCTGTTTGCAACTTCGGCAATAAAGAGAGGAGTCAGATAATGAAAAGTTCTCTTTCAGTGGCAATGAATTAAGGGTTTTCTGCCTGTTACATCTTTGGGCATGTCGAATGAAGAGAAGCCCAAGCTTGCAGCTGATACGAGCCAGCCGATCCATCTTACATATGCAAATTCAGTTCAGCCATCGGCCTTCAAACAGTGATATCTTGGCCACCTGAACACCGATTGACGATCTGTCTTCACTTGTGAACTCTAAACAATCAAATCTAGACAGCAGGTCAATGTGAGTTTCGAAGAGCATTAAAATTTACATCCCTTTTGCATCCAAGTCAATATGGATTTGGAATTGAAAGCCCATAAAAAAAAATTCTATTCTCTGAAATTGATAATAGACTTGAAACAATGATAGACTTGAGCATGGACAATTGTATTATGAGAATGAAGTCTACTTTGAACAATTCCTTAATCCGAGGCAATGAGACTTGACAGTTGATGAATTTTCCAACGAATTCGAACGACTGCAATGTTTATGTGAACTGAAGGAAAGCGATAAACATGATTCAAGTATCTTCAATAGAGGATTGAGACTGAACAGAGTGAAGAATATGAAATATTGCAAAGACATTTTTTAAGCATATAGGGAAGTCATTTGTGTTGAGTACCTGATTGAACGGTCTCGCTTACGAAAAGCTAGGTGTCAAAAAAGGTCTCCACAAACAATTTGTGGAAACCCTGGCGGAGGATACCAAGACTAATGTTGAGATGCAAAAACAAGAGCCAAAAAATCATGTGACAAACTTAGATAAAGTAGCATTTACAGCTCCTGAAGAACATATTTCGGAAGAAAGAAAATTGAAAGGAACTAACAGTGTTGATCAAGAAAGGTTAGTAGCAAAAGAAGGAAAGGCGGACATTGAAGATTTGGATATGGCTAACAAGGAGACTGATCATCAAATGAATGTCATCAGAAGCACACTTCCTTGAAAGTTACTGAGATCATCAAATGACAAAGCTATTGATCATGAGGTTGCAAGAGAATATCAAATCATAAAGATTCCCCACATTGATTCATCTTCGGGGATAGACTATCATTCTTAGAAAATTGTGATCCACTAGTACAAATTCAAGAATTGAAGCACCCGATGGTATGGTTGATCTTTAGTAAGGCGTTAGAATAGATAACTCCTTCAGTCTACTTGTAAGTGGATGGAAAGATTGCATATAGTTTCCAAACCATGCAAAGCGACTGAGGATCAACATGAAAATTGAAACTTTGTATGCTTGACTTTCCATCCTGGAGGACTTCTATAGAACTTGAGGTTGAGTTCTTTCCAAGATGTGGAGATGCTGATGCAGGGCAATCCTATGATCCATGGGTCGACTTGTCCTTTTAGGCCTAGCCCATCTTTTTTTTTATCTTATTTAGAGCTTTTATTTATGCTTAAGATTTTTTTAAAGTTGGATGCTTTAATCTTGGCCATCAAAAGTGTTTAGATGGCCGGAATTAGTTTTAGGTTATCTCTTTTATTATATAAAGCAATGGATTAGTTTTATTCTCTTTTATTAATAAAGCGATGTAAAGCCTCCTTGGCTAGACTAGATTATGATTAATAAAAAAAGATTGAGTTTTGCTCTCTTTTGAAATCTCTCCTGAGATGGGAATGGCGTGAAGCCATGGGCGTGACGCCTATGACTGTACGTGTGAAGCTCCCTATGCCCAGTTTCTTCCATCTCAGTCTTGCCTACACTGCATCTTACACCATTCAACATCAAAGGACAGTGAAGTGTTGGGGTGGGGGTGGTTGTATTGTGCTTCTTGGGGATTAATGGTAGGCCCATAGTTTTGAAAATCGGAATCACATCACAAATCGTGGGATTTTTTTTATTGTTCTAATAAAAATGAAAAATAATTACAAATTTAAAAAAAGTAGTTATTCATAGCCATCCAATTTCCGGTTTATAGGAGTATGAATACAATGCCAAATATGTCTAATATAATCATATCAAGAACATCATGACATATATTAAAAATAATAAATGATATGTGTAAATAGCTTAATAAGTTTAAGGTATCGGTATACAAAATTATTTTTTGTAATTTTTAAATCAAAATATAAAAGTTAAAATAAAATCCAAATCATCAATCTTACCTGATGTCTCTTGAAGTTAAGAAAGTGTTCATGAAGGGGAGAAAAAAAAATATATAGACAAGCACCATACATATGGTCGAACACTTTAATTATTTGCATGTTCTTTTTTTTTTTTCTCTAAAACCTCATCAAAGCCATGAATATTCTTAAGAGGTTATGTTAATACTAAAAATCTTTTAAAGGGAAAAACAATAAAAGAAAGAAAGAATAGAGAAACATAAAAATGGGTAAAAGATTGTTAATACTCATTTAGTGGTTGTAGCTATTCTCGGTTAGCCGAAACCCCTGCATCGTAAGATTCACACCTAAATTCTAAAATTCATCTGTAAATGGGACTTGTTGCATAGATACGAATATTTTTCCTTAAGATTTGAGATAGGCTTCAGGATTTGGGATACGAATCGTAGGATCTTGATAACTATGGGTAGGCTGTAGATGGTCTTTGTCAAAGGATTCTAATTGATTTTAGGATTCAAGGCTAAATGGGTTTCACGGGTTCCAATTTTATCATGATTCTAACCAATGATGGGTATCAGTCAGATCAATGTTGAATTGGGATGTTGGGGAGAAGGGTGTGAGGGGTTTGGGTTGATCTTAGGTGGGTCCTTACAAGAAATTCTAAGGGTCATTGTTGGCAAGGTTCCTTCTGGAAAATTATCCATTGAGCATATGTGTGCATGAACCTCTGCATGTTTGAGCTGTGATTGAGCTTCTGGATAGTTGCATTTACGAGAGTTAGATGAAACATTGGCATGGCTGCTAAGGAATTATTCTTTGTTGATATTGAATCTATTACATTTTGCAAATGACATTTAACCTTAAAATAAATGAATGTTTAAATTGTCGTGCTCCTTTCATTGGAGAAAATCTTGGAAAAGAAACAAGCAGGATTTTATATAAGCTGTATTTTTATAGAAAACATCGTGCTTTCTCAAATATGTATGTAATTCTACCCACACAGGATGGAGGTGCTACTGCAATTAACCGTAAGCATCACTTGTTGGTGGAACGGAAGCTTCTCCATTTTGTGGATGCATTTCACCAATATGTCATGGATAGGGTAAGTCCCAACTGTTGACAGCTAACATTTGTATTCTATGGACTTTTAATCATCTGCAGCAGACTGATCCCAAACAAATACAGGTATTCCATAGTGCATGGGTTGATCTCTGCAGCGGAATGTCATCTGCTGGCTCCCTTGATGAAGTTATAGAAGTGCATGAGGCCTACCTCTTGTCTATTCAGCGACAGTGCTTCGTTGCTCCAGATAAGCTGGTAAGTCTTTTCTTGGTACTAAGAACCAATTTGGGGTGCATTTGGAACCAGGCAGGATAAAGATGTTTCTGCGCCTTTCTATTCCCACATCATATTCTGGAATGTTTCAGGTCTCACTTAAAATGCAGCAGATAGTCTATAATAGCATCCTTGTTGATGTAGGCCCTAGGTTTAGGGCATGAGTGGAGTGCTGAAGCACCTGTTTGAGGACAATTCGAATTGTCTTCAAAAGACCTCAAAGATACAAGGACACACCTCTAGGGATAGAACCCACAAAGCTATTCAATTATCCAGTCTGTAAAATATCATACTACAATGCCATGCCATGCAAGCCCTAAACCGTGAGCCTGCATCACTTGCAGTTTATTTAGCGCACTGGAATAGACCCCTTTCGATTTCCATTTGATAGTGGGATCTCATTGTGAGAAAATGGTAACTGATGTTTAGTATGCACCTTGCAGTGGGCACTGATAGCAAGCCGAATCAAAAGTATTCTTGGGCTGGCTCTTGATTTCTATGCCATACAACAGACACTATGTAGTGGTGGCACAGCTCCTGCTATCAAGGCGAGATGTGAAATGGAAGTTGATCGGATTGAAAAGCAGTTTGATGATTGCATTGCCTTCCTACTCAGGGTATTCATTTCTCCTTAGTTAAATTGCACATTGTTCTGTGTATTTCAAATTCCAGGCATGCTTGCATCATTCATATGGAAAAATTCATCTGTATGCTTGTATGTATACATATTCTTGCATATCGACATACATGTGGACATGCTTTTGTCAACTTCTCTATCTACAAGAGCTGCTTATTGAGCTATGAAATTTCTTCAATTGCTTTTCCTAACAATTTAAATGGATGTTCCTGTGTGATCAATGTTCAGTTTTCACCTTCTGTGTTAGCACTTCCTATGAAAATATGTTACTTCAATGCTAGATTCATATGGTTGGTGTTAGTGGTTTTGGTATAGCTTGTTTATTTGAAAAAAAGAAGAAATATATATCTAGGGAAATATCCATATATATATATATATGTGCTAAGAGAGTGAAGGGAACCGTGAAACCCAAAAGTGTAAACAGCTTTTGAGTACACAGCCGACCCTAATAACTCACAACTCACACACCCATGCCTGATGTGGTACTTTGTTTTTTTGCTGAGAGACTGAACTGAACTGTGAAACCCAAATATTTTTTTATGGAGGTGGGCAGTTGACTGTATTTTCACTGTGTGCTTTATCTTGGCCTATTTGTTTAGTGTGAGATAGAGTAGAATGGTAAAAAGGGGGTGATATGACAGTTTTACCCCTGGTGGTTTGAATGGAAGAGTAATTACTAATTACTGATGTGAAATAAAGTAGTCACTCTACCGCAACTTTACGCAACTTTGTTTTACTCATCCCGACCAAAATATAGTGGTGTACATTATAGTGCTTTATACTGTTTGCCCCCTTTTTATTTTATTCTTGATATGGCCCCTACTCCTCTTCTACTACTACTCTCGTAGCATGTGCCGGCATAGACAATGCACACACAGTAATAACTGATACCTTTTGGAAATGAATGTAGGTTCTGTCCTTCAAGCTCAATGTGGGGCACTTCCCTCATTTGGCGGACTTGGTTACCAGGATCAACTACAATTACTTTTACATGTCTGACACTGGCAATTTGCTAACCATCCCTGGCTCTGATCCTTCTGCTTCTAAAATGGGAAAAACCTTCTCGGTTAAAACCAACTTGTGAGGCATTGTTCATACAGGTGGTTCTTCTAGGCTCCTAACCTGTTTCTAGGCATGTGTATTCTACAAGTGAGTTGTTTATGAATGAATATTGCCGGTTCCTTTTCTGTATCACTGTTGGTTTTTTGACACAATATCGTATGTTGCTGCCATGCTCTTGACCCTGCTAATTGTAGATGCTGATAGTCATTTAATTATCCACGTTTTTTTGATGGGCCTCATTGTGGCTCAGGTGTACTTCAAATTCTACTCTATATTTAATTTAAAATGCCTTGTTAATGTGGTAGATTTGCTACAATTGTTGATTGGCATTCCTTAAAAAGTGGCTGGAATCATCCATTCGTTGAGATATTCACACCACGGCACCTTTTGCATTGGGCCCACCAAATGAATGGATTGGATTTCCTTTAGGTGGGCCCTGTGTGTGCATCATCTAAGAGAAATTGAGCATCATATAAGGCAGTTAAGATAAATTTCTGTTTGGATTCCATCTGGTAATGTATTCATCATTGTTTCAACCTTCTCCCACCAATTTGGGTGGGCTTTGGTCATCGTGTTTGCAGGATCTCATCGCTTACCATGAAACAAAAGTGCTTTTTTTTCTTTTTTTGAACTTTGCTTTTTGTTCTTCAAGATAACTAATTATGCTTCTGTTTATATTCACTTCTTCCCTGTGGTGCAATATATCAACTATGGAGACAGCTGAACATTAGAGCCAGCTGAACAGTAGTGATAATGCTACGTTGAAGTTGATGGTCTATTGATGTATTAATGACTAGTTTGAAGGTATCATAGCTAGCACTTGGGTGCAATTTGTGAAAATAGCACTGAAGTATGAAGAGTGAGGGGTCCTGTGATAAATATATGAAAGTTCTCGTAAATTCGCCACCTCTTATGTTTATATTTTCTCATTCTCTCACCACCACCTGTGGGGAAACTTGGTAGTCGTTACTCATTCTCTCACCACCACCTGTGAGGAAACTTGGTAGTCGTTAATTGGCTGTACTTTTTTTTTTCTGTCTTTCTAGTATCTTCACATTTCACCCTTTTCTAATCCCTCAATTTTCCTGCGTAAATGATATAAAAACGTTTTCTTCAAAGTAATGGTAAGAGGGGTTGCAAAAAGAGAAGTAATGGCTAGTGAGGAGGCTATTGGTCTAAAGGACGCATATGGGATGTGCTCTTTTTGCATCAGAAATTTTTACCTCATGGGAGTTTCAAAAAAAGGCAGTGTGGGATTTTCAGTTCTTCGTAATCGGGACGGTCATGGGGCTCAACCATAGCCGGTTTCGTAGGCGAAGGTTATTATTATTATTATTATTTTAGAATGGAGAGTATCTCAGCCCTTGAACCTGATTAATTCCTTTGGGCTTAGGAGAAGGTGAGAAAATTCTGTGTGGTTCTAGTGTGGAAGTATAGTTTGCACCAACAATCTCCTTGGAGCAAATCCTGGTCTTAGGAGAGCTGAACTACCTTTGGAGTTATTATTTTTTTGTTATATGTAATCTTTGTGGAATTCTGTGGAAAAGTAGCTACTGTCCTATCATAGATTCCCTAGCTAAAGAGTGTTATTAGGGTACGTGCATATATTTCTTCGTGGACATTTTTCTGCGCACTCATTCAGACTCGGTGTGGGGGTGTTAGAGAGAGTTTTAATTTTTTTTTTTCCTATAGCTTGATAAATCTCTCCTTTTTTTCTCCTAATATCCCTTCTGAGAATTATTACTTTTATTTAAGAGAGTATAAGGTTTTATAACAACTACTTTTACATTTATATAATAGGATGATTTTCACCTCTTGGCCCGTCTAGTGGGAGCTACTTGGATGCATTCCAATTATTGGGTTGGGATGATAGAAAGGCCCCTCTATGAATAAGGGCCATGCAAAATTCTGCTCCGTCGTATTAACTTATCTTAGCTCTTGATTTGGCAATCTAAAAGTTTAAAGGTTTTTTAACTACAAAATTTTGAGATTTAATTCAATGGTGAGTAAAGATTTATTTATTTATTTTCTTAACACAAAATTTTGAGATTTAACTCAATGATGAGTAAAGATTTGAGGAAGATAAAATTGGACACGACTATAGATCATGTGAGGATAAGAGTGTCAATGGAGTTGCACTAATCAAGGGTGGGCCTAAGTGGGCCCAACACTAACTTGTAGGAGAAAATTCTCCATAGATAATATCATATGTTAATACTATGATAATATATATTTTTTGGTTGGAGTTAATACTATGATAATATATTCATAATTTGTAAAGTTTGTATAGTCATAATATTTATTCATGTACTTATATATAAATAGTAATTGTTAATATATTTTTATTAATTTTAATATATATATTTATAATACTAACCAATCGTTAATATGTATATACATGTAAATCTATATAAACTTTTATATAATTATAAAAAAAAATAAAAATACCTTTATGAGAATTTATAAAATTTTTGAAGACTAAAAGGATTTCATTGAACCAATTGTTAATTTACCGTATACTGGTTTTGCATTGACCATAAATTATTTATTAATTAAGGCCATAGGTCCCCTTTGCTAATCAACACTTATATCAGGCTCAATTCGGTTTTACGAATCTCGTGTATTTTAGTTTTAATTTTATATTTAATTAACTCAATTAAGACTCAATTGAATATTTGAGTTGAGTCTTTTAAGTGGGCAAAAAGATGATTCCCACTTGCTTACACTGTAAAAAGATGCTCAATTTTGTACCTTTCACTTTTTGCTGTAAGCAATGTTGTGCCTTTTGATAAAGTATAGCATTCTAAACTTCCAATTATATAATGGCAACACATTGGAGTTTGTAAATGTAGTAGATGGGAATGTTTTGTGCCCCACAGTGATTTAATGCGTCATTGCCTTTTTTTTATTATTAATTCTTATCTACAGCTCAAGGGAGTCTAGATTCACATGGGGGATTATATGGCTCTCATTCATTAAAGTGACAAAGACAGACCCATTTGATGAAAAGGGCCAAAAAGTTATCTCAACCCTCCATCTGATAGATAGGAGATGAATGACCCAGATTTATATAGAAACAAAAGCCACTGACATGATATATAATCTTCTCTAATCTGAAATGTTATCAAAATATCTTTCATCCAAAATGGATTTTACTAGATCAACGATCCAGATTGCCTATCCATATATCATTAGCCGCACTTTGCCTTAGGAGGCTATAATCATCCTTAGGCATCAAAGGCCTCTGTAAAAATAATTCATGGAGGGAGGGAGGGTATCTTGAGTGACTAGCGGCTTGTGTAGCACCAGTACATGTTGCACTGGTGTTCCATCAAAATTAAGTGGGGCCTTTTACCGAAAAATTCAAGTGAGCCCCCCCTGTATTAGTTGACATCATTTTGGATGGGCCAGACCAAATCAGTGCTTACATGCAGAAGAGCTACAAGGAATAGGGATTTATGGGTAAATATCCGGACTTGGCTACAAGATATAAGATACGGTCTGACTGGGTTGAGGGGTGGCACATCTTTACTGGGCCCATGCCCCCAACATGGGTCAAATGGGGGCACCATCACATTACTGCACGTCTGACGGTCTGAGGCATCTGACTGAGCAGTCCAGCCCCAATCAGGGCATCCATTTCAGACACAAAAACATAGGGAAAAAAAGGCCAAATATGTAAAGAAAGTTTTTCTCTTCAGCTGACACTGATGAGAGCTTCAGATATGCTCCATCTCAATTCTCAGTCTACTATCATAAGAGCAGATTCCGAAAATATTCCCCGGAGGCCACTATATAAAATTTTTTGGGAGGGGCATATATAAAAAATGTATGAGATTTTCAAACACAGGTGGTTTTCTGAAATTTTGGAGGGCCATATTGTAGAACTTACATAATCTTCATATTGTGAAGGGGCTTTTCAAAATAGCCACACTTATGAGGTTCCAAGCCGTGAACCCAAAAGTTTATGGGCTGTGAGTCTGCCCTAAAAATGGAATTTCATTTTTCCTGCTTAGTTGAGATAGTGGTCCAAAAACTTGTGAAACTCTAGGCTGCCCATGTGAGATGAGATGCCCGAATGAGGCATCTTGTCTCATGCACTAAAAATCAACTGTTTCACTTTTTTGATATTTATTTTAGCTTGAGTGATGGTGCAACTATCATGTATGTACACAATCAAAGAACACTTTAAAAAAAAATAAAAATGGCGTTGTTATTATGGGTCTCACTTAGGGACCTAGATGGATGTGGTCACAACGCCGAGAAAATGCTTCCCAGTTCCAATTTCTTATCTGTACTAGCAAAAGTTTTTCACTATATTTAATAGGCATGAGGATTTAGTGGTGTAATTGACTGGAATGGAATTATCCTCTAGAGCAAGCAAATGAAAATTTTGTGGAAACCATTTCAGGACACTTTCTTAAGGTAATAAAAATAACTGAGGCAAAAAACAAGTAACATGGGATGAGGTAAAAGATACCATTTGAAATCTGTTATTATTATTATTTTTTTGAAGAAATCTATTAGAAGTTATTTATAGAAAAATCTACATAAACCATACCCAGGACACCAGTGTCTAATACAAGCCCAAATCCAGATCCATGTGGGCCTCAATCGACCCATTCTTCTAAAAGTACAAAATAGGATAAAAAGCCACCATATGAGGAGGGGAGAGAGGGGAAGAGAGCTCTATCTGTAACTGTTGTAGATTTTTCACTCTGCATGAGGTTCAAGCACTCGGGTTCTACTTAGCAGCAAAGCAGTGTTTCCAAGTAAGGAAGACACTCTTTCATTCATCTCCTAGTATTTTGAAAAAAAAGAAAAAAAAAACCAGAAACAAATCATACCAAACGTAGTGGATTTAGGTCCTGATGATGTTGATGCTTTCATTACTGCTTTTTGGTGTATGTTGGTTGGTGAATCATGAAGACCCATGTGATTAGAATACATTCTCTCTGTGATTGAAAAGAGATTTGCTTTTTCCTTTTTTCTCTCATTTCATTAGTGTTGTTGTGCTCGTCTTCTTGTGCTTTGATTAAAGGGTTTCCTAAATCTTGATTTGAGTTTTTATGTATATGTGGTATTTTGAGGGAAACCCATTTGATTGATGAGAAAGTTCTGTTTGAAATATTTCTGTTTTTTTCAATGGTTTGAACTTTTATTTTATAACTTTTCTTATACAGCTGTCTTATGTGGGGGTTGTTGCTTGAGTTAATAGAATATGAGGGGAATTCCTATAATATGTTTTTGCCCTTCTGTTGATGGCTGTTCTTCTTTTTCTTCCTGTTTGTTTGTGAATGTTTTTAGGAAGAACCATTTAAATATGTCTATATATCTTTAACAAGAAGGGTATCATTTGCATGAATTCTTTTTTTTTTTTTTTTTTTATTAGGACTTCCTTCCATGAATTTAAGTAAGTGATATTCAGTGGTCCCCTCCTCTCTCTCTCTCTCTCTCACACACACACACACACACACACACACACGAGCACTCACTATTGTAGATTTTTCATTATTTTTTTGCAATTGATGCTCTCAGTTTCTACTTCTTAGTAGTCAGCATGCTTGCCATGGAAGACACCCTTTCTTCATCTGGGAGTATTATGGTTTTTTTTTCGTTTTATGTGGGTGGGGTGGGGTTGTGGGGGTGGTGGGGGAGTTGTTTTGCGTGGGTTTGGTGAGGAAAGGAAATCATACAAATCCTTGTGGATTTAGGTCCTCACGATGTTGATGCTTTCATTCCGGCTTTTCTGTGTATGTTGGTTGAAGAATCATGATAATCCTTATAAATAGAACACCTTTCCTCTGTGAATAATTGCTGGAAAAAGGATATTTATTTTCTTATTTTTTCCTTCTCTCTTTTCATTTGTGTTGTTCTACTTTGGTTTTATTGTGTTTTGAAAGGCATTAGATTAATAAGAAAGTTCTGTTGAAATATGTCTGGTTTTCTTAATCATTTGGACTTTTTTTTTTTGTTTTTTCTCTTGACTTTCTTATAGAGCTTTGCTATCTAAGAGTAGTTACTTCAGTTGGATACTTGGATTAGATCCTAAATGAAAAGGATTCTACAATGGGTGTTTTTCTTTCTTTCTTTCGTTTGGAATAAATTATTATGATTATTTTTTATTAGTAGGCTAAGAAGCACGGATACTTCTAAGAAAGTGACGTATCCGTGTCAGACACTGACATTCGTCCGATACTCTCGGACACGTGTTCGATACTATTTTAGCCGTGTCCACAATTAAGAACTAAAAATTTTAATTTCGGATACTTGTCCGACACTCTTTTTGCGATGTCTCATATAATTCCTAACTTATGTTTCATTATCATCATCATCATCAAAGCCTTTTTCCAACAATGTTAGGGTCGACTACATGAATTCTGTTTCTCGATTTCGTTCTATTTTGAGTCAAATCCTTAGATAAGTTAAACTTCTTTAAATTTGATTTAATAACCTCCATCAATGCTTTTTTCGGCCTACCCTTGCCTCTTGATGGGCCACCTACCTGGATAACCAAAATTTTTCTCACTAGTGCCATAACCGGCCTACGCTCAACATGCCCAAACCATTTTAAATGGGTTTCTCTAATCTTATCTTCTATTGGTGTTATCCCTAAATGCTCTTGAAAGTGTTCATTTCAAATTTTATTTTTTCTAGTTTTACTATACATCTACCTAAATATTCTCATCTTCGCTACATCCATTTTATGTATATGCGTCTTCTTAATTGGCCAACATTCTGCTCCATATCTCATAGCTGGTCTAATTACTATCCTGTAAAATTTGCCCTTTAATTTTGTTGGCATTCTTCTGTCACAAAGTACTCCAGAAGTTAGTCTCCACTTCAGCCATCTATCTTTTATATTATGTTCAACATCATCGTCATCTCTCCATCCTTACTAATCATCAAGCCCATATTCCGAAAAGAATCTCTACGTGGTATCTCATGGGTTTCAATTTTGACAGAGGTTTCAACACTTTGTATATGTTCACTGAAGTTGTAAGTCATATATTCTGTCTTTGTACGACTTATTTTAAAGCCTCTAGGTTCTAATGTCCTAGGCTATTTCTCAAGTTTTGCATTTATACCATCTTTTGATTCATCTACCAATACTATATCATCTACAAACAACATACCTCATGGTACTTCTTTTTGAATATGCGCAGTTAATTGATATATAATCAATGCAAAGAGGTAAGGGCTTAAGGCTGATCCCTGATGTATACGTATAATTACGGGGAATCCATTTGTTTCTCTACATGTGGTTCTCATATTTGTTACTGCTCTTTCATACATATCCTTAAAATTTTCAATGTAATTGTTGGGAGTATTTCTTTTCTTTAAAATCCACCAAATTAAATCCCTCGGTATCCCATCATAGACTTTTCCTAAATCGATATAGACCGTGTGTAGATTTTTCTTCTTTGTTCGATATTTTTCCATTAATTGCCTAAGTAAAAAAACAGCTTCTATAATTGACCTCCCTAATAAAACCATATTATTTTTAGCAATCTTGGTCTTTTGTCTAAGTCTTTGCTTCATTATTATCTCCTATAACTTCATAGTATGCCTCATAAGTTAAATCCCTCGATAGTTGGTACAATTTTGTATATCTCGCTTATTCTTATATATAGGTACTGCAATGCTTCTTCTCCATTTATTCAGCATTTTCTTTGTCACAAATATCTTATTAAAGAGTCTACATAACCAACTTACCTCAACCTCTCCTAAGCATTTCCATACCTTTATTGAAATATCATTTGGGCCTGTTGCCTTTCCTGTCTTCCTTCACTTCCATGCTCCTTCACTTCCACCCCTCTAATTCTACGAAGAAAAGTATGCTCTGCTAATGAAGTATTCTCCCTAGTTCTTGTATCCCCTATATGTTCTTCATTTAAAAGTTTGTTAAACTATTCCTTCCACCTTTCTTTAATATTGTTGCCCTTCATTAGAACATTTTCCTCATTGTCATTGATACATTTGACATGATCTAAGTCCCTACGTTTCTTTTCTCTTATTTTTGAGAGCTTAAAAATATCTTTCTCGCCTTCTCTTGTTTCCAACCTATTATAGAGGTTTATGATTAAAAAATAAACATGTGGCTGATATTTCTTGGACATCTATTAACATGTGGTTACTAAAACTTGTAAACTTGATATGAAACTTTTATACCATTGAAAAATGTATAACTGTTAATATTAATCGTATCACAAGTAAAAGACAAATATATCTTTCACTAAAGAATAGGCCTTGAGATTGGGTTTTTTTATTTTTTTATTTTTATTTTTTTTGAGGGAGGGGAAAGAGATGATCATCCCTTTTTTTTGTATAGATTTTATGGAATTATGGATATTTCATGTTTAATGATTATGAATAATATTTTAGTGTTGTATTGATATTTGATAATTTGATATGTTTGTTAGTTGGTACTTGAATTTTTTTTTGTTTTATTGCTAAATTGGTTAAAAAGTTAAAACGATATTAGTTTAATGTATAATTTTATATATAAATAAATATAGATTATAAACATGTCCCCTGATGTGTCTGTGTCTACTTTTTTGAGAAATGCCATGTCAGTGTGTCTATGTCGTGTCGTATTTGTGTCCCGTGTCCGTGTTCGTGCTTCTTTGCTAGTAGGATTCCCTTCATAATTAGATTGGGTGTTTCGTGGTCCCCTCTCCACGCTCCGAATCACTACAATGAATATTCTTGTTTTAGGAATACATTTCACAAATTGGCTTGATTTACAGGGGAATAGCTGTCCTTTTTATTATTATATTTTACTTATGTTATTGTTCTTTCTAAATAAATTACATTTTCTAAGAAGCACACTTTAGATTATGGCTTAATTTTCTTGGAAAGACTTTCTTTTAGTATTCTTCTCTGTTGCTAAATTGCTGGTCTTATTAGGGGAAGACCTTTTCAGACATAAGCTAATCTTTCTCAGAGGAACTGTAACCAATTTTATTTAAAAAATAATCTTGTTTACTGACCTATCATCCTTTTTGAGTAGATTAAATTTGTGTTTGATTTTCTTCCCTAAGTTTCAATTTTGGATATTTAAACTATTTTTCTAGTTAAACCCTTTTCCCTTATTCTCTTACCTATTATGTCTTGAATACTACAGTTGTGTCGGGGTGTCTGGGCCGCTTTAGCCACCCAGATTGATTGTTGAATCATTGTATGTTAATTTTGGACACATCAGCACTGGGGTTTTTTTTTTTTCAGTGTTGGGCGTTTTGGGGGGCGTGTGTGCTCTTCTTTGAAGAAGCCTATTTGAGTTTAGAAGGAAATGTTATTTTTGACATTCTAGTAATATGGATGTGTTTTGTGAACAGAGGCTACCTAATCTGGATCATGTTTTCCAATGCTAGCTCTAGACAGGCAAATCACTCACAATTTGGGGTCCCTACCGAAGGTCCCTTTGTGACGGATAATCTATTTTGAGGAAACCTCTTTTGAGTTTAGACACTTGAGAAGAATTAACAACAATGGTAAGTATTTTGTCGATCTGATGAAATGCATTTGATTAATTTTATATTAGCATGTTACTTTTTATTTAAGTTTTTTTGGTACATGTCTTGAATTTGATCCTCTAGGGGCTTTTTAGAACCATTCAAGCAAAGAAAACTGCTACAGAAAATGGGAATGGGGGAGATGAAACAGCACTTGTCACTTTATTAGAGAATGGAGACGATTTGGGCCCCACCGTTCGACATGCATTCGAAGTTGGGAACCCAGAAAACCTCTTAAACCAGCTCAAGAAAATTACTAAGAATAAGGAGGTCGAGATTGAGGAGCTTTGTAAGCTCCATTATGAGGATTTCATTGTTGCTGTTGATGAGCTCCGTGGCATCTTGGTTGATGCTGATGAGCTGAAACAAACTCTGTCAGGTGAGAATTCCAGGCTCCAAGATGTTGGGAGCTCTCTTCTTTCAAAACTTGATGAGCTCCTTGAATTGCATTCGATCAAGAAAAATGTTACAGAAGCTATACAGATGTCAAGAATCTGTTTGCAAGTAGCAAATCTATGTGCAAAGTGCAACCAGCATGTATCCAATAGTCAATTTTACCCTGCATTGGATACTTTAGACCTAATTGAGAGGGACTTTTTGCAAGTTATTCCCATTAAGGCTCTCCAAAAGATGATTGAGGAAAGAATACCAGCTATTAGGTTGCATATAGAGAAGAAAGTGCGCAGTGAATTTGACGATTGGCTTGTTTGTGTAAGGATTGTGGCGAGAGAAATTGGGCAGTTGGCTATGGGTCAGGCAGCATTGAAACGTCAAAAAGATGAGGAAAAGCGTGCTTTCCAGAGGGAGGCTGAGGAGCAGAACCATTCAGGGTTCAACTGCGTGTTTGCTTTGGATATTGAGGAGACTGATGAAGATCCAGCTTTGAAGCTTGATCTTTCACCTGTGCATCGAGCATATCATACCCACATCTGCCTTGCAATTCAGGATCAGTTTCGTGAGTACTACTATAAAAGTCGCTTGTTGCAACTAAATTCAGAACTTCAAATGTCCTTGTCACAATCCTTTCTTGAATCTCATAAGACATTTTTTTCTCAAATTTCTGGCTACTTCATTGTAGAAGGTGAGGTGTCACGGACTGTGAAGGGTTTATTGTTGCCCACTCAGGCAGACACGATATGGGATACAGCTCTTGAGAAAATAACTTCCATTTTGGAGGAGAATTTTTCCATTATTGAAGCCCCAAACCATTTACTCCTAATCAAGGACCATGTCACCCTTCTGGTTGCAACTCTTCAGCAATATGGCTACAGAGTTACTCCTTTACTTCAGGTTCTTGATAATAGTAGAGACAGATATCACGATCTACTTCTTGAAGAAAGCCGTAAGAAGATAACTGAAGTTCTTGCCAATGACACATATGAGCAGATGGTGATGAGGAAGGAGTCCGAGTTCAAGATGAATGTTTTGTCGTTTGATCTCCAAACATCAGATTTAATTCCAGTTTTCCCATATATTGCTCCTTTTTCCTCAACTGTTCCTGAAGCCTGTCGCATTGTGCGCTTGTTCATTGAAGACTCTGTCAACTACTTATCATATAGTGGCCTTGAGAATGTCTCTGATGAAGCAAGGAAATACTTGGACAAGCTCTTGATTTATGTATTGAGTGAGGCACTTCTGAAAGCAATCCATAGTACCACAACAGGTGTGTCCCAAGCGATGCAAATTGCAGCCAACATAACGGTGCTTGAGTGTGCTTGTGATGTGTTTCTTCGCCAGGTGTCCCGCCTTTCCGGTATCCCAGTGCGCTCATTAGAAAGGCCTCCTGGTACTTTGACTGCTATTACTGTTTTGAAGACTTCACAGGATGCAGCTTACCATACATTGTTAAAACTGATGAATTCAAAGGTGGATGAGATTATGTCACTCACCGACAATATCAATTGGACAGCCGATGAAGTCCCACAAAATGTAAATGAGTATGTTACTGTGCTCACTGTTTATCTGGACACTGTTGTATCCACGGCTCAGGAAATATTACCTTTGGATGCTGTATACAAAGTTGGAAGTGGTGTTCTTAAGCACATCTCAGACTCTTTTGTGACAACTCTCATCAGTGATGGTGTTAAAAGGGTCAATGCCAATACCCTCATGGCTATTGACAATGATGTGAGACAATTAGAATCCTTTGCTGATGAGAAGTTCCCCAGCTCTGGATTGGGTGAGTTAGAGAAGGGTGGTAGTTTGAGAGACACTTTGGCAGAAACCCGGCAATTGATAAACTTACTATTGAGCAATCAGCCTGATAACTTCATGAATCCTGCTATAAGGGAGAAGTACTACAGTGCGC
Organism: Sextonia rubra; assembly: GCA_037013555.1. NCBI lineage: Eukaryota > Viridiplantae > Streptophyta > Magnoliopsida > Laurales > Lauraceae > Sextonia > Sextonia rubra. Next base: position 75,715,650 of record JASUAD010000001.1, read on the forward strand.
TGGACTATGAAAAGGTGGCTCGTATTTGTGAGAAATTTAAGGATCTGCCAGATAGGCTTTTTGGGACCTTCTCAGGTAGGAACACTAAGCAACATGCACGCAGGAAATCAATGGACGTTTTGAAGAGAAGACTTCGAGATTTCAACTGACATTGATGTTGTTCATATCCCAGCAGCTTCTCCAATTTTGGTATTTCATCCATCTACAAATACATATTATATTTTGATTTTCTTTATCTGCTTGGAGAATATGCATGCATTGCAGAAAGAGAAATTGAATAGATCTTTTAGTGATACACATGCCAATTTGACTCATGTGTGATCAGGGTTATATATCAAGTTTGGCCACCCCTCCTGCTCAAAGAATCTGGCAGTTTCCTTGTAGGGGGCCATGCTGGATGCACCTGATTAGGGAGCTAGCATGAATCTGAGCCGGAGCATTTACTTTGTCTTCCCTACTTAGTGAGAATGGCCTGGATTTTGCAAAATCATGCCAATTTGGCATCTGTCCTGCAAAGATCCTCCTTTAGTCAGCTTTGCTGGAATGTCATTAATAGAGAACTTGATTGAATTATGACCGAATGCAGATGATGTCATTTTGAAAGAGGTGTGAATGGGATGGGATGCTGTCTTTGAGGAGTTGGAGTTTCTAAATGGTTTGTAGAAACAGATATCTATGGGTGATGTTCACCTTTCTTGGGAGAATTACAAGTTTTCCATGCTTTTCAAATATTGTATCTATATTACGGTCGCAGTTTTTGGCCTTGTTGTAGCCTTTTCCTAGATCCAGTGATTCCTATTAAAGAAAATCTTCATTTGATTTGTTTTGGAAACTGTGACCTTTTTATATTTCATATTGAGCTGCTTGCAAATGGCAATTGTAATGTGTATATATGATATGATTGTATATATTTCTTTCAGCTTGATCATGCATACTTTTGAATTGAAGTTGGATGTGGCTTGACCATTGAATACAGTAGAAAGGATCATTTCAGAACTTGGATTTTGCTCTTTTTTTGAGTTTCTTCAGGTGTCTGGTGGTATTGATATAGGACTAGTGTCTTGACAGAATTTTATAAAATTGAAGTACTTGAATTTGAAATTCACTTTTTGTATCATTCCTTTTTCATCATCTCTCTTGTAAATCTGAAAAATAGTAATATAATTCTTTATTTAATGATTTACTGATAGTGAAAGGTGGAGTTGAAAACCCAATTCATTCTTTACACAGTATCAAAGTTAGGATGACCCTCTACTCCTGTGCATCACCACCCTTAAGCTTCGTTTCTGCGTTAATGGCTTCCCCTGCGACAATTCCTCCCCTTACATCATCAACATGCACAGCCTTATCATAATCAAACTTGACCCCACTAACTGCATCTTCTGGAAAAATCTGATCCATCTCCGTTCTCCACAGTTTGAAAGTCTGTCAATTTATTGATGGAAGATGCCCTGTTCTCCTGTGCATCACCAGCTGTAAGCTTCATTTCTGCATTAATGGCTTCCTCCTCTGCAACAATTCCTCCCCTCGCATCACCAACATTCACAGTTTTATCATCATCAAATCTGATCCCACTAACTGCATCTTCTGGAAATATCAGATCCCTCTCCATTCTCCACAGTTTGGAAGTTTATCAATTTATTGATGGAAGATGCCCTGTTCCTCTCCAGACCACCCCCAACTCTACCGAATCATCTTCCATTCCAAACCCAGACTATTCCACCCTTACAGTTGACAAAATCAGAAGCTGAATCCAGGCTATGCTTTTGAAACTCAATTGTGTCCCAAGTTACGATCTGCATCGCCTGCCATTCCTCCCTAGAAAGAAAGAAAAAAAATGAAAAAAAAAAAGTGGTATCACCTGTGTCAAATCTCATAAACTGTAGACAATGCCTGAATGCAATCTCTGCTTGCATAAATAATCTACAACAACAGCCACAAACAGTTTGAAGCAATGAATTTTCCTGCTGAATATACAGCTGCTACTGTCCATCTCCAACTCGCTATCATTGACAATTCAGTTTCTGAACCACATCTGATTGGCTTAAACATAAAATATGAAGCTTTTAACCTTGCTATCAGTACCCAGTCCGATGCACTCTCCTCTAAAGATTTGTATGGGGAACATCTCGTTCAAGAATTGGAGTTGGAACAGCTACATATGGCTTCCAAAGTGCAACCCATGCTACTGTGGACATTGCTAGTAGAGGCTGAAGTTGCCGCTGATCTGGGGCAGGCCTTGGCAATTATCACAACAACGATGGTCACCAATCTAACAAAGAGGTAATGGCAGGTATTCCACATTTCTCAACTAGTCTAAATATATAATTATGCTGGTAATTGTGTTATAAATGCGAACACTGGCTCAATCCTTTTTTTTTTGATAACGCTCAAGCTTTATTATTATCCCAAATCTCAGACCGTACAATTGTCATCGACCGACCTAGGCATCAACTCACTACTTGCATTGGAGTCTTTCCTCTCAAACAGATCTGATTGCCATGGCAGTGAAGAAGTTATAGTGAGCGATGGTAGTGGAGTCCCAATTTGTTAAACTGATAACCACTTCACATGTCACCACGCACTTTTCACCTTTGAGTTCTTGAACTCCACAAGAATTTACTTTCTGTAGCTAAATTTGCAAAGAATTATAATTGTTTTCTTGAGTTTCACATGTGGTTTTTTGGCGGACTTGCAGACTCATAAGGTTTATTTTTTTTAATTGCATCACTCTAAGTATGATCTTTGTATAAGTATGATCTTTATATCCCATCCCCACTGAATGGACCAGGCTTCATTAACATCAACCAAAGGTTTCTTCACAAATGAAGTCTCATTGGGTATGTGCTATTGCAGATTAGGTCACCCAACTATTATTACAATTTTGAAGAATATTCTAATACTTTCATTGTTGCCAATAAAATTCTAGTAAATTTTTTTTCTAGCTGTTTTTTGTCCAAGATTAAGAAGTTACCATTCGGCTCCATTGAAATGCTTGTTTTTTCTATGGCTTGTATCATAAACCTTATACTCTCTCTCTCTCTCTCTCTCTCTCTCTCTCTCTCTCTCTCTCCAGCAAAAAAAAAAGAGCCTAGGAATGTTATTGCTTAATTAATCAAATGCTCCATATCCTTCGCTGCCAAACACTATTCTACTCTGTCACTATATTCATGCACTGCACTTGGATATTTCCTCAGCATAAACATCTGGATGCTTTGACACTATCAGGGGATTTTTAAAATTGTTTGAGAATCTCCATCTCAGGGCGAGTTTTGAGAGAAACCATTTCAAGTATTTATAGATTTAGTTTCTCCCTATTCATAGGAAAACCTTTCAAAAAGAACCAATTCAAACTACAATATAGTTATTCAGATGAATCCTATTCCAATCTTGGAGATTGTGTAATACTCATGATATCTTGAGATTTGCACGCATGTAACGATCCATAATTTTACATAGAATTGGATGAGTTTTGCCATTAGTTGTAGCATAGAAGAAAATGGTGTTGTTGAAAGGGAAAACTACCATAGCATTGAAGTTAGAGAGTTTTGTTGAATTTTGTTTTGTATTTGGTTAGATTGGTTGTCTAGGTTAGTTATAATCAAAGTTCAGGATTATAAACATTTTAGTCATTCTTTATGGATTTTCTTGTTGGTAAAAAAAGCATGATTTATATATTAATGTAATTTGTAACTTTTGACTTGTGGAGTTGTGTTGCACTCAGAGAGAAAGGAATTGATTAAACTTTCTGAGCTTAGACAAAACCATGTAATTGCTTATGTGTCATCATCTTCTTTGTGATTACTTGTGAGTGTATTGATTTGTGTCGTGCGATCAATGGATTGGATCTTAGAGGATTTGGTTTTTTGTAGAGCTCGTTGCAGATCTCTGATTTGCCCACACTGATCGGAGAAAAAGAGGCCAGGTTCTCACATTGATCATCACAGGCTCGGATTCTCTGTAATAGAGAATTCGGACTACTGTGCGTTCCGGTTGATGCAAAACCGTGAAGACAAAGGGGTTTTGTCGGTTTTCGGGTCTCAGGTTCCTTTTGAGAACCGCTAGGAAGAAGACCGGGTTGGTTTTGGGTTTATGGATTTGCTCTCTGCAAATCTGATTTGGAGAAGAAGGACTACGAAATCTCGCCGCAGCCGCCGTCCGCTGCCTCTTGCGCTGCCGCCCACTGCCGTCTGGGCGATGTGGCCGGATTGCATGACACCCGCCGCTGTCGCCGGACCATCGTCATCGTCCCACGCCGGTCGCTACTGTCCGCCGCTAGCCGTTGCGGAGGTAGAGAAGCCAGGGGTGTGGGGGTTTTCACCTGGGTTTCCTGTCGCAGGAACTAGAGGAACAAAAAGTGGAGGAGAAGGAATGCCTGGGCATGGTTGTCCTGCTAGGTCTGTGTTTTTGGGCCAGCTTGTAAAAGACAGGTCAGTTCGGATCGGGTCGACCCTTTTACAGCAAAGCCCACCTGGCTGCGGTTGTGGGGCTGATGTCAGCATCAGGTCAAACAGTAGATTTGGCCAAATCAACAGTCAGAATTGTTTTACGAATTTCAGAGTCATCCGGACTTATATTTGTGCCCTTTTTTTTTAACCTGTTAACTCATTGCGAGCAGATTTATGCTTTTGTGGAAGATGATTGGCAGTTCAACTGTCAACGGAGAAGTTTGACCCAAACAGAGAGTGGAAAACTGTTTCTGCGATATTGAAGCCATTAGCAGTCAGATTTTAGATCTATTCTTCCAGTGTACTTGCAACAATGAGATATGCGAGGTAAACGGGGGAGATTTTCCATTTGACGGACACAAAAAAGAGGTGATTTAATAGGAACAAATCGGAAAAACACAATGGCGTCAAGCAACGGGTATAAGATTGAGATGTTCACTGGGATAAACAATTTCAGTCTTTGATAAAGAAGGATGTCTTGAATTAGAAAGATCAGAAGAAGGCTTTGGACAATAAGTCGGAAAAACCAGCGAAGATGTCCGATGATGATTGGGAGGATTTGGACGTGATGTAGGCCAGACCATAGGTAGGCCAACTTGTTGGGCCCAGTTCATAGCCGAACTGACATGCAATTATTTAATAGTATTAAGTAAATAGTTTGATTTATTTAGAATTATTTTAGGATTTATTTTATAACTAGGATTGCTATGATTTAATTTCCGTTATTGTTTAGGAGAGTGTTGGTGTCTAAGTAATCATATCCTATATAAGGATGATTATGCTTCATTGTAAAGGTAGACATTGATTATCAATAATATTTGAGTTATGAGAGTTTTCTCTTGGTTATGGTGTTTTTTCCTCTTATGAAGGTGCCCAAGGGGCTAAATCCTTCTTCGTATTCGATCAATTCTTAGAGAGATTGATCTATTTATCAATCGCAAATTATGGTTGCACCAATTGGTATCAAAGACAAAGAGTGGTCATCGAAGAATGGCATGTCGTCCCTGGAAATTTTTCCTTCGTCAGTCATCCCCATTCCCACCCTATCTTCGACATATCTCAACCCATCCTAGCCACCGTATGCCAATCGCAACCCACCGTAGCCCTCCTCCCATCTCCATGCCCATACCAAGACCCACTAAGACGCCAATCCTCCCATCGACCCTCATAGAACCCTAATCCAAGATCTCCCCTTCATAATCCCCATATCTTGAAACCCTAGCCCCATCTCTTGCACAGACAACAACTGCACCAAACCCCCACAAATCATTCCCAACCCCATCTACCACTGCCTGAAACCTAGCCATCCCTGAACCCTTCTTAAACCTACCCACCTAGATTTGAAACCCAAAACCCATTCTTGATCTCCCTTAGTTCTTCCCTAACCCATCCCTACGAACCTTCAACCCTCTCGCCAAAGCCCCAAACACAAAAAAACACCCTCTCCCTGACACCATCCTCATCACCCAGAAGCTTAACCAATCCCTTGTCTCTTCTTGACACCTTAACACCACCTTTTCATCACCTCGATACCCCATCTCCCCAATTAGAATCTACAGCGACTTGTCCCAAACCACCCCTACACTCCCTTGAACCATAAATACCCTTAACCCGACCATACCAGTCCCATTTGTCAACCACAGGACACCATCCCCTTCAACGGCATCACCATTTATCCACCCAACCCTTTTCGACACCTCTGTCTTCATTCCCGCAAAAAGGAAAAAAAAGGGGGGGAAGGGGGGGGGGGGTCGCAGAAAAGGAGAGAGAAGTTTGAGTTGAGAAGGATGTACCTGGCACCTTGGAGTTCCCTGTTGCTCGGCAATTGCTTGGCGTAACTCCAAGCCATAGTTGTAGTGCTCTCAAGGCTTCCTTACGATCGTAAGAGCATTCCCCCCTGCGTCATAAGAAAAAGGTAAGCTTTCATTTTCTTTCCTTCTTTTGTTTTTGTCTAGCACCAGTTGTCGACTAAGGGATACAACTATAGCACGTGCGGCCTTCTCTTTTATTAAGTGATTGTTTGGGCCAAAACTGTTGGCCTGACTTAACTCGGGTTTGGTCTAACATGAGTTTGACCTAACCCAAGCCTAACCCAATACTTAAATCCAATTAAGGTTTGGTCACCTCTCATAGTTGAGTTTTGTCTGGACCTGCTCATAGATCCGACCTAGCACATCTTCTCATTACTTAACAGGTGAGTCTAGCCTTCTTGTTTGAGCCTGTCAATTGGACCAAGCTTGATCTAAGCCCAATTTCGGAACCTAAAGTCAGGTTAGGCCCAAATTCCCTTTGCACCAGCACTTCTTAGGTCTGAACATTACATTTGACCCAAGTCTAGATCCATAACCAAAAAAAAAAAAAAGAAAGAAAGAAAGGAAAAGAAAAAGAATAGTGCACCAATCAGAGAGACAAGCCAAGCTAAAGCACTGATTTTCTGCTGACTCTATCTTCATCATTGATTTTCAAAGGCCAACATGCAAATTTTTGGAAACTCCATTGAAATTCAAAGATATTTTCATCAATACATATATGGAGATTGGTTTTTTGAGAATGAGTTCTATTTTGAGCCATTTTTTAATTTGAAGCAAGAGAACTCGTCAATTGATGAAGATACCTACCAATTTTGTAAGTTGCAAGATATATGTGCCTTTCAAGAGGATATGACACATGATTTGGTTCGTTATATTAGAGGATTGAGAACAAATATCTTGGAGAATATGAATTATTGCAAAAATAGTCATAGGACATACTTTGAAGTCCTTTGTGTTGAGTGTATGCTTAGACGATTTGAAGTTTCAGACCCTGCTGACCAAAGTCTTTTGCTTTTTCTTCATCAGTGCCTTTTCATTGAGGATAATTCTGAGAATGCTGATGATGAGCATCTACCTCCTATCTTTTGGACACGAGGTAATTACAAAGGTAAACGTTGTAATGTCATTATTGAAGCAACAGTGCTATAAATGCTATCTCCAAAGAAGCAATTGATAAGTTGCAATTGCCGATAACAAAGCACCCAAAGCCTTATCGAGTTGCATGAGTTGATGATGATGCTTTTCCAATCTAACAACAATGCATTGTTCCAATTAAGCTTGGTTCTTATGAAGACAATGTCAAGTGTGATGTTATCCTTATGAATGTTGCCACATCTTACTTGGCCGACCTTGGCTCCGTCGTCTTAAAGTCATCACCGATCATGAGAATAATACTTACAGCTTTATATGGAATGGAAGGCGAATTCAATGGCTCCTTTAGAAATTCATTTTCATCACCACAAGGCACTCCTCTTGCATCATCACGTTCCACCAAAGAATCAAAGGAAAGGCAAAAAGAAGCAATTACCATCATGAATCCATCAAAGGAGATTCCAACCATGACAACTGACATTCATGAAACAACAACTGCACAAGGTCAAGGCAAAACTGATATCATGGAAAATTTTGAACACGATATTGATAATTAAGAGCAACAAAAGGTTGAGGAAGCACAAAAACAAGTAGTCATTTAGAATTTGATATGGTTAGCAAGGACATTGAACATCCTAGAGATCTGCTTGTAACTCCACTTCTAATAACTCACATTGGGTAGCCGAAAAACAAATCAATTGCTCCATTGGTTTCACAAGAAGATCAAGTTGTTGAAGTGCCCCACATTAACTTAATCTTTGGGGATCAGACATGGATGATAGATAGCCAACAATTACAGCATTTACAAGTCAGAACATACAATCAAGCTAAATTTGTTCATCGGAAACAGTGACAAGTCCCATGCCTTTTTCAAGCCATGTCTTGAAAATGTGGATTTGAAGAAAAGATAAAAGTTTGTGTGATTGATTTTTGATCCAGGAGGAAGTCTTCCTCACCTTGCGGTTAAACTCCTTTCGGCATTTCTCAAATTGGCAAACTTATTGGAGTCGAGTTTTTTCAAGCCAGGGAGAGTTGATGTAGGCCAGACCATAGGTTAGCCAACCCGTTGGGCCCAGTTTATAGCCGAACTGGCATGCAATTATTTAATAGTATTAATTAAGTAGTTTGATTTATTTAGAATTATTTGAGGAGTTCTATTGTAACTAGGATTGCTATGATTTAGTTTCCTTTATTGTTTAGGAGAGTCTTGGTGTCTAAATAATCTTATCTTATATAAGGATGATTATGCTTTATTGTAAAGACAGACATTGATTATCAATAATATTTGAGTTATGAGAGTTTTCTCTTTGTTATGGCGCTTTTTCCTTTTGTAGGGTGCCCTAGGGACTGAATCCTTTTTTGGATTCAATCAATCATTTGGGAGATTGATCTATTTATTGTGAATTTGTGGCTGCACCAAGATGAAAGGGCTGTGAGTGCAATTCATTTTACCTTCCACGACAACGTTCTCTATAATGTTGTGGGGACTAAAACTGCTTTGGAATTATGGGCCGAGTTAGAGAGCCCATACGTGTTCAAGTTCTTAATAAACAAACTGTTTTTTTAAGAAATAGTTGTATTCCCTGAAGATGGCAGAAAGATCATAGTTGTCGAAGTATTTCAATGAGTTTAATAAGCTCATTGTACAACTATTGAGCATTGAGGTTAAGTTCGAGGAAGATGATAAAGCACTACTGCTTTTTTTTTCATTGCCTCATCATTCAAGCACTTGGTGACAATGCTGATGTACGGAAAGGATTCTTTGAACATGAATGATGTCACTATAGCTCTTGTATCTAGTGAGATTATGATGAGCGACAGTAAAAAATCTCGTGGAAAAAGTATTATTGTAGTATCAGGTTCAAATAAAAAAAAGAGGAGATCTAGATCCGAGAATAGAGGTCAAGAGCTCGGAATTGCTCAAAGTCAAAAGGAAAAGGAAAGGTCATCACTTGTTGTTACTATGACATGAAAAGCCACATTATGAGGGATTCTTCGAAGCAGAAAAAGGATTTGGAGAAGGAAGAAGAATCTAATTTAGACAATACAAGTGTGACAGAAAGCTCAGATGGCGAGGTTCTACGTTTGATTGAATCTGCTTAGGTCAGCAAAGGTATGGATCACACTGAAAGTTCCTAGATTTTAAATTTTAGTTGTGATTGTCATATGAGCTATAGTAGAGACATGTTTGAACCTATTCATCTTGTGAGGAAAAATCTATTTTCATGGAAAAAATACATAATCCAAGTGCATTGAGGTTAGAACATTGAAAGTCAAGATGTTTGATGGAATGGTATAGACCATGACGAATGTGATGCATGTCCCGGATTTACAAAGAAATTTTATTTCTTTGGGGGCCTTAGATTCCAAGTGCCACAACTGTATTGTAGTAGTTGGAGTTATGAAGGTGGTTAGGGGAGCAATAGTCGCATGAAGGGTGAGTTGGTCAAAGGTCTCTACAGGTTAGTGGGAAGAACAGTTATAGGAGGAGGTTGAGTAGCTTTAAGGAAAAGTAAAAGTCAGTTAAGGTAGAATTATATGGAAAGTTAGAAGATGGTGCAACAGACATTGTCAGGCCCCGATCCCGGGAATTGGGGATTAGAATGGGCTCTGGGTGTGAATACGTAATCCTGTAATAATACGTGCCATATAAAGAAGCGCACGAATCACTACAAGGGAGATTCTACAGGAACGTGTGAGGTAAGACCAACAACATATAGATTTAAGATCCAACATAAAGCGGACACCTGTGAAATACATCTGTAATGATCATAAACCAAACATAGAAGAGAATATCATATCATCATATAATAACTTAAGTCTTTTAATTAAACATTCTCATCACATATATACACACAAAATCCAAAATATGCTTTATACACAATGTCCAGTTTAAACATCTCCATACAAAACCATGATCGCGACTGATTAACTCAACTAAACCACTGGATGCTCTCCATAGAACGACTAATAAAAGACGTCGTCATCCTTCTATTCTTCTATACCTTGAGGTAACGTTGGGGCACCCACTGGGGATGCGTCAATATTTGAGTTGGGGTTTGACTCTGTATCTATAATGCCGAGGGTAGCACTATTAACACGACAGTTAAGCAAATGTAGAGATACAAAAGACCAGTATGCTGTATCAAATGAATTAAGAAATATATATAAATTAAAAGAAGGTAATAAACGAAAACTAGGCAATTGTGCATGAGAAAACATGAGTAACGAATCATAAATGGAACATCATACATACTAGTTGGCATTCACGAGGTTATATTCTCCCAAAAGTGAATATATCAGCTAGAGAGAGCATGCATATGGGATGTTAGGGGATCAAACTACCTTCCCGAGGAGCGCCGACAACTCTTCTATGGACTACTGCAATAGCGACATAAAGATACTTAAGCCGGTCCATCGAACCTAATAAGGGCACAAGCTAAGTGGCGCCGATTCAATGTATCAAAACTGACTCAAATTCACATCTTTCATACATTTCAATTGTACTTATCATATCATACATAAGGGAGCTCGGTCTTGAGATTATATTCAATCATAGAAATTGGAATTAACAAGGTAACTGATAATTAAACATTACATACTTAAATGAGCTAGAGAGCTCGAACCCTCTCAATCTTAACTACAACCATTTTGGTTAATAGGCATGCACTCCATAGAAGCTCCTGCCCGATTTGTTTCAAGCTGTGCCAGGAAGAATGGGTACATGACTAAGTCATGTTGAAAGCAAGGTTTCGTATAATATGAATACATTTATATCGAGAAGGTATCAAGGAAATTACTAGCCAACCCTGTGCTAGATAATCCATAATCTCGAGGGCATTCAACATGATATATTCATAAAACGTCTGGTGTCACTGTGTTACCCAATCTTAGCATTACTTTGTGTATGCAAGGACACCTCTTCTTATACCAACATCCATGACGTGACATCGAGAATTCATCCAGACAATCGAAGGAGATAAGTGACAGCTCTACACTTGTCCTCCTTACCATTCAATCACCGTTAGGCTAATTTAATTGTGGAAAAAGGTTCCATATCTAAAGCCCTACAAAATCATTTGAATTCCATAATATCCAAAGTTTCCAGTGTTCTTATGGCTTAGCCGTGTGGCTTAGTTTTTTCTTCAAATTTCTACGCATTTATGGTTTAGCCGTATATTAGCCTATTGCTTAGCCGTGCTAAGCCTACAGCTAGGATGTGGGTGGGATACGTCGTAGCTGTAGTACAATCCATGACTTAGCTGAGGATTAGCTGTAGAAGGAAAGTTGGATTTCAGGCTCTTGGGAAAGCTCGTCGTAAAATGGCTTACGGTTTGGTCATGGGATGGTTACAGCTTAGCCGTAGTTCATTCCATGGCTTAGTCGAGGGTTAGTCGTAGGACAAGATCTGGTATTGGTACTCTTGGGACTATCCACTTACGGCTTAGCCGTGGCTTCACCGTAAGCTTTAGAAATTCTAAAGGTGATTCTAAAGCTCGAACTCAATATAGAATATTGAGTAAAGGGGGCTACAAAGAGCTTCTTATGGCTTCAAAATATCCCTAAAAGTTATTCAATACTCACATAACATTCCCATTTCATATTCACACTCTAATTCATTCAATTAAACATGTATGTATACTTAAATGAAGAGGAAAGAGTTGTAACTTGAAAATTAAAGTGATCATTCAAGAATCAAGATTGTAACCACACATGCAGCATCATATGTACTATAATACTTGCCTTTTTCACAGCACTTGGCCTCACTAACTCTTCCCTTGGTGTGTGGTTAGGAAAGCCTCAACAAAAGAATGGGTTCTCTATATGAAAGACATGCAAATGGTAAATTTAATGTGGAATGCATGCATGTTGCGTGATTAAGTCTCGTTGACTCTATTGAACCTAAAGAATTGAAATGGAGATAGAGTTTTCACCTTAGGAAGTTATAACTTGAAGAAGAAGTTGCCTCCAAGGAGAAAGATGCACAAGGGAAGAAGAAAATGAAGAGTAGAGGCTCTTACTAATGCATGCAAGGCTTCAAATCCTTGTTTGCAGCTTTAAAAGTAGATGGAGGTGAAGAAGAGTGGAGAGGATAAGTGGTTTCAACATACACAGAAGGAGAAATGAGAGACATTGGGTTTCATTTTTTCAATCAAGGTTTTTTGCAGTATTACATGCAAGCCTACTATTTCTGGGAAATTACAGTTTAGGTCAAATGGACCTTTATTGAGCCAAGATGAGTTTAGATCAAGTGGAGCCCAATATGAAAGATGATCTACACAAAGAATTATACAAGATGCAACTAATGAGGTGTCAATATGATGCATGAACAAATTACAAAAGGGTCTTTAACTACTTAGGTAAGGTTCGAACCTGACCTAATGACCTATCCATGACCCAAGCCCAAAAGGATTGAGTTAAATTAGTCTAAACACATTTTAATTAATGTAAAACAAAATTAATTAATACAAATTGAGGTTAGTTGGAATCAGGACCTTACATCCTCCCCCACTTATGATCAATTGGTCCTCCGAATGCAACATACCTTGAGTAGGAACTTTGAATATTTTTCTCGAATTTGATCTTCAGGCTCCCAAGTAGCTTCTTCTTGCCCATGATGCTCCTATAGAACTTTAACCCATTTGATCGTCCGGGTACGCAGTACTTGGTCTTTAGTGTCAATAATAAGAAGGGGTCTTTTCTCATAGCTCACTTCCGGCTTCACTTGTATGTCATCTAATTCAAGAACATGTGAAGGATCCGGAAGGTACTTCCTAAGCATCGATATATGAAATACGTTATGAACTCCCATGAGTTAAGGAAATAACTCCAACCTAGAGGCCAGATCTTCGACCTTGCTCTGAATCTCAAAAGGTTCTACAAATCGCGGAGCTAACTTGCCCTTCTACCCAAACCTGATAGTACCCTTTATTGGGGAAACTTTTAAGAAGACTTTGTCTTTCACTTGGAATTCAAGGGGTTTACGGCGGTTGCCTGTATAATTCTTCTGACGAGATTGCGCAACTTTCAATCTGTCTTGCACCTTTTGCAGCTTTTCCGCCATATCTACAATTAAAGAAGGTCCATGAAAACTTTTAACTCCTACTTCTTCCTAACAGATCGATGTACAGCACTTACAACCATACAAAGCTTCAAATAGAGCCATTCCGATGCTCACGTGATAACTATTGTTGTACGCAAATTCACATAAGGAAAGGTGTTCATCCCACCCTTTCCCAATGTCTATAACACTAGCTCGAAGCATGCCTTCAAGAGTTTGTATCGTTCGCTCCAATTGCCCATTGGTTTGCGGATGGTAAGCTGTAGTAAAATTGAGTTTGGTACCCATGGATTTTTGGAAGGATTGCCAAAAAAGGATACAAACCTACTATCTCGGTCAGACACAATAAAGACTGGAGTACCATGCAACTGTGTAACCTCATCTATGATGATCTTGGCCATCTCCTGAAATTTCATCCTCTTCCGAATGCGGATAAAGTGAGTTGACTTCGATAATCGATCGATGATCACCTAAATGACATCATGACGTCTGTTCGTCCAAGGCAGCCTTGAAATGAAATCCATAAAAAGATTCTCCCATTTCTACTTCGGAATATGTAAGGGATGTAGCAAATTGGGAGGCTTTTTTTGTTCAGCCTTTACACGTTAGCAGGTAAGACATCTTGCTACAAGCCTGCAATGTCTCTCTTCATGTTATTTCACCAAAACCTGCCATGTAAATTTCGGTACATTTTGGTACTCCCGGGGTGCATGGAATATCTTGCTTGATGTGTTTCAGTCATGATTGCTTTCTTTAGATTTTGATGTTGAACTACTGGAACGCATAGCTGGTCACTAAAGTACAGAACCTCATCTACTATCCTGAAATTTGATTTCTCAAATATTTGGTCATGAATCTTAACAAATTTTGGATCTTCAAACTGTTTTTCTTTAATTTGCTATTATTAACGTGGGTTCAAGAACAGACATAGCCACTAACATAACCTTGTCATCCACGAATTTCACTTCCAGATCCAGATCTCGAAATTCTTCTACTATAGACCATTCACCACACATGGCTACCATTTCAATGGTTGATTTCCTGCTTAGAGCATCGGCCACAACATTTCCTTTTCCTGAAAAATACTTGATTGGAAAATTGTAGTCCTTTATGAATTCCAACCATCTACGCCGTCTCATGTTAAGATCATGCTGAGAGAATCAATACTGGAGATTACAATGATCACTATGGACTTCAAATCTCTCTCCATATAAATAGTGTCTCCACAACTTCAAGGCGAGGGCGATAGCGGCCAATTCTAGATCATGGGTGGCATAATTCTTTTCATGTTCCCTTAATTGTTGAGATCCATATGCTATCACCTTTCCGTTTTGTATTAATACGCATCCCAACTCAATCTTTGAAGCATCGGTATAGATAATAAATCCACCACTACCTTCCGGTAGAGATAAGATCGGGGCTGAGGTTAGCTTTTCCTTAAGGAGTTGGAAACTCAACTCGTGTTCAGTTGACCAGACATATGGTTCATTCTTCCACGTCAATTCAAGGGTGCGACTATTGTGGAAAAGTCCTTTACAAACCGTCGGTAATAGCCTGCCAAACCGACAAAACTTCTAACCTCCGCAACTGTTTTGGGGCTTTGCCAACTAGTTATAGCCTTAATCTTAGTTGGATCTACTGCACGCCCATCTTTTGAAATTATATGCCCTACAAAGGCAACTTGTTCTAATAAAAAATCACATTTGTCCAATTTAACATATAGTCGGTGATCTCTCAACATTTGCAAGGAAATCCTCAGATGCTCAACATGCTCGTCTTGAGTCTTGGAGTATACTAGTACATCATCAATGAAAATTATTACGAATTGATTGAGATAAGGTGAAAAGATCTTATTCATCAAAGCCATAAATACAGCTGGGGCATTGGTCAACCCAAAAGGCATGACTAAAAATTCGTAGCGCCCATATCTTGTCCTGAAAGCTGTTTTAGATGCATCTTGATCTTTAACTTGCAACTGATAATATCCAGACTTTAGGTTAATCTTTGAGAAATGAGTAGCACCCTGTAATTGATAAAACAGTTCATCAATTCTAGGCAGTGGATACTTGTTTTTTATTGTCACCTGATTTAGCTGCCTATAATCAATACACATTTTGAGGGTGCCATCCTTCGTTTTTACAAACAAAACTGGGGTTCCCCATGGTGATGTGCTAGGATGAATAAACCCCTTATCCAGTAAGTTTTGTAACCGTATCTTCAACTCACGCAACTTTGCAGGTGCCATTCTATACGGGGCCTTAGAGATTGGAGCTGTACCAGGTGCTAATTCTATAGTAAAATCTATTTCCCTAACTAGAGAAAGACCAGGTACTTCGTCAGGGAACACATTAGGAAACTCATGAACCACAGGTATCTCTTCTAACTTCTTTGGTGGTTTCTTCTCAACAATGAAGGCAACGTACCCTTTGCAACCAATATGGTTCAATCTTTCTGCTCGAAGTGCTGAGATTAGCCTAGTATTGGAGCGCTTCTTCTCACCTTGAAATACAACACTCAGGCTGATTTCGTCTACCTTTACGGTGACAGTCTTACGAAAACAATCTAAACAAGCCATATACTTAGTTAACTAATGCATGCGTATGATTACATCGAAATCGTGCATCGGTAACATGATGAGTTCCACTGGAAAGAGGACCTTCCCAATTAGAACTTGACAACCTAGGTAATAGTCCTTATAAGTCACCCGCTTGTCGATAGGAGTGATAACACTCAACATATACGGTAACTGCGTTAGAGGCTCCTGTATCCTTCCAGAGAATTGGGGTGAAATAAAGGATTGCGACGATCCCAAATCAAACAACAACTTAGTGTCTATATCGCAAATGGAAACCTTACCTACAACCACATGCTCCGCTGCTTCTACTTCTTCATGAGTTAAGGCATGAGCGCGGCTTTGCCTGTGGGGTCGGTTTTGCTATCCCTTTTTCTGTTGACCTTGACCCTATCGCGTTTGCCTTTGGCCTTGCCTCACCTACTGCTGTTGACTTGGGGTTGCAGGCAGTGCTACTCTAGAAGGCTGCTGATACTGTTACTGGGGTGGGGCTTGATTGGAACCTTTTCTTTTTGGGCACTCTGACAAGCGATGGTCCAACGAGCCATAGCTGAAACAAGCTCCCGTAGACCAGCATTTACTTGTCTCGTGGCCCTTTCCGCACAAGCCGCAGACTTGCCTTGATGTCCCACCAACAACTCCCTTTTGTTTCTTGGAATGTTGTTGACTTTTCCTAGAAGGTGGGGCACTCCTCCTAGACTCTCCTAAGAATAAGTTCTTCTCAATTTCTTCAGCCGCATAGGCTCTCTCCACAGCGTCACCATATTGTGCCAAACGCTGGAAAGCCATAGTGTGTCCCTTAATAGCAGGCGTCAACCGTTCGAGAAACCTCTCAACTCTTTTCTCCTCAATATCAATCAAGTCCAAAGCAAACTGAGAGAGCTGGCTGAATACATGTACGTACTCCGCAACCGTCATGGAGTTTTATTGTAGGGTGAGGAACTCGGTCTTCTTCTTACGAGTCACATGTTCTGGAATAAAGTTCTTCCTGAATTGCCTCTTGAAAGCTTCCCACACAGTAGCATCTGACATAGCCCTAATTTGATCTTGGATACTCTACCACCATGTATCCATGATATCTCTGAACTTGGATGCTGCAAGGACCATTTGCTACCATTGTGTGCAAGTCAGGGAACCAAAAACATTCTTTGTATGTACGAACCATTCGTCGGCTTGTAATGGATCCTTTGGTCCCCCGAACTCCGTAGCTCTCCTCTTCCGAAATTTCTCATACAAGGAATTAGGATCTCTGGGTTGGTTCTATCTTTCCAGAAAGGTGGTTGTCACAACCCGAGCCTAGAAATCGGGGGTTAGCGAAAAGCCAAACTAGTGACACACGTACTCCCGTGCACATGCATCCAAACCTAGTCCAGATGCACACACACAAGGGATCTAACACGTGCGGACTAAACGTACGCGGAAGCTATACATATCATAACAGGCAACAAAAGAAATAGCGGAAACCAAAATAAATGCGGAATGGAAAAGGCGAAGATAGACACACTACTATAAAACCCAATACAAGTCTGAGTACAAGATAATATCATGATGTACAAATAATACAAAGCAACAAAGTCAGAAGTGCAAAATACAGATCTCAACAACCAAAACAAATGGACCACGATGATATGCAGGTACGCACTCGGCATAAATGATCAAGCCCACTCTGCGAGGCCGGAGGGTGTCTCTAAGTCCTGCCCTACAGTCTCCTCGACCGCCGGGGAGCCGGGCAAAGGATCTGAGCCTGCAACACCACAAACAACTAATGAATACAACGATTCAGCAAATTTAAGTAACAGGAACGTAACACTCATAGTATCAAATTGAATATTGACAAAAGATTAAATACAGAGTTCATATTAGTATGCTAAGCAAATCGTGCATAGAAGTAAAGCATGATAAATAAATCAAAGCATAGAAATACTGAACTAGGTAGCTACTACATTGGCCATATTCTCTCACACAGAGAGCAGAGCAGACAGATGAGAACACCACCGACCTGGCCAAGGGTACAAGTGGGTCTCGGTTTCCTGGGTTCCGGGGTCCCAAAATAGAAATACACTGCAGCGATACAAAGCACAGAGAACCAAGCCAGAGGTAACCCCGTCGGGTATCCTAGGGCTGAGGCTGGGTAGAGCCAGACTGATACCAATCAACTACATCAAAAGGAAAAAGGGGAGATTATCCGCTTTGGACTCACGGACGACACTGGATCGATCTTATCCGCACGTTTTAATCTCTGGGCAGAGCCACCAGAGAATACCCACTGAATCGGAGATATACAGAGTATAACATAGATCAGAGCAGAGCAAAGTATAGATCAAAGCATAGTGCAAACTGAAGAATAAAACAAATATACCAAACGAAAGCAAAATGATCTCGGAATGCATAAACATAGATCATCAGAACATAGGGCAAAACTGTAAGCAATATGCAATGCATCTCAGATTAACACGGAATCAAGGTTAATTACAAGCCAACTCTAATCTAGTTATCCACTGTCACTAACCGTGCATGTTGGTGTAGTTTTAAGTTATTCGATGCACCGTTGCCATCAAAGTGTTGCAATGTAATCATCGCGTGCACTGAAGTCCCTTAAACCAACACCCATGGGGAGGTGCTTAACAGTGAATCAACGCTCACATGAATCAGTCACAGCCTAACTGAATATTCATACGGTCTAAGAATCCATTGGGCCAGTTTACATGTGTGGTCAACCTGTGTGAAAGCCCTACAAGGTCACACCATTATCCTAAGTTTAAATTTAGATTTTTTTTCTAGGTCTTACGGCTTAGCCGTGGGTGACCTACGGCTTCGCCGTAGACATCTTACAGACTAGTCGTAACATGCACTTCGGCTTAGCCGTTGTTCCTTTCAGAACACGGCTAAACTAGTTATCTTCCACATCTGATCTGACACTTTTACAGCTGAGCTACGGTTGAGTATACGGCTTAGCTGTAGACCAATCCACGGCTTAGCCTTAGCCACACCGTAGGAGTACTGTGTCTGAAAAGTTTCGACTGATCAGAGTTTTAATTCACGGCTAGGTCACAGCTAGCTTACGGCTCAGCCGTAGAACAATTTACGGTTCAGCCGTAGCCTAGCCGTAGAACAAAATTCAAAAATCGAGTTTTTGGAGTCTGAGCCGTACAAAGTTACGGCTTAGCCATACAATACAGAAAACGAAATCGAAAGAGTTACAGAAACTGGAATTCTTGTGCAAATTGAGCACAACAAGCTCCCATTAATCCAAAGTGATAGAAATAGGCTGTAGATCATACCAGGCATATAAGAACAAGGGAATCACAGCAATCAAACAATATACCCATATGTGTTATACAATCTTGTACTTATACTTGCCTCAAAGCTTGGTCAAACCACTGAATCAAGCTCCAATCCAACTAAAAGCCCAAGCGAAGCAAAGCAACAACACATGCAAGCATGAGAACACAGCAAGAGAGATGGGGAATCCAAATTTGAAGAAGAAGAACTGAAGAGCCCACTTACCTAAAGCAAAGACAGAGATGAGGGGAAAAAGAATCCAATCAAAACCCAACACCAACTAAGAACGATGAAGAGCAGTGAAGAGAAGAGGGAATAGACGTGGAGCGTTCCTTGGAGTTTGTTGCATGCATGTTGAAGGAACTGAGCAGAGAGAGAAGACATCTAGCTGATGACTCATTATATAGTTTTGGAGTTTAAATCAAAGTCCGATGGATTTAAGTTATTTACAATTCAAGTCACATGAGGGTCCAATTCCTCCAGTTGACTCCGCATGGGTCTGAGACAGTTACGGGAAATAACGAGCACAATAAAATACACATGTTGACACCAAGATGATGCAAATATGATGCACTCAAAGCAAAAGCAAAATTACGAAAAAGGGCTTAGAACTACCTATCCCAGGTCAAAGGCTACCCAATTACCTATCCATGACCCGAAAGCAAGTCCAAAAGAAAGAAACAACACAAAAACACACTAATGAGCCACTAAATCGGCTCAAAGGGGGATCGGAGTATTACATCGTCCCCCACTAGGAATCATTCCGTCCTCGGAATGACCACTAACCTGCGTGAAGAGTTGGAGGTACTGGCGTGCTAGCTGCTCCTCTAGCTCCTATGTAGCCTCATCTGGACCATGATGCTCCCACAACACCTTAACCCATCTGATAGTCCTGGTGTGGAGAATCTGCTCTCGTGTACCAACGATGCGAAGCGGACGCTCAACGTAAGTCGCATTAGGCTGAATCTGAATGTCATCGTATCGAATCACATGGCTAGGATCTGGCACATACTTACGGAGCATCGACACTTGGAATACATCGTCGACTCCGGAGAACTCAACTGGAAGCGTCAAACGATAGGCTAGATCTTCAACTCGGCTCTTGACTTCAAACGGTCCCACATATCTCGGAGCTAACTTGCCCTTCTGACCGAACCGCACTGTGCCTTTCATCGGGAAAACTTTGAGGAATACCCAATCTCCGACTTGGAATGCCAAAGGTCTCCTCCTAGTATACGCGCAGCTTTTCTGTCTAGACCGAGTAACCTTCAGATTCTCTATCACTTTCTGCACTTTGTCTGTCGTCTCAGCAATGATCGTCGGACCATGGAAACTCCTCGTTCCTACCTCCTCCCAGCACACTGGAGTCCTGCACTTACGTCCGTATAGAGCCTCATAGGGTGCCATGCTAATGCTCTCATGGAAGCTGTTGTTGTAGGCAAACTCACACAATGCCAGATGCATATCTAATTCCTTCTCAAAGTTCAGCACGCTATCTCGAAGCATATCCTCCAACATTTGAATGGTACGCTCTGACTGCCCATCCGTCTGGGGGTGGTATGCCGTACTAAAACTTAACTTCGTGCCCATAGCTTCCTGAAATGCTCTCCAGAATGAGGACACAAAACAACTGTCACGATCAGACACAATCGATACTGGGGTGCCATGCAATCTGACTATCTCGTCAACAAACTTCCTGGCCATCTCTGTGAATGTCATCCCTTTCCTGAATGGAAGGAAATGTGCTGACTTCGTCAATCTGTCCACTATCACCCAAATTGCATTGTTTTTTCTACTGATTGGCGGAAGTCCTGAGACGAAATCCACGGTAATGTGCTCCCACTTCCACTGCGGGATGTGTAATGGATGCAAAGGTCGCTGATCATCAGCTTTCACCGTCTGACATGTCAAACATCGTGCCACAAACCCTGCGATCTCCCATTTCATATTGTTCCACCAAAACCTATCCTTCAAGTTCTGGTACATCTTCGTACTCCCTGGGTGCATTGCATAACGGGCATGGTGTGCATCTGTCATCAACTTTTCCTTCAACTCATCCACAACGGGAACACACAATCGATTCCTGAAGTACAAAACTCCATCTGCCAGATTGAAATCAGGTCACCTGCAATCCGATCTCTGAAGGTCACCAGAAGGGGATCCTCAAATTGGCGGTCCTTGATCTGCTGAATCACCTCAGGCTGGAACACCACGGTAATAGCTAACGTCACCATCTCATCCACCATCCGAACCTCAACAGGCTGATCATGCATAAGTACATAGAATCCTGCCAACACCTGAAGACTCTCCGCTCTCCTGCTAAGCGCATCTGCAACCATATTCCCCTTGCCTGGGTGGTACTTGATCGGAAAGTCGTAGTCTTTGATGAACTCCAACCATCTCCGCTACCTCATATTCAGGTCATGCTGATTAAATAAGTACTGCAGACTATGATGATCGGGATGAACCTCGAACTTCACACCATACAAGTAATGCCGCCACAGCTTCAGCGCAAATACAATGGCTGCTAACTCCAGATCATGAGTGGCATAGTTCTTCTCGTGTTCTTTCAGCTGTCTGGATCCATAGGCAATCACTATCTGATTCTGCATTAGTACACAACCTAGTCCAACTCGAGAGGCATCTGAATAAATCACGAATCCCTCGCTACAATCAGGGAGAGTCAACACTGGCGCCGTAGTGAGCTTTTCTTTTAACATATGGAAACTACGCTCACACTTCTCTGTCCACTCATACAAGACCTTCTTCCGAGTCAACTGAGTCAGCGGGGCTGAAATTTTCCCGAAGTCCTGTACGAACCTGCAGTAATATCCCGCCAATCCCAGAAAACTGCGAATCTCTATCACTGATCTAGGATGGGGCCAATGGATTACTGCCTCAAACTTAGCCGGATCTACCATCAATCCATCTTGAGAAATCACATGACCCAGAAATGCAACTTGCTCTAGCCAGAAATTACACTTGGACAACTTTGCATACAACTGGTGATCTTTAAGCAGCTGCAATGCCTTCCGTAGATGATTTGTATGCTCCTCAGCAGTCTTCGAATAGACCAATATATCATCTATGAATACCACAACAAACTGGTCCAAAAAGGAAGCAAACACCCTATTTATCAATGCCATGAAAGCTGCGGGTGCATTCATCAAAACGAAGGGCATGACAAGGAACTCGTAGTGTCCATACCGAGTCTTGAAAGCCGTCTTAGGAACATCCTCATCCTTCACCTGGAGCTAATGATATCCTGACCTCAAGTCAATCTTCGAAAAGTAAGCTGCACCCTGAAGCTGATCAAACAACTCATCAACCCTAGGCAATGGATATTTGTTCTTGATGGTCACTTTGTTCAACTGCCTGTAGTCAATGCACATCCGGAAACTGCCATCCTTCTTCTTTACGAACAATACAGGAGCTCCCCAAGGTGAGACACTTGGGCGTATGAACCCTTTATCCAACAGATCCTGCAACTGTTTCTTCAATTCCAACAACTCTGCGGGTGCCATACGATACGGAGCTCTACTGATGGGTGCTGTACCTGGCATCAAATCAATCGAGAACTCTACCTCGAACCGGTGGCAACTCTGGCACATCCTCCGGAAAGACATCCGGGAACTCGCTAACTACTGGAATCTCACTGAGCTGTCACTGATCTTTCTTCTTTGAAATGAATGCAAGAAATCCCTCACAACCTCTGCGAAGCATCCTGTTTGCCTTACAAGCAGATATCACGTGTCTTGGGCACTTCGTCTGGCTGCCCTCTAATCGAAACCCGCTGCCCAGATCAAAGTAGATAGCCTTGCTATAACAATTAATACAAGCATGATACCTTGCATGCCGGTCCATACCAAGAATCACATCAAAATCCAGTGTCGTGAGCAACACGAGGTCTACAGGGAGCTGATGACCAGCTATCCGCACATCACACTGAGGGTAGAAGACACTACACTCCACCCGCTTACCCACCGGAGTGGATACGATCAACAAGTACGGGAGCGGTATGGGTCGCTATCGTAGCTGCATAGCAAAATGGGGCGCTACGTACGAACGCGTAGACCCGGAGTCAAACAAGGCTAAAGCTTCAACATCAGAAATTAAAATTTTTCCTTCCACAACCGTAGCATCCTCTGCGCCCTCATGCGTAGCAGTATAAGCTCGAGCTATCTGGCGATTCTGCTTCTGGGCTGGGTGAGCTAGCTAAGACTTGCCCTGCACTATAGATCCTGCGTACCTCATCTGTGGAGAGGACTGAAACTTCAGGCATTGGGCCCGCTTGTGATCCGTGGAGCCACAACCGAAGCAGGCCCCACTCTTCCTCCAACATCTCTCTGTCGGATGATCCTTCCCACAATAACCACAAACCACCTGAGCACTACTCGAACTGCCCTGCTTGCCTTTGAACTTTTTCTGGAACTGACCTCTGCCACTAGAACCTGCCGCCCTCTTATACTCACTTCACTCCTCCTCAGCTATGGCCTCGGCATCATAGGCCCGGTCAATCGCATCATCCAGGGTAGCCGGCCACATACATGCAACCATGTGACGCTTATACTTCGGGTTCAGGCCATTGACGAAGCGAGTCACCTTCTTACACTCAGTGTTCACAATATCCTCCGCAAAGTGAGACAGCTCTATAAACTTGTGTACATAATCTACAACCGATGTCTGTCTTTGCTGAAGGTTGAAAAATTCCACTTCCTTGGCTCGCTGAACATGAAGAGGCGTGAACTTTCGGCGGAACCGCTGCTTGAAAGTCTCCCAAACCGTGGCACTGGGCATAGTTTGGAACGAACTCTTGACACTCCTTCACCAAGTCTTGGCTACACTTCTGAGCATAGAGGCTGTGAGAACTGCTTTCTGTTATTACTACACACAATCGTATCAAAAAGTTCCTCCGTCTGCTCCAGCCACTGCTTAGCCTGCAATGCATCCTCGGTACCGTGGAACTCAGTCGCCCCACGCTTACGGAACTTGTCGAAAAGAGAATTTGGATCCGTTTCCTTGGGCTGGAAGATCACTTGTTGTTCTACGCGAGGAATTGCTGACGCAGCCGGAGATGCCTGACTCTGCCTGTCCAATATAAATGCCACCTGAGCCTGCAGAGACTGCATGGACTGCATCATCATCATCATCATACGCTCCTCACTACTCATGGGTGGGGGTAGCGATCTACTCTCGCTATTGTGGCCCTACTGATTCTCATCCCTAGACCCTGATCTTGATGCCATGATGTACTGTCCTGGAAAAAGAAAACGAACAAAATACAAATATAAAACGCCCCGAGTTAGTCAGTCAACCCCAAGAATCAACATATTAGACGCCAAGTCAAATAGTTGACATCGTCATCTCACCACGATCTTTTATGTCTACATGTTTATTACTAGCATGCTCTGATACCATATAATACGTATGTCACAACCCGAGCCCAGAAATTGGGGCTTAGCGAAAAGCCAAACCAATGATACACGTACTCCCGTGCACGTGCATCCAAACCCAGTCCAGATGCACACACACAAGGGATCTAACACGTTCGGACTAAGCGTACGCGGAAGCTGTACAATCATAGCAAGCAACAAAAGAAATAGCGGAAACCAAAACAAATGCGGAATGGAAAAGGCAAAGATAGACACACTACTATAAAACCCAATACAAGTCTGAGTACATGACAAAATCATGAAGTACAAATAATACAGAGCAACAAAGTCCGAAGTGAAAAATACAGATCTCAAAAACCAAAACAAATGGACCACTGATGATATGCAGGTACGCACTCGGCAGAAGTGATCAAGCCCACTCTGCCAGGCCAGAGGGTGTCTGTAAGTTCTGCCCTGCAGTCTCCTCGACCGCCGGGCAGCCGGACAGGGGATCTGAGCCTGCAACACCATAGACAACTAATGAATACAACGATCCAGCAAATATAAGTAACAGGAACGTAACACTCATAGTATCAAATTGAATACTAACAAAAGATTAAATACAGAGTTCATATTAGTATGCTAAGCAAATCGTGCATAGAAGTAAAGCATGATAAATGAATCAAAGCATAGAAATACTGAACTAGGTGGCTACTACATTGGCCATATTCTCTCACATAGAGAGTAGAGCAGACAGATGAGAACACCACCGACCTAGCCAAGGGTACAAGTGGGTCTCGGTTTCCTGGGTTCCGGGGTCCCAAAATAGAAATACACTGCAGTGATACAAAGCACAGAGAACCAAGCCAGAGGTAACCCCGTCGGGTATTCTAGGGCTGAGGCTGGGTAGAGCCAGACTGATACCAATCAACTACATCAAAAGGAAAAAGGGGAGATTATCCGCTTTGGACTCACGGACGACACTGGATCGATCTTATCCACACGTTTTAATCTCTGGGCAGAGCCACCAGAGAATACCCACTGAATCGGAGATATACAGAGTATAACATAGATCAGAGCAGAGCAAAGTATAGATCAAAGCATAGTGAAAACTGAAGAATAAAACAAATATACCGAACGAAAGCAAAATGATCTCGGAATGCATAAACATAGATCATCAGAACATAGGGCAAAACTGTAAGCAATATGCAATGCATCTCAGATTAACACGGAATCAAGGTTAATTACAAGCCAACTCTAATCTAGTTATCCACTGTCACTAACCGTGCATGTTGGTGTAGTTTTAAGTTATTCGATGCACCGTTGCCATCAAAGTGTTGCAATGTAATCATCGCGTGCACTGAAGTCCCTTAAACCAACACCCATGGGGAGGTGCTTAACAGTGAATCAACGCTCACATGAATCAGTTACAGCCTAACAGACTATTCATGCGGTCCAAGAATCTATTGGGCCGGTTTACATGTGTGGTCAACCTGTTGAAAGCCCTACAAGGTCACACCATTATCCTAAGTTTAAATTCAAATTTTTTTCCAGGTCTTACGGCTTAGCCGTGGGTGACCTACGGCTTCGCCGTAGACATCTTACGGACTAGTCGTAACATGCACTACGGCTTAGCCGTGGTTCCCTTCAGAACACGGCTAAACTAGTTATCTTCCACATCTGATCTGACACTTTTACGGCTCAGCTATGGTTGAGTATACGGCTTAGCCGTAGACCAATCTATGGCTTAGCCGTAGCCACACCGTAGGAGTACTGTGTCTGAAAAGTTTCGACTGATCAGAGTTTTAATTCACGGATGGGTCACGGCTAGCTTACGGCTCAGCCGTAGAACTATTTACGGTTCAGCCGTAGCCTAGCCGTAGAACAAAATTCAAAAATCGAGTCTTTGGAGTCTGAGCCGTACAAAGTTACGGCTTAGCCGTACAATACAAAAAACGAAATCGAGAGAGTTACAGAAACTAGAATTCTTGTGCAAATCGAGCAAAACAAGCTCCCATTAATCCAAAGTGATAGAAATAGGCTGTAGATCATACCAAGCATATAAGAACAAGGGAATCACAGCAATCAAACAATATATCTATATGTGTTATACAATCATGTACTTATACTTGCCTCAAAGCTTGGTCAAACCACTGAATCTGGCTCCAATCCAACTAAAAACCCAAGCGAAGCAACGCAACAACACATGCAAGCATGAGAACACAGCAAGAGAGATGGGGAATCCAAATTTGAAGAAGAAGAACTGAAGAACCCACTTACCTAAAGCAAAGACAGAGATGAGGGGAAAAAGAATCCAATCGAAACCCAACACCAACCAAGAACGATGAAGAGAAGTGAAGAGAAGAGAGAATGGACGTGGAGCTCTCCCTGGAGTTTGTTGCATGCATGTTGAAGGAAATGAGCCGAGAGAGAAGACATCTGGTTGATGACTCATTATTTAGTTTTGGAGTTTAAATCAAAGTCCGATGGATTTCAGTTATTTACAATTCAAGTCACATGAGGGTCCAATTCCTCCAGTTGACTCCGAATGGGTCTGAGACAGTTACAGGAAATAACGAGCTCAACAAAATACACGTGTTGACACTAAGATGATGCAAATATGATGCACTCAAAGCGAAAGCAAAATTATGAAAAAGGGCTTAGAACTACCTATCCCAGGTCAAAGGCTACCCAACTACCTATCCATGACCCGAAACCAAGTTCAAAAGAAAGAAACAACACAAAAACACACTAATGAGCCACTAAACCGGCTCAAAGGGGATCGGAGTGTTATAGCGGCCAACTGTATTTGCATGGCTGGTTGCTGGTGTTGCTGGCAGCCAATTGATGCGCATCATAAATTGCTTTTCAGTGTTATAACTAGGATGAGGAGTGGGTGGTGGTGGAGGATCCACACCATCCAATTCGACATTGTTGCGGTCGTTATTGCCCGAACTGTTGTTCGTATAGGACCCAAATGCCACTCACCTGCAATTATAACAGTAATTAGTCATAAGCAGTAAATTAGTAGGGGATAAATTATAAAACTTTATACAAAATCCATGCCCGATCGAACCTATCGTAACCTCACCACATTTCCTAGAGTTGCAAAGTCTTTTAATTGATTTCTTTGTCGCTCTGATACCATTACTTACGTATGTCACGCCTTAATCCCAGGAATTGGGGATTAGAATGGGCCCCTAGGGTGTGAATACATAATCCTGTAGTAATATGTGCCATGTGAAGAAGCACATGAATCACTACAAGGGAGATTCCACAGGAATGTGTGAGGTAAGACCAACAACATGTAGATTTAAGATTCAACATAAAGCGGACACCTGTGAAATACATTTGTAATGATCATAAGCAAAACATAGAAGAGAATATTATACCATCATATAATAACTTAAGTCTTTTAATTAAAC
Organism: Sextonia rubra; assembly: GCA_037013555.1. Lineage (NCBI taxonomy): Eukaryota > Viridiplantae > Streptophyta > Magnoliopsida > Laurales > Lauraceae > Sextonia > Sextonia rubra. The sequence goes on from JASUAD010000001.1 coordinate 75,743,713, forward strand.
ATTCCCATCACATACATACACACAAAACCCAGAACATGTTTTATACATAATGTCCAGTTTAAATATCTCCATACAAAACCATGATCACGACTGATTAACCCAACTAAACCACTGGACGCTCTCCGTAGGACGACTAATAAAAGACATTATCATCCTTTCATTCTTCTATACCCTGAGGTACCGTTGGGGCACCCACTGGGGATGCATTAATATTTGAGTTAAGGGTTGACTCTGTACCGATAGCGCCGAGGGTAGCACTGTTAACACGAAAGTTAAGCAAATATAGAAATACAAAAGATTAGTATGCTGTATCAAATGAATTAAAAAATATATACAAATTAAAAGAAGGCAATAAACGTAAACTAGGTAGTTGTGCATGAGAAAACATGAGTAACGAATCATAAATGGAACATCATACACACTAGTTGGCATTCATAAGGCTATATTTTCTCAAAAGAGAGCATATCATCTAGAAAGAGCGTGCATATGGGATGGTAGGGGTTTAGACTAGCTTCCCGAGGAGCGTCGACAACTCCTCCATAGACTACTACAGTAATGACATAAAGACACCCAAACCGGTCTCGTTGAACCTAATAAGAGCACAAGCTAAGTGGTGCCGACGCAACGTATCAAGACCGATTCAAATTCACATATTTCATACATTTCAGTTGTACTTATCATATCATATATAAGGGAGTTCGATCTTGAGATCATATTCAGTCGTAGAAATCGGAATTAACAAGGTAATTGATAATGAAACATTGCATACTTAAATGAGCTAGAGAGCTCGAACCCTCTCAATCTTGGCTACACTCATTTTGGTTAATAGGCATGCACTCCATAAAAGCTCCGACCCGATTTGTCTCAAGGTGTGCTAGGAAGAATGGGTACATAACTAGGTCATGTTGAAAGCAAGGTTTTGTACAATATGAATGCATTTAAATCAAGAAGGTATCAAGGAAATTACTAGCCAACTCTATACTAGATAATCCATAATCCCGAGGGCATTCAACATGATGTATTCATAAAACGTCTGATGTTACTATCTTACCTAATCTTGGCATTACTTTGTGTATGCAAGACACCTCTTCTTATGCCAACATCCATTACGTGACATCGGGAATTCATCCAGACAATGACGGGGATAAGTGACAGCTCTACACTTATCTTCATTACCATTTGAATCACCATTAGGCTAACTTAATTGTGGAAAAAGGTGCCACATCTAAAAACCTACAAAGTCATTTGAATTCCCTAATAAGTTTCCAGTGTTCTTACGGCTTAGTAGTGCATCTGTTATGGCTTAGTCAAGTGGTTTAGTTTTTCCCTCAAATTCTTGTGCGTTTATGGTTTAACTATATATTAGCCTTTGGCTTAGCTGTGCTAAGCCTACGGCTGAGATAAGACTGGGATATGTCTTAGCCATAGTACAATCCATGGCTTAGCTGGGGATTAGCTGTAGAAGGAAAGTTGGATTTCAAGTTCTCGAGAAAGCTCGCCGTAAAATGGCCTACGGCTTAGTCATGGGATGGTTATGGCTTAGCCGTAGTTAATTCCACAGCTTAGCCGAGGGTTAGCCGTAGTACAAAATTGGGTTATGGTACTCTCGGGACTTTGAGCCGTACCCACTTACGGTTTAGCCATGGCTTCACCGTAAGCTTTAGAAATTCTGAAGGTGATTCTGAAGCTCGAACTCAATAAAGAATAATGATTGAAGGGGGTTACAAAGAGCTTTTTATGGCTTCAAAATGTCCCTAAGAGTTATTCAATGCTCACATAACACTCCCATTTCATATTCACACTTTAATTCATTCAATTCAACATGGATGTTTACTTAAATGAAGAGGAAAGAGCTGTAACTTGAAAATTAAAGTGATCATCCAAGAATCAAGATTGTAACCACACATGTAGCATCATATGTACTCTAATACTTGCCTTTTTCACAATGCTTGACCTCACTAACTCTTCCCTTGGTGTGTGGTTAGGAAAGCCTTAACAAAAGAATGTGTTCTCTACATAAAAGACATGCAAATGGTAAATCTAATGTGGAATGCATGCATGTTGCATGATTGAGTCTCCTTGACTCTATTGAACCTAAAGAATTGAAATCGAGATAGAGTTTTCACCTTAGGAAGTTATAACTTAAAGAAGAAGGTGCCTCCAAAGAGAAAGATGCAAAAGGGAAGAAGAAGATGAAGATTAGAGGTTCTTACTAATGCACGTAAGGCTTCAAATCCTTATTTGCAGCTTTTAAAGTAGATGCAGGTGAAGAAGAGTGGAGAGGAGAAGTGGTTTCAATGTACATAGAAGGAGAAATGGGGAGAGACGTTGGGTTTCATTCTTTTAATCAAACATGCAAGCTAATATTTCCGGGAAATTACAGTTTAGGTCAAATGGACCTCTATTGAGCCAAGCTAAGTTCAGATCAAGTCGAGCCCAACATGAAAGATGATCTACATAAAGAATTACTCAAGATGCAACTAATGAGGTGTCAATATGATATATAAACAAATTACAAAAGGGTCCTTAACTACTTAGGTAAGGTTCGAACCCAGCCCAACGACCTATCTATGACCCAAGCCCAAAGGGTTTGAGTTAAATTAGCCTAAACACATTTTATGTAATGTAAAACTAGATTTTAATACAAATTGAGGTTACTTGGGATCAGGAACTTACAGACGTTTCCAAGAAGACCATTAATAGAGGACTGCAACTGTATGAACAATTGAAGGAACACTATGTTAAATGAAAAGTATGGAAGATCCTTGATGCTATGGGCCTAGGAGAACATGTAGTTGAAAGGAAAGTTTCTTTTGCTTTACTAGATAAAGGTGAGAAGTCATCGTATTACAAGGATGCTAGCAAGGATGGCAACAAATGGATTGAATCACATCCGAATAATGAGACGAAGGTGTTCAGAATGTTGACGAAGGAGAAGTCTAAGCGACGTTTGAACTTGATCATTACACCACATTATTGAGAATCTAGGTTCACCCTGGGTTAAAGTGGTGTAGGAGTCGTGCTCGATCATAACGAGTACGGAGGCATGCCTATTAGTGAGGTGTGGGAAGATGAAGACAGTTCTGAGTATCTCAAGGTGGCTTTGGGGATTTCCAGAATCAAAGCTACAGCGGAGATTGTTAGGTTTTGTCTTGTATTCCAGTTTAGCCGGATCGGTTGTCTAGGTTAGCTAGAACCGAAGTTCAGGTTTAGCAGTATTTTAGTCATTATGTATGGATTTTCTTGTTGGTCAATAAAACATGATCTATATATCAATGTGATGTGTAATCCTAGACCTTGTAGAGTTGTGTTGAACACAATAGGGAGAAAAAAATTGAGTGAGCTTTCTCCGTGGACGTAGGCAGTTTGGCTGAACTACGCAATTGCTTGTGTGTTAACTTCTTAGTGGTTGCTTGCTTGATTGTTGTGTTGATTTGTGCATGCTGGTAATGCTGCCAGATGATTAGTCGGGCCCGTGGTACCATAATAAATTTTGAGCTTTGGTGCCAAGAAATGCGGAGGAGCTCATCTTTGTTAATTTCCTTGAAAAAAGGGGAAGTGAAAATTTGCAACTGGGCTTTTTTGCTCTTTTCCTGCGTAGAACCTTAGATCGGTCGCGGCCAATCTCCTAGTGCTTCCTTGATTATTGCTCGGATATCTCTCTCTTTCTTTTACTTCCCTCCATCGCCTCCCTTTCGGGGATCGTAGTCTATGTCTATTGACCTCTGATTTATGATCTGACCATTTGTTCTACAGAGAGTAGGTCTCTCTAGACTTGCATTTCTGCGATGGTCTATTGCTCAAAGGTTGGCTCGTTACATCTGCTAGAGTCCTTTTATGGCCCTCGGTCCTTGCATCGACCTTGCCTTATCGAGTCCAAGCTTTTCGGCTTAGAGTGCTTTGGTGATGGTTGAGTCGATGTTGGAAACTGTTCTCCTTGGACTTTTAAGGAGAAAAGTTTCTCAACCTTCCTTGCCTTCTCCTTTTGAAACTTAGCTGCTTCTGAAGATGATTAATCTCTCTTTGTTGCTGCCTTGTTTTCTCTACCCATCCTCGGATGGTTTGCTCGTATGCACGCTCCATCCGTGTATGGAAAGTTCCTTACCAAGGTAACTTCTGATCAAATTTTGAGCATCGTTCTGGGCTATTGAGGGACGAGATATTGTCTTCTCCTTCTTCGCCATGTTGGTGTATCTCCTACCTTACGTATTGATGCTCCTCCCCTCAAGGGAGCTTTATTCACATCCGGTTCTGATTCGTACTCCCATTCTTTATTTGCTACATACACGACTAAGGGTTTGAATTGGAATTGTGTCTCTGGGTTCCGCTGCTCCTCTCCCATAGGCTCGGGAGTTTGGTGACTCTGGAACAAGTGTTTCGAACTGTCACTCCTCACCAACATCTCTTCCATGTGGTTATCAATGGGTTGGGGTTTTCGTTCCCACAAACAGTGCCAAAATTTGTAGGGTCAAATTTAATGTAAGAGTTTGTCGGGTGTTGTTTGGAAAAGGGGAGAGGAAGTGATGTATCACTGAGCTACTAAACTTGTTTAGAGAGACAGATGGCCCCTGGCTGGAATTCCTCGGTAGAGGTAGTGCTGATGTGTACCTACACAAAGGAAACAATGTGTTCTTATGGTCAGAGTTTTTCTGGCCAATGGCCCTCCGAACCTTAGGTTAGTCAACAAGCTAAAAGTGCAATCTCATTTTTGTGAAGGATTCAAAATGCCTTCTCCTTATTCTAGATCTAATTTAAACCTTTTCTATTTGTAGGGTCCATCGCCTTTAAAACTATCATCCTAGCACTCCATGCTTAATCCACGATTCCCATCTTCTTTGCAACTGCCCAAATCATGGTTCCCCACGTAGGTATGCCATTGTTCCCTTTCTTATAACAGTCTCAGAATGGTTTTACACCACTAAGCCATTCGTTAACCCACTTTCCAAAAACCGTCAAGTTGGTACTTGGTAGAGCCCGAGATCCTTGGCACGAATCTATGAGCTTCGCCTTCGGATGCTTTGACACTTGGTAACGGGCTTTCATCCAAGATTAGCTAGTCCATTCTAGTGTTCCATTTTGGGCCCTTGTGTTGGCCCACGGTATGCTAGATACCACCATGTAGCTTTATGTTATGAGGTGTGATGAGTCTTTAAAACTTCACTTTTTGATGTATTTTAAGGAATTCATCATTCTAAACTACATCAATTAAGGTAAAACCATGGTTAGTCCACTTGAAATCCATTTATTATGTTTTAATGCATAATTATTTAAAAAATATCATTTTAGCACAAAATCATGAAAATTGATTTTTTTTTTAAACCCTAACTTCTCAAAATGTTTGTCAAACCTTGATTCTTCATGAAATGATTTGAAATTTCTTCATCATTAGTTTATTTAAGTGAAAACATGTGCAACGATGTCATCTTATGTTATCATTTCATGTGAAGCGAGTTAACATTCATGCATTTGTGATTTTAGGGGTAAAACTTTCATTTCACATAAAATGTCATAGTTTCATGCATGCAATCATTGGAACCATCATTCATTATATTATTCCTCATGTTTCATAACATTTTTCAAAAATTTGAAGGAATCCTATTTGAATCAAGACTATTCGCGAAGAGTCCTAATTAGATTAGAACTCTACTAATTCTTATTGTTTAAACCCTTTTTATAGCTACTGTGAAAATTGGGACCCATTGGATGTCAATTGGAAAAGATACCCTTCCTGGATGAAGAATCCCACTGACATTAGGATTCTTTCCCGGGACCCACACACAGCTCAAAAAATCATATTGGGCCTGTAGTGAGGATTAGACCTGAAAAGGTGCTGATCTGAAGAAGAATTGATGTTAGTTGACTCTACAAACATTCACACATGTGGAGAGCTCACACATATGCCACAGGTAAAGGGAGGTCCACTCATTCCACTTGAACTGTTCCTGCAACCTTGTTCAGAAAAGCTCGAGAAAATACCATGATGATGCAGTAATTGAAGAAATAATGCAAGAAGGAGTTTGCAAAGCCATAAGGGGACCCACACACAGGCACGCAGGTCCAAGCCTCCGCTGGCTTCATGTTTGGATCACACTTAAACTCTTTTAAATTATGTCCCTATTATTTATGCAAAATTTGAGAAAGATAGGAGATAATTCATGAGTGAAAAGGGAGTTTTAATGGGAAAAGGATAAGCCACCAAAGGAGATAGACTCTAACCTTTCAAGGAGTGTTTTGTATATCCAAGTGAGCTATCTTTCTTGCTTTGGACGTCCAGCTAAGGAGGTGGGCCCTACTCCACTTGCAATTGAAGAAAAATTGAAGAAAAGTGGGCCCTTCCATGTGTTTTAACATTCTCCTTCAAGTAGGCCCTACTTTCATTGCTTTTGGCTCAAATTCAAGGATATTTTCAGCAACAAAACTCTTCCTTATCTTATCCTTCTCAAGCTTTGAGTTTAACAAGTAAAGGGAAAGTGATAATATAGAAAGAAGAGTCCTCTCAGAACAAGAAAACTCAATCTCATTTTTCTCAGAACAACTTAGATTACAATAGTCATATCTCTCATAACATAATCGGATTAGGCCAATCTTGGTACCATTGGAAAGTTTTTTCAGAGTAGATATCTATGGAGCCCAAGATTATACAATTTGGGGCTAAAGTGAGAAAGTTATGACCTTAGGAATGTGGCTATGATTTTTCTACTCGGGATTGAGATTGTCTCATCAAGGGTGGGCCCTATCCTTTGGCAAGTTTTAACTAAAATTCAAAAGGTGGATGTAATTAGAAATCTAGTAAGAAAAATCTCTTATCCTAATCCTAATCTCACTAAACTTGGTGTCTAAGCAAAGAAATCTCTTTGAAATTGAGATATACCCAATTTGGAAAGGTCAAGGAGAAACAAACTTGTAGCCTAAAAAATTATAAAAAGAGAAGGCCTTGAACATCCTAACCATGGAGAAGCCCCCTCTTGGACACCAAACGCTTCCCTCTCTTCCCTTCTCTTCCTCCATTAAAATCTTCTTCCATCCGTTCAACTAGAAGAGAAGTTCTCCATCCTAGTGTAAGTAGTATTTCTTTTTGGTTTCCATTGATGTAAATTCTTTGTAAAGAATTCTACTACATTAATAAAATCATGCTTTTCTTTTAGATCTTTTCTTTTACATGGTTGATCATGTGTAATGATTGTGATGTTTGTGATAGAATTGACAACCCTAATCCATGATGTTATGGTTAAAATAATGGGCAAATCTTGGTTGATGAATTTTTAGAAAAACATTCTACCACTTATACAAGTTGAACCACATTTAAATTCTTGAAAATACATTTACTTTTATTGTTCAGTACACATAAATTTAGTTGACTACATTTAAATTTCTTATCAAACTACTTTTAAATTTCTGAAAAATACTACATTTAAATTTCATGTTTTTTTCGCTTTATTTCTAGTTGTGTTCTTGTGCCTTTATGCCACATGATTTATGGCTGGAAATAATTTTCAGAAACATACATTACCATTATGTATTGTTTACTTTCTCGAAAACAGATTTTTAGATCTGTATTTGGTGAGTTTTAATTGAAAATTAAAATTCAGATTAAGGAGGACTGCAGAAAAAGATAGCAACAATCACTGTTTTTGGTTAAATCTTGACAATTTAAAACTCAACACAGAAAATTTATTTTGGCCTAAAAATTGGAGGTCTTATTGTTTATTGAAATTACTTTCTATCAAAAAAATTTTAATGCAAAATAAATTCTAGATGTCTAGTTTATAATTGATTAAACACGCTGTTGTTAGAAAATTCTGTGTATAGCAGTGCAATTTATGGTTGGAAAGCTTAATATTAGTAGCCCTCGAAAATCGGTGAAATTTACTATAAAAATTTGTAGAAATAAACATTAATGAGTTAACTTCAAAATTTCAGAGTTTCAGATTAAAAAGATTTTGGTAATATCTAATTCCAAAAGCATAAACATGGGCTATTCGCCAAATTGTATATCAGAATTTTTTTTTGGCAACCATCATTCTTGCATAATTTTTGTATCTTAAAATTCTTTTTCAATTTCATTTTTTTTAGATTCATATATCAATAGAGCATGATTTTCAGCTATTAAATATAGTTTAGGATTGCATTAGAGTTAAATATCATTTATTTCATTAGTTTTGCCTTTTGTTAAGTTGGAAAGGACCTACCCATATTTGCTCCCTATGGATTCGACTCTGTACTTACCGGGATATTACTACATCGAACAACTCTACACTTGGAGTTTTGCAATCAAGTTTATGGTGCCCTTACCGGGGAGCACCAATTAAGGTAACTACCGGGGAGCACCAATTAAGGTAACTTTCTAACTTTCTTATGTTAGGTTAGTTTGCATTCTTTTAGATTTAGGAGGAGCATGCATAATTGGATTACTGCCCTAATTGGAGTTAGTCTTGCATGAAATGTTAGAAAAACGCTCACCAATTTCTAAATAATTCCTAAAAGGTATTGGTTTGCCAAATCTTTTTTGTTCTTTAAAAAATTCATGTTTAGCTAAACTCTTTGGAAAAAGGGCATACTCAAAACTTATAAATGCATTCTTTGGTTGAGCTCAAGTCTAGAAAAGCCTTTGCCCCTATAGAGCGCAACAGTTTTTCTGTTCAGGAAATTAGTTTTAAGTAGGTCCTCCTTGTGTACCCCACCACTCCTTGGTGGCTAATTTGGTTGAGACTCAACTTCATAAGTGTGGGTTGGCACTCTAAGTGTAGTTCTTAACCTCAAGAGTATGAGGTGGTCCCTAGTGTAGTTGTATTCATTAAAAAAAATCAGAAAAACCTAAAAAAGGAAAAAAAAAGAAAAAAAGAAAAAGTTGGTGATTCCAAACATGGACCAATGGGAGCCTATTATCAAGAGGGAACCAAGTCATAGGCAAATAATGAAGCAATTGAGCGGACAAGCAAAAAATAATGATTTCCATCAAATAAGTTGTTCGCTTGAATCGTATGGAGTAAAATGGGCTGACCAACATGGTCATGATAATAATAAAGGGTCCATGGAATATTTTAATGGAATGATATTGAGAGATGATCAACCAATGAAGGTCCCACTTAACTACCCATACCCCACATAGTCATTCACTCCTTGTAATATGGATGTGGGATTACAATGGCAAGCAAAACCAACCATAAATCATTGGCCTTGCTACAATTTCATGGGTAGCATGTGTAGCCCAAATCAAGAACTTTATAATTGGCAAAATTGGCCCAATATGGATAATGTTCACCATCCCTAAGAATTTACTACGGGTGCATCTTCTTGGTCATATGAACCTCATGAACCACCTCCACCCGAGTGGTCATATGCACCACCCTCGTAGGAATCTTTGGAGGATATTCTTGCCAAATTCATGCAAAAAACCATGAAATCCATCATAGACTAGCATCTTCTATTAGTCAAGTTACACTTTAATTAGAAAAAGAAAATGTTGGAAGTGAAATAGAAATTCAACCAGATGATCTATCACTTATTGAAAATTCAAGGGATACGGATCACACATACATACAATGGATTTCTAAGGGTGTACAGGAGGATATGAGAGTTGGCACGATGAATGAACTAGAAAATGACCCACATGAGCCCATGTACCCCACTTTTCTGCAATATCTCCCATTCCACTTTCTTAAAAAGGAATCTATGCCCTTTTATATGAATCCCTTCTATAATTCAAATTATTCTGATGATATTAGCATTGTGTGTTTTCATGAATTTGATGATCCTAGAATTGAAAAAACTACAAATGAACCCCATAAAACCCAAATGAAAGATTATAATTGGGAAGATGAACGTATTTTTAAGATTTCAAAATTGGATAATGTGGAATCCTTTGAATCTTGTACTGAATTTTTCATGAAATCTAAGGATCAGACTCTTAGGGAAATTGCTCTAGCATTTCTTGGCCCTCAACGTTATTCAGAAAAACTATTGGAATTAGAGAAATGTGGTCCTATTCAGACCTTTGAATCTGCCATTATGGAATTCTTTGAGCCCATGGTAAATGTGATTATGGAAATTGAGCCAACAAAATTTAAGGCACAAGAGGACCCAGGGCCACCAAATTGCTTATTAAAACCTCCTCTCTTACCATTTAAAGATCCATTTTTAGGGGAGGAGAGAATTTTTCAAAGAGGTCCCTCCACACATTAAAAAGGAACATGCGGTCCTCATGTTCACAATGCTTCAAGTTTACATATTTCTGTTATTATCTGGGCATTTAGTGAACTGTGTAGAGGAAAATTTTATCTGGGATCCAGGTGGATTTACAAGTTTCAGATCTAGTAGTGTAGGTTTTTTCTTTTCTTTCTTTTTAGCATAAAGTTTTCTTTTGCTGTTTTTCTATTTTGTCTAACCTTAGACAGGGCATAGTACAAACACCACAGACACTTCTTCAAGTGACTTTTACCTTTTACCCTCTTCTTATTTACTTTTCCTCATGTCATTCTTGTTGCACTACATTTATACATTGAGGATGATGTTCATTTTAGGTTAGAGGGTGGGAACAAGCACATTTGTCCACTTTTAGACAAAATTTTTGCATTTTTTGTTTTATTTCTAGTTTTTAAGGATTTCTTATATTTTTAGGAATTCCTTGCATTTATTTTTCATTTCTAGAAAAGAAAATTTTCAAAAGAATTGAGATGATTTGAAGATATATAAGAATCTGGAATTCTCAAAACTTTCAAAAGGAACTAAAAAGGAAAGTTTACTGTTTCTAAAAGAGGAAACCTATCAGAGAGTTACCAAAACTTATTTCTCACAGAGACACTCGTATACATTTTTTGAACGTTTTGGATAGGAAACTTTAATGCCATTTTTGGGATTTTTAGGGAAAATACAATGAGAACCTAATATTCAGTTTGTAAACTATTTTTTGTTTTCTGGTTCGTTTTTGGTGGGTTTTACATACTAGAACCAAATGAATCAATTTGATCAAAAAGAAAAGGCTACCTAGTATTTACTTTCGATTCTTTAAAAAAATAGAAAAAAATGATTATAGTTTGTGACTAGTTTTGGGTTTGTAGCCTTTTTAACTTGAGCTAGTAAGCCTGTAGGGGTGTGTCCATATCTAGTGCTCTAAAGCCATCTAGTTTAAGAGTTATTGGCCTAACACTCATTACATGGGTTAATTAGGAAGCTTAAGGGACCTAGACCTTGTACAGTCACAAAATGATTTGTAAAAAAAAAAGTGAGTGATGATGAATTACGGCCCAAAAAGTGTTCGTAGAAATTTTCAAGAGATATGTAAGGGAATGCATAAGGACTAGGTTTGCTCTCTAGATCCCAAATTTTGTTATATCATATGAATTTGGAAATTTTTATGTTGGAAAAAGTGAGTGAGTGAAGAGTGTCCGTAGGAGTTTACGGGAGAGTATGTGCAGGGATAAACAAGGACTAGGTGTGCTCCTTGGATCCTAACTTTCTTTATATCGTATGAACTCGAAAACCCTAGCATTGAAAAACAACAATGAGAGAAAAGAGGGCCATTGAAGTAAACATTAATGTGGCAGCCATCTTAGTAGCTTTGAGAGGAAATTTATTTTTGATAAATTTTAGGGGATTAGATTATGTGAAGAAAAAAATCTATATTTCTTTTTGCAATATTATCGTGGAATATTTAAAATAGGTTTTTGATGTATACAATTTCATCGTACACGTAAGTTTGGTTTGAATTTGGAAAGTTTTTGAAAATAGGACTGTAAACTAGACTTCGAAAAGTCTGAAATTTTGATTCCTTCATATTTCAAAAATATCTGATATGAGTGGATTTTCTTTTGGAAAATTTCTTTTACCCTTATTTTTAGATTTGAAAAAAACAAAAAAAAAAAAAAAAGAATTTTGTGGGGATATTTACTGTAAACCCTCATGAGGCACAACTCGTTTACTAGGGGAAACCTATGGGTTTAAGGGCTTACTGCATATGCTAAATGGAGTCGAGAGTACCAACAAAAGTGGTGTTGTATTTATTTTTTGTTTCATTGCATTGCATTAGTTTAATATTAGATTAGGTCAGGATGGAAACCTTATATTTTTTGCAGTTTTTCTAGGGTCAAGCAAAATGCTGGTTGGGGAGTGTGATGAGTCTCTAAAACTTCACTTTTTCATGTATAATTTCATATATTTTAAGGACTTAATCATTCTAAACTACATCAATTAAGGTAAAATCATGATTAGTGCACTTGAAATCCATTTATCATGTTTTAATTAAAAAATCATCATTTTAGCACAAAATCATGAAAACTGCTTTTTTTTAAAACCTTAATTTCTCAAAATATCTGTCAAACCATGATTCCTCATGAAATGATTTGAAATTCCTTCATCATTAGTTTAGTTAAGTGAAAACATGTGCAATGGTGTCATCTTATGCTATTATTTCATGTGAAGCAAGTTCACATTCATGCATTTGTGATTTCAGGGGTAAAACTATCATTTCACATAAAATGTCACAGTTTTATATATAAAATCACTGGAACTATCATTCATTATGTTATTCCTCAAGTTTCATATCATTTCTCAAAAATTTGAAGGAATCCTATTTGAATCAAGACTATTCGCGAAGAGTCCTAATTAGATTAGAACTCTACTAATTCTCATCGTTTGGATGCTTTTTACAGCTAAAATGAAAATTGGGACCCATTGGATGTCAATTGCAAAAGACAGCCTTCCTGGATGAAGAATCCAACGACACCAGGATTCTTGCTTGGGACCTACACACGACTCAGAAAATCATATTGGGTCTTGTAGTGAAGATTAAAGATGAAAAGGTGCTGATCTAAAGGAAAATTAAAGTTAGTGGACCCTGCAAGCATTTACATATGTGGAGAGCTCACACATGTGCTACAGGTAAAGGGGGGGGGGGGGGGGGTCTACTCATTTCACTTGAACTGTTCCTACAACCTTTTTCATAAAAGCTCAAGAAAATACCATGATGATGCAGTAATTGAAGAAATAATGCAAGAAGGAGTTTGCAAAGCCATAAGGGGACCCACATAGAAGCACGCACGTCCAAGCCTCCTCTGGTTTCATGTTTGGATCACACTTAAACTCTTTTAAATTATGTCCCTATTATTTATGCAAAATTTGAGAAAGATAGGAGATAATTCATGAGTGAAAAGGGAGTTTTAATGGGAAAAGGATAAGCCACCAAAGGAGATAGACTCCTAACCTTTCAAGGAGTGTTTTGTATATCCAAGTGAGCTATCTTTCTTGCTTTGGATGTTCAGCTAAGGAGGTGGACCCTACTCCACTTGCAATTGAACAAAAATTGAAGAAAAGTGGGCCCTTCATGTGTTTTAACATTCTACTTCAAGTAGGCCATACTTTCATTGCTTTTGGCTCAAATTTAAAGATATTTTCAGCAACAAAACTCTTCCTTATCTTATCCTTATCAAGCTTTGAGTTTAACAAGTAAAGGGAAAGTGATAATACAGAAATAAGAGTCCTCTCAGAAGAAGAAAACTCAATCTCATTTTTCTCATCACAACTTGGATTAAAATAGTCATATCTCTCAAAACGTAGATTGGATTAGGCCAATCTTGGCCATTGGAAAGCTCTTTCAGAGTAGATATCTGTGGAGCCCAAGATTATACAATTTGGGGCTAAAGTGAGAAAGTTATGACCTCGGGAATGTAGCTGTGATTTTTTTGCTCGGGATTGAGATTGTCTCATGAAAGATAGGCCCCATCCTTTGGCAATTTTTAACTAAAACTCAAAAGGTGGATGTAGTTAGAAATCTAGTAAGAAAAATCTCTTATCCTAATCCTAATCTCACTAAACTTGGTGGCTAAGGAAAGAAATCCCTCTAAAATTGAGATAGACCCAATTAGGAGTGATGTTCAAGGAGAAACAAACTTGTAGCCTAAAAAATTATAAAAGGGGGAGGCCATGAACGTCCCAACCCATGGAGAAGCCCTTTCTTGGACACCAAACACTTCCCTCTCTTCCTCTCTCTTCCTCCATTGAGGCTTTCTTTGATCCCTTCAATTAGAAGAGAAGTTCTCCATCCTAGTGTAAGTAGTATATTTTTCTGGTTTCAATTGATGTAAATTCTTTGTAAAGAATTCTACTACATTAGTAAATTCATACTTTTCTTCTAGATCTTGTCTTTTACATGTTTGATCTTGTGTTTTGATTGTGATGTTTGTGATAGTATTGACAACCCTAATTTATGATGTTATGGTTAAAATAATGGGCAAATCTTGTGATTGATGGATTTTTAGAAAAAATATTCTACTACTTGAACTACTTGAACCACATTTAAATTCTTCAGAATTATATTTACTTTTATTGTTTACTACATTTAAATTTAGTTGACTACATTTAAATTTCTTGTCAAACTACGTTTAAATTCCTAAAAGTTACGACATTTAAATTCCATATTTTTTTGCTTTATTTCTGGTTGTGTTCTTGTGCCTTTATGCTGCATCATTTATGGTTGAAAATAATATTTAGAAGCATACATTATCATAATGTATTGTTTAGTTTTTGGAAAACAGATTTTTAGATCTGGAGTTGGTGATTTTTAATCAAAAATTAAAAGGGTAAATTCGGAATAGGGAGGATTACAGAAAAAAGACAGTAATAGTCATTGTCTTTGGTTAAATCTTGACAATTTAAAACTCGACACAGAAAATTTATTTTGGCCTGAAAACTAGAGGTATTATTGTTTATTGAAATTAATTTATCATAAAAATTTTAGTACAAAATAAATTCGAGATGTCTGGTTTATAATTGATTAAATACGCACTTGTTAGAAAATCTTGTACACAGCAGTGTAGTTTATGGTTTGAAAATTTGATATTTGTAGCCCTAGAAAATTAGTGAATTTTAATATCAAAATTGGTGGAAATAAACATTGATAAGTTAGCTTCAAAATTCTAGAGTTTTAGATCAAAAAGATTTTGGCAAGATCTAATCCCAGAAGCATAAATAAGGGTTGTTCACGAAATTGTATATCAGAATTTTTTTTTGGCAACCATCATTCTTGCATAATTTTTGCATCTTAAAATTATTTTCCAATTTCATTTTTTTTATATTCATATGTTAGTACAGCATAATTTTTAGCTATTAAATCTAGTTTAGGATTGCAATAGACTTAGATATCATTCTTTTCATTAGTTTAGCCTTTTGTTAAGTTGGAAAGGACCAAACCATATTTGCTCCAAGTGGATTCAACCCTGTACTTACCGAGATATTACTACATCACACGACTCTACACTTGGAGTTTTGCAATTAAGTTGCAACCGGAGTCTTGGTAAAATTTCCTCTCACAATTGCCCCCCAACTTGCTCCTTGATCCGAGCTTCAAGAGCTGTGGAGAGGGGAAAAGCTCTTTGGGATGCAGCTGTTCCACTTTTCCTCCTTGGTTGTCGTGTTGGTCCACCTTCATAGATACATGTGTAGCCTCATCTTCTTTCCCACTTCATTTTAGATTTTGAAAATTCAAAAGTGCACTTATTATGGATGTGATTGATTTGATGAGCCAAAATTGTCGATACCTCCATCCTTTGGGCTTCCATACATTCCCTTTTAAATCAAATTCAACTGCCCTAGCATGCATTCTTCAATCATCGTGTTTCTATCTTCACCTGCTTTCACTTGATCTCTTCTGGCCTTGTTGCATATACATAGCTTCCAATGATTTCTAGAGTTTAGTCCTTGTAAGTTTCCTCTTAGCTCTCTCTCCGTCTAATTCTTGCTTGTCCTTTTTTGGCTTCCGAGCAATGGGAAACCTTAGCCACTTACTAAAATCCCCTGTGCATGTAAGTGAGTTTAGGGATAGGTACGACATCCTAGACGATGTCCACGTCTAAGGTCTTGCCAAGGGAGAGGTATTTATAGAGGGTGACCCTAATAGGATGCCCTTCCCCACTGTAGCCATGGTAGAGGGGGAAGTTCATTTTCCCCTTCACAAGTCCTTTGCAATATGCCCCAAATGTCTTCAAAATTGTGATCGGTGTGGATGCTATTAATGAGTTGCTGGGCATGCAACTTGGTGTGCTTGAGATTCTTTACTGTTACTCTATTGTCCCACTAAGCAAGGCGAAAGAGATTTATTACCTCAAAGTTAGATTTCGTCGTAAATTGCTCATCCACTACTAATGCAAGCCGATTCCAAATCCAGTCCAGATCACAGGCCCACAGATACTAATGGGTCCCACTTGATCCTTGATCTCTTCAAGGATCCGGATCCTTAGTTAATTAGTAACTAGTCATTTATTTCATTTTTATGTTGAGTTAAGATTAAGACTTAATCTAAATTTGTAAGTCATGATTGTTGAGGGTAGGTATTTTCTAATTTAGAATTAGCCCCTCTTATATAAGAAGGAACCTCCCATTGTTAAAGACATGCTTATTCAATTATATTTTAGTTTTCAAGTGAGTTTTCTCTCTTTATGATTTTCATCATGAGTTTTACTGTGCTTTAGGGCTTGAATCTATCTTTGGATTCGAACAATCATTTGGGAGATGGTTCTACACTTGATTGAGATCTAGGACCGCGCCAGATTGGTATCGAAGCCCAGATCCGGTTGCTGGGAAAACAATTTCTTTCTCAGAATCCATCTTCCATCCATAGTTCACCATCAACTTCCTGTGACCACCTTCAACCCATCCTAAAAACTAACTACCCATCACTAGCGGCCCCTTTTGAAAACCTTAAAACCAAACCCATGCAACCCATTTCGAAACCCTTGATAAAACCCACCCCTTACAGAAACCACTCCAATCACTTCAGCAGTCTCCTTGCCACCACTGACCTACAGACTCCATCAACAAACTCCTAATTCCATCATCCTCAATGTCCGGAACCCACCCTAGGTCCATCCCCCTCTCCTCCTTTGCCCTTCCCTAAAATCCTAACTAGTTCCACTCCCTTAGCCATCTTGCCACCACCATCACCCTAGATGAGCCAAATGACCTTTACCAAACCCTTTTCCAAGCCCAATCACCCATCCCGAACCTTAAAACCTCTTTCCATTCAAACCACACCCTCCCTGCCATCTATCGAGACCATCGCACCCACGAAGCCTCACCTTTTTACTTATGGCCACAACCTAAACCCAGAGAACCAAAAAAAAAAAAAAAAAGAAACGAAGCAACAAAAACTGAGAAAAGGGAGAAGGAGAGAAGGATAAGGCGAAGGGAAGTGGTACCGTGTGCCGACATCATGACTAGAGCGCTTGTTCCAGCTAGCAATGGCACCATCATCTCTATCACTCACCGTCGTCTGCCATGAGCCCTCTTGGTTTCTCCCATCCTAAGTAGGCATCAACGGTCTCCTCTGGCTTTATTTTTCCACTTTATATAGTCACCGAGACCAACTATATCACTTCTTCTGGGTCAAATTTGAACTTCAGTTTGGACTTGACCCATCTAATCATCTTAGCAGGTAGAATGAGTCCTTTCTAGTTTGTTGGGCCATCTGTTACTTCCAGCCTGACCCCATCCCACTTTTGTTTTTCTTTAAAAAAAAAAACCACCATGCCTAGAAATGGTGATGATTTCTAACATTCGATGACAGACAGACAAATAGATGAGACCATACTTAAGATAATTCAAGAATTGCAAGATATCACAGGACGTTTAAAAATTACGGAAACTGCTATTACTGAGTTACAAAATAAGCAGTTTGTCAGCTAAAAAGGATCATCCAATGTGTCTTTGATATATACACCCATTTGACCAAAAGAAACTGAGAATCAAGAATCCATTCATGACTTTATGCAGTGCCTTCTTGCTAAACGAGACCCTTAGGGTTCCCCTGCTCCTCCCACACCTGATGACATCATAGGAAAAGCCAAAATTGATATTGTTGACTTTAATGGTGATGCCAGTTCAAAAATTTTTGTTGATTGGCTCAATTCTTTGGAAGATTATTTCACTTGGTATGGTATGAATGATGAACAACGTATAGCCTTCACCAAGGTTAAACTCAAATGTCCTATTCGAATTTGGTGGTATGGCATTGAAAATAGTGAACTCACAGTGGGCCAACCTATTATTTGATGGAATAACATGAAAGATCGGCTCAAAAGCAATTTTCTACCTTCTGATTATATGGATACACTCCACCAAGAGTATCTAAGTCTCCAGCAAGGTTATTTGACAGTGGAAGAATTCACAAATAAGTTTTGCAAATACATTGTTCGCTGTAACTTGAAGATAGATGACCATCTGACTATCACCAGATATAGAGATAACCTGCATGGTGATATCAGATGAGAGGGAGCAATGTTTGACTACACCACAGTTGATAAAATCATCAATAAAACCTAGAAAGCATAACATGAAATTCAATTGCTAAATCACAATGCTTTTTAAGCTGGGAGTCTTCCATAAGATGAGGCCTTGACCTCCCTATAATCACAATCAAATGCACGGTTATAGGCCTCCTTCGCAGCGACCAACCTAGTAAGCACCTCAGAATTCTCATCTAGGTATTCAGCAAAGATAGATTATCCTACAACAAAATCAGTAGTTTTCACAAAATCAGAATGATAATCGTACTTATGGCAGAATAGATAAGAGGGATATTGCTTGTCATGCCTGCAAACAACGAGGAAACTATGCAAGCAAGTGCCCACATAGAAATTTATACACCTCCAATGAACCTGATAGTAATGATCAATATGATGAGTATGGCGAAATGGAGAAAGTTGATACAGATTGTGCTTATGAGAATTTTGAAGAGTGGATAAACAATACCAATCCTAATACTGATCGTATTCCACTGTTTTTTCTTGAACATCAATTGTTAGTGGCCAATGCAAAAGAGGAAGAGGAAACTGGAATCATGCTTTAATTTTTTGGTCCAAATTTAATTGTAAGGGTAAATCATACAACATGGTTATTGATGGTGGTAGTGCAATAAACGCCATCTCCTAAGAAGCAGTTGAGAAGCTCAAATCACCCACAAAGAAGCATCCATGACCTTATAAAGTTGTATGGGTCGATAATTATTCTATTCCTGTTCATCAGCAATGCATAGTTCCTTTCAGAATTGGCAAATATGAGGATACTATTCGATGTGATGTCATTCCAATGAACGTTACGCATATTCTATTTAGACGACCTTGGCTACAAAAACTTAAGGTCATCACAGATCATGAGCACAACACTTACACTTTCAAGTGGAAAGGTTAGAAAATCAGGCTACGTCTTTTTACCCCACACTCTTTACCTGAATCTGATGTTTTTACTCCTGCATTTCCTCTTTTAACCTTGCGAAGACTTGAAGAAAAATACAAAGACCAAGGTGTCATCTACACCTTAGTTACCAAGCAAGTTTCAGAGCAAGGTGTCATCTACGCTTTAGTTACCAAGCAAGTTTCGGATGACTCTCTAGTCACGTCCATTCCATAGGAAGTATAGCAACTATTGAAGAAGTTTGTTGAACTACCAAGGGAACTGCCCCCATTAAAAGATATTCAACATACCATTGATCTTGTTCCAAAAGCTTCATTACCCAACTTCCTGCGTCTCAGATGAGTCTAGTGGAGCATGCTAAGTTAAAACAGCAAGTTGATGATCTACTTATGAATGGTTATATTATGGAAAGTCTTAGTCCCTGTGGCGTTCCAGCACTTTTCACTCCAAAGAAAGGTGGAAGTTGGCAAATGTGTGTAGATAGTCGTGCAATAAAAAAATCACAGTAAAAAATCATTTCCCAATCCCCCGATTAGATGATATGCTAGATATAATGATTGGTGCATGAATTTTTTCAAAAATTAATCTACATAGCAGTTATCATCAAATCTGCAAGAGACCAGGTGAGGAATGGAAAACTGCCTGTAAAATCAAAGATGATCTTTATGAATGGATGGTTATGTCATTCCGCTTAACCAATTCTCCTAGTACTTTTATGTCGGTTATGATGCAATTGTTGTAGCCTTATATTGGAAAATTTGTTGTTGTCTACTTCGACGATATTCTCATTTACAACAAATCAAAAGAAGATCAACTTCAACATTTAGATAAGGTCTGCCAACTTCTTCGCTAGGAGCGTTCTACATTAATCTTAAGAAATGCACCTTTATGAGTGATTTTGTTGTTTTCTTGGGATATGTTGTCTCTTTACAAGGTATTAAAATGGATCTTGAAAAGGTGAGAGCAATTCTCAATTGACCTATTTTATACCCTTATTGAAGTTCACAGTTTTCATGGTCTTGCCAATTTCTACAAAGGTTTATGAAAAACTTCAGTACTATTATGACTTCTATTACTAACTATATGAGGAAAGGTGAATTCGCCTAGAAGGACATCTAGTTGCTTTCTTCAGTGAGAAATTTTTTGATGCAAAGCAAAAGTATTCTGCTTATGATTTCGAAATCTATGATCTTGTCCAAATACTTCGTCACTAAAGGCATTATTTGATTGCTGATGAATTTGTGCTCTATTCTGATAACGATGCTTTACAACATCTACACTCCCAATAAAAGATTAGTGCTAACCGTGCTAAGTGGAGTGCATATATATAGGAGTTCAAAGTTCAAATTCAGCATTCAACATAAAACAGGAAAGGATAACATGATTGCAGATGCATTAACTTGGCAGAAGCATCTTTTGACTGCCATGTGTGTTAATGTGCTAGGTTTTGAACAAATTAAATAGGATTATGCCATTGACATGGACTTTCGTTCTATTTTTTCGGATCTCCTCAATGGTGATTATATTCAACATCCTTATTATCGTCTTCATGATGGTTACTTATTCAAAGGTATGCAACTCTGTCTTCTACTTACTTCTAATAGTAACTATATTGTGCAAGAGTTGCATGCAGGAGGATGTAGTAAACATTGGGTCACAATAAAATGCTTGCTCTTATTAGCGACAAATATTATTTTCCTTGCCCGAAAACTAATGTGATTCATATTTGTGAAAGTTGTAGAACATGTTAGCTCGCTAAAGAAAATAAGAAGCACACTGGATAATGTTGGCCTTTGCCTGTTCTCCACACTCCTTGGGAAGCCATTAGTATGGACTTTGTGCTAGGTTTACCCATGATTGCCAGAAAGGCTGATTCTATCTTCTGTTGACCCATAAAATTTGCAAATAATGCAGCGAAGACAAACAAGCTTTTGATTATAAAGTTCCAAAGTTTTCAAAGCACTTGGACCTCATCTCAGCTCAAATCAGCTTTAGAGACTCTTTGCCAGCTCCTTGGGAATCATTGCAGGACCTGGCACTTCCATATGTTAAAGCAAGCTTTTATTCAACGAAACGCTTTCAAGTACATTTAAAGACTATTCCTTAAGGATTCAGAGCATTTGGACATCATTTGGATCCAAACTTGGTGCAAATGATCATATATTATGCTCTGCAAGTCCCTGTGTAGAGTGACATCCTGTGAAGATCAAATTAGCTGAAATTCTTAGAGGAAGCTCAAATAATGCCCAAGACAGGCCCTACAAAATTTCAAGATAAACAGACATCATTTGACCCAAAAGCTACAAGCATGTCAACTTGGGGTCAGTAACCACCCCCCCCCCCCCCCCCCCCAAAAAAAAAAAAAAAACAATGGGGTCACTGACCAAAGTCCTGCTCTCCAATGTCCAAAATTGATGAAATTTGGGCGCGAAGCTTCAGTTATGCTTAGAAGATATTCTGCAAGTTTTCAAGTCGAAAGAACTCCGTTTGATCTGACTTTCATTGCATGTCAGCTTAGAAGACAATGACCCCGAGTTTGGAGGTCACTAGCTAAATTCTTACTTCCAAGAGGCCAAAGCAGATGAAATTCGAAAAAAATGCTCAAAGAATGCTCGAAGTTAGTCTTCCAAAGTTCCAAGTCAATTGGACACTGTTCGGGTAGAAAACAAGCTGACTAGCTACGGTATGGGGGTGAATAGTGACTTAACACATGCAATAAACAAGTTGTTGTTCGAAATCCTATTTCCCCAAATTCAAAGCTGATGAAATTCAGGGAATACTCCAAGATGTTCTTGATGTCAATCCCCCCAAGTTTCGAACCAAATCAAGGTCATTTGGACCTCAAACAGTTGAAAAAAGGGCCCATGTTCATGACAAGTCAACTGAAGAGTTGACCAACTTCAGATGGTCAAAACGAGTTGAAACTTCTATGACACCTCAAAATAGTGTCAAGAAGTATCCCTGCAAATTTCGTAAAGATTGGACTTCGTTCAAACCTTAAACAGGTGTAAACGAGTCACATATGCAAAAGTCTGAAAATGGGCCTCGCCCGTGACTACGGCCTATTCATTAAGGGAGTTGACCAACTTCAAATGATCAAAATGAGCTGAAACTTCTATGACACTCTCAAAACAGTGTCAAGAATTTCCCTCCAAGTTTTGTGGCAATTGGACTTCGTTTGGACCCCAAACAGGTGCAAATTGGTCACAAATGCAAAAGCCTGAATTGGGCCTTGTCCATGACCGCGGCTGTAGTCACCGACCCCCAAAGGACACGTCCTGAGGTTTTGGATGGTTTTTCTCCACTTCCTTTTGAAGTGTAACTTCCCACAACTCCCCTCAACTCTCTAGAACCACCAAAAACCACCCGAAGGCTCTATAAAAGGGGTAGTGTTTGAAGGAGGCTGAAGGAGACACACAGATAGAGAATTCCAAGAACACAAAAGTGACTAAAAGCATTCAAGCAAGGCTCACAGCAGCATTCCACGACCTTCTCCTCTCATTTTCTCCATTACTAAGGTGAGCAAAAAGGTTCAAAGGAGGAGGAGAAGAAAGGGTGGCTAAAGAACAAACCATGTTCACGCATTGATGATTATTCGAAAGATGACGTTGTGATCTTTGTTTTTCTCATTTGGGGGGTGTCTCGGCCATTACAAAGGTTGTGAACAAGCCCCTTTAGGCCTCATTTTGTTCCTTGAAAGCTATAGATTCAGAATGACACAACTTTAGCTTCCTATGATACCCTCTTCGGACTTGAACGAAAGACAATCCGTAAGCATGAATGATGAATTACAAAGTTTTCAATTGATTCCATGGTTGAATTCAATCTTCTCAATGGTTATTCAACACCCCAAGAGTCATGAGAAGGAGTTCCAGCACTTAAAAAAAGTTTGAAAGAAGAACCAGCACGAACAACACAAAAAGTAGAGGCAAAACAGTGACCGCACAGTCACTATCTGCCGGTGACCATGAGTCACGGTCACTGGCCTGCGATAGTGACCGTGGGTCACGGTCACCCCCATTTTTTCTTTCTTTTTTTGCATTTTCTCCCACTTTGTATACATTTTCTTGTACTTTCCAAATTAAGATCACATCTAAGACTTGAAGGAGGGGTTGTAAACTTTGCAAACTCATGTAAATAACCTGCATCCCTGCGGTCAGGGCATTAGAACCCATGTAAACAAAGGGAAATTAATGATGAACTGTAGTTATTTCCCATTCTTCTTAACGCTTGAAGTGCGTGAATGTCGGACATTAAATCCATTACACATTTTGCACACCATTTTAAGCACGATCAGAAGATTGGTGCCGTCTGTGGGAAGTTATTGCCCTAATTTGTGTTCAAATTTGGTTAAAAACGCATGAAAAGTGCTTAAAATTGCTGAAAACTGCTGCTGTTGCACTGAAAAGTGCTGTTGTTGTGCTGAAAAGTGCTGTTGAAAGCCCATGACCGCTAGAAACTATACAAAAAGTGCTGTGACCGCGGGAATTAGTGGAAAATGGGCAGTGACTGTGTGTCATGGTCACTGACCTGTTTTGTTGCTACAAATGACTTATTTGACCCTTGAAGGCACCCATGCAAGACCTTGATGTCTATGATGGGTTTGAAAACATTATTGAAGGAATTTTGCACCTTGAAGTGCATCCTTTCATCTTGTAAATGAAGGCATTAAGCAGCTCGAAGTGCAAATTTTTGCCTTAATTGAAATAACTTACGCCTTGATGCACACGGACCAAATCACACCCTTTGGAAGAGTGATGATTCAGTCCTAAAGGATTTTGACCCAAACAAATGTTCTATTAAATTAATGATAAGACCAACGACATTGCAGTCATGCGTTTTCCGGCGTTAAGCACTAATGGATCCCGTGAGATCATTGTGGTAGTTGTGGAGGCTCGATCTTATGGGCCCTATCCCTTTGATTAGATCCAACCCTCTCTTGCTTATAAGACTGACACAGATGACCCTGAAATGTTGCCAAAATTACGGTAGTCAGGTCTAGTCAGCTTAGCATGCTTTTAAGTCTAACTATATGATTCTGAAATGCTGCAAAAATTCTGACAGCTAGGACAGTCAGCATAGTACGATGAGATGGGACTTGTGCCTATATCTAACCATTTTGGTTCAAAACTATGTTGGTTTAGATGGAATCTATAAACCATTCCGGCTAGCCCAAGAGGCAGTCATGTTGGTTATACCACTAATATAGTCCATTGGGCTTACTTTTTGTAGAATATCATGAGTTCCCTAATCATCACCTTTGATGAAGCCAAGGAGAGGCTTTTCAGAATCTCCATGACACAGAACAAGCCATGCGAAAGAGCACAAAAAAAGGTCCCGAACAGATACTGTTACTCCTCCATTAAGAGTTTCAAATTTTCAAAGGCTCTTTACTCTAACGGGCTCCACCACTTCATATCAAAATGGGTTATCAATGACCCCAAAAGTTGTTAAGAAAGTCGAAACTCCTCAACCATGGGTTTCTAAGTATGCTCAAAACCCATTTGGAGTCTTCCATGAGGGTCAAAAGGACCTAGAGCACAAACCAAAGTCAGGAGGCAGCAGCCTTCATGTCATTAAGCCTCAACTGGGAGCAAGGCAAGTCTGTTACACAGGACACAAACCAATGGCGCTTGACAAGTCATGTCAAACAGCTACCTAAGCTCCAAAAACATCGCCTGTTCGGCCCAAACAAGGAGCTGTGACAAGGGACTTTCAACAGACCCCCAGAAGGGTCCAAAAACGTGCTGCCATTCCAAGTTGCAACACGTGGTCACCATAGCCACGTATGCAAAATTTCAAGAAGGTTGAGAACAAACACTTGGTGTCACTTGAAGAGAATACCTTCTACCCTTTGACTCAAAAAGAGGGGTGGAGGTTCGGAAAGAGACGTCTGCCTTCAGTCATTTTAACACCACAGCATTCATCATATGGTGCTAAAAACAAAAAGCAAGCTGAACGGTTGGTCATGAATGATTCGACCGACCTTGTTCGTTTCAAAGATTCGCTCTGACAAAAGAGGGAGCAAAAAAAGAAAAATAAAAGACGTACCGTTGACGTTCTTTCATTCCCCTTTTCCAACCCTATCGAGTGGAATCACCTCGCCAGTACTTCTAAGCCACTGATTGCAAGATTTAAAGATCAAACTTTAATGGCCAGATTGGCCAATCAAATTAAAGAAAAGGCTTTGGGTCGTTATAAAAGCCACGCTTGGAAGCAATCTCGGCGTACAGTCACTCAAAAATGGGTAGTTAAAGAAGATGAGCCAAACCTAACCTCCTTATGCATGGTTGGACCAGGCCCAACCAGAAGGGTCACTCGGAGCATGTCCCAAACTCAGTCACAAGAATCTAACTCCAATTCTCATTCAAGCAGGACCTCCAAAGGACATGCTGAAATAGATTCCAGCGAAGATCCAATTACTCTCCCGGACACGGAAGATAGTCAGTCTACCCTTCCTACATCTTCCTACCCCCATCAGTACACCGTGTTTATGGCTGAAGGGAGTGGGACTGGTGATAATGGAAATGAGAGTCCTAGTGAGAGTAAAGATGCTGGTGAAGAAAATGCTGGTGAAAATCAAGAAGATGACGTCAGTGATGTCGTTAGACAGCAAGGAGCTAAAATTGATCACCTAACTGCCAAGTTAAAAATTTTGACAGATAAGTTGGGTGGTTCGGCTGAAGCTCCAGTCAATCCTCTATTCGCCGACAGGAGAGAGCAGGCTATGATCAGGAGGAATGCCACCAAAATTGACCTGCTTATAGCTCAAATTAAACCTCTAACAAATAAAGTGATGGCCATAGGTTCTGCTAATGGCGATCATTCATCAATCCTTGGTCTTCATGCGGATCCCGAAAAGCATATAACCTTCAAAGAAGTTGAAGAAATATTAACCAAATCAAAGGTGGAAAACAGGATGAAAAAGAAAGGTATCATGCCCAAATATCCTCCGGAATTTGATCTGATTCCATTTCCGCCAGATTATAAACTTCTGACTTTCCAACTTTATCTGGGAAAACGTTCAGCCTACCAACATATAGTGCATTTCAAATCACTCCTTGGGAGCTTGCTGGAGTTGGATGCCCTGAAAAATAAGGTTGTTTGTAGGCACATTAAAAGGAGTTGCTTTTGACTGGTATAAACAATTACCAGAACTCTCTTTCACAACATGTCCAGTCATGGAAGAGAAATTCTTACTTCATTTTTAAGAAGAAGATCAGATGGTTACCTTCGTTATGCTTAACAGCACAAAGCAAGGGGAAAATAAAATTGCACAAGCCTTTATCAATAGATGGAGGGTATTATCTTACAGATGCTTAGAACAACCATCTCAGAGGGCTACCATTAAAATGTGCAAAATTAATTTGCGGCCAGAAATCAAGGCTATTATACTTAGTCATAAAACTAAGTCTTTGGCCCGATTAGTTGAGGCAGCTACTGATACAGAGTTGACTCTCAAAGAAATTAGTCAAAAGAAGGTAAATTCTCGAAAGGCGGAAGCATCATCGTCTTCTGCTCCAAAATCAACCGTTTCGAGTTCGGAAAAGAAACAGGAGCTATTCAATGTGCAAACCTCCAAATCACCTCCTTAAAAGCCTTAGAATGTTAAGACAGAGCAAACTAAAAAGGAGGAATATGAGAAGAGAAAGAGAGCTAAATATCCCTTTGATGGAGATATTGAAATAATCTTTCAAACATTGATGGAAAATAACAAACTTGAGCTTCCACCGATGAACAAACCGGAGCAAGCAGGTCGCATCAATGACTCAAATTATTGTGCATATCATCGGATGGTGTCTCATCCTCTTAAGGACTGCTTCATCCAGAAAAAAAAAGTCAACGAAATATGGAAAAATGAAGTGATAACATTCAACTGGAAATATGATGCTGCTCCAGTCAACATGATTTCTTTTGGGCAATTTGCACCCATAGTAGTACCCGCTCCATCAAAACCGCCAACTGTTGAATTTTGGGTCATTAATGTAATACATAATGAACGGGGATTAATACTAATCAAAACCTCTTAAGGGGAAGAAATGTGGGTACACCTAGACTTGGTAAGTGATGAAAGCTGGGAGGAGGTGAAAACCAAACCCACACCTACAGAAAAAAGGAAAGTCAATAGGCAACTCAGAAATCTTCAAAAAGTTGCCCAAAATCGCTTAGTTAAGCAAGAAAAACAAGTTAAGCGGAAGGAGGAAAAGTTAATTGAAGCTCCAATCTCCGAGGAATTTCCTAAACCAGCTGAAGGTCATGTCACTCTAGCTGACTACATCATACCGATCCCAAGAGATGAGGAAGAACCATTGATATCCACTTGTAATTGGATATCATGGGACAGCACACCTCCGAACTCAGATGACGAAGAGGATTGGTCAGATTACTCAGACCTCGAAGATGGTCAGTGGATTGATGACTACTTCATTAATGAGTACCCTTCCGACAAAGATGAAGGTTTTGAACAAACCTTTGATCTTGAAACAGGTACACTCAATATCAAGCATGGCCTCAACACACTCTCGGTGGCCCTGTATGATATACATAAATTAAGCACGAGCAGCTGGTTGAATGACCCTCCTCCTTTTCCACTACCCTCGGAAATTCATCCAGACCCTTTACCGTTGATTGATCCTAGTGAGGCACAACAACGGCAGATAGTTCCTCCTTCTCCAAGCACAGTAACCTTTGCACCAAATGTTCTTTCCCAATCAAACCCGGAGTTGACTTCTCCGGATGTGGACTCCAAACCAAGCACTCAGTCGGTCATGTCTGATCCGACTAATGAACCTGGATTGCTGGAGGAACATGATGACTTTAATACTCACATTGCCACACCACAGGAAGTCTCTCAAGCTCAAGATGGTGGCTCCGACTCTAAGGAGGAAATGTCAATGGCTTCCACTCTGGTAATTTTGAGTGTTGCTAACGAGCCCTAAGTATCTCAAGCCATTCCGGATAACACAAGGCAAGAGTTAGGCTTAGAGGAAGCTAGTCAACTTTTTGAACCCGAAGAAGTTAATGCCATAAAAGGGATACCCGTCCAGAAATCGACCGAAATAACATAGTTAATGACAGCACTTGTTCCAGTCGTAACTACAGAGTCAACTATGATGGATCCTCTTCTTTTTCTCCTTCTTATGTAAACCCTTCAAGGGACAACACTAATGTAAATGTAACTTCTTGAGAGGCAAATGCTAATGCAAGGCCACCAGAGCCATTCACGTTTGATGTTGTTGAGCACCTCAAACACATACCTGCATGACTTCATATTTTTGATCTCTTGCAGATGTCCAGGGAGACTCGTAATAATTTCATACGAGCTCTACAAGCTTTAAATACAGATAATCAGACTCACGTAGCGCAAGTTCATCAGATAGCCTCAAAAGCAATGCATGGAATGTCTTTCAATTCACAATGATTCTAAAGCTACTGTATCTTTCACTAAAGATGATCTCCTCTTAGGTGATATGAAACACACAAGGCCGTTTTATTTCATAGCTTACGTCAAAGACGTTCCTGTTCTAAAGGTTCAGGTCGACCTAGGGTCAGCTCTAAACCTTATCACAATCACGGCTCTTCAAGAACTTGGCATCCCAGTAAGCAAGTCATCTGCTACAAAGACTTCTATTCAAGGATATGACAGGGAAGTTCATGACCCAACTGGTAAAATTCGAATCTGATTCTAGTTGGGAGAATTAACCTCAGAAGCTACTCTGCACGTGGTTCAGACTCGTGCTTGCTATAATATTCTCGTAGGAAGGAGATAGCTTCATGATTATGCCATAGTACCTTCAATTCTTCATCGATGCCTCAAATATATCGGTGATGAAGGTAGAGTGCATCGGGTCTTTGCGGACGAAAAACCATTCAAAGGAAAAGAAGTCTATTTCACTGATGCAGCCACGTATCAAGAAAAACCTGTAAAGTCTAAGACAGATACAAAAAGCACTCCAGTGGATGATAATCCTGCAGAACCTTTCCTTATTTTAGTAGAAAAAGAAGTTTGTCCAGGAACTAATGAGCAATCCAATCCTCTCAGAAAACTACAGCCTATAAAGGAGCTGGTGACAAAATGTGTAGAAACTGTCACGACCCGAGCCCAGGGTTCGGGGGTTAGCAAAAGCCAAACCTAATGACACACGTACTCCCGTGCATGCACACGTAGACCGAGTCTAAATGCACACGCACAAGGGAACATTCACACGTGCCAAGCAAGTACGCGGAAGCTGTAAATATCAGAAACATAAACTAACAGTGCAAGAAGAGGATATAAAGGACAAACTGACATAATGACATATGAAAGTCTTACAAAAAGAACAAAAGAATATATACAATAATGACATGTCATGCCAAATACAAGTCTGAAAATCCACAAAACAAGACTCCAATGATGCATGCCAAGAACGCTCTCCCATGGAGTGATCACATCCACTCCTCTAGGCCTGATGGGGCCCCGGGGGTTTCATCTGGAGCCTGGCCGACCTGCGGGGGTTCGGCAGGGGGATCTGGGCCTGCAACACCAAAAACAACTGTGAAAACGAAGATTCAGCAAAGTATAAACCATAGCAAGTTAACACACGCTGTGTCTAACAGAATAAGAACATCATGTGATTAAAGAAGGCAATTTCGTAGACTAGGCTATCAGGCAAGAAAGAAATATGCTGAGTGAATCAATGAATACATGCTGTGTACATACTAGTGGCTACTACATTACCATGTGCTCCCAAAAGAGGGATCTTATAACGTGCAAAGAACACCATTGTCCGGGCCAGGGTACAATGGGTCTCGGTTTCCTGGGGTCCGGTTCCCCAAGACATATCCATACTGCAGCAGGCCATATAAACTATACCAAATTCACCCCGTCGGGATCCTAAGGCTGAGGCTAAGTAGTGCCTGACCATACAGAGTCAATCATGGAAACCCTGAGTAGATTGTGACAACATATCATACGTGCAGATCTGTGAGTGAACATATCATACATGCATACTCAAGGTAAATAAACCACAAAGTGAAAGTAACGAAACATACGTAATCATGTAGAGCGTTGAGATCAATGATCGAATGCAATATGTTATGCAACAAATCATGTGAAATCGAATCATCTTGATTTACAAACCAATTCTAATCTAGTTATCCGATGTTTCTAACCGTGCATGATGATGTAGTTTTAAGTTATTCGATGCACCGTTGTCTAGTGTTGCCTTGAATCGGGCGGTGCACGAAGTCCCTTAAACCAACACCCATGGGGAGGTGCTTAACATCCGGATAACGAACATGAATGATTCGCAGCCCTCGAGATCATTCACGAGTTGTATCATATTCCATTAGGCAGGTCTGGTGCTCTACATTCTATCATGAAGGCCATATCGGTCTTTTCTTTACACCTATCCTTGTTTTTCTTTCATCAGTCTAGTGTGAATACGGCTTAGCCGTGTGTGTGCTACGGCTTAGCCGTGTGTGGTCTACGGCTTAGCCGTGGCTGGGCCGTAGAAGGTATGTCAATTGCTGACTCTCAATTATTCTAGAAATTGCACCCTGTATTGATCTACGGCTGGGCCACGGCTGAGCTTCGGCTTAGCCGTAGGGCAATCCACGGCTTAGCCGTGCCCTAACCGTAGAGGAAAACTGGGTTTTTCTCCTCTCTGGATTGTGAGCCGTAGGTGCTATACGGCTTAGCCGTACCTGCACGAATTCAAATTTCCTGAAACACATACAGAATGTCTGGGAAGCATCAGAAATGCAATTCTCCAATGGGAATACACAAATACTGAGTCAATGAGTATCAAATGGGCTGTAAACACCTATTTCCACATTAATTCATATAAACCAACCAAATCAAAAGCATACCAACATGGGTTCTCAAAGATATGGTTATACTTGCCTTAATTGGAATTCAATTGCCCAACTGAAGTTCTTGGATCCAAACACAACCTAACCCAAGCAAAACCACATGCATGCATGAGGATTGGAATCATAGACACACCATGCAACAATGGAAACAAAAGGAAAAGAGATAGAGAAAGGAGATGAGAAGAATGGAAGAAAATCCACTCACCTCACATGCAAAGACCCACCTTCCTCCTGATTGATGGAGGAGAGAAATTGGAGAAGAGAATTCAAGAGAGAAGAGAGAGAGCTCCACGTGTAGTAGAGGAAGAAAATGAGTGAGAACGTGAGTGTTTGTGTCGATGGATGAAGTATATAAACTAATGGTTAAGTCCAAATGACAATAAAGGCCAAGTTAGAAATGTATTTTCAGTTTGAGTCAAATCCAAGTCCAATCGAATCACACGACCTCGGTTGCAAGTGACGTAGTTGCGAAAGTTAACGAGCTCAACGAAAGACACGTGTTAACATCAAGATGATGCAAAAATGACCATGTCTAAGAAAAGCTAAAATTACGAAAAAGGGCTTGGTTTACTTAATCCAGGTCAAACTCAACCCAACTACCTATCCATGACCCGAAACGAAAACAAAACACAAACAAAACACGATTAGTAACGAAAACAAGATTAATTACCCACTAAACGAGGTCAAGCTGGGTCGGAGTGTTACAGAAACCAAAGCTCCTTTGGTGATTAAGGTTAAGTTTGAAATCAAATAATTAGATCGACCTCTGGTCATATTCACAAAATCACCGAGAAAAAAAGAAGCAGGACATCATAAGCCCTCATATTCGACAAATGCAGTTTCCTCAGTCAACAGCTCAGATGCTATCAGGAAAGCAACAATGTACCTCCTCCCACCAGAGGGATGTCGTCTATAAGGCTTGATTCTCCTATTACTTTCCGTCAGATCGTGCTAACATCGCAACGAAGGGGAGAACTATCCTACAGATATATAAACAGATGGCTCCGTTTGGTTGAAAGATGTGAGAATCCTCTGCACTTTTCCACATGGATTCATTTATGCTGGATAGGTTTTCGGCCAGCTCTCTGTAGCTTAACTATGGCAATGGAATTTCAAACCTTTGATGAAATGTCTCGAATAGTTTCATCTCTCGAAGTAGCGCTCTATCATCTGCGCGGGAGGTCTAGATGGACGCATCCGATACATGTCGTTTCAATGATCAGAAGTTCAGATTCTGAGTCAAACTTTGAGGACGTCAGAATAAAGAATGCCTCTACGCACTCTATAGCAAACTGGGAATCTCCACTCTTACCATGGCCCATGTCACGACCCGAGCCCAGAATTCGGGGGTTAGCGAAAAGCTAAACCGGTGACACACGTACTCCCGTGCACGTGCACCCAAACCCAGTCCAGCTGCACGCACACAAGGGATCTAACACGTGCGAACTAAGCGTACGCGGAAGCTGTACATACCAAAGCAAGCAACAAAGGAAAATAAGATAGCGGAAGCCAAAGTAAATACGAAACGGAAAAGACAAAGACAAATACACTGAGATAAAACCGAATACACACCAAAATCAATATACACAAAATATACAGAATACAAGTCCAAAGTCCAAAGTCCAAATACAAGCTCTCAAAAACCAAAATGCAAAATAAAAGCCACTGGTATGCATGCACGCACTTGGCAGAAGTGATCAGGCCCACTCTGCCAGACCGGAGGGTGCCTCTACACTCGCCCCTGCAGCCTCCTCGACCGCCGGGGAGCTGGGCAAGGTAACTGCGCCTGCAACACCACAGACAACACCAATGAATACAACGATCCAGCAAATACAAGTAACAGGGGTGTAACACTCATAGTATCAAAGTGAATATAATAATGACAGAAGATTAAATACAGAGTCCATCTTAGTATGCTAAGCAAATCGTGCATAGAAGTAAAACATGATAATGGAATCAAAACATAGAATACTGAACTAGTTGGCTACTACATTAACCATATTCTCTCACATAGAGAGCAGAGCAAAACAGAGCAAAGCAGATAAGAACACCACTGTCCGGGCCAGGGCACAAGTGGGTCTCGGTTTCCTGGGTTCCGGGGTCCCAAGACAAAGCGACACTGCAGTGAATACAGAGAACAGAGATACAGAGATCTAAGCCAGAGGTAACCCCGTCGGGTAAATCCTAGGGCTGAGGCTGAGTAGAGCCAGACTAATATCAATCAAATCAAATCCAAAAGAAAGGGAGATTATCCGCTTTGGACTCACCGATGACACAGACCGGATCTTATCCTCACGTTTTAATCTCTGGGCAGAGCCACCAGGGAATACCCAAATATCAGAGATATACAAAGCCAGAGACAGAGCATAGATTAAGTCCATCACAGCATAGATCAAAGCATAATATAGACATACAGGACGAAAGCAAAATGACTGCGGAATGCATAAACATAGATTAACAGAACAGAGGGCAAAATCATAAACAATATGCAATGCATCTCAGATTAATACGGAATCAAGGTTCATTACAAGCCAAGTCTAATCTAGTTGCATCACTGTCACTAACCGTGCATGTTGATGTAGTTTTAAGTTATTCGATGCACCATTTGCCATCCTAGTGTTGCAAGGGAATCTACATGTGCACCGAAGTCCCTTAAACCAACACCCATGGGGAGGTGCTTAACAGTGATCAACGCTCACATGAATAAGTCACAGCCTAACAGACTATTCATGCGATCCAAAGAATCCATTGGGCCGATGTACGGGTATGGTTAACCTGTATTTGAGCCCTACAAGGTCACACCATTAGCCTAAGTTTAACTGATATTTAACAGGTCTTACGGTTTAGCCATGGGTGACCTACGGCTTAGCCGTGGCATCCTACGGCGTAGCCGCAATATGCACTACGGCTTAGCCGTGGTTCCCTTCAGAACACGGCTAAACTGTCATCCTTTCCCCCTCTGATCTGATACATCTCACGGCTGAGCTACGGTGGAGTCCACGGCTTAGCCGTAGACCATCACGGCTTAGCCGTAGCTTCCCCGTAAGAACACTGATATCAGAAAAGTTTCGACTGATCAGAGATTAAATTCACGGCTTAGGTCACGGTTGGGTCACGGCTAGCTTACGGCTCAGCCGTAGGACAAATTACGGCTTAGCCGTAGCCTAGCCGTAGAACAAAACTCAGATTTTGAGTCTCTGGAAAGCGAGCCGTAGAAATTTACGGCTTAGCCGTACAATACAGACGCGAATTCGGGAAGATTACAGAAACGAAATTTTTGTACAGAAACTGAATAAAACAAGCTCAACTGATTCTCATAGCTTAGAAAATGGCTGTAAAACCTTTCTATACAGAGAATGAGAATGAATCCAAGCAAATCAAACAACACCCATATGTGTTATCAAAGCCTGTACTTATACTTGCCTCACATGTGACAAATCCTCTGAATCAA
Source organism: Sextonia rubra (assembly GCA_037013555.1). Classification (NCBI taxonomy): domain Eukaryota; kingdom Viridiplantae; phylum Streptophyta; class Magnoliopsida; order Laurales; family Lauraceae; genus Sextonia; species Sextonia rubra. The sequence continues at coordinate 75,778,196 of JASUAD010000001.1, forward strand.
GCTCCAAAGCAACTAAAACCAAAACAAATCAAAGCAATCACACATGCATGAGATGAAGACAAAGCAACAGAGAATGGGAGAAGCAATTGGAGAAGAAGAAGTTGGGAAAGAACCCACTTACCAAGCCACAACACAGATGAGAGAAAAGAAACAAAACCCAATCCAAAGAAGAGTAGCCAACCCAAATCCAACAAGGGATCCAACCCACAATCGAGCAAGAGAAGGAAAGAAGAGAGAGAAAGAAAACGTGGAGAGCTTCTCCTGGAGTCTCCTCTGGAATTGCATGCACGTTGAAGAGAGAAATGAGCAAGGGAGAGACATCTGTAAGATGACTCACTTATATATGGGTTTTGAAAGTTAAGTCAAAGTCCGGAGAGTTAAGACTAATTACAGTTCAAGTCACACGAAGGTCCATCTTCCCCAATTGACTCCAAACGGTTCTGAGACAGTTACGGAAATTGTCGAGCTCAACGAAATACGCGTGCTGACACCAAGATGATGCAAAGATGATATGAGCAAAACAAAAGCAAAATTACGAAAAAGGGCTTAGAACTACCTATTCCAGGTCAAAGGTTGCTCAACTACCTATCCATGACCCAAAACAAGTCCAAAAGAAATAAACAAAACGAAACACACACTAATGAGCCACTAATCCGGCTCAAAGGGGATCGGAGTGTTACATCCTCCCCCACTAGGAATCATTCCGTCCTCGGAATGACTACCTACCTGCGCAAAGAGATGTGGGTACTGGCGCGCTAGCTGCTCCTCTAGCTCCCAAGTAGCCTCATCTGGACCATGATGCTCCCACAACACTTTAACCCATCTGATAGTCCTGGTACGGAGAATCTGCTCTCGTGTCCCAACGATACGAAGCGGACGCTCAACGTAAGTCGCATTAGGCTGAATCTGAATGTCATCGTAGCGAATCACATGGCTCGGATCTGGCACATACTTACGGAGCATCGACACATGGAACACATCGTGAACACCGGAGAACTCGACTGGAAGCGTCAACCGATAGGCTAAATCTCCAACTCGGCTCTTGACTTCAAACGGTCCTACATATCTCGGAGCTAACTTGCCCTTCTGACCAAATCGAACTGTGCCCTTCATCGGAGAAACTTTAAGAAATACCCAATCTCCGACTTGGAATGCCAAAGGTCTCCTCCGAGTATCAGCATAGCTCTTCTGCCTGGACCGAGCAATCTTCAGATTCTCTATCACTTTCTGCACTTTCTCTGTCGTCTCAGCTATGATCGTCGGACCATGAAAACTTCTAGTTCCAACTTCTTCCCAGCACACTGGAGTCCTGCACTTGCGTCCGTATAGTGCCTCATAAGGTGCCATACCAATGCTCTCATGGAAGCTGTTGTTGTAGGCAAACTCACACAATGCTAGATGCGTATCCCATTCCTTCTCAAAGTTCAGCACACTAGCTCTGAGCATATCCTCCAACGTCTGAATGGTACGCTCCGACTGTCCATCGGTCTGGGGGTGGTATGCCGTACTAAAACTCAACTTCGTGCCCATAGCTTCCTGAAATGCTCTCCAGAATGAAGATACAAAACGACTGTCTCGATCCGACACAATCGATACTGGGGTGCCATGCAATCTGACTATCTCGTCAACAAACTTCCTGGCCATCTCTGCGAATGTCATCCCTTTCTTGAACGGAAGGAAATGAGCTGACTTGGTCAATCTGTCCACTATTACCCAGATCGCGTTGTTCTTTCTACTGGTCGGCGGAAAACCGGAGACGAAATCCATCGTAATGTGCTCCCACTTCCACTGCGGAATGTGCAATGGATGCAATGATCCTGGAGGTCGCTGATGATCAGCTTTTACCCTCTGACAGGTCAAACATCGAGCTACGAACCCTGCGATCTCCCGCTTCATGTTGTTCCACCAGAATCTATCTTTCAAATTCCTGTACATCTTCGTACTACCGGGGTGCATCGCATATCGGGCATCGTGCGCATCGGTCATCAACTTATCTTTCAGCTCGTCCACAGCGGGAACACACAATCTATTCTTGAAGTACAAAACTCCATCTACCAGGCTGAAATCCGGTCGATCTGCAATCCGATCTCTGAACTTCACCAGGAGGGGGTCCTCAAACTGGCGATCCTTGATCTGCTGAATCACCTCAGGCTGAAATACGACGGTAGTAGCTAATGTCACCGAGTCTCCTACCATCCGAACCTCTACGGGCTGATCATGCACAAGCATATAGAATCCTGCTAACACCTGAAGACTGTCTGTCCTCCTGCTAAGTGCATCTGCAACTACATTTCCCTTGCCTGGGTGGTACTTGATCGGAAAGTCGTAGTCTTTGATAAACTCCAACCATCTCCGTTGCCTCATATTCAAGTCATGCTGGTCAAACAAGTACTGTAGACTGTGATGATCGGAATGGACCTCGAACTTCACACCGTACAAATAATGTCGCCACAACTTCAGCGCAAATACAATAGCTGCTAACTCCAAGTCATGTGTGGCATAGTTCTTCTCATGTTCTTTCAGCTGTCTGGATCCATATGCAATCACCCTCTGATTCTGCATCAGTACACAACCTAGTCCAACGCGAGAAGCATCGGAATAAATCACGAATCCCTCACTACCATCCGGGAGAGTCAACACTGGCGCCGTAGTGAGCTTTTCTTTCAACATCTGGAAACTATGCTCACATTTCTCTGTCCACTCATACGGGACCTTCTTCCGAGTCAACTGAGTCAGCGGGGCTGAAATCTTTGAGAAGTCCTGCACGAACCTGCGGTAATATCCCGCCGATCCCAGAAAACTCCGAACCTCTGTCACCGATCTAGGACGGGGCCAATGGACTACTGCCTCAATCTTAGCTGGATCCACCATCAATCCATCTCTAGAAATCACATGTCCCAAAAATGCAACTTGCTCTAGCCAGAAATCACACTTGGACAACTTGGCATACAACTTGTGATCTCTAAGCAGCTGCAATGCTTTCCTTAGATGGTCTGTATGTTCCTCAGCTGTCTTCGAGTAGACCAATATGTCATCTATGAAAACCACAACGAACTGGTCCAAGAATGAAGTAAACACCCTGTTCATCAACGCCATAAAAGCTGCGGGTGCGTTCGTCAAACCAAATGGCATGACAAGGAACTCGTAGTGTCCATACCGAGTCCTGAAAGCTGTCTTCGGAATATCTTCATCCTTCACCCTGAGCTGGTGATACCCTGACCTCAAGTCAATCTTAGAGAAATAAGCTGCACCCTGAAGCTGATCGAACAACTCATCAATCCTAGGCAATGGGTATTTGTTCTTGATAGTCACTTTGTTCAATTGCCTGTAGTCAATGCACATCCGGAAACTGCCATCCTTCTTCTTGACGAACAAAACAGGTGCTCCCCAAGGTGAAACACTCGGGCGTATAAACCCCTTATCCAACAAATCCTGCAACTGTTTCTTCAATTCCAACAACTCTGCAGGTGCCATACGATATGGAGCTCTACTGATAGGTGCTGTACCTGGTACCACGTCAATAGCAAATTCTACCTCCCGAACTGGTGGCAACTCTGGCACATCTTCCGGAAAGACATCCGGAAACTCGCTGACTACTGGAATCTCACTGAGCTGTCGCTGATCTTTCTTCTCTGAAATGAATGCAAGAAATCCCTCACATCCCCTACGAAGCATCCTGTCTGCTTTACAAGCAGAGATCACACGTCTTGGGCACTTCATCTGGCTGCCCTCAAATCGGAATCCACTGCCCAAGTCAAAATAAATAGCCTTGCTGTAGCAATTGATACACGCATGATATCTCGCAAGCCAGTCCATACCAAGGATCACATCAAAATCCAGTGTCGTGAGCAACACGAGGTCTACTGGGAGCTGATGACCAGCTATCCGCACGTCACACTGAGGGTAGAAAACACTGCACTCCACCCGTTTACCAACCGGAGTGGATACCAACAACAAGTATGGAAGTGGTGTGGGTCGCTGTCGAAGCTGCACAGCAAAATGGGGTGCTACGTACGAACGCGTAGACCCGGAGTCAAATAAAGCTAAAGCTTCTGCATCGGAAATTAAAATTTTACCTTCCACTACCGTGGCCTCCTCCGCGCCCTCATGCGTAGCAGCATAGGCTCGGGCTGTCTGGCGGTTCGGCTTCTGACCTGGGCGAGCTGGCTGAGATCTGCCCTGTGATGTAGGTCCTGTCTGTCTCGTCTGTGGAGAGGACTGAAACTTCGGGCATTGGGCCCGCCTGTGGTCCGTAGAGCCACACCCGAAACAAGCCCCACTCTTCCTCCAACATCTGTCTGTGGGGTGATCCTTCCCACAGTGACCGCAAACTATCTGAGAACTGCTCGAACTGCCCTGTTTACCCTTGAACTTCTTCTGGAACTGACTTCTGCCACTGAAACCTGCTGCCCTCTTAGCCTCTGTTCGCTCCTCCTCAAAGATGGCCTCTGCATCATAAGCCCTGTCAATAGCGTCATCCAAGGTAGCCGGCCACATACAAGCAACCACGTGGCGTTTGTGCCTCGGATTCAGGCCGTTGACGAAGCGAGTCACTTTCTTATGCTCAGTGTTTACCATGTCCTCTGCAAAGTGGGACAGCTCTGTAAACTTATGTACATAATCTGCAACTGGCATCTGTCTCTGCTGAAGGTTGAAGAATTCTACTTCCTTGGCTCGCTGAATATGGAGAGGCATGAACTTCCGACGGAATTGCTGCTTGAAGGTCTCCCAAACTGTGGCACTGGGCATAGTCTGAAATGAGGTCTTAACACTCCTCCACCATGTCTTAGCCACACTCCGAAGCATAGAGGCTGTGAGCACTACTCTCTGTTTGTTGCTGCAAACAATCGTATCAAAAAGCTCCTCTGTCTGTTCCAACCATTGCTCAGCCTGCAATGCATCCTCTATCCCATGAAACTCGGTCGCCCCTCGCTTACGGAACTTGTCGAAAAGAGCATTAGGATCTGATTCCTTGGGCTGGAAAATCACTTGCTGATCTATACGAGGTGATGCTACTGCAGCAGCCTGACTTTGTCTATCTACCATGGATGCCACCTGTGCCTGTAATGACTGCATAGACTGCATCATCATCATCATGCGCTCCTCACTACTGATGTGTGGGGGTACTGATCCACTATCACCGTTATGGCCCTGTTGATTCTCATCTCGAGATCCTGATCCTGATGCCATCCTGCAAAAAGGAAAAGAAACACAACACACAATATAAAAGGCCCTGAGTTAGTCAAACCCCAAATCAACATATGAGACCTCGAGTCAAATAGTTGATATCGTCATCTCACCACGATCTTAGATGCCTACATGCTTATAACTAGCATGCTCTGATACCATACAATACGTATGTCACGACCCGAGCCCAGAATTCGGGGGTTAGCGAAAAGCTAAACCGGTGACACACGTACTCCCGTGCACGTGCACCCAAACCCAGTCCAGCTGCACGCACACAAGGGATCTAACACGTGCGAACTAAGCGTACGCGGAAGCTGTACATACCAAAGCAAGCAACAAAGGAAAATAAGATAGCGGAAGCCAAAGTAAATACGAAACGGAAAAGACAAAGACAAATACACTGAGATAAAACCGAATACACACCAAAATCAATATACACAAAATATACAGAATACAAGTCCAAAGTCCAAAGTCCAAATACAAGCTCTCAAAAACCAAAATGCAAAATAAAAGCCACTGGTATGCATGCACGCACTTGGCAGAAGTGATCAGGCCCACTCTGCCAGACCGGAGGGTGCCTCTACACTCGCCCCTGCAGCCTCCTCGACCGCCGGGGAGCTGGGCAAGGTAACTGCGCCTGCAACACCACAGACAACACCAATGAATACAACGATCCAGCAAATACAAGTAACAGGGGTGTAACACTCATAGTATCAAAGTGAATATAATAATGACAGAAGATTAAATACAGAGTCCATCTTAGTATGCTAAGCAAATCGTGCATAGAAGTAAAACATGATAATGGAATCAAAACATAGAATACTGAACTAGTTGGCTACTACATTAACCATATTCTCTCACATAGAGAGCAGAGCAAAACAGAGCAAAGCAGATAAGAACACCACTGTCCGGGCCAGGGCACAAGTGGGTCTCGGTTTCCTGGGTTCCGGGGTCCCAAGACAAAGCGACACTGCAGTGAATACAGAGAACAGAGATACAGAGATCTAAGCCAGAGGTAACCCCGTCGGGTAAATCCTAGGGCTGAGGCTGAGTAGAGCCAGACTAATATCAATCAAATCAAATCCAAAAGAAAGGGAGATTATCCGCTTTGGACTCACCGATGACACAGACCGGATCTTATCCTCACGTTTTAATCTCTGGGCAGAGCCACCAGGGAATACCCAAATATCAGAGATATACAAAGCCAGAGACAGAGCATAGATTAAGTCCATCACAGCATAGATCAAAGCATAATATAGACATACAGGACGAAAGCAAAATGACTGCGGAATGCATAAACATAGATTAACAGAACAGAGGGCAAAATCATAAACAATATGCAATGCATCTCAGATTAATACGGAATCAAGGTTCATTACAAGCCAAGTCTAATCTAGTTGCATCACTGTCACTAACCGTGCATGTTGATGTAGTTTTAAGTTATTCGATGCACCATTTGCCATCCTAGTGTTGCAAGGGAATCTACATGTGCACCGAAGTCCCTTAAACCAACACCCATGGGGAGGTGCTTAACAGTGATCAACGCTCACATGAATAAGTCACAGCCTAACAGACTATTCATGCGATCCAAAGAATCCATTGGGCCGATGTACGGGTATGGTTAACCTGTATTTGAGCCCTACAAGGTCACACCATTAGCCTAAGTTTAACTGATATTTAACAGGTCTTACGGTTTAGCCATGGGTGACCTACGGCTTAGCCGTGGCATCCTACGGCGTAGCCGCAATATGCACTACGGCTTAGCCGTGGTTCCCTTCAGAACACGGCTAAACTGTCATCCTTTCCCCCTCTGATCTGATACATCTCACGGCTGAGCTACGGTGGAGTCCACGGCTTAGCCGTAGACCATCACGGCTTAGCCGTAGCTTCCCCGTAAGAACACTGATATCAGAAAAGTTTCGACTGATCAGAGATTAAATTCACGGCTTAGGTCACGGTTGGGTCACGGCTAGCTTACGGCTCAGCCGTAGGACAAATTACGGCTTAGCCGTAGCCTAGCCGTAGAACAAAACTCAGATTTTGAGTCTCTGGAAAGCGAGCCGTAGAAATTTACGGCTTAGCCGTACAATACAGACGCGAATTCGGGAAGATTACAGAAACGAAATTTTTGTACAGAAACTGAATAAAACAAGCTCAACTGATTCTCATAGCTTAGAAAATGGCTGTAAAACCTTTCTATACAGAGAATGAGAATGAATCCAAGCAAATCAAACAACACCCATATGTGTTATCAAAGCCTGTACTTATACTTGCCTCACATGTGACAAATCCTCTGAATCAAGCTCCAAAGCAACTAAAACCAAAACAAATCAAAGCAATCACACATGCATGAGATGAAGACAAAGCAACAGAGAATGGGAGAAGCAATTGGAGAAGAAGAAGTTGGGAAAGAACCCACTTACCAAGCCACAACACAGATGAGAGAAAAGAAACAAAACCCAATCCAAAGAAGAGTAGCCAACCCAAATCCAACAAGGGATCCAACCCACAATCGAGCAAGAGAAGGAAAGAAGAGAGAGAAAGAAAACGTGGAGAGCTTCTCCTGGAGTCTCCTCTGGAATTGCATGCACGTTGAAGAGAGAAATGAGCAAGGGAGAGACATCTGTAAGATGACTCACTTATATATGGGTTTTGAAAGTTAAGTCAAAGTCCGGAGAGTTAAGACTAATTACAGTTCAAGTCACACGAAGGTCCATCTTCCCCAATTGACTCCAAACGGTTCTGAGACAGTTACGGAAATTGTCGAGCTCAACGAAATACGCGTGCTGACACCAAGATGATGCAAAGATGATATGAGCAAAACAAAAGCAAAATTACGAAAAAGGGCTTAGAACTACCTATTCCAGGTCAAAGGTTGCTCAACTACCTATCCATGACCCAAAACAAGTCCAAAAGAAATAAACAAAACGAAACACACACTAATGAGCCACTAATCCGGCTCAAAGGGGATCGGAGTGTTACAGCCCACTCCATCTCATATTTATGATTTCAAAGGATCTTACTTCTTAGTGCCTCCATCAAAACAATATGATCATCCAATTATTTTTCATCGGGCTGAAGATGCTTCTCCTTCAAATCCTATCGATAAAATCACTAATGATGGGAAAGTACGGTTTGATAATTACAACCCTGTGGTATGTAACATGATGAAGAATATGGGGTACAATCTTAAAAAACCCACAGGCCTTGGATTGAACTCAAATGGGGCACAGATTCCTTTGGACGTCTTCACCCCGGAAATGAAGGAAGATCTCGAAATGGGATGTAAAATTGAACAGCTACGTCACTACATAGAATATGTTCCCTACAATAGTATTCCTAAACTGAATCAAAATGTCGGAGTAAGACCCGTGGTCTTTACTGAAAAGTATGAATCTGATAACTCTTATTAAACTCCTGTCGTTCAAAAACCTGCTGATTGGGCTACTTCTCAACATCTTGAGGGGGCAAGTGATGACGATGACACCATGTCACAAATCACTGAATACTGGCCACTTGAACTCAATGAAGAAATAAGCCCATCACAACATGTTCGCTGGGAATGCTTAGCCCTTTATGTAAAAGTGAAAGAGCCTAAAAGATCGAATCCATGGAAAGGGATTAGGCCTCGGCTTAAACCCCCAAATAAAACACCAGAAGGCTTCACGGAGTTGGAAACTTCCGATAACATTGTGAAAGCGCCTCCTCCCGAGCCTCCAACTGAGGACCAAGTACAAGAAATAAACTTGAGAACCCCAGAAAATCCTCGACCTACCTTTGTGAGTTCTCAAATCAAAGGAAACGAACTTGATATGTATGTGAGTTTCTTACAAGAGTTTATGGATTGCTTTGCATGGACCTACGCAAAAATGCTGGGTCTAGATCCAGAGATTTTGGTACATAAATTGAATATAACAGGTGATGCTAAACCTGTAAAGCAAGATCAGCGGAGGACGAAACCTAAAATCATGGATAAAATAGAAAAAGAAGTCTAGAAGCTCAGAGATGTTAGTTTCATCAGAGAAGAACAACACCCCGACTGGTTGGCCAACATAGTACCAGTTGCCAAAAAGAACGAATAGATTAGAGTCTGTATTGATTTCAGGGACCTCAATAAAGCCTGCCCTAAGGATGACTTTCCATTGCCTATACCAGAAATCATGATTGACAATACTTTTGGTTATGAAAGGATGTCATTCATGGATGGATTCTTGGGGTATAATCAAATCAAAATTCTCAAAGAAGATGGGAAACATACTTCATTCAAAACTCCCTTTGGCATATATGTTCTACCGTCATGTCCTTCGGCCTAAAAAATGCTGGGGCCACATACCAAAGAGCAATGATGAAAATTTTCAAGGACATACAGTATAAGTTTGTTGAATGTTACGTCGATGACTTGGCAGTCAAGAGCAAGCAGAAATCAAATCATTTAGCTGACCTCCGCATAGTTTTTGAAAGGTTACGGAAGTTCAGACTTCGGATGAACCCTTTGAAATGTTTCTTCGGAGTTTTTTCTGAAAAGTTTCTTGGATTTGTGGTTCGAAAAGGTGGTATCGAAATAGATCCAATTAAAATCAAAGCCATATTGGAAATGCCTTCTCTAAGAACTCTAAAAGAATTAAAAGGATTGCAAGGAAGACTCGCCTATATTCGTCGGTTCATTTCAAACTTATCCGAAAAATGCAAACCCTTTTCCAAACTGATGAAAAAGGGAGTAGATTTTGTATGGGACAAATCTTGCGAAGATGCCTTTCAAGACATCAAACGATAACTTACTAATATGCCAGTTCTATTAGCTCTAATTCCAGGCAAACCCTTCATTCTATATACCCGAGCTCTCGATCACTCTCTGGGGATGCTATTAGCTTAAAAGAATGATGAAGGGAAAGAGGTGGCTCTTTACTACTTATCAAGAATGTTGGTTGGTGCTGAACACGATTATCATCCAGTAGAAAAGAAATGTCTTGCATTGATGTTCGTAATCCAAAAACTGCGCCACTACATCCTCTCCAATGTAGTGTACCTTGTTTCTAACATCAATCCATTAAAGGTACTGGTAACAAAAGCCGGGGCTCTGACCGAACGCTTGGCTAAATGGTTGATTCTCCTCTCTCAATATGATATCAGATATACCCTTGCAAAAGCTATAAAAGTGAAAGCTCTTATTGATTTTCTGGCGGAACATCCGCTAACGGAAGATTTTGAATTCATAGATAACCTCCCGGATGAACCGGTCTTTTTCGTTGGGCAACCACAGAAACCCGCCATTGACCTAGATCAGCATTGGATCATGCATTTTGATGGAGCTTCCAGAACTAATGAATTAGGAGAACCGGTTTTAGGAGTTGGAATTATTTTTTGTAACCCAGAAAAATTCTACTTCCTCACTCCTTCTCATTAACTAAGCCGTGCTCAAACAATGTAGTAGAATATACCGCATTGATCATGGGCCTTGAGTTAGCCATAGAATCAGGTATCAATATGCTTGGAGTTTATGGGGATTCACAACTTGTGATCAAGCAAATGAATCATGAGTATGAAGTGAAGAAACCTGATCTGGTTCATTTCTTCAACAAAGCCTGTGAACTCAAGAAAAGATTCAATCTGATAGAGTTTCATCATGTTCCGAGACATCAGAACATCAAGGCAGACGCATTAGCAAGTTTGGCAGCTTCAATGTCAATTCTTGAAATTGACAAAATGGTATTAGAAGTAGTCGAGAAAAGACTTCTACCTTCACTCGACACCCATAAGGTAATGGCCGATAGCTTTACTGTGATTAATAATAGGATTTCATCTTTCCATAACTCATTCAAAGATTGGAGAGATCCTTTTATTGATTATATTCTTCATGGGGTATTACCAGAGAATACTAAAGATAGAACTAGTATTCAAAGACGAGCTCTAAAATTCCACTTCGACTTGCCTTCGAAGACTCTTTATTGTAAATCATATGATGGGATTCTGCTTCGTTGCTTATCACCAAAGGAAGTAGCGTAAGTCCTTAAAGAAGTCCATTCCATCCATCTCCTCTATCTCATGTTCAAATCACCCTGCGTGAAGAGATATTGGAGGCTTTTATGGTCTGAATGCACTTCAAAAATGGTTCTGTAAAGATAATGTCTCCACGTTTTCAAAGCGAAAACCACTGCAACTATCTCCAAGTCATGGGTTGCATACTTCCGTTCATGATCCTTCAATTATCTAGACCCATAAGCCACCACCTTCTCATGTTGCATGAGAACACAACCAAGTCCAACTCCGGATGCATCAGTGTAAATCACAAAACCATCATCACTAGCAGGTAAGGTCAAAATAGGGGCTGTGGTCAACCTTCTTTTCAACTCCTGAAAACTATGTTCACAATCCTCATTCCACACAAAAGGAACTCTCTTACGAGTCAATCTTGATAGTGGGGCTGCTATTGAGGAAAATCCTTCCACGAATCTGCGATAATAACCTGTGAGACCTAGGAAACTTCGGATCTCCGACACTATTTTTGGCCTATCCCACTTTACCACTGCCTCAATCTTCACTGGGTCCACTGCTAAACCTTCCTTAGAGATGATATGACCAAGGAATCCTACCTGTTCCAACTAAAATTCACATTTACTTGCCTTAGCATACAATTGGTGTTCCCTTAATAATTGCAATGAAGTACGAAGATGCTGAGCATGCTCTTCCTGACTCTTCAAATATACAAGTACATCATCAATAAACACCACCACAAACTTATCCAAGTACTGTGCAAAAACCCTATTCATCATAGCCATAAAAACTGCCGGCGCATTTGTCAACCCAAAAGACATCACCAAAAATTCGTAGTGACCATATCTAATTCTGAATGCAATTTTTGGGATATCTTGATCTCGTACCCTCAACTGATGATATCCTGACCTCAGATCAATCTTAGAAAAATACCGAGCACCTTGCAATTGATCAAATAGTTCATTGATTCTCAGCAAAGGATACTTGTTCTTGATGGTCACCTGATTTAGTTGACTATAATCAATGTACATTCTCATAGAACCATCTTTTTTCTTCACAAATAACACTGGAGCCCCCCAAGGAGAGACACTCGGTCTAATAAAACCCTTGTTCAAAAGCTCTTGCAATTGCTCCTTGAGTTCTCTCAACTCAGCTGGGGCCATTCTATAAGGGGCTTTCGAGATCTGAGTTGTGCCCGGCACAAGCTCAATTACAAAGTCAATCTCACGGACCACCTGTAATTCGGGAATATCATTGGGAAAAACATCCAGAAACTCAGATACCACTGGTATCTCCTCCACCACTTTAGTCCGTTTATCCTCCATAATAAATGCTATATACCCCTTAGAACCTTTCATCAACAACTTTATAGCCTTAATAATTGAAATCATACGAATAACAACCTTCTTCTTTGATCTCACAATTGCACGTTATGTCATCATCAACTATAACTTAACTATTTTCTGTCTCCAACACTTAGTTGTAGGGTGATTATTGCCACAAATGCCACAAGACTCCCTCTTTTACTTATAAAATTGGTACTGTGAAACAGGAGACGGAGTAACTTACTGCTTGATTTGGCTTGTAGGGGCCATGCGTCCAATTACCTCCTCGGCCCAATATGCCTTATCTAAAAATGCATGGTAAGTATTTAGAACTTGTGACTTGATATGAAGTAGTATATCTAGTCGAAGGCCCTCGATGAACTATCGAATCCTTTTACTTACTGGAGTGATGAGGGTTGGTATGAGATGGAAGAAACAGATGAATTGCAGCTCGTACCTCTAAACAGACAAATTCCCTTGCTTTAGTCTATCAAACTCTATTCGCTTCTGAATGTAAACACGCTTTGGTACATACTTCTTGGGAAACTAATTAAAAAAAGTAGTCCAAGCCACCTCTTTGGTGATCCCCTATACATTAGTGACTAAACGACCAAAAATGTGGAAAGTAACGACTCCTGTAACCTCTAAACATTTGCTAAAATACAGATACGATTATGAACGCCAAAAACCCCCAACGTTCCCACTTAAAGTTTTTTTTTTAATCCTCACATTGGACCTACGTTCTAGCATCTTTTAGAACTTCTAGAACTTGATCGTCTCTGATACCATCTGTCACGCCCCCAAAACTGGGCCGGATCCAAAGCCGGATTCCAGGGGTGTGAGAATTGGGGCCAATTAAAATTTTTCTAAACATAAATAGTACGGGCCCTAATTCCGGGTGGATCGAAGTCCTTCGTGAGGCTATGCTTGGTGATCAAGCAACCATATTACACGCGGAACTAAAATCCATACTCATCGCAGACGGATATCACATCACAATAAGGTAATAAATCTCATTAATAATAAAACCAGAGTCAAGTGCTTCGAAGCATCACCATTAGAGTTAAAATTTCAAGACAACTAAACTTAAATTAATAAACTAATGGCCCAGACATGTCCTTATTGCATAATCTAAAGTTTTCGAACTCAGCACCGCACTAGGACACCTCAGATGATGTCATCGATGCTCCACTCAACAACTCCGCCATCCGGTGGAATTTCCTGCATCGCATGACCCTCCGGTTTGGCACCGGCAATGGAACCTAGACACCTAAAAGTAGTAGGTCAGATTGACATAATTTGGCAATAGGGTAAACTGCAAGTAATTGATTAATCAACTGAATTAAACATAAGTATTCATTATGACCCGCAACATATCAAATACAAACCCCAATGGCATGAATGCGCAGAAATGGGTATTCCCGCGGATAAATATACAGAAATGGGTAATCCCGCCTACAGATAACAGAAACGGGTAATCCCGCATACAGATAACAGAAATGGGTAGTCCCGTAGATAATAACAGAATCGGGTATTCCTGCAAATAATAACAGAAATGGGTATTCCCGTGGATAATAACAGAATCGGGTAATCCCATAGATAATAACAGAAGGCATAGCTGTGTGCTATAATCTATAGTACATGCTGACCCGATGGTGTACGTCCACCTCCAAACTGCAGTCGGTCAGATATATATATATGTGCATATTTATAAATACATATGCATACAGATGTAGAATGAATTATGATATGACACCCTTAATCCCAATATTCAAACCAATATCAATTTGGGTGCGTAAACTTTTATAATTGAAAATGTATTATGTACACGTGTCAATTCCAGTTTTTCCGAGGGTAAGCACTAAACCCCCTAATGGTCATAATTAATTAAATATACACATGAGCACTAACCCTCTTTCACAATGAAAATGTGAGTCCACGATGCAGATATCCTACTTTTAGTGCCTATCATGTAGTGCATCTCGAACCTCACATTCCTATTCTGCATTTAGTATAATTCTCATGTGAATATTCGACTAACTTTCCTAAAAGACATAATTCATCTAATCCAATTATGTATATATTTAGTGTGGTTTACAAATTGGATAAAAGATGTTCAATTTCCAATTCCAACTTAAATCAAATTATAATCAAAAGGCGAGGGAACAATTAAGCCTTTAATTATCATTATTGTGCATAAAAGCACCTTATTATTTTATATAAAATAAAAGTTTGAAATTCCGGATTCAAATTCAAAATTTAATCTCAATTTAAAAACCAAATTAGAATTTCAAATAATTGCTAATTAAGACTTAATCACTCCTCATTCCCATCTTAATTAAATTCTAACCAATCTAAATAACATATTAGTCACAAATAATTAAAACCCTATTAAATTTATAAACAATCCTAACCAACATTCTAATCACCTAATTTAGAAATTAATTATTATAATTAATCCATCCCTAATTTTTTAAGCAATAAATCAAACCATTTACAAATAATATAATATAATTTAATATATATATATATACTGAAAATGGGCCAAACCCGTCAAAACCCGGCCCAACCACGACCCGGGCCACCAGGCAGGCAGCCCAGCCCAGCTGGGCCAGGCTGCTGCCCAGCCGGCCAGCAGGCCCAGGCCTACCTGGCTGCCCCGGCAGCACGTGCTGCCTGGACAGCACAGGCAGCGCTACTGCCTGCCTAGTGCAGGCAGTGGCAATGCTCTTTTCTTTTTTTTTTTTGAAAAACCTATTTTTATATTACATAAAAGAAAGAAATCAAACCTCCATTATTAATCCAAATCAAGATACCAAATTAAAACAATGAAATCATATGAAAGTTTAAATCTAAACGAAGAAATCCTACTAAAAGTATATTATCCAACAAACAATAAAAAGATATTGCAAATAACCAAAAGCCATGGTTTACAGTTATCTACTTGCCTGGATCTTGAGGCCAAAGCAGACCTGAAGATCAAAGCTTGGAAGACCCCACCTTGGTTTTCCCCTCTAGAGAGCTTCTAGGGTTTTGGTGGAAGAAGAAAGGAATAGGGTTGGAGAATGGGGAAAAAACCTTAAGAGTAGATTTTATATTTGAGAGAGGGTTTTACCAAATTACAGGGAAGGGCTCCCTGCTTTCTAGTGGATTTTACGAAATTTCAAAAAGAGTCTATTGGCCCAAAAAGGGTCCAATAACATAAATCCAAGGCCCAAAAGTGTTTACTTAGCCCGTATACCCTCCTCAATCCAACTCAAACCCAACGGACTGCTATGACCCAAAAATAAAAATTCGAGGCATGACATCTGGTCCCTTATCACACTGAACTCACCCTATTGTAGTTTTTAATAATTTGTCAACTCCGGGCACATGCACAACACGCATGAGCTTCATTAATTTGCATCAAAAGAACAAGAGAAAGAGATAGCAAAAATCTAAGTTAAAAATAAAAGATCTTCAATTTTGGTATGTTCCATAGGCGAGGAAGAGGTCTTCTATCAAGAGTTCACGGTGATAGAACCGGTACTTCCTGCCAAGGTTACCCTGTAAGGCCCCTTCCAGTTGGGTCCAAGCTTCCCATGGTTTGGATCCTTGGTGTTTGGCAACACTCCTTAGTACGAGATCTCTGATTTTGAATTCTCTGGTTCGGACTTTCTTTGAGTATCCTCGCTCTATCTGCTATTGATATGCCTCAAGCTTGATCAAAGCTTCTTCTCTCCATTCCTCAGCTAGGTCGAGCTCTCGCGCAATCCTATCTCCATTTTTCTGCCAGCTGTTTGTTTCTATCCTTAATGTTGGCAGTCCAATTTCTAGGGGTATTACGGCTTCCATCCCGTAGGCTAGGGAGAAGGGGGTCTCACTGGTGGACCTTCTAGGTGTTGTTTGGTATGCCCATAGAACACTGGGCAGTTCACTCGCACACTTTCCCTTAGCTCCTTCAAGCCTCTTCTTAATCCCATCCAAAATTGTTTTGTTAGAGCTTTCTACTTGGCCATTACTTTGGGGGTAAACTGGAGTAGGGTAGTTGTGCTTTATGCCGAGCTACATAAGATTTTGGATGCTCTACCCTCAATTGTTTGCCATTATTGGTAATCAAGACCCAAGTGATTTTGAACCTTGTCACGATGTTTCTCTATACAAACACCTTGGCATCTACGTCCCGAATGTGGATAAATGGTTCAATTTCTATCCATTTGGTAAAATAGTCTGTTGCCACGACAAGGAATTTGTAATTCCCGGCTGACCTTGGTAAAGGTCCCACAATATCTATTCCCCACTGATTGACTAGCAAGGGGTTTGCTATTGCAAGGAGCAGCTCAGTAGGTTGGTGAATGTAGGGGCCGAACCTCTGACACTTTTTGCACTTATGGATGTACTGAAGGGCGTCTTTTTGCATGTATGGCCAGTAACATCCTTGGGACATTACCCCGATGTGGAAGGCTCCGTCCACCAACATGGCTCCCGCACACTCCCTCATGGATTTCAGACAACAGAATCAGAACTCTATCCAGTTAGACACATTGTAGATAAGGTCCTGAGTAAGACCATCTATATAGCTTGCCTTGGGGGGATAGCCAAAAGCGTGCCATTTTCCTACTAAATTTCAAGCTCTCCTTTAGCTTAGCTGGAAGAACTCCATTACTCAGGTACTCCCTGATGGGGTTCATCCAACTTTCTTCCAACTCTCTCTCTCTTCGATGTCCAAGACAACCTCTTCACCAATGCTCGGCAGAGATTGATAATCTATAGCTATCTCCCTCCTAAGCTCAGATCTAACCGTCCATGCGAGGCTAGCCAAGTTATCTGCATGACAATTTCCTTTTCTACCAATCTGTTTTAGCTTCACGCTCTTAAATCCCTTCATCAACTCCCTTACTTTCTGTAAGTAAGCCATTGTTTGTTCGTCCCGAGCTGTGTATTCTCCATTCAACTGGTTAGCCACTAGTTGTGAGTCACAGAAGCCTTCTAAACACTTTATGCCCAGCATCTTGGTAGGTCTCAGCCTGAGAGGCAAGCTCCGTATTTTTCCTTGTTATTCAAGGCAAGGAAACCTGATGAAAATTTTCCCTCAATCATGGATCCCTCTTGCATGACCAGCACTATTTCGCCCCCCTACACCTTGGCTATTAGATGCTCCGTCAACATACAACTTCCAGACCCGACATTCTCTGTTTTCCTCGAGCTCACCATCCATAGTATGAGGTGACGACATAAATGATGACGTCTCAAGCTGCCTAGTCCCCTCTGCTGTGAATTCAACAATAAAATCAACTGTAATTTGTCCCTTTATGGCCGGCGGGGGTTGGATCACGATGTCGTACTCACTGAGCTCAATGGCTCATTTCAGCATCCTTCTTGATAGATTAGTGTTTTGGAGAACAGCTCTCAATGGATGCTAGGTTAGGACCCTTACCGTATACGCCTGGAAATAGTGCCTAAGCTTCGAAGCAGTGCATACCAAGGCCAGAGCCAATTTTCCAAAAGGGAGGTATCTAGTTTCAGCCTTTAGAAAGGTTTTGCTCACAAAGTAAATAGGGAGATGATGCCTCCCCTCTTCCTTCATCAGAGCAGCGCTTTTAGTATGGTCGGATACCGCTAGATATAGAATTAAGTGCTCTCCTTGCTCAAGAATGGACAATAAAGGAGGAGAACTGAGGTACCTTTTAATTGCTCTAGAGCTTAGTCGCAATCTTCATTCTAGGACATTTTCAAAGCATTTTTTCAAAGTTAAGAATGGCGTTTTGCATTTGTCTGAGGATCCAGTTACAAAACGATTAAGGTCAGCCACCATTCTTGTCAGCCTCTGAACTTCCTTCTTCGTTTGGGGGTGTGCAATTTTTTGTAGAGCTTGTATCTATTTCGAATTCACCTATATCCCCTTTTGTGTGAGAATGAAGCCCAATAATTTTTTTAGTCCAAAAGACATCAGCTTGCAGCAATGAGCTCCTTTGGGAGAGATGAATGACATTTTTTCTTGGTTGGCCTCATGCGTAGCAATCTCGTGGTATCCTGAGTGTGCATCTAAGAAGCTCATCCTTTCATGCCGTGCCGTTGAGTCGACTAGTTGATCTATTTTTTGCAAAGGAAAACTATCCTTTGGGCATGATTTATTTAAGTCTGTGAAATCCACACATACCTGCCATTTTTTTTAATCGAAATCCACACATACCTGCCATTTTTTTTAATCCTTTTTAGGCACAACCACGGTATTCGGTAGCCAATATGGGTATAGTACATCCCTTATCGCATCTACTTCCGAGAGTTTGTCCACTTCTTGGCAAACCAGCATTCGTCGATAGGGTGCCAGTTTCCTTTGTTTTTGCACCACTGGTTTCCCCTTCAGGTCAACTCGAAGCTTCTGACATATTACCTTTTGACTTACACCGAGCATCTCGTATGGAGTTCAGGCAAATACATCAAAATTTTTCTTGAGGAAGCCCACTTGTTCCGAGTTCTACTGCTCCTGAAATGAGGAGCCAACAAGGAAGTATTTGTCCTGAGATTTCATTTTCAATCAGTACTTTCTTGAGCTCCTTGGTTGATCTGTCTACTTATAGCTAGGCATCCAGTGCCTATGCTATGATTGCTATTTGAGTTGGACCAAACTTCCTTCCTTTGCTTCATACTTCAAATTTCCCTTAACCGCAGTGACAAGGCAATTCCTTGATATTGCCTGATTTCCTCTAGTCTTCATGATTCCCCCACTGGTTGGAAATCTAAACTTTTAGTGGAATATAGATGGCACAGCTTGCATTTTATGGATCCAAGTTCGGCCAATGATGGTGTTGCATGGAGGTGTACCTACAACCAAGAACTCAACATCATGACATATTAGGCCTGCCAAAACCGGCATCATCACCCATCCTAAAGGGCATAAAGCCCGCCTGCTAAACCCTATAATAGGAACTGATGTCGATTTCAGGTCGACCCTCTTTAGTGCAAGCTTTCGGAATATCCCAACATGCATAATTTCCGAGGAGCTCCCTGGATCTACGAGCATCCTCCTTACTTCAAAATCCTTAATGTGAACGGTCAAGATCAAGGCATCATTATGGGGATGCATGATATCCTTCAAGTCTTCCTCAGAGAAAGTGATTTCGCTTGGGCCTCTACTTTATTTATCCATAGAGCTAGGTCTAGTGCCCACTCCGAGGTGTCCCTCTTTTACTAAATCATCGAGGTGTTTCTTCTCCATCAGATGTCCCTTATCCAGATGGTAAGAGCACCATAGGTTCCGGTTCCTTCGAACGGGTCACCTACCATTTTAGATTGCCATACAAAGTACAGCTTGTCCTTGATTTGGGTTAAGATCTAGTAACTTGGATCTTTAAACACCATGTAGATGCCTTTAAATGCTCCTTTGGTTGGTTCAAGCCGACGGGACCCTCTTTTTTTCCTGTCCTTTATCCTCGTTTTTTCTCTCGCAATTCTCAGCCTCGGATCGAGAGGGCTTGAGGTCAGCCTCCCCTAAATCATCCTTGAGCTTTATATACTACAAAATCCTCTCCATCAGTTCGTCATGTTAACTGAAATTATTTATCTCGTTATAGATGTGCCGGTACCTCGTGCTGTATTCCTTCAATCTCTCCTTATCACCTTTCTTCAATGCTAGCCGGGCTCCCACATCTTTCGGTTGTTTACTATTAGTGACGAATCGGGAGACAAACGATTTTGCTAGCTCCCTAAGACTTTATATGGTCTCTGGTCCAAACTGACCGAACCATTAAAGGGCTAGGCCCTCCAAACTGGATGGTCAGAACTTGCACATCATGGAATCATTTCCTGATTAGAGAGCCATAGAATACTGGTAATGCTGCACGTGATTAGTCGGGTCTGTGGTACCATCATAAATTTTGAGCTTCGGTGCCGACAAATGCCAAGGAGGCTCAGTTTTGTTAATTTCCTCGGAAAACGAGGAAGTGAAGTTTTACAACATGTCCTTCTTGCTCCTTTCCTGGGTAGAACCTCTGACCGGTAGCGGTTGATCTCCTAGTGCTTCCTTGATCAATGCTTGGATATCTCTCTCTGTCATCGCTTCCCCCGAGGGCCTCCCTCTAAGGGATTGTAGTCTATGTTTACTGACCTCTGTTTTGTGGTTGACCATCTGCTCTGCCGAGAGCAGGTCTTGCTAGACTCGCATTTCTGCTGTAGTTTACTGCTCGAAGCTTGGCTCATTACATCTGCCAGAGTCCTGCGGCGCTCAATCCTTGTGTCGAGCTCACCCTACCTAGTCTAAGCTTTTTGGCTTTGAGTGCTTTGGCGATGGTTGAGTCGGTGTTGAGAACCATTCTCCCTGGACTAGTAAGGTGAAAAGTTTCTCAACCTTCCTAGTCTTTTCCTTTTAAAACTTCTAGAGATGATTAATCTCACTTCATTGTCGCCTTGCTTTCTCCGCCCATCCTTGGATGGTTCACTCATATGGACGCTCCATCTGTGTATGGAAAGTTCCTGACCAAGGCAACTTCTGACTGGATTCTGAGCATCATTTGGGGCTGTTGAGGGGCAAGCTATTGTTTTCTGTGTCTTCGCCATGTCGCTGTATCTTCGACCTTACGTACTAATGCTCCTCCCCTCGAGGGAGCTCTAAATCGACATCAGGTTCTGGTTCATACTCCCTTTCTTCGTCTCCTGAATACGCAACCAATGGTTTCACCTGGAATTGTGGCTAGGCCCCGCTGCTCCTCTCCTATAGGCTCCGGAGTTTGGTGACTTTGGAATAAATGTTCTGAACTGTCGCTCCTCACCGACATCTCTTCCATGTGGTTATCAATGGGTTGGGATTTTCGTTCCTATGGACAGCGCCAAAATTTGTAGGGTCAAATTTGGTGTAAGAGTTTGTTGGGTGTTGTTTGGAGAAGGGGAGAGGATGTGAGGTATCACCGAGTTACTAAACTTGTTTAGAGAGACAGATGACCCCTTTGGCTGGAATGCCTCGACCGAGGTAGAGCTGATTATCGCTACACAAAAGAAACAATGTGCTCCTATGGTCAGATATTTTCCGACCAATGGCCCTTAGAAGCTTAGGTCAGTTAGGAAACTAAAACTGCTATCTCGTTTATGTGAAGGATTCAAGATGCCTTTCTCCTTATTCTAGATCTAATTTACAACTTTTTTGTTTATAGGGTCCATCGCCTTTTCCAATCATCCTAGAAGTCCACGCTTAATACACGATTCCCATCTTTGACCAAATCACGGTTCCCCACGTAAGTATACCGCTGTTCCCCTTCTTATAATTGCCCTAGTAATGGTTTTACTCCACTAAGCCACGTATTCCCACGATTTAAAAACCGTTACGTTGCTGCTTGGTAAAGCCCGAGATCTTTGGCATGAATCTATGAACTTTGCCTTTGGATGCTTTGACACGTGGTAATGGGCTTTTATCCAAGATTAGCTGGTCTATTTAAGTGTTTCATTTTGGGCCCCAACGTCGGGTCATGGTATGCCGGATACCAACATGTAGCTTTATCATGAGATTGTTTTTGCCTTCCACATATCTACCAAGTAGCTCTATCATCTGCACCACCATTTTCGTATGATCCACCTCTCATCATCATCTCACCTAGAACATCGTCATCAAACCCTCTACCCATTCACCCATATAGAATTTCTGCTAATCAAGTACCCTAGTGGCCCAACCTTGTCACGATGTGCTTTGCTGTACTGGAATCCAGCACTAATAGTACCTTCACAACTTTCTAAAGCCGGAATGTAACATCCAGAACTCCCAAGATGTAGTTAGCTTTAGTTAATTACCTGTTTGCCAATTAAGTCCATTTAACAGCTAAGCAAGTCCGAATTAGATATTGAAGGGTTTGTGTCAAAATGTTTGAATCGTCAGCAAGTAAACATAGAGCAGTTTCAAAATCTTTGATTTGTCAGCAGGCTAAGGTCGAATAGTGTCAAGATGTTGGGTTAGTCAGCAAGTTTGGGCAGAGTGCAAAAATTATCACACCCCTAAAGTTTGGGTAAATTCAAGTCTAGTTCCAAGGGTGTGAGAATTAGGGCAAATTAAAAATTTTCTTCGAAAAGGGTCCATGGGCCCCAACTCCGGGTAGATTTGCGGCGCAGCTGGTATAAATAATCTAACATAAATATCAATGCCAATAAATAAGAATATGGTCAAATCTCCAATAGTTTCCTACATAATTATTCAAGTGCAGAATTCAAATAATTTATTACCTGAACTTTAGGCCGAACATCCAGGGCCATAAATATGAAACACTAAAAATACAAACTCTAAATGGAACTAATAGATGAGTGTGAATGTGAAATCACTTTCACGCCAACCATGATGACTCAAACCACGTCATCAGCTCACCACTCAACAACACCACCATATAGCGGAATCTCCATCGTCTCTTGACCATCTGTTGGTTGAGGCATAGATTACTAGGCACCAAATGTAGTAGAGTCACATTGACGTAATCTAGCAAATGGGTAAGCTATAAGCAATGAACATAAGTACCACATAATGGAATGTAATCATAAATCTCATATAGGGAGGAAGTTAGTATAACAAATGTAAATAAATATAAATGCACATGGGTAATCCAGCTAGATATGAAGCACAGACATGTGGTAATCTCACCAGATATGATGCTGCACCAACTATTGGTGTACGTCCAGTTCCAACTGTAGTCGGTATTAAATGCATGCCAGAGCATACTGTAGTTGGATAATAACAAATTAAGTTACATTGTTACAAAGGTGTTTTAATTAAAAGTATTAATATTAAACTGAAGTATCTTGTGCAAATGAGTTATGTGATAATATATAATCCAACCTAACCCTAATCCATGCTAAGCTACCCTCAATATAAGGACCTAATGATTTCTTTGTCTCTATTAGTAATAACATTAAATCAAATATTCATAGAGGTTGCATTATTCATAACTATCCACTTGCCTTAGATCCTTTACACAAAACCAAGCTTTTGATGCCTAGGGTTTGATCAAAATTACAAATCCTCCTTCCTAATCCAAATTTTTAAGCCAAACTACCTCCTACAAATCCAAGAAAGATACAAACACCCTCTCAATCTACTAGCAGATGCTCTAACAAAAAGAAAGATCTACATAAGGGTTTATGGAAGAAAAGCTTACCAATGATGTAAGTAGGAAAGAGGGAAGATGAAGATGATGAAGATGAATGAGAGATTTCTAGCTGATATAGGTAGTCTTAGATCTTCTAAGCAACTTCGGTTGTGGTTGATGAAGAGAAGAAACAGGAAGAAAAGGGTTTATTGTGAATGAATGAGTAAAAGATCGAGAGAAATTAGGTTAGTTTAAGTTGTAGAGAAAGTTCATTGAAATTACGAAAAAGGGCCTCTTTCTTTTTAGTGAGTTTTGTATAATTCCAAGAAAGGGCTTTTGGCTTAGACATAATGGTAAAATTGGCTAAGGCCCAGGGTATAAGGTCCAGCGCTCATGACAGGTTTTCATCCAACTCCAATGGGTCCCACGAAGGATATGCCATGAATGATGTGATCTAATTTCTAAAATGTCCTATTAATTATACAATAAAAGATAGTCAGCATGACTCGAACCAGACTAGCTAACCTGGCCCAATACTTTAGGCCTGGGGCCTTACAAAAATAGTAAGTGGCTGCCAGATTGTTTCGAACACTAGTTTCTTTTCCGTCAATCAATGTTAGAAGGTTTGTTGGAAGAATTTTGGGTGTAGTTGCCAAAAGCTTTAAGCTCAAAGTGAGTTTCAGCTCAGTGCAAGTCTTAGTTTGTCAAACAGAGTGCAAGCTACCAGTAGCCATCAAAAGAGCTTTGCATATTTTAGGAGGTGAGCTTTTGATGAATTTGGCAATAGGTTTAGGCATTTGGAGGATCAAATGTTCTAAAAGAGGGAGGAATGTAACATCCCAAACACCCAGGATGCAGTTTGTTTTAGTTAATTGCTTGTTAGTCAATTATGTCCAATTAGAAGCTTAACAAGTCCAAATAAGCATTAGAATCATGTGTGCATAGTCTCGTTGGGTTCCAAGCTCATTTAAGCTCGGAAGGGGGTAGGTTGCAATTTTAGAAAGTCTAAAGGCCCTCCCATTTTCGTAGTTTTTGGAATTGTGAGGTTTTGGGCTCATTGGGTAGCTCTCCTAATTCCATTAACCCTTTTCTTAACCCTGACCGACACGGACCTATCTTGGCCACCAAATTCCTTATTATTCCAAAATTAAGCCAAAAATACACCCAAAA
The DNA here is from genome assembly GCA_037013555.1 of Sextonia rubra. Taxonomy (NCBI): domain Eukaryota; kingdom Viridiplantae; phylum Streptophyta; class Magnoliopsida; order Laurales; family Lauraceae; genus Sextonia; species Sextonia rubra. Next base: position 75,802,905 of record JASUAD010000001.1, read on the forward strand.
CCCCTTAAATATTGTCAAAATTTATCTTCCTCAAAACCATGCCACTAGTATACTCATTGGAAAGCTCTTTCAATTTCATGAGCATTGGTGCTTGCAGTGATTCAATTGACATACGGTTTGCAAAATATGGAAAAAGAAAGTTTTAAATAAAATGTGCCCATATTTTTTTAATTATTTTATTTCTCTATCCCTCACTCTTTCTTCTCTCCCTCATTTTGTTTCTCATCATAAAAAATGATCTAGTCCCCTTTTTTAATGGGGTTTTTCTTCCCCCTTTCTTCTCCTGCAACAACACATATAAAAAGCACACTATATATAACCACTACACATCCATCTTCTTTCCTTCCATTCTATCATCTACCAAAAATCTAAATATGATCATAGGTTAGATGGTTGATGAGTCTTTACAATGCATATTTTCATACCTTTTGACCCATTTTAAGAACTTACTGAGTCAAAAGAGCTTCATTTAGTGTGATTTAGTGGTTTCAAGCATTATAAATTCATTTTAGTATATTTCTGCATAATTTGCTTCAAAATTTCACTTTTTGTTTACATTCATGAAACCTGTCATTTTTGGAAAATCTATTTTTGGAAAGTTTTGTGAAAAATTGTATTCTCATAAAATAAATTAAATTTTCATCATCATTAGTTCATTCACATAAAATCATGAAAATGTGTGCATTTTCATTGTCATTTCATGAGAGATGGGCCCACAATCATGCATTTGTGATATAAGGGTTTAAATTATATTTTTACATAAATTCACATTTGTTTTGTAGGAAATTGATGATATGAGTCCCATTTGTAAAGAATTGAGGCAAAGAAATCATTTTCAAAAGAAAGGAGAAAAGAATTAAAGAAAGGAAAGAAATTGGAAGAAAAACGCAAAAGTTGGATTCATGGTCCCACACACATGCATATGTGTGGGTTACACATGTGGGACAACTAAGATGGGGTCCATTTATTTGTTACACATTTTCAAGATATTTTCAAGAGAATTTGAAGAATATCTCATCAAAGATGGAAAAGGAAAGCCATGTTGGAGTTCTTCTTTGAAAAGCAGAAGATTTGAAGAAAAAAGTAAAAAAATAGGAATGAAGAATCCATGCCCAAAGGAGGATTTTGGATCAGATTTGTGTGCCAAAGAGAAGAAAAGATCAAGGAAGAATTATTTCAAAAGATCTCTTTGAGTTTGGAGGAAACAAAGAGTACCTTTCAAAGAAGGAAAGTTGATAAAACAAGAGATAAAAATAGGAAGTTTTACATCTCATGTGGGCCAAGTTTAATTCTAAGAGAGGATTCTTATTCATAACTTATCTCTCAAGAGATCTCAATGCAAGGTAGCAAAGACAAAGAGGAAAATAAGAAACAAAGAAGGACTGCTAAATAAAGAAATAAAAGAAATAAAAAAATAGAAAAAAATTCCAGCAATACGTCACTCCCAAAGCCTTGTATGGAGCCCATATTTTTCCAATTTTAATCAAATCAAGTTTGACAAGGAGTAGGACTTGAAAACGCATAAATGGGGCACCCCTCTAACATTCCAAGGCATGAAAGAAGAGACCTTCTCTCTTTAGTTCTTTCCCTCCACTCTCTCCATATCTTTTTACTCCATAATTTCTCTATTCAAGAAGGCTCTCTCCAACTTGAAACTTCTACTAGAAGAGGATCTTTCATCCTAGATCCTGTAATGTTTTTCCTTTATTCTCTATCTTTATGTAAAAACATTCATATCTAGTAAAAGTGTGTGTTTTCGTTTTCTTTATTTACTTCCTTTTACTTCTTTGATAATAAATGCTTGATGTTTGTTTTTAACTTTGTTGCTTTTGGATTGACAACCCAAAGAAGCCTAAGAACATGATTTTAGCAAACATAATATAAGATAAAAGAAGAATTTAGGAAAAGAAAAAAAATCATATACTTCCACACATCTAAATTTCTTATTCCCCACACATTTAAATTTCTGTCTCACCACACATTTAAATTCCTGCAATTTTTCTATTTATTTTGTTGTTTTTTGTGTTTTAATTTTTTGTTTTATGCATAGTTTAATAGTTGAAAGTTTTGTCATAGCATGCATCACTTATTGGTGAGTTTCTTAACATAAGTAAGGTGTCAAAATAACTAAGTTCCTGAATTATTGGACTGAAGTTGAAATTTAGATCTGATGATCTATTTTAGATGACCAACATCAGCTTATGTTGAAAACAATTTATGTTAAAAATCTGAAAATTATATGTTTGGTTCACATATTCGTTGTTGGCTCAATTTTGATATCTAAAAAGTATTAAAACACATGATTTGGAGAAGGATTTTGAACATGTTTCAGATCTGAAATCTAAGCTACAACACATGTAATTTAGAAATTTTGCAACATTATATGGTGCCTACACATGTCAAGTTCTCATGCATTCATGTTGTTTAAATTGGAAAGTTCATGGATTATAAATATTGCTGGAAGCACCTTTAAAAGACTGAAATTTCATGTCAATTATGCTAAGAAAAACTTTAGTTTCAAATATGAAAACAGTCCAAGAATAGCTCACCTTTGTAGTAAAATTCTACATTGCAGAATTTTTGTAACTAGTTCATTCATTCATACATATTTTCTTTATTTTTCAATCTTTTTCTTTGCTATTTTTTTAATGAATTCATGCATTCATTAAGTGTGTTCTTTAGTTATTAAATTTAGATTAGGTTTGGATTAGGTTAGATTTATATTTTTGTTAACTTTTGCATATCATTTAAATTTCTGAATTGATTTTTCATGGCATGCATTGTTTTGCATTGTTGATTTATTTTATTTCTTTTTAACTTTCCAATTTTAGTGTTTATTTTATTGGAAGTTCTAACCTATGTGTTATCTTGTAGTAACTTAGTTTTTTTTAGGAAGCCTTAGATTTAGGAGTTTTAGTTTTAATAAGTTTCTTTTGTTATAATTAATTTAATTTTGAAAAGTAGGAATGATGGTTGTGAGTTTTAGCTTTTAGGCTAGTTTTAGACTTTTCGTTAGGGCAAGTATAAGTCGGAAAAACCTTAAAAACAATGCTCCCTATAGATTGACCTAGTCTCATCAGTTTTATTACTACATCATGGCTCTGCATTTGGAGTTGACAATCAATGGTGTTGGTTTATATTGATTTATAATTAAATGAGTAGCTGATGGAATGGAAAGAAAGAAGATGGATGTGTAGTGGGTTATGGTGTGGTTTTTATATGGGTTGTTGCAGGTGAAGAAAACGAGGAAGGAAAACCCCATTAAAAACCCAAGAAAACAAGGCACCCAGGTGAGTTCTCCACCTGTGGAGGTGGGTGTGGGAGTGTTTGGGGTGCATGGCATCACCTAAGAAGGGTTGATGTCGGGGAATTCTTGTGATGTTTGTAAATCTCTGTGGGACTCGGTTTTAAGATCGTTCCTTCCACTCTATCTAAGTAAGGAATGTACTTTTTAGCAATCGTATCCTTTCTGACTTCATGGTTTGTACATGATGGTATTAACTACCTACACTCAAATGAAGTAAGAATTGGGCTATGCACCATTGTGGTTTTCAAATAAGATTCCCAACCTTACATCATCTCGGTTCATATGGAGTTGTTATATGCTTAAATTATGGCCACAATATTTTTGGGTTTTTTCCTTGATCATTGAGCTTGTGCTCTTTGACATGGTTGCATATATGTTAGAGATTGTACCCGTGATTATGTTGTCTGGATCGTGTTGTGGCATGGGCTGCGTGTTGTTTTACAAGAGGGATAGTTATGTTGTATTGTGGATTGCTCTGTTGGAATGATTTCCTCAATATGTGGTAATGTGGACACCCATTCTTACCAGCCCTTCACGCTAACCTAGGATGTGTCCGTTGAACAATCATTGAGCCAAGTTTTATAGGTCTCGACACAGGAAAGGACAGGGCTGTGTAAGATAGTTATTTGGATATGGTCATTGGATGTTTGCAGTTTGTACACAGATGTACACTATGATGAGTTATCGACTTAGAGCCAAAGATGAGCTTACCACTCATACACAGTTGGATTCACTTTGGTTTTTTGGACAAGATGCTACGTAGCCAAAGATAGATTTAATCCACCGTATTGGATAGGATGTGAGACATCTGAAGATAGTATAATGCTTGTAGGGGAATCAGTAGATGTGATGGTCAGCGAATGTGATGTTGTTTAGTTAATGTAAAGTTTGCATTATAGATTTGTTTTTTCAATTATACATTTTATATCTCATCATGCATTGATTCTTATATTCTATGGTTTTATTGTCTTTACTCTAACATTGATGGTTCACATTTATTTTGTGTTTTGTATATTCTAGCTGCCACCACTTTTGTGGTTGACTTTGGTTTCTAAATTGGCACATAGGTACCAAGCCTGGCTATGCTGATTATGCTTTCCTTAACGGTTTTGCTGGAGATATTTCAGGTGACTGAGCCTGATGTTGTGAGTAGGGTGATGTGCATACAGCATCCTTTGATGCATCATGTCGCTCGCACGAGTGTTTTCATAATTGTAAGGATAATAGTTTATATATTTCTGTTGGCCTAGGTTTTGAGTTGGGGTCGTTTAATTAAGATATCTTTTAATTGCTTACTTTAATTTTAGAAATAGATTTACATGCTTACTCTAAAATATTTATTATACCCTCTATATTGATCAAGTCTTCCACTGTATTGATTGGTGAAGTAACCATTATTGATACTCAACACGGACTATGATCCATAGTGGGATGATGATTGGAAGACACGTGTAGTATTAAACATGAATGGTTTATTGAATTATTATTAATAATAAAAGGTTTAATTGGTCCCCAATCTCACGCAACCCTGGTTTGCGAAATAGGGGTGTGACATAGAAGGTCAGTGACAAGCTATGGGCTGGCCATAGTTTTAGCTGGTCATAATCATATGCAACATGATCGAAACATCGATGCCATGATTTTGGTGTTTCATTACAGTGACCTCCATTTGCTTTTTGTACATTATTAGATTGCCAGATACTAGACTTTGTTAAACCTTTTTACGTCATAGGGTGAAAATGTCACATATCATCTTATTGTTGTAATTTACAGCACTACTACGATTTTCTGTCATACCAGAAGCACTAGATGCATCTTCTAAGGTGTCATTCCCAATTACCATATTGCGTAGTAACTGTAAGATCCTAGCCCCAAATCTAGGGTTTGTTTGCTAACCTACTGTGCTTTGTGCTATTTAATGGTGTTTCGGTTTGATCGAGTCTTCGATAGGTAGATTAATTGGATCCTACTCTTAATTAGGTAGCATAAGGACCAATTAGTAATTTAATTGGCTTAACTTTGTATCATCTCATCATTCATTAATCACATTATGTTCATTTAATCATGTTTATCATCATACGTTAGTGAACCCATTTCATATGGACCTAAGCTATCTAATAGGACCACCATATGATATCCTTTTGTAAATAGCCTAAACTAATGGACTTACTAGTAAATACCTAAAGTTGCTTAAGAGCCCTAGCTATAAAAGCTCACTATTCCCAAAGCAAGACCTCTCTTGCCTCCTAGCTAAAAGCCCAGCAAACCTTCTCTTTTTCTTCCTCCTACAAGCCTAGAGTGTGTGACAGAAAGACTCTAAACCCCATAAGAGATTGTCTTCATCCTTTTTTCCACATTGCCTTTGCCCATTTGGTGTTTATTTGGAGTGAAAAGCTTTATTCTCCCATTTGCACAACTCCCAAGGTGAGCAACTCAACCAATCTTGGAGTTTGTGCCAATAAGTATAGTAACATGGATTTCCTTAGCTTAGTATTTATCATTTCATCTTTTCATGGCATTCATCTCATTATTCATCTCTTCTTCATGTCATTTCCATGTATAGGATCTTGTTTGAGCTAGAGATTTGGGAATTTCCACCCTAAAAGCCTTGGTTTTGATTTTGGAGCACCTTAAGGCAAGTATAAACAAGTGGTAACATGCATGATGGGATTTTTGTTGATTCCTTACTATGTTTATACTTTATTGCATTGCACAACTCATCCTTCTTATTGTATGTCATTGATGGAGGATGTCATAGTAGGTGGATTTTGACTTAAATAGAGAATGAATTAAATGGAGTTGGATGGAGGTGTAAATGGTGTAGAAATGGCAGATTTAGAACATTATTCAATGCCATAATACAGGTTGTAAAAGGGGGAATAAATGTGTAGAGGATAAGACCTGAAATAGGCTTGAAACTTGGGTTTTACACAAGTGCACTCAAGTGCACACTCAAAACTCTTAGTTATTTTGAAAAAAGTGTGTCAAGCTTGAGCACATGTGAAGTGTGCTTGTGAGACCCTACTCGAGGGCATGCTCATCTAGGCTTGAGCGCTTGCACAAATTTCTATTTTATTTATTATTTATATAGTTATTTATTTATTATTTATATAGTTATTTATTTATTTAATGTTCCAATTCCAACCTGAATTGGATTGATCATATCAGACTTTAATTAGGCAACTTGAGGCTTCGTCGTGGGTTCAAGAGTACCTTAGTATTCTAGGTGAACCTCTATGACTACATAGGACCTCGTTTCTCAGAAATACTTATGCTTAAAACCTTGTCCAACGAAATCAAACTTAGTAATAAGGAAGATATTGGCTGTCATCCATCCTTGTAGATATTTGGGTTTCTCGGAAGCCATGCCTCGTGTGAGGGTATAAGAGTCCATTGTTCGGATTTATATATAATGCAGCACCAAGAATTTTGGTAACACATGACATTGGATGACTTATGATCACACCGAAGTGGAAAGCTAAGGACATAGACATCTTAGATTTGCTTAGCTTGTAAATCATCCCTAATTCTTATAAATTGAAAAATTATGCATATTGTTATGATTACTTTTGTTCTTCACTACTCTTATATGTTAAAATTGTTTTGCACCTTCCGTTTCCCTACGTTGTCATTTGTCTACTAGTATCCTTTATTTAATATCATTATGCTTTAAGTTACTCCAAATGATAAGCAAGTAAGATATGCTAAGTAAACAAGTAAGTTCTATTAAAAAAGTAAGTATGAGAGCACGATGGTGCCATATGTTCAATCCCTGGTGATTCATGGAGTAGGCACCACTGAACTTGACTTTATGAAGCCTGACGGGCTAAGTATGGGTTGAAATTATACACCATTTAGTTGGTTTTTCCATGGAGTAAGTTGACGCTTCTTTGGGCAATCAGATTAGCTATCTGATTTCCTATTGTGCTTTGCAATGTATCTTTCTTTGAAGAAGACTAGCTATGTGGTTTGTCAATTAAATGTTATAGTTTTATGTTATTTTGATTCTCACGTATATGCTTAATTCACATGCTAACATCCTTAGTTACGCTTTTTTTATCTCTTGAATTACTATGTTCACTAACTCTTATTAGTACCACATGTTAGAGTATTACTTGTCTATTTCTCGTTGATTTGTCATGCTCAAGGTACTACCCTCGATGTTGTGGAAGTCGAGCTTAGTCCCGACTTGATTATCAACATGCTTACAGAGTATACCGCGTAGGTTCTTATCGGATTTGAAGAGTGGGGACTAGATCTTTTATTAGATGTGTGGTAGAGCAACATATGAATTGGGCATTTAAGGCTTGAGCTACGGAGTAGAACATTTTTATCATGCTATCATTATATTGGACATCGTTTATGCTTATTTCGTTGGAGGGATATGTATTATTCTTTTGGTCCTTGATTGTTATGGACTTGTGCACTTTTATCACCTTTGACATGCACACAGACATGTATATTTATGCATGGTATTCATGTTCAATTTGATAATTCATCAAGTAGGTTTATTATAGAACGTTTAAACAGGTATTTGTTTATGCTCTTTTGTTATCACAGGGTGTTCATGGGTGCACTGAGCACTAAGTTCCACAGTTGGATTTGAATGTGCATGTGTTTATGGATCTTCTGTAATGTAAGATTTGGGAAAATTCCCTTGTAGTGGCTCATATTGCCTTTGTGCAATGTGAATTATTACGAGATTACGTGTGCTACATCACGGGCTTAGTTGAATTAACCTAATCTCAGGCCGAGGCGTGATAGTTTCCTTCACATTACCAACATCTTTCGCAGAATGATTTAAGTTAGCTATTATGATCATACCATGATTCTCATTACAATTGTGGAACCATAAGAATGTACGTTGTTCGTCAATCAAGTAATGAAGCAGACATCTAAGGCCAATTACTCAATTATTTTCGTAGTAAATGGCTTCCTTTGCCAAGGGCTTCATTACTCATGGACTAATCTAGTTATATCTTGTATCTTGATTCTTTAGCATTGGGACATCAGATACATTAAGAGATTGTTCGAGAGTGCCCATGACGTAAACAGCATACTCCAAGTTGAATTGTTTGAAACTCCAAATAAAGTCCAACAAGATATAATGTACAGGCTATCCAACACAAATTGAATTGATCCTAGGCGTGCAACAGAACAAGTGAACAGCCCAGTTTTCAACAGTCAGACTGTTAGACACAACATGGACGGTCCAGCTCAAGCTAGGCTAGTCATCAGATACCTTGGGTCGACCCAGTCCAATTAGGCCATCGAGAGTACAATGTGTATGAAGCTTTTATATTAGGCGACACTATTACATTAGTTGGGACACGAAAACCCTAACATCCAGTATCCATTTTCCATACCAACATCGTCTAGATTGCCTCATGATCATCACAAGAACCCCAGGCACCAAAAAATAATAATAATAATAAAATGAAATAACAATCAAGTCATGGCCTTCTCAACTCTAGGGCTTTAAGGTGAGTTAATTTTAGAGATACTAGTCCTACACTCCTACATCCACTACACAACCTTGAAGAATAGCTGAACATTGATTGAGTGGTTAGGCCCAAAAGGCTACAATTAACACTCATCCAATGATAACAAGCTCAAGTCAGCGGCTCACCACTTCCAAGAAGAGCTCAATACTCTTGGTTGAAATATAAAAGAATTCAAATTCTATGAGGGCTTGCCCCATAGTGGCCATGACTGTGACCGTGGGTGGACTTATCACAGTCCGCCATGTAACCTGGGACAACCCTACCTTGGATGGAACAGCTGCCTGCGTGCATGGCAACCTGCTCCTCGGTGACACGGTGGATTGTCCACCCATAGTCACCATAGGGTAAATACTTAGAGGATCTGAACTCAACCAAATCATGGGAACTAGTTCGCCACCTTGATGGGATGCATGTGGTAGGGTCATGATGGGTTTTAAAACAAAAGTACTAAAGTCGCATGCGATATTGTACAAAAGGCACAAGGCCTGCTTAGTTGCATAAGGATTTAGCACAAAAGATAATGGAAACTATGATGAAACCTATAGTTTGGGTGGAAAACCGACCACCAACCACATCGTCCTTTTTCTTGCCGTGGTTTGCAGGTGGTAGGTTCATTAACTTGATGTGAAAATGCCTATTTGCGTGATTTTTTTCGTCAAACTGTTTATATGAAACAACTAGTGTCTATCAAAAATTTCCATCTATCACATGTGCTATCCAAAAAAGGCTCTATACGTCCTCAAACAGGCACTTAGAACATGATTTGATCGATTTAGCCTTCGTCTATTTCAAATTTAGTTTTTATGCAGTAAAACCCACATTCCTTGTTTGTTCTAAGTTGTAATCAAGGGACCCAACTCCTACTTTTTTTTTATGTTGATGGCATATTTGTTACAAGTAATCACTCGTAATTACAATCACCACTCATCATCAACTTAGAGACAATTTGTGATGAAGGGCCTTGGTCTCCTCTACTAGTTCCTTGATGTTGAACTCGCACAATTTGATGGCGGAATATACTTACCACAAACAAAATATGGCCTCTAACTTCTATGTGAACTCAAAGCCTAATAGCACACCTTTAGCTGAAAAACACAACCTACATATTACTCAAGTCCCTCTAGTCGATGGGATTGAATAGAGAGGTGTCATTGCAATATTTAACCCTTGCCCTAAGCTTACTCATTTAGTCAACCTTGTTCTCTTTTTCAGATCCACACCTAGGCCCATTGCCAAATAGTCGAGCAGATCAAATGGACTTTGCATCATGGAATGTGCATAATCTCCCAATCTTCACTAAGCATATCTGGTTTCTCAAATAAGATTGGGTAGGGTGCCCACTTCCACCACTAGATACTTCTTTTATTTAAGTTTGAATTGCATCTCCCGGATATCTAAGAAGCAACGTATAGTGTCTTGATCCGGTGTTGAAGTAGAATATAGGGCACTTGCATCTAGAACAATTGGGCTGACTTGGATCTCTTAGAAAGTGAGACACCTACGGTGTACATCAGAAAGCCCCCTAATGCTCTTTTGTAACATCCGGTTCCCCAATTAGGGATTTGATTGCTAATTTTTTGTAATTTGTTCTAATTGAGTGTGTTTTAGTGTTAATTAAGTCAGGGATAGGTAAATAGGTGGACCCTTACTTTGTTTAGGTAGTTGATGACCAATTTATGATTTTCATTAAGTTAACTATGCAACATTTCATTACATCATGTGCATTTTATCATGGACATCACAAATTGAATTATGAAGTGGACCCAACCCATTGGACTTAAGTTACCTATGTAGGACCCTTTATGACCCTTTTTATAAACTCCCCCAACTAGAAGAGTTGCTAGTAAATACCCAAACTATTGGAGCAACCCTAGCTTTATATAAAGGCACACATCCCATAGCTACAACCCCTTGTGCCTCCTAGATAAAACCCAAGCCCCCAAGCTCATCTCTACTCCATCTCCCTTCCTCTTTTTGCCGAAGAGCATGCAAGTGATAGATCTCTAAGCCCCATTAAGCTTGCAACCACCTCTTCTCCACATCTCCTTTGCCCATTTAGTGTTTGGTTGGAAGGAAAAGCTTCATTTTACCCATTGCAACATCTCCCAAGTTGAGAAACTCAATAATTTTTTAAGTTTGAGCCATTAATTAGTGTAGAAATGGATTTTCCAAGCTTAGACTCATTTATTCATCCTTTCATGGGATTAATCTCCTCTTTTCTTCTTCTTTTCATGTCATTTCAATAGGGTGTTGTTTGAGCTAAAGGAGTGGAAGTGGAAATAACTCTAAATATGTTAGATTTGGTGTAATGTAAGATGATTTTCAACTAGGAGAAGCTTGAGAATGAACAGGGAAAAGTTTGGACCCAAATAACCTGAAATGCTAAGTCCTGCATTAGGTCCGATCAATTGGACATGTGTCCGCTCTACTGATTTGGCTCTCTGGGTTGGATCTGGTCGACTGGACCAAGGCCCGATCGATTAGGAAAACCCTATTTTTCAAAAAATTATTTATTTAATTAATTATTTTACTTAAAATCCTCTCTATAAAGCTTCTTTTCAAGACTAATGTAACTTGACTTGATGAGGTCAAATATACTTCAGGGAACTTTGAGCTTGATCATGGGGTCAAGTATTTTATTAGAATACTACGTATACCTTATAAGTGTATAGGACTTTAACCTTTGGAATCCCTATGTCTTACATTTGACCAACGAAATTAAATGGAGTAAACAAATAATGTGCTAGTTGTCATGCATCCTTGTTAAATGTTCGGTTGATTCTAATGTCGCTTCCTCACGTGTGAATATAAGTGTCCAATGTTTGTATTCAAACACAATGCCACATAAAGAACTTCGGTACATTGTGTGGCTATAGTCACACCGAAAAGAAAGGCAAAAAACATAGACTTCTTAGAATAGTTTCGCTTGTAAGCTTCATTCTGATCTCTTAATTAAATTGAAAAGTTATGCATACTGCCATGACCCTCTTAAACACTACCTTCTCTTACCTTGTCAGTTCAATTATGTCCTTCATTTTCTTTATATTGTTCTCGTTTATTATTATTCTTATTTGGTAACATCATGCTTCAGTTACCTTCATATGATATGCAACTAAGTTATGACCAGTGAGTATGGTATGCACCATTTATGGTATGTTTTATCATGTTATTGATTCTTGGAGTCGACACCACTGAGCCTGACCCTATGCGGCCCGGCGGGGTTGAGTGAGAGTTTGATATATGTCATCACTGTAGTTGATTCTCAATAGGAGAATGTCAACGATCCCCCGGGAAATTGGGCTAGCTACCTGATTTCCATCCGTATATTTCCTGCTCCCACTTATAAAGAGGATACTAGCCACATGGATTGCTATTTTGTAAGTACATTTCCATTGTAATAATTCTCATACACATGCTTTACTATATGCTAACATTCGTAGTTACACCTTTGATCTCTATTAGATTATCATGTTCTAACTCTATTTGGTACATGTGATTTACTACTTGCTTGGTTCTTATTAAGGTGTCATACTCAGGGCTATTATCCTTGGTGTTATAGGAGCTAATCCCAACTCAAACCCAGTCATCGTCGCTCATCCGAAGGACCTCGTACAAGTTCCTTCAGGACTAGCTCAACGGGTTCTTGATGATGTCTTTTATTAGACATTCATGATAGCACATCACTTGGTTATGACATTTAGGGATCATGGGGATATGGATTACTCCATTTACCATGCCATCATCTTTTATTTGAGATACTATGTTTATTTTCATATTGGTGGACATGTATTTCTTATTGGTCTTTGACCATCTAGTACTTATGCACTTTTATCACACTTATGCACTTGTTTACTTTGGTATGCATTTGGAAATGTACACTTTCATTGGGATCATGTTGCCTCCAGTATCTATTTTTGCAGTTTATTATGGGATGATTTCAATAAGTATTCATTGTCTATACCATCACAAGTGGTTTATAGGTATGCTTAACACCTAGGCTTTCCACAAGTTATCTTAAATGTTCTGTACTTATGGATCTTCCTTGCATGTTCAATTTGAAAATTCACTTCTCCAGTTTGTATTTGCCTTAGTATGTTATGGATTAGTACTAGATTATGTCGTACCGTATCACAGGTTTAGCCGAATTTTCCTAATCTCGGGCCTAGTGTGTGACATATGTAAGTAGTGGTATCAGAGACATTGTTTGTGTGTGAAGTGGTGGTATTGAGCATGAATGAACCATGGGTAATGATTTGAAAACCCTAGGAAACGTGGTGAGGATACGATAGGTGCAATGGATTATGTGTTACCGTATGTTTGAATCAAAGTAATGACTAGTCATGATCTGACTAAGGAACTTTCTTAAAGATAAATGGCATGAGGTAGAAATGCGGGTCATAGCTTGCTAAGCTCCACTCATGATGTAGAAGGAGAGGATGTGTTTGTCGAGGAACTGAGTGATGATCTACCTCCTTGACCTCTCCTAGGTCCAATGCTGATGATAGATTTTTATGATGATACAGGTAGTACAGACCATGCAAACCTTATTGCCTTAGTGATAGAAAGACAAGGCCAATTGCATCCAGCACCACCATAGGGACGTAAGTGATCCTCCAAACTAGAGAGAATAATTCGAACAGCTTGTATGTGAAGTTCCAGAAGAGAGAAGCAACGGAATTCACAGGAAAAGAGGACCTGATTGTAGCTGATGAATGGATTGAGCACATCAAGAATTGCTTTGATTTAGTCATCTGCATTGGAAGACAGCAAGTCATGCTCATGGCGCTGATGTTCATGAGTGTTGCAAACACCTGGTGGAAGTGCATTTGTTTGGCTTATCACATGATGCCAGAGGCTATAGTTTGGCAAAGTTTTGAGCCTTAGTTCAAGAGGAAATTTGTCCCAAAGTTCGTCAGTTGGCAAAAGAAGGCAGAGTTCATTACCTTTCAGTAGCAAATCATGATGGTGACTGATTACATCGATACCTTCACCCAGCTCTTTGGATTCGTAGAAGATCTCATTGATATTGACCTTTAGAAGACGAAGAGATTTCTTGAGGGATTAAGGTTATTGCCAGTGGAACATGTTATTGCTTTTCAGAGGTCAACAATTTATGACGATACCATGGAAAGAGCTTATGTGGCAGAGGTGTTAGAATAGAGAGTAACGGCCAATGAGATGAAAAGGCACATTCATCATTCTGGAAATTTTCAAAATTAGACCAAGAAGTTCTAAAGTAGCGGTAGCGGCAGTGGTATCTGGAAGTCATCATGTGGCCATTATGGTAGTGGTCACACAACTCAGGATAATGGGAAAGCTTAGGAAGCATGCTTTGGATGTGGTTCTAAGGACGATAGAGTGTCTGGGTGCCCTAAGAAGAAGACAAAGGTTGAAGCCTCTCAACAGCCACAGTACTGGAAGCCTTTCAAAGCAGCTTAAGCAAGTCCACCTTCATGACTAGCTTTACCCACTCCTCCTAGATAATAGCAGTAGCTAGCCAAACAACAGTAAGGTCAGCGTAAGCAGGGTTAGCAATCATCAGGTAGGATGCACATATTTATTAACTCAGGAGCAGGTAGAGGCAGCCGTCGCTATCATATAAGGTACCATTCTTGTCTATGATATTGTTGCTAAAGTGTTGTTTGATCCGGGATCGACACACTCCTTTATTACACCACATTTTGCTGATGCTTTTAGGGAGCAACCCCCATTAGCAAGACGGTAATTTGTGATGACTGTTATCCTGGATGTAGGATCCTAGTGGCAAGTCACAGTTGCCAGCAGATCTAATTGTGTTAGCAATGCAAGACTTCGACATGATCCTAAGCATGGACTGGTTATCTCGGTACAGAGCCTATATAGATTATTTCCACAGGATGATCCCCATCAAGGTTGATGAAGCTAGTCCTAGCATAGTGGTGGCAAGTGAGAGGAAGCGCTCGAAGACAAAGTTAGTTTCCACCCTTAAAGTGGAGCGGTTGATCCATAGTGGCTGTGAAGGCTATATTGCCTTCATCTCATAGCAAAAGCAGTCTCCAAAGCTTGAAGAGATCTCAGTGGCTAACAACAAATATTTTTTTCAGATGAAGTTCTCAATTTGCCATCAATCAAACAAATGAACTTCATGATTGAGCTTGTACTGAGTACATCACCGATTTCCAGAGTACCATATAGAATGGCACCTACAGAGCTTCTTGAGTTGAAAGTGTAGCTGTAAAGTGTCACGCCCCGATCCCGGGAATTTGGGGATTTGAGTGGGCCCCCAGGGTGCGGATACGTAATTCCGTAGAAATCCGTGCCTTGAAGAATTGTGCACGAATTCCTACAAGGGAGATTTTACAGGAACGTGTGAGGTATGCCAACACACGTAGGAATGTAACTCATCATAAGCGAATTCCCTGTGAAATACTCAGTAATAATCAAAAGCATGTTAAAAGAACATATCCGTTATCATTCATAGATAAACATATAGATATATGTATATGGAAGTGCTCAAAGCTCCAATTATATTTCATACAATTCAACATTTACTTAAAGGAGTTAGGTACATAAGATCCAATTTGCGTTTTCCCAGAACAGACCAAAAAGTGACCATAATATCTCCAGAACTGACACACTCCGTAGGATGACTAATAAAAGACATCGTCATCCTTCCATTCATCTATACCCCAAGGTACCGTTGGGGCACTCTTCGGGGGCGCGTCAACACCCGAGTTGGGACCGGGTTCTGTACCTGCACTACAAGGGTAACACTGTTAACACGACGGTTAAGCAAGTATTGAGGCATATGAAACAAGTATAACATGTTATATCAAATGAACCTAACAGTATACACTAATTCAATGAAGCCATGAGTGTTTACTAGACATATGGTGCACAAATGACAATAGATGAGGAATTACAATTAAGCATCATATTGAATGGCAACCACAATGCTCTATTCTCCCAAAAGGGAGCATACATATGGGTCGCTAGGGGATCAAGTTAACTTCCCGAGAAGCGTCACAACTCCTCCATAAACTACTGCAGTAGTGACATACATATACCTAAAGGGCACAAGCTAAGTGGTGCCGACTTGGAATCAATCATACTAGTCATAACATACATAAGGAATAGTTAATCATGGAAGCAACGAATAATTAAATGAAACACATGCATATGGGCTACAAAGGCCCAAACCTCGGCTATACCCTTGGCTACCAAGCACACACTCAGTAGAAGCTCTGGCTTGTCAGACACGCACTCATTAGAAGCTCAGGTTTGAATTGCCTCGGGGTTTGCTAGAGGAAGTGAATCCGATAACAAATCATGTCGAAGGTAATATATCATACAATAAGAATGCATTCAAATGGAGTAAGTATCCATGATCCCCAAGGACATTCAACACGATGTACTCATAAAACATTCGGTGTCATTGTGTTACCACATCTTGGTATTGCCTTGTGTGCATAAAGAACACCCCCTTCTTATGCCAACATCCATGACTTGACTTTGGGGAATCATCCGGAATTCGTTTATCCTCTTAATGTATCCTTACAGTTGGGCCCATGTTGGGGTAAGAAGGTGCCAATACTAAGGCCTTATAAGATCAATGAAGAATTACTAACATCCAAAATTCACTGTATTCATACGGCTTAGTCATACACGACACTACAGCTTAGCTGAGTAATTCAGGTTTCCTTCAATAGTACAGATGCATTTACGGCTTAGCCATATATTAGCCTACGGCTTAGCCGTGCTAAGCCTACGGCTAGGTTACGGTGAGGTTACCGCTTAGCCGTAAGGCATTTCATGGTGCAGCTGTGTGCAAGTCGTAGAAGAGAATGGGTTTCTGGAGCTTTCTGGAAAGCTCACTGTAGGAAGACCTATGGCTTGGGTACGGGCTGGCCACGTCTTAGCCGTAGTGAATTTTATGGTGTAGCCATGGGTAAGCCGTAGTAAAAAACCAAGTTTTACTGCTCTCTGGACTTTGAGCCGTAAATGCTTACCGCTTAGCCGTAGCTTCGCCGTAAGCTTCAGAATTTTGGAGTCACTTCTATAACTCGTTTCCAATACAGAAATCTGAGTTATAGGGAGTTTAAATGGCTTACTCAAGGAGTCTCTGAAGATATCTAGTACTCACACACCCTCCTACTACATTTTTACCTTCCAACTTAAACCACACCATATGTGTACAAAATTAAAATAAGGAAAAATGTCTTAAATTGGAGAATTAAAAGAATTAATCCAAGAATCAATACTTAATCATTCATGCAGCACATATGAACTCTAATACTTGCCTCTTAACAATGTTTGCCCCTCCTAAGTCCTTCTTGTTGTGTGGTTAGGGAAAAACCTTCAAGGAGAAGTGGGTTCTCTACATGGCAACATATAACTGGTGAATGTGATGCATTAATGCATGCATGTCATGGATTTGAGTCTTCTTGACTCCAACAAGCCTTAATGTATGGAATGGGAGTAAAATCCTCACCTTAGTGAGCTGTTGCTTAAAGTGGAGGTGATCGCCAAATAAGAGAACACTCCTAAGAAAAGGAGGAAGATGGGTGAAGACTATTCCCAATGCATGCAAGACCCCCAACTCTAGTAGTTCTTTAAAAATTGAAGTAAAAATGAAAGGAATCAGGAAGAGAGGAAGTAGCCCCAGCAACCAAAGGAGGAATAAGAGAAAATGGGACATTGAGTCCCCTTTTTAACTTAAAATTTCCTGTATTTAACATGCAAGTCCAATCTTTTCATGAAATTTCAATTTAGGTCACATGGACCTCAATTGGCTCAAGATGTGTTCAGATCAACGCAAGCCCAACACGAAAGATGATCTACACGAAAAATTACACAAGAGTGATTGACGAGGTGCCCATAAGATGCAAGATCAATTTACAAAAAGGCCCTCAATTACTAAAGTAAGGTTCAAACTCTGCCCAACTACCTATCCAAGACCCGAACCCAGTAGTTTTGAATTAAATTAGCCTTATTAAGGTTTACTTAATGTAAAACAAGATTAATTAACGTAAATTAGGATTAGTGGGATTCGGAACCTTACATAAATGCTGATGGACTTGGATAGTAGTTTGGACATGTGCATTGACTATAGGTAGTTGAACCAAGTGACCATCAAGAATAACCCAGAATTAATGAATTGTTTAACCAACTTCAAGGTGCAGCTTATTTTTCTGAGATTGATTTGCGGTTAGGCTACCACTAGTTGAGGATTAGAGAATTAGATGTTTCTAAGACAGCTTTCAAAACTTGATATGGGCACTATGAGTTCATGGTTATACCCTTTGGACTGACAAATGCCTAAGTAGTAGTCATGGTGCTGCTGAAATGGTTTTTTGCTCCTTTCCTCGACCAGTTTGTTGTAGTATTCATTGACGACATCTTGGTATACTCCAAGACAGTGGAAGATCAGGTAAAGCATTTGAGGGCATCCGTACAGCTTTTAAGAAACAATCTGCATGTGAAATTAAAAAAGTGTGAATTCTAACTGGAACAAGTAGCATTTTTGGGCCACATCATATCGAGTGGTGGATTTTCAATAGCTCTGTCTAAGATTGAGGCACTCACTAGTTGTAGAGTTCGAGATCGGTTATAGAGATTTGGAGTTTTCTTGGCCCTGCAGGATACTATTCTCGATTTGTTCATGACTTTTTGTAGATTTCGGCTCCACTTACCAATTTGAATCGGAAGAATGTGCCATTTCAGTGGATAGATAAGTGTGAGTCCAACTTTCAGTTGCTTAAGAAAAGTTGACCACAACTCAAGTTTTATCTTTACCAGAAGGAAGTGGTGTATTTGTCATATACTCAGATGCTTTGAGAGTGGGTCTTGGTTGTCTTCTGATGCAGAATGGTAAAGTGATAGCTTATGGATAGTTGAAGGAACACGAGAATAACTATACCACACATGATTGGAGTTTGCAGCGGTTGTGCTTGCATTGAAAATGTGGAGGCACTATCTGTATGAAGAAAGATTCAAAGTTCATTCAGACCACTGGAGTTTGCAGTACATCTTCTCTCAAGATCTTAACAAGAGGCAACGCAGATGGTTAGAAATCATCAAGGACCATAATTTTCCTATTAAGTATTTCCCAGGAAAGCTAATGTGGTGGTAGATAATTTGAGCATAAAATCTTCAGGAAAGCTTGCAGCAATGTTTGATGAGAGATCTATTCTTGAGGAGTTCAAAGATCTGTTGCCGTTGACGGTAGTGTAATGTTAGCATCGATGTCAATTTTTAGCTCGAGCTTATCTAGTACATCAAGGATAGATAGTTTGAAGATTCGGAATTGGATAAGGCTAGAGATCAGATTCCTCAGAGACCAGTGATCAATGCGTTCCCTAAGTATAAGGCCTTAATTGTAGTTTAGTAACCCGGTGAGTACGAGGTCAAATTCACAGGGAGGAAATATGGTTAGGCCCTTTCCAACTTAAGGTTAAACTTAAGTAGATAAAAACTGAGATAAATGACTCCTAATTTTTAACTCAATCATAAACCTATTCCTATACTCTAATCAATGCAACAACACATGATATGCATGAAACAATGCATGAATGACTAATCCTAAAAAATCAAAACACTAAGATGCATGCTTAAATTCTTCTAAGTATGAAACTACCTGTATACAACCCCTTTTTCAAAGCTTTGTATAATTGACCTAAACTGATATAAACCTAAACTTAAAAGATGGAATTTAAACCTTAATAATGCATGTTTCAAACAATAGAAAAATGGAATCAAAAAAGAATATAAAATGAAGAAAATAAGACAATCTAAAACTGCAAAATTTCTGCACATAGGTAGTCCGCCCACTTTGTGTTGAAGCCCTTTGTTATTGGAATTTACAAATTTATTTTCACTTGACATGCAGGATTTTGAAATTTCACTTATCAAAGTCTAATTCCACCAATTTTTATAGGAAAATTCACTAATTTGATAGGGTAACCAATTCCAAATTTTCAGACACAAATATGCCCTGCAGGAAAAATCTATTTGCAGGCTGTTTTATAGGTATGTGTTTAAGCCACTGAAAATCCAATTTCCCAAAATTTTTTTCTCTGAAATTTTTATAGTTTAAATTAATTACATTAAGAAACAATTCCACCAAATTTCAGTGCAAAATAATATTATTGAATCGATTTAAAATTTCCAAGATTTGGACCAAAATTACCATTGCATGCTCTCTCTCTTTTTTTTATCCAAATCTCAACTCTTTATTTTTATTATCCAAATTTCAATTATTTATTTTTATTAAAAATAATTTCAAATCATCTAAGAATTAAATTTCTAGCAACTAAAACTCATCATGGATCTCAAAATTATGATTATGCATGATTCTAGCACCCAATTCCACCCATAAGTTATGCAAGATCTAAACACAATAAGGGATTCAAATGTAGTAAAATTGAATGTAAATATAGTAGATAAAAATTTAAATGTAGTAAAAGTAGCTCAAGTAGTAGTCTATTTTTCTAAAAATCAAATCTATCATGGGATCTATCTGTCATTTTAACCATAACACCATAGATTTGTGTTGCCAATCCCATCATCAACAATATAATCAAAACGAAAAGATGAACCATACAAAAGACAAGATCTAGAAGAAAAATATAATTTTACTAATGAAGTAGTGTCCTTTACAAAAAATTACATCAATTGAATAAAAAAGAAGAACCACTTACACTAGGATGGAGAAGTGCCTCTTCTAGTTGAAGGGATGGAAGAAGACTTCAATAGCAGAAGAGACAGGGGGAAAGGGGAGTGGTTTATGTCCAAGAGAGGGGTTCTCGATGGTTTGGGATGTCCAAGGCTTGCCCCCATTATAATTTTTGAGGCTACAAGTTTGTTTCTCATCGAACTCCTCTCTAGATGCTATCTCAATTTTAGAGGGATTTCTTTGCTTAACCACAAAGTTTAGGGTGCGTTTGTGCAGAGAAAGGAATCCAGTCTGAGTGGAATCTTTGGAGCCCTATTTTCCTAGGCACTGCAGAGCCATGGCAATACTAATCCATTGAATAATTTTTTAAGCATTTGGTGCACCAAAGAAAATAAGGCCGAATTCCTCTCTAATGTTGTTTGGTGGAACAACAAATTCCTCATTGATTTCTATATATTGTTGTTTGGTGCAACATCTTATTGGGTTGAAAAAATAATCTCTTGTTTACAAAATTATTAAAAAATTGTATATAAAAAATTTGTTATCTACCACAACACATGGCAAACCAAACTACATTCATCAAATTATGTGGGGCCCATCTAACACTAACTTAAAAGTTAATTGAGTTTATCATGAAGCAGCTGACCCAGTCCTAGTGCATATCAATAGAGATTGCGAACATTAAAAAGGAGATGAACCATCCCAATCCAAAGAGTCTGTTTCAGTCCACACATGGAACATGCAACAAGCAAGATAATACATGGTCTTTGTAAATACTCAAACTATTATAACCACCCATTTTACACAAACAGAACGCCTCACTTTCAAATTGACATTTGTGCACGAAAACCACACTTGAAGTTTTTTTTCTTTGCCTATGAGCTAAAAGGAACCCCATATGAAACAGATGGCCAAGAATCTTGTACACTGTTTTCATATTATTATGCGCTCACATGTACTATCAATCAATTTAAAATAGAATATGTATTGTACAATCATGAAATGGTTCAAAAGAAATGGATACACTAACTTGAAGTCAAATGTACAACTTACAATATTAAAACATCCATACACCTGCTGATTCAACTTTATACAAACTATTCATCTTACATATTTAAAAAATTACTGCTGAAACAAAACTATACATTTTTTATTTTAGCTGCCTTGGTAGATACATATCCAAAACAAATATTCACTACTTGCATTGCCTGAGCTATGCTTTCAACCTGAGGCTCTTGGCAATGTATCTCAACAACCAATGATATAGTTTCATTAGGTTTGTAGAATATAGTCTTCTAACAGGCCGCAATCTCTTTAAAGATTACGCTTGTTTACAATAACAAGGTCTCCTAGCAAAGCCTCTCCAATTCATATCCCCATGAGCATTTGATAAGATGAAAGTAAAAGAGGTAAAGTAAGGCCAACATGTGGTAATACCCACACTTGAGTGGCAAGAAAAAGCATTAGGAAGTAAAGCAATTAACTTCACCTGAAGGCAATCAAACTAAAAGCCAGTATTATATTATATGACTGGAAAATAAAATTCTAAAACTTTATAAACCCATTTTTATTTCAGCTAATGCTAACGTAGTTTCTCATAAATATGCATTGCATCAATAAAAGCATAACACATTTCTGTTATTGGCTAGAGTTAATTTTACATACCAATTCCTTTTTTAACAATTCTTCTATGTATTTGAATAGGCCATTGTTAATCAACTGCAAGTCTTTTTTTAAATAACTCCTATGTCAGTATGGCAAATCTAATCATCAGCAATTGAGTAATCTACAAAAGAAGAGACTCTCTCTCTCTCTCATATGTAAAAGATTAGCTCTTGTGTTGACTCATCAATTTTTTTTTTTGAATGATAACTTTTATCAACATTTATTAAAGGCCATACTATTGAGGAGACATAATTTTTTTGTAGATAAATGAAAACATTTCCTACTGACTGATAATTAGCTGCATTCAACTTCTTACTAATTTTTCTCAAAAATTTAAAACTGATAGAATAAAGGTTCTAATCCATAATTCTATCACAGTAACTATAGGTCCCTATGGTAGTTAAGAGTCACAATATTGAAATACCAAAGCAACTATCCCAATTTGATCAGAAAAGCAGATTATAAGTACTCCAAACTTATATGATTTCCAAATTCCTTAGAGACCCAAAATGCATGAGAACACAAATTCATCCAATTGTGATTTGCTCTGCAATAAATTTAGGGCCAATGCATAAGTTCCACCCAAACATTAGTTGAAAAAGAAGATCTTAGGCATCCATCCTATAACGTTGATGCAGTTGAGCCTTCTTTGGATCCACCATTGGAAACCTGACTGCTCAAAAGCTTTGGGTTTGAATCCTCCATCAACCAGTCACAAGCTGACTCAGTTGAATGCTAGCTCTATTAGTGCGAGATATAGCCAAAACACACTCGAACCCTGTAAAAAAAATAAAGAAAGAAAAAAAAAATTGCTCATCCTAAAGCATAGTGTATCTTAAAGCATAAAAACAATTTTTGAGTATGCTAGCAAATAGATCATCAATAAAATCACCACTAACTTGGTCTTGGTGTTTTCTTGAATCCCTCCCTTGCACCAAAGGAGACATCTCCTCAAACTTTTCTCTCTTTTGTTCCTAGAAACATCTCAAATAAGCCATCTCTAAAGTTAGGGTGGCTTCATTGAGTCGAAAAATCAGAGAACCAAGGTTAAAGAGGACTGAAGTCCTTGATTCAGAGAGAGAGAGAGAGCGTGAAGAAGAGATGAAGAGGAAGACGCATACCTGAGTTCAAAGCCCATCAAAAGGAGAAGACGCAAAGCTCCTTTCGAAAGCCTCAGGTTTCCTACCAAGGAAACTGTCTTTTATACTGTTGCCCCATTTAGATCAAAAAACAAGTTCCCATGTGGAGAGATAGGAACCACAAATCCCCTCTATAACAAAAAAACGTAGCCGGACTTAAGACCTATTTTCCAGTGATTTCTCTACACCAAACAATGTTTTTGTGTTTCCACAGAGAAGTCAATCTTGCTTTCCGTGAATATTTGCTGCACAAGCGGACCCTTTATGAGATTAGGAATAAGATAAGAGAGTTTTCTTGCTAGTTTCTAAGTGCATCCACCTTTTGATTTTTTTTCTAAAACTTGCCTAAGGATAGGGCCACTTTTGATGAGACAATCTCAATTTCAAGTAGAAAATGTATAGCCACATTATCGTGGTCATAACTTTCTCATTTTAGGTCCAAATTGCACAATTTTGAGCTTAACAGATATCTACTTTGAAAGAGATTTCCAATGGCACCAAGATTGGCCTAATCTGCTATACGATTTAAGAGTTATGCCTATTTTAATCCAGGTTTTCTTGAAAAAAAATGAGATTGTCTTTCTTTTTTTTGATAGAACTCTTCTTTTTGAATTATCACTTTCTATTTACTTCTTAAACTCTAAAATTGCTAAGGATAAGATAAGGAGGAGTTTTGCTTTTGAAAATTTCTTTGAATTTAAGCCATAAGCATATGTATAGGGGCCCACTTGAAGTAGAATGCAAAAACACATGGAAGGGCTCACTTTTCTTCAGTTTTTCTTCAATTTCAAGTGGAGTAGGGTCCACATCCTTGGCTAGACTTACAAGGCTGAGGGAGAGCCTCCCTTGGATGTGCAAAACACTCCTTGAAATGACAGGGGCTATTTCATGTGATGGTTTATCCTTTTTCAACTAAGACTCTCTTTTCTCTCATGAATTATCTCCTTTCTTTTTCAAATATTGAATAAATAATGGGGAGATAATTTAAGAAATTTTAAGTGATCCAAACATGAAAATAAAGAATGCTTGGATGTCCATGCTTGTGTGTGTGTCCCTTGTGGCTTGGGAAACTCTTTTTTGCATTATTGCTTCAATTACTACATCATTGTGGTATTTTCTCGAACTTTTCTAAAAAGGCTATAGGGACAATTCAAGTGGAATAAGTAGACCGCCCTTCTACCAGTAGAACATGTGTGAGATCTCCACATGTGTGAATGTGTGCCAGGTCTGTTGACTTCAATTCTTCTTTGATCTTCTTTAGTCAGCACCTTTTCAGATCCAATCATCATTGTGGGGCTAAATTTGATTTTCTAAGTTGCATTTGGGTCTCAGGTAAGAATCCTAATGTTAGTAGGATTCTTCATCTAAGAAGGTTATCTTTTCCAATTGACATCCAGTGGGTCCTAATTTTCAAAGTATCTATAAGAAAAGTTCAAATGATAAAAATTAGTAGAATTCTAGTCCAACTGGAGCTCTTTGTGAAAAGTCCTGATCCATGTAGGATTCTCTCAACACTTCGTTAAATGATATTAAACATTAGGAATGATGCAATAAATGATGAATCCAATGATTTTATGCAGAAAATAGTGACAATTTATGTTAAATGATAGTTTTACCCTTAAAGTCACAAATGCATAAATGCAAAACTCGTTTCACATGGAATGACAAGATAAGATGACATCATTGAAAATATATTGTCTTAGATAAACTAATGATGAAGTAATTTCAAATCATTTCATGAAGAATTAAGGTTTGGCAGATATTTTGAGAAATTATGGTTTTAAAAAGCAGTTCTCATGATTTTGTGCCACAATGATGATTTTTGAGAGAATTATGCATTAAAATTTAACAAATGGATTTCAAGTGCACTAATCATGATTCTACCATAATTGATGTAGTTTAAAATGATTACGTCCTTAAAATGTATGAAATTATGCATAAAAAGTGCAGTTTTAAAGACTCATCAACTAAATTTTAGATTGGTTAGGAATATGTTGTACTTTAGAGACAAACTATGTGTGCTAGTAATTGATGGAATCAAGGAAGCGATCATGACAAAAGCACATCATGCAAGACACTCCATGCAACCAGGAGCTACAAAGATGAATAGGAACTTAAAAGACAGATTTTGGTGGAACAAAATAAAGAAAGACATTGCATGTCAAGGTGCTTCACAGGTCAAAGAGCAAAGGCACAACACGAGAAGCCTCTAGGATTGTTACATCTCCTGCAGATTCCCAAGTGGAAATGGGAGTGCATCTCGATGGATTTTGTGTTAGGATTTTCAATGACTAGTAGATAGTTCAATGCTATTTAGGTAATCGTGGACTGTTTGATCAAGTCAGCTCATTTCATTCCATTTAGGATGGTATGAAATTCAATGACTTTCCAGTATAAGAAGCTTGAGAATGAACGGGGGAAAGTTTAGACCCAAACAACCTGAAATGCGCAGTCCCATATTAGGTTCAATTGATTGGACATTTGTCCGATTGATCAATTTAGCTCTCTAGGTTGGATCCGATCGACTGGACCTAGGCCCGATCGATTGGCATACCCTATTTTCAAAAAATTATTTATTTACTTAATTATTTTACTTAAAATCCTTTCTACAATGCTTCTTTTCAAGACTAATGTAACTTAACTTGATGAGGTCAAATATACCTTAGGGACCGTTGAGCTTGATTATGGGTTCAAGTATTATATTAGAAACCTAGGTATACCTTATAACTATATAGGACTTTAACCTTTGGAATCCCTGCATCTTACATCTGACCAACGGAATCAAATGGAGTAAACAAGGAATATGCTAGTTATTATGCATCCTTGTTAGATGTTCCGGATGATTCTAATGTCATACCCTCACGTGTGAATATAAGAGTCTAGTGTTTGTATTCAAACAGAATGGGGCATGAAGAACTTTGGTAATGGCAACATTGTGTGGGTTACGGTCACACTGAAAGGGAAGGCTAAAAACACGAGCATCTTACAATAGTTTGACACGTAAGCCTCCTTGTCTCTCAATTAAATTGGAAAGTTACGTATACTATCATGACCTTCGTAAACACTACCTTCTCTTGTCAATTCAATTATGCCCTTCATTTTTTTTATATTGTTCTTGTTTATTGTTATCCATATTTTGTAACGACATGCTTCAGTTACCTGCACATAATATGCAAGTATGTTATAACCAGTAAGTATGACATGCATGATTATACCTATAGTTTATCATGTTATTGATTCATGGAGTTGGCACCATTGAGCTTGCCTGTATAAGGCTCGGTGGAGCTGTGTATGAGTTTGATATATGTCACCAATGTAGTTTATTCCCGATAGGAGAATGTTAACACTCCCCCAGGAAATTGAGCTTGCCTGTATAAGGCTCGGTGGAGCTGTGTATGAGTTTGATATATGTCACCAATGTAGTTTATTCCCGATAGGAGAATGTTAACACTCCCCCAGGAAATTGAGCTTGCCTGTATAAGGCTCGGTGGAGCTGTGTATGAGTTTGATATATGTCACCAATGTAGTTTATTCCCGATAGGAGAATGTTAACACTCCCCCAGGAAATCGTGCTAGCAACTTCATTTCCATCCATATGTTTCCCACTCTCACCTATAGGGAGGATACTAGCCACGTGGATTGCCAATTTGCAAGTACATTTTCGTTATAATGATTCTCATCCATATGCTTTATTATACGCTAACATGCCTAGTTATGCCCTTAACCTCTATTAAATTATCATGTCCTAACTCTATTCGATACAATGCGTGATTTACTACTTGCTTGGTTTTTGTTGAGTTATCATACTCGGGGCCGTTACCTTGGTGTTACAAGAGCAGATCTTGGCACAAACCTAGTTATCATTGCGCATTTGGAGGACCCTCTGCATGTTCCTTGATGACTAGATAAGTGGGTTCCTAATGATGTCTTTTTTCGGACATTCACGACAGAGCATCACATGGTTACAACATTTATGGGTCATGGAAGTATGGATTACTCCATTGATCAAGCTATAACCTTTTATTGAGATACTGTGCTTATTTTCATATTAGTGGACATGTATTTCTTATTTATCTTAGACCATCTTGTACTTATGCACTTTTTTCACACTTTTTTACTTGTTTACTTTGGTATGCATTTGGACATGTAGACTTTCATTGGGATCATATTGCATCTAGTAACTATTTATGTAGTTTATTATGGAATGATTTAAGAAGGTTTTCATTGTGCTCTATACTATCACATGTGGTTTATAGGTGTGCTTAGTACCTAGGCTTTTTGTAGGTTATCTTGAATGTTCCGTTCTTAAGGATCTTCCTTGCACATTAAATATGAAAAATTCCATTGTAGAATTCGTATTCGCCTTAGTACGATATGAGTTACTACTAGATTGCGTCATGCCACATCATGGGTCTAGCCGAATTACCCTAATCTTAGGACTAGGTGTGACATATTGTCGAATAATAGAATTAATTTTTATCTTGCAATCAATTCAATGATACATGTAGGGACTAAACCCAGAGATTGATTATCACTTTGTGTGAGAAAAGTTTACAATTGGAGCTATTGTCACGTAGTTTGTCTCCTCCCACGTGGAAGTCAGATATATATTAACCAAAGTCACCAGCCAAGATAATCTTTTGCAATTTGAGACACAAGCCTACTCCACACTCAAGCGTGGGGGAAATGATGGAGATAGTGTGCCATGAGTTGATGGACCCACCATAAGTTACTAAGCTAGTATTTTGTAACCCACCCAGTTTGACCTACAACCCAACTGCATAATGCCCCAGTCTTACAAGAACGAGTCTTATCCCTCACAATTGATTAAAGCATGTATGATGTGTTAAAAGGGGTTACACCTCCCATAGTGAGAATCTACACTGGTGCAGGAGTAACTGCACTCATGGAGCAACCAACCTCAAGGGCAGCATGAGTGGGATCACATGAACATGCCCAATAACCATATGATAATTTAGTTTATTTTATTCTAGTTTTGAAAAGAATGTAATTTGCCGATCTTCACCTTGTCTTGATGGTTTGAACTTTGGTTTACTATATTAGGTCATGGGTTTGAGATATGTGATAATTTTGGGGCGTCCAAAACTTAACTCGGATTTCTAGTTTGCAGTTAAATTTATGAATAATCCAATTGAAAATAAAAGCATCAACCACACAAACAAGAAGATACGCAAATTTTTACGTGAAAAGCCCAAATTGGAAAAAAACCATGAGTCCAAACTTGACCAACAATCAAGCCCTATGATCAATCTATGGTTACAATATGAGATACTCACAACCCTTATCTGATTCTCGTGCATCCTAAAGATTGCAACTCTTTTTACACAAATTAGCATTGTCAAAACCGCTTGCCATTATCTGCAACTAATCCAGACCTTGCTTGACTCCCTAGAACAAGAGGGGTAAAAGATATGAATCTCTAGAACTCACAGCTACACTTTTCTCTCTAATGAATGCTCTAGAGAAAAAAAGGTCTCTCAATAAGATTTTCTAGACTCAAAATAAGGAGAAAGGTACTTTAGATTGAGAGAGGAGCCCTTTAAATCTACAATTTGTGCCTCATAATAATACTCCTTGTAGAACATAACTTACTAATCTCGGCACAAGTAGGAAATAAATCTATGCAGGTCGGTGGGAATTTTTCCACTACCTGATCGATTGGGCAAACATCCGATCGATCGGATGAAGCTTTAGTCTGATAAAATTTTCAATCAGCCTGTTTAATTGTACCCTGTTCTAGGTCCGATCGATCGTGCCGTTATCTAATCGATTGGATAGTGCCTTCCAAGATTTTCTTCAGTTTCTTCTCTTTATTCTCTTCAGCTCATTCAATGACATGAATCATAATCCATTTTATAAGAAATATAAAATACAACTCAATGGTCCCAAAGTTTTCTCCAACTTATGAATTAGCCAATGACATAAAAAAAAAACCTTATAATATGGCACCAAGAAAGAAAAAAATTTAATTTAAAGACTTTATAGTTAGTTTATCATTTTGGTATGACATTAGACTTTGTTAGTTTATTTGTTTTCAGTAATCAAATAAATTTATATTGTTTAGTTAAAGCTTTCATTTCGTCTTTTCATGGGGCATATGTTCATAAAAAAAAATATCAGATGAGATGATTGGACCGACCTCACATATGTATGAGCTTGTTAGCAAAATTTAGAATTTGACATATTCTGATCTTGGGTCATGACAAATGTGAACATGAATTTAAGACCGAGGATTGTTCCTAGATTGGAGCCAAGGCCACTCAAGACTAATTTGTTTGGAACCTTTCGTTCAATCAACACTTGGTTTTATTGTTTTTTCTTGCCTGGCTAGACAAGGAGGGGGGAACTATGCGTAGAGATTGCTTCCTGGGTGGTATGTGGAAGCATAAGTCCTATATTTTTAGATACTTTAGAAAAAAAAATTTAGTGGATTTTATGTGAAAAATCCCAATTGAATGATACCTACACCAAGAAGGACCCTGTATTTTGTACCCCACCTGAAAGGTCCTTTGGGTCATTTCTTGTGAATTTTTTTAATAAGTAGTGACTCTAGCGTCTTTCCTCTCGCAGCATCGCTCCCTTATTTATTGCTAGAAGGCACACCGCACGTGCGTGTTCCCTCATTCATTACTAAGAAGCGATGCTAGAGTCTCTCCCAATAATATTTTTAAGTGCTAATACCCTATAGTCTTCTCCATTACTTTCACTTTCGAAAGACAATACTACGGTTTTCTTCCCCATTTATGGTCCCAAAGAGCTTTCTTGTGAAGAGATCTTCCAACATCTTTGGTATATTCTAATCCAACTCATCTAGTTCTACTTGTTTTGAGCTACACGTGGAGGCATATATCTTTCTTTATCATTTCTTTGTGTTTTCATCTACTTCTACTTAATTTGTCGTTTTCTTGCGTGTGGAGTTACATATCTTTCTTCGTCATTTCTTTAGTCTTTCTAAGGTGTTAAAGAATGCATGTAGCGTTAGGTATATATACAACATCTTCATTTCGATTCCGCATGCTTTAGAAATAGTTAGGTCTTATTTAGAAGTTTTTCTTCATGTATTTTAGAAGTGTTTAAGTCTTATTAGTATATAATGTTGATTTTGTTTTCTTAATCATTTTTATATAATACAATGATGATGTTGTGTGCTACTCCTAATTTTATTGTCAATTTAATGTTGTTCTTCATTGTTGAAGTGATTTGAATAACAAGTCATATTCTTGTTTTGAATGAAAGTTACTCTAACTGATTTTGTTAACCATTCCTATGTAATGATATTTTGAATTTTAAGTTTACAAATGGATGAATACTTTGAATACTGTGAAGATGAATCACCATTGTTGTACGAACAACAATTTCAAATATCAAATGCGATTGCCAATGGAATAGAGCATGGGCATTATAGATGTATTAGTACTAATGTAGATAAAGACGAATGGTTACTCACAAAGCAACAAAAAGAATGTCAAGCAATGTGGTTTGGAGAATTTATTTTTAGAGATTTCCTAAATGAGAATAGACCATGGACTTATTACTACTCTAGTTGAAATATGGCATCTAGAGACGAATACATTTCATCTCTTGTGTGGTGAGGCAACAATTACTCTAGAAGATATTGCATATATTTATGGATTACCCATGATGACCCCATTATAAATGGGACGGCATTCAAAGAATTTTGTTTCATCGGTTTTTGAAGAGTTGTTGGGATGGCTCCAATTATTGGAAAAGATACAATTGGAGTAACAATTAAACTAGTGAATAGCCCTATGTTATGCACAGACCCAGGAACCACAGAAAACACACACATTTAAAAAAGCTCAAATTAATTTCTAAAACCAATAAAAGCAATTCATTTTTAACTCCACTCTGAGCAATGATACTAGCTACAGTTGCGACCGTAACTAAAACTTGTGAGTTTTAATAAAAGTTTGCTCTTTCTATTATTTTTGTGATGTTATGTTATTTAAGTGAGTTGTAAATGGAGTTTGACAGAGCTGAAGCAAGTGTAAAATTCACAATAAAACAATTAAGTAAAGGAATCTCTTTGCATTCAAATAACACATATTGCAATAGAAAATGTACATTTGTATGGATCATACAACTTAGAAAACCAACAAAAAGAAAACCAAAATATTTACATTAAAAAAAAGAGATGCCTCCGGGAAACTCTAGTGAGAGGTTTTTTATTCTCTTTGGGAGTAGTTGTATTTTCAAATTAAAGGCCACAGGAACTGCTGGAATTGCTTCAAATTGTCGCCTACATGTGCAACAGTTATTCTCAAATTAATAACTACTAGGAACTGCTGAAACTATTCCCACACAATTGAGATAAGGTTGGGTTAGATTGGGCCTAGGTTGTGGCCGATCCGCTTGACCCATCTACATATAAGTGATCCACTGAATATGGTTTTGGGCCCAAATGATGCCCAAACCTCATGAAATTTCAAGGAATGGACTATGACATAATTTTAGGCATGCCATAAAATTCCATCAGGTTTTAACTTCAAAAAGTGGGTCACACCATTTGTTGACTTTTGGTCAAAGTGGGGCCATGCTTCAATTGTTTGGGGCCCAAATGATCTCAGATAGCCACAAAATTTTGAGGGCTTGACGAGGAACTCGTTTTGAGATTTCCATCTAAGTTTCAAGTGATTTGGCCTTAGGGAGGTTTGACTTTGATTCAATGCCCCCATGGCCTAGTGGGTAGTTGACTTTGGGTCAACAACATCCATTTGACCCAAAAATTTTCAAGAACAACTCCAAAGCATGACTGGGGCCTTGCATAGAAATTTCAGTCAATTTGGTCTTCAAGAGGTAGGAGTTTCACATAGTGTCCCCGAAACTCTAGAATGGAGCTCCTTAAATTTGAACTTGCATCCAATGGTATCTAAAAATTTCGAAACTTTGAGGAAATAACCTAGAATATATTTAAGCCTTGAGAATTTTAGCTGATTTCAGCATTGGGAAGTATGAGTTGCCCGAGCCAAGGTCAGACTTTGATTCAATGCCCCATGGCCTAGTGGCTATGTTGACTTTGGGTCAACAACATCCAACCGACCCAACATTTTACAAAACTACTCCAGAGCATGACTGATGCCTTCTATAGAAATTTCAGCCAATTTGGTCTTCAGGAGGTAGAGTTTCACACAGTGTCCCCGAAACTCTAAAATGGAGCTCTTTTAATTTGAAGTTGCATCCATTGGTGTTTGAAAATTCCAAAACTTTGAGGAAATGACTCAAAACATATTTTAAGTCCTCCTTGCGAATTTCACCTGATTTCATCATTGGGAAGTATAAGTTGCTTGAGCTGAGGTCAAACTTTTATTTAGTGTCCCCATGGCCAAGTGGCTACGCTGACTTTAGGTCAATAATGTCCAAACGACCCAAAATTTTGTAGAACTACTCCAAAGCATGACTAAGGCCTTCCATAGAAATTTTAGCCAATTTATTCTTTAAGAGGTGGAGTTTTACACAGTGTCCCTAAAACTCTAGAATGGAGCTCATTAAATTTGAACTTGCATCTAATGGTACCTAAAAATTCAAAAACTTTGAGGGAATAGGCCAGAACATATTGTAAGGCTTCCTTGAGAATTTCAGCTGATTTCATCATCGGGAAGTATGAGTTGCCTCAGCCGAGGTCAAACTTTGATTCAATGCCCCCATGGCCTAATGGCTATATTGACTTTGGGTCAACAACGTCTAACCACCTGGAATTTTGCAAAACTACTCCAGAGTATGACTGAGGCCTTCCATAGAAATTTCAACCAATTTGGTCTTCAAGAGGTGGAGTTTCACAAAGTGTCTCCGAAACTCTAGGATAGAGCTCCTTGAATTTGAACTTGCATCCA
Source organism: Sextonia rubra (assembly GCA_037013555.1). Taxonomy (NCBI): domain Eukaryota; kingdom Viridiplantae; phylum Streptophyta; class Magnoliopsida; order Laurales; family Lauraceae; genus Sextonia; species Sextonia rubra. The sequence continues at coordinate 75,836,045 of JASUAD010000001.1, forward strand.
ATGGGGTTTGAAAATTTTGAAACTTTAAGGGAATGACCTAGAAACATATTTTAAGCCCTCGTGAATTTCACACTACAACAATTAATAGTTTTAGCTATGAATAATTTCGTCGCAAAAAATTATAAAAACATCGCCCCAACCTTTTTTTCGACGAAATATAAAACGTCGGAAAAAAAACATCAACGAAAATTATCAACTACGCAAACAAAATTTCGTCGCGGAAAATACTTTCACCGACGTTAAAATTCGACATTTACCGACGTAAAATAACGTCGGTGAAACTTATTTCCGACGAACACAATTTCGTCGTAGAATATTATCGCCGATGTTATAATCAACATTTACTAACGCAATTAACGTTGGAAAAAATTATTACCCACGAAAACTTTTTCATCGCAGAAACTAATACTTACCACTGTGAGGTTTACCGATGATATATGATGTCGGTAAAAATTATTTAATAATTTTAAGTAAATATATTGCCGACGTCTCCTTAACGTCGGAGAAAATTAAAACAGAAATTACCGACGTTTTATAACGCCGTTAAGTAATAAAGATTTTAATTACCTTTTTATTTTGCACATTTCAATATCATTATAATATAAAATTTACATTGCCCGTCGATAATCTAATGCCGGTAAGGAATTTAAATTATTTTCAAATTTAGTTTACATTTGCCGACGTTATACAGACGTTGCAGAAAGACGTTAAAATTTTAAAATTGAGATTTACCAACGTTAATAGATCATCGGCAAATTAATCCCAATTTTTTTGATTTTTTGATTTTCTTTTACCGACGTTTTGTAATGTCGGTAAATTCAACTTTGCTTTTAGTTTTCTTTTCTATATTTTTATCGACGATGTAGAAAACATCGGAAAATTCAATATTTTACTTTTGCCGAGATATTAAATGTCGGTAATTATGTATTTTTTAAAAAATAGAAATTAAAATTGACTTTTACCGACGTTTTCAAACGTCGGTAAAGTCAACTTTGCCTTTTGTTTTCTTTTCTATATTTTTATCGACGACGTAGAAAACGTCGACAAATTCAATATTTTATTTTTTTCGACGATATTAAACGCGGTAATTATGTATTTTTAAAAAAATAGAAATCAAGATTGACTTTTACCGGTGTTTTAAAACGTCAGTAAAAGTGTTTTTTCGTCGATAATAATTTGACTTTTTTTATAATATATTTACTATTTTTTCGTTATAATCTTCCAATAAACCTGCTTATACTTGCTATTCATGCACCTTTATTTAACAAAAAGAAATCCATCCATACAAGAATTACCAAATAATAAAAACAAACATCACCATTTCTCATCAAATCATTCATCTCATTTAACAAATATTACAATAATACAATCCCATATAAATATCCAATATACAAATACAGATAGACTAAATTAAAAAAAAAAAAAACTCCTCCATGTCTGCAACCGAATCGAACCGAACTTGTCCATCAATCTGTAATGACAAAAATAACATTAGAACCTTTTCAATGAATTAAAAAATTACAAATGTAACATCATTGAATACAATAAAATGAGAGATAAATGATATTAGATAAAGAAATAGATTGTTCTCACCTTAAGTTACTCTAGCGCCACTTTGCCCTTCTGAAATATCTTTGCTAATAGGTTACATGATATGCTTAAAAAATTTAACTTTCGGGGCCACTTCTACTTGCTGAAATACCATGACATATTCGGACAAGGATTGTAAATTTTTATCTATCTATGTACTGATTTTCAAATTGTCCATACTCAATGTATCACGAGACTTGGGTCATATCACATACCCTTTTCTCTCAGTGTCTTTAGAAGTTTAGGATTAAAGTTAAGAGAACACCCAACAGAAAGGTCCTTCTACTCTAGAAATCTTGAAATCAGCTGTGCTGTTCGTGAGAAGTTCTAGGATGCAAGTGGCAACTGTCCACACTAAGAGTAGTTAAGGAATTGATACCTTTGAGTTGTCTCGTGAACCTTCTGTATAATAGGGAGGGTACTTAAGGAATCATAGAGCAAACTACACAAAAACACTCTAGCCATGATGTTGCAAGCATTAATATATCTCCATGGTAAAGAATGAAAACAAGGCTTGCCCCATATCGTTTTGAAGAGATTACAACACTAAGAGTTGTTTCTATCAAAAAACAGGAACACAGAGTTGATAATGAAGAGTTGCTGTGAATTTCCATGAACTATCACAGAGTTATAAGATTTAGATATCCTATTGAATATTGTGGTTTCGTATATTTTATTTTGTTACATCTCTTGTTGCGCATGAGCCCTTTTCAGTGAAGTTTGCATCATTCCTTTTGAATTTTGCATTCCAATGACGCTTCCTTCCATTTTAAATGAAGTTACCATCGATTCTTTGCATTCAATCCCCCATGGGGAAACAGGGGAACAAGATATTAATGTTGATGGGGAATTTTAGCCAGATACCCCAGCCATTGACATATTTGACATGTAAATTCTACTACTTGACATACTTGCCATTATAGCCATTTTAATATTTCAAGAGAATATTATAACTAACCAAGGGGTCGCATCACGCCCTCCAGTAGCTGTGCCATCACCAGCAGAACTGGACCCTCTAGAGACGTTGAGGCAGATTGTTGGATCTATCCCTGCTGCAGCTGCCAGTTGTTGAACGAGGGCCTTGAGTGCAGCTGTCCTCCTGTCCTGCTCAGCTTGCCGCCTGTCCTGCTCAGCCTGCCTCCTAGCCTGCTCAGCTAGCTGCTTGCGCAGGGCGATCACCTCAAGATGCTGCACTTGAGACTGTGTGGAAGATGAAGAGGTCCTCGTGTATATACCATACCCATTCAAATAACCCGACCTCTTCCTAAGCACATCAACAGCAATTTGTTCCTCAGTCATCGGATCTATGACAGAGGGCTGTGACTGCTCCTCAGTTCGCTACACCAAGGCCTCCTGCCATTCAAATTAATAAGGGATTTAGAATGCTTCTAATATAATTATTGATCAAAGTTGAATCGAAGAGCAAACATATATATCTCTGTTGAGCCACGTCATTTACCCACGAATTACTTTTTTGTCTATAATGGGTGTCATGGAAAAACTGAGTAATAAGAGGCGCCTGACCGGCATTCTGTGCCATCTGTCATTTGAAATTAACTTATATTAGAAATGAACCTACATATTGATAAATTAATAAACTTAATTAAGTTTGCTCATATGAATATAATTAGTACCATCAGAGACATCTTCGATGCAAATGACCTGGAGCCACTAGTATGATTGTATGGCAGTTTGGCTCAACTTTCTTGAGCCTTCTTCGACTTCGCCTACATAGAAGAGTAATAATACAAAATCTCTTTTTCATTAAATCATACCTAATAAACCAGATAAATTACCAATTTTTGAGGTTATACACCTCGAGAGATTCGCCGCATAGCCGTCTGGATATTTAATCGACTTCAAGAATTCATAAAAGGCATCTCTCTGTTTTGATTCCAAAGTGTAAGAGGCATGTGGCTTCAAGCTAGATCCATCGCCCCTCTCCACTAGATGCAACTCTGGCCTAATGCCCATATTTTTCAAATCCTTACGCGCAAATCCTTACGCGCTTTCTCCATATCCTTGGTTTTGCCCTTTATGCCCAAAATTGTTTGAACCAAAGCTACACAAATATTCTTCTCAATGTGCATAGGATCAAGGTTGTGCCGAAGTTTTTTGCACTTCTAGTAGGGCCATTCATATAGGATGCTTTTTTTTTTCTCCAATTCAGTTCTCCAGAATCAAGCGGTCTTTTCTTATTCTTGCCAAATTGGACCGGCACTAGTTCTTCTAGCTGGTCTAATACCTTTTGCACCGGTAAATCCAAAGAATTTTTTTTCATACTCAGGCTGACCGTTGAAGGCCTTGCTTCTATGCCATTGGTGGTTCAGTTCCAAGTATTTTTTATGGCCAATATACCCAATCTTATCTTTCAGCTTCACCCCCAAGGAGCTGTCGTTACATGAGGGGCAAGCGTTATATCCCTTTGTGTTCCACCCAGACAAGTTGCCAAACGCAGGAAAGTCATTTATAGTCCACATCACAGCCGCATGCATCTTAAAGGTCTGTTTAGTGGAGGCATCAAAAGTGGATACACCATTATCCCACAAGTCTTTCAACTCATCAACCAAGGGCCTCAGATATACATCGATCTCATTTCTTGGTGAGCTTGGTCCGAGAATTAGTAATGACATCATAAAAAATGGCTCCTTCATGCACATCCATGGTGGCAAATTATAAGGCATAAGTATGACAGGCCATATGCTATAAGAGGTGCTTAAGTTACCAAAAGGGTTAAATCCATCGGTAGCAAACCCCAGCCTCACATTACGTGTCTCTCGAGCAAACTCAGGATATTTCTTATCAAATTCTTTCCATTCCACGGAGTCAGACGGATGCCTCGCTATCCCATCATCAACATGTTTCTCACTGTGCCATCTCATATCTATGGCTGTCTTCCTTGACATATACAATCTGCGCAACCTCAGTGTCAATGGGAAGTAACGGAGCACCTTATGAGGGATCTTCTTTCGCTTGCCATCATTGACCTTGTACCTAGGCTCTTGACATTCTGGACATTTATCCAATTGAGTATTTTCGTTCCAATACAACACACAATCATGTTTGCAGGCATCTATGTTCTTGTACCCCATGCCCAAGTCACGTAATAATTTCTTCGCCTCGTAAATTGAGGCTGTCACCACATGACCTTTGGGTAAGAAGTCCTTAAAAATCTGCAAGACCTTGTTGAATGAATTATTGCTACACCCACTTTCGACCTTCACATGCAATATCCTAATAACAAATGCTAACAGAGTATCTGAGCTCTTGCATCCTGGGAACAAGCCACACTGGGAAGCTTGCAACAATCTTTCAAAATCTTGCACATCATCCCCATCTTGAGTATCTTCCTGTAAGTAAGTTCCCCTATGATGGTCCTTTATCAACTCATCGTATTCATCCTGATTCTCTTCCGATTCATCCTCGCTATCATCCACATCATTGGGTTGAACTATAGGTTCCCCGTGAGCTATCCACCGCTGGTATGAGACCATCATTCCATAAATGTGCAAATGACTTCTCACGATTCCATAGTCAAGCCTTCGATGGTTACAACAATCATTACATGGGCACCTAATGACGGCTGCCCCATTCGAATTCGCCTTTGCAAAATCAATAAATGAGTTCACCTCGGTAATGTACTCCGTACTAAATCGGTTTTGATAGTGTAATATCCAACTCCTGTCCATATCTAACCTAATCACAAGCAATTAGAAATATTTAGAACAAAACTCTTAGTTTAAGAAATAGAAAGATGCCGTCCCCGGACACTTTAAGAACTCCAAACTAAAAGCTCATATGTCAGGAATACGGAGAAACCAAGGATACGGAGAAAGCGCATAAGGATTTGAAAAATATGGGCATCAGGCCAGAGTTGCATCTAGTGGAGAGGGGCGATGGATCTAGCTTGAAGCCGCATGCCTCTTACACTTTGGAATCAAAACAGAGAGATGCCTTTTATGAATTCTTGAAGTTGATTAAATATCCAGAGGGCTATGCGGCGAATCTCTCGAGGTGTATAACCTCGAAAAATGGTAATTTATCTGGTTTATTAGGTATGATTCAATGAAAAAGAGCTTTTGTATTATTACTCTTCTATGTAGGCGAAGTCGAAGAAGGCTCAAGAAAGTCGAGCCAAACTACCATACAATCATGCTAGTGGCTCCAGGTCATTTGCATTGAAGATGTCTCTAATGGTACTAATTATATTCATATGAGCAAACTTGATTAAGTTTATTAATTTATCAATATGTAGGTTCATTTCTAATATAAGTTAATTTCAAATGAAAGATGGCACAGAATGCCGGTCAGGCGCCTCTTATTACTCAGTTTTTCCACGACACCCATTATAGACAAAAGAGTAATTCGTGGGTAAATGACGTGGCTCAACAGAGATATATATGCTTGCTCTTCGATTCAACTTTGATCAATAATTATGTTAGAAGCATTCTAAATCCCTTATTGATTTGAATGGCAGGAGGCCTTGGTGCAGCGGACTGAGGAGCAGTCACAGCCCTCTATCATAGCTCCGATGACTGAGGAACAAATTGCTGTTGATGTGCTTGGGAAGAGGTCGGGTTATTTGAATGGGTATGGTATATACACGAGGACCTCTTCATCTTCCACACAGTCTCGAGCGCAGTATCTTGAGGTGATCGCCCTGTGCGAGCAGCTAGCTGAGCAGGCTAGGAGGCAGGCTAAGCAGGACAGGCAGCAAGCTGAGCAAGACAGGAGGACAGTTGCACTCGAGGCCCTCGTTCAACAGCTGGCAGCTGCGGCAGGGATGAATCCAACAATCTACCTCAACGTCTCTAGAGGGTCCAGTTCTGCTGGTGATGGCATAGCTACTGGAGGGCGTGATGCGACCCCTTGGTTAGTATAATATTCTCTTGAAATATTAAAATGGCTCTAATGGCAAGTATGTCAAGTAGTAGAATTTACATGTCAAATATGTCAATGGCTGGGGTATCTGGCTAAAATTCCCCATCATCATTAATATCTTGTTCCCCTGTTTCCCCATGGGGGATTGAATGCAAAGAATCCACGGTAACTTCATTTGAAATGGAAGGAAGCATCATTAGAATGCAAAATTCAAAAGGAATGATGCAAACTTCATTGAAAAGGGCTCATGCGCAACAAGAGATGTAACAAAATAAAATATACGAAACCACAATATTCAATAGGATATCTACATCATATAACTCTATGATAGTTCATGGAAATTCACAGCAACTCTTCATTATCAACCCTGTGTTTCTGTTTTTTGATAGAAACAACTCTTAGTGTTGTTATCTCTTCAAAACGATATGGGGCAAGCCTTGTTTTCATTCTTTACCATGTTGATATATTAATGCTTGCAACATCATGGCTAGAGTGTTTCTGTGTAGTTTGCTCTATGATTCCTTAAGTACCCTCCCTATTATACAGAAGGTTCACAAGACAACTCAAAGGTATCAATTCCTTAACTACTCCTAGTGTGGACAGTTGCCACTTGCCTCCTAGAACTTCTCACGAACAGCACAGCTGATTTCAAGATTTCTGGAGTAGAAGGACCTTTCTGTTGGATGTTTTCTTAACTTTAATCCTAAACTTCTAAAGACACTGAGAGAAAAGGGTATGTGATATGACCCAAGTCTCGTGATACATTGAGTATGGACAATTTGAAAATCAGTACATAGATAGATAAAAATTTACAATCCCTGTCAGAATATATATCATGGTATTTCAGAAAGTTGAAGGGGCCCCGAAAATTAAATTTTTTAAGCATATCATGTAACCTATTAACAAAGATATTTCAGAAGGGCAAAGTGGCGCTAGAGTAACTTAAGGTGAGAACAATCTATGCCTTTATCTAATATCATTTATCTCTCATTTTATTGTATTCAATGATGTTACATTTGTAATTTTTTAATTCATTGAAAAGGTTCTAATGTTATTTTTGTCATTACAGATCGATGGACGAGTTCGGTTCGATTCGGTTGCAGACATGTAGGAGTTCTTTTTTTTTTTTAATTTAGTCTATCTGTATTTGTATATTGGATATTTATATGGGACTGTATTATTGTAATATTTGTTAAATGAGATGAATGATTTGATGAGAAATGGTGATGTTTGTTTTTATTATTCGGTAATTCTTGTATGGATGGATTTCTTTTTGTTAAATAAAGGTGCATGAATAGCAGGTATAAACAGGTTTATTGGAAGATTATAACAAAAAAATAGTAAATATATTATAAAAAATGTCAAATTATTGCCGACGAAAAAACACTTTTACCGACATTTTAAAACGTCAGTAAAAGTCAATCTTGATTTCTATTTTTTTAAAATTACATAATTACCGACGTTTAATATCATCGGAAAAAATAAAATATTGAATTTGCCAACGTTTTCTACGTCGTCGATAAAAATATAGAAAAGAAAACAAAAAGCAAAGTTGACTTTACCGACATGTTCAAACGTCGGTCAAAGTCAATTTTAATTTCTATTTTTTTAAAAATACATAATTACCAACATTGAATATCATCGGCAAAAGTAAAATATTGAATTTTCCAATGTTTTCTACGTCATCGATAAAAATGTAGAAAAGAAAACTAAAAGCAAAGTTGAATTTACCGACATTACAAAACGTCGGTAAAAGAAAATAAAAAAATAAAAAAAATTCAAATTAGTTTTCCGACGATCTATTAACGTCAGTAAATCTCAATTTTAAAATTTTAACGTCTTTCTGCAACGTCTGTATAATGTCGGCAAATGTAAATTAAATTTGAAAATAATTTAAATTCCTTGCCGGCGTTAGATTATCAACGGGCAATGTAAATTTTATATTATAATGATATTGAAACGTGCAAAATAAAAAGGTAATTAAAATCATTATTACTTAGCGGCGTTATAAAACGTCGGTAATTTATGTTTTAATTTTCTCTGACGTTAAGGAAACGTCGACAATATATTTACTTAAAATTATTAAATAATTTTTACCGACGTCATATATCGTCGGTAAACCTCACAGTGGTAAGTATTAGTTTCTGCAACAAAAAAGTTTTCGCGGGTAATAATTTTTTCCGACGTTAATTGCGTCGGTAAATGTTGATTATAACGTTGGCGATAATATTCTACGACGAAATTGTGTTCGTCAAAAATAAGTTTCACCGACGTTATTTTACGTCGGTAAATGTCGAATTTTAACGTCGGTGAAAAGTATTTTCCGCAACGAAATTTTGTTTGCGTCGTTGATAATTTTCGTTGACGTTTTTTTTCCGACGTTTTATATTTCGTCGGAAAAATTGTTGGGCGACGTTTTTATAATTTTTTGCGACGAAATTATTCGTAGTTAAAACTATTAATTGTTATAGTGACCATGTGACCACCTTGTTTTACTTGGAGATCATGATTGTCCATAATAATAAAATAACCCAGATGATGAGCATTCAACGACAGAGATCAAAGATCCTGCATCTTCACTACACTAACAGAAAACACACATCTTCAGACTTGACAAATGCGCAACCCATTTTGTGTATAAAACGAAGAAGACTCTTGCCTTCTGCGACTTTCATGTCAGTCGAGCAAAACTGCCCCTTCCACGCCGAGAACTCGGTCCGGTTCGGGATCCTTGGGCGCATCAAGATCTTGAGAAAAGTAGTGCGAGCCATCTCCCTCGCGCCCAACTCCGCCCTTCGGCCATCTTCTCGACGATCCGTTCGTTGACCCCCTACCCACAACCTCCGTCTGAAGTGGGCCGTGTTGGTTGTGAAGAAGAAGCACGTGCTGTTTAAGAAACCCACGGCCCTCCACGTGCCTGATTTGGATAGGATTTTGGAAGCTTGTGATGCGAGTGGCATCCAGCTCATGGACGGCACGATATGGATGCATCATCCGTGGATTGGGATGATGAGGGAGAAGCTCTCTTTAGTAAGTCCTAGGCTAGTTATCGGAGAGAGCAGAGAGACGTGGGGGAGAAGCAGTTAGGCTGATATTCAACTTGTGTCTTTTGGGGAGAGACTTTGGCTGATGAAAGAATATATGTCAACTTAAAATCTTAAGAAAGAATTCTAGGGAGGGCAGAGAGACGTGGGGGAGAAGCATGAATGACAACGTGGGGGATTTAGAATACTCGTGAGTAGAGAGACTTTTGGGGAGAAGCATGAATGACACAACTGCACAAAGAAAGAGAAACTTCTGCAAAGCATTGAACCTACCCACCCACTTTACAGAAGCTGCACCCATCTTCTTTCTTTCTCATCTTCCCCCTTCTGTTCCTTCTCCTTTTCCTTGCCCAAACTAAACGCAGGTAGCCCCAAGATTGTCTTTTCCTTCTTCTCCATGTTTCCTCTTCTGCTGTTCTCCATTCTCTACAACTCAAAACCATTTTGTGTGCCTAAGCTACCATTCTCTTCCAAACACCACCGCTGCAACAGAATGCAACATAACCCCCTCTTTCTTCTTCTTCCATGTGCACCACTGATTTTTAGAACCTACTATTTGTCATGCCCCAAATTTTTATTTTGGGTCATAGTAGTTTGTCGGGTTTAAGTTGGGTTGAGGGGGTTATATGGGCTGAGTAAACACTTTTGGGCCTTGGGTTTACGTTATTTGACCCTTTTAGGCTAATAGACTCTTTTTGGAATTTCGTAAAACTTACTAGAAAGTAGAGAGCCCTTCTTTATAATTTAGAAAAACCTCCTCTCAATATAAACCCTTAGGGCCCGTTTGTTAATTTCCCCTCATTGTAAAGTTAAAGTCATCTTTCATTTCACCACACAACAACAAAAAAAAGCCAAATCAAAATACTACATTTCAAAAAAGTTCTTTTACCTTTTTACACAAAAAAGTCAAAAAGTCACCTTTTCATCCCACTAAATAACAAAAAATATCTACTTTTAACACAAAAAGTCAAAAAATTACATTCTCTTTTCACTAAAAAATAAAATCTAATCATTGGATTGATTTAACCCCTCTTATTTTTTTATCTTTTAAAATTTCCATTCACCTCACTTCACTCCACCAGTTAAATTAACAAACGGGCCCTTAGGGTTTTCCCCATTCTCCCATTTTCTTCCTTTCGCCTTCATCCAAGCCCTAAAAGTTCTCCAGGGGAAACCAAGGCTTGATCTTCATATTTGCTTTGGCTTCGCATTCCAGGCAAGTGGATAACTATAAACAATATCTTCTTGATTGCATTGTTTAATCATATGTTCTAAACATGATTTATTTGTTTGGTTTAATGTTTTGAGTTAAGAGATTAATAATGAAGATTGATTTTAATTGAAACCAAATAAGAACATATGATTCATGGTTTAATGTCTTTGAATCAAGATTTACTATATATATATTTATATATATTAAAAAAAAAGGAATCGCTAGCAGCAGCGAGGCCTGGCATGCCCAGGCAACGGGCCTACTGCCCGAGCTGGCTGGGAGAGGCCCGGCTCGACTGGGCTGGGCTGCAGCCTAGCGGGCCTGGGTGGCGGGTCTGGGCCGAGTCAGCCCAATTTAAATATATATATATTTATATAAATAAAAATGATTAGAATTTTAAAATATTAATTATAATGTTTAGAGGGTTATAGTTTGGTTAATGGTTCTAGTATGCTAATAGAGATTTGATTCCATTAAATTAATTTTAATTCGATGTTATTAGAAATTTAGCTTGGATTATTTATAAATTTAATTGAGAATTATGTAATTTTGATTAATGTTTATTTAGATTGATTTGAAATTAACTAAGATGTATTTGGTAATTATTAAATCTTAATTAGATTGTATTTATAATTCTAATTTGGATTTCTAATTTGAGTTAGATTTCGAACTGAGGTCTGAGATTTGTACCCTTTGTTTTATATAAAATAATAAGGTGTATTTATACACACCAATGATATTTAAGGAATTAATTATTCCCTTTTCCCTTTTGATCATGAGTTGATTTAACTTTGGATTTGGAAGTTGAATATCTTTTACCCAATTTGTAAAACACACTAAATATGCATAATTGGATTAGATGAATCATGTCTTTTTAGAAAGGTTAGTTGAATGTTAACGTGAGAATTGAATTAAACGTAGAATGAGAATGTGAAATTCAGGATGCACCACATGATAGATACTAAAAGTAGGATATCGGCATCGTGGACTCACATTTCCATTGGGATAAAGGGTTGGTCCTCATGTGTATATTTAACCAACTATGACTGTTAGGTGGTTTAGTGCTTACCCTCAGAGAACTTGAGTGCTTACCCTCAGAGAACTTGAATTAACATACATTCATAATACACTTTCAAAATTAAAAGTCTAAATACTCAAATTGATATTGGTTTGAATATTTGGATTAAGGGTGTCATATCATGGTTCATGTCGCATCGGTATACATATGTACTGTAAATATGTATATTTATATATATATATCTGACCAACTGCAGTTTGGAGGTGGACATACGCCATCGGGTCAGCGTGTACTATGGATTATAGCACACAGCTGTGCCTTCTATTATATTTTGGCGGGAATACCCGTTTTTGTATATTTATCTGTGGGAATATCCGTTTCTGTATATTTATTTGCGGGAATACCCGTTTCTACTTATTTGTCTATGGGAATACCCGTTTCTGGTTTATAGTATCTGTGGGGATACCTGCTTTTGTGCATTCATGCCATTAGGGTCTGCATCTGATATATTTTGGGTCATAATGAATATTATGTTTAATTCAGTTAATTAATCCATTGCTTGCAATTTACCCTCTTGCTAGATTATGTCAATCAGACCCACTACTTTTGGTATCTAGGTCCTGTTACCGGTGTCGAACTGGAGGGTCAAGCGATGTAAGGAATCCCGCCAGTAGGCGGAGTTATTGAGTGGAGCATTGATGACATCATCTGAGGTGTCCTAGAGTTAGTGCGGAGATCAGAACATTACATTATGTAATAAGGTCATGTTTGGGCCATTAGTTTATTTATTAAATTAATTTGTCTTGGAATTATAACTTTAATTACTATGCTTCGAAGCACTTGACCTTGATTTTGTTATTAATGAGATTTGTTACATGATTGTTATATGTTAATCGTCTACAATGAGTATGGATTTTAGTTCCGCGTGTGATTATGGTTGCATGATCGCTAAGCGTAGCCTCACGAAGGATTTCGATCGACCCAGAATTAGGGCCCATATCATTTATGTTAGAAAAATTTTAATTGGCCCCAATTCTCACACCCCTGGAACCTGGTTTGGATCTAGCCCAGTTTTGGGGCATGACACTATTGTCATCAAAACCCACCTTTGCATCACTCACCGTCCTCTTCTCTTATCATCTTCTTTCTACTTTCTTTTCTTATTCTCTGTTTTCAGTTGCACCTCTCTTCTTCATTTTCACCTTCATCTTCTTCTTTCTCTTTTTCAATTTCTTCTTGCCAAACATAATTCACTTTAAGCCAAAAACCCTCACGTTGGAGAGGCTTGTAGAAGTTGGAATTTTTGAATGGGGAGATAAAGACTTGAGAGATGGAGAGTATGGAGAGGAGTGTGGGAGAAAGAGACGTTGAGGGTGAGGGAGTGTGGGGAGTTAGAGACGTGACGAAGGGAGAGTTGGGAGAGGGGTGTGGGAGAAAGAGACGTTGCGAGTGAGGGAGTAATGGGGAGTTAGAGACATGAGGAAGGGAGAGTAGGCAGGGGTGTGGGAGAAAGAGTGGGTGAGGAAGGTGATATTTAGTGGTGGGAGAGAGAGAACCGTGAGAGGGAGGGAGAGATAGCCACGTATTGGTTCTTTTATTCCTAAAACTCTAGAACATCCACACCGGGGTTTTGGGGAGTTATGGTTAACTTTAGTAGAACCACATTCAAATAGAGATATAGCTTCAAGTGGTTAGAGTTGAATTTTAAGCCATGAAAGAAGAAGAACGGGATTTTGAAAATTAGGGCTTGTTCTTCTTAGTCACCTGTCAAATAGTTCATAATTCTTCTAGTCAATCTTGCAAACATATGTAGAATGCTGGCAAAGGCAGTTACATTGTTGAAGGAAGATGATGACAATGAAGTGGATGAAGTAGAAGGAAAGAAAGAGAGTAACAATATCACCATGCTAAAGACGTTAAAAGCCCCAATGCAATTGTTATAGGTGATTAAATAAATATAAAATGCTATTTTTTTATATTGAATTATACTTTATGCATTTTCTCTAATCGAATTTTTTTAATATATTTTGTAGGTATGGGCATACTCAAGAATGGCCATAGGAATGTGCCCAATATGAAATCCAAATAATCCAAATTGAATTTCCATTATTTAAGATGTGGGAGGCATGCTTAGATGGAAGTTTCAAAGTTACTATGATTCAACAAATTAAACAAGAGTTAAATAATTTTCTAGAGGATGGGGTAATTGTTGTTCAAACTTTAATAATTAAAAATTATTGTTATATATTATGTTTTTATTCTTATATCACCAAGTTGATTATTGTAGTTTAATTGGCAACCGTATGCTAGTTATAGAAAAAAGTTCTTGTCTCAAGTCTCTATGAAGCTCGTAAGCTATTTACTTCATACACTCCTTATTTATTATTGGATTATGGAAAGACATTGCGTAGGACGTATTATGACACAGTTTAGACTTAGACAAGTACTTATCTCTCCTCTGATTTGTATGAGTGTAAGTTGGGTAAAACGTGTATAGTGGACGGTTTGGAATTGTAGCAAATATGATAATACTATTAAAGATTTATGGAATCGAAAGAGAGAAACTGTTCTACATGGTAAAAAAAGATACCTCTCCGATTCATCGCAAACCATACCTCCTTTGTATGGATTAAATACAATTCTATATATTGGAGGATTGATAAGAGAAGCTACCAAGCAAAGAGAATAAAAAAATATATAAGTCGGAAAAGATGAAAAAGGAGGAAAAGAAGAAGGGAAAGAAAAAGAGAGAAAAAGGAAAAAGAAAAGGAAAATAAGTTTCATAAAGGAGAAACACTTAAAGAAGATTACAAAACAAATCATATAAGTATATAATTTTCAAATTTTTATCAATTTGTCTAACTTATTAATATGTGCTGTTCTAGTTTTTTTTTTTTATGATTGACTTTTTGGAATTAGTGGAAAGATTATGGCATTGTGCTAGTAAAAGGAATATTGAAATGAATGAATTCGGTGTTCGTTAGCAAGAGAAGATTAGTGGATTTAAAGTTGTACAAACCTCTTCATTTGTAAATTATAAATATGAAGAACCATCTAGCTCTCAATCATCTATGGATAAAAAGAGGTATTGGCTATTATAAAATTTTAATGTTCAGCTATTTATAATGTATAATTTGTTATCTAATATTCATTATTGAAAAATAGTTTTTGAAGAAAACTAAAAAACGAACGTTGAAAGGGAAGGCACCATTAGATAGTGCCTCTCTAATTGCAAAGCTATGATTCATCAATTATCCCTTTGGGAAGTCCTCTTAGGTCACCATCTCCTGCATCTAAATTTACATCTCCACGGAATCCACCAATTAAAGTTAATTACTCCAACCCCTCAATAGAGCATGCTTACACCTAACACACGAATCTCAGATATAAGGATGCTAATCTCTAGAATTAAACGTCTAAATCAAGAAAGAAAGCTTCCAAGAACGTTCGATGATTATGAGCATGGTATCATTCATATTGTGTAAAATCTAACTGAGAATGAACGTACAGTTCTCGACGGCTTTATGGGATTCTATGAGAAAAGTGAGTAAGCTTACTTAATTATCTTTTATTGAGTTATTCATTGTATCACTCACTTATCTCAATTTCTTTTAATAGGAAATATTAACTAGATGTGTATTGTACTATGGTGTCACCTGAAGATATGAAAGCAACTCTTAAAAATGAGATATGGTTGGATACAAATATTATGTGTTCTTGGTTTGAAGTGATTATGGAGCTATTTTCCAATGCATATTTTCTTGATCTAGTCTTTACAGTTTCTTTACGTAATTTAAGTTTCCTTTACATAACAATTGAATCATTATTTGATATAATATTTTATTACAGAGTTGGTTCCTTGCAAAAAATTTGGAGTCATTTTGTGAACATGTGTTTGGTTTGGATGGACGTAAAGTATGGGAGGCACAAGAGAAAAAGACTCTCATCTTTATTTTTTGGAAAGGGCATTCATCTTCAACAAAATGGATATGACTATGACATTTTTTGCTTTACTATTTGCCAAACATTGTGCTTAAAGACAAGAAATTAATTTTACTTCAAATGACATTTTTTTTATTATAGGTGTAAAGTTATTGAAGATATTTTTGCAAAAAGTTGGGAAATGAACAGTTATAGACTAAATATTTATCCATCCACTTAGTAGTTTCGAAGTTAACCAAATTTTGTAACAACTTGCAGAGAAATTTTGTAAAAACTTGTACTAAAATTTGTGAATGAGATACATACTTTAATAAAAGGTAAATTTCTCTTTATGTGAATTATGTGAATGAGAACTATTCATCATGACTAGTATGTGAATTATGTGAATGAGAAGCTTGTGATGCTAAATGTGAAGAAGTTTGTTAATGAGAAGCATGTGAAGTTGAATGTGAAGATGTTAATTATGTGAAGAACAATTAGGTGAATGAAATCAAATTTAACATTTGAAGATTGGAGTCTTTAGTCTGTAGAAATATGTTTATGTAACATTTGAAGCTAAGTATGATCTGAACACTTGAACCGTGAAGAGGATTCAGATCTCAATATGTTGAAAGAAGCTAGTGTTGCATGTTTTCTCTTATTGCTTGAGCTAAGGTGTTCTCACTTGAGTGGGAGATTGTTCTGTTTGGGCATGTGTCAAGCTCATGCATTAAGAAGCAATGCTATCATCTCTATTTTGACTTAGAAAAGATGCTAGTATTGCTTCCTAAAGCATAAAAGTGATACTAGCATCGCTTTACCCTTACGCTCTCCCGAGATAGAAGGTAAGTGACAAACAACGCTAGCATCTTTCAACATATTAGGATGTGACGATAGCGTCGCTCCTTTGAATCCTCTTTAAGGTTTAGTGTTTGGAAATCATACTCGACTTCAGCTATTACATAAACATTCCACAATAAACTTAACATACTACTCAGCTCGCAACTTCAACTTCACATACTTTTCATTCACATTCTTCTCAATAATTGTTACAAATTGACATTCACATACTTCTCATTCACAATGTTCACATACTCTACAAGGTTCAGGTGTTCAAAAAGTGCATACACAGCTTCAGCTATTACATTTAAAACATTCCACTCAAGGACAGATTCTCATTTACATAATGTTAAAACATTAATTCTCAATTTCACATAAAGAGAAATTTACCTTTCATTGAAATGAAATTTTTACAAATATAATACAAATTATAAAAAAACAATGAAAATGATGAATAGGTAGGTTTTGGGAAGGTTGAATCGGTGGGTTTTCAAACTGTTTGTAACATTTTGATCTCAATTAAGCATATTTAGCGACTAATTAAGTTATTAGCTAATTAGCTAATTAATGTGGATTTTATCTAAACAGTGATGTTTAATATTTCATTAGGCTTGACTTAGTTAATCTTGGCTCATTGAGGCTAGTGGATTATGTTCAGGTCATGGATAGGTAGCTTGGTTGATTTTAACCTTAACTAGGTAGATGAAACCCCTTTTTTAAAATTTCAGATTTCGTGGTTTTACTTCATTCATGCATTATATTGATATCATCGCATTTGTCTTGTTGAGCTCATCAACTTTTGTATTTGACTTGAATGTATTCGACTCTATTTGAATTAGTTGGACCCTCATTTGACTTAAATTAAAAATACATTAAGAATTATGGATTTTCTTATAAACCCAAAAAAGTAGGATATAAAAGGAGCCAAACTCACTTCAGTTGATCTCTTCTCTTCTCCTCGTTACTCTTTCTGCTCTAGAACTCTTCTTCCATTTCTCTTGCTCTTCATCAAAATGAACAAGTGGAGTTTGCATGCATGATTTCATGCACCCACTCTCTTATCTCACCTTTTCTCTACCTCCCTTTTTTTCCTAGAATAGAAGATAGAGGTTCACATCTCTTTCTATAGCTCTCTAACAATTCCTAAGGTAAGATCCCCTACTCATTTACAAAATTCTTAGGTTAATTGAGTCAAGGAGACCTTTATTTCAAACATGCACTCATCTTCTTTTGTCTTCTTAACATGCATGTCATTTTAGGGTCAAGTACAGTGGGTTCTCCTTTTATATTGAGCCAAAAGGAGTAGTGAGTTGAAAGTTTAAACTAAGGTAAGTATAAGTTAATTAAAGTAAATGCATGTTGGTATTTTATGAATCTTATAAGTCTATTTCATCTTTAATGTGCATTCAACCCTATGTTTTCATTCTTTTAAGTTCTAGTGCATGATGAGATCCTCTTCATGAATGATGAAATGTAAACTTGGAATTGTAAAATGATTGAATGGAGTAAGGATACCATAGTGGAAACTAAGTTGAAAAGTTTCTGTAAGTGCACTGAACCTTGTACCGAATCAGTTTCAAAAGACTTGAAGCTTACGGCTAAGCCGTAAGCATGTTACGGGTCAAAATCCAAAGAGCCAAAAACTGCATTTTTCTTTACGGCTAAGCCGTAGCCCAGCCGTAGACACCATACGACTAAGCCGTAGGCTATTCTACGGTTTAGCCATAGGTATGAGTGAACATGACTGAAAATATGGCTTAGTCGTAGTGTAACTTACAGCTAAGCCATAGGCAACCCATGGCTAAATCGTAAGCAATACACGGCTAAGCCGAATTAACCATGAAACTCTAGGTTCAATTAGGGACATTTTAAAGACTTTGTAGGACCTTAGTTCTTGGATCCCTTTACTTTATTTATTAGCCCAATGGAATAATTAAGCACCATGAAGGGTCTTGAGGGCTGAGATTCTTTCATGGGGTGTTATCCATTTGTTTAACACCTCCACATGGGTGTTGGTTTAAGGGACTTCGATACACATTCACTACACAATATGACAACCAAAAGAGACAACCATGTATTGGATAACTTAAAACTACATCATCATGCACAGTTAGAAACAATGAATAACTATATTAGGGTTGGTTTGTAAATTACCTTGATTCTATCACTTTTAATTGCATAACATGTTGGATTATCATTATTGCCTTCTATTATTGGAATGATTTTGGATTAAAATGCTCATAGTATGAATTGAAATGCTCATAGTATGCATTAATTCTATTTGAAATGTTTATTGATATACACTTCCTTGTTCTCAACGTTGAATTAAGTGAGAATGAATTGAATGTAAATTGAACATATAATGTATGGTTTTGATTGATATGAATTGCATGATTTACTCAAATTCAATTACATGAAGCGAAATGGTCTGGCTCTACTCAGCTTCAACCTTCTGATACCTGGCGGGGTTGACTTTAGTATAGTAAATGAAATTGTACCACTACTATGTGCCTTTGGAACTTCCAGATTCCATGTACGTAGGAACCCAAATGTTCCTTTGGCTAGGACGTTGGTGTTTCCAATGCAAAAATCCCTAGAGGGAGGATTTACAAAATGTAGCAGCTACATAGTCATGTATTTCCCTTATTGATTCTTATATCATGCTTTTTTTCAATGCACAACATGCTTAGAATGCTAAATTGACCTCTATTAAACAATTATCATTAATTCTTTTAGATACAATGCATATTACTTATGCTCACATTTTGCTGAATAGTCTTATTCACTCATTATCTTATGGTGTTATAGGCTTAGGTCCCTCTCCCGATCTTATGAAGATCGAGGAGACTTCAGAGGAGGTCTTTGAGGTCCCATTAGGCCTAGATGAGTGGACAGTAAACACACTCTGATTAGTCCACTTACAGAGCATGTCACGAACATCCTCAAGCCTTTGTTTTGGGGTTGTGAATGCATTAGGGTTCATGACTTGCATTGGTTTTATTATATCATGCATAGTTGATGATCCCTTGTATTTTGAGACTTTGTAAATCTTTCTTATTGTTTATAAACTTTCCTTCCTTTTTGTAAAGACATGTCTCCTTACAACTCTTATATATAACATATCATATAGATATGTATTATCTTTTGTTAGTTTGGTATTATGGCATCTTTTTTCATGAAATGGTATCTTGGAACTAGTGTACCTTTGAGGAAAATCTTATTATGATATTGACAGGCTTCCGCAATTGAATGCTTGGACTGATATCTGTTAAAAGCACCTCACACGAGTAAGTATATGAATATCCCTTATGTACCTCCATCTTGACCCTGGTCCAGATGTGAATAACACAGAAGTACTCATGTCACATCTTGGGATTACTTTAAAACCCATGATCCTTGGTCTCAGGTTGTGACACTATTGAAAGGGTGGGTTTTGGTAGTTTTCCTTGTTATGTCCTCTCTATTTAAATTTGATCATGTAACTACTCAGCGGTTTTGAAACAACCCCCTATTCAAATTCTAACTTTCTTTGCCCTTCTCGGTTGTCTCAAAGAAAATGGAGGTAAAATCCTTTCAATGCTTGTATACTCTCACCATTTGTTATCACGTGTTGCACGGATGACTTAATTATATGTAGTTTTATATATAGTTGTTTGATACCAAATTTCACAAAAGTCATATGGATTTATGAATTATAGCTAATGCATGTGAACATAGAATTCCAAGAATTTGCCATTTACGACATCTAGAAGTACCATGTTAATATGGACAACATCTACATACTTCACGGACTGTACTTGAAATTTTATTAGTCTTGGAAATCGAATCCACAAATGACAAGCTTCTTTCGATTCTAACTCAGGACCCTCTCCACATATGGTGTTAATCAACTGACAACAATTTGCAATTCACCATTTCATTTTTTAAAAAATTCTATCAACTTGCATCTTATCTTTTCAATTTGCTTGACAATGGGAAACACTCTTGTATCTTTCAACATGTTATTCATACATTCAACAAATTACTAGTAAGCATTTCAAACCACCTTCCTTCAACAAATGCATTAACCCAATATTTGCTACCAAATCCGTTAATATAATTGTACGCTTCAAGATTAATTGCCCTTATATCTTGCATATAATATATGCTTCATATTCACATTGTCTATATACCTTTGTTGCACATTAAAATTTCATAAAAATTGTGGGATCATTGAACTTTGCCTTAATGTTTCCAACAAGACAACGACAATAGTAACAATGATGTGCACTTGGAACAAAATTTTCGAGTGTAGGACGAGTCCTTTTTGTCTATTAGATACAATAGTCAAATTTATTAGCTCACTAAGAGATACTATCAAATTAGCAAGAAACCACTCACAACTATCACATCACTTTGCTTCTACAAATCCAAATGCAATAGGAAAAAGTTTTTTAATTTGAATCGAATGTGAAGCCACAAGTAAAACTCTTAGATATTTACCACGAAGATGTGATCTATCAACCACAACATTATGCCTTAAATATGAGTTAAACGATTGGACACACACTCCAAATGTCCAATAAAATCTTTTGAATCTATCTTCTTCATCAGTTTCGATATTAGTCACACTACTTGGGTTCTTTACTTTTAATTGAAAGTAATAGGGTGGAAGTGTCCGATATGAATCTTCATATGAACTACAAACTATACGAAGTGCAATCTCTTTTACCATATGTGCCTTTCAATAAGAAATTATGAATCCAAACTCCATTTGATAGTCATTCATGATTTCTTTCAGTTTAAAATTATTGTTTAACCAAAGTTTTTTTAAACTGTACTCTGCAATTAGCTTTGATGAAGCTTGTCGATGTGTCGTGCCCACATAGGCTTCAAACAATAGTGAGTTGGATTATATGTACAAATTTTGAATCGTGGACCACTTTTAACAATAGATGCATGAATACGCCATGGACGATTTTGATCTATGCAACATGTAGTTACCTTTGCCTTATTTGTCTTTATATGATGAAGTGCGAAGTTGTTATAAATTGAAATTACTTCAAAGTTGTTATAAATTGAAATTTTGGCTAAAGAATTTTTAAAAATTTCACATTTGGAGAACTCATGACTTATCCACATCTCACCAGCAGAATTGTGTCCAATGTTTGTGACAAACTCTTCCGGACTCATAGTACTTCAAACATAACAATCGACTTTTGAGATGACTAATGAGGAACTTTAACTTCACTGGACTTTTCATTTGAATGATGTCATGCCGAAACCTGAAAATTTGGAATTAGGGTGGATCGTAAGCACGGCACACGTAACTTGTGGCAATCCGTGCCATGTCAAGACACATACGAACTATCACAAGGGTGATTTTATGGGTGCATATGAGGAAGATCCATAAATATGTAACAATCATTTTGAATAATTAAGTGGAAACTTGGAGAATTCACTTGTATATATATAATAGTCACTAATAAAACCCCATTCATTCATTAATATAATTCAAAGTTTGTTAATTAAACGATCCACAAGCACACAATATACAGACAATAGATAAACATATACAAAACTCAAAATAACATATCCATCATTCCATGGCTCCAAAATAGCATAACAGTGATGGCATGATCTACTCTTTATGCAATTCAAAAGAAATCCTTATGATGCGCTGTGTCGGATGATTAGTAAAAGACATCATCCTTATTCCACTCATCTACACCCCGAGGTAACATTGGAGTTCCCTCCGGGGCTGCATTGATTGTCGTGCCGCCATTGGGTTCTGTACCTACAACACTAAGGGTAGCACTGTTAACACGACGGTTAAGCAAATATAAGAATATATAAGACTATCATGATATATTAATTAAATTGAAAAAACATGTTGATTAAAAGAGAGTAATAATAGAAATTAGGCACGTTGTGCATGTGAATAAGTATAAGTAATGAATCATAAATGGAAATACAAAAACATGCCTATCTTTTCTCTAAAAATAGAACATATCGTATGGTGGGAAATCACTAGCGGTCAGACTAAGACCATCTAGCTACCCTAAGAGCGCCGACTAACTCTTCATAAAGCAACTGCAGTAGGTAACATATAAAATACCCTCATTTAGTCTCGTTGAACCTTTTATGGGTACAAGCTAAGTGGTACCGACTCAATGTCTCAAGACTGATCAGAAATTCATATTTTCATGCTTATCTTAAGTAACGATTAACTCATTCTTATACAGAAGCATATATCGGTCTAAAGATTGTATTCAATCAATAAAAGTCAGAATTAAACAGAGTAACTAATAATCAAACAATGTATAATTAAATGAGTTAATATAGCTCAAACTCTCTCAACCCGAGTTACCCCAATCTTGGCTCACGGGCTCACGCTCAATAGAATTTCCGTCTTTAATCTTGCCTAAAGGTTCACTAGGAAGAATGGGTACATGATTAAATCATGTTGAGGGCTAGGTTACTTAAATAATAGGAATGCAGTTGAATTGAGATGCTAACAAGGATATTTACTAGCCAACCCTATGCTAAGATAATCTATGTTTCTGTAGTCATTCAGTAGAGTATATTCATAAAAAGTCCGATGTCAATGTGTTACCAAAATCTTAGTGTTACATTATATAGGTGATGAATACCACTTCTTATGCCAACATCCATGATGTGACATTGGGAAATAATTGGAAAATCAAGAGGGAATGGGTGACAACTCAGCACTTTTCTTTCTTAGTATTTAACTTCCATTGGGCTAATTGTTTAAGGTGAAGACACCAATGCTAAGGCCTTACATGGTCTTTACATATTTTTAATTTTGCCTAAGTTTTCTATGTTTCTACGGCTTAGTTGTGGATAGGCTATGGCTTAGCCATGGTTCACAAAATCCTCCCAGTTATGGTTCAGCCATATTTTAGCCTACTGCTTATCCGTAGGTAGCCTACAATTTGGCTACAGCTTAGTCGTAGTATATTTCATGGCTTAGCCATGAGGTTAACTATAGAAGAAAGTTTTGACTTGTCTATTTTGTCAGGTTTTGGGTCTCTGGAATGCTAGCCATAGAATAGCTTACGGCTTAGCCATAAGCTTCAGATTTTCTAAAGCTATTTCTAAAATAGAAGTTCAGTACATAACTTTTCCAACTTGGTTTCACTATGGTTTTCTCCATTCCAATCTATCATTTTACATTCTCTGGTTCACATTTCATCATAATTGGGTTCTCCTTCACCTAACTCCATCATTCATTCTTAAATTACATTCACTACCTCATAAACATCTTACATTTTTGAAATTAGGTGTAAAAGAGCTGTAACTTAACATTGACAAGGAGTTCTTCAGAATCAACATATGAAAACATGCTTGTAGCCAAATATACTTTCATACTTGCCTTATCCCAATGCTTTGCCCCAAAACAAGCTTCTCATTTGGTTTGATGGTGAAGGCCTCAATAGAAGATGCCCCTACTACATGCAAAAGGAGAAATTGGTCTGGGATGAATGCAGGTTGCATAATTGAGTTTCCTTGACTTTATGGAACCCAAATATTTAAAATGGTGTTAGAATCCTTGCCTTGGAGAGCTGTAGAGAAGAAGATGAAGAAGGAGATGAAGAATTGGAGGTTTTTAAAGAAGGAGAAACACACAAAGAGAAAGAAAAGGAGGATGAAACCTATTCCTCTTGCATGCAAGGCTCCAAGAGCTTGAGCTGATGAGATAAAGAGTGAGAGGGAAGGAAGGAGATGGAGCTTCAGTAGAGATTAGAGAATGATGAGGAAATGAGGTGGTTAAGTTAGTTTTAAATCCTACTTTTCTGGAAATAACAAGCAAGTCCACTAGGTTTTATAGGTTTTACAATTTGAGTCAGTTGGACTTCAATTGGGCCAAGATGGATCTAAATTGAGCTGAGCCAAACATGAAAAATGACCCACAACATGAAATGCACTTGATGTAATTAATACGATGCCTTAATGATGCAAAACCATGCAACTCTAAATTACGAGAAGGTCTTGGCCATCCAAGTAAGGTTTGTACCTAACCCAACTATCTATCGATGATCTCAAACCCAAGAGATTTGAGTTAAGTTACTCTAAATTATTGGTTCATTAGAGTAAAACAAGATTAATTATAGTAAATTAGGATTAGTTTGGGTTTGGACTTTACAAACGTTAAGGAGCATTAACTTTAATTGAGTCTTCCAATGTAATGCTTGAACTAAACCGGAAGCTCATTCTCATATTTCTAATGGCTGTGTTAGAAATGTCATCATCACTTTCCCAAATATTTCCACCCA
The DNA here is from genome assembly GCA_037013555.1 of Sextonia rubra. Taxonomy (NCBI): domain Eukaryota; kingdom Viridiplantae; phylum Streptophyta; class Magnoliopsida; order Laurales; family Lauraceae; genus Sextonia; species Sextonia rubra. The sequence continues at coordinate 75,860,828 of JASUAD010000001.1, forward strand.
CATGCATATCTTCATCATTCTCCTAGTTACAACCAAGGTCTCTAGTTGCATGATTTAATTAAATGTTGCTTTGACTTCTCCTTTTGATGAAAAGCAAATGTCATTATCATTGCTAAGATTAATACTTTGATATTGATTATTTCCTCAAGTCACAGTTGAGACTAAGACATTTCCTTTATCTTTATGAACACCAATACTTGTAGAAGATAATTTCTCTTCATATGAGTGATTTATAGCCTTCATTTGTACCCTTAATGAGAAAATAAAACTAAATTAGTCTTGAATTAAATAAAACCACATAAGCTAATGAATTCAATTATGAACCAAATTCTTACCTTGATTGCTTTCCAATATTATCATTAGCTTTTGAATCTCCTCTACCAATGCACAAATAAATTCCATTCATGTTATCTTTACATAATGAAAAAATACACTTGATTTCATTATCATCTTCAATGCTAATAAATGAAAACACATGGCCATTGTTATGTAGATAATCACTACTTATCTTCTTCTTTGTAGATGTCTCCCAATTTGATGCTTTGAAAGAAATGTTAATGAGATTGGTAAATGTTATATCTCTTTCAACTAACCTAATTTCTGTTTAGCCCATTTGTAAATAGGATGAATAATGTCAAATTTGAGTTCACCATCATAATGGAATATAAATATTATCTTGCCATTTGAACTCCTTTTTATAATCAAAGAATATTAGTATAGATTCAAATGCTTAATAAAATGGATTTAATAACTATTGTAAGATGCTATACATCGTCATCATCATCATCATCAAAGCCATATCCCAGCCATGTTCGGGGTGGCTACATGAATTCTGTTTCTCCATTACATTCTATTTTGAGCCAAATTCTTAGATAAGTTAAGCTTCTTCAAATCCGATTTAATGACCTCCACCAATATTTTCTTTGGCCTACCCCTACCTTTTGATGGGTCATTTACATGGATAGCCAAACTTTTTCTCATCCATGCCATCACCGGCCTACGCTCAACATGCCCCAACCATCTTAAATGGGTTTTTATAATCTTATCCTCTATTGATGCTACCCCTAAATGTTCTTGAAAGCGTTCATTTCTAATTTTGTCTTTTCCAATTTTACAACACATCCGCGTAAGCATTCTCATCTTCGCCACATCCATTTTACGTATATGCATTTCTTAATTGGCCAACATTCTAGTCCATATGTCAGAGCTTGTCTAACCACTGTTCTGTAAAATTTCCCTTTGATTTTGTTGGTATTCGTCTATCGCAAAGCACTTCAAAAGCTAGTCTCCACTTCAGCCATCCAATTTTTATACTATGTTCAACATCTTTGTCAATCTCCCCATCCTTACTAATCATCGAGCCCAAATATCGAAAATAACCTCTACGTGGTATCTCATGGGTTTTAATTTTGACAATGGTTTTAACACTTCGTATATGTCCACTGAAGTTGCAATCCATATGTTGTCTTTGTACGACTTATCTTAAAGCATCTAGATTCTAATGCCACCCACCATCTCTTGAGTTTTGTATTTACACCATCATTTGATTCATCCACCAATACTATATCATTTGGAAACAACATATACCATGGTACTTCTTCTTGAATGTGTGCAGTTGACTCATCTATAATCCATGCAAAGAGGTCAGGGCTTAAGGCTGATCCTTGATGCAAACTTATAGTCATGGAGAATCCACCAGTTTCTCCACATGTAAGATGCTATACATGCTATTCAATAATATGAAACTTAGATGAGAAAAGCCTTTAATAATACAATGACACATTGGATTAAAAACCACTCTTACAATAAGAAGACCCAAACCTAACCTTTTCCTTTAGTTAAAGAACTAAACCATAAACCATGATAGTGCACCAACCTGATTAATGAAGCCAACTACCTCACCACTTGGATTACAGTAAGGAAGACAAAGTGCTGCCAATAGGAGATCATGACCAAAAGAGCATTTGAACCAAAAGAGGACAACGAAAAAGGGAATCGAAAAGGTGGAAGAAAAGGTTCCTCAAATAGGGTCCTAATATATAAAAGGATATGATGCCAGCATCTCTTATTGAAAATCCTAAAAAAATGAAAAAGGAGTGACACTAGAGTCGCTTCATTGCTATTTCCTATTAAGCATAAGAATAAAGTGAATGAAAGGTGAGGACTACAAGAACGGGTAATTTTTGTTTGGTTTTTCCATTTGGCAAAAGAGACGAGAGAACATAAGCCTAATGGGTGGGACCCTTTTTCTTGTTAAATGGAAAAGTGCAACAAATACCCTATCTTTATAGTCCCTAACTTCATTCACTCTATTCTCATGCTTAACAGGAAAATGGGCTGCAAATCCCTTGTTTGTGTGCTGTCTTAAGCAAAGGCTGCCCTTTTTCTATGGATTATACTCTTTTGAAAGTGCTCCCAACTATTAAAGCTTCAACAGAACAATTGTTAAAGGTTTTTCAAAGCTTTTACTAGCATTTTAAGTTATATATAAAAAGTAGCAAATGAAAGTTTATTTTTCTTGTCTTGTCATATAGATGGGCGACACTAGCCTCGTTTGACATTTTACTAGCCAAATTCCTAGGTTAAGGTCACCCATTGGCCTTGCCATCCAATATGGTGTAATACTAAGGTCCCTAATGTCAATGTTCTATTTCAACCTTGGATTTAAATTTGCAAACACCAAGTACCCTAGGCCAACATTCTTAGATTAGCATGTGATTGACCAATTGATCAGGTAGTGGTAATAGCTAGATGTTAGCTTATCATTACCTATGTAGTTAATTAAGTCCATTATGCTTTGTTTAGCATCTAGGGGTTCCATTGCTAAGATCCCAAATTCGGTCCAATTCCACCTAAATATCCTGGGTTCTCATGGTTGCTTTGTGGTCGACCTTGAGGACCATCATCGTTATCACAGTTGGTCATGGTTGATTGACCAAATTGAATTGGTATCTAAAAACCTCTCAATTAATCAAGTCACAAGGGTACCTCGGTTGAACGTGGAAGGTTGCGATCACTCTACGGGTGGTCTCAGTGTCATGCCCCAAATTTTTATTTTGGGTCATAGTAGTGTGTCGGGTTTGAGTTGGGTTAAAAGGAGTTATATGGGCTGAGTATACACTTTTGGGCCTTGGGTTTATGTTATTTGAACCTTTTAGGCAAATATAATCTTTTTGGAATTTCGTAAAACTTACTAGAAAGTAGGGAGCCCTTCTTTGTAATTTAGAAAAACCTCCTCTCAATATAAACCCTTAGGCTTTTCCCCATTCTCCCATCTTCTTCCTTTCGTCTTCAACTAAGCCCTAGAAGTTCTCCGGGGGGAAACCAAGGCCTGATCTTCAGATTTGCTTTTAATTTCGCATTCCAGACAAGTGGATAACGGCAAAAAATATCTTCTTGGTTGCTTTGTTTAATCATATGTTCTAAACATGATTTATTTTTTTGGTTTAATGTTTTGGGTTAAAAGATTAGTAGTGAAGATTGATTTTGATTGAAACCAAATAAGTACATATGATTCCGGGTTTAATGTCTTTGAATCAAAATTTGATTTATATATTATTTATATATTAAAAAAAAGGAATCGCCAGCAGCAGTGCTGCCTGGCATGCATAGGCAACATTACGGCTTGCGCATGCCAGGCAGCATGGCTACCTGGCATGCCCAGGCAGTGGGCCTGCTGCCTGAGCCGGCTAGGCAGTGACCTGGCCTGGCTGAGCTGGGCCGGTTGCCTAGCAGGCCCTGGTGGTGGGTCTGGACCGAGTCAGCCCAGTTTAAATATATATATATAAATAAAAATTATTAGAATTTTAGAATATTAATTATAATGTTTAGAGGGTTATAGTTTGGTTAATGGTTCTAGTATGCTAATAGAGATTTGATTCTATTAAATTAATTTTAATTCGATGTTATTAGAAATTTAGCTTGGATTATTTATAAATTTCATTGAGAATTATGTAATTTTGATTAATATTTATTTAGATTAATTTGAAATTAACTAAGATGTATTAGGTAATTATTAAATCTTAATTAGATTGGATTTATAATTCTAATTTGGATTTTTAATTTGAGTTAGATTTTGAACTGGGGTCTGAGATTTGTACCTTTTGTTTTATATAAAATAATAAGGTGTACTTATACACAATAATGATATTTAAGGAATTAATTATTCCCTTTTCCCTTTTGATCATGACTTGATTTAACTTTGGATTTAGAAGTTGAACATCTTTTACCCAATTTGTAAAACACATTAAATATACATAATTGGATTAGATGAATCATGTGTTTTTAGAAAGGTTAGTTGAATGTTCACATGAGAATTGGACTAAACGCAGAATGGAAATGTGAGATTCGGGATGCACCACATGATAGACACTAAAAGTAGGATATCGGCATCGTGGACTCACATTTCCATTGTGATAGAGGGTTGGTCCTCTTGTGTATATTTAACCAACTATGACTGTTAGGTGGTTTAGTGCTTACCCTCAGAGAACTTAAATTGACATACATTCATAATACACTTTCAAATTTAAAAGTCTAAATATTCAAATTGATATTGGTTTGAATATTGGGATTAAGGGTGTCATATCATGGTTCATTCCGCATCGATATACGGATGTATTATAAATATGTATATTTATATATATATCTGACCAACTGCAGTTCAGAGGACATATGCCATCAGGTCAGTGTGTACTATGGATTATAGCACACAGCTGCGCCTTTTGTTATATTTTATTGGGAAATACTCGTTTCTATATATTTATTTACGGGAATACCCGTTTCTGTATATTTATCTGCAGGAATACCTGTTTCTATATATTTATCTACAAGAATACCCATTTCTTCTTATTTGTCTGCGGGAATACCCGTTTCTACTATCTATATACGGGAATACCCGTTTCTGGTATATAGTATCTGCGGGGATACCCGTTTTTGTGCATTCATGCCATTGGGGTTTGCATCTGATATATTTTTGGTCTTAATGAATATTATGTTTAATTCAGTTGATTAATTCATTACTTGCAGTTTAGCCTCTTGCCAGATTATGTAAATCTGACCTACTACTTTTGGTGTCTAGGTTTCGTTACCGGTGCCGAATCGGAGGGTTAGGCGACGTAGGAAATTCCGCCAGATGGTGGACTTGTTAAGTGGAGCACCGATGACATCATCTGAGGTGTACTAGTGTGGTGTAGAGATCGAAAACTCTAGATTATGTAATAAGGACATGTTTGGGCCATTAGTTTATTAAATTAAATTTATTTGTTTTGAAATTATAACTTTAATTATTATGCTTCGAAGTACTTGACTTTGATTTTATTATTAATGAGATTTGTTACATGATTGTTATATGATATTCATCTGCGATGAGTATGGATTTCAGTTCCGTGTGTGATTATGGTTGCTTGATCACCAAGCATAGCCTCACGAAGGACTTTGATCCACCCGAAATTAGGGCCCATATTGTTTATGTTAGAAAAATTTTAATTGGCCCCAATTATCACACCCCTGAAATTGGGTTTGGATCCGGCCCAGTTTTGGGGGTGTGACAGATGATATCAGAGATAAGTTAAGTTCTAGAAGTTATAAAAGATGCTAGAATATAGGTCTGATGTGAGGATTAGAAACTTTAAGTGGGGGCAATGGGGTTTTGATGCGTATAATTGTATACGAACTTTAGTATAGTTAGAGGTTATAGGAGTTTGTTACCCTTTGTATTTTTGGTCGTTTAGTCTTTAACAAACAGTTGTTTTGCAGACATGGCACCTGAACAAGGAAAACGAAACCTAACCAATCTAGAATTGGAGTTGGGTGAGCCTAGCGGTACCTCAAATGATCCGAAATAGACTCTGCTTCTAACTATGTTAGCTCATCAGCAACGTCAGGATTAACAGATACCACAGTTGTTGGAGGTTGTGCAGAGAATGAATCAACCTCATGCGACGCATGTAACTCAGCCACCGATAACGCCGCAATCAATGCCTATGGTACGACCTCAAGTAATGGATCAAGCTGCATTTCAAATTGGTGTATTTAAGGCTTTGTAGAGGATTGAGCAGCCTTAGGTTATTGTTGCCCCTAGACCCCATGATCCAAATGATATCTTTGAGAAGTTTAAGAAGAGGGGTTCGTCGGAGTTCAACAGGGGAGAAAATCCAATGGTGGCCGAAGAATTTCTCATCCAGGTTGAAAAGATATTTGAGAACCTAACCTACACAGGGGTACAGAAGGTTAAGTTGGCACCTTCCATGTTTTGAGATGTGGCAGATAGGTGGTGGACTACAGTAAAAGAAACATATGAGGGGATCGCCGAAGAGGTGGCTTGGACTACTTTTCGTAATCAGTTTCGTGAGAAATATGTACCGGAGCATGTTCACTTTCAAAAGCGATAAGAGTTTGATAAATTGAAGCAAGGGAATTTGTTTATTTAGGAGTATGAGCTGCAGTTTACCCATCTCTCTCATTTCGCACCAACTCTCATCACTCAAGAAAGCGAAAGGATTCAACGGTTTCTCGATGGCCTTCGACCAGATATACTCCTTCATGCCAATTCACAAGTTCTGAATACTTACCAAGAATATTTGGATAAGGCATATTGGGCCGAGGAGGTGATTGGGCGCATGGCCCCTACTAGCCAACCCAAGCAGAAAGTTGCTCCATCTCTGGCCCCACAGCACCAATTCAAAAAGCAAAAGAGGGAGTCTTTTGGCATTTGTGGCAATAATCACTCTACATCTAAGTGTTGGAGACAAACAGGGGGGTGCTTTTACTGTGGCGACACTGGTCATCAGGCCAAGGATTGCCCTAAGAAGAAATGTCAGCAGTATGGGTAGACATCTGCATAGGAATTTCCTATTCAAGCACAGCTGCTAAGACAGATAGCACCAACTTCCCCGCAGCAGCAACGACCCCAGGCACCGCAGCAACAGATGCAGTTGTACCGACCTCCCCAGTAGCCCTGACCTCAGAAAGGACCTCAGTGACCACCAGAGCCTAACAGACAGCAATCAAGGCCACAATAGGTAGGCAGAGTGTATGCCATGACCCAGGAGCAAGCTGATGCTGCAGAGAACATTGTGGAAGGTATTATTTCTATTTGTGATAGTCATGCTAAAACTTTATTTGATCCCGGTTCTACGCATTCCTATATTTCTCCTAGTTGTGCGTTGAAGATTGGTGTTAGAGCAGCTGAGCTACCTTTTGATTTAATTGTGGTTACCCTAGTGGGTAAAAAGGTTAGATGTTTGAAATACTACCCTAATTGCAAATTGGTGTTAAGTGGAGTTGTGTTTGAGGCTAATTTGATAATATTGATGATGAATGACTTTGATGCCATTTTAGGTATGCATTCACTTGCTACTCCGTGTGCCGTGATGGACTGTCGTGCTAAGATAGTTAAGTTAACAGTTAATGATGGCACCAAGGTGCAATTTGTGGGATCTAAGAAAAAGGTTGTTACTCATGTGATCTCAGTTATTGAGGCTATGGAGTTTTTGATGAAAGGTTTTGAAAGATATATAGCGTTTATCATGGAGGATAAACAGACTAAAATGGTGGAGGAGATACCAGTGGTGTCTGAGTTTCCGGATGTTTTTCCTGATGATATTCCCAAATTGCGGCCGGTCCGTGAGATTGACTTTGTAATTGAGCTTGTGCCGGGCACAGCTATGATCTCGAAAGCCCCTTATAGAATGGCCCTAGTTGAGTTGAGAGAACTCAAGGAGCAATTGCAGGAGCTGTTGAACAAGGGTTTTATTAGACCGAATGTCTCTCCATGGGGGGCTGCAGTATTATTTGTGAAGAAAAAGGATGGTTCTATGAGAATGTGTATTGATTTTAGACAACTAAATCAAGTGACCATTAAGAACAAGTATCCTTTACCGAGAATCGATGAATTGTTTGATCAATTGCAAGGTGCTTAGTATTTTTCTAAGATTGATCTGAGGTTAGGATATCATCAGTTGAGGGTACGAGATCAGGATATTCCAAAAACTGCATTCAGAAACAGATATGGTCACTACGAATTTTTGGTGATATCCTTTGGGTTGACAAATGCGCTGGCAGCTTTTATGGCTATGATGAATTGGGTTTTTGCACAATACTTGGATAAGTTTGTGGTGGTATTTATCAATGATGTACTTGCATATTCGAAGAGTCGGGAAAAGCATGCTTATCATCTTCGTACTTCATTGCAGCTATTGAGGAAACACGAATTGTATGCTAAGGCAAGTAAGTGTGAATTTTGGTTGGAATAGGTAGGATTTCTTGGTCACATCATCTCCAGGGAAGGTTTATTGGAGGACACATTCCCTATTAGCTTCATAGAGAGCTAGAGTCTCATCATGGTTAGAAGAAGTAGTTACCAAAGTTTGTTTAGTAGAGCACCAAGAAATAATAGCATTACCATTAAGAAATATATAACTTGTCTGTGATCGACCCTTATGAGGATCAGAGAGATATCCTAAATTTGCATATCCTACAAGTTTGGAATCTTTACAATAAAAAAGTCTAAGTCAATTGTACCACGCAAATAGCGTAGAAAATGGTTGATACCAATCCAGTGCCTTTGCATTGGCACAAAACTGTATCTAGCAAGTAAATTCACTAAAAATGAAATATCCGGTCTAGTGCACTGTGTTAAATACATTAAAGTACCAATAGCACTTAGGTATGTACTTCAGGACTCAATACTTTTTCATTTTCCTCAATTGGATGATATAGATATTTGTTTATATCTAAAGATTGAACAACCATGGGAGTACTTAATGATGTGCTTTGTCCATACCAATGCGTTTCAAGACATTCTTGGTATAATTAGACTGATATACTAATATTCTACTAGAACTTCTCTCCATCTGTAGGCATAAACAAAATTTTATTTTCCCAAGGTCTTTCATTTTAAACTCTCTTTTCAAATAATCAACAGTTATTTCAAGCTCTTTTCGAGTCCTGATCAAATTTATATCATCGACATAAACTGCTACTATTGCAAATCCTTTTATGGATTTCTTTATGAAGATAGATCGACAAATGGGATTGTTTTCATATCCTTCCTTAGACAAATATTTACTGAGATGATTATACCACATTTTTCTGGATTGCGGATTGCTTCAGTCCATATAAAGATCGTCTCAGTTGTATTGAGTACGTACTTTTGGGCTTTGCATCAGGCAAAGTAAATCCTTCTAGAATTTTCATATGAATTTCCGTGTCTAAGTCCCCATACAAATAACTAGTCACAACATCCATGAGTCTCATATCCAAATTTTTAGAAGCCACTAAACTTATTAGATATCTGAATGTTGTCATATCCATAACAGGGGATTATATTTCCTCATAATCAATCTTAGGTTTTTGCAGGAAACATTGTGCCACAAGTCTTCCTTTGTATTTAATAATTTCATTCAATTTGTTCCTTTTCTTTACAAACACTCACTTGTAAGCTACAAGGTTAATACCTTTTGGGGTTTGTACTAAAGGTTTGAATACACCACGTCTATTGAGAGACTCTAACGCTACTATAATGGCACTTCCCATTTTGGCCAATCTTTCCTTTATCGATATTAATTTATAGTACTTGGTTCTGTATCCTAATCATTATCCTCATTTTCCATTGATATTTGTGTAGCTAGTGCATATGTAAATACATCATCAATGACAATTTCCTTTTTATCCCATCTCTTTCTTAAATAATTGTAAAGTATAGAGCTCTCTTCATTATCCAGTACCGGTGTCTCTTCAAAGGCTTTTATAGTCTCATCAAGGATTTTAGTTATTCTAGAGAGAGTGGATTTTTTCATAACCTCTTTGAAAGCGTTATGTGCCTCTTCAGGAGGAACCTTTTCAGAGTGTTAAGTATGTTTTTGGGAAGACATGATGATGATTGTACATTTCTCCCTTTCCGTGGAGCTATATCCTTTGAACCTATAGGTATGCTGCACTTTTGGTGTATTGTAGACTCTTTTGTCGCCACTTTTTGGCTTTGTCCTATAGGGACATTATGTCACGCCCCGATCCCGAGAATTGGGGTTAGAATAGGCCCCATGGGGTGTGCATACATAATCCCGTAGTAATCTGTGCATGTGACACACACACAAAAATCACTACAAGGGAGATTTCACAGGAACGTGTAGAGAAGTTTCTCAAACACGTAAATTACATTCAATAGTAAGCGGAAGCCTGTGTAATACATTTGTAATGATCATAAGCAATACCAATAAAAACATCATCTATTTCATAAATAAATTTGTACTGAACCATTCCATTCATATAACAACACTTACTTAAACATAATTAAAAGTCAAAAGTGTACATATGCCCATCAAATCATAAACACACAACAAAGATCCCATGATCGCTCTTCATAGGACGACTAACGGAAGATGTCTGCATTACACTCACCTAGTCCCCAAGGTTCAGTACCTATAACACCAAGGGTAGCAATGTTACCACGACGGTTAAGCAAGCATATAGAGATACATAAGACCATCATGCTGTATCAAATGAATTAAAAATATATATTGATTAAAAGAAGACAATAATCATACACTAGGCATATTGTGCATGAGTAAACATGTGTAACGAATCATAAACAGGATATCATACAAACTGGTTGGCAACCACGTGGCTATATTCTCCCAAGACAAAGCATATCATTTAGAGGGAGCATGCATACATATGGGCTGCTAGGGTATCAAACTAGCTTCCCGAGGAGCGCCGACAACTCCTTCGGGGACTATTGTAGTAGTGATATAAAAATACCCAAGCTGGTCCCGTAGGACCTAATAAGGGCATAAGCTACGTGGTGCTGATTCAGCGTATCAAGATTGACTAAAGTTCATATCTTTTATACATTTCAGTTATATTTGTTATATCATACATACTAAGAGTTCGGTCTTGAGATTTCATTCATTTATTTATTCATATTTGATAACGAATTCATGCATACTTAATAGAGTTACATCATGTTGAGGGCATGGTTTCTTAACAATATGAATGCATTTAGATTGAGTAAACATCAAGGATAATCACTAGCCAAACCTATGCTAGATAATCTGTGATCCCGAGGGACACGATGTATTCGTAAAACGGCCGGTGTCATTGTGTTATCAATTCTTAGTGTTACATTATGTACGTAAAAGACACCTCTTCTTACGCCAACACCCATGACATGACATTGGGAATTCGTTTGGAAAATCGAAGGGGATAAGTGACAGCTCTACACTCATCCTCCTTATTCTTTAATCACCATTGGGCTAATTTGGTTAGGAAATAGGTGCCATATCTAGAGCCCTACAAGGCCATTGGAAACCCTAATATCCTCAGTTCATAGTGCTTTTACGGCTTAGCTGTATACATGTTGCGGCTTAGCCAAGTGGCTGAGGTTTCCTCCTTATTTCAATGCATATTTATAGCTTGGCTGTATGTTGACCTATGGCTTAGCCGTGGTAAGCCTACAGCTAGGGTTGCGGCTAGGGTATGGCATGGCCATAGTAGAGTTCACCACATAGTCGTGCATGAGCAGTAGATAAATCTTAAGTTTTGAGGCTCTCTGGTAGGTTCACTATAGAATAGCCTACGGCTTAGTCACGGGGTGATTACGGCTTAGCCATATTCATTCCACGGTTTAGCCAAGGGTTAACTGTAGTTCAATTTGGTTATCTGGATTCTGAGCTGTAGAGACTTACGACTTAGCCATGGGCTTTACCGTAAGTTTCAGAATTTCTGAAACTGATTCTGAAGCTCGGGTTCAAGTGCAGAACTCTATGATTTGGGTTCCAATGAGAGTTCTTTTGCTCCAAATTATAATCTTAATGCTTACCTACCCACATATCATTTATACTACATATCTATCCTCATATTCACTTAATCCGACATATATGTGCTTAATCAAGGAATAAATGAGCTGTTAACTTGCACTTAAAGAATCACTTCAAAAATCAACAATTTACACATGCATGTAGCAATATGTGTACTCTTATACTTGCCTTATATCAGTACTTGACCTCACTAACTTTTCCTTGATGCGTAGAGAGAAAGAGCCTCAATACAAAATGGGTTCTCTGTAAGTAGGACATGCAATGGGTGATTCTTGTATGAAATGCATGCATGTCATTCTCATGAGTCCCTTTGACTCTAGTAAACCCAAAAGAATGAAACAAAGGTAAGTCTTCACCTTATATGGCTATAGCTTGAAGAAGGGAATGCTTCCAAGGAGAAAATGCACAAGAGAAGAAGAAGATGAAGAATGGAGGCTCCCACTAAAGCATGCAAGACTTCATTCCTTATTTATAGCTCCAGGGTGTGGTGGAGATGAAGAAGGAAGAAGAATAAGGAGCAACTCCAGCAATTGAGAAGAGAAGGAGGAGAGAATGAATGTTGGGTTCTCCTTTAAATGTAATTTTTCTCTAGTGTGTACATGCAATGCAAGCCCAAAATCGGTTGGGAATTTACAGTTTAGGTCAATGGGTCTCAATTGGGCCAAAATGAGTCCAAATCAAGTTGAGTCCAACATAAAAGTCAACCTACAAGATGAAATGCATATGATGCAACAATATGACTCTAAATTACAGGAAGGTCCTCAACTACCTAAGTGAAGTTTGAACCTAACTACCTATATATCCAACTGAGACCCATTAAAAAAATTAAGAACAAGATGAATTAGGACTAAAATACACATATTAATAGGAAATCAAGTTTAATTAATATAAATTATAATTAAGTTGGGTCGGGACCTTACACATTAATTTTAGCAAGTGCATTCATAGCTAGCACATGTGACTTGGTTACCTTTGCTGCATCGTTAAATGCATCAACTAATCTATTTGCAATTTCCTGTAAGTGTATAATTCTACGGACTTCATTTTCACATTGTGAAGTATGTGGGTCTAGATGAGACAAAGAGGAAGTATTTCATGTTAGTTCACACTATTCTTAAGGAACGAGTAGTTCTGCAAGAACAATATGTTCTTTATCCCCCCCTAACAACAGGAATTTTATCTTATCGAATTGATAATCAATAAAATGAGTAGTAAAAACATCTCCTGTAATTGGTTCTAAAAATTGAATAATCGAAGGAGAGTCATAGCCTATATAAATTCCCAACCTACATTGTGGTGTCATTACTAGCCAAGTTTAGTAACCCTTTTTTGTGTCGTGGCTTTTCTAGAGACACCGCATGCTTTGAGGAAATGAAAACTTGAGTGACAGAAGTATTTTTATGAATTTAAAGTTTAGAAATTAGCTCTGAAACTAATTTTAAGTTTTTTCTAAATTTGTTTCCTCCCTAAGTTGGATCGACAATCCTTGCTTGAAAATGAAGTTCTATGCCCATACTTCTAATATTTAAGGACCTAACTGAAATTGAAAATTAAGAAAAACCTACCACCTTTATATTCCTGTACTTTTATTTGTTTTTCTGAAGTTAATTTATTTTATTTCATTAGTTTATGCAAGTTTCTTATCCTTAGTTTAAACTTGAAATAACTTAGTTTAAACTTGAAATTGCATATCATACATATAGTTAGATACGTGTTCATAATCAGTTTAGGGATTTAATTAGTTTCAGAAATTAGTATTAGAGTTAGTATTTTACAGATTTAATAATTCATGATTGCATATATATATATATATGCCTTTTCCTGTGCATACGTCCCTCACAAAGTTTTTGTGTACACTCCTCGACGGAGCCCACATGGACCCCACCAAGGGATGCGACCAGGGGGGATGGAAAAATCCATTCGAGACCACACCACATATCAAATTTGCTTCAATAAAATGTCCTGAACCCCTTCGCCTGTGGCCCACAAGTACATTTCGTTCGGATCGTTATACAATCGGTATATGTTCACCTTAGATTAATTTTTTTTACCAAATTTGGGTTTTATTAGGAATAGTTTATTAGAAATATTTTAATTATTTTAAATCTAGAATTATTTATTTGAACTTTGAATTATTCTCCTTGTGATGTGATGAAGTTTCTTAGTTTCAAACTGACTAGGTTGCCCAAAAAGGAGTATATATATACATATATATTATTGTGCTCTTCATATAGCCACTGGATTCTCTTAATAAGATTAGCTAAAAATTTTCATAACTATTAATGTAACAATAGACTAGAAAAGGGAGGCATGTGCCAATGGGTGTTCATGGTCTGGGCCAGGCCGGGCTAAAGCATGTCAAGGCCTAGCCCAAGCTTGACATAGGCTGTAAAAGTTAGGCCCAAGCCCACCCATTTAATCAATTGGGCCAGGCCAAACTGAGCATTTTATCAATTTTATGGGCATTTAAATAATTGTTTGGACTAATTAAATTAAATTAAATGCATTCCTAATATAGGCCAAGCTGAGTCCACACTTATCATACGTAGGGATCGATCCATTCTTATACAAAATATTTAATGGTCTTGAGATTATGTTCAATCATAAAATCAAAATTAGACAAAGTGACTGTTATTGAAGCAATGCATACTTAATTGATTGAGCTAATGGAGCTCGAACCCTTTCCAACCTGGTTACCCCTGTCTTGGCTCATGGGCTTAAGCTTTGTAGATCCTCCATCTCCGATCTTGCCTCAAGGTTCACTGGAAGAATGAGTACATGATTAAATCATGTTGAGGGCAAGGTTTACTTAGACAATACGAATGCATTTGGATTGAGTGGCTAACAAGGATATTTACTAGCCAACCCTATGCTAGATCATCCATGTTTCCTTAATCATTCAATACGATATATTCATAAAACATCCAGTGTCAATGTGTTACTAAATTCTTACTGTTACTTAGTAGAGGCAATGGACACCACTCATTATGCCAACACCCATGACATAACATCAGGAATTAATTGGAAAATCAAAAGAGAGTAGGCGACAGCTCTAGACACTTTCTCCTCTTTATTTGATAACCATTGGGCTAATTGAATTAAGGTAAAGGTACCATTTCTAAGGTCCTACATGGTCTTTGAATTTACTTAAAACCCTAAGGGTAAGATTGATTCTTAAATAGAGGTTCAAAGTGATTTTGAAACAACTTTTCAAAAATTAGCCAGGCGTGCTTGAGCGCAGTCTCAGGCGCGGTCGTGCGCCTATGGCTCTGTTCTAGAAAAGTTTCAACTGACAAATTTTTGTCAGCTGCACTCATGTGCGACTCAAACCCACTTCAGTGTGTGTCATCTTTGTCTCTGAACAAAAACTATTGCTAGATTTTCATCAGAAAATTACATAGGCATTCATGCAGGCGTTCACACCAGCTGAGCGCATTTTCCAAAATTGCAAATCAAAACTCTGCTACAAGTACTCTTCTTCTTCAATTAGTCACTTGCATGGAACCTCTATTCAGTCTACCATTTGAGGTCCATTCTACACTTCATTAATATCAATAAAACCATCATACATTCTTAATTCCACCCATTATCACATAAATCATTCACTTTTCCAAAATCAAATTCAAAGAGTTGTAACTTGGCATTAATGGAGATCTCATCAAGAATCAACAAAATGAACCATGCATGTAGTAAATATACACTTGTACTTGCCTCTAACTTCAGTGCTTAGCCCAAAGCAAGCTTCTCCTTAGTTTGATCATGGAGAAAGGTTCAATAAAAGATGATCTACCCACATATAAATGAGAAAGGGGTGTAGGGTGAATACATATTATATAATTGAGTCTCCTTGACTCTATTGAACCAAAAGAAGAGAAGGGATGATGAAACTCTTACCTTATGGAGCTGTAGAAAAGAAAAGAAAGAAAGAGAAGATGGAATTATGAGCTCCAATGGTGAAAGGTAAGCAAGAAGATGATAATGGGAGCTTTGGCTCCAACGTGCATAGCTCTAAGCTTGAATAAGAGATGAGGAGAGTGAATGAGAAGGAGGAGATGGAGTTTCCAGCAACTTGAAGAAGAGAGTATAGAAAAGGAACAATGAAATGGGTGTTTAAACCCAATTTTCTGTAATTACAAGCAAGTTTTCTTAGTTTCCTAGCTTTTGTAGTTTGGGTCAATTGGGATTCTAATGGGCCAAGTTGGGTTTGAATTGAGTTGGGCTTATTGAGAAAGATGACCCACAAGATGCAAAACACTTGATGAAATTAACATGTTGCATTAATGATGCAAAACCCTGTAACTTTAGATTACATGAAAAGGTCTTTTGCTATTTAAGTAATGTTCGAATCCGACCCAACTACCTATCCATGACCCAAATCCAAGTGGATTTGAGTTAATTTAGTCTAAATATGCATTGATTAAGATATATCAAGACTAATTACAGTAAATCGAGATTATCTTGGGTTTGGATCGTACAAGGTTTGATCGATCGAACCTTATCCGATCAATCGGATTGTGTCTTTCGAGATTTCCTTCAATTCTTCTCTACAACTTATTCAGGAACAAGAGCCACAATTCGTTCTATAAGAAATTTAAAATACAACTCAATGGACCTAAATTTTTATCCAACCCATAAATTAGCCAACATACAAAAATCCTAACAATCTCTCCCTTTGGCAATTCATTGACAAGACTTCCTAGACATACAACTATTCTACCCAAAATAAAAACCAAAAATACATTGACTTTTCCATAACATGTAGAATACTTTCAACACCTATCTGTCCCAATTATCAGTTGATAACTTGTATCTTCAGCTCCTTGAATCTTCATATCTCCCCTTTTCTATTCATAATTGGCAAAGAAATTATTAACATAAGCATGTCTGTCAATCAGGATTTAGCATAGCTCCCCCTCAATTGTGACTCCCTCTAATAGTATCTTCGTCGTAGCATGTGGAATAATTAGTGAGTGCAATACTTTTTACAAAGATACATTTACCTTTCGGCTTCGAAGTAGATGCACACAAATCATAACCGATATTGCGTTTATCATCAAGCATTTTCTGATTCCATTAGATGTCTGATGAGTCCTTAAAATTGCATATTTTCATATAAATTTTGCACCTTTTCAGGACTTAATGAGTTAAAAGAGCCTAATTTATTATGAAATCATGGTTTCATACATTTATACATCATTGTAGTGTATTCATGCATGATTTGCTAAACAATAATCATTTTTGCTTAAATTCATAAAACCTGCAATTTTAAGGATTCTATTTTTAGAAGTTTTTTGTAAAAAATGGTTATCATGGAATGATATGATCTTTCATAATTATTAATTAATCTAAGTTAAATAATATCTAATGATGTGCTTTCATGCTATCATTTCATGAGAGATGAACCCACATTCATTCATTGTTGACTCATGGTCAAAATTGTTTTTTTTAAATGAAATATCACTATTTGTTTATAGGTTATTGAAGAAAGGGGTCTCACTCTCTAATTGTTGCAAGAATTAAAAATTGATATTAGAAAAGAAAGCCAAGGTAGAGAGAATTCAAAGAAAGAAAAGTCGAATAAGGAGAATTCAAAAATGGAAAATCAATCCCATTTTTCTTTGAATAACATACATTCAAATCGTCATAACTCTCAAACTGAGTGTTTGTTTTTGACAATCTACCTACTGTTAGAAAACTATTTTTGAGTAGACATCTGTAAGATTCAAGATTATACCAATCAAAGTTAAAACGACAAAGATATGACCTGGAGAATTTTGCCACACATTTTTAGGCGGGATTACAAAGAGTTTCGAAATTTTCTCCAAGTTACACACATTTAGGTGGGGCCCATTTAAAGCATAGTGAAGTATTATAAAGCCAAAGATGAAGTCTACCATGCACATAAAAAATTCATCTTTGGTGGGGCCAAATTGTGAAGATTTGATAAAGTTATTTTTAGAATTTCTCACATATCTTGCCAAACATTGGAAGACTTGTTAGCCAAAAAGAGGACTTACCAATTGAAGGAGATCTTTGCTACAAAGTAGGATCTATGGAAAGAAACAAGGGGCTCTCAACTTCTATAAATTAAAAGCAATGGCCTCCCATACTCTTCATGGGAAGATAGACCACCTCTCTCTAGAATTACTATTACACTTCATTTTCTCCATCTCACTCTCCCCTCATCATAGTCCTCAAGGAGACTCTGCCACAGTCACACTGCACCCTTGAGATTTCCACAAGCAGAGGTTTTCTTTTCCATCCTAGCATGTATTGTACTTTGATTTTATTTTTTTATCTCATGTAAAGATTTTATATGATAGTATAATGTTATTTTTCTCAATTTTTTTCTTGTGTGGTTTGTTGATGCTTTATTTATATTTCTTACTTTGATGCTTGGACTAGCGACCCAAGTTCTTCAGAACATATTTGAAGTAAATATGAATTGGGCTAAAAAAGAATTTTTGAGAAAATAACATCACTATATTTACTTTTCCTGCAAATACTACATTTAAATTCAACATCACTACATTTAGTTTTTTACAAACTATATTTATGTTTCTTGTTGACTGCATTTAAATTCTGTTTACTACATTTACTTTCATCATTCACTACAATTAAATTTCATTGCTCTTCTTACTTTATTTGTGTTTTGTATGTTGCGTGACTTATGGTTGGGATTAATTTTTAGAAGCATGCCTTCATATCAAGTGTTGCTGGAAATTGGAATTTAAGATCTGAAATTCATGATTTTTTTTAAAATTAAAGGGACAAATTTTGGTTTTAAAAAGATATCAAAATTAGAAACCCAGTCACTATTTTCATCCAAATATTGGCAATTTAAAACATAACATAGAAAGATTATTTTGCCTTGAAATTTGGAGGAATCATTGCTAGATGAGTTAACTTTGTTCTATAAAAATATCAGAGAAAAAGGATTAAGGGAAGTTGGGTTTCAATTGCTGAAACACTTGCCAGTTAGAAATCCTATACACAGAAACCCGTATAGGGCATATTTTTTGTCTGAAAGTTTGAAATTAATAGATATATCAAATCAGTGAGTTTTGATGTAATAATTGGATGAATGAAACTTGATGAGTAAACTTTAAAATCCTAAAGTTTCATATTCAAAAGATTATGGTAAGTTCAATTTCCAAAAGCCTAAACTAAGACAGACTACCAAACTGCATATCAGAATTTTTATTTTTGGTAACCATTATTCATGCATATTTTTTTGCATTTTAGAATATTTTTTAATTCATTTTTTTAGGTTCTTGCATCAGTAGAGCATGATTTCCAGCCATTAAATCTAGTTTAGGAATGCATTAGATTAGGATTATATTTTATTTAAATTTTGCATCTCATATTAGGAAAGTTTGCATTAGTTACATGGCATACATTGCATTGATTGTGTTGATTTTCTAATTTTAGATTTGTTACTAATTTTAGGTTTTTGATAGTTTTAAGTAATTTGCAAACTTGAGATTCTTCCTAAAAGTGTTTGATTTCAAGGATTTTAAATTGAAAAGTTTTCTAGTTTTTGAAATTCTAACTTAAGAAAGTTTTTAACTTTAAGATTTTAATTTTAGAAAGTAGGTTTGTTTTCTAACTTTGATTGTTTGTTACTAACTTTTCTTGATTGGTTGTTACTAATTTTGGTTTATTTCTAATTTACTTTAATTTTGATTCTAATTTAGTTATTAATTTTATTTTTAGTAACTTTCTAGTTTTGGAAGTTCTAACTTGTGTTTTAGTTTTGCAACAATTTTAGTTTTACATTAGGAAATTTTAGATTTAGGTTTTTAGTTTTAAGAAAGTTTCATTTTATTTGTCTCTAATTAATTTAATTTTGGCAAGTAAGATGCCTGCATTTGTTAGTTTTTAAATTAGGTTTAGTTTTAGATTTTATTTAGGGCGGGTTACAAGTTGAAAATACCTTAAACACATTGTTCCCTAAGGATCAACCGGTCTAATCAATTTTAATTACTACATCATGGTTTTGCACTTGGAACTCACGATCAATGTCTTTAAGAATTTTCAAACCAATGTGCATCTTGGTTAGACAAGCCTTTGTATCCAGCTTAGACAATACCATCTTCAGTTTGCCATTCAAATCCTCTTTTCGACTCTTTCTTCAAGGTCTCAAGCTTGGTGACTTTTCGACTCTTTCTTCAAGGTCTCAAGCTCTTGTTCATAATTTTGACTCTTAGTAGTCAACTTATCAGTCATACGATCATTTTGGCATTCCATGAGATTGACCTTGGTAAATGTTTTTAGTAATTCTTTCTCAAGAGAGAAAATTTGATCTTCTGAAGTTTTCAACTTGATTAAGTTCTTATGATTTAATTTAGTCAATTTCACATAATCATTGTATGCAAATTTATATGCTTCTTCCCAATCTTTCTCAAAATCTCAAATTTCATCAATAACCTCATTAGCATCACTGTTAGACAAAGTTTGTGAAGATCGAGTATAAAAGCAATGAATATTCCTTCACATTGTCAAATTTCTTAGTCTCAAGCTTTTCTTCCTTTTCTTTTTCTTCTTTAGAAAAATCGTCCCATGTAAGATTGAAAGACATTTTTCTTAAGATTTCTTTTCTCGTTCAAAGCATTCGCTAGCATAATGACCATAGCCTTGACATTCATAACACTTAATTTGCTTTTGAAAGTACTTTCTTTTCAGATTTTGAGGTCTTCCACTTAGCTTTCTTTCCCTTCATGTACTTTTTGAATTGTTTCATAACTCAACAGTATCAATATCCTCAAAATTAGAATCAGAATCGCTTTTAACTTTCTATGTTAATTCTTTGGAAACATTCAAGGCAATATCTCCAAACTTTGTCCTTCCCTTTGATACATGGTTTGCCTCAAATGTCTGAAGATCCAACCAACTTATCTACCTTGAGGGTGTCAAAATTCTTATTTTCTTTAATAACATCAACCTTTGAATCCAATTTTTTAGGTAAAGAGATCAAAATCTTCTTAACAATTTTATTTTCAAGGATTGGCTCACCCCAATTGAAAATAGAATTAACAATATCATTCAACTTAGTATAAAACACATTGAAGGTCTCATCATCTTCCATATTTATTGTTTCAAAGGCAACAGTCAATCGTTGTAGTTTTAATTGCTTCACCATCTTAGTACCCTAATACAAGGTCTACAAGATATCTCATGCTTCTTTTGCAGTTTTGTAAGTAGAAATCCTATGAAACTCTTTAGCAAACACTCCATTATAGAAATCATTGATAGACTTACTATTGCAATTGGAGGCATGCTTTTCATCTTAAGTCCATTGGGCTTTTGGTTTAGAAATAGTTTGCCCATCAGCCACAACAATAGGTCTAGTATAACCACATCCTCAACAATATCCTAGACATCATCATCAATGGATTTAAGAAAACCAATCATCCTTACTTTTCAATAGGCATAATTAGTATTATTAAGCAAAGGAGGATTAGTAGTCGATGTGCCTTCTTGATTGAATGTCATTCTAGAAATCTCAAATAGATCTACATAGTAACTTTGTGCAATCCTCTCTAATGCCAATTAGAGGCTTTGGGGGTGCTCCTAAGTATGTGAACTTTAGATTGCAAATAAACACACAATGTGCAGTGAAAAATAAAAGTAAATCAAACAAGTAACTTCCATAAGAAGACACGACTTTTACATGGAAACACAAATTGGGAAAAAACCATGTATCCAAACAGGACAAATAATTAAGCACTATGAATCTCGCAGTTACAAGATGATATACTCACAACCCTTATATGTTTCACGCGTAACCTAAAGACTGTGATTCCTTTTGTGTAGATACCCACCATCATGACCGTCGGCCGTTCTCTACAATAAATCCAAACCTTGCTTAACTCCTTAAACAATCTTCCACAAGAGATGTAGATGACAACAATATCTAGAACTCACATCAACACTTTTCTCTCTAATGGATACTCTAGAGAAAAAAGGGTCTTAATATGATCTTCTCGAATTGGAATAATGAGAGAGGTATATCAGGGTTGAGAGAGGAACCCCTTAAATGACCCACAACTCGTGTCTCAAAGTAATACTTCTTGTAGAATTTAACTTACTAATCTTAGCACAAATAGGAAATAAATCCATACAAGTCAGTGGGAATTTTTCTGTTACTTGATTGATAAGGCAAACATTCGATCGAGTGGATGAAGCTTCATTTTAACGAATTTTTTCTTTCATTTTATTTATCTCCAAGTCTGATTAATAAAGCCTTTTCCTATGGATCAAATAATGTCTTCCGAGATTTTTATCAATTCTTCTCTTTAGCTTATGTGGTGACACGGACTAGTCCATTCTATAAAAAAATATAAAATATAACTCAATAGATCTAGAGTTTTATCCAACCCATGAATTAGCCAAAATACAAAAATCCTAAGAGGTTTAGATCAACAAGTATAAGGTCACTCGAAGATACATGAGGGCGAATGATGTGTAGATTAATTCCAATCTCCTAATACTATAAGTGCACAATTGTCTTGTTAAGACAATGGCAATTAAAGGTCGAACCCACATGAGCAGTTTTGAACTTTTTAATTAAAAGTGTGCTTTTTCAAAAAGAAAACAATAATAAATGATGCTTGGTATGCAAATAAAAAACTAAACAAAAACTAAAACTTGCAAAGATAGGAATAATGTGAGTCAAGTGTCCATTAAATAAACCAATCCATCATTTTATGTAATTGATAAAATAGTTATTACCTCAAAAATACTTTAAATCAGAAACTAGTCAATGTTTCTGATCCATATAATTTGTCTATCACTAAGCACAAGTTTTTCAAAAATTATCTAAGGCTAAAACCTCTTTCACTCCTGAAAATTTGAATTAAACTAAACATCATGCATAAATTAAAAAAAATACTATCAAAGACCTAGATCTAAGCATAATCTATTAATAATCATGCATAATTAAAGTATCATCCAATCAGAACTCAAAATCAAAGATTGTTAAAGACTTAACAGATAAATTTATTAATCAAATCAAGCATTCATAGAAACAATTAAACTTTCAAATCAAATCACATGAAAAGAATGAAAAGATTTACTTAACTTCTTTTATCATTCCGATCCAAAGAACTACTCCTCTATAGCAAAAGAACTACTAAATTTTATAAGAATCTCTATGTGCATATAATGAAAGCTCACAATTTTCTGTTTTTTAATCCTAGTTTCTTGCACAACGCTCCATAATACTCAAAAATTTTTCTAAAATTTTCTACACTAAATAGAGAAGAGAAGAAAGGAGAGAGGAGAGAGAGAAGAAAGGAGACATCCTTGGCTAGATGGAGAATGGGATGCATGACATTTCCTTGCATGGTTCCTTTTATAATTCCAGGTCTCTTTTAGATTCATTGAATTTGGACACTTTCTATGACTTCTTGTTAGAGTTTGCAACAAATGGGTTGCTTGGTAGCTAAGTTAAGGAGAGATAAGATTATCTATGTAGATAGAGATCATCTTTTACAAGAGCATCTCCTTAGATGGGGTCCCACTTTGAATGTGTAGCAATGAATCTTCAACGTATGGATTTAATTTCACTCTACCTAAAATATACTTGAAACTTTTTGGGCCATAAATTGGTTATTTTAGCCCTATTTTACACAATCTTGGGCACTATGGACATTTATTCTGAAAAAGCTTTTCAACGATAGGTCAATTGTGACAATCTGACATCTGAACTGAGAGTTATGGGTTCTTTAAGATAGGCTGTCTTGAGAAAAATTAGATTAACTTTTAAATTTTGATTTTCAATGGACTTTATCTTTGCAATAATTGTAACATGTTAGCTACATCAAAGGAATATTTCTTAACACAAATAGTATGAGCTAAAGAAACTTCTGCTGGCCTTAGTTATTCTTCAGGTGTGGTCCACATACAAATGAACTTTATGGTTGTAGATCTTTACAATTCTTCAAATAATGGAACCCGAATCGTGTACAGAGACGAGTGGGGTCCAAAGTGCTTGTTTGTACTCTGAAGTGTGTCCCGTGACAAAGTCCTAATCCAACTAAGACTTTTCTCTAAATCCTCCCCAGGATTCAATCGGTCCTACTTTCATTTCTTACTCAATCTAGTTCAATCAGTAAAATGCAAAAGAGCCCACATTAAAATGGGACCTACCCGAACATAGTTTTACTCCAACTAGGACTTTTTGAAGAAAAATTACATAAAATACTAAATAAGCAAGAAAATGTGTAAATTTCAATTCCTAGGTGAAAATGCTTGAAATGATGAAATTAGATGAATAATGCAATTTACCTATTTAAATCCCTAATTCAACCTAAAATGACCCATAGATGATGCAATTTCATGAACTTAACACACCGAACCATCATTTTGGTAGTCCCTTTGTATGTAACAAAGCAAAACCATTATCATTGGTATTCTCCATTGTATTTAGCGTATGTAACAAGCCTTTAAAGCCTCAGGTTTCCCTTAGTGAACGAGTTGTGCCTGTGAGGGTTTGGAGTGAATTTATCCATAAAATTCTTTTTTTCAAAAAGAAACTAATGTAAAATAAATTCTTCAAAAGAAAATCCACTGCTATTGGATATCTTCAAAGTCTAGAATGATAAAATATTTTGACTTTTCAAAATTCGGTCCACCATTATATTTTCAAAAACTTTCTCAAATTCATACCAAGACTTTATTGTATGGTGAAATATGTATACATCACTAACTAGTTTTGAATAGTCCACATCAATGCCACAAAACAGAATTTTGCTATAAATCATTTGATCCCCCAAAAATCAAGTAAAAATAAAGTTCCTCCTCTTAAGGCTACTATGATTGTTTTTACACTACTGTTAAGGGCTGGAAAACTTTTCCCATATATATATATAATCATTGAATCTTCATTGTCGATTTTAACACTAATAGCAGCCATTTTTTCTATGTTCAGAATAACTATTTTTTCTTTTTTTTTCTCTCTCTCTCTTTTTTAGCATAGCAAAAGAAAAAGATAGAATTATAAATAACTAATAAGGAGAAGCATATTGATCCTTGAACAAAAGGAAGCCTATTTCAATTCACCCAAATTAAGTCACTTGAATTTGCTCAAGATTGAACTAGGAAGCAAAAATATTTATGAACTAAACCTTAGTTCTCATCATATTCTTTGGAAAAGATCTAAAAGCAACATTTTGGCCTCATATTTAAAATGTTGAGAAATGTAGAATGTGTGTATGTGAGGACAAGTTTGGATAATCCTTTGGTAAGCTTCATCATTCAGAAAAAGCGAACTTTCTTTTTACTTTCTTCCAAAAGTTTGAAAATTCCAGATTCCTTATATATCTTTAATTTGACTCAATTCTTTTAAAACTTCATTGTCTTGAAAACTCTTGTTTTATAATATCATCATCATCATCAAAGCCTTATCTCAACCATGTTGGGGTCGGCTACATGAATTCTATTTCTCCATTCCGTTCTATTTTGAGCTAAATCTTTTGATAAGTGAAACTTCTTCAAATCCGAATTAATGACTTCCATCCATATTTTTTTTGGCCTACCCCTACCTCTTAATGGGCCCTTCACCTGTATATCCAAACTTTTTCTCATAGGTGCCATTACTGGCCTACGCTCAATATGCCCAAACCATCTTAAACGAGTTTCTCTCATCTTATCCCCTATTGGAGCTACCTCTAAATGTTCTCGAAAGCGCTCATTTCTAATTTTATCTTTCCTAGTTTTACCACACATCCACCTAAGCATTCTCATTTCCGCTACATTCATCTTATGAATATGCTTCTTCTTAATTGGCCAATATTCTGCTCCATATGTCATAGCTGGTCTAACCACTGTCCTATAAAATTTGCTTTTCAATTTCGTTGGCATTAGTCTATCACACAGCACTCCGAAGCTAGTCTCCATTTTAGCCATCCAGCTTTTATCCTATGCTCCACGTCTTCGTCAATCTCCCCATCCTTACTAATCATCGAGCCTAAGTACTGAAAAGAATCTCTACGTGGTATCTCATGGGTTTCAATTTTAACATTGGTTTCAACACTTTGTATATGTCCACTAAAGTTGCAATCCATATATTCTGTCTTTGTACGACTTATTTTAAAGCTTCTAGATTCTAATGCCCTCCGCCATCTCTCAAGCTTTGCATTTACACCCTCTCTTGATTCATTCACCAATACTATATTATCTGTAAGCAACATACACCATGGTACTTCTTCTTGAATATGCACAGTTAACTCATCTATAATTAATGCAAAGAGATAAGGGCTTAAGGTTGATCCCTAATGTAAACCTATAGTCATAGGAAATCCGCATGTTTCTTCACATGTGGTTCTCACATTTGTTATTGCTCCTTCGTACATATCCTTAAAAATTTCAATGTAACCTCCGGGGACATTCCTTTTCTTTAAGACCCACAAAATTAAATTCCTCGGTACCCTATCATAGACTTTTTCCAAATCGATAAAAACCATATGTAGATTTTTCGTCTTTGCTTGGTATTTTTCCATTAATTGCCTAAGTGAAAAGATAGCTTCCACAGTTGATCTCCCTGGCATAAAACCAAATTGATTTTTAGAAATTTTGGTTTTCTTTCTCAGTATATGCTCTATTATTCTCTCTCATAACTTCATAGTATGACTCATAAGTTTAATCCCTCGATAATTGGTACAATTTTGTATATCTCCTTTATTCTTATATAGAGGTACTACAATGCTTCTTCGCCATTCATCTGGCATTTTCTTTGTCACAAGTATCTTAATGAATAGTCTACATAACCAACTTACTCCAACCTCTCCTAAGCATTTCCATACCTCTATCGGAATACCATCTGGGCCTATTGCTTTTCCTGCCTTTATATGCTTCTCCTAAGCATTTCCATACCTCTATCAGAATACCATCTGGGTCTATTGCTTTTCCTGCCTTTATTTGCTTCAATGCTTCCTTCACTTCTACCCCTCTAATTCTATGGAGAAAAGTATGCTCTTGTAATGAAGTATCCTCCTCAACTCTTGTATTGCCCAAATGTTCTTCATTTAGAAGTTTGCTAAAATATTCCTTCCACCTTTTTTTAATATCACTGTCCTTCACCAAAATATTTTCTTCATTGTCCTTGATACATTTAACATGATTTAAGTCCCTATGTTTCTTTTCTCTTATTTTTGCAGCTTAAAAATATCATTTTCTCCTTCTCTTGTTCCCAACCTATTATAGAGGTTAACGTATGCTTTGCACTTTGTACTACTTACTACTTTCTTAGCTTCTTTCTTTGCCTTCTTATACAACTCAAAATTTTCTATACTCTTAGTCCCCTGCTAAACTTTGTAGCAATGTTTTTTTGTCGAATAACTTCCTGCACGTCCATACTCCACCACCATGTTTCTTTATTAATATGTCTCTTTCCCTTTGATTCTCCAAGTACCTCCTTTGCAACATTTCTAATGCAATTAGCCATTTGATTCCACATTACCGTAGTTTCTCCTTCAATATTCTATTCTCCCTTCTCAATTATTTTATCTTTAAATATATTTGCTCTTTCCCCCTTCAAATCTATCCACCTTGTTTTAGGCTCCATTTTGTTTACTACCGCTCTCTTTCTATTACTTTTAATGCAAATATCTACAACTCCGAGCCTATGTTGCGTAGTCAGACTCTCTTCTGGGATAACCTTTCAATCTTTACAAGCCAATTGGTCCTGTTTTCTAACTAAAAAAAAGTTTATCTGACTCCTATTACTCCCACTTTTATATGTAATTAAATGCTCATCTCTCTTTTCAAAGTAAGTATTTGCTACTACAAGATCAAATGCCACTGCAAAGTCCAATATAGTGTTTCCGAATTCATTCTTTTCTCCAAATCCATGCCCTCCATGCACTCTCTCATATCCTCTATTATCTCTTCCTATATGCCTGTTTAAATCACCACCAAAGAAAATCCTATCACTATTTGGGATTTCTCGCATTAAATCATCCATCTCCTCCCAAAATTGTCTTTTTGCACTTTCTTCTAGTCCTACTTGGGGAGTATATGCACTAATGATATGAATTATGTCTTCCTCTAGTACTAGTTTAATTGCTATAATTCTATCACCAAATCTCTTTACCCCCACAATTTCTCTTTTAAATCCTTATCTACAACTATACCCACTCCATTTCTTGTATTACTCTTTCCTACATAGAAAAGCTTATACCCATCCGTGAGCTCCTTACCTTTATTCCCTTTCCACCTTGTCTCCTGTATACAAGCCACACTAATTCTTCTTCTTTTCATTACCTTACCTTTATTCCCTTTCCAACTCCAAGCTCTTGCCTGTCAATGTTCCTATATTTCAAGTAGCAAGTCTAATTTTTCTATTCTTCCTCTTCTTCTCATGGACTAACTTCTTTAACCGCACTAGCCCAAAGTCATGCGGCAGCCCTTGCACACTTTTCACTGCAGCCCGGGCGACACTGCAATGCGTCGCTTAAAGCAGGGAACCCCCTAGCCTTATCGTGATATATCATTTTTTCAGAATTCATGTTTGGATTGTGACAAAGTTTTACGCTGGTTGTCACCTACCTAATACAACCCTCCTCCTTTACCCGGGCTTAGGACCGGCAGCAAAAACTGGTGGAGTTTCTTATTTTATAATAGAAGAAATAAAATAACTAAGACATAGATGAAAATGCAACCTAAATTGGTCCACCCCAGACTTACATGTGGGTTTTTTAATGTTAGATTTCGAGACGATACATGCGCCACGACATGAAAGTTTTGTTTTGCTTACTGATGTAACCTGTCTCAGACCAGGTCTTACTCAACGGTTCCTAATCTCAGTAGTATCTTACTCTCTTTCCTATTTAGTATCACACTAAAATGCCTAAAGGCTAAAAATTAAAATAAAATGAAAAATCTTTACCTAAAAGCTAAGAATAGGAGGAAAACTAAAAAAAATGTTTGTCAAAAATGGACAGGCGTGCTTGTTCCCACCCCCCCAAACCAAAACTAAATATCATCCTCGATGTTATGCTTGAAATGCAACATTCAAATGAATGGCACTAACATGAGAAATAAATGAATAGTGGAGAGTAAATCTAAGAATGTGGCTTTTAGGTCCTGTTCATGGCTAGACAAAGCACAAAACAGTTAAAACAAATTTATTCTAACTAATGTACTAGTGTAGATCCTCCTGGATCCCCAACAAAGTTTTCCTCTATTATACCATAAGGAGCATTTGAAAGTTCACCCTCAAGCCACTCAAGAATTTGGAGAAGTGCTTGTGGCACAAGGGAACTTTCAACTAATTAGAATAGTCCATCGGCTACCAAAGAAGGGGTGCAAAAGGACTAAGGCATGGAAAGCCCTTGGCCAATCAGCATGATGAACTATTGGCCATGTAGAAGATTAGCAGCCAAAATGTGCTGTCGACCATTAAGGAAAGGATTTGGAAAATGTTTAAGGTAGATGTACTGTCGGCTACCCTAGAAGTTCAACAAACAATTATTGGCAACCATGGGCAAACCAAAAGTCACAACATAATAGTAGGCCATTGAAATTCGAACTTCATAGCACGTCAGTCGGCTAATCCAAAGTCAAAAGTTCAAAACTTTCCAAAGACTTATGAAGCTCATAAAAGTTTGAGAAAAACCCTAATCTATGCCCAAATCAAGCATGGTTTGTTGTTTTATGAAGAAGATATTGTTAAAGCTATGAAAAACCCTAGGACTCTCAAACTTTCCTTCTTCCCACGAGAAAGGTAACCAACTACAACCCCATTTTTTAACTTAAAAAGATTTTCTAGATGATTCTTGGTGAAAAAAAATAGTAAGAACAGAAACATGTGTCAAGAAAAAAGAAACCCTTTACATGAAGAAAGGCAAGAAAAAAGAGAGAAATCCATTCGGCTAGGAGCAGGGAAAAGGAAAATGAGCAGCCAAATTGCTTATATGACCACAAATTTGCTTCAAACTTTGCCTTTCATGACAAACAAATCAAAGAAGAGGAAAAGACAAAGGAAATCAAGCATGCATCGATCCTCAAGAAGCAATCATCAACAAAAAAGGGACTCAAAATAAGATAACAATAGCACAGTTGATCGTCTCTGCAACACAATAAGAAAACTGTGAGGAGAAGATGACTCACTTGCCATTGGGAGCCTTTATTTAGTGAAGAAAACTCGATGGAAGAGCAGGAAAAACCTAGAGGAACTTGAATAAGATCTCTCGAAAACCCTAAGCTTGAAAATCTAAAAAAAATGGAATGAAGTTTGCAAAGTGGGGAATTTGAAAGATCAAGTACCTTTTAAAGAGCATTTCAATCAACTACCAAGGGTGATAGCTAAGGTAACCGAGAGGCAATTTTCTGCCTTTTTGTCCCACTTTTCAGATTTTTCAAATTTCAAAAGTCCAAAACCTCCCTTCCTTGATGTTCCCCTCCAAAATACCTTTAAAGGCTATATGATTAGTTTTGACCTCATTTGACCGTCCAAACCATCAGTCATGTGATAAGTCCTTGAAAATGCATCACTTCATACACATTCTAGGGAATTTTAAGGACTTATGTATTAAAATCTCTTCACTTAGTTGGAAATTATGTTTTTATGATTTTAGAATTCATTTTAGAGTTTTCATGCAAAAATCATTTAAAAATCACAATTTTTTCAAAAAATAAAAAAAATTTCCATTCTTGGATTTTCATTTTGTTGAAAAGATTTTCAAATTCATATTTTTAAATGAAATGATACAAGTTTTTATCATCTTTGCTTAATTCAAGTCAAAACATGAATAATGATGTGTTTTAGTGTTATCATTTTAGGTGAATTGGGCCTACATTAGTGCATTTATGATTTTTATTTAAAATTATTATTTTAATAAAAAAAGTCTTTTTTGGGTATAGGAGAATTGAAGAAAATGGGACCCACATTGAAGATTTGAAGTCAAAGAATAAAATTCAAAGAAAGAAATAAAGAAGAAAATGAGCATGAAGAGGACCCTACACATTTGTGTACATGTGCACACGTGCTTAGATGTCAAAGGAGGGTCCCTCTCTTCAATTGTTGCGTGAATCTAAATTTGGATTTCAAAGACTCAAATTGGAGAAAAGAAAAGAAAGCAATGGTGAAGAATATTCAAGAAAAGGAAAGTCAAAGAAGAAGAGAAAAAAAATAGAAAGTCAATCACGTTTTTCTTTGGATAGCATGGATTAAAAAAGTCAAACTTTTAAACCAATTGTCGTATTGGGACAATTTCGGTACCGTTGGAAATCTTTTTTTGAGTAAATATCCGTAGAACCTAAAATTTACCAAGTAGAGCTAAAATGACAAAGTTATGGCCTTGGCAATTTGGCTGTGCATTTTTAGGCGAGAGTGCATAAAATTGGAGTTTTGTTTTGTTTATGATGCACATTTGTTTATGGGGTCCACTTAATTCCAAGTGAAGAAAATTGAAGTTCAAGTTGGGTCCTACTATATACAGTAAGTTTGCATCAAAGATGGGCATTCCATGAAGATTTGTACAAAATCTAATTTTGAAAAGTGGGTGTAGAGAGAAATTTATACAAGAAAAGCAACCAAGAATCTTTCCACTTCCTATATATTTGCTAACTTAGGGCTAAAGAAAGATACCTTTCCAATTTAAAGAATTTTTTAGCTACAAAAGAGGAAACAAATAAAGCTATGATGAGAAAAAAAACGTTATATAAAGAAACCCAAGGGGGTTTGCATGTTCATCCACACAAGCCCTCTCTCACTCTCCATCTCTTCCCCACCCCAAAGGGATATGGCCAGCCCACTTGGACCCATTTTCCATCCATTTCACATCATCTTCTTCCACCATCTTCTTCATCTTTGGAGCTTGATTTGAGGAAAAGACAAGTTGAAGAGCTAGGCAAGTAACTCCATTTTCTTAAAGCTCATGATCTTTTGGTAAGATTGATGTAATCGTTTCAATTTAATTAATTTAAATTTATTACTTATTTAGTTTGAGTTTTTCAATGTAAAACGAACTTAGTGATGTCTGGTTCTCACCATAGAATCAACACTTTATATTCATGCGTAGTGACAGCACGTATTTGGTACATTGGCTCTGAGTTTTCTTTGAATCCATTTAATAAGGTTTTTAAGTTCAGATTTAAAGAATTGAAATCCAACTTTTCTTTTTTAGGGCCTGTTTGGATGCAAAGAAAACACAAGAAAGTGATATTTTGTAGAATATAATCTTTTATTTTTTAAAGAAAAAAATCTTGCACATTTGGTAACCCAAGAAAATTACTAAGAAAATATTACTTTCTTAAAAAAAAACTCAATATTTTTTCCTATAGCTCCCCTATGAAAAAAACTTTCTACAATATAAAAATCTTTCAAAATGGTAATTATAAACTGGTAAAGTAAAGCTTTACTTCACAAAATCTATCATGATGTATTTTCTACATATATGGTAAAGTAAAGTAAGGTTAATGTCACATCATGGTAAAGATGGGGTAAAGTAAAATTTGGATAAAGTATATAGTGATGTAAAGTGGAAGGGAATGGTAAAGCAAGTTCTTTTTTATTTGACTTTACTTTATAACATTCTACCATATTTTTATATGGTAAATAAAAAGTGACTTCTGATAGAGTGACCTATTTACATGTGTGGTAAAGTAAAATAAAGATTAATATCACAGCTTGGTAAAATGTGAGGTAAAATAAGTCAGATAAAGTGGTAGAGTAAAGCAAAGACTTAACTTCACCAAATTTATCATGATGTATTTTTTTTTACATATATGGTAAAGAAAAGGTAAATGTCACATCATGGTAAGATTAGGTAAAGTAAAAGTCAGACAAGTATATACTGAAGTAAAGTGGGAGGAATGGTAAAGTGGTTTCTTTTCATTTGATTTTACATTATCACATTTTACTGGTGTTTTATATGGTAAATGAAAAGTGACTTATGATATAGTGACTTATTTACCTTTGTGGTAAAGGAAAATAAAGAGTAATATAACATCATGGTAAAAGGTGAGGTAAAATGAAGCAAGGTAAAATAAGTCAAATAAAGTGGTAGAGTAAAGTAAAGAGTTTACTTTACTAAATCTACCATGATGTATTTGTTTACATATACGGTAAAATAAAGTAAAGGTAATTGTTATATCATGGTAAAGATGGGGTGAAGTAAATGTTGGATAAACTATATGGTGAAGTAAAGTTGGGGGAATGGTAAAATAATTTCTTTTTTTGCCTTTACTTTATCATATTTTACCATAATTTTATATGGTAAATCGAAAGTGACTTGTGATAAACTAACTTGCTTATATATGTGGTACAAGAAAATAAAGATTAATACCACATCATGGTAAAAGGTGAGGTAAAATATGTCAAATGAAGTGGTAGAGTAAAGTAAAGACTTAACTTCACCAAATTTATCATGATGTATTTGTTTACATATATGGTAAAGTAAAGGTAGATGTTATATCATGTTTAAGATGAGGTAAAGTAAAAGTCGGATAAATATATGGTGAAGTAAAGTGGAAGAAATGGTAAAGTAGTTTCTTTTTATTTGACTTTACTTTATCACATTTTACCAGAGATTTATAGGGTAAATGAAAGGTGACCTATGATAAAGTGACTTGTTTACCTATGTGGTAAAGTAAATTAAAGACTAATATCATATCATGGTAGAAGGTGAGGTAACAGAAGGTAAGGTAAAATAAGTAAAATATGGTGGTAGAATAAAGTAAAGAGTTTACTTTGCTAAACCTATTATGATGTATTTGTTTACAAATATGGTAAAGTACAATAAAGGTAAATGTCACATTGTGGTAAATATAAGGTAAAGTAAAAGTTGGATAAAATATATGGAGAAGTAAAGTTGGGGAATGATAAAGTATTTTTTTGTTTGTCTTTACTTTATCACATTTTACCATACCTTTATATGGTAAATAGAAAGTTACTTGTGATAAAGTGACTTGTTTATATATTTGGTAAAGTAAAATAAATATTAATATCACATCATAGTAAAAGGTGAGGTTAAAAAAGTCAGATGAAGTGGTAGAGTAAAGTAAAGACTTAACTTTAATAAATTTATCATGATGTCTTTGTTTACATATATGGTAAAATAAAAGTAAATGTCATATCATGGTAAAGATGGAGTACAGTAAAAGTCAGATAAGTATATGGTGAAGTAAAGTGGTAGGGAATGGTAAAGTAGTTTCTTTTTGTTTGACTTTGGTTTATCGCAGTTTACTAGAGTTTTATAGGGTAAATGAAAAGTGACTCATGAAAGTGAGTTGCTTACCTATGTGGTAAAGTCGAATAAAGATTAATATCCCATCATGGTAAAAGGTAAGGTGACCGAAGGTAAGGTAAAATAAGTCCAATAAAGTGATAGAGTAAAGTAAAGAATTTACTTCACTAAATCTATCATGATGTATTTGTTTACAAATATTATAAAGTATGTAAAGGTAAATTTCACATCATGGTAAAGATAAGGTAAAGTAAAAGTTAGATAAAGTATATGGTGAAGTAAAGTTGGGGGAATGGTAAAGTAGTTTCTTTTTGTTTGTCTTTACTTTATCACATTTTACCGTAGTTTTATATGGTAAATAAAAGGTGACTTGTGACAAAGTGACTTGTATATATGTGTGGTACAGTAAAATAAAGATTAATACCACATCATGGTAAAAGGTGAGATGAAGTATGTGGTGAAGCAAAGTGGAAAAGAGAGTTGTAAAGTTTACTTTTTGGCAATTTTTGTATTTACTTTACTTTACTACACTTTACCATGATTTTATGTGATAAAAAAAGATGCTTATGGGAAAAACAATGTGGCAATTGAACTTTACTTTACCCGACTACTTTTTTGTTTAGACATTGTAAATTACATATAAATTCAAATACTTAATAAGAAATTATTCTAATAATGAAGTTTACTTTAATTGTAGTACCCAAACAACTATATTAAATCTGTAATATTATTCAAAATTTGCCAATAGCAAAAATATTAAAAGTTTTTAATATTACGCTATTCTATTCTATACTATTTTATTCTTGCAATATTTAAATCTATAGATATTTTATATTGTAAACATCCAAACGGGCCCTTATTTTATTGCGTTGTATTTCTATTTTAAGATTTATATTATTCACCTTTACTTTCATTCAATTTGTGGTTTGATTATTCTATTGGTTTGCAGTTTCTAGTTTCTAAGATTGTT
Organism: Sextonia rubra; assembly: GCA_037013555.1. NCBI lineage: Eukaryota > Viridiplantae > Streptophyta > Magnoliopsida > Laurales > Lauraceae > Sextonia > Sextonia rubra. The sequence continues at coordinate 75,895,807 of JASUAD010000001.1, forward strand.
TTAGATTAGGTTTTATTTCTGAATTGTAATCTTAATTTTAGATATGGGATTGTAATTTTAATTTAATTTTCAATTTAGTAGGAAATTATTTTGTATAGATTTTATTAGGATAATACTAGTTTTTCGATAAGACAAGTTGTGACATACATAGCTCTCTATGGATACGATCCCATACTCATTAGGTAAAACTACAATCATCGACATTGCACTTGCAGTCCACGACAGTGCAAAAGACTTAATAGATGTGGACCCCAAGTACAAGGTCGATAATTGTAGTTTTACTTGCTGAGTCAGGATCGTATCGATAGGGAGCTATGCATCTCATAACCTGTCCTATTAGAAAACTAATGCTATCTTAATAAAATCTATTCAAAATAATATCCTATTAAAATAAAAATTAAATTAAATTTACAATCCCAAATTTGAAACAATCCCTAAACCTTTTCTAAAATTCCTAATTTAAAACAATCCAAGAAACTAGACATGCAAAATAATAGAATAATCAAACCACCAATTGAATAAAAGTAAAAGTGAACAAAATAAATTCTTTTAATAATAAAAATAGAAATAAATTGCAATAAGACAAAAAGGGACTGATTTTAATTCTTTTAATCTAAATTTAAAACAATATTACATGGATTCAAAGAAAACTCGGAACCACTGTACCAAATATGTACTGTCACTATGCATAAACATACAATGTTCACTCTATGGTGAGAACATGACATCACTAAAGTCGTTTTACATTGAAAAACTCAAACTAAATAAGCAATAAATTCAAATTTATTAAATCGAAATGATTACATTGATCCTACCCAAGGATCATTAACTTTAAGAAAATAGAGTTGCTTACCGAGCTCTTCAACTTGTTGTTTCCTCAAATCAAGCTCCAAGGAGGAAAAAGATGGCGGAAGAAGATGATGTGGAATGGATGGAAAATGGGTCCAAGTGGGCTAGCTGCACCCCCTCGTGGTGTAGGAGAGATGGAGAAAGAGAAGGCTTGAGGTGGACAAACGTGCAACCCTCTTAGGGTTTCTTTATATAACTTTTTATTGTCTCCTAATTGCTTTTTTTGTTTCCTCTTTTGTAGCTAACAAATTCTTTAAATTGGAAAGGTAACTTTCTTTGGCCCCAAGTTAGCAAATATATAGGAAGTGGAAAGATTCTTAATTGCTTTTCTTGTGCAAATTTCTCTCTACACCCACTTTTCAAATTTAGATTATGTACAAATCTTCATGGAATGAGCCCACCTTTGATGCAAATTTATTGTACAGAATAAGACCCAACTTGAACTTCAATTTTCTCCACTTGGAATTGGGTGGACCCACAAATAGATGTACATCATAAACAAAATAAAACTCAAACTTTATGCAATCCCACCTAAAAATACATTGCCAACTTCCCAAGGCTATAACTTTATCATTTTAATTCTGATTAGTATAATCTTAGGTTCTATGGATATTTACTTGAAAAGAGCTTTCCAACAATCCTAGATTTCCTCAATCCAACACTTGGTTTGAGAGTTATAACTATTTTAATCCATGCTGTCCAAAGAAAAGCGAGATTGACTTCCCATCTTTTATCTCTTTTTCTTTGATTTTCCTTTTATTGGATCTTCTTCACCATGGGTTTTCTTTCTTCATTCCAATTTGAGTTCTTGAAATCTAAATTTAGATTCATACAACAACTGAAGAGTGTGTCCCTCTTTTGACATCCAAGCATGTGTGCACATATGCACATGTGTGTGGTCCTCTTCATGCTCATTTTCTTCTTTATTTCTTTTTTTGCATTTTATTCCTTAACTTCAAATCTTTAATGTGGGTCCATTTTCTTCAATTCCCCTATACCCAAAAATGACTTCTTATTAAAATAATAATATTGACTAAAAGTCATTAATGCACTAATGTAGGGCCCAATTCACATAAAATGATAACCTTAAACCGCATCATTTTTCATGTTTTCACTTGAATTAAGTAATGATGATAAAAAATTTATATCATTTCATGTAAAAATATGAACTTGAAAATCTTTTCAAAACAATGAAAATCCAAGAATGGAAAGGTTTATGATTTTATGGGAAAATTGTGATTTTTGAATGATTTTTGCATGAAAACTCTAAAATGAATTCTAAAATCATAAAAACATGATTTCCAACTAAATAAAGAGATTTTTAATGCATACAACCTTAAAACCCCCTATAATATACAAGAAATAATGCATTTTTAAGGACTTATTATCATGTGAAATTAATCAGTTTTCCTTAGAAATTTAAGGGGGATCCATAGCTCATGGAAAAGCAATTCACTTGCTAATTCCAACCTTTTCATAGTCAAACATCTCTCTTCTAGGATAATAAAAGTCTTCTCCATGCCCTTGATCAAAAAACGACCTTAAAACCTTAGACAAAAAAACCATCCCTCATTTAAATAAAAACCCTTCATATTCACCAAAAGCACCCTAAACTAGTCAAAGACCATTTTCAAGGGAAACAAAAACACAAAAACCAATGCAATTTCCATTCAGAAAAACCTCACAAACTCTAGGGTAAAACTCTAACACCTTAAACCTCAAGAAAGAACCTTATTCACATGGAGAAAACAAATAATTCCTTTGAAAATAGGATATAGGAGATAAATTTCCACATTCAAACCAATTTTTCATTCTTCAAAACAAGATTCCTCTAGCCTAGGCAAACCTTAGAAACCATGACCGTTCCCACATATTACAAATACATACAAAGCATCTATGACAAGGAGGAAACATGAAGCAGGGAAGCCATCCTTTCCAAATTAGCATTTTTTGAGCCACAAGACTATGGGTAAAATCCTCCATCATTGCACCTCAAGGTGACAACTATTGACATGCAAGAAAAGCTTGGAAGAAATCCACAAGCAATTTAACAAATCAAAAGTAAAGTTAAGACTCAGACATGACTCAAGCTCAACAAAAGCAAAGCACAAATAGCTTAAGAACAAAGTCTAAGAAGATGCATTGGAATTTGAAGAAGAAAACAAGTCAAAACACTTTAAAAAGTGACAAAAGTGTAGACTAGCTAATTGAACGAAACATTGGTCAAATGTTCGCTAGCCAACTGAGCAAAACAGTGGCCGATGGTACACTAGCTGATAAAGGAAAGTGATTGGCTAACAATTATAAATTCTGACAGCTAATTGCATAGCCGATTGAAATCTACTCAAATCATTTTGTGTTGATTTCAAGTTGATTTGTATGATCCAAGGATGAAGATCAGATTACCACCCCTACAAAGTTGACTTTGGGAGGGTAGTTGACCATACAAATGCACGGTTAGCTACCTCCATGCGAATCAAATTTTGCTTACTCTTTTCCCTACCACAATGACTAGATCAGACTCTTAGAGGCTAAAAATGCCCCCCTTAGGCATCCATTCCAAGATACGGTAGATTAAATAGCACACAGTTCAGACAACACAGCTACAAAGACACTCAAGACTCTCAGATTCTCTTTGAGGAGACTTTGATGCCTCAATTTCTTCAAATTCTCAGCTTTAACATTAAGAACAAGGTATTTGATCTTTTAAAAATAATCAGAAGGATAGTGTCTTACATCGAAAGGATCTTCGAAGAAGATAAGTCTTTCAAGACTTTCTTTGTTTCCTTCACTTATGAGTTGAAGGTGATATGAACAAAACTATAATCAAGCCATCAATATAACACATTACGCGATCCATTGGAGGCAACCATGATCGTAGAACCTTCATTCTAAACTCTCTCCTTGGAAACTCTATATCTAAGGAAAACAAGTGATAAGTTACAAAGACTACTCGATCAACTTAGACACAAAAAGGCAACGTGCATTCAATATATCCTAGATCAGTATCCTTTGCTTTTTCTTTATTTTTTTAATTTTATACAAAATTCTCATGTACGCTTGTATTTCTTTTTTTTTTTATGCTGATCATCCAAGACCGAGTGGGGGAGATGTATAAAAATACATGTAAACATCTTGCACTCGGGAGGTTAGAACGTGAACGAACCCACACAAAAATAAACTTGGAATTGAAAGGATAAAAAAGTTCAACATTCTTTTTCTTTCTTTTCCGTGTCTTTTCCTCATCCATCAAATTGGGGTGAACACAAGAATTTAAGGTGTCAGACTTTGAGTTAAGAGGATGGCCATTTTTCTCTAATGTCGGAAATTGTTCAAAATAATGATGGTGCCTAATAAATGCTTGTGCAATTTCTCAAAGACTTGGATCATCAGAATTCATGAAACATGCAAGATAGGATTTCAAAGCCTTCAAATTGTTAGAATTTGAAATATGAAGAATATGATCATTCTCCCAATTGTGCTCTATCATTTAGGTATCATCAAATGCATTTGCTATCTTTCTTAACTATGGATAATCAAACTATTGGGCCATCACTGATTCTAAGGGCTATGGGGCATTGATTTTCAAAAAATCAAGAAATTGATCATCAAGGATGGCCCCTAAATTATTGATTTCATTAGGACCTTGGTTTGCAACATTGAGAATTTGAAGTTCTGTAGTTATGTTTCCAAAAGAGATTTTCATGATCCCATTCTGGTAATTGATTAGTACATTAGATATTGATAAGAAATGTCTTCCCAAAATCATCGGAACTTGTGTGCTTCTATTCACCATAGGATGTGTATCCAAAATAACAAAATCAACTACATAGTAAAATTGTCAATTTGGACTAACACATCTTCAATCACTCATCTTGGTATCTATACAAATTGGTTGATGAGCTGAAGGGTCACCTAAGTTGCATAAGCTCATTTGTTCATAAATTGCTAAGGTAACAAATTTACAATAACCTCCCAATCTAGTAAAGTATGCTTACTATGATGGTCCCTTATTTGACATGAAATGGTAAGACACTATAGGTCCTTGTATTTGATTGGGGTTGGACACAAAATTATCCATCTAGCTTGTTAAGTTAGAAAAGCTTTCTTGTGTAGATTGAAGGTGAAAGGTCCTTCTAAAATTTAGTGTAGACCAAAATTTGTTGGATGGAATTAATTAGTGGGATGTTGATCCTCACTTGTTTAAATACATTAAACTTTTCATCCAACTAAGTTGTTGACTTGGCTAGGCCTAGCTTCTAGGGGTATGGTGCCTAGGGAATGTAAGTCCCAGGAGACAGGTCACTAGGTGGTGGATCAACTATGATTGGGTTTTCCTTGACTAACTCTGGTTATACCATAGGTTCAACATTACTCACAATTGGTTCCTTAATTTCCGTATCCTCCATTGGATTTTCCTTTGGCTCATTGGGTAATTCAATCTTGTTATCAATTTGTGTATCAGACCTAAGAGTGATTATGGATGTGACTTTCTCTGGGCCTTTTCCTTTGGTACCATGAATGATTTAACCCTTGGGATTTGTCTCTATTTGACTTGGGAAGGTTCCCTTATCTCTAGCACTTAAGGAATTGGCTAGTTATCCCATTTGGTATTTTAATTTTGCAAAGGACCAAGTATCGCCATTCAATAGTTGAGTAGTGGTTTATTGGAATTTGGTAGTACTCTGTTACAACTAGGCTGTGGTCAAGGACATGAGTTTCATGGCCTCTTCTAAGGAATCTCTCCTTTGGGTCAGTGGACCGGGATTGAAACTTGGCTTTTGAAAGCCTAGTGGTGCATTGGTATGAGATTGAATGGGCTGAGATTGAGTGGATTGTAACGGGCCTCCTTGAGTTAGACCATTGGTCCAAGCAAAGTTTAGGTTGTCCGTCCAACCTGGATTGTATGTATTGGAATACAGGTCAAACCTCTGACAATTATCAATGAGTGTTTTGATAAAGCGAATTGATTCCTCTATTGGTTCAACCTAAGCCACAGTTGTTAGGTCAACTCCTCCACTCATGGCCTAACTGTACTTCAATGACTTCTAAGTGTTTGAAGTGGGCTTTTGGTTCATTGTTAAGTCCTCCAATATCCTTATTAATGTGGTCAATTTGGCCTGTGCCTTAATTTTGGGTTCAAGTTTGAACATTTCCACTTTCTTCGAAATGTAGGTTTTAGTGGCCTCACTCTTGATAAGGGCCCATTACAATGTATTTTTAGCGATATCTTCAAAATTTTCCATACTTCTTTTTGCTATTTTCTGTGTAAAATTCCCACCACAAAAAGGTTCCACCATTTGTTTGGTTGGGTAATCCATACATTCATACACAATTTGGACCAAATGGGTTCTTTCAAATCCATGGTGAGGACACTAGATCAAGAGGTCCTTGACCATTCCATATAATTATAAAGTGACTCCCCATCCATTTGATAGAACTCATTGATGGCCTGCGTCATCGAAGCAATTTTTTGCTTTGAGTAGAATTTTTTGTAAAATTCTTTGACTAACTTAGGCCATGTAGTGATAGAGCCGGCCTATAAGGCATAAAGCTATGCCTTAGCTTTTTTTTCTAGGCAAAAAGGAAATAACCTAACTTTTAGGGCTTCCTTTATCATTTGACTTATCCTCATGGTCCCATAGATATTTTCAAATTCCCTAACATGTTGATGCGGTTTCTCTTGGTCTTTCCACGAAAGATTGCGAGCATTTGGATCATGTCGAGCTAGCATTGGCTTGAGGCAACCTGATATAAGACGGTTGAGTTGTCTCGGTGGGCTACATGTAATCTTTCAAAGTCATGGGTGGGTCCACTTAGTTTACTTCTACTATTTTTTTGCAAATTCTTCAAAAATTGAAGAATTTTCTACAACAATGAGAGGCAAGTTGGGTTTAATCCTGATTAACCTTTGTTCTTACATTCCTACAATATACTTCTTTCAGGTCAGTTTTTCTTTGTTCACATGCACTTGGTTAAACCCTAAAGAAAAGTTAACCTAATCTATATGCACAGTCCTACTGGTCTAAGTATGATGCACAAGTAGTCGGGCACAACTATTGAGCACAAGAAAGGTCATAGGGTTAGCTTGGATCACTAGGCAGCTCCTAATTAGCAAAGAGAATACGTGGGCCTCTAATTCGATCTTATGAAACCTCAATTGACCAGATTAGCCACTAGGGAGTGGTGGGGATCAACATCTTGAATAGAAAAGCTGTTGCACACTCAGAGCAAAGGCTTTCCTTAGCCATCAACTTTCGTCAAAAATTTCAATTGGTGCAACCGTCAATGGTCCTCATCCTACTGAGCTCGAGTCCTATGGTCTCATTTCTACTTGATTTTAATTAACATTAGGTACCTATATGAGAGATGATTAGACCTAGGTGAACAAGTATCTGGTGATGAAATCCAATCCTCATCTTGTTAGGGTGAATTTCCTCTAACAAAGTGTGCTGTCCAATTTCAAGTGTGTCCAACAAGCAATCACAGTTTTGCATAAATTACATAACCAAGCCCACTTGAAGATTAAAGAGTAGTGGGTTAAAGATAGAAAATCTCACAGTGGGTTCACACAATCCTTATCCCATGCAAGCTTATCCTTGTTTTATAGAAATTTTAGTAATTTTTTCAATTTCATAACCAATTTTAGCAATTCAATAGTTCCTTGTTTAAACAAGCCACCTATGCAATTCTCCTCCTTTGCAAAGAAACGTATGAAAGGAAACTCTTATTAGTGGATCCTAATTAAATTCAAACTCTATTTAAAAGAAAGATGTTACCAAATCCTAATCTAAAAAGATATGAAATAGAAAAATTCTCAAGCTAACTAGATTAGTTAAAACTTTATCAAAGATCAAATCTAAGTTAGTGAGAAAATCAAAACTCTATCTAAAAAAATCAAAATTCCTAAATTATCCAATTAAGAGTTCAGATATGGTTAGAGTATTAGAAAAGTGTTCAATTATCAAGTGTTTTCTTATCGAATCAACTTTTAGAATTTGAAACTCCAATTAATCTAAACAACTTAAAGGAGAGAGTTTGAAAATTCTAAATAATCTAAGTTAAGAATTTAGAGGTTAGCAAAGTAATCTAAAAACTTGAATAAAACCCAAAAAAAAATTTTCATTATATAATGAAAATAAAAAAGAATCCAAGAAATTTAAACTTAGTCTAATCAAACTCCAAAATTAACAAATGATCAGTTTTTTTAACTAACATTTTACTAACTGAAATTCGGATTTATTTTTTAATTATTTAAAATTTTAAAAAATTCAAGAAAATAATAAAAAATAAGAAATAATAGAATTTAATTTTTTTAATCAAAGAATAAAATTAAACAAAGATTAATGATGTAAACACAACTATATGAATGATGGAAACTAATGCAACCTACTTATGCTTTATGAACATAAAGATGACTAAAATACTAAAAAAATCATATTTTAATAAACAAAATTCAGAATTGACTCCCGGGCAACGGCACAAAAAACTTGATGTGTAGAATAATTTCAATCTCCTAATACCATAAATGCACAGTTTTCCTATTGAGACAATGACAATTACAGGTTGAACCCACAAGGAACATTTTTGAGCTTTTTAATTAGAATTTTGATTTTTCAAAAGAAAATAAAAACAATAGAGATGTGCTGTATGAAAATTAGAAACAAAACAAAATCAAAAACTAAGTGCAAAGATAATAATAATGTGAAATAAATCAGAATGTCAAGAGTACTTTAAATAAACCAATCCATCATTTCATGTAATTGATAAAAAAGAAAGTGCCTAAAAAAATACTTCAAATAAGCAACAAGTTAATGTTTCTGACCCAGATAATTTGTCTATCACTAAGCACAAGTTTTTCAAAAATTATCTAAGGCTAAAACCTCCTTCACCTCATGAAAATGCGAATTTAACTAGAACTCACATATAATTCAAATATAGACTATCAAAGACATAGATGTATGCATAATCTATTAAGAAACCATGTATGAGTAACTTATCATTCAATTAGAACTAAAAATTAGAGGTTGTCAAAGACTTGAAGACATATTTATTAATCAGATTAAGCATGCATAGTGACAATTAAACTATCAAATCAAATCACATGAAAAGAATGAAAGATTTTACTTTACTCTTTCTACTATTCCGATCCAAAGGACTACTCTTATCAAAAGAACTTTTTAAATTTTATTAGAATCTCCATGAGAATATAATGAAAAATACCCAAATATTCTTTTAACTTTTTTCTACACAAAAGAGAGAGGTGAAGAAAGGAGAAAGGAGAGAAAGGAGAGAGAGAAGAGAGGAGACGTCCTTGGCTGGGTGGAGAATGGGATGCATGACACACTTCCTTACATGGTTTCCTTTTATAATTCCGGGTTTCTTCCAAATTCATTGAATCTGGACACTTTCTATAGCTTGTTGGCAGAGTCTACAATAACTAGGTGGCTTGGTGGCCAAGTTAAATGGGGATAACTTTATCTTTATAGATAGAGCTCATCTTTTACAAAAGCATCCCATTAGATGAGGTCCCACTTTGAATTTGTAGTAGTGAATCTTCAATGGTATGGATATAATTTCATTCCCGCCTCAAAATATACTTGAGCCTCTTTGAGCCCATAAATTGCTCATTTTAGCCCTAATTTACATGATCTTGTGCTCCATGAACATTTACTCAGAAAGAGCTTTGCAATGGTAGGTCAATTGCGCCAATCCAATGTCTTGACTGAGAGTTATGGCTTCTTTAAGATAGGCTACCCTGAGAAAAACTAGATTGACTTTTGAATTTTAATTTTCAATGGACTCTATCTTTACAATAGTTGTGACTTGTTAGCCATGTTAGAGGAACATTTTTTAGCACAAATAGGATGAGACAAGAAGGTTTTGCACGCCTTAGTTTTTCTTCATATGAGGTCCACATATAAGTGAACTTTATGGTTGTGGATTTTCCTAATTTTTGAAGTAGTGGGACCCGAATTGTGTGTAGAGAGAAGTGGAGTCCAAAGTGACTATTTGTGCTTTGAAGTGGTCCTGTGACAGAATCCTAATGCATCTTGGACTCTTCTCCAAATCGTCCCTAACATTTAGCATGTCCTACAAATCTCATTCGTAGCAGATACTAATTCAACTAGTAAAATGTTGAAGAGCCCACATTAAAATGAGACCCGTTCGGATAGAGTTCTACTCCAACTATGACTTTTTGAAGAAAAATTGCATAAAATACAAAATAAGGCAGAAAATGTGTAAAAAATGTGTAAATTCTAATTTCTAGGTGAAAATGCATGAAATGATGGAATTAGACGAATAATGATGCAATTCATCTAATTAAATCCCTAATTCAACCTAAAAATGATGCATAGATGATGCAATTTCATGAACTTAACAACCAATGATATAAATCTATAAAATTGCATATTAATGTCTTCATCTTATGTAGATTTGTGGTCCTATTTAGGATTAAATCATTGAATTTCATAAAACCATGCATCATGGTGTCCCAAGTTGATTTTAGTTTAAAATTAGTTCAGTTTCATAGAATGGCATGTTTTATGGAATTATTCTTTTTGGATTAAAGAATTATGCTCTTGAATAACTTTCAATTTACATGTAAAGTCACTAATTTCTTTGTGCCATTCGATTGTATATGAAAAGCTAAGTAAGGTGATGTATTTGCATACATTCATAGGTGTCTATATCGGTCTTATGCATGGCAAGATAGTTTCCTATGGAGAATTATGACTTTTAATTCTAATTTTTTCTTTTGCAGGAAATTCAATCAATGAGATCCACATAAAAGAGAAATTCAAGAAAAAAAAAGAGAGAAGACAAGAAAGAAAAAGCAAAGAAATCTACCTTTGTGGGAACCCATTGGGCATGAATCCCAAGGAGGGGACACCCAAGGGGTGGGACCCACTTTTTGTTGTGAAAAATAACTTTTTTTTTAGTGTTTTAGCAAATTTGAAAACTCAAATTCAAGAGGATTTTCAAGGTTGGAAAGACTTGGAGATCAAGTAAGCAGGAAAGGAAAGAAAGAAGAAAAAGAAGAAAGATAAATCAAAGGGAATTGGGGTACTCAAGGGTGGGGTCCACTAATGTTGCACGCCCCATGTGGGGCCCATTTATGAAGAATTTATAATAGATCATTCCCCTTTGAAGATTGTCTAATTTGAGAATTTATATGAAAATTTACAACAAAACAAAAGAATGAGAAAAATTAGGAAGTTCTCACCAAGTAACTCAAGAAGGGAAGAATTTCAAAACCTCCGACTTTTTCCATTTTCTCATGCTCTCTCTCTCTCGCTCTCTTTCTCTCTCTCTCTCTCTCTCTCTCTCTCTCTCTTTCCTTTTTTCTCTCCCTCTTTCCTTTTCCTTTCCTATCCTTTCTCCAGGCATGATTTGTAATCTAAAGAGAAGGTCAAGCTCTTTTCTTTTATTCGCTTGGTGGATAGACATGGTTAATAAAAGTTTTATTTTTTAGTTAACTGATGGTTGTTCATTACTACGTATGTTGATTTCTTATCTTTGATTTTAGATATAGGGAACGCCTAGAATATAGTGAAGATAATCTAACCTGAGCACTTAATTTTGGACTTTAACCTTTACTCTGCCCTTAGATTGGATTCTACTGGAGATGATATAAGATATATGTATTTCGGATCATTAGAAAGAGTGAATCGTAATCACTGGATGATTTCTTTTACCGATTTCTTTTATTATTTTGAATTGGTGGTTTGACTCTGTTATTTGTGTTTACAACAATTTATTTTCTTAGATTTGATTAGAATTTTTGATGGATTGTAATCTTGTATTTAATTTTAAAGTGATGGAAAAATGGTTTTAAAGATTTTAATTAGGCTAGGTGTAGAATCTAATTAGGTTGGTTAAAGCATGTTGCTACTTCCATTCATAAGGATCGACCTCAAACTCACCGTAATTTATTTCTTCGTGAGTTCATAACAACCAAAAAGATTGAATATCCTCATATTTAGTATAGTTCATGTAGAACCAAATCATCATCATCATCAAAGCCTTATCCCAACCATGTTGAAGTCGGCTACATGAATTTGTTTCTCCATTTTGTTCTATTTTGAGCCAAATCTTTAGATAAGTTAAACTTCTTCAAATCGGATTCAATGACCTCTATCAATGTTTTCTTTGACCTATCCTACCTCTTGATGGGCCATCCACCTATATAGCTAAACTTTTTCTCACCGGTACCATTACTAGCCTCCGCTAAACATGCCCAAACCATCTTAAACGGATTTCTCTAATCTTATCCCTATTGGTGCTACCCCTATATGCTCTTGAAAGCGTTCATTTCTAATTTTATCTTTCCTAGTTTTACTACACATCCACCTAAGCATTCTCATCTCCACTATATTCATCTTATGTATATGTGCCTTCTTAATTGGCCAACATTCTGCTCCTTATGTCATAGCTGGTCTAACCACTGTCCTGTAAAATTTTCTTTTCAATTTTGTTGGCATTCGTCTGTCACAAAGCACTCTAGAAGCTAGTCTCCACTTCAGCCATCCAGCTTTTATGCTATGCTCTACATCTTCGTTAATCTCCCCATCCTTACTAATCATTAAGCTTAGGTACCGAAAAAGAATCTCTACGTGGTATCTCATGCGTTTTAATTTTGACAGTGATTTCAACACTTTGTATATGTTCACTGAAGTTATACTTCATATATTCTGTCATTGTACGACTTATTTTAAAGCCTTTAAATTCTAATGCTCCCCACCATCTCTCGAGTTTTGCATTTATACCATCTCTTGATTCATCCACCAATACTATATCATCTGCATGAACATACACCATGGTACTTCTTCTTGAATATGCACAGTTAACTCATCCATAATTAATACAAAGAGATAAGGGCTTAAGGCTAATCCCTAAAACAAACCTATAATCACTGGGAATTTACCTGTTTCTTTACATATGGTTCTCACATTTGTTACTACTCCTTCATACATATCTTTAAAATTTTCAATATAACTACTGGGGACATTTCTTTTCTCCAAAATCCACCAAATTAAATCCTTCGGTACCTTAGGCTTTTTCTAAATCGATAAAGACCATGTGTAGATTTTTCCTCTTTATTCGATATTTTTCCATTAATTGCCAAAGTGAAGAGATAGCTTCCATAGTTGACCTCCTTGCCATAAAACCCAATTGATTTTCAGCGATCTTGGTCTTTTGTCTCAGTCCTTGCTCCATTATTCTCTCCCATAACTTCATACTGTGACTCATAAGTTTAATCCATTGATAGTTGATACAATTTTGTATATCTCCCTTATTCTTATATATAGGTACTACAATGCTTCTTCTCCATTTATCTGGCATTTTCTTTGTCACAAGTATCTTATTGAGTAGTCTATTTAACCAACTCACCCCAACCTCTCCTAAGCATTTCCATGCCTCTATTGGAATATCATCTGGTTCTGTAGATTTTCCTGTCTTCATTCGCTTCAATGCTTCCTTCACTTCCACCCCCTAATTCTATGAGAAAAGTATGTTCTGGTAATAAAGTATTCTCCTTACCTCTTGTATCCCCCATATGTTCTTCCTTTAAAAATTTGCTAAAATATTATTTTCACCTTTCTTTTATATCGTTGTCTTCACCAGAATATTTTCCTCATTATCCTTGATACATTTGACATGATCAAAGTCCCTACTTTTCTTTTTTCTTACTTTTGCGAGCTTAAAATTATCCTTCTCTCCTTCTCTTGTTTCCAAACCTATTATAGAGGTCATCGCATGCTTTGAACTTTGCACTACTTACTACTTGCTTAGCTTTTTCTTTATCTTCCTATGCAGCTTAAAATTTTTTATACTCTTAGTCCCCTGCCAAACTTTATAGCAATATCTTTTCTCTAGAATAACTTCTTGAAGCTCCACACTACACCACCATGTTTTTTTTATTTATATGTCTCCTTCCTTTTGATTCTCCAAGTACTTATTTTGCAACCTTCCTAGAGCAATTAACTATTTGATTCCACATTACTGTAGTTTCTACTTCAAGATTTCATTTCCACATTACTGTAGTTTTTCCTTCAAGATTTCATTCTCTCTTCTCAATCATTTTGTCCTTAAATATATTTGCTCTCTCCCCCTTCAAATCTCTCCACCTTGTTTGAGGGTCCATTTTGTTTACTGCCGCTCTCTTTCTACTTCTAATGCAAATATCTAAAACTCTGAGCTTATGTTGTGTCGTCAAACTCTCTCTTAAGATAACCTTGCAATTTTTACAAGCCAATCAATCCTGTTTTCTGACTAGGAAAAAGTCTATCTGACTCATATTACTCCCACTTTTATAGGTAATAAAATGCTCATCTCTCTTTTTTAAAGTAAGTATTTGCTACTCTAAGATCAAATGCTACTGCAAAGTCCAATATATTGTTTCCAAATTCATTTTTTTCTCCAAATCCTTTCCTTCCATGCACTCTCTCATATCCTCTATTGTCTTTTCCTATATGCCCGTTTAAATCCCCTCCAAGGAAAATCTTATCGCTATTTGGGATTTCTCGCATTAAATCATCCTTCTCCTCCTAAAATTGTCTCTTCTCACTATCCTCTAGTCCTACTTGGGGAGCATATACACTTATGATATGGATTATATCTTCCTCTAGCACTAGTTTAATTGCTAAAATTCTATCACAAACCTCTTTACCCCTACAACTTTCTCTTTCAAATCCTTATCTATAACTATACCCACTTCATTTCTTATATTACTCTTTCCTGTATAGGAAAGCTTATACCCATTCGTGAGCTCCTTAACCTTATTCCTTTTCTACCTTGTCTCCTGGATACAAGCCACACTAATTCTTCTTCTTTTCATTCCTCAACCAACTCCATGCTCTTGCCTGTCAAGGTTCCTATATTCCAAGTAGCAAGTCTAATTTTCCTATTCCTCCTCTTCATCTTTTGGATTAACTTTTCTAACCGCACTAGCCCAAAGTCATGCGATAGCCCGTGCACACTTTTTACTACAACCGGGCGATGCTACAATGCGTCGCTTAAAGTAGGGAATGCCCTAGCCTTATCGCGAAATATTGTTATCTCAGAATTCATGTTTGAGTTGTGATAAAGTTTTATGTTGGCTGTTTACTTATCTAACGGAACTCTCCTCCTTTACCCGGGCTTGGGACCAGCAGCAAAACCGGCAGAGTTATGTAGTATGGTTATTAAGAGAACTTGTAAAAGAGTTTAGTTATAAAAAGGTTAGACAAATCTTATATGCAAGGATTAGTTTCTTGAGATTCTCATTTAATTTTAAAATACTGTCTTTGATAGGGATTGATTTAAGGAGGAAAGAGAGATATTATATATGAGAGGAGAGATTTTAGGAGAAAAAGAGATTTTATAGAAGTTTTAGGGTAGTGTAGAGATTTGAGGAGAAAAAAGATTTCTTAAGAGAACTCTTAGGATTGACCGCTGATACATTGAGCCAGCTTTGTGCCCTATGGCAATCCCGCAACCAAGTTGACTAGCTATATTTTATATACTAGTGCAACAGGTTTGAACCCAAAGCAGGCCATGATAAAAAAATAACTAAAATCTTAGATAGAAATATTAATAAAAATCTCAATAAATTATATATGAGTATTATCATATAATTTGTAATACAAACACAGTAAAAATTAAACTTCAAAAATCAAAGTTTTAAAGGAAGGAATAAGTAAAATGATCCAATCAAATATCTAATATGTGATATTGAAAGAATGGCTCAATTACATAGAATAACAGGTCAAATTAAGAAAATAGAAAAGTTGAAGAGTAATTATGAATAATATAAGCTATGATGAAGAATTTGACCAACAAAAGTTTTAATGAAGAAGAAAACATATTAAAGAATAATCAATTTGAATTGTTAATGGTACGAAAAAAATTGTTGATGCTTGGAAGACTCTATTAATTACTTGGTCCAACATATTGATTTACAAAGTGCACAACTTCACAATCGAAATCATGATTAGGTATGGTCAAATCTTATGATTTTAGAAGTATTTTGAATGAAATTTGCACTTGATTTAAAGCAAAATTAAAGTGAACTCATTTTGAAATTAACTAATTATAGACATTCTTTTTTTTTTATAATCATTGTTAGGATTAATTTGGTTTGAAAGCTTAGGTTTCAATATAGTCTTGATAAAAATATTTCAATTTTTTATATTTTTGATTTTCTAATATGTGAATTGGCTAGGCATGGGAACTTTTTACTTTAACATGTGTCCATATATATATATATATATGAGACCCACTTACCATATTAGTTTTTATTTTGTCCGTCTTTTGATTTTTTATGATCTCTGAGTAGGGTTATCTGTATTTTTTTAGATGAATAAGTTTTACTAAAGTATTAGCCAGTACCAAGGTCATTGATGCATTTACTTTTCACGGAGCTCACCAATGTATTTGTATTTCTGTAACTAATCTTTGGAAGAAAAAAAAAACTTTACAATTACTTTGAATTGAAAAGAGAATCTTAGAATAATATTGAATATATAATGACTCTGAGCCAAATCTCTAAAATATCAAATATATTTATATATATATTATCTTTTTCTATTTAAATATAATTTATAAAAAAATACTATATATTCAATTATTATAAAATTTTAAAGGTTTATAGATTCTCATTCATTATGAATTATATCACCCATGCTAAGCTTGGCCATGTTTTGCTAGTTTAGATATTATCTCGCATGAAATTCATAGTTGATTAAAATCATGTGGCTTATCCATTGTAATAAGGAAAACATCTATAATAGAAAGATGTAGAAGAGTGATTGTAATGAGAGAAACATATTAAGGAAAGAGATTAGATAAAAGAGGGATTTGAATTGAGAGATTTTAGAAAAACTCAAAAGAAAGAGAGGATTAAAAGAAGTAGTACCTTAAAAGAGTGTTAGAGACTTCTTGAAATTGGAGCACACTATGTGTCGCTCCCTTGTGAAGGAGTTGCTTCCTTTATATATAATAAATACATTATTTTTCTATTTCAATATAATCTATACAAAAAATACTATATTTGAAAGGCATGTAATATTAGCAAGTTCATGGGTTGGACAAAACTTGGGTTCTTGAGTTGTAATTTTATATTTTTAGATGGACTGAAGTGACTATAGAATGACCAGATGTTGGTCTTCTGCATAGAATGCGTAATGCAAGTGGTCTATAGACCGACCGGTCGGATACAGGGACGGATCGGTCGAATTTCGTGTACACAAACAGTCTGCAGACAGAACAGAAGATCGACCGGTCGACTGAATGCTCGATCGGTCGGACCCTCACCCAATCGGTCGAGTAACTTCAGCCGATCGGTCGGCTGGGTCGGCAGACGCGATTCAGAAACTGCAAAAGCTTCGGAGTTGCTTGCTGTCCATCCTAATCCGGTGAGATTTAGAGGCGTAAAGGACTCTAGGGTTCTTCCCTATTTAAAGAACTTCTTTCCCACGAAGTAAGATACCTCTCTCCAGATCAAAACCCTAATATCCATTGAGAGATCCATCTTCTCAGAAGTTCTTCTGCTGGTTTATGTGCTGCAACTTCATCTTCTGAGTTCCATACTACTTCTCCACTGTGCTGATTCGTCTTGAGTGGCTTCAAGGCGTGGAGAGCAATCCCGAAGAGAGTGTACGACGTGTGCGTTGGCAAGAAGAGGCTTCAGTCCCTTAGGTTGTGTCCAACTAGTGAAAAAGGGTAGTAAGTAGTCTTGTAACTTCTCTTACATAGTGATTGTTCTTGATGGACCGATGTTAGGTCCCATAGCTTTTTCTCGTTTAGGTTTTCCACGTAAAAATCCCGTGTCCATCTCTTGTGTGATTGATTGGTGTGTTTATTCAGTAATTATTGTTTGAATCTACATAGCATACTCTGTTGGGACCTTAACCTGTGTCAAGGTTTAAAGTTCTATCAAGTGGTATCAGAGCGGGTTCATACCGTTTGGTTGTAGATCTAGTTCAGTTGTCTGCTATGGAGATTCCCCAAGATGGTACGTCAACCAATAAGCCCCCTTACTTGGTAAATGGAGCTAACTATGCAAATTGGAAAGTAAGAATGGTTGTGTTTCTGCAGTCTATTGATATTGATGTTCGTTGCGTTTCTGCAGTCTATTGATATTGATGTTGGCCAAGCCATTCACACTCCTTACATTCCTCCAGTTGTTACCTCAGATGGCAATGTTGAAATCCCTAAACCAATGGCTCAATGGTCAAAGGATGAGAAATTTGCTTTTCTTGCTAATAGTAAAGCCTTGAATGCCATCTTTAACGGTGTTTCACCTACTGAATTTAGGAGAATCTCTATGTGTAACATCGCTCAAGAGGCATGGGGTATTTTGGAGAAAGTTCATGAAGGAACTGGTAGGGTTAAAAGATCTAAACTTCAGAAATTGACCACTATGTTCGAAACCCTGGTTATGGATGAAAGCGAAACATTTAATGAATTCTATGCCAAACTGAATGATGTTGTGCATTCAGCCTTTAACTTAGGAGAGAACATTCTAGATAGTAAAATTGTTTAAAAGATTCTTCGTTCTCTTCCTGAAAGGTTTGATCCCAAAGTAGTGGCAATTGAGGAAACAAGTAATTTGGATACCCTTTCTCTTGATGAACTAGTTGGAAATTTGCAAACTTTTGAAACAAATCTGAAAACAACTAGGAAATCAAAGGGTATCGCATTACTTTCTTCCAAATCAGGCAATGAGAGTGATACCTCTGATTCTGACACTGAGGATCCCGAATTTGATGCGTTCCTGGTTAGAAAATTCAGAAAGGCAATGAAAGGTACGGATAAAAAGGATTTGATGATGGCTTACAAGGAAAACAAGGCCAAAAAGAGGTCAAACTTTACCTCAACTGTTAAACCCTTTTCTAATCCTCAATCTAAGCCAGAAAAGAATTCATCTAAAATACCTCCCAAGAACACTCAGTGCTATGAATGCAAAGGCTTCGGTCATTATGCATCTCAATGTGTTAACAGAACCTTGAGAAATCAAGGTAATCAGGGAAAAGTGCTGAATGTTACCGGGGATGATGATTCAGAAGTAGAAGAACAAACTCCTGAATCGGACTCTTCTGAATTTGAAAAGTTTGTTGCTTTCATGGCTAAGTCTAATAGCTCTTTTGCCAAGGAAGATATTTCTGCAAGGTCTGATTCAAATAGTGACTCATTCATGGACAACTTACCACAATCTAAGGAGGAATTGTTGATTGCCTATGATCAATTGGTGAAAGATTTAAGAAAAGTGGCAATGTTCAATGAAGTACTTGAGAAGAAAGTTGCGATTTCTGAAAAAGTGATAGCTTCCCTCAAAGCTGAACTCAAAGAAACCCATGGTAAGCTATCTTCCCTAACCTCTCAAAATATTATTTTGTCTAATAAGTTGACTGATGCAGGTAATGAATGGAACTTGCTACATGATCAATCCATTAAGACTACCAGTGAGTTAAATGCGATGAAGGTAGAGCTTAAACTAAGCAAAGAATAAAATGCTTCTTTAAGTAACAGGCTTCACCTTACTTTGGAAGAACTCACTAAAGCCAAAGCTGACTTGACAAGAATGAATACTGGATCTAAAAAGCTCGAAGAAATTCTTGGTATTTAAAAGTCTAGTGCTGATCGACGAGGACTTGGATTTGAATATGGTTCCACATCTCAAAATTCAGGTAAGTTTGTTAAGGGCACTATCATAATCACTTCTGAACCTACTGTTCAAACTCATGCACAAGTTAATTCAGTAAATAGAGCGAATACCAAAAAGTTTAGACCCACATTCATTCTAATATATCACTTTTGTGGGATTAAAGGACACATAAGACCTCATTGCAATAAGTTGCGTTCTGCAACTCGAAATTAATACAGGCATCGACCCTCCTTGCCTCAAAAGGTTAAAACTAAGAAGGTCTGGGTACGAAAATCTGATCTTTACTGTCATGTAGTCCTTACTGCTCTACGTGCTCAAAATTTACATGTGTGGTACCTGGACAGCGGGTGATCTAGACATATGTCTGGAGATAGAACTTTGTTTACTTCTCTTGAAAAGTGTGATAATGGTAGTGTGCAATTTGGTGATGGAAATAAGTCAAATGTCATTGGCAAAGGTACTGTCCATATTCCAGGTATGTCTCCGATCCACAATGTTTTCTTATTGATGGTTTAAAAGCAAATCTTTGGAGTATTAGTCAACTGTGTGAGTCTAAACAAGAAGTTCACTTTTCTTTGAATGATTGCATAATTGTTAATAAGTCAGGTAAAACTGTACTTCATGGAAAGAAAAATGCTGATAATTGCTATGTTGTAGGGGATTCTGATAATCTACAGTGCCATTTAACTTCAATAGACACTGTTAACTTGTGGCATCAACGGTTAGATCATATGAACTATACTGATCTTGAAACTCTCTCTAAACAAGAATTAGTTCGTGGCTTTCCCAAAATACAGAAAGCCTCCAACATTATATGTGGTCCTTGTCAAATTAGATTAGAAAGCAAAATCGGTCACCTCATAAGAAACTTGATCAAATGACCACATCCAGGCCATTGGAATTGCTTCACATGGATCTTATGGGTCCTACTCAGACTCAGAGTATTGGAGGAAAGAAATACATATTCTTAACAGTTGGTGATTTCTCTCGTTTTACATGGGTGCGATTTTTAAAAGAGAAATCCGAAACCTTTGACGTCTTCCATTACTTATGGCTACAATTGATTGTAGATAAAGGCAACAAATTCGGTGGAGTTTCTCGAATTCGATAGGATCATGGAACTGAGTTTGAGAATTCTTTTTTTTTTCAATCTTTTTGCACAGAAAATGGAATTAAACATGAATTCTCAGCCCCCAAGACTCCACAGCAAAATGGGATTGTGGAACGTAAAAACCGGGTTGTTTAGGAAATGGCCCGAGTTATGCTACACAGCAAGAAAATTCCACAAAAATTTTGGGCTGAGGCTGTAAACACTGCCGTGCATGTTATTAATCTCGTCTATCTTAGACCTGGAACAAAGATGACTCCCTATGAACTCTGGAATGGTAGAAAACCCACTGTTAAATACTTTAGAACCTTTGGAACTAAATGCTATATCTTTAAAGATCATGAACACCTTGGTAAGTTTGATTCTCATAGTGATGAAGGTGTTTTTCTTGGCTATTCCTTGAATATCAAGGCATACAGAGTATTTAACGTGCATACTTCTATCATTATGGAGTCGTTTAATGTGGTAGTAGATGATGCAGAGTCGTATTTTAATTCTGACGATGATAATATCATAATTTCTACCTTGTCTTCTGTGCAGGATGATAATGCAGATACAAATCAACTTGAACCTTCAAAGGCAACAGACTCAGATGAAAAGCCATCTAGCACTGATTTGGCTGACACCTCTTCCGAGCAACAAGATTCGAAGACATCGGCTGTGTCTCATAGTCCTTCTACAGACCTTGCTGTTCCTGTTCAAAGCACGTCTTCTCGGATTAATCCCAAAGCTAGAGCATGGAAGCATCACTCATTATCTGACATTATTGGCGATGTGGATGAGCCTAGACGTATGCGTCAGCAGGTAAGTGATAAGGTAAGTTATCTTTGTTATATCCCCTCTATTGAACTTCACAATGTCTTAGAAGCACTTCAAGATGATTCTTGGATAAATGCTATACATGAGGAACTAGAACAGTTTGAACGTAATGAGGTTTGGCAACTTGTTCCATGACCTACCCATACAAATGTTATTGGCACAAAGTGGATATTATAAAACAGATAAATTGGGTCAGGTTGTGAGGAACAAAGCTAGACTGGTGGCACAGGGTTATACCCAGGTTGAGGGGATAGATTTTTGATGAAACTTTTGCCCCCGTAGCTAGACTCGAGTCCATTCGCGTATTTCTTGCTCTTGCATGTGCATTAAATTTTAAATTTGTTTCAAATGGATGTTAAAAGTGTGTTTCTGAATGGATTCTTGAATGAAGAAGTATATGTTGAACAGCCAAAAGGGTTTCAAGATCAGCAGTTTCCTGATCACGTCTATAAGCTGAACAAAGCATTGTATGGATTAAAGCAAACTCCTCGCGCATGGTATGAACGGTTAACCAATTTTCTTCTTGACAATGGTTTTCGTCGAGGAAGAGTGGATAAAACCTTGTTTATAAAGAATGAGGAAGCTGATATTCTGATTGGACAAGTATACGTCGATGATATTGTGTTCGGTTACACCTTACAGCACTTGGAAAATCTGTTCTCTGAGCTTATGACCAATGAATTTAAGATGAGCATGGTTGGTGAATTGGCTTTCTTCTTAGGATTACAAATCAAGCAAAGTGTAGACGGTATATTTATTTCTCAATCAAAATATGCCACTAATCTCCTAAAGAAGTTCGGTATGATGACGTCAAAATAGGAACGCATACCAATGAGTTCTTCTGTTAAAATTAGTTTAGATACAGAGGGTAAGGATGTCAATGATACAATGTATCGAAGCATAATTGGAAGCCTCTTATATCTAACTGCTAGCAGACTAGACATTGCATTTAGTGTCGGTGTTTGCGCTCGGTATCAGTCCAAACCCAAGGAGTCTCATGTCAAAGCAGTTAAACGCATCATGAAATATGTGCATGGTACAATCAATTATGGGATTTGGCTGACTCGACACACTGATACAACAGTAGTCGGATATTTAGATGCCGATTGGGCAGGCTATGTGGATGACAGAAAAAGTACATCAGGAGGTTGTTTTTTCATTGGCAACAATCTTGTTACATGGCATAGCAAGAAACAAACCTCAACCTCACTGTCCACTACTGAAGTGGAATACATTGCAGCTGGAAGTTGTTGTACACAACTCCTCTGAATGAAGCAAGTGTTGGCAGATTATGGTATTCAGTAGGAACTCATTACAGTATATTGTGATAACAGAAGTGCCATTGACATATCAAAGAATCCTGTTCAGCATTCATGAACAAAACATATAGATATCAGGCATCACTTCATACGCGATTTAGTAGAAGCCAAAATCATCAATTTAGAACCTCTTCCAACTGAGCACCAATTAGCTGATCTGTTTACTAAACCCCTTGAGCCTTCGCGTTTTGAATCACTTCGTAAATCTCTTGGAGTTGGACTCCATCCTTGACGGTTCTTCTCTTGCTCCTTCTCTCAGCACATATTTATTTTTATTTACTGTTTTCATGAACTTCTGATATGCTATTTATTTTTGTTTTGCTTTAGTTTTTCAGCCTGGTTGTCCTGATACACAGTGTTTCCTCCGGGACTCTTCACTGTATCACCTCTGTAGTTCTCCAGATTAGTTATTAAGTTGGATAAAGCAAAATGCTTACAAGTTTTCGTGTGTCGCATTTAAAAAAAAGGAGAGTGTTCTTATGTCAGTCAGACAGCTTTCATCATGATTTTTACTAGAGAGACTTATTCAGGGGGAGTGGTTTAGTCCTTAGAAGTTGACTACAAGAGGCAAAATCTTAACATTGAGTTCCCACTGTGTTGTCTTGACTTCCTTGGCTTATTCACTAAGGTCTTCACAGCACCACTATGCATTGATGATTTCGTGATTAATAGTCTCATTCAAGTATGTTGCTTCTTCACTCCTATTTTTCTTCATCTCTGCATATTTGTTACTTTCATACTTTCTGTGAGTTAAAAAAAAAACTCACAGTTTGTATGCCGACCGGTCGAATCCTTCTACAAACCGATCGGATGAGTTTCCCTGCGACCGATCGGCTATATTTGCGACTGGTCGGGCCTTTTTGCTCTTAGTTTGTGTTAATTTCCAGAACCTTCTCCCAACCGATTGGTCCCTTATGTGACCGGTTGGGTATCATTTAGCTTGTTTCCCGAGTTGGAATTCGACCGGTCGGGCTCTTCCATCCGACCGGTCGGACATGCATCGGTTCTATTCAAAACTCGTGACCGTTCGACTTCTCGTCACTTCTATATAACTATGCATCCTTTCTTTTTCTTCTTTCTTCACTTCTTGGATGCCGTTTCCTTTCTTTTCCTCTTCGATTTTGTGTGCTTTGTGCTCCTTCCTTTCTTCTTGCAAAGCTATAACTGAGGTATGTGTTTTGCTCGTTCCTTCTCCAAATTTTTTTTTGTTTCTCACATCCATTGCTTCTCGTTTTTGTCACATTTTCCAATGGTTTTTTTTGTGATGATGTATGCTTCTATTGTGTTGGTTGGATGTTCATCTTCACTTTTTGTTTTTGGTTTTCTCTTCTTCACTATGCAATAGATGCTCTGATGCGTGTGGTTGTTTGTATGTGCTTGAGGATATTTTTTTTTGAGCTTTATATCACATATTTGTGTATGCACACCTTCTGTTCGATGGAATGTCTCAAAGAATGTCACCTTTCACTAGTGCCCTTTTTGTTACGCTTTTTATGCCTTGTGGTTTAGTGGTTCTACACTTTCCATCCTCTTCAGTCATGGAACCCAAGAAGGCAATGGCTTCCAACCAAAAAGGTGTGGCCAGTAGTTCAGCTACTCCCACTTATGACACTGACCGTTTTTTATCAGAGGCTAGAGCACAGCAATATGAAACCATTTTTAGCAAACGTTCGGTTCGATTCGAACGACCGATTAACCCTTTACATTTTGTTACATTGGCATTTGGTGCTTGGCTACTCGTTAGAGGATGGGCCTCATCATACTCATATGAGACTGAGAGTTTCCCTGATATTGTACGGGAATTTTACTGCAATATGTATGAGATGACGGGGAATGTTATTACATCTTTTGTTCGGGGCAAGAATGTTACTCTCACTCCTCGGGCATTGAGTCGGTTTCTACTCATTGATCAGACTCCGGATGCCAAGTATCCTATCCCTGATGCTGCACCTGATACTATGGAGGAGGATGCTCCCATTGACTACAGTGAGGTCGCTTCAACATTATGCGTAGAGCCTTGTGACATGCCTGAGGGTCATCTATTGCGACAACGGGAATTGACTGACTCCTATAGGCTTCTCAATATTTTTGTGAAGAATAACATTGAGCCTAGAGGACATCATTTAGAGATTTATCGCGAGGCTGGTTACCTATTCTACGTCATTGGCAGTGGGCTTTCTATCGATATTCCCTAGGTGATCTTCGACACCATTTTTCGAGCTCATTCTGCAGCAAAGAATGCATCATTGCCATATGGCATTCTGCTATCTAGGTTTCTTCTCTCTCATGGAGTCATGCCCTCCATGCATGATGTGTCTGTTCCTCTGCCGAACCCTATCACGATGAGTACTTTATTGCAGTCTCGTTCTCAGCTTCGCCAGCCTGCTCCTCCTCGGCCCGCTCCTGCTCTTGCTGCTGAGGTGGATCTTCCTGATGATTCATCCTTACATGCTCGGTTGTCAGCATTTGAGGAGATTTTATGTGATCAGGCTGCTGACATTGAGATTCTCCACTGCGAAGTTCAGTCCATTCGCACTGACATGCACAGTTTGCGAGACAGTCTTCATGCCGAGATCCATGGACTTGGGTCTAAGCTTGATGATATCTTGGGTCACCTTCGTCGTTCTTGATTGCTTCTTATTCTGTTTGTCTCCTCTGCCCCCTTCACCATTCACGTCCAAAAAGGGGGAGCGCATTTTGTTATTGCTCAGTTCTTGCTCACATTTTGTACTAATATCTTTTGCTCATCTGTTTATCAACTGCATTTACTTGGTTATGATTTATGCTGCTTTGTTTAACTGATTGTTTGTGCAGTTCGTTTTGTGCATTTCAATGCTGCTTTGTTTAACTGATTGTTTGTGCAGTTCGTTTTGTGCATTTCAGGTTTCACAAGTTATTTGTTGTGTTTTTGGGTCTTCATGGGTAGAATGTTCTGTCTAGGAAGTTTTGTCCATGAATTGCCAAAGGGGGAGATTGAAAGGCATGTAATATTGGCAAGTTCATGGGTTGGACAAAACTTGGGTTCTTGAGTTGTAATTTTATATTTTTAGTTGGACTGAAGTGACTATAGAATGAACACATGTTGGTCTTCTGCGTAGAATGTGTAATGCAAGTGGTCTACAGATCGACCAGTCGGATACAGGGACGAATCGGTCGAATTTCGCGTACACAAACAGTCTTCAGACAGAATAGAAGATCGACCGGTCGGCTAAATGCCCGATCGGTCGGACCCTCACACGATCGGTTGGGTAAGTTCAGCTGATCGGTCGGCTAGGTCGGCAGACGCGATTCAGAAACTGTAAAAGCTTCGGAGTTGTTTGCTGTCCATCCTAATCCGGCGAGATTTAGAGGCGTAAAGGACTTTAGGGTTCCTCCCTATTTAAAGAACTTCTCTCCCACGAAGTAAGATACCTATTTCCAGATCAAAACCCTAATATCCATTGAGAGATCCATCTTCTCAGAATTTCTTCTGCTGGTTTATGCGCTGCAACTTCATCTTCTGAGTTCCATACTACTTCTCCACTGTGTTGATTCGTCTTGAGTGGCTTCAAGGCGTGGAGAGCAATCCTGAAGAGAGTGTACGACATGTGCGTCGGCAAGAAGAGGCTTCAGTCCCTTAGGTTGTGTCCAACTGGTGAAAAAGGGTAGTAAGTAGTCTTGTAACTTCTTTTACATAGTGATTGTTCTTGGTGGACCGGTGTTAGGTCCCGTGGTTTTTTCCCGTTTGGGTTTTCGACGTAAAAATCCCGTGTCCATCTCTTGTGTGATTGATTGGTGTGTTTATTCAGTAATTATTGTTTGAATCTACATAGCATACTCTGTTGGGACTTTAACCTGTGTCATGGTTTAAAGTTCTATCAATATTCCTAATTATTATAAAATTTTAAAAGTTTATAGATTTTGTTATAGTATGAATTATATTACCCATGTGGGCATGTTTTGCTAGCTTAGATATTGCCACCTTGAAATGCACCATTGATTAAAATCATGTGACTTTTCAATTGTACTGAGAAAAACTCCTACAATAAAAGGGTGTTGAAGAGCAATTGTAATGAGAGAAAGAAATTAGGAAGAGAAATTAGATAAAAAAGGAATTTGCTTTGAGAGATTTTAGAAAAATTCAAAATTATAAGGGGATTAAAAAAACTTCTTGGAGAGTCTTAAAGGCTTCTTAAAATTGGAGAAAACCACATGTTGCTCCTCTGCGAAGCCACTGCCGCTTTTATAGATACAATAATTGTTTATATATTGAAAGGGACTGTAATGTTTAGTATTATTGAAGATTTGCTGGATTTCTTCAAGGAGAGTGGATTGAATCACATTTTTTGTCTTCCCAATTTCTTCATTTATTTGATTTATTGTTATTATTTTTTGATGTTTTTCTTGCCAAAATCAGGTGTTTTATTTTAGCGCAGAGCAGATGCCTATGATTTTCCTAATGCATTGCACAGAAGGCTTTTCATAGAGGACAGAGAAACATTATTGACAATTGGGCCCACGCCTTTTCTTGCCCAAGGCAATCAGTGAAGAATCTTTCGAAAAGTCGTAAAGTGAAAAACAAAAAGAAACTTTTAAAAAAGAGAAAAGTTAAAAAGACCAGCTGGGCGGCACCTTATTTGGTTGCATACGACAAATTATGTCAAATAAATGGAGCTGCGGCTAGCGTTTTATAATATGCATGGCCCTTTCCTGGGGCGGTATGTATAGATAATATATCGATAGCCCCATATGTCTCACAAACATGCACCAAACCAGGCTTATGAAGAAAAATGCAAAAATTAAAAAAGCCAGCTAGAGGACACCTTATTTGATTGCATATGACAAATAATGTCAGATAAATGGAGCAGCGTATAGCCTTAAATGATATGCATGGGCCCTTTCCTTGGGCGGTTTAGATAATATATCAATTGGCCACATATCTCTCACACACATGCACCAAACCAGACTATTTAATATTTGAAAGTAGCAATCGGTGGTTTACTCTTGTTATTTTCTTTTCTTCATCTAATATACTATAACATCAATATCAATATATCATATAATGGCCAGGTATGATTATTATAATTATAACTTTTTTTTTGCTAAAAAGGATTTCATATTAATTAAAAGATTTACAAAACAGCAACCTAATCCTAAGCATTAAGATAGGGATATAAAAGAAGTTAGAGGTAGCGAGTTTGATAAGTTCCAAAAGCAACAAGTTAAACATATAGCAGCCGTTAGTGCAAAAGGGCGTTGATAAGAGGACCAGCTGCAAGTTTTTAGAAGAAAGAGCAGGAAGGAGGGAATATTCTCCTCCTTTGGATCTTTAGTACCCATCCTTGCCATCCCCCATGCTACTCTTCCTTCATCATACCTTGGCATCCCTCTCTTCATTGGGAGTTCCAGGCACAGACACTTCATGAAGCTTCTGGAAGCATTGAGATCAAGATGTTGTGCGCGTGTGTGCAAAAGCAACCAAGATCAACCAATCACCACACAAGAAGACAAGAAGATTTACGTGGTTCGGCAAAGATGCCTACGTCCACGGGAAACCAATTTCCACTAGGTTCTCCTCCAATCTGTGAAACCACAGCCTTGGAATCTCAGCCACTCTCAGCCTCTTTGACTGACTGCCTATCCAGGGTTACAGATTACATCATATATATAACCAGTACATCCTTATCCCCCAAGAACTCTATCTCAAGAAAAAAGGAAAGTCCTAACCCATTAGAAAACTACTATTTAACAAAATAGGAAATTCCTAATATCAGTAGGAAACCACCCCAGATATAGAACCCAATCATGGTCTGGACCCACATGGCCAACAATCTCCCCCTCCAGACCATAGGGAAGATGCCCTGAACCCCTTAATGGGAGTTCAGTCCGGCCAACTCTGAACACAGCTCCAACTTTCCCTTAGACACAACCTTGGTCATCATGTCCGAGGGATTCTTGTCTGAATGAATCTTTTCCAGCTTCATGAAGTTCTTCTCGATCACCTCACGAATCCAATGGTACTTGATATCAACGTGCTTCATGCGACCATGATATGTAGCATTCTCACTAAAATTCATAGCACTCTGACTATTACAGTAAACTACATATTCTTCTTGCTTCAAACCTAGTTCTTGAAGGAATCTCTTCAACCAAAGCATCTCTCTCCCTGCTTCATTAGCAGCTATGTATTCTGCTTCAGTTGTAGACTGTGCTGTACACTTCTGTAACTTTGATTGCCAGGAAATAGCTCCCCCTACGAAAGTAAATAGATAACCAGAAGTCGACAACCGACGATCAAGATCGCCTGCAAAATCAGCATCAGTATAACATTCCATGACTGGTTTTGAGCCTCCGAAACATAAGCACACCTTGGAAGTACCTCTCAAATACCTAAAGATCCACTTCACTGCTTCACAATGCTCTTTTCCAGGGTTTACGAGAAATCGACTCACTAAACTCACAGCATGAGCAATGTCTGGCCGTGTACAAACCATGGCATACATGAGACTCCCCACAGCAGAGGAGTAAGGAACACATGACATCCGTTCCTTTTCATCATCTGTAATAGGACACAAGCGCTTGCTTAGTTTGAAGTGACTGGCTAGAGGTATGCTAACTGGCTTAGCATTTTTCATGTTGAATCGCTCGAGAACTCTTTCAACATATTTCTCCTGTGACAACCACAGCTGCTTGGAACTCCTATCACGACGTATTTGCATGCCCAATATCGTTCGTGCGGGACCTAAGTCTTTCATGTCAAACGACTTTGACATCTCCTCTTTTAACTTGCCAATCAACTTGCTATTCTGTCCAACTATCAGCATATCATCTACATATAAAAGAAGGATGATGAACCTGCCATCGATAAATCGACGAACAAAGACACAATGATCTGCAGCTGTCCTCCGGTACCCATGACTTAACATGAATGAATCAAACTTCTTGTACCACTGTCTCGGTGCTTGCTTCAGCCCGTAGAGACTCTTCTTCAACTTGCAAACCATCTGTTCTTTTCCTTCTACCTCAAACCCCTTTGGCTGAGTCATGTAGATCTCTTCTTTCAAGTCACCGTGAAGAAACGCAGTCTTCACGTCCATCTGTTCAAGCTCAAGGTCCATGCTGGCGGCTAGACCCAAAACGATTCTAATAGAAGTCATTTTCACAACAAGAGAGAAAACATCACTGAAGTCGATACCCTTCGTCTGTGCGAAGCCTTTTACCACTAACCGTGCTTTGTGACTTGTTGTGCGCGTGTGTGCAAAAGCAACCAAGATCAACCAATCACCACACAAGAAGACAAGAAGATTTACGTGGTTCGGCAAAGATGCCTACGTCCACGGAAAACCAATTTCCACTAGGTTCTCCTCCAATCTGTGAAACCACAGCCTTGGAATCTCAGCCACTCTCTGACTATCACAGTAAACTACATATTCTTCTTGCTTCAAACCTAGTTCTTGAAGGAATCTCTTCAACCAAAGCATCTCTCTCCCTGTTTCATTAGCAGCTATGTATTCCGCTTCAGTTGTAGACTGTGCTGTACACTTCTGTGACTTTGATTGCCAGGAAATAGCTCCCGTGTAGACCTCCTAACTTGAGGTTCCGTGGTTTCAATCCGAGGAGACCGCTGCTCCCCTTGCTCAACACCTTCATCATCTGGCAACTCCTGTGCCTCATCACGATCCGGATCGTTTTGTCCACCTTCTCCACCTGTAGTTTGCACCGGAGAAGGAGTCGGTGTGAGATCAACCACTCCATCAACTTTTTCAGAAGACTTATCAATCTTCTCAACATCTCCAAAGAACTGATCTTCATGAAAAACCACATCCCTACTTCTGATAAGTTTCCTCTTCTCTGGATCCCATAATCTGTAGCCAAACTCATCTCCACCATAACCAAGAAAGATGCAACTCACTGCCTTATCGTCCAACTTGGAATGTTGCTCCTTTGGTACATGTACAAACGCTTTACACCCAAACACCTTCAAATGTGAATAGGAAACATTTTTACCTGTCCATCTTCTCTCTGGAAGATCATAATTCAAAGGAACGAAGAAAGATCTGTTAATCAGATAAACGGCAGTCAGAACGGCTTCACCCCAGAATGACTTAGGCAACCGTGCTAATTTTATCATGCATCTCATCTTCTCAAGAATAGTGCGGTTCATTCTCTCTGCCACACCATTGTGCTATGGAGTACCAGGAACTGTCTTTTCATGTCGAATGCCATGCTTCAAGCAGTAGCTTTTGAACTGGTTGGATGTGTATTCACCCTCATTATCTGAACGGAGACACTTCAAGAGTTTACCTGTTTCTCTTTCAACCTGGACATGAAACTGTTGAAACATCTGGAATACTTGATTCTTTGATTTCAACGGATAAACCCAGACTTTCCTGAATGCATCATCGATGAATGTGACAAAGTACTTATTGCCACCCAACGATTCTACCTCTATGGGACCACAAACATCAGAATATACCAAATCCAACACATGTGATTTCAATTTTGATGTCGAAGAGAAAGCAACCCTATGCTGTTTACCATATAAACAATAATCACAAGGGTCAAGGGATATATCTTTGGAGCAAGGAATTAAATCCTTCTTTGCCAACATCTGCAAGCCTTTCTCACTCATATGACCAAGCCTCTTATGCCACAGATTCAGAGAGGAATTGTCTTGAACTGCATTCAACGCATCTTTGCACAGCTTTACTTGTGTTTTATAAAGAGTATTACCTGCTGTACCTCTCACAATAACAAGAGACCCTTTAGTGAGCTTCCATCTGCCATTTCCGAAGTAATTCTCATAACCTGCACGGTCCAATGCAGTCCCAGAAATCAGATTCAACCGCAGATCAGGAACATGTCGCACATCTTTCAGCGTCATTGTGCAACCAATATCGGTTTTAATGCAGACATCACCGATACCAACAATATCTGAATGACTCGTGTTGCCCATCTTCACAGTAACAAAGTCACCTGCTTTGTACGTCGTGAACATCACCCAGCAGGGAGTAGCATGGTAGGATGCTGCTGTGTCAACAACCCACTCAACCTGACCATCTGCAACACTCAAACACTTATCATCATCGCCGGCGAGCACCACTACTTCCTGTTCCAAAGTAGCTGTAGTGTTATCATTGTCATTCTTCTTCTTATTGTTGGATCCTTTCTGTTCCTTCATGGCAAAACAATTTTTCCTGATGTGGCCCATCTTGCCACAGAAAAAGCACTTTACAGACTTTTTCTTGCTCTGTGATTCACTGCTAGACTTAGACTGTGATTTACCTCTAGATTTGCCACGACCCCCCTTTGGTCCTCTATTTTTACTCCTCCCCCTGTTCTCAGTAACAAAGGCCTGTGCATTATCTGTCCCTGCAGATTTCTGTCTTGTTTCTTCATTCTGTAGGCTACTGGTAACCTGACTCATAGATAACACACCATCTGGAGTAGAATTGCTCAAGGAAACAACCAATGTCTCCCATGAATCTGGCAAAGAACTCAGAAGCAACAAAGCTTGCATCTCATCATCAAGGATCATCTTCATAGTGGCTAACTGATTTACCACACTTTGGAACTCATTGATGTGATCTTCGATATGACCACCGTTCTTGAATTTCATGTTTACAAGCTTTCTGATCAAGAAGGTTTTATTCACTGTGGTCTTTTTATCATACATTGCTTCTAACTTTTTCCAAAGGGTATTCGCATTGGTTTCATTAGACACGTGGTGAAATATACTGTTATCAACCCACTGTCTGATGTGACCAATCGTTTTTCTATGCAATTTGATCCAATCAGCATCTTGCATATCTTCCGGTCGGGCACCATCCCCCTCAACGGGATCATGGAGGTCTTTACAATAGAGAATATCCTCCATCTTCGGTTTCCAGATCAACCAATTGGAATGGTTGAGCTTAACCATGGTAGTGTTGATAGTATTATTCTCCATCTTAATCAAAATTAAGTAACAGGAAAAACAAATAATTAACACTGACCTCAACTCCTGCACCAAGCTGTAGATCTCGTCAACACGAGCACGCTGGAAGAAACGGATCTGAAATCCGACCCCGTATGGCTCTGATATCGCAAAAACGGTTTTCTGCGCTTCTGATTTGGTCAAACTCCTTGTTGACCGTCAAACAGCCAATTTTCTTCCACTAACACGTAGATCTGCTCGAAACGAGTCCGTAGGCGCAAACGGATCTCCGATCGGACTTCGGATGATCAAGATATCGCAGAAATAAATTTCTGCCGTCAATCTGGTCAACTCTGGCCGTTGACCATCTGTCTGATGGCGTAGGCTGATGTCAGCTCGATGACGTCACGCTGCTGACGTCTGCGCGGTGCTGACGGGCTGGACCGTCTGCTTACGGGTTCAGGTCGACCCGACCCGAGCCGAACTGGCCTGCACTGCTAACGGAACTGGGCTTGCACCGCGGGTTGGTTCGGACCCAACCCGAAAACGGAACCCAACCCGAGAAAAGCGCTGGGCTTATACGCCAACGCGGGTCAGTTGGAACTGACCCGACCCGCACCCAAAGACCCAGAAAAATTGGGTCGTCTTCTACCCGCTCGCTGTGCTCGACTGCAACAGTCGACTGCAAGCAACGACTGCAACGTTGCAGTCGGGCCTTCCTCTCTGGCTCCGGCTTCCTGGTCCGGCGACGGCGGTGGTGGACCGGCTGCGGACGGCGACGGCGACAGCGGCGACGGCAGCGACGTCCGGCGGCTGGCGACCGTGCGTAATCGAATTTTTTTTCTTTTCTCCGCAACGACGATATTCTACGCCGGTTCTCTTCCTCAGATCCGGCGGCCAACGACTTCTTCTCCGACGAAGATGTCCAGCCTAGCAGAGAACCCTACTCACTGTCTTCTTCCCGGTTCCTCTGTTGCGGCAAACAGGGAACCCGTGTGGCCCAGCAAAAGATCAACCTTGATCTCTCCTCTTCCCGTTGATCTTCCACGCACAAGCAATCGCTTTGATACCACTTGTTGTGCGCGTGTGTGCAAAAGCAACCAAGATCAACCAATCACCACACAAGAAGACAAGAAGATTTACGTGGTTCGGCAAAGATGCCTACGTCCACGGGAAACCAATTTCTACTAGGTTCTCTTCCAATCTGTGAAACCACAGCCTTGGAATCTCAGCCACTCTCAACCTCTTTGACTGACTGCCTATCCAGGGTTACAGATTACATCATATATATAACCAGTACATCCTTATCCCCCAAGAACTCTATCTCAAGAAAAAAGGAAAGTCCTAACCAATTAGAAAACTACTATTTAACAAAATAGGAAATTCCTAATATCAGTAGGAAACCACCCCAGATATAGAACCCAATCATGGTCTAGACCCACATGGCCAACACAAGAATAGATGGATGGAAAATAAAGTCCCACTACTTCTTTGGCCGTCTAATTCTACGTAGCCTAACTTTGCATGTTTCTCTAGCCCTCCCAATTCCAATTAAAACTTGCGAGCAAATTGAAAGGCTAATGAGGAATTTCCTCTGGTCATCAAATTCCATCCAAAACAAAAGGATTCTTGTCAGATGGGAGTCTTTGTGCCTTAAAAAAAAAAAAAGGAAGGAGGTTTGGGAATTAGAAGAGTGGCTGAGACCAATGAAGCTAGCATGCTCAAGCTAGGTTGGCAAGCAATGACATCTTCCTCTCTCTAGGCTTCATGGTTCAAAAAGGGATACTTTAGGAACTTTGCTCCCTAGCACCCAAGCAATCATCTTGCAGGCTCTTGCATATGGAGGAGAATAAGGTCCTTGGCTAAGATCCTCCAATCTACAAGTGGATGGTTTGTTGGAGACGGAAATTCCATCAACATTTGGTATGACAAATGGATGGACCTTTCCCCCATTGCCCCAAGGCTATCGGAATTTAGATTCTCCCACCTCGACAAAGTTTTAGCCATAATCAGAGATGGATTATGGACCTTCCCTGAACACCTCCCTACAACTATCCTCCAAAATCTAAGGCAGGTAGAATCAATCAATTTGGGAATAGTCCCTTTCAAAGATGAACTAAGATGGGAAGGAAACTCCTCCGGCAACTTATCTCTGAAAGAAGCTTGGGAGCTTATTAGGACAAGAGCATCGGACGTTCCTTGGGCTTCTCTCATTTGGAACAAGTATACTAACAAAAGGCTCACTTGCTTCATTTGGTGGTTTTTTCACAAAAGGACTCCTATGCAAGTGTGGGCTCAATCGGTGGGCATCCACTTGGCACCTACATGTGCTCTCTGTAAGTCCAACTCACAAACAAACCTTCATCTTTCTTCAGTTGTCCTTATGCTATCCACATCTGGGAATGGATCTTGGAAATCTTTCATTGTCCACGTCCTCCCTCCTTCTCAGCTGGCATCTATTGGCACGGCCGTTCCTCTGGTAAAGATGAGATTAGAAGAAAAATCATAGCATCAATTTTCTTCCACCTCATCTCTTCCATCTAGTATGCGCACAATGAAGCTATCTTCAACAACAATCTGCTAACAGCTCACAGGCTCAAACATCTGAATTTTCAACGCATCCTTGAGCATATTGAAAGCACTCAATCTGCTCATTTGTTGAAAGCATTACTCCTAACCTATTGGCGGCCTTAAACACTCTAAAGTAGGACCCCTTTCTCTCTTGTATTTTCTTTTAGGTTTAGCTTCTTTTGGCTTGTATATGTTCTTCTTTGCTCTCTGGGAGATTCTTGCCCATGTATCTCTTTCTTTTTCACTTTAATACAATTTACCTTATAGGAAAAAAAAAAACAAAACATCTTTAGTACCCAAAGCGCTGTGTCCATGATGTTAGAGGTGCGGAAAAAGATGTCTACTAAAACTCCCCTGAATCTGCCCCCAGCCAGTGTTGGTTCCAATCTGGCAAGCAGGGGTTTTCCCTTATACCTACTCATCAATTGGCTAGGTAGTTACCTCTTTTACTCATTTTCTTCTATAGTTCTACAGCCTTGGGAGTTGGGCTGATAGATTAGGATAGTTGACCATCCCATGTCTATAGAAATCATGGTTTAACGGGGTGGATCGAAATGGCTAGTTGGATTACACAAATGTAGGATTTTTAGGTGAGCTTTAGGGATGAACCTAAAACTTTCATGTGGACTTTTTTGGCAGATCCTAAGATTTCATCAACATATGTGGGTATGCCTAAGCTAAAAACATTTATGCAAATAATTTTTGGGCTGTTTTCTCTGCATAATGCTATCAAGCGCAAGCACACACCACAAGAAGACACAATTTTAACGTGGAAAACTCCAATGGGTAAAAAACCACAATCTAGTAAGGATCAATTACGAAGCAAGGTCGAGCAGGTACAAGATATACTCACACCCTTTTTGTAACCTAAGGACTGAGTTCTTCTCGTTGCCATCCCTTTTACTCATGGGCACTCCTTCATTGTGCATTGTTCTCTATTTGATCAACTCAGACCTTGATCACTTAAGATGGTCTCAAAACTTCTTCAAGAGATGTAGAAACAATTGCTCTCTAGAACAAAGCTTCATCCCTTCAACTCTCATTGAAAGCTTTAAAAAAGATAATCTCCAATAAGTAATATCTACTTAAGTTAATGAGATCTCTGTCTTCAAGTTGAAAGAGAACCCCTTCAAATAGCCCCAATTTCGTGTCTCATAATAGTAATTCATCCATGATATGAATTGACACAAAATAGGAAATCCCCCTTAAAAAAGGAACAGTTTTCGTGCAATGGCAGTTTCGTAATTTTCACATCATGGCATTTTCGTAATTTCGAACAACACAGTTTTTTCAAACTTCTCAAGATTATAACTCTGCTATAGGTTTGATTGATGTAATCTTTGAACTTGTGGATATCTATTCGAAATGAGCTTTCTAATGGCACATAGGTTGCTTACCCATATTAGACGCTCGGTTCATGAGATATGACCTTTTTATTTTATGTTATCCTTAGAAAAAACACTTCAATTTGTCGTTCTTTCTTCCATTTCTTGACTTCAATGCATCTAGTGAGTTGTACCATAGTCCATACTAAAAGAAATATAAAATATAACTTAATGAACCCATAATTTTTTCGAACCATGAATTAGTTAACATACAAAAATCCTTTCAACTTATGTCATACATATTTTGTGATATTGTGACATAAATAACTATTTACCCAATGCACAAACCCTTTTTCCCATTTTCTACTTTGTAACTATTGTTTGTTGCATACTCCAACTGCTCTTGCATATTTCTTCTTCTTTCTTACTAGTACCCTACATTCTTTTATTTCTCCTTTGTGTTCCCCATTTACCTTTTTTTTCCTCATCTTTTCTAAAGTTCTAATTTTTGTTGGGTTAGTTTGCATTTTGATTTTTTTTCTAGAAAATGTAAGCTCATGTAACTGATGCCTATTTCTAAAAAATGTATGCTATGTTGTCATGTGTTGACTGTACTTGAACGACTTGTGGATTTGTCTACTATATATAGTTTTTAGTTCTTTTTTGAACTATGAAAACCATTAATATATATAGGATGGTTAGACATAAAACAATTATAATAAAAAAGTTATTTAGTTCATAATTAGGATGAGTGGATTGAATGGATCAAGATGACTAAAGAGACATCTATTGAACTATTTAGCTACATTGTTTAGTTTACAATGTAGATGATTTGGATGAAAATTTCAAACTCTAAATAATCCTTGGACTGTTATGTGGCTTAGGATTGTGTTTTGGAATTGAGAGAACTACTCATTGTGTTTTGTGTATTGAATATGCATCAAATTGTGAATGTGCAGTAGTTCCTCTATTGTGTTCATGGGACAACCAGTTCTTCAATTGGCTTAGGAATTGTTTCTTGAACACCACTAAGTTGTCAAGTCCAGCCTAGGAGGGGCACCTCTGCGTGGGGACTATTGTATTGGGATCTTGTACAGCATTGTTTGACAACTCAAAGTTGGTGTGTTCTGAGTTTTGGATCGGACTAACCATTTGATGTTTTGGATAGAACTGTGTGCTCTATAAATTTGGACAAGATGCTAGGTATCCGAAGGTGAAATGGTCCTCCTTATTTTGGACAAGGCTTATTCTTGATGCTTTGCCTAAGTGGGTTGTTCTCTTTGTGTAGCTTTGGATTAGGATTTTCATTCCTTCTTATCATTGTATATTGTTTATTGCCTTTGCATGTTCACATTGCCATTATTCACTTTGATATTGTGCATCTATAATGAATTATGTTTATCTATTCGCCAACTACATTTTGTAGTCTGATGATGATGTACTTGGTGCAAAGGTACTGAGTTCTTCTACCTCCAAGAAGAGGTGGAGGGTGAAGCGCCTCAAGCGCTTGAGCCATTTGATGAATCCTAGAGGGGTGTAGATGATGGCTTCAGAGCCATCTAATCATGCACATGAGTGACTCATACATTTTGATTAACATTATTTTGGATGCCCAAGTTTTAAATGGTCTTTGTAATCCTTAACTTTTTTCTACTTTGTAACTTGAATGGTTAACTTTATATATTGTTGTGAGCAACTCTGATAATATAATGATACCAATTACTAGATGATGCTTTCATAGGTATTTATGAATGTGAATTATTTTGACTCACAGCGGATCTAAGATCCTACGTGGGACTTGATTAGGAGCCGCATATTGTTTTAAATACAAAAACTTTTAATTGACTCCTAATCTCACGTAACCTAGGTTTCCATTTTGGGGACATGACCCGACTCATTTTCATGCGGGCCAAGAACATTTTACCTTAACTTGACCCGCACATATCACAAGTCGGGCTTCATAAATCAAAAGTGGGTTGGGCCAGTAGGTTGGGTCACATTTTGCTGGCTCTAAATTATCAAGGCCTAGATTTATAATTGGCATTTGTTTCTAGTATGCTTTATACATGCATCGTACTGAAAGAGATTTGTTAGTCAAACATTGACTTCTCTAGAACACTCCACACTACTGCCTCCAAGAGATGTATATATCCAGAAATCGACTCCCCCATCTAGAAATCAAATGATGAACGGTGATGCATTGATCCACGTATCCCACTTGCTCCATCGACCTTGGCCCCTTTATAAGTATAAATCGAAGAGAAATGGGTCATTTGGGGCAAGTCAGTTGAGAACGAGTTGAGCAAGTGTGAAGTGAAGAAGCACACAAGTGAAGTCACTTGAGAATAAGTGAGTTGAGCACAAGTGTGAGATACACACAAACACAAGTGAAGTGAGAGGTGAAGTATAGTGGTGTAGTGAGTCTCCCCTTGTAAGGTCTCATTGTGTAATTTGTACGTGGCTAGTAAGCCTTAGAGTGGTGTATTAGTGGGTCTTGCTTGTAAGCACTGTAATAGTATAATTGTATAAAATTTATAAAGCATGTTCTTCTTGTTCTCCTTGTAATTTGCATTTGTAGAAGTTGCAACTAAGTGGGTATTAGAGCCATCTTCCAACAAGATTTTTCTAGGTTTGATTTGAGAAATTATAGGATCTAAGTTTTATATAATGATACAAAAGAGATTGTAATGCTAGAAGAGATAAGAAGAGCGAGAATTGAGTCGTCGAACCTCAAGCTACATTCTGCAGTAACATGTGACCAGTTACTCCAGTCACTGAATATAGTCATAATCCTTGCATGTTATCAATCAAATGCCGCGCCCCATTTATCAAATTAGGTCAATATAGTAATAAAGGGGGTGTCTGATTGTAAGTTGTTTGCATTTTAAGAAGGTGAACCCATCACTGGATTAGGATTTAGGAGTCAGGCCCATCTACAATGCTATTATCACTTCACGTTTGCAATGCTTTCTTTTTCTTTCTTTCCACTGTCAAACGTTTTGCTGTGAGAAGATTACAATTCGACCAATTCGGATTCAAATTTGCAGTTCATAATTTGACATGTAACCCAATTCGAAAATTCATACCAGTAGGCTCATTTGATTCGTTTTACGATTCGCTTAATTCGTAATTCGAATTCGACAAATTCGATGTACTAATTTGGATATATAATTCAAGATAGTTTGCCATTATTCATGTCTAATTTGAATTCTATTTTACAAAAGTTCTTAAATGCCACAAAAGATATATGAAAATGACATGACTAAAGATTTTAAAAAATGATTAAACGCATTTGAATCCAAACAGAAAGTCTCATACAAGTGCATTAAATTAAAAATAATCTTTAGAAAATGAATGATTATTAAAAGGGTATCAAAGTATATATTTTAGTGGACCGGCAAAGCCTTTTAGTCTTTGTATTCTCCATGATAGTCAATGCCTGAGGTAAGGCCCACACTCTCAATTGTGACTACTCTTTATGATAAGGGATTTAATACGTATTGAAGGCCTTAATATTCCTTTGTGAGTCTAGGTCCTAGTTTCTCACTCAAGAGAAGTGAAACTCTAAAGTTAGCCCAACTATTGACAATCTAAACCTCTTAAAATGAACGCCTCCTATTTCCATAGGCAATTATTAAATTTTACTCCAATTAGAATTAGTCTCACCAAAAAATTGAGCATATATAAAACATATGAATAAAAAAATACTCTACGATACTAACCCACATTGTTTGACCAGTTAGGAAAATTACACTTTGATCGTGGTTATATCAAGTGACCAATTGTCAAATACAACAAATAGAATATACAGTTGAATTTAGTAAAATCAGATATTTTATATAACGTCAATCTGACAGTGAAATTGACTGTAACTAGACAAGGTGCTCTTAATTGTGTGGATTTGAAAAGTGGGCCAGTGATACATTTATTTCAATGGGCTGCCCATGTCATTGGTCTCGCCCTTCTAGAATCCAGACTGTAAGGATAGGATCGTCTTATGGTGTGTTTGACCTTATCCTTTTCATCTTCCATCGGCTCTTTCTGGCATGGCTCTGTGATCGTTTGGCATGGATGTATTGCGAGTAAGAGAACTCTAGATTTTGTTGGGTCATGGAATAGGAGCATCATCTTCTTCCTCAAAGGAATCGTCAAACTACACCGAATAGGGGCCGTTTGATATTTCGGAATCAAACGAATCGAATAGCGAATTATTCGAATCGAATGGTTTGTGATTCGACACCCATCCAATCGAATCAGGTAACTATTAAGTTCCCTTTCTCTGGTCATCATGGAAACAGGAATTGTTGCCTCTAAATCAGAGCTATAGTGAGAAAAGAATAAATGGGCATTGAGATCATCACCAACACCATCTTCACCCCATCTCCTTCTTCCACTCCTCATCCCCTCTTCAATTCTGAGATCCCTCTCACCATCTTTGATCGTGTTGCATTAGACCGTCACATCCCCATCCTCTACGCCTTCAAACCACCTATGCCCACCAACGAATCCATGAAAGAAGGCCTCTCCAAAGCTCTAAACCTCTTCCCACACCTCGCAGGACGACTAACCATTAACAACAGTTTACGCCCCTGCATCCTTTTAAACAATGCAGGCATCCGTCTTGTTGAGACTCGCAGCTGTGACACATTGGAAGAGCATCTCCCTCTCGACCCATCAAAGGATATTAGCATGTATTACCAACCCATCGATGTTGTTGAAGAGTTGCTCCAAGTTCAGCTTAATCGCTTCACCTGTGGTGGTTTGGTGATCGGCCTAAGCTCCCATCATAGGGTGGCTGATGGACAAGCTATGGGATTCTTCTTGCACGCTTGGGCTAGATCAGTTCGAGGCCTTGAAGTCGACCCTCTTCCTTATCATGATCGAGCTGCCATTTCCATCCCTAGAAATCCACCTCACTATGACTTCGATCATCAGCTGATTGAATTTACAGTAGAACTTAGCACTACATCATCTCCCATCGCCAATTTGGCTGTTCATTTCAGCCCCAAGTTCTTGACACAGCTCAAAAAACATGTTATGGGTGCTGGTCCTATACACCTATACAGTACTTTTGAGTGCCTACTGGCCCATCTTTGGAAGAAGATAACCTTGGTTCGCAGGCTCGACGGGAACCAGCACACCAACGTGTCTGTGGCAGTGAATGGCCGGGCAAGGTTAAAACCAGCAGTCCCATTTGAGTATTTCGGCAACTTGGTTCTAAGTGCGTGCCCATGTTTGACTGTGGATGACTTATTGAAGGGAAGTTACGAATTGGTCGTACAGGCCATCCACAAGGCCGTGGCAAAGATTGACGATGCCTATATTCGGTCCTTCATCGATTTTGGAGCAATGTCTGAGGGTGAGGAAGGGGATGGCATGGTTTTAGTAGCAGCAGAAGCGGCAAATTCGCTGTGCCCTAACTTGGAGGCGGACAGCTGGTTGAGGATAAAGCTTGATGATGTTGACTTTGGGTTTGGGAGGCCCTGTGCTTTTCTTCCTGCTCTGTTGCCTGTGGAGGGTTTGCTTGTTCCTGTGCCTTCATGTGAAGAGGAAGGAGGAGTGGATGCTTACATATCCCTTTTGCATGATCAGGTAAGCATTTTTAAACAGATATCACACATATTGGACTAGGTAGCTGAACGATTGTATTAGTCGACCAAGGCTATTGGGCAACCTTATTTTGGTTATTGCTTCTTTGAATTTTGTCATGGTATTGTGAGGAAATCAAGCAACAATAACATGTCATGTCATCCAGTTTGAAAGTTTTTTGGTGTTGTTGGGTTAGAAGGCGAGAGTGTCAGTCAAACACTTACTTGATGACTCTTGTTCTATAAAGAACCAGTGGTCTCTCATCTCTAGAATTATCTACATGAAACCGACTTCACAGAAACCGACTTAATGAATGGTAATTCATTAGAGGACGTGTCCCACTTGCAACCCATAAGAACCACCGACCTTGGCCCTGAGGCACCGGGGGTCACTTGCAATACACACAGGTGAAGTCAGTTGAGAACACACACACAAGCACAAGTGAAGAAGCACAACAGCAAGTAAGAGTGTAAGTGAAGTGTAGTATAGTGAGGGTCCTTTGAAGAGAGTGTGTGCTTTGAGTGAAAGTGTGTCTCCTCTTGTAAGAGGTGTGAGGGCTAAGTTGTCATTGTGTGATTTGTGTGTGGCTAGTAAGCCTTATAGTAGTGTATTAGTGGGTATTGCTTGGAAGCACTGTAATAGTGTAATTGTGTAAAATTTATAAAGAAGGTTCTTGTTTTCCTTGTAATTTGTATTTGTAGAAATTGTAATTAGACGTTGTAACTAATTGGGTATTAGAGCTATCTTCCAACAAAGTCGTATCAGAGTCAGGTTCCACCTAAAAGTAAAGATGTCCTCAAGCTTGGTTTAGCCACAGATTCCGAAGTTGACAAAGGAGAACTACGAGAACTGGAGTATTTAGATGGAGGCACTATTTGGGTTGTAAGATCTACGAGAGATTGTATCGACGGATATGTGGAGCCCACTGCTGAACAAGAAGCTATCTACACTGCAGAGTAGAAGAAGACAAGAAGGCTTTGATCCTACTTTATCAAGGGGTAGATGAATCAACTTTCGAGAAAATCGCAGAAGTGACATCAAGTAAGAAGGCATGGGAGACTCTTAACACTATCTTTAAAAGAGTTAATCGGGTAAAGAGAATACATCTGCAAATTCTCCGAGCAGAGTTCAAAGCTGCTTATATGAAAGAAGGTGAGAGTATCTCTGACTACTTCTCCCGATTACTAGTAACAGTTAATCAATTATAGAGAAATTGAGAAAAGATAGAAGATATCAAAATTGTAGAAAAAGCCTTGCGATCCCTCACAACCAAGTTTGAACATGTGGTTGTGGCTATTGAGGAGTTGAAAGATTTGGAGACTCTCTCAATGGAAGAATTAATAGGATCACTCTATGTCCATGAGCAACGTATGCAAAAGAATGACAGCTCTATGGTCTTAGAACAAGCATTAGAGTCAAAATTGACTCTAAGTGAGAGAAAGTCAGGTCACAAAAATTGGAAGAGGGGCGGTAGCTCAAACAACAATTGTTAAAGAGGTAGAAGGGGAGCAAATCCTCAAAGCCAAGAAAAAGATTCGTCAATATAAGTTGGTTCTAATATAGAAGTAAAGCACAGATGACTCATAATATTCTCCAATTGTTTTCTAGTTTTAACACCTGATAAGGATCACCAATAATCTGGTCTATAGACTGGTCCTTTATATTAACCAAAATTTCAGTGGACGTAGGTGTAGTAGTTTTTACCATGGATTGTGTGGGTTCAGTCACCAAAGGAGCTTCCACATCATCAACATCATCAGACACTATGGATTCATCATCTATGATAACATTTATTGACTCTTGGATGACTTCAGTTCTCAGATTTAGAACCCGATAGGCCCGACTCCGTGTTGAATAGCCTAAGAATGTTCATCACTTTTCAAGTCAAATTTACTCAACTGTTCTCTATTTTTCAGAATATAACATTTGCTTCCAAAGATCTTAAAATATTTTATATTTGGTTTCTTTCCATACCATAGTTTATAGGCTGTCTGATTTTTACCAATCCTAAGATAGACTCGATTAATGATGTAGCAGCTGGTATTGATTGCTTCGACCCACAAGTCTCGAGGAAGATTTTTACTATGGAGCATGACTGGTACCATGT
The DNA here is from genome assembly GCA_037013555.1 of Sextonia rubra. NCBI lineage: Eukaryota > Viridiplantae > Streptophyta > Magnoliopsida > Laurales > Lauraceae > Sextonia > Sextonia rubra. Next base: position 75,940,041 of record JASUAD010000001.1, read on the forward strand.
CTTAGAAGACTCAATTCTTTCTTTTAGCCACCCCATTTTGCTGAGGAGTTTTAGGGGATGAGTATTCATGGTGAATGCCGTATATATCACAGAATTTGTCAAACTAATCATTTTCAAATTCTCCACCATGACCACTCCGGATTCAGGCTATTGAAGTGCCTTTTTTTATTTGAATTTGTTTCACTATCCTTTTAAATTCTCTAAAGGCATTAGATTTTTCTCTCAAGAATGCAACCCAAGTGAATCTAGAGTAGTCATCTACCATAACAAGAAAGTATCTTTTCTTACCTCAACTCTCTCTTTTAGTTGGTCCAACTAGGTCTATATGAATAAGTCCTAGAGGTTGGGAAGTTTTCATAGTATTCAAATTTTTATAGACACTTCTAATTTGTTTTCCTCGTTGGCATTCTCTACAAATTGTCTTTTCCTGTCTACTGATCTTGGGCAGTCCTTCAATATATTTGTTAAGTTAGGATAAGTCCCTATAGTTTACATGCCCAAGTCTTCAATGCTACAGCTTAACTTCATCAGTATTGGTCATTAAGCAAGAAGCAGAAGATGAATAATTTGATTTACCTATCACATAGCAATTATTGGTAGTTCTAAGACCTCTCAAGATTATCTTTCCATCCTTTAAGATATCACAACCACGATTACTAAAGTTGACAGTATAGTCTTTATCATAAATTTGAGATATGCTAAGTAATTTATATTTCAAACCATCAACACACAGTACATTCTTAAAAACTGGTAGGTTTGGAACATTTAAAGTTCCCTTACCAATAATTTTGGCAGTACTACCATCTCCAAAAGTAACAATGCCACCATCAAAATCAATCATCTTAAAGAAATATGATTTATCACCAGTCACATGTTTTAAACATCCACTGTACAGTTACCATCTTGATTGATCTCCAGCTTTAAAAGCTGTGTGGACCACTAGATTCTTGTTTTTAGATATCCACCTAGATGTTCTAGAAGTGACGATTCCAACAAGATTTTGATGTTTCACTTGATATATTTTATGTTGGTGAAAATGAGCTTTACATTCAATTTTTGTTTTATCTCTTTTATATATTTCAAATTGTTTTATTAACTTCAGAACTTTTTTTGATAGGTTATTCATCTTTTGGTTCAAAGGGAACTTATTACAGTAATTTGCTTTACTTTTTATTTATGACTTCAACATTTTGTTTTCAAGTTCAACTTTCTTTGTAGTGTTTTTATCACTATTTGGAATTGTGTTATGATGAATTTTGCTCAATTTGCACTCTACTTTGAAATGACCTTTTTCTCCACAATAATGTCAAATGATATTTGATGAAAAAGTATGAGTACTAGTAGAAGCTCTATCCAAAATGGTTTTGACACAAGTATCTTCTTTATCTAGTATGCTTTTGACAAATACAATTGCGAGACTTGGAGACTGATTAACATTTTTATCATATTCAAGGCCGGTCATATCCTTAAAAGATTTCCTAAGTTTGAATAGTTTTATGTACTTATCATCATTTTGGGTGAACCTATGCTCATATTTTTCTTTATATCGTCTCAGAACAGTCACTTAATTGTAGAGAACATTATTTTCATCTTTTAACCTCTAAAGTGCTTTTTCATTTTCTCTTAATTTGATTACATTTTTTTATTTCTGTTTTTAATTGGGCTTTTACTCTTTCAAGTTCTTTGATTAATTTTTCCTTTTTGTCATTGATACTATCAACCTTTTCTTTTAAGTTTTTAATTTTGTTTTGTTACTTAGTTATCGTTTCAACTAGTTTACATGTTCCCTCACAAAGTAATTGATAAGAATCCGTTGTGTTGTCATTATCCTCATCACCTAAATTTTCATATTCACCTTTTGACTCACTTCCTAAGTTTTCTTCATGTAATATTTCAGATTTAATCATTTCCTCAGAGAAGTTGAATGTAGTAGTAGTAGCCATCAGAACTGTATATTTGCCTAGTTTATTTTGACGTGATTCATCCGAGTCTGAATCTAATTTAGACGAATCATCTTAAGTGGCTACTAGATTCTTCTTTTTGTATTTCCTTTTTTTATGGACAGTCTATGGATATGTGTCCATATTTCTTACCCTTGTAACATATGGGCTCCTTAGACTTACTTCTAGGGAAGGAACTTGATCTACCTTTGTGTTTATCATTATTAACCTCATTTTTGTAATCTTTGACACTTTTTTTTAAAATTATTTCAAAGATCTTTTAGCTAAAATAGCCACATCTTCATTATCATCATTAGTAGTTAGTTCAATGTCTTCTTTAGAAGAAAAAATGGTGTGAGAAGTGATTAGACCAATTGATTTCTTTTTATCATTGTTGAATTTTAGTTCAAAAGTCTGAAGGGATCCCACTAAATCTTCAATTTTCATTTGTTTAGAATCTTTGTGTTCTTTTATAGAGGTTACCTTGGGATGGAATCTTTTCGGAAGTGATCTCAAGATTTTACTACAAGTTTTTCCTTCAGAAAGAGTTTCACCCAGAGCCCACATTTTATTCACTATTTTCATGAACTTCGTATAAAAGTTTGTAAATATCTCATTTTCTTCCGTATGAATATTTTCAAACTGACTTGTGAGCATCTAAAGTTTAGATCTTTTGACTACAGAGGTACCCTCATAAGTTACTTCATGAATTCTCCAGGCCTATTTTGCATTAGTGGTTGTCATGATCTTTTTGGACTCTTCTTGATTCATGGAACACACAATAGCATTGTAAGCTCTAGCATTGTTTTGCCTATGGGTTTTATGGTCAGCAGACCATTTTGTTGGATCCAATAGTCTAGTGGTTATGACACCATCTATAGTCACTTCTTTAGTAGGTTCTGTCCAGCCATTCACTATAGCCTCCCAGACAGCCCAGTCCATTGATTTCGAAAATGCTATATCACAGGCTTTCCAAAAGGCGTAGTTTGTTCCATGAAAGAAAGGGGGCCGCGTAACTGAGTTTCCATCAAGATTCATGGTGAATCTAACTGCAGGATCTACTTCAAGCTGTTACACCTTTAAGAAGTAACCCGCTTTGATATCAATTGAAAGTGCAATGACTAGATCTCACCAAGCCCTAGAGGGGTAGGGGGTGAATAGGACTATTCAAAATTCTTTCCAATTATAAGGCTACTTTATAGTGCAACTCAATGATTCAATCAATATTATAGAGCCACAAGTGTTGTCAAGAAGATGCTTAAAGTAAGTATGTGTGCTTCCAGTAAGTAGATATTCTATCAGAACAAGAATGATTTAGCACCAAAGAGATGATCAACATATGAGAATAAGACTATGAAGCATCCATCACAAAAATAAGGCAATCCACTGGACAAAGAGTTTATCATGGTTCAGTCCCAGACCTACATCCACTCTCAAAAGCAAACACTCTTAGTTCCATTAGGGATGAGGTAACTACATAAGTACACCTCCTGCAACAATATTTGATCCGGTGGTTTGTCTTCCACCAACAAGACTTTTTGATCAGGTGGTTGATCTCAGATCTATTCTACCAACTACAACGTTTTTTTTTTTTTTTTTTTTTTTTTTTTTTTTTTTGCGGTGGTTCTTCTTCCACCATAAATAATCGAGAAATAAAATTAGAAAGAACACCTAAACAAATAACTAAATATCTTAGCTTTGAATGGTGTTCTTGAAGCTTGAAAGAAGACCTCCAAGCTTTGACCTCTTGAGCTTGCTCCTTGGTGATGATGATCTTCGAATGAGTGCTCAGCCAAGGGAAGAGGTTTTTGGGTTTTGGAAAACTAGGATTTTCCTAGGTTGAATTTAAGGCTTTCCTCATTGCCTGCCTACTATTCTTAGAACATTAATGTCAATTTAATTTGGAAGAGAAGATGGTAGTTGGAGCTTGGTACAAGTTTTACTAAGGGTGCAAGGGCTCAGATGTTATAAAGGTCTTTTCCTCAAAGAGTTATTTGATCGGAGGAAGAGAGTGCTTCTCTTAAATAAAAAGAACTTCCAACGGTTGAATCTACGGCTAGGAAAAAGCTGGTATACGGCTTAGCCGTATGCCCAGATAAAATACAACGGCTAGTTTGACCTAAATTCACTGTTTGTTCCTTTTTATGATTAAGCTTACAGTTTGGCTGTAAATCCTTATACGACTTAGCTGGGAGGACCTTACGGCTTAGTCGTAAGTTAGCCGTAAGCTAAAATTTGTCAAATATTGCTTCCTGGAAAGTGGCCCGTAAATACTACAGCTTAGCCGTAAATTATTCTATGACTTAGCTGTAAGGTCCACTGTAGGCAAAATGGCCAAAAACTCTCTCTATGGAAGATGGCCCATAAACTCTACGGCTTAACCATAAATCATGCTACGGCTTAGCCGTAAGCATTTTATGATGCAGCTGTGAGGCCAACTGTAGATCAAAAATTCCAAACCTATTTTCTAGAGAGTGAGTCGTGAGTTTATTGGCTTAGTTGTCATCCAAGTCGTAGTTATGTACAAAAACATTTTGAGAAGCACTTTCCATTCTTTCTCTAGGGTCTTACTAATATGATACTAAGGGTCAATATTACCTTAGCACTCATTGACTAACGGTCAATATTACCTTAGCACTCATTGAGGATCTTCAAGATGAGGAGCTTGATTGAACTTGATCTTCCTTGATCGTGCGAGATCTTCCTTGATGGTCTTCCTTATTGACTTGACTTTTGGACATCAAATTGACAACACACTCTTACTATATGGCACAAACAAAAATGGTCTCCTAAGAATTACTGGAATTTGAGCTTTGAGGTTTGCCAAAGGCTAAATGTCTAACACATTGAAGTCTACTGGAAATTAGAATTTGTCAACTTACACAAGCACATCCTCTACTACCACTTTTAATCTTTTTACTGATTAATTGGCGAGCTTAAGGGTAACCTGAGTAGGTTTCAGATCACTAGCTCCAATTTTTCATAGACTGAGTAGGGTAGTAAATTTATACTCGCCCCAAGATCAAGCAATGCTTGTTCGATTTGGTAGTTCCCAATAACACATGAGATTGTGGGGCATCCTGGATTGCTATATTTGGGGGGAGTGTCATGCTTAAAGATAGCACTTGCTTGCTCAGTGAGAAATCCTTTCTTTTGGATATGCATACTATGCTTCATAGTGCACAACTCCTTGAGAAATTTTGTGTAAGATGGGACTATCTTAATAGCGTCCAACAACGAGATATTAATTTTGACTCCTTTAAGGACATCTAGGATCTCTTGATTCTATGTGGTTGACTTTGGCAAAGTTAAACGACTTGGAAAGGGTGGAAATGATTTGAACCCTAAAGGAACTAGGGTTTCTTTTTTATAAGAATTACAAGATTTCCCTTTTCTTTTTCCAACTCTACTTTTGATCTGAGGAAGCAGGTTGTTTATCCTTTTCCAAATTAGGTTTTTGAATCTCTTTATCACTTCGTAGAATGGTAACAGCTTGAATGTGCTCGTGGGGGTTTGAAGGTCTAGCATGATTGACTTCATATTGTCCCTTTCGATTTGGTTGAGGTTGGGTTGGAAAAACCCACTTATTTAGAGATTGAACGAAAATTTTGATTTCATTCTTGAATTTTTGCACCTCTTGTTTTTGAGCCAAAAGGATTTTTCTTAGCATTTCATCCAGAGGCTGAGTTTGATTCTGAATAACAGGCGGTGGCATTTGTTGTGTATTTTGATTAAATTGTCTTGAAGCACCACCGTATTGGTTCAAAGGTGAGTAACATTGGTCCCATTCCTCCAACTAAAGTTGGGGTGATTCTACCAATTAGGGTTGTACATGTTACCCAAAGAGTTATTGAACGACCAGTTATATGTGATTGTGACATTTGCTTGCTCTTAAAACGCCTCTTGAAATGCAGGGAGTGTGGGGCACTTTGCAGATCTGTGGGTATCGCAAGTGTAAATGCCACAAACAATTGCAGGCTCCTTGTTCTTCACAAATTTCAGGGACTCAACTTCTGTAGTAAGATAGGAAATTTTTGCCTAAAGATCATTATTCTCTTTGAGTAAATATAAGTCCCCTCCTTTGGCCTAATTCGATTACTTTACAGGTTTAATACCTTCATATGTGTCCCAGTTTTGAGTACTATTCGCCAAAAATTGAAGGCATGTCCACTTCTTATTTGGATTTTTGGCCATAAACTCCCCATTGCACATCATCTCAACAAATTGGCGTGTCTCTGGACTTCGTCCATCATAGAAGTGGTCAATTGTGTGATGTTGTTTAAATCCATGATGTGGACATGCAAGGAGAAGTTCATTAGAATGTTCCCAACACTTATAGTAGAACTCTTGTTCTTTTTGTTTGAAATTCATCATGAGACTTCTTAAGGTGTTGGTCTTATGAGGTGGGAAGAATTTTTTTAAAAATTCACGAACCATGTCGGTCCATAAAGCAATTGAATTGGGCTATAAGGAGTGAAGCCATACTTTTACCTATCTTTGATGAAGAATAGGAATAATCAAAATTTTATAATGTCCTCCCTCACATTGTTAAAGTAAAGTGTTGTACATACTTCTTCATATTCCTTTTTGTGCAAGTATGTACTTTTTGTTTTGAGTCCATGGAATTTAGGAAGAAGTTGGATGACCCCCAGCTTGATATCAAATTCACCCACACCTGCAGGTATGGCCATACATGAAGGCGTAGCTTGACGTGTTGGTTGGAGGTAATCACTTAAACTCCTAAATGGTTGGTTCACTTCATTATTATTGGGATTGGGCCCATTTCCATTTCCATTCCTAGGTTCATCTCCATTGTCATTGGGATTTATCAAATTGGTCATTATTGTCATAACCACTATGTACATTTGCCATTATTTCTGAACCACTGGGTGGATTAAGAGATTTAGATTGATGGTAGATTTCATTTAACCTCTTAAATTTGGGTTTTTTTACGCATACAAGGATTGAATCAAGAGGGTGGGTAAGGGTTTCCAACTTTTTTGTTTTTTTCTTTTTTGAACATTTTTTCAAAATTTCTTTTTCTATGCTAAATTCCTAAGAAAACAAATTTCTAAACCTAAAACTAATGGAAAAGATAAGGTTCCAATGAAAGTTCTGAAACTTTTAGACCTAGGCATTTATCTTGGCCAAATAGCCAAATCGAAATTGGTTTTTAACTCGCCTTTTTAAGGAAAGTTTCATAATTCTTTTTTGGAAACTTTTGAGACCTGAAAATCATCAAATAATAGCAAATAAATTAAACTAAACAAGCCCTAATAAGCAAAAAAAAAAAAAAGGAATTAGAAGGAAACAACCTAAACTAGCTCACAAGCAGGCAAGTTAACAAGGCAATTTCCACCAATAGATGAGATTTTTGCAAAAATTAAAAAATTTAATTTTTCAGATATGAATTAATCAAAAATTTGGAAAAAGTCAGAGATGATATTCTCCTTTTTAATGGTTTATGGCTGGTCTAAACATTCCATGCATGTACCACCTAAATCTAGAATGATGCCAACAATATTATTCCACACCCACGAAATAACAAAAAGGAAAGTTAGAAAAATACCTATTGCAATGGCACTCCCCAGCAATGGCGCCAAAAACTTGATCAACGTGGACTCCAAGTGCAACATTGATGATTGTAGTTTTACCTGGTGAGTTTGGGATCAAATCCATAGCGCGCTAGTTTTCACAGAAAGCCTATCCTAATTGAAAAATTACTAATGCTAGCCTAATAAAATTTATAAAAATACATAACTACTAAAACTGAAAATTATGTTTAAATTACAATTAAAAATCTGAAAGTTAAATAAAAAATCATAAATAAAACCAATCTAAAAATCTTAAACTAAAAAGTAACATAAACTAATCACAGCAAAACAAATAGACACATCAAACCACCAATTGTAGAAAAATAAATAAACCATGCATTATATTAAAAATCTGGAATAAAATCATTCAAATATAATGGATAAATAATAAAATAAAAAGAATTCTATTTTCTTTTATTATGAGAAATTAAAACATCATATTGGCAGAATTAATAAAAGACCACAAAACATCGCACCAAGTGCGTATTGTCAATATGCACAAATACATGATGCCAATCAAAGGCAGGACATATTGACCTCACTAATTGCGTATTTTAAATTAAAATGGACCAATACAACGAATGAATCCTCAAATATTATTAAAACTTAAAAAAAACTAAACTTACCCCTTGCCCTAGATCAACACATCAAGAAAGAAAGGGGACTTCGCACGAAATCCGGAATCCAATCATCATGCTTCACACCAAGGAGTAGCGGACAAGAGAAGGATGAAAGAATGGAGAGGATGGAGACAAAAGTGGGCTTGGCCAAACCCCACTTTGGATTGGACGTGTAGGAATAGAATGGTGAGATGGCTGGGATGATGGTATGATGGGTTCTCTGAGACGTCTAGAATGGAGAAGGTGAGTGGGGATGAGATGGTATGGGGGTTGGCTTCTGAGTTGGTGTGGGACATGTATAATCGAATGGTGTATGGGATAAAATATATATAGGAGAGAGAGAGAGATATGTTGGGAGGTGGTAACTTGTGGAAATCCTCTAAACGTCAGAGTTGTGGTGTGAATGGGTATGGAGGTTTTTGGATTTCCTTCCTTTTTCTATTTCTTGCTTACATCATCTTTCTATCTTTGACTTAGTCCCTCGTTTGACTTGGCTTTGAGAGACTATAAGGAAAGAAGAGTCTTGCAAACAATTGTCAAGAATTCAAAGTTTTTTTCATGTGAAGTGGTCGTCCCATACAAAGTCTGTAACTTTCCATTTTTTTTCCTTCTTTTTTTCTCTCTTTCAAAAACCTTCCTCCATTGACTTTCCATTCTCTTTCATATTTGAGTTTTAAATTCAATAGAAAACTTCCTTGACTGATTTTCAACAAAGATGGATATGGATCCTTCCTCAGGCATGGCTTGTGTGAATTAATGCATGTTGCATAATAGCAGGGTCCACTTGATTATCAAAATTCATCTATTCAATTTTGCTTCAATTCTTTCTTAGAATTTTTTTTCACCACTAATTCCTTAGCTTCAAATCTTGATTGTGGATCCATTTTCCTTAATTTTTCTACAAAGAAAATGCGACATTTTATCAAAAAAATGATCTTGACCAAAAGTCACAAACGTATTTATGTGGGCTAAATCACATAAAATGACATAGTAAATTCTCATCATTGATCATGATTTATTTTTAAATAACTAATGATGATAAAAACCTTTGTCATTTTTATGTGAAAATTATGAATTTGAAAAACCTTCTAAGGATATCCAAAAATGAAAAATTTTTATGATTTTATGAAAAAAAGATGATTTTCAATGATTGTTGCAAGAAAACTCTAAAATGAATTATAAAATCATAAAAGTTTGATTTCCAACTAAATAAAGAAATTCCTAATGAATAAGTCCTTAAAATCTCCTAAAGTACACATAAAATGATGCATTTTTAAGAACACATAAAATGATGCATCTTTAAGGACTTATCAACATAACATAATATGATAGGGATTAGTTTTGAGAAACACATATTCTCATTTTGTCAGCACTTCAATCATCAAGATAGATTGTTTTCCCATTGAACCTATTTCTCCAGATCTCTAGTCATTTTGGTTAGGTTCTCGCTATTCATGATTTATGAGCTTAAATCCATCTCTTTAGTTGTTTCTTTTATCTTCTCCTTTGCAAGGCCTTTGTCAAAAGATCATCTAAATTTTCCTTTGATCTTACATAATCATTTGCAATTATCCATCCACTGAGTAATTGTCTGACATACCTACGTTGCAATCTTTCTTTTCTAGACTAATTACAATTAATAATAATAAGAGGAATTAGTTCAGTTCACAAAGGAATATCAAATAATAAATTCCTAATCCATTTGGTTTCCATTCTGACTGTTTAGTGGAATGTAAAATGGAAGTTTGTTTCTTGGATTTCCAAGATATTGCATCCCCTCCTAATGTAAAAATTTATCCACTTGCAAACTCAGAATCAACCAAGTCTAAGTTCCAATCAGCATCACTGTAACACTCAACTATAGGTGGATAACTAGAATAATACAATGCATAGTTCATTGTATGCTTTAAATATTTAAGTACTCTAAATACAGCATTCCAATGTTCAACACCAAGATTGCTTGTATGTCTACCAAATTTAGTTATGGCATATGCAATATCAAGGTAAGTGTAGTTCATATCAAACATTAAACTTCCAATTACATTAGCATAATCAAGTTGAGCTACACTATCATCGTCATTTTTTAACTAACTTAATATTAAGATCAAAAGGAGTAGACATTGGCTTACAATCAAAGTGATCAAATCTTTTCAATACTTTTTCTATGTAATGTGATTGGGACAACTTAATTCGAGTGTCATTATTAATTATTTTAAGTCCCAATATAACACTTGCTTGCAAAGTCTTTCATATCAAAATTATGGGAGGGGAGTATCTTAATTTCTTCAACACAATCTATATTAGTCCAAAAAATAAGCAAATCATTAACATAAAAACACAATATTGTTGTTGGACTACCATGAGATTTCTAATAAATACATTTTTTAGCCTCATTTACATTATAGTCATTAAAAAAACAACCTCATCAAATTTCTTATGCCATTTTTTAGGTGCCTGTTTTAGTCCATATAAGCACTTTATCAACTTGCACACCTTATGCTCTTGTCCTTTTATGGCATAACCTTCTAGTTGTTCTATATAAATTTCTTTATCTAAATTTCCATTTAGAACGGCAATTTTAACATCCATTTGATGTATCATCAAATTATGAACAGCAGCAGCAACAAGTAAAATTCTAATTGAGCTAATTCTTGACACTAGAGAATAAGTGCCGGAAAAATCTACTCCTTTTTGTCTAAAGCCTTTTGGTACAAGCCTGATTTTGTAGTTCTCTATTGATCCATCACGTCTTAGTTTTTTCTTAAGAACCCATTGCCAACTTAAAGGTTTGACACCTGAAGGTAAGTCAACTGATTTCCAAGTATTGTTTGTTAAAATGGATTCAATCTCATCATCTACTGCATCTTTTTAAAGGTGGCATCACGAGAAGCCAAAGCCTCCTTAAAAGTACATAGAACCTTTCGAGCTAGATATGTTTCAAAATCAAGACCAAAACTAGTGGAAGTCCTAAGTCTCTTATTCCTTCTTGGTTGTAATTCTTCTTCCTTCGGAAATTTTAAATCTCTTTTGGATGAGGAAAGCTCTAATGTAAGCCTAGATTTAAAAGGGAACACAATTTCAAAGTAATCTACATCTCTAAAACCTAGCCCATTTTATAATATAGAATACTGTCTTTTGGGCCATTAGTGTAGCAATAAGCCCACAACGTTTAAACACCATTACGAACATTAAAATGACATTTGAAATTCAATTTGAATGTTTGAAACAATAATGTAATCATATGTAAAATGTTAAAAATAAATTATTTTATTTATTAAAATGTTTTAAAAAAATTAATTTGAAATTTATGCTAAAGTGGACCAATTCTATATCAGTATATGGGTCCCTCAACGCAGGCCAAGCTATAATTTGCACCCAACTGCGCCCGATGATGATGTAGGACGTGCATCACAGATATGAGCCCGGTTCAATGGTTTCCGGATCCAACCCCTAGGACCGGCATGACTTGTGTGCGCTCATAGGTCTCGTAGTACTTATATAATGCTCAATGGTTTTGCACTTTTTTAATGTGGGACTCTTGCAAATGCAAAAAGTTCTCTTTTGCTTTTGGCAAAGAAGAAAAACAAAGTGAAAAGGAGAACAATGTTTTGAAACCACACAAAACACTAACAAAACATCCATAACATCTTTCTCTTTTATGTTTTCTTTTCCAAAGTTAAGACAAAGCATGCCTCAATTTCTAGAAAGACAACGTCTAGTCAAACAGAGGCTTGCCTTATGGAGATGTGGAGTGGACTGCTTCTCCTTCCTTCACATAGTTGAGAAAACAAGATGGACAATTAGAACCCTAACAAAAAGAGGGAACCATTGCGATCCATCTATTCCACAACCCTCTCTGATACCACATCCAACCACTGTTCAAAATCAACATATATGTCCCTTGTGGATTCCACCATTTTTTTAACCAACCTTCACTACCTTCTTCTTTCTCCATTCTTCCTTTACTTCTTTCCTCCATGCGTAGACCCAATTGCATTAACTCCATCTTCCTCTTTAATTCTGGACAGAAAAGCCAAATCAACTTTGTCTTATCTTCTTCTTCTCCCATCACCATCATTTTCGTTTCCCCTCCTCTGTCCTCCAACCGGCTAAGTAGCCGACCTAGGTCCACGATGACCCTTTCTCTTCATCTTCTTCCTTCATCGCCTCCTCCACCTAGACATAGTCACGGATATTCACCCTCATTTGCATTTTGATTCCTACATTCCTCAATTTCTTTCTTCATCATCTTCTCCCTTTTTTTCTTTATCTTTACAACATAACCCACCTGGGAATGAGCACAATTTCCTTTTTCGTTCTTGTTGCAAACATGCAGAAGCATTGATACCAATTATTATGCCTTTAATGCCACCTGTTAGATTGGTTAGGACAAAACATCAACATCAATCACACACATAGAGAAAAAAAACAAGCCTGCAACCATCACATACAAATTTTACGTGGCTCACCATAAAGGCTACCTCTATTGGATATGAGCATTGCTCTATTTCACTATGGAGAAATTGGGCAATTCATTACAAGGATTCCCACTCTTTTATCACCTAGCCTACTCACCCTTCCTTGTCACAGCTCCTTGTCATACATCATGGGTAAAATTCCGGACACCACGGGGAATGGACATACATGGTTGGCACCACGACGAAAAGAGCTCTCACCACTCTTTCATAGTCTATGGTTAGATTTAGATTACATGTATTTGTAATCTTTACTTTCTTGGCCTCCATGACAGCCCTGGCATAATGACCAAAAATACCCATGACTCTAAACATGTTCATTGGCTAGAATAATGAACCAATCCAGCTAAACCAGAATACAAGACATAAATCGTACAATCTCCACCTTGGCTTGGATTCCATCAATCTTTGAGCCACATTGAAGATACTTAGCTATGTTTTTGTCTTCCCATACCTTGCTAAAAAGTACATACTTGCATCAATGGTGTAAACTTCATTTTTCACGTTAAACTACAACTCGAACCAAAGGTTCAAATCCATTTGTGAGTCCATGTGATGTTCATTTCTTAATCACTCAATATCCAGCTTGCAAATTGCCCTAATTTCAATACCACTATGAAGATCCAACTACCACAAGAACACTGAAAGAAACGCATCTGAATCCTAATCTGATTGGCTCTGATGTCGTAGAAATAACTTTCTACACTCCAATCAGTGAATCTTCCCTATTGACTGCTGAACTATCAATCTCTTTCTACTATTGTGTAGATATGCTCACAATGAGTTTGTATGTACAAATGGATCTTCGATCAGACTTCACATCATCAAGATATTAGAGAATGAAATTTATCCTCTTAATTTGGTCAAATTTCCTATTAACCAATGACAACGTCACTAATGACGTCATCCTTGTTTGCAAAGCATGGTTCTGGGCTTCTTCACCAGTCAAGTCAAACTCGGATCTAGACATGTTGAACTATTAGGCTGCTTCCACTACAACAATTAACAGTTTTAGCGACACTTTTTTTCGTCACTAAAAGTATTCAAAACGTCGGCAAAGCTTTTTACCAGCGAAAAAATTTTCGCCGCCTGGACGTCGGTAAAAAAACGTCACCAAAATATTTTACCGACGTTTTTCAATTTCGTCGGCAAAAGTCCCATTTACCGACGTACCATGGGACTTTCACCGACGTTTTTTAACGTCGGTAAAAGTTATAAAATTTCATTTCAATTAGATAATAATAGCTTTTACCGACGTTTTGGAACGTTGGCAAAACCATGTTTTACAATATTAATTTTTAAAAATTGTATATACTTTTGCCGACGTTAAAAAAACATCGGTAATGTATTTATTTTTAAAAAATGGAATTTTACCTTTGCCGACGTTTTTAAGAAAATTTTCGTCGCCAATAATTTTATTTTTTAAAAAATACAATATTTATTTTCTCATTATAATTTGAATTCTTTAATTTTTTTATTTTTCCTTTGCCGCCGTTTTTGAACATCGGCAAAACCACATCAGAAGAGAGAGCAGAGAGAGCGAGAGTGAGAGAGAGAGAGAGCAGAGAGCGAGAGAGCGAGAAAGAGAGATTGGAGAGAGAGCAGAGAGAGCGAGAGAGAGAGAGAGACCGAAGATAGAGAGCAGAGAGAGCGAGAGAAACAGAGCAGAGAGAAAGCGAGAGAGAGAGAGACCGGAGATAGAGAGCAGAGAGAGTGAGAGAAACAAAGCAGAGAGAGAGCGAGAGAGAGAGATAAGAGAGAGAGAGCAGAGAAAGAGAGCGAGACAGAGATCGGGGAGAAAGAGAGAGCGAGAGAGAGATCGGGAAGAGAGAGAGGGCAGAGAGAGCAAGAGAGAGTGAGAGAAACAGAGCAGAGAGAGAGGAATCTGGGGGCGAGAGAGAGCGACTGATCAGAAAGAGTAAGAGAATGTGAACAGAGAGAGAGGAATTTGGGGGCGAGAGTGTAACAACCCGCCCCGCACCATCGAGGTATTGTCCGCTTCGGACTTCCCAAGAGGTCACTCATCCTGAAATTGCTCTGACTCGAGCACGCTTAACTTTATAGTTTTTTATGGAAGTCCTCACGGTTTTGTCCTCAAAAGGCGCCTCGACAGTTTAGGACAGATTATTACTTATATTCTTTCATTCACATGTACTTTTTGGGACTGGGTCGTTACAGGCCCACCAGCTTCCGCCGGATATGTCCCCATATCCACATAGCGAGCACAATGTCGGACCGAAGACGGCCTCATAAGCGATGTGGGACTTCGTTCCTCCTCCTTCGTTCCCCGCCCTATTTGTGGAGGGCAGGATTCGAGAGGGAAGCAGGATTCGAGTGGTCCCCAAGGGGTCCGGCCTAACGGCCTCACCCTCCACCACTCAGAGGAGAACCATCCCCTTCTCTGATACCATCTGTAACAACCTGCCCCGCACCATCGAGGTATTGTCCGCTTTGGACTTCCCAAGAGGTCACCCATCCTGAAATTGCTCTGACTCGAGCACGCTTAACTTTATAGTTTTTTATGGAAGTCCTCACGGTTTTGTCCTCAAAAGGCGCTTCGACAGTTTAGGACAGATTATTACTTATATTCTTTCATTCACATGTACTTTTTGGGACTGGGTCGTTACAGAGAGAGAAAGTGAGAGATCAGAGAGAGTGAGAGAAAAAAAGCAGAGAGAGAGGATCTGGGGCGAGAGAGAGAGAACGAGAGAGCAGAGAGAGTGAGAGAAAGAGAACAGAGAGAGGCTCTAGGGCGAGAAAGAGAGCGAGAGAGCTGAGAGAGTGAGAGAGAAAGCAGCGAGAGGATATGGGGCGAGAGAGCAGAGAGAGTGAGAGAAAGAGAGCAGAGAGAGAGGATCTGGGGCGAGAGAGAGAGTGAGAGAAAGAGAGTAAAGAGAGAGGATCTGGGACGAGAGAGAGAGGGAGAGAGCAAAGAGAGTGAGAGAAAGAGAGCAGAGAGAGGATCTGGGGCGAGAGAGAGCAAAAAGAGAGAAAGCGAGTGAGAGAGAGAGCAGGGAAAGAGGATCTAGGGGGAGAGCGTGAGAGAGAGCAGAGAGAGCGAGAGAGAGCAGAGAGAGCGAGAGAGAGAGAGAGCAGAGAGAGCGAGAGAGAGTGAGAGCAAAGAGAGCGAGAGAGTGTGAGAAAGAGAGAGAGCGAGAGAGAGACAGAGAAAGAGAGAATGGAGAGAGAGCAGGTAGAGAGCGAAAGAGAGAGAGAGCAGAGAGAGCAAGAAAGAGAGATTGGAGAAAGCAGACAGAGAGCGAGAGAGAGAGAGACCAGAGATATATAGAGAGCAGAGAGAGCGAGAGAGTGAGAACAGCGTGAGGGAGAAATTTGGGCGAGAGTGCGAGCGAGAGAGAGCAATGCGAGGGAGAAAAAAATCTAATTTGGGGTAGGAAATTGAAATGGTGGCGCCCAAGCTTTTACCGATGGTTAATTTTCATCGGCAAATCAAAATTTCATCGATAAAAGGGATTTCAAAATTTCAAAACTTTTACCGACGTAAATTTCAAAAATTTCGTCGGTAAAAATATTGCTACAGTGAAAAAATTGTCTTCCCAAGTACATACTTTTACCAACGTTATCCAAATTCGTCGGCAAAAAATTTCATCGGTGGCCCAAGTACATACTATTGCCTACGAAAACTATAAACATCGGTAAAAGTAATTTTTACCGACGTTTTTTGGCAACGATTTTATAATTTCGTCGCTAAAGACTATCATTTACCGATATAAATATGTGGTTGAAAATTCAGCTTTTAGAGACGTTTTAAAAAACGTTGGTAAAAGTGACATTTAGCGACGTTTGTTTAAAAAATGTCAGTAAAAGTGAATTTTAGCGACGTTTTCTAAAAAACGTCGCTAAAAATGACTTTTAGCGACGTTTTTGAACAAATGTCGCTAAAAGTGACTTTTACCGACGTTTTTTTGAAAAAACATCGCTAAATGTCTAATTGTTACTGGAGATAAATGTCTAACTTTTAGCAATGATTTTTTCTAAAAAATGTCTGTAAAAGTAACTTTTACCGACATTTTTTTTAAAACGTCGTTAAAAGTCAACTGTTAACCGAGAGACTATCTAACTTTTAGCGACGTTTTGAAAAACGTATGTAAAATGTAACTTTTATCGACGTTTTTGGAAAAAACGTCGGCAAAAGTCACCTTTTCACCGACAAATTTATATGCGTCGGTAAATAATAGCCTTTAGCAACGAAATTATAAAATCATCGCAAAAAAACGTCGCCAAAAGTGCAACTTGTTGTAGTGTTCATAAGATTAGGTCAAGTCAACATGGCTTGTACCTTGGACTGGCCTGGCCTGGGTTAGACCCAGGTAGTCTTCTCCAATTCTGTTACAGCAACTAGCAAGACGTTTCTTCTTCCTCGGCAAGCAGTAAAGGTGGTAGTGGATGGTGAGTTCAGTAACTGCAACAATAATGCAACAACGGTGGTAGTTGCAGTGGATTCTCGTCCTTGGTTTCTCTCTATGAAAATCAAAAAGCAATAACTTTTTTTCTCTCTCCACTTGTCAATGAACACAAGTTCACCACTCCCCTGATCTATGATCAAGATGGGGCTCACCTCACTGTCTTTTTCCTAGACACCGCAACAAAGCCAAGATCCGCTTGAGTTCTCTTTTGTCTTCTTTAAAGAACCCAATATAAAATACCAGAAAGGCAATCTAAGGAACTTTTTGTTTGAACTCATGAAGCCAAACCAAAAATCGTGATCTTCTTTACTAATGTGAAATTAAATTCAATCCTTTAATACTACAAGGTACAGTTGTTCTTTTGAGATAATGGCAAATACAGGTCGAACCCACAGGGAACACTACTAAAATCTTTTTTTTCCTATTAAAATCTGATTTTTTTATGATAATGACAAGATAGATAAAAAAAACTATACTAAGATTGAAAAATTCTAGATCTAAAGCACAGAGAGAAGACAAAATGAGAAAATACTGATCAGAATGTCATGAATCCATTAAGTGGTCCCACCATCATTCTATGAAATTGATAAATCTATCCCTAAAATCCTTCAAACCAAAAACAAATTAATGTTTCTGATTTGGATAATTTGGCTATTAAGAGCACAACTTTTCACAATTTGTTTAAGATAATAATCTCTTTCACCTAATAAAATAATGAACTTAACTAAAGATCACATATTAATCAAAAATAGATTATCAAAGAATTTCAATCTAAGAATAATCGACTAAGAAAATATATGTGATTAAAGCATTGCTCATATAAAAGTTTGAATAACATAGGTTGTCAATGACAAAAAGCAGATTTATTATTATAATAAATACACAAGAAAAATATATATATAATTGAATCAAATCACATAGAATAATGATGAGAAACACTTAACTTTATCAGACACTCTGATCTAAGGATCTACTCCTTCATTGCAAAATATGTGATTTTCACTGAGAACTTCATGACAATTACAATTTTCTCTCACTCTTCTAGCCTAGTTCTGGAACAGGGCTCCAAAATACCCACAGATATTCTCTCATTTGTTTTCAGAGAATGAGAATAAGAGAGGAGAGAGAAGTGGAGAGAGGGATCATGGATTTGACTGGTAACAAGGGGCATGAGAGAGAGAGAGAGAGAGAGAGGTGGAGTGTACGTGCCTTTTATTTGGTGGCTGTCATGATGGGTTATTTATATTTTTTTTCATGCCCAACTTATCTTCTTTGATTGGCTGGATGAAATCTCCAATTTGATTTGATTTGGGAGAAGTGGGGCCTTCATTCCATGGCTTTTAAAGGTGAAGTGATCGTGAGTTCCAAGTGTAGAACCGCGATGTAGTATTATCGCGCTAAGTACGGGGTTGAATCCATAGGGAGCTATATATTTTAAGGTTCCTTTTTTAACTTGTACCTTCCCGAAATAAAAATCTAAAAGTAGCAAAGTTTAAAATCTAACAATTACAAGCATCTTACTTTCTAAAATTAAATTAATTACCAACCAATTAAAAAAAAGAAACTTTCCTAAATCTCGAAAACCTAAATCTAAAATTTCCTAAACAAAAGTAAAATTGCTGCAAAACTAAAACACAAGTTAGAACTTCCAAAAATAAAAACTAAAATTAGAAACTAACTAAGCTAAATAATGTTAGAAACAAAATAAACAAAAGTTAAAAACTTTCCTAAGTTATAATTTCCAAAACTAGTAAACTTTCCAATTTAAAATCTTTAATTAAAACAAGTATAGCAAGATATTTAATTCTAGAAATTATATAAAACAATAAAAAACATAAAAATAGAAACAAATTTAAAATTAGAAAGTTAGTAAAGCTAATAATGCAATGTATGCCATGAGATGCTGAAAATTTCTAAGTCTGAAAAACTAGTGTGCTGATGCAAATTTTATGCATGATTTGAACTATTTTAATACATCCTAAATCTAAGTTTAATGGCTGGAATTTATGCTCTACTGATGCAAAAATCTAACAAAAGAAAAAAAAGAAGTAAAAGAGGATCTAAAACGAAAAAGTTATGAATGGTGAACATTATAACTTTGCAAAATTCTGTGCAGAAATTATGATCCGAGTTGACTGATTGGCAAAGTTTAAGCCTCTGGTTCACAAGTCTTCCGAAATTATTTTGATCTGAAATTCTAGGGAATGAAAGATCACATTTTAAACTTTAATCTTCCCAAGTTTCAAAGAAAAATATTATAATTTGACTGGTCTACCCATTCGAGCTGTTTTGTCAAAAACTATTTCTGCAGTTTGCTGAAATTGTTAAGTTATGCTGTTTATACATTGAGTCCGAATTTCTTCATTCAATTCAGATCTGAATGCTTGATTTTCAGCAACTTAAATATGCACAAAATCTTATAATATGAAAATAGATGCAATGAATTCTAATACAACCATCAAACTATACAAAAACAAAACTTAAAATCAACATAAACATAATAAGAAAAATAACAAAAGTGTAGAAAATAAAATAAAAGTGCAAGGAGTTAAAGGTGCTAATAACAGGAAGTCAAAGGTGGTAAACAACAAAAGTCAAAGATGGTAGATTTCTCCTTTCAATTCCTTATCTTAATTTTTGCTCAAAAAAATTAGAAGTATTGTGTTAAGGTCTTATTCTTCAGCTTGGGTCTTCAATCCAAGTGAGAATAACAAACTTCCATTCCGTGTAGAAATAAATTTAATAATTGGCCTGTAATCTTTCTTCACTCAAACCTCTTTAACTCTATCTTGCATTGCCTCTAGACATACAATGTATCCGAAGAAACAAAGTAAAATGAAAAGGCTACTAAGATGGGTTATTAGTTGTGATTCCAATTTTATCCCAATATTTAAACAAGAATGAAAATTAACCCAATCACAAACAAGACTAAAATTATGAACACCACAAAATCAAAGACAAGAAAAATTGAAAAGAAACAAACTTTACTAGCATGAAATTGTTTTACAAAAGATTGAAAATAAAAAGCGAACAATTACATATTAGGATGGATGAGAATTCCTATTTCTAGTTGATCTTCAAGGTTGTTGGTGTGGCTTTAAGGCTAAATCTTCTTGATGACTTGAGATGTAGAGAACAAGAAAAAGAGAGATGGAGTGTAAAAATCTAGAGGTGGGAGGTAGGTAATTCTTCCATGAAAAATGTGGGAGAGGGGTTCCCTATTTATACTTTGTTCTTCTACTCCTTTTCAAAGAAGGTCTCATATGTGGCTTTCCTTCTTTAGGTAAGTCCTCTTCTTGGCTAACAAGTCTTCCAAGTTTAAGATGAGATAAGATTTCTTCTCTTACTGGAATTCCAAGTGTATCCATTGTTTTTAGCTAACACTTGCCAAAGGATAGGTCCCACCTTTGATGAGATGATCTCAATCCCGCCTAAAAATGTATAGTAAACTTCCCAAGGTCATATCTTTGTCGTTTTAACACCAATTGGTGTAATCTTGGATCCTACAGATATTTACTCGAAAAGAGCTTTCCAACGGTAGGTAGATTGTCCAAATCTGACACTCAGTTTGAGAGTTATGACTATTTTAATGTATGCTATTTGAAGAAAAAATGAGATTGACTTTCTAATTTTGAATTATCTTTCTTTGACTTTTCTTTCCTTGAATTCTTTCCACTTAGACTTTCTTTTCTTGCATTAATTTTGATTTCTTACATCAATTGAAGAGTAGGACCCCTTTTTTGAACATTCCACGAGTGTGTCCCCACACATGTGAATATGTGCGTGGGACCATGAAGCTAACTTTTGTATTTTCTCTCTTTCTTCTTTCCTCTCTTCAATTCTTCTCTCTTTTCTTTTGAAAATGATTTCTTTGCCTCAATTCTATACAAATGGGACCCATATCATCAATTTTTTACAAAACAAATGTGAATCATGTGAAAAGATAATTTTACCCCTAACATCACATATACATGAATGCGGGCCCATTTCTCATGAAATGAAAATAAAAATACACACCATTTTTCATGATTTTATGTGAATGAACTAATGATGAAAATTGAATTTAATTCATGAGAAAAATTATTTTCACAAAACTTTCCAAAACTAGACTTTCCAAAAATGGCAGGTTTCATGATTGAAAGCAAAAAGTGTGATTTTTAAACAAATTATGCCGAGAAATCCTAAAATGAATTTAAAATACTTGAAACCATGATATCACACTAAATGAGGCTCTTTCAAGTTAATAAGTCCTTAAAATGGTCCAAAATCTATATGAAAATATGCATTTTAAAGACTCATCATGAAGTGAGGTGGTTAGGTTGCATGGCAAGGCACATGCATGGTCATTTCCTTTTTTTTCTTCCTTATTTTGTCTCCTTGTACTCTTCATCTTTCCTTTTTTTAAAATATCCCTCATTGACTTTGAATATTGGAGGAATCTTTGGGATCTTCAATTTCACATCTAGCCATATTCCTAGATTTTTTTCCCATTTGAGCATTTTTGCTTCTTAATCAAATGATCTTCCAAATTTACCTTCCTTCCATGAATCATCTTGAGATTTCCTTCAAATCTTTATAAATTATCTTGACAATAATTTGAAGTGTGCAACAAGTAGCGTGGCCCCTCTTGTCTATCCTACATGTGAGTGGGAACCAAATGCTTTTGAATTTTCCTATGGTTTTATGGTCCCATCATTTCTTGTACATTCTTATTAAATGCATCAAATGTTGAAGAGCCCACTTGAAGTGGGCCCGTCCAGACACAACACTACTCCAATGGGACTCTTCGAAGAAAAAGCGCATAAAATGCTAAAAATATAGAAAATGTAAAAAAAATCCAAATCCTAAGTAAAATTGGACAAAATGGTAAAAATGAATAAAAACTTGATGCCATTCACCTAATTAAGCTCTAAAAATGCGCAAATCTATGAACTCAACATTTACTAAGATGTCCTCCGAGTAATGAGGATAGCCGTGGGAATCCATTGATCGCATGCACAATTTAGGGTAATCTTCCCACTGTAACAATCTGAGCCTAAATAGAACTTAAGATTCTTTGCAATTCCACTCTGACAAGCAAGTTCCAGATCATCTGCAAACCTACTACTTGCTCTTGGTTCTCTGACGTAGACCAAGATTTGCCCACCTTGAGATTCAATCTCTTCATTTCAAAAAACTAGAAATCATGTGGCCCACCTTCTTTATAGAACTTGATCAAGTAACGATCTCTCTTCCCTATTTGCCCAGTGTCCAGAGACACTAGATCCTCCAATCTATAAAAGGCGCTACTACCTTCCTCTTTCCTTGTCTTGGTCATTCAAGATCCCTTCGCTTAGATGTAGTCTCTGTAATTGCAAAAAGTTTATGGGATGATATAAATCAACCCCACAAATTTAATAATTACAAAAAAATGAATACAAATTACTGATATTCATTCATCTCCTTGAATTTATATGGGTTTATTGGCTCTAACCTCGGTAATGCAAGCTATTTATAAGAAGTTTAAGTACAACCTCCCCTTTTTGTCTCAGATGTGGTTAAAAATGATAAAAACTACAGAAAATTACATAGGAAAACATAACAAAATTAAGAGAGTGTGGACCCATGACCCATTTTGGCCAATCATAGAATTTTGGACCATTTCTAGGCTTTCATTTTGCTGCTCTCAACAACTAGGATGTCCTGCAGTTAGATACACTTCCATCTTTGATGCTTTTGAAGCCTCCGAACCATATTTCAAGGTCCAAAAGAAATTATTTGAATCATTGCAATCCGTTGCTGAACACCATTGTAATGTGCAGATGCTCCATACAAGTCTGATAGGGTATGCTAGAGTTTCTTTATTCTGATGAAAAAGAATAAGTTCTGCCATTCTTACTATTAATATTTTGAGGGTCAGAATGATCTATACACAACCATATGAAGGATTTGTATTATACCCGACAATGGGAAATACAAGAGAGACATCAATCACATTGGCCGTTACTTCTGCTTCCATGTGAGTTAGCGCGTAAGCATGTTGTCTGTTGCTTCTGCTTCCTCATGAGTTAACATGTAGGCACAACCTTGTCTTTGGGGTCTATGCTGCTATCCTTGCCTCTGCTGGCCTTGTCTATGCTGACCTTGACCTTGTCTTTCCTATCCTTGGCCTTGCCTCGGCAGTTGTTAATGGCGTGGAGGAGCGAGTGGTGCTACTCTATTAAGCTATTGATACTACTGCTTCAAGGCTTGTGTGGTATCCTTTTTTTTTCTTAGGACATTCATTTAGGCGATGTTCCATCAAGCTACACCCAAAAAAAGCTCTAGTAACCTTCCAGCACTTACTTGTCTCATGGTTCTTCCCACACACACCACTAACTAGCCTAGCTGACCTACTAGAAACTCCTTTTTGCTTCTTGAAATACTACTTCTTTCTCCTGAAAAGATGGCATTCCTCTTAGGTTGACCAAAAAACGGGCTCATCTCTATATCTTTAACCATGTAGGCTCTCCACATCATCATCATATTTGGTAGGATTCTAGAAAGCTATAGTGTGACTGTTGATAGCTTGTCATAGTCATTCGATGTACCTCTCAGTCTTCTTCTCATTAGTGTTGACTAGGTCCAAGGTAAACCAAGAGAGTTGAGTGATTGTTGGTACATATTATGCAACCATCAAGGTATTTGGTTATAGAGTGAGGAATTCAGCTTTCTTCTGGTAGTTGACATACTTCGGGTTGAATTTCTTCCTAAATTGCTTTGATGGCATTCCAAACATAGCTTCCATCATAGCCTTGATGGGATCACAAATGCTCTTTCACCATGTATCTGCTATGTTTCTAAATATAGTGTTCATCAACTTCAAGTGCAGAGCTGCGATGTAGTAAAACACTGGCAAGACTAGGTCGATCCACAGGGACCTATGCTTAAAATATTTTCAATATGCCACCTGCCTATTCAAAATTCTAAAACTATCCTAATTAAAATCTAACAAATACATGCATTCCGAAAACAATAATTACAATTACAATTCAAATAAAGAAAGTAAATCCTAAATCTAAAAGTTCCTAAAAATAAAATTAAATTTACTACAAAACAAAACACACATTAGAACTTCCAATAAAACTAAATCTAAAATTAGAAACTTACTAAAAATAAAACTAAAGAAAGTTAACAAAAGATTTCTAATTCCTATCCAAATTAGAAAGAATTTAATTTTAGTAAGGAATCTAAATGACAAACAAATTAGTAGTCTCCTAATGCTAAACAAGTTTCTAAAACAGCAACATACAATAAAATTACAAATTCAACAACTTCCTAAAATTAAAAATGAATCGATCCTAAAATATTATACATGAGATTCATTCTAAAAATAAAAATAAAAATATGAAACTAAGCTTTTCTAAACTAATCTATGAATGAATGAATGCAACATAAAAAAACCTACATGAATGAATAGAAGGGTGGGGCGTGAGAATGTATATGTGTGATGTGTGAGAATGATGTGTGGCCAAATTTGCTTCAGAAATCAACTTTAATGATGCTGATTTGATTCAGTTTCAAATATAAAACTTGCATATTTTTGTGCAGAAAATCAGTTTTCAAGAACGGTTTAAACAATTTCACAAACATATTTCACAACCACTTAAATAAGAGATGTTTTCTTTTACCGTTTCAGATCTGAATTTGAATTATTTTCAATTGAATTTCAAATCTAATTTCAGGTATTAAAAACTGCAGTAAACATCAATTATTCACGTGCAAAACTGGTTAAAAACATCGTCCAACAGTGGTCTCTTTGAAACAAATTCCTGCACAAATTTGGACTATTTGTAATTCTGAAATTTATTCAACTTATGGTGTAAGAAGCCAACTGCTACTGCTGATTTAAATAGATCACCATTCCATGTTCAATTTGGTCATATTAGATTCAGTTTTTTTTTTTTTTTTCATTGAATCATGGGCTGTTTTCTTACCAAAACAACAGTCAACATAATAATCTTCAAATCTGATTTTTGAATCAAATCTAAATAACACACCTAAACATGATTTCAAAAATTTAAATTTACATGATTCTAACACAAGGTACAGCAGTAAATTCTACCAATCAAAACTGTGCAAGAACATGTAAAGTGCAAAATTTTAAAGAAGAAAAAAATGCAAAAAATAAAGCGCAAAAAAATAATTATAAAAGTGCAGAAAAATTAAAAAAATGCAGGAATTAAAATAAAACCACTGGAATTTAAATGTAGTATTGCATAAAACTAAATGTTGTAAAGGTAGTAAAGTTATCTTCTCAAAATTTTCTTTTAAATTAGGTTCATGATTTCTTCAAATATGATCTTAGTACATTGGGTTGTCAATCCAAGCACAAGAAACATTAAAAGTGTCCACACAAATCATAAGAAAAGAAGAAAAATTTTAAGAAGAACAACATATACTAACTTGTAAAAATTCTTACAAAAGATTGTCAAATAAAATTAAGAATAATACATGCTAAGATGGAAAAGAAGAAAACCTCTTCTAGTTGAAATTCCCAGTGGTGTTGTGTGATCTTATGGCTAAGCCTCCTTGAGGACTAAGATGAAGAAAGAGAGAGAGGAAGAAGATGAAGTGTAGAGATTTAAAGAAAGGGCTCTTTTTCCATAAAGAGTATGGGAGAGGGGTGCCCTATTTATACTTTTTCTAGCCCTTAAAAGTTTCCATCTTCTCTTGATTTGATAAAATCTTAAAAATAATAAAAAAAATTGAAGGAAATGGGCTCCATATTAGAGGGTTGGGCATGAGATCCTTGCTGGTTTTTTTTTTTCTGTTTTTTTTCTTTTTTTTCCTTTACTTTGTTTGGAATCCTTCTTGGATGCTTCTTTCTTTCTTTGTCTTTTGCCACCTTGTATTGAGATCTTTGGAGAGATAATTTAGGGATAAGAATCCTCTCTTGGAATCAAACTTGGCCCATAAGAGGTGTAGAACTTCCCCTTTTATCTCTTTGCATTGTCAACTTTCCTTTTTTGGAAAGTTCTCCTTATTGGCTCTAAATTCAAAAAGATCTTCTAGATAATTCTCCTTAGATTTTTTCCTTTATTTTTTTAGCCAAGATCTAATCCAAATCAATGTATTGGACTAGGAATAGCTTGCTTGGCATCTTTTTCAATTTTTTTTTCTTTTAAATCTTCTCTTTCTCTAAAAAGAACTCCAATGTGGCTTTCCTTGTCCATCTTTCATGAGATATTCTTCAAATTCTCTTCAAAATCTCTTGAAAATGTGCAACAAGTAAATAGAACCCATCTTAGATGTCTTACAAATGTACCCCACATATGTGCATGTGTGTGGGACCATGTAGCCAATTTTTGCATTTTTCTTCTAATTTCTTTTTTTCTTTTTAATTCTTCTCTCCTTTATTTTGAAAATCATTTCCTTTTCTCAATTTTTTGAAAATAGGACCCATATCATCAATTTCCTACAAAACAGATGTGAATTCATATGAAAAGACAATTGTGTTAGATTTTGTGGACTCAATCCATCAGTTAATGTAATAAATTGATTAATTTCTTTATTTATCAATAAAATCATGCTTTACTTTCATGAGATGAATATTATTTTACTACTTCATGCACATGACCATATGACATAATGGTTCATGAGTTGAACCGAGTCCTATTAGTATATTAGATGTGATATATGTGCATGGATGAGATCCACACACGGGAGATATATGTCACAAATCTTATACTTAAATAGCTTCACAACCAGTAATGAGACTGGGCATCTCATTTGATAAGGTTGCAGCACTTTGATCACTATGAGATAGTGTGATTTGTCTCAATCATCAGAATGTAAGATTCTGGATCACGGTGCTAGTACGTTGGATGTATTGAAGGACCATGAGATACACCTTATGGAATTCCGTCTCAATAATAGGGTATGCTCTCATAATTCCCTAGCAATAGGCTCTCAATCTTGAGACATTGATGAACTCAAGTTTCTATCTATTCATTTGCTTTGAGTCACCAATGAGTGAGGCCGACTATAGGTTAATACCTCGGTGTCTTGGGTATGTGGTAATAGAATTGTGGGAACATTGAATGATCAAGATGAAATCTATCTCTATTATTCCCTTGTGCCAATTAATGGATTTATCATTAGTAAGTGCGCACCCATCTCAATTAAGAGTTAATTGGATGGTACTGATGATTACTGTGATTAATTGGGGCTCAAGGATAATAAGATGTGGAACTTAGAATGGAAGAGACAGATTTATTCCAATTGATCCACGGATATTGATAGAGGGGCCTACTTGTGATAATTGGGAAATTTAGGGTCTTCATTGTAATTTATTCCTAAGACTAAAGTGTAATTGCATTTATATAGTGGTGTTATTTGCAATTAACTGTGGGCCCGGATTGCACGTGAGATGTGAGGTCACGGTGTTCCAGTTGGAGCCAACTTTCTAAGGAATCCCTAGTGGTCCCCACGCTAGCCCAAGTTATTGGAAAATACTAATCCGACTTGAACTCTAGAAAGAAGAGTTTGGAAAGGAGAAAGTTGCTAATTGCTTTGGAAGTAACACTTCTATTTCAATTAAACAAGGGAGAGATTTGAAAGTCTATAAAATCTCTTGGACATCCAATAAGACTCTCTCTTACGCCCAAAACCCTATTCGTGCAAGAGTTGCACAAGTTTCTCTCTCCTTCTCTCTTCTAGTTCCTTAGAGTTTCGAGTTGGGATTTCTCCTGAAGATTCCACCACTTTTCTTGAGAAAAGAAATCCAATTCGGGTCATAGCGTAGAAGGCTAAGAGGTGTTGAAGATTCTCATCATCAAGTAGAGTCGCAACTTCTCCATTAGAGCACTGCGGATCTCCAAAGATATGAACTACTTCTTTCATGCCGTAGATTATTGTGGATATTTAGTGCTATTTGATTCTATCTTTTAGATAGAATATTTACTGTACATGGTCACGAGATTGAGGGTAATGCATCCTGGATTGGGTTTTTTGTCTTATGGATAGTTGATCCCTATGTCAATTGGGTCAAAAGTTTTGAAAATCTATCCACGAGACCCACCTGCTTCCAATAAATTGTACCCCTATGATCACAAATGTATGACTGTGAACCCATTTCTCATGAAATGCCAATGAAAATGCACACCATTCCTCATGATTTTATGTGAATGAACTAATGATGATGAAAATTTGATTTATTTTATGCGAAAACTAAATATGCACAAAACTTTCCAAAAATGGTAGGTTTCATGAATGCATACAAAAAGTGTGATATTTAAATAAATTGTGCAGAGAAATAATAGAATGAATTGAAAATGTTGAAACCATGATATCACACTAAATGAGGCTCTTTTAACTTAATAAGTCTTTAAAATAAGTCAAAATGTGCATGAAAATATGCGTTTTTAAAGACTTATCGCATAGATGCAGTTAGAATCACTTGTTTCTTCATACAGGCTGATGGAGTCAAATACATTCTCTATATGCACAAGCCAATCATTTGCTTGCAAATGATCGTCTCTTCTTGTAAATTCTGTAGCTCCCCTTTTTTGAAATATTTCATATAGAGAATTTGGGTTGTAATCTTGTCCTTGCCTTTCTAATAACAATGCCATCTGAACTTGCATTGCTTCTTGGTTAGCATTGCTTGTAGCCAATTGTTACATCATCAACATGAATTGTTTGTCCATAATCTGAGGAGGTGGAGGCGGTGGAGGCCCCTCATCTTCTACAAGGATATCATTGTGATCATTATTCGCCATGTTGTTATCTTTTTCTAATTTGAAAGACATTGTCCTGCAAGAATATTACTAGCTTAGCCACCTATACCATCTTAATACATAAAGCAACTATAATAACTTATATAAAATCTATTCCGCTAATTGTAATGTAAGGTCCCGACCCGACTTAATTATATTTATGTTAATTAAATTTGATTTCCTATTAATATGTGTATTTTAGTCTTAATTCATATTGCTTTTAATTTTAATGGGTCTCAGTTGGATAGGTAGTTAGGTTCGAACTTCACTTAGGTAGTTGAGGACCTTTTTGTAATTTAGAGTCATATTGTTGCATCATTCTGGCACCGCATTAATTGCATCACATGCATTTCATCTTGTGGTTCAACTTGATTCGGACCCATCTTGGCCTAATTGAGGCCAAGAGACCTAAACTATAATTATTCTAAAATTATGGACTTGCATGTAAACATCAAGAAAACTTTGATTTAAAAAGAAACCATCATTCCTCTCTCCTTTCTCTATTCTCCTACTGCAGCTCTTCCTCTTTTTTGCTTTTTTCTTTCCCTACCATCTGAGAAGTGGAGCTTGGAACCATGCATGTAAGAGCCAAGCCATCTATTCCCTTCCCCCTCAGTTGCTTGTTAATTTCCTTCTTTGAGCCTTCAATTTCACCATCTTTTCCTTAATCTACAACTTCCTACGGTGAAGACTTGCCTTTAATTCAATTCTTTGGGTTTAATAGAGTCAAGAAAACTCAAAAGCATAACATGCATGCATTTTTACACTATATTCATCAATTGCATGTTTTTATGTAGAGAACCCACCTTTTCAATGAGGATTTACCTAATCACACACCAAGGAAGAGTTGAGTAGGGCAAGCACTGATATAAAGCAAGTATAAGAATATGTATATTACTATATGCATGTCTAAATTTGTTGATTCTTGAAGTAATTACTCTAAGTGCAAGTTAACAGCTCAATTATTCCTTGAATATGTACATATACGTTGGATTAGGTGAATATAAGGATAGATATGTAATATTAGTGATATGTGAGTAGGTAAGCCTCAAAATTATAATTTAGAGCAAAAGAACCCTCATTGGAACCCAAATAATAGAGCTCTGCACTTGAACCCAAGCCTCAGAAGCAATTTCAGAAATTTTGAAGCTTATGGTGAAACACACTGCTAAGCCGTAAGTCTCCACAGCTCAAAATCCAAAGCCAAATTGAACTACGGTTAGCCCTCGGCTAAGCCGTGGAATGAACTACGGCTAAGCCGTAACCACCCCGTAACTAAGCCGTAGGTTATTCTACGATAAACCTTCCAGAAAGCCCCAAAACTCAAGATTTATCTACAGCTCACGCACGGCTATTCGTGAAATTCGCTATGGCCACGCCGTACCCTAACCGTAACCCTAGCGGTACGCTTAGCATGGCTAAGCCGTATGTCAACATATGGTTAAGTCGTAAATGCGCATTGAATCAAGAAGATTCGAGCCACTCGCCTAAGACGTAACTTGTATACGGCTAAGCCGTAAGAATGCTGTGAACTAAGGATATTAAGGTTTCCAATGACTTTGTAGGGCTCTAGATAGCACTTATTTCCTAACTAAATTAGCCCAATGGTGATTAAATCATAAGGAGGATGAGTGTAGAGCTGTCACTTATCCCCTTCGATTTTTTGGATGAATTCACGTCATGGGTGTTGGCATAAGAAAATGTCCTTTGCATACACAATGTAATGCCAAGATTGGTAACATAATGACACCGGACGTTTTATGAATACATCGTGTTGAATGCCCTCGGGATCACAGATTATTTAGCATGCATGAATGCCCTCAATAATTATCCTTGATGCTTACTCAATCTAAATGCATTTATATTATTAAGAAACCTTGCCCTCAATATGATGTAGATCAATTAAGTATGCATGAATTGATTATCAGATATGAATGAGTGAATGAATGTAATCTCAAGACCTAACTCTTAGTATATATGATATGACAGGTATAACTAGAATGTATAAAAGATAAGAATTTGAGTCAGTCTTAATACGTTAGTGGGCACCACTTAGCTTACGCCCTTCTTAGGTTCAATGGGACTAGTTTGGGTACGATATGTCACTATTGTAGTAGTCCGCGGAGGAGTTATTGGCGTTCCTCAATAAGCTAGTTTGATCCCCTAGCATATATACGCTCCCTCTAGATGATATGCTCTCTCTTAGGAGAATATAGCCTCATGGTTACCAACTAGTTTATATGATATCCTATTTATGATTCATTACACATGTTTACTCATGCGCAACATACCTAGTATACGATTATTGCCTTCTTTTAATCAAATATATTTTTAATTCATTTGATACTGCATGATGGTCTTATGTATCTCTATATACTTGCTTAACCGTCATGTTAACAGCGCTACCTTTGGTCTTATAGGTACTGAACCTCAGGGACTAGGTGAGTGTAATGCAGATGTGTTCTGTTAGTCATCCTATGAAGAGTGACCATAGGATCTTGTTATGTATTTATGAATTGATAGACACATGTACACTTTTGGCTCTTAATTATATTTAAGTAAGTGTTGTTATATAAATGGAATGGTTAAGTATAGACTTATGTATGAAATGGATGATGTTTCTATTATTATTGCTCATGATCGTTACAAATGTATTACTCAGGCTTCTACTTACTTTTGAATGTAATTTACATGTTTGAGAAACTTCTCTACATGTTCCTGTGGAATCTCCCTTGTAGTGATTGTGTGTGTGTGTCACATGCACAGGTTACTATGGGGTTATATATGCACACTCCATGGGGCCCATTCTAACCCCAATTCCTGGGATCGAGGCGTAACATACGTAAGTAATGGTATCAGAGCATGGATCTTGGAAAATATGCAATTAAGGAATGGTGTTGTGGCACAAATAAGTCTGGAATAAAAGATTTAAAAAGTTAGGGAACGTGATGAGGATACAATAGGTGCATTAGGATTCGGGTTGTATAGGATGCATGGGATGTTTTGAGTCTTCTAACACCTTGCTTTGAAGTAATGATGGTTTTCTAACAGATAATGGCCCTAACTTCAAGAGCTAAGAATACTCATCATGGTTCCTCGAGAAACACTAGGAATGATGACTTAGAGGACATTCCTGTTGAGAACTTGGATCACATACCTCCACCTTCTTTGACTGTAGATAATCGGTCCCTTTTGATGATACAAAGCATGTTAATTATGATGATGGAGCAAGTAACAAGGATTAGTGAGAATTAAGCTGTAATGCAAATGCAGATAGCAATGATAATGGAAAGACAAGCTCAACTGCAAGGGAATTTGGCAATAATAGAGGATAGTTTGTAGGATATTCTGAAGAAGAAATCCGAGAAGGACACATCACCCTTTGAGGAGCATCCTGGGCAATGGAAGAAATAGAAGACCAAGGTTCATAGTTCCAAAAAACTAGTGTGTGATCTGTGTGGCAAGGGCCATGAGACAGATGAATGCCAGAGAAAGAATGGAGCATGTTTTCGTTGTGGTTCAAGGGAGCATAGGCTAGCAAAGTGTCCAGGGAAGAAAAACACCAGCGAAGCCCCAGTGTGTCAATAGCAGCAATCAACTAAGCAACCTCATCAGAATCAAGTTACAAGCAGTGTCAGCAAAGGTGATCTTCTTACTTACTACCCTCATTCTCTGTTGATCTTTTGCTTGTAGATGTTATAAGTGGTTTATGCGAATTCCTATCTAGCATATTTTCCAAGATACCTATTGTATATGAGTTTTCAAGTGAGATTTCAAAATTATTCTCCTTAGTAACCCTGTGACGATATTTGGTGTTACTTCTTGAGATACAATTGGCACCCTTTAGAGGTATAATAAATTAAGGCAGTTAAATCGGTGGCTATTGAGTATAAATGATTACTACCTTATATTGATAAGCTAGCCCATTGATTGCAGGGTGCAGGATAATTCCCAAACAAATTGATTTGAGGATAGATTATTTCAACTTTAAGCTCGAAGATCGACTCTTAAGATCAAATTTGGACGTTAGGAGTTCTTGATGGATTATTGGATTAATCAATGTTTCAAATATATTGTGAGTTAAGGAATAGAATTCTTATTCGTACATGGGTCAGCTGTGGATTTCAGTATCATTAGTTTTTTGATGTATTCCAACTTGTTAGTGCTCATGATAATCCTTTGAGGACTTTTCTTCCTCTCTTGAGGAGTAACTAATTTTGCTAATGCCAAGATGTAATTCCTGGCTCACCAAGTTGTAGTCTTAAGTCATATCATATCTTGAGTTGAATGACCAATGATATAACAGATTTGAGATTATCTTCAGTCGGCAAACTTCAAGGTTAGTTACCCAGATTCAGTAGTCCTCATGGTCTTATAAGATGTTATCATAGAATTGTGAGATAATTCTAGAATTATAGTTTCGTTTGTTAATTGAGAAGAATAATTCTTTGTGTGGATAGATTGATGCGAGCACAACTTCTAAGTCCTACAAAATTATTTGATTCTTAAGAATTAGTAGATCTATGTGACGATGCAAATCTTAGAATTAATCCAACAGATATAATCAGGTAGTTGAGGATTCAGATTTGATTGAAGTCTTTGATTACGTAATTGATAAGACTATTATCTAGACTCGTTTTTTTTCTTTTTTTTTAGAGTTTATTGAGGGCATATCCTAGATGGGATTCCAAGTTTCTCTTGATGGTAATTGACAGAAAGGAATTCATACTATTCAAAGGCATATAGACCAAAAACAGTTGAGTTGACTAGTAAGAACAATAGCTCATAAGTCAGCATTGATGATTTACCCAATCAAATTAGTATGCAAGGATATTATTTAAATTGATTGAGGTTTAGTTGATATCAACTTAGCATCTAATGCTATGTGATTCAAAGCTATGTCCTAACCAGAAAGGAGCGTTATAGATTCTTGGCTATTTATTTGATGGTCAATTCATTTGATGATATTTGATGTATTAAATTCATTTATGGAAATGTTGGGTATGAGAGAAATTCTATTCAAGTATGAGGATTTCATTTCACTCGTGGAACATCCGAAATGTATTTAAACCTAAAGGCCTTGATGAAATAAGTCGGATGACTACTGATTGTTAGTGATTCAATAGAAATCTTGGATCATATGGTGATTAGGCTACTACTATCTAGGTAAGATTAATATCCACTTGGGTTAGTAGGTTACCTTATAGTCATGACTGATGTTCCTCAGTTGTTAGTGGTGAGTCTTAACTTCAACATAGAATACCACCAAAGTTAGATGTTTAATCAGACCTTCCATCCAAACTTTTAAAGGCAAGAAGTGTGCATCCTTGTGT
This sequence comes from Sextonia rubra, assembly GCA_037013555.1. Lineage (NCBI taxonomy): Eukaryota > Viridiplantae > Streptophyta > Magnoliopsida > Laurales > Lauraceae > Sextonia > Sextonia rubra. Next base: position 75,974,168 of record JASUAD010000001.1, read on the forward strand.
TCGAGAAAAAGTGGGTCTGGAGGATTCCTTAAGTTTTCGATCGCTGTTGATGCAACGGAGTCGATGCAATAAGTCCAAGAGCCAAAGAATGTAATTTTGAGCAAGGAAGTTTCACCGATAGTCACAGAAATGTCCTTGAATTCCCGATTGATGATAGAGTAGTGTCAAAGGTCTCATTAAGAAAGGAGGTTCGTTGAGGTAGAATTCATTGGAATTCTCGATGCCCTTTTATGACAAGGCTTGCAAGGTAATTCTCGGCTCATTTCATGTCCTTGAATATGGGGAGATCAAAGTGGAACTAGATGTAAAAGCATTCCTGATTTTTTTAGTATTTATTTGATTTTATTAGTTTGTTTCATTCGGAGGACTGAATGACCTTAAATAGGGTGAGATGTAAGGTCCCAACCCGACTTAATTGTAATTTATATTAATTAAACTTGACTTCCTATTAATATGTGTATTTTAGTCTTAATTCATATTGTTTTTAATTTAGTAGGTCTCAGTTGGATAGGTAGTTGGGTTCGAACTTCACTTAGGTAGTTGAGGAGCTTCTTGTAATTTAAAGTCATTGTTGCATCATTATGGTACCGCATTAATTGCATCACATGTATTTAATCTTGTGGGTCAACTTGATTCAGACCCATCTTGGCCCAATTGAGGCTAAGAGACATAAACTGTAATTATTCTAAAAATATGGACTTGCATGTAAACATCAAGAAAACTTTGATTTAAAAAGAAACCATCATTCCTCTCTCCTTTCTCTATTCTCCTATTGCAGCTTCTTCCTTTTCTTTGCTTTTCTCTTTCCCTACCAGCTAAGAAATGGAGCTTGGAACCAAGCATGTAAGAGCCAAGCCATCTATTCCCTTCCCCCTCAGTTGCTTGTTCATTTCCTTCAAATCTTTGAACCTTCAATTTCACCATCGTTTCCTCAATCTACAGCTCCCTAAGGTGAAGACTTGCCTGGGTTTAATATAGTCAAGAAGACTCAAAAGCATAACATGCATGCATTTTTACACTATATTCATCAATTGCATGCTTTTATGTAGAGAACCTACCTTTTCATTGAGGATTTCCTTAATCACACACCAAGGAAGAGTTGAGTAGGGCAAGCACTAATATAAGGTAAGTATAAGAGTATATATATTACTATATGCATGTCTAAATTTGTTGATTCTTGAAGTGATTACTCTAAGTGCAGGTTAATAGCTCAATTATTCCTTGATTAAGTACATATATGTTGGATTAAGTAAATATGAGGATAGATATGTAATATTAGTGATATGTGGTAGGTAAGACTTAAGATTATAATTTGGAGCAAAAGAACTCTCATTGGAACCCAAATAATAGAGTACTTGAACCTGAGCCTCAGAAGTAGTTTCAGAAATTTTGAAGCTTATGGTGAAGTCCACGGCTAAGCCTTAAGTCTCTATGGCTCAGAATCCAAAGAGCCAAATTAAACTGCAGTTAGCTCTTGGCTAAACCGTGGAATAAACTATAGCTAAGCCATAACCAACCCATGACCAAGTCGTAGGCTATTCTATGATGAACCTTCCAGAGAGCCCCAAAACTCAGGATTTATCTATGGCTACGCTGTGAACTCTGCTACGGCCACGCCATACCTTAGCCGTAACTCTAGCCGTAGGCTTAGCACGGCTAAGCCGTAGGTCAACATACACCCAAGCCCTAAATGAGTATTGAATCAGGAAGATATAAGCCACTTGGCTAAGACAAAACATGTATACGGCTAAGCCGTAAGAGCACTGTGAACTAAGGATATTAGGGTTTCCAATGACTTTGTAGGGCTCTAGATATGGCACCTATTTCCTAACTAAATTAGCCCAATGGTGATTAAATGATAAGGAGGATGAGTGTAGAGCTGTCACTTATCCCCTTCGATTTTCTGGATGAATTCACATCATGGGTGTTGGCATAAGAAGATGTCCTTTGCATACACAATGCAATGCCAAGATTGGTAACATAATGACACCAGACATTTTGTGAATACATCGTGTTGAATGCCGGGATCACGGATTATTTAGCATAGGATTGGCTAGTAATTATCATTGATGCTTACTCAATCTAAATGCATTTATATTGTTAAGAAACCTTGCCCTCAACATGATGTAGCTCAATTAAGTATGCATGAATTGATTATCAGATATGAATGAATGAATGAATGTAATCTCAAGACCTAACTCTTAGTATATATGATATGACAGGTATAACTAGAATGTATAAAAGATAAGAATTTGAGTCAGTCTTAATACGTTAGTGGGCACCACTTAGCTTACGCCCTTCTTAGGTTCAATGGGACTAGTTTGGGTACGATATGTCACTATTGTAGTAGTCCGCGAAGGAGTTATTAGCGTTCCTCAATAAGCTAGTTTGATCCTCTAGCATATGATGCTCCCTCTAGATGATATGCTCTCTCTTAGGAGAATATAGCCTCCTGGTTGCCAACTAGTTTGTATGATATCCTATTTATGATTTATTACACATGCTTTCTCATGCGCAACATGCCCAGTGTACGATTATTGCCTTCTTTTAATCAAATATATTCTTAATTCATTTGATACAGTATGATCATCTTATGTATCTCTATATACTTGCTTAACTGTCGTGTTAACAGTGCTATATTTGGTGTTACAGTTACTAAACCTCGGGACTAGGTGAGTGTAATGCAGACGTCTTCTGTTAGTCATCCTACGAAGAGCGACCATAGGATCTTGTTGTTTGTTCATGATTTAATAGACACATGTACACTTTTGGCCCTTAATTATGTTTAAGTAAGTGTTATTATATAAGTGGAATGGTTAAGTACAGACTTATTTATGAAATGGATGATGTTTCTATTATTATTGCTCATGATCATTACAGATGTATTATACAAGCTTCCACTTACTTTTGAATGTAACTTACGTATTTGAGAAACTTCTCTACACGTTCCTATGGAATCTCCCTTATAGTGATGTTTGTGTGTGTCACATGCACATATTACTATGGGATTACATATGCACACCCCGTGGAGCCCATTCTAACCTCAATTCCCTGGATTGGGGCATGACATGTACCTATCATATCCTCACCATGCATACTAGGATTTCTTAGTCTTTAAATTGACTTATTAATGCCTTTAATACCATATATACATATGTCACGCCTTGAGCCTAAGTATTGAGGGTTAAAAAGGATCTTAAGGCACTAAACAATTTATATTTTTAGCTAAAAAATTTTTTGTCGCTATAGGAGATAAAAACATCGGTAATGACAATTATTGATGAAAAAAGTTGCGTCAAACGATCATCAGTAAAAATCCATGGGGAACAGATATTACATTTTCGCCGACGATAATTTACAATTTACTAGTGTTTTTTAACGTTTGTAAAATCATTTCATTTTTTTTAATTTTCAGTTTACTTTTACTGATGTTTTTTAATGTTGGTAAAATCATTTCACCCTTTATTTAAAATTTCCAATATACTTTTACCAATTTTTTTTGACATCGGAAAAATCATTTCATTTTTTTTAAATTTTCACTTTACTTTTACCAATGTTTTCTCACATCAATAAAATCATTTTCCCATTTTTAAAAGTTTTCAATTTACTTTTACCAATGTTAAAAAATGATAGAGTTATTTCTTTTTTTTTCTAATTTTCAGTTTACTTTTACTAATGTCAAAAACGTCAATAAAAACATTTTCCCTTTTTTTAAAATTTTCAATTCACTTTTCCTGACATAAAAAAAACAACAAGGAAAATAATTATAATTTAAAAAAATTAATAAATCTTTCCTTACATTTTCTTATGCCGGTATAAATATTTAAAATTTTTTAAAAAATTAAATAAATATTTACCGACATTGTTTGTTGTTAAAAGTTTTTATAATTAAAAAAAGATATTTATAATTTAAAAAAAATTTAGTAAACATGTACCAACGTTGTAATACATCGGTAAAAATCATTATATGTTTTAAAAAAAGTTTAATGAATCTTTACCAACATTTTTTTACTTGGTAAAATATTTATAATTAAAAAAGTGTAATAAATCTTTACCGACATTTTAAAACATTGGTAAATCTCTATTTTCGTCGGCAAAATTCTATTCTTATAAAAAATATGCCATTTATTTTTTAATATAATTTTCCCGTAAACCTATTTATACACCTGTATCAAACATAAACCTGTTCATGTGCCTGTATCCAACAAAACAAATCCATACATACAAGAGTTGCTAACTAAACAAACAACTATTGCTATTTTTCACCAAGTCATTCTTCTCATATAAAAAATATTACAATCAATGATGCAGTCCCATATAAATGTCTGATTACAAATACAAATAAACTAAGAAAAAAGCAAAACACCCCTACAAGTTTACAACCGACCCCAAAGCGTCCATCAATCTATAAGGACAAGAGCAACATTAGAATTTTTTCAATGAATTAAATTACAAATGTAAGATAAACAAGTATATATGTAGAATCTTTTCCAAGGTTTTTCTGATGCCCTGTTTTCCAGCCTCAGTGTTGAGATCCTACATTTTTGCATCTAATTTGTTAACCGGGAGTCCAATTCCCAAGCCGTCAGGTCCTACAAGTTACTTTGGCTGTACATGAGGTACTTGTGCCTGTTTCCAAGTAGTCCGGTGGCCATTACCTGTTTTTGACCTACGATGGCCTGTTTTTAAGCCTAAGTGCTAATAATCCTACATTTTCAGGTCTAATTCATTAACTGGAAGTCCGATTCATAAACTGTCAGTTCTTACAAGTAACCTTGACCTTGAATGAGGTACTCCCACCCGTTTCGATCTTTTAGAGTGCTATTTCCCATTTTTGATTTCCGGTGGCCCGCTTTCGATCCTAAGTATTAAAAAACCTAGGTTTTTACTTCTAATTCTCCAACTGAGAGTCTTATTCACAAGCTGTTAGTTCCTATAAGCTACTTTGATCTTGAGGGAGGTGCTTATGCTGGTTTCCATTTTTTTTGGGGGTCCTTTCCAATTTTCGACCTCCGGTGGGCTCTTTTTTAGCCCAAGTGTTGAAAAACCATAGCTTTTGCATCTAATTCTCTAACCAGGAGTCCAATTCGTGAACCGTCAATTCTTACAATTTACATTGGCCTTGAACGAGGTGCTCTATTGGTTTCCAATTTTTTCATGAGCCGTTTCCCATTTTTGGCCTCCGGTGGCTTGTTTTCAAGCCTAAGTGTTGAAAAACCTTAGTTTTTGTGTCTAATTCTCTAATTGGGAGTCCAATTTGTGAGCTGTCATTTTCTAAAGGTCACATTGGCCTCGAGCAAGGTGCTCATGCCAATTTCAAACTTTTTCGGGGGCTGTTTCCCATTTTTGACCTCTGGTGGCTTGTTTTCGAGCCTAAGTATTGAAAAACCTAGGTTTTTGCATATAATTCTCTAACCTAGAGTCTAATTTGTGAGCCATCAGTTCCTACAACTTACATTGGCCTCGAGCGAGGTGTTCGTGTCAGTTTTTAGGCCGTCTAGTGTCTGTTTCCTATAACCAACCTCTGGCGGCCTATTTTTGTGCCTAATTATTGAAAATCTTGTGTTTTTAGGTCTAATTTCTTAACTAGGAGTCCAATTCACTAACCGTCAGTTCCTACAAGTTACTTTGGCCCTGAGTGAGATGCTCATACCAGTTTCCAATTTTTTTGGGGGCTGGGCCGTTTACCATGGTTGACCTTCGGTGGCCTATTTTTGAGTCTAAGTGTTGAAAAACCTTGGTTTTTATATCTAATTCTCTAACCGGGAATCCAATTCACAACCTATCAATTCCTACAAATCAATTTGGCCTCAAGTTAGGAGTTTGTGCCAGTTTCCAATTTTTTTGCGGCTGTTTCCCATTTTTGACCTCTAGTGGCATCTTTTTAAGCCTAAGTGTTGAAAAAACTTAGTTTTTGCATCTAATTCTCTAACCGGGAGTCCGATTAGCAAGTTATCAATTCCTACAAGTTATTTTGGCCTCAAGTGAGGTGATCATGCTGGTTTTCGTTTTTCAAGGGTTGTTTCCAATTTTCAAGCTCCGGCGGCTCGTTTTCAATCTTAAGTGTTGAATATCCCTTGCTTTTACATCTAATTCTCTAACCAGGATTCCAATTTGTGAGCCATCATTTCCTACAAATTACTTTCGCCTTGACGAGATATTTGTGCTAGTTTTTAATTTTTTGGGGACCATTCCCATTTTGGACCTCCAGCGGGTTGTTTTTTGGGCCTAAGTATTGAAAATCCTTAATTTTTGCATCTAATTCTCTAACCATGAGTCCGATTTATGAACCGTTGGTTTCTACAAGTCACCTTGGCCTCAAGCAAAATGCTCGTACTAGTTTCCAATTTTTTAGGGACTGTTTCTCATTTTGAACCTCCGATGGCCGAATTTCGAGCCTAAGTGTTGAAAATCCTAGGGTTTGTAGTCTAATTCACTAACCAAGAGTCTAATTCACAAACCGTCAGTTCCTACAAGTTACTTGGTCTCAAGTGAGATGCTCGTATTGATTTTCAATTTTTTCAAGTGTTGTTTCCTTCTTGGAGCTCCAGCTGCTGGTTTTTGAGCCTAAGTGCTGAAAATCCTGGGGTTTTCAGTCTAATTCACTAACTAGGAGTTTGATTCGTGTGTTGTCGATTCTTACAAGTTATTCTAGCTTATAGCAAGGTGCTCATACTAGTTTCCATTTTTTTAGTAGCCGTTTCCCAATTTTGACCTCTGGTGGCTTGTTTTCGTGCCTAAATGTTGAAAAGCCTTGGTTTTTATGTCTAATTCTCTAACTGGGAGTCCGACTTGCAAGTCATCAATTCCTACAAGTTACTTTGCTTTCGAGCGAGGTGCTTATGCTAGTTCCTAATTTTTTTTTGTTCCTATCTTGAAATCTTATCATGATCAGTTCAAAAAATCCAATCTCATCATGATTTCTTTTTCTTTACCCTTTTTTTTATAGAATTCCATTCCTTGAAAATTCATTAAAAGATTACATCAATGAGTCAACTACTACATGTTGTAAATAAGATTTGGGGTAGATTACCACCAATCTTATCATAATTTCAAGAGAACAAACTAAAGGGATTTTCTTTGACCCTTGCAACTAAAACTTAGAAAGAAAATATCGGGTGAAGGATTTACTGGATCCCTAAGAAGTACTCTTCACCTTCTAACTCACTCAATCAACTAAATTTCTTCTCAATATTTTATTGTTAAATATCTATGGGAATGAGACCAATAGATTGATTGTTCTTGGAGAGAATTATTGATTACTCTTCCCCTCCCTTGCTATGTTTACACCACAAGCAATATCGTATTCAAATGAGTTTATTAATCTTCCATCTTTTGTGTTTATTGTTCAAGTTTCATGTTTTTTTATTTTATCTTCTTTCCCATTTTGTTAAGATGTATTGGTTGTATAGGGGCGTGAAACTAACCTACATGACATGCTATGTAATTAATTTCCATCTAAACTGAGAACACTTGATTTAAATTGGAAAGCAAGCTACATCACAAGGAGATGCATTTAGATGCTGAATGAGAAGAAGCAAGAGATTTCAAAACCAAAGAAAGATACATCTCTCTGCCCCCATCGTCCACATTGATTATGATAGCTAAGGCATGTATGAAGTTCTCTTGCAAACTAAAAAGTGTAGTTTAAAAAAAAAACAGTACAAGAAATCTACAAATATGCTTGAAAAATAAAAAAGGTTACATGCATATTGACATTGATAATATGGACTTAGAACCTCTCATACCATGGCCTTGTATCAAGCATTCTCTAGGGCCACATGTAGGTAACATATGGGTAGGGCCCTTGGAAAGTAGAAGGGTGGAGGGTGTAGAGGAACTTGTGGACACCATTTTGACTGATTGATTTTATGCCATGGAAATTCAAATGGTTGGTATTGATTGGATGGGATAATTAGTTTCTAATATTAAACGGGTGCTGTAACTAGTGATCTAACATTTTTTTTTAAATCCCAGCTAAGGGACTAAAACGTGTGAGACTTGCACATGCAAAGTGATGGAAACTTGCACATCCAATGAGCCACAATCGGTGGCCAACCTAGAAAATCTAAATTCTAAAAACCATTCAATTTTTAAAATTATAAGGTTTTTTTAAATATTCAAATTTGACTAGGGGCATCGACCCCTAGCCACAACCCACACATGCAATAGACGAAAGTAGAAGCTCGACCAATGCAAGTCCCAGGGCTGGGGGGGTGTTTGAATATGACTCATTATAAATTTTAACTTAATTAATCAAATTAGTCCAACTAACTATAATCACCAATTCACTTAAACTGCACAGCAGTGTATGATTATGAAACAAGGTAATCAAGTGATCAAGTATGACGTGCTGTACAAGAAGTGTATGTTGAGCACTCAATGATATACCAATTGGTTCAAAGTAATCTAGCGCATGTGAGGTGTATGCTGAACCAATATAAAATTAAACTATCTAGCACATATATCTCAAGGCATAAATATAAAACAATAAACACAAAAGATGGAAGATTAACAAACTCATTCTCCTCCCTGGCATGTGGCACATTGTTAAGAAAAGAACTGCCTGGCACCATTATAACAATACACCAACTTTAGTAAAATTTCACCTTTGCTATGAGGTATGATTAAGGAATATGAATGCTTTTAAAAACTCTAGTGTAGTTGCAGCTGTGGTTTCCAGAAGGGAAGAATGAAGAAAAACACGAACGCCCAATAACAAAGAAAATCCAAAAAAAAAAAAGTAAAAATTCATCCAGAGAGGGGAAAACACACAAATTTGAAAATTAGAGATGATGGTCGTCCTGATTTTCTCTTTTTTCATTCCTTTCTCTTTCTTCTTTCTTTTCTCCTTCCTTGAGGGGAGAGGGAGAGAGTGGTGCAGAGGTGAGGCAACTGACTGAAAACCCTAACCTTGCAGAGGCAGTAACAGTGAGGGAGAGAGTGGTGTGTAGAGAAGAGAAAAGAAGAGGGAGGGAGCAAATAAGAGAATAGAAGAGGGAGGCCAGCGAGAAAGGGAGAGAACTATTGAGGGAGGCAAGTGAGAGAGGGAGAGAGCAGAGGGAGGTAAGTGAGAGAAAGAGAGAGCAGAGAGAGCAAAGGGAGGCAAGTGAGAGAGGGAGAAAGCAAAGAAAACAAAGTGAGAGAGAGAGGGAGAGAGCACAACAAGCAAGAGAGCGAGAGAGGGGAGAGCAGATAGAGTATAAAAGGATTTTAAAAAATTGGGGGCGTGAGTGAAATAGTGGTTTCACTTTTGCACCAACATTTCGTGGACCTTCACTAACGACTTTTTTTTGTCACAAAAAGATAAAAATTCATTAGCAAAAGTTTTTCTATTTTAACTTTTTCTAAAATAAGTTAAAAAGTACGTACCTTTACCTATGCATTCTCCTTTATGTCGGCAAAAATGTAACAATTACCTACATTTCAATTAAACTGTCAGTAATAATTTTTACCAACGACAAAATTCATCGCTAAAAGTAAATAATTCATCGGTAACAATGTGTTTTATTTTAGTTTTTCTAAGAAATTAGTCATAAATTACTAACATTTAGCAACATTTAAAGAAGAACTTCGGTAATAATTTTTACCGACCACAAATTTCGTTGCTAAAAGTAAACAATTCATTAGCAATAATTTGTTTTATTTTAATTTTTTGAAAATTATTTATAAAGTACTAACTTTTACCGACACTTTCTTTGTTTACGTCGGTAAAACCACAACTTTAAAATTTTATTTACCGACGATTCATTGAAAATGTCGGTAAATTAATTTACCAAAGAAATTTTTCATCGCAAAAATTAAATATTCATCGGAAATAATTTACTGTATTTTAGTTTTTTCTAAAAAATAAGTTAAAATGTCCTAACATTTGCTGATGATTTTTATTTCCTACATCGGTAAAAACCTGGGTTTCACTGACATTTTATGAAAAACTTCGGTAATGACCTTAGTTTCACCGACGTTTGATAATAAGCCTCAGTAAAAAGTTACCTTTCTATATTTAAGGCCGACGTTATATTTATTATGTCAATAAAATGTTACTATTACTAAATAAATTTTGAACTTGTCGCGAAGAAAAGTCACCAAAAGTGCTTCTTCTTGTAGTGAGGAGCGGCAGACGTAACCCGTGGCAATCTATGCTATGTTAAAACATCTACTAACTGCCACAAGGTGATTCCATAAGAATGTTTGACGAATATCCATAAACATGTGTCGATAATTGAAAACAAATGTGGAAACCTATGAATTACACCTATAATCATCATAGACATCAATAACATGGATTTCTTTGAAATAACAAGAGTGTCTTAAGTAAAACCCATCCACATGTATAGAACATGATAAAGTCCGAACATACAAACATGGTATGCCTGCATTGATGCAAAACTCGTAAAAATATAAAATACTTGTTAATGCATGTTTCATGACATTCATACTTATTACCAATTTTAGCGATTGTCTCATACTTGTGCAGAAAAGGAATATCGGTCTTGAGATTGTATACAATTCATATGATTGAAGTTAAACGGAATTGTAGATAATTGAATAATGTATACTTAGATGAGCTAATTGTGCTGGAATCCCTCTCAACCTTGGTTATCCTTTTTTGACTTATAGGCTCACTTAGTGCACAATATCTAGCCTAAATTTTGTCTTAAGATTCAACTAGGGGAATGAGTACATAATTAAATCATGTTGAGGTCATAGCTTATTTAACAATATGTATGCAATTGAATTAGAAGGTTAACAAGGATGTTTACTAGCCAACCCTAACCTTAGATAATCCATATTTCCTTAATTATTTAATACGATGCATACATAAAATGTTCGGTGTCAGTCTGCTACCACATCTTAGTGCTGCATTGTATGGGAGGTAGACACCACTTCTATAAGGTTCAAACATAAGTTAATCATAATTTATTATAATTAACACTTATTTAGACAAATTTGATCCAAATCCCTTGGGTTTAGGTCATGGATAGGTAGTTAGCTCAGGTTTGAACCATAGTTCGGTAGTTAGGGAACTTCCTATAAATTGGAGTTGCATGGTTTTACATCATATTAGCATTATGTTAAATGCATCATGTAAATTTCATCTTATGGGTCATCTTTTATGTTTGGCCTAGCCTAATTCGAATTCATCTTGGCCCAACTAGAGGCCATTTGACTCTATATGTGAATTCTTTAAGCGAACTGGACTTATCTACAATTTCCAAAAAATTTGATATAAAACTCCCACTTTAGCAGATTTGGCTTTCTTCCTCATCTTCAAGAATTGCTAGAGCAGCTTCCTCTTCTTCTCACTCCCTCTTCAACTCAATTCCCAAAGGATTTTACATGTCCTTTTGGAGTGGAGAATCTTCTTCCCCATAGTCTTTATAGTCATCTTCTTCCTTTGGAACTCACAATTGCATCTCCTCTTCTTCTCTATAGCTCTATAAGGTGATATCTCCATCATTCCTTCAATTCTTTGGGTCCAATGGAGTCAAGGAGGCTCAGTTCTATAGGATTCATGCATCTCATACCCATATCATCTATTGCATGCCTTAGGTTGTCTTCTATTGAGGATTTCTCATCCATTAAACAAAAAGAGAAGCTTGATTGGGTGAAGCACTGAGTTAAGGCAAGTATAAGTGTTTATTTTGCTACATGTATGTTTAATTAAGTTGATTCTTGAAGAATTCTATGCCAATGTTAAGTTATGACTCTCTTACTCTTAATTTGAAGAATGTAGGATGATTTATGTGCTATTGAATGTAATTAAGGATGAATGATGATAATGGATGAAGGAGCAACCTAATTGTGGTGTAGAAGGGTGTTAGGGGAGTGTTGGAGGTTTAAATTGATGAATTGTAATGCTTGTAGCCAGGGGAAAGAGAGAAAGTTACTTTGAGACTAACTTTGCTCAGAGTAAGAAGCTCTAAGTTTGAGACTAACTTTGCTCAAAGTCAGAAGCTCTAAGGCCGATCAATCGGACAAGGTCCAATTGATCGGATTCCACCTCTTGGAGGTGTCCGATCAATCGAACACATGCCCGATCGATTGGGTACTCCATTTCAATTTTAAAACTTTATTTTATTTCTTTTAAATGGGGATCAATTGAGGATTGTCCTAGCCTTCTATTAAGTCCCTAGAGATACGCTTAAAGCCAATTTTACCCTTATGACATTAAATGCAAACAAAAGGCCATATATGCCCTTAGAAATGGTACCTTCACCTCAAACAAATTGGCCCAACAGTAATTACATACCAAGAAGGAAGTGTGTGTAGAGCTGTCACTCATTCCCTCTTGAATGTCCGGCTAGTTTCCAAAGTCACATCAAGGGTATTGGCATAAGAAGGAGTGTCCATCACTTATACAATGTAATACTAAGATTTTGTAGTACACTGACATAGGACGTTTTATGAATGCGTCGTATTGAATGAGAAAGGAAACATCGATTATCTTAGCTAGGGTTTGCTAGTAAACATCTTTGTTAACTTTTCAATTCAAATGCATTCATCTTGTTAAGATAAGTCTTGTCCTCAATATAATTAAATCATGTACCTATTCCTCCTTGTGAACCTTGAGGCAAAATTAGAGATAGAGCTTCTACTAAGCATTGGCTCGTAAGCCAAGATAGCGGTAGCTAAGGTTGAAAAGGTTTGAGCACTATTAGCTCACTCAGGTATGCATTATACAACTAGTCAAATCATTGCTCAAACTTCAACTATATGATTCGTGTAATATCAAGACCGACAATGGTTCTGTATAAGAATGAGATGATCGTTACTTAAGATAAGTATGAAAGTTTTGAATTTTGACCAGTCTTGATACATTAAGTCTGCACCACATAGCTTGTACTCATAGAAGGTTTGATAGGACTGAATGAGAGTATTCCATATGTTACCTACTGCAGTAGTTGTATGAAAAGTTGGTTGGCACTCTTAGGGTAGCTAGACAGCTCTTGGCTGAACTGCTAGTGATTACCCACCATATGATATGGTCTCTCTAGAGAGAAAATAGCCATGTGAATGCCAATTAAAAATTATTGTATCTCATTTATGATTCTTTATTCATGCTTACACAAACGCACAACATGCCTATTTTATGTTGTTGCTCTCTTTCAATTAACATGTCTTTAAATCAAATTCTTACAACATGATAGTCTTATACACTCTTATATTTGTTTAACCATTGTATTAGCAGTGCTACCCTTGATGTTACAAGTCTAGAACCATAAGCCGACACGGCAGTCGACAAGGCTCTGGAGGGGACCCCAATGGTATCTCAGGGTATTGATGAGTGGAATAAAGATGACATCTACTACTAGTCATCCTATGTAGTGCATCATGGGATTTGTTTTTGGTTACTTAGAGAGCAGCCATGGTTTAGCTTATGGATAAATAATGCCATCATCATCATTCTATTTTTAGAGTTTGAGATTGATGAATATGTCATTTTGTATTTATATGCTTTTATATCTTTATTATCATGTACATGTGGATGGACTACTTAACAAATCTGATTGATGAACATGTCATTTTGTAGATATGTATATGTTTATGTATCTTTATTATCATGTACATGTGGATGGACTACTTAACAAATCTTAGTCTAAGTTAATGAATGAATTTTTTTTATTAGTGTCTATGACAATTACAGGTATACTTCACAAGTTTTTGCCTCGTTGTTTAATTAATTGACACATGTTTGTGGATCTTCTTCACATGCATATGTGGAATCACCCTTATGGAAGTTTGTACATATCTTAACACAGCATAGATTGCCACAGGTTACATTTGCCGCGCCTCGGGATCACCCTATTCCCCAATTCCTAGGTTCAGGGTGTAACATACATAAGTTTGTATCAGAAACATTAATAAGTCAATTAAAAGACTTAGCAACCCTAGTATATGTGGTAAGGATACAATAGGTTCGATTGGGGAATAAAATTTTGCATAAGCTATCATAGTATGCCTTATGTATTAAGGAGTTGTAGGTGGTTAACCATTGATATACCTACAAATAAATGGGTTCCAAATTAGGAATAGATAACAACTTGGGAGACAATGAGCATGATGACATCTCACTAAAGGACATGGATCCTCCACTGCCTCCACCTCCTCAACCTATGAATGAATGTTTCATGCTAATAGTGCAACAATTGGCTACAAATAATGCAAATCAAACAGTGATGCAAATGCAATTGATAGCTTTATTGGAAAGGTAGGGTCAAGCTCATGATCCTAACTCCTCATATGAAAAGTTTTAGAAAATAAGGGCTACAGAATTCACAAGAAGAGAATATCCACTACAAACAAAAGAATGGTTTGTACATACGAAGAATGTGTTAGATTCGTTAACTTACATGAGCAAACAACAAGTGATCCTAACTACATCTATGTTTAGAGACATGGCAGATATATGGTGGAAAAGTATCTGTGAACATATCAAAGCTATGCTAGAAGCTATGGTTTGGAATGCTTTTAAAAAAGCAATTCAGGAAGAAGTTTATCCCAAAACATGTTAACCACAAGAAAAAAGTGGATTACCTCACTCTACAGCAAGGCACCATTACCGTTGTAGAGTATGTACACGTCTTTAGCTAACTCTCTTGGTTTTCTTTGGACCTAATTGACACCGATGAAATGAAGGTTAAAAGTTTTCTTAAAGGATTTAGACCAGCTATTAAAGGGCATGCTATGGTTTTTAGCGTCCTATAGAGTATGATGACACTGTGGCAAGAGCCAAAGAAATAGAAAAGAGCTTATTTTTGGGAGAACCTAAGAGGAATACCCCATCACCTTGGAGGAATTAGTTATACTACAAAAAACAAAAAGGAGTTGCCAGTGGGTCATCAAGGCTAGTCTGTGTCATGTGTGGAAAGAACCACAAGACAAGCAAATGCTAAAGGGTCACAGGAGCTATTTTGGGTGCAGCCGATGGACCACTGCTTGTTGGAATGCCCAAATAGGAAGAATACTAGTCAAGCCCCACAACAGCCACATCAGCAATCTTTTTGGACAGCACCACCACTCCTCCACATTAGCAACAACAGGCAAGGCAAGGCCAAGGATAGGCATGACAAGGTCAAGGCCAATAACGACAAGGTTAGCAATGGCAAGGACAATTGAACCGACCTCAAAGGCAAGGCCGTGAGTATGCATTAACTCACGAGGAAATAGAAACAACAGATCATGTGGTTGTAGATAAGGTTTTTGTTTGTGATGTAGAAGTTAAGGTGTTATTTGATTCTGGATATTCGCATTCTTTTATTATACCTCAACTCTCTAGTAGGATACAGGAACTGCCAGCGCAACTATCGTATTTGTTGACATCATCAACCCTGTAGGCAAGAGGCCAGTTTGTGAGGTCTTTATCCAGACTACAAAGTCTTGATTGATGTGATGCTATTGCCAGCAAAACTTATTGTGCTGCCGACGCATGACTTCGACGTAATCCTAGGCATGAACTGGTTGTCTAAGTATAGGGCTTGTATAAACTGTTTTCATAAAACCATCACCGTGAAGGTAGATGAAGCTAGTTTGAGTGTTGTCTTAGAAGTGAAAAAGAGTTCGAATACTAGGCTAATCTCAACGCTTCGAGCAGAAAGATTGATCCATAATGGTTGCAAAGGTCATATTGCCTTTATTGTTGAGAAGAAGCCACTTAAGAAGTTGGAAGGGATCTAGGTAGTTTATGATTTTTCAGTTGTATTTGAGGATCAAGTTCCCTATCTTCCCCCCATTAGGGAAGTAGATTTTACCATAGAACTTATACCCAAATATAGTTTCGATTTCTAGAGCCCCGTGTCGGATGGCACGTGTATAATTGCTTGAGTTAAAGGTACAGTTACAAGACTTACTAGATAAAGGATTTTATTCATCTTAGATCATTGCCATGAGGAGCTCTAGTTTTGTTTGTGAAGAAGAAAGATGGTATCCTTAGAATGTGTACAGATTACAGGCAGTTGAATCAGCTGACAATCAAGAACAAATACTCACTGCCTAGAATTGATGAATTGTTTGATCAATTACAAGGTGCAAAGCTATTTCTTAAAGATTGATTTGAGGTCTAGTATCATCAGCTATGAGTTAGAGATTAAGATATATCAAAAACAGCTTTTAGGACAAGATATGGGCATAATGAATTCTTAGTCATGCCATTCGGATTAACCGATGGCCCAACTGTATTCATAGCTTTGATGAATAGAATATTTGTGTCTTATATCGATCAATTTGTGGTGATCTTCATTGATGATGTATTGGTGTATTCCAAGATCCGGGATGAACATGCTAAGCATTTGAGGAATTCACTTTAATTGTTCAACGACCATCGATTATACGCCAAATTAGATAGGTGCAACTTTTGGTTAGAACAAGTTGCCTTCTTAGGGCAAATAATTTCTAAATATGGACTTACAGTAGACCCTGCTAAGATTAAGGCAATAACCAATTGGCAATGCACAAAGACAGTCGCAGAAGTACGGAGTTTTTCGGGTCGTGTGGGCTACTATTGAAGATTTGTTAAAGACTTTTCCAAAATAGCAGTAGTGTTGACAAAATTTACTCAAAAGAATGAACCATTTGTTTGATCGGATTAATGTGAGTCGAGTTTCCAATTCCTTAACGAGCAGTTGATCTCAACTCCTATCCTGTCCTTACCAGAAGGTAGTGGTGGATTTGTTATATACACTGATGCTTTGAGAATCGAATTGCGATATGTATTGATGCAAAATAGGAAAGTGATAGCAAACAGATCCCAACAGTTGAAAGAGCATGAAATGAACTATGCCACACATGATCTAGAATTTGTAGCCATTGTCTTTGCTTTAAAACTATGGAGACATTACTTATATGAAGAGAAATTTGAGGTTTAGAGTGATCACCACAATCTTTAGTACATTTTCTCTCAACATGACCTTGACATGAGACAGCGTGGTTGGTTAGAGTTCATAAAGCTATGATTGTCCAATAAAGTACTTTCTAGGAAAGGGTAATGTAGTGGTTAATGCCCTTAGCAAACAATCAACTATTGAAATGGCAACCATGTGTGGTGAGTGGTCTCTAGTGGAAGAATTCTGAGACCTGGATGTAGAAATTAAATTTGTTGATGATAAGGTCATGCTAGTAGCAATGTTTGTATTTGAACCAACTTTATTACAGTAGATTAAGAAGAAACAATTTGAAGATCCAGAGTTTATTATGATTCGTGACTATATATCACAGAGGCCAGATTTTAAGAGGGTTGACGGTGTGTTGTGTTTCAGAGATAGAGTATGTGTTCCAGGAGTTCAAAATCTGAAAGAAGCAATCATGACTATCTGAAAGAAGCAATCATGACTAAAGCACATCAAGTAAGATATTCTATGTGGAGTACTAAAATGTACTAAAATTTGAATAGGAGGTTCTTGTGGAACAAAATGAAGAGGGATATTACAAGTTTTGTGGCAAGATGTCTTACCTGCCAGCTTGTAAAGGCTGATATAAAAAGCCTCCCAATTTGTTACACCCTATGCATATTCAAAAGTGGAAATGGGAAAATATTTCAATGGATTTTGTTTCAGGGTTGCCCCAGACAAGTAAATGTCGTAATGCCATATGGGTGACTATCGATCGACTAGCAAAGTTAGCCCATTTTATTCCTATTTAGAAAAGAATGAAATTCCATGAGATGGCCAAGATCTTCACTAATGAAATTACTTAGTTGCATGGCACCCAGTCTCTATAGTCTCAGACCGAGATAGTAAATTTGTTTCTTCCTTTTAGTAGTCTTTCCAAAAATCTATGGGTACTAAACTCAATTTTAACACTCTGTATCATCCTTAGATCGACGGACAATCGGAGTGCACAATACAAACTCTTGAGGATATGCTTCGAGCCAGCATGTTAGACTTTAGGAAAGAGTGGGATGAACACCTCTCCTTATGTGAATTTACTTACAATAATAGTTACCACACGAGCATCGGGATGGCTCCGTTTGGAGCATTATATGGGCGTAAATGCCACTTTGGTGTGTTGAGAAGAAGTTAGAGTTAGAAGCTACTAGGGACTTTCTCTTATTGCAGATACAACAAAAAAAAAAAAAAACAAAACAAAACAAAACAAAACAAAAGGTCCAATACAAATTGAAAGTTGTTAGATCTCATCAACAAAGCCACACTGATAACCACCGTCAACTGCTAGAATTCCAAATTGGAGACAAGGTCTTCTTGAAAGTCTCTCCTATAAAGGTACTATCAGTTTTACACAGAAGGCCAAACTTGGTCCGCAATTTGTAGGTCCTTTTGAGATTCAACATGGAGTTGGAGATTTGGCTTATTGGTTAGAATTACCACCCCAACTTGCTGGAGCACATGTTAATGCTTAGGAAATATCTTCCAGACCCTTCACATGTCCTTGAGATTGATGAAATTGACATGAGGTCAAATGCGAGCTATGAAGAGAGTCCCTTTCGTATCATTAACATAAAGGATCAAGTGTTGTGTACTCGTACTATCAAATGGGTGAAAATTCTTTAGGAGGACCATGGACCATAAGGCACCATGGAGGAGCTTGAGGAGAAACTTTTGGACAAATATCTAGTACTTTTACCTAAGGTATGTTGCATTCGGAGGGTCGAATGAACATAAAGAGCATGAGGATGTAAAGTCCAAACCCAAAATTAATACCTATTTAGACAAATTCAATCCAAATCCTTTGGGTTTGGGTCATGCATAGGTAGTTAGATCGGATTTGAACCTAACTTAGTAGTCAAGGACCTTCTCGTAAATTAGAGTTGCATGTGCTGAGTCTCTAAAAATGCATATTTTCATACACATTTTGACCCATTTTAAGGACTTATTGAATTAAAAGAGCCTCGTTTATTGTGAAATCATGGTTTTAAGCATTTTAAATTCATTGTAGTGAATTCTTGTATAATTTGCTTCAAAATCACACTTTTTGCATACATTCATGAAACCTGCTAGTTTTGGAAAATCTATTTATGGAAAGTTTTGTGAAATTTTATATTCTTATGAAATAAATTCAATTTTCATCATCATTGGTTCATTCACATATAATCATGAAAAATGGTGTGCATTTTCATTGTCATTTCATGAGAGATGAGCCCACGTTCATACATTTCTGATTTTAGGATTAAAATTATCTTTTCACATGAACTTACATTTGTTTTGTAGGAAATTGATATATAGGCCTCATTTTCAAAGAATTGAGGCAAAGAAATGATTTTCAAAAGAAAGAAGAGAAGAATTGAAGAGTAAAAAAAGAAAGAAGAAAAATTTGCAAAGTTGGTTTCATGGTCCCATACATATATTCACATATGTGGGGACACACTAGCGGAATGTTCAAGAAAGGGGTTCCACTCTCCAATTATTGTAAGCATTCAAAATTAATGTAAGAAAAGAGAGTCAAGGTGGAGAGAATTCAGGGAAAGGAAAGTCAAAGAAAGAAAATTCAAAAAAAGAAAGTCAATCCCAATTTTCTTTGGATAGCATACATTAAATTGGTCATTACTCTCAAGTTGAGGGTTGGATCTAGACAATCTATATACCATTTAAAAGCTCTTTTCGAGTAGATATCCATAGGATCTAAGATGCACCAATCGGAGTTAAAAACAACAAAGATATGACCTCGAGTAGTTTACTATATATTTTAGGCAGGATTGAGATTGTCTCATCAAATGTAGGCCCTATCCTTTGGCAAGTGTTAGCCAAGGAAGATGGATACACTTAGAATTCTAGTAAGAGAAGGAATCTTATCTCATATCAAACTTGGAAGACTTGTTGGCTAAAAAGATGACTTATCTAAAGAAGGAAAGCCACATATGAGACCTTTTTTGAAAAGGAGTAGAAGAAAAAAAGTATAAATAGGGAACCCCTTTCCCATACTCTTCATAGAAGAATTACCCACCTCCCACCTCTAGATTTCTACACTCCATGTCTCCCTCTCTTGTCTCTCCATCTTAAGTTGTAAGGTTCCGAACCCCACTAATTTTAATCTATGTTAATTAATCTCGTTCTATGTTAATTAAACCTATTAAGGGTGATCTAATACAAAAACTATTGGGTTTGGGCCTTGGATAGGTAGTGGGGTGGAGTTTGAACCGTACTTCAATAGTTAAGGACCTTTTTGTAAATTGTTCTTGCATCTTATGGGCACCTCACCCATCGCCTCTTGCGTAATTTTCCGTGTAGACCATCTTTCATGTTGGGCCCGACTTGATTTGGATTCATCTTGGGCCAACTTAGGCCACGTGACCTATATTGTAAATATCCCAAAGAAATGGGTTTGCATGCTAAGGTAAGAATTCTCTTTTTAAAGAGAAGGAATTCAACGTCCCTTCTCTTTTTCTTCTTCCTCCTCATGTTGGCTACTGGAGTGGTCTCTCTCTTCCTTAATCTTCATTTTCACTTCAAGATCTAGGGAGCTACTAGGTTGGGGAGGTCTTGCATGTAATGGTGGGGAATCTTCTTCTTCTTCTTCCCTGTGCATTTCCCTCTTAGAGCCTTTTTTTCTCCACAGCCACAGTTGCATAAGGTGAAGATTTACCCATTTCATTCATTTGGGTTTATTAGAGTCATAAGGACTCAACTACATGACATGCATGTAATTCTAAATCCCATTCTTCATTTCATGTTTTACTTGTAGAGAACCCATTTTCACTTGGAGGTTTTCCCCTAGCCATACAACAAGAAGGACTTAGGAAGGACAAACACTGTTAAGAGGCAAGTATTAGAGTTCATATGTACTGCATGTATGATTAAGTCCTTGATTCTTGGGTGTGTTCTTCAAATTCTCCAATCTCAACTATTTTCATTGTTTTGTGTATAAGTGTGGCACGGATTAAGTTAGGATATAAACATGGAATAGGAGAGTGTGTGTGTACTGAATACCCATTAGAAACATCTGATGAAGTTATGGAAACCCTGCTCCAATCCTTTAAATCCCAACATTTTGCCTTTTAATTGAGCTACAGAACTGACTTTAGGTTTTCTGAAGCGTACAGTGAAGCCATGGCTAAGCCGTACATGTTTACGGCTCAAAGTCCTGAGAGAAACAAAATTAGTTTTGTATTTCGGCTTACTTACGGCAATACCGTTAAATGAACTACGGCTAAGCCGTACCCAGCCCGTGCCCAAGCCATAAGCCTTCTTACAGCACATTTTCCCGAGAGCTTGAAAAACCTGTTTTCTTTTACGGCTTACACACGGCTATGCCGTGTAATGCCTTACGGCTCAGCAGTAACTCAACCGTAACCTAGCTGTAGGCTTAACACGGCTAAGCCGTAGGCTAATTACGACTAAGCCGCAAATGTGCCTGAATTATTGGAGGAAACTTACACTACTCGGCTAAGCCGTAGCGGTATATACGGCTAAGCCGTAAAAACCCAGTGAATTTAGGATCTTAAGAATTCTCCATTGACCTTATAGGGCCTTAGTATTAGCACCTTTCCTACCACCACACTAGCCCAACTGTAATTACACGTTAAGAGAATGAACGCATTCTGAATGATTCCCTAATGTCAAGTCATGGATGTTGGCATAAGAAGGGGTGTCCTTATGTATATAAAGTAATACCAAGATGTGGTAACACAATAACACCGAAAATTTCATGAGTACATCGTGTTGAATGACCTTGGGGATCATGGGTTATCTATTATAGGGTGAATAGTGATTCTTGGATATTTACTCAATCTGAATGCACTCATATTGTTAAATACCATGCCCTCAACATGATTTGTTTGTGCATTCTCTCTCTCTAGTCAACCCTGAGGCAATTTAGACCTGAGCTTCTAATGAGTGCGTGTTTAACAAGCCAGAGCTTTTACTGAGTGTGCTTGCTAGCCAAAAAGGGGTATAGCTGAGGTTTGAGCATTCGTAGCTCATATAATATGCTTTGTTTAATTGTCCGTCTGTATTCATGATTGATTATACCTTCAAATTGATATTCCTCATGTATGTTATGACGAGTATGATTGAAAGTATGAGAGGGGTGAATCCGAGTCGGCACCACTTAACTTGTGCCCTTTGGGGTATTATTAAGTCACTATTGCAGTAGTTTACGGAGGAGTTTTCGGTACTCTTCGGGAAGCTAGCTTGATCTCCTAGAGACCCATATGTATGTATGCTTCCTTTTGGGAGAATAAAGCCTCGTGGATGCCAATTAGTGTGTACTATATCTTGATTTTGATTCCTCACTTACTGTTACTCATGCACATCATGTCTAGTAGACTATTATTGCTCTCCTATAGAGTGTATATTAATAAGTTCATTTGATATATTATGCTCAATACTTGCACAACCGTCGTGTTAACCGTGTTACCCTTGGTATTGTAGGTACAAAACCAAATCCCAACCCTATTGTTGACGCGCCCCCGGAGAGTGCCCCAACGGTACCTTGGGGTACAAATGAATGGAAGGATGGCGATGTCTTTTATTAGTCATCCTATGGAGTACGCCGGTTTTAAAGATGTTACAACCGTCATTTTGGTCTACCCTTGGGAATGCAAATTGGACCTTTTGTACCCAACTTCTTTAAATAGTAGTTTGAATTGTACGAAATGTTATTTAAAGTCTTAAGCACTGATATGTATATATCTTTATCTATTTATGAAAGTTGGAGAATATGTTTCTCTTGTATTGCTTTTGATCATTACAGAGTATTTTGTAGGAGTTCGTTATGATGAGTTATATTCCTACGTGTGTTGGCATCCCTCACACGTTCCTGTGGAATCTCCCTTGTAGGAATTCGTGCACAATTCATCAGGGCACGGATTACTATGGGATTACGTATCCACACCCTGGGGGCTCACTCAAATCCCCAATTCCCAGGATCGGGGCGTGACATAAGTCATCAAGGAGGCTTAACCCTAAAGCCACACCACCAACCTTGAAGATCAACTAGAAGGAGGAATTCTTTTCCATCCTAGTATGTATAATCTTTTGTTTTAATTTTATTTTATAATGTGTAAAGGATTCTCAAGCTAGTTCAATAATATTTATGTTGATATTCTTCTTATTCTTATGGTTGCATGATTACTTGATTTTTGTTTTTCTTATTTGGATTGACGACCCAAATAAAAGAGCTTATTCTAAGAAATTGTTAGGCCAAGATTAAGAGAAAATTTTGAGTGAATATACCACATTTGACTTCCTATTATTACCGCCTTTGAATTTAGTGACTTACTGCCTTTGACTTCCTGCACTTTTTATTTATTTTCTTGCACTTTTCTTTTTATTTCCTGTACTTTTATTTTAAATTTCTGCATTATTTATGTTTATTTACATCACACATCATTCTCATGCATCATATTCTCATGCATCATATCATACACGCTTTATTCATTCATGCATTAAAGCATTCTTTGCATTAGTTTAGTTCACATGTTTCATGCATATTGTAATTTTTTTCCTTTTTTTAGTTTGCATTCATACATCATAGATTACTTTAGGAAAGTTAAGTTTTAGATTTGCATTCATTTTTACATTTATCATGTTTAGGAAAGTTTTTCATATTTGATTTGTTGCATTCTTAAATTAGAAAGTTGCATTGTTTGGTTCATATACATTGAATGATTTTAGAAATAGCTTTACTAAGGTTAGTTTCCAATTTTTGTTCTTACTCACTAACTTTCTAATTTTGAATTTTGTTTTAGAAAGTGTAGATTCTTCACTTAACTTTTAATATAGAAAAGTTTTTGTTTTCTTTTAATTTAGTTTAATTAGTTTCTAACATTGTTTAGTTTGATTTTTTTTAGTAAGTTTCTCATTTTAGTTTTGTTTTTTATTGGAAGTTCTAACGTGCATTTTATTTTGCAGTAAATTTTATTTTATTTTTAGGAACTTTTAGATCTAGGAGTTTCTTTCTTTATTTGAATTGTGATTGTAATTATTTTTTTTAGGAATATATGTATTTATTAGATTTTAATTATGATAGTTTTAAATTTTTATTTAGGACAGGTACAAGTTGGAAACATCTTAAAATCATTGCTCCCTATGGATTGACTTGGTCTCACCAGTATTATTACTACATCGCGGCTCTGTACTTGGAGCTCATGATCAAGTTTTTGGTGCCATTGCCGAGGAGTGCCATTTAAGGTTGCTTTTCTAACTTTCCCTATTTACATATCTTTGTGGGTGTGATTTAATTTTGCGTCATCTTTCGAGAAATAGGAAGACATGCATGGAATGATAAACCACCCTAATTTGGAATAGGAAAGTGCATGGAATGCTAGAAAGTACACATCACTTTGAGTTTTAGAAACTTTTTAAAATTGGGAAAAGTTGCTATTTTTAACTTGACATAGCTTCTTTTGGAAGAAAGTAATGCAAAAGTGATCTAATCGCTGTCCTTGATCTTCTCAGTGTCTAAGAAAGCTTTTGCCCGTGTAGTGCACAACAGCTTGTCTGTTCGAGAAACTGGTCCTTCAAAAGAGTCCATCTGTGACTCCACGACTTCCTAGTGGCTAATCCAATTGAGTTGGTTTCACAGGACTGGATTGGAGAACTAGAGGAAACTTTTCAACCTTGGGGAGTTACTTAGATGTTTTTTGTATAACTTAGGTTTTTTTCATTTTTCAAACAAACAAAAAAAATATCAAAAAAAAAAAAAAAAAACAAGTGATTCGAAAAATGAATTGGTGGGAATCCACAAACATGAGGGGACTTAACAATGGGCAAGCCAATGGGAATGGAATCAATACTAATGGTCCACCAAAGTCATGGCATGCCTTATGCGAACAAGAAAAGATTGCAAAGTTACATCAAACAAATTGTTCGGTTGGATCTTATGAATAAGAGTGGGCCAATCACTATGATCATTGTTACAATGAGGAATTTGTCGAAATGTTTAATGGAATAAGGGTCCCACATGGTTACCCACACCCGACACAATCATTCACTCATTTTAATATGGATGTAGGAATTCAATGGCGAGCTGAATCAAATTCAAATCATTGGCATTACCAGAATGACATGGGTAACTTATGTGGTCCAAATTGGGATGATCAATCACTCAACAATTGGTAAAATGGGCCCAGTATGGATTATGTCTCTTATCCCCAAGAATTTATTTTGGATGGGTCGTATGACTATCCTTCACAGGATATATCATATGTACCCCCTTTTTCTCCCAATTATATGCACCTCATTATCCATCGCCGCCCGAATGGTCATATGAACCACCACCACCCCTGAAGAATTCTTTGGAGGATATTTTAGCCAAATTGGTTGAGTTCACACAAAACACCATGTAAACCATACAAAATAATGAACAACACATGAAAAACCTAATGACTCCGATTAGTCAAACAGGGCTTCAAATGAGAAAACGAAATGCCACCCTTAGAATTGAAGATGATCCTACATTCATTGAAGATCTTGTAGATATGGATCACACAAATACACAGTGAATATCCAAGGGTACACATAAGACCATGGATGATGGTGTGATGCATGAACGAATTGAAGAATCACATAATACCGTGTGCCCCAGTTTTCCTTAGTATCACCCATTCCACTTCATCAAAAAGGAATCTATGCCCTTTTACATAAATCCTTTCTATGATTTAGATTCCTTTGATGAATTTGGCACTGTGGTCTTTCACAAATTTGATATTCCTATAATTGAGGAAACTACAAATGAACCTCATGAGCCTCAAAAGAAAGATTATAATTGGAAGGATGACCCCATTTTTTAGATTTCTGAGTCAGATAATCTAGAATCCTTGGAATCATGTACTAACTTCTTCATGAAATCTAATGACCTAACTCTTAGAGAAATTGCCCTCATATTTCTTGGCCTTCAATGTTATTCAAAGAAACTTGTAGAATTGGAGAAAAATGGTCCCATTCAAACTCCCAAGTCTAATTATTTGGAATCCTTTGAGCTCATGCCTAAACAGATTGTGGAAATCAATTCAAAAGAATTTGTGGCACAGGAGGACATAGGGCCACCCAATTGCTCATTATATCCTCTCTTATCTTTCAAAGATCCATTTTTAAGGGAGGGGGGAAAAAATTCTCTTTGTGGTCCCTTCTTCACAAAGTCTACAGAAACATGCAGTCCTCATGATTTCATCTTTTTCTATGCTTCTTGTACATTGTGTGGAGGAAAATTTCATTTGGGATTTGGGTGGACTCATGGTTTCGAATCCAGTAGTGTAGGTTTTTCTTTTCTTTTTATCATAGATAGTTTCTTTTAGAGTAACTTCTTGTTTTTTGGTTCTTGTTTTCTATTTTGTCTAACTTTGGACAAGAGCAGCATAGATACATCTTCAGGGGACTTTTTCTCTTTACCCTCATTTACACTTATGTTTCCTCATGTTACTTTTACAGTTCTGCATTGTATGCATAAACATCGAGGACGTTGTTCGTCTTAGGTTGGGAGTGGGAACAAGCATGCTTGTCTAATTTGAGACAAATTTTTTTTACTTTTTGTCACTTTTTAGGAAAATTTTCGATTTTTAGGACCTTTATTTTTTTGTTGGCATTTATTTTCCATTTTAGAAAAGAAAGTTTTCAAAGGAATTAAAGCAATTTGTAGATATATAGAAATTTGAAATTTTCATAATTTTGGAAGAAAGTAAAAAAGAAAGTTTGCATTTTCTAAATGAGGAAACCTATCAAAGGATAACTGAAACTTGCTTTTCACATACATACACGTATATATTTTTTGACATTTTGGATAGGAAGCTTTAGTGCTGTTTTTGGAATTTTTCTGGAGAATACAATGTGAACTTAATATTTAATTTGTAGAATACTTTTGTTTCCCGGTTCATTTTTGGTGAATTGTATATATTAGAACCAAAATGAATTAATTCGAGTGAAATGAGCACTGCTAGTTAGTGTTTACTTTCGATTTGAAAAAAGAAAGAAGAAGAAAGAGCATATAATGAGAAGTTTGTGACTAGTTTGTGTTCGTAGCCTTTTTAATTTGAGCTAGTAAGCCTGAAAGGATATTTTCATATCTAGTGCCCTAAAGCTATTTGGTTTGGGAGTCATTGTTCTAACACTCACTACATGGGTTTATTAAAGAGCTTAAGGGACCTAAACATTATACAGTCATAAAAAAAAGAGAAAAAAGAAGAATGAATTATGGCCCAATGAGTTTTCGTAGAAATTTTCAAAGAATATGTGCGGAAATGCATAAAGACTAAGTTTGCTTCTTAGATCCTAACTTTTGTTATATCGTATGAACTTGAAAGTTTCTTCATTGGAAAAAGTAAGTGGGTGAAGAGTGTCTATAAGAGTTCGTAAGTAAGCATCTGTGGGGAAGGATAAAGACCAGATTTTCTCTTTGGATTCTAACTTTTCTCATATCATATGAACTTGGGAACCCTTGCATCAGAAAAAGATAGTGAGAGAAAAAGAGGCCAATCAAAGTCAACAATAAAATGGTAGCTATCTTAGTAACTTTGAGAGGAAATTTATTTTTATTAAATTTCAGGGGATTAGACTATTTGAAGGAAAAAGTCTATTTTTGCAGCATTTTTGTGGAATATTTGAAATAGGCTTTTGATGTATATATTTTTTTTACCATGCATGCAAGTTGGTTTGAATTTAAAAAAGTTTCTGAGAATAGAATTGTGGACTGGACTTTGAAAAGTCTGAAAGTTTGATTATTTTAGATTTTGAAAATATCTTATATGAGTGAATTCTCTTTTGGAAAATTTCTTTTCCCCTTTACTATTGTTTATTTTTTT
Source organism: Sextonia rubra (assembly GCA_037013555.1). NCBI lineage: Eukaryota > Viridiplantae > Streptophyta > Magnoliopsida > Laurales > Lauraceae > Sextonia > Sextonia rubra. The sequence goes on from JASUAD010000001.1 coordinate 76,001,856, forward strand.
ATTTTCCTTTAAAAGAAGAGAATTTTGTAGGTATATTCACTGCAAACTCTCACGAGGCACAACTCATTGACTAGGGGAACCTATGGGTTTTAGGGCTTGCTGCATACACTAAATGTAGTCGAGAGTGCCAGCGAAAGTGGCATTGTATTCATGTTTACTTTTATTGTATTGCATTAGTTTTATATTAGGTTAGGATGGAATCATCATATTTTTCGTAGTTTTCACTAGGAACTAGCAAAACGCCAGTTAGGGGGTGTGATGAGTCTTAAAAAATGCATATTTCATACAAATTTTGTCTCATTTTAAGGACTTATTGAATTAAAAGAACCTCATTTATTGTGAAATCTTGGTTTCAAGTATTTTATATTCATTGTAGTGCATTCCTACATAATTTACTTCAAAATCACACTTTTTGCATACATTCATGAAATCTGCCAGTTTTAGAAAATCTATTTTTGGAAAGTTTTGTGAAAATTTATATTCTCAAGTAATAAATTCAATTTTCATCATCATTAGTTCATTCACATAAAATAATAAAAAATGGTGTGCATTTTCATTGTTATTTCATGAGAGATGGGCCCAATTAATGCATTTGTGATCTTAGGGTTAAAATTATTTTTTCACATGAATTCACATTTTTTTTGTAGGAAATTAATGATATAGGTCTCATTTTCAAAGAATTGAGGCAAAGAAATGATTTTCAAAAGAAAAAAGAGAAGAATTAAAGAGAAAAAGAAAAAAGAAAAAAAATTGTAAAATTTGCTTCATGGTCCCACACACATATTCACATGTGTGGGGACACACTTGTGGAATGTTCAAGAAAGGAGTTCCACTCTCCAATTATTGTAAGCATTCAAAATTAATGTAAGAAAAGAAAGCCAAGGTGGAGAGAATTCAAGGAAAGGAAAGTCAAAGAAATAGAATTCAAAAAAAGAAAGTCAATCCCATTTTTCTTTGGATAGCATACACTAAAATGGTCATTACTCTCAAATCAAGGGTCAGATTTGGACAATCTATGTATTGTTAAAAAGCTCTTTTTGAGTAGATATCCATAGGATCTAAGATGCACCAATCAGAGTTAAAAACAACAATATATGACCTCGAGAAATTTACTATATATTTTAGGCGGGATTTAGATTGTCTCATCAAAGGTAGGCCCTATCCTTTGGCAAGTGTTAACTAAGGAAGATGGATACACTTAGAATTCTAATAAGAGAAGGAATCTTATCTCATCTCAAACTTGGAAGATTTATTGGCTAAGAAGATGACTTACCTAAAGAAAGAAAGCCACATATGAGACCTTTTTTGAAAAGGAGTAGAAGAAAAAACGTATAAATAGGGAACCCCTTTCCCGTACTCTTCATAGAAGAGTTACTCACCTCACACCTCTAAATTTCTACACTCTATGTCCCCCTCTCTTATCTCTCCATCTTAAGTCATCAAGGAGGCTTAGCCCTAAAGCCACATCACCAACCTTGAAGATCAACTAGAAGGAGGAATTCTTTTTCATCCTGGTATGTATAATCTTTTGTTTTAATTTTATTTTATATTGTGTAAAGGATTCTCAAGCTAGTTCAATAATATTCATGTTGATATTCTTCTTATGCTTATGGTTGCATGATTGCTTGATTTGTGTTTTTCTTGTTTGTATTGACAACCCAAATAAAAGAGCATATTTTAAGAAATTGTTAGGCCTAGATTAAGAGAGAATTTTGAGTAAATATATTACCTTTGACTTCCTGTTATTACCGCCTTTGACTTAAGTTGCTTCCCGCTTTTAACTTCCTGCACTTTTTATTGATTTTCTTGCACTTTTCTTTTTATTTCCTATACTTTTATTTTAAATTTCTGCATTATTTATGTTTATTTGCATCACACATCATTCTCATGCATCATATCATGCACGCCTCTTTAATTCATGCATTAAAGTAGTCTTTACTTTAGTCTAGTGCACATGTTTTATGCATCTTGTAATTTTTTCTTTTTTTCAGTTTACATTCATACATCATAGATTACTTTAGGAAAGTTAAGTTTTAGATTTGCATTCATTTTTATGTTCATCATGTTTAGGAAAGTTTTTCATGTTTGATTTGTTGCATTCTTAAATTAGAAAGTTGCATTGTTTGGTTCATATACATCATATGGTTTTAGAAATAGCTTAACTTAGGTTAGTTTCCAATTTTTGTTCTTACTCACAACTTTCTAATTTAGAATTTTGTTTTAGGAAGTGTAGATTCTTAAATTAACTTTTAGTATAGGAAAGTTTTTGTTTTCTTTTAATTTAGTTTAATTAGTTTCTAACATTGTTTAGTTTTATTTTTTAGTAAGTGTCTAATTTTAGTTTTGTTTTTATTGGAAGTTCTAATGTGTGTTTTGTTTTGTAGTAAATTTAATTTTATTTTTAGGATCTTTTAGATTTAGGATTTACTCTCTTTATTTGAATCGTGATTGTAATTATTTTTTTTAGGAATGTATGTATTTGTTAGATTTTAATTAGGATAGTTTTAGATTTTTATTTAGGATAGGTATAAGTTGGAAACATCTTAAAATCATTGCTCCCTGTGGATCAACCTGGTCTCCTACATCGTGGCTCTGCACGTGGAGCTCATGATCAACATGGTTTTACATCATATTAGCATTATGTTAATTGTATCATGTAAGTTTCATCTTGTAGGTCGTCTTTTATGTTTGGCTCAACCTAATACGGATTCATCTTGGCCCAACTAAAGTCCATTTGACTCTATATGTGAATTCCTCAAGCAAGCTAAGCTTTTTTGTAATTTCCAGAAAACTTGATTTGAAAACTCCCACTCTAGCATATTTGTCCTTCTTTCCCATTTTAAAAAACTGCTGGAGCAACATCTTTTTCTTCTCACTCCCTCTTCAACTCAGGCCCCAAAGGATCTTGCATGTCCTCTTGGAGTGAAGAATCTTCTTCCCCACACTCTTTATAGTCATATTCCTCCTTCAGAACTGACAATTGCATCTCCACTTCTTCTCTACAGTACTCTAAGGTAAGAACTCCATTAACCCTTCAGTTTTTTGGGTCCAGTGGAGTCAAAGAGCCATAACTCTATAGCATGCATGCATTTTATACTTTTGTCATCTATTACATGTCTTAGGTTGTCTTCTATTGAGGATATCTCAACGATTAAACCAAAGGAGCAGTTTGATTGGGTGAAGCACTGAGTTAAGGCAAGTATAAGTGTATATTTTGCAACATGTATGTTTAATTATGTTGATTCTTGAAGAATTTTGTGCCAATGTTAAGTTATAGCTCTTCTACTCTTAACTTCAAGAATGTAAGATGATTTATGTGCTAATGAATGTAATTGGGGATGAATGATGATAATGGATGAAAGAGAAACCCAATTGTGGTATGGAAGGGTGTTAGGGGAGTGTTGATGGGTTAAATTGAGGAATTGGAGTTGATGTAACCAGGGGAAAGAGAGAAGAGTCAGTTTGGGCTTTACTCTTCTTGGAGTTTGAAGCTCATGGTCTGATCTATCAGACAAGGTCCGATTGATCGGATTCCACTTATGGGAGGTGTTCGATTGATCGAACACATGTGCAATCAATTAGGTACCCCTTTTCAATTTTAAAACTTTATTTTATTTCTTTTAAATGGGGATCAATGGCGGGTTGTCCTAGCCTTCTATTAAGACCATAATGTTAATCTTATATTTAGGACATTAAGTGCAAACAAAGACTATATAGGGTTGTCCTAGCCTTCTATTAAGACCGTAGAGATATGTTTAAAGTTAATCTTATATTTAGGACATTAAGTGCAAACAAAGACTACATAGGGCCTTGACATCGTACCTTAAACAAATTTGTCCAATGGTAATTAAATACTAAGAATGAAAAGTGTAGAGTTGTCACTCATTTCCTTTTGATTTTCTGGATAGTTTTCAATGTCACGTCATGGGTATTGGCATAAGGAGTATCCATCACTTGTACAATGTAATACTAAGATTTTGTAGTACACTTGCATAGGACATTTCATGGATACATTGTATTAAATGACTCAGGAAACACGGATTATCTTAGCTAGGGTTGGCTAGTAAACATCCAAGTTAACTTCTCAATTCAATTGCATTCATCTTGTCGAGATAAGTCTTACCCTCAATATGATTAAATAATGTATCCATTCCTTTTATGAATCTTGAGGCAAAATTGGAGACAAATCTGCTACTGAGCGTGGGCTCGTGAGTCAAGATAGGGTTAGCTAAGGTTGAAAGGGTTCAAGCACTATTAGGTCACTTAGGTATGCATTTTACCACTAGTTAGAATCACTGCTCAAACTTCAATTATATGATTCGTGTAATCTCAAGACCAATATATGTTTCTGCATAAGAATGAGACGATCACTACATAAGATAATTAAGAAAGTCATGAATCTCGACTGGTCTTGATACATTAAGTCGACACTACTTAACATGTACCCATAGGAGATTCAAGGGGACCAAACGAGGGTATTCTGTAAGGTCCCGAATCCCACTAATCTTAATTTACATTAATTAAGCTCGTTCTATATTAATTGGATTCGATTAAGGCTAATTTAATCCAAAAATTATCGGGTTTGGGCCTCGGATAGGTAGTTGGACAGAAATCAGACCCTACTTAAGTAGTTAAGGGCCTTTTTGTGATTTGTCCTTGCACCTCTTGGACACCTAGTCCATTTCCTTTTGTGTAATTTTTCACGTAGATCGTCTTTCATGTTGGGCCTGAGTTAATCCGGACTCATCCTGGGCCAATTGAGGTCCACTCGGTCTAAATTGAAATTTCTGGAAACAAGTGGGCTTGCATGCAATTTTAGGAGAAGTTATGTTTAGAAAGAAAAACTCAACGTACTCTCTCCTTCGTCTCTTGTGGAACTGGCTGGAGCTCTCTTTTCTTCTGGGTTTCTTCTCCTCTTTTCCTTGCAATCGAAGTGCTCGGGGATTTTGGGAGTGTGCATCCACAGAGAGTGGCCTCCTCCCACCTTTTTCTTCTTCCTTGATCTCCTTTTTCCTTTATACTTTTGTTTAGAGTGATCTTTCCTCCAATCTACAGCAATATAAGGTGAAGAATGGGTTCCTATTTCATTGTCATGGGTCTATTAGGGTCTTAAAGACTCCATTACTTGACATGCATGTAAATCTAAGGCTTCAGATGCCACATTTCATGTTATTATAGAGAACCCATTTTATTCTAGAGATTTTCCTGAGCACACAGCAAGAAAGGGAGTTTGAGAGGGTTAGCACTGTTAGAAAGGCAAGTATTGAGTTATATGTACTGCATGCATGATTAAGTGTGGATAATTTGAGCTAGCTATTTGCATTTCCCAATTCCAGCCATTTCTCTTCCATTGTTTTGATTGATGCAAATGTGGTGTGAATTGAGTTAGAATGATAAGAATGGAATGGGAGTGTGTGTGTGAGTATGGACATCCTTAGGAACACTTGAATTGAGCCTTAGAATTGCCCCACAATCAGGTTCTGTATTGATCCCACACTGAAAATGAGCTATAGAACTGATTTCAGATTTTCTGAAGCTTGCGGCGAAGCTACGGCTAAGCCGTGAGCATCTATGGCTCAAAGTCCAGAGAGCAGTAGAATGGGATTTTGTACTACGGCTCACTTATGGCTACGCCGTGAATTTTACTACGGCTAAGCCGTATCCAGCCTGTAACCTAGCCGTAGATCTCCTTACGGCGAGCTTTCTAGAGAGCTCATGGAACCCAGTTTCTTCTACGACTTGCAGATGGCTGCACAGTGGAATACATTACGGCTAAGCCGTGACCCTCCCGTAACCTAGCCGTAGGCTTAACACGGCTAAGCCATAGGCCAACATACGATTGGGCTGTAATTGCGCCTGAAAATCCGGAAGGAACTTGACCCATTCGGTTAAGCTGCAGACTTGTACACGGCTAAGCCGTAAGAACCCAGTAAACATAGGGGGTAAGGACATTCAATGACTTTGTAAGGCTTAGTATTAGCACCTTCTATACCACTTCACAGGCCCAATGGTAAGTACTTGTTGGAGAGAATGAATGATTTCCAGAGGGTCTCCCAATGGCAAGTCATGCATGTTGGCATAAGAAGGGGTGTCCCGTATGCACACAAGGTAATACGAAGACACGGTAACACAACGGCACCAAACGTATTATGTATACTTCGTGTTGAATGTCCTTGGGGACTATAGGTTAGCGGAATGCATCCATATTGCTATGATATATCACCTTCAGCATAATTGTTATCAGAGTTATTTCATCTAGCAAACCGAGGCAATTCAGACCTGAGCTTCTAATGAGTGCGTGTCTGACAAGCCAGAGCTTCGACTGAGTGTGTGCTTGTTAACCAAGGGTGTAGCCGAGGTTTGAGCCTTGTAGCTCATATGTATATGCTTCATTTCACATGATATGACTAGTATGATTGAATCCGAATCGGCACCACTTAGCTTTTGCCCTTTTGGGTATATGTATGTCACCACTGCAGTAGGTTTACGGAGGGGTTGTCGACGCTCCTCGGGAAGCTAGCCTGATCCCCTAGCCACCCATACGATATGTATGCTCCTTTTTGGGAGAATAGAGCATCGTGGTTGCCAATCAATATGTATGACATTTAAGTTGTAATTCCTCACTCATGCATCATGTTCCTTGATTGTTCTTGTTAACATATTATGTTGTATTATGTCCATATGCCTTAGTACTTGCTTAACCGTCGTGTTAACAGTGTTACCCTTGGTATTGCAGGTCCAGCACCCGGTCCCACCGCGGACACTGATGAGCCCCCGGCGGGTACCCCAACGGTACCTCAGGGTGTAGACAAATGGACGGATGGCGACGTCTATTACTAGCCATCCTATGGAGCGTGTGTATTCTTGGGATGTTATGTTCGGACCCTTTGTATCACACTTTTAAGTATTACTTTTGGGTTGTAATTAAAAGACTTTAACAATTGCATGTATATATGTTTACTTATGAAGGTTAATAGACTATGAACTTCATGTGCTCTTGATAATTACTGAGTATTGCATAGGATTTCGCTTATAATAAGTTATGTATGTATGTGTGTCAGCATACCTCACACGTTCCTGTGGAATCTCCCTTGTAGGAATTCGTGCATAATTCTTTAAGGCACGGATTTCTACGGGATTACGTATCGACGCCCTGCGGGCCCACTCAAATCCCCAAATTCACGGGATTGGGGCATGACATAGGTAAGTAATGGTATCAGAACCGCACCAAGAAGTTTCTTAAAAGACTTAGCAACATTAGGAAGCGTAGTGAGGTTCTGATAGGTTTGTTTAGGTGAATTTCTGTTATAATGATAACCTATGGTATGGCTGTAATACGTATGTATGTATGTGCATAGATATACGTGATTAATCACCATTGTGATTCCAGAACCATGGCGTCTGGATCCGGCACGAACAGCAGTTCAGATAATAATGATCGCAATAACATTGAGTTGGAAGGCGCGGATCCTCCACCACCAGCTCCTCCTCATCCCACTTACACTACGGAGGAACGGTTTATGATGCTGATGCATCAACTGGCTGCTAGCAACGCCAATCAGGCCGCCATGCAGTTACAGTTGGCCGCCCTGTTAAACCGACAAGATCAGCCAGGAGATCCCAACTCCTTTATGAGAAGTTCTGTAAGCGGGGAGCAACAGAGTTTACTAGACATGAGGATCCGTTACAATCAGATGAATGGTTTATCCACACGAAGAACGTTTTCGATACATTAACCTGCACACCCAGGCAGCAAGTGACTCTTGCGGTATCTATGTTCAGGGACATCATGGATGCATGGTGGAAGAATATCCAGGACCACATGAGGGCTATGCTGGATGCTACTGTTTGGGAAGCCTTTAAGAGGCAATTCAGGAAAAAGTTCATCCCCGCCCACGTGACTCGCAAAAAGAAGGCAGGGTTCTTTTCCCTGTAGCAGAACCTTATGATCGTTGCAGTATATGTGCATGTATTCAGCCAGCTCTCTCGGTTTGCTCTAGACCTAATTGACACTGAGGAGAAGAGAGTGGAAAGATTTCTAGAAGGGTTAAAGCCTGCTATCAAGGGATATGCCATTGCCTTTCATCGTCTCGTTCAATATGATGATGCAGTAGCCAGGGCTTATGTAGCGGAAGAAATTGAGAAGAGCCTATTCTTGGGGGAGCCTAAGAAGAGTGCTCCGCCTTCTGGCAAAGGTCAGCAGTATTCTAAGAAACAGAAGGAAGTTGCTAGTGGCACATCACGACCAGTCTACGGTGCCTATTTTGGCTATGGCTCTATGGACCATCGCTTAACTTCTCAATTCAATTGCATTCATCTTGTCGAGATAAGTCTTACCCTCAATATGATTAAATAATGTATCCATTCCTTTTATGAATCTTGAGGCAAAATTGGAGACAAATCTGCTACTGAGCGTGGGCTCGTGAGTCAAGATAGGGGTAGCTAAGGTTGAAAGGGTTCAAGCACTATTAGGTCACTTAGGTATGCATTTTACAACTAGTTAGAATCACTGCTCAAACTTCAATTATATGATTCGTGTAATCTCAAGACCAATATATGTTTCTGCATAAGAATGAGACGATCACTACATAAGATAATTAAGAAAGTCATGAATCTCGACTGGTCTTGATACATTAAGTTGACACTACTTAACATGTACCCATAGGAGATTCGAGGGACCAAACGAGGGTATTCTGTAAGGTCCCGAATCCCACTAATCTTGATTTACATTAATTAAGCTCATTCTAGATTAATTGGATTCGATTAAGGCTAATTTAATCCAAAAATTATCGGGTTTGGGCCTCGGATAGGTAGTTGGGCAGAATTCGGACCCTACTTAAGTAGTTAAGGGCCTTTTCGTGATTTGTCCTTGCACCTCTTGGACACCTCGTCCATTTCCTTTTGTGTAATTTTTCACGTAGATCGTCTTTCGTGTTGGGCCCGAGTTAATCCGGACTCATCCTGGGCCAATTGAGGTCCATTCGGTCTAAACTGAAATTTCTGGAAACAAGTGGGCTTGCATGCAATTTTAGGAGAAGCTATGTTTAGAAAGAAAAACTCAACGTACTCTCTCCTTCTTCCCTCGTTCAACTGGCTGGAGCTCTCTTTTCTTCTGGGTTTCTTCTCCTCTTTTCCTTGCAATCGAAGTGCTCGGGGATTTTGGGAGTGTGCATGCACAGAGAGTGGCCTCCTCCCACCTTCTTCTTCTTCCTTGATCTCCTTTTTCCTTTATACTATTGTATAGAGTGATCTTCCCTCCAAGCTAAAGTAATATAAGGTGAAGAATGGGTTCCTATTTCATTGTCTTGGGTTTATTAGGGTCTTAAAGACTCCATTACTTGACATGCATGTAAATCTAAGGCTTCAGATGCCACATTTCATGTTATTGTAGAGAACCCATTTTATTCCAAAGATTTTCCTGAGCACACAGCAAGAAAGGGAGTTTGAGAGGGTTAGCACTGTTAGAAAGGCAAGTATTGAGTTATATGTACTGCATGCATGATTAAGTGTGGATAATTTGAGCTAGCTATTTGCATTTCCCAATTCCATCCATTTCCCTTCCATTGTTTTAATTGATGCAAATGTGGTGTGAATTGAGTTAGAATGATAAGAAGGGAATGGGAGTGTGTGTGTGAGTATGGACATCCTTAGGAACACTCGAATTGAGCCTTAGAATTGCCCCACAATCAGGTTCTGTATTGATCCTGTACTAAAAATGAGCTACAGAACTGATTTCAGATTTTCTGAAGCTTACGGCGAAGCTAAGGCTAAGCCGTGAGCATCTACGGCTCAAAGTCCAGAGAGCAGTAGAATGGGATTATGTACTACGGCTCACTTATGGCTACGCCGTGAATTTTACTACGGCTAAGCCGTATCCAGCCTGTAACCTAGCCGTAGATCTCCTTACGGCGAGCTTTCTAGAGAGCTCATGGAACCCAGTTTCTTCTACGACTTGCAGATGGCTGCACAGTGGAATACATTACGGCTAAGCCGTGACCCTCCCGTAACCTAGCCGTAGGCTTAACACGGCTAAGCCATAGGCCAACATACGATTGGGCTGTAATTGCGCCTGAAAATCCGGAAGGAACTTGACCCATTCGGCTAAGCCGTAGACTTGTACACGGCTAAGCCGTAAAAACCCAGTAAACATACGGGGTAAGGACATTCAATGACTTTGTAAGGCTTAGTATTAGCACCTTCTGTAACACTCCGATCCCATTTGAGCCGGATTAGTGGCTCATTAGTATGTGTTTTGTTTTGTTTATTTCTTTTGGACTTGGTTTTGGGCCTTGAATAGGTAGTTGAGTGACCTTTGACCTGAGATAGTTAGTTCTAAGCCCTTTTTCGTAATTTTGCTTTTGTTTTGCTCACATCATATTTGCATCATATTGGTGTCAGCATATGTATTTCGTTGAGCTCGACAATTTCCGTAACTGTGTCAGATCCGTTTGGAGTCAATTGGGGAAGATGGACCTTCGTGTGACTTGAACTGTAATTAGTCTTAACTCTCCGGACTTTGACTTAACTTCCAAACATATATAAATATAAGTTAGCTCCAGATGTCTCTCCCTCCCTTGCTCATTTCATTCCTCAACGTTGCATGCAAGGAGTCAGGAGCTCCACGTTCTTCTCCCCTCCTCTTCATTCTCTTCTTCGATCTTGTAGTGTAAGCTTGCACTTTGGTGATTGGGTTCTTCTCTCTTCTCTCTTCTCTCATCTTTGTATATTGCTTAGGTAAGTGGGTTCTTTCTAATTCTTTCTTCTTCTTCTTCTCCAATTGCTTCTCCCATTCTCTGTTGCTAGGTCTTCATCTCATGCATGTGTGATTGCTTTGATTTGTTTTGGTTTTAGTTGCTTTGGAGCTTGATTCAGTGGATTTCCAGATTTGAGGCAAGTATAAGTACAGGTTTTGATAACACATATGGGTATTGTTTGATTGCTTGGATTCATTCTCATTCTCTTTAGAGAAATGTTTTACAGCCATTTTCTAAGCTATGAGAATCAGTTGAGCTTGTTTTATTCAGTTTCTGTACAAAAATTTCGTTTCTGTAATCTTCCCGAACTCGTATTCTGTATTGTACGGCTAAGCCGTAAATTTCTACGGTTCGCTTTCCAGAGACTCGAAAATCTGAATTTGTTCTACGGCTAGGCTACAGCTAAGCCGTAATTTGTTCTACGGCTGAGCCGTAAGCTAGCCGTGACCCAACCGTACCCCAGCCGTGAATTAAATCTCTGATCAGTCGAAACTTTTCTGATATCAGTACTCCTACGGTGAGGCTACGGCTAAGCCGTGGATTGGTCTACGGCTAAGCCGTATACTGACTGTAGCTCAGCCGTGAGATGTATCAGATCAGAGGTGGAAAAGCTGACAGTTTAGCCGTGTTCTGAAGGGAACCACGGCTAAGCCGTAGTGCATATTGCGGCTACGCCGTAGGATGCCACGGCTAAGCCGTAGGTCACCCATGGCTAAACCGTAAGACCTGTTAAATATCAGTTAAACTTAGGCTAATGGTGTGACCTTGTAGGGCTCAAATACAGGTTAACCATACCCGTACACCGGCCCGATGGACTCTTTGGATCGCATGAATAATCTGTTAGGCTGTGACTTGTTCATGTGAGCGTTGATCACTGTTAAGCACCTCCCCATGGGTGTTGGTTTAAGGGACTTCGATGCACATAAGGATTATATTGCAACACTAGGATGGCAACGGTGCATCGAATAACTTAAAACTACATCAACATGCACGGTTAGTGACAGTGATGCAACTAGATTAGACTTGGTTTGTAATGAACCTTGATTCCGTATTAATCTGAGATGCATTGCATATTGTTTATGGTTTTGCCCTCTGTTCTGTTAATCTATGTTATGCATTCCTCAGTCATTTTGCTTTCGTTCTGTATATCTGTATTATTCTTCGCTCTGTACTATGTTTTGATCTATGCTATGCTTTGTATATTCTCTGGCTTTGTATATCTCTGATTTTTGGGTATTCCCTGGTGGCTCTGCCCAGAGGTTAATACGTGAGGATAAGATCCGGTCTTTGTCATCGGTGAGTCCAAAGCGGATAATCTCCCTTTCTATGGATTTGATTTGATTGGTATTGGTCTGGCTCTACTCAGCCTCAGCCCTAGGATGCCCGACGGGGTTACCTCCGGCTTAGATCTCTGTATCTCTGTATAACTGCAGTGTTGCTTTGTCTTGGGACCCCGGAACCCAGGAAACCGAGACCCGCTTGTACCTTTGGCCTGGACAGCGGTGTTCTCCTCTGCTCTGCTCTGCTCTGCTCTCTATTGGAGAGAACATGGTTAACGTAGTAGCCACTTAGTCAGTATTTCTATGTTTGATTCACATATCATGCTTTACGTCTATGCACGATTTGCTTAGCTTACTAAGATGAAATTCTGAAATCATTATTCTGTCATTTATTCAGCTTTGATACTATGAGTGTTTCATCTCTGTTACTTATATTTGCTGGATCGTTGTATTCATTCGTGTTGTCTGTGGTGTTGCAGGCACAGATACCTTGCCCAGCTCCCCGGCGGTCGAGGAGGCTGCAGGGGCGAGTGTAGAGGCACCCTCCGGTCTGGCAGAGTGGGCCTGATCACTTCTGCCAAGTGCGTGCATGCATACCAGTGGCTTTTATTTTGCGTTTTGGTTTTTGAGAGCTTGTATTTGGACTTTGGACTTTGGACTTGTATTCTGTATATTTTGTGTATATTGATTTTGGTGTGTATTCGGTTTTATCTCAGTGTACTTGTCTTTGTCTTTTCCGTTTCGTATTTGCTTTGGCTTCCGCTATTTTATTTTCCTTTGTTGCTTGCTATGATATGTACAGCTTCCGCGTACGCTTAGTTCGCACGTGTTAGATCCCTTGTGTGAGTGCATCTGGACTGGGTTTGGGTGCACGTGCACGGGAGTACGTGTGTCACCGGTTTAGCTTTTCGCTAACCCCCGAATTCTGGGCTCGGGTCGTGACATACGTATTGTATGGTATCAGAGCATGCTAGTTATAAGCATGTAGGCATCTAAGATCGTGGTGAGATAACGATATCAACTATTTGACTCGAGGTCTCATATGTTGAGTTGGGGTTTGACTAACTCAGGGCATTTTATATTTGTGTGTTGTGTTTCTTTTCCTTTTGCAGGATGGCATCAGGATCAGGATCTAGGGATGAGAATCAACAGGGCCGTAACGGTGATAGTGGATCAGTACCCCCACACATCAGTAGTGAGGAGCGGATGATGATGATGATGCAGTCTATGCAATCATTACAGGCGCAGATGGCATCCATGGTAGATAGACAGAGTCAGGCTGCCGCAGTAGCATCACCTCGTATAGATCAGCAGGTGATTTTCCAGCCTAAGGAATCAGATCCGAATGCTCTTTTCGACAAGTTCCGTAAGCGAGGGGCGACCGAGTTTCATGGGATAGAAGATGCATTACAGGCTGAGCAATGGTTGGAGCAGACTGAAGAGCTATTTGATACGATTGTGTGCAGTAACAAGCAGAAGGTAGTTCTCACAGCTTCTATGCTTCGGAGTGTAGCCAAGACATGGTGGAGGAGTGTCAAGAACTCATTTCAGACTATGCCCAGTGCCACAGTTTGGGAGACCTTCAAGCAGCAATTCCGTCGGAAGTTCATGCCTCTCCATATTCAGCGAGCCAAGGAAGTGGAATTCTTCAACCTTCAGCAGAGACAGATGTCAGTTGCAGATTATGTACACAGGTTTGCAGAGTTGTCTCATTTCGCAGAGGACATGGTGAACACAGAGCATAAGAAAGTGACTCGCTTCGTCAACGGCCTGAATCCGAGACATAAACGCCACGTGGTTTCTTGTATGTGGCCGGCTACCTTGGATGACGCTATTGACAGGGCTTATGATGCAGAGGCCATCTTTGAGGAGGAGCGAACAGAGGCTAAGAGGGCAGCAGGTTTCAGTGGCAGAAGTCAGTTCCAGAAGAGGTTCAAGGGTAAGCAGGGCAGTTCGAGCAGTACTCCGTTGGTATGCGGTCACTGTGGGAAGGATCACCCCACAGACAGATGTTGGAGGAAGATTGGGGCTTGTTTCGGTTGTGGCTCTACGGATCACAGGCGGGCCCAATGCCCGAAGTTTCAGTCCTCGCCACAGACGAGACAGGCAGGACCTACAGCGCAGGGCAGATCTCAGTCAGCTCGCCCGGCTCAGAAGCCGAACCGCCAGACAGCCCGAGCCTATGCTGCTACGCATGAGGGCGCGGAGGAGGCCACGGTAGTGGAAGGTAAAATTTTAATTTCTGATGCAGAAGTTTTAGCTTTATTTGACTCCGGGTCTACGCGTTCGTACGTAGCACCCCATTTTGCTGTGCAGCTTCGACAACGACCTACACCACTTCCCTACATGTTGTTGGTATCCACTCCGGTTGGTAAACGGGTGGAGTGCAGTGTCTTCTACCCTCAGTGCGCTGTGCGGATAGCTGGTCATCAGCTCCCGGTAGACCTCGTGTTGCTCACGACACTGGATTTTGATGTGATTCTTGGTATGGACTGGCTTGCGAGATATCATGCGTGTATCAATTGCTACAGCAAGGCTATCTACTTTGATTTGGGCAGCGGATTCCGATTTGAGGGCAGCCAGATGAAGTGCCCAAGACGTGTGATCTCTGCTTGTAAGGCAGACAGGATGCTTCGTAGGGGATGTGAGGGATTTCTTGCATTCATTTCAGAGAAGAAAGATCAGCGACAGCTCAGTGAGATCCCAGTAGTTAGCGAGTTTCCGGATGTCTTCCCGGAGGATGTGCCAGAGTTGCCACCGGTTCGGGAGGTAGAATTTGCTATTGACGTGGTACCAGGTACAGCACCCATCAGTAGAGCTCCATATCGTATGGCACCTGCAGAGTTGTTGGAATTAAAGAAACAGTTGCAGGATCTGTTGGACAAAGGGTTCATACGCCCAAGTGTTTCACCTTGGGGAGCTCCTGTTTTGTTCGTCAAAAAGAAGGATGGCAGTTTCCGGATGTGCATTGACTACAGGCAATTGAACAAAGTGACCATCAAGAACAAATATCCATTGCCTAGGATTGACGAGTTGTTCGATCAACTTCAGGGTGCAGCTTACTTCTCTAAGATTGACTTGAGGTCAGGGTATCACCAGCTCAGGGTGAAGGATGAGGATGTTCCTAAGACAGCTTTCAGGACTCGGTATGGACACTACGAGTTCCTTGTCATGCCGTTTGGTTTGACGAACACACCCGCAGCTTTTATGGCGTTGATGAACAGGGTGTTTACTTCCTTCTTGGACCAGTTCGTCGTGGTTTTTATAGATGACATATTGGTCTATTCGAAGACTGTTGAGGAACATACAGACCATTTGAGAAAGGCATTGCAGCTGCTTAAGGATCACAAGTTGTATGCCAAGTTGACTAAGTGTGATTTCTGGTTAGAGCAAGTTGCATTTCTGGGTCATAAGATTTCTCGAGATGGATTGATGGTGGATCCGGCGAAGATTGAAGCAGTAGTCCATTGGCCCCGTCCTAGATCAGTGACAGAGATTCGGAGTTTTCTGGGATTGGCGGGATATTACCGCAGGTTTGTGCAGGATTTTTCGAAGATTTCAGCACCGCTGACTCAGTTGACTCGGAAGACGGTCCCGTATGAGTGGACAGAGAAATGTGAGCGTAGTTTCCAGATGTTGAAAGAAAAGCTCACTACGGCGCCAGTGTTGACTCTCCCGGATGGTAGTGAGGGATTCATGATTTACTCAGATGCCTCTAGAGTTGGACTAGGCTGTGTACTGATGCAGAATCAGAAGGTGATTGCCTATGGATCCAGACAGCTGAAAGAACATGAGAAGAACTATGCCACACATGACTTGGAGTTAGCAGCCATTGTATTTGCATTGAAGTTGTGGCGACATTACCTGTACGGTGTGAAGTTTGAGGTCCATTCCGATCATCACAGTCTGCAGTACCTATTTGATCAGCATGACTTGAATATGAGGCAACGAAGGTGGTTGGAGTTTATCAAAGACTACGACTTTCCGATCAAGTACCACCCAGGCAAGGGCAATGTAGTTGCAGATGCACTCAGCAGGAGGACAGACAGTCTTCAGGTGTTAGCAGGATTCTATATGCTTGTGCATGATCAGCCTGTAGAGGTTCAGATGGTAGGAGACTCGGTGACATTAGCTACTACCGTCGTGTTTCAGCCTGAGGTGATTCAGCAGATCAAGGATCGCCAGTTTGAGGACCCCCTCCTGGTGAAGTTCAGAGATCGGATTGCAGATCGACCGGATTTCAGCTTGGTGGATGGAGTTTTGTACTTCAGGAACAGATTGTGTGTTCCCGCTGTGGATGAGTTGAAAGAGAAGTTGATGACAGATGCGCACGATGCCCGATATGCGATGCACCCCGGTAGTACGAAGATGTACAGGAATTTGAAAGATAGATTCTGGTGGAACAATATGAAGCGGGAGATCGCAGGGTTCGTAGCTCGTTGTTTGACCTGTCAGAGGGTGAAAGCGGACCATCAGCGACCTCCAGGATCATTGCATCCATTGCACACTCCGCAGTGGAAGTGGGAGCACATTACGATGGATTTCGTCTCCGGTTTTCCGCCGACCAGTAGAAAGAACAATGCGATCTGGGTAATAGTGGACAGATTGACCAAGTCAGCACATTTCCTTCCGTTCAAGAAGGGGATGACATTCACGGAGATGGCTAGGAAGTTTGTTGACGAGGTAGTCAGATTGCATGGCACCCCGGTATCGATTGTGTCGGATCGAGACAGTCGTTTTGTATCTTCATTCTGGAGAGCATTTCAGGAAGCTATGGGCACGAAGCTGAGTTTTAGCACGGCATACCACCCCCAGACTGATGGACAGTCGGAGCGTACCATTCAGACGTTGGAGGATATGCTCAGAGCTAGCGTGCTGAACTTTGAGAAGGAATGGGATACGCATCTAGCATTGTGTGAGTTTGCTTACAACAACAGCTTCCATGAGAGTATTGGTATGGCACCTTATGAGGCTCTATACGGACGCAAGTGCAGGACCCCAGTGTGCTGGGAAGAAGTTGGAACTAGAAGTTTCCATGGTCCGACGATCATTGCTGAGACGACAGAGAAAGTGCAGAAAGTGATAGAGAATCTGAAGATTGCTCGCTCCAGGCAGAAGAGCTATGCGGATACTCGGAGGAGACCTTTGGCATTCCAAGTCGGAGATTGGGTGTTCCTTAAAGTTTCCCCGATGAAGGGCACAGTTCGATTTGGTCAGAAGGGTAAGTTAGCTCCGAGATATGTAGGACCGTTCGAAGTCAAGAGCCGAGTTGGAGATTTAGCTTATCGGTTGACACTTCCAGTTGAGTTCTCCGGTGTTCACGATGTGTTCCATGTGTCGATGCTCCGTAAGTATGTGCCAGATCCGAGCCATGTGAGTCGCTATGATGATATTCAGATTCAGCCTAATGCGACTTACGTTGAGCGTCCGCTTCGCATCGTTGGGACACGAGAGCAGATTCTCCGTACCAGGACTATCAGATGGGTTAAAGTGTTGTGGGAACATCATGGTCCAGATGAGGCTACTTGGGAGCTAGAGGAGCAGCTAGCGCGCCAGTACCCACATCTCTTTGCGCAGGTAGGTAGTCATTCCGAGGACGGAATGATTCCTAGTGGGGGAGGATGTAACACTCCGATCCCATTTGAGCCGGATTAGTGGCTCATTAGTATGTGTTTTGTTTTGTTTATTTCTTTTGGACTTGGTTTTGGGCCTTGAATAGGTAGTTGAGTGACCTTTGACCTGAGATAGTTAGTTCTAAGCCCTTTTTCGTAATTTTGCTTTTGTTTTGCTCACATCATATTTGCATCATATTGGTGTCAGCATATGTATTTCGTTGAGCTCGACAATTTCCGTAACTGTGTCAGATCCGTTTGGAGTCAATTGGGGAAGATGGACCTTCGTGTGACTTGAACTGTAATTAGTCTTAACTCTCCGGACTTTGACTTAACTTCCAAACATATATAAATAGAAGTTAGCTCCAGATGTCTCTCCCTCCCTTGCTCATTTCATTCCTCAACGTTGCATGCAAGGAGTCAGGAGCTCCACGTTCTTCTCCCCTCCTCTTCATTCTCTTCTTCGATCTTGTAGTGTAAGCTTGCACTTTGGTGATTGGGTTCTTCTCTCTTCTCTCTTCTCTCATCTTTGTATATTGCTTAGGTAAGTGGGTTCTTTCTAATTCTTTCTTCTTCTTCTTCTCCAATTGCTTCTCCCATTCTCTGTTGCTAGGTCTTCATCTCATGCATGTGTGATTGCTTTGATTTGTTTTGGTTTTAGTTGCTTTGGAGCTTGATTCAGTGGATTTCCAGATTTGAGGCAAGTATAAGTACAGGTTTTGATAACACATATGAGTATTGTTTGATTGCTTGGATTCATTCTCATTCTCTTTAGAGAAATGTTTTACAGCCATTTTCTAAGCTATGAGAATCAGTTGAGCTTGTTTTATTCAGTTTCTGTACAAAAATTTCGTTTCTGTAATCTTCCCGAACTCGTATTCTGTATTGTACGGCTAAGCCGTAAATTTCTACGGTTCGCTTTCCAGAGACTCGAAAATCTGAATTTGTTCTACGGCTAGGCTACGGCTAAGCCGTAATTTGTTCTACGGCTGAGCCGTAAGCTAGCCGTGACCCAACCGTACCCCAGCCGTGAATTAAATCTCTGATCAGTCGAAACTTTTCTGATATCAGTACTCCTACGGTGAGGCTACGGCTAAGCCGTGGATTGGTCTACGGCTAAGCCGTATACTGACTGTAGCTCAGCCGTGAGATGTATCAGATCAGAGGTGGAAAAGCTGACAGTTTAGCCGTGTTCTGAAGGGAACCACGGCTAAGCCGTAGTGCATATTGCGGCTACGCCGTAGGATGCCACGGCTAAGCCGTAGGTCACCCATGGCTAAACCGTAAGACCTGTTAAATATCAGTTAAACTTAGGCTAATGGTGTGACCTTGTAGGGCTCAAATACAGGTTAACCATACCCGTACACCGGCCCGATGGACTCTTTGGATCGCATGAATAATCTGTTAGGCTGTGACTTGTTCATGTGAGCGTTGATCACTGTTAAGCACCTCCCCATGGGTGTTGGTTTAAGGGACTTCGATGCACATAAGGATTATATTGCAACACTAGGATGGCAACGGTGCATCGAATAACTTAAAACTACATCAACATGCACGGTTAGTGACAGTGATGCAACTAGATTAGACTTGGTTTGTAATGAACCTTGATTCCGTATTAATCTGAGATGCATTGCATATTGTTTATGGTTTTGCCCTCTGTTCTGTTAATCTATGTTATGCATTCCTCAGTCATTTTGCTTTCGTTCTGTATATCTGTATTATTCTTCGCTCTGTACTATGTTTTGATCTATGCTATGCTTTGTATATTCTCTGGCTTTGTATATCTCTGATTTTTGGGTATTCCCTGGTGGCTCTGCCCAGAGGTTAATACGTGAGGATAAGATCCGGTCTTTGTCATCGGTGAGTCCAAAGCGGATAATCTCCCTTTCTATGGATTTGATTTGATTGGTATTGGTCTGGCTCTACTCAGCCTCAGCCCTAGGATGCCCGACGGGGTTACCTCCGGCTTAGATCTCTGTATCTCTGTATAACTGCAGTGTTGCTTTGTCTTGGGACCCCGGAACCCAGGAAACCGAGACCCGCTTGTACCTTTGGCCTGGACAGCGGTGTTCTCCTCTGCTCTGCTCTGCTCTGCTCTCTATTGGAGAGAACATGGTTAACGTAGTAGCCACTTAGTCAGTATTTCTATGTTTGATTCACATATCATGCTTTACGTCTATGCACGATTTGCTTAGCTTACTAAGATGAAATTCTGAAATCATTATTCTGTCATTTATTCAGCTTTGATACTATGAGTGTTTCATCTCTGTTACTTATATTTGCTGGATCGTTGTATTCATTCGTGTTGTCTGTGGTGTTGCAGGCACAGATACCTTGCCCAGCTCCCCGGCGGTCGAGGAGGCTGCAGGGGCGAGTGTAGAGGCACCCTCCGGTCTGGCAGAGTGGGCCTGATCACTTCTGCCAAGTGCGTGCATGCATACCAGTGGCTTTTATTTTGCGTTTTGGTTTTTGAGAGCTTGTATTTGGACTTTGGACTTTGGACTTGTATTCTGTATATTTTGTGTATATTGATTTTGGTGTGTATTCGGTTTTATCTCAGTGTACTTGTCTTTGTCTTTTCCGTTTCGTATTTGCTTTGGCTTCCGCTATTTTATTTTCCTTTGTTGCTTGCTATGATATGTACAGCTTCCGCGTACGCTTAGTTCGCACGTGTTAGATCCCTTGTGTGCGTGCATCTGGACTGGGTTTGGGTGCACGTGCACGGGAGTACGTGTGTCACCGGTTTAGCTTTTCGCTAACCCCCGAATTCTGGGCTCGGGTCGTGACACCTTCTATACCACTTCACAAGCCCAATGGTAAGTACTTGTTAGAGAGAATGAATGATTTCCAGAGGGTCTCCCAATGGCAAGTCATGCATGTTGGCATAAGAAGGGGTGTCCCGTATGCACACAAGGTAATACGAAGACACGGTAACACAATGGCACCAAACGTATTATGTATACTTCGTGTTGAATGTCCTTGGGGACTATAGGTTAGTGGAATGCATCCATATTGCTATGATATATCACCTTCAGCATAATTGTTATCAGAGTTATTTCATCTAGCAAACCGAGGCAATTCAAACCTGAGCTTCTAATGAGTGCGTGTCTGACAAGCCAGAGCTTCTACTGAGTGTGTGCTTGTTAACCAAGGGTGTAGCCGAGGTTTGAGCCTTGTAGCTCATATGTATATGCTTCATTTCACATGATATGACTAGTATGATTGAATCCGAATAAGCACCACTTAGCTTTTGCCCTTTTGGGTATATGTATGTCACCACTGCAGTAGGTTTACGGAGGGGTTGTCGACGCTCCTCGGGAAGCTAGCCTGATCCCCTAGCCACCCATACGATATGTATGCTCCCTTTTGGGAGAATAGAGCATCGTGGTTGCCAATCAATATGTATGACATTTAAGTTGTAATTCCTCACTCATGCATCATGTTCCTTGATTGTTCTTGTTAACATATTATGTTGTATTATGTCCATATGCCTTAGTACTTGCTTAACCGTCATGTTAACAGTGTTACCCTTAGTATTGCAGGTCCAGGACCCGGTCCCAACGCGGACACTGACGCGCCCTCGGAGGGTACCCCAATGGTACCTCGGGGTGTAGACGAATGGACGGATGGCGACGTCTATTACTAGCCATCCTATGGAGCGTGTGTATTCTTGGGATGTTATGTTCGGACCTTTTGTATCACACTTTTAAGTAGTACTTTTGGGTTGTAATTAAAAGACTTTAACAATTGCATGTATATATGTTTACTTATGAAGGTTAATAGACTATGAACTTCATGTGCTCTTGATAATTATTGAGTATTGTGTAGGATTTCGCTTATGATAAGTTATGTATGTACGTGTGTCAGCATAGCTCACACGTTCCTATGGAATCTCCTTTGTAGGAATTCGTGCATAATTCTTCAGGGCACGGATTTCTACGGGATTATGTATCCACACCCTGGGGGCCCACTCAAATCCCCAAATTCCCGGGATCGGGGTGTGACATATTCCATATTTACCTACTACTGTAGTTGTATGAAGAGTTGGTTTGCACTCTTAGGGTAGCTAGACGGCTTTTGGCTTGACTGCTAGTGATTTCCCACCGTATGATATTATCTTTCTTTAGAGAGAAAATGGCCCTGTGGATGCTTACTAGTAGTTATTGTGTCTCATTTATGATTCTTTATTTATGCTTACACATATGCACAATATGCCTAGTTTACGTTGTTGTTCTCTTTCAATTAATATATCTTTAAATCAAATTCTTACAACATAATTAGTCTTATATACTCTTATATTTGTTTAACCATCGTGTTAAGAGTGCTACCCTTTATGTTACAAGTATAGAATCGAATGCCGACACGGCAGTCGATGAGACCCTGAAGGGAATCCCAACTGTAACTCGGGGTGTTGATGAGTGGAATGAGGATGACATCTACTACTAGTCATCTTACATTGTGCGTCATGGGATTTGTTTTTGGTTACTTAGGGAGTAGCCATGGTTTAGCTGGTGGATAGATAATACCATCATCATCATGCTATTTTTGGAGTCTGAGATTGATGAACATGTCATTTTGAATTTGTGAATATGTTTATGTATCTTTTTATCATATACATGTTGATAGACTACTTATGAAATCTTGGTCTAAGTTAATGAATGAATTTCTTTCTAAGTGTCTGATCGCGCTCAAAAATAATGTGAAATGCAATGGAATCGTATCCAACCTTCACACATTTAAGTGCAAAGAAGAATGAGAAAATAACTACTATTCATCATTAAATTCCCTTCAATTACATGGGTTCAATGCTTTGTCCTTAGGGGTCGTTTGTCTTTTTCGCATGAGATGTGTAACTACAATTTACATATGTAAACTTCACATATGTAAACTTTACACACGTGTTTCAATTTACATCGTTTGGCTATCAATGTCATTTTCATATCAATTACACATGTAATTCATTTTACCACGTTTGTTTGAATTACATGTGAAAATGTCAGAAATTCATTTTGAATTACAGAATCTATGTTTATACACAAATGTTATTCTTATTCCCAAAAGTCCCTTCTCTTCCTATTACAAAGAAGTGCATCCATGAATTTAACTTATTTCAAAATATAAAAGAATAAATTCATTTTATATTTCAATTCCATGCAAATAAACAAACTGATCCCATAAAGTTCAATGATATTCTCATTTTTCAAAATCATGGAAAACCTATGTCCACCCATACAAAATATACATTTCAAAAAATGATTTACATCAACCTATACAAAATATATACAATTCAAAAAAATTTTCAAAGTACCCATACAAAATAGACTCCCATCATAAATCCAAAATGAAAATTTCTCCATTTGCAAAAAAAGTGAGAGAATTTCTATAATTCAATTCATTGAGCTCTCCTATTAGCATTTGCCCCCCACATCTCTATTGCTATTGCATCTCGTAGGCGATAAGCATATTGACTATCAGATTCTTCATTAATCACTTCATGTTGATGATCATCACTATCTTCCACATCAGAAAATATTCGTTCATGACGATGACACTTGTAGAATTCATCCCCACTTGGGTTTTTCATCATAATAAAATTGTGTAAGATAGCACATGCATTTACAATCTTGACTTGTGACTTGATAGGATAATTACGAGGTATATGTGCCAAAATTGGAAATCGTTCCTTCTACAATCCAAATGTTCTTTCAATAACTTTTCGCAATTTCGCATGTCGAAGATTAAATAGCTCACTAGGAGTCCTAGGAGCTAATGCTTGAGATCCAAATTCCTTCAGATGATATCGTGTCCCACGATATGGTCCAATGAAACCTCGCCTATGACCATAACCATCATCAACAAGAAAATATTTTCCTATAATGATTAAATTTGACAAGTATCAAAATATTGTAATTTCTTTAACTAGTAGACAAAAATTAATATTATTTCTTAATGTAAATATTTACCTTTTGAACTTGAAGATTATGGGCTCCCCTATTTTGTATAACATCGGAAAGAACTTTTTGATCATTAGTTGATCCTTCAAATCTGGCACATACAAATTGAAACATTATGTCAAAACCAACAATTGCCATTACATTTTGTGCAATAAAACCTTTTCTGCATCGATACCGTTGATGATCTTTAACTGATACCCATGCTGGAATGTAAGTACCATCAATGACACCAACACAATCCTATCCCAATAATAATTTAAACATGACTCATCAATAACAATTTGGTTAAAAAATAAACAAATAAAATAAAATCAATTTGAACATACATCTTAAAAACTAAAAAGTGCTAAATTTAAAATATTCCATTTACCTTGAAAAAGGGATAAAATACTGGGTTCATTGCAATCTGTGTTGGAGTAGGAGTTTCTGGTCCAGGAAGTTTAATATAATCAGGACAAATATAAAGAAGTGCGTCTAGAACAGCATTGAAATACTTGCTAATTGTTTGGCCTAAATGCTGAAATTGAATTTGCATTACTCGATTCCTCTGACTATGCCCTATAGTAGCTAGAAAGATGGTCACATGTTCTTCTATAGAAACTCTTCTAGTTCCACTCAGTAGCCCTTCTCTTTTTCATAAGTCACATAATTCTAAAAATAAATCAGTCCTCATGCGTAGTAAATCATATGAATTACGGGGATTACTCCTAATGAGGTACTGAGTGAACTCATGGCTAGACAAAGACAACTCATGTACTCGCTTTCTCTTTTTGTCCATCTTCCATCTACATTGATGTTCCCATAAAAGTAAAACTGTAATCATTGTCATTGCTACTACATGTAAAAATATAATCTTCATCTTTGTATCCATTACTTTTGCACTATTTAATAAATAATTGAAAAATATTAGAATAAGGAACTAATTTTGCATAACAAGACGATTTATAATATGAATTCTCAAAATAAAACATGAAGTCCATCATAAACATATACCAAGAAAATATATAGAATGTCATCTCAAAATAAAACATGAAGTCCATCATAAACATATACCAAGACAATATATAGAATGTCATCTTGAAATAAAACATGAAGTCCATCATAAACATATACCAAGACAATATATAGAATGTAATCTCAAAATAAAACAAAACAAGAATTCAAAAGCAAGTCCCCAAAGAGATATTTTTTCAACAACCAACAGTCCTATATAGAGCCGCTTAACTCTGCCATAAGCCACGCACGACATCGATCCTTTGTTGAAAACGTAAGAAATTGACTGGCCACTTGTGGATCCTTAAGTAGTCTGAGAGCCCTCACTTCTAAAGTATGGTCTAAATCTAACTCTTCAATAGCAGCAACTATATCAGCTTGGATTGGCCCTGATTGAGTCATCTTATCAGTAAGGTGGATCAAAGTAGTGTTTATGTCCTTGATTGCATGTGCAAGATCATATTCGCTTTTAGTTTCATCCTGCACATTGCGCCGAGAAGTAGCTGTTGAGCATTTCTTGGCACGAGGTGCTTCAGAGACACCCTCATCCCTCTTATCAGAGCTACTTGATTCTACTGCTACATCTTGGAGGGATGCTTGTGGGGTTTCCATCAGATGTGGTGGACGTTGGTTAGTCAACATCACATCTCTTCCATCAGCAATTGAATCTCCATATATAATAGCAAACTTTTCATAGTTGACCACACTTCTTCCTCGGTACATTCCAAATCTAGGATGTGCCTGAATTAATCAAATGAGAACAAAGTACTGAAATAATTATTGAGTTAACAATGATAGAATTAACATTACATTAATAATTACTCACCTTGATATAATCATCCCACACTTGGTCACTTGCTGTAACCCTTTTTGTAGTGTCATCCCAACCAAAGCCACTTAATCCCATTAGAGTCTTGATACAATTGTAATGACTCTTTATCGTTCTTAGTCGATTTCTAATTTTTTCCTTATCATATTCCACTCCATACTTTTCTTTCATCTTTCTTTCAATCTCTCTCCAGCCTTCTGTAGTCCAACTATTTTCATCCTTTCGCCCGAGATGAATTTGTTCTATCAATATATCAGCTAATTGATCATCTATATTATCTGACCATGTTGTATTCCTTTTTTCCCTCTTACCACGCCTTCTTTCAGAAGATGAACCAATATCAATACATTCAATATCTCCATCACATTTTTCATTCTCCATTTCTATATAACATGAAGAAATTATTAAAATTTTGATAAGATTCATTTGCCGTAATGTCAACAATAGATGATGAAAAGAAGGAAGCAAGTTAGTTAAATATAAAAACAATAACTGTGATATTTACATAGTTAAGTATGATCATCTACAATTTCATTTGGATTAGGCCAAACATCACTGTAATCCACCCTTGACAGAATTTACAAATTCAGGCATTCTGGGAGGCATTAATGGAACTACAGATCTCCCCACTTCTACTTTGTGCCATATGAAAGTTAGGCTTGTTCATCTTCTTCCTTTGCACTCCTCCAACATATTTGCTATTTTTCTTTCTCTTTTCCTATTCTGCCGTTGCATGTGTTTTTTTTTTTTTTTTTTTTTTTTTTTTTTGCCTAGTTGTTTTGGTGGAATGGTAAGAAGAAGGTCATTGGAAGAGAGTGAATGTGTGCGTAAAATGCATAATAAATATACAAAGATTCCATTGAAAATTTCGAATGATGAAACAGAAATTATCCAATCTCAGGCAGGAATTCTTTCTTTCCAATAATCTAGCGAAGTTCTGAACGAGTCCTTCCCACATCCCCCGTCCATTTGGCAACTTGAAATATGTTGAGTTTGGCTTAAACAGGGGAAATGGCTGACTGATTGAAAGGGGAAAAGAGAGAGCAGAGGGGTAAAAGGAGGAACGAAACAGAGAGAGAGAGAAGGGGAAATGGATGAGATGGGATCGATGGTTGAAAGGATGGACAGAGAGGAGCAGAAAGGGAGAAGAGGGGGCATAGCAGGAACGAGAGAGAAGATGAGAGAGAGAGACAGGGAACGAGAAGGCTGGAGAGGTGAAATGGGTTCCGTCATTGAGAGGGGGAAAAAAGAGGATCAAAGAGGGAGAAGAGGGGGAAAAGAGGGAAGAAGAGAAAGACAGAGATTGGGGGGTGCAGGCTGTGATGGGCTTCTGGGGGGTTTGGGCGATCACTCCTCCAATTGAATGGGTTTTGCTATTGAGAGGGGGAAAAAAAGAGGATCAGAGAGGGAGAAGACGGGGAAAAGAGGGAAAAAGAGAAAGACCGAGACTGGTGGGTGCCAGCTGTGATGGGGTTGTGAGGGTTTGGTGATCAAGTTGAAATTGACGGTTGTGATGGGGTGGGCCACTTGCAGTGTGAGGGCGATCATGTTGAAATCAAGCTTGGGCTGTAGGGAAAAAAAGGAAGCAGAGATGGAGAGAGGTCGATCACGAAGAAGAAGGAGAGTGACAGAAACAGGGAAAGAGAGAAGAAGAGGGAAGGAAGGAGGGCGAAAGAAAGAGTGTCTGCAAGAGATGGTGTCATACCTGCTCCACGATTGTCTCCTTCTGCAGTTGCCGGTCTTGGAAGCTTGCTGCTGCAGGTTGCTAGGGAGGGAGATGACGAGCTGGGGGAATTCGTCGCTGAACTGAACGAGAGGGCTCCTCTTTCCTCAAAGACGTTATACAAATACCATTCCTGTTGGGCGAGTGGGTTTCGAACGCGTCCCCTATGCTTGACGGAATGCGTTTTGGAAAAACCGTCCGCTTTTTTGAGGTGAATCCATTTCACATGCTTTTGAGGTGGGTAACATTTTCCCATCACATGAGATGGGAAAGTTGCTATGTAAAAATGGCCCCCTTTTCACATGAAATTCACATGTAATTTACACAGCTGATGTGTAAATCTATAAAAACAAACATGAACATGTGTAACTGTTACATGGGTAAGTCAATTACATATGTAAGTCACACTAAACAAACAACCCCTTAGGGATACAAGTTCTTTACAAGTTTTGAAAAATTATAACCCCTCCCTTTAGTCTTAAATGTGATCTAAACTAAGAAAATTAAGAAAATTACTTAAAAAGTGGATGAAAATGAAAAAAAAAAAAGAAAAAGAACTATGAAGTGGTAACCGTGGCTCACGGTCACTAACAACCAGTGGCCATTTTAGCCACTGTTGATCTCTATTTCATCCTGGTTTGCCACTGTAGTACTTTTAAAGTGCTGGAATACATATTTTTTACTTTAGGAGCATTAAATGATAACCAAGAGTGATAAATTTGACCATAGAATTGCCTATGATTTTTGGTAATCACCACTTCTTTGTTATAGATCACTTTTGTGAAAATCTGGAAAAGGTGCTTTATACAAGCATATGAGTCCAAAGTTATGTCATTCTGATCCTATGGTTTTCAAGGAACAAAATGAAACCTAAAAAGGCTTGTTCACAACTTTAGAAATAGCCTGAAGCCCCTCAAGTGGGAGAACCAAAGAAAATAGGTTCATCCCACTGAATTTCTTTGATGTTTGGTAACCTTAAAGTTCAATCCATAGTCATTTAGTAAGACGTATCTCCTTCTTCTAAACCATCTATCACCTTAAGTCTATGAGAGGAAGAAGAAAAGTAAAGTTGGATGCTTGTGGTGCCTTGGGAACTTGGAGATCTTTCCTTGGAACGTAGTTAGAACCTCTTGAACCTTTTGAACTTCAAACCCCTTGTTCAGAGCCTAAGTATGGTTTTTGTAACTTTCAAAGGGAGTTGGGATGGTTCTTGGCAGTTGTGGAGGAGTTATATTCCGAAATAAAGCAAAATATCTCCCATAAACTACCCTAACTCCTTTATAGGGGTCCATGACCGTGGTCACGGTCACAGACAAGCCTATTTTTAGGTTTTTTTGCATATGTGACCCGTTTTCATCAACTTGGGGCCCAAACAATGCCCAATCTTCACAAAAAATGGAGGGATGTTTTCTAACAAAATTTTAAGTGTGTCATAGAAATTCAAATATGTTTTGACTTTTTAAAGTTAGTTAACCCTCCCTGTGATATTTTATGAAAATGGGCCCTTATTTCAGCTATTTGAGGCCCAAATGACTTCGGATTAAGTTGAAACTTGAAAGGACTGATGTCAGGAGCATCTTGAAGTGTACATCAAAATTTCAAATGGTTTAAATTTGTGGAAGTAGGATTTTGACTAATGGTCCACTTTTCCATGTTCTCAGTCAATTCCTCTTGCATTGCTGGGAGTTAGTTTGTTTTCTACCCAATTGATGTTCAATTGATTTGAAACTTTGAGGCACTGACCTTGAACATATTTTGAGTCTTTGATCCAAATTTCATCAGCTTTAGCCACCCAGAGTAGGATTTTGGTCAATGACACCATGGCTCGCCTTTGACTTCTAAGCTGACATGTAGTTAAAGTAAGGTCAGATGAAATCCCCTTGGCTTGAAAATTTGTACAATCATTTCTGAACATGACTTGAAGATCAAATGACATCAACTTTACTCACTTGGAAGCAGGACTTTGGTTAGTGATCCCATGGCCTGGGGGTCATTGACTCTAAGTTGACATGCTTGTTGGACTTTGGGTCAAATGGCACCCATGTAACTTAAGATTTGGTAGGGCTATTCCTGAATATAATTTGAGCTTTCTTTAGCAGTTTCGACTGATTTTGACATGTGGAAGTGTCAGTTGTCACAATGACCAGAAGGGCCTGGCAAATAGTTATTGAAGCTTGAGTTTGAGCTGGAATGAAACCCAAATGCTTTGAAACTTTGAAGCATTATTTCTAACCATGTTTTGGAGTTGTGAAGTGATTTTTAGTTATTTTGGTAACCTAGAAGCTTGAGTGTGTTCAGCCTTTAGGTTTTCAGTCAATGAACTTAGAATTTGGTGTTTGGTGAGTTGAGTGACCAAATGAAGTCCAATAACTCTAAAATTTGAATTGTTGCACTTTGAGCTCATCTAAAATCTTCTGAATTAGTTCAACTTTGAACATCTAGATGGCATCATACAACCGTAGCGTTTATATACCTCTGAGCTTGGAATTTGCTTGTGAAGTCTTCACCGCAACATTTGTGATTTTTTACGGGCCAACAGTGTCTATGGCAATTACAGTGTACTTCATAGGTTTCCACTTTGTTGTATAATTAATTCATGTGTGTTTTGTGGATCTTCCTCACATATACTTGTGGTATCACCCTTTTAGCAATTTGTATGTATCTTAACATGGCCAGATTGCCACGGGTTACATGTGCCATGCCTCAGGATCCACGTTAATCCCTAATTCTCAGGTTTAGGGTGTGACAACTTCTTATTGCAACACCCATAACGTGATATCGGAAACCAACTGGAAAATCAAGAGGAAATGAGTGACAGTTCTACATTCTTTCTTGCTAGCATTTATTTACCATTGGGCCAACTTATTCGAGGTGGGGTGCCTATTCAAAGTCCTACATGGTCCTTAAACAAGCCTAATGTCCTATATGTAAGATTAACTTAAGACATCTCCAATAAGACTTGAGAAATAGTTAGAACAATCCCCAATTGACCCCTATTTTAAATAAAGGAATAAAGTTCTTGATTAGAAATATGGGTACCTGATCTATCGAACCCTTGTTTGATCGATCGGACACCATCCGAAGCCCAATTCGATGGATTGGGCTTTTGTACAATTGATCAAGCCTGGAGCCAATTGGCTCAGACCAGCTCCTATCTCTTTGGCATTCCTGCACCATAATCATTATTTTAACTCCTCTAACATCTACTATACACTCCTCTACAACCACATTGGGCTAATTTTTTCCAACCACAACCATCATCCATCAACCAATATCTAAACCCATTTCATGATTTAGATTTAGAAATAGAAAGAGAGAGAGTTGTGAATGGGCATTGCACATAGAACTCATTAAGACTCAATAAAATCTAATATACTTGTAGCAATTACATGCACTTAAACTTGCCTAAACTCAAAGCTTTACCCACTACTCAAATCTTCTTGGCTCCTTTGGTGAGGGAACCCCAAAATACCAATCCTAAGACATGCAAATGCAATAAGAAGATGGAGATGAGATGCATGCTATAAATTTGTGCTCTCTTTATCCAAATGAGGCTAAAAGTTGTTGTAAGGAGAAGGGTTTCTTACCTTATAGAACTATAGAGAAGAAAAGGAAATGGAATTGTGGATTTTCAATGAAGAAGATTCTCCACTTCAATAGGGTATGCAAGACCCCTAAAGCTTTAGTTGATGAGAAAGGAAGACAAGAAAAGGAGCAGAAGATGGATACTCCAATAGAAATTTGAGAATAAGAAGGAATGTTCAAATGAGCATTTTTGGTTGTTTTAAGTTTAAATTCTAGAAATTACAAACAAGTCCAGATTTGTTTATGGAATTTACAATTTGAGTGAAGTGGACTCTAGTTGGGCCAAGATGGAACTGAATTGAGCCGGGCTAAATATAAAAGATGACCCACATGTTGAAAAACATATGATACAATTAGAATGATGCCAATATAATGTAAAACAATAAAATCTAAATTACAAAAAAGTCTTTGACTACCAAAGTTAGGTTCAAACCTAACCCTACTGCCTATCCATAATCCAACCCAAGAGAGTTTGGATTAAATTAGCATAGTTAAGTATCAATTAAAGTAAAACAAGATTAATTAAATTTAACTATGATTCATTCGGGTTTTGACCCACCTATGAATGACATCCTTTCATATCCAGATGTATTGCCTATCATGAGTTCTGGAATAGGTAGCAGGAAGTTGTCTTTTGACATGCCTTGTTTAGGTCTTTGAAATCGATGCAGACTCTAATCTAACCATTTTTTCTTTTAACTAGGACTATGTTTGCTAACCAATCTGGATGTTTCTCTTCACGGATGAAGTTTACATCCTTAAGCTTTTGGACTTCTTTTTGGTTTTATCCATTTTGGCAGGCCTATTCTGCCTTTGACTTTATTTACAAGCTCTATATCTAGAGTGATGTTTAGCCTATGACTTGCTATTTTGGGTCTAGTCTAGGCATTTTTACATAGGTCCACATAAAACAATCCATAAACTCACACAAGAAGCTAATATACTCTATAAGCTCTTTTCCTTTTATTTTCAAACTTACTAATGGGGCGAGGATTTTTTAAGGTCCCTAAATTGATTTCTGGAACCTAAACATCAGTTGGGGATTAGGATAAGGTTCTTCCACATTGTTTTTAGAATCTTCGAACTCTGTGAATCCCTTTGGGATGTCATTTCTAGCTTGAGCCAGGACTTTATCCCTTTTCAAGGATTTACTATTATTGGCCATTTGGCTTTTAAATTTAGTAGAGGATGATCCCACCGTCCTTGACTTTTGTTCCTTCTTCTTTGGTTTGGGGCCTTGTTGCCTGTTGAGAAGTACTATCACCATTGTTGTCTTCTTCATTGTGCTGAAAGGAAGCCCAATCATCTGGTTCATAAGGCGAGACTGTTTCTTCGGAATTAACTGTCTCATATCCATTCAAAGACGCAACAGCCTCTTCTTTGAAATCAGGGGTTTCTATGCAGATGTTGTTGTAAGGAAAATATCCCAAGACGTATGTATAAGTATCAATGTGGCCTTTGTATTTGTACTCATCATGTTGTTCAGATGTCATGTCATCATAGGGATTGAAAGACCCTTTTAGTTCCCTAGTCTAGCTAGTTTTCTTAAATCATATCCCATCTTCTTCATTATTTGATAGGAATACCAGTTGTAGAGGTCAAACATTACTCGTCCTTTATTTGTAATTTCTTCGAAGGAATGCGCAAAAGTGTGATCATCTGATAGGGAGAAAATGATTGAGTGCAAAACGTGTAGGGCTAACCCAACCACTAAAAGTGACCCTCGAGCATTGTATAGAGGGGCCAGAACAGTCCATGGATACAGAGGTAGAATCTAGTTTGATGGTTCCTTTTCTACAAATTCATCTATGTCTTATTATGATTCAGTGTTGGACTTATATGTAACAGACACAACAAACATCAAGTAGCACCCTTTCAATCTTCTAATCGGATGGTTAGGACTCCTTTCAATGTT
Organism: Sextonia rubra; assembly: GCA_037013555.1. Lineage (NCBI taxonomy): Eukaryota > Viridiplantae > Streptophyta > Magnoliopsida > Laurales > Lauraceae > Sextonia > Sextonia rubra. The sequence goes on from JASUAD010000001.1 coordinate 76,034,501, forward strand.
TGTAGCTATTGAGGGTAGTTCTTTATATAACTAGAAGTCCATATCTATCATAGCCTTTCGAATATACATCTAAAGTCCTTACTAATAAAGGCCATGCAAGTTCTTTGCAAAGTGCCACGACACATTGACTGACCAATTCCTTCCACCTATTGAAAATTCGTGGAGATGATTCTCCTTTCTCTTGTTTTACTAAGAGTAACATAACCAGGCTAACTATCTACCCTATTCTCCTCTGCTTACCTTATAATCAATATGATAAATTAGAAAGCTTGGTTGAAGAAGATTTCTTTCTACCCTTATAGCGATTTTGGCTAACTGGTTAAAGGTTTCGAATTTCATTCCACTCATCCTAGAACAAATACACTTTGGAGTCCGTGCCAACACAAAGTATGACCAACTTGCTTTGACAGGGGAGCTTCACACCTTTCAGAAATCCCCATCCATGGGTTGATGAAGTCAAACACTAGCTCATTATTTTCCTGTTTGGCTCTAGTTATTTGAGTGATGGATATTGGCTTCTGTGATGTTACCACCATGATTGACTTGTTATGTTTTTTGGTTGGATATGAAGGTCTGATCTGGAAAAGCCTTTATTGGGATGACCAATAGGATATCCTTATCTTTTTTTTTTATCACAATTGGTTGTTTTATGAATTTGACTCCTTGGGTTTTTATTTTCTTTCTTTGACTCCTTGGGTTTTTATTTTCTTTCTTTTGAGTGCCTATTGATTCTTCTATCAGAAGCACTTTTCTTTTATTTTTCTTGAATTTTGAATCTTCAAACTCCTCTTTATACATGGTTGCATTTGTAAAGTATACTTCCTTTCCTTTGAAGGGTTACTTGTCTACAAAGATGCAGTGTATTTGCCATTGTCATAATATACTTATGGCATTGACGTAATGTAGAAGGAATGATAGAGTAGTATGTAGCCATCATCTTCCTAGTAAGAAGTTGTAATAGGCTCTAGTCTTGATGACGTGTAGCGTGGCTTCAGGTTTTAGGTCTGCTAATTAGAACTTGATGTAGATTTTTCCGATTGAGTTTTGTACTTCCACATCATATCCATGTATTGATGTCTTTGTGCTAGACAACTTGCTAGTTGGGATGCCCAATTCTTGTAAAGTTGTATGGTGATGACGTTGAGTGTTGACCCAGGATGGAGTTTCACTCTTGGCATTGGTATTTTTTTCACATATGTTGTGAAGTAAAGGGGCCAGATATGCATAGTTTCACCCAATAGTAAGTCTTCTTTTACAAAGAAGACCGTTGCCTTAGCCGTATTCTAGATGGAAAGGCATTCCTGGCATCCTTTTGGTTTCTCAACCTTTTAACTTTGATATTCTTTTTCAATCTGATGGACCTTCTCTACATGAGCTTGGTTCTCTTGATTAAGTGCTTGTAGTTCCCATATTAAGTTGTCGTGGGTCTCTTTTGACATTTGTAGTAAGTGAAGGATACGCAAGCACGCTAGGATATGCTTCAAATGTTCTACAACATCATACCTGAATGTGCTTAGCGTCTTATTATTATTTTCAAGTGCATTTACATTGGTGCCCCCATGTGTGGGCTTTACATAAGAAGTAGAAGACTGACAGTAGTTAGTCTTGTAGTTTCTCCATGACTGGGTCCCTTTTTCTATGGCGGGACTTTCTTCCATTTTTTAAGTCCTTCAAGTTGTGAAGACTTTTTCTACTTTCAGCAGACTTGAATTAGCCTTTCATTCCTTGTATCTTAAGAGTTTGAGGGTAAGCAACAGCTAGCCACCATCAAGCTTGGTGCTATTTGGCACTTCTTCCTCAGTATCTGAGTCTTGAAGCTGGCTATTGAGGTGAACTTGGTTGAATTGCTGATTTTGCCAATTGATTAGGTGAGGATCGACATTTCTTTGTGGTGAGGCTTCTATCGTTACCCTTTGTTTAACAGGCCAATCATTTTTTGTTAGTGCATTACAGTCATATAAGGACATAGTTACCTCTACCATTTTGAGGTAGAAGATGTCATCTTCATTTAAGACTTCATCATACATGTATTCTTCATCCTTTGGGTCATCCCATGATGGTAGACTCCTCTTGTCTTCATTTTCAGAATCTAAGGGATAGTTAACCCAAGATATCTAATTGCAACTAAAGACTCGTGGGTCTTCTTCATTGTTGTCATGGATTGGAATTATGAAATCTGCCAGTGTAAAGGGCTTCCTAGCAACCGTGGAAAAAAATTCCTTTTCTGTAGCCTTTTAAGCTTTTGTAGTCACTAGAGGTGTTTATACCTCATGGACCACCATTCTAGTAATTTTTTTTTGTTTTGTTGTTTGTTTTTGTTTTGTTTTTTTTTTTTTTTTTGTTGCCTTTCTTTTTTTCTTTCAAAGATGACTTTCTAACCAATTCCCAATCTTCATTATTAGCCAGATAAAGATGGACCAATGTTCTTCTCTGGAGTTGGTTTTGATGGTTATTAGGCCATTTTCATGCTAGACTTAATTTATGACTTGGAGTTCTACTGTTTTTTGTGCCACAGGTTCGAATTGCTCAAAGGATATCATATTGACATGTGCTGGATCATATTTTTGGTTAAGGTGATAATTTCATTCTTCCATATTTCATTGATTTTTTCCTTGTGGATAAAACAATCCTTCAAGGGGTGTGAGACAAATCTGTGATATGCATAGCAGTTAGGATCATCAACCCACCTTTCTTGATTTGGCTTTTCAGAGGGAAAGTGATTTGGTCTTCAAGCCACCATCATGGCACAGATCTCAAGTTTGAGACCATCCATGTACATAGCCATCGCTGGTTCTTATGATGGTGGTTCCATGCATCTGCCCTCCACGTGTTGATGATTGGGCAAACTCATCATCCTCCTACTTGGTGTTTCTAAGGAAGCTAAGAGTTACTACTTGATCTTCTTTTTGAAAGTGTAGTAGCAATTTTTCTTCTAGTATAATGAATGAGGTGAGAGTGTAATTAGGCAGTTGTCTAGAGCAGTCAAAGGCGATCCCTTCGATGGTACCTATGCATAGGCGGATCTTCAAGGCATCTATGTTCAGTAAACACACAAGTAGGGACTTAAACTACATCAAATGCTAATGTGCGGATCCTTTCCTTACATAAGCTTTGAAAGTAGGTTGCTTATAATGTTTAGGAAATGGGACATGGTAGAACTATGAGGATATTTAAGCAACATCCCCTTTTTCTTTAGTCAGTTTTCTCCTTCCAATTTGGGCATAATTTTGGTGATCTCTTTGTATGTCATTGGTTTGTTAGGGTGAATTTTTCGGCTACCATTGGAGGAGTGGTCACCTAAAGTTCCTACTTTTGGCGTTTTTCCTATCAATGCCTTGATTTGGGTCATAATCTGGATCTTTGCTTTTGCAGGCTACACTTTTGGATGACTTGCATTGGGGGGTGGAGTTGTCTTACGCCGTTGTCCATTTTAACAGGACTTGTAGTTGAGCAGTAGTCTAGTCAATCTGCTTCCTAACCAAACGATTAAGGTTAACCTCCTCATCTTCATCATTGTTGCAGGCTTTTTATTTTCTTCTGCATTTTCTAGATTTGTCCCACTTCATTCGACCATAAAGACAGACAAAAAACTGGTGTGGTTCAGTTGAGGAGAAGGTATGGGAAGTGATGTTTTCATCTACACTAGTACCATTGCCCAAGCTGTAGTTTATTTGGACATAGCCTTCTGAAGTTTCCTCTAAGATAGAGGGTGGCTGGGAGGGCCCAATTTGGACCATATTGACTAGTGCAATGTTTGGGTCAATTTCATTTACAATCCATTTCTGGACCACATTGAGAGGTGGATAGGGCGCCGCTAATTCAACGCCTATGTCGTTTAACTGGAATTTAGCCAACATAGGTCTTTTCCCCTTTGACAATGATAGAATCTCGATAGTTGTTGCTTTGTTTTGCTGATTCCTTTTGCACTATGCTCAGCTTTTGTGCTGAGTGTCTGGGTTAGTCTTTTGGGACTTAGGAATTGTCTTTTTTTAGGCTAAAGGGTAGAAGGAGTTGCGCTTAAGCTTTTTTAAGCTTGGTCAATTTATGGAATTCCTGGGCTCTTCTGAGGTTTGGGAGACCAAGTGTTGCATCCAAGCACCGTAGACTCTTGTCGGACCCTTTTTTGTCACCATGTCTTCTTCTAGGTGAATTGGTCTGTTCTGGCCCTACTTGCCTCCTTGGAGATGCGAAGACTAGTTCAGGAGCTGCTTTGTTGTGCAGGCATACTTCTCTTGGCCATTTGTTTTTTCGGCTGGAGATGAACTACGAAGGGGTTGTGGCTATATTTAGAGACCTAGGGTGAAGTCTTTGGCCCGTCTTCTTTGGAACATTGGTTTTTGACAATGCCATGCCGGTTACAGATGACGTAGGTCCTTGAGAAACTGGGACTTTGGCTGAGCTAGTGGCTGGGACCTGGGTTGCATCAGTAGCTGGTATCTTGGTCACATTGGTAGTGAATTGAGTGGGTCTGATTGATGTAGACTGGGCACGGGTGAAGGAGCGTCGGAATGAGCGCTCTTTTGCCTCATCGAAGATAATCATGAAAGTCACCATTAGTTCTGCATTAGCTAAGTCTTTGAGCATTTCCCATTTCTTTTTGTTCCAATCCATCTGCATCTTTTAAGCAAAAAGAATGGTCTCGTAGTGGGAAGAGGATGGGTTGGGTCCAACTTTGTTCAGCTGAAGTATAAAAATATAACATAATCGGCCTAAACTAGTCATATGAACTCTGTCTATTTGAAAAACTACAGCAAATCAATGTTCACCACACCATTTAGATGGATGATATTACTTCTTACTTTCTCTTTTTCCAACCCTCTTCACATCTTTCGATGTGAAATGATAGGTCCTAAAGTGGGAAAGAAAGGTCAAATACGACATAGTTAAGCTGAAGTATAACAATTAGCGCAGCTAGTTTCAAATAGCCCCATGGAACATGTTTGCTCCAATGACTACAATGAATCAGTGTTCACTATGCCTCTTGGTCAAACTTTGAGGTGGTTCGTAGACACCTAAGTGGATTGCATCAAAATTTGCAAATTTGAGGGAAAATCCCATTTTTCTGGGAGGATAGTCGACGATGCATGAGTCGGCTAGCCTCCATGTAGAGATTTTCTTTTAAGTGTTGATCAAACTAGAACTTTTAATTGGCTTGTAATATTTTTCCAACAGACGGTGCCAATCTTTTCTATTCGCCCTTTTTGGATGAACTAAGAAAAGACATGGTCTAAAAAGAAAACAAATGTCAAACTTTTGATTTTTTCAATTCAAAGTTTATATTTCTAGGTTATTTTATGTTCTTACCTCCCAAGTGCAAGTTGTTTACATATATTTTTTTTATCATAGAGCCCCCCCTCTCCCCCGTTCGGTCTCAGATATCAACACTTAAGAAAAAGGAGTACACAAAATAATATAAAAAAAAGCAAAGGAAACTGATCCAAGATGTATTGAATGCACATTGCCTTTTTGTATTTAAGTTTATCGAGTAGTCTTCGTAACCTATCACTCATCTTCCTTAGATATAGAGCTTCCAAGGGGAGTTTAGAATGGAGGTTCTATGATCATGGTTGCTCCAAATGGTTCATTTATCACATTATACCAATGGGTTGGCCATAGTTTTGCCCGTATCACCTTCAACTCCTAGGTGGAGGAAACATAGAAAGTTTTGAAAGACTCATCTTCTTCAGAGATCCTTTTAGTGCAATGCACTATCCTTTTGATTATTTTCAGAAGCTCAAGTACCTTGTTATTGATGTTGAAGGTTGGAACTTAAAGAAGTTGATGCGTCAAAGTCTTCTCGAAGAGAATCCAAAGAGTCATGAATGCATTATGGCTGTGTTGCATGCATCGTGTGCTGCTAATTGTGTTGTGTATATTAAAATGGGCACCATGGGGGGTATTTATAGCCTCCAAGATTATCCAGTCATTTGTGGCAAGGAGAAGACTGAGCAAAATTAATTTACAAGGGGTAGGTAGCTGAACATGCATTTGTATGGGCAGCTATCCTCCACAGTCAACTTTGTGGGGTTGTAGCCGGTTCTTCGTCCTTGGATCATGCCAATCATCTTGAAATCAGCTCAGAATGATTTGACCAGATCTCACATGGCTGCTTAATTAGCTGTCAAAACATATAACTGTCAGTAGCCACTTCTTCCATCGGCTAGTGTGCCATCGGGCACTGTTTTGCTTAGTCGGCTAGTGCATATTTGACCACTGTTTTGTTCAATTCACTAGTGTATTGTCTTTTACTTTTGAAGTGTTTTGACTTATTTTCTTCTTTGAACTTCAAGGTGTCTTTTTAGGCTTTGTCCTTGAGTTATTTGTGCTTTTGTTTTTGTTGATCTTAAGTTATGTTTGAGTCTTGACTTAACTTTTGATTTGTTGAATTTCTTCTAGATTCCTTCCGAATGTTTTTGCATGTCAACAACTTGCATGGGACATTTGCACATTACAGTGGTGATCGTCAACGTATTACAATGATTCGATTAAGTTCTTTTCGACCTTAAAATACAGTTTAGAGGCTTCAAAAGCATCAAGGATGGAATTATATCTAACTGCAGGAGCTTGGATGTCGAAAGTAGTGAAACGGAATCTTGGAAGAAGTGTAGGAGTCCATCTGCAGGGAACCTTGGATGTCGAGAGTAGTAAAATGGAATCTTGGAAGAAGTGTAGGAGTCTATAACTGTAAGAATCGGTCATGGGTCTTCACTTTCTTAATTTTGTAATGCTTTCTACATAATTTTCTGTAGTGTTTTATAATTTTAAACCACATTTAAGACCAGTGGGGGAGGTTATATTTAAAATCTTAAATAGCCCACATCCTTGAGGTCAGAGCCAATGAACCCATGTTAATTCAGGAGATGAATGAATATCAGCAGTTTATTTCCATTTTTCTGTATTGTTAAAATTATAGGGCAGATTTATATCATCTCGAAAATTTTCAACGATTAGAAAATTGGCGCCATCTATGGGAAATATTAGGTCTCTAATTTGTGGTTAAATTGATGTACATAGGAAATATAGGAAGCTCCATGAAAGAAATTATACAGCCTTAACCGTCAAAAAACTATCTTGTGTATTATGAGGTTTCTAGGAGCATACTATCTCTATTAAGTTCGAATGAGGATCAACAAAAGATTCTTGGGGTTTTGTATCAAAGTCCCTTGGAAGTAGAAGGAGAAGATCACTATTGTTCGGAGTAAAAATTTTGTTTCTTTGAAGACTCTTGGGACACCATGTATCCCTAAGATGGTTATAAAGCCCTTGACCAACCAAAATAGGGATGACCAGCCTTAGCAAATTTTGATGATTTATGATCTATTAAATGGTCACTTTGGAATTAAAAACTGATCAAAGAAAGTCTGTGGGCCCTACATCAAGTTGCCTTGAAATATAACTGCAAAAAATTAGAGTTTCCCGATGTGCTTAAAGTCGTGCACCAATGCACATGGTGCCATGACCTATAATGGATCGATCATGGAACACCCTTATACACCAATATGGCTTCCATTTAAAGGAATAGCGTGCCATGTTTCCACTTGTGATGTAGAAGCTAAAGTGTTGTTTAATTCCATATACACACACTCTTTTGCTGCACCATAATTTGTTAGTGGTTTATGGAAGCCGCCTACATAGCTATCGTATGTGTTAACCATTACCACCCCTGTAGGCAAGAACGTGTCCTGCGAGGTCCTTTTCCCAAATTGCAAGATCTCAGTTGGTGAGACGCAATTGCTACTGGATATTATTATTACGTTAATGCATGACTTTGATGTAATCCATGGCATGGACTGGTTGTCTAAATCCAGAGCCTGTATGGATTGTTTTCACAAGACCATAACATTAAAGGTAGATAAGACCAGTCAGAGTGTTGTCTTCGCAGGTGAGAAAAAGAATAAAAATAATAGGCTAATCTCAACACTTCGAGTGGAAAGACAGATCAATGGTGACTGTGAGAGATATATTGCCTTCATAGTTGAAAAGAAGCCACCTAGGAAGTTGAAGAGATTTTCGTGGTCTATGAGTTTCCGCGTGAAGTTCCAGGTCTTCCTTTATTTAGGGAGGTTGACTTTACAATAGAACTTGTGCCTGGTATAGCCCCTATCTCTAGAGCCCAATATAGAATGGCGCTTATAGAGGCATGTGAGTTGAAAGTACAGTAGAAGGATTTACTAGACAAAGGATCTATTCATCCCAGTATATTACCTTGGGGAGCTCTAGACTTATTTGTGAAGAAAAAAGATGTCACCCTCAGAATGTGTATAGATTATAGGCGGTTGAATCAAGTCGCAGTCAAAAACAAATATCCAGTGCCTCAAATTGATGAATTGTTTGATCAGTTGTAGAGTGTAGCTCTTTTCTCGAAGATTGACTTCAGGTCTAGATAGCGTTAGTTACGAGTTAGGGATTGAGATACATCTAAAATAGGTTTTAGAACCAGATATTGGCATTATAAATTCTTAGTCATGCCATTTGGATTAACCAATGCTCCAGCCGCATTCATGGATTTGATAAATAGAATCTTTGCACCTTATCTCGATGTCATGGTTTTCATTAATGATATATTGGTATATTCCAAGACCAGAGATGAACATGCCAATCATTTAAGGACATCTTTTTAGTTGTTGAGAGACCAACAATTATTTGCCAAGTTGGAGAAGTGTGATTTTTGGCTAGAACTAGTTGCTTTCTTAGGACACATCATTTCTAAAGATGGACTTGCAGTAGACCTAGTAAAAATTGAGGCAATAACCAGTTGGCAAAGTCCAAAGACAGTTGCAAAAGTTCAGGGCTTCCTTGATCTTGCAAGATGCTATCAAAGATTTGTTAAAGACATTTTAAGGATATTAGCTCTATTGACAAAATTTACTGAGAGGAATGAACCATTTGTTTGGTCAAATGAGTATGAATCTCGTTTCTAATTCCTTAAGTAGAAATTGATCTTAGCCCCAATCATGTCCTTACCAGAAGACAGTAGTGGATTTGTTTTATATATATATATAATGATGCTTCAAGATTGGACTGGAATGTGTATTGATGCAGAATGGGAAAGTAATAGCAAATGGATCTAAGTAGTTAAAAGATCATGAAAAGAGTTATGCCACGCATGATCTAGAGTTGGCAGCCATCATCTTTGCTTTACAGTTATGGAGACACTATTTATATGAAAAGAAATTTAAAGTTCATAGTAATCATCTTTTTCTTCAGTATCTTTTCTCTCAGCAAGACCTTAATGTGAGACAACGCCCTTGGCTAGAGTTCATTAAGGACTATGATTTTCCAATAAAATATTTTTTTAGGAAAAGGTAATCTGGTGGCTGATGCGCTTAGCAGAAAATCATCATTTAAAATGGCAACGAATTATGGTGAGTGGTCATTAGTGGAAGAATTCAGAGATCTAGATGTGGAAATAGACATTGTTGATGAGAAAGTCATGTAGTGGCCATGTCTATTTTTGAACCAACCTTGAAACAACAGATTAAAGCAACACAACTTGAGGATCAAGAGTTTGTTAAGATTTATGACCATATATTTCAGAGGCCAAATTCCATAATGGTTGATGGTGTGCTATATTTTAGTAATAAACTGTGTGTTCTAAAAGTTAGAAATCTAAAAAAAAGCAACAATGAGTGAAGCACATCATGCAAGATATTTCAAGCACCCCAAGAGTACTAAAATATATCAAAATTTGAATGGCAGGTTCTAGTAGAATAACATGAAGAGACATGTCAGGTTTTGTGGCTAGATGTCTTACCTGTAGAGTATGAAGGCAAAACATAAAAAGCCTTCCAATTTGTTGCATCCTCTACATATTCAAAAGTGGAAATGGGAAAAAAATCGATGGATTTTGTTTTAGGGTTGCCCCAAATAAGTAAATGTCATGATACTATATGGGTGATTGTCGATCGACTAACAAAGTCGATCTTCCATGAGATGGCCAAAATCTTTACATATGAAGTTGCTAGATTACAAGATACCCCAACCTCTATACTTTCAAACAGAGAGAGTAGATTCGTATTTTCCTTCTGGCAGTCTTTCAGATTCTACGGGAACTAAGCTTAACATTAGCACCACTTTGATCATGCTCGAAAATGATGTGAAATGAAATGAAATTATGTCGACATTCACCCATTTAAGCGCAAAGAAGAATGGAAAAAAACTGCTGTTCACCATTAAATTCCCTTTAATTACATAGATTCAATGCTCTGACCTCAGGAATGCAAGTTGTTTAGAAAAATTACAACCTCTCCCTAGATGTGATCCAAACTGGAAAAATTAAGTAAAATAAATGAAAAACATGACAAATACAAAATTTGGAAAAGTTTGGAAAAAACAAAAGTGGTGGCCATGGCCCACGGTCACTAACAGACAGTGGCCATGTTGGCCATTGTTTCTCTTATTTTTTACTACTATTTGCCTCTGTAATGCTTTTAGAGTGCTGGAATTCATGTTTTCTGACTTTAGGAGTGTTGAATGATTGCCAAGAGCGCTGAATTTGACCATAAAATTGCCTATGACCTATGGTAATTACCACTTTTTTGTTCCGGTTCGCTTTTATGCAAATCCAAAAAAGGTGCTTTTGTGCAAGCAACTGAGGCTAAAGTTGTGTCATTCTGATCCTATAATTTTCAAGGAACATAATGAAGCCTAAGAAGGCTTATTCACAACCCTAAAGATGGACTCAAGTCTCATCTAGTGAAAGAACCAAAGAAATGCAGTTTTTATCCATTGTGCTTGGTGACTTTGAAATTCATCTTCTCTGAAGAACGAACATGTGTATTTTCCTCCTCTAAACTATTTCTCACCTTGAGTCTTCATGAGAAAAATAAGAACAAAAGGAAAACTTGGAAGTGTAATGCTTAAGAAACCTTGAGATCTTACTTTGAACATTGGAATCCTTGCTTTGGACTACGAATCAACCTTTGCTCAGAGTACATATATGTCTTTTATAGGTTTTAAAGGAAGTTGGGATGGTTCTTAGTAGTTATAATGGAGTTATTTTTCAAAATAAAGTGAAATAACTCCTCGAAACCACTCGTGATTGCTTTATAAGTGTCCGTGACCGTGGCCACATTTATGGATAGGCCCAGTTTTGGGTTTTTTGCATGTCACCCATTTTCATTAATTTGCAGCCCGAATGATGTCCAATCCCCACGAAACTTCAAAGGATATTTTCTAATACCATTTGGAGTGTTTCATAAGATTTCAGCATGTTTTGACCTTCTAAAGTTGCTTGACCTTCATAGAAATGAGCCCTTTTTTCAGGTGTTTGAGGCCGAAATGACCTCGAATTGACTTGAAACTTGGAGAGATTGATGTCAAAAGCATCTTGAGGTGATCACCCCAATTTCATGTGGTTTGGATTTGTGGAAGCAGGATTCTGACCGATAGCCCACTTGTTGCATGTTCTAAGTCAATGTCCTCTTGCATTACAGGCAATCAACTTATTTTCTATCCAAACAATGTCCAATTAATTTTAAACTTTGTGAAGTTAAATTTGAGCACATTTTGAATCTATAATACAAATTTCATCAGCTTTGGTCTCTCAGAAGTAGAATTTTGGTTAGTGACCCCGCAACTTGGGGGTCATTGACTCCTAAGATGACATGTTGTTGAAGTAAGGTCAAATGAAGTACCCTTGGCTTGAAAATTTATACAATTATTTTTGAACTTGACTTAAGCTTTATTTCCAAATTTCATCAACTTCAGCCACATGAAAGTAAGACCTTTTTCATTAACCCCATGGCTTGGGGGTTACTAAGCCAAAGTTAACATGTTTGTTGGACTTTGGGTCAAATGACACCCATTTGACTTGAAATTCTGTAGAGCTATTCCTAAATATAATTTGAAGTTTCTCTAGGAGTTTCAGCTGATTTTAACATGTAAAAGTGTCAGTTGTCATAATGACCCTAAAAAGTTGGCAAGTAGTCATTGAAGCTTGAGTTTGAACTAGAATGAAGTCAAAATGCTTTGAAACTTTGAAACATCATTTCTAAGAATGTTTTCAAGTTTCCATGTGATTTTCAGCCATTTTAGTACTAAAAGCTTGAGTGTGCTCAGTGACCCCTAGGCTTTAAGCCAAGAACCTTGAATTTGATGTTTTGGTGAGTTGAGTGACCAGATGGAATCCGCTAACTTTGAAACTTGAACTACTGTACCTTGAGCTTGTCTGAAGTCTTCTGAGTGAGCTACATTAATTCTAAACATCTAGAGGCAGTACTTGGCTTGGCATTCCACAATCCTAGTGTTTATGTGTCTTTGAGCTTGGAATTTGGTTGTGAAGTCTTCACCGCAACATTTGTGATTTTTTATAGGTCAACATGCTTACTATCCTCAAACTAATGGACAATCAAAATGTAGAATCCAAACCCTAGCTAGAAGATATGTTTCGAGCTAGTGTGTTTGGTTTTAAGAAAAAGTGGGATGAGCATCTCTCCCTGTGTGGGTTGCTTATAATAATAGCGCGACCACACAAGCATCAGAATGGCTCTGTTTGAGGCTTTGTGTGGATGTAATTGCCATACTCTAGTGTGTTGGTAAGAAATCAGAGTCAAGAGCTACCATGGACCTTCTTTTGTAGCAGATATAGCAAAAAAAATGTAGAAAGTCTAAGACAGGTTGAAGGTTGCTAGATCGCATCAGAAGAGCTATGCTGATAACCACTGTAGACCCCTCGAATTCAAGGTGGTTGACATGGTTTCCTAAAGGTCTCTCCAATAAAGAGTACTATAAGGTTTTGGCAGAAAGGCAAGTTAGCTCTGCACTCATAAGTCCTTTTGAAATCAAGAGTAAAGTTAGAGACTTGGTTAATTAGTTAGAGTTACTGGCTTAGTTCACTAGTGTCCATGATATGTTCCACATGTCAATGCTTAATAAGTTCATTCTAGACCCTTCGTATATGTTCAAGATCGATGACATTGAAGCCAATGCGAGCTAAAAAGAGTATCCTCTTCATGTCATTGCCACAAATGACCAAGTGCTACGTACTAGGACCCTCAGGTGGGTCAAAATCCTTTGGGAACACCATGGACCTGAAAAGGCCACGTGGAAGCTCAAGGAGCAAGTTTGGGAGAAGTATCCAGGACTGTTACTTAAAGTATGTTGCATTATAAGGACAAAATGATCTTAAAGTGGGTTAGATATAAGGTCTAAATCCAAATTAATCATAATTAACTATAATTAATCTTATTTTACTTTAATTGATTCTTAACTATGCTAATTTTATCCAAACTCTCTTGGGTTGGGTCATGGATACGTGGTTGGGTTGTGTTCAAACCTTACTTAAGTAGTCAAAGACTTTTTCATAATTAAGATTTTATGGTTTCACATCATATTGACATCATTTTAATTGTATCATATGTATTCCAACATGTCTGTCATCTTTCATATTTGGCCTAACTCAATTCGAATCCATCTTAGCCCAACTAGAGTCCACTTGATTATAATTATAAATTCCATAGACAAATTTGGACTTTTTTGTAATTTCTAAAATTTCGACTTAAAACAACCAAAACTCCTCATTCAATTATTCCTTCTTCTTCCCAAATTTCTATTAGAGCAACCATCTTCTTCTCCTATTCTTCTCTTCATTTCTCATCAACTAAAGCTCCAGGGGTCTTGCATGCCCTATTGTAGTGGAGAATCTTCTTCCTTATCATTTCCTTGCTTGTTTTCTTCATCGGAAATTCACAATTCCATCTCCTTTTCTTCTCCACAGCTCATAAGATAAAAACCCCTTCTCTTTACAGTAGCCTCTAACCTCATTTGGACATAGAGAGCACAAATTTGTAGCATGCATCTCATCTCCATCTTCTTATTGCATTTGCATGTCTTAGGGTTGGTAGTTTGGGTTTCTTCACCAATGGAGCCAAAAAGATTTGAGTAAGCTTTGAGTCAAGGCAAGTGTAAGTGCATGTAATTGCTACATGTATATTAGATTTCCTTGATTCCTAATGAGTTCTAGGTCCATGCCCATTTACAACTCTCTTTCTACTTTTAATTCTAATTCATGAAATGGGTTTGGATTTTGGTTGAAGGATGATGGTTGTGGTTGGAAAGGATTAGCCAATATGGTTGTAGAGGAGTGTAGAATTGATGTTAGAGAGTAAAAATGAAGATTATGGTGTAGGAATGCCAAAGAGATAAGAGCTGTTTGAAGCCAATTGGCCCTAGGCTTGATCGACTGGGCATAGGCTCGATCAATCAAATTGGGGTTCTGGATGGTGTCCAATTGATTAGACAGGGGTCCCATCGATTGGGTACCCATATTTTTAAGCAAAAACTTTATTTCTTTTTTTTTAAATTAGGGGTCAAATGGAGATTGTTCTAACCATTTCTCGAGTCTTTATGAATCCTGCATATTGGACATTAGGTTAGTTTAAGGACCATCTAGAATTGGCACCTCACCTCGAATAAATTGGCCCAATGGTAAATAAATACTAACAAGGAAGAATGTAGAACTATCACTCATTTCCATTTTTATCTTCCGACTAGTTTCTTACGTCACGGCATGGGTGTTTGTATAAGAAGTTGTGTCTACTGCCAATACAATGTAACACCAAGATAGGGTAGCATATCGACACCGGACGTTTTATGTATACATCATATTGAATGACTAAGGAAACACAGATTACCTTAGTTTAGGGCTAGCTAGTGAATATCCTTATTAACCTTCTAATTCAATGGCATACATATTGTTAAATAAGTTATGACCTCAACATGATTTAATCATGTATCCATTCCCCTAAGTAAGACTTGAGATGAAATTCAGCTGCGCAAGCTTATGAGTAAAGAAAGGATAACCAATGTTGAGAGGGATTCAACACGATTAGCTCATATGAGTATACATTATTCCATTGTCAGTAATTCCATTTAACTTCAATCATATGAATTGTATACAATCTCAAGACTAATGCTCCTTTTTTGTACAAGTATGAGACGATAGCTATGAGTGGTAATAAGTATGAATGTTATGAATTTTGATTAGTCTTGACTCATTGAATCGGCACCACTTAGCTTGTACCCATAGGAGGTTCAACTGAATCAAATTAGGGTATTCCATTTATCACTATTGTAGAAGTTATGTGAGGAGTTGGTTAGCGCTCTTCGGGTGGCTAGACGGATCTTTGGCTAGACCTCTACTAATTTCCTACAGTTAGATACATGCTCTCCTTAGAGAGAAGATAGCCTTGTGGATGCCAACTAATATGATATTGTATCTTCGCTTATGATTCTTTATTCATGTTTATTGTATGCACAAACATGCCTAGGTTAAGTATTTGCCCTCCTTTGATTAATCCATATTTAAATTCAGTTGATACAGCATGATAGTTTTATATGTACTTTATTTGCTAAATCATCATGTTTAACAATGTTACCCTTGGTGTTACATGTATAGAGCCACAACCTATATGGTAGTCCACTCCCTCCAGGAGGAGACCACAGCGGCACCTCAGGGACTAGATGAGTGGAACGAGGATGATATCTTCTACTAGTCATCCTACATAGTGCGGCGCAATGAATTTTGGGTTTCTCATGGGTATAGCCAAGGATTGGCTTGTGAATAAATCATGCCATCATCATCATTATTAGGGTTTTATGTGATATTGTAGTGATGGACATGGTCTTTTGTGTTTTGGGTTTTGCACGTGTTTATGTATCTTGTTCATCATTACATGCATTGACAGGTATTTTATACTTGTACATGTTTTACGTTAGTGCAAGCATACCATCTTTATATGTTTGGACTCGATCATGTTTTTATACATGTGGATCAGTTTTAGTTAAGATTTTTTTTTGTTATTTCAAAGAAATTCATGTTATTGTTGTCTATGATGAATACAAGTGTAATTCACTAGTTTCCACATTTGATTTTCAATGATTGACACGTGTTTATGGATATTCCTCACACGTCTTATGGAATCACGCTTGTGGTAGTCGGTACGTGTCTTAACATGGCACGGATTGCCACGAGTTATGTGTGCTATGCCTCGGATTCTCCATAACCCTCAATTCTTGGACTCTTGGCATGATAGGTTCTCAAGGTATAATCAAATAAAGATGCATCTCAAAGATGAAAAGCATACTTCTTTTTGAACACCATTTAAAATCTACTAGTACAGTGTCATACCCTTTGAAATAAAAAATGCTAGAGCCTCCTATCAGAGGACCATGATGAAAATCTTCAAAGATATGTAGCATAAGACTACTAAATGCTATGTTGACGACTTGGTTGTCAAAAGCAAGAAAATAGCAAATCATTTAATAGACCTTCACAAGGTCTTCAAATGACTACAAAAGTTTAAACTCCATTTGAATCTACTGAGATGCTTCTTTAGAGTTTCTTTCAGAAAATTCTTGGGGTTCATTGTTCGAAATGACGAAATAGAGCTTGACCCTAACAAAGTTAAAGCAATACTGTAAATGCAGCCACCTCAAACGCTAAAGTAGCTCTTAGGATTATAGGGAAGGTTGGCATACATCAGAAGGTTCATCTCGAACCTATTAGGAAAATGACGACCATTCTCCAAACTAATGAAGAATAAAGTTTACATGGGATAAAGATTGTGATGATACCTTCCAATGTATTAAAAGGTATCTCACCGACCCACCTATTCTCATAGCCCCATTGTCCAAGAAACCTTTCATCCTCTATACAAGAGCCCTAGAACACTCAATGGGGCATTGGTCTCCCATGAGAAAGGCGAAGGAAAAGAGGTCACGCAGTACTACTTTTCTCGGATGATGATAAGAGCGGAACACAAACACTCACCAATCGAGAAAAATGCCTAGCTCTCATGTTGTCATTCAAAAACTACAGCACTACCTACTATCTCATATGATATACCTGATTTCTCTTGTAAATCCAATAAAAGTGCTACTCTCAAAAGCCAGAGATCTAAGTGACCATCTTGAAAAATGGTCCAACTTGTTAACATAATACGACCTCAGATATGTTCTAGCAAAAGCCATCAAAGGGCAAGCCTTGTCCGATTTCCAGCAGAACACCTGCTATTAGAAGGCCTTGAATTTGAAAAGGAACTATCCTATGAACCCACATTGCTCGTGGAAGAATCCATGATGAAAACAGATCCGGATATTCACTGGACCATGTACTTTGATCGAGCTTCAAGAAATAATAAGCATTGTCAAAGCCGAGGTAGTCTTCTACAGTCCAAAGAAAACGTACATACTACATTCCTCTTTGTTACCCAAAGGGTGATTCAAAAAGGAAGTAGAATATATAGCTCTAATTATCGGACTAGAACTCGCCTTGGAATTTGGCATTGACATCATTGCAGTCTATAGGGATTCTCAACTAGTCATGAGACAAATGAATTTCGAATATGAAGAAAAGAGACCAAGTCTGTTGCCATACCATGAACGGGCTCACCAGTTAAGGGAACGATTCACCTTGGTGGAATTAAATCACATTCTGTGATATCAAAATGCGAAAGAAGATTCATTAGCTAGTCTAGCATCCTTGATGACTATACCAAAAGTTGATTAAGTTAAGATCTCAAATATCAAATGAATATTTCTACCTCCTTTGGAAACTGTCCCAATCTAAGCAGAATGTTTTAGAACAACTGGAAGTCGGATCTCCTCTTTCAAGAATTCCTTTCGGGACTAGCAGGAACTGTTCATCGACTACATATTGTATGGAGTCTTACACGAAAATCCTAAGGATAGAGCAAGCATCGAAAGGTAGACTCTCAAATTCCATTTCAATATACCATAAAAACATTGTACCAGAAATCCTACGATGGGGTACTCTTTCATTGTCTATATCTCAAAATGAGGCAAAAGAAACCCTAAAGGAAGTACACACTGCCTATGTGGAGCACACCTTCCGAGGCCAAAACTACATGATCAAATCCGGAGATTAGGCTACTATTGGCCAACAATGGTCCCTAATGATATGAGCTTTATAGAAAGGTGTAAAGAATGCCAAATTCAAGGAGATTAATTCATGTGCCTCCAGAAAACTTGCACCTAACTTTTGTTTCAAGGTCGTTTGAAGCCTGGGGAATGGACATCATTGAAATTCACTCACCATTAGACTGAGTACATTATTTCATCCTAATTGCTATGAATTACTTCTCCAAGTGGGCTGAAACAGCACCCTTAAACGAAGTCAAAGCAAGCACGATTATCCATTTTATGAAAACAAACATCATCTGTAGGTTCGGAGTACTAAAATGGCTATCCCATGATAGTGGGCCCCGGTTCAATATTGACAAGTTCTATAAGTTCTATGACAAATACGGGATTCAATGTTGCCCATCCACAACCTATAATCCTGCAGTAAATGGCTTGGCGGAAGCATTCAACAAGACAATTTGCAGAATACTAAGGAAAATGGTCTCAGACAACAACAAGTCATGGGGCAACAAATTACACGAAGCACTGTGAACCTATTAGACCATTATACGTGGCCCCACTAAGCTACACCATACTCCTTGGTATGCCTATGTGAAGTGGTGGTGCCTCTAAAAATACAACTCCTCTCCTTTCGTGTAGCCCTTGCAGAAAAGCTTACACAAGAAGAAAATGCCAAATTAAGACTCAAAGAATTAGAGAGTCTAGATGAAAATAGTTAGCGGCATAACAAAGTATAGAGCTATACCAAGCTCAAATGGGGGGAAGCTTCGACAAAAAGGTTAAAGAAAGGTCATTCAAAAAAGGTGACTTAATTCTAGCCGTCAAAAGGCTAATCACTCCAACTTATAGATCAAGAGGAAAATTTGAGTCAAATTTGGAAGGGCCATTCGTTGTCAACAAGGTCTACTCCTACGACACCTACACTATCCTCACTATGGAAGGATACTGGTGCATGATGTTGATCAATGGAAAATTGTTAAGGTCATGAAATTGCATCATTTTAACATGAATTAGTGTGAATTAGGGACTTAATTATATGATTTGCATGAATTTTCAGTTATTTTCATCGTTTTAAGCATTTTCAACTTTGCATTGAAATTTTCACAAATTTTACACATTTTCTGCATTAATTTATAAATTTATAATTTTTCTTCAAAGAGTCCCAATCGGAGTAAAACTCTGTCCAGATCGTCCCGATTTAATTTGGGCTCTTTAATATTTTATGGGTTTACTTAGAATGTGTAAGAAGATGTGAGCAAATTATGTCGGGCACACCATGCAAGAAGTTTGGAAGATTGGCTTCATGAGGACCCCACACACATGTGCACACATGCTTAAATGGTCAAAGGGGGTCCCACTTTCAAGTTTTTAAAAGAATTCAAATTTGAATTAAGAAAAGAAAGCCAAGGTAAAGAGAATCCAAAAATGGAAAGTCAATCCCCTTTTTCTTTAGATAGCATAAATTAAAACGATCATAACTCTCAAACCGAGCATTAGAATTGGACAATCTACCTATAGTTGGAAAGCTATTTTTGAGTATATGTCTATAGGATCCAAGATTGCATCAATTGAAGCTAGAACAACAAAGTTATGGCCCCAGGAATTTGGCTATTTATTTTTAGACGGGATTGCAAAAATCATGTTGATTTTCTCCATGTTACACACCTTTGGGTGAGTCCATCTCTCCTTAAGTGAAGTACATTGAAGATCAAAGTGGGTCCACAATCCTTGCATTAGTTTTTTTCAAGATAATCTAGGAAGATTTGAAGAAAATTCTCAAGAAATTAAGAAAGGAAAGCTTATTTAGAAGATTTACTTTCACATAAGAGGAGAATCTTCTAAAACAGAAAGTTTGAATCAAGATTGGTTTATGAAGGAAAGCAAGAAAGAATCTCTCCAAAGTTGCTGGGTCTTTGTTAACTTGGAGGCTGAGCCAAGAGACCTTTCCAAAAGAAGGCTTTACAAGCTATAAAAGAGAAAAAAATATGGAAACAAAGGGGCTCTAGACCTCATAAATCAAGAACCTTGGACATCCATAATCAATACTCTCTCAATTCTGTCTTTTCTCCCTCTCTCCTTCCTCCTTTCTCTCACTAGTTTAGAAAAAAATAGAGATTAATTTTAGTATTATGGAGCTCTATTCCAGAACCAAGCTATAAGAGTGTTGAGAGAATCCTTGTATTCACTATGATAACATCAATGAAGTTTGCTTTTTGCAATGGAGGAGTAGATTTTCAAATCGAAGCATAACAATGAAGTTAAGTGATTTTAATTTCAATTTATAGTTTTGATTTATTATTTTATTGTCTCTATAATGCATGCTTAAAATAATAGATCTACCATCGTGCCTCAGGCAAACTCCATTTTATGTTCAAAATAAATTATTTTCTTATCATTTATTCTTATTTTGATAAAATATGCTTAGGCTTATATGCTTTTGATATCTTATTCTTAATTTGATGAAAGACGCTTAAAAGAATTTTTACTTTAATGAGGTGATCGAGATCTTGGATTCTTTTTGTTAAAAGTTGATTTTTAAAAAGAAAATTCCTCTAGATCAGAAACATTAAGTTGTTTCTGATCTAAGTTACACTACGAGAAGAAGCACACCTACAAAATAAATAAAACATCGGCCATGAATGTTGGGTATTCATTATTTACCGACGCAAATCAATGTTGCCAGTGGAACCTAGATAATTACCGACGTTTCTTACAATCCGTCGGTAATAGTCATATTTTTACCGACGTGTCTAATAAAACATCAGTAAAAACAACATTATTTCCGACGTAAAAGAGCAATCCATTGGCAAAAAGCTTAGGACATTTTATCTTTTTTTAAGAAAAAATTAAAACCAAATAAAATATTACCGAAGAATTTTATTCTTTTCAATGAAAAATGTCGTGTGTAAATATAGTGGCCGACGGTTTAAGTTAAACATTGGTAAAAGTATAAATCTAATGACTGACATTTTAAATCTAACATTGGCAAAAGTGTGATTATCACAAACAAAAAAAAATTCATCGTTAAAGGTTTACTTTTTAACATATTTTTAGAAAAAAATTAAAAAAGTTATGGCCAACGAATTGGTAACTTTCACGATGAAAAATAAGTCATAGGTAATTTTTAACTTATTTTTAGAAAAAATTAAAAAATTATGGCTAATGAATTTATCACTTTTAGTGATGAAAATAAGTCGTCAATAAAGGTCTCCATTTTGGCGCCACTGAGGAAATGCTCATTTCACTCCCCCGCCCCCAAAAAACAAAAATAAACCTTCTTTGCTTTCTCTCTCTTCCCTCTCTGCGCTCTCGATCTCTCCGTCTCCTCTTTTCTTTGCAATAACACTGGCATCCCTCTTCTCCTCTGTACCTCTCCTTCTCCTCTTTTCCTCCCTCCCTCCTTCTCTGCTTTCTTCTCTCTTTTGATCCTAGCTCTCTGTGATCTCTGCAATCTTTTCCTCTCTTCTCTATGAGAACCCCTGCTCTCTGCGATCTTTGTGGTCTTCTCCTTGCTGTTGATCTCTGCTGTGCTCGCCGTGATCTATACCATGCTCGTCGTGATCTCTCGCTATGACCTCCGCCTCCGATCCAGGCACTGTAGTCCCCTCTCTGCCCGATTAGTCGACTCCTCTCTGTAATCTCAACCTTTAATCCGTTCTCTGTCACGCCCTGATCCTAGGAATTGGGGATTTGAGCGGGCCCCCAGGGTGTGGATACGTAATGCCGTAGTAATCCGTGCCATGAAGAATTGTGCATGAATTCCTACAAGGGAGATTCCATAAGAACGTGTGAAGTATGCCAACACACGTAGGAATATAACTCATCATAACGAACTCCTGCGAAATTCTCTATAATGATCAAAAGTCAAAAAAGAGAAACATATCTTCAAATATTCATAGATAAATATAGATATATTTATGTCAGTGCTTAAGATTTAATTACAAGTTGTACAATCCAAACTGCTACTCAAGGAAATTGGGTACAAAAGGTTCAATTTGCACATTCCCAAGTGTAAACCAAAAGTTAGACTATAACATCTCCAGAACCAGTGTACTCTGTAGGATGACTAATAAAAGACACCGCCATCCATCCATTCATCTATAACCAGAGGAACCGTTGGGGTACTCTCCGGGGGCGCATCAACAACCGGGTGGGAATTGGGTTCCATACCTGCAATACCAAGGGTAACACTGTTAACACGATGGTTAAGCAAGTACAGAGGCATATAAAACTAACATAATGTATCAAATGAACCTATTAATGTACACTGGATAGGAAAGCAATAACAGTCTACAAGGAATGTTGTACATGAGTAACAATGAGTGAGAAATCACAATCAAGATGTGGTACACACTAATTAGCATCCACGAAGCTCTATTCTCCCAAAAGGAAGCATACATACATATGGGTCGCTAGGGGATCAAGCCAGGCTTTCGAGGAGTGCCGACAACTCCTCCGTAAACTTACTACAGTAGTGACATAATAATACCCAAAAGGGCACAAGCTAAGTGGTGCCGACTCGGATGCAATCATACAAATCATATCACATATGAGGAATAATAATCTGAAGTATAATCAGTCCTGAAACAGACGAATAATTAAGCGAGCATATACATATGAGCTACAAGGCTTGAACCTTGACCATACCCTTATGGCTAGCAAGCACACACTCAGTAGAAGCCCTGGCTTGTCAGACACACACTCATTAAAAGCTCAAGTCTGAATAGCCTCAGGGTTTGACTAGAGAGAAAATGCATAAACAAATCATGTTGAAGGAATGCAATTTAACAAGATGAATGCATTCGGGTTGCACAAATATCCAAGAAATCACTATTCACCTTGTGTTAGGCAACCCATGATCCCCAAAGACATTTAACACGATGTACTCATAAAACGTCCGGTGTCATTGTGTTACCACATCTTAGTATTACCTTGTATGCATAAAGAATACCCCTTCTTATGCCAACATCCATGACTTGACTTTGGGGAATCATCTGGAATTCATTTATCCTTTTAATATATCATTACAATTGGGCCTGTGTAGGGGTAAGAAAGTGCCAATACTAAGGCCCCATAAGGTCAATGAAAAATTCCTAACATCCTAAATTCACTAGGTTCATACGGCTTACCCATATATAAGGTTACGGATTAGCCGAGTGGTTCAGGTTTCCTCAAACAGTTCTGGAGCATTTACGGCTTAGCAGTATATCATCCTACGGCTTAGCCGTGCTAAGCCTACTGCTAGGTTACGGCTAGGTTATGGCTTAGCCGTAAGGCATTTCATGGTGTAGCCGTATGCAAGCCATATAAGAGAATGGGTTTTCAAGCTCTCTAGAAAGTCCGCCGTAAGAAAGCTTACGGCTTGGGCACGGGCTGGATACGGCTTAACCGTAGCTCATTTTACGGTGCAGCCGTGGGTAAGCCGCAACACAAAAACCAATTTTGTTGCTCTCAGGACTTTGAGCCATGAACATGTACGGCTTACCCGTGGCTTCGCCATACGCTTCAGAAATCTGAACTCGGTTCTGTAGCTCAGTTTCATTGCAGGATCAATATAGAACCTGACTTGTGAGGAGTTTACATGACTTGATTATAGTATACTTGATGGTGTTCAATACCCACAAACTCCTCTATCCCATTTTTACCACTCTAACTCAATCCACACCACATTTGTACACCATTAAACAATGAAAAATGACTGAAATTGAGAATTTAGGGATCTAACCCAAGAATTAATAACTTAATCACACATGCAATACATATGAAGTCTAATACTTGCCTCTTAACAGTGTTTGCCCTTTTCTAAGTCCTTCTTGTTTTGTGGCTAGGGGAAAACCTCCAAATAAGAATGGGTTCTCTACAAGTAGAACATGCAATGAAGAATGGGGTTTAGATTCGCATGCATGTCATATAATTGGGTCCTTAATTCTCTAATAAACCCAAATGCATGAAATGGAGGTAATCCCTCTCCTTATACTATTGTATTGTTGGAGAAGGTTATGATTCGAAGAAGGAGGTACCCAAGTAAAGAAGAAGAGGATGGATGGATGCTATTAACATTACATGTAAGCTCTAGCTCCTCATTTTCCAGCTCTAAGGTGAAATGGAGAGAGGTGAAATGAAGTAGCTCCAGCAACAGGGAGAAGGGCAAGAAGAAGAATGAACGTTGGGTCCTCTTTTAACTTAAAACTTCATGTAGTTAACATGCTAGGCCATATGTTTTATGAAATTACAGTTTAGGCCAAATGGACCTAATTGGCCCAAGACGAATTCGGGTCCGATTGAACCCAATACGAAAGATGATCTACATGAAAAATTACACGAGAAGCAATGGTTGAAGCGTCCAAGAGATGCGAGGAAAATCTACGAAACGGTCCTCAACTACTGAAATAAGGTTCAAACTCCACCCAACTACCTATCCAAGACCTAAACTCAGTAGTTCGTATTAGCTTAACCTTAATAAGGCTTAATTAACATAGAACGCGATTAATTAACGTAGATTAGGATTAGTGGGATTCGGAACCTTACATCCTCCCCCACTTAAGACCATTTGATCCTTCGAATGTGGCATACCTCGGGTAGTATTCTAAATATTTTGCCCGAATTTGATCTTCAAGTTCCCAAGTGGCCTCTTTCTGTCCATGATACTCCCATAGAACCTTAACCCATTTGATTGTTTGGGTATACAGCACTTGTTCTTTAGTGTCAATAATGCGAAATGTTCTTTCTTCATAGCTCACATCAGGCTTAACTTGTATATCGTCTAACTCATGGACGTGCAAAGGATCCAGGAGGTACTTTTTAAGCATCGACACATGGAATACATTATGAACTCTTGCAAGCGGGGCTGGTAACTCCAATCGATACGCTAGATCTCCAACCCTACTCAATATTTCAAAAGGTCCTGCAAACCGCAGAGCTAGCTTGCCCTTCTGTCCAAACCTAATGGTACACTTCATTGGGGAAACCCTCAAGAAAACATTATCCCCCACTTGGAACTCAAGGGGCCGACGGTGATTATCCGCATAACTCTTCTGGCGTGATCGTGCAACCTTCAATTTATCTTGCACCTTTTGCACTATTTCTGCTGTACCCGCAACCAGAGAGGGTCGGTGAAAACTTCTAACTCCAACTTCTTCCCAGCAGACCAGAGTACGGCACTTACATCCATACAAGGCTTCAAACGGGGCCATTCTAATGCTCACGTGCTAACTATTATTGTACGCAAACTCACATAAGGAGAGGTGTTCATCCCACTCCTTCCCGAAGTCCAACACACTAGCTCGTAGCATATCTTCGAGGGTTTGTATTGTTCGCTCCGATTGCCCGTCGGTTTGCAGATGATAAGCAGTGCTAAAACTGAGTTTAGTACCCAAAGATGTTTGAAAAGATTGCCGAAGGAAGACACAAATCTACTATCTCGGTCGGATACGATTGAAACTGGAGTACCGTGTAGCCGCATAATATCATCAACGAAGATCTTGGCCATCTCATGAAACTTCATCCCTTTCCTAATGGGGATAAAGTAGGCTGACTTTGTTAGTTGGTCGATAATCACCCACACAACATCGCGATGTTTACTGGTTCGGGGCAACACTGAAACAAAATCCATTGTCAAATTCTCCCATTTCTATTTAGGGATCTGTAGAGAATGCAATAGACTAGGGGGCTTCCTATGTTCAGCCTTTACACGTTGGTAGGTAAGACACCTTTCCACAAAGCCCGTAATATCCCGCTTCATGTTATTCCACCAAAACCTGCCATGTAAATTTCGGTACATTTTTGTACTCGCGGGGTGCATGGAATATCGCGTATGATGTGCTTCAGTCATAATTGCCCTTTTCAAGTTATGATTTTGAACCGCTGGAATGCAGAGCGGATCTCTGAAATACAGTACACCATCTACTATTCGAAAATCGGGTCTTTCGGATATATGGTCATGAATCTTAACCAACTCTGGATCTTCAAACTGCCTCTCCTTGATTTGCTGGATTAGGGTGGGCTCGAAGACTGACATAGATACTAACATGACTTTATCTTCTACGAACTTAACTTCCACATCCAGATCTCGGAACTCTTCGACTAAGGACCATTCACCACACATTGCTGCCAACTCAACGGTGGACTTCCTGCTCAAAGCATCGGCCACTACATTCCCTTTTCCAGGAAAATATTTGATTGGAAAATCATAATCCTTTATGAATTCTAACCATCTACGCTGCCTTATGTTAAGGTCATGCTAAGAAAATAAATACTGGAGACTACGATGGTCGCTATGGACTTCAAATCTCTCCCCGTATAGATAGAGTCTCCACAACTTCAACGCAAGGACCACTACAGCCAATTCTAGATCATGCGTAGCATAATTTTTCTCGTGTTCCTTCAATTGTCGAGATCCATATGCTATCACCCTTCCATTCTGCATGAGTACACATCCTAGCCCAATCCTCGAAGCATCGGTATAGATAACAAATCCACCACTTTCCTCTGGCAGAGACAAGATTGGAGCTGAGGTTAGTTTCTCCTTAAGGAGTTGGAAACTCGACTCACATTCAACTGATCAAACAAATGGCTCATTCTTCCAAGTCAATTTTGTCAAAGGTGCCACTATTTTAGAAAAGTCCTTCACAAACCTTCTATAATAACCTGCCAAGCTAACAAAGTTTCTAACCTCTGCCACTGTTTTGGGGCTTTGCTAATTTGTTATAGCCTCAACTTTAGCTGGATCGACTGCAAGCCCATATTTAGAGATTATATGCCCTAAAAAGGTAACTTTTTTTAACCAAAACTCACACTTGTCCAGTTTAGCATATAGTCGGTGGTCCTTTAATAATTGCAGAGAAATCCTCAGATGTTTCGCATGCTCATCTCAGGTCTTAGAGTACACCAACACATCATCAATGAAAATCACCACAAATCGATTGAGGTATGGTGAAAAGATCTTGTTCATCAAGGCCATAAATACTGCCAGGGCATTTGTTAACCCAAAAGGCATAACTAAGAATTCATAATGCCCATACCTTGTCCTGAAAGCTATTTTTGATGTATCTTGATCCCTAACTCGCAGCTGGTGATATCCAGACCTTAGATTGATCTTTGAAAAATGGGTTGCACCCTGTAATTGATCAAACAGTTCATCAATTCTAGGCAGTGGATATTTATTTTTTATTGTCACCTGATTCAATTGCCTATAATCAATACACATTCTGAGGGTGCCATCATTCTTCTTCACAAATAGAACTGGGGCTCCCCAAGGTGATGTGCTAGGACGAACAAACCCTTTATCCAATAAGTCCTGCCATTGTACCTTTAGCTAACATAACTCTGCTAGTGCCATTCTATACGGAGCCTTAGAAATGGGGGCGGTACCGGGTACTAACTCTATCGTAAAGTCCACTTCCCTAATTGGAGGAAGACCAGGTACTTCGTCAGGAAACACATCCGGGAATTCACAAACCACTGATATTTCTTCTAACTTCTTAGGTGGCTTCTTCTCCACAATGAAAGCAATATACCCCTCACAACCACCACGAATTAGTCTTTCCGCTCGAAGTGTTGAAATTAATCTAGTGTTCGAACTTTTCTTGTCACCTTGGAACACCACGCTTGGGCCATCTTCCCTCACCTTCACAGTGACCGTCTTACGAAAACAGTCTAGACAGGCCATATACTTGGTCAACCAATCCATGCCTAAGATTACATCGAAATCGTGCATGGGCAACACAATGAGTTCCGCTGGGAGAAGGATCTCTCCATTGAGAACTCGACAACTTGGGTAATAATCATCACAAGTCACCCTCTTGCCAACCGGAGTGATAACACTCAAAACATATGGTAATTGTGCTGGCGGCTCTCGTATCCTGTTAAAGAATCGGGGTGAAATAAAGGAATGAGACGATCCGGAATCAAACAACACTTTATCTTCTATATCACAAACAGAAACCTTACCTACAACCACATGCTCCGTTACTTCTACTTCGTCATGAGTCAACGCATAGGCACGGCCTTGCCTTTAGGGTCGGTTTTGTTATCCTGGCTTCTGTTGTCCTTGGCCTTATCATGACTGCCCTTGGCCTTGCCTCCCTTACTGTTGTTGGCGGTTAGACACTGGTGGTGTCACTTTCGAAGACTGCTGATACTGCTGCTGCGGTGGGGCTTGACTAAAATCCTTCCTTCTCGAGCACTCCGACAAGCGATGGTCCATTGAGCCACAGCCAAAACAAGCTCACGTGGACCTCCAGCATTTATTAGTCTCATGACCTTTCCCACACACACCGCAGATTAATCGTGATGCTCCACTAACAAACCCCTTTTGCTTCTTAGAATATTGCTGGCCTTTCGCAGAAGGTGGGGTATTTTTCCTAGACTCTCCAAAGAATAGGCTTTTCTTAATTTCTTTAGCTGCATAGGCTCTGGCCACAGCATCATCATATTGAACTAGCCGCTGGAAAGCTGCAGCATGTCCTTTAATAGTAGGCCTCAGCCCTTCAAAGAACCTCTCTACTTTCTTCTCCTTAGTGTCAATCAGATCCAACGCAAATCGAGAGTGCTGGCTGAATACGTGCACATACTCTGCAACTGGTAGGGAGTGCTGCTAAAGGGCGAGGAACTCTGCCTTCTTCTTGCAGGTTATATGTTCGGGAATAAACTTCTTCCTAAACTGCCTCTTAAAGGCTTCCCACACAGTAGCATCTGGCATGGCCCTAATATGGTCCCGAATACTCTTCCACCATACATCTGCAATATCCCTGAACATGGATGCTGTGAGGACTACCTGTTGTCTTGGCATACAAATTAGTGTATCGAAGACGTTCTCAATGTGAACAAGCCATTCGTCCACTTGCAACGGGTCCTCTTGTCCTGTAAACTCTGTGGCTCCTTTCTTTCGAAACTTTTCATACAAGGAATTGGGATTTCCAAGTTAATCTTGCCTGTTCAATATGGCAGCTAACTGCAATTGTATGGCAGCTTGATTGGCATTACTAGCAGCTAATTGATGCATCATCATCATGAACCATTCCTCCGTGTTGTATGTAGGACGAGGAGGAGGTTACGGTGGAGGGTCTGCACGTTCCAAGTCCACATTATTGCGGTCATTATCACCCGAACTATTATTTGTACCAAACCCCGACGCCATGGATCTGCAATTACAATGATTGTTAATCACATACATATACATATACATACATACATATATATTACAACGCTTCACAAGATGATAATACACAATAGAAAACCCAATCCTAAAACGGACCTATCGGAACATCACCACATTTCCTAATGTTGCTAAGTCTTTCAAATTGACAATTGACTTATCAGCGGGCTCTGATACCATTACTTACGTATGTCACTCCCCGATCTCGAGAATTAGGGATTTGAGTGGGCCCCCAGGGCGTGGATACGTAATCTCGTAGTAATCCGTGCCCTGAAGAATTGTGCACGAATTCCTACAAGAGAGATTCCACAAGAAAGTGTGAAGTATGCCAACACATGTAGGAATATAACTCATCATAACGAACTCCTGTGAAATACTCTGTAAAGATCAAAAGCCAAACAAGAGAAACATATCTTCAAATATTATAGATAGATATAGATATATATATGTTAGTGCTTAAGATTTAATTACAAGTTGTACAATCCAAACTGCTACTCAAGGAAATTGGGTACAAAAGGTTCAATTTGCGCATTCCCAAGTGTAAACCAAAAGTTAGACTGTAACATCTCCAGAACCAGCGCACTCCGTAGGATGACTAATAGAAAACACCGCCATCCTTCCATTCATCTATGCCCAGAGGTACCATTGTGGTACCCTCCGGGGGCGCGTCAACAACTGGGTTGGAATTGGGTTCCGTACCTACAATACCAAGGGTAACACTGTTAAAACAACGGTTAAGCAAGTACAAAGGCATATAAAACTAACATAATGTATCAAATGAACCTATTACTATACACTGGATAGGAAAGCAATAACAGTCTACAAGGCATGTTGTGCATGAGTAACAATGAGTGAGAAATCACAATCAAGATGTGGTACACACTAATTGGCATCCACGAGGCTCTCTTCTCCTAAAAGGAAGCATACATACATATGGGTCGCTAGGAGATCAAGCTAGCTTTCCGAGGAGTGCCGACAACTCCTCCGTAAACCTACTGTAGTAGTGACATAATAATACCCAAAAGGGCACAAGATATGTGGTGCCGACTTGGATGCAATCATACAATCATATCACATATGATGAATAATAATCTGAAGTATAATCAGTCCTGATCAAACAAATAATTAAGCGAGCATATACATATGAGCTACAAAGCTTGAACCTCGACCATACCCTTATGGCTAGCAAGCACGTACTCAGTAGAAGCTCTGGCTTGTCAGACACGCACGCATTAGAAGCTCAGGTCTGAATAGCCTCAGGGTTTGACTAGAGAGAAAATGCATAAACAAATCATGTTGAAGGCATGGAATTTAACAAGATGAATGCATTCGGGTTGCGCAAATATCCAAGAAATCACATTCACCTTGTGTTAGGCAACCCATGATCCCCAAGGACATTCAACACGATGTACTCATAAAACGTCCGGTGTTATTATGTTACCACATCTTAGTATTACCTTGTATGCATAAAGAACACCCCCTCTTATGCCAACATCTATAGCTTGACTTTGGGGAATCATCCGGAATTCTTTTTTCCTCTTAATGTATCATTACAGTTGGGCCCATGTAAGGGTAAGAAGGTGCCAATACTAAGGCCCCATAAGGTCAATGAAGAATTCCTAACATCCTAAATTCACTAGGTTCATACGGCATAGCCGTATATAAGGTTACGGCTCAGCCGAGTGGTTTAGGTTTCCTTAAACAGTTCTAGCGCATTTACAGTTTAACTGTATATCAGCCTACGGCTTAGCCGTGCTAAGCCTACGGCTAGGTTACGACTGGGTTATGGCTTAGCCATAAGGCATTTCACGGTGTAGCTGTGTGCAAGCTGTAAAAGAGAATGTGTTTTCAAGCTCTCTAGAAAGTCCACCGTAAAAAAGCTTACGGCTTCAGCACGGGCTGGATACGGCTTAGCTATAGCTCATTTTACGGTGCAGCCATGGGTAAGCCGCAACACAAAAACCAATTTTGTTGCTCTCAGGACTTTGAGCCGTGAACATGTACGGCTTACCCGTGGCTTCGCCGTACGCTTCAGAAATCTGAACTCGGTTCTGTAGCTCAATTTCATTACGGGATCAATACAGAACCTAACTTGTGAGGAGTTTACATGACTTGATTATAGTATACTTGATGGTGTTCAATACCCACAAACTCCTCTATCCCATTTTTACCACTCTAACTCAATCCACACCACATTTGTACACCATTAAACAATGAAAAATGACTGAAATTGAGAATTTAGGGATCTAACCCAAGAATTAATAACTTAATCACACATGCAATACATATGAAGTCTAATACTTGCCTCTTAACAGTGTTTACCCTTTCTTAAGTCCTTCTTGTTGTGTGGCTAGGGGAAAACCTTCAAATGAGAATGGGTTCTCTACAAGTAGAACATGCAATGAAGAATGGGGTTTAGATTCACATGCATGTCATATAATTGGGTCCTTAATTCTCTAATAAACCCAAATGCATGAAATGGAGGTAATCCCTCACTTAATACTATTGTATTATTGGAGAAGGTTGTGATTCCAAGAAAGAGGTACCCAAGTAAAGAAGAAGAGGATGGATGAATGCTATTAGCATTACATGCAAGCTCTAGCTCTTCCTTTTCCAGTTCTAAGGTGAAATGGAGAGAGGTGAAATTAAGTAGCTCTAGCAACAGGGAGAAAGGCAAGAAGAAGAATGAACGTTGGGTCCTCTTTTAACTTAAAACTTCCTGTAGTTAACATGCTATGCCATATGTTTTATGAAATCACAGTTTAGGCCAAATGGACCTAATTGGCCCAAGACGAGTTCGGTTCCGATTGAACCCAATATGAAAGATGATCTACACGAAAAATTACACGAGATGCAATGGATGAAGTGCCCAAGAGATGTGAGGAAAATCTACAAAAGGTCTTCAACTACTAAAGTAAGGTTCAAACTCCACTCAACTACCTATCCAAGACCCAAACTCAGTAGTTCATATTAACTTAACCTTAATATGGCTTAATTAACATAGAACACGATTAATTAACGTAGATTAGGATTAGTGGGATTCGGAACCTTACACTCTCTGCGTTCGGTCTCTCCCTTTCCCCTCTTTGTCGTTGCTGCCTTCGCATATCTCCCTTCTCTGCAAGTAAACTCTCTCTCTCATCTCTTCTCTCCTCGTCTCTATCTACCTCTTCATCACTTCCTTCTCTATTCCCCATTCATGTTTATGTCCAAATCCCTCTATCTACTCTCCTAGGAAATAAACGCACATAATTCTAAATGGGTGTCCATTGATGAGTGGAAGAAGATGCGACTCTTATTACTTTAAATTTGCACATTTGTTTCTATCCATATGTTGTCATGACTTTGAATTTTGTATCTTTATGGTCTTGAACATGTTTTCCATTAATCTCAAATGTGAATGAAATAAAAGGCACAAGCATGATGGCTTATTTGTCCACAATTCAATTTTTTCTTGTAAATTGGAATGATATTTACTATAACAAGTTGTCTGGTGTTTCTATTGACAGATGGAGACAAGGCATTGTAAGCATTCTTGGGATGACTTGTGTTTAGGGCTTTAAGTAATATGCGGTGAGGGCAAAGGGACATTGAAAGGGTCTCTGTTTGTAAGAGTGGTTAGTGGCTTAATTGACGTTATTTATGAGCTACAAATGCACACCCTGAACTGTGGTGCCTAGGCTTCATCCTTTACAATATCTTAGACTTCACATTGAGCTCAAATCACCATGTTAAATTCAATAATGTTGGACTGATATCATTGTGGAAGAGTGGAATCAATCATTATATTAGAGTTTCATGCAGAAATTCTATAGGAATGCTATGGTGAATCCCCACATCCTCACCATATAAGATCCATGTGCCGCAACCCCAGATCTACGATCGAATGTAGATTAATCTCCTAAGGCATTGATCGAATCCTGAGATGGATTCTTGCCCTAAGGCACACCAAAACTCATGACAAACTTTGTGATTATCAAATTCCTTAGGCTTAGAATTCCCACTTCTTTTTTTTTTTTTTTTTTTGCATCAGTCTTCCCTTTCTATTAGACCTAGCCTACACCAAGCTTCAATGCGCTCATTTTACTCTTATAATATTTGATTTGGAACATCTAAGCTTTTATGCTGGCTCCATTTTCTACCACTAGCACTTAATTGGTATGCATCAAAGATTTTTGAGGGGTGACTACTAAACCACCCCCATTATGTTGTCGAACTGCATATCATCTTTCTCTCTCTCTCTCAAAAGAACTTGATTTTTTGTTCATGGGGGTGCTCTGGCCCCCCACATCATCTACGTTATGTTCCAGTACGCTTGCCATTTGAATGTATTCCATAAGAACATCCTTTAAATTAATAGGATACCATTTTTTTAATGAGTTGATTGTTTTATGTGCCTATTTCTTCCCAATGCCTCTCAATGGATATAGATTCATGGGTGGTGTGTGGTTATCCATGTGGTTATGCATTTTTATTTTTATTTTTATTTTTTTGTCACATAGAATAAATTTTCTAATCAACCATAGCCTTTCTACTTAGGTGGATTGTAGATCCTTTGAATGACCTATGTCATGTTGAATTGAAGGGGCATCTATTCATCCAATCAATTACTCAAGGCCAAAAAAGTTGGATTAAAAGAATTGTTGAATTGTAGAAACCCAAAAAAATTGACACTTTTTTGGAATGGAGAAGAACAATTTCAAAGGCAAGGGATTCTTTAGTCTAAAAACTTGGATCTAATTAATGCATTAGGTAGCTGTGTTTTATTTTTACTTTTATTTTTTTTTATGGATGATTTTGGTTTCATGATGTGTATAAATGGATCTATGTAGATGCATATTTCTAATAGGATTCCACTTCCTTTGTATGTATTTCATTTCATGTGGACATTTTTCTTAAAAAAATTTTATTGATGATTTTTGTTTTTGGAAAATTTTCTTGTATGTATATAATCTTTTACAGTATTAACAGACATCCATTATTGATAAAAAAAAATGTATTGAATTAGAGAACAAAGTGGCCCTCATGTTTGTTTTATGTGGCTGGTTTTTTATTCATTTTATCTTTTTCTTCCTTCCTTCTTTAATGTCCAATGTTAGGTTCTTTCTTTAATGTCCAATGTAAGGCTTCAAATAGTTAGTCAATGGAAGAACAAAGCTTTTTTGTACTAGGAAGTGCAATTCCGTTATTTTGTTCTATCTTTTTTTTTTCTTAATATAACTATATTGCAAGCTTTCAATAAAGTATTTTTCATTATGTCATTGGCTCTTGTCATCCCATGAAGAAGCCTTCTCTAATGATAAAATCCATGTGGAGCTAATTTCTAATTGCATGTGATTAGGTTAGATATAGACAAGAGTTGGATATTACATTATCGGTACCAATTTAATGCGTAGTACACGGTCGGGGTGAATGCATTTATTGATTTTGCAAAGTCGAATTCGGGCGAGGCAGTGGTGATTAAGTGCCCATGGAGCAATTGCTATAACTATCGGAAACATGACTATGGAACCGTCAGAAATCATTTTCAAATTGAAGGTATGATGGTCTCATACCAACAGTGGATACATCACAGGGAACCTATGCTCAACCCGATGATTCGGATCAGAGCGAGGATGAATCAGAAGATAATCAAGATGAATATGTTGAGTTGATAGAGGACCATCATTAGGGAACTTACATGGAGAAAGATACTTAAGAGAGAGATGATGTGTAGGATTTTGAAAATTTGTTAAAGGCTTCCCAGCGTGGCCTGTACCCAGGTTGCAAAAGCTCAGACACTTTGTTAACGTTTGTCATTAAGATATTGCACGTGAAGGTAAAAAATAGGTGTAGCAATAATTAAGTCGTTTGACAAGGTTCTGCAGATTTTTGAGGATTTCTTACCCGAAGTCATGTGGTGCCGGCCTCAGTTTACGAGGCGAAGAAATTATTATGTCACTTGGGCAGGGGATACAAGAACATAGATGCCTGCAAACACGGTTGTGTATTGTTTTAGAAGGAGAATGCTCAATTGGATAAATGTCCAAAATATGAAGGGCCTAAGTACAAGGTCTATAATGGCAAGTGAAAAAAGATCCCTCATAAGGTGCTCCATTACTTCCCATTGACACCGAGGTTGTGCATATTGTATATGTCAAGGAAGACAGCCACAAAGATAAGATGGCACAATGATAAGCGCATTGATGATGGGATAGGGAGGCATCCAGCTGACTCCGTGGAATGGAAAGAATTTAATAAGAAATATCCAAAGTTTGCCCGAAAGACATGTAATGTGAGGCTAGGGTTCGCCACCTATGGATTTAACCCTTTCGATAACATGAGCACCTCCTATAACATGTGGCCTATCATACTTATGTCCTATAATTTGCCACCATGGATGTACATGAAGGAGCTATTTTTTATGATATCATTACTTATTCTAGGACCAAACTCATTAGGAAACGAGATCGATGTATATTTGAGGCCCTTGGTTGATCAATTGAAGAAGTTGTGGGATGATGGTGATCAACTTATGATGCCTCCACTAAATAGAATTTTCAGATACATGCGGTTGTGACTTGGACCATAAATGACTTTTGTGCATATGGCAACTTGTCTAGGCAAAGCATAGAAGGTTATAATGCTTGCCCCTCATATAACGACAACTCATTAAGGGTAAAGTTGAAAAATAAGATTGGGTACATTGGCCATAAAAAATACTTGGAAAAAAACCACCAATGGCGTAGAAGCAAGTCCTTCAACGATCAGCCTAAGTATGAAAAGAATTCTTTGGATTTACTAGTACAAAATGTACTAGACCAGCTAAAAGAACTAGCACCAGTCAAGTTTGGCAAGAATAAGAAAAGACTGCGTGACTTTAGAGAATTGAATTGGACAAAGAAAAGCATCCTATTTGAATGGCCCTACTGGAACTGCAAAAAACACCGATACAACCTTGATCCTATGCACATTGAAAAGAATATCAGTGTAGCTTTGGTTGGAACAATTTTGGGCATAAAGGGCAAAAATAAGGACACCAAGAAAGCACATAAGGATTTGAAAAATATGAGCATCAGGCCATAGTTGCATCTAGTGGAGAAAGGCATTGGATCCAGCTTGAAGCCCCATGCCTCCTACAAATTGGAACAGAAACATAAAGATGGATTTTAAGAATTCGTAAAGTCGATCAAATACCCAAACGGCTATGCAGCAAACCTCTCGAGGTGTGAAACCTTGAAAAATGGTAAATTATCTGGTTTAAAAAGCCATGATTGCCACATCTTTATCGAACGCATCCGTCCAATTTGCATGTACAATTTTTTTAATGATGATATCTGTACAACATTTTTGAGTTAGGCAGCTTTTTCCAAGACCTCTGCTCAAAAACACAAAGACACGATGATTTTAAAAAATTAGAGCAAATAGTTTTAATATTATGCAAGTTGGAGAGGATTTTTCCTCTTATTTTATTTGAAGTGATGGTTCATCTATCGGTTCACTTGCCACGCAAGGTCATGCTTGGTGGACTAGTAAAATATTGATAGATGTACCCAATAGAAAGGTAATAGTTAATGACCATTGATTAATTATTTATATATTAGCACAATTGCCATGCATTAATAATCATAATTGTTATCATTGGTTGTTGAAAGGTTTCTGAAGACCCCAAAAGGGTATGTTGCCAACCGAGCTTGGCCAGAAGGTTTGATCACCGAGGCTCACACTGTCAATGAGTGTTTTACTTTTTGTTAAATGTATCTAAAGTAGACTAATTGAGTAGAACGCTATGATGACAGTGGCGAACATGGCCTAGGGATGTCGATCTTCACACTAACTATCCATCCCATCGGACTGATGGCAAGGGCACATAATCTTTGTCAGAGAGAGTGTGACATGGCTCATTGGTTTGTGCTGAATAATAGCCCTGAGGTGTGTTAGATTTTGTGGACTCAATCCATCAGTTGATGTAATAAATTGATTAATTTCTTTATTTATCAATAAAATCATGCTTTGCTTTCATGAGATGAATGTTATTTTACTACTTCATGCACATGACCAATACGTATGACATAATGGTTCATGAGTTGAACCGGATCCCATTAGTATATTAGATGTGATATATGTGCATGGATGAGATCCACGCGCAGGAGATATATGTCACAAATCTTATACTTAAAATAGCTTCACAACCAGTAATGAGATTGGGCATCTCATTTGATAAGGTTGCAGCACTTTGATCACTATGAGATAGTGTGATTTGTCTCGATCATCAGAATGTAAGATTCTGGATCACGGTGCTGGTACATTGGATGTATTGAAGGACCATGAGATGCACCTTATGGAATTCCATCTCAATAATAAGGTATGCTCTCATAATTCCCTAGCAATAGGCTCTCAATCCTGAGACATTGACGAACTCAAGTTTCTATCTATTCATTTGCTTTGAGTCACCAATGAGTGAGGCCGACTATAGGTTAACACCTCGGTGTCTTGGGTATGTGGTAGTAGAACTGTGGGAACATTGAATGATTAAGATGGAATCTATCTCTATTATCCCCTTGTGCCAATTAATGGATTTGTCATTAATAAGTGCGCACCCATCTCAATTAAGAGTTAATTGGATGGTACTGATGACTACTGTGATTAATTGGGGCTCAAGGATAATAAGATGTGGAACTTAGATTGGAAGAGACGGATTTATTCCAATTGATCCACGGATATTGATAGAGGGGCCTACTTGTGGTAATTGGGAAGTTTAGGGTCTTCATTGTAATTTATTCCTAAGACTGGAGTGCAATTGCATTTATATAGTGGTGTTATTTGCAATTAACTGTGGGCCCGGATTGCACATGAGATGTGGGGTCGCGGTGTTCCAGTTGGAGCCAGCTTTCTAAGGAATCCCTAGTGGTCCCCACGCTAGCCCAAGTTATTGGAAAATACTAATCCGACTCGAACTCTAGAAAGAAAGGATAAGAAAGGAGAAACTTGCTAATTGCTTTGGAAGTGAGACTTCTATTTCAATTAGACAAGGGAGAGATTTGGAAGTCTATAAAATATCCTTGGACGTCCAAAAGACTTCCTCTCACGCCAAAACCCTTTCGTGCAAGAGTTGCGCAAGTTACTCTCCTCTCCTTTCTTCTAGTTCCTTGGAGTCTCAAGTTGGGATTTTCTCCTGAAGATTCCACCGTTCTTCTTGAGAAAAGAAATCCAATTCGGGGGTCATAGCGTGGAAGGCTAAGAGGTCTTGAAGAAGTCCATTAGAGCACTGCGGGTCTCCAAAGGTATGATCTACTTCTTCCATGTCGTAGATTATTTTGGATGTTTAGTGCTGGTATAATTTTTACTGTACATGGTCATGAGATTGAGGGTAACGCATCCTGGATTGGGTTTTGGTCTTATGGATAGTTGATCCCTGTGTCAAGTGGGTCAAAAGTTTTGAAAATCTATCCACGAGACCCACCTACTTCCAACAATTGGTATCAGAGCCATACCTCATCTCTAATCATGTTAGATCAGTAATCTTGTTCTAATCTTCGCATGAGATACGAAGAGGATAGAGCAAGGGCTATGATAGGATCGGTGTTTATTGGGTTTGCTTGCTTTTGTAGTAGATACATGTTTGGAAAGTCACAAAAGGTTTTAATCATGATAGGAGGATGATAAGATGCCATTAAAACATACTGAGATCATTAGAGGTGA
Source organism: Sextonia rubra (assembly GCA_037013555.1). Taxonomy (NCBI): domain Eukaryota; kingdom Viridiplantae; phylum Streptophyta; class Magnoliopsida; order Laurales; family Lauraceae; genus Sextonia; species Sextonia rubra. The sequence goes on from JASUAD010000001.1 coordinate 76,073,220, forward strand.
TTGGGTACAGCAGGAGCCGAATCTGATAAAGAACCCAAATTTTTGGGTTCGTCAGGTCGGTTAGTCAAACGGACCACTATGGCTATAGAGGTCTGTTGGCTAACCGTAGGGACCAGATCGGCTAGCCGAACCTAGGCAGAATCATCTTGTTCTTGGTCTGAGTTGTTGTTGTTTTTTTTTTTTTTTCAGGGCGCTGCCCCCGAGCCCCCGCCAGGGGCGCTGCCCCTTGGAACCCCGCGAGCTGACCGGGCAGCTCGACCCCGCCGGGGGCGCTGCCCCCGGACCCCCGTTGCGTAGGGGGTCTTGTATCGTGGTGGCAAAATATTTGGCATCTTGTTTTTCTATTGTGGTTTGGCAACCTGGTTTTGTGAGATGCTTTGTTGTATGAGATACTAACTTGTAGGTGATAATGTCCTCTCCATATGACCCACATGTTTTTCTTTCCTTTTAATTATTGGTTTATTCGTGGCTAAGTGTAAAGGGCATCATGGTCTCCTTGGTTTCCCGTGAAAGGGCAAGGCATGGTGAATTTCCCTATAGCCCTTTTATTTCCATGTTTAGACTACCATGTAAGTCTCATTATAGAGACATAGGAATTTATGTATTTTTAAAATTTGTAAATTCTGGAGATGTCCGAAACAAAGAAGGAAAGAGAAGTTGGACTCCTAATCAAAGAGTTTGAAGATTACCAAAAGGTGTTTTGGAGATGCCCAAAGAGTTTGAGGAATCCCAAAGTTTTGGAAAGTCTAGAAGTCCAAGAAGTCTTTTCCGCCTGGGTCATGTAAGGAGAGGACTAGTCTTTTGTTATAGCACTTTCTATTTATGGATGAATGCTTATTTTAGAGTATTTCCATATTTGATCCAAACATAGCAAATTCCAAAATTGGTCAAATCAAATTAATTTTTGGAAAGAGTTCTAATTAGAGTTGGTAGGCCCATGAGATGGATCTATTGGTAACACTAATTTTAGAAACTGGACTTTCCTTAAAATAACTTGACTTGGAACCAATCATTGGTCTTATCATGAGATGAATATATACCTATATTTGATGGACCCATACACCTATAAGGAAATCCTCAACTCTAAAATATTAAGTGGGAGCGGGGCATTTCTATATATATAAAAATCCCCATGGTTTTCCACCATAGGTCCATTGTAAGGAAAGTATTAGCCTCGCGCCATTTTGAGAATGGCCATTCCCCACGGAGGGCTTGTATTTATCTGGATACTGGATATGGATCTCCTATGGATAGTGTTGATGAGACAGGGTGGGAGCCCACTCCCCAAGGAGGAGCTACCCACAACGGTTGTCATGCAATGCTAGTTGGTGGGTCACACTTAACTAAAATAATGATGTAGTATCCCTAAGGATTTGCCTCATGTATTTTAGAAATCGAAACTAATCGGGAGTCATACATTATTTGGTATGAGATACCTAGATTGTAATGAATGAAGGGGATCATGGATAGTTAGTCTTAATCCAAATTTTGACCAACTTTGATCCGCACCGGTCTAGGAGGTATTTGCACTCCCTAAGGAGGCATACCCCGCAGGATTGGGATTCCGATGTATTCTGAATTTTGTGGTTATGAGGATTCCCACATAAATTTGGTAGAATACTAAACCCTAATGTCATTTAAATTCATTAATTGAATGTATGGTTATGTGCTACAGTATTACAAGCATGAATTCGAATACTTTCAATCCACTTGCGACCATCCTCAACCAGAATAAGTTGGTGGGATCCAACTATGTAGACTGGAAACGGAATCTGGATATTGTCCTGACAGCTTCAGGATATAAATATGTCCTTACCAAAAACCCCCTTGAAGAGCCTGGCCCAGATGCATCAGAAGCAGAAAAGGACCTTTACACCAAATGGGCCAAAGACGATGAGATGGCCCGATGTTACATTCTGGCATCCATGTCTAGTGTGCTGCAACATCAACATCAATCTTATAAGACTGCATATGATATGATATCGAATTTAAAGGAGATGTTTGCAGAACAAGGCAGACCTGCTAGACAGGCAGCCATGAGGGTGCTCATTAGCCCCAAGATGGCTGAAGGTACATCAGTACAGGAACACATGTTGAAGATGATGGACTCATTAAATGAGTTAGATGTACTGGGAGCTGCGATTGATGCAGAATCGCAGATTGACATAATCCTTGAGTCACTACCAGAGTCATTCAACAATTTCAAGGTCAATTATAACATGAATAAAATGAATCTGACTCTGGCTGAGCTATCTAGTCAGCTGGTAGCAACTGAAGGGATTATGAAGAAAAAACCAACTGCCTTAATGACAGAAAAGTCAAATGCCAAGTCCAAGCCGAAAGGCAAAGGGCGGAAAGGCAAAAAGAAATCAATTACAAAAGGTCCTAAGGTGGAGAATGGTCCAACTGGTGGCGTGGCTAAAGCTAAGGGTTCAGGGACAAAAGGAAAGTGTTTCCATTATGGTAAGACAGGACATTGGAAGAGGAATTGTCCAGAATATCTGTCTAAGAAAAAGACCCCAGGTATGATTGAGTCACTTATATCTGAAGTTAGTTTTGCAACTGGTACTTCAGAATCCTGGTGTGTGGATTCCGGGGCAACTAATCACATATGTAATACGTTGCAGGGGTTCAGGGAAACCAGGAGGCTAAGTGATGGAGAAATCATTGTTAACCTAGGATCTGACGCTAAGGCGGAGGCTGTTTCAGTAGGAGTCATTACTTTATGTTTTTCAAATAAGAAATTGGTATTGTCAGAAACATTATATGTACCGTCTTTAAGGCGGAATTTAATTTCAGTTTCTAGTTTGGTGAATAAAGGTTATTCTAATACGTTTGGTACTGAAGTTGTCATAAAGAGGAATGGTACTTTCATGTGTTCTGGCAAGGTAACCAATGGACTTTATTTGTTAACTCCCACGATGTATGAGATACATGATACTGAAACAATTAGTAGATCATCATTAAAGAGAAAGCCACCTTCATCTAATCCAACAAAACTTTGGCACCTGAGGCTAGGTCATATAAACCTTAACAGGATTGAGAGGCTAGTGAAAGATGGTATCTTACCTTCATTGGTGGTAGAACCAATGCCTATTTGTGAGTCCTGTTTGGAAGGTAAAATGACTAAAAGACCCTTTTCAGCTAAGGGTAATGGGCCAAAGATTTATTGGAATTAGTGCATACTGATGTCTGCGGACCCATTAATGTCAGGGCCAGAGGAGGATATGAGTACTTCATCACTTTCACAGATGATTACTCAAGATATGGTTACATATACCTTATGCACCGCAAGTCCGAAGCTTTTGAAAAGTTCAAAGAATTTCGAGCGGAAGCGGAAAAGCAATTAGGTAAGAGTATCAAGACTCTTCGATCAGATCGAGGAGGGGAATATCTCTCTGCTGATTTTATGGGTTACTTATCAGAAAATGGGATTCTATCCCAGTTGTCTGCTCCTGGTATGCCTCAACAGAATGGAGTAGCAGAAAGAAGGAACCGGACTCTTTTAGATATGATTAGGTCTATGCTGAGTTTCTCAAGATTACCTATATCCTTTTGGGGATATGCTTTGGATACTGCAATGTACATATTAAACCTCGTACCATCTAAGTCTACACCTAAGACTCCCTGGGAATTGTGGTCTGGGCGAAAGCCTAGTCTACAACATTTACACATTTGGGGTTGTCCAGCACATGTGCTCAAGGTTAAGACGGATAAGTTGGAAGCGAAGTCGGAAGTATGCACATTTGTAGGATATCCTAAAGGAACTAAAGGTTGGTTATTCTATAATCCCAGAGAGCAGAAAGTGCTGGTCAGCACCAATGCGGTTTTTCTGGAGGAAGATTATATGATGGACCGGAAATTTTTAGAAAAGGTGATCTTGGAAGAGATTCAGGAGCAATCAATTCCAAATCCAAGTATGACCGGACTTGAGGAAGAACCACCCTTACCAGACCTAGTAGTTACACCAGTACCTCGTCGTAGTGGGAGGATTGTCAGACCCCCTGACAGGTTCTCATTCTTGGGAGAGTCTTATGAAGCAATCCCAAAAGAGCCGGAACAAGATCCCTCTAACTATGATGAAGCAATCAATGACTTAGACTCGGGACGCTGGCAAGATGCTATGAAAGCTGAGATGGAGTCTATGTACTCAAATCAGGTCTGGACACTTGTGGACTTGCCTGCCAATATTAAACCTATTGGGTGCAAGTGGGTCTACAAGAGAAAAAGAGGACCAGATGGAAGAGTGGAGACCTATAAGGCTAGGCTTGTTGCGAAAGGATATACTCAGAAAGAGGGGATCGATTATGAGGAAACCTTCTCGCCAGTAGCCATGCTCAAATCCATCCGGATACTCTTATCCATTGCGACTCATCTCGATTACGAGATTTGGCAAATGGATGTCAAGACGGCTTTTCTCAATGGCCATCTTGAGGAAGACATCTATATGGTGCAGCCAGACGGTTTTGTAGCTAAAAACCAGGAGCAAAAAGTTTGCAAGCTGCAGAAGTCTATTTATGGACTGAAGCAGGCATCCCGAAGCTGGAATATCCGTTTTGAACAGGCAATCAAGTCATTTGGTTTTTGTCAAAATCCGGATGAGTCATGTGTGTACATGAAAAGTGAAGGTGACAGGGTAGTTTTTCTGGTTTTATATGTCGATGACATTCTTCTCCTCGGGAAAGACATAGGAATGTTGTCAACGGTAAAAGTTTGGTTAGCCAAGACTTTTGATATGAAGGACTTGGGAGAAGCTAGTTACATTCTAGGGATCAAACTCTATCGAGACCGGAAAAATAGGATGATTGGCTTATCCCAAGCTGCATACATAGATAAGGTGCTAGTACGATTTGCAATGCAAGACTCCAAGAAGGGTATCACACCTTTCAGGCATGGAGTGCACCTTTCCAAGGATCAGTGTCCTAAGACACCCGAGGAAAAGGAGCAAATGAGGTCGATACCATACGCTTCGGCTGTTGGTAGCCTCATGTATGCTATGCTATGTACTAGACCAGATATCTGTTATGTAGTGGGCCTAGTCAGCAGATATCAATCTAATCCAGGACCTGAACATTGGACTGCTGTAAAATGTATTCTCAAATACTTGAGAAGGACTAGAGATTACATGTTGATTTATAGCAGTGATGAGTTGATTCCAGTCGGATACACAGATTCTGACTTTATGTCAGATAAGGATTCTAGGAAATCCACCTCTGGTTATGTATTTATGCTTGGAGGCGGAGCTATCAGCTGGAGGAGTATAAAACAAGAATGTACCGCTGATTCAACCTCGGAAGATGAATATGTAGCAGCTTGTGAAGCAGCTAAGGAAGCAGTATGGCTTAAAAGATTCCTTTTGGAACTTGGGGTGGTACCTTTGGCACGAAAGCCACTCACAGTTTACTGTGATAGCAGCGGGGTAGTCGCTCAGTCAAAGGAACCCAGAAGCCATAAAAGCCAAAAGCATGTACAGAGGAAGTATCATTTAGTCAGAGAGATTGTGCAGAGAGGTGATATTGCTATTACCAAGATAGCCTCTGCAGACAATTTGGCAGATCCCTTTACTAAGCCTTTGACTACCAAAGTCTTTGAGCAACACGTAGAAGGGATGGGCATGAGATGCAACCCTGACTGGCATTGAGCCCAAGTGGGAGATTGTTAGATTTTGTGGACTCAATCCATCAGTTGATGTAATAAATTGATTAATTTCTTTATTTATCAATAAAATCATGCTTTGCTTTCATGAGATGAATGTTATTTTACTACTTCATGCACATGACCAATACGTATGACATAATGGTTCATGAGTTGAACCGGATCCCATTAGTATATTAGATGTGATATATGTGCATGGATGAGATCCACGCGCAGGAGATATATATCACAAATCTTATACTTAAAATAGCTTCACAACCAGTAATGAGATTGGGCATCTCATTTGATAAGGTTGCAGCACTTTGATCACTATGAGATAGTGTGATTTGTCTCGATCATCAGAATGTAAGATTCTGGATCACGGTGCTGGTACATTGGATGTATTGAAGGACCATGAGATGCACCTTATGGAATTCCATCTCAATAATAAGGTATGCTCTCATAATTCCCTAGCAATAGGCTCTCAATCCTGAGACATTGACGAACTCAAGTTTCTATCTATTCATTTGCTTTGAGTCACCAATGAGTGAGGCCGACTATAGGTTAACACCTCGGTGTCTTGGGTATGTGGTAGTAGAACTGTGGGAACATTGAATGATCAAGATGGAATCTATCTCTATTATCCCCTTGTGCCAATTAATGGATTTGTCATTAATAAGTGCGCACCCATCTCAATTAAGAGTTAATTGGATGGTACTGATGACTACTGTGATTAATTGGGGCTCAAGGATAATAAGATGTGGAACTTAGATTAGAAGAGACGGATTTATTCCAATTGATCCACGGATATTGATAGAGGAGCCTACTTGTGGTAATTGGGAAGTTTAGGGTCTTCATTGTAATTTATTCCTAAGACTGGAGTGCAATTGCATTTATATAGTGGTGTTATTTGCAATTAACTGTGGGCCCGGATTGCACATGAGATGTGGGGTCGCGGTGTTCCAGTTGGAGCCAGCTTTCTAAGGAATCCCTAGTGGTCCCCACGCTAGCCCAAGTTATTGGAAAATACTAATCCGACTCGAACTCTAGAAAGAAAGGATAAGAAAGGAGAAACTTGCTAATTGCTTTGGAAGTGAGACTTCTATTTCAATTAGACAAGGGAGAGATTTGGAAGTCTATAAAATATCCTTGGACGTCCAAAAGACTTCCTCTCACGCCAAAACCCTTTCGTGCAAGAGTTGCGCAAGTTACTCTCCTCTCCTTTCTTCTAGTTCCTTGGAGTCTCAAGTTGGGATTTTCTCCTGAAGATTCCACCATTCTTCTTGAGAAAAGAAATCCAATTCGGGGGTCATAGCGTGGAAGGCTAAGAGGTCTTGAAGAAGTCCATTAGAGCACTGTGGGTCTCCAAAGGTATGATCTACTTCTTCCATGTCGTAGATTATTTTGGATGTTTAGTGCTGGTATAATTTTTACTGTACATGGTCACGAGATTGAGGGTAACGCATCCTGGATTGGGTTTTGGTCTTATGGATAGTTGATCCCTGTGTCAAGTGGGTCAAAAGTTTTGAAAATCTATCCACGAGACCCACCTACTTCCAACAAGGTGGAGTCGTATCTACAATATGTGCTTCAATCTAACTATATTTATGCATTGCTTGTTAACTCCTTGATTTATTATCTACTTTTACTTATTCATTAAAAGCTATCTTGAGTAGGGAACACAAGAATTTAGTACCAAATCAAAGAGGTGAAGAAATTAGGCAAATACAATGAAAAGTTGCAAAATGGTTCAAACAACGTGTAAGACATATAAAACATTATCATTTTAATTGCTAGACATTATTAGATTGTGCTTCAAATGACATTAACATAATACATTTGTCTTAATCTGCTTATGTAGATGAATTAATTGCGAACTCAAGGGCACTAGAAGCTACTGATGAGAAGTGGTCATTAGCAAATGGCCCTAGATCCCTAGTAAATCTTTATTAAGGATGTGATTACAATTTCGTCCGATATCACACTATAAACCATGAGAAATGCCGTAGGAGTCAGAGTAGTGGCTTGGTTATGGAAGGGGAATACAAAGGGGAAAAAATGACTACTATGAATACATCTTCAAAGTTTGGGAATTGTCCTATCTACATGGGAGTAAAGTGGTTTTATTTGAATGTGAATGGTGCAACACTAGTACCAAGCACAAGATAAACATCGAAGAAAATGTTACATGCATTGATATCATGGGCCATTGGTGTAAGGATGATCCATTTGTCCTACCAAGCCAAGTGACACAAGTCTTTTACGTCAATGACACTAGTAGAGGAAAAAATTGTAGAGTCATAGAACGGGTCAAGCCTCGGGGAGTATAGGATGTGCCAGCTAAGCGGGATGATAATGATGATGATGATGATGTGCCTAATGATGCATTTCAGCAAGACAAACGACATTTGTTGTCCCAGTCCTCGTCGATGGTGCTAGTGTCCAATACTCTAGGAATGATATAGATCTTGAGATCATTCTCAGTGATGAGTCAGTAGACAGGATAGCCAAGATGCAGATGAAACACTGGCGGAGTACAAAGATAAATAAGACAATAATGTGTATAGTCAGTTTGACTTTGACATGGAATATGACATGTAGTGTTTGTTTCAAGTTTTGTACATGTAACGATTAAGTAAATTAATAAAGATCTTACTTTACATTCATGACAGTGTCTTCAATTGCATTCTCTCCTATGATTTGTTCATATATGGATAAAGAATTTTTATATTTCACAGTGTATGCTCATTTATATATATCATAGTCACAAAAGATGCCAAACGGAAGGAAAAAATGGGTCAAACAAGGAGAGTTGTCCCATCAAGTGCAAGCATCCAATTATTTATTAAAGAGAAATAAAACAATTAAGTAGAATATAGATACACTCGCATCTCTAGGGCTCCCGCCAACCGTTCATGCTATCTTTGGTTCGACTAAGGGGACAAATAAGAAGGGAAAGAAAAAGGTTAGTAGGGATGATAACGATGAGAACTACATCCCCCCCAAAGATGATGATGTAGATGACGAGACAACTGTTGGAAGTAGGTGGGTCTCGTGGATAGATTTTCAAAACTTTTGACCCACTTGACACAGGGATCAACTATCCATAAGACCAAAACCTAATCCAAAATGCATTACCCTCAATCTCGTGACCATGTACAGTAAAAATTCTACCAGCACTAAACATCCAAAATAATCTACGACATGCAAGAAGTAGATCATACCTTTGGAGATCCGCAGTGCTCTAATGGATTTCTTCAACACCTCTTAGCCTTCCACGCTATGACCCGAATTTGATTTCTTTTCTCAAGAAGAGTGGTGGAATCTTCAGGAGAAATCCCAACTCGAAACTCCAAGGAACTAGAAAAGAGAAGGAAAGAGAAACTCGTGCAACTTTTGCACGAAAGGGTTTTAGGCGTGAGGGAGGCTCTTTTGGACGTCCAAGGAGATTTTATAAACTTTCAAATCTCGTCCTTGCCTAATTGAAATAGAAGTCTTACTTCCAAAGCAATTAGCAACTTTCTCCTTTCTTATCCCTTGTTTCTAGAGTTCGAGTTAGATTGGTATTTTCCAATAACTTGGGCTAGCGTGGGGACCACTAGGGATTCCTTAGAAAGCTGGCTCCAACTGGAATACCGCGACCCCACATCTCATGTGCAATCCGGGCCCACAGTTAATTGCAAATAACACCACTATATAAATGCAATTGCACTTCAGTCTTAGGAATAAATTACAATGAAGACCCTAAACTTCCCAATTACCACAAGTAGGCCCCTCTATCAATATCCGTGGATCAATTGGAATAAATCCGTCTCTTCCAATCTAAGTTCCACATCTTATTATCCTTGAGCCCCAATTAATCACAGTAATCATCAGTACCATCCAATTAACTCTTAATTGAGATGGGTGCGCACTTACTAATGACAAATCCATTAATTGGCACAAGGGGATAATAGAGATAGATTCCATCTTGATCATTCAACGTTCCCACAGTTCTACTGCCACATACCCAAGACACCGAGGTGTTAACCTACAGTCGGCCTCACTCATTGGTGACTCAAAGCAAATGAATAGATAGAAACTTGAGTTCGTCAATGTCTCAGGATTGAGAGCCTATTGCTAGGGAATTATGAGAGCATACCTTATTATTGAGATGGAATTCCATAAGGTGCATCTCATGGTCCTTCAATACATTCAATGTACCAGCACCGTGATCCAGAATCTTACATTCTGATGATCAAGACAAATCACACTATTTCATAATGATCAAAGTGCTGCAACCTTATCAAATGAGATGCTCAATCTCATTACTGGTTGTGAAGCTATTTTAAGTATAAGATTTGTGACATATATCTCCCGCGTGTGGATCTCATCCATGCACATATATCACATCTAATATACTAATGGGACCCAGTTCAACTCATGAACCATTATGTCATATGTATTGGTCATGTGCATGAATTAGTAAAATAACACTCATCTCATGAAAGCAAAGCATGATTTTATTGATAAATAAAGAAATTAATCAATTTATTACATCAACTGATGGATTGAGTCCACAAAATCTAACAACAACTTGGTCTTAATTGGAAGAGGTAATCTTACTATGAATGTCTATGACGTGCATTTTAAAATGCTAGTTTGGATAATGACACTCATGATAAAATGATTTTCATTTCCACTAAATGTAAATTGCTTACATTCACTTGTCTAATTTAATTGATTTTTGCTAATAATTATTTTTTTTCCTTGTCATTATGCTCTAAGCCAAGTTACAGATATGCCTCAAGAGAAGAGGGTTAACTTGCTTGGAGTATAGCAACTACACTTGGGTTAGCTCGTGCAGAGAGCACACCCAAGGCTGCTACATAGCCTCCACCGATCCATCTTCCAGTTACACGATTTGGACCCTTGATTTAGGAGTCACCCAGCCTCTACCGTTACAGTCGCTGCCCACACAGCCTCCGCCGACCTAGCCTCTGCCTAGTCCTTATATAGTCAGTAATAATGTAGGTGAGAAAATTATGACCTTTTAAAAAATTGAATTTACCTTGCCTTAATGATTTGTGTTTACTAACTCATTTAGCACATCATCTTAACAGCATCAACCTAGTCTTGAAGGTTCTGAGTCGTGTAAGGGGCCTTACGCGAGGGAAGAAGGCAGTGAAGCTAAGGAGACAACTTGGTCATAACATCTCATTTCCGATCCCCATCTCCCATAGGCCAAAGTGGGAACATGCCCCATCATTGATGAACCATCTTGGGCTAGCCATTAGAGAGGTCACCCCAGTCCGACCCCATGGCTAGAAGAAGCTTGATAATGAGATCAAGCTTGCCATCATTACTTCAGTTCAGGTAAACTAAAATGAGAAATATCAACCAAACTAATCATATTTGTGCTCTTCATTACAATATCTTATTATATTTATTGATTATTAATCTTTATACTGCTTTCCCCTAATTGCAGCAAATATTTGCTATCGAGGACTATGAGGGCGATATGTAGCTCAGGGTGGACATTGGCTGCTAGTGCGGGGTTTTGTATAGGAGTTGGAAATATGAGCTGCGTGGCCACTATCTCGAATTGTTGGAGCAAGGGGTTCCTCACCCCTAGGACTATGCAGCAGAAGGTTATGATCCACCTGACTGGCAATTGATGGTCTCGAGTGCTCATAATCACCAAAGTTGAAGGTAACTTTGGGATGTTATCTACATCAATTAATTATATTCCAACATAATTCTATTAGTTAAGATTTTTCGAAGACAAACTATTGTGTTTCTATTTTTCTATGCAGACGAAGTCGAAGAAAGCTCAAGAGAGTCGAGCCAAGCTACCATGCAATCATCCTAGTGCTTCCAAATCATTTGCATTGAGAATGTCTCTGATGGTACTAATTATATTCATAAGAACAAGCTTGATTAAGTTTATTAATTTATTAATATGTAGGTTCATTTCTAATACAAAATAATTTCAAATGACAGACAGCACAAAATACTGGTCGGGCACCTCCTATTACTCAATTGTTCCATGACACCCACTATAGAAAAAAGAATAATAAGTGGGTAAATGAGGTAGCTCAGCAAAGACATCTACATTTGCTAATAAATCAATTTTGATAAATAATTCCACAAAATCCTTCTAAATCCCTTATTATTTGAAATGGCAGGAGGTCTTAGTGCAGCGGACTGAGGAGCAGTCATAACCCTCTGTCATAGCTCTGATCACTAAGGAACAAATTGCTGTTGATGTACTTGGAAAGTGATCGGGATACTTGAATGGGTATGGGATATACTTCATTTTCCACACAGTCTTGGGCACTTGATCCTGAGGTGATCACCTTGCAGGAGCAGCCAGTTGAACAGGCTAGGAGGTAGGCTAAGAAAGACAAAAAGCAAGTTAAGCAGGATAAGAGGCAGGCTGCAATTAAGGCCCTCATTTAACAACTAGCAGCTGTGGCAAGGATAGATCCCACGACCTACTTCAACATCTCTAGTGGGACTAGTTCTGCTATTGATGGCACAGCGACTAGAGATCATGATAAGACTCCTTAGTTAGTATACTATTCTCCTAAAATTTTAACAAAACAACTCATCGAAATTTATAAACATTGAAAATGTAGGATTTTCAACACTTAAGCTTGAGAGCCTACCACTGGAGGTTAAAAATGGGAAACGGCCCCCGAAAAAATCAAAAACTAGCATGAGCACTTCGTTCGAGGCCAGAGTAAATTGTAGGAACTAACCGCTCGTAAATTGGAATCTCGGTTAGAGAATTAGACAAAAAAAACTTAGGATTTCCAACACTTAGGCTAGAAAACTAGCCATCGGAGGTCCAAAAAGGGAAACAACCCCAAAAAAATTCAAAAACTGGCTCAAACACTTTTTTCGAGGCTAGAGTAACTTGTAGGAACTGATGGTTTGTAAATCAAAATCCCGGTTAGAGAATTAGATGCAAAAACCTAGAATTTCCAACACTTACGATCGAAAACTAGCCGCCAAAGGTCCAAAATGGGAAATGGCTCCCCAAAAAATAAAAAAGGTTGATGAGCACTTCGCTTGAGGGTAGAGTAAAACTAACGGTTCACAAATCGAACTCCTGGTTAGAGAATTAGATGCAAAAACCTAGGATTTCCAACACTTAGGCTCAAAAACCAGCCGCTGAAGGTCCAAAACGGGAAAAAGCCCCCAAAAAAATTGAAAACCAGTACGAGCACTTCACTCGAGAGTAATGTAACTTGTAGGAACTGATGGCTTACAAATTGGACTCCCAGTTAGAGAATTAGACGAAAAACCTAGGATTTCTAACACTTAGGCTCGGAAACTGGCCACCGAAGGTCTAAAACAGGAAACGGCCCCTGAAAAATTTAAAAACCAGCGTGAGCACTTCACACGAGGCCACAGTAACTTGTAGGAGCTGACGGTTCATAAATTGGGCTTCCGGTTAGAGAATTAAATGCAAAAACCTAGGATTTCCAACACTTAGGCTCGAAAACCGGCCGCCAAAGGTCAAAAACGGGAAAGGGTCCCCACCAAAATCAGAAACCAGCATGAACAATTCACTCGAGGCTAGAGTAACTTATAGGAACAAATGATTCACAAATCGGACTCCTAGTTAGATAATTAGATGCAAAAACGTAGGATTTCCAACACTAAGGCTCGAAAACTGGCCACCGAAGGTTAAAAACAAAAAATAGTCCCTTCAAAATCGAAAACTAACATGAGCACTTCACTCAAGGCTAGAGTAACTTATAGGAACTAACAATTGGCAATCACACTTCTAGTTAGAGAATTAGTGGCAAAAACCTAGGATTTCCAACACTAAGGCTCAAAAACCGGCTGTAGGAGATCAAAAACGAGAAACGGCCACCAAACAGCCTTGAAACTAGCATGAGCACCTTGCTTTAGGCCAAAGTAACTTGTAGGAACTGCCGACTTGAGAAGCAGACTCCCAATTAGAGAATTAGAAGCAAAAACCTAGGTTTTTCGACACTTAGGCTTAAAAATAGGCCACCGGAGGTCGAAATGAGAAATGGCCCCTAAAAAAATTGGAAATTGGCACGAGCACCTCATTCAAGGCCAAATTTACTTATAGGAACTGATAGCTGAAATCGGACCCTCGATTAGAGAATTAGACTAAAAAATCTAGGTTTTTCAACACCTAGGCTCAAAAGCAAACCACTGTAGGTAAAAAATGAGAAACGGCCCTCAAAAAAATAGAAAACTAGCAAAAGTACCTCGTTCGAGGCCAAAGTAACCTGCAGGAACTGACAATTCATGAATCGGATTACCGGTTAACAAATTAGACCTAAAAACATTGGATTCTCAACACTTAGGCTTGAAAATAGGCTGTTGAAGGTTGAAAATGGGAAACAACCACCGAACGGCCTGGAAGCCAGCACGAGTACCTCACTCGAAGCCAAAGTAACTTGCACAAATTGATGGCTCTTGAATCGAACTCCCGGTTAACGAATTAGATACAAAATGTAGGTTTCTCAACACTTAGGCTAGAAAATTGGTAGCCAAAAAAACCTAGGAAAAAATTCTATATGTATATATACATGTTTATCTTACATTTGTAATTTGATTCATTAAAAAGATTATAATGTTGTTCTTGTCATTGCAAATTGATACACACTTTGGGGTTAGATGTAGACTTTGTAGGGGTGTTTTGTTTTCTTCTTAGTTTATCTGTATTCGTATATCGGACATTTATATAAGACTGTTCATTGATTATAATATTTTTTATATGAGATGAATGACTTGATGAAAAATAGCAATGGTTGTTTATTTATTTAGCAACTCTTGTATGTATGCATTTGTTATGTTGGATACAAGTATATGAACAGGTTTATGTTTGATATAGGTATATGAACAGGTTTATAGGAAAATTAGAATGAAAAAATAAATTATATTTTTTTATTTGAAAAGATTTTTGCTGATGAAAATAGGGATTTACTGACGTTTTAAAACATCAGTAACAATTTATTACACTTTTTAAAATTATAAATATTTTACTAAAGTAGAAAAACATTGATAAAGATTTATTAAACTTTTTTTTAAAACTAGAATTATTTTTACCACCATAATACAATGTTATTAAATATTTACTAATTTTTTTTAAAATTATAATTATCTTTTTTAAAAATTATAAATATTTTTATCGACAATAAAAAAATGTAGGTGAATGCTTGATTAAATTTTTTTTATATTTCTAAATATTTATACAGACATAAGAAAACATAGGTAAAGATTTATTAGTTTTTTTAAAAAAATTTATACATTTTTACTAACATTTTTTAACATCAGGAGAACTAAATTAAAAATTTTTATAAAAGGAAAAATGTGTTTACAGACTTTTTTTTCATTGGTAAAAGTAAAAGGAAAATTTTAAAAAACTGAAATGAATTTACTGACGTTTTTCAACATTAGTAAAAGTAAATTAAAATTTTTTAAAAAAGTTGAAATAATTTTACGATGTTTTTAATTTTACCGACTTGAAAATAAAATTAGTAAAAATAAAATGAAAATAAAAAAAATGAAATGATTTGATCGACATTTTAAAGCGCTAGTAAAAGTAAATCAAAATTTTTAAAAAGGGTGAAATGAATTACGACGTTAAAAATGTCAATAATGGTATAATGAAAAGTTTAAAAAAATGAAATAATTTTACCAACATTAAAAAAATGTCAGTAAATTAGAAATTAGAGTTGGTGAAAACGTAATTCTGGTCGATGGAATTTCATTCCATCAGTAAACTATTTTGCCCACAAGTTTTTACCCACGATCAGCTGACATAAATATTTTTGTTGATAAATGTATTTACCATTGTTTTGATCTCATTTAGCAATGAAAATTTTTATAGCTAGAAAGGTAAATTGTTGTAGTGGTTAGTTTCGAGGCTAAAGATAAAATTAAATTACATAGATTGGTTATTAAATTCATTTAATAGATTCTTTGTTGCTTTGATCTACTTTTATTATCATTCTCATTAGTTTATTTGCATAGTAGTTTTATTTTGATTTCTTATTCATATCTTGATTTATTTTTATTCATATTTCTTTTAAGAAAAAATTAGAACTTAATTAAAAAGAAATTTCAAAAGTGCTCCCCGTGGGATCAACCTGTACCTGCCATTATTTCAAAATGAAAATTATGCAGTTGTAGTTTTAAGTAGATTGATTAAATTCATATCAACTTTTTGGCGCCGTTGCTGGGGAGCTAAATCTGAATTTTATGTTTTATTAAATCTATTTTTGTTTTTAGGTGCATTCATATTCATCATTAAGTTGCATTATTAGTTATTCAATCATTTAGTTTGTTTCCTTAACTTTTTTTACAATTAATGGTAGTTTGTCTTTTTATTTTTATTCAAAAAAATGGGGATTTTTCTATTTTTTTGTATTTTATTGAATTTCTAGCATTAAAAAAACTTTAAAAATTAAAAAAATACAGAATTTTTTCCTAGAATTTCAAAATAAAAAGTTAGTAAAAAAATTTTTCATTTTCATTTTTTAGAGTAGTTTTTATTTTCTTTTAGGATTCTTTTTTATAATCACATAAAAAACTTTTTCTCTTAGAATTTTTCTAATTTTGAATTTCAGAAAAAAGGAAAAAAATCTAATTTCTATGTTTCATTAGATTTGTTAGTATTATTTTGATTAGAATTAGGTTTATTTGATTTTCAATTTGAATAGTTTAAATCACTATACACTATTTTAGAATCTTCATTAATTTGGTAATTTGGAGTTTTCATATTTATTTCTCTTTGTTTTAGATAGGACATGATTCCCATTTTTTTTAGATAGAGCTTCATTCAAATTAGAATTCCTAACAAGATTTTTTTTTTTCGTAGTTTGCATTGCGTGTAGAGATTTGATAAAATAGGAAAATGCAGGAATTGCTATAAAAAAAAGTCTGATAACATTGAACTGCTTACAAAAATTGCTATAAAAGATGATAGGATTGCACAAAATAAGATTTGCTTAGATTCACTGTAAGATCTACTATCCTTAACCCAAGAATCTTTTTCTATAAGTGGGCTTGGTTAGTTTAAAATTTTTCAAACAGTGACTGCTTGCGTGACACACAATTTAAATTAGACCCACACACTTAATTAAGGACAACTCGCACCAAAAAGTTAAGGATTGGATTTCATCACCAGATCTTTGCCCATCTAGGTTTAACCATCTCTAGCATTAGGAGCTTAACCTTAATTAAAATCAAGTAGTAACGAGACCCTAGGATTCAAGCTCAGTAGGATAAAGACCATTGACTGAAGTTGATACCCAATAAAGCCTTTGCTCCTGAGAGTGTGACAATTTAACTATTCAAGGAACTGGTACTTAAGCGAGTTTGTCCCCACTACTCCTTGGTAACTGCCTAGTCAACAAGGTTTAATAGGACCAAATTGGAGGCCCAAGGGTTCTCTTCACCAGTTAAGAGTTGTCTAGTGTCTAGGTAAACTCTATGACGTTTCTTGTGCTCAATCCTTATGTGTGACTACTTGATTTCTGCATCATATTAGGATCATTAGAACCTTGCATATCGATTAGGTTAACGTTTTTGTTAGGGGTTGAACCTGATGCATGCGATCTAAACCTAAGAGGAAGAAACTGTGGGAATGCAAAAACCATAGGTTGATCAAGATAGTGCTCGAGTTAGCCTTAACCATCATAGGTAGTTCATCAATTTTTGAAGAAAAAATGGCTGAAGGAGAGCAAGTGGACCCACCCATGACTTTAACAGAGTACATGTACCCCACCAGGATTATCAACTATCTTGTATTAGGTTACTCCAAACCAATGCTACCTTTAAGAACAAAATCTGGCATGATCGAGATGCTTCCAGTGTTCCACGGGGTAGACCAGGAGAGCCCATATCAACATGTTAGGGAGTTCGAGGACATTTGTGGGACCATGAGAAAAAATTGTATGACGTAAGATGCCCTTAAGCTTAGATTATTCCCTTTCTCCTTGAAAGAAAAGGCTAAAGCCAGGCATTATGCCTTACAAGCCGGGCCCATCAGTACATGGTCTAAGCTAGTCGAAGAATTTTATAAGAAATTCCATTCCAAACAGAAGACCACTTCGATTAGGCAGGCCATCAATGGGTTTTATTAGATGGATAGGGAGACACTCTATAATTATTTGGAATAATTCCATCGGAGGAATATGATGCCCCTAAATCCCATACTTATTGTGGAAATTTTTTATGTGTGGAGAATTGACTTTATGGGGCCATTTCAAAATTCTTTTAGAAATCTTTACATTTTGCTGGTAGTAGACTATGTTTCCAAATGGGTAGAGCCATACCGACAAAGAGGAATGACCATCATACGATGATCAAGTTCATGAGAGATCACATCTTTTCTCGATTCGGTACACCTAGGGGTATCATTAGTGATGGAGGCACCCACTTTTGTAACCATCCTTTAGAGCATTTGTTGAAAACATTTTCTGTCATCCATAAGGTTGGTACACCTTATCACCCACAAACAAGTGGCCAAATGAAAATTTCGAATAGGCAAATTAAGTAAATTTTGGAGAAGATAGCGAGTTCCACTGAGAAAGACTGGTCTTTGTGATTGATCTACGCACTATGGGCCTATCGAACCACTTACAAGACACCTATTGGGATGTCCCCATTTAGGTTGGTCTGTGGGAAGGCTTGCCACTTGCCTATTTAACTAGAACATAGAGGTTATTAAGCTATTAAGAGGTTCAATTTTGATTTACCCACTATGAGTAATCTGCGCAAATTGCAACTCAATAAGTTGGAAGAACATAGGAATGATGCCTATGAGAATGCCAAGATTTAAAAAGAACAGATGAAGTTGAACCATGATAAGTCAATTTTGAGAAAATCATTTAAACGAGGTATGAAAGTTCTTTTGTATAATTCCCGGTTACATCTATTTCCAGGGAAGTTAAGAACCTGGTGGACTGTTGCATTCATTGTCAAGGCTATTTTTTTTCATGGTGCTGTGGAAACTGAAAACCCCAAAAATGGGGATGTTTTCAAAGTCAATGGTCGATGGCTGAAACCATTTATTGAGTTGAACACACTGAGGGGATCCTTCTTTAGGATCCCATCTACCCAGAGTAAACATCATCATCATCGCATTCACCCCATTGCATTTTTCATTCATCACATCGAGGACAATGTTTGGTCTAGGTTGGGGGGGTGGGGGCATGCCATTTAATCACTTATTTTTGTTTTTCAAAAAAAAATGGGAAGTCTTTGGTCTGGCTGAAGACGTTAAACTTAACGCTTGTTGGAAGGCAACCCAATAGTTTCCAATTCCGTTCAGTGCATTTGGTTTATTTCAAATCTTAATGTTCCTTTTGACATCATGATCATCATTATGATGAAAATAAGGGTGGTCTTTGAACAGGAATTGAAGGCTAAACAATCATTGCCATTTGATGGTAGGAGCCTTTATGCAATTAAACGTAGAGCTAAGAGGATTGGTTGTTGCTACCATTGTTTGAGATTTAATTGTGACTCAATTTTTAGAGAAAATGGAAAAAGATGCAATGGATTAGTCTGGTCCCCATCAAGTAAAGAAAGAAGAAAACTATTGATTAGAGAACCACTAAATAAAACCAAAGAAATTTGGTCGGAGACGGGTTACATCAATTGTGACCAAAACAAACACTTGATTACGCAAAATGAAACATAGCTACGGTAGCCAACTCATCTGGGAATTTGACGTTAAAAGACCCTCATGTTGATCTAAGGTGGACTAGCTTAGGTTGCATTTTTTTTTATGTTTTAAGTTATTTGTCTTTTTTTTTTTTTTGCAAAAAAGAAAAGAAGAAAAAGAACAAGAAAGTTCATGAAAAGAAAGTTTTCAAAGGAATTGGAATGAGTTGAAGATATTAAAGAAATTTAGAATTTTCAAAATTTTGGAAGGAAGTAAAAAAAGTCCACTTTTTCTGAATGACGAAGCCCATCGAAAAATTACCTAAACTTATCCCCACTATACACACTTTATATTTCTTAAATTTTGGATATGAAGCAAAAATGACTGCTTTCAGAATTTCTCCAAAGGATTCGATGAGAACCCGAGATTTAGTTTGCGAATATTTTTCTCTCCTGGTTATTCAAAGTGAGTTAATTTAGGCAAATTGGAAATGGCTACCTTTTATTCGGGGATCAGAGTTATTCTCCTCACCTCTTTTGAAAAAGAAGGAGTGTTATTACCGAGTGAGAAGTTTTAGGAAGAATAATGTTTTGTAATTAGTTTGGGTTTGTAGCCTTTTTAACTCGATATAGTAAGCCCGTAGGGGTATGTCCATACCTAGTGCCCTAAAGCCATCTGATTTGGGAGCCATTAGCTTAACGCTTGTTACATGGGTTAATTAGAAAGTTTAAGGGACCTAGGCATTGCACAGTCACATGTAACTAAAAAGATATGTGTGTGTTAAAAGAGAAAAAAAAGAAAAAAAAAAAGGAAAAACTAGATGAATGGAGAAGTTTTCTGGCCCTTAATAGCAGTATGAAGACGACATAGTAGCCTTGGGAGGAGGAAATTAATTTTGGTTGGATTCTTAGGAGATCAGATTGTTTAAAGGAAAATTCTATTTAAGTGGCATTGATGTGGAATATTCGAAACTGATAATGACGCATACATTTTTTCACTGTGCACGCAAGTCTTGGTATGAATTTGAGAAAGTTTTTAAAAATAGAATTGTGGACTAGATTTTGAAAAGTCTAAACTCTTGACCATTCCAGATTTTGAAAGTATTCAATAGGAGTAGATTTTCTTCTAAGAAATTTCTTTTACCATGCTACTTTTGAAAAAGAATTTTGTGAGTATATTCATTGCAAACCCTTACGAGGCACAACTCGTCTACTAGGGTGACCTAGGGGTTTAAGGGCTTTTTGTATACGCTAAATGCAACAAAGAGTACTAGCAAAAGTGGTTTTCTTTTCATGTTTTTATTATTTGTTTTCTTAGATTAGGTCAAAAAACTTCATTTCTTTTTGCAGCTTTTGCTAAGGGACTAGCAAAAGGCTAGTCGGAGGGTGTGTTAAGTTCATGAAATTGCATCATTCTAACATAAATTAGTGTGAATTAGGGACTTAATTATATGATTTACATGAATTTTCAGTTATTTTCATCATTTTAAGCAATTTTAGCTATTCATTGAAATTTTCACAAATTTTACACATCTTCTACTTTAGAAATTTATAATTTTTCTTCGAAGAGTCCCAATTATAGTAAAACTTTGTCCATATCGATCCCCCTTCAATGTAGGCTCTTCAGTATTTTATGGGTTTACTTAGAATGTGCAGGAAGATGTGAGCAGATTATGTGGGGCACATCATGCAAAAAGTTTGAAAGATTGGCTTCATAAGGACCCCACACACATGTACACACATGCTTAGTGGTCAAAGGGGGTCCCACTCTCAAGTTGTTAAAAGAATTCAAATTTGAATCAAGAAATCAAAAGCCAAGGTGGAGTGGATTCAAAAAAGGAAAGTCAATCCCACTTTTCTTTGAACATCATAAATTAAAATAGTCATCACTCTTAAACCGAGTGTCAGAATTGGACAATCTACTTTCTGTTGGAAAGCTCTTTTCGAGTAGATGTCTGTAGGATCCAAGATTGTATCAACCGGAGTTGAAACGATAAAGTTATGGTCTCGAGAATCTACCTGTATATTTTTAGATGGGATTGCGAAAACTATGTTGATTTTCTCCATGTTACACACCTTTTGGTGAGTCCATCTCTTCTTAAGTGAAGTACATTGAAGATCAAAGTGGTGTTACACCCTGTTCCTGGGAATTGGGGATTAGAATAGGCCCCCCAAGGTGTGAATACGTAATCCCGTAGTAATCCGTGCCATGCGAAGATATGCATAAATTACTACAAGGGAGATTTCCATAGAAACGTATGAGGTAAGACCAACAACATGTAAATTTAATTTTAAACATTAAGCAAAAACATGTGAAATACACTTGTAATGATCATAAGCAATGCATAGAAGAGAATATCATACCATCATATGATAACTTAAGTCTTTTGATTAAACATTCCCACATACAAAAACACATACTATCCATAATCCACTTAACCATGTTCATTTATACAAAACCAATATCAAGAAGGCTAAACCTATCAACCCAGTGAACAACCTTTCTGTACGCTCTTTGTGACAACTAGTAAAAAATATCATTGTCTTTCCATTCACCTATACCCCAAGGTGTCATTCGGGCACCCTCCGGGGATGCATCAATATTCAGGTTGGGATTTGATTCTGTACCTGTAACACCAAGGGTAGAACTATTAACACAATAGTTAAGCAAATATAGAGATACAAAAGACCAACAAGCTTTGTCAAATGAATTAAGACATATATAGATTAAAAGAATACAATAAACATAAACTAGGCATATTCCGCATGAGTAATCATAGTAACAAATCATAAATAGGATATCAAGGAAGTTACTAGCTAACCCTATGCTAGATGATCCGTAATCCGAACGGCATTTAACACAATGCATTCATAAAACATCCAGTGCCACTGTGTTACCAAATCTTGGCATTACTTTGTGTATGTTAGGACACCTCTTCTTATGCCAACATCCATGACGTGACATCGGGAATTCATCCAGAAAATCGAATGGGATGAGTGACCACTCTACACTCGTCCTCCTTATCATTCAATCACATTAGGCTATTTTAAAAGTAGGAAGAAGGTGCCATATCTAAAGCCTTACAAGTCATTTGAATTCCCTAATATCCTAAGTTCCCAGTGTTCTTACGGCTTATCCGTGCATCTGTTACGGCTTAGCCGAGTGGCTTAGCTTTTCCCTCAAATCCCTGCGTATTTACTGTTTAACCTAATATTAGCCACGGCTTAGCTGTGCTAAGCCTATGACTTGGTTATGGCTGAGAAACGACTCAGCCGTAGTACAATTCATGGCTTAGCCGTGGGTAAGCCATAGAAGAAAGGTTATATTTCAGGTTCTCAGAAAAGCTCGCCGTAAAATGGCTTACGAATTGGTCACGGGGTAATTACTGCTTAGCCGTAGTTCATTCCACGGTGCAACCGTGGGCTAGCCGTAGTACAAGAATGTGTTTTAGTACTCCCAGGACTTTGAGCTGTACACACTTACGGCTTAGTCGTAGCTTCGCCGTAAGCTTCAAAAATTCTAGAATTGGCTCTGAAGCTTAATTTCAGTATAGAATTTTGAATGAAGGGGGTTATAGTGAGTTCCTATGGCTTCAAAATGTCCCTAAGAGTTATTCAACACTCACACAACACTCCCATTTCACATTCATACCCTAATTCATTGAATTCTACATATATATACACTTAAAACAAAACGGAAGGTGCTGTAACTTAAGATTGGAATGATATATCCAAGAATCAAGATTGTAAACACACATGCAGCATCATCTGTACTCTACTACTTGCCTTTTTCACAGTTCTTGCCCTCACTAACTCTTCCTTGTTGTGCGGTTAAGGAAAGCCTCAACAAGAGAATGGGTTCTCTACATGAAAGACATGCAAAAGGATAAATTTAATGTGAAATGCATGCATGATGCATGATTGAGTCTCCTTGACTCTATTAAATCCAAAGAAATGAAATGGACATAGAGTTTCACCTTAAGGGGGGGTTATAACTTGAAGAAGAAGACGCTTCCAAGGAGAAAGATGCACAAGGGAAGAAGAAGAAGGTGGGTGGAGGCTTTCACCATTATATACAAAGCTTCAAAGCTTTGCTTTCAACTCCAAATTGAGGTGGGAATGAAGAAGAATGGAGAGGGGAAGTGGATCCAACGAAAATAGGAGAGAAATAAGGAGAGAGACAGTGGGTTCTTCTTTTAATCAATTTGTTCTGTAGTTTTTCATGCAAGCCCAACATTTCTAGGAAATTACAATTTTGGTCATATGGACCTTAATTGGGCTGAGATGGGTCCGAATCAAGTTGAGCCCAACATGAAAGATGATCTATACGAAGAATTATATAAGATGTAACTAATGAGGTGTCAATATGATATAAGAACAAATTACAAAAGCTTCCTCAACTACCTAGGTACGGTTTGAACCTGACCCGACCACCTACCCATGACCTAAGCCCCAAAAGGGTTTGAGTTAAATTAGCCCAAACACACTTTAATTAGTGTAAAACAAGATTAATTAATACAAATTTAGATTAGTTGAGATCAGGACCTTACATCCTCCCCCTCTTAAGATCATTCGGCCCTTCGAATGCAACGTACCTCTAGTAGAAGCTCTGGTTATTTTCCCCAAACTTGATCTTCAAGCTCCCAAATAGCTTCTTTTTGCCCATGATTCTCCCATAAAACTTTAGCCCATTTGATCATCCAAGTATGCAGTAATTGATCTTTAGTGTCAATAATATGAAGAGGTCTGTCCTCATAACTCACGTCCGGCTTAACTTGTATGTCATCTAACTTAAGAACATGTGAAGGATCCCAAAGGTACTTTTGAAGATCAATAAATGGAATATTTTATGAACTCCTGCGAGTTGAGGTGGTAACTCCAACCTATAGGCCAAATCTCCGACCCTACTCTGTAGCTCAAAAGGTCCTACAAATAGCGGAGCTATCTTGCCCTTCTGCCCAAACCTGATATGCTCTTCATTGGAGAAACCTTCAAGAAGACTTTGTCTCCCACTTGGAATTCAAGGGGTCTACGGCGATTGTCTGCATAACTCTTCTAGCGAGATTACGCAACCTTAAATCTGTCTTGCACCTTGCGTACCTTTTTCGCTATGTCCGCAACCAGAGAAGGTCCATGAAAACTTCTAACTCCTACTTTTTCCCAACAAACCAGTGTACGGCACTTATGACCATACAAAGCTTCGAATGGAGCCATTCCAATGCTCATGTGATAACTATTGTTTAAGCAAATTCACATAAGGAAAGGTGTTCATCCCACTCTTTCCCAAAGTCTATCACACTAGCTCGAAGCATGTCCTCTAAAGTTTGTATTGTTCGCTCCGATTGCCATCGATCTGAGGATGGTAAGCCATGCTAAAATTGAAGTTAGTACCCATGGATTTTTGAAGGGATTGCTAAAAGGAGGATACAAACCTACTGTCTCAGTCAGATACAATAGAAACCGAAGTACCGTGCAACCGCGTAACCTCATCTATGAAAATCTTAGCCATCTTCTAGAATTTCATCCTTTTCTAAATAGGAATAAAGTGAATTGACTTCGTTGTCGATCAATGATCACCCAAATGACATCATGACGTCTGCTCATCCAAAGCAGCCCTGAAACGAAATCCATAGAAGGATTCTCCCATTTCCACTTCAGAATATATAAAGGATGTAACAAACTGGGAGGCTTTTTATGTTCAGCCTTTACATGTTGGTAGGTAAGACATCTTACCACAAAACCTACAATGACTCTCTTCATGTTATTCCACCAGAACCTGCCATGTAAATTTTGGTACATTTTGGTACTCCTGAGGTGCATAAAATATCTAGCATGATGTACTTCAATCATGATTGCTTTCTTTAGATTTTGATTTTGAACCGTTGGAAAGCATGTCCTATCTCTGAAGTACAACACACCATCTACTATCTTGAAATCTGGTCTCTTAAATATGTGGTCACGAATCTTAACAAATTCTGGATCTTCGAACTGTCTTCTTTTAATTTGCTGCATCAAGGTGGGTTCAAAGACAGACATAGCGACTAACATGACCTTATCATCCATGAATTTAACTTCCACGTCCAGATCTCGAAATTCTTCTACTAGAGACCATTCACCACACATGGCCTCCATCTCAATGGTTGATTTCCTGCTTAAAACATCAACCACTACATTTCCTTTTCTTGGAAAATACTTGATTAGAAAATCATAGTCCTTTATGAATTCTAACCATCTACGCTATCTCGTGTTAAGATCATGCTGAGAGAATAAATACTGGAGATTGCGATGATCACTATGGACTTCAAATCTCTCTCCATACAAGTAGTGTCGTTACATCTTCAAGGCGAAGATGACTACGACCAACTTTAGATCATGTGTGGCGTAATCCTTTTCATGTTCCCTTAATTGTTGAGATCCATAAGCTATCACCTTTTCATTTTGCATTAATAAACATCCCAACCCAATCCTTGAAGCATCGGTAAAAATGACAGATCCATCACTACCTTCCAGTAGGGATAAGATTGGAGTTGAGGTTAGCTTTTCCTTAAGGAGTTGGAAACTCGACCCACATTTATCTAACCAAATAAATGGTTAATTTTTCTAAGTCAATTTTTGTCAAAGGTGCAACTATTCTGGAAATGTCACCTTCAGTAGTAGCCCACCAAATCGACAAAACTTCTAACCTCTGTAACTATTTTAGGGCTTTGCCAACTAGTTATAACCTCAACCTTAGCTGGATCTATTGCAAGCCCATCTTTTGAAATTATATGTCCTAGGAAAGCAACTTGTTCTAATCAGAAATCACACTTGTCCAATTTGGCATATAGTCGGCGATCTCTCAACAATTGCAAGGAAATCCTCAGATGCTCAACATGCTCATCTCGAGTCTTGGAGTACACCAATACATCATCAATGAAAATTACTACGAATCAGCAAGCTATGGTGAAAAGATCTTGTTCATCAAAGCCATAAATACAACTGGGGCATTAGTCAACCCAAAAGGCATAACTAAGAATTCATAGTGCCCATATCTTGTCCTGAAAGCTATTTTAGATGCATCTTGATATATAACGTGTAACTGATGATATCCAGACCTCAGATCAATCTTTGAAAAGTAAGTTGCACCCTGTAATTGATCAAACAATTCATTAATTCTAGGCAGTGGATACTTATTTTTTATTGTCACCTAATTCAACTACGTATAATCAATAAACATTTTGAGGGTGCCATCCTTCTTCTTCATAAACAAAACTAGGGCTCCCCATGGTGATGTGCTAGGATGAATAAACCCCTTATCTAGTAAGTCTTGCAACTGCATTTTCAACTCACGTAACTCTACAGGTGCCATTCTACATGGAGCCTTAGAAATTGGAGCTGTGCCGTGTACTAGCTCTATAGTAAAATCTACTTCCCTAATTGGAAGAAGACCAAATACTTCATTAGGGAACACATTAGGAAACTCACAAATCACAGGTATCTCTTCTAACTGTTTGGGTGGTTTCTTCTCGATAATGAAGGTAATGTACCCTTTGCAACCACTATGAATCAATATTTCTACTCTAAGTGATGAAATTAACCTAGTATTCAAACTCTTCTTCTTACCTTGAAATACCACACTCGGGCCAACTTCGTCTACCTTTACGATGACGATCTTACTAAAATAGTCTAAGCAAGCCATATACTTAGTTAACCAATCCATGCCTAGGATTACATTGAAATCGTGCATCAGTAACATGATAAGTTCCACTGGAAAAAGAACCTATCCAAATAGAACTCGACAACCTATAATAGTCCTCACAAGTCACCCACTTGCTGACAGGAGTGATAACACTCAACACATACGGTAGCTGCACTGGCAGCTCCCATATCCTACCAAATAAATGGGGTGAAATAAGGGAGTGCGAAGATCCTGAATCAAACAACACCTTAGCTTCTATGTAACAAATTGAAACCTTACCTACGACCACATGCTCCGCTGCTTTAGCTTCTTCATGTGTCAATGCATAGGCGCATCCTTACCTGTGGGGTTAGTTCTGTTGTCCCTATTTCTATTGTCCTTGATTCTGTTGACCTTGACCCTATCGTGTCTGCCCTTGGCCTTGCCTCACTTGCTATTGTTGACTTGGAGGTGTAGGCAGTGCTGCTGTAGAAGATTGTTGATATTGCTACTGGGGTAAGGCTTGACCGGAACCTTTTCTTGGGCACTCTGACAAGCGATGGTCCAATGAGCCACAGCTGAAACAGGCTCCTGTAGACTTCCAACATTTACTTGTCTCATGGCCTTCTCCGCAGACACCACAGACCGGCCTTGACGTCCCACCAACAACTCCCTTTTTGTTTCTTAGAGTGTTGTTGACTCTTCCATGAAGGTGGGGCACTCCTCCTAGACTTCCCTAAGAATAAGCTCTTCTCAATTTCTTTAGCCGCATAGGCTCTCTCCATAGCATCATCATATTGTACTGGATGCTAGAAAGCCATAACATGTCCCCTAATAGTAGGCCTTAACCCTTCGAGAAACCTCTCAACTATTGTCTCTTCAGTATCAATCAAGTCTAAAACAAACTGAGAGAGCTGGCTGAATAATTGTACGTACTCCGCAATCGTCATGAAGTTCTGTTATAGGGTGAGAAACTCTACCTTCTTCATACAAGTCACAAGTTCCAGAATAAACTTCTTCCTGAATTACCTCTTGAAAGCTTCCCACACAGTAGCATCCAGCATAGCCCTAATTTGATCCCAGACACTCTTCCACCATGTATCCTCGATATCTCTGAACATGGATGCTGCAAGGACCACTTGCTACCTTTTTGTGTAGGTTAGGGAATCGAAAATATTTTTTGTATGTACGAACCATTCGTCAGTTTGTAATGGATCCTCTCACCCCGTGAACGCCGTAGCTCCCCTTTTTCAGAATTTCTCATATAAGGAATTAGGATCTCTAGGCTAGTTCTGTCTTTCTAGAATAGTGGCTAACTGCATTTGCATGGCTACTTGGTTGGCATTACTAGCAGCCAATTGATGCATCAACATCATAAATCACTCTTCAGTGTTATAAGTAGGATGAGGAAAGGGTGGTGGTGGAGGATCCACACCATCCAATTCGACGTTGTCGCGGTCGTTACCACATGAACTGTTGTTCGTACTAGACCCAGATGCCATTTACCTGCAATTATAATAGCAATCAGTCATAAGCAGTACATTAGTAAAGGATAAATTATAAATCTTATACAAAATCCATCCTTGATCGAACCTACCGTAACCTCACCACATTTTTTAGAGTTGCTAAGTCTTTTCGTTAACTTCTTAGTCTCTCTGATACCATTACTTACGTATGTCACACCCCAATCCCAGGAATTGGGGATTAGAATGGCCCCCCTAAGGTGTAAATACGTAATCCCGTAGTAATCCGTACCATGCAAAGGTATGCACTAATCATTACAAGGGAGATTCCATAGGAACATGTGAGGTAAGACCAACAACATGTAAATTTAATTTTAAACATGAAGCGAAAACCTATAAAATACACCTGTAATGATGAAAAGCAATGCATAGAAGATAATATCATACCATCATAGAATAACTTAAGTTTTTTATTAAACATTCCCACATACAAAACCACATACTATCCACAATCCACTTAACCATGTTCATTTATACAAAACCAATATCAAGAAGGCTAAACTTATCAACCCAGTGAACAACCCCTTTTTGTACGTTCTTTGTGACGACTAGTAGAAAATATCGTCGTCTTTCTATTCACCTTTACCCAGAGGTATAGTTGGGGCATCCTCCGGGGACGCGTCGATATTAGGGTTGGGGTTTGATTTTGTGCTTGTAATACCAAAGGCAGCACTGTTAACATAACAGTTAAGAAAATATAGAGATACATAAGACCAACATACTGTTTCAAAAGACTTAAGACATATATAAATTAAAAAAATGCAATAAACGTAAACTAGGCATATTTTGCATGAGTAATCATGAGTAACGAATTATAAACAGGATATCATACATACTAGTTGGCATCCACGAGGCTATAGTCTCCCAAAAGAGAGCATATCATCTAGAGAAAGCGTACATATAGGTCACTAAGGATCAAACTAGCTTCCTGAGGAGCGCCGACAACTCCTCCATGTACTACTGCAGTAGCAACATATAGATACCCAAACTAGTCCAATCGAACCTAATAAGGGCACAAGCTAAGTGGTACCGACTCAAGGTATCAAGATTGACTCAAGTTCAGATCTTTCATATATTCAGTCAAACTTATCATATCGCATATAAGGGAGTTTCGGTCTTAAGATCATATTCATTCATAGAAACTAGAATTAGCAAAGTAATTGATAGTTAAACATTGCATACTTAAATGCAATAAAGAGCTAGAACCCTCTCAATCTTGGCTACACCCATTTGACTAACAAGCACACACTCAGTAGAAGCTCCGGCCTGATTCGTCTCAACGTGTGCCAAGAAGAATGGGTACATGACTAGGTCATGTTGAAAGCCAGGTCTCATAGAATATGAATGCATTTAAATCGATAAGGTATCACAGAAGTTACTACCCAACCCTATGCTAGATGATCTGTAATCCCAAAGGCATTCAACACAATGTATTCATAAAACGTCCAGTGTCACTGTGTTACCAAATCTTGGCATTACTTTATGTATGTTAGGACACCTCTTCTTATACCAACATCCATGACGTGACATCGGGAATTCAATCAGATAATCGAAGGGGATGAATGACAGCTCTACACTCGTCATCCTTATCATTCAATCACTATTAAGCTACTTTAAAAGTGGGAAAAAGGTATCATATCTAAAGCCCTACAAGGCATTTGAATTCCTTAATATCCTAAGTTCCCAATGTTCTTACGGCTTAGCCGTGCATCTGTTATAGCTTAGCCGAGTGGCTTAGTCTTTACCTCAAATTCCTGCTCATTTATAGTTTAACCTAATATTAGCCTACAACTTAGTCGTACTAAGCCTACGACTGGGTTACAGCTAAGATACAGCTCGGCCGTAACATAATTCATGGCTTAGCCGTGGGTAAACCATAAAATAAAGGCTAGATTTCAGGCTTTCAGGAAACCTCGCTGTAAAACAGCTTACGGCTTGGTCATAAGGTAGTTACTGCTTAGTTGTAGTTCATTCCACGGTGCAGCTATGGGTTAGTCGTAGTACAAGAATGGATTTTAGTACTTTTGGGACTTTGAGTCGTACACACTTATGGCTTAGTCGTAGCTTCGCCGTAAGCTTCAGAAATTCTGGATTGGCTCTAAAGCTCAATTCAGTATAGAATTCTAAATGAAGGGGGTTATAGTGAGTTCCTATGGCTTTAAAATTTCCCTAAAAGTTATTCAATACTCACACAACACTCCCATTTCACATTCATACCCTAATTCATTCAATTCTAATTATATATACACTTAAAACAAGAAGGAAGGTGCTATAACTTGAGATTGGAATGATAAATCCAAGAATCAAAATTGTAAACACACATGCAGCATCATCTGTACTCTACTACTTGCCTTTTTCACAGTTCTTGTCCTCACTAACTCTTCCTTGTTGTGTGGTTAAGGAAAGCCTCAACAAGAGAATGGGTTCTCTACATGAAAGACATGCAAAAGGATAAATCTAATGTGGAATGCATGCATGATGCATGATTGAGTCTCCTTGACTCTATTAAATCCAAAGAAATGAAATGGAGGTAGAGTTTCACCTTAAAGGGGGTTATAGCTTGAAGAAGAAGATGCTTCCAAGGAGAAGGATGCACAAGGGAAGAAGAAGAAGGTGGGTGGAGGCTTTCACCATTATATGCAAGGCTTCAAAGCTTTGCTTTCAACTCAAAGTTGAGGTGGGAATGAAGAAGAATGGAGAGGGGAAATGGATCCAACGAAAACAGGAGAGAAATGAGGAGAGAGACATTGGGTTTTTCTTTTAATCAATTTTTTCTGTAGTTTTTCATGCAAGCCCAACATTTCTAGGAAATTTCAGTTTAGGTCATATGGACATCAATTGGGCCAAGATGGGTTGAAATCAAGTTGAGCCCAACATGAAAGATGATCTACATGAAGAATTATACAAGATGCAATTGATGAGGTGTTAATATGATGCAAGAACAAATTACAAAAGAGTCCTTAAGTACCAAGGTACGGTTCGAACCCGGCCTGACTACCTACCTATGACCCAAGCCCCAAAGGGTTTAAGTTAAATTAGCCCAAACACATTTTAATTAGTGTAAAACAAGCTTAATTAATACAAATCGAGATTAGTTGAGATCAGGACCTTACAGTGGGGTCCACAATCATTGCATTAACCTTTTAAAGATAATCTAAGAAGTTTGAAGAAAATCCTTAAGAAATTAAGAAAGGAAAGCTTATTTGGAAGATTTACTTACATATGAAAGGAGAATCTTCTAAAATGTAAAGTTTGTGCAGAGTTTGGTTTATAAAGGCAAGCAAGAAAGAATCTCTCCAAAGTTGCTAGGTCTTTGCTAACTTGGAGGCCAAGCGAAGAGATCTTTCCAAAAGAAAACTTTACAAGCTACAAAAGGGGAAAATATAAGGAAACAAAGATGCTCCAAACCCCATGAATTAAGAGCCTTAGATGTCCATAATCAATGCGCTCTCAATTCTCTCTCTACTTCTCTCTCCTCTCTCTTTCTCCTTCCTCCTCTTCTCTCTCTAGTGTAAAAAAAATAGAGATTATTTTGGGTATCTTGGAGCCTTGTTATAGAACTAGGCTAGAAGAGAGTTGAGAGAATCCTTGTACTCACCATGATAACATCAATGAAGTTTGCTTTCTTTGCAATGGAGGAGTAGATTTTCAAATCGAAGCACAACAATGAAGTTAAGTGACTTTACTTTCAATTTATGTTTTTGATTTATTCTTCTAATGTCCCTATAATGCATTCTTAGAATAATAGATCTATCATCGCACCTTAGGCAAACCTCCATTTTATGTTCATAATAAATTATTTTCTTATCATGTATTCTTATTTTGATAAAATATGCTTAAGCTTATATGCTTTTGATATCTTATTCTTAATTTGATGAATGATGCTTAAAACAATTTTTACTATAATGAAGTGATGGAGATCTAAAAGTTAATTTTTTTACAAAAAAAATCCTCTAGATCAATAACATTGAGTTGTTTCTGATCTAAGTTATTTTTGAGACAAAAGATAAAATTAAATTGCATTGATTGGTTATTAAATTTATTTAATGGAGTCTTTGTTATTTTGATATACTTTTATTATCATTGTCATCATTTTATTTGCAAAGTAGTTTTATTTTGATTTCTCATTCATATCTTGAGTTATTTTAATTCGTATTTCTTTTAACAAAAAATCAAATCTTAATTAAAAAGGAATTTCAAAAGTACTCCTTGTGAGATCGACCTGTACTTGCCATTTTTTCAAAAGGACAACTGTGCACTTGCAGTTTTAAGTAGATTAATTAAATTCACATAAAAAATTCTTGAAGTAGTATTACTCTTAAAGCACTACTAATCTCATTCATAAGACAAACAAGGGGTCCTGCAAAATAACATCTAAGCCCTTCAAAACAATCATAGAGGAATAAGACAAGGACCCTGGACAAAAGTCATACACAAAAACACTGGTCAACATCCATTCATTTGACCCCTCTCAGTGAAAGCAAAATGCATAGGTCTGAGCCCCTAGGTAAAGTCATACCTCGACCAAAACCCATCTACATCCAGGTCATGCATATCAAACCATCCAAACTTAGGCAAAATAAAAAAAAAGAGAGAAAAAAGAGATACAGAAATGAAAAGAGAGAATAGATAGAAACATCCACAAAAAAAAAAAAAAAAACATCTTCATCTATTCATTTTAAAAAGCTATTTGTTACACAAAAAAAAACCACCACATAAAGAAATGCTTGATCTATTCTGAGAAGTTTTGAAGTCTAATGGTAGTCTATTGATTGAGACAAGCCATATAGGCCTGAGCAATAATTTCAGGAACAGACTCATCAATCTTCATTTCAAGAATGCCCTCTACAAACTGAACTAAGTTGCTAAAGTCAACCTCCCCCGCAATTAACTTACCATTAGTGCCTTGTAGCTTATACATTCTTGATGCTTAAGTTATTTCTTCTTTGACATAAGTGGCACGAAGTTCAACTAGCTTCTTCTCAGCAAGGTCAACTTGCTCCTTTAGAGAAGACAATGAGGTTCTATGAAAGCTCTCCTCAAGGGAATCTCCCATTCTTGAATACTTTAGTTTTAGCACTTCTCGCTTAAGAACTCTTCTCTTGTCAAGCACCACCCTTTAGTAAAAACTAGATGGGTCTTGGTCAGCTCACTCTTGCCAGGCTTCTACTCCCTTAAACAGGGATAACAAATGGTTGTCAATGGACGTATGTCCATCACACCTACTCCTATCCCTAAAACCAGATCACCCAAATGCCGGAAGGAGCCAATAAACTTGATATCACTAGAATACAATTCATTCAGAAGGCCGCCAAAAAAAGGTCGCATGGAATCTTTTGCAATATCAACAGAATCTAAGTCCTCCTTAATGGCGTACTTCATACAAGGAGGATCACTTTCTAAAGAATGGCTCAAACAGATTACAATGGCCAAGGAAGGATTGGCAACATCTTCAGAAACAAACTTTAAATGATTCACAAGATTCGCCCCAACCATGGCAGTACTTGGCCTAGGAGCATCAGCAAAATGCTTTTTCTTCAAGGAAATCACTCCCTTGTTGCCCGAAGCTATAGAAACTAGTGAAATACCAATACCACCTTTACCTTGAACTACAAGGGAGTGTTTGATGTTAGATGTTGTTTGCTGTTGCTAGACCCCTTCTGCTCCATTCGACTTTAATGTCCCGATGTCAAAAACATCTCGACCAGATCCAGCTAGAGGTAACAGGACATTGGAGTCATGAACTGCAATAGGGTTA
This sequence comes from Sextonia rubra, assembly GCA_037013555.1. Classification (NCBI taxonomy): domain Eukaryota; kingdom Viridiplantae; phylum Streptophyta; class Magnoliopsida; order Laurales; family Lauraceae; genus Sextonia; species Sextonia rubra. The sequence goes on from JASUAD010000001.1 coordinate 76,107,436, forward strand.
CCCTGACCCCAACCTTCTTCTCGGAATGGCTTTCATGCTCGAGCCCATAGATCCCATTACAACTATCAGATTAGCTTTCTACTTCACAGAAGTAACCTCTAAAGATGCAGGCTTGACAATAGCCGGGGAGACTCCTTCAGTATGCGCCATAACTGACTAATCTTTGTCAGCTCCATAGGGGTCGGACTCTAAAACAATCGAAATGTCCTTTTCAAGACATTCAACAAAATCTTTTACGAAATCACTCGCCACTTGAAAGCTCCTACCATGAATAACTCTCATTTAAGCAATATGCTCAACCTGCATGGTTCCACCCATTACGAGAAGCTCTTGCTCTTGCACTTGTTAGATTTTGTGGACTCAATCCATCAGTTGATGTAATAAATTGATTAATTTCTTTATTTATCAATAAAATCATGCTTTGCTTTCATGAGATGAGTGTTCCTTTACTAATTCATGCACATGACCAATACATATGACATAATGGTTCATGAGTTGAACCGGGTCCCATTAATATATTAGATGTGATATATGTGCATGGATGAGATCCACACGCGGGAGATATATATCACAAATCTTATACTTAAATAGCTTCACAACCAGTAATGAGACTGGGCATCTTATTTGATAAGGTTGCAGTACTTTGATTACTATGAGATAGTGTGATTTATCTCGATCATCAGAATGTAAGATTCTGGATCATGGTGCTGGTACATTGGATGTATTGAAGGACCATGAGATGTACCTTATGGAATTCTGTCTCAATAATAAGGTATGCTCTCATAATTCCCTTGCAATAGGCTCTCAATCCTGAGACATTGATGAACTCAAGTTTCTATCTATTCATTTGCTTTGAGTCACCAATGAGTGAGGCCGACGTAGGTTAACACCTCGGTGTCTGGGGTATGTGGTAGTAGAACTGTGGGAACGTTGAATGATCAAGATGGAATCTATCTCTATTATCCCCTTGTGCCAATTAATGGATTTGTCATTAGTAAGTGCGCACCCATCTCAATTAAGAGTTAATTGGATGGTACTGATGATTACTGTGATTCATTGGGGCTCAAGGATAATAAGATGTGGAACTTAGATTGGAAGAGACGGATTTATTCCAATTGATCCACGGATATTGATAGAGGGGCCTACTTGTGGTAATTGGGAAGTTTAGGGTCTTCATTGTAATTTATTCCTAAGACTGGAGTGCAATTGAATTTATATAGTGGTGTTATTTGCAATTAACTGTGGGCCCGGATTGCACATGAGATGTGGGGTCGCGGTGTTCCAGTTGGAGCCAACTTTCTAAGGAATCCCTAGTGGTCCCCACGCTAGCCCAAGTTATTGGAAAATACCAATCTAACTCGAACTCTAGAAAGAAGGGATAAGAAAGGAGAAAGTTGCTAATTGCTTTGGAAGTAAGACTTCTATTTCAATTAGGCAAGGACGAGATTTGAAAGTTTATAAAATCTCCTTGGACGTCCAAAAGAGCCTCCCTCACGCCTAAAACCCTTTCGTACAAAAGTTGCACGAGTTTCTCTCTCCTTCTCTTTTCTAGTTCCTTGGAGTTTCGAGTTGGGATTTCTCCTGAAGATTCCACCACTCTTCTTGAGAAAAGAAGTCCAATTTGGGTCATAGCGTGAAAAGCTAAGAGGTGTTGAAGAAATCCATTAGAGCACTGTGGATCTCCAAAGGTATGATCTGCTTCTTGCATGTCATAGATTGTTATGGATGTTTAGTGCTGGTAGAATATTTACTGTACATGGTCATGAGATTGAGGGTAATGCATCCTGGATTGGGTTTTGGTCTTATAGATAGTTGATCCCTGTGTCAAGTGAGTCAAAAGTTTTGAAAATCTATCCACGAGACCCACCTACTTCCAACAATTGGTATCAGAGACATACCTCATCTCTAATCATGTTAGATCAGTAATCTTGTTCTAATCTTTGCATGAGATGTGAAGAGGATAGAGCAAGGGCTATGATAGGATCAATGTTTATTGGGTTTGCTTGCTTTTGTAGTAGATACATGTTTGGAAAGTCACATAAGGTTTTAATCATGATAGGAGGATGATAAGATGCCATTAGAAGCAAACTGAGATCATTAGAGGTGACTGGGGACAGCAGGAGCCGAATCTGAAAAGGAACCCAAATTTCTGGGTTCATCAGGTCGGTTAGTTAAACAGACCACTATGGCTGTAGAGGTCTGTTGGCTAACCGTAGGGACCAGATCGGCTTACCGAACCCAGGCAGAATCATCTTGTTCTTGGTCTAAGTTGTTTTTTTTTTTCGGGGGCGCTGCCCGTTGGAACCCCACGAACTGACCGGGCAGCTCAACCCCCGCCGGGGGCGCTGCCTCCGGACCCCGCTGCATAGGGGATCTTGTATCGTGGTGGCAAAAATTTGGCATCTTGTTTTTCCATTATGGTTTGGCAACCTGGTTTTGTGAGATGCTTTGTTGTATGAGATACTAACTTGCAGGTGATAATGTCCTCTCCATATGGCCCACATGTTTTTCTTTCCTTTTAATTATTGGTTTATTTATGGCTAAGTATAAAGGGCATCATGGCTTCCTTGGTTTCCCATGAAAGGGCAAGGCATGGTGAATTTCCCTATAGCCCTTTTATTTCCATGTTTAGATTACCATGTAAGTCTCATTATAGAGACATAGGAATTTATGTATTTTTTAAAATTTGTAAATTCTAGAGATGTCCGAAACAAAGAAGGAAAGAGAAACTGGACTCCTTATCAAAGAGTTTGAAGATTACCAAAAGGTGTTTTGGAGATGCCCAAAGAGTTTGAAGAATCCCAAAGTTTTGAAAAGTCTAGAAGTCCAAGAAGTCTTTTCCGCTGGGCCATGTGGAGGAGAGGACTAGTCTTTTATTACAGCACTTTCTATTTATGGATGAATGCTTATTTTAGAGTATTTCTATATCTTATCCAAACATAGCAAATTCCAAAATTGGTCAAATCAAATTAATTTTTGGAAAGAGTTCTAATTAGAGTTGGTGGGCCCATGAGATGGATCTATTGGTAACACTAATTTTAGAAACTGGGCTTTCCTTAAAATAACCTGACTTGGAACCAATAATTGGTCTTATCATGAGATGAATTTATAGCTATATTTGATGGACCCATACACCTATAAGGAAATCCTCAACTCTAAAATATTAAGTGCGAGCGGGGCATTTATATATATACAAATCCCCATGGTTTTCCACCATAGGTCCATTGTAAAGAAAGTATTAGCCTTGCACCATTTTGAGAATGGCCATTCCCCACAGAGGGCTTGTATTTATCTGGATACTGGATATGGATCTCCTATGGATAGTGTTGATGAGACGGGGTGGGAGCCCACTCCCCAAGGAGGAGCTACCCGTAGCGGTTGTCATGCAATGCTAGTTGGTGGGTCGCACTTAAATAAAATAATGATGCAGTATCCCCAAGGATTTGCTTCATGTATTTTAGAAACTAAAGCTAATCGGGAGTTATACATTATTTGGTACGAGATACCTAGATAGTAATGAATGAAGGGGATCATGGATAGTTAGTCTTAACCCAAATTTTGACCAACCTTGATCCGCACCAGTCTAGGAGGTATTCACACTCCCCAAGGAGGCATACCCCGCAGGATTGGGATTCCGATGTATTCTGAATTTTGTAGTTATGAGGATTCCCACATAAATTTGGTAGAATACTAAACCCTAATGTCATTTAAATTCATTAATTGAATCTATGGTTATGTGCTATAGTATTACAAGCATAAATTCGAATACTTTCAATCCACTTGCGACCATCCTCAACCAGAATAAGTTGGTGGGATCCAACTATGTAGACTGGAAACGGAATCTAGATATTGTCCTGACAGCTTCAAGATATAAATATGTCCTTACCAAAAACCCCCTTGAAGAGCCTGGCCCACATGCATCAGAAACAGAAAAGGACCTTTACACCAAATGGGCCAAAGACGATGAGATGGCCCGATGTTATATTCTGGCATCCATGTCTAGTGTGCTGCAACACCAACATCAATCTTATAAGACTGCATTTGATATGATATCGAACTTAAAAGAGATGTTTGCAGAACAAGGCAGACATGCTAGGCAGGCAGCCATGAGGGTGCTCATTAGCACCAAGATGGCTGAAGGTACATCAGTACAGGAACACATGCAGAAGATGATGGACTTATTAAATGAGTAAGATGTACTAGGAGCTGCGATTGATGTAGAATCGCAGATTGACATAATCCTTGAGTCACTACCAGAGTCATTCAACAATTTCAAGGTCAATTATAATCTGAATAAAATGAATCTGACTCTGGCTGAGCTATCTAGTCAGCTGGTAGCAACTGAAGGGATTATGAAGAAAAAATCAACTGCCTTAACGACAGAAAAGTCAGATGCCAAGTCCAAGCCGAAAGGCAAAGGGCGGAAAGGTAAAAAGAAATCAGTTCGAAAAGGTCCTAAGGTGGAGAATGGTCCAACTGGTGGCGTGGCTAAAGCTAAGGGTCCAGGGACAAAAGGAAAGTGTTTCCATTGTGGTAAGACAGGACATTGGAAGAGGAATTATCCAGAATATCTGTCTAAGAAAAAGACCCCGGTATGATTGAGTCACTTATATCTGAAGTTAATTTTGCAACTGGTACTTCAGAATCCTAGTGTATGGATTCTGGGGCAACTAATCACATATGTAATACGTTGCAGGGGTTCAGGGAAACCAAGAGGCTAAGTGATGGAGAAATCATTGTCAACCTAGGATCTGACGCTAAGGCGGAAGCTGTTTCAGTGGGAGTCAATACTTTATGTTTTCAAATAATAAATTGGTTTTGTCAGAAACATTATATGTACCATCTTTAAGGCGGAATTTAATTTCAGTTTCTAATTTGGTGAATAAAGGTTATTCTATTACTTTTGGTACTGAAGTTGTCATAAAGAGGAATGGTACTTTCATATGTTCTGGCAAGGTAACCAATGGACTTTATTTGTTAACTCCCACGATGTATGAGATACATGATACTGAAACAATTAATAAATCATCATTAAAGAGAAAGTCACCTTCATCTAATCCAACAAAACTTTGGCACCTGAGGCTAGGTCATATAAACCTTAATAGGATTGAGAGGCTAGTGAAAGATGGTATCTTGCCTTCATTAGTAGTTCGTAGAACCAATGCCTATCTGTGAGTTCTGTTTGGAAGGTAAAATGATCAAAAGACCCTTTTCAGCTAAGGGTAATAGGGCCAAAGATTTATTGGAATCAGTGCATACTGATGTCTGCGAACCCATTAATGTCAGGGCCAGAGGAGGATATGAGTACTTCATCACTTTCACAGATGATTACTCAAGATATGGTTACAAATACCTTATGCACTGCAAGTCCGAAGCTTTTGAAAAGTTCAAAGAGTTTCGAGCGGAAGCGGAAAAGCAATTAGGTAAGAGTATCAAGACTCTTCGATCAGATTGAAGGGAATATCTGTCTGCTAATTTTATGGGTTACTTATTAGAAAATGGGATTCCATCCCAGTTGTCTGCTCCTGGTATGCCTCAACAGAATGGAGTAGTAGAAAGAAGGAACCGGACTCTTTTAGATATGATTAGGTCTATGCTGAGTTTCTCAAGATTACCTATATCCTTTTGGGGATACGCTTTGGATACAGCAATGTACATACTAAACCTCGTACCATCTAAGTCTATACCTAAGACTCCCCGGGAATTGTGGTCTGGGCGAAAGCCTAGTCTACAACATTTACACATTTGGGGTTGTCCAGCACACGTGCTCAAGGTTAAGACGAATAAGTTAGAAACGAAGTCGGAAGTATGCACATTTGTAGGATATCCTAAAGGAACTAAAGGTTGGTTATTCTATAATCCCAGAGAGCAGAAAGTGCTGGTCAGCACCAATACGGTTTTTCTGGAGGAAGATTATATGATGGACCGGAAATTTTTAGAAAAGGTGATCTTGGAAGAGATTCAGGAGCAATCAATTCCAAATTCAAGTATGACCGGACTTGAGGAAAAACCGCCCTTACCAGACCCAGTAGTTACACCAGTACCTCGTCGTAGTGGGAGGATTGTCAGACCCCCTGACATGTTCTCATTCTTGGGAGAGTCTTATGAAGCAATCCCAAAAGAGCCGGAACAAGATCCCTCTAACTATGATGAAGCAATCAATGACTTAGACTCGGGACGCTGGCAAGATGCTATGAAAGCTGAGATGGAGTCTATGTACTCAAATCAGGTCTGGACACTTGTGGACTTGCCTACCAATATTAAACCTATTGGGTGCAAGTGGGTCTACAAGAGAAAAAGAGGACCAGATGGAAGAGTGGAGACCTATAAGGCTTGGCTTGTTTCGAAAGGATATACTCAGAAAGAGGGGATCGATTATGAGGAAACCTTCTCGCCAATAGCCATGCTCAAATCCATCCGGATACTCTTATCCATTGCGGCTCATCTCGATTACGAGATTTGGCAAATGGATGTCAAGACGGCGTTTCTCAATGGCCATCTCGAGGAAGACATCTATATGGTGCAGCCAGACGGTTTTGTAGCTAAAAACCAGGAGCAAAAAGTTTGCAAGCTGCAGAAGTCTATTTATGGACTGAAGCAGGCATCTCGAAGCTGGAATATCCGTTTTGACCAGGCAATCAAGTCATTTGGTTTTTGTCAAAATCTGGATGAGTCATGTGTGTACATGAAAAGTGAAGGTGATAAGGTAGTTTTTCTGGTTTTATATGTCGATGACATCCTTCTCCTCGGGAAAGACATAGGGATGTTGTCAACGGTAAAAGTTTGGTTAGCCAAGACTTTTGATATGAAGGACTTGGGAGAAGCTAGCTACATCCTAGGGATCAAACTCTATCGAGACCGGAAAAATAGGATGATTGGCTTATCTCAAGCTGCATACATAGATAAGGTGCTAGTACGGTTTGCAATGCAAGACTCCAAGAAGGGTATCACACCTTTCAGGCATGGAGTGCACCTTTCCAAGGATAAGTGTCCTAAGACACCCGAGGAAAAGGAACAAATGAGGTCGATACCATACACTTCGGCTGTTGGTAGCCTCATGTATGCTATGTTATGTACTAGACCAGATATCTGTTATGTAGTGGACCTAGTTAGCAGATACCAATCTAATCCAGGACTTGAACATTGGACTGCTGTAAAATGTATTCTCAAATACTTGAGAAGGACTAGAGATTACATGTTGATTTATAGTAATGATGAGTTAATTCCAGTCGGATACATAGATTCTGACTTTATGTCAGATAAGGATTCTAGGAAATCCACCTCTGGTTATGTATTTATGCTTGGAGGTGGAGCTATCAGCTGGAAGAGTATAAAACAAGAATGTACCGCTGATTCAACCTCGGAGGCTGAATATGTAGCAGCTTGTGAAGCAGCTAAGGAAGCAGTATGGCTTAAAAGATTCCTTTTGGAACTTGGGGTGGTACCTTTGGTACGACAGCCACTCATAGTTTACTGTGACAGCAGCGGGGCAGTCGCTCAATCAAAGGAACCCAGAAGCCATAAAAGCCAAAAGCATGTACAGAGGAAGTATCACTTAGTCAGAGAGATTGTACAGAGAGGTGATATTGCTATTACCAAGATAGCCTCTGCGGACAATTTCGCAGATCCCTTTACTAAGCCTTTGACTACTAAAGTCTTTGAGCAGCATGTAAAGGGGATGGGCATGAGATGCAACCCTGACTGGCATTGAGCCCAAGTGGGAGATTGTTAGATTTTCTGGACTCAATCCATCAGTTGATGTAATAAATTGATTAATTTCTTTATTTATTAATAAAATCATGCTTTGCTTTTATGAGATGAGTGTTATTTTACTAATTCATGCACATGACCAATACATATGACATAATGGTTCATGAGTTGAACCGGGTCCCACTAGTATATTAGATGTGATATATGTGCATGGATGAGATCCACACGCGGGAGATATATGTCACAAATCTTATACTTAAATAGTTTCACAACCAGTAATGAGACTGGGCATCTTATTTGATAAGGTTGCAGCACTTTGATCACTATGAGATAGTGTGATTTGTCCCGATCATCAGAATGTAAGATTCTGGATCATGGTGCTGGTACATTGGATGTATTGAAGGACCATGAAATGCACCTTATGGAATTCCTTCTCAATAATAAGGTATGCTCTCATAATTCCCTAGCAATAGGCTCTCAATCCTGAGACATTGATGAACTCAAGTTTCTATCTATTCATTTGCTTTGAGTCACCAATGAGTGAGGCCGATTGTAGATTAACACCTCGGTGTCTTGGGTATATGGTAGTAGAACTGTGGGAACGTTGAATGATCAAGATGGAATCTATCTCTATTATCCCCTTGTGCCAATTAATGGATTTGTCATTAGTAAGTGCGCACCCATCTCAATTAAGAGTAAATTGGATGGTAGTGATGATTACTGTGATTAACTGGAGCTCAAGGATAATAAGATGTGGAACTTAGATTGGAAGAGACGGATTTATTCCAATTGATTCGCTGATATTGATAGAGGGGCCTACTTGTCGTAATTGGGAAGTTTAGGGTCTTCATTGTAATTTATTCCTAAGACTGGAGTGCAATTGCATTTATATAATGGTGTTATTTGCAATTAACTGTAGGCCCGGATTGCACATGAGATGTGGGGTCGCGGTGTTCCAGTTGGAGCCAGCTTTCTAAGGAATCCCTAGTGGTCCCCACGCTAGCCCAAGTTATTAGAAAATATTAATCCGACTCGAACTCTAAAAAGAAGGGATTAGAAAGGAGAAAGTTGCTTTGGAAGTAACACTTCTATTTCAATCAGGCAAGGAAGAGATTTGTAAGTTTATAAAATCTCTTGGACGCCCAGAAGAGTCTCTCTCACGCCTAAAACCCTTTCGTGCAAAAGTTGCACAAGTTTCTCTCTCCTTCTCTCTTCTAGTTCCTTAGAGTTTCGAGTTGGGATTTCTCCTGAAGATTCCACCACTCTTCTTGAGAAAAGAAGTCCAATTCGGGTCATAGCGTGTATCACGCCCCCAAAACTGGGCTGGATCCAAACCCGATTCCAGGGGTGTGAGAATTGGGGCCAATTAAAATTTTTCTAAACATAAACAGCACGGGCCCCAATTCCGGGTGGATCGAAGTCCTTCGTGAGGCTATGCCTGGTGATCAAGCAACCATAATCACACGCGGAACTAAAATCCATGCACATCGCAGATGGATATTACATCACAGTAAGATAATCAATCTCATTAATAATAAAACCAGAGTCAAGTCCTTCGAAGCATCACAATTAGAGTTAAAATTTCAAAACAACCAAACTTAAATTAATAACTAATGGCCCAGACATGGCCTCATTACATAATCCTAACTTCTCGAATTCAGCACCGTACTAGGACACCTCAGATGATATCATCGGTGCTCCACTCAACAACTCCGTCATCTGGCGGAATTTCCTACGTCGCCTGACCCTCCGATTCGGCACCGGCAACGGAACCTAGACACCCAAAAGTAGTGGGTCAGATTGACATAATCTGGCAAGAGGGTAAGCTGCAAATAATGGATTAGTCAACTGAATTAAATGATATATTCATTATGAACCAAAAAAAAATCAGATGCAAACCCCAATGGCAAGAATGTGCAGAAACGAGTATCCCCGCAGATAAATATGCAGAAACGGGTAATCCCGCATACAGATAACAGAAACAGATAATCTCGCAGATAATAACAGAAACGGGTAATCCCATAGATAATAACAGAAATGGGTAATCCCGCAGATAATAACAGAAGGCACAACTGTATACTATTATCCACGGTATACGCTAACCCGATGGCGTACGTCCACCTCCGAACTGCAGTCGGTCAGATACATATATACAAATATACTTATTTACAAATACATACGTATATCGATGCAGAATGAATCATGATATGAAACCCTCAATCCCAACATTCAATCCAATATCATTTTGAGTATTTAGAGTACTTAAATTTGAAAGTGTATTATGAACGTATGTCGATTCAAATTCTTGAGGGTAAGCACTAATCCACCAACGGTCAAGTTAGATAAATATGCACATGAGAACTAACTCTCTATCACAATGGAAATATGAGTCCACGATGCCGATATACTACTTTTGGTGCCTATCATGTGGTGCATCCCGAACCTCACATTCCTATTCTGCATTTCGTCTAATTCTCATGTGAACATTCAACTAACATTCCTAAAAGTCATAATTCATCTAATCCAATTATATATAATTAGTATGTTTTACTAATTGGGTAAAAGATGTTTAAATTTCAAAGCCAAATTTAAATCAAGTTATGATCAAAGGGGGAAAGGGAATAATTAATTCCTTAGTTATCATTGTTGTGTACAAATATACCTTATTAATTTATACAAAACTAAAGATATAACTCCCGTGCCCCAGTTTGAAATCAAACTCAGATTAAAAACCCAAATTAGATGCATAAACACAATCTAAATAAGATTTATTCATCCCCAATTGCATCTTAGTTAATTTCTAAGCAAACTAAATAAAGTATAAATCACAATTACCTAATTTCCAATTAAATTTCTAACCCATCCTAACTAAATTTCTAATAACATTGAATTAAAATTTAATTTAATATGATCTAACCTCCACTAGTATACTAAACCATTAATCAAAATATAACACTGTAATGTTTATATTTACTAACATAAAATTCTAATTACAATTATATAAATATATATATATTTTTTAAAAAAACAAGTGGGCCTAATTACATTAACCTGGCCCAGCTGCAACTGGGCCCAACAGCACCTGGGCCAGGCACTGCTAGGCCCAGCCGGGCTAGGCCCTACCTGCATTAACCCGGCCGAGCCGCAGCTGGGCCCAGCAGCACCCCGGCCGAGCGCTGCCAGGCCTAGCCGGGCTAGGCCCGGCCTGGCAGGCACCATGCCCGAGCAGCAGCAGCGTCTGCTTTCTTTTTTTTTTTAATCAAAACTATATATATTCTTTTTATAAAACCAAAATCAAATCCATGAGTTATGCTTGTTGCGACAAAAGGAGTATAAACAAATCTCCATTATAAATCTATAACCTCAAAGATTTTACCCAACTCAGATAAATCATATAGACAACATGTGATTTAGGAAAACAACCAAGAAAACATTATTTGCATTCATCCACTTGCCTGGATCTTGAAGCCAAAGTAGATCTGAAGATCAAAGCTTGGAAGAGCCCACTTTGGTTTCCCCCTTAGAGAGCCTCTAAGGTTTTGGTTGAAGAAGAAGAGAAAATGGTTGGAGAATGGGGAAAAACCCCTAAGAGTAGAGTTTATATAAAAGAGGGGGTTTTTCTAAATTACAAGGAAGGGCCCCCTGCTTTCTAGTGGGTTTTAAGAAATTTCAAAAAGAGTCCTTTGACCCAAAAGGGTCCATTAACTCAGGCCCCACTTGTGTTAAACCGATCTATTTGACCCTCTTAACCCAACTCAAACCCGACAGCCGATATGACCCAATAAAAAAAATTCGGGACTTGACATCTTACCCCCCTTAAAGGACATTTGGTCCTCCAAATGACTAACATACCTCTAGAAGAAGGTGCGGATACTGACGCTGCACTTCGTCTCTAAGCTCCCACGTTGCTTCCTCTGGGCGATGATGACTCCATTGAACCTTTACCTAGTGGATGACACGGTTTCTTAACACCTGCTCCTTGGTATCGGCAATCCCCACCGGTTGTTCAGTGTACGTTGTATCATCCTGCACTTGCAATGGCTCATATTGCAACACGTGTGAAGGTTCTGCTACATATTTCCTCAACATAGAAATATAGAAGACGTTATGAACACCCGACAACTCTGGTGGCAGTGCTAACCGATAAGTCACGTCATTATTCTTGTTGATACTCTGGAACGGTCCCACATATCTTTGGGAAAGCTTCCCTTTCTGCCCAAACCGCAATGTACCACGCGTAGGTGATACCTTCAAAAATACATGGTCACCAACCTCAAACTTCAACTCTCTCCTCCTTTTATCAGCATAACTCTTTTGACGACTGGGGGCAACCTTCAACCTTTCCCGAATTTGTCTTATCTTGTCACTGGACTCTCCAACCACAGACGGTCCATGAAAACCACGAGCTCCAAAATTCGACCAGCATATAGGGGTTTGACATCTCCTTTCGTACAAAGCTTCAAAAGGCGCCATGCCAATGCTAGAGTGGTAACTGTTGTTGTACACGAATTCACATAGAGCCAAACTTTCATCCCAACTAGTCTTGAAATCCAAGACACATGCCCTTAGCATATCCTCCAATGTTTGGTTTGTCCGCTCTGTCTGTCCGTCTGTTTGGGGATGATAGGCTGTACTAAAACTCAGTTTGGTTCCTAAGGCTTCCTGCATTGATACCCAAAACCGAGATACAAACATACTATCCCGATCGGAGACAATAGAAACCGGTGCTCCATGCAATCTTACCACTTCCTTAATATACAAATCTGCCATTTTCTCCATTCCTTGACTAGTCTTGAATGGTACAAAGTGGGCTGACTTAGTCAAACAGTCCACTATCACCCAAATAGCATCAAATTCCTTTCTAGTATGAGGCAATCCAGACACGAAGTCCATAGTAACGTGCTCCCACTTCCACTGAGGAATCTCCAACTGATGCAAAAGACCCGGGGGTCTCCTATAATCTGCTTTAATCTGCTGGCAGACCAAACATTTTCCAACAAATTTTGCAATATCCTTTTTCATATTCTTCCACCAATAGTGATCTTTCAGATCGTGATACATCTTGGTACTACCTGGATGAATAGTATAACGAGTATAGTGTGCCTCGACCATGATTTCATCCTTCAATTCTGGAAAATCGGGGACACAAATTCTTCCTTTATAATGTAAAATATTATCTTCCAACTTAAAATCGGGCCTCTCCTCCATATGGTCTTTGATTCTTGTAATCTCGGGGTCTAGTAGCTGGTATTCTCTAATCCTCGGGAGTAATTCGGGTTCCCACGAGAATATACTAGCTAATACTGCTTGTTCACTGATAGGCTGAAAGTAAACATCCATATCTTCCAAACATCGAATCCAGAAGTATTCTTCAATTAATCCTCTAGTGAACGCTACTTTTCTACTTAGAGCATCTGCCACCACATTAGCCTTCCCAGGATGGTACTTCAACCCAAAATCATAATCCTTAATATACTCCATCCATCTCCTCTGTCTCATATTCAAATCAGCCTGTGTAAAGAGATATTGAAGGCTTTTATGGTCTGAATGTACTTCAAAAGTGGCTCCGTAAAGGTAATGTCTCCACATTTTCAAAGCAAAGACCACTGCAGCAAGTTCCAAGTCATGGGTTGCATACTTTCGTTCATGATCCTTCAACTGTCTAGACCCATAAGCCACCACCTTCCCATGTTGCATGAGAACATAACCAAGTCCAACTCCAGATGCATCAGTGTAAATCACAAAACCATCATCACCAGCAGGTAAGGTCAAAATAGGGGCTGTGGTCAACCTTCTTTTCAACTCCTGAAAACTTTGTTCACAATCCTCATTCCACACAAAAGGAATTCCCTTACGAGTCAATCTCGATAATGGGACTGCTATTGAGGAAAATCCTTCCATGAATCTACGATAATAACCTGCGAGGCCTAGGAAACTTCGAATCTCCGACACTGTTTTTGGCCTATCCCACTTTACCACTGCTTCAATCTTCACTGGGTCCACCGCTAAACCTTCCTTAGAGATGATGTGACCAAGAAATCCTACCTATTCCAACCAAAATTCACATTTACTTGCTTTAGCATACAATTGGTGTTCCCTCAATAACTGCAATGAAGTACGAAGATGCTGAGCATGCTCTTCCCGACTCTTCGAATATACAAGTACATCATCAATAAACACCACCACAAACTTATCCAAGTACTGCGCAAAAACCCTATTCATCATAGCCATAAAAGCTGCTGGCACATTTGTCAACCCAAAGGACATCACTAAAAATTCGTAGTGACCATATCTAGTTCTGAATGCAGTTTTTGGAATATCTTGATCTCGTACCCTCAACTGGTGATATCCTGACCTTAGATCAATTTTAGAAAAATATTGAGCACCTTGCAATTGATCAAACAATTCATTGATTCGCGGTAAAAGATACTTATTCTTGATGGTCACTTGATTTAGTTGTCTATAATCAATGCACATTCTCATAGAACCATCCTTTTTCTTCACAAACAATACTGGAGCCCCCCAAGGAGAGACACTCGGTCTAATAAGACCCTTGTTCAAGAGCTCTTGCAATTGCTCCTTGAGTTCTCTCAACTCCACTGGGGCCATTCTATAAGGGGCTTTTGAGATCGGAGTTGTGCCTAAAGCAAGCTCAATTGAAAAATCAATTTCACGGACCGGTGGCAATCCGGGAATATCATCGGGAAAAACATCCGGAAACTCAGACACCACCGGTATCTCCTCCACCGCTTTAGTCTGTTTATCCTCCATGATAAACACAATATACCCCTCAGAACCTTTCATCAATAATTTCATAGCCTTAATGACCGAGACCACATGAGTAACAACCTTCTTCTTAGATCCCGCAAATAGCACCTCAGTGCCATTATCAACTGTTAACTTCATTGTCTTGGCACGACAATTCATAACTGCACTATGAGTAGCAAGCCAATCCATACCCAAAATGGCATCAAAGTCATTCATCGTCAATAGTATCAAATTGGCCTTAAACACAACTCCACTTATCACCAATTTACAATTAGGGTAGTATTTCAAACAACTAACCTTTTTACCCATCGGGGTGGCCACAATTAAATCATACAGCAAATCAATTGCTCTAACAACAATCTTCAAGGCAAAACTAGGGGAAACATAGGAGTGCGTAGAACCGGGATCAAATAAAGTTTTAGCATGGGTATCACAAATAGAAATAGTACCTTCCACAATGTTCTCTGCAATATCAGCTTGCTCCTGGGTCATGGCATACACTCTGCCTGCCTGTTGTGGCCTTGATTGTTGTCTGTTAGGCCCCTGTAGTCGCTGAGGTCCTTTCTGAGGTCAGGGCTGCTAGGGAGGTCGGTACAATTGCATCTGCTGTTGCGGCGCCTAGAACCGCTGCTACGGGGGAGTTGGTGCTATCTGTCTCAGCGGTTGTGCTTGAATAGGAGCCCCTTGTGTAGTTGCCTGCCCATACTGCTGACCTTTCTTCTTAGGGCAATCCTTGACCTGATGATTAGTGTCACCACAGTAAAAACACCCCCCTGTCTGTCTCCAACACTTAGAAGTTGAGTGGTTATTGCCACAAATGCCACAAGACTCCCTCCTTTGCTTTTTGAATTGGTGTTGTGGGGTTGGAGACGGAGCAACTTTCTGCTTGGGTTGGCTCATAGGGGCCATACGCCCAATCACCTCCTCTGCCCAATATGCCTTATCCAAATATGCCTGGTAAGTATTCAGAACTTGTGACTTGGCATGAAGGAGTATATCTGGTTGAAGGCCATCGAGGAACCGTCGAATTCTCTCA
Organism: Sextonia rubra; assembly: GCA_037013555.1. Classification (NCBI taxonomy): domain Eukaryota; kingdom Viridiplantae; phylum Streptophyta; class Magnoliopsida; order Laurales; family Lauraceae; genus Sextonia; species Sextonia rubra. The sequence goes on from JASUAD010000001.1 coordinate 76,122,950, forward strand.
CTTTCTGGAGTGATGAGGGTTAGTGCAAAGCGGGAAAGACGGGTAAACTGTAGCTCATACTCCCGAACAGACAAATTCCCTTGCCTCAATCTGTCAAACTCTATTCGCTTTTGAATGCGAACATGTTCCGGTACATACTTCGCACAAAACTGATTACGAAAGGTAGTCCAAGCTACCTCTTCAGCAATCTCCTCATATGTCTCTTTAACTGTAGTCCACCACATGTCTGCTACATCTCGAAACATGGAAGCTGTCAACTTGACCTTCTGTATCTCCGTGCATACTAGATTTTCAAATATCTTTTCCACTTGAATGAGGAATTCCTCTGCCACCATTGGATCTTCACCCCCGTTGAACTCCGGCAGACCCCTCTTCTTAAACTTTTCAAAAATATCATTTGGATCATGGGGTCTGGGGCCAATAACAACCAGAGGCTGCCCAATCCTCTGCAAGGCCTCAAGTACACCAGTCTGAAATGCAGCTTGATCCACTACTTGAGGTCGCACCACAGGCGTTGGTTGCGGCATTACCAGTGGCGGAGTTTCATTTACTGCATGAGGGTGGTTCATTCTTTGCACAACCTCCAACAATTATGCTATTTGTTGATCCTGACGTTGCTGATGGGCTAACATAGTCTGGAGCAGAGCCTGTATCGGATCATTGGCGGTACCGCTAGGCTCACCCAACTCCGAACTGGATGGGTTAGTTTTTGTTTTCCTTGTTCTAGGTGCCATGCCTGCAAAACAACTGTTCATTAAAGACTAAACGACCAAAAATAAGAAAGGTAACAAATTTTGAAACCTCTAACCATGCTAAAGTTCATATACGATTATACGCATGAAAACCCCATCGTCCCCATCTAAAGTTTCTAATCCTCACATCGGACCTACGTTCTAACAACTTTTAGAACTTCTAGAACTTGACCGGCTCTGATACCATCTGTCACGCCCCCAAAACTGGGCCGGATCCAAACCCGGTTCCAGGGGTGTGAGAATTGGGGCCAATTAAAATTTTTCTAAACATAAACAACACGGGCCCCAATTCCGGGTGAATCGAAGTCCTTCGTGAGGCTATGCTTGGTGATCAAGCAACCATAATCACACGCAAAACTAAAATCCATGCTCATCGCAGACGGATATTACATCACAATAAGATAATCAATCTCATTAATAATAAAACCAGAGTCAAGTCCTTCGAAGCATCACAATTAGAGTTAAAATTTCAAAACAACCAAACTTAAATTAATAACTAATGGCCCAGACATGGCCTCATTACATAATCCTAAGTTCTCGAACTCAGCGCCGTACTAGGACACCTCAGATAATGTCATCGGTGCTCCACTTAACAACTCCGCCATCTGGCGGAATTTCCTGCGTCGCCTGACCCTCCGGTTCGGCACCGGCAACGGAACCTAGACACCCAAAAGTAGTGGGTCAGATTGACATAATCTGGCAAGAGGGTAAGCTGCAAATAATGGATTAGTCAACTGAATTAAATGATATATTCATTATGAACCAAAATAAATCAGATGCAAACCCCAATGGCAAGAATGTGCAGAAACGAGTATCCCCGCAGATAAATATGCAGAAACGGGTAATCCCGCATACAGATAACAGAAACAGGTAATCTCGCAGATAATAACAGAAACGGGTAATCCCATAGATAATAACAGAAGGCACAACTATATACAATTATCCACAGTATACGCTGACCCGATGGCGTACGTCCACCTCCGAACTGCAGTCGGTCAGATACATATATACAAATATACTTATTTACAAATACATACGTATATCGATGCAGAATGAATCATGATATGAAACCCTCAATCCCAACATTCAATCCAATATCATTTTGAGTATTTAGAGTACTTAAATTTGAAAGTGTATTATGAACGTATGTCGATTCAAATTCTTGAGGGTAAGCACTAATCCACCAACGGTCAAGTTAGATAAATATGCACATGAGAACTAACTCTCTATCACAATGGAAATATGAGTCCACGATGCCAATATACTACTTTTGGTGCCTATCATGTGGTGCATCCCGAACCTCACATTCCTATTCTGCATTTCGTCTAATTCTCATGTGAACATTCAACTAACATTCCTAAAAGTCATAATTCATCTAATCCAATTATATATAATTAGTATGTTCTACTAATTGGGTAAAAGATGTTTAAATTTCAAATCCAAATTTAAATCAAGTTATGATCAAAGGGGGAAAGGGAATAATTAATTCCTTAGTTATCATTGTTGTGTACAAATATACCTTATTAATTTATACAAAACTAAAGATATAACTCCCGGGCCCCAGTTTGAAATCAAACTCAGATTAAAAACCCAAATTAGATGCATAAACACAATCTAAATAAGATTTATTCATCCCCAATTGCATCTTAGTTAATTTCTAAGCAAACTAAATAAAGTATAAATCACAATTACCTAATTTCCAATTAAATTTCTAACCAATCCTAACTAAATTTCTAATAACATTGAATTAAAATTTAATTTAATATGATCTAACCTCCACTAGTATACTAAACCATTAATCAAAATATAACACTGTAATGTTTATATTTACTAACATAAAATTCTACTTACAATTATATAAATATATATATTTTTTTAAAAAAACAAGTGGGCCTAATTACATTAACCTGGCCCAGCTGCAACTGGGCCCAACAGCACCTGGGCCAGGCACTGCTAGGCCCAGCCGGGCTAGGCCCTACCTGCATTAACCCGGCCGAGCCACAGCTGGGCCCAGCAGCACCCCGGCCGGGCGCTGCCAGGCCTAGCCAGGCTAGGCCCGGCCTGGCAGGCACCATGCCCGAGCAGCAGCAGCGTCTGCTTTCTTTTTTTTTTTTTAATCAAAACTATATATATTCTTTTTATAAAACTAAAATCAAATCCATGAGTTATGCTTGTTGCGACAAAAGGAGTATAAACAAATCTCCATTATAAATCTATAACCTCAAAGATTTTACCCAACTCAGATAAATCATATAGACAACATGTGATTTAGGAAAACAACCAAGAAAACATTATTTGCATTCATCCACTTGCCTGGATTGGGTTTTGGTCTTATGGATAGTTAATCCCTGTGTCAAGTGGGTCAAAAGTTTTGAAAATCTATCCACAAAACCCACCTACTTCGAACAACACTACAAGTGGTTCAAGTTTTGGATCAACTATTGGATCAGCCACTTGCACAACAGGCTCAACCCGATCTAATTGTGGCTTTGATTGCTCTGTAACAAACAAGGCCAAGATGGAAAAAATCAAAGAAAAAGAAAAAAGGAAAGCAAATAAATAAAGGAAAAAATGATGACCTTCGATTATGGGGTAGGTTCATAAATGGACTTTAGTACAATCTTCTCAACTAAGGCCTCCAACATCAGAGGAGCCTCTAGGATGTGAGGAAGGATTTTTGTAGATTGTGGAAGGCTAGTCCCCAAAAGCTCCTCCAGATTCTAAAACAAAAAAGGAGAAAACGTCAAAATAAAGGAAGAAAAAGATTAGAAAAGAGAAAAGAGAAAAAGGTAACACAAGTACCATAATCCCCAACAGCTACTATCACAGTTCTTGTTGCCGTCTCCTCCTCTGAAGCAGATGCTTTTGTCTTTACAAAAGAAAGGATAGGAGTCATGACAAAGCTGATACCACTAAATATTAAAAGAAACAAGAAAAGAACAGCAAACTTACCAGTTATGAGTCTAGCAGACTTGCGAATCCTCGGACGAGGAGATCTTTCGTTATCTTTCTCTCAGATCCTTCAAATCGGACTGGAGGCCTACCAGACTAATCCATCTGCTTCTCTTTTACATGTTTAAAAAAGGACTTCGTGATAGAGACCTTCAAAGCAGAAGATTTAAAGGAAGCCGGCTCCGAAAAAGGGACACCAACAACTTGAAGCGGTATGGAAGATACCAATGGGGCAGCAACACGAGGAGATTCCATCATCAGATTCTCTAAAGCAACACAAGTGTCCTTGTCTTGATGATATCCTATTAGTAAAGGCTGCTGCCTTTGAATATAAAGTTCAAAATCTCAAAATATCCCTTCTCTAGCTTGTCCTCATTCATCTCCACCTTTCCAAACACGCCCTTTGTCACGCCCCCAAAACTGGGCCGGATCCAAACCCGGTTCCAGGGGTGTGAGAATTGGGGCTAATTAAAATTTTTTTTAACATAATCAATACGAGCCCCAATTCCAGGTGGATCGAAGTCCTTCGTGAGGCTATGCATGGTGATCAAGCAACCATAATCACATGCGGAACAAAAATCCATGCACATCGCAGACGGATATCACATAACAACCATGTAACAAATCTCATTAATAATAAAATCAAGGTCAAGTGCTTCGAAGCATAATAATTAAAGTTATAATTTCAAAACAAATAAATTTAATTAAATAAACTAATGGCCCAAAAATAGCCTTATTACATAACCTAAAGTTTTCGAACTCAGCACCGCACTTGGACACCTCAGATGATGTCATCGGTGCGCCACTCAACAACTCCGCCACCTAGCGGAATTTCCTGCGTAGCCTGACCCTCTGGTTCGGCCCCTGTAACGGAACCTAGACACCAAAAGTAGTGGGTCAGATTGACATAATCTGGCAAGAGGGTAAGCTGCAACAATGGATTAATCAACTGAATTAAATGATATATTCATTATGAATCAAAATAAATCAGATGCAAACCCCAATGGCATGAATGCGCAAAAACGGGTATCCCCGCCGATAAATATACAGAAACGGGTAAACCCCGCATACAGATAACAAAAACGGGTAGTCCCGCAGATAATAACAGAAACGGGTAATCCCGCAAATAATAACAGAAACGGGTAATCCCGCAGATAATAACAGAAATGGGTAATCCCGCAGATAATAACAGAAGGCACAGCTGCATACTATTATCCACAGTACACGCTGACCCGATGGCGTACATTCACCTCCGAACTGCAGTCGGTCAGATATATATATATAAATATACATACTTACAAATACATATGTATACAGATGCAAAATGAACCATGATATGAAACCCTCAATCCCAACATTCAATCCAATACCATTTTGAGTACTTAAATTTAAAAGTGTATTATGAACGTGTGTCAATTCAAATTATTGAGCGTAAGCACTAATCCACCAACGGTCAAGTTAGATAAATATGCACATGAGAACTAACTCTCTATCACAATGGAAATATGAGTCCACGATGCCGATATACTATTTTTGGTGCCTATCATGTGGTGCATCCCGAACCTCACATTCTCATTCTGCATCTAGTCTAATTCTCATGTGAACATTCAACTAACATTCCTAAAGGACATAATTCATCTAATCCAATTATATATAATTAGTGTGTTTTACAAATTAGGTAAAAGATGTTCAATTTCTGAATCCAAAGTTAAATCAAGTTACGTTCAAAAGGGGAAAAAAATAATTAATTCCTTAATATCATTGTTGTGTACAAATTCACATTATCATTTTATGCAAAACAGAAGGTACAAATTTCGGATCCCAATTTGAAATCTAACTCAATTAAGATTCCAATTTAAAATTATAAATACATTCTATTTACGGTTTAATCGCTACTAAATACATTTTTATTTTATTTCAATCAACCTAAATGAACACTAATCAAAATTTCATAATTCTCAATTAAGTTTATAAATAATCCAAAATACATTTCTAATAACATCAAATTAAAATTATTTTAATAAAACCTAATCTCCATTAAAATACTAAACCATTAATCAAAACTTAACCTTTTAATCCTTTATAAGAATATCCCGACCTAATTATTTATTTAATAATATTATGTACAAATATATATATTTAATAATATATATACATTTTTTTAAAGAATAGACTGACGGGCCCAGACCCGACCCGGGCCCAGGCCAGCCACGCCGGGCCCAGCCTGCCTGGGCAGCGTTGCTGCCCAGCAGCAGATGCTGCCAGGTGGCAGCTGCTGCCTGGGCGGCAACTGCTGCCCAACAGCAGGTGCTGGGCAGCGGCGGCTCTGAATTTTTTTTTTTTTTTTAACAAAACTCAACATAAATCACCCTTATAATTTTTTTTGAGAAAATCAAATCACACTATTACCCTCTAAAAGCCATTAAGCCAACAAGAAGAAATCATGTTCAAAGTATGTAAATCAACAAGCAACTAAAACATATTGCAAACACCAAAAAAACCATTGTTCCAACTATCTACTTGCCTGAATCTCGAAACCAAAAGCAAATCTGAAGAGTAGAAGATCCAACCTTGGTTTCCCCCTTAAAAAGCCTCTAGGGTTTTGGTTGAAGAAGAAGACAAGACGGTTGAAGAATGGGGGAAAACCCTAAGAGTATAGTTTATTTAAAAGAGGGGGTTTTTCTAAATTACAAAGAAGGGCATCCTGCTTTTTAGTGGGTTTTTAAGAAATTTCAAAAAGAGTCTCTGGGCCAAAAAGGGTCCATTAACTCAGGCCCCACTTGTGTTAAATCAATCTATCTGACCCTCTTAACCCAACTCAAACCCGACAAACGGTGTGACCCAAAAAAAAAAATTCGGGACTTGACATCTTACCCCCCTTAAAGGACATTTGGTCCTCCAAATGACTAACATACCTCTGGAAGAAGGTGCGGATACTGACATTGCACTTGCAACGGCTCATATTGCAACACGTGCGAAGGGTCTGCTATATACTTCCTCAACATAACAACGTGGAAGGTGTTATGAACACCCGACAGCTCTGGTGGCAATGCTAACCAATAAGCCACGTTATTAACCTTACTGATAATCTAGAATGGTCCCACATATCTTCCAGAGAGTTTTCCTTTTTGCCCAAACCGTAAAGTACCACATGTAGGTAATACCTTCAAAAATACATGGTCACCAATCTCAAACTTTAACTCTCCTTCTTTTATCGGCATAACTCTTTTGACGACTACGGGCAACCTTTAACTTTCCTGAATTTGTCTTATCTTGTCACTGGACTTTCCAACCACAAACGGTCCATGAAAACCACGAGCTCCAAAGTTCGACCAACATATAGGGGTTCGACATCTCCTTCCGTACAAAGCTTCAAAAGGCGCCATGCCAATGCTAGAGTGGTAACTGTTATTGTACGCGAATTCACATAGAGCCAAACTTTCATCCCAACTAGTCTTGAAATCCAAGACACATGCCCTTAGCATATCCTCCAGTGTTTGGTTTGTCCGCTATGTTTGTCCGTCTGTTTGGGGATGATAGGCTGTACTTAAACTCAGTTTGGTTCCTAAGGCTTCCTACAGTGATACCTAAAACCTAGATACGAACTTACTATCCTAGTCAGAGACAATAGAACTAGTGCTCCATGCAATCTCACCACTTCCTTAATATAAAACTCTGTAATTTTCTCCATTCCTTGACCAGTCTTGAATGGTGCACAGTGGGCTGACTTAGTTATGTTAGTTTTTGTGGACTCAATCCATCAGTTGATGTAATAAATTGATTAATTTCTTTATCAATAAAATCATGCTTTACTTTCATGAGATGAATGTTATTTTACTACTTCATGCACATGACCAATACGTATGACATAATGGTTCATGAGTTGAACCGGGTCCCATTAGTATATTAGATGTGATATATGTGCATGGATGAGATCCACACGCGGGAGATATATGTCACAAATCTTATACTTAAAATAGCTTCACAACCAGTAATGAGATTGGGCATCTCATTTGATAAGGTTGCAGCACTTTGATCACTATGAGATAGTGTGATTTGTCTCGATCATCAGAATGTAAGATTCTGGATCACGGTGCTGGTACATTGGATGTATTGAAGGACCATGAGATGCACCTTATGGTATTCCGTCTCAATAATAAGGTATGCTCTCATAATTCCCTTGCAATAGGCTCTCAATCCTGAGACATTGACGAACTCAAGTTTCTATCTATTCATTTGCTTTGAGTCACCAATGAGTGAGGCCGACTATAGGTTAACACCTCGGTGTCTTGGGTATGTGGTAGTAGAACTGTGGGAACGTTGAATGATCAAGATGGAATCTATCTATATTATCCCCTTGTGCCAATTAATGGATTTGTCATTAGTAAGTGCGCACCCATCTCAATTAAGAGTTAATTGGATGGTACTGATGATTACTGTGATTAATTGGAGTTCAAGGATAATAAGATGTGGAACTTAGATTGGAAGAGACGGATTTATTCCAATTGATCCACGGATATTGATAGAGGGGCCTACTTGTGGTAATTGGGAAGTTTAGGGTCTTCATTGTAATTTATTCCTAAGACTGGAGTGCAATTGCATTTATATAGTGGTGTTATTTGCAATTAACTGTGGGCCCGGATTGCACATGAGATGTGGGGTCGCGGTGTTCCAGTTGGAGCCAGCTTTCTAAGGAATCCCTAGTGGTCCCCACGCTAGCCCAAGATATTGGAAAACACTAATCCGACTTGGACTCTAGAAATAAGAGTTTGGAAGGGAGAAAGTTGCTAATTGCTTTGGAAGTAAGACTTCTATTTCAATTAGACAAGGGAGAAATTTGGAACTCTATAAAATCTCTTGGACGTCCAATAAGACTCTCCCTCACGCCAAAAACCCTTTCGTGCAAGAGTTGCGCGAGTTACTCTCCTCTCCTTTCTTCTATTTCCTTGGAGTCTCGAGTTGGGATTTTCTCTTGAAGATTCCACCATTCTTCTTGAGAAAAGAAATCCAATTCGGGTCATAGCGTGGAAGGCTAAGAGGTGTTGAAGAAATCCATTAGAGCACTGCGGATCTCCAAAGGTATGATCTACTTCTTGCATGTCGTAGGTTATTTTGGATGTTTAGTGCTGGTAGAATTTTTTACTGTACATGGTCACGAGATTGAGGGTAACGCATCCTGGATTGGATTTTGGTCTTATGTATAGTTGATCCCTGTGTCAAGTGGATCAAAAGTTTTGAAAATCTATTCACGAGACCCACCTACTTCCAACAATTGGTATCAGAGACATACCTCATCTCTAATCATGTTAGATCAGTAATCTTGTTCTAATCTTCGCATGAGATGCAAAGAGGATAGAGCAAGGGCTGTGATAGGATCAGTGTTTATTGGATTTGCTTGCTTTTGTAGTAGATACATGTTTGGAAAGTCATAAAAGGTTTTAATCATGATAGGAGGATGATAAGATGCCATTAAAACATACTGAGATCATTAGAGGTGATTGGGTACAGCAGGAGCCGAATCTGAAAAAGAACCCAAATTTCTGGGTTCATCAGGTCGGTTAGTCAAATGGACCACTATGGCTACAGAGGTCTGTTGGCTAACCGTAGGGACCAGATCGGATAGCCGAACCTAGGCAGAATCATCTTGTTCTTGGTCTAAGTTGTTTTTTTTTTTTTCGGGGGCGCTGCCCCTTGGAACCCCACGAACTGACCGGGCAGCTCGACCCCCGCCGGGGGCGCTGCCCCCGGACCCCCGTTGCGTAGGGGTCTTGTATCGTGGTGGCAAAATTTTTGGCATCTTGTTTTTCCATTGTGGTTTGGCAACCTGGTTTTGTGAGATGCTTTGTTGTATGAGATACTAACTTGCAGGTGATAATGTCCTCTCCATATGGCCCACATGTTTTTCTTTCCTTTTTATTATTGGTTTATTTGTGGCTAAGTGTAAAGGGCATCATGGTCTCCTTGGTTTCCCGTGAAAGGGCAAGGCATGGTGAATTTCCCTATAGCCCTTTTAATTCCATGTTTAGATTACCATGTAAGTCTCATTTTAGAGACATAGGAATTTATGTATTTTTAAAATTTGTAAATTCTGGAGATGTCCGAAAGAGGGAAAGAGAAACTGGACTCCTTATCAAAGAGTTTGAAGATTACCAAAAGGTGTTTTCGGGATGCCCAAAGAGTTTGAGGAATCCCAAAGTTTTGGAAAGTCTAGAAGTCCAAGAAGTCTTTTCCGCCTGGGCCATGTGGAGGAGAGGACTAGTCTTTTATTACAGCACTTTCTATTTATGGATGAATGCTTATTTTAGAGTATTTCCATATTTGATCCAAACATAGCAAATTCCAAAATTGGTCAAATCAAATTAATTTTTGGAAAGAGTTCTAATTAGAGTTGGTAGGCCCATGAGATGGATCTATTGGTAACACTAATTTTAGAAACTGGGCTTTCCTTAAAATAACTTGACTTGGAACCAATCATTGGTCTTATCATGAGATGAATATATACCTATATTTGATGGACCCATACACCTATAAGGAAATCCTCAACTCTAAAATACTAAGTGGGAGCGGGGCATTTCTATATATATAAAAATCCCCATGGTTTTCCACCATAGGTCCATTGTAAGGAAAGTATTAGCCTCGCGCCATTTTGAGAATGGCCATTCCCCACGGAGGGCTTGTATTTATCTGGGTACTAGATATGGATCTCCTATGGATAGTGTTGATGAGACGGGGTGGGAGCCCACTCCCCAAGGAGGAGCTGCCCACAACGGTTGTCATGCAATGCTAGTTGGTGGGTCACACTTAACTAAAATAATGATGTAGTATCCCCAAGGATTTGCTTCATGTATTTTAGAAACCGAAGCTAATCGGGAGTCATACATTATTTGGTATGAGATACTTAGATAGTAATGTATGAAGGGGATCATAGATAGTTAGTCTTAATCCCAATTTTGACCAACTTTGATCCGCACCAGTCTAGGAGGTATTTGCACTCCCCAAGGAGGCATACCCCGCAGGATTGGGATTCCGATGTATTCTGAATTTTGTGGTTATGAGGATTCCCACATAAATTTGGTAGAATACTAAACCCTAATGTCATTTAAATTCATTAATTGAATGTATGGTTATGTGCTACAGTATTACAAACATGAATTCGAATACTTTCAATCCACTTGCGACCATCCTCAACCAGAATAAGTTGGTGGGATCCAACTATGTAGACTGGAAACGGAATCTAGATATTGTCCTGACAGCTTCAGGATATAAATATGTCCTTACCAAAAACCCCTTTGAAGAGCCTGGCCCAGATGCATCAGAAGCAGAAAAGGACCTTTACACCAAATGGGCCAAAGACAATGAGATGGCCCGATGTTACATTCTGGCATCCATGTCTAGTGTGCTACAACATCAACATCAATCTTATAAGACTGCATATGATATGATATCGAACTTAAAGGAGATGTTTGCAGAACAAGGCAGACCTGCTAGGCAGGCAGCCATGAGGGTGCTCATTAGCACCAAGATGGCTGAAGGTACATCAGTACAGGAACACATGTTGAAAATGATGGACTCATTAAATGAGTTAGATGTACTGGGAGCTGCGATTGATGCAGAATCGCAGATTGACATAATCCTTGAGTCACTACCAGAGTCATTCAACAATTTCAAGGTCAATTATAATATGAATAAAATGAATCTGACTCTGGCTGAGCTATCTAGTCAGCTGGTAGCAACTGAAGGGATTATGAAGAAAAAACCAACTGCCTCAATGACAGAAAAGTCAGATGCCAAGTCCAAGCCGAAAGGCAAAGGGCGGAAAGGCAAAAAGAAATCAGTTCCAAAAGGTCCTACGGTGGAGAATGGTCCAACTGGTGGCGTGGCTAAAGCTAAGGGTTCAGGGACAAAAGGAAAGTGTTTCCATTGTGGTAAGACAGGACATTGGAAGAGGAATTGTCCAGAATATCCGTCTAAGAAAAAGACCCCAGGTATGATTGAGTCACTTATATCTGAAGTTAGTTTTGCAACTGGTACTTCAGAATCCTGGTGTGTGGATTCCGGGGCAACTAATCACATATGTAATACGTTGCAGGGGTTCAGGGAAACCAGGAGGCTAAGTGATGGAGAAATCATTGTCAACCTAGGATCTGACGCTAAGGCGGAGGCTGTTTCAGTAGGAGTCATTACTTTATGTTTTTCAAATAATAAATTGGTTTTGTCAGAAACATTATATGTACCGTCTTTAAGGCGGAATTTAATTTCAGTTTCTAGTTTGGTGAATAAAGGTTATTCTATTACTTTTGGTACTGAAGTTGTCATAAAGAGGAATGGTACTTTCATATGTTCTGGCAAGGTAACCAATGGACTTTATTTGTTAACTCCCACGATGTATGAGATACATGATACTGAAACAATTAGTAGATCATCATTAAAGAGAAAGTCACCTTCATCTAATCCAACAAAACTTTGGCACCTGAGGCTAGGTCATATAAACCTTAACAGGATTGAGAGGCTAGTGAAAGATGGTATCTTACCTTCATTGGTGGTAGAACCAATGCCTATCTGTGAGTCCTGTTTGGAAGGTAAAATGACCAAAAGACCCTTTTCAGCTAAGGGTAATAGGGCCAAAGATTTATTGGAATTAGTGCATACTGATGTCTGCGGACCCATTAATGTCAGGGCCAGAGGAGGATATGAGTACTTCATCACTTTCACAGATGATTACTCAAGATATGGTTACATATACCTTATGCACCGCAAGTCCGAAGCTTTTGAAAAGTTCAAAGAATTTCGAGCGGAAGCGGAAAAGCAATTAGGTAAAAGTATCAAGACTCTTCGATCAGATCGAGGAGGGGAATATCTCTCTGCTGATTTTATGGGTTACTTATCAGAAAATGGGATTCTATCCCAGTTGTCTGCTCCTGGTATGCCTCAACAGAATGGAGTAGCAGAAAGAAGGAACCGGACTCTTTTAGATATGATTAGGTCTATGCTGAGTTTCTCAAGATTACCTATATCCTTTTGGGGATATGCTTTGGATACTGCAATGTATATACTAAACCTCGTACCATCTAAGTCTATACCTAAGACTCCCCGGGAATTATGGTCTGGGCGAAAGCCTAGTCTACAACATTTACACATTTGGGGTTGTCCAGCACACGTGCTCAAGGTTAAGATGGATAAGTTGGAAGCGAAGTCGGAAGTATGCACATTTGTAGGATATCCTAAAGGAACTAAAGGTTGGTTATTCTATAATCCCAGAGAGCATAAAGTGCTGGTCAGCACCAATGCGGTTTTTCTGGAAGAAGATTATATGATGGATAGGAAATTTTTAGAAAAGGTGATCTTGGAAGAGATTCAAGAGCAATCAATTCCAAATCCAAGTTTGACCGGACTTGAGGAAGAACCGCCCTTACCAGACCCAGTAATTACACCAGTACCTCGTCGTAGTGGGAGGATTGTCAGACCCCCTGACAGGTTCTCATTCTTGGGAGAGTCTTATGAAGCAATCCCAAAAGAGCCGGAACAAGATCCCTCTAACTATGATGAAGCAATCAATGACTTAGACTCGGGACGCTGGCAAGATGCTATGAAAGCTGAGATGGAGTCTATGTACTCAAATCAGGTCTGGACACTTGTGGACTTGCCTGCCAATATTAAACCTATTGGGTGCAAGTGGGTCTACAAGAGAAAAAGAGGACCAGATGGAAGAGTGGAGACCTATAAGGCTAGGCTTGTTGCGAAAGGATATACTCAGAAAGAGGGGATCGATTATGAGGAAACCTTCTGGCCAGTAGCCATGCTCAAATCCATCCGGATACTCTTATCCATTGCAGCTCATCTCGATTACGAGATCTGGCAAATGGATGTCAAGACGGCTTTTCTCAACGGCCATCTTGAGGAAGACATCTATATGGTGCAGCCAGACGGTTTTGTAGCTAAAAACCAGGAGCAAAAAGTTTGCAAGCTGCAGAAGTCTATTTATGGACTGAAGCAGGCATCCCGAAGCTGGAATATCCGTTTTGACCAGGCAATCAAGTCATTTGGTTTTTGTCAAAATCCGGATGAGTCATGTGTGTACATGAAAAGTGAAGGTGACAGGATAGTTTTTCTGGTTTTATATGTCGATGACATTCTTCTCCTCGGGAAAGACATAGGAATGTTCTCAACGGTAAAAGTTTGGTTAGCCAAGACTTTTGATATGAAGGACTTGGGAGAAGCTAGCTACATCCTAGGGATCAAACTCTATCGTGACCAGAAAAATAGGATGATTGGCTTATCTCAAGCTGCATACATAGATAAGGTGCTAGTACGGTTTGCAATGCAAGACTCCAAGAAGGGTATCACACCTTTCAGGCATGGAGTGCACCTTTCCAAGGATCAGTGTCCTAAGACACCCGAGGAAAAGGAGCAGATGAGGTCGATACCATACGCTTCGGCTGTTGGTAGCCTCATGTATGCTATGTTATGTACTAGACCAGATATCTGTTATGTAGTGGGCCTAGTCAGCAGATATCAATCTAATCCAGGACCTGAACATTGGACTGCTATAAAATGTATTCTCAAATACTTGAGAAGGACTAGAGATTACATGTTGATTTATAGCAGTGATGAGATGATTCCAGTCGGATACACAGATTCTGACTTTATGTCAGATAAGGATTCTAGGAAATCCACCTCTGGTTATGTATTTATGCTTGGAGGCGGAGCTATTAGCTGGAGGAGTATAAAACAAGAATGTACCGCTGATTCAACCTCGGAAGCTGAATATGTAGCAGCTTGTGAAGCAGCTAAAGAAGCAGTATGCCTTAAAAGATTCCTTTTGGAACTTGGGGTGGTACCTTTGGCACGACAGCCACTCACAGTTTACTGTGACAGCAGCGGCGCAGTCGCTCAGTCAAAGGAACCCAGAAGCCATAAAAGCCAAAAGCATGTACAGAGGAAGTATCACTTAGTCAGAGAGATTGTGCAGAGAGGTGATATTGCTATTACCAAGATAGCCTCTGCAGACAATTTGGCAGATCCCTTTACTAAGCTTTTGACTACCAAAGTCTTTGAGCAACAAGTAGAAGGGATAGGCATGAGATGCAACCCTGACTGGCATTGAGCCCAAGTGGGAGATTGTTAGTTTTTGTGGACTCAATCCATCAGTTGATGTAATAAATTGATTAATTTCTTTATCAATAAAATCATGCTTTACTTTCATGAGATGAATGCTATTTTACTACTTCATGCACATGACCAATACGTATGACATAATGGTTCATGAGTTGAACCGGGTCCCATTAGTATATTAGATGTAATATATGTGCATGGATGAGATCCACACGCGGGAGATATATGTCACAAATCTTATACTTAAAATAGCTTCACAACCAGTAATGAGATTGGGCATCTCATTTGATAAGGTTGCAGCACTTTGATCACTATGAGATAGTGTGATTTGTCTCGATCATCAGAATGTAAGATTCTGGATCACGGTGCTGGTACATTGGATGTATTGAAGGACCATGAGATGCACCTTATGGTATTCCGTCTCAATAATAAGGTATGCTCTCATAATTCCCTTGCAATAGGCTCTCAATCCTGAGACATTGACGAACTCAAGTTTCTATCTATTCATTTGCTTTGAGTCACCAATGAGTGAGGCCGACTATAGGTTAACACCTCGGTGTCTTGGGTATGTGGTAGTAGAACTGTGGGAACGTTGAATGATCAAGATGGAATCTATCTATATTATCCCCTTGTGCCAATTAATGGATTTGTCATTAGTAAGTGCGCACCCATCTCAATTAAGAGTTAATTGGATGGTACTGATGATTACTGTGATTAATTGGGGCTCAAGGATAATAAGATGTGGAACTTAGATTGGAAGAGACGGATTTATTCCAATTGATCCACGGATATTGATAGAGGGGCCTACTTGTGGTAATTGGGAAGTTTAGGGTCTTCATTGTAATTTATTCCTAAGACTGGAGTGCAATTGCATTTATATAGTGGTGTTATTTGCAATTAACTGTGGGCCCAGATTGCACATGAGATGTGGGGTCGCGGTGTTCCAGTTGGAGCCAGCTTTCTAAGGAATCCCTAGTGGTCCCCACGCTAGCCCAAGATATTGGAAAACACTAATCCGACTTGGACTCTAGAAATAAGAGTTTGGAAGGGAGAAAGTTGCTAATTGCTTTGGAAGTAAGACTTCTATTTCGATTAGACAAGGGAGAAATTTGGAACTCTAAAAAATCTCTTGGACGTCCAATAAGACTCTCCCTCACGCCAAAAACCCTTTCGTGCAAGAGTTGCGCGAGTTACTCTCCTCTCCTTTCTTCTATTTCCTTGGAGTCTCGAGTTGGGATTTTCTCTTGAAGATTCCACCATTCTTCTTGAGAAAAGAAATCCAATTCGGGTCATAGCGTGGAAGGCTAAGAGGTGTTGAAGAAATCCATTAGAGCACTGCGGATCTCCAAAGGTATGATCTACTTCTTGCATGTCGTAGGTTATTTTGGATGTTTAGTGCTGGTAGAATTTTTTACTGTACATGGTCACGAGATTAAGGGTAACGCATCCTGGATTGGGTTTTGGTCTTATGTATAGTTGATCCCTGTGTCAAGTGGATCAAAAGTTTTGAAAATCTATTCACGAGACCCACCTACTTCCAACAAGTTAAACGGTCGACTATCACCCAAATAGCATCAAATCCCTTTCTAGTATTAGGCAATCCAGACACAAAGTCCATAATGACGTGCTCCCACTCCCACTGAGGAATCTCCAACTGATGCAAAAGACCCGGGGGTCTCCTATAATCTACTTTAATCTGCTGGCAAACCAAACATTTTCCAACAAATTCTGCAATATCCTTTTTCATATTCTTCCACCAATAGTGATCCTTCAGATCGTGATACATCTTGGTACTGCCTGGATGAATAGTATACCGAGTATAGTGTGCCTTGACCATGATTTTATCCTTCAATTCTGGAAAATCGGGCACACAAATTCTGCCTTTATAATGTATAATATTATCTTCCAACTTAAAATCGGGCCTCTACTCCGTGTGATCTTTAATTCTTGTTATCTCGGGGTCTAATAATTGGTATTCTTTAATCCTTGGAATTAATTCGGTTTCTCACGGAAATATACTAGCTAACACTGCCTGTTAATTAACAGGTCGAAAATACACATCCATATCTTCTAATCATCGAATCCAGAAGCATTCTGCAATTAATCCTCCCGTGAACGCTGCTTTTCTAGTTAGAGCATCTGCCACTACATTAGCTTTTCCTGGATGGTACTTCAACCCAAAATCAGAATTCCTAATATACTCCATCCATCTCCTTTGTCTCATATTCAAATCACCCTGTGTGAAGAGATATTGGAGGCTTTTATGGTCTGAATGTACTTCAAAAGTGGCTCCGTAAGGATAATGTCTCCATATCTTCAAAGCAAAGACCACTGCAGCAAGTTCCAAGTCATGGGTTGCATACTTTCATTCATGATCCTTCAACTGTCTAGACCCATAAGCCACCACCTTCCCATGTTGCATGAGAACACAACCAAGTCCAACTCCAAATGCATCAGTGTAAATCACAAAACCATCATCACCAGCAGGTAAGGTCAAAATAGGGGCTGTGGTCAACCTTCTTTTCAACTCTTGAAAACTTTGTTCACAATCCTCATTCCACACAAAAAGGAACTCCCTTACGAGTCAATCTCATCAGTGGGGCTACTATTGTGGAAAATCCTTCCACGAATCTACGATAATAACCTGCGAGGCCTAAGAAACTTCGGATCTCCGACACTGTTTTTGGTCTATCCCAGTTTACAACTGCTTCAATCTTCGCTGGGTCCACTGCTAAACCTTCCTTAGAGATGATGCGACCAAGAAATCCTACATGTTCCAACTAAAATTCACATTTACTTGACTTAGCATACAATTGGTGTTCCCTCAATAATTGTAATGACGTACGAAGATGTTAAGCATGCTCTTCCCGACTCTTTGAATATACAAGTACATCATCAATGAATACCACCACAAACTTATCCAAGTACTGTGCAAAAACCCTATTCATCATAGCCATAAAAGTTGTTGGCGCATTTGTCAACCCAAACGACATCACCAAAAATTCTTAGTGACCATATCTAGTTTTGAATGCAAATTTTGGAATATCTTGATCTCGTACCCTCAACTGATGATATCTTGACTTCAGATCATTCTTAGAAAAATATTGAGCACTTTGCAATTGATTAAACAATTCATCGATTCGCAGTAGAGGGTACTTATTCTTGATGGTCACTTGATTTAGTTGTTTATAATCAATGCACATTCTCATAGAACCATCCTTTTTATCACAAACAACACTGGAGCTCCCCCAAGGAGAGATACTCAATCTAATAAAACCCTTGTTCACAAGCTCTTATAATTGCTCCTTGAGTTCTCTCCACTCCACTGGGGCCATTCTATAAGGGGCTTTTGAGATCGGGGCTGTGCCTGGAACAAGCTCAATTAAAAAATCAATTTCACGGACCAGCTGTAATTCAGGAATATCAACGGGAAAAACATCCAAAAACTGAGATACCACTGGTATCTCCTCCACCACTTTAGTCCGTTTATCCTCCGTGATAAACGCTATATACCCCTCAGAACCTTTTCCCAACAACTTTATAGCCTTAATAATTGAAATCATATGAATAACAACCTTCTTCTTTGATCTCAGAATTGCACCTTGTGTCATCATCAACTATAACTTAACTATCTTCTGTCTCCAACACTTAGTTGTAGGGTGATTATTGCCACAAATACCACAAGACTCCCTCTTTTGCTTATTAAATTAATACTGTGAAACTGAAGACGGAGTAACTTTCTGCTTGACTTGGCTTCTAGGGGCCATACATCTAATCAACTCCTTGGCCCAATATGCCTTACCCGAAAAATGCCTGGTAAGTATTTAGAACTTGTGACTTGGTATGAAGTAGTATATCTGGTCGAAGGCCATCAAGAAATCGTTGAATCCTCTTGCTTTCTAGAGTGATGAAGGTTGGTAAGAAACGAGAGAGACGAATAAACTGCAGCTCATACTCCCGAACAGACGGATTTTCTCGCTTCAATCTATCAAACTCTATTCGCTTCTAAATGCGAACATGCTCCGGTACGTACTTCTTGGGAAACAGATTACGAAAAGTAGTCTAGGCCACCTTTTTGGTAATCCCCTATATATTAGCGACTAAACGACCAAAAATGTGGAAAGTAACGAACTCCTATAACTTATAAACATTTGCTAAAATACGGATACGATTATGAATGCCAAAAACCCCCAACGTTCCCACTTAACGTTTTTAATCCTCACATCGGACCTACGTTATCGCATCTTTTAGAACTTCTAGAACTTAACCGGCTCTGATACCATCTGTCACGCCCCTAAAACTGGGCCGGATCCAAACCCGGTTCCAGGGGTGTGAGAATTAGGGCTAATTAAAATTTTTTTTAACATAATCAATACGAGCCCCAATTTCGGGTGGATCGAAGTCCTTCGTGAGGCTATGCTTGGTGATCAAGCAACCATAATCACACGCGGAACAAAAATCCATGCTCATCGCAGACGGATATCACATAACAACCATGTAAAAAATCTCATTAATAATAAAATCAAGGTCAAGTGCTTCGAAGCATAATAATTAAAGTTATAATTTCAAAACAAATAAATTTAATTAAATAAACTAATGGCCCAAAAATAGCCTTATTACATAACCTAAAGTTTTCGAACTCCGCACCGCACTAGGACACCTCAGATGATGTCATCGGTGCGCCACTCAACAACTCCGCCACCTAGCGGAATTTCCTGCGTAGCCTGACCCTCTGGTTCGGCCCCTGTAACGGAACCTAGACACCAAAAGTAGTGGGTCAGATTGACATAATCTGGCAAGAGGGTAAGCTGCAACAATGGATTAATCAACTGAATTAAATGATATATTCATTATGAATCAAAATAAATCAGATGCAAACCCCAATGGCATGAATGCGCAAAAACGGGTATCCCCGCCGATAAATATACAGAAACGGGTAAACCCCGCATACAGATAACAGAAACGGGTAGTCCCGCAGATAATAACAGAAACGGGTAATCCCGCAGATAATAACAGAAACGGGTAATCCCGCAGATAATAACAGAAACGGGTAATCCCGCAGATAATAACAGAAGGCACAGCTGCATACTATTATCCACAGTACACGCTGACCCGATGGCGTACGTCCACCTCCGAACTGCAGTCGGTCAGATATATATATATAAATATACATACTTACAAATACATACGTATACAGATGCAAAATGAACCATGATATGAAACCCTCAATCCCAACATTCAATCCAATACCATTTTGAGTACTTAAATTTAAAAGTGTATTATGAACGTGTGTCAATTCAAATTATTGAGGGTAAGCACTAATCCACCAACGGTCAAGTTAGATAAATATGCACATGAGAACTAACTCTCTATCACAATGGAAATATGAGTCCACGATGCCGATATACTACTTTTGGTGCCTATCATGTGGTGCATCCCGAACCTCACATTCTCATTCTGCATCTAGTCTAATTCTCCTGTGAACATTCAACTAACATTCCTAAAGGACATAATTCATCTAATCCAATTATATATAATTAGTGTGTTTTACAAATTAGGTAAAAGATGTTCAATTTCTGAATCCAAAGTTAAATCAAGTTACGTTCAAAAGGGGAAAAAAATAATTAATTCCTTAATATCATTGTTGTGTACAAATTCACATTATTATTTTATGCAAAACAGAAGGTACAAATTTCGGATCCCAATTTGAAATCTAACTCAATTAAGATTCCAATTTAAAATTATAAATACATTCTATTTACGGTTTAATCGCTACTAAATACATTTTTATTTTATTTCAATCAACCTAAATGAACACTAATCAAAATTTCATAATTCTCAATTAAGTTTATAAATAATCCAAAATACATTTCTAATAACATCAAATTAAAATTATTTTAATAAAACCTAATCTCCATTAAAATACTAAACCATTAATCAAAACTTAACCCTTTAATCCTTTATAAGAATATCCCGACCTAATTATTTATTTAATAATATTATGTACAAATATATATATTTAATAATATATATACATTTTTTTAAAGAATGGACTGACGGGCCCAGACCCGACCCGGACCCAGGCCAGCCACGCCGAGCCCAGCCAACCAGGCCGGGCCCAGCCAGCGAGGCAGGCCCAGCCTGCCTGGGCAGCGCTGCTGCCCAGCAGCAGATGCTGCCAGGCGGCAGCTGCTACCAGGCAGCGCTGCTGCCCAGCAACAGGTGCTGGGCGGCGGCAGCTCTGAATTTTTTTTTTTTTTAACAAAACTCAACATAAATCACCCTTATAATTTTTTTTGAGAAAATCAAATCACACTATTGCCCTCTAAAAGCCATTAAACCAACAAGAAGAAATCATGTTCAAAGTATGTAAATCAACAAGCAACTAAAACATATTGTAAACACCAAAAAAAACATTGTTCCAACTATCCACTTGCCTGAATCTCGAAGCCAAAAGCAAATCTGAAGAGTAGAAGATCCAACCTTGGTTTCCCCCTTAGAAAGCCTCTAGGGTTTTGGTTGAAGAAGAAGAAAAGAGGGTTGGAGAATGGGGGAAAACCCTAAGAGTATAGTTTATATAAAAGAGGGGGTTTTTCTAAATTACAAAGAAGGGCCTCCTGCTTTTTAGTGGGTTTTGAAGAAATTTCAAAAAGAGTCTCTGGCCCAAAAAGGGTCCATTAACTCAGGCCCCACTTGTGTTAAATCAATCTATCTGACCCTCTTAACCCAACTCAAACCCGACAAACGGTGTGACCCAATAAAAAAAATTCGGGACTTGACACCCTTAATATGGCTGGTCCTCTGAAACTCTCGAAGAGCCACATAACTTTTCATATACCATTGGGCAAAACCGCGATCACCTTGGCATCTTTGTCATGAGGTACAAGAAGATGGCACCAATCTCTACTGCATTATGAAATCTTCACATGTTCCTAGCATCCAATAACAAACAGTAACCACTCCTCAGACTACCAAGGCTCCCCACAGTGCCCTAAGGGAGCTCAAACTGCTGCCCACAGCAGGAAGGCCCATAAGGCTCAATCTCAACAACATTTCCTCTCCTATATATGAGATCCCTAGGACGAATGGAAAGCAACCATTCTCTCTCAGATTATGTCAAAGGAGTAACCGTAGCAAGTGTGCTAGAGTGATCAATGGGGGCTTGGATCTCGACGATCCCTGTCTTCTGAATTTCCACAACTACCACCTGTATCCTACAAATTATGAAGTTGAGGTGATTCTGCATCTGGCATCGTTATTTTGTAATAGAAAAATGAACGCCGTTACCATTCGTTACAAACTGGTAGAATGGAAAATTCTCTCAATCGCCCAATTCATGTAAGTTAGTGCAATAATAGATAAACCAGGCATATAACAAATGATTGGAGAAGGCTCCGTTAATTGCCTTCCTCTGCTGCACCAAGACAGATACAAATTTTAGCTTGGCACACAAATAACTGATCAAAGCCAGTGCAAATGCTAGTCGTTCACCAAAAGCCATGTGGCATGCAGGAAAAAATACAGCTATTTCGAACTTCCTTCTCCACAGCTGTGAAAATCACTTTTGAAAGCCATACAGTAAGGTACATGTCCAGCATCCAACAAGACTTCAAGTTCCAATCATC
Organism: Sextonia rubra; assembly: GCA_037013555.1. NCBI lineage: Eukaryota > Viridiplantae > Streptophyta > Magnoliopsida > Laurales > Lauraceae > Sextonia > Sextonia rubra. Next base: position 76,145,391 of record JASUAD010000001.1, read on the forward strand.
CTCTTTTGCTTCAAAAAGCTCAAGGTAATCTAGACATTCAGTCAAAGTCACCATGTCAGTATCCTCCTCAGTCTTCCCGAGGATGAATTCCCGCATCTTAAATACGTCTTTGTTAGCAAAGAAAGAAGTGCCTAAATCAGCTTCTTTACTAAAAGCATTTGCTACCCAAATGGCCATCTTCACCTTATGTATGTTGTCTCTTGACTTCTCATATAAGGCAAACAACAAAAAGTACATTTCTCTGAATCCATCACTCCTCACATTAAGAGATTTGTTATAAGGAACGATTTCCTCATACAAGCCGCCAGAGATTGGTAATCTGAAGACTTCCTTTATCTCTTAAAGGGAAAACCCTAACTCTGCATTAGGAGTGACAAAAGTATTGGTGGCCAGACAAAAGTTCTCAATAATTACACTGCAAACTTCCTTGTGGTCGTGCGGAACCCAATTTCGAGTGACTAGAACAGCTTCGTAAAAACCAATGTTCTTTATCAAATCTCCACATTTGCTAAGAACTACATCCGTCCATGATTGCCAGTCATTCAAAGGAAAAACCACCCCTGTGGAAAGTGATGCCCTATCCAAACATGGCCCTCATTAGCAAGAATTCCCAATCCGACAGGCGGAGGTGAGAAATCCGACTTTGAACAATGAGGGTTGCGTGATTAGGAGCCAACATCTCAAATCCCTATATTTCCATTCTGCATAGAAAAGGGAGTTGCTCAAAAATACCCTAGTCTTATATGAAGAAAGAGACTTCCCACATTGTAGGTTGTCGCGCCTTAGAGGAATACTAGCACTTATGATAAGTCCTTAAAAATGCATTATTTTATGTTTAATTTGGGGGATTTTAAGGACTTATTCATTAGAACTTTCTTCATTTAGGTGAAAACACATGTTTTTATAGTTCTGAGCATCATTATTTTGTCTCCTACATAAATCATTAAAAATCATCAATTTTTTATAAAATTATAAAACTTTCCACTTTTGAATTTCCATTTTTAAAAGGTTTTTCAAATCCAAATTTTCACATAAAAATGACAAAGGTTTTTATCATCATTAGTTTATTTAAGTTAAATCATAATCAATGATGTGAATTTATTGTGACATTTTATGTGAATTGGGCCCACGCTATTACATTTGTAACTTTAGGTCATAATTATTATTTTTAATAAAAATTTATTTTGTGTGTAGGAAAATTCAAGAAAAGGGACCCGCATTAAACATTTGAAGTCACGGAATAAGTTGAAAAGAAATGAAAGGAAAAAAGAAAAGAAAAGAAGAAATTGAAGCACAAATGGATCGCACACATCACAAGTGTGTTCACACATGCAAGCCACGGTCACCATTGTTTGGTGGACTGGCCACTTTATCAAATGAAGCCACATGAAGATCTACCAAAGGCTATCAATGATAATTATTATCAATCAACAGTGGGCCCATTTCATGGGCAATTATATGAAATATATATTTGGAAAGTGTGTGTTGGCATGAACTCTCAAGATTGACAAGCTAATTTCTCTCCATACTTCCTTTTTTTTTTTTTTGCAAAAATGGCGCCAAAGAAGAAAATCTTACTTAATAAAGTTGTTACAAAGCTACAAACTTGGAGTATACAAAGAAGCAAGGAGGACCACATTTTATTTAAAGGAGTCCAGGGGTTGTTGGTTTGGGGGGGGGGGGGGGGGGGGGGGGGGTGCACGTTGAACAGGAGTACATACCTATCCATTCTAGATTCCACAAGTCGACTCATGCACCATTCAAATCTCCCACTCAGTCTCATATATAAAATAACCAAACCAACACACATCTCACGCCAAGATTCCATATCCAGAATCATTCCCTCTCCATATTCCTCACTACCATCTAGCACAACACAACCCCTCTTCCTATCTCTCAAACACCACCATTCCATCTCTCTCCACTCTCTCTTCCATCCATCTCAATGTGAGTCCGGCCAACCCACCTTGGATCTAACCACCCATGTTCTTCATCATCTCCACCTTTCATTATCATCCACTTCTTTTCTCCTTGGTGCAAGTTGGTCAAGATTTCATGAGATGATGTACTTTGTGATGCGGATGCTCCCTGGATTTGATGTTCCATGGATCTAGAGTAGAAGTGAGTTTATTTGGATTTTTTTTTCTAGTTTCTTGTTCATGATTCTTAGTGATGTGCAAAGGAATAAACAAAGACTTTTGGATTGTAATAATTTATTTTATTAGATCAATATAGTGTGTTTATGTGGGGTAACATACCATATTTGGCATTGTAGTTCTAAGTTGTCCTTTAATCCTAGCCATGGAGTTTGGAAGTGGACACTGAAAATCCAAAGTCCATCTTTCTTTCTTTTATTTTCTAAATTGTTCTTTCATTTATTTCACTTTATTACATTGGTCGTTTGATGCTTTTATTTATGGTTGCAGCTTTTAGTTTAGATTGCCTTTTAGATTAGGATTTTTAGATTACATTTTAAATCCAATTTGTAATTTAAATTTCAGACATTGCTGTTTAATTTTAATATAATCTTCAATTTAGTAGGACATTATTTGTTTAGATTTTCTAGGGATAGTGCTAGTTTTTTCAATATGACAGGTTTATAAGGCTCATAGCTCCCTGTAGATATGATCTCGACTCACCGGGTAAAAAATACAATTGAGGCCTTGCACTTGGGGCTTTTGATCAACTTAGTTCCATCAACAGTAGACCTCTTTTATACTAATGCCTAGTGGAAAGGTCAACCCTTATCCATTCTTCGTGGAAACAACAACGAATCAAAACGTCAACACTCTAATCATTTTGATTCTCATCATATTCGCCGAAGATATAATTTGGCTTCCTCAGAGAATTATGACTATCATCCTTCTATGTGAGATTGATAAGAATGTCTACATAAACTTGCATATTATGAGTACCCAATAAATTGCTCCACAACTCGAACAAGTCTGATGGCTAATAGTCCGGGGTGAAGGAGGTGTGTTTGAAGAAAAAGACGCAGCAGCCTTCTTGCCCTTGAAGGAGGAGGAAGCGACTTTCTTGCCTTTGTCTATGAAAAAGAGAGATCAAACAAGGAAGGACATAAAAGCTAAGTACAAGGTTAGTATTAATTCCATCGAAATTTCAACAAATCTCCCCTTAGTAAAAGGGAAGGGGACAAAGCCCTGAAAATAAAGGTATATGTACCTCCAAGCCCTTGCAATGCTCTTGCATATGCATAAAGCCTATAGCGGTAATGTTTCTAGGTCAAAGCAAAGCAAAGCTCACTAACAACCCTTTGTGGAAGCAAGTTAGGGTTTTTGGTCCACATAAACATGTATATAAAAGTAGTAAGCAATAGACAGCATATCAAAGAAGGAATTCAAGCTCAATGGAATTCTAGTAAAAGATTCTAAGTATGTGTAGTATGGTGACCACGCTATCTCTCTCAACCATAGAAAGAGAAACCCAAAATTAGCTAAGGTAGGAGAACCAATCGGCTACGTAAAAGAAACCCCTTGATCATCTAAAACAAAAGCTCAAAAAATGCTTAAGGGCATAGAAGCCTTTCGGCCACTGGAAGTTCACCTTCAAGCTAATCAAGAGTTTAGAAAAATGGCTAAGGCATAATTGTCCTTTTAGCTACTCATAATAGTGCATCGATTATCAAAGAATGGGTCCAAAAGGCCTGAGGCATGGAAATCCCTTGGCCAATCAACACAGTGTACTGTCAACCATACAAAAGACCAATACTCAAAGTGTACAATCGGCCACTCCATAAGGGGTTTGGAAATTTTCTAAGGCAATGTGCTATCGGCTACTCCAAAAGTCCAACGGACAACTATTGACTATTCTAAGAAAACTAAAGGTCACTACAACACAATAGAACTATCGGCCACTCCAAAACTGGAATTTCAAAACTTTCCAAAACTCATGGAATATCCACTAAAATTTGTGGGGAAACGTAGCCCTCGTCCGAAAACAAGCATGCTCTACAGTTCTTTCACAAAAGCAAATCTAAAACCCTAAGAAAACCTAAAGTTTCATTTCCCACGGGAGGAGTAGCCTACTATTACCCATTTAAAAGTCAAGGAAAAGCTTGTGGAAACTTGCAATTTTCTGCAGAAAATCAAGCAAAAATCTTGTTAAGCATAATGTGACAAAAGAGAGAGGCCATCGCATGGGTAAGAGCAAGATAACATGAAGAAAATTACTCTTCCAAAACAAAAGAGGAAGAAGATGAATAGTCATCTCTTTGGTAGACAAAAATCAAGCCTCAAGGCCCCTTCTTCATCACAAACAAATAAAAGGAAGAAAAAAAAGCAACAAAAAAACAAGCATGCATCCATTCCTAAGGAATAACCCATCACACAAAATCTCAAAGGAAGACGACAGCAAGGGAGCCGATCAACTCTACAACATAGCTAAAGAACTATGAGGAAGAAGATAGTTTACCTACCATTGAATCTATGGATTGATGGAGAAAGCTAAGAGGAAAAGCAAGAAAAGTCAAAGAATCTTTGACGAAACCCTAGTTTAAGCTCATGAATGCAAAGGAGATGAAAATCATAGAGTGGGAATTTGAAAGATCGACTACCCTTTTATAAACCTTCCAATTGGCTACCCAGGGTAATGCCTACAACAGTTGAGAAACAATCTCTTGCCATTTTTCCCCACTTTTTGGGTTTGTCAAATTTCAAAAGCCCAAAACCTTCTTTCCTTCATGTTCCTCTCCAAAATACCTTCAAAACAACTAGCTACATTACCAATTTCAACTTCATTTGACCCTCAAGCCCTCGATCATATGAAATTAATCGATTTTCCTTAAAAAAAAAAATTTAATGTGGATCCATAGCTCACGGAAAAAGCAATTCACTTGCTAATTTAACCTTTTGATGATCAAGCATCTCTCTTCTTCAGCAATAAAAGTCTTCTCCATGCCCTTGGTAAAAAAACAAACGATCTCAAAACCTCGGTCAAAATCACCTTCCCTCATTCAAAAAACCCATTCATATTCACAAAAAGCATCCCAAAATTGGCCAAACACCATTTTTAAGGAAAAAAAAAGCACAAAAAAAACTCAATTTCCATTCATAAAAAACTTTACAAACCCTTGGTTAAAAACCCAAATACCTCAAACCTCGGGGAAAACCCTCATTCACACGAAGAAAACAAATATTTCCAGTGAAAATAGGATATAGGAGATAAATCTCCACATTCCAACTGATTTTCCATTCTTCAAAACAAGATTCTTCTAGCCTCCGTAAACCTTGGAAACCATGCAAGTTCCCAAAGATTACAAATACTTACAAAGCATTTGTGAAAAAAAAAAGGAAACAAAAAGCAGGGAAGCCATCCCTTCTAAATCAGCATCTTTTAAGACACAACGAATACGGGAAAAACCCTCCATCATTGCTCCTTGAGCGGGTATTTTTTAAAATGAAAAAAAAGTTTGGAAGAAATCCACAAGCAATTCAACAAACCAAAATTAAAGTTAAGACGTAGTCATGACTTAAGCTCAGTAAAAAAAATGCACAAACAGGTTAAGAACAAAGACTATGAAGGAACCTTGAAGTTTGAAGAAGAAAACAAGTCAAAACACTTCAAAAAGTGAAAAAAGTGCACATTGGCTAACTAAACAAAGTAGTAATCAAATGTTCATTGGCCGACTGAGAAAACAGTTGTCAATGGCATACTAGCTAATAGAGGAAAGTAACTGGCCGATAGTAATGAATTTCAATAGCTCATTGAGTAGTCTTTTGACATGTGGTCACATTATTCTGAGCTAATTTCGAGATAACTGGTATGATCCAAAAATGAAGATCGGGTTGCCACCCCCACAGAGTTGATTGTATGAGGGTAGTTGACCATATAAATGCTTAGTCCACTACGCGCCGCCCCCCCCCCCCCCCCCAAACGAATCAAGTTCTGTTCAATCTTCTCTCTACCACAAATGACTAGATAAGACTCTTGGAGGTTATAAATACCCCCCTTGGGTGCCTATTCTAAGACAAAATAGATTAAACAACACGTAGTACAGACAGCACAACCACAAAGGCACTCAAGGCTCTTTGGATTCTCTTCGAGGAAACTTCGACGCTTTGGCTTCTTCAAAGTCTTAAGCTTTAACATCAATAACAAGGTACTTGATCTTCTAAAAATAATCAGAAGGATAGTGCCTTGCATCGAAAGAATCTCCGAAGAAGATAAGTCTTTCGAGACTTTCTTCGTTTCCTTCACTTAGAAGTTGAAGGTGATATGGGCAAAACTATGGCCAACCCCTTGGTATAATTCGATAAGCGATCCATTGAGGGCAACATTGACTGTAGAGCCTTTTGTTCTAAATACCCCTTGGAAGCTCTATATCCAAGGACGAAGAATGATAGGTTACAAAGACTACTTGATCGACTTAAACACAATAGGTGACTTGCATTCAATGCATCTTGAATCAGTCTCCTTTGTTTTCTTTATTATTTTATTTAAAATTCTTATCTACTCCCCTTTTTTAAGTGTTAATCATCTGAGGCCGAACCGGGGGGCTATGATAAAAAAAATACATTTAAACAGAATGCACCTGGGAGATTAGAATGTAAAAGAGCCCACAAAAAATAAAAATGGAATTGAAAAAGTCAAAAAGTTTGACATTCATTTTCTTTCTATTCCGTGTCTTTTCCTCGTCCGTAAAAAGGGGAGAACACAAGTCTGACAGGGCTGCCAAAGTTTTCTTTATTCCAACAAAAACGATCTAAGTTGTGTACCATTCTCAGCTTTAATTTTTTGGAGGTCAGAATGATCTATACAGAACCATATGAATGATCTGTGTTATACCAGACAATGGGAAAGATAAATGAAACACTGCCTCATCAACTATGCCTTCTTTTCCTGCCTTGGCCAGAAAATAGTGTTTGAGAGGATCAGAAGGTTTCTTTTACAAGTCCAAGAGCATCTTTCACCTTTTTCTACGTGAAGGAGAAGGACTCGAACTCTTGCAGAGAAATGGTGATGTGAGATTTTGAAGATACCGAAGCCAAGAGGAGATAAAGATTTGCCAATCGCTGTGATGTTGAAGAGTTGCCGAAGGATAGCCTAAGTGTCTGCCAAGAGGATGGAAGGCTCTTTTTATAAGCCTCAGAAGCAGTTGATGTGGTTTCGGGAAGTTACGTTTTGAATTAAAGTGGTTAAAGCACTGCTGCCATTCTCTACAGGAACCTGTGACCAAGTGGACTTGGTCACGAGACCTTTTACACCAATGGCCAGTAGTGGAAAACATGCATACTGGTGGTGATCTGTCGCAGAAACCAGGCACATCGAGGGCCGGTCGTAGAACTTGCATTAATAACCGGTCATGGGGTTAAAATATGATCAGTCATGGTATTTAAAAAAATGATCGGTCATGGGCTTTAAAGTAACGGCCGGTCATGGGCTTCATTTTAGAAACTGGTCATGGGATTTAATTAGGGGTCATGAGAGACATTTGTAAGTGGTCATGGGGAACATATATAGAGGTGGTCATGGGGAACATATATATAGGTGATCATGGACAACAAATGAGTGGCCAGGGGAAATCATATGTTCGTGGCCGGTCATGGGGAAGTATAATGGCCAGTCATGGGCTCTATTTTAATGGCCAATCAAAGGAGCCATTCATACAAGCCATCGGTCATAGGAACCATACACAAGTGGCCGGTCACGGGACTTGGCTTAGTAACCGGTCATGGGGTTTTAAACGAGGGCCAGTGATGAGTATACATATAATGGAACATGTGATGGAAGCATAAACTGAAACTTGACTTAAGTGATGGAAGCATATCATGAAACTTTGGTTAAATGGTTGAAGCATATCATGACCAGTCATGGGATTTGATTATTTAAGGGCATGTGAATATTGGTCGTGGAGTCCAAAGTACTGACTAGTCAAGGCTTGGAGTAGTCTAAATGCTGGTCATGGGGTCCAAAGTTCTGACTAGTCAACGCTTGGAGTAGTGAAGCAAATCATGGAACTTGGCATGTGATGGAAAATGGTTGGTCGTGGAATTAAAACTTATGCATGTAATATGGCTGGTTGTAGACTTCGCATTCATGATCGGTTGTGGAATTTTAAAAGAATGGCCGGTCATGGCCATGGGGTCTAAATTGTGGCCGATCATGAGATTGAATAGCCCCTCTTGGTCTTGATCCAGTCCATATAACCCAAAAATATCCTGTAATTTGCAGGAACTCGCCCTTTTTATCATGTTTCAGGCTTCTTACAAAGACTTCAAAGATGCTTCCACATTTATGACGATAAAAAGTTGATTCCATGTCCCCTGGGCTAACTGCTGAGATTTTATCCCCTCGAAATTTTGTAGAGATGATCTTGAACACGTTTTGAAACCTTTCATGAATTCATCTACAGTGGACTTGAATTGTTCTGATCTTCAGAATTCATAAGCATGCTTTGTGACCATTGGATTTTGAGCTCAAAATAGCTTGAATTTTGACTGGCACGTGTATCACACTCATAACTTGGAACGAGAATTTGATTGGGATTGTCCATTACGGAGTTGCACCTAACTTCTCAAGACCCCAAGTTTTGCAGGAATCTTGACCCGAATGGATGCTTCAGGTAATTGAGAGAACCTATGAGATTTTTTATGAGCCAACACTTTGCAACTGAATGTGTGGCCCACCAGAGATCTCTTTGGTCTCTGAGATCTCTATTTTGTGTTCTTCTTCAGCAACTACGAGAAATCCGGCAAGCCCGAGTGGTTAATGTGGATTCTCCTTTCCCGTTTCAATCTCCCTTTCCATAACCAGTTTTCTTGTGTGAGAAATCACACAGGATATGTTTGGATCAAAGACCCTCAAACTAGAATCTGCATAAATCTCAGTTCCTTTTCCGACCATTATAAGTAATCTCTAATACCAATTGTTGTGCACATGTAATAGGTTTGATACCAGTTGTTGTTCACATACAGAAGCTTTGATATTAATTATTGTGCCTCTGATACCACCTGTTAAATCGAGTTAGGGTACAACATTAACATCAACCACACACATAGAGAATAAACCAAGCATGCAACCATGACACAGATTTTATGTTATTCACCATAAATGCTACGTCCACGTGCTATGGGCATACACATCAAAATCCACAATACATAAAAAAGAAGACAAGCATGCAACCATGACACACGGATTTTACATGGTTCATCATAAAGTTTACCTCCACGGCCTATGAGCATTTGCTCGATTTCACTATAAAGAAATTGGGTAATTCGTTATAAGGTTTTCTACTCGTTTAACACCCAGCGTACTTACTCTTCATAGTCACAGCCAGTCATGCCCTGAACCTAGGAATTGGGGATTAGGGTGGATCCCAGGTACTGCACACGTAACTAGCAACAATCCGTGCCATATATAGACACGTACGAACTGCTACAAGGGAGATGCCATAGGTACATATGAAGAAGATCCATATACAAGTAACAGCCATTTTGCATAATTAAGCGGTAACTTGAAGAATTCACCTGTAAGTCATCATAGGCATTAATAACACCACATTCATTCAATAATTAATCCCAAGTCAAAGATTAAACCATCCACATACACATGAAACTAAGATACTTAAACATATCTATCATCATGAATGTCAAGTCCCTCAAACAGTAACTTCAAATTAACATATTATAGCCATGAGCTAAAGCATGGCTATGTCCTAAACAAACCCCAAAAATGAATCCCATGACGCTCCTTGTAGGACAACTAATAGAAAACGTCATCCTCATTCCACTCATCTACACCCCAAAGTACCATCAAGATTCCCTCCAAGGCCACGTGCATTGCCTTGCTGCCATTGGGTTATGTACATGTAACACCAAAGGTGGTACTTTAACACGACGAGTAAACAAATATAAGGTTATAGAAGACTATCATAATGTATCAATTTGAATTAGAAACATATTGATTAAAAAAGAGTAATAACGGAAACTAGGCATGTTGTGTATGTAAATAAGCATGAGTAACGAATCATAAATGGAAATACAATAATATACTAATTGGCATCCACATGTTTATATTCTCTCTTGAAAAAGAGCATATCATACAGTGAGAAATCACTAGCGGTCAGGCCAAGATCATCTACCTACTCTGAGAGTGCCAACAAATTCTTCATACAACTATAAGCAACATATTAAATACCTTTATTCGATCCCATCAAACCTCCTATGGGTACAAGCTAAGTGGTACTGACTCAATGTATTATGACTGATCGTAATTCATAACTTTCATACTTATCGTACATAGCAATCAGCTTATTCTTTTACAGAAGCATATATTGGTCTTGAGATCGTATTCACTCATAAAGAACGGAATTAAACGAAGTGACTATTATTCAAACAATGCATATTTAAATGAGCTATTTGAGCTTGAAACCTCTCTACCCTAGTTATCCCTGTTTTGGCTCATGGGCTCATGCTCAGTACAAGCTCCACCTCCGATCTTACCTCAAGGTTCACAAGAAGAAATAGGTATATAATTAAATCATGTTGAGGACAGGATTTACTTAAACAATATAAATGCATTTGGATTGAGAGGTTATTAAGGTCATTTACTAGCCATATGTTAAGATAATATGTATTTCCTTAGTCATTTAATACGGTATATTCATAAAACAGTCGGTGTCAATATCTTATCAGAAATCTTGGTGTTACATTATGTAAGCATTAGACACCACTTTTTATGCCTACACCCATAACGTGATGTTGAAAACCATCTAGAAAATCAAAAGGGAATGAGTGACAACTCTACAGTTTTCCTCCTCAGTATTTAATTACCATTGGACTAATTTAGTCAAGGCAAAGGTACTAATTCTAAGGCCTTACATGGTCCTTGGAAGTTCCTAATGTCCTAAGTCCTCTATGTTCCTACGACTTAACTATGAGTCACTAAATTCCACGTAATTACGGCTCAACCGTTGGCTTACGACTTTGTCGTGTTTAGCCTACAATTAGGCCACGACTTGGCTACGGCATAGCTGTAATACACTTCACTACTTAGCTGTAGGGTTAGCCATAGAATAAAGTCAAGTTTTGGGTCTCTAGAAGGCTAGCCATATAGGAGTTATGACTTAGTTGTAAGCTTCAAATTTTCAATTCTAAAGTAAAGTTCAATATAAAACTTCTTCAATTGATTCCAATGTGGTTCTAATGTTGTTTCCTTTGCTCCAAATATCATCATACATCTTTTAATAACCACATTCCATCATTATTACTTAAACATACTCATTATCATTCCAAATCATCACATATTCTTAAATTAAAAGAGGTGAAAAAGCTGTAAATTAGCATTTAAGGAGAATTCTTCAAGAATCAACATGAATGGACATACATGCAGTAATATACACTCTTATACTTTCTTTATTTCAGTGCTTTACCTAATCAAACTTTTCCTTTGGTTAATGATGGAGAAAGGTTCAATAGAAGATGATCCTACAACATGTAAAAACATACAATGGGTGAAATGGGTATGAAATGCATGCATGTTACCAAATTGAGTCTCCTTAACTCCATTAAACCCAAAGAACTGAAATGAGAGCTGCCCCTTACATTAGAGAGCTATATCTTAAAGAAAAGATGAATTTGTAAGTTCTAAAAGGAATAATATGAACAAGGAAGCAAAAGAAAGAAGATGGAAGCCTTGAGTCTCACATGCACAACTCTAAGATCCTATTTCCAACTGCTAAAGAAGAAGAAGAAGAGCATCAGGGAAGCTCCAACAGTTCCTGAAGATGAGGAAGAGGCAAATCTGCTGGAGTGGGACTTTTTAAATCAAGTTTGACTAGGAATTGCAGAAAAGCTCAGTTCTCTTGAGGTATTTACATATAAAGTCAAATGGACTTTGGTTGGACCAAGATGGATCTGAATCGACTTATGCCAATCATGAAAGATGACACACAATATGAAATACACATGATGCAACTAATATGATTCCTTAATGATGCAAGCCATGTAACTTTAATTTATAAGAAGGTCATTAACTACCTAAGTAATCGAACCCTATCCAATTACCTATCCATGACCCAAACCCAAAGGAATTTTAGTTGAATTAACCTAAATAAGTATTAATTAGCATAAAATAAGATTAATTATTGCAATTAAAGATTAGCTCGGGTTTAAACCTTACACAACCCCCTGTCATACGTGATAGGTAAAACTCCGAACACCATGGGGAAGAGAGCTCTCACTTCTCACACACTCTACACAGCCATACATGGTTAGCACCATGAGGAAGAGAGCTCTCACCTCTCTTGTACAGAGTCTAAGGTTAGATTACGTGTATATATAATCTCTACTTTCTTGGCTTCCAAGAAAGCCCTGTTACAATGACCAAAGATAACCATGACTCTAAACATGTTCATTCACTAGACCAATGAACCAATCCGGCTATACCGGAATACAAAACATAAACCCAACACTTCCTCCCTCTCTTTTATCTTTTTCTTCTATATTCTTCTTTGAAGCTTTTCTCCTCAACCACCGTCTTCCACCCACAATCCAAAATAGAGGAGACCCACCTCTTCTAACATAACCAAGACTCATCTTCCTCATTGTTTTCTTCCACTTCTAAGTGTTTCTCTCCTCCTCCTTCTATTCCTTCCTTAGCCACCGAAACTCCTCTCCCCAGTTTTCTTTTCTTCTTGCCTTCTCTCTCTTCTTCTACATTTTTCTACTTCGTTTTTCTCTTTTTCTCTGCAACTAAACTCCACCTACTCCCACCCATCTTCTTTTCATGTTTTCTCTTTTTCTCCTTCTTCTTCTTTATCACAAGTTAGCTATGTGGCCCAAAATACAAGATCAACTACACTAATCTGAATATTATTTGTGTGTTTATGTATGTTTGTATGTATGTATGTGTGAGCAAAAATCTAGGGGTAATTTTTCACCAAAGGTACCTCCCACTACTCTTATCAAAGGTAAATGCATGATAGTTATGGAGGCACAGGATGATAGACAAGTCAAGATACAGATTTTGGTTCAAAACCATGCTAATAGGATCAGCCTAACCCTTTGATTTCATACCCACTTTGTTTTGATGGATTCTGAAATTACTTTTTTAAAGCTCAATGCAATATTTGGCTTTAGACCAACCTTGGTGTCATTTCGCTGGCATAAGGCACTAGTGTGGTCCCAACATCATGTATTCTATTCTACACCCTTGAGATTTGTTTTGTGTACACGCTACAAGGAGATGCATTTCTGGCTGCAACGTTTTTATAATTTCATCAGTAATAGGGAAACTTTTACCAACATAAGGGATATAACGTTGGGGAATATTTAAAAATATTTTGTCTTAAAATATAATCTTTTACCGACAAAATAAAACATCTAAAAATGTTAATTTTTTTAAACCAAAAATTTTACACCGACGTTATTTAATGTTGGTCAATATTTTCAAATATCTTTTTTGAAACATAAATTTGTGACGATGAAAATAAGCGTTGGCCAAAGTAAAAATAATTTTTAAAAAAGAAAAATATGTTAACAACTTTATTTAACTTTGGGATATATATAAAACCATTTTGTTAAAACATATTAATTTGTTTACCGATGTAATAAAAACGTCATCAAAATAACACATTTTCTTGAATAATATTTACCAACAAAGCTAAAATGTCGACAAAAGGTTTTTCCAAAAAATTTTCAAAATTGGATAAAATATTTACCGACATAAATATGTGTTGGTGAAACTTTGACATTTACCAATGTTACTATTTTTTTCAACAAGTACTTTTCCCCATGGAAATTTGCTGATGATTGACCGACGTAATATATATCATTGGTAAATATATTCATTGACGATTTAGATACCTTTACCGATGAACTTTTTTGTTGCTAAAAATGTAGTTTGTTGTAGTGACATGTGTTGCACGATGGTGCACCCATATCAATGGACCTAACTTATAGGCCCCAAATGAATGGTTGGGATTGATTTTTGTATGTAGGAGGGGCCTCGTCAAGGCCCCAAACTTGGCTGCAAGATAATATTGGATTATCTCAATAAACTTAGCCCTCAGGGTACATGATGATAGAGGAAAGCGGTGCCAAATTAAAATTCACCTACATCACTAAGGGTATTATTAATCTAAAGAGAGAATAAGTAATGTGATCAAAGTAAATCACATTGACAATCTACATCAATGTAGAATATAATGACAGCAAATCATCATGTGACAAATATAAGACCATACTACAATGAATAGTGATAATGAAATAGAATCATAACAAGCACAACTATATAAAGAATTATAGTAGTCTTCTCCTGACATCATTAAAGTAAGGATTTTATGATGTTGGCTAAATTCATTGATTAAATGAAACTCTAATTCTAGTCAAAGTTGTATTTCTATTTATTTTAGACTAGGAGTTTGAATAGGATAAAAAAATCCCAGATTAGCTAAATTGAAGTATTTTTCTAAGGATAACATGAATTAAAAATGTCATATCTCACAAACTAGACGTCAGATAAGGGCAAGTGACCTATCGTTGGAAAACTCAATTCGAATAAATGTCTATAGGCTTGAAGATTATGTCAATAGGAGCTAAAACAACAAAGTTATAGCCTCAGAAAGTTTGCTAAAATTGTGCTACCGAAATTATGAAACTGCCATTGCGTAAATTTTTATGTCTATTTTAAGTGGGACTTTCCTGTTTTGTGTCAATTCCTATCCTGGTTGGATTACCATTATGAGTTGCAAAATTAGGGCTATAAAAAGTGGTTTTTTCTTAATTCTAAGGCATCCATCTCCAAATTCTAAGTTAAGATTTCCATATTAGATTCTTTTCTTCCCTAGAGCATTTATTGGGAGGTTATGCTGAAGTTATTAAATTCTAGAGAATATTGCTTCTACTATTTTGTAAAAGATTGCCTTTTCTCTTTATAAGGTTTATTTGTCTTAAGACGCATCAAGATGTATTAGATCAAGTTTGAAGAAGGCGAATGGCATGTGCGTCAACAAGAAGAACTTTAGTCCTTTATGTTGTATTCATATGGACAAGGGTAGTAAGTAGATCTTAAGACCTCTTTTGTATAGTGCTTGGTCTGAGTGTAGACTGGTGCTAAGTCCCGTGGTTTTTTCCCATTTGGATTTTCCACATAATCTCTTGTGGTTAATTGCCTTTTAACTTAGGTTAATTATTTGTTTATCTACATATAAGAAATCTTTATTAGGACCTTAACCTATATCAAGATTAAAGTCTTTCAAGTGGTACTAGAGAAGGTCACACTAATTTATTGTGTAAATCGATCAAAAGATTTCTAAAATGGAATTCAACTGCAAAGGCTCACAAACATCAAGCCATTAATTTTGAAAGATGAAAAATCTAGTTTGCTTATGCAAAAATCTGAAAAAAACTCTACAGAGGAAAACCATAAATTTGTTCAATTTTTTGAATGCCATATGTATGGTCATGTTGCTTCTAAATGTGAAAATGAAAAGTTGAAGAAAAAGGATAAAGTTATTACAGTAATATGGGATGATGATTCTAATGATGTAGAAAATTGACTTTCCAACACTACCAGTGCCAAGTATGTTGCATTCATGGCTAGATCTTCATTGATCACATCTAACAATAGTTCTAATTATGATAATGATGGTGATGAACTTTTTTGATGATATAATCTAAAAAGAGTTGATGGAAGCACATGACAAATTGTGAAAAGACTCTATAAGAGTAACATTGTTAATAATGCCTTGGAACTGAAATTAAAGTCTGCTGAAAAACTAATCATTACTCTCAAGAAAGAATTGAAAAAAGTACTTGCTAAGGTATGTCTCTTGGAATGTCAAAAAAAAAAACTATGGTTGATACAATCTCTAAATTACTAAACAATGATTTTGATAAGTTTAAACAAGAAATTAAATTGTTAAAAGAATAGCTAAATAGTTGCAAAAAGGAAAAAGCCGCTTTGAATGGAAATTGAAGATGGCTATGTCAGAGCTGACAGTTACAAAAGTTTCATTGATCAAGATGAACAGTAGCTCGAAAAAACATGATAACATCTTATGCAATAAAAAAGTGGATACTGACAAATATGGTCTTGGCTTTATCAATGGTGCATCTACGTTGAAGACCAAGGATAAATTTGCCTTTGTCAAATATTCTACTTTAATTTCTAAGGCACTCATTAGTCCAAATATTGCACGAGTAAATCATGTTCGGAGTACACCCAAAAAGAATGTGTCATGTCATACATTTACACCCACATATCACCATTGTGAACTTAAAGGATACATTCATCCCCATTGCAACAAACTGAGATGTTTACCGAAAAACAAACAATGGACGAAGCAATTTCTCACCCAAGAACAAGACAAGAGCTGTCTAGGTCAAAAAGTTTGACTTGCCTATTAAATTAGTATACATTATGCTAAAAATTCTAAATTCTCAAGTATAGGTACCAAAATTTAAAAAACCTTAACAAAAAAGATCAAGCTCTCACCCCCAGTACTAAAAAAAATATGAGATTAAGGGGGAGTCACAATTGACGGAGAGCTACTACTGGATCCTGATTGACAAATATATGTTGCATGTTAATATCATTATCTTTGTCAATTATGGACAAAAGGGAGAGAATAAGAAAATTAGAGGAAGATATGAAATATTGAAGATTCAAAGCTATTGTAAATATATGGTATTCAATTGGTAATTGATATGATGCTGAAATTTTGGATATTCAGAGATAGATATAGACAATATAGATATAGAAGTGGTGAATGGTAAATTTTTATTTTTGCTAAAAATTCAAAGTATTTTGGGTTTTATTTCGGGTAGATCAAATTATATTGTTCTAAAGAGTTTTGTCCATGAATTGCCAAAAGGAGATATTGTAAGGATTTTCATATGTTGGCTAAATTCATGGATTGAACAAAACTCTAGTCTAGTCAAATTTGCATTTCTATTTATTTTAGACTAGGAGTTTGAAGAGGTTAAAAAGTCCTTAAAAAGCTAAATTGAAATGTTTTTCTAAGGTAACATGAATTAAAAAGGTCATATCTTACAAACAAAATATCAGATATGGGTAAGCAACCTACCATTGGAAATTTTGCAAAAATTGTGCTTCTGAAATTATAAAACTACTATTGCACGAATTTTTATTTCTATTTAAGTGGGACTTTTTTTGTTCTATGCCAATTCTTATCCTAGTTAGATTATCATTATGAGGTACGAAAATGGGTCTATAAAAAGGGATTTTCTCTCAACCCTAAGGCATTCATCTCTATATTTTGAGTTGAGATCTCTATATTGTAGGTTTTTTTTCTTCTCTAGAGCATTCATTGGGAGGCTGTGCTGAAGTTATTAAGTTCTAGAGAATATTGCTTTTACTCTCTTGTAGAAGATTGCCTTTTCTTTTTAGAAGGTTTATTTGTTTTGAGGGGCATTAATGCATGTTGGATCAAGTTTGAAAAAGGTGAAAGGCATGTAATTCGGCAAGAAGAACTTCAGTCCTTTAGGTTGTGCTCAACTGGACAAGGGTAGTAAGTAGATCTTGTAACCTTTCTTATATAGTGATTAATTTGAGTGTGGACTAATGTTAAGTCCTATGATTTTTTTTTCTTGTTTGGTTTTTCCATGTAAAAATTGCATGTCTATCTCTTCTAGTTGATTGCTTTTTAACTTAGGTTAATTGTTTGTTTATCTATATATAAAAAAATCTGTGTTAGGGCCTTAACCTGTGTCAATATTAGAATCCTCCAATAGTAACTCTAACACGACTATGGTAGGAAGTCTCATAAAAAGATCTAGAACATTGGCAAGCCACATAGCTTATTCTCCCTATGGTAACTCCAATGTGATTGTGGGAGAGAACAGAAGAAACATTAATACCATGGTGAGCTCCAAGACATCTCAAAATATAATACTACATTGTAGTGAATTCACTAAATTCACATCAACTAAGCCTAACCACGAGAGATTGAAGCTTAGTGATGCCAACTTTGATAGCCATGACATGGACTAACAAACTAATATTGTTAAATGGATAGAACAAAATCTTCAAAATAAAGCTCTCTAATGAGGTTCCTAATTAAATGACATCTAACTATCTTAATTAACAAAACATCTTACTATCTCGATTAACAAGTCACCTAACTATCTCACATTGACTAGTGTGAGTATGGACTAAATGGACAAAAGCAAAGGGTATGGAATAGCACAACAGTAGTCAAAACAAATGCTAACAATGGAAAGCTACTCATTATAATCATTATCTTACTTACACCGAAGTCTTACCCGAGCTTGGCAACATTTCGATATAAAAATGGAGGCCCCAAAAAGGTGGAAGTGGTAAGAGTCAAATCCAACTAAGAAGACCACAACCATGGAACCTATAATCTAAGGGACACTACAAGCAAATGAGTGCTTGCTTATCCCAAGGCTTGACTTGCATAATTTAATTACCTAAGTTAATTCCAAGCATTATGAGGCCTCGGACCAAAAGCCACGTGTAACACTCCGACCCAACTTACTCCGACTTAGTGGCTAATTACTTGTGATATTGTTGTTAAGTGTGTTTTGGTTTTGTTTTTCTTTGGTTTTGAGCAATGGATAGGTAGTTGGGTTGAGTTTGGCTTGGTTTAGATAGTTTCGAGCCCTTTTTCGTAATTTTTGCTTTTGTCGAACATTGTCAATTTTGCGTCATCTTGATGTCAACGCGTGTATTTCGTTGAGCCTGTTAAACTTGGTAATTGACTTGTGGGCAATGACTTCAATTGCTTCCATTAGATTGCTACTTGACTCGAATTGTCAATTATGTAAACTAGTGGACTTTCTTGCAATTATGACTCTTCCTTATCTTATAAAAAGAGTCACCACTGCCTTTCTCTGTTCTTCTCTTCTCTCGTTCATCTCTCTTTCTCTTTCTTTCATTTCCTCCTTGTTTAAGTGAGATAGGGAGCAGTGCATCATCATCTTCGTGTGACTTCGATGGTATGTCTTGTGTTTCGTTGTGTTTATCTTGCTTGTTCTTTCCTTTTAGGTCAGTTAGTGCATGTATGTAACATGCCTTTGCATTTTTGCGTGTTTGATGAGTAGAATTGTGTTTGGACAGCGGGTTGAGCCCAAGACAACGACTCGTGTGTGTGGTTTCCAATTGAGGCAAGTATAAGCACAAGTAGCTTGAACACTTATTGGTAATGCTTTGATTGTGTGTATTTTTACTCTTTTTATATGGATCATTATTGTACAGCCCTATTGAGTAAGTTTGGTTCTTATTTACTTAATTCAGCCAAGAATCAGTCATTTCTGTAGTTCTGTAACTATTTCAGGAAAATTGACTCAGCGCACTCACGGTTAAACCGTGAACTGTGCTACGACTGAACCGTGAAATGTCTTATAGCTAAGTCGTGACCCAGCCGTGACCTTAGCCGTAGATCAATACAGGGTGACATCTGAAATAACTGAGAGTTGGCAAATCTGCTACTCTTCTACGGCCCAGCCAGATCTAAGCCATCCATTGTGCTACGGCTAAACCGTAAAACAAGATAGGGCTGAGCCGTAGAACAAATTACGGTTCAGCCGTAAATGCGGGTGAATAGTGCGGGAACTTCGGCTCCGCCGCAGTGCATATTATGGCTAAGATGTATGTTCACCTACGGCTAAGCCGTACTATCCTGAGAAATGAAGAAAAAGGTTAGGATTAAGAGAGAGACCTGATATGGTCCTCATGCTAGAATGTAGACAACCCAAACATGCCCAATGGAATGTCCGAATGACATGAATGATCTTGAGGGCTGCGTCTCATTCATGTAGGTTATCCAGTTGTTTAGCACCTTCCCATGGGTGTTGGTTTAAGGGACTTTGGTACAATTTTGTGATAAGATGCAACACTCCTCGATTGAACAACTGTGTATCGAATACCTTTAAAACTACATCAACATGCACGGTTAGAAGCACTGGACAACTAGGTTAGGCTTGGCTAGTAAACATCCTTGATTCCTCAGGGTAAATCTGAAGTGCACAGCATATTAATTTCGGTTTTTCCATCTTAAGTATTCTGCACTAGACCTCTCGAATCTATGGGAAATGTAGTAGCATCCCCAGAACGAAGCCCGGGCAGGAACAATCCACTACTGTGTATTTGTCATTGCTCCTGTGGAGTACTTGAGCTCAGTGATCATTCGTTATTTGTATCCATTCGGTAGTGCTTATTTGTATTCGTTATTCGCATTGAGTATCCATAATGTGATGCACTACTATTGTTTTGTTTGTATGATATGCATATGATATTGATTGATGTGCATCATATGCTTTGATTGAGATTGTCTAGATATGACACTACTTAGCCTTAGCCTCAGGATACCCGACGGGGTTGCCTTTACTATAGTGTGTGTGATTGCCTCTATAGAGTGCTTTTGTCCTGGGATTCCGAACCCTGGGAACTGGAGACCCATTCGTACCTTGACCCAGTCGATGGTGTTCTCATATTGATTACTCTCGAAAGGGAGAATATAGCAAATGTAGTAGCCACTTTGATAGTTTATCTGTGTATGATTCTGATAGCATACTTATTCATATGCACTATTTGCCTAGTATACGGACATATTACTATGGATCTTTACATATGACTACTTTTGCTCATTGATAGACACAATTTGTGTTATCTTCTTGTGGCTTATATTTTGCTAAGTCGTTGTACTTATGAGTTGTTCTTAGTGTTGCAGGCTCAAATCCCTCTCCCGGTCCGGCGTCGGTCAACCCGACTCCAGGAGAGACGCGTGAGGCCCTTTTCGGCCTAGAGGAGTGGACTTGATCCTTTCTTCTGAGAGCGGTTTGCATCATTTTGCTTTCCCCTCCATTTATGTCTTAGTTTATTTGGGGGGTTTTTTCTGTGGTTTGTATTTTGGGTTTTGGTTTCTACTTGTGTTGTAATTATGGACTAGTCCCTCTATTTTGTTATACATTGTTGTAAATCAGTCTAATCTTTTGTAATCATCATGTCTTTTATTTCTCTCATGTTATCTTGTGGTATGCCATGATACTTACAGCTTTCGCGTACAATTATTTGCACGTGTGATTGATCCCTTGTGTGTGTACACTTGGACGAGGTCTAGGTGTACGTGCAGGGGAGTACGTGTGTCATTGGTTAGGTTTTCTCTACCCCCCGATTTCTGGGCTCGGGTTGTGACATATATATTGTATGGTATCAAAGCATTGTCTGTCTTAGCTCTTAAGCATGTAGGCATACAGGACGTGGTGAGATTATGTAGTCAATTCTCTGACTATTGTGTTTGGTCTTTGCTCTGTTTGGGGTCTGTGTGTGTCACCTAGTGTGATAGCAGATTGACTCTTATGTTTTACAGGCGATGGCATCTAGATCTGGTACTCAGAACAATAACCAGGGTGATAATGAGAGTGGTTCAGCAGCTCCACTGCAACCTACGAACGCTGGTGATCGTTTCTTGGCGATGTTGCAGGCCATTCATTCTTTGCAGGCATAGGTTGTGTCTTCGGTAGTTCGGCAGAGTCAAGCATCAGTTCAACCGCACGTTGAACAACAGGTGGTCTTCCAACCGAAGGAGAGTGACCCGAACACATTGTATGATAAATTCCGGAAACGTGGGGCCACGGAATTCTACGGCAATGAAGATGCACTAAAAGCTGAGCAGTGGTTAGAGCACACCAGGGATCTCTTTGCTACAATTGTCTGTACGATTCGGCAGAAGGTTATGCTCACAGCATCGATGTTTCGAGAGGTGGCAAAGACGTGGTGGAAGAGTGTCAGTGATACCTATACGTCCATGCCTAATGGAACGGTGTGGGAGACATTTCAAAAGCAGTTCCGGAGGAAGTTCATTCCTGCCCATGTCCAGCGAATGAAGGAGGTTGAGTTTTTGGCTCTACAGTAGCAGCAGCTGACTGTAGCTGAGTACGTTCACCGATTTACGCAGTTGTCCCACTTTGCAGACATGATCAATACCAAAGAGAAGAACGCGAACCGTTTCATTCTTAGACTGCGTCCTAGGTATACCAATTACGTTACAACTTTTCAGAGGCCAGTGATGTTTGATGATGCGGTAGACAGGGCATATGCTGCTGAGGCGAATTATTTAGCAGAGAGAGCTACCGACCTCAAGAGAAGCGCACCAATGGGGTCCAAAGGGCAAGTGAAGAAGAAATGGAAAGGAAGACAAGGCACATCCAATTTTAGTGGGGTCAGATGTGAGCATTGTGGATGAGGACATCCGACAGATAAATGCTGGAAAAAGATTAGCGCCTGTCTCGGTTGTGGTTCTATGGAGCATAAGATAGCTCAGTGCCCAAAATTCAAGACATCTCAGTCACCTAGGTCTGCTGTTTCTGTAGCCTCTAACAACCCCCAGCCATCTCGCCAAGGCCAGAAGACACAGCGTCAGACCGCTCGCGTGTACGCAGCC
Organism: Sextonia rubra; assembly: GCA_037013555.1. Lineage (NCBI taxonomy): Eukaryota > Viridiplantae > Streptophyta > Magnoliopsida > Laurales > Lauraceae > Sextonia > Sextonia rubra. Next base: position 76,167,778 of record JASUAD010000001.1, read on the forward strand.
TCCCATGAAAGTGCAGAAGATGCAAACGTAGTGGAAGGTAAGGTTCTCGTTGCTCAAGCTGAAGCACTTGCATTATTTGATTCGGGGTCTACGCGTTCGTACGTAGCACCTCATTTCGCTGAGCAGTTACCCCAACCCCCTCAGCCGCTACCATACTTGTTGGTGGTGTCTACCCCCGTGGGCAAGAGAGTAGAGTGCAGTGTGTACTACCCTCAGTGTGATGTGTGGATTGAAGGTCGTTGGCTGCTAGTTGAGTTGATCTTGCTGTCGATGTTGGATTTCGATGTAATCCTTGGAATGGACTGGTTAGCACGGTATTATGCCTGTGTTAATTGTTACAACATGACGATCTATTTCGATCTAAAGAAGGGCTTTCGCTTCGAGGGCATTCAAAGGAAATGTCCCAGGCGTGTCATCTCCGCATGCAAGGCGGATCGCTTGATACGCAAAGGTTGCGAAGGTTTTCTCACCTTCGTCTTGGAGAAAAAGAGTTGAAGCCATTGAGCGAGATTTCGGTAGTACATGAGTTCCTGGATGTATTCCCGGACGAGGTGCCCGAGTTACCCCCTGTCAGAGAAGTGGGATTTGCGATTGATCTAGTGCCAGGCACAGCACCGATTAATCTAGCTCCATATCGTATGGCCCCTGCTGAACTACTCAAACTGAAGACGCAATTGCAAGATCTTTTGGATAAAGGATTTATACAGCCGAGTGTGTCACCGTGGGGAGCGCCAGTGCTGTTTGTGAAAAAGAAGGACGGTACATTGAGGATGTGTATTGACTACCGGCAGTTGAATAAAGTCACAATCAAGAATAAATATCCCCTACCGCATATCGATGAGTTGTTTGACCAGCTCCAAGGTGCCGCCTACTTTTCGAAGTTTGATTTGAGATCGGAGTATCATCAACTTTGGGTGAAGGAAGAAGATATCGCCAAAACTGCCTTCAGGACACGGTATGGACACTATGAATTTCTTGTGATGCCGTTTGGATTAACCAATGCACCCGCTGCCTTTGTGGTTTTGATGAATAGGATCTTTGCTCCTTTCTTGGATCGGTTTGTGGTGGTCTTTATTGATGATATTCTGGTGTATTCGAAGTCTCCAGAGAAGCATGCAGAACATCTACATCGAGCCTTGCAGTTGTTGAGGGAACATTGCTTATATACCAAATTATCGAAGTGTGATTTTTGGCTCAAGCAGGTAGCATTCCTTGGTCATACCATTTCACGAGATGGATTGGCAGTTGATTAGATGAAAGTTGAGACAGTGGTGAATTGGCCCCGCCCAAAGACTGTGATGGAGGTGAGGAGTTTTCTTGGACTTGCTGGATACTATCATAGATTCATTCAAGATTTCGTCAAGATTTCTGCTTCATTGACGAAGTTGACACGGAAGAATGTTCCTTTCCTTTGGACGGACGAGTGTGAGTACAGTTTCGATACATTGAAGGAGAAGCTTACTTCTGCTCCAGTCTTGACATTACTGGATGAGAGTGAAGGATTTGTAATCTACTCCGATGCTTCTCGAGCCGGGTTGGGATGTGTTCTAATGCAACACGGCAAAATGATTGCCTATGGCTCGAGGCAACTGAGGGAGCATGAGAAGAATTATGCCACTCATCATTTAGAATTAGCAGCCATAGTTTTTGCTTTGAAATTATGGAAACACTATTTGTATGGCTTGAAATTTGAAGTGCACTCAGATCACCACAGTTTATAGTATCTCTTCACGCAGCATGAGTTGAACATTAGGCAGCGCAGGCGGCTAGAATTTATCAAAGATTATGATTTCCCTATCAAATATAATCCAGGGAAAGGCAACATTGTTGCAGATGCCTTGAGTAGGAAGTCGGAGATTCTTCAAGTTTTAGATAGCCTTTATTTTGTGCTGCATGAGTAACCGGTTGAAGTGAGACTGGTGGAGAACTGTTTGACACTTGCTAGTACCATAAGTTTTCAGCCTGACATCATTCAACGCATTAAAGACCAGCAAGGTGAAGATCCGATGTTGGGGCGAATTCAGGATAATGTCAGTGAATGACCAGATTTTCGATTAGAAGATGAGGTCTTGTACTTCCGGAACAGGTTATGTGTACCAGCTATCGAGGATTTGAAGGAGAGTTTGATGACAGAAGCACACTACGCTCGTTATACGATGCACCCGGGAAGCACGAAAATGTACCGAGCTCTCAAGGACAGATTTTGGAGGAACAATATGAAGAGGGAAATCGCCGGGTTCGTCGCCAGATGTCTGACTTGCCAAAAGGTGAAAGCTGACCATCAAAGACCTCCAGGTTCCTTGCATCCCTTGCATATTCCTCAGTGGAAATGGGAGCACATCACGATGGATTTTGTTTCAGGCTTACCCCTGACGAGCAAAAAGAATCCCGCCATTTGGGTGATCGTGGATAGATTGATGAAGACAGCCCATTTTCTTCCATTCAAGAAGGGTATGACATTTTCTGAAATGGCGAATAAGTTTGTTAATGAGATTGTCAAATTGCATGGTACGCCTGTATCAATTGTATCCAATCGGGATAACCGTTTTGTTTCCTCTCTCTGGAAGGCATTTCAAGAGGCTATGGGAACAAAGTTGAGCTTCAGTATGGCATATCACCCGCAGACGATGGACAGTCAGAGCAAACCATTCAGAGGCTCGAAGATATGCTACAGGCCAGTGTACTCAATTTTGAGAAAAAATGGGATCTATATCTTTCGTTGTGCGAGTTCGCTTATAATAACAGCTTCCACGAGAGGATTGGCATGGCACCCTATGAGGCTCTGTATAGATGCAAGTGTAGAAGCCTCGTTTGTTAGGAAGAAGTTGGGACAAGAAGCTTGCACGGACTACCTATCATTGTCGAAATGACAGAGAAAGTACAGAAGGCCATTGACAATTTGAAGATTGCCCGGTCGAGACAGAAAAGTTATGCAGATACGCAAAAAAGAACACTCGAATTTCAGGTAAGTGATTGGGTTTTTTTAAGGTCTCACCGATGAAGGGTACCATACGTTTCGGTCAAAAAGACAAGTTAGCGCCAAGGTATGTGGGTCCGTTTGAGATCAAAAGCAAAATTGGAGACTTGGTGTACAGATTAGCTCTTCTAGTGAACTTTTCTAGAGTCCACAATGTATTCCATGTGTCAATGCTTCACAAGTACGTTCGAGACCCAATGCATGTTATTCGCTACGATGATGTACAGATGCAACCGAATGCATCATACGTTGAGTGTCCGCTCCTTATGGTTGGGACCAGAGAATAGATCTTGCGCACTCGAACTATATGATGGGTTAAGGTACTCTGGGAACATCATGGACCTAATGAAGCTACGTGGGAATTGGAGGAGCAGATGGCGCGTCAGTATCCATATCTTTTCGCTCAGGTATGCGTTCATTCCGAGGACGGAATGATTCTTAAGTGGGGGAGGATGTAACACTCCGACCCAACTTACTCCGACTTAGTGGCTAATTACTTGCGATATTATTGTTGAGTGTGTTTTGGTTTTGCTTTTCTTTGGTTTTGAGCAATGGATAGGTAGTTGGGTTGAGTTTGGCTTGGTTTAGGTAGTTTCGAGCCCTTTTTCGTAATTTTCGCTTTTATTGGACATTGTCAATTTTGCATCATCTTGATGTCAACACGTATATTTCTTTGAGCCCGTCAAACTTGGTAATTGACTTGTGGGCAATGACTTCAATTGCTTCCGTTAGATTGCTACTTGACTCGAATTGTCAATTATGTAAACTAGTGGACTTTCTTGCAATTGTGACTCATCCTTATTTTATAAAAAGAGTACCACCGCCTTTCTCTGTTCTTCTCTATTCTCTTCTCTGTTCTTCTCTTCTCTCATTCATCTCTCTTTCTCTTTCTTTCATTTCCTCATTGTTTAAATGAGATAAGGAGCAATGCATCGTCATCTTCGGGTAACTTCGACGGTATGTCTTGTGTTTCGTTCTGTTTATCTTGCTTGTTCTTTCCTCTTATGTCAGTTAGTGCAGTTATGTAACGTGCCTTTGCATTTTTGCGTGTTTGACGAGTAGAATTGTGTTTAGATGGCGGGTTGAGCCCAAGACAACGACTCGTGTGTGTAACACTCCGACTCGAGTTGATCTGGATTAGTGGCTAATTTCGGAGGAATTGGTTGCTAATTGTGCTTTGTTCTTGTTTTTGTTTGGTTTCAAGTTCTGGATAGGTAGTTTGGTTGAGTTTGACTTGGTTCAGGTAGACATAAGCCCTTTTTTGTAATATTGCATTTTGTGTGATGTCGTCATTCATGCATCATCTTGGTATTAACGCGTGTCTTTTGTTATACTTGTTGATTTCCGTAACTACGTCGTTTACCAAAGAGGTCACGTGTTTTCGTCAGACCCGCAATTGACTCGAACTGGAATTAATTGAAACACTTTGGACTTCATTGCAATTGGTCTTGATATTTATAAGCCACCGACCCTTTCTTCTCTTCAGTACACAGCTCTGTCTCTCTCTCTCTCTCGAGTCTTCTTCTTCTCCTCGTTCTTCCTTGCTTCTGTCGATCAAGTCAGGGGGAGCATCGGTGCATGTCCACGTTTGAGCATCACTCGTGTTAACTTGTTACTGCTTATACTTTGTTGAATTGTTGTATTCATGAGTTGTCCTTGGTGTTGCAGGCTCAGGTACCTTCGACCGTGTTCTTGTCGGTCGTCAGTTTGCTTGGGAGACTCCAGCTGTCTCTTCAGGTTCGTGGAGTGTGTGCTATCACTCCATTAGAGCGCGACTATTCTCTGCATGCATGCATCTTGTTTTCTTTTCATGTCATTGATTATACTCATGTTCTATACATTGTGATTGGATCCCGTGTGTATGTTCAGACTTTTGTATCAGCCTTTGGATATTATGTCTTTGTTCTTGTGTGCCTCGTGTCTCTTCTTGATATTTTTAGCTTCCGCATACATGTGTTGCACGTGTGTTTTCCCTTGTGCGTGTGCATCTAGACCAAGTCTAAGTGCATATGCATGGGAGTGCGTGTGTCGCTGGTTAGGTTTTTGCTAACCCCCGATCTCCTGGGCTCGGGTTGTGACAGTATGTGTGATTTCTAATTGAGGCAAGTATAAGCACAAGTAGCTTGAACACTTATTGATAATGCTTTGATTATGTGTATTTTTACTCTTCTTGTATGGATCATTGTTGTACAGCCCTATTGAGTAAGTTTTGTTCTTATTTGCTTAATTCAACTGAGAATCAATCATTTCTATAGTTCTGTAACTATTTCAAGAAAATTGACTCAGCGCAATCACGGTTAAACCATGAACTGTGCTACGGCTGAACCGTGAAATGTCTTACGGCTAAGCCGTGACCCAGTCGTGACCTTAGCGGTAGATCAATACAGGGTGACATTTGAAATAACTGAGAGTTGACAAATCTACTGCTCTTCTATGGCCCAGCCAGATCTAAGCCGTCCATTGCGTTACGACTAAGCCGTAGAACAAGATACGGCTGAGCCGTAGAACAAATTACGGTTGAGCCGTAAATGCAGGTGAATAGTGCGGGGAACCTCGGCTCTGCCGCAGTGCATATTACGATTAAGCCGTATGTTCACCTACGTCTAAGCCGTATTACCCTAAGAAATGAAAAAAAAGGTTAGGATTAAGAGAGAGACCAGATATGGCCCTCATGCTAGATTGTAGACAACCTGAACACGCTCAATGGAATGTCCGAATGACATGAATGATCTCGAGGGTTGCATCTCATTCATGTAAGTTATCCAGTTGTTTAACACCTTCCCATGGGTGTTGGTTTAAGGGACTTCGGTACAATTTTGTGATAAGATGCAACACTCCTCGATTGAACAACTGTGTATCGAATACCTTTAAAACTACATCAACATGCACGGTTAGAAGCACTGGACAACTAGGTTAGGCTTGGCTAGTAAACATCCTTGATTCCTCAGGGTAAATCTGAAGTGCACAGCATATTAATTTCGGTTTTTCCATCTTAAGTATTCTGCACTCGACCTCTCGAATCTATGGGAAATGTAGTAGCATCCCCAGAACGAAGCCCGGGCAGGAACAATCCACTACTGTGTATTTGTCATTGCTCCTGTGGAGTACTTGAGCTCAGTGATCATTCGTTATTTGTATCCATTCGGCAATGCTTATTTATATTCGTTATTTGCATTGAGTATCCGTAATGTGATGCACTACTATTGTTTTGTTTGTGTGATATGTATGTGATATTGATTGATGTGCATTATATGTTTTGATTAAGATTGTCTAGATATGGCACTACTTAGCCTTAGCCTCAGGATACCTGACGGGGTTGCCTTTGGCATAGTGTGTGTGATTGCCTCTGCAGAGTGCTTTTGTCCTGGGATTCCGGACCCTGGGAACTGGAGACTCATTCATACCCTGGCCCGGTTGATGGTGTTCTCATATCGATTGCTTTTGAAAGGGAGAATATGGCAGATGTAGTAACCACTTTGATAGTTTATCTGTGTATGATTCTGATAGCATACTTAGTCATATGCATGATTTGCCTAGTATACGAACATATCACTATGGATCTTTACATATGACTACTTTTGCACATTGATAGACACAATTCGTGTTATCTTCTTGTGGCTTATATTTTGCTAAGTCATTGTATTTATGAGTTATTCTTGGTGTTGCAGGCTCAAATCCCTCTCCTGGTCCGGCGTCGGTCAACCCGACTCCAGGAGAGATGCGTGAGGCCCCTTCCGGCCTAGAGGAGTGGACTTGATCCTTTCTTCTGAGAGCGGTTTGCATCATTTTGCTTTCTCCTCCATTTATGTCTTAGTTTATCTGGGAGATTTTTCTGTGGTTTGTATTTTGGGTTTTGGTTTTTACTTGTGTTGTAGTTATGGACTAGTCCCTCTATTTTGTTGTACATTGTTGTAAATCAGTCTAATCTTTTGTAATCATCGTGTCTTTTATTTCTCTCATGTTATCCTGTGGTATGCCATGATACTTATAGCTTCCGCGTACAATTGTTTGCACGTGTGATTGATCCCTTGTGTGTGTACACTTGGACGAGGTCTAGGTGTACGTGCACGGGAGTACATGTGTCATTTGTTAGGTTTTCTCTAACCCCCGATTTCTGGGCTCAGGTTGTGACACCACGCCACAAGACTACAGTTGTAAGGGGCGTAGTGTGTCAACCACGGGGTCCACCAAGCGAACTAGGGTCTTAAGGTGCCACTTTGGTAAGGGAGTGTCCAAATATCTGGGCTTATAAGTCAAATTCCATGTTAGCTTAACATGATGCTTTTTAAAGCGGTGTGACCTCGGATCTCTCTAGAGCTAAGTATGCTTAGGTGGGAGTAGTAATGGGATGGTTGACCACTTGAGAAGTCCCCACAAGCACACATGCTGTGAAGCGGACAATATCATGCTGAGTTGAGCGGGACTATGAGTATTGGTATTAGTGCTAAGGACCACTCTTTCTCCTAATCGAAGATGATATGAGGTCATGGACTAAAAGCCACCATACAAGACTTTAGTATCAAAGGGGCATAGCGTGTCAACAATGGGGTCCATCGGTGGATTATGGTCTTAAGATTTCATAACCACAAGGGAGCGTCCAGATGTTTGAGCTTATAGGTCAAACCCCGTGTTAACTTAATATTACGAGTTTTAAAGTTATGTGGCCTAAGATCCTAAAAGAACATCAGAGTTAAGCATGTTCTAGTGGGAGTAATACTGAGATAAATGACCGTCCAAGAAGTCCCTGTGCACATACATGAGTCAAAGCAAACAATATCATAGTGAGTTGGGTGGGATTGTGACAAGCATGTTATAAGGTGGTAGGACAATGACTTAACATAAAAGGGTGCACGCACAGTCCTTTATCAATAGGTGAAGAATTGTCTTACAGATGCTTGGAACAACCATCTCAAAGGCCAACCATTGAGAAGTGCAAAACCAATTTACGACCTGAGATCAAGGCTATCTACTTAGTTACAAAACTAAGTCTCCGGCCCGATTGGTTGAAGTAGCTACTAATACAGAGCTGACCATCAAGGAGATCAGTCAAAAAAGGCAAGTTCCAGAAAAGTGGAGCCTTCTTTATCTTTTGCTCCAAAACTAAAGAAGAAATAGGAGGTCTTCAATGTGCAAACTTCCAAAACTCCTCAAAAACCTCAGAATGTAAAAACTGATCAAACCAAGAAAGAGGAGTGATGGTCTTTGGGGATTGTACTCAGGTGTAGATTGGGTTCATTCCTCCAGCTAAAATTGGGGTGGTTCTGCCACGAAGGATTATATGTGTTCCCCATGGTATTATATTGAACGGCTTTTGAAAAGTGTTTAAAACGTTAGCATGTTCTTGAATCGATTCTTGTAATGTAGCTCCAATTGGAAAGTCCACTGACAAATGATTTTCAGAAGCACAAATACTACAAACGAAATCCAAGTGTGCGTGTAGGGTGCCAATGGTTTTCAAGTCCATTTTTATGTCCTAAGGTTCAAGGTTCACACTAAAAGAACAAAGGATAATTATATAGTCTCTAATTGGTCAATCAGGGTGGGTAAACATTGGATCAAATTATGGTGCAGAAGTCCCTAAAATACATAAAAAAGAAGTGGAAGAAATGGGGTTCAGACATTAAAAAAGGCCTCAAACAGGGCTAGTTCTATCCAATCGACCATAGCAAGCTAGCTAATCAAAATAACAATCTCGTTGATCGGACATGGCAATCTACTCTGATCGAATATAAGCTAACATGTCCATGTCTGCGCAAAACTAAATTTTAATTCTAGGGATTGTTTTGTGCTATTTTTCTTTAATTTATTCGCCATCTTTTAGAGGCATTTTGGCACAAATTTGGACTCTAACTAACATCAAATTTGTTGAGAGGCCGCCACCAGGATCTCTGGATATTGTGTACAGATTATTGCGGAAATAACTTTAGATGACGATGATTCAAGAATCATACCTACGAGATCTCTCTAATTTGATCTTAGTGTTATAGCAACCCTAAAATCTCAAGACGTTTTACTGTATTCCTCTATGCTTGAACTCACACCTGAGTGTGAGCCTCTTCTACGAATTCTCTTTACTCTCAAAAATGAGATTTCTCTTGTTATGTTTCCTAAAGAACAATAACACATATTTATAGGCTGCAATAGTGACCTTAAAAAGGAAACAAGGAATAGCCATTTTATGAAAATAGAAAACCCTAATTTGACTCAAATTATATTCCTAATCCATAAATTATAATTCAATCTACTAGAGAATTATAATTGCACTCCTGTCCTTATTTTCAAAATAATATTTCGAGCTTTTTATTATTAAATACTTATTAATCTCCCCATGTTAAAATTTCAGATATCCATCAATTAAATAATTACTGACATCTATATTTAATCAATATTATTATAATTTTTTGAGACCTTACACTTAACTTATTTGATATGTCAACACAAAATCCACCTATAGGGTTTGATATAATCAAAACTTATAAGTTCATCAAGAAAATTCATCAATCCCTATTACGGGATATAGATTCCATTAATAAACCCATATCCATCATACACATAGTGTAATCATCTAATTTACTAAGATTATTGACCCATAAAGGTATCACTTCTTTGTAAATCAAAATGCAAAACACTAAATGTATGTGTGTATAATTTATATCAGAATTAAGAGTACAAGTACTCATAATAACTATTTGCATGTTAATTGTCTTATATAATTAGTATGAAGACAATAAACCCAAAAGCGGTTCTATTCAATACACACAAAGCGTACTAGTATAACGAGTCAAAACAAAACCGTTTCCCGTAGCCAAGACAAGCTTGCTAAACTATCATGATACAATCATACCAACTTCACCTAGATTATGAACAACAATAACTTATATTTTATAAGAACCGATAAATAAGTCTTTTGTGTATGAGCTAAACTCTACACACTAACTTGTCTACTTTAAAAAATAAAAGACAAACTAAATAACAATGCAATCATTTGCCTATACAAATTCTTATTAAAATTGAAAGAAAAACTTTATTAATAAATAAGTCAGTCAAAGATAAATACATAAAAGTATGCTTTTAGTATAAATTTCCAACAAAATTAAGCCTCTAACATACCATTAAAAATACTAAAAAAATAACTATTCAACATGATTTTTTAAGCATAACATAGAGTAGAAATGGGAATCATCAAAATCATTGTACACATGTTATGAAATTTAAATTGATCACTTGCTTGAGTTTTTTAGGCTCCTAATTAACTTCCAAATTCGCTCTAATAAAGTGGGACCCGAGTACAAAACCCAATGGCCGAATACCCTAAAAACACCCAAAAATTCAAAATGGGCAAGAAATTGTAATTAGGCCAAGAAGATTGGGGGACATGGCAAACATTCTACCCTCTACAACATACTAAAATTTGAAAGTAATCCTTCGCAAACTAAGTTCTCCAAAAATGCTAAATTAGTTGGGGGGTTGGCTGGGAATGGATAATCAACAAAAATCTATGTAGATAAGCCCATTGATGAGACTACAGATCAGAAATTCAATTTCTCAAATAGACAAAATTGGAGTTGGAAGTGGCTACTTGTCACACCACGATCCCGGAAATTAGGGATTAGAATGGACCCCCAGAATGTGGATACGTAATTCCGTAGTAATCCGTGCCATGCGAAGACATGCATGAATCACTACAAAGGAGATTCCATAGAAACGTGTAAGGAATGTCTAAAAACACGTAGATTAAATTTTAAACATAAAGCGGAAACCTGTAAAAAAACACCTGTAATGATCATAAGCAATGCATAAAAGGAATATTATACAATCATAAATAAACTTTATGTCTTTTACTTAACCATTCAGAACACATATAACCACAATCACTTAACTAACCATTCCCAACACATAACCACAATCACTTAACCATGTACAATTATATAATGTCCATCAATCAAGTCCCAACATGATTGAACTTATCAACCCAATAAAATCCCTTTTTGACGCTTTTCGTAAGACAACTAGCAATATATGTCACCTTCTTTCTACTCTTTTATACCCCTAGGTGCCATTGGAGTACCCTCTAGGGACACGTTGACAGTCGTGCTAGGATTGAGATCTGTACCTATAACACTAAGGGTAGAACTGTTAACATGACAGTTAAGTAAATATAGATATATATAAGACCATCATAATATATCAAATGAATTAAGGAATATATTGATTAAAAGAAAGCAATAATCGTAAGCTAAGCATATTGTGCATGAGTAAGCATGTATAACGAATCAATACGGAATATCAAACATACTAGTTAGCATCCATAAGGTTATATTCTCTCAAAAGAGAGTGTATCATCTAGAGAGAGCATATAACATACATATAAGAATTACGCTAGAGGATCAGGCTAGCTTCTCGAGGAGCACCGACAACTCCTCCATAAACTACTGAATAGGAATATAAGGGGCACTCAAATTGGTCCCATCGAACCTAATAAAGGTATAAGTTAAGTGGTGCCGACTCAACGTATCAAGACCGACTAGAATTCATATCTTTCATACATTTCAGTCATACTTATCATATCATATATAAGGGAGTTTCGATCTTGAAATCATACTCAATCATAAAAATCAGAATTAAACAAAGTAACTGGTAAATAGACAATGCATACTCAAATGAGCAAATAGGCTCGAACCCTCTCAACCTTAGCTACACCCATTTCAGTGCACCGACACACACTCAGGAGAAGCTCCGATTCGCTGGCCTCAAGGTTTGCCACGAAGTATGGGTACATGACTGCATCATGTTAAAGGCAATGTTTCGTAACAATATGAGTGAATTTAAATCGAAAAGGTATCAAGAAAATTTATAAGCCAACCCTATGCTAGATAATTCGTGATCCCAAGGTCATTCAACACAATATATTCATAAAACATCCGGTGTCATTGTGTTACCAATCTTGGCGTTACATTGTGTATGCAAAGGACACATCTTCTTATGTCTACACCGATGATGTAACATCGGGGATTCATCCGAAAAATTGAAGAAGATAAATGACAGCTCTATACTTATCCTCCTTATCATTTAATCACCATTGAACTAGTTTAGTTGGGAAAAATGTACCATATCTAAGGCCCTATAAGTCATTTGGAATCCCTAATATCCTAGATTCACAATGTTCTTATGGCTTAGTAGTATACATGTCACAGCTTAGCCAAGTGGTTTAGTCTTTTCTTAATTTCATACACAGTTATGGCTTAGCCGTAAATTGGCTTGCAGCTTAGGTGTGTTAAGCCTACGGCTAGGATATGGCTAGGCTACGGCTTAATCATAACACAGTCCACGGCTTAGTCGAGGGTCAGCCGTAGAAGAAAGATGGAATTTCAAGCTCTCAGGAAAGCTTGTTGTAAAATGACTCACGGTTTGGTCACGGGATGGTTACAATTTAGCCATAGTTCATCCCATGGCTTACCTAAGGGTTAGCTATAGTTCAAAATTGGGTTTTTGTGCTCTTAAGATTTCTAGCCGTATATATTTATGGCTTAGCTGTGGCTTTACCGAAAGCTTCAGAAATTCTGGAAATGACTCTGAAACTCGAATTCAATACAGAACTCTCAATTTATTGGTTATCATGAGCTTCCTATTGCCTCAAGATATCACTAAGGATTTTACAATGCTCACATATCACCCACATCACATAAACATACTCTAATTCATTTAATCCAACATGTATCTACTTACTTAAAGAAGAATGAGCTGTAACTTGAAATTAGAATGATTAGTTCATGAATCAACAATTTAGACATACATGCAGTAATATATATTTTCTAATACTTGCCTTTAACACAGTGCTTGACCCTACCAACTTCTTCTAAGTGTGTAGTTAGATAAAGCCTTGATAGAAGATGGGTTCTCTAGATAAAAGACATACAGTGGGTAAATCTTCTATGAGATGTATGCATGCTATTCTTTTGAGTCTCCTGGACTGTATTGAACCCAAAGAATTAAATTAGAGGTAGAGATTCCACCTTAAGGAGCTGCAGCTTGAAGAAGAAGATAAATATGATGATTCTAACGAGAAAGATGCCCAAAAGAAGAAGAAGAAGAATAGAGGCTATCCCTCTTACATGCGAAACTTCAAAACCTTGTTTCCAGCTCAAAGTTGAGGTGGAGATGAAGAAGAGTGAAGCAGAGAAGTAGTTCCAGCGAAGATCAGAAGGAAAGATAGGAAGGAACGTTGGGTTCATCCTTTTAACTAAATTTTCCAAAAGTTTTACATTGAAATTCATTTTCTCTGAAAAAATATAGTTTAGGTCAAATGGACCTCAATTGGGCCAATATGAATCTGAATTGAGTTGGACCAACCATGAAAGATGGTCTAGACAAAGAATTACGCAAGATGCAACAAAGGAGATGTCAACATGATGCAAGGACTCTAAAATTACAAAAGGTCCCTTAGCTACTTAAGTAAGGTTTGAACCTGACCAACTACCTATCCATGAAGGTTCAAACCTGACCAACTATCTATCCATGACCTAAACCTAAATAAATTTTAATTAGTATAAAATAAATTAATTATTATAAATCGAGGTTAGTCCGGATTGGGACCTTACACTGCTGGAGTAGTAGCTTGAGAGAAAAGAAGAAAGAAATGACTTGGATTTATCTTACTTAGATAGACTCACTTTATGGGGAATTACAAGTATGCCATCGGATCTTGTAGATGATTAATTCAGCTTAGGGTCTTCCGAACACCAAAAGGGCATGGAGTCTTTAGAAAAGTTTCCCCAAGTTAAACTAGCTTTCCAACAAGACCAAAATCACAATTTTGGGAGACTTTTAGGGAAAACTCAACTTGGATAGAAACAACAACTATATCTATGACTAAAGAGAAATCATAGAGCGAAGAGTTTTCAGATATCACATAGCCACGAGCTGAACATGAAAGCTTTCCATATAACGTAGACTATATAACGAATCTAACTCGATATTTTTTCTTAAACATGCAAAATACACTTGACATATCCAAAAGTATTGAACTACCATCTTTAAGTCAGAATTTGGTCAAAACACACTCAAACCAATTCAAACATTACTCAAACACTAAAATCTAATATTCTTTATTAAACATACTCAATTAGCATCTAATCAGGGTAATTAGGTTTGGATCTTAGAGGCATAGGAAGATCTTCGAATCCTCCGTGTCCCATCACTAGGTGGGCCAACATGTGGGTGCCACAATGACATGAACATAGTGTGTGCGCATGCATCCTTTTGTGTGGTTCCATGTGATGTGTGTGCAAGAGAGTATGTGTGCCTGGTTTGGATGGACTAAGAAAGAGGGAGGAAACAAGATAGAGATCTTGGTTGGCTTAGTTTTGGAGAAACTTTAGTTTACAAAAATGGAGAGAAAGAGAGAGAGAGAGACTTTTTGGCCTTCCATAAGTTATAATGATGTCCTCTAAGAGGGGTCGAAAATGAGTAGTGTCTTGGCTGTATGTATATATTGATTTTGAGCTCATTCTCACTCAAAAATTCATATATATATATGTATGTATATATAATGCCCCTTTTGAAACAAAAAGGGGTCGAAAACGAGTAGTGTCTTGGTTGTATGTATATATTGATTTTGAGCTCATTCTCATTCAAAAATTCATATATATACATAATGCCCCTTTTGCAATGAAAAGAAAATTAAAAATGTGCAAAAACAATTAATGTTATTTTTAAAAAGGAGAAAAAGTCAACATATGACTTATCCCTTATTAGATAATAGAAAGAGTACAGAAATGTCCCTTTTTAAATGGGGCATTCCTGAATATTTTATATATAAATATCAAGAATATTAGTATGCATCCATCCCTCACCATAGGGTGAGAGACATTTGCACAATCTGAGATAAAAAGACTTTTGCGCAATTTGAGAGAAAAAGACTATGTAAAAAAGAGATGCTCATGTACAAATAAGAAATGCCATGTAACCATCCATCACCATAGAATGAGAAATGGATACATACGAACATTCTCCATATATATATATTAATATTTTGCATACTATGGTAAGGGATACTTCCTTATTTGGATATATTAATGTGGAAAAGACAAAAAACTTATAGAAAAAAAAAAGAGAATACTCAAGTACAAATAAGAAAAGTTATTTAAGCATTCTACACCCTATAGTGAGTAAAGAATGCATACTAACATTCCTATATATGCATCCACCTGTCAAAAGGACACTTCTACATTTGGACATATCAATATGTAAAAGTCAAAAAGTATTCCACTTTTTTTTCTACATATTAATATATCCAAATATAGAAGTGTCCATAACCATAGTATAGTATGAGGGATAGATGTATAATAATATTCTCCTATATGAATAGATATAAATATATATATATATATATATATGTGTGTGTGTTCACATAAAACCTCATGCAAACTCTTTTGGTCTGTAATCCATGTCACTTTCAGGCTATGCATCTGTTTCCAAATCATGCTTATATGCCACAATGCTTCCGTTTCCAAATCAAGCTTACATGCCACAAATTTTCATCTCAAGCTTCAATAAACATCTAAAAATTACAACTCAAAATAACAACAGTCATAAATCTTATCAATTAAATATGGATTAATAGCAACGGTGATAAATCTTATCCATTAAACATGGATTGGCTTTTTCATACTTGTCCATCAAAAGACTTATAAGTGTTGTGTGATCTATTCGGATGGACCATCAAATGAGCCCTACCATGGAAGCACACTATGCGCACAACACTCATAGGATAATATGTTTGTGTAAAATCTTTTTGCGAGCATGGTGCCCAAGTATCACATTGAATATAGTAAAGCCCATCTTATCATTCATCTCCGTAATTACATCGAATCTCATAAGTTGTATCCATCTAAATGGGGTAGACCATTAAAGATCAAATATTTTTATTGGACATAAATTTGTTTAATAATTTTATTTGATATGATATGATATAAAGTAATCTTTTTAAAGGGAATTTTAGATAAATCAGGGATAGGGCCATGTGATTTGTGCGAATCAAAAACGGGATTTCCAACTAACCGGCATATATTTTTTATTTTTTACAGCTAAGCCGCACGACAACAGCCACACATTTCTCGTGAACATCTGCCTTCTAACGTACGTACCACCGGAGGGCGTGCTGATCAAAGTGAAAAAGCCTGTGTCATCGCTTACCAGGCTAGTACGAACTCCCTCGTCTTTTCGAGTTCACAAGTCCGCTCACTTAATCAGAAGATTCATACCATCCTCGTCTTTTCATGTTCCATCAACGCGCAGACAACATCTCCCGTCCACGTGGTGGGCCTTCCTTACCCCGGCAGAGCCAGGCCACATCAACCCCCGTGATGAACCTCTGCTAGCTCCTCGCATCATCCAATGAGAACCTCCTCATCACCTTCGTGGTCACGGAGGAGTGGCTCGGCTTCATCGGTTCGGATTCACGCCACCCAACATACGGTTCCGCTCCATCCCCAATGTCATCCCCTCCGAGCTGGTTCGCGGGGCAGACTTCCCACATTGAGGAAGATGGAGGAGCCGTTCAAGCGGCTGTTGGAACGGCTTGAGCCGATTGTGAGCTGTGTCGTGGGCGACACGTAGATGCGGTGGGCTGTTTCGGCAGGGAAGAGATGGAATATCGCAGTGGCCTCTCTGTGGCCCACGCCGCCTTCGGTGCTCTCCATCTTCTATCAGTTCGACCTTCTCGGTTCGCACGGCCGTCTTCCCTTGTATGACTGGTCAGGTACGTCAGGCTTGTCTATTGCCACGTATGGATTTCCATCGTCCCTCCAAAGTTTACGCCCAATAGAGCAAATCCGGCAAATCTTATCTATGGGGAAAAGATCTAGGTGATAAGACGTGGGTGATATCTTATCAGAGGTTTTACATATGATAATGAAAAAGATTAATATACGTCTGTACCTTTTAATATGACGGTAATTTTTTTAAAACTTAATAAGATTTAAAAAGGTGTCATAGTGTGATAATTTTATCTTTTTACATATTAATTTTTTAAAAAAAGAAAAGTGACTCTTACCATAATGTGAGGGACATATGTATAACAATTTTGTCTTACAATAATATACCATCTTCTAAACAGTACATTAAAAATAAGTAAAAAAAAAAAAAAAAGAAAGCAATTAGTTTTGGCAATGGAAAAATTGCTTTTAACTGCATAATTATTTTTTTACTGCTAAAGACGTGCTTTTTGGCTTAGGATGCACCTTCTAAGATACTTTTAGAGGCTGAAGAAAAACTTTCTCTAGATAAAACCACACTTCTTTTTTAGTGGCCCAAAAAATTCATTGATAAATGCGGTTTTTTTCCATTGCTAAATGTCACTACTTTTCTAGTGATATTATTAATAATATTGATAAATTATATTGTTAATTACATGCTCAGATCAATTTTATGGTTTGAGGAGCTACTATTGGATTAAAATTTGAAGGAATTGCATGAGTGTCTTGGATTATTAGTTGATGGGCCCTTCTGTTCATTCTACTCCTTCCATAAAGTTGAGGATCTGGACTAATTCTTCAAATGACTCTCTAAATTAATAGTCTAGATCCTCTGATTAAATACCCCATAGTTGGTTCGACCATATCACTTGGTGGGACTGGTGAAGTGGTGGGACCTGACACTCCAAGAAGATACATTTTTTGTGACACTTATCAGCGATGATTTTATAGTTTCGTCGATAATGGTCACATTTTACTCATGTAATGGATATAACGTCGACCATGAATCTAGGGTTGGAATTATTTACCGACACATATAAATTTCGTCGGTGAAACTCTTATAAAACGTCGGTAAAAGAGACATTTTTATTCATCATCATCATCATCAAAGCCTTATCCCAACCATGTTGGGGTCGGCTACATGAATTCTATTTCTCCATTCCGTTTTATTTTGAGCTAAATCTTTCGATAAGTGCAACTTCTTCAAATCTGAATTAATGACTTCCATCCATGTTTTCTTCGGCCTACCCTTATCTCTTGATGGACCCTCCACCTGTATATCCAAACTTTTTCTCACTGGTGCCATTACTGGCCTACGCTCAACATGCCCAAACCATCTTAAACGAGCTTCTCTAATCTTATCTCCTATTAGTGTTACCCCTAAATGTTCTCGAAAGCGCTCATTTCTAATTTTATCTTTCCTAGTTTTACCACACATCCACCTAAGCATTCTCATTTCTGCTACATCCATCTTATGAATATATGTCTTCTTAATTGACCAACATTCTGTTCCATATGTCATAACTGGTCTAACCACTGTCCTATAAAATTTTACAGGACATTCTACTCCAAATGTCCTGTATAAAAGACATTTTTATTGACGTAAAATAAATATTCATCGACAAAGGTTAGTACCTTTTACCTTACTTTCTAGAAAAAATTAAAATAAAATAAATTATGGCCAACTAAGTTTGGATTTTTGCGATGAAAATTATTATCAGTAATGATTATAACTATGGCCATTTCTAATTTTATCTTTCATAGTTTTACCACACATCCACCTAAGCATTCTCATCTCCACTAAGACGAGTTTTAAATCAGATTTTTTTTAGATTTACAAACAAGTTCAATTTGTAGTAGAGATTTACATATAGAGTCAAATGGACTTCTAGTTTGGCCAAAGTGGATCTGAATTGAACTGGGCCAAATACGAATAAAGACCCACATGATGAAACACACATGATATAATTAATATGATGCTAATATAATGTAAAACCATCCAAGTCTAAATTACTAAAAAGTCCTTGCCTACGTAAGTTTAGTCAATTCCAACTCAACTACCTATCTATCACCCGATTAATATTAAGTACAAGATAAATTAAAGCTAAAATACATTAATTAATATAAAATTAAGTTAATTAATATAAACTATAATTAAGTCGGGTCGGCAGCTTACATCTCACCCCCCTTAATAAAACCAAATGGAGCAAACTAATAAAACCAAATAATAAAATAAATCGAGAATACGTACCACCCTGCTCATTACATAGATGACACGAAGAAACCACTCTGCATGCGTTGCATCTAGTTTCACTTAGGTATCCTCATACTTAATCGCGCGAAATGAATCTAGAATTATCTTAGGAAGCTTCGACACACAAAAGGCATTGAGAATTCTTATAAATTTTGCCTAAAATGGATTACTTTCCTTAACAAAATCTTTGCGACTACTCTATCATTGATCTAAAATTTGAGGACTTTCCTATGATTGTCGGTGAAGCTTCTCTTCGTGGAACAACATTCTTTGGTTCTTGAACTTCATACGACGATCTTGCTGGATTAACGATAATTGAAAACTTAAGGAATCCTCTAAATCCACTTCGTCTTTAACACAATGACTCACACTTCATGCCTTTAGAAGCCTAGATGGAAGGTCTAACTGGACATCTGACTTCAGTTGGTATTCTGTGTTGAAGCTACGACTTGCCACCAACAACTGAGGAACATCAATCAAAATTATAAGACAATCTACTAACCCAAGTAAACACCATTCTTATCTAAAAATTAGCAGCCTAATCACCACACGATCAAGGGCCTCTATCAAATCACTAAGCTCTTAACCTTCTCACACAACTCAAAGGCTCATTTATCTAATGATCATCAGTCTCAGGAATTATTTCAAGTTACTAACTTATTAAAGAGGACCTGAACAATTATTGAATTAAAATTTGATTGACATTTAGGAATTCATAAAAGATACAATAGGTAACTTTCCTCATACATAAATAGAATTTCTCTTACAACCAACATCTTTGTTAATGAATTTAATGGATCAAAATATCATTGATGAAGGTAACCATAAATTGCTCATAAGAACGAAACAAGGTTCTATTCGACAATGACATATATACACTTAAAGTATTCGTCATCTTAATGATATAATAGAAATCTTATAACCAATATGATTCTAAAGATTGATCTTAGATTACAATTTAATCAAATCCAAAATTACAGTCTCCAGATTATCATTTAATTGACTACGTACTCTTCAAAAGTAGAAAGAAGTCTTTAGGTGATCCACTTTTCTAATAAAAAGATCATATTACATCAAGATATTCTTAATAAATACCACAACTAATTTAAGAATATACAAGCATTCTATTCATCAAATCATAAATATTATCAAATTAATTAACCACTAAAATAACTAGCCAAGAATTTATAACAGACTTTTCTGATTGGAATATAGCTTCAAATCACATAGCTTTAGATGCTAAATTGATAACAACTGGACCTCAATCAATTTAAATAATATTCTTTGCACGCTGATTTGATCGAGCAATTGATCAACACTGATAGTGAATGATTATTTTTACTAGTCACCTAACTCAACTGCCTTTGATCAATATGCCTTTGAATGGTGCGAATTTCCTTTCTCTCAATTAACATCAAAATTTTCCATAAATTTACTAAGCGAAGAAACTTGGAATCCCATCTAGGGTTTGCTTTCAACAGAATCTCAAGAAACTAATCTAGGTAATAATCTCATCAATTATAAGATCATAAGCTCTAATCAAATCTGAATCCTCAAACTATCTGATTAAATCTACTAGATTAATTCTGCTATTTGAATCTTGACATGACTTTACTAACTTACAAAGCGTCAAAGAGTATCACAAGACTTAGAAGTTGTACTCATATTAATTTATCCATACAAAAGAATCATTCCTCTAAATCAATTAATAAACGGAGCTATGATTTCTGAATTATCCTTCATAATCCTATGATAACATCTTGTTAGACCATGAGGAGCTCCAAATATGAGTAACTGACCTCGAACTTTGCCAACTAATAATAATCTCAAATCTATTAGATCATTGAACATTCAACACTAGTTATGACATGACTTAAGATTGCAATTTAGTCAAACTAGGAATCATATCTCTACAATTGGCAAAATTAATTAATCCTCAAGAGATGAAGAAAAGTCCTGAGAGGATCATTTTGTTCACAAACAGATTGGAAACACATCAAATTATCAATAATAATTATAACCACAAACCGATCCATGTACGGAATAAAGATTTTATTCCTCAACTTACAATATATTTGGAACATTCATTAATCTAATAATCTATTAAGAACTCCTAATGTCCAAATTTGATCTTAAGAGTTGATCTTCGGACTTTTTACTCTCGAGCTTAAGATTGAAATAACCCATCCTCAAATCAAATTTTAGAAAATTATCTTGCACCCTGAAATTAATAGGACAACTCATCAATATAAGGCAGTAGTTTTTTATGCTCAATAGCCACTAGTTTAACTGCCTAAATTAGTATACATTTGAAGGATGCCAACAATATCTCAACAAATAACACCAAATCTCCTCACAGGATTACCAAGGAAAATAATTTTGGAATCTCACTTGAAAACTCATATACAAGAAGAATCTCAAAAACTATCTTAAACAGCAAATTACATATGTTAACCCACAAAAAATAACAGCTAATATAATCCACTCAGAAGATTTTAGATGAGCTCAGAACGTAGCAATTCAAGTTTTAAAGTTAGTGGACTTCATTTGGTTACTCACCAAATACCAAGTTTGAGGTTCAATGATTCAAATCTAAGGGTCACCAAACAAATTCAAGGCTTCTGGGTTACCAAAGTGGCTGAAACTCTTATGTTAACTCTAAAGCAGGCTTGAAAATGATGTTTCAAAGTTTAAAAGCAGTTGGACATCATCTCAGCTCAAAATCAAGCTTCAGTGACTGCTTGCTAGCTCTTTGGGGGTCACTGTGGAAATTAACACTTCTACATATCAAAGCAAAGTCAAACTTAGCGGAATGCTTTCAAACACATTCAAAGACTATCTTTCAAAGTTTTTAGAGCATTTAGACATCATTTGGACTTAAACTCAGTTCGGATGGTCGTCTACCAAGTTCTGTACGGTCACTGTGTAAAGTGATACCTCGTGAAAATCAAGTCAGCTGAAACTCTTAGAGGAAGTTCAAATTATGCTCAAGGGAAGCTCTACAAATTTTTAGGTCAAACGGACATCATTTGACCCAAAATCTACAAACATTTCAACTTTGGGTTAGTGACCCCCAAGCCATGGGGTCACTGACCAAAGTATTGCTTCCCGACATCCAAAATTGATGAAATTTAGGCATAAAGCTTTAGTCATGATCAAGGGAGATTCTACAAATTTTCAAGTTAAGAGGACTTCGTCTGATCCCACTTCCACTGCATGTCAACTTAGAAGACAGTGACCCCTGAGCCTTGGAGGTCACTAGCCAAAATCCTACTTCTAGGAAGCCAAAGCTAATGAAATTCAAAATAAAGATTCAAAATATGTTCAAAATAACTTTACAAAGTTTCAAGTCAATTGAATATCATTTAAGTAGAAATCA
Source organism: Sextonia rubra (assembly GCA_037013555.1). Taxonomy (NCBI): domain Eukaryota; kingdom Viridiplantae; phylum Streptophyta; class Magnoliopsida; order Laurales; family Lauraceae; genus Sextonia; species Sextonia rubra. The sequence goes on from JASUAD010000001.1 coordinate 76,190,142, forward strand.
AGCTAACTACCTACAGTGTGTGGTAAATAGTGACTTAGAACATGAAACAAATGTGTCACACTGTTCAAAATCCTACTTCTACACATCCAAACTGCATGAAATTTGGATGGATACTCCAAGATCCCCCTGACATCATTCCATCCAAGTTTTAAACCAAACCAAAGTCATTTGGGCCTCAAACAATTGAAACAAGGGCCCATTTTTATGAAAAGTCAATGGAGAAGTTAACCATCTTTAGAAGGTCAAAATGAGCTAAAATTTTTATGACATACTCAAAATAGTGTCAAAAAACATCTCTCCAAGTTTTATGAAGATTGGACATCGTTCAAGCCCTAAACAGGCGAAAATATGTCACATATGCAAAAGTCCAAAAAAAATGGACTTGGGAGTGACCGTGGCTACGGTCACTGTCACCCTTGGAACAGTTTCTGCAATTTCCGACAGTTCCCTCTACTTCCTTTTGACTTTTAACTCCCTATGATTTCCAGAAACTGTCTTTGAAGTTTATAAAAGGGAGATTTGAACTCTTGGAAAAGACAGAGAAGCACAGAGAGAAATACACAGAGAAGCACACAAAGACAGACAGAGAGAAAAACAGTGAAAAGAAACAAATTCAAGCAAGGAAAAGCAAGTTCAGGGTTCCAAGGCACTTAAGACACTTCAAGCTTACTTCTTCTTCTTATTCTCACCAATTCAAGGTGAGAAATAATTCAGAGAAGAAAAAGAAAAAGGCACTTTACTTAAGGAAGGCATATGTAAGGGTCATTCGGATGACATCTTTTCCTTTGGTTTTCTCACTTGGGAAGGGTCTTGGGCCACACCGAAAGTTGTGAACAAGCCTCTTTAGGCTTCATTCTAATCCTTGAAGAACACAAAAATTGAGAAAAAAAATGCTAAAATCAAGTACTTGCAATGGCCATTTCACACTCCAAATTTGAAGGAAACAAGTACCTATGCCCTGAAGAAGTCACAAAGGCAAAAAAAAAAAAAAAAAAAAAAAAAAAAAACAGGGAGCAAACAGTGGCCGAGAAGGCCACAGTCTGCTAGTGACTGCAAGGGGCCAGTGACCGTAACCCACAGTCACTCCCCCGTGTTTTTCTTTTTTTGCAATTTTCTTAATTTCTATGTATGTTCTTGTAAATTCCAAATTTAGATCATATCGGAGACTAGAAGGAGGAGTTATAAATGTTTCAAAATTTGTAAATAACATGTATCCCCGCAGTCAGAGCATTTAAACCCATATAAACAAAAGGGAAATTAATGATGAACTGTAATTAATTCTTATTCTTCTTAAATGCTTGAAATGTGTAAATGGTGGACTCGAATCCGTTGTATATCACATTTTTCTAGCGCAATCAAAAGATTGGCGCCGTCTGTGGGAAATTATTCACTCTAATTTGTGACTAAATTTAGCTAAAAGACATGAAGATTAGTTAAAATGCATGAAAAGTGCTGAAAAAGTGATGAAAAGGGCTTCTATTAACTAGTGACCACGGCAAAGTGTTGCTGTTGACTAGTGACCGCGGGAAAAGTGCTACTATTGGCTAGTGACCACGGGATGCTATACAAGAAGTGCTGTGACTGTAGGTATTGATGGAAAATGGGTAGTGACTGCGGCCTTGCGATCACTGACCCGTTTTGCCTTCAAACTGACTTGTTTGACTTCTAAAGACACCCATGCAAGACCTTGATGTTTACGATAGATTTGGGAACATTAATGAAGGAATTTTGCACTTCGAAGTGCATCTTATAATCGTACAAATGAAGGCATTAAACACCTCGAAGTGCATACTTTTGCCACTTAATTGAAAGGACTTTGCACCTCGATGTGCATGAACTAAATCAGCATCCTTTTCTATAATAGAAGAGTAGGGATTCAGTCCAAAATGCTTCGAACAGAATAACTGTTTGTCTCAAATCAGTGATAAGACCAACGACATTGCAGTCATGCACTGTCCGGTGTCACCCACTGATGATCATGTATGATCATTGTGGCAGTGGTGTATGCTTGATCCTATGGACCCTATCCTTTTGATTAGATCCAACCATTTTTTGCTTGTAAGTCTAACACAGAATCCTAAAATGCTGCCGAAATTTTAGTAGCTAGGTTTAGTTAGCTTAGCATGCTTTTAAGCCTGATTATATGGTCCCGAAATGCTACAGAAATTCTAACAGCTAGGATAGTCAGCATAGCACAATGAGATGGGGTTTATGCCTAGGTCTGATCATTTCGGCTCAAAACCATATTGGTTCAAATGATGTTCATAAACCATTCCGGCTAGCCCAAGAGGCAGCTATGTTGCTTATAACACTAATCTAATCCACTGAGTTTACTTTTGCATAGATATCATTGCTTCTTTGATCATTACTTTTGACAAAGCCAAGGAGAGGCTCTTTAAGATCTCTATGACCCAAAACTAATCATTTGCAAGAGACCAAAAACCGCCCAAATGGACACTGCTGCCCTTGCATCAAGAGTCTCTGTCTTCCAAAGACTCTCTACCCCCATGGGTTCCATTGATCTAAATAGGTCATCAATGACCCCAAAGTCCATCAAGAAAGCTAAGACTCCTAAGCCCTGGGTTTCTAAATATGCTCAGAACCCATTTGGAGTCTTCATCAAGGTTAAAAGGGAACCAAAACAGCAACCAAACTCAAGAGGCAGCATGCTTTATATCATTAAGCCCTGACTAAGGGCAAGGCAGATCCGATTTACAGACTACAAATCAATGATACTTGCAAGTCACATCAAGTGGCTGCTCAAGGTTCAAGACCATCATCTACTCAACCTAAACAATGGGTTGTTAACAAGTAAGTAATCAGAGGACCTTCAGCAGTTCATAACCCACAAGAAGGCCCAGAAACATGCGTCCATCTCCGAATACAGCACATGGTCACCACAGCCATGTATTTCCAAATCTAGCAAGGCTGAGAATAAAATCTTGGCCTCACTTGAATATAACACCTTCTACCCTATGACTCAAAACAAGGGACGAAGGTTTGGCAGGAAACGTGTACCTTCCGTCATTGTGGCACCATCTTTACCATCTTCCCCCCCAGTATCTATCATTTGGGGCTAAAGATAAGAAGAAAACTAAGTGGTTGGTTATCAATGATTCAACCGATCTTGCTCATTTCAAAGATTTGCTCCAACAAAAGGAGCAAAAGAAAAAGAATAAAAGAGGTGCTGTTAACATTCTTTCATTTTCCGCTTTCGATCCCATGGATTGGGAAAAAGTTGCCAGTACTTCTAGGCCACTGCTTGCCAAATTCAAAGATCAAACTTTCGCAGCCAGACTGGCTAGTCAGATAAAGATAAAGTCTTTGGCTCGATATAAGAATCAAACCCAGAAGCTATCAGGGGCACAATCACTCAAAAATGGGTGATTAAAGAAGATGATTCAGACCTAACCTCATCATGTATGGTCAGACCAGGCTCAACCCAGAAAGTCACTCGGAGTATGGCTCAGACTCAATCACAGGAGTCTGACTCTAACTCCCATTCGGGCAGGACTTTTGAAAGGCATGTTAAAACAGACTTAGATGAGGATCCTATCACTATCTTGGACACAGAAGATATTCAATCCACTCTTCCTACATTAACATCCTCCTACCCCTGTTAGTATACTGTATTCATGGCTGAAGGGAGTGGAATTAGGAAGGATGAAAATGATGATGCCAGTGGAAGTAAAGACGCCGGAGAAAAAAATGCTCGTGAAAATCAGGAAGACGATGTCAGTGATGTCGTTAAGCAGCAAGGGGCTAAGATTGATCACCTGACTGCCCAGTTGAAAACCTTGGCAGACAAGTTAGGTGGTTCAGATAAAGCTCCAGTCAATCTTCTGTTTGCTGACAGGAAAAAATAGATAATGATCAGGAGAAATGCCACCAAAATTGACCTACTTGCAACTCAAATCAAGTCTCTAACGGACAAGGTAATAGCTGCATGTTTTATTGATGCTGATCATTCGTTAATCCTTGGTCTTCATGCAGATCCTAAAAGCATATAACCTTCAAAGAAGTTGAAGAGATACTAATAAAACCAAAAGTGGAGACCAGGATGAAAAAAAAAGGCATCACACCCAAGTATCCTCCGGAATTTAATTTGGTTCTATTTCCACCAGATTATAAACTTCCGACTTTCCAGCCTTACCTTGGAAAGGGATCAGCTTATTAACACATTGTGCATTTCAAATCACTCCTTGGAAGCCTGCCAGAGTTGGATGCACTAAAAATAAGCTTGTTCGTTGGCACATTGAAAGGAGTTGCCTTCGATTAGTACAAGCAATTACCAGAACTCTCCTTCATGACATGGCCAGTCATGGAAAAGAAATTCTTACTTCATTTCCAGAAGGAAGATCAGACAATAACCTTCACCATGCTCAGCAGTACGAAACAGGGAGATAATGAAACTGCACATGCCTTTATCAATAGATGGAGAGCATTGTTTTACAGGTGCTTAGAATAACCATCTTAAAGGGCTACCATTGAAATGTGCAAAACCAACTTATGACCAGAAATCAAGGCTATCATACTTAGTTATAAAACAAAATCCCTGGCTCGATAAGTTGAGGTAGTTACTGATGCAGAGCTAACGCTTAAGGAAATCAATTAGAAAAAGGTAAGTTCCCGAAAAGCAGAGTCGTTTTCATCTACTACTTCAAAATTGACTGCTCCAAAATTGAAAAAGAAACAAGAGGTATTCAATGTATAAACCTCCAAATCACCTCCTAAAAAACGTTATAATGTCCAAACTGATTAAGCCAAGAAGGAGGAATATGAAAAGAGAAAGAAAATTAAATATTCTTTTGATGGGGATATTGAAATAATCTTTCGATCATTGATGGAAAATAATAAACTTGAACTTCCACCAATGAAGAAACCGAAACAAGTCAATGACCCAAATTATTGTGCATATTATCGAATGGTATCTCATCCTCTCAAAGACTACTTCATTTTAAAGGAGAAAGTCAATGAGATGTGGAAGAATGGAGTGATAACCTTCGATCAAAAATATGATATTGCTCCAGTCAATATGATTTCCTTTGGACAATTTGTACTTGTAGTAGTATCTACTCCATCAAAACCATTGACCGTTGAGTTTCAGGTCATCAATGCGATATATGATGAGCAGGGATTGATATTGGTCAAAACCTCTTTAGGGGAGAAAATGTGGGTTCACCTGGATCTAGTAAATGATGAAAGCTGGGAGAAGGTTAAAACCAAACTCAAACCCACAGAAAGAAGGAAAGTCAAAAAGCGATTGAAAAACCTTCAGAAAACTGCCCAGAATCGCTTGGCTAAACAAGAGAAATAAGCAAAGCAGAAGAAGGAAAAGGTGGTTGAAGCTTCAATTTCAGAAGAACCTCCCAAATCGGTCAGAGGTCATTTTACTTTGGCTGACTTCATTATTCCAATTCTAAAAGATGAGGAAAAGCCATTGATATCCAGTTGTAACCGGATATCGTGGGATGGCATGCCTCCTAACTCGGATGATAAGGAAAATTGCTCAGACTATTCTAATCTCAAAGATGATTAGTGGATTGATGACTTCTTTGCCGATGAATACCCTTCTGACGAGGATGAGAGTTTTCAACAAACTTTCGATGCTGAGACGGGTACACTTAATATCAAATATGGTCTCAACACACTATCGGTGGTTCTTTGTGACATACACAAGCCGAGCACAAGTGGCTGTCGAATGATCATCCTCTTTTTCCGCTACCTTCAGAAATTCACCTAGACCCCTTGCCACTGGTTGAACATGATGAAGTGCAGCAACAACGAACATCGCCTTCTTGTTCACCATGATAATCCCCTTACTGGATGCTCCTCCTGGACCACCCGTGGAGTCAACCCCTTTAAATGCAGATTCTGAACTAACCACTCAACTGGTTGTTCCTGACCCAACTAATGAGCTTGAGTTGACAAAGGAATACAATAATCTTAGCATTAACAGTCCTGCTGCACCTCAGGAAGTATTCCAAGTTTAGGATCAGGATAACATCTCTAACTCTAAAGAAGAGATACCATTGGCTTCTACTCTGGTGATTCTGAGTACTACTACTGATGAACTCCAAGCATCTCAAGCCGTTCCTGATAATGCAAGTCAAGAAACAAGCTTGGAAGAAGTTAATCAACTTTTTACTGAACTTGAAGAAGTCAATCCAATAAGAAGAGATACTCATCCAAAAATCGACCGAAGCAATAGAGTCAACAATGACACTCGTTTCGGTCATAACTATAAGGTCAACTATGATAGACCCTCTTTTTCTTCTTATGTAAATCCTTCAGGGAACAACACCAGTGTAAATATAACTTCTTTAGATGCAAATACTAATGTAAGGCCACCGGAGCCATTCACATATGATGTTTTTGAACACCTCAAACATATATCTGCACAACTTAACATTTTTTATCGTTTGCAGATGTCTAAGGAGACTCATAACAACTTCACTCGAGCTCTATAGGAACTTGGTATTCCAGTGAGCAAGCTATCCGCTACAAAGACCTCCACTTAAGGCTATGATGGTGAAATCCAAGATCCGATTGGCAAAATTCGGATTCAATTTCAGTTGGGAGATTGAACTTTAAAAACTACTTTGCATGTGGTTAAGACTCGTGCCAGCTATAACATCCTCTTGGGAAGGCAATGGTTTCATGATTATGCCATTGTACATTCTGCTCTCCATCAATGTCTTAAATATTTGTGCATCAAGTCTTTGCAGATAAAAAGCCATTTAAAGGGAAGGAAGTTTACTTCACCAATGTAGCTATGTATCAAGAAAGGCCTATAAAGTCTAAGTTGATACAAAAAGCTCTCCAGTGGATGATAATCTCGCAAAACCTTTCACTATTTTGGCAGAAGGGAAAACTATCCAGGGTTTGGCAAAAGATCTGATCCTGTTAAAAAGTTGCAGTCCACGAAAAAGTCTGCGGTCAAATTTGTGGACACCAAAGTTCATTTAGTGATCAAGGTAAAATATGAAATCAAACAATCGGATCAACCTTTGGTCATATTCATGAAACCATTAAGGACAAAGCAAGTAGGTATTGTTATCCACACAAACAAGGCACAGAGCCCAGCTTTATATACAATGCCTATTCAGAATGACAAACCACCTACTCTAAGACATCAAAAGCTCTCATATTCAACAAATGTGATTTCCTTGGTTGGCAACTCAGATTTTGAATAAGAAAGCAACAATATACCTCCTACTAGATGAATGTCACCCATAAGGCCTGATTCTCTTGTCACTTTCAGTCAATTTGTGTTAGCATCACAACAAAAGGGTAAACTATCTTATAGATACATTGATAAATGGCTTCACTTAGTTGAAAAATGTGAAAATCCTCCACACTACTCAGCATGGATTTATCTGTGCCGGATAGGTTTTAGGCCAACCCTCTGTAGCTTGACAATGGCAATGGAGTTTCAAATCTTTGATGAGATATCTCGAATTGTTTTATCTTTTGAAGGCACTCTATCATTAACATAGGAGGTCTAGACGGACGCGCCCAGTGCATGTCATCTCAATGATCAGAGATTCAGATTCCAAGTGAGATTCTAAGAATGCTAAAAAGATGGACACTTTTGTGCATTCTATAACAGATTGGGATCCTCTATTTTACCATGGCCTACTCCATCTCAAATTTATGATTTTGGAGGCTCTTATTTCTTAGTACCCCCATCTAAGTAATACAAGCATACAATCATTTTCCATTGAGCCGAAGATGCTCCGACTTCATATCCTATTGACAAGATCACTAATGATGGGAAAATACAACTAGACATCTACAATCTTGTGGTTCACAATATTATGAAAAATATGGGGTATAATATTAAAAAAACCCAATAGGCCTTGGATTGAGTGCAAATGGGGTTCAAATTCCATTGGACGTCTTCATTCCAGAAATGAAGGAAGATCTCAAAAGGGAATGCAAAATTGAACAATTGCACCATTGCATAGGATACGTTCCTTACAGCAACATTCATGAGTTGAATCAAAATTTCAGAGCAAGACCTGTGGTTTTCACTGAAGGGTATGACTTAGATGACTCTTATGAAACCATTGCCTTCCAAGATCCTCCTGATTGGGCCACTTTTCAGTATCCTGAGGGGGCAAGTGATGATGATGACACCATACCACAAATCACTAAATATTAGCCACCTGAACTCAATGAAGAAATAGACCCATCTCAACACACTCGTTGGGAATGTTTTGTCCTTGATGTAAAAACTAAAGAGCTTAAAAAACTGAATCCATGGAAAGGGATTAGGCCTTGACTTAAACCCCCAAATGAAACTCCATAAGGTTTTGTGTAGTTGGAAACTTCCGAAAATGCTGTGGAAGAGCCTCCTCTCGAGCCTCCAACTGAGGATCAAGTGCAAGAAATAAACTTGGGAACCCTAGAAAATCCCCATCCTACTTTTGTAAGTTCTCAAATCAAAGAAAAATAACTTAATGTGTATGTGAGTTTCTTGTGAGAGTTCATGGGTTGCTTTACATGGACCTACACAAAAATGCCGGGTCTATATTTAGAAATTTCTGTGCACAAATTAAACATAGCAGATAATGCTAAACCCGTAAAGTAAGACCAAAGAAGTACAAAACCTGAAATCATGGATAAAATAAAAAAAGAAGTCAAGAAACTTAGGGATGTTCACTTCATCCATGAAGAACAACACCCTGACTTATTGGCTAATATAGTGCCGGTCATTAAAAAGAATGGGCAAATCAAAGTTTACATCGACTACAGAGATCTAAACAAAGCTTGTCACAAGGACGACTTCCCATTGCCCATACTAGAAATCATGATTGATAATACCTTCGGATATGAGAGAATGCCATTTATAGATGGGTTCTCGGGATACAATCAAATCAAAATGTTCAAAGAGGATGAGAAGCACACTTCTTTCAGAACTCCCTTTGGTATATATTACTACACCATCATGCCTTTCGATCTCAAAAATACTGGACCAACATACCAAAGAGCGACGATAAAAAATTTTCAAAGACATGTAACATAAGTCTGTCGAATGCTACGTCGACAACTTGGAAGTCAAGAGCAAGCAAAAATCAGACAATGTAGCTGATCTTTGCACGGTTTTTGAAAAATTACAAAAATTCAACCTTTTAATGAATCGTTTGAAGTATTTCTTTGGAATCTCTTTTGAGAAATTTCTAGGATTTGTGGTTCGAAAAGGTGGCATCAAACTGGATCCAATCAAAGTCAAAGCAATTTGGAGATGTCCTCTCCAAAAACTCTTAAAGAACTGAAGGGATTGCAAGGTAGACTTTCCTACATTCACCGATTCATCTCAAACTTGTCTAGAAAATGCAAACCGTTATCCAGATTGATGAAGATAGGAGTGGATTTTGTGTGGGATAAAACTTGTGAAGATGCCTTTTAAGATATCAAGCGGTATCTCACAAATCCACTAGTTCATTTAGCTCCAATTCCAGGCAAACCTTTAATCCTTTATATTCGAGCTCTAGATCACTCTCCGGGGGCATTATTCACTTAAAAGAATAATAAAGGTAAAGAGGTGGCTCTTTATTATTTGTCAAGGATGCTAGCTGGCGCTGAACATAATTATCATCCAGTGGAAAAAGAATATCTCGCACTAATGTTCGTGATACAAAAACTACGTCACTCATGTTCTCTAATGTGTTGTACTTAGTTTCTAACCTTAACCCATTGAAAACACTGGTGACAAATGCTGGAGTATTAAGTGATCGTCTAGCTAAATGGTCTATTCTTCTTTCTTAGTACGACATCGAATATACCCCTGCAAAGGCAATAAAGGGACAGGCTTTTGCTGATTTTCTAGCAAAACATCTACTCTCAGAAGATTCTGAATTTATAGACAATCTCCCTGATGAGCCAGTCTTCTTCATTGAACAACTATAGAAACCTACCATTGATCCAAATTTACATTGGATTATTCATTTTGATGGAGCCTCTAGAACTAATGAGCTAGGAGAGCCAGTTTTAGGAGTCTGAATCATTTTTTATAGCCCAAAAATATTCTATATTCCTCACTCTTTCTCATTAATCAAACCATGCTCAAATAATTTAGCGGAATACACCGCTTTGATTATGGGTCATCAATATGCTTGGAGTCTATGGAGATTCACAACTTGTAATCAAACAAATGAATCTCAAATATGAAGTGACGAAACCCGACTTGATTCCCTTGTTCAACAAAGCTTGTGAACTCAAAGAGAGGTTCAGTCTAATTGAGTTTCACCACATTTCGAGACATCAGAATGTCAAAGCAAAGGCACTTGCAGGTTTGGCAGCCTCGATGTCGATTCTTGAAAATGACCAAATGATGTTCGAAATAGTCGAAAAAAGACTTTTACCTCCACTCGACACCCATAAAGCAGTTGCAGATTGTTTCAATGTGATCAAAAATCAGATTTCATTTTTCCAAAATTCGTTCAAAGTTTAGAGAGACATATTTATTGATTACATTCTTCATGGAGTGCTGCCAGAGAATACTAAAGATAGAACTAGTATTCAAAGATGAGCTCTAAAATTCCACTTCAATTTACCTTCAAAGACTCTTTATCATAAGTCATATGATGGAGTCCTTCTCCATTGCTTATCACCAAAAGAAGCGGAACAAGTCTTCAAAGAAGTTCATTCTAGCCTATATGGTGCTCACCATGTTGGACTACAGGTTCACGATCAAATTCGAATGTTAGGTTACTATTGGCCTACCATGGTGTCTAATGTCATCAATTTTGCTAAAAGATGTAATGAATGCAAGTTCATGATGATTTCATTTATCAACCTCCTAAACATCTACATCCTACGTCCACCTCTTAGTCGTTCGAGTCCTGGGGAATGAACATAGTTGGAAAAATTAGTCCACCATTCATCAATTTAGTTTGGCCACAACAGATTACTTCTCCAAATGGACAGAAGCAATGCCTCCTATAGAGGTTTAAACAAATACAGTCCTCAATTTCTTGAAGACTCATATCATCTGTCGTTTTGGGGTGCCTAGACTTCTATATTATGACAATGGTCCTTAGTTCAACAACAACAAATTTTACAGATTCTGTGACAAGTATGAGATCCAATGCTGTCCTTCCATAGCATATAACCCTGAAGCTAATGGACTTGCTGAAGCATTCAATATGACCATTTGCAAAATTCTGAAGAAAATGTTCTCTGACAACAAAAAGAGTTGGAATACTAAACTTCTTAAAGCATTGTGGGGTTATAGAACTACAATTTGTGGTCCAACCAAATCAATACTATATTCCTTGGTTTATGACTGTGAAGCTGTAATACCTTTGAAAATTCAACTTCCTTCTCTTCAGGTAGCTGTGATAAACAAATACATCAAAGAAATGAATACCAAGCTCAGACTTCAAGAGTTAAAAAGCATTGATGAGAAAAGGCTTGCTGCTCAGCAAAGCATCGAATTATATCAAGCTCGTATGGTTGGGTCATTCAATAAAAAGGTCAAATACAGAGTTTACAAGAAATGAGACTTAGTCTTTGCAATTAAAAGGCCCATGTTCTCCACACACTTGTCAAAAGGCAAGTTTGAATCCAGGTGGAAAGGACCTTTCGTCATCGACATTACTCCAAAGGCGCCTACGTACTTGTCGCACTTGAAGGAGACAAATGCATAATGCCTAATAATGGAAAACTTCTTACGCAATACTATATTTGAATGTCATTGGCATACCTAAACCATGTGCAATGTAACATCCTGCTATATGGACTAAGTATTTTCGTAGACCCTGTATAGCAAAACTCAGTTGTATAAAACAAGTCTTTTTATAGACCCTATATGACTACCTTCGATTATATAGAACAGGTCTTTTTCCAAATACTGTATAGCCAAAATCTAAACAAAAACCAAAACCAAATCTTAAACAAAAACCAAAACCAAAATTTTGTCCTAAGGAATAAGTCAAGGATCCCAGGGAAAGCCTCATATATGGGCACCGAATAACATCCATCTTGTTTGACCCCTTTTGACACCACAAAGGATCAAGTCATGAACGCCGGGAAAAGCCTCACACATGGGCACCGGATAACGTCATCTATATGACTCCCTTATTTTCAATTTGTGGATCTAATAGATCGCAAGTCACACCCTCATACAAGTCTAAGACAATCAAACCAAACAAACCATCCATACAAATTACATTCAACATCCACAAAAGATTAAACCAAATACTCATGTCAATGACAAAGTAGAATAAAATGAAATTTCCGTTGATATTCATCTAGAGTTTAGTACAGAAAATGAAGTCAGTGTCTATATGGTCCCTAGTGCTAATCAAAATAAAAATAAAAATAAAAAAGACAAGAGAAGTCAGATAGGAGCTGCAACAAAGGGTTCTAGCCCAGAAACTTTTCCAGTTGTCCCTTCACATGCAGCACACCTTCAATCAAAGCACGTCTTCTGTAGCTTGCATATGCAAGTACAGTAATAATGATGTCAATCTCATCTAGTTTGATATTCAATTCGCTCTCCAGAGACTGAACGAAATCATCTAAAGCCATGCGCTTTGCCTCTGTATGCGCAAGAAGATCATCTCTATGTCGGCTGCCTTCTAAAATAGACTTTTTCAAGTCTTCAATATTATTTTCCAAGGAAGATAATTGTTGCTATAACACGGTGATTTGCTATTATATATTTTCATGCTTAGTCACACGTGCAACTAACTCCTGTGTCATTTTGGCCTACTGTGTATTAACCACTCGTATTTCCTCTTCGGTGCTCTCAAATACTGTGGCCAATTGAACTTTATGCCTTAGAACTTCATCTTGAAAAGCTTTTGCATGATCAATGCTTCTGTACCAAGTATCCTTTTCATCAAGTTTGTTGAAAAAAGAGGATAAAGGCATCACGAAAGCCGCTTAAATCAATTCCGGTGCCAGAAGATATCAGCATATCAGCCAAGGCTCTGGCACCCTAAATCTTTTTAAAAGTAAACTTGCCTTGGAAGACTGTGGCCAAAATGCTATGAATAGCCATCTTCATAACAAAATTTACGGCAAATTGAGGCTTTGGAGTATCCCCAACCAAACTAGGTTTCTTAGGTGTAAAAAGATTCAACCCTCGTTCTTGTCAATTTGATTGAGTCTGAGAGCCTGAACAATCATCCCCTTCCTTCTCAACATTTATATCCTCCCTCCCATGGATAGCCAATGCCTCTTCACGAGAAAAGGCGAGTCATGTGACCCTTGTGAAGACAGAGTGGCCGAAGGATCCCTACTTGTATGCGGTGTTACTGTAACATACAATAATGCTTTTTGGGATCCTCCACCTTCAGCAGCAAAAGCCTCATTGAATATCTTTTGAACAGCAGGGTCTTCAATAATTTTCATGGGCGATGATTGATCAGCCCTGAAATGAACCCTTGAAGGCGTCATGGCTTTAGGAGGTATAAAGCAGCCAGTAAATGGAGGCACACTACTGGCGACTGGTGTTACAAGAGCATTTTCTTCCATGGGATTTGTAACTTCTAAAACCAACTTCCTCCAAGCAGAAGGACTAGTTTTCGTTATGATCGATTCTGTTACAATGGCTCTTCAGCTAGGATTATTACAATATTAGCTTCTTCTCCGACTATGCCAACAAGTTTAGCATTTGATTCTATATAAATATTCAAAGCATCATCAACTTTCAACTTAGTGCCGATAGGCAGTACAACAAGTACCGATGATAACTCCAAATTATTATCGACACCTTTTTATGGCGAATCTAGGGAGAAGCCTTCCACAAAGCATTGCAAATCACTCTTCAGAGTGCTGCTTGGAGAGGCCTCAAAACATCCATTATGAATTGAGATATTGTTTAAATCAATTGAGGCTTCAGAACTCTCTTTCTCTACTGGCATCTTAATCGATGACTCGAAAGGCTTTCTCATTAACGTGGAAGAAATAACAGGAGCACTTTCCTCCATTCGGCACATTAGAAGGAATGAATGAGATCAAATCACAATATTGAAATAAATCTTCAAATAATTAAGTAAGAAAGTTATCTTCAGAAATTGGATCTGTAGAAACTCCTTTGGCAGCATGGGGATTTCCCTCTCTTCTATTGAGACTCTGGCAATTGGTCCCACTTCAAGAGTTATATTTCGCTACTCAATCTGAGGGGCACATCTTTTGGCTTCGTGAGTACATCGCTGCAAGTTGCTTTCTTTACAGTAGCAACGTCGTCCATATCATCGCCGAATTTCTCCATAACAATGAACTCAACAGGAACATCCACCACATCCTTTTTCTCAGATTTGGGCATCATTGCCTGATCAAATATATCCTTCTCGAAATCGAACTCAATAATGATGTCACTATTGGTTTGTTCCCCGGTCGTGGGAGTATCAAAGCTGCTCTCTCTCCCATCTCCTCCGTCGGAGGCATAGTCTTCAACAATTCCGGCTGCTTGCCTCACAACCTCTCCAGCAGTTGAAGCTTGAGCTGGTAAGGTGACAACAAAAAGTGTAAACATAAAAAATAAGAGTCAAAGAACCAATGAGAAAATAATATTTTACAAAGAAATATAAAAGTGTTACTGGCTTTTAGCCTTTGGGAATGACGAGTTCCAGGGCTTTCGGCTTTTTGCTTCTTTGAAGGAGCTTCTTTGTTGACTGCGGCTTTGGTTATTAGCTTCGAGCGTATGGCTTTGAGTTTTTATGTAGAACCAGACCTGCTGGGTGTTTTGTTGGTATTGTAACAGGTGGCTTTGCTCCAGTAGTTACCTCAGCCAACTAAACCACTTCTGTTTGATTTGGATCTACATGTGTCTCTATTGGTATCGGAGTAGCTTGACAAAGTTTGACGAGCAAGGTCTGCCTTGGCAGTGGCATGCATAATGGCCTGTTATTCTTCAAGTTACCTTGTTTCCTCTCCAACTGAGACTTTGGTTTTAACAGAGTGAGAAGCAGATTCAAAATCCGGTGCAGCTCTGCCAACCTGCCTAATTTCAGTAAAATCCTCGCTCTCCTACAAATTTTCATCTACAGCTCGTTGCATCCTCGCCGCAATTACATTGGGAGGAGGCAGGAATCTCTTATCTTCTTCACCCCTTAAAGAATGGTGAGATTTGTAGACATCAAACCCATATACCAAGCCAATTCGCCATTTATCACCATCATACAGCCAATTCTCAAAATTCACTGGGTTGAAATGATCTTTCTCTGCTTTCTCTCCTTTCTTAAAAGCAACCAAAGAGCGACATTCAACTCAGGGATTGCTTGTTTATGTTTGTACAATGGCAATGGTGTTGTCTGCATACTATTGCGCGAAACCACTCGTGTATCTGGGATTTGAAAGGCGAGGGTAACCGAAATGAGCCCCAGTGTCAAGTGCTAGATAAAACTCCCAAGCAATTCAGACATCTTATAAAGAACCAGTAGTGCCTCGAATTTGGCCTGGTGCTCCCACAACGGCTTGGTGAAAATTAAATTATCTATAAAACATGGTAGGTATATAAGGTTGAATGTTGATATATAAGTTCTTCCTATATACCAAATCTGCAAACCTTAAACTCAAGAGCCAACTTTTCTTTTCATCTGATAAGCCAACATCTCGACCACCCTCTCCGATTTTGTCAATCGGTGGTTCTATGGCATTTTTCATGTGAGTTAGAACTTCAATATTGGGCACAGTGTCGCGAGAAACAACATAATTGTTGAAATTACACAAATGTTGGAGTAAGTCAGTCATGGAAAAGGTGTTGATCAGACAACTGCTGCCTACAACACCCTCCATGAAGATACTTCTTGGTGCACCACTGTGTGAATGAAGACCATTGCAATAATATGTAAACCAGGTATATAGTAGATATTCAGCATAATATTGGTTAAAGGGCTTCCCTTCTCTTATGGTAAAACCTGACAGCTTCAACTCAGTTAGCATATATGCTACAAAAGCAGGGCCCAAGGCGAGACTATGTTCGAAGGCCATTCTAAGCACTGGATATATGCAACCAGGCCTGAAGTCACCTCCAGAACTCGGAAAAAGAACATCAGACAGCCATGTCGCCAAAAATGAGGCGAGCCAACACTTCCTCTTCAAGTCTGAATACTTGGCAAAAATATAGGGCTGGAAGTTCGGATCCTCATGATAAATGATGGTTGGGTCCTTATCCTCCTCTAAGTCCGTACGAGGGATAACCTCTTTCCACTTAAAATATCCGCCCTTAATTATAAAAAAAGAGCTGGTGATACTCTTCACACGACTTATCCATTGAGCGACTTTGCCTTAACCGTGGCTAGTCGTTTGGATTGAGTCTTCAAGTGCGAAGAGAAGATAATATGCTACTTGGAACTCATCATCTATGGTAGCCAATTCTTCACTGGGTAAAATGGTTTCATCATAAATTTCTCCATATGGTGCTAAACTAAAAATTTTCTTTACCTCCCATAACAAAAGCCCCAACTCCATGTTTGGAGTAATGAAGGTAAAAGTCCCCAGGCAGAATAATTCCAGAATAGGCCTGCAGATGTTCTTGTTCTCGCATAGGACTTTCTGTGTGGTGGCATTTACAGCATCAAAAATTCCAATCGCTTTCAAGTCCTCTGCATAATGGTGTTTGATCAAAGTCACCCAGCCTTGCCAGTCATCGGCACAGTTAAACCATCCGCAGGATTGGTGTCTTTCACCAAGCCAGGCACTTCCATCTCTGGTGTGGATACCAAGTCCAACCGTCCTGAGTTGTGAAATCATTATGCCCACCTCAAGATTTAGAATGCATGGTTCTATTGCCTCTATTTCAGATCGTGGGAACTCTGTGAAGTAATACGGAAGCTGGCGAATGAACTTCCCAGTTTTGTAATGACTGTGATGCTTTATCCATGAAAATGGATCATCTCTTGCTCGAATGGTGTGAGCCATAGACATTATTGTTCGATATCGCCTAACAAATCGAATAGTGGTTAACTCACAAGAAATTCCCACTGAGTCTGTATAGCAATACTGTATATTATCAGAATGGCTCTTCATATTCTCTTTCGTGGCATCTCTAAATATGTAACGTGGCTTGTCGAAGCTCACTTTGTCATTATTTTCCCAAGTGGTATTATTGGCTAGACACTAGTATGTATACCAGTTTCTCCTTATAAAGGCTCTGGTTCTTTGGTCTTTTAAAGCATATGTATGTGCCTTATTTGGATCTTTTGGGTTGGGGTTACTTGTACCCTTACTCTTAGAATGACCCTTTGTGGCACCAGAAGTTGAGGTTATGGGTGTTTTACCTTCTGTCTACAAAACACAGAATGAAAAGAAAATATCAACAACGGTGAAAATAACTAAGGTATGGAATTCTACTGAAATTTCGGCAACATCTCCCCTCAGCAGAAGGTCAAAAGGAGAAAATAATACTCAGTTTTGAGACCAAGAACTGGTATTAAGGCACACTTAAGTCCTAAAACTAAGGCTCCCGGTCCAAATAGGTGTTTAAGCACCTTAAGACCTTTTAGGAGGCAATTGAATTCATGTTCCAACATGAAGATTATAGTATCCAATGCAAGAAATGCATGTATAATACAAGCAAAGCATGACAGCGGATATATACAGCACAAAGCATAAATAAGCTCAAACATCTGTGAAAATACAATATTTGAAAGTATATGGCATGTTTTCAACAAGGTCAACGAAGAGCAACATCAATTTTAAAGCATTGAAAACCAAAGTAAGTGCTATCAGTCTACTAGCAACCACTTTCGGTCACTTCCCGTGGTTTTGTCAGACTTACTTGCAACTATTGGAGATTGTTTTGCTCTCCACATTCAAACTTGAAGCGAACTAAAGGATTTCCACATTCCTAGGACGGCATCTCTAACAAATTTCAGCAAACAAAGTCATGTGTGGTAATTTGTTATGATGGGACCATTAGCATTCTTGTGGAATCAACAATGCACTATTTTCAATGTATGTAGATCTAATGAAGGAAATATTGCTCTGCAAAGTTAATTTCAAACCAAAGATTATCAACTGTCATCAATGATAGGAAGGCGATATTGAATCCGTTAGCTTCCCACACAAAGACGGTCACATCATTTAAAGTGGCCCGGATCATACATCTCAGATCAGTATCGGAAAAGGCAAAGAAGGGTGAATTAGTCTTAGAAGTTGTAGTTGAGAATGACAATGTAAAATGTCCCATTCAAAGCTACATTCAACCACGCAATCGGCGGTTCAGTAGTCTTGGAAGTTGTGGTTGAAAAAGATAATGTAAAACGTCTTTTTCAAAGCTACATTTAACTACGCGATCAGTGGTTCGTCAGCCTTGGAAGTTGTAATTGAAAAAGACAATATAAAACATCTCATTCAAAGTCATATTCAACCACTTGACCGGAGACTCATTCTATTTTCGTTGGTTCCTTTAATCGACCGCTCATATCTAAGTGATTTATACTTCTCATATTTATTGAGATTTAAGGGGAGTAACCTTCTCATCCAAAATAAAAAGAAGTGTGTCGAAGGCATACTCGGTTTTGGTTCCCAAAGAATCCACAATGGTCATGTGTTCACAACATACTAGTGGATGAGCAAACTACTACAAACCAATCTCTTGTAATTCCCACAGTGGCTATGATGATTCAACTTGTGTATGCCAAAGATCAAGTTGATGTCAATTCTCAACCCCTACACTTCCCATAGTTTGCAAAAGCCAAGTATGTTCTAAGACTATGTTGGGGCTTAAACAAAATAAGTGAGTCTGCTTTCACTAGATCCAACAGTTCACGGTGTGAAGCCTAATGCATTCCCCTAGATAGAGGTAGTTCACTGCAAGTTTGTCGAGGGATGACTTTGAAACTTAAAGTCATATGGGTTGTTCCAAAAACATTCATGGATTTGTTCAATTTAGAAATTTAAATCCCAAGTTACCATTGAAAACTTTCAAATATAGTCTTCATATCAAAGGCAAGTGTGAACTATAATGAAAATCAAGATAGGGATGGTTAAACCCAAAATTTAGTTCATCACATACAAGACCTTTCAAAACCATGGACTGTCCACTGAGAATTTAGATGTAAGCTTTGGTGTGAATATATGAAGCTATGAATACATGAAAAGATGAAGTGCAATGGTGAAAGGTTAACAGTAGCCTAAGCATGAAAGCACAAAAGCAAACAAAAGAGAGAGAGAGACAGAGAGAGCCACTAAGGCAAGGTGAATGTGAACATGCCTAGACAATAGTGGCTTGGCGTTGGAATTGGGATAATGCCTATTAGTAATCTTGCATCTTGTATCAAGAAGATTGGAGAAATCAAGCATCTCAAAATAAAAGAAAAAAAGAGAAAAGAACAAGTCACAAGATGATAGTGACCGTGGTCCTCCATGACCACTGTTGGCTGTGACAATGGATTTGCACAAGTAGTGTTCTAACATGTAATATTTCCATGGATTTGCAACCTCACTCTATGGAGATCACCATAAATGGAGATCAAAAAGAACCCTTAAGAGGCAGCTAGAGCCATGAAACAAATAAAAGAAAAAAGGGGAAAAAAAGAAACTAGATGTGACCGTGGGTGTCCCACAGATCGTGACTGTGGCATCTGCTCGGTCAGTGCTCAACATGGAGAAAACATTCACAACAGAGTACTAAAACATGAATCCCATGTTAACAGCAAACCATAGATACCAAAAAAAAAAAAAGAGAGAGGGAGAGAAGAAACAAAGAAAACAGAATTTTGCTTCTCTCTCAGACATTTTTTTCAAATGGGTGATGACTATGAGTTTATTATAGATTGTGTTATCAGTGACCATGGAATATCCCTGACTATGCTACTAGTGACCGTGAGTATGTATGTGCAAACGAATTGCTCGGGTATTCGAATTCCATATTCTTAAAATGGTACAGGTCAAGCACGCTAATCAATAAGAACAAAAAGAAAAAAAAAGAAGAAAAGAAATAGAGAGGAAAAAAAAAAGAACTTTTCTCTCGGACATTTCTTCGAATAGGTTGTGATCGTGGGATATCCCACGGACAGAGACAGCTATGACCGTGAACTTGGTGCCCAATTGGAATAGCTCGCCATGAACAGAGCTCCAGCAAAGCCTTTATGTTAAGGATAGTCCAAGAGCATGGAACAAAGAGAAGAAAGACCAACAAGGGCCGAGCCCAAATTCTACTCGTTGTGAACAACAACCCTCATAGCACAACGAATTCAAGGTGTGCTTTGGTGCAGAACTTGTGAAAGGGATGAAGCGCAGTGTATAGGAAAGGCTAACATTAGCCATATACAAGCAAAAAGAGGGCAGAATCAAACAAAAAAGAGAGAGAGAGAGAGAGAGAGAGAGAACTACATTCGGCCATGACAGAACAGAGAAGATGGAATCCAGATGAGTACCAGCCATTTCTCGTGCTTTTCGCCAGCAATTAACTTGAAATCAAAATAAGAAAGGGTGTCAAATTTTGCTCTGGCTCTCGGTCTCACTCTTGTCTCTCTCGGGCTCCGACTTTCTTTGTGTTGCGAAACAATGAAAAGAAATAAGAAGAAGAAGGTGATAGTTTTATAGGTCACGCCCACGGGCACTACTGTGATTTTAAGCAGCGGTTCCCTCCCTAATTCACGGTCACTGCCGTTTCAAGCAAATGAGAGCCCACTGCTTGATTATTGGCTTCCCTCATTCCCACGGTCACTGCAATCTTGAACTAGTGGAGCCCATTGCCTGGTCTTCCACAAGTTAACAGTTGCCTGGTCTTCCACAAGTTGACAATCACTGCTTTCCCTTGTTCTCACAAATGCGCCTAGATGACCTAGTAAGACCCATTGTTTGGAGGCAAACTCTTCCCATTTTACTCAAACTCACGGCCACAGTGTGATCAAGCAGTGGGACCTTCTCCCATGCTCACTGCTTTCTCCATTTCCCACAGACTGCTGTGTGAGGCAGTGGGGTCCACGGCTCTACTCTTTAGTCCACAGTCACCGCTGGTCTTCCTTTGCTCCCCAACATTGCTGAATTGAGTCATGGGATCCGTGGCCTGATGCCTTCACCCGCTTTCCCACAGACACAAACTATTTTAGTCGTAGGGTCCACAGCTTGGCTAAGTCCATTAAGACCACTGTCTATCTTTCATGGTCACTATGATTTTGAGCAGCAAGACCCACCACTTAGTGGCTCATTTTCTCAAATGTGGTCATCCAAATTCCCACAACACATGGTGAGCCCACTTGGGGTATTTTACAAAAGAAATAAATTTCCCACAATAAAATGATCATATTTTTGGTGAAATTATAAAAAAAAGAACAGGGTTTTCTTTCCAAACCAACCTAAATTTCAAAATTACCTTGGGTCAAACTTGATTTTGAGCCATGATCTAAAATTGTTTTGAATTAAAACCCACACAGGTCAATCTGGCTCAAAATTCCTTCTCAACTCGTGTCAAACCAAGTCAAAACCTTAACTTTGATTTTTTAAAATGAACAAAAAATCCATGAAAATCTAAACCCAAATTCATTCTAAACCAAACCTTTGATTTTCTCAAAAACCTCAGGGATTATTTTTGTCGATGTTCCCACAATCTCCACAAATATGCCACTTTGAATATCTGTGATAACTAAGTCATAAGAAAATCAATTTCATTTGTAAAATTCAAACAAAATTCATAGACTTCTGAATTTTCCAAACACCTTAGGGATTTCTTTTGTGGGTGTTCCCCACAATCCCCGCAGAGATGCTACTTTTGATATATGTAAAAAATGGGATAGAGAAAATTAGAATTCTTATGTTTTTACTGAATTCCATCATCCAACTCTTCATGGATTTTTGCTAAAAGTTTTAAAATTTCAAGTTTAGGCCTACAACCCACCTTGGCAAAACCTTTTTCATGAAGCCATTCATCATTCCTGCAAATTGGCTATTTCGAGGCATAAAGATTATTATACTTTAATTATTGTACCTCGAGGGGGCACTTATTGACCCATAAAAAATCACATCTAATACAATCCACTCAGAAGATTTCAGATGAGCTTGGAATGCAGCAATTCAAGTTTTAGAGTTAGTGGACTTCATTTGATTACTCACCAAATGTCAAGTTTGAGGTTCAATGACTCAAATCCAAGGGTTACCAAACAAATTCAAAGTTTCTAGGTTACCAAAGTCGCTGAAACTCTTATGGCAACTCTAAATCAAGCTTGAGAACGATGTTTCAAAGTTTCAAAGCATTTGGACATCAGCTCAGCGCCAAATTAAGCTTTAGTGATTGTTTACCGACTCCTTGGGGGTCACTGTAGAAATTGACACTTTTATATGTCAAATCAAACTCTAACTCAGAGAAATGCCTTCAAATACATTCAAAGACTATATTTCATAGTTTTAGAGCATTTAGATATCATTTGGACCTAAACTCAGCTCGAATGGTTGTCTACAAGGCTCTATAGGGTCACTGTACAAAGTGACACCTTATGAAGATCAAGTCAGCTAAAACTCTTAGAGGAAGTTTAGATTATGCTCAAGGGAAGCTTTACAAAATTTCAAGTCAAACAAATATCATTTAACCCAAAGTCTACAAACATGTCAACTTTGGATCAATGACCCAAGCCATGGGGTCACTTACCAAAGTTCTGCTTACCTACGTCCAAATTGATGAAATTCAGCATAAACTTTAGTCATGATCAAGGGAGATTTTAGAAATTTTCAAGTAAAGCAGACTTCGTTTGGTCCTACTTCCACTGCATGTCAACTTAGAATATAATGACACCTAAGCCTTAAAGGTCACTAGTCAAAATCCTACTTCCAGGGAGCCAAAGCTAATGAAATTTGGAACAAAGATTCAAAATATGCTCAAATTAAACTTCGTGAAGTTTCAAGCTAATTGAATGTCGTTAGGTAGAAAACAAGCTAACTACCTATAATGTCAGGTGAATAGTGACTTAGAATATGCAACAAATGGGTCACTGTTCAAGATTCTACTTCCACACATCCAAAATGTATGAAATTTGGATGGATATTCCAAGATAGCGCTGACATTAGTCTCTCCATGTTTTAAACTAAACTGAAGTCATTTGGGCCTAAAACAGCTGAAACAAGTGCCAATTTTCATAAAAAGTGAATAGGGGAGTTGACCAACTTCAAAAGGTCAAAATGAGCTGAAATTTTTATGACACTCAAAATAGTGTCAAAAGTATCCCTCCAAGTTTCATAAAGATAAGATATCGTTCGGACCCCAAATAGGGGAAAATGGGTCACATATGCAAAAGTACAAAAAATAGAGTTGACAGTGACCACGGTTACGGTCACTGTCACCCCTGGAGCAATTTTTGCTGTTTCCGATGTTCCCCTCCACTTCTTTTTGAATTTTAACTCCTTATTGTTGACCTATAAAAAAATTGCAAATACTGCAGTGAAGACACCTCATCTCAGCTTAATTTAGGCTACAGAGGTTATTTGCAGATCCTAGGGAATTACTGTGAGAACCGGCATTCCATGAAGATCAAGGTAGCTAGAACTCTCAGAGGAAGTTCAAATTTCAGGTTGAACAGAGATCATCAAACTCAAAAGCCACAAGCATGTCAGCCTGAGGTCAGTTCCCCCCAAGCCAGGGGGTCACTGACCAAAGTCCTGCTTCCCGATGTCCAAAATTAATGAAATTTAGACGCGAAGCTTCAGTCATGCTCAGAAGATACTTTGCAAATTTTCAAGATGAAAAGACTCTGTTTGGCCTAAATTTCATTACATGTCAGCTTAGAGGACAGTAATCCCGAATTTGGGGGTCATCGGCTGAGATCTTACTTCCAGAGGGCCAAAGCAGATAAAATTTGGAACAAATGATCAAAGAATGCCCCAAGTTATTCTTCCAAAGTTTCAAATCAAGGGGAGGCTGTTCGGATAGAAAACAGGCTAACTATCTCAATGTGGAGTGAATAGTGACCTAACGCATGCAATGAATAGGTTACTGTTCGAAATCCTACTTCCTCAAATCCAAACTGCATGAAATTTGGATGAATACTCCAAGATGCTCTTAACGTCAGTCCCTCCGAGTTTCAAATCAAACCGGGGTCATTTGGGCTTCAAACAGCTGAAACAAGGGCCCACTGTCATAAAAAGTCAACTGGGGAGTTGACCAAGTTCAGATGGTCAAACAAAGCTGAAACTTCTATGACACACTCAAAGTAGTGTCAAGAAGTATCCCTCCAAGTTTTGTGGCGATTGGACACCGTTTGGGCCCCGAACAGGCGGAAACAAGCCACATATGCAAAATTCCAAGAATGGGCCTTGGGAGTGACCAGGGGCCCACAAACAAAAGGAGTTGACCATGTTCAGGTGGTCAAACAGAGCCGAAACTTCTGTAACACACTCAAAATAGTGTCAAGAAGTATCCCTCCAAGTTTCGTGGCGATTGGACACCGTTTGGGCCCCGAACAGGCGGAAACAAGCCACATATGCAAAATTCCAAGAATGGGCCTTGAGAGTGACCGGGGGCCTACAAACAAAAGGAGTTGACCATGGTCAGGTGGTCAAACAGAGTTGAAACTCCTGTGACACACTCAAAATAGTGTCAAGAAGCATCCCTCCAAGTTTTGTGGCGATTGGACACCGTTTGGGCCCCGAACAGGCGGAAACAAGCCACATATGCAAAATTCCAAGAATGGGCCTTGGGAGTGACCGGGGGCCCACAAGCAAAAGGAGTTGACCATGTTCAGGTGGTCAAACAGAGCTGAAACTTCTGTGACACACTCAAAATAGTGTCAAGAAGCATCCCTTCAAGTTTTGTGGCGATTGGACACCGTTTGGGCCCCGAACAGGCGGAAACAAGCCACATATGCAAAATTCCAAGAATGGGCCTTGGGAGTGACCGGGGGCCCACAAACAAAAGGAGTTGACCATGTTCAGGTGGTCAAACAAAGCTGAAACTTCTATGAAACACTTAAGATGGTGTCAAGCAAGATCTCTCCAAGTTTCGTGATGATTGGACATCATTCGGGCCTCAAACAATGGAAAATAGATCGCATATGCAATGTTCCAAAAGTGGGCCTTGTCCGTGACCGGGGCCCAATTAATGAAAAAGTTGACCAGCTTTCTGAAGTCAAAATGGGCTGAAATTTTTATGACATGTAGAAAATAGTGTTAAGAAACATCCCTCCAAGTTTGGTGGCAATCGGACTTCGTTTGAGCCCAAAACAGATGAAAATGGGCCACATATGCGAAAAACTTGAAATTGGGCCTCGTTCGTGGCCCAGTCTGCGGTCACGGACCTTCAAAAGAGGTTTCCCACGATTTTGGGTGGTTTCCCTCCACTCCTCTTCGAAATCTAACTCCCCACAACTGCTATTAACTCCCCAAAACTGCACAAAACTGATTGGGGAGTCTATAAAAAGAGAGAATTTGGAAGAAACAAAGAGGACACACACATAAGGAAGAAAAGTGAAGAGATTGAAGAAAGTCACCACCTAAGGCAACAAGAAGCAAGTTCCAGCAGCACTTCCACGACCATCCCCACCTTCTTTTCTTAGTTTTAAAGGTGAGCAAGAAAATTCAGAAGGAGAGAAGGAAGGGAAATGGCCAAAGTCCATACCATGTTCGTACGACGCCAATTTTTGAGAGGATGACATTGTCACCTCTGTTTCTCTCATTCGTAGGGGTTCTTAGCCATTACAGGAGTTGTGAAAGAAGCCTCTCTAGGCCTCATTTTGTTCCTTGAAAATGATAGGTTCAAATGACACAACTCTGGCTTCAAATTTGCCCGTTTCGGACTTGAAACAAAAATGCAGTCCGTAAGCACGAATGATGAGTTACAGCGGTTTCAATTGATTCCATGATAAAATGTGATCTTCTTGATGGTTGTCCACCGCTCCAAAGTCATGAGAATGGAGTTCCAACACTTGAAAGAAGTTCCAAGAAAGAACCAGCGCGAACAGCACAAAAAACGGAGGCACAACGCCATTGTCTGTCAGTGACCGTGATCCCCGGTCACTGGCAGGTTCCAGTGACCGCGGGTGAGTCACGGTCACTGGAAGGCCCCAGTGACCGCGGGTGAGTCACGGTCACTGGAAGGCCCCGGTGACCGCGGGTGAGTCACGGTCACTGGAACGGAGCAGTGACCGCGGGTCAGGGTCACCCCCCATTTTTTCCCCTTTTTCCACATTTTCTTCCACCTTATGTACATTTTCTTGTATTTTCCAAATTGAGATCACATCTGAGACTTGAGGGAGGGGTTGTAAACTTTCAAAATGTATGTAAACAACCTGCATCCCCGTGGTCAGGGCACTTGAACCCATGTAAACAAAAGGGAAATTAATGATGAACTGTAATTATTTCCCATTCTTCTTAACGCTTAAAGTGCGTGAATGTCGGACCTTGATTCCGTAATTCATTTCCACGCCTACATTTTTAAGCGCGATCACTTATGACTCCCAAAAACTATCTCTGAAGTCTATAAAAGGGAGATTTGAACTCTTGGGAAAAACAGAGAAGCATAGAGAGAAACATACAGAGAAGCACAGAGAGAAACACACAAGGACAGATAGAGAGAAAAACAGTGAAAAGAAACAAATTCAAGCAAGGAAAAGCATGTTCAGGGTTCCAAGGCACTTTAGATAGTTCAAGGTTACTTCTTCTTCTTATTCTCACCAATTCAGGGTGAGAAGAAAAAGGCACTTTACTTAAGGAAGGCATATGTAAGGGTCATTCGGTTGACATCTTTTTCCTTTAGTTTTCTAACTTAGGAAGGGTCTTGGGCCACACCGAAAGTTTTGAACAAGCCTCTTTAGGCTTTATTCTAACCCTTAAAAACCATTGAGTCAGAATGACACAACTTTGGTTTCATACAGTGCCCTTTTTGGATTTGTACAAAAAACAGTCCATAACCCAAAAAGTGATGATTATCAAAGGTTTAAGTCTATGGCCAAATCAAGCACTTGCAGTCACCATTCAACACTCCAAATATGAAGGAAAAAAGTTCCTATACCCTAAAAAAGTCACAGAGGCAAAACAGAACAAAACAAGGAGCAAACAGTGGCCAAAAAGGCCACTGTCTGCCAGTGACCGTAGGTCACGGTCACTGGCAAGGGGCTAGTGACGATGACCCACGGTCACTCCCCTCCTGTGTTCTTCTTGTTTGCCTTTTTTTTCTTAATTTTTGTGTATGTTCTTGTAAATTCTAGATTTAGATCACATATGAGACTAAAGGGAGGGGTTGTAAATGTTTCAAAATTTGTAAATAACTTGTATCCCCACAGTCAAAGCATTTGAACCGATGTAAATAAAAAGAAAATTAATGATGAATTGTAATTAATTTCCATTCTTCTTAAACACTTGAAATGTGTGAATGTTGGAATTAAATCCGTTGCATATCGCATTTTTCAAGCGCGATCAACATAGACTACTTATGACATCTACAACAAAAGGAACAACAGAGAATGAAGATAATAGGTAAAGAGATTATCCTTGTTAACACTGCCTATAACTTGATTCTAATGAGGTTGTTTAGCTGGTTGCTACTGCTAGCACAATGGAGGTTCACTTGCGTTTTTCTTTCCTAGACATTAGGCTTGCTGATGCTTCATCAAACCACAACAAAAGCATGCTCCAGTCTTTCTCTAGCATTTATTCGTCTCATGGCCTTACCGCACAAATTACACGCTGGTTTTCCGGAAGCACTAGCCTTAATCTTCTATTTCTTCCATTGTCAAAGGTGCTCCCCAGAAGATGATGCGTTCTTCTTGGATTTCTTCTTTAGAACATCGTGCAAACTCTACTCTATTGTTGCCAAATTCTATTAGAGTTGAGCTTGTCTTTCCATTATCGTTGCTAGCTGCACTGGCATTGCAGTTTGGTTCTCACTGATCCTTATTACTTACTCTATCATCATCATTAACATACTTTGCATCATCAAAAAGAATTGATTATCTGTAGATGAACAAGATGGAGGCAAGCGATCCAAGTTCTCAACAAGAACATCTCCTAAGTCATTAATCCTAGTATTGCTTGAGAAACCATGAAGGTTATTCTTAACTCTTAGGACTGGGGCTATCATTAGCAAGAAAACCGTTATTATTTCAAAGCAAAGCATTAGTAGACTCAAAACATCCTATATAACCCATATTCCAATACACCTATCGTATCCTCACTGCATTCCTTAAGTTTCTAAATCTTTTATTGCAGACTTATTTATGCCACAACACCATGCCTTACTTGCATATTTTACAAGATTCATTCTCTGATGCCATTACATATGTATGTCACACCCTGAGCCTGAGATTTTGTTATTAGGGCAACTCCTAAGGCACAGCATACGTAATCCCGTGGCAATCCGTGCGGTACTAAAACACGTACGAACCACCACAAGGGAAAAGCACAGAACTCACATGTGAGAATGACGTGTAACATTTGTCCATTTAAAATATTTGCAGAAGCCAGTGTACTTTACCTGCACTTAACAATATCCTATACAATTCAGTTTTTGAGATATTGTATTAAACATAAACTGAGTCTATTAAATTTCAATTGTAAACCAAAGATATAAAATTTAAAACAATGTTTTATATGAAACATAACCCATGCATATACTAACATATCCAAAATACAACTGTTATCTAAATGATCCCAAAATACAGATATATGGTGTAACCAAATGTATATAACCTAAATACAGTAGGAATAAGCGACATACATGCTCATAAAAAATCAGGTAACAAAATAATGATATGACATAATGGCATGATGCATAAACATAATCTAAGCAATAATATAACTTATCATGTCCCAAAATATACCCATAGCACTCTCCGAAATAGACAATCGTAAAGTGTTGTCAAAGTCCACATTATTATACTAGACCATGGGAAGTCTTTAGAAACTCCTCTAAAGGTGTGTCAGAGGTGGCATCAGTCTTTAGACCTGTTTCTAATACCAATGATAACACTATAAACACAACGGTTTAGCAAATATAAGTGCATATAAAACTAACATGTTGTATCAATTGAATTAGAAACATATTAATTAAATGAGAACAATAATAGAAGTTAGGCATGTTGTTCATATGAATAGAGCATGAATATGGACTCATAATTAGGGATACAGTAACATGCTAATTCGCATCTACGAGGCTATATTCTTTTTAAGGAGAGCGTTTATTATACGGTGGGGAAAATCGCTAGGGAATCAATCTAGCTACCTGAGGAGTGCCAACCAGCTCTTTTATAAACTACTGCAGTAGTGACATACGAAATATCCGAATTGGTCCCGTCGAACCTAATAAGAGTACAAGCTAAGTGGTGCCAACTTAGTATATTAAGACCATCCCAAATTCATATCATTCATATATATCATTGATCATAGTGATCGTCTCATATTCGTACATAAAGGGATTATTGGTCTTGAGATCATATTCAATCATAAAAATCGGAATTAGACAAAGTAACTAATAATCAAACAATGCATATTTAAAAAAACTAATAGAGCTCAAACCCTCTCAACCTTAGCCACTCCTATTTTGGCTCACAGGCCCATGTTCAGTAGAAGCTCTTTCTCTGATTTTGCCTTAAGGTTCGCCAAGAAGAATAGGTATATGATTAAATTATGTCGATGGTAAAGATTACTTAAATAATATGAATGCATTGAATTGAGAAGTTATCAATGTTATTTATTAGCTAACCCTATATTAAGATAATCCGTATTTCCTTAGTCATTCAATACAATGAATTTATAAAACGTCCGATGTCAATATGCGACCAAAATCTTAGTGTTACATCATATAAGCGATGGGCATTACTTCTTATGCCAACACCCACACCCATAACATGACGTCAGAAAACAATCTGAAAAATTGAAGGGGATAAGTGACAGCTCTGCATTCTTCCTCCTCATTATTTCATTACCATTGTGCTATTTTAATTAAAGTAAAGGTCCATATCTGAAGCCCTACAAAGTCTTTAAGAATCCCTAATTTTCCTAAGTTTCTGTGTTCCTATGGCTTAGCTGTGAGTAGGCCATGACTTAGCCATGTGCACAAAGTTTTTCTACTAAATTCTCCTGCAGTTACAGTTGCCAAATATTGGCTTACAGCTTAGCCGTATGTAGCCTATAGCTAGGCCATTGATTAACCATAGTGCTTCTCATGGTTTAGACGAAAGTTCAGAATTCCTAAAGCTGTGTTGTTATAGAGGTTCAGTTCTTTATAGAAGTTCTTCCATTCAATTCCATTATGATTTTCTCTATTCAAATCATCATCGCACATTTTGAAAGCCCACATTTCATCATTATTTCATATTCATACTCATTCTCATTCTCATTCAAATCATCATATATTCTTAATTAGAAGGGTTAAAGAGTTGTAAATTTGCATTTAGAGAAGAGTACTTCAAGAGTCAACATAATTTAGACATACATGTAGCAATATACACTCTTATACTTGCCTTAAGTTTAGTGCTTCACTCAAATCAAGCTTTTCCCTTGGTTTGATGGTGGAGAAAGCCTCAATATAAGTTGATCTAAGACATCCATTGAAAGAAATGAGCATGAGATGCATGTATGCTACAAGATTGAGTCTCCTTGACTCTTTCAAGCTCAAGAAATAGAATAGTGATGGGATCCTCAACTTGAAGAACTGTAGCGGAGAAGAGGAGGTGGAATTGAAAAACTCCAATGGAGAAGATGAGTAAGAAGGTGAGGTGGAAGAATATGGAGTTACTCCAACACAAATGTAGCCCCTTTCTACTCTTGTATTTTGCAAAAGGAAGAAGAAGAAGTGGAGGAGAATGAGAGAAGGGAAAAGGCTCCCGCAGAAATTAAAGAATAGAGAGGGAAATGAGCTGAGATGGGTTCTGGATGGGTTTTAAATCAGATTGTTTTTAGGTTTACAAACAAGTCCAATCTACAGTAGAAATTTACATATAGAGTCAAATGGACTTCTAGTTGGCCCAAAGTGGATCCGAATTGAGCCGGGCCAAATACGAATAAAGACCCACATGATGAAACACGCATGATGCAATTAATATCATGCTAAGATGATGTAAAACCATGTAAATCGAAATTACTAGAAAGTCCTTACCTACCTAAGTTTGGTCAATTCCAACCCAACTACCCATCCATTATCCAATTAAGATTAAGAACAAGATAAATTATAGCTAAAATACATTAATTAATATTAAAAATTAAATTTAATTAATATAAATTACAATTAAGCCAGGTTGGGACCTTATAGACACTATGCACTCTACCATGTCCAAAATTCAAAACCTATATAAACAACAGAAGATGTATAAGGTAAAATGGGGACATGCTAACCAATATGGAAATGATGGCATGATGCATAATAATGCCCATCCAGTGGAATATTCTAATCACTTTCCAAAAAATTCTTAGAATGCTCAACGTATAAGACAAACCCAATAGGTGTTTCTGTAACACTCTTCAACACTCTTCTACACTAAGGAATCTTTGGAGCTCCATTTGTGGCTACACCTACAGGTAAATCAAAATCCAAGCTCGTAACACCAATATGATAGTAGTGAAGATGATAATTTAGCAAAGCATAAGAAAATATAAAGTAACAAACAACGTATCTACTAGATTTATAAGACATTGTTTACGAAAGGGTCAATGTTCAAATATGCTAAGCACATTTTGTAATAATTGATTAATCATGCATTATGAATCATTGATTGAAAGATATACTACTAGTTAGCAACTACTTCAGCTAAATCCACTCTGCTTGAGAGAATTCTAAATCAGCGTGGGACTATCACCAGCACCCCGGGCCTAGGTACATGCAAGCTACCTAATTTGGTGCTCTAGACACTTCTAGTGTCCACTGTAGTGGCTGAACCAAATCTAAACTGATTTCAGTCCCACAGAGGCCTTATAAGGTCAAACCTATGTAGTGCCAAACTATACGGAATCGATAAAAGAACTTGAGTAAGATTATGTGTTGTAATTCTATTTTGAGAAATTCAATTCGTCTTAATTCCTTTTTTACTCAACTCAAACGTAAATCTAGTTCAAATCAAGATATATAGAAAGAAAGGAAAAACTAGTTATACAACAATAATCAATGAGAATAAGAACAATATAACAATTATATCAAGTTCGTGGAGGACAATAATAATGAACCTTGCAATATGCCAATGCAATTAGATTGACAAAATCAAAAAAATTTAATAGACAACCCTAATCTAATTACCCGTCATCTCTAAATATCCATTTCATTGTAGTCTAAGGTTATCCAATGTACAACTATCTTTACTTGATATTACATTGTGTATGAATTTGAAGTCTCCTAAACTAACACCCATGGTTAAGTTCTAGATGATCTTAGCCCCCAAGACTTTTTATTTGTTATTTAATTCCTTTGGGCAATGTTAGCAGTTTAAGGCACCATTTCTGAGACCCTACTAGGTCTTCTAACTTTTAATAATCCTAATATTGATATTGTATCATAATTATCCTTAGGGATAATCGTGAATGGTAAGGGAGTCATGAAGGTGGGTACAGAGCCTCATTTTTTGTTAGAAAAAAGACCCCTGATTGTTCACTCGAGTGCCTTTTCCGGCAGGCAAATTGCGCTAAATCAAAAACCCTTGCGCTTGAGTTGGTCAGTTTGCACATGAGACTACAACAATTGCCTCCCAGTTATCAGGTTTACTGCAGGCCCACTTGAGTGAGCATTCAACTACATTGATCACGTGCTCCAGAATTCCAATCCAAATTCTATAGCTCTTTTACTCCCATCAACTTGTTCCTGCACTTGGAACCTTCAATTCCACTACATCCATAAACCGTTTCTACATCAACCACTCATCCTTTAACACTTCTATTATCCCCATATCATCATGCATCCATTTATAAAGCAAAAAAAAAAAAAAAAAAATTTCTTTTGACAACAAGATTAAGAAAGAGGCTAAAAAGTATAAACCTAACCAAAACCAAATAATAGATTCACAATATACCAACATGCATTCAGCTATTATACTGTTTATACTTGCCTTATTTGGTGCTCTACCCTTGTTTAGATTTTTTGTTTATTTATTGAGTTGGTGCCAAAATCCCTACTTTGCACAACCCACGTGATCAAACCCTACATGAACACATGCATGGGTTGAGCATGAGCGTTGATGCATGTGGATAAAATGGAGTCTCCAAGACTCATTAGCAACCCAGAAACTAAAAAGAGGAAGAAGCTCTCACTTACTTAGAGATAGTAGGAAAAGGAAGGTGAATCCTACTATTCCAAAGCTAAGAGATGATAAAGTTGAGCTTTAGGAAGATGATAAGGACTTCCAACCAGACATGCAAGTTGACCCAAGTTGGATTTCAATAAGTAGAGAAGAGGATAGGAGAGTGGAAAAGCTCCTGCAGTAGGAAGGGAATGACATGATGATAGAAACAGAGGGTTCAACGATTTTAAAATAAATAGTTTCTGATATTACGGGAAAGTCCAAGTTCTTAAAATAATTACAATTTATGTCAAATTGAGTTTAAATGAGCTCAGTAGGACCTAATGGGGCTAGGCCAAACATGGAAGATGATGCTTATAATAAGGTGAACATGATGCGATTGAAAGAACATGAGAATGGTGAAAAACTTAGGGTATGAAATTTACCAAATGTCCATTAAGTGTACCTAAGTTTAGTAAAATTCAACCCAAACTATCTATTCATGGCCTATAACAACTCAATAAGACTAAATTAGTAAAATTTGACATTCAAACATAGTTAATTAAAATAAATTTCTGAATAATTAACAATAGTCAAGATTAACCTGGATATGGGTGTTTCAAAGAGGCTAAATTTTTACCTATAAGGACAGTGTGGGATTTTTTAATCCTTGTGGCTATAAAGGTAAAACTTCCTTCTTAAAGGTGGAGATAAAAAAAACCTTGCATACTTTTCTTTGCCATTTTAAGGAGGTGAAGGCTCTTTTATAATGGCGTATGGGCCATTTGGCCCATCCCCTTACTGACTTTTCTAAGGTCCGTGGGGCCAAGTGCCCCAATACCCAATACATACGTCCACGCCTAGAAAAACCATATACTCATTTTATAGGCCTAGAGTGCATTATGATGCTTTAGTTTAATTTATTGGGTTTGGATAGAGTTCGGTGAGGTTACCCATTGTCTTTATTAGTATTTTTGTATTGGATAATTCATGAGTTGGATAAAACTTGTGTCCATTGAGTTGTATTTATATTTAGAATGAATTGTGGTTGCCTGTCAGATAAATTGAATTAAAGATAACGTAAACTAAAATATTTTTTTTGAGAATAACATGGATTAAAAAAGTCATATTTTAGAAATCAAGCGTTGGAATGGGCAAGCTATTACCATTAGAAAGCTCATTTCGAGTAGATATCCGTAGAGCCCAAAATTACATAAATCGGAGCTAAAATGACAAAGTTATGACCTTAAAAAGTTTTTTGACATGCATAGAAAAATTAAGTGTGCTCAAGCACGGGTTTGACCGGGCTTAAGCGTTTAGGATAATGACGAGTATGCTTGAGTACCCATTTAATCACAATTGAGTGTACAGACAACAGAAGCCTACCGGGCTGCACATATTTCTTTCCTATTTGTGCTAGAACGTCCTGTTTCATTTGGATTTGGTTTTCAACCTTAAGCCACGAATTATGGGCTATATAAAAGGGTTCTCTCTCAAACCTAAGTACAATACAACACATTGAGATCTCCAAATTCTGAATTGAGATTACTTTTGGAGATATTGTCTAGTGCATCTATGAGTGATTGGGTTGAAGATTTTAAATTCTAGAGTTGATGTTTCGATTTCATCGTAGGAGATTTGTGGCTTCTGCTTCTTTGCAGAAGATTGTTCTCTTGTTAAAGAGACTCATTCATTGTAGAGATCAAAGTATTAATAGCAGGGCACCAGGAGACGGCACACTGTGGAGATCTATCAAGAACAACTACAACACCTTATATCGAGGGATTAGTTGTAGGGTTGTGAATATATCTTATACTGTAGAAGTTAATGATTGATTTTGTTCACTTTGGACTTGCAGTTTTTTTCCATCTGGGCTTCCACATTAAAATTGTGTGTTGTCTTCTTTGCGTGATTGATTGCTTTTGTTATTCTACTGCATAGAAATAGTAATCGAATCACAATCTAGATTAAATCTTAGGCATCCATAACATTCAATTGGTATCAAAATGGATCACACTAGATTATTGTGAGTTGTTCTAAAGGGATTTTCTAGAATGGAAAGCACATCTACAGCTAAGCCTTGTGTTTTAAAAGATAAAAAAGTCTAGTTTAAAGAAGATGCTCAAATCTGAGTATGAGAAAAAAACCTCTAAATCTATTCAATGTTTTGAATCCAAAGGGTTTGGCCATAGAAATAAATGTGCAAATAGAAAAAAGAAAAGATATAGTAAAGTTGATGATTCTGAAGATGAAAAAAATTCTCTTCTTAGCACTGCCAGTGCCAATTATATTGCTTTTATAGTTATATCTTCACCATCGATTCTGATTATAATAATAGTGATAAAGAAGTGCCTTATGAGAATGTTTAGTGGGAAGCACAATAGAAATTCTTATATAGAGAAGGCAAGAAACTAGGGTTGCATATAGCAAAACTTGTGAAACAAGTTGAAGATTCTGACGCTAAAATTGTATTTCTTAAGAAGAACTTAGAAAAAGCATATGCACAAATCATCCTTATTGAAAGACATAAAGTTTATCTGCTTGAAAATTTAACTACTGAGAAACAAGAAAATGAATCTTTTAGAACAGAAGTATTGAAGAACAAGGTTGAAATTGATGATCTAAATGTTAAGTTGAAGATGGCATTAACAAAACTGGATGCTCCTATTTCTCAACATTTCAGTTCAATTGTACTTGACCACATCTTGATTTTTCAGAAGCTACATATTTACAAGACTAGTCTTGAATACCCTGATGATGCTTCAACATCAAAATCTACAGGAAATATTGTCTTTGTTAAAAGCACTGTATATGCATCCACTGCACAACATACTGCATAGAAAAAATATGTTGATTATGCATCAAAGAGTGAGTCATGTCCTAAAATTGCATGAGCACCCACATGTCACTATTATGGAATACAAGGACATACCCGTCCTCATTACAACAAGTTGAAAGCTATGCCAAAATATAAGCAATGGAGCACACAGTTTTTTATATCAAAATCTAATGCAATTTGGGTTAAGAAGGAAAACTTGCATCTATTTTGGTTCACACTATATTGAAACTCTTTAATGCACAAGTGTGGGTACTAAAATTCAAGAGCCCCTGATTAAGAAGGTCAATCCCTCACCCCAATGCTGATACGAATATATCATCAAGGGAGCTACTGTTGGATCTTAATTGACAAATATACTACATGTTGACACTATAAATTTGTCAATTATGGACATAAAGGGAGAGAATGAGGCATTAAGATGGAGTTTTGAAAATTGAAGATATGTTCAAGAAGCTGAAGATGTATTCTGAGAGTAAGATTATTCTTCAATTGATTGTTGAGTTTAAGATACAATATTATTTTGCAATTTCTATTTACTCAATCTATTTTTTTTAATTTTTGGGTTGATGGAATGTATAGGAAGTTTTGTCCATGAATTGCCATAGGGGGAGATTGTTAGTACTTTTATATTGGCTAATTCATGAGTTTGACAAAACTTGGGCCTATTGAGTTGCACACTAGATAAGTTGAATCAAAGATAACGCAAAATGAAGCATTTTTCTGATGATAACATAAATTAAAAAGGTCATATCTCAGAAGCCGAGCGTCGGATATGAGTAAATTACCTACCATTGGAAATCTCGTTTCGAATATATATCTATAGAGTTTAAGATTACCTAAATTAGAGCTAAAACAACAAAGTTATGGTGTCAGAAAATTTGTTAATGGCATAAAAAAATTAAATGCGCTCGCGCATGGGTTTGACTAAACTTGAGTGCCCAAGATAGTGGAGAGGGCGCTTGAGCGCCCATTTAACCGCGCTAGAGCGCAGGACGGCAAAAGCCCACCAAACTATACAGATTTCTTTCCTCTTTGTGTTAGAACTTCCTATTTCACTTAGATTTGGTTTCCAAACCTAAGGCACGAATTATAGGCTATATAAAAGGGCTCTCTTTTAATCCTAAGTACAACATAACACAGAGATCTCCAAGTTCTGAATTGAGATTACTTTTGGAGATATTGTCTAAAGCTTCCATGAGAGATTGGGTTTGAAGATTTTAAGTCCTAAAGTTGATGCTTCTACTTCATCGTAGGAGATTTGTGGTTTCTACTTCTTTGTAGAATATTGTTCTCTTATTGAAGAGATTTATTTGTTGTGGAGATCAAGGTTTTGAAAGTGGGGCACCAAGGGACTGCGTGCTGTGGAGATCTATCAAGAACAACTACAATGCCTTGTGTTGAGGAATTGGTTATGGGGTTTTGAGTATATCTTGTACCGTAAATATTAGTGATTGATTTTGTCCACTTTGGAGTTATAATTTTTTCTTGTTTGGGTCTTTATATTAAAATTGTATGTTGTCTTCTTTGTGTGATTGATTACTTTTAGTATTTTGCTGCATAAAAGTAGTAATCAAATCACTATCTAGATTAAATCCGGGCATCCTAAACTTTCACATTCATAACCATGATGGCTTATCGTGAAACTATATATATACTGTCGTGAGTGTGGCGAGGGCTCATTTCTCATTGGGAGTGGGATGTCGTCCCATTGCCTTTTTGGGCTCTTTTTAAGTCCATCAGAGCGAGTTGACCCAAAAGGCAATACCTAGTATGCCCATAAGGATGGACCTTTTGTCTATTTGTTTTTAGAAGAAATCTATTGAGAAGATGAAAGATTGCAGTGAACCAAATTCATTGAATGAAGACTTCTATTATAAAATCTAGGCTTTTTTTAATTTTTAATAGACTCCCGTGTCTCAATTCCATCTGATTTGCAATACTTGTGCATGTATCTTACTCCAAAAACAGCGACTCGGGTGAAGCAAAAGCTTTTTCTGCCAAAATAAAAAAATAAAAAAATAAAAAGTATAAAGCTTCAAAGTGGGGCTCAACTATTGGCAATTTGAATGGTGCAAAGTGGGGCTTAACTATTGGCAATATGCATGGTTCATTTCCAGCATCTTAGGATGGAACTATCGTTTATTTGAATAAAATTTGGAAGTAACCCATACATGAGACAACATTAATTTGCTTTGGGCGGTTCAGATTTTTCATATTCCACTCATTCAAGTGTGACTAAGCCACACGTAAGGTTCCTCACTCATATCAAGCACTAGGACTAAGGGGTTGTTTGTTTTCGTGAAATTGATTCACATGTGTCATTTGTAGAAGACTCATATGTAAAAATAAATCCACCTTTTTGTCAATTTAACCTCTTTGCCCATGTGAATTTAATCGCATCCAACTATTATATTCTTCTTCATGATTTTCTCACAATCCATGATAGACCATGACCTCAAATTTCCCCCTCTTGTTGCCCTAGACCTTTTTAAACATGGTGAATAGTTTAGATGTTTGAAATGGGCCCCACAAAAATCCAAATTATGTATCTAATTGTCTAGAGTTGATCCCAAATTTCTTACATTCAAGGATGATCCAATGGCTAAAAATTGACAAACTAGCCATGCTTTATATCATAAACAAGGTAGACGGTTCCGGTCTTGAAATAGAGGCCTACAGAAATGGAAAAAAAAACTGAAAAAATGAACTAGGCGGAGTCACATATCCATAACATCAGTCACATGTCCATATTGTCGATTATTGCAGTGTGAATCAATGGCCATAATATTTTTCACGACTTTCTCACAATCCACAATTAATCATGATCTGAAATTCGATCCCATAACCTTTCTTAGAATTTTAAATATGATGAACAGTTCGGATCTTGAAAAGGAGGTCCATAAAAGTCCGAAATGTAGATCAAATGGTCTAACTTTCTCCCCAAATTTCTTACAATCGAGGACAATCCAACGGTTGAGATTTTGTTTATTATCCGTTTTCAATATTATTAAGATGATTAATAGTTTAGATTATAGTTCTATGGCCATTAGAAGGAACAAAATGAGAAAGACGATAACCCATTTTACCTCTATGGTACTGTAGCGCGCCCAATAACAGTTAAGTGTGAAATTGTTTACCACCTATAGAAATGTGAAAATGAATGGCCCTTTTTCACTTGATTTTCATTCCATTTTCATTTAGATTTTATGCATGTGAATCAAATTCACATGAAACAAACGTGATTTATACGTAATGGTTACACATGCTATTCAATTACATATGTAAATGGGCACGGACAAACAACCCCTATGAGTATCTCTATGTAGAAGGACTAAAATTTAAAAGTGGGGTGTACCTTTAGAAGATTTGACCTATGGCCCATATCATGATGAGATATCATCAAATTTTATTCTAATAAGAGTTGATCATGTATTAGAATTGACCATATAATGAATAATGTGATAAATAATGCATATTAATGAAGTTATTCTTAATGTGATCCATCTTAAAATGGGGCAAACTCTTATTGGAGTCAGATTAGGAAAATTCTATAGAGAGTGAAGGAGTTCATTTTCAATTGGGGAGTTCCACTCATTTCAACTTAGGGAAGTAGGGGCATGATGCCATTCATGTTCCATGTTAGGCTGCATCGAATTATAACCTGGCTTGCCGGACTTTACAAGTCTAAGCTTTTATTTGCCCCAAGCCTAATATAGGCCTTAAATGTGAAGTCCGAGTTCAACCATTAGTCAATCGGACCAGTCTAATTTCATGCTGGTTGGACTGCCTATCATCTAAACAAGGCGGGCCCAACTCGAGTTGGGTCCATATTGTGCTCTAGCCCACTGGCCATAAACACCCTTGAGGGCCTATTTGGATAAGTAAAAAATAGAGTGAAGTGGAGTTAAATGAGCCCTAATAGCTTAAAATTTTAATTTTATCATATTTAGATGAATTTTGCTCAAAGATAAAATATTGTTATTAAACCATATATATTTCATTTCACTTCAACTATAAATATTTTAATTTCTTTTAATAAAAGTCAATTTTATTCAATAAAATTTTTAACTTTTATTTCACATCAAACATAAAACAGAAAAATAAACTAACCTACTTTAATTTTAACTAACTTCTCCTTTACCTTACCTATCATGTAAAATCTACTCCTGTAAAATCTACCCCACTGTAACCATTCAAACGAGACCACGAGGAAAATAAAAAAAAAAAGGTATCTGTACTCGATTTCGGCCACCTACCATAGTGTACAGCAAATGTGGACCCCATATTTTAGCTGGCTGTCCTTAATTGACCTGAAGTGCGGGGAAGAAAGATCTTCCCACTTTCCTCCCCCTTCTTCTTCTTCTTCTTCTTCTTCTTCTTCTTCCCAAACGCAAGCACCATTGATTTTCTTTGGCATGGGTACAACATCTGCTATCCACGTGGTGGCCCTCCCTTACCCTGGCCGAGGCCACATCAACCCCATGATGAACCTCTCCAAGCTCCTCGCATCGTCCGATCAGAACCTCCTCATCACCTTCGTGGTCACTGAGGAGTGGCTCGGCTTCATCGGCTCCGCTCCCACGCCTCCCAACGTACAGCTTCGCTCCATCCCCAACGTCATTCCCTCAGAGCTGGTTCGCGGAGCCGACTTCGCGGGGTTCATCGAGGCCGTCTACACGAAGATGGAGGCGCCGTTCGAGCGGCTGCTACAAGGGCTTGAGCCGAAGGTGAGCTGCATCGTGGCCGATACGTACTTGCCGTGGGCTGTTTCAGTGGGGAAGAGATGGAACGTAGCGGTGGCGTCTTTGTGGACAATGGCTCCATCGATGTTCTCCATTTTGTATCATTTCGAGCTTCTCAATTCCAAGGGCCATTTCCCTATTTATAACTTGTCAGGTATGAAACTGTCACGTGAAGTCCGATTTGTTTTTGTTTCGTGGAATCCGTTCTGGCGCTCACGTCGTGGCAGAACGGGCCAGTTTGGTTACTTTTCCTTTTTTTATTTTGGTAAAAGTGTGGTAACCATTTATTACGTAGCGTATTATTGGTACCAGCTCCAATTCCCATAGGCATTACCCTGCGGTTTTTGTCATTCCATGGACTTCAAAAATATTGGTCAACGTTCACACAAACAGCCAAATCTGAAAATTTTTATTTTGGGGGGTGTGGACCCAAAAATTTTGGGAACAAACCTAAAATTTGATGTGGGTTTTTAAAGCAAATGCAAGATATTTTTATTTAAAATTTTAAGCAGAGCTAAAAATTTCGCTGTGGTTTTAAAAGTGGATTGAGGCCGTATGAGTGTGAGCAGTCTTGATTTTTCATTCGAGAATCACCCTTTCGTGCGATATTGACAGAATTTTCATTTTCTAGCCCTGCCTTTATAGTTCTTCTCCCATATATAAAAAAAAATTATTATGCAATCTCGCACATTTGATGTCACACAAAAAGGGTATCACATTAAGTTGAGGAATAATTTTTGGCGAACAAGGTGCACTCTTCTGGGCAAAACCCCTTGTGTTTTTTCCTGCTGTAATGGTTTTACAGGCTTTTTTGTTTTTTTTTTTTTAATTTGTTTTCCATGACGGTGGGGGACCCAAACAAGTCCAATTGTGTACGCACCATAATACAAAAGAATGACTTAAGAATGACAGATGTGGCATCCGTCTTCTCCGATTAGTGTCCCATGGTTTTGTTTTAAATCTCTATTTTAACCCCACAAAAGCACTCCACGTAAAGGGCCTTATTGGTTGAACTTTGTAAATTGAG
The DNA here is from genome assembly GCA_037013555.1 of Sextonia rubra. Taxonomy (NCBI): domain Eukaryota; kingdom Viridiplantae; phylum Streptophyta; class Magnoliopsida; order Laurales; family Lauraceae; genus Sextonia; species Sextonia rubra. The sequence goes on from JASUAD010000001.1 coordinate 76,231,839, forward strand.
AATGGAATAGAATAACCTTTTTTATTTACTTAGTAGGCCCTTAGGAAAATTTCATAGGTGCGCCGCCCTTCAATTCTAAGAGAAGTCTGAGCCGTAACGCCAAAGACCAGCATCTTATCGTATAGCAGTAAGAAGTACTTTTTCTTACTTGCCTGGCCAGATTCGAATTTAGGCAAGGGCCTTCCTCGCCCGAGGCCATGCTATCTCACCATAGGTTAAGTTACCATTGCTCACCGGAGGACTCTCCCTATCTCACCTGAGGGCTCCCTTACCAGAGGGGCGCATCCCTCTAAGCTGGAGTACCAAAAGAAAAGCACAACTTGACTTGGTAAGTTTGCATCATTGGTTTCAAAATGAAAATTTATCATATGCTAATCTGGGTTTCCAATTAAGCAATTTCATTTAAAGCCTCATGTGGGTTTCACTTTTGCTTGATGAGAACCATTGATTGGAAGGCCTTTACAGTGTCACACTAATGGGAGTGTAACTGCACAATTGATTGATGAAAATGTATAAGTAAGGGACTCAAAATACTTGATCACATTTTCATGCATTTGATCAATCCAACCATGTATTGGAGTGTATAAGTTGTGCCACTCCATATTCATTGTATGCCATGTTACTTGAATGGGTCAGATTAAGTGAAGGTGGATTCCAAGTGGTCATTGGGTAGACATCAGCATGAAAATTCATCAGGTTTCAGCAAAATTCAACCCATCTTCAACCATACTCAAATTCAAGCCGGTTATGATTTTAGGCCCAACCAAGATGGCCAGCTGAATTTTTGAGTCAGTCCGGTGAGTCAATTGGGTTCAGGTTTGGCGTCTGTGTGCTTGTGTGATGCGTTTGCATAGTGTCAAATAAGGATTATAGTGAATTGACCTGTCACATGAATCAGGTGAAAGAGGAGAGGAGCGCGTTAACTACATTCCAGGGATCTCTTCAATTCGACTAGCAGACTTACCCTACATCTCTGTTAACAAGGGCGAAGCAGTTTTAGGAAGGGCCCTGGAAGCCATCTCTTTGACAACCGAATCACAGTGCCTTCTATTCACTTCCTCTTATGAGCTTCAGCAGCATGTCATAGACAGTTTGAGAGCAAAATTCCGAATTCCTATCTACCATGTAGGCCCCACAATCCCTTACATGACACTCCAAGACATGGCCCCAGAGATCATGGACCACTCCAACGTGGACTACTTGCATTGGCTCGACTTGCAACCGAAAAGCTCTGTCCTATATGTCTCATTGGGTAGTTTCTTATCTGTCTCGGGCCCACAAATGGATGAAATTGCAATTGGATTACAAGCCAGTGGGGTCCGATTCTTGTGGGTTGCCCGTGGGGATGCGACACAATTACAAGAAGTAAGTGGTGACATGGGCCTAGTGGTGCCATGGTGTGACCAGTTGAGGGTCTTGTGCCATTCTTCTGTTGGGGGCTTCTTAACCCATTGCGGGTGGAATTCTACAATGGAAAGCGTCTACGCCGGTGTGCCTATGCTTACTTTCCCAATTTTCTGGGATCAGATGCCTAATGCTAAATTAATTGTAGAAGATTGGAAAGTCGGCCTGCGCTTGAAGCAAGATATTGGAGGGAAGATTTTGATTCAAGGACAAGAAATTGCGCAGACAGTGAAGATGTTCATGGATTTGGATGGAGATGAAAATAGAGAGCTGAGGAGAAGTGCTAGAGAAATGAAGGAGAGTTGTAAACAAGCTATAGAGAAGGGAGGATCATCCGAAACTAATCTCAGGGCTTTTGTTAAAGAAATTGTGTTAGGTCACAAGAATCAATCAAGTTAAAATATTGGTATGTGTAGTAACCCTTGTATTGAACTTTAATATCGTCATTTCCTATGTCTCTTTTGAGTCTGGCAATTGCCTCAGCCTTTCTAGTAGCATTTTGCATTTCTTTTTACCATGTTAGTTCTTCAATTACAATGTCTTAAGAATCAATCATGTTAAAACTCAAAAATATACTCTTGATACAATAAACGGAGATCATTGCCGTTGAGGCTGGCGTTCTATGTTCAGTATGATTTGCTAGACCATATTACTCCTTCGCAGAGTAATCTAGATCCCTCTGGTGAGAATCTCTACATATAGAGCAACATTAATGCCTGCACATGCTAATTGGATATTCCAAGATTGGTTGGAGATATTTTTGTTTGGCCAAATAAAAACGGCCATTGAGGTTCTTTTCTAGCCAGTCGTGTGCCTGCCCGACGCACATGCTAATATCTCTTAACTTTGCTGAAAGGCCTACGAAATGTCATTAAGGTTAATGGTTGGCCACAGCTGCAAATTTGGGGTTGGGCCGTAAATGCGCCTGAAAATCCGGACGGATTCTGACCCACTTGGCTAAGTCGTAGTCTTGTATACGGCTAAGCCGTAAGGACCCAGTGAATGTAGGATGTTAGGAACCTCCAATGATCTTGTAGGGCCTTAGTACTGGTACCTTCTACACCTCCACATTGGCCACCGGTAATTACATGTTGGAATGAATGAATGACTTATGAATGAGCTCCCAATAGCAAGTCATGGATGTTGGCATAAGAAGGTGTCCCGTATGCCTATAAGCTAATACCAAGACGCGGTAACACAATGACACTGGATTTCTTATGAGTACGTCGTGTTGATTGTTCTTGGGAATCATGGGCCAAGTAATATAGGATGAGTAGTAATATCTCAATCCGAATGCATGCATCTTGCTACAATACCCCACCTTCAACATGAACTACTTCCTTTAGCAAAATCCTGAGGCAATTCAAACTTGAGCTTCTAATGAGTGCGTGTCTGACAAGCCAGAGCTTCTAATGAGTGCGAGCTTGTTAGCCAAGGGTATGATATGACTGATACGATTGGATATGAGTTGGCACCACTCAGCTTACGCCCTTTGGGTATATGCATGACACCACTGCAGTAGGTTTACAAAGGCGTAGTCGGCGCTTCTCGAGAAGCTAGCTTGATCCCCTAGCAACCTATATGATATGTATGCTCCATTTTGGGAGAATAGAGCGTCGTGGTTGCCAATCAGTATGTATGACATTTAAGTTGTAATTCCTCACTCATGCATCATGTTCAGTGATTATTCTTGTTGATATATTATGTTGTATTAGTTTCATATGCCTTAGTACTTGCTTAACCGTCGTGTTAACAGTGTGACCCTTGGTATTGCAGGTCCAGAACCGGTCTCAAAGCGGACACTGACGTGCCCCCGGAGGGTACCCCAACGGTACCTTGGGGTGTAGACGAGTGGACAGATGGCAACGTCTATTACTAGCCATCTTACGGAACGCGTGTATTCCTGGGATGTTATGCTTGGACCTTTTGTATCACACTCTTAAGTAGTATTCTTAGAATGTACTTAAAAGACTTTAATATTATTGTATGTATATATGTTTACTTATGAAGGTTAACAGACTATGAACTTCATGTGCTCTTGATAATTACTGAGTATTTCGTAGGATTTTGCCTATGATAAGTTATGTTTGTACGTGTGTCAGCATACCTCACACGTTCCTGTGGAATCTCCCTTGTAGGAATTCGTGCATAATTCTTCAGGGCATGGATTTCTACGGGATTACGTATCCACGCCCTGGGGGCCCACTCAAATCCCCAAATTCCTGGAATTGGGGCGTGACACCTTGACCCATCGTATGGTTCTCGTACGTAAGATTTGCTCTCTTGTTCCAATAAGACAGAGCAGATGCTCAACATATGTCGCATTTGGCTGTATCTGCACATCATCATACCGAATGACATGGGTAGGGTCTCGGATATACTTGCGAAGCATCGACACATGGAAGTCGTCATGTACGCCAGAGAACTCCACTGGAAGAGCCAACCTGTATGCCAAATCACCGATCCTACTCTTGATCTCGAACAGCCCAACATATCTTAGAACTAACTTACCCTTTTGGCTGAAACGTATAGTACCTTTCATCAGCAAGACCTTCAGAAAAATCCAATCTCCAACTTGAAACTCCACAGCTCTTTTGCGAGTATCTGCATAACTTTTCTGTCTCGACCGAGGAACCTTCAAATTCTCAATTGCTTTCGGTACTTTCTCAGTAGTTTCGGCGATAATCGTCGGTCCGTGAAAACTTTGAATTCCAACTTCTTCCCAGCATACCGGACTCTGACATTTACAGCCATACAACTCTTCATACGAGGCCATCCTAATACTCTCATGGAAACTGTTATTATAAGCAAATTCACACAATGAGAGATGTGTATCCCATTCCTTCTCAAAGCTTAACACACTAGCTCGTAGCATGTCTTCCAAGGTCTAAATTGTCCATTCAGATTGCCCATCCGCCTGCGGGTGATATGCTGTGCTAAAACTCAACTTGGTACCCATAATGTTGTGAAAAGCCTTCTAGAAAGATGCTACAAAGCGGCTATCTTCATCAGACATGATAGACACAGGCATACTATGTAGTCTTATAATCTCATCAATGAACTTCTTAGCCATTTCTAAAAAGGTCATACCCTTCTTGAATGGAATGAAATGGGCTTACTTCATTAATCGATTTACTATCACCCAAATGGCGTTATTCTTCTTACTCGTTGAAAGTAAACCGGAAACAAAATCCATGGTAATATGTTCCCATTTCTACTACAATATATGTAATGGGTGTAAGGATCCTGGAGGCCTCTGATGATCTGTTTTCACCTTTTCACACGTCAAGCACCGAGCAATGAACCCTGCGATTTCTCTTTTCATGTTATTCCACGAAAACCGGTCTTTTAAAGTTTGGTACATCTTTGTACTTCCAGGGTGCATCGCATATTGACCATAGTGTGCCTCTGTCATCAAGTTCTCCTTCAAGATATCAATTGCTGGCACGCACAATCTGTTCCAAAAATATAGTAGACCATCCTCTAGTCGGAAGTCAGGTCAAGCTCCGATATGGTCTCGAATTCGCTTCAAAGTCAAATCTTTAAATTGCCGGTCCTTAATTTGTTGAATCACTTCTAGCTGGAAAACCAAAGTACTTGCCAACATCGCGTAGTCATCCAATAATCTCACTTCGACAGGTTTACCATGTAGAAAGAAATGAAAACTATCTAAAGCAGTGAGAGTCTTTAACTTCTTACTCAGTGCATCTGCCATCACATTTCCTTTCCCTCGATGATAATTGATAGGAAAGTCATAATCCTTGAAAAATTCAAGCCATCTATGTTGCCTTATGTTTAAATCATGCTGCGTGAACAAATATTGTAAACTGTGATGATCTGAATGTAGCTCAAAATTTACGCCATATAGATAATGCCGCCAAAGCTTCAAAGTAAACATGATAGCTGCCAGTTCCAAGTCATGTGTGCCATAGTTCTTCTCATGATCTCGGAGTTGTCTCGATCCATAAGCAATTACCTTACTATGTTGCATCAAGACACACCCTAATCCGACTCTAAAAACATCAGAATAAATCACGAATCCTTCACCACCATTTGGTAGAGTCAATACTAGAGCAGTAGTTAACTTATCCTTCAAGGTTTGAAAACTAGCTTCACACTCCTCAGTCCAATTAAAAGACATATTCTGCCGAGTTAACTTAGTAAAAGGCAAGGATATCTTAGCAAAGTCTTGAACAAATCTTCGGTAGCACCCTACAAGTCCAAGAAAACTTTTAACCTCTGTCACAGACTTTGGGCTGGGCCAATTGACAACTGCCTCCACCTTTGCTGGATCAACTGCCAATCATTCTTATGAAATGATATGACTAAGAAATGCCACCTGCTCAAGCCAAAATTCACATTTCGACAGCTTGGCATAGAGTCGATGTTCTCTTAACAATTGTAAGGCTTTCCTCAAATGATATGTATGCTCCTCTACTGTCTTAGAGTACACCAAATGTCATCGATGAACACAACAATGAACTGATCCACGAAAGGAGCAAAAATCTGATTCATCAAAGCTATAAAAGCAGCAGGTGCATTGGTTAATCTGACTTGCATCACGAGAAATTCATAATGACCATATCTTATTCTGAAGGTAGTTTTGAGAATGTCATCTTCCTTTACCCTTAACTGGTGATACCCAAACCTCAAATCAATCTTTGAAAAATACGCGGCGCCTTGAAGTTGATCAAATAATTTGTCAATACACGTCAAGGGATACTTATTCTTTATTATCACCTTATTCAATTGCCGGTAGTCAATACACATCCGAAAAGTGCCATCTTTCTTTTTAACAAACAACACCGGAGCTCCCCAAGGTGATGCACTCGGGCGTATAAAGCCTTATCCAAGAGATTCTACAATTGCTTCTTCAATTCCAACAATTCTGCTGGGGCCATACAATAGGGAGCTTTGCAAATCGGCTCTGTGCCTGGTACAAGATCAATAGCGCATTCTACTCCTCGCACAAGAGGTAACTTAAGCACTTCGTCAGGAAAGACATCCAGAAATTCACCCACTACCGGACTATCTCTGAGTTGCTTCAGATCCTTTTTCTCGAAGATAAAGGCAAGAAAGCCTTCACACCCCTTCCGTATCATGCAATCCGCCTTGTATGCGGAGATAACACACCTAGGGCATTTCTGCTAACTGCCCTCGAAACGGAGCTTATTGCCTAGTTCCAAGTAAATCGTCCTGCTGTAACAATTCACAAAGGCATGATATCTCACGAGCCAATCCATTCCAAGGATCACGTCGGAGTCTAACATCGACAGCAGAATTAGGTCAACTGGAAGTTGATGCCTTTCGATCTGTACATCGCATTGGAGGTAGTAGACACTACACTCCACCCTTTTGCCAACAAGAGTGGACACCATCAACACATATGGTAGCGGCTTAGGCGGCTGCCATAACTACTCAGCAAACTGAGGTGTTATGTACGAATGCGTAGACTCCGAATCAAACAAAGCTAGAGCTTCTGCTTGAGCAATCAAAATTGTACCTTCCACCACATTCGCCTCCTTCGCGCTCTCATGGGTAGCAGCATAAGCACAAGCGGTCTGGCGAGTCGACTTCTGGCCTTGCGGGATTGTGGTGATCTGTTTGGAGCTGTTGAAGTAGTTGGTCTGGATTGTTGGGGTTAGGAAGACTTGTACCTCGGATATTTGATCATCAAAGGTCCATGAAGCCACAAATGAAACAAGCTCCTCTCTTTCTCCAACATTGCTCTGTCTTGTAGCCTTTCCCACAATGCTCACAAGTCACACCGGCTGAACTAGAGGTACCTTACATGCTTTTCATCTTCTTCTGTGCTTGCCCCTTTACACTAAATGGCGCATGTCTCTTGGAGTTAGTAGCTCTTTTTTTTTTAAGGTTGGTCTCACAGTATAGGCTCTGTCAACTACATCGTCGAAGGTAGCTGGCCTTTGGAAGGCTGTCACATGGTTCTTGTATCTCGGATTCAAACCATTGATGAAGCACTTTACTTTCTTTTCTTCAGTGTTAACCATGTCCTCCGCAAAATGCGATAGCTGCGTGAACCTATGCACATATTCGGCTACTATCATTTGCTGCTGCTGCAAGGCTAAGAACTCTACTTCCTTGGCCCTCTGTATATGAGCTGGAATAAACTTTCTCCTGAATTGCTTTTTGAATGTCTCCCAAACCGTTGCACCCAGCATATCCTTATAGGATTCCTTCACACTTTTCCACTAGGTCTTTGCTACATCGCGAAACATGGAAGCGGTGAGTATGACTTTCTGTTTGTTAGTGCACACAACGGTATCAAACAAATCCTTTGTTTGCTCTAACCATTGATCTACTTTCAATGCATCTTCGTTCCCAAAGAATTCGGTGGCTCCGCGTTTCCGAAACTTGTCATAGAGCGCGTTAGGATCGCTTTCCTTTGGTTGGAAAACCACCATTGCGCCACGTGGGGTGGGACTGACACTTGGCTTTGCCGATCCACGATGGATGCTACTTGTGCTTGTAGTGAATGAACTGCTTGCAACATCATGAGGAATCGATTGTCCGCGTTATGTGGTTGTTGTGGAGGTGCAGATCCACTCTCATTATCTCCATGATTGTTATTGGTACCTGATCCAAATGCCATATCCTGCAAAATGTAAGAGGGTTAATACTTAAACATAAGGCGTCCCCACTACATGCCCCCAACAAAGCAAACTATCAGACTCTAGCATCAAGTATTTGATAACATTCCTCACCATGTTCCTATATGTCTATATGCTTCTCGTCTAGAGCAAGCAATGCTCTAACCATACAATACATATGTTACAACCCAAGCCCAAGTAATTGAGGATTAAGGTTAAACTTAATCAGTGACACATATATTCCCGTGCGCCCACACTTAGACCCCATCTAAATGCATACGCAGAAGGGAAGATCACATGTGCATATTACAATATACGCGGAAGTTATAAGTATCATTGCATAACAGAAGGAGATAAACTAAAGCAAAATAATATCTACAAAAGATTACATGAATTACCGGATCTATAAGGGTGAACCAAAATACAAAATGTAAAGACCCATTATCGCCAAGTTACAAAATCAATCATATCCCACACCAAAGAAAACTTAAATGCATGTCATGTCGCTCTCCGGCGGAGTAATTACGTCCACTCCGCTAACCCTGACGGGGTATCTACGGTCTCCTCTAGAGTCCGGCTGATCGACAAGGCGTCGGAAGTGGGATTTGAGCCTGTAACACTAAAGACAATTCATGAATACAACGATTCAACAAAGCATAAGCAACAATAAATTAACATATGTTGCATCTAGCAGAATAAGGAACAACTGATAATTCATAGAGCTCTAAGGTCGTATCCTAGGCAAGTTGTGTAAGTAATAAAGCATGCCGTAAGAATCAAGGTATACATGTCATGTACTTGATTATGTGGTTACTAAATTTGCCATATCCTCCCTCTAGGGATCTTTACATACTGAAAATACCATTGACCGGGCTAGGGTACAAATGGGTCTCGGGTTCCTGGGGTATGAAAGCCCCAAGACATAAACACATTGCAGCGGTATCATACATACTACGCCCAAGTCAACCCCGCCGGATATCCTAAGGTTGAGGCTAAGTAGTGCCTGATCATATTAAATCAATCATATACTTGAACTTGAGTAACACGTGCATATTAGATAGGGGAATATGACAGTACGTTCAACTCATACAATACTCAAGTTAATAGCAATAACTAAACATATCAAACAATATTGAATGTATACACTATTCAATCCATACATAAGAGTGGAGGACAATAGTCGTCATTCAATATGCCATGCAATCAATTTGCTAGAATCAAGATACTTTACTAGCCAATCCTAATCTAGTCATCCAGTATTTCTAACCGTGCATGATGATATAGTTTTAAGTTATCCGATACACAGTTGTCTCTCATGAGTGTTGTATTGTGTCAGTGGAGTATATCGAAGTCCCTTAAACCAACACCCATAGGGAGGTGCTTAACGACTAGACAACACACATGAATGAGTTACAGCCCTCAAGACCATTCATATGATTCTTATATTTCATTGGGTAAGTTAAGGTTGCTTATATTCTAGCTCAAAGGGGCTACAAGGTCTCTTCAACACCTACCTTTCTTACTTTTCCTTAATACCTACTGGGTTCATGGCTTAGCCGTGGGTGACCTACGGCTTAGCCATAGGTATCTTACGGCTTAACTATATTATGCACTACGACTTAGCTGAGGTTCCCCAGACTGTTCATCCGCATTTTCGGCGAGTCACGGCTAACCCGTGTTTCCTCTTACGGCTTGACCGTGGTTATTCTATGACTCATCCACGGTTTGGGTATGGCTTAGTCGTAGCACACCTTACGGCTTAGTCATGACTAGATCGTAGAAGGTTCTCTCAATTTTTCGCTCTCTGGAAATTAAGCCGTAGAATGGCCTACGATTGGGTCACGGCTATCCTACAACTTAGCCGTAGTCTGACCGTAGAGTAAAGTCGGGTTTTGCAGCTTTCTGGAAAGTGAGCTGTGCAGTTATACGGCTTAGCCGTAAGTTGCACAGGGTTACGTTTTGAACCTATTACAAATAAAACTGTCTTTGCACAAAGAGGAAACAACAAGCATAAATATGGAGAATTAGACACAATTGGGCTGTAAACCACAAACCACATGCAAGCTTAGGACATTATTCACGACCAATCATGTATCAATATGTGTTCATCTAAATCGTGTTTATACTTGCCTCAAATGAGCTGTATTAAGTTAAGAGCTGTCCTTTGGCTCAAATTTGAACTTTACATGCTGTTCTAATACCCATGCATGAAAAAAGAAGGGAGAAGTGAGTGCATGTAGTGGAGAGTGAAAAGAATTCAAGTTGACCACGAACCCAACTCTTACCTCAACACACACAAGAAGATGTAAGATAAGTGCACCAAAATCCCCTTTTTCTTAGCTTTGATCATGGAGAATAAGAGAGAAGGAAAAGAAGAAATGAAGGAAGGAAGAAGAAAGAAACCACATTGAGAGATGAGGAGAGGTCGGTGCATGTATCTTCTTAAAAAAGATAAGGTTAATGAAAAATTATAAAAAAGACCAAAAGTGCAATAAAATTACAGTTTAAGTCAAATAACGATCCAACGGAAGCAAATGACGTCATTTACATGCGAATTAGTTACGGAAATTGACAATTTTGACGAAAAACACATGATGACACTAAGATGATGCATGAATAACGAAAGCTTATAAAATCTAAAATTACGAAAAAAGGCTTATGTCTACCTAATCTAGGTTAAACTCAATCCAACTACCTATCCATGACCAGGATCGAAACAAAAACAAAATCAAAACATATACAACAACTAATTCGCTATTAATTAATCGCTAAACCAGATTAAGTTGGGTCGAAGTGTTATACCTGTCCATTTAGGATATAATGAAATAGAAAATAAGGACTTATGTAATATCCTCTGGGGATATCTTATTTTCCTCTTTGATGGCATCACCAAGCTTTTTCAAGTGTGTAGAGATCGATTTGATACTAACAATCATTAAAAAAAACACAACTTTGGGTTTTTAATATCCAATTACAAACTATAATGAAGAATTAACTATTTAAAAGTTAAAATGTCAGATTCTTAACTTAAGAATTAGAACTTTTGGTTTTATCAAGACTTCAGGTTTGAGTTAGAACGTTAGGTTCTTAACCTATGAATCAAAATTTCTAGTTTTGTTAATGATTTAGGCATAAATCAAAACTTCTAGTTCCATCAAAACTTCTGGTTTGAATCAAAACTTTTGGTTCCATCAAATCTTCCAGTTTGAATAAGAACTTCTGATTCTGTCAAGACTTTAGGCTTGAGTCAGAAGTTCTGGTTCTGATTAAAGCTTTAGGTTTGAATCATAACTTCTAGTTCTGTTAAGGCTTTAGACTTGGGTCAGAATTTCTGGTTTTAGATTAGAATAACTTACGAATTTCTGGGTCTATATTAGAACTTCTGGTTCTAGAGTAAATAATGTACAGAACTTCAGGTGCGGGTTATTTACTCCATATAAAACTTCTAGTTCTAAATATCATATGGAACTTTGGGTTCTAATTACTTATATATAAGACTTTTGGTTCTATTTATAATCCATAATTTGTTATTCTATCATGATCTCCTTTCAATAAGAGAAAATGAATCATTCATTACTCTTTCACCTGGCTAGTCCCATATACACTAGGTTAATGCTCGTCCACTCGCAATTGGAATTGGTACCCAGGTATATGGCATTGCCCATACCTATTAAGAAGTCTATATATTTATAATAAATTTAAACTCATATACTAAATCATAAATAAATAAATTTAGATTTGTTTGCCATAAATTCATCAATAAAAGCGAATTAATAAATTAGAATTGAATATAATCCATATATAATCAAAATATTCATCATAGGGTCTATATCAAATTGATAGGTGACTTATATCTTAGAGGTGCATAATATAAAATTGATAGGTGAATCTTAGAATTAAAATCAATGACGGGTTTTCTGATATTTCTAGAATCTAACTCACCCAATATTACATAAGTAGTTGATGGATTCGGATGACGAGACTCCGTCACGCAGCCGGAGATCTATGTGCGTTCCAGTGATGGAAAGCTCCGTGGATCCCTTCGCCTCTTGTCTTTTCTATGGGAATGGAGAGAATAATAATTATTTATATCCTAGGGCTCCCTTATCCTTATATAGACAAGTTTCAAAGAATCACACTTACTAGAGACATCTTCCACCAGAAGCCTACATCCACTGATCCTATTAGGAGTTTTATTATGGGGCCCAGATCAAGTCTTACACTAAAGTGCGATTGTAATCTCTATTGGCATCTGCCCTGCTTGATCTGACGTGGGACCTGTGGCATGCGGGCCACACTATTTCCTATAGTAGTAGTATCAATAATAATAATATTTATATTATTATAAATCATTCTTAAAAGATTGATTAGATCCATATCATATGTTCCTAGGGAAAGTAGTGTTGAAAAGGGGTTGCAATAATTACTACAACTTAACGTTTAACAAATAGATATAATCAGCACATTTAATCATAGCTTATGTTTGGCATAAACAGTGAACCAAACAACCTAACAACAAAATCCGAATGGCATTGGAATCAACAAGTATTATAGTTTGGAGATAATATAGCTTTACATTAAGTTGTGAAATTCAAAATCACCCAAGACTCAGACCATTCAAATATTCTCCACAAGTTTATCATCACGTACTGGTGCGCATAACACAACCCCGATAAATAAATATTAGAATTTAAAACCAGCAATTTCTATACTAAAATAATTATAATAATTGGCATCATCAGATCTTTTGAGATGTCAAACAATTTCACTCATGCCTGACTTACAAGAAACATCTGGATGATGGGCCTCACTAGTCCTATCTTTAGGCAATGTTAAGTCCATCACGTTATCCTACTATATATACATCCTAAAGGTCTTCGTGGGCTCTTAAATGTAAATATGAACAACATGGACCAATTTGTAAATTTCATAAACCATTATATATATATTGCAAGTTGACAGAACCCACACGTTTCCCGCGTCAAAGAAGGGTACCACCAGGACTGATTTGAGGAGATCACACTGTGCGATCCAATGGTCAAAACCACATGGGACAACCACCCCTGGGGTCACCCTGGGGTCTACAAGTAGATGTGGGGAACTGATTTCCGATCAGGTGGGGACACATGGATCCCAACACTAACTAACCATAGCTGTATTTGACGAGTCCTGGCTAGAAAACTAAATACTAAAAGGAGGAATAGAAAATGCTACTTGACGATCCTAGAAACAGTGATATATGGGTTTTTCTTGATTTCTCGGTATTAAAAAGGGGTTTCAACTCAACCAAGAGCTGCCATGGTCGACGGATACTGTGGCAGAAGACAAACCTGAAAACAACAGTCCACCAGATGACTAACTATATCCAAGTCTCCTCATAGAATAGAGAAATAAAAGATATTAGGGAAAAGAAACTAGAAAGTCATAACCACACACAAGTATATTGAGAAGTGCAAACTTATAAATTAAAACTTATGAAGAACAAGAAGAAAAGAGCCTCATGCTGATAACGTATTGAAAAATAAGAGAGAATTAGAGAGAGAAGAATATAGAGGAACGGAGAGAGATATTATTGAGAGTTGTGAGTACTGAGTAAGGGGGAGGAGGATCTTATTTATAAAATAAGACTTAGAGGTTTTCAAGATTTGGGTGGGGCCCTCTTCTTTACAAAAATCAGCCCTATCTAAACATCATAAACCTATCATTCAAGGCTGACAAGTCCAATCAAGATGGGTGTACATTGATCCAATAGTATTGTCCTTTTTGAATTTGTGCAAACTTAAGGAGTGTGTAAAATTCAAGATAGGTATATGTCTGTGGTCTAGTTGAATGGACCTTCAGGTGGTCCCATTCAACAAAGTTCTACTCAAAATAGGAGTCCTACTATCATTAGGACTCTTGTCTAGAATCCACTTTCAAGCTCAGAAGATCATCTTGGGACCCGCAATGAAGATTTAAGATCAAAAGAAAAAGAAACAATGAAGAAAGAAGATTAATTCAAGCAAGTGGACCCCATAAAAATACACATGTGGGAGGTCACACACGTCGCATGGCCAGAGGGGGGTCTACTTACCTTGTTCAAGTTGTTCCTATAGATAATTCCACGAAAGTTTAGGAAACTTGCCAAGAAATTGCCTAAATTGAAGAATTATTGAGCAAAGAGGAGACTAGCATCCACAAGCCACACACCCTAGAGGATGTCCTACACTCCTTGTTCTCATTGAAAAGAATTCTAGAAGATTCAAGAAAACTTCCTCTCATTATCCAAAGAAGTTCAATGCATACAAGGAGATTGAATAATTTTCCAAGTAAAGATAAGAGATTGTGTAAGAAAAGCAAGAGCACCCACTCATCCCCATGGGACATCCATCTCCTCTCTCTTTCAATGAGATTGAGTCACATTCAACCCCTTACAACTCTTTCAATCACCTTTTGAAAAATTCCAAAAAAGAGAAGAGTTGTAGAACAACAAGGATGAAGTGTGCAAAAGACAAGTGGATAAGGACTCCACCATGATCTCACGGACATCAAAGCTTCGCTCATCCAAGGCATGGGGCGGCAAACAACAATCATAGGCCCTACCTCTTACAATTGAAGATTTTTGAAGACTTTGATGGTCCCACTATGTGCACATGCTTTCTTTCACTTGTGGGCCCAATTCCTTGGCATTCTTACCTCAAATTAAAATTCAAGAGAGGATATGCAAGAGGTTTTTAGAAACAAGACTCTCCCTCATCTTATCTCAATTCCATTCAAGCTAAGAGGCTAAGCAAGATCTCTCCTTATTGAGATATGACTCAACCTCTCAAAGAGTCCAAGAGAGAGAACAAAAGGGCTCAAAAAACTATAAAACCCCTCCCCCGTTGGGCATCCACTCTCATGGAAGAACTCCACTCTAAACTTCACCACTTCAAAGCCATCTCCCTCCCTTTCAAGTCCTCTAAAAGAAATTTTGTTTGTTGGCTAAATTCATAGATTGGATAAAATTCAATTCTTAGTCGAAGTTATGCTTTTATTTGTTTTTATACTAGGAGTTTGAAAAGGCAACAGAGTCTTAAAAGAGTTGAAACAAAGAAAATTTGGAAAATCAAAGAACTACTCAATCGATCGAGCAAAGATCCGATCGATCGAATTAAAGGCAGTGGCTCAATTCAATCGATCGGACCTGCGTGGAAAATTCCACCAACTTGCAAATTTCTATTCTGATTTTAGTGAGTCTTTTTTGTTTGATGCCAATTCCTTTCCTAGTTGGAATCTACTTATGAGGCACAATTTGGGGATACAAAAAGGGTCCTCTCTCAACCCTAAGGTATGGAACATAAATTTCATTGTTCTAAATAGATATTACTTATCGAAGATCATCTTCTTTAGAGTTTTTCCATGGAAAGTTAAAGGGCTGAAGATTTGCTTTAGAAATCCCTATCTTTTATATCTCTTTGTAGAAGATCGCCTTCTAAGCATAGAAGATTATTTTAGAGAGTCAAGTACAACATTTAGAAGGCATCTAAGTGCTTGGATTTATAATAGAGGACAGCAGGAAATCGTTGATGCGAAGTGCTGTGCAATGAGAATCATAAGTCCTTAAGTTGCGTGAGAACTAGATAAGAGTTGTGAATATATCTCTTGTAACTGTGGTATGATTCATTGTGCTTGATTTTCGATAGTGATTTTTTCTAGGTTTAGGTTTCCATGTAAAAATCGTGTCTTCATGTGGTGTGTGCTTTTATTTGATTTAATTCCATTGCATAGTTGATTGTTTGCACACAAGTATTGAAATTGATTACGTTAAACCATTCTAGAAGACTCTTCCAATTCCAAAACCTTCATCCTCTCCACCCTCTCTCTCTAAGGAGGCTCCCTTAAGCACCACCACAACCTTTGGATGCTCATCTAGAAAAGAAGATTTCTTTCATCCTAGTATATAGTTTGTTTCTAAGTTCTTTATTTTCATGTAAACTACACTCATATTAGTAAAGATTGTGATCGCACAAGAAACGTTATATGAGATGCAGCAGAATCAAGTCCAACATTCATACACTTCAAGTGTTAAGAAGAATGGGAAAAATAATTACAGTTCATCATTATTTCCCCTTTGTTTACATGGGTTCAAACGCTCTAACCGTGGGGACGCAGGTTATTTATAAGTTTTGAAAAATTACAACCCCTCCCTCTGGTCTCAGATGTAATCCAAACTTAAAAATTATAAGAAAATACATGAAAAAGTGCTTGAAAGTGTAAAAAAAAAAAATAGAATGCAGGAAATGGGTGACTGTGGCCTACGGTCACTGACAAACAGTGGCTTAATTTTGGACACTGTTTGTCCCTATTTCTTCTCTATTTTGCTTCTGTAATGCCATCAGAGTGCTAGAGTTTATGTTATTCTACTTTTGGATTATTGAATGACCACTAAGAGTGCTTAATTTGACCGTAGAATTGACTAAAACTTTTGGTAATCATCACTTTTTGGAGACGGATTATTTTTATACAAATCCAGAAATGGTGCTTTATACAAGCAAATTGAAGCCAGAGTTGTGTTATTCTGAACTTATAATTTTTAAGGAATAGAATGAAGCCTAAAGAGGCTTGTTCATAACTTCCAAGAGGGCCTTAAACCCTCCTAAGTGAGAAAACCAAAGGAATCCACTTTCATCCTTTGTATGCTTGATGGCCCTTGTATCCATATTCTCTAAGTAATATGCATGCTTCTTCTCCTTCTCTGAACCATTTCTCACCTTAAGTTAGTGAGAAGGAGAAGAAGAAGTGGACTTGTAGTGCTTGAGGAGCCTTGTGAATTTTGTTGGAACTTGCTTGAACTTGTTTGGAACCTTTTAAATTTGCTTGGAACCCCCTCCAAAATACCAAGACTTGCTTTTTATAGTCTCTAGAGGTGGTTTAGGGAGTTGTGGGAGGTTGGAGTTCAAAATAAAATGAAGAAAATAGCTAAAAACTACCGGGAATAGCTTCACAGGTGTTTGTGACCATGGCTGCGGTCACTGACAAGTCCAATTTTGGGGTCTTTACATATGTGACCTGTTTTCACATATTTGAGACCCAAACGATGTCCGATCTTCATGAAACTTGGAGAGATGCTTTTTAACACTATTTGGAGTGTGTCATAAAAATCTCAAATTTTTTTGACCTTCTGATGTTGGTCAAGGCCCCTATTGACTTTTCATGAAAGTGGGCCCTTGTTTCAGTTGTTTGAGGCCCAAATGACATCGGATTGATTTGAAACTTGGAGGGACTGTTGTTAGGAGCATCTTAAAGTTTTCATAAAAATTTCATTTAATTTGGATTTGTGAAAGAAAGATTTCAAGCAGTGACCCGCTTGTTGCATGTTCTAAGTCAATGTTCTCTTGTATTGCAAGCAGTTTGCGTGTTTTCTACCCCAATGATGTTTAATTGATTTGAAACTTTGAAGAATTAACTTTGAACATATTTTGAGTCTTTGAACAAAATTTCATCAACTTTGTCCTCCTATAAGTAGGATTTTTAGTCAGTGACCCCCGTCATTGCTTAGGGGTCACGAACTCCTAACTAACATGTAGTTAAAGTATGGTCAAACGAAGTCCCCTTGGTTCGAAAATTTATAGAACCACTTCGAATATAACTTGAGCTTTATGCCCAAATTTCATCAACTTCAGTCGCATGGAAGCAGGACTTTGGTTAGTTACCCTATGGTTTTGTGGTCATTGACCCAAAGTTGACATGTATGTTGACTTTGGGTCAAATGACATCCACTTGACCTGAAATTTTGTAAAGCTACTCCTGAATGCAATTTGAGTTTTTTTCTAAATTTTTAGCCGATTTGATTTTCATGAGGTGTCACTTTGCATAGTAACCCCATAGAGCTTGGTAGACTACCATCTGAACTGAGTTTAGGTTCAAATGATGTCCAAATGTTCTGAAACATTGATAAATAGTCTTTAAGTGTATTTGAAGGCATTCTCTTGAGTTTTAGCTTCCTTCAACGTGTAGAAGTGTTAATTTCCACAACGACCCCCAATGAGCTGGTAGACAGTCATTGAAGCTTGAGTTTGGGCTGAAATGAAATTCAAATGCTTTGAACCTTTAAGCATCATTCCTATGCATGTTTTGGAGTTTTGATGTAATTTTTAGCCACTTTGATAACCCAAAAACTTGAATGTGTTTGGTGACCTTTGGGTTTTGAGTCAATAAACCTCAAAGTTGGTGTTTGGTGAGTTGAGTGACCAAATGAAGTCCATTAATTTTTGAAATTTGAACTGCTGCACCCTGAGCTCATCGAAGTCTTTTGAGTAAGTTACATCAGTTCCAAACATCTGAATGCAATAATTGAGCTGGCATTCCACAATCCTAGGGTTTATGTGCCCTTTGACTTAGAATTTGCATGTAATGTATTCATTGCAACATTTGTGATATTTATTGGTCAACAAGTGCCCCCTCGAGGTGTAATAATTAGAGTATAACAATCATTGTGCCTCAAAATAGCCAATCTGTATGAATGATGAATGGCTTGATGAAAATGCGGTTTTGTCATGGTAGGTTGTAAACCTATACTTGAAATTTTGGTCAAGAATAAGGAAAGGTTTGATGATGGAATTCGATAAAAACATAAGGAATCTTATTTTCTTTCCCCCATTTTCACAAATATCAAAAGTAGCATCTCTGTAGTGATTGTGGGGAACACCAACAAAAAGAATCCCCGAGGTATTTGGAAATTTTAGAAATTTATGAATTTGGTTTGGATTTTGGAAAATAGGTTTGTTTCTCACATGACCTATTTGTCATAGATATCAAAAGTGGCATCTCTGTGGGGATTGTGGAGAACACCCAGAAAAGAAATCCGTAAGGTTTGAAGAAAATCAAATGTTTGGTTTAAAACGGATAATGGATTTAGATTTTTATAGATTTTTGGCTCATTTTCAAAAAATCAAAGTTTATGTTTTGACTTGGCTTGACATGAGTAAGAATGAGGTGGATTTTGAAAAGATTGGCTTTGTAGGTTTTCTATTCAAAACAATTTGAGATGATGGCTTACAATCAGGTTTGACCCAAGATAAATTTGAAATTTGGATTGGTAAAGAAAAAATTTTTTTTTCTATCTTTCCCTTCATTTTTTTTAACAGAAGTACCCCAAGTGGGCTCACTCTGTTGTGGGAAAACATTTTTTGTTTTGGGCAAAATACCCAAAGTGGATTCACCATGTTTTCATTTTTCATTCTTTTTCTTTTTTTTTTTTTGGTAAAAAGATGTCCAAAGTGGGTTCACCATGTTGTGGGAATTTGAATAATCACATTTGAGAATAGGCCACTAAGTACTGCGTCCCACTGCTCAAAATCACAGCGACCATGAGAAAGTAGTACAGTGCTTTGGTGGACTTGGCCAAGCCATGGACCCGATCACTTTACCAAAGCTGTGCCTTTGGGAAAAAGGTTGAAGGCATTAGTGAACATGAGCTTAAGAGGAACAGTGGTGTCTGTGAGCAAGAGAACCTAGGCCACCAAGCTGTGGACCCCTCTACTTTAAAACACGCAGCATCCATGGATGAAGTGACCAGCAACATTGACCATGAGCCTTGGGTAGAGCTAAGAGGATTTGTCAGCAAAGCTGTGGACCCTACTGCTTAAGACAGCAGTTAGTGAGAAGAAAAGAAAAGATGAAAAAAAAAAAAAAAAAGAGACGGTGACCATGGAATGAGCGGCATATAAAGCTCCTGCCTTCCTTCTTTTTTCACTCTGTTGTTTCGAATTGTCTTGGTTAAGAGCACCAATAGCTTCCACCAACCGTCTTCTTCGAGTCCTCAAGTGGATTTCGAGTTTTCTTCTTCTCCCAAGCACAAGCCATGGCTGGTGAGTTTCCTGCACTTCATCTTGTTCAAGTTCTATCCATGGCCGAATGTTGTTTGTTTGTTTGTTTTTTTTTTTTCCAGTTTGTTGTTCATTTTGATGGGCAATACTACCCATTGCAATTTGCCTCCTGCTTGAGTTAGTATCAAAACGTGAACTCCAAATGTTGAGGGTTGCTCGCAGTTTGGGGAATATTGTGCGTGATGAATTGGAGTTGGGGGGCTCAGCCTTTCTTGTCTTGATTTTTTTCTTTCTTTGCCTCTAACCTGTTGTTGATGTGGGATTCATGCTTGAGTAGTCTATTGTTGGGATTTTCTCCATGTTGGGCGTTGTCCAAGCAAATGCCACGGTCATGGCCAATGTGGTCCATGCAAGTCCCACGATCACGACTTGTTTAATGCAATGCTTGACTTGATGAATCCCTTTTGATGCATGATGATGCTCTGAGCTTAACCCTTTTTGTGTAGAATGAGGTGAAGTTCTCGCCATGACTACACAGCGGGCAAATCCACTGCCAATTGCAACACTGCCATGTAGGTTCACAGTCAGCAACCTGTTTGATGAAATGCCACCTCTTTTTTATTTTTTATTTTTTGTTTGTTTGTTATTGTTGTTCAAGCTCTGGTGCTTGACTCAACTAGCTCATTTTGACTCAAAATGGCTTCTTGAACTCCACTCTTGTGTAGAATGTGGCAAAGCTTTGCCAAGTTCAAGTAGTCGCAAAGCCATCCACGGTCAGCAGCCATCTTTGTCTGAGGAATTCCCATGGTCACAACCTCGAGTGACCTCCTTCTTTTTCTCCTTTTTTTTTTTTCAAGCTCAAGATATGATTAAGCAGAGAAACCTTGGAACCTCACCATGCCCAAGCACTGTTTGGGCATACCCACAGTGATAGCCACGATCACAACTGAATGAATTGAATTTGGGGAAAAAATTGTCTTCTTTCCCTTGATTTGGAAAACCATAATTGTTCAAGGTGAAATGCATAAACTTGTCTGAAATCATTTGAATAACAAACTTTATGCCTTTGGTAAAACATTAGGTTTCACTCTCTCACTGTTGGACTCAGTGCAGGCACACCTACCCATTCTGTTCTGAGCACACACCTAACTTTTACAGACTGTGAGAACTGTAGGGGGTTGAGGAATGACATCCACTTGATCCTTGGCATAATGTAAGATTCAAGTTTGGTCACCACGGCCTCTTTGGGAATTACAGGGGATTATTTTGTAGCAGTTTGCCTAGTCACTAGCATGATGTGAACACAGACTTAGCCACCGTGGCTTCTATGGGGATACTTTCATAGTCAACAAACTGAATAGCCACAAGGCGTATTTCTTTTGCTTTTGATGAGAAGGTTACTCCCCTTAAATCTCAATAATCATGAGAAGTATAAATCACCCAAATCTGAGCAGCTGGTTAATGAAACCGATAAAGATAGGGTTAACCTCTGGTTGAGTGGTCACACGTAACTTTGAATACGATCTTTTTGCATTGTCTTTCTCAACCACATCAAATATGAGCGGTTCATTAAAGAAACCGATTGAGATAGGGTTATCCTCTAGTTGAGTGGTCACATGTAGCTTTAAATATGATCACCAATGAACTTTTTATATCGTCTTTGTCAACCATAACTTCCAAGGCTAATTCACCCTTGTCCGTTCCGATTCCAACCCGAAATGCACTTTTCCTAGCCAATTTGAGTGATGCTAATAAACACAGTATCACCTCTTGATCATTGATAATGATTGACGCTCTTATTTTGAAACTAACTTTGCATAGCAATATTTCCTTCATTAGCCCGACGTTTACTGGGAAGAGTATGTTTTTGAACTCCCATAAGAATGTCTAATAGTCCCATCATAGATATCCATCATGTGGAACTTTGGTTGCGGGACTTGTTAGAGATCCGTCTTAGGAATGTTGAGATCTTTTGGTCAACTTCAAATTTGAATATGGAGAGTAAAACAGTCTACAATAGTTGCAAGTAAGTCTAATGAAACCACGGGAAATGATGGGAGATGGTTGCCATTAGACTGATAGCATTTTACTTTTGTCTCCAGTGCTTTAAATTGACGTTGCTTTTTGTTGAAAACATGCCAAATACCTTCATGTGTTGTACTTTCATACAGCTGAACTTGTTTATGCTTTGTGCCGACTATTATCATGTTTTGTTTTTGTTGAGCATGCATTTCTTGGATTGGATACTGCAACATTCATGCTTGAACACGAATCAAATTATCCCCATGAAGGGTCGTAAGGTACTCGAACACCTATTTAGATCGGGAGCCTCAGTTCTAAGACTTAGTGTGCCTTGATACCAATTCTTGGTCTCAGAACTAAGTATTATTTTCTCCTTTTGACCTTTTGCTAAGGGGAAATGCTGTCGAAATTTTGGTAGAATTGCATGCCTTAGTCATTTTTGTTGTTATTGATGTTCTCCTCTCTTTTTTTTTGTTTTTTTGTTTTTTTTTATTTATTTTGCAGATATGAAAGGCAAAGCACCTACGACTTCAACCTCTGGGGCATTAAAGAGCCATTCAAAGGGCAAGTCCACAAGTAATCATGATCCGAAAGATCCGAATGAAGTATTTGCCTCTACTATGAGAAACCAAAGAACCATAGCCCTAACAATGAGGAATTAGTACACATATTGGTATCTAGCCAACAACACTGTTTGGGAGAATGATGACAAAGTGAACTTTGATAAGCTCCGCTATATATTTGGGGCTGCTTCAATGGAAACCATGAAACAACCAGCCGAAAGTGTACAATACCGCTATGTAGACATGGTGGGAGTTTCTCATGAGGTGACCACCAAGCGATTCGTTAAGAGAAATCCAAGGATAATGACGATGGCTCCGTCTATCTCAGTAAGGAATGATCAATTTCCATGGATAAAGCATCATGCCCACTTCAAGACTGGTAAATTCATGCGTCGGCCTCCATATTATTTTACGGAGATTCCAAAGTCTGAGATAGGGACCACAGAACTGTGTACTCTAAATCTTGCAGTGGGTACCATGATCTCTCAGCTGACGACAATTGGGCTTGGTATCCATACTGAAGGTGGGAGTGCTTGGATGGGCGAAAGGCACCAGTCTCATGGATGGTTTAACAGCATTGGGGACTGGCAAAACTAGGTAACTTTGATCAAGCACTATTACAAAGAGGATTTGAAAGAAATCAATATCTTTGAAGCTGTCAATGGCACCACACAAAAATTGCCTTGCGAAAACAAGAACATATGCAGAGCTATTCTCAAATTGTTTTGCTCGTCAACCGGTACCTTCATTACTCCAAACATGGAGTTGGGGTTTTTTTTGTGGGAAGTGAAGAAAATATTTGGTTTGGCACCATATGGTGAGATTTATGATGAAACCATTCCACCCAATGAAGAGTTGGCTACCATGGACGATAAGTTTAAAGTTGCATATTATCTCCTCTTTGCTCTTGAAGATTCAATCCAAACAGCCAGCCGAAGTCGAGGCAAAGTTGTCCAATGGATGAGTCGGGTAAGACCATCATTAGCTCTTTCTTTTTGAATGATGGATATTGTAAATGGAAAGAGGTTATTCCCAATGAAGACCCCAAGAACGAGCCAACAATTATTTATCATGAGAAGCCGGATTTCATGCCATACATTTTTGTTAAGTATCCAGATTTGAAGAGGAAGTATTGGCTTGCTATATTTTTGGTGGTGTGATTGTCAGATGTTCTTTTTCCAACTACCGAGGGTGACCTTAGGCCTGGTTGCATATACCCTACGCTCAGAATGGCATTTGGACACAGTCTTGCCCTGGACCCTACCTTTATAGCATATATGTTAATTAAATTGAAGCTGTCTAGTTTCATTGTCAGAGAGGGGAAAACTTTCAACCCTTATTATACCGAGTAGTTGTTGTACACCTAGTTCACGTATCACTGCAATGGACTTCATTCACATAGTAGTGCAAAGGGAGCATTTACATGGAAGGTGTGTAAGCGGCAGTTATTTGATTAATACCCACACTATGACAACATTATGTCAACATTTGCATAATTTCAATTATTATGTTACCTCTCGCGACACTGTGCCAAACATTGAAGCTCCAACTTGCATGATAAATGCAGTAGAACCACCGATTGACAAAATTAGAGAGGGTGGTCATGATGTTGGCTTGTCAGATGAAAAGAAGAGTCCACCGATTGACAAAATCAGAGAGGGTGGTCGTGATGTTGGCTTGTCAGATGAAAAAAAGAGTTGGTTCTTCAGTTTGAGACCCACAGACTTGGTATATAGGAAGAATTCATATATTAACATTCAACCTTATAAACCTACCAGATTTTGCGAGCAATTTGATTTTCATCAAACCTTTGTGGGAGCACCCAGTCGCATTCAAGAAAGACCTAGTTCTATGCAAGTTGCTAGAATTGCTTGGGCATTCTATCAAGCACTTGGGACTAGGGCTTATTTTGATTATCCTCATCTTCTGCATCTTGGATACATGAGTGGCTTTACACAAAGGTATGCAAAAAGCACCACTACCATTGTGGAGATGTATATAAGCAACCCTCGCATCAAATGGCGTGCTTAAACTACTTCCAAGAAGGGAAAGAAAGCAAAAAAGGACCACTTCAACCCGGTAAACTTTGAAAATTGGTTATATGATGGAGATAAGTAGTGAATTGGCTTAGTGGCCAAGTTTGATATCTACAAAGCTCACTGCTCTTTGAGAGGTGAAAAAGACGAGGAATACTTGCCTCCTTCCAATAAAACTGCAGCAAGAATGCAACAGGCTGTGAATGAGAACTTGCAAGAGAGGGAAAGTCTTGCTGAGGCTAGGTGAGCTGGTAAAGCTATGCTAGACTTCAGGTTTGCTTCTCGTTCTGCTAGGACCAAGGCTTTAGTTGGCAAACAGACGAGAAAATTTGAAGAAAAGTAGGCCATCATGCGTGCAACCACCAATGCAAACTTTGCTCACCAAAATTTGCCAGAGTCTACTACTACTACTTCATCACCAATAGAGGCACATACAATTCCAAGTTCCGCAAAAGTAGTACAATCAGCAGAGGTAACTACCGAGTCAAGGCCACTAGTTACATTGTCAACGAAACCTCCAGCGGGTTCAATACTGCATAAGAAGCTTCGAGCAGTACATTAAAAAAGTGTAATGAGAGCTATCAATGGCAAAGGAACTTCAAGGAAGAGAAAAACTGAAAGTCCTGGAACCCATTGTTCCCAGAGGCTAAAAGCTAGTAACATCTCTTTATTTTATTTTCTTTATATGACATTATCATTTGCTTTTCTTTTTGATGTCTATATTTTGTCTTGCAACTTCATCAACTCAAACATCAAACATAAAAGGGATCTTGCAAAAGGCGGCTGAAATTGTGAAGAATATGCCTTTGATGAAGGTGACGAACGGTGGAGTGGCTTTGATACTCATGCTACAAAAGAACGAACTGGTAGTGATATTAACATCGTGTTTGATTTTAAGGACATGTTTGACTATGCGATGACACCTGAGTCTAGAGAAAAGCTATGGTGAATATGTCAAAAGAATCCATTACTGTGGAGAGATCTAGCCATGATGTAGGTGCTACCACTGCTATTGATAAAGCAACCAGCAATGATGTACCCATGAGCCACTTTTGGAGCAAATGAGCAGTGGCAAAGTGCAAATTGATGTCACTGCTACTTCTGAAAAAGTTGTTGTCCCTCAAACTGAATAGCAAGAGATTCCTCCTAAAATTTCTAAGGGACCACTTGTTGACATTTCGATGGAAGAGGGAGAAATCCCCAAGAATGTTGAGGAAGTTACTGCAGATCCAACTCTTGAAGGTAAGCTTTAACTTAAATATTCGGAGACTGAAAGTTCCATTCCAATACTATGATTAGATATCATTCTTTTTTTTTTCTTTGTTCCTTCTTAGGAACCTGAGTGAACAAAGGTGCTCTTGTTGTGCCTCCTACATTAGTGAGAAAGCCTTTTGGGTCACCAATCGAAGAACCGAGGGGAGAGAGGATCTCGAAGATTTGATTGATTTGGATAATTTTTCAATCCACAGTGGATGCTTCGAGGCATCTATGAGTAGTACTTTGAAGAGTGATTTGCGAAGGTTGTTGGAAGATTTATCCTCCTTAGACTCGCCAACAAAAAGTGTTAACAGTGACCCCCAATGTTATCATCAGCAATCATTCTACCACCCATCTACATTAAGCCTGTAGTAGTGCCAAGTGTGATCCCTTTAGTGAATTGGATTCAAATTCAAGATTTCATGCAAGCAAATCACCTTTGACTAGGGAAGTGCCAAGGAGTGATGCAACTTTGGATATAGAGACAAACATTGATCCTGTTGGTGTGGCGGAGGAGGAGGTTGATATTGCAATGACACCAGTTGAGATGGCCATTATTAAGACTAGCCCTCCTGCTCAAAGGAAAATAATTCTTGAAGATAAGATGCAGTTGCTATGGAAGATGACACTCCTACGATGCCAGTTACCAGCAGCTTGCCACCAGTTACTGGTACCTTCACACCACCCAAGGCTATGACACATTCAAGAGTTCATTTCAGAGCTGATCAACCATCACCTACAAAAGTAATCAAGGATCTAGCTGTGCAAAAAATATCGGATGAAGCTTCTGTTGCTGAAGGTAGAGGATCCTGGAAAACATTATTGAATGTTACAGTAACACCTCAAACAAATAGGGATCCTTCCGCCATGTTGTCTTTGCAAGGGTCGCATTACTCGCCTTTTGTTCATGAAGAAGCTTTAGCTGCTCATGGCGGTGAGGGTGCAAATGTTGAAAAGGAAGGACATGACCACTTAGGTCTCAAACTTGGTCAAATTCACATGAGCGAGCGTCAAATCTTTCCATCCCTAATGAGCGCAGTTTGTTTGGTGATGCTCTGAAGCGCCAATCTGTCGTAAACTTTGCTATGAGAATGGCGATTCATAGTATCTTGGCCACACTCTTCCAAGGAGATCTCACCAATAACAAGATCCAGGGTGCCAAAGTATTAGCTAATATTTTAATATCTTCTAGAATTGGAACCAATTTTATGGTCTTCACGATGCTTTTGTTATCTTCTTCAGCAA
Organism: Sextonia rubra; assembly: GCA_037013555.1. Lineage (NCBI taxonomy): Eukaryota > Viridiplantae > Streptophyta > Magnoliopsida > Laurales > Lauraceae > Sextonia > Sextonia rubra. The sequence goes on from JASUAD010000001.1 coordinate 76,258,766, forward strand.
GCTTGAAGAAAAGGATAGCTTGGAAAGAAGTATTGGTCATGCCAAACTTTTCAAGATGAAGTACTGAGGCATATGATCCAGCTAGCCGCAGAGATCGATGGCACTAATGAAGGGATAAAGGTGGCAAATGCGGTAAATGCCAAGAAAGCACACGAAATAGCTTTATGTATGACTGAGCGTGTACATATACAACAGCAGATCAATGTGTTACAACAACAACTCTTTTCTTTAGAAGATAATATTGAAGACTTGAAGAAATCCATTTTAGAGGACAATCAGTGCAGAGATGATCTACTCACGTGTTAAGAGGCGAAGCGGACAGCTTTGGATGATTTCTTTCAGTCTCTAGAGAATGAAATGAATATCAAACTAGATAAGATTGACATCAATACTGCCATACCTGCTTATGCAAGCTACAGAGGGTGCATCTTGATGGAAGGTGTTCTAAATGCAAGGAGGTAACTCAAGAAATTCTTAGACTAGATCCTCATTTGTTGCAGCTCATGTTTGGCTTTCTTGTCGTTTTTTTTCTTTTTATATTAATTAGCCTGAAAGGCTATGTACACTAACTTCCTTTTTGTATAGGACTCCAAAATGAATATCAATGGAAGAATTTTTCTTTTGTTCTCTCGTCATTAGCATCGAATGTTTGGTTTAATTTTGTGTGGATGTTTGATGTGGTTTGTATGAATGATTTGGATGTGTGTAGGGGTTGGATGGTTTGTTTTGGTTTTGTTTTCTTAGACTTTTATGAGGTGTGACTTGCAATATTTTGGATCTACAAATCAATGAAGAAAAGGAGTCATATAGGTGGACTTTATCCGATGCCTATGTGTAAGGCTTTCTCTAGGGTCCATGACTTGATTCTTTTAATTGTTGAAAAGGGTCAAACAAAGTGGACATTTATCTAGTGTCCAATTGCAAGGATTTCTCTAGGTCCTTGTCTTAATCCTTAAGACAGAGATTTGGTTTTGAGTCTTGTTTAAGATGTTGGTTATACAAGGTCTACAAAAAGACTTATTCTATATAACAATGGTAGCCATATAAGGTCTACAAAAAGACTTATTCTACACGACTATAGGTTAGCCACATGGGGTCTACAAAAAGACTTGTTCCATAAGGCTGAGTGTTTGCTATACAAAGTCCGCAAAAGGATTTGGTCTCTACAACATGATGTTACAAGAGATCTTGTAGGGACATTATCAAAGTAACAAGAGTTTATCAAAGAGGCTAGTAGTCTTTGTTCTGATGGTCATTTTGTATAAGTTTGAGGGATTTTGGTTAAGAGTCATAGGTTGTGAGGCTCAAAACTAATGGACTTTAGAATGATTTAGATATACCAATGACATTTAAGGATAGTATTTCTTTTTAAGTTTTTCATTGATAGGCATCATGCATCTGTCTCCTTCAAGTATGAGGAGTGCGTAGGCGCTGTTGGAGTAGATGTTGTCGATGGCTAAAGGTCTTTCCCATTTGGATTCAAACTTGCATTTTGGCAAGTGTGTGGAGAACATAGGCCTCTTGACTGCAAGGATTAAGCCTCCTTTCTTGTAAGCTCTGTATTGGGCCTTCTTATTGAAAGAACTGACCATACGAGCTTGATATAACTCGATGCTTTGCCGAGCAGCAAGTATATTTTCATCAAGGCTTTCCAGCTCTTAAAGTCTGAGTTTGGATTCTTTTCTTCAGTGTATTTCTTTATCACAGCTACCCGAAGAAAAGGGAGTTGAATTTCCAAGGGTATTACAGCTTCACAGCTATAAACCAAGGAATATGGTGTTGATTTTGTTAGACCTCGAACTGTGGTTCTGTAAGCCCACAAAGCTTCTACAAGTTTGGTATTCTAACTTTTTTTATTATCAGAGACCATTTTCTTTAGAATTTTGCAAAGAGTCCTGTTGAAAGCTTCAGCAAGCCCATTAGCTGTAGGGTTTTATGTCGTGGAAAGACAACATTGGATTCCATACTTGTTACAGAATCTATAGAATTTGTCATTATTGAATTGAGGACCATTGTCATGATGTAGACGACAGATGATGTGAGTTTTCAAGAAGCTGAGGACTGTAACTGTTTTGACTTTTGCAAGAGACATTGCTTCTGCCCATTTGGAGAGATAATCCATTGCGGCCAAAATGAATTGATGACCACGTTCTAATGGCGGATTAATTTTGCCAACTATATCCATCCCTCAAGACTCAAATGGCCAAGGGTGGATGTAGGATGTAGATATTCAGGCGGTTGATGAATGTAATCGCTATGAATTTGGCATTCATTGCATCTTTTAGCAAAATTAATGGCATCAAACACCATGGTAGGCAAGTAATACCTTAACCTTTGGATCTGATTATGAAGCTTTGGTCTAACTTGGTGAGCACTGCATAGGCCAAAACAAACTTCTTTGAGTACTTGATCTACTTCTTTTGGTGACAAACAACGGAGAAGAACTCTATCATATGACTTGCGATAGGGAGTCTTTGATGGCAAATCGAAGCGAAATTTGAAAGCTCATCTTTGAATACTAATTCTATCTTTAGCATTCTCTGGCAGGACTTCATGAAGAATGTAATCAATAAAAGGGTCTCTCCAATCTTTGAATGAGTTTTGGAAAGATGAAATTCGATTCTTGATCACATTAAAGCAATCTGCTACTACTTTATGGGTGTCGAGTGAAGGTAAAAGCCTTCTTTCGACTATTTCTAATGCCATTTTGTCATTTTCGAGGATTGACATTGAGGCTACCAATCCTGCTAATACATCTACTTTGATATTTTGATGCCTTAGAATGTGGTGAAATTTGATCAACACGAATCTCCCCTTGAGCTTACAAGTTTTGTTGAAGAATGGAAGCAAGTCTGGTTTCTTTACCTCTTATTCAAGATTCATTTGTTTAATTACAAGTTGCGAATCTCCATTGACTCCAAGCATATTAATGCCTGATTCCAAGGCCAGCTCAAGACCCATAATCAATGCCGTGTATTTAGCCACATTATTTGAACATGGCTTGATTAATAAAAAGGAGTGAGGATCATAGAATCTTTTTGGACTACAGAGAATGATTCCAACCTTAGAAACTGGATCTCCTAATTCATTAGTTTTGGAAACTCCATCAAAATGCATGATCCAATGTAAGTCTAGATCAATAGTGGGTTTCCATATTTGTTTAACAAAAAAGACAGGTTCATCAGGGAGACCGTCTCTGAATTCAAAGTCCTCTGAGAGTGGATGTTCTACTATTAAATCAACGAGAGCTTGTCCTTTCACTGCTTTTGCAAGAGTATATATGACGTCATATTGAAAGATAAGAATAGACCATTTGGTTAAACAATCACTCAGTGCATTAGCTTTTGTTATGAGTGTCTTTAGCAATGATGTTAGAAACTAAGTACATTACATTGGAAATAATGTAGTGATGTAGCTTTTATATTGCGAACATCAGTGTAAGACATTCTTTCTCTACTAGATGATAGTTATGTTCAACACCAACTAGCATCCGCAATAAATAATAGAGAATCACCTCCTTACCCTCATCATTCTTTTGAGCTAATAATGTCCCCAGGAAGTGATCTAGAGTTCGAATGTAGAGGATAAAAGGTTTACCTAGAATCAAAGCTGAAAGAACTGGTGGGTTTGTGAGATACCGTTTGATATCTCGAAAGGCATATTGATAAGCTTTGTCCCACACATATTCAACTTCTTTCTTCATCCGCCTAGAGAATGTTCTGCATTTTTCAGATAAGTTTGAGATGAACCGACGAATGTAGGCAAATCTGCCTTAGAATTCCTTGATTTCTTTAAGAGTTCTCGGAGATGGCATCTCTAGTATAGCTTGACTTTGATCAGATCTAGTTCGATGCCACTGTTTCGAACCACAAATCCTAAGAATTTCACAGGGGAAACACCAAAGAAACACTTCAGAGGGTTCATTCAAAGATTGAGTTTTCACAATATTTCGAAGACTTTGTGAAGATCGGATATATGGTCTGATTTTTATTTGCTTTTGACCACTAAATCATTGACATAGCGTTTGACAGACTTATGCCGCATGTATTTAAAGATCTTCATCATCGCCCTTTGGTATGTGGCTCCAGCATTCTTGAGGCCAAAGGGCACGACGGAGTAGTAATATACACCAGAGGGCTTCTAAAGGATATGTGCTTCTTGTCCTCCTTGTACATCTTGATTTGATTGTATCCCAAAAACCCATCCATGAATGACATTCCTTCAAATCCAAAAGTGTTATCAATCATGATTTCTGGTATGGGTAATGGGAAATCATCTTTGGGACAAGCTTTATTCAGGTCTCTGAAGTCAATGCAGACTCTAATTTGACCATTCTTTTTTGTGATTGGCACTATGTTGGCCAACCAGTCAGGGTGTTACTCTACTCGGATGAAGCAGACATCTTTGAGTTTCTGGACTTCTTTTTCTATTTTGTCATGATTTCTGGTTTAGTCCTCTTTGATCTTGCTTTAAGGGTTTGGCATCGTCTGCTATATTTAATTTGTTCACGGAAACTTCGGGATCTAAACCCGGCATTTTTGCATAGGTCGATGCAAAGCAATCCATGAACTCTTGCAAGAAACTCACATACACATCAAGTTCTTTTCCTTTGATTTAAGAGCTTACAAAGGTAGGGCAAGGATTTTTTAAGGTTCTAAGTTTATTTCTTATACTTGGTCCTCAATTGGAGGTTCGGGAGGAGGTTCTTCCATAGTGTTTTCAAAAGTTTCCAACTTCACGAAACCTTCTAGGGTTTCATTTAGGGCTCTAAGCCAAGGCCTGATCCCTTTCCATGGATTCGGTTTTTTAGTCTTTTTAGCTTTTACATCAAGGGCTAAATATTCCCAATGAGTGTGTTGAGATGGGTCTATTTCTTTATTTAGTTTAGGCGGCCAATATTTAGTGATTTGTGACATTGTGTCATCATCATTACTTGCTCCCTTAGGATGCTGAAAAGTAGCCCAATCAGCAGGATCTTCGAAGACAGTAGTCTCTTGAGAGTCATCAAAGTCACATTCCACGGTGAAGACAACAGACCTTGCCCTGAAATCCCTATTTGACCTAGAAACATTGCTATAAGGAACGTATCCTATGCAATGTTGATGCTATTCAATTCTGTGCCTCTTTTGGAGATCTTTTTTCATCTCTAGAGTGAGGACATCAAATGGTACTTGAACCCCATTTGCACTCATTCCAAGTCCAGTGGGCCTTTTAAGGTTGTATCTCATGTTCTTCATCATGTTCTAGACCACAGGATTGTATATGTCAAGCCTTATTCTCCCATCATTGGTGATCTTATCAATAAGATAGGAAGCAGAAGCATCTTTTGCTTGATGGAAAACTATCGAGTAGTCATATTTCTTGGATAGAGGCATGAAGGAGCAAGAACCTAAAAAATCATAAATTTGGGACAGAGTGGGCCACAACAAAATTGGAGGATCCTAATCCGCGATAGAGCACACCGAGGTGTCTCTCTTTTCAGCATCTTCGGATTCTAACTCAGAATCTAAATCTCTAACCACCGAAACAACATGCACTGGGCAAGTCCATCTAGACCTTTCGCACAGACGATAGGGTGTTATTTCAATGGATGAAGCAATTCGAGACATCTTATCGAAGGTTTGAAACTCCATTGCCATCATCAAGCTGCGAAGAGTTAGCCGGAATCCTACCTAGCACAAATGAATCCATGTTGAGTAGTGTGGAGGATTTTCACATCTTTCAACCAAACAAAGCCATCTATCGATGTATTTGTAAGACAGCTCATCCCTACATTGTGTTGTTAACACGAGTTGATTGAAAGTGACAGGAGAATCAGGTCTCATTGGTGATATTCCCTTGACAAGACGAGGTACATCATTGCTTTCTTAGTCAGAATCTGAGTTACCAACTAAGGAAATCACATTTTCCAAATATGAGAGCTTTCGCTGTCTTACAACAGGTGGTTCCCCATCCTAAGCAAGCGTTATATACATAGCCAGACTATATGTCTTGCTTATAAGAATAACAATGCTTGTTTGCTTTGTCCTTGACGGTTTTGTGGATATAACTAAAGGTTGATCTAACTATTTGATTTCAAATTTAACCCTAATCACCAAAGGAGCTTTGGTATCCATAAACTTAACTGCTATATTTTTTTTTAGACTCCAACTTCTTGATGGAATTAGATCTTTTGCTGAACACTGGGTAGATTTTCTTTTCTGCCGAAATGGTGAAGGATTCTGTAGGATTATCGTCCACAGGAGAGTTGTTTGCATTCGGTTTAGACTTTATAGGTCTTTCCTGATACATGGCTGCGTCAATGACGTAGACCTCTTTACCTTGGAATTGCTTTCATCTGCGAAGACTTGATGTACCTTACCCTCGTCATTAATGCATTTAAGGCATTGATGAAGAGTAAAAGGTACTATGGAGTAATCATAAAGCCATCGCCTTTGCAAGAGAATGTTGTAGCAAGCACGCGTCTTTACCACATGCAAAATGACCTCTGAAGTTAGATCACCCAGCTGGAACTAAATCTAGATTTTGCCAGTTAGATCCTAGACTTCTCCATCATAGCCTTGGATTGAAGTTTTTGTAGTGGATAACTTGCTCATCAAGATGCCAAGTTCCTAAAAGCTGTAATTGTGATCAGATTTAGAGCCAATCCTGGGTCAACCCGAACTCTTTGAACAGGTACGTCCTTGATGTAGGCCATGAAATAAAGCAGCCTTTTGTGTTTTATGTCACTTAAGAGGAGATCATCTTTGGCAAAAGAAATAGTGGCCTTGGAAGCATTGTGAATGGAAAGACATTCCACACATTGCTTCTGAAGTTTCCTGGATTTTGCTTTTAGATAGTTCTTTTCTATCTGATGAACTTCCACGACGTGAGTTTGATTGTTTGTATTCAAAGCCTATAGAGCTTGTATAAAGTTATTACGAGTCTCCTCAGACATCTACAAAAGATTAAAAATATGAAGTCGTGTAGGTATATGCTTGAGATGCTCAACAACATCATACGTGAATGGCTCGGTGGCCTTTCATTAGCATTTACATCTGAAGAAGTTACATTTACATTTGTATTTTTCCCCGAAGGGTTTACATAAGAGGAAGAAGAAGGTCTATCATAGTTGACTCTATAGTTGTGACTGGAACGAGTGTCGTCGTTAACTATGTTGTTTCAGTCAACCTCTGGACGAGTGCCTCTTTCTGTTACATTGACTTCTTCAGGTTTAGCAAAAAGTTGGCTAACTTCTTCCAAGCCTACTTCTTGATTTGCATTGTCAAAAGCAGCTTGAGATGTTTGAAGTTCATCAGTAGAAGTGCTAATAACTACTAAAGTAGGAGTCAACGGCATCTCTTCTTCTGAATCAAAAAGGTTATCTTGAAATTGAAAAACTTTCTGAGGTATAGCCGGACTGCCAAAGCTAAGTTCATTTTGTTGTTCTTGCGACTTAGGTTCATTATTTTCTTTGAGAACAATAAGCTGAGTGCTTAGTTCGGAATCTGGTCTTAAAGAAGTTGACTCAACATTTGGTTTAGGAGAAACATCTGGCATGGCGATTACTACCTGTGAATAAGAAGAATGATGCTTATTATTGCTGCGCTTCATTGGATTCAACCAATGGCAAAGGATCCGTATGAATTTCTGGAGGTAATGGAAAAAGAGGAGGATCATTCAACTAACCACTTGCTCTTGGTCTATGTATATCATAAAGAGCTACTGACAATGTATTAAGACCATGCTTAATGTTGAGAGTACCCATTTCAAGATCGAAAGTTTGTTCAAAATTCTCATCCTCATCCGAAGGCTATTAATCAACGAAGTAGTTATTGATCCACTAATCATCTTCAAAATTAGAATAGTTTGACCAATTTTCCTCATCATCCGAATTAGGAGGCATACCATCCCATGATATCCTGTTACAACTAGATATCTATGGTTCTACCTCATCCTTTGGAATTTGGATGGTAAAGTCAGCCAACGTAAAATGTCCTCTAATTGATATGGAAGGTTCTTCTGAAACGGGAACTTCTACTACCTTTTTTTTTTCTTTTTTTAGCCTTTTTTTCTTGTTTGATTAAGTGATTTTGGGTGGCTCTTTGAAGATACTTGAGTTGCCTTTTAACCTTCCTTTTTTCTATAGGTGTGGGTTTGGTTTTAACTTTCTCCCATCCTTCATCATTTACTAAGTTTGAGTGAACCTACAGTTTTTCTCCTAAAGAGGTCTTGACCGGTATCAAACCTTGTTCATCGTGCACTGCATTGACAATACGGAATTCGACCATCATTAGCTTTGGTGGAGAAGATACCACAATGGGTGCAAATTGTCCAAAGGAGATCATATTGACTGAAGCAGGATCGTACTTCCAATCAAAAGTTATCACTCCATTCTTCCACATCTCATTGACTTTTTCTTTTAAAGTGAAACAGTCTTTGAAAGGATATGACACCATCAAATGGTATGCACAATAGTTGGGATCATTAACGCGACCCGCTTGTTCAGGTTTCTTCATTGGTGGAAGTTCAAGCTTGTTGCTATCCATTAATGACCAAAAAATCACCTCAATATCCCCATCAAAAAGACACTTGGTTTTCTTCCTTTCCTCATATTCCTCTTTCTTACTTTGATCAGTCTTTGTTTTTTGAGGTTTATGAGGAGGTTTGGAGGTTTGCACATTAAAGACCTCCTGTTTCTTCTTTGGTTTTGGAACAGAGGATAAAGGCGACTCCGTTTTTCAAGAACTTACCTTATTTTGACTAATCTCTTTGTGGGTCAGTTATGCATCAGTAGCAATCTCAGCCAATCAAGCTAGAGACTTAGTTTTGTGGCTAAGTATAATAACCTTGATCTCTGGTCGTAAATTGGTCGTGTAAATTTCAATGGTTACCCTTTGAGATGGTTGTTCTAAGCATCTATAAGATAATGCTCTCCATCTATTGATAAAGGACTATGCATTTTCATTGTCTCCCTGCCTTGTACTGCTAAGTATGGCAAAGGTGACTGTCTGATCCTTCTCCTAGAAATGGAGTAAGAACTTTTCTTTCGTGATTGGCCATGTCATGAAAGAGAGTTCTGGCAATTGTTTGTGCCAATCAAAGGTGACTCTCGTTAGTGTGCTGACAAACAGCCTTATCTTCAGTGCGTCCAATTCTTGCAAACTCCTCATAAGTGACTTGAAATGCACGATGTGTTGATAAGCTTATCCCTTCCCAAGGTATGGTTGGAAAGTTGGAAGTTTATAATCTGGTGGAAATATAACAAGATCAAACTCTAGAGGGTACTTTGGTGTGATACCCATCTTTTTCATCTTGGTTTCCACTTTTGACTTTGTTAATATTTAGTCTACCTCCTTGAAGGTCACATGTTTTTCAGGATCTATGTGATAACCCAGAATTAATGAATGATCATCGGAGGAACTTGCAACTGTTCCTCCGACTATTACCTTGTCTGTCAAGGCTTTGATTTGGGCCATGAGCAGATCGATTTTAGTTGCATTCCTCCTAATCATTGCTTATTCTCTTCTGTCAACGAATAAAGGATTTACTTGAGCCTCAGCTGGACCACTTAGCTTATTTGTTAAGATTTTTAATTAGGCAGTCAAGTGATCCATGTTAGCTCCTTATTGTTTGACAGCATCACTAACATCGTCATCTTGATTTTCACCAACATGTTCTTCACCTGTATCTTTGGTTTGAGCAGCATCATCAGTTCCATCTTTGCTAGTTCTGCTCCCCTCAATTATGAATACAATATATTGATGAGGATAGGATTATGTCAATGCCTGAGGTTTGGACTGACTATCTTCTGCATCCAAGATAGTGATAAGATCTTCGTCAGAGTCTGTTTCAACATGACTTTCAAAAGTCTTACTTGAATTAGAGTTTGAATCAGAACCCTGTGATTGAGTTCGAGCCATACTCCGAGTGAATCTTCGAGCAAAGCCTCTCCCGACCATGTATGACAAGTTCAAGTCTAGATCATCTTATTTAATCACCTATCTTTTAGTGATCTTGCACTGTGACAGCTTCTGAGTTGGATCGCTATAGCGAACCAAAGCTTTTTCCTTTATTTGATTAGCTAACCTGGCTGCCATGGTTTGATCTTTCAACCTGGCGACCAAATGCCTAGAAGTGCTAGCAATTCGTTCCTAATCCATTGGATTGGAATTGGGAAGTGAAAGGATGTTAACAGCACATCTCTTGTTCTTTTTCTTCTGTTTTTTCTCTTGTTAAGGCAACTCTTTAAAGTGAACGAGATCGGTCGAATTGTTGATGACCAATCACTTGGCTTTCTTTTGGTGTCTAATCGCATCTAGTAAACGCTGGGATGAAAATGGTGGGGTTGGTGTTACAATGATACAGGGTAGACACCTCCTGCCGAACCTTCATCCCTCTTTTTGAATTAGAGGGTCGAAGGTATTCTCTTTAAGTGAGGCTAAGAGTTTATTCTTGCCTTGATAGATTTTGTAGTACGTGGTTGAGGTGACCACGTACTGCATCCGGGAATAGACACATGCTTCTGCACCTTTTTGGAAGCTAAGAGCTGCCAAAGGTCCTCTGGTACTTTATTGTTAACAATCAGGTGCTGATGATTTTGAGCCTTGAGTAGGCCACTGAACGTGGCTTGCCAAGTGCTATTAGCTTGTGATCCGTGATCTGAACTTGCCTTGTCCTCAGACAAGGCTTGATGATGTGGAGGTTGCTGCCTCCTGACTACATATTGCATTTAGGTTCCTCCTGAACCTTGTTGAAAACCCCAAATGGATTCTGGGTATATTTAGAAACTCAAGGTTTAAGAGTCTTAGTCTTCTTGATGGACTTAGGAGTCACTGATGACCCGTTCAAATCAGAAGAAGTCATGGAGCCCATAAGAATGGAGAACCTCTGGAAGACTGAGACTCTCGATGTAGGAATAGCAGGGTCAGTTCGAGTCCAATTTGCCGTTCTTGTAGATGGGTTGTTCTGAGTCATGGAGATTTTGAAAAGCCTCTCCTTGGCTTCATCGAAAATGATGATCAAAGAACCCATGGTATTTTCTACAAAACAGTAAGCCCAAAGGGCTATATTAGTGTCACAACCAACATGGATACCTCTTAGGCTAGCCAGAATGGTTTATGAATGCTTTCTAAACCAACATGGTTTCCTTATTGGATAAACCGGAACGGTCAGAAAATAGGCATGAACCCCAAACTCAGTATGCTATGCTAACCATCCTACCTGTTAGAATTTTTGTAGCATTTCAGAACTATGTAGTCACACTTAAAGGCATGTTATGCTGACTAGATTTGGCTATCAAAATTTGTTAGCATTTCAAGGCTATCTTTTGTTAGACTTATAAGCAAGAGAGGGTTGGATCCAATCAAAAGGATAGGGCCCACAGGATCAAGCCTGCACCACTACCACTATGATCACATGGGATCCATCAGTGCAAGATGCCAGACAATGTATGACTGTAATGTCATTGTTCTTATGACTGATTTGATATAAACATTTGTTTATCTTATAAATGAACTGGTGATCATACAGCCAGTAACGTAAAGCCTTTTAGACTGAATCAATGCTCTTCTATTTCATAAAAGGGTGTTACTTTGGTCTGTGCACTCAAGTGCAAGGTTCCTTCATTTCAGTGGCAAGGGGATGCACTTTAAGGTCCCAAATGCCTTCATTCGATTGATAAAAGGATGCACTTTGAGGTGCAAAGTTCCTTCATGAATGCTTCTAAACCCATCATAGATATTAAGGTCTTGCATAAGTGTCTTCAGAAGTCAAACAAGTCAAACTAGAGTAAAAAAAGGTCAATGACCATAGACCCAGGGTCACTACCCATTTTACATGGCATCCTGCAATCACAACACTTTTTGCACTGTCCCCTGTGGTCACAGCTCATTTTACACAACATCCCGTGGTCATAGGCCATTTTACACAACATCCTACGGCCATTGGCTCACAGCAACACTTTTCAGCGCTTTTTTCCAGCATTTTTCATGCATTTTGGCACTCTCTCGTATATTTTGTCTAAGTTTGATCACAAATTAAAGCAAAAACGTTCCCACATATGGCGCCAATCTTCTGATTGTGCCCGAAACATGATGTGAGATGCAGCAGAATTGAGTCTAACATTCACACACTTCAAGTGTTAAGAAGAATGGGAAAAATAATTATAGTTCATCATTAATTTCCCTTTGTTTACATGGGTTTAAACGTTTTGACTGCTAGGATGTAGGTTGTTTATAAGTTTTGAAAAATCACAACTCCTCCCTCTAGCCTCAGATGTGATCCAAACTTGAAAATTATAAGAAAATACATGAAAAAGTGCCTGAAAATGTAAAAAAAAAAAATAGAATGTAGGAAATAGGTGACTGTGGCCCACAATCATTAACAGACAGTGGCCAAAATGGCCACTCTTTATCCTTGTTTCTTCTTTGTTTCACTTCTGTGATGCCATCAGAGTGTTGTGAGTTTGCGTTCATCAACTTTTGGGGTATTAAATGACCATTAAGTGCGCTTAATTTGACTGTAGAATTGACTAAAACCTTTGGTAATCATCATTTTTCTTGTTACAGATTGTTTTTGTACAAATCCGGAAAGGATGCTTTATACAAGCAAACTGAAGCCAAAGTTGTACTATTATGAACCCATAATTTTCAAGGGATAGAATAAAGCCTAAAGAGGCTTATTCACAACTTCCAAGATGGCCTAAAACCCTCCCAAGTGAGAAAACCAAAGGAATCTGGTTTCATTCTTTGTATGCTTGATGGCCCTTGTATCCATCTTTTCTAAGTGATATGCATCATTCTTCTCTTTCTCTAAACCATTTCTCACCTGAAGTTAGTGGGAAGGAGAAGAAGAAGTAGACTTGTAGTGCTTGAAGTGCTTGGGAAGCCTTGTGAATTCTCTTGGAACTTACTTGAACTTGTTTGGAACTTTTCAAATTTACTTGGAACCCCCTCCCAAATACCAAGACTTGCTTTATATAAACTCCAGAGGTGGTTTAGGGAGTTATGGGAGGCTGGAGTTCAGACTAAAGTGAAGAAAATAGCTAAAAATTGCTGGGAACCGCTTCACAGGTGTCCATGATCGTGGCTGCGATCATTGACAAGTCTAATTTTGGAGTTTTTGCATATGTGACCCGTTTTCACCTGTTTGAGGCCTAAACGATATCTTATCTTCATGAAATTAGGAGGGAAATTTTTAACACTATTTTGACTGTTTCATAGAAATTTCAGCCTGGTTTGACCTTTTGAAGTTGGTCGACTCCCTAATTGACTTTTCATGAAAATGGGCCCTTGTTTCAGCTCTTTGAGGCCTAAATGACCTCAAATTGATTTGAAACTTGAAGAGGCTGATGTTAAGAGCATCTTGAAGTGTCCATATAAATTTCATGTAGTTTGGATTTGTGGAAGCAGGATTTCGAACAGTAAACCACTTGTTGCATGTTCTAAGTCAATGTTCTCTTGTCTTGCAAGCAGTTAGCTTGTTTTTTACCCAAATGATATTCAATTGATTTAAAACTTTAGAAATTTGACTTTGAATATATTTTGAGTCTCTTAGCTAAAGATCATCAGCTTTGGCCCCCTAGAAGTAGGATTTTTAGTTAGTGATCCCCTGGCTTGGGGGTCATGGACTCCAAGCTGACATGTAGTTGAAATAGGGTCAGACGAAGTCCCCTTGGCTTGAAAATTTGCAAAACCACTTCTAAACATAACTTAAGCTTTATGCCCAAATATCATCAACTTCAGTCACCTGGAAGCAAGACTGTGGTCAGTGACCCCATGGCTTGGGGGTCACCGACCCAAAATTGACATGTATGTTGACTATGGGTCAAATAAGATCTACTTAACCTAAAATTTTGCAAAGCCACTACTGAATATAATTTGAGCTTTCTATAGGAGTTTTAGCTGATTTGATCTTCATAAGATGTCACTTTGCATAGTGACCCCAAAAAGCTTAGTAAACAGCCATCTGAATTGTGTTTGGGTCCAAATGATGTCCAAATGTTTTGAAACTTTGACGGATAATATTTGAATGTATTTGAAGGCATCCTTTGAGTTTCAGCCTGTTTTGACATGTAGAAGTGTCAATTTCCACAGTGACCCCCAAGGAGCTGGCAAATAGCCACTGAAACTTAAGTTTGAGCTGAAATAAAGTCCAAATGCTTTGAACCTTTGAGCATCATTCCTAAGTATGTTTTGGAGTTGCCATGTGATTTTTAGCCACTTTGCTAACCCAGAAACTTACATGTGTTCGGTGACCCTTGCATTTTGGATCAATGAACCTCAAATTTTGTGTTTGGTGAGTTGAGTGACCAAATGAAGTCCATTAGTTTTGAAATTTGAACTGCTGCACCCTGAGCTCATCTGAAGTTTTCTGAGTAAGTTGCATCAACTCTGAACATCTAAATGCAGTACTTGACCTGGCATTCAACAATCCTAGGGTTTATCTGCCCTTTGACTTGGAATTTGCTTGTAATGTCTTCACTGTAACATTTGTAATTTTTATCGATCAACAAATTTTATTTCAAGTTTGTTTCTTATTCTACTTTGTGCTTTTTATGATTCTAGAGATTTTAGATCTTGCGTATGGGTTGATTGTATGTGATTGGTAAGGTTAGTAGAAGGATGATCCCTCATCACTAACAACTCAGTTTAGTAACCACTAATTACAATCTAATTTTTCTTTTCTTATTGTGATTAGAAGCAATGCAAATTGGAGATTGAAGAGATTTTTGAGCGTAATATTGTCAATGAGCCCTACCTTGAAACCTCGTGCCTTCTGCATGTATTTTACTGATTCCAATTTGCTTTGACAACCCAAGTTTAAGATGAAGACCCTCAAATTCATTTTTCTGATTTCATTGAGCCTAAGTTAGAAGAGAATTGAGTCTAACCAACTTTTACTTTTTCTGCACTTTTACAAAACTTTACTTTTCTGTCAGTCACCAACTTTTATTTTCAAGCAAATACCAACCTTTAAATTCATGTTTTACCAACTTTTAAATTCATGCACCTCCACCTTTTACGTTTCTGCAGTTTTACCTTTCATGTTCTTATTATTTTATGTGTGTTTAGTGCATGATTTACCTATTGGAATAGTTGATTTAATCAATCTACTTAAAATTGTAAGTACACAATTCTCTTGTTGAGACATTAACAAATACAGGTCAATCCCACTAGGAGCACTTTTGAACTTTTTTAATTAAAAATTTGAAATTTCTTTTAACTAGAAGATTAAATTGGAATAAAACTAAAAATATTATGAACTTGATGCAATTGAAAGTAGTGAAAAATCAATGGAGAAAACAAATTAGAGCATCTAGAATCCACTAAGCAAGATAATTAATCCAATCATGCAATTATTCCATTCTTTATCTCAAAATAACTCAAATTAGAAAAAAAAAGATTAATGTTTCTGATCAGGAAGATTTGTCATTCACAAAAACTAATTTTACTAAAAAGAATAAAACCATCAACCAAGATCTCATTCACCTCATAAAAGAATGAAAAATCAAAAGCATGACTGATCAAATTAAGCATAAACTATCAAAGAATCTCAGCCCTAAGCATATTCTATCAAAATAAGCATAAATCATCAAATTATTTTCATTAGAGATTAAAACAGAGGTTGACTAATGCATGAAGATAGATTTATTATTCTAATAGAGCATTCATTTTAAAAGAAACAAGAAAAAAATAAAATAACCACATGAATTAAAATAAAAATTTACTTAGCTTCATCTATATACTCCGATCCAAAAGAGTAGCCAAATATTACCAAGATCTTCATCAAAACTTTATTAAGATTATTCTTGTACAACATTCAGTCTCCAAGAATCTCTCTTCTAAATCCCTAGTTTTTGGAAGAAGGCTCCAAAAATTACCTTAAAAGTAAAAATAAAAAATTAATGGGAGGAAGAGAGATGGAGGAAAAAGGAGAGAGAGTGGCTAAAGGAAAGAGAGAGAGCAGAGGGGTGTGGTGATGGACGTCCAAGGCCTTGCATTTATGGGGTTTGGAGCCCCATTGTTTCCTTAATTTTTCTTTTGTAGCTTATAAAGTCTTCTTCTGTGAAGGTCTCTTGGCTTAACCTCCAAGTTAGCAAAGACTTAGCAACTTTAGAGAGATTCTTTCTTGCTTTCATTTAAAAACCAATCTCTACACAAACTTTCCATTTTAGAAGATTCTCATCTCATGTGCAATTAAATCTTGAAATAAGCTTTCCTTCTTTAATTTCATGTGGATTTTCTTCAAATCTTCTTAGATTACCTTGAAAAAAATAATGCAAGGATTGTGGATCCCACTTTGATCTTCAACGTACTTCACTTAAGAAGAGATGGACCCCACCCAAAGGTGTGTAACATGGAAAAAATTCTCAATCCTTTTGCAATCCTTTCTAAAAATACACAACAAATTTTCCGAGGCTATAACTTTGTTGTTTCAACTCTGATTGATGCAATCTTAGATCCTGCGGACATTTACTCAAAAAGATCTTTCCAATGATAGATAAATTGTCCAATTCTGACACTAATTTTGAGAGTTATGACTATTTAATCTATGCTGTCCAAAGAAAAATGGGATTGACTTTCCAGTTTTAAATTCCTCTTCTTTGACTTTCCTTTTCTTGAATTCTCTCCACCTTAGGTTTCTTTTCTTGATCAAATTGAATTCTTTCAATTACTTGAGTGGGACCCCCTTTGGACTATCCAAGCATATGCGTATATGTGTATGGAGTCCTCATGAAGCCAATCTTCCAAATTTCTTGTATAGCGTGTCCTACATGATCTGCTCCCATCTTCCTACAATTTTAAGCAACCCATAAAATACTGAAGAGCCCACATTAAAGCAGGACCCGTATAAAAAGAGTTTTATTCCAATTGGGACTCTTTGGAGAAAAATTATAAATTTCTAAATTAATGCAAAAAGTATGTAAAAAAATATAAAAATTCAAGTTCTTACGTGAAAATGTATGAAATGATGAAATTTGATGAATAGTGATGCAATTCACCTAATTAAACCCCTAATTAATTACACAATGATATATAAATATGCAAATTTATGACCTTAACAATAGTGTTTACTGCATATATCAGTTGTTGCTAGTACTCCTAATATGTTTCAAGTGGCTACTTGATTAAGTTTCAGATCTGGTTTACATGTTTTAATTGCAGATTTGATACATCTCTATACATGGACGTCCAATATTGGTGCTTATTGTAGAAATTACAAGTTTAAAACGTGCACATGTGATGATTTTCATGCTTGTTCTTTTTGGAAATTGTTGGTTTGATTATGGTTAATGTGTTTGCTAAAAAATATCATTTTAATGATGAACTAGCAAAACATATATAATTTATAATATTAAAAATAATAAAAATCTTGAATAATATTTAGTCTAAATTATATTAAGGTTGTAAAAATTGCTATCACAATTAAAACCTATAGTAATAACAAAAAATAATTGTCAAATTTCAAAATGAAGCACTTTAATTTGTTTGAAAGGGAATTAAAGAGTGTGGATCCAATCAAACCCCATCTAAAATCGAAAACCATGATGGAATTGCATGAAATAAGTGATGAGTTCTTAAAAATGTATATTTTTATACACACTTTGGACCATTTTAAGGACTTATTGAGTCAAAAGAAGCCTCATTTAAAGTGTTATCATGGTTTCATTCATTTATGTATCATTATAATGCATTTCTGCATAATTTGTTTAAAAATCACACTTTTTGCTTACAACCATGAAACCTGTCATTTTTTGAAAGTTTATTTTTAAAAAGTTCTGTAAAAATTTATATTCTCATGAATTAAATTCAATTTTTATCATCATTAGTTTATTCATATAAAATTATG
Organism: Sextonia rubra; assembly: GCA_037013555.1. Lineage (NCBI taxonomy): Eukaryota > Viridiplantae > Streptophyta > Magnoliopsida > Laurales > Lauraceae > Sextonia > Sextonia rubra. Next base: position 76,276,598 of record JASUAD010000001.1, read on the forward strand.
AAAAATGGTATACATTTTTATTGTCATTTCATGAGAGATGAACCCACATTCATGCATTGTGATCTTAGGGGTAAAATTATCTTTTCACATAAATTTGCATTTTTTTTTGTAGGAAATTGATAATATGGGTCCCATTTATAAAGAATTGAGGCAAGGAATTGATTTTCAAAAGAAAAGAGAGAAAAATTGAAGAGAGAAAAGAAATTGGAAGAAAATTGTAAAAGTTGGCTCATGGTCCCACACACATATGCATGTGTGGGGTACAATTGTAAAACATCCAAGATGGGTTCCATTTATTTGTTGCCCATTTTCAAGAGATTTTGAAAAGAATTTGAAGAATATCTCATCAAAGGTGGACAAAGGAAGCCACATAGGAGTTCTTTTTGGAGAAGGAGAAGATTAAATTGAAAAAATAAAAATAAAAAAAATCTCCAAGCAAGCATGGATGTCCAACGCATGTTTTGGATCAGATTTTGGCTAAAAAAAATAAAGGAAAAAAATCAAGGGAGAATTATCTAGAAGTTCTCTTTGAATTTAGAGCCAATAAGGAGTACTTTCCAAAAAAGAAAAGATGACAATGCAAAAAGATAAAAGGGGAAGTTCTACACCTCATGTGGGCCAAGTTTGATTTCACAAGAAGATTCTTATCCATAAATTATCTATCCAAAGATCTCAATGCAAGGTAGCAAAAGACAAATAAAGAAAAAAGAAGCAAAAAAGGAGAATTCAAAAATAGAAAGTCAATTTCGTTTTACTTTGGACAACATACATTAAAATGGTCATAACTCTCAAACTGAGTGTCGGATTTGGACGATCTACCTACTGTTAGAAAGCTCTTTTCGAGTAGATATCCGTAGTCTAAAATTGTACCAATTGGAGTTAAAACAACAAAGAAATGACCTTGGGAAATTTACTATACATTTTTAGGCGGGATTGCAAAAATTTTGAAAAGCTTATCATGGAGCTTAATTTGTTTCCAATTTTATTAAATCAAGTTTGAGAGGGAGTAGGACTTGAAAAAGTATGAATTGGGCACCTCTCTCTCATTCTTCATAAAAGAATTACCTACCTCCCACCTCTAGAATTTCTATGCTCTACCTCTCCCTTTCTTGTTCTCTACATCTTAAGTCATCAAGGATGCTTAGCCCTAAAGCCACACCACCAACCTTGAAGATCAACTAGAAGGAGGAATTCTTTTCCATCCTAATATGTGTAATCTGTTGTTTTAATTTTTTTTTCATATTGTGTAAAGGATTCTCATACTAGTTCAATAATATTCATCTTGATATTCTTCTTGTTCTTATGGTTGCATGATTGCTTGATTTGTGTTTTTCTTGTTTGGATTGACGATCCAAATAAAAGAGCATATTTTAAGAAATTGTTAGGCCTAGATTAAGAGAGAATTTTAAGTGAGTAAACCGCCTTTGACTTCCTGTTATTACCGTCTTTGACTTCTTACAATTTTTTTATGTTTTACTGCACTTTTTAATCTTAAATTTCTGCGTTTTTAAATTTCTACACCTTAGGTTCTCGCACAATATTGTTTAGTAATATTCACTGCTGAAACTAGAATTAGATTCATGCATATGTTTAGTTGTTTAGGACATGTTCAGGGCCATCAACTTTATCAAAGTTGGAAATCAGAATTGCAGACTTGTACATTGAGTGATTAGTTGCTGGAAACAGTCCATAAAATCAAGACAAACCTGAATTTGTTATAGTTGAATTGTGCCTTCCATTGTGTGATTATTTTTTTTTAAGTTCTGTTTGTTGCCAAAAGGGAATTAGAATCTAAACATCATGTTGAATAAAATTCAAAAGTGGAAATCAGTCCTAATTTTGTGTAGAAAAATAGTCTAAAATAGGTTCATGTTGGACGACTTTTCACAAACCAGTTGCACTTGTTCATAGTAGTTGGATGCCTGATGCTTATAATAGATTTCAAAGCCTAAAATCAGATTTAGGGCCTGTTTGTACGGAGAGAGGAATCCGACCTAATTGGAATCCTTTGAACCCATTTTCCTTGGCACTAGAAAACCATGGCATTAGTAATCCATGTTGTCATTTTTTAAGTGTTTGGTGCAAGAAAGAAAACATACCCGGATTCCTTAGGGTATTGTTTGGTGCAACAATCAATTCCTCGATGATTGCTATGTATTGATGTTTGGTGCAACATATTGCTGGGTTGGAAAATAATCTCATGCTTATAAAAGTGATTTAAAAAGGCTCATGAAGGATTTATTACCTATTACAAAACATGACAAACTAAACTACATTCATAAAATTATTTGTGCCCCATCAAATAATGATTTAAAATATTAGGAGAAATTCGTGTCTTATACAGACATTTTGTACACATTTGATCAAAGATCCTTCTATTGTGCTATCATCAATATGAAAAAAATAAAATGGTCCTTCTTTTTAATTTCTATAGTGCGTTTTATATAGACGTAGATCTAACCTTAAAATATGACATATCCCACAGGGAATATCTGTATTTAGACCATTGCAAAAAAAAAAAAAAAAAGGTGTTGACATTCTAGCATGTGGAGAGGTGCTTGCAAGATCCTCAAATGCTCATTGTCATGTATGAATGTGAGCACAACCATCTCACATAGATTCACTACTTGAGTCCAAATCAGTTTAGCTCATCACATTTTGCATGTGCAACTGCATTGTGATCATTTGGACTACTCCTGTACATAAGTTGGTTGGAGATCAAAAAAACCGTGGATGGAACATTTTACTGGAAATTTGAGACAACATAGATCAACATCGCATCAGAGCTTTATGATAGAAAAAAAAAAGTCATTTGAGGCCTGTTATCAAATTGGCTTAGAATATATAGAATACCAGAATTTTCTTTAGCTTGTCTGATGCAGAATTTGTTTCAAGAAATTGATAATGGTCTTCTCTAGTTAATTTAAAGTTTTTTATATAAGTCATTCACCATTACCATCTCAGAGCGTGGAGGCAAAATTCAAGAACCGATCAAATAAATGTTGGTACAGATTTAAAGGAATGGTCCTATAATGAGGTTTTCATCCAACTCTATACCTTGAGATAAAGCACATTCTTTTGCATAGATTTCTTGTCCTTGGTTGATGTAAAAGCAGTGGAAAAGAGAAATCCAACAAACTGGCCATAACAAAAAGCTAGAAATGATAGGCTTTATAAAAGTTCATCCTAAATTACATTTTGCTGCATGTTCGAGATAACCCGGGGCCTATAAACAATGGTTAAGTATATAAATACATGTGCTTAGTTCATAAATTAGCATTTAGCATGGAAAAAACAAGAGCTTTACTTATATATGGAGGTTGTACATTTGTAACCTGCCCCCAAAATAGCATGGGAAAGGGCAATTCAAATGCACCATTTACAACTACAGAAGGAACATTGACGTAGTGCATAGCTCCATTGTTATCCCCATTTGTCAGAAATATGTACAGGTAGATTAAAATAATATCTGCATCTTGAGTTGGGAAAGCAAAACTAATGCAACTTCTTATGCTTGCTTATCAGGCAAATCTAACACTTGCAACTTGCAAGTCAGCTAGCGAAAATGACCTTGATGAGAAAGGCCTCTGTGGGGGCGCCAACACATCCATTGGAGATTTCCCTCTAGGGTGCAATGGCTGCAAGCAAGGCTCATGATCCTCATTTGAATTGCTCTCAGAACTGCTCATAGCTACTGCAAAAGCCAATGTGCTTCGGCTAGAGTTCATGGGTCTCTTAGAGATGCCTCTCCTGTAATCATGACACACATGTTTGTCAAGGAAATAAATTCCATGTTAATGCATTATTAATCATGACATAGAAAAGGTAGACAGCTGGTAGAAATTCAAAGAGAGATAGAGAGAGATTGGGTGTGGTGAGGCCCCACATTCTAATGAGATCTATGCATAAACATCATCATCATAAGCCAACATATGAAAAAGTTTAGAGAGAAGTAAATTTTATGTATCATTCATATGAATTTGAGGAAGCTCATCAGAATTTAGAGAATGCCTATGATAGTATTGATATGCTTTAAAAAAGTAGAGAAGAAAGAAAAAAGAAAGAAAGAAAGTCTATGATAGGTGCAGGACAACTGATTTGGTTAATTATGAAGCAAAGAAAGTACGAAGGAACATTGACAAGTGTGAGAATCATGTGTGAGGAGTTGCATTAGTTCTCAATTGGAGTTAGATTTGACCCAAAATTTGGGCAGTAAGCACTTTCTTATTATTTAAGTCATGAAGAATTTCATGACAAATTTCCCAAATGAAGTTACTTTTTGTATGTTGTTTGTAGAGGATATTATATCATTAGTAACACAAGAAAATAAGTAAATGATAAGCAATATAATTTGAGAAAGACTGTTGAGTCAATTCGTTTAAAATCAGTAGATCAAAAAGAGAATCAAAGGAAAGTTCATTGAAATTTAATTTTAGTGACACTATATGATAGATTTTGCTATATGAGAGCAATTATAGAACTGAGTAAAATACTGTAATTAGGATCAGCATAATACAGGCAAAGTGTTGACAAGTAAACAAAGTATTAGGCAACCATTGAAAGTCACTTTGCTTAAGAGGGCAAGGCATTTTTGTAAAATGAGAGTAACAAGTTGGATGATAAAAAAAGATGAGAAAAGCTAAGATACTAAAATGGAGTGTTGAATTCTGAGATATACTAAAATTAGGAAGAAGTCATAAAAGGAAACTTACTGGTAGATTCAGTAGAAGAGAAATATTAATGAAACTTATGAGAAATCTTAATCTTGAAAACCAACCTCCCCATCTATTGATTATTGCTCATTGGACTTTAGTCAGATGACCCATTTTTTAGCCACCCACTTGTTTATACTTCACACCTTTTATTGGTCTCTAAAAACAAATCATGTGCAATAAAAAGTTACATGGCTAGCAGCCTCAATTGTGACCCAACCCTACAGGATTCAACCCCTGAGTATGACACTCTTCCCACTCACATGCTATATGGATATAATCCATACGAAAAAGTTGAAAGAGCCATGGTTCAAATCCTCCTACAAGTAAAAAGGCCTGAAGATACCACATTATCTGATGGATCTAGTGCAAGAGAGCAAAAAATATATCAGGCTTTGCACCCAGTTTTATTACAAAGATTAATGACAAAAAACAGTGTTAAAAAGGAAAGAATCAAATGAAGAGCAAATACTATAATGTTTCAAGACTTCAACAAAACCAAAGAAACCTCACATTTTACTACACATTTGCCAAACCATAATCTGTAAGCACGAAAATGTGGATAAGTAAGATCAGATCTTGCCCATCTCCATCTAATGAATTTGGAACCAAGTCACACAAGTTCAAGGTCTTAACAATTCAACTGATTTTCTTTATGTGTTCTTATACTTACTACCTTATCTACTGAAAATAACCCCCAACAGTTCAAACCAATGCAAGAACATGTTCCCAAAACTACACTACCAAAAAGAAAAGCCAAATTGGATTCAGTGCTATGTATATCAAAACAAAAATATCAACATTGTGAAACAGATCTAAGCACAAAGAAAGTTAGTTGAAGTATACCTTCATTGTACCAATAGTTACAAAAACTAGAAGATGGACAAATGATGTTAACTTTGTTCGTTGTATGCCTTATCTTCCTTGAAAGCTGTTCTAGCAACTATTATAAGAAACCTTCAAAACATGAAATTGTATTCTCCAAAAATCTAGTTTCTGAAAACATGCTAAGCAACAGTGAAACCATTAAGCACAACAACTAAAAGTTATAGGTCAAAGAAAAATGAAAAAGGAAAAAAAAATGGACCAAGTAAAAGGCTAAGACACACAATTGAACAAAAGTGTTAATCGACTCATTCCCAAGACTAGTTGAATACACTAAGATAAAAGCAGAGGCAATACCAATGTAGTAGATCCAACTACAAAATTCTGTTTTTTTTTTTTAACCTATATACTTCCACAATATGGTAATGTCACTACAGCCTCTCCTTCTAGTCCAAAATCACCAACTGATAAGGGAAACACAAGGTCTTGTATAACCACATTGTTAAAATCATGTTGTTCAAGATAATAGTTTATAATAAAAGAATAATCAAGCAAAAGCATTACCCTTTACTTACTATATCCAATCTAGTACATCCACTAGAAGCAAAATATAATGAGGAACTGCAACTACTTAAATTTTTAAGAGAATATCTATCAACAAAATTAAAATAAGGGGTTACATCAAAAACTCACACAAGATGAGAGTACCCAACCATTATCTTTCATCCCACATTTGTTGAGCAATATTATCTCGTAAGACAACAGCAAACTCCTTATCTAAATTACTTGCATAGGGTATAACATATATTTCCTCCTCAATATCATGCTTTTCTCCATCCTCATAGTTTAAATTCTCATTTCTATTACTTCGAAACAACTCATCACCTGCATTCCACTTATGAATGAAATTGTGAAAGACACATGTTGCAACCACTATCTTAACTTGTGTCTTAAATGGATAATGTGTACCAATTTGAAGGATGAGAAAAATTTTTTTCAAAACCACAAAGGTTCGCTCTACAACATTCCTTAATTTTGAATGCCGCAAGTTGTAAAGTTCTTGTGATGTTCTTGGTGCATTTGTGGAGTACTCCTTAAGATGATATCGTACACCACGATATGGTGCAAGAAAGCCTCGAGCATTTGCATATCCCGCATCAACAAGGAAGTATTTCCCTATAAAACAAATTTACAGACAATAAAGTTCATATTAGGCTATATTATATATATCATATTAGGCTGTGTTATATATACTGTCATATTAAGTAGTATTATATATATAAAAATATATATATAAAGATAATAGCTGAAATATGTATTACCAGCTGAAACTTTCATTCTATTATGTGATCTTTTGTAAACTGCATCTTGTAGCACCTTAGAATCTGACGTAGAACCTTCCTAACCAGCAAGTATATAGCTGAACCGCATGTCAAAAGTTACAGTGCACATCACATTTTGTGAAATCCATCCCTTTCTGTTGCGATACCAACCGTGATCGTCGGTGCGTACACAAGCAGGCACATGTGTCCCATCTATTGCTCCAACACAATCCTAGTATGAATAAGTTCGACCAAGATGTTAAAATTCAAAATAAATGTTAATTGTAAACAAAAACCATATAACTAACAAGAAGATTGAATATCAACATTGTACCTTTAAGTAAGGATGGTATCTAGAATTTGTTCTGATTTCAACTTGAGTATCCTGTGTTGGTGGAGTTATGTAATGTTTGCTAAGTGCGATGACAACATTGAGAACCTTATTGAAGTATCTACTTATTGTCTCTCCAGAGTGTTGGAAGTGGTTTTGCATGACACGATTATGCTCATTGTGTCCAACAGTGTATAGAAAAATTGCCACTTACTCTTCAATAGTTATATTTCGTGAATCACATAATAAAGATCGGCCTCTCATCTCTTCACAAAGTTATAGATAACAACCAGTATCCATTCTTAAAAGATCAAAACAAACTCAATCATGCCCAATACAAATTTCATGCACAAAACCAGTTCCTGATAATAATTATTGGTGGACTCTATTCCTAATGCCATAAGAATAGTAGTAACCAAGGACACATATTAAGGTCACTGCTTGTGCACAAAAGATGAAAAATTCCATATTATCATCATCAGTAATGGCATTATCCATTGCAAATAAAAAAACTATGCAAACAGAAAGCATTATCATCATGAAAAATATAAGAGAGAGCATGATGCATAATTAGTGTTATCCTAAGCAACATATAGGTAGTGAGTACAATAGTCATAAGAGTCTAAAAAGTTACAACCTAAGCTGAGTTTAAAACATAAGAGTCTTTAAGTACAACTCAAGTTTAGTTCAAAATATAACAGTCTTGACTTATAGTCATATTTTTAACAAAATATTAGTCATAAGCAATTTGATGCACATCACTCTTGTCTAAGTTCACTCATCAACCATGCCTTGCAAGACAAGGGATTCAATGCCATAAACGTCTCCCGCTTATTCCCATTTTCTAGGATTCGCAATGCCTTGTAATAAATAGAACCATCCAAGTCAAGCTCACCCAATGCATCAACACACTTCAACATAGGTTGATGGCTAACTGCACGTTTGCTGGCATAGTCAGTAATTGCAGTAGCAATGGTTTCTACAGCACCCACCAAAACTAGTCCTATATTTGAATGATTTCTTGCCAAGTGACGAGAGGTTGATGTGTGTCAGTGCTAGTTTGGGTTCGTTTGTTTCCTATTGCTCCATCCTCATCAAGAAGCTCTGTGTTTCTTTCAGCGATAGAGTCCTCACGATCCCTTGTCTCATCATAATCAGGGTCATTAGCTGCAAAACTTTTCCTCCCATCAGCAATAGTGTCACCAAAAATCTCAGCCAACATGTGATAATTTGGACACACCTTAGTCCTATAAAATGCAACATCTGGATGTGCCTGCAATGGTTTGATTTTGAGGTTTAAATATAAATTTTCATCATTTAATATAATAGTTATAACAAAAACTTATATACTCACCGCTATATACTCATCCCAAACGGGACCTTCTGCTGTCACCATTTTACAAACCTCACACCATCCAAACCCACTTAAATTTAACAAACTTTTCATTATCCCATATATCTTTTTCAATGTTTTGAAACGATTTTTTATTTTTTTTAGTAAAATCTAGGCCAAAGATTTTTGTCATCTCTTTTGTGAGCTCATTCCACCCTTCTGTAGTATAGCCACCTTTTATCGATCGTCCTGCTCTAGATTGTTCTACCATCAGTTGGATGAGCATTTCATCTTGAGCGTAACTCCACTTCATATTACGTTTATCCTTTTTCCCACCATGTCCAACCAATATATGTTGCTCATTTTCTTTTTAGCGGTTCATCCCTACACAAACCATTTAGATATGTGATGTTTATTTTACTTCACTGAGTAGCCTAATTTTTTCCTAACAAGGGCTATTAATGTAATCTCAATATAAAGGAAAAAAAATTAAAGTAAGTGATATTAGTGATAAAAGAAGAAGAAAAGAAATAAAGCGCTTGAATTCAAATAAGTAATGCATAAATATTAGTATAACAAGGAATTAGATGAAATTCTTTTAAACAAATGAAGAGCCATATGCACACGAGTTTCTATGAAAAAAAAAACTCATGTCTTGCTTAGAAGCAAAAAAAAAAAAAAACAATACACTGCCTTGGTGTGGTTATATAGTGTGGTTTATTATTATTATTATTACTAAGTTGGGTTGGTGACTATAATCAAGAACAACAAAAACAATATCACCATTAGCATCATAAAAGTATGAGTCTGCGTAATTCTATGTGAATAATATTTCCCAACAGAAAATCTGTTCAATCAGCCCAACATCTTTATTATGATTTGCAGTAAAAGAGCAACAACAATAAATATATATATATATATATATACACAAAGAATGCACACATGTACATTTGGAAAAGCCATCATCAATTTCATAGAAGTGATACAAATGTTTTGACTCTCCAATTGATTCCCATCCTATATTATTCATCTTGACCATCCTATTAACCCTTCAAAATTCACAATATACATAATCATGCACTAACTCCTTCACTAAACACTATCTCTTCATTTCCTTTCCATATTAGTTTCCTATGTGTAATTCCAAATGCTTGTATTTTGACGATCTATCTCCAACATCCTTCTCCTTAAATCTATTATATGCATTTTCAACTAAGTAATGGAGAAAAATAAAAATTAGAGATCCATGAAAGCAAAAAATAATAATAATAATAATAATAATATTTTTAAAATAAATTAAAAATAGTGGGCCTTTGGGTTTTTGGGAAGATTGAGAATCCATGTCAGTAGCATAGAAATGGGGAGAGAGAGAGAGCAGCATCCACGTCGGTAGGAGAGGAATGGGGAGAGAGAGATAGGATCGTCCATGTCAATAGCAGAGAAATGAAGGGAGAGAGAGGAGCAACCATGTCAATAGCAAAGAAATGGAAAGAGAGAGAGAGAGAGAGGAGGATCCATGTCAGTAGTAGAGAAATGGAGGAAAAGAGAGAGGAGCATCCATGCCAGTAGCAGAGAAATGGGGAAGGACAGAGAGAGAGAGCTTTGGGTATTTAGGGTCCCTGAACCGAGACCAGAACGACTCCATCCAGGAACACAACGAGCAACCACTTCTAGCTGATTATGGAACTAACCATCACTGATACACGAGTCAGATCCAATTGGAAGCACAGTTGGAACATTCATTCTTAGGTTGTAAATAAGCCCGCTTCCTAGGTGTTTGGAAGGCTTATGTTGTCTTTCGACCTTGAAGGGTCTGAGGAGCTTTAGGAGACCAGATGCCTTGTTCACTGGTATTTTATTTACTTTTGGTCCGTCCATGGCAGTAGCAGAGACACGAAGAGGGAGAAACATGGCCTCTTTGTATTTGGGAAAAATGGAGCATCCATGGCTGTAGCAACAAGGAAAAAATATATTTGGGGAAAACAGAGCATCCATGGCTTTGTAGGAGTGCAGAAGAGAGAGATGAAGAATATGAGCAGCATGTATGCAAGGGAGGAAGAGACATACCAGATCGATGATGGCTTCCTTGCAACCCCGATGACTCTTGCAACAAGAGGAAGAGCTTGTTTTCCCTTCATAGAATCTCATGCTTTTATAGAAGCCCTTAATCAAAAGAGAGAAACACTTTCCGATCGGGAGTGGTAGGAAGCAAAGATCCCCTCTAAGGTGGAAAAAATCTCTGCAAATTGAGATGAAGATCCGGGGAGATGACTACACCCAAACAGTGGTCCTCCCTCTCGCCATGGAATAGGGAGGGTTTTCTACAGAAAATCCAGTAACCAAACAGAACCTTAAAATACAGCTGAAAACAGTGCAAAAACTGTCCTAAAATAGTTTGAAAATAGGCAGTGCATTATGATCATTATATATAATCTTTATACATGCACATGTCTTCAATGTTCGAACAATTTTTGAAAACCTAAATCACGTCAGAATTCAGTTTAGAAAAGTGCTGAAAACATAAGATAAACAATGACATTTATTGTTGGTAAATTGATGAGTCATTGTGACTTGTTTTCTTTTCAGTTATACATAGAAATTTCTGCATTTAATTGACAAGTTTCAGATCTGAAACTGAACTAAAACAGCAGTAAGAAACTTAATTCTAAATCTTTCTTGGCAGCTCACATAGAAATTTCTGCATTTAATTGACAAGTTTCAGATCTGAAACTGAACTAAAACAGCAGTAAGAAACTTAATTCTAAATCTTTCTTGGCAGCTCCTCTAGTTCATACATCACATGTGCCACTTCACCATGTTAGAAATAGACTACATAATCATGCATTGAGTACATTGTTTTTCTTCATCATTCTTGCATCTTGTTTATTTTAGGAAATTGAGTTTTCAAATTTACATTTTTTTTTGTCATGTTTGAATAGATTCATTCTTAATTTAAAAAAGAAAAGGTTGTTGTGTGTAGTTGTGTAGTTGTGTTGTTTAGTTGTTTATACAATTGTATTGTGTATTGTTGATTTAGAAACTTGTTTAGCATTAAGTGGTTACTAATTTGATTGTTGTTTCCATTTAAAGTTCTTTCTAAACTTAAATTTCTTTCTTGAATAGGATTTAGAAATCTTTTGTTTTTAGAAAGTGTAGATTCTTAGCTTAATTTAGTTTCTAATTTAGGAAATTTTTGTTTCTTTCACTTTCGTTTATTTTGTTTCTAACATTGTTTAATTTTTATTGTTACTAAGTATCTAATTTTAGTTTAATATTATTGGAAGTTCTAACATGTGTTTTGTTTTGTAGTACATTTAATTTTATTTTTGAGAACTTTTTAAATTTAGAATTTACTTTCTTTATTTGAATTGTAATTGTAATCTTCTTTTAGGAATGTATTTATTTGTTAGATTTTAATTAGAATAGTTTTAGAATTTTGAATAGGCATGTAACAAGTTAAAAATATTTTAAGCATAGCTCCCTGTGAATTCGACCCCGTACTTACCGAAATATTATTACATCACAGCTTTGCACTTGGAGTTGACGAACAGTAAGAGATGAAAGGTTCAAATAATATACTCTTTAATATAGCATTACATAAGATTTGCTTACCCATAACATTAGATAATAGGGGGTGATCATGGACTAGGTTGAGTCACGCTGAGGAATGCCCTTGCCCAGCTCAACTTCTGAGCTTATAGACCAAGCTCGCCCCAAGCTCGGATTAGGCCATACCTGGCTAGCCTGAGCCTAACTCGCCTAAAGCATATTAAGCCCAAGCTGAGCCTGACTTAACATTATAACAAAAAAGAAAATCTATTTTTTTTTATATACTTGCCCTTATCTTAACTAATTTGGGTCTTGGCTCATGAATACCCTTAGATAAGAAAACCTAAATATAAATTAATTAATTAAGGACCATAAAAGATGGAAAACTTTAAAAGGAAGCTCCTTTTAAATTGACCTCTTTATTTAAATGGTTAAAATCAAAATATTATCTTTAATCCCTAACTATCGTTGTTGTTTGCATGCTCGTGCGTAGCACGGGCATACTTGTTAGTATTCGTGAGACTGAAATTAACAGAATGAGAAAATTAAATCCAATTGGAACCGGGACTACAATAGATTTTAATTTTATTCGATCAAGATGGACATTTAGCGAGTAGAGATTATAAAGATATATATCGGCAAGTTTTAAGAGTCCCATTGGGAGTCTCATGCGCATGTGCACAAGTGGACCCCTTCTAGGAGTCGTACGCAAGAGAGAGCTGCCCCCAAGGAGTTGTAGGTACGTCAGACAAGGTTTTTTATATGTAAGAGGATAGACGATTTATCTGAATAATGGCCCACTTGCCCACTCTTCTTGTTCATAAAGTGAGATAATCCAAATTTAATCCATTAGGAGTTGGAGCTAAATTGGACTTTTTAAAAACAATCAATTGCTCAATTAGAGATAAATTAGAGATAATTTTTTGCGAAATTGGACTCCTCAATTTCTCAAATCAATTAAAAAATTAAGCTCCAATTGAGAAATCAAATCCTATACGCCTAATATATAAAAATTTGGTCAAATCTTGGATCTGAACTCGAGTCATGGAGCTTTAATTTGAAAATTCAGTTACCCATTCAGAAATTCTGCACTAAGTTACAGAAGATTCAGCATAATGTTTTGCCAAAAGTATGCGAATCAAAACCCAGGCAAACCACCTTGTTTTGGCTTGAAATTTGGAGACTTGAAACCTTTATGGGTACTCTTTCCGACTCCAGAATTTTAGTTTCAAAAGATTTTGAAAAGTAGCTTTTCTAAAGGCCAAGGGGTGTGTTTAGTTGAGCTCATCAAAAGCCAACAATGCTTTTCTAAAAGTAGCTTTAAGAATGATACTTTTTCAATACATCTTTTTTAATGGAAATGATTGTTTGGTTAGCTCAATTTTTGCAAGTACTTGTTAACAATGAAAGGATCAAAGGTCGGCTTGTTATATACTAAGCAACTTTTAGTGTGTGCATTTTTTTTTCCTCCTCTCTACATTGATATACAATCCCAGTAGAAAGCCTCAAAGGTTGTTTTGGGATAAAAAGTGCATTTGCAAAAGATCTAAGATGGATCATCAAATAGTCCTTAAAAAGTTTTCATGTCCTGTTATATAACCAAATAAATTAGTAAAAGTCAAACATTTCTCTGATCATAGAGGGTACGCCTTTCTCTCTCCATAAAATCCTAGGAGCCAATTGAAAAAGGAGAGAAAAAAGGGCCGGAGAAAACCTATTCTTTAAGATAACTCCATTTTCTCTAAATAGATATACAAACCCAGTAGAAAATAAAAGGACTACCCTTGCATAGAGGTGGCAGTTCTGGGAAGTGGTGGTCTATTGGGATGAGGGGAAAAGAGGACTTTTGATGTTGCAGATTTGCTGGAATTTATCTATGGCAGTAGCTTAGGCAGCAGTTGCAGTGAAAAATGGGACTTCCGGTCTTGGCTCTTATGGCAAAAGACAGTCCGAGGAAAGGGACCGGCTAAAATGAAAATGAAACAAACGCTTTCTGCTACCCTTACCTAGCTACACGCAAAAGTTAAGAAGCCCTTATTCATTGTGAAGTGGCTGCTATGCTGCTTATTCAAAAAGGGGGTTTTAGCTTCTACTTTTCTAAAAATTATTTCAATAATGCAATAACCAAACGAGCTTAAAATGGCTTTTGGTCTTTGTAAAAGCAAAAAGTCCAAAAAACCTTATTAGTGAGCCCAACCAAATACACCCTAAACATGGGGATTCTATCCACCTGCGTACAGAACTTCTGTACAGAAACTGCTTAATTCAACAATTTTATGCATGCATATCTTTTTCATTCTAACTACTTTTTTTGTTTTTTTTTTTTTTTGTTCTTTTTTATTTTTTATTCATCCATCACAGGATTTTGAATTACAGCCATTATATCTAGTTTTAGGATGCATTATAGTAGGAGCACTCATCATCAAATTTAGGACAGAACCATAGTTTTCATACTTAGAACTTTTCAGCATTCATTCATTAATTATGTAGACTGACAGTTCCTGCATTAATTGATTCTGTTTTGAATTTTAACATTGAATTAGATTTTAGAATTAGATTTAGGGCTAATTTAGAATTAAGAATCATCAATTGCATTTATTTAGTTTATTCACATTTTAATTTGATTAGGACTCTTAAGTTTCTAACATTTGCATGCATGCATAGTTTTAGTTGTTTAGGAAACATTCAGTTAGAGTAGTTTGATTGATTAGGACTCTTAAGTTTCTAACCTTAGCATGCATGCATAGTTTTAGTTGTTTAGGAAACTTTCAGTTAGGGTTTTTGATTTTCATACTCACTAATTTTAGAGAATTTCAGATTTTGGATTCATCAAGATTGCATTTCAAGACAAGATTTAAGCTTGGAGAACTTTTCAAAATTAGGATAACCCTAGGTTTAGATAAGTGTGAGTTAGGATAGAATTCTAAAATTTGATAATTTTAGGAGTTTTTCTCAACTTGAATTGGTTTGATTTAGCTTTAAAAATTGAGAAGATTCTATATTTAGGAGTTCTAATCTCATTAGGATTCTAACTTTGAAAGTAATTGGTTATTTTGTTTAATTTAGGAGTTTAATTTGTTTACATTTTCTAGTTTTAGATTTTTATTTCTATTTGCAAGTTGGAAATAACCTAACTAAATTCTGCTCCTTGTGGATCGACCCCACACTCAACAGATTTTATTACTACAAGTGAGGCTCTGCACTTGGGCCATCGAACACCTCTCTCTCTCTTTATATATATATATGAGGAATTCTCAAAAACTCCCCATTTAAAAAAAGGAAGTTTATACTGCTTTGGACATGTCTAATAAAAATTTGCCACCTCATAGGTGAAAAGCAAAAAATAAGGGATAGTTAATTTTAAAGAGATGTTAATAACACATATTAAAATCACATACGCTAAAAAAGGGGCCTTTATTGGTGAAAAATGCCCAGGGAGTTTTGTAGTGTGACCCTATTATATATATATATATGCAGAATATTACTATGCGTTCTTCCTTCATGAACGTAAGGGATAATGACATGCCTCTCTCTCCTTACATATGAAGATTCTTCTTTGTCATAATACTATAAATGACTTTTTTTTTGTGTGTATGAATCTTTCCAAATATGCATTTGTCCTTCACCATGATGCATAGTAATTTTCCTATATAAATATATATATATATATAAGAATGTTCATTTGCATCCATCCATCATCATAGGGTAAGGGACATTTACATAATTGAAAATATTTATTTGAATAATAGGAAATATCATAATAATTCATTTATGGCGGAAAAGAAATGTTCATGTGCAAATAAGGAAAGCCACGTAAGTATCCCCCACCTTATTGTGAGAGATGAATGTAAATGAATATTCTATACACACTCACATATATAGGGGAATATTGCTATACATCCTTCCTTCACTATATGGTAAGGGACAAATACATATTTGAAAAGATTCATGTGCAAAAGAGGAAAAGTCATTTATGAAAGGATGCATAGTAGTTTCTTCATGAGAAAGAAAAATCTTTATATATAAAGAGGGAAAGCCACGTCATTGTCCCTTACCACATGTTGAGGAAAGGATGCATAGTAATTTCTCAACACATGTTTTCTTATGAAAAACATCTATTTTCTAATTGGCTAATGTATTCCTCTTGTGCTATTATTTAAGAAGTCAAACTATTTATAAATTCCTATTTTTTCTTACTTAATTTGAGTTGGTATATAAATGTGAGGTGTCATGATCTCATTAGACAAATTAAGGGGGTAAAAACTCCACTTTTAATTTGAAATGAAGAGTTTTTTAGAATTACTCATATATATATATATGTGTGTGTGTGTTGCGGGGGGGGGGGGGGGGGGGGGGGGGGGGGGGGGGTGGGAATCTTTCTATGCATACATCCCTCATGGAGACACCATGCATACTCCTCCGTGGGGCCCACTATGGACCCCACGAAAGGATAAAACCGAGAGGGGAGATGAAAAGATCTATGCGGGACCACCTCACATATTAAGTTTGGCGTCAATCACATATCCCCAACCCCTTCATATGTGGCCCACAAATCTATTTCGCTTGGATAAGTGCACAATCGATCCAACGGTCTATTAAATTCAAATCTGGCCGAAACTTAGGGCATATGTCAATCAGTAGGTCTCTTGTGTATTGCAAGGTTTGGATTGGGTGATAGGTGAGCCTCACCTAGAGTTCTCATAAAAAAGCTATAAAAGACATATGCATATGAATATTGTCCTATATACTGCCCCAAGTTTCTGTGAAATCCGAATTTATTGGGCAATAAATACATCCCACCTAGAGTTCTCACAAAAAAATGGTGAGAAATACTTCTCACTAGATTATTTCCCTATATATATATATACGTTGTTATCAGGTGCATACCTAAGATAGGGCCCATTGTATCGTCCATCCAAATGGACTACACACAAGGGCCTCCTGAATTGCACCCCCCATTCACCTAATTTTAGGTCAGATCCAAATAGATAAGACTGTTGAATTGATTGCACACAAATTTCAATGGGCTGTGCACCATTAAATTTGTTGGACTCAGATGGAGATGATGCAAAGGAGGTTTGGGGCTAATTTTTTTGTAAAGAGGAAGGGCCTAAGGAGATTTTATGATCCTCTGGTCATAGTCTCAAGTGGGACCCCATGTAAGCTCCATGTAAAAATGCAAAAGAATTTTATCTAAAAGTGGACAAGTGTGCTTGTTCCCACCGCCCAACCTTAGATAATATCGTCCTTGATTTTATGCATGAAATACAGCATATAAATGAAAATGATAACATGAGGCAAGGAAATGACAGGAGGGTGAGGTGGAAGAAGTACCTGAGTATAGAGCTTTTTGCGCCCTGTCCATGGTTAGACAAAACACAGAAAGAAAACAAATAGGAAAGAAAAACCTACACTATAGAAAGAAAGAAGAAAAAAATTATCGACATTACTAGATCCAAAACCTGAAATCCACCCGGATCCTAAACAAAATTATTCTCTACACATTTTACAAGAAGCACATCAAAAGGAGTAAAGATTCCATCAAGAAGCACACTGAACATGAGGACCGCATATTCTTTGTAAATGTGTGTAACAATGAGCAACATGAAAAACTCCTCTTCCTTCAAGAATGGTTCTTGGAATTTCACATACGGAGGGAACATCAACAAATGGGATGGTACATGGTCCTCTCATGCCCAGACCTCTTGTGTTTCGCCGAACTCCTTCGGCACAAGCACTAAATTCTTCATAGCAATATCATGATTGAAAGATATAAACACTGCCACATGAGATTTCAAAATATCAGATTTGAAGGTTTGATCTTGGCCATTTTTCTCTAACTCCAAGAATTCATCCATGCAAATTTCTTCTTTCACTTCCAACAACTCTATCAACTCTAGAATTGGATGTGCAGTTTCTTTAAGAATGGGATCATGTAATTGCACATCAATTGCCACATCATTTTCCACATATTCCAAAGTCTTATATTCTAAAGCACAAAAAGTTGGATTCTCCTCCCAATTTTGATTTTTCTTTAAGGGCTCATGGGGTGTGTTTGCAATATCATCAATCATGGGAACTTCAAATTCTTGGAAATCTACAATGCTGGATTCCTCAAAAGAATTGGACTCATAAAGGGTATCACCACCATTCTTATAAAGGAAGTACAAATTCTCCTCATTGGGTTGGCCAAATCTTTGATTTGGGCGTATACATGTCCAAGTCAGAATTGTCATCCATCATACCAATAGCAATTTGCTCATCATCACCCTTAGATTCTAAATATGTGTTTATGTGATCCATTGATGAATGATATTCAATGAATGTTGAATCGCTTTGTGGAATGACTGTGTCACTTCTAAGGGTTATAGCTCGTTGCTCAGCAACGAGTGCAACTTGAGAAGTACATTCACTTAATAAAGATCTTACTTCATCTCTGAAAGTGCTCATAGTTAATTGATGGATTTCGATTAATCTTCGAATGGATTCAGGGGCATGTCCTCCAAAGATTTCTCCAAGGGTGGTGGTGGTAGTTCATATGCTCATTCAGGTGTAAGGAGTTCATCGGGGGCATATGACCATAGGGATATTGAGGATGCATAGGAATCATCTTGGAAGGAATATCTATATGACCCACCCGGACTAGGATCTTGAGGCATGTAAGCATTGTGCTCATCAGGCCCATTATCCCAATTATAATTGGATTGATTTTTCCCACTTGGACTACACATATTACCCAATTCATTCGAATAAGGCCATTGTTGTGCATTTAAGTCCGCCTTTTGTTTTTGCAACACCTCTAAAATAGGTTCCAGTCTCACATTTGAATCCATAGATGTTTGAATGTCTCTTTGATAACTTCCCCACACATCAAGATCAGAAGGAGTGAAAGATTGTGTAGGGTATGGGTAATCATGTGGGGCCCTAATTGGGTGATCACCCCTCCACACATCCATATTGGAAGATGTGAATGCCAGTGTGTGGTATAGGAGATCACACAAAGAATTCATCATGATAGGTGTCAAGAGGGGAGGGTGGCCAATTTTTTTCTTCTTCTTCTTCTTTCTTTTATGAGGAAGCTAATAAAAAAATCTAAGAATAAAAAAGGTTTCCTAAAAATTGATTCCTAAATTTAAAAACAACTAAAAGAAACAAGTTTCCATGAAAGCTCTGAATTTTTTTTATTTTTTATTTTGGCAAGTTTCTTAGCCAAAAGGCCAAAATTGGTTTTTTTTTAACTCGCCTTTTAAAAATTTGTTTCAGAAATTTTTGAAAACTTTAAAAGCTTAAAAAGTGACTAAAAATAGAAAGAGAACTATTTTTAGAAGGTCCTAAACAACCATAAAAATAAACAACCTAAACTAGCTAACAATAGGACTAGTAAGATGGCAACTTTCCCAAAAAAATGTGATTTTTGAATAAATCTGGGAAAATAAATTTTCAGATTAGAAAATACCCAAATTTTATAAAAAATCAGAGATAATTAATCCAATCTTAATGTCCATGGGCTGGTCCAAACATTCAATGCATGCTAGACCTTGATCTAAAATGATGTAGAAAATACTTAAGGCACGCCCACAAAACGATTAAAAGGAAAGTTGGAAAATTACCCTGGCGATGAAATTTCCACGGCAACGGTGCCAAAAACTTAATCAACGTGGACCCCAAGTACAAGGTCTCGATGTAGTTTTACTAGACCAAAAACTTGATCAACGTTGACTTCAAGTGCAAGGTCTCGATGTAGTTTTACCCGTTGAGTCCGAGATTGAATCCATAGGGAGCTAATATTTGCAGAAAACCTGTTCTAATTGAAAAACTACTACTAACCTAAAAAAATCTATAAAAATACACAACTACTACTTCTGAAAATTAAATTTAAATTACAATTTCAAATCTAGAAAAAAATCACAAATTAAATCTAACCTAAAAATCTTAAATTAAAATCAATCCTAGAACTGGAAACTGCAAAACAATAAAGTAGATCAAACCACCAATGTAAAGGAATGAATAACCATGCACTAAATTAAAAATCAGAAATAAAATATTCAGATATAATAAATAATAAAATAATAAAAAGAATTCTAGTTTCTCTTATTGTTAGAAATTAAAACACTATATTAGCAGAATTAATAAAAATTTACAAAAACACTGCACCAAGCGCGTGCTGTCACCACACATAAACACACGGTGCTGATCCAAGGCAGGACACCTTGACCTCACTAATTGTGTATTTAAAATTAAACGAATCAATACACCTAATAATACTCCAAAAATAATTAAAACTAAAAAAAGAAAATCTATCCTTACCCTAGATCAAGATATCAAAAGGAGGAGATTCTGTGCGCAATCCATGCTCTTATCTTCATGCATCACCAAGGAGGAGTAGATGAAAGAAAGATGATGGAATGGAGAGGATGGATCCAAAAGTGGGCTTGGCCAAACCCCATTTTTTATTATGATTAGATGGAGAGAAAAGAGATAGATGGAATGGGCTGGGCGTGGATTTCTCCCTCTTTTTGATATATATATATATAGATATATATGAATATATGAGAGAGATGTTGGGAGGGTGGTGTTTGGAGATGTGGCTAGGATCATATATTTAAAGAATGGGTGTTGAAACATATATAGGAGAGAGAGGGAGAAAAAACATGGCGTGAATTATGGGACTTGGAATGGGTAGTGGATGGCTGACGTCTCCTCCTTGAATTGGGTTTACATATATATATATATATATATAAGACAAAGAGCAATTGGTGTGGATTTTTTTTAAATAGAAAGTATATGATGGCATACTGATAATGTATATCCAATGTCCAACCACTTTTGTACTTCTTTCCTACCATGAAAAAGTTTATAAAATTGGCTCCACTTTGGAATTCTATCCTCATTGTATACTTGGAATAAGTCCTCAGTTGACTTGAATTTGATAATGTTGGGACCACAATTTGATGACACCCGAGACACGTTGCAATATGGCAAAAATCAATTCACACTTTCCTTCTTTCTTTCTTCTCCTTCTTTACTTGGAATTGTGGAGAGGATTAAATCCATATGGATATGAATGCCCAAAGTAATTGGATTGTTCTTGGCTCTTTGTTTCCATCTTGAATTTGAAGGGTGTGGACCCCACCAAATCCTTTTGTGCTTTATTTTCCATCTCTTCAAATCCACTCCATTTCTTTTTTGGATTTCTTCCCAAATAATTTCGTGGTTTCTAATCTTTGATGCAAGTTCCCCTTCTTCAATTTTCCTACACATAAAAGTGATTTTTTTTAAATAATAATTTTGACCAAAAGTCACAATACACTAATACGGGCCCACTTCACGTAAAATGACACCATGAATTCACATCATTGATCATGATTTCTTTTTATTTAACTAATGATGATAAAAACATTTGTCATTTTTTTAATTTAAAATCATAAATTTGAAAAACCTTCTAAAAATGAAAATCTAAAAATGAAAGTTTTTTTTTATTTTATGAAAAATTGATGATTTTCAATGATTTTTGCAAACAAACACAATAATGATTTCTAAAATCATTAAAACATGATTTCCAATCCAATGAAGAGATTTATAATGAATACGTCCTTAAAATTCCTGAAAATACACATAAAATGATGTATTTTTAAGCACTTATCATCAAGGTACACACAATCATCCAATACTCGTGGCACACTTTGGATGACTACTCTATTTATATGAGAATGGGAGATGCACACTTGACAAATACTTAGTGACAACTTATGACTACAGTCATTACGATGCACTTAATTTAATGTAACTAAAATAAGAATAAGAGCCCACTTAATAAAATTATACGAAAATACACCATTACATGGCTTTCTAGCCACACCCAACAAATTACACAAATTACAAATCCCTCAAGACACCTACACCTAAGTCTCTACTTCATCATGACTGCACACCACTTAAAATAGTCCTTCGCTACACATCCTACACTAACCCACTCTCCACATTTGTGCCTCACGTCTCTTCACTTGGGCACGTACTTGCAGTTCACCATAGTAGACCACACGCTTCTTGCACACGCAGCCACAATCTCACCTGCACGCTACTTGGGCCTCTCTCCAGCTCACTTGTCATTCACAAATGAGGCAAGGATAAAAGGATCCCATATATATAGTAGTCCTTCGAGACTAGGTAGGTGGAGAACCAAATGGTCGAGCAATGGGCTGCGTGGTCCCTTTCATCTTTACTGGTGTCAAGGGCGGCTCTAAACAATTTGAGGCCTAAAGTGATAATCATAAATGAGGCCTTTTTTATTTTTTAATATTATTATAAATATTTTATTTAATTCATATTTGGAAACAAAAAGAGACATTAATTCAGAAAAATCATATTTGAAAAACTTGTTACTCTTAAAAAATACCCAATTGAGATTGGTGGACCGAAAAACTTAGTTTCCATGTCAATGTCAATTTGATTTTTAATAATAAATTTAAATAAAAAATCATAGTTGATTTTAGGATAAGTAGATATGAGCCCACTAAAAGCACTTTGTGAACATTATCCATCATCATTGGTACTTTGTACCCTATGATGATTGAATGTAGGCAGGAACAAAATGGTGGAATTATTAATAAATATTATCTAGGGGGCAAGAATCATTTAGTTGTAATTTGTTGTGACTAAGCAATTCGCTGATGTCTATAAATGCTATTAAGTCGAATGCAAATGATGCACCTTTGGAGGCTTATGCTCCAATGTAGAAGATAAGAAGAGAGAAGGTAAAAGAATTCAAAGCAGTGAAATTCAAAGTAATTCGTAGAATTGATAATGTTAGAAAAATGGGTGTAAGCTCAAATTGTGATGGTTTGTCTATTTGTGGATCATGCATAATGTAATTCTCTATATTGAATAAAACTACTATGTTTCTAACAAAAAAAAATTACATCACTTAGAAAATAATGATAGAAAACAGAGCAGTTGCTTTTTTGGAATGAAAAAGATGACAATTGTTTTTTGCAAATGTGAAAAGATAAAGGCTTATTTTTTTAAAGACAAACAATATGATAATAGGATGAAAATTGCTTGTTTTGAAATTTAATGTCAATTGTTATCATGGAGCCTTTTTTTAGAGATTAAAAAAAAAGGGCTTAAAGAAAGAGTTTGTTGGCTTTATGGTAAAGCCGCACTGATTGGTGACGTGGCCCACGTGATGGTCCATGAGGCGTCGCCGAAGAGAGTTGTTAAATACCCTCGAGTCTTGGGTCCTCTAGATTATGGTGACCTTTGAGTTAATTTCATGTTGAAGTTGCTGAATTCCTCTCAGTCAAATTGCATAGCATTCCCCTTTCTTTCTTCTTTCTCGTATTTCTTCACAAGATCCCTACCATTGATTCCGTCGACATGGATACAACATCCGCCGTACACGTGGTGGCCGTCCCTATGCCAGGTCGAGGCCACATCAACCCCATGATGAACCTCTGCAAGCTCCTGGCATCGTCCAATGAGAGCCTCCTCATTACTTTCGTCGTCACCGAGGAGTGGCTCGGCATCATCGGCTCGGCTCCCAAGCCTCAAAACGTACGTCTTCTCTCCATCCCTAACGTCCTCCCCTCTGAGCAGGCGCGCGGAGCCGACATCGTGGGGTTTGGGGAGGCCGTGTATACGAAGATGGAGGAGCCGTTCGAGCGGCTGCTGGACGAGCTTGAGCCGAAGGTAGGCTATATCGTTGCCGATACGCACTTAACGTGGGCTTTTTCGGTCGGGAAGAGACGGAACGTATCGGTGGCGTCTCTGTGGCCAATGGCTCCGTCGATGTTCTCCATTTTGTATCATTTCGACCTTGTAAACTCCAGAGGCCATTTTCCAATTGATGACTTGTCAGGTGCGTAACCGACTAACCGTAACGTAAAGACCGATATATCTTTCTCTCGGTCCGTAGAAGCCGCTGTTGCCCAGTCCAACTGAAGTAAAAAAACAAATCCCTCTTCAGTCTCTCTGATGTATTCAAGAAGCACTGACAGTGCGCTATGAGGATCAAGTATGAAATGGGGCTGAAGGCGCGAAAGTTTACTTCAAAGTAGTAACTCTTGTTTTATATATATATATATATATAGCTTTGATCTGGTGAGAGCAGTTCTCACAGTGAGAATTTTTTATGGGGCTCACTTGTTGGTTCCATTTGGGGATGAAACTAGAGAGATGAAAAAATCTATGTGGGACCACCTCACATATCAAGTTTGGCCCAATCACATGTTCTTAATCCCTTCATCTGTGGCTCACAAATTTAATCCATTCGGATTGGTGCATAGCCAATCCAATGGTCCAGTAAATTCAAATCTGACCAAAGCTTGATGTAAGTGACTATCAGGGGGTTCTTGTGTATTGCAAGATTTGGATTGGATGATAGATGAGCACCACCTAAAGTTCTCACAAAAAAATGGTGAAAACTAATTCTCATAGGATTATTATATATATATGATCAAGTTACTATGCATCTATCCCTAATTTTATGGTGATGGATAATTTTATTTTTAAAAAGTATTGATGTTCAAAAGGACAAAAGCATCACATATTATGACACTTTTTTAATCTTGTTAGGTTTAAAAAAGGAATTGTCTCTCACCATAAGGTGAGGGATAGATGTGCAGTAGTATTTTCCATAGCATAGTAGTCTAGAGAGAGAGAGAGAGGAAGATTATTATATATCCATCCTTCACTATAGTGTGAGTGACAATTTCATTTTTTGACCTAACAAGTTAAAAATGGTGTGATGAAGTATATAGTTTTGTTTTTTTTGCACATTAATACTTTTCTAAAAAAAAGTGTCCCTCACCATGGATGCATTCTAATATTTTCCATAGATATATAGTTTAGGAGATAGATGCATAATAGTTTTGTTATATATATATATATATAATTTAGGGGATATGCATGTGCATTCATTTCTCATCATATGTTGAATGACGAACTTCATAGAGCCCACCTAAAGCTCTTATAATTATGGGATTTGGAGAGATGAAAAGACTTACATTAGATGTGCCCATAAATCAAGTCTATAGTCAATCCCAAGCCTCTAAATACTTTATCTCTAATCCATAAATTTAATGAATTTACATGAATAAAATATAATTTTTTCTACAAATACAAATAAAAAAAATTTATGCGTTTTATCCTTATAGATGGATTGGAGTTTGGAGTAAAGTTTAATATTGTATTTCATGCAAAAGGATATCACTGTTTTGAATTGTTTAAATTTTTTATTGGTGATCTCCCCTTTTAATACTATGTGAATCTCTACAATTTCTTTTTGAGCCATCTTTATTTTGAATGGTTATGATTTTTAATTATTGATTTCTCCTTTTAATACTACCTGAATCTCTTTGGGTTCTCACATTAGTTCGAATTTTGTAAAGGTATGGTGAGTGAGTGGACCTACCAAGGTCCTCAACATCACCGTGGGCAACCCATATATGAGGGCTGCTTCCCTATCCAAAATAAGGCCCCCCAAGGTGACGTGGTGCAAGATCCACCCACGGTTACCCCGATTCCTCACATGTCTATGGAGCAAGAGTCCCATGTATTGGACACATGTATTCATATAGCTCATATGCATTTATGAATTATTTTACTTTTACGTCGCATTTTAAATCCTTGACCGATCTGTAATAGGACACCTAAATTAAGAGTCTTATGAGCTCCTGTTTGGGATTATCATAAGAGATCACAACCCGCGGTAGGTGAGAGGTTTCATCACTGCGGTTTTTTCCACGGTGGAGATAAAATCTGGTTCAATTGTTTGCATTATAATACGAAAGAATGATGTAAACAATGACGTATGTGGCCTTCTCAGTGGTTGCACTTTGTGAAATGGAGTAGAATAACATTTTTATTTACTTCGTGGTTTGAAAATTTCTTAGGTCCGCCGCCCTTGACTGCAAACCAACTTGATTTGTCCGAATTGTAAGAAACCAAACTTTAATACAAGTCTCTAAACCTAAGAAAGGTGAAGAGTAGCTGTTCTCATTGGCCCCCCTTGTTTTTTTTTTTTTTTTTTTTGTATGAGCTATCTTTTTATTTAGTTTGGCTTTCTTTTCATGTACACGGACTATCTTTGAGTCCAGCCCCTTAACTGGCCTATTTAAAAAAAAAATGTTTTTAAACCCTCTGAATGAAAAAAATGCCTTTAACCTAACCTCACCTGTTACACCCATAGTTTAAATTATTGTTTCCAAACTGAAAATTTATGGTATGCTGATGTCGGCTTCCAATTCAGCAATGTTATAACTCACACTAGCGAGAGTGATATCTACACAAGCACTCCTTACTGAGTCGGGAATTTGGGCTTCCATCACTTAATCCAGGTCTGACATAAATATTAAATTTGTAAAATGTGCCTATGCTATAATTTATAATATTATAATTTAAAAAATATTAAAAATCTACAAAAAGTTTAAAATAATGATATTTTTGCATTAAAATGTCAAAATTGAAATAAATCAATTAAAAATTTTCAATTTCTTAATCAATCTCTACAATGAATAAACATGAGTTGTTAATTTGAAAATAGAAAATCCTTCAGTTTGTTTACAATTAATTAAAAGCTTTATTTTCAATATATTTTTTTCAAAATCATAACAGTCATTTGATGTGCCCATCATATCTTTATACATTTGCTAGATTTTTTAGATTTAATCTCAGGTTGATCATAGATCACATGTATCAGACCTGAAACTAAAATATCATCATTTATCTACCGGCTTCAAGAAAAAATCCAAGAAGACACCTATGATGGCACGAACATGCGATGGCATGGCGTGAGAATAGGTGGAGTCCTAATGTCATAAAATAGGCCTGTGCTAAGCCCTGACCTTAACTAATAAACAATCAGTGGCCAATAAAAGAATATTGCGGGAAAGGAGAACATATTGGATTTAAGTCTATCGAGACATTTTTGAAATATATAAATAAATTTTCTAGTTATTTTGATTATAATCCAATTGAAACAACAATTTATAATAATATTAAACTTTAGAAAAAAAATTAAGATAATATTTTTTTTGTCTAATTTATATTGAGATAGTAAAAATTGCAATCAAAATTAATCTTTTCAATGATAACAAAATATAGAGATTTTAATTCCAAATGTATCTACCACCATAGTAGCCATGCAAATTGGTTTTGATCCCGTAAAAGAGATATCATAAGACTGAAAAGAAAGATTACAAAAAAAAAAAAAAAAAAGACTGGACACATGCAAATCTGCCCATGTGCACTCCCTATAGAAGGTTCTATTTCTTTTATGACATAAAAAATATGAACATTTATTATATTTTGAAGAAATCCAATTAATAAAGAGAAACTGAAAATGTAGGATTTTAATCTTGTTTACATGTAGATGTCTTTTGCAAGAGAGAGAGAGAGAGGTTGTTTACCTGTAGATGTCTTTTGCAGGGGGAGAGAGAGAGAGAGAGAGAGAGAGAGAGAGAGAGAGAGAGAGAAGAAACAAATGTGTTGTGATTGGAGTGGTTGGAATGGTGGGCCGAAGAGTAGATAGGGTGATAGGGGTGAATGTCTTTTAGGGCTTAGATGAGGAGGAGATAGCTAAAATACATATTCATCGGGTCATTAAAATTATCCTACAGAGGAAGAGTCCTTTGATAAGAATGGAAGTTCTAATTAGTGAGAGTGCAAATCACAATTGAGATTCAATTCCCAGACAATTGCAAAACTGAGTCTCAACTTCATATATATATATATATATATATAGATTGCACATCCTGGACCGGCCCAAAGACGGGGTGCCTAAATCAGTCTGGCCCAGCCCATAGCGCCCTTATGTTCATTGGGTCAAATTTGTATTCCACTAATGAAATTAACTATCATATGAATCAGGTGAAAGAGGAGAGGAGCGTGTGAACTACATTCCAGGGATCTCTTCAATTCGACTAGCAGATTTACCCTACATCTATGTTCGCAAGGAGCGTGAAGCACTTTTTGCCAGGATCCTAGAAGCCATCTCTTCGTCAACCGAATCACACTGTCTTCTATTCACTTCCTTTTATGAGCTTGAGAACCATGTCATAGACAGCTTAAGAGCAAGACTCCCAGTTCCTATCTACTCTGTTGGCCCCACCATCCCTTATATGATACTCCAAGACTTGCCCCCAAAAACCATGGACCACTCCAACGTGGACTACTTATATTGGCTTGACTCGCAACCCAAAAGCTCTGTCCTATATGTCTCATTGGGTAGTTTCTTACCCGTCTCAGGCCCACAAATGGGCGAAATTGCAATTGGGTTACAAGCCAGTGGGGTCCGATTCTTGTGGGTTGCCCGTGGGGATGTAACACGTTTACAAGAAGTCAGTGGTGACATGGGCCTAGTGGTGCCATGGTGTGACCAGTTAAGGGTCTTGTGCCATTCTTCTGTTGGGGGCTTCTTAACCCATTGCGGGTGGAATTCCACAATGGAAGGCATCTACGCCGGTGTGCCTATGCTTACTTTCCCACTAATATGGGACCAGATTTCTAATGCTAAATTAATAGTAGAAGATTGGAAAGTCGGCCTGCGGTTGAAGCAAGGGATTGAAGAGAAGAATGTGGTTCTAGGACAGGAAATTGCACGAGCTGTGAAGAGGCTGATGGTTTTGGATGGAGATGAAAGTAAAGAGGTGAGGAGAAGAGCTAAAGAAATGAAGGACAGTTGTGAAAGAGCAATAGAGAAGGGAGGATCATCTGAAACCATTCTCGTGGCTTTTGCTAAAGAAATTGTACAAGGTCACACTATTCAAAAAAATTAAAATGTTGGTCAGTAGTGTAGCCCTCGTACTTGAACAATAATGTCTTTCATTTCCAGTCGTTTTTGTCTTCCAATTGCTTCAACCTTTTTAGTAGCATTTTGCATCCATCTTTTTCATGTCAGTTCTTCAATTACAATGTCTCAATTATCAATCATGTTAAACTTTGAATGTCTCAAATCTCACTTATGGATCATGTTAAACTTTGAAACTTACTCCAGATGACATGAATGGATTGGAGATCATTGCCGTGAGGCTGGCTTTCTCTTGTAAGAATGATTTGCTAGACCATATATTTTATTCCTTTCTAGAGTAATCTAGATGTCTATTGTCAATTGGGCGGGAGCCATAAGGGGTTGAGGCAGTTGCCTCATGTGAAACTATAAGGATGTAATGTTGGCTAATTCAAGGGTTTAGACAAAACTCGGGTTTATAAGAATTGTAATTTTACATTTTTAATTAGACTATAGTTTGTGCCAAAGTTGCGGATAAAAAGCAAAGATTTAAAGGCTGAAGGAAGAACTTTTACAAGGCAGGATCAATCTGATAGATGCCGGATTGATTGGATTATCATTAGATTTCCACAGCGAAAGAAGCCCAAACAAAACCTAAGTTTGATCGATTGGAGGGATGCCCGATCGATCGGACCTCTATCTGATCGGATGGGCGGTAGAATTGCCATCCAAACTTGCAAATTTTTTTTCTTTGCGAACCAAACTTCCTAATTTCCTTTAGAAACTGCCCCTAATAGCATTCCATGATTATTGGGCTATATAAACACCATCCCTTGTAGCCCTAATCACCCCTCTCACAATTCTAAAACCTAGCATACCTTTGAGAGATCCCTTTTTTCTTTTTTGGAGTTTCTCTTCCTTGCCGTGCTAAAGCTTTGAGTTTCTGAGATACATCTTGTCCTTCCTTCTTGGAGATTCGTCTTAAGAGGCATAGAGACATGTAAAACAAGCGTGAAAAAGGCTAATGGCGTGTGCGTCGACAAGAAGAGCTTCAAGTCCTTTAGGTTGTGTTCAACTGAATAAGAATAGCAAGTAAATCATGAAACCTCTCTTGCATAGTGATTGTTCTTAGTGGATCGGTGGTTGGTCTTGTGGTTTTTTCTCGTTTGTGTTTTCCACGTAAAAAATACTACGTCCATCTCTTGTGTGGTTGATTCCTTTTTTACTTAGATTGATTATTTGTTTATCTTCATACAAGAAATCTGCGTAGAGACCTTAACCTGTGTTAAATTTAGAATCCTTGACAGTCTCACTTGCTCTTCAATGAAGAGAGTGGACTCTATAGTGAGGCACTTTTATTGGAAATCCAAATGGCCAAAATAAAGGTCTTCCATTTTAATCCGTTGCCTCAAATTTTACTCCATTCTAAAGTTATGAATTTCTTTTTGTTTTAGCTGAAATAGCCAAAAAAATGTCATTGCTGCCATGAAACCACCTTGCATAACATTTTAGTTTGACTTGCACTCAATTTCCGCAAAGAACATGAATTTTGCCTAAAATTGACCAACATGGCCAAAATATCCAAAATTTCTATAGTGGCCAAAATACTTTTGGGAATGTTTTCTAACTTCGATTTTAAAAATTGTAAACTTTTATGGTTATCAAAATTGTGTTTAAGAGATATTCTGGTAAGAATGTGCATAGATTTTATACTTATTTGTTATAACGTTGCTTGAGTATCTGATGGGAAAAAAACCCCTAGTTGGACACTGCACGAAATCAGACTCAGATAAATTTAGTGCACAGAATGGTCCTCGAGATCTGATTTTGTGCAAAAAATGATCTTTGTTTTCGCTTCCCTTTCATACGAGCAACTCTATCGTCAGTACTTTCTTTTTATTCTCCTTTCTTTTCCTTCTTCCTCTTTCTCCATTTCTTTCTGCAGATCTCCCTCCCCACTTCCCATTCATTCCATTGAATTCAATGCCCACTACTTCTTTTCCCAACTCTCTCTTCCAAAGCCCCACCTTTCAATCTAAATCTTTTTTTCTCGAAAATCCCAACTCCAACCCTTAATCTCTCCCCACACCCATGTCCAAAAACCCGCTCTTCATCACTTGTAGTGTAATAAAAAATTTCTTGCTCTTGTTGATCACTCTATTTAGGGCTCACTTGGTCACATTATTGTTCTGGTCAATTCAGAGATTTCACCCAGAAGTTTAGACAAATGATTGCACTGATTGAGTTCTCAAGGATATTAAATAGTGTCCTATCCTTGCTAATTTGAGGAGAATGACATGCTACCGACTGCATGGAGATAGGATTTTTGTGGTTGGCTTGTATTTGTATTCACAATAGTTTTTGGTTCTAAGTGTATGCTCTTACTTTCAGTTGCTAATTTGAGGTGAAATCGCTTGTTAGTTGAATGCTAGCAAGAGATGCATTTGCTATACTAATGAATGTACCCAAAAGTGATTTGAGAAACTTTCTTTATACCATGATACCTTTTTACATATGGGGTACATTCTTCTTTCTCAAGATTTTCTTGGAGTCCTTTATATGACTGATGAGAAGCTATTCTTTCCTTACTCTCAATTGAGGGTTGGCCTTAGGATTTTTGAGAAAAGAAGATTTGAATTGAAAGTTAGGATTTTGGAGAGCATTGGGAGAAGGAGTAGCCATTAAATTCAATGGAAACAGAAGAGAAAGGAATGAAGGAGAAGTGGGGAGGGAGACCTGCAGAGGGGGATGAAGAAAGAGGAGAAAAAAGGGGAAGAAGAAGAAAGTAGTAATGATAGTTTCGCTCCCATATAAAAGGGGAGTGACGCTATCGTCACTCCTCCCCACTTAAGAAAAAAGGATTTTTTTTACACAAAATCAGACCTAGAGGACCTGTTTTGTGAACTAAATTTATCTGATTTTGATTTCATGTAGTGTCCAACTAGGGGGTTTTTTCTCATAAAATCCTCAAGTTTTCTTTTATTGTAATGAACTAAATGCATAAATTATATTTATATCTTTTCTAGCATATATGTATATTATTTTTTATTTTTTAAAACTATAACTCCAGAGTGTTTCATCAAAGCTCTGAATTACCTGAAACATTTCATTTTAGAGGCCAGACCTAAATTGAGTCCAAAATGAAATTAGCAACTATACTTCAATTGGCCCTTCAAGCATATTGTATTATTAAAAATATGCTTAATTTTATAGTGGGACCAACTTCTATTAGAGTAAATTTTTGGTAAAATTGGTGAAATGCATTTATTTTGATTAGTTTTGATGTATAATATACCTGCCCCATTTTGGAGTTTCACACTCTACATGGGAAATCACTACAACAATATTCACTTTTGGTAACGTTCATTACCGACATTTTCAAAATTTCGTTGCTAAAGGATTTTTTTTAACGACGAAAAATTAATTCTGTCGGTAAAATTAGAGTTTTACCGACGTTTTTGATAAAGCGTTGGTAAAACTCACTTTTGCCAATGAAATTAATTTTTCCGTCGGTAAAGAATGGGTTTTCAGCGACGGTTTATCCAAAAACGTCGCTAAATATGAATTTTGCCGACGTTTATTTAAAACGTCGGAAAATAAGGAGAATTTTCCCTACGTTTATTAAAAACATTGTTAAAATTTATTTTCACTGACAAAAATTGTGCGTCGGTGAATTAAATATTTTTTGTGTTTTTTTTAAAAATAATTTTTACCGACATAGTTTGTCGTCGGTAAAATAAGACGTTGGTAAATGTTTTTCCGACGAGATTATTTTTTTGCGACGAATGTATATCGTCGGTAAAAGTTCAAAAATTGTCGATTTTCGCGCCCCTTCCTTTCCCATTTTCCTTCGCCCCCCATCTTCTTTTCTCTCATTCTTGATCTCTCTCACTGTTTGCCCAATCGCTCGCTGGGTTCTCTCACTGTTTACCCGATCGCTCGCTGGGTTCTCTCTCTGTCCCGATTTGCTTGATCTGGTCGCTGGGTTCTCCGCTGGCTT
The DNA here is from genome assembly GCA_037013555.1 of Sextonia rubra. NCBI lineage: Eukaryota > Viridiplantae > Streptophyta > Magnoliopsida > Laurales > Lauraceae > Sextonia > Sextonia rubra. The sequence goes on from JASUAD010000001.1 coordinate 76,309,396, forward strand.
GGTCGTTCTCTCCGGCTCGCTGGGTTCTCTTTCTCTCTCCCGATCTGCTCCGGTCGCTAAGTTTTCTCGCTCACTCGCTCTCTCCGGCTCGCTGGGTTCTCTCTCTCTCTCCCGATCTGCTCTGGTCGCTGGGTTCTCTTGCTCGCTCGCTCATTTTCTCCAGCTTGCTCGCTCTCTCCGATCTCTGATCTCTCGGTCGCTATGTTCTCTCTCTCTCTGGCTCTCTCTCCCTACTCTCTCCCTCTCAGTCGATCTCACCCTTTCTCGGTCTCTATCGCTCGCTCTCTCCGAATGATCTCACCCCTCTCGGTCTCTCTCTCAGTCGCTCTCTGTTACCTTCTCTCGGTCTCTCTTTGTCACACTCTCTCTGCTCTCTCTCTCAGTCGATCTCACCCTCTCTCGGTCCCTCTCTGCTCTCTCTCTCGCAGTCGATCTCACCCTCTCTCGGTCTCTCTCTAAGTCACTCTTTCTCTCTGCTCTCTGCTCTCTCTCTCAGTCGATCTCTCTCTGCTCTCTGCTCTCTCTCTCTCTTTCAGTCGATCTCTCTTTGCTCTTTGCTCTCTCTCACAGTTGGTTTCACCCTCTCGGTCTCTCTCTGTCACAGTTTTTCTCTGCTCTCTGCTCTTTGATCCGTCTTTCAGTCGATTTCACCCTCTCTCGGTCTCTCTCCCAGTATTGTTTCTCTCTGCTTTCTGCTCTCTAATCTGTCTCTCAGTCGATCTCACCCTCTCTCGGCCTCTCTCTGATCTCTCCTTCTTTCGGTCTCTCTCTGCTCTCTCTCTCTCTCTTTGTCACTCTCTGCTTTCTCTGCTTTGTCGATCTCACCGATCTACTTTCTCTCTCTGTCGCTCTCTGCTCTGCTCTCTCGGTCTCTCTCTGCTGTTGCTGCCAACCAAGGTAAGGCTTTTCTGGTTAATTTTTTTTCTTAAACCCTTACATCTATTTTATTGATTCAAAGTTCTATACTACAGGGTGAAAAGTTTTTTCTTAGTTCCATTTTACACATCAGTTTTGTAGCTGTAACAATTTTGAAGACATTAGTCATATAGGATCTCATTTTCTAAAAAGACAATCTGCATAAACTTAAATGATATTATCCCAAGTGTGTGTTTGAATATTCTCGCAACAAATATTTCTGCAATTATTATCTTGCTGCTCCAAAGTCTAGCACTACAGTATTCTATGAATGTGAAATACCCGTGATTCGATAGGTGCATGTGTTTATGGCCTACTAGCACATACCACCTCCTTGTCCCAGTACATCCATGATCGACCATTCCAATCAGATGACTCGCCTATTCCACTCAAACACACCACCACAAAAGTCCTTCCAGGAAGAGACCACAAAAGCCTCTTCGGTATTGGTTGTGTAGCAACAAACTGCAATCATTCAGTCGTATTAAACCCTGCCCTAAGATCTAAATCTTTAAGTTATTATGCCGGGTCCTCTATTGCAATTATAAGGGCCCGGGCTGTTTGTTTCATGTGATTGAAATTTTAAGAATTTTATAAAGGTATATCTACAAACTGGATAAAAATGAATAATCAAAGGTCAATATCCAAAAATGGCCATAAATATTGGTATGTGAGAGGGATTGTTTGCTTGGGAGTGAAAGCTTTTAATCTTTTTCAGTCATTGTCGCTGTTTACATGGTTGTCACGTGCATGGCCTTCTCTTGTCACTGACTAGTATGTCTCTGGCTTGAAGAGGGGCTGGGGTGGAGTAAAGAAGGGAGATGAAATTAGGGTATTGTAGTAATGGAGTTGCAAATATGGAAAGTAACAAATGGCATGCATGCAATTTCATAAAAAATAGAGGTCACTGATCATGGATGATGTCAAGTTTTGATGTTTGATGGGTGCCAATTGTAGGCCAAAATGTTCACACAAATGTGTAACATTTGTGTAATATGGTTAAAAGCATTATCTAACATTGTGAGTCACCCTATTGAGAGTTTTGTTCTAAATCTTTCTAATTGCTTGTGATTAGGTCAGATATGGACAGGAGTTGGATATTACACTATCAAAGCTGATTTAGTACGGAGTACATTGCCGGGGTGAACTCATTTATTGATTTTGCAAAGGCGAATTCGAATGGGGCAGTAGTCATTAGGTGCCCATGTAATGATTGCTGTAACCATCGGAGGCATGACTATAGAATTGTGAGAAGTCATTTGCATATTTATGGAATGATGGTCTCATACCAACGGTGGATAGCTCATGGGGAACCTATAGTTCAACCCAATGATTCAGACGAGAGCAAGGATGAATCAGAAGAGAATCAGGATGAATACGATGAGTTGATAGAGGACCATCGTAGGGGAACTTACTTATAGGAAGATAACGACAAGAGGGATGATGTGCAAGATTTTGAAAGATTGTTGCAAGTTTCCCAGTGTGGCTTGTACTCAGGATGTAAGAGCTCAGATACTCTGTTAGCGTTTGTTATTAGGATATTGGATGTGAAGGTCGAAAGTGAGTGTAGTAATAAGTCGTTCAACAAGGTCCTGCAGATTTTTAAGGACTTCTTGCCCGAAGGCCATGTGGTGCCAGCCTCAATTTACGAGGTGAAGAAATTATTACGTGACTTGGGCATGGGGTACAAGAACATAGATGCCTGCAAACATGATTGTGCGTTGTATTGGAAGGAAAATGCTTAATTGGATAAATGTCCAGAATGTCAAGAGCCTAGGTAGAAGGTCAATGATGGCAAGCGAAAGAAGATCCCTCATAAGGTGCTACGTTACTTCCCATTGACACCGAGGTTGCGCAGATTGTATATGTCAAGGAAGATAGCCACAGATATGAGATGGCACAGTGAGAAGCGTGTTGATGATAGGATAGCGAGGCATCCGGCTGACTCCGTGGAATGGAAAGAATTTGATATGAAATATCCAGAGTTTGCTGGAGAGACACGTAATATGAGGCTGGGGTTAGCTACCGATGGATTCAACCCTTTTGGTAACTTGAGCACCTCTTATAGCATGTGGCCTGTCATACTTATGCCTTATAATTTGCCACCATGGATGTGCATGAAGGAGCCATTTTTTATGATGTCATTACTGATTCCCGGACCAAGCTCACAGGGAAATGAGATCGATGTATATCTGAGGCCTTTGGTTGATGAGTTGAAGGACTTGTGGGATAATGGTGTATCCACTTTTGATGCCTCCACTAAACAGACCTTTCAGATGCATGCGGCTGTGATGTGGACTATAAATGACTTTCCTACGTATGGCAACTTGTCTGGGTGGAGCACAAAGGGATATAACGCTTGCCCCTCATGTAACGACAACTCGTTGGGGGTGAAGTTGAAAGATAAGATTGGGTATATTGGCCATCGAAAATACTTGGAACTGAACCACCAATGGCGTAGAAGCAAAGCCTTCAACGGTCAGCCTGTGCATGAAAAGAATTCTTTGGATTTATCAGTGCAGAAGGTAGTAGACCAGTTAGAAGAACTAGCACCAGTCAAGTTTGGCAAGAATAAGAAAAGACCGCGTGACTCCGGAGAACTGAATTGGTTAAAGAAAAGTATCCTATATGAATGGCCCTACTGGAAGTGCAAAAAACTTCGGCACAACCTTGATCCTATGCACATTGAGAAGAATATTTGTGTAGCTTTGGTTGGAACAATTTTGGGCATAAAGGGCAAGAACAAGGACACGGAGAAAGCGCGTAAGGATTTGAAAAATATGGGCATCAGGCCAGAGTTGCATCTAGTGGAGAGGGGCGATGGATCTAGCTTGAAGCCGCATGCCTCTTACACTTTGGAACCAAAATAGAAAGATGCCTTTTATGAATTTTTGAAGTCAATAAAATATCCAGACGGCTATGCGGAGAACCTCTCGAGGTGTGTAACCTCGAAAAATAATAATTTATCTAGTTTAAAGAGCCATGATTGCCATATCCTTATCCAACGCATCCTTCCTATTGGTATGCGTGGCTTTTTGAATAAGGATATTTGTACAACATTGTTTGAGTTAGGCTCTTTTTTCCAAGACCTCTGTTCGAAAACACAGAGACACAATGATTTAAAAAAATTAGAGGAGCATATAGTTTTAATATTGTGCAAGTTGGAGAGGATTTTTCCTCCTGCTTTCTTTGATGTAATGGTTCATCTATCGGTTCACTTACCGCGCGAGGCCATGCTTGGTGGACCAGTGCAATATCGGTGGATGTACCCGATCGAAAGGTAATAGTTAATGACCATTGATTAATTGTTTATTTATTATTGCAATTGCCTTGCATTGAAAATCGTAAATGATATCATTAGTTGTTTAAAGGTTTCTGAAGACCCTAAAAGGGTACGTTTGCAACCAAGCTAGGCCAGAAGGTTCGATTGCCGAGGCTTACATTGTCAAAGAGTGTCTTACTTTTTGTTCAATGTATTTAAGGCATACTGATCGAGTTGAACGCTATGATGATGGTGGCGAATGTGGCCCGGGTATGTCAGTATTCAGACAAACTGTCCGTCCAATCGGACTGATGGCAAGGGCACATGATCCTTCACAGGAAGAGCGTGACATGGCTGCGTGGTTTGTGCTGAATAATACCCCTGAGGTGGAGCCGTATCTACAGTACATGCTTCAATCTAACTATATTTATGCATTGCTTGTTAACTGTTTGATTTATTCTCTACTTTTAATTATTCACTAAAAGCTGCCTTGAGTAGGGTTCACAAGAATTTAGTACAAAATCAACACAGTGGAGAAATCGGGCGTGTACAACGAAAAGAATTTGCCCAATGGTTCAAACAACATGTAAGACATATAAAATATTGTCATTTTAATTGCTATATATTATTGGATTACACTTCAAATGACATTAGCGTAATATATTTGTCTTAACGTGCTTATATAGATGAACCATTTGCGAACTAGTGGGTCACCTGAAGCTACCGAGGAGATTTGGTCATTAGCAAATGGGCTCAGATCACTAGTGAATCTATATCAAGGGTGTGATAGCAATGGTGTCCGATATCACACTAAAGACCGTGAGAATTTTCGTAGAAGTCAGAGTAGTGGCTTGGTTGTGAATGGGGAATACGAAGGAGAGAAACATGACTATTATGGATACATCCAAAAAATCTGGGAGTTGTCCTATTTGTACGGGGGTAAAGTGGTGTTATTTGAATGTGAATGGTACAACACTAGCACCAAGCACAAGATAAATATTGAAGAACATGTTACAAGCATTGATATAACGGGTCGTTGGTGTAAGAATGATCCATTTGTACTACTAAGTCAGGTGACACAAGTCTTCTACGTCAATGACACCATTAGAGGAAAAAATTGGAGAGTTGTAGAATGGGTCAAGCCTCGGGGAGTATGGGATGTACCTGCTAAGCGGGATGATGATGACGATGATTATGTAGGAAGTAGGTGGGTCTCGTGGATAGATTTTCAAAACTTTTGATCCACTTGACACAGGGATCAACTATACACAAGACCAAAACCCAATCCAGGATGCGTTACCCTCAATCTCGTGACCATGTACAGTAAAAAATTCTACCAACACTAGACATCCAAAATAATCTACGACATAGAAGAAGTAGATCATACCTTTGGAGATCCGCAGTGCTCTAATGGATTTCTTCTACACCTCTTAGCCTTCCACGCTATAACCCGAATTGGATTACTTCTCTCGAGAAGAATGGTGGAATCTTCAGGAGAAAATTCCCAACTCGAAACTTCAAAGAACTAGAAGAGAGAAGGAGAGAAACTCGTGCAACTCTTGCACGAAAGGGTTTTGGGCGTGAGGGAGACTCTTTTGGACGTCCAAGGATATTCTATAGACTTCCAAATCTCTCCCTTGTCTAATTGAAATAGAAGTCTTACTTCCAAAGCAATTAGCAAGTTTCTCCTTTCTTATCCTTTCTTTCTAGAGTTCGAGTCGGATTACTATTTTCCAATAACTTGGGCTAGCGTGGGGACCACTAGGGATTCCTTAGAAAGCTGGCTCCAACTGGAACACCGCGACCCCACATCTCATGTGCAATCCGGGCCCACAGTTAACTGCAAATAACACCACTATATAAATGCAATTGCACTCAAGTCTTAGGAATAAATTACAATGAAGACCCTAAACTTCCCAATTACCACAAGTAGGGCCCTCTATCAATATCCGTGGATCAATTGGAATAAACCCGTCTCTTCCAATCTAAGTTCCACATCTTATTATCCCTGAGCCCCAATTAATCACAGTAATCATCAGTACTATCCAATTAACTCTTAATTGAGATGGGTGCGCACTTACTAATGACAAATCCATTAATTGGCACAAGGGGATAATATAGATAGATTCCATCTTGATCATTCAACGTTCCCACAGTTCTACTACCATATACCCAAGACACCGAGGTGTTAACCTATAGTCGGCCTCACTCATTGGTGACTCAAAGCAAATGAATAGATAGAAACTTGAGTTCGTCAATGTCTCAGGATTGAGAGCCTATTGCTAGGGAATTATGAGAGCATACCTTATTATTGAGACGGAATTCCATAAGGTGCATCTCATGGTCCTTCAATACATCCAATGTACCAGCACCGTGATCCAGAATCTTACATTCTGATGATTGAGACAAATCACACTATCTCATAGTGATCAAAGTGCTGCAACCTTATCAAATGAGATGCCCAATCTCATTACTGGTTGTGAAGCTATTTTAAGCATAAGATTTGTGACATATATCTCCCGTGTGTGGATCTCATCCATGCACATATATCACATCTAATATACTAATGGGACCCGGTTCAACTCATGAACCATTATGTCATACGTATTGGTCATGTGCATGAAGTAGTAAAATAACATTCATCTCATGAAAGTAAAGCATGTTTTTATTGATAAATAAAGAAATTAATCAATTTATTACATCAACTGATGGATTGAGTCCACAAAATCTAACAGATTATGCGTGTAATGATGCATTTCAGCAGGACCAAACAACATATGTTGTCCCAATCCTCGTTGATGGTACTAGTGTCCAATACTCTAGGGATGATATAGATCCTAAGATTGTTCTCAGTGATGAGTTAGAAGACGAGGAGGGCCAAGACGAGGATAAAACACTAGCAGAGTATGAAGATGAAGAAGAGAATGATGTACTTAGTCAGTCTGACTCTAACATGGAATATGACATGTAGTGTGTGATTCAAGTTTTGCACATGTTAAACTGAAGTAAATTAATAAAGATCTTACCTTACATAATGACATTGTCTGAAATTTCATTTTCTCTTGTGATTTGTTCATAAATGGATAAAACATTTCTATATTTTACGTTTTATGCTTATTTATATATATTATAGTTGCAAACGATGGCAAACGGAGGGAAAAATGGGTCAAACCAGGAGAGCTGTCCCGTCACGTACAAGCATTCAATTATTTATTAAAGAGAAAAAAAACAATTCAGCAGAATGCAGATAAACTTGTTTCTCTAGGGCTCCCGTCGACTGCACGTGCTATATTTGGTTCAGCTAAAGGGACAAACAGGAACAGAAAGAAAAAGGTTAGTGGGAATGATAATGACGAGAACTACAGTCCCCCACAAGATGATGACGTAGATGACGAGACATTTTTGTCAAAATCAGATGAGGTAATCTTTCTGTGAATGTCTATGACATGCGATTTAACATATTAGTTTTTGATAGTGACACTCATGCTAAAATGATTTTCATTTCCATGGAATGTAAAATGTTGACATTTACTTTACTAATATTATTGATTTGGGCTAATAAATATTTATTTTCCTTGTTACTTGGCTCTAAGTTAGGTTGCAAATATGCCTCGGCATAAGAGGGTTCGGCGTGCTCGGAGTATCGCAGCTGCACTTGGGTTAGCTCGTGAAGAGAGCACACCTGAGGCTGCGACACAGCCTCAATTGCAGATACAGCCACTGACTACACAGGATGTACTGATGCAGCTGTCTACCACACAGCCCTCATTGACCCAGCCTCCTACCACACAGCCATTGCCGAGGGTATCTCCATCGTCCCAGACTCCGCCGAGTCCTCATACACGTGCTAGCAGTGTTGCTGAGAAAATTATGACCTTTTAAAATCTTGGATTCACCTCAATTTAATGTTTTCTGTTTACTAACTCATTTAGCACTGTAATCTTAACAGCATCGGCCCCAGTCTCGGAGGTTCCGAGCCGTGTAAGGGGAGTTACGCGAAGGAAGAATTCGGCAAAGTTGAGGAAAGAGTTGGGTCATAACATCCCAGTTTCGATCCCCAGCTCAAGCCATAGGCCAGAGGGGGAACATGCACCATCATTGGTTAACCATCTTGGGTTAGCCATTTGAGAGATGGCCCCAGTCCGACCTCATGGCTGGAAAAAGCTTGATAGTGGGATCAAGCTTGCCGTCATTGGATTAGTTCAGGTAAACTATAACGAGAATTATTCACCAAATTGATCATAGTTGTACTCGTCATTAGAAGGCATGGATTATATTTTATTATTACTAATCGTTATATGGCTCTCTCTTAATTGTAGCAAGTATTTGACATTGGGGACTACGAGGGTGATATGCAGCTCAGGGCGGACATTGATCTCCAGTGCGGGATTTTGTACAGAAGTTGGAAATATGAACTGCATAGCCATTATCTCGAGCTGTTGGAGCAGGGAGTTCCCCGACCCCAGGACCACTCGGCGGATGGCTGTGATTCAGCCGACTGGCAGTTGATTATCTCGCAATGTTGGGAATCACCACAATGGAGGGTAACATTTAGATGTTGTCTACAACAGTTAATTATATTTCAACGTAATTTTATTAGGTATGATTCAATGAAAAGGAGCTATTGTATTATTACTCTTCTATGTAGGCGAAGTCGAAGAAGGCTCAAGAAAGTCGAGCCAAACTGCCATACAATCATACTAGTAGCTCCAGGTCATTTGCATGGAAGATGTCTCTGATGGTACTAATTATATTGATATGAACAAACTTGATTAAGTTTATTAATTTATCAATATGTAGGTTCATTTCTAATACAAGTTAATTTCAAATGACAGATGGCACAGAATGCCGGTCAGGCGCCTCCTATTACTTAGTTCTTCCACGATACTCATTATAGGCAAAAGAGTAATTCGTGGGTAAATGACGTGGCTCAGCAAAGATATGTATGTTTGCTCTTCGATTCAATTTTGAACACAAATTATGTTAGAAGCATTCTAAATCCCTTATTGATTTAAATGGCAGGAGGCCTTGGTGCAGCGGATTGAGGAGCAGTCGCAGCCCTCTGTCACAGCTCTGATGACTGAGGAACAAATTGCTGTTGATGTGCTTGGGAAGAGGTCGGGTTACTTGAATGGGTATGGTATATACACGAGGACCTCTTCATCTTCCACACAATCTCGAGCGCAGCATCTTGAGGTGATCGCCCTACGCGAGCAGCTAGCTGAGCAGGCTAGGGGGCAGGCTGAGCAGGACAGGAGGACAACTGCACTCGAGGCCCTCGTTCAACAACTGGCAACTGCGGCAGGGATAGATCGAACTATCTGTCTCAACATCTTTAGAGGGACCAGTTTTGCTGGTGATGGCACAACTACTGCAGAGCATGATGCGACCCCTTGGTTAGTATATTATTCTCTTGAAATTTTAACATAATAACTCGTAGGATTTTCAACAGCTTCTCACCAAACAAGATGATACCTCTTTTCTTTCATTACCATCCCTTGAAAGCCTTGAGTGAGAGACAAGAAGTAAAAAGGAAGAAAATGTGAAAATGGCAGATAAAGTCAAAACTCTGACTTTAGATGATGAACGATGATAAACTCTTAATATTAGAGAGATAAAGTCTTTAGGCGAAATAAAATGAGAAAAGATGGTAAAACAAATGAATTTCACCCATCCCATTCCATTCCAGACTTGGTAAAATTACAGCCCTAATTGCAATCTTGGGCATGTCAAATAGGTGCAATCCAGACCATTGGCTTACAACTAAGAAAAAAACCTGGCTCATTAGGTCACAAAGCCTTCAAGTGCCTGGCTTAAGTGCATGAGAAGGAGAATAAACAAGTCTCTCAAACCATTAACTCTTAAGGATAAGACCAATAGCAAATCTGCAGAAAGCACTCTACTCTGAGGAATATAAGACTAAAATTGTATTTTCAACAAAGAAATGAGAGTAATCATAAAACAAAAAAGAAAAAAAAGAATGAGACTAGAACACACAAAGCCAAGCCCAGAAAGATGGGATAAGAATTTGATATAATCAAGAAGAAAGAGCATGACCACCGCGGGTTGTCACTTGAGAATTTTATTGGTCTCCTCATTTGCATCACAAGGGTTTCTTCCAAATAACAAAGTGTAGTGGCCAGGTTCAAGTGTTGCTCAAATGCTTCGGTAGATATGAAGTAACTCATGTAGATAACGAAGTAACACACAAGCTAACTAGACATGCCAAATTTATGAGTGATATGATGGCTTGGTGGTATTCTCCTCCAGATTTTATTAGACAAAACTGTTCTAGTTGACTTAATGATGCCTTTTTTTTTAATTTTGAAAGAATGATTTTCTATTAATATATATATATATATATATATATTCTATGAATGGTAGGAAAACAGAATATCCCTCAAGTCCAATCTTTATATTATGATAGTTTTTTATTTCTTTCCTTTCACTACAGAGAGGTGATATGGAGAACACTTCATTCAAAACAAGGCGTTTCAAACCCTCCTCGTTTGTTGCTATGGATTGATTAATCATTGCTTGGATGAGGCTAGAGTACTTGGTGAGTAATGGTGACGCTCTTCAATGGCCTCACTTGTGAAAATATAGGGGAATTTTGTTGGACCCATACAGGGGATTTTTGCCCTGGTTCTGCCCCTGCTCTTAATTAATGTACCTAAATGCACTCTACCTTTCCAGTTTTACTGCAAATCCATTTGAACATTCTCATATCATTTATTTTCCTATTACATGGGAGGAATTATAAACTCTCCTGTGCTGGCCTAATCTAGCTTCCCAAGGATTAGCCTTGGAGTGCTCCATTTTGTAACTGTGCTCCACTCTTGATCACATTAGTGCTCCGCTTGTGTTCTCCATGCTCTGTCACTGCAGAGTAGCAAGGGTCGATCCCTAGCGTTTAAGGTAAGCTAGGATTGGTTTTACTGTTAGGCTATTCTATATTTCTCGAACATCCTCAGTACTTTAGAAGGAAGTATCCAATTCAACCAAACTAAATTTTGATGGCTCATACAAGGAAGACACCCGCATCGCAGCTGTAAGGGGGCTCATCAGGGACTACCAGTGTAATTTACTCACTGCCTATGTGCCAGCCAACGATGCCCTAAAAATAGAAATGCTTGCTCTTTTCAAAGGCTGTAAGTTTGCAAATCCCTCAAACTGGAATATCCCCACATTGAAGGGGACAGCTTGATCCTTGTCTCTACCATTGAATCCGCAGGTAATCTAGCTTGGGATTTGATGCTGCTTGGGAAGATGATAATGGAAGTCCTAGACCAGCTTCTATGTTTAGACGATTCGACACTACAACGGGAAGGCATATACCATAGCTGATCTCCTTGCAAAACTTCACTCACCATCTGTGCACACCTTCAAAACAGAGCTGCCCATGCACATACAGCCACGTCTTACCAGGGAAAAACATCAGGCTTTTGTGTATCAAAAATCATACTTTCCTCATGTGGCCCCAACCTGAAGGGAATCCTCCTCAAACACCCAACTAGTCGGGGATGATGCTGACTCTGCACAGGCTCAAGCTGAGGGCACTTGACCTCCTTGGAAGTACTGGGGCTCCCTCCTCCATCGGGGGTGACACCCAACTATGGAAGCAAGAATACTCCCATTGGTACTCTGCTGGAGATGACCTCCCTGTGGGTCAGCAAAACACTACATACTTAGCGTACTTCACCTCCATGGTTACCCTTCATTTGCAACGCTGGGTAAACTCTGTAACCAAGGGCTCCCTCTCCAGTTCTGTTTTGGTGAGAAGGGGTTCATTTACTGGGCGATACTTCTACGGGTCTCCTCTAGTCTATTTTATGTAATCTTCCTTCCTTTTCCAATAAGTTGTTTTAAATCCTTTGGACCCATATAGGGGAATTTTGTTGTATTCAAAAGACAAGTAAAAATAACCAAAACTTATCTAAGATCATTTATCTCTCATTTTATTGTATTCAATGATCTTACATTTGTAATTTTTTTATTCATTAAAAAGGTTTTAATGTTATTTTTGTCATTACAGATTGATCGACGAGTTCGGTTCGGTTGCAAGCTTGGAAGAGTTTTTATTTTCAATTCAGTCTATTTGTATTTGTATATTGGATATTTATATGGGACTGTATCATTGTAATATTTGTTAAATGAAATGAATGACTTGATGGAAAATGGTGATGTTTGTTTATTTAATAATTCTTGTATGGATGGATTTTTTTTTATTAAATACAGGTGTATGAATAGTTTTATGGATGATACAGGGATTATCTTTCATATACAGGTTTATGAATAGTTTTATGGATGATATAGGGATTATTATGGATTTTTTTGGTTAAATACAGGTGTATGAATAGTTTTATGGATGATACAGGGATTATCTTTCATATAGGTGTATGAATAGTTTTATGGATGATACAGGGATTATTGGAAGACTATAATGGAAAAACGGTTATTCATCATCATCATCATCAAAGCCTTATCCCAACCATGTTGGGGTCGGCTACATGAATTCTATTTCTCCATTCCGTTCTATTTTGAGTTAAATCTTTCGATAAGTGCAACTTCATCAAATTTGAATTAATGACTTCCATCCATGTTTTCTTCGGCCTACCCCAACCTCTTGATGGACCATCCACCTGTATATCCAAACTTTTTCTCACCGGTGCCATTACTGGCCTACGCTAAAAAAAAAACCGGTTATTACACCGTAAAAAGAAAATAACTATCGCCGACGAAAAAAAAAGAACTCACGTCGGCAAAAGTAAACCCAAATTAAAAAATAAATTGTCGACGTTAATTAACGTCGGGAAAAGTCATCCTAAGTTAAAAATAAATAATTACCGACGTTTCATAACGTCGGCAAAAGTAAACGCATATTAAAAATAAAATTGTCAACATTAATTAACGTCGATAAAAGTCTTTAATACTTACTGACGTTTTATATCATCAGAAAAATATTTACCGACGTTAAAAATTGTTGGTAAAAGAAAAATGAAAAATAAAAAATATTCAAATTAATTTACAGACGAGTATTTAAAGTCGGTAAATTCGGATTTTAGAATTTTGTTACTTTTGGCCACATTTTTCAAACGCTGGTAACAAAAAATTTGAAACTAATTAAAATTATTTACGGACGTTCAATAATCATCGGTAAATGTAAACATTAAATTATTATTATGTTCAACGACCTAAATAAATTTTAATTAAAATCAGAATTACTTACCGACGTTAAGAAACGTCGGTATTTTATATTTTCATTTTTAAATAATTTATTAAATTTTTTCCGACGTTTCCAAAACGTCGGGAATACTTTACTAAAAAATTAGAATTAAATTAAATGACTTTCACCGACATTAATAAACGTCGGTATTTTATATTTTCATTTTTAAATAATCTATTAAATTTTTTTCTAACGTTTTGACAACGTCGGGAATACTTTACTAAAAAATTAGAATTAAATTAAATGACTTTCACCAACGTTACGAAACGTCGGTACATGGTTACTAAAATTTTGAAAATAATTAAAATTACTTGCCGATGTTCATTAATCATCGGTAAATGTCATAAACAAAGTTAAATTTAATTAGAATTACTTACCGACGTTTAAGAACGTTGGTAATTTATATTTTGAATTTTACTGTTAAATTTTTTGTCGAAATTATGAAAACGTCGGTAATGTATTTAATTAAAATTAGAATGCAATTAAATGATTTTCATCGACGTTAAATACCGTCGGTAAACGTTAACTGAAATTAATTAAAATTAGTTGCCGACGTTTAATAATCGTTGGTGCATGTTGGGAACAAATTTATCTTTAAATTAGAATTAATTACCGACGTCTGGAAACGTCGGTAATTTATATTTTCTATTTTATGTAATATGTTGAATTTTTTTCCGACGTTAAGAAAACGTCAGGAAAGTATTTAGGTAAAATGATGATTAAATTAAATAATTTTCACCAACGTAAGAAGACGTCGGGGAATGCCCTTACCAACGTCGGTGAAAATAATTTTCACCGACGAAAATTTTTTCGTTGGTAATAATTTTCGCTGACCTTTTTTTTGCGACATTTTGTTTTTCGTCGAGAAAATGTTTCGCCGACGTTTTTTAGGATTTTGGCGACGAAATTATTCATAGCTAAAAATGTTAATTGTTGTAGTGAATGTGAATAAGATGCAGAGGATTCATATTTTGTACATTATCATAACATGTACTCCATAATCCATATTATCACAACATGGAAATTGACTTTCAATGTTGCCCTCTCAAATTGTCGGGTTATGTCTTGTATTTTGGTTTAGCTAGATTGGTTTATTTCAGTTGGCCATGGTTGAAGTTTAGGGTTTGCAGGTATTTTCATTTTTGTAGGGAGGCATTATTTATTGTAATGTTATTGTAATCCCAACTCTATTAGAGTGAGAGAGAGATGGAAAACAATGGATGAGGGTTTCTCTTTTTAATGGAGATATGCAATTTTTCCAAACCAAGTATATTAATGTGTGTTTATGTGATTGCTTGCGTGTGCTTGTGCATTGTATAGTTCAAAAATGGTTACTAAGAATTGGTAGCAATAAAATCACTCCTCTCCCAATATTAAACATGTGCAAAAATTAACTCTAATATTGGGATGTAAGACTAATAAAAAGACATCACAAAATAAAATTTCAGAAATTGAAAGAAAACAACTCTTTACTAACAAGTGTAAATCATTAGCACAAAAAAGATAAATGTTATGCTACAGGATTTCATTTACACTATTAGGATGATTGGGTGCCTAGTTCGATATGGAACAAAGGTTGGTGGTGTACCTTGAAGAAGGGCCCTTTACGAACTTTGATGGAGGGCAAGAAATGGAGCTAAATGGAGGATGGGGACCTTTGGCAAGAAGAGGGGGATCGTCCAAGCATGCTTTGGACATGCCCCCATGGTGTTTATTTATAGTTTTGTGGCCCTTTGAGTCCCTCTTGTACAAGATCTCCTAATTTGAAAATACCTCTTATCTTGTCCTCCAAATTTGCGAATGATTAGAATATTTGTGAGAGAATTTTTTTTCCTAATTCTATTCAAAATGAATCTCTTCACAAAATAAATTTTAAAACTCTTGTCAATCTTCAGACTTGGCCCCACTTGTGATAAACCATTTTTCTTCATTCTTCAATTTCTTCATAATTGTTTAATTAGAGATACTTGAATTGAAGTGGACCCACTTTGAACTTGGTTGTTTGTGTGATGCATTGTGATCGAAAGCCCCAAGTGCAAGGCCTCAATTGTAGCTTTATCCGGTGAGTTGAGATCGTATCTACAGAAAGATATGAGTCACATAAACCTATCCTATTGAAAAATGATTGTTGCTCCAAGTGCAGAGCTTTGATTGTAGTAATAAACTAGTAATACAAGGTTGATCCACAGAGAGCAATTTGTTTAAGAACTTTTCAACCTGACCTAAATAAAATCTAAAACTCGCCTAAAAAAAAACATTCACCATTCCTAATTAAAATCAAATACATTCCAAAAAAAAAATTCAAATCTAAAGAGAAATCTTATATTAACTATAAAAGAACACACAAATTAGAAAACCAAATTAGAAACTTTCTACCAAAAATAAAATATTCAAACCAAGTTGACAAAAATAAAATAATAAAAAGAACAAATCAACAAACAAACCTAACTTAGAATCAAATTGATTTAAAACAATCTAAACCAATCAATTTCTTGCTAAAATTAAAAACCTAAATGAGAAACTTTCCTAAATAGATTTCCTAAATTAAAGTTAGCAATCAATTCTAAAATTAGAAAGTTAGAAAAATGTAACAATGTGACATGATGCATGCCATGAGAAAAAAAAATGCAGAAATTTAAATGAGATGCAAACTTTAAATAAAAAAATGAACCTAACCTAATGCAAATCTAATCTAAATTTAAAGGCTGAAAAAAGACAATGAATCCATGAATTGAATTAAAAAATATAAAAGGATTCAAAAATAAGAAAACTATGCATGATATATGAGACTAGTGGTGCAGGATTTTATAAATGTAGTGGGCTGTTTTATGGGCCTGTTTGGATAACTGAACTGGGTTATTTTTTTAAGCCACAACTGATGCAAACATTCTGGTTTTGAGTTGTGTCTCCAGCTATTTTCATGGTCCCTACATTTTCCAATTCTAACTATACTTGAATGCAATAAAAACTGGACTCAAGGTACCAAACTGTGCACAGAAATTCTGATTTAAGGCCTGTTAAAACAAGTCTTCGGATTGAATACTAGTGCAAAAACATCCATCCACATCACGGTCTTCAAAGTTTATCAAGTAACAGAACAGTTCGCTCACTGCTATAGTTGGAAAACGCAAACTATACTCCATGCACACAAATTTTCAAGTTTGAAATTATTGCTATGTGTCCATCTGTTTGGACAAATTTATATGCAGCAAATCTGATTGTTTGCTTCAGTATTCGGAGCATATCAGATTCAAAATCCTCTTTCAAGTCATATTTTATTTATGCATAAAACCCATCCAGCTGGCCCATAGTTTGCCTCAAACTCACACATGATAACATGTGTCCTATATTCAGAATTTTGAAATATGAAGTTTCTGCATTATGGACGTCCTACAATTTGACGTTTATCTTGTATATAACAGATCTGAAACTTTCATTTTCTGTAACTCAAACATATTAAAGAATCCACCCGCTACTGATGGGTGCCATGAGCAAACTTTCTGCCATTAAACTTTACATGGAAACAATAAGAACATAGAAAGAAAAAAATAATAAAAGTACAGAAAAATAAATGTATAGGTAATCACAGGTGGTAGACTTAAAATTAAAAGTGGTGAACAGGAAATTAAAAGTAGTAGTGCGAAAAATTAAATGTAGTTGTGCAGAATTTAAATGTTGTTGAAGTAGTTCAAATGGTTATATTATCTTCTCAAAATTATTTCTTATCCTGGTTCATATTCACTTCAAATATAATCTTATGAACTTGGGCCCCAAAATTTAGCAAAAATAAATTTCCTTTCAAAGCTACTAAGATGGTTGTTACGCTACTGTTGACTTCAATGTGCCTCTTTTCTCTCACTTTATTTCTTCAACGCAGAGGGTTTCTGAGTTCATATGATGTAAGGAAAACTAGGATCTAGGGAGCACACCTAGTCCTTGTTCATCCCTTCACATCGCCCACAAACTCCTACAGACACTCTTCATTGACACACTTTTTCCAATGCAGAAATTCCAAGTTCATATGATATAGGAAGAGTTGGGATCTAGGGGGCAAACTTAGCTGTAATGCATTTATGAACATATCCCTTGAAAATTTCTACGGACATTCAAGGTTAAGTCATAACCTTCATTTTTTTCTCTCTTTTTTTTTTTTTCTCTTTTTAACACACACATCTTTTTAATTACATGTGACTATGCAATGTCTAGGTCCCTTAAGCTTTATAATTAACCTATGTAACAAGCGTTAAGCCAATGACTCCAAAACTAGATATCTTTAGGGCACTAGGTATATACACACCTATACAGGCTTACTAACTCGAGTTAAAAAGGTTATGAACCCAAATTAGTTACAAAATATTATTTTATTATTTTTTCACTCTCTTTTTTTAGAAACTTAAAAAGTAAAAAAAATTGAAAGTAAACACTAGGTAGCATTTTTTGTTTTGCTCGAATTAATTCATTTTGATTATAATATATACAACCCACCAAAAAATGAACTAGAAAACGAAAATATTTTATAAACTGAATCTTAGGTTCTCATCATATTCTTCGAAAAATCGCAAAAACAACATTAAAGTTTATTATCCAAAATGTAAAAAAAAAAATGTATGTGTATGTGAAAAATAAGTTTTGGTAGTTCTCAAATAGGTTTTCTCCTTCAAGCATAACAAACTTTCTTTTTACTTCTTAATTCCAAAAATTTTAAAAATTCCAAATTCCTATAAATCTTCAAATCAGCTTAATTCCTTTGAAAACTTTCTTTTCAAAAATAAAAAAAATAAATGTAAAAATTTCCTAAAATGAATAAAAAACCTAAAAATTCAAAATATTTCCTAAAATCTTGAAATAAAACAAAAAAATGCAAAAAAATTTGTCTAAAAGTGGACAAGTGTGCTTGTTCCCACCCCTAATCTAAGATGAACATCGTCCTTAATGTTGTGCAGATAATGTAGCATATAAGTGAAAAATGATAACATGAGAACATAAATGACAGGAGGGTAAAGAGAAGAAGTCACCTGAAGATGTGCTCGTGTTCTTCCCTGTCCAAGGTTTGATGAAACAACATAAAAAAAACAAAGCAACTATATACATATGGTACAAAGAAAAATGGTCACTATTGGATCCAGTGAGCATCAATCGTGATATACAAGATTAGTCAGAGGAAGCTCATCTTCCTCTAAAGGAATAGTGTCCAAGTATGGTTTTAAGCATTGCTCGTTCACTTTGAATGTCGAAGCATTCTTTTGGTTGAAAATAGTCACCACTCCATAAGGAAAAACTTCTTTAACAAGATATGGCCCCCTCCAACGAGATCTTAACTTTCTAGCGAACAAGTGAAGTCTAGAATTATACAAGAGGACCTTTTGAGAAGGGTGAAATGATTTCTCAAAATCCACTTATCGTGAAAAACCTTGGTCCTTTCCTTGTAAATTTTAGAATTCACATATGCCACGTTTCTCAACTCTTCCAGTTTATTCAAATCCAATAGCGTTTTCTCCCTGGCCTTATCCAAGTCAAAATTTAGTTGCTTTATGACCCAATACGCTTTGTGTTCTAATTCCACTGGAAGGTGGCAAGTTTTCCAATATACAAGCCGGTATGGAGACATGCCTATTGGAGTTTTATATGCAGTTTTGTAGGCCCATAATGCATTGAAAATTTTCATGGACCAATCTTTACTATTTGGTCTAACAGTTGCCTCCAATATTCCTTTTATTTCCCTATTTGAAACCTCTACTTGGCCATTTGTTTGTGGGTGATAAGGGGTAGCCACTTTGTGTGTAACTCCATAATTTCTGAACAAATTTTCAATAGTGCGGTTACAGAATTGGGTGTCCCCATCACTGATGACAGCACGAGGAGTTCCAAAATGGGAAAATATATTCTCCTTGATAAATTTCTAAACAATTTTTACATCATTAGTCTGGCATGACATAGCTTTGATCCATTTGGACACAAAATCAACTACAACTAATATAGAATGAAAACCTTGGCTAGGGGGAAAGGCCCCATGAAGTCTATGCCCCAAACATCAAGTAGCTCAACAACTAAAATTGGATTCAAGGGCATCATGTTTCTTTTTGCAATTGAGCCCAATTTTTGGCACCTCTCACATTTGTGACAAAAATCATGTGAATCCTTAAAAATAGTAAGCCAATAGAAACCGGATTGCAAAATTCTCAAAGTAGTCTTTTTAGGTGAAAGATGTCCGCCAAATGCATGAGAATGATAGAAGGAGGTGATATTGTTAATTTCAGGGTCAACCATGCATCTCCTAATGATCTGGTCTAGGCAGTGTTTAAAAAGGTAAGGATCATCCCAGAAAAATGTCTGACTTCTGAGAAAAATTTGTTATTATCTTACTGTGTCCACTATTCTAGGATATCTCCAGATGCAAGATAGTTGACAATATCAACATACCAAAGGGATTTGGAAGAAACAATAAACAATTGTTTGTCAAGGAAATTATCTTGAATTGGTAAATGTTCTAAATTTTTTGAAAGAGCAAGCCTAAATAGATGATCAGGCACCACATTTTCTACTCATTTCTTATCTTTTATTTCTAAGTCAAATTCTTGGAGTAGAAGGATCCATCTAATCAATCTAGACTTAGCATCCTTCTTGAAAAGAAAGTACTTAAGCGCAGAATGGTTGGTAAAGCTTACAATTTTGGATCCAAGAAGGTAGGGATAAAATTTATCCAGTGCATAGACAACTGCCAATAGTTCCTTCTAAGTTGTAGAATAGTTTATCTATGTACTGTTTAAAGTTCGGCTAGCATAATCTATCACATATGGTTTCTTGTCCCTATACTGCCCTAAAACTGATACTACTGCATAATCTAGTGCATCACACATAATCTCAAAAGGTAGGCTCCAATTCGGAGGTTGCATTATTGGAGCTGATGTTAGCATGTTTTTCAGCTTGGTAAAAGCTTCCTGACAATCCTTGGTGCACTCAAATTCTACTTCCTTTAACAAAAGGTTACGTAATGGTCTAGATATGGAATTAAATTCCTTTATGAACTTTTTATAGAATTCGGTGTGCCTTAAGAAAGATCTCACATTCCTTACGATTTTTGGGATGGGCAAATTGGTGATTAAATCTATCTTAACTTTGTCCACTTCCAATATTTTAGATGATACAATGTGTCCAAGGACAATGCCCTGTCGAACCATGAAGTGACATCTCTCCCAATTCAAAATCAGGTTTTTTTCCTCACATTGAGAGAGGACTTTCTCTAAATTGATCAAACAATTCTCAAATGAATATACAAAAATTGAGAAATCGTGCATGAACACCTCGAGAAAACACTCCACCATATCACTAAAGATACTCAACATACATCTCTGAAAGGTTGTAGGAGCATTGCAAAGCCTAAAAGAAATATTTTGATAAGCAAATGTACCAAAGGGGGTATGTAAAAGTTATTTTCCCTTAGTCGTCCAAGGCTATTCCTATTTGATAGCACCCAAAGTAGCCATCCAAGAAATGGTAGTATTTGTGACCAGCGACCTTTTCTAAAATTTGGTTCAAGACGGGCAAAGGGAAGTGATTCTTTTGTGTGACGACATCAAGTTTTTTGTAGTCAATACAAACTCGCCAACATGTGGGTACTCAGGTTGGAATAAGGTTATCATTTAAGTTTCAGACTACAGTGACACCGGCTTTCTTTGGTGCAATTTGGGTAGGGTTGACCCATTGACCATTCGAAATCGGATAAATGATACCCACACCTAAAAGTTTCAACACTTTAACCCTAACCACTTCTTGAAGGTGGGGTTAAGCTGGCGTTGCATTTGTTTAGAGGGTTTTGCATTATCCTCTAGATAAATATATTGAGTGCACACGAGGGGATTAATTCCTTTTATGTCAACCACATTCCAAGTAATTGCACCCTTAATCCCTTAATTTGTTTGAGCACATGAGGTAGTTGGACCTCTTGGTCCTTGTCAAGGTAAGCAGAAACAATGACTAGAAATGTGTCATCATCCCCCCGGTAAACATACATAGGGTTTGGGGTTAAGGGTTCTAACTCAGGTTTGGGAGACCTCACCTGAGAAGAAAAAGCCAGGGTATTAGTTGGTACGTGCTCTTCAAAATAAGGTTTCCATGCTGCACTGACCATTTCAATAGTATCATCTTTTTCTCCCTAGGGTTGGCCATGTCATCACTTAATTCAATCAAATTGTATGACTAGGAAGGGACCGACTTGCAAAAGTCTCCATTGCCAAGGTGTCAATGAAATCAACCTTTTTACAATTAGCATTTTCATCCCGTGGTTGTTGCACAGATCAAAAACATTGAGTTTTAATGTCATGTTTCCAAAAGATAATGTCATATTTCCATCCTGACAATCAAGCAGTGCATTTGATGTGGCTAAGAATGGTCTCCCAAGAATTACCAAAATCTGAACTTTAGGGTTTGCCACTGGTTGAGTGTTTAGCACAATGAAGTCTACTAGAAAGTAGAATTTGTCAACTTTCACAAGCACATCCTCTACTACCCTTTTCAGTCTTTTTACTGATTGATTGGAATGTCGAACGATAACCTGAGTAGGCTTCAGCTCACCTAGCCCCAATTTTTCATAGATTGAGTAGGTTAGTAAGTTTACACTCACCCTAAGTTCAAGCATTGCTTGTTTGATTTGGTAGTTTCCTATAATGCATGAGATTGTGGGGCATCCTAGATCATTATATTTAGGGTGGTTGTTATCCTTTAAGATAGCACTTGCTTGTTCAGTAAGAAACACGTTTTTTTGGACATGCATCTTACGCTTCATAGTGCACAACTCCTTGAGAAATTTTGCATAAGATGGGACTTGCTTAATGTCATTCAACAATGGAATATTAATTCTGACTTCTTTAAGGGCATCTAGGATCTCTTGGTTCTAGTTAGAAAGCTTAAGCAGACCTAATTGGTTTGGAAAGGGTGGAAATGATTTGAACTCTAGAGGAACTAAGGTTTTAAATGGTTTGAACTCTAAAGGAACTAAGGTTTTCTCTTTTACAGGAATTACAAGATTTCCATTTTATTTTTCCAGCTTTGCTTTTTTATTTGAGGAAGCAGGTTGTTTATTTTTTTCCATATCAAGTTTTCGAATCACTTTACCACTTCGTAGAGTGGTACAACTTGAACCATCTCATGGGGATTCGAAGGTCTAGCAGGATTGACTTCATACTGTCCTTTTGGGTTTGGTTGTGGTTGGGCCGAAAAAACCCCTGTATTGTTAGATTGTGTGAAATTTCTAATTTCATTCTTGAACTTTTTTCATCTCCTGTTTTTGAGCCAAAAGAAATTTAGTAAGCATTTCTTCCAGAGGCTGAGTCTGATTCTGAATAACAGATAATGGCATTTGTTATGGATTTTGATTAGATTGTCTTGAAGCACCACCATATTGGTTTAGCCTTTGGAAGAAATCTGGATGTGTAACATTGGACCCATTCCTCCAATTGATGTTAGGGTGATTTTGTTAGTTAAAGGTTGTACTTGTTACCCAAAGAGTTGTTGAATGGCCGCTTGCATGTGTTTGTGACATTTGCTTACTCTTGAAATGCAGGGAGTGTGGGGCATTCTGCAGATGTGTGAGTATGCAAGTGCAAATGCCACAAACAATTGCAAGCTCCTTGTTCTTCACAAATTTCAAGGATTTAACTTCTCTTGTAAGATAATTAATTTTAGCTTGAAGATTATCATCCTTTCTAAATAAATATAGTCCCTTTCCTTCGGCCTGATTTGATTTCTATATGGGTTCAATACCTTTAGATGTGTCCCAATTTTGAGCACTGTCTGCCCAAAATTGAAGGTATGTCTATACCTTCTTTGGATATTTGGCCATGAACTCCCCATTGCACATCATCTCTACAAAATTAGCGTATCTCTTGACTTAGTCTGTCATAGAAGTGGCCAGTTATGTGATGTAAATCAAATCTATGGTGTGGACACACAAGAAGAAGTTCGTTGAACTGTTCTCAATAACTATAATAAGAGTCTCTTTCTTTTTGTTTAAAATTCAACATGTGTCTCCTTCAGGTGTCGGTCTTTTGAGATGGAGAATTTTTTTCAAAAATTCACGAACCATATCGGCTCATAAAGTAGTTGAATTAGGCTGTAAGGAGTGAAGTCGGTTTTGCCTTATCTTTGAGGGAAAATGAAAATATTTGAAATTTTATAATGTCCTCCCTCACATTGTTAAAGTGAACTGTTGCAATTCCTTTATGTGCAAGCATACACTTTCCATTTCGAGTCTATGGAATTTAGGAAGAAGTTGGATTACCCTTGGCTTAATATCAATGACCCGCACCTACAGGTATGACCATACACGGAGGCATGGCTTGACGTATTGGTTGGAAGTAATCGCGTAAACTTCTAAGTGGTTAATTCACCTCCATTCCCATTCCCAGGTTTATATCCATTGCCATTGAGATTTATCAATTGGTCATTGTTGTCATGACCACTATGTGCATCTACGATAGTTTTAGAATTACTGGGAGGACTAGGAGATCTAGATTGATCATAGATTTCACTTAACCTCTTGAATTTGGATTTCTTATGCATATAGAGATTGGAGGGTGTCCAATTCTTTTTAAAGCAATGAAATAAAGGAAATAAAGAGAAAGCTAATGACAAGTAAAGAAAACCTAGAAAAAGGATTTCTAAATTTTGTAAAGATTTAGGTTTAGAAAGTTTAGTATTTTTTTAAGGAAAGTTAGCTAACTCTAATGCAGTCGGTTCAACTTTCCAAAAAAGAAAAAAAACTATTGAGAAAAAATCCAGAAAAATAAAGAAAACTTCCTTAAACTAAAAACTACCAAAATAAATAAGTTTCCAATTATAGTTCTGAAATTTTCAAATTTGGCAAGTTTCTTTGCCAAAAAGCTAAATTTGGAAGGGTTTTGAACCCATCCTTTTTAAGGAAAATTTCAATTTTTTTTTGGAAAATTCTAAAACCTAAAAATCAGCAAATAATAGAAAATCAACTAAATTAACCAGGTCCTAATAAGCAGCAAAAAGAATTAGAAAGAAACAACCTAAACTAGCTCACAATTAGGTAAGTTAATAAGGCAATTTCCAAAAATTATTGAGATTTTTACAAAAATCAGAAAAATTAAAATTCCATATCTGAATTAGTCCAAATTTTAGAAAAAATCAAAACTGAAAATTTCCTTTACTATGGTTTAGGGCTGGTCTAAACATTCCATGTATGCACCATTTAAATCTAGAATGATGCCAAATATATTTTTCCACACCCACAAAGCAATAAAAAGGAAAGTTGGAAAAATTAGTCTTGTGATGAAAACTCTCAAGCAACGGCACAAAAAACTTGATATAAATTGTCAAGTGCAAGGCCTCAATTGTAGTTTTACTTGGTGAGTTGGGATCATATCCATAGGGAGTTATGAGTCACACAAACCTATTCTATTGAAAAACTAGTACTATCCTCAAAAAATTTACACAAATAATGTCCTACTAAATTGAGAATTAAATTAAAATTACAAATTAAATTTAAAACCTAATCTAAAAATCTTAATCTAAAAAGCAATCTAAACTAAAAATTGTAACCACAAATAAAAGCATCAAACCACCAATGTAATAAAGTGAAATAAATAAAAGTAAAACCCAAAAAATGAAAGAAAATAAAATAAAAAGAATAATGGGCTTTAGAATTTCAATTTCCAATTTTCAAACTCCATGCTTAGGGTCAAAGGACAACTTAGAACTAAAATGCCAAATATGGTCTATCACCCCACATAAACACACTACATTGATATAATAAATTAAATTATTATGACTCACAAATCACTATGAGAAAAACACCCTTTGGCGATAATCCAATTCGTCGAGCAAACACAATTTGTCGTTGCTGAAACCTTTTAGCGATGACTATAATATTTTCACTACGTGGTTGCAAAATCATGGTCTGGAAAGTCCTATGGCGACAACTGTTATCGTCGTCACTAAAAAAGATTGACCTTTGGAGACAAACACATTCGTCGTTAACTACTGTTGCAATAAATATGCCCGTCACCAAAAGAAAGCAAGGTTGACCACAAATTGACATTTTGCAACGACTGTATTCATCACCAAACATGAGGTAAATGTCATAATAAAACTTTCAACCATCTCCAATGACTTTTTGGCGACAATAACTATCGTCGCCAAAATGTTTTGTTGTCGTCGCCAAAAATTTCGGCCAAAGTTTTGGTGATGGCACTATGTCTATAGCCAAATGTTTTTTTTTCAAAAGGGTGAACCTGTTTTCAATTCCATACTGCATTACTTGTTTTCAATTTCAAAAAGATGAACCTGTCTGATTTCATCTTGAGTAAACATCAACATCCAAAATTTCAAATTAAACTCTCAAATCTAATTTAAACTAACAACCATTCAAATAGATATACATGATAAAGTCTACTGTGCTACAAATGTTGATACATATATATAAAGTGCTACAAATGTCCAACTTAACATCCCCCAAAAGTCTACTGTGGTCAAACAATTCAACAAAATGGAAACAGCCGTGCAATCACATCTTCATGATCCATATCCATCGCTAATCTACCAAACAAAAACAAATGAAATTACTAGATCATTAAAGGAACATAGCTGATATAGGCATATTATAAATTAAACATAACTGATATACAATACATGCCTCATTGAAAATTACAACTTTTATCATTAAACCCCAAAAAAAAAAAAAATGAAATGTAATTTTCAAATTTTAATCTCTTCCCTTAAGAATGACATGCACCCTTAAATACTTCATAAAAGGTACCACATGAACAATAAAACCAACGATGAGCAAGCACATTTTCAGATAAAGTAGCATTAATCCAGCACAAGACATTTTTATCATGTTGGATCCAAGAAGAATACTCTGGATTTATCTCATTTGTGGTTTTACCATCTTGATCAACAAGAAACTCTGATGGACATGATGAACTACCATCAACAAAGGCTATCAAGCCATGTGCTCTCAACACAGGTAGAAACTGCAATTTCCATAGAAGGTAGTTATGATTTTCCAATCTGATGGAAATCAAACTACCAATATTGGAGAACAAGAAGGTGGAGGTATGACCAGAAGACATTCCAACAAAAGTAGAAGAATCATCATCACAATCTATATACAGAAACACAACGTTTAAAATGAGGAAGAAATTGCCAATTTGTATGAGAAACCTTGATTTTGATCACAAGATCCCGATCTTAGACAACCTGTGATGAAGATTGCAGAGAAAACCCAAAATTTGAAGGCAAAAAGAATAGATTTTAGCCTTTTTGAAGGAGAAAACTTGATCTTTGTGATAGATTGATCAAAAGAGATGATTTATATGTTGGGATGCAGCCGCCAGGTTCCTTAGATATTGCGCACAGATCACTGTGGAAATATTTTTAGATGATGATGATTCAAAAACCATACCTGTGAGATCTCTCTAATTTGATCTCAGTTTTACAGTAGCTCAAAGTCTTAAGACTTTCTACTGTATTCCTCTATGCTCAAACTCACATTGGGTGTAGGCCTCTTCTGCGAATTCTCCTTGCTCTCAAAAGCGAGATTTCTAATGTATGTTTTTCCTAGAGAGAAATAACGCACATTTATAGGCTACAATAGGGACCTTAAAAAGGAAATAAGGGATAGGCTTCTAATGGAAATAGGAAACCCTAATTTGACACAAATTAAAATCCTAGATCCATAAATTACAATTCAGTCTACTAGAGAATTATAATTGCACTCATGTCCTTATTCTCAAAATAATATTCTGAGCTTCTTGTTATTAAATGCTTATTAGTCTCCCTACATTAAGATTTCAGATATCCATCGATTAAATAATTACTGACACTTATATTTATTCAATATCTTTATAATTCCTTGAGACTTTACATTTAACTTATTTGATATGTCAAACATAAAGTCCACCTACAAGGTTTGACATAATCAAAACTTATAAGCTTCATCAAGGGGATATCATCAATCCCTATTATGGGATGTAGATTCCGTCAATAAACTAATATGCACCATACACATAGTGTAGTCATCCAACTTACTGAAATTATTGACGCATAAAAGGTCTCACTCCTTTGTAAATCAAAATGCCAAGCACTATATGTATGTATTTATTATTTATATCAGGATTTATAGTACAAGAATTCATAATAACCATTTGGATGTTAATCATCTTATATAGTCAGTATAAAGACAATAACCCAAAAGCAGTCATGTTCAATACACACAAAGCGTACTTGCATAACGAGTCGAAACTATACCGTTTCCCGCAGCTAAGACAAGCTTATTAAAACATCATGTTAAAATCATACCGATGGTGTGTCTTGCTCCATCTAGATTGTGAACAACAATACTTATATTCGATAAGAACTGATAAACAAGTTTTCCATGCGTAAGCTGAATTCTACACATCAACTTATCTACTTTATGGAGTAAAAGATACACTTATGCATAATAAATAATAATGCAACCATTTGCCCATATAAATTTTCATTAAGATGAAAAGCAAACTTGATTAATAAGTAAATTAGTCAAAGAAAAATACATAAAAGTATGCTTTTAGTATAAATTTCCAACAATCTCCTACTTAGACTCAAAGCCATGCTAACATGTATTTCAATCACATTCCCTTCACATGACTATCAAAGCTCTCTGCTAGTAAGCTCTTTGTAAAAGGATCCACTCAGTTGTTTGCCGATGTAGTCTTGGTCACAATTATGTCACCACTCTATACGATTTCTCGTATGAGATGATACTTACACTGGATGTGTTTACCCTTCTTATGCATCCTGGGTTCCTTTGCATTAGCAACCACATCGGTTTTATCACAATAAAGTAAAATAGGTGACTTTACCGATGGTACCACTTCTAGATCCGTTAAGAAGTTTCTGAGCCAAACTGTCTCCTTGGCTGCTTCAAAAGCTGCCACATATTCGACTTCCATAGTAGAGTCAGCAGTACATGATTGCTTGGCACTCCTTTAACTTATAGCTCCACCTCCTAAGGTAAATAGAAATCTTAAGGTTGACTTTCTGGCATCATTATCTGACTGGAAGTTCGAGTCTGTGTACCCAATGGGTATCAAACTCTCGGCCTGGTAAATCAGCATATAATTTCTAGTCCTCTTAAGGTACTTAAGTATATGTTTTACCGCAGTCCAATGTTCTCTCCCTGGATCAGACTACTATCTGCAAACCATGCCAACAATAAAACAAATATCAGGTCTAGAACATAGCATTGCATACATAAGGCTTCCCACTGTTGAAGCATAAGGTAGTTCCTTCATTTTTTCTATCTCATCAGGTGTCTTAAGACACTAATCCTTGGATAAAGTAGTTCCATGCCTGAAAGGAAAAAAAATCCTTTTTTGGAATCTTGCACGCTAAAACAGGCAAGAATCACATCAATATAAACTGCTTGAGATAAGTTCAACATTCTTTGTTTCCGATCTCGCAAGAGCTTGATCTCTCGAATGTGACTAACTTCTCCTAAGTCCTTTATATCAAACTGAGTGCTTAACCATACTTTGCCGAAGACAACACCTCAACATCGTTTCCAATGAGTAGGATGTCATCTACATAAAGTATTAAGAAAACCACCACATTGTTGTTGCACCTCTTATACACACAGGATTCATCAGCGTTCTGTTCAAAACCATAAGATTTAATGGCTTGATCAAAGCGAATGTTTCAAGATCTAGATGCTTGCTTATGTCCATAAATAGACCTCTTATGCTTGCATAATATGTGCTCACGGCCTTCAACTACGAATCCATCTGGTTGCACCATATAGATACACTCGTCAAGATTTCCATTAAGGAAAGTTGTCTTGACATCAATTTCCCAAATTTTGGTAATCAAAATAAGCCACAATGGATAAAAGAATCCATATGGATTTCAGCATGGCTACTGGCGAGAAAGTCTCTTCATAATCAATTCCTTCTTTCTGAGTAAACCCTTCTGCAACAAGCTTAATTTTGAAGGTTTCAACCTTTCCATCCATCCCTCTTTTCTTCTTGTAGACCACTTACAACAGATATGTTTTATCCCTTCTAGTAGTTCTACACGATCCCATACTTGATTAGAGTACATAGACTCCATTTCTGATTTCATAGCTCTTTGCCATAGTTCTGCATCTTTGTCTTGAAGTGCTTCATTATGGTTACAGGGTTCGATATTTAGCTCATCAGGGACTCTGTCAAATGACTCTCCCAAGAACATATACTGCTCAAGTTGACGAGCAACCCTCCCACTACGACGAGGCACATCCTGTGTATGTGTATGAGTAGTGTCACGCTGTGCTAAAACTAATCTTAGTGTACCATCATCGACATCTTGATCCGGCTCGTCACCCAGCAGGTTAGTGGTTTCACCTAGAGTATCATCAACTTAAGACTCGGCAATCCTCTCACTACGATGAGGTAATGGAACGCCAAATTCTCCATCTTGTGGTGTCTCTTCCTATGCTACAGGTAATGGAAAAGTTTGGGTAGGTCATTCTCCTCTCAATTCCTCTAGAACAATTCTGATTTTGGGTTTGTGGTTCATTACATAGTCCTCTTCTAAGAATTGGGCATTGGTGCTAACAATGACTTTCCGATCTTTAGGATTATAAAACAAACCACCTTTTATTCCTTTGGGATATCCAATGAAAATGCAAACTTCCATTGTTGGTTCTAACTTATCTGTATTCCCTTTCAGCACATATGCTGGACCACTCCAAATCTGAACATGCTTTAAACTGGATTTGCGCTCAATCCATAGTTTTATAGGTGTAGTAGATACTGACTTATATGGAACTAAGTTTAGAATGTATGCAGCCGTTTTTAGAGCATGCCCCCAGAACGACTTAGGCAAATCCGAATAACTCATCATTGATCTCACCATATCCATAAGAGTCCTATTCCTTTGTTCTGCTACACCATTTTGTTAAGGTGTACCTGATGTAGACAACTGGGATGTAATCCCCTTTTGTGCTAAATAATCCCTAAATCCTCCAAAGAGGTACTCGCCACCACGATCAAATCGTAGTGTCCTGATACTCTTGCTTAGATGCTTTTCCATTTCTGCCCTATACTCTTTGAATTTCTCAAAGCATTCGGACTTATAGCGCATTAAGTAAATGTATCCATACCTTGAATAGTCATCAATAAAAGTAATGAAATACTCAAATCTGCCTCTTACTTGGACATTCATGGGTCCACACAGGTCAGAATGAACCAATTCCAATGGTTCTTTGGCCCTATAGCCTTTTGTCGAGAAAGGGTGCTTGGTCATTTTCCCTCTAAACAAGATTCGCAAACTGGAAGTGTCTCCACTTCCAATGAATCTAATGGTCCATTTGCAACCAGTCTTGAAATCCAGTTTAGATTAATATGACCCAGGTGTAAATGCCAAAGATACGTTTGGTTCAATTGTGAAGGTTCTTTTCTCTTACAAGGAAGGGTAATTATGGTATTTGATTTAGTTAGTTGCAGTTTAGGAGAGATAGGATCAACAATATAAAGACCATCCACCAATGAACCAGAATAGATAAAATGCTTATTGTACTTAATAATCAAAAATTTATTAAAATGAATAGAATATTTGTCTTTAATCAACTTGGATACAGAAATTAAATTCCTCCTAATGCAGAGAATATAAAGACAATCTTTTAAAATTAAAGTCCTATCTCTATTAAAACTTAAATAAACATCTCCTACTGCAATTACTGCCACTCTCGTAGCATCACCCATAAGCAAATAAATCTCCCCATCACTTAGCTACCTGGTTTCCTGGAACTTCTGCAAAGAATTGCATGCAAACATAATTAGTGGCTCCCGTATTTACACACCAAGTACTAGTAGATATAACCGCCAAATATGATTCAACAACTAGTGAATGAAATTTACCTTTATTGTTCACTTTATTGAGATAAGTTGGACATTGTTTTTTTCAGTGCCCTGCTTGTTTGTAATGAAAACATTTGCTCTTGGGCTTTTTCACTCCTCCTTGAGGTTCATTGCCTCCTTGAGGAATTGCATTAAGATTCTAACCCCTTTTTTGTTTCTTCTTGCCTTTCGGCTTAGAAATAGAACCTTTTTCAGCAACATGAACACTAGATGGATTTTTCAGAAGGCCTTCAGCAACCTGAAGTTCTTCGAGTAATTCTGCCAGAGAAAAATTGAGCTTGCTCATGTTGTAATTTAGGCGAAAATTCTCAAAGGAATTAGTCGAGGACTGGAGAATGATTTCAATCTAGGTTTTCACATTTATTTCAACTTCAAGGACATCTAGTTCATTGAGGTGTCCCATCATTTTCAGAACATAGTCCCTTACAGAGGTACCTTTAGCCATCTTAGTATTAAATAGTTCCTTTATAGCAACTTGCCTAGCCGCTCGATCCTAATCATCAAACATCTTCTTAAGATTGTACATGATGTTATAGGCAGTAGGAAAAGATTGATGCTGATGTTGCAAAACATTTGACATAGATACCAATATAAAACACCGCGCCATCTCATCAGCCTTAACCCATTTTTTATATGCGTGGATAGCCACTTCATCGGTATAACCATCTGCAGGTTTCTCTAGGCGCACCTCAGTGAGCACATATTTGTACTTTTCAGCAGTTAGCACGATATCCAAATTTCTTTTCAGTCAATATAATTAGGTCCAATGAGTTTGTGTTCTTTGAGAATTACAGCAAGTGGATTAAAAGTATTCATCTTAAATCCTGAGAATTACATAAACAACAAATTATAACGGGCAAATAAACTTTGGATTCCAATAAAAGAAAAAAGGCTCCCTCTGCTAATTAATAATAGAATCAGACAGCAATCTAAAACATTAATGCATAGTAAGTCTCGATCTGAGGACTTCTGCTATACTTATTTTGTTCATATAGGACATAACCTATTAGTTTTACTGTCAAGGCAACAAATTATGCCAAGTAAAACCAAACAGCTACTACAACTTTGGTCCTATAAATAATAACGGTGACTCAAATAAAGAGCATACTGTTATTTATAGCTAAGTGTACACCATCATTCAATTCAAGGTCCATTATTCTGTATTCGGTCCCATCAGATGGAGAAATGACCTATACTAATAATTACCCTAAATCATCCATATAGGAGTTTGTACTGGAGATTCCATAATTAACTCATCCGATGAGGAGGAAGACTCCATGGTCTACACATAAATCAATTACATCTCCTACAAAACAATGATGGAGACTATGGGAATTAAGAGGTTCCCTCTCCCACTTAGTTATTTAACAGTGAGGGTTCTTGTATAACAGTTTAATAATGTCAGTTTACAATTTTGAAGTATTACGTTACCAAGATGTCTAGGTTACCTTATCTTTACGCATCATAGCATTGGTGTGATTAATAAAAGATAGAGTTTAATATTATTTGCAAATCACATGAATGCTTCCTATTTCTCTATTCTAAACAGTATTAAATAGATCTAATATCATATAAAGTAGGTTATGATAATCATAGAAATCCAAGCACAAAAAAGAAATACAACCAACATAAAAGTCCTAGCTATTACAGTCAAGTAAGATCCTTTTGTCTTATTGATTGCCACTTTTTCAAAACATGTGCTTCGCAGAAGGAGTCTGGGGGTGTCCCCCGGCCGGGATCTAGCTGTCCGGTCAGCTCGAGGGGGCCCAGGGGGCAGTGCCCTTGAACCAGATTTTTTTCATGAAGTTTTTCCTTCGAAATCGAATATCTGCCTTTGAAACCTATATCCCTCCTTAAAAAAATTACATTGAATCCTAAGCCTCCTAATGAACCGAGTTCACATGCTATATCAATATAATTATATTGCCATGAAGAATTACATTGAATCATAAGCCTCCTGACGAACGGAGTTCACATGCTATATTAATATGATTATATCACCATGATAAATTGAAAATATGTAAAACAGTAACCACGAATTTGACTCATGGGATCCATTCATATAACATACACACATGGTGACCATGATACCCAGATCAATCATTGCAAAACAAAGGTTAGATAGTTTGTTGCAAAACAAGGGTTAGTTACAGCAAATGCAATCCATGTTTTTTACAAAAACCTATAATCTTACTATATTCTCTTCAATCCATATGTAGTATCAAGATTGGCTCTAATACTACTGTTGGGAGCACCCGCCAGGATCTTTAGATATTGCGCACCGATTACTGCAAAAATATTTTTAGATGATGATGATTCAAGAACCATGCCTGCGAGATCTCTTTAATTTAATCTCAGTTTTACAGTAGTTCAAAGTTTCAAGACCTTCTACTATCTTCCTCTATGCTTAAACTCGCACAGGGGTGTGGGCATCTTCTGCGAATTCTCCTTACTCTCAAAAATGAGATTTCTCTTGTGTGTTTTTCCTAGAGGGTAATAGCGCATATTTATAAGCTATAATAGGGACCTTAAGAAGGAAATAAGGGATAGGCTTCTTATAGAAACAGAAAACCCTAATTTGACCCAAATTAGAATCCTAGATCCATAAATTATAATTCAATCCACTAGAAAATTATAATTGCACTCCTGTCCTTATTTTCAAAATAATATTTTGAGCTTCTTGTTATTAAATGCTTATTAATCTCCCCATGTTAAGATCTCAAATATCCATCGATTAAATAATTACTGATACCTATATTTAATCGATATCTTTATAATTCCTTGAGACTGTATACTTAACTTATTTGATATGTCGGACACAAAGTCTATCCGTAGGGTTTGACATAATTAAAACTTATAAGCTTCATTAAAAGGATATCATCAATCCTTATTACGGGATGTGGATTCTGTCAATAAACTAATATGCACCATACACGTAGTGTAGTCATCCAACTTACTAAGATTATTGACCCATAAAAGGTCTCACTCCTTTGTAAATCAAAATGCCAAACACTCTTTGTATGTGCCAATTATTTATATCGGGATTAAGAGTACAAGCACTCATAATAAACATTTGGATGTTAATAATCTTATATAGTCAGTATAAAGACAATAATCCAAAAGTGATCCTGTTCAATACACATAAAGCGTATTGACATAACGAGTCGAAACTATACCGTTTCCCGCAACCAAGACAAGCCTATTAAAACATCATGCTACAATCGTACCAATGGTGTGTCTAGCTCCATCTAGATTGTGAATAACAATACTTATATTCTATAAGAACCGACAAATAAGTCTCACGTGCGTAAGCTGAATTCTACACACCAACTTGTCTACTTTATAGAATAAAAGGCACACTTATGCATAATAAATAATAATGCAACCATTTGTCTATATAAATTCTCATTAAGATGAAAATGTAAACCTTATTAATAAGCAAATTAGTTAAAAACAAATAAATAAAAATATGCTTTAGTATAAATTTCCAACACTATACTAGTTCTTCAGAGTTCGAACCAGAACTCGATCTAAGGGATGCTGAAACCAGAACTTCTTGAATCTGGAGTTGAAGCTCTGAAAACTTCGGCAAGAATAAAGTAGGATCGCATTTGACGTCTCTCAATCCTTGCTCTGATGCCAAGAAAACTCAGCTAAGAAGAGCATACACATATAAGAGAATCTGGTGGAGTTTGTAGTCTATCATTTCTCACTCATCCCAATAGTACATAACTCTATTTATAGACACAGAAGAGATTAGGAACCAGGCCCCAACTAATCTCTGTTTTACCATGTGTTTAGTTAATAACAGAACCATACAATCACAACCACATGACTCGATTATGTAATCATTTAGAAGTCCAATAGAATAAATTATTTTGAGACCTTTTGATGAAACTTCCTTTTTGTACCTAAATAGCACTTTGCTCAATGATCCTAATGACAATGGCTTGCGGATGAACCCTAGCCATTTAATATAGAAACAAATAATATATAAAAAATTATATAAACAAACATCCATATTCAGCAAAGGAAAAAAGCTAGCTAGGATCTTACAATAAAGTGGGGGATAAGAATCACCCACCTGTTGTGTATTGACGTCAACAACAGAAACCCAATTACCAAAGCTGGGATGTGAATGGTACCACACGACCACCATCTCAGACTCGCAAAACCATGGAGCTAGATATGGTACATTTATTTAAAGCTGCATGATAGTGTTACGCGTGAAAGAAGCATTGAAGATCATTAGCAGTGTTCAAACATTTTTTTATAATATTTGTACAACCTTCTCGGCCTTTCTTTCCTCATCATTCAACATTGAACTGTACCATCTGCCTTTTAGCGTTCATGGCATGCATGCACCTTTGAGAACAACAATACATGACATCATTGGGTGGAAAACTAATGAATCCTTATATAAGGTATATCTAATAAGCGTAGATGACACCAACATGCATCATCATAAACAGGGAAGAAGATTTTAAGATAAATGACCATAAACTCAATAAAAAATAACTTCAATGTATTAGTAGGAAGTTCAGAAAAAACAAACTAAGAATGAGAAAAAGAGACAACCATCAATAGACATGAAAACACGTTGTAATGAAAAAACCATTAACATCTAAACTAGAAACTATTGTAGCTACATGTGAAAGAAGCGTTCAAGAACATTTAATGTTTGAACTTTTTTTTGATAATATTTCTACAACAGGGGCTGTACCATATGCCTTTCAACTTTCATGGCACAACACATTTGAGAACAAGAAAAAAACCTACACGACATCATTGTGTGGAAAACGAATGAACCCACATATAAGGTATATCTGATTAACATAGATGACATCAACTGGAATCCTCATAAACAACAAAGAAATTATTGAAAAATTAGGCTTTGATGATACATTAGGTATCAGTAAAAAAGAAAAATAAATAAATGTACACTGACTATTAATTCATCCGGGAACTTGAGGGTAGGCAAACGTTAAACCAGAACATTTCTAAGGAACTATAGCCATTTGGACAATCATCTTTATGATAATTTTAAAATAAGTTTATAGAAAAATTCCATAAGATGAAATTTGTGCATGGGTTGACATTACCGTGCAAGGACTTAAAATCCAATAGCAAATAGTACATTTTGGGATAAAGATGCTGACATTAGTAAATTGAAATAAAGAGGACACATTCATCTTAAAACTCCAAAATGCCAATGCATTTACTAAACCCCAACTTTTATCAATCTTTCATTGTCCATGTTCCTAATACTTCGTAATTTATTTTTATAATGCTTCTCCTCAATTTCTATGTGAAGAAGAAATCTTATCAAACAACCTCATTTAGTTTCTATTACTGGAGAGTCAAAATCTACATTTAGTATATTAATTTCTAATTAAACCCTCAATTCTGCAATTCATATTGTTGTTTTCATTAAATTTAACATTTAGCGCCGACATGAATATTTTAGTTGTGACCGTTTTTAGTTGCAGTTTGTGCAAAAACTCCGACAGAAAGAATAGATCATGTAAAGAGAAAAAAAAAAACAAAAAGAGGAAGAATACATTAAAAGGATCCATTACATGGACTTTAAAATGGGGAAATAGTTGGGGATGACACAATGTCCTTAAGATAGGCAGGAATTTTGTTTAGTGAAACTACATATATATAGTTTGCAAGTGAACAACCTAAAGTTTTTTTTTTAATAACTATATATATAATTTTCAAAGTTGGTGAAAGAATAAGGTTATGAATGACCTAAATGTACTCACCAAGAGCGGTGGATGGCTGGTCGTCACTAGATGATTGCACCCCTCCAGCAGTCACATGCATGTTCCTGATTATCTGCTCCATCTGCGTCGACTCGAGATCGGCATACTTCTTATTCTGTGCCTCAATCTGTGCTTATTGGGTCTGGGTCAATCCTCAAGTGAATTCAACTCCTCTCTGAGGGTTTGCATGGCCTGATCCTATGCCCGTGATGCAGTGGACATACGTGAGTAGTTAGGGGGCTTCGGGCTGACTCTGAATCCTCACATGTACCCTTGCTTGCTCCCAAGCACCTCAATAGCCATCTCCTGCCGCGTCATCTCCTCGGATAACTCTATTTGAAAACTTTGGTCGCAAAGCTTTTCGAGCTGCTCTTATCATCCAACTCAAGATTTAAGTAATTAGGTTCTTTTCCCAAATAGTAATATATGTGAGAATAAAGATAAATGTAATGACTAATGACCCTTTGTTGTCAGACGTACATGTTTGTTAGCACACACCGAGGCTATCTATGTTGAAAATTTATACTAAAAGCATACTTTTATGTATTTGTATTTGACTGATTTATTTACCAGTAAAGTTTGTCTTTTCATCTTAATGAGAATTTGTATGGGCAAATAGTTGTATTGTTATTTATTATGAATGTATGTGTTTTTTATTATTTAAAGTAAACAAATTGGTGTGTATAGTTTAGCTTACATACGGAAGACTTGTTTGTGAATTTTATAGAATATAAGTTATTGTTGTTCACAATCCAGATGGAGTTGGAAACAACATCGGTACGAATGTAGCATGATGTTTTAGTAGGCCTGTCTTGGCTGCGGGAAATGGTATAGTTTCAATACGTTATGCTAGTACACTTTGTGTGTATTGAACAAGACCTCTTTTCAGTTTATTGTCTTTATACTAAATATATGAGATGATTAACGTCCAAATAGTTATTATGAGTATTTGTACTCTTAATCTCAATATAAATTATAGATACATACATTTAGTGTTTGGCATTTTGATTTACAAAGGAGTGAGATCTTTTATGAGTCAATAATCTCAATAAATTAGATAACTATACTATGTGTATGGTGCATATTAGTTTATTAGTAGAATTTACGTCCTATAATAGGGATTGATAATATCCCCTTGATGAAGCTTATAAGTTTTGATTATGTCAAAACCTGCAGATGGACTTTGTGTCCGACAAATCAAATAAGTTAAGTGTAAAGTCTCAAGGAATTATAAAGATATTGATTAAATATAGGTATCAGTAATTCTTTAATCGATGGATATCTGAAATTTTAACATGGGGAGATTAATAAGCATTTAACAACAAAAAGCTTGAAATATTATTTTGAAAATAAGGGCAGGAGTGCAATTATAATTCTTTATTGAATTGAATTGTAATTTATGGAACTAGGATTCTAATTTGGGTTGAATTATGGTTTCCTATTTTCATAAGAAACTTATTCCTTATTTTCTTCTTAAAGTCCCCATTGTAGCCTATAAATATGTGCTATTACTTTCTAGGAAAAACACATAAAAGAAATCTTGTTTTTGAGAGTAAAGAGCATTCGCAGAAGAGGCCCACACTTTGTGCAAGTTCGAGCTTAGAGGAATACAGTAAAAGGTCTTGAAATTTTTGGGTTGCTGTAAGACCGAAGTAAAATCAGAGAGATCTTGCAGGTACGGTTCTTGAATCATCATCGTCTAAAGTTATTTCCACAGTGATATGTATCCTAGCGGCTACTTTTCACCAATCCAATCATTTGTCTTCTTTCTCCAATGAGACTCCTTAAAAAAGTCTGCAATATAGGGCATATCACCATTATTCTCGACTGTCTAATTCCATTAATTTTAGAACACTAGTGTATATATGTATGCATCACATTCAGAAGTACGATGTAAAGGAATTGTAATTCACGTCACCTTAATTGACTTCGTAGCTAGAAAGGATCTTGACCCCATGGTATTGTAAGGTAGGTAGTTCTGGTTTTCACAATTTTTCTCACACCATTTCTAGAATATAATTTCAGTATTAATCTACTTAATATCGAATAAAATAAACAGAAAATGTTATTTATTAAAACTAGATATTACCAAGAATTTCTGATCATTCTAAGCAACATTAATCAGCCACCTCCAAGCTCGCTCTGTAAACCCTTGTAAATGCTTACTATATGGGTCAACACCATCCTCCAACAGCTATAGGTAGTGCCTGCTCATGTCATGGCACCAATCCCTATACCTCTCCTGGCACTTCCTATTGATTGCTGCTCATACATTTGGATTCTCATCATACCCCGCAGTATCAAATTTATCCTGCATGCATCGTTAACGCCATTTTGGAAATAGTATTAAGTACTCATATAGGAAAACCACTTCTATAAAAGAATAACTTAAATAGATCCAATATGTAATTACCAAGACTGCTTGTATGATGGAACCCTTAGTCCCACCATCAATTTATCTCACACTGTCAGTCCCTCAACAGATACCGATAATTGAATCTCTATACCAATTTGATTAACCACCTTGTCGGCACAATACCCAACTGGTGCATTGACCCCATCAGGAACTGCCACAGGGAGCTTCTGGCCTCCATTCACTCTCAAAAGCCGCACAATTGCCTTCCTGTGTGATTTACCACGTACCCGTTTCAAATTTGAACTTGTCCAAGACCAAGAAAAACAAGTAGCTTACCTTTACTGTGTTTGCATGAATGTATTAGACTTAAATGTCACTTACCTACACTACTGTTGTCGGTGTGGGTGGTAGACACTATCGGTGTAGGCGTGTCTGACTAGGTAGGGAAGATAGGGACATCGAGTGCAAGTCAACTGGTGGCCGTAGATGATGTACTGATACATTTGGGGGGGCATGGATGGAATCTAACAAAATAGTAATGATTAGTAAATCATTAGATATACAACGGTATATTTTTAAAAATCAAACTTGGGGTTGTTTTTAAAATATTCCATAGCACACTCTCCTTTAATTTTTGATACCTGTAGTTGGAACTTCCCATTCCAAGGGTACAAATTCACATTTCTGTATTCAACAAAGCTCTTTAACACTTCTCCCATTCATTAAGTCATTATGCATTCATTTATAAAACAACTCTGGCATTTCCAATTAATGACAAAAATAACAAAAAGGTTGATAACAATAATTGATTTGAAATCTGATTCTATCATCATCAATATATCAGCATGTATTAACAAAATCTGGTTTACAATCACACAGGTCCCTTAAATTGAGAGTAAGGGAAGAAGAAGTGCATTCATTAGTAATAAATCATTACATCAGTGTTCTATATCAGAATCAGAATGGTTGTGCAGCTGTTCTTCTTCATCATTGTTAGGGTCCCCATCACATTCATTTTCATAATTGAAGATCCCGTCACCCTCATCTTCGTCATCAAGTTGTTCCAGAACCCCATAACTTGGAATAATTTCAGGAGCAATATCATTCCTACACAAAAGGAATGTGATGGGGTCATCCTCAATGATTGGTATAACCCCGGTGGATTTTTCCTGCTGGAACATATCATCAGGATCGAACAATTCAACGTCATTGGGTCCTGCATCATCCACTCTAGCACATCCCCTATTCCTCGATGTTTGGCTTGTTGTACAACTTTCCAATATTCACCATATTTTGTATTATTCACATAGAAGACTTGTTGCACTTAACTTGGTAGGACAAAGGGGTCTTCATCATACCAATGACTTGTTACATCAATGCTTGTGCAATGTGCATCAATCCACATTGTCATGTTACTACCGTTGTTATACCAATAACATTGGAACAAAACAACCCGATGCCCATAAATATAATGAAGTTCCCATACATTGCACAAGTAATTGTAAAAGTCAATTGTATGTCCCTCATGGATGGACCCTTTTCACAACCAACCAACTATTTTGAGTCATATGACGGTATTCTCTGTCTGTGGCATGGTATCTGACGCCGTTACAGTAGCAATTAGAGTACATATCCATTATCGCATGAGGACCATTGGCTAATAACCATAATTCATCGTTTGCTTCTTGCAACACTCTGACCCAGCTTGACCTCGTTTAGCGACTAATTAATGTTGCTTTAGTTGTTAATTGTATTTTGTTTTTGTTTTGCTTTTGTTGCGAGTCATGGATAGGTAGTTGGGTTGAGTTTGACCTGGATTAGATCAAGGATGAAAATAGCGGTTGCGGCGGGCGTAGCAGCCCGTCACCAAAACGATACGTAGCGGGCGATACGTAGCGGCTTAGCGGTGTGATTTAAAAAAGTCTTCAAAAAAATCCGAAAAAATTCCAAAAAATCCAGAATATTGGAAAATGATGGAATATGTGTTTGTTTTGCAAAAGCAACTAGTATATGAGTATATAGCGGTCCCCTCATTGCATGAGATCCTGTATCACTGTATCAATAGAAAAGAATATGAATAATCAATGTTTTCATATGGATTCATGTTGTTTAGTTATGTCAACTTAAATAGTAACTTAAGGCTTATAAAAAAAATATATTATAAACAAATTTCATCAAGATTCATTCAAGAATGAAAGATAAACTATGTTCAAACTTTATAGAAAAACAATATACTAATCTACTTAAAGAGCAAAAACTTTGTAATGGAGGAATACCTTGCTGATTAGCTTTAATTTAATACCAAAGGGAATGTCTTCCAGGAATCACATTGCTTTGGATGTTTTTGTTGATGATTTTACTGTTTTTTTTAGAGGACTTGAAAAATGGAGGCAAGGAAAGGGACTTGGAACAGTGAAGAGGGGAGAGGATAAAAGTTAATAGGGAAAAAGTGGGTCAAAAAATCAGTTAGGGGGTTTTAACCCCCCCAGCTGATATGTATCGGCCCGTATCGGCCGATACGGGCCGATACATTTGTGAACGCCGATATTTTCCAACTAGCGTAGCGCCCATTAGTGCTACGCCCAATTTATCGGCCGATACGCTTCGTATCGGCTGATATTTATATCCTTGGATTAGATAGACCAAGCCCTTTTTCGTAATTTTAGCTTTTATAAGACATGGTCATTTTCGCATCATCTTGGTGTCAACACGTGTTTTTCATTAAGCTCGTTAACTTCTATAACTACGTCGTTTGTAACCGAAGTCGTATGATTCCGTTGGACCCGGATTTGACTCCAACTGTAAATAGTTTCTTGCATTGGACTTTCTTGCAATGTTTCCTTTAATCTTATCTTATATAAGAGCCTCCACCGACTCACTCTTGTTCACTCACTCTCTCTCTCTCTCTCTCTCTCTCTCTCTCTCTCGAATTTCCTCTTTCTTTTCTCCCTTAATTCAGTCAAGCTAGAAGGAGATTGAGAGATCCTCTTGTCCTCTCTCCTTCCTCATGTGATTCACGGTATGTATGTGTCTCGGTTTCTTCTCTCCTTTTCTTTTTTCTCATTTTCCAGTACTGTGCTCATGAACTCCCTCTCTCGTTCTCATGCATGATAGCTGTGAGTGGTGTTTGGATGTAAAATGAGCCCCAAGGACAACAATTGGTGTGGTTGAACTCCATTCAGGCAAGTATAAACATAATTTGTAGGAACCCATGTTGAGATATGCTTGATTTTTGGATGATTCTCATGATCTTGCATGCCTTGTATGGTTACAGCCCAATTTGAGCTCATTCTCCCTTTCTCTGTTGAGATTTTGCTGGTTTGTGCCAATACAGGTTTTCTGTAATTGATTCAGAAATCGACCGAGCGCATGCATAGTTAAGCCGTGAAATGTGCTACGACTAAGCCGTAAAGTACATTACGGCTAAGCCGTGACCTAACCGTGAACCCAGTCGTAGATCAATACAGGGTAACACTTGAAAATAACTGAGAGTATGTAAATCAGCAACTCTTCTACGGCCCAGCCACGGCTAAGCCGTGAAGCCTTCTACGACTAAGCCGTAAGGTGTCTTCGGCTAAGCCGTAAGGTCACCCACAGCTGAGCCCGAAGACATAACCCCTAAGAAAGTTACTTGAGACTCATAGGACCTTTCCTATAGAAGGTAGGCAACATGGACTTGCCCAACGGATTATGTAAACATACTTGAATGATTTCGAGGGCTGCGAGTCATTCATGTTCATTATCCAGTTGTTAAGCACCTCCCCATGGGTGTTGGTTTAAGGGACTTCGGTGCACCATATGATATAATGCAACACTAGACAACGGTGCAGCGGATAACTTAAAACTACATCAACATGTACGGTTAGAAATACTGGATAATTAGGTTAAAGTTGGTTAGTAAATGAACGTGATTTGATATGCTAAGATTTGCTTGCATGACATATTGTATGACGATCATTGATCTCTCCTCTTTAGAATGCTTGCTTGTTTCAGCAAATCTCGCATTGTATGTTACACGTATATTTCAGCTACTATGTTTTCCGTACCTTGAGCATGCATGTATGTTACACATATAAGACATGTTCTCGAATATGCACACATGATATGCTTGTCACGACTTACTCAGGGATCTCATGATTGAGTTAGTATGGTCAGGCACTATTTAGCCTCGGCCTTAGGATCCTGACGGGGTGAATTTGGCGTAGTTTTCATGGCCTTGCTGCAGTAAGGAAACGTCTTGGGGAATCTGGACCCTAGGAACCTGAGACCCATTCGTACCCTGGTCTAATCAATGGTGTTCTCTGCACGGATATAAGATCCCTCTTTTGGGAGCATATGGCAATGTAGTCGCCAACTAGTTATGTACACAACATGTATACATTGATTCACATGGCATGTTTCTTTCTTGCATG
Organism: Sextonia rubra; assembly: GCA_037013555.1. NCBI lineage: Eukaryota > Viridiplantae > Streptophyta > Magnoliopsida > Laurales > Lauraceae > Sextonia > Sextonia rubra. Next base: position 76,353,235 of record JASUAD010000001.1, read on the forward strand.
ACAGCTTAGTATACGAATGTGACCTGTTATAATTTACCTAATGTTCTTTATTCGAGTAGACACAGCATGTGTTAACTTGTTATGGCTTATACATTGCTGAATCGTTGTATTCACGAGTTGTCTTTGGTGTTGCAGGCTCAGATACCCAGACCGACCTCTCGTCGGTCGACCAGACTCCAAGTGAGGCCCCCGAGGTCCCATTAGGACTAGAGGAGTGGACGTAGTCACTCCATCGAAGAGCGCCATGGACATAATTGCATGAGTCTTCGCCATTTTGAGATTTGTCACGATTGAATACTATCATGATTTGTACATGTTTTATTTTGCTTCATTTTGTAAAATCTTTATCTATATATGTTAGCTCTGTTTCGGACTCTCTTTTTGTATTGTTTAGTGTGATGTTTTGATATCTACAGCTTCCACGTACATGTTTGGCACGTGTGAACCTTCCCTTGTGCGTGTGCATTTAGACCAGGTCTACGTGTACAGGCACGGGAGTACGTGTGTCATTGGTTTGGCTTTTGCTAACCCCCGAACTCCTGGGCTCGGGTTGTGACACTTTTGATGAACCTTGACCACGAAATTGATTCACCTACGAAAATATTGTGAGATTAGTTCCACATGTTAATATCAATTCAAATATACATGAATAAGGTATAATTCTTTGAAACACATCTATATATCTTACCCGGTTTTTAAACCATATAGGAAATTCTTCTTTTTATCTCTTTGTGATGTCACGTAGACCTTGACTTTCTAACAAATAGTTATGTTCCTTACTTATGAACATGAAATTCAATAATACCATATTAATTACTATTGAATATAGTGGACACAATTAAAAGGCACACATATGCTACATTAAAGATAGATACGTACTCTAACTAGGCATCCACTTCAGAGCGATTATCCAAGATAAACCAATGAGCCACGTCATGTTCCTCTTAGGACACATCGTAAGCCCTTGTGATTCGTGTATATAGACTAACACGTAGAGTGAAAACCTCCAACCTCGAGCCACGCCTAGCTCCATCGTCATTCCTTTCACTACGATTAAATACGGTTTTGATCTCACCTAGGTATATTGAGCAAAAGGTAAGAGACTCTTTGACAATATAAACCTCTGCGATCAAACCCTTTGGGTGAGCTCAATTTGTAACATAACCTTTTAGAGCCCTGAGTTGCCATCATACATGAGAGCAACATAAAAGTATATTAATTATACCAAACAATTATACAAAAATTTAACTTTAAGTTCATATGAGTCCCAAGATGCCAATAGTTACCTTTCCATAGGGTATATTCATCTATATTGCATTGGACCTGTAAGCATAACCTCGCGAGGCAAGTGAACAGCTAGATGGACTATCACTTCAAAAAATGCTATTGGAAAAATCTTTTAGAGCTTGCAAAGTATGATTACTATGCGATCCTCTAGTTTTTGAAGATCCAATGCTTAAAAATAAAAAACTTATCAAAAGGTGCCATAATAAGAAATAAGATCAACTTATAGTCACCGACTAGCCCAAATTAAGGAAGGCATCCACCGCAGGTTTTTAGATGAAAATCCCCTTGAGGGTGCCATTGGCCATCACCAGTCCTCAAAAGGCCATCAAAAGCCACGGTTTGGGTGAAATTGGGTGAAATAAAAAACAGAGGCCAATTTGGGCCATGGTCGCCCGAAACTGAGAAAACTGAAATACCTTTGAGAAACACAAACGCAATAAAGAAAAGAAAAGCAAGCTAAGGAGACTATTTCTGGCAAACAGAGACCATAAAAGAAATGGAAAATCAACAAAGTGTAGGTGTTCATCGGCACTGCAACAACTGAAAATGAAAAATAAGAAGAAGAATAATTTACCAGCAGCCATTGCTCGTTTTTCGAAGGGATAAAACAAAGGATGGAAGCTCGGAAACCTTTGAGAACGCTCGAAGATCGCATGAGAACTCTTAAGGAAGCTCGGGAAATTCGGAAATTTGAAGTTGCAAAGGTAGAAGACGAAAGGATTCGGGATTTTTATAATTGCGCATCGTCGGCGAATGACTAACACGGATGCATCCGCCGGGAGCGTCCTTTCAACTGCAATAACCGCCAAGCTCACCACTTTCCCCCACTTTTTGAACTCCTGGGCACACCAAGATTTCAAGAGCATTTCACCATGATGTTCGATTGGAAAACATCTTCCAATCAAGTGGTCATAAGCATAATTTTGAGTTCGTTTGACCTTTCAAACCCTCCTTCAAAAGAAAATAAGGGTTTTCTTAAGATATGTTTAGGGTGGACCCACAACTCATGCGAAAGCAATTCAATTGCTAATTTTCACTCAAAGTCTGGTCAAGCACCTCTTCTCTTGTGCATTGAAAGAATTTTCCATGCCATTGATAAGAAATCGCCCTAAGTACTAATTTAATCTCTGTCAAAGACCAGCTCACTTCACCAAAAATAGCTATTAGAAATGATTTTGAACCATTTCTAATAACATTTGGAATGGTTTTGAACCATTTCAAAAAGGGTCATCCCTAAAAAATTGGAATGCATTACAACCGTTATAGAATTACAAAATTGGAACGGTTCAGAATGAATCCAAATGTAAATATTTGGAACAATTTTGAACCATTTCTAATTCCAATTTTAGAATGTTTTTTTCCCTTCTAGATTTTTAATATTAGAACGGTTTTAAACTGTATCTAAATAAAATATTAAAAAAATGTTTTGATAGGTGCTTTTTTATCAACTAGGCCACTAAATGCTTTTTTTTTTTGAAAAATTACAAAAAAAATTTAAAATTCCTTATCCTGTAGCATTTGCATCCATACAAACAATTATAAGAAAATAATCATCAAATGGTTCAAAAAACCTAAAATAGAAATCTATACACTAACTTGAACTCAAATGTACAGCTTACAATATTTTGAAAATTCATATATACAACATTCACCTCTTACAACCTTCTAACAACATTCATCAATTTCATTTCTAAAATGAAAAGAAAAAAAAAAGAAGAAAAACCAAAGAGCTCCATCTTATCACATTTGTCGTGCTTCTAACTACACCATTTGGTGTTTCAAGTGGAAAAAAGCACACCAAAAAAGCTTATAACTTTCATTGTAATTGTTCTATTTCCAATTTCAATGCTTGCTTTGCATCCGACTGATTTTCTAAGATAGATATTTTCTTACAGCATCCTCCTTCTGGGAGAAAAAAAAAACACCAAATAGAGAGCAAAGAAATGGGTTAGAACAATTTTCATAAAAAATGAGTAGAAGATGAAAGGAAGCACATCTAAAACAAAACACATCTCTGCAAAAAAAAAAGAAAAAAAAGAGTCCAAATTTACCAACTGTAACATAGACCAAAACCACAAAAGGAAATTAGTAACTAAGAAGATGAAAGGAAGCACATCTAAAACAAAACACATCTAAAAGAAAGCACACACTCCAACCCAATTTCCATTTAGAAGCCACACCCATCTCCTTTAACTTTCAAATACTCTTAAGCCTTTAGGAAATTTCATCCCTGTGGAGAGCCACACAAAAGATATTTGCAAAACTTACCATATAGGTAGAAAGCTATCCAAAGTCCAACCGATTTACCATTCTTAAACTAGTAGACTCCTCAAAACCTCAGGGATCTTGCTTAAACCTTTCTATAAACCCATAATTTTCAAGGCACAATGATTCGAAAAATACCTTCTCCAGCATTGCACCACGAAGGGGGGAACTTGTTGACACAAAGAAAGATTCAAGTGCAACAAAAGGGCAATCGCTTGGTCAAAGTTAGTCAAATTTGGTCAAACCCCACAAGAAAGGATGAGCTCAAGCCAAGCTTAGGAGACACCAAGAAAGATCCTTTTGTAGTTTGCAAGAAAAATGAAGCATAAAAAGGCAAGGAAAATTCAAGATACAACTCACTGCTTGCAACCACCGGGTGGCCAGGGTCTAGCATTAACCGGCGGACGCATCAAGCATCAACCAGCCCGTGCCAGGTGCACCCCCTGGAGGACGACACTTGCAATCACCGACACACTGTTCAGATGCACTTTTAGCATGTTGATGCAGTTACACCCACTATAGAATGTGTAGGCCAAGTCAACCACTAGGTAGTCACCTATGCAGCTGTCGGTGTCCAACGCAGCAAGTGGGTAACTTCCATTTTCCCACTTTTCCACTACTCACAAATACCTTCTCAGAATAAGGAAGCTTAGGGGGCGGTAGTAGGTATCTCTGGACTTCTTCAAGCAAGAACAAGCTCCTGAAGAACTAAAAACTCTACCAAACTTCACTCTTCAAGGTGCTTAACCTCTGAAATACAATCAGAGAATACAAACTAAGCACCTCAACCAAGGCAAACCATCACAAAAATCTCCAAGCAATTGTCTTTTAAGACTTTGCTGGTTTTCTCTGCTCATGGAGTCTAGGGAGGTCCTTTACTTTGCTCTGTTTCCTTGTTCTAGCTTCTCAAACGGCACAGCCGTTTAACTCTTCTCACACGAGAGCCAGTAACTCCCACGAAATCCTCCCTTTTAGCATGATCGATAAAAATGAGTAGAAGATTACAAGGATTGCTTGATTAACAATCAAACTCAATCCCATCACTCCCTCCTAATTTAACAGATTATGGGAGGCAAGTTGTTGTCGAACAAGGAAGAAAATGCGAGCTACAAGCTTCTGCATGCAACCGCTGGCCCACTAGAGAACTGCCACCGATCCCCCAAACAGTCTGTTTGATCTCCCTCAGTCTGTAATAGTTTGTAAATTCTTCTTGTTTTGAGCATCCGAGACCAAAAGGGTGGGTTGTAAAAAAATGATGTAAACAACCTGCACCCACAGAGTTATCGAGTAGAACCCACGTAAAACTAAACTCCAGAAAAGAATGAAAGTATAAAATTTATCTGTGTTGAGATGTTTTCCTTTTCTGTGTCTTCTCGTTTTGCTCATCTTGGTTCTGTTTGTCTTCTGCAATTCATTGTGGGTATGGCCACACCTAGCCAAATAGGCATCAGAAAAATGCAATTCATTTTGGGCATGGCCACACCTAGCCAAATAGGCGTCAGAAAGGCATAAAGGTGTAAAGAGGGTTGTGATAAAATTTGAAGTCCATAATCCATAGTGCCCTTGATGTAGCACATAATCCGCTTTACCCCTTGAAAATTAGAAGAATTGGGTTGCTTCATAAATTGACAGGCCATATTAACAGAAAAGGAAAGATTTGGCTGTATGAGTGTTGGACATTGCAATTCCAATTATGCTTCTGTAGAAAGTAGCATCCATTATCATGTCTTTGGAGGAGTGTAAGCCATGCTTCTTGCCATAGGGGTGATGATAGATTTAGCATATGCCATTTTTGCCTTAAAAGTATGTCAGCAGCATATTAAGACTGAGATAAAAATATTCCTCCATCAAAGAGAATCACCTCAACTATTCCTCCATCAAAGAGAATCACCTCAACTCCAAGGGAAAATTGAAGAGAAACTAAGTCCATTGAAACCATGCCTAATTTATAAATCAGATGATGTAGCAAATAAGATTACTACTAGTGAAATTAATATCTACATGTAATAGCAATAAAAAAGTCCCATAATAGCAGAGTAATAAAAAGGTTTGAATCCGCTCGACTACATAAAAAGCCAATGTAGAGAAGAAACTGACAAAAGTGGTCAAATTGGGCCTGTCGGGCTTGTTTGAGGTCATATTTTGCTTTCTTTAGCCTAATAACATGATTAGAAAAAATTTGGTTTCCAAATCCAAGAGCTTGACCCAAATAAACAGTTTCCCGAAGATTACCATTGAGGAACACATTTTTCACATCGAGTTGCCTTATAGGCCAACATTGAACCACTGCAATTGTATGAATGATTCAAATGGTGGTGGGCTTAATGACAGGGTTGAAATTTTTTTCAAAATCTACCCTTTCAACTTTATTAAATACCTTTACAACAAGTTTAACTTTAAACCTTTCTTCCTCCCTTGTTAACATAGCTTTGTTTTAAACACCCACTTAGAGCCAATAACATGCATGTCTGATGCATTGGAAAAACAAAGTTACGACACAGAGAGTCAAGAAACATAACAAAAATCTTAAAAAAGAATTTCTTAATACCATAGTAACAAGGATGGAACATATATGGGTCAGTCAACCCAGCCTGACAATCATATGGATCTTCATATGGGTCCCAGAGTCCAACCAAACAATCAAGCAGCAATTGGATCTTGTGCAGCCCAGCAAACTGCTCAAGCAACAAATAACCACTTAGTCAAAGGTGTTGGAGCTTGACCAAGTCATGAACTATATAAATAGAAGACTTGCAATAAATGAAAAACAGAGACTCACCAACAAAAACTGTGAATGTTTTTTATGTATGTCTAGAGGCTTTGGAAAGAATTTTAATATTTTCTTTACCTCCATGTTAGCAAAACTACCCTTCACATTTTGTCCTTAGTTTGTCACAGCAGTGCAAAGCTATGATTTGAGCATGAAAAGTCTGATTGCGGATTCGCAACAAACTCATCCAAACATGTTTTTTTTTATGCCAATCGCCAATCTGGTGCTGCAAATCGAGGAAGGGGATCAGGTAGAGGAAGAGGATCGAACAATGGGTTCACTTCTTGTGGGCAAGGTTTTCCACCAGCAAGCCAGCAATCCACACAACCAAACAGTGGCTTCTTTCAATCAGATAACCAGCAATATGCTGGTTCTAGCAGTGCGTTTTCACGGCCAGCAGGACATCAACCCATAGGTCCAAATTACGGTGGACATCAGCTATTCAATGGACCACCATCAGACTATTTCTCTGACCCTCAACAAAATGTTTTTTTTTTTTCTTCTTTTTGGCAGAAAGAGAATTCATTGAGAGAGAAGAAACAATACAAAAGGCATAGAACTCAGGAACTAAGAAGCTCTTTAACCACCTTGGCAATTCTCCAACCCAAACATAATCAAAATTAGAAGACACTCAATTTAGCCAATTAGTGGCAACCACATTTGCAGTCCTAGGGATATGAGCGAACTTAACAAAAAGAAAAGACTTAGAAATGTCTATAATGTCAGCTACAATTGAAAGGATAAATCAATCACCCTTGCCATTGATGGAATCAATGACTACAGAGCGTCCAAAAAGATTCGAATTTTATCAGAGTTTCTCCCACTCAAGTTAGAGCAAAGAAGATTGATTTGGCTTCAGCTTCTTTTGAGGAAATTGCTCTTGAGCTTTTAGCAATCCCTGCACAAACAAAGGATCAATCAAAGAAAGCAAAAAAGCCGAAACCTGCACTCCAGACGATGGAAGAAAGGCAGTTTCCACAAAGACTAAGATTTTATTCCTTGCAAGGGGAAAATTTGCATCTATCATAGATTGAGTGGGAGAGGTTTGGCCGAAACAACAAAATGTTGTAACTGGGGTTGTTCCACCACCCCAAAATCCAGTCAATTCAGCCACTAGACAGCTTGCTTCGGCCAACCCTCCTATCTTCTGCCAGGTTTGCAATCGCCAGGGTCATAATGCAGTCAAGTGTTGGTACAGATGAACTTCACATATCACGATCAAGACGAAATACCCAACCACTTACTACTGAAGAAATTGATCCGACATTATATCTTGGTAGACGAGCAACCTCACGTACCACTAATGAGCCAGGTACACTCGTTAACTTGGAACCTTATGCTGTTGATGATAAAGTAATGGAAAAATATAAAATTGAAAGATGTCTCAGTCATTCCTCAAAATCAAGAGAATTTAGTTTCTCTTTCTCACTTGGCTAATAAGAATAACACATGCATTTGTGAGTATACTGACACTCAAATAACAAACAAGGACGGGGAAACAGGGAAGGTTCTAATGACAGGAAATAAAAAAAAAAAAGCATCCACGCATTGAATAAAGATGCTGAGGAAGCTCTTGTTGCAGTCAAGACAGGATTTGCTCCAGAAATTACTTGGCATCAGAGATTCAGACATCCAAATTCTAATTTTCTGAAAGTTTTATATCCTCAACATGTGCTAGAAATAAACAAATGGTCAAAAGACTTGCCCTTAGTACTAGCTGCCAGTAAGGCAAAATGTGCAAACTGCCATTTGAATTAAGAAATAAAATTGAAGATTCACTATTTAAGAAAAGTCATTGCAATCTCTGGGGTCATGCACTTGTTATATCGTTTCAAGGGATGCAATACTATGTAACTTTTTTGACGATTTTAGTTGTTTCACTTGGCTATATGCATTAAAACAAAACTCTGAATCTTTTAGTACTTTTCTCAAGATATAGAAATTAGTTCAGAATCAATTTTCGAAAAAGACAAAAGTATTCCAAAGCAATGGCGGTGGAGAACTTCAGTTGAAGTTCGTGGACTACATAGAAAGTTGTGGAATACAACATCATATATTTTGCCCAAGCAGACCTGAGCAAAATGGGATAGCCGAAAGAAAGCACAGACATATATAGTAGAGATGAGTCTCACCATGATTTTCCATGCACACTTATGAAGGAGCCTGTGGGTTAAATCTTTTTTTACTGTAGTCTTCCTTATCAATAGGTTACCCTCAAGGTACTTGAATTGGAAACCCCACCCAGATTATTCTTCGCTTTCCATATTTGAAGGATCGGGTAGTAAAAAAATTTGGACAAAAGTCTTAGCCATGCATTTTTATTAGGTATGGTTCACTTCACAAGGGATTCAGATGCCATTATCCACCATAAAAAATGGTCTAGCCATGTGGTCTTTGACGAAGCAATAGTGCCTTACACTAATCCTTCTCCTCTATTTAGTCCATCACAGGGAGAAAACTGCATTACAGAAACTGCATTACAACTTATGAAGAATTTTAGCATTGGCAAAAGGTGCCAGATACAGAGTCACCTAAAGCTTCTATTGGGGAGGGAGCATGCAGCTACTTCGTCCACTTCCTACATTTTTCTTTCGCAGCAACAGGTGTATCTATTGCCTACTCTACCAAGTTGCAGTCGCCCAGAAATTGAGTTGTCACAAGCAACAGTAGCTGACCAATCTAACCAGCAGATAGCCTCTCAATTTGCTTAGTATTTGAGTCAACTTCCTTCAACTTGACATTAATTGACCAGAACAACACTAGTCCATTTGCTGAACTTTTAAAGCAGACTGCAAGTGGGAGTGGGACACATTCATCATTCAATCCTGTCACAGATCCCAATCCATGTGATACTGACACCCACAAACATCCAATATCGAGTGGGCCCTCACACTTGAACGATACCTAAGTTGCCCTTGATCGTGACACCTCTATACTCATTGAACGAGATAGATCAAATATGTCTGACCCATCCCCTGTTCCAACAGTTTCAAGATGTCTAGTGGGTCCACAGATGAGTGCACAAACAGAGGTTTCAATAATGAATGTTGCTGCCAATACCTCTCTTGGTCCGGTTGAGGTGTTTTACTCGCAAGTCCTTCCTCGTGAGCTAATTATCGAATTTCCACTTTCACTTTCCTCTCAGCAAACTACCTCCAATTTACCTACTGCAAGGTGTAAAAATTCCTCAAAAATTAAAAACAACACATCAATGGTCATCCAATGATTACCAAATCCAAATTGGCTGCATACAAGTCTATATTATTGGCAATAACAATAAATTCAGTTGAAACCACATCTGTACGAGAGTCCTCAACTCGTCCTGAGAGCAACGTAAGAGGAGCTCGGTGCTCTGGAACAAAATAAAGCTTTCACTTTGGATCCTCATCTCCCTGAGATGAATGTCATAGGATCCAAATGCCTCTTTAAAACAAAATGAAAACCAGAAGGATCAACGGAAAGATTCAAGGCAGGATTGGTAGCCAAGGGGTACAACTGAAAAGAGGGATTAGATTTTGATGAAATATTTAGTCCAGTGGTCAAACTCACAGCCATTTGCATCATCCTAACAATTATTGTGATCAAAGAATGGCACATTTATCAACTTAGTGTAAAGAATGCCTTTTTTCATGGGTTGTCACGACCTGAGACCTGAGATTAGGTGATTAGAGCTAACCCCGAGGCACAACACATGCATGTATCCCGTGGCAATTCACGCCATACTCAAGACATGTACGAACCACCACAAGGGAATTCCCACAGCATTCACCTGTGAAGATATCATATTGACATGTGTCTGTTTAAATCTTTTCGTGATAGCTTGAGTAATTCAACTGCATTTATACAACCTGTACATTTCATAAACTGGAATATGGTATTAAGCATAAATAATCACCAATTAAGTTTCAATTATATACATAAGACATTAAACATTACCACAGCCATATACGGAAACGAATATGAACACATGCATAACTATCATGTCCGAAAATACATGCCTATATGAGAAGTCCAAAATACCTGTACAAGTATAGACAGTCCCCTATGTGCATGTATATTCTATACAAAAGATATGCATGATATACATCCCAAAATCATAATACATGTCCCCCAATAACAGCTACAATAACATGATAAAAGAATGGAAATGATGGCATGATGCTTATAATAAGCCAATCCGATGGCAAATCCTATGCATGCACCCAAAAGAACCCCATGTAACACGCTATGAGTCAAACGACTAGTAAAATACGTCATTCGAAGTCCATTCCTCTAAGCCTGGAGGAGCCGTAGGGACCTCCTCCGTGGCTGCGTCAATAGGAGGTTCAATGTCAGTACTTGTAACATCAAGAGTAGCACTATAAATACAATGATTTAGCAAGAATAAGGTTTAACTTTCGCATTGGAATATTAACTATGATACTTCTGATGATTTGACCATTTCTTCCTTTAATGATATTGGTATTTATGATGAATTTAATAGTACCAGCTGTGTAGCGATTGATTCATTGATTATGCTTGTGATTATGCTGATCAATCATCATACATCACCTCACATAGGACTTCGATCCACCCGGTGTTGTGCCCCACATTATTATGTTGAGAAAATTTTTAATTAGCCTCAAGTCTAATACCCATGGATTTGGACTTGGATCCGGCCCAATTCTAAGAGTGTGACAGAAGATATCAAAGATAGTCATATTTCTAGAAGTTCTAAAAGAAGCTAGAAACATAGGTTCGATGTGAGGTTGGGATTTTTGGATTGGGAACATTAGATCTTATGGTTGTTTAGCTGTTGAAGTAGGTTCTTACTAGAGATTAAAAGATTTTATGGGTGAGTTTAGTTCTTTGAATCGTGTAGTCTCTAATAAGGTTATTTTGCATACTATGGCTCCTTAGACAAAACTATCTACGCGCAGTTCGGCCTCCGAAGATTCTGGTGAACCGAGTGGTGCATCCCCCGATCCAATGCAAGCATTACTCCAAGCTATGGTAGCACATCAGCAACATCAAGACCAGTGGATGATTCAGTTGCTTGGGCTATGTAGAAGGCAAATCAACCTCCTCAACCGACCGCGCAGCTTGGACCGCGAGTTGTGAAGCCAAATACACTAGTTCAGCCATAAGTGGTTCAGCCATAGGTGGTTCAGCCTCAGGTGGTACAACTGCAAGTTGTTCAGTCGCAGGCTACTCCAATTGTACCACAGTTGACACCGTTCATACAGCCCAGGTTATTCATCCATTGCCTCTGCCTCCACCATCATTTGTTCAGCCGCAGGGAATTCCCATGTGCCTCCGCCCCCACCATTTGTGCAACATCAGCCCCGACCTGATCCCCCTCCACAGTATCAGTCGACAGATCAGGCGGTCTTTCAGATACATCTGTTGGAGGCTGTTCAGAGGGTTGCTCAACCCCAAGTCATCATTACTCTCAGAGAGCCGGACATGAATGACATCTTTGAGAAGTTCAAAAAGAGGGGCAGCCGGCGTTCCATGGTAATGAGGAGTTCTTGATCCAAGTTGAGAATATATTGGAAGTCTTCAGTTGCTCTGGGAGGTAGAGGGTTCAGTTGGAAACTTCAATGTTTAAGGGGGTCACAGAGAGATGGTGGACCACTGTAAAGCCAACTTACGCTCTCATAGCAAATGAGGTGGCATTGGCTACATTTTGGGAGCAGTTTCACGAGAAGTATATAGCAGAAAATGTGCGTATCTAGAAAAGGACAGAGTTTGATCATCTCACTCGTGGAGACTTGATCACTTCAAAGGATGAAAGGATTCGTTGCTTCCTCGGTGGCCTCCATCCCGATATATTACTGCAGGCTAAGTTCGAGCAACCTACCACATATCAACAGTACTTAATGAGGGCTTATGGGCTGAGGAAGAGATAGGGGTATGGCCCCTCCAAGTCATCCAAAGCAGAAGGCCACTACAGTAGTGGCCTCATAGTATCAACACAAGAAGCAGAGGAGGGAATCTTGTGGCGTTTGCGGCAAGAACCATCTCGCTGCTAATTGTTGGAGGCAGACAGGTGGTTGTTCTTAGTGTGGTGAGCTTGGGCACCAAGATAGAGATTGCCCTCATAGTAAGTGACAATTCCAGCAGCAGTGGCATCTAATGCTCCTATCCAGACTCAGCCTTTAAGGCACAGCAGCACCACCTCAGCAATTGCGACCTTAGGGTCCCCAGCAGCAGTATGCCATACCTAAACAGTAGAAAATGCAGTTATACCAACCTCCTACACCTCGACCTCAAAGAGGGCCCCAGGCTCCCTATCGTCAACAGCCAAGGCCATAGCAAGCAGGCAGAGTTTAAGCTATCGCTCAGGAGTAGGCAGGCACTGCATGGAACATTATCGATGGTATCATTTCTATCTGTGATGAGGATGCAATGGTTTTATTTGACCAAGGGTGTACTCATTCATATACTTCCCTAGCTTTTCATTGAGTATTGATGTAGATGTAGCAAAGCCACCATTTATGTTAGTGGTGACTACCCCGATCGGTAAAGGGTGAACTGTGAGGAGTACTTCCCTACTTGTAGGGTGAAAACAGCTGGTTTCTTGTTGAAAGCTAACCTCATATTGTTGTCGATGAACGATTTTGGTGCTATCCTTGGAGTGGATTGGTTGGCTACTCATCATGCAATTATGGACTACTTTGAGAGGTCATCAAGTTGCGAGCTGGAGATGGAAATTCTAATGTAGGATTTGTGGAGGCCAAGAAGAATGTATTCACTCAGGTGATTTCAGCCATTAAGGATATGAAGATGTTGAAGAAAGGTTGTGAGGGGTATCTAGAGTTTATCATGGAGGATAAATGAATTAAAGCGGTGGAAGAGATAATAGTGATATTAGAGTTTCCAAATGTTTTTCCAAAGGACATTCCTGGTTTACTAGTAGTTCATGAGATTGAACACTTGGTGATGTCTTTCGGCTTGGCGAATGCACCAACAATTTTTATGGGTATGATGAATAGGGTGTTTGCACCATATCTGGATCAGTTTGTAGCAGTGTTCCTTGATAATGTGTTGGTATATTCGAAGAACTATCAAGAGCATGAACAACATCTTAGAACTTCTTTGCAATTTTTCAGGGAGCATCGGCTGTATGCCAAGTTGAGCCAGTGTGAGTTATGGTTGAAACAAGTAGGGTTCCTTGGCCATGTTATTTCTAAGGAGGGTTTGTCAATGGATCTAGCAAAGATTGAAGCCGTGGTGGATTAGGAAAGATAAAAAATAGTGTCGGAGATTCGAAGTTTTTTAGGACTTGCTGGTTGTTACAACAGATTTGTGCATGGATTTTCCTCCATAGCAGCCTTATTAACAAAGTTGACCCATAAGAAAGTTCCATTTTTTATGGAGTGATGAGTGTGAGCAGATTTTTCAGAAATTAAAGAAAAGGTTAACCTCAGCTCCCATATTGATATTACCTACAGGCAGTGAAGGTTTTGTGATATTTATAAATGCATCCGGAATTAGACTTAATTGTGTCTTTATGTAGGACAAAAAGGTAGTAGCTTATTGCTCGAGGAAATTGAAGAAGCATGAACGGAAATATGCCACTCATGATTTGGAGTTAGCAGCTATAATTTTTACATTGAAAATGTGGAGGCATGATCTTTTCGAAGCTAGTTTTGAAGTGCATTTAGATCATAAGAGTCTCTAGTATCTCTTCTCACAGAGTGAGTTGAATATGAGGCATAGGAGATCAATGGAAAATATAAAAGATTATGATTTTGGGCTCAAATATAACATAGGAAAGGCTAATGAGGTGGCAAGTGCATTGAGTAAGAAGGTAGCTTTATCTGGTGGGTTGATTGCAGAATACTTCTAGATTTGGTGCTTAAAAGACATGGATGTAGATTTTCAGCCAATCAGTGATCAGGTCATGCTGGCCAAATTAATTTTCTTTGGAACCTGAATTGATCTCGAGGATTAAGGAACACCATAAATTAGACCCGAAGATGGTTAAAATTATTGAGTATGTGAATGAGAGAGGCCAGATTTTAAGCTTATTGATGGTCTCTTGTACTCGAGGGACATAATATTTGTACCTAATTTTCCATATTTGAGGGATAAGATCGTGGTAGAGGCACACCAAACCCGATATTCTATCTACCTAGGTGGCACTAAGATGCATCAAGACTTAAAAAAGCACTATTGGTGGAACAATTTAAAGAAGGATGTTCGTGAACTCCAAGTGCAGAGCTGCGATGTAATAAAATACTAGTAAGACCAGGTCAATCCACAGGGAGCTATACTTAAAAAATTTTCAACTTGTCACCTGCCTATTCAGAATTCTAAAACTATCCTAATTAAAATCTAACAAATACATACATTCCTAAAAAAATAATTACAATCACAATTCAAATAAAGAAAGTAAATCATCAATCTAAAAGTTCCTAAAAATAAAATTAAATTTATTGCAAAACAAAACACATGTTAGAACTTCCAATAAAACTAAATCTAAAATTAGAAACTTACTAAAAATAAAACTAAACAAAGTTAGAAACAAATTAAAAGTGAGATAAAACAAAAACTTTCTAAATTTGAAACTAAATTAAGCTAAGAATCTACACTTTCTAGAACCAAAAGATTTATAACATCAATTCAAATTAGAAAGGAATTTAATTCTTAGAAAGAACTCTAAATGGAAACACAAAATCAAATTAGTAATATTCTAAATCTAAACAATTTCTAAAAAAAAACAAACTATACAAACAATTTTACAACACAACTTTCTAAATTAAGAATGACTCTATCTTAAATTATCATACATGAATCTTCCTAAAAATAAAAACAAAAAAATCTAAAACTCAAACTTTCCTAAACTACTCTATGAATGAATGAATGCAAAAATAAAATAAAATAAAATAAAATAAAAAATAAAAAATAAAAAAACCTACATGAGTGAATATAAGGGTGGGGCGTGTGCACACGTGTACATGCGTATATGATGTATCGCCAAATTCTACTTCAGAAATCAACCTTTAAGGTACTAAGTTGATTCAGTTTCAAATGTGAAACTTGAATATTTTTGTGCAGAAAATCAGTTTTCAAGAATGGTTAAAACAATTTCACAAGCACATTTCACAACCACTTAAATAAGAGACATTTTCCTTTACTGTTTCAGATCTGAATTTGAATTATTTTCAATTGAACTTCAAATCTGATTTTAAGTATTAAAAACTATAGTAAACATCAATTATTCTTGTGCAAACTGGTTAAGAAAAAACATCGTCCAACAGTGGTCTCTTTGAAACAAATTCCTGCACAAATCTGGACTGTTTGTAATTCTGAAATTTATTCAACTTAGGTTAAGAAGCCAAGGGCTACAGCTGATTTAAACAAATCACCATTCCCTATTCAATTCGGTCATGTTAGATTCAGTTTTTTTTCATCGAATCATGGGCTGTTTTCTTACCAAAATAATAGTCAACATAATAGTCTTCAAACCTGATTCTGAATCAAATCTGAATAATACCCCTAAACATGATTTTAAAAATTGAATTATGCATGAATCTAAGGCAATTTACAGTAGTGAACAAATAAAAAAAACTGTACAGGAATCATAAACATTAAACATGCAGAAATTGAAAGAAAAAAATAATGCAGAAAATAAAGTGCAGCAAAAATAACATTAAAAGTGCAAAAAAATTAAAAAAAATGCAAGAAGTAAAATAAAACTGCAGGAATTTAAATGTAGTATTGCGTAAAATTAATTGTAATAAAGGTAGTAAAGGCAGTAAAGTTATCTTCTCAAAATTCTCTTTTAAATTAGTTTCATGATTTCTTCGAATATGATCTTAGTACATTGGGTTGTCAGTCCAAGCACAAAAAACATTAAAAGTGTCCAGGTAAACCATAAGAAAAGAAGAAAAATTTTAAGAAGAACAACATATACTAACATGTAAAAATTTTTTACAAAAGATTGTCAAATAAAATTAAGAACAATACATGCTAGGATGGAAAAAAAGAAAACCTCTTCTAGTTGAAATTCCCAAGGGTGTAGTGTGGCCTTAGGGCTAAGCCTCCTTGAGGACTAGGATGAAGGGAGAGAGAGATAAAGAAGATGAAGTATAGAGATCTAAAGAATGAGCTCTTTTTCTATAAAGAGTATGGGAGAGGGGTGCACTATTTATACTTTTTCTAGCCCCTAAAGTTTTCATCTTCTCTAATCTTCTCCTTCTACAAAAAGAACTCCTATGTGGCTTTCCTTGTCCATCTTTGATGAGATTTTCTTCAAATTCTCTTCAAAATCTCTTGAAAATATACAACAAACAAATGGACCCCATCTTAGATGTCTTACAAGTGTACCCCACACATGTGCATATGTGTATGTGGGACTATGAAGCCAATTTTAGCATTTTTCTTCCAATTTCTTTTCTCTCTTCAATTCTTCTCTCGTCTTTTGAAAATGATTTTTTTGCCTCAGTTCTTTGACAATGGGACCCATATCATCAATTTCCTACAAACAAATGTGAACTCATGTGAAAAGATAATTTCACCCCTAAAATATAAATGCATGAATGCGGGCCCATCTCTCATGAAATGATAATAAAAATGCACACCATTTTTCATGATTTTATGTGAATAAACTAATGATGATGAAAATTCAATTTATTTCATGAGAATATGAATTTTCACAAAACTTTCCAAAAACAGATTTTTCAAAAATGGCAAGTTTCATGAATATATGCAAAAAGTGTGATTTTTAAGCAAATTATGCAGAAATATACTAAAATGAATTAAAAATGCTTGAAACCACTAGATCACACTAAATGAGGCTCTTTTGGCTTAATAAGTCTTTAAAATGATCCAAAATTTATATAAAAAATATGTATTTTTATGAACTCATCACACCCCCCAACTAGCGTTTTGCTAGTCCCTAACAAAAACTGCAAAAAATATGAGGCTTCCATCCTGACTTAATCTAATATAAAACTAATGCAATGCAAGAAAAATGAACATGAATACAATGCCACTTTCGCTGGCACTCTCGGCTACATTTAGCATATGCAGCAAGCCCTTAAACCCCTAGGTTCCCCCTAGTGGACGAGTTGTACCTCGTGAGGGTTTGAAGTGAATAAACCTACAAAATTCTCTCTCTCTCTCTCTCTCTCTCTCTCTCTCTCTCTCTCTCTCTTTTGTTTTAAGAAGATCAAAAACAAAATAAACAAAAGTAAAGGAGAAAAGAAATTTCCCATAAGAAAATTCACTCAGATTGGATATTTTCAAAATCAGGAATAATTACACTTTCAGACTTTTCAAAGTCTAGTCCATAGTTCTATTTTCATAAACTTTCTCAAATTCAAACCATCTTGCATGCACGGTGAAAATTTTGTACACATCAAAAACTTGTTTCGGATATTCCACAATAATGGTGCAAAAATAGAATTTTTTTTTTCAAATAGTGTGATCCCTCTAAATTTATCAAAAAGAAATTTCCACTCAAAGTTACTAAGATAGCTGCCACTTTACTATTTACTTCGATAAGCCTCTTTTTCTCTCACCGTCTTTATCCGACGTAAGGGTTCCCAAGTTCATATAATATAGGAAATGTTAGAATCCAGAGAGCAAATCTGGTCCTTGTCCTTCCCCGCACATACTTACTTGAAATCTTTTGCGGACACTCTTCACTCACTAACTTTTTTCAACGTAGAAATTTCTAAGTTCATATGATATAACAAAAGTTGGGATCTAAGGAGCAAACTTAGTCTTTCTGCATTTCCACACATATCCTTTGAAAATCTCTACGGACTCTCATTGGGCCATAATTCATTTTTTTTTCATTGTTTTGTGACTGTACAATGTTTAGGTCCCTTAAGTTTTTTGCTTAACCCACGTAGCGAGTGTTAAACCAATGACTTCCTAACCAAATGGCTTTAGGGCACTAGATATAAAAATATCTCTATGGGCTTACTAGCTCAAGTTAAAAAGAATACGAACCCAAACGAGTCACAAGCTTCTCATTATATGCTTTCTTTTTCTTTTTTTCTCAAATTGAAAGTAAACACTAAGTGGCAGATCTCATTTCACTCGAATTAATTCATCTTGGTCCGAATATATGCAATTCACCAAAAAATGAACTAGGAAACAAAAATATTTTACAAACTAAATTTCAAGTTCACATTGTATTTTCCAGAAAAATTCCAAAAACAACATTAAAGCTTCATATCCAAAATGTCGAAAAATGTATACATGTGTATATGTGAAGAGCAAGTTTTGGTAATCTTCTGTTAGAATCCGCCAAAGCTAAAGCCAGAATGAGAAAATAACCCCATCTAGACCCTAAGAGGGAACATGAAGCCATCTATAGAGGCATAAATACATGAATCTAAATCCAACTCTCAACTTGGCCTAACAAAGAAAGGATCAAAGCTCAGTGGTGCTGACACATGGAATCATGATAAATTGGGGAAACCAGTTGAACATGATTGAAATCCCAAAAGAGGAACTATTATTGGCTTGCATTTCATATCAGACTTGTAACATACTTACAAATAATCCTCCAGTGACACAACAAGTAAAGACCATGTAAACTAGGTCATAACAAGCGTATTGAGCTATTTTTGAGAGAAAGTGGGTCAAAATAGTCCTTTTTTGTTCAAACGGGTTACTAACCAGATTTATGTGGAAAACAATAACGTAGAAACCCTAAGGTCTAAAAACAGTCAGATAGCATTCCAACAAGGAATTATGTGCCCTTAAATGGGTAAAATGGTACAAGGTGGATTTGGTGTCCGAGGTTGGACATGATGCATCAAGGCATCCCCTGCCAATCCTCAAAACACCATAACCTAGGATCCACATCTGGCAAGGGGCGCTAGGTTCAACCTAGGCACAACTTTCGAACCTAACTATCCTATCCATGTGCAAGTATGGACAGGGTTTGGGGTAGCTAGAGTGTGCGCGCTTGACATTAGTGTAGTTCGAACGAAATAGACAAAATGAATTTGGAATGAGCAAGAAATAACACCTAACATTTTATTATGGTCAATGGGTTTACTTCGGCGGGAAAGAGTGCCCACGAAATGTACTTACACTCGTGAAAGGTCTCGATATCAGAATTTGTATCACCTTGGTTTTCAATCATGTAAATGTATCCTTAATCCTTAAATGGTCTACATTCAGTTCATAAAGAATCTTCCCGTGCCTCCGAGCAAACCCTAAGGTTGTTATATGTTCCAAACTTCTCAATTTTGAAGTCCGTAGTCGAGGTCTAAATGAGTCTGGGTTGTGGCCATAACATATGAGCCTAACTTAAGCAATTCTACCTGAGAATTGCATACATTAAAAACACCTAATAAATGTATTAGAGGGGCATTTTAATGTCTAATTTAAAACCCAAATTATCCAAGAAACATGTCCCAAAGGGTGGGAGAAAATGGCCAAAAGGAAAGGACAAAAATCCCTCAAATTAGGGCTGCTTGGTCATGGGCCTATCCCATTCGATCGTGGCTAGGGGTCTGTCATAGACCCAGGCCTGGTTGGTCGCTGTGAGAAGGCTACCACCGAATAGATTCGGTCGTGGCTCTCTGCCAGTAACCAATTTGCTGTTTGTCACATATTGAAGCCCAAATTCTCTCCATCTTTGGGCAATTCTCGATGTAGTTCTTGTGCATATTTTAGAGAATTAAGAGACTGAATTTTTAACATAAATTAGAGGCTCCAAAGCATGTTAATTATTTTATCAAAATCAATTACAAATGATGGAAATGCTAAGACTTTCCACGACTACTATATGTGAATCATGAAAGAACTTTGCAACACATCATGATAGTGAGATTAATCATTTTTCTTAAGCTTGAATAGTCCAAAACATTCTTTTAAAGCCTTCAAATATGATGGAATCAACCTAAGCATAAAAATCCCCAGAAACAGCACATAAATCAAGAGAAAATGGAAAATTAATGAAGAGAGGGAGAAACTCTTTGCATATCTGATTGGAGGCACTTGAGCGAATGCTTTACCAGAAATTAGGAGGAGGGGATCTTACCTCTAAGATCACTGACCAGCAAGGAAACCTCCAAAGGAGCCGCTACCCATGGTCGTATGTGAAGAAAAGGGGAGCAATGGATAGGAAGACGATGGAGAGATGAGCCCTTGCTTTGGTGGAGTTAGGAGGAAGAAATGGAGAGGGGAGAGAGAGAGAGAGAGAGAGAGAGAGTGAGCAATAAAAGAGAAGAAGGTGCTGCCATTGTAGCTGCAGGGGGAGGAAGAAATTGACGAGAAAGGAAGGAGAGGCCTTTTTAAAATAAGTGGAAGTGGGTCCCACAACTTAAAGATCTTGCTTAGGCTATAACTTGAAAATCGTAGGTCGAATCAAATCGCCGAAAAGGCAGAAGTTCTTAAAATTAAATTAGTCTAATGAGACCAATATTGACATGGTTTTGTGAAGTTCGAAATTTGACCTGATTTTGGGCGTTTGACCTACTTTGACTTTGGTGATTGAATTTCGACAAAACAGAGGGTTAAATGACTCCAAACGGACTTGGACAAAATACGAAAGTTGTTGAGCATGATTTTATCTATCAAACGACTCTAGAATAGGAATTTTCAAAAATTACTCACACTCCATTACAATTTTTTTGAATTTATAAATTAGACCCTAAAGTCACTTCACTTGGCCCAAATGCACACTAAACTTTCCAAAGCTATTCAAAGCAAATTCTAACCCCTAAACTAAGTTAGTTCATATCTAAAACACTGATAAAAGTTAATAATTATATTTAAGTACACCGATTTAATTGTAAATATATATAACATGGGTCGGGTCTTTACAAGATAGCAAGTAAAGAATGTGTAACCTTCTTCGGTTCGCCCAAATTACTCACTTAGGTTCACCAAATCAGATTCACCTATGTATGTTAGGTGAAGTTATAAGTATAAATTTTGAAAAGTTATCCTATTTTACCGAAAAACTCTAAAAAATTACATTAAAGCTTCCTATCCAAAATCTTGAAAGATACATACATGTTAATGAAAAAAAAAAGGTTTGGTACTCCTTTGATAAATTTTATCATGTAGAAAAAGTGATCCTTCATTCTACTTCCATCCAAAAATTTTGAATTCCAGAGTTCTAAATATCTTCAAATCATCTTAACTCTTTAAAAAACTTTCTCATAAATTTTATTTTTAATAAACCTAAATTTGGCCCACCCTAGACCAGCATGGGGGTCTTTTACTGTTAGATTCTCAAATGAGTTAGTTATCTTAGCAAGAAATTATTCCTTTTTCTACTTATGTAACCTGTCTAAAACCAAATTTCTTTGGTCTTACTCGGCGATTCTCTAACTAGTAACATCCTATTTCCTTTCCTTCTGAGATCCAAACTAATCTTTTTTTTTAAGGAAAATCAATAAACCAAAAGAAATCATAGAAATCAATTTTTTTTGCTAAAAACTAATAATGAAGAGAAAAAAGTAAAAAAATTTTGTCAAAAAATAGACAAGCATGCTTGTTCCCACCCCTAAACTAAGCCAAACATTGTCCTCGATGTTATTTATGTAATACAGCACCCAAATGAATAAATAACATGAGGAATAATTAAATGATGGAGGGTAATAGTGAAAGAAGGCATTTAATAATATGGATGTTTTAACCCCTGTCCATGATTAGACAAAGTACAAAAACCAATAGAAAAGAAAAGAAGCTATTCTAAAAAATGAAAAGAAAAAAATTATGCTAAAAGGAAAATTAAAATGTACACTACTGTATCCAAAAACATGCCTCCACCGGGATCCCAAATGATATTTTCCACCACACAATTCGCAAGAAGCAAGACAAATAATGTATTCATGGAAATAGTAGGCCAAATGAACATTATGACTATATGTTCCCTATGAATTGGTGAAGAAAATACCACCATGAAAAATCCCTCCTCCTCCCGTAATGATGGATCTTTAAATTTCATGAAAGGAAGAAGCAACGAAAAACGGGGTGGTGTTTGTTCCTCCCTTGCCAACAATATCTCAAAATCAATTTTCCCAATTTCCTTTGTCATGCATATACAAATTTCAATGGCAACATATTGATTTGAAAGTGTAGACAAAGCCACATGTATTTCCAAAAATTCGAACTTGGGGGTCTGAATCTAGCCATTCTCCTTCAATTCCAAAAAAGTTTCTGAACAATGGGTTTCCTTGCCTTTGGGCAATTTACGAAACTCAAGATTTAGATAGGCAATTTCTTTAAGATTGATAGGCAATTTCTTTAAGATTGATTTCATTTAGTTGCACATTCATTGCAACATCATTCTTTATAGAAACAAATGCTTGGTTTTCAAGAATGCATGCACACAGTTGAATCATCCATTGGGCCTCATGCGGAACCTCGTATATTGGGCAATATAAAATGTTTGACTCCTTAAAAGAATCAAAAACATTATTTTAAAATAGCTCATTGTCTCATTGAGGAACTTAGATTCTCAGGATTGACTTGGTGAAACTGTGGGGGCATTGGGGACACTGGCTTGTATGGGTCAGAGTCAATTTCAGCCATCACACCAACATCCACATGCTCAATGTAATCCTCAGATATCTAAGTTGTATTTGTGTGATCCATATATGTATGATATTCAATGAATGTTAGATCATCTATTTAAAATTCTACTTCACTTCCAAGGGTGTCATTTTCTTTTTCTAATTGAACTAGAATTTGACTAACTTAAGTCGTTAGTCTTTTTATGCATTTTGTGTTATTTTGCTTGGATTTTCTAATTTGCCTGTTGGTTTGTACGGATTAGATGGTGTTTTGCTTGATCTTGGAAATAAAGTTCTTATCGTGTTGGGGTAGATTGCCCTTAACTAAGTGTGTGAATCTATGAAGCATGGGCACTCCAAAATGGCCCCTGTATCAGTGTCAAACATGGACACGGCTCCGACACGCCGGGACACTTGTCCGACACGCCAAAAACGGTCTTGGAATTTTTTTTAATTTTTTAAATTTCAGAAACGGCTCGGACACGGGATAGACATGGCGGGACACAGCTCGGACACGTTATGGACACGGCGGGACTAAAATATAATTAAAATATGCTCATTTTGGGTTAAAATTAGAAAAAAAAAAAAGCAGAAGGGGATAAATGTAATTTTTTCTAACTTATAACCCTAATGTCTCTTTTCATTCACTCTTTGTTTCTAAAATCAAAAGGGGGAAACGCTGCGCTGAAGACGGAGAAAAAAAAGAGGGAAAAGGAAAGGGGGAATCGCCTCCAGCAGTGAAACGAAGAAGAAGAAGAAGACAGCATGAGGACGCCTGCGCGTGGAAGATCTAAGCTTGAGGAAGACGCATGGAAGATCTAAGCTTGAAGAAGATCTGAGCGTGAAAGAAGCATGAGGAAGATCTACGTCTACGCGTGGAAGAAGAACAAGGAGGAGGAGGAGAAAGAACAGGTACTGCTTTTTTTTTTTTTTTTTTTTTTTGGTTGCTGCTGTTTTTTTTTTCCTCCAGTGTTACTGTGCTGCTGCTGCTTTCTTTCTTTTTGTTTTTCGAAGTACTGTTGTGCTGCTACTGCTTTCTTTCTTCTTTTTTTTTTAAATTTTCTAACTACTGTTTTCTTTTTTACTTTTTTCTTCCATCTGAAATACTGCTGCCTATGAAGCACGGACACGGACACGGGACATGGATACGACACGACACGGACACTCCGACACGGCATTTCTCAAAAAAGTAGGACACGGACACGTCGAGGACACGTTAATAATATATATTTATTTATATATACATATAATCAATCAAAAAATAAATATTGCCAATGCAGCTAGAACTAGAGCTAGAGCTAGAGCAACCAATAGAACTCATATTGCCAAATTCCAAATGTAAATAATATAACAACAAATTAGCACCAGCGTTAACAACAAATTAACAAGATATAGTATCAAATTAACAACAAACAACAACAATTAAATAAAAAAAAAGGCAAAGGCAGTCATGGCAAGGGTAAAGGCAGGCAAGCCTTTCAACATCATTTCATAAAAAAAGGCAGGCAAATATTAAGATATTGCACAGCAAATAAGCCCCAGCACATCATTTCATAAAAAAAGCAAAGGCAAAGGCAAGCAACAAATCAAAAGGAAAAAGAATTAAAAAAAAAAAAGCACAGCAGCAAAAAAAAAAAGGAAAAAAATGAACGGCAGATGGCAGGCAAGTATTACAGCAGCACATCATTTAAAAAAAATGAAAAAAAATGAACAGCAGACCGCAAGTAAGTATCATGGCAGCAAAGTAGCACATCATTTAAAAAAAAAAGAAAAAAGAAAAAAAAATGAATAGCAGCACAGCAGCACATCATTTTATAAAAAAGGCCTAGCAGAGGAGGGATTTAAAAAAAAGAAAAAACAAAAACAAAAAGAGACATCACAGAACTTCTTCTCAAAAAAAGAAAAAAAAAAGGAAAAGAGACATCACTGCAGGAGCAGGAGTACCAGCAGACGGTGATTCTCCTTCTTCTTGTTAATCTTCTTCTCAGACGGCAAACGGCAGATGGTGATGGTCCAGTTGTCGGCAGACGGTGATTCCTTTTTTTTCTTTCCCCCTTCTCTTCTTCTTCTTCTCCTCCTGCTTCTTCTTTTTCTTCTCCTCCTTCCCGTAGACGGTGATGGAGTACCAACAGACTTTTTTTTCCTCTTTCCTTCTCTACTACTGCTGCTTCTTCTTCTTCTTTTTCTCCTCCTTCTTCTTCTTCTTTTTCTCCTGCTCCTTCTTCTTCTCAGACGATGATGGCCTGATGGGGTTACGCCGATGGGTTCCTAGGGTTTCGTTGGGTTGTCGGGTTTCACAGACTCTGGGGTTTCGCCGTTGGGATGGGATCTCGCAGCCAGGATGGAGTTTCGCGCCGATGATGGGATTCAGTGCAGATGCCATTCGACAGGGAAAATGGGTTTGGCGAGAGGGAGAAGGGCTTCTGCAGTTTCGGGAGGGAAAAAATGAAATTTGGGGATCGATTCATCGAAGAGCTATTGTTATAATATTTAAAATTTCATTTACCCCCTCCTTGATTTACTTTTTCTAATTTTGATGCAAAAAAGTACAGTTCGTTTTTTTTTGGGCCGTGTCCCAATCCGTGTTGAGCCGTGTCCCACCGAGTCGGAGGCGTGTCTGACCCGTGTCGGAGCCTTGTCTGACCTGTGTCCATAATTAAAAAAATAAAATTTAAAAAAGCAGGACACTTTTTGCGTGTCCCGGACGTGTCCGGGGCGTGTCTGTGTCCCAGACGTGTCGAACACTGACACGCCGGCCCCGGAGAGGTGTCCGTGCTTTCTAGACTGCTGCTGTTAAGCGTGAGGAAGATCTACCTTTTTTCAAACTGCTTGAGGAAGATCTGTTTTTTTTTTCGAAGTACTGCTGCTGCTATTTTTCTTCAGTGCTACTGTTTTTTTTTTACTGCTGTTTCTTTTTTTTTTTTGTTTTTCCATGGGATGCCTGTGCTGTTACTGTTTTCTTTCTTTATTTTTTTTCTTTCAGTGCTGCTATTTTTTTTTCCCATGGGACAGCTTTGCTGCTATTGTTTTTTTTCCCATGGGACAGCTTTGCTGCTACTGTTGTGCCGTTACTGGTGCTGTTTTCTTTTTCTTTTTTTTTTTTTTGAATTGCTGCTGCGGTTATGGGACTGCTGTGCTGCTGCTGTTTTTTTTTTTTTTAAATGGGACTACTGTGCTGTTTTTCCCATGGGACAGTTTTGCTGCTATTTTTTTTTCCCATGGGACAACTTTACTGCTGCTGTTGTGTTGCTACTGGTTCTGTTTTCTTTCTTTTTTTTTTTTTTTCGAATTGCTGCTGCTGTTATGGGACTACTATGCTGTTTCTATTTTTTTTTTTTTAAATGGGACTGCTGTGTTGCTGCTGTTATGGGACTGCTGTGCTGTTGCTGTTTTTTTTTTTTTCAGTGCTGCTATTTTTTTTCTTCAGTGCTATTGTTTTTTTTTTTCATGGGACTGCTGTGCTATTGCTGCTGTTTTCTTTTTTTTTTTGTTTTGTTTTTTTTTTCCTTAAGAACTGCTGCTGCTGCATTTTTTTTTCCAAAACTGTTGCATTTTTTTTTCTAGTTTATTTTTCAATGTGATAGTTTATTTTTTTAATGTGATAAGAAATTGATTTGAGAATATGTCATTCTCTTCTACGGAAGCTAGCAGCCCTGTACCGGCCGAGGGCTCAGAACAAGATGAAAATAAGCCCCTTTGGAACGATACAACGAAGTTGAAGAAAATTGGAGGGGGAGGAGGGAATTTTCATTTCCAATGTAAATTTTGTCACAAAGCTTTTAAAGGCTCATATACTAGGGTAAAGGCACATTTGCTAAAAACTAGTGGTCAAGGGATTCAAATATGCTCTGAAGTCACTCCTAAAGATATGGCTAAAATGTAAAAAGCTGTTGAGGACCTGAAGCTAGATTGCAAAGCCTTAAGCCAAAAAAAATTCCTTTGCCCCCTCCTAGAGCATCTTTGGGTGGCATGACTGCTAGTCAAGAGCTGGGCCTCTTTCAATCAAAGAAGCGGTTGAGGAGTGGTAGTGGAAGTGGAAGTAGAAGTGGAAGTGCCATTGAGAAGGCATTTAACATTGGGGCACAGGACCAATTACATTCTGAAATAACTAGGATGTTTTATTCTGCGGGCTTGCCCTTTCACTTGGCTAGGAACCCTTATTATGTTAGTTCCTACAACTTTGCTGCCAATAATCAGATTTCAGGTTATTTGTCTCCTGGTTATAATTTGTTGAGAACCACTTTGCTTCAAAGAGAAAGGGCAAACATTGACAGATTATTGCAACCAATTAGAGGCACATGGAAGGAAAAGGGGGTTAGCATTGTTAGTGATGGTTGGAGTGATTCACAAAGGAGGCCATTAATTAATTTTATGGCAGTGACGAAAGGGAGGCCTATGTTTTTAAAAGCAGTTGATTGTTCAGGTGAAGTCAAGGATAAATTTTTCATTACTAACTTGATGAAGGAAGTCATCTTTCAAGTTGGGCCCCAAAATGTGGTTCAAGTGATTACGGATAATGCCAAAAACTGCCAAGGAGTGGGGCAACTTATTGAAGGAATATTTTCTCATATTGTTTGGACACCATGTGTAGTACACACATTGAATCTTGTCCTAAAAAACATTTGTACAGCAAAAAATGTGGAAACAAATGAAATAACTTATGTAGAGCGCAGTTGGATTATCGATGTTCTTGGGGACGTCATGATGATAAAGCATTATATCATGAATCATTCAATGAGACTGTCTATGTTCAAGGACTTTGTTAGTTTGAAATTGCTTTCAGTTGTGGAGACACGCTTTGCTTCGATGATTGTGATGCTTAAAATATTCAAATTGATAAAGGGTGGTCTTCAAGCTACGGTAATTTGTAACAATTAGTCTACTTATAGGGATGATGACGTTGAAAAAGCCAAGTTTGTGAAGGAAAAGGTGTTGGATGACATTTGGTGGGATACGATTGATTACATTCTTGCTTTTACCTTGCCTATTTATAACATGCTTCGGGCTTGTGATACAGATAAGCCTTGTTTTCACTTAATTTATGATATGTGGGATACAATGATAGAGAAAGTGAAGTTGGCAATATATAGGCATGAAGGGAAGCGGCAAGATGAGACATCAACCTTCTATGATGTGGTGCATCAGATTCTAGTTGACCGTTGGAATAAGAACAACACTCCGCTTTATTGCTTAGCACATTCATTAAACCCAAGGTGACCTCTAAGCTTTAGCATATTCTTTTTTAGAAAAACTGTTAATTAAAAAATATAACTAATCATATAATTTTCATTCTTGTATTTAAGGTACTATAGCGATGCATGGCTTCATGAGGATCCAAATCGAGTTCCTCCACATAAAGATTTGGAGGTTTCAAGAGAAAGAACAAAGTGCTTGAAAAGATATTATGTTGACCCAGAAGAGAGACAAAAAATTCAATTGGAGTATGCAGCTTTCTCAACTAATTCCGAGGGGTTTTCACAGGTTGATTCCATACATGATAGATCAACCATGGATCCAAAAAGTTGGTGGGTTATTTATGGTGCATTTGCTCTCTCGCTTAAGACCTTAGCTTTGAAGCTACTTGTGCAACCTTTTTCCTCATCTTGTTGTGAGAGGAATTGGAGTACTTACTCCTTTATTCACTGACTGAAAAGGAACAAAATATTACCAGAACGTGCTGAAGATTTAGTATTCATTCATAGTAATCTTTGTCTTTTATCAAGGAGAACCTCACAGTACATACATGGACAAACTAAGATGTGGGATATTGCAAGAGATGCATTTGAATCCCTTGAGGACGTTAGAGTACTTGAGGTTGCAAAACTCTCACTTGATGAGCCAGAATTAGAGGCTGTGCTATTTACTGATGATAGGAGTGTTGGTGGGGATGATGATGCCATTGAAGATGTCTCCAATGATGAATCATGAATGAAGCGAAGATTATTATTGTTTTTTTCTTTTATGGAGTGGGTGGAGGAGGGACCTTTTTTTGTTGTTTTGATTATGATGTAATCGTGACATGTAATGTTGGTGATGATTGATGTACTAAGGGCCTATGGCCTACTATTACATTACATTATGCATTATGGATTTTATTTTTTATTTTTCTAGTATTAGTTATGTTGTTTCTTTATTAATTGTGACATTATGCTTTTTAATTTGGCTAAAAATATAACTATTCTTTAATTTTATGATTATATATAAATATATATATTTACTATTTGCTGTGTCCGTATCCTACTTCTACTTTTTTAGGATTTGCCGTATCGCCGTGTCTATGTCGTGTCGTATCCATATCCCGTGTCCGTCTCCGTGCTACATAGGTGTGAATCCAATTAAACTTGTGTGGCAAGCAAGCAATTACAATTTGTAAAATTTAAATCAACCAAGCCCACTTATAGATAAAGATTAATGGGTTAAGGATAAACAATCTTATAACCAATCCAAGCAATCTTATATCTTGCACGCTTGTCTTTAGGGGAAGTTTTATTTTCAAATTTCAAATTTCGAGACCAATCTTGATTGCTTAGAAGCAAATTTAGCAGATTCCTATTCCTACAAGCAACCTATTGTAACACCCTGACCCGAGTTGACCCGGATTAGTGGGTAATGGCATGTGAGTTTGTCGTTAAGTATGTTTTGGCCTTATTTTCTTTGGTTTTGAGTCTCAGAGAGATCGTTTGGGTTGAGTTGACTTGGACTAGGTAGTCCGAGCCCTTTTTCGTAATTTTGGCTTTTGAGTGACTTTGTCAGTTTTGCGTCATTCTGACGTCAGCGCGTGTATTTCGTTGAGCTTGTCGATTTGTGTAACTGTCTTGGATCCGATTGATTTCGTTTGCTTTCGTTGGACCGTCATTTGACTCAAACTGATATTTGTATAAGCTATTTGGACTTAAATGTAATTTGGACTCAACTTATGTTATAAATATCTCACCTACTCTATTTCTCTCTCTCTCGATCGTTTTCAGCTCCCAGCTCGTCTCTCTCTCTCTCTCGGTTCAGCTCTCTCCTTCTCTGTTTCTGTTGCCTGAGGGAGGAAGAAAGGAGCTCGATTTGTGTGTGGTTTCTCGTGCATCTGAGCCAAAGCAACGTGTGGATTTCGTCTGTGAGGCAAGTATAAGCCCAAGTTGTATAAACACCGATTGATATTGATGTGATTGTTGTATTCTTGTTCTTCATTGTGTTCCTCAGTGTTAGACAGCCCTATTGAGCTCAATCTGCTGTTATTTTGCTGTTTTCAGTCATTTCGTCCAAGTTCTGTATGACTGTAACGATTTCAGGAAAAATGCTTCTGTGCACGCACGGCTACGCCGTGAAATGTGCTACGGCTAAGCCGTGAGATGGCTTACGGCTAAGCCGAGACCAAACCGTAACCTGAACCGTAGAACAGTACAGACTATTACCTGAAAATAACTGAGAGTTGGCAATTTGCCATTCTTCTACGGCCCAGCCTGATCTAAGCCGTACATTGTCTTACGGCTAAGCCGTGGACCAGGATACGGCTGAGCCGTAGAGCAAAAGACGGTTAAGCCGTAAATCCGGATGGACATTTCGGGAGCCTCGGCTCAGCCGTAGTGCATAGTACGGCTACGCCGTAAGATGCCACGGCTAAGCCGTAAGGTTACCTACGGCTACGCCGTAAGGTGTCTGAGAAAGGATAAAAAGGACTAGGTTTAAGAAAGAGGCCGTATCTGACTTTCATGTTAGAATGTAGATAACCGAACATGACCAATGGATTGTCTGAATGACATGAATGACCTCGTGGGCTGCGAATCATTCATGACCGTTATCCAGTTGTTTAACACCTCCCCATGGGTGTTGGTTTAAGGGACTTCGGTGCACACTCCAGACACTGCAACCCTAGACAATGGTGCATCGAACAACTTAAAACTACATCAACATGCACGGTTAGAAGCACTGGATAATTAGTGTAGGTTTGGCTTGTAATTGACCTTGATTCGTAAAAGCATCCTGATTTGTACAGCATATTGCTTTCGGTTATGCCCTCTTATGTGTTCTACGCTGGACCTCTCGATTCTGTGGGACATGCAGCAACCCCAGAGCGAAGCCCGGGTGGAACCATTCTATTATTGTGTATTGTGTTTTCCCGTTGCACCATTGGAGTACTTGCATCAGTGTTCATGTGATATGAGTCTTTGAGTGCTTGAGTTCTGAGTCCGTGCTGGTGATCAGTACTTCTTTGATTTACTTGTGTTTAGTCAGCATCTGTTATCTGTATTGCTTATCTGCATTCAGTCTTGCTTGTCTGCCTTCCGTATCAGCTTGTGTACATTCAGTATCAGTTATCCGTATGACTTGCATTCAGTATTAGTTTATTTGATGCACTTCCTATTGTTCGTTCAGTATGATATGTGTGATCTGTAAGATCTGTAAGTGATAAGTGACATGCTAAGTGATAAGTGATCGAGGTGCATCATCTGATTGATTGTGATTGGTCTTGGCACTACTGAGCCTCAGCCTTAGGATACCCGACGGGGTTAACTATGGTTTAGTTTAAGTGTTTACCTCTGCAGAGTGTCGTGTCCTGGGACTCCGGACCCCGGGAAATTGGAGACCCATGCGTACCCTGGCCCGGTCGCTGGTGTTCTCATCTTGCGTGCTCTCGTAAGGGAGAAAATGACCAATGTAGTAGCCACCTTGAGTGTGATCTGTTTGTGATTCTGTTAGCATGCTTATTAATTATGCATTTGCACTTGCACAATTGTTTAGTATACGAACATGCTCTCTATGGATATTGCATTAGGATTATGGTTCAGTATTATCCAGTATTAGACACAATTCGTGTTATCTTCTTGTTGGCTTATACTTTGCTAAGTCGTCGTACTTATATATTGTCATTGGTGTTGCAGGCTCAGGTACCTTCTCTCGTGTCCTTGTCAGTTGTCAGTTTGCTTGGGAGACTCCAGCTGTCTCTTCAGGTTCGCGGGGTGTGTGCTATCGCACACTATTAGAGCGCGACAGTTCTCTGCATGCATGCATCTCATGTTCCTTTTCCTATCATTGATTGTACTCAGGTTCTAGACATTGTGATTGGATTCCGTGTGTATGTTCAGACTGTTATATCAGCTTTTGACTATTATGTCTTTGTTCTTATGTGCCTTGTGTCTCTTGTTGACATTGTTAGCTTCCGCATACTTGTTTTGCACGTGTGTGATCCCTTGTGTGTGTATACTTGGACGGGGTCCAGGTGTGCATGCACGGGAGTACGGGTGTCACTGGCTTGGCTTTTTTTGGCTGACCCCCGGTCCCTGGGCTCGGGTCGTGACATACGTATTGTATGGTATCAGAGCATTGTTGCTCTAGTGATTCAGCATGTAGGCATGTAGGCACGTGGTGAGTAAACGTGATACTGACAGTTGGTCTTTAGTGCCAATTGGTTGGTAAGGTGGGTCGGTATGTGTTCTTCCTGTTTATTCACAGGTGTTCTTCCGCAGGTGTGCGATCAGTGTTTGTTGAGACCGTCTGGCCGTAACCTCGTGTAGCGCTTTGTGCCCTAGTGGGAAAGCTCATGGCAGCAGATGATTTTCAGGAGCCCTATATCGATGTTCCCCGTTGGGAGTTAGGACATCTCAGAGGCATTCCTTTTGTGGTCCGGACGACGGCATTGGTGGATCTATTGCGAGAAGCGGAACTATCCCGAGACCGGTACACGTTAGAAGAGAGCATCAGGCATCTTCTCCCAGGCGCTTATACGATTGTGTGCAGACGACGGCAACTCCTACTGCATGCATTTAGAGTGCGAGAGTTCCTCAGGACGCACTTCGGTTATCCCTATACCTTTTGGACAGACGGCAACTACGTGATGTACGAGGTGTACTTTCACGCGTGTGTAGAAGCTTTGCTCGCGCAGCGAGAGGAGTACGTCACCATGCTCCAGGGAGTAGTTGTTTGGTATGTGCTGTATCGAGGACCCGATGCCTTCATCGCACCCTATTAGTAGCGGCTCTTTTCTCGTGCTCGAAGGACTGGCTTTTCTGGTGTTTTGGGTCTCCTCTTTTGTGTTAGTTAGTGGGGTAGGAATCGTCGAGATCTTCCATTTTGAGTTTTGTGTTGTATAAACCCTTGACGTTGTAATCCTACTCTTAGTGCTTTCTTGCATTGCCTCTTGCTCTCAGTCTATATAGAAGTTGAGATGTTCGTTTCCTTGCCTGGTTTGAGGTCACTCGTGAAATCGGGTAGTCCCTTGTCATGTGATCTTGTTTGGAAAGAGTCACAGCCCAATTGGTGTAAGGAGTCTGAGCCATTCTTCAAGTGGGGGAGTTGGTTCCTCTCCACTTTGTTCGAGATCCATGGATCAGCATTCGGTATCTCTGGTTTTATTGTATATCCACCCTGGTTTCGTTGTATCTCCGAGGAATTGCTACACGGGTGTAGCCATTGTTTGTCATTGTGTTGGTGAGAGGCAGTTGATTCCTCCTAGGCTTGACTGTATCGACTTGTTGTTGTCGAGCTGTTGTGTTGTTGCCACCTTTCGAGTAAGCGAACCCCGATGCTTCTTTCTTTTCCACTCTCACTTGTTTGTTCTTCTTTTTCCTTCCTTGTTCTTCTTTTTTCCTTCCATCGATTGATGTGGAGTCATAACCGTACACTAGCTTGCCATTGAGAAGTCTTCTCGTGTTTACTCCCTTGTTTTGTAGTAGATCCAGTGTACTACTCGGTTTCTTCTGTTCGTAGGTGACCGATGTCAGAGTTTTTCTCTCTGTCCGCTTACCCCTCTATTTCTTTGCTCTATTCTTTGGATGTTTGGGGGACGTTGTTGGATTTGTTACCTTCGCTCTTTGTCTACGATATTTCTCTTGGGAATCCTGTTCCCTTGTCGTTGGAGATGGATCTTTGAGGTTCTATTCATTCTTGATCTTTTTCATGTGAGTTTGATACTCTTCATCACATCGACCTTCCTCGTGAATTATTTTCTGAAGTGCAGGAACCTTTGATGACTGTTCGAACGCCATCCTTCTTCCATTGTTTCTCGTTGTCGCTGTTCGATCTTCTTCGAGCTTTTTTTTTTTTCTCCAGCCTGTTGTCTGTGGACGTCTTTTCTGGTTTGTTGTCAACCGTCAATGTCACTATTGGTGGAGCATCCCAATTTTATTTCTCTTGTTCCAATGTATCTTCCTGTGCAGAAATCCTTACTTCTTTTCTTTACTCTTTCCTTGATCACGCACTCATTCCTTGCCTTTCCTATCTGGCTGTTTTGTTGGCTTGTTTCTTCGTCGCTTAACCCCTGTTCCTTCCTATCTATTCGAGGTGTAGAAGGTGAAAGGACCATGCCAGTGGATTTCTTTCTTCGTGGACTTTTGCGAGTGAGCTGGACGTGACGTGAGCACTCAGTTTCGTTCTTCGGAAGACGAATGATGTTGTCGCTTGACAAGAGTTTGCCAACTTTCTAGGTGGTTTGGGCGAACGGATGAGAAATCAATGTGTAGCAGGTGAGCTGGTGGACTAGTGCGTGCGGAGTGCTACTCTGGTCGTGCTTCGGCGTTGCGTTGCGTTGGGTTTCTTGTCGACTTGCCAGCCTCGCATACGCAGATCGAAGGATAAGTTAAGTGACGCTTGAGATGGACTTTGTTTCGGGTGTAACACAGTGCCATTTGGGTGACCGATTGACGAAGACAGTCCATTTTCTTCTATCCCGAAAGGCGTGACATTTTCCGAGATGGCGAGGCAGTTCGTTGATGAGATCGTTAGCCTACATGGTACGCTTGTGTCAGATCGAGGTAACCGCCTTGTTTCTTCTTTTTGGAGCGCATTTCAGGAAGCCATGGAAACGGAGTTGAGCTTCAGTACGGCATATCACGCGCAGACGAATGGACAGTTGGAACGAACTATTCAGACGCTCGAGACGTGTTACGGGCCCGTGTATTGCATTTGGAGAAAGATTGAGATCTGCATCTCCCGTTGTGCGAAATTCGCGTAAAACAATAGGTATGGCACCCTATGAAGCTCGGTATGGAGGGACGGAACTGTAGAAGTCCTGTTGGCTGGGAAGAAATTGGAACACAGAGTTTCCACGGACCGGTTATCATTGCTGAGACGACAGCGAAAGTTCAGAAATGTCAGTGACAATTTGAAGAGTGCCCGATCGAGATAGAAGAGCTATGCAGATACGCGAGCGAAGAACATGAGCATTTCAGGTTGAAGATTGGGTAGGTGCGATACGGTTCTGTCAGAAAGGCAGGTTAGCGCCGAGATATGTGGATCCATTCGAGATCAAGAACCGGATTGGCGATTTGGCGTGCAGATTGATTCTTTCGTGGAGTCTTCTTCCTTGAGTGTGCTTTGCAAGTATGTTCGAGATTCGACGTTCCGTATTGTTGGGGCTAGAGAACAGCTTTTGCGTCCGAGAACGATTCGATGGGTCAAAGGTACTCTGAGAACATTTTGGACCTGATAAAGCCACGTGGGAATTAGAAGATCAGATGGCGCGTCAGTATCCTCTTCTTTTTCGTTCCGGTACGTGTTCATCCCGAGGACGGAATGATGTCCAAGTGGGGGAGGATGTAACACCCTGACCCGAGTTGACCCGGATTAGTGGGTAATGGCATGTGAGTTTGTCGTTAAGTATGTTTTGGCCTTATTTTCTTTGGTTTTGAGTCTCAGAGAGATCGTTTGGGTTGAGTTGACTTGGACTAGGTAGTCCGAGCCCTTTTTCGTAATTTTGGCTTTTGAGTGACTTTGTCAGTTTTGCGTCATTCTGACGTCAGCGCGTGTATTTCGTTGAGCTTGTCGATTTGTGTAACTGTCTTGGATCCGATTGATTTCGTTTGCTTTCGTTGGACCGTCATTTGACTCAAACTGATATTTGTATAAGCTATTTGGACTTAAATGTAATTTGGACTCAACTTATGTTATAAATATCTCACCTACTCTATTTCTCTCTCTCTCGATCGTTTTCAGCTCCCAGCTCGTCTCTCTCTCTCTCTCGGTTCAGCTCTCTCCTTCTCTGTTTCTGTTGCCTGAGGGAGGAAGAAAGGAGCTCGATTTGTGTGTGGTTTCTCGTGCATCTGAGCCAAAGCAACGTGTGGATTTCGTCTGTGAGGCAAGTATAAGCCCAAGTTGTATAAACACCGATTGATATTGATGTGATTGTTGTATTCTTGTTCTTCATTGTGTTCCTCAGTGTTAGACAGCCCTATTGAGCTCAATCTGCTGTTATTTTGCTGTTTTCAGTCATTTCGTCCAAGTTCTGTATGACTGTAACGATTTCAGGAAAAATGCTTCTGTGCACGCACGGCTACGCCGTGAAATGTGCTACGGCTAAGCCGTGAGATGGCTTACGGCTAAGCCGAGACCAAACCGTAACCTGAACCGTAGAACAGTACAGACTGTTACCTGAAAATAACTGAGAGTTGGCAATTTGCCATTCTTCTACGGCCCAGCCTGATCTAAGCCGTACATTGTCTTACGGCTAAGCCGTGGACCAGGATACGGCTGAGCCGTAGAGCAAAAGACGGTTAAGCCGTAAATCCGGATGGACATTTCGGGAGCCTCGGCTCAGCCGTAGTGCATAGTACGGCTACGCCGTAAGATGCCACGGCTAAGCCGTAAGGTTACCTACGGCTACGCCGTAAGGTGTCTGAGAAAGGATAAAAAGGACTAGGTTTAAGAAAGAGGCCGTATCTGACTTTCATGTTAGAATGTAGATAACCGAACATGACCAATGGATTGTCTGAATGACATGAATGACCTCGTGGGCTGCGAATCATTCATGACCGTTATCCAGTTGTTTAACACCTCCCCATGGGTGTTGGTTTAAGGGACTTCGGTGCACACTCCAGACACTGCAACCCTAGACAATGGTGCATCGAACAACTTAAAACTACATCAACATGCACGGTTAGAAGCACTGGATAATTAGTGTAGGTTTGGCTTGTAATTGACCTTGATTCGTAAAAGCATCCTGATTTGTACAGCATATTGCTTTCGGTTATGCCCTCTTATGTGTTCTACGCTGGACCTCTCGATTCTGTGGGACATGCAGCAACCCCAGAGCGAAGCCCGGGTGGAACCATTCTATTATTGTGTATTGTGTTTTCCCGTTGCACCATTGGAGTACTTGCATCAGTGTTCATGTGATATGAGTCTTTGAGTGCTTGAGTTCTGAGTCCGTGCTGGTGATCAGTACTTCTTTGATTTACTTGTGTTTAGTCAGCATCTGTTATCTGTATTGCTTATCTGCATTCAGTCTTGCTTGTCTGCCTTCCGTATCAGCTTGTGTACATTCAGTATCAGTTATCCGTATGACTTGCATTCAGTATTAGTTTATTTGATGCACTTCCTATTGTTCGTTCAGTATGATATGTGTGATCTGTAAGATCTGTAAGTGATAAGTGACATGCTAAGTGATAAGTGATCGAGGTGCATCATCTGATTGATTGTGATTGGTCTTGGCACTACTGAGCCTCAGCCTTAGGATACCCGACGGGGTTAACTATGGTTTAGTTTAAGTGTTTACCTCTGCAGAGTGTCGTGTCCTGGGACTCCGGACCCCGGGAAATTGGAGACCCATGCGTACCCTGGCCCGGTCGCTGGTGTTCTCATCTTGCGTGCTCTCGTAAGGGAGAAAATGACCAATGTAGTAGCCACCTTGAGTGTGATCTGTTTGTGATTCTGTTAGCATGCTTATTAATTATGCATTTGCACTTGCACAATTGTTTAGTATACGAACATGCTCTCTATGGATATTGCATTAGGATTATGGTTCAGTATTATCCAGTATTAGACACAATTCGTGTTATCTTCTTGTTGGCTTATACTTTGCTAAGTCGTCGTACTTATATATTGTCATTGGTGTTGCAGGCTCAGGTACCTTCTCTCGTGTCCTTGTCAGTTGTCAGTTTGCTTGGGAGACTCCAGCTGTCTCTTCAGGTTCGCGGGGTGTGTGCTATCGCACACTATTAGAGCGCGACAGTTCTCTGCATGCATGCATCTCATGTTCCTTTTCCTATCATTGATTGTACTCAGGTTCTAGACATTGTGATTGGATTCCGTGTGTATGTTCAGACTGTTATATCAGCTTTTGACTATTATGTCTTTGTTCTTATGTGCCTTGTGTCTCTTGTTGACATTGTTAGCTTCCGCATACTTGTTTTGCACGTGTGTGATCCCTTGTGTGTGTATACTTGGACGGGGTCCAGGTGTGCATGCACGGGAGTACGGGTGTCACTGGCTTGGCTTTTTTTGGCTGACCCCCGGTCCCTGGGCTCGGGTCGTGACACCTATCAAATCTTCTTCAAAAAGCAACCTATCTAAAAAAGTAACCTATCTAAAGAAACTTTAAAAATTAGTACATCTTATCTCCAAAGTTAGCAAAAGAAAACAAAATCCTATCAAATCTAATCAACTAAAAAAAAACAGAAACTTAAAACTCTTTCAAACTTAAAAAATTTTTCTTATCTTATGTAACCAAATTGAAATAGATGATCAAAATTTCAAAAATGGCAAAGTTATCTAAACTAACTAAACTAAGATTTTATCCAATCAAATCAAATCTAACC
This sequence comes from Sextonia rubra, assembly GCA_037013555.1. Classification (NCBI taxonomy): domain Eukaryota; kingdom Viridiplantae; phylum Streptophyta; class Magnoliopsida; order Laurales; family Lauraceae; genus Sextonia; species Sextonia rubra. The sequence goes on from JASUAD010000001.1 coordinate 76,391,559, forward strand.
AAAAGATAAAATTAAAATTCAAAGTTTCAAAATTATCTAAACTACTCTATCTAATCTATTTTAAAAGATGGGTAAAATCAAAATATTAAATTAGAACAATGATCAAACTAATCAAACTTATCTAAAAAATCAAATTTGAAAGACTACTCTATCCACACGAAATCAGTTGTTTTTAATTTTATCTAATGAAATTCGAAATTAAAAGACACCACTAAAAATTTTCTTTTTTAATTAATTAATTTCAAAAATAATAAAAACACCTAGAAAAAATATGCCAAGAATCTCCGCTCGAGCATAACTTCAATCACTCGAGCAAGTGAAGGTTCCATCTCAAGATAAGATAAAACACATAATTTTCTTTAATACGAAAATAAACTACTTTAATGCTTACTTAAATGAATAGAAAACACTGACTAATTCTAATGCAATTAAAATGGTAAAAAAAAAATTGATACCAAACTATGATAAAGTTAAAAATTTTAAGATTTTTGATAAAAACACAAATTTGGTTTCCTGGCAATGGCGCCAAAAACTTAATGTGATTTTAAATCAATACTGCTGCAAGTGCGCAATTGTCAATAATAGAAAGTAGCAAGAGCAAGTCGATCCTACGAAGAACCGTATCAAGTTAAATTAAAAACTGAATTTTTAAAGTAAAAATGAGAAAATGAGCAATTTGAATTGAAGTAGAACTAGAAAAATGAGGCTGCCTTTGACATAAAGACAGACCTATTATTATTTTTTTTAAAAAAATCATTCAAAGAGACAACCAGAAAATAATAGAATACCAAACAAAAATAAAAAAGGAAAGACCACTTAGCTTCAATTTTCACACCAATTAAGAAACTCAACCCACCATTACAAAAAACATTAGAAAGATCTTCATTAAAAACAACTCCTGCATAATGGTCTCTCTGAAATCTCTCTTGTTAAAACCCTAGTTCCTGAAACAAGGATCCAGAGTACCTTAAAAAAATAAATAATTAGGGGAAAATGAGAGAGAGAGAGAGAGAGAGAGAGAGTCACAACCCAAGTAGCCTACTGACCTAGTAACTTGATGAGCGTGTCACGTGGTCCAAATGCTTAAGCCAAGTTGTTAGTGGTAACTTACATAGTTCATTATATATCAAACTCATAATTTATCCATAAGCGATATGGGATGGGGTATTACAATCTACCCCCCTTAAGGCCACATGTTCCTGTGTGGATTTATCTAATTTCACCAGGTGATGTGAAACAGAAGCATTCCACACCCATGTCCTCTACAGGTTCCACTCTCTTGACTTACAGGCTCGTGCACCCTGACTCTATCATAATCTTGCCTCAAAGGCTTTCCCAGTAGGATTCAGGGTCCCACATTACCGGCTGATGGTAGTCTCAGATACCATTTGTCACGACCCCAATAACCTACTGTCCCAGTCATAGAATAAAATAGCGGCCGCTACAAAGCGTAGCGGCCGGCACCGCTACACTACGGAGGTGTTAGCGCCGCTGACACCCGTAGCGGCCGCTACGGGAAAATAGCGGCCGCTACGGCCTCCATTTTGCCGCTATTTTGCCGCTATTTTCCTGCTGGGCCGCTATTTTGCCGCTACGGCCGCTATTTTGCCGCTATTTTCCTGCTGGGCCTATTTAAATGCCCTGACGCCTATTCTTCTACATTTTTCACTCCTGTCTCCATCTTTCCTTTTCCTTGTCCACTGTTTTTTGGTCCTACCTCCCTCTTTCTTCAAATTAAAGGCAATAAGGGTCCAAAAACACATTAAGATCTATAAATCTAGATCATTCAGCTTCTTTGGAGTCAAAAGGCATCTCTCAAAAGGTATTTTTTATGTGATTTTCTTAGATCTATGGCTCTATTCCTCTTTTCTCCTTCATGAATCTCTTGGAAATGGCTTGTAAGTGATAAATCTTTGTTTCTCATATATCAAACCCCCATTTTCTATGATTTATTTATTATTTATTTTTTTTTATTCTCGGATTTTTTTTATTTTTTGAAAAAAAAATTTTTTTTCTTGAAGAAACACCAACCAAATCACTTGAAAATTACTCTCAAGTGTTAGATCTATGAATCCCATGCATGAATTACACTTTCTTTCTTGTTTATTTGAATTTATTTAATTTTTTATGTTCATATTAATATGACTTTTGGTGGTAGAGGTATTCCTCTAATCATTTCTCAAATCTCAACTTTATATTAACTCTCATGTCTCAGTTCTTTAAGTACAATGTTATTTATAAAGTTATTATTTACTATGTCATTTATTGTGTTGAATGTTGATTGTTGAGTCACTGACTTTAGTGACTAATCTCTCTAAATCTTAAATTCTTGACTCTTGAGTCTTAACTTTGAGTCTTGAATCTTGATTCATGATATCATGTGAAAATTAGAAATGATACTATTATTTTTTAATTATACAGCGATACAGGACATCATGCATTTAGGGGACCGCTACGCCCCCTTATTTTAGGCTTTTTTGCAAAACAAACATATATTCTAGCTCATTACAATTTTCTGAATTTTCTGGAATTTTTTCAAGTTTTTTTGATAATTTTCTTGAATCACACCGCTACGCCGCTATGTAGCCCCGCTACCGCTATGTAGCACCTGCTACGTAGCGTTTTGGCGACTAGCCGCGATGCTATCCGCTACCGCTATTTTGATCCTTGGTCCCAGTAACATTATGAACCTGTCATGTGGCCCAAAATGCTTAAGCTCAAGTTACCAATAGTAATCTACATAATTCATTATATATCAGACTCATATTTTATTCATAAGCGATGTGGAATGAGGTGTTACATGGTGGACATCTCACCTTGGCTGGGAATACATGAGGGGAGAGCTTACCTTGTTGGGCTTCTTTTATAATTTTGGTTTCTCTCTAGTATTGAATCTAGACTTCTTTTGCAGCTTACGGATTGGGGTTATCTCCTGAGATGAGATAGATCTTCTCAACTTGAATTGAATGGAGTTAACATGAGTCGGCAATGTTCTAGATAGCTTAGCTAATTTTCAAATGGGATCCCACACAAAGATGTTCGGAAAGTAACCTGCAATTGTGTGAATTTGTTTGCAATCCCTTCCAATAATGTACAGTCAACTTCTCAAGGTCATAACTTTGTCAATTGATCTTCGATTTGTACAAAATTGGGTTCCATAAGTATCTACTTTGAAAGAGCTTTCCAACGGTTGTAGATTGCACCGATCTGAGGATTGGATTGAGAAGTATGACTATTTAAGTTATATTGTCCTGAGAAAATCTTGAATTGAAGTGGATTGGATTGAGAAGTATGACTATTTAAGTTATATTGTCCTGAGAAAATCTTGAATTGAAGTGGATTATATCTCTGCACAAATTTTGAATTTGAATCGAAGGAAAAGGGTTTAAATTATGGCTCATTAAAGCTCTTCAGCTTTGATCTCCTACCAAAAAAATCTTCTTTAAATTATTCAAGTGATAATTCAAACTAATTCAAAAACTACAACCAATGTGGACCTACCATGTGGGAAATTTCTTTGCTTGAACAGTGGGCCGTGCAAGAGGTCTTTTACTTCAATTAGAATTCTTGAAATTACCTGCAAAGATAATATAGACTTATGAGTGGAACCCCCTTTGGCCGTACCCTCACATGTGTACATGTGTTGGGTCCACTTAGTGAGTTCTTCATTTTTGCTTCAATTTTCTTTCTTTCCATCTCCAGTTCAACAATATGAGTCCCTAAATGATTGTTTGTGCTCCAAAGTGGGTCCCTTGTTAGAATCCTAATGTAACTAGTACTTTTCTCGAAATCCTTCCTAGGGTTTTGCAAGTCCTAAAACTCTCATTCTCTAGGAAAATTAGCTCAACTTGTGAAATGGTGAAGATTCTTGATTGGACTAGGATTCCTCAAAAAGCTAGAAAATTCTATAAAATGTTAAAATGATATAGGGAATGCGTTTGAATACTTAAAATTTTAAATTCTGAAGTAAAAATGCACAAGATGATGAATTACAGTGAAAACAGTGCTTTTAACTAAATTAAGACCATAGTTCTACATGAAATGATGAGTTTATGATATAATTTTATGGACTTAACACCAAGCTTTTAAAAGTTTGTAAGTTTTTGGGCTCAACTACATCGAGGGTACTTTGCAATTTCTATGAATGCGCCATGGCCAAAAATAGGGCCAAAATCGTCGAAAACCCCTCTACTTCCAACTTTTGGTGGACTAGACCTGTGACAATTCAACCACTCTACTTCCAGCTCCCGGCAAATCAAACCAATGACAATTCCCAAACTTGAAGTATTTTTAGAAATTTCACCAAACTTGTAAATTCTTAGAAAATTTTCTCAAACATCACCCTTACACACCCTACTTTTGCCGAATGGCCCAATCTCCATTAAAATCACCTAATATCCACAAAAGTATGTTAGGCTTCTCTATCCACCAAAAGGGCCAACTTGGCTTGATTATTGGACCTACATCTCCCCTAAATAGTCCAAATATGCATTCAAGGAAAGAAAAACTGTCTCCAACCACCAAAGACCATGAAAAAAATCCCTCAATTGGTCATATTTTGGAAAAAAAATCCTCAAGGTCGAAGCCACCATTACCATCCATGGCTACCCAAAGCCCAGGCACCTCCATTCTCCTCCTTTGCATAATCAACAGTGACAAAAGAAGAAAAAGAAAAGAAAGAAACCTAGGGGGTCGCCATTCGTCACAAATTGGCAAGGGTCAAAGCACAATAGGAGTGGCACAACCTGTGCCTGCAACGAGGAAACAAAAGGAGGAAGAAGGAGAAGCTTATCAGCAGCAATTGAAGTGATTGGATGGAGGAAAATCGAAGAAAAAGGCTCAAAAGTTCTTGAAGAAGCTCAAAGGTTGCTTGAAATCACAAGAAAGCTCTCTGAAAACTTAAAGAGTTTGAGTGCAAAGTGAAAGAATGAGAAACAGGTGAGAAGTTATATCCAAAACAATTGGTCACAGATCAATTCCTAGCTCATTTGGCCTTTCAAACCCTTAGTCAAGCACAACTCAGGATATTTTAATGCTAGCTCTTCCGTGGTTTGTGGCAAAATGAAAATTTCACCTTGATACAAAGAGAAGTGCATCTTAGTACTGAGCTATTTTTTATTTGAAACACTCATAGAGAAAATCTATGTGAATGACAAGGAAGCACAGATAAGAAAACTTCTCAAAATAATCTATGTTATATCCCATCTGCTGAGGTTTGTGGAAGTAAGTCAAAGATGAATTCCAATGACTATTGATGATCATTTGAAAATGCTTAGATCAGTTACTAACCCATTTGTACACATGCAAAGAAAGTGATCTAAGTAGTCTTCTCAAATTGAAAGATTGTCTTGGTTACCAAAGCCTATAAAGATGCATGCTTTTTGAGGCACAATGATTTGAAAAGTCACTCATCATTGCACCTGAAGGGGGCCGCTGGCCAAAGTCAAAGCTAGTCAAAGATGGACAAACCCTCCAAAAATGCATGAAGTAAAGTCACAAGTAAGCTTAAGGGGGGCATTGGAAAGACTTCCCTCAAGTTTTCAGGACAAAAAAGAGCTCGAAAAGTAAAACAGGGGCTTCGCCTATGCATCGATCAAACTCTGACATCAGCATCAACCGGATGACCTGGACGAACATTCAGCGGACGAACACATCAACATCAACTGGGCGACACGCATTGCCACCGTTGGCAGTTTTTCCACATTTTGGCACCATTATAGGACATACAGACCAGAGCCAACCACCAAAAGCCACGTGGATCATCTGGAAGATGACTTTCAGAAAGTGGTAACATTCTCTCTCCTCTCTCCCTCCACCATTTTGCAACGCCGTTGACAGAAAACGCTACAAATAGGGCCTTGGGGCCACTGTGCAAATCCACGACTGTACATAGGATCCTCAATTGAGAATTGAAGCTTCATCAAAAGTTCCTAACTTCAAAAAAAGGAGGTTCTGCCATACTTCCGTCAAACTCACCATTTGCATTCCCACAAGGTACTTAACCTCTAAGACATGCTCAAAGGGTATATAAACCAAGTGTCCAAACCAAGAAACCTCACTCCACAACCTTCCAACCACTTGTCCAATAAGACTTTGCACATCTTCCCTACTCATGGAGTTCAGCGAGATCCTTAATTTCGCTGTGTGTATTGTTCTGGCTTAGCCCACAATGGCCCTAGAACAATACAAACTTGAATATTCCGTTGGTAAACAAAAACCAGCGACTCCCTAGAAATTCGCCATTTTTGTATAATCAGGAAAAAAAACTAGTGGAATACAAGGATTGCTTAATCGGCAATCCCATTCTATTGATCATCGTTCTAGCAAAATATGGGAATCAAGACTTCGTTGAACTGCAAAAAGAAGCAATCTCTATAGGCTATTCAAAAATACAGCAACAAGTGGTCCTATCTAGTTAATTTTCTGCATTTGTTCTATTAATTACTCGTATTTTATTTTTGGTTGAAAAGCTCTGAGATCGGACAAGGGGGTTGCATAAAAGAAAGTTATGAAAGTTGTACGCAACCTACACCCGTGAGGTCATAAGGGGCAACCCACATAAAAAACAAGTCAGAGAAGGGAATAAAATTTTAAGGGAAAAAATTTTTAATTTTTTCGTTAAGGAATCTTCATTTTCCATGTCTCCTTGTTTTGGTTTTTTTGACTTCCAGACCATGCTTGTTACGCAAATCCATTTTGGACCAAGTATACCTTCTTCTTCTCCTCTCTTTCCTTGATTGCTTGATTTCCTAACTTTTCTCATAAGTCCTCAAGCTTTTTAATTTCTTGGATGGAGTCTTTGAATTTGGATTTTTAAAATTTAAACTTCCAAAATATAGGGTGTCACCTCCTTGCAATTCACGCCCAGCGAGTGGTTCCCACAAGTGGGTTTCTTTTGCTTCACTCCTCTTTTCTTCTTGTCTTGGATTTCCTCCATATACGGGTCCCTTTAATTGAATTACCTATATAAAGAAAGTAAATAACTAAAAAGGATAACTTTCAATGTAGAAAACTATGATGCTATGCATGGGACACGATTTGAAGCGTATGAACTCGAGTGAATATACCACACTGCTCAGAATTTCATGTACTTATGCAATGGTGGAAAGAATGATGTGAGTTAAACATTATTCAAGAGGACAACAGGATAATCAAAAAGAATAATTTCAATAAAAACATGCAATTTTACGAATTTAAACCAATTTTCACATGAAATAAATTAACTTTGAACACCATGTTGCATGATTTTATTAAATTCACTGATTTTTTATCCTAAATAAGTCAATAATTTAAATGAAATATTGATGATTATAACGTGCAAATTTATGGACTTATCAACTTTTGCAGACAATAATATCTTGATGCAATTCTTCTTGGTGAGGAAATGGGATCTAAAAGTTTGATTAGAGGGAAACAGAAGTTGCTTGAATCTATGATGAGCCCAATGGCAGTTACATGTGGCTAGATTCCAATCAAAGTATGACACCCTCAAGAGGAAGTCTAGGCACCTAGAACAAGGATCCATTAATTCTTGTGAAATGATAAAGATGAGTATTCTCTATTTAATATTTAAAATAGCTAGTGAAAAAGTGTCTTTTATTTATTTTAGCTAGTGCCATCTATGGCAATGCTCTCTGTTTCTCTTAATATCTATTTTAAATATCCAATCAACCCAATTAAACAATTCAACCATACACCCATCCAACCATCCAATCAAAAGCAAGGGATCTTTAAAAAATAATATTGTAAGATTTAGCTAGTAAAGAGTAGCTAGTTAAATTTGCCTAGCCTTTTACTTGTAATGTATAATTGCTAGCTATTTAGCTAGTCCGTTGAACTAGAAAAGTGAGCTTTTGCTAGCTAGTTTAGCTAATAAGTGGATCTAGCTAGTCTATTTCAGATGCTCTTATCTCTCTCCCTATTATCTCTTGCTCTCAAATTTGAACGGTAATCTTATCGCTTAGGAAGCCACAAGGCTATATATAAATATAAAAAAAATACCAAAAAAGAGTTCCGTAGTGAGAAGAAAGAGAAAAAACCCTTTGGGAAAGCCTTTTTCCTCCTCCTAGTACTAGATCTAAATCGTTTATCATTATGTTCTATGTCCACAGTGCCCATCCTTACCCGTGGATCGTGAAGAGTGAATCATACGTGATTGATCTCTTGTACATGTAATAAATCTTTGCATCTAGTACTTGATCCAGGCTGACACAATCTTGATGACATTTATAGCGGCCAACCCCAATCACATTTGTCGTTCCACAGTATCTAGAGCCAAGAGAAGTGTGGTTATGGAAAAGAGAAGAGATTGAGGGATAAAGATGAGATAATAGGTGATGGTTTTTGAGATGGATGATGAAGATGGTTGGCAGGTACTGGAAAGGGTGTTTGAAGATAAGGGAAAGGCGTGGGTTTAGTGACAATACGGTGCTTGGAAGATGAAAGGGTGTGGAAATGGGCTTGAAGCATTCTCACAAGTGCTCCAAGCTCCAAACTTTTTTGAGTAACCTAGCCAAGGACGCCGAGACCCAAGAGAGAGTACAATGGAAGAAAGTTTACATAAGTGGGAAGGTAGCCCAGACACGCGGGAAGAAAGGTAGCGTAAACAAAATCGGAAGCCTAGATAGCTAGCTAAAAACTGCCTGGAAGGAGACACTCTTCAAACACCATACTTGAATCAATATCACTTTCTTGTGACTCAACAGATTCATTCCAAACAAAATTTGATGAGTTAACAGTTGTTTATGTTTCTGATCATGTTTAGTTTATTTAAAACTCAATTTGATGATTTAAATGATGCATTATGTTTTCATTCATTTGCTAAAATTAATGAACAGATTATGTATTGTTCCAACCTATACATTGACTCCCAGAATGTAAATCTTTTGTCTTTATCATTCTCAAACTTTTCAATTGTTTCTCCGATACCATTCTTCTCAAGCTTGATGTTAACCCAACAAAGACGTAATCATCCACAAGTGCTTTTAAGGCCTTCTATTAAAAAAAAAAAAAAGGAGATTTGAATGGTCGCAAATTGTCAACTGAAAAACATATTCTTCTTATTACTTTAGTTGTGGGGGAGTGGCAGGGTTTTTTCGTAAAATAAAACGCATGAACAATTCTCCATTCATTTTGTGATTTCTCTTCATAAAACCATAAAATTAAAGTTTAAGCTTAATGTTTTCATAAAAATCCCTACGCGAAATAGTTAAAATTGAAACAATAAATGCTAACTTCCGTTTGTTTAGAAGAAAAGTAAAATGACAAAGTGGGACCACCTAATCAATTTAACCCTTAATTCTTTTAAGTGTATTGGTTTAAATTTGGTACTAGCAAAAGGTGCCCGTGCTAAGCACAAGCAAAGCAATAAGATATAGTTATTTTCCAATGAAGAATATAGCTTAAAGATAGTTAAATGACAATTACAGCATCATTTGTCACAATACCAATGCAACATAATTAAAAATAAAAGAAACAAATAAGGTTTATAAGATGACTAAAGTTGAGAATAAAATTTAAGATGACACAGAAACAAAAAATTTATTAAAAAACTATAAAATTTAAGATGACACAGAAACAAAAAATTTATTAAAAAACTATGTGGCCATTTTGACATAAAAGTTTTCAAAAGAGAGGATTATTTTAGGATTTGCCCATCAGAGTCATTCAAGAATTGATTCATTCTTTTGAAATATAAACACCTGTAACATCTCCATCAAGTCCAAACTTTCCAATTCATTTTCCTTTAAATCATGAATAAAAGAAGCAGCCATCTTTAGTGGACAAGGAATATAAAAGATGAAAACAGATCCACAACAGTGTGTGTCACAGCATATATTCATCCAAGAATTCAATCAACATAGTGTATAACATACATGATGAATATAACCGTTCCTTAATAATTAAGACAACCAAACTTATCAAATCTCAAGTTTCAAGGAGTCACATTTTACTACAAAATCTAATTTGATCACATACAAGTTAATGTCGTGATGTAAGTGACAACAAACGATGCGACTCTCCTACAGTCTATCTCAATCAGTCTTGCCATCAGACATGCTTGATCTGGATCAATATTTTTGTTTTGATTCAATTTGAAGTAGAAAATCAAAGACTTCCATAGAACAATCTCAATCTCTTCTGCCACTTTCTCCAACTCATTTTCTTGTCACATTTTGTATGACTTCTATTGCCCATGCTAAATTTTTGCACTTAGAAACTAAAACTGATCATATGAGGAAAATATAATCTGTTCATTAGTACTTTTAATTTCATAAGCCCCTAAGCAATTATTTGGGGCTATAATCTGTATATATTTGAAGAGAACCTAATATGGTCCTATGAATTAGTAGCATTGGTTGAACCACCTGAATTAGATGGAAGTAAACACAACTACAAAACTGAATTCCTTTCTTGGATTTGGTTAACTTGACTATGGATAAGTTAAAAAAAAAAAGGCATGTGAACATATTTGGGATCCAAAGAGAGTGCTTCAATCCTATTGGTGAAAGACAAATCAATTCCAATTGTAAAAGCAAATCACCATAATCAGTTAAAAAGAGCTGTACAATACAAACCATTCTTTTTCCTCAGAGTTCCAAGTGCATTCAATCTGACCGACCTACCTAGTGTCTCTTTTTGTTTTTGTAAAGGACAGAGCATCTATGATTAATCAAATCCCTTCACACATACCCATTACCTATGGATTTGCACTCCAATTTGTCACTAATTTAATCATTATGTACTACTGGATTTAACAAAAAGAAATTTGAACTAAAGGTTAAGACCATTTGATTGGACAGCTAAGGGCCCGTTTGGCATCCTGCTTACGGAATAATTTTGTATTCTTCCAGAATAAGAAGTGAGAAATAGTGTTTGGGACCACTCGAAAATATGTTCTCCTATAACTTTCTCAAAAAAATATACTCTGTAAAGCACGAAAATATCGAAACGAAATAATTTCGTTTTTCATTCCAAAAGATTGGCGTTGTCAAAGATATGAAACGCACATATCGCATACAACATTTTAGAATAAGTCGGAATCCATTGCCTATAAAACTTTTTCTCTCCCTCAGTTGGATTCGCAAACTCGCAGTCTTGTACCATCCTCACATATTTCACAGTCACGAATTGTGGTCTCTCTGTAGCCATCTTCCCCAACCAAGCAGGTGTGTATTTGCCTACCTCTCCTTTATGTATCTGCACTTCTCTCATCTTGCTAATATAAAAAAATGGGGATTGAAGTAGGAGTCATGGGATTTGGTGGATTCATAAAAGGGGAAATGTGAAAAGTCCAACACGATGGGGGATTTATTTTAATATTCTCCTGCAGAGATATTATGACAAGTAAACATGGAAGGGAATTTATGACACATGTTTTTTCTTATTTAGAAGTCTCCACTTTGCATACTGTTTCTTTTGCATCTCCATGTTTTTACATACTGTTACTTGTAGGGTTTTGTATCGTCCTTTTGCATTTGTCCACCTTGCATACTGTTCTTGTAGATTTTTGTTGTTGTTTTTGACATGTGCATACAGAGAGGGAGGGAGAACAAGTTCTGTACACAGAGAGAGAGAGAGAAACAGAGGGAGGAGAGCAGAAAACGTCCAGTTCTCTCCATTCTCTTTCTATTTATATTTTTTTAATTTTATTTCATCCATCAATGGGGTCCACCTTTGCAATTTGAGTCAACCAATGGGGCACACTTTAACTGATATTCTGGATTTTACAAGAGGCCTGTAGTTTTTTTTTTCTTTTTTTTAATGTAAATGAAATTTGAACCCCACTAATGAACCCTAAATTAGTGTTGTTTGAATTCTCTTTTTTTCACGGACAATTAATGGAAAGAGTTTTTTTTAGAGTAATGGCACCATTAATAAAAAAACAGCATGAAATTCAAGTATAATTTTTTTTTCCTTTTAAACACTATGGACTCAAATATGGGTTATCACCTAAGGGATAATGTGGAATATGTCGAAGCACTTCCAACCGATTATAGGACATTGGATTACAAATGCTTAAAGTGAGAAAATGTTGAGTCTAAATTCTTTGTATATCGTTTTTTAAGAACCTTATATAAGAATTGAGAATGAACTTTGGAACACTATTTTCTATTCAAATGTGTTATTTTGAAGCCTTATTATTTCATTAAAAAGAATTGTATTTTTCTTTATTCTTTTTTAGAATTTTTTGTTCTCTTTTAGATGGCAACTCCAATTGTAAAAGGAAAGGAAGTCATGGTTGTTGCAAAGTGGAATCATAAGGAGGAAAAACTTCTTATAGAACTTATGGTTAAGCAAGTAAAAAATGGGAATAGGCCAACTACAACCTTTTCAAATAAAGCATGGATGGAAATTATCGAGGAATTCTATAGAAGGACTAGAAATAAGTACACAAAGATTCAGTTTATTAACAAATTCAATAAATTAAGGTTAGTGTACAAAGAGTTTAAAAAACTCCATGACATTCTGACGGGATTTGGTTGGGACCCTATCGCAAAGACGGTTACAGCACCCGATGATGTATGGGATGAGTACTTAAAGGTATGAGTTAAAATTGCTTTTTTAACGCTATTATTATTTTATTTAAAATTTTATTGTAACAAATATTAATGCACATTTAATACTCATCTACAGATAAATCCAAAAGCAAATTCCTTCCATCATAAAGGATGCCTCATATTTGAGGAGCTTGAAATAATATATGGTGATACCACTGCCCTAGGTGAAAATGCCTGTGCCTCCACCCAAGGAGCAATGGATACAGATGAGGAAATTATGTATTCAAACACCAAGAGAAATGATAATTATCAAGGTGATGATATAGCAATAGAACTTGATGATGATGCTGATTTTGTTGGAAAGAATAAGGTTCGTAGTCGTTTTACGACTCCTAGTCGTTGACGAGGATCAAAGCCAACGAGCTATTTCAATCAAGCTTGCACTAGTTTCACGGACTACTACCAGCAGAGAATTGTGAGCTCGAACAAAAGTGTTGAGAGTGTGGATGCTTTCTAAATCAGGAATTGCATTGCATTATTATCATCTATCCCTGATGATGATAAAGAAATATACTTGAAGGCAATGAAAGTTATTATAGCAAACCAAAATTGGAGAGAAGCTTTTATGTCCGTACCCAAAGATATGAGGAGGTTTATGTTGACACTTTCAGAACTAAACTAATATTAGGATTTGAGTTTAAATATGACTTATGCAAAAAGTTTAGATCTTCATTAGGATTTAAATTTAAGTACGACTCTTGCAAAATTTAGAGCAGCATTAGGATTTTATTTAAATAAGACTTTGACAATCTAGACTAGTATTATGATTTTTAATATAAATAAAACTTATTAAAATTATGGTGACACCAAATGATTGTAGTTGGCTTTAATTTAATCAATGTAATATGTAATTTGACTTTTATTTTGAATATGTGCTTGTTGAATGATATGATTGTAACTTATTCAAGTTTAATGGATCAGCATAGAATTGAGACATCATCTGATGAAAAGGAAAGTGTTATTAGTCAAAATTTCTTATGGATGATGGGTCATTATGCTTCACGCATAAACAAGCAACCAATTAAAGATGTGAGTGAAACAGGGATTGAACTTGTGCATAAAGTGCTAATCAGACACCCAAATCGATGTTATGACTTATTTCATGTGGAAAAACATGTGTTTCGTAAATTGTGTAGTACTTTGAAAAGCAAAAATATTTTAAAAGACTCAAAATTTGTACCGGTAGAGGAACAAGTAGCTATGTTTTTAATAACTATTGGCCATAGTGTTAGGAATCAAATGGTGGCCGATCGTTTTCAACATTTGGCCGAAATTATTAGCCGACACTTCAAAAGGTTTTGAAGCTGTAGTAAATTTGGGAAAAGAAGTTATCACTCCTCCGAACTTTGCAGAGATACCATCTAAAATTGCAGGCAATCCTAAATATTATTCATGGTTTAACATATGCTTTTAATTTTATTATACTTCTCTTTTTCTTTAAGTCAACATGAGATTTCGTTTAATAATTAATTATATATTTTTACCACCTCATGAAGGATTATATTAGGACCATTGATGGAACACATATCAGTGCATCAGTTCCTGTAAAAGATCAGATTCCATATCGAGGCAAAAAAACTACAGTCACACAAAACGTGATGTGTGCATGTTCTTTTGACATGCGTTTTACTTTTATATATGCTGGTTGGGAAGGAACAGCAAATGATTCTCAAGTTTTTGTAGATAAATAACACTGAACTGCATTTTTCACATCCACCTACAGGTTAGTATTTCTTTTATATATTTTTTACATATACATATATATCGCTTTCAAATAATAATAAAAATATTTGTTAGTCTAGCATTGTAGGTAAATACTATGTTGTTGACTCTGGCTACATAGGCATGCCAGGTTATATTATGCCTTATAAAGGGGAGCGATATCACCTATCACAATACAGGGGACGTGGACGAAGGCCTATAGGGAAGAAAGAGTTGTTTAATTGTCACGATTCATCATTGTGAAATGTGATTGAGCGCTATTTTGGTGTGCTAAAGGCAAAATTTCCAATTTTGAAGCTCATGCCGCCTTATTCATTACGTAGGCAGAAGCAAATCTTCATTGTTACATCTGCACTTCACAATTTCATAAAGATGGAAATACAGAGCAATAAGGATTTTAATTGGTTTCAAAATGAGGATTTAATTATCGAAAACAATAATGGAGATCATAATGTGGATGTAGGTCCATCGGCACCATTAGCGATAGGGAAAACACAAGGACAACAAGAGATTGCATGTGTACGAGATGAAATAGCAGATACCTTATTTGCCCATTATTGTTGACAAGGAAATTGAATAATTTTTACCTTAATGCTTAAATTTAAATTATTTTTAAGTTTATGGATGATATGTTATAATAAATTCAATAATGTATTTTAAGGGCTATGCCAAACATATTCTGTTGTTTCTATTCCCTTAGAATAAATTCTAAAAGACCGGTACCAAACAAGTTCAACTCTTCTCATTCTAAGAATGGGAACATTTCCAGTACAACTCATTTTTAGAATAAGCACATTCTAAACATAAAAATGATGCCAAACGGGCCCTAATGGGCCACACTTATCTGCATCTAATCTATCCATCCCCTCATTTCCCTAATTGTCAAGACCTAGGTAGGTTGCAAGTCAAATTCTCAAAAAGGATATTAAAAGGGGAAAAAAATATAAAACAAAAAAAAAAGAGTGCAGATACTTTGGTCATGTTACTCAATTACCAACAAGAAAGACTAAAGGGGTATAAGAAAAAAAAGCCAAACAAAGAACTATAATGCATAGAGAGTGATTTAATAGGAATTGAAATGAAAATGTGAATTTGTAAGATTTCTAACTGAGGGAACTTTTGGTGAAGGATTAAAGTAAAGATCCACAGTGAACCATCAAATAATCTTGCATTTTTTAATATTTAGTAATGATTACCCACCAATCATAATATTACCACATTTGCAAAAAAAAAAAAAAAAAAAAAAGGGAAGGTATTGGGGGGGGTGGGGTGGGTGTGGTTATTGTGGAATTTTTGACAAACATAAGTTGCACAAAGAATTGATATAACCACAAAATATGAAAAGAAACACTAACATACAACAAACTCAAGAAACATAAAAAGATTAATAAAGAAGGGATGCAGTACCTTTGATTTTGGTGTGGTGGACATGGTAGAAACATGGTTGCTTTTTATCCATGAATCAGTAAAATTTGTGAAATGCAAACGGCAATCAAATCCAGCAGAACAAAGGAGAGGACCAGCCTGGTGTATGCTGGCCAAAGAGGAAATTCAAATGTCAAGTAGTACATTCATTGTGTAACATTGGCACAAACCAAGTGAAACTGAAAGAAATAAATTCATTTCTTTAGGTTGTTGACTCTAGTTACTCCGGCGAGTTCTTTTGAACGGCTCGACTGACTCATTCCATTTGAGCCATTTAACTCTTTCCAATCAAGGCAAATTAGAAATATATATATATATATATATATTCGAAATTGCTATACTTGATCCATTTTGGCTTTGAATGGATGAAACATGCAGGATTTCTCATTCGACATTCATAGGCATGTTTAGTCGTGTGAAATTTGATGGCTATGTATGGGCAATTATATATATATATATATGAAGCTGGTTGCTATATGGAAAGATGAATTCAATCATGTGCCTAGATTTGTGATTTATGTATATTGACAAACCTATATCATGGTATTTTTTATTGGATTGTTTTATCAGCAGTCATAACCACAATGAAGCTAAGAATATGCAGCAACTTATTCCTGTAAAGATTTCATTTTCAGCTGAAAATGAAAACTGAAGCCTTCATTTTTCACAGTTTCAGTTTTTCATATCTCTGTTTGGTGAAATGGGTTTCTACCACTGGTGCAAGACAGGGAAAACTTAAAGCCTTCATTTTTCACCGCTTCAGTTTTTCATTTCTCTGGTTGTTGAAATGGTTTTCTGCCACTGGTGTAAGATAGGAGTAGGTTCCCTACTTTGGTCCAAATCAGCTTTCCAGGAAATTTGTGTCAAATGCTTTCGGGCAGAAATTGTAATTTGTGGAAAATTTGAAAAATCTTTATCCCTAAAAAAACCATTTTCATTTTCTCGTAAAACTGCTCTGCACATACATTTAACTTAGTTTACCTGATTGTAATAAGTATGATTACTGCAGCATTGGTGAGGGGCGAAAGATGATGAGCAAGCTACCATTTGGAAAAGGTATTGAAAAAAATGAGAGTCAATGATACGTTTCAGATATTGAAATGATAAAAATATGTAGAACCCCTTCAAGTAGTATTATCACATTAGCAGCAAAATTATTCATTATGGTATTTTGTCAAACACCAACTTCACATAGAACAAATTGAAACTATGTATAACCCTTTCAAGTAATATTAACTCATTTGCAACATAATTGGTTATTGCAGCATATCGACAAACCCCTCTCGCACATAGTTGTGTCAAAATCTGGAAACAAACAACAACATACAACCAGCAGGAAAAAAACACAAAACGAATAATTTAAAGATTTTGAGCTAATATTATTTAATTTGCAACTGAACTGGTCACTGCGGCATTTTGACAAACTCTGCATGAACAAAGATGTGATAATATGGCAAAAATAACAGGAACATAAACCAGCAGAAAAAAAAAAGCATATAAGAAGAATTTTTGAAAATAGGCTGAGAGTTAAATTTCAAAATAGCAACCGGTCAAAATCAATTTTTGATTGGTAAAGAGATCATCAATTGGGAGAGAGAAGGAGAAAGAATGAGAGAGGGAGAGAGAGGAAGGCTAATGAACATCACTGGAACCTACCGGGCAGAACCTAGATCACTCAATGGTTTTTGGTGCCGTGAAATCTTGTTTTTCTGTATTCATCTACAAATAACCAAAAAGGAGAGGTCGGGAGTCAAAAGTGTTGTAACGGATACAACTAGATGCACTCTTGACTCTCGACAGAGTGGAGCAATTACAAACAAAAAGCATGCCGTTACTTAAAAAAAAAAAAAAAAAAGGGAATTTGCCCATTCGGGTAGAAAAGAATTTGGATTTTCACAAAATGGTGTTGACCAAAATTTAATATTAAATATGGGTATTTCTCATGTTTAATTAATTTTTTTCCAAATATACCCTTCTATGCAATATTGTACAGTGGGCAACATCGCACACCACCACCATTCTGCCTCTTTGCTTTTCTTCTCCTAAGTTTTCTCCATCGTGCTCCTTCAAGTTTATTCATCATTTAAAAATGTTTTCAGAAAAGAATTTAATTTTTTATTTTCTCAAAAGGATATAAAGGTTTTTCTATAACTCTTCTGTACCTTTATTTTTTTCATCCAGTGATGAGATTACAAAATCATGAATTGCATATCTATTATAGGCTTTTCATGGCTTACAAGTATTTAATTTTCTAAGTTCACTCTATTCATACGGCTTAACCGTATTTTAACCCACAGCTAAGCCGTGGGTTAAAATGTGCTTTAATTCACCTATATTTACGGATTAGCCGTATGCTAGGCTACGGCTGTTAGTTTTTGTGGACTCAATCCATCAGTTGATGTAATAAATTGATTAATTTCTTTATTTATCAATAATATCATGCTTTACTTTCATAAGATGAATGTTATTCTACTACTTCATGCACATGACCAATACGTATGACATAATGGTTCATGAGTTGAACCGGGTCCCATTAGTATATTAGATGTGATATATGTGCATGGATGAGATCCACACGCGGGAGATATATGTCACAAATCTTATACTTAAAATAGCTTCACAACCAGTAATGAGATTGGGCATCTCATTTGATAAGGTTGCAGCACTTTGATCACTATGAGATAGTGTGATTTGTCTCAATCATCAGAATGTAAGATTCTGGATCAATGGTGCTGGTACATTGGATGTATTGAAGGACCATGAGATGCACCTTATGGTATTCCGTCTCAATAATAAGGTATGCTCTCATAATTCCCTTGCAATAGGCTCTCAATCCTGAGACATTGACGAACTCAAGTTTCTATCTATTCATTTGCTTTGAGTCACCAATGAGTGAGGCCGACTATAGGTTAACACCTCGGTGTCTTGGGTATATGGTAGTAGAACTGTGGGAACGTTGAATGATCAAGATGGAATCTATCTCTATTATCCCCTTGTGCCAATTAATGGATTTGTCATTAGTAAGTGCGCACCCATCTCAATTAAGAGTTAATTGGATGGTACTGATGATTACTGTGATTAATTGGGGCTCAAGGATAATAAGATGTGGAACTTAGATTGGAAGAGACGGATTTATTCCAATTGATCCACGGATATTGATAGAGGGGCCTACTTGTGGTAATTGGGAAGTTTAGGGTCTTCATTGTAATTTATTCCTAAGACTGGAGTGCAATTGCATTTATATAGTGGTGTTATTTGCAATTAACTGTGGGCCCGGATTGCACATGAGATGTGGGGTCGCGGTGTTCCAGTTGGAGCCAGCTTTCTAAGGAATCCCTAGTGGTCCCCACGCTAGCCCAAGATATTGGAAAACACTAATCCGACTTGGACTCTAGAAATAAGAGTTTGGAAAGGAGAAAGTTGCTAATTGTTTTGGAAGTAAGACTTCTATTTCAATTAGACAAGGGAGAGATTTGGAAGTCTATAAAATATCCTTGGACGTCCAAAAGAGTTCCTCTCACGCCCAAAACCCTTTCGTGCAAGAGTTGCGCGAGTTACTCTCCTCTCCTTTCTTCTAGTTCCTTGGAGTCTCGAGTTGGGATTTTCTCCTGAAGATTCCACCGTTCTTCTTGAGAAAAGAAATCCAATTCGGGGGTCATAGCGTGGAAGGCTAAGAGGTATTGAAGAAGTCCATTAGAGCACTGCGGGTCTCCAAAGGTATGATCTACTTCTTGCATGTCGTAGGTTATTTTGGATGTTTAGTGCTGGTATAATTTTACTGTACATGGTCACGAGATTGAGGGTAACGCATCCTGGATTGGGTTTTGGTCTTATGGATAGTTGATCCCTGTGTCAAGTGGATCAAAAGTTTTGAAAATCTATCCACGAGACCCACCTACTTGCTACAATTGGTATCAGAGCCATACCTCATCTCTAATCATGTTAGATCAGTAATCTTGTTCTAATCTTCGTATGAGATGCGAAGAGGATAGAGCAAGGGCTATGATAGGATCAGTGTTTATTGGGTTTGCTTGCTCTCGTAGTAGATACATGTTTGGAAAGTCACAAAAGGTTTTAATCATAATAGGAGGATGATAAGATGCCATTAAAACATACTGAGATCATTAGAGGTGATTGGGTACAGCAGGAGCCGAATCAGAAAAGAACCCAAATTTCTGGGTTCGTCAGGTCGGTTAGTCAAAGTGACCACTATGGCTATAGAGGTCTGTTCGCTAACCGTAGGGACCAGATCGGCTAGCCGAACCTAGGCAGAATCATCTTGTTCTTGGTCTGAGTTGTTGTTTTTTTTTTTTTTTTTTTTTTTTTTTTCGGGGGCGCTGCCCCTTGGAACCCCGCGAGCTGACCGGGCAGCTCGACCCCCGCCGGGGGCGCTGCCCCCGGACCCCCGTTGCGTAGGGGGTCTTATATCGTGGTGGCAAAATATTTGGCATCTTGTTTTTCTATTGTGGTTTGGCAACCTGGTTTTGTGAGATGCATTGTTGTATGAGATACTAACTTGCAGGTGATAATGTCCTCTCCATATGACCCACATGTTTTTCTTTCCTTTTAATTACTGGTTTATTCGTGGCTAAGTGTAAAGGGCATCATGGTCTCCTTGGTTTCCCGTGAAAGGGCAAGGCATGGTGAATTTCCCTATAGCCCTTTTATTTCCATGTTTAGACTACCATATAAGTCTCATTATAGAGACATAGGAATTTATGTATTTTTAAAATTTGTAAATTCTGGAGATGTCCGAAACAAAGAAGGAAAGAGAAGTTGGACTCCTAATCAAAGAGTTTGAAGATTACCAAAAGGTGTTTTGGAGATGCCCAAAGAGTTTGAGGAATCCCAAAGTTTTGGAAAGTCTAAAAATCCAAGAAGTCTTTTCCGCCTGGGTCATGTGGAGGAGAGGACTAGTCTTTTGTTATAGCACTTTCTATTTATGGATGAATGCTTGTTTTAGAGTATTTCCATATCTGATCCAAACATAGCAAATTCCAAAATTGGTCAAATCAAATTAATTTTTGGAAAGAATTCTAATTAGAGTTGGTGGGCCCATGAGATGGATCTATTGGTAACACTAATTATAGAAACTGAACTTTCCTTAAAATAACTTGACTTGGAACCAATCATTGGTCTTATCATGAGATGAATATATACCTATATTTGATGGACCCATACACCTATAAGGAAATCCTCAACTCTATAATATTAAGTGGGAGCGGGGCATTTCTATATATATAAAAATCCCCATGGTTTTCCACCATAGGTCCATTGTAAGGAAAGTATTAGCCTTGCGCCATTTTGAGAATGGCCATTCCCCACGGAGGGCTTGTATTTATCTGGATACTGGATATGGATCTCCTATGGATAGTGTTGATGAGACGTAGTGGGAGCCCACTCCCCAAGGAGGAGCTGCCCGCAACGGTTGTCATGCAATGCTAGTTGGTGGGTCACACTTAACTAAAATAATGATGCAGTATCCCCAAGGATTTGCCTCATGTATTTTAGAAACCGAAGCTAATCGGGAGTCATACATTATTTGGTATGAGATACTTAGATAGTAATGTATGAAGGGGATCATAGATAGTTAGTCTTAATCCCAATTTTTACCAACTTTTGATCCGCACCAGTCTAGGAGGTATTTGCACTCCCCAAGGAGGCATACCCCGCAGGATTGGGATTCCGATGTATTCTGAATTTTGTGGTTATGAGGATTCCCACATAAATTTGGTAGATTACTAAACTCTAATGTCATTTAAATTCATTAATTGAATGTATGGTTATGTGCTACAGTATTACAAGCATGAATTCGAATACTTTCAATCCACTTGCGACCATCCTCAACCAGAATAAGTTGGTGGGATCCAACTATGTAGACTGGAAACGGAATCTGGATATTGTCCTGACAGCTTCAGGATATAAATATGTACTTACCAAAAACCCCCTTGAAGAGCCTGGCCCAGATGCATCAGAAGCAGAAAAGGACCTTTACACCAAATGGGCCAAAGACGATGAGATGGCCCAATGTTACATTCTGGCATCCATGTCTAGTGTGCTGCAACATCAACATCAATCTTATAAGACTGCATATGATATGATATCAAATTTAAAGGAGATGTTTGCAGAACAAGGCAGACCTGCTAGGCAGGCATCCATGAGGGTGCTCATTAGCACCAAGATGGCTGAAGGTACATCAGTACAGGAACACATGTTGAAGATGATGGACTCATTAAATGAGTTAGATGTACTGGGAGCTGCGATTGATGCAGAATCGCAGATTGACATAATCCTTGAGTCACTACCAGAGTCATTCAACAATTTCAAGGTCAATTATAATATGAATAAAATGAATCTGACTCTAGCTGAGCTATCTAGTCAGCTGGTAGCAACTGAAGGGATTATGAAGAAGAAACCAACTGCCTTAATGACAGAAAAGTCAGATGCCAAGTCCAAGCCGAAAGGCAAAGGGCGGAAAGGCAAAAAGAAATCAGTTCCAAAGGGTCCTAAGGTGGAGAATGGTCCAACTGGTGGCGTGGCTAAAGCTAAGGGTTCAGGGACAAAAGGAAAGTGTTTCCATTGTGGTAAGACAGGACATTGGAAGAGGAATTGTCCAGAATATCTGTCTAAGAAAAAGACCCCAGGTATGATTGAGTCACTTATATCTGAAGTTAGTTTTGCAACTGGTACTTCAGAATCCTGGTGTGTGGATTCCGGGGCAACTAATCACATATGTAATACGTTGCAGGGGTTCAGGGAAACCAGGAGGCTAAGTGATGGAGAAATCATTGTCAACCTAGGATCTGACGCTAAGGCGGAGGCTGTTTCAGTAGGAGTCATTACTTTATGTTTTTCAAATAAGAAATTGGTTTTGTCAGAAACATTATATGTACCGTCTTTAAGGCAGAATTTAATTTCAGTCTCTAGTTTGGTGAATAAAGGTTATTCTATTACTTTTGGTACTGAAGTTGTCATAAAGAGGAATGGTACTTTCATATGTTCTGGCAAGGTAACCAATGGACTTTATTTGTTAACTCCCACGATGTATGAGATACATGATACTGAAACAATTAGTAGATCATCATTAAAGAGAAAGTCACCTTCATCTAATCCAACAAAACTTTGGCACCTGAGGCTAGGTCATATAAACCTTAACAGGATTGAGAGGCTAGTGAAAGATGGTATCTTACCTTCATTGGTGGTAGAACCAATGCCTATCTGTGAGTCCTGTTTGGAAGGTAAAATGACTAAAAGACCCTTTTCAGCTAAGGGTAATAGGGCCAAAGATTTATTGGAATTAGTGCATACTGATGTCTGCGGACCCATTAATGTCAGGGCCAGAGGAGGATATGAGTACTTCATCACTTTCACAGATGATTACTCAAGATATGGTTACATATACCTTATGCACCGCAAGTCCGAAGCTTTTGAAAAGTTCAAAGAATTTCGAGCGGAAGCGGAAAAGCAATTAGGTAAGAGTATCAAGACTCTTCGATCAGATCGAGGAGGGGAATATCTCTCTGCTGATTTTATGGGTTACTTATCAGAAAATGGGATTCTATCCCAGTTGTCTGCTCCTGGTATGCCTCAACAGAATGGAGTAGCAGAAAGAAGGAACCGGACTCTTTTAGATATGATTAGGTCTATGCTGAGTTTCTCAAGATTACCTATATCCTTTTGGGGATATGCTTTGGATACTGCAATGTACATACTAAACCTCGTACCATCTAAGTCTATACCCAAGACTCCCCGAGAATTGTGGTCTGGGCGAAAGCCTAATCTACAACATTTACACATTTGGGGTTGTCCAGCACACGTGCTCAAGGTTAAGACGGATAAGTTGGAAGCGAAGTCGGAAGTATGCACATTTGTAGGATATCCTAAAGGAACTAAAGGTTGGTTATTCTATAATCCCAGAGAGCAGAAAGTGCTGGTCAGCACCAATGCGGTTTTTCTGGAGGAAGATTATATGATGGACCAGAAATTTTTAGAAAAGGTGATCTTGGAAGAGATTCAGGAGCAATCAATTCCAAATCCAAGTATGACCGGACTTGAGGAAGAACCGCCCTTACCAGACCTAGTAGTTACACCAGTACCTCGTCGTAGTGGGAGGATTGTCAGACCCCCTGACAGGTTCTCATTCTTGGGAGAGTCTTATGAAGCAATCCCAGAAGAGCCAGAACAAGATCCCTCTAACTATGATGAAGCAATAAATGACTTAGACTCGGGACGCTGGCAAGATGCTATGAAAGCTGAGATGGAGTCTATGTACTCAAATCAGGTCTGGACACTTGTGGACTTGCCTGCCAATATTAAACCTATTGGGTGCAAGTGGGTCTACAAGAGAAAAAGAGGACCAGATGGAAGAGTGGAGACCTATAAGGCTAGGCTTGTTGCGAAAGGATATACTCAGAAAGAGGGGATCGATTATGAGGAAACCTTCTCGCCAGTAGCCATGCTCAAATCCATCCGGATACTCTTATCCATTGCGGCTCATCTCGATTACGAGATTTGGCAAATGGATGTCAAGACGGCTTTTCTCAACGGCCATCTTGAGGAAGACATCTATATGGTGCAGCCAGACGGTTTTGTAGCTAAAAACCAGGAGCAAAAAGTTTGCAAACTGCAGAAGTCTATTTATGGACTGAAGCAGGCATCCCGAAGCTGGAATATCCGTTTTGACCAGGCAATCAAGTCATTTGGTTTTTGTCAAAATCCGGATGAGTCATGTGTGTACATGAAAAGTGAAGGTGACAGGGTAGTTTTTCTGGTTTTATATGTCGATGACATCCTTCTCCTGGGGAAAGACATAGGAATGTTGTCAACGGTAAAAGTTTGGTTAGCCAAGACTTTTGATATGAAGGACTTGGGAGAAGCTAGTTACATCCTAGGGATCAAACTCTATCGAGACCGGAAAAATAGGATGATTGGCTTATCCCAAGCTGCATACATAGATAAGGTGCTAGTACGATTTGCAATGCAAGACTCCAAGAAGGGTATCACACCTTTCAGGCATGGAGTGCACCTTTCCAAGGATCAGTGTCCTAAGACACCCGAGGAAAAGGAGTAAATGAGGTCGATACCATACGCTTCGGCTGTTGGTAGCCTCATGTATGCTATGTTATGTACTAGACCAGATATCTGTTATGTAGTGGGCCTAGTCAGCAGATATCAATCCAATCCAGGACCTGAACATTGGACTGCTGTAAAATGTATTCTCAAATACTTGAGAAGGACTAGAGATTACATGTTGATTTATAGCAGTGATGAGTTGATTCCAGTCGGATACACAGATTCTGACTTTATGTCAGATAAGGATTCTAGGAAATCCACCTCTGGTTATGTATTTATGCTTGGAGGCGGAGCTATCAGCTGGAGGAGTATAAAACAAGAATGTACCGCTGATTCAACCTCGGAAGCTGAATATGTAGCAGCTTGTGAAGCAGCTAAGGAAGCAGTATGGCTTAAAAGATTCCTTTTGGAACTTGGGGTGGTACCTTTGGCACGACAGCCACTCACAGTTTACTGTGACAGCAGCGGGGCAGTCGCTCAGTCAAAGGAACCCAGAAGCCATAAAAGCCAAAAGCATGTACAGAGGAAGTATCACTTAGTCAGAGAGATTGTGCAGAGAGGCGATATTGCTATTACCAAGATAGCCTCTGCAGACAATTTAGCAGATCCCTTTACTAAGCCTTTGACTACCAAAGTCTTTGAGCAACATGTGGAAGGGATGGGCATGAGATGCAACCCTGACTAGCATTGAGCTCAAGTGGGAGATTGTTAGTTTTTGTGGACTCAATCCATCAGTTGATGTAATAAATTGATTAATTTCTTTATTTATCAATAATATCATGCTTTACTTTCATAAGATGAATGTTATTCTACTACTTCATGCACATGACCAATACGTATGACATAATGGTTCATGAGTTGAACCGGGTCCCATTAGTATATTAGATGTGATATATGTGCTGGATGAGATCCACACGCGGGAGATATATGTCACAAATCTTATACTTAAAATAGCTTCACAACCAGTAATGAGATTGGGCATCTCATTTGATAAGGTTGCAGCACTTTGATCACTATGAGATAGTGTGATTTGTCTCAATCATCAGAATGTAAGATTCTGGATCAATGGTGCTGGTACATTGGATGTATTGAAGGACCATGAGATGCACCTTATGGTATTCCGTCTCAATAATAAGGTATGCTCTCATAATTCCCTTGCAATAGGCTCTCAATCCTGAGACATTGACGAACTCAAGTTTCTATCTATTCATTTGCTTTGAGTCACCAATGAGTGAGGCCGACTATAGGTTAACACCTCGGTGTCTTGGGTATATGGTAGTAGAACTGTGGGAACGTTGAATGATCAAGATGGAATCTATCTCTATTATCCCCTTGTGCCAATTAATGGATTTGTCATTAGTAAGTGCGCACCCATCTCAATTAAGAGTTAATTGGATGGTACTGATGATTACTGTGATTAATTGGGGCTCAAGGATAATAAGATGTGGAACTTAGATTGGAAGAGACGGATTTATTCCAATTGATCCACGGATATTGATAGAGGGGCCTACTTGTGGTAATTGGGAAGTTTAGGGTCTTCATTGTAATTTATTCCTAAGACTGGAGTGCAATTGCATTTATATAGTGGTGTTATTTGCAATTAACTGTGGGCCCGGATTGCACATGAGATGTGGGGTCGCGGTGTTCCAGTTGGAGCCAGCTTTCTAAGGAATCCCTAGTGGTCCCCACGCTAGCCCAAGATATTGGAAAACACTAATCCGACTTGGACTCTAGAAATAAGAGTTTGGAAAGGAGAAAGTTGCTAATTGTTTTGGAAGTAAGACTTCTATTTCAATTAGACAAGGGAGAGATTTGGAAGTCTATAAAATATCCTTGGACGTCCAAAAGAGTTCCTCTCACGCCCAAAACCCTTTCGTGCAAGAGTTGCGCGAGTTACTCTCCTCTCCTTTCTTCTAGTTCCTTGGAGTCTCGAGTTGGAATTTTCTCCTGAAGATTCCACCGTTCTTCTTGAGAAAAGAAATCCAATTCGGGGGTCATAGCGTGGAAGGCTAAGAGGTATTGAAGAAGTCCATTAGAGCACTGCGGGTCTCCAAAGGTATGATCTACTTCTTGCATGTCGTAGGTTATTTTGGATGTTTAGTGCTGGTATAATTTTACTGTACATGGTCACGAGATTGAGGGTAACGCATCCTGGATTGGGTTTTGGTCTTATGGATAGTTGATCCCTGTGTCAAGTGGATCAAAAGTTTTGAAAATCTATCCACGAGACCCACCTACTTGCTACAACGGCACAGTCATATGAAGTCTATAGGGTGGTGGACATCTACGGCAAAGTCGTAGCACAATCCACGGCTTAGCCATAGGGCTAAGTGTACTCAGATTCACCCGCACTTACGGATCAGCCGTATACTAGGATACGGCTCAACCGTATGAAGTCTATGGGTGGTGGACATCTACGATTAAGCTGTTGCACAATCAACGGCTTAGTTGTAGGGTTTTCAATAGGTGTTCTCCGAAGTGCTCTCGATTGCAGCTCCTTCTCTTAAACGTTTAAAGAGGTTTTGAAGAAATTTGGGTATTTCCCTTTTTTTTGTTAAAAATTAAATTTTATTTTCCAACAATAGCTGTTGTGTGATATCGCACAGTGGACGATATTGCACACAACGCGATCCACGGCTAAGCTGTGGATTGTACTACGGCTAAGCCGTATCTTAGCCGTAGGCTTATACGACTAAGCCGTAGAATAGCATTTATGGCTCCGCCGTAAGTGCGGGTGACTTTATGGATGGATAAGCCGTAAGATTCAAAAATTTTACAATGTTTAAGTTGGCAAAAGTAGACAGAGGAGCAACCTTTTCCGGAAGGTTAAAGAGATATTCTCTGTTTGACCTAACCTGTCCCAAGTCCTGTCCTGCAACCCAGAAACCCAAACCAAGTCCTCCGTTGCAACAATAAATGCAGTCACAACAGCATCTACAGTACGTACCAACGAGATGTTTCTCCCGCGACGGCGCACACAAACAGTGAATGGGAAGCAGCGATAGCAGGAGAGAACCAGTCTAAAGCTGGAACGTTATTCTTCTCATCCTTCTACAACTCATGTCTGTGCTCTCTCTCGTTGTTGAAAGTTTTTTTTTTTTCTATATAAGTCATATGGTGAAAGGTTAAATGTGAGGGTTTTAACTCACAAGGGCAAAGCTAGAAAAAATAAAGAGCTGCCTTGTACGATATTCATATATGGGATATTTTTTAGGTCAACAATATTTTGAAGAATACCAGGTCTCTTATACCTTGAATGGAAAAATTTTCAAAAAAAAAAAAAGAGTTAAATATAAATAACTAATTAAATGGCATGGTCAAAATTATTTCTCTGGTCAAAATAAGTTGGCAAAATTCAGAATCAGATTCAATTGGCTTCAGATAAATATATATATTATTGAACCCCGTACTTCCTAGGCTAAACATCAAAAGCTATAAACGTCTCAATGACACAAATTGGCTTCGACAGCGTCGACATGCTTTTATTTGAGACAAGAAGAAAGAGGAAAAAAAATTGCCACTAGTGACTAGATCTGCCTGTAAGGGCCGATTTATGTCAAAAAAGGGATGAGCTTGAAGGCTTCTAAATGGGAAAGTGGTGTGTATAAAGTGGGACCATCTAATCATTTTAATCCCTAATTCTTTTAAGTGTATTGGTTTAAATTTGGCATTGAACCCCGTACTTCCCGGCTAAACATCAAAAGCTATATAGACTTCGTTAATGACACAAATTGGCTTCAACAGCGTCGACATGCTTTTATTTATCACTGAAATAAAAGAGCCAAGAAAAAAGAAATAAAAAATAACTGAATAAAACCTGTCACTAGTGACTATATCAGCCTGTAAGTCAAGGATTTGGTGGCATGTCTTATCTAGGTGCAATTCTGGTGTTGTTGGGCCGTGCGGGCTGGAGCATATAAGGCCTAGCCTGGAGACCCAAGCTTGATTTCAGCCAGAATTACTTGGCCCAAACCAAGCCCATATATAATATGTGAGGCCCGGGCCTGCCCATTTAGTTAGTCAGGCTGGACAGAGCCGGGCTAATTTCCTTTCCCCTCTCCCTTGCATAATAAACTAAAACTCTAAGTGTGAGGTTGCAATTTAATAATATCTCGATGAATGAAGGGTCGAACCCACAGGAAGCTACTGATCACACAATAATTGTCCTATTGAAAAGTTAACACTATCCTAAGAAAATTGAAAAGTTAACACTATCCTAAGGAACATCTATACATTATAATGATCCTACTTTTAAAACTGAAATTAAAAATTAATTCAACTCCAAATTAAAATTACAAACCACAATAAAATGCCTAATCTAAAAACCAAAGCTATAAGCGTAAACTACAAGAGATCTGCAACACCATAAGAGTCATCCAACAAACTAATTGCAAAAACATAAATAGTGCTGAAAATAAAATGAAATTAAAAAATAATGGAAATAAAAAGGTGGATCTCAAATCTTTATATTGTGAAAATTAGAAGATCATAGATAGGGCTCACAAAGGACTAAGAACCTTACTCCAATTATGGCTATCACTATCATAAAAACAATGTCAGTTGAGAAGATAGTAAAAGCTGCACATTTTCATTAACTTCGTAAACTGATTGAACATCTCTATTTATTGAGCAATAACTTCAACAATATTCAGATCTAAAATTAAAAAACTCTCTACCTCCCCTAGAAAGATATAACACCAAGACAAGGGAAAGAACTTGCCTTGTAATCACTTGAACTTCGTGTCACCCCCAAAACCCAAGAATTGGGGACTAGGGTGGATTCCGAAGCGTGGCACACGTGACCCATAGCAATCCGTGCCATGTCAAGATGTGTACGAACAGCCACAAAAGTGATTTCACAGGTACATGTGAGGAAGATCCATAAAACACATATCAATTTATTCAACAACGAAGCGAAAACCTATGAAGTACACCTGCAATTGTCATAGATATTAATAAAGCATTCATTTATTAACTTAAACTAAGTTTTGTTAAGTGGTCCATCCACATGCACATGATATTAAAATACATAAACATATACATAAATACAAAATGGTATGTCCATCAATCATTGACTTCAAAAATAGCACGATGATGATGGCATGATCTATCCACAAGCCAAAACTCAGCTAAATCCTAAACACTCATAAAACAAATCCCCATAATACTCTACGTAGGATGACTAGTAGTAAATGTCATCCTTATTCCACTCATCTACACCCCGAGGTACTGTTGGGGTTCCCTCAGGGCCGCATGCCTCATCGGCAGTGAGTTCTATACTTGTAACACCAAAGGTAGCACTGTTAACATGATGGCTAAGCAAATATAAGAGTAGAGAAGTCTGTTATACTATATCAATTGAATTAATTAATGAGAGCAATAAAAGAAACTATGCATGTTATGCATATGAGTAAGCATGAATAAAGAGTCATAAATGGAAATACAATAATATACTAGTTGCATCCACATGGCTCTTCTTCTCTCTAAGGAGAGAGCACAATCGTTCGATGGGAAATCACTAGCGGTCAGGCCAAGACCATCTAACTACTCGAAAAGTGCCAACTAACTCTTTACATAACTATTGCAGTAGGTGACAGAAATTGGAATACCCTACGTCGGTCTCGTTAAACCTTGTATGGGTATAAGTTAAGTGGTGCCGACTCAATGCATCAAGGCCAATCGTAATTCATAACTTTCATATTGATCATACGCAATGATTGTTTCATTCTTATATAGAAGCTTATATCTGTCTTGAGATTATACGAATCACATAGCCGAAGTCTAATAGTAATTTTGACTAATTGTATAATGCATACATTAAATAAGCTCATAGTGCTTAAACCCTCTCAACCTTAGTTACCCATATCTTGACTCATGGGCTCACACTTAGTAGAACCTCTATCTCCAATTTTACCTCAAAGTTCACCTAGGAGGAATAGGCACTTGATTCAATTATATTGAGGGCAAGGATTACCTTAACAATATGATTGTATTTGAATTGGGAGTTTAACAAGGATATTTATTAGCCAACTTTGACTAAGATAATCCGAGTTTCCTTAGTCATTCAATACGGTGTATTCATAAAATGTCTAGTGTCAATGTGTTATCAAAATCTTGGTGTTGCATTGTATAAATGATGGACCCCACTTTTTATGCTAATACCCATGATGTGACGTCGAAAATCGACCGGAAAATAAAATGAAATGAGTGACAGTTCCTCACCTTTCCTTTCTTAGTATTTAATTACCATTAGGTTAATTTATTTAAGGTAAATGTATTATTTTTAGGGCCCTATATGGTCTTTGATTATACTAAATGTCCTAAGGTTAAGATTGGCTATAATGCATGCCTCTAGGATCCTAAAAGAAGGTTAGAACTACTCCTAATTGATCCCTATTTCAAATAAAAGAAATAAAGTTTTGTACTAAAAATGGGGTACCTGGTTAATCGGGTAGGTGTCCCATCGATCGAACACCTCCCAGGAGCGGAATCCGATCAATCGGACCCTTGTCCGATTGATCAGCCTTGGAGCACTTTGGCTTCGAGCAGAGTTAGTTTCAAATTGACTTATCTCTCTTCCTTCGGCTTCTTCCACTCTAATTCAACAACAAACCACCTCAACACCTTCTTAACACCATTCTACACCACAATTGGGTTTCTCTTTCATCTATTATCATCATTTATTCTTAATTGCACTCATTAACACCTAAACTAACTTATGTGCTTAAAATCAAGTGTAGAAGAGCTATATCTTAGCATTGACATAGAACTCATCAAGAATCAACATAATTAAACATACATGTAGCAAAATATACATTTATACTTGCCTTAACTCAGTGCTGTACCCAAATCAAGCTTTTGCTTTGGTTTAATGGTAGAGAAAGCCTTAATAGAACCAATCCTAAGACATGCAATTGAAGAAATGGGAATAAGATGCATGCATGTTACAAAATTAAGTCTGCTTGACTCTATTGAACCCAAAGAAATGAGGAGGATGCTTCTTACCCTATAGAGCTGTAAAGAAGAAGAAGTGTAGAGAGAAGAGGTTCCACTCCTTTATGATGGTGTAGAGAGTATGTGAGAAGGAGATGAAGTTATCCTAACACACATGTAACCCTTTTTGCTCTTGGATTTGCAAGAAGAAGAAGTAAAGGAGAATGAGAGAAGAGGATAGAATGAGTTACTCCAGCAGGGAATTAGAGATAATGAAGAGGGAAGGGGGTTAAGCTATTTTAAATCCAGTTTTTTTGGAATTTGTAGCTAGGTCCACTTGGTTCTGTAAATTTTATAGTTTGAGTCAGTTGGACTCCAATTGGGCGAAGATGGATCCGAAATGAGTTGGGCCAAACATGAGAGATGACCCGCATGATGAAATACACATGATGCAATTAATATGATGCTAATATAATGCCAAACCATGCAAATCTAAATTACGAGAAGGTCTTTGACTACCTAAATAAGGTTTAAATCCAACCTAACTACCTATCCATGACCCAAACCCAAGGGATTTGGATTGAATTCGTTTAAATAAGTATTAATTAGAGTAAAACAAGATTAATTATAATAAATTATAATTGATTCAGGTTTGGACCTTACACTTCACCTGCATGCAACTCCAAGGGAATAAGAGGCTAGAGTGGTGGAATGGAGGTGGATAAAACTAAGGGGATGTACATGTCCCCTTGGGGAAGTGGGTGGAAGAGGCGAGATGGAGAAGGTGGAGTGGAATTGGAATGGAATGGGGTGTCCCCACCTTGTTGCATTCTCTTTTTTGATTGAGGTTTTTGTAAATACCCCCCTCAGGTTTATATGATTTATAAATAAGCCCTTGTGGTTCTAGTACTTATAAATAGACCCCTGCCTTTTCACTTTAATACCCTCTGTATCCCTAAAATTAGTAGACTTTCAACCACCATATTTTTTAGAGTGCAATGACACTTTTACCTATCTTTTTTATCCATATATGCATAATTTTTAAAGTAAAGTATTTTTTTTTCTTGTGAGATTAAGAGTTACATTTAATGAGAGAGCATACCCTACATAAATCTAATCCTCTCAATCTGTAATTCATTTCATTAAGTCTAAATCCATCATAATAACAATCAACACATGTACTTAAAGGCAATTCTAATTTTTCCTATCCATACACGGGCGGCCATTTGATTAATGAAAGTTTTAAAATACATAATTAGACTTTATATATAGAGAGAGTTATTGAGAGAAAGGGCATTGGGACTTGGGATTAAATAATAATATACACATTTTTTGTTTAATGAGTGAAAGGGTAAGCTATCATTTTTGTAAAAGTTAAGCACAAACCTTATAATGATTGCCCATTTTGTAAGGAATATTTATTCTACGGACTTGGTAGTTATTAAGATGGAAAAGTAAGGGCTTACTTACAAATACTAAAACCATAGAGGCATATTTACAAATCCCATAAACCTTAGGGGGTATTTACAAAAAATTCTTATTAATTTGAAAAATAGTTTTCTAATGAGATAATGCTTCCTAGAGTTCTTTTCCAACTTGAGCAACTTATCTTTATCATCTTAGGAAGTTTAAAACTCTGTTGGTTGGGTACGGACTCCTATTTCCTTTCTTGACAAGTCTTGCACAATTCTATCTTAATTTATCTCTTCTTGGATCCTTCTAGATGCTTTGTGCATATTTGAGAATATGAATGGTGAAGATCACATCCTTATAATTTTATTTTTGCAATGGGACCTATGTTCATGTGAATTGATGGATGGAAATGGGGTCAATGTGGAATGCGGCATATAGCTTGATTATCCTTCCTTCTTTGAATTCTTATACAATATTCTTTCTTCTTTTATAGATATCTTTTGAAAACTAAATTTCTAAATTTAAAATGATGCAAACTATTTTCTAGAAATTGATGTGAAGATTTGCAACTAAGGTGTGCCCAATGGGTGTGCAATGATGGCTTGACTCTTTCGTACTTTGTAATCCCATCTAAAGATTTAACGGTTAAATTCTCAAGGTCATAACTTTATCAATTCAGCTTTGAATTATGCAATAGTAGTCTCTATGAACATCTATTCAAAAATATCTTTCCAACAGTATGTAAATTGCCTAGATCCGATGCTCAGTTTGAAAGTTATGTAAGTTTTAAAATTTTACCATCTTGAGAAAAATGGGAATGACTAGTCTCCTTACTAATCTTGAACTCTTATTCTTTGAACATCGTCCTCTGTAAAAAATTTAAATTTTAAATTCAAATTCAAGTCTTTATTGATAATTTTTCAACAATTATTTACAACAAAATGATTGGTGGGACTCCCCTAGCATGCTTCCAATAGGCCTGTGTTTTTCATCTCTTCATCAAAACTTCATTCTTTCTTCTTGGAAAGTCTTTTTGAAAATGCTCTTAACTCTTTCTCATCCTTGTGGGTCTCATCTCCTTGAATAATCTATACAAAATGTGAATTTCAAATATAATTTGACTATGGGAAAATTTCAAAATAGCCCTTAACTTTTGGGTGATTTTCAATAAAAGGGTCAAAAGAATTCAATATTTCAAAAACATATGAAAGTTTTGAAGACTTCTTTTAATCAAGTCCAATCTGGCAACCTATACCTACTATTGACAGTTTTTTATAATGGAAACTTTAGAAGAATGAAAAAACCCATAGTAAGTTGGAAAAAAAAATCAAAATGACGAAATGCCAACACTAAGTTGTAAATAGGGTTTTTTTTTATCTCCTTTTCTTAGTTCTTTCTCTCCTAAATGACCCTCTTCAGTCTCCACCTCTTCATCTCTTTGTTTCCCACCTTCACATATCTTGATAAATATATTGGAGTAGAACGGTGATTGCCCCAAATCAATGTCACTCCAAGGGATAGTGACACTGGCAAGGTATTCAAATAATATGACTCTTTTTTTTTCTTTTTTCTATCTTGTCTAGAGTACGGTGCCTTGCATTTTTTGAAGATCACAATAGTACAAATAGGATCATGAAGATGACCACTGAGCAGCAATCAGAGTCATCTAGTCACTTATGCTTTTATGTTGTTATTGAAGAACACTTTAACCATATAAAAAAATTAGGTCAAATTCTATCCAAGAGAGAAACAGTCAACCAACTATCCTCTAATTGAATAAAGTTTCAATCATGTGGGGTCTGGTTATTACTACTAATTTGTTTCTTTCAGCTGTTCTTGTATTGCTTACAGATTTGACACATACATTGAGATAAGCTTGTGTTTATACTGCCTTTTCCCATGGGGGGTCAAACCCTACTTGCCAAAGTTTGTGGGGGATGAAACAAGGTCTAGATTCATATTATTATCAAATCCTAAGTACTAACTTACCAATCAAGGGACAACATTGAGAATGTCATAAAGATAAGTTAGATGACCAGTCCTAATTGGGGATTAAGGGCCACGGTTATGGATGAAAAAGGGTTGGCTCGGTGCAGTGTTGAGAAATTTGTTTCGTACACTATTTTGCTTTGCCGTCGAATTTATGTTTTGGAATAATATAAAATTAAATGTATAGATATATACACATATCAGAAAAAATATGGATAATGTTAAAATTTTAAAATATGATTTCAAATATTTGATTTATTCTTCTAAATCAACCCATAATATAGCATATGTATGATATGGCCATAATTGTAACATTCAACAACTGTTAAGTTCAAAGGTTCACATGTTCATCACAACCATAAAGTTAAGAGATAAATGATACATCTCTCAAAAATTAGAGATACATGATACATCTCACAAAAATCAAAAGACACAAATCAACCATAAAGTTCATAAATAAGAGAAGTTTTCCCAAAAGTGCAAGTCATAACAAAAGATTAATGATCCCTAAAGAAACTCAAAAGTCAAAGTAATTGTGAGCATTATCATTATCTTCCTCTCGTGCAATAGAAACATTCACTTGCTATCCCCCATCAAATCTCGTGAATAGAAACATTCACTTGCTATCCCCCATCAAATTCAAGAATATCCCAATTTTAAGTAAATAGTTTCATTGGCCTGATTGTCCAAATAGGTGGTCCGCTAGTGAAATGTATTTTTTTAAGTTAATTTTTCCGTTGTCTTTATTGTTTTAGTGTATTTGACCTTATCCTTTTTGTTTGAATGTTGGGCCAACAAGCATAAAACCAAGAATAAGAGGTTTTTTTTAACGGCTCCAAATTTCTCAAAAAATATAACTCAAGTTTTTTCATATATCAAACCCACTTGTTTTGTTGCACTTAATTAATAGCTATGTAAAAATGTTTTATTTATCAATTTTTTAATATATTCTATTTAAAATCAATTTTGCAAAAAAATTTTCATGGTCTTCTTTAGCAAGAAAAAAAGATGTTATGCTCTTAGTAATACTGCAATTTTTCATTTAAGCTTGGAAATCATTATGTGCATCCTCTAATATTGCATTTCTTTTTCTTAGATTTATTGTTCAGATGGCATCAAGACCACACGATGATGAGTTTGATCAAAAAACATAAATGAAATGGATGTAAGAGGATGAAATAGATGAGTCCTATGCATCTCATCAAGATGATGATTTTGTGGACTATGATTATGACAGTTTGGAGCACGAAGATAAAGACGAGGAATTTGAGAATCACTTTCTATCAGGAGCTGAGGGTGGTGGCCATGAGTCTGAAGTTGTAAGGGACAGTGTGACTGACATTCACATGATACATGTACAGGATGAGGGAGATTTGTCATAATACACTTCACAATTAAGTTGTCATTCACTCAATTTAGGTTTAGATTCTAAAGAAATATCGTATCATCGTTAGAATAAATTTGAGCCTAATATGAACATGGATCGGCCAACTTTGTTAGTAAGTCTTTATTTCAAGGATATCAGCCTGCTCAGAATGGTACTTAGGCAATATGCCATTTGAAATTCCTTCGACATAAATTACTTGAAAAATGATAAGACTCGCCTCACCGCAGTTTGTTCTGATCAAATATGTAATTGGTGCCTACACGCTTCTATTTTATAAGATGGGCAAACATTTGACATTAGAAAGTTAATTAATGTCCATAATTGCCTTAATATAAACTTAGGAAGACTTCATCTAGCATTTGCTACTTGGCCTGTTGAGAAAACAGAGGCTCACATAAAAATGGATGTAACTGTGACACCAAAGGTTTTATACATTGAGATTTTTAGGCTTTATGAGGTAATAATTCCATATTTAAAGAGGTGGCGTGCGAAAAAGTTAGCTCTTGTCACGCCTTGATCCCGGGAATTGGGGTTAGAATGGGTACCACGGGGTGTGTATACGTTATCCCATAGCAATCTGTGCATATAAAGACACGCACAAATCACAACATGGGAGATTCCACAGGAATATGTAGAAAAGTTTCTCCAACATGTAAATTAATTTGAACAATAAGAGGAAGCCTGTATAATACACTTGTAATGATTAGAAGTAACAATAAAGAAGAATCATCCAAATTATAAATAAGTCTAAAGTCTGCACTTAACCATCCACATCTGTATGGCAACGGTTACTTAAACATATACAAAATCCAAAATTATATATATGTGTCTATCCAATTGCTAGGTGCAAGAATAACCATAGTCCAAGCATGTCTAAGCTAAATAACCCAACAATGAACCCATTGTCGCTCTTCGTAAGACGACTAACATAAGACATTGTCTTCATTACACTCATCTACTCCCTGAGGTTTCATTGAGGCTCCTGCCGGGGTGCATCGTTTGCCGTACTGGGCTAGGTTCAGTACCTATAATACCAATGGTGGCATTGTTAACACAATGATTAAGTAAGTATAGAGATATATAAGACCATCATGATGTATCAAATGAATTAAAGTACATATTGATTAAAAGAAAACAATAGCAGAAAACTAGGCAGATTGTGCATGAATTAAGCATGAGTAACAAATCATAAACAAGATATCATACATACTAGTTAGCATCCACGATGCTATATTCTCCTAAAAGAGAGCGTATAATCTGGAAAGAGTATATAACATACATATGGGAATTACGCTAGGGGATCAGACTAGCTTCCTGAGGAGCGCCGACAACTCCTCCATAAACTATTATGTAGGAACATAAACAATACCCCAATTGGTTCCATCGAACCTAATAAGGGTACAAACTAGGTAGTGCTGACTCAATGTATTAAGACCGATTTGAGTTCATATCTTTCATACTTATGATCAATCGTAGTGATCATCTCATATTCATACATATCAATCGTACTTATCATATCATATATAAGCGAGATTCGGTCTTGAAAGCATATTCAATCATAAAAATTGGAATTAGCAAGGTAATTGATAATTAAACAATGCATACTTAAATGAGTTAAGAAAGCTCGAACCCTCTGAACCTTAGCTACACCATTTTGGCTAACAGGCACGTACTCAGTAGAAACTCATGCTCAATTTGTCTCAAAGTTCGCTAGGAAGAATGGGTACATGATTAGATCATGTTGAATGCAAGGTTTCGTACAATATGAATGCAGTTAAATTGATAAGGTATCAAGAGAATTTAATAGCAAACCCTATGCTAGATAATCCATGATCCCGAGGACATTTAACATGATATATTTATAAAATATCCAGTGTCATTGTGTTACCAAAATCTCGGTGTTACATTGTGTATGCAAGGACACCTCTTCTTATGCTAACACCCATGACGTGACATCGGGAATTTATCCGGAAAATCAAAGGGGATAAGTGACAGCTCCACACTCATCTCCCTTATCATTGATCACCTTTGGGCTAATTTAATTGTGGAAAAGGTGCCATATCTAAAGCCCTACAAAGTTAGTTGAAATTCCTAATATCCTAAGTTCACAGTGTTCTTACTGCTTAGCCGTATATATGTTATGGCTTAGCCGAGTGGCTTAGTCTTTTCCCTCAATTTCATGCGCAATTACGGCTTAGCCGTATATTGGCTAGCGGCTTAGCTGTGCTAAGCATACGGCTAGGCTACGGCTTAGTCGTAATACAATCCTGGCTTAACCATGTATGAGCTGTAGAGTAAAACTAGATTTTGGAGTTCTCTGGAAAGCTCGTCGTAAAATAACTGACACTTTGGTCACGGGGTGGTTACGGCTTAGCCTTAGTTCATTTCATGGCTTGGCCGAGGGTTAGCAGTAGTTCAATTGTGGGTTTTTAGCTCTCTGGATTTTGAGCCGTAGAACACTTACGGGTTAGCCGTAAGCTTCACCGTCAGCTTCAAAAATTCTGGAAACTGTTCTTGAAGCTTGAGTTCAGTATAGAACTCTCAGTTTATGGTTCCAATGTGATTTCTTATGCTGCAAATTGTCATCATAGGTCCTCCAAATTGTCATCATAGGTCTTACATTGCCCACATATATTATTAACATGACATAATTATAGTCATATTCACTTTATCCAACAGATATGTACTTAATCAAGGATAGATGAGCTACAAGCTTGCATTTAGAGTAATCACATCAAGAATCAACAAATTTAGACATGCATGTAGTAATATATACTCTTATACTTGCCTTGTATTAGGGCTTTATCTAAAACTAGCCTCTCTTTTGGTTTGATGGTGGAGGAAGCCTCAATAGAAGCAATCCTATTATATGCAAGGACATGCAAATAGTGAATCAAGTGTATGATGCATGCACGTTGCTCATTTGAGTCTTCTGACTCTTTTGAACTCAAGGGAATGAAGTGAAAGCTATCTCTTACCTTAGAGAGCTGTAGATTATGAGTAAAAAATGAATTTGGTGGCTTCAATGAAGGAGATGCACAAAAGGATGAGGAAAGAGGTAGATGAAA
The DNA here is from genome assembly GCA_037013555.1 of Sextonia rubra. NCBI lineage: Eukaryota > Viridiplantae > Streptophyta > Magnoliopsida > Laurales > Lauraceae > Sextonia > Sextonia rubra. Next base: position 76,431,128 of record JASUAD010000001.1, read on the forward strand.
CCTATTCCTCCTACATGCAAGGCTTCAAAAGTTGGATTTGGTGAAGAAGTGAGCAAAGGGAAGGAAGAAGATGGAGCTCCATGTCACAACTCGAGCCTAGGCAATTGGGGATTAAGGTTAAACCTAATTAGCGACACATGTACTGCCGTGCATACACACTTAGACCCTATCTAAATGCACACGCACAAGGGAAGATCACACGCGCACATTACAGTTTATGTGGAAGCTGTAAGTATCATTGCATAACAAGAGGAGATATGCTAAAGCAAAATAATATCTACAAATGATTACATGAAGTATAGGATGTACAAGAGTGAGCCAAAATATAAAATGTAGAGACCAACAAACTCCAAAGTTCAAAAGCAATTACATCCCACACCAAAGAAAACCTAGATGCATGTCATGTCGCTCTGGGACGGAGTGATCACATCCTCACATTCGCTCCTCTAGCCCTGACGGGGCATCTACGGTCTCCTCCGAAATTTGGCTGACCAACGAGGGGTCGGTAGCTGGATCTGAGCTTGCAACACCAAGGACAACTTATGAATACAATGATTCAGCAAAACATAAGCAACAATAATTTAACACGTGTTGTATTCATCAGAATAAGTTAACAACTGATAAGTCATAGAGCTCCAAGTTCGTATACTAGGCAAGTTGTGCAGTTAAATAAAGCATGTTATAAGAATCAATGTATACATGTCATGTACTTGATTATGTGGCTACTACATTTGCCTTATCCTCCCTCTAGGGATCTTTACATAATGAGAACACCATTGACCGGGCTAGGATACAAATGGGTCTCGGGTTCCTGGGGTCCGAAAGCCCCAAGACATAAACACACTACAATGGTACCATACATACTACGCCAAAGTCAACCCCGCCGGGTATCATAAGGCTAAGGTTGAGTAGTGCCTAACTGTGTTGATTCAAAAATATCATTGGAGTTAAGGAATTCCATTCATTACATTTGTAATAATACTCAGACACAAATACATATCAATGCATATCAGTAATCCATGTCAGGAACATGTCAAACAATGTGAAGGCATATCCCATACTATATCGACAAGACATATGTTGAACCTTCAATCCATACATAACAGTAGAGGGCAATCATCGTCATCCAATATGCCATGCAATTCAATTTGATCGAATCAATACAGATTACTAGCTAACCCTAATCTAGTCATCTAGTGTTTCTAACCGTGCATGATGATGTAGTTTTAAGTTATCCGATACACAGTTGTCTTACTTATCGTGTTGCATTGTGTCGAGAGGGTGTATCAAAGTCCCTTAAACCAACACCCATAGGGAGGTGCTTAACAACTGGACAACACACATGAATGAGTCACAGCCCTCAAGACCATTCATACGATTCTCATATTCCATTAGGCAAGTTAAGGTTGCCTACATTCTAACTCAAAGGCCCTACACCGTCTCTTCAATACCTACCTTTTTTACTTTTCACTGGTCTTACGGCTTAGCGTGAGTGACCTACGGCTTAGCCGTATTATGCACTATGGCTCAGCCATGGTTCCCCAGAATTGTTTCCGCATTTACGGCAAGCCAGGGCTAACCTGTGCTCCCTCCTACGGCGTCACCGTGGTTGTTCTACGGCTCAGCCACGGCTGAGTACGGCTTAGCCATGGCTGAACCATAGAAGGTATTCTCCCTTTTCTGCTTTCTGGAAGTCAAACCGTAACTTGAGCTACGGTTAGGTCACGGCTAGCCTACGACTTAGTCGTAGTACATTCTACGGCTTAGCCGTAGCCTGACCGTAGAGTAAAGTCTAGTTTTGTAGCCCTCTGGAAAGTGAGCCGTGAAGCTTACGGCTTAACCGTAGGTTTTAGAAGTTCACAGTTAATACCTGTTATAGAACGAACTGAACTGAAGAAATTGGACAGCAGACAGCAAGCATAACTAGATATAATGCAAAAAGGGCTATAATTCACACAACACATAAAAGATTACGAAGAATCAGAGCAATCATCATATACCAACATGTGTTCATCTAAATTGTGCTTATACTTGCCTCAATGAGTAGTGTCAAATTAAGCGTTGTCCCTTGGCTCGAATTACACGTCTAGATACCGTCCTATCACCATGCATGCCAAATGTGAGAAGAAAGAAAAAGTTGCAATCAGTGCATGAAGTAAAGGATAGCATGACTCCAAGTCTTACTTGAGAACACCCAAGAAAGGGATCGATGTAAAGGATGCAACAGAGTCTCTCTTTTGCTTTGATCGTGGAGAAAAAGTGAAAGGAAAAGAAGAAACGAAGGAGGGAGAAGAAATCGACGTTGAACGAGACAGCAGTCTGGAGGTCGGTGCATGCATTGGCTCAAATGAGATAAGCATGAGGAATAAATAAGATAAGGATGAGGGAAATTATAAAAAAGTCCAAAAGTACAAGCAAATTACAGTTTGAGTCAAATAATAGTCCAACTGAAACAAACGGCATCGTTTGCATATGAGGTAGTTACGTAAATGAACAAGCTTGACGACATATACGTGATGACATCAAGATGATGCATGGATGACGCAACCTTACAAAATCTAAAATTACGAAAAAGGGCTCACGTCTACTTGATCCGGGTTAAACTCAACCTAACTACCTATTCATAACTCGGAACGAAACAAAAACAAAGTCAAAACACATACAACAACTAATTCGCTATTAATTAGTCGTTAAACCAGATTAAGTTGGGTTAGAGTGTTACACTCCAACAATGAGAGTAGAGGGAAAAATGGAGAGCGACGATGGTTTCTCCCCTTTTAACTCAAAATTTTCAAGGGTTTACATGCAAGTCCATTTTCTTTAAGAAATTACAGTTTGAGTCAAATGAACTTCAATTGGGCCAAGATGGATCTGAATTATGTTTGGCCAAACATGAAAGTTGACCCACAAGATGAAATGCATATGATACGATTAATGTGGTGTCAAAATGATGCAACAATGTGATTCTAAATTACATGAAGGTCCTCAACTACCTAAGTAAAGTTCAAACCCAACTACCTACCCAACTAAGACCCACTAAAAAAAATTAAGAACAAGAGGAATTAAGACTAAAATACACATATTAATAGGAAATCAAGATTAATTAATATAAATTATAATTAAGTTGGGCAGGACTTTACATCTTACCCTATTTAAGATCATTTGGTCCTCCGAATGAAATAGACTAATAAAATCAAATACTAAAATAAATCGGGAAACCTATTCGCTACGTAGATGATACTAAAAAGCTACTCAACCTACATTGCATCTGGTTTCGCTTTGATCCCCTCATATTCAATGACACGAAATAGGCCTAAAATCATCTTGCAAAGCCTTGTCACATGAAAGGCATTGAGAATTCCTATGAATTCTACCCAAAATGGATTTCCTTCCTCACGAAACCTTCAAGACTACTCTATCATTAGTCTGAAATTTGAGGACATTCTATGATTGTCGGTGAAACTTCTCAGCTTGGAATGTCATTCTTCGACTCTTGGACTTAATGTGTCAACTCCTCTGTATTAATAACGATCGAAAACTTAAGGAATCCTCTAAATCCACTTCTTTTCGAACACGAGGATGCACACTTCATGCCTTTAGAAGTCTGGATGGAAGGTCTGATTAGACATCTAACTTCGGTGGGTACTCTATGTGGAAACTCAGACTTGCCACTAACAACTGAGAAACGCCAATTACAATTATAAGGCAACCTACTAACCCCAAACGGACATGATTCCTACCTAGGAATTAGCGGCCTAATCACCAAATGATCCAAGACCTTTGTCAAATTACTAACAATCAATAGTTATCCGACTTATTACATCAAACATGCCTTGAGTTTTTTTTAATATATTTTGGATGCTCCACGAGTGAAATGATAATTCCCATGCTTGAATAAAATTTCTCTTACATCTAACACTTCTGTAAATGAATTTAATACATCAAAATATTATCGATGAAGGTAACCATAAATTTCTCTTAAAAATACAACAAGATTCTATTAGAGAAGGATGTATATACACTTCAAGGTATTCGTCACCTCAATTATATATGAAAAAAGATATAACCCGAATATGATTCTAGGGATTGATCTTAAGACACAATTTAATTAGATCCAAAATCATAGTTTCCAGATTATCATTTAATTGATTACACTTCAAAGTAGAAAGAAGTCTTTTGGTGATCCACCTCTTCAATAGTAAGATCATATTACATCAGGATATTCTTAATAAACACCATAACTGATTTAAGAATATATCAGCATTCTATTGATCAATTCATAAATACCATCAAATTAATTGACCACCAAATAAATAGCCAAGAGTTTATAATGCTCCTTTCTGATTAGGACATAGCGTCAAATCACATAGCTTTAGATGCTTAATTGATATTAATTGAACCTCGATCAATTTAAATAATATCTTTTGAACGCTGATTTGATTGAGCAACTCATCAATACTTATAGTAAGCCATTTGTTCTTGCTAGTCAGATAACTCAACAGCTCGATCAATATGCCTTCGAACGGTGTGAATTTCCTTTTGTCAATTAATATTAAGTTTTTTTCCCATGAATTTACTAGGCGAATAAATTCGGAATCCCACCTAGGATATGCTCTCAATAAACTCTCAGGAATACGAGTCTAGATAATAGTATCATCAATTATTTGATCAAGGTCTCTAATCAAATCTGGATCTCCAACTACCTGATTATATCTGTTGGATCAATTCTAATATTTGCATCCTCACACAGATCTACTGATTTTCAAAGAGTCAAGAATTTGTAAGGCTTAGAAGTCATGCTCACACCGGTCTATCAACACAAAGAATTATTCATCCTAATCAATTAACAAACGCAACTACAATTTTGGAATTATCTTACAATTCTATGATAACATCTTGTAAGACCACAAGGAGCTTCGAATATAGGTAATTGACCTCAAACTTTACCAACTGATGATAATCTCAAATCTACCAGATTATTGAACATTCAACTTAAGATATAATATGACTTAAGACCATAACTTGGTCAGCTCATAATTACATCTCTACATTAGCAAAATCAGTTAATCCTCAAGAGATGAAGACAAGTCCTCAAATGATTATCACGAGCACTAACAAATTGGGATACATCAAGATATCAATGACAATTGTAATCCACAAACTGATCCATGTACGAATAAGAATTCTATTCCTTAACTCACAAATATATTTGAAACATTGATTAATCTAATAATCCATCAAAACTCCTAACGTCCAAATTTGATCTTAATAGTTGATCTTTGAACATTTTACTCTCGAGCTTAAGATTAAAATAACCCATCCTCAAGTCAAACTTTTGAAAATTATCCTGCACCTTGAATCTAATTGGACAACTCATCAATATAAAGCAGTAATTACTTATACTCAATGGCCACCGGGTTTAATTGCTTAAATTGGCATACATTTAATGGGTGTCAATTGTATCACAACAAATAACACCAAATATCCTCTCAGAATTCCTAAGGAAAATAATTTCAGAATCTCGCTTTAAAACTCATGTTTAACAAGAATCTCGGAAAACTATCTTAACTATCAAATCACATAGACTACTTATAACGTCTACAAGAAAAAAAATAACAAAGAATGAAAGTAATAGGTAGAGAGATCACCTTTGCCGATGCTACTTGAAACTTGATTCTATTGAGGTTGCTTAATTGATTATTGTTGTTGGCACACTAGAGCTTCGCTGGCATTTTTCTTCCCTGGACATTTTGCTAATTGATGTTCCATTGAACCACAACGAAAGCATGCTTTAGTCTTTCTCCAGCATTCATCCGTCTCATGGCCCTTGCCACCCAGATCACACACTGGTTTTCCAAAACTATGAGCCTTGATCTTCTGTTTCTTCCACTGCCCAAGGTGTTTGTTCCTCAAAGGATGATGCGTCTCTCTTGGATTTCTTTTTCAGAACATCCTATTACCTCTCTTCTACTATTGCCAAATTCTGTTACAGTTGAGCTTGTCTTTTTATTATCATTGCAACCTACACTTGGGTTGCAGCTTAATCCTCACTGATCCTTGTTACTTGCTCCATTATCATATTAACATGTTTTGCATCATCAAAAAGGGATGATTATCTGCAGACGGAGAAGGTGGAGGCATGTGATCTAAGTTCTCAACGGGAACATCCTCTAAGTTATCATTCCTGGTATTGCTCGAGGAACCGTGATGGGTATTCTTACCTCTTGGGATTGAGGCCATTATCTATAGGAAAATCGTTATTATTTCAAGGAAAGTGTTAGTAGACTCAAAGCATCCTATAAACCCATATTCCAACGCACCTATCATATCCTCACCACGTTCCCTAAGTTTTTAAATCTTTTATTCTAGACTTATTTATGCCACAACACCATTCTTTCATTGCATATTTTACAAGATCCATGCTCTAATATCATTACTTACATATATCATGCCCCGATCCTAAGAATTGGGGTTAGAATGGGCCCCTCGGGGTGTATATACATAATCCCATAGCAATCTGTGCATATAAAGACACGCACAAATTACAACAAAGGAGATTCCACAGGGATATGTAGAGAAGTTTCTCCAACATGTAAATTAATTTGAACAATAAGACGAAGCCTATATAATGCATTTGTAATGATTAGAAGTAATAATAAAGAAGAATCATCCAAATTATAAATAAGTCTAAAGTCTGTACTTAACCATCCACATATGTATGGCAATAGTTACTTAAACATATACAAAATCTAAAATTATATATATATGTCTATCCAATTGTTAGGTGCAAGAACAACCATAGTTCAAGCATGTCTAAGCTAAATAACCCAACAATGAACCCATTGTTGCTCTTCATAGGATGACTAACAGAAGACGTTATCTTCATTATACTTATTTACTCCCTGAGGTTCCGTTGAGGTTTCTACCGGGGCGTATCGTTCACCCTACGGGGTTAGGTTCAATACCTGTAACACCAATGGTAGTACTGTTAACACGATGGTTAAGTAGGTATAGAGATATATAAGACCATCATGATGTATCAAATGAATTAAAGTACATATTAATTAAAAAAAAGCAATAGCGAAAAACTGGGTAGATCGTTCAAGAATTAAGCATGAGTAACGAATCATAAATAGGACATCATACAAGAAGGTAATGTGACCGAAATTCAATGTAATTTAAATAAGTGAGTAAACAACCAAATCAATAAATAGAAAGGCATCAGGTATCTCCGCAGTAAACAAAATATCAAAGTGTGCTTGCGAGAGTTAGGCCTGAATCAAGCACAAGGTACCTGCTAGTACAAATCATTTTATATCCATATAAAGTTGGAATAAGGCCCGAGAATATCGGTAATCTCCAAAATAAAGTGGGAACTTGCTGCAGACTAGCAATATCGGACAAAGGGGTCCCAATCCCAATGTCATACCCAAAAAAGAGTTAAAATTCACATGCGAGCGTCCCCACGGTGTGTTGCCCATACTTTAGAAAATGCTTTAAGGGTACAAATAGTAAATCCAAGAATTCAAATTTGATTCAATCACAAAGATGGCCAAGTGTTGAGACCACAAATTGAATAACATGTTATCAAGATTTTCCATATTTTTCAGCATTGTAACTCCAATGATAATTAATCTTATCAATTGTAGCATGATGGTGCCCAAGAAATAGGACTAGGTCTAGTTATCATGTATAAGCTTATCAAAGGTAACAAAACATCCTAATAATCTAAGATTATTTCAATAGTTTGCAAATTTTCATATTTTCAATCAAATTGAGGCAAGGACCAGAAAACTCTAGTACTAAGGAACCATGGTAAGACTACTTGCCTTGATTCCGGTCCTTAGAGAATTTGGCTCGTCCGACCCTAGAAGCCTAGTGTGTGTTTCTATTAAGGTAATTATATTCAAATATGAGAATGTAGACTCATGTGTAAATGACTAGATTAAATTTAATATTTTTCATGGAATTATATGGTTTTGGCCGTGTCAATGAATGGGCCGTGATTTGGGTTCAAGTGTCGATTAGTAGATCACGCTTAGGCATAGGTTAAATGTGATGGGTTGGCAACTATATATTTGAGCCTGAATTACGAAATACAAGTGGGCTTGAATAAATTGAATTATGCATGCATACAGACTAAGTGGGTAAGACATGGGCCAATTCATTGCTTAATTGGATAATGAACGGACCTCGAACTTTAGGTTAAACAAAGTCACTAGGTAGTGGGGCACATATTTCAAGTGGGCTGAATAAACATTAAGTGGATAAGAAGTTTACCCATACATCATGTGGGCTAGAACTGTGGGTCATCTGGTTCAACATTGGAGTTGATTGTGACATGGAGAGGATGAAGTGTAGCAGATGACCAAGAACCAGGGAAAGGAAAATAGGACGAAAAAAACAGAGAAGAAAATAAGAAGAAAATGATGGCGTGAGGAAGAAACAAAAAATAGAGCAGGAGGAAAGAGAAGAGAAAATGCAGGGAAAAATGAGAAAGAAGAAGATGGAAATGGGTTATTCTCAGTTGCAGAGAAGGTGAAGAAAGAATTAGAGGAAAGAAAAACCAGAGGAAGAAAAAGATGGGTGTTTGAGTTGGTGATCGTAGGGACGTGCTGATGATATGCCGAGAACATAGCGAGAGTGTGAGTTCGGTCCATTGGGAAAGATAGAAAGAAACAGAAAGACAAGAGGGGAAGAAGAGAGAAACGAGAAGAGAATAAGGCCCACGAAGGAAAAAGGAGTTGTAGGAATGATGAGAGTGGGGCTTGATTCTGTATAGATGTTTGAAAGATGAAGAAGAAGTTCTACAGGGATTCGGAATGCAGAAAAGGAAATTGAAACACAATTAAAGGGTTTGTGTGTAGTGAAAGGTGTAACAAAAAAGAGGAAGAAGATGAAGAGCACAGAGGAAGAGAATGCTCAGGCTAATGGGTTTGTGTTTTGGTTGAGTTTCAAGGAAAGGAGGAACAAGAAGAGGAATACAGAGGTGGGCACGAGGAAGAAGTAGCAGAGGAACGCATGGAAAAAAGAACTAGCAGAGGAGGGAGAAGAAACGAGGAACAAGATGATGCAATGAGGGTCCTGACCCGGCTGGACTAGTACTGAGTGTTGGTTGTTAGCAGGATAAATGGAAATAAACAGAATGGGAGAGAGAGTTACACAGAGATTGTAATAAACATTTCATTCGTTGGATTGCTCATTTCACTGATACACAACTTATAAATACACAAAGGTGACTTAACAATAAAAGGACAAGTGTCCCATGACCCCTAAACTCTAGAACTAACAAATACACGTTCACATGAACGTTTGTGGACTTCTTCAGCAACGATGACTTATTCAAAGCAGGTATTTGAATTCATATTTTAACACTCTCCCTTAATTCAAATGCCTTCAATACCAAGCATTCTTCGTAATTTGAAAAATCTTTCTCTAGAAAGAGCCTTTATGAAAATATCAGCAACTTGTTCCTCCGTGCTACAGTACTCTAGCTTGATCTCTTTCTTTCCTACAAGCTCGCGAATAAAATGGTGCCGAACTTCTATGTGCTTTGTTCTTCCATGGAAAACTGGATTCTTTGTTAATTCAATTGTTGACTTATTGTCACAAAATAAAATTGTTGCTTTCACTTGCTTTTCCTTCAGGTCGGATAGAATCCTCCTAACCCACACAATTTGACAAGCGGCACTTGTAGTTGCCATATATTCTGCTTCGGTTGTAGACAATGCTGTCGTGTGCCGCTTTTTTGAGGCCCATGATATCAATGCAGACCCAAGACTAAACCCATAGCCTGTAGTGCTTTTCCTGTCATCTACACAACCAGCCCAATCACTGTCAATATAAGAGACAAGTTTGCAAGTTTTTGATTTTTTATACCTGAGTCCGAGATCCAATGTTCCGCGAATATACTGTAGTATTCTCATAGCTGCACCCATGTGAGCTTGACTTGGACTGTTCATAAACCGTGAAATCAAACTTACTGTAAACATTATATCTGGCCTTGTATGTGTGAGATAAATCAAGCCGCCAACCATACTTCGAAATTCTTTTACATCCGCCTTTTCAATTCCATCCTCTAAAATAAGCTTCTCGTTTGTATTCATGGGTGTTTTAGCAGGATTGCAATTTGACATATGAAATTTTTCCAGCAAATCTCTTGCATATTTTTCTTGGTGGAGAAAAATACCATTTGAGTCTTGAACAACTTCCATCCCCAAAAAATAATGTAACAGACCTAGATCTGTCATTTCAAATTGAGACATCATATTTTTCTTGAATTCTTCAACCAATTTTGGAGAGTTACCAGTAAATATCATATCATCAACATACAAACACACCATGAGAATTTCATCCTTACCTCCCACCTTCACATAAAAGGTCGGTTCACTTTCACTTTTTCGAAAATTATGGTCTAAAAAATATTTTTCAATCTTGCTATACCAAGCTCGTGGAGCTTGTTTGAGCCCATATAGTGCCTTTGTTGGCTTGTAAACTTTATGTTCAGACCCTTTAATCTCAAACCCAGGAGGCTGTTCAACGTACACTTCCTCCTGCAACTCTCCATTTAAAAAGGCTGATTTTACATCAAATTGAAAGAGTTTTCATCCTTTTTGGGCAGCCACAGCTAGAATAGTCCTTATAGTGTCGATTCTAGCAACAGGAGAAAAGGTTTCAAAGAAATCAATACCTGGAACTTGTGTATACCCTTTGGCCACCAAATGGGCCTTATATTTTTGCAAAAAGCCGTCTGCATTAAATTTGGATTTGTAAATCCATTTGAGCCCAATAGCCTCTTTACCTAGTGGTAAATCTACCAACTGCCATGTTTTATTTTTTTCAATGGCATTCATTTCAGTTTTCATTGCATCATGCCAAGTTTTCTCCCTTACTGCATCTTCAAAACAAGTGGGTTCAGTGGCAAAGCATATAAAATCACATGATCGATAAATATCAACAAGACTTCTGACCTTTCTAAGAGGTGATATGGATCTAGTCGGACTAGATGGAGTATCGGGTGATGGATCAAAAGATGTTATCTCTTTTTCTTCAACAATTAGAGGGTAGTGATCAACCTCACTATCCCACCTCCATCCATCATTCTCATTAAAAATTACATCCCGACTAATGAATAAAGTTTCATTTTTAGGATTATAAAGTCTATATCCTTTTGTTTCTTCACTATATCCGACAAAAATGCACTTAAGACTCTTATCATCTAACTTGTGCCCTTTTTCACTTGGGACATGTGCATAAGCTATAGAACCAAAGATTTTAAAGTGACTTACATTTGGTTTTCTCCCATACCATGCTTCATATGGTGTTTTTCCATTGACTGCTTTTGTAGGAGAGCGATTAAGCAAATAAACCGTTGTAGATACTGCCTCAGCCTAGAAGCTTTTTGGAAGCCCTTTTTCTTTCAACATACATCTTACATTTTCAACAATGCTACGATTTTTTCGCTCTGCAACTCCATTTTGCTGTGAAGTGAAACTTGCAGAAGTTCTCGTCGTATGCCCGCATCTTTACAGATCATAAGGAAATCCTTGGATGTAAATTCACCCCCCCGGTCAGTTCTTACCGTCTTAAGTAAAAATCCACTTTGTTTTTCAACATAAGCTCGAAATTTTAGAAAGCATGAAAGAGCTTCAGATTTTTTCTTAAGAAAATACACCCAAATCATCCTTGTGCAGTCATCAACAAATATTAAAAAATACTTGCTATCACCAAGTGAATTTGTGCGCATAGGGCCACAGATATCAGCATGTACCAACATTAACGGTTGATTAGCCCTCCAAGATTTACCCACTGGAAAAGGGGTTCGATGATGTTTGCTAAAAATGCAAGCTTCACAAATTGTATTACTATGATGTACAATAGGTAAGCCAACAACCATATTTTTTTTATACAGTGAATCCAAACCATGAAAATTTAGATGCCCATATCGCTTATGCTAAAGCCATGAATTATCATACTCCACAGACTTGAATGCATTGAGGGTAAGATCAAAAATTTTGAGAGGAAACATTTTATTTTGAGTCATTTTCACTGTTGTGACCAATTCCATATTCTTCTTTTTAAATAACATGCATTTATCCTCATCAAAAATAGCATAGTACCCCTTTTTCATTAACTGTCCCAAGCTAATTAGGTTTTGAGCCAAACTTGGTACAAACATAACATCATGTATAAGCTTTGTACTGACTTGCTGTTCACAGAGACAATTCCTTTGCCTTGCACCTGGACTTGACTATCATTTCCCATTAGGACTTGTGATCTTACTGATTCATCCATCTCAACAAATAATGTTTTATCACCTATCATATGGTTACTGCACCCACTATCCAAAAACCAAATATCTCCAACAAATTCAGCATTTGCAGATAAACATGAGAGAAATAAATTTGCCTCAACTTCATCATTTGTCTTTTCTTCATGGAAATTTGCTTGATTTTGTTTTTATGCCAACAATCCTTTTCTTCATGTCCAAATTTGTTACATATTGAACATTGAGGCACAGTTGAGGACTCGTTTTTGTACCAACAATCTTTTTCAATATGACCTCTTTTCATGCAATTATAGCAGTGAGGAGGTTCGAGATTACCTTTGTTGTGGTTTCTCTCATTTCCATTATACATGACTCTTCCTTGGCCTCTTCCACGAAAATTTTGCCTTCCGCGACCACGACCGGGACCACGACCTTGGCTATTTTGCCTTTGGTTGGAAGTAGCCCCTGCATTATTGCTTGATCCTTTCTTCAAATCAAGTGTTGTTTGGAAAACCTGCTCAACTGGCTTATCTGCAGTTCTGTTTAATCTTTCTTCATGTGTTTGCAAAGAACCATTAGTTGAGTCAAAGATAATTTAGTTAAGTCCTTGGATTCTTCAATGGCAGCAACAACATGGTCAAATTTGGGAGTGAGACTTCTTAACACTTTTTTAACAATTTTTTGATCAGTTAGGTCCTCACCAAGAGACCTAATTTGATTCACATTGGTTGTAATTCTTGTAAAGAATCCCTGAATGGACTCAGAATTTTCATCAATAAATTTTCAAACTCACGGCGAAGAGTTTGTAATTTCAAGGTAACAACTTGATTGGATCCTTTATATTCATCTTGAAGCAATTCCCATGCTTCATTTGATGTGGTGGCTCCCATTATCCTAGGAAAGATGGTTTTATCCAAAGTTTGTTGGATGTAAAATAAGGCCTTTGCATCCTTTTTCCTATTTTCTTTCATCTCATTTTTTTAGGCTGCAGTAAGTCTACCCTCTTGTGAGTCATATTCAGGTAACCCATTCTCAACTAAATCCCATAAATCATATGAAATAAATAAGGTTTTCATTTTGATACTCCAAAACTGATAATTATCACCTTTAAAAATAGGAACCAATGGTTGAGAAACACTTACAGCACTAGCCATTCCTTCCTTCCTCTGTTTTCTTTCCTCTTCCTTCACTTCCAGTCGACTGCCGTTTCCCTTTTTTCTTCTCTTCTTCTTTTCTTTTTTTTCCTTCTACGTAGGAGTAGCCAGAGAGTCCGCTGCTTTCCGCCTCATGAAACAAATGGGGTGGCAGGAAGGTGAAGGCCTTGGAAAGGACAAGCAAGGAATCAAGGGATATCTTAGAGTGAAAAACAAACAGGATACCACAGGTGTGGGTCTAGATAAGGCGGCTTAACAACTGGGCATTTGGATACCAGTTAGTTTGACAATATTCTGAAAAAATTGAGAGTGGTGGCGGAACCTATTAGTGAAGGCACAGCTGTAGAGACAAATGGTCTCCGAGTAGATACCCTTGATGGTACACCAAAAGTGGATCCAACGGTAAAAGCAACTCGACCGCAACTGCACTACATTGTCTTCTCCTTCTTCTTTTCTTCCCAGCCGAGTGTTTTTCTTCCCAACTGAGTGTTTTCTGCTTTTTTCTTTTCTTTTCTTTCTTTGTTTTTCTTTCAGCTCTTTTTCTCTTTTCTCTTCTGTTTTTTTCTTTCTACTCTTCCAACCGACTGCTCCCTTTTCTCTCTTTTCTTTTCTTTCTTCTTCTTCTGCTTTTTTTTTCTTTCCCAGCCGGCTGCTTCCCTTCTCTCTTCTCTGCTTTTTCTTTCTTCTTCTCCAAGCTCTAATACCACAAAATGTTGGTTGTTAGCACGATAAATGGAAACAAACAGAATGGGAGAGAGAGTTACACAGAGATTGTAATAAACATTTCATTCGTTGGATTGCTCATTTCACTGATACACAATTTATAAATACACAAAGGTGACTTAACAATAAAAGGACAAGTGTCCCATGACCCCTAAACTCTAGAACTAACAAATACACGTTCACATGAACGTTTGTGGACTTCTTCAGCAACGATGACTTATTCAAAGCAGGTATTTGGATTCTTATTTTAACACTGAGATGGGTACCAGTTTTGGGCTGGGTTCCTCGGCCAGGAACAGGGAGAGAAAAAAGAAAGGAGAAGAGAAAGAACAAGGAAAAAGAATGGAAAGAAAGAAAGAAAGAAATAAGAAGAAGAAGATAGGGGTCGTTCATGGTGATTTTGTGTGGTGAGTGTGACTTGACTGAGCCGGGCTAGGTGACAGAGGAGAAGAAACTAAAGAGGAGGAAGGAAGAAAGCAGAACAAGAAGATGAAGAAAATAGAAGAGAAAGATGAAGGAAGACATGAAGCAGGGACAAGAAGAGAGGGAGAAGACGGTGGAGATGGAAGGAGAAAAGTGGTGTCAGCGATGTGGTTGTGTGGTGAATGGTACAAGTGGAGGAGAGGTTACAAATGGGTTAGAAGTCGAGGTGGGTGGCGAAACTAGAGGTGGGCTCAGCTGAGGATGATGCAGGTTGTGAAGGAGAGAAGAAAAAGAAATATTAGAACGAAGAAGTGGGGAATTAGGTTGCAATGGAAGGAAGCGAGGAAGAGGAGTGCAAAAAGAAGATAAACAAACAATGGACATAGAATAAGAAGCAGAACAAAACAGAGACGCAAGAAGCAAGAAGGAAGGAGATGCAGGAGAAGTGTAAGGAGAAGATGAAGTAGAAGAAAAAGATACAGAAGCAATGGAGATGGATTCAGCTAAGTGGAGGATTAGTTTGTTTTAGTGGGTACAATTTGACTGAGATGATGATGATAAAGAAAATAGATGAAGAAGAAGAAAGACGCACAAGGAGAAGTAAAAAAGAAAGAAAAGGAAAGAGAAGCAGAACAGAGAAAAAAAAACGGAAGAAAAAGAAGAAAAGAAAACAAAGAAAAAAAAGGAAAGAAGATGAGTTACAGAGGTGGCGCATCAGAGGTGGTCCACAGTTGCTGGGTTTAGCCTGGCTGGGCTGGGGCATATGGTGATGACAAGATTAGCCTCAGGGAGGGTGGATGATGTTGACGATGATGCTTAGATGGAGATGAAGGTGATGATATATGGCCTGATGCAAGATGATGAAATACAATACATTGTGTGGTCCACCATGATCATGGTAGTAGCATAATTGAATAAAGCTTGATAAACGACAGTAAGAAAGAGTATGCTAAGATGATTGAATAATAGTAATTATAAAATGGAATTGAGAAAAAAGAGAAAACTATACCTCAAAAAGAGAGCACTCTAGGGCAGAGAGAGAGTTGATATGAGATTCGTACATGAGAGAGGGGTGTGCTCTATTTATAGTAGAGGGAAAGAAGAATTCTAAAAGCGACTTATTCTCAAACTGGAATTGGCAAAGGAGGTTAGTTTAGATCAAACTCTATCTCTAGGATAGAGTTTGAGATTAACTATGGTGTTCGATTAACTATGGTGTTCAAGTAGGGTTGGACTAAATTTTCAAAGTGGATTAAGACTCTAATTAATCCTGAAGATGGATTTTATAACACTCAGAATTCTTATCAAGTTAAACCTCTCGGTTGAGTCAAACTCCCTAAAATCTTAAATTCTGACAAAAATATGAGACCCACTGGTATCAAACAAATGATTAGCCAAAATAGCAATAACACAAAGTTTAAAAGCATGTGGGGTCCATTAGGGATAAATCAAAAGTCAAGATTAATTCTAATTCAAAATCAAAATTTGGGTTATTACAGTTATTAGCTAATTAATCTAGATTTTATCTAAATAAGGATGTTTAACATATCATTAGGCTAAACTTAATTAATTTTTGTCTTATTAGAGCTAGTGGGTTATGTTCTGGTCATGGATAGGTGGTAGGGTAAGTTTAACCTTAACTAGGTAGATGAAAGCCCTTTTTTGTAGTTTTAGATTTCATGATTTTACGTCATATACGCATCATATTGATATTACGCGTTTGTCTCATTGAGCTCGTCAACTTTGCACTTGGCTCGAATGTGTTCGACCTCGTGTGCATCCGTTGGACCCTCAGTCGACTTAAACTAGAATACATCAAGGAATGTGGACTTTCTTATAAACTTCAGAAAATTCTCATATATAAAAGAGTCTAATTGTAGTCATTCGATTTTTGCTCGCCTCCCTAGTACAAAACTTTTCTTCCTTCTTCTCTTCGTCACCATCTCTTCATCAAATCAAGGGATTACTTGCATGTGTGATTGGAGGATCTCATCTCCCATTCCCATTAGCTTCTAACTCTCCTCATCCCTTTAAAGTGAAGGATTTAGGCACCTTCTCTTTCTAGTCAATCTTTAAGGTGAGATCTCTTTTAATTATAGCTCTTGTGGGTTAGGAATAGGCCAAGGAGGCTCTTTATCAAGCATGCACTCATTTCCTTTATCTTTTCTTACATACATGTCATTTTAAAGTCAAATTGCAATGTTATTCTTCTCAAGTTGATCCAAGAGAAGGATAGTGATTTGAATATAAATCAAAGGCAAGTATAAGCTAATTTTAGTTGAATTCATATTGGTATTTTATGATTCTTGTAAATCTCTTTAATTTTTAATGTGAAAGATCAGCCCCTATATCTTCATTTTTCCAAAAATTCTACTGCATGATGAGCTTTCCTTAATGAATAATGAAGAGTGAATTTGAAATGGACATTGGTAGATGGAGCAGAGAAATCTACAATGGGTTCAATTGTAGACTAACCAGCATTATGGGTTGAAGAAATAATTCTACTTAACGAACATCAGAATTTCTAAAGCTTATGGCTAAGTCGTAAGTTGTACCATGGCTAGGAATCTAGAGAGTAGTTTTGCACTACTGTTAGGAAACTCAAGACTCAAATTTGAAATTTCTTCTACGGTTGACCTCATGACTAGGCCATGAATTGTACTACGGCTAAGCCATAGCCAAGCTATGGCTTAACCGTGGGCCAAGCACGGCTAAACAGTAGGCTATTTCACAACTATGCCGTGGTTGCGGGGGAACAGTAAGCAGATCACGATTAAGCCATTATGTATTTCACGGCTAACCCGTAGGTCCTCCAGAGCTAAGCCGTAGGCCCTAAAAACCTAGGAAAATTAGGGATATTGAGAAGACCATGTATGACCTTAGTTGTTCGTAATTCTTACCCAAATCATTTGGCTAATGGAAAATTACTCAACATGAAGGGTTTTGAGGGCTGAGACTCATTCATGTGTGTTGTCCATTTGTTAAGCACCTCCCCATGGGTAGTAGTTTAAGGGACTTCGATACACATTCCCTACACAATGTGACACCAAAAGAAGACAACCGTGTATCAGATAACTTAAAACTACATCACCATGCACGGTTATAAACAATAGATAACTAGATTAGGGTTAGTTTGTAAATTACTTGATTATTCTATTAAATTGAACTGCATAGCATATTGGATTCTTATAGTTGCCTTTTATCATCGAATTGCTTATTCTATCATTGAAACAATTATGAGATAGTCATGACAGGTATTGTTTATATTGATCTATGTTGTTTTCCCCATATTAGTATTGAATTAAGTAAGAATGAATTGTACGTCTAATGCATTGTTTGCAATGAAACGAATTGCATGAATTACTCAAATTCAATCATATGACTTGAATTGGTTTGGCTCTACTTAGCTTCAGCCTTATGATATCCGGCGGGGTTAACTTCGGTGTAGTATTGACATGGTGCCACTGTAGTGTGCTTTTGGAGCATCCAGATTTTATGTGGGTAGGGACCCAATTGTACTTTTGGCAAGGCCATTGGTGCTTTCTAATGCATAGATCCCTAGAGGGAGGATATAGCAAATGTAGTAGTCACATACTCATGTATTTCTCTTATTGATTCTCATAGTATGCTTTATTTAATGCACAATATCCTACTGTACTGAATTGACTTCTACTGATCAATTGTTATTAATCCTTTTAGACACAATGCATATTACCTTAATTATATTTATACTTTGCTGAATAGTTTTATTCACTTGTTGTCTCTTGGTGTTATAGGCTTAGGTCCCTCTTTTAATTTTATGAAGATTGAGGAGATTTTAAAGGAGGCTGTTGAGGTCCCATTAGGCTTAGAGGAGTGGACAGTAGTCACATTCTGATTGATCCACATACAGAGTGCATCACGAGCATGTTTTGACCTTTGTTTTGGGGTTGTGAATGCATTAGGGTTCATGATTTGCATTAGTTTTATTTGTCATGCATAGTTCATGATCCCTTGTATTTTGAGACTATGTAAATCTTTCTTAATGTTCATTAACTTTACTTCCATTTTGTAAAGATATATATATCCTTACAACTCTTATTCATAACATATAATATAGATGTGTATTATCTTTTATTAGTTTCGGTGTTATGGTATTTTTTTTCATGAAATGATATCTTGGGACTAATGTATTTAAGGAAAATATTTTATTATGATATTAACAAGCTTTCACGTATTGAATGCTTAGACAAATGTCTATTCAAAGCACCTCACGCATGGAAGTATGTGAATATCCCTTGTGTACTTTTGTCTTGACCCTAATCCAGATGTGAAGTACACAAGAGTACACGTGCCACGCCTTGGGATCAACCCTAAACCCTTGATTCTCGGGCTCGGTTCATGACACTTGAAAAGAGTTGATTAACACAAGTCAAGTTGAGTCTTCATCAAGAGGTCCTACACAAATTGTGATACTTAACATTAGTCAAGCAATTTTAGTTAGTGGGAGAAGGTTTGAGCTCACTTCCTTTAAAGGTCCTCAGCCCACTAACATAAATACATTAACATTTATAAACTTTCATGTTGCACATTTATATTACATAATAAATACTAATACTATATTACTAATGATCTATTTATTACTTGACAGATAGTTGCACATTTAAAGATTCATTTTTTTGAAGATATAAGCTGATACATCTTCAAATGCGCTACATTTGGGAAGCAAAAAGTGACATTTCAATTGCACATATTTGTGTAGCTTTCATTAGGATATTGCAAATGAAATAAATTTATTAGTTGTTATGACAACACCATTTTCTTTTATTTTCCATTAGGATGTTGCAAATTAAATAAATTTATTGGCATTGTCATGGACATAATATTGAACAAAAATACCAATTATACTTATTTTTATATAATGAATATGGATTTTTTTATTCTACAGAGATGATTGGCATTATAATTGCATTTCAAGTATTTTATAATTGTTTGTGGATGTTGACCTATAAAAAATCGCATTTAATACAATTCACTCAGAAGACTTCAGATAAGCTCGAAATGCAACAATTCAAGTTTTAGAGTTAGTGGACTTCATTTGGTTACTCAACTCACCAAACACCATGTTTGAGGTTCAATGACTCAAATCCAAGTGTCACCAAATAAATTCAAGCTTCTGTGTTACTAAAATGGTTGAAACTCTTATGGCAACTCTAAAGCATGCTTAAGAATGATGTTTCAAAGTTTCAAAGCATTTGAACTTTATCTCAGCTCAAAATCAAGCTTTAGTGACTGTTTGCCTACTCTTTAGGGGTCATTGTGGAAATTGATGCATCTACATGTCAAAGTAAACTCAAACTTAGGAGAATGCCTTCAAATATATTCAAAGACTATCTTTCAAGGTTTTAAAGCATTTAGACATCATTTGGACTCAAACTCAGTTCGGATGGTCGTCTACTAAGCTTTGTGGGGTCACCATGCAAAATGACACCTCGTGAAGATCAAATTGGCTAAAACTCCCGAAGGAAGCTCAAATTATACTTAAGGGAAGCTCTGCAAAATTTCAGATCAAATGGACATCATTTGACCCAAAGTTTACAAACACGTCAATTTTGGGTCAGTGACCCCCAAGCCATGGGGTCACTGACCAAAGTCCTGCTTCTCGATATCTAAAATTGATGAAATTTGGATACAAAGTTTCAATCATGCTCAAGGAGATTCTACAAATTTTCAAGTCAAGAGGACTTTGTTTGATCCTACTTCCACTGCATGTCAGCTTAGAAGTTAGTGACCCCCAAGACATGGAGGTCACTAGCCAAAATCCTACTTCGAGGGAGCCAAAGCTGATAAAATTTGAAATAGAGATACAAAATATGTTCAAAATGAAATTTCCAAAGTTTCAAGGCAATTGAACGTTGTTCGGGTAGAAAACAAGCTAACTATCTACAGTGTGGGGTGAATAGTGACTTAAAACAAGCAACAAGTGAGTCACTATTCGAAGTCTTACTTCCACAAATTCAAACTGCATGAAATTTGGATGGACACTCCAAGATACTACTAACATCAGTCCCTCCAAGTTTCAAACCAAACTGAAGTCATTTGGGCCTCAAACAACTGAAACAAGAGCCCATTTTCATGAAGAGTCAACGGGGGAGTTGACCCACTGTAGAAGGTCAAAACGGGCTGAAATTCAATGACACATTTAAAATAGTATAAAAAAGCATCCCTCTAAGTTTTATGAATATTGGACAACGTTCGGACCCAAATAGGTGAAAACGGGTCACATATGCAAAAGTCCAAAAATGGGTTTTGGCCACGGTCACTCCCACTTGTGACTTGGTCCTGAATGGTTTTTGGGAGTTATTTCACTTCATCTCAAAGTGTAACTCCCTTACAACTACTGGGAACCATCTCAACTTCCTCTAAAGTTGATAAAAGGCACATTTGGGCTCTAAAGAAGAGGAGAGAAGCACTCAGAGGACGCCAACAATGAGGGAGAACACATACAGTGAAGAAAAACAACAAGTGCAAGTTCTTGAACTAAGTTCTAGAGTTGGAAGCAACTTCAAGCAAGCCATAAAGCATTTTTTGTACCCCAGCCTATTTCTTCTTCTTTTCATTCTCACCAACTCAAGGTGAGAAGTAATTCAGAGAAGAGGAAGAAACATGCACCTCACTTAATGAAGACATATACAAGGGCCACTTAGATGGCATCTTCTTCCTTTGATTTTCTCACTTGGTAAGGGTTTTAGGCCACATTGGGAGTTGTGAACAAGCGTCTTTAGGCTTCATTTTGTTCCTTGGAAATTATAGGTTCAGAATGACATAACTTTGGCTCCATTCTTGTTTGTTTAAGCACCTTTTTTGGATTTATACAAAAACAGTCAGTAATAAAAAAAAAGGTGATGATTATCAAAGGTTTAAGTTGATTCTACAGCCAAATCAAGCACTTACGATGGTCATTCAGCACTCAAAATTTGAAGGAAACAAGTTCCTACATTTTAAAAAAGTCACAGGGGCGAAACATAATTGTATAGAGAGCAAACAGTGGCCTTTCGGCCACTGTCTGCCAATGACCGTGACCCACAGTCACTCCCCCCTGTTTCATTATTTCTTGCATCTTTTCCCAATTTTTATATATTTTCTTATATTTTTCAAATTTGGATCACATTTAAGACTTGAGGGAGGGGTTGTAAACTTTTCAAAACATGTAAACAACCTGCATCCCCACGGTCAGAGCATTTGAACTTATATAAACAAAATGGAATTTAATGATAAACTGTAGTTAATTCCCATTCTTCGTAAACGCTTGAAGTGCGTGAACGTTGGACTTGAATCCATTTTGCATTCTGCATTTTCAAGTGCGATCAGTGGATATCAGTGCATTAAGCATGTGAGCTAAGGATATAGGATATATATGGTCTTTTTTTTTCCAACAACAGACACTCTCTCTCTCTCTATGTGTGTGTGTATGTATTTGGAGTGTGCCCTTACATTTGTTATAACTTAGATGATTATTCTTAATTTTTGAAAGTAGCTTTCATTTAACGTTTGGGTCATATTATGCTTGATACTTTGTACATGTAACATGGATGTCATCCAAAGCCAGTATGAGATAGGATTTTGACTACTGGATGTTATATTTTGAAACAAGGCTGAAAATAAATCTAACTTAGGTGGGGGTTGAACCTAGGTTTCGTCTAGGTCTTCAGTTTTAATTTTATCGAGTTTTAGTTTTAATTGTATGCTTCCTCATATCTTTCATGTAATAATGAATTTTAGATTTAGAAAAAAAATAAGAAAATGAAAAAAAATTGGAACATGCTGAACTGAATCATGCCATTGGGTGTGATTATTCTACATGATAATTATAAGAGTTAATCAAGACTCTTTGCAAGGAAAGGGAATGGTGGAAAAAATGTGTATTTTTTTGTATTTTCCATCATCACAATTGTTAATGTCTTTCATTTAATAATAAACTCTAAACTTTTGGCCCAGTTGAGTTTAACAAGAATGTTGAACACTAACAGTCAAATGAATAGAATGATTGTTTCCTAGTTAGGTGCCACTTTTTGATAAAAAGTTCCTAATAGTTTGTTGAAGCACGGCTTAGACTTAGTAGGAAATTCCAATCATAAATATTTTAAATAGAAAAAATGATCATGTAGATGAGTGAATCAAGAATTTTTCATGTTTTCACCTTCTATTAATTTATAGTGGGCATTTTGGTTGATTCAAAATTCATCTACTCTAAAATTCATTACATTTGAAAGTAACTGCACAATGAAATTAATTAAAGTTTATGAATAATCTCATTAATAATTGATTTCTATTTTCATCATGTCACAATCTATCCAACATTTGTGTAATCCAATTATTAAGTGAAATTTTGGTGCAACCAATGGATTGTGTTGTATAAATGACTTCTGACTGGGGTTGTCAATCCGGAGCTTTTCTGAGGCCCACAAAACAAGAGCTTTTCTTTTTGCCTAAAGTCGGAGGGTGGGGTAGGGCCCAGGAGGGTGGGGTAGGGTTTAATTTCGGAAAGCCCGCAATCTTGAAAGCCAAGCTAGGTTGAGTTAGTAGGCTTGAGGGAGGACCTGGCTCTTTGTCTATGTAATATAAATAGTATGTATAATATAGTGTTATATATATATTTAAAAAAATCCTCTAATTAGAAATTATTAATAGAGACTTAATATTTTATCAAATGATAATAACCAAGTTGTGACAAGAAAGAGTGAGGTTGCAGTAAGTCAAGCATTTGGAGACGGAATGAAATGAAATAGATTTCTTTTTTCATTTTGCATTTTTTTTAAATGATAGTAGAGGATAAAGTAGGACCTTATTGAAAGGAGTCTTGAAAACTTTCATACCTCTTTGAAATATTCAATTTCCTAGTCTTTTCTAAAAACCACCTAAAAAGTGAAGGACTGTTTTAAATTTTTGCTTTTTACTAATTTGGAAGTTACTGTGGGCATTTTTGTCCTTTTAAATTTTCATTTATAAAGGTTGTTGATGGTGCTCATGGTTTGCTGGATTGGACTTGATTGAAAGAAGCCTTGAAAACTTTCATATGTTTTTGAAATATTGAATTCTTTTGACCTTTTTTTGAAACTCACCCAAACGTGAAGGACTATTTTGAAAATTTCCCTTTGACTATTTATGCATAATTCATAACTGCATAATGTGTGCCCTATATCTACTTGCATTAAAATTGTTTCATCTTTCTTTAATCAATGGTGAAAAGAAAATTATCATTATATATGCAAACAAAAAGTTACAAGCATTTTCCAACATTCAAAAGCTATTTTTCAAAAAGTTTCATGATTTTATGTGAAAAAAGTGATTTTCAATTGATTTTGAGTGAAATGCATAAAATAATAAATTAGAGCACAATATCATGATATCCAATCATAATGAATCAATTTATGATGATTAAGTTCATAAAATGTCCCAAAATGGTGACAAAATAATGCATTTTAAGGACTTATGACACCTCCCAACCAGCACTTTGCTAGTCTCAAGAAAAAAATGTGAAATGTCATTTTTGCTAGCACTTTCTACTGTATTTAATGTATGCAGGAAGCCCTTAAACCCCTGGATTACCCCTAGTGGACAAGTTGTAACTTGTGAGGGTTTGCAATGAATATATGCACAAAATTTTCTTTTTTTTTCTTTTTTTTTTCTCAAAATAAGAAAATGTTAACGAAACTCTCCAAAATAAATTTATAATCATAAGAAATTCTCAGATTCTGGAATAATCAAAATAAAGGTAAAGATTGAAATTTTAGTTCACTAGTCCACCATTAGTAAATTTCTCGAAAAACATGTTAATCTTTCGATTGCATAATAAAAATGTGGGCCTACATAACTACAGTATCAAATGTTCAACCAAGACATGTTTTTGAATAATTACCATAAATACTATGTTTAACATCAACCTAGGCAAAACCCAAGCAATCTCTTAAAGCTACTATGATGGCTTTTGCACTATCGTTTTTCACAAGGTCATCCTTAGTCTTTTGGCTAGATTTTCTATCTTTTCTAGAATCTCTTTTGCAATCTTTTTCCTTCTTTTTTCTTTTCTTTCTTTGGCCATTTTTTGCATTTGTTTTCAATTACAAAAACTATTCATGACCTTGAATCTGATAATTAGCCAACCCAATGAACCAACCCGACTATACCAAAATACAAGATATAAACCCAACAATCTCCACCTTGGTTTTTGGATTCCATCAATCTTTGAGCCACCTTGAAGATACTTGGCTATGTCCTCTTCTTCCCATACTTTGTTGAATGGAACATCCCTGCACCAATGGTGCATGCTTTATTCTTGAACGCCCCAATATGTTGAAATAGCACTTGAACTTTGAGCAAAGCATATCTTCTCATGAAAATCCACCTCAAACTTGAGGTTCAAATTCATTGAAGAGTGCGAGTGATGTTGATTCCTAAATCGTTCACTATCCAGCCTGTCAAATTGCTAATCTTCTCCATAAACATCATAAATCTTTCCACTATCAATACACTAAAAAAAAAGAAAAAAGCAAAGCTCGATTCTGAGTCTTGATGACTTCAAAATTCGTGTTTGAAATCCAGCAGTTGATGTAGTCAAGCCTACCTATTTGACTTTCTATTAATGTTAGGATGATGTCATAAACTCTCTGAGTTAGGTCGAACCGGACTTGAAATCGACTTGCACTGACGTATAAAGACTATATTTGATCGGCCTTCTTTGTCAGTTTATGTAAAAAATGACCTGAACTTGGATCTAGCATGGATTGCTGGATTGGGCACTTCTTTGTGGGTTGGGTTGGACTTGACGTAAACATAAACTTGAATTCCTATTAGGTCGGGTCGAACTTGACCCAAACCTGACCTGGGTTTGACTTGGAATTGACCCAAAAAATAGGTATTCTTCTTCACAGTAGAGAGAACTTGATCGGATCCGCTTGTTTTCTCGTCAAGTTTGTTAACTTTGGTACTCCTCTACCCTTTGTTTCTCCCTAGCGACAATTGCACCGGTGATGACCTATGTGACATGCAATCCAAGAATGGCTCGAGCCTCTATTTATTACTCTATCTGTAAAAAAGAACCGAAACCAACACAACAGACCTGGGACTAAAGCTGGCAAACCCCTGACCTGACCCATTGCTGACCTGCTTAACCCAACCCATTTAAAATACGGGTCGGGTTAGGGTTTGAGCTTACTAACCCATGTAAAAATGAGTTGAGTTAGGGTTGGCCCGCCATACCTATTTGACCCTTTTAGATCTTACTAATTTATCATGACTTTTTAATTTTTATGTGACCTTTTCTTTTTCATGTGGACCATAAACTGTGTACTCTTAATTTTATATGGAGGAGTTATGCAAAAACAATATAATGGTTTTGTAGTTGAAATTTGATATATCTTTTATTTTTATGTTGGCATGGAAATTTATCTCTAAAATATAGATATGAATGGAATACAATAGCTTTGATGAGTCTTATACTCATGCTCAAATATGAAATTATAAAAATAAATAAAAATTGAAAAGGGGTTATCCTAATAAATGGGCTAGAAAATGTTTACAGATTTCGGCCACATTTTTTACACCTTAAAAATCAATAAATTATAAATTCATGCTCAATGCAACATTTGAAATGAATTTTGATGTAAGGAGAGCTTTACAAATGAAATTGGGCTATATAAAATGAGTTAGATTATACATGAAATAGGGGTTAAATAGGTTAGGTTGGGTCAACCTACCCAACCCGCATCAAATTCGGGTTAGGCGGGTTGAGTTGAGTTAACCAGCCACATGTGCGGGTTGAAGGTTTCCAACCTATTTTAAAAATAGGACAAGTTAAGGTTAAAGCCAAAAAATTTGGGTTCAGGTTAAGCTGACCTAAATTTGGTCAACCAAAACTATTTGTGTTGGAAGTAGGTGGGTCTCGTGGATAGATTTTAAAAAATTTTGACCCACTTGACACAGGGATCAACTATCCATAAGACCAAAATCCAATCCAGGATGCGTTACCCTCAATCTCGTGACCATGTATAGTAAAAATTCTACCAGCACTAAACATCCAAAATAATCTAGGACATGCAAGAAGTAGATCATACCTTTGGAGATCCGCAGTGCTCTAATGGATTTCTTCAACACCTTTTAGCCTTCCACGCTATGACCCGAATTGGATTTCTTTTCTCAAGAAGAGTGGTGGAATCTTCTAGAGAAATCCCAACTCGAAACTCCAAGGAACTAGAAGAGAGAAGGAGAGAGAAACTCATGCAACTCTTGCACGAAAGGGTTTTGGGCGTGAGGGAGGGTCTTATTGGACGTCCAAGAGATTTTATAAACTTTCAAATCTCTCCCTTGTCTAATTGAAATAGAAGTCTTACTTCCAAAGCAATTAGCAACATTCTCCTTTCTTATCTCTTCTTTCTAGAGTTCGAGTTAGATTAGTATTTTCCAATAACTTGGGCTAGCGTGCAGACCATTAGGGATTCCTTAGAAAGCTGGCTCCAACTGGAACACCGCGACCCCACATCTCATGTGCAATCCGGGCCCACAGTTAATTGCAAATAACACCACTATATAAATGCAATTGCACTCCAGTCTTAGGAATAAATTACAATGAAGACCCTAAACTTCCCAATTACCACAAGTAGGCCCCTCTATCAATATCCGTGGATCAATTGGAATAAATCCGTCTCTTTCAATCTAAGTTCCACATCTTATTATCCTTGAGCCCCAATTAATCACAGTAATCATCAGTACCATCCAATTAACTCTTAATTGAGATGGGTGCGCACTTACTAATGACAAATCCATTAATTGGCACAAGGGGATAATAGAGATAGATTCCATCTTGATCATTCAACGTTCCCACAGTTCTACTACCACATACCCAAGACACCGAGGTGTTAACCTACAGTCGGCCTCACTCATTGGTGACTCAAAGCAAATGAATAGATAGAAACTTGAGTTCGTCAATGTCTCAGGATTGAGAGCCTATTGCTAGGGAATTATGAGAGCATACCTTATTATTGAGACAGAATTCCATAAGGTGCATCTCATGGTCCTTCAATACATCCAATGTACCAGCACCGTGATCCAGAATCTTGCATTCTGATGATCGAGACAAATCACACTATCTCATAGTAATCAAAGTGCTGCAACCTTATCAAATGAGATGCCCAATCTCATTACTGGTTGTGAAGTTATTTTAAGTATAAGATTTGTGACATATATCTCCCGCGTGTGGATCTCATCCATGCACACATATCACATCTAATATACTAATGGGATCCGGTTCAACTCATGAACCATTATGTCATACGTATTGGTCATGTGCATGAAGTAGTAAAATAACATTCATCTCATGAAAGTAAAGCATGATTTTATTGATAAATAAAGAAATTAATCAATTTATTTCATCAACTGATGGATTGAGTCCACAAAATCTAACAATTTGCTAGGTCTACAGCTAGACTACTCTTCTTATCGCCAATAGCAAAAGACAAGATTCCTTTTTCTTTTGTCAAAGACAAACTCTTTTATCTCTTTCTGGTTTTGTAAATAGAAGCACATAATGCTACACTCTTACTTTTTAAAAAATCCCGTAAACGCCTATGTGCTTTGCAAACAACATGCCCTCGTGATCCGTTATTTGCAATCTAACTGAAAACAATAGGATTAATCTCCTTGATCTGCACGGAAGCTGAGTGGAGCCTAGGATCCAAATCTAAATGGCATCTCTGTTCGAAGCCCTAACACAGAGATGGGACAATCACTGATTCTTTCTACAATTGTGTCCTTCGAGCCTTCTTTTAAATCCAATTGTCAGATCTCCAACATTCATCGGGCAAGCAAAACTAAATTTAAGAAAATCCTTGGCTCAAATATTCTTGAGTGATCTACACCTAGCTCTATAACCTGAGGATATCAATCTCGCTCTAATCCAATTATTGAGTTTGATTAGGGCACACACAATTACACGCACCACACAGAAAAGGAGAAAAACATGCAACCACAACACAGAAGGAGAAAAGCTCTTATGCTAATTGTAGTGGCTCTTTGCTATTGTCTTCTTTGACAATGGCTCTGGCTGGTGAAAGAATGTGGTCATAATGGTGGTAAACGGTGAACTGGCGTTCATGCAACGTTTCATACCCTAAATATGAATATTAATTAATTAAATTGTATTTTTGATAATTAAGCCCCATTATAGTATAAGAGAGTCTAAATTAGAGTTAAGATCACGTGTACAAAGTTTTATTAGGTTTTGAGCTTGTTTGTCAAGTAGGTGGGTAGTTCGCAATTTTAAAAAGTCTTGAAGCCCTTTTTGGCAATTTTCAAAATTGTGAGATTTTGGGCTCTTTGGGTAGATTATTTAATTTTAAGAAACTTTTTCTTCCACACTGATCCAATCCGATCTCATCTAAGCTATCTAAAACCCGACCCACATTTACTTAAAGTCTCTTTTTGAAAATACCCAAACTCATTAAATAATGTCAAAACTTCACCTCCTCGTGACCATGCTAATATTATGTTCAGTATAAAGCTTATTTTATTTCATGAACTTTTTCGCCTCTTGCATCGACTCAATTCGATCTGCTATTTGCAAATTATTGCCTAAATAATGTTTTTAGCAAACTTTAATTAAAGTGGCCCCACCTCTTATATTATAAAAAAACCAAAGTCCCTAACCTTTCTTTCTCTCTCTTTTTCTCCCTCACTCGTCAGTTACAATAAATAGTGCCTAATTCTATTTTCTTTCTCTCTTTCTTTTCTCTTCTCTCTCTGTTTCTCCTCATTTTCTTCCTCCCCACCCGCCATCTGCCGCCATCATAGGATCTGCACTCTCCATAGTCGCCAGGCTCCACCACCGCCATCTTCTTCCTCTTGCTGCAACCATTCAAAAAAACCCTTTTTCAAGCTTTCTTCTCAACCACCAAACCTTAGGTAAGACCTTCATTTTCCCATAGTTAGAGCTTTAAGGTTGTTAGTTAACAAATGGATCTAGGATTCTCATTAGAGCTTTCTTTCTCTATTCATAGAGTGGGTTGTGTTGGGAGCTTTGTTTTCTTCGTTTGGAGCTTCACGAGTTTGTTGGTGAGGCTAGGGTTTCAACTTTTCTTTGCACCTCTCATCAAGGCAAGTAAATTCACATGATTTCATTGATAATATGCTCTTTCTAAATGAATCCCTCGTTTTCACTCCAAAATAGAGATTCTTGAACTAGGTAGAATGCAGGCCCTCTTGAGCGGACCCTGTTCCACCAAGTGGGTTCTCTTGTACTGGATGCTGTTGATGGGCTGTTTATTGGCTGATTGTATGACCCCATTAGGTTTGTAATTTGGTATATATTATCTTGGACTTTAAACAAGAGTTGTTTTAGGCTCACAGCATCTTATGGATGGTACTATTCAAGTACGATGTACGACCTACTAGTATTTTGATGATATAAGTACCTAGGGTGTCTCTAATTGGGGCCCTTATTTGGAACTATGCACCGTGGAATTAAAAAGGGATGTGTTGGTCCTACCTCACCTATGGCTCTAATTGTGTTGTGGGGTATGTGAATGTTCATCTAAGCCATAGGAGATTGGAATTGTAATTATTCCTTCGCCTTTGAGTTCTCATGTTTTGCATTGTCTTCGTAATGTACACATGATGTACATACTCCTTAGGTTGTACCCTATTGCATTAGATTTTGACCGTGGTGAGGCTTAGTGTTAATTTTATTCGAATATAAGAGGACTACCTGCATGGTTGTGTGTGAATTGTGAATGTGAAGTATTTCCTCATTTAATTAAACTTACGTGCATGCACATAGAAACTAGCCCTTCAGTATGACTTAGGATTCTGTGTTTAAGCACCATTAAGTCGGTCTCTCTCTCTCTCTCTCTCTGTGTCACGCCCCGAACTCGAGAATTTAGGAATTTATAGTAGATCCCGAGGCACGACACACGTAACCCGTGACAATTCATCCCATATTAAAACATGCACGAACTGTCACAAGGGTGGTTCCACAGGTACGTGTGAAGAAGATCTATAAAACACGTATCACTTATTTAACAAGTTAAGCAGAAACCTGGAGAATTCACCTATATATATCATAGACATTAATAAAACATTTACTAATTCATTAATATAACCAAAGTCTGTTAATTACCTATCCACATGCACATGGTACAAAAGTTCTATAAACATAACCAAAATGTAAGATAACAAGTCATACTATAAGCCAAACCCTGGCTATACACTAACAACCTCCAAATGAACCTTGTTATGCACGGTGAAGGATGACTAATAAAATACACATCCTCGTTCCACTCGTTTATATCCCAAGGTACCGTTGTGGTTCCCTTTGGGGGCGCTTCGACTGCCGTATCAACACTAGGTTCCGTACCTATAACACCAATGGTAGCATTGTAAACACAATTGTCAAACAAATATAAGGATACATAAGCCTATCATGATGTAACAATTGAAATTAAATGACATAATGATTAAAAGAGAGCAATAACAGAAACTAGGTAAGTTGTGCCTGTGAATAAGCATGAACGAAGAATTATAGATGGAAGACAACATCACACTAATTGGCATCTACGTGGCTATTTTTTCCCTAATGAGAGAGCATATCGTACTGTGGGAAATCACTAGTGATCGGGCCAAGACCGTTTAGCTATCCTAAGAGCATCGACCAACTTTTTATATAACTACTGCAGCAAGTAACATATAGAATACCCTCATTTGGTCCCGTCGAACCTCCTATGGGTACAAGCTAAGTGGTGCAGACTCAATGTATCAAGACTGATCTGAATTCACACTTTCATACATATACATAGCGATCGACTCATACTTGTACAGAAACGTATATCAGTCTTAAGATCGTAACCAATCATAGAATCAGGATTAAATGGAGTAACTAATATCAGCAATGCATATTTAAATGAGCCATCAGAGCTCGAACCCTCCCAACCTTAGCTACACCTATCTTGGCTTACGGGCTCACACTCAGTAGAAGCTCCGTCTATGATTTTTGCCTCAAGATTCAACAGGAGAAATGGGTACATGATTAAATCATGTTGAGGGCAAGGTTTTCTTAACAATATAAATGCATTCAGATTGAGAGGTTATCAAGGAAATATACTAGCTAACCTATACTAGATAATCTGAGTTTCCAAGGTTATTCAATACGATGTATTCATAAAACGTCCGATGTCGTTGTGTTACCAAAATCTCGGTGTTACATTGTGTATGCGAAAGACACCTTTTCTTATGCCAACACCCATGACGTAACATTGGAAACTGACCGGAAAATCAAGAGGGAATGAGTGACAGCTAAACACTCTTCGTTCTTAGTATTTAATTACCGTTGGGTTAATTTGTTTGAGGTAAAGGTTCTACTTCTAAGGACCTAAATGGTCTTCGATTATATTTACAATCCTAAGGTAGGGTTAGTTTAAAACACCTTGGCTTCACCAAGGGTCAAGGGTATAGGCCCTCCTTATGCCACACTATGGCCTATGGGAGGCCTATGGTCAGTCATGGAACCAAGTTTTAAATGGAATTTTTAATACAGAACTTTGGGTAACCCAACCGATTGGGTATGGTGTCCGACCGGTTGGACACCTCTCAGAACAAGAATTCGACCGATCGGACTTCAGGACCGACCGGTCGGCCCTGAAGCACTCTGCTCCGGGAGATTCAATTTCAAATTGAATTCTCTGCTTGTTCATTCTACTTCCCCTGCATTCAAACACCAAAAGGACCCTTCAAGCTACAATCTTGGGTCTTCTTATCATTCATTCAATAATCCAGTCATTAATACTCAATCCAATCTTACACAATCTTAATTGAAGATTAAAGGAGCTGTAAATTGGTACATGCAAAGAGCTCATCAAGAATCAATAAATTGATCATGCATGTAAAGAATATGCATCTTTATACTTGTCTTAAGTGCAATGCTTCACCCAAATCAAATTGCCCTCTAGTTTGGTGGTGGAGAAGGCTTCACTAGAGGATGATCTCGACATGCATTGAGAAAAATGAGAATGTGATGCATGCATGCTCAAAACTTGAGTCTTTTAGACCCTATTGAACCCAAGAACTGTAATGGTGATGGGGTTTTCTTACCTCAAGTCTTCTACAAACACAATGAAGGAAATAAGGCCTTGATTCCAAGAAGGAGAACAAGGAAAGTGAAGAGGAAGAAGAAGATGCTTAAATCCTTTACATGCAACACTTTTAATGCCCAAAATAGAGAGGAGGTGAAGGAGAGAACATGGGAGGAAGAAGAAACTCTTGCTCCAGCAGAAATGAGGGAAAGAGAAGAGCAAACGATGGGTTTAGTGTTTTTAAATGATGGGTTTTCTGGAATTTGCAAATAGCCCCACTGTATTTTCTGGAATTTCCAATTTGAGTCAATTGGGCTTAAATTGGGCCGAGATGAATCTAAATTGAGTTGGGCCAAACATGAAAGATGACCCTTAAGATGAAACACACTCGATGCAATTAATATGATGCCTTAATGATGCAAAACTATGAAATTCTAAAATAAGAAAAGGCCTTAGACTACCTAAGTAAGGTTCGAACCCAACCCGACTACCTATCCATGACCCAAAACCAAAGCGATTTGAGTTAAATTAATCTAATTACATATTAATTAAAGTAAAATATAATTAATTAATAGAAATTATGATTAACTCGGGTTTGGACCTTACATTCTCCCCCTCTAAAAGAACATTCGGTCCTTCGAATGCAACATACCTCAGGTAAAAGTCCTGCATACTTCTTCCGAACTTGTTTCTCGAGCTCCCAAGTAGTTTCTTCCGGTCTATGATGTTCCCAAAGAATCTTGACCCATTTGATCGTCCGGGTACGCAACACTTGGTCCTTTGTGTCAATGACACGAAGAGGTCGCTCTTCATAGCTCGCATCTGGCTTCACCTGAATGTCATCAATCTTGAGAACATGTGAGGGGTCTGGAAGATATTTTCTAAGCATCGATATGTGGAATACGTTGTGAACTCCAGCGAGTTGAGGTGATAATTTCAGTCGATATGCCAAATCTCCAACTCTATTTTGAATCTCAAAAGGACCTATAAATCGCGGAGCAAGCTTGCCTTTCTGTCCAAACCTAATAGTACCTTTCATTTGGGAGACTTTCAAGAAAACCTTATCTCCCACCTGAAACTCGAGAGGTCTACGGCGGTTATCAGCATAATTCTTTTGACGAGACCTTACAATCTTCAATTTGTCTTGGACTTTCTGTACTTTCTTCCCGGTGTCTGCAACAAAAGAAGGTCCATGGAAACTTCTAACTCCAATTTCTTCCCAATACACCGGTGTACGACACTTACGTCCATACAAAGCTTCAAATGGAGCTATTCTGATGCTTGCGTGATAGCTATTATTATACGCGAATTCACACAAGGAAAGGTGTTCATCCCATTCTTTTCCAAAGTCTAACACGCTGCTCAAAGCATATCCTCAAGAGTCTGTATTGTACACTTTGATTGCCCATCGGTCTGAGGGTGGTACGCAGTGCTAAAGTTGAGTTGGGTGCCCATAGATTTCTGAAAAGATTGCCAGAAAGAATATACGAATCTACTATCCCTGTCTAAAACTACAGACACTAGGGTGCCATGCAACCGTGTAATCTCATCTGTGAAGATCTTCCCCATCTTATGAAATTTCATCCCTTTCCTAATAGGAATAAAATGGGCTAATTTTGTCAATCGATCAACAATCACCCATAGAGCATCATGACGTTTGCTCGTCCGAGGCAGCCCTAAGACAAAATCCATTGAGATAATTTCCCATTTCCACCTGGGGATATGTAGGGGATGGAGTAAACAAGGGAAGCTTTTTATGTTCAGCCTTCACACGTTGGCAGGTGAGAAATCTACCTACAAAACCTGTAATATCTCTTTTCATGTTGTGCCACCAAAACCTGCCATTCAAATTTCAATACATCTTATTACTCCCAGGGTGCATAGAATATCTGGTGTGATGTGCTTCGGTCATGATTGCTTCCTTTAGATTTTAAACTGCTGGAACACACAATCTATCCCTGAAATATAACACACCATCAACCATCTTGAAATCCGGTCTCAGTGATATATGATCTCGAATCTTGACGAATTCTGGGTCCTCAAACTGTCTCTCCTTAATTTGTTGTATCAAGGTTGGTTTGAAGACAGACATAGCTACTAGCATGACCTTATCATTTACGAACTCGACTTCCACATCTAAATCTCGAAATTCTTCTGTTAGAAACCACTCACCATGCATAGCTGCCATCCTAATAGTTGATTTCCTACTCAGAGGCCACTACATTTCCTTTTCCCGGAAGGTACTTGATTGGAAAATCATAGTCCTTTATAAACTCAAGCCATCTACGCTGTCTCATGTTGAGATCATGTTGAGAGAATAAGTACTGAAGACTGCGATGATCACTATGGACTTCAAATTTCTCTCCATATAAATAGTGCCTCCATAACTTCAAAGCAAAGACGATAGCGGCCAATTCTAGATGATGGTGGCATAGTTCTTCTCATGTTCTTTTAACTGCCGGGATCCATATGCTATAACCTTTCCATTTTGCATCAACACACATCCCAATCCAATTCTTAAGGCATCCGTATATATGACAAATCCACCACTACCTTTTGGTAAAGACAGGAATGGGCTAAGATCAATTTATCCTTAAGTAATTGGAAACTCAACTCACATTCATCCGACCAAATAAATGGTTCATTCTTCTTAGTCAATTTAGTTAATGGTGCCACTATCCTGGAAAAGTCTTTAACAAACTTTTGATAATAACCTGCAAGACCGACAAAACTTCTAACTTCAGCAACTGTTTTAGGGCTCTGCCAACTGGTTATTGCCTCAATCTTAGTTGCGTCTATTGCAAGTCCATCTTTTGAAATTATGTGTCCTAAGAAAACTTGTTTTAACCAGAAATCGCATTTATCCGGTTTGGTGTATAGTCGATGTTCTCTCAATAGCTGAAGTGAAGTCCTCAAATGCTTAACATGTTCATCTCTAGTCTTAGAATACACCAATACATCATCGATGAAAATCACCACAAATTGGTTGAGATAATGTAAAAAGATTCTACTCATCAAGGCCATAAATACAGCGGGGGCATTGGTAAACCCAAATGGCATGACTAAGAATTCATAATGCCTGTACCTAGTTCTGAAGGTTGTCTTTGGTGTATCTTGATCTCTAACTCGCAACTGATGATATCCAGACCTCAAGTCAATCTTGGAGAAGTATGTCGTACCCTATAATTGATCAAACAGCTCATCTATTCGAGGCAGTGGGTATTTGTTCTTAATTGTCACCTAATTCAACTACCTATAATTAATACACATTCTAAGGGTACCATCTTTCTTCTTTACAAATAAAACTGAGGCTCCCCATGGTGATGTGCTAGGATGAATAAATCCTTTGTCTAGTAGGTCTTGCAGCTATACCTTGAGCTCATGTAATTTTGCAGGCGCCATCCTATACGAAGCTCTAGAGATTGGGACTATACTAGGTACAAGTTCTATAGTAAAATCTACTTCCCCAACTGGAGGAAGACTGGGAACTTCATCTGGACACACATTCGGAAACTCACAAACTACCGAGATCTCTTCTAATTTCTTAGGTGGCTTATTCTCAACAATAACGGCAATATACCCTTTGCAACCACTATGAATTAGTCTTTTTACTCAAAGTGCAGAAATTATCGTAGTGTTCGAACTCTTTTTCTCACCTTGGAAGACAACACTCAGACTGGTTTCATCAACCTTCACGATGACGGCCTTACGGAAACAATCCAAACAAGCCATGTATTTAGTCAACCAATCCATACCTAGGATCACATCGAAATCGTGCATCAGTAACACGATGAGTTCCTCTGGGAATTGCATCTTGCCAATCAGGACCTTACAACTTGGGTAGTAAACCTCACAAATCTCCTTCTAGCCTACTAAGGTGATAACATTCAACACGTGCGTTAGCTGCGTTGGCTGCTCCAGTATCCTACTAGAGAATTGGGGTGAAATGAAAGAATATGAAGATCCAGAGAACACCTTAGCCTCTACATCATAGACAGAGACCTTACCTACGACTGTGTGCTCTGCCGCTTCCACTTCCTCTGAAGTTATTGCATTGTGCGGCCTTGTCTTTGGGGTCGGTTTTGTTGTCCTTGCCTCTATTGACCCTGCCTTGGTTGGCCTTGTCCCTCTTGTGCTTGTCCTTGGCCCTGCCTTGCCTATTGTTGCTGACGTGGAGGAACAAGTGGTGCTGTTTTAGAAGGTTGTGAGTATTGCTGTTGTTGCGGGGCTTGACCGGTACCCTTCCTCTTTAGGCATTCTGACAAACGGTGGTCCATCGAGCCACAACCAAAACATGCTCTTGTAACTCTCCAGCACTTGTTTGTCTCATGATTCTTCCCGCACATGCCACAAATTGACCTTGATGACCCACTGGCAACTCCTTTCTACTTCTTAGAATACTGTTGGTTCTTCCCAAAAGGTGGGGCACTCTTCCTACGTTCATTCAAGAATAGACTCTTCTCAATTTCCTCAGCTGCATAGGCTCTCTCCACAGCGTCGTCATACTCCACTGGATGTTGGAAAGCCGTAGCATGTCCCTTGATAGCTGGCCTTAAACCTTCGAGAAACTTTTCAACTTTCTTTCCCTCAGTATCAATTAAATCTATAGCAAACCAAGAAAGCTGACTGAAGGTGCGCACATACTCTACTACTGTCATGGTAGCTTGCTGTGGAGTAAGGAATTCCGCCTTTTTCTTGCTGTTGACATGCTCTGGGATAAACTTCTTCCTGAATTGCTTCTTAAAAGCATCCCAAACTATATCTTCTGGCATAGCCTTAATGTGATTGCGAATACTCTTCCACCACACATCTGGCATACCTCTGAACATAGAGGCGGTTAAGATCACTTGTTGCTTTCCTGTGCAAGTTAATGAATCGAAAACATTTTCCGCGTGCTTAAGCCATTCATCCGCTTGCAGTGGATCTTCTATTCTCATAAATTTGGTAGCCCCTATTTTCCGGAACCTCTCATATAGGGAGTGAGGATCTGCAACTTGATTCTGTCTTTTTAACAAGATTGCTAGTTGCATCTGCATTACTGCTTGATTGGCATTGCTTGCCGCCAACTGATTCATTAACATCATGAAGTGTTATTCTGTACCATATGTAGGATGTGGAGGATCCACATCCTCTATCGCAACATCATCACGTTCTTCATCTCACATATTGTTACCAGATTCTAATCCAGAAGCCATTATTTACAACTATAACAGTGGTTAGTTACAACAACACCCTAACACATAAGATAAATTATAAATCCTTATACAAAATCTATTCCCCAACTGAATTTATCGTATCCTCACCACGTTTCCCTAAGGTTGGTAAGTCTTTTAGTTGACTTATTAATGCTCTGATACCATACTTACTATGTCACGCCCCGAACCCAAGAATTGGGGAATTTATAGTAGATCCCGAGGCACGACACAAGTAACCTGTGACAATTCGTGCCATATCAAAACACGTACAAACTGTCACAAGGGTGGTTCTACAGGTACGTGTGAGGAAGATCCATAAACACGCATCACTCATTTAAAAATTTCAGCGGAAACGTAGAGAATTCACCTGTACATATCATAGACATTAATAAAACATTTGCTAATTCATTAATATAACCAAAGTCTATTAATTACCCATCCACATGTACATGGTACAAAAGTTCCATAAACATAACCAAAATGCAAGATAACAAGTCATACTATAAGCCAAACCTTGGCTATACACTAACAACCCCCAAATGAACCCTGTTACGCACGGTGAAGGATGATTAATAAAATACATCATCCTCATTCCACTCGTTTATATCTCGAAGTACCACTGTGCTTCACTCCAGGGGCGCTTCGACTGCCGTATCGGCACTAGTTTCCGTACCTGTAATACCAAGGGTAGCACTGTAAACACAATGGTCAAACAAATATAAGGATACGTAAGCCTATCATGATGTAACAATTGAAATTAAACGACATAATGATTAAAAGAGAGCAATAACAGAAACTAGGCAAGTTGTGCCTATGAATAAGCATGAACGAAGAATTATAAATGGAAGACAACATCACACTAATTGGCATCTACGTGGCTATTTTCTCCTTAATGAGAGAGCATATCGTATTGTGAGAAATCACTAGTGATTGGGCCAAGACCGTCTAGCTATCCTAAGAGCATCAACCAACTCTTCATAAAACTACTGCAATAAGTAACATATAGAATACCCTCATTTGGTCCCGTCGAATCTCCTATGGGTACAAGCTAAGTGGTGCAGACTCAATGTATCAAGACTGATCTGAATTCACACTTTCATACATATACATAGCGATTGACTCATACTTGTACAGAAACGTATATCAGTCTTAAGATCATAACCAATCATAGAATCAGGATTAAATGGAGTAACTAATATCAGCAATGCATACTTAAATGAGCCATCAGAGCTCGAACCCTCCCAACCTTAGCTACACCTATCTTGGCTTACGGGCTCATGCTCAGTAAAAGCTCCGTCTATGATTTTCACCTCAAGGTTCACTAGGAGAAATGGGTACATGATTAAGTCATGTTGAGGGCAAGGTTTTCTTAACAATATGAATGATTAAGTCAAGGAAATTTACTAGCTAACCTATACTAGATAATCCGAGTTTCCAAGGTCATTCAATACGATGTATTCATAAAACGTCCGATGTCGTTGTGTTACCAAAATCTTGGTGTTACATTGTGTATGCGAAAGACACCTTTTCTTATGCCAACACCCATGACGTAACATTGGAAACTGACCGGAAAATTAAGAGGGAATGAGTGACAGCTAAACACTCTTTGTTCTTAGTATTTAATTACCGTTGGGTTAATTTGTTTGAGGTAAAGGTTCTACTTCTAAGGACCTAAATGGTCTTCGATTATATTTACAATCCTAAGGTAGGGTTAGTTTAAAACACCTTGGCTTCACCAAGGGTCAAGGGTATAGGCCCTCCTTATGCCACACTATGGCCTATGGGAGGCCTATGGTCAGTCATGGAACCAAGTTTTAAATGGAATTTTTAATACAGAACTCTGGGTTACCCGACCGATCGGTTATGGTGTTCGACCGGTCGGTCGGATACCTCTCAGAACATGAATTTGACCGATCAGGCTTCAGGACCGACCGGTCGGCCCTGAAGCACTCTGTTCCGAGAGATTTAGTTTCAAATTGAATTCTCTGCTTGTTCATTCTACTTCCCCTGTATTCAAACACGAAAAGGACCCTTCAAGCTACAATCTTGGGTCTTCTTATCATTCATTCAACAATACAATCATTAATACTCAATCCAGTCGTACACAATCTTAATTGAAGATTAAAGGAGCTGTAAATTGGTACATGCAGAGAGCTCATCAAGAATCAATAAATTGATCATGTGTCACAACCCGAGCCCAGGAGTTCGGGGGTTAGCAAAAGCCAAACCGATGACACACGTACTCCCGTACCTGCACACGTAGACCTGGTCTAAATGCACACGCACAAGGGAAGGTTCACACGTGCCAAACATGTACGCGGAAGCTATAGATATCAAAACATCACACTAAACAATGCAAGAAGCGAATAAGAAAATAGAACTGACATATTTAGATAAATGTTTTATAAAATGGAACAAAATAAATATGTACAAATCATGATAAGATCCAATCATGGCAAATCTCAAAATGATGATGACTCGTATGCAATGATGTCCATGGTGCTCTCCGAACGGAGTGACTACATCCACTCCTCTAATACTGATGGGACCCCAGGGGCCTCACTTGGAGTCTGGCTGACCGACGAGGGGTCGGTCTGGGTATCTGAGCCTGCAATACCAAAGACAACTCATCAATACAACAATTCAGTAAAGTATAAGCTATAATAAGTTAACACATGCTGTGTCTAATAGAATAAAGAACATCATATAAATTATAACAGGTCACATTCGTATACTAAGATGTCATGCAAGAAAGAAACATGCCATGTGAATCAATGTATACATGCTGTGTACATAACTAGTTGGCGACTACATTGCCATATGCTCCCAAAAGAGAGATCTTATATCCGTGCAGAAAACACCATTGTCCGGGCCAGGGTACAAATGGGTCTCGGGTTCCTGGGGTCCGGATTCCCCAAGACGTTTCCTTACTGCAGCAAGGCCATGAAAACTACACCAAATTCACCCCGTCGGGATCTTAAGGCTGAGGCTAAGTAGTGCCTGACCATACGAGTCAATCATGAAAACCCTGAGTAGATCGTGACAAGCATATCCTGCGTGCATATCCGAGAACATGTCTTATACGTGCAAGCTTGATAACATTCATACATACTCAAGGTGGACACATAGTACGACTTTCGATGTTACATGCAATGATCCTGATAAAAAGTAGAGATCAATGATCAAAATACAACATGTTATACAAGCAAATCATAGCATATTGAATCACTTTCATTTACTAGCCAATTCAAATCTAATTATCTAGTGTTTCTAACCGTGCATGATGATGTAGTTTTAAGTTATCCGCTGCATCGTTGTCTAGTGTTGCATTGTGTCAGCTGGTGCACCGAAGTCCCTTAAACCAACACCCATGGGGAGGTGCTTAACAACTGGATAACGTACATAAATGAATTGCAGCCCTCGAGATCATTCACGCGTTTTATCATGTTTCGTTGGGCAAGTCGAAGTCGCCTACCTTCTACTTTAAAGGTCCTACATGTCTCATTCTTTTCTTATTTTTCTTACTGTTCGTGTCAACAGCTCAGCCGTAGGTAACCCTATGGCTTAACCGTAAGCTTCTTACGGCTTAGCCATAGAAGGCTGCACGGCTTAGCCGTGGCTGAGCCGTAGAGGAGTTGCAGAATGTCATACTCTCAGTTATTTTCAAGTGTCACCCTGTATTGATCTAGGGCTGGGTTCACGGTTAGGTTATGGCTTAGCCATAGTGTGTTTTACGGCTTAGCCATAGCACATTTCACGGCTTACCCGTGAGTGCACTGGGTCGATTTCTGAATCGATTACAGAAAACCTGTATTGACACAAACCTAGCAAAATCTCAACAGAGAAAGAGAGAATGATATCAAAGTGGGCTGTAAACATGTTTTCCCTGCAAACTCATGTGAATTAACCAAAATCAAGCAAATACCAACATGAGTTCATACATATTATGCTTATACTTGCCTTAATGGAGTTCAAATACACCAATTGCTGTCCTTGGGGCTCAATTCACATCCACTCACAGCTATCATGCATGCATGAGAAAGAGAAAGAAACTCGTGAGCATAGTCATGGAATCATGGAAACGAGAAGAAGAAGATGAGGGTGACGGAGGAGACCTCGAACTCACCTCAATCCAATCACCAAGGAATGAAAGAGCATAATTCCCTCTTCTAAATGTGATCAAGAAGAAAAGAATCGAGAGGAAGAAAGAAGGGAACTCCAACGTGGGCTGAGAGAGAAGAGTGAGAGAGTGAGAGAAAACAGTCGGTGGAATGGCTTTATAAGATAAAATTAAAGGCAAAATTGCAACGAAGTCTAAGTCATAAAACAATTTCCAGTTCGAGTCAAATCCGAGTCCAACGGAACCATACGACATCGGTTACGAATGACGTAGTTACGGAAGTTAACGAGCTCAACGAAAGACACGCGTTGACATCAAGATGATGCGAAAATGACTATGTCTTAGAAAAGCTAAAATTACGAAAAAGGGCTTAGTCTACCTAATCTAGGTCAAACTCAACCCAACTACCTATCCATGACGCATAACGAAAACAAACCAAAAGCAAAACACAATTATCAACTAAAACAACATTAATTAGTCGTTAAACGAGGTCAAGCTGGGTCTGAGTGTTACATCCTCCCCTACTTGGGAATCATTCGGTCCTCGGAATGAACACACACATACCTGCGTAAACAAATCGGTATACTATCGCGCCATCTACTTTCTAACTCCCATGTAGCTTCATCTGGACTGTGATGCTCCCATAGCACTTTGACCCATCGAATTTTCCTGGTGAGCAAAATCTGCCCTCGGGTTCCCACGATACGGAGCGGTCGCTCAACGTATGCGGCATTCGGCTGGATCTGAACATCGTCGTAACGAATGACATGGGAAGGATCATGAACATATTTCCGAAGCATTGAAACATGGAAAACATCATGCACTCCTGAAAACTCCTCGGGAAGAGCTAATTCATATGCTAGATCACCAATCCTGCTCTTGATCTCGAACGGTCCGACATATCGTGGAGCTAACTTGCCTTTCTGGCTGAAACGAATTGTACCCTTCATCGGTGAGACCTTCAGAAAAACCCACTCACCAACTTGAAACTCTAATGGTCGTCTGCAAGTGTCTATATAACTCTTCTGTCTCGACCGAGCAACTTTCAGATTCTCAATTGCTTTTTGTACTTTCTCTGTAGTTTCGGCGATGATCGTCGGTCCGTGAAAACTGCGAGTTCCAACTTCTTCCCAACATACCGGGCTTCTACACTTGCGCCCATACAAAGCTTCATATGGTGCCATCCCAATACTCTCGTGGAAGCTGTTATTGTAGGCGAATTCACACAACGATAAAGGGATATCCCACTCTTTCTCATAGCTCAACACACTGGCTCGTAACATGTCCTCCAAGGTTTGAATCGTCCGCTCTAATTGTCCATCCGTCCGTGGGTGATATGCCGTGCTGCAGCTTAATTTCATACCCATAGCCTCTTGGAATGCTCTCCAGAATGACGAAATGAAACGACTGTCACGGTCGGATACAATCGATACTGGCGTACCATAGAGCCTGACGATCTCATCCACGAACTTCCTCGCCATCTCTGAAAATGTCATACCCTTCCGAAAAGGAATGAAATGGGCTAATTTCGTTAATCGATCTAAAATTACCCAAATGGAGTTATTCTTCCTGCTCGTCAGAGGTAATCCTGAAACGAAGTCCATGGTGATGTGTTCCCACTTCCACTGCGGTATGTGTAAAGGATGCAACGAACCTGTTGGTCTCTGATGATCTGCTTTCACTTTCTGGCATGTCAAGCATTGAGCAACAAACCCTGCTACTTCTCTCTTCATATTGTTCCACCAGAAGCGATCTTTGAGATTTCGATACATCTTTGTGTGCATCGCATATCTGGCATAGTGTGCTTCGTTCATCAATTTCTCCTTGAAATCATCGATTGCTAGGACACACAATCGGTTCCGAAAATAGAGCACACCATTCTCTAGTCTGAAATCAGGTCTGTCACCAATGTGGTCACAAATGCGCTTCAAAGTGAGATCTTCAAATTGCATGTCTTTCATCTGCTGAATCATCTCAGACTGAAACACTAGCGTACTAGCCAAAGTCACATACTCATCCACTAGTTTCACCTTAACAGGTCGATCATGGAACATCAAAAGA
The DNA here is from genome assembly GCA_037013555.1 of Sextonia rubra. Taxonomy (NCBI): domain Eukaryota; kingdom Viridiplantae; phylum Streptophyta; class Magnoliopsida; order Laurales; family Lauraceae; genus Sextonia; species Sextonia rubra. The sequence goes on from JASUAD010000001.1 coordinate 76,475,167, forward strand.
AAACTGCTCAACATCTGCACAAACTCTGCTTTCCTGCTCAGTGCATCTGCCACCACATTCCCTTTTCCTGGTTGATATTTGATCGGGAAGTCGTAATCTTTGATGAGCTCAAGCCATCTGTGCTGTCTCATGTTCAGCTCGTGCTGTGTGAATAAGTACTGCAAACTGTGATGATCAGAATGGACCTCAAATCTCACGCCATACAGATAATGTCTCCAAAGCTTCAATGCAAACACGATGGCTGCCAGTTCTAAATCATGGTGGTATAATTCTTCTCATGTTCTCGAAGTTCTCTCGATCCATATGCAATTACTTTCCCGTGCTGCATCAACACACAGCCTAGGCCAACTCGAGAAGCATTTGAATATATTACGAACCATCTGGTAAGTCTAACACTGGAGTTGTGGTCAACTTCTCTTTCAAGGTCCGAAAACTGGCTTCACTCTCTCAGTCCATTCAAACGGCACATTCTTTCGAGTCAATTTAGTCAAATGGGAGGAGATCTTAGTAAAGTCCTAGACAAATCGATGATAGTAACCTGCTAGACCAAGAAACTCCGAACTTCTGTCATTGTCTTAGGGCTGGGCCAATTCACAACTGCTTCTACTTTAGATGGATCAACTGTCAATCCCTCTCGTGAAATGATATGACCCAAAAATGCCACCTGCTCAAGCCAAAAATCACATTTCGACAACTTGGCAAACAAGCGATGTTCTCTCAGCAATGTCAAGGCTTTCCTCAAGTGCTCCCTATGCTCCTTTGCTGACGTAGAGTATATCAAAATATTATTAATGAAAACAACTATGAACTGGTCCAAGAAAGGAGCAAAGATCTGATTCATCAAAGCCATAAACGCCGCAGGTGCATTGGTTAGTCCAAAAGGCATTACGAGGAATTCATAATGTCCATACTGAGTTCTGAAGGCAGTTTTAGGGCTGTCATCTTCCTTTACCCTCAACTGGTGATATCCAGATCTCAAATCAATCTTCGAGAAGTAAGCTGCACCCTGAAGTTGATCAAATAACTCATCAATCCAAGGGAGGGGATACTTATTCTTTATCGTCACTCTATTCAGCTGCCGATATTCTATACACATCCGAAGAGTACCATCTTTCTTCTTAACAAACAACACTGGTGCTCCCCAAGGTAAGACGCTCGGGCGAATGAAACCCTTGTCTAAAAGCTCCTACAATTGCTTCTTTAACTCTAACAATTTAGCTGGGCCATGCGATACGAAGCTTTACTGATCGGTGCCGTGCCTGGAGTAAGGTCAATGGCAAACTCTACGTCTTGGATCGGGGGTAGGTCTGGCACATCGTCTGGAAAGACATCTAGGAAATCACAGACCACCTGAATCTCACCTAGCTGCTTCGTCTCTTTCTTCTCCGAGATAAAGGCAATGAAGCCTTCACACCCTTTGTGGATCAAGCGATCTGCCTTGCATGCAGAAATCACACGCCTGGGGCATTTCTTCTGACTGCCCTCGAAATGGAAGCCCTTGCCTAAATCGAAGAAGATCGTCCTGTTGTAACAGTTAACACAGGCACGATATCGAGCGAGCTAATCCATTCCAAGGATCACATCGAAATCCAACATCGACAGCAGGATTAAATCAATGGGCAACTGATGACCTGCAATCTGCACGTCGCAATGGGGGTAGTATACACTACACTCCACTCGCTTGCCAACTGGGGTAGATACAACCAACACATATGGCAACGGCTTCGGCGGCTGCTGTAACCGCTCAGCGAAAAGAGGTGCTACGTAGGACTGCGTAGACCCCGAATCGAACAATGCTAATGCCTCAACGTGTGAAATCAAAATAGTACCTTCAACCACCTGTGGGTCCTTGGCACTCTCATGGGTTGCTGCGTACGCACGAGCTGTCTGCTGTGGCTGTCTCGGGCCTGGACGAGCTGACTGGGACTTGCTCGGGGCTGTGGACACACTAGATTTGCCAGAAGCTGCAATAGCTGTAGTACTGGATGGTGGAGGCTGAGAAGCCTTATATCGAGGACAACTGGCCATCATATGCTCCTTGGAACCGCAGATGAAGCAAGCGCCTGTCTTCCTCCAACAAACTTCGGACTTGTGGCCTTTGCCACAATGCTCACAAGTCAAACTGGCAGAACTGGAAGTACCTTGCTGGCCTCGCATCTTCTTCTGTACTTGCCTCCGTGCACTGAATGGTGGCTGCTGCTTCGGATCAAGGGCTCTTTCAGCTTGGTGGATGGCCTCAGCAGAATAGGCCCTGTCCATTGCATCATCAAACGTAGCCGGGCGCTGGAAAGCAGTCACATGGTGCATATACCAGGGATGCAGACCTTCGAAGAACCGATTCACCTTCCTTTCATTGGTATTGATCATATCTGGAGCGAAATGCGACAACTGAGTGAACTCATTTACATACTCTGCCACGGTCGTTTGCTGCTGACGGAGGGCTAAGAACTCTACTTCCTTGGCTCTAAACACATGAGCCGGGAAAACTTCCACCGAAACTGTTGCTTGAATGTCTCCCAAACTGTCTCACTGGGCATGTCTCTGTACGAGTCCTTCACGCTCTTCCACCAGGTCTTCGCGACATCTCGGAACATAGAGGCTGCTAGTCCAACCCTCTGCTTGTTCGTGCACACTACAGTCTCAAATACGTCCTCTGTCTGCTCTAGCCACTGCTCTGCCTTGAATGGCTCTTTCGTCCCATAGAACTCCGCAGCTCCTCGCTTGCAAAATTTATCATAGAGGGCATTTGGGTCGTTCTCTCTCGGCTGAAAGACCACCTGCTAGTCCACATGTGATTGGGTTGGTGCTTGGCTTTGCCTGTCTAACATGGTTGCAACCTGTGCCTGCAAATTCTGCATCGATTGTGATTGAGCCTGCATGGACTGGAATAGCATAAGGATGCGCTCATCGGTGCCCATTGCCTATGGTGACGGTGCGGAACCGCTTTCGTTATTTCCGGCATTATGCTGAGGACCTGAACCAGACGCCATATCCTGTAAAATGGAAGAGGTTAATACACAAACACAAAACATTTCCGCCCAACTATTCCTCAACATCTAGAAAAGCACAAAGAGATAAGCGTATCCTCACCACGTTCCTACATGCCTACATGCTTATCATCTAGAGCAAAGACGCTCTGATACCATAAAATACGTATGTCACAACCCGAGCCAGGAGTTCGGGGGTTAGCAAAAGCCAAACCGATGACACACGTACTCCCGTGCCTGCACACTTAGACCTGGTCTAAATGCACATGCACAAGGGAAGGTTCACACATGCCAAACATGTACGCGGAAGCTGTAGATATCAAAACATCACATTAAACAATGCAAGAAGCGAATACGAAAACAGAACTGATATATATAGATAAAGGTTTTACAAAGTGGAACAAAATAAACATGTACAAATCATGATAAGATCCAATCATGACAAATCTCAAAATGATGATGACTCGTATGCAATGATGTCCATAGCTCTCCGAACGAAGCGACTACATCCACTTCTCTAGTCCTGATGGGACCCCGGGGGCCTCACTTGGAGTCTGGCTGACCGACGAGGGGTCGGTTTGGGTATCTGAGCCTGCAACACTAAAGACAACTCATGAATACAACGATTTAGCAAAGTATAAGCCGTAACAAATTAACATATGCTGTGTCTAATAGAATAAAAAACGTCATGTAAATTATAACAGGTCACATTCGTATACTAAGCTGTCATGCAAGAAAGAAACATGCCATGTGAATCAATGTATACATGCTGTGTACATAACTAGTTGGCGACTACATTGCCATATGCTCCCAAAAGAGGGATCTTATATCTATGCAGAGAACACCATTGTCCGGGCCAGGGTACAAATGGGTCTCGGGTTCCTGGGGTCCGGATTCCCCAAAACGTTTCCTTACTGCAGCAAGGCCATGAAAACTACACCAAATTCACCCCGTCGGGATCCTAAAGCTGAGGCTAAGTAGTGCCTGACCATACAGAGTCAATCACGAAAACCCTGAGTAGATCGTGACAAGCATATCCTGCGTGCATATCCGAGAACATGTCTTATACGTGTAAGCTTGATAACATTCATACATACTCAAGGTGGACACATAGCACGACTTTCGATGTTACATGCAATGATCCTGATAAAGAGTAGAAATCAATGATCAAAATACAACATGTCATGCAAACAAATCATAGCATATCGAATCACGTTCATTTACTAGCCAATTCAAATCTAATTATCTAGTGTTTCTAACCGTGCATGATGATGTAGTTTTAAGTTATCCGCTGCACCGTTGTCTAGTGTTGCATTGTGTCAGCTGGTGCACTGAAGTCCCTTAAACCAACACCCATGGGGAGATGCTTAACAACTGGATAACGTACATGAATGAATCGCAGCCCTCGAGATCATTCACGCGTTTTATCATGTTCCGTTGGGCAAGTTGAAGTTGCATACCTTCTACTTTAAAGGTCCTACAGGTCTCCTTCTTTTCTTATCTTTCTTACTATTCGTGTCAATAGCTCAGCCGTAGGTAGCCCTACGGCTTAACCGTAAGCTTCTTACGGCTTAGCCGTAGAAGGCTGCATGCCTTATCCGTGGCTGAGCCGTAGAGGAGTCGCGGAATGGCATACTCTCAGTTATTTTCAGGTGTCACCCTGTATTGATCTACGGCTGGGTTCACGGTTAGGTCATGGCTTAGCCGTAGTGTGTTTTACGGCTTAGCCGTGAGTGCACTGGGTCGATTTCTGAATCAATTACAGAAAACCTGTATTGACACAAAACTAGCAAAATCTCAACAGAGAAAGAGAGAATGATATTAAAGTGGGCTGTAAACATGTTTTCCCTGCAAACTCATGTGAATTAACCAAAATCAAGCAAATACCAACATGGATTCATACATATTATGCTTATACTTGCCTTAATGGAGTTCAAATACACCAATTGCTATCCTTGGGGCTCAATTCACATCCAAACACCACTCACAGCTATCATGCATGCATGAGAAAGAGAAAGAAACTCGTGAGCATAGTCATGGAATCATGGAAACGAGAAGAAGAAGATGAGGGAGATGAAGGAAACCTCGAACTCACCTCAATCCAATCACCAAGGAATGAAAGAGCACAATTCCCTCTTCTGAACGTGATCAAGAAGAAAAGAATTGAGAGGAAGAGAGAAGGGAACTCCAACATGAGCTGAGAGAGAAGAGTGAGAGAGTGAGAGAAAACAGTCGGTGGAATGGCTTTATAAGATAAGATTAAAGGCAAAATTGCAACGAAGTCCAAGTCATAAAACAATTTCCAGTTCGAGTCAAATCCGGGTCCAATGGAACCATACGACATCGGTTACGAACAACGTAGTTATGGAAGTTAACGAGCTCAACGAAAGACACGCGTTGACATCAAGATGATGCGAAAATGACCATATCTTAGAAAAGCTAAAATTACGAAAAAGGGCTTAGTCTACCTAATCTAGGTCAAACTCAACCCAACTACCTATCCATGACGCATAACGAAAACAAACCAAAAGCAAAACACAATTAACAACTAAAACAACATTAATTAGTTGCTAAACGAGGTCAAGCTGGGTTGGAGTGTTACATCATGCATGTAGAGAATATGCAGCTTTATACTTGTCTTAAGTGCAGTGCTTCACCCATATCAAATTGTCCTCTGGTTTGGTGGTGGAGAAGGCTTCACTAGAGGATGATCTCAACATGTAATAAGAAAAATGAGAATGTGATGCATGCATGCTCAAAGCTTGAGTCTTTTAGACCCTATTGAACCCAAGAACTGTAATGGTGATGGGGTTTTCTTACCTCAAGGCTTCTACAAACACAATGAAGGAAATGAGGCCTTGATTCCAAGAAGGAGAACAAGAAGAGTGAAGAAGAAGAAGAAGAAGAAGATGCTCAAATTCTTTGCAGGCAACACTTCTAATGCCCAAAATAGAGAGGAGGTGGAGGACAGAACATGAGAGGAAGAAGAAACTCTTGCTCCAACAGAAATGAGGGAAAAGAAGAGCAAACGTTGGGTTTGGTGGTTTTAAATGATGGGTTTTCTGGAATTTGCAAATACGCCCACTGTATTTATTGGATTTTCCAATTTGACTTAGTTGGGCTTAAAATGGGCCGAGATGAATCTGAATTGAGTTGAGCCAAACATGAAAGATGACCCTTAAGATGAGACACACTCAATGCAATTAATATGATGCCTTAATGATGTAAAACCATGAAATTCTAAAATAAGAAAAGGCCTTAGACTACCTAAGAAAGGTTCGAACCTGACCCGACTACCTATCCATGACCCACACTTAAAGGGATTTAGTTAAATTAACCTAATTACATATTAATTAAAGTAAAACAAAATTAATTCATATAAATTTTGGTTAACTCAGGTTTGGACCTTACACTATATATATTGTGAGGTCTTATGATAATTGCACATTGACGTGAATAGATGATCATTGCTGTGACCAGATTGTTAGGCATCCAATAATGTAACCTGGTTGTACCGATGATGTCACCAGATTGACCACTGATGTCATGATCGAATTTTTCTGATCATTTGATGGACTGACCACCTTATGTAGTCGCGGGTTGTTACTTGATGCTTGACTTATATGCATTGCTCACTTGTGTAGCATTTGGATTAGGATTTACTTTCTCACTTATTATTGTTTATTGCTTTTATCTCACATGATCACATCGCATTTACTCGCCTTTGACATTGTATATCTGATTTGGATTGTGTTCATCTACCAGCCAACAACAATTGTAGTCTGATGATACTGTACTTGATGCATAGGTACCGAGACCGGCTATCCCTAGGTGGAGGAGGGGGGTGAAATGCTTCAAGCATTTGAGCCAACTAATGAGACCGAGTGTTGCACAGACGATGACTACGGAGTCGTCTATACCAACACAGGAGTGATTCACCATTTAGGGATATTTAAATAAATATGATTTTGTAGCTCAAAATTTTAAGGGCATTTTTAATAAGTTGTCTTTAGTTATTTTACCTTATAACTTGAAACCTTAACATTACTGTCTTTTAGTGTGCAAATCTTACAGAATTATTAATGATGTCAATTGCTAGGTGATGCTTCTGCAAGTATTGGTGATTGTGTAGTGTATTAACTCACCATGGACTAAGATCCTGTGTAGGACTTTGATTAAAAGAGATGTTTTGCTTTAAACAGGGAAAATTTTTAATTGGCCCTTAATTTCATGATAACTAGTTTCATTTTTTTTTTTTTGTGGTGTTGGGGGGGGGGGGGGGGGTGGATGACATTTCAAGTGTGGCCTATCTTCTTACTTTTCTTCTTCTAACAGTAAGGCCTTATTTTCCTTCAAATTGGCACTGGACCTTGATAGTTCTTCAATTTATAACAGTCAAGAACATGGATGAAAAAAATGGCCGATATCGGTGCGTATCGGGTTATATGTACCAGTATTGCCAAGTACCGTTTTGATAAATAGTTGTGGAACGATATCAAAAATGGGCTGTCCAAATATCGCCAATTTATCGCAATATATCGTCTGATATCTCAAAATATCGCTTGAACCAATATATTGGCCGATATTTTGAAAAAATCAGCCGATATCTCATAAAAGCACTAAAACCCTATTTTTTTCTCATATTTCTCTCTCTTTACTCATTTTCCCCTTTCCAAACACGCCCTAGCTACTGCTCTTCTTCAATTCACTTCCAAACACATAAAAGAAATCATTTATTTTGGTGGATTTAGTCTAAGAAAATCACCAAAACAACTCTACAAAGGTAAGTATATTCTATTTCTTATATATACTTTTTAAAAATTTGTTTTATAAGAGTCTAAGAGCTTAGAAGTGATCCATGATGTTGATTCCACTTATTTTTTATTATGGATTTACACATTGTAATTTGTAAGTGTGGATCTATTGTTTAGTGATTCAAAAATTAAGGCTTTTAACTTTTATTAAGATTTGATTTTTTTTAATGTTAAAGACTACTAAGTGTCATTTTTTATTGTATTAGTATGCATAAACATGATTTTATGAAGCAAGTTTGATAGATTTTGTAGTAGAATACATAGATCTCCAAAATGTGGACGTCTTAAGTTTATTTATTTTTTGATTTTTTAATATTTTAATATTAAAAAAAGATACTTTGAGGATTTAACCACAATTTTGTTGTTCTAAGTAAGCATAATTATTGTATACTTCATGTTTTAATTATTGTATACTTCATGTATGATAATTTTTCATTTTTCTTTTATTATGTAAATAGTTCTATACTTTCAAAATCTATTTTCTGTTTTTTTGATAATTTAATATTAAAATAGAATATTTTGAGGATTTCACCACAAATTTGTTTTTTAATAAAAATAATCATTGTATACTTCATGAAGATACTTTTCTCATTGTACTTTTATGTAATTAGTTTTATATTTTTAAATTTATTTTCGGATTTTCTAATAATTTAATATTATATATTTAGGTTTTCATTATAAATGTGGTTTCCTAATTTTATATAATCATTGTATACTCCATATATGCTAATTTTTTATGGTTGTTTTATCATTTATGTGTTTATGAGACATGTCAATATTTTTTATAGTTTTGAATTTATTTTAGGATTGTTATTAGGAAAATAAAATAATTAATGTATCATTTAAAATGTGCTTTTTTGAGATTCCAAATGCTCTACATAAATGTATTTTCTAGTTTCTATTATATTTTGGATCTTAGTTTAAATGTTTTATAAATTTTGCCATGTGTTCTTTTGTTTTGAAGAAACTAGATTAAAATAGTGCTTGATATTGATCAAGCATGGAACTATGGTAAAGAAGCTGGAAGTAAACATAAGATTAAATGTAATTATCACCAAAAATTCATAAATAGAAAAATAATTAGATTGAAGCAACACTTGACTTATAGGCAAGGCTAAGTAGCAAAGTGTTCTAAAGTGCTACCTAATATGAAAAAAAGAAATACAAGAGCTATTGGATACAAGAAAACAGAAAAAGGTTGTCAGAGAGAAAGAAGTGAGAAGGAATTTAAAGCATGTAAAAAAGAAATTTTTGGGTTTAAGGAGGAAAATTTATTTTTTCCAATGATGATGAGGATCCAAATTTGAGGAGGGTTAGGAAAGAAAGTTTGAGGTTACTTCAGGAGGAGGAGAGAAGAAGGATGCAATATGAGGCAGCCATGAGAGGTGGCCAATATGATGAAGGTGACTTATCCTAATCCAGGGGAAGGGGTTTGCATTGAGCAGTTAGTCAGAAGCAACCCTGCCCACTAAATATTGAGGACGATGATCAACCTCTTATACAGGCACCTTGTAGGCCAAGTGTGTGGTGGGTCTAATGGACCCATTTGCACATAGAAAACCAATAGCCAAGCAACCAAGCATTGTAAAAGGATTGCAGGCAAAATTTAATAAAGCAAGGGAAATTTGGTAAGAGCTGCTGGAAAGTTCATTTTAAATGTTGCCATTCCACCACATTAGGCAAACTCTCCATATTTTATCACCATATTAGATGTAGCAGCGAAACATAATTCTATTATAAAGGCACCCACCCCATATGAGATTGGTCATATCTGTGTTAGAAAAAAATATGAGGAGTTATAGCTCTAGGTAGAGACTTTTAGAAGGATATGGAAAAAAAGGGGTTGCACATTAACATGTGATGGGTGAACGACCCTCACAAAACGCCAGCTCTTGAATTTTCTAGTTTATTGCCCTTTGGAAACAATTTTTATCAAATTAGTTGATGCAACTGATTATATTCAATATGCTAGATATATCTATAGGTTGTTTAATGAAGTGATTAATGATATTGGGGGGGGGGGGGGGGGAGATTGTGTAGCTCAAGTTGCTATCAATAATGTTGCAAACACGAAGAAAGCAAGAATGATACTTATGCAACAGAGGACAAATATCTTTTTGTCACAATATGCAGAATATTGCATAGACTTGAAGAAATTGCCAAAAGAAAAGTAATGAAACAAGTAATTAAAAAGATGAAGAAAATTACTAATTTCTTCTACTAGTCTTATGGACTTGTTTCAATAATGAAGAAGTTTACGAACAATCATGAACTGCTACGGCCTAGCATTACTTAATTTGCCACAAACTTTATAGCTATCGAAAGTGTTTACAAGTATAGAGAAGGGCTTCTTTAACTTATCAAATCAGATGAATGAATGAATTTTAGGTGGGGAAAGCGGCCAACTCCCTAAGCAGAAAAAGTATGCAAGACCATTGAGTCTAATAAGATTTGGCCTCATGTTAAAAATTGCTTTAATGTTTTTGAGCATTTACTGAAAGTTCTTTGATTGGTCAATAGTGATGATAAGCCAACTATGAGCTTCTTACATGAAGCCATGGAGAGAGCAAAGATGCCTATTCAAGCAAATTGTTGATATTATGCCAAACATTGGAAGACCATTAACGGTGGTTGGGAGCATTAATTGCAGCATGACTTACATACTGTTGGTAAGTGGAGACTGATTTCTTGTTGACGTTCATTGTTGCATTAAAATTCTCCTTAATGCATTATTCACTTCAATTTTTGCATTTAAGAGGTTACTTTCTTAATCCACAATTTTGATATGAATCTTTGGATTGAAACATAACTGATGAAATTAGAGTAGCGTTGAAGATTGTTATTGAAAGACTAGCAAATGAAACTGGTAAGGCAATTAGGGCAACCAACCAACTAAATTAAAAAGTAGAGATCTTATATGGTGTCTTTTGTCTCCTTCAATTTAATATATGTCATTATTCATTCATAACAATTGAGAATTCTTTTTCTTCTTTAATGTTGTTAGATTGATATATATATATTGAAGGTATGAGAAGTTTTGGTACCACCATTGCATGAAGAGCTGTCACGCAGATGTATCCTGTTAGGGATTGTAAACTGTAAATGGTATATTATATTTTCATCATTCAAAAATTAAAAAATTAAATATTTAACCTTATTTTCTTTTATTTTCAGCTGAATGGTGATTGAATTATAGATAGAGTGCTCCAGCACTAAGAATGATTTGTAATTAAAGTCCTTAGTCAAACTACATCATTGTTAAACTGCAAAAGAAATTATAACACCTTTTTTTTTAATCCATACGAAAGTAAGAAACAAAATTACAATGGATAATTTGAGCAAATTGATTTACATCCACTATAACCTTAGGCTTTGGAGTCGAAATCGAAGAACAAGAGCATTTAAGGATCAACAAGATTACTTTTGTCCAATTAATTTAGACTTTATTTTTTTGACAGAAGATGATTTATTAGGTGAGTGATTAGAGGAGGTGGAAGAAACATTATTAAATCAAGATCCAAAGCTAGCGGAGATAGTTGAGGACTTGACTGGAAAGAAGTTTAAGCCAATGAAAGCCTCTAAAAGATTACAAGAGATTAATTTGACATAGCAATGGAATGGTTCCATGGTTAATCCTATAGAGGTAAGAGGAACGGAGGTGGGTGAGGAGAGTAAGTCGAGCATCTCTACATCTTCCTCATCAGCAGGGATTCCTCCTGACTCTCCTGGGAATGGTGCTTGGGATGGTGGTCACTATGGAGATGATGGGAATGGTGCTGGGGATGGTGGTTACTATGGAGATGATGAGCTAGTGATGTATGAGATAGTTGAGCATTTTCCTAGTGCTACAAATTTAGATCCCCATTGTGGTTATATAAGATATGTCTTACGGACTGAGAGAGAGATTGGCAGTAGCATCGGTTAAGGAGTGGGGGAAGGTACTTCTACGAGCACTGTTAGCCAACAACAGGCTATGTATAGATACAATCCTAATTCGTCACCTCAACTACCTCTAGTTCCACCTTCACTACCACAGTATGAGCAAGGGATGATCCAACGTGAGCCCCCACAAACTATTTTTATTCCTCATCAATTTTTTGAATTAAATTTGGGCCCCCAATCATTTCAATCTATTGAGGATAGCTTATCGTACTATGAAGGGATCTTCGTTCCTTAGCAACAATATCAATATAGCCAAGGGTATGTGAGAGCAGTGAAAGAGTTTCGATCAGATTATTATAGCCCATACCAAAGAAGAAGAAATGATGATGATGATGATCTCGAGCCCGGGCGACACTCCACTTGGAATTAAGGTGTGCATTTATTCTCTCCAATTGCTTTATGATTTATTTTACTATCATAATGTAATATGCTATATTAATGTTCATATTCTTGAATTTCACAACTTGCTTGATAATTTAATGATGGTTGATGAATGATGATTGATGAATTATGATAAGGGTATATACTATACAAGATACCAACACTATATAAAAATTACAAATAAGCTGTATTTTCTAAAATTTCTCACAATAGATAGTTCATAAGCCATAATTATGGTTCTTATAAAAAAATCACAATTTCAGACAAGACAATGATACAGGATGTCATAACTTAGATGGATTGATAATTTAATTTATACTTGTTACTAATGAAAAAAAAACATTTTTTTCTAACCTTTTCTAATATTTTGCATTTTTGGATATTTTTTCAATTTTTCTGGGTTAAAAAAAAAATTCACACTACTATGACCGTGACAGAAAGCGAATTGTAACCGATATCGATACCGTATTGGTTTTTGAGACCAATTGATATCACAACTGATACTATGATTTTCATCCTTAGTCAAGAAGTCTTCTTTGGCAGTGACTAAAATGGGATAAAAAAAACACAAATCCCAAGCCCCCTCTTCCTAGACTTGACTGAGATTGATCTTCTATAACAATTTTGTCTCTCCACACCAACAAGGTAAAGACATTGGACTCTCTTGTGATTTTTAGTTTTTGCAACAAATCAGAACTTGAGCCCCATGGCCTGTTTAGCACTGTTCACATGTTGTTCTGAATTTTGTGCTTAGATTAGTTTCTGCTGAGATCCAGTTGTGCCCAGACTATACTTTGTAGAACTTGTTTGGGAACATTATATTGAAATACTTTACAGAGAATATGCCATATAAAACTTGTTTGGTAACAATATAAATTTTTTTCCAGTGAGAGAAAACAAGTGAATCATAGGATCTAAAATGTAGGACTCAGCTTTTAATATTTGTGGCTCTATACTATTGTCATACATGGGACCCATCTCTAGAAGTTACAATGTGGTACCCATCTTTAAAAATTAGAACATGGGGCCCATATTTATAGGATTTATAAGGTAGGCCTACATTTATAGGAATTATAATTTGAGGCCACCTTTTTTCGAATGAAAATATGGGACCCATCTTTATAAATTACAACATGTCATACACATTTAAAAATTAAAATATGAGCCCACATCCATAGGGTTTATAATTTAGGTCTTCCTTTTGTGATCCTGACTACGTAACCTATATTTAGGAATTACAAAGTGGAGCCACACTTTTTGTGATTTTGTGCTTAGGACCTACAGTTAGAAATTACAATGTGATACTAACCTATAGAAATTATAATATATTATAATGTGGAGCCATTTTATTTGTTGATTGTGAACATGGGACCCAATTTAAAATTGTGACCATATAACCCACATTCAAAAATTAGAACATGGGGCCCACACTAAAAGGATTTATAATGTGGTTCCACCATTATAAGAAATTAAGAATTATAATAGGGGCCCATCTTTTGTTATCATGTGACTCACTTTAGAATTAGATAGTGGAGTCACTTTCTTCGAAAAAAAAAGCAAGAGATAAGTAGAAAATAACTTTGCCAGCAACTTGTTTCTTAAAAAAATAAAAAAAATTTTGAGTTTCTTATGCCAGCAAGTTAAGATTTTGAGATTCATTCAGTGAGACCAAAATTCAAAATAATAATTTACACGTACCAAACATCCTTTTCTCTAGCTTTATCTCATAGGAATATGTGAATATCCAAATGGCACAATACCAAATGCACCCCTAGATTCTCTATTTATTTATTTGAGTCCGGATCTCTTTCTTAATAAACACCTCCCTGCGAGATCTGATTCTCAATATTTTGTCTTATCTGGTGATGGTCAACTACAAATCTCTACGAGATCCAATCATTGTGGCACTTTTAGAAATTCAACCAACCTCTTCTCCGAGATCCAGATTTTCATATCACAACCGCATATTGTGCAGCACAACTCGAAACCCTAGGCTTAAAGAACTTGAGTACCCTCACTTTGAATTTGAGGATCTCAACCACACTCTTGAAGCCTTTATTAAACAACAGTATGACCACTATCAGGGGTGGACCTACATTCTAAACATGCCGGGAGTCGCTGCCTTCGATGAAATCCAAAAATCCTTGACAGAGCCAAAAGAGGCCTTAGTCGTTGCCCCAGTTATTAGAAAAGAATGCCCCACCCTAAAACGGACCCTCGGAAAGAAAATTTCCCCCTTTTTTCGACCGACTGCACAATATTTTTCTTGTCGCTAATTCTCATCTTTGTCGTCGGTCCCTTTGCTCCCTCTCGTGGTTACTCTCTCTTCAAATAACCTTCATCCTCCCATTCAGATCCTGCAAAATCCTACTCTAAACCTTAACCTAAAATGCAATCCCAAGCCCTGATTCAAATGTAGAAAGATTTTCATTCTGTATCAATTATCTGTTGGACATATGTGGTCCTCATGACCACATGTCTAATGTTTTTGGAGCCCACAGTTTGAGCCCCCTAATTTAAGATGCTTTCCCCTTTTGTTTTTTGGTTTTACTATATATAACTTGGATTCAATTTTAGTAAGCCCAATCAATTAAGATATCTTGGTTGACTAATCTTGAGGAATTAAGGAAACTAATCTTTAATGATTTCTTTGATGGGAAGAAATCTCTCTAGGATTTATCTATAAAAGTGGTTTTCCGGTCCTCTCTCTTAACCCACGAGATTTGAAAAGTACCCATCAACTCTCACGCATCTTGGAGTGGGTGATAAGAGAGATAGGAGAAAACCCGATTTGAGAATCAAGTTCTACTTATCATCAAGATCATGGCGCAAGGTACGCATTTATTTTCTTGAGATAATATATTGTTTTAATGCATCAATCTAGATCCTTAGGTTTGATGTTTTATTTCAAACCCTATTAGATCTAACAAATGGTATCAGAGCCAGTTCCTTTATTATTATTTTTGATTTATGCATTAAATAATTTTGTGCTTGATTGGATTATAATCAATTATATTATTCACGATGAGTATTAGGCCCTTTGTTACCATGTCTGCAACAAGCTCCGTACAATGTGCGCACATGGACTTGTCCTCGTGCACTGCACAAGATTTTGGAAAGACTCTGTTTTGTGCACTGTTCAAGATTTGCAGATGCACTGTTTTGGGCAGATGTACCGTGGTGATTCCATTAACCACGTTTATCTGGGAATAATGATCATGATATGTAGAGCCTTGTTTCCTGTCATTGGCAAGAATATCATCCTGAAATACGAACACATACTCACTTTGATTTTGTGAACATGCCAATGGGCCGTATGCAGTGATATGAACACAAACTGCTGAAATAAACGCAAAGTGGACATATTTGATAAATCTTTTAAGTTTGCTCCATGTGTCTCATGTAAACTCTCAAAGCCAGCAAGTGTTATAACTTTAATTTATCATGGCCCTGGTATTCAAGTTGATTCATCTACGAATAACTGCATGTTTTTAGATGGCAACTGGTCCACCCAATCAATTGGATGGAAACTGGGTTAGATATGCGTTTGGGTCAAATTTGAGTTCTTATTACACATTTTTTCAAGGAATAACATAATATCATGATTTTGGTAACATTGGTATTATACAATCAAAGTGGACAAAGTGCATGGTATCTAGTTCTGTGAAGAGCCAAGCCAAGTTGAGTTCAGCAGAACCCAATTTTTCCTGTGTCCTTCTATACAGAATATAACACCACTTATATTGGGAGGACCCGCATTTTTTTTGGCATAAACTGTTTGTGACTGACATGAAACCAGTATGCACGTATTCTGAACTTCATTATATATTTATTTCAAGATGAGATCCAAACTAAGATATTTTATTCTTGGAAGATATTGTGTGACTGTATATATAAGTAGCATGTATTTAAAACAGTGATTGGGTTACTATTTTTGTGCTCTAAGACATGTAAGCAAACCCAATATCAATCAAACTTGCTATTATTTAATGGCTTACAATCATATAAATGAGATACAGTTGACATTCTTCTGTCGGTTTGGAGTATGTTTTATTTATGCCTATTTTAAGTGATTTTTTTTTGGAAAAACTTTATTGATTATGTTGGGATTGTTCAATTTGCTTGCTATAATTTTCATTAGTTATTTTCTAATTTTTTTTAATTGCATTTTTTTGGAGGGTCTTCATTATTTATTAATGAGATTGGATTTTATGTCACATTTATCGGGTTTTACAATCTTTGGGTCATTTTATTTAAACCCATGCAAAGTGTCCATGAATATTCGGGATCCATAATAACTAGATATTTCATAATTGTATCTTTAATTCATGGACCTATTAAACTATCACAACATTTGATAATATGGATCAATTTTGGATATATCGTGGCCCAATATTTTTAGTATTCACCACCAGTGACATTATAACCAATCTAGATTAGACTCCTTCATGTCATTTATAAATGCTATTAAATTCAATTGATACCTATAGTTTTAAGTAGTGCGTTAGTCACCAAAGTGGCCCTATTATGAAAGAATTATAGGTATCACTTGAAAGTTAAGACCCCTAACACTATTTATTGTGTAAGGATAATAGCATTAGACTTGCGATCTTAAATTAGGAGAGTGAGAATTGGCCCAAAAGTTCGATTGCCACTCAAATAATTGTAAGACGGAATAAGATAACTTGATATATGTACCTAATTAGGAATGGTTCCTATACCCAAAGGTATAAAGCCTAGCGAATTGCGTTCATATTATCACGTTAGCCTTATGGATGAATAGTTTCATTCACGAGTAATCCTATTTGCATGTTATAGTCTCGACCCAAAGGAGGGACTTTGATGATGTACTGGATCACTCACCAGATTTGTTTCATTTATATAAAGAATCATTCTGGATTTTTGTTTTAGCGTGAACTCAAAGCATTTAAGTTAATTGAGCATTTTATTTTTCCCCTTTTATGTTTTCAGCATTGACCCCTGCTGCCTTGAATAGACATCTCTCAAACATACCAATGTTGAATGAATCAAACTTTACTGATTGGAAAGAAGAGCTTTTAATAACCTTGGGTTGCCTTAACTTGGACACTGCATTATTGGAACCCAAGCCCGCTGATCTTACTTAAGATAGCTCTCAAACTCAGAGAGCATACTATGAAAAATGGACCAAGGCCAATCGATTGAGTCTTATGATGATTAAAAGGTCCATTGCGAAAAATATTCGTGGGTCAATTCCTGATAATGAAAATGCTAAGGCCTATCTTGAATCAGTGGAGCAACAATTTCAAGCATCAGATAAGGCTTTGGCAGCTACTTTGATTGCTAAATTATCTTCTATGAAATATGATGGATTTAGCGGGATCAGGGAACATATTATGCATATGAGGGATATAGCGGCCCAACTCAATTCTCTTGAAATGACAATTTCTGATAATTATATAGTCCAAGTTATTTTGAATTCTTTGCCCCCTTTATTTGGTCCTTTCAAAATTTCATACAGCACCCAAAAGGACAAATGGACTATGAATGAGTTGGTTTCTATGTGTGTCCAAGAAGAAGGCAGACTTAGACAGGAAGGGCAGCTACAGAAAGTAAATCTTGTCTCTTACAACCCTTCAAATAAGAAAAAGTTTTCCAAGAGTAAGAAATACTTGAAGAAAAAAGACAAGAAATCTGCTCCGAGTGACCAAATCGGGAAGAAAGGCAGTGAACCAAGGTGTTTCTTCTGCCGTAAAAAAGGGACATCTCAAGAAAAACTGCTTGAAGAGACAAAAATGGTTTGAATCTAGAGGTATATATAAGTCCTTTGTTTGTTATGAAATAAATCTTTTAGATGTTCCTTCAAATACTTGGTGGATTGATTCTGGTGCCACTGTTCATGTGGCAAATTCTATGCAGGGCTTTCACTCAAGCTGGAGTCCAAATAATGAACAAAGAAATATTTTTATGGGGAATCGGTTGGAGGCAGAAGTGAAAGCGGTGGGGACTTGCAGACTGATTCTTGATTCTGGGTTCCAGTTAGACCTAAATACCACATTTTATGTTCCTACAATAAGTAGAAATCTAATTTCTTTATCTAGACTTGATTTAGAAGGTTATACCTTCTCTTTTGGACAAAGTACTTTGAGTATTTATAAAAATCAAGTTTTAGTTGGTGGTGGTATTTTATATGATGGTCTATATAAGTTGAATCTGGATTCACATTTTGCTAGTTCTTTACTTACCATGCATGAGAATAATTTCATGAATGTTGGTATTAAGAGAGGAATTTTTGCTAAAAACTCCTCGAGCTTGTAGCATAAAAGACTTGGACACATCTCCCTTGAGAGATTAAAAGGATTAGTAAATGACGGGGTATTGAGAGCTTTAGATTTTACTGATTTTGGTATTTGTATAAACTGCATTAAAGGCAAGCAGACGAACACTATCAATAAAAACAAGGCCACAAGACGTTTAGAGCCACTTGAATTAATCCATACAGATATTTGTGGTTACTTTCCCACACCATGTTATAGTGGTCAAAAATACTTTATCACCTTTATTGATGATTTCACTAGATATGGTTATGTCTATCTGTTATATGAGAAATCTGAATCTCTGAAAGCCTTTGAAACTTATAAGGCTGAAGTGGAAAATCAATTAGACAGGAAAATAAAGGTTGTGAAATCTGATAGAGGCGGAGAGTATTATGGGAGGTATGATGAAACGGGTCAAAATCCTGGCCCATTTGCTAAATTTCTTGAAAATCATGGTATTCGTGCTGAATATACGTTGCCTGGATCTCCGCATCAGAATGGTGTGGCTGAAAGACGTAATAAAACGCTCATGGAAATGGTACGGAGTATGTTAAGTAATTCTACTTTGCCTGACTCTA
Source organism: Sextonia rubra (assembly GCA_037013555.1). Taxonomy (NCBI): domain Eukaryota; kingdom Viridiplantae; phylum Streptophyta; class Magnoliopsida; order Laurales; family Lauraceae; genus Sextonia; species Sextonia rubra. The sequence goes on from JASUAD010000001.1 coordinate 76,494,165, forward strand.
TGTGGGGAGAAGCCCTAAAAACAGCTGCATATATCCTAAATAGTGTACCCACTAAGGCTGTTCCCAAAACTCCTTATGAGTTATGGACAGGTAAGAAGCCAAGTTTAGGACATTTGCATGTTTGGGGTTGTCCAACGGAAGCTAGAATTTATAACCCACAAGAGAAGAAATTGGACCCTAGGACTATCAGTGGGTATTTTATTAGATACCCAAAAAGGTCCAAAGGCTTTAGATTTTATTGCCCTACTCATACCACAAAAGTTGTTGAAACTGGAAATGCCAGATTCATAGAAAGTGATGACATTAATGGGAGCACTGCACCACGAAACGTGGTATTTGAAGAACATCGGATACCTGTACATGCACCGATGGAAACGGTTAGAGTTGTTATTCCAAATGACTTCATTCAGAATGATACGATGGAAATACAACCTACCATATCAGAAGCGCCACTAGATGAGAATGTCATTCACAATGATGTGATTGAAGATATCAATCATCTGAATTAAGATTTAGCAGAGGCACAACTTTTAAGAAGAACCCAAAGATCTAAGAGGTCTGCTATATCGGATGATTATATTGTTTATCTTCAAGAATCTGATTTCGATATAGGTGTCCAAGAAGATCCGGTAACATATTCACAAGCCATTAAAAGTGATGATTTGAATAAATGGATCGATGCCATGCAAGAGGAGTTAAAATCCATGTATGTAAATAAAGTCTGGGATCTCGTCGAATTACCTCAAGGGTCTGTAGCTATTGGATGCAAATGGATCTTTAAGACCAAACGAGACCAAAAGGGCAAAATCGAACGATTTAAGGCTAGACTTGTAGCTAAGGGATTTACTCAAAGGGAAAATATTGATTATAAAGAGACCTTTTCACCAGTTTCTTCAAAGGACTCTTTTCGAATCATAATGGCATTTGTAGCTCATTTTAATCTAAAGTTACATCAAACGGATGTGAAAACAGCATTCTTAAATGGAAATTTAGCTGAAGAGGTATATATGAAACAACCAGAAGCTTTTAGGAAAAAGGCAAAAAGAATCTAGTTTGTAGATTAAAGAAATTTATTTATGGGCTTAAACAAGCTTCAAGGCAATGGTATATTAAGTTCAATGATATCATTACTTCCTTCGGGTTTAAGGAAAATATTGTTGATCAATGTATATACCTGAAGATCAGTGGGAGCAAGTTTATTATTTTAGTTCTGTATGTAGATGACATTCTACTTGCTAGTAATCATCTAGGCCTATTGTGTGCAACAAAGGAATACCTCACAAAGAATTTTGAAATGAAAGATATGGGCGAATCATCCTTTGTACTTGGAATCGAGATTTTCAGAGATAGGTCCCGAGGTGTACTAGGATTATCACAGAAAGCTTATATTAATAGAATTCTTGAAAGATTCAATATGCAGAACTGTTCTGGAGGTAAAGCACCTATATCAAGAGGTGATCGATTCTCCAAAGATCAATGTCCCAAAAATGACCTCGAGAGGAATCAGATGCGGGACATCCCATTTGCTTCAATCGTAGGAAGTCTCCTGTATGCTCAGACTTGTACACGTCCACATATCAGTTTTGCAATTTGCATGCTAGGTAGATATCAGTCTAACCGTGGCATGACTCATTAGAAGGCAACAAAGAAAGTCATGCGATATTTACAAGGGACTAAAGAACATATGCTCACTTATAGCAAATCTAATCACTTGGAAGTGATTGGATATTCAGATTCAAATTTTGCTGGGTGCCTTGACACAAGGAGATCTACATCAAGATACATTTTTCTCCTTGCTGGTGGGGTTGTTTCATGGAAAAGCATTAAACAAACTACAACTGCTTCTTCTACATTTCAAGCTGAATTTGTGGCATACTTTGAGGCCACTAATCAAGCTGTATGGATACGAAATTTCATTTCAGGGGTTCAGATTATGGACTCCATTTCTAAGCCGCTGAAAATTTATTGTGATAACATGTCAGCCATTTGTTTCTCTAATAACGACAAGAGTTCAAGCGCTGCAAAGCACTTTCAGATTAAATATCTTGCTGTTAAAGAAAAGGTTCGGGATAATATTGTGTCTATAGAGCAAATCAATACAAAGCTCATGATTGCAGATCCTATGACTAAAGCGTTACCGGCAGAGGCCTATAATGATCATGTTAGAGAAATGGGTCTCATTGTGTTACCTTAATGTATGTGGTTGAAAGGATTTCTGCTTATTTATTTGACACTTTAATTAGCTGATAAATTTTCATTAATGATAAATTTGTTCTCTTGCTTATTTTGTGTGCACCATTTATTAATTATTGAAGAGCAAGATAAATTTCATTTGGACCATTAACTAGGAATTTTTTGTACACTCCTATTATTTTCCTTGATTTATGACTTGATTAAATGACATTATTAATGTTGTGGTACATGGAAGGAATTATGTCATCTATTTGATGTTTGACCGCCATGATCCGCATTATTGATTTCATTTAATTACAGTATATCAGAATTAGCATAAACAAGATTGACTGGGCTATTTTTCCAAATGAGTGGCCACTCGTCGGGATTTTAAAATTTAGTCGAATCCAAGTTTAGTTATAAACAATATATAAATTTTTGAAAATTGCAAAACTAACTTCAGATATAAGTGACTCAATCATACCTGGGGTCTTTTTCTTAGACAGATATTCTGGACAATTCCTCTTCCAATGTCCTGTCTTACCACAATGGAAACACTTTCCTTTTGTCCCTGAACCCTTAGCTTTGGCCACGCTACCAGTTGGACCATTCTCCACCTTAGGACCCTTTGGAACTGATTTCTTTTTGCCTTTCCGCCCTTTGCCTTTCGGCTTGGACTTGGCATCTGGCTTTTCTGTCATTAAGGCAGTTGGTTTCTTCTTCATAATCCCTTCAGTTGCTACCAACTGACTAGATAGCTCAGCCAGAGTCAGATGCATTTTATTCATATTCTAATTGACCTTGAAATTGTTGAATGACTCTGGTAGTGACTCAAGGATTATGTCAATCTGTGATTTTGCATCAATCGCAGCTCCCAGTACATCTAACTCATTTAATGAGTTCATCATCTTCAACATGTGTTCCTATACTGATGTACCTTCAGCCATCTTGGTGCTAATGAGCACCCTCATGGCTGCCTGCCTAACAGGTCTGCCTTCTTCTACAAACATCTCCTTTAAGTTCGATATCATATCATATGCAGTCTTATAAGATTGATGTTGGTGTTGCAGCACACTAGACATGGATGCCAGAATGTAACATCGAGCCATCTCATCGTCTTTGGCCCATTTGGTGTAAAGGTCCTTTTCTACTTTTGATGCATCTAGGCCAGGCTCTTCAAGGGGGTTTTTGGTAAGGACATTTATATCCTGAAGCTGTCAAGACAATATCCAGATTCCGTTTCCAGTCTACATAGTTGGATCCCACCAACTTATTCTGGTTGAGGATGGTCGCAAGTGGATTGAAAGTATTCGAATTCATGCTTGTAATACTGTAGCACATAACCATACATTCAATTAATGAATTTAAATGACATTAGGGTTTAGTATTCTACCAAATTTATGTGGGAATCCTCATAACCACAAAATTCAGAATACATCGGAATCCCAATCCTGCGGGGTATGCTTCCTTGGGGAGTGCGAATACCTCCTAGACTGGTGCGGATCAAAGTTGGTCAAAATTGGGATTAAGACTAACTATCCATGATCCCCTTCATTCATTACTATCTAGGTATCTCATACCAAATAATGTATGACTCCCGATTAGCTTTGGTTTCTAAAATACATGAGGTAAATCCTTGGGGATACTACATCATTATTTTAGTTAAGTGTGACCCACCAACTAGCATTGCATGACAACCGTTGCAGGTAGCTCCTCCTTGGGGAGTGGGCTCCCACCCCGTCTCATCAACACTATCCATAGGAGATCTATATCCAGTATCCAGATAAATACAAGCCCTCCGTGGGGAATGGCCATTCTCAAAATGGCGCAAGGCTAATACTTTCCTTACAATGGACCTATGGTGGAAAACCATGGGGATTTGTATATATATAAATGCCCTGCTCCCACTTAATATTTTAGAGTTGAGGATTTCCTTATAGGTGTAAATTCATCTCATGATACGACCAATGATTGGTTCCAAGTCAAGTTATTTTAAGGAAAGTCCAGTTTCTAAAATTAGTGTTACCAATAGATCCATCTCATGGGCCCACCAACTCTAATTAGAACTCTTTCCAAAAATTAATTTGATTTGACCAATTTTGGAATTTGCTATGTTTGGATCAGATATGGAAATATTCTAAAATAAGCATTCATCCATAAATAGAAAGTGCTATAATAAAAGACTAGTCCTCTCCTCCACATGGCCCAGGCGGAAAAGACTTCTTGGACTTCTAGATTTTCCAAAACTTTGGGATTCTTCAAACTCTTTGGGCATCTCCAAAACAGCTTTTGGTAATCTTTAAACTCTCTAATTAGGAGTCCTTTTTCTCTTTCCTTCTTTGTTTCGGACATCTCCAGAATTTACAACTTTTAAAGAATACATAAATTCCTATGTCTCTATAATGAGACTTACATGGTAATCTAATCATGGAAATAAAAGGGCTATAGGGAAATTCACCATGCCTTGCCCTTTCATGGGAAACCAAGGAAACCATGATGCCCTTTACACTTAGCCACAAATAAATCAATAAGTAAAAGGAAAGAAAAAACATGTGGGCCATATGGAGAGGACATTATCACCTGCAAGTTAGTATCTCATACAACAAAGCATCTCACAAAACCAGGTTGCCAAACCACAATGGAAAAACAAGATGCCAATAGTTTGCCACCACTATATAAGATCCCCTACGCAGCGGGGGTTCGGGGGCAGGGCCCCCGGCGGGGGTCGGGCCCCCGGCGGGGGTCGAGCTGCCCGGTCAGCTCGCGGGGCTCCAAGAGGCAGCGCCCCCGAAAAAGAAAAACAACAACTCAGACCAAGAACAAAATGATTCTGCTTGGGTTCGGCTAGCCGACCTGGTCCCTACGGTTAGCCAACGGACCTCTACAGCCATAATGGTCTGTTTAACTAACCAACCTGACGAACCCAGAAATTTGGGTCCTTTTTTTTTCAGATTCAACTCCTGCTGTCCCCGATCACTTCTAATGATCTCAGTATGCTTCTAATGGCATCTTTCCATCCTCCTACCATGATTAAAACCTTTTGTGACTTTCCAAACATGGATCTATTACAAAAGCAATCAAACCCAATAAACACTGATCCTTTCATAGCCCTTGCTCTATCCTCTTCACATCTCATGTAAAGACTAGAACAAGATTACTGATCTAACATGATTAGAGATGAGGTATGTCTTTGATACCAATTGTTGGAAGTAGGTGGGTCTCGTGGATAGATTTTCAAAACTTTTGACCCACTTGACACATGGATCAACTATCCATAAGACCAAAAACCCAATACCAGGATGCATTACCCTCAATCTCATGACCATGTACAGTAAATATTCTATCTAAAAGATAGAATCAAATAGCACTAAATATCCACAATAATCTATGACATGAAAGAAGTAGATCATACCTTTGGAGATCCACAGTGCTTTAATGGAGAAGTTGCGACTCTACTTGATGATGAGAATCTTCAACACCTCTTAGTCTACAACATTTACACATTTAGGGTTGTCCAGCACACGTGCTCAAGGTTAAGACAGATAAGTTGGAAACGAAGTCAGAAGTATGCACTTTTGTAAGATATCCTAAAGGAACTAAAGGTTGGTTATTCTATAATCCCAGAGAGCAGAAAGTGTTGGTCAGCACCAATGCAATTTTTTCTGGAGGAAGATTATATGATGGACCAAAAATCCTTAGAAAAGGTGATCTTGGAAGAGATTCAGGAGCAATCAATTCCAAATCCAAGTATGACCGGACTTGAGGAAGAACCGCTCTTACCAGACCTAGTAGTTACACCAGTACCTCGTCGTAGTGGGAGGATTGTCAGACCCCCTGACAGGTTCTCATTCTTGGGAGAGTCTTATGAAGCAATCCCAAAAGAGCCGGAACAAGATCCCTCTAACTATGATGAAACAATCAATGACTTAGACTCAGGACGCTGGCAAGATGCTATGAAAGCTGGGATGGAGTCTATGTACTCAAATCAGGTCTGGACACTTGTGGACTTGCCCGCCAATATTAAACCTATTGGATGCAAGTGGGTCTACAAGAGAAAAAAAGGACTAGATGGAAGAGTGGAGACCTATAAGGCTAGGCTTGTTGCGAAAGGATATACTCAGAAAGAGGGGATCGATTATGAGGAAACCTTTTCGCCAGTAGCAATGCTCAAATCCATCCGGATACTCTTATCCATTGCGGCTCATCTCGATTACGAGATTTGGCAAATGGATGTCAAGATGGCGTTTCTCAACGGCCATCTTGAGGAAGACATCTATATGGAGCAACCAGACGGTTTTGTAGCTAAAAACCAGGAGCAAAAAGTTTGCAAGCTGCAAAAGTCTATTTATGGACTGAAGCAAGCATCCCGAAGCTGGAATATCCGTTTTGACCAGGCAATCAAGTCATTTGGTTTTTGTCAAAATCTGGATGAGTCATGTGTGTACATGAAAAGTGAAGGTGACATGGTAGTTTTTCTGGTTTTATATGTCGATGACATCCTTTTCCTCGGGAAAGACATAGGAATGTTGTCAACGGTAAAAGTTTGGTTAGCCAAGACTTTTGATATGAAGGACTTAGGAGAAGCTAGTTACATCCTAGGGATCAAACTCTATCGAGACCGGAAAAATAGGATGATTGGCTTATCCCAAGCTGCATACATAAATAAGGTGCTAGTACGGTTTGCAATGCAAGACTCCAAGAAGGGTATCACACCTTTCAGGCATGGAGTGCACCTTTCCAAGGATCATTGTCCTAAGACACCCGAGGAAAAGGAGCAAATGAAGTCGATACCATACGCTTCGGCTGTTGGTAGCCTCATGTATGCTATGTTATGTACTAGACCAGATATCTGTTATGTAGTGGGCCTAGTCAGCAGATATCAATCTAATCCAGGACCTGAACATTGGATTGCTGTAAAATGTATTCTCAAATACTTGAGAAGGACTAGAGATTACATGTTGATTTATAGCAGTGATGAGTTGATTCCAGTCGGATACACAGATTCTGACTTTATGTCAGATAAGGATTCTAGGAAATCCACCTCTGGTTATGTATTTATGCTTGGAGGCAGAGCTATTAGCTGGAGGAGTATAAAACAAGAATGTACCGCTGATTCAACCTCGGAGGCTGAATATGTAGCAGCTTGCAAAGCAGCTAAGGAAGCAGTATGGCTTAAAAGATTCCTTTTGGAACTTAGGGTGGTACCTTTGGCATGACAGCCACTCACAGTTTACTGTGACAACAGCGGAGCAGTCGCTCAGTCAAAGGAACCCAGAAGCCATAAAAGCCAAAAGCATGTACAGAGGAAGTATCACTTAGTCAGAGAGATTGTGTAGAGAGGTGATATTGCTATTACCAAGATAGCCTCTGCGGACAATTTGGCAGATCCCTTTACTAAGCCTTTGACTACCAAAGTCTTTGAGCAGCATGTAGAAGGGATGGGCATGAGAAGCAACCCTAACTGGCATTGAGCCCAAGAAGGAGAGAGAAACTCATGCAACTCTTGCACGAATAGGGTTTTGGGCATGAGAGAGAGTCTTATTGGACGTCCAAGAGATTTTATAGACTTTCAAATCTCTCCCTTGTCTAATTGAAATAGAAGTCTTACTTCCAAAGCAATTAGCAACTTTCTCATTTCTAAACTCTTCTTTCTAGAGTTCAAGTCGGATTAGTATTTTCAAATATCTTGGGCTAGCGTGGGGACCACTAGGGATTCCATAGAAAGCTGGCTCCAACTGGAACACCGCGACCCCACATCTCATGTGTAATCCGGGCCCACTGTTAATTGCAAATAACACCACTATATAAATGCAATTGCACTCCAGTCTTAGAAATAAATTACAATGAAGACCCTAAACTTCCCAATTACCACAAGTAGGCCCCTTTATCAATATCCGTGGACCAATTGGAATAAATCTGTCTCTTCCAATCTAAGTTCCACATCTTATTATCCTTGAGCCCCAATTAATCACAGTAATCATCAGTACCATCCAATTAACTCTTAATTGAGATGGGTACGCACTTACTAATGACAAATCCATTAATTGGCACAAGGGGATAATAGAGATAGATTCCATCTTGATCATTCAATGTTCCCACAGTTCTACTACCACATACCCAAGACACCGAGGTGTTAACCTATAATCGGCCTCACTCATTGGTGACTCAAAGCAAATGAAAAGATAGAAACTTGAGTTAATCAATGTCTCAGGATTGAGAGCCTATTGCTAGGGAATTATGAGAGCATACCTTATTATTGAGACAGAATTCCATGAGGTGCATCTCATGGTCCTTCAATACATCCAATGTACTAACACCGTAATTTAGAATCTTACATTCTGATGATCGAGACAAATCACACTATCTCACAGTGATCAAAGTGCTGCAACCTTATCAAATGAGATGCCCAATGTGAAGCTATTTAAGTATAAGATTTGTGACATATATCTCCCGCGTGTGGATCTCATCCATGCACATATATCACATCTACTATACTAATGGGACCCGGCTCAACTCATGAACCATTATGTCATATATATTGGTCATGTGCATAAAGTAGTAAAATAATATTCATCTCATGAAAGTAAAGCATGATTTTATTAATAAATAAAGAAATTAATCAACTTATTACATCAACTGATGGATTGAGTCCACAAAATTTTTTAAAATTTATATATATTATAATACAAGGTGGATTGTTTTATATGGTCGTCATGACCAAGTGGGAGATCACATATGTGTGGTCATTCAGCCCAAGTGGGAGATTGTTGGACATATGTGGTCCTCATGACCACATGTCTAATGTTTTTGGGGCCCACAGTTTGAGCCCACTAATTTAAGATGCTTTCCCATTTTGTTTTTTGGTTTTACTATATATAACTTGGATTCAATTTTAGTAAGCCCAATCAATTAAGATATCTTGGTTGACTAATCTTGAGGAATTAAGGAAACTTTTCTTTAATGATTTCTTTGATGGGAAGAAATCTCTCTAGGGTTTATCTATAAAAGTGGTTTTCCGGTTCTCTCTCTTAACCCACGAGATCTGAAAAGTACCCATCAACTCTCACACATCTTGGAGTGGGTGATAAGGGAGATAGAAGAAAACCCGATTTGATAATCAAGTTCTACTTATCATCAAGATCATGGTGCAAGGTACGCATTTATTTTCTTGAGATAATATATTGTTTTAATGCATTAATCTAGATCCTTAGGTTTGATGTTTTATTTCAAACCCTATTGATCTAACATTTTCTAGTCATATGTTAGTTAAAAACATGAGCACGATTTTCTCGGACGATGCACAATGACCCAATAGTGAAAACTTGTATGATAAGGAAACCTATTGGGTGGTGAGTACTGAAAGATGCACAATCAGGGAAAGGGAACTTCCTAAATGAATAAAAGAACTTATTTCAACTGTGTTTGTGGCGTACTTTGGTATAATGAAACCTGCTCAAATCGCATGGACATAAAATCAATATAAGTTCGGAACATGCACAAACTTCATTAGTTTGAGTGATACAACATATAAACTTGTTTATATGTGAAATATACTAGTTTGTCTTACTCAATTATTTTTAAAGTGCATGGAACTTCTATGGGTTTGATATGACAAGAGCAAGTTTAAGGCTATCTAATTGACTACATCTAAAAGTTCCCTACAATTAACAAGGCTTCCATAGATATCCTTATTAACAAACATAAGTTCAAGTGTATGACCATTGTTCAATTTGAAATTTGTGAGGTGGTCATATCCATGTAAAATATCAACCCCACCGGATGATAATGTTTTTGCCTTCTTTTGAATGACAAGTCTATAGAATTTCTCTTTAGTAGTTAGCCTTTATTTATGCGGTAGGCAATAGGATTGAAAAGAAAAATTATAAAGGACCAAAACCCAAATTATTAAGATCATGAGTTCACATCAGTTAAACTTGGTTTGGCTGATGTAGGCTAGGTTTAAACCACTTTGTGCTCGAAATTAGGTCCAGAAAGACCGGTGGTGTCTACCTGTTGGACTTGTCCATTGGGTTCGATCCAAGTAATGATAGCCAATAATAGAAGTGTTGGATCGTGGGGGCTTAATGGGCCCCACACGTTTTTTGCTCATAAGCCACCATAGTTATTTCATTGATTTTGTTTGCCCCAATCACATGCTTTGCTCATGCATTTAGTATAATCGGAGAGCCATTTCCCCAACTTTGTAGGATAAATCAAATCTATTAGAGTATTATAATATGGGGATTAAGATCCAAGGAAAGATAAGAAAAAACCAATGAGAAGGGAGATTTGGACGAACCCATTTACCGACGATCACCACCCTTGGGGCGTCCTCTCCGATTGTGTACTTGTAGGATTATCATTTGTATTAGAGCTACTGTTGATTTTCACAGCGCTACTCTGCTGCCCCTTATTCTTCATTTTCTTTTCATCTCTTGTGCAGAAGAGGCGTTCCTCGATTATAAAAAAAGCCATCAGGCAAAGGAAATCTCTATGCAGGGCACGTGTTGACATGATCCCACTCCTTTTTAAGTACCTTAACTCATTAGGTGAGGTGGAGAGCTTGAGAAAAAGCATCCTTCGAAATTATTTTTTAAATGGTTTTAAAGCAGCTGAATGCATCAAGTGGAGTGTTGGGTTCAGTCATCAAAAAGTAAACTCTATCTATATTCATCTAATCCTCACGTGATATCATATGTTCTTTCATCACAGGACAATACAAAAGACATCTGTATTTTGGTGATCACTGTTGAGCGGCTATTCTCCGCTCTTAGCTGTTCTCTTCAGTATAGTTAGATCAGAAACCACCATTTAGTTTTTGCGCTTTTCTCATCAAGATGAGAATTCCACACAAATCAGCTAAGAGAATTCTCGAATAACGGTCGGTCATCTAAACTTATTTACTTTATTTTTTTTAAATTCATTTATTTTAATGGGAAGTAGGATAGTGAGTGCTGAATTAAGTAAAATCGAAAAGTTAAATGGCATAAAATTTTAACTCGACAACCTAGAATTAGGCATGTCTCATTCTAAGATAAAGTTAACTACACCATTGAAACTCCTATGGCTGATGATGTTGGCCCTAATTCTAATGCTACAAACAAAAGAATGTATAAAAATTTTCTTGATGATGATAAGCTTGCAAGAGATGACATGTTAACTTTTATGCAACCAGATATTGAAAATATTTTGAAGCATATAAGATAGCAAACGAAATGTTTGATGCTATCTCTGCAACTTTTTCAAGCTCGTCAAAAACCTATGTACAAATGATGATTGAAAATACAATTCTAGTAAGATGTTGGAATTTGAATTTGTAGTTGACCATCTAACTCAATATAGTTGGGATAAAGCTTTGATGATGATAATGATGATGAGTTGGCCATATAAATAAAGTGATAGTAATTGCAAAAGATCTTGCAACTCTAGGGAATCCAATTCTTGGAAGAATAAAAGTTTCCACAACTTTAACCAGTTTGCCTTATTATTGGAAATTAGTAGTCATTTTTTTAAACATGTCTGTAACTTGTGTTACCATGGAAAATCTTCCAATACTTTTAACTTTAGAAGCTTGTCATGCCCCGGTACCTTTAGAAGCTAATTAGCACATTACCCAAGGCATGGGCACACGTCCCGTAGGGATTTCAGCAAAATTCTCAAGTAAATTTTATCCTCACTAGGGAGTTCCCATAGGATTCAAGTGCGAGGAAACAACTTGCAAGTGTATTTGAAATTGCAGAAGCCCGTGTAACTCGTAATTAAATGATCATTCAACACATAATTGGACATTCATGTATATAAAATGGGATGGAATAAATGCATAATCATATCCAGCTGGATTACGATAAGTTAAGTACGGTTAACAACATGTCTTAAGATAATCAACAAGTTTCATAAAAGGCTTTACAAAAAGATTAATTACAAAAAGTAGACAAGGCCATCTAGGCCTCGAAACATGTGATACGATCCCTTCATAAGTAGATGTCTAGAACACGTCATCTATAATCAATTCAACTATTTGTTGAGGTTCAACCGCCTCAACTTCCTTGAGATTGGCAATGGGGTTATCACCTATAACACAAAAAGCAACACAATGAGACACAATGGTCCAACAATTATAATAACCATAAAGCTTGAATAAATGATATCAAATGAGTAAATAAGGTGGAATAGATCATAAGAAGTCACGAAAGCTAAAACATGGCATATCAAGCATAGAATAAGCATGCTCAATGGAATCATGATAACGAAACTGAAAAAATGTGCTAGGTGGCAATCCACATGTTATATATTCTCCTGCATTGGCTGAAACCCATGGCACAATGAAAGTAAGTGTGTGTACTTAACAAGATGGTACCACTAGAATGCTGACAGGCCCATGTCCCTTCCTCGTGGACTTGGAGTTCTAGACAACTCCCATACATAACTAGATTGTAGCTAGGAACAAGAATATTGAAACCATACTCAGTCTCATCAGGTTTTATTACGGTTAAAGTTGAGCGGTGCCGTTGTATTCGGGTCATGTACAACAAGGAATTCATGAAAACATGTATCGTGCTAGCATATTGGAATATCTATCATAATCACACCAAACATATGCCTTGAGCATGTAAGACAGGGATACATAATAGCCATGTGGAATCATAAGCAATTGGAAAATTAATATACCAAAAATTGCCATAATCAACAATGATTGACTACAATAAACTAGCATGTTGTCATAGGAACATGATTATAATCATGTGGAGGGCATAAGTATTTCATATCAACATGAATGAAAGAAGATCAGATGGAATCAATGTAATTCCAAGCCAATCCAAGGTCCAAGATACATTCCTTAGGGCAATTTTCCTTGCCGGCATAGTACTAAGGTCATAGGTGCCCTTGTTTTACTAAATTTTGTGTTACCATGAGCAAATGGACTAAATTTTTTGTTACTATGTGTAAATGGACACCATTGCCTTAGCCAACACACGAGTCACTTGACTGCGAGTGGACATGTTTCTACATATGAACATTGTCAGCTCATCCAATACCCATGTCAGTTTTTAACAATTGGTCATTGCTTCGAGGTTTCAAGAATCCCAATTCTAAGGCCCAACTAAGTCTCATACTAGCCTAGGTCACTTAAGTTTTGAGGCATTCCTCAGCCTACCGAACCCCCGTTCTTAGCTAGCTGAAGACCAAATTGTGTTCATGGGTTAGAACTGTACTTCAGTGTGCTTCGGCGGGCTCCAGGTAAGTTGCTTAGCTAGCCATGTAATCTGTCAGCTAGCTGATGAACAACTTAGAAAAAGGCATGCTTCTAGAAAAACCGTAAAGGCTTACCAAAGTAGAACTCCTTAGCATGCAGAGGGCTCCAAAAATTCTGAAGCTGGAGCTCATTTCTACGTACATTCACATCCCCACTTAGAGTATACATCCAAGAATGTATTACACCTGAATTACAGGATACATATCTGACATCAAAGCCAAACTAAAAATTATACACGCCTCCTCAAGATTAAGCTGAAATGGGCATCTAATTTATAAAGCATTCATTAATAAATTCAAGAATCAATGGCATCATCACACGCACAAGGTTATGGTTAATCCACATGCCTTATCTTCTTCCTCAATGCTTAAAATCACTAAATGGCACTTCCCTACTCACATGGAAACTCACTTGTGTAGAGGTTCCCCAATTCCAAGCTCATGTAATGACCTAACATAGTAAAAATAGAAAATGGGGTTTAAATGTGATGCATGCAGCTCAACTGCCTCCTTCTATCTCACTTTGTAAGGTGCCAGGCCTTAGTACTGAGGGGCAAGTTGGCTAGTTAGGATCAGGTTGGGTTAGTTAGAGGTATATTTAGTAGGGAATTTTAGAAATTAGAACAATCTCATGCACTTCATATCACTGTGGGAACCATCGGGGTTGGGTGGCTCAAATCTGTTTTGGACCCTTTGCTGTAGCCCATTGAACTATTATGTTTAGGCCCAAAAGCCCTTTCTTGATATTACCTAAAACTCACTTAATTAGTAGCAAGCCATTTTTCATAATTCAGGCAGACTCCTACAAAAACCCTTTTATCTAGGTGTTTTTCAAACATTTCACTCTTTTTCCCTTCCACATCTCTATAAACCTGCCCTTTTCATTCTTCCCCTCTATAACCACAACCATAGCAAATCTCATGAGCATCCAAGGCTTCCAAAATCAGAAGGCTCCCTCACCATCATCTCCTTCATCTCCCCTCTCTTCTACACCCATCACAGGTAAGTCTTTCTACACCAACCCTCATGTAGGTTTTTTGTCTTGTTTGTTGGTCGTGCAATCATTTGGAGTTAGGTATGTTCTTTGATTTGTAAGAGGTGATCTGGGTTGGTGGCTTTCCTTTGGTGTGTGTATTTGTGGATTTGGAACAAAGCCTAAGCCCTCTACGGAAGGGATTGTTGGTGAAAGGCTCAAGAGGCAAGTAGATAGTTATAGATGATGATTATTATGTGTTTGGATTTGAAATCTCATTAATCTCCGTTATATAATAATCTCCAAGTAATTATATGCATTGGTAATGGGGAATATGGCTTTTAATTGGTTATTGGGATTCTAACGATAGGTTTTGAAGATTAAATTTCCATCTCAAATGGGGCTAATCTAGGAGATTAGCATGGATTTTATACTTAGAAATTGGGTATTGTCACAACCTAGGCCCGAGAATCCGTGGATTAGGGTAACTCTTGGTGCGTGACACATGTACTCCCATGAAATTCACACCCCGACCATTGTCAAGGCAGAATTACACAAGGGATATTCACATTTTAACATGCATGAGGAACACTAACGGGCATCTATCCGAGTATATAACATGTGGAAGCTTGTTAATATCACGTATGATTTTCAATTTTTCAATAACATTTAATGGTATCATGTATCACATGATCATTCCACAACTAGATATATAAAAAAACTATCAGTAACCTATACAATCCTATTATGGACATGTATGAAACCTGTAAGCAGCTATATGTGAAAATGGACTTCTATATGGGTCCAGCAAAAGTATAAGAACACTATGAACATAAATGAACATTATACAAGTCTAAGTCTAGTTATATAAAATGGATAAGTCCCAAAACTCAAAATATAGATCCCTGGATATCATCATGACACTTTTCAGTTAGTGGGCAGTTAGAGGGCCTTTGCCGTCCACTCATCTAGGCCTAAAGGAACTGGTGCGGTCTCCTTTGTTGCCTCCTCGGCCTTGATGTGACTAGAGTCAAGATCTGAGCTTATAACCTCAAACAAATATATATGAATAAGATTATTTAGTAAAGCATAAGCATGATTAAAGTAATACAAGCTATGTTTAGTAGAATTAGAAACATGATAACTAAAAGAGGTCAATTATAGTCTACTAGGCAATATTGTGCAAAGATTAAATCATGCTATACAGATCAATAATGGAAACACAATCAAATCGGCTACTACATATTGCTATATCCTCCCGGCAGGGATCCTGTGTTGGGTATACCTGTGCCTGTGCCCTGTACACATGGGTCCTTAGTTTCTAGGCTCTGGTGTCCCAAATACCAACTACAGTGACAATCAATAAATCTCTCCTTATTTGACCACATCGAGTCTTATAAGTGCGAAGCTAAGTAGAGCAAGACAAATTCGAATCAATCAACATCAATTGAGTAAGATGGTTTCAATCTAATTTAGTCATGATTCATTCCAGTCTAATTTAGTCAATCTTACTCAATGTGAAATACAAATTCAATATCAATGAAATAATGGTAAAACCAATCAATTTAGTATCATTAAGACAATGATTCACTATCAAATAACAATAGTGAAGTTTATCAATTCGGTATCATCGTAATAATGATTCAGTACAATTTAAGAGGCTAATGTTTGAATTTACAGTATGCAGTGCAGAATAATTTAGGGAGTGAAGGAAGTTTACTAACCAGCTCTAAACTAATCACCTGTAGCCTCTAATTGTCCATTTTGATGTAGTTTTATGTTATTTGATACACCATTATCTATGCTTGGTGTTATAGTATATAAAACATGCATCAAACTCCCCTAAACTAACACCCATTGTTAAGTGCTCGATGTAGGATAATACTTAATTAAATCATAGCCAAGACTAATACATATTTCATTACCGTTAGGCCATTTGTCTAGGTTTGTAAGTTCTGAACTACGGCACTATTGAGTCTTTTATAACACTATAATGCTAAGGTTTGTAGGTTTGTATCATCATTAACCTTCAGGTTAATCTTACGAAGTAATTGGGTCATTTGGAATAACATAAAACCTAATTGAACCCCTAATTCCAATTGAAACAATAAAATTACAATGGCATAAATAAGGTACTCGATAGATTGGGTATGGGTCCGATCGATCGGATACCATCTAGGAGTGGAATTTGATCAGTCGGAACCTTGTCCAATCGATCGGCTTTGGAGTGAACCAAATTAGTTCTAACTGATCTATATTTTTTTTTCTTGTATCAAAGTCAATGGTCCTCAACCTTTTTTGCTTCAGTATATTCCTTCAAAACCATTCCATTCATTCTATACACAACCAAATCAATTTCTTACAAATTTTAAACAAGTATGTAAGGCTATGAATAAAAAAGGGTGACAATTGATTAATGGAATCACATAATACCAACATGCATTCATCCATAACCAGCTTATACTTGTCTTATTCACTAGCTTGCTTAGAATTTCCCTCTACTTGGCTCAATTGAGAAGGAAGTCCCAAATTCTAAACCCTAATAATAACACCATACAAGATGATGGTAAGTCTACATGCATGTGATGGAAATGGTATCCTCCACTCATTTTCAACCCACAAATCTATAATGGGAAGAAGACTCTTACCTTTGATGGTTGATGAGAGAAAAGGAGATGAATTCTAAGAATTCAAGGCTCAAAGAAGATAAAAAAGATGGAATGAAGGCATGAAGAATCCTTCACCTTAACATGCATGGGCTCCTTGCCCTAATTTCCACAAAAAGAAGAAGTAGAGTGAAGAAGGAAGGAGTTTTTGTAGTTAGGAGAGGAAGAAGGATCGAATGAAGTGGGTTTCATTCCTTTTCAAATCACATTTTTCTGAGATTATAAGAAAGTCCAGCTTCTAAGTTATATTTTCAATTTGGGTCAAATGAAGGTCCACATGCTTCAATTGTGATCAAATGAGTTCAAGTCATGCATGAAAGTTGACGAGCTCAACGAGACGAACATTATAGTATCAATTTGATGCTTATTTAATTTAAAAATGTAAAATCTAAAATTATAAAAAAAAAGGCTTTATCTACCTAATTGAGGTCAAACCTAATCTAAACTACCTATCTACTATCCAAACTCGACCCATAAGACTCGAATACGACAAAACAATCTTCATCCTTAACTTAAACAACAATATTCTCAATTATTTAAATTAATACTAGTTTAATTAGCTACTAAGCACACTAAATCAGTTGCTAATCTCAATTAGCTAGGGTTGGAATGTTACATTCTCCCCTTCTTTTGAAACATTTAGTCCTCTTAATGAAATGCATACATGAGTTAAGAAGTCTGGATAGTTCGAAGCTAGCTGTTTTTTGAGTTCCCACATGGCCTCATCTGGTGTAACAGTTCCCAAAGAACTTTGACCCATTATATGGTCCTTGCACGTAACACTTCTGTATTCTAACAATATTGAGCAGAAGCTCAACATATGTTGCGTTCAATTACACTTGTGTATCATCGTACTGAATGACATATGTAGGATTACTGATGTACTTGCGGAGTATTGAAACATGTAATACATCATGTACACCTATAAACTCTGGAGGAAGAGCTAGTTTGTAGGCTAAATCTCCAATTCTGCCTTTGATCTCAAATGGTCCTATGTACCTTAGAGACCGCTTACCCTTTTGCCTAAATTTGATTGTGCCTTTTATTGGAGAAACTTTCAAGAATACCCAATCTCTAATATGAAACTCCAAGTCTCTTCTATGATTGTCGGCATAACTTTTCTATCTAGAACATACAATCATTAAATTCTCCATTGCTTTCTACACCTTTTCAGTGGTTTTAGAAAATAATTGTTGGTTCATGGAAATTATTAGTTCTTACTTCTTCCTAACATATTGGAGTTCGACACTTGCGTCCGTGCAACACTTCAAATGGAGCCATAGCGATGCTCTTCTGATAATTGTTGTTGTACACAATCTCATAAATTGACAAGTGCTTGTCCCATTTCTTATCAAAGTTAAGGACACTAGCTCATAACATGTCTTCTAACGTTTGTATAGTGAGTTCGGACTGACCATCAGTCTGCAGATAATATGCGGTACTGAAAGTAAGCTTAGTATTTATTACTTCTTGAAATGCCTTCTGGAAAGATGACACTAACCTAGTGTCATGATTAGAAACAATAGATACTGGAGTACTGTGTAACCTTGTAATTTCATCTGTGAATTTCTTGGCCATCTTCGTAAAAGTCATACCCTTTCTGATTGGAATGAAATGTGCTAATTTTGTCAATCTATCCATAATGACACAAGCACAATTATTCCTTTTACTGGTTAGGGGTAAACCAGACACAAAATCCATGGTGATATGCTCTCATTTCCACTAGGGAATATGTAAGTGGATGCAATGAACCAGGTGGTTTATGACAATCAGCTTTTATCTTTTCGCACTAATAAGTCCTTAAAAATGCATATTTTCACATAAATTTTAAATCATTTTAAGGACTTATTGAATCAAAAGAGCGTAACGTACATTGTAATAATTTTTTAGGCATTTTAAATTCATTACAGTGTTTTCTTGTATAATTTACTCAAAAATCATCATTTTTGCATAAATTTATGAAACCTACCATATTTAGAATTTTATTTTTGAAAAGTTTTGTGAAAATTATTTTTTTCATTAAATAAATCCTTTTTTTTAAATCATCCTTAGTTTATTTGAGATAAATCATGTCCAATGATGTGCATTCATGTTACCATTTCATGTAAATTGGACCCACATTCATGCATTACTAACTCACAGTCAAAATTTCCTTTTTAAATGAAATGTCACTATTAAATTGCTTTTTTAAATGAAATGTCTCTGTTTATTTATAAGTTATTTAAAAAAGGGGCCCAACTCTCCAATTTTTGCAAAAATTCAAATTTAATTCAAGAAAAAAAAGCTAAGGTGGAGAGAATTCAAGAAAAGGAAAGTCAAAGAATGAGAATTCAAAAAAGGAAACTCAATCCTTTTTTTCTTTGGATAACATACATTAAAATGGTCATAACCCTCAAATAGAGCATCGGATTTAAGCAATCTATCTACAGTTGGAAAGCTCTTTTCGAGTAGATGTCGCAAGATTCAAGATTACAACAATCAGAGTTAAAACAACAAAGATATGACCTTGAGAACTTTAATATAAACTTTTAGATGGGATTGCAAAGAGTTTGAAAATTTTCTCCATGTTACACACTTTAGGTGGGATTGATTTAATACAAAGCGAAGTACATTGAAATCAAAGATGGAGCCTACCATGTACATCAAAAATTCATCTTCACTGGGGCCAAATTGTTAACATTTGTGAGAGTTATTTTCAGAAAGATTGTGTAGAGAATTTTTAAGCAAGGAAACAATCAAGAATCTCTCACATATCTTACCAAAAATTGGAAGACTTGTTGGCCAAGAAGAGGACTTACCAATTGAAGGAGATGCTTTTGTTACAAAGTAGGATCTATGGAGAGAAATAAAGGGCTCTCCACTCCTATATAAGCAAGCCTTATGTGTCCCATACTCTTCATGGGAAGATAGAGCACCTTTCTCTAAAATTATTACCACACTTCATCTTCTTAAACTCTTTCTCTCCATTGAAGTTTTCAAGGAGATTTAACCCAAAAATCACACTACACCCTTGGGTTTTCCATCTAGAAGAGGCTTTTCATCCTAGTATGTAATGGTTTTGATTTTCAATTTGTTATCTTTTATGTAAAGACATTGCATTCTAGTAAAAGTGTTGTTTTTTCTTTTCAATTTTTCTTTCTTGTACTTGGGTGATTAGTGTTTGTTTTGTGTTCTTTTCTTGTTAGTGTTTGGATTGACAACCTAAAGGACCTAAGAGCATGATTCAAATGATAAACCCGTTTAGATAAGATTTTTTAAAGAGAAGAAAACACTCACCACACTTTTATTTTTTTTGTTAACCACACATTTAAATTCTTGTCTTTCCATACATTTAAATTCATTGTCAATTCCACACATTTACCTTTTTTGCAATCAAACATTTAAATTGCTACACTTTTATTTTTCTCATTATGTTCTCATTGTTTTTATATTGTTTTATGTATAGTTTGATGGTTGGATTAGAGTTCATTGCATGTATTTTCATATTATAGGATTTTGTGCATATTTAAGTTACTAGAAATCAAGCTTTCAGGTTGGAATCTAATGACAAAATTCAGACCTGCACAAGTGTTGAAAACTAGTTTACACACAAACAGCCCAATTTCTATATAGTTTTAGTAAACTGCAGGAACAATTTTTCGTAAAAAGTTTGAAGTGGGTAGCCTAGTCAATTAATAATATTTTTCTTTGAGAATTGGGCAATTTAAAGTTTATGATATAGTCTTTTATTCCGCAGAATTTCAGATCAAGGTCATTTTAGGAAATGGGTTAACCAGAGGCTTAAACTTTGCCAATCAATTAACTTGAATCATAATTTTTGCACAGAGTTTTACAAACTTGTCATGTTCATGCATTCATAACTTTTTCATTTTAGACTCTATTTCACTTCTATTTGTTTCTTTTTTTATAGTTTACTACTTTAGTGCAGTTTGAATCCCAACCATTATACTTATATTTAGGATGCATTAAATTAGGAAAAATCATGCATAAATATTGCACCAGCATTTTAGCTTTTCATACTTAGAATTTTTCAGCATCTCATGGCATGCATTGCATTACTAACTTTACTGACTTTCTAAATTTAAATTTGTTTCTAGTTTTATGTTTTTTGATTGTTTTAGATAATTTTTGGAATTAAAATATCTTTCTAAACTTGTTTTAATGGAAGATTTTAAATTGGAAAGTTTTCTAGTTTGGGGAATTCTAATATAAAAGTTTTTAACTTTAGGATTCTAATTTTGAAAGTAGGTGTTTTTTCTAACTCTGATTGATTTGTTATTAATAATTTTGGTTTGTTTCTAACTTAATTTATTTTAGTTTCTAATCTTAGTTTCTTAGTTTATTTTTAGTAGCTTTCTACTATTGAAAGTGCTAACTAGTGTTTAGTTTTGCAGCAACTTTAGTTTTTATTTTTTTACGAAGTTTTAGATTTAGGTTTCTTACTTTAGGAAGTTTTATTTATTTGGATTGTAATTATTTAATTTTTGTTTTTGCAAAGTAGGAATGGTTGTATTTGTTAGTTTTTAAGTAGAATAGTTTTACATTTTTTTAAATCGGACAGGTAAAAGTTGAGAAGGAACTTTAAAATACATTGCTCCCTAAAGAATAACCTAGTCTCACTAGTTTTTATTACTGCATCATGCTTCTGCACTTGAAACTAATAATCAGGCATGAAAGACATTATGAGACAAATCTTGCAATCTCTTTTTTCATATCATTCCTCCAAAACCTATCTTTCAGGGTTATATACATTTTCATATTGCTTAGATCCATTACATTTCTTACACAATGTGCCTCTAACATAAGACTCTACTTTAGTTCATCGATAGCTAGGATACACAACCTATTCCTAAAATAAAGTACACCATCCTCAATTCAGAAATTTGGTCTATCATCTATATGATCCCTGATCTTACACAAGTCAGGATCCTCAAACTGCATATCTTTTATCTTCTGAATGATTTTAGGCTGATGAACAGAAGTGTTAGCAACTGCTACCCTTTCACCAATCAAACTAATTTCAACTATCTTATTCTTAACTTCATTTTGATTGGGAAATATATCTTGCAAGGCATTTAAATTAGTCATCTTCCTACTTAAGGCATCTGCAATAACATTTCCTTTTCCCGGGTAGTATTTGCTGAGAAAGTTGTAGCATTTCATAATCTCAAGCCATTTTCTTTGCCTCATGTATAAGTTTTCTTGATCAAGCAAATACTTTAAACTATGGCAATTGGAATGGACCTCAAATTCCTCACCATACAGATAGTGTCACCATAACTTCAAAGCAAATACCACTATGGCGAGCTCTAAGTCATGGGTTGTATAATTCTTTTCAAGATTCTTCAGCTGATGAGAACCATATACAATAACTTTCCTATTCTTCATTAACACACACCCCAATCCCATTCTTGAGCCATCTGAATAAACCATAAATCCTTCCATACCGTCAGGCAATGATAAGACTGGGACGATGGTTAACTTCTCTTTTAGAGTCCTAAAGCTCCACTCACATTCATCGGTCCACATGAATGGCTCATTTTTCTGTGTTAGCTTTGTTAGCAGCGTTGATATTTTGGAGAAGTCTTTCACAAATCTCCTATAATATCTTATAAGTCCTAGAAAACTTATAATCTTTGTGAGGTTCCTTGGACTCTGTAAATCCATAGTGGCTTCTATGTTAGCTGGATCAACTTGCAACGCTTCTCGTGATATGATATGACCCATAAAAGCTACTTGCTCAAGCCATAAATCATATTTCTTTAATTTTTCATATAATTTGTGTTTTTTTCAAAAGATATAATGATTTCCTCAAATGGTTTGCATGTTCCTCCTTTGTCTTCGAGTACACTAAGATATTATCAATGAATACTGACAAACTAATCTAAGAAAGGAGCAAAGACTCTGTTCATTAATGCCATAAATACTACAAGAGCATTTGTCAATCCAAACGGCGTCACGAGAAATTCATAGTGGTTGTACCTTGTCCTGAGAGCTGTTTTTTCCACATCTTCTTCCCATACTCTTATCTGGTCATAACCAGATCTCAAATCTATCATTGAAAAATATGTAGCACCTTGGAGTTGATCAAACAACTCATCAATCTGTGACAGTGGGTACTTGTTCTATATGGTAACCTTATTCAATTGCTGGTAGTCAAAGCACATTCTTAAGGTGCCATCCTTCTTCCTTACAAACAACATCCGGGCTACCCATGGTGATATGCTTGGGCGTATAAAACCCTTATGTATCAGATCCTTCAATTCTTTTTTAATTCTTGCAATTCTACAGAAGCCATCGTGTACGGGGCTTTATTAATAAGGGTTGTACCAGGTGCAAGCTCAATAGAGAAATATACCTCTTTAGCTAGAGGTATTCCTAGTACATCATTCGGAAACACATCCAAGAATTTGTACACAATGGGAATATCCTCAAGTTTCTTCACTTGCTTCATCCAAGATGAAAGCAATGAAGAACTCATGACCTTTGCGCATCATTCTATCCATTTTGAATGTATAGGTGACGTATTCTGAAGACTTCTCCTTTATGTCTTTAAGTCAAAACCTGTTATCAAGATCAAAAGTAACCATCCTATTGTAACAATTCACACAATCACAGTTACTTAACAAGTCAATCAACTCTAAGAATTGCGTCAAAGTCTAGCATTAATAGGAGAACCAGATTGACCGGCAATTTACGACCATCAATCTGGTAGCTAGAATTTACTGTACTCCACTAATTTACCCACTAGAGAAGACACCACTAACATGTCTGGTAGCTATTAAGGCTGCTCCCATAATAAAGTAGCAAAGTAAGGAGCTATGAATGATCTTATAGACCTTGTGCCAAACAATACTTGACCCTTTTGATCCGATATGAAAATAATACCTTCCACAACACCACCTTCATTTTTAGCACTCCCATGTGTAGTGGCGTAGGCTCTAGTACTTTCATGAAACACTTGTTGCTTCAGACTTTGGTGTTTTGTTATTGCTTTCCGGATGAAATGACTGACGACTGATGCTATTGTTTAGAGAACTTAGCCCTCGGACACTGGGACACTTGGTGGTCCATTGAACCACAGCCAATATAGGCTCTAGTGTTTCTCCAACATGCCACTATCCTATGTTCCTTTCTACATGTAGCACATGTTTCCAACTGTCCCCCCGTACTACTCTAATTAACTTTGGTTTTCTTCTGTGGTTGAATTTTTTTTAAAAAAAGGGAGCACTTCTCTTAAGATCTATAGCTCTCTTCACCTTGGCAATGGATTCCATAGAGTAGGTGATCTACCTATCATAAAAAATAATCAGCCTGTTACATGTTGTAACATATTCCTTATATGTTGGGTTCAATCCCAAAACAAATCTTTCAGCCTTTTTCACCATGGTATTAATCATGTCCTCAACATATTTAGACAATTGAATAAGTTTGTGGGCATAAGCAGCTATTGACATTTGTTGCTGTTATAATGCCAAGGACTCGACTTCTTTTCCTTTCTAATGTGGTGGGGAATGAACTTTTGATGGAATTGAGACTTAAATGTTTCCGAAACTATTGCCCCGTCCATGATCTTGTAAGAGGCTCTGGCACTCTTCCACCATGTCTTTGCTACGCCTCTGAACATTGAGGTAGTCAATAAGTCTTCAGCTTCTTCATGTAGATGACTGTGTCGAAAATATCATCAGTATGTTCTAACCATTCTTCCAACTGTAATGCTTCTTCTTTTTCCACTGTACTCTGTGGTTCCACATTTCTTGAACTTCTCAAACAGCGAATTAGGTTCACTTTTTTTGGGTTGCACCATCACTTGTTGTTCTATATGTGGCATGCATGTGGCTGTCCTTGTCTTTCAACAAGTGTTGTCACTTGTGCTTGTAAAGTTTGCATTGTTTGCATTTGTGTTTGTAGCGCCTATATGACAGCTAGAAAGCAATCTTCATTAATTGGAGGTGGAGGTGCAGATCCACTCATCTATATTGTAGGGTTTTCATTGCTGTTGCCATCATTTGTCCCTGATCTTGATGCCATTTTTCCTATGGAACAAGAAAAACTGACATTACGATTCACACAGCTATCTCCTCCAATACATCAATATTTATAAGACAAAAGGTCATATAGCTGATGCAATCACGTATTACTAATGTATCCTCACCACGTTCCTATTTGTTTTGTTCTACATCCTTTAAAAGAATTTTCGTGTCCTTTTCATGTCTCTAATACCATACTTATACATATGTCATGACCCGGGCTTGAGAATCCATGCATTAGGGTAGCTCCTAATGCATGACATACTACTCATATGAAATTCACACCCGAGCTATTATCAAGGTAGAATTCCACAAGGGATATTCACATTTTAACACGTGTGAGAAACACTAACGAAAATTTGTCCAAGTATATAACAGGTGGAAGGTTGTCGATATCACCAATAGTTTTTAATTTTTCATCAACATTTAACAGTATTATCACATGACACTACAAGAAGGTGCATTTTTTGCAACATTGTTCGGGGACTTTTTATAATTTAGTTAGTAATGGGGACACCTTTACAGACGTAAAAGATATAATGTCAGGTAGGATGCTTGAGATCGAATTATTTTCTAATGCAATTAATTTCATAGGTGAAACCCAAGTCATGACCACCATTTTATATATAACGTCAGAAAAAAGTCATACTTTACTGATGTTTTATGTAAAATGTCGGTAAAAGTCATAGTTTTATTGACTAAAATTCTAAATTCGTTGGCAATGGTTTGGGCCTTTTAGCTTATTTTTTCCAGAAAAAATTAAAATAAAATAAAATATTACCAATGAATTTATAACTTTTGGCGACGAATTGTGTCATCGATGAAACCAGGTCATGACCAACATTAAATATATAACGTTAGTAAAATTATACTTTTATCGACGTTTTATGTAAAACGTCGGTAAAAGTCATACTTTTATCTATGGAAATTCTAATATACGTCAACAATGATTTGGACCATTTCAACTTAGTTTTTAAGAAAAAAATAAAATAAAATAAAATAAAATATTATTGATGAATTTATTGTTAGCCAAAATGGCCCATTATGGGTACTTTGAACAGATTAGATTCGCACTCCAATAGCATGATTAAACGTAAATGGATCTCCAAAATTTTGGGGCATACCTGAATCCATCGCTATAGGGGGACAGAACGGTTGCCAAAAATTAGGAATTACAACTCCCTTGGTATTCTCTTGATGCCAGCAGGTTGATGGTAATGCCAAGCTTCGATTTTGAGTCAGTGTGTATAAAGATAAGGGAGTTTCTCGGCTTTTATAGTTGTCCAACCATCAATGGACGACTGCAATGTTTCCTTTTCATTATGGACCGTTGGTAATGAAACATTCATGGATATTCAACGTTGGAAAACTGAAATTGGATTGAAGTGCAGTGAGGGAGAGGAGAGAACCGTTACATGCAATGGACAGTGGTCATTTGACCGTCACCCTCGGTTACTAACAATCTCCCATTTGGTCCATATGACCACCATATATCATCTTAGTTTATATATATAGTATATAAAATATACTTTATTTTACAAACGAATTTTGAAAACAACTTTAAGTGATGTGCATCATTTGAAAACACCGATCATCCATGAAAACTGTAACGCTTAGGTCTTTAATCTATGATTAGGTTAATTTACTAATGCTAACTATGGTGGTTACACATCTTAATGATATATTTCCTTCCATAATCACAACACAAGTATCCTTTCCTAATCAAGAACTTAAGTAGGAACTTTAATATGACTTCTTTAATGAGAACTGTAATGTCATAATACTTTTATATGCTTACTTCATTGCACAATTATCACATGTGAATATAAAACAAAGTAAGAATTGCAAAATCATTTCTTTAATTGATCAATGTATAGTGTCATACATCATTGATTCCTACAAGGCATATCATTCAAGCCCATACTCATTATATGGTCTTTAAAATCATTTGGCGCCTATGCCTTTGTCAATGGATTAGCAACTATGAGCTTTGATGGAGCTCTAACAATTGACACTAAACGATCTTGCACTTTCTCTTTCAAGACAAGATACTTTACTTTCATAAACTTTGATTTACTGGAACACTTGTCATCCTATGCAAAAAGTCGAGCAGCATTGTTATCACAGTAAATCTTTAGCAGTTCAAAAACACTGCACATAATTGTAAGTCCCTTGATGAAGTTACATATCCATAATGTGTGACCCATGGCTTCAAAGCATGCCACATATTCTGCATTAAATGTGGATGGAGTGACTAGCGATTGCTTTGCACTCCTCCACGACACTGCCCTGCCAGCTAACAGAAAGATGTAACTTGATGTTGACCTTTTAGTATTGAGACAACCCACAAAGTCAGAATCTGAATATCCAATGACCTCCATTGGATTGGATCTCTGATATGTGAGCATATATCTTCTAATGCCGTTGAGATAACGCATCACTTTCTTGAAAGCTACCCAGTGAGGCATGCTTGGATTACTTTGATATCTGCTTAACATCCCAATTGTAAAACTAATATTTGGCCTCGTGCATATCTGTAGGTACATTAGACTTCCTACTACTGCCGCATAGGGATATTTATTCATTTCCAACTTTTCTATGTCAGTCATGGGGCATTGTTCTTTACTAAACCTACCTCCCTTAGACATAGGGGCATTTTGTGGTTTACTCCTTTCCATTCAAAAACATTTGAGAATACTTTGCACATAGGCTTCTTGACACAACCCGAGTAATCCTTGAGATTGATCTCTGAATATCTCATTCCTATTACAAAGGTTGCTTCACCCATATTTTTTGTGTCAAAATTATTCTCAAGGTATACCTTAGTTTCTCGGATCATACTAAGGTCATTACTGGCTAGTAAAATGTCATCACATACAGGACTAAACTGATGAACTTGCTCCCACTGATCTTAAGATAAATACACTGGTCAACTGGATTTTTGGTAAAACTGAAAAATATAATAATATGATTGAACTTTAAGTACCATTGTTTGGAATCTTGTTTCAGCCCGTATATCGACTTCTTTAACTTATAAACCAGTTTTCGATCATTACCTTGTTGAACAAACCCTTCAGGTTGTTCCATGTACACTTCTTCATTAAGATTCCCATTTAAGAAAGCTGTTTTTACATCCATTTGGTATAGCTTTAAATCATAATGAGCTACTAGCACCATTACAATTTTGAATGAGTCTTTCTTAGATACTAGAGAGTAGGTTTCGTGATAATCGAGACCTTCTCTCTGAGTGAATCTTTTAGCCACTAGTCGGGCTTTAAATCATTCAACTTTGCCTTTAGAGTCGTTTTTAGTCTTAAAGACCCATTTACAACCAATGGTCTTGGACCCTTCAGGTAGTTCAACGAGATCCCAAACATCATTTATAGCCATGGATTCTAACTCTTCTTTCATAGCATCTAACCATTTATCAGAATTTTCATTGTTTATAGCTTCGTTAAAAGTTTTTGGATCTTCTTTAATTCCAATATCCGATTCTTCTAGATACACAACATAATCATCCGAAATAGCAAGCCTTCTCATACGAGTCGACCTTCTTAATACTTCCGGATTTTCTTCAAGAATGGTTGGTTATATTGGAGGAGTTGGTTGTGTATCTTGAGGAAGTGGATCAACAGGTCATTTTAGGAATGCCCCTATATCAAGTGGAATCATTAATCTACCTTGAGCAGAGGATTGAGGCTCAT
Organism: Sextonia rubra; assembly: GCA_037013555.1. Taxonomy (NCBI): domain Eukaryota; kingdom Viridiplantae; phylum Streptophyta; class Magnoliopsida; order Laurales; family Lauraceae; genus Sextonia; species Sextonia rubra. The sequence continues at coordinate 76,522,963 of JASUAD010000001.1, forward strand.
CTCTAATCTCCTTATATCAAATATTCCTAGTCTCACTACTCCCACTATTGTCAAGATTCTAAAAAAACTTAATATTATTGGACTCAACTATTTTTGGTGAATGATTAGGATAGTAAAATCGATACCCTTTAGACCTCTCCGGTTAGCCAATAAAATATCCACTCACTATTCTAGGGTCTAACTTTTTTTCTTGTGGGTTATATACTTGCACTTCAGATAGACATCCCCAAACTCGGAAATGGTTTAAGCTGGGTTTCCTTCCAGCCCACAACTCGAAAGGAGTTTTAGGAACTGCTTTACTAGGAACCCTTTTTAAAATATACATGGCCATCTTCAGTGCTTCACCCCACATAGACTCGGGTAACGAAGTATTATTAATCATACTCCCAACCATATCTAAAAGAGTCCTATTCCTTCTTTCAGCAACTCCATTCTGCTGAGGAGTTCCAGGCATTGTGTATTGGGCAACAATACCTTCGGATTCTAGGAATCTTACAAACGGACCAGGGTTACGACCCGCTTTAATGTATTGACCATAGTATTCACCACCATGATTCGATCTCACAATTTTGATCTTTCTATCTAATTGCTTTTTTACTTCTGCCTTGAAAATTTTGAACATAGACAAAGCATCAGATTTATCTTTAATGAGATAGATATAACCAAAGCATAAGTAGTTATCTATAAAGGTGATGAAATATTGTTCTCTTGTAAGACAAGGTATATCTATTTTTCGACAAACATCCGTATGGATTAACTGTAGAAGTTCAGAACTTCGTATGGCAATTTTCTTGACTGTTTGTGTTTGTTTTCCTTTAATACAGTCAACAAAGACACCGAAATTAATGAAATTAAGAGTTGGTAATAACCCATCCTTCACTAATCTGAACATCCTCTCTTTCGAGATGTGTCCTAATCGTTTATTCCACAACATAGAGGAGTTCTCTTTTACTAGTCCTCTTTTCATGCTAATATTCATTCCACAAGAAATATGGTGTGTAGTCAGTGATTGAGTGTATAAAGTATCTAACTGTAACTTATACAAACCATCACATAATGAACCACTACCAATCATTTTATTATTGTAAAAAAGTTTCAAAGATCCTCGATCAAAATTAAATACATATCCTTTCACATTTAATTTTGAAGTAGAAACCAAATTTCAGGAAATCTCCGGAACATAGAAGGTGTTCGGCAGATCCAGGACGTATCCTGTATCTAGCACCAGCCTATACGTGCCTACTGCCTCAACTCTTGACTCCTTCCAGTTCCCCATAATGATGGTATGTTCCCCATCACTTGGCCTCCAGGTTGAAAGGAATCCCTGCATACAACCAGAAATGTGAATGGTTGCACCAGAGTCTACCCACCATGTATTAGATGGGACATTAATAATATTGGTTTCATATACAAGAGATAAATTTCTTTGCTTACCTCTTTTTTCAAACCAATTTTTCCTTTTGAGGGAGTACTTCTTGAAATGTCCTTTATTGCTACAAAAGTGACATTTTTCGGACCTTTTCTTTCCCTTTCTCTTCATTGGTTTCTGACCTTTTGGATCTACCTTGGGTGTGTTGACATTATTCTTGAAGTTTTTAGGACCCTTCTTGCCCTTTACTTGGGAGACTAAGTTTACCTGAAGTTGCCCCTCGGCCTTAAGCTTCCGCTCTTCTTGATCATATCTTGCGATAACTCAATTATGGTCCACCGACTAAAGTTCTGATTAAATGTTCCTTAAACGGGCCAAATGCAGGGGGAAGGGAATCCAGAATAAATTGGATCAAATATCCATCTGAGATACTCATGTCTACATCCTTCAACTTGGATGCTAGGTTAGACATGAGTAGGATATGTTCGTTAACTCCCTTTGTCCCATCGTACTGCATGTTAGTTAATTTGTTCATTAATGTGGCACCGAATGCCTTGTCAGTCACTTTAAATTGTGGCTTAATCTATTCTAAGATTCGTTGGCATGTTTTCTTTGATCAAGTGAACCCTAATACTCTTAGAAACTGAAGTCATAATAATCTGTTGGCATTTCTGGTCACATTTGTGCCACTGATCATGTTTGGCCTTTTCAGTTTCAGAACTCTATTTGGTGAGGGTAGGAGGTATGGGCTCATCTAAGGCCATTTCTAAGTCAAGAAAAGTTATGGTCAACGCTAGCATATCTAACCATTCAGGATAGTTTGATCCATCTAATGAGGGAATAGTTCCTAAGCACAAAGGAAGAGTCATTGATCTAGAGGAAGATGCTGTAAGAGGAAAGAAGAGATAAACTATTACTTTCACAATTCTATAATGCTTTGAATTTAAAGGGAATCTTACAACAGAAATAATAATTTTACATCATTACAAATAACCTTTGGGTCAAATGCAACATGTTAATTTATTATTCTCGTTTATTTGATAAAACCACAATTTATTAAGTGAATAAGTAAGATCCCACCTTTGGGCATAGATCAGTACGAATTCACAAAATATCTTTAATATGTTTTATCCCAATCTTCAAGTAATCAAAAGATAAACTCCTTTGGGTCAATTATCTATCCTTTAAGTGAAGTTGCAATTTGAGTGTCATATATAGTATCTCTAATTCAATATTTGAGATATGAGTATCATCATAATTGGGCCACTTAGGTGAGAGCCTAGTTAACTCATAATTTCAAATTGAAACCTATGACACTAATTTAATCATCAAACATTTATGCATGTAACAAATTATAACTCAAACAACATTAATCATGTAAATAATAAGCAGAAAACATGAATTTAAATGAGTTAAACATGCATAAAACCTTTTGATATTAACATTAAATCATTGGATCAAGAATTAAATTCATTAATATGGTAGATCTCATCATAAGGAACACAACAAAAGAAACGGATCGAAATTCCGATATCATATGTGTCCGAAATTATCAAAATAAGGTTTCGATCGTTCATTTTTCCTTAATCTGGCCTTGATCTGATCATATTTATATTATCCAGTCCTATCAAAATGATTACTGCATTTAAATACATCAATTGGATTGTTCTGATCGAAACGGATCAATTTCATAATGACCCAATTATTCAAAAACATATAATGATCAACATGAATAATAATTTATTCAAATCAGGCCAGGCCAGTGGGTCGGGTTAGACCCAGGTCATAAATTGGCCTGTTCAGTCCAGTCGGGCTTGACATGTTGGGCTGGGTCGGGTCCGACCTATTGTATAACTGGAAGCCCAACTTTGTAGGGTTTAGTTCAGGTCGGTTCAGACCTGACCTGGAATCAATATATTCAGTTATGTTGGGCTGGGCCATGTCGTTTCACTGAGGTTTTGTCTAAAACCCGAATCCGAGGCCCCATCTACTTTAATTCCAATTGAGCTGGGTCAAGTCGGGTCAAACAAAAACTATTTGACCTAACCCGTGGACGACCTGCACTATTCATCATCTTCCTCAAAGGGACCGATGTCGCCAACACACTGGCAGTGGCGCGGACGGAGGCTAAGGTCCGGCGCAAGGCCGGCAACGGCAGCGGCAGGGATAGCGGCCATTCCCATCGCCGGCCGGCGATTGTAAATTTCTTTTTATAAATTCAGTTCTGCCATTGGGTGCAGTGCTACGTTAGCGAACAGCGACTGCGGCCGGACATGGCCGTTGCCCTAGGAGACGATCAACCCTTTTTTTTTTTTTATAAACGCTACTCTGTTCTCTGTTCGTCCTGGAAGCGAAACAGAGGTTCTGTTTTTCACCAATTCTAATCCATGTAATGCACAAACTATGTGCTTTGATACCAATTTTAGCCAAAATGGTGTTAGATTTTGTGGACTCAATCCATCAGTTGATGTAATAAATTGATTAATTTGTTTATTTATCAATAAAATCATGCTTTACTTTCATGAGATGAATGTTATTTTACTACTTCATGCACATGACCAATACGTATGACATAATGGTTCATGAGTTGAACCGGATCCCATTAGTATATTAGATGTGATATATGTGCATGGATGAGATCCACACGCGAGAGATATATGTCACAAATCTTATACTTAAAATAGCTTCACAACCAGTAATGAGATTGGGCATCTCATTTGATAAGGTTGCCGCATTTTGATCACTATGAGATAGTGTGAATTGTCTCGATCATCAGAATGCAAGATTCTGGATCACGGTGCTGGTACATTGGATGTATTGAAGGACCATGAGATGCACCTTATGAAATTCCGTCTCAATAATAAGGTATGCTCTCATAATTCCCTAGCAATAGGCTCTCAATCCTGAGACATTGACGAACTCAAGTTTCTATCTATTCATTTGCTTTGAGTCACCAATGAGTGAGGCCGACTATAGGTTAACACCTCAGTGTCTTGGGTATGTGGTAGTAGAACTGTGGGAACGTTGAATGATTAAGATGGAATCTATCTCTATTATCCCCTTGTGCCAATTAATGGATTTGTCATTAGTAAGTGTGCACCCATCTCAATTAAGAGTTAATTGGATGGTACTGATGATTACTGTGATTAATTGGGGCTCAAGGATAATAAGATGTGGAACTTAGATTGGAAGAGACGGATTTATTCCAATTGATCCACGGATATTGATAGAGGGGCCTACTTGTGGTAATTGGGAAGTTTAAGGTCTTCATTGTAATTTATTCCTAAGACTGGAGTGCAATTGCATTTATATAGTGGTGTTATTTGCAGTTAACTGTGGGCCCGGATTGCACATGAGATGTGGGGTCGCGGTGTTCCAGTTGGAGCCAGCTTTCTAAGGAATCCCTAGTGGTCCCCAGGCTAGCCCAAATTATTGGAAAATACTAATCCGACTCGAACTCTAAAAAGAAAGGATAAGAAAGGAGAAACTTGCTAATTGCTTTGGAAGTAAGACTTCTATTTCAATTAGACAAGGGAGAGATTTGGAAGTCTATAAAATATCCTTGGACGTCCAAAAGAGTCCCCCTCACGCCCAAAATCCTTTCGTGCAAGAGTTGCACGAGTTATTCTCTTCTCCTTTCTTCTAGTTCATTGGAGTTTCGAGTTGGGATTTTCTCTTGAAGATTCCACAATTCTTCTTGAGAAAAGAAATCCAATTCAGGTCATAGCGTGGAAGGCTAAGAGGTGTTGAAGAAATCCATTAGAGCACTGCAGATCTCCAAAGGTATGATCTACTTCTTGCATGTGGTAGATTATTTTGGATGTTTAGTATTGGTAGAATTTTTACTGTACATGGTCACGAGATTGAGGGTAACGCATCCTGGATTGGGTTTTGGTCTTATGGATAGTTGATCCCTGTGTCAAGTGGGTCAAAAGTTTTGAAAATCTATCCACGAGACCCACCTACTTCCTACAAATGGCCCATTCTGGGAACTTTGAAAGGATTAGATTCGCACTCTAATGGCACGATTAAACGTAAATGAATCTCCAAAATTTTAGGGCATACTTGAATCCATCGCTACAGGGAATGGAACGGCTACCAAAAATTGGGAATTACAACTCCCTCAGTCTTCTCTTGATGCCAGCAGGTTGATGGTAATGCCAAGCTTCGATTTTGAGTCAGTGTGTATGAAGATGAGGGAGTTTCCTGACTTTTATAGCCGTCCGACCATCAATGGAGAACTGCAACGTTTCCCTTTCATTATGGACTATTGCCAATGAAACATTCATGGATATTCAACGCAGGAAAACTGAAATTGGATTGAAGTGCATTGAGGGAGAGGAGAGAACCGTTACATGTAATGGGCGGTGGTCATTTGGACCACCACCCTCGGTTTCTAAAATTTATAACTTATGGTGACGAATTATTGTCATTGGTGAAGGTTTCTAATCATTGGTGTGGGTGGGAAGCTATTTCACTCTCCCTTGCCCCCAAAACCCATAGAAAAAAAAAAGAACAAATCTAAAAGCCTTGCTTTTTTGCTGCCCACCTCTCTTGCTCTCTCCTCATCCTCCCCATCCCTGTCTCATCTATTCCCTCCACTCCTCTCTTGCTATCTTTTCTTTCTCTCCATTCCTTTTTTGCTTGGATCAATGTTGTTGCCCACCTCTCACTCGAAAGCCCTGCTTTCTTGCTCGCCTTTACCCACCTCTGCTCAGGACATCAAGCCATCCACCCTCTTTAGGTAATACTTCCCTTGCTCTCTCTATCAGCAGTTTGGGATTCGGGTGAATGTTGGGTATTTCCCAAACCAGCCATAGGGGGCATTGAGCTGGTGTTGCCTTTAGTTGGGATGACTGCAGGGTAAGCGCGGGGTGAGCCTCCTCCTCGAATGTTGCAATGTGGTATGCAAAAGAGGAGCCCTGATCATACATCAAAAACCCTCTCCTCATCAATGTAGAAACACCCAATCACTTTGACAATGGGGTCATCATTATCCTATAGTGGTATGAAGAAGAAAACCATAAAAAGAGTAGGAAATTTTGATTGCCCAGTGGATGTTTGTAGAATTGCCTATGAGGTGTTGTTGGGTTTTTTCTTTTTTAGCTTTTTTTCATTGATTTTGTCTACTTTCAATCTTTTTTGAGATTTTTTCAATTGGGTTTCTAATTAATTCACAAGAGAGGATGAAGACAGCAGTGATTAGGAGGACCTGTCACTGTAGGGGTTTTTTCTCATATATAATCTCAATTGCTGAAAAAGAGGAGAATGAGCATGAGTTTAATAATAAGGCATTACAGAGAGACTTAGGCTTGAAAAGGGTTGTGCCCTTTCTCTGTCTTAGGCTTGTGATTTCATCTCCTCCCTAAAAGTAAAAACCATTAGCCTTTTTCTCTTTTTTTCTTTTTTTATTTCTCTTCTCTTCAGCTACTGCCACTGTTGTTATATTGTTGTTCTTGTTGCTGTTGCTACTGCTGCTGCATCTTTATATTATGTTCATCCGTCCATCTATCTATTTATTTGTAAGACACAGCGATGATGTTAATATGGTTATTCTTTTGCTTTTAAATCCAAATAGATGTGGGTGGTGGCAAATGTCATGTCTCTTGAAAATCTTGACTCGTGCGTAATGATCTTCACAAATCATTAGCTTCTAATGCCATTCGCAGATCATTAGATCTCACCAACATTTCCTATAGTAGGCCTCTAGCTATCTATCTATCTGTAATGTGAGGATTTGGCAAAGCCCTTACAACAAACATAGCATAGTGATGGAATTGGGGGAAAGGGAGAGAACCACAAGTTCCTAAATGCCAAGATGAGAGATGGAGGTTGTGGGGATTTTGGGTAGGAGAGGAATGAAAAAGTGCTTTTATCTACAGAATAATACACAAGCAATTTGTTGCTCTGTTTGGTTGAAGGGATAAGGGGGAAACTAGGAATACTGCAGTTCACAAGGACTACTAATTCTCTGGACTTGAATAGGTCAAGGTTTAGTAATGATTTAATCCATCATAAGGCCGAATCACAATGCACATGCACTACATACACATGGGAGCAAAGGAGAGAATAAATTGATGGTGATAAATTTAGTGAAGAAAATCTCTTTAGTCAAAGAGGTTACTGTTGATTGTAACTCAATTTTTAACTCAATTGTGGGAATTTCACGCTGTTTTTTGTGGTCCAGATCAATACCACATTTCAAACCCATGTCTTGATGATTTCGACCCAACTTTTAATCCATCAAACTAAGCAATAGATTGGCAATTCCTATGACATTTAAGCAAAGCTTTTTAGTCAAAAAGGCAAAGTATAATTCTCCTATTGACTCATAAAAATTACAAATGTTGCAGTGAAGACATTATAGGCAAATTTCAACCCAAGGGCACATAAACCTGAGAATTGTAGAATGTCGAGTCAAGTACTGCATCCAGATGTTCAGAACTAATGCAACTCAGTCATAAGATCTTAGATGAGCTCAAGGTGCAGCAGTTCTAATATCAGAATTAGTGGACTTCATTTGGTCACTAAATTCACCAAGTATTAGACTCAATGCTAATTGATTCAAAACCGAGGGGTCACTAAACACATTCAAGCTTCTGGGTTATCAAAGTGACTGAAAAACATATAGCAACTATTAAACATGCATAGAAATGATGCTTCAAAGTTTCAACGCATTTGGATTTCATTTCAGTTAAATTCAAGCTTCAGTGACTGTCTTTTAGCTCCTTAAGGTCACTGTGACAACAAACACTTTTATATGTCAAAATCAATTGAAACTCTTAGAGAATGCCCAAATTATATTTAAGAGTGACTGCAAAATTTCAAATCAAGTGGATATCATATGACCTAAAGTCAATAAATATGTCAACTTTGGGTTAGTGACCCCCTAGCCATGGGATCACTGACCAAAGTATAGCTTCCAAGTGACCAAAATTCTTAAAATTTGGACACGAAGCTTAAGTTATCTCAAAATATGGGTTTGCAGATTTTTAAGCCAAAATGACTTCGTTTGACCCTACTTCAACTACATGTCAGTTAGGAGTTCGTAACCCTTAAGTAATGGGAGTCACTGACTCAAAATCCTACTTCTAGGTGGTTAAAGCTGATGAAATTTGGAAAAAAGACTCAAAAAGTACTTAAAGTTAATGTTGCAAAGTTTCAAATCAATTGAACATCATTTGGGTAGAAAACAAACATACTATAATGCAAGAAGATATTGACTTAGAACATGCAACAAGTGGGTCACTGTTCGAAATCCTATTTCCACAAATCCAAGCCACAAGAGATTTGGATGGACACTTCAATATGTTCCTGATATTAGTTCTTCCAAGTTTCAAATCAATCCGACCTCATTTGGGCCTAAAATATTTAAACAAATGCCCATTTTTATGAAAAGCCAATAGAGGGGTTAACTAATTTCAAAAGGTCAAAACAGGCTGAAATTTCTATGAAACACTCAAAATAGTGTTAGAAAGCTTCCTTCCAAGTTCCATGAAGATTGGGCATCATTTGAGCCCTAAAAAAATGAAGACGGGCTGCATATGCAAGATACCTAAAATTGGGCCTGTCCGTGACTACGGCCACTGTCACGAGCACCTGCAAGGTGGTTCCCGATGGTTTCTATGAGTTATTTCACTTTATTTTGAAATATAACCCGCTATAACTACCAAAAATTGTCCCAACTCACTCTAAAACCTATAAGAAGCATACTTGGGCTCCGAAAAAGAGTTCAACTATGGTTCCAAACCAGTTCGAGAGATTAAAAGCAAGTTCAAGCAAGTTCTGAGGGAATTCAAAAAAGCTTTTCAATCACTTCAAGCACTACAAGTCCACTTCCTCTTCTCCTTTTCACTAACTTAAGGTATGAAATAGTTCAGAAAAGGAGAATAAGCATGCATATCATCTAGAGAAGATGGATACGAAGGCCATCATGCATACAACGGATAAAATTGTATTCCTTTGGTTTTCTCACTTGGAAGGGTTTTTGGCCATCTTGGAAGTTATGAACAAGCCTCTTTAGGCTTCATTCTGTTCCTTGAGAATTATAGGTTCAGAATGGCACAACTTTGGTTTCAGTTTACTTGCATAAAGCGACTTTTCTGGATTTGCGCAAAAACAATGCATAACCAAAAAGTGATGATTGCCAAAGGTTTTAGTCGATTCCACAGCCAAATTAAGCATCCTTAGTGATCATTCAACACTCCAAAAGTCAAAAAGCACAAGTTTTAGCACTTTGAAGGTATCACAAAGCAAAGGGGAGCAAAACTAGAGACAAATGTGGCCATTTTAACCACTGTCTGTCGGCTACGATCACTGGCAAGGGGCCAGTGACCGGGGGCCATGGTCACTGTCTCCCTATCTTCTTTTTTCTACATTTTAGGTTCCTCTTTTCATGTATTTTCTTATAATGATTGAATTTGGATCACATTTGAGACTAGAGGGAGGGGTTGTAAATTTTAAAAACTTATAAACAACCTGCATCCCCGTGGTTAGAGCCTTTGAACCCATGTAAACAAAGGGAAATTAATGATGAACTGTAATTATTTTCCCATTCTTCTTAATGCTTGAAATGTGTGAATGTTGGACTTGAATCTATTGCGTTTCATATCACTTTGGGGCGCAATCAGAAGATTGGGGCCATCTGTGGAGATGATGAATTGCTCTAATTTGTGATCAAATTTGGCTTAAAGACATGAAAAACTGCTAAAATACATGAAAAGTGCTGAAAAGTACTATTGTAAGATGTTGTGTAAAATGGACTGTGAAAATGGGGAACTGTGTAAAAAGTGTTGTGACCACAGGATACTGTGTAAAATGGGTAGTGACCATGGGTCTGCGGTCAGTGACCCATTTTGACTTCAGTTTGACCGTTTAACTTCTGAAGACACCCATTTAAGACCTTGATGTCTATGATGGGTTTGGGAGCAAAAAGGAGACTTCGCACCTTTAAGTGTATCCATTGGTCACTCAAGTGAAGGCATTTGGCACCTTGAAGTGCATCCTTTTGTCACTTAAATGAAGGAACCTTGCACCTTGAAGTGCACGGACCAAATTAACACCCTTTTATGAAATGGAAAAGCGTTGATTTAGTCCAAAAGGATTAATGTTACTAGCTATATGATCACCAATTCGTTTATAAGACCTAAGTAAATGTTTATATCAAATCAGTCATAAGAACAATGACATTCCTATCATGCATTATCCGGAATCTTGCACTTATGGATCCCGTGTGATCATTGTGGTAGTGGTGCAGGCTCGATCCTATTGGCCCTATCTCTTTGATTGGATCCAACCCTCTCTTGCTTATAAGTCTAACATAAATAGTCCTAAAATGTTGCCAAAATTCTGGTATCCAGGTCTAGTCAACATAGCATGCTTCTAAGTCTGATTATATTGTCCTAAAATGCTGCAGAAATTTTGATAACTTGTGCTGGTTAGCATAGCATAATAAGATTGGGTTCATGCCTATCTCTGATCATTCTGATTCATCCAATAAGGAAACCATGTTGGCTCATAAGGCATTTATAAACCATTCAGTCTAGCCTAAGAGGTGGCCATGTTGGTTATGAAACTGATATAGTCCTTTAGGCTTATTGTTTTGCAAAAAATACCATGGGTTCTTTGATCATCACCTTCGATGAAGCCAAGGAGAGGCTTTTCAAAATCTCCATAACTCAGAACAACCCATATGCAAGAGCATCAAAAAGGGCTCGAACTAACCCTGTTACCCCTGCCTCAAGAGTCTCAATCTTCCAGAGACCCTCCACTCTTGTGGGCTTTGTGACTTCTTCCGATTTAAATGGGTCATTGTGACCCCTAAGTCCATCAAGAAGACCGAGACTCTCAAATCCAGGGTTTCCAAATATGCCAAGAATCCATTTGGGATTCTCAACAAGGTTTAGGATGAACCTAAAAGCAAGATACAGTTAGGAAGCAGTAGCCTTCACATCATCTAAGGGTGAGACAAGTTCGTTTCACGGATCACAAGCCAATAGTACTTGGTAAGCCGTTTTCAGTGGCTGCCCAAGGCTCAAAATCATCATCTACTAGGCCTAAGCGACGGGTCATTAACAATCAAGTACTAGAGGACCTTTAGTAGTTCCTAACTTGCAAGAAGGCCCAAAAAGATGCATCCATTCCAGGATGCAGTACATGATCACCTTAGCCACATATCTCAAGATCCAACAAGGCTGAGAACAAACTTTTAGCTTCACTTAAAGAAAATACCTTCTACCATCTAACTCAGAAGGAGGGACGTAGGTTCGGCAAGAGGTGTCTACCTTTTATCATTGTAGCACCGACCTCACTGTCTTCACCTTAGCGTCTATCACATGCCATTGAATACCAAAAAAAAGCTAAGCCATTGGTCATTAATAATTCGATCAATATCACTCTTTCCAAGATTCACTCCAACAAAAGAAGGAGCAAAGAAATAGAACAAAACATGTGTTGTTGACATCCTTTTGCTTCCCACTTCCGATTAGAGTTGGCAAAATTCAGCCCGACCCCCCAATCTGGCGTGACCCGACCCGTTTTTGACCCGCCCAACCCGACCAGTTTGAAATACGGGTTAGGTTAGGGTTAGAGTTTACTAACCTGTATAAAAATGGGTCGGGTTAGAGTTGACCCTCCCAACCCGCCCTAACCCGTTTTACTCGTTTAGATTTTACTAAATTACTATGACTTTCTAATTTTCATGTGGCTTTTCTTATTTATGTGGGCGATAAACTATGTATTCTTAATCTTTCGCGAAAGAGTTATGTAAAATTTTAATACTTAGAATATAAAACTTATTTTTCTATTTGAAAATATGATGTTTTTGAAGTTGAATTAGTATTATGTGTTTTTTATTTTTATGTTGGCATATAAATTTACCTCTAAAATATGGATATAAATGAAATAAAATATCATTGATGAGTCTTATGCTTAAACTCAAATATGGAATTGTAAAATTGAAAAAAAATTGAAAAGGGATTGTCTCAAATCATCAATAAATGAGCTATAAAATATTTATAAATTCCCCAATTTTTACATATTGAAAATTGATAAATTATAAATTCATACTAATACAACATTTTAAATGAATCTAGATGTAAGGAGATCTTTACAAATGAAATTGGGCCACATAAAATAAGTTAAATCATTCAAAAAATGGGAATTAAATATGTTAGGTCGGGTCAACCCGACCCCACGCGCATCAAATTCGGGTTATGCAGGTCAGGTCAGGTCAGGTTGACCCGCCACCGGTGCGGGTTGAAGGTTTTCAACCCGTTTTAAAAACAGGTTGAGTTAGGGTTGGAACCAACAAATTCGGGTTCGGGTTGACCTAACCCAAATTTGGTCAACCCGACCTGTTTGCCAGGTCTAGTTCCAATTCAATGGATTAAGAGCCTGATGCTGGCATTTTTTGGCCATTGGTCGCCAAGTTTAAAGATCAAACATTAGCAGCCAGGCTAGCTAACCAAATAAAGAAAAAAGCTTTGGCTCTTTATAGGAATCGAACCCAAAAGCTGTCATAGTGCAAAATCACTCAAAAATGGGTGATTAAAGAAGATGATCTGGATTTCACCTCATTATGCATGGTTGGACCAGGTTTAACTTGGAGAGTTACTCAAAGTATGGCTCAGACTCAATGACAAAGTCTGATTCAAGCTCTCATTCAAGCAGGACTTTTGAAGGTCATGTTGAGACAGACTTTAATGAGGATCCTATCACTATCTTGACACATAAGATAGTTAGTCGACACCTTAGACATTGACATCCTCCTATCTCCATCAGTACACCGTGTTTATGGTTATGAGGAGTGGAACTATCAAGGATGGAAATGAAGATGCTAGTGGAAGTAAAGATACCGACGAAGAAGGTGTTGGTGAAAATCAAGATGACGATGTTAGTGACATTGCCAAACAACAGGGAGCTAAGATCGAAAATTGACTACCCAGCTAAAAATCATAACAGATAAGGTAGGTGGTCTAGCTGAAGCTTAAGTCAATCCTTTGTTCACTGACAGAAGAGAACAAGTGATGATCTGGAGGAATACAACTAAAATTGACCTGTTCATGGCTCAAATCAAATCCTTGATGGACAAGGTGATAGCTGTAGTTTCCTTTGATGATCATTTGTGTCTCCTGGATCTTCACACAGATCCTGGAAAACATGTAACTTTTAAAGAAGTTGAAGAGATATTGATAAAGTCAGACATGGAAACCAAGATGAAAGAAAGGGTATCACACCAAAGCACCCTTTGGAATTCGATCTAGTTCCACTAGATAATAAGCGTCTAACTTTCCATCCATACCTTGGGAAGGGGTCAGCTTATCAGCATATTGTGCATTTCAAATCATTTTTTGGAAGCTTGCCAGAGTTTGATGCACTAAAGATAAGATTGTTCATTGGTACATTAAAAGGAGTTGCCTTTGTTTGGTACAAGCAGTTACTAAAACTCATTTTCATGACATAGCCTATCATGGAAGAGAAGTTTTTAATCCACTTCCAAAAGGAGGATCAAACAGTCACCTTTTCCTTGCTTAACAGTACAAGGTAGGGAGACAATGAAACTGCACAGTCCTTTATCAACAGATGAAGAGCGTTATCCTACAAATACTTGGAACAACCATCTCAAAGGGCAACCATTGAAATGTATGAGACCAATTTGCAACCAGAGATCAAGGCTATCATACTTAGCCACAAAACTAAGTCTCTGGCCTAATTGGTTGAGGTGGCCACTAATTTAGATCTGACCCTCAAAGTGATCAGCTAAAAGAAGGCAAGTTCTTGAAAAACAGTCATCTTTTACTCCAAAATTGAAGAAGAAACAGGAGGTCTTCAATGTGCAAACCTCCAAACCTCCTCAGAAGCTTCAAAATATAAAGATTGATCAAACTAAGAAAGAGGAAATGAGAGAAGGAAGAAAACTAAGTATCCATTTAATGGAGATATTGAAGTGATCTTTAGGCCATTGATGGATAACAATAAGATTGAACTTCCACCAATGAAGAAACCTGAACAAGCAGGTCGTGTCAATGACCCAAACTACTATGCATACCACCTAATGGTGTCACTTCCTCTCAAAGACTGCTTCATTCTGAAAGAGAAGGTCAATGAGATGTGGAAAAATGGATTAATAACTTTTGATCGAAAATATGATTTTGCTACGGTCAACATGATCTCCTTTGGACAATTTGCACCTGTAGCAGTATCTACTTCACCAAAGCCAATGACGGTTGAATTCCGTGTTGTCAATACAATATATGACGAATAAGGTTCAACACCAGTCAAAACCTCTTCAGAAGAAGAAATATGGGTTCATTTAGACCTAGTGAATGACAAAGGTGAGGAGAATGTTAAAACCAAACTCACACCTATAGAAAGGAGGAAGGTTAAAAGGCAACTTAAGAACCTTCAAAGAGCTACCCAAAAATGCTTGATCAGGAAAGAAAAACAAGTTAAAAATGAAAAGGAAAAGGTGATTGAAGCTATAGTTTCAGAAGAACCTTCCAAGTCGATTAGAGGTCATTCTACTTTGGCTAACTTCATCATTCCAATTCCAAAGCTGAGGAAAAACTACCAATATCCAGTCGCAACAGGATATCATGGGATGGTATGCCTCCTAATTCAGACGATGAGGAGGATTGGTCAAACTATTTTGATTTTGAAGATGATTAGTGGATTGATGATTACTTTATTGATGAATACCCTTTTGACGAGGATGACAGTTTCAGACAAACATTTGATCCTAAAAAAGGTACTTTTAACATCAAGCTCGATCTCAACACACTGTCAGTGACTCTTTACAATCTGCTTAGACCAAGTGCAAGTGGTTGGTCAAATGATCCTCCTCCTTTTCCGCTACCTTTAGAAGTTCATCCAGGTCCTTTGCCATTGGTTAAATCTGATAAAGCACAACAATAATAGGCATTGTCTTCTAGTTCACAAGTAGTAATCTCTACGACAAACATTTCTTTTGAACCACGTGTTGAGCCAACTTCTTTGAAGCCAGATTCTAAACTAAGCACTCAACCCATTATTCTTGAAGCAAATGGTGAGCTTGAGTCACAAAAGAAATATAATGAACTCAGCATTGGCAGTCCTGTCGTACCTCAAGAAGTCTTCCAAGTTCAGGATAACCTCTCTAATTCAAAAGAAGAGATGCCATTGGCTCATGCTTTGGTAGTTATAAACACTTCTGTTGATGAACCTCAAAATCTAAAGCTGTTTTTAACAATGCAAATTAAGAAATAGGCCTAGAAGAAGTCAGCCAACTTTTTGTTGAACCCAAAGAAGTCATTGCCATAATAAGAGATACTTGTCCAGGGGTTGACTAAAGTAACATAGTTAATGATGACACTCGTTCGGATTACAATTATAAGGTCAACTACGATAGACCTTTTTCTTCTTCTTATGTAAACTCTTTGAGGAATAATTCAAATGTAAATGTAACTTCTTCAAAAGCAAATGCTAATGAAAGGCCATCAAAGCCATTCACATATGATATTGTTGAACACATCAAGCACATACTTGCATGACTTCATATTTTTTATCTTTTGCAGATGTTTGAGGATACTCGTAACAACTTTATATGAGCTTTACAAACTTTGAATACAAACAATCAAATTCATGTGGTGCAACTTCATCAGATAGAGAATAACTATTTAAAAGCAAAATCCAATAAGCCTTAGAAGCAATGTATGGAATGTCTTTTTATTCACAATGCTTCCAGGGCCACCATTTCCTTTGCCAAAGATGATCTCCTTTTAGGTGATATGAAGCACACAAGGTTGCTTTACTTCATGGCCTATATCAAAGATTTACCAGTTCAAAGAGTTTAGGTTAACCCAGGATCAGCCCCAAATCTCATCACAATCATAGCTCTTTAGGAACTTGGCATCCTGGCGAGCAAGTTATCCGCTACCAAAACTTTAATCCAAGGCTATGATGAAGAAGTCTAGGATCCGATTGGTAAGATTTGGATTTGGTTCCAGCTAGGTGATTTAACTTCAAAAGCTAACTAATTTTCAAAGTGATGAAACGCTCTTTTGCCACCTTCTCTCCCTTCTTAGAAGCAGATGAAATGTGCTATTTGATGCTAGGATTGCTTGTTTATGTCTCTACAATGGTAGTGGTACCTTTTGCATACCATTATGTAAAGCCACTAGTATATCCAAGATTCGAAAGATGAGGGTAGCCAAAATGATCCCCAATGTCAAGTACTTGATAGAATTCTAAAGCATTTCTAGCATCTTGCAAGGAACCAAGAGTGCCTCAAATGCGGCTAGGTGCTTCCACAACATCTTGATGAAAATTGAATTGCTTATAGAACTGGTAGGTATATAAGGTTGAATGTTAATATATGAATTCTTCCTATACACCAAATCTATGGGTCTCAAGCTAAAGAATCAACTTTGCTCTTCATTTGAGAAGCCAACATCCAGACCACCCTCTCTAACTTTGTCAATCGGTGGTTCTAAGACATTTCTCATATGAGCTCGAACTTCAATGTTTGGCACAATGTCGCAAAAGATGACATAATTATTGAAATTATGCCAGTGTTGACATAATTCGGTTATGGAATAGGTATTAATGAAACAGCTACCACCTACCACACCTTCCATGTAGATGCTCCCTGGTGCATTGCTATGCGAATGAAGTCCATTACAATGGTATGTTAACCAAGTGTAGAACAAGTGCTTGGGATAATACCGATTGAAAACTTTTCCTTCTCTAACAATGAAACCAAATAACTTCAATTCAGTTAACATATATGCCACAAAAGTAGGGCCAATGCAAGGCTATGTCCAAATGCCATTCTAAGTGCAGGATATATGCAACCAAGCCTGAGGTCGCCCCTAAAACTTAGGAAAAAAAACATTTAATAACCATGCTATCAAAAGACCAGAATGGAAAAACAGAATTCATGTAGTTGACCCCAACATGGTTGGGACAAGGCTTTGATGATGATAAACCATGCTATCAAAAATGTGGTAAGCCAGCAGTTCCTCATCAAATCCGGATAGTTAGCAAAAATGTACAGCATGAAGTCTGGCTTTTCATCGTAAATGATCATCGGCTCCTTCTTAGGGTTTTCATGGGGGATAATTTCTTTCCACTTGCAGTATCCCTCATTTAAAAAGAAAAAGCCAGTGATGGTCTTTACTCGACTCATCCATGGGATAACTTTACCTCAACTTTGGCTAATTGTTTGGATCAAATCTTCAAGAGTGAAAAGGAGATAATATGCAACTTGAAACTCATCATCCATGGTAGCCAACTCTTCATTGGGTGGAATGGTTTCATCATAAAGCTCACCATATGATGCTAAACAAAATATTTTCTTCATTTCCCACAAAGAAAACCCCAACTCCATGTTTGGAGTAATGAAGGTACCGGTTGCGAGGTTCAAGAATAACCCTGCATATGTTTTTGTTTTCGTAAGGCACTTTCTGTGTGCTAGCGTTTACAGTTTTAAAGATACCAACTACTCTTAAATCCTCTTCATAATGGTGCTTGAACAGAGTCATCCAGTTTTGTCAGTCCCCCATGCAATTAAACCATCCACAAGATTGGTTTCTTTCACCAAACTAGGCACTCCCATCTTCAGTATGAATACCAAGCCCAACCGTTCTCAATTATGAGATCATGGTTGCCACTGCAAGGTTTAGGGTACACGGTTCTATGGTTTTATCTTAGACCTTGGAATCTCCGTAAAGTAATATGATGCTGGTGCTTGAATTTACTAGTCTTGAAGTGGGTATGATGCTTTATCCATGGAAATGGATCATTCCTTACTAGGATAAACGGAGCCATTGTCATTATTTTTGGGTATATCTTGATAGATTGAATGGTAGTAACCTCATGAGAAACTCCCACCATATCTACACAGTGGTACTGTATGCTTTCAGTGGGTTGTTTCACTGTCCCCTTTGTAGCATCTCCAAATATGTAGTGTGGCTTATCAAAGCTCACTTTGTCATTATTCTCCTAAGTAGTGTTATTAGCCAAGCACCAATACATGTACCAATTCCTCATTGCTAGAGCTTTGGTTCTCTGGTTTCTCAAAGTAGAAGCAAATACTTCATTCAGATCTTATGGGTCAAGATTACTTCCAGTCTTGCCCTTCGAATGGCTCGTTACTGCCCTAAAAGTTAAGGTTGGAAGTGCTTTGCCTTTTTTGTCTAAAAAAAAAAAGAGGAAAAACATTAGTAACTGCAAAAATGACTGAGGCATGAAATTCTACTGAAATTTTGGCAACATCTCTCCTTAGTAAACGGCCAAAAAGAGAAAATAATAATCAGTTTTAAGACTAGGAATTGGCATTAAGGCACACTTAAGTCCCAAAACTAAGGCTCTCGGTCCAAACAGGTGCTCGAGCACCTTAAGACCTTTCAAAGGGCAATTTGATTCATGTTCAAGCACAAAAGTTGTAGTATCCAATGTAAGAAATGCATGCACAACACAAGCAAAGCATAATAGCAACTATATACAGTACAAAGCACAAACAAGCTCAACATGTATGAAAGTACAGCGTGTGAAGGTATTCAGCATGTTTTCAACGAAGAGCAATATCAATTTAAAGCATTGAAGACAAAAGTAAATGCTGTCAGACTAATGGCAAGCATTTCCGGTCATTTCCCATGGTTTTATTAGACTTACCTACAACTATTGGAGATTTTTTTACTCTTCACACTCAAATTTCAAGCCGACCAAAAGATCTCTACATTCCTAGGATGGCATCTCTAACAAATCCATGCAAACAAAAGTCCCATCTGATGATTTGCTAGGATGAGACCATTAGACATTCTTGTGCAAATTCGAAAGTGCACTATTCATAGTGCATATAGAGCTAATGAAGGAAATATTGTTATCCAAAGCTAATTTCAAAATAAGATCATCAACTATCATCAATGGTCGAAAGGTGATATTGTATATATTAGCTACCTACAAAGATGGTTGGCGCCACTTAAAGTGACTCAGAAAATGCATCTCAGGTCAGAACTAGAAAAGACAAGGAAGGGTGAATTAGCCTTGGAAGTTGTAGTTGAGAAAAGTAATGTAAAAAACTCATTCAAATTTACATGTGACAACTAGACTGGAGGTTAACCCTATCTTCATCAGTTTCTCTAACTAGCCACTCATATTCGAATGATTTATATTTCTCATATTTATTGAGATTTAAGGGGAGTAACCTTCTCATTAGGAGCAAATGAAATGCACCATGTGGCTATCCAGTTTGTTAACCGTTAAAGAATCCCCGCAGAAGCCATGGTAGTCAAGTCTATGTTCACATCATGCTAGTGACCAGGCAAACTACTATAAACCAATCCCCTGTAATTTCCACAGAGGTTGTGATGAGTTAACTTGTGCTTACACTATGCTAAGGACCGGATGGATTGTCACTTCTCGACCCCCTACGCTTATCATAAGCCACAAAGGTTAGGTGTGTGCTCAGATTATGTTTTTAAGTCCAGCAGTGCGATATTGAATCCTAGTGTTTTACCAAAGGATTTCTACATTCCTCAAACAGAGTTTGTTCACTTCAAGTATGTTGAAGAGTGGGTTCCCTACAAACTCTCTGAAGTTCGAGACCTTGGAAGCTATTCTAAATGACTTCAGATAGGTCATGTGCAATCTCCTTTGAGTAATCATGATCTTCCAAATCAAAGAAAACAAAAGGGGAGAGAAGAACACTTTTGTCATCAAATTTAGTTCATTTGGTTGTTGCCATGGACAATGTTTGGGCATGGCAAAGTTCTAAAAAAAATTTTACTATTGGTCATATCGTGATCTTCAAAAGGGCATTCAAAGAGCAAATTTGCAACCAGAGGGCATTCAGTGAGCAAATTTGCAACCATGGATATCAAGTTCAAACAAGCATTCAAAAAAAAAAAAAAAGAAAGAAGGAAAATAGTCAAAACCAACTATAACTGTGGTATTTCCCTGGATGGTAATGGCTGTGACAGTGGGCACAATTAAACAATGGTCTAAGCCATCAGAATTTATGCTGATACATTTTAGCCTCGTGATTATTGATCAGATTGCGCACTTCAAACAAACAACCAAAACAAAAAAAAGGACGGTCATAGATTGGCAATGATCGTGGGCCTCCAACGGGTATTGTTGCCTGTGGCTGTGGCTGTGAACCTTCCTACTCCCTGGATATGGCAAAGACATCACCACAACTGTGGAGTTCAAAGCATTATCATGTAGCAACAGGAGCTGAATGAATCAAGCAATCAGAGTTAAAAAAAAAAAAATTGCCAGGCATTCGTTAAGCAGGTGGTGACCGTGAATTTCCACTGATAGGGCAAACCATGGCTCAGACTTGTTTGAAAGACGCTCGATTTGAAAAAAATCACTACAGAAAAAGCCAAGGCAGCATTCTTGCATCTCCCAAAAAAAAAAGGAGAAAAAGAAGAAAGAGCAAGGCCGAGCCGTCATTCTACTTTGCTGCGTGCTAAGCCTCATCTCACCATGGATAAAGACCCTGAACCAAGGGCCATCTAGCAAATCATTCAGATCTAATGCAAACTCTTGGAGAAGATGAGAAACAGCACATAGATCGTCCCATGTATCAGCTAAAACAAGCAGAAAAAAAAAATTCCGCCATGACCAAAAGTTGAAGAAAGAAAGAACAGGGCTATACCAGCCATGGATTGATCTTAGGAAGTGAAAAAGACTATAACTTTGCTTGCTAATTAAGAAGAAGAAGCGCCCAGCACTAGTCTTGCTCTCCTTTTGCTCCTTCCTCAGAGGACCTAACCAGTAGAAAAAAAAAAAAAAAAGACGAAGTGAACTCGCCATTTATACAGCATGGTCTACGGTCACTACTGTTACACTACCTTCCTTTTCTCTGTATCAAGCAGTGGGTTCCATGGTTTACCAATCCAATTTCCCACGAACTCAGTATGACTGGACAGTGAGGTCCACTACTTCTTGGCTCACGCTTCATTGACTATGGTCACTAATCCTTCATCCTTTTCACCTATGGACACCGTGTGACTAATCAACGGGGTCCACAGTTGGTGGCTGATCCAAAATTGGGATTCCCTCTTAGCTGCTGTCATCATCTTTCCCATGGACACAAGTTGTTATAACAGTAGAGTCTATGCCTTGGCCAAATCCACCAAGACCACTATTCTACTTTCCCACGACCACTGTGATTTTGAATAGTGGGATCCGCTACTTAGTGGCCCACTCTCTCAAATGTGATCATTCAAATTCCCACAACACATGGTGGGCCCACTTTAGATAATCTACAAAAAGAAATTGAATGAATTTCCCACAACTTAAAAAACAAAAAAAAAAGAAGTGTTTTCCCCCAACAGAGTGAACCCACTTTGGGGTATTTCTTTCAACAATAAACCAAATTTCAAATTTATGTTGGGTTTAATCTGATTTTGAGACATCATCTTAAATTGTTTTGGATCAATATCCAAAAGCCAAGCTCCTCCAAATTTTCATTTCATTTTGACTCATGTCAACCCAAGTCAAAACCTAAACTTTTAACTTTTTGAAAATAAATCAAAAATCCATAAAAATCCAAACCCAAATCCATTTCAAACCCAAACCTTGATTTTTCTTAAAACCTCACAATTCCCACAGAGATGCCCACAGTTTTCACAAAGATGCCACTTTGGATATCTATGACAAATAGGTCATGTGACAATCAAATCCATTTCAAAAATCCAAAACCAAATTCATTAAGTTTCTGAATTTTCCAATACCTCAGTGATTTCTTTTTGTGGGCATTCCCTAGAGTCCCCATAGAGAAGCTACTTTTGATATCTATGAAAATAGGGCAAAGAAATTTAGATTCCTTATGTTTTTACCAAATTCCATCATCAAACCCTTCATAGTTTTTATCAAAATTCCCAAATTTCAAGTACAAGCTTACAACCTATCTTGGCAAGACCACATTTTCATTAAGCCATTCATCATTGCCATAGATTGGCTATTTTGAGATAGAATGATTATTATACTTCAATCATTGTACCTTGAGGGGGCACTTGTTGACCCATACAAATTACAAATGTTGCAATGAAAACATTACAGGCGAATTTCAACCCAAGGGCACATAAACCCTAGAATTGTGGAATGGCAGGTCCAGTACTGCATCCAGATGTTCAAAATTAATGCAACCCATTCAAAAGATTTCAGATGAGCTCGAGGCGCAGGAGTTCGAATTTCAAAATTAGTGGACTTCATTTGGTTACTCAATTCACCAAGTATTAGACTCAGGGCTCACTAACTCAAAACCTAGGGTTCACTAGACACAATCAAGCTTCTGGTTTATCAAAGTGGCTAAAAATCATATGTCAACTCTAAAACATGCATAGAAATGATGCCTGAAAGTTTCAACGCATTTGGAATTCATTTCAATTCAAATTCAAGCTTTGGTGACTGTCTTCTAACTCCTTGGGGTCACCGTGAAAATAGACACTTCTATATGTTAGAATCAGCTAAAACTCTTGGAGAAAGCTTAGATTATATTTAAGATTGACTCTACAAAATTTCATGTCAAGTGGATATCATTTGACCTAAATTCAACAAACACGTCAACTTTGGGTTAATGACCCCTAAGGCATGGGCACATTGACCAAAGTCATGCTTCCAAGTGACTGAAATTGACGAAATTTGGACAGAAAACTTAAGTCATACTCAAAAGTGGTTTTGCAGATTTATGACGCAAGATGACTTTGACCCTACTTCAACTACATATCAACTAGGAGTCCGTGACCCCTAAGTCATGGGGGTCACTGACCCAAAATTCTACTTCTAGGAGGCCAAAGCTAATAACATTTGGAACAAAGACTCAAAATCTTCTGAAAGTCAATTTTGCAAAATTTCAAATCAATTGAATATCATTCGGGTAGAAAACAAGTTGTCTACCTTTAGTGCAAGAAAACATTGAGTTAGAACATGCAAAAGTAGGTTACTGTCCAAAATCCTACTTTCATAAATCCAAATCATATGAAATTTGGATGAACACTTCAAGATGCTCCAAACATCAATTCCTCTAAGCCTCAAATCAATCCAAGGTCATTTGGGCCTCAAATGGCTAAAATAAAGGCCCATTTTCATGAAACGTCAACGGAGGAATTGACCAGCTTCAAAAGGTCAAAGCAGGTTGAAATTTTAATGACACATTCAAAATAGTGTTACAAAGCTTCCTTCCAAGTTTCATGATGATTGAACATCATTTAGGCGCCAAACAAATGAAGGTGCATAAGCAAAAAACTTAAAACTAGGCTTGTCCATGACTACGGCCATGGTCACGGACACTTGCAAGGTGGTTCCCGACTGTTTGGGAGTTATTTCATTTATTTCAAAATATAATCCCCCAAAACTAACAAAAACCATCCCAATCTCACTATGAAACCTATAAGAAGTATGCTTGGGCTCTGAAGAAGAGGTCAAGCATGGTTACAAACAAATTTGAGAGATTAAAAGCAAGTTCAAGCAAGTTTCAAGGGAATTAAAAAAAGCTTCTCAAGGACTTCAAGAACTTTAAGTCCACTTTTTCTTCTCCTTCTCACTAACTTCAGGTGAGAAATAATTCAGAGAAGGAGAAGAAACATGCATATCACTTAGAAAAGATGGATACAAGGGCCATCAAGCATACAAAGGATGAAACCGCATTCCTTTGGTTTTCTCACTTAGGAGGGTTTTAGGCCATTTTGGAAGTTGTGAACAAGCCTCTTTGGGCTTCATCATTTTCCTTGAAACTTATAGGTTCAGAATGGTACAACTTTGGCTTTAGTTTGCTTATACAAAGCACCCTTTCTAGATTGTATTAAAACAATTCGTAAAAAAAAAAGCGATGATTACCAAAGGTTTTAATTGATTCCATGCCCAAATTAAGCACCTTTGGCGGTCGTTCAACACTCCAAAAGTCAAAAAGCACAAGTTCTAGCACTCTGAAGGCATCAGAGAAGCGAAATGGAGCAAAGCTGGGGACGGCCACTACTTGTCAGTGATCGTGGGCCACGGTTACTTGATCATGAGCTCCATGTGCGGAGCCACAATGTAGTAATATCTTAGTAAGTACAGGGTCGAATTCATAGGAGCTATGTATTTTAAGGTTCCTTTTCCAATTTGTACCTGCCCTAAGTAAAAATCTAATACTAGCCTAATTTAAAATCTAACAAATACAAGCATCCTACTTGCCAAAATTAAATTAATTACAAACCAATGAAAAGAAAAGAAACTTTCCTAAATCTAGAAAACTAAATCTAGAAACCTAAATCTAAAAATTTATAAAATAAAACTAAAGTTGCTACAAAATTAAAACACACGTTAGAACTTCCAAAAATAAAAAATAAAATTAGAAACTAACTAAACTAAACAATGTTAAAAACAAAATAAACAAAAGTGAAAAACTTTCCAAATTAGAATTTCTAAAAATAGAAAACTTTCCAATTTAAAATTTTCAATTAAAACAAGTTTAGAAAGATATTTTAATTTTGGAAATTATTTAAAACAATCAAAAACATAAAACTAGAAACAAAATTTAAAATTAGAAAGTTAGTAAAGTTAGTAATGTAATGTATGCCATGAGATGCTAAAAAATTTCGAGTCTGGAAAAATAGTATGTTGATACAAATTTTATGCATAATTTAACTATTCTAATGCATCCTAAATCTAAATTTAATGGCTTGAAATTATGCTCTACTGATGCAAGAAACTAACAAAAAAAAAAAAAAAACAAAAAACAAAAGTGAAAAGGGATCTAAAACGAAAAAGTTATTAATGCGTGAACATGACAACTTTGCAAAATTTTGTGCAGAAATTCTGATCTGAGTTGACTGATTGGCAAAGTTTAAGCCTCTGGTTCACAAGCCTTCCAAAATTATTTTGATTTGAAATTCTAAGGAATGAAAGACCACATACTAAACTTTAATTTTCTCAATTTTCAGAAAAAAATATTATTATTGGACTAGTCTACCCACTTCGAACTTTTTGCCAAAAACTATTTCTGCAGTTTGCTGAAACTATTAAGTTATGTTGTTTGTATATTGAGTCCGAATTTTATTATTTGATTCAGATCTAAGGGCTTAATTTTCATCAACTTAAATATGCACAAAATCCTATGATATGAAAATACATGCAATGACTTTTAATCCAACCATCAAACTATATAAAAACAAAACTTAAAATGAACATGATCATAACAAGGAAAATAACAAAAATGCGGAAAATAAAATAAAAGTGTAGGAAGTCAAAGGCGGTAATAACAGAAAGTCAAAGGCAGTAAACAATAGAAGTCAAAGGCCGTAAAACCGAAGTCAAAGGTGGTATATTCACTCAAAATTCTCCCTTAATCTAGGCTTAAGCATTTCTTAAAATATGCTCTTTATTTGGGTCGTCAATCCAAACAAGAAAAACATGAATCAAGCAATCATGCAACCATAAGAATAAGAAGAATATCAAGATGAATATTATTTAACTAGTATGAGAATCCTTTACATAAGATGAAAAGAATTAAAACAAAAGATTACACATATTAAGATGGAAATGAATTCCTCCTTCTAGTTGATCTTCATGGTTGGTGGTGTGGCTTTAGGGCGAAGCCTCCTTGATGACTTGAGATGTAGAGAACAAGAAAGGGAGAGGTGGAGTGTAGAAATTCTAGAAGTGGGAGGTGGGTAATTCTTCCATGAAGAATATGGGAGAAAGGTTCCCTATTTATACTTTTTTCTTCTACTCTTTTTCAAAGGTCTCATATGTGGCTTTCCTTCTTTAGGTAAGTCCTTTTCTTGGCCAACAAGTCTTCCAAGTTTAAGATGAGATAAGATTTCTTCTCTTGCTGGAATTCCAAGTGTATCCATCTTTCTTACCTAACACTTGCCAAAGATAAGGCCCACTTTTGAAAAGATAATCTCAATCCCGCTAAAAATGTATAGTAAACTTCCCTAGGTTATATCTTTGTCGTTTAAACTCTGATTGGTGCAATCTTAGATCCTATGGTTATCTACTCAAAAAGAGCTTTTCAACGACAGGTAGATTGTCCAAATCCGATGCTTGATTTGAGAGTTTTGTCTATTTTAATGTATGCTGCCCTAGAGAAAAGAGGGATTGACTTTCTATTTTTAAATTCTCCTTCTTTGACTTTCTTTTTCCTGAATTCTCTCCACCTTGGCTTTCTTTTCTTACATTAATTTTGATTTCTTATAAAAATTGGAGAGTGGACCTCTTTCTTGAACATTCCACAAGTGTGTCGCCACACATGTGAATATGTGCGTGGGACAATGAAGCCAACTTTGCAAATTTTTCTTTTTTCTTCTTTTTCTCTTCAATTTTTCTCTCCTTTCTTTTGAAAATGATTTCTTTGCCTAAATTCTTTGAAAATGGGACCCATATCATCAATTTCCTACAAAACAAATGTGAATACATGTGAAAAGATAATTTTAACCCTAAGATCACAAATGCATGACTGTGGGCCCATCTCTTAGGACATAACAATGAAAATGCACACCATTCTATATGATTTTATATGAATGAACTAATGATGATGAAAATTGAATTTAATTCACAAGAAAACTAAATATTCACAAAACTTTCCAAAAATAGCAGGTTTCATGAATTTATGCAAAAAGTGTGATTTTTAAGCAAATTATGCAGGAACGCACTACAATGAATTTAAAATGCTTGAACCATGATATCACACTAAATGAGGCTCTTCCAAGTCAATAAGTCCTTAAAATGGTCCAAAGTGTCTATGAAAATATGCATTTTTAAAGACTCCATCATTACTCCCTCCCTGTCTTCTTTTTTCTACATTTTAGGTCTTTTTTTCATGTACTTTCTTATAATGATTGAGTTTAGATCACTTTGAGACAACGGGGAGGGGTTGTAAATTTTCAAAACTTGTAAACAACCTACATCCCTACAGTTAGAGCGTTTAAACCCATGTAAACAGAGGGAAATTAATAATGAATTGTAATTATTTTTCCATTTATCTTAACGTTTAAAATCTATGAATGTTGGACTTGAATCTATTGCATTTCACATCACTCTTCAAATGTGATCACCTCCCTTCTCTAATATGAAATTATTATTCACTAATCACTCATTAACCTAGCAAATCAAATTCAAGGCTAGTGATGGTCCCATCCAAAACTCCACCGTAGATAATTAACTCTTCATCTCCTCATTACTATTTTGAGGGGGGCCAAACCATATTTTAATATGAATTCCTAGGAACTTAATACAAAGTACTCTTAGCTAAACAAAGTATTATGTGGAGTGGAATGACAACATATCATCAACTTCTACAGTTGAAGAATAATGGTAGCAAAAAATTCTTCAACGACAATAATCATTAGATAAATATCTCTAATGAAATTATAAATAAATCAGAACAAACATTCCGTTTTGTTGACCCATAAAAATTTGTAAATAATGTAGCAAAAACATTACAATCTTTGGACTATAAAGTTCCAAAGTTTTCAAAGCACTTGGACCTCATCTCAACTCAAATCAGCTTCATAGACTCTTTGCTAGCTCCTTGGGAATCACTGCTGGACCTGGCACTTCCACATGTTGAAGCAAACTCCTATTCAACAAAATGCTTTCAAGTACATTTAAAGACTACTCCTTAAGGATTTAGAGCATTTGGACATCATTTGGATCCAAACTTGGTCCAAATGATCATATACTGTGCTTTGTGAGTCCCTGTGCAGAGTGACATGCCATGAAGATCAAATTGGTTGAAACTCTCAAAAGAAGCTCAAAATGATGCCCAAGATAGGCCCTACAATATTTTGAGTTAAATAGACATCATCGGACCCAAAAGCTACAGGTATGTCAACTTGGGGTCAATCCCCCCCAAGCCATGGGGTCACTGACCAAAGTCCTGCTTCCCGATGTCCAAAATTGATGAAATTTAGGCAAGAAGCTTCCGTTATGCTCAGAAAATATTCTACAAATTTTCAAGTTGAAAGAACTCCGTTTGGTCTGACTTTCACTGCATGTCAGCTTAGAGGACAATGACCCGGAGTTATGAAGGTCACTAGCCAAAATCTTCCTTCTAGGAGGCCAAAGCTGAAGAAATTTGGAACAAATGCTCAAAGAATGCTCAAAGTTACTTTTCTAAAGTTTCAAGTCAAATGGACGTTGTTCGGGTAGAAAACAAGCTGATTAACTATAGTGCGGGTTGAATAGTGACTTAACACATGCAATGAATAGGCCACTGTTCGAAATCCTACTTCCTCAAATCCAAACTGGATGAAATTTAGATGAACACTCCAAGATATCCCCAATGTCAGTTCTTCCGAGTTTCGAACCAAACCGAAGTCATTTGGGCCTCAACCAGTTGAAACAAGGGCCCACTTTTATAAAAAGTCAATTAGAGAGTTGACCAACTTTCAAAAGTCAAAAACAGGTTGAAACTTCTATGACATGCTCAAAATAGTGTCAAGAAGCATCCCTCCAAGTTTCGTGGCGATCGGACATATTTCGGGCCCTAAACTGCTGAAAACAGGTCACATATACAAAAGTCCAAAAATGGTCCTTCTCTGTGACCGCGGCCCAATCAACAAGGAAGTTGACCAACGTTCAAAAGTCAAAATGGGCTGAAATTTCTATAACATGCTCAAAATAATGTCAAGAAGCGTCCTTCCAAGTTTTGTGGTGTTTGGACATCATTTGGGCCCCAAACAGGCGAAAACGGGTCACAAATGCAAAAGCCTGAAATTGAACCAACCGTGGTCATGGACCTCCAAAAGACAATTCCTGCTGTTTTGGATGGTTTTCTCCACTTCCTTTCGAAGTGTAACTTCCCACAACCCCTCTTAACTCCCTGGAACTACCAGAAACTACTGGGAGAGTCTATAAAAGGCTAACATTTGAAAAGAAGCAGGGAGAACAGACACACAGAGAATTTCAAGAACAAAAAAACAACCAAAAGCATTCAAACAAGGACACAACAGCATTCCACAACCTTTTCCTCTTCTTTTCTCAGTCACCAAGGTGAGCAAGAAGGTTCAGAGGAGGAGAAGAAGATGGGCCTGGCTAAAGAAAAAACCATGTTCATCTTTGAAGACTATTCAAAGGATGACGATGTCATCTTTGTCTTTCTCATTTAGGGGGGGGGGGTTTCTTAGCCATTACAAAGGCTGTGAACAAGCCTCTTTAGGCCTCATTCTATTTCCTGAAAGCTACAGGTTTAGAATGACATAATTTCTGCTTCTTATGATATCCTCTTCGGACTTAAACAAAAGACAATCCATAAACATGAATGATGAATTACAAATTTTTCAGTTGATTCCATGGTTGAATTTGATTTTTGCGATGGTTGTTCAACACACAAGGAGTCATAAAAAGGAGTCCCATCACTTGAAAAGAGTTAGAAAGAAGAACCAACATGAACAACATGAAAAACGGAGGCAAAACAGTGACTATAAAGTCACTGTCTGTCAGTGACCGTGACTTGCGGTCACTGGCCTGGGGCAATGACCGTGGGTCACGGTCACCCCCATTTTTCTTTCTTTTTTCGCATTTTTCCCACTTTGTGTATATTTTCTTGTATTCTCCAAGTTGAGATCATATCTAAGACTTGAAGGAGGAGTTGTAAACTTTGCAAACTTATGTAAACAACCTGCAGCCCCGCGGTTAGGGCATTAGAAACCATGTAAACAATGGGAAATTGCTGATGAACTGTAGTTAATTCCCATTCTTTTTAACTCTTGAAGTGCGTGAATGTTGGACATTGAATCCATTACACATTTCCACGTCATTTTCAAGCGTGACCACGTTTATAAGCAGAAATTTTAAAATAGATACACAAAGCATAAATTGTTAAATGAAATACAAATAGAAATACTACAGTTCATAGGGATTGCTAAATAATACATAAGCATGGATCTCCAAGTTAATGTGATTGTTTTTGTGTTTTTTTTATGCAACATGTGTTATGTTTGGCTTTTTTGATACTATAAAGGCTCCATTAAGTAAAGTGAGAGTAAAATTGGAAACACAAGATACTGATCTTATTATGAATTGAAGACTTCTAAGATAAATAATATATTTATCTTCATTGGAAAAAGAATTGAAGTAGGCTCAATGAGCTGGAGCTCATAAACACATGCAATCTGCTTAATATTGGTGAGAAAAATTCTTTTATTCAAATGTGAATTGTACAACACTAGTACCAAACACAAGATAAACATCGAAGAACATGTTACAAGCACTAATATCATGGGTCGTTGGTGTAAGGACTATCCATTTGTCCTACTAAGTTAGGTGAAACAAGTCTTCTATGTCAATGACACCAGTAGAGGAAAAAATTGTAAAATCGTAGACAGGTCAAGCGTCAAGGAGTACGAAATGTACCAGCTAAGCGAGATGATGATGATGATGCACCTTTATGATACATTTCAGCAGGACAAAACCATGTTTGTTGTCCCAGTCCTCATCGATGGTACTAGTGTCCTATACTCTAGGAATGATATAGATCCTAAGTTCATTCTCAGTGATGAGTCAATAAATGAGGATAGCTAAGACAAGGATGAAACACTAGTGGAGTATAAAGATGAATAAGACAATGATGTGCATAGTCAGTTTGACTTTGACATGAAATATGACATGTAGTGTTTGTTTCATGCTTTGCACATGCACTGATTATCTTAGTTAATAAATATCATAAATTTCAATTTCTCTTGTGATTTGTTTATATATTTATAAAATGTTTTTATATTTCACATTTTATACTTATTTATATATATCATATTTGCAAAAGATGCCAAATGGAGGCAAAAAGTGAGTCAAACCAAGGGATTTGTCCCATTAGGTGCAAGCATTCAATTATTTATTTAAAAAAAAAGACAATTAAGCAGAATACAGATAAACTTGCATCTCTAAGGCTCCTGCCGACTTTTCATGATATCTTTGGTTCGGCTAAGGGGACAAACAAGAAGGGATAGTGGGAATGATAACAACAAAAACTACATCACCCCCGAAGGTGATGATGTTGATGACAAGACATTTGGGTCTCAATCAGATGAGGTAATCTTTGTGTGAAAGTCCTTCACATGCACTTTAAAATGTCAGTTTTCATAGCGGTACTCATGCTAAAATGATTTCTTGAACTTTCATTTCCACTAAATG
Source organism: Sextonia rubra (assembly GCA_037013555.1). Taxonomy (NCBI): domain Eukaryota; kingdom Viridiplantae; phylum Streptophyta; class Magnoliopsida; order Laurales; family Lauraceae; genus Sextonia; species Sextonia rubra. Next base: position 76,554,437 of record JASUAD010000001.1, read on the forward strand.
TAAATATCTTACATTTACTTGTCTAATATTATTGATTTTTTCTAATAATTATTTATTTCCTTGTCATTTTTCTCTAAGCCAGGTTACAAATAGACCTCGGGAGAAGAGGGTTAGACGTGCTCAAATTATAGCTACTTCACTTGGGTGTGCTTGTGCAAAGAGCATAGCTGAGGCTATAACATAGGAGATATGGATCCATCATCATCCAATTACACTGTCGGGAGACACAGAGGACACCCTTGATTTGGGAGTCACCCATCCTCCACCAATATAGCCTCCGCTGAGTGCTCCTATAATCGGTAGCAGCATAGGTGAGAAAATTATGACCTTTTAAAATATTGAATTCACCTTGCTTCAATGATTTGTGTTTACTAACTCATTTAGCACTGTCATTTTTATAGCATCAGCCCCAATCTCAGAGGTTACTAGCCATGTAAGGGGCCTCACATGAGGGAAAAAAACGACGAAGCTGAGGAGATGGATTTGTCATAACATCTTAGTTCCGATCCCCACCTCGAGCCATAGGCCAGGAGGGAACATGCCTTTTCGCTGGTGAAGCATCTTGGGTTAGGCATTAGATGGATTGCATCGATCAGACCCCATGCTGGAAGAAGCTTGATAGTGGGATCAAGCTTGCCGTCATTGCTTCAGTTCGGATAAACTGATATCAGAAATATCAACCAAACTGATCATATTTGTGCTCCTCATTAGAATATCTGATTCTATTGTGTTATTACTAATCTTTATATGGCTCTCCCCTAATTACAGCAAATTTTTGATGGTGAGGACTATGAGGTGACATGCAACTAAGGGCAGACATTAATTGCCAGTGAGGGATTTTGTACAGGAGTTGGAAATACGAGCTGTTTTGTCACTATCTACAATTGTTGGAGCAAGGGGTGCACAATGCAAAGGACTATGTAGCAAAGGGTTATGATGAGGCTGACTGGCAGTTAATGATTACTCATTGCTGAAAATTACCAGTATGGAAGGTAACTTTAGGATATTATCTACATCAATTAATTATATTCCAACGTTAATCTATTAGTTATGATTTTTTTTCTGACAACCTATTGTTTCTTGTTTTTCTATGTCGCTGAAGTCAAAGAACGCTCAAGATAGTCGAGCCAAATTGTCATGCAATCATACTAGCAGCTTCAAATCCTTTGCATCGAGAATGTCTTTAATGGTACTAAGTATATTCATATGAAAAAACATCTACTAGTTTATTAATTTATCAATATTTAGGTTCATATCTAATACAAAATCTTATCAAATGATAGACGGCTCGAAATGCTGGTCAAGTACTGCCTATTACTCAGTTATTCCACAACACCCACTACATGCAAAAGAATAATGATTAGGTAAATGAGGCATCCAAAAACATGTAAGTATACCTAAATCAATTTTGATAAACAATGCCACCAAAGCTTTCTAAATCCCTTATTGATTTAAATTATTGGAGGTCTTGGTGCGGAGGACTGAGGAGCAGTCGTAACCCTATGTCATAGTTCCAATGACTGAGGAGTAGATTGTTGTTGATGTGCTTGGAAAGTGGTCAGGATACTTGAGTGAGTATGGGATCTACACGAGGACCTCTTTATCTTCCACACATTCTCGAGTGCTTGATCTTAAGGTGATCACCCTGTGGGAGTAGCTAGCTAACCAGGCTAGGAGGTAAGCTGAGTAAAACAAGAGGCAGGCTGCACTTAAGTCCTTAGTTCAGTAGCTGGCAGCTCAGGCAGGGATAGATCCAGTGATCTACTTAGGCTTTTCTAGAGGGATCAGTTCTGCTATTGATGGCACATTAACTGGAGATCATGATGCGACTTCTTCGTTAGTATATTATTCTCTCAAAATTTTAACAAAATAACCTAGGATTCTTAACACTTAAGCTTGAAAATCAGCTGCTGGAGGTCAAAAATGAGAAACGGCAGCCAGACAGCCCGAAAACCAGCATGAGTTCCTCGGTCAAGGCCAAATTAACTTGTAGGACCTTACGGTTTGTGATTCGGACTCCATCCCACAACCCTATCCTTCACCTTTCAAATTTTAATAAAAATAGGATTTTAATCAAATAAAAAAGAACTACCTTTCAAATTATGTGTACACATTTGATACGGACAGAGAGAGATCTTTGGGATATGACTGTACACTTCTAGAAATCAGTACCAAGGATATAGTCTGCCAATGATTCTATATATAGCATGGAATTCCATATGTTATATCATGATTTTTGTAGAAAGCATTGAATTTTTTTTATTTAGTACACCTTAGAATTATCACTATTGAAAAATAGGAAAACAAACACTTCTATTAGACATAATGGAGACTTAGAGTAGATAATAAACTGAACCCCAACGTAGATCTCCCATTTCTGCAAGAAATTGCATATCATAAGAGAAATGATTAGAGCAAAGGAGTTCAAAAGTTTTTTACAAAATGTAGCACCGAATATCAGTCAATGGTTTAGAGTTCAAGGGCTATCAATGCACTAGACCAACAATCAGGTTTCCTTCCAATGGTGCAAGTAGCAAGGTCCCAAAACTAGTCATGAACCAACAGAAAGAAAGAATCAACCCAGTATTTACATCCTGCTCACAATATGCCTCAACTGCTTGATTTCCATTGCCACTTATGCTTGAGGCCAAAACTAGTCATCAACTGGCATGAGTACCTCGCTTGAGGCTAGAGTAACTTGCAAGAACAAATGGTTGGTGAATCGGACTCTTGTTTAGAAAACTAGACAGAAAAACTTGGGATTTCCAACACTTAGGCTCACAAAAAAAAAAAAAAAAACCCTAGGATTTCCAACACTTAGGCTAAAAAATTGGCCATCGGAGGTCCAAAATGGGAAACGGCCACCTGATAGCCCAGAAACCGATATGAGCACCTTGCTCGAGGTCAAAGTAACATGTAGGAATACATAGTTCACAAATTGGACTCCTAATTAGAAAATTTGACAAGAAAAAACCAAGGATGTTCAACATCTAGGCTCGAAAACAGGCTACCAGAGGTCCAAAATAGGAAACACCGACCGGACAACCTGAAAACCTACACGAGCACCTCACTCGAGGCCAAAGTAACTTGCAAGAACAAATGATTAACAAATCGGACTCCCGGTTTGTGAGTCAGATGTAAAAACCTAGGATTTTTGAAAGTTAGCCTCGAAAAACAGGCCGTCGGACATCCAAAACAAGAAGTGGCCATCAAACGGGTTGGAAACCAGCAAGAGCACCTCACTCGAGACCAAAGTAACTTGCAGGGATAAATGGTTCACAAATCAAACTCCTGATTAGAAAATTAGACAAACAAACCTAGGATTTTCAACACATGCATAAAAACAAGCTGCCAGAGTTCTAAAACAGGAAATTGCAATTAGACAACCCAAAAACTGACATGAGCACATCGCTTGAGGCCAAAGTAACTTGCAGGTATAGACAGCTCGTGAACTAGACTCCCGATTGGAAAATTAGCCACAAAAGCCTATAATTTTCAACACTTACGCTCAGAAACAAACCTCCGGAGGTCCAAAATGGGAAACGGTCATCGGACGGCCTGGAAGCCAGCATGAACACCTCATTTGAAGCAAAAGAAACTTGGAAGAATAATCGGTTCATGAATCGGACTCCTGGTTAGAAAATTAGACACAAAAACCTAGGATTTTCAACACTCATGCTCGAAAACAGGCCACTAAAAGTCTAAAATGAGAAACGGCCAGCGAATGGCCCGGAGACCGACACGAGCCCGGTTTTAAAATTAGACATAAAAAACAAAAATTCTCAACACTAATGCATGGAAATAGGTTGTCGGAGTTTTAAAATGGGAAACGGCCATCGGATGGCCTGGAAATAAGCACGAGCACCTCTTTTCAACACTTATGATTGAAAACAAGCCATGAGAGGTCCAAAATAGGAAACTGCCACTGGACGGCTCGGAAACTAGCACAAGCACCTTGTTTGAGGCCAAGGTAATAACTTGTTGGAGCAAATGGTTCGTGAATCAGACAGCTAGTTAGAAAATTAGACAGAAAACCTAGGATTTTCAACACTAATGCTCAAAAACAAGCTATCGAAGGTCCAAAACAGGAAATTACCATAGGACCCCTTGAAAACTGGCACAGGTACTTCATTCGAGGCCAAAGTAACTAGCAAGAAAAAATGGTTCACAATTCGAACTCCCGGTTAGAAAATTAGACAGAAAAATCTAGGATTTTCAACACTTATGCTTGAAAATAGGCTACCAGAGGTCCAAAACGGGAAACGGCCACTGAACAGCCTGGAAACCAGCATTAGCACCTTGCTTGAGGGAAAAGTAACTTGCAGGAATAGATGTTTCACGAATCGAACTCCTGGTTAGAAAATTAGATAGAAAAACCTTGGATTTTCAACACTTATGTTGGAAAACAGGCCATCCAAAGCAAGAAACAACCACCTGACGACCTAGAAACTGGTATGAGCACCTTGTACAAACCAAAGTAACTTATAGAAACAAATGGTTCATGAATTGGACTCCCAGTTAGCAAACTAGATAGGAAAACCTTGGATTCTCAACATTATGCTCAAAAACATGCCATCGGAAGGGTCACCGAAAGGCCCGGAAACTGGCACAAGCACCTTGTTCGAGGCCAAACTAACTTCCAGGAAGAAAGGGTTCAAATCGAACTCCCGTTAGAAAATTAGACACAAAAACATGGGATTTTTGACACTTATGCTCAAAATTGGTGGTCGAAGGTCCAAAACAGGAAATGGCCACCAAACGGCCTAGAAACTTTCACGAGCACCTTACTCAAGGCCAAAGCAACTTACAGGAATAGATGGTTTGCAAATCGGACTCCCAGTTGGTGAGTTAGATGCAAAAACCTATGATTCTCAAAACTTAGCCTTGAAAACTAGCCGCCGAAGGTCCAAAATAGGGAATGCCCACCAGATGGCTCAGAAACTGGCACGACACCGCTTTCAAGGCCGATGTAACTTGTAGGACTTGACAATTCGTAAATCAAACTCCCGGTTTACGAGTTAAATGAAAAAACCTAGGATTTTCAACATTTAGGCTCGAAAATAGGTCGCTGGAGGTCCAAAATGGGAAACGGCCACCAAACAGCTTTGAAACCAGCACGAGCACTTCATTTGAGGCTAAAGTAGCTTACAAAAACAGATGGTTCGTAGATCAAACTCCTGGTTTACAAGTTAGATGGAAAAAATTAGGATTCTCGAAACTTAGATTAAAAAATAGGCTACCAAAAACACCTCAAAAAAGATTCTATATATATATTCATTGAAAAAATTCTAATATTGTTCTTGTCATTGCAGATTGATAAATGCTTTGGGGTCAGTTGCAAACTTGTAGTGGTTTTTCGGCAGTTCTTAGTTTATTTGTATTTGTATCTCAAACATTTGTATGGGACTGTATCATTGATTGTAACATTTGTTATATGAGATGAATGACTCGATGTATAAATTAAGAAATTAAAGTGACTTGTTGACTAGAATTTGCTAAAAATAGATGTGGTGGTTTGTTTATTAGCAACCGTTGCATGAATTCATATGTTATGTATGTTATGTTTGATATAGGTTTTGTTGGGTGTATAAGCAGGTTTACAGGAAAATTATTTTAAAAAAATGAATGTTATATGGCTTTTTAAATGTGACCTTTGCCAATAAAATTAGGGTTTTACCGATGTTTTTTAATGTCGAGAAATACTTATAATAAATTTTAGTTAAAAATATAAATATTTTATTGACAAAAAATAACATCGGCAAAACTAAGATTTTTTTAAAAAATAAAGGTACTTTCATTGACATTTTTTAATGTCGGGAAATAGTTATAGAAAATTTTGGATTAAAAATATAAAATTGTTACCCATGAAAAAGAACGTTAGTAAAAGTAACACTTTTAAAAAAAGGATATATCTTCATCGACATTTTTTAACATTGGTAATTAGTTATAAAAATTTTTGATTGAAAATTTAAAATTTTGCTGACAATAAATAACGTCGGTAAAAGTAAAAAAAAAATACTTTCACCAATGTTAATAAAATGTTGGTAAAAAATTATAAAAATTTTGGATTAAAAATATAAAATTTTTGCCAACGAAATAAAATGTCGATGAAGTGTTTTCCCACAAAGTTTTTGGAGTTGCAAAAAAAATTACCAAAGTAACTTGTCGACGATGAAATGCTGATATTTGCCGATGTAATTTAAGTCCATCGATAAGAACTTTTCCCCATGGGGTTTTGTTGACAAGCGACAGACACAAATTATTTCATATGCAAAGTGTTTTACCAATGTTTTAGGATCTTTTGGTGATGAATTACTTCGTAGCTAAAAATATAATTTGTTGTAATGTGAATCATTCCACAACTAGACATATACAAAAACTATCGGTAACCTATACAATCCTGTTATGGACATGTATGAAACTTGTAAGCAGCTAGATGTGAAAATGGGCATCTATACAGGTCTAGCAAAAGTATAAGGACACTATGAATAGAAATGAACGTTATAAAAATCTAAGTCTAGTTGTTCAATATGGACAAGTCCCAAAACTCAAAATGTAAATCCCTAGATATGATAATGATGCTCTCCGGTTATTGGTTAGTGAGAGGGCCTCTGCTATCCATTCATTTAGGCTTGAAGGAACCGATGAGGTCTCCTTCATTGGCTCCTCGGTCTCCGTATAACCGGAGTGGGAATATGAGCCTATAACACTAAACAGATAGATGTGAATAAGACTATTCAGCAATGTATAAAATGACTAAGGTAATATAAACTGTGTCTAGCATTATTAGAAACATGATAATTAAAAGCGGTCAATTATAGTTTAATAGGCAATCTTGTGCAAAGAATACATTATGTTATATGAATCGATTACAAAAATACAATCAAATCGGCTACTACATGTTGCTATATCCTCCCGGCTGGGATCCTGTCGTTGGGTACACTTGTGCCTACACCCGATACACATGGGTCCCCAGTTTATTAGTTCCAGTGGTCCAGGTACTAACTACAGTGGCAATCAATCAATCTCTCCTTATTCGACTCCATTGAGTCTCATACGTGTGAAGCTAAGTAGAGACAGACAAATTCAAATCAATCATCATCAATTGGTAAGGTTTCAGTCTAATTCAGTCATAATTCATTCTACTCTAATTAAGTCAATCTTACTCAATGTAAAATACGAATTCAATATCAATGAAATAACAGTAAAACCAATCAATTCAGTATCATTGAGACAATGATTCAATATCAAATAATAATAGTGAAGTTGATCAATTTAAGATCATCATAATAATGATTCGGTATCATTTAAGAGGCCCATGTTTGAATTTACAGTATACAGTGCATAATAACTTTGGGAGCAAGGAAGTTTACTAACCAACCTTAAACTAATCACTTGTAGCCTCTAACCATCCATTTCGATGTAGTTTTAGGTTATTTATACACTATTATCTGTGCTTGGTGTTATAGTGCATAAAACATGTATCAAAGTCCCCTAAAACAACACCCATTGCTAATACATGAATAAATCACAGCCAAAACTATTCATGCATATTTAACTACCATTAAGCCATTTGTCCAGGTTTAAAGGTTCCAAACTAAGGTATTATTAGGTTTTCTATAGCCCGACAGTGCTAAGGTTTGTAGGTTTGTATCATCATTAACCATTAGGTTAATCTTATGAAGTAATAGAGTCATTGGGAAATACAAAACCCTAATTGAAGCCTTAATTCCAATTTTAAACAATAAAAGTATGAGGGCATAAATAAGGTACCTTATCGATCGACTATGGGCCCAATCGATCAAACACCATCTAGGGGTGGAATTCGATCGATCAGACCCGTATCCAATTGATCGGCTTTGGAGTGAAATTCACTCCGAGCCAAATCAGTTCTAATTGATTTATTTCTTTCCTTTTTCTTTTCATGTACCAAAATCAACAATCCTCAACCTTTTCTACTTCAATATTCCTTTTAAACCAATCCATTCATTATATTCACAACCAAATCAAATTCTTAAAACTTTTAAGCAAGTATATAAGGCTGTAAATCAAAAGGGGTGACAATTGATTATTGGAATCACATAATACCAACATACATTCATCTATAACTAGCTTATACTTGCCTTAGTCACTAGCTTGCTCAGAATTTCCCCCTACTTGAATCAATTGAGAAGGCAGTCCCAAATTCTAAACCCTAATAACTGTTGACCCATAAAAATTACAGATGTTGCAGTGAAGATATTACATGCAAATTCCAAACCAAGGATACATAAACTGTAGGATTGTGGAATGGTAAGTGAAGTACTGCATCTAGATATACAAAGCTGGTGCAATCCAATCAAAAGACTTCAGATGAGCTCAAAATGTAGCATTTCAGAGTTACTAGACTTCATTTTGTCACTCAACTCACCAAATACCAAATTCAGGGTTCATTAGCTCAAAAACTAGGGGTCACTGAACATACTCAGGGTTTTGGGATACCAAAGTGGCTAAAATTTTCATGGAAACTCTAAAACATGCTTGAGAATGATGCTTCAAAGTTTCAAAGCATTTGGACCTCATCTCAGCTCAAAACCAAGCTTCAGTGACTATTCGCCAACTCCTTAGGGGTCACTGTGGAAATTGACACTTCTACATTTCAAAACAAGCTCAAATTTAGGAGAATGCCTTCAAGTACATTCAAAGATTATCCTTCAAAATTTAGAGCATTTGAATATCATTTGGACCCAAACTCAATTCAAATGGTCGTCTACTAATCTCTGCAAGGTCACTGCGCAAAATGACACCTCATGAAGATCAAATTAGGTAAAACACTTACAGGAAGCTCAAACTATGCTTAACTGAGGCTCTACAAATTTTCAAGTCAACTGGACATCATCTGACCCAAAGTCTACAAACATGTCAACTTTGGGTCAGTGAATGTCAACTTTGGGTCAGTGACTCCCTAGTCATGGGGTCACTGACCAAAGTCCTGCTTTCCAAAATTCAAAATTGATGAAATTTAGGCACAAAGCCTCAATCATGCTTAATGGAGATTCTACTAATTGTCAAGTCAAAAGGATTTCATTTGGTTCTACTTCCACTGCATGTTAGTTTAGAAGTTAGTGACCTCCGAGCCATGAAAGTCACTGGCCAAAATCCTATTTTTAGGGAGCCAAAGCTGATGAAACTTGGAACAGAGATTCAAAATATGTTCAAAATGAACTTTCTAAAGTTTCAAACCAATTGAATGTCGTTTGGACAGAAAACAAGCTAACTACCTATAGTGTAAAATGAATAGTGATTTAAAACATGCAACAAATTGGTCATTGTTTGAAATCCTACTTGTCAAGATACTCCTGACATCAGTCTTACCAAGTTTCAAATCAAATCGAGGTCATTTGGGCCTTAAACAGCTGAAACAAGGGCTTATTTTCATGAAAAGTCAATAGGAGAGTTGACCAACTTTAGAAGGTCAAAACGAGATGAAATTTCTATGACGCACTCAAAATAGTGTCAAGAAGCATCCCTCCACGTTTCATGAATATTAGGCATCGTTTGGCCCCAAACATGTGAAACGGGTCACATATGCAAAAGTCCAAAAATGGGCCTTGGAAATGACTGCGGCCAACCTTCAACAGGGAGTTGACCAACTTCAGAGCGTCAATAAAGGCTGAAATTTGTATGACACACTAAAAATAGTGTCAAGAAGTATCCCACAAAGTTTCGTGAAGACTAAAAAAGATGGTGCTCAAACGCTATCAAGCATGCAAAGGATGAAGTCAATTCCTTTGTTTTTCTCACTTGGGAGGTTTTCTAGCCATTATGGAAATTGTGAACAAGCCTCTTTAGGCTTCATTCTGTCCCTTAAAAATTATAGGTTCAGAATGACACAACTTTGGCTTCATGCAATACCCTTTTCAGACTTGTATAAAAAATAGTCCGTAAACAACAATGATGATCAACAAAGGTTTCGATTGATTCCACAGTTGAATTTAATCTTCTCGATGGTCACTCAACACCCCAAAGATCATAAAAGTGAGTTTAAGCACTTTTGAAAAGTCACAGAAATGAACAACACAATACAAAAGCCAAAACTGTGGCTTTTCGGCCACTGTGCCACAGTTTGCAAGTGATTGTGGGCCACTATCACTGGTAGGAAACTAGTGATGGCTACACGATCTACTAGTGGTGATCATTCATCAATCCTTGGTCTTCATGTAGATCTTGAAAAATATACAACCTTCAAAAAAGTTGAAAAGATACTAACAAAATCAAAAGTAGAAACCAGGATGAAAAAGAAGGGTATTACACCAAAGTATCCTCCGGAATTTGATCTGGTTCCATTTCCACCAGATTATAAACTTCCGACTTTCCAACCATACCTTAGGAACGAGTTAGCATATCAACATATTGTGCATTTTAAATCACTCCTTGGAAACCTGCCAGAGTTAGATACATTAAAAATAAGTCTATTCGTCGACACATTGAAAAGAGTTGCTTTTGATTGGTACAAGTAGTTACCATCATTTTCTTTTATGGCATGGTCAATCACAGAAGAGAAGTTCTTTCTCCATTTCCAAGAGGAAGATCAGATAGTCACCTTTGCTATGTTCAATAATACAAGGTAGGGAGATAATGAAACTGCACAGGCCTTTATCAATAGATGAAGAGCATTATTTTAGAAATGCTTGGAACAACCATCCCAGAGGGCAACAATTAAAATGTGCAAAACCAATTTGCGACCAGAAATTAAGGCTATCATACTTAGTCACAAAACTAAGTCTCTGGCCCGATTGGTTGAAGTTGCCACTGATATAAAACTGACCCTCAAAGAGATCAATCAAAGTCAAAGCTATATTGGAGATGCCTTCTCTAAAAACTCTTAAAGAACTCAAAGGATTGCAAGGCAGACTTACCTACATTCGTCGGTTCATCTCAAACTTATCTGGGAAATGCAGAGCATTATCCAGACTCATAAAGAAAGGAATTGAATTTGTGTGGGATTAAGCTTGTGAAAATGCCTTTCAAGATATCAAATGGTGTCTCACAAACCTACCAGTCCTTTCAACTCCAATTCCAGGCAAACCTCCATCCTCTACATTTGTGCTCTTGATCACTCTCTGGGGGCATTGCCAGCTCAAAAGAACAACGAGGAAACTACGTCACTATATTCTTTTCAATGTAGTGTGCTTGGTTTCCAACACCTACCAACTGAAGGCACTTGTGACAAAGGCTGGTGCACTAAGTGATTGTATAGCCAAATGATCTATTATTCTCTCTCAATATGACATTAGATATACTCTTGCAAAGGCAATAAAAGGACAAGCTCTTGTTGACTTCGTAACAGAACATCCACTCTAGGAGAATTCTAAATTCAGAGACAATCTCCTAATGAGCCAGTCTTCTTCATTGAACAAATATGGAAATCCACTATTGATCCAAACTTACATTGGATCATGCACTTTGATGGAGCCTCCAGGTCAAATGAATTTGGAGATCCAGTTTCTAGGGTTGGCATCATTTGCTGTAGCCCAGAAAGATTCCACGTTCCTCACTCCTTCTCATTAACCAAGCCATGTTCAAATAAGGTGGTGGACTATACGGCATTGATTATAAGTCTCGAGCTAACCTTGGAATCCGGTATCAATATGCTCGGAGTATATGGAGATTTGCAACTTGTAATCAAATAAATAAATCTCGAATATGAAGTGAAAACCCAAAGTGAAAAGCCAAACATGCTTCCTTTCTTCAACAAAGTTGTAAAGTCAAGGAGAGATTCGTGCTGATCGAATTTTACCACATTCCAAGACATCAAAATCTCGAAACAGATACAGTCCTCAGCTTCTTGAAGACTCATATCATCTGTCTTTTTGGGGTCCCTAAGCATCTGCATCATGACAATGATCCTCGATCTAATAACGATAAATTCTGCAGATTCTATAACAAATATGGAATCCAATGCTATCCTTCTACAACATATAACCCTGCAGCTAATGGACTTACTGAAGCTTTCAATAAAACCTTTTACAAAATTCTAAAGAAAATGGTTTCTAACAACAAAAAAAGTTGGAGTACCAAACTTCTTGAAGCATTATAGGCATGCAAAACTATTGTTCGTGGTCCAAACAAATCAACACCATATTCCTTGGTTTATGGCTGTGAAGCTGTGATACCATTGGAAATTCAAATTCCTTCCCTTCAGGTAGCTGTGATGAATAAATACACTGAAGAAAAGAATGCCAAGCTTAGACTTCAAGAGTTGGTAAACCTTGATGAAAAAAGGCTTACTGCCCGATAAAGCATCGTGCTCTATCAAGCTCATATGACTGGATCTTTCGATAAGAAGGTCAAAATACAAGGCTTACAAGAAAGGAGACTTAGTCCTTGCAGTTAAAAGGCCAATGTTCTCCACACAGATGTCAAAAGGCAAATTTGAATTCAAATGGAAAGGACCTTTTGTTGTATGTCTACTCCAATGGTGCCTACACACTCCTCACACTCGAAGGAGATAGATTCATGATCCCTATCAATGGAAAACTTCTCAAGAATACTATACTTGAATGTCATTGGTATATCCAAACCATGTACAGTGCACCCAATTCCTGTAAGTGTACATTCTCACTACTAAAATCTTTTAGTTTCAAGCCTCATAACCTATGACTCCTAACCAAAATCCATCAGACTTATATAAAATGACTGTGAGGATCAAGTCCTTTGACCCCTCTAGTCAAACTTTCGTTACGAGGATAATGTCCTTACAAGAACCCTTGTAACATCTTGCTATATAGATTAAGTCTTTTTACAGACCCTGTATAGTAAAACTTAATTGTGTGGAATAAGTCTTTTTGCAAACCCCATCTAGCTAATTTTTAGTTGTATAGAACAAGCCTTTTTGTAGACCCTGTATGACTACTTCGGTTGTATAGAACAATTCTTTTTGCAGCCCTATTTAACCAAAATCTAAACAAAAACCAAAACTAAATCTTTGTCTTAAGGAATAAGTCAAGGATCTCGGAGAAAGCATCACACATGGACACCGGATAACATCCACTTTGTTTGACCCCTTTCGACACCTAAAAGATCAAGTCATGGACCCTAGAGAACGCCTTACACATGGGCACTAGATCACGTCCACCTATATGACTCCCTTATTTTTGATTTGTGGATCCAAGAGATCGCAAATCACACCCTCATACCAATCTGAGAAAACCAAACCATACAAACCACATCAAACATCTACACAAAATCAAACCAAACACCTATACCAATGAAAAAATGGAGGAAAAAAAAGTTTTTCCATTGATATTCATTTAAAGTTTAAGTACAAAGAATGAAGCCAATGTATACATGGCCACCAGGCTAATCAAGATAAAAGAGTCATACAAGAAGTTGCGGCAAAGAAATCTGGTCTAAGAACTTCTTAAGTCGCCTCCCTTAGGACGCGCCCATTATAGCTTGGATAAGCTAGGACAACAGCATCAATGTCAATTTCATCCAGTTTGACACTCATTTCAATTTCAAAGAATTGAACAAAGTCATTCAAGGTCGTTTGCTTCGCCTTTACTTTGGTGAGAATGCACTCTTCAAGGGCCTGGTTCTTTGAAATAGACTTCTCCAAGCCATTTACGGTGCCTTAAAGCTTCAGAGAATCATCATTCAAGGATGAAAGCTGTTGTTGCAATACGATGATCTATGGTTGCAATGTTCCTTACAGCCAAACTTCTGGTTCTATCTCAAGACACAACATGGTGAACCCACTTTGGGCATTTTACCAACATGATGATCTATAGTTTACCAAATTCCATCATCAAACCCTTCATGGTCTTTATCAAAATTTTCAAAATCTCAAGTTTAGGCCTATAACCTATCTTGACAAACTATATTTTCAGTAAGCCATTCATCATTCCCACAGATTAATTATTTCAAAGCACAATGATTATTACACTATAATCATTGCACCTCGAAGGGGTGTTGACCCATAAAAAATTACAAATGTTGCAGCGAAGATATTACAAGAAAATTCCAAACCAAGGATACATAAACCTTAGCATTATGGAATGGTAAGTTAAGTACTGCATCCAAATATACAGAGCTAGTGCAATATGATCAGAAGACTTTAGATGAGCTTAAAATGCAGCATTTCAGAGTTGTTGGACTTTATTTCGTCACTCAACTCACCAAATACCAAATTCAGGGTTCATTGGCTCAAAAACTAGGAGTAAATACCAAATTCAGGGTTCATTGGCTCAAAAACTAGGGGTCACTGAACATACTTAAGGTTCTAGATTACCAAAGTGGCTAAAACTTTCATGGAAACTCTAAAACATGCTTGAGAATGATGTTTCAAAGTTTCAAAGCATTTGGACTTCATCTCAGCTCAAAACCAACTTCAATGATTGTTCGCCAGCTGCTTGGGGGTCATTGTGGAAATTGACTCTTTTACATGTTAGAACAAGCTCAAATTTAGGGTAATGCCTTCAAGTACATTCAGAGATTATCCTTCAAATTTTCAGAGATTTGAACATCATTTAGACCCAGACTCAGTTCAGATGGTTATCCACTAAGCTCTATGGGGTCACTGTGCAAAGTGACACCTCACGAAGATCAAATTAGGTCAAACTCCTGGAGGAAGCTCAAATTATGCTCAAGGGAGGCTCTGCAAAATTTCAAGTCAACCGGACATCATGTGACCCAAAGTCTACAAACATGACAACTTTGGGTCAATGACCCCCAAGTCATGGGGTCACTGACCAGAGTCCTGCTTCCTGACATCCAAAATTGATGAAATTTGGGTAAAAAGTTTCAGTCATGCTTAAAGGAGATTCGAAAAATTTTCAAGTCAAGAGGGCTTCGTTTGGTTCTATTTCCATTGCATGTCAGCTTAAAAGTCAGTAAACCCCAAGCCATGAAGGTCATTGGCCAAAATCCTATTTTTAAGGAGCCAAAGCTGATGAAACTTGGAACAAAAGTTCAAAATAAATTCAAAATGAACTCCTCAAACTTTCAAATCAATTGAATGTTGTTTGGGTAGAAAACAAACTAACTACCTATAGTGTGATGTGAATAGTGATTTAGAACATGCAACAAACGGGTTACTGTTTGAAATCCTACTTTCACAAATCAAGCTGCATGAAATTTGGATGGACACTCCAAGATGCTCTTGACATCAGTGGCTCCAAGTTTCAAATCAAACCGAGGTCATTTGGGCCTTAAACAGCTGAAACAATGGGTCGTTTTAATGAAAAGTCAACGGGGGAGTTGACCAACTTCAGAAGGTCAAAATGAGTTGAAATTTCTATGACACATCAAAATAGTGTCGAAAACCACCCCTCCAAGTTCTATGAAGATTGATAATCGTTCAGACCCAAAACAAGCAAAAATGGGTCATATATGCAAAAGTCCAAAAATGGGCCTTGGGAATGACCCCGGCTCACCTTCAATGGAGAGTTGACCAACTTCAGAAGGTTAAAACAGACTGAAATCTGTATGATAGACTCAAAATAGTGTCAAAAAGCATCCCTCCAAGTTTTGTGAAGATTAGACATCATTCGGGCCTCAAACAGGTGAAAATGGGTCACATATGCAAAAGTTCAAAAATGGGCCTTGTGAGTGACCGCGCCTGTGGTTACTGACACCTGTGGAGCAATTCCTACGGTTTTTAGCGGTTCCCTCCACTTTTTTTTAAACCTTAACATCCTGTAACTCCTTTTAACTCCCTAAACTACTGTTGAAGTCTATCAAAAAGGAGGTTTAACAGACAAAAAAGAAGACAGAGATAGAGAAAACAATTTTCTAAGTTTCAAGAGAAACTTTCACAAATTTGAAGCCAATCACAAAGCACTTCAAGCAATCCTAGTACACTTTTTCTTCTCCCACTCACTTAATTAAAGTGGGAAATGATTCAATGAAGGGAGGGAAGCATGTGTATTGATTAGACAAGATGGTGCTCAAACGCTATCAAGCATATAAGGGATGTAGTCAATTCCTTTGCTTTTCTAACTTGGGGGTTTTCTAGCCATTATGGAAGTTGTGAACAAGCCTCTTTAGGCTCCATTCTATCCCTTGAAAATTATAGGTTCAAAATGACACAACTTTGGCTTCATGCAGTACCCTTTTCGGACTTGTACAAAAAATGGTCCATAAACAACAGTGATGATCAACAAACGTATCGATTGATTCCATGGTTGAATTTAATCTTCTTGATGGTCACTCAACAAGCTAAAGATTATAAAGACAAGTTTTAGCACTTTGGAGAAATCACAGAGATAAGATAACACAATACAGAAGGCAACACAGTAGCCTTTTGGCCACTGTCTGCCAGTGACCGTGACCCACCGTCACTCCCCCAGTTTTCTCCCTTTTGTATTGTTTTCATAATCTTCATGTATTTTCTTGTTTATTCCGAATTTGAATCAGATCTGAGACTTGAGAGAGGAGTTGTAAACTTTTCAAAACACGTAAATAACTTGTATCCCCGCGGTCAGAGCATTTGAACCTATGTAAACAAAAGGGAAATTAATGATGAACTGTAGTTAATTCCCATTCTTCTTAAATGCTAAAATGCGTGAATGTTGGATTGAATCCATTACACATTTTCGCATCTTTTAAGCGCGATCAATAATAACACCATACAAGATGATGGTAAGTCTACATGCATGTGATGGAAATGGAATCCTTAGCTCATTCTCAACCCACAAATCTGTAATGGGAAGAAGACTCTTCTTACCTTTGATAGCTGATGAGAGAAAAAGAAATGAATTCTAAGAATTCAAGGCTTAAGGAAGATGAAGAAGATGGTATGGAGGCATGAAGAATCTATCACCTTAACATGCATGGGCTACTTGCCCTAATTTCCACAAGAAGAAGAAGTAGAGTGAAGAAAGAAGGGGTTTCTGTAGCTAGGAGAAAAAGAAGGATCGATTGAAGTTGATTCTGTTCCTTTTCAAATCAAATTTTTCCTGAGATTATAATAAAGTCCAGTTTCGAAGTTATATTTTTAGTTTAAATCAAATGAAGATCCACATGCTTCAATTGTGATTAAAGGAGTTTAAGTCATATACGAAAGTTGACGAGCTAAATGAGACAAACATTATGGTATCAACTTGATGCTTCTTCGATGTAAAAATGCAAAATCTAAAATCATAAAAAAGGACTTTATCTCCCTAATCAAGGTCAAACCCAATCCAAACTACCTATCCGCTATCCAAAGTCGACCCGTAAGACTTGAATACGATAAAACAATCTTTGCCATTAACTTAAACAACAATATTCTCAATTATTTAAATGAATACCAGCTTAATTACCTATTAAGCACACTAAATTAGTTGCAAATCTAAGTTAGCTTGGGTTGAAGTGTTACAGGTGTAAAGAGAGCTTTGAGCAAGATTAGTAAGCAAGAATCTCTCATAACTTCCTAACTATTTGCAAACTTAGACACAAAGACAGAAGAACTTCCCAAAGAGAATTGTTACAAGCAATAAACAAGGAGCCAAAAGAGAAAACAAAAGAGAACACACAACTATAAAATAAGACCATGGGAGACCTCCAACCCTATGGATGGATGATTCCCCTTTCACATCTAGGTTTTAGCACTCTATTTCCTCCATCTCTTCTTCTCTCCGTTGTTATGCATCAAGGTGGTTCTTCTCAGAGGCCTCACCACTAACTTTGAGTTTCCAACTAGAAAGAGGCATCCTCTCCATCCTAGACATGTAATGAAATTTTTGTTTCTAGCTTTATTCTTTTATGTAATTGATGATTTAATCGCTTGTAATAAATTTTATTTCTTTTTAATATTTCTTTTCCTAATTTGTGGTGTTTTGGTACTAGCTCAAAGGGCCTTTTCAAAAGGGTTAATTTTCATGCCTTATAGTTATATTTGTAGAGGGAATGCATCCACAACTAATAGCCCAATTTAGTATCCGCCAACATCCGTTTTGGTCATTAATTCTTTACGTGATGGAAGGCAATGCAAGCTAGAGTAATAATTTTGTTTTAGGCCATAGGAAGACTAAAGCCGTACCCTAAAATCTATAGTTCCTTGTATGTTGATTTAGTGCATCTCACTTAGATTAATGACCTTTCCCACAGATTGGCTATTTCAAGGCACAATGAATTCAAAGTCAACCTTTTCATCATTGCACCTTGATGGGGCACTCATTGACCCATAAAAAATCATAACCATTACAAATGTTGCACGGAAGACATCACAAGAAAATTCCAAGATCCGAGGCACATAAATCCTAGAGTTATGGAATTGCAAGTCAAGTACTGCATCCAAATGTTTAGAGCTAAATAACTCACTCATAGGACTTCAAATGAGCTCAGAGTACAGTAGTTTAAATTTCAGAGTTAATGTACTTCATTTAGTCACTCAACTCATCAACCACCAAATTCAAGGTTCATTGACTTAAAACCATCGGGTCATTCAGCACATTTAAGCTTCTGGATTACCAAAGTAACTAAAAATCACATGGTAACTCCAAAACATGGTTAAAAACGATGCTTTGAAATTTCAAAACATTTGGACTTCATTTACACTCAAATTCAAGCTTCAGTAGCTATCTTCTAGCTTCTTTGGGGTCACTGTGGTAACTGCCACTTCTACATAGAAAAACCAACTAAAGCTCAAGAATGTCTTCAAATATAATCAATGAGCATCCTTCAAAGTTTCTGAACATTTAGACATCATTTGGACCCAATGGTAACTGTCACTTCTACATTGAAAAACCAACTAAAGCTCAAGGGAATGTCTTCAAATATAATCAATGAGCATCATTCAAAGTTTCAGAATATTTAAACATCATTTGAACCCAAACCAAGTTCAAGTGGTTGCCTTTCAAGCTCTTTGAGGTCACTGTCATGACCCGAGCCTAGAATTCGGGTATTAGGATTAAACCCAAACTAGTGACATACGTACTCCCGTGTAATATACACCTGGACCCAAGTCTAAGCGATATTACACAATGGAGAGTCACATTACTTACATGTGTGAGATGCTGTTAGTAGACATCTGTCCAAGCATTTAATATGGAGAAGCCTATCTATATCATTCATGTAACAAGTTTTATTAACACCAAAATAAAATACATCTATATGTACAAGAATTAAAATGACGCATATCTTTACAAAAAAAAAAAAAAAAAAAAGAAAGTTTCTAAACAATAAGGAGGAGTTACACAGTTTCAAAATACAAGGGATCATGATCTATGCATATCAAAATAAAAGTAATGCATGTTATGAAACCCTAAATGTAATTACATCCCAAAATGAGGCCTAAACTTGCTTTTTGACGCACTCTGTGGTGGATCAATCAGAAATGATCTGTTGTCCTCTCATCTAGGCTGGAGGGGTTCTCAAGGGCCTTATCTAAAGTCTTCTCAATCTTCGCAAAATCAGAGTTGGGATCTGGGCCTGTAACACTATAGACAACTAGTGAATAAGACTATTAATCAAAGTATAAGTATAATTAAGGTAAACCGCATTGTTTATACATGAGTCATTAACATGTGATTATACAGGGCAATTTAGTACGCTAGGCAGGTTGTGCGATTAAATAATCGTGCTAGAAGAATCAATTGACATAAATACTTTATTATTTGGCTACTACAATTGCCATTTCCTCCCTCTAGGAGTTTTTACATTGAGAACACCATTGACCGTGCCAAGGGACGAATGGGTCTCTTCATATATGGAGTCCGAAAGCTCTAAAGGAACACTACAGCGGCATCGTTCTTTACTACACCAAAGTCAACCCCCTCGGGTATCATAAGATTAAGGCTAAGTAGAGCCGGACCATTCGAGTCATATAATTGGATTTGAGTAAATCACGTAAGTCGGTCATGGAGACCAATACAATACAGTATATGATCAATTCATTCATTCGGTTCATTCCAACTCAATTCAATGTTAATGTCACATTAAAATGTATATCATGAAACAATTCAATTAGAATCAACTTATCCATAATCATTTCAATTCAAAAACCATTATTGGAATAATAGTAGGCAATAAGGCTATCCAATATGCTATGCAATTTAAACTAATAGAATCAGGGTAGTTTTACAAATCAACCCTAATCGAGTCATCCATTGTTTCTAACTATGCATGATGATCTAGTTTTAAGTTATCCAATACACAATTGTCTCCTTTTGTTGTTACACTGTGTCGGAAATGAGTATCAAAGTCTCTTAAATCAACACTCATGCAAAGGTGCTTAACAAATGGATAACACCATATGAATGAGTCCCAACCCTCAAGCCCCTTTATGATGTTCATTTATTCAATTGCGCTAGTTAATAAGGTAAAGCGATCCAGAAGCTAAGGTCCTACAAGGTCTTGTAATAGCATTTGCTTAATCCTAATTTTTAGTGGCCTCACGGCTTAGCCGTGGGTGACTTACAGCTTAGTCGTGGGTATCCTAGGGCTTAACCGTATAATGCACGACGGCTTAACCCTGGTTACCCAATTTTTCCGCATTTGCGGTTTAACCATTTTCTGTTCTACAATTTGGCTGTATTTGATCTATGGCTGAGCCACGGCTTGGCTACGGCTTAGCCATAGCACATTCTACTGCTTAGCCATAGCTTAACCATAGAAGAACACTAAAAATTTAGCTCTCTAGATATTAAGCCGTAACATACCTATGGCTTAGTCATAAGCTTTAGATTTTCTGAAACAAGGTTCAATTCGCTTTAAAACTTTGCAACTTGGTTTCCCACTATCATGTTTCTACATCATTCAATCATTCTACTCCAAATTTAATTTTCATGAAACCTTTAAAGATACCTTAGCATGCATTCCAAGTAAGTAGAATAAAGGTACAAATAAGGGCTGCAAAAACATATTAAAACCCAATAGATTTGCAAGAATCATGGTATACCAACATGCATTCATCCAAAATTTGCTTATAATTTTCTTAGATTAAGCTTTTAACTCACTAGTCCTTCTCTTAGCTTAATAGAAAAGAAACACCCAATCCTTGAACCTAAACGCCATGCATGTAAGAAACGAGGAAGGGGATGAGTGCATATGTTAGAATAAGAGTCTCCTTGACTCCATCAATTCTCCTAACCAAGAATTCTACCATTGGATAAGGGGTCTTACCTTAGACCACAATTAGGGAGTTGTAAGGAGAGCTGTAAATTACTATCTTCAATTTCAGAAGAGAAGGAAGGTAGAGAAAAGATTGAACGATGGAATCGGTGCTCGCAATTTTAATGTAAGACCTATCTTGCTTCCTTAAAGAAGATGATGAAGAAGAAGACTGAAAGAAGGAGACAGATGTTGCTGTAGTTGGAGAGGTGAGAACTAAGCAAAATGGGTATTGAAACCCATTTGAAAAACTATATATAACTTTAAGTTTATAAGAAAGTCCTCTCATAAATGATTATTACAATTTGAGTCATTTGAGGGTCTCACTACTTCAAACGAAGTCGAGCGCGTTCAAGTCAAGTACAAAGGTTAAGGAGCTCAATAAGAGACGAATGCAATAATATCAATATGATGCATGAATGATGTAAAACTATGAAATAAATAAAAAAAGTATGAAAAAGGGCTTCCATCTGCCTAGTTAGGTTATGAAAAAGGGCTTCCATCTGCATAGTTAGTTTAAACTCGACCCAACTACCTATCCATGGCCTAGATACGACCCATTTTAAAACAAAACAGTTAAATCCATCCTAATGATATGCTAAGCATCATTATTTAAGCTAATCCGATGGTAATTAGCTAATAACTTAGTTAGTTGCTAAACATACTTAATTAGGATCAGAGTGTTACAGTCAAGTGCAAAGTAGCACCTCATGAAAACAAAATTAGCTAAAACTCCTAGAGAAACCTCAAATTATATTCAGACTTGGCTCTACAAAATTTCAAGTCAAATGGATGTCATTTAACCCAAATACGGCTATATGTCAACTTCGGGTCAATGACCCAAAGACCTTGGAATACTAACCAAAGTCCTACTTCCCAGTGACCAAAGTTGATGAGATTTAGATAAAAATCCCAAATCATTTTCAAAAATGACTCTTCAAATTTTAAAGTCCAATGGGACTCCATCTAACCTTATTGCAGCAATATGTCAAGTTAGGGGTCAGTGACCCCTAAATCTTGTGATCATTGACCAAAGTCTTACTTTTAAAAGGCCAAAGCTGATGAAATTTGGATTAAAAACTCAAAATATGTTCAAGATCAGCTCCTCAAAGTTTCAAAGTAGTGGAACATCATTTGAGTGGAAAACCAACTGAGAGCCTACAATACAAGGGGACATTGACTTAGAATATGCAACTAAGGGGCCACTGATCAAAATCGTACTTCTAGAAAGCCAAATTAGATTAAATTTGTATGAAGTCTACAAAATATTCTTTAAATCAACTTCTTCAAGTTTCAAGATCACTCGAGCTCATTTGGACCCAAAGTAGCTAAAACAATGGACAACTTTCATAAAAAGTCAATGGGAGGGTTGACCAAGTTCAAAAGGACAAAACATGATGAAATTTATATGAAATTCTCCAAATAATCCTAGAAAATATCCCTCCAAGTTTTGTGGAGTCTGGACATCGTTTGGACCCTAAACTGATGAAAATAGGTCACACAAGCAAAAAGGTCACACTTGGACACCTGTACAGTGGCCTTGGGCGGTTTTGGGTGGTGTTTCCACTTTCTTTAAAAACCCAAATCCCCATAACTCCCCCAACTGCCTCTGAAGCTATAGAAGACACACTTAAGCACTTGGGAAGGGGTTCCAAAGTTCCAAGAGGTCCAAGCAAGGTTCCAAAAGGCTCCAACAAGATTAAAGGCACTATAAGAGGATTTCTCAAGCATTTGGCACTTCACAAGCATTAAAAATCCTCTGTTCTTCTTCCCTTCATAAGCTTAAGGTGAAAAATGGTTTTAGGAAAAAATATGCACTTTGCCAACACTCATGAAAACTAAATTTCAAAGCCATCCACTGCAAGAGAAGTTCGGTGGATGAGACTATCCTTTTCTTTGTTTCTCCCACTTAAAGGGTTTTAGACCATCTCCAAAGTTGTGAATAGACTTTCTTAGGTGTCATTCCACTCCTTGAAAACCATAGGTCCAGAATGACACAACTTTGACCACATTTGCTTACACAAAGCAACCCTTCTGGATTTGCACAAAAGTGGTCTGTAAAATCAAAGTGGTGATTACCAAATATCATAGAAGATTCTAAGATTGAATTTAGCACTCGTAGATGTCATTCAAGACTCCCAAAAACCCAAAAACACATGTTTCAACACCTTGGGGGCACTGCAGAGGCAAATAGATAAGAAAAAAAGACAAACAATGACCAATTCAACCACTGTCTATGAGTGGCCGTGGGCCATAGTCACTAACAGGAGCTAGTGACTGTGGGCAATGGTCACCACCCCATCTCCTTCAAGTTTCTACATTTTCTCCCCTTTTCATGTAAAATTTCTGATTTTGCTTAGTTTGGATCAACTTGAGACCAGAAGGAGGGACTGTGAATTTCTAAAACTTATAAACAGTTTGCATTCCCGAGGTCAGAGCACTAACCCATGTAAACAATAGAGAATTTAATGATGAACTGTAACTTTATCCCCATTCTTCCTTGTGTTTGAATGTGTCAATGTTGGACTTAATTCCTTTGCATTCATCATTATTTCATAGCATAAGAAGGCTTTTGCTTGAATCAACTATGACAGTGTAGGCTTCACTAATAATGTTTGGGGCAATTTGTTATTAAATATATATTATATGTGTTTATTTGTATAATGACAACATGATCGTGAGACAGGGAACGAGCCCTCTCGGACTAATTTATGGTTCACTACTTAGTGTAGTCAGAAAAAAATGCTTGGGTGGATTTGATTTTGCAGGAAGTATGCATTACTTATTGCTCCCTTCTCTATTTTTATATTAATTTTCTTATATTACATATATTACTAAATTAAAAAATAATCATAATTGGTTTTTGAAAGTAGGAGAAGCTTCAGAGGCTACAATCTCAACCATCGGAGGAGGGCATTGCTCCTATGACTGAGGATCAAAGGTATGAGGCAATTCTCAGACCAAAGCGATCAAGATATATACGTGGTCATGGGGTTGGTCCAAATCCATGACATCTATAAGTTGAGCACGATAGCAGGCACCTAGTATTGGTAGAAATGGAGAAGAGTGAGATAGACTTGCAGAAGGCATAGATGCATGCTGAGATGCATGTTGAGGTGCAAGCTGTACTCAAGTCTTAGTTCACCACCCTCCTCTAGCAATTCAAAGAGTCAGGACAAATTCTAATCTAATGCATAACTACTGAAAGCCTGATGATCATGAGTTTTTTTTATTTTATATGAGCTTTGTCTTTTTGACTTTTTCTTTTATGTTGAAGTAAACTTAACTTTTTCTACTCAAATACTTTTTAGAACTTAATGCATTTAAATTTAAAGTTGTGTTTCAATATGTGGTGGTGATGAAAATTTCATTTTTCTTATCTTATATAAGGAGGTTTATGAGAATCAAATAAATCAAAAGAAAAAATTTAATAAATTAATATTATTTTCTTTTATTTTTAATTCAAACTTTTAGCAGCAATAACAAGTGGATAAAGCTATTATATGTAATACTTCCAGTGACAACTTGCGGTTACTACTAATAGTTTAACTTTTAGCTGTGATTACAAGTCACCAAGAAAATTGCCATAAATAATACTTCTTGTGGGGATTTGTTTTTGTCACTTAAGGTTTAATTTTTAGTTGCAGCAACAAGTCGTCACTAAAACTGCTAAGGGCTTGTTTGGTTTAGCTTGTTTGAAGTCAAATGTCCTTTTCTAAAGGTAACTTTAAAACAACTACTTCTTTATGGTGCCCTTTTAAGAGAAAGCTTTGTTTGGTTAAATCAACTTTTATACCAATTTTTTTAACCATAGAAGCATCACACGTTGTTTAGTTAGATATACCTTTTAGCATAATATAATCAAATGAAATATATATTCTTTTATAAAAAAAAAGTAAATTAAAAGACACACAAGAGCTATGTAGGTAAACAAATTCTAGTTTATTTTCTCAAGTATATCGTCTTATAGTATGTAAAACACTTCGACACAAAGTAATTTTTAAAAACCAGAACTCCACAATGATTGTCAATTCAGTGCCTAATAGCTGAGGATCAAGGACCACAAACCAAAATCTTAATGGGCTGAGCATACTGGTGATATTACCAAGGATACTACTCGCATTTAGTGAAACACGTCAAATTATTTCTTATATGGCCTTTCATGGGCTTCATGACCTTAGACAAATTTCATACACGATCAAGAAGATTGGGATGACCGCATTAACTTAGGACCCCTACAAAGGGGATCTCACCAAGCATTATTGATGCTCTTTCCATCTCTTGGAAACAGTGCTAATCACTTTCTTTTCATATAGTCGCATGCCCATCGATCATAGCATTCACATGCTCTTATATTTACAAATGGATGGCACAAGAATTTTCTCATGCATAGAGTTGAGCAAATCACATCCTTGCTTTGCAACACAAACTTTATCATCAATTTTCCATATCCAGATGCATTATCATCAAACACCTATCAACCACTCTTCAATAAACTTGACTACAAATGCATTAACAAATCTCTTTATATGAAATTTCAAGCAAAAGAAGGGGGTGGAAGGGGTGTTGTTGAACGAGGAAGATGGGAAGGCCAAAAAAAAGATAGGTACGGGATAAAAGGAACTAAATATAAATTGTTATGTTACGTTTCCTTTGGCTTCCCACATAAGCCAATAATGGCTTCTCAATGTGAAGTCATTTGGGTACTACTTCTTAAAGTGGATTTAGGACTTTTACATTTTCATAAGCCTCTCTAGAATTTGATAACCAAACAAACTTGTATGCTTTTCAAATCCAAAAGCTATAGAAGCACCTTTGTTAAGTTCAATGAAATACACCCTAAGTCTAATAATTTTAATGGCGACTTATAGTTGCAGCTAAAAGTTATACATTTAGCCACAACTAAAAGTTGCTACTAAAACTCTAATTTCATACGATTATGATGTTTTTTTATTAGCAATTTTGCACTTCTACTGCCAATTATTTTTAAAATTAACAGTGATAAATCTTGTGACTAAAAATTAGACTTTTGACAACAATGTTCGTGTCACGGCAAAGGCTTAGCTTTTAGGTGCGATGTTTTAAAATTGTGGCCAAAACAATTAGTGACACTACTTTTAGAGACAACTTAGTGGCTCTATGGATTTTAATATGTTGTCTAAATTCATGGATCAGACAAAACTCTAGTTATAGTCAAAGTTATACTTCTTTGAAGAAGTTAAAGAGTTCTAGAAGAGCTAAAATGAAGATATTTGGATTAAAAATGTCATATCTCACAAACCATGCATCAAATAAAGGCAAATAACTTATCATTGGAAAGCTTGTTTCGAGTAGATATCTGTAGGTTCCAAGATTAGATTAATCAGAGCTAAAATGGCAAAGCTATGACCTCAGGAAGTTTTGAGAAATTGTGCTATCCATAATTATAGAACTACCATTATGTGAATTTCTATTTCTATTCTAAGTGGGACTTTCTTGTTTTATGCCAATTCCTATCCTAGTTGGATTACTATTATGAGGCACGAAATTGGGGCTATAAAAAGAGGTTTTTTCTCAACCCTAAGGCATCCATCTCTATATTCTGAATTGAGATTTTACATTGGAGATTTATGTCTTCTCTAGAACATTCATTAAGAGGCTGTGCTGAAGTTGTTGAGTTTTAGAGAATATTGTTCTACTCTCTTATCGAAGATTATCTTCTCTCTTGTAGAAGGTTATTAGTCTTGAGTGGCTTTAAGGCATGTTGGATCAAGCGTGAAGAAGGCAAACGGCGTGTGCTTCAATATAAAAAACTTCAGTCCTTTAGATTGTATTCAATTGGACAAGGGTAATAAGTATATCTTATAACCTCTCTTGCATAGTACTTGATTTGAGTTTGGACCAGTGTTTTCCAGGTAAAAATCGAATCTCTATCTCTTGTGGTTGATTGCTTTTTAACTTAGATTAATTGGTTTCTTATCTACATACAAAAAATCTATGTTGGGACCTTAACCTGTATCAAGGTTAGAATCCTTTAAGTGGTATCAGAGAGTGTTCACATAAGCCCTTAGCGTGAGAACAAATTAGATTTCTAATATGGTGTTTACTAGAGGCCCCTATGTTGGATGGATCTAACTATGCCGATTGGAAAGTTAGAATGGTTGCTTTTCTTCAATCTTGTGATCTAGATGTTTGGATAGCCATTGATACTACTTATATTCCTCCCACTATTGTGTATAATAGGAAAGTTGTAATTCCAAAACCTACGGCCCAATGGACCAAAGAAGATAAACAGGCATTCATAGATAACAATAAGGCACTTAAGGCTATCTTTAATCGAGTTATACCCATAGAGTTCTATCAAATCTCTAAGTATAAGATTACCAAAGATGCATGGGATACCTTGGAGACTATTCGTGAAGGTGCGAAAGGCGGGCTTTAGTTAAACATTTAGGATAAAACTTTGACCGAAGATATTTCTTGCATCCGGACTTCAATTGATGAGCAATTTACTTCTACGGATTCGTAGTAACAAGCATTACGTAGTAGCAATAAAAGAAAGACAATTCCATAGTTAAAGAACAAAAAGAATTTTGAACAACAAATAACCTTAGGTCAGAAGAAAGCTTAGATGATGAATAGGATTTGGGAAGAAGCATACTGCTTCTCCATGAAGACTTCCATCAAGTTAGCGACATTGAATAATGAGATCAGAAAGAAGTGGAAAACTGTAGAAAATTAGTTATCTCTCTCAAGTAAGAATTAGATGACACTCTTGCAAAGATACATCTCTTGAAAAATCAAAAGAATATTACTATGGCTAATAATTTAACCAATGCATACAAAAAACATGATTTGTTGTCTAAGTAATTTGAGAAATCTACAAAAGATGAAAACTTTGAAACTAGAGTTGTAGACATGTCAAGTTGAAAAATCTAATTTAATTGATAGAACAAGATGATCATGTTATAACTAACTGCTTCAAAGGAATCATTGGACAAGATGAACACTGCCTCTAAGAAATTTGATAACATCCAGTGAAGTCAAAAGTTCCTAAGTGACAAACAAAGTCGTGGCTATGTCAAAGATGCATCTACCTTAAAAACCAAAAGTAAATCTGTATTTGTTAAAGTTCTACTTTAGCTTTCATGACACCCACTGCATCTACAAAAATTTTGCTTCTACTTCAAAGAAGAATGTGTCACGTCCTAAATTTACACGCACATGTCACTATTATGGAATCAAAAGACACATTCGTCCCCATTACAATAAGCTAAGATGTTTACTAAAAAACAAGCAATGGAAGAAACAATTGCCTCCACCAAAGATTAAGACAAGAGTTGTCTGAGTCAGAAAGTCTGACTTACCTACCGAATTGGTACATAATGTGTTGAAAGATCCAAATTTGTAAGTGTGGGCACCAAAATCTAAAAATCCCTAATCAAAAAGTTCAAGCTCTCACACGCCCCCCCCCCCCCCCCCCCAACCAACCCCCGTGCTGAAGAAAAGATGATATTAAGGGCAAGTCACAATTGATAAGGAGCTACTGCTGGATCTTGATTGACAGATATCTTGCATGTTAACATCATTATTTTTGTCAATTATGGACAAAAAGGGGGATAATAAGAAATTTCGGGAGAGATATAAATATTTGAAGATTTAGAGCTACTGAAGATATATAGTATTCAATTAGTAAGGTACAATGTTGATAATACATATATATATATTTTACTACTCAATGTAATTTTGGTTTTATTTTTAGGTAGATTGAATGTATAAGGAGTTTTATCCATTAACTGCTAAAGAGGGGGATTGTAAGGATTTTAATGCGTTAGCTAAATTTATGGATTGGACAAAACTCTAGTTCTAGTTAAAGTTGTATCTCTATTTATTTTAATTAAAGAGTCCCAGAAGAGTTGGAATGAATATATTTTGGATTAAAAATGTCATTCTCACAAACTAAGGGTTAGATATGGGCAACTGACCTACTGTTAGAAAGTTCGTTTCAAATAGATATCCGTAGGTTTTAAAATTGGTCAATCGGCGCTAAAACTATAAAATTATTACCTCAAGAAGTTTGTAGAAATTGTACCATCCAAAATTACGAAACTGCCATTGTGCGAATTTTTATTTCTATTTTGTGACAATTTCTATCATTGTTAGATTACCATTATGAAGCACGGAAGTGGGGGTATAAAAATGGGTTTTCTCTCAACCCTATGGCATCTATCTCCGTATTTTGAGTTGAGATTTCATATTGAAGATTCTTTTCTTCTTTAGAACATTCATTAAAAGGTTGTGCTAAAGTTATTAAGTTTTAGAGAATATTGTTTCTACTTTCTTATAAAAGATTTTCTTCTCTCTTGTAGAAGGCTATTCATCTTGAGTGGCTTCAAAGCGTGTTAGATCAAGCATGAAAAAGGTGAACAGCATATGCATCGATAAGAAAAACTTCAATGCTTTAAGTTAAGCTCACTTGGACAAAGGTAGTAAGTATATCTTGTAACCTCTCTTACATAGTACTAGGTATGAATTTTGACTGGAGTTAGGTTCTGTAGTTTTTTTCCATTTGGGTTTTCCACGTAAAAGTCGTATCTCTATCTCTTATGGTTGAATGCTTTTTAACTTATATTAATTGGTTGTTTATCTATATATAAGAATCCTGTGTTGGGACCTTAACCTGTATCAAGGTTAGAATCATTCAGTGGCAACAGTAATATTGCTACTAAAGCTTTTAGTGATGACTTTGTTACGTTTATCCATGAAAAATTTCGCTGCTAAATGTCTAATTTCTTGTAGTCATTATTCGCTCTACCCCAATGAAAATCCTGGATCCAAATAACCCCATGCTTTTATATATGAACCATCTTATTATGACCCGGAAGAGGCCGGAACTACTCAAGATCAAGACCATTAATTTGGCAAGACACAGTTAAGATGTGACTCTGCCTTTCCAAAGGCAATAGCAAACCAAACCATACCAACAGTCCAAATTCAACACCAAAAAACTTGAAAAGGGTCTACGGACTATGATGCCGTTTTAACTAGAACAGCCTCGTAGAACATCACCAACAAACGTATGCAAATTGACAGAAGATGATCCACCCTTCTCTATTGCTCTTTTACAGGCTTCTTGAAGTTCTCTTGCTCTTGTTCTCAGCTGTTTGCCTTCATCCTTTTCCATGTCCATCAATCTCTCCACATTCTTAGCAATCTCCTCGCTTCCAACAATCTTTTCATGATTCTTCAGCTTTATACCGACCTTCCAGTCTTCCACTATCAGCTTGGCGTTGATGAATTGTTCTACCATTAAAGGAAAAGTCAACATGATTCTACCTCCATATACACATTCCATGGTAGAGTTCCAACCACAATGGGTCATGAAGCCCCCAACAGAGGAATGGCACAACACCTTCATTTGGTCACACCATGGCACCACAAGGCCCATCTCACCACTCAGACCTTGTAAGCGGGTCGCGTCATTGCGTGCAACCCACAAGAATCGGACCCCACTAGCCCGCAACCCAATTGCTATTTCACCCATTTGTGCACTGCCAACAATTGCATAGCTGCCCAAACTCACATATAGGACTGAACCCATGGGTTGGGAGTCTAGCCAATTGAAGTAGTCAGCCTCGTGTGGGACCGTGGCCCTGTTTTGGGGTGTCATGTAACCGATAGAAGGGCCCAGAGTGTAGACAGGAAGCGGAAGCTTTGCCTTTAGAATTTCAATGACGTGGGTCTCTAGCTCATGAATGGAAGCTACCAGTAGGCAATTTGCTTTGGCTGCCGAGGAGACAGCTCCGTGGACTCGATTCCGCATATCGAGGTTTCCAAGGAAGGTGGCTACGATGTCTGCTAACCTTATAGAAGGGACTCCAGGAATACAGTCCACTCGTTCATCTCCCAATTCTGCCCAAAGATCAAGTCAGATAAACCGTATTAAATTGAAAGAAATAATACTTCAATCCAAAACCCAAATTAGCTGCCAGAGTAAAAAGAGGCACCCAACACTCTACTGGGGGAGCATCTGGATCATTGAGGAATGCCCAACTTAAATGGGTGGAACTCTACAATGGGGTTCATTTATAGAATATCCGAGTCACTTAAAATTAATGCGCTTCTAAACTATTAGGTATGCAAAAATCTTACTCCAATAGCAATTGGTCCCATAACATAATTGACCATTTAATTAAAATTGTAATTATCACAATCTTATGCATCTGATTAATCTCTATTTTTTTTTCAAACTATCTGTCTTTCCGTGGAACTAACAGCTATTATCGTAAAATTTAGAGATATTTCAAGCACTTGGAGGAGGGCTTTTTATCATTAGTTGTTTGGGTTTCCAATAGGGAGCCTCCCTAATGAGTTTCGTTCCAGCCTAAGATTTCACGTTTCATCAATCAAACAAGTGTTACTTTGATTGGAGTGAGATACTAAAAAAAGGAGAAGAATTAGTTTGAGTGGTTTGAATTTCTTTAGGTGACCCCAGTATTTTCATATTTGAACTGCTCTCACAAAGTTTTAAAAAAATAAATCGAGAAAAATCTTGGGGTATTTTCAATTTTTGAACTTTCCTTTAGATATCATTGAAAAATCTGCATAGTATAAACTAGCTTTTAAATTAGTAGTCATAAATCGATAAGTATATCAACGTTTGCCTCCCTACGATTTACGATTGACTCTGCCATTGAGCATTTGCTTTTGTCCTGAGTACAAGTAAACGGCCCTTTAAAATCTAAAAGCTTGCAACTTAGAGAGGCAAGTGATTTGTCTCCTTCCTATAGCTCAGCTGGTAAAAACGTGTGTGGGTGATGGTAACTGTTTTCGAGTCCCTTATGTTGGAGAGAGAAAGCAAGAAGAAAGTGGCATTATTAGAAAAAGAAAAAAAAAAGCTTCTCATGTGACAATAATGAAAGTTTTTCATAACCTTTTGCCAAGACAATATCTTTTGGAAAATAAGAATATATTTTATAGATGGATGCAGTACCAGCATGATTAATCTCATAGAGGCCCTAATTTCGCTACATTCCCCACGTTTATACTTCAATTCAAATCCAAATGACACTGACCTAGGACACAAACTGACAACCCTGTAGTTCTGGTTTGGTAAAGCCCAAAATGTTTTATTTTTTTTACTTGTTTTATTTTTTCTTACTGAAGGTATCCCTCGCTAGCCCAGTGACAAGTCCTAAAAATTACATCATTTCATGAGCAAAGTAGGAACTTTAAGGACTTATTGATTAGAAATCTCTTCATTTAGTTGGAATTCATTTTAAAATTCATTTTAGAATTTTCTTGCAAAAATTTATTTAAAAATCATAATTTTCCATCAAATCATAAAATTTTCCATTTTAGATTTAGAAGATTTTTTTCAAATTCATGATTTTACATGAAATGATAAAATTTCTCATCATCATTAGTTAATTAAAGCTAAATTATGATTAACGATGTGGATTGATTAAGGACAAAATGATTGAGAAAGGAGAATGGAATATTGAAGGAGAAACTACAGTAATGTGGAATCAAATGGCTAATTGCATTAGGAATGTTGCAAATGAAGTACTTGGAGAGTCAAAAGGGAAGAGACATATTAATAAAGAAACATGGTGGTGGAGTATGGAGGTTCAGGAAGTTATTCGACAAAAAAAACATTGTTACAAAGTTTGGCAGGGGACTAAGAGTATAGAAAATTTTGAGTTGTATAAGAAGGCAAAAAAAGAAGCTAAGAAAGTAGTAAGTAGTGCAAAGTTTAAAGCATACGATGACCTCTATAATAGGTTGGGAACAAGAGAAGGAGAAAAGGATATTTTTAAGCTTGCAAAAATAAGAGAAAAGAAAAGTAGGGACTTAGATCATGTCAAATGTATCAAGGACAATGAGGAAAATATTTTGGTGAAGGATAAAGATATTATAGAAAGGTGGAAAGAATATTTTAGTAAACTTTTAAATGAAGAATATTTGGGCGATACAAGAGTGGAGGAAGATACTTCATTACAAGAGTATACTTTTCTCCGTAGAATTAGAGGGGTGGAAGTAAAGGAAACATTGAAGCGAATGAAGACAGGAAAGACAACAGGCCCAGATGGTATTCCAATAGAGGTATGGAAATGCTTAGGAGAGGTTGGAGTAAGTTGGTTATGTAGACTATTCAATAAGATACTTGTGACAAAGAAAATGCCGGATGAATGGAGAAGAAGCATTGTAGTACCTATATATAAGAATAAAGGAGATATATAAAATTGTACCAACTATCGAGGGATTAAACTTATGAGTCACACTATGAAGTTATGGGAGAGAATAATAGAGCAAAGATTGAAAAAAAAGACTAAGATTTCGGAAAATCAATTTGGTTTTATGCCAGGGAGATTAACTATGGAAGCTATCTTTTCACTTTGGCAATTAATGGAAAAATACCGAGCAAAGAGGAAAAATCTACATTTGGTCTTTATCGATTTGGAAAAAGCCTATGATAGGGTACCAAGGAATTTAATTTGGTGGGTCTTAAAGAAAAGGAATGTCCCAAGAGGTTACATTGAAATTTTAAAGGATATGTACGAAGGTGCAATAACAAATGTGAAAACCACATTTGGAGAAACGGACGGATTTCCCGTGACTATAGGCTTACATCAGGGATCATCCTTAAGCCCTTATCTCTTTGCATTAATTATGGATGAGTTAACTGTGCATATTCAAGAAGAAGTACCATGGTGTATGTTGTTCGCAGATGATATAGTATTGGTAGATGAATCAAGAGAGGGTGTAAATGCAAAACTTGAGAGATGGCGGAGGGCATTAGAATCTAGAGACTTTAAAATAAGTCGTACAAAGATAGAATATATGGATTGCAATTTCAGTGGACATATACAAAGTGTTGAAACTACTGTCAAAATTGAAACCCATGAGATACCACGTAAAAATTCTTTTCTGTACCTAGGCTCGATGATTAGTAAGGATGGGGAGATTGACGAAGATGTGGAGCATAGGATAAGAGCTGGATGGCTGAAGTGGAGACTAGCTTCGGGAGTACTTTGTGATATACAAATGCCAACAAAATTGAAGGGAAGATTTTACAGGACAGTGGTTAGACCAGCTATGACATATGGAGCAGAATGTTGGCCAATTAAGAAGACACATATTCATAAGATGGATGTAGCGGAAATGAGAATGCTTCGGTGGATGTGTGGTAAAACTAGGAAAGATAAAATTAGAAATGAGCGCTTTCGAGAACATTTAGGGGTAGCACCAATAGGAGATAAGATTAGAGAAACTCGTTTAAGATGGTTTGGGCATGTTGAGCGTAGGCCAGTAATGGCACCGGTGAGAAAAAGTTTGGATATACAGGTGGAGGGTCCATCAAGAGGTAGGGGTAGGCCCAAGAAAACATGGATGGAAGTCATTAATTCAGATTTGAAGAAGTTGCACTTATCGAAAGATTTAGCTCAAAATAGAACAGAATGGAGAAATAGAATTTATGTAGCCGACCCCAACATGGTTGGGATAAGGCTTTGATGATGATGATGATGATGATGATGATGTGGATTGATGTTGTCATTTTACGTAAATTGGGCTTGCATTAGTGCATTTGCAATTTTTATTCAAAATTATTAAATTAATTGAAACTCACTTTTATTTGTAGGAAAATTGAAAGGAAGGGACCCATGTCAAATGTTGAAGCCAAGGAATTAAATTTGAAGAAAAAAAAACTAAGAAAGAAATGAGAGTTGATCACCATGAGGACCCTACACTTGCACACATGCTTTGAACATTGCAACCAAGCCGCTAAATGAGGTGCACAGCTAGCAAGGATCTATGGCTTCAATTCTTCCAAAATTTTAGCCAATCGAAGATTGGTGAAGAGCACATGATAATGAGTAAAATCACATCCATGGAGGGGCCAATCTACATGGTGTAAAAAGAGAGCAATTTCTTAACAGGATTAGAAGATTGACCAAAAAGGAAACCACATGATCACCTTTGCATGAAAATGTCATTGTGGCCCACTTTAGCACTTAGAAAGGAAGAAGCCAGCCACTCTTGTCACCATTCCAGTACACCAACAGTCCTAGATTCTCTCCATTATCCAATTCATCATGTCACGTGCAACACCAACCCACTTTCCATTTTTGTTTAAAAACATCTCATCCATAGAAAGGAGCTGCCAACCGTCTCATCATCATACATGCCAAATAAAAGTTGTCCATCAGTCCATATATATATATATATATATGTAAACCCAATTCAAGGAGAAGACGTCAGCCAGCGACTACCCATTCCAAGTTCCACCAATTCACCTTAGTTTATTTTCTCCATCTCTCTCCTGTACGCCCAAGATAACCTTCCATCACCTCTCTCTCATATGTCTATATATATCACAAATAGAAGGAGAGCTGTATGTCTACTGCCTTCACCAATTCACGCCTAGACCCATCTCCATTTACCCCTTTCCTCTCCATCCCATCACAACAAAAGTGGGGTTTGCCTAAGCCCACTTTTGGATCCACTCATCATCTTCTTTTTTCATCTAATCCTCCGTGGTGATACATGAAGATTAGAGCATGGATTGAGCGTGAAGTCCCCTCTTTTTGATGTCTTGATTTAGGGTAATGATAGATTTTCATTTTCTAGTTTTAATTATTATTAGGGTATTATTGGGTGTAGTGGTTCATTTAATTTTAAATATACAATTAGTGAGGTCAAGGTGGTCTGCCTTGGATCAGCACCATGTGTTTGTGTGTGGTGACAACACCCACTTGGTGCAGTGTTTTTGTAGGTTTTTATTAATTCTGCCAATACAGTGTTTTAATTTTCAAAAATAAGAGGAACTAGAATTCTTTTTATTTATTTATTTTTATTATACCTGAATGTTTTATTTCTAATTTTTAATTTATTGCATGGTTATTTATTCTTTTACTTTGGTGGTTTGATTTAGTTTATTGTTTTGCAGTTTCTAATTCTATGATTGTTTTAGTTTAGGATTTTTAGGTTAGATTTAATTTATGATTTTTTTTTCAGATTTGGAATTGTAATTTAAATTTAAATTTCAGAAGTAGTAGTGTGTATTTTTGTAGATTTTATTAGGGTAGCTTTAGTTTTTCAATTAGGACAGGTTTTCTGCAAATACTAGCTCTCTGTGGATAGGATCCCGGACTCACTAGGTAAAACTACATCGAAACTTTGCACTTAGGGTCCACGTTGATCACCTAGCCTTCAGATCTTTTGCCTCCAGCCTGGGGGTTACCCTATTTTAATGAGTAAGGACTAATCCTTGAGGGGTACATACATGCCCATACATATATTACCCGGATAATACAAGAGGCGAGAGTCCAACTCAAGACCTTGGGGAGTAAACCCAAGGCTCCAACCAAT
This sequence comes from Sextonia rubra, assembly GCA_037013555.1. Classification (NCBI taxonomy): domain Eukaryota; kingdom Viridiplantae; phylum Streptophyta; class Magnoliopsida; order Laurales; family Lauraceae; genus Sextonia; species Sextonia rubra. The sequence goes on from JASUAD010000001.1 coordinate 76,590,863, forward strand.
TGACCCACCGCCTTGACGGCATAAAAATTATCAAAATCACCCACTACGAATTATGCTAATATAGGTTTTCCTTAATTAATTACGAAAATAGGAAAAATTAATGGTTCACTAGAGTAGGCTTGAAGCAATTTGGACAGAATGATTTAGCCTGCTATCTATCATATTTAAAAGGAGAATTTTCAAATAAGGCCCTAAGGTTTTGCCTTATTCGAAAAATAATACAAGTTTTAAAAATTTTTAAATTAGTTCCTAAGTTTTCAAAAAAGTTCTCAATTAAAGAAATCTGTCCTTTTAAAGGTAATTCCTAGCGACTTTTTTTCTCAATTTTTTTTAAAATCCAAACTTATTAATCATTTAAAGTCATGACATGATTTTAGCAGCAGATATCGCCGACCACCATAGTGATACTAGTTCTCATTAATCATCATAACGATGCTAGAAAAGGAAATGAAGATAATGTAAAGGAATTGAATGAGAAATTTATTTCAATAAAGCATAATTTGCGTATTTTAAAATTTTTGAGGGAAAACTTATCAAAAAATAACTTTAAATGGATGGATCTTCTTAATTGAGAACTTGAAAAACTTAGAGATTAATTTGAAAAGTTTTAAAACAACTAGTGTCCTTTTTGTCAGTAAGGTAAAACTTAAGGGCTTTATTTGAAATTCTCCCTCTTTTAAAAACATTAACAAGAGAATGTACCCATTCACAAGATAGTAGGAGAATCTGTCGGATTTTCTTTTTAAATAAAGAATCTACTCGAGTTGATAGGTTGTCTAACCCATTTATAGACATTTTACCCATCCCAGACCAAAGGTAGAAATATAAAAAAAGGGACACATTCTTGAAAATATTTCAAACACCATGAGATTTTTCCAAATTAACCAACTAGAAGGTTGGAGTAGTTTAAAGCCTGGATTTTGTTAAGTTCATGAATTTGCATAATTATGCATCATTTTACGATTGATTAGCGGTTTAACTGGGTGAATTGCATCACTATTCATCAAATTTCACCATTTCATGCATTTTCTCCTAAGAACTTGAATTTTCATATTTTTCACACACTTTCAGCATTAATTTAAAAATTTACAATTTTTCTTCTAAGAGTTCTAAATGGAATAAAACTGTGTCCGGACGGGTCCCCTTTCAATGTAGGCTCCTCAGTATTTTATGAGTTTGCTTAGAATGTACAGAAAGATGTGAGCATATCATATGGGGGCATACCATACAAGAATTTTGAAATATTGGCTTCATGAGGACCCCACACACATGCACACGTGCTTGGATGGTGAAATGGGGCTCTCACTCTCAAACTGTTAAAAGATTTCAAATTTGAATGAAGAAAAGAAAGCCAAGAGGAATTCGAAAATGGAAAGTAATCCCTTTTTTTTAGACAGTATAGATTAAAATGATCATAACTCTCTAACCGAGCATCAAAATTGGACAATCTACTTACTATTGGAAAATTCTTTTCGAGTAGATGCCTGTAATATTTAAGATTACATCAATTGGAGTTGAAATGATAAAGTTATGGCCTTAGGAATTTAGCTTATATTTTTAGATGGAATTACAAAAAGATTGGGAATTTTCTCTATTTTACACACCATTGGGTAAGGTCCATCCCTCCTCAAGTGAAGAACATTGAAGATCAAGTGGAGACCACCATCCTTGCTTGTATTATCTTAAATTATTTTCAAGATAACTCAAGAAGATTAAAAAAAATCCAAGATATTTTCAAGAAAAAAAAAAGCCACCTTGTCACTAGATGCTGTCTTTCAAAAAATCTCTCAAAAGTCCAAAAGTCAAAAGAAGATTACTTAAAAGAGGAAGAAAGTTACAAGGCTATTACAAAAAGGAAAAAAATTAAAGGAAACAAGAAAAGAAAGCCTACCTCACCAAAATATAGGCTAGCTACAAAGTAGGATCTAGGGAGAGTAAAGATGGCATCACATGGCCTATTTAATCCAAGCCTTGGACGTCCATGATTTCTCATCCCCTCTCCATGCTCTCTTTCTCCACTTCTCTCTCCTTTCTCTTCTTTCTCCCCTCTCTTTGTGGTTTAGAAAAAATAGAGAATTAATTTGGGTATTCTAGAGCCCTATTTTAGAAGCTAAGTTTAAAAAAAAGTATTGAGAGCTTATAATTATCTTGAAGATTCAATGAAGTTCACATCTTTTTCAATGGAGGACTAGATCACCTGATCAGAGTGTCGGATAAAGTTAAGTACATCTCACCATTCTTTTATCTGATTTAATTTAAATATTTTTGTCTTTTGTATACTTAATTAGAATAATAAGTCCGCCTTCTATCTTAGATACCCTATGCTATTCAATTTTTAATGAATAATGCTTTATTCACATATATTTTCTTAATAAGTTATGCTTAAATTAAGTTCTTTGATAATCCATCTTTGATTAATATAAGACATTTAGTTAGTTCATAATTTTATTAGGTGAAGTAGAATTTTTCCTTAAATAAATTGTAAAAAAAATGTGATTTGCGATAGACAAATTATCCAGATAAAAAACATTGATTTGTTTTTATCATATGGACTTTTGGAGATAGGTCTATTTTATTAGTTGCATAGAATGGTAGTGCAATTACTTAATGGATTGATGGCATTCTGATCTGCATTTCATTTTTTATTTTCTTGCACTTTATAATTAGATTTTTTAAGTTCTTTTTATCTCTTTCATCTTTTTTAATTATTTCTAAAAAAAATCAAACCTTAATTAAAAAGAAATTTTAAAAATACTTATTGTGAGTTCGACCTGTATTTCCCAATGTCTCAACAAGATAACTATATACTTGCAGTATTAAAGATTGAATTAATTTTCATAACAGGTTTTTGGCGCTATTGCCAAGGAACTAAATTTGAAATGTTTTTTAAATCTATTTTTTTTAGGAACATTCATATTCATCATAAAGTTGCATTATTAGTTCTTCTATCATTTAGTTTTATTTCCTTAACTTTGTTTGCAATTAGTGGCAATTTGTCTTTTATTTTACTTTGAAAAAAATTCGGACTTTTCTAATTTTTTTAGTATTTTATTGAGTTTTTGGAATTATTAAAAAACTTTAAAATAGATTTCTTTTCAAAAAAAATTTTTCAAATTTCTGAAGTTAAAAAGTTAGTAAAAAATTTTTTTTCTTTTTTATTTTTTCAAGTAGTTTTTATTTTCTTTTAAGATCCTTTTTGATAATCACATAAAAAACCTTTTTTTATTTGATTAGATTAGTTTGTGTTTTTCTTGGTTTTATTAGATTAGCTTTAGTTGAATTTCAAATTTGATTAGTTTAAATAACTTTACAATATTTTAGAATTTTGATTTTTTTAGGATAGATATTTTTATTTTTAGATAATCTAGATTTTTTTCTTTTAGAATTTTCATTAATTTGGTAACTTAGAGTTTTTATAATTTTATCTCTTTGTTTTAGATTAGGATAAGAGTTCAATTTTTTTAAGATAGGAGTTTCATTCAAATTAGGAATTACTAACAAAACTATTTTTTTTTTTTGTTTTTTGTAGTTTGCATTGTCTGAAGAGATATGATAAAAACAGGAAACTGCGAGGATTGCGATAAAAAAAAGTCCAATAACTTTGAATTGTTTGCAAAAATTGCTAAAAAAGAAGAACTTGCATAGGATAATATTTCTGTGGATCCACTGTAAGATCTTCTATTCTTAACTCACGAATCTTTTTCTCTAAGTGGGCTTGGTTTATTTAAATTTTACAAACTGTGATTGCTTACGTGGCACACAATTAAATTGGACCCACACTCTTAGTTAAGGGCAACTCACACAAAAAAGATAAGGACCAGATTTCATCACTAGATCCTTACCCATTTAGGTTTAACCATCTCTCACATTAGGATCCTAACCTTAATTAAAATCAAGTAGCAATGAGACCCTAGGATTCAAGCTCAATAGGACGAAGACCATTGACGATTACACCAATTGCGCTCTTTGACCAAAGTTGATGCCCAAGAAAGTCTTTGCCCCTGAGGGTGCGACAGCTTGACTGTTTAGGTATTTGTACTTTAGCAGGTTCATCCCCACTACTCCTTGATGGCTGCCTAGTCAACTAAGGTTTCATAAGACCAAATTGAAGGCCCAAGTGTTTTCTTGACCAGTTAGGAGCTGTCTAGTGTCTAGGTTAACCCTATGACCTTTCTTGTACTCAATCATTGTGCTTGATTGCTTGATTTGTGCATCATATTAGGATCATTAGGAATTTGCGTATAGATTAAGTTAACATTTTTTTAGGGTTGAACCCGATGCATGCAATCTAAACTTGAGAGGAAAAAATCATAAGAATGCAAATACCGTAGGTTAATCAAGATAGAGCCCGAGTTAGCCTTAACCACCAAAGGTAGTTCATCAATTTTCGAAGAAAAAATTGTTGAAGGAGAATATGTGTATCCACCCTTGACTTTGAGAGATTACATGCACCCCACTAGGATAACTCAACTATCCTGTATCACTCTACCTCACACTGATGCCACTTTTGAGTTAAATTGCCCCGTGTTTAGTAGACTAGGACAAGAAAATCCATATCAACATGTTAAGGAATTCGAGGACATTTGTGGGATCATGCGTAGAAATCATACGATTGAAGATGCCTTTAAACTTACATTATTCCCTTTCTCCTTGAAAGAAAAGGTTAAGGCTTGGCTTTGTGCCTTACAAGCCAGATTAATCACCACATGGGCCATACTAGTCAAAGAATTTTTGAAGAAATTTTATTCCAAACAAAAGACCGCTTCGATTAGCAGACAATCAATGGGTTTTATCAAATGGATGGGGAGACAATCTACAGTTATCTAGAACATTTTAAGGATCTCTTGATCCAGTGTCCCCACCATAGATTTGAAAAGATCCGATTGGTCTAGATTGTGTATGAGGGCATGGATTACCCAAATAAGCAAATAGTGGAATCCTTTTGTGGTGAGAATTTTACACAAAAAAACAACGGATGAAGCATGGACAATTTTTGAAGAAACCACTGATAATACACTATAGTGGGCCTTTGTTAAGAGGAAGGCCACCAAACCCTCCATTCCTGAGAAAAGGGGGATGTTCAAGATTGAACCAAAAATAGAGGCAGAGGCAAAAATGGCCACACTGATGAGAAGGATAGAGGCCTTAGAGCTGAACCAAATGCCCACTCCAAACACTTTGGAGTCATTGAAGTATAATCAGGCCTTGAATGGTGGAATTGACCCAACAACTTTGGGTAAGGCTAAATCTATTGAGGAGGTGAACGAGCTGTATCAAAGCACTCATTTTGATAATTAGTAGAGATATAACCCATACTCCAACACATACAATATAGGTTGGAGGGACAATCTGAACTTTTCTTAGACCAAGGGTCCAACTCAGGGTGGCCCATCACTGGCCAATTAATTTTAGCCCATTCAGTCTTAGGCCAATGCCCCACCCTATTTCTAAATGCCCAATTTCAGCCCTAGTCCTCTAAAACAAATGATAGATTCCTTGAAAAAGGCCATGAAACTAATGTCTCAAAATATTGTTCAATTCCAGCAGACCACTACTTAAATTTTAAAGGCCCATACCGAGACCCTTGCAAAATTGGAATATTAAATGGGCCAACTGGCTAATTCTATTAGTGTTAGAGACAAGAAAACCTTCCCTAGTTAACCTAAACCTAATCCCAAGGGCCAAGTTGTTCATGATAATAAAGGAAAAGGCTCAGAGCAAATCAAATCGAAAATCACTCTTAGGTCGAGTACATAGGTTGATACTAAGAAAAACTACCCAAGGAACCTAAGGAAAAATCAAGGATTCAGAAACTGAGGAATCAAGTGTGAATGCTAAACCATCAGCTACTGAGCACACTCCTAAGACTTACATTCCTAAGTCACCATACCCCTAGAGACTAGGCCCAACAAAATTAACTGTCCAGTTGGATAAAATGCTAGAAGTATTCAAACAAGTGAGAATCAACATTCCATTACTTGATACTATTCAATAAATTCGGGCCTATGCAAAATTTCTAAAGGACCTTTTGCATCTTCAAAAGGACTACTAATGTGCCCAAGAAGCCTTTTTTAGCTCAACAAGGTAGCTTGATCATTTCCTGTCGAACCCTGATCAAATACAATGACCTAGGGTGTCCTGCCATTTCTTGCCAAAAAGAGGACCATCACATAGAGAAAGCTTTGCTAGACTTGGGTTCAAATATGAACCTTCTTCCATACTCTGTTTATGAAGAATTAGGTTTCAGGGAGTTGAAAAAGACCCACGTGACTATACAATTGGCCAATGCCTCGACTCGATACCATAAGGGGGCAGTTAAAGACGTTCTGATCAAAGTTCGAGACTTTGTGTTTCCCGTTGATTTTGTTGACTTTGATGCAAAACACACTTCTAGGGTGGAACCTAAAATTCCAGTGATGTGAGGGAGACCATTCGTAGCCACCTCAAATGCCTTAATCAATTGTAGGAATGGAGTGATGCAAATCTCATTTGGGACCATGATTGTTCAATTGAACATTTTTAATATCAGTAGGCGACCTCCTAATGAGGATGATGGGGTTTTGAAGTCAGTTATACTCATGAATTGGTGGAAAATCACTTACCCCATTTGAAGCTTTAAGATCCACTAGAGGCTTGTCTGGTTCATTTTAAAAGTGATTTTGATATAGATCGACACATTGAGGAGGTTAATGCTCTGTTAGACTCAACCCTAGTCATGGACTATACTAGGTGGCAATCAAAGTATGAAATTTTGATTCCATCTGCTTCCCCACCTGTCCCATCTATTGTAGAGCCCCCTAGGCTAGAACTCAAGTAGCTGCCAGATGCCTTGAAATATGTGTTTTTAGGCCCTCTAGAAACCATTCTAGTGATCATAGCTTCAAACTTGGACCCTTTCCAAGACGAATGACTCATAAAAATTCTAGATGAACACAAGGAAGGTGTAGTGGGTAATTTGTGTAAATTACAACTCAATGAGTTGGAAGAACTTAGGAATGATGCCTATGAGAATGCCAAGATTTTTAGGAAAATGATGAAGTTTCACGATAATAAGTCGATTTTGAAAAAATCATTTGAACCAAATATGAAAGTCCTTTTGTATAACTCCCAATTACATCTGTTTCCAGGGAAGTTAAGAACCCGATGGATTGGTCTATTCACTGTCAGGACTGTTTACTTTCATGGTGCTGTGGAAATTGAAAACCCCAAAAATGGGGATGTTTTAAAAGTCAATGGTCAACTGTTGAAACCGTTTCTTGAGCTAAAAGACAGACACATTGAGGAGATCCTTCTTTAGGATCCCATTTATCCAGAGTAATCCTGATAATTATCATTACATTAACCCCATTGCATTTTACATTCATAACATTGAGGACAATGTTAGGTTTAGGTTGCGGGGTGCATGCTACTCAATTGCTTGTTTTTCAAAAGCTTTTCAGAAGAGAAAAAAAGAAGGAGTCTTTGGTATGGCTGAAGACATTAAACTTTGCTTGTTGGGAGGCAACCCAATGGTTCCTAAGTACGTTCAGTGTATTTGGTTTGTTTCAAAGCTTGATGTTCCTTCGGATATCAAGATCATCATTGTGATGAAAATAAAGGAGGCCTTCGAATAGAAAATGCAGGCAAAAAAATCGTTTCTGTTTGATGGTAAGAGCCTCTATGCTATTAAACGTAGAGCTAAGAGGATTGATTGTTGCTACCATTGTTTGAGATTTACTTGTAACTCATTTTTAACGGAAATTGGAAAAAGATGCAATGGATTAGTCTGGTAGTCATCAATTATAGAAAGAAGAAAACTACTGATTTGGACACAGATGAGTAAGACCAAAGGAATTTGGTATGAGACAGATTACATCGGTAGGCACTAAAATGAATACTTGATGAAGCAAGATGAAGCATAGCCATGATAGTTAACTTGTTTGGGAATATGACGTTAAAAGACTTCTATGCCGATCCGGGGTGGACCAATTTAGGTTGCATTTTATTTTATGTCTTAGGTTATTTTATTTCTTCTTCTAAAAGAGAAAGAGTGGGAGAGTTTTTAGGGAAAAGGAAATTTTCAAATGAATTGAAGCATATTGAAAATATATAAGGAATCTAGAATTTTCAAGCTTTTGGAAGGAAGTAAAAAAGATTATCCATTTTTTCTTAATGACAAAGCCAATCAGAGGATTACCTAAACTTGTTCCGACTATATACATTGTACATTTCTTGAAGTTTGGATAAGAAGCTAAAATGAATGCTTTCAGAATTTCTCCGAAGGATTCGATGATAACCTGAGATTTAGTTTATTAATAATTTTCTCTCTTGGTTCCTTAACGTAAGTTAATTCTGGCAAATTGGAAAAGACTACCATTTGTTCGGGGATCGAAGTGCTTCTCCTCATTCTCTTGTTAAAAAAACCAAAAAAAGGTATTATTATTGAGTAAGTAGTATGTGAGAAGAATAATGTCTTGTGATTAGTTTGGGTTCGTATCCTTTTTAACCTAAGTTAGTAAGCTCGTAGGGATATATTCATACCTAGAGTCTTAAAGCATTTGGTTTGGGAGTCATTGGCCTAACTCTTGTTACATAAGTTAACTAAAAAGCTGAAGGGATCTAAGCATTGTACAGTCACATGTGATTAAAAAGGTGTATGTGTTCAAAGAAGAAAAAAAAGAAAAGAAGAATGGAGAAGTTTTCTAGCTTTTAACAGCAGTGTGATGCCGTCACAATAGCCTTGAGAGGAGGAATTTTATTTTGGTTGAATTTTTGGGGAAATTGGATGGTTTAAAGGAAAATTCTATTTTAGTAGCATTGGTGCGAAATATTCGAAATTGATAGTGATGTGTACATTTTTCACTATGCACACAAGTCTTGTTATGAATTTAAGAAAGTTTTTAAAAATAGAATAGTGGACCGTATTTTGAAAAGTCAGAATTCTCGTTCATTCTGGATTTCGAAAGTATTTGATAGAAGTGATTTTTTTTTTTTTTTGAGAAATTTCTTTTACCTTTGCTACTTTTGAAAAAGAATTTTGTGGGTATATTCACTACAAACCCTCACAAGGCACAACTCATCCTCTAGGTGGAACTTAGGGGTTTAAATGCTTGTTGCATACACTAAATGCAACTGAGCATACTAGTAAAAGTGGTTTTGTTTTTATTTTTACTTATTTTCTTAAAGTAGGTCAAAGAACTTTAAACTTTTCGTTCACAACTTTTGTGAAGGAATCAGTAAAATGCTGGTTGGGGTGTGTGTTAAGTCATGAATTTGCATATTTATGCATCATTTTATGATTGATTAGGGGTTCAATCAGGTAAATTGCATCGCTATTCATCAAATTTCATCATTTCATACATTTTCACCTAAGAACTGGAATTTTCATATTTTTTATATACTTTCTAGATTAATTTAAAAATTTACAATTTTCTCTGAAGAGTTTCAATTGGAGTAAAACTCTGTCCAGACGGGTCCTGCTTCAATGGTGGCTCTTCAATATTTTAAGGGTTTGGTTAAAATGTGCACGAAGATGTGAGCAGATCATATGGGGGCACACTATGCAAGAAATTTGAAAGATCGGCTTCATGAGAACCTCACATGCATGTGCACATATGCTTGGATGGTCAAATGAAAGTTCTACTCTCAAATTGTTAAAAGAATTCAAATTTGAATCAAGAAAAGAAAACCAAGGTTGGGGAATTCAAAAATAAAAAGTAATCTCATTTTTCTTTGGACAGCATAGATTAAATGGTCATAACTCTTAAACCAAGAGTCAATATTGGACAATCTACCTACTATGGAAAATTCTTTTTTAGTAAATGTCCATAGGATCCAAGATTGCATCAATTGGAGCAAAAATGACAAAGTTATGGCCTCGGGAAGTTAGTTGTATATTTTTAGAGAAGATTGCAAAAGCATTAAAATTTTTCTCCATGTTACACACCTTTGAGTGAGGTCCATCTCTCTTCAAGTAAAGCACATGGAGGATCAAGTGGGGACCACTATCCTTGCTTGTATTATCTTAAATTATTTTCAAAATAACTCAAAAAGTTTCAAGAAAATTCAAGATATTTTCAAAAAAAAGAAAGCACCTCCTCATTAGATGCATCTTTCCAAAAATCTCTCAAAAGTCCAAAAGTCAAAAAAGATTCCTTAAAAGAGGGAGGAGTTATAAGGCTATTACAAAAAGGGAAAATGAAGGAAATAAGAAAAGAAAGCCTACCTCATCAAAATATAGGCTAGCTATAAAGCACGATCTGTGAAGAGAAAAAATAACAGCACATGCTCTATTTAAACCAAGCCTTGGACATCTAAGACTTCTCATCCCTTCTCCACGCTCTCTCTCTCCACTTCTCTCTCCTCTCTCTCTTTTCCTCTTCTCTCTCCCGTTTAGAAAAAATAAAGAATTAATTTGGATATTTTGGAACCCTATTCCAGAAGCTAGGCTAGAAAAGAGTATTGAGAGGTTGTAATCATTTGAAGATTCAATGAAGTTCACATCTTTTTCAATGGAGTAGTAGATCACTTGATCAGAGTGTCGGATAATGTTAAGCACATTTCACCATTCTTTTATGTGATTTAATTTAAATATTTTGTGTTCTCGCATGCTTAATTAGAAAAGTAAATATGCTTTTTGTCTTAGACAACCTATGCCATTTAATTTTTAATGAACAATGCTTTATTCATATATATTTTCTTAATAGGTTATGCTTAGATTAAGCTCTTTGATAATTTATCTTTGATTAATATATGATATTTCGTTTGTTCATAATTTTATTAGGTGAAGGAGATTTTTGCCATAAATAGATTGTAAAAAAAAAATTGTACTTTGTGATTGAGAAATTATTCGCATCAGAAGCATTGATTTGTTTTTAATCTAAAGGATTTTTGGAGGACAAATCTATTTTATTGGTTGTATAGAATGATGATGTGATTATTTAATGAATTTATGACATTCTGTTTTACTTTCCTGCAATTTACAATTAGATTTTTTAAGTTATTTTCATCTATTTCATCTTTTTTTATTATTTTTTTAAAAATCAGATGTTAATTAAAAAGGAATTTCAAAAGTGCTCCTTGTGAGTTTGGCTTATACTTGTTATTGTCTTAACAAGAGAACTAAGCACTTGCAATATTAAAAGATTGAATTAATTTCACAACAGATTTGCACCCCCCCCCCCCCCCCCCCCCCCACACACACACACAAACAAAACAAAAAAAAAAAAAAAAAACAACAACCAAAAAAAAAAAGGCCCCATTATAATTATTAAAGCCAATTGCCAACTGAATCAATCCTGTAAAATTCCAAAAGAAAACCAATTGTAATCCTTTTGTTTCTCCTAAAAAATGAGACCTCCTAATCTTCTTATATTCCAAAACATTTAGATCCTTTTTATTTCTCCCCAAAAATGAGGCCTCCTAATATTTTTACATTCCAAAATGTTGAGGCCTTCTAATATTTTATAACCCTCTGTACGATTCTCTCTTAAAATCTCTGGTTCTCTTGTATTTTATATGCACCTTTTCTTTCTCTGTTTCTCTCTTCCCTCATGTTTTCAACACGATTGCATAAAAAAAAACCTCTACTTGCAGAGAAGCCCATCCCTCAAAACAAGATCAAGTCAACTAACGCGAAGAATTAGTAGAAGAGAAGGGAAAAATCATATCTTTTTGAGGTAATTGCTTCCTCAAACCTCATCTTTCTTGTGATAAATAATTAAATGACAACTGACCACCTAATTTTGTTTGTTCAAGCACAACTGTCTGATCACAGCCAATCATTTGCCATCATGCATCTATAATTTTTTAAATTTTTTAATGACCTGATTAAATTCTAGTGATTGTAATTACTTATCACTTCAAATAGAAAAGGCATTATTTAAGATTGCTGTTTTAGGCCTTAAATTATCTTAAACGGACATGTAAAAGACCTCACCCTTTACATATTTCCAGCAGTACATATCACTGCCAAAATAGAAAAATAATTCGCTTTTAATTAAGACAAACTAATAAAAATTTAAGCGTACCAGATGTGTCAATCGGAAGGTGACCATTTGAGAGGAGCAGATCAAGATTCCCGATGACGGAAAACGCAGACGCGGCCATTGGCCAAAAAGATGCCACCGGAATATTCCTTCGGTTCCCAAATTCCGGTGCCCATGACAGAAAGGTGTCAGCTACAATGAAGCCAACGGGCGGCTCAAGCTGATCTAGCAGGTCCTCAAATGGGCCCTCCATCTTGCTTTGAACGGCTGCGAAGAAGCCAGGCATGTCGGCCGCGCGAAACAACTCAGAGGGGATGACGTTCGGGATTGATCGAATCCGTACGTTAGGCGGCGCATCCGGCGAGCCGATCAAGCCGAGCCACTCCTCAGTGACTACGAAGGTGATGAGGAGACCACGGTTTGATAATGCTAGGAGCCTGGAAACGTTCATGATAGAATTAATGTGGCTGCGGCTTGGGTGAGGGATGACAACCACGTGGCAGCTGGCATTTCTCTCCGTATCCATGTCTGGGGTTCTGGCTATGCGGGTGATCGGATCTTCGGCTCCTCTCAGAACGTGAGAAGTTATTAAGACCGTAACATAGGAAGGGTGGTGTTAACTATTTAACGAGGGCAGTGCAGTGGGAGATTTTGTCACGGGGGTAGTATTTTTGCGCAGTAAACCCCGTGCGGCCTTAGCACATTCCACCGATTGAATGCACTAAGTAAGCCTTTCCCCCTAGCAAGTAGAACCTTGCTAGTTAGAAACCCCAAGACTACCTCAAAGAGAAAACCCACACACAAGAAGAGAGAGAAGCTCTGAGAATACAAAGAATGCTCTTGCTTTGGATGGATTACAAGTGAGGGTGGGGGTCTCCTTTTATAAGCAAAACCCCCCTTTACATCGATGGCTTGGATCTTGCTTCTAAAGTATTCTTACGATCCAAGGGCTACATTTGATTGGTATATACATCATCCATGACATCACCATCTATTTGACATAAGCCACGACATCATGGTTTTAGAGAGTTCTACATATTTCTACAAGGCTCCCAAGAACTTTGCCAACTAGGATGTCTGTGTGGCGCCCAGTAAGCATCCACATGGCGCCACTTTGTCGATGATGTGTCAGTCTGTTACATCCTCCCCCACCTAATTCCGCGATGTCCTCATCGTGGCTTCTTGGTGGTACTTGGCAATTTGATCCTTGAACTGCCATAGTGTGTCTTCACGCTTCCATCTGGCCTCTTTATCCGGATGACCCTTCCATCTCACTAAGTATTCCGAATAACTTGAATGATTTCCCCTTCTTGGAATAACTCGGTGTGAGATGATATTCTCCACTTCCTTGTCATGCGCGGTAGTGATGGCTGTTGGAGCTCTCTTGGAGTTCCCACGTTCAGTGTCTTCCATGTCTGCGTAATATGGCTTGAGCAGACTCACATGGAAAACATTGTGGACTTCCATTCTCGAAGGTAATTCAAGTTGGTAGGACACCTTGCCAACCCGTTTCACCACCTTGAATGGTCCTTCATAACGCCTCACCAAGCCTTTATGAAGTTTGGCATAAGTTCTGGACTGATGTGGGATGAGTTTGACCCATACAAGGTCTCCCTCTTGAAATTCTCGATGTTTTCTTTTCTTATCAGCCCATTTCTTCATCCTTTTGACAGCCTTCTCCAAGTAGGCTTTCGCTAGCTTAGCATGCTCGTGCCACCCTTTGGCGAACTTGTATGCAGCTGGACTTCTTCCTCCGTAGCCAACACTTAGTGTGCTGGGAGCAAGTGGTTACTGTCCCGTTGCTACCTCGAATGGACTGGAATGGGTAGACTCACTTCGATGCAAATTATAGGAGAATTGGGCAATATCAAGCAATCTTGCCCAATCCTTCTGGTTGGCACTCACATAGTGCCTTAAGTAAGCTTCCAATAAGGCATTCACCCGTTCAGTTTGTCCATCTGTCTGGGGGTGAAAGCTGGTTGAGAAGTTGAGTTCTGACCCCATTAGTCGAAAAAGCTCCGTCCAAAACCGCCCTGTGAATCGCCCATCGCGATCACTGACAATTATACGTGGAATGCCCCAATACTTCACCACATGCCGGAAGAACAATTGGGCTGTTACTTCCGCTGTGCAGTCCTTTGGTGCTGCTGCAAATATGCCATATTTGGAGAACCGATCGACCACCACGAGGATCGTGCCGTTCCCATCCGAAATTGGCAAACACGTGATGAAATCCATAGAGACACTCTCCCACGGCCTTTTTGGAATGGGCAGCGGTTCCAACAAGCTTGCTGGATGATCGTGTTCGATTTTGTCTTGTTAGCATATTAGACAAGTTCGAACATAGGCCTCTACATCGTCATGCATCCGCGGCCAGTAGTATGAGTCTTCCAACAGTGCTCCAGTACGCTCGATTCTTGGGTGACCAGCCCACTTTGAATCGTGGCACTCCTTGAGGACCTCCTTCCTCAAGTTTCCCCACTTGGGGATGTAAACACGGTTGCCTTTTGTGTACAGCAACCCATCCTCAAGCCAAAACCTCCGTGTCTTGCCTTGTTGGACATAATCAATCAAGGTCTTGGCTTGTGGATCATGTTTCATACCCTCCTTGATTTTGTCCATTAAAAGGCATTTGGGTCGACTGATAGCAGCTAGCTCGGCCTTCCTGCTTAGTGCATCTGCCACTTGATTGGTCTTGCTCGGTTTATATTCCAGGACATAATCCAATTCAGCCAGGAAGTCTTGCCATCTAGCCTGCTTGGGGCTCAGCTTCTTCTGGGTGAGGAAGTAGTTGGTGGCAACATTGTCCGTCTTCACCACGAACCTTTGGCCCAGCAAGTAGTGTCTCCAAACCCGAAGGTAATGAACTATTGCAGTCATTTCCTTTTCTTGCACCGCATACCTCCGTTCGGTGTCGTTGAGTTTCCGACTCTCGTAGGCAATTGGATGCTCCTCCTGCATCAACACACCTCCAATGGCAAAGTTAGAGGCATCAGTATGTACCTCATACGGTTTTGTATAGTCTGGCAGGGCAAGTACTGGCTCCTTCGTCACTGCTGCTTTTAACATTTCAAAGGCATTTTGGCATTGCTCCATCCACTCCCAGTACTGGTTCTTTTTTAGTAGGTTTGTCAAGGGTGTTGTAATGGAAGAGTAACCTTTGATGAACCTGCGATAGTAGTTTGCTAGTCCCAGAAATGATCGAAGGTCCGGTACCCTTTTTGGTGGCTCCCATTCGAGGATGGCTTTAACTTTGGCTGGATCCATTCACAGCTTCCCACCTCCTACTTTGTGGCCTAAAAACATGACTTCTTGTTGGGCGAATGCACACTTTTCCTTCTTCACATATAGCTGATTTTCTCTTAAGACCTGAAATACTTGTTGTAGGTGCTTTACATGCTCTTGTAAAGTGTTACTATATACCACAATATCATCAAGATATACTACAACAAAGCGGTCTAAGAAGGGTTGGAAAATTCTATTCATAAGTGTGCAGAAAGTAGCAGGAGCATTTGTAAGTCCGAATGGCATGACTAGGAATTCATATGATCCATACCTTGTTACACATGCCATCTTTTCCTCATCCTCTTCGGCAATTCTAACTTGATAATATCCTGAGTGTAAATCAAGTTTTGTGAACCACCGTGCTCCCCTAAGTTGATCAAACAAGTCAGCAATAAGAGGAATGGGATACCGGTTCTTCACCGTGATCTTGTTGAGGGCGCGATAGTCTATACATAGACGTAAGGACCCGTCATGCTTCTTCTGGAACAGCACAGGAGCACCATAGGGAGCTTTTGATGGCTGGATGAACCCTGCATCTAGTAGCTCCTTAAGTTGCCTTCTTAATTCCTCCAATTCTGGATGTGCCATCCTATATGGAACAGCAGCTGTGGGCCTTGAGCTTGGCTCTAGCTCGATCTTGTGATCCACCTCTCTCTTGGGTGGAAGCCTTTTGGGAAGCTCAGCAGGCATAACATCTTCATATTCATCAAGAACATTTAAGATATCAGTTGGTGCATCCGTAATGGAAGGCATACCTTGGTCCAGCTTCAATGTGGCCAAGAATGTGGGCTCTTGTTTCTTGAAGCCCTTAGAGGGTTGCATAGCTGATAACGTTTTTGCCTTCAGTTCTCCCTCTCAAACCACTGGCACCATGCAAGCTTTTCCTTGATCCATGATACACATTGCATCGGCGCTTGGAATTGGTATAGCCCGAACTTCATCTAAGAATTCCATGCCAAGAACAATAGGGTAATCATCCATAGGCACAACAAAGAGATTCAACATACCTTTCCATTCACCAAGGCACATCTCCATGTTGTGAGCAACTCCGAAGATAGGCTTGGCCTCGGAGTTCACCGCTTTAAGCCACCCACGCTCTTCTTTATATTTGATACCCAGTCATTTGGCTTCATTCACTTCGATGAAGTTGTTGGTTGCACCAGTGTCAACCAATGCCTGCGTCTCTGTCCCATTCACTCTGGGCTTTACATACATCCTGCCCTTTTTCCCTGATGTGGGCATTTCAACCTTGGCTTTGATTGCATGTAACAATTGAAGGGAACCAATTTGCCTATCTTCAGGTTCCGGCCTAAGTTCATCATCCCGGATGAGTGCCGAGAGTTTGCTTCGCTTTGGGCATTCCCGAGCCCAATGAAGACCATCACATAAGAAGCAGGTGAGTTTAGGTTTGCCACCCCCACCCTTGCCTCCTCCAAATTTGGTCTTGGCTTGGTCCTTGAGTGGTTTATGGTTACCCTCTCCCCCACCTTTGCCTTTGTGTGGCTTTTGCTCCCTTGGCTTGTAAGAGTCTCCTTTTGGCTTAGAGGAGTCCCCTTTCCTCAGTTCAATCAGGGACTCAGCTTCTGCTATAGCTGAGGTGTTGTCTTTCACCCTACGTCGCTCCAACTCATTCTTAGCCCAATGTTGGAGCCCATCCATGAAGGCAAAGAAGGCCTCTTTTTCCGGAAGGTCCGGAATTTCTAATACTAACTCAGAGAATTCCTTTATGTAGTCCCGAATAGTACCCTTATGAGAGAGACGACGAAGCTTGGCCCGGGCTTCGTGTTCTACATTTACAGGGTAAAATTAGGACTTGATTTCTCTTTTAAAATCATCCCAAGTAGTGATTGTGCACATACCTCTTTCAATGTCTGAGTGCCTCCGTCGCCACCATAGCAATGCACTCTCCACAAGATAGAGTGGGGCAGTTTTCACCTTTTTGGCATTCTCCATGATGCCTATTGCCTCGAAGTATTGATCAAGGCTCCAAAGGAAGTTATCTAGCTCCCTTGCATCCCTGGACCCACCATAGGTCTTGGGCTTTGGCACATCGAGCTTGGCCACCGAATGGCTAGTCACACCCCCTTGGGTGATAGCCATCTTACAAAGAGACCAATCTGCCTTGATCTCTTTGATCTCTTCCTTCATGGCGGCAAGTTCTCTACCAAGTCGTTCTTCGAAATTGTGTAACTCTTTCCTCAAAGAATCAGCTGTGGAGTTAAAGAGTTCCAGCATCTCACCTCGTAGCTTTTCGTCCCTTGAACCGAGCTCACTGATGCTTTCGCCCAATGTCTCCATATGTTGGGCATGCTCCTCAAACCGATCCCTTCCATCGGCCACAGCAATCTCCACTTTGGCAAACCGTGCCTCCATGGATACAAGAGGATCTGATTGCACAGACTTCTCCTTTCGACTTTTGCCACCGCGATCCTTCTCCCTTCCCTGATGTTCTTCGAAGTGAGTGAGACTTGAATCAGCCATTGCAAGCTTTGTCTCTGATACCAACTGTCACGGGGGTAGTGTTTTTGCGCAGCAAACCCCGTGCGGCCTTAGCACGTTCCACCGATTGAATGCACTAAGTAAGCCTTTCCCCCTAGCAAGTAGAACCTTGCTAGTTAGAAACCCCAAGACTACCTCAAAGAGAAAACCCACACACAAGAAGAGAGAGAAGCTCTGAGAATACAAAGAATGCTCTTGCTTTGGATGGATTACAAGTGAGGGTGGGGGTCTCCTTTTATAGGCAAAACCCCCCTTTACATCGATTGCTTGGATCTTACTTCTAAAGTATTCTTACGATCCAAGGGCTACATTTGATTGGTATATACATCATCCATGACATCACCATCTATTTGACATAAGCCATGACATCATGGTTCTAGAGAGTTCTACATATTTCTACAAGGCTCCCAAGAACTTTGCCAACTAAGATGTCTGTATGGCGCCCAGTAAGCATCCACATGGCGCCACTTTGTCGATGATGTGTCAGTCTGTTACAATTTGTGACGGTTTGCTACATCCGATCTGAACCTTCCACTTCCCTTCACCCAAAGAGGTTGCTGAGGTGATACCGCTGTCGTACAATCATTCTGGACCACCCCTTCTACACCGGCAATTAAAAAAAAAGCATTGGCCGTCGTACAATCAGTCTTGGCCCCCCCGGCCCCCCCCCCCCCCCCCCCCCAAAATTCTGCCTCGACAACTAAAACAGAAGCTTTATCAGGCTTTTGGAACGTGTCCCGTCTCAGTGAGTGTCTCATACGCGCACTCGCATTTAGGTAAAGTGCGGTCAAGCAGAAACAGTTTAAAATCAACTACTTTTTACCCTTCTGTCTACCGCTCTCACCCATTTTTACCTCACCATATACTTAATTTCACTTTCATAATGGGAAGTGATCAGTTTTACGTCGCCACATACTTAATTTCACTTTTATAATGAGATGTGATATTTACTTCACCTTCATTTTACCACATCAACAATATAAGCATACATGAACAAGACATTCATATGATCCAACTACGGGTGTAAAATTGGGCAGACCATCCCGGCATGGCCCAGCACAGATTTTGTCGTGTCATGGGCCGGCATGGCCTGTTAATTAAATTGACTATGCTGGCCCAACATAGCATGACCTTGGAAGCCGAGCAGTCGCACGACAAAACACAATCTATGCCTAATGGATAAAAAAGAATTCCACTCCACCTGTCCAAAAATGGCTAGGGTGTATTTTAATAACTTTAAACCCCCTCCCATAGACACAATAAAAGAAAAAAAAAAGGTTTCTAGTTTTATTCTTTTATGCAATTGATGATTTAAATGTCAGTTATAAAATTTATTTCTTTTCCTAATTTGTGGTGTTTTGGTACTAGTTTGCAGGCCCTTTTCAAAAGGATTAATGTTCATGCATTGTAGCTATATTAGTAGAGGGAATGCATCTCACAACTAATAGCCTAATTTAGTATCCTCCAACATGTGGTTTGGTCATTGAATTCATTGTGTGATGGGAGGAAATGCAAGCTAGAGTTAAGAATTTTGTTTTCAACCATAGGAAGAGTAGAGCCCTTCCTTGAAATCTATAGTTCCTTGTATGTTGATTTAGTGAATCTCACTTGGATTGACGACCCAAGATCAAGATTAAGGCCCTACAAACATATTTCAAGTGATCTTAAGCCTGGTTGAGAGAGTAGAATGGAAAAAAAAAAATTCACCACTTAATTCATATTCTACCACCTTTAAATCTAGTTGTTTTATTTATTTTCCATCACTTTTATTTGTTCTTTTGTGTTGAAACCACTGTCAAAATTGAAACCCATGAGATACCACGTAAAGATTTTTTTCGGTACCTAGGCTCGATGATTAGTAAGGATGGGGAGATTGACGAAGATGTGGAGCATAAGATAAGAGCTGGATGGCTGAAGTGGAGACTAGCTTCGGGAGTACTTTGTGATAGACAAATGCCAACAAAATTGAAGGGAAAATTTTACAGGACAGTGGTTAGACTAGCTATGACATATGGAGCAGAATGTTGGCCAATTAAGAAGACACATATTCATAAGATGGATGTAGCGGAAATGAGAAAGCTTAGGTGGATGTGTGGTAAAACTAGGAAAGATAAAATTAGAAATGAGCGCTTTCGAGAACATTTAGGGGTAGCACCAATAGGAGATAAGATTAGAGAAACTCGTTTAAGATGGTTCGGGCATGTTGAGCGTAAGCCAGTAATGGCACCGGTGAGAAAAAGTTTGGATATACAGGTGGAGGGTCCATCAAGAGGTAGGGGTAGGTCGAAGAAAACATGGATGGAAGTCATTAATTCAGATTTGAAGAAGTTGCACTTATCGAAAGATTTAGCTCAAAATAGAACGGAATGCAGAAACATAATTCATGTAGCCGACCCCAACATGATTGGGATAAGGCTTTGATGATAATGATGATGATGATGACTTTTATTTGTTCTTTTATGCATGTTTTTAATAGTTCTATTTATTCCTAAAATTGCATGTCATTCATATATATTTTCTATTTGTAGTTGGATATATAGGTAAGTTGCATGACTTAATTTTAGAAATCAATTCTTAAGATTAAAAATCAGATTTTTAAATTTATGAATGTGTGTTTTAAAGTGGTTCTATTTCTAAAATTAACTCGTTCTATTTAAACAATTCATGTGCAAACACGTAGTGGACGATTATGCATATCATGCATATTTTCCGATTTTTTATTTCTGAATTCTTTTGTTTGTTTCATGCATATTTAGTTTAGATCTTCAGCAATAAATAAGTTTAGATTCAGTTTTAAACAATCAAGCATTTATGAGTAGATTTTCATGCTACTAGTTTACAACTTTGCATTAGTTGATTAGTTTTGCAAACATGTTCATTCTTGTTAAAAATTATGCATTATTTTGCATTCACACATCAAGTATTAATTTAGAAAGTTGAGTTTCAGATTAGGATTTATATTTAGAAAATTTTGATTTCATGTTAGATTAGGTTAGAAATATTGTTAGATTAGGAAAGTTGCATTGTTTTTTAATTTCTGCATTATTTAGTTTATAGCATTAAAAAGTTTACATCCTTGTTTAGTTTCTATTTTTTTTTTTGTTTTGTTTCTAGGTTTAATTACATTCTAAGTTGGTTTGATTTGATAATCTTTTGTTTACGAAGTTCTAACCTTGGCATTCTAACTTAAGTGTTTTCTAACTTGGAAAAGTTTCTAACTTCAATTAATTTCTAATTTGTGTTAGTTTCTAATTTTAAAAAGTCGCCAAGTCTTTTCAGTGACATGGTGGAGTGGTTTCTTAAGGTTTTCCTGGATGACCTCTCAGTCTTTGGTGATTTGTTTGAGGACTATTTGAGTAACTTAAAAAATGTTCTCACGAGATGCGAAGAAAAGAACCTTGTACTGAATTGAAAATGTGTCGTTTCATGTTTTGCCAGGGATTGCCCCTGAACATATCGTGCTAGAAAGACGTTTGGAAGTTGATAAATTTAGGATTTGCTTGATCAGTGACTTGCCATGCCCAAAACCGTGCGCGATAATAGATCATTGCTACGACACGCAAGCTTCTACAGGAGGTTCTTCAAGGATTTTAGTTCCATAATGAGCCACTTTGTAAACTGTTATCTAAGGATACAGAATTCAAATGGACCGAGGCAAGCCAAGAAGCTTTTGGAAAACATAAGGGCTTGCCGATGGCCGCTCCAATCATAAAGCATCCTGATTGGAATTTGCCCTTCAAAATCATGTGCGGCGCCAACTATTGTGTAGTTGGGGCTATTTTAGGGCAACGAAAGGACAAGAAGCCTTACATAATTTATTATGTGAGTAAGAGCTTGAATAGTGCATAGATAAACTATTCAACCACTAAGAAAGAATTGTTGGCAGTGACATTTTAACTTGACAAGTTTTGGCCCTACTTGATTGCATCCAAGATCGTGGTTTTTATTGATCATTTTGTGCAAAAATAGCTTCTCTCCAAGAAGGATGCTAAGCCCGGACTTATCGGATGGATCCTCCTACTCTAGGAGTTTAACTTAGAGTTAAACGATAAGAAAGGAGTAGAAAATGTTGTCACCGATCATCTTTCTAAACTTGTCCTTACTGATTCTATTGAGCCGGCACCTATCCAAAACAATTTCCCCAACATACAATTTTTTGCATTAGCCTGATCCCCTTGGAATGTAAATATCACAAACTATCTTGTTACACACTGTACTCCTGATTATTGGACCAAGCAAGATAGGGATTCTTTTTTTTTTTTTTTTCTGAGGTTTGTATCTATTCAAATATTACCTAGATCAAATTATAAGGAGATGTGAGCCTCATGATGAGATATACAATATCATCTTCTTCTATCTTTCACAGGCTTATGGGGGCCATTTCTTTGCCAAGAAGGCATCTATCAAAATTTTACAATGTGGTTTTTACTAGCCCTCATTTTTTTCAAAAAAAAAATGTCAATGAATTTCACAAGACCTATGAACACTGCCAAAGATTGGGTAACATTTCAAAGAATAACATGATGCCCTTGAATTCAATTTTGGTAGTTGAATTGTTTGACGTATGGGGCATTGACTTTATGGGCTCATTTCCTCCAAGTTTTTGTTTTATCTATATCTTAGTTGCTATTGGTTATGTTTCCAAATGGATTGAAGCTACTTGCTATAGGTAAAATAATGCAAGAACTATTTAAATATTTCTTAAGGATTACGTGTTTTCCCGATTTGGAACCCAAGTGCTATCATAAGTGATGAGGGCTCACATTTTTGTAACCACACATTTGAGGCCCTCATGAAGCAATATTGGATAACCAATAAAGTAGCCACCGCCTATTACTTGCTAATGAATGAGAAAGTGGAGGTTTCAAATTGACAAATCAAAAGAACATTAGAGACAACGGTAAACCCTAATCGGAAAAATTGGTCCCTTCGGTTGAATAATGCACGATGGGCTTACCATACTGATTACAAAACTCCAATAAGAATGTCTCTTTACTCGTGCATTTATGGGAAAGCTTGCCACCTTCTTATGGAAATGGAACATAGAGCATATTAGGCTATCAAACAACTTAACTTTGATATGGACAAAGCCGAGGCTAAAAGGAAATTAGAGCTGAATGAACTGGAAGAGTTGCATAGGGAAGGATACGCCAACTCTAGAATTTATAAAGAAAAGACCAAAATTTTAAATGATCAACACATTTGGAGGAAAACCTTTTATCCCTAGCAGAAAGTTCTTCATAATTCTAGACTTCGTTTGTTCCCTAGTAAGATAAACTCGCATTGGATAGGCCCCTACATTGTAAAGCAAGTGTTCTCATATGGTGCAATGGAAGTAATGGATCCTATGGATGGTCATATTTTCAAAGTAAATGGCCAACAATTGAAACCGTTATTGGAGATCACATTACCGAATGAGGAAGAAGTTCCTCTAGACAATCCGACTACCAGGATTAATGGAGATGATAGAGGCCCACGTCCTTTGTACATTATGTATATTATTGGTTTAGGTTTTCTTTCGTTAATTTTTCTGCATTGTCTAACCTTGGGACATGGACTAGCTCGGATCATATCTTTAGGTGACATCTTCCCTTTACCCTCCTGTTATTTACTTTCTTTATGTTATTTACTATTTTACATTTCATGCATAATATCGAGGATGATGTTTAGCTTAGGAATTTCTTTTTTTTTTTGGGCGGGGGTGGGGGGGAGGGGTGGAACTAGCATGCTTGTCCAATTTTTTAACAAGTTTTCAAATTCTAGGACTTTTGTTTTGGTTTTTGAAAGTTTTGGGCAAATATTTTTGTGTTTTTAGTAAAAAAAAAGTTTTCAAAAGAATTGAGATAATTTAAAGATTTTAGCCATACACATTCCCTACTGGCTTCATAGAGGGCTAAAATCTCAGCATGGTTAGAAAAAATAGCTATCAAAGTTTGTTTAGCAGAGCGCCCAGAAATAGCAGCATTACCACTAAGAAATACATAACCTGTCTGTGATCAACCCTTATGAGGATCAGAGAGATATCCTGAATCTGCATATCCTACAAACTTGGAATCTTTACAATAAAAGAGTCCTAAATCAATTGTACCACGTAAATAACATAGGATATGTTTGATACTAGTCTAATGCCTTTGCATTGGCGCAGAACTGTATCTAGCAAGTAAATTCACTGAGAAGGAAATCACTATAACAATTTGCACTTTTGGGGACGTTCATTACCAACGTTTCAAAATTTCGTTGCTAAAGAATACTTTTTACCGACGAAAAATTAATTATGTCGGTAAAAATAGAGTTTTACCTACGTTTTATTAAAACCGTCGGTAAAACTCTATTTTTACTGACGGAATTAATTTTTCGTTGGTAAATAACGAATTTTCAGTGACGGTTTATTCAGAAACGTCGCTAAAGTTAAGTTTTGCCGACGCTTATTTAAAATGTCGGAATTTTTTGTGCTTTTTTAAAAATAATTTTTACCGACATATGTTTTCGTCAATAAAATAAAACGTCGGTAAATATGTTTGACGACGAAATTTGGTTTTTGCAACGAATGTATATCGTCGGTAATAATTTACAAATTTTCGATTTTCGTGCCCCTTCCTTTCCCCTTTTCCTTCGCCCGCCCCATCTTCTTTTCTCTCTCATTCTTGATCTGTCTCTCACTCTTTGCCCGATTACTTGCTAGGTTCTCTCTCTCTCCCGATCTACTCGATATGTCTCTGGGTTCTCCGCTGGCTCGATCGCTCTCTCCGGCTCGCTGGGTTCTCTCTCTCTCTCCCAATCTGCTCCAGTCGCTGAGTTCTCTCACTCGCTCACTCTCTCCGGCTCGTTGGGTTCTCTCTCTCTCTCCCGATCTGCTCTGTTCGCTGGGTTCTCTCGCTCGCTCACTCTCTCCGGCTAGCTGGGTTCTCTCTCTCTCTCCCGATCTGCTCTGTTGCTGGGTTCTCTTGCTCGCTTGCTCGCTCTCTCCGGCTCACTCGCTTTCTTCGATCTCTGATTACTTGGTCGCTAGGTTCTCTCTCTCTGGCTCTCTCTCTGCTCTCTCCCTCTCAGTCGATCTCACCCCCTCGGTCTCTTTCACTCGCTCTCTCCGATTGATCTCACCCCTCTCGGTCTCTCTCTCAGTCGTACTCTATTACCCTCTCTCGGTCTCTCTCTGTCACTCCTTCTCTCTGCTCTCTGCTCTTTCTCTCTCTCAGTCGATCTCACCCTCTCTCGGTCCCTCTCTGCTCTCTCTCTCTCAGTCGATCTCTCTCTCTGCTCTCTGTTCTCTGCTCTCTCTCTCTTAGTTGATCTCACCCTCTCTCGGTCTCTCTCTGAGTCACTCTTTCTCTCTGCTCTCTGTTCTCTCTCTCTCTCGGTCGATCTCACCCGCTCTCGGTCTCTCTCTCTCTCAGTCGATCTCTCTCTGCTCTCTGCTCTCTCTCTCTCTCTCTCTCTCAGAGTTGATCATAATGGGACTTCTTAGATTATATGTTGTTCGGGTTTGGCTTTGGAGAGAGGTGGTGGGGTTGGATGAAATAATGCATCTCATCTACTTCCTTTTCAGTTTTGGTTAATGATTCACCTTCTAGGCTTTTCAAAGCCTTTAGGGGTCTTAGGCAATCCCCCTTTTGGTTCATGATTGTGGTTGAAGCTTTGGGAGCTTTATTAGTTAGGGCAAAGGATCTTCGTCTGTTCAGCAGGTTTGAGGTGTGGCATGGAGGAATGGTCATTGACCTCCAATTTGTAGATGATGCAATTTTATTTTTTTCGGCTAATAAGGAGGAGGTGTGAAATTTGAAGCAGGTTATTCGGTGTTTTCAATTGCGTTCTGGTTTGAAAGTTAATAGTTTTTACTATTTTTCTTAATTCTCGAACAATTTTTATATCTTTTTCAGTCCATCTCACCCTCTCTCGGTCTCTCTCTGAGTCTCTCTTTCTCTCTGCTCTCTGCTTTCTCTCTCTCTCTGTCGATCTCACCCTCTCTCAGTCTCTCTCTCTCTCAGTCGATCTCTCTCTGCTCTCTGCTCTCTCTCAGTCGATCTCTCTCTGCTCTTTGCTCTCTCTCCCTCTCTCTCTCTCTCTCTCTCTCTCTTTCTTAGTCGATCTCACCCTCTCGGTCTCTCTATCAGTCACTGTTTCTTTCTACTCTCTGCTCTCTGATCTGTCTCTCAATTAAATGATTTTCATCGACGTTAAATAACGTTGGTAAAGGTTAATTGAAATTTTGAAAATATTTAAAATTCGTTACCGACGTTCAATAATCGTTGGTAAATGTTGGAAATAAATTTATATTAAAATCGAAATTACTAACCGACGTTTAGAAACGTCAGTAATTTATATTTTCTATTTTATGCAATATGTTGAATTGTTTTCCGACATTAAGAAAACGTCGATAAAATATTTACTTAAAATTTTAATTAAATTAACTGATTTTCACCGACGTTATATAACGTCGGTGAATGTCAATTTTCACGTCAGTGAAAATAATTTTCACCGACGAAATTTTTTCCGTTGGTAATAATTTTCGCTGACCTTTTTTTTGCGACATTTTGATTTTCGTCGGGAAAATTTTTTGCCGACATTTTATGGAATTTTGGTGACGAAGTCATTCGTAGCTAAAAATGTTATTTGTTGTAGTCCGGTCTAGTACATTGTGCTAAATACATTAAAGCACCAATAACACTCAGGTATGGTACTTCTGGACCCAATACCTTTTTATTCTCTTCAATTGGACGATATGGATTCTTGTTTATATCTAAAGACCGAACAACCATGGGAGTGCTTAGTAGATGTGCTTTATCCATACCAAAGCATTTCAGTATATTCTTGGTATAATTAGATTGATGGACTAATATTCCACTAGAACTTCTCTTGATCTGCAGGCTGTCACAACCCGAGCCCAGAAATCGAGGGTTAGCGAAAGGCCAAACCAGTGACACACGTACTCCCGTGTACGTACATCCAAACCCATGTCTAGATGCACGCACACAAGGGATCTAACACGTGCGAAGCAAACATACGTGGAAGCTATAGATATCATAGCAAGCAAAACAAAAGGGAACGAACAGAAAATCAGAATGCGAAATAGAAAAAAAAGACGTATAAAACATACACAGTGATAAAATCAAATACAAGCCTGAGTACACGACAAAATCATGATGTACAATACAGAGTAGCAAAGTCCGAAGTGCAAAATATAAAATCTCCAAAAAACAAAAACAACTGGACCACTGATGATATGTAGGCACGCACTCGGCAGAAGTGATCAAGTCCACTCTGCCATGCCGGAGGGTGTCTCTACGTCCTACCCTGCAGTCTCCTCGACCGCCGGGGAGCCGGACAAGGTATCTGTGCCTGCAACACCACAGACAACTCAATGAATACAACGATCCAGTAAATATAAGTAACAGGGACGTAATACTCATAGCATCAAATTGAATAATGACAAAAGATTAAATACAAAGTTTCATATTAGTAGACTAAGCAAATCGTGCATAGAAGTCAAGCATGGTAAATGAATCAAGCAAAGCATAGAAATACTGAACTAGGTGGCTACTACATTGACCATATTCTCTCACATAGAGAGCAGACAGAGCAGACAGATGAGAACACTATCGACCTGGCCATGGGTCCAAGTGGATCTCGATTTCCTAGGTTCCGGGGTCCCAAGACAAAGCTACACTGCAGCGATACAGAGATACAGAGAACCAAGCCAGAGGTAACCCCGTCGGGTATCCTAGGGCTAAGGCTGAGTAGAGCCAGACTGATACCAATCAAATCAAATCCAAAGAGAAGGGAGATTATCCGCTTTGAAATCACCGACGGCAAGGGCCGGATCTTATCCTCACGCATTAATCTCTGGGCAGAGCCACTTGGGAATACCAAGTGGATCAGAGGCTTACAAAGCCAGAGATCAAAGCATAGGGTAAAATAAGTCAAAACATAGCATAGATCAAAGCATAATATAGACTGAAGAATAAAATAAATATACAGAACGAAAACAAAATGATCTCGGACTGCATAGACATAAATCAGCAGAATAGAGGGCAAAACTGTAAGCAATATGCAATGCATCTCAGATTAACACAGAATCAAGGTTAATTACAAGCCAACTCTAATCTAGTTGTTCACTGTCACAAACCGTGCATGTTGGTGTAGTTTTAACTTATTCGATGCACCATTGCCATCAAAGTGTTGCAATATAATCCTCACGTGCATTGAAGTCCCTTAAACCAACACCCATGGAGAGGTGCTTAATAGTAAATCAACACTCACATGAACAAGTCACAGCCTAACAGACTATTCATGCGGTCCAAAGAATCCATTGGGCCGGTTTACATGGGTGGTTAACCTGTATATAAGCCCTACAAAGTCACACCATTATCCTAAGTTACATTTCAGGAATTTCAGATCTTACGGCTTAGCCATGGGTGACCTACGGATTAGCCGTAGACAGCTTACAGCCTAGCCGTAACATGCACTACGGCTTAGCCGTGGTTTCCTTCAGATCACAGCTAAACTGGTCATCTTCCACCTCTGATCTGATACCTTTTACGACTGAGCTACGGTGGAGTCCACGGCTTAGCCGTAGACCAATCCATGGCTTAGCCCTAACTTCACCGTAAGGGTACTGGAATTAGAAAGTTTCAACTGATCAGAGTGTTAATTCACGGCTGGGTCACGGCTAACTT
Organism: Sextonia rubra; assembly: GCA_037013555.1. Lineage (NCBI taxonomy): Eukaryota > Viridiplantae > Streptophyta > Magnoliopsida > Laurales > Lauraceae > Sextonia > Sextonia rubra. The sequence continues at coordinate 76,619,286 of JASUAD010000001.1, forward strand.
ACGGCTCAGCCGTAGAGCAATGTACGGCATAGCCGTATCCTAGCCGTAGAACAAAATTCAAAAATCGAGGCTCCGGAATCTGAGCCGTACAAAGTTACGGCTTAGCCGTACAATACAGAAAACGAAATCGAGATAGTTACAGAAACTGAAATTCAAGTGCAAATTGAGCAAAACAAGCTCCAATTAATCCAAAGTGATAGAAATAGGCTGTAGATCATGCCAAGCAAATAAGAACAAGAGAATCACAACAATCAAATAATATACCCATATGTGTTATACAATCCTGTACTTATACTTCCTCAAAAGCTTTGGCAATCCCTGATGTCAAGCTCAAATCCAAGTTACAACCACACAAACCAAAGGGACCACACATGCATGAGATGCATGAGATACAGAGCTTGGAGGGGAAATCCAAATTGGAGGGAAGAATTCAAAACCCACTTACCTCAAAACACAGACAGAGAAAAGAGGGAAAGAACCCAATCGAAACTGGGACCCAATCACCAACCAAGAGAGCAAGAGAAGCTCCCTGGGGCTGTTGCATGCAACGTCTAAGGCAACGAGCAAGAAATGAAGACATCTGGACTCTTGGCTCATATATATAGTTTTGGAGTTTAAATCAAGGTCCGATGGTTTAGGCTATTTACAATTCAAGTCACACGAGGGTCCAACTCCTCCAATGTACTCTGAATGGGTCTGAAACAGTTACGGGAAATGACGAGCTCAACAAAATACACGTGCTGACACCAAGATGATGCAAATATGATGCACTCAAAGCAAATGCAAAATTACAAAAAAGGGCTTAGAACTACCTATCTCAGGTCAAAGGTTACCCAACTACCTATCCAAGATCCGAAACCAAGCCCAAAGGAAATAAACAACACAAAAACACACTAATGAGCCACTAAACCGGCTCAAAGGGGATCGGAGTGTTACACAGGCCGAGATAAAATTTTGTTTTCACAAGGTCTTTCATCTCAAACTCCTTTTTCAAATAATCAGTAGTTATTTCGAGCTCTTCTGGAGTCCCAATTAAATTTATGTCATCGACATAAGTTGCCACTATTGCAAATCCTTTTGAGGATTTCTTTATGAAGATACATGGGCAATTGGGATTGTTCTCATATCCTTCCTTAGACAAATATTTACTGAGACGATTGTACCACATTCTTCCGGATTGCTTCAATCCATACGATGATTATCTCAATTGTATTGAGTATGTACTCTTAGGCTTTGCATCAGGCAAAGCAAATCCTTCCAGGATTTTCATATGAATTTCTGTGTCTAAGTCCACATATAGATAAGTGGCCACAACATCCATGAGTCTCATATCCAAATTTTCAGAAACCGCTAAACTTATTAGATATCTGAATGTTGTTATATCCATAACAGGAGAGTATGTTTCCTCATAATCAGCCCCAAGTTTTTGCAGGAAATCTTGTGCTACAAGTCTTGCCTTATATCTAATAATTTCATTCATTTCATTCCTTTTCCTTACAAACACCCACTTATAACCTATAGGGTTAACACCCTTTGGGGCCTGTACTATAAGTCCAAATACACCACGTCTATTTAGAGACTCTAACTCTGTTGTAATGGCAATTTTCCATTTTGGCCAATCTTTTCTTTGTCGACATTCATTTATAGTATGTGGTTCTGTATCCCAATCATCATCCTCATGTTCTATTGATATTTGTACTATCGCATATGCAAATGCGTCATCGATGACAATTCTTTTTCTATCCCATCTCTCTCTTGAATAATTGTAAAATATGGAGATCTCTACATTATCCGGTACCGGTGCCTTTTCAAGGGCTTTTATAGTCTCATAAAGGACTTTCGTTATTCTAGAGAGAGTGGATTTTTCTATAGCTTCTTTGGGATCATTATGAACCTCTTCAGGAGGAACCTCTTTAGGAGTTTTAAGTGTATCTTTGGGAGGACATGATGATTATACATTTCTCTTTTTTTGCGGAGCTATATCCTTTGAACCTATAGGTCTGCCATGCTTCTGGAGTATTACAGACTCTTTTGTCGCCGCTTTTTGACTTTGTCCTACATGGACATTAAGTCTAGCAGGTGCATTTATAGCTGGAATATGTGACTTGGTTACCTTTGCTGCATCGTTAAATGCATTAGGTAATTTATTTGCAATTTCTTGTAAGTGCACAATTCTACGGACTTCATATTCACATTGTGAAGTACATGGGTCTAAATGAGACAAAGTGAAAGCATTTCACGTTAGTTCACGCCGTTCTTCAGGAACGGGTTGTTCTGTAGGAATAATACATTCTTTATCTCCCCTTAACGGCGGGAATTTTATCTCATCAAATTGATAATGAGCAAAATGAGTAGTAAAAACATCTCCTGTCATTGGTTCTAAAAATCGAATAATCGAAGGAGAGTCATAGCCGATATAGATTCCCAACCTACGTTGTGTTCCCATCTTAGTATGTTGAGGGAGTGGTATAGGGACTAAAACAGGGCAACCAAACTTGCACAAATGGGAAATATTAGGTTGATGTCCATATATAAGTTGAGCGGGAGAGTATAGATGGTAGGCTGTGGGTTGAAGTCTAATGAGCATTGATGCATGTAACACAGCATGTCCCTACGCACTAACTGGTAATTTGGACTGTAGCAATAGAGTCCTAGAAATAAGTTGAAAGAGCTTAATCAGGGGTTCAGCTAAGCCATTCTGGGTATAGACATGAGGGACAGGATGTTAGACAACATTGCCAAGAGATGAACAGTAGTCATCGAAGGCTTGTGATGTAAACTCGCCTGCATTATCAAGTCGTATAAACTTAATAGGATTATCAGGGAAATGAGCTCTAAGTTTAATGATTTGTGTTAATAGGAGGGCAAAGGCTATATTCCTAGTTGAATGTAGGTAAACATCAGACCAATGGGTGGAAGCATCAATCAGAACCATAAAACACCTAAAAGGTCCATTAGGTGGATTGATCGGTCCACAGATGTCGCCTCGTATCCTTTGCAGAAAGGATGGGGATTCTAATGCAATCTTGACAAAAGAAGGTTGAGTAATTAGCTTTCCCTGTGAACATGGGACACATAGATACCCATACGGTATGGTCAATCTATGGTTGTCTAAAGAGCATCCAACAGAGTTATCAATGATTTTCTTTAACATGGTAACTCCGGGGTGCCCTAACTTATCATGCCAAAGCAATAAGGCCTGAGGGTTACTAAGCTTCGGGATTGGTTTAAGCATCGGGCTTAACTGTCTTATTTTGCTCAAAACCGAATGTGATTCGACGATGGATATCGTCGTATAATATAACCAAGAAGAAAGTGCACTTAATGTTTCTAGTATTTGTTTCTGGCCTCTAATACTAGTAACGATAAGTAACATTTCCCTGTTACCTTCATTAGCAGCCTCAATATGGTATCCATTTATTCTGATGTCTTTGAAACTGAGCAAGTTTCTTCGGGAACTGCTGGAGAATAATGCATCTTTAATGAATAAATAAGTACCATTAGGTAACGTTATGTGGGCTCTTCTGGAGCCTTCAATTATTTGCATAGGTCCAGCTATGGTGGATACCTTTCGTGGATTCAATACCAATTCTGAGAAAAACTTCTGGTTTTTCAGAATGGTATGTGTTGTAGCACTATCTACAAGATAGTGAGTATTCCCATTGTTGTGGTCCATACCTTTAAACAAAAGATAATAAATAAAAAAAATGTAACTAAACAATCACATTATTAAGAAAAAAAATTCATAAGAGAAATTTCATCAAATTTATAAGAAGTCATTCATCACAAAAACATCCATAAAAGGTTTATCAAAATTAAGAAACTGAAAATTAAATCATCCAACATAAAATATCCATGAAATGGTAAATAGCTGAAAAAAAATTCTAAATGGAGATTCTAAAATATTTAATTGGTTTTCTAAAACATTCCGGGAGGGGTTTCGATCTTAGCACTAAATACCTCATTGCTCAAAGGTTGGCCAGTTTCGTCATAAAAAAAATCTCTAGTCTCTAAATTTGTAATATCCAACTAGTAATTGTCATTTTGTGGGTCGATATCTCAATCCCAATCTTCTAAATCATTTGACTTTGCAGAATGAATAGAGGCCTTGTATGCTTTATATCGTTCCACCATGTCGTTTGGTGCACAACAAGAGTATGATCAATGCCCAGTCCTTCCACATCTATAGCAAGGGTCATCAGAACGGTGGGCAAAAGTATTCGATGGATTCTGATGTTGATCCGAATTTTGTTGTTTCTGAGGATCAAACTACTTCTGGTGGTTTTTGAATTTTTTATTGGGAGGACCTCGAAATCCTCCTCGTCGGGAGGAGTTTCTTTTTTCACCTCTTCTGGAGGGATTGTTTCTCCCACGCCCCTTTCCTCTGCCTCTGCTGGAATTGAAATTGGCATTTGCTTCAGGCATTGCCACAGATCCAGTTGGTCTGGAGTTATGATTCTTTAATAAGACTTTGCTGTTCTGCTCAGCAACAAGGAGACAAGAGATTAGTTCTTAGTATTTAGAGAAACGCCATTCACGATACTGCTGTTGCAGGATTCCATTTGATGCGTAGAAAGTGGACATCGTTTTTTCTAACATCTGCTCTTTCGTAATCGTTTCCCCACACAATCTTAACCGGAAAACAATGTTGAAAAGAGCGGAGTTATACTCAAATACCGATTTGTAGTTCTGAAATCGTAGATTTAGCCATTCGTTCTGAGCTGCTAGTAATAAGACTATCTTCTGGTGATCATATCTATCTTTCAGAGATTTCCGAAGACCTGCTGGGTCCTCTTTTGTGAGGTATTCATTCTTGAGGTCATCATATATATGATGACGTAAAAAGATAAGTGTCAATGCCCTTTTTTCTGGGGACTCTGTATTACCTTCTTTTATCGTCTCTCCAAGTTTCTTGGATTGCAAGTGTAATTTTGCATCCAAGCTCCAGGATAAGTAGTTGTCCTCGGTAATGTTAAGGGCTTTAAATTCAAGTTTGGTTAAATTCGACATTATGCAAGAGCTAGAAAGGAAAAAAATATACATGATCATTGATATGCAAAAGATAAAAGATAAATAATAAGCATTTAGAATAAACGAAGCGGTGAGCCATGTCAGGTCAAGTTGGCCAATGTAAAATTGAATAACATCATGTTATCAATTTTAATAATCCAAAACAACAGGTTTTGACAAGGTTTCTAACTTGATTTGGAACTGCAGGTTCTTGGTTAGAACTTCAGGTTCTTTAATTTTTTAACTTCAGGTTTTATCAAGACTTCGGGCTTGATATTATGGCCGATTAATTTTATTCCTAGATCGAAATATCAAACTTCAGGTTTGATTATGAATGAATCTTCAAGTCCATATTATGGATCTGAGAACTCCTGGTTTCAGATTTTAATAATCTATGGATCTTCTAGTCCAGATTTAGAAAGAACTTCTAGTTCTTACGGAACTGTAGGTCCGTATTAATATAGAACTTCAGGTTCTTATTTATGATCCATTCTTGATCTCTCCTTGTTAAAAAAAATTATTCATATCCAAATAAGAATAAGAACATATGTATATATAAATATTAAACTAATAAAAGAATATAAATAATGAAAATTATTTTACCGTTAGATTTACCTCCTTCCACTTTTAATGTGTAGATCTGCTCCTAAGCGTGCCATAATTTCAAACGGATCTGTGATCAAACTGTGGATGCGCAAGATATCATATAAAAGAGATTGGCACCTTGATTTTGTCAAATAAGCATTGACTGAATGTAAGGCTTTTGTCGCATGCAAGACGAGGCAATAAGGTGGATTCTCATGAAATACAAAAGAAGAAGTTCTTATGAAGTTGCCTTTTGCATGTTGATCGTATAGGGACAATATAAAAAAAACAAAGAAAGAATGGCAGAAGAAGCTCTTGTCAAATAACTTTTGCATGTTGATCTATAGGGGTAATATAAAAAGATAAAGAAAGAATGGAGTGGCTTTTGTTGCATGAGAAGACAGGAGTAGATAACGTAGCCACAGCAAGGAAAGAAAAATAGAGAAAAAGCGTATCGGCTATCTTCTTCTACACGAAGATCAAGGCACGAAGATCAGGGCAACGTGCTGATAACGTGTTTAAGAAGAGGGGGGAGAGAGTAGAGGGAGAAAGAGAGAGCTTTTCTTATTGAATGAGAGATGTGTACATCTTGAAGGGGGGAAGAGGATCTTATTTATAAAGTAAGATTGCTTCCTCCCCAAGTAAACCAATATAATAGGATTTTTGCTTTCCATATCTAACGTGGGCCCCAAGGTGGGCATCCACTAATAATAATATCTTATAACAAGAAAAAGAAAGTAGATGGAAGATTTTTTGCATGAGAGGTGAATTTATCAAATTAGAAAGTGGAATCAAACACACTGGGACCTCCACTTCAGCCATTGATTTGAGTTCAAATTGTTGCTAAAAGATTTCTAAAATTTTTATCTTAATTATCTCTAAAGATCTCATCCAAGTTGAAGAATATTTAAGAGAGGAAAGAAAGCATTGCAAAGAGAAGAAATAGGAGAGAATCATGCATGCATTGGGATGTCCCCAACCCAACCACTACATGATAGTGCGCATAACCAGGATGGGATAGTGGGTCCACTCCAAGCAATCTCAAAGAAGTTAAAGATCTTGATGGAGCATATAATGAAGATTAATTTTTCATCAAAAGTGAGGCCAATTGGAGATGATTTGCACAAAATCTATAACTAGAAAGTGTTTGTAGAGAGGAATTTTAAACAAAATTGGCAAGACAATACCTGTTATCACTTCCTAATAATTTGCAAACTTGGAGACAAAGAAGGAAGTCACTTCTATAAGAGATTGTTCAAAGCCACAAAGAAGGAGCCAAGAGAGAAACAAGAGACACAAAAAAATATAAAACCCCTCCATGGAGGACGTCCAACCCATGGTTAGATTCCCCTCTCTCTAAGACAATCTCACTCCAAATCTCCCTCTCTTCTTCTCTTCATTGTAAATCATCAAAGAGGCTTACCTAAGCCACACCATTTTCTTCTTCTTTATATTCTTCATCCTTTGTAAGAAATCTCATATTAGTAAAATTTATTTCTTTTACAAATTTTTTTTTCTTTTCTTGTGGAGTTTTCGTACTAGTTCTATAGGTCTTTTCAAAAGGGTTAATTAGCATGCTTTATAGTTAATAGAGGCCTGACATCTCACAACTATAGTATAGTTTAGTATCCTCCAATATACACTTTGTTTCTTGGATTCATTGTGTGATGGTAGGCAATGGAAGCAAGAGTTAAGAGTTTCTTTTTTTTTTAGCCATATGATGATTAGAACCCTACCCCGAAATCCATCACTCCTTGCATGTTAATTTAGTGTATCTTTCTCTCTCTCTCTCTCTCTCTCTCTCTCTCTCTCTCTCTCTCTATCTATCTGTCTACTTTGTGTTGTGTTCTGAGAGTGAAGGAGAGTGTGAACTAGACTAATAATGCTGTACAAGACTAAACTTTTTATATTTGTCTCTCCTCTTCCTCTGAGAATTTGTTTGGGACTTTTAAACTTTGCATTTTAATATCGCTTTTGCTCTCCCTCTCTCTCTCTCTTTCTCCACTAATTTATTTTATGCTTTCATGTAGTGTTTGTGTTAAGATGTGATTGCTCCATTTTCACAGCAATGGCTAACAACTCAGATTTTTGTAAGAGGTCTATGTTCTGTAGTGCATGGTAAAAGATTGAAATGCTTTTGGAGTTTGGTCTATAAGAAAGATGATGATAAGAGGATGCTTCCATAAATTTCAAAAAATATAATGCAAATTAAAGCATCCATAGATGATTGTTCAAAAGGGGCAACTCACCATGAATCGACTACACCGCACCTTCTTTTAGCCTAACCATCCATGAAGGGATGGGGGGAGCAGAGGGGGCCCCAGCATAGGCCATGGCCAACCACCCCACCCTCACCAACCCCACAAATAAAATTTTAAAAACCTCTTTTAGCTTTTCAATATTTTTATAATTTTTTTAAGTATGGCACCCCAATTTTTTTTGAAAGCACCTATATATTTTGAAAATAACCTTCATAGTTTTCAATCTGCAACTACTGTGGACCCTACTAGGTGTGACAGCTATTCTTCTTGAACAGTGGGCCTATGAGAGGTATTTACTTCAGTTAGGACTTTTAAGATAACATGATGAGTGAACCCCCCCTCTAATTGATCTTCACGTGTATGTAGGGTCCGCTTAGTGAATTCTTCAATTTTGTAATGTGGGTCCCCTGTTAGAGTCCAAATGCAATTAGGAATCTTCTCAAAATTCTCCTTCGGGTTCTTCGGGTTATGCAAATTTTATTTCCCACACAATCTAATTCAACTAGTAAAATGCTGAAGAGTCTACATTGAAGTGGAACTCGTCCGGACAGAATTTTACTCCAACTAGGACTCTTTGAAAAAAATTGCATAAAATCTTAAATAATGTAGAGAAATGTGTAAATTCCTATTCTTGGGCAAAAATTCATGAAATGATGAAAATGAATGAGAATCAATACATTTAACCTAATTGAATCCCTAATTCACCCTAAAATGATACATAAATGGTGCAAATTCATGAACTTAACAACTAAGCTATCAAAAACCAAGGCTATTAAGGAAAGGGTTTAGTCCTAAATCATCCTATAGTCTAGGCTAATTAGGACACGTACCTACTGAGCTACATTGTCTAACACAATGGCCTTCAAGGCCCGCGATGCTGAATTAAGCTCATTTGGTTCCTATCATGTGAAGCATCTTGGGTTTCTATATTGCCATTCATAGCTCAAAGCAACCCCATGGTATTTGCTTCGTCAACTAAGGATGATTAAAGTCACATACACCTTTTCACATCAAATCCCTTTTCTTAATAAGTTTATCTAAGTCTAAGGTCAAGACCCTAAGGTTGTGGGTTTCATTCCCCAAAGTCAAACTTTTGGAATAAAAGCCATGGTCAGCCCTATGTGGGCCAAACCACCCGTGGGGCCCGATCACACATGAATAGTTACCCTTATAGCTGAACATCGAGGTACCCACTCAAGTGAAGGGAAGAGCGTGCCTGAGCGAACTTGACAAAGAATTTTCTATAGGAATATAACTAAGACTGTTTGAGTCCCCGCTCAAGTGAAGAAACCTCCGCTAGGGCGAACCTAATAGAATTCGATCTTTTCATAATTTAACTGGATGCAGAGAGACGCCCGCTCTAGCGAATGCCTAGCCCCACTCAAGCGGACCTATTAGGTCACGAATCTGCAGAAGATTTGTTTGGGCTGTTGACGGGTGTTTTACCCATGGTTTTAAATCGCTGTATTGGTCGCGGTGTCGGCTAATCTCAAAAACTGATACGATATCAGTATTAGTTGCAGTACGCGGTTCATTGCGGTCGTCGCGGCGTGAATTTTTAATTTACTTCAAAAAATCTTTAAAAAATATCCAAAAAATTCAAAATATTATAAAATGCTAGAAAACATTATTTCTTCTAATTAGTAACAACTGTACACCAAAATATCGGCCCCCCTAATTCATAGCATCATGTATCACTGTTTAAATTGTAGCTGTTAAATATATTAAACTTTAATAGTTAATCTTTGTGTCCATCTACATAATTTGTAAATCAATTAATGTAGTCCACATAAAATTCAAAACATAAAATAATTTATCAGCTCTTATATTAGCTTTATAAAATACTTTTAGTATAATTGGAACTGGGCTAAAATTTGAATTGATCATGTTACACAATTAATCATTAGCTTATTGATGAGTCCTTAAAAATACATATTTTCATATACATTTTAGACCATTTTAAGGACTTACTAATTTTAAAGAGTCTCACTTAATGTGATATCATGATTTTATACGTACATTTTAAATTCAGTATAGTGTTTCTTGCATAATTTGCTCAAAAATAAATAATTTTACATAAATTCATGAAACTTGTCATATTTAGGGCCCACATTCATCCATTAAAATTCAATGCTAAACTTATCTTTTACAGAATATTTACAGTTGTTTTGAAAAGAATTAATGACAAGGAAAAGTTGAAAATTTACATACTTGGACCCTGCAGGTTACATGGTGGAAGACTTACATGGACTTTGGCGTAGGATGGTGGAAGACTCACATAAAAAAAAAGGCAAATGAAGTTTTAAACGCAAAGGTACACTTGGTTCGACGGTGATGAAAAAAAATATTTTAATGGAGATGAAATTGGTGGGATGGTGACATGGATGAAGCTAAAGAATTTTTTATAATTGAAAGTGATCGAGGAGTCGTTGCATGAATAAAGATAAAAAAAACTTTTAAATTAAGAGATGCTGAGCATGTTAATCTGGTGCACGTCCTCTGACGATTGGTGACTTCATTTTCCACACCTATAGGCTCATATTTCCAATATTGAGGCAGCTGTATGAGATCTTGTGTTCAAAAGTGTAACGGGCTTTATGTCCTAATGTAATTACATTAACTGTTTAAAAATATAGAAAGATCATAGTATTATAAAAAAGAATTTATAAATTCGAACTTATAGAAAGTGAAGTCAGAATAGAATACTTTGATGATCAAAACTAGTGTTTAACACTATGTTCTTAAGATAAAATTCGTCTCCGCTGCAATGCTCATGATGTATGGACATTTGTCTCTCAGGATACAATGATTAGCATGCAGTAGAAGCAGCACTACAATCTAGAACGCCAACAAACAGAACAGTGTTCTTGAACTTTCTCTCAATACAGATGATAGGATGCAGGAAGGAAAAATTATGCAGCACTAAATGCAATTCGAGATGGGATTTAAATAGGTGAACTGGTGACTGTTCTGAACAGTCAACAGTCACCAAGAACAGACACAACCATTCATTAAGGGGATGCGAAGAGAAAAGACACATCCATTCTAGAGGGGACATTATGTCTTTTGACAAAAAGACATCTACTTTGGAGAGCTCACAAGTTGGGCTTAGGATCCGACTGATACTGGGTTATGGGCTTTCGATCCAACGTAACCCAACCCGACCCTACCCGCGTACAAGCAACTTTAGGTGGTCACTTTGAGAATCAATTTTTCATTCATATCTTAATGATTTTTAATGAACAATGGTTTGGGTTTAATCTCCTCTTAGAAGAGAATACGTTAACACTTGGACCTGTCTTAAAAGATGTGTGGGACCCACACTTATTATAGTCCAAAGCTGCCCAAAAACCAAACTTAAAAACCCATTTTTCCAACAAAAAAGTTGGCTATATAAGGAGCACCCGCAGCCAATTGACCTCTAGCCATTATACACTACACCCTTCACCATTTTTTATATCTTTTCATTATTTTTTTTAAGGAGATTTAGCCCTAAAGCCACACTACACCCTTAAAATTTTCCATCTGGATGAGGTTTATTTTCCATCCTAACATGTATTCTTTGATCCTAACTGTTCATCTTTTGTAAAGACTTTACATGTAAGTAGAAAAAAAGATATCTGTCTCATTAATTTTCTACTTGTGGTTTATTGATACTTTAATCATGTTTTTTTACCTCTGTGCTTGGATTGACGATCCAAGTTTGTAAAGAAAACATGAAGTGACTATGAACCCATGGGATAAGAAAGTATTTTTGAGAAGATAATGTCACTACTTGAACTACTTGAACCTCATTTAAAATTTTGTACAACAACATTTAACTTTTGCACTCATTATGCTTAAATTTCTTTTCTACTCCATTTAAATTTTCGCAAATACCCTTTTTAATTTTTGCACATATCTTTTTTCTTTTTATTTTCATTATTATTATTATTATTTTTATGTTACTCATGTTTCAATGTTTCTTTTCCTGAATAATTTGTTGGCCGACAGTGTATCATGGCATGCACCAATTAGTGGGTGGCTTCCTTAACATATTCAAGTTGCAGAAAAAGAATGCTTCAAATTTGTTATATGCAAGATAACACTTAGATTTTATATACAGATTTTATATACATGTATGAACGTCCCTGGCAATGCATGATGTAGAATTTTTTTTTATGTTAGGAAGTTGAATTTATACTTGTTCTCAGGTTCAAACTTGCAGCAAGATCAGCTGGTTGGGTTTGTGAAAAAAATTAGACTCACTAGATGATAGTTTGACTCTGACTTCATTTTGGAAACTGAACTGTAACAATCAAATTTGCTGCCTCCTTTAATCATCTAAATAGATTTGATTGTTCAAGAGTTATCTTGATTAGAAAATTGGTTATATAATAAATTATTTTTGGAGTTGGAACGTGGCATGTTGAGAACAAGTTCGAATGGTCATATGCATTAACAAGAATGATTTTTAAAATATTTTCAAATCTGATGTAAAGTTACAATCTGAGTTTGGTGCACACAAGCAGAAAAATCTGCTCCTATGTATTGGTACCTAAGCATGCTAGTTTCTCATACATTCACATGTAGTTTGCATTGAAAGTTTGGCGGACCATAGGCATTGCTGGAAACCCTCTTTAGAGCTGAGTTTTCTATATCAGTTGGGGCAGAAAATGAAGTGACTCAGGCATGCAAACAGTGGGTTGAACAGTTCATATACTTGTTGATAAACAATTATGCACACATAGTTTTGGCTTCACGCACAAAGTTTCATGCATTTCCATTTTTGAGTATTTTCTTCTTTTATTGAATTCAAGCATTCAATAAGTGTGATTTTCAGCCATCAAATTTAGATTTAGGTTGTATTAGATTAGGTTCATATTTTATAAAAGTTCACATCTCATATAGAAATTTTTGCATTAGGAAACTTGTCATGGCATGCATTACATATTTTACTAACTTTGTTGATTTAGGAAAGGCCCTAACCTGTGTTTGTTTTAGTTTTTAAGCTGGATTTAATTTTTCTTTTAGAAAGTTCTCACTAGTGGAAGTTCTAATTTGTGTGTTAGTTTTGCAGGAATCTTAGTTTTGTTTTAGAAAGTGTTATTTTTTAGGATTCTTTACTTTAGGAAGTTTGTTTTTGTTTCCATTTTTTATTTTCCATTGGTTTGTAATTAATTTAATTTTGCAAAGTAGGAATAATGGTTGTATTTATTGTTTTTATTTAAACTCGGCTAGCTTTAATTTTTTTTAGGGCAGGTTGTAAGTTGAAAAGACTTTAAAAAGATTGGTCCCTGAGAATCAGTCTAGTCTTACCAGTTTTATTACTATATCACGGCTTTGCACTTAGAGCTTGCAATCACTTATCATACATAGATTTTTATTTGATTAAAATTTCTTGAAATTTTGTTCAAGATGGAATGTTAATTTTATGTGGTATAATCTTTTATAAGTGGGCTCTAGTTAGGAGATTTTTCATATGACATGATTTTTAAAAATAATTCAAGTCACACCATTTTTAAATCATATGATTATATATATAGTGGGTCCAATTAGGGACTTTTTTTCTTCATCAGCTCAGTTTTAAATGGGCCACTCTCCTTTAAATGTGAAACTAGGCGAAGCTCATGAAACAAATACCAACCATTTTGATCGGATTCGATTTACAATAAATGGGACACATGCCAACATAATGGAGCCCACCAATTCACTTGTGATGTCCCCATAAATATGATCGTGGATTAGGGCTTAATAAGTGTATTTGCCCCCCTTTTATTTAACCAAGAGAGAAAAGGAGGGAACACTGAAAACAAGGGAAATTTGAAAACCAAAGGAAAGAATCGGAAGGAAAGAGGAGGAGGAGGATGAGTGGCAGCAGCTGTTCAGATTCGTCTCTGTCATAGGTTCTGAGTCTTCTTCATCAACACACCCATGTCTGTGGAAGATATTTTTTGAATCCTTCTGCATTGTGGCGATAGACATCATTCAAGATTTTAATCATGTGGAACGATACTCAAAATCTTGGCTCGCTAGAGCATAAAAGGATTTCTTTTTCTTTTGTTAGTATGCCTTAGGTGAATGTCTCTCTTGCCCGTACCCATAGAAAATTTTTTCTGTGCATCTCTCCCCTAACCCATACCCATATCCCTCCTTTCCCACCTAGACCCACATCTCTCCCTATCTCTAGTCTCTTAATTATTTATCGGGTTCGAGTTGCGTTGAGAGGGTTAGATGGATGTGTGTGAAGCCATTTTAGAAGTTTAGATCATTGCATGCATGGTAGGGCCCATTGGATCGAAATGGGCTGGTAAAACCTTCTTGGGCCTTAGACCCAAGCCATTGGACCCTTGTGAGCCAAAAGCCCTTTCTCATAATTTCCTACAACTCTTTAAAGAGAAGAAAGCCCTTTTCTGTAAATTCAATAAATCATCTCTTTAAACCTAAGTCACCTGCCCGGTCATTTCATTTCCTCATCCTTTCTCATTTGCCTCTCTTTTGCAACCACAACCTAACAATTCTTAGAGAAATCCACGGCTTGACCCAGGAGCAGGGATAACACCATCATCATCATTTTTTTCCTTCCCGTGTATCTGGTGTGACAGTGTTAGCAACTTTGGTAAGCATTAACTCCTAAGCCATCATATAGGTTCCTTCATCTCAATAGGGCATACATTCATAGATTAAGGGTGTGTGTATTCTGGTGAGATTGTAGGAGATTTTGACTAGTGGTTTGGATTCGAAGGGAGGACTTGTATTCTGATCTACCTTTGCTTCTCATATATGATTTTCAATATTGGCATCCTAAGGCAAGTGGATAACTATAAATAGTGTTCGCTTATTCAATTTATTGAAAAATATTGGTTAAAATCTAATATAGATAGTTGATTTTGTTTGTTAATTCCAAATCTAAAGTTCCGATTGTCTACGGATTGCTTTTAGAAGAAAACCCCAAAAAGGGAAGAAACTATGCGCACCTATGGCTAAGGCATAAGTTAGCCTACGCTTAGGTTACGACTCACTCTCCAGTGAGCCGGTTTAGGGAGCTTGCTCTATGGCGAGCCTTAAGGCTATGCCATAAGATAACGTATGGTTAAGCTATAAGGCCTGCCAGTTTAGCCGTAAGTTTAATTATGGCTAAGCCATAAAACAATCACAGCTAAGTTGTAAGTGCCCAAAAACCTTAACTAATTTGGTAGTATGGTAGGCTCGAGTTGATGGTCTTAAGTTAAAGGACTTAGCCGCATGGATTGCACTGCAGGTATGTGGCTTCTAAGGGGTAAGAAGCAACCCTTTATGATGTCCAATGGTTAATTAGCAAATGAATCAGTACATGAACTGGGTCTGAATATAGGATGAGTTCCATTCTCGATGAAAGTTAGCTAAATGTATCCATGGTAATTAGACTGGACTCTGAATGGGAATATGAGCTCCGAGATGCATCACATAATAGACACTAAAAGTAGCCCAATAACATCGTGGGTTCATATTGTCATTCTGAGGGAATGTTTGATCCTATGCGTAAACCTATTTGAATATCACTATTAGGTGGTGTAGTGCTTACCTTCAGTAAAATGGAAAATACCCCATGAGCGTAATATACTTTTAAATTATGCAACCTTATCACTTTAAATTGTTAATTGTATGGGTCTTGCGAGTTGAGGACTTCATGGCATGACTTTATTGGGCATCCGTATACACAATGTAAGTGTACATATATCTAACCGACTACAGTTCGAGGTGGACATACTTCATCGGGCTAGCGCGTACTATGTGATATAGTATACAACGGTGCTATTTATTATATGTGGTGGGGATACCCATGTTTGTATATTGTATTTAGATTGTGTTTGTGCATTCATTGCATTTGCTTAGTTTTCAATAGATTTGTTTAAGATATAAATGTGATTTATCTTAGTTATCTAACATCGTTACTTGTAGTTTATCTCTTACTAGCTTATGTCAATTTGACTCCACTACTTTTGGTGTCTAAGTCTCGATGCCGATGCCTAACTAGAGGGTCAGGAGATGCAGGAGATTCTGATAGATGGCGGAGTTGCTAAGTTGAGTGCCGATGACATCGTCTAAGATGTCTTAGTGTGGATATGTAATTCGAATTATTAGACTTATGTAATAAGACCATGTTTTATAGGCCATAATTGTAGGCATTGAATTCATTTGTTTTGAAATTAGAATTTTAATTGTTTTGCTTTAGAGTACTTGACCATTGATTAAATGATTATTATGGATGGTTTATATGGTTTGAATGTGATGTTCAGCTGTGCAATATTTAGATTTTTAGTTTCCGTGTGTGTTTATGATTCTTTGATTAACAAGCATAGCCTCACGTAAGACTTCAATTTACTTTGTTGTAGAGGAATTCTTGATTTAGGTTGAGAAGATGTTTGGCAACTTTTTCTGCACAAGGATGCAAAAAGTTAAGCTGGTTGCTTCAATATTTCGGGAAGTAGCTGACAGGTGGTAGATCACTATCAAGGCAGCGTATGATGAGGTAGCCGAGGAAGTGACCTAGACTACTTTTCTTGATCAGTTTCGTGAGAAGTATGTACCTGAGCATATTTGTATACAAAAAAGATAGAATTTGACATGCTAAAACAAGAGAACTTATCTGTTTGTGAATATGAGCTGTAGTTTACCCGTCTTTTTCTCTCTTCGTACCAACACTTATTACTCCAAAAGGTGAGAGGATTCGATGACTTCTTGAAGGTCTACATTTTCTCCCCTTTTCATGTACATTTTTTGATTTTGCTTAGTTTGAATCAACTTGAGACCAGAAGGAGGGACTGTGAATTTCTAAAACGTATAAACAGTTTGCATTCCCGAGGCAGAGCACTAACCCATGTAAACAATAGGGAATTTAATGATGAACTGTAACTCTATGCCCATTCTTCCTTGTGTTTGAATGTGTCAATGTTGGACTTAATTCCTTTGCATTCATCATCATTTCATAGCATAAGAAGGCTTTTGCTTGAATCAACTATGACAGTGTAAGATTCACTTATAATGTTTTGGGCAATTTATTATTAAATATATATTATATGTGTTTATTTATATAATGACAACATGATCGTGAGACGGGGAACGAGCCCTCTCGGACTAATTTATGGTTCACTACTTGGTTTAGTCAGAAAAAAAATGCTCGGGTGGATTCGACTTTACAGGAAGTATACATTACTTATTGCTCCCTTCTCTATTTTTATATTAATTTTCTTATATTACATATATTACTAAATTAAAAAATAATCATAATTGGTTTTTGAAAGTAGGAGAAACTTCAGAGGCTACAGTCTCAGCTATCGGAGGAGGGCATTGCCCCCATGACTGAGGATCAAAGGTTTGAGGCAATTCTCAGACCAAAGCGATCAAGATATATACGTGGTCATGGGGCTGGTCCAATGTCCATGACATCTATAAGTTGAGCACGATAGCAGGCACCTAGTATCATTAGAAATGGAGAAAAGTGAGATAGACTTACAGAAGGCATAGATGCATGCTGAGATGCACATTGAGGTGCAAGCTGTACTCAAGTCTTAGTTCACCACCCTCCTCCAGTAGTTCAAAGAGTCAGGACAAATTCTAATCTAATGAATAACTACTGAAAGCCTAATGATCATGAATTTTTTTATTTTATATGAGCTTTGTCTTTTTTATTTTTTCTTTTATGTTGAAGTAAACTTAACTTTTTCTACTCAAATACTTTTTATAACTTAATGCATTTAAATTTAAAGTCATGTTTTAATACGTGGTGGTGCTGAAAATTTCATTTTTCTTATCTTATATGAGGAGGTTTATGAGAATCAAATAAATGAAAAGAAAAAAATTTAATAAATTAATATTATTTTCTTTTTTTTTAATTTAAACTTTTAGAATCAATAACAAGTGGATAAAGCTATTATATGTAATACTTCTAGTGACAACTTGCAGTTACTACTAATAGTTAAACTTTTAGTTGTGATTACAAGTCACCAAGAAAATTGCCATAAATAATACTTCTTGTGGGGATTTGTTTTTGTCACTTAAGGTTTAATTTTTAGTTGCAGCAACAAGTCGTCACTAAAACTGCTAAGGGCTTGTTTGGTTTAGCTTGTTTGAAGTCAAATGTCCTTTTCTAAAGGTAACTTTAAAACAACTACTTCTTTATGGTGCCCTTTTAAGAGAAAGGTTTGTTTGGTTAGATCAACTTTTATACCAATTTTTTTAACCATAGAAGCATCACACGTTGTTTGGTTAGATATACCTTTTAGCATAATATAATCAAATAAAATATATATTCTTTTATAAAAAAAAAAGTAAATTAAAAGACACACAAGAGCTATGTAGGTAAACAAATTCTAGTTTATTTTCTCAAGTATATCGTCTTATAGTATGTAAAACACTTCGACACAAAGTAATTTTTAAAAAATAGAACTCCACAATGATTGTCAATTCAGTGCCGAATAGCTGAGGATCGAGGACCACAACCCAAAATCTTAATGGGCTGAGCATACTGGTGCTATTACCAAGGATCCTACTCGCATTAAGTGAAACACGTCAAATTATTTCTTATGTGGCCTTTCATGGGCTTCATGACCTTAGACAGATTTCATACACGATCAAGAAGATTGGGATGACCTCATCAGCTTAGGACCCCTACAAAGGGGATCTCACCAAGCATTATTGATGCTCTTTCCATCTCTTAGAAACAGTGCTAATCACTTTCCTTTCATATGGTCGCATGCCCATCGATCATAGCATTCACATGCTCTCGTATTTACAAATGGATGGCACAAGAATTTTCTCATGCATAGAGTTGACCAAATCACATCCTTGCTTTGCAACACAAACCTTATCATCGATTTTCCATATTCAAATGCATTATCATCAAATACCTATCAACCACTCTTCAATAAACTTGACTACAAATGCATTAACAGATCTCTTTATATGAAATTTCAAGCGAAAGAAGGGGGTGGAAGGGGTGTTGTTGAATGAGGAAGATGGGAAGGCCAACAAAAAAGAAAGGTACAGGATAAAAGGAACACAGGATAAAAGGAACTAAATATAAATTGTTATGTTACCTTTCCGTTGGCTTCCCACATAAGCCAATATTGGCTTCTCAATGTGAAGTCATTTGAGTACTACTTCTTAAAGTTGCTTTAGGACTTTTACATTTTCATAAGCCTCTCTAGAATTTGATAACCAAACAAACTTGTATGCTTTTAAAAGCCAAAAGCTATAGAAGCACCTTTGTTAAGTCCAACGAAACACACCCTAAGTCTAATAATTTTAATGGCGACTTATAGTTGCAGCTAAAAGTTATACATTTAACTGCAACTAAAAGTTGCTACTAAAACTCTAATTTCATATGATTATGATGTTCTTTTAGCAGCAATTTTGCACTTCTAGTGCCAATTATTTTTAAAATTAACAGTGATAAATCTTATGACTAAAAATTAGACTTTTCGCAACAATGTTCTTGTCACGACAAAAGCTTAGATTTTAGGTGCGATGTTTTAAAATTGCGGCCAAAACAATTAGTGACACTACTTTTAAAGACAACTTAGTGGCTGTATGGATTTAAATATGTTGTCTAAATTCATGGATCAGACAAAACTCTAGTTATAGTCAAAGTTATACTTGTTTGAAGAAGTCAAAGAGTTCTAGAAGAGCTAGAATAAAGATATTTGGATTAAAAATGTCATATCCCACAAACCATGCATCAAATAAAGGCAAATAACTTACCATTAGAAAGCTTGTTTCGAGTAGATATCTGTAGGCTCCAAGATTAGATCAATGAGAGCTAAAATGACAAAGCTATGACCTCGGGAAGTTTTGAGAAATTGTGCTATCCAAAATTATGGAACTACCATTACGTGAATTTCTATTCCTATTCTAATTGGGACTTTCTTGTTTTGTTCCAATTCCTATCCTAGTTGGATTACCATTATGAGGCACGAAATTGGAGCTATAAAAAGAGGTTTTCTCTTAACCCTAAGGCATCCATCTCCATATTCTGAGTTGAGATTTTACATTGGAGATTTATATCTTCTTTAGAACATTCATTAAGAGACTGTACTGAAGTTGTTGAGTTTTAGAGAATATTGTTCTACTCTCTTATCGAAGATTTTCTTCTCTCTTGTAGAAGGTTATTAGTCTTGAGTGGCTTCAAGGCATGTTGGATCAAGCATGAAGAAGGCAAACGACGTGTGCTTCGATATAAAAAACTTCAGTCCTTTAGATTGTGTTCAATTGGACAAGGGTAGTAAGTATATCTTATAACCTCTCTTGCATAGTACTTGATTTGAGTTTGGACCAGTGTTAGGTTCTGTGGTTTTTTCCCGTTTGGATTTTCTAGATAAAAATCGTATCTTTATCTCTTGTGGTTGATTGCTTTTAACTTAGATTAATTGGTTTCTTATCTACATACAAAAAATCTATGTTGGGACCTTAACATGTGTCAAGGTTAGAATCCTTTATGTGGTATCAGAGAGTGTTCACATAAGCCCTTAGTGTGAGAACAAATCAGATTTCTAATATGGTGTTTACTAGCTTCGATTATCGAGGCCCCTATGTTGGATGGATCTAACTATGCCGATTGGAAAGTTAGAATGGTTGCTTTTCTTCAATCTTGTGATCTAGATGTTTGGTTAGCCATTGATACTACTTATATTCCTCCCACTATTGTGTATAATGGAAAGTTGTAATTCCAAAACCTACGGCCCAATGGACCAAAGAAGATAAACAGGCATTTATAGATAACAATAGGGCACTTAAGGCTATCTTTAATCGAGTTACACCCACAGAGTTCCATCAAATCTCTAAGTATAAGATTACCAAAGATGCATGGGATACCTTGGAGACTATTCATGAAGGCGCTAAAGGCGGGCTCTAGTCAAACATTCAGGATAAAACTTTGACCGAAGATATTTCTTGCATCTGGACTTCGATTGATGAGCAATTTACTTCTACAGATTCGTAGCAACAAGCATTACGTAGTAGCAATAAAAGAAAGACAATTCCATAGTTAAAGAACAAAAAGAATTTTGACCAACAAGATAACCTTAGGTCAGAAGAAGGCTTAGATGATGAATAGGATTTGGGAAGAAGCATACTGCTTCTCCATGAAGACTTCCATCAAGTTAGTGACATTGAATAATGAGATTAGAAAGAAGTGGAAAACTGCAGAAAATTAGTTATCTCTCTCAAGTAAGAATTAGATGACACTCTTGCAAAGTTACATCTCTTGAAAAATCAGAAAAATATTACTATGGCTAATAATTTAACCAATGTATACAAAAAACATGAATTGTTGTCTAAGTAATTTGAGAAATCTACAAAAGATGAAAACTTTGAAAACAGAGTTGCAAACATGGCAAGTTGAAAAATCTAATTTGGTAGAACAAGATGATCATGTTAGAACTGACTGCTTCAAAGGCATCATTGGACAAGATGAACACTGCCTCTAAGAAATTTGATAACATCCAATGAAGTCAAAAGTTCCTGAGTGACAAATAAAGTCGTGGCTATGTCAAAGATGCATCTACCTCAAAAACCAAAGGTAAATCTGTATTTGTTAAAGTTCTACTTTAGCTTTCATGATACCCATTGCATCTACAAAAATTTTGCTTCTACTTCAAAGAATAATGTGTCACGTCCTAAATTTACACACACATGTCACTATTATAGAATCAAAGGACACATTCGTCCTTATTACAATAAGCTGAGATGTTTATAAAAAAACAAGCAATGGAAGAAACAATTGCCTCCACCAAAGATTAAGACAAGAGTTGTCTGAGTCAGAAAGTCTGACTTACCTACCGAATTGATACATACTGTGCTAAAAGATCCAAATTTGTAAGTGTGGGCACCAAAATCTAAAAATCCCTAATCAAAAAGTTCAAGCTCTCACCCCTCGTGCTGAAGAAAAGATGATATTAAGGGCGAGTCACAATTGATTGGGAGCTACTGCTGGATCTTGATTGACAGATATCCTGCATGTTAACATCATTATTTTTGTCAATTATGGACAAAAAGAGGGAGAATAAGAAATTTAGGGAGAAATATAAATATTTGAAGATTTAGAGCTGCTGAAGATATATAGTATTCAATTAGTAAGGTACAGTGTTGATAATACAGATATATATATTTTTACTACTCAATGTAATTTTGGTTTTATTTTTAGGTATATTGAATGTATAAGGAGTTTTATCCATTAACTGCTCGCTAAATTTATGGATTGGACAAAACTCTAGTTCTAGTTAAAGTTGTATCTCTATTTATTGTAATTAAAGAGTCCCAGAAGAGTTGGAATAAATATATTTTGGATTAAAAATGTCATATCTCACAAACTAAGGGTTAGATATGGGCAATTGATCTACTGTTAGAAAGTTCGTTTCAAGTAGATATCCATAGGTTATAAGATTGTGTCAATCAGAGCTAAAACAATAAAATTATTACCTCAAGAAGTTTGCAGAAATTGTGCCATCCAAAATTATAAAACTGCCATTGTGCGAATTTTTATTTCTATTTTAAGTGGGACTTTCTTCTTTTGTGACAATTTCTATCATTGTTAGATTACCATTATGAAGCACGAAAGTGGGGGTATAAAAAGGGGTTTTCTCTCAACCCTATGGCATTCATCTCCGTATTTTGAGTTGAGATTTCACATTGAATATTCTTTTCTTCTTTAGAACACTCATTGAAAAGTTGTGCTAAAGTCATTGAGCTTTAGAGAATATTGTTTCTACTTTCTTGTGAAAGATTTTCTTCTCTCTTGTAGAAGGCTGTTCGTCTTGAGTGGCTTCAAAGCGAGTTGGATCAAGCATGAAAAAGGCGAATGGCATATGCATCGATAAGAAAAACTTCAATGCTTTAAGTTATGCTCAACTAGACAAAGGTAGTAAGTATATCTTGTAACCTCTCTTACATAGTACTTGATATGAGTTTTGATTGGAGTTAGGTTCTGTAGTTTTTTTCCGCTTGGGTTTTCCACGTAAAAGTCGTATCTCTATCTCTTATGGTTGAATGCTTTTTAACTTAGTTTAATTGGTTGTTTATCTACATATAAGAATCCTGTGTTGGGACCTTAACCTGTGTCAAGGTTAGAATCATTCAGTGGCAACAGTATTATTGCTACTAAAGCTTTTAGTGATGACTTTGTTACGTTTCGCCATGAAAAATTTCGCTGCTAAATGTCTAATTTCTTGTAGTCATTATTCACTCTACCCAAATGAAAATCCTGGATCCAAATAACCCCATGCTTTTATATATGAACCATCTTATTATGACCCGGAAGAGGCCGGAACTACTCAAGATCAAGACCATTAATTTGGCAAGACACAGTTAAGATGTGACTCTGCCTTTCCAAAGGCAATAGCAAACCAAACCATACCAACAGTCCAAATTCAACACCAAAAAACTTGAAAAGGGTCTACGGACTATGATGCCGTTTTAACTAGAACAGCCTCGTAGAACATCACCAACAAACGTATGCAAATTGACAGAAGATGATCCACCCTTCTCTATTGCTCTTTTACAGGCTTCTTGAAGTTCTCTTGCTCTTGTTCTCAGCTGTTTGCCTTCATCCTTTTCCATGTCCATCAATCTCTCCACATTCTTAGCAATCTCCTCTCTTCCAACAATCTTTTCATGATTCTTCAGCTTTATACCGACCTTCCAGTCTTCCACTATCAGCTTGGCGTTGATGAATTGTTCTACCATTAAAGGAAAAGTCAACATGATTCTACCTCCATATACACATTCCATGGTAGAGTTCCAACCACAATGGGTCATGAAGCCCCCAACAGAGGAATGGCACAACACCTTCATTTGGTCACACCATGGCACCACAAGGCCCATCTCACCACTCAGACCTTGTAAGCGGGTCGCGTCATTGCGTGCAATCCACAAGAATCGGACCCCACTAGCCTGCAACCCAATTGCTATTTCATCCATTTGTGCACTGCCAACAATTGCATAGCTGCCCAAACTCACATATAGGACTGAACCCATGGGTTGGGAGTCTAGCCAATTGAAGTAGTCAGCCTCGTGTGGGACCGTGGCCCTGTTTTGGGGTGTCATGTAAGCGATAGAAGGGCCCAGAGTGTAGACAGGAAGCGGAAGCTTTGCCTTTAAAATTTCAATGACGTGGGTCTCTAGCTCATGAATGGAAGCTACCAGTAGGCAATTTGCTTTGGCTGCCGAGGAGACAGCTCCATGGACTCGACTCCGCATATCGAGGTTTCCAAGGAAGATGGCTACGATGTCTGCTAACCTTATAGAAGGGACTCCAGGAATACAGTCCACTCGTTCATCTCCCAATTCTGCCCAAAGATCAAGTCAGATAAACCGTTTTAAATTGAAAGAAATAATACTTCAATCCAAAACCTAAATTAGCTGCCAGAGTAAAAAGAGGCACCCAAAACTCTACTGGGGGAGCATCTGGATTCTTGAGGAATGCCCAACTTAAATGGGTGGAACTCTACAATGGGGTTCATTTATAGAAAATCCGAGTCACTCAAAATGAATGCGCTTGTAGGCTATTAGGTATGCAAAAATCTTACTCCAATAGCAATTGGTCCCATAACATAATTGACCATTTAATTAAAATTGTAATTATCACAATCTTATGCATCTGATTAATCACTATTTTTTTTTATCAAACTATCTATCTTTCTGCGGAACCAACAGCTATTATGGTAAAATTTGGAGATATTTCAAGCACTTGGAGGAGGCCTTTTTATCATTAGTTGTTTGGGTTTCCAATAGGGAGCCTCGCTAAGGAGTTTCGTTCCAGCCTAAGATTTCACGTTTCATCAATCAAACGAGTGTTACTTTGATTGGAGTGAGATACTAAAACAAGGAGAAGATTTATTTTGAGTAGTTTGAATTTCTTTTTGTGACCCCAGTATATTCATATTTGAACTGCTCTCACAAAGTTTTATAAAAATATATCGAGAAAAATCTTGGGGTATTTTCAATTTTTGAACTTTCCTTTAGATATCATTGAAAAATCTGCATGGTATAAACTAGCTTTTAAATTAGTAGTCATAAATCGATGAGTATATCAACGTTTGCCTCCCTACGATTTACGATTGACTTTGCCATTGAGCATTTGCTTTTGTCCTGAGTACAAGTGAACAGCCCTTTAAAATCTAAAAGCTTGCAACATAGAGAGGCAAGTGGCTTGTCTCCTTCCTATAGCTCAGCTGGTAAAAACGTGTGTGGGTGATGGTAACTGTTTTCGAGTCCCTTATGTTGAGGAGAGAAAGCAAGAAGAAAGTGGCATTATTAGAAAAAAAAAAGAAAAAGCTTCTCATGTGACAATAATGAAAGTTTTTCATAACCTTTTGCCAAGACAATATCTTTTGGAAAATAAGAATATATTTTATAGATGGATGCAGTACCAGCATGATTAATCTCATAGAGGCCCTAATTTCGCTACATTCCCCACGTTTGTACTTCAATCCAAATCCAAATGACACTGACCTAGGACACGAATTGACAACCCTGTAGTTCTGGTTCGGTAAAGCCCAAAATGTTTTATTTTTTTTATTTGTTTTATTTTTTCTTATTGAAAGTATCCCTCGCTAGCCCAGTGTTAAGTCCTGAAAATTACATCATTTCATGACCAAATTAGGAATTTTAAGGACTTATTGATTAGAAATCTCTTCATTTAGTTGGAATTCATTTTAAAATTTATTTTAGAATTTTCTTGCAAAATTTTATTTAAAAATCACAATTTTCCATAAAATCATAAAATTTTCCATTTTGGATTTAGAAGATTTTTTCAAATTCATGATTTTGCATGAAATGATAAAATTTCTCATCATCATTAGTTAATTAAAGCTAAATCATGATTAATGATGTGGATTGATGTTGTCATTTTATGCAAATTGGGCCTGATTAGTGCATTTGCAATTTTTATTCAAAATTATTAAATTAATTGAAACTCACTTTTATTTGTAAGAAAATTGAAAGGAAGGGACCCATGTCAAATCTTGAAGCCAAGGAATTAAATTTGAAGAAAAAAAAACTAAGAAAGAAATGAGAGTTAATCACCATGAGGACCCTACACTTGCACACATGCTTTGATTATTGCAACCAAGCCACTAAATGAGGTGCACATCTAGCAAGGATCTATGGCTTCAATTCTTCCAAAATTTTAGCCAATCGAAGATTTGTGAAGAGCACATGATAATGAGTAAAATCATATCCAAGGAGGGGCCAATCTACATGGTGTAAAAAGAGAGCAATTTCTTATCAGGATTAGAAGATTGACCAAAAAGGAAACCACATGATCACCTTTGCATGAAAATCTCATTGTGGCCCACTTTAGCACTTAGAAAGGAAGAAGACAGCCACTCTTGTCACCATTCCAGTACACCAACAGTCCTAGATTCTCTCCATTATCCAATTCATCATGTCACGTTCGACACCAACCCACTTTCCATTTTTGTTTAAAAACATCTCATCCATAGAAAGGAGTTGCCAACCGTCTCATGATCATACATTCCAAATAAAAGTTGTCCATCAGTCCATATATATATATATATATATATATGTAAACCCAATTCAAGGAGAAGACGTCAGCCAGCACCCACCCATTCCAAGTTCCACCAATTCACGCCAGTTTTTTTTCTCCATCTCTCTCCTGTACGCCCAAGATAACTTCCCATCACCTCTCTCTCGTATGTCTATATATATCACAAATAGAAGGAGAGCTGTATGTCTACCGCCTTCACCAATTCACGCCTAGACCCATCTCCATCTATCCCTTTCCTCTCCATCCCATCACAACAAAAGTGGGGTTTGGCCAAGCCCACTTTTAGATCCACTTATCATCTTCTTTTTTGATCTAATCCTCCTTGGTGATACATGAAGATTAGAGCATGGATTGAGCGTAAAGTCCCCTCTTTTTGATGTCTTGATTTAGGGTAAGGATAGATTTTCTTTTTTTAGTTTTGATTATTTTTAGGGTATTATTGAGTGTAGTGGTTCGTTTAATTTTAAATGCACCATTAGTGAGGTCAAGGTGTTCCGCCTTGGATCAGCATCATGTGTTTGTGTATGGTGACAACACGCACTTGGTGCAGTGTTTTTGTGGGTTTTTATTAATTCTGCCAATACAGTGTTTTAATTTTTAAAAATAAGAGGAACTAGAATTCTTTTTATTTATTTATTTTTATTATACCTGAATGTTTTATTTTTATTTTTAATTTATTGCATGGTTATTTATTCTTTTACATTGGTGGTTTGATTTAGTTTATTGTTTTGCAGTTTCTAGTTCTACGATTGTTTTAGTTTAGGATTTTTAGGTCAGATTTAATTTGTGATTTTTTTTCAGATTTAGAATTATAATTTAAATTTAAATTTCAGAAGTAGTAGTGTGTATTTTTGTAGATTTTATTAGGGTAGCTTTAGTTTTTCAATTAGGACAAGTTTTCTGCGAATACTAGCTCCCTGTGGATACAATCTCAGACTCACTAGGTAAAACTATATCGAAACTTTGCACTTGGGGTCCACATTGATCACCCAGCCTTCAGACCTTTTGCCTCCAGCTCGGGGGTTACCCGATTCCAATGAGTAAGGACTAATCCTTGAGGGATACATACATGGCCATACACATATTACCTGGATAATGCAAGAGGCGAGAGTTCAACTCAAGACCTTGGGGAGTAAGCCCAAGGCTCCAACCAATTAACCCACCGCCTTGACGGCATAAAAATTATCAAAATCACCCACTACGAATTATGCTAATATAGGTTTTCCTTAATTAATTATGAAAATAGGTAAAATTAATGGTTCACTAGAGCAGGCTTGAAGCAATTTGGACAGGATGATTTAGCCTGCTATCTATCATATTTAAAAGGAGAATTTTCAAATAAGGCCTTAAGGTTTTGCCTTATTCGAAAAATAATACAAGTTTTAAAACTTTTTAAATTAGTTCCTAAGTTTTCAAAAAAGTTCTCAATTAAAGACATCTGTCCTTTTAAAGGTAATTCCTAGCGACTTTTTTTCTCAATTTTTTTTAAAATCCAAACTTATTAATCATTTAAAGTCATGAAATGATTTTAGCAGCAGATATCGCCGACCACCATAGTGATACTAGTTCTCATTAATCATCATAACGATGCTAGAAAAGGAAATGAAGATAATGTAAAGGAATTGAATGAGAAATTTATTTCAATAAAGCATAATTTGCGTATTTTAAAATTTTTGAGGGAAAAATTATCAAAAAATAACTTTAAATGGATGGATCTTCTTAATTGAGAACTTGAAAAACTTAGAGATTAATTTGAAAAGTTTTGAAACAACTAGTGTCCTTTTTGTCAGTAAGGTAAAACTTAGGGCTTTATTTGAAATTCTCCCTCTTTTAAAAACATTAACAAGAGAATGTACCCATTCACTAGATAGTAGGAGAATCTATTGGATTTTCTTTTTAAATAAAGAATCTACTCGAGTTGTTAAGTTGTCTAACCCATTTATAGACATTTTACCCATCCTAGACCAAAGGTAGAAATATAAAAAAAGGGACACATTCTTGAAAATATTTCAAACACCATGAGATTTTTCCAAATTAACCCACTAGAAGGTTGGAGTAGTTTAAAACCTGGATTTTGTTAAGTTCATGAATTTGCATATTATGCATCATTTTACGATTGATTAGAGGTTTAACTGGGTGAATTGCATCACTATTCATCAAATTTCATCATTTCATGCATTTTCACCTAAGAACTTGAATTTTCATATTTTTCACACACTTTCTGCATTAATTTAAAATTTTACAAATTTTCTTCTAAGAGTTCTAAATAGAATAAAACTGTGTTCGGACGGGTCCCTTTTCAATATAGGCTCTTCAGTATTTTATGAGTTTGCTTAGAATGTACAGAAAGATGTGAGCAGATCATATAGGGCCATACCATACAAGAATTTTGAAATATTGGCTTCATGAGGACCCCACACACATGCACACGTGCTTGGATGGTGAAATGGGGCTCTCACTCTCAAACTGTTAAAAGATTTCAAATTTGAATGAAGAAAAGAAAGCCAAGAGGAATTCGAAAATGGAAAGTAATCTCATTTTTTTTAGACAGTATAGATTAAAATGATCATAACTCTCTAACTGAGCATCAAAATTGGACAATCTACTTACTATTGGAAAATTTTTTTCGAGTAGATGTCTGTAACATTTAAGATTACATCAATTGGAGCTGAAATGATAAAGTTATAGCCTCAGGAATTTGGCTTATATTTTTAGATGGAATTACAAAAAGATTGGGAATTTTCTCTATGTTATACACCATTGGGTAAGGTCCATCCCTCCTCAAGTGAAGAACATTGAAGATCAAGTGGAGACCACCATCCTTTCTTGTATTATCTTAAATTATTTTCGAGATAACTCAAGAAGATGAAAAAAAATCCAAGATCTTTTCAAGAAAAAAAAAGCCACCTTGTCACTAGATGCTGTCTTTCAAAAAATTTCTCAAAAGTCCAAAAGTCAAAAGAAGATTACTTAAAAGAGGAAGAAAGTTACAAGGCTATTACAAAAAGGAAAAAAATTAAAGGAAACAAGAAAAGAAAGCCTACCTCACCAAAATATAGGCTAGCTACAAAGTAGGATCTAGGGAGAGTAAAGATGGCATCACATGGCCTATTTAATCCAAGCCTTGGACGTCCATGATTTCTCATCCCCTCTCCATGCTCTCTTTCTCCACTTCTCTCTCCTTTCTCTTCTTTCTCCCATCTCCTTGTGGTTTAGAAAAAATAGAGAACTAATTTGGGTATTCTAGAGCCCTATTTTAGAAGCGAAGTTAAAAAAAAAGTATTGAGAGCTTATAATTATCTTGAAGATTCAATGAAGTTCACATCTTTTTCAATGGAGGACTAGATCACCTAATCAGAGTGTAGGATAAAGTTAAGTACATCTCACCATTCTTTTATCTGATTTAATTTAAATATTTTTGTCTTTTGTATACTTAATTAGAATAATAAGTCCACCTTCTATCTTAGATAGCCAATGCTATTCAATTTTTAATGAATAATGCTTTATTCACATATATTTTCTTAATAAGTTGTGCTTAGATTAAGTTCTTTGATAATCCATCTTTGATTAATATAAGACATTTAGTTAGTTCATAATTTTATTAGGTGAAGGAGAATTTTTCCTTAAATAAATTGTAAAAAAAATGTGATTTGCAATAGACAAATTATCCAGATAAAAAACCTTGATTTGTTTTTATCATATGGACTTTTGGAGATAGGTCTATTTTATTAGTTGCATAGAATGGTAGTGCAATTACTTAATGGATTGATGGCATTCTGATCTGCATTTCATTTTTTATTTTCTTGCACTTTATAATTAGATTTTTTAAGTTCTTTTTATCTCTTTCATCTTTTTTAATTATTTCTAAAAAAAAATCAAACCTTAATTAAAAAGAAATTTTAAAAATACTTATTGTGAGTTCGACCTGTATTTCCCAATGTCTCAACAAGATAACTATATACTTGCAGTATTAAAGATTGAATTAATTTTCATAACAGGTTTTTAGCGCTATTGCCAAGGAACTAAATTTGAAATGTTTTTTAAATCTATTTTTTTTAGGAACATTCATATTCATCATAAAGTTGCATTATTAGTTGTTCTATCATTTAGTTTTATTTCCTCAACTTTGTTTGCAATTAGTGGCAATTTGTCTTTTATTTTACTTTGAAAAAAAATTCGGACTTTTCTAATTTTTTTAGTATTTTATTGAGTTTTTGGAACTATTAAAAAAATTTAAAATAGATTTTTTTCAAAATTTTTTTTTCAAATTTCTGAAGTTAAAAAGTTAGTAAAAAATTTTTTTCTTTTTTATTTTTTCGAGTAGTTTTTATTTTCTTTTAAGCTCCTTTTTGATAATCACATAAAAAACCTTTTTTTATTTGATTAGATTAGTTTGTGTTTTTCTTGGTTTGATTAGATTAGCTTTAGTTGAATTTCAAATTTGATTAGTTTAAATAACTTTACAATATTTTAGAATTTTGATTTTTTTAGGATAGATATTTTTATTTTTAGATAATCTAGATTTTTTTTTCTTTTAGAATTTTCATTAATTTGGTAACTTAGAGTTTTTATGATTTTATCTCTTTGTTTTAGATTAGGATAAGAGTTCAATTTTTTTAAGATAGGAGTTTCATTCAAATTAGGAATTACTAACAAAACTGTTTTTTTTTTTTTTTTTTGTAGTTTGCATTGTCTGAAGAGATATGATAAAAACAGGAAACTGCGAGGATTGCGATAAAAAAAAGTCCAATAACTTTGAATTGTTTGCAAAAATTGCTAAAAAAGAATATGAACTTGCATAGGATAATATTTCTGTGGATCCACTGTAAGATCTTCTATTCTTAACTCACGAATCTTTTTCTCTAAGTGGGCTTGGTTTATTTAAATTTTACAAACTGTGATTGCTTACATGGCACACAATTTAAATTGGACCCACACTCTTAGTTAAGGGCAACTCACACAAAAAAGATAAGGACTAGATTTCATCACCAGATCCTTACCCATTTAGGTTTAACCATCTCTCACATTAGGATCCTAACCTTAATTAAAATCAAGTAGCAATGAGACCCTAGGATTCAAGCTCAGTAGGACGAAGACCATTGACGATTGCACCAATTGCGCTCTTTGACCAAAGTTGATGCCCAAGAAAGTCTTTGCCCTTGAGAGTGCGACAACTTGACTGTTTAGGTACTTGTACTTTAGCAGGTTCATCCCCACTACTCCTTGATGGCTGCCTAGTCAACTAAGGTTTCATAAGACCAAATTGAAGGCCCAAGTGTTTTCTTGACCAGTTAGGAGCTGTCTAGTGTCTAGGTTAACCCTATGACCTTTCTTGTACTCAATCATTGTGCTTGATTGCTTGATTTGTGCATCATATTAGGATCATTAGGAATTTGCGTATAGATTAAGTTAACATTTTTTTAGGGTTGAACCCGATGCATGCAATCTAAACCTGAGAGGAAAAAATCATAAGAATGCAAATACAGTAGGTTGATCAAGATAGAGCCCGAGTTAGCCTTAACCACCAAAGGTAGTTCATCAATTTTCGAAGAAAAAATTGTTGAAGGAGAATATGTGTATCCACCCTTGACTTTGAGAGATTACATGCACCCCACTAGGATAACTCAACTGTCCTGTATCACTCTACCTCACACTGATGCCACTTTTGAGTTAAACTGCCCTGTGTTTAGTAGACTAGGATAGGAAAATCCATATCAACATGTTAAGGAATTCGAGGACATTTGCGGGATCATGCGTAGAAATCATATGATTGACGAAGATGCCTTTAAACTTACATTTTTTCCTTTCTCCTTGAAAGAAAAGGTTAAGGCTTGGCTTTGTGCCTTACAAGCCAGGTTAATCACCACATGGGCCATACTAGTCAAAGAATTTTTGAAGAAATTTTATTCCAAACAGAAGACCGCTTCGATTAGCAGACAATCAATGGGTTTTATCAAATGGATGGGGAGACAGTCTATAGTTATCTAGAACATTTTAAGGATCTCTTGATCCAGTGTCCCCACCATAGATTTGAAAAGATCCGATTGGTCTAGATTGTGTATGAGGGCATGGATTACCCAAATAAGCAAATAGTGGAATCCTTTTGTGGTGAGAATTTTACACAAAAAAACAGCGGATGAAGCATGGACAATTTTTGAAGAAACCACTGATAATACACTATAGTGGGCCTTTGTTAAGAGGAAGGCCACCAAACCCTCCATTCCTGAGAAAAGGGGGATGTTCAAGATTGAACCCAAAATAGAGGCAGAGGCAAAAATGGCCACACTGATGAGAAGGATAGAGGCCTTAGAGCTGAACCAAATGCCCACTCCAAACACTTTGGAGTCATTGAAGTATAATCAGGCCTTGAATGGTGGAATTGACCCAACAACTTTGGGTAAGGCTAAATCTATTGAGGAGGTGAACGAGCTTTATCAAAACACTCATTTTGATAATTAGCAGAGATATGACCCATACTCCAACACATACAATATAGGGTGGAGGGACAATCTGAACTTTTCTTGGACCAAGGGTCCAACTCAGGGTGGCCCATCACTGGCCAATTAATTTTAGCCCATTCAGCCTTAGGCCAATGCCCCACCCTATTTCTAAATGCCCAATTTCAGCCCTAGTCCTCTAAAACAAATGATAGATTCCTTGAAAAAGGCCATGAAACTCATGTCTCAAAATATTGTTCAATTCCAGCAGACCACTACTTAAATTTTAAAGGGCCATACTGAGACCCTTGCAAAATTGGAATATTAAATGGGCCAACTGGCTAATTCTATTAGTGTTAGAGACAAGGAAACCTTCCCTAGTCAACCTAAACCTAATCCCAAGGGCCAAGTTGTTCATGATAATAAAGGAAAAGGCCCAGAGCAAATCAAATCGAAAATCACTCTTAGGTCGAGTACATAGGTTGATAATAAGACAAAACTACCCAAGGAACCTAAGGAAAAATCAAGGATTTAGAAACTGAGGAATCAAGTGTGAATGCTAAACCATCAGCTACTGAGCATAGTCCTAAGACTTACATTCCTAAGTCACCATACCCCTAGAGACTAGGCCCAACAAAATTAACTGTTCAGTTGGATAAAATGCTAGAAGTATTCAAACAAGTGAGAATCAACATTCCATTACTTGATACTATTCAACAAATTCCGGCCTATGCAAAATTTCTAAAGGACCTTTTGCATCTTCAAAAGGACTACCAATGTGCTCAAGAAGCCTTTTTTAGCTCAACAAGGTAGCTTGATCATTTCCTGTCGAACCCTGATCAAATACAATGACCTAGGGTGTCCTGCCATTTCTTGCCAAAAAGAGGACCATCACATAGAGAAAGCTTTGCTAGACTTGGGTTCAAATATGAACCTTCTTTCATACTCTGTTTATGAAGAATTAGGTTTCAGGGAGTTGAAAAAGACCCACGTGACTATACAATTGGCCAATGCCTCAATTCGATACCATAAGGGGGCAGTTAAAGACGTTCTGATCAAAGTTCGAGACTTTGTGTTTCCCGTTGATTTTGTTGACTTTGATACAAAACACACTTCTAGGGTGGAACCTAAAATTCCAGTGATGCTAGGGAGACCATTCGTAGCCACCTCAAATGCCTTAATCAATTGTAGGAATAGAGTGATGCAAATCTCATTTGGGACCATGATTGTTCAATTGAACATTTTTAATATCAGTAGGCGACCTCCTAATGAGGATGATGGGGTTTTGAAGTCAGTTATACTCATGAATTGGTGGAAAATCACTTACCCCATTTGAAGCTTTAAGATCCACTAGAGGCTTGTCTGGTTCATTTTAAAAGTGATTTTGACATAGATCGACACATTGAGGAGGTTAATGCTCTGTTAGACTCAACCCTAGTCATGGACTATACTAGGTGGCAATCAAAGTATGAAATTTTGATTCCATCTGCTTCCCCACCTGTCCCATCCATTGTAGAGCCCCCTAGGCTAGAACTCAAGTAGCTGCCAGATGCCTTGAAATATGTGTTTTTAGGCCCTCTAGAAACCATTCTAGTGATCATAGCTTCAAACTTGGACCCTTTCCAAGACGAATGACTCGTAAAAGTTCTAGATGAACATAAGGAAGGTGTAGTGGGTAATTTGTGTAAATTACAACTCAATGAGTTGGAAGAACTTAGGAATGATGCCTATGAGAATGCCAAGATTTTTAGGAAAATGATGAAGTTGCACGATAATAAGTCGATTTTGAAAAAATCATTTGAACCAAATATGAAAGTCCTTTTGTATAACTCCCAATTACATCTGTTTCCAGGGAAGTTAAGAACCCGATGGATTGGTCTATTCACTGTCAGGACTGTTTACTTTCATGGTGCTGTGGAAATTGAAAACCCCAAAAATGGGGATGTTTTAAAAGTCAATGGTCAACTGTTGAAACCGTTTCTTGAGCTAAAAGACAGACACATTGAGGAGATCCTTCTTTAGGATCCCATTTATCCAGAGTAATCCTGATAATTATCATTACATTAACCCCATTGCATTTTACATTCATAACATTGAGGACAATGTTAGGTTTAGGTTGTGGGGTGCATGCTACTCAATTGATTGTTTTTCAAAAGCTTTTCAGAAGAGAAAAAAAGAAGGAGTCTTTGGTATGGTTGAAGACGTTAAACTTAGCTTGTTGGGAGGCAACCCAATGGTTCCTAATTACATTCAGTGTATTTGGTTTGTTTCAATGCTTGATGTTCCTTTGGATATCAAGATCATCATTGTGATGAAAATAAAGGAGGCCTTCGAATAGAAAATGCAGGCAAAAAAATCGTTTCTGTTTGATGGTAAGAGCCTCTATGCCATTAAACGTAGAGCTAAGAGGATTGATTGTTGCTACCATTGTTTGAGATTTACTTGTAACTCATTTTTAAGGGAAATTGGAAAAAGATGCAATGGATTAGTCCAGTAGTCATCAAGTATAGAAAGAAGAAAACTACTGATTCGGACACAGATGAGTAAGACCAAAGGAATTTGGTATGAGACAGATTACATCGGTAGGCACTAAAATGAATACTTGATGAAGCAAGATGAAGCATAGCCATGATAGTTAACTTGTTTGGGAATATGACGTTAAAAGACTTCTATGCCGGTTCGGGGTGGACCAATTTAGGTTGCATTTTCTTTTATGTCTTAGGTTATTTTATTTCTTCTTCTAAAAAAGAAAGAGTGGGAGAGTTTTTAGGGAAAAGGAAATTTTCAAATGAGCTGAAGCATATTGAAAATATATAAGGAATCTAGAATTTTCAAGCTTTTAGAAGGAAGTAAAAAGATTATCCATTTTTTCTTAATGACAAAGCCTATCAGAGGATTACCTAAACTTGTCCCGACTATATACATTGTACATTTCTTGAAGTTTGGATAAGAAGCTAAAATGAATGCTTTCAGAATTTCTCCGAAGGATTCGATGATAACCTGAGATTTAGTTTATTAATAATTTTCTCTCTTGGTTCCTTAACGTAAATTAATTCTGGAAAATTGGAAAAGACTACCATTTGTTCAGGGATCGAAGTGCTTCTCCTCATTCTCTTGTTAAAACAACCAAAAAAAGGTATTATTATTGAGTAAGCAGTAAGTGAGAAGAATAATGTCTTGTGATTAGTTTGGGTTCGTAACCTTTTTAACCTAAGCTAGTAAGCTCGTAGGGATATATTCATACCTAGAGTCCTAAAGCATTTGGTTTGGGAGTCATTGGCCTAACTCTTGTTACATAAGTTAACTAAAAAGCTGAAGGGATCTAAGCATTGCACAGTCACATGTGATTAAAAAGGTGTATGTGTTCAAAGAAGAAAAAAAAGAAAAGAAGAATGGAGAAGTTTTCTAGCTTTTAACAGCAGTGTGATGCTGTCACAATAGCCTTGAGAGGAGGAATTTTATTTTGGTTGAATTCTTGGGGGAATTGGATGGTTTAAAGGAAAATTCTATTTTAGTAGCATTGGTGCGAAATATTCAAAATTGATAGTGATGTATACATTTTTCACTGTGCACACAAGTCTTGTTATGAATTTAAGAAAGTTTTTAAAAATAGAATAGTGAACCGTATTTTGAAAAGTCAGAATTCTCGATCATTCTGGATTTCGAAAGTATTTGATAGAAGTGGATTTTTTTTTTGAGAAATTTCTTTTACCTTTGCTACTTTTGAAAAAGAATTTTGTGGGTATATTCACTACAAACCCTCACAAGGCACAACTCCTCCTCTAGGTGGAACTTAGGGGTTTAAATGCTTGTTGCATACGCTAAATGCAACTGAGCATACTAGTAAAAGTGGTTTTGTTTTTATTTTTACTTGTTTTCTTAAAGTAGGTCAAAGAACTTTAAACTTTTCGTTCACAACTTTTGCGAAGGAATCAGTAAAATGCTGGTTAGGGTGTGTGTTAAGTCATGAATTTGCATATTTATGCATCATTTTATGATTGATTAGGGGTTCAATCAGGTAAATTGCATCGCTATTCATCAAATTTCATCATTTCATGCATTTTCACCTAAGAACTGGAATTTTCATATTTTTTACATACTTTCTAGATTAATTTAAAAATTTACAATTTTCTCCGAAGAGTTTCAATTGGAGTAAAACTCTGTCCAGACGGGTCCTGCTTCAATGGTGGCTCTTCAATATTTTAAGGGTTTGGTTAAAATGTGCAGGAAGATGTGAGCAGATCATATGGGGGCACACTATGCAAGAAATTTGAAAGATTAGCTTCATGAGAACCTCACACGCATGTGCACACATGCTTGGATGGTCAAATGAAAGTTCTACTCTCAAATTGTTAAAAGAATTCAAATTTGAATCAAGAAAAGAAAACCAAGGTTGGGGAATTCAAAAATAAAAAGTAATCTCATTTTTCTTTGGATAGCATAGATTAAATAGTCATAACTCTTAAACCGAGAGTCAATATTGGACAATCTACCTACTATGGAAAATTCTTTTTTGAGTAAATGTCCATAGGATCCAAGATTGCATCAATCGGAGCAAAAATAACAAAGTTATGGCTTCGGGAAGTTAGTTGTATATTTTTAGACAAGATTGCAAAAACATTAAAATTTTTCTCCATGTTACACACCTTTGAGTGAGGTCCATCTCTCTTCAAGTAAAGCACATGGAGGATCAAGTGGGGACCACTATCCTTGCTTGCATTATCTTAAATTATTTTCAAAATAACTCAAAAAGTTTCAAGAAAATTCAAGATATTTTCAAAAAAAAGAAAGCACCTCCTCATTAGATGCATCTTTCCAAAAATCTCTCAAAAGTCCAAAAGTCAAAAAAGATTCCTCAAAAGAGGAAGGAGTTATAAGGCTATTACAAAAAGGGAAAATGAAGGAAATAAGAAAAGAACGCCTACCTCATCAAAATATAGGCTAGCTATAAAGCACGATCTGTGAAGAGAAAAAATAACAGCACATGCTCTATTTAAACCAAGCCTTGGACATCTAGGACTTCTCATCCCTTCTCCATGCTCTCTCTCTCCACTTCTCTCTCCTCTCTCTCTTTTTCCTCTTCTCTCTCTCGTTTAGAAAAAATAAAGAATTAATTTGGATATTTTGGAACCCTATTCCAGAAGTTAGGCTAGAAAAGAGTATTGAGAGGTTGTAATCATTTGAAGATTCAATGAAGTTCACATCTTTTTCAATGGAGTAGTAGATCACTTGATCAGAGTGTCGGATAATGTTAAGCACATTTCACCATTCTTTTATGTGATTTAATTTAAATATTTTGTGTTCTCGCATGCTTAATTAGAAAAGTAAATATGCTTTTTGTATTAGACAACCTATGCCATTTAATTTTTAATGAACAATGCTTTATTCATATATATTTTCTTAATAGGTTATGCTTAGATTAAGCTCTTTGATAATTTATCTTTGATTAATATATGATATTTCGTTTGTTCATAATTTTATTAGGTGAAGGAGATTTTTGCCATAAATAAATTGTAAAAAAAAAAATTGTACTTTGTGATAGAGAAATTATTCGCATCAGAAGCATTGATTTGTTTTTAATCTAAAGGATTTTTGGAGGACAAATCTATTTTATTGGTTGTATAGAATGATGATGTGATTATTTAATGAATTCATGACATTCTGTTTTACTTTCCTGCAGTTTACAATTAGATTTTTTAAGTTATTTTCATCTATTTCATCTTTTTTTATTATTTTTTTAAAAATCAGATGTTAATAAAAAGGAATTTCAAAAGTGCTCCTTGTGAGTTTGGCTTATACTTGTTATTGTCTTAACAAGAGAACTAAGCACTTGCAATATTAAAAGATTGAATTAATTTCACAACAGATTTGCACCCCCCCCCCCCCCCCCCCCCCCCCACACACACACACACACAAACAAAACAAAAAAAAAAAAAAAAAACAACAACCAAAAAAAAAAAGGCCCCATTATAATTATTAAAGCCAATTGCCAACTGAATCAATCCTGTAAAATTCCAAAAGAAAACCAATTGTAATCCTTTTGTTTCTCCTAAAAAATGAGACCTCCTAATCTTCTTATATTCCAAAACATTTAGATCCTTTTTATTTCTCCCCAAAAATGAGGCCTCCTAATATTTTTACATTCCAAAATGTTGAGGCCTTCTAATATTTTATAACCCTCTGTACGATTCTCTCTTAAAATCTCTGGTTCTCTTGTATTTTATATGCACCTTTTCTTTCTCTATTTCTCTCTTCCCTCATGCTTTCAACACGATTGCATAAAAAAAAAACTCTACTTGCAGAGAAGCCCATCCCTCAAAACAAGATCAAGTCAACTAACGCGAAGAATTAGTAGAAGAGAACGGAAAAATCATATCTTTTTGAGGTAATTGCTTCCTCAAACCTCATCTTTCTTGTGATAAATAATTAAATGACAACTGACCACCTAATTTTGTTTGTTCAAGCACAACTGTCTGATCACAGCCAATCATTTGCCATCATGCATCTATAATTTTTTAAATTTTTTAATGACCTGATTAAATTCTAGTGATTGTAATTACTTATCACTTCAAATAGAAAAGGCATTATTTAATATTGCTGTTTTAGGCCTTAAATTATCTTAAACGGACATATAAAAGACCTCACCCTTTACATATTCCCAGCAGTACATATCACTGCCAAAATAGAAAAATAATTCGCTTTTAATTAAGACAAACTAATAAAAATTTAAGCGTACCAGATGTGTCAATCGGAAGGTGACCATTTGAGAGGAGCAGATCAAGATTCCCGATGACGGAAAACGCAGACGCGGCCATTGGCCAAAAAGATGCCACCGGAATATTCCTTCGGTTCCCAAATTCCGGTGCCCATGACAGAAAGGTGTCAGCTACAATGAAGCCAACGGGCGGCTCAAGCTGATCTAGCAGGTCCTCAAATGGGCCCTCCATCTTGCTTTGAACGGCTGCGAAGAAGCCAGGCATGTCGGCCGCGCGAACCAACTCAGAGGGGATGACGTTCGGGATTGATCGAATCCGTACGTTAGGCGGCGCATCCGGCGAGCCGATCAAGCCGAGCCACTCCTCAGTGACTACGAAGGTGATGAGGAGACCACGGTTTGATAATGCTAGGAGCCTGGAAACGTTCATGATAGAATTAATGTGGCTGCGGCTTGGGTGAGGGATGACAACCACGTGGCAGCTGGCATTTCTCTCCGAATCCATGTCTGGGGTTCTGGCTATGCGGGTGATCGGATCTTCGGCTCCTCTCAGAACGTGAGAAGTTATTAAGACCGTAACATAGGAAGGGTGGTGTTAACTATTTAACGGGGGAGTGCAGTGGGAGATTTTGTCACGGGGGTAGTGTTTTTGCGCAGCAAACCCCGTGCGGCCTTAGCACATTCCACCGATTGAATGCACTAAGTAAGCCTTTCTCCCTAGCAAGTAGAACCTTGCTAGTTAGAAACCCCAAGACTACCTCAAAGAGAAAACCCACACACAAGAAGAGAGAGAAGCTCTGAAAATACAAAGAATGCTTTTGCTTTGGATGGATTACAAGTGAGGGTGGGGGTCTCCTTTTATAGGCAAAACCCCCCTTTACATCGATGGCTTGGATCTTGCTTCCAAAGTATTCTTACGATCCAAGGGCTACATTTGATTGGTATATACATCATCCATGACATCACCATCTATTTGACATAAGCCATGACATCATGGTTCTAGAGAGTTCTACATATTTCTACAAGGCTCCCAAGAACTTTGCCAATTAGGATATCTGTATGGCGCCCAGTAAGCATCCACATGGCGCCACTTTGTCGATGATGTGTCAGTCTGTTACATCCTCCCCCACCTAATTCCGCGATGTCCTCATCGTGGCTTCTTGGTGGTACTTCGCAATTTGATCCTTGAACTGCCATAGTGTGTCTTCACGCTCCCAGCTGGCCTCGCTATCCGGATGACCCTTCCGTCTCACTAAGTATTCCGAATAACTTGAATGATTTCCCCTTCTTGGAATAACTCGGTGTGAGATGATATTCTCCACTTCCTTGTCATGCGCGGTAGTGATGGCTGTTGGAGCTCTCTTGGAGTTCCCACGTTCAGTGTCTTCCATGCCTGCGTGATATGGCTTGAGCAGACTCACATGGAAAACATTGTGGATTTCCATTCTCGGAGGTAATTCAAGTTGGTAGAACACCTTGCCAACCCGTTTCACCACCTTGAATGGTCCTTCATAACGCCTCACCAAGCCTTTATGAAGTTTGGCATAAGTTCTGGACTGATGTGGGATGAGTTTGACCCATACAAGGTCTCCCTCTTGAAATTCTCGATGTTTTCTTTTTTTATCAGCCCATTTCTTTATCCTTTTGACAGCCTTCTCCAAGTAGGCTTTCGCTAACTTAGCATGCTCGTGCCACCCTTTGGCGAACTTGTATGCAGCTGGACTTCTTCCTCCGTAGCCAACACTTAGTGTGTTGGGAGCAAGTGGTTGCTGTCCCGTTGCTACCTCGAATGGACTGGAATGGGTAGACTCACTTCGATGCAGATTATAGGAGAATTGGGCAATATCAAGCAATCTTGCCCAATCCTTCTGGTTGGCACTCACATAGTGCCTTAAGTAAGCTTCCAACAAGGCATTCACCCGTTCAGTCTGTCCATCTGTCTGGGGGTGAAAGCTGGTTGAGAAGTTGAGTTCTGACCCCATTAGTCGAAATAGCTTCGTCCAAAACCCCCCTGTGAATCGCCCATCGCGATCACTGACAATTATCCGTGGAATGCCCCAATACTTCACCACATGCCGGAAGAACAATTGGGCTGTTACTTCCGCTGTGCAGTCCTTTGGTGCTGCTGCAAATATGCCATATTTGGAGAACCGATCGACCACCACGAGGATCGTGCCGTTCCCATCCGAAATTGGCAAACACGTGATGAAATCCATAGAGACACTCTCCCACGGCCTTTTTGGAATGGGCAGCGGTTCCAACAAGCCTGCTGGATGATCGTGTTCGATTTTGTCTTGTTGGCATACCAGACAAGTTCGAACATAGGCCTCTACATCGTCATGCATCCGCGGCCAGTAGTATGAGTCTTCCAACAGTGCTCCAGTACGCTCGATTCCTGGGTGACCAGCCCACTTTGAATCGTGGCACTCCTTGAGGACCTCCTTCCTCAAGTTTCCCCACTTGGGGATGTAAACACGGTTGCCTTTTGTGTACAGCAACCCATCCTCAAGCCAAAACCTCCGTGTCTTGCCTTGTTGGATATAATCAATTAAGGTCTTGGCCTGTGGATCATGTTTCATACCCTCCTTGATTTTGTCCATTAAGAGGCATTTGGGTCGACTGATAGCAGCTAGCTCGGCCTTCCTGCTTAGTGCACCTGCCACTTGATTGGTCTTGCCCGGTTTATATTCCAGGATATAATCCAATTCAGCCAGGAAGTCTTGCCATCTAGCCTGCTTGGGGCTCAGCTTCTTCTGGGTGAGGAAGTAGTTGGTGGCAACATTGTCCGTCTTCACCACGAACCTTTGGCCCAGCAAGTAGTGTCTCCAAATCCGAAGGCAATGAACTATTGCAGTCATTTCCTTTTCCGAAGGGTGGTGTTAACTATTTAACGGGGGCAGTGCAGTGGGAGATTTGTGACGGTTTGCTACATC
The DNA here is from genome assembly GCA_037013555.1 of Sextonia rubra. Lineage (NCBI taxonomy): Eukaryota > Viridiplantae > Streptophyta > Magnoliopsida > Laurales > Lauraceae > Sextonia > Sextonia rubra. The sequence goes on from JASUAD010000001.1 coordinate 76,661,750, forward strand.
CGATCTGAACCTTCCACTTTCCTTCACCCAAAAAGGTTGCTGAGGTGATACCGCTGTCGTACAATCATTCTGGACCACCCCGTATGCACCGGCAATTAAAAAAAAAAAAAGCATTGGCTGTCGTACAATCAGTCTGGACAACCCCCCGGCCCCCATTCTGCCTCGACAACTAAAACAGAAGCTTTATCAGGCTTTTGGAACGTGTCCCGTCTCAGTGAGTGTCTCATACGCGCACTCGCATTTAGGTAAAGTGTGGTAAAGTAGACACAGTTTAAAATCAACTACTTTTTACCCTTCTCTCTACCGCTCTCACCCATTTTTACCTCACCATTTACTTAATTTCACTTTCATAATGGGAAGTGATCATTTTTACGTCGCCACATACTTAATTTCACTTTTATAATGAGATGTGATATTTACTTCACCTTCATTTTACCACATCAACAATATAAGCATGCATGAACAAGACATTCATATGATCCAACTACGGGTGTAAAATTGGGCAGACCATCCCGGCATGGCCCAGCACAGATTTTGCCGTGTCGTGGGCCGGCATGGCCTGTTAATTAAATTGACTATGCTGGCCCAACATAGCATGACCTTGGAAGCCGAGCAGTCGCACGACATAACACAATCTATGCCTAATGGATAAAAAAGAATTCCACTCCACCTGTCTAAAAATGGCTAGGGTGTATTTTAATAACTTTAAACCCCCTCCCATAGACACAATAAAAGAAAAAAAAAGGTTTCTAGTTTTATTCTTTTATGCAATTGATGATTTAAATGCCAGTTATAAAACTTATTTCTTTTCCTAATTTGTGGTGCTTTGGTTCTAGTTTGGAGGCCCTTTTCAAAAGGATTAATTTTCATGCACTGTACCTATATTAGTAGAGGGAATGCATCTCACAACTAATAGCCTAATTTAGTATCCTCCAACATGTGGTTTGGTCATTGAATTCATTGTGTGATGGGAGGAAATGCAAGCTAGAGTTAAGAATTTTGTTTTCAGCCATAGGAAGACTAGAGCCCTTCCTTGAAATCTATAGTTCCTTGTATGTTGATTTAGTGAATCTCACTTGGATTGACGACCCAAGATCAAGATTAAGGCCCTACAAACGTATTTCAAGTGATCTTAAGCCTGGTTGAGAGAGTAGAATGGAAAAAACAAATTCACCACTTAATTCATATTCTACCACCTTTAAATCCAGTTGTTTTATTTATTTTCCATCACTTTTATTTGTTCTTTTATGCATGTTTTTAATAGTTCTATTTATTCCTAAAATTGCATGTCATTCATATATATTTTCTATTTGTAGTTGGATATATAGGTAAGTTGCATGACTTAATTTTAGAAATCAATTCTTAAGATTAAAAATCAGATTTTTAAATTTATGAATGTGTGTTTTAAAGTGGTTCTATTTCTAAAATTAACTCGTTCAATTTAAACAATTCATGTGCAAACACGTAGTGGACGATTATGCATATCATGCATATTTTCCGATTTTTTTTTCCGAATTCTTTTGTTTGTTTCATGCATATTTAGTTTAGATCTTCAGCAATAAATAAGTTTAGATTCAGTTTTAAACAATCAAGCATTTATGAGTAGATTTTCATGCTACTAGTTTACAACTTTGCATTAGTTGATTAGTTTTGCATACATGTTCATTCTTGTTAAAAATTATGCATTATTTTGCATTCACACATCAAGTATTAATTTAGAAAGTTGAGTTTCAGATTAGGATTTATATTTAGAAAATTTTGATTTCATGTTAGATTAGGTTAGAAATATTGTTAGATTAGGAAAGTTGCATTGTTTTTTAATTTATGCATTATTTGGTTTATAGCATTAAAAAGTTTACATCCTTGTTTAGTTTCTATTTTTTTTTTGTTTGGTTTCTAGGTTTAATTACATTCTAAGTTGGTTTGATTTGATAATCTTTTGTTTACGAAGTTCTAACCTTGGCATTCTAACTTAAGTGTTTTCTAACTTGGAAAAGTTTCTAACTTCAATTAATTTCTAATTTGTGTTAGTTTCTAATTTTAAAAAGTCGCCAAGTCTTTTCAGTGACATGGTGGAGTGGTTTCTTAAGGTTTTCCTGGATGACCTCTCAGTCTTTGGTGATTTGTTTGAGGACTATTTGAGTAACTTAAAAAATGTTCTCACGAGATGCGAAGAAAAGAACCTTGTACTGAATTGAAAATGTGCCGTTTCATGTTTTACCAGGGATTGCCCTTGAACATATCGTGCTAGAAAGACGTTTGGAAGTTGATAAATTTAGGATTTTCTTTAATCAGTGACTTGCCATGCCGAAAACCGTGCGCGATAATAGATCATTACTACGACACGCAAGCTTCTACAGGAGGTTCTTCAAGGATTTTAGTTCCATAATGAGCCACTTTGTAAACTGTTATCTAAGGATACAGAATTCAAATGGACCGAGGCAAGCCAAGAAGCTTTTGGAAAACATAAGGGCTTGCCGATGGCCGCTCCAATCATAAAGCATCCTGATTGGAATTTGCCCTTCAAAATCATGTGCGGCGCCAACTATTGTGTAGTTGGGGCTATTTTAGGGCAACGAAAGGACAAGAAGCCTTACATAATTTATTATGTGAGTAAGAGCTTGAATAGTGCATAGATAAACTATTCAACCACTGAGAAAGAATTATTGGCAGTGATATTTTAACTTGACAAGTTTCGGCCCTACTTGATTGCATCCAAGATCATGGTTTTTATTGATCATTTTGTGCAAAAATAGCTTCTCTGCAAGAAGGATGCCAAGCCCAGAATTATCGGATGGATCCTCCTACTCCAGGAGTTTAACTTAGAGTTAAAAGATAAGAAAGGAGTAGAAAATGTTGTCGCCGATCATCTTTCTAGACTTGTCCTTACTGATTCTATTGAGCCGACACCTATCCAAAACAATTTCCCCAACATACAATTTTTTGCATTAGCCCGATCCCCTTGGAATGCAAATATCACAAACTATCTTGTTACACACTGTACTCCTAATTATTGGACCAAGCAAGATGGGGATTCTTTTTTCTTTTTTTTTTTTTCTGAGGTTTGTATCTATTCAAATATTGCCTAGATCAAATTATAAGGAGATGTGAGCCTCATGATGAGATATACAATATCATCTTCTTCTACCATTCACAGGCTTATGGGGGCCATTTCTTTGCCAAGAAGGCATCTTGCAAAATCTTACAATGTGGTTTTTACTAGCCCTCATTTTTTTCAAAAAAAAAAAAAAAGTTAATGAATTTCACAAGACCTGTGAACACTGCCAAAGATTGGGTAACATTTCAAAGAATAACATGATGCCCTTGAATTCAATTTTGGTAGTTGAATTGTTTGACGTATGGGGCATTGACTTTATGGGCCCATTTCCTCCAAGTTTTTGTTTTATCTATATCTTAGTTGCTATTGGTTATGTTTCCAAATGGATTGAAGCTATCTACTATAGGTAAAATGATGCAAGAACTATTTAAATATTTCTTAAGGATTACATGTTTTCTCAATTTGGAACCCAAGTGCTATCATAAGTAATGAGGGCTCACATTTTTGTAACCGCACATTTGAGGCCCTCATGAAGCAATATTGGATAACCAATAAAATAGCCACCTCCTATTACTTGCTAATGAATGAGAAAGTGGAGGTTTCAAATTGACAAATCAAAAGAATATTAGAGACAACGGTAAACCCTAATCGAAAAAATTGGTCCCTTCAGTTGAATGATGCACGATGGGCTTACCATACTAATTACAAAACTCCAATTGGAATGTCTCTTTACTTGTGCATTTATAGGAAAGCTTGCCACCTTCTTATGGCAATGGAACGTAGAGCATATTAGGCTATCAAACAACTTAACTTTGATATGGACAAAGCTGAGGCTAAAAGGAAATTAGAGTTGAATGAACTGGAAGAGTTGCATAGGGAAGGATACGCCAACTCTAGAATTTATGAAGAAAGGACCAAAATTTTTGATGATAAACACATTTGGAGGAAAACCTTTTATCCTTAGCAGAAAGTTCTTCATAATTCGAGACTTCATTTGTTCCCTAGTAAGCTAAACTCACATTGGATAGGCCCCTACATTGTAAAGCAAGTGTTTTCATATGGTGCAATGGAAGTAATGGATCCTATGGACGGTCATATTTTCAAAGTAAATGGCCAACAATTGAAACCATTATTGGAGATCACATTACTGAATGAGGAAGAAGTTCCTCTAGACAATCCAATTACCGGGATTAATGGAGATGATAGAGGCCCACGTCCTTTGTACATTATGTATATTATTGGTTTAGGTTTTCTTTCGTTAATTTTTCTGCTTTGTCTAACCTTGGGACATGGAGTAGCTCGGATCATATCTTTAGGTGACATCTTCCCTTTACCCTCCTGTTATTTACTTTCTTTATGTTATTTACTATTTTACATTTCATATATAATATCGAGGATGATGTTTAGCTTAGGATTTTTCCTTTTTTTTTTTTTTTTGGGTTGGGGTGGGGGGGGGGGGGGGGGGGGGGGGTGAGGGGTGGAACTAGCATGCTTGTCCAATTTTTTAACAAGTTTTCAAATTCTAGGACTTTTGTTTTGGTTTTAGAAATTTTTGGGCAGATATTTTTATGTTTAAAAAAAAAGTTTTCAAAATAATTGAGATAATTTAAAGATTTTTGCCATACACATTCCCTACTAACTTCATAGAGGGCTAAAATCTCAGTATGGTTAGAAAAAATAGCTACCAAAGTTTATTTAGTAGAGCGCCAAGAAATAACAGTATTACTACTAAGAAATACATAATCTGTCTGTGATCGACCCTTATGAGGATCAGAGAGATATCCTGAATCTGCATATCCTACAAACTTGGAATCTTTACTATAAAAGAGTCCTAAATCAATTGTACCACATAAATAACATAGGATATGTTTGATACAATTCTAATGCCTTTGCGTTGGTACAGAACTGTATCTAGCAAGTAAATTCACTAAGAAGGAAATATTCGGTCTACTACATTGTGCTAAATACATTAAAGCACCAATAGCACTCAGGTATGGTACTTCTGGACCCAATACCTTTTCATTCTCTTCAATTAGACGATATGGATGCTTGTTTATATCTAAAGACCAAATAACCATGGGAGTACTTAGTGGATGTGCTTTATCCATACCAAAGCGTTTCAGTACATTCTTGGTATAATTAGATTGATTGACTAATATTCCACTAGAACTTTTCTTGATCTGCAGGCCGAGATAAAATTTTGTTTTCTCAAGGTCTTTCATCTCAAACTCCCTTTTCAAATAATCAGCAGTTATTTCGAGCTCTTCTGGAGTCCCAATTAAATTTATGTCATCGACATAAACTGCCACTATTGCAAATCCTTTTGAGGATTTCTTTATGAAGATACATAGGCAAATGGGACTGTTCTCATGTCCTTCCTTAAACAAATATTCACTGAGACGATTGTACCACATTCTTCCGGATTGCTTCAATCCATACAATGATCGTCTCAAGTGTATTGAGTACGTACTCTTAGGCTTTGCATTAGGCAAAGCAAATCCTTCCGGGATTTTCATATGAATTTCTGTGTCTAAGTCCCCATATAGATAAGCGGCCACAACATCCATGAGTCTCATATCCAAATTTTCAGAAACCGCTAAACTTATTAGATATCTGAATGTTGTTATATCCATAACAGGGGAGCATGTTTACTCATAATCAATCCCAAGTTTTTCCAGAAAACCTTGTGCCACAAGTCTTGCCTTGTATCTAATAATTTCATTCATTTCATTCCTTTTCCTTAAAACACCCACTTATAACCTACAGGGTTAACACCCTTTGGGGCTTATACTATAAGTCCAAATACACCATGTCTATTTAGAGACTCTAACTCTGCTGTAATGGCAGTTTCCCATTTTGGCCAATCTTTTCTTTGTCGATATTCATTTATAGTATGTGGTTCTGTATCCCAATCATTATCATCATGTTCTATTGATATTTGTATAGCTACCGCATATACAAATGCGTCATCGATGACAATTCCTTTTCTATCCCATCTCTCTCTTGAATAATTGTAAATTATGGAGATCTCTACATTATCCGGTACCAGTGCCTCTTCAGGGGCTTTTATAGTCTCATCAAGGACTTTTGTTATTCTAGAGAGAGTGGATTTTTCCATAGCTTCTTCGGGAGCATTATGAACTTCTTCAGGAGGAACCTCATCAGGAGTATTAAGTGTATCTTTGGGAGGATATGATGATTGTCCATTTCTCTTTTTTTGCAAAGCTATATCCTTTGAACCTATAAGTCTGCTACGCTTCTAGCGTATTACATACTCGTTTGTCGCCACTTTTTAACTTTGTCCTAAAGGGACATTAAGTCTAGTAGGTGCATTCATAGCTGGAATATGTGACTTGGTTACCTTTGCTGCATCATTAAATGCATTAGGTAATTTATTTGCAATTTCTTGTAAGTGCACAATTCTATGGACTTCATATTCACATTGTGAAGTACGTGGGTTTAAATGAGACAAAGTGGAAGCATTCCATGTTAGTTCACGCCATTCTTCAGGAACTGGTTGTTCTGCAGGAACAATACATTCTTTATCTCCCCCTAACGACGGGAATTTTGTCTCATTAAATTGACAATCAGCAAAATGAGTAGTAAAAACATCTCTTGTCATTAATTCTAAAAATCGAATAATCGCAGGAGAGCCATAGCGGATATAAATTCCCAACCTACGTTGTAGTCCCATCTTAGTTTGCTGAGGGGGTGGTATAAGGATTAGAACAACGCAACCAAACTTGCGCAAATGGGAGATATTAGGTTGATGTCCCGATATAAGTTGAGCGGGAGAGTATGGACGGTAGGCTGTGGGTCGAAGTCTAATGCGCATTGATGCATATAACACAACATGTCCCTAAGCACTAACTGGTAATTTAGACTGTAGCAATAGAGTCCTATAAATAAGTTGAATGCGCTTAATCAGGGATTCAGCTAAGCCATTCTGGGTATAGACATGAGGGACAGGATGTTAGACAACATTGCCAAGAGATGAACAGTAGTCATCAAAGGCTTGTGATGTAAACTCGCTCGCATTATCAAGTCGTATAAACTTAATAGGATTATCAAGGAAATGAGCTCTAAGTTTAATGATTTATGTTAATAGGCAGGCAAAGGCTATATTTCTAGTTGAAGGTAGGTAAACATCAGACCAACGGGTGGAAGTATCAATCAGAACCATAAAATACCTAAAAGGTCCACTAGGTGGATTGATCGGTCCACAGATGTCGCCTTGTATCCTTTGCAGAAAGGATAGGGATTCTAATGCAATCTTAACGAAGAAAGGTCGAGTGATTAGCTTTCCCTGTGAACATGGGACACATAGATACCCATTTGATATGGTCAATCTATGGTTGTCTAAAAAGTGTCCAACAGAGTAATCAATGATTTTCTTTAACATGGTAATTCCGGAGTGCCCTAACCTATCATGCCAAAGCAATAAGGCCTAAGGGTTGCTAAGCTTCGGAGTTGGTTTAAGCATCGGGCTTAATTGTCTCGTTTTGCTCAAAACCGAATGTGATTTGACAATGGATATCGTCGCATAATATAACCCAAAAGAAAGTGCACTTAATGTTTCTAGTATTTGTTTCTAGCCTTTAATACTAGTAACGATAAGTAACATTTCCCTGTTACCTTCATTAGCAGTCTCAATATGGTATTCATTTATTCTGATGTCTTTGAAACTGAGCAAGTTTCTTCGGGAACTGCTGGAGAACAATGCATCTTTAATGAATAAATGAGTATTATTAGGTAACGTTATGTGGGCTCTTCCGGAGCCTTCAATTATTTGCACAGGTTAGCTATGGTGGATACCTTTCATGGATTCAATACCAATTCTGAAAAAAACTTCTGGTTTTTCAGAATGGTATGTGTTGTAGCACTGTTTACAAGATAGTGAGTATCCTCATTGTTGTGATCCATACCTTTAAACAAAAGATAATAAATAAAAAAAATGTAACTAAACAATCACATGATTAAGAAAAAAAATTTATAAGAGAAATTTCATCAAATTTATAAGAAGTCATTCATCACAAAAACACCCATAAAAGGTTTATCAAAATTAAGAAACTGAAAATTAAATCATCCAACATAAAATATCCATGAAATGGTAAATAGCTGAAAAAAAAATTCTAAATGGAGATTCTAAACATATTTAATTGGTTTTCTAGAACATTCCGGAAGGGGTTCCGATCTGAGCACTAAATGCCTTATTGCTCAGAGGTTGGCCATTTTCATCTTCAAAAAAATCTCTAGTCTCCAAATTTGTAATATCCAACTGGTAATTGTCATTTTGTGGGTCGGTATCCCAATTCCAATCTTCCAAATCATTTGACTTTGCAAAATGAATAGAGGCCTTGTATGCTTTATATCGTTCCACCATGTCTTTTAGTGCACAATAAGAGCATGACCAATGCCCAGTCCTTCCACATCTATAGCAAGGGTCATCAGAACGGTGGGCAGAAGTATTCAGTGGATGCTGAGGTTGATCTGGATTTTGTTGTTTTTAAGGATCAAACCACTTCTGGTGGTTTTTGAATTTTTTATTGGCAGGACATCGAAATCCTCCTCATCGGGAAAAGTTCCTTTTTTCACCTCTTCTGGAGGGATTGTTTCTCCCACGCCCCTTTCCTCTGCCTCTGTTGGAATTGAAATTGGCATTTGCTTCAAGCATTGCCATAATCCAGTTGGTCTGGAGTTATGATTCTTTAGCAAGACTTTGCTGTTCTGCTCTGCAACAAGGAGACAAGAGATTAGTTTTGAGTATTTAGAGAAACGTCATTCACGGTACTGTTGTTGCAGGATTACATTTGATGCATGGAAAGTGGACAGCGTTTTCTCTAATATCTGCTCTTCCGTAATCATTTCCCCACACAATCTTAACCGGGAAACAATGTTGAAAAGAGTGGAGTTATACTTAAATACTGATTTGTAGTTCTGAAATCGTAGATTTAGCCATTCGTTCTGAGTTGCTGGTAATAAGACCATCTTCTGGTGATCATATCTATCTTTTAGAGATTTTCAAAGACCTGCTGGGTCCTTCTCTGTGAGGTATTCATTCTTGAGGTCATTATATATATGATGATGTAAAAAGATAAGTGCCAATGCCCTTTTTCTGGGGACTCTTTATTACCTTCTTTTATCATCTCTCCAAGTTTCTTGGATTGCAAGTGTAATTTTGCATCCAAGTGCCAGGATAAGTAGTTGTCTCCGATAATGTTAAGGGTTTTAAATTCAAGTTTTCTTAAATTCGATATTATGTAAGAGCTGGAAAGGAAAAAAAATATACATGATCATTGACACACAAAAGATAAAAAATAAATAATAAACATTCAGAATAAATGAAGGGGTGAGCTATGTCAGGTCAAGTTGGCCAATGTAAAATTGAATAACATCATGTTATCAATTTTAATCATCCACCGACAAGGCTTATGGCTTGATTTGGAACTACAAGTTCCTAGTTAGAACTTCAGGTTCTTTAATTTTTGAACTTCAGGTTCTATCAAGGCTTCAGGCTTGATATTATGGCCTATTAATTTTATTCCTAGATCGAAATATCAAACTTTAGGTTTGATTATGAATGAATCTTCAAGTCCATATTGTGGATCTGAGAACTTCTGGTTTCAGATTTTAATAATCCACGGATCTTCTGGTCCAGATTTAGAAAAAACTTCTGGTTCTTAAGGAACTGTAAGTCCATATTAATATAGAACTTCAGGTTCTTATTTATGATCCATTCTTGATCTCTCTTTGTTAAAAAAAATCATTCATATCCAAATAAGAATAAGAACATATGTATATATAAATATTAAACTAATAAAAGAATATAAATAATGAAAATTACTTTACCGTTAGATTTACCTCCTTTCACTTTTAACGTGTAGATCTGCTCCTAAGCATGCCATAATTTCAAACGGATCTGCGATCAAACTCTACTGCGCAAGATATCATATAAAAGAGATTGGTACCTTGATTTTGTCAAATAAGCGTTGACCGAATATAAGGCTTTTGTCGCATGCAAGATGAGGCAATAAGGTGGATTCTCATGAAATACAGAAGAAGAAGTTCTTATGAAGTTGCCTTTTGCATGTTGATCGTATAGGGACAATATAAAACAAACAAAGAAAGAATGACAGAAGAAGCTCTTGTCAAATAGCTTTTTGCACGTTGATCTATAGGGGCAATATAAAAAGATAAAGAAAGAATGGAGTGGCTTTTGTTGCACAAGAAGACAGGGGTAGATAACGTAGCCATAGCAAGGAAAGAAAAATAGAGAAAAAGCATGTCGGCTATCTTCTTCTACACAAGGATCAAGGCAATGTGCTAATAATGTGTTTAAGAAGAGGGGGAGAGAGAGTAGAGGGAAAAAGAGAGAGCTTTTCTTATTGAATGAGAGATGTGTACATCTGGAAGGGGGGAAGAGGATCTTATTTATAAAGTAAGATTGCTTCCTCCCCAAGTAAACCAATATAGTAAAACTCTTGCTTTTCATATCTAACGTGGGCCCCAAGGTGGGCATCCACTAATCATAATATCTTATAACAAGAAAAAGAAAGTAGATGGAAGATTTTTTGCATGAGAGGTGAATTTATCAAATTAGAAAGTGGAATCAAACACACTGGGACCTCCACTTCAGCCATTGATTTGAGTTCAAATTGTTGCTAAAAAATTTTTAAAATTTTTATCTTAATTATCTCTAAAGATCTCATCCAAGTTGAAGAATATTTAAGAGAGGAAAGAAAGCATTGCAAAGAGAAGAAATAGGAGAGAATCATGCATGCATAGGGATGTCCACAACCCAACCACTACATGATAGCGCATAACCAGCATGGGATAGTGGGGTCCACTCCAATCAATCTCAAAGAAGTTACAGATCTTGATGGAGCATATAATGAAGATTGATTTTTCATCAAAAGTGGGGCCAATTGGAGGTGATTTGCACAAAATCTATAACAAGAAAGTGTTTGTAGAGAGGAATTTTAAACAAAATTCGCAAGACAATACCTGTTATCACTTCCTAATAATTTGCAAACTTGGAGACAAAGAAGGAAGTTACTTCTATAAGAGACTGTTCAAAGCCACAAAGAAGGAGCCAAGAGAGAAACAAGAGACACAAAAAAATATAAAACCCCTCCATGGAGGACGTCCAACCCATGGTTAGATTCCCCTCTCTCTAAGACAATCTCAATCCAAATCTCCCTCTCTTCTTCTCTTCATTGTAAATCTTCAAAGAAGGCTTACCTAAGCCACACCATTTTCTTTTTCTTTATATTCTTCATCCTTTGTAAGAAATCTCATATTAGTAAAATTTATTTCTTTTACAAATTTTTTTTTCTTTTCTTGTGGAGTTTTCGTACTAGTTCTATAGGTCTTTTCAAAAGGGTTAATTAGCATGCTTTATAGTTAATAGAGGCCTGACATCTCACAACTATATTATAGTTTAGTATCCTCTAATATACACTTTGTTTCTTGGATTCATTGTGTGATTGTAGGCAATGGAAGCAAGAGTTAAGAGTTTTTTTTTTTTTTTTTTAGCCATATGATGATTAGAACCCTACCCCGAAATCCATCACTCCTTGCATGTTAATTTAGTGTATCTCTCTCGCTCTTTCTCTCTCTCTCTATCTATCTACTTTGTGTTGTGTTCTGAGAGTGAAGGAGAGTGTGAACTAGACTAATAATGCTGTACAAGACTAAACTTTTTACATTTGTCTCTCTTCTCTTCCTCTGAGAATTTGTTTGGGACTTTTAAACTTTGCATTTTAATATCGCTTTTGCTCTCTCTCTCTCTCTCTCTCTCTCTCTCCACTAATTTATTTTATCCTTTCATGTAGTGTTTGTGTTAAGATGTGATTGCTCCATTTTCACAGCAATGGCTAACAACTTAGATTTTTGTAAGAGGTCTATGTTCTGTAGTGCATGGTAAAAGATTGAAATGCTTTTGGAGTTTTGTCTATAAGAAAGATGATGATAAGAGGATGCTTCCATAAATTTCAAAAAATATAATGCAAATTAAAGCATCCATGGATGATTGTTCAAAAGGGGCAACTTACCATGAATCGACTACACCGCACCTTCTTTTAGCCTAACCATCCATGAAGGCATGTGGGGAACAGAGGGGGCCCAGCATGGGCCATGCCCAACCACCCCACCCTCACCAACCCCACAAATAAAATTTTAAAAACCTCTTTTAGCTTTTCAATATTTTTATAAGTTTTTTAAGTATGGCACCCCAATTTTTTTTGAAAGCACATATATATTTTGAAAATAACCTTCATAATTTTTAATTTACAACTACTGTGGACCGTACTGGGTGTGACAGCTATTCTTCTTGAACAGTGGGCCTATGAGAGGTATTTCACTTCAGTTAGGACTTTTAAGATAACATGATGAGTGAACCCCACTCTAATTGATCTTCACGTGTATGTAGGGTCCTCTTAGTGAATTCTTCAATTTTGTAATGTGGGTCCCATGTTAGAGTCCAAATGCAATTAGGAATCTTCTCAAAATTCTCCCTAGGGTTCTTTGGGTCATGCAAATTTTATTTCCTAGACAATCTAATTCAACCAGTAAAATGCTGAAGAGTCTACATTGAAGTGGGACTCGTCCGGACAAAATTTTACTCCAACTAGGACTCCTTGAAAAAAATTGCATAAAATCTTAAATAATGTAGAGAAATGTGTGAATTCCTATTCTTGGGAAAAAATTTATGAATTGATGAAAATGAATGAGAATCAATACATTTAACCTAATTGAATCCCTAATTCACCCTAAAATGATACATAAATGGTGCAAATTCATAAACTTAACAACTAAGCTATCAACAACCAAGGCTATTAAGGAAAGGGTTTAGTCCTAAATCATCCTATAGTCTAGGCTAATCAGTACACGTACCTACTGAACTACGTTGTCTAACACAATGGCCTTGAAGGCCCGCGATGCCTAATTAAGCTCATTTGGTTCTTATCATGTGAAGCATCTTGGGGTTCTATATTGCCATTCATAGCTCAAAGCAACCCCCTGGTATTTGCTTCGTCAACTAAGGATGATTAAAGTCACATACACCTTTTCACATCAAGTCCCTTTTCTTAATAAGTTTATCTAAGTCTAAGGTCAAGACCCTAAGGTTGTGGGTTTCATTCCCCAAAGTCAAACTTTTGGAATAAAAGCCATGGTCAGCCCTATGTGGGCCATAACCACCCATGGGGCCCAATCACACATGAATAGTTACCCTTATAGCTGAACACATCGAGGTACCCACTCGAGTGAAGGGAAGAGCCTGCCTGAGCGAACTTGACAGAGAATTTTCTATAGGAATATAACTAAGACTGTTTGAGTCCTCGCTCAAGTGAAGAAACTTCCGCTAGGGCGAACCTAATAGAATTCGATCTTTTCATAATTTAACTGGATGCAGAGAGACGCCCGCTCTAGCGAATGCCTAGTCTCACTCAAGCGGACCTATTAGGTCACGAATTTGCAGAAGATTTGTTTGGGCTGTTGATGGGTGTTTTACCCATGGTTTTAAATCGCCGTATTGGTCGCGGTGTCGGCTAATCTCAAAAACTGATACGATATTAGTATTAGTTGCAGTACGTGGTTTATTGCGGTCATCGGGGCGTGAATTTTTAATTTACTTCAAAAAATCTTTAAAAAATATCCAAAAAATTCAAAATATTATAAAATGCTAGAAAACATTATTTTTTCTTATTAGTAACAAAATATCGGCCCCCCTAATTCATAGCATCATGTATCACTGTTTAAATTGTAGCTGTTAAATATATTAAACTTTAATAGTTAATCTTTGTGTCCATCTACATAATTTGTAAATCACTTAATGTAGTCCACATAAAATTCAAGCCATAAAATAATTTATCAGCTCTTATAAAATATTTTTAGTATAATCGGAACTGGGCTAAAATTTGAATTGATCATGTTACACGATTAATCATTAGCTTACTGATGAGTCCTTAAAAATACATATTTTCATATACATTTTAGACCATTTTAAGGACTTACTAATTTTAAAGAGCCTCACTTAATGTGATATCATGATTTTATACGTTTTAAATTCTGTATAGTGTTTCCTCCATAATTTGCTCAAAAATAAATAATTTTACATAAATTCATGAAACTTGTCATATTTGGGGCCCACATTCATCCATTAAAATTCAATGCTAAACTTATCTTTTACAGAAAATTTACATTTGTTTTGAAAAGAATTAATGACAAGGAAAAGTTGAAGATTTACATACTTGGACCCTGCAGGTCACATGGTGGAAGCCTTACATGGACTTTGGTGTCGGATGGTGGAAGACTCACATAAAAAAATAAGGCAAATGAAGTTTTAAACGCAAAGGTACACTTGGTTCGCCGGTGATGAAAAAAAATAATTTAATGGAGATGAAATCGGTGGGATGGTGACATGGATGAAGCTAAAGAATTTTTTATAATTGAAAGTGATCGGAGTCGTTGCATGACTAAAGATAAAAAAAACTTTTAAATTAAGAGATGCTGAGCATGTTAATCTGGTGCACGTCCTCTGACGATTGGTGACTTCATTTTCCACATCTATAGGCTCATATTTCCAATATTGAGGCAGCTGTATGAGATCTTGTGTTCAAAAGTGTAACGGGCTCTATGTCCTATTGTAATTACATTAACTATTTAAAAATATAGAAAAATTACAGTATTATAAGAGAGAATTTATAAATTCGAACTTATAGAAAGTGAAGTCAGAACAGAATATTTTGATGATCATGGCTAGTGTTTAACACTATATTCTTAAGATAAAATTCATCTCCATTACGATGCTCATGGTGTATGGACGTTTGTCTCTTAGGATAAAATGATTAGTATGCAGCAGAAGTAGCACTACAATCTACAATACAAACGAACAGAATAGTGTTTTTGAACTTTCTCGCAATACAAATGATAGGATGCAGGAAGGAAAAATTATACAGCACTGAATGCAATTCGAGATGGGCTTTAAATAGGGGAACTGGTGACTATTCTAAACAGTCAACAGTCACCAAGAACAGACACAACCATTCATTGAGGGGATGCAAAGAGAAAAGACACATTCATTCTAGAGGGGACACTATGTCTTTTGACAAAAAGACATCACTTTGGAGAGCTAGGATCCGACCGATATTGGGTTATGGGCTTTCGATCCAACACAACCCAACCCGCATACAAGCAACTTTAGGTGGTACTTTGAGAATCAAATTTTCATTCATATCGTAATGGCTTTTAATGAATAATGGTTTGGGTTTAATCTCCTCTTGAAAGAGAATACGTTAACACTTGGACCTGTCTTAAAAGATGTGTGGGACCCACACTTATTATAGTCCAAAGTTGCCCAAAAACCAAACTTAAAAACCCATTTTTCCAACAAAAAAGTTGGCTATATAAGGAGCACCCACAGCCAATTGACCTCTAGCCATTATACACTACACCCTTCACCATTTTTTATATCTTTTCATTATTTTTTTAAAGAGATTTAGCCCTAAAGCCACACTACACCCTTAAAATTTTCCATCTAGGTGAGGTTTATTTTCCATCCTACCATGTATTCTTTGATTCTAACTGTTCATCTTTTGTAAAGACTGTTCATCTTCTGTAAAGACTTTACATGTAAGTAGAAAAAAAGATATCTGTCTCATTAATCTTCTTCTTGTGGTTTATTGATACTTTAATCATGTTTTTTACCTCGGTGCTTGGATTGACGATCCAAGTTTGTAAAGAAAACATGAAGTGACTATGAACCCATGGTATAAGAAAGTATTTTTGAGAAGATAATGTCACTACTTGAACTACTTGAACCTCATTTAAAATCTTGTACAACTACATTTAACTTTTGCACTCATTATGCTTAAATTTCTTTTCTACTCCATTTAAATTTTCGCAAATACCCTTTTTAATTTTTGCACATATCTTTTTTCTTTTTATTTTCATTATTATTATTATATTATTATTTTTACGTTACTCATGTTTCAATGTTTCTTTTCCTGAATAATTTGTTGGCCGACAGTGTATCATGGCATGCACCAATTAGTGGGTGGCTTCCTGAACATATTCAAGTTGCAGAAAAAGAATGCTTCAAATTTGTTATATGCAAGATAACACTTAGATTTTATATACATGTATGAACGTCCCTGGCAATGCATGATGTAGAATTTTTTTCTATGTTAGGAAGTTGAATTTATACTTGTTCTCAGGTTCAAACTTGCAGCAAGATCAGCTGGTTGGGTTTGTGAAAAAAATTAGACTCACTAGATGATAGTTTGACTCTGACTTCATTTTGGAAACTGAACTGCAACAATCAAATTTGCTGCCTCCTTTAATCATCTAAATAGATTTGATTGTTCAAGAGTTTTCTTGATTAGAAAATTGGTTATATAATAAATTATTTTTGGAGTTGGAACGTGGCATGTTGAGAACAAGTTCGAATGGTCATATGCATTAACAAGAATGATTTTTAAAATATTTTCAAATCTGATGTAAAGTTACAATCTGAGTTTGGTGCCCACAAGCAGAAAATTTTGCTCCTATATATTGGCACCTAAGCATGCTAGTTTCTCATACATTCACATGTAGTTTGCATTGAAAGTTCGGCGGACCATAGGGATTGCTGGAAACCCTCTTTAGAGCTGAGTTTTCTATATCAGTCGGGGCAGAAAATGAAGTGACTCAGGCATGCAAACAGTGGGTTGAACAGTTCATATACTTGTTGATAAACAATTATGCACACATAGTTTTGGCTTCACGCACAAAGTTTCATGCATTTCCATTTTTCAGTCTTTTCTTCTTTTATTGAGTTCAAGCATTCAATAAGTGTGATTTTCAGCCATCAAATTTAGATTTAGGTTGTATTAGATTAGGTTCATATTTTATAAAAGTTCACATCTCATATAGAAATTTTTGCATTAGGAAACTTGTCATGGCATGCATTACATATTTTACTAACTTTGTTGATTTAGGAAAGGCCCTAACCTGTGTTTGTTTTAGTTTTTAAGTTAGATTTAATTTTTCTTTTAGAAAGTTCTCATTAGTGGAAGTTTTAACTTGTGTGTTAGTTTTGTAGGAATCTTAGTTTTGTTTTAGAAAGTGTTATTTTTTAGGATTCTTTACTTTAGGAAGTTTGTTTTTGTTTCCATTTTTTTATTTTCCATTGGTTTGTAATTAATTTAATTTTGCAAAGTAGGAATAATGGTTGTATTTATTGTTTTTATTTAAACTCAGCTAGCTTTAATTTTTTTTTAGGGCAGGTTGTAAGTTGAAAAGACTTTAAAAAGATTAGTCCCTGAGAATCAGTCTAGTCTTACTAATTTTATTAATATATTGCGGCTTTGCACTTAGAGCTTGCGATCACTTATCATACATAGATTTTTATTTGATTAAAATTTCTTGAAATTTTGTTCAAGATGGAATGTTAATTTTATGTGGTATAATCTTTTATAAGTGGGCTCTAGTTAGGAGATTTTTCATATGACATGATTTTTAAAAATAATTTAAGTCACACCATTTTTAAATCATATGATTATATATATAGTGGGTCCAATTAGGGACTTTTTTTCTTCATTAGTTCAGTTTTAAATGGGCCTCTCTCCTTTAAATGTGAAACTAGGCCAAGCTCATGAAACAAATACCAACCATTTTGATCGGATTTGATTTACAATAAATGGGACACATGCCAACATAATGGAGCCCACCAATTCACTTGTGATGTGCCCATAAATATGATCGTGGATTAGGGCTTAATAAGTGTATTTTCCCCCCTTTTATTTAACCAAGAGAGAAAAGGAGGGAACACTGAAAACAAAGGAAATCTAAAAACCAAAGGAAAGAATCGGAAGGAAAGAGGAGGAGGAGGATGAGTGGCAGCAGCTGTTCAGATTTGTCTCTGTCATAGGTTCTGAGTCTTCTTCATCAACACACCCATGTCTGTGGAAGATATTTTTTGAATCCTTCTGCATTGTGGTGATAGACATCGTTCAAGATTTTAATCATGTGGAACGTTACTCAAAATCTTGGCGCGCTGGAGCATAAAAGGTTTCTTTTTCTTTTGTTAGTATGCCTGATGTGAATGTCTCTCTTGCCCGTACCCATAGAAAATCTTTTCTATGCATCTCTCCCCCAACCCATACCCATATCCCTCCTTTCCCACCTAGACCCACATCTCTCCCTATCTCTAGTCTCTTAATTATTTATCGGGTTCGAGTTGCGTTGAGAGGGTTAGATGGATGTGTGTGAAGCCATTTTAGAAGTTTAGATCATTGCATGCATGGTAGGGCCCATTGGATCGAAATGGGCTGGTCAAACCTTCTTGGGCCTTAAACCTAAGCCATTGGACCCTTGTGAGCCAAAAGCCCTTTCTCATAATTTCCTAAAACTTTTTAAAGAGAAGAAAGCCCTTTTCTGTAAATTCAATAAATCATCTCTTTAAACCTAAGTCACCTGCCCGGTCATTTCATTTCCTCATCCTTTCTCATTTGCCTCTCTTTTGCAACCACAACCTAACAATTCTTAGAGAAATCCACGGCTTGACCCAGGAGCAGGGATAGCACCATCATCATCATTTTTTTTCCTTCCCGTTTATCTGGTGTGACAGTGTTAGCAACTTTGGTAAGCATTAACTCCTAAGCCATCATATAGGTTCCTTCATCTCAATAGGGCATACATTAATAGATTAAGGGTGTGTGTATTCTGGTGAGATTGTAGGAGATTTTGACTAGAGGTTTGGATTCGGAGGGAGGACTTGTATTCTGATCTACCTTTGCTTCTCATATATGATTTTCAATATTGGCATCCTAAGGCAAGTGGATAACTATAAATAATGTTCACTTATTCAATTTATTGAAACATATTGGTTAAAATCTGATATAGATAGTTGATTTTGCTTGTTAATTCCAAATATGAAGTTCCGATTGTCTACGGATTGCTTTTAGAAGAAAACCCCAAAAAGGGAAGAAACTATGCGCACCTACGGCTAAGGCATAAGTTAGCCTATGCTTAGGTTACGACTCACTCTCCAGTGAGCCGGTTTAGGGAGATTGCTCTATGGCAAGCCTTATGGCTATGCCATAAGATAACTTATCGTTAAGCTATAAGGCCGGCCAGCTGAGCCGTAAGTTTAATTATGGCCAAGCCATAAAGCAATCACAGCTAAGTCTTAAGTGCCCAAAAACCTTAACTAATTTGGTAGTATGGTAGGCTTGAGTTGATGATCTTAAGTTAAAGGACTTAGCCGCATGAATTGCACTACAGGTAAGTGGCTTCTAAGGGGGTAAGAATCAACCCTTTATCATGTCCAATGGTTAATTAGCAAATGAATCGGTACATGAATTGGGTCTGAATATAGGATGAGTTCCATTCTCAATGAAAGTTAGCTAAATGTATCCATGGTAATTAGACTGGACTCTGAATGGGAATATGAGCTCTGGGATGCATCACATAATAGACACTAAAAGTAGCCCAATAGCATCGTGGGTTCATATTGTTGTTCTGAGGGAATGTTTGATCCTATGCGTAAACCTATCTGACTATGACTATTAGGTGGTGTAGTGCTTACCTTCAGTAAAATGGAAAATACCCCATAGCATAATATACTTTTAAATTATGCAACCTTATCACTTTAAATTGTTAATTGTATGGGTCTTGTGAGTTAAGGACTTCATGGCATGACTTTATTGGGCATCCGTATACACAATATATGTGTACATATATCTAACTGACTACAGTTAGAGGTGGACATACTTCATCGGGCTAGCGCGTACTATGTGATATAGTATACAATGTACTATTTATTATATGTGGTGGGGATACCCATGTTTGTATATTGTATTTGGATTGTGTTTGTGCATTCATTGCATATGCTTAGTATTCAATATATTTGTTTAAGATATAAACGTGATTTATCTTAGTTATCTAACATCGTTACTTGTAGTTTATCTCTTACGAGCTTATGTCAATTTGACTCTACTACTTTTGGTATCTAAGTCTCGATGCCGATGCCCAACTAGAGGGTCAGGAGATTCAGGAGATTCCGCTAGATGGCGGAGTTGCTGAGTTGAGTGCCGATAACATCATCTAAGATGTCTTAGTGTGGATATGTAATTCGAATTATTAGACTTATGTAATAAAACCATGTTTTACAGGCCATAATTGTAGGCATTGAATTCATTTGTTTTGAAATTAGAATTTTAATTGTTATGCTTTAGAGTACTTGACCATTGATTAAATGATTATTATGGATGGTTTATATGGTTTGAATGTGATGTTCAGCTGTGCAATATTTAGATTTTTAGTTTCCGTGTGTGTTTATGATTCCTTGATTAACAAGCATAGCCTCACGTAAGACTTCAATTTACTTTGTTGTAGAGGAATTCTTGATTTAGGTTGAGAAGATGTTTGACAACTTTTTCTGCACAAGGATGCAAAAAGTTAAGCTGGTTGCTTCAATATTTCGGGAAGTAGCTGACAGGTCGTAGACCACTGTCAAGGCAGCGTATGATGAGGTAGCCGAGGAAGTGACCTAGACTACTTTTCTTGATCAGTTTCGTGAGAAGTATGTAACTGAGCATATTTGTATACAAAAAAGATAGAATTTGACATGCTAAAACAAGAGAACTTATCTGTTTGTGAATATGAGCTATAGTTTACCCATCTTTTTCTCGCTTCGTACCAACACTTATTACTCCAAAAGGTGAGAGGATTCGATGACTTCCTGAAGGTCTACATTTTCTCCCCTTTTCATGTAAATTCTCTGATTTTGCTTACTTTGAATCAACTTGAGACCAGAAGGAGGGACTATGAATTTCTAAAACTTATAAATAGTTTGCATTCCC
Source organism: Sextonia rubra (assembly GCA_037013555.1). Taxonomy (NCBI): domain Eukaryota; kingdom Viridiplantae; phylum Streptophyta; class Magnoliopsida; order Laurales; family Lauraceae; genus Sextonia; species Sextonia rubra. Next base: position 76,682,654 of record JASUAD010000001.1, read on the forward strand.
GAGGCAGAGCACTAACCCATGTAAACAATAGGGAATTTAATGATGAACTGTAACTCTATGCCCATTCTTCCTTGTGTTTGAATGTGTCAATGTTGGACTTAATTCCTTTGCACTCATCATCATTTCATAGCAGAAGAAGGCTTTTGCTTGAATCAACTATGACAGTGTAAGATTCACTTATAATGTTTGGGAAATTTGTTATTAAATATATATTATATGTGTTTATTTGTATAATGACAGCGTGATCGTGGACGGGGAACGAGCCCTCTCGAACTAATTTATGGTTCACTACTTGGTTTAGTCAGAAAAAAAATGCTTGGGTGGATTCGACTTCATAGGAGTATACATTACTTATTGCTCCCTTCTCTATTTTTATATTAATTTTCTTATTTTACATATATTACTAAATTAAAAAATAATCATAATTGGTTTTTGAAAGTAGGAGAAGCTTCAGAGGCTACAGTCTCAGCTATCGAAGGAGGGCATTGCTCCCCTGACTGAGGATCAAAGGTTTGAGGCAATTCTCAGACCAAAGCGATCAAGATGTATATGTAGTCGTGGGGCTGGTCCAAAGTCCATGACATCTCTAAGTTAAGCACGATAGCAGGCACCTAGTATCGTTAGAAATGGAGAAAAGTGAGATAGACTTGCAAAAGGCATAGATGCATGCTGAGATGCACGTTGAGGTGCAAGCTGTACTCAAGTCTTAGTTCACCACCCTCCTCCAGTAGTTCAAAGAGTTAGGACAAATTCTAATCTAATGAATAACTACTGAAAGCCTAATGATCATGAGTTTTTTTATTTTATATGAGCTTTGTCTTTTTTATTTTTTCTTTTATGTTGAAGTAAACTTAACGTTTTCTACTCAAATATTTTTTATAACTTAATGCATTTAAATTTAAAGTTATGTTTCAATACGTGGTGGTGATGAAAATTTCATTTTTCTTATCTTATATAAGGAGGTTTATGAGAATCAAATAAATGAAAAGAAAAAAATTTGATAAATTAATATTATTTTCTTTTATTTTTAATTTAAACTTTTAGCAGCAATAACAAGTGGATAAAGCTATTATATGTAATACTTCTAGTGACAACTTGCAGTTACTACTAATAGTTCAACTTTTAGCTGTGATTACAAGTCACCAAGAAAATTGCCATAAATAATACTTCTTGTGGGGATTTGTTTTTGTCACTTAAGGTTTAATTTTTAGTTGCAGCAACAAGTCGTCACTAAAACTGCGAAGGGCTTGTTTGGTTTAGCTTGTTTGAAGTCAAATGTCCTTTTCTAAAGGTAACTTTAAAACAACTACTTCTTTATGGTTCCCTTGTAAGAGAAAGGTTTGTTTGGTTAGATCAACTTTTATACCAATTTTTTTAACCATAGAAGCAACACACGTTGTTTGGTTAGATATACCTTTTAGCATAATATAATCAAATAAAATATATATTCTTTTATAAAAAAAAGTAAATTAAAAGACACACAAGAGCTATGTAGGTAAACAAATTCTAGTTTATTTTCTCAGGTATATCGTCTTATAGTATGTAAAACACTTCGACACAAAGTAATTTTTAAAAAATAGAACTCCACAATGATTGTCAATTCAGTGCCTAATAGATGAGGATCGAGGACCACAACCCAAAATCTTAATGGGCTGAGCATACTGGTGCTATTACCAAGGATCCTATTCGCACTGAGTGAAACACGTCAAATTATTTCTTATATGGCCTTTCATGGGCTTCATGACCTAGACAGATTTCATACACGGTCAAGAAGATTGGGATGACCTCATCAGCTTAGGACCCCTACAAAGGGGATCTCACCAAGCATTATTGATGCTCTTTCCATCTCTTATAAACAGTGCTAATCACTTTCCTTTCATATGGTCACATGCCCATCGATCATAGCATTCACATGCTCTCGTATTTACAAATGGATGGCACAAGAATTTTCTCATGCATAGAGTTGACCAAATCACATCCTTGCTTTGCAACACAAACCTTATCATCGATTTTCCATATTCAAATGCATTATCATCAAACACCTATCAACCACTCTTCAATAAACTTGACTACAAATGCATTAACAAATCTCTTTATATGAAATTTCAAGCGAAAGAAGGGGGTGGAAGGGGTGTTGTTGAATGAGGAAGATGGGAAGGCCAGCAAAAAAGAAAGGTACAGGATAAAAGGAACATAGGATAAAAGGAACTAAATATAAATTGTTATGTTACCTTTCCGGTGGCTTCCCACATAAGCCAATATTGGCTTCTCAATGTGAAGTCATTTGAGTACTACTTCTTAAAGTTGCTTTAGGACTTTTACATTTTCATAAGCCTCTCTAGAATTTGATAACCAAACAAACTTTTATGCTTTTAAAAGCCAAAAGCTATAGAAGCACCTTTGTTAAGTCCAACGAAACACACCCTAAGTCTAATAATTTTAATGGCGACTTATAGTTGCAGCTAAAAGTTATACATTTAACTGCAACTAAAAGTTGCTACTAAAACTCTAATTTCATATGATTATGATGTTCTTTTAGCAGCAATTTTGCACTTCTAGTGCCAATTATTTTTAAAATTAACAGTGATAAATCTTATGACTAAAAATTAGACTTTTCGCAACAATGTTCTTGTCACGGCAAAAGCTTAGATTTTAGGTGCGATGTTTTAAAATTGCGGCCAAAACAATTAGTGACACTACTTTTAAAGACAACTTAGTGGCTGTATGGATTTAAATATGTTCTCTAAATTCATGGATCAGACAAAACTCTAGTTATAGTCAAAGTTATACTTCTTTGAAGAAGTTAAAGAGTTCTAGAAGAGCTAGAATGAAGATATTTGGATTAAAAATGTCATATCTCACAAACCATGCATCAAATAAAGGCAAATAACTTACCATTGGAAAGCTTGTTTCTAGTAGATATCTATAGGCTCCAAGATTAGATCAATGGGAGCTAAAATGACAAAGCTATGACCTTGGAAAGTTTTGAAAAATTGTGCTATCCAAAATTATAGAACTACCATTACGTGAATTTCTATTCCTATTCTAAGTGGGACTTTCTTGTTTTGTTCCAATTCCTATCCTAGTTGGATTACTATTATGAAGCATGAAATTGGAGCTATAAAAAGAGGTTTTCTCTTAACCCTAAGGCATCCATCTCCATATTCTGAGTTGAGATTTTACATTGGAGATTTATATCTTTTCTAGAACATTCATTAAAAGGCTGTGCTGAAGTTGTTGAGTTGTAGAGAATATTGTTCTACTCTCTTATCGAAGCTTTTCTTCTCTTTTATAGAAGGTTATTAGTCTTGAGTGGCTTCAAAGCATGTTGGATCAAGCGTGAAGAAGGCAAACGACGTGTGCTTCGATATAAAAAACTTCAGTCCTTTAGATTGTGTTCAATTGGACAAGGGTAGTAAGTATATCTTATAACCTCTCTTGCATAGTACTTGATTTGAGTTTGGACCAGTGTTAGGTTCTGTGGTTTTTTCCCGTTCAGGTTTTCTAGGTAAAAATCGAATCTCTATCTCTTGTGGTTGATTGCTTTTTAACTTAGATTAATTGTTTCTTATCTACATACAAAAAATCTATGTTAGGACCTTAACCTGTGTCAAGATTAAAATCCTTTAAGTGGTATCAGAGACTGTTCACATAAGCCCTTAGTGTGAGAACAAATCAAATTTCTAATATGGTGTTTACTAGCTTCGATTATCGAGGCCCCTATGTTGGATGGATCTAACTATGCCGATTGGAAAGTTAAAATGGTTGCTTTTCTTCAATCTTGTGATCTAGATGTTTGGTTAGCCATTGATACTATTTATATTCCTCCCACTATTGTGTATAATGGGAAAGTTGTAATTCCAAGATTCCAAAACCTACGGCCCAATGGACCAAAGAAGATAAACAGGCATTCATAGATAACAATAGGGCACTTAAGGCTATCTTTAATCGAGTTACACCCACAGAGTTCCATCAAATCTCTAAGTATAAGATTACCAAAGACGCATGGGATACCTTGGAGACTATTCATGAAGGCGCTAAAGGCGGGCTCTAGTCAAACGTTCAGGATAAAAGTTTGACCGAAGATATTTCTTGCATCCAGACTTCAATTGATGAGCAATTTACTTCTACGGATTCGTAGCAACAAGCATTACGTAGTAGCAATAAAAGAAAGACAATTCGATAGTTAAAGAACGAAAAGAATTTTGACCAACAAGATAACCTAGGTCAGAAGAAGGCTTAGATGATGAATAGGATTTGGGAAGAAGCATACTGCTTCTCCATGAAGACTTCCATCAAGTTAGCGACATTGAATAATGGGATCAGAAAGAAGTGTAAAACTGCAGAAAATTAGTTATCTCTCTCAAGTAAGAATTAGATGACACTCTTGCAAAGATACATCTCTTGAAAAATCAGAAGAATATTGCTATGGCTAATAATTTAACCAATGTATACAAAAAACATGAATTGTTGTCTGAGTAATTTGAGAAATCTACAAAAGAAGAAAACTTTGAAAACAGAGTTGCAAACATCTCAAGTTGAAAAATCTAATTTAATTGATAGAACAAGATGATCATGTTAGAACTAACAGCTTCAAAGGCATCATTGGATAAGATGAACACTGGCTCTAAGAAATTTGATAATATCTAGTGAAGTCAAAAGTTCCTGAGTGACAAACTAAGTCATGCCTATGTCAAAGATGCATCTACCTTAAAAACCAAAGGTAAATATGTATTTGTTAAAGTTCTACTTTAGCTTTCATGATACCCACTGCATATACAAAAATTTTGCTTCTACTTCAAAGAAGAATGTGTCACATCCTAAATTTACACACACATGTTACTATTATAGAATCAAAGGACACATTCGTCCTTATTATAATAAGCTGAGATGTTTACAAAAAAACAAGTAATGGAAGAAACAATTGCCTCCACCAAAGATTAAGATAAGAGTTGTCTGAGTCAGAAAGTCTGACTTATCTACCGAATTGGTACATACTGTGCTAAAAGATCCAAATTTGTAAGTGTGGACACCAAAATCTAAAAATCCCTAATCAGAAAGTTCAAGCTCTCACCCCCCGTGCTGAAGAAAAGATGATATTAAGGGCGAGTCACAATTGATAAGGAGCTACTGCTGAATCTTGATTGACAGATATCTTGCATCTTAACATCATTATTTTTGTCAATTATGGAACAAAAAGAGGGTGACTAAGAAATTTAGGGAGAGATAAATATTTGAAGATTTAGAGCTGCTGAAGATATAAAGTATTCAATTAGTAAGGTACAGTGTTGATAATATAGATATATATATTTTTACTACTCAATGTAATTTTGATTTTATTTTTGGATAGATTGAATGTATAAGGAGTTTTATCCATTAACTGCTAAAGAGGAAGATTGTAAGGATTTTAATGTGTTCGTTAAATTTATGGATTGGACAAAACACTAGTTCTAGTTAAAGTTGTATCTCTATTTATTTTAATTAAAGAGTCCTAGAAGAGTTGGAATGAATATATTTTGGATTAAACATGTCATATCTCACAAACTAAGGGTTAGATATGGGCAACTGACCTACTGTTGGAAAGTTCGTTTCAAGTAGATATCCGTAGGTTTTAAGATTGTATCAATCATAGCTAAAACAATAAAATTATTACTTCAAGAAATTTGCAGAAATTGTGCCATCCAAAATTACAAAACTACCATTGTGCGAATTTTTATTTCTATTCTAAGTGGGACTTTCTTCTTTTGTGATAATTTCTATCATTGTTAGATTACCATTATGAAGCACGAAAGTGGGGGTATAAAAAGGGGTTTTCTCTCAACCCTATGGCATCCATCTCCGTATTTTGAGTTGAAATTTCACATTAAAGATTCTTTTCTTCTTTAGAACATTCATTGAAAGGTTGTGCTAAAGTTATTGAGTTTTAGAGAATATTGTTTCTACTTTTTTGTGAAAGATTTTCTTCCCTCTTGTAGAAGGCTGTTCGTCTTGAGTGGCTTCAAAGCGAGTTGGATCAAGCATGAAAAGGCCAATGGCATATGCATCGATAAGAAAAACTTCAATGCTTTAAGTTATGCTCAACTAGACAAAGATAGTAAGTATATCTTGTAACCTCTCTTATATAGTACTTGATATGAGTTTTGATTGGAGTTAGGTTTTGTAGTTTTTTTCCGTTTGGGTTTTCCACGTAAAAGTTGTCTCTCTATCTCTTATGGTTGAATGCTTTTTAACTTAGATTAATTGGTTGTTTATCTACATATAAGAACCTTGTGTTGGGACCTTAACCTGTATCAAGGTTAGAATCATTCAGTGGCAACAGTAATATTGCTACTAAAGCTTTTAGTGATGACTTTGTTACGTTTATCCATGAAAAATTTCGCTGCTAAATGTCTAATTTCTTGTAGTCATTATTCGCTCTACCCCAATGAAAATCCTGGATCCAAATAACCCCATGCTTTTATATATGAACCATCTTATTATGACCCGGAAGAGGCCGGAACTACTCATGATCAAGACCATTAATTTGGCAAGACCATTAAGATGTGACTCTGCCTTTCCAAAGGCAATAGCAAACCAAACCATACCGACAGTCCAAATTCAACACCAAAAAACTTGAAAAGGGTCTACGGACTATGATGCCGTTTTAACTAAAACAGCCTCGTAGAACATCACCAACAAACGTATGCAGATTGACAGAAGATGATCCACCATTCTCTATTGCTCTTTTACAGACTTCTTGAAGTTCTCTTGCTCTTGTTCTCAGCTGTTTGCCTTCATCCTTTTCCATGTCCATCAATCTCTCCACGTTCCTCGCAATCTCCTCTCTTCCAACAATCTTTTCATGATTCTTCAGCTTTATACCGACCTTCCAGTCTTCCACTATCAGCTTGGCGTTGATGAATTGTTCTGCCGTTAAAGGAAAAGTCAACATGATTCTGCCTTCAAATACACATTCCATGGTAGAGTTCCAACCACAATGGGTCATGAAGCCCCCAACAGAGGAATGGCACAACACCTTCACTTGGTCACACCATGGCACCACAAGGCCCATCTCACCACTCAGACCTTGTAAGCGGGTCGCATCATTGCGTGCAACCCACAAGAATCGGACCCCACTAGCCTGCAACCCAATTGCTATTTCATCCATTTGTGCACTGGCAACAACTACATAGCTGCCCAAACACACATATAGGACTGAACCCATGGGTTGGGAGTCTAGCCAATTGAAGTAGTCAGCCTCGTGTGGGACCGTGGCCCTGTTTTGGGGTGTCATGTAAGCGATAGAAGGGCCCAGAGTGTAGACAGGAAGCGGAAGCTTTGCCTTTAAAATTTCAGTGACGTGGGTCTCTAGCTCGTGAATGGAAGCTACCAGTAGGCAATTTGCTTTGGCTGCCGAGGAGACAGCTCCATGGACTCGATTCCGCATATCGAGGTTGCCAAGGAAGGTGGCTACGACGTCTGCTAACCTTATAAAAGGGACTCCAGGAATACAGTCCACTCGTTCATCTCCCAATTCTGCCCAAAGATCAAGTCAGATAAACCGTATTAAATTGAAAGAAATAATACTTCAATCCAAAACCCAAATTAGCTGCCAGAGTAAAAAGAGGCAGCCAAAACTCTACTGGGAGAGCATCTGGATCATTGAGGAATGCCCAACTTAAATGGGTGGAACTCTACAATGGGGTTCATTTATAGAAAATCCGAATCACTCAAAATGAATGTGCTTCTAAGGTATTAGGTATGCAAAAATCTTACTCCAATAGCAATTGGTCCCATAACATAATTGACCATTTAATTAAAATTGTAATTATCACAAGCTTATGCATTTGATTAATCACTATTTTTTATTTTTATGAAACTATCTGTCTTTCCGTGGAACCAACAGCTATTATGGTAAAATTTGGAGATATTTCAAGCACTTGGAGGAGGGCTTTTTATTATTAGTTGTTTGGGTTTCCAATAGGAAGTCTCGCTAAGGAGTTTCGTTCCATCCTAAGATTTCACGTTTCATCAATCAAACAAGTGTTGCTTTGATTGGAATGAGATACTAAAACAAGGAGAAGAATTATTTTGAGTGGCTTGAATTTCTTTTGGTGACCCTAGTAATTTTACATTTGAACTGCTCTCACAAAGTTTTATAAAAATATATCGGGAAAATTTTTGGGGTATTTTCAAATTTTGAACTTTCTTTAAATATCATTGTAAAATCTGCATGGTATAAACTAGCTTTTAAATTAGTAGTCATAAATCGATAAGTATATCAACGTTTGCCACCCTACGATTTACGATTGACTCTGCCATTGAGCATTTGCTTGTGTCCTGAGTACAAGTAAATGGCCCTTTAAAATCTAAAAGCTTGCAACTTAGAGAGGCAAGTGATTTGTCTCCTTCCTATAGCTCAGCTGGTAAAAATGTGTGTGGGTGATGGTAACTGTTTTTGAGTCCCTTGTGTTGGTGAGAGAAAACAAGAAGAAAGTGGCATTATTAGAAAAAGAAAAAGAAAAAAAAAGCTTCACATGTGACAATAATGAAAGTTTTTCATAACCTTTTGCCAAGACAATATCTTTTGAAAAATAAGAATATATTTTATAGATGGATGCAGTGCCAGCATGATTAATCTCATAGAGGCCCTAATTTTGCTACATTCCCGACGTTTGTACTTCAATCCAAATCCAAATGACACTGACCTAGGATACGCATTGACAACCCTGTAGTTCTGGTTCGGTAAAGCCAAAAATGTTTTATTTTTTAATTTTTTTCTTACTGAAGGTATCCCTCGCTAGCCCAGTGATAAGTCCTAAAAATTACATCATTTCATGATCAAATTAGGAATTTTAAGTACTTATTTATTAGAAATCTCTTCATTTAGTTGGAATTCATTGTAAAATTCATTTTAGAATTTTCTTGCAAAAATTCATTTAAAAATCACAATTTTCCATAAAATCATAAAATTTTCCATTTTGGATTTAGAAGATTTTTTCAAATTCATAATTTTACATGAAATGATAAAATTTCTCATCATCATTAGTTAATTAAAGTTAAATCATGATTAATGATATGGATTGATGTTGTCATTTTATGTAAATTGGGCCTGCATTAGTACATTTGCAATTTTTATTCAAAATTATTAAATTAATTGAAACTTACTTTTATTTGTAGGTAAATTGAAAGGAAGGGACCCATGTCAAATCTTGAAGCCAAGGAATTAAATTTGAAGAAAAAAAAACTAAGAAAGAAATGAGAGTTGATCACCATGAGGACCCCACACTTGCACACATGCTTTGAACATTGCAACTAAGCCACTAAATGAGGTGCACTGCTAGCAAGGATCCATGGTTTCAATTCTTACAAAATTTTAGTCAATTGAAGATTTGCGAAGAGCACTGATGATGAGTAAAATCACATCCACGGTGGGGCCAATCTACATGGTGTAAAAAGAAAGCAATTTCTTATTAGGATTAGAAGTTTGACCAAAAAGGAAACCGCATGATCACCTTTGCATGAGAATCTCATTGTGGCTCACTTTAGCACTTAGCAAGGAAGAAGACAGCCACTCTTGTCACCATTCCAGTACACCAACAGTCCTAGATTCTCTCCATTATCCAATTCATCATGTCAAGTGCAACACCAACCCACTTTCCATTTTTGTTTAAAAACATCTCATCCATAGAAAGAAGCTGCCAACCGTCTCATGATCATACATTCCAAATAAAAGTTGTCCATCAATCCATGCCATCTTATGCTTCCTATTTGAAACTTAATGCCACTTGCTTTTTGTCTTTCATTCATATATATCTATATATATATATATATATATATGTAAACTCAATTCAAGGAGAAGACGTCAGCCAGCCACTACCCATTCCAAGTTCCACCAATTCATGCTAGTTTTTTTCCTCCATCTCTCTCTTGTACACCCAAGATCACTTCCCATCACCTCACTCTCATATGTCTATATATATCACAAACAGAAGGAGAGTTGTATGTCTACCACCTTCACCAATTCACACCTAGATCCATCTCCATCTATCCCTTTCCTCTCCATACCATCACAATCAAAAGTGGGGTTTGGCCAAACCCACTTTTGGATACACTCATCATCTTCTTCTTTCATTTAATCCTCCTTGGTGATACATGAAGAATAGAGTATGGATTGCGCGCGAAGTCCCCTCTTTTTCATGTCTTGATCTAGGGTAAGGATAGATTTTCTTTTTTTAGTTTTAATTATTTTGGGGGTATTATTGGGGGTATTAGTTCGTTTAATTTTAAATACACAATTAGTGAGGTCAAGGTGTTCTGCCTTGGATCGGCACCATGTGTTTGTGTGTTGTGACAGCATGCACTTGGTGCGGTGTTTTGTGGATTTTTATTAATTTTGCCAATACAGTATTTTAATTTCCAAAAATAAGAGGAACTAGAATTCTTTTTATTTATTTATTTTTATTATATCCGAATGTTTTATTTCTGATTTTTAATTTATTCCATGGTTATTTATTCTTTTACAATGGTGGTTTTATTTGGTTTATTGTTTTGCAATTTCTAGTTCTAGGATTATTTTAGTTTAGGATTTTTAGGTTAGATTTAATTTATAAAATTTTTTCAAATTTGAACTTGTAATTTAAATTTAAATTTCAGAAGTAGTAATAAGTATTTTTATAGATTTTATTAGGGTAGCTTTAGTTTTTTAATTAGGACAGGTTTTCGGCGAATACTAGCTTCCTGTGGATACGATCCTTGACTCACTGGGTAGAACTATATCAAGAATTTGCACTTGGGGTCCACGTCGATCACCCAGCCTTCAAAACTTTTGCCTCCAGCCCAGGGGTTACCGGACTCCAATGAGTAAGGACTAATCCTTGAGGGGTACATACATGGCTACACACATATTACCTAGATAATTCAAGAGATGGGAGTCCAACTCAAGACCTTAGGGAGTAAACCAAAGGCTCTAACCAACTGAGCTACAACCTTGATGGCAAAAATTATCAAAATCGCCCACTAAGAATTATGCTAATAGGAGTTTTCCTTAATTAATTAAGAAAATAGGAAAAATTAATGCTTCACCAAAGTAGGCATGAAGCAATTTGGACAAGATGATTTAGCCTACTATCTATCATATTTAAAAGGAAAATTATCAAATAAGACCCTAAGGTTTTACCTTATTTGAAAAATGATACAAGTTTTAAAACTTTTTAAATTAATTCCTAGGTTTTCAAAAAAGTTCTCAATTAAGGACATCTGTCTTTTTAAAGGTAATTCCTGGCGACTTTTTTTCTCAATTTTTTTAAAATACAAACTTATTAATCATTTAAAGTCATGATATGGTTTTAGCAATAGATACAGCCATTCACCGTAGTGATACTAATTCTCATTGATCATCATAAGGATGTTAGAAAAGGAAATGAAGATAATGTAAAGGAATTGAATGAGAAATTTATTTCAATAAATCATTATTTGCGTATTTTAAAAATTTTTAGGGAAAAATTATCAAAAAATAACTTTACATGGATGGATCTTCTTAATTGAGAACTTGAAAAACTTAAAGATTAATTTAAAAAGTTTTAAAACAACTAGTGTCCTTTTTGTCAATAAGGCAAAACTTTAGGGCTTTATTTGAAAATTTTCCTCGTTTAAAAACATTAACAAGAGAATGTACCCATTCACTACATAATAGGAGAATTTGTTGGGTTTTCTTTTTAAATAAAGAACCTACTTGAGTTGTTAGGTTGTCTAACCCATTTATAGACATTTTACCCATCCTAGACCAAAGGTAACAATATAAAAAAAGGGACACATTCTTGAAAATATTTCAAACACATGAGATTTTTCCAAATTAACCCACTAGAAGGTTGGAGTAGTTTAAAGGCTAGATTTTGTTAAGTTAACGAATTTGCATAGTCATGCATCATTTTACGATTGATTAGCGGTTTAATTGGGTGAATTGCATCACTATTCATCAAATTTCATCATTTCATGCATTTTCACCTAAGAACTTGAATTTTCATACTTTTCACATACTTTCTGCATTAATTTAAAATTTTACAATTTTTCTTCTAAGAGTTCTAAATGGAATAAACCTATGTCCCGATGGGTCCTCCTTCAATGTGGGCTCTTTAATACTTTACGAGTTTGCTTAGAATATACAAGAAAATGTGAACAGATCATATAGAGGTATACCATACAAGATTTTTGAAATATTGGCTTCATGAGGACCCCATATACATGCACATGTGCTTAGATGGTGAAATGGGGCTCTCACTCTGAAATTGTTAAAAGATTTTAAATTTGAATGAAGAAAAGAAAGCCAAAAGGAATTTGAAAATGGAAAGTAATCCCATTTTTCTTTAGACAGTATAGATTAAAATGATCATAACTCTCAAACCGAGTATCAAAATTAGACAATCTACTTACCATTGGAAAGTTTTTTTCGAGTAGATATCTATAGCATTTAAGATTACATTAATTGGAGTTGAAATGATAAAGTTATGGCCTTGGGAATTTGGCTTATATTTTTAGATGGAATTACAAAAAGATTAGAAATTTTCTCCATGTTACACACCATTAGGTAAGGTCTATCCCTTCTCAAGTGAAGAACATTGAAGATCAAGTGGAGACCACCGTCCTTGCTTGCATTATCTTAAATTATTTTCAAGATAACTCAAGAAGATTCAAAAAAATCCAAGATATTTTCAAGAAAAAAAAAAGCCACCTCATCACTAGATGCTCTCCTTCAAAGAATCTCTCAAAAGTCCAAAAGTCAAAAAAAGATTACTTAAAAGAGAAAGGAAGTTACAAGGCTACTGCAAAAAGGAGAAAATAAAGGAAACAAGAAAAGAAAGCCTACCTCATCAAAATATAGACTAGCTATAAAGTAGGATCTAGAGAGAGAAAAGATGGCATCACATGGCCTATTTAATCCAAGCCTTGGACATCCACGACTTCTCATCCCCTCTCCATGCTCTCTCTCTCTCCACTTCTCTCTCCTCTCTCTCCTTTCTCCCCTTTCTCTAGTTTAGAAAAAATAGAGAATTAATTTGGGTATTCTAGAGCCCTATTCTAAAAGCTAAGTTAAAAAAAAGTATTGAAAGCTTATAATCATCTTAAAGATTCAATGAAGTTCACATCTTTTTCAATGGAGGAGTAGATCACTTAATTAGAGTGTCAAATAAAGTTAAGTACATCTCACCATTCTTTTATGTGATTTAATTTAAATATTCTTGTCTCTTGTATGCGCTATTTAGAATAATAAATCTGCCTTCTATCTTAGACAGCCTATGGTATTTAATTTTTAATGAATAATGCTTTATTTATATATATATTTTCTGAATAAGTTATGCTTAGATTAAGTTCTTTGATAATTTGCTTAGATTAAGTTCTTTGATAATTTATCTTTGATTAATATAAGATATTTAGTTAGTTCATAATTTTATTAGGTGAAGGAGATTTTTGCCTTCAATAAATTGTAAAAAAAATGTGATTTGTGATAGACAAATTATCCAGATCAAAAACATTGATTTGTTTTTATCATATGGATTTTTGGAGATAGGTTTATTTTATTAGTTGCATAAAATGGTGGTGCAATTACTTAATGGATTGATGGCATTCTGATCTACATTTCATTTTTTATTTTCCTGTACTTTATAATTAGATTTTTTAAAGTTATTTTTATCTCTTTCATCTTTTTTACTTGATGTTATTTTTATCTCTTTCATCTTTTTTACTTGTTTCTAAAAAAATCAAATCTTAATTAAAAAGAAATTTTAAAAGAACTTCTTGTGAGTTCGACCTGTATTTTCTAATGTCTCAACAAGATAACTATATACTTGCAGTATTAAAAGATTGAATTAATTTTCACAACAGGTTTTTGGTGTTGTTGCCAAGGAGCTAAATTTGAAATGTTTTTTTAAATCTATTTTTTTAGGGATATTCATATTCATCATAAAGTTGCATCATTAGTTGTTCTTTCATTTAGTTTTGTTTCCTTAACTTTGTTTGCAATTACTAGTAGTTTTTCTTTTATTTTTTTTGAAAAATGAAATCCTGATTTTTCTAATTTCTTTAGTATTTTATTGAGTTTTTGGAATTATTAAAAAAATTTTAAATATATTTTTTTTGAAATTTTTTTTTAAATTCGAAAGTTAAAATGTCAGTCAAAAATTTTTTTTCTTTTTGATTTTTTTCCAGCAGTTTTTATTTTCTTTTAAGATCCTTTTTGATAATACATAAAAAACCTTTTTTTATTTGATTAGATTAGTTTGTGTTTTTCTTGGTTTGATTAGATTAGCTTTAGTTGAATTTAAAATTTGATTAGTTTAAATAACTTTACAATATTTTAGAATTTTGATTTTTTGAGGATAGATATTTTTATTTTTAGATCATTTGATTTTTTTTTCTTTTAGGATTTTCATTAATTTGGTAACTTAGAGTTTTTATATTTTTATCTCTTTGTTTTAGATTAGGATAAGAGTTCAATTTTTTTAAGATAGGAGTTTCATTCAAATTTGGAATTACTAACAAAATTGGTTTTTTTTATGTAGTTTCCATTGCGTGAAGAGATTTGATAAAAAAAACAGGAAACTGCGGTGATTGTGATAAAAAAAAAGTCTAATAACTTTGAATTGGTTGCAAAAATTGTTAAAAAAGAATATGAATTTACACAGGATAATATTTGCATAGATCCACTGTAAGATCTTCTATTCTTAACCCATGAATCTTTTTCTCTAAGAAGGCTTGGTTTATTTAAATTTTACAAACTAGACTGCGTGTGTGGCACAATTTAAATTAGACGCACACCCTTAGTTAAGGGCAACTCACACCAAAAAGATAAGGATTGGATTTCATCACCAGATCCTTACTCATTGAGGTTTAACAATCTCTCACGTTAGGATCCTAACCTTAACTAAAATCAAGTAGTAATGAGACCCTAGAATTCAAGCTTAGTAGGACGAAGATCACTGACGGTTGCACCAATTGCGCTCTTTGGCCAAAGTTCATGCCCAAGAATGTCTTTGCTCCGAGGCTGTGATAGCTTGACTGTTGGGTACTTGTACTTTAGCAGGTTCATCCCCCCCACTCTTTGATGGCTGCCAAGTCAACTAAGGTTTCATAGGACCGAATTGAAGGACCAAGTGTTTTTTTTAACCAGTTAGGAGCTGCTAGTATCTAGGTTAACCTTATTACCCTTTTTGTGCTCAATCGTTGTGCTTGACTGCTTGATTTGTGCATCATATTAAGATCAATAGGAATTTGTGTATAGATTAAGTTAACATTTTTTTAGGGTTGAACCCTATGCATGCAATTTAAACCTGAGAAGAAAAAATTATAAGAATGCAAAAACCATAGGTTAATCAAGATAGAGGCCGAGTTAGCCTCAATCATCAAAGGTGGTTCATCAATTTTTGAAGAAAATATTGTTGAAGGAGAATATGTGTATCCACCCTTGACTTTGAAAGATTACATGCACCCCACCAGGACAACTCAACCGTTCTATATCACTTTGCCTCACACCGATGCCACTTTTGAGCTAAATTGGCCCCTGTGTTTAGTAGGCTAGGCCAGGAAAATTCATATTAACATGTTAGGGAATTCGAGGACATTTGTGGGACCATGCATAAAAATCATATGATTGAAGATGCCCACAAACTTAAATTATTCCTTTTCTCTTTGAAAGAAAAGGAGAAGGCTTGGCTTTATGCCTTACAAGCCAGGTCAATCACCACATGGACCGTACTTGTCAAAGAATTTTACAAGAAATTTTATTCCAAACAGAAGACCGCTTTGATGAGCAGACAATCAATGGGTTTTATCAAATGGATGGGGAGACAGTCTACAGTTATCTAGAACAGTTTAAGGATCTCTTAATCCAATGTCCCCACCATGGATTTGAAAAGATCCGATTGGTCTAGATTGTGTATGAGGGCATGGATTACCCAACTAAGCAAATGGTGGAATCCTTTTGTGGTGAGAATTTTACACAGAAAATAGCGGATGAAGCATGGACAATTTTTGAAGAAACCACTGATAATACATTGTAGTGGGCCTTTGTTAAGAGGGAGGCCACCAAACCCTCCATTCCTGAGAAAGGGGGATGTTCAACATTGAATCCAAAATAGAGGCAGAGGCCAAAATGGCCTCACTGATGAGGAGGATAGAGGCCTTAGAGCTGAACCAAATGTCCACTCCAAACACTTTGGAGTCATTGAAGTATAATCAAGTCTTGAATGGTGGAATTGACCCAACAACTTTAGGTAAGATTGAATCTTTTGAAGAGGTGAACGAGCTTTATCAAAACACTTGTTTTTATAATTAGCAGAGGTATGACCTATACTCCAACACATACAATCCAGGTTGGAGGGACAATCCAAACTTTTCTTGGACCAAGGGTCCAACTCAGGGTGGCCCATCACTGGCCAATTAATTTTAGCCCATTCAATCTTAGGCCTATGCCTCACCCTATTTCTAAATGACCAATTTCAACCCTAGTCCTCTTAACCAAATGATAGATTCCTTGAAAAAGACCATGAACTCATGTCTCAAAGTATTGCTCAATTCCAACAGACCACCACTCAAATTTTAAATAACCATACTGAGACCCTTGAAAAATTGGAATATTAAATGGGCCAACTGGCTATTTCCATAAGTGTTAGAGACAAGGAAACCTTCCATAGTCAACCTAAACCTAATCCTTAGGGCCAAGTTGTTCATGATAACAAAGGAAAAGGCCCAGAGTAAGTCAAATTGATAATCACTCTTAGGTCGAGTACATAGGTTGATAATAAGGCAGAACTACCCAAGGAACCTAGGGGAAAATAAAGTAAGGATGCAGAAACTGAGGAACCAACTGTGAATGCTAAACCATTAGCTAGTGAGCACACTCCTAGGACTTACATTCCTAAGTCACCATACCCCTATAGACTAGGCCCAACAAAATCAATTGTCTAGTTGGATAAAATGCTAGAAGTATTCAAACAAGTGAGAATCAACATTCCATTACTTGATGCTATTCAACAAATTCCGACCTATGCAAAATTTCTAAAGGACCTTTGCAGCTTCAAAAGGACTACCAATGTGCCCAAGAAGGCTTTTTAGCTCAACAAGGTAGCTTGATCATTTCCTGTCGAACCCTGATCAAATACAACAACCCAAGGTGTCCTACCATTTCTTGCCAAAAAGAGGACCATCACATAGAGAAAGCTTTACTAGACTTGGGTGTAAGTATGAACCTTTTTCCGTACTCAGTTTATAAAGAATTAGGTTTCAGGGAGTTAAAAAAAACACGTGACCTAACAATTGGCTGATGCATCGATTCGATACCGCAAGGGGGCAGTTGAAGACATTCTGATCAAAGTCTGAGACTTTGTGTTTCCTGTCGATTTTGTTGACTTGGATACAAAACACACTTCTAGGGCGGAACCTAAAATTCCAGTGATGTTAGGGAGACCATTCCTAACCACCTCAAATGCTTTAATCAATTGTAGGAATGGAGTGGTGCAAATCTCATTTGGGATCATGACTGTTCAATTGAACATTTTTAATATCAGTAGGCGACCTCCTAATGAGAATGAAGGGGTTTTGAAGTCAGTTATATTCATGAATTGGTGGAAAATCACTTACCTCATTTGAACTTTAAGATCCACTAGAGGCTTGTCTGGTTCATTTTGAAAGTGATTTTCACAGATGGACACATTGAGGAGGTTAATGTTCTGTTAGACTCAACCCCAGTCATGGACTATACCAGGTGGCAATCAAAGTTTGAAATTTTAATTCCAACTGCTTCCCCACCTGTCCCATTTATTATAGAGTCCCCTAAGCTAGAACTCAAGTAGCTGCCAGATACCTTGAAATATGTATTTTTAGGCCCTCTAGAAACCTTTCCAATGATCATAGCTTCAAACTTGGACCCTATCCAAGATGAATAACTCGTAAAAATTCTAGATGAACACAATGAAGGTGTAGTGGGTAATTTGTGTAAATTACAACTCAATGAGTTGGAAGAACTTAGGAATGATGCCTATGAGAATGCCAAGATTTACAAGGAAATGATGAAGCTGCACGATAATAAGTCAATTTTGAAAAAATCATTTGAACCAAAGATGAAAGTCTTTTTGTATAACTCCCAATTACATCTGTTTCCAAGGAAGTTAAGAACTTGGAGGATTGGTCTATTCATTGTCAGGACTGTTTACTTTCATGGTGCTATGGAAATTGAAAACCCCAAAATGGGGATGCTTTCAAAGTCAATGGTCAATGGTTGAAACCATTTCTTGAGCTAAAAGACAAACACATTGAGGAGATCCTTCTTCAGGATCCCATTTATCCAGAGTAATCCTGATAATTATCATCACATTAACCCTATTGCATTTTGCATTCATAACATTGAGGACAATGTTAGGTTTAGGTTGGGGGGTGCGTGTTACTCAATTGCTTGTTTTTCAAAAGCTTTTCAAAAGGAAAAAAAAAGGAGTCTTTGGTCTTGCTGAAGACGTTAAACTTAGCTTGTTGGGAGGCAACCCAATGGTTTCTAGGTACGTTCAGTGTATTTGGTTTGTATCAAAGCTTAATGTTCCTTCTGATATCAAGATCATCATTGTGATGAAAATAAGGGAGGCCTTCGAGTAGGAAATGAAGGCAAAAAAATAATTTCTATTCAATGGTGAAACCCTCTATGCCATTAAACGTAAAGCCAAGAGGATTAGTTGTTGCTATGGTTGTTTGAGATTTACTTGTAACTCATTTTTTTAGGGAAAATGGAAAAAGATGCAATGGATTAGTCTGGTAGTCATCAAGTATAGAAAGAAGAAAACTACTGATTTGGACACAGATGAGTAAGACCAAAGAAATTTGGTATGAGACGGATTACATTGGTAGGGACTATACTTGATGAGGCAAGATGAAACATAGCCACTTGTTTGGGAATTTGACGTTAAAAGACCTCTATGCCGATTCGGGGTGGACCAGTTTAGGTTGCATTTTTTTTATGTCTTAGGTTACTTTATTTCTTCTTCTAAAAAAGAAAAAGTGAGAGAGTTTTCAGGAAAATGGAAATTTTCAAATGAATTGAAGCATATTGAAAATATATAAGGAATCTAAAATTTTCAAGCTTTTGGAAGGAAGTAAAAAGATTGTCCATTTTTTCTTAATGACAAAGCCTATCAGAGGATTACTTAAACTTGTTCCCATTATATACATTGTACATTTCCTGAAGTTTGGATAAGAAGCTAAAATGAATGCTTTTAGAATTTTTTCAAAGGATTCGATGATAACCCGAGATTTAGTTTATTAATATTTTTCTCTCATGTTTCCTTAAACTAAATTAATTTGGGTGAATTGTAAACGACTACCATTTGTTTGGGGATAGAAGTGCTTCTCCTCATTCTCTTGTTAAAAAAATAAAGGTGTTATTACTAAGTAAGTAGTAAGTGAGAAGAATAATGTCTTGTGATTAGTTTGGGTTCATAGCCTTTTTAACCCAAGCTAGTAAGCTCTTAGGGATATGTTCATACTTAGTGTCCTAAAGCCATCTAGTTTGGGAGTCATTGGCCTAACTCTTGTTACATAGGTTAATTAAAAAGCTTAAGGGACCTAAGTATTGCACGTCACTTGTGATTAAAAAGGTGTATGTGTTCAAAGAAAAAAAAAACGAAAAGAAGAATGGAGAAGTTTTCTAGCTTTTAATAGCAATGTGAAGCAATCACAACAGCGTTGAGAGGAAGAAATTTATTTTGGTTAAATTCTTGGGGGAATCGAAGGTTTAAAGGAAAATTTTATTTGAGTAGCATTTGTGTGAAATATTCGGAATTGATAGTGATGTATACATTTTTTACTGTGCACACAAGTCTTGTTATGAATTTAAGAAAGTTTTTGAAAATAGAATAGTGGACCGTATTTTGAAAAGTTCGAATTCTCGATCATTCTGGATTTCGAAAGTATTTGATAGAAGTGGAATTTTTTTTTTGAGAAATTTCTTTCACCTTTGTTACTTTTGAAAAAAAATTTTGTGGGTATATTCACTACAAACTCTCACAAGGCACAGCTCGTCCTCTAGGTGGAACTTAGGTGTTTAAATGCTTGTTGCATATGCTAAATGTAATCGAAAATACCAGTGAAAGTGGTTTTGTTTTCGTTTTTACTTGTTTTCTTAAAGTAGGTTAAAGAACTTCAAACTTTTAATTCGTAACTTTTGCTAAGGAATTACTAAAATGCTGGTTGGGGTGTGTATTAAGTTCATGAATTTGCATATTTATGCATCATTTTATGATTGATTAGGGGTTCAATTAGGTGAATTGCATCGCTATTAATCAAATTTCATCATTTCATATATTTTCACCTAAGAACTAGAATTTTCATATTTTTTACATACTTTTTGGATTAATTTAAAATTTTACAATTTTCTCTGAAGAGTTTTAACTGGAGTAAAACTCTGTCCAAATGGGTCCTGCTTCAATGGTGGCTCTTCAATATTTTAAGGGTTTGGTTAAAATGTGAAGGAAAATGTGAGCAGATCATGTGGGGGCACACTATGCAAGGAAATTTGAAAGATTGGCTTCATGAGGACCTCACACGCATGTGCACACATGCTTGGAAGGTCAAATGGAAGTCCCACTCTCAAATTGTTGAAAGAATTCAAATTTGAATCAAGAAAATAAAGCCAAGGTTTAGGAATTCAAAAATAAAAAGAAATTTCATTTTTCTTTGGATAACATAGATTAAATGGTTATAACTCTCAAGCTGAGAATCAGAATTGGAGAATCTACCATGGAAAATTCTTTTTGAGTTGATGTCCGTAGGATCTAAGATTGCATCAATCGGAGCTGAAATGACAATGCTATGACCTCGAGAAGTTGGTTGTATATTTTTGGACAAGATTGCAAAAAAATTAAAAATTTTCTCCATGTTACACACCTTTGAGTAGGGTCCATCTCTCTTCAACTAAAGCACATTTAAGATCATGTGGGGACCAGCATCCTTACTTGCATTATCTTAAATTATTTTCAAGATAACTCAAGAAGATTCAAGAAAATTCAAGATATTTAAAAAAAAAGAATGCACCTCATCATTAGATGCTCTTTTTCCAAAAATCTCTCAAAAGTCCAAAAGTCAAAAAAGATTCCTTAAAAGAGGAAGGAGTTATAAGGCTATTACAAAAAGGGAAAATAAAGGAAATAGGAAAAAAAAGCCTACCTCACCAAAATATAGGCTAGCTATAAAGTACGACCTACAAAGAGAAAAAATGACATCACATGCCCTATTTAAGCCAAGCCGTGGACATCTAAGACTTCTCATCCCTTCTCCATGCTCTCTCTCCCCACTTCTCTCTCCTCTCTCTCTTTTTTCCTCTTCTCTCTCTAGTTTAGAAAAGATAGAGAATTAATTTGGATATTTTGGAACTCTATTCCAGAAGCTAAGCTAGAAAAGAGTATTAGGAGCTTGTAATCATTTGAAGATTCAATGAAGTTTACATTTTTTTCAATGGAAGAGTAGATCACTTCATTAGAGTGTCGGATAAAGTTAAGCACATTTCACCATTCTTTTATGTGATTTAATTTAAATATTTTTTATTCTTACATGCTTAATTAGAATAATAAATCTGCTTTTTGTCTTAGACAACCTATGCTGTGTAATTTTTAATGAACAATGCTTTATTCATATATATTTTCTTAATAGGTTATGCTTAGATTAAATGCTTTGATGATCTATCTTTGATTAATATATGATATTTAGTTTGTTTATAATTTTATTAGGTGAAGGAGATTTTTGCCATAAATAAATTGTAAAAAAAAATTGTACTTTGTGATAGAGAAATTATTTAGATCAGAAACATTGATTTGTTTTTAATCTAAAGGTTTTTTGGAGATAAATCTATTTTATTGGTTGTATAGAATGGTGATGTGATTACTTAATGAATTCATGACATTCTATTTTATTTTCTTGCAGTTTACAATTAGATTTTTCAAGTTATTTTTATCTCTTTCATCTTTTTTTATTATTTTTTAAAAAAATCAAATGTTAATTAAAAAGAGATTTCAAAAGTGCTCCCTATGAGTTTGACTTGTATTTGCCATTGTCTTAACAAGAGAACTAAGCACTTGCAATATTAAAATATGAAATTAATTTCACAACAGATTTGCGCCCCACTAACACCCAAAGAAAAAAAAAAGGCCCCATTATAGTTATTGAAGCCAATTGCCAACTGAATCCTTTAAAATTCCAAAAGAAAGCCAACTGTAATCCTTTTATTTCTCTTAAAAAATGAGGCCTCCTAATATTCTTACATTCCAAAACATTTAGATCCTTTTTATTTATCCCCAAAAACGAGGCCTCCTAATATTTTTACATTCCAAAATGTTGAGGCTTTCTAATCTTTTATAACCCTTTGTACGATTCTCTCTTAAACTCTCTTGTTCTCTTGTATTTTATATGCACCTTTTCTTTCTCTATTTCTCTCTTCCCTCATGTTTTCAGCACGATTGCATAAAAATAACTCTACCTACAAAGAAATCCTTTCCTCAAAACAAGAACAACTCAACTAGCTTGAAGAATAATTAGAAGAGGAGAAGAGAAAAATCATATCTTTTTGAGGTAATTGCTTCCTCAAACCTAATCTTTCATGTGATAAATAATTAAATGACAACTGACCACCTAATTTTACTTGTTCAAGCACAACTGTGTGATCACAGCCAATCATCTGCCATCATGCATCAACAATTTTTTAATTTTTTAATGGGCTGATTAAATTTTAGAGATTTACTTATCACTTCAAATAGAAAAGGCGTCATTTAAAATTGTTGCTTTATGCCTTAAATTATTTTAGTATGACATATTGCTAACGTTACATACCACTGCCAAAATAGAAAAATAATTCGCTTTTAATTAAGACAAACTATAACAATTTAAGCGTACCAGATGTGTCAATCGGAAGGTGACCATTTGAGAGGAGCAGATCAAGATTCCCGATGACGGAAAACGCAGACGCGGCCATTGGCCAAAAAGATGCCACCGGAATATTCCGTCGGTTCCCAAATTCCGGTGCCCATGACAGAAAGGTGTCAGCTACAATGAAGCCAACGGGCGGCTCAAGCTGATCTAGCAGGTCCTCAAATGGGCCCTCCATCTTGCTTTGAACGGCTGCGAAGAAGCCAGGCATGTCAGCCCCGCGAACCAACTCAGAGGGGATGACGTTCGGGATTGATCGAAGCCGTAGGTTAGGAGGCGCAGCCGGCGAGCCGATCAAGCCGAGCCACTCCTCAGTGATTACGAAGGTGATGAGGAGACCACGGTTTGATGATGCTAGGAGCCTGGAAACGTTCATGATAGCATTGATATGGCCGCGGCTTGGGTGAGGGATGACAACCACGTGGCATCTGGCATTTCTCTCCGAATCCATGTCTGGGGTTCTGGCTATGCGGGTGATCGGATCTTCGGCTCCTCTCAGAACGTGAGAAGTTATAAGACTGTAACATAGGAATGGTGGTTTTAACTCTTTTAACGGGGGGCAGTGCAGTGGGAGATTTGTGATGGTTTGCTACATCCAATCTGAACCTTCCACTTCCTCTCACCCAAAATGGCCGCTGAGGTGATACTGCTGTCGCACAATCATTCTGGACCACCCCTTGTTTGCCCCTGCAATTTATAAAAAGAAAAAAACATTATCAGGCTTTTAGAACGTGTCCAGTCTCAGTGAGTGTCACATACGTGTACTCACTTTTAGGCAAAGTGTGGTGAAGTAGACACAAATTAAAATCAACTACTCTACCATTCTCTCTATCGCTCTCACCCTTTTTTACCTCACCATATACTTAATTTCACTTTTATAATGAGAAGTGTTCATTTTTACGTCACCACATACTTAATTTCACTTTTATAATGAGATGTGATATTTACTTTACTTTCATTTTACCACATCAACAGTAGATGGTCCAACATGGCATGACCCTGGAAGTCGTGCCGTCACACGACACGACACAATCTATGCCTAATGGTTAAAAAGATTCGTCTCCAACTGTCCAAAACTGGCTATGGCATATTTTAATAATTTAAAAGACCCCACCCCACAACAAATAAAAAAAAACAATGGAAGGAAAAAAAAAGGGGAAAAAAAGGTCAAATTGGGGGTTTTGTGTCATTTCAATGATTTTGACAATTTTACCAGCCTCAGTTGCCTAAAGAAAAAGAAAAATCTTATTTAAAACTCATGTAAAATATTTAAAAAAAGAAATAAATCATCTAAAATAAATGAAATAATATCAAGTTCATTTCTTAAAAAGAAAGAACCTTGCCAAAAGATCTCTCAGAAGATTTCTATCCAAAATTCCTGCTCCTATAAGAAACTAAACGTAGTGAAAAGGATATACAAGGTCTCGGTAGGAAAATTAATCCAGCAATTTTGAATTCAACGTAGCCAATGGTAGTGCAGGTAGTTTGGCTATTTTCTGGAGTGAAGATCGAGACTTAAATATTTTAGAAATAGATTATAGTATTATTGATAAAAATAAACTTGGCTTGGAATGTTATGCTACCTTTATTCAAGGTCCACCTTATCCTTCAGAAAAAAATTTTTTTTTTGGAATCAAATGTTTTGTATTGATAAAATATATATAGTTGGGCCATGGATGATTGCAGTAGATTTTAATGAAATTCTTGATCAAGATGAAAATGGGGCGGTATGAAATTTAGTCCTGAAAAAAGTAGTTTATTTATACTTTCATGGATAGTTGTAGATTGTTTGACCTAGAATGCAATGGTCCCTCCTTCACTTGGTCTAATAAAAGAAAAGGATTAGCTCAAGTAAAGGAAAGACTGGACAAAGCTATTGGGAACATTGAGTGGAGAACTAAATTCCCTGAAGGGTAATTTTATACCTTAACAACAGGTGGATCCGATGATTCCCCAATTTTATTTATAGGGAATCCGGGTAAAGAGAAACTTAATTAAACGCCCATTTAGATTCCACAATATGTGGTTTATAGTGGGTGTTCATGGGTTGGGCCAACCTTGCCCAACTCAGGCCCAGTTTAGGCCGGGTTTGGGCTTCATGTTTTAATTTCAGGCTAGGCTGGACTTGACTTTTCGGTCCAATTAATAAATGGGCTGGGCTTGGATCTATTAGTAAATAGCCTAAAGCCTTGCCTGGCCAAAATAAGCTTCTAAACTTCTCATGTGACAATAATGATGCTAAGATTGTTCAAACGTTTATAAAGGAGAACATGTTTTCTCGATTTGTAGCCGCACATAATATCATAAGTGATGGGGGCTTGCATTTTTTGTAACCGCACTTTTGAGGCCCCTAATGAAACAATATGGGATAACCCATAGAGTGCCCACCCCTTATCACCTGCAAACTAGTGGGCAAGTGGAGGTGTCAAATCGTAAAATCAAGAGAATAAAAGAAACAATGATAAACCCTAATCACAAAGAATGGCCCACCTGACTGAACAATGCATTAGAGGCTTACCAGACTACTTATAAAGCTCCAATTGGAATGTCTCCCTATTGGCTGATTTATAGGAAAACTTGTCAACTTTTAGTGAAAGAGCACAAAGCTTATTGGTGGTCATCAATCTCAAGTGCAAGGTTGCGACGTAATAATAATTTGGTGAGACTAGGTCAATCAATAAGGAGCAATGTACCATTAATTCTCAACTTGTGCATGTCCTAAAGAAAAATCTAACGCTAACCTAAATAAACCATATATGTGCTTCATCCTACTTTCCAAAAGTTAAAATTAAACATCTACAAACTTGAATTAAAAGAAACTTCCTAATCTAGAAAACTCTAAAACTAAAAAGAGCTCAAGTTGCTACAAAACAAAACACAAATTAGAACTATCAATTAGAAACAATCTAAAATTAGAAGCTTACTAAAATTAAAACTAAACACATGTAAGAAACAATTAAACATTCTAAACTTAGAAACACAATGTTAGAGACAAATCATAGCTAGAAAAAGAAAACTTTCTAAAATTAGAGTGAAATTAAATTAGAAACTTTTGTAAACTAGATACCTACTTACATTAGAAACTAGTTAGACATCTAAGTTAGAGTAAACACTTCCTTAAGTTAGAACATGAATTAGACTAGAATTCTAATGTTAGAAACTTTCAAACTCAAAAGACTTTCAAATCAAATCAAACTTGAAAGTGACTAAATTTAGAAAGTTAGCAAAGTTAGAGACCTACTAAGTTTAGAAAAACTTTTAAGTTTGAAATCTCCTCTTGAAACACAATTAGAAAGATTATAAAATTCAAAACTAATCAAGATTAGTAACAAACTAAAATTAGAAACAATCCTTAGCTAGGCAATGTTAGAAACTAGATTATGCAGAAAATTGAAAAATATGCAAGTTTCCTATATTAACATTGTTCCTCCACTAAATTAGCATGCAATGGACATTTCGAAAGATAAATCCAGATCTGGAACTCTACTTTCTAAATCCTAATATGATGCAAGAATAATGAATAATGCAGAAAAAATTAATACTTTAGATAATGCATGCAAGACCATACTTCAACCAAAAATAAAAAGCATGAAAGACTAGAAACTAGTATGCCTAGTATGCATGAAAAACTAATTTAAGGTGTATGCATGATCAAATCTGAACATAAAATCTTTTATTTCTGAAATATAAATCTAAGAATGCGTTAAATGAGATTAGGAACTCAGAAATAGAAAGATAAAATAAAACCACAAAAAATAATGCAAAAGATGCATGAATGCATGGACTTCCTACACTAGGTGTGTTATGTGTATGAATTATGCACATTTTTTTTTAATCTAGTTTCAGAAATTAATCCCCATTAAAACTCACATTCATAAGTAGAGAATTTTGATTTTTTAATGTAAGAATTAATTTCTGAAATTAAATCGAACATTGAACCCTAATATGCAACTAGAATTAGAAACTAGCTAGTAATGCATGAAATACAAATTTCAACAAAAATGCAAACTAATGAAAACATGATTAAAAGAATCAACAAAATAAAAATAAAGTTCTGGAATTTATATAACAACAAAATTTAAAAGTCAGCAAAACAAGAATTTAATGGTTGATGTTACGTAAAAGTAAAGGTTGGTAGTGTAAGAAAAGTAAACAGTGGTGAATTTGTAACTTTTCCAATTTTCTTGCACAATTCGGGCTTAAGATCATTAGAAATACAAGCCTAAGGTCATGCTCTTTATCTTGGGTCATCAATCCAAGTGAGATATACTAAACTAACATGCAAGGAGCATGGGGTTTCAAGGTAGGCCTTAGACCATCATATGGCTTAAAATTCTCTTAACTCTAACTTGCATTGTCTCCCATTTATACAATGAACTCAAGGAACAAAGCATACGTTGGAGGCTACGAAACTAGGTTATAGCAGTGAGATATCCAGCCCTTTACTAACCTTACCACATTGCAATTTATTATTATTATTTTTTTATTTTGAAGCAGTAACAAAATTTCATTAAGGACAAAGGAATGCAAAGCACAGAGATATAAGATGAGAAAGGAGAATGCGTAAGAGAGATGCACCAATTTGAACTTCAATTACAATATACTCACCCAAGGAATCTACCTATCAATCCCTTCATTAGGTAACACATCCGCCATAAAGCTGGCGGATCTAATCTCATGGTGGAAAGTAATGTTAATGTTAGTGGATAACTCCAGAATTTTATTAAAAAGAAATGGAAACTTCCATGGATTAGCCTTCTTATTAGACACCCAACCAACCACTTTGAATGAATTATACAAAAGAATAAATTAACCCAACCACCCACATTGCACATTAATTAACCTTTTTGAAAAAGCTCATATAACTAGTACCAAAACACTGCAAGAAGTAGAAAAGAAAATAGAAAATAATAAATTTTACTAACTTGTAAATCCTTTACAAATGATGAATTTAAATAAAAACAACTTATACATTAGGGTGGAGAGAAGCTTTCTAGTTGAAGACCAAGGTTGATGGTGTGGTTTAGGTAAAGCTTCCTTGATGAGCTACAATGGAGAGAAGAAGATGAGGGAAAAAGATGGTGTAGAATTTAGCTAGAGAGAGGGGACTTCCTCCATCAAGACGACGTCCACTAGTTTTTATGGTTCAATTGTTTCCTCTTTTGTTCCTTATTTCTTGATAGCAGCAATCTCTATTGGTAAGTTTTCCTTCTTGGTATCCAAATTAGCAAAGAATTACGAAGTGTTTGAGAGATCTTTGCCTTCTAATCTTGTCAAAAGTTCTCCTTACACCCACTTTCTAATTATAGATTTCATGCAAATCAACTTGGATTGTATGTCCTCACTTTTGATGAAAATTTAATCTTCATGATAGGCCTTAAATGGATCTTCAGTTCTCTCAAATTGGAATTGAGTGGACCACAGAAAAATGGCTGGCCATGGGATGCATATGTGGGTTTGGACGCCCAAGACTTTCTTGATTTTCTCCACAAATCTCTCTTTCGCAATGCTTTCCTCCTTTCTTGCAATATCTTCTTTCTTGCTTTGGAATTTTGAGATAATTAAAGAGATAATCATCTTTGAAGTTAGTTGGAAATAATTGAACTAAAAGTCCAAGAGATATGGGATGTCCAAGTTTGTGCTTGCCCTCCTTCCAAATTTGCAAAATCTCTTCCTTCTTAATTTGCAGACTCTTTCTTTTCTAGGATCCAAGGCATATTCCTCAAGATTTCTTTGAATTAACAAAGAGGATGATTTGAATTTTTGTGCAAGAGTAGTGGACCCCCCTTGGCCATCCCATACATGCGTGAGTATGCACATATATGTGTGTGTGGGTCCTCATGAAGCTCAATTTTCTTCATTCTTCAATTTTTCATTCTTCTCTTTCTTTCTTTCTTTGATTTCTTCAAACTTCTTTTTTTTTCTTCAATTCTTACTTGTGGGACCCTTCTCTTCTATTTCCTACAAGAAAAAGTGACATTTTATGTGAAATGATATTTTAACCTCTAAAGTCACAAATGCATAAATATGAGCCCATCTCACATAAAATGATATCATAAAATCACATCATTGAACATCTTTTGACTTTAATTAACTCATGGTGATGAAAAATACTATCATTTCATTTGAAACATGAATTTGCAAAAGCTTTCTAAAAATAGAGCTCCAAAAATAGCAAGTACCATGAATTTATGCAAAAGATGTGATTTTTGAATAATTTATGCATGAAAACACTATAATGAAGTTCAAGAGCATAAAAAATGACTTCTAACTAAACAAGGCTCTTTTGAATTGATAATTCCTTATGCCAACAAAAAATATTCAAGACATAATACATTTTTATGGACTTATCAATTGGGCCATTAAACAATTCAACTTTGATATGGACAAAGCTAAATCTAAGAGCAAACTTTAGTTGAATGAATTGGAAAAGTTGCATAGGAAAGCTTATGTGGATTCTAGAACTTAAAAAGAGAGGACAAGGGTCTTTCATGATAAAAACATCCTCAAGAAAACATTTTATCTTGAGCCAAAAGTCCTCCTATATAATACTAGGCTTCTCTTGTTCCTTGAGAAACTAAATTCACGTTGGTTGGACCGTACATCATAAAGTAAGTGTTTTCATAAAGTGCTATGGAAGTGAGATCCCAAGGATGGTTAGACTTTCAAAGTAAATGGCCAGTGATTGAA
The DNA here is from genome assembly GCA_037013555.1 of Sextonia rubra. Lineage (NCBI taxonomy): Eukaryota > Viridiplantae > Streptophyta > Magnoliopsida > Laurales > Lauraceae > Sextonia > Sextonia rubra. The sequence continues at coordinate 76,712,276 of JASUAD010000001.1, forward strand.
GCCATTCTTAGAGATCACATTACCAGATGATGAAGAAATTCCTTTGATCGATCCTATTTACCAAGATTGATGGGCCCTCGATATGAATGAGGCCCACTACCTTTAGACATTCTGTATATTGTTAGTTTGGGTGTTCTTTTTGTTATTTTTTATTTTGTCTAATCTTAGACAGGGAGCAAATTAGATCATATCTTCAAGTGAAATTTTCCCCTTACCCTCCTATTATTTCCTTGCCTCATGTTAGTTATTTCATTTTTGCCCTGCATTCATAACATCAATGACAACATTTATCTTATGTTGGGGGGTGGGAACAAGAATGCTTGTTCATTTTTAGAAAGAGTTTTTCAATTTTTCTTTCTATTTCTAGATTTTAGGAATTTTTGGTTTTAGGATCTTTTTGCCGAGATGTTTTCTTTTTCAGAAAGAAAGAATTTGAAAGAATTACGATAATCCAAAGATCTATTAAATTTTAGAATTTTCAAATTTTGAGATAAAGAATTGAGTTTGGTTGACAGCTTTAGGATAGAAAATTTTTTTGTAAAACTATTAAATTTTTGGAAAATTCACACACAAGCTACTATGTGTTTTTAAAGTTGGGAATTTTATATTTTTAGTAGTTTTTTTTAGAGTTGCCTAAAATAGGATATGAAGCCAAAACCTAATGGACTTGAGCTTTCCTAATTCTTTTGGATGGTATGAAAGGCCGCTAAAACTAGAATGAATTAATTTGGCCAAATTTAAAAGAGTTGCATATTGTTGGGGACCGTCAAAAAAGAAAAAAGAAAGAGCCAAAAAGGCTAGAAAGAAAAAGATGCCAAGAAAATGGCTAAATGAAAGAGAGAGAGAGAGAGAGAGAGAGAGAGAGAGAGAGAGAGAGTGTGTGTGTGTGTGTGTGTGTGTAAGCAGGAAATTGTGATGAATGCAAGGATTCAAGTCAATATTTCACATAACCAAACACAAAGAAAAATGAGAATAAAACTATTGATCATCATTAAATTCCCCATAGTTATATGGGTTCAATGTTCTAAACTCAGGGATGTAGACTGTTTATAGGTTTGAAAAATTACAATCCTTCACTCTTGTCACATATGTGACCCAAACTAAGTTAAAATGATTAAAGAAAAAAATTTGAGTTACATGAAGAACATGGAAAAAGGTACAGAAAACAAGGGGGTTGGGGTCTATGAATGTTGGCTTACGGTCATTGATAGACAGTGGTTGAGTTTGTCTTGTTCTCTTATCCTTTTTTTTTTTTTTTTTTTTTGCTGGAACTTCTCCAAAGTGTTGGAATGTGGATTTTTGAACTATGGAGACTATAAACAACTTATGATGCCAAATCTAACTCCATTTCATTCAAAATCCTTGATAACAACCACTATAATTTACAGATTGTTTTTGTACACATCCGCTAGGGTTGCATTTGTTGGAGTAATGTGGCTAAAGTTGTGTCATTTTAATCCTATGGATTTCAAAGATCAGAATGAGACCCAAGAGGGCATGATCACAATCTTTTAAGGAGACTGACAACCTTTTAGTGGAGAAAATAAAAGGAAAATGAACATAATCTTTGTCATTTGAACTTCTTTGAGTTTCCATGGGTTGAAACCTAGTCTTCAAAGATGATGACAATAACATATCTTCTTCCCTAAAAGCATTTCTTACCTTAAACTTGTGAGGGGGAGAAGAATGAATGAAGACTAGAGACTTGTAGATTGTCAGATGCTTGAAAAGTTCTCCCTTGTGGAACCCTTCCCTTAGGCCTCAATTATGCTTTTTATAGACTTTAGAGGGTGTATGGATGGTTTTCAATAGTTAGATTGTGAAATAAAGTGGAAAAACCACTTAAAACTGCAAATAACTACTTGCAGGTGTTAGTGATCGGGAGCTCGCCGTCATTACAAGCTGCATCTGTAGGGTTTGCCCTGTGGTAACTAATCACTATTGGTTTGAGGCTCAAATGGTATCCACATTAATGAAATTTTTAGGAATGCTTTCTAGCACTATTTTGAGCATGCCACAAAGATTTCATCATGTTTGACCACTAGAAATTGGTCAAATTCCCCTTTGACTTTTCATGAAAGTGGACCTTCAGTTGTTTGTGGCCCACATGACCTCTGATGAGGTTGAAACGTGGAGAAGTTGATTTCAAGAACATTTTGAAGATTTCATCCAAATTTTATGTTATTTGGCTTTGTTGAAGTAGGACTTTGGTCGATGAGCCATAATTACATGTTGTAAGTTAGTGCCACCTAGGTTGCAGGTAGCCAATTGGTTTTCCCCCAAATAATATCCAACTATGTTGAGACTTTGGGAAGCTAACTTTGAGCACATTTTTAGTTTCTCATCCAATTTTCACTAACTTTGGCCTCTTGAAAGAAGGACTTTAGTCAGTAACCCCAAGGTTTGGGGATCACTGACCCTTAAGCTGACATATTGTTGAATTAGGGTCCAATGAAGTCCCATTGATTTAAAAATTAAAAGAGTCATTTCTACACACAATTTGAATCTTCCATCTAAATTTCATCAACTTTGTTCACCTGGAAGAAGGACTTTGCTCAGTGATCCAAGGTTTGGGGGTCATTAAACCAAAGTTGACATGTTTGCTGCATTTGGGTCAAATGGCATCTAATTGACTTGAAGTTTTGTAGAGCCACTCCTGAATATAGGTTGAACTTTCCCCAGAGTTTCAACTAATTTAGTCTTTATGAGGTGTCACTTTGCATGGTGACCCTAAAAGAACTTGAAAGATAACCACATAAACTTTAACTTGGGACCAAGTAATGTCCAAATGCCCTGAAACTTCGAAGGATTGTTCTTAATTATATTTGAAGACATCCCTATTAGCTCTAGCTAGTTTTCCCATGTAGAAGTGTAAGTTGCCCAAGTGACCCCAAGGAACCTTGAAGATAGTCACCTATGCTTGAATTTGAGATGAAACGAAGTCCAATTGCTTTAAACTTTGAGACATCATTTCTAAACATATTTTGGAGTCTTCATATGATTTTTAGTCACTTTGTTAATATAGAAGTTTGAATGTACTCAGTGACTCCAAAACCTTGAGTCAATGGACCTTGAATTTAATGGTTGCTGAGTTGAGTGACTAGATGAAGTCCAATGGCTTTAAAATTTGAACTACTACACTCGAGCTTATCTAAAGTCTTTTCAGTGAGTCTCACCAACCTTGAACATTTGGAAGTAGTACTTGACCTGGTGTCCCATAATTTTTGAGTTTATGTGCTCTTGAGCTTGGAATTTGTTTGTGATGTCTCTACTACAACACTTGTAATGCTTGTGATTTTTTATGAGCCAACAGACAAAAAAATCCAACTAAAAAAGCTAAAGACAGCTTTTAGAAAAACAGTAGTGTGAAGCCATCAAGGTTTCCATGAGAGGAGACTTTGGTTTCATTAAGGTTGAGGTCAAGCTAAGTATTTCTAGTAATTTCTTAAAAACATGTCTTGGTTGACCATTCAATACTTTAGAGACATATGTGTACACTTTTTCATGCATATAAATGATTAACATGGGAGAGAACCAACGAGGGTTAAGGTCTCAATAAATTTCTAGTATGAAGTTCAAGTTAAATTAAACAATAATTATAAGAACTAAAATAAATAGAAAACCACATAAGAAGACACCAAACTTTTTATGTAGAAAAACCTAGAAGGGTAAAAACCCAAGACTGATCCCCCATTCCAAGGTACAATAAAGCTGTATATGAATTGAATAGTTGCAAGATATACTCACAAACCCTTCCCAGTTGAACTCAACCTAAGGATTGTACTTCTTGTTGCTGATAACACATCATTCACCGGCCCCCGGTCCTTGCCATGAAGCCTCTCAAGATATGCAGATCTCCTAGAGTAGAAGAAGATACTCTAGAAGTAATAGCTTTTAACTTCAGTTGCATGCCTCAGAGCCGCTCTAGAGAGAGAAGAAATGTCCAGCAGGATTCTAGGTTTATAATAGGGAAATTGGATGCTTAGGGTTCATAAGAGATTACTATAACTAGACACTAATTTGTGGATTAAGATGGAAGTCTAATTAGGGCTTAAACAAGTAATCACAGATAGATTAAGAAAGATAAGTTGGTTAGGCAACAAAACAAATTCGTAAGGCATGGTCGACCGAGGTCAAGGTTAGGTCAACTAAAATGAGGTTCTGTCTCTAAGCATTTTAAGTCTAGGAAGTCTTGATTGAAGGAGGTCTGGTTTGGGTTGACTGAACTTCAGTTCTGTCTCTTAATTCTTTGTTTCATGATTTGTCTCTGTTTTCTTCACTTCAAGCAACCCAACAAAGCATGCTATAGTCCAAATATAAAAATATAAAATTAACAACACAATTTGAACCCAAGTCTTGTCCTAACCTAAGAATTTTCCAACCTCAAAATCCTAACCATATTTTTTTTTAAAAAAATTTTCTAATAGTGGATAGGATTTCTATCCTTATCTCTGTTTTGACTTTCGAGAATTTAATAGAATTTTAGGATTATCAATTTTCTTTTGAAATTTTCTTTCATCTCTTTATATTTTTTAGAAATGAATTTTGTGGGTATATTCACAATAAGTCCTTGTGAGGCACAACTCATCCATTAAGGGGAACCTAATGTTTAAAGGCTTTCTGCATATTCTAAATGCAGTCGAGAGTACTAACGAAAGTAGTATTTGTTTTAATTGATTTTAGTTTGTTTTTAGTTTGTTTTGCATTTGTTTTTCATTTTTATTGCATTGCAATATTAGTTTTTTTTTAGCTTAGGTCAGTTTAATGTTTTGGATGTCTCATAGTTTTTTTTGCAATTTTTGTTAGACACTAACAAAATGCTGGTTGGGGGTGTGATAAGTCTTTAAAAACGCATTTTTTATTGATAAGTTGGATTATTTTAAGGATTTCTCTATTTAAAAGTGTTCAAATTAGTTAGACATCATGTTTTTATGGTTTTGGACTTCATTGTAGTGTTTTCATGCATAAATATTAAAAAATAATCATTTTCATAAAATAATGAAACTTTCTATTTTTTGAATTTCTATTTTTAGAAGCTTTCTCAAATTCTTTTTTTCATTTGAAATGATAATGTTTTTCATCATCATTAATAAATCCTAGATGAAACATGACCAATGGTGTGATTTTATGTTATCATTCTATTTGAGATGGGTCTATATTTATGTATTTATGACTTTAGGGATCATTTAACACTAAAAGTCATGTTTTTCTTGTAGGTAATTCAAGAATGGGACCCAATATGAAGATTTGAAGCTAAGAAGTGAATTAAAGAAGAAAACCAAGAAAGAAAAGGAAAGAAAAATGAAATTTGAAGAAAGAAGAAAGATTGATCATGTAGAGGACCCACATGCACATGCACTTAGGCACACAAGCCATGGGACATCAAGGGGCTCCACAACCAATTGGTCTTACAATTTTAATTCAAGTTGAATTATCTTTACAATTTAAATTCAAATTGAATGATCTTTACAATTTTAATTCAAGTTGAATTATCTCTAAGGAAATTGCAAAGAAGCTGAGAAGAAAACTCAATGAAGTTTGATTGCGCTCGAGACGTGATGTGAAATGCAACATATTTAAGTCTAGCATTCACACACTTCAAGCATTAAGAAGGATGGGAAAGAACCATAGTTCATCATTATTTTTCCTTTATTTACATGCGTTCAAATGCTCTGACTGTGAGGATGCAAGTTGGTTACAAGTTTTAAAAATTCACAACCCCTTCCTATAGTCTCAGATATGATCCAAACTCAGAAAGTATAAGAAAATACATGAAAAATGAGAAAAATGCAAAAATGAGGGAGACATTGAGTGGTAACCGTGGGCCACAGTCATTGGCTCCCTGCCAGTGACCGTGGCTAATGGCCACTAGCAGACAGTGGCTGAAAAGGCCACTGTTTGCTCCCTTTTTCTCTTTGTTTTGCTTCTTTAATGTCTTCAGAGTGTTGGAGCTTGTTTTTTTCGATTTTTTGAGTATCGAATGACCACCAAAAGTGTTTAATTTGGCCATGGAATTAACTTAAACCTTTGATAATCATCACCTTTTAGTTATGGATTGTTTTTGTACAAATCTAAAAAGGGTGCTTATACAAGCAAAAATGGAGCCAAAGTTGTGTCATTCTGAACCTATAACTTTCAAAGAATAGAATGAAGCCTAAAAAGGCTTGTTCACAACTTCTGGGATGGCCCAAAATCCTTCCCAAGCGAGAAAATTAAAGGAAGAAGACTTCATCCAAGTGGCCCTTGCATGTGTCTTCTCTAAGTGAGATGTATGCTTTATCTCCTTTTCTAAATTGTTTCTCACCTTAAGTGAGTGAGAAGAAGAAGAAGAAGTAGACTTCGAGTGCATGAAGTGCCTTGGAAACCTTGCAGATGCTTAGAACTAGGCCTTTAATGCTTGTAAGTAGTGTGGAACTTGTTCGGAACTTGTTTCGATGGCATAAAACTTGATTCCAACATTTCCTAAGTGAGAAAACCTTCCTTTCATAGACTCTAGAGGTGGTTTAGGGAGTTATGGGAAGTTTGAGTTTGAAATGGATTGGAGAAAGCCAATGAAAACAACTGGAAACCGCTTTACAGGTGTTAGTGACCGCAGTCGCGGCCACTAACAGGCCCAAATTCGGGTTTTTTGCATATGTGACCCGTTTTCACCTGTTTAGGGCCCAATGATGTCTAATCTTCGTGAAACTTGGAGGGATAATTTTTGAAACTATTTTGATTGTTTCATAGAAATTTCAGCCCGTTTTGATGTTATGAAATTGGCTAACCCACTATTGACTTTTCATGAAAATGGGCCCTTATTTCAGCTGTTTGAAGCCCATGACCTTGGTTTGATTTGAAACTTGGAGGGACAATTGTCAGGGGTATTGATCACAAAAATTTAATGTGCAGAGTTGTTCGATGTAGTAATATCCCGGTAAATATGAGGTCGAAAGCATAGGGAGCAAATATGATTAGGTCTTTTCCAACTTAACAAAAGGCTAAACTAATGAAATAAATGATTCCTAATTCTAAAATCAATCCTAAAACTATTCCTACACTCTAATCAATGCAACAATGCATGATATGCATCAATAGTCAATCCTAGAAAATCAAAATACTAAGATGCATGCTAACATTCTTCTAAGTGTGAAATCACTTATATATAGCCCTTTTTTCAAGGCTTTGTACAACTGACCTAAAATGATCTAAACTTAAACTTAATAGATTGAATCTAAACCTTAATAGTGCATGTTTCAAAAAAAGAATCTAAAATGAAAAAAATATCCATGAATGAAGATGACCAATACAATCTAAAACTGCAAAATTTCTGCACATGGGTAGTTGTTCACTTTGTATTCTAGCTCCTTGTTTTCGAACTTCATTAATTTATTTTCACTTGAAACTCAGTGGCCTGAAATTAAACCTATCAAAGTTCAATTCTACCAATTTTCATATAAGAATTCAATGACTTGATAGGCTAATCAATTCCAAATTTTCAGATAAAAATCTACTCTGCTGCAAAAATCTATATGCAGACCGTTTTACTAGAATGTGTTTAAGCCACTGAAAATCTAACTTACTAAAATCTTTTTACTCTGAAATTTTTATGGTTTAAGTTTATTTCATTAACCAACAATTTCTCCAAGTTTTAGAGAAAAATAGCATCACCGAGTAGAGTTCTAAATTGCCAAGATTCGGATTAAAAGCACCACTGTCTACTATCTTTTTGTGCAATCTCTTTTTTAATATGAATTTGAACTTTTATTTTTATTTAAAACTCATAAATTTTCGAACTGAGAATTAAATTTTCAGAAAATAAAATTCATCATAAATCTCATGTAATAATTATGCATGATTCTAAACCTAATTCCATCCATAAGTTATGTAAGATCTGAACACAATAAAAAGAAAAACATGAAAACAAGGAATTTAAATGTGGTGATTTTGCAAGAATTTAAATGTAGTAAACTTGAATGTAAATGTAGTAGACAAGAATTTAAATGTAGTTGATTTGCTATCTCAAGATCTAATCATTCACAAAATACATCCATCAACTAGAACATAATCCTAAAGACTTGGGTCGTCAATCCAAGTGTATCAATGAGTATTATAAATCAAAGTATAGATACACACCATGCAAAAGAAAGATCTATAAGAAAGCATAATTTTACTAATAAAGTAGTCTTTTACAAAAGGTACATAAATTGAAATAAAAGATGCTACTTACACTAAGATGAAAAACCTCTTCTAGATGAAAAAACCTAAGGGTGTAGTATGATTTTTGGGCCAAATCTCCTTAAGGACTTCAATGGAGGGAAAGAAAGTTGAAGAAGATGAAGTATAGTAGTAATTCTAGAGTTAGGTGGTTTTTCTTCTCATGAAGAGTATGGGAGGCCAATGCCTTTAATTATAGGAGTTGAGAGCCCTTTGTTTCTCTCTATAGATCCTACTTTATAGTAAATATCTCCTTCAATTGGTAAGTCTTCTTCTTGGCCAACAAGTCTACCAAACTTGAGATGAGATAAGATTCCTTTTCTTGTTGTAATTCTAAGTGTATCCACCTTTTGAATTTTAGCTAACACTTGCCAAAGGATAGGGACCACCTTTGATAAGAAAATCTCAATTCCAAATAAAAAAATCACAGCCATCTTCTTAGGGTCATAACTTTCTCATTTCAGCTCCAAGTTGTACAATCTTGGGTTCTATGGATACCTACTCTAAAAAAGCTTTCCAATGGTATTGAGATTGGCTCAATCCAATCTACAATTTGAGAGATATGATCATTTTCATCCATGCTGTTTTGAAAAAAAATAATGATTTTTGAGAGAATTATGCATTAAAACATAACAAGCTTTCAGGTGCACTAATCATAATTCTACCCGAATTGATACATTTTAGAATCATTAAGTCCTTAACATATATGAAGTTATATGTGAAAAAATGAAGTTTTAAGGACTCATCACACTCTCTATCCATGCATTTTGCTAGACCCTAGCAAAAACTGTGAAAAATATGAGGCTTCTATCCTGACCTAATCTAATCTAAAATTAACAAAACACTACATGAAAAAACCTTTTTGTCAACACATTTATGCATTGGCAAAGGTTAGTATCTACGTTGCTAAACACATGCTGCAACGTAATTGAGCGTGTTATCAACATGTTGCCATAGCCTCATCAATAAAAGTATTCCTTGATGCAATTGACCGCGTTGGGAAAAGTTAACTCTTTAGCAATGTAATATTCATTACAAAAATATGTTGTCGAATCATTTTAAACGTTGCCAAAAGATGGTTTGTTGGGAAAATTAGTTGAAATATGCTGACGCAATAGGTGTGTTGGCAAAAGGCATAGGGGACACGTGACGCATTGGCAAAAGTCCACTTTTTACAACACACGTGGCAGATTGGCAAAAGTCTACTTTCCATAACACACGTGTCATATTGCAAATGTTCACTTTTTGTAACACACATGGTGCGTTAGCAAAATTCCACTTTCCACAATGCACGTGGTGCATTGGCAAAAGTCCACTTTTCGTAATGCACGTGACTCATTGGCAAATGTCCACTTTTTGCAACTCACCTGACGTGTTGTCAAAAGTCCACTTTCAGCAACACAATATCTACATTGGCAAATAATTTTTTTGTTCCGCCAACACAAATAATTGCGTTGAAAAAAGTATTACATATCACATTGGCATGTTCAAATTTTCTTTTGCCAATGCCACTATTAGCGTTAGCAAATGTATAACATCACACCTAATATTCGCTAATTTTTTATACACAACCTGTATTCATATAAACTCATTGCAATTGAAAATAATTTCTCAATCTCAAATATCAAAATAAAAAATCAACCTCAATGTGCATTCATAATGAAATTCATTCAAACCTCAAACCATTTGCATTTATAATAAAATTATATCTAATTTAATTCCAAAACATGCCTCAATCCAGAATATCAAAATAAAAAAAGACACAATAAAAATATCTAGACAATGTATTAAATTAAAGCAAATTCTCTCTCTCTCTCTCTCTCTCACGTTTCATCGAAGTTTCCATGCATTCCATGTTGTCACTCATCCATTTGTGAAAAAAGAAGAAAGAAATACATCAAATATGTTTTCAAGTACATTTCAAGTATAATATATGTGCAAAAAATTTAGATTGAGATTAAAGAAGCCACTGGAGTTTTTAATCAAGCAGCTCAATAAATATAAATGCATGTTTTATTCCAAACTAAAACAGAAATTCTAAAACTGATGTATTGAGATTCATACAATAAATATGAATTTACTAACCAAGAAGTCTCGGCATGATCAACTCCTGATACACTTGCCCCACTAGGTAATGATATCGAAAAGAATCTCGCCTGCTGTAGGGCCTCTATTGCCATAGCCAGGAAAGCCAAGAATTCAATTCTTTTGTTTGCAACTTCAATTTTCTCTTTGAGGCTCCGCACCTCATGATCACGTGCTTGAGTCTGAATGACACTCTTAGAAAACAATGGCTTTGATTTGACCCCAAATCCCTTCAAGTACCCTGCTCTAAAACCAAGCACCACAATCGACATCTCCTCCTCGCTCATTGGGGCTGCACCGAGCTGTGAACACCTATCTTGCACCTTTACTAATTCATCTTGTCATTTTTACAAGAAATTAACGATTAATTATAATGAGAAATAATATTATTACCATCTAAATAGATTAAGAACCAAAATAAAAAAGTAATAACCATTATTACATATATAATATGCTATAAGCAAGCTATAAACAAAGTAGTCTATCCGCTACATTATAGCTTGTATCACAATATTCTAGTGATACATGTGCACACACACACATACATATATATACATACATACATGGTTTTCCTTGTATTTCGGTTTCACCGGATCAGTCTTCAATTTAATCCAGTGGGAGTCCTTATAAAAGTCCACAAAGTAGGGTTTTTGGCCGCCATTCTCTACCGCCTGATTTCGTTAATTAGTTTTATGAGTAAGGTTATATGTAAGTACTAGAAAATAATTGACATTAGTTTTTGAAATTATCAAGAATTAACATCACCATGATATACATCGTTGATGGAAATGACCTCGACTCGCATGCATGATTGTAGGGCAGTAGCGTACGGGATGTTTTGGCTTTCTTTGACTTAGCCTACCAAAATTAAGAAACCAAACCAAAAAAAAAGTTAGTAATCCCAATCATGTTAAATCTGAACCAATAGAGATTCATGACAAATAGCTTAGTGACATACATAATGCATAGATATTACCTTCCATTTCTCATCGGTCTATACATGTTCGATGATGTAGTTCCAATGCTCTGGCGTAACGTTATTAGGCGGCTAAGTTTTGGGGCAATACCTTCTTTCAATATATTCTTATACTTAAGGTGCAAGCTGCACTTCTAGCCCCTGTATAATGTCTAACATTTTTTTATCAATTGCTGCCTATACTTTGGGATCAGTTATATAATCCTTGATCTCAAACTTTTCCTATAAACATGATATTAGTATATTGATATCTATTAAATAATACAAATTAACCTTATTAGTTAATTACGAAATTTCAATTACCAAAGCTCGTTATATGATGGTTGCTCTAAGTGAACTATCAATATCAGTCCATGTATTAATGGCCCGCAGCGGTGCCACCCCTCTAATATCTTTGCCAAGCTCCATTGCAAAAGAAGGGGCATTAAGTTCCACTGGCACATTGCAGTCATCTGAGAACTCCACTGGAAGTTTTTTTACTGGACCGTGCTACAAGCCTTTCAATCCTCCTACCTTTTGTTAGGCCTTGTACAAACCTTCTAGTCAGCTTGAGGCTGAAAAGACGAAAATATTGTTTAAGCTTGTATGCATAATACATTAGATTAAAATAAAAATTATAAGTGAAGAACATTAGATTCTTATCTACACTGCTAGCCTGGGTGGTTAGTGTATTCACTAAAGGTGTATGTTCGGTCTATGCAAGTTGAGACTATGCCAAAGGAGCATGTGGGGTTTGTGCAGGTTGGGATTGTACCTCCTAGATTAGGGACTGCATGGGTATGGAAACTAATAGATGACGAGCCAATTGATGTTTGGTAGTCATCAATGTGACCTGAAAAAAAAAGAAAATAACAGATTATGTGTACATATATCACTAATTATCAATAATTAACATATTATGTGCACAATATCACTATTATCAATGATACAAAGAAGTGAATACCATACTAGTTAATCACTGGTAAAGAAAAATCAGTCTTAGATGCACACTCACACACATTAGCTTTTTAAGTCGAGATCCAAAGCACTCATTATCACCATCACTAGCATACTCTTCATCATCCTCACTCGAGTTACTTAGTCATTCCTCACCCCTCTAACAGACTATATTCCTCATCATCTTCCTTAACCATGTTTCTTTTTCTATTCTTAACTAAATTCGTATGGGTGATCTTCTCAACTAATGCCCTCCAAGAATTTATTGCCCTGTGCAACCCCAAAGCTTTAAGTCTCACTTGGTTTTCTGCAATGGTAGCCATTCTTTCCTTCTCAATATCTGACATCTTTTGCCTTATAGACCCAGGTTTAACCCACAATTTTCCATTCTTAGGCATTTTAGCAAATTCTAGTTATTGAAAAATGATGAAAACATGGATGAATAGTCAACTAACATCAAAATTTGATTAAGAATAAATATTGGCATTTTACCATCTACATAACTTGCCAGTGAGAAAACATCAGCATCAATATATTTATAACATATATAAAGCTAGAAATTGAATAAAAGTAAATAGAAAATTTCTAGAAGTTAGGCTGAATAGAACATTTATCCATATGCAAACTAACAAATTTATTAAGAACATTTATCCATATGTAAAGGAAAACAAACACTACATATTGCATTTTACATCAGGATCTACATCCTAATCGGAATGCCTTTGTTGGACATCTTCTTCATCATCTTCATTCTCTGCCATTGTTTCATCCTCATCATTACTATGGTCCACCATTTGTGCATCACCAATATGTACTCGGTTGCTTGAATGCAAAACCCTATCTCTTGGAATAATCTTGAGATCAATGCCATCCCTACGATGTTGAATATTAGTATCTTCAATGACCATTTGGACAACCCCGGTTGTTTCTTCCCACTGGTACGCATCATTAGGTTCGGATACTTCTGCTAAGCTACGTTCATCACCATCCAACTCTGGCACATCCCATAATCCCCGATGTTGGACTCGTTATACATCTTGCCATTTTGTACCTAATTTTGTATCTTTAATGTAGAAGATTTGATTCACCTGACTTGGCAAGACAAAGGGATCACTTTGATGCCACTGTTGGCTGACATCAATACTTGTACAATGGGTATCTGTTTGTATTGTTGTCCTACTATCGATCTTATACCATTAACGTTGGAACAAAACAACTTTATGCCCATACTGGTATTTCATTTCCCAAACTTAGCATAAGTGTCCATAGAAGTCTATCGTTTGCCCCTTATGGTCACCTTGTACAACTAACTCACTATTTTAGGTTTTACGACGGTTATCTCGATCTATAGTATAGAATCGGATTCCATTAGAAATGCAACCCGAGTAAAGATTGAATATTGCATCGGGACTATTTGTTAATGACCAGAGGTCATCAGTTGCTTCTGGTGACCGTTGCAATCGCATTTGATTCATCTGCATCAGCAACATATAGTAGATGTATTAAGTTATTGTTAACTTAAGCACAATAAAAAATATCTTATATATATTATGCATAATTTAAACCAGTTTGGAAAATCTTGTCATTGTATCTGAGTGATATCACGTCCACTTGGATTCTATAGTAGATTCGTGTGTTCCCTAATTATAGAAATTTGAATCATAAGTAAAAATCCTCAAAACTCAAAAAGTTTACAAGTTATGCATGCACTTGATTAGATGGCCACATACTTTAGGTATTGCTTTACTTTGATGCTATTACACAACACAAACCACTGTGCCATATTAAGTTTCTTCTCGAACACCTTGGGAGCTCTTGTGAATCATCCAAAAGGACAAATGTTTTGTGTGAAGACCGTTAATCCCAAATCATAATGACCACCATCAGCATTTCATTTGTCTCGATTAAATACGGTTTCAACGTCATTAAGGTACATTGGGCAAAAACTTAGATGTTCTTTGATAATATAAGCCTCGGTAATTGAACCTTCAGGCTGAGCTTGATTGGCGACATACGCTTTCAAAGTCCCTAAAAATCTTCAAACAAACACCAACTAGAATTAAGTGACAAACGCAACACAATTAGACTAAAATATAACTTTAAAATCACACAAGAATAGTAACAATTACCTTTCAATTTGGTATATCCAACGATATTGCACTGGTCCTGCAAGCATGGTCTCATGTGGTAGGTGGACCGCTAAATGGAGCATTACATCGAAGAATGCTAGAGGAAAAATCTTTTTCAACTTGCAGAGTATGAGAAGTATTTATTCCTTTAATTTCTCCAAATCGTTTATCTCAATATCTTGGAGCACAACTCCTCAAAAAAAAAAAAAAAAAAAAAAACCTTAGTTAAACAATGTAGTATCCTTGCTAAGGTACCCATGTATCCCAATCAGCATTAGTCATTGTAAAAGGACATGACAATCATGGCTTTTCAAACATGATAATCTACCATTTGTTGTGGTCACACATCTTGAGATGTTTTCTGCATAGCCATCTAGAAACTTTATAGATTTCAAGAATTCACAATAACCCTCCCTCTCCTTCGGGGTCAATGTGTACATCACTAGGGGTATCACAGATTCACCATTGACACGCTTCCGTATGTGCAATCTTTTCTAATGCCCAAATCTCGATGTGCTTTTTCTGTGTCCTTGTTCTTCCTATCTATGTTCAATAAAGTTCCAAGGAACTCATCACATATATTTTTCTCAATGTTCATGATGTCTTGATTGTGTCGGAGTTCTAGTTTCTTCTAGTACTAAAGCTCATAAAAGATATTTTTTTTGGTCCAATTCAATTCTTCAATGCTACAACGTCTCTCCTTGTTTCTTTTATGCTTCCCAAACTTGACAGTTGGCAAGCGATCTATCTACTCTAATGTCTTATCCACCAATAATTCTAAGGATTTTGTTCAGAGCTCAACCTTACCATTAAAGGCCTTACTCCTTTGCTAAGGGTGGTTCTCAAGTAAGTAACATCGATAGCCTGTGTACCCAATCTTACTTCTCAAACCTTGCAACGATGGATTATCATTACAATACTCTAGCCAAATAAGTTACCATATGCAAGAAAGTTGTTTATGGTCCACATTATAGCTGCATGCAGTTGAAAAGTCTATTTACTAAAGGCATCATAAGTCAATATACCATTTTCCCACAATTCATTCAACTCATCAATTAGCAGTCGCATGTAAACATTGATCTCTCTTCCAAGTGCTTGCCGTCTTGGAATAAGTAAAGACATCATGAAAAATGGCTCCTTCATGCACTTTTAGGATGGAGGGTTACTGGGCATAGGTATTACAGGCCACATACTATAGGAGTTGCTCATGTTTCCAAAAGGATTGAATCCTTTTATGGCAAGCCCTAGTCTTACATTACGCGGCTCAGATTTGAACTCGGGATATTTTATATCAAGGTCCTTTCACTCCTGACAATTAGCCGGATGCCTCAATATCCCATCATCAATGAGCTTATCACTATACCATCTCATATCCATAGCTGTCTTTCTAGACATGTACAATCTCTGTAATCTCGGAGTTAGTTGGAAGTAATGTAAGACTTTATGAGGGATCTTCTTACCATTGCTATCATTAACTTTGTATCTAGACTCCCCACTAACTCACGTAGGAACTTCTTGGCTTTATAGATTGAACTCAGAACTAAATTACTTTCTGGTAAAAGATTCAGCAATACCCCCATCAACATGTCAAATGACTTATTGCACCACTTGGTCAATACCTTCACATAAAGCATTGTAATCACGAACTTTAAAAGAGTATACTTTTTGCAACCTAGGTACACCTCACGCTGGGTAGCCTCCAACAGTTTTTCAGTATTTTTTACCTCCTCCCTCTGGATGGTATCAGCAACTTGTGTAGATCCAAATTCTCCCCAATCACAATCCATGTAAGTCCCCCTGCAATAGTCTTCCATTAATTCAGGAAGTTCATCCCCAACTACATCTTCATTATCTGCTATTTCATTATTACCATTATCATCATCACCATCATCCAAAACAAAGGGGTGATTGTCAAGAACACGTTTACCATGGTAGACCCAATGCTTGTCAAATAGCATCATCCCATGAAGGGTCAAATGATTTTTCACAACTTCACTGGTTTACCAATCAACATTCAAACACTTGTTATACAGGCATTGAGTCTTACCATCTTGACCCACATTGTCCATTACAAACTCAACAAATAATCTAACTCCTTCACGATATTGCTCAATTAATCTTTGTCTGATTACATTCAAGATTAGGTTTAAGTCAAATGTCATATCACTATGATTTGAGTTTGAAAATCAATTTTTTCTTGAATTCTTTTTATAACCCTTAGGTTTCCATAACCCTAGGCATGTTATAAGAAATTTTGGTTTGGGTTGTCATGCCATAAAAACATGAATTACCATTGGTTTCATTAGATCCATTTCAAAGCAATAATAGAGCAAGAAGATTTCATTAGACCCATTTCAAAGCAAGAGAAAAACCCAAAAAAGAAGGAGCGTGATCATATTAGATTACAAGTGCTTTATATCAGCACTCAAAAAAACAAAGGCTAAGATTTCAGTTCTAAGCAACTAATTGAGAAATAAACTTGGAAAAAGTTATATGGATTTTAAGGCCTTAAAAAACTTAATGTCTGAAGCAATTTATCGATCACATGTACAACTGTTAAACAATAGGACACGAGTATGATGGTGACAATGAAGATGATGATATGCATTTGTTAAATTATCATTCTCCCTTGGAACCATTGTCAATTTCCACAAAAAACACTCCTAACAAGAATAGCCATTGAACTTACCTATTGAAACCATTGAAACCCTTTCCCTCATGCATGCCCTCTTAAAATCCGTCATTGATCAACATTAAAGTAATTTTTGCAAAGCAACTTGAAACCCAAGATTTAGAAAATCACTTTTTGTAATCTTATATAATTAACAAACACATATGACTAAAGTTTCCCCACACCAAACAATAAAAACCAAAACCCAATCGGTCATACTTCAGGGGAGTTTGAGTTGTGAGAGGATAGAGCTAAATGCTCAAGCTGTTATGACCCAAGCCCAAGAAATCGGGGATTGAGTTGAAACCTAATTAGTGACACACGTACTCTCGTGCATACACACTGAGACCCCATCTAAATGCACACACACAAAGGAAATCATACGTGCAAAATACAGTGTACGTGGAAATCGTAAGTATCATTGCATTAAAAAGAGGACACACCAAAATAAAAGAAAATAGTATTTACATAGTGTAAATGGAAAGAGAACAGGAGAATATGTCTTTATAAGAGAAAAAGGGGGTTTCAAAAGCAAAAACACCAAACGCAAGGAGAGATATACTCCAAGACATAACAACATGCATCCCATAATCAAAGGATACCCATCCCAATGCCATGCCGCTCTCCGATGAAGTGATCACATCCACTCATCTAGCCCTAAGGGGGCCTCTGCGACCTCCTCTTACCGACCAACAAGGGATCTGCAGGGGAATCTAGGCCTACAACACTAAGGACAACCAGTGAATATGACGATTCAGCAAAGCATAAGCAACAATAAGGTAACACGAGTTATGTCTACTGAAATTATTAACAGGTGATTACACATAGAGTTTCAATTTAGTATATTAAGCAAATTATGCATGTGAAAAAAGCGTGATATCAGAATCATTGAAAAGGTATACTTTACTGGATGGCTACTACATTTGCCATATTCTTCCTCTAGGGAGCATGCATTGAGAACACCATTGACCGGGCCAGGGTATGAATGAGTCTCTAGTTCTTCAGGTTCGGAAGTACCAAGACAAAAGCACATTGCAGCAGCACAAGCAAGCTACACCAAAGTCAACGCCGTCAGGTATCATGAGGCTAAGGCTAAGTAGACCTAGACCGTGTCAATCATGTCATAAAATGCAAGTCAATTTAGTTCACATTCAAGTCATACATGTATCAAACATACTACAATAATCGTTTAAGTCAAATCAAACACGAGTCAAAACAATAGTAAAAGAATGGAAGGTAATAACCAAAGCCAACATACTATGCAATTTGAGTCATTTCATGGGATCATGATAGTTTACGAGTCAACTTTAAGCCAGTTGTCCATTGTTTCTAACCGTGCATGCTGATGTAGTTTTAAGTTGTTCGATACACTGTTGTCCATTTTTTTGGGGTTACAATGTATCAAGCAGGTATATCGAAGTCCTTTAAACCAACACCCATGGGGAGGTGCTTAACAATTAGACAACACACATGAATGAGTCACAGCCCTCGAGACTATTCATGCTATTCAGGTCCATTGGACAAGTTAAGAGGTATCAGAAATCCACATGAAGCCCCTATAAGATCTCATAATTAAACAGATCTTTTTCCTTTATTTTTAATGGTCTCACGGCTTAGCCGTGGGTGACTTACGGCTTAGCCGTAGGCATTTTATAGCTTAGCCGTGGCCCCCCAAAATTTCTTCCGTATTTACAGTGAGCCACGGTTGAACCGTGCATCCTCTTACAGCTAAACCATGATTGTTCTACGGTTTGGTCACGGTTGGGTACGGTTTAGCCGTAGTACACCACACAGCTAAGCCTTGGCTGAACCATAGAAGGTTTTCTCCAAATTTCTACTCTTGGGACATCAAGCCGTAGCTTGACCTATGGTTAGGTCACGGTTAGCTACAGCTCAACCGTAGTACATTCTACGGCTTAGTTGTAGCCTGACCGTAGTGGAAATTCAAATTGGCTGCTCTCTAGAGTTTAAGCTGTGGAGCTCTACGGCTTAGCCATAGGCTTCAGAAGTTCAATGTGCGAGTAGTACACAGGCAGAACTGAATTTCAACAAATTTGGAAACAGAGAGAACAAGTGTATATAATTTGACACGAAAGGGCTATAAAATATAAAAAACTTGAAAGATTAAGAAGCATAATAGCAATCATTGTTTACCAACAGGTGTTCATCCATAACGGGCTTATACTTGCCTCAAGTGAGTTGTTTCAAGTTAATCTTTGTCCTTGGCTCAAAGTAGATGTCTATATGGCACCCTAGTAGCCATGCATGTAAAGAGGAAGAAACAATGAGTGCATCCAGTGCTTGAAGAGACCTTGAGACTCTTAGAAGTCATCGTGAACCAAAGGGTTACCTTAGAATACACAAGTGTTGAACTGTGAAGTTAGTGCAAAGATTTTTCCAACGATGTGAGAGAAAATCGAAGAAGAAGTCATTGAGAGGAAGAGAAGTGAGAAGAAATGAAGAAAAAAGGAGAGACTGGCGTTGAGTCAGTGCTCTCTGTCTCTGTCTCTCTCTCTCCCTCTCTTATATAAGATAAGTATGAAATAAAAGTATAAGACAATCCAACAATTTAAGAAAATTTCAGTTCGAGTCAAATAACCATCCAACGGAAACAAACAACGTCGTTTGCATGTGAGTCAGTTATAGAAATCAACAAGCTCGACGAGATATACGTGATGATACCAAGATGATGCATGCATGACTTAATTTTACAAAATCTAAAATTATGAAAAAGGACTTGTGTCTACCTAATCCAGGTTAAACTTAACCCAACTTCCTATCCATGACCTGAAATATAACTCAAAAAGACAAAGCAACATGTACTAAACTAATTCGTTGGTAAATGACCAAAAGAACATTAATTAGGTGTTAAACCAAATTAAGTTAGGTCAGAGTGTTACACAAGCCAAGCTTGATAGCTCTAAATAGACAGTTGTAAGTCCAAATATCAAATGAGTAAGCTTGTTCACCATTGCACCCTAGGTTGGCAGCTTCTCATCTGTACACATTTGCTCTATTCTAGTTAATTATCTCATAATTCCGAAGGCATTCCTCTAAACATATCTTGGTGCACTAGAAATTTGTACTTTTTTTTTCACTTTGTGATGTTATATATCATGTTTAATCATGTCGGACACCTTTTATTTGAACTAAATTATGTATTCCTCTTAAAATGCAAATCTTAAAAATAAATATATTATAAACAATAAGTGAAAGGAATTAAATTATGATGGATTATAAAATCTTAAATAATGTCTTTATTTTTAAAAGAAAATCCAAATAAACAAAACCCTATATGCTAGTGGATTTGAGAAAAACCTCAACATATCAACAAAAATAATATTTTGCCCTCCTCAATAAAATCAATGTACAAAAAACAAAAAAAAATGAAGTTTACAAAATCTGATCATAGTTTATTTGATAAACACAACACGAAAAAAACAATAAAATGGATAATACTGAAATTTACTGTCTTAAAAAAAGCTAAAAAAACCCATAAACATTATTTGAGAGTTTACCTGAAATCTGGATTTGAAAATTATTTTTAACGTTCTCCTACAAAGAGAAGATGTAACATAATTAAGCTTGTAAAAATTAATAAAGTTTTTAATTAAAAATCAAATAACCAAAGATAACATTATTAAAAGTTTAGACACTATATTATATTGCAATGGGACCAAAAACTGACTTATAATTAATGAAGAAATGTAAAAAAAGAAATTCATAAAAGGTGAAAAAGAAAGATAGCCACAAATATCAAAAGACACCCACTATTAGGAGAGGCGAATCACTCATGGAATGGAGAGAGATTTTTATTCTCATATCCACTTATACTCACCTATGGACTTTTGTAAATAGAATATACTTTCCCATTGAACCTAGCATTAGGGAGAAAAAAACATGAGCATTGAATAAAATGACCCACAAAAAAAAAGCAGCAAAGTCCATAGAACACAAATAAATTAAAAACATATAAACAAAAAATTATAAAGAATCAACAATACAAGAAGTTCAAATAAAATAAAAACCAATGAGAACCTAATCCTAAAACCCAAAATTTAAAATAACAATGAAAAATAAAAAGCCACAAATCCATGAAAAATCATCACCTAGATAATTAAAAGTGCATTGTAAATTAAATAATAATGATGATAATAAAATAAATTCCAAATAAAAGAAGTAAATCCCATAAACACATGACAGAAATAAAAAGAAATTATATCCATAGTCAATCCAATAATAAAGGCAATTTATAACTAATCAAAACCATGAGCACCTAGTACCATAGGATAAAAAAATTGAATCTTAAAAAAAAAATATAATGCCCACAAATCCATGAGAACCCATCAACATGAATACTAAAGAACCAGTCTAACTAAAAAACAGATGAACTTTTCTCTGTCCATTAAAGATTGGATAAATATCATATTCTTAGGTTTCTTTAAAAGGCTTTGGATGCCTAATTATGGGGGCCTAGTAGTAGTCTACATAAAGTGGGAGGGCTTACTTGTAGTTTCAAAAAACTACTCAATACTCAAAACCAAATAGGAGATGATCTTGTTTCTTCCAAGTTGCAGAATCTTTTTCATTGCTTCTTATCAGTCACATAGATGGTGGGTCCCAGTGGACCCGGTCCACAAGGGAAATACATCTCCAAGATCGTCCAGTAACTTTTTCCCAAATGAGTGTCTTGGATCTATGATCAAGTGGGATAAATGGGCCCACAAGGCTTGGCAACCAAACTAGACATTACCGATGGAAGCTTTGAAAAGCTCAAGTTTCATCTAGTTCTTTTCTATTATTTACAGATTAGTAGTGTAGGGATCATTGCATAAAGACTATTGATCTCTTAGAAAGGCAATTTATTAAGCCCCACTTCCAGATTTGAGGTTTCTAACACCTAATCTCTATCACTGGGTGTCATCAGTTTCTTCCTTAATATGGCAGTTTTAGGCCAGTTGGATAGTGGGCCATAGGGACCCCAGTCCATGCGAGTCCTTCATCTCTAGGGTTGCCCATGTGTGGTCCAGTGGATGATCAGATTAGATCTTCCATCAAGTGTTCTCAGAACATATATATATAACAAAAAACAAGAACAAAAACAGAAAAATTGGAATGATCGAGATGCAGAGTTTGCGTTTTTCTAACACAGATACAGTGGAATGACAGAGATTTAGTGTGGGAGCTTTTTAACACAAACAGAAAATGGGTGCTGAACTTCCAAATTCAAAAACACATAACATATCCAACCTGGGCTCTGAACTTCCAGATTCAAAGTCCATGTTTTTTAACATAAAAACAGAATTTGGGTTCTAAACTTCCATATTCAAAAACCCAGATTCGAGCCTAGGTTTTGAACTTCCAAATTCTGACTCTATGTTTTGATCATATTCTGAACAATTTTTTTATCAAAGCGCAGTCTTGACATCAAGTCCGCTTTTAGTATTTTGTGGTGAAAACAGCATCCAAGATTTGAATTAAGCCTAGAAATTTAGGACATGATTGATCATACGATCCTACCCACTTATTTGTTTTCCCCTTGATCTACTTTTACATGCACTGTAGCATGAACAAAGATGGCTTGCTCCTCCTCTTCTCTTGCGTCAACTTGATCTTCTTCTTGTCTCAAAATCTTGGCTAGGTTTAGGGTACTTGGTTTTAAGGCCAAAAATAGAGGGAGAGGTTCTTGGAATCTAAGTAATATTATACTATAGATTCTCTTTTTTTTTTCCTTCTTTTTTTATGAAGGAGGGTGATCCCACTCTTTGGGTTGGACTATCCTTTGTACCCAAGAAAAATTGGGTAATATTCCTAATGGCACTAGTGTGGTAGTGAGCTTAAGAGAAGTTGGATAATATTCCTAATGGCACCAGTGTGGTAGTGCGTTCGAACTCTGAAACCTCTGGGTTGAATTATTCTTTTTTTCTTGTATATATAGAAAAGTCTAGTTTAATAAAATAAACAACAAGTTTTATTCAAATATAGTTTTTCAAATTTTCACTTCCACCTGACAAGCACTACAAAATTGAAATATTTGGACAGGTCTACAATAGTTGCCCAACCCTACCTTGTTTAGTCATTAGCACCTATTTTTCAAATCTGTATTCAGTGCATGGACCTTTAGGCCCAAGCCTACCTTGTTCAACCATCTATATAGGAAATCAGTCCTAAGCTTAGAAATTCATCCTAGGCCCATGTAGGAACTAATCTTAATGTGAGGTGAATAGTCATATTAAAAGACAAAAAATAATAGGAAGGAAATCAAACCAAAAGGTACTGGCTTTTTGATAAAGTCCAGATTGGGCATGGGGCCTAATTTTACACTCATCAAACCATCACTTACTACTTATTATATATTGAATTAAATCTAAAAAAAAGTTATATTATAAAAGAACCATTAAAAATTTAAGGCCATTGATTTATATGATAATTTGAATGGCAAAAAATTATAAAATGAGAACGACTATAGATAATTAGGATGGGTCTTCGCCAATGCACATAGTGTGTTGGCAATTAACACGGGTCTTTGCCAACGCTTATAGTGCATTGGCAATTAAGATTGGTCTTCGCTAATACACGTAGTGCATTGGCAATATTTAAAGTGCCTTTCCCAATGCACCTATGTGTGTTGCAAATAGGTCAAACCATTGCTAACATATTGTTAACGTCGCCAAAGGGTAATGTTTCGTTGCCAAAATCTTTACTATCTCTACGGGGACATTTTTGTATAATTTTGACACTTTTTGCCAATGCAACCTCATTTATGTTGGCAAAAGTATATAATTTTATGACTTCTGGCAATGCACTATTATTTTCATTGACAAAAGGTAACATTTAGCAACGTCTTTAAGATGATGTTGGCAAAAAAGTGTTGGGGATTACATAATTTGTTGTGATGAATGTAATAAAAGTAAACATAACTTAAAGGGAGTTTGGAGAGTTATGGGAAGTTGAATTTCAAAATGAAGTGGAGAAAATCACAGAAAATTACCAAGAACTATTTCATAGGTGTCAGTGATTGCAGCCGTGGCCACTCACAGGCCCAAATTTGGGTTTTTTGCATGTGACCCATTTTTGCTTGTTTGGGGACTGAATGATGTCCAATCTTTACGAAACTTGGAGGGATGCTTTTTGACATTATTTTGAGCATAGCATAAAAGTCTTAGCCCATTTTGATGTTCTAAAGTTGGTCAACCTCCCAATTGACTTTTCATGAAAATGGGCCTTGTTTTGGCTGTTTAAGACCCCAATGACCTCTGTTTGATTTGAAACTTAGAGGGACTGATGTCAAGGGCGTTTTGAGCTATCCATCTAAATTTCATGTAGTTTGGATTTATGGAAGCAGGATTTGGAACAACGACCCACTTGTTGTATGTTCTAAGTCAATATTCTCCTTACACTGTAGGCAGTTTGCTTGTTTTCTACCCGAATGGCATTCATTTGACTTGAAAGTTTGGGGAATTGGCTTTGAATATATTTTGAGTTTCTGATCCAAATTTTATCAACTTTGGCCTTCTAGAAGTTGGACTTCAGTTAGTGACCCCCATGACTTGAAAATGACAGACTCCTAGTTGACATGTCATTGAAGTAGGCTCAAACGAAGTCCTTTTGACTTGAAAATTTGCAAAATCTCTTTTGAGCATGATTGAAGCTTTTTCTCCATATTTCATCAATCTCGGTCACCTAGAAGCAAGACTTTGGCCAATGACCTCATGCCTTGGGGTTCAATGACCCAAAGTTGACATTTCTGTTGATTTTGGATCAAATGACATCCAATTGACTTGAAATTTTGTAGAGCTTCTCATGAGTATAATTTGAGCTTCGTTGAGGAGCTTTAACTAATTCTGACATGTTGAACTATCTATTGTCATAGTGACCTCAAGGAGCTAAAAGACAGTTACTGAAACTTGACTTTGAATTGAAACGAAGTTTAAATACCTTGAAATATTGAAACATTATTCCTAAGCATAATTTGGAGTTACCATAAGATTTTCATCCACTTTGGTAACCCAGAAGCTCAAGTGTGTTCAATGACCCCTAGACTTTGAGTCAATGAACCTTGAACTTATAGCTTAGTGAGTCGAGTGACCAAATGAAGTTCACTAATTCTGAAATTTGAACTACTGCACTCTGAGCTCATCTAAAATCTTTTGAGTGAATTATATCAGCTTTGACATCTAGATACAGTACTTGACTTGTCATTCCACAATCCTAGGATTTATATACCCTTGGTTTGGAATTTGCTTGTAATGTTTTGACTACAACATTTGTGATTTTTTATGGTCAACATTATTAACATCTCAAGCACATACCTGTACTACTTTACGTTTTTTATCTTTTACAGATGTCTAAGGAGACTCATAATAATTTCATACGAGCTTACAGACTCTAAATGCCAGGAATCAAACTCATGTGGCACACGTACATCAGATATATAAGAACTATCCAAAAGCATGGTCTAAGAAGCCTTAAAAGCAAGTATGGATCCATTCACAATGCTTCCAAGGCCACCATCTCCTTTGGAAAAGGTGATCTTCTATTGGGTGACATGAAGCACACAAGGCCACTCTATTTCATGGCCTGCATCAAGGACATGCCTATCTAGAGAACTCAAGTTGATCCTGGATCAACCCTAAATCTCATCACAATTACAACTCTCCAGGAACTTGGCATCCTGATGAGCAAGCTATATGTTACCAAAACTTCAATCCAAGGCTATGATGGAGGTCTAGGACATGATTGGTAAGAATCAAATCTGACTCCAACTAGGTGATCTAACTTTAGAAGCCACTTTGCACATGGTAAAAGTGCATGCTTGCTACAACATGCTCATAGGAAGATGATGGCTTCATGACTACTCAATAGTGCCTTCCACTCTCCATCAATGCCTCAAATACATTGATGATGAGGGCAAGGTTCATTGCCTCTTTACAAACCAAAAACCATTCAAAGGCAAGGAGGTCTTCTTCACTAATGCAACAATGTATAAAGAAAGGACTACAAAGCCTAAACCAGATACAAGCAAATCTTCTGTGGACGATTATCCAGTAGAGCCCTTTACCATATCTATAAAAAATAAAACCTACCCAAGGTTTGCCAAAAGACCTGAACCTGCCAAGAAGTTGGAGCCTACAAAGAAGCCTACATTTAAATTTGTAGATACCAAAACTCCTTTGGTGATCAAAGTCGAATCTAAAATCAAACAGTCAATTAACCTTTGGTCACATCCATAAAGTCATCCAAGACAAAGCAAGTGGGCCTTGTCATTCACACAAATAAGACATGCTATCAAGCTATGTATATAACCCTTGCTCGAAACTCAGGAACACCACCAATTAAGTACTTTTTAGTACCAATAAGAAATGGTGAGCCACCTGTTATATTCTACAGGACAAACCAGATGATGTGATAGTACTTAAACACCAGTTGGGCAGGGTACATTGGCTACCGTGTCTCATAGAGCATGACAAGCATCTGAAGCAAGATTCTCCTCCTTTAGCCCTGCCTTTTACAGAGATATACTTCCCATGGGCTACTAAGAAGGAGAAAATGGTGATACAGAGTCTCCCATTTTGGTGATTCCTATAGCAACTATTGAACCTCATGTCACTCTAAGAGAATTGGATTTGACCACGCAAAGTCCGAAAGAGCCAGCTCAGAGATATATCAGTCAGTGGCTAAATATAGCAATAAGATGTGCAAATCTTTCAAGCCAGGTAATATGGGTTCGTCTTTATTAGTATGGACTACTTGTTCATATCCATGAAGTAACCATAGTAGCTAAATTCCAAACATTGCATGAGATGTGCCATCACGTCTCACTCATTGAGGTTGCAATTTAAAGCTTTCGAAGAAAATTAAGGCAGTGAATGTTTTTTTATCCAACAAATGTGGTTTCTTTGGTTAGTGACACACATTCTAACAAAGAAAGCAATGATGTACCTTCTCCTGTTAGGAGAATGTCTCTAGTGAGGCCTAATTCTCTTATCACTTTCAACCAGCTCATGCGAACATCACAATGCAAGGCTAAACCATCTTACAGATACATCAATAGACAACTTCACTCAGCTGAAAAATGTGAAAACCCTCCACATTACTTGACATGGATTCATTTGTATTAGATAGGCTTAAGGCCATCTTTCCGTACCTTAATAGTAGTAATGAAGTTTCAAACCTTTGATAAGATATCTCGAATTATTTCATCTATTGAAGTAGCATTCTACTGTCTACACAAAAGATCAAGAAAACTGAGCCTACACATGTTGTCTTAATGGTCAAAAATTCAGATTCTGAGTCCGATTTTGAGGATGCTGAGAAGGTGTAGACCTTCACATACTCTATTGCTAATTGGAATCCTCCACTCTTTCCATGGGCTACTTTATCTCAAATCTACAATTTTGAAGGTGCTTATTTCTTTGTACCTCCATCTATCAACATAACCACTTGATAGTCTTTCATCAAGCCGTAGATGCTTCTTTTTCTTATCATATTGACAAAATCATTAATGATGGGAGGATAAGGGTTAACATCTACAGTCCTGTGGTGTGTAGCATAATGAAGAATATGGAGTACAATCTCAAGAACGCCACTAGCCTCAGGATGAGCGTAAATAGGGTTCAAGTCCCTTTTGACGTGCACTCAAAAAATGAAAGAAAATCTTAGAAAAGGGCACAAAATTGAATAGCTGTGACAATGTATAGGATATGTTTCTTACAACAATGTTCCTAAGCCAACTCAAAACTTTAAAGCAAGGTCTATTTTCTTCACTGAGGGATATGATTCTAATGACTCTCAAAAGACAACTGTCTTCCAAGATCTTGCTGATTAGGCTACTTTTCAACATCCTAAAGGGCAAGTGATGATGATGACACAATGTCACAAGTCACTGATTATTGGCCACTTGAACTAAATGAAGAAATAGACCCCTCTAAGCATACTTGTTGGGAATGTCTAGTCCTTAATGTAAAAGATAAAGAGCCTAAAAAACTGAATCTATGGAAAGGGATCAGGCCTTGGCTTAAACCCTTAATTAAAGCTTTGAAAGGTTTTGTGGAGTTGGAAACTTCTGAAGATACTCTGGAAACGTGTTCTACTGAACCTCCAACTAAGGACAAAGTATAATAGATAAACTTGGGTACCCCAGAAAATCCTTATCTGCCTTTGTAAGCTCTCAATTAGAGGAAATGAACTTAGGTGTATGTGAGTTTCTTCTAAGGGTTTATGAATTGTTTTGCATTGATCTATGTAGAAATGCTAGGTCTAGATCCAGAAGTTGCTATGCCTAAGTTGAACACAGCAAACAATGCAAAACTCTGAAACATGAACAAAGAAGGAATAAACTAGAAACCATGGACAAAATTAAAAAAGAAGCCTGGAAACTCTGGAATGTTTGCTTCATCTGTGAATAGCAGCATCCTGATTAGTTGGTTATCATAGTGCCAGTTACCAAGAAGAATGGACAGATCAAAGTCTGTATCGACTTCAGAGATCTACACAAAGCCTGCCCCAAAGATGATTTCCCACTACCCATACCAGAAATCATGATTGATAACACTTTTAGATTTGAAAGAATATCATTCATGGATGGGTTTTCAGGGTACTATCAAATCAAGTGCACAAGGAGGACAAGAAGCACACATCCTTTTGAACCCCCTTTGCTGCATCTGTTACACTTATTTATTAGTAGAGTTTATTTTTTCATCTTAATGAGAATTTATATGGGCAAATGGTTGCATTGTTTTTTATTATGCATGTGTGTATCTTTTATTTTATAAAGTATACAAGTTTGTGTGTAGAGTTAGCTTAGCAAAGAAAACTTATTTGTCTATTCTTATAGAATATAAGTTATTGTTGTTCACAATCTAAATGAAGTTGAACATACCATCAGTATTATTGTAGCATGATGTTTTAATAGACTTGTCTTAGTTACAGGAAACAATATAGTTTTGAGTCGTTCTGCTAGTATGCTTTGTGTGTACTAAATAGGACCGCTTTTAGGTTTATTGTCTTTATATTGACTATATAAGACGATTAACATCCAAATGGTAATTATAAGTGCTTGTACTGTTAATCCTGATATAAATAATAGATACATATATTTAGTATTTGGAATTTTGATTTATAAAAGAGTAAGATCTTTTATGGGTCAATAATCTTGGTAAATTAGATGATTACACTACGTGTATGCTGGATATTAGTTTATTGAAGGAATCTATGTCCCGTAATAAGGATTAATGATAACCCCTTAATGAAGCTTATTAGTTTTAATTTTGTCAAACCCAGTAGGTGAACTTCGTGTCTGACATATTAAATAAGTTAAGTATAAGTTCTCAAGGAATTATATAGATATCGATTAAATATAGATATTAGTAATTATCTAATCAATGGATATCTAAAATCTTTACATGGGGAAATTAACAAACATTTAATAACAAGAAGCTCGAAATATAATTTTGATATTAAGGACAAGTATGCAATTATAATTCTCTAATTGACTGAAATGTAATTTATAAAACTAAAATTCTAATTTGGGCCGAATTAGGGTTTTCTATTTCCATAAAAAGCCCATTCCTTGTTTTCTTCTTAAGGTCCCTATTGTAACCTATAAATAAGTGCTATTGCTCTCTAGGAAAAAGACGAGAAATCTTATTTCTAAGAGCAAAGAGAATTTGCAGAAGAACCTACACTCTGGTGTAAGTTCAAGCATAGAGGAATACAGTAGAGGGTCTTCAAATTTTCAAGTTGCTATGAGACAAAGATCAAATCAGAGAGATCTTGCAGATATAGTTCTTTAATCATCATCATCTAAAGTTATTTCCATAGTAATCTATATGCAAAGTCTAAGGATCCTGGCGGCTCCCTCTAACCATGTCTTCAATGGGTTAATACTAGAAACCAAGTACACAACATTGGAAAGAATAAAGTGACCTAGTTTCTGCACTACAAACATTAATGCAAGGCATTCCTTTTCCATTGGATGATAATTTTGTTCAGACCAACTAGCATTTATGACAAGTAGTAGAGAGCTACTTCATCACCCTCATCATTCTTTTTAGTTAATCATGCTCCGAAAGAGTGATCAAGAGCTTCGGTGTAAAGAATGAAAGGTTTGCTTAGGATCAGAGCAGAAAGAACTGGTGGGTTTGTGAGATATTATTTGATATTTTGAAAGACATCTTCACAAGCTTTATCCCACACAAATTCAATTCCTTTGTTTGGTTAGATCAACTTTGATACCAACTTTTTTAACTGTAAAAGCATCACACGCTGTTTGGTTAAATATACCTTTTAGCATAAAACAATCAACCAAAATATATATTCTTTTATTAAAAAAAAGTAAATTAAAAAATATACAAGAGCTATGTAGGTAAACAAATTCTAGTTTATTTCTCAAGTTTATTTGATATCGTCTTATAGTATGTAAAACACTTTGACACGAAGTATTTTTTTAAAAAGGAACTCCATAGTGATTGTCATTAGAGTGCCTAACAGCTAAGGACCACAACCCAAAATCTTAATGGGCTGAGCATACTGGTGCTATTACCAAGGATAGTACAAGCATTGAGTGAAATGCCTCAGATTAACTCTTATACTGCCTTTCATGGGCTTTTTAACCTCAGAGATTTCCTACACGATCAAAAAGATTGGTAGAGTAGAGAGATTTCCTACATGATCAAGAAGATTGAGATGACTTCAGTAGCAAAGGACCCCAACAAAGGGGATCTCATTAAGCATTATTGATGCTTTTCCACCTCTTAGATACAGAGCTAATCACTTTCCTTGCATATGGTCGCATGCTCATCAATCATAGCATTCAATGCTCTCGAATTTATAAATGGATGGCATGAGAATTTTCTCATGCATAGAGCTGAGCAAATCACATCCTTGCTCTCAACACAAAGTTTATCATCAATTTTCCATGACCAGATGCATTATCATCAAATACCTATCGACCACTCTTCAATAAACTTGACTAAAAATGCATCATCAAATCTCTTTATATGAAATTCCAAGCAACAGAAAATTGGGTGGAAGGGGTGTAGTTGAATAAGGATGATGGGAAGGCCAGCAAAAAGAACAGGTAAGGGAAAAAGGAACTAAATGTAAAATGTTACGTTACTTTTCCATGACTTTCCGTTGGCTTCCCACATAAGCCAATATTGGCTTCTCAAAATGAAGTCATATGGGTTCTACTTCTTCTTAAAGTGGCTTTGCGACTATTACATTTTCATAAGCCCCTCTAGAATTTGATTACCAAGCAAACTTGTGTGCCTTTAAAATGCTAAAAGCTATAAAATCACCTCTGCTAAGTCTAACGAAACAGACCCTAAGTAAGTCTAATACTTTTAATGGTGACTTAAAGTCATTGCTAAAAGCTATACACTTAGCTGCAACCAAAAGTTGCAACTAAAATTCTACATTCATAAGATTATGATTTTTTTTAGTTGCGATTTTACACTTCTAGTGGCAATTATTTTTAAAATTAACAGCAATAAATCTTATGACTACATATTAGACTTTTCACAACAGTGTTCGTTTCACGGCAAAGGTTTAACTTTTAGGTGCGATGTTTTAAAATTGCAACCAAAACAATTAGAGACACTACGTTTAAAGACAGCTTAGTGGCGATATAAATATTGCTACTAAAACTTTTAGTGGCGACTTTGTTACCTTTTACTTTGAAAAATCTCATGGCTAAATGTCAAATTTTCTATAGTCATTATTTGCCCCACACAAATAAAAATCCTGGATCCAAATAACCCCATGCTTTTACATATGAACAATCTTATTATGACCCAGAAGAGGCCAGAACCACTCAAGATCATGACCATTAATTTGGTAAGACAGAGTTATGATGCGACTCTGCCTTTCCAAAGGCAGTAGCAAAATAAACCATAGCAACAATGTAAATTCAACACCAAAAAGCTTGAAAAGGGTCTACATCGAAAGATTAACTAGAACAGCCTTGTAGAACATCACCAAAAAACGTATGCAGGTTGACAGAAGACGAGCCTTGTAGAACATCACCAAAAAACGTATGCAGGTTGACAGAAGATGATCCATCCTTCTCTATTGCTCTTTTACAGACTTCTTGGAGTTCTCTTGCTCTCTTTCTCTGCTGTTTGCCTTCATACTTTTCCATATTCTATCAATCCCTCCACATTCTTAGCAATCTCCTCTCTTCCAACAATCTTTTCATGATTCTTCAGCTTTATACCGACCTTCTAGTCTTCCACTATCAGCTTGGCATTGATGAATTGTTCAGCAGATAAAGGAAAAGTCAACATGATTTTGCCCGCAAATACACATTCAATGGTATAGTTCTAACCACAATGGGTCATGAAGCCTGTTACACCTCCAAAACTGGGCTGAATCCAAACTCAGTCTTAGGGGTGTGAGAATTAGGACCAATTTAAAATTTTATCGAATACACAACATTAATCATAATTCTAGGTAGATCAAAGTCTTTCGTGAGGCTTTGCTTATTAATCAAGCAACCATAATCACATGTGAAACTAAAATCTAAATATTGCGCAATTAGATATCAAATTCAAACCATATAGATCGATCACAATATTAATTAAATGAATGGTCAAGTACTTTCTAATGCATAAAATTAAAGTTATAATTCCAAAAAAAAAAATAGTAACTATGCTAATAGCCGCAAACAAGGCCTTATTATAGAAGTCTACTGTTCTGACCTAAGCACCACAATTAAGACATCTCAGACGATGTCATGGGTGGTCCACTCAACAATTCCGCCATCTAGTGGAATCTCCTACATGTCCTAACCCTCCAGTTTAGGACCGGCACCAAGACCTAGACACCAAAGTAGTGGCTTAGATTGGCATAATCTGGAGTGAGATAAACTACAAGTAATGATGTTAGACAATTAAATTAAATTATATTTTAATTCTTTCCAAAATAAGCTAAATGCAAGCCCAATGAAAAGAATGAACAAACACAGGTATTCTGGCCAGATATAATATACAAAAATAGGTATTCCGGCTAGATATAATAAATAGCACAGCTATGTACTCACATAATACACGCTGGCCCCATGGCATACGACCACCTCCAACTATAGTCGGTTTGATATATGTACAAGGGGACAAACCTTCTTTCATAATGATAATGAGACCCGACGATGCCATTTTCCTACATTCGGTGTCTATCTTGTGTTACATCCCAAACTTGCATTCCTTTTCCAAGTCCAATCCAATTTCGATATGTACATTTGGCCAACTTTTCTTAAGGATGGAACTCATCTTAATTTCATACCCAAGTCATATACTAGTTTATTTATTACTTAACCGTTGGGCATGATATAGAGTGAAGTGATCCTACACCCTAAAAGTCACTTGCCTGGGGTCTTTTACCTGTAGAATAGTCTAGGCGGTTGAGTCATTTACTTATGGTGATCAATTCTAACCTACCACACGACCGATTAATTAAGGTTTCCAGGCACATACAGCTTAGTCGTGGATGTCTTACGGCTTAGCCGTAGTTAATATTACTGCTCAACTGGCCAGTATTACGGCCCAGTTGTAAGGCTCACCGTAGCACAGTCTCACCTAAAATGGCTCAAGAGAGTGTGAGTCGTAGGTTGACCTACAACTTAGCTGTAGGTGAGTATGAATTCGCCCCTTTTGAAGGTTTTCTTCCAAAACACATCTTACACAAACCAATACGGATCTAAGAGTTCCCCAACAAATTAGCAACACATCTAATCCTCAATGATAACCCTAATTAACATTAAATAAAGAGAAACAAATAATTAAATCACTAGTTGTAGTTATCCACTTGCCTTGATGCCAATGCTTAAAATCAAATCTGAAGATGCAAAAGGGTCGATCTAAACACGAATCCTTAGTCCAAACCCGAATTATAGATCAATTCCCTCCTACAATCCCACATGCAATGAGACAAACCTAATTTATTAATGTATGCCCTAATAAAATGAAAGGATCTAATGGTGGTATAATGATAGACACTTACCAGAGTTGCAGGCCATCAAATTAGACAAGGGAGGGGAAGAAGATGGGAAAAGGAACAAAAGAAAAGTGCGCACAAAGAGAAAATGATCAAAGGTTTTTAGGGTTGGGTTTACATAAAAGTTTATCTAAATTACAAGAAAGGGCTCTCTGCTCTTTAGTGAGTTTTATAAAATTTGGAAAAAGGGCTTTTAGCTCACAAAGGCCCAAGAGGGTTTAACCAACCCATTTCTAATAGGCTCTACACAGAATGCCATTAATTTAATGACCCAAACATCTAAAATGGCCTATCAAACAATCCATCTAACCCCTTCAATTCAACTCGAACTCGACAAACCAACCCGACCCATAACCAAAAGATATGGGGCCTGAATCTCACCCCCCCTTAAAGGACATTTGGTCCTCCAAATGACTAACGTACCTTAGGAAAAAAGTACAAATGCTGTTTCTTCACCTTATCTCTAAGCTCCCACGTAGCTTCTTCCAGACGAAGATGTCTCTATTGAACCTTCATCCAATGGTTGACACAGTTCCTCAACACTTGCTCCTTGATATCAACAATCCCCACTGCTGTTCGGTATAGGACATGTCATCCTGCACTTGCAATGGTTTGTACTGCAACACATGTGAAGGTCTACCATATACTTCCCCAGCATAAAGACGTGGAAAACAATATGGACAATTGATAGCTCCAGCGACAGTGCTAATCGATAGGCCACATCACTAACCATGCTAATAATCTGGAATGGTCTAACATATCTCCTGGAGGTTTTTCCTTTTTGCCCAAACCGTAAAATACCATGCATAATTGACACCTTTAGAAATACATGGTCACCAACCTCAAACTTCAACTCTCTCCTTTTCTTATATGTGTAACTCTTTTGCGACTACAAGCGATCTTCAACCTTTTCCAAATCTATTTGACCTTATCATTGGACTCTCCAACCACAAACGGACCATGAAAACCGCAAGCTCCAAAAGTTGCCCAACATATAGGAGTTCTGCAACTTCTCACATGCAATTCTTCAAAAGGTACCATGTCAATGCTAGAATGATAGCCGTTGTCATATGCAAATTCACACAGAGCTAAACACTCATCCAACTAGTTTTGAAATCTAAGATACATGCCCTCAACATATCCTCCAAGGTCTAGTTTGTATGTTCTATCTATCCATCAATTTCGGGGTGGTAGGTTGTACTGATACTCAACTTGGTTCTCAAAGGTTCCTCCAGCGACACCCAAAACCAAGATATGAACTTGCTATCCCAATCGGAGACAATTAAAACTAGTTCTCCTTGCAATCTTACCACCTCCTTGATATAAAGATCTGCCATTTTCTCCATTCTTTGACCAATCTTAAATGGTACAAAAGGGTGCTAACTTGGTTAAACGATCTACTATCACCCTAACTGCATTAAACCACTTCTTGGTATTAGGCAATCTCAACACAAAATATATAGTTATGTGCTCCCACTTCCACTGAAGAATCTCCAATTGATACAAAAGACCTAGGGGTCTTCTATATTCTGCCTTAATCTATAGGCAAACCAAGCACTTAACAATAAATTTTGCGATATCCTTCTTTATATTCTTCCACCAGTAATGATTTTTCAGGTCCTGATACATCTTAATATTACCAGGATGGATAGAATACAGAGTATGGTGTGCCTCACCATGATTTTATCCTTCAAGTCTAGAAAATCAAGTACACAAATTCTATTTTTAAAATACAGAATATCATCTTCCAGTTTAAAATCAAGTTTTGCACCCATATGATCTTTAATCCTTGTTATCTCTGGGTCTAATAACTGGTGTTCTTCTTTAATCCTTAAAAGAAGCTCAGGTTCCCACAAGATTATACTTGCCAACACAACCCACTCATTGATAGGCTGGAAATACACATCCATATCTTCCAAACACCGAACCTAAAGATATTCTACAATCATTCTGTAAGTGAATCTGCTTTGTTACTTAGTGCATTTGCCACTATGTTAGCCTTCCTCAGATGGTATTTTAACCCGAAATCATAATCCTTGATATGCTCCATTTATCTTCTTTGTCTTATGTTCAATTCACCCTGCGTAAAGAGATATTGGAGGCTCTTGTGGTCTAAGTGCACTTCAAAAGTAGCTCCATAAAGACAGTGCCTCCACATATTCAAGCCAAAAACTACTACTACTAGTTCCAAATCATGGGTTGTATACTTCTGTTCATGTTCCTTCAACTACCTTGACCCATAAGCTACAAGCTTTTCATCTTACATGAGGACACAACTAAGTCCAACTCTAAATGCATTGGTAAAGTTCACAAAACCATCACTACCTGCAAGTAAGGTCAATATAGGAGCTATGGTCAACCTCCTTTTCAACTCTCAAGAACTTTGCTCACATTCATCACTCCACATAAAGGAAACTTCCTTATGAGTCAACTTTGATAGTGGAGCTGGTATCGTGGAAAATCCTTCCACGAATTGGTGATAATAGCCTACTGGGCCTAGGAAACTTTGGATCTCTGACACTGTTTTTGGCCTTTCCAACTTCATCACAACTTCAATCTTTACTGGATCCACCGATAAACCTTCCTTGGGGATAATATGACCAAAGAATCCTACCTACTCCAATAAGAACTCACACTTACTTGCCTTAGCATATAGTTGATGTTCCCTCAACAGATGCAATGAGGTATGAAGATGTTGAGTATGCTCCTCCTAACTCTTCAAATACATGAATACATGTCGATAACCACCACCATAAATTGATCCAAGTATTGTGCAAACACTCTATTCATAATAGCCATTAAAGCTACCGGCGCATCTGTTAACCCCAAGACATCATTAGAAATTCATAGTGACCATATCTAGTTATGAATGTAGTTTTTTGAATATCATGTTCTCGTACTCTCAACTGATGATACCCTGATCTCATATCAATCTTAGAAAAATACTAGGCACCCCACAACTGAACAAATAATTCATCGATTTAACATAATGGGTACTTATTCTTGATGGTCACTTGATTAATTTGTCTATAGTCAATACGTATTCTCATAGAGTTATCCTTTTTCTTAACAAATAAAACTGGAGCCCCTCAAGGAATGACACTCGATTTAATAAGATCTTTGTCTAACAACTCTTGCAATTGCTCTTTGAGTTCTCTCAACACAGTTGGGGCCATCCTACAAGGGGCTTTAGAGATTAGAGCTATGCCTGGTACAAGCTCAATCATGAAATCGATCTCACGAACTGGCGGTAACTTTGGAATATCCTTAGGAAAAAATCTGGAAACTCAAACACTAGGTGTCTCTTCCACCGCTTTAATCCAGCAATTGCTCTTCGCGTTCTCTCAACCCAGTTGTGGCCAACCTACAAGGGGCCTTAGGGATTAGAGTTGTGCCCGGCACAAGCTTAATTGTGCAATCAATGTCACAAAGTAGCGGTAACTAGGGAATATCCTTAGGAAAAACATCTAGAAACTCAAACACCATAGATGTCTCCTCCACCGCTTTAGTCCATTTATCCTCCAAGATAAACACTAGATACTGCTCATAACCTTTCATCATCAACTTCGTAGCCTTAATGGCTGAGATCATCAGGGTAATCACTTCCTTCTTTGCTTCGACAAATTGCATAACAGTGCCATCACTAGCTTTCAACTTAACTGTCTTAGCAAGGCAATCCATCACTGCACTATGAATGGCAAGCCAATCCATGCCTAGGAAAGCGTCAAAAACATTCAGTAACAACAGTATAAGGTTATCTTTTAATACAACACCACTTATCACCACCTTACAATCAGGATAATACTCCTAACAACTAACTTTCTTACCCACTAGGGTAGTCACTGCTAGATCAAATGGAAACTCTGCTGCTCTAACCCCAATGCTTAAGGCAAGTTTAGGGGATATGTAGGAATGAGTGGACCCAAGGTCAAATAGAACCTTAACATTACAATCACAAATAAAATAGTATATTCATTAATGTTCTCTGCAACATCGGCCTACTCTTGGGTCATTGCATGTACTCTGCCTAGGCCGAGGTTGTTACCTATTAGGCCCTTGAGGTCACTATGGTCCTCTTTATGGTTAGGGTTGCTGAGGTGGTCGGTACAATTGTCTTTTTGCTGTGGTGTCTATGGTCAAGGCTTCTGCGAATGAGCTGGGGCTGTCTACCTCAAAGGCTGAGCTTGAATAGGAGCTTTTGTTGTTGATGTCTGCTAGTACTATTGGCCTTTGTTGTTAGGGCAACCTTTGACCTGATGATTGGTGTCCCCACACTGGAAACACCATCCTGTCTGCCTCCAACACCAAGACGTTGGGTGATTATTACCATAAATGTCACAGATTCCCTCTTCTACTTCTCGTATTAATGCTGTAAGGCCAAAAATAGAGCAACTTTTAACTTGGATTGGCTCGAAGGGGCCATATGCCCACTCACCTTTTTGGCCCAATACGCCTTGTGTAGATACTTTTGGTAGGTGTTCAAAACTTGCGATTTGGCTTCCAATAAAATATGCGGTCTAAGGCCATCGAGAAATCATCAAATCCTCTCACTTTCTAGAGTAATAAGGTAGGTGCGAAATGAGAAAGATGGGTACACTGAGCTCATATTCACAAACAAAGAAGTTCCCTTACTTCAATCTGTCAAACTCTATTCTCTTCTAAATACGAACATTCTCCGGTACATACTTTTCATGGAATTGATTATGAAAAGTGGTCCAAGCCACTTCTTCAGCTATCTCTTCATACGCTGTAACACTCCAACCGCAATTAAGCATGCTTAATAATTAATTAAGATATTAGTCAATTAATATAGAATCAAACCACGTAATTAATGACTTTTACTTTCTAATTAGGTTAAATTTAATTTACTTTTATTCGATTAAACTAACGGGTCAAATTTGGGTCATAGATAGATAGTTAGGTCAAGTTAAACCTTAACTAGAAAGTAGAAAGCCCTTTTTTATAATTTTAGATTTCATGGTTTTACGTCATTCATGCATCACCTTTATATCATCGCATACGTCTCGTTGAGCGCATCAACTTTCGTTCTTGACCTGAATGTTTTCAACTATGTTTGAATTAGTTGGACCCTCATTTGACTTAAACTAAGAATGTAATTCACAGTTGAGGACTTTCCTGTAATTCTACAAAACTTTGTTTTAAAAAGGGATAAAGAACCCCCCCGCCCCCCCCCCCCCCCCCATTTGATTCTCTCCCTTTAACAACTGCAGCAACTCTTTTCTTTTTCTTCCATTTTCTTCCTCTTTATCAATGAGAACAGAATGGATCCTGCATGCATGATTTTAAGCACCTACTCTCTCATCTCACCTCTTCTTTACCTTCCTTTCCTCCTAGAATAGAATATAGTAGTTCTCATCTCTCTCCACAGTCATTTAGCAGTTATTTTGGTAGGATCTTTTATCCATTTATAGATTTATGGAGTTGATGGAGTCCAGGAGACACCTAGAGTAAGCATGGACTCATCCTTTTCATCATTTCTTCATGCATGTAATGTTAGGGTCCAGAAACAGTAGGTTCTTCTTCTCAACTGAGCCTAGAGAAGGAGTAATAGTTAGAACTCTAAATCAAATCCAAGTATAAGCTAATTATTGCTGAATGCATATTCGTAAAACTGTGATGCTTATAAATCTATTTAATGCCAAATGAAATTGTTATTTTCAACCCTTATATCAGTAGTTCTTCTAAATTCTATTACATGGTAAAATCCTCTTAATGAATGATGAAATGTAAACTTAAAAATGTAGAATGATTGAATGGAGTTGGGAAATCATAGTAGAAACTAAGTTGAAAAGTTTTTGTAATGAATTGAACCCTATACTAAATCAACTTTATAAATTCTTAAGCCTAGATTTCTAGAGACCAAAAATTTGATTTTTCTTCTGCGATTAAGCTCTCAACTGAACCATAAGATATACTATGGCTAAGTCGTAGACAAGCCGTGGTTTACGGCTAAGCTGTAGGCCACTTTACAACCAAGCCAAAAATGTAGAAAAATTCTGCATCCTATGGCTAAGCCGAGATATACCCACAGCTAAACCGTGAGACCTTTACGGCTAAGCCGAGAGACACATGGCTAAGCCATAAGAAACCTGAAAACTTAGAAAACTTAGGGACATATGGGAAGATCTTATAGGACCCTAGTTCTTTGGAAACCCTAACTTAATTATTGGCCCAAAGGAAAATTACATAACATGAAGTTTCTTGAGGGCTGAGACTCATTCATTTGATGTTGTCCATTTGTTAAGCAACTCCCTATAGGTGTTGGTTTAAGGGAGTTTGATGCACTTTCTCTCTTACACAACGTGACACCAAATAAAGATAACTGTGCATCAAATAACTTAAAACTGCATCATCATACATAGTTAGAAATAATGGATGACTAAATTAGGGTTGGCTTGTAAATTATCTTGATTCTACTAATTTGAATTGCATAGCACATTGAATTCTTATGGTTGCCTTCGGTCATTGAAATGCTCATTTTATCATTAGAATGATTATGAAATGATCATGGTATGAATTGATTCTAGTTTATTATTCTTTGACATATGGTTTTCCAATTATTCTTGAATTGAGTAAGAATGAATTTTCAATCTAATGAATTGTTTTAAAATGAAATGACTTACTCAATTTCAATTTATGATTCCAAATGGTCTAGCTCTAATTAGCTTCAGCCTTAGGATACTTGATGGGGTTGACTTTAGTGTAGTAGATTGTTATGGTGCTGCTACAATGTGCCTTTGGATCTTCCAAACTCCATAAACGTAGAGACCCAATCATACCTTTGGCCACGGCATTGGTATTGTCAATGCAAAGATCCCTAGAAGGAAAATATAGGAAATGTAATAGCCAAATAGTAATGTATTTCTTTTATTTAATTCTTATATCATGCTTTATTCAATGCACAACATGCTTAGTCTACTAAATTGACTTTTATTTATCAACTATTAATGATCATTTTATATACAATGTGTTTTACTTTAATTATACTTATATTTTGTTGGATAGTCTTATTCACACGTTGTCTTAATGGTGTTACAGGCTCATATCCCAGTCCCAATCTTACGAAGATCGAAGAGACTCGAGAGGAGGCTGACGAGGTTTTCTCAGGCCTAGACGAGTGGATAGTTTTCTTAGGCCTAGACGAGTGGATAGCACAAGAAATCTGACTGATCCATCTTCGAAGTGCGACATGATTATCATAGGGCCTTCTTGTTTTAAATTTTGGATGCATTAGGGTTTCATGGCTTTGCATTAATTTTTATTTTGTCATGCCTAATTCATGATCTCGTCTCCTTTTTAGGACATGTATATCTTTGGTCATTGTCCATAAACTTTATTTCCTTTTGTAAGGACATGTATACTTACTCTTGTTTCAACTAATTTACATGTTATCTTATGATATACAGTTATGTTTCTCTTCCTTTTTATATATGCATATAGACATTTTAGTGTGTGCAGTTTCTATAGAATGAGACTTCGGGAATTGTTAATTATTACTGATAAAAGAAAGTTTTACAGGTGAAATGAACAAGCTTCCACGCAATTAATGCTTGGACAGATGTCCATTAAAAGCACCTCACACATTAAAGTAATGTGAATATCCCTTGTGTGTGCCATGCTTACGGGCTAACCCAAATCCTCAAATTCTTGGGCTCTGATTGTGACATATGTTTCCTTGATAGTGGTCCACCACATGTCAGCTACATCCCGAAACACTGAAGTAGCCAGCTTAACCTTCTAAATTCCTATGTAGACTAAGTTATCAAATATCTTCTCAATTTGGATCAAGAATTCCTCTACTACTGAATTTTCACCCCCATTAAACTCTGGTGGTCCCCCTTTCTTAAACTTTTCAAATATAACATTGGTATCCTATGGTCTGGGGGCAACGACAACCTGCAGCTACCCAATCCTCTACAGAGCCTTAAGTACACTAATCTGGAACGTAGCTAGATCTACCACCTGAGGTCATACCACAAACGGTGAAGCCGGCAGCGACGGGGAAGGCGGAGGTGACGATGGTGCTGGCGGAGGTGAAGGTGGTGCTCCATGCACCATATGGGGTTGATTCATCCTTTGCACTGCTTCAAATAATTGGGTCATTTGATGGTCTTAACATTGCTGGTGGGCAAGCATGGCCTCAACTGGGGTTTTTGTTGGATCATTAGCTATTCCATTAGGCCCCCCGATTCATCAGAGGATAGGTTACCTTTTGTCTTCCTTGTCTTAGGCGCCATGTTTGCAAAATAATCAATTGTTAGAGACAAAACGATCTAGAATGCAGAAGCTAAACACACCCATGCAGTCTCTAAACATCGTTAAAAGCCATATACAAAAACTACACACGTTTACACCTAATGCTCCCACTGATCAAGCCTATGTTTCTAGTGTCTTTTAAAACTTCTAGAAACTTGACCTCTTTGATGTCATCTGTCGTGCCTTCAAAACTGGACTAGATCCAAACCCAGTCTCAAGGGTATGAGAATTTGGGCCAATTTAAAATTTTAGTGAATACACAACACAAGCCCTA
This sequence comes from Sextonia rubra, assembly GCA_037013555.1. Taxonomy (NCBI): domain Eukaryota; kingdom Viridiplantae; phylum Streptophyta; class Magnoliopsida; order Laurales; family Lauraceae; genus Sextonia; species Sextonia rubra. The sequence goes on from JASUAD010000001.1 coordinate 76,754,812, forward strand.
ATTTCTGGTGGATCAAAGTCCTTTATGAAACTATGTTTATTGATCAAGTAACCATAATGTCATGCAGAACTAAAATCCAGATGCGCACATATTCAAACCATATAGACCAATCAAAATATTAATTACATAAATGGTCAAGTACTATGAAGCATAAAAATTATAATTATAATTCCAGAACAAATAAATTTAATGACTAAACTAATGGCCCCAAACATCGCCTTATTACAGGAGTCTACTATTCTGATCTAAGCACCACTACTAAGATATTTCAGACAATGTCATTAGTGCTTCACTCAACAACTCCGCAATCTAGTGGAATCTTTTGCATCTCCTGACCCTCCAGATCAACATTGGCACCATGGCCTAGACACAAAAAGTAGTGGGTCAGATTGACATAATCCTGCAAGAGGTAAACTGCAAGTAATGATGTTAGCCAACTGGTTTAAATTATATTTTACATCTTATCCAAAATAAGTTGAATGCAAACCCAATGAAATGAATGAACAAAAACGGGTATTCTTGCTAGATGCAATCTACAAAAACAGGTATTCCCACTAAATATAAGCAATAACACAACTATGTACTATATCACATAGTAAATGTTGGCCCGATGGCTTACAACCACCTCCAACTGTAGTCGGTTTGAGATATATATATATATTAGTACATACTGTATACAGATGCTTAATGAAATCATGCCATGAACCCTTAACTCATGACACTTAAACCATTACAATTTAAAGTATTTGGATTACATGATTTGAAGGCTACAAGCCCAGATGATATTTCGATAGAGGTATGGAAATGCTTAGGAGAGATTGGTGTAAGTTGGTTATGTAGACTATTAAATAAGATACTTGTAACAAAGAAAATACCATATGAATGGAGAAGAAGCATTGTAGTACTTATGTATAAGAATAAGGGAGATATAAAAAATTGTACCAACTATCGAGGGATTAATCTTATGAATCATACTATGAAGTTATGGGAGAGAATAATAGAGCAAAGATATAGATAGAAGACCAAGATCGCTGAAAATCAATATGTTTTTATGCTAGGGAGGTCAACTATGGAAGCTATCTTTTCACTTAGGCAATTAATGGAAAAATATCGAGCAAAAAGGAAAAATCTACACATGGTCTTTTTCGATTTAGAAAAAGCCTATGATAGGGTACCGAGGGATTAAATTTGATAGATTTTGAAGAAAAGGAATGTCCCCAGGGATTACATTAAAAATTTTAAGGATATACATGAAGAAGTAGTAATAAATGTAAGAAGCACATGTGAAGAAACAGGTAGATTCCCTGTGACTATAGGTTTGCATCAGGGATCAACCTTAAGCCCTTATCTCTTTGCATTAATTATGGATGAGTTAATTGTACATATTCAAGAAGAAGTATCATAGTGTATGTTGTTTACAGATGAAATAGTATTAGTGAATGAATCAAGAGATGATGTAAATGCAAGACTCAAAAGATGGCCAGAGGCATTAGAATCTAGAAGCTTTAAAATAAGTCGTACAAAGATAGAATTTATGGATTGCAACTTCAATAGACATATACAAAGTATTGAAACTACTGTCAAAATTGAAACCCATAAAATGCCACATAGAGATTTTTTCCGGTATCTGGGCTCAATGATTAGTAAGGATGAGGAGATTGACGAAGATGTGGAGCATAGGATAAAAGTTGCATGGCTGAACTGGAGATTAGCTTCCAGAGTGCTTTGTGACAGATGAATGCGAATGAAATTGAAAGGTAAATTTTGCAGAACAATGGTTAAACCAGCCATAATATATGGAGCACAATGTTGGCCAATTAAAAGACGCATATATATAAGATGAATGTGGCGGAGATGAGAATGCTTAGGTGGATGTGTGGTAAAACTAAGAAAGATAAAATTAAAAATGAGCGCTTTTGAGAGCATTTAAGGGTAGACCAAAAGGGAATAAGATTAGATAAACTCATTTAAGATGGTTTAGGCATGTTGAGCGTAGGTCGGTAATAGCACCGGTGAGAAAAAGTTTAGCTATACAGGTGGATGGCTGATCAGGAGGTAGGGGTAGGCTACAAAAAATAATGTTGGAGATCATTGAATCAGATTTGAAGAAGTTTAACTTATTTAAGGATTTGACTCAAAATAGAACGAAATGGAGAAACATAATTCATGTAGACAACCCCAACATGGTTGGGATAAGGCTTTGATGATGATGATGATGATGGATTACATGATTTAAAGGTACATTATGCTCATGTGGTATTTTTCATTTTACTAAGGGTAAGTTCTACATCACCTAATAGTCATAAATAGTTAAGTATACACATAGGGACAAACCTTCACATTGACAATGAGAGCTGACGATGCCATTTTCCTACTTTCGGCGCCTATCTTGTGTTACATTCCAAACTCGAATTCTCATTCTGAATCCAATCCAATTTCCATGTGTGCATTTAGCTAACTTTTCTCAAGGACGAAACTCATCTTAATTTCATACCTAAGTCATATACTGATTTATTTTTTACTTAACCATTGGGCATGATATAGGGTTAAGTGATCCTACACCTAGAAGTCACTTACCTAATAGAGTAGTCCACGCAACTAAATCATTCACTTACGGTTATCAATTCTAACCTACCATAAAGCCAATTAATTAAGGTTTCTGAGCACATATGGCTTAGCCGTGGACGTCTTATGGCTTAGCTTAGTTAATTTTATGGCTCAACTGGCCGGTATTACGGCTTAGCAACAAGGCTCGCCGTAGCACAATCTCACCCAAAACGGCTTACTAGAGAGTGAGCCGTAGCTGTAGGCTGACCTATGGCTTAGTTGTAGGTACGTACGAATTTGCCCCTTTCTGAGGTTTTCTTCTGAAACCCATCTTACACATACCAATACCTTACACATACAAATATGGATCTAAGAGTTTCCTACTAGATTAGCAAAACATCTAATCCTTAATGATAACCGTAATTAACATTAAACAAAGAGAAACAAATAATTAAATCACTAATTGTAGTTAGCCACTTACCTTGATGCCAATGCTTAAAATCAAATCTGAAGATGCAAAAGGGTTAATCTAAATATGAGTTCTCACTCCAAACCTAAACTACTGATCAAATCCCTCCTACAATCCCACATGCAACACAACAATCCTAATTTTATTAAAGTATGCCCTAATAAAACGAAAGGATCTAATGGTCGTATGAAGACAGATACTTACTGGAGTTGTAGACTATTAAATTAGACAAGGGAGGGTAAGAAGATAGAGAGATGATAATGGTAGATGAGCCTCCTTTCTTCTTGGTTCTCTGAAAATGGCTAGGGCTTGTTGTATAAAGGAGACTAGGAAGAGGAATAGAAGAAAAGTGTGCACAAAGAAAAAGGATCAGAGGTTTTTAAGGTTGGGTTTACGTAAATGTTGATCTAAATTTTAAGGGCTCCCTATTCTATAGTGAGCTTTATTAAAATTGAAGAAAGGGCTTTTGGCCCAAAAGGTCCAATAACTTGGGTCTAAGGCCCAAGAGGGTTTGACCAGCGCATCTCCAATGGGCCTTATACAGAATGCCATGAATGCAATGATCTAAACATCTAAAATGGCCTATCAAACAATCTAACTCTCTCAACTCGACTTGAATCGGACAAACCGACCCGACCCATAAGCAAAAGATGTGGAGCCTGACAAAGCCCCCAATAGAGGAATGGCACAACACCTTCATGTGGTCACACCATGGCCCACAAGGCCCATCCCACTACTCAAGACCTTGTAAGCGGGTCGCATCATTGTGTGCAACCCACAAGAATCGGTCCCCACTACCCTGCAACCCAATTGTTATTTCATCCATTTATGCACTTGAATCAATTACATGGCTGCCCAAAGACACATATACGACTGAACCCATGGGTTCGGAGTCTAGCCAGTTGTAGTCAACGTCGTGTGGGACCGTGGCCCTGTTTTGGGGTGTCATGTAAGCGATGGAAGGGCCCAGACTGGCTAGCTCACGAACGGAAGCTACCAGTAGGCGATTTGCTTTGGCTGCCGAGGAGACAGCTCCATGGACTTGATTCCACATATCGAGGTTGCCAAGGAAGGTGGCTACGATGTCTGCTAACCTTATCGAAGGGACTCCAGGAATATAGTCCACTCTTTCATCTCCTAATTTTGCCCAAAGATCAATTCAGATAAACCTTATTAAATTGAAAGAAACAATACTTCAATCCAAAATTCAAATCAGCTGCCAGAGCACCGAAAACTCTACTAGGGGAGCGTCTGGATCGTTGAGGAATGTCAAAATTAAATGGGTGGAACTCTACAATGGAGTCAATCTATTGAAAATTCGAGGCACTAAAACTGAATGCGCTCATAGTGTATTAGGTAGGAGAAAATCTACTCTAATAGCAGTTGGTCCCATAGCATAATTGATTATTTAATTAAAATTATAATTACTACAATCTTCTGCATTTGATTAATCACTATTTGTTTTTATTAAACTATCTATCTGCCTGTCGAACCAATAGCTATTACGGTAAAATTTGGAGATATTTCAAGGCCTTGGAGAAGGGCTTTTGGTTTCCTATAGGAAGACTCCCTAAGAAGTTTCGCTCCAGCCTAAGATTTCACATTTCATCAATCAAACAAGTGCAACTTTGATTGGAGTGAATACTAAAACAAGGAAAGGGATTATTTTCAGTGGTTTGAATGTCTTATGGTGACTAGTATGTTGGGAAAAGCGGCACAACGGAAACAACCCGCGATCAATGGATCTACCACGATGAACACACAGCAATCACACCCATCAAGCAATCACACACATGACACAGCAGTTTTACGTGGTTCGGCAATCTTGCCTACGTCCACGGGAGGAGAGAACTCATCTACTATGATCCCATCTCGATCCCCTCAGGATCTAGGGTTACAATACATCAATATATATAGTTTCCGCTTTCTTGGCCACCAAGAAAACCCATACACAATGACTAAAATACCCCTAACCCTGAGCCTCGGTTCTGGCTAAACCAGACGATCGATCCGGCTAAACCGGAATACAAGACAAAACCCAACAATCTCCACCTTGGCTTGGATTCCACAAATCCTCAGAGCCACCTTGAGATACCCGGTAATGTCTTCACGCACCCCGTTGAAGGGTACGTCTCCGCACACGCTACAACCTAGCGTGGCCACAATTGCCTCCTTTGACCTCAACACCACCGTCTTGAACCTCTGAAGTGTTTTCCATTTGTTGCCACATGCATGCATCCTTGCAACACAATGAACCTAACTTCCGTCCGTCAAGACAAAACTGAAGACCTCCCCGAATCCGGATCTCACTGGTACCTTGTGAATCCTTCCTTCTGTCTCCATCCTGGTGTTCTTTCCGTCAAATCTGCAACTGTCCTGTTCTAGTCTGTTCTGGTGGGTTGGGCACAGTACATGCGGATTAGGTATAACCCGATGCTTAAACCGGCTTACTCCGACCTGAACAAAACTACCTTTTCTTCTCCGAGAAAATCATCTCCGTTCAGGGCTTCCTGGATTTCCACTAGATGATATCATTGAAGATCAATCAATCCATCTTCCAATGATCCGTCGCATCTAACTCCACCTGAACCACAGATTTCCTCCCCTGTTATTTGATGTCTCCTTCACTGCTCCATCTGAAAAAGCATCCCCTATCAACCTGTAGTGACCAAAACTGATTCCTTTCAACCGAATCCGAGCTTTCTTGCACACTACCTCTTTCCGATTTTGCTTTTTCCTTCTACTTTGGCATGTCACTCCTTCCTGATCCCTTCGACGCGGATCTGAGCTTTCCATCAAAGTACTTGGAGCAATCTACCATTGACGACATCAAGTAACACTTTTCAATCATTGCTGTGTCATGGAGTCTAACACTCTATCCTGCCAATCCCTGAAGTCGTTTCTCCATCAAACACTTTAATCTGGCCCGTGATGCTTGAATCCATTGCTATCAGCGTGAACCTGTCAGTTTCTTCAGTCCCCCAATTTTCTGCCCTTAAACTGCCAATATCTTTTATCAACCTCGTAGATCTCGTCACTGTGAGCACGCTGGAAGAAACGGATCTGAAATCCGACTCCGGATGGCTTCGATTTCGCAGAATTAATTCTCTACACTCCAATTTGGTCAAACATCCATGTTGACCTTTGACCAGCCCATCTTCTTCCATATACGCGTCGATCTCCTTACAACGAGTCCGTAGGTGCAAACGGATCTCCGATCGGACATCGAACGATCAAGATATCGCAGAAACAATTTCAGCCGTTGAATATGGTCAAACCTGCCTATTGACTATGCTGACGTCACTGCTGACGTCACGGCTGCTGGCAAACTGGGCTTCTGAAACGGATCCGGGTCGGGTTCACCTGACCCGGAACTGAACTGAACTGCCCCTCTACTGGGCTTCTCTGCCGTACCGGGTTCGGGTCCGACTTGACCTGACCCGGAACCGAACCGTCTCTGAACTGCTGGGCTTCTAGTACACGGACCAGGTCGACCCGACCCGACCTGGCCTGAACCTGCTAACGGAACTGGGCTTGCACCGCGGGTTGGTTCGGACCCAACCCGAAACTTGACCCAACCTGAAAAACAGGCGCTGGGCTTATCTTCTTCGCGGGTCAGTCAAACTGACCCGACCCGACCCAACGGACCCGAAACCGGGTCGTCTTCAACAACCCAGGCGGGCGCTGCGTCTGCAACCCAGTTGCAGATGCTGCGCTGCAGCGGCCGGCAGCTACGGCTCCGGCGCAGTGGCTGGTCCGGCGAGGCGGGCGACTGCAACGGCGACGACGATGGCGACGTGCGGGCGGCCGGTGATCTCTGGCAGCGGCACAGGTGAGTTGCAGTTCTTTTGTTTTTTTTTTTTCTTCTCCGCCTCCGGCCCGATCAGTGGAGTCCTGCTTCTCGGAAATCGCCAAGGACACCGCGCTGTCGCTCTTCGGATTCGCCGAGTCCGTCACCAGGTGCAAGAGATTGCGATCAGTCTTCTCCGATCGATCTGTCTTCTCCGGCGATCAGTCTTCTCCGGCAGACCCAAAACAGAATAGAGAAAAAAAAAAATCCAGCGACGATGTGCTTCTACCGGTATTCCTCGTCAGAACCGACAGCCAAGGAAAGAACCCACCTCTGTCTGCCCTAATCGTGCGGCACAAACAGAGATCGCAGCAGATCTCTTCTTCCGATGATCTTCCACAACCAATCTCTGATACCACTTGTTGGGAAAAGCGGCGCAACGGAAACAACCCGCGATCAACGGATCTACCACGATGAACACACAGCAATCACACCCATCAAGCAATCACACACATGACACAGCAGTTTTACGTGGTTCGGCAATCTTGCCTACGTCCACGGGAGGAGAGAACTCATCTACTATGATCCCATCTCGATCCCCTCAGGATCTAGGGTTACAATACATCAATATATATAGTTTCCGCTTTCTTGGCTACCAAGAAAACCCATACACAATGACTAAAATACCCCTAACCCTGAGCCTCGGTTCTGGCTAAACCAGACGACCGATCCGGCTAAACCGGAATACAAGACAAAACCCAACATAGTACTTTTATATTTTAACTGCTCTCACAAAGTTTTATAAAAATATATCGAGAAAAACGTTGGGATGTTTTCAATGTTAAACTTTCCTTTAGATATCATTGAAAAATCTGCATAGTATAAACTCGCTTTTAAATTAGTAGTAATAAATCGATAAGTATACCAACGTTTGCCTCCCTACGATTGGCTCCGCCATTTAGCATTTGTTTGTGTCATGAGTACAAATAAGTGGCCCTTTAAAATCTAAAAGCTTGAACCTTAGGATCAAGTAGTTTGTCTTCTTGCTATAGCTCAGGTTAAAAATGTGTGTGAGTGATGGTACCTGTTTTCGAGTCCATTATGTTGGAGAGAGAAAGCACGAAGAAAGTGGCATTATTAGAAAAAGAAAAAGGAAAAAAAAAAGGCTTCTTATGTGACAATAATGAAAGTTTTTCATAACATTTTGCTAAGACAATATCTTTTGAAAAATACGAATATATTTTATAGATGGATGCAGTACCAGTATGACATATCTCATAGAGGCCCTAATTTCTCTACATTCCCCAAGTTTGTACTTTAATCCAAATCCGAATGACAATGACAATGACCTAGGGTACACATTGACAACCCCATAGTTCTGGTTCAGTAAAGCCCAAAATGTTTTTTTATTATTATTTTATTTTTTATGACCCAAGGTATCCTTCGCTAATTCAACCTTCAAACCTTTGCCCTTCGGCCTAAGGGTTACCCCATTCTGACCTACAAGGACTTATTTTTTGGGGGGTAACATACATGGCTACACTCTGAACCTTAGGGAGCAAACCTAAGGCTCAAACCAACTGAGCCACCGCCATAACGGCATAAACATTTTCAAAATCACCCACTACGAACTATATATGTTGATATAGGTTTGCCTTAATTAACTAAGAAAAATAGGAAAATCCATGCTTCACTAGAGTAGGGTTGAAGCAATTTGGAAAAGATGATTTGGCCTGCTATCTATCATTTTTGAAAGAGAAAATTTCAAATAAGGACCTATAGTTATGCCTTATTTGAAAAATGACATAAGTTTTAAAACCTTTTAAATTAGTTCATAAGTTTTCCAAGAAGTTCTCAAGTAACGATATCTATCCATTTAAAGGTACTTCCTAGCGACTTTTTTTCTCAATTTTTTTAAAATACCAAATTGTCAATTACTTAAAGTCATGACATGGTTTTAACAGCTATTACATGCAGCCGATATCATGGGGATACTAGCTGTCGCTAATCATTGTAATGATGCGAAAGGAAAGGAAGATAATATAGAGGAATTGATTAAGAAATTTATTTCAATAAAGCATAATTTGGGTATTCTTAAAATTTTGAGGGAAAAAGTTATCAAAATATAGCTTTAAATGGATGGATCTTCTTAATTGAGAAATTGAAAAACTTACAGATTAATTTGAAAATTTTTGAAACTAGTGTCCTTTTTTGAATAAGGAAAACCTTTAGGGGTTTATTTGAAATTCTCCCCCTTTTAAAAACATCTATAAGAGAATGCACCTATTCACTTAGACAGTAGGAGAACCTATTGGATTTTCTTTTTATATAAGAAATCTATTGAAGCTGTCAGCTGTCTAATCCATTTATAGACATTTTACCCATCCTAAACCAAAGGTAGAAATATAAAAAAAGGGACACTTTGTTGAAAATATTTCAAACACCATGAGATTTTTTCAAATTAACCCACTAGAAAGTCAGTTGAAGTGGTTTAAAGCCTGAATTTGCTGACTGGTTTAAAGCCTGGATCCAGGATTTGCCACATCCCCCACCCCCCCACCCCCCAACCCAAAAAAAAAAAACAAAACAAAACAAAAAAGAGAGAGGCTTCATTGTAGTTATTGCCAACTAAATCCTTTTAAATTTCAAAAGAAAGTCAACTGTAATCCTTTTATTTCTCCCAAAAAATAAGGCCTCCTAATCTTTTTGCATTCCAAAACATTTAGATCCTTTTTATTTCTCCCAAAAACTAAGGCCTTATAACATTTTTACATTCCAAAGCGTTGAGGCTTTCTAATCTTTTATAACCCTTTGTGTTAGATCTCAATCTTGGCCAAGCACACACAATCACACATGAAGAACAAACAATTACATAGAGGAAATACAGGATTTACGTGGTTCGGCCAGATTGTCTATGTCTACAATTATGAAGATTTCACTATTAAGAAATCTCTCTCTCGGCCCCTTATAATACTCTTTGTGTGTTTCCTTCTCCCCGTTGCTCTCTTGCTTCCTTACAAGGCATAAAACACCATAAAAGAATATGTAAGAGATTAGCTCTAATTAACTGGGCCCTCCACTCAGGCCCAATAAGGGCCTTTTGAGCCAAACCCAACACTTTGTATGTTTCTCACTTAGACTCTTTGGTTCTCTTGTATATTATGTGTACCTTTTCTTTCTCAATTTCTCTCCTCTTGTGTTTTCTGCACGATTGCATAAAAAAATTTCTACCCGAGGAGAAAAACCTTCCCTCAAAACAAGAACGACTAAACTAACACGAAGAATAAGAACAGAAGACGGGGAAAACCATATCTTTTTGACGTAATTGCTTCCTCAAATCTCATCTTTTTTGTGATATATGGTTGTGCTAAATGATTAAATGACAATGACCATCTAATTTTATATGTTCAGGCACAACCGTCCAATCACAACCAATCATTTGCCACCATGCATCTATAATTTTTTAATTTTTTGAATGGCCTAATTAAATTTTAGTGGTTTATATATTACTTCAAAATAGAAACAACCTCATTTAAAATTATTACTTTAGACCTCAAATTATTTGTAGCCGGCCTTCAAAGGACCTTACCCTTTACATATTGCCTGCAGTGCATATCACTGCAAAAAATATATATATATATCCCTTTTAATTAAGACAATCAATAACAAACAATCTAAGGGTACCAGATGTATCGATCAAAAGGTGACCATTTGAGAAGAGCATATCAAGATTCCAGATGACGGAATGCGCCAACGCGGCCATTTGCCAAAAAGATGCTACCGTAATATTCTTCTTTTCCCAAATGCCGGTGCCCATGACAGAAAGGTGTCAGCTACAACGAAGCCAACGCGCGGCTCAAGCTGATTTAGCAGCTTCTCAAATGGGCCATCCATCTTGCTTTGAACGGCTGTGAAGAAGCCCGGAATGTTGGCCACACGAACCCGCTGAGAGGGGATGACGTTCGGGATGGATCGAAGCCATAGGTTAGGCAGCGCATCCAGAGAGCCGATGAAGCCGACCACTCCTCAGTGACTACGAAGGTGATGAGAAGACCACTGTTTGATGATAATAGGAGCCTGGAAACGTTAATGATAGCATTGATATGCCTGCGGCTCGGGTGAGGGATGACAGCCACGTGGCAGCTGACGTTTTGCTCGGAATCCATGACTGGGGTTGTGACTAGGGACGTGATCAGATTTGGGCATCTCTAAGAAGTTGAGAAGTTATACTGTATGGTGAGAACGGTGGTGTTACCTCTTTTACAGGGGACTGCGAAAGTGGGCGTCGGATATATATCCTAGATTTGGGATGGTTTGCTACATCCGATCTGAACCTTACTCTTTCTACTTCTCCCACTTATGAATTAATTGTTTCAGATTTAGATCACATTCTATCACCGTCGGATGATTCATCTTCGTACAACCACCACAAATAGAGGTAGATGAGGTGAGCCCCATAAAGGTTTTTTTTTTTTTTTTTTTGTATAATGCTCTTTTTTTTTTTTTTTGTTAACCCCCCCCCCCCCCCCCCCCCCCCCCCCCCCACCCCCGCTCTTTTCAAATAAATGACAAAAAACATTCATGTCAGGTCAGCATTTATTATTTAAGTTGAGACTAAATGAGCATTTGCCTGAAGGTGACATTGGGACCATGAGTTGTCTGCTATGTCACCCTTGGGCAGCCTACCATGTATGATGTAGTGGACCTTGAGTGGTCCACTCAAGGTCACATTCAGAAAATAAGTAAGACAATAAGGACTCCTTATTTTTTGAGTGTCTCATACCCACACTCAAATTAGGGTGGGTCCCTAGCCCTCTAGTGAGGTAAGAGATCTCGAGTGAGTGTAAGGTTTTTTATATAATTAGTTAATTAATGAACAACACTTCCTAGACAATACATTCTACCAAAAATATAAAAATCAAAATTACTTTGAGTAAAATTGCATAAAAAATTTTATATCATACTGTCTTCATACTTTAATTATTTCCCCTTTTTATCCATAATTGACAAAAATAATGATATCAGCATGCAATATATCTGTCAACTAGGATACAACAGTAGCTCCTCCTCAATTGAGACTCCTCCTTAATGATATCCTCATAATAGCTAGGGGTGAGGGCATAATCTTTTTTATTAGGTGCGATTAGACTTTGGTATCCACACTTGTGAATTTAAATATTTCAACATAATTTATACCAACATAGTAGGCAAATTAGCTTTATTGACCAAGATGGCTCTAATCTTGACCTTTGACTCAGACAATTGCTTTCTTCCTTGCTTAAGTTTTGGTAAATCTTGTAGGTTGTTGCAATATCATCAAATGTATCCTTTAATTCCACAAAAATTACATGTGAGTGTGACTTTAGGATTTGACACATTCTTCTTCTTTGCACTACTCACAACATGATTTGTGCTTGCAATTTGTAGAGTAGTTGGTGCCAAAAGATTTAAAGCAGAACTTTTAACAAAAGCAGTTTTACCTTTAGGCTTTGAAGTAGATGCAACATGATCAAAACCGAAACCACATTCGTTATCAGGCATTTTCTGAATGCGTATGATGTCATTAAGTGTTATCAAACCAGTGTTCATCTTGTCAAAAAATTCATTTAATGCAGTCAGTTTTGACATTGCCATCTTTAATTTGCTATTCTGATCCTTTTTTTCAGCTTAGTTTGTCTGCAACTCTTTCTTCAAGGTCTTAACCTCTTTTACATTCATAATTTTAACTCTCAATAGTCAATTTATCAACCATAGTGTTTTTCTGATCTTTCAAGAGTACTTTGACCTTTGCAAGTGCTTCTTCTAATTCAACCTTTAAAGAAACAATCTGATCATGTGAAACTTCTCACTCAACTGCAATCTTGTTTCCATACTTTGTCAACTTAACAAAATATTTGAACAAAAGGTTATACTTCTCTTCCTAGTTAGGTTCTTCATATGAGGCTTCATTATCATAGCCATTGATAGAAACAACCTGTGACGATCTAACTATGAAAGCCATAAACTTTTCTTTGCATGGAGCAAGATTCTCAATATCCGGTTTTTCCTTCTCTCCATCAAAAGAATCATCATCCCATGTTAGATTGAGTGCCTTTTTTAGATTGAGTGCCTTTTTCTTCGCCTTCATTTTCATAATAGCTATGACCTTGTAATATAGCTATTAGGGAGAGATTGAAAAAATTTCTTAACAACCTTAACATTAGGAATTGGTTCTCCCAAATTGAAACATGTGTTGACTATATCACTGAGCTCAGCACAAAAGTCATTAAACTTTTCATCATTAGCCATTCTACGGGTTTCAAAGGCAACAGTCAAATTCTCTAACTTAGTTTCTTTTACCAAATCAGTTCAATCATGCACTGTTAGCAAGATAACCCATGTATCTCTCACATTCATATATACAAGTGGAGATCCTATAAAATTCAGATGGTGATACTCCATTATAGATTGCATTGATAGCCTTATTTATTATTATAGTTGCAGGCATGTTTTTCAGCTTTGGTCTAGCCATTGATTGGTTTTTCATTAGTTACACCTTCAATAGTAACCATGGGTAGAGAGTAGCCCTTCACAACAATCTGTCATACATCCTCATTTATGAATCTCAAAATATACATCATCCTAACTTTTTAATAGGCATACTTACAAGATCCATCCAAGTAAGGGGTCTTATATGTAGATAGTGATGAGCCTTTAAAAATGCATATTTTTATACACATTTTGACCCATTTTAAGGACTTATTGAGTCAAAAGAGTTTCATTTAGTGTGATCTAGTAGTTTCAAGCATTTTAAATTCATGTAGTGCTTTTCTGCATAATTTGTTTAAAAATCACACTTTTTACATAAATTCATAAAACCTGCTATTTTTATAAATTTATTTTTGGAAATTTTTGTGAATATTTAGTTTTCTCATGAAATAAACTGAATTTTAATTATCATTAGTTCATTCATATAATCATGAGAAATGGTGTGCATTTTCATTGTCATTTCATAAGAGATGGGCCCACATTCATGCATTTGTGATCTTAGGGTTAAAATTATCTTTTCACATGAATTCATATTTGTTTTGTAGGAAATTGATTATATAGGTCTCATTTTCAAAGAATTGAGGCAAAGAAATGATTTTCAAAAGAAAGGAGAGAAGAATTAAAGAGAGAAAAGAAATTGGAAGAAAATTGCAAAAGTTGGCTTCATGGTCCTATACACATATTCACATGTGTAGGGACACAATTTGTGAAATGTTCAAGAAAGGGGTCCCACTCGTCAATTATTATAAGAATTCAAAATTAATGTAAGAAAAGAAAGCCAAGGTGGGAAGAATTCATGAAAAGAAAAGTTAAAGAAGGAGAATTCAAAGATAGAAAGTTAATCCCATTTTTCTTTGGATAGCATACATTTAAATAGTCATAACTCTCAAAGCAGGCATCGGATTTGGACAATCTATCTACTGTTGGAAAGCTCTTTTTAAATAAATATCCGTAGGATCCAAGATTACACCAATCGGTGTTAAAACGACAAAGATATGACCTTAGGAATTTTACTATACATTTTAAGGCAGGATTGAGATTGTCTCATCAAAGGTAGTCCCTATCCTTTGGCAAGTGTTAGCTAAGAAAGATGGGTACACTTAGAATTTCGGCAAGAGAAGGAATCTTATCTCATCTTAAACTTGAAAAACTTGTTGGTCAAGAAAAGGACTTACTTAAGGAAGGAAAGCCACATATGAGACCTTTTTTGAAAAGGAGTAGAAGAAAAAAAAGTATAAATATGGAACTTCTCTCCCATACTCTTCATATAAGAATTGCCTACCTCCCACCTCTAGATTTCTACACTCCATCTCTCCCTCTCTTGTCTCTCCATCTTAAGCTATCAAGGAGACTTAGACCTAAAGCCACACCACCAACCTTGAAGATCAACTAGAAGGAAGAATTCTCATCCATCCTAGTATGTAATTGTTTGCATTCTATTTTCAATCTTTTGTAAAGCAATTTCATGCTAGTAAAATTTGTTTCTTTTCAATTTTTCTTGTCTTTAATTTTGTAGTGTTCATAATTTTAGTCTTATTTGTGATTGGGTTAATTTTCATTCTTGTTTAAATATTAGGATAGAATTGGAATCACAACTAGCAACCCATCTTAGTATCCTTTTCAATATACTTTGTCTCTTTGGATACATAATATATTTGGAGGCAATGTAAGATGGAATTAAAGAGATTTGGGAGAAAAAAGATAAGAGGCTCATTCTGAAATTTATTTCTACATTGAATAGAAATTTGTTATTCTCCCTTGGATTGACGTCCCAAGATGAAGAATACGACCCTAAGACAATAATCATTATCTTTTTAAGCCCAAGTTAAGTTAATTAACTGAAAGAACAACATTATTGCCTTTGACTTCCATTGTCTACCGCCTTTGATTTCTTGCACTTTTATTTTCAATTTTTCTACATTATTATTATTGTTATTTGCACTTTTAGTTTATCTTCTATATTTTATTAAAATTTCTGCACTTTATGTTCTTTCATAGTTTGGTTTAGTGATGTTCGTTGCTGAAATTGCATTTAGTTTTATGAGTATTTTCATTCATATTTAGGGGTGATGATCATGACAAGTTTAAAAATCAGATTCAATCCAGATTTTGGTGCACAAAATATTCTCAATTGGGTTATGTATTGGATGATTTTTCATGGACAGATTTGCACATGTTTTTAACAGCTGAATACTTGTGTTTTCAACAGTCTATTCAACCTAGAATCAAACTTGAAATACCCTTTCAAATTGTTAAGAAAATTAGTCTTGAAACTGTCAAAAAAGTTGGCCTTTATCAAGTGATTGTGTGACATATTTGTGAATTGTTTAAACTCTTTTAAGAACTGATTTTCTGTAAAGTTTTAGATCCAAAACTAAATTAATTCAGTAGTGGAGATCTATTTTTGATTGTTTAAAGACAACCCATTTAATTCATGTATTGCACACTTACAGGCGTCTCATTCATCCACTCATTCATGTAGTAGTTTTTTTTTTTTTTTAGTTTGCATTCATATATTACAGATTACTTTAGAAAAGTTAAGTTTCAGATTTCCATTCATTTTTATGTTTATCATGTTTAGGAAAGGTTTTTTTTTTTCAAGTTTGAATTGTTGCATTCTTAAATTAGAAAGTTGCATTATTTGGTTCATTTACATCATATGGTTTTAGAAATAGCTTAACTTAGGTTAGTTTCCAATTTTTTTTCTTACTCACTAACTTTTTGATTTAGAATTTTGTTTTAGAAAGTGTAGATTCTTAACTTAACTTTTAATTTAGGAAAGTTTTTGTTTTCTTTTAATTTTGTTTAATTTGTTTCTAACTTTGTTTAGTTTTTATTTTTAGTAAGTTGCTAATTTTAGTTTTTGTTTTATTGGAAGGTCTAATGTGTGTTTTGTTTTGCCACAATTTTAGTTTTTATTTTTAGGAAATTCTAAATTAAGAAATTTTAATTTAGGAATTGTTGTTGTAATTGTTTAATTTTTTAGAATGATTGCATTTGTTAGATTTTAAATTAGAATAGTTTTAAAGTTTGAATTAGGCAGGTGACAAGTTGAAAACTTCTTTAAACATAGCTCTTTGTGGATTAGACCCCGTACTTACCGGGATATTACTACATTGCAGCTTTGCACTTGGCGCTCACGATCAATGAACCTTTTGAGTTGATATCTATTCTAGAAATCTCAAATGATCAACACAGTAAATTCGTGTAACCACCTCTGATAATAATTGAAGATTATTGGGCCCCGAATTTTTAGATTGCAAGTCCAATAATATGCAACAAAAAAAATAAAACAAACTTGTAAATAAACTATCAATCACACAAGAAGAAAACACAAAGACTTTTAACATGAAAAACTCCAATTAGGTAAAAAACCATGAATCCAACAAAGATCAACATCAAGCAATATTGAGCCGTTGTAAGATATACTCACAACCCTTATTCAGTCACTTCTTCGACCTATGGACCGAGTTCTTCTTGTACAACTCTTTACCACGACACTCTTTCATGTGCACTGCCTTCAATCTTCTATAAAATATTCTCTAACCCAATGCTTCAACATAATCTTTCGATGAAAGCTATAGAGAAAAGAGAAAATCTTCAATGTGAAATCTCAACTAAGATTATGGAGATGGATTCCCAAGAGTTGAGAGAGAACCCCTTTTTATGACCTAAAATTAGTGCCTCATAAGTATACTCCTTGTTGAACTCAACTTATTAATCCTTGCACAAATAGGAAATATGTTCGCATAAGGTCTATGGGAACTTTTCCTATTTGTGCCAGGACTGGCAAGTTTAGTTCTACAAGGAAGATACTTATGTGGCATGAATTGTGGGCTATAAAAAGGGGTTCTCTCTCAACCCTAGGGAATCCATCTCCATAATCTAAGTTGAGATTTCACATTTAATATTCTTCCTTTCTCTAAAGCCTTCATCGAGAGATTATGGTAAAGCTTTGGACTGGAGAATATTGCTTATACATCTCTTGTAAAAGATTAAGGCCATCTTGCGTATTTAAGCTATGAGTTGATCAAGTTGAGAGCAGTGCATGCAAAGGACTAACATGGTAAGGAGTTATGCAAGAAGAACTCAGTCTTTAGGTTGAAGAAGTGACTAAATAAGGGTTGTGAGTATAACTTGTAACTGTTCATTATTGCTTGATAGTTGATCCGTGTTAGATGCATAATTTTTTCCCCCGATTAGGGTTTTCCACATTAAAAATCTACGTGTCTTATTCTTGTTTAGTTGATTATTTATGTGCAAGTTTGTTTTTATTTCTTCTGCTACATATTATTAGACTTGCAATCTAGAAATTTGAAGCCCCAAAAATATTCCGTGAGGTAGAAGATTCCTTGGGAGAAGGAAGGTAACCATTCGAGTTGAAATCCGAGACAGCTTGGTAAGAGCTTACATCTCTTACTAGAGGTCATTCTTAGCACTCACATTTATTTTTTATTAATAAGGGGAGTGAGTGCACTTCACATTGAAGCTCATTTGCTGAAAATCTCAACCACTCAAAACATTAATCTCCTTATTTGATGTTCACAAATTTCACTCCAACAAGAGCATCTCTTACAAAGGAATCAATGATATTCACTTTAGTGTTACAAGTAATTAATAGGGCATGTCTATCTAGTAACTGGTTAATTAAAGTTAATTGTAAGGGTGAAAGAATTTCAGTGATCAAATATATTACTTTTATCATGTTTGATAAGCAAACGTCGAGGATTTCACTTGAAAAAACCAAGTAGACTTGCACGAAACCCAAAAGCCCTCAATATTTTAAATAGACTACAGTGGTCCCAGTGGCCCTATATGTTCCTTTTTCTTTTTTTTTTTTTACACTGACCTGATCGCATGGATACAGGTACACGACGTCGGCACCTCGTACCATCCCATCATCAAAAGTCATATGACTAACTTGATCATGTGAATCCAGATGGACCACACCCCCAACTCCATCTCCTTTCTGTGTAGCCGACATGATTAAGAGGGATATGAAGAACCACGTCTTACCACGTATTAGATGCCTCAGCAAAGTCTTGTAGCAGACTTCATCACCGGGTTTGAAACCAACCACGTCATTGACAGCCATGCAAGTTAAACCGCCTTGCAGTGTGATGAGTTGAGGAAGCATGGGCCACTACTAGCCATAGTTTTTTTACCGCCTATGAGCATGACTTATCTATATATATGTGTGAGGCCTTCTAGCATGGAGAGTGTGCATCTGTTGTATGAGTGATAAGAAAATTGAGACTATAGCCTAATTTTGTTAGTGAGTCTATATAGAGTCATTAAAGATTCCTTTTGTAATAGTTGATATTCACTTGTAAGTGAAGCAACTTTATTTTTCCTTGTGTGTGTTTTCTTGGGTCCTTGTGTTAAGTGTGACTCACCTAAAATTTCCTACAAGTGGTATCAAAGCCCAGTTCCCCCTTATTCATTAGCAAAGATGGCATCAAGCTTGGTTCAACGCCAGATCCCAAAGCTGATGAATGAGAATTAAGAAAACTATATAATATAGAAAACTAAATCCAAATTACAACTCACTAAATAAAATTAACAATCTAATGACATATAATTATTAAATAAAATCCTAAATCTAATTTGGCCCTACAGATGTGGCCATGAGGTCAATACTGCGTCATTGACCTCATGGCCACATATGTAGGGCCGAATTAGATTAAGGAATATTATTTAATAATTATTAGATTTAGGATTTTTATTTAATAATTATATGTCATTAGATTGTTAATTTTATTTAATGAGTTGTAATTAGGATTTAGTTTCCTATATTATGTAGTTTTCTTAGTTTTATTAGATTTCTTAGGCTTTAAGCTATTTTACAATTTATATAGCATTGTAGAAAAGAGATTTTCAGACTTGATTGATTAAAAGAATTGGATTTTATCCCTGAGAGGTGCATTCTCGTTATGTGTTGAAATCTTCTTGACGATTCAAAGTATCCTTGGATACGTGCTTCGGCACCCCTATGTAAGCCCTAACCCTAGGGTTTGGATCAATGGGAGATTGTCATTGATGGGTGTGTAGACCCCACTGATGAGCAAGAAGCTACTTACACCACAGAACTAAGAAATGCACTCAAAGACTAAAGGAAGAAAGATAACAAGGCTTTGTTCATACTTTATCAAGGGGTAGATGAATTAACTTTTAAGAGGATCACCGAAGCAACATTGAGCAAGCAAGCATGGGAGATACTGAACACCATCTTCAAGGGAGTTGGTCATGTGAAAATAATCCGCTTTTAGACTCTCTAAGCTAAATTCAAAGCAATTCATATGAAAGAAGGTGAGTGTGTTTCTAATTATTTTTCTCGATTACTTATAATTGTCAATCAATTAAAGAGAATTGGAGAAAAAATGGAAGATAATCAGGTTGTTGAAAATGTTTTGGGATCCATAACAACAAAATTTGAGCATGTGGTTGAGGCAATTGAGGAGCCCAAAAATCTAGAGACTCTGTCAATTGATGAATTAATGCGATCACTCCAAACTCATGAGTAATGTATGCAAAAGAATACTAGCTCTATGATCTTGGAACATGCATTAGAGTCAAAATTGACTTAGTGAGAAAAAGCCTAGTTATGAAAATTCAAAACAAGGTGGTAGCACCAGAAGTATTCACGGTAGAGATAAAAAGGGAGCAAATCCTTAAAGCCATGCATAGTATCAATGGAGAAGCACTTTTAATCTTGGAAGAGGAGCAAGCCGGGGAAAATCCACTCGTGGCCATGGAAATTCAAAAAGCATTCAATCTTATAAATGTAATAAGTTTGGACACTATGCTTCGGATTGCTGGAGCAAGCCCATGGATCGGGAGGAGCGGTCCAACTTTACAGAAGCAATAAATCAAGAAAATGCATTCTTCATAGTTCTTCCAGCACAGGAAGATGGATATGACTAAGAAAATTTGTGGTACCTTGATTTTAGAGCAAGCAAGCACATGTGCAAGAGAAAGAACTCTTTCAATGTGTATTATGTGCCTAGTATAAAAAGCAATAGTCTTAGCATTGGGGAACTCTTGGAAAAGGGGTATGTAATACACATAGAGAATTCCTCTCTTTCATTAAAAGATGCTCATGGGAGATATATTGCTCACGTTCAAATGGCAAAGAATTGCATGTTCCCACTCTATCTCAATACAACACTGGAGAAATGCTTCTATGGACTTGTGAACAATGAGTCATGGAAGTGGCATCTTCGCTTTGGGCATCTGCACTTCAACGGGCTCAAGTTATTATCTTCTTCAAATATGTTTCCTGGCTTGCCAACTATCAAAAAGCCTAAGCATGTATGTGAATCTTTGTAACTCTCCATCCCACATGGCTTATGAGATGTGAATCTTTATAACACCCCATCCCACATCGCTTATGAATAAAATTTGAGTTTAATATCTAATGAACTATATAGGTTGCTACTAATAACTTGAGCTTAAGCATTTTAGGCCGTGTGACAGGCTTACCAAGTTATTGGGCCAATGGGCTACCCGGGTCGTTATAAATGGTATTAGAACTTATCACCAATCGGAAATGTGAGACCCTCAATCCTACTAGGAAAGCCCTTGAGGCAAGATCAGGATAGATCCAGGGTGCGCAAGCTTATGAGTCAAGATAGGGGAATCCGTAGAGGACAAGGGTATGGAATGCTTTGGTCCTACATCACGTGGTAAAGTTAGATGGATTAACACGGGGCCGTGTGGCCTTAAGGGAGGTAGATTGTAACACCCCATCCTACATCACTTATGAATGAAATATGAGTCTAGTATATAATGAACTATATAGGTTACTACTAATAACTTTGGCTTAAGTATTTTGGATCACGTGATAGGCTTACCAAGTTATTGGGCCAGTGGGCTACTTGGGTTGTTACAATTCTGCACACTTGGAAAGTAACAAAGGAATTCTTTTCCAGTCGAAAAATCATGGAGAGTAAAGACACAATTACAGTTGGTTCATACAGATATTTGTGGACCATTAAAGACATCCTCACTTAGAGGTAACAAATATCTCATCACTTTTATTGATGGTTTTAGTAGAAAGCTTTCAATGTACTTTATTAAAGAAAAGCCTGCTACTTTCACTATCTTTAAAAATCTTAAAGCTCGTGTAAAAGTAGAAAGTGGTTATCAAATAAAATCACTTAGATCTAACAAAGGTGGTGAGTACACCTCCAATGAGTTTTGAGAATATTGCAGGCAACAGGGCATCAGACAACAGTTTACAACTACTTACACTCCACAACAGAATGGTATCATGGAAAGGAAAAATCACATATCCTCGATATGACGAGGATGATGCTCAAAGAAAAAGGCTTGCCTAAAGAATATTGCACAAAAGCAATAGCATGCACAGCCTATTTGCTCAATAGGTGCCCTACAAAAAGCTTTAAAGACAAAACATTGCAAGAGGCATGGAACAAAAATAAACCAAGTGTGGCACACCTAAGAATCTTTGGGTGTTTTGCATATGCTCAAATACCATAGGCCAAAAGGAAGAAGCTTGATGATCCTGGAGAAAAATGTATCTTCATTGGTTATAGCGAGGAGTCTAAAGCCTATAAATGCTACAATCCACTTATTAAAAAAGTGGTGATAAGTAAAGATGTTGTCTTCAGCGAAGAAGAGGGGTGGAAGTGGAATGAAGAAAGCACAATTCAAGAAAAGCCGCTTAAAATTGAAGAGCAAGATACACATCCTCGAATCGTGGGGACTCACAGTTGATTGCGTTTGAAAATGCAAAATATGTAACGAATTCGAGTCTAACATTCACGCACTTCAAGCGTTTAAGAAGACTGAGAATTAACTACAGTTCATCATTAATTTCTCTTTTGTTTACATGGGTTCAAATGCTCTGACTACAGGGATGCAGGTTGTTTACATGTTTTTGAAAAGTTTTCAACCCCTCCCTTAAGTCTCAAATGTGATCCAAATTTGGAAAATATAGGAAAATACATAAAAATTTGGAAAAGGAGCAAAAAGAAGAAAACATGGGGAGTGATTGTGGGTCACGGTCACTGGCCCCCTGCAAGGCCGAAAGGCTACTGTTTGCTCTCTGTGCGGCTCTATTTCATTTTTGTAATGCTTCCAAGGTGCTGAAACTTGTTTTTTTTTTTTTTATCTTTGGAGTGTTGAGTGACCATCAAGAGGGTTGAATTTGGCCGTGGAATCAATCAAAACCTTTGGTGATCATCACTTTTGTTTACAGACTGTTTTTGTATAAATCCGAAAATGGGTGCTGTATACTGGCGAAATGGAGCTAAAGTTGTGTCATTCTGAACCTATTATTTTCAAGGGATAGAATGAAGCCTAAAGAGGTTTGTTCACAACTTTCATTATGGCTAGAAAATCCCCCCAAGTGAGAAAAATAAAGGAATTGATTTTATCCTTCGAAGGCTCCCCAGTGCTTGAACATAGTCTTCTTTAAGATGATACCCATACCCCCTTTCCTTTTCTGAACCATGCCTCACCTTGAGTGAATGAGAAGAAGAAGAAAAAGTGGGCTGGAGTGCTCAAAATGCCTTGTGACTTGCTTAGAATCTTGGAACTTGTCTCTGGACTTTTAGAAAAACTACAATGCCCCATTTCAAATGACCAATAGTCCTTTTTATAAACTTTAACAGTAGTTATGAGAAGTTTAAAGGAGTTATGAGGAGTTAGCATTCGAAAAGGAGTGGAGGGAACTGCTGAAAACCACCGGCACTGCTCCAAGTGTGGCAGTGACCACAGCCGCGATCACTCTGCTAGCACTACAAGAATTTACAGTTTTCCCGGCGTGTTTTCCCGGCACAATATTTAAAAGCCGGGGAAAGTATGATTTTGGCCGGCGAAATAAGAATTTTCGCTGGAAAAAGTTATAGTTTTCCCGGCGTTATTTTTTCGCCGGCAAAGGCTTGATTATTCCCGGCGATTAAATTATTTCACCGGTAAAAGTTAAGTTTTCACCGGCGATTAAATTTTGTCGCCGGTAAATATTATATTTATGGCGGCGTTTTGCCCAGATCGCCGGCAGTTTTTTCCCGCAAAATTTTCCCACCACTTTTTAGCTGAGATTGGCGCTTTAAATTTTACCGGCGAGTTATTTGTGCCGGGAAAAAATTTTTTAAATATTTTATTTTAATTACTAAATTTTTGTCGCCATTTTTGCTGGCCGTTTATATATAAAATTTAGTATCAGATCGAGAGAGACGGAGAGGGAGAGCGAGTGAGAGAGAGAGACAGAGCGAGAGAGGCAGAGAGAGAGAGACAGAGCGAGAGACAGAGCGAGAGAGACACCAGCGAGAGAGACAGAAAGATAGAGACACCGCGAGAGGGAGAGATCAGACAGAGAGAGAGACACCAGCGAGAGGGAGAGATCAGACAGAGAGCAGAAGTCTTCATCGTCGTCATTTTCTTGGCCGTCTTCATCGTCGTCTTCCACTTGCATCAATCTCAAGGACAAGGGCCAGGTAGGGTTTCATCCCATCACCGTCTTTTATTTCCGATTTCATCTCTGTTTGGTTTTGTGCATTTCTTCTTTTGCTGGGCTGAGAGATGGAGAGGCAGTTCAATCGGTTGCTTTGTCGTAAGAATGGATGGTCTTATGGGGTTATGTGGCTAGTGAAATCGAGTTAGCTTATGTTTTGGTTTGGTTGAAGTCTTCGATCTTTGGGTTGTGCCACAACCGATTTAATCGACTCGCCAACATGCTCAATCGAACGCCCAAGTACAACATCCAGGGACCCAATTCGGTAGAAAGATACAGAGAAAGGGAAATCATCATCTAAACACAAGGATAGGTTAGGCAAAAATCAAGAGGACCCATTTGTGTTTTGGTTTGGTCGCTGTGCTCTTGCATCTATTTGGTGATTGGGTATTTTGTTTAGTTTTGTCTTGGGTGTGTTTGGATGGAAATGATTGCAAGTGAAATAGAATGAGATCCTTGTAAGTATTACCATCTCATTGAACATGGGAATACATGAAAAGGACCCATTGTGGATCGTTGTATGATGTTCCACACTTCTTTGTTCTTTAATTGCTTCATTTTAATAGAAAGAATTCAACTGCCTTTTAAAAAAAATTATAGTATTGTGTGACATGGTTACATTGATCATTTGTGTGTTTTGTTTTTCAAATAGATTATAATCACATCCTGTGGATTTCACTAGGGTGTTTTTATACATTAGTTTTTTCATGGGAGCAAGATATTATATTTATAGATTTGTTTGGTTTTTTTTCCCAAATATTCTTTTTACCTCCTTTAAAATTCTGTTTACCTCCTTTTATAAATTTTTCTTCTACTCTGTCTAGATATTGTCTTGTTTGGTGTTTTATACCATTTATTAATTGAATTTGAGTTAACCATCACCCTGCATATATAAACAGATATGGACAAAAGTTGGATGTTACTGTATCAGAATAGATTCAGTCAGCAGTATATAGATGGGGTGAATTCTTTTATTGAGTTTGCAAAGGCGAATTCGGGTGGGAGTAGAGTGATTAAGTGCCCATGTAACAACTGCTGTAATAGTTATAAGCATGACTATGAGATTGTGAGAGATCATCTACTCCTACGTGGGATGCTGGTATCCTATGAAACTTGGTTACAGCATGGGGAACTTGTACAGTCTGATGAATCAGATAGTGAGGATGAATTGGATGAGGTTCATGGTGGATATGATGAGTTGCTTGAGGACCATGGCAGGGGGACTTATATGGTGGATGATACCTTAGGGATGGATGATGTGCGAAACTTTGAAATTATGTTAGAGGCTTCTCAGCGTGGTTTGTACCCGGGCTGTAAAGATCCAAAAACCCTGTTAGCGTTTGTCATTAGGATGCTAAGTGTGAAGGTACAACATAAGTGGAGCAACAAGTCATTCGACAAGGTCTTGGAGATATTTAAGGACACCCTACCAGAAGCTAATGTGGTTCCAGCGTCCATGTATGAGGCGAAGAAGATACTACGTGACTTAGGCTTGGGGTATGAGCACATTGATGCATGCAAGAATGATTGCATATTGTTTTGGAAAGAGAATGCTCACTTGGAGAAGTGTCTGGAATGTGGGGAGCCTAGGTACAAGGTCAATGATGGCAAGGGTAAGCGGATCGCTTATAAGGTACTGCGTTACTTTCCCTTGATACCTAGGTTGCGGAGATTGTACATGTCCAGGATTACGGCCAAAGAAATGAGATGGTACCATGAGAATGCCATGGATGGCAATTTGGGTAGGCATCCGGCCGACTTTAAGGAATGGAAGGAATTTGATTTAAAATTTCCGGAATTTGCTCGGGAGATCCGCAATGTAAGGTTGGGTATGGCCACTGATGGATTCAACCCCTTCGGTAACATGAGCACTTCTTACAGCATGTGGCCTGTTATACTTATGCCTTACAACCTTCCACCGTGGATGTGCATGACGGATCCATTTTTCATGATGTCCTTACTTATTCCTGGGCCGCATGCACCTGTGAAGGAAATTGATGTATACATGAGGCCCTTGGTTGATGAGTTAAAGGAGTTGTGGGAGAATGGTGTCCTGACTTACGATGCTTATAGTGAACAAACCTTCCGACTGCATGCGGCTGTGATGTGGACTATAAATGACTTTCCCGCATATGGCGACTTGTCTGGTTGGAGTACTAAAGGTTATTTTGCTTGTCCCATTTGCAACGAAGATTCAATATCATGTAAGTTGAGAAGTAAGATTGGGTGGGTGGGACATCGAACTTACTTACCTAAGAACCACCAATGGAGAAGGAGCAAGAAGTTTAACGGTCATCCAGAGCATACAATGAATTCCTTGGAATTACCGGTGCAAAAGGTTTTGGGTCAGTTGGATCAACTACCAGAAGTTAGGTTTGGAAAGGGCCCCACCAAAAGGAAAAGACCTCGTGAGCCTGCACTATTGAGTTGGACAAAGAAAAGCATCATGTACGAGTTACCGTACTGGAAGAACCTGAACCTTAGGCATAACCTTGATGTCATGCACATAGAGAAAAACATCTGTGAAAATGTTCTTGGCACAGTGGCGGGCATAGATAAGAAAAATAAGGACACGGAGAAAGCACGTGATGATTTAAAAGATATGGGCATCAGGCCACAATTGCATCTGCAGAGGAATGAAGATGGATCCACTGTGAAACCCCGGGCATCCTACACATTGGACCCAAAACAGAGGGAGGGTTTTTATGAATTCTTGAAATCGATCAAGTACCCAGATGGCTATGCAGCTAACCTCTCTAGGTGTGCGACTTCAAAAAATGGCAAATTATCTTGTATGAAAAGTCACGACTATCATGTCCTCTTACAGCGTCTTCTTCCGGTTGGCCTGCGTGGTTATGTGGACAAGGAGTTAGGTACAACTCTATTTGAGCTGGGCAGTTTCTTCCAGGACCTATGCTCGAAAACTTTGAAGCAGAGCTATTTAGAAAAACTAGAGGAACAGGGAGTGCTCATACTTTGCAAGCTTGAGAGGATTTTTCCTCCTGCATTCTTTGATGTAATGGTCCATTTAGCTATTCACTTGCCCCGTGAGGCCATGCTCAGTGGACCGGTGCAATATCGATGGATGTATCCTATTGAAAGGTAACTGTTACCATCCCATGAAACATTACTCATGTAGTAGTATAATTGTCTTACATATGTAATCTTAATACTGATTGTTCCTTGTTTGAAGGTTTCTTGGGACTTTAAAAGGTTATGTTACCAACCGAGCACGACCTGAAGGTTCGATTGCTGAGGCTTACATTGTCAAAGAATGTTTGACCTTTTGCTCAATGTACCTCAAAGGGACTGATCGAGATGAACGAAATGATGATGGCGGCTTGCGTGGTCCCGGGATGGAGATCTTCACGCAAACTGCCCGTCCTTTTGCACCGATCACAAGGGCACCGGATCCTTCTCAGAATGAACGTAATATGGCTCACTGGTTTGTATTGCATAATAGTCCCGAGTTAGAGCCATATCTTGAGTAAGTGGTTTGATTAAAATACATGTGTGCAAAGATTATGAACTTGTTGATTCTTCCTCTACTTTTAAGTGCTTATGAATTGCATTTCTTTAATTAGGGAACACAGGAGTATAATACAAAATCCAGGAGGGCATGACATCAGTCACATACAGCGAGACACATTTCCAAAATGGTTCAAGCAACGTGTAAGTTATATATGGTGAACATTATTTAACTAGGCCTCAAATGACAATAACTTATAAACTTGCTGCATGTTGCTCATGTAGATAAATGATTTGCGAAGTCGAGGCTCACAAGAAGCAACTGATGAAATGTGGTCGTTAGCGAATGGTCCTGGTTCGATAGTTTATCTGTATTCAGGGTGCATATTCAATGGTGTTCGTTTTCATACTAGAGATCGCGAGAACCGGCGTAAGTGCCAAAATAGTGGTTTGGTTGTGGTAGGGGAGCATAAAGGGAAGAAAATTGACTTCTACGGCTACCTGTGCAAAGTTTGGGAATTGACATACATGCATGGTGGGAGGGTGGTTCTGTTCCAGTGTGAATGGTACAACACCGGTACCAGAAACAAAATATACACTGATCAACACGTAACAAGCATTGATGTTACGGGTCGGTGGTATAAAGATGATCCATTTGTCCTCCCGAGTCAAGTGAAGCAAGTGTTTTATGTCAGTGATACCTGCAAAGGCAACAACTGGAGAGTCGTAGAACGAGTCAAGCATCGGGGAGTGTGGGATGCACCGGAACTAGATGATGTGCCTAATGAAGCCTTTCAGCAGCACGAAACCACTAATGTTGTCCCAATCTGTGTTGAAGATAACGATTTTAATTACTGTAGGGATGATGATCCGCCAGAGATAGTTAATGGTAATGAGCCAATGGCGGAGCATAGTGAGGACGAAGATGAAACTATGGCAGAGTATATAGATGATGATGATCAAGATGATCTGCATAGCCAGTTTGATCTAGATATAGATCTTGATATAGACTATGATGTGTAGTGTTTGGTTTTTTTTTTATTTGTGTATGGACAAGTATTCTAAATTAATAAAGTTGTTTGTTTACATATCATGTTTCATTATATATATTTCATTTTATTTCATTTTATATGATACGCCTAAAATTTCGTATATGTCATATATAGTTGTCAAAAATGCCTAAGGGAGGTAAAACATATGTCAAGCCTGGATGGATGGCCAAGCAGGCAAAGTTGACAGAATACGAGAAGGTCAGAAATACGAACATCATGGAAAATGACGCGAGATGTCGTGCTTTGGGGGTGAAACACATAGCCAGTACCGTTTTTGGATTCGGTCAAACGAGCAAGAGGAAAAATGGGGAGCAACATAGAAAATCGGGTGAAGATGATGATGGTGAGGATTATCTACCGCCCCAGGGTGATTTAGAGTTGGTTTATTCGGATGAAGATACAGGTGATAACGAGGATGATGAGTCTCTTGAATCTCCCGCGAATATGGTAATATGTGTCAATTATTGATTTTAAATAAGCCATATTAGTTGCAAACATTTATGCTTGCAACTAATATTATTGATTTACTTTAATTACACATTTATGTACTAATAATTCACTGTTATGTTGTGACAGGTTACTCATATGAATCGACGCAAGCGAAGTAGACATGCTTGCGCCATAGCAGCTGCACTGGCGCGATCTACATTGGCACAGCCTCTAGTCACACGGTCTTCTCATGCAGAGAGCATGCCCCAGGGGGCAGCCCAGGTTACACCGGCACAGGCTCTAGTCACACGGTCTTCTCATGCAGAGAGCATGCCCCAGGGGGCAGCCCAGGTTACACCGGCACAGCCTCTAATCGCACGGTCTTCTCATGCAGAGAGCATGCCCCAGGGGGCAGCCCAGGTTACACCAGCACAGCCTCTAGTCACACGGTTTTCTCATGCAGAGAGCATGCCCCAGGGGGCGGCCCAGGTTACACCATCACAGCCTCTAGTTACACAGTCTTCTCGTGCGAATAACATGCTTGAGGTGGCGACCCATGCTAGACCAATGGATCCTACACAGTTTGCTAGTTCATCGAGCCAGCCTGACCAGGTTGTCAGTCCACATACGGATGGCAGTAGTGTTGGTGAGAAATATATAACTATTTACATATAAAATCGACCTTCTTTTAATGCTATATTCTTATTAACTCAGTTAATATGGTGGTCGTGACAGCATCAGCTTTAGCGGGGGGCTCAAGAAATGTACGAGGCAGGACACGGGGGGTAAAGGTGGCGAAGCTAAGGAGGCAACTTGGCCATGCCATCCTAGTTCCAATCCCAAATTCAAGCCATGCGCCAGAAGGCGAATTTGCCACTACTTTAGCTAACCTTCTTGGGGAAGCGATTCGAGATGAGGCACCTGTTCGTAAAGAAGGTTGGAAGTTTGTTCCTGATGGTATCAAGAAGTTAGTGGTAAAGAGAGTTCAGGTAATTTCATTTAAAGTCAATTACTGTTGGTTCAATTAGTCTCATTTATGTTTAATTGTTGGCTCACACATTTATGATTATATTTGCAATTGCAGCAAATTTTTGAGTTCGGGGACTATGCGAACGATCCGGTCATCAAGGCTGCCATTGATGTGAAGTGTCAGAAGTTGTACAGGGACTGGAAGTGTGACTTACATACCCACTATTTGTCTCTTTTGGAGGTGGGGGTACCCGATCCAAAGAACCACCCACTAAAGCCTTGTAAGGTAGATGACTGGGTGTGGATGATTGACAATTTGTGGGAGACTGAGAAGTGGAAGGTAAATTTTAATGGTTTTGTATATATGTCTACATCATTATTTATTTATAAAGTTCATTGTATTAGCATCGATTTGCTCGGGCAATATATTGTTTTTTTTTTCGTCATAGGAGAAGTCAAGGAAAGCGAGATATAGTCGATCGAAGATGCCGTGGAATCATACAAGTGGCTCTAGATCGTTCCCAGCACGTGGTTCAATGATCGTAAGTGCAGGTTTAAGAATTTTTTCTATTTGACTAAGTTATGAAAATTTATTTTCTTCTTATTAACGAAATTTAATCTAATGTCATAACAGAGAGCGCAGAATGCTGGACAACCACAACCTTTTCCTGATTTCTTCCACGACACACACTATATGCATGGGAAGAATCAATGGATAAACGAGGACGCTCAAAAAACATATGTACATATGCCTAATTCATTTTTGATAAATAAATACAAATATACTTTTATACATTTGTTAAACTCACTTTATTTGACTTTTACATGCGAAAAAATCGCAGGAGGAACTAGTACGACTAACAACGGAGCAGTCGCAACCTTCGATCACCTCTCCGATGTCCGAGGAACAGATATCTGTTAAGGTGCTTGGGAAGAGGTCAGGATACCTAAAGGGTTTTGGCATTCGCACGAAGTCCACTTCAGCTTTGACCCAGGCTCGGACGGGCCCTGATCCTGAGGTGTCTATTCTGCAAGAGCAGGTAGCGGAGCAGTCCAAGAGTATCAGTTTTCTTCAGAGCTTAGTCCTCCAGTTAGCAGAGCGTGTAGGCATCGATCCAAGTATCGCGGGTATTGCTGTTAGTGGGGAGGGCACCTCTGGTAGAGCTCAAGATGCGACTTCTGTAGGTTTGTATATGACTTCTCTTTTCAAAATAGTATTTATTTGCATGTTGCTGCATCCACCAAGTTATTGGACTGACTTATGTGATCAAGTATCTGATTGGGTTGGTACTTTACATTAATTAGTGTCTATATTATTTGGACATTTGATCTCTATTTGCATTTCATTCAATATTTCTTAGGTCCTGCATTTCATTCAATATTTCTGATGGGGTTTCTATGCTTAGGTTTTTTTTTTTTCTCATATCAAGGATAATACCTCTCCTTTGAAGAACGTCAGTGGTTGCACTTTCCTCTTGCCAACTATGTGTAGGTATATCTACAAATCTTCAAACTATTGCAAATCATGGAGAAAAATGTGAAAAGATAAGAATATAAGATTATTGTAATGGGTTTGGTTTGGTGGATAAGAATATTACGGGGTTTCGGGTCAGTTTGGATGCAAGGCAGTGATAGAGTGTGCATTGACAAGGATATGATATTGAACAATCTTTCCTGCAATGCCCAGGTTAGTGGAAGATGTCTTGGACTTGCCATTTTCCTGTTTACAGTATATAAAAAGGGGTTGCTTCATTCTGCCACAGTAGCTATTGTTTTCTGGCACAGCATTTCAAGCATGTTGGGCTTGCTTCATTCTGTAACTAGCATCTGTGCCATGTTGTTTTCTGTATTTAGAGGTGCCAGCAGTTGTTTTGGTGAGGTTGCTGCATTCTGGCACAGATGCAGGAAATTGTGTTGCTTATGTTGGAAAGTGAAGGCAGATAAGAAGAGAAAGAAAGAAATAAAGAAGCAAGAAGATGAAAAAGAATGCAAAGGAGAAACTGAAGATGAATGCAGTGGTGGGGATCCAACGTTGCTGATAAACAATGCCCACTTGGGTTCATTTGGTGGGGACCCTATTTTCCAACAGTTCATTTGCTGTTACACTGAGTGTTTTTCAGTGAACATATCAATAGGGTCTTTATGGATCTTTGTAAGCAGGTGCAGGTAACAAAGCTTACAATTTGAGGTTTGTAACTAGCTGTTGGGGTTGCTTCATTCTGCCACAGTAGCTATTGTTTTCTGGCACAGCATTTCAAGCATGTTGGGCTTGCTTCATTCTGTAACTAGCATCTGTGCCATGTTGTTTTCTGTATTTAGAGGTGCCAGCAGTTGTTTTGGTGAGGTTGCTGCATTCTGGCACAGATGCAGGAAATTGTGCTGCTTATGTTGGAAAGTGAAGGCAGATAAGAAGAGAAAGAAAGAAATAAAGAAGCAAGAAGATGAAAAAGAATGCAAAGGAGAAACTGAAGATGAATGCAGTGGTGGGGATCCAACGTTGCTGATAAACAATGCCCACTTGGGTTCATTTGGTGGGGACCCTATTTTCCAACAGTTCATTTGCTGTTACACTGAGTGTTTTTCAGTGAACATATCAATAGGGTCTTTATGGATCTTTGTAAGCAGGTGCAGGTAACAAAGCTTACAATTTGAGGTTTGTAACTAGCTGTTGGGGTTGCTTCATTCTGCCACAGTAGCTATTGTTTTCTGGCACAGCATTTCAAGCATGTTGGGCTTGCTTCATTCTGTAACTAGCATCTGTGCCATGTTGTTTTCTGTATTTAGAGGTGCCAGCAGTTGTTTTGGTGAGGTTGCTGCATTCTGGCACAGATGCAGGAAATTGTGCTGCTTATGTTGGAAAGTGAAGGCAGATAAGAAGAGAAAGAAAGAAATAAAGAAGCAAGAAGATGAAAAAGAATGCAAAGGAGAAACTGAAGATGAATGCAGTGGTGGGGATCCAACGTTGCTGATAAACAATGCCCACTTGGGTTCATTTGGTGGGGACCCTATTTTCCAACAGTTCATTTGCTGTTACACTGAGTGCTTTTCAGTGAACATTTGGTCATATTTGGAGATGGGTGGAGGACCACTTGGTCATGACAGAAACTGGAGATGGGTGGAGGACCACTTGGTCATGACAGAAACTGGTGGAATTGCAGAGCGACAAGATAGAAAAAGAAAGAGAAAGAAAGAAACAAGGAAAGGCTGGGTACAAGTACATGGGGAAGAAAGAAAATCAGATCGGAGAAAAAGGGAAGAAGCAAGGAAGAAACAAAAAGGAAGTGCATGAGGAGAAGAAGTAGATGGGCTGACTGTTGACCCTAAGTAGGACTTGGCTGCAGAGGACCCAAAACAGGAAGAAAGAAAGAATAAGTGAAAGCAAAGAAGAGAACAATGGAGATGAAAAGAGAAGGAAGGAGGAAACAAGAGAAAACAGAGAAGGAAGAGAAACACAGTCACGAGGTCTGGGTTACCTCGGTTTGGATCTGAGCATAAGGGAAGAAAAGTAGAATGCAAGAAGAAGGGAATAAGAAGGATAAGGAGAGGAGCTGGGCTCGGGTTGCACGGGGAAAAAGGAAAGCAGAGGAAGAAGATCAGTGATAGGGAAATCGATGGGCTCGGGTTCAGGTGTTCCGATGCATGAGGAGGGTTGATGCATGTAGTGGCCCAGGTGTGATGGTGAGTCCTATCATGATGAAAGGCCAGGCAAAAGAAAATATGGCAACCAAACTAACCATTAAAATAGTAAACATGAAAAGAGGATGAGCAAAGGCATGGAAGGCTTACCTTAAAGAAGATCACTTTAGGTGGAAGAGAAGATTGTATGATTTTCTAAAATTAAGATTTTCTACTAGTATTTTCAAAATAAAAAAATTTAAGGTGCTTGGATGCTTTTCTTATTATGTAGTTATGGTGAGTGAATTTTTCTTTGTTTCATAAAAGGTTGTTATGGGTGGTGAGATATACTTTCATTTTGTCCTAATGCTATATGATAATACTTTATAGGGTAGGAGAGCCTAAATTAACTACACTAGGTTGCTCTCTAAGTTAAGCCATGTTGGTGAGCTTGTTGAACTATGCAAGAAAAGGGACTTGGACCAACAAATCTATTGGAATATTTCTAGTTTCAATTTTTATTGGGAAAGTAATGAATATTAGTAGGACTTAACATATTTGTTCCCTTATGAATTGGAATAATTCCAATTTTCTTTCATATTAAATGTGTATTACCAGTTTATTCATCTGTATTGGTGTATTCCTAACTATTTCTATTTTTGTTAATTTATTAGTTTCTGTTTACCCTTCATATATATCATCAAAGAAATTATAGCATCTTTTTTTTTTCTTTTTTATGCAGATTGAATGATAAGTGAAGAAAATTTTGTGCTTAAAGAGTTGATGCAGTCAACATGAAGGCCAAGTATTCAGAGTAATAGACTGCTACATATTGAAATGGGATGCAGGAATTTCTTTTAAACAGTGGTGCAAATCGATGTTAGAATGATGCAACAATAAAATGATCACATGGATATGTAAACTTCCATTGATATTTGAATGTTGGTATGGAGTAGAATGTTAACATGGGTTTTAATTTTGTGATGGTAAAGTGCTTTGAATGTTGAAAGGATGTTTGAATTATCATATGTAGTTGAATGAATTTTCATATTTTATCTTTTGATGGTTTTGGAATGGAAATGAAATTTGGTTGTGTAATAAATTTAGTTTTGGATAATGTAATTAGCTGTTTTAATTTAATCATATGACATAGGTTGCAAGTTGTAATGAGAACTAATATATATATAGGGAAAGGAAACTAAAAATTGAACAAATAAAAAAATAAAATAATATTCATTGCCGGCGATTTTTGTGCCGCCAAAAATATTTAAATTACATTAAAATTTTTGGGAAAATGATCTTTTAAATGTTTTACCGGCGCTAGATAACGCCGGCAAAACATTTAATTAATAATCTTCTAAATGTTTTACCGGCATCATAAAACGCCGGCAAAACTTTTTTAAAATGGAATTTTTTTTTGAAAATCTATTTTTTTTACCGGCGTTAAAATACGCCGGCAAAGGTTATCTTTTTTTGTCGGCAATATATAAGTTTTACCGGCGCAACCATTTTAGCGCCGGGAAAATATTTTCCTGGCGAACTTTTCCCGACGACTTGCCGGCGCACAAGAAATCGCAGGAAAAGATTTTTGCCGGCGTTTTTTACACATTTAGTGGCGATTATTTGGCGTAGGCAAAGGTTAAAAATCTTGTAGTGTAGGTCCATTTTTGGATTCTTACATATGTGAACCGTTTTCACCTATTTGGGGCTCAAATGATGTCCGATCTTCACGAAACTTGGAGGGATGCTTTTTGACATTATTTTTAAGTGTTTCATAAAAATTTTAGCTAGATTTGACCTTCTGAAGTTGGTTAACTCTCCTGTTGACTTTTCATGAAAATGGGCCCTTGTTTTAACTATTTAAGACCCAAATGACCTCAGTTTGGTTTGAAACTTGGAGGGACTAATGTCAAGGGTATCTTGGATGTCCATCTAAATTTCATGTAGTTTGGATTTGAGGAAGTAGGCTTTTGAATAGTGACCTATTTGTTGCATGTTCTAAGTCACTATTCACCTTACATTGTAGGTAGTTCACTTGTTTTCTACCCGAACGACATTCAATTGACTTGAAACTTTGGAAAATTTATTTTGAAGATATTTTGAATCTTCGTTCCGAATTTCATCAGCTTTGGTTCTCTGGAAGTAGGATTTTGGCTAGTGACCTCCATGGCTCGCGGGTCACTAACTTCTAAGCTGACATGCAATGAAAGTGGGGCCAAATGAAGTCCTTTTGAGTTGAAAATTTGTAGAATCTCTCTTGAGCATGATTGAAGCTTTGTGCCCAAATTTCATCAATTTTGGATGTCGAAAAGCATGACTTTGGTCAGTGACCCTATGACTTAGGGGTCACTGACCTAAAGTTGACATATTTATAGACATTGGGTCAAATGATGTCCGTTTCACTTGAAATTTTACAGAGCTTCCCTTGAGCATAATTTGAGCTTCTATTAGGAGTTTTAACTGATTTTGATCTTCATGAGGTGTCACTTTGCATAGTGACCTCACAGAACTTAGTAGATTTTCATCTGAATTGAGTTTTGGTCCAAATGATATCCAAATGCTCTGAAATTTTAGAGGATAGTCTTTGAATGTATTTGAAGGCATTCCTCTAAGTTTGAGTTTACTTTGACATGTAGAAGTGTCAATTTCCACAGTGACCCCCAAAGAACTGGCGAACAGTTACTAAATCTTAATTTTGAGCTGAGATGAAGTCCAAATGCTTTGAAACTTTGAAACATCATTTTTAAGCCTACTTTAGAGGTGCCATAAAAGTTTCAGCCACTTTGGTAACCCAGAAGCTTAAATTTGTTTGGTGATCCTTGGATTTGAGTCATTGAACCTCAAACTTGGTGTTTGGTGAGTTGAGTAACCAAATGAAGTCCACCAAGTTTGAAACTTGAATTGCTACATTCCGAACTCATCTAAAATCTTCTAAGTTGATTGTAGCAGCTGTGATTTTTTATGGGTCAACAAGTGCCCCCTCGAGGTGCAATGATTAAAATATAACAATCATTATGGCTCGAAATAGCCAACATGTAGGAATGAGAAATGGCTTAATGAAAAACGTTTTGTCAAAGTAGGTTGTAGGCCTAGATTGAAAGTTTGAAAATTTTGATAAAGAACAATGAAGGATTTGATAATGGAATTTTGGTAAAAACATAAGAAATCTGAATTTCTTTGCCCTTTTTTCACAGATATCAAAAGTAGCATCTCTATGTGGGACTGTGGGGAACACGCACAAAAAGAAATCCTTGAGGTATTTGAAATTTCAGAAATTTATGAAAATTTTTTTCTTTGGGTTTTGGAAAGGATTTGATTTTCTAATGACCTATTTATCATAGATATCCAAAGTAGTCTGTGGAGACTGTGGGGAACACCCACAAAAGAAACTCTTGAAGTTTTAAGAAAAACCAAAGGTTTGGTTTAAAATGGATTTGGGTTTGGATTTTCATGGATTTTTGGTTGATTTTAAAAAATCAAAGTTTAGGTTTTGACTTGGATTGACATGAGTTAAGATGGAATTTTGAAAAAGGGTTGACTTGTGTGGGTTTTGATTCAAAATAATTTGAGATGGCAGATTTTGCTCAAAATCAAGTTTGACCCAAGGTAATTTTTAAATTTGGGTTGATTTGGAAAGAAAACCCCCTTTTGTTTTATAATTTCCCCAAAAGTACCCCCCAAAATAGGATACATTTTATTATGGGAAATTTATTTTTTTTGTAAAATACTCCATGTGGGCCCACCATACTGTAGGGATTTGAATGATCACATTTGAGAGAGTGGGCCACTAAGTAGTGGGTCTCACTGTTCAAAATCACAATGACTGTGAAGTGAGATGATGGGAGAGCTAGTGATTATGGACTTGGCTAAGCCATGGACCCCACTGCCAAACAGCTTGTGTCGTGGGAAAGAGTAAGTGATCACAATGGCATGGGCCATTAAGTAGTCGGTTCCAATGTTTAAGGCAGTGGGTCCCAATGTTTAAAACAGTGGTGTCTGTGAGCCAAAGGAGAGGAGTTATTGTGTTCATGAGAACTTGGTCAGACTGTGATTGTGAGAGGAGGGCTCCATTCCAAGCAGTGGGCTCCACATGCTTTAAGACAACAGTGGCCCGTGAGAATGAGAGTCGAGATATTAGTGGTCATGGGCTTAAGAAGCGCCAGGTTGTAGGTCCCACTAGTCCAAGACGTTTTGATCGAGCAAGTTTAGTGGGAGAAGAAGATTTGGACACCAAGCCATCGGCCCCATTTGCTCAAGAAGTCAATGACCGTGAGGACTTGAAAAAGTCCCGTGTCTGTGTGAGCTAATGGGCGAGTCTGGACTCATTCTTTTTAAAGAGCAAGTTTGCTCTCTTTTCTAGGCATACTTTCTTCTGCTTGTTTAAATTGAGAGAGAAACAGAAAGAAACAGAGATCAGAGCACCCATCTTCTTGGTTTTCTACTTCTTCTCTGATTTCCAACAAGACTTCAAGTTCTTCCAACTGCTCAAGTATTTTTCCATGGCAGGTATGCTCTTTGAATTTCATCTTCTCTGAGTTTTGATCATAGCCAAATGGATGATTTGGATTTTGCTCAATTTCTTCTCTTCTTTCTTTCTCTCTCCTTTTTTTTAAGATGTATAGCATAACTTGATTCGAAAGATGAGTAACTTCAAGCTGCAACCTAGTTTGGCGAGTATCATGGTCACAGCGAATTTGTGACTGACCGTGTGAGCATACTCACGGTCACAGCCAGTGGCTTTCTCTTTCTCTTTTTTTTTTAGATGTATAACATAACCTGATTTGAAAGATGAGTAACTTCAAGTTGCAACCTAGTTTGGCGAGTGTCACGGTCACAGCCAATGGCGAGGTAGAATTGAGTCTATGCTCGGTTCTCCCTTCTTCTTTCTTCTTTCCTTTTTTTTTTTTAATATGCCAAAGCCTACATTGAATATCATCTCAGTCAAGACCACAACTTGCATTGTCTGCAGAAGCTCACGGTGACCACCTGTTTGTCAAATTGCTCGACTGATTTTGGTGTTTTTTTTTTTTTACTATCCTTGAATGCATGAGTATTGGCCCTTGTCATGTTGTAAACTTCTCTGTTCACCAATTGGCCTGCTTGTGAATTGGCAAAAGCATAGACCCAAAAAAGTCTAAGCGCTGCTCACGATTGAATTATAAATTAGAGCCATATTTAAGCTCAACTTGATTTATCTAGGAATGCAATGGTGCTGTCGTGACTTCTTTCATGGTGACTAATATGACTTGAAATTGTCATTAGTGGGGATGCTTCAAACGAAACAATGGGGATGCTTCAAACCAAATAGCCACTGTGTCCGAGTGCACAGGCTGTGTGGAACCCATGGTCACAATCAAAAAACAATTTTATTTTGTCTTCAACATAGTGAATAGTGACATTCTAAGCTCCATCCTCTTTACAAAAATATGATGAAGCCTTGCCATATCTGGGTAGTGCCCACTGTCATAATCAACAGTGGCCATGAAGTGCTATTTGTGGTCACTTCTCTTTCAATGTATGTTGCTGGTTTTGAAATTCACTTTTGTACAAAGTGTGGTGAAGTTCTTGCCGTACCAAACAATGGGCAAGTCTGTAGTCATGGCCAACGCCTCACATGAGGCTCCACGATCACTGCCAAGACCTCCTCTTTTTTTCTAACTGTTTATTCTTTCTTTTCCCTTCATATAGGTATCTCACAGTCATTGTTTTGCTTGATGAACAATACCATTTGCTGCAACTTGCCTCCTCTTTAAGTTTGTATGAATTCCAAATGTCGAGGGTAGCTCACAGTGAAGTGGAATAAGGGCTCAGCCTTGCTCTGTCTTTTTTCTTCTTTTTTTTTTTTTTTGTTTTTTTTAAGTTTCTCAACCCTTTGAGGTACAAACAACTCACAAACATCATACCAATCTTATGTTATCAAATAGAATTGAGTACCATGAAATTCTACCCCTCCATTAGATGATCATGGTCCTGGCTAGTCACTGTCATAACTGAGAAAATTGGATTTGGAGCCAAAAATCATATCCTTTCCCTTTCATTTGGCAAATCATAGTAGTTCAAGGTGAAATGCACATGACTTGTCCAAAATTATTTAAATAGCATATGAACCCTTGAATTTCTCCAACAAACTTGCAATGAACAAGCTCTGTCTGGGTCTGGGGGTTGCAAATCTTTGATTGAACATTAAGTTTCCTCACTTGTATTTTTGAATCTAGTGAAGACACCCACTTGTTTTTTCTAAGCATTGACATAATCTGAGCATACACCTGGCCTTCCCAAAGTATGGGAAGCATAAGGGATTGACAAGTGACATCTACTCGATCTTTGGCATACACAAGTTGAACCATCATAGCCGCTGTGGGAATTACAGGGGATTAGGTTATGGTAGTTCATCTGGTCACTGGCATGACACAATACAGACTTAATCACCATGGTTTCTATAGGAATCATTTCATGATTCATCAAACTGAATAGCTATAAGGGGCATTCTTTTTGCATTTGATGGGAAGGTTAAGTCACCCCAGATATGAGCAATCGATGAAAGAAACCGACAAAAATAAGATGATCCTCTAGTCAAGTAGTTGAATGTTGCTTTGGATGTGCTGTTGTTTTACGTTGTCTTTCTCTACTACAATTTCCAAGGCTAATAAACTGCTGACCGCGTGCTTTTCGTAGCTTTGAATGAGACGTTTTACACTGTCTTTCTCTACTACAATTTCCAAGGCTAATGAACTGCCGA
This sequence comes from Sextonia rubra, assembly GCA_037013555.1. Taxonomy (NCBI): domain Eukaryota; kingdom Viridiplantae; phylum Streptophyta; class Magnoliopsida; order Laurales; family Lauraceae; genus Sextonia; species Sextonia rubra. Next base: position 76,794,898 of record JASUAD010000001.1, read on the forward strand.
CCGCATAGTGAATGTAGCTTTGAATGAGATGTTTTATATTGTCTTTCTCCACTACAACTTTCAAAGGTAATTCACCCTTCCTTACCTTTTCCAATGCCGACCCGAAATGTATCAGCTGAGTCAGTTTTGAATGATGTCGACTATCTTTATGGGAGGCTAACAGATACAATATCACCTTCCAATCATTGATGACAGTTGATGATCTTTGGTTTGAAATTAACTTTGCAGAGCAATATTTCTTTCATTAGGTCTACACACATTGAAAATAATGCATTGTCGATTCTATAAGAATGTCTAATGGTCCCATCATAACAAATCATCGCCCATGATTTTGTTTGCTGAAATTTGTGAGAAATATCGTCTTAGGAATGTGAAAATCCTTTAGCCAGCTTCGAGTTTGAATGTGGAGAGCGAAACAATCTCCAATAGTTACAAGTAAGTCTAATGAAACTACGGCAAGGGACCAAAGGTGGCTACCACTAAACCAATAGCATGTACTTTTGTTTTCAATGCTTTAAAAAAAAGTTGATATTCTCTTTGTTGATCTTGTTGAAAACATGCCATGTACTTTCAAATGCTATTCTTTCATACATGTTTAAGCTTGTTTCTGCTTTATATGTTGTATATAACTGCTGTAACACGTTGCTTCTATTGTGCATGATTTCTAGCATTGGCTACTACAATTTTCATGATTGAACATGAATCTATTGCCCCCTAAAAGGTCTTAAGGTGCTCGAACACCTATTTGGACCGGGAGCCTTAGTTCTGAGACTTAAGTGTGCCTTGATTCTAATTCTTGATCTCAGAATTGACTATTTTTTTCTCCTTTTGGCCTTCTATTAAGGGGAGATGCTACCAAAATTTTGGTAAATTCCATACCTTAGTTATTTCCGTTATTACTGATATTTTCCTTCTCATTTGTTTGTTTTGCAAACAAAAAAAGCAAGGCAGCTGCAACTGCAACTTCTGGGGCATCAAAAAGTCATGCAAAGGGTAAAACTGTAAGTGACTCCAATCCGAAAATTTCAAATGAAGTATTTAATTTTAACTTGTCGAGTCAGAGAACCAAATCTCTATCACGAAGGAACTAGTACACATACTGGTGTTTGGCGAATAACATCGATTGGGAGAATAATGACAAGGTGAGCTTTAAAAAACTACGTTATATATTTCAAGATGCCATGAAGGAGAATGTGAAGCAGCCTGCTGACAACGTGCAGTACCATTATGTAAACTCAACAAGGATTTCTCGTGAATTAACCGTTGTTTGATCTGTCTTGTGGTATCCAACAATAATTTCAATGGCTCGAATGATCTAGGCAAGGAATGATCCATTTTCGTGGATAAAACACCACATCCATTTCAAAACTAGTAAATTCATATGGCAACCTCCATATTATTTCACAAAGTATCCAAGGGCTGAAGTAGAGGCCATAGAATCGTGAACTTTGAATCTTGAAGTGGACTCCGTGATTTCACAACTTAGGACAATTGGGCTTGGCATTTACATGGGGGATGGGAGTGCCTGGCTCGGTGAAAGCCATCAGTCCCATGGGTGGTTTAACTACATTGGGGATTGACAGGGCTGGGTGGCTGCGATTAAGTATCATTATGCAGAAGATTTGAAAGCGATTAGAATTTTTGATGCTGTAAATGCCACCACACAGAAAGTCCCATGCAAGAACAAGAACATCTGCAGGGCTATTCTGGAATTGTTTTGCCCAGCAACTGGTACCTTCATTACTCCGAATATGGAGCTGCGATTTTCGTTATGGGAAGTAAAGAAGATTTTTGGTTAGGCACCATTTGGTGATATCTATGATGAAACCATCTTATCCGATGAAGAATTGGCTACCATGGATGATGAGTTCCAAGCTGCATATTATCTCTTCTTCACACTTGAAGATTCAATTCAAATAGCTAGCCACAGTCAAGGCAAAATCATCCAATGGATGAGTCAAGTGAAGTGCATTACTGGTCTTTTCTTCGTAAATCAAGGCGGATACTTTAAATGAAAAGAGGTGATCCCCAGCGAGGACCCTAAGAAGGACTTGACAATCGTTTATCATGTGGATCCGAACTTCTAGCCATACATTTTTGCCAAGTACCCGGACTTGAAAAGGAAGTGTTAGCTCGCCACATTCTTGGCAGCATGGTTGTCCGATGTTCCTTTTCTGAGTTCCGGAAGTAACTTTAGGCCTGGTTGCATATATTCAGAGCTTAGAATGGCCTTTGGACATAGTCTCGCCTTGGGCCTAGCTTTTGTATCATATATGCTAACCAAGTTGAAGCTATCAAGTTTTACCGTTAGAGAGGGGAAGCCCTTTAACTGGTATTATGCTGAGTATCTGCTGTACACCTGGTTCACATATCATTGCAACTGTCTTCATTCACGCAGCAATGCACCAAGAAGTATCTTCATGGAGGGTGTAGTAAGTGGTAGCTATTTGATTAACACCTATTCCATGATTAACTTACGCCAACATTTGCATAACTTCAACAATTATGTTGCTTTTTGCGACACTGTACCCAGCATCGAAGTTCCAACTCGCATGAGAAACACTGTGGAACCATCGATTAACAAAGTCGGAGGGGTGGTTGAGATGTTGGCTTGTCAGATGAAGAAGAAAGCTGGTTCTTAAGCTTAAGGTTTGCAGATCTCGTATATAGGAAGAATTCATATATCAACATTCAACCTTATATACCTGCCAGGTTCTGTAGACAATTTGATTTTCATCATGCCATTGTGGGAGCACTAGGCCGGATTCGAGGCACAACTGGTTCTTTACAAGATGCCCGAAATGTTTGGGAATTTTATCAAGTGCTTGACACTAGGGCTCATTTTGGCTACCCTCCCCTTCCAAATCTCGGTTATACAAGTGGCTTCGCCCAATGGTTTGCCAAAAGCACCATTACCATTGTACAAACATAAACGACCAATCCCAGCATTAAAATGCCATGCTTTAGCTGCTTCCAAAAAAAGGAGAAAGGTGGAGAAAGATTGTTTCAACATAGAAAATTTTGAGAATTGGTTGTCTGATGGCCATAAATGGCGAATTGGCTTGGTGGCCAGGTCTAATATCTACTGAGCTCATCGTTCGTTAAGAGGTGAGGAAGAAGAGAGATTCATGCCTCCTTCTAATTTGTCTATAGAGAGGATGCAATGGGCTGTGGATGAGAATTTACAGGAAAGCATGAGTCTTACTGAGATCGGGCGGACGGGTAGAGCTACAATGGACTTTGGACTTGCTTCTTGCTTTGTTAGAACCAAAGTTTCAGTAGGAGAGCAAACAAGGCAGTTTGAATAAGAGCAATCCATTATGCGTGCAGCTGCTGAGGCAGATCTTGCTCAGTGAACTTCGTCAAAGACTGCTACTGCTACTGCTACTCCAATACCAACAAAGATACATACACATCCAAGTCTAGCAAAGGTGGTTTAGTTAGCTGAAGTAACTACCAGGGCAAGGCCACTTGCTACAATGCCAACAAAACCCTCAGCAGGTCTAGTTCTACATAAGAAGCTCAAAGCCATACACTCGAAGCTAGTAACCTGAGCCCCAGCCAGCAAAAAGGCTTCTTCAAAGAAGTAAAAAGCTGAAAACCCTAGAGCTCATCATTTTCAAAGGCTAAAAGTTGATAACACTTCTATACTTCTTTGTAAACTATTACTTTCTCATTGATTCTTTTACTCTTGTTTTTTTATCTTTACACTTTTCCTTGTCATTTTATTAGCTCAAACCTCAACTACTGAAGGGGTTGTAAGGCAAGTAGCCTAAATTGTTGAAGATTATGCCTCCGAAGAAAGAGGTGGGGGAGAGAGTAGTTTTGATACTTACACGACCAGGGAATGAACCGATAGTGACATTAATATCGAGTTTGACTTTGAGAAGGATATATTTGATCAAGCAATTATACCTAAGTCAGGGAAAAAGGCTACGGCGGATATTCCGGAATAATTCATTACTGTAGAGAAATCTAGCGATGACGTGGGTGATGCTGCTACTGTAGATAAGTCAACTTGCAGCGATGTACCCATGGAGTCAAAAGATGTGGCCCCTCGAACGGAGCAACAAAAGATTCCTTCTGAGATCCTCGAGGGACCCACGGCTGAAGCTTTAATGGAAAAAACGAGAAATCTCCATTACTGCTGAAGGAATTCTGATGGATTCAACTTCTAAAGGTAATTTTTTACTTGATTTGTTTGGAATTGAAAATGTTATTCCAACATTTGTGATTTGATCTTAGTCATTCCTTTTTTAGGTATGCAAGCAGAAGAGGGCATTCCTGATATACTTCCCATCTCCGTGAGGCAGCCTTTTGGGTCACCCATTGAGGAGCAAGTAGAGAAAGAGGATGCTGAAGCTTCAATTGACTTAGATGATATCTCGATTCATAGTGGATACTTTGAGGCATCACCAAGCAGCACCCTAAAAAATGACCTGCAGTGCTTCGTGGAAAGCTTATCTTTAGATTTGCTAGCCAAAAGCGTCAGCAATGATCTAGAGTTATCATAAGCTATCACTTTACTGCCTATTAGCAATCAATCCACTGATCATCTTTGAGATCGGAATAGTCTGACCAATCTTCCTCATCATCTGATTTAGGAGGTGTGCATCCCATGATATTCAGTTACAATTAGATATCGACGGTTCTTCCTCATCCTTTGGAATTGAAATGCTGAAGTCAGACAAAGTAAAGTGACTTCTGGCCGGTTTGGGAGGTTCCTCTAAAACCGAAGCTTCAACCGCCTTTTCCTTCCTCTATTTCGCTTGTTTCTCTTATTTCTCTTGTTTAGCCAAATGATTATGGGCAGCTTTTTGAAGTTTTTTGAGTTGCCTTTTAACTTTCCTTCTTTCTGTAGGTGTGGGTTTGATTTTTACCTTCTCCCAGCCTTCATCATTTACTAGGTCTGGGTGAACCCACATTTCCTCCCTTGAAGAGGTTTTAACTAGCATCAATCCTTGTTCATCATGTATCGCATTGATGACCTGGAATTCAACTATCAGTGGTTTTAGTGGAGCAAACACTGCTACGGGTGCAAACTGTCCAAAAGAAATCATATTGACTAGAGCGGCATTATATTTTCGATCGAATGTTATCACCCCATTCTTCCACATTTCATTAACTTTCTCCTTCGAGATGAAGTAGTCTTTGAGAGGATGAGATGCCATCTGATGATATGCACAATAATTTGGGTCATTTACGTGACTCGCTTGCTTTGGTTTCTTCATTGGTGGAAGCTCAAGTTTATTATTTTCCATCAATGATTGAAAGATTATTTTAATATCCCCATCAAAAGGATATTTAGTTTTCTTTCTCTTTTCATATTCCTCCTTCTTGGGTTGATCAGCTTCGAGATTCTGAGGCTTTTGAGGTGGTTTGGAGGTTTGCACATTGAATACCTTCTGTTTCTTTTTTAATTTCAGAGCAGTCAATTTTGGAGCAGAAGTTGATGACGATTTTGCTTCTCAAGAATTTGCCTTCTTCTGACTGATTTCCTTAAAAGTCAACTCTGCATCAGCAGCTACCTTAACCGATTGAGCTAGGGACGTAGTTTTATGACTAAGTATGATAACCTTAATCTCTGGTCGCAAGTTGATTTTGCACATTTCAATGGTAGCACTTTGAGATGGTTGTTTTAAGCATCAGTAAGATAATGCTCTCCAACTATTGATAAAGGCTTGTGCAATTTCATTATCTCCTTGCTTCGTGCTGCTAAACATGGCGAACGTAACTGTCTGATCTTCCTCCTGGAAATGAAGTAAGAACTTCTCTCATGTGATTGGCCATGTTGTGAAAGAAAGTTCTGGTAATTGCTTATACCAGTTGAAGGCAACTCCTTTCAATGTACCAATGAACAGCCTTATTTTTAGTGCATCCAACTTTGGCAGGCTTCCAAGGAGTGATTTGAAATGTACTATACGTTGATAAGATGACCCTTTTCCCAGGTAAGGTTGGAAAGTTGGGAGTTTATAATCTGGTGGAAATGGAACTAGATTAAATTCTGGAGGATACTTGGGTGTAATACCCTTTTTCTTCATCCTGGTCTCCACTTTTGATTTTGTTAATATTTCTTCAACTTCTTTAAAGGTTACAAGCGTTTCAGGATTTACATGAAAACCAAGGATTGACAAATGATCACCACCAGCTGAACCTATAGCTATCACCTTGACCGTTAAAGACTTGATTTGAGCCGCGAGCAGGTCAATTTTGGTGGCATTCCTCCCAATCATTGCTTGCTCCCTCCTGTCAGTAAACAAAGAATTAACTGGAGCTTCAGTTGGACCACCTAATTTGTCTGTCAAGATTTTCAATTGGGCAGTCAGGTGATCAATTTTAACTCATTGCTGCTTAATGGCATCACTGACGTCGTCTTTTTGATTTTTGCCAGCATCTTCTTCGCCGTTGTCTTTACTTCCATTGGCATCCTCATTTCCATCCCTACTAGTTCCATTCCCTTCAGCCATGCATACAATATACTGACAGGGGTAGGAGGATGTTAATGTAGGAAGAGTGGACTGATTATCTTCTGTATCCAAGATAGTGATAAGATCCTCATCGGAGTTTGTTTCGGCATGCCCTTTAAAAGTCCTTCCTAAATGGGAGTTGGAGTCAGACTCTTGTGATTGAGTCTGAGACATACTCCGGGTGACTCTTTGGGTTGAGCCTTGTTTGACCATACATGATAAGGTCAGGTCCAGCTCTTCTTCTTTAATCACCCATTTTTGAGTGATTGTCCGTCGTGACTGCTTTCGAGTTTGATCCTTATAGCGAGCCAAAGCCTTTTTTTTATTTGACTAGCTAGTCTGGCCACCAAGGTTTGATCTTTGAACTTGGCAATCAATGGCCTGAAAGTACTAGTGACTTATTCCCAATCTATGGGGTCAGAAGTGGGAAATGAAAGAACGTCAATAGCACTTCTTTTATTCTTCTTCTTCTGTTAGAGCAAATCTTTGAAATGAGCAAGATCGGTCAAATCATTGATGACCAATCGTTCCAGCTTGATTTTTGTTTTTAGTGCAGTATGATAAGCGTTGAGGTGAAGATGGCGTGGATGGTGCCACAATGACAGAGGGTAGACGCCTCCTGTCAAACCTCCATCCCTCCTTTTAAGTTAGAGGGTAGAAGGTGTTATCTTCGAATGAGGACAAGGGTTTGTTCTCAGCTTTTTTGGATTTTGGTGTACGTGGTTGAAGTGACCACGTGCTGCATCCTGGGATGGATGCACCTTTTGGGGCCTTCTTGTGATTCAGGAACTGCCGAAGGTCCTCTGGTGCTTTCCTGTTAACGACTAGCTATTTTGGCTAAGTAGATGATGTCCTTAAGCCTTAAGCAGTCACTAAATGTGACTTGCCAAGTGTCATTGACTTATGATCCATGTGCCGAACCTACCTTGACCCCAGACGAGGCTTGGTGATGTAAAGACTGTTGCCTCCTGTCTTCCATTTTTATTTTGGTTCCTCCTAAACCTTGTGGAATACTCAAAATGGGTTTTGAGCATATTTGGAAACTCACGGTTTAGGAGTCTCAGTCTTCTTGATAAATGTTGGGGCCACTGATGACCCATTCAAATCAGCCAAAGTCATGGAGCCTATTAGAGTAGAGAGCCTTTGGAAAATTGAGACTCTCAATGTAGGGGTAATAGAGTCCGTTCGAGCCTTCTTTGACACTCTTGCAATTGTTTTGTTCTGGGTCATGGAGATTCTAAAGAGCCTCTCCTTGGCCTCGTCGAAAGTAATGATTAGGGAACCATGATATCTCTAGAAAAAGCAAGCCCACGGGACTATATTAGTGTTACAACCAGCATGGCTGCCTCTTGGGCTAATAGAAATGGTTTATAAATGCCATCTGAACCAATATGGTTTTGAACGGGAATGATTAGACATATGCAAGAACCCCATCTCATTGTGCTATGCTGACTGTCCTAGCTGTTAGAATTTTTACAGTATTTCAGGACAATATATTCAGACTTAAAAGCATGCGAAGCTGACTAGACCTGGCTCCCAAAATTTTGGCAGCATTTCACGGCCATCTGTGTTAGACTTATAAGCAAGAAAGGGTTGGATCTAATCAAAGGGATAGGGCCTAGAGGATCGAACCTGCACCACTATCACAATGATCATACGAGATCCATAAGTGCATGACGCTGGACAGTGCATGACGCCAATATCGTTGGTTGTAACACTCCGATCCCCTTTGAGCCGGATTAGTAGCTCATTAGTGTGCTTTTCTGTTGTTTAATCCTTTTGGACTTAGTTTCGGGTCTTGGATAGGTAGTTGAGTAGCCTTTGACCTGGGATAGGTAGTTCTAAGCCCTTTTTCGTAATTTTGCTTTTGCTTTGAGTGCATCATATTTGCATCATCTTGGTGTCAGCACGTGTATTTTGTTGAGCTCGTTGTTTTCCGTAACTGTCTCAGACCCATTCGGAGTCAATTGGAGAAGTTGGACCCTCGTGTGACTTGATTTGTAAATAACCGAAATTCATTGGACTTTGTTCTAAACTTCAGAAACTATATAAGAGTCATGAGCCCAGGTGTCTCTCCCCTGCTCATTCCATTTGCCTCAACGTTTGCATGCACAGCTCTGGGAGAGCTCCATGTCCATTCTTCTCTTCTCTTCATTCTCTTCTTCAGTCTTGTTGGTGTTTGGGGTTTGCATCTCTTCCGATTGGGTTTTCTCTCTCTCATCTCTGTCTGTGCTTGAGGTAAGTGGGTTCACTCCAATTCTTCTTCTCCAATTGGATCTCCCATCTCTCTCTCTCTGCATGCTCATGGATTGTGTTTGGATTTGTTTTGCTTGGGTTGTAGTTGGATTTGAGCTTGGCTTCAGTGTTTGACAGAGCTTTGAGGCAAGTATAAGTACAGGATTGTATAACACATATGGGTATTTTGTTTGATTGCTTTGATTTCATCTTCTTCCATGTATAGGATGTTTTACAGCCAAATTCTGTGGTGTTGGAACCTATGGAGCTTGTTTTGCTAAGTTTCTGTACCAAATTTCAGTTTCTGTACTCAGCTCGAATTCGGTTCTGTATTGTACGGCTAAGCCGTAACTTTGTACGGCTCAGACTCCAGAGACTTGAATTTTCGTATTTTGTTCTACGGCTAGGCTACGGCTGAACCGTAAATTATTCTAAGGCTGAGCCGTAAGCTAGTCGTGACCCAGCCGTGAATTATCCCCCTGATCAGTCGAAACTTTCTGATTCCAGTACTCTTATGGTGAAGCTACGGCTAAGCCGTGGACTCCACCGTAGCTCAGCCGTGAAATGTATCAGATCAGAGGTGGAAGATGACAGTGTAGCTGTAACACTCCGACCCGAGTTGATCCGGATTAGCGAGTAATTTCGTGTGATTTGCGCGTTAAGTGTGTTTTGATTTTGTTTGTTTATGGTTTGAGTCGTAGAGAGATCGTTTGGGTTGAGTTTGACTTGGTCTAAGGAGTTTGAGCCCTTTTTTGTAATTTTGGCTTTTGATTGACTTTGTCAGTTTCACATCATTCTGACGTCATCGCGTGTATTTCGTTGAGCTTGTCGTTCTTCGTAACTGTCTTGGATCCGAATGAGTTCGTTTGCTCTCGTTGGACCGTCATTTGACTCAAACTGATATTTGGATAAGCTAATTGGACTTGTTTGCAAATTTGGCTCAAATTAAGTTATAAATATCCCAACTACTCCCTGTTTCTCTCTCGATCGTTCTCTCTCACTCTCAGCTCGTCTCTCTCGGTCCAGCCCTCTTTCTCTCCTTCTCCAATTCTGTTTCTACTGCTTGAGGGAGGAAGAAAGGAGCTCGTTAGTGTGTGTGATTCCAGTGGACTGAGCCAATCAGCGTGTGGAGTTCGTCCGTGAGGCAAGTATAAGCCCAAGATGTGTGAACACCGATTGATAGTGATTTGATTGTTGTGTTTTTATGCTTCATTGTGTTTCTCAGTATTGGACAGCCCCATTGAGTTCATTTCACTGTTATTTGCTATTTTTCAGTCGTTTCCTTCAGTTTCTGTATGACTGTGACAATTTCAGGAAAATGAGTCCGTGCACTCACGGCTACGCCGTGAAATGTGCTACGTCTAAGCCGTAAAATGGCTTACGGCTAAGCCGAGACCCAGTCGTAACCCAAACCGTAGAACAGTACAGACTGTTAGCTGAAAATAACTGGATGTTGGCAATTTGCCATTCTTCTACGGCCCAGCCTGATCTAAGCCGTACATTGTCTTACGGCTAAGCCGTGGACCAGGATACGGCTGAGCCGTAGAGTAAAATACGGTTGAGCCGTAAATCCGGATGGATATTTGGGGCACCTCAGCTCAGCCGCAGTGTATATTACGGCTAAGCCGTAATATGCCTCGGCTAAGCCGTAAGGTTACCTACGGCTACACCGTGAAACCCTGAGAATTGAATGAAAAGGATTAGGTTTAAGCAAAAGACCGTGTATGACTCTCACGTTAGAATGTAGCGAACTTGAAGATGCCCAATGGAAATGTCCGAATGACATGAATGATCTCATGGGCTGTGAATCATTCATGCTTGTTATCCAGCTGTTTAGCACCTCCCCATGGGTGTTGGTTTAAGGGACTTCGGTGCACACTCCTGACACTGCAACACTAGACAATGGTGCATCGAACAACTTAAAACTACATCAACATGCACGGTTAGAAACACTGGATAATTAGTGTAGGATTGGCTTGTAATTGACCTTGATTCGTATAAGCATTCTGATTTGTGCAGCATATTGATTTCGGTTATGCCCTCTTATGTGTTCTGCGCTGGACCTCTCGATTCTGTGGGAAATGCAGCAACCCCAGAGCGAAGCCCGGGCGGAACCATTCTATTGTTGTATTGGTATCATTGTTATCATTGCTCCACTGGAGTACTTGCATAATTGTTATTAGTACTTGAGATTGTTCTTGGTAACTGCTTATCGGCATTCGGTCTTGTTATTGCATTCAGTATCCGTATCAGTTTATGGGATGCACTTCCTATTGTTCGTTCAGTATGCTATGTATGATATGCGAGATCTGTAAGTGATATGACATGATTGATTGATTGATTGAGGTGCATCATCCGATTGATTGTGATTGGTATTGGCACTACTGAGCCTCAGCCTTAGGATACCCGACGGGGTTAACTTTGGTTTAGTTTAAGTGTTTGCCTCTGCAGAGTGAATTGTCCTGGGACTCCGGACCCCGGGAACTAGAGACCCATGCGTGCCCTGGCCCGGTCGCTGGTGTTCTCATCCTGATTGCTCTCGTAAGGGAGAAAATGGCCAATGTAGTAGCCACTTGATTGTTACCTGTTTATGATTCTGATAGCATGCTTATTCATTTGCATTATGATCATTGTTCAGTATTATTCAGTATTCGACACAATTCGTGTTATCTTCTTGTTGGCTTATACTTTGCTAAGTCGTTGTACTTATGTGTTTGTCTTGTGTGTTGCAGGCTCAGATCCCTCTCCCGAGCCTGCGTCGGTCGACCCGACTCCAGGAGAGGCTTGCGAGGCCCCCTCCGGCCTAGAGGAGTGGACTTGATCCATCCTCCAGAGTACGGTTTGCATCATTTTGGGTTTCCCCATTCCTTGTGTTGGAGTCTATTGAGGGGACTTTTTCTGTAATTGTAATGTGGGCTTGAGTGATATCTGTATATTGATTTTTGATCGTTGTAAGCCCACTATTTGGTTATATGTTCTTGTATTGGTTATTGCCACTTCATGTTATTTTGTAATCTCCCATTGTCTTTTGGAATATTGTGGTATGCCTTGATACGTACAGCTTCCGCGTACAGTTGTTTGCACGTGTGAATGATCCCTTGTGTGTGTATGCTTGGACGGGGTCTAGGTGTGCATGCACGGGAGTACGTGTGTCATTGGTTAGACTTTCTCTGACCCCCGGTCCCTGGGCTCGGGTCGTGACAGTAGCCGTGTTCTGAAGGGAACAACGGCTAAGCCGTAGTGCATGTTACGGCAAGGCCGTAAGATGTATACGGCTAAGCCGTAGGTCACCCATGGCTAAACCGTAAGACCTGGAAAATCTGAAATAAAACTTAGGATAATGGTGTGACTTTGTAGGGCTAAAATACAGGTTAACCGCTCATGTAAACCGGCCCAATGGATTCTTTGGACCGCATGAATAGTCTGTTAGGCTGTGACTTATTCATGTGAGTGTTGATTTACTGTTAAGCACCTCCCCATGGGTGTTGGTTTAAGGGACTTCGGTGCACGTGAGGATTACATTGCAACACTTGGATGGCAACGGTGCATCGAATAACTTAAAACTACATCATCATGCACGGTTAGTGACAGTGGACAACTAGATTAGTGTTGGCTTGTAATTAACCTTGATTCCGTATTAATCTGAGATGCATTGCATATTGCTTATAGTTTTGCCCTCTGTTCTGCTAATCTATGTTTATGCATTACGAGGTTATTTTGCTTTCGTCCTGTATATCTGTTTTATTCTTCGGTCTGCACTATGCTTTGATCTATGCTGTGCTTTGACTTAGTTTATGCTATGCTCTGTATATCTCTGGCTTTGTGTGGCTTTGTATATCTCTGATTCACTGGGTATTCCCTGGTGGCTCTGCCCAGAGATTAATACATGAGGATAAGATCCGGTCCTTGTCATCGGTGAGTCCAAAGCGGATAATCTCCCTTCTTTTGGATTTGATTTGATTGGTATTAGTCTGGCTCTACTCAGCCTCAGCCCTAGGATGCCCGACGGGGTTACCTCTGGCTTAGATCTCTGTATCTCTGTATCACTGCAGTGTTGCTTTGTCTTGGGACCCCAGAACCCAGGAAACCGATACCCACTTGTACCCTTGGCCCGGTCAGTGGTGTTCTTATCTGCTCTGCTCTCTATGGGAGAGAATATGGTGAACGTAGTAGCCACCTAGTTCAGTATTTCTATGCTTTGATTCACTTATCATGCTTTACTTCTATGCACGATTTGCTTAGCATACTAATATGAAACTCAGTAATTAATATTCTGTCTTTATTCAATTTGATACTATGAGTGTTTCGTCCCTGTTACTTATATTTGCTGGATCGTTGTATTCATTGGTGTTGTCTGTGGTGTTGCAATCACAGATCCCTTGCCCAGTTCCCCGGCGGTCGAGGAGGCTGCAGGGCAGAGCTTAGAGACACCTTCCGGTTTGGCAGAGTGGGCCTGATCACTTTTGCCGAGTGCGTTATCTTCAGTGGCTATCTGTTTTGAGTTTTGATTGGAGATTTTGTATTTGGCACTTGAGACTTTGAAACTTTGTAGCATTTTGTATATCGCTAATTTGGTGTGTACTCAGTCTTGTATCTGGGTTCATAGTTGTATCTATCTTTGTCTTTTCCGTTCCGCATTTTTCGGCTTCCGCTATTTCTTTGTTACTTGCTATGATATCTACAGCTTCCGCGTTCGCTTGTTTCACACGTGTTAGATCCCTTGTGTGTGTGCATCTGGACTGGGTTTGGATGCACATGCACGGGAGTACGTGTGTCACTGGTTTGGCTTTTCGCTAACCCCGATTTCTGGGCTCGGGTTGTGACATTGGTCTTATCACTAAATTAATAAAACATTCATTTGGGTCGAAGCCCCTTGGACTGAATCACCACTCTTCTAAAGTATGAAAATGTGTGATTTGGTCCGTGCACATTAAGGTGCAAAGTCCCTTCACTTAAATGGCAAAAGTATGCACTTCGAGGTGCTTAATGCCTTCATTTGAATGATTATAGGATGCACTTTAAGGTGTGAAATTCCTTCATTAATATTCCTAAACCCATTATAGACCTCAAGCTCTTGCATGGTATCTTCAAAGGTCAAACAAGCCATTTTTAACAACAAAATAGGTTAGTAACTATGACCCACGGTCATTGCCCATTTTCCATCAAATCCTACAGTCACAGCACTTTCTGTATAGCATCTCGTGGTCACTAGACAATAGCAGCACTTTTCAGCTTAACAGCAGCACTTTACAACTTAATAGCAGCACTTTACAGCATTTTCAGTACTTTTCATGCATTTTTAGCCAATTTTTATGTCTTTTGGCCAAATTTGATCATAAATTATAGCCAAATAAATTCCCACAAATGGCGCCAATCTTCAGATCATGCTTGAAAATGTGAAATATGTAATGGATTTGAGTCCAGCATTCACGTACTTTAAGCGTTTAAGAAAAATGATGATTAACTATAGTTCATCATTAATTTTTCTTTTGTTTACATGGGTTCAAATGCTCTGACCGCGGGAATGCAAGTTATTTTTATGTTTTTGAAAAGTTTATAACCCCTCCCTCAAGACTCAGATGTGATCCATATTCGAAAAATATAAGAGAATACATAAAAATTGGGAAAATTAAAAAAGCAAAAAAAAAAAAAAAAGAAAACAGGGGGAGTGACCCACGGTCAAAGGCACCCTGCCAATGACCATGACCTATGGTCACTAGCAGACAGTGGATGAAAAGCCACTGTTTGCTCTCCGTGTGGCTCTATTTCGTTTCTATGATACTTCCAAGGTGTTGAAACTTGTTTTTTATTTTATTTTATATTTGGAGTGTTGAGTGACCACCAAGAGGGTTGAATTTGGTTGTGGAATCGATCAAAACCTTTGGTGATCATCACTTTTGGTTATGGACTGTTTTTGTACAAATCCAAAAAGGGTGCTGTATACCAGCGAAATGGAGCCAAAGTTGTTCCATTCTGAACCTATGATTTTCAAGGGATAGAATGAAACCTAAAGAGGCTTGTTCACAACTTCCATAATGGCTGAAAACACCACCCCCCCTCCCCCAAGTGAGAAAAACAAAAGAATTGATTTCATCCTATGAAGGCTGGCCAGTGCTTGAACATAGTCTTTTTTTAGATGATACCCATACCCCCCTTCCTTCTCTGGACCATCCCTCACCTTGAGTGAATGAAAATAAGAAGAAGAAGTGGGCTGGAGTGCTAGAAATGCCCTGTGACTTGCTGAGAATCTTGAAACTTGTCTATGGAATTTTAGAAAAACTATTGTGCCCCCATTTCAAATGACCAACAATCCTTTTTATAGACTTTAGCAGCAGTTATGAGAAGTTTAAAGGAGTTATTGGGGGTTGCCATTCGAAAAAGTTTAACAGGTTACTCCCCAGGTCCATTTTTGGACTTTTGCATATGTGACCCGTTTTTACCCGTTTGGGGTCCAAATAATGTCCAATCTTCATGAAACTTAGAGTGATGCTTTTTGACACTATTTTGAGTGCGTCATAAAAATTTGAGCTCAATTTGACCTTCTAAAGTTGGTCAACTCCCCTGTTGACTTTTTATGAAAATTGGCCCTTGTTACAGCTGTTTAAGGCCCAAATGACCTCAGTTTAGTTTGAAAGTTGGAAGGACTAATGTCAGGGGTATCTTGGATGTCCATCCAAATTTCATACAGTTTGGATTTGGGGAAGTAGGATCTTGAACAGTGACTTATTTGTTGCATATTCTAAATCATTATTCAGCTTACACTATGGGTAGTTAGTTTGTTTTCTACCCAAATGACATTCAATTTACTTGAAACTTTAAAAAATTCATTTTGAAGATATTTTGAACCTCTATTCCAAATTTCATTAGCTTTAGCTCCCTCGAAGTAGGATTTTGGGCAGTGACCTCCATGGTTCGGGGGTCACTAACTTGTAAGCTGACATGCAGTGGAAGTGGGACAAAACGAAATCCTTTTGATTTGAGAATTTGTAGAATCTCCCTTGAGTATGACTGAAGCTTTGTGCCTAAATTTCATCAATTTTGGATGTCGGGAAGCATGACTTTGGTGAGTGACCCCATGACTTGGGAGTTACTGACCCAAAGTTAGCATATTTGTAAACTTTGGGTCAAATGATGTCCGTTTGACCTAAAATTTTGCAGAGCTTCCCTTGAGCATAATTTGAGCTTCCTCTAAGGGTTTTAGCTTATTTTAATCTTCATGAGGAGTCACTTTACATAGTGACCTCACAGAGCTTAGTAAATTTCCATTTGAATTGAGTTTTGGTTCAAACGATATCCAAATACTCTAAAATTTTTTAGGATAGTCTTTAAATGTATTTGAAGGCATTCCTCTGAGTTTGAATTTGCTTTGACATGTAGAAGTGTCAATTTCCACAGTGATCCCCAAAGAGCTGGCGAACAGTCACTGAAGTTTGATTTTGAGCTGAGATGAAGTCCAAATGCTTTGAAATTTTGAAACATCATTCTCAAGCCTGCTTTAGACTCGCCATAAGAGTTTTAGCCACTTTGGCAACTAAGAAGCTTGAATTTGTTTGGTGATCCTTGGATTTGAGTCATTGAACCTCAAACTTGGTGTTTGGTGAGTTGAGTAACCAAATGAAGTCCACCAACTTTGAAACTTGAATTGCTGCATTCCGAACTCATCTAAAATCTTCTGAGTTGATTGTAGTAGCTATGATTTTTTATGGGTCACCAATAGTAAAATGATGTTATACTTCCACGTGCCACATCATCTATTCGAAGGAGTCCAAAGGACAAAACACATCATCAATGAACAACTCATCAAGTCAAAGCTCTTCCTCATCTACAACTCTGGTCAAGATGAGAAGCCTAATATATATGAAGAAACTGAGGAAATACACCTCTTATGTCTTTATGCTAATCATGAGCCTCTTATTTTTGATGATGAAGCACAAAAGAAGTCTTGGAGAACTGTAATGGAGGAAGAAGTGCATGCCACTGAGAAGAATGATACATGGGAGCTGATTACACTCCCTCAAGGTCAAAGAGCTATTGGAGTTACATGAGTGTATAAAATCAAGCACACTGTAGATAGAAAGATTTATCGATACAAGACAAGGCTTGTAACTAAAGGCTACAAACAGTAGTATGACATGCACTATGAAGAAGTTCTTGTTTCAGTTGCCTGGCGTGATATGCTAAGAATGCTAATCTCTCTTGTAGTTCATCACTGTTGGAAAATCTATCAACTTGATGTTAAATTAGCATTCTTAAATTGTGTTCTTGATGAAAAAGTCTATTAGAGCAGCGCGAAGGCTTTACAGTGGAAGGTGATGAGCAAAAGCGGTATCGTTTGAAGAAAGCATTATATGGACTAAAGCAGGCTCCGCAAGCTTGGAATGCTTGTATTGATAGCTATTTACAAGAAAATGGCTTCTTTAAATGCCCTTATGACCATGTAGTCTATATGAAGAAAAACACTCATGGAGAAATGCTCATGTATGCATTTGTGTTGATGATTTATTATTCACCGGGAATAGTCATCAGATGTTTGAAGAATTCAAGCATGCTATGTTCAAGGAGTTTGAGATGGTAGATTGTGGGCTAATGTCCTTTTTTCTTTAGAAGTAAGGCAACAGCTAGATGATATTTTCATTTCTCTGAAAAAGTATTCAAAAGAACTTCTCAAAAAATACGGAATGGCCAGTTGCAATTCGGTGAGTACACCTATAGCAACTGGCTTGAGATTGACCAGAGAAGGAGAAGGAAGAATTGTTGATCCAACACTATTCAAAAGCCTGATTGGTAGCCTAAGATAACTCTCACCATCATAAGGCCAAATATTATCTATGCCATTGGACTTTTGAGCAGATGTATGGAAAGTCTAAAGGAGTTTCACTGGGTTGCATCTAAAAGAATCCTAAGGTACGTCAAAGGTTCCATAGATCTTGGTCTTTTCGATGCATATGGTGATAATGTAGAATTATATGGCTACATAGACAGTGATTGCGGTGGTGATCAATACGAAAGAAAAAGCAATATGTTTTCTATCTTGGATCTACTGCATTGGATCTACCGCATTCACCTGGGTTTCCAAGAAACGGAGCATTGTAACTTTATCCACATGTGAAGCATAATATGGAGCAGCATATGTAGCAGTCTATGAAGTAATATGGCTGAAAAATCTTCTAGAAGAGTTTGATCACCCGCAAGAAGAATCCACAATCATATATGTGGATAACAGCTCTACCATCAAACTTGCTAAAAATCTAGTGCTCCATGGAAGAAGAAAGCATAATGATATCATATTCTACTTCATAAAAGATCATGTGAAGCATAAAACAATGAAGCTAGAATATTGCAACACTATAGAGCAAGTGGCAGATATATTCACCAAAGCTGTACCAAGAGAGACATTTACAAAACTAAGGACAAAGCTCAGCATGACGATATTCATTATTTAAAAGTTTAAGAAGGTCAATGTTAAGGGGCAGAGATGATGGCAACACCGACCTGATCACATGGATCCAGGTACACCACGTCGACACCTTGTATCATCCTATCAGCAAAAGCCATATGACCAACTTGATCACGTGAATCCAGATGGAACACGCCACATCTCCATCTCCTTTTTGTGTAGCCGATATGATCAAGAGGGATATGAAGAACCACGTCTTACCATGAATTGGACGCGTTATCAAAGTCTTGTAGCAAACTTCATCATAGGGTTTGAAACCAACCACGTCATTAACACCCATGCAAGTTAAATTGCCTTGCAATGTGATGAGTTGATGCTGCATGGCCTGCTACCAGCCACAATTTTTTTACCGACTATGGGCATGAGTTATCTATATATATATACATATTTGTGTTAGGCTTATAGCATGGCGAGTGTGCATCTGTTGTATGAGTGATATGAGTGATAAGAGAATTGAGGTTGTAGCCCAATTTTGTTAGTGGGTACTGTAGAGTTATTGAAGATTCCTTTTGTAATAGTTGATATTCACTTGTAAGTTAAGTAAATTTAGTTTTCCTTGTGTGCGTTCTCTTAAGTGCTTGTGTTCCGTATGACCTACCAAAACTTTCCTGCATAAGCCCATCCCAAAACCCTTTTCCCTCTTTTCTTCATCTTACTCTTCTTCGTCCCTCCAATGAGTTCGCAGCTCCATGCACTTGAGGTGGTCCCAGAGCTTCTCTTGCACAGCGAAAATTGGCTTTTGTATGAGAATTCTCATTGCATATTAGCTCTTTTTTCTTTCCTTATCCACATGGATTCTTTCTCTTCGTCTTTCTTTTGAGGATTCTTGATTTCTAGTTTCCAATCTCTCTCCCTCTACCTCTCTCCTCTCTCTCTCTCGATTTGTTTCATCTATGGGTCACCCAATTTGCTAACGTGCGCCGCAATGGATCCGTTCCCATTCATAAGTCTAGTAGTGGGAAACCTAGCACTGAAGATGCCGATTGGGGCGAGGCCATCTCCGATGGTCGTCCACCCGTCAACTTTGCCGTGCTTCTACAAGATCCAGCTCAAGAACTTCCTGCAGTACATGGCTGTGGTGCCGCTCATTGCCTCATCCCACCGAAGAACGCCTTCCCGGACGGCCACCATGCAGACACTCGCCATCTCCTTCCACCTCACTGCATCTTGTAGCATTCTTGACACAAGTATTTATTTTACTTAATTTAAAATAATTTTATTTAAGTGTTTGTATTTTAGTTAATTAAGGTCATTAGAATTATTTAAGTTTCTTTTGGGTTTTGGGCTAATTGGGTAGGGTTTTAAGACTATGAGTATTTCCCGTTTGACCTAACCCAATTCGAACCCATTTTGGACCCATTAAACCCAAGAACTCAAACCGGCCCTAATTTATTAATTAACTCAAACAATAGGGTTCTTTTTCTAAAAACTAAAAATTTACCCAAACCCTAATCCCTATTTATATCAGATGATCAACAACCCCTTCTCCCCATCTCTATAGTGATCTTCTCCTTCCCCTTCATCTATTGATCAACCAAACCCAAGTCAAGCCAAGATTTTCCACGCTGCCAGTTCCTTTTCTTCTTCCTCTTCTTCTTCATCTTCTTCGTTGGGTCTGTGGGTGTGCATGAGAGAGTAAGATAGAGTTCTAGGGTCATCTCCTTTATCAATCTTCATCTAAGGCAAGTGGTTTGCACTTATCTCTAATGATCTTCACTAGTTCCATTGATTATCATGATCTTAGATGTTATTATCAATGCCCATTTAAATCTCTAAAGGATGATGATAGATAGATGGTTATGTTGATAATGTGTAGGACTGAATGAAAATGGGTTAGATCTACTGATGGATAGAAATCTGATTAGAAAAAAAAAAAAGAAAAAGAAAAGATGAAGCATGTATGGGGCGAGCCCCAAGCAGGTGCAGGTCGGGGACTGCCTGCACACACTGGTATGATTGGTAGAGCATGTGTAAGGGGTTCCCACCTGTATACAAGTGGTGGGTCTGCCACCTGTAAATGGGCCCCATGGCTGTAGCGTTTACCCTTGGCTACCGGGTTAATGGTGGGGGCATTGACATATATCTATATATATATGTATAATGAAAGAAGATGGTGCATTGATATATATCCCCCAGATCTGCTATGTGTTTGCTGGGCCTTGCACAGCAAGGAACTACTATCCTTGTGTGTGGCCGGTGCAGTGCAGGTGGGTGAGGCCCTGGCCCGGTTGCCAAGTGGGGCCACCGTATGGTGGAACCCTAGGCAGTGGGTACAGGCGAGACAGTCCCTTTTGTGGATCCCTAGCATTATACATATGGGTTGACAACTAATTGGACTGATAGAAGTGGTGTATGGGTGGGTCACCACTAGTGTGGGACTATGGGACTAGTAGAATTGGGGTCGGGTAATTTATTTAAATGTTTATTCAATCATCTATTTATGATTTTCTTTGGATGGTTTACACACCCCAGAAAACTCTTATGTTGGTCTTGGAACCCAATGAATCAGATTTAATAAATTTAATCCATCACATCATCTAAGTAAAGGATTATGCGGGCAGATTTCCCCTTACAGATTTCATGGTTTGCACCTGATGGTATAAACCACCCGCACTCAGATAAAGTGAGAATGGGGCTATGCATCACTACGGTTTTCAAAAAATTTCCCAACCTTACTTCATCTTGGTTCGTGTAGAGTTGTCGCATGTGTGAATTTTGGTCACAGTGTTAGGAATGTTTGCGGAGATATTTCTTGATAGCTTGTGTTCCTTTACCCTTTGCATATATATTAGAGTTTATACCCGCTATTTTATGATGATTTGGACCATATTGTGGCTTGGACCGTGCACTGTTTACTTGGGAGGTATTCATGTAATGCTGTAAATTATTTTATTGGAACAACGTTTCATAATATGGTACTTGGATGACTATTCTGGCCAGCCCTTCACACTACCGTAGGATGTGTCTGTCGAATAATCACTGAGCCATGTCTATGAGTCTCGACACAGGAAAGGGCAGGGCTGTGCGAGATTATAATGCAGATCTGATCATTGGACGACTACAGTCGGTACACAGATGTACACTATAATGATTTTACCGGACTTAAGGCCGAAGATGAGCTTACCACTCATACACGGTTGGTTTCACCGTGATCTTTTGGATAGGATGCTAGGCATCTAAAAATGGATTTGATCCACTGTTTCTGGACAAGATGTGATGCATCCAAAAATGTTATAAATCCCGTAAGGGCATCGGCTGATACGATGCATGGCGAATGTGATATTGTTCATTTGATGTAGAATTGGATTTAGGATTTGTTCCTTCTATTATGCATGGCATTTTTTATCTATATTGTTCACATATTCTTATGATTTCACTGTTAGTGTACTTCATTATGAATTATGTGTATTCTACTTACCGCCACTTTTGTGGTTGACCCTATTTTTCTAAATTGGTGCATAGGTACCAAACCCGGCTATGCCGAGAAGGAGGCGGAGGTTGAAGCATTTCAAACGCTTAAGCCAACTGATGATCCCGAGTGTGGTGCAGATCATGGCATCAGGGTTATTTAGTCATGCACAAGAGTGACTCATTTAGTTTATAGTTATTTAAATAAATCATTTTTTAGAGACTTGATTCTTTAGTGGAACATTATAATAAACTATTATTCATTTCATTTACAATTTGAAATTTTATTATTATTGTTATCTGGAGATATGCAAATCTGATTTTCTATTGGTACCTATTGGACAAAAATGCTTCCACAGGTTTGAATGAATGTAAATAGCCTAAACTTACCACAACTTAAGATCCTATGAGAAAAATAATTAGGAGTCAATGGTTTTATTTACAGAAAAATATAATAAAAGATAAAAAAATTTAAATTGACTCTTATTTTTACGTAACCCTAGTTTCATTTTGAGGACGTGACACATCCGACATCGACAAGCTTATCTCCAAATCCATTTTCGCTGGGAAACCTCATCTAAAGATTGCGATTTACACCGGCCAGCGGGGAACCACCAGTGGCATGAGCTCCAGCAGGCTGATAGGGAAGGTGTCCGTGCCGTTTGATCTAGCAAGAACGGATGCCCGATTGGCGGTGTTCCCCAACGGCTGGATCTCAGTCCAGAGCGGTGCACTAAGGGAGGCGGAGAAAGGCGTCGGCACAGCTGCACCTGAGTGCGAGGGCGTAGCCAAATCAGATTTAGCTTTTGTTTTATTTTTTGGGTATAAACCCAAACCAGATGGAAAGAAATCATTCCAACCTACTCTAATTAGACTGACTTTCCTCATTTGTGGTGGGAAATTTTTTGCTAAATTTATCCATTCCCATTCTCATTTGATATCAAGACTTGAGGGAATGGTCGTAAACTTTGAGGGAGGGGTTGTAAACTTTGAAAACTCATGTAAATAACCTACATCCCCAAGGTCAGGGCATTAGAACCCATGTAAACAAAGGGAAATTAATGATGAACTGTAGTTAATTCCTATTCTTCTTACCGCTTGAAGTGCGTGAATGTTGGACATTGAATCCATTACACATTTCCACGCCATTTTAAGCGGGATCAACTTACAACTCTGAACCTGGTCATTGGCCAATCCAATGAACCAACACAGTGAACCTGTAATACAAGACATAAAGCCAATAAGATTATCTTAATGAAAATGAATACCTCAACTATAAATAAATCAATTTAAGAATTTGGGCATCCTAGTTATTTTACATGTTAAATTAACACCATTATTGTTTGAATTACTTTTATCCACAAGGACCTGCTTAATAACCCCCAACAAAAGTAGAAGGATTTTGGTATACGAAAGGATCCTAACTTTTCTTATCATCTCAACATGGCTCCAATATTTTATATTTTTACTAAACTCTCCCTTAACTACCTATCATGCTTTACAAAAAGTAACCATGATACTCAACAATATTTTTTTCACCAAGTTACTCTTGATAAAAACTCAAACGACTTAAATGATGATTTCTCCAAACTACCCCTTTCATAGAATGTTCCTTTCTGGGTTTTTTAACATAAGGGCCCACATATGATCAATCCAACTCATTTACATACATGATTGGAACCCTTAAGTGGTGCTAATTCGATTTCCCATTATTAGAAGCTATTCACCATTACATTTCACTACAAGAGATATAATGTGTTACTATTAAACTTGGAAGACTTAAGGGCCCGTTTGTTAATTTCCTCTCATTGTAAAGTTAAAGGCATCTTTCATTTCAAGACACAGCAGCCTAAAAGAGTCAAATCAAAATACCACATTTCAAAAAAATTCTTCTATCTTTTTACACAAAAAAGTCAAAAAGTTACTTTCTCATCCCACTAACTAACAAAAAATATTTATTTTTAACACAAAAAGTCAAAAATTTACGTTCTCTTTTCACTAAAAAATAAAATCTAATCATTGGATTAATTTAACCTTTCTTATTTTTTTATCATTTAAAATGGTCATTTACCTCACTTCATTCTACTAGTTAAATTAATGAACGGCCTCTAAAAGAAAGGGATAAAATCATTTGACTGCTTGATATTATATATTGTCATAATCCATAGTCAAGATTTTCAATTTGCATGCCTCCCTTGGTCATCATGAATCTTGGTGGGCCATGACACTTGACACTTTAGACATGATCCAATAGAGTATAGACCACGGCCAACCGTAATTTACGCCTCCATAACATAATGGAGACTTTCTACCGAAGAAGAAAAGCCATTATGGAGACTTTTGAAGGAAGAGGTCAATTTGCTTGGAGTGTTTGATCCTACCGAAGAAGAAAAGCCATTATGGAGATTTTTGAAGGAAGAGGTCAATTTGCTTGGAGTGTTTGACCCGGCAGATAACATAAAACTCTCCTTTATAAGGGTCGTATGGGACGATGATGTGTCTCACATTTCTCCATGGCCTCCTTCTCTGCGGCTAACTTCTCCATGGTTCCCACAATGCTTCTGCTTGGGCTGCTACTTGTAAGCCTCGGAAAAGGTCTCTCTCTCTCTCTCTCTCTCTCTCTCTCTCTCTCTCTCTCTCTCTCTCTCTCTCTCTCTCTCTCTCTCATTTCAAAATAAGAGTCCCATGGTATGTGTTTTGATAAGGAAAAAGAAAGATTTTCACATATAAGCAGACTGCATATTGTACATACATGCGGTTCAGCTCATGAAGCCCAGTTGAACTCATTCCTATACTTAAAACGATATAAAAAGGATCCTTTATAGATGAGGTCATTCCAAAACTCAACCCCTTGAAAGGGAGCTGCTATATATACACCACCTTTTTTCTCTTCATTAAAAAAAATAATAATAAAACTCCTCAAACTACCCCCACCCCCTTCTCTCCCTACACACCTCTCCTCTCTCGCCCTCCTCTCTCCTTCCCCCTTCCCCTCAGGCCGGCGGTGACCTCTGACAGGCGGAGGGGAGTCTCCCTCGCTTCTCTTTCTCTTCCCATCTTCCTCTTTCTCGTTCTTTAATTTCCTCCTCTTCCTCTACCTATTCCTCCCCTTCCTCTCCCTTTTCTTCCTCCTATTCTCCTTTCTCCTCCTCTCCCTCAGGCCAAACAGGGTGGAGATGAGAGAAAGGGGAGGAGAAAAGGAAAGGAAGAGAAGAGGAGAGGAGAGGAAGAGGAAGATGAAGGGAAAAAAAGAGGAAGATAAATGGAGAGGGAGAGGAAAGGTATCCTTGTTCGGCCCAACGAGGCTGAACAGCAGTGAGCCATTCAGTTGCTAGTTCAGCCATGCAAGGCCGAACGGCCCACTATTGTTCAGCCTCGTCAAACTGAACAGGTTGGAGATGAGAGAAAGAGGGCGAGAAGAGAAGTGGAGAGGAGAGGAAGAGGGAGGGAGAGGAGGAGAAAGAAGAATGGGAGGAAAAAGAGGGAGAGGGAGAGGAAGAAAAGGAGGAAAAGGAAGTGGAAGATGGGGAGAGAGATGGAAGGGAGGGAGACTCCCCTTCACTGGTTGGAGGTCACCGCCAACCTGAGGGGAAGGGTGGAGGAGAGAGGAGGGAGGGAGAGAGGAGGTGTGTGGGAGAGAAGGGGGTGGGGGTAGTTTGAGAAATTTTAATTTTTTTTAATGGCTTTGTAGGAAAAGAAAAAATAGGTGTAGATATAGTAGTCCCCCCTTGAAACTATGGTAGCCAAACAATTAAATGGGCAAAAAGTTTAACAATTTTTAAGTATAGCTATTTTTTAAACCCAATTAAATAGTGAGTAAAGGTTATGGAGGTGGCTCAGTTAATTTGAGCCTTGGGTTTGCTCCCCACGGTCTCAAGATCGACTCTCGCCCCTTGCATATTATCTAGGTATTATGTGTGCGGTCATATATGTATCCCTTAGAGAATAGTTCTTGATTGTCAAAATTGGGTAACCACTGAGTTAAAGGCTAAAAGTCCGAAGGCTGGGTTAGTGAGGGATATCCTGGGTCATCAAATTAATAAAGTTATGTGTGATTGCAGACAATGGGGATGAAATGAGTTGCAGTGATATAAAGTGCCACATAGAGCTAGAGCGCATATGTGCTGTCTGCTCGTATTTGGAAATTCTCAATTGATCTGTATTAATAAACCAATGGGTTAATAAAATCCTGAACATGCAGGCCCAACTGTCAGTTGATTCATTGTGAATGGGATCGCTGAATAGGTCCTGCAGCCCCTAGGAAAATTTGGTTGAGCTTAACGTTACAATAGACTATATAATATTATAGAATCTTTTTGTGATGTTTGACACTACTGCAGGTCCATTCATCATATTATTTTGGTCTGTTGAACCTTGGTCCCCGGACCAAACTCAGTAAATTTCTGGTCGGGATCCAGTAGTTGTGCCTAAGCCTCACTAAATCCGATCTAATCAGCACAGTCCAGCACTAGGCTAAATTGATAGTGCTTGAATAAGCTGGGGCACCTCACCCTGTCAAGAGTAGTGTTTAGGCCGTTATTATCAGGATACCAAAACCTGGGTCTGTCTTCTTCAAGGAAGACGTGGGGCGGGCTTCTTAACTTCACAATGAAGACGTTTGTGTTATTTATTCTGAAGCTGTTGGTCATGAAACTTGGACTGACGCTCAACGCAAAGAAACTACGCATTTGTGCTGAATTAAAGTCAGGTCAATTCCGAAACATTATAGAAAAATGAAATTTTTATTGGGCTTGTTCATATTCAAGTTGGAATTAACCCACATCGAGTTTGGGTCAAGTTCAAGCTTCGGCTTGGGTTACTCGGAAATCAACTCTATTACCGGACGAATGAATGTATGAGTAGGAAAGTAATCTCCCCCATGCATCAGTTTGCATTGGAACTGTGCGTCAAAATCGTCAAATAGGCAGGAACCACAATGGTTTGGATATGTACGGGTTGGGGTTTACCTAAATACAATATAGTTTCGGTTGAGCCCGTGGTCCCAACCCCAACTGCCCAAGTAGCAACTCTTAACTGCTGTGTATGCTATTTATTTCTCAAGTTAATGCAATTTCATCTGAACATTGAATAAGAGTCAAAATTGAATAATGCAGGCGCGCAATCCATTGGTGTTTGCTATGGAATGTTAGGCACCAATCTTCCAGACCATCAAGAAGTGGTAAATCTTTACAAATCAAACAACATCAACAGGATGAGACTCTACTATCCAGATGACAAAGTTTTTAGTGCTCTTAAAGGGTCTAACATTGATGTGATCCTAGATGTTCCCAGAGAGGAACTCCGAGACCTCGCTGCTGCCGACAAGTCTGCTGCGGCGAACTGGGTTGAGATTAACATAAGAAGACACTGGCCTGATGTTAAATTCAGATACATTACAGTTGGTAATGAAGTGATCCCAACGCCCTCAGGTGATTATAGCCTCGCTCAGTATGTACACCCTGCCATGGAAAACATCCATGAGGCAATTTCATCAGCCGGCCTACAAGATAGTATCAAGGTTTCCACTGCAGTACAAATGGGTGTACTTGGTAAATCCTCCCCGCCATCAGAGGGCTTCTTCCATAGCGATGCAAACAATTACATGGCACCAATTGTTAGCTTCTTAGTTCGCACAGGTGCACCACTGCTAGCGAATGTATATCCTTATTTTGCCTATATGGATGACCCCGGTGCCAATCTTGAGTTCGCATTGTTCGCATCAGCATCTGATGGCCAACGCCAATATCAAAACCTCTTTGATGCCATGGTCGATGCACTCTACTCCGCTCTTGAGAAGGTGGGGGGACCAAATGTGAAGATAGTTGTTTCAGAGAGTGGTTGGCCATCACAAGGGGGCAAGGGTGCGTCTAAAGAAAATGCGCAGACATACAACTCAAATTTGATCAAACATGTGCCACAAGGTACACCAAAGAGGCCCGGGGAGATAGAAACATACATTTTTGCCATGTTCAATGAGAATAGTAAGGGTGGAGCAGAGATGGAAAGGAATTTTGGGCTCTTCTACCCAAGTAAGGAACCTGTGTATCAAATCAATTTTAGTTAGGTGGGAGAGTCCTTTGTCATAGCTTTAGCTCATGATTGCCAAATGAATAAGAAAGTAGAGCATCATATGTACTTAAGTTTGGACTTAGATGAATAAGTTGGGTTTCATTTGTGATGAATAAGTTGGGTTCCATTTGTACTTAATTTTGTCCTTGCATGAGTAACAAAGTTGGGCCTCATGTACTTAATTTTTTTATGTAGTAGAGTATTTTCTTATGTAATAACATGTCCAATTAGTAAAGGATGACTATAAATATTCAGTGTAATGTGACATTTTGTCCATACTTCGTAAGGTTAGTGGGACGGTTTGGGTTAGGGAGCTAGATTTAGTCAGGATTATATTTGATTGGATCTAGATTTAGGTTTGATTCCCAATCTTATGCAAGCTTCCTTCCTGGAAATCAACATGATTACATGATTTAGTAATCAGGCAGGGTACCATCAATGTTACTAATAAAAATAACATTTATAGATATATATATATATATATATTATCATGAGGGATAGTTTCCTCTCCTCTAGCGTAGGAATGGTGGAAGAGTCAAACCTATGGGGCCCAGTGTCACGGCCTGAGATCCATAATCAGTTTCGATCTGCAACATGGGATCAAGGTTAATCATATGTGATCTAATATGGCTCTGCAAGACCAAACCTCGTCCCCGTGCGCATTATATATATACAAATATTTATATTTGCATCATGATATAAGAAACATTTGCATGATGATAATGAGACAACACGGAACATCATATCAGTGTAAGCGCAAATTCCAAAAGATGACATTTCCATTAACATCAAAGTTATTAATACAAAAATTGGTATCCACAACCAACCAGTGGCAAACCTAGGATTTTTAATTGAGTGGAGCAAATAATGGTCAACTAAAAAGCTCAAAATCAACACCAACCACCAAGAAGCCTCGTTTATTGTATGGTTAAAGACATGATTTTTTTTAATTTTTTGGTAAATAAAGTATAAATAAGTCACATCTAACTACAAACGCTCAATTCCTACATAAGCTTTTTAACTACAACATCCAATTCCTCAAGAAATTAATTTTTATTCAAATCAATGGGATGTAAATCAAATTAACAGCCACACTATAACAATAATAAAGAAACTTAAGAGAACTCCAGAGAAATATTAATCATTACCATACAAACCATTTAAAATAAAAATATCACATGAAAATAATACTTCTTTAGTTATTTCCTTGCTCCTAGGAGTTCCTCTATCATAAGGATCCTATTGAGACCACTGATATTTATAAATAATGAAAATCTTCAATATAATTATAAACATCATGTTGTGATTCAAGAAAAAAAAAATCTAGTAAGAGAGTAAAAGGAAATTAACAAAAATTCAAGACCCGGTAAGCAAATCATAATCCAAAACAGGATGTTTTGGATTAAAAAAAACCCTAGAGTATTGGGTGATTATCATTGAGGGAAAACGAATAAAACTGAAATGACATAAAGCAAAGAAGCAAAAATTAAAAAATTAAGAAAAATATCTTGACCATATATCAAACTTCATCAACACACATCACATTTGGAAAAATTAAAAGAAGAAAAAGACCAAGTAAAATACCCCTATATGAAGAAAAGTAGAAATCAAGGATTATTCAATTTATTTAATCCATTACTGGAAAGCATTTTCAAAATATATTTGACTCAAAGGTAGAAATCTCATCACTGCCTCTTATTTGTAGGGAGAGTGTAAGACCCCATCCTGGTAATTAGGGTTGTTTTCCCTAATTATTCATATTTTACCTTAATTACTACTAAGTTAATCTTAAATGTGGGTTTCTATGCTAATTGGGTTAGTTAGATAGGAAGGTTTACTCTAAATGCGCTTAGCTAGATTAGATGGGCCCCACATTTAGTACATTACCATGCATCATCTCATCATTATCATGTCATTACATTAATCTACATGAGAACCCCACCAAGCCTAAGTTATTCTTCTAAAGAAAACCCTTGTGACCCTTTTGTAATATTCTTAAGAGAGTGGATCTGTTTGCAAAAACTGGGTAAAACCCTAAGTATCTAGTTTAAAAGAGGGACCTCTCTTAACCATTAGGCAAAAACCCTAGCTACATCTCTTGCCTCCATGTCCCACCTCCTTGCTTCTTCTTCCACCATTAGAGAGCGAGATAGAACTTGCCTTCCACCATTAGCGAAAAAGAAGCACCCTCCTCTCCTCTATCATCTTCTTCTCCATCACCCATCTCACCATTTCCAAGCTTTGTGGTTGGGAAGTCTTATTTCTCTTCTCCATAACTCTCTAAGGTACACTACAAGAAAAAACCTTTTTGTCAACGCATTTATGGGTTGCCAAAGGTTAGTATCTACGTTGCTAAATATATTCTGCAGTGTAATTGAGCGCGTTACCAACATGTTGCCAAAGCCTTGTCAATAAAAGTATCCGTGATGCAAGTTGACCACGTTGGGGAAAGTTAACTCTTCATCAATGTAATATTAGTTATGAAAATACATTGCCGAATCATTTTAAACATTGCCAAAAGATGGTCTATTAAGAAAATTAGTTGACATATGCTGATGCAATAGGTGCATTGGCAAAAAGCATTGGGGATTTGCCAACGCACGTAACACGTTGGCAAAAGTCCACTTTCTGCAACATATGTGGCGCGTTGGTAAAAGTCTACTTCCTACAATGCATGTGTCACGTTGGCAAATGTTCACTTTCTGCAACGTATGCAGTGGGTTGGAAAAAGTCTACTTTCCACAATACACGTGGCGTGTTTGCAAAATTTCACTTTCCGCAATGCACGTGACTCATTGGCAAAAGTCCACTTTTTGCAATGCACTTGGCGTGTTGTTAAAAGTCCAATTTTAGCAACGCAATGTCAGCATTGGCAAATAATTTTTTTTTGCTCTGCCAACACAAATAATTACGTTGGAAAAAGTATTACATATCACGTTGGCATATTCAAAATTTGCTTTTGCCAACATCACTATTAGCATTAGCAAAGGTATACAATCACACTTAACATTCCCTATTTTTTTAATACATAACCTGTATTCATATAAACTCATTACAATAAAAAATAATTTCTCAATCTCAAATATCAAAATAAAACACCAACCTCAATGTGCATTCATAATGAAATTCATTCAAACTTTAAACCATTTGCATTTATAATAAAATTATATCCAATTCAATTCCAAAACATACCTTAATCTTGAATATCAAAATAAAAAAATTTAGACAATGTATTAAATTAAAGCAAGTTCTCTCTCTCTCTTTCTCTCTCCCTTGCTTCATCAAAGGTGCCATGCATTCCATGACATCACTCATCCATCTGTGAAAAAAGAAGAAAGAAATACATCAAATATGTTTTCAAGCACATTTCAAGTATAATATATGTGCGAAAAATTTAGACTGAGATTAGAAAAGCCATTAGAGTTTTTAATTAAGCGGCTCAATAAATATAAATGCATGTTTTATTCCCAACTAAAACAAAAATTCTAAAATTGATATATTGAGATTCAAACGATAAACATGAATTTACTAACCAAGAAGTCTCGGTATGATCAACTCCTGATAGGCTTGCCCCACCAGGCGATGATATTGAAAAGAATCCTGCCCGCTATAAGGCCTCCATTGCCATAGCCTGGAAAGCTGAGAATTCTTCAATTCTTTTGCTTGCAACTTCAATTTGCTCTTTGAGGTTCCACACCTCATGATCACGTGCTCAAGTTTGAATGACACTCCTAGAAGACGTGGGCTTCAGTCCAACCCCAAATTCCTTCAAGTGCCCTGGTCTCAGGCCAAGCACCTCAATTGACATCTCCTCCTAGCTCATCGGGCTTGCACCAGCTGTGAACACCTATTTCACACCTTTACTAATTCATCCTGTCATTTTTAAAAGGAATTAACAATTAATTATATTGAGAAATAATATTATTACCATTTAAATAAATTAAGAACCAAAGTAAAAAAGTAATAACCATTATTACATATATAATATGCTAAAGCAAGTTATAAATAAAGTAGTCTATCCACTGTATTATAGCTAGTATCACAAGATTCTAGTGAAACATGTGTACACGCACACACACACGCACACACACACACACACACACACACACACACACACACTTATATACATACATACATGATTTTTCTTGCATTTTAGATTCACCCAATTGTTCTTCGATTTACTCCAGTTGAAGTCCTTATAAAAGTCCACAAAGTGGGGTTTTTGGCCGCTATTCTCTGCCGCCTAATTTTATGAATTAGTTTTATGAGTAAGTTTACATGTAAGTACTAGAAAATAATTATCATTACTTTTTGAAATTATTAAGAATTAACATCACCATAATATACATCATTGATGGAAAGGACCTCGACCCGCATACATGATTATAAGGTAGTAGCACACGGGATGCTTTGGCTTTCTCTAACTTAGCCTACCAAAATTAAGAAACCAAACAAAAAAAAAAAAGGTTAGTAAATGCCCATTATGTTAAATCTAAACCAATAAAGATTCATGACAAATAACTTACTAATATATATAACACATAAATGTTACCTTCCACTTCTCATCAATCCATACATGGTCGATTATATAGTTCCAATGCTCTGGCATAACGTTATTAGGCGGCTGAGTTTTGGAGTCAACACTTTCTTCCAACAAATTCTTATACTTAAAGTGCAAGCTGCATTTTCAGCCCCTGCATAATGTCTGACATTTTTTATCAACTACCGCTTGTACTTTGGGATATGTTGTGTAATCCTTGATCTCAAACTTCTCCTGCAAACATAATATTAGTGTATTAGTATCTATTAAATAATACAAATTAACCTTATTAGTTAATTAATAAATTTCAATTACCAAAGCTCGTTGTATGATGGCCGCTCTAAGCGAACTATTAATATTAGTCCATGTATTGATGCTCTGCACCGGCACCACCCCTCTAATCTCTTTGCTAAGCTCCATCGTAAAAAAAGGGTCATTAAGCCCCACTGGCACATTGCAGTCATCTGAGAACTCTACTAGGAATTTTTTACCGGATCGTGCTACAAGCCTCTCAGTCCTCTTACCTTTTGTCGGGCCTCGTACAGACCTTTCGGTCAAGCTTGAGGTTGGAAAGAAAACAATGTTGCTTAAGCTTGCATGAATAATACATTAGAGTAAGATAAAAATTATAAGCGAAGAGCATTAGATTCTTACCTACACTGCTAGCTTGGGTGGTCGATGAATTCACTAATGGTGCATGTTGGGTTTGTGCAAGTTGGGACTGTGCCAAAGGAGCATATGGGGTCTGTGGAGGCTGGGATTGTACCTCCGAGATTAGGGACTTCATGGATATGGAAACTGGTAGATGACGATTTGATTAACATTTGGCAGTCATTGATACAACCTGAAAGAAAAGAAAATAACCAATTATGTGTACATATATCACTAATTATGAATAATTAACATATTATGTGCACAATATCACTAATTATCAATAATACAAAGAAGTGTGTACCACACTAGTTAATCGTTGGTAAAGAAAAATCAGTCTTAGATGACACTCACACACATTACCTTTTTAATTCGAGAACCACAACACTCATCATCACCATCACTAGCATACTTTTCATCATCCTCACTGGAGTAACTCGGTCCTTTCTCACCCTCCAGCGGACTATACTCCTCATCATCTTCCTCAACCATGTTTCTTTTTCTCTTCTTAACCGAATTCGTATGGGTGATCTTCTCAACCAACGTCCTCCAAGAATTTGCCACCCTGTGCAACCCCAAAGCTTTAAGTCTCACTTGGTTTTCTACAATAGTAGCCATTCTTTCTTTCTCAATATCTTACATCTTCTGCCTCAGAGACCTAGGTTTGACCCACAATTTTCCATTCTTGGGCATTTCAACAAATTCTAGTTGCTGAAAAATGATGAAAACATGCATGAATAGTCCACTAACATCAAAATCTGATTAAGAATAAATGCTGGCATATATTTAACCATCTACATAGCTTGCCAGTGAGAAACATCGGCATCAATATATTTATAACAAATACAGAGCCAGAAACTGAATAAAGGTAAATAGCAAATTTCTAGAAGTTAGGCTGAATTAACATTTATCCATATGCAAACCAATAAATTTATTAAGAACATTTATCCATATACAAAGGAAAACAAACATTATATATTGCATTCTATATCAGGATTTATATCCGAATTAAAATGCCTTTGATGGACATCTTCTTCAGCGTCTCCATTCTCTGTCACTATTTCATCCTCATCATGACTAGGTCCATCATTTGTGCATTACCAATGTGTACTTGGCTGCTTTAATGTAAAACCCTATCTCTTGGAATAATCATGGGATCAATACCATCCCTACGACATTGAATATTAGTATCTTCAATGACCATTTGGATAGCCCCGATTGTTTCTTCCTGCTGGTATGCATCATTAGGTTCGAATACTTCTGTTAAGTTATGTTCATCACCATCCAACTTTGGTACATCCCATAATCCCCCGATGTCGAACTCATTGTACGACTTGCCAATTTGTACCTATTTTTGTATATTTAACGTAGAAGACTTGCTGTACGTGACTTGGGAAGACAAAAGGATCACTTTGATACCACCGATTGCTAACATCAATACTTATACAATGGGCATTTGTTTGTATTGTTCTCCTACTATCAGTCTTAAACCATTCACATTATAACAAAATAACTTTATGCTATACAAGTATTTCATCTCCCAAACTTTGCATAGGTATCCGTAGAAGTCAATCGTTTGCCCCTTATGATCGCCTTGTACAACCAACCTACTATTTTGGGTTTTACAATGGTTGTCTCGATCTTTAGTATGGAAGCAGATTCCATTAAAAATACAATCTGAATAAAGATTGACTATTACATCAAGACCATTTGCTAATGACCAGAGGTCATGTAACACTCCAACCCAACTTAATCCGGTTTAGCAACTAATTAATGATGAATTAGTTGTTGTCTGTGTTTTGACTTTGTTTTTGTTTCGTTTTGGGTCATGGATAGGTAGTTAGGTTGAGTTTAACCTGGATTAGGTAGATATTAGCCCTTTTTCATAATTTTAGTTTTTGAAAGTATGCGTCATGCACGCATCATCTTGGCGTCACCACGTGTCTTTCGTCGAGCTCATCAATTTCCGTAACTAATTCGTATGCTAAAGACGTCATTTGTTTCCGTTGGATGCCTATTTAACTTGAACTGTAATTCTCTTGAATGTTTGGACTTTTATCTAATTTTCTTAATCCTTATCCTTACATAAGGCATGCATGCACCGACTTCCTCACTTCTCTCAACATTTTCTTCTTCTCTGTCAATGTGGGTTTTTCTTCCTTCTTTTGTTTCTTCTTTTCTTTCTCTTCTTCTCCACGATCAAGCTAAGAAAGGGGGATTTTGGTGCACTCATCTTCTTGTGTGTGTTGAGGTAAGGGTTGAGTTCGTGGTCAACTAGAATTCTTTTCCTTCTCCACTGCATGCACTCACTTTTCCCTTCTTTTCTCATGCATGGGTGTTAGAACAGTGTGTTGACGTTTCATTTAAGCCCAAGGACAACTAATTCACGAGTAAAAGCTCAATTGAGGTAAGTACAAGCATGATTTTGATAAACCCATTTTGGTATATGATTGATTATGACTAATTTCTTAATCTTGCATGTGAATTGAGTTTTACAGCCTAATTTTGTCCAATGATGTCTTTCTGGTATTGTCTTATCATTTTATGCACATACTGTTTGATCTGTGAACAGGTTCAGAACATGATCTCGTGCAGCTTACGGCTAAGCCGTAACTGCCTACAACTCACTTTCCATAGAGTTGTAAAACCAGACTTTACTCTATGGTAAGACTACGGCTAAGCCGTAGAATGTACTACGGCTAAGCCGTAGGCTAGCCATGACCCAACCGTAGGTCAAGCTACGGCTTGATTTCCAGAGAGCTGAAAATTGAGAGAACCTTCTACGGTTCAGCTACGACTAAGCCGTGAGGTGTGCCACGGCTAAGTCGTACCATCACAGTGGCTGAGTCGTAGAACAAAACAGGTCTAAGCCGTGAATGCGGATAAATAGTAAGGAGAACCACGGCTGAGCCACAGTGCATATTACAACTAAGCCGTAAGATGTCTACGGCTGGGTGGCTAAGCCGTAAGACCAGAGAAAGGTAAGAAAGGTAGGTGTTGAAGAGACCTTATAGGGCCTTTGAGGTAGAATGTAGGCAACTGTAACTTGCCCAATTGAATGTGAGAAAATTGCATGAATAATCTCGAGGACTGCAACTCATTCATGTACGTTATCCAGATATTAAGCACCTCCCCATGGGTGTTGGTTTAAGGGACTCTGATACACTCTACTGATGCAATGTAACACGATAGAAAGACAACTGTGTATCGAATAACTTGAAATTACATCATTATCACGGTTAGAAACACTGGATAACTAGATTAGGGTTGGCTAGTAAATTATCTTGATTCGAGCAAATTGAGTTGCATGACACATTAACTGACGATTACTGTCCTCCACTCTTTTGTATAGCTTGTATAGTCCTCATTATGCTTTTTCAATAAAATTTTCGAGTTGTTGATATGTTTGATATGTTTCCATTAACTTGATTATGGTATGAATTAAATGTACGGTAATGTACGGTAATGTACGGCACCGCTGCAGTGAGTTTATGTCTTAGAGCTCCAGACCTCAGGAACCTGAGACCCATTCGTACCCTAGATCGGTCGATGGTGTTCTCCACATGTAAGATGCCAAAAGGGAGTATATGGCAAATGTAGTAGCCACCTAGTCAAGTACATGACATGTATACATTGACTCTGATAGCATGCTTTATTTTATTGTATAATTGCCTAATATATGAACTTGGAATTCTATGAATTATCAGTGTTACTTATTCTGCTAAATACAACATGCGTTAACTTATTCTTGCTTATGCTTTGTTGAATCGTTGTATTCATGAGTTGTCCTTGGTGTTGCAGGCTCAGATCTCTCAACCGAACCCTCATCGGTGAACCAAACTCCAAGGGAGACCTCGAATGCCCCGTCGGAGCTAAAGGAGTGGATGTAATCACTCCGTCGAAGCGCGACATTGACATGCATGCATATAAGTCTTCCTTGTTGTGGAATCTCATTTTGTATTAGTGATCTCTATATTTTGTATGTTGGCTCATTTTTGTATGACTCTGGACTTCATGTAATCTTTTGTATAGATATATTATTTTGTTTTAGTTTTTTTTTTGTTATGTTTGATACCAACAACTTCCGTGTACATGTATTTGGCACATGTGAAATTCCCTTGTGCGTGTGCATTTAGACAGGGTCTAAGTGTATATACACAAGAGTACATGTGTCACTGGTTAGGTTCAAACTTAACCCCCAATTTTATGGGCTCGGGTTGTGACAGGTCATCAATTGCTTCTGGTGACCCTTGCGACCGCATTTGATTCATTTGTATCAACAACATATAATAGATATATTATGTTACTGTTAAGTAAAGCATAATAAAAAAATATCTTATATATCTTACACGTAATTTAAACTAGTTTGGAAAATCTTGTCGTTGTATCTGAGTGATATCACGTTTGCTTGGATTCTGTAGTAGATTCTTGTGTTCCTTAATTATAGAAATTTGAATCATAAGTAAAAATCTTGAAAACTCAAAATGTTTACAAGTTATGCATACACTTGATTAGATGACCACATACTCTAGGTACTGCTCTATTTCAATGCTATTATACAACAAAACCACTGCATCATATTAACTTCCTTTTCGGTCACCTCGAAAGCCCTTGTGAATCATCCAAAAGGACGAAAGTTTTGTGTGAAGACCATTAATCCTAGACTAGGATGACCACAATCATCATTTCATTCGTCTCGATTAAATACGGTTTCGACCTCATTAAGGTACATTTAGCAAAAAGTTAAACACTCTTTGACAATATAAGCCTCTGCAACCGAACCTTCAGGTTGAGCTCGATTGGCAACATACCCTTTCAAAGTCCTTAGAAATCTTCAAACAAACACCAGCTAGAATTAAGTTATAAACGCAACACAATTAGATTAAAATATAAATCTTAAATCATACTAAAATGGTATCAATTACCTTTCAACTGGGTACATCCAACGATGTTGCACTGGTCCTGTAAGCATGGCCTCATGTGGCAAGTGGACCGCTAAATGGAGCATCACATTGAAAAATGCTAGAGGAAATATCTTTTCCAACTTGCAGAGTATGAGAACTCTGTGTTCCTCTAATTTCTCCAAATCATTTTTCCTCAATGTCTTGGAACACAACTCCTCAAAAAAATTACCCAACTCAAAAAATGTAGTACAAATATCCTTGCTGAGATACTCACGCATCCCAATAGGCATAAATCGTTGTAGAAGGGCATGCAATCGTGACTTTTCAAACTCGATAATCTACCATTTGTTGTGGTCACACATCTCGAGATGTTTGCTGTATAGCCATCTAGAAACTTTATAGATTTCAAAAATTTACAAAAACCCTCTTTCTTTTTCGGGGTCAATGTGTATATCACGAGAGGCATCATAGATTCACCATCGGCACGCTTCTGTATGTGCAATTCTTTTTTACTGCCCATGTCCTCCAAACCTCGATGTGTTTTTTTGTGTCCTTGTTCTTCTTATCTATGTTCAATAAAGTTGCAAGCAACTTATCACATATATTTTTCTCAATGTGCATGACATCTAAGTTGTGTCAGAGTTTTAGTTTCTTCAGTACTGAAGCTCAAAAAAGATGCTTTTTTTTTTGTCCAATTCAATTCTTCAATGCTATGGGGTCTCTTCTTATTGCTTTTATGCATCCCAAACTTTATAATTTGCAAGCGATCCATTTGCTCTAATGTCTTCTCTACCGGTAACTCCAAGGATTTTGTTCGGAGCTCAACCTTACCATTAAAGGCTTACTCCTTCACCAAGGGTGGTTCTCAGGCAAGGAACATTGATGGGCCGTGTACCGAATCGTACTTCTCAAACCTTGAGACAATTGATTATCATTCAATTTGGACAAGCCAAATAACCTTTTGTACTCCAGTCAAACAAGTTACCATATGCAGGAAAGTCATTTATGGTCCACATTATAGTTGCATGCATTCGAAAAGTCTGGTTGCTCAAGGCATCTTAAGTTAGTACACCATTTTCCCATAATTTATTCAACTCATCAATTAGCGGTCGCATGTAAACATCAATCTCTCTTCCAGGTGCTTATGCTCCTAGAACAGGTAAGGACGTCATGAAAAATAGCTCCTTCATGTGCTTCCAGGATAGAAGGTTATAGGGTATAAGTATTACCAGCCACATACTATAGGAGTTGCTCATGTTTCCAAAAGGATTGAATCCATCTGTGGCTAGCTCTAGTCTTACATTACGGGGCTCAGATGCGAACTTGAGATATTTTATACCAAAGTCCTTCCACTCTTGACAATCAGCTGGATGCCTCAATATCCCATCATCAACGTGCTTATCACTATGCCATCTCATATCCATAACTGTCTTTGTAGACATTTACAGGCTCTGTAACCTTGAAGTTAGCTGGAAGTAACACATGACTTTATGAGGGATCTTCTTACCATTGCCATCATTGACTTTGTATCTAAACTCCCCACATATCGGACATTTTTCTAGATCTGCATTCTCTTTCCAAAATAGTGCACAATCATGCTGACAAGCATGGATGACCTTGTATCCCATGCCTAACTCATGTAGGAACTTCTTAGCTTCATAGATTGAACTCGGAACTAAATTACCTTTTGGTAAAAGATCCAGCAATACCTCCATCAACATTTCAAATGACTTATTGCTCCACTTGCTCAATACTTTCACATGAAGCATTGTAATCACGAACTTCAAAAAAGTATACTTTTTGCAACCTAGGTACACCTCACCTTGGGTAGTTTCCAACAGTTTTTTAATATTTTTTACCTCCTCCCTCCGGATGGTATCAGCAACTTGTACAGATCCAGATTCTCGAAAATCACAGTCCATGTAAGTCCCCCTGTAATAGTCTTCCATTAATTCAGGAAGTTCATCCCCAACAATGTCTTCATTATCTGCTATTTCATTATTACCATCATCATTGTTGCCATCATCCAATACATAGGGATGATTGTCAGGAACGGGTTCAGTGTGGTAGACCCAATTCTTGTAAAATAGCATCATCCCATGAAGGATCAAATGATTTTTCACTATTTACTGGTATACCAATCAATGTTCAAACACATGT
The DNA here is from genome assembly GCA_037013555.1 of Sextonia rubra. Lineage (NCBI taxonomy): Eukaryota > Viridiplantae > Streptophyta > Magnoliopsida > Laurales > Lauraceae > Sextonia > Sextonia rubra. The sequence goes on from JASUAD010000001.1 coordinate 76,834,789, forward strand.
TACATGGGCACTGAATCTTACCATCCTGGCATGCATTCTCCATTGGAAACTCAATAAATAACTTAACCCCTTCACGATACTACTCACTTAATCTCTGTCTGAACCCAATTAGGGTCATCCAACTCTTGTCCATAGCTGATTACATGCAAGATTAAGTTTAAGTCAAACGTCATATCACTATGATTTGAGTTTGAAAATCATTTTTTCTTGAATTTTTTTTATAACTCTTAGGTTTCCATAACCCTAGATATGTTTCAAGAAATATTGGATTGGGTTGTCAAGCCATGAAGACATGACTTATCATTGGTTTCATTAGACCCATTTCAAAGCAATAATAGACAAGAAGATTTCATTAGAACCATTTCAAAGCAAGAGAAAAATCCAAAAAGAAACAAAGGCTAAGATTTCATTTATAGGCAACCGATTGAGAAATAAACTTGGAAAAAGCGATATGGATCTTAAGGCCTTGAAAAACTTGATGTCTGAAGCAATTTATTGATTACATGCACAATTGTTAAACAATGGTGTAGACAGCTCATTTGGCACCCTATGCAGACCCAAATCACTTATCATGTATAATGATGCCCCAATTTTACCTCAAATTAAGTGCTTTTAACATTATTCAAATCAATTTAAAAAGACGTTAATTAGTGAAGATTTAAAGAGAGTTTTAGAAGCCAAGCATTGTATATCATCATTTAGATTTTCTTCATCCTGCATTAAAAGTTGATTCTATTAAGGTAAAAATTAAAAATAAAAGAAAATTGAAAGAAAACTTGGAAAATATAAAAGGAAATGAATATCATCATCAAGATGGATGTCTAATATACATGAAAATGGTTCAAGTCCATTGCCAATGGCTGGAGTGCCCAGATCATTAATAATAAAATAATAAAAATTAATAAGAATAAAGAAGATTTTGAGGTCAAAAACAGTCAACCAAAATTTCATCATTCTTTTTCATTCTCTAGACCATTTAGATATGTAGCTTACTTTGATCTACTCATCAAGAGCTTTCCAACAATATATAACACTCCAAAATCTGACAAACGGATCAAAAGTTATGAGGTTGGGGGCTCATTACGCTTGGCCTAGACTCTGAATGGCCCACTTGTGAGAATTAATTTTTCTTGTCTAACTTTCTTCGCAAATGCCAAAACTTGGCCTCGGATTCTGGACCTAGCTCTTAAATATGGCCTAGAACCTTAACTTGATTTTAAACCCAAGCTCCAACTTGACCTTGGCCCATGATCCATGTCCAACCCATAGGCCCATTAGCTCACCTAATCGTTCAAATTTCAAACTAATTAAGGGTGAGCTAATCTTATCCCCACCTCATCTAATCCAATTCTCAAATCCCTTCTTATCCTCACCAGCTCAAGTGTCTGATCCTAATCGATCTAATCCACCAATTTCAATTTTAAAACCTGCTAACCAATCATCTTATACTCACCATCTCAACTGTCATCATGCGTCTTCACCATTATCAAATACATACCACAACCACACAACCAGCCACCTGATCATTCAACTACTCAACCCAGTCATAATATTAGCACTCCACACCCTCCACTTCACCAATCACAGCATAACCTTTTACTTAAATGATGTGATGCACTTAATTTGTTAATCATATTCATCGGGCTAAAAATATCAACACGACTGTCTTTTGGGTGCAAATCATTTAAATAATAATGCCTGGTCCCAACTGACATAACTGCCCAGGGCCCACACCACCAGTTAGCATTTGTTAAGAAATTAGTTAGCACAAAATGGATGGTCAACACGGTTTAATTAAATGGGTTATATCAAAATTATCACTGTTTCCAATTGAAGTAAAAACTGTCCAACTGTAAAAGTTAATTGTTTACAAAACCATTTTCTTACTCTTTTTTTTATGTGAGAATAAAAAATCTCTCTTTCATTTTTTTTAAGATAATCTTTTTGAAAAATTTCGGATGCTAAATAACAGACAAGTAAACCAGTTGTATCTGATTAAACCGAAAATCTTCTTATGATGAAAGCATGTGTACTAAACAAATAAAATATATTAAAATATTTCATAATGGCTACAAATAATTATATTAATATAGAAAATGCACCAAATACTAAGATGTTGTGAAATTTAAACTATAGAAAATATTCGGAAGTAAAATAGTTAAATATTAAATAAACATTAATAACATTAATATATAACAAAGATTACTCTATTATTCTGTTGGTAGCATAATATATAGCTTTCATTAATCCACGGTCTACTTAAAGAGTTCAACTAATAATAATGAAGAGAAGTTGTCATCACAACCAATAGCACCTCTCTGTGCAGGGAAGGCCCAGTTTCCACACAGCCCAGATTTGGGGTTTTATCCCCACGCACGATCTTTTTCTTTTATATATATATATATATACATATATATATTCTTTGGAACTATCACAAGTGGGTCTATGGACCCATCTCACTACTGGGCCCACTGATAATGCCCTAGCTATGCACGCAAGGCAGTCCCTTACGCTATGCAGCAGGTGGCAATCCACCTACGCACATGCGCAGGCGGTGCTGCCTGCAACACAGTTAATTCTTTTTTTTCTTTTTTTAAATCTCATCCCTTCATCAATGGCCCGATTTTCCTTTTACACAATCCATCATAGCATCTACAAATCATCTATAAAATTAAGATCCATCTTTCTATCATAATCATTTATAAATTAATGGGCATTACACAACATCTACAATGATAAATCAATGGAACTAGTGAAAATCATTAGAGATAGATGCATCCACATGCCTCTTGATGAAGATTGATGAAAGGAACCTAGATTTTTCTCTTTATCATGCACACCCACAGTCTTAATGAAAAAGACGACGAAGAAGAGGAAGAAGAAGAAGAACCGGCGGTTGTGGCTTAGCTTGGGCTTGGCCGATCAAGAGATGAAGGGGAAGGAGAAGAGCACTATAGCAATGGGGAAGAAAGGGAGGCTACTGTGATCGTCAAATACAAGAAGGGAATAGGATTTGGGTGAATTTTTTTTGGTCTTTATAAAAAAAACCCCATTGTTTAAATTAATTAATATATAAGGGCCTGATTTGGGTTTAATGGGTCCAAAATGAGTCTGTATTGGGTTAGGTCAAATGGTAAATACTCGTAGTCCTAAAGCCACTAGCCGATTAGCCCACAAAAGATATTTAAATAATTCTGATGACCTTAATTAACTAAAATACAAATAATTAAATAAAATAGGTACTAGGGTCCAGAATGTTATAACCACTATCTAAGCATATCTGAGCAAATAAGTTCTAGCCCTCTTAATCTCAAATGTGGAAAGTGGAGAATCTAATTGCCATCACTTGTCGAAATATTTAGTAACAACTTCATACAAGGAAGCTAAGAGAAATTCCAAAAAACCAAAAGTAAACAAACACCTGAATCCATAGAATTCAGTTGAGAATTCCACGGATCCAAACACCCTTATAACTATTGGTCCTTGAGCATTCCGATGATACTTGAAAACTAAATTTAAGGTGTAAACAAAATATCTCATTAACCTTATAGTATCAAACAATTACTACCCACATGCAACAGAGACATGTAATTTTCATATAAAAAAGAATAAAAAAGCAATAAAAGAAATCAAATGAAAAGGAAATCTATAAGAGGAAAGATGATGAAAAAATACTTCCAATCGGTAGTAGCATTCACAAAACCGCAGTGGTTCCAGAATATAAAACAAGGCAGGGGAGGAGAAGATGCTCTGGATTTTGAAAAAAGTGGATTAAGTTGTTGCTACTGGAGAAGATGATTGCTGAGTCTTCTTTGCAAAAAGAGAAAAAGATGGTGTGGTGGGGGGAGCTCTAGCAGGAAGAAAATAAAAATTGTGAGTTAGGAATTTATCAAAATAGTAAGAAAATCCAGATTTCTCGGACTATCTAAAACCTCCCTCATCTTTCCTTCTTCTCTTGTTCCACCCTTTCCTCATTTGTTTTTTTCTCTTTGCCTTGCTTCCAATTCACTGCAATATATAGCAAAGCTCTAAATGCGGGTGGCCTCTCAATCACGCACGGGCGCCACTCGGGAATGGCATGCTGGCCCGTCTTCTATCAAGAAAAAAAACAGCAGTAAAGAAAAATTAAAATTAAAATAAAAAATATGTAATAATAAATAAATAAATAAAAGTCATAAATAATAAAAGAGAGGGACGGCCAGTTCATGATGAGCCTTATCTCGACTTCAAATTTTTTAAAATGTAAATGTTGGTGATGGAACTTCTATTTGTAATTACTTAGTGCGTGGCCCATCCAACACTGACTGTTTCTGATCCAGATGATTTAATATTGCAAAAACCAATTTTAATTAAGAAAAACAAAATCAATACCCAAGACCTCCTTCACCTCATAAAAGAATGAATATCCTAAGCATCACCTATCAAACTAAGCATAGACTATCAAAGATAATTAAAGATTTGAGCATAATCTATCAAAGTAAATATAAATTATCAAAATTTATTCATTAAGAACACAAATCAGAGGTTTACCTTTGGCATGAAGATAGACCTATTATTGTCTTTTAAAAGCACATTAACAAGAGACAATCAGAAAAAGAGTAAAATAATAAATATATACTAGAACATTAAAATACTTAGCTTAATCTTTTGCTCCAATCAGAAACTCAACCCACCATTGCAAAGAACCTCAAAAATAACTTTATTGATTTTTTCTTCTTATACAACGGTCTCTCAGAATTCTCTCTTTTAGGTCCTAGTTTCTGGAACAAGGCTCCAGAATACCTTTCAAATAAAAACAGAAATTAATGGAGGGGAGAGGTGGAGAAGAGAGGGAGAGAGAGGTCTAGGATTTTCAGATCTGTCTGGAAATGAGGAAGAGCTTCCCATGGTGGCCTCTTTTTATAGTTTTCTATCTCTTCAAGTTCATTGAATCTGGACCTCTTTTTGGTGGATTGTGAGATAGGATCTGTTACATGTTTATTGGGTTTATCTCCTTAGATGAGAGAGATTTTAGAGATAAGATGAGGTGGAAGCTTATGACATTCTTATCTAATCTTCTTATGGCGTCCATAGAGGAATGTGCAACAATTATGCTTCAATGGTGTAGATGTAAATGCAATCCCGCCTAAAAATGTACATAAAAATTCCAAAGCCTATAACTTTTTCATTTTTTCTCCGATTTGTGCAATCTTGGGCTCCACGGACATCTACCCTGAAATAGCTTTCCAACGGTGGTCATTTGCACTAATCCGATGTCAAGACTGAGACTTATTATCATTTTAAGATAGGCTATTTTGAGAAAAACCAAATTACATGTTGAATTCTAATTCACAATGGACTCTTTCTCTGCAGTGGTTGTGATTTGTTAGCCAAGTTAGAAGAATATTTCTTCACACAATAGGATGAGATAAGATCTTCTGGAAGAGTTTGTTGATCTTTAGGTGGGATCCACGGGCAGATGAACTCTAAGTGTGTGGATCTTCAAGCAGTGGAATCCAAATCATCTCAGCATTCTGTGGATCCTACAACTTTCCTTTTTTGCACATTCTAATTAAACTCATCAAATACTGAAGAGCCCACATTAAAGCGGGACCCACCCGGACAGAGTCTTACTCCAACTAGGGTTCTTCGGAGAAAAATTGCAAACATTCTTAATTAATGCATAAAATATGCAAAAATTGTACAAATTCTAATTTTTAAGTAAAAATGCACGAAATGATGAAATTGAATGAATAATGATGCATTTAACCTAATGAAGTCCCTAATCCAATCTAAAATGATGCCTAAATCATGCAAATTCATTGATGTAACACTAGCCTCTTTAAAGGGATTTATAAATGTTACCTAGGGCGGCCACATATTATGTGGAATTCAAGGTGGGTTTTTGCCAATGCACCGTTAAAATTGGTCTTCATCAATGCACATAGTGCGTTGACAATTAAGATCAGTCTTCACCAACGCACATAGTGCATTGGCATTGTTTAAGGTGCCTTTCCCAATGCACATAGGTATGTTGTAAATAGTTAAAACCATAGCCGACATTTTTTTTACATCACCAAAGGAGAACATTTTATTGCCAAAATTTTCACTCTCTTCCAAGGGGAATTTTGGTTGCATGCCAATGTAATTTCGATACCTTTTGCCAATGTAGCCTCTTTTGCATTAGCAAAAGTATATTATTTTGTAACTTTTGCCAACGTATTATTATTTACATTGCCAAAAGATAACATTTAGAAACGCCTTTAGGATGATGTTGGCAAAAAACGTTGAGATTATGCAATTTGTTGTAGTGGTAAAAACCATCTTCCCCTCTTTCTATTTCAAGTTCATTTGAGGGAGAGGAAGGCAAATCCATGATAGAGCATACATCTTATGATCCTTATATTTTTCTTATTTCATTTTCATGGTTAGGACTGGCTTTAGCTTAGAGATTTGGGGGTTTTACTTCATAAAGCTTGGATTAAGGAGAAGCACCGATTAAAACAAGTATAAGTGAGGGTTAATGGTGTGCATGTTCTAAATCTCAAGTTTTTAAGTAAAATGTATGTTTAAATGATGATTTTTAGCTCATTTATGATCTTAAAAAATGAAAACGGTGGTGATATACATACTAATATTGGAATGGGATATGATAGTTTTTATGTGGGTGAAGATTAGAATGATTATGAAGAGTTTGGGCCTCAAAAGAGGTCTTAACAACCAGGCCTACCGCCCATTTAATCAAGCAAGCCCAGTCCAGCCCAAGCCTGGTGCCCATTTAGCTAGGCAGCCCCAGTCCAACCTAGGTCTTACCCATTAGACCTGCTGTCCATTTGATATGGCAGCTGGTTGAGCCTAGTAAATGTTGGCAACTGTAAACATTTATCTTACAGGTGCCCATTGTATTTTTGAATGGGCATTCCTTTGGTGAGTCAAAATATTTTGGAATGGGCATTTCTTTGTTGGGTTAAGCCATTTAATAATGGGTGCACAAGAGAATTTCATACCTCATGAACCCATTGTATTTTGAGTGTATGGAATTTGAGTGGATGGAAAAACAATGATTAATGGGCTGTAGTAAGAGCGAACCTCATAAATTCCTAAGAGCATGTAGTCCCTTCACCCATGGAACCTTATATCTAATTATCCATGACTAATGAAAAATAGATTAATTAGATGATCTACTTAGTTTTGATGCCATGCCTTTGTGTATGTGTGCAAGGGGATCCGGTGTCCATCCTTATACACGATGCAATGTCAACAACAGTAGTACATGATGTCGGGCCCGTTTTAGTCACACCGAATCAAAAGGCTAGAGACACGGACACCAAATGTTAGGATTTGCTAATAAACAACCTTGAACTAAATATTTTTTGAAAACCATGCATATCGCCTTAATTCCTTCATAATTTTTATAGTATCTTATCTGTTGCATTTCCTTATGTTTCTCTACATTGCTATTCCACTGTTATCTCTTATTTATTGCAACTTGATCTTGAGTACCACATATTTTACCAAAAAGGAATGACAAGTATGAAATTACGGAAAGAATGAAAGTATAATTATCATCTTTGATTCTCTGGGTCTGGCACCACTGAGCTTTGGCACTTATGAGGCTTTCAAGCCAAATATGAGTTTAGCATGATATCCACTATTTCCCCCTACTACAGTAGATTGAATGTTAGAGTGAGTCAATGCACTCCCCGGGAACTCAGATTAGCTACTTGATTCCCTTGCATGTCCGCTAAGATTGAATGCTCACTAAGGAGAGAATTTAGCGATGTGTATTGCTAATTAGATAGTATCTTTTATTCATGATTCCTTATATACATTCATGTTTTCTTATAACATACTTAAATTTTGGTAAATTATCTTTAATGGTTATAACTTTAAATGCGAATGATCATTACACTTATGACTCTAGCGTTCATTTATATTTGCTAAACACGTTGTTTACGGTACTACTATTGACATTGTAGGACCCCACAAGGACACATTCCTCAAGCTGCAATCAGAGGATACCGCAAAGGTAACTCTAGTAGGTGACGTTCTCAACTCGAGGGAAATCTTCGGTTAGCATCCCAGAGTGAGACATGGAGTTTCTTAGTTTAGGATTTTCGACCGAGTGGTCCTACACCATTTTCATGCACTTATCATTGATACTATTAACTTATTATGACATGTATTTCGGTCACAAGACCATTGATATTTTTGCACTTTGACACTAGTGTTTTTCACTTGCTCATGAGCCTTATGGGCATTTATCTTTATATGTTTGCATTTTTAAAAGACTTCAGTTTAAGTAGATGTTTATATGAATTGATTAGCAGGTGATTGTTGATATCTCTCTACTATACCAAGTTATGGGAATGTATGTTGTATGTTGTTCCACACCTTATTGAATATTATCTGTGCTTAAGGATCTTCCTCATAGGTGAGAGCTATGTTTTCTTCCCTCGTAATTTAATGTGCTATTACTTAGTGCAACTTGCCATGGGATACATGTACCACTTCACAGGCCAAGCATTTTTACCCTAATCTCAGGTTCAGGGCGTGACACAGAGAGAGTGGTGTTTTTCATGAGAAAAAGAAAGAGAAGAACGAATCAGGGATAAAATATATCGAGAGAGAGAGAGAGAGAGAGAGAGAGAGAGGATAAACTCTTATGCTGGGCGATTGTACCAAAGTCTAACTGCCAAAGACTAAAGAGGAAGGAGGAGAATGATGGAGCAAATTTGGGAAATCTTGAGACCTAGAGTAGAAAACCATTCAAGTTTTTTGAGACTTCACAAGATTTTGTTAGGGTGGTGTGGGGGGGGTGGGGGGGGGGGGGGGGGGGGGGGGGGGGTGTTGCAATGTCTTACTAGAATGGTGGCCCATGTCACGCTAAGGCTTTTTGGATCCAACCTTGGGGGACCACCCCTGGTTTGTATCACTTAGGTCAGCCCTTGTGGACCACAACCCAAAAGAAAAGGCCTACAACATATGGCCATACAACAGCACAATTGAGCAAACAAACCCAAAAGATATGATTGTAATCTCTAGCACTAGTATGATACTCTAAACTATATCGTCTACACTTCATTCCACTAAACCAAGTGGCTCCTCCTCAGTTACCTCCTCTGCCAAGGTAAATGAAAGGGGGTCATTACCTATAGTACCAAAGTGTCGAAAACATCAAGCACGACGACCTGGAAAATCCTCAAAATAAATGGCATGGCATGTTTGCATAAATACTAAGTCAAATATGTAAGACCTTGGCTCTTCTTAAGCCTGATTAGTGTCTAATTAATTGAGATTAGATGCTAAATATGATGTTTTGTATGTTAATGATTTTGGTTAGGTAAAATAGATGGGCTTTGACCATGACTAGGTAGTTTCAGGACTTTTTGTGATTTTGAGTTTATGAGAAATGTTGCATGAGATCGTAGTTTTGATGTTATTTTGGGCTCATTGGGTAGTACATTTTATGTCAAACATCTTTAATGTTTTGACCTAATTCATTTGAACTCAAGAAAATCCATTTCTAGCACAAAAACCCTTTTTATGAAATTTTTTTGAATTTCGAGATTTTCTTGCAAAGTCTAGGAAAATTGCCGTTAAAACTTAGCCCCTTGTAATCAATCCCCATTTCACTCCTTTGAGCTTTAGCTTGGAGAACTTCTTCTACTATCTTCTCCTCTATCTTCTTGTCTTCAATGGAGTAAAGGGGGCATGTACATGAGGGTTGTTGCATTACATCTTCATCTTCTACCTCAAGCTCATCTTCTTCAAGCATCTCCTCTCTTCCCTTAATCTTCATCTTCTATATAGTTGTGCCATAGGTAAGAAAATCACTCCCACTCACTTCCTCTTGCTTAAAATTAGTCTAAGAAGCTCAAATTCATTGCATGCATTTTGTTTCAACTCTATTTTGTGCATTCACCATTATAGGAGCTTGGATATACTAAGAAATTTGGGGATTTTCAATTCTAGAGCTTGGCTGAGCTAAGGAAAGCTTGAATTTAGTGGGAATAGGTTGAGCACCAAGATAAGCAAGTAAACACTCATAATTTCTTACATGTATGCTTATTTCAATGATTCCTTATATGAATTCCAAGATAGACACCCATTTCAACCTCAAATCATGGTTTTCTAATTGATTTTGTGATTTATGATTTTGAGACTTTAAAGTTATAAAATTGTAGTTTTAATTAGTTTGGAAGCTCTTTTTAAGTGTAAGAATGTGGTTTTCTATAGTTGGGTATTAATGGGAATACCCCATCGAAATGCAATCTGAAATAGAATATCTCGAGTTTTACTCGCAGGCCAAGTCTAAGTCGATCACAAATTCAGTAATCTGGACTAATAGCAATTTTGAACTACTATGAGGTCATGGTCGACTGGGACTAGGGCTGTTAACCAGCCCTTTGGCAAGGGGGCTCGTCTAGGCCTGCAAAAGCCCTCAAAACAAGGGCTTCTTTTCTTTTTACTAAAGCTCGAGGATAGTGCAGGGCCCTATTTTGAAAAGCCCACAAAGTCTTGAGGACAGAGCCAGGGCTTGACCAATTAGGCCCAAGGGGGTTCGGCCCAACCCGCTATTTATTAGATCTTCATATAAAATATATAATAGATTATATATGTATAATATACCTAAGCAATTTGGGCCCCTTAAAAGTTTTGTAACAAGCGATGCCCCAACCAAACCTTTTTTCTTTTGTGAGAAATTATTGTAATACCCAGCCAAGAGTCACATTTTAGGGGCATTTTTTACTTTTACCAAAAGACGTAACTTCCCCTCATGGGCTAAGTGCAACAGTTATGCTGAGGGGGTTATTTGGTCTTTTAATAATGAAAACCCTAAAAATTATCCTTATTAGTTTCTCTTCCTCATCGACAAACCTCACCAATAAACTGTTTCATCTTTTTCTTCTCAATTTTAGTTTCTTATCTTCTTCTTCTCACTCATGCTCTCGATTGCACAAGCCAAAACCACTCATCCAATCTTCTTGTTTGTCATCAACTGTGGTGGTTTGGTGGTGTCAATAAGTTATATTTTCCCCCATCTCCTTTTTTTATAGTTCAATCAGACGTGGTGAAAAGAGAGAGGGGTCTTAGGGTTTTCATGATGAAATCAATCCTTTCTTAAGTTGTGAATTTAGAAAAAAAAAAGTAGAATATGGATTTTCTTGCTTTTTTTTCTGGTTTAGTTAGACAAGGTGAAAAGAGAGAGGGTGTTAATGATGAAATCAAGCATTTCTTAAGTTGTTAATTTAGAAAGAAAAAGGCAGAATATGGATTTTCGAACTTTCAAAAATTAAAACACATAAAGGAAATCAAAATTCTTATAAAATATGGATTTTCTTGGACTTTCTTTCATTTTTTTGTAATATTATAAAAGTAGCATGTTTTGACAGCATTTATCTTGCAAGATATTTAGAATTTTTTTTTTTACAATATTTATGACAATGTTCCTACATTTATACATGGAGAAGTCGGCCATGTTTAGGTCTACCAACTTCAATTACTCTACATTCCACTTAGCAGTAGCTTGTATATTTAGCTGTAATTAATTATGTAAAAAAAAGAAAACATCTATCACTTACAAATATCTCATCCGGTCAAAATGAACGAACAAATCCCTTATTTACATGTAAATTGAGTTGGATGTAGAGTATATAAATAAAGATTCAAACTAACCCAAAATACATGACTTAAATCTAAACTGGTTGAAACCTTTTGTTAGTATACAAACAAAAAAAGAGAAAAAAGTCATTCACTTTGAAACATTTGAACAGCTCAAAACTAAGGTCAAGTAATGCCATTCACTTGAATGGGCCCTCATCCAAATATCTCATTAAAGATTTTCGTTCTTTAGAATGCCATTTCACTTTTAATTTATTTGTGATTAATTTTCACATTACAATGTCACTTTTTATTAACTATATGATGTCTGTGTTTTTATTTTCATTTACAAATGCATAGGCTACAAAGTCAAAATAAATAGTGCCACCAATCATGCAGTGCCTTCTAACTTAGTGTTTTTACCTCTCTTTTCTAGTTTAATGTTGTTTATTTATTTTAATTAGAGTTCTTATCTCTGATTGATTTATCAACAATATCTACTCATAATGTTGTTAATGATAGAATTCATGAGCTCATCCCCATTGAGGTCGATGTAACTACCGATCATGTGCCCTTTCAACCTCCCTCTTCATTATCTTCCTCACCATCCTCTATCCCGGTTTTATCTAACACTACTTCTATTCCTGCTTCATTTAACTCAAACCTAGAGCCTTTGAAAAAGAACTCAAAAAGAGCATGTATTTGGGTTTTGCCAAATACATTATGCCTTAGGTATCTATAAATTTGATCAAAAAAATGTAGAGATGCACTTTCAAGAATGATTATTTTACATGAATATCCATTTAATGTTATGACACATGAAGGTTTAATCGAGTTTTGTAGAATTCTACAACCTCAACTAAAAGTGGTGTGATGTAACACAGTTAAGGAACCTATATATCAAATCAATTTTAGTTAGTTGGGAGAATCCTTTATCATAGCTTTATCTCATCATTGCCAAATGAATAAGAACGTTGTGCATCATATGTACTTAATTTTAGGCGCAGATGAATAAGTTGGGTTTCATTTGTACTTAATTTTGGCCTTACATGAATAAGAAAGTTGTTTATCCCATCATTTCCAAATGAATAAGAAAGTTGAGCATCATATGTACTTAATTTTGGACTTAGATGAATTAGTTGGGTTTCATTTGTACTTAATTTGGCCTTACATGAATATGAAAGTTGGGCCTCATGTGCATGTAGTAAAGTATTTTCTTATATATGTAATAACTTGTCCTAGTAATAAGGGATAACTATAAATTATCAACATAAGATGACATTTTGTCTATACTTTGTAAGGTTAACACTACAAGAAATTGCATCTTTTCCGGATATTTTTCCCGGCAAAAAATTTAAACACCGGGAAAAGATAACTTTTTCCGGCAAAAAAACTTAAACTTAATTCACTGGGAATAGATGGATTTTTTATGGCGCAATAAAACGCCGATGAAAGTATGGATTTTTCTCGGCAAATTTTTTTTTCCGCTGGAAAAGATTTCATTTTTACCGGTGAATAATTTTTCTCACCAGGAAATGTATTATTTTCACCGGCGTATTATTTATATAGCCGGCAAAATTCCCAAATTTCATTTTCGTGCCTTTTCTTTCCGGTTGCTATAAAACACAAACCCTAAGTATCCCCAAAACGCCTCTTGCCCCAAAAAGCCTTTTGCCCTAAAACGCTACTCCCTGCTCCTCTCCTGCTGCTCGTGAAGCCCCTAAGCACTGCTCCAGGCGCTACTGCTGCTCCCAGGTGCTGCTGCTGCTCCAGGCGCTACTGCTACTCCAGGCGCTGCTGCTGCTCTAGGCGTTGCTGTTGCTCTAGGCGCTCACTGCTCCCTAGCTGCTCGTGAGAAATCCCCAAGCACACTGCTGCTGCTCGTGAGAAATCCCAAACGCTACTGCTGCACACTGCTCCCCTGCTACCCCAAACCCTACTCCCCTGCTGCTCCAGGCGCTGCTGCTGCACGCAGTGAAGGTACCCAAACCCTGCTACTTCATATTTATGCTTTCAACCTTGAAATCAGGTGCTATCAGGTGTCTAAAAGATCAAGCCCCAGATCCAAAATCTAAGGAAATCATTGATCAAACAAACAAAATCCCCCAAATCAAAACAGACCCAGACCAAGAAATCACAAAACAAACAAAAGACAAGCGGATGGAGAGAGAAAGAGAGAGAGAGAGAGAGAGCAGCATACACCATAAGAGGGAGAATATTTAGCTCTTAAGCATGTCAGTTCAATTAGTATGCCAGCTTGCAGTACATCTTATACTTGATTTTGAGCAGCCATGAAACTTATCCGACAATTTAGATGCCCCCTATTGATCTTGTCTTTGGTGATCATTGGGTGTGTTAACATTAAAGAAAGTTTGATGGGTGAATTGTACACTCTCTTGGATCCAACAGATTGATAGAAATCCTTTGTTGATCCAATGTTTTGATGGCACAGCTCTAATTCTAGATGGAGAAGACCATGTGTTTTACCAAATTGGCAACAGAAGTAAACAGATTAATAGCCTAATCCAGAGATGATACAAACTAATTGGCATTTATATGGCTAAAGTTGAACTAGGAATCCATGCTGTTTCTCCCCTTTTGATGAGAAGTGTCAAGAGAAGCATCAAAATCTCTATCCCTTTGTTCTACTCTCATCTCCACTACTTCTAAATAGTTTCTCAGAAGCTGATTTACTAAAAACCATCATAAACTCATGGAGGGATCTTTCAATCGGTAAGCCCTATCCCCACCACACTTTGTCCCCTACTATGCCCCTTTCACACTCAAATGAGTCTTTCTTCTCTATCCCTTCCATCTTTCTCTACTCTCTTCCCCCCTCGTCCTTCTAGCTTTCTCCTTGGTATGTACTTTCTTCTCTTGTTGTGAGGGTTTTCAAGAAGTTGCAAATGGATTAAAAAACTTGTTTGGATAGAAAATGGATACAAGGTTGCTGTTAAGGGTTTTCAAGCAGTTGCTGTTAGTTGATAGAAAATGGGTTGCAGTAAGGGCAACAGTTTTCAAGACGTTGCAAATGGATAAAAAACGGGTTGGGATAGAATATGGATACAGGGTTGCTCTTAAGTTCTTTTCAAGCAATTGCTGTTAGTGGATAGAAAATGGGTTTGCAATAAGGCCAAAGTAATAAAAGCATGTACACATAGGTTTGTGTTGGGCCAGGGCAGTATTGAGTTTGTTTTATTGCACTGCATGTTGGATTGAATAGTGTGTAGGATTCTGTGGATTGAATAGTGTGCAGGATTGAAACCACTGCATGTTGGATTGAAACCACTATATGTTGGATTGAATAGTGTGCATGATTTTGTGGTCTTCTACAGAAACTAGATTTACCTCTTCCATTTCAAGTCTTTCTCTCGCTCTCTCTACTTAGCATTCTTGTAAATCTTGGGGAATATTGATCTTTGCTAATTTGGGGTTTTGGGGCTTTAAAGTTTTGAAATCTTGGGGTTTGTCCTTGGTCGATGATGGGTCTGGAAGTTTTAAAGTTCTAAAATTCTAAAGTTTAGAATTTTAAAATTTTAAAATTCTATTAAGTTTTTTAATGACATCTTTTATTGAATTTGAGTTAACTATCACCTCACATATATGAACAGATATGGACAAGAGCTGGATGTTACTGTATCAGAATAGATTCAGTCAACCGTATATGGATGGGGTGAATTCTTTTATTGAATTTGCAAAGGCAAATTCGGGTGGAAGTAGAGTGATAAAGTGCCTGTGTAACAATTGTTACAACAGTTATAAACATGACTATGAGATTGTGAGAGAACATCTACTCCGACGTGGGATGCTGGTATCCTACGACACCTGGTTACAATATGGGGAACTTGCACAATCCAATGAATCGGCTAATAGCGAGGATGAATTTAATAAAGATCTGGATGGATATGGTGAATTGCTAGTGGACCATGGAAGGGGGACTTACATGGTGGATGATACCTTAGGGATGGATGACATGCAGAACTTTGAAATTATGCTAGAAGCTTCTCAGTGTAGTTTGTACCCAGGTTGTAAAGATTCTAAAACCCTGTTAGCGTTTGTCATTAAGATGTTAGATGTGAAGGTAAAACACAAGTGGAGCAACAAGTCATTCGACAAGGTCTTGGAGATATATTGAAAGACACCTTACCAGAAGGTAATGTGGTTCCGACTTCCAATTATGAGGCGAAGAAGATACTGCGTGACTTGGGCTTGTGGTATGAGCACATTGACGCATGCTATAATGATTGCATATTGTTTTGGAAAGAGAATTCTCACTTGGAGAAGTGTCCGGAATGTGGGGAACCTAGGTATAAGGTCAATGATGGCAAAGGTAAACAGATCGCTCATAAGATACTGCGTTACTTCCCCTTGACACCTAGGTTGCGGAGAGTATACATGTCTAGGATAACGGCCAAAGAGATGAGATGGTACCATGAGAATCGCATGGATGGCAACCTAGGTAGGCATCCAGCCGACTATAAAGAATGGAAGGAATTTGATTTGAAATTTCCAGACCAAAAGATCCGCAATGTGAGGTTAGGACTAGCCACATTCGGCAACATGAGTACTTCTTACAGCATGTGGCCTGTCATACTTACGCCTGATAACCTTCCAGCCTAGATGTGCATGAAGGATCCATTTTTCATGATGTCTTTACTTATTCCAGGACCACGGGCACCTGAGAAGGAGATCGATGTGTACCTGAAGCCCTTGGTTGATGAGTTGAAGGAGTTATGGGAGAATGGTGTCCCGACTTACGATGCTCACAGTAAACAGACCTTCCGGATGCATGCAGCTATGATGTGGACCATAAATGACTTTCCTGCATATGGTAGCTTATCTAGTTGGAGCACAAAAGGTTATAAAGCTTGTCCCACTTGCAACGAAGATTCATTATCACTTAGGCTAAAAAGTAAGATTGGTTGGGTGGGACATCGAACTTACTTGCCTAAGAACCATCAATGGAGAAAGAGCAAGAAGTTCAACGGTCAGCCAGAAAATAACATGAAATCCTTGGAGTTACCAGTGCAAAAGGTACTAGATCAGTTAGATCGACTACTGGAAAGTAGATTCGGGAAGGGCCCCACCAACAGGAAAAGACCTTGTGAGCCTGCATTGTTGAATTGGACAAAGAAAAGCATCTTGTATGAGCTACTGTACTGGAAAAACCTAAACCTCAAGCATAACCTTGATGTCATGCACATAGAAAAGAACATTTGTGAAAATGTTGTTGGGACAGTGTTGGGCATAGATAAAAAGAACAAGGACACAGACAAAGCACGTGAGGATTTAGAAGAAATGGGCATCAGGCCAGAATTGCATCTGCAAAGGAATGAAAAAGGAACCCATGTGAAACCCCAAGCGTTCTACACATTAGACCCAAAACAAGGGGAGGGTTTTTACGAATTCTTGAAATTGATCAAGTACTCGGATGGCTATGCAGCAAACTTTTCGAGGTGTGTGACCTCTAAAAATGGCAAGTTATCGGGTATGTAAAGTCACGACTATCATATCCTCCTTCAGCGTCTTCTTCCAATTAGCCCATGTGGTTATGTAGACAAGGAGTTAAGTATAACTCTATTTGAGTTGGGCAGTTTTTTCTAGGACCTATGCTTAAAAACATTGAAGCAGAGCGATTTAGAAAAACTGGAGGAACGGGGAGTGCTTATACTTTGCAAGCTCGAGAGGATATTTCCTCCCGCATTCTTCGATGTAATGGTCCATTTGGCTATTCACTTGCCACGTGAGGCCATGCTTGCTGGACCGGTGCAATATCGGTAGATGTACCCCATCGAAAGATAACTATTACCATCCCATGAAGCGTTGCTCATGTAGTAGTGTGATTGTCTTTCATAAGTAACTTTAATACTAATTTTTCCTTGTTTGAAGGTTTCTCGGGACTTTAAAAGGTTATGTTACCAACAGAGCATGACTCGAAGGTTCGATTGCAGAGGCATATATTGTTAAAGAGTGTTTGACTTTCTGCTCAATGTACCTAAAAGGTTTTGATCAAAATGAACGAAATGATGATGGTGGCGTGCGTGGTCCCGGGATGGAGTCCTTCACGCAAATTGTCTGTCCCTTTACACCGATTACAAGGGCACCAGATCCTTCTTAGAATGAACGCGATAAGGCTCATTGGTCTGTATTGCATAATAGTCTCGAGTTAGAGTCGTATCTTGAGTAAGTGGTTTGGTTTATACACATCTGTACATATATTATGAACTTGTTGATTCTTCCTTTACTTTTATATGCTCATGAATTGCATTTCCTTAAGTAGGGAACACAGGAATACAATACAAAATCCAAGAGGGCATAACATCAGTCAAATACAGCGAGACACATTTCCAAAATGGTTCAAGCAACGCATAAGATATATGATTCCTTAGTAACAAGATGAACATTATCTAACTTGGCTTCAATTGACATTAACTTGATAAATTTGCGATATGTTGCTCGTGTAGATGAATGAATTGCGAAATCTAGGGTCGCCAGAAGCAACCGATGAAATGTGGTCGTTAGCAAATGGCCCTGGTTCGATAGTTTATCTATATTTAGGGTGCATATCCAATGGTGTTCGATTCCACACTAGAGATCGCGAGAACTGCCGTAAGTGCCAAAATAGTGGTTTGGTGGTGGCAAGGGAGCATAAAGGAAAGACAATTGACTTCTATGGGTACTTGTGCAAAGTCTGGGAATTAACATACATGCATGGGGGTAGAGTGGTTCTATTTCAGTGCGAATGGTACAACACTGGTACCAGAAACAAAATACATATTGATCAACACGTAACAAGCATTGATGTAACGGGCCGGTGGTATAAAGATGATCCATTTGTCCTACCAAGTCAAGCGAATCAAGTTTTTTATGTTAGTGATACCATCAAAGGCAACAACTGGAGAGTTGTAGAACGAGTCAAGCATCAGGGAGTGTGGCATGTAGCGGACTTGGATGATGTCCCTGATGAGGCCTTTCAGCAACATGAAACCACTGATGCTGTCCCAATCTGTGTTGAAGATAGTGATGTTTATTACTATAGGGACGATATTCTGCTAGAGATAGTTAAAGGTGATGAGCTGATGGAGGAGCATAGCGACGATGATGATGAAACTATGGCAGAGTATATAGATGATGATGAAAATGATTTGCATAGCCGGTTTGATCCAAATATAGATCCTGATATAGACTATGATGTGTAGTGTTTGTTTTCTAATTTGTGTATGGACAAGTGTTCTAAATTAGTAAAGTTGTTGGTTTACATTTCATGGCTCACTATATATATTTCATTTCATGTTATTTTGTTTTCTTCATTTTTCTTGTATGTCAAATATAGTTGTCAAGAATGCACAAGGGAGGCAAAACGTATGTCAAGCCTGGTTGGGTGGCCAAGCAGGCAAAGTTGACAGAATACGAGAAGGTGAGAAATAAGAACATCATAGATAACGACGCAAGATGTCATGCTCTGGGGGTGAAGCACATGGCTAGCACAATTTTTGGAATGGGTCAAATGAGCAAGTGGAAAAATGGGGAGGGAAATAGAAAATCCGGTGAAGATGATAATGACGAGGAGTAAATACCACCACAGGGTGATGTAGGGTTGGTCTACTCGGATGAAGATACATGTGATGACGAGGATGATGAGTCTTTTGGGTCTCAGGCAAATATGGTAATATATGTGTGTAAATCAAGTTATTTTCAATTATTGATTTCTGATATGCAAGTCATACTAGTTGCAAACATCTTTCATTCACTTTAAGTGAGCATTTATGTACTAATAACTCATTGTTTTATTATGACAGGTTACTCAAATGAATCGAGGGAAGTGAAGTAGACATGTTCATGTTGTAGCAGTTGCACTGGCCCAGGCTACACTGGTACAGCCGCCAGTCATACAAACTCCTCATGCAGAAAGCATACCTAAAGGGGTAGCCCAGGCTACACTGGCACAGCCTCCAGTCACACTGTCTTCTCATGTGGGTAGTATGCCACCTTCGTTAGCAACCCATGCGAGACCGATGGATCCTACACAAGTTGCCAATTCATCTGGCCAACCTAACCAAGTTTTAAGTCCACGTACGGTTAGCAGTAGTGTTGGTGAGAAATATATAACTATTTAAGTATAAAGGCCTACCTTCTTTTAATGTGATATGCTTAGTAACTCAATTAATATTGTGGCCATGACAGCTTCAGCCTCAATTGAGGGCTTGAGCCATGTACGGGGTTGGACACATGGGGTGAAGGTAGCAAAGCTGAGGAGGCAGCTTGGCCATGCCATCCCAGTTTCGATCCCAACTTCAAGCAATGTGCCAGATGGTGAATTTGCCACTACTTTGGTGAACCTTCTCGGTGGAGCGATTCAAGATGAGGCACCAGTTCAGAAAGAAGGTTGGAAGTCTGTTCCTGAGGGGATCAAAAAGTTAGTGGTAAAGAGAGTTCAGGTAATTTCGTTGATAGTAACTTAATGCAGATCAATTAGACTCATTTTTATTTAATTGTTGACTCACATAACTTGTTTCTGTTTGCAATTGAAGCAAATTTTTGAATTCGGGGACTATATGAACGATCCGATCATCAAGACTGCCATTGATGCGAAGTGTCAAAAATTGTATAGGGACTGGAAGAGTGACTTACATACCCACTGTTTGTCTCTTGTGGAGCCGGGAGTGCCCCATTGAAAGAGCCACCCACTAAAACCTTGTAAGGCAGATGACTGGGCCTGGATGATCAACAATTTGTGGGAGACTGAGGAGTGGAAGGTAACTTTTAATGGTTTTGTATCAAGTTCATTGTATTAGTTAAGATTTGTTTAGGCAATATATTATTCTTTTTAATCTTTGTAGGAGAAGTCAAGGAAAGCAAGAAATAGTCGTTCGAAGATGCCATGGAATCATACGAGTGGCTCTAGATCCTTCCCAGCATGTCATTCAATCATTGTAAATGCGGGTTTAGGAATTTTTCCTATTTGACTAAGTCATGAAATTTTAATTTCTTATATTAATGAAATATCTAATGTCATAATAGAGAGCACAAAATGGTGGACAGGCACAGCCTTTTCCGGATTTCTACCACGACACCCACTATATGCATGGGAGTAATAAGTGGATAAATGAGGAGGCTCAGAAGACATATGTACATATGCCTAAGTCTTATTTGATAAATCGATACAAATAAACTTTTATACATTTGTTTAACTCACTTTATTTGATTCTTACTTGTTTAAAAATATCACAAGAGGAATTGTTACGAGTGACAGCTGAACAGTCTCAACCCTTGATTACATCTTCGATGAGCGAGGAACAAATATCCGTTAAGGTTCTTGGTAAGAGGTCTGGATATCTGAAGGGTTTTGGCATTCGTACGAAGTCTGTTTTTGCTTCAGCCCATACTCGAACAGGCCCTGATTCTGAGGTGCGTGTTTTAAGGGAGCAGTTAGAAGAGCACGTAAAGAGAACTAGTTTTCTTGTGGACTTAGTCCTTCGGTTAGCAAAGCGTGCAGGCATAGATTCTGGTATCGCTGTTGGTGGGGAGGGCACCTCTGGTGGAGCGCAGAATGCACCTTCTCTAGGTCTGTTCTTCAATTATAAAGTTGTTCCACCATCTCAATTTGTAGTGTGTATGTGATTTACTTACAACAGAAAAAAAAAAAAAAGGATCCACCATCCTGTAGGAGACAGTCTTAAATCCATGTGTTATGTTGTTGGCTATTCAGTGATATATAGTACACCATATGACGTTTAAGCAATGTGAAGCTTAAAAATTCAAGAACCTGGTTAGCACTTGGGTACAGTAGACTCTATTCCAGTACCAGCTTGAATTTTACTTGGGCTTCAAAAGGCCAGGCCCAGGTTTGAGCTTGAAAGTACCTAGCCTGATTTTGGGTTTTATGTGGGTTGGCCTTGGGGGTCGAGCTTGCTCTAGCCTGAGCCTAAGTTGGAAGTACTCAGCCTGGTTTGGGTATTTATGTGGTCAGTCATGATGGCTTGAGCTTGCTTAGCCTAAGTTACCCCCCTGATACTTGTGTAGTCTAATGGTTTTTATGTTGCCTATAGCAATATCAACTTGCATGGTCTTGATACTATTTAATAAACAAGCACAGTATGAAGTTTGTTAATTTCTCTAGTTTTTGGGAACCTAGCAATTTCCTGTAGTTGAGACCTAGCTGGATCATGGATGCCTCTATCTGTATCCTTGCCCTATATTTTAGGAAAAAGAAGAATTATACTCAATGTTTCCATGTGAGCTACATAATTCCCATCATGGAGACTGTCATCCTTTAGTTAATGACCTGAAAATTCAATTGTAAAGACACATAATAAACTTGATGGAGATCCTTGGGATGTCTTCCGTCATAGGCTCATTGCATATACCCATTTGATTCTCCATGTTTTGGTTGAATTAAAACGCTTAGACAAGAATTAGAAAGAATAATTAAATATGAAAATTGTTCCATTTTCAAAAAATATTATTGCATACAATCCATGTGTTTTTACAGTTAATGACTAACGTTCAAGGTAGAAAAATACATTGGTTTTTACAGTTAGTGGTGGAAATTAGACTTTTAGTGGCGGAAATTATCTGCACCTATATCCTTTTTTTTAATGGCATATATATATGTTTTCTCCGGTAATGACATTAGCCGCGGTTGAAAATTTAAAAATCCCTTTTTTTATTTAAAAAAAATGCCTACATCTCAGCATCTCTTTATATGGGCTGATGTCCCTATTTCTAATTGGCAACTAATTGGAATCATTCCTGAAATATGGTATGAAAATGTTTTATTTGTTTTCAGTTAATTCAAGTGTTGCTAATCTATTCTTGAAATATGGTAAAATGTGATTACTCATCTAAGGAGCTATTGGAATAAATGCTCCTCTCCTTATTCTTGAACTTGATTCTAGAGTTCTCCTTAATTATATATGGGAGATAAATAAATTGAATGGTGTGCTTTTTGTGGAAGGAGAGCCCAAAATGGTGAGTTTCATAGGATCTGATAGCTCCAAATATGAATTGGCCAGTCCTAACAAGCAGAAGACATAATCACTCTTCACTCATCGCTATGGGCAAGTTTCATGAATATCTATTAGATTTGGGTCTGCTTTCACTTAAGTTCAACAATTCTTGTTACACTTGTTATTAAGCTTGTTCTAGCATCTAATGGCCATAACCAACATTAATAATAGTAAGGCGTGTGAATTTTCGATAGCTCACTCTAGTATGGACTATGGTGGTCATTAAGCTATAAATGTACTAGAGATAACAAAATGTTGTATTTTAACCAAAAGTTAGGAGTTGCCTTTAAATAAGGATTTTGATATATGGACATGAATATGAGTCAAGGATCATAAATATGATGCTGTGCTTTTGGATAACCTGGATACGGATATGTACATGACTGTTGAAATCTTTTTAGAACATTTTTGAATTAATGAAATTGTCATGCTTTTGAATCAAATTAAAGTTCTTTTGTGTGGAGAAGTAAGAAAATAATATAACTACATGAAAGACTACATGTGGGTCTGTGTATTCAGGCCCATCGACCAGTCATGATGCATGTTTTATTTGAATTTATAATCAAACTACCCAGCTCATTTTATGTTCTTTTTCTCATACAGATTGAGTAAAAAATGAAGAAAGACTCCATGGAGCTAAGATGCAGCACACATGAAGGACAAGTATATATGAAGAGTAACAGACTTTTGTGTATTGAAATGGGATGCAAGAGGTTGTTCTAAGCAATGTTGCAACAATGACATGATTATATGAACATGTAAATTTTCATTGGTTTTTGAATGTTGGTATAGAATAGAATGTTATCATGGGTTTTAAATTTGTAATGGTAAAGTACTTCCAATGTTGAAATGGTATTTGAATATTGTTGAAAGGATGTTTGAATATTAATATGAAGTGGAATGAATTTTCTTGTTTTATTTTTTGGTGGTTTTGGAATGAAAATGGAAATAAGGTGTGTAATAGATCTGGTATTGAATAATGGAATGAGTGAGGCTGGAAAATGTAACAAATTAATATATCAACAGGGGAAAGAAAGTTAAAAATAAAAGAAACACAAAAGATGATATTATTATTATTGCTGGCGGAATTTTAAGCATTTCCGGCAAACAAAATTGCCAGTAAAAAACCTTCAAAAACAATTAAATAACAAATATAATAGTTATTGCCGGCGATAACGAACGCCGGTAAATGAATTTGATAAATTTTTTCCTGTAAATTTTAAAGTTTTTACCGTCGTTATAAATCGCCGGTGAAAAGCCTTAAAAAACAATTAAAATAACAAATATAATAGTTATTGCCGGCAATAAAAAACACCGGTAAATGAATTTGAAAAATTTTTTCCTGTAAATTAAAAAATTTTTACTGTCGTTATAAAACACTGGCAAAAGTTATCCCTTCTCGCTGGTAGTCTATAAGATTTACCAGCATTTACATTTTATCGCCGGTAAATGGAAGCCCAGGCGAATTTTCCCCGGCGGATTGCCGACGCATAAGATTTCGCCAGAAATGTATTTTGCTGGCATTTTTTTTTTTTACTTTTACGGGCACATATTTTGCGCCGGCAATGATGGAAACTGTTGTAGTATAATGTGACATCGGTTTGGGCTGGGGAGCTAGATCCAATCAAGATAATATTTGATTGGGTCTAGATTGGGGTTTGATTCCCAATCTTATGCAAGCTTCCTTCCTAGAAATCAACTTGATTATATTTAATCCGGCTGGGTACCATCAATGATACTAACAAAAATAACATCTGTAGATATAAATCATCATGAGGAATAGTTTCATCTCCTATAAAATAGTAGTGGTGGAGCAATCTAGCCTACGGGCCCTATGTCATGACTTGAGATCCATAACCTCAGTTTGAGTCTACGATCACGTGAACTAAAATGGAATCATGTGACCAACTTTCATCCCCATGCACATCATATATAGACAACCATTTGTATTTGTATCATGATATAAGAAGCATTTGCATGATGATAATGAGACAATGTGGAACATCATATTAGTGTAAGCGCAAGTTTCAAAAGATGGCATTTCTAGTAATACCAAAGTTGTAAATCCAAAAATAGGTTATCCACAACCAACAAGAAAAGGCGTACAACATATGGCCATACAAAAGTACAAATGAACCCAAAAGCTATGATCATAATCTTTCGCACTAGTATGATGATCCAAACTACATCGTTTGCCCTCCATTCCACTAACCCTATGGCTCCTCCTTATCTACCTCCTCCACTAGGGCAAAGGAAAAGGGGCGTTACCTATAGTGCCAAAGTTTAGTAAATATTAGGCACAACGACCTAGAAAATACTCAAAATAAATGGCCAGAATGTTTGCATAAATACTAAATTAAAGATGTAAAACCCTGGCCCTTATTAAGCATGATTAGTGTCTAATTAAATGAGATTACATGCTAAATGTAATGTTTTGTATGTTAATAACATTGGTTAAGCAGAGTGGATGAGTTTTGACCATGATTAGGTAATTTAAGGACTGTTTTGTAATTTTGGATTTATGGGAAATGTTGCATACGATTGTAATTTTGATGTAATTTTGGGTTCATTGAGTAGAGCGAGTAGAGCATTTTATGTCAAACATCTTTTAGGTTTTGACTTAATCCATTTGAGCCTAAGAAAACACATTTCTAGCCCCAAAGTCCAAGATAGGAGAAAAATATATTTGTGAAACAAGGTTACATTGGCTGAGGCATGCCCATTTTCTGCTGCTGCAAATTCTACCCTATAGATCTATATGTTTCTTCCTTTATATAGAAAATCAAGTTATCAAATGCCAATTTTTATTCAAAGAGATGAGGACAACCAACATTTCTATTGGTGCTAAAATAAGTTTTTGATTCACAATAGGAGTAGCTAAATTTACCAATTGGTTTTTATATGATTCTGATTGGCAAAGAGCTCCCACTTGTGGCATATAAAATTATGAAGCAAATCATACGAAAATCACATGTTAGATTGAAGTATATAAGAGAAGAGTTTGCAACAACTCCAAGGTCATGACCAAGTCTTCAATATTCACCCAAAAAGGACCACATCTCATGTGTTTTTTTAAGAATATAACTACTATCATCTCAAACCTCCTACAAAAAACAAAAAAAAGGAACTACTATCTACCATCTCAAAGTCAAATCTGACTTTACATTTCATTCATATATATAACTCCAATTTCTTGGGCCATTACTTGTGACAGGGGATACTTGCATCTTAAAATATATATATATATTGAAATATAGGTCACTTGGAAGTTGTGACTGCTTAAGCAAATAATAGTACCCCAGGTTCTCCTCAATTGTTCTACTCTTTTTTTTTTTAGAAATAGTAAGTGTGTTAATATATAAGAGGAAAACTGACTCAGATGGCACAAAAGGTGTGGAGAGATTATCTCTTATTTAGATGGCAAGAGATGTGTATAAAATGATGATCATGCAAGGTAAATGCATATGGTTGGGATAAGGCTTTGATGATGATGATGATGATACAAGGTAATGCTAAGAGAGGCAAGGTTAAAGAAGATGCTCATTTAACTTATGCCCCATCCATGACACCTTTGTCATTCTTGCATTATGCATCATTACCATACCACCAAGATTTTAGGTATTTTTTTGTCCTTTTATATTTCGTGAGCATAGACTATTTTGATTGATATAAATGTTGTTATTAGTCATCAAATCTGCTAAATCATGAGATCTAGCTGCATAATTTTTTCAAGGCTCCTCAACTAATTTTCAAGGCCATTTCCAACGATGCTTCAGCATTGTCACTTATCAAAATGGGTTGAGGCCTTTTCATATTAAACCCGCCCCATGACAAACATAGGTTTATTATTATTTTTTTTCTTTTTTTTTAAATATGGAAAAGTGTATGTATTAAGAAAGTTTTGAACTCATGATGTTTCAGAAAATGTCACTCCTTACTGCCACCAATATTAAATAAATTTTCATGCATAATAATTTAGTAACATATAAAGTCCTAGAGACATACGGGGCGACACAGGTTGAGAACATTGCAAACTTGACTCAAGTTAGTGTCCAAACACAACCTGAACCCTACCAACACACAAACAAATACCTCATGGGAGTTGGTCGAGGTAGATCCCCATTTAAACTAGACCCATTACCATCCCTAACCCATTTAAAAAATATTTAAAATAAAAAAGGAAAATCCTAACATTCAACATTTTCTTTCTATTTCCATTTATTAAGTTATTTTCTTTTATTTAATAGTATGATTTTTTTCATACACTATTATGATTTTTTCACAAATTATTTGTTACCTTATCTTTTGACCATTTTGAAACATTGCACGCTCTTATATTATATACTTTTATTCATAAATATATCATTTGGAATTGGGTTAAATATAGCCTATCACTCCTAAATCAATAAACTCATCGAGTCAAACTATACCTCTACAAAAATCCAAGGGTGATAAATTTCAAGTTCAGCCACATTGAAGTTAGAATGTAAATTGGTTAGGCCAAAATGAACTTGGATGTGGACATGACACTAGTCTAATATATAGTACCCAACTCTAAGTCAAATTGGACAGAACTTGATCAATCAATTCACCTTAAATAGCTACATATATGCTAATTATACTAAAGGCATGTGCTCCTACCAAGATTTTTCTACTTAATTTATAAGAAAAAAGTTTTAGCATTAGATAGAACAAACCACCTCTAAAACAATTAAGAGCGAAAAATAAGTGTTAGGGATTTAGTGTTGTTGCAAATTGATTGGATATGCTTTCATGTTTTAAGCTTGATTTTCATGCATGCTTTTAACATTCAAACTTAAATCTCTCATGCATTTTGATTGATTTCATTAGGTTCATGTTTTGAAAAAGAACTTCTAAATACTTTAAGCATGATTCTAAGTGTAATTTTTATGTGTTTCAAGCATGATTCTAGGTGTAATTTTTATGTGTTTCAAGCTCTTTCTCAGTGCCCAAACTAAGTTCGAAATCTAAAAATTATTGGTTAACCATCACCCATTAGCAGTTACAGTTTCCAAGAGCAATAAGTTTCAAATTAAACCTACGTACAGAAGTCGGTTAACCTCTTATTAAACTCGATTAACCTACCTATAGTCAAACTAACCATTGAGATGAGCATTGGAACGTTTTCTATATATTCAAAGCTAGTCCAAATAATTGAGTAGAGTGATTTTTGCGGCGAAAAATGCGAAGGAAAGGGTTTCAACTAAAGAAGCCTAGAGTATGAGATGACTAGAGTATGAGGTGAAGCTAAAGCAAGAATTTTCCAAATGATTCACACAAAGATAAGTTTATATCTTTATTTCTAAAGTTGTCGTGCTTTGTTATAACTTTTGATTTCTTTCATAGCGTGATTTATATGCTTGGTTGAATCTTTATTTACTTGATTCCATCACATGAAAATCATTTTCAAATTTATTTTGTGTGTTGGTTTCAACAATGCTTGACATAACTTTTGATATCTTTCTTAGTATGTTTCCTTACTTGGTTAAATCTCATATTCTTGAATCCATCATATGAAAATCATCTTCGATCTATTGTATATTTTGGATTCAACAATGCTCCTTCATCACATGTCGTGCTTTTGAAACATCGAAGAACTTATAGTGCTTTGATTTTCAAGAGTCCATTAAGTTGACATGTATTCATGCCATATGTTTAACATATTGCCTCAACCATATCATTTCTTGATTTCACGTCTTTAGAAAGCCAAATCAAGCTCTAGTTTATTTTCAATATATGTGGCTTATTTTTACATGAGCTTTCAATTTCATATTGGTTGAAGGCAGTTTCCATACACACCCTTATTGGACCACAATCTTAGCATCTATGTTTTTGTGTGTTATTGATTGGAACATAACTTTTATATTTGCCTATTTTAGAGTTCAATCATGCATTTCAGTTGTGTCTCTTCCTATGTATCTAAGACACATTCTAAAGAGAAAACTTATTGTAAAGGTTGTTGCTTAGCCTTGAAAAACATTTGATTAGTGGAATACCGGTGGGGTATAGAGACACAAGCTGAGAGTGGATGTAGGCATTTTGGCCGAACCAATATAAATTGTTGTGTCATGGTGAGTGTTATTTCTTTCATGGTGAATGTTTATAATGAATGCTTCCACCTCTATATTTCTATAAACATCATTTGTGCTTAATTTGTAAGAAGAACTTAAAATTAGTCATAATTGGATTAAATTTTTAGTCTCACCACCCCCCTTCCCCTCTAGGGTTTGGATCCCGAACATTCAATTGGTATCAAGGTTTTGGTGCTCTTGATTAGATGTAAAAACCTAGAGTTGAACTTTAGCTTCTTCACCCTTTTATCATTATGTATTGTCATTTAAGTGAAGGTCATACAACAAATAGGCCTCCCATTTTTAATAGAACACATTATAGATATTAGAAAATTGAATGCAAGTGTTTCTTGAGTCACAGTTTTGATGTGTGGATTATAATTGAGGAAGGATACCATGCACCTATTGTTGCAGAGCAAGACTCTGAAGGTTATTTCATTTTTGTCAAACCCAAACTCAAGAAAGATTGGACTCAAAGTGAAAAGGATAGAGCTAATTTAAATGCTAAAGACAAAAGTGCCTTACTTTGTGCTCTGTCATGTGAAGAATTCAATAGAGTTGTAAATCATATCTCAGCTAAAGAAAAGTGGGATACCTTAGAGACAACTCATGACAGAACTAGTCAAGTAAAGGTTGCTAAGATACAAATGTTAACAACTCAATTTGAAAATATTAAAATGCTTGAAGAAGAATCATTCTCAGAATTTAATATCAAAATAGCTAATATTGTCAATGAACTTCTTCGTTTAGGGGAAAAGATTGAACAATCTAAGTTATGAGGAAAATTTTAAGATCTCTTCCTACTATATTCAAACCCAAGACTGTGTCTACAGCTGAAAGTGAGGATATGGACAAAATTAAATTAGAAGAACTTTTAGGGTCCCTCCAAACTTATGAATTAGATCTTGAGGTTCCAACTAAAAAGAAAGGTTTAGCCCTTGCTTCCACACACAAAGATGAAAATGATGAAAGTGAGGAAGAAAGTGAAGAAGACGTGGAATACCTATCAAAGAAATTCAATTAGTTCCTAAAAAAGAAGAAAATTTTCATTAAGAATTCTAAAGAGAGAGAATTTCAAATCAAAAAGAAAACTTAAGGGTTCATCTCTTAAAAAGGATGTGCAATGTTATAACTGTAAATGCTTTGGGCACGTTGCATCAAATTATTTAATCCAAAAGAATTTGATAAAAGAGATAAGAAGGGAAAGAAAGTTCTCAACATAACATGGGATGATGATGATGAAGAAAAGAATAGTGAAAATGAAGAATCTAATGATGAAGATGAAAATGAAAATTCTCCTTCTTGGCTCCTCTTAACATCCACAGAAGTTACTAATGATGAAACTTATGAACATCAATTTGAAACCAAATTAGATTTGAACATAAAGGAAGAAGACAAGGAAGTACGAAGATGAAAATGATGTTCAAAATGCTTTTGAAGAATTGTATGAATCTTCAAAAAAGATTGCAAAGAAAAATACAAGATTGATTCTGGAATCTAAAAAGCTCATAGATGAATTGAATTTGTCAAATAATCAACTGAAAGAGCATGAAAAAGTGATAAAAGATTTAGAAATCAAATTGATCAAATTGGGGGAAAATCTTTCAAATGCTCAAAGTGAAATCAAGGAATTAAAATTGAAGATAGAATTTAATGAACAAGAACTCAAGATCTTACAAGAACCACTTAATAAAGGAAATAATGTTGTTAAGAAATTTACTTTGGGAAATGACAAGTTTATCAAATGTGGGGCATGAACAAAGTTTTTGGTGATAAAAATGGCTTTGGTTATGAAAGCTCCTCTAGTGTTATGAAAAAGAATTCTCAAATTATTTTCAGGACTTCTCATAAACCAATTAGTATTAAATTTTCTAATCGTAGTTGGACATGTCATTTTTGCAATCATAAGAGACACCTTATTCCTAATTGCCCATATAGAATTCAATTGTCTCTCAAAAGATCATCTAAATTGCCTTTTAGATTTGTTCCCAAATCCACATCTTCTATATCCCTAAAGACTACTTGGATTGGAAAAGAAATAACTAGAAGTCTTTTAGTTCAAATTGCACTCAAGGATAAGGAGAACTCTAGATGGTTTTTAGACAATGGATGCTCTAAACACATGACTGGTGACAAATCTAGATTCATTTCTCTTGTGGATTTTGATGGTGGAAATGTACCATTTAGAGATAATAATAAAGCTAAAATTGTTCAAAAAGGATGTTTAGATGGAGATAAATTGCCCACTTTAAATGATGTTTTGCTTATTGAAGGTTTGAAGCATAATCTTTCAAGTATAAGTCAATTGTGTGATAAAGGAAACAAAGTAGTCTTTGATAGCACTTCTTGTAAAGTTTTAAATGCCAAAACCAACAAATTGATTCTTACTGGATTGAGGACTAAAGATAACATATATACTATTGAGGAATGTAGTGAGAATGAATCAAGGTGTTCGATGACAAAACATCAAGAAGTTCAATTATGTCATCAAAGGTTGGGGCATATGAATTTCAAATTGATGAAGATGTTACCTAAGAAAGAAATTTTCAAAGGAATTCCTAAGTTGAGTGAAGTCAAATTGGAAGTCTGTAAGGCTTGTCAAATGGGAAAACAAATAAAAAAGAGCTTTTAAGGATTACAAGGTCTTTCTTCTACTCGTCATCTTTAACGCATTCATATGGATTTGATTGGTCCTGCACTTATTCAAAGTATTGGAGGCAAGAAGTATATTTAGTGATAGTTGATGATTACTCTAGATTTGGTTGGGTTGTTTTTCTCCATGCAAAATTAGAAGATCTTATGCACTTAACAAAGATTTGTAAAAAGATTCAAGTTGAGAAAGAGTGTAAAATTCAAAAGATTAGAAATGATCATGGAGGAGAACCCAAAAATGAGAAAATTTTCAAATTCTGTGATAGTCAAGGAATTAGGCATCAATTCTTGCTCCTAAGACCCCCTAGCAAAATAGAGGGGCTGAAAGAAGATGGAGAGTTATTCAAGAAATTGCTAGAACTATGCTCAATGAAAAAAATATTGCTAAAAATCTTTGGACTAAAGCTGTCAACTCTGCTTGCTATTTGACCAATAGAGTTTATATCACAAAGAATATGAACAAGACATCCTAAGAATTTTACCATGGTCGGAAACCAAATTTGGGTACCTGAGAACTTTTGGTAACAACTGTTATATTTTAAGAGATAGGGAATATTTAGAGAAATTTGATTCCAAGTCAGATGAAGGTATTGTCTTAGGCTATTTAGACAAAAGAAAAGCCTTCAGAATTTTCAATCTTAGAACCATGATAGTTATGGAATCATCTCATGTGGTCATTGATGACAGAAATCAAGTGGGAAAGAGGATAAATCAAGATGAATGCATTGAGATCCCCATTGAGTAGCCCACATTAGTGAAAGATGAAAGTATTTCCCCTACCACTGGTCTTCCCACAAAACTTTGAAGAATCACAAATGGGTGGATATTATTGGAGATATTGAAAGTTTTGACAAGAAATCAAGTTCAAAATCTCTATGCTTATTACTCTTTTGTATCACTCCAATAGGTGATCAATTGGGTGATAAATTTAAAAGGGGTATTCATCGGTTTGATTACCTCAAAAGACACAGAATAGTAGAAATACAAAAGAAGGGGGAATTCTTGCATTGCGATTTCATTTTTGTTCTGAGTTTAATACATTTCAGGGTTTTGTCATGGTAACCTCGCAGGTGACAAGTTGCTCGTATTACATTGTTTTGTGTTTGTATTACTGTTCACAACCCCTCTGTTTGGTCTCGAATGCTTTACATTGAATGGTACAAGAAGACTTTCAAGTAAAAGTAAAAATAAAAAGGAATGAATAATTTATTCCCTATTTCTTTAACTACCCATGGGGCAAAAAAGGAGAGATTTCTTACACACCCCAACCTGCGTGCCCCCCCCCCCCCCCCCCCCAACCGCAAAACACACCCCCCCACCAAAACCCAAAGAGAGAATACGTTATCTGTCAAAAGTTCTCCTGTTGTCATGTCTTTCCTGAGGACAAAGGTGCTGCTTCTGGCAGAGTTACTTCCTTATGTTTCTTTCTGTCTATGTATGTCTATCTTTCTCTTTTTCCTTCTTTTCTTTGTCTATTTTCTTCTCCTTTGCACTAGTGCTAAGGCCGAAATTTATAACACTCTCTTGAAGCTTTGGTCTTTGTTCCAATGAAAAGATGATTAATGTATGAGAGTACAGAGAGCGTGGGGAAGAGGGTTTTGCCCATGTTCTCTGAGATCTCATCATGGTCTCCACGTGTAGGGTTTTGCCCAAGTTTTGTGATGGGTTTGGAGTAGTGCCATCGAGGCTACAAACTACCTTTGAGGCTGTTATCACATGTACACATTCTTGTGTTTGTGCATTTGAAAAGGTCTTCCTGGGGGTACGTTGCCGACTCACCTTCGAGATGGATGACTTATTCCCGAAAAGGTTTACTTGGGCAAGACTAACGTTTAGACCATAGCGCTTCTTTTTGGCTAAGAGAAGTGATAGGTGTGTGGCTACTGGTTCGCAGGACCGGAGTGTCAATTTGATTTGATTTTGATTTATAGAGATTTTGTAGAGATCTAAGGTGACTTATACCAACTTCTTTCCCCAAATGTGTTAGGATATTTTTGGATATATAAACTTTTTCCTTTGCTTCATTACTTCTTTGATGCTTTGAATTCTAGCTTTTCTTTGGAGATTTCATACTTGGTGATTCTTCGTCTTTTTTGCTTTTTGATATCTACACTTCGTCATTCAAAGATGGCTTTTGGTAAGAAGATCTTCCTCCTATTATCCCCTTGTTTTTTAGGCTTTGGCTCTGACTTCGATTTCAGCAAAGGAGTTCCCTTTCAAAGTTCTTTTGTCGAAGAGATAGCAAGCAGACTTTCCTCGACTCGCTTCTTGATGAATTTGGTCCCATTATTGATGATTGTCTTTTTTTTTTCTTTTTCTCCTTTTCATTTAGACAAGGGAAAGAATGTCGATTCATCCTCTGCTACAACCCGTTCCAACTTTTAGCTCATTGGAATCTTGCAATTGTCAAGGGATTCTTGAAGACTCGCTATGGGGAGATCAAATACAAACTACTTTGGAAAAGCCCCAATATATTTGCAGGGACAAAGATATTCCAGTGGGTTATGAAAAAGGGAATGAATTCATGGCATTCCATTGCCTCAATGCAAACGGTCACCATGTAGAGCTGTTAGCAGTATAAGAGGGGTCCTTTGATTGTGGGGGACATGTTGGGTTATGTCTTGTATTCCGGTTTAGCCAGATCGGTCGTCTAGGTTAGCCAGAACCGAAGTCCAAGGTTAGGGGTATTTTAGACATTATGTATGGGTTTTCTTGGTGGCCAAGAAAACGGGATCTATATATTGATATGTTGTGTAACCCTAAACTCGAAGGAGGTGAAGTGATTAATTCCGTGGATGTAGGCAAGGTTGCCAAACCACGTAATCACCTGTGTGTCATCTTCTTCATGGTTGCTTGATTGTGTGCTTGATTGTGTGTGTGCCGTGGTTAATCGCAGATCTTGGGCTCTATTTCCCTACAAGTGGTATCAGAGTGAGGTGGAGATCGCTCGTGGTTTTGCGATTGACCGAGCATGTCAGGTCGTGTGTGGAAGATCAACTAGAGGAGAAGAGATCAAATGTCATCTCTTGTGGGCCGCTGTGCAACAGATTGAAGCAGCCGCCGCTGGGTTACCGGTTGCTGCCGTGGTCTACCGGTTGATCCCTCACTCCCGCAGCCGAGGAAGAAGGCCACGGTCTTCTGGTTTCCCTGTTGCAGAGCAGGGAACACGAGGAAGAAGGGAAAGCTGCCGCCGCCATTCGTCCACCCACCCACCGATCATAGTCGTAGCCGTCGCTCCATCGTAGTCGCCGGACCAGCTGCCAGCCAGTCGGACCAGCCAAGCCGCAACCGGAGGAGAACCCAGACTATTCTGTTGCAGAACAGAGGATAGCGAGCTTGAAGACGGTCGCTTCTGGGTTCTGGGTTCGGGTCGGGTGTGCTTGACCTGACCCGCCGTACAACACAAGCCTAGCGTTCGGTTTCAGGTCGAGTTTGGGTTCCGAGTTGGGTCAGTTAAACCTGACCCATGAGGAGAAGCCCAGCACAGCTGCGAAGTTTGGTTCCGGGTTAGGTCGGACCCGGACCCGGTTCTGCAGACAGCCCAGCCCACCCGATTCCAGGTCGGGTCCTGTTCAGTTTGACCCGACCCGTTTGCAACCGGTCCAGCCCGCCAACAGAGCGCTGACGTCAGTCGACGTCAGCAGGTACGGTCAAAGATCAGATTTGGCCGGATCGACGACCAGAATTGTTTTGCAAATTTTGGGGTCATCTGGACTCAGATTCGCGCCCTGTTTTGTTCTGTGAGCTCATTTCAAGGAGATCTACCCGTCTGTGGAAGAAGATTGGCAGTTTGACAGTCAACAGGGACAGTTGGCTAATCGGAGTGCAGAAAATTATTTCTGCGATATCTAAGCCATCCGGAGTCGAATTTTAGATCTGTTTCTTCCAGTGTGCTCGTGGTGACGAGATCTACGAGACAGATAGAGGAGGTTGACTATTTAACAGGCAGAAAACAGGGAGCAATTCAGGAGACACAAATTGGGATACACAATGACTTCAACCAATGAGTATAAGATTGAGATGTTCACTGGGTTGAACAATTTCAGTCTTTGGCAACGGAGGATAAAGGATGTCTTGATTCAGAAGGGTCTGAAGAAGGCTTTAAATGGTAAGTCGAAGAAGCCTGAAAAGATGTCCAGTGTTGATTGGGAGGATTTAGACGAAAGGGCTGTGAGTGCAATTCGTCTTACCCTCCACAATGATGTTCTCTATAACGTCATGGGGATTAACACTACTCTGGAATTATGGCAGAAGTTAGAGAGCCTGTACATGTCTAAGTCCTTGATGAATAAACTGTTTTTGAAGAAACAGTTGTATTCTCTGAAGATGGCAGAAGGATCACGGTTGTTGAAGCATCTCAATGAATTCAATAAGCTTCTGGTACAACTATTGAGCATTGAGGTCAAGCTCGAGGAAAAAGATAAAGCACTGTTGTTTTTGTCTTCATTGCCCAAGTCATACGAGCACTTGGTGACAACGTTGATGTACGGGAAAGATACTTTGAGCATGAATGATGTTACTGCAGCTCTTCTCTCCAGTGAGATTATGAAAGGTGACAGTGAAAAATCTAATGGAGAAAGCATTAATGTTGCATCTGGTTCAAACCGGAGAAGGGGGAGATCTAGATCGAGGAATAAAGGATTAGGAGATCAGAATCGCTCGAAGTCGAAGGGCAAAGGCAAAGTCATCACCTGCTATTACTGTGATAAAGAAGGCCATATCAAGAAACATTATGCAAAGTGGAAAAAGGACTTAGAAAAAGAAGCAGAATCTGATTCCGATAGTGTGAGTGTGACAGAAAGTTCAGATGACTGCGAGACTGTATGTTTGGTAGAATCTGCTTCGGTCATCAAAGGTATGGCTCACACTGAAAGTTCCTGGATTTTAGATTTTGGATGTAATTGTCATATGTGCTATAGTAGAGATCTGTTTGACACCTATACATCTTGTGAGGGTAAATTTGTTTTCATAGCAAACAATGCGGAATGCAATGCATTGGAGTTGGAACAGTGAAAGTCAAGATGTTTGATGGGATGATACGGACTTTGACGAATGTCCTGCATGTTCCGGATTTACGAAGAAATGTTATTTCTTTGGGGGCCTTAGACTCCAAGGGCTGCAAGTGTATTGTAGCAGGTGGAGTTATGGAGGTGGTCAACAGAGCAATGGTCGTCATGAAGGGTGACTTGGTCAACGGTCTCTACAGGTTAGTAGGAAGTACAATTACAGGTGGAGCAGTTGTAAGGAAAAAGAAAAAGTCAGTTGAGGTGGAGTTAGGTGGAAAATTGGAAGATGGTGCAATAGACATTTCCAAGAAGACCATTAACAGAGAACCAAAACTGTAGGAACACCAGGTTAAAGGCAAAGTGCAGCATATCCTCAATACTGCGGGCCCAAAGAAAAGTGTAGTTGAAAGGAGGGTTACTTTTGCTTTACCAGATGAAGGTGAGAAGTCATCGTGTTGTAAGGATGCTAGCAAGGATGGCAACAGAAGGACTGGATCACTTCGGAAAACTCAGATGGTGTTTGGCAAGTCGATGAAGGAGAAGTTCAAGCCACGCTTGGACTTGATCATCACACCACATTGATAAGAATGTGGGTGCGCCCCTAGCTAAGGGGATGCAGGAACCGCGCTCGATCGTAGCGGGTGCGGAGCCGTACCTTTCAGCAAGGTACGTGAGGACGAAGACATTCCCGGGTATCTCAATGTGGCTCTGAGGATTTGCGGAATCCAAGCCAAGGTGGAGATTGTTGGGTTATGTCTTGTATTTCGGTTTAGCCGGATCGGTTGTCTGGGTTAGCCAGAACTGAAGTCCAGGGTTAGGGGTATTTTAGACATTATGTATGGGTTTTCTTGGTGGCCAAGAAAACGGGATCTATATATTGATATGTTGTGAAACCCTAAACTCGAAGGAGGTGAAGTGATTAATTCCGTGGACGTAGGCAAGGTTGCCAAACCACGTAATCACCTGTGTGTCATCTTCTTCATGGTTGCTTGATTGTGCGCTTGATTGTGTGTGTGCCGTGGTTAATCGTAGATCTTGGGCTCTATTTCCCTACAGGACGTTCGGCCTTCGATTCCTTATAGAAATAATCAAACTATTTCTTGGGTGCAAAACCGTTCTTCTCCTTACAGTCATTTCCTCCATCATTCGCCTTTCTTTTGCAATGGCTTGACTGTTTCGATGGAGTTATTGATGCCGAGTCATCCTTATTTGTTTGATGCTCCTTCCACTTCTCAGCTCAAGTCAACTGGACTTGGAGAGTATTGGCTGGTGACAGTAGCGGTTGGATCAGGGATGTACATAACCCCGGGGTTGGTTTAACCCGTCTGGCAGTTAGTTATTTTGGACAGATGCAGTGTTGAAAGACTGCAAAGATATTCTTCGAGTGGCCGATGTGTATGAGGCCATTCTTGTAACGAGAGATAGGGTGAATAATCTCAATAAAGGAATATGCAAGGCAACTAGTACTTTCATAACCCCAAATGCAAAGTTGGGCTTTGCTTTGCCAGAATTTGAAGACATCTTTGGGCTGTTAGTCTTGGGCGATCATTATAAGGAGGAAATTCCTTCTCGCCATTACTTAATTAGTTGCCCTGAAGAATTTTGAGCCGTTTTCTACCAAGTATTTGCTCTTTATGATTTATCCCGAAAAGGAAGTGACAGGGGCCAAGACCGCTTGCTGGGTTGACAATCTCATTGGGGAAAAAGAAGAGAATATAAAGTGTCTTGATGTAAAACGCCCTTTCTTTGACCGTCCCAATGTGTTTTGTCAAAGAGTTGCCAAATAGGGTGCCAAACCTGTTGTGTCTTATGAATCATGCCCTGATTTTCTTATGCAAATAGAGAAGCGTTTTTCCAGTGACATGCTGAGAAGAAAGATAGCTGCCACATATACTACGGAATGGCTATCTAACTTTTTTTCGCTGGAAGTGGAAAGGATGTAAGAACCTATTGAATTTTCCTGCTTCTAGGGTGGCTTTCTAAGCCAGGTAAAGCGTTGGCTCTTGGATTGGCCAGTTATCTTTGTGCCGAGTTGAAGAGTGTAGGTTGTTTGGTGCGCTTGGCTCGACCTTATAACAGAGCTTTTTGAAAGCATCTTCTTTCCGCCTGGTTTGTGTACAATTGTGATGGTTTGCATTGGCTTGGTAATCATAATGATCTTCCTTTTATCGGGATGTTACTTCTGGTTCTGGGGAATGTTTTCCTCTTCAAAAAAGATGCAACATTTGCGAGATCATTGCAATTTTGTCTTCTGTCGCCAGCAATTTACCAATTTGAGAAGGCCTAAGTCAAACTCTATAGCTTCATAGCAAATTGACATTCAGAACACTTCTATTCAACCTCATTCTTTGACCCTTGATGAGAGGAAGTGGTTGGTGTCGATTCGTCCAATCGATTTGGTTTACAGACGAAACAACATTGTACATATCTAGCTGTATGTACTAGCTCACTTCGCCAAACAATTTGGTGTTGGCCAAGTGGGTCCAAACCATAATTGGATTCAGTATCTGGGGTGATTTCCCTAATTATATTAAGAATTTTCTATTTTGTCATACAGTAGTTTCTAATGGGCTAAGACTTTCCTTTTTTCTGAGATAGAGTTCTAGGGGGATAAGGATGTAACGATTATATATATGATATAATCTCTAACCCTAGATAGAGGGGCTGAAAGTGGCTAAGATTCTAAGGCTGTGGTTTCACAAATTAAAAGTGAATCTAGTAGAAATTGGTTTCTCGTGGACATAGGCATCCTGGCCGAACCACGTAAATCGCTTGTCTTCTTGTGTGGTGATTGTTGATCTTGGTTGCTTCTACACACACGCGCACAACAAGTGGTATCAGAGCATCGAAGTTGTGCGTGGAAGATCAACGGGAAGAGGAGAGATCAATGTTAATCTCTACCGGGCCACACACTTTGAGGATCTCTGTTTCCGGAAATAAAGAAATCGGAACCGGAAGAAGAAGACAAAGGTGGGTTCAATTCCATCGGAGAAGATCGCCGGATCTATCTTGAGGAAGGAAGGTCTTTTTTTTGTTTCTTTTTCCTTTCCTTAGTTGCCGGTTCTGAGGAAGAAGACCAAAGAAGAAAAAAAAACTGCAACTGACCGTCCGTCATTCTCCCTGTCGCCACCGTTATCAACCGCCATTTGTCACCGCAGCTGCGTGCCATCGTTGGTCGCCGAACCAGCCAAGCTGTCGCCGAGGAAGCAAACGGCCACCTGGTTACAGACAGAAGCATCTGCAGATTCGTCGAGAGGTTGAAGACGTCGGGTTTCTGGTTGGGTCAATTCAGACCTGACCCGTCTTGGAGAATAAGCCCAGGTCATCAGGTTCTGGGTTTTGGTTTCAGGTTGGTTCCGACCCAACCCATGGTGACAAGCCCGGTAAAACAGTTCAGGTTCAGTCTCGGGTTAGGCGGGTTGACCTGCCTGTTTGAAGCAGAGCCCAACAGCACAGGTTTGCAGTTCAATTCGAGTTAACCTGAACCCGTCTGTCAGCAATCAGTCTAGCCCGTCATGAGCTGACGATGTCAGCAGGCTGACGTCAGCCCACGTCAACAGCTACGGTCAAAAGCCAGAGTTGACCATATTGACTGCAGAATTTTGTTTCTGCGATATCTTGATCATCCGACATCCAATCAGAGATCCGTTTGCGCCTACAGACTCATTTCGAGCAAATCTACGTGATTGTGGAAGAAGATTGGCTGTTTGACGGTCAACAAGGAGTTTGACCAAATTAGAAGAGCAGAAAACAATTTTTACGATATCGGAGCCATCCGGAGTTCGATTTTAGATCCGTTTCTTCCAGCGTGCTCGTGTTGACGAGATCTATAGCTTGGTGGAGGAGTTGAGGTTAGTGTTAGTTGATTGTTTTTCCTTGTTGCTTAATTTAATTAAGATGGAGAACAATACTATCAATACTACTATGGTAAAGCTCAACCATTCCAATTGGTTGATCTGGAAACCGAAGATGGAGGACATTCTTTATTGTAAAGGCCTTCATGATCTCGTTGAAGCGGATAGTGCCCGACCAAAAGATATGCAAGATGCTAAATGGAACAAGTTGCATAAAAAAGTAATTGGTTACATTAGACAGTGGGTTGCTAATAGTATATTTCACCATGTGTCTAATGATACCAATGCGAATACCCTTTGGAAAAAGCTAGAAACAATATATGATAAAAAGACTATAGTGAATAAAACTTTTTTTATTAGAAAGCTTGTGAACATGAAATTCAAAGATGATGGTCAAATCAAAGATCACATTAATGAGTTCTAAAGTTTGGTAAATTAGTTAGCCACTGTGAAGATGGCCCTTGATGATAAGATACAAGCTTTGCTGTTTCTGAGTTATTTGCCGGATACATGGGAGATATTGGTTGTTTCCTTGAGCAACTCTACTCCAGATGGTATGCTATCTATGAGTCAGGTTACTAGTAGTCTACAGAATGAAGAAACTAGAAGGAAATCTGTAGGGACAAATAATGCACAGGCCTTTGTTACTAAGAACAGGGGGATGAGTAAAAGTAGAGGTCCAAAGGGGGGTCGTGGCAAGTCTAGAGGTGAATCATAGGCCAAGTCTAGCAGTGAATCACAGAGTAAGAAAAAGTCTGTAAAATGCTTTTTCTGTAGCAAGATGGGCACATCAGGAAAAATTGCTTTGCCATGAAGGAACAGAAAGGATCAACAATAAGAAGAAGAATGACAATGATAACACTACAGCTACTTTGGAACAGGAAGTAGTGGTACTCGCCGGCGATGATAATAAGTGTTTGAGTGTTACAAATGGTCAGGTTGAGTAGGTTGTTGGCACAGCAGCATCCTACCATGCTACTGTTTGTAGGAAGACGTTCACGACGTACAAAACAGGCGACTTTGGTACTGTGAAGATGGGTAACACGAGTCATTAAGAGATTGTTGGTATCGGTGATGTCTACATTAAAACCGATATTGGTTGCAAAATGACGCTGAAAGATGTACGACATGTTCATGATCTATGGTTGAATCTGATTTTCGGGACTGCATCGAATCGTGTAGGTTATGAGAATTACTTCGGAAATGGCAGATAGAAGCTCACTAGAGGGTCTCTTGTTATTGCGAGAGGAAAAGCGGATAATACGCTTTATAAAACACAAGTAAAGTTGTGCAAAGATGTGTTGAATACAATTCAAGACAATTCCTTTCTGAATCTGTGTCATAAGAGGCTTGGTCATATGAGTGAGAAAGGCCTGCAGCTGTTGGTAAAGAATGATTTAATTCCTTACTCCAAAGGTATATCCCTTGACCTTTATGATTATTGTTTGTATGGTAAACAGCATAGGGTTGCCTTCTCTTTGACATCAAAATTGAAATCAAATGTGTCGGATTTGGTATATTTTGATGTTTGTGGTCCCATGGAGGTAGAATCATTGGGTGGCAATAAGTTCTTTGTCACGTTCATCGATGATGCATCTAGGAAAGTCTGGGTTTATTTGTTGAAATCAAAAGATCAAGTGTTTCAGAGTTTTCAACAGTTTTATGTCAAGATTGAAAGAGAAACAGGTAAACTCTTGAAGTGTCTCCGCACAGATAATGGGGGTGAGTAGACATCCAACTAGTTCAAAAGCTATTGCTTGAAGCATGGCATTTGACATGAAAAGATAGTTCCTGGTACTCCACAGCACAATGGTGTGGCAGAGAGAATAAACCGCACTACTCTTGAGAAGATGAGATGCATAATAAGATTAGCATGGTTGCCTAAGTCGTTCTAGGGTGAAGCCGTACTGACTGCCGTTTATCTGATTAATAGATCTTTCTCAGTTCCTTTGAATTATAATCTTCCAGAGAGAAGATGGACAGGTAAAAATGTTTCCTATTCACATTTGAAAGTGTTTGGGTGTAAGGCATTTGTACATGTACCAAAGGAGCAGTGTTCCAAGTTGGACAATAAGGCAGTGAGTTGCATCTTTCTTACGTATGGTGGAGATGAGTTTGGCTACAGGTTATGGGATCCAGAAAAGAGGAAGATTATCAAAAGTAAGGATGTGGTTTTCCATGAAGACTAGTTCTTTGGAGATGTTGATAAGGTTGATAAGTCTTCTGAGATAGTTGATGGAGTGGTTGACCTCACACCGACTCCTTCGCTGGTGCAGACTATAGGTGGAGAAGGTGGACAAAACAATCCGGATCGTGATGAGGCATAGGGGTTGCCAAATAATAAAGGTGTTGAGCAGGGGGAGCTGTAATCTCCTCAGTTGGAAACCACGGAACCTTAAGTTAGGAGGTCTACACGAGAGCGTCAACCATCAACTAGGTATCCTGCATCCGAATATGTTTTGCTTACTGATGAGGGGGAGCCAGAGAGCTTTCGAGAAGCAATGACTCATGCTGATAAAGATGAGTGGATAAAGGCTATGCAGGATGAGATGAGTTCTTTAAAGAAGAACAAGACATATGAGCTAATGCAACTTCCTAAAGATAGGAATGTTCTAAAAAACAAATAGGTGTTCAAGTTAAAAAAGGATGAGAATGGAAAACTGGTGAAGCACAAAGCACGGTTAGTGGTAAAAGGCTTCACACAGATGAAAGGCATCGACTTCAGTGATGTTTTCTCTCCTGTTATGAAAACGACTTCTGTTAGAGTCATTTTGGGTCTAGCCGCCAGCATGGACCTTGAGCTTGAATAGATGGACATGGAGACCGCATTTCTTCATAGTGACTTGAAAAAAGATACCTACATGACTTAGCCAGAGGGGTTTAAGGTAGAAGGAAAAGAACAGATGGTTTACAAGTTGAAAAAGAGTTTCTACGGGCTTGAATAGATGGACATGAAGACCGTATTTCTTCATGATGACTTAAAAGAAGATATCTACATGACTCAGCTAGAGGGGTTTAAGGTAGAAGGAAAAGAACAGATGGTTTACAAGTTGAAAAAAAGTCTCTACGGGCTGAAGCAAGTACCGAGACAGTGGTACAAGAAGTTTGATTCATTCATATTGAGTCATGGGTACCGGAGGACAGCTGCAGATCATTGTGTCTATGTTCATCGATTTATCGATGGCAGGTTCATCATCCTTCTTTTATATGTAGATGATATGCTGATAGTTGGACAGGATAGCAAATTGATTAGCAGGTTGAAAGAGGAAATGTCAAAGTCGTTTGACATGAAGGACTTGGGTCCCGCACGAACAATATTGGGCATGCAAATATGTCGTGATAGGAAGTCCAAGCAGCTGTGGTTGTCACAGAAGAAATATGTTGAACGAGTACTCGAGCGGTTCAACATGAAGAATGCTAAGCCAATTAACATACCTCTAGCCAGTCGCTTCAAACTAAGCAAGCATTTGTGTCCTACTACAGATGATGAAAATGAATGAATGGCATGTGTTCTTTACTCCTCTGCTGTGAGGAGTCTTATGTATGCCATAGTTTGTACATGACCAGACATTGCTCATGCTGTGAGTTTAGTGAGTCGATTTCTCTTTAACCTTGGAAAAGAGCATTGGGAAGCAGTGAAGTGGACCTTTAGGTATTTGAGAGGTACTTCCAAAGTGTGCTTGTGTTTCAGAGGCTCAAAACCAGTGGTGGAAAGTTATACTGATGCTGATTTTGCAGGTGATTTTGATCGTCGGTTGTCGACTTCTGGTTATTTGTTTGCTTTTATAGGGGGAGCTATCTCTTGGCAATCGAAGTTGCAGAAGTGTACAGTACAGTCTACAACTGAAGCGGAATACATAGCTGCTAATGAAGCATGGAGAGAGATGCTTTGGTTGAAAAGATTCCTTCAAGAACTAGGTTTGAAGTAAGAAGAATATGTAGTCTACTATGATAGTCAGAGTGCTATGGATTTCAGTGAGAATGCTATATATCATGGTTGTATGAAGCACGTTGATATCAAGTACCATTGGATTCGTGAGGTGATCGAGAAAAACTTCATGAAGCTGGAAAAGATTCACTCAAACAAGAATCCCTCGGACATGATGACAAAGGTTGTGTCTAAGGGAGAGCTGGAGATGTGTTCAGAGTTGGCAGGGCTGAACTCCCAATAAAGGGTTCAGGGCATCTTCCCCATTGTCTGAAGGGGGAAATTGTTGGCTAAGTGGGT
Organism: Sextonia rubra; assembly: GCA_037013555.1. Taxonomy (NCBI): domain Eukaryota; kingdom Viridiplantae; phylum Streptophyta; class Magnoliopsida; order Laurales; family Lauraceae; genus Sextonia; species Sextonia rubra. The sequence continues at coordinate 76,879,213 of JASUAD010000001.1, forward strand.
CCAGACCATAATTGGGTTCAGTATTTGGGGTGATTTCCCTAATGATATTAGGAATTTCCTGTTTTTTCATATAGTAGTTTCTAATGGGTTAGGACTTTCCTTTTTTCTGAGATAGAGTTCTTGGGGAATAAAGATGTAATAATTATATATATAATGTAATTTGTAACCCTGGATAGAGGGGCTGAAAGTGGCTTAGATTTCAAGGTTGTAGTTTCATAGATTGGAAGTGAATCTAGTGGAAATTAGTTTTCCGTGGACGTAGGCATCCTGACCGAACCACGTAAATCGCTTGTCTTCTTGTTTGGTGACTATTGATCTTGGTTGCTTCTACACACGCGCGCACAACATTTGGTTACTCTTAAGGGATATGTGGTTATCCCAGTTCAGTAAGGGGAGTTATTGATGAAGAAACCCTACTTGATGCTAAGAACGCCGGGAATATCTTTTCTACCACTAACACTAAGTCTCGCTTTCCTTTCCCGAAGCTCATGAGTACCCACTTTTCATCTGGTTTTGCCAGATGGTATGTAGAGAGCTATACATCCTCTCATGGTGCATACCTCAGGAGAAGTGCATCAAATTGTTCACCACAGCTAAAGAAAAAGGCCGCATGAATAAGAATGAACTTGCCAAGAATGTGCAGGAACCGGCAGGCTTGTAAATAAACTGCCATGTTGAAGGTTCTGGCATTGTCACTCCAGGTCTGAAGGAAGGTGTAGGTGGGCAATCATCTATTGTTATTGCTCTTACCCTTGTTATTGTTAGTGCTTCGTCCTCTGTGGTGTCCAAGTAGAGTGCCATCCCTACCAGGAAGAGGAGTACAGAACGACAAGCAGTGCGATGCCTACCCTTTGTTCTTTCCGCCCTCAATGAAGAAGACGAAGGAGAAGTTCCTGAGGAGCCCTTGATCCGGAGGACTTGACGTGGAACGACACACAGAGGAAAAGGAGGTGCATCTTCATCATGTGTGCTTACGGGTTCTCCTGTTGTTTCTTTGTCCGGGTGGTGTGATAGTTAAGTTTCAGCTGTTTCTTCTTTAACTACCCGCGTGATTTATGAGCCAGTCACGTCTATGGCTTCTTGGCCCATTGTGAGTGACGAAGAAGCCGTATCCACCATGTTCATTAGGGTGGCGATCGCTTCAAATGTGAAAATCGAGGGAATTGCACTCACTCTGAGAATTGTGAGAAGTGTTGAAGTTGGAGTGTCCTTTTAAACAATTGAATTCCTCATTGATTACCTGGCGGCTATCTCCAACTGATCCACATCCTTATTTTCTTTTCTTTTCTTTAGTAAAATGGTCTTGTCATGCCATTGAGGGCTAGTTTGGCTCAAGAGTTGGTCGTGGGAAGTCTTCAGCAACCATCACTATATTTGGATTTGAGGGTTCTTTTGGCCTATTTATTTTTCAAGCATACCCTCTCCCTAACCTTCGATTATTGTGGTTTCTTCTTCTCCTACACTCAAATCTACCATAATGGTGATCCCAAGTGCCAATATCTCCTTGGAGTCTTTGTTGGATCCCTCCTCTTCTCCTGGTAGGAGAGCCGCAACCAGAATTTCAGCGGCAATTCTCACGGAGTCAACCATAGAGCCTACTGTGATGATCGAAGGTCTATCTTTGCTTCTAGTCCTTTACATCGAGGGGTTCACTTTGGTGACCTAGAGGAGATGAAGGAAATAGAGATACTAGTCCGTCAAGACCTTCGAGAAAGAACGGGATTGTTGAGACCAACACTCCCTCCGGCAAGATTGTCTTCACGGAGACTTCAGAGTCCCCTATATCTATTTCTTCATACGAGGGAAGTCCTCGTAGGTTTGGGCGTTCCAATAGGTCTTCTATTATTGGTGGTGAGGCGTTTGGCTCCCGTAAGAGACAAGCTATAAATATAGGTTCCTCGGCTAAAGGCAGAATATCCTGCAGGTACTTTTCTTCAGAGGCGTCTAGGAATCCAGAAGTGGCAGAGAGGATGGCGCTAAAACATATGTTAGGAACTATCATCGACCCCATAGGGAGGGTTGATTTTGCCTCCTTTCTGTCAGCCCAGATTTTTATTTTGGTTTGTCGGATTTGAGCTAGATTGAGAGCGGTTAAATGGGTTGATTAAACACTTTTGGGCCTTGAACTTAAGTTATTGGACCCTTTTAAGCCAAAAAACCTTTTCTGAAATTTTGTAAAACTCACTAAAAAGCAAGATGCCCTTCCTTGTAATTTAAAAAACCCTTTACATAGTGTAATCTAAGGATTTTTCCTAATTCTTCCATCCCTTTCCTTTTCTCTGAAACCAAGCCCTAGTAGTTTTTCAAGGGAACTAAGGTTTGATATTTAGATTTGCTTTTGGCTCAAAACCTAAGCAAGTGGATAACTGTAAATAATGTGTTTTTTTATTGTTTTGTTGAATATCATGCTTTCAGATATGGTTTATTTGATTGGTTTTAATATCTTGATTAAGGTTTAATAATGGAGATTTGATTTTTTATTTTGATTAAAACAAAGAAAATATATATAAGAAATAATAATAATAATAATAATAATAATAAAACTGTGGCGGCAACGTAGGCTCTGCCTGGGTTGGCTGGGCAGCAAGCCTGGCCCGACTGGGCTGGGCTAGCTCCCTAGTGGGCCTACGCCACAGCTAGGGCATGTTGCAACTGGGTTGGGCCCATTTTGTTAAAATTATTAATTAGGATTTAATATATTAATTATAATTGGATTAAAATATTGTCTAAGGTTTATTGATGACTTGATTAGAATTAATTAATTCTTAATTAGGTTTGATTAGAATTTTAATTAGGTTTGTTTAACTATGATTGGGGTTTAATTACTTGTGATTAATATTTTATTTAGTTTGATTAAAATTTAATTAAGATGTAATCGGGGGTGATTAAATCTTAATTAGAATGTATTTGGAATTCTAATTTGGATTTTAATTTGAGTTTAGATTTCGAATTGGAATTTGGGATTTGGATATTTTGTTTTATATAAAATAATAAGGTATTTTTATTCAAAACAATGATAATTAAGGACTTAATTGTTCCCTCCCCTTTTGATTATAATGTGATTAAGTTTGGATTTGGAATTTGGATACCTTTATACCCAATTTGTAAAACACAGCAACTATATATAATTGGATTAGATGGATCCCTTTCTCTCTAGAAAAGCTGGTTGAAGGTTCATATGAGAATTAGATTGAATTTAGAATAAGAATGTGAGATTCGGGATGCACCACATGATAAACACTGAAAGTAGGATATTGGCATTGTGGACTTTCATTTCCATTGTGAAAGAGGGTTGGTTCTAATGTGCATATTTAACTAACTATGAGCATTAGGTGGATTAATATTTACCCTCAAAGAACTTGAATTAAAACACAATCATGATACACTTTTAAAGTAAGTAATCTAATACTTAAATTGATATTTGGTTGGATATTATGAATTAAGGATTTCATAGCATGGTTCATGGTGCATCAATAGACATATGTATTTACATATATATGTTTATATATATTTGACCGACTGCAGTTTGGAGGTGGACGTACGCCATCGGGTCAGTGTGTACTATGGAATATAGCACACAGCTACGCCATTTATTATATTTGGTGGAAATACCCATTTTTATATATTTGTCTGTGGGAATACCCATTTTTGTATATCTATCTGCAGGAATACCCATTTTTGTCTATTATATCTACGGGAGTATCCGTTTTTGGTATATTGTATCTACGGGGATACCCATTTTTATGCATTCATGCCATTGGGTTTGCATTCAGTATATTTTGGGCAGAATATGAAATATGTTTTAATTCAATTAATTAACATATTTACTTACAATTTACCTTCTTACCAAATTACGTCAATCTGACCCAATACTTTTGGTGTTTAGATTCCGTTACTAGTGCTGAACCGGAAGGTTAAGCGATGTAGGAGATTCCGCTAGATGATAAAGCTATTGAGTGACCTCGTCGTAGTGGTTCTAGTGTGGTGCTGAGACCGAACATCAGATTATGTAATAAGGCCATGTTTGGGCCATTAGTTTATTCATTAAACCTATTTGTCTTAGAATTACAACTTTAATTATTATGCTTTAAAGCACTTAACCTTAATTTTATTATTATTGAGATTTGTTATATGGTTGACCTCAAAGAAAATGCCAGATGAATGGAGAAGAAGCATTGTAGTACCTATATATAAGAATAAGGAAAATATACAAAATTGTACCAACTATTAAGGGATTAAACTTATGAGTCACACTATGAAGTTATGGGAGAGAATAATGGAGCAAAGATTGAGACGGAAGATCAATATCGCTGAAAATCAATTTGATTTTATACTGGGGAGGTCAACTATGAAAGCTATCTTTTCACTTAGGCAATTCATGGAAAAATATCAAGTAAAAAGGAAAAATCTATACATAGTCTTTATCGATTTAGAAAAAGCCTATGATAGGGTACCGAGAGATTTAATTTAGTTGAGTTTGGAGAAAAGGAATGTCCCTAATGTTTACATTCAAAATTTTAAGGATATATATGAAGGAGCAGTAACAAATGTGAGAATCACATGTAGAGAAACAGGTAAATTCTCCATGACTATAGGTTTGCATTAGGGATCAGCCTTAATCCCTTATCTCTTTGCATTAATTATGGATGAGTTAACTGTGCATATTCAAAAAGAAGTAACATGGTGTATGTTGTTTGCAAATGATATAGTATTATTGGATAAATCAAGAGATGGTGTAAATATAAAACTCAAGAGATGGCGGAGGGCATTAGAATCTAAAGGCTTTAAAATAAGTTGTACAAAGACAGAATATATGGAGTGCAATTTCAATGGACATATACAAAGTTTTGAAACCACTGTCAAAATTGAAACCCATGAGATACCATGTGGAGATTCTTTTCAGTACCTAGGCTCGATGATAAGTAAGGATGGGGAGATTGATGAAGATGTAGAGCATAGAATAAAAGCTGGATGGCTGAAGTGGAGATTAGCTTCTGGAGTGCTTTGTGATAGATGAATGCCAACAAAATTAAAAGGCAAATTTTATAAGACGGTGGTTAGACAAGCTATGACATATGGAGCAGAATCTTGACCAATTAAGAAGACATATATACAGAAGATGGATATAGTGGAGATGAGAATGCTTAGGTGGATGTGTGGTAAAACTAAGAAAGATAAAATTAGAAATGATCACTTTCGAGAGCATTTAGGGGCAGCACCAATAGAGGATAAGATTAGAAAAATCTGTTTAAGATAATTTAGACATGTTAAACATAGGCCAGTAATGGCACCACTGAGAAAAAGTTTAGCTATACAGGTGGATGGCCCATTAAGATGTAGGGGTAAGCCAAAGAAAACATTGATGTAGGTCATTGAATCCAATTTGAAGAAGTTTAACTTATCTAAAAATTTGGCTCAAAATAGAACGGAATGGAGAAACAGAATTCATGTAGCCGATCCCAACATGGTTGGGATAAGGCTTTGATGATGATGATTTGTTATATGGTTGGTATATGATACTCAACTGTGCAGATTATGAATTTCAATTCCGCGTGTGATTATGGTTTCTTGTTCACCAAGCATAACCTCATGAAGAACTTTGATCCACCCGGAATTGAGACCCGTATTGTTTATGTAAAAAAAATTTTAATTAGTCTGAATTCTCATACCCCTAGAACCGAGTTTGGATCCGACTCAGCTTTGGGGGTGTGACACTTTCAATATTGCTGTAGTGTGGTGGATAAGGTCTTTAAGTCCGAGTGGGGCTTTGACATCAACCCTTTAATGGCTCTTTTAGAGGAGATTTTTGACTTGATAGATGAATGGGATGTTGAAGCCAACCAAATTCCTCACAATATTTACTAGCATGAGTTTCTAGATCGCTTAGCTTCTTTGTAGGCGGATATTACTGAACTAAGGAGGAAAGGTCGAGAATCCCTAGCCTCCTAAGAGCATATCAATGCCAAGTTACTGCAATGCCGAGTTGGACTAACTGAAATAGCTAATTGGCAAAGTGAAGAGCTTGATATTAAAGCATGAGAATAACTCTAGGAAGCATATTGAAGATGCTATGACCTTTGAAGCTGAGGCGATAGCTCAGTAGACAGCCAAGTTAGTGTTGCTTGGCGAAGCTGAGCAGGCATTGGGGATGAGCGCATCCAAGGTAAACCCCAAGGTGGTGGTGCATATGTACATCAACCTTAGGCTGGCCACGTATTCTTCTCGGGTGAAAGAGTTAGCCTCCAAGATCTAAGAATTTCTTTAATAGGTTAGGAAGTAGTTTTTTTTTTTTTTTTGTACATGCATACTCCTCTTTTTTTTTTCTTTGTTTCTTTTTTTTTTTTTGGTGCATGTACAAATATCTTTTTTTTTTAAGAAGAAGAAGTACAAAGGAAACTTACTTTTTGACTTTGTCTTGTTAAATGGACTGTCAAATGGGCTTTATCTGGTGCCTCATTGTTTATCGACTTTCTCTAGGGTTCATGGATGAATATTCTTTTGTTGTTGGGCATTAACTGGCATCATACTTCAGTCTCCTTCCATTATGAGAACCGCATATGCTCCACTGTGATAAACCTTGTCAATTACATCGGGTCCTTCCCATTTAAGCTCAAATTTCCCCTTGGATTAATGTGTGGCCGTTATAGGTCTCTGGACAGCAAGGACCAAATGACCATTCTTAAAAGCCCACCTTCTAACCTTTTTGTTAAACGCACTGGCCATCTGAGCTTGGTATAGCTCAACGCTCTATTTGGCTGCAATCTCTTTCATCCAAACATTCCAATTTATGAAGTTAGAGTCTAATGTTCTCCTCTTCAATGAGTTTTCTGACATAGTTACCTAGAAGGACGGGATTTGAACTTCTAAAGGTATGGCTAATTCACACCCGTAGACTACTGAATAGGGTGCAGACTTGGTTGGTCCCCGAATTGTAGTATGGTATACCCATAATGCTTTAAGAAGTTTGGCACTCAAGGTTCTTTTGTTTCTAGAGACTATCTTTTTCTATATTTTGTAGATAGTCATATTAAAAGCTTATGTAAGTCCATTTTCTATAGGCTTGTATGCCATAAATGGATAGCACATAATCCCATATTTGTTGCAGAAACGATAAAACTTATCATTGTTGAATTGGGGCCCATTGTCATAATACAGACGTTTAGGTACCCCAAATCTATAGATGATATGAGTGAAGGAAATCCATTACAATTTTAGTTTTTACCTCTACCAGAGGAACTGCCTCTGACCATTTAGAAAAGTAGTTGGTGGTTACTAGGATGAAGCAATGATCGCTTTCGGACAGTGGATGGATCTTGCCAATTAGATCCATGGCCCACGCTTCAAATAGCCAAGAGAATGCAGTGGAGTGTAGATAATCGAATGGTTGATGTATGTAGTCCCTGTGTATTTGGCACTCTTTACATCTTCTAGCAAAATCGATTGAATTGGAGAGCATCGAGGGCCAATAGTAGCCCATTCTTCATATCTAGTTGTGGAGCTTGGGTCCAGCCTGATGTTCTTCACATATGCCCTAAAGTACTTCCCTTAACGTCATCTATGCTTCCTCTTGAGACAGTCCATCATATGATTTTCAATACAGAGTATTGGAGTCCAAGTCATAATGAAACTTCAGCACTCTTCTTTATATACTAGTTCGACCTTTAAAATCTTCAGGTAACATTCCATGTAAGAAGTAGTTGATGAGGGGATCGTTGCAGTCTAACTTCAACTCTTTAAAAGAAGAGATCTGTTCCATATTACATGAAAGCAATCATTAGTTTCCTCAGGCATTTCTGGGAGTGAAGTAAGACTCCTTTCTATTACTTCTACCCCAAGCTTGTCATTTTTGCTTACAGTCATTGAAGTAGCTAGTTCGGCAAGAACATCTGCCTTAGTATTCTAGTGCCTTCTATGTGGTAGAAAGCAATAGCTTTGAATTGTTTTTGTAATTGTTTAGCTCTTTTGTAGGGAGTAATCTGGGCATCTTTACTTCATACAGTAGATTCATTTTTTGAATCACAAGTTGGGAATCTCCATACACCCGAGGGTGGTTATGCCTGCTTCTAAAGCTAACTCGAGTCTCATAATCAAAGTTCTATGTTCTACTTCATTATTTGAGTAGTGTTCTTCCAATGAAAAGGAATGAGGGATGTAGATCCTTTTTGGGCTACATAAGATGATTCCTACTCCCGCAACTTTCTCTCCCGTTTCATTAGTTCTTGATACTCTATCAAAGAACATTACCCAGTGCTATTCATGATCAATAATAGGGGGTTTTGAGCCCTCTACTAAGAATACAAACTTATCAAGGTAGCCACAATTGAGTTCTAAATCCGCGGGCAAGGAATGTTCCACCAGGAAGTTAGCAAAGGCCTGCCTTTTGCTGCTTTGTCTGGAATGTATCTAATATCAAATTGAGATAGTATAATAGACCACTTTGCTAAGCGATCTCCTAATTCTCCCATATCAATCAAGAGAATTTTGAGGGGATTGACTGAGAGATCAGATATATTGTAATGGTGAGCAAGTAATGTCTCAATTTTTGCACAACAAACTTCAAAGCCAGACATTCTTTTTCTACTGGCTTGTATCTGACTTTTGCCCCCTACCATCATTCTAGATAGGTAATATTAATGCAACTTCTTTTCCTTCATCATTTTTTTGGGCAAGTAATGGCCTAGAGAATGATATAGAGCTCTTGTATAAACGATGAACACCCTACCTTTTATTGGCATGGCCAGCACTGGAGGAGCTGTGAGGTATCTTTTGATGTTTTGGAAAGCCTCGTCACATTTCTCATCCCAAATGAGGTCAACGCCTTTTTTGTGAGCTTTCTAAAAGGTTGACACTTCTCAAAGAGATTGGCAATGAACCTCTTGATGTAAGCCAGCCTCCCATATAACCCTCGTAGTTCTCTAAGGGTTCGAGGTGATTTCATCTCCAAAATGGCTTTGACTTTTTTTACACGATCAAATTCCATTTTCCATTGCATACAATGAACCCAAGAAATATCCCCAAGGACACCCTAAGGAGCATTTCAGCGAGTTCAAATGAAACTTGAATTTCCGCAGGCAGTTGAACACCTCTTGGAGATCTGTCAAGTGTTTGTGCTACTTTACACTTTTGATTGCTAGGTCATCTACAATACACTATATAGTCTTATATTGAACGTCATTAAATATTTTCATCATTACCTGTTGATATGTGGCCCCTACATTCTTGAGACCAAAGGGCATGACAGTACAGCAATAAACACCAAAAGGTGTTCTAAAAAAGGTATTCCTTTTGTCTCCTGTGTGCATCTTGATTTGACTGTACCTAAAGAAGCCATCTAGGAATGACATTCATCCAAATCCAGCATTATTGTCAATAATGAGCCCTAGGATAGGCAAAGGGAAGTCATCTTTTGGACAAGCTTCATTCAGGTCTTTGAAATCAATGAAAACCCTAATCTGCCCATTTTTCTTAGTGAACGACACAATGTTTACCAACCAATCGGTGTGTCGTTCTTCACAAATGAACCTAACATTTCTGAGCTTATGAATTTCCTTTTCAGTTTTGCTCATGGTGTTTGTCTTAGTCTGCCTTGGAGTTTTTTTAATAGGCTTTGCATCAAGTCAAATATTCAACCTATGCACTATTATATTAGGATCTAGTCTAGGCATTTTTGCATAAGTCCAAGCAAAGCAATCCATGTATTGACGCAAGAACATGATATACTCAAGTTTTTTCCCCTTTATAAGTGAACTTACAAAGGTGGGCCGAGGATAGGCATCAATGCCAAGGTTAACTTCTTCGACCTGGTAGCAATAGGAGGGTTAAGATATAGTGTTTCCACAGTATTTTTGAAAGTTTCCAACTCTACGAATCCCTCAGATATATCATCTATAGGTTTAAACCATGGCCTGATTCTTTTCTTAGAATTTGGTTTTTTAGGCTTTGCGGGTTCTATTCAATGAGCAAGGTAATCCTAAAGAACAGGTGTTACCGTACACTTGTAGTCTTCTTCGTCGCATGAGTCCATTTCATGTGAAGAGATTGTGCTTGCATTGTCATCCTCCTGATAGAAACAATTTTCATCCACTAAATGATTAAGTGCTACGATTGTGTAGGATTCATTAGAATCATACTCCTCCATGAAATGGACAATCCATGCCCTAAAATTTATTCCGAAAGGCCTTTGGACTTCGCTCACTAGGCCATGCCCAGGACCATATCTTTGGGATGGCATCCTATGCATCTGTTCAAAGTCTTCCTTCAACCATCTAGCCATTTAGAAGGCCAGGTCTGACTCCTAGACTTGTGGGTCGCCTGAAGTCATAGCCCATTATTGACCATAAAAAATCACAAACATTACAAATGTTGAGTAAAGACATTATAAGCAAATTCCAAGCAAGGGCGCATAAACCCTAGAGTTGTGGAACACTGGGTCAAGCACTGCATCCAAATAATCAAAGTTGATACAACCCACTCAAAGGATTTTAGATGAGCTCAAAGTGAAACAGCTCAAATTTCAAAGTTATTAGACTTCTTTTGGTTACTCAACTTAGCAACCACCAAATTTAAGATTCATTGACTCAAAACCATGGCGTCATTGCACACATTCAAGTTCCTGCATTACAAAAGTGGTTGGAAATTATATGGAAACTCCAAAACATGCTTAGGAATGATGCTACAAAGTTTCAAGGCATTTGGACCCAAATGAAGTTCAAATGGCTTGTCTTTTAAGCTCTTTCGGGTCATTGTGCAAAGTGACACCTCCTAAGGACCAAATCGACTAAAACTTCTGGAGAAACTTCAAGTCATATTCAGGAGTGACTTTGCAAACTTTCAACTCAATTCGATGTTATTTGACTCAAATACAACTACATATCAACATTGGGTCAGTGGCTCCCAAATCTTAAGGTCACTGACCAAAGTCCACTTTCCAGTGGCCAAAGTTGATGAGTTTTGGATGCAAAGCTCAAGTCATGTTCAGACAAGACTCTTCAAATTTTCAAGTCAAGGGAATTTCGTTTGACCCTACTTCAGCTATATATCAGCCTAGGAGTCAGTGACCCCTAAACTTGAGGTCATTAACCAAAGTCCTGCTTCTAAGATGTCAAAGTTGATAAAATTTGGATGAGAGATTCAAAATGTGTTCATGATTAACTCTTCAAAGTCTTAAAGTAGTTGAATATCATTTGGGTGGAAAACCAACTAACTGCCTATGATACAAGGGGACACTAACCAAGACCATGCAACTATGGGTTCACTAATTAAAATCTTACTTCCACAAGGCCAAATTATATGAAATTTGGATTAAGCCTTCAAAATATTCCTAATGTTAACTTCTCCTAGTTTCAAGACCATTAGAGGTCATTTGGACTGCGAATAGCCAAAGCAAGGGCTCACTTTTATAAAAAGTCAAAGAAAGGGTTAACCAACCTCTAGATGTCAAAAAATGATGAAATTTCTTTAGCATGCTCAAAATAATTCTTGGATACTTCCCTCCAAGTTTCATGAAGTTCAGACATCGCTTGAGCCATAAACTGATGGAAACGGGTCATGTGTGTAAAAAATCCATAAATGGCCTATCAGTGACCAGGCCCCACGGTCACCGACACCTGTAAGCAGTTATGCTTTATTTTGAATGGTGACTGCCGGTAACCATTCAAACCTCTCTTGAGGGTTATAAATACACCCTCTGGGCCCTTTGCCTAAAGACTTATGGCTCCCTAGACATTTTGAAGATTTCAACAACACTTTGGAGATATGCAAAATAATCTCTCAAGCACTTGGCACTTTGTAAGCATCCAAACTTCTTTTGTTCTTCTTCCCATCACAAGCTTAAGGTCAGAAATGATTCTAGGGAAGAAAACACAAATTGTTCATGCTAATAAAGACTATGCTTCACGCCATTCGATACAAGGGAAGTTCAACCAATGAAACTATATTTATCATTGTTTCTCCCACTTGAAGCGTGCTTAGTCATTTTAGAAGTTATGATCAAACCCTCTTGGGTTTTATTTTGGTCTTTGAAATCCATAGGACTAGAATGACACAACTTTGGTCATACTTGCTTACACAAAAGCAACCCTGTCAGATTTACACAAAAGCGGTTTGTAAAATTAAAGTGGTGATTATCAAAGATCATAGATGATTTTAAGACTAAATTCGGTACTTTTTGTTGTCATTCATGACTCCCAAAATCCAAAAATACAAGTCTCAACCCCTTGGAAGCACTTCAGAAGAAAAGAAAAAGGAAGAAGTAAACAAGGGGCCAAATTCAGCCACTGCAAGGGGTAAATGACTAGTGCCCATGGTCACTGACCCCCCTTTTTTATTTTTTGCATTTCTTTTTCTCAAAAATATGTATATTCTCCAATTTTGCTTAGTTTGGATCACATCTAAGACTAAAGGGAGGGACTGTGATTTTCTACAACTTATAAATAGTCTACATCCCCAAGGTCATAGCACTAAACCTATGCAAACAAAGAGAATTTAATTATGATTTGTAATTTTATTCTCATTCTTTTATGTGCCTGAATATGTGAATATTGGACTCTAGACATTGCATTCATCATCATTTCACATGCAAAAAAAAGCTTGGCGCTGTCTCTGGGGAATTATTTGTCCTAATTTGTGATCAAATAAGGCCAAATGACATGAAAAAGTGCCAAAAACATGAAAAAGTGAGTAAAATATGCTTAAAAATGTGGTTTTCGGTCAGGGACCAAGTCAGTGACCTGGAGTGGCTTGTGATTGTCCTGTTTGAACTTTAATTGGACTTATTTGACTCCAAAAGCACCGTATGCAAAACCTTTCATGTCTATGAGGAGTCTTGGAAGCATTCATGGGGAGACTTTGCACCTTGAATTGCATGAACTCGTCAACTTAAGTGGAGGAATGTTTTACCTTGAAATGCATGGAGTAAATCATCACCCTCATATAAATTAAATGTTAGAAATTTATAGTAAAAGCATACTTTTATGCATTTGTCTTTCACTGATTTATTTATTAGTAAAATTTGTCTTTTCATCTTTATAAGAATTTATATGGGCAAATGGTTGCATTGTTATTTATTTTGCATGTGTATCTCTTTTATTCTATAAAGTAGACAAGTTGGTATGTAGAGTTTAACTTACACATGGAAGACTTTTTTGTTGGTTCTTATGGAATATAAGCTGTTGTTCACAGTCTAAATGGAGTTGGACACACCATCGGTACGATTGTAACATGAAGTTTTAGCATGCTTGTCTTGGTTACGGGAAATTATATAGTTTCAACTCATTATGCTAGTACGCTTTGTGTTTATTGAGTAGGACCATTTTTGGGTTTATTGTCATTATACTGACTATATAAGATGATTAACATCCAAATAGTTATTATAAGTGCTTGTACCCTCACTGCCGATATAAATAATGGACACATACATTTAGTATTTGGCATTTTGATTTACAAAGGAGTGGAACCTTTTGTGGGTCAATAATATCAATAAATTGGATGATTACACTACAAGTTTGGTGGATATTAGTTTATTGACGGAATCCATATCCCATAATAAAGATTGATGATATCCCCTTGATGCAGCTTCTAAGTTTTGATTATGTCAAACCCTACAGGTGGATTATGTGTCCAACATATCAAATAAGTTAAGTGTAAGATCTGAAGGAATTATAAAGATAGCGATTAAATATAGATGTCAGTAATTATTTAATTAATGGATGTCTGGAATCTTAGCGTGGGAAGATTAATAATCATTTAATAATAAGAAGCTCGAAATATTATTTTGAGGATAAGGATATGAGTGTAATTATAATTCTTTAGTGGACTGAATTGTAATTTATGGAACTAGGATTCTAATTTGAGTCAAATTAGGGTTTACTAGTTCCATAAAAAGCCTATTCCCTATTTCCTTCTTAAGGTCCATATTATAGCTTATAAATATGTACTATTGCTCTCTAGGAAATATAACAAGAAAATTTTCATTTTTTAGTGCAAGGAGAATTCGCAGGAGAGGCCTACACCTCGATACAAGTTCGAGCATATTGGAATATGTAGAATGTTTTGAGATTTTTGGGTTGCTGTAAAACCGAGATCAAATTAGAGAGATCTCGCAGATATGGTTCTTGAATCATCATTATCTAAAGTTATTTCCGTAGTAATATGTATGCAATATCAAGGGATCCTGGTGGCTGCCTTCCAACAATGGTATCAAAGTTAATCTTGATACTATGTATGAATTGAACAAAATATAGTAAGATTATAATTTGCTATAAAAAATATGGAGATTGTGTTTGCTATAACTAACCCTTATTTTGCAGTGAACTATCAAACCTTTGTTTTGCAGCGATTGATTTGGCTATCATGGTCACCATGTATGTGTGTTACATGAATGGATCCCACGAATCAAATTCGTGGTTGCTATTGTACATATTTTTCGATGTTTCACGATGATGTAATTATACTGACATAGCATATGAACTATATTCGTCAGGACGCTTAGGATACAATATAATTTTTCATAGTGAAGTAATTATATTGAGATAGCATGTGAACTACGCTCGTTAGGAGGCTTAAGGTCAATGTAATTTTTTAAAGTAGGAACATAGGTTCTGAAAGCAAAAATTCGATTTCAAAGGCAGAACTTCATGAAAACAATCTAGTTGATCCCCGCTGGGGGATACCCCCGGACCCTCTTTGCGAAGCGCATGTTTTGAAGAAGTAACAATCAAAAAGATAAATGATCCTACTTAACCATGATAGCTCGGACTCATTTGTTAGTTGTCTTTCTTTTTTTGTGCTTGGATGTCTGTTATTATCATAACCTGCTAAATATGATATTAGACTTATTTAATAATGTTTGGAATGGTGAAGTAGTAAAGATAGGGTAACCTAGACATCTTGGTAACCTATTATTGCAAAATTCTAAAATATTCTTAATTAAACTATTTTAAAAGAACCCTCATTATTAAATAACTAAGTGGGAGAGGGAACCTTCATTTCCCACAGTCTCCATCATTGTTTTGTAGGAGATGTAATTAATTTATGTGTTAACCTTGGAGTTTTCCTCCTCATCGTATGAGTTAATTATGAAATCTCCAATACAAACTCTCATATGGACGATTTAGGGTAATTATTAGTATAAATCACTTCTCCATATAACAGGACCGAATACAAAAAAATGGACATTGAATTAAATGATGGTGTACACTTAGCTATAAATAATAGTATGCTCTCTATCTAAGTCATTGTTATAATTTATAGCACCAAAATCATGGCAGCTATTTGGTTTTACTTGGCATGGTTTGTTGCCTTGATAATAAAACTAATTGGTTGTATCCTATCTGAACAAAATAAGTATGGTAGAAGTCTTCACATCAAGGCATGCTATGCATTAGTGTTTTAGATTGCTATTGGATTCTTTTATTAATTGGCAAAGGGAGCCATTTTCTTTTTATTTGAATCCAAAGTTTATTTGCCCATCATAATTTGTTGATTATGTCATTCTTAGGATTTAAGATGGGTTCGTTCAATCCACTTGCTGTTATTCTCAAAAAACATAAACTCACTGGACCTAATTACATTGACTAGAAAAAAATCTTGGATATTATGCTAACTGTTGAAGAGTACAAATATGTGCTTATTAAAGTGTGCCCAGAGAAACCTGTAGATGGTTGTACTGATGAGGTAGCCGTCTAGGCATACAAAAAATGGATCAAGGCTGATGAGATGGCGCGATGTTACATATTGGCATCTATGTCAAATGTTTTGCAACATCAGCATCAGTCTTCTCTTACTGCCTATGACATCATGTATACACTCAAGGAGATGTTTGGTGATCATGATCGAGCGGCTAGGTAGGTTGCTATAAAAAAAAACTATTTAACACTAAGAGGGCTGAAGGTACCTTTGTCAAGGACCATGTTCTGAAAATGATGGGACACCTCAATGAACTATAGGTTCTTGGAGCTGAAATTGATAGGGAGACCCAGATCGATATCATTCTCCAGTCCTTGACCGATTCCTTTGAGAATTTTTGTCTAAATTACAACATGAACAAGCTCAACATTTCTATAATATAATTACTCAAGGAACTTCAGGCTATTGAGGGCCTTTTGAAAAAGCCATGTAGTGTTCACATTGTTAAAAGGGTTCTATTTCTAAGCCAAAGGCAAGAAGAAACAAAAAAAGGATCAAAATCATAATGCAATTCCTCAAGGGGGCAACAGACCTCAGGGAGGAGTGAAAAAGCCTAAGAGCAAGTGTTTTCATTGCAAGCAAGCATGGCACTAGAAAAAGTAATGTCCAACTTATCTCAACAAAGTAAACAATAAAAGTAAATTTCATTCACTAATTGTTGAATCATGTTTAGCGGTTATATCTATTGGTACCTAGTGTGCAGATATGGGAGCCACTAATCATTTTGCAATTCTTTGCAGAAATTCCAGGAAATTAGGCAGGTAAGTGATGGGGAGATTTATTTACTTATGGGTGATGCTACGATAATGGCAGCAATTGCAGAAGGAGATGTTTATCTAAGTTTTAGTAGAGATAGGACTTTAAATTTAAAAGATTGTCTTTATGTCTCCTCCATTAGGAGGAATTTAATTTCTGTTTTCAAGTTGGTTAAAGACGGTTGTTTCGTTTATTTTAATAAATTTGTGGTTATTAAGTACAATAAACGTTTTATCTGTTCTGGTTTAGTAGTGGATGATCTTTATATTATTGATCCTATCTCTCTTAAACTGTAACTAATTGAATCGAATCACACAATTAGCCTACCAAGTAAAAGAAAGAAACCTTCATAATTAAACCAAATGTATCTTTGTCATTTACGCTTGGGTCATATTAATCTAAACTGAATTTCAAGACTGGTTACAAATGGACCATTAGATTTATTGGAAGTGGAGGTACTTTTAATCTACGAAACATATTTAGAGGGGAAAATGATCAAATGCCTTTTTTTAGTAAAAGGCTATAAGGCTAAAGAACCGTTAGAATTGGTTCACTCTGACTTCTGTGCACCTATGAATATCCAGGCAAGAGGTGGCTTTGAGTATTTCATCACTTTTATTGATGATTATTCAAAGTATGAGTGCATTTACTTAATGCGCCGTAAGTCCGAATGCTTTAAGAAATTTAAGGAGTATAAGGTGGAAGCGGAGAAGCGTCTAAGTAGGAGTATTAGGACAATACAATCTGATCGTTGTGGCCAGTACCCCTTTGGAGAATTTAGAAATTACTTTGCATAGGAAGGGATTACATCCTAGTTGTCTACATGTAACACTCCGACTCAACTTAATCTGGATTAGTATCTTATTAATCGCAAATTAGTTGTTAAGTGGGTTTTGGTTTTGGTTTTGTTTTGTTTTGGGTCATGGATAGGTAGGTGGATTGAGTTTGACACGGGATTAGGTAGATTGAGCCCTTTTTCGTAATTTTTTATTTTGTCTCGCGTCGTCAGTCTTGCATCATCTTAATGTCAACATGTGTATTACATCGAGCTCGTCAATCCTCGTAACTGACTCGTATGCAAACGACTTCGTTTACTTTCATTGGATCGTTAATTGACTTGAACTAAAAATACCTTGAATGCTTGAACTTTCTTGTAATTAGTCTTCATCTTTATCTTTAAAAACCAACCACTGCCTCTTTGCTTCCTTCCTTCTTCAACATTCTCTGTCTCCCTCTTTCTTCACTTCTTCTCTCTTTCTTCTTCTTCCATTTCCTTCTTGCTCAAGTCAAGAAAGGGAGTTGTACAATCATCATCTTCTCGTGTATCTTACGGTATATCTTGTGTTTTCGCTCTGTTTCTCCCACTTTTTTCTCTTCTCACGTCAGTCACTGTGCCTACCCTCATGTCCCATTCATTTTTTGCATGCATGATGAGTAGAATCGTGTTTGTACTACAGATTGAGCCTAAGGACAGCTTCGCGTGTGTTGTGAACCCATATGAGGCATGTATAAGCACAATTTGGATGAACACTAGTTGATAATAATTTGATTGTGTTTAATCTTGTTCTTCCTGCATAAAATGTTAATTTGACAGCCCTGGTATATCACTTTGCACCTATTGTTCTCTTATTTCCATGTTATATTCGAATTTCAGTTTTCTGTAACAGGTTTCGAAAATCAAACCAGTGCAATCATGGCGAAGCCGTAAACTGTGCTACGGCTGAACCGTAAAATGTACTACGGTTAAGCCGTAAACCTAGCCGTGACCCAGTCATAGATCATTACAGGGTGACACTTTAAAATAACTGAGAGTTGGAATTTTGCTACTCTTCTACGGGCTAGCTACGGCTAAGCCGTGAATTGTCCTACGGCTGAGCCATAGCCTCGCCGTGACTGAACTGTAGAACAAAACAAGGCTAAGACGTATGCCCATTGAAAAATGATTGAAAAGGGATAGATTAATATTGAGACGTTGTAAGGCCTTCGAGTTAGAATGTAGGTAACTCGTCTCGCCCAACGGGATGAAAATATCGCATAAATAGTCTTTAGGGCTGTAACGCATTCATGTATGTTGTCCAGTCGTGAAGCACCTCCCCATGGGTGTTGGTTTAAGGGACTTTAACACACTTCTCTCGCGACAATGCAACACACTTCATATGAACAACTATGTATCGAATAACTTAAAACTACATCAACATGAACGGTTAGAAACACTAGACACCTAGGTTAGCGTTGGCTAGTAAACACCCTTGATTCATAGTGATGATTTGATTTGCATTGCATCTTGACTTCGGTCTTGCCCTCTTAATCACATGGTACACGTTCTACGCTGGGGCAATGATTGGTTAATCCTTGAGGGTGCTGTCCATGGTATATCCTGGGTAGAACAGCTGATTCCATGTTCTTGTCGTACTCAATTGCTTATGGTATCGATATTGCCAGCGTTCATATTCGATTTTCATGTGATGCACCTATTGTATTATCTTCCTAGTGACAGCTTGTATTGCTTGATCAACCAACATGATTGATGTGTATCATATGACTTGACTGATCTCGTCTATATGGCTCTATTCAGCTACAGCCTTAGGATACCGGAGGGGGTTAACTTTGGCATAAATTATTACCACCTCTGCAGAGTGCTACCGTCCTGGGATTCCAGACCCCAGGAACTAGAGACCCATCCATACCCTTACCCGGTCGATGGTGTTCTCGCAATGATTGCTCTCGAAAGGGAGAATATGGTAAATATAGTAGCCACCATGTACAATACTTCTATCATTGACTTGTATGGCATGTTTTATTCATATGCACGATTGGCCTAGCATACGAATGTGACCTCCATGATCTATATGCATTAATGCCTGTTGATTCTTGATATTTTTGTGATGTTTCCCCTCATTTTGATTGTACCTTCTGTAATTAATAGATAATCTTTTGACGTGATCATTCTTTTTATATATCTTTGTGTTATGCAATGATACATACAGTTTCCGCATACACATAGTTTGCACGTGTGAATGATCCCTTATGTGTGTACACTTGGATTAGGTTTAGGTGTACGTACACGGGAGTACGTGTGCCACTGGTTAGGTTCTTACTAACCCCTGATTTCTAGGCTCGGGTTGTGACATACGTATTTTATGGTATCAGAGTATTGTTTATCCTAGTTGTTAAGCATGTAGGCATACAGGACGTGGTGAGGTTCCGTAGTCAATCTCTTGACTTGTTTGATATTTGTTTTCTTTGGGTTTTCCTTGGGGTTAGGTTCATGTTGTTGTGATGGAAGATTAACTTTTACGTCTTGCAGGCTATGGCATCTGGTTCCGGCACTAACAATAATAATTATGGAGACAGTGAAGGCGGGTCACCACTGCCACCGTAATCTATGAGCATGGACGAGCGTATACTCGCCTTGTTATAGGCCGTGTAAGCTCAGTCGCAGTCCAGTCAGTCTCTGTAAGCACAAGTTGCGACTATGGTCGACAGGCAGAGCCAAGCATCAGGGCCATCGCATGTGGAGCAACAAGTCGTCTTCCAACCGAAGGAGAGTGATCCCAATGCCCTCTACGATAAATTCCAAAAATGTGGGGCCACGGAATTCTATGGCAATGAAGAGGCACTGAAGGCTGAGTAGTGGTTGGAGCACACCAGGGATCTCTTTGTGACGATTATCTGCACTAACCGGCAGAAGGTTATGCTCACAGCTTCCATGTTCCAAGATGTAGCCAAGACTTTGTGGAAGAGTGTAAGTGATGCTTATACAACCATGCCAAATGCAACAGTGTGGGAGACATTTCAAAAACAGTTTTAAAGGAAGTTCATCCCAGCCCATGTGCAGAGAGCGAAGGAGGTTGAGTTTCTGGCTCTACAGTAGCAGCAATTGATAGTAGCCGAGTATGTCCACCGATTCACGCAGTTATCCCACTTTGCAGAGGACATGATTAAAACTGAGGAGAAGAAGGTGAACCGCTTCATCAATGGTCGGCACCCTAGTTATACGAACTATGTTACAGCCTTTCAGAGGCCAGCGACCTTCGATGATGCGGTAGACAGAGCCTATGCCGCTGAGGCTAACTACCAATCAAAAAAAGCCGCAGACTTTAAGAGTTGTGCACCAGTGGGGTCCAAGGGACAAGTACAACAGAAGAAATGGAAAGGAAGACAAGGAACTTCCATTTCACTGGAGTTCGATGCGAGTATTGTGGCTGAGGACACACGACAGATCAATGCTGGAAGAAGACCGGAGCCTGTCTAAGTTGTGGCTCCATGAAACATAAAATAGCCCAGTGCCCAAAATCCAAGACTTCCCAGCAATCCAGGTCTATTAGTTCTGCAGCCTCAAGCAATCCCCAGCAGTCTCGTCAAAACCAGAAACTGCAGTGCCAGACTGCTCGTGTGTACGCTGCCACCTATGAAAGTGCAGAGGATGCGAATGTGGTGGAAGGTAAGGTTCTAATTGCTCAAGTAGAAGTACTTGCATTGTTTAATTCGGGATCTACGCACTTGTACGTAGCACCTCATTTCGCTGAGTAGTTACGGTAACCCCCTAAGCCGCTACCATACTTGTTGGTGGTGTCTAGCCCCGTGGGTACGAAGGTGGAGTGTAGTGTATACTACCCTCAGTGTGATGTGCGGATTGAAGGTCACTAGCTGCCAGTTGATTTGATTTTGCTGTCCATGTTGGATTTTAATGTGATCCTAGGAATGGACTAGCTAGTGTGATATCGTGCCTGTGTTAATTGTTACAACAGGACAATCTATTTCGACCTCGCGTTTGGGTTTCGTTTCGAGGGCAACCAGAAGAAGTGCCATAGGCGTGTCATCTCAGCCTGTAAGGCGGATCGATTGATACGCAAAGGTTGTGAAGGCTTTCTTGCCTTTGTCTCGGAGAAAAAGGAGTTGAAGCAATTGGGAGAGATACCAGTAGTATGTGGTTTCCTGGATGTGTTTCCTAAAGAGGTACCTGAGTTAACCCCTATTAGAGAAGTAGAATTCTCCATCGATCTTATGCCGGGCATAGCACCGATTAGTCAAGCTCCATATCGTATGGCCCTCGCCGAATTGTTGGAATTAAAGACACAATTACAGGATCTTTTGGATAAAGGTTTCATACAACTGAGTATGTCATCGTGGGGAGCTCCAATACTGTTTGTCAAGAAGAAAGACGGCTCATCACAGATGTGTATTGACTACCGGCAATTGAATAAAGTCACCATTAAGAATAAATACCCCCCGTCACGTATTGATGAGTTATTTGATCAGCTTCAAGGTGTCGCATACTTTTCGAAGATTGACTTGAAATCCGGATATCACCAACTTAGAGTGAAAGAGGAGGACATCTCTAAAACTACCTTTAGGATACGATATAGACACTATGAATTTCTCGTGATGCCTTTCAGATTAACCAATGCACCTGCTGCGTTTATGGCCTTGATGAACAGGATTTTTGCTCATTTCTTGGATCAATTTGTTGTGGTCTTTATTGATGATATTTTAGTATATTCAAAGACAACAGAGGAGCATACAGAACATCTGAGCAGAGCCTTGCAGTTATTAAGGGAACATCGCTTATATGCCAAGTTATTGAAGTGTGATTTCTGACTCGAGCAGGTGGCATTGCTTGGTCATATCATTTCACGAGAAGGATTGGCAGTTAATCTGATGAAAGTTAAGGCAGTTGTGAATTGGCCCAGTGTCACAACCAGAGCCCATAAATCAGGGTTAGCGAAAAACCAAACTAGTGACATACGTACTCCCGTGCATGTGCATCCAAACCCAGTCCAGATGCACACACACAAGGGATCTAACACGTGCGGACTAAGCGTACGCGGAAGCTATACATATCATAGCAAGCAACAAAAGAAATAGCGGAAGCCAAAAATGCGGAACGAAAAAGACAAAGACAAACACACTACTATAAAACCAGTTACAAGTCTGAGTACACACCAAAATATCGATATACAAAATGATACAGAGTAACAAAGTCCGAAGTGCAAAATACAAGATCTCCAAAAACCAAAACAATTAGACCACTGATGATATGCAGATACGCACTTGGCAGAAGTGATCACGCCCACTCTACTAGGCCGGAGGGAGTCTCTAAGTCCTGCCCTGCAATCTCCTCGACCGCCAGAGAGTCGGACAAGGGATCTGTGCCTGCAACAACACAGACAACTCAATGAATACAACAATCCAGCAATTATAAGTAACAGGGACGTAACACTCATAGTATCAAATTGAATAATGACAGAAGATTAAACACAAAGTTCCATATGAGTATGCTAAGCAAATCGTGCATAGAAATAAAACATGATAAATGAGTCAAGCATAGAAATACTGAACTAGGTGGCTACTACATTGGCCATATTCTCTCACATAGAGAGCAGACAGAGCAGACAGATGAGAACACCACCGACCAGGCCAAGGGTACAAGTGGGTCTCGGTTTCCTAGGTTTCGGGGTCCCAAGACAGAAATACACTGCAGCGATACAAAGCACAGAGAACTAAGCCAGAGGTAACCCCGTCGGGTATCCTAAAGCTGAGGCTGAGTAGAGCCAGACTGATACCAATTAAATCAAATCTAAAGAGAATGGAGATTATCCGCCTTGGACTCACCGACGGCAAGGGCCGGATCTTATCTTCACATATTAATCTCTGGGTAGAGCCACCAGGGAATACCCATGAATCAGAGATTTACAAAGCCAGAGATATACAGAGCATAGTGTAAAAGTCAAAGCACAGCATAGATCAAAGCGTAGTGCAGACCGAAGAATAAAACAAATACACAGAGCGAAAGCAAAATGATTTCGTAATGCATAGATATAAATCAGCAGAACAGAGGGCAGAGCTGTAAGCATTATGCAATGCATCTTAGATTAACATGGAATCAAGGCTAATTACAAGCCAACTCTAATCTAGTTGTTCACTGTCACTAACTGTGCATGTTGGTGTAGTTTTAAGTTATTCGATGTACTGTTGCCATCAAAGTGTCACAATGTAAACCTCACGTACACCGAAGTCCCTTAAGCCAATACTCATGGGGAGGTGCTTAACAGTAATCAACGCTCACATGAATAAGTCATAGCCTGACGGACTATTCATGCGGTCCAAAGAATCCATTAGGCCGGTTTACATGGGTAGTTAACCTGTATTTTAGCCCTACAAGGTCATATCATTAACCTAAGTTGAATTTCAGGAATTTCGAATCTTACGGCTTAGCCATGGGTGACCTACGGCTTAGCCGTAGACATCTTACGGCCTAGCCGTAACATGCACTATGGCTTAGCCGTGGTTCCCTTCGGAACACGGCTAAACTGGTCATCTTCCACCTCTGATCTGATACCTTTTACGGCTGAGCTACGGTGGAGTCCACGGCTTAGCCGTAGACCAATCCACGGCTTAGCCGTAGCTTCACCATAAGCGTACTGGAATTAGAAAATTCGACTGATCAGTGTGGAAATTTATGGCTAGGTCACGGCTAGCTTACGGCTCAGCCATAGAACGATTTACGGTTCAGCCGTAGCCTAGCCGTAGAACAAAATTCAAAAATCCAGTCTCTGGAGTCTGAGCCGTACAAAGTTACGGCTTAGCCGTACAGTACAGAAAACGAAATCGAGATAGTTACAAAAACTGAAATTCATGTGCAAATTGAGCAAAACAAGCTCCAATTAATCCAAAGTGATAGAAATAGGCTGTAGATCATGCCAAGCATATAAGAACAAGAAAATCACAGCAATCAAACAATATACCCATATGTGTTATACAATCCTATACTTATACTTGCCTCGAAGCTTTGCCAAACCATTGAAATCAGGCTCAAATCCAAGCTACAACCCACACAAACCAAAGAAACAACACATGCTTGAGATGCATGAGATACAGAGCTTGGAGAAGAAATCCAATTGGAGAAGAAGAAATCAAAACCCACTTACCTCAAAGCACAGACAGACAGAAGAAGAAAAGAACCCAATCGAAACCCAACACCAACCAAGGAGAAAAAAGAAGTGAAGAAGAGAAGAGAAGAGAACGGACGTGGCTCTCCCTGGAGTTGCATGCACCGACTAAGCAAATGAGCAGACATCTGTACAGGTGATGTGTATATATAGTTTTGGAGTTTAAAACAAAGTCTGATGAGTTTAAGCTATTTACAAATCAAGTCACACGAGGGTCCAATTCCTCCGATTGACTCCGAATGAATCTGAGGCAGTTATGGAAAATAACGAGCTCAACAAAATACACATGCTGACACCAAGATGATGCAAATATGATGCACTCAAAGCAAATGCAAAATTACGAAAAAGGGCTTAGAACTACCTATCTCAGGTCAAAGGCTACTCAACTACCTATCCATGACCCGAAACCAAGTCCAAAAGAAATAAACAACACAAAAACACACTAATGAACCACTAAACCAGCTCAAAGGGAATCGGAGTGTTACACCCAGTCCAAAGACAATGACGGAGGTGAGGAGTTTTCTTGGACTTGCTAGATACTATCGGAGATTTGTCCAAGATTTTGCCAAGATCTCTGCTCCCTTGACCAAGCTAACGAGAAAGAATGTCTCTTTCCTTTGGATTGAAGAATGTAAGAACAGTTCCGCACGTTGAAGGAGAAACTTATTAGTGCCCCAGTCTTGACTCTTCCTGATAGAAGTGAAGGATTTGTGATCTACTCTGACCCTTCTTAAGTCAGTTATGGTTGTGTTCTAATGCAGCATGGTAAGGTGATTGCTTATGGCTCGAGACAACTCAAGGAGCATGAGAAGAATTACGCCACCCATGATTTGGAGTTAGCAGCCATCGTGTTTGCCTTGAAATTATGGAGACATTATTTGTATGGCGTGAAGTTTGAAGTGCACTCCGATCATCACAGTTTACAATATCTCTTCATGCAGCATGAGTTGAATATAAGGCAGTGCAGGTGGCTTAAATTTATCAAAGATTATGATGTCCCCATCAAATATCATCCGGGCAAAGGCAATGCAGTTGCAAATGCCTTGAGTAGGAAATTAGAGATTCTCCATGCTTTAGAAAGCCTTTATTTTGTGCTACATGATTAGTCGGTTGAAATGAGACTTGTGGAGAACTGTTTGGTGCTCGCTAGTACTATGGTTTTTCAACCTGAAGTAATTCAGCAAATTAAGGACCGACAGTTTGATGATGCGATGTTGAGATAAATTCGAGACAATAAACTTGCAAAATTGGTGCTTGTTTCATGGTTTTTTGGAACTCTTAAGGGGTTTGTCATAAATTGAGCACGACCTGAGGGTTCGATTGTTGAGGCATATATTGTCAAAAAGTGTACAACTTTTTGCTCAAAGTATGTTGATGGGATTGATACTGCATTTAATCAAGAGGAGGCAAAATGAAGCTGGGGATTATGAAAGCCTCCAGGGATTAGCAATCTTTGTAGAAATTGCCCGTCCTTTTAGTGCCAAGGCTCATGAGGTGATGCGGGATCAACTTAGCATGGCACACTGGTTTGTGCTCTATAATGGCCGTGAAGTGGATCCATATTTAAAGTATGCTCTTTTTTTAGTTTAGCATATTCTTAGCCTCCTAATGTTTTCAAGCAATATGTTGAAACTCTTTCTTTAATCTTGTGCAGTGAACAAAGGATCTATTACAAATTCCATCTGGACAAGATATCGTTTCAGTGCAAATGAAAGTATTTCTCAATTGGTTTAAAGAGTGTGTAAGTTACATAAATCTTCACTACACACATACAGACACACACACGCACGTGCACGCATGCACGCACGCACGCACGCACCCACACACCCACACACACAACACTTGCTAGTGTAAACATTTTCTGGTTATACGTATAATGGCATCAAATTCACTAACAGAGAGCGCAATAATCATCGTTTAAGTCAAAATAGTGGTGTGGCTATGGATGGGGATCACGAGGCTCAGACGATTGAATTCTATAGTTACTTGTCTAGGGTTCGGCAGTTAAATTACATTTTTCATCATGAAGTAATTTTGTTCAAATGTGAGTGGTACAGCACTGGTAGTCCCAAAACAATTAGAACCAATGGATATTGCACAAGCATTGATATCCAATTTCGAGCTTTTGCATTTGTGACCCATTTTCACCTGTTTGGGGTCCGAATGAAGTCTAATCTTCATGAAACTTGGAGGGATGCCTCTTGACACTATTTGGAGTGTGTCATAGAAGTTTTAACCTATTTTAACCTTCTAAAATTGGTCATCTCTCCAATTGACTTTTCATAAAAGTAGGCCCTTGTTTCAGCTGTTTGAGGTCCAAATGACCTCGGTTTGGTTTGAAACTTGGAGAGACTGACGTCAAGAACATCTTGGAGTATTCCTCCAAATTTCATTAGCTTTGGATTTAGAGAAGTAGGATTTCGAATAGTAGCCTATTCATTGCATGTGTTAAGTTACTATTCACCCCGCATTGTAGGTAGTCAGCTTGTTTTCTACCCAAACGACGTCCAATTGACTTAAAACTTTGGAAGAGCAACTTCAAGCATTCTTTGAGCATTTGTTTCAAATTTCATCAACTTTGGCCCCTTTTAGCTAGTGACCTCCATAACTCGGGGTCATTGTCCTCTAAGCTGACATGCAGTGAAAGTTAGACCAAACGGAGTCCTTTCGACTTAAAAATTTGTAAAATATCTTCTGAGCATAACTGAAGCTTCGCGCCCAAATTTCATCAATTTTGGACATCGGGAAATAGGACTTTGGTCAATGACCCCATGGCTTTGGAGGGGGGCTAACCCCAAGTTGACATGTTTGCAGCTTTTGGGTCAAATGATGTCTGTTTATCTTGAAACTTTGTTGGGCCTCTCTTGGGCATAATTTGAGCTTCCTTTGAGATTTTCAGCTGGTTTCATCTTCGCGAGGTGTCGTTTTGTACTGAGACCCATAGAGCACAGTATATAACCATCTAGACCGAATTTGGATCCGAATGATGTCCAAATGCTCTGAATCTTTGAAGGATAGTCTTCAAATGTACTTGAAAGCATTTTATTGAATAGGAGATTGCTCCATCATGTGGAAGTGCTAGGTCCCACAGTGATTCCTAAGAAGCTAGCAAATAGCCTTCGAAGCTTGACTTGAACTGAGATGAGGTCCAAATGCTTTGAAAACTTTGGAATTTTAAAATCCAAAGCTTGTAGTGTCTTTGCTGCATTACTTGCAATTTTTTATGGGTCAACATAAGTATTTTAATAATTATCACCACAAGAAAAAGGTTTATTCGCAACAAAATTTCACGACACGTTAATATGTCATCACTATTGATTGATAATCTACGACGAAATAATATTTTGTCGCTAAAAAGTTAACATTTTAACGACGAATGTATTTTTCATCACTGTAGAGGGAAATTGTCGTCGTTGAATGTGCATCATAGCGTCCCCATCTTTATATTTATATTCGGCGACGAAATTTATCATCACTGTTGATATTTTCCCTTTGGCGACAAAATCAGTTTCATCACCAAATCTCTTTAGTAAATATAAACCCCCTTTTCATCGAAATCCCTAGCTCTTCGTCCAGGTCCTTATTCAACGAGATCCTTTCTCATGGGCGAGCAGGAACGGCAAGCAGTAGCAATTGGGAAGCATTTTGGCCTTCTGCGTCCAAAACCCTCATCGTCCAAAACTTTGGCGATCATAGCGGCAAGCAGTAGCAACTAGCAGCCAATGTCTCTCTCTCATTCTTGTGGGCAATCGTCGCAACTGGCTGTCGTTGAGGAGCAGCGGCAGTAGCAATTGGCAGTAGCAGTAGCATCTGGCGGCAAGTTTAGAGCAATGGTTGTGGTAGCAGCAACAGAAACCGGTGACCAGTGTGGAGCAGTGCCACAGCAACCACAACCAGCAACCAATGAGGAGCAGTGGCAACAATAGCAGCAATAGCACCGACGATTAATAAGGAGCAACAGTAACAGTAGTAGCAACACCAATATTCTCTCTTTTCTCTTTCTTTCTGTAAATAGTTGTTTCTTTTATTTATTTATTTATTTTTTTGAAACTACATGGATTGTGGTGCTCGGAATATGGGGTTTTGGTTTTCATTTTGCCAAGGAATGCAGTATGGATTTGGGGTTTTGGGGTCTTGCAAGTGTAGAAGTGAGTATGGATTTGGGGGATTTGGAGATTTTCGGTTGGATTGTGTTGACTGGGGCAATGAAACAATTGATTCGAATCCCATGTAAGTAGTTTTTTTCCTTTGGTTTTTTTATTATGTTTCATCTTAATTGTTCTATGCTATTTATTGTGGAATTTTAAACATTACCCATGTTTATTTTTTTGTAGAATGGAATCATTTTGGTTGTGTTAGGTGTGATACCCGATTTGTTTCCCCTATAGACACCTTTGCTCAATGCAACCCATTCTTTCAAGAGGTCAAATAAATGATGATACTTAGGGCTTTCAACTATAGACAAATCCTTTCTCATTCCAACCCACTTTTGCCCAATGAACACAACTATCACTCCTACTTACAACTAACATTACTAACATGAGGTAACAAATATAAATGTGACCCAACTATCATCATGCCTAAAGAAAATTGTGCAGAAAAAAACAGCCAAATTTTTTCCACATAACCGTGACCTAACTGAATCTAGATGTTGTGTAGTAAATTATGCATATGCTTCTATGACTTACAAGTTAGAAAAAAAAATAACAGAAAGAAGACAATCTTGATGCTAGCGTTCAGCTTAAAGAAACCAAATCAGCGTATCACTGTGATATGTCTAATAGTTCTAAAATAGTTAAATGTGCCAAGTCACAAGTCCAACCAGCCAAAATTCTCCAACTAAAATAGTTTCATTTAACTTTACTAAAGTACCTAAACAATAATAGCTAAGGATAAAAAGGAAGAAAATTGGTGCTCATGCTGCAAATTTGATTAACCCTCTATTTGCTCCCTTCGCTTTTTGATGCTTCTCCGAACAGTGACAGCACTGACAGTAC
This sequence comes from Sextonia rubra, assembly GCA_037013555.1. Classification (NCBI taxonomy): domain Eukaryota; kingdom Viridiplantae; phylum Streptophyta; class Magnoliopsida; order Laurales; family Lauraceae; genus Sextonia; species Sextonia rubra. Next base: position 76,908,602 of record JASUAD010000001.1, read on the forward strand.
TATGAAATAAATACACACCATAATGAATCGAGTGCATCAAAGTTAATGGAAACATAAAGAAGACAATGAGGAAAATGATTGCTTTAATTATATTTTAAAAGAAATTTACTTCAATGTGTATGCATCGCCAGCTTTGACCTTGCCACAATCCTTGTAACCTTAGATGCTAACGGCTATCCTCTTTATTGCATATTGCATTGATACATGTACATTTGCATCAATATCTAAATCAGTGTATTCTCACTAATTAAGAGATAAAATATGGCAGATGAAATACCTTCCCACAAAATTCACGAAAGTATTTTGTATGTTGGCTTGCTTCCATCTTTTTTATCTGCTTCGTCAAACTAGCACCATATCTTGTGCCTGAATAACTAGGGCAGCACAGTTTTGTCATGTTTTCATTAAAAAAACATTAATTTATTTTAAGTACTTACCATACTTCCTGATAATTCCTGTTTTTTTCATACACTTAGTCTGCAAGAACAAAATAGCATAAGTTATTACATGATATGGACACTCGGTGCGTGCACCAATATGCTAATAGGGAAAAACAATTATACAATTATATGGCTCTCAGGAATTAAATTCATCTTAAGCATCCTCTGCCCAACGTAAAATGGAGGTGACAAGCCGGTGGAGATTGTATTTACACAGCTCTCATGTGTCCCTTTTTTTCTTTATCTTCAAAATCATCAAATGTATTTATCTACTTTTACAAATAAATATAGAGCATTTCCATGGAATTTCATTTCCGCTACATGTAATTTGATTTCCCTAGAAATAAGCATATTAAATATTAGGAGGTAGCTTTTCTTAAGGCTGAGATGAGGTGGAAAATCTACTACATTTAGAAAATGTTTACAATTTAATTGAACTGGGAAATAGGTATTTCATAGGAGCAATTGTAGCCTTATTCCTTGGACCTCTATGCTGGGTTTTTTATCTAATAGTGGATCCTAACTTGGATATAAATAGTAATATGTTTTTTTATATCTAGTAATTCCTTTCTTTTAAAGAGGATGATTGGGCAACTCCTTCAGTGTTCATCATTGTTTTGTGCTTTCCTTTTTCTATCATTCTTATTTCCAAATGCATGACATGACATGAGCTTTAACAATCTGGGCATTGCGTGTGAACAGATATGGAAAAATGCCTAGGGACAGATTAAGTCAGCGATATAGTGATGGGGTGAAGTCATTTCTTGAGTTTGCAATGAGGCATTCAGCAAACGAGGATGGTAAGATTCGATGCCCGTGTAATAACTGCTTGAACGTGTATTGGTGTAGTCGTGACATTGTGGGATACCATTTGGTAGCTTTTGGCATGATGCCATCTTACAAGAACTTAATAAACCATGGGGAGGAACTTGATGAGAATCAAGCCCATGGAGTGGATAGCAATGACATCAATTGTGGTGATGATGAAATTCCACATGTTAAAGTAGACGAGGGTCGGAATGGTATTGCGGAACTGGTATAAAATTATGGTATGGGGACTTTCATGAACTTTGATGGGGGAGAATCGTGTTAATGTGAAACGGCTGATACTGCTAGAAAGAGGAAAAATAAATTTTGAAAGGCTATTGCAAGACTCCCAACATGAAAATTATTCAGGCTGCAAGAAGTTTACTCAGTTGAAATTTGTTATTACCATGCTTCGTGTGAAGGTAATGTGCAAGTGGAGTAATAAGCCTTTCAATATGATGATGGGGGTGTTGATGGACCTTCTGCCAGAACATAATTTGACACCAAGGTTGAAGCGGTTGTATAAATCCAAGCAAATAGCCAAAAACATGAAATGTCACAAGCTTAAGTGGGCAAATGATGGGTTGGTAAGGCATCCGGCTGATTGTTTTAAGTGGAAGGAATTTGATCAGAATTATCCTGAGTTTGCACAGGAGCCTCGTAATGTGGGGCTCAGGCTGGCCACTAATAGTTTCAACCCTTTTGGAAAATGATCACCACCTACAGTATGTGGGCTGTGGTCCTTCTACCCTATAACTTGCCACCTTGGCAGTGCATGAAGGAACCATATTTCATCATGTCTTTACTTATTCCTAGACCGAAGGCCCCTAGCTTGGAATTTGATGTATATATGAGACCGTTGATTGAAGAGTTAAAAGAGTTGTGCAAGAATGGTGTTATGACCTATGATGTCTCCTACAAATAATATTTCCAGATGCATGTATAAGGTGGACCATATATGATTTTCCTGCATATGGTAATGTCTCTGGGTGGAGTACAAAAGGTTATCTCGCTTGTTTCCCTTGCTATGATGATTCGTGTTCGATGGCTTTGGCAAACAAGATTGGGTTCGCTAACCATCGAACTTTCTTGGATAAGGACCACCCATGGCAAAGGAATAAGTCGGCATTTAACAAAAAGGTTGAGCTTCATATAAAATCATTGGAGATGCCGGTGGAGAAGATATCAGCAGCTTTGGATCGCTTGCTTGATGTGAAGTTTGGAAAGCCTAAGGATGGCACCAACAAGATGAACCAGGGCATTTGAACAAAGTTGGAGGGAAGAAGGAAAATAAGATATAAAAAAGGGGGAAAAGCGCGTCTAGATGGGTTTAAGGGAAAAGTGAACAAAAATAAAAAAAAAATGCAAACAGGGCTTGGGACCACTATCATCTATTTAAAACATTAAGGAACTTTTTTATTTCGTTCAAGTCTATCAAAAATTTTTGGGTCAAATCCTCAAAATGTAATATAATGAAAAGTTATCTCCAACTGCCACTATCTTTTTAGCACAAGCACTTTCAGTTATCTCATAAAATTTGGGCAATATTATGGTAAAGTGTAGCCAATATAAAATCAACTACTTTACGATTCTCTCTCTCATGTTTACTTTATCTTATATTTTATTTCACTTATATCATGATGTTACATTTACTTCACCTTTATTAAATCATACTAACAAAGGAAGCATGAGTAGACATGCATATGATCCACCTAGGGGTGTAAAAATGAGCGGGCCTACCTAGCATGGTCCAGCACGAATTTGGCCATGTTGTGCCTAAGTATGGCCTATTGATCAAGTTGACTATGCTAGCCTACCACATCACAATCTAGAGGTTAAGCCGTAGCACGACACAGCATAGTGTGTGCCCAATGGTCAAAAAATAGCCCTTGCCACAGGTCTAAAAACGACTAAGGGGTACTTTGACAATATTGATAATTTACCCCACCACACACTACCAAAAAAAGTTTAAAATGGACTTTTTGAGTCATTTCAATACTTCGACAATTTTACCCTCTCCAATTGCAATACAAATACATAAAGCAAATGAGGGGTATTTTGTGTCATTTTAACACTTCGTAAGCTTATAAATACCTTCTCTTCCTTCATTTCTTAAAAGTCTTGCTTTATATAAACTAGTTTTTTCTCTTTTTACACCAAGATTTTGAAAGAAAATTTATTACTTTTTTGCCCTTGCATGAAAGGACCAAAAGGCCCCTATCTCTTGGAAACTTAAATCCATTTTTCTCTTCCTACACACCTAGACCTTCTCTTTCTCTCTTCCCTCCAAGAGAGACCATTTTATAACTACATCATCTCTTACCATTTTTCCTCTAAGAGAATATCATCTTTTTCCCTTTTTCCTCTACACTCTTCCCTCCAAGAGTGAAAGTCACCATTATCTTTTTTTGTCAGTATTCTTTGTCCTATCAAACACCAAGCAATGGAAAAGGAGATTAACACTCAAATAGTGGTTTTCAATGATAATGGCAGTGACAAGGTTAGTATGGAAACCAATTTATCCATTTTCGGTCTGTTTCAATTTTTTTTTTTTCTCATCCCGCGATCTATTCGGCCTTGCAGAGCCGAACAAATGATTTGTATTTGGCTTGCAATGGCCGAACACCTATGTAATGTTCTGCCATTGTTGGCCGAACACATAGTCAAATGTTCAGCCAACAATAGCTGAACATAACAAATGTCATATGTTTAGCCATTCAGAGCCGAACAGTTCTATTCAAAATGCTTATACTTCATTGATTTTGTTTGTAGGATAGTCCATTTACACATTGTAGAAAAGTTTCTTCTCACTGTGTAATTGATTATGCGAGTGAATTTACCACTTATTAGGTAAGCTGTAAAGTGGAATTATTATTTAAATTACTTGCAAGAGTCAATAAATAAAATTGAATGGTGATATCTGTAGATATTCAAGAGCCGCGATGTATTAATCAAGTGGGTCTTGATGTTGGCAAGCAGAACAGAATTGTTGTTGTGATAAGGGCCTTTAATGTGGGTGGAGTTGGTATAAAACTGAGAATTACCCTTGCATGTAAGAGATTTGGATATTATAATGCGTGCACAAAAAATGATGAGGGAACCCCAAAAGAGAAGATCAAGCAAAAAGGTTCTAAGAAATGTGGATGCCTTTTAAATTCAAGGGCAAGAAGTTGGTTACAGATGATGATTGGATGTTAAAGGTTGCGTGTGATATCCATAATCACTCTGCTGTGGAGTATCTAGAAGGACACTCATATGCAGGGAGATTATTAAAAGAAGAAACCAAGTTATTAGTTGATATATAAAGAGCATGGTTAAGCTGAAAGAGATTTTGGTAACATTAACATAAAGAGGTGAAGTAAATGCAACCACAATAAGGACTATCTACAATGCAAGTTATAAACAGAAAGTTAATGAATAGGACAAGAGAAGTCAAATGCAACAACTGTTGGATAAATTGGCTGAGCATAAGTATATTAAATGGTATAAGAACTGTGATAATACTGAAATCATCCCTGACATTTGTTGGACACACCCAATCAACTTAGAATTATTACATGCATTTCCACATGTTTTGATAATAGATTGCACTTACAAGACGAACCAATATCGTATACCTCTTTTAGAGATTGTTGGAGTTATGTCCACGAAATGACATTGTCCATATGCTTTGCTTACCTCCAAGTTGAATGTGAAGATAATTATGCATGGATGTCAGGTGTAATTCGTTCTATTATTGTTGATGCTAATGGTGTTCTTCCTGAAGTTATTATCATGGACAGAGAGTTGGGGCTCATGAAGGCTATCGACAGTGTATTTCCTGATAGTCATCCTTTATTATGCGCGTGGCACATTAATAAGAATATCTTGAGTAAATGTAAAAAGTTATTTGAAACCAAGAAAATATAAGATAAATTCAATATGAGTTGGAATATGGTGATGGCTTCTTCCATAGAAGAAGAGTATAATGAATTACTAGCTAGGTTAATGAAGAATTTCCATACTTATCCAGAAGCACTTCATTATGTGAAGAGTATATAGTTAGATACATATAAGGAAAAGTTTGAGTCTCCATGGGCAGATAATTGTTTGCATTTGGGGAATATTACATCAAATAAGTAATCTCAATGTTTATGCTTAATATACCCACTTTTTACTTGTATACTAAGTACTAATCTATATTTATTTTCATATAGAGCTGAGAGTTCACATGCATAGTTGAAGAGACAACTTGGATCAAGTCAAAGGCATCTTGAATCGCATTGGACAAAGATCCATAACCTGCTCCTATTGCGACATCTAGTATAAAAGCATCATTTGAAAAAAGTAAGACAATTGTGCAACACTGTTTCAAGCCTGCTAATTTCAATAAGCTCCATGGTAACATCTAAAAAAATGCATTGGATAAAATATTATCTGAAAGAAAGAGAACCGATCAAGTTAGAACTAACAAAGTTCATGTATGTGTATCTTTCGTCGAATACACGGGTCACCTTTTACTCATGGAACTAGAAATTATGTTTTTGAACAACGCCCAATTCCCCTCAGTTGTATTCATTGACATTGGTGTAAGCTTGATATGCTACCTTACACTGCAGTCAAGATGCCGACTTTGAATTGTAAAACTAAGCTGCATTAGTTGAAAAGGCTTTCAATGAAGGTGATCATATAAGGCAATTTCATATGTTGAGGAAGTTGAGGGAGCTATATGAACTGGTCAGTACCTTCCTACTAGAACCAAAAGTAACTTTAAAAAACCGAAGCCGGCCATCTATAAAGGTTAATATATCCGCTAGATGTGATCCAAGTGCCTTTAAATTGGTACAATCAGCACATGATAGTTACTTTCCTGTATCGCAAGGACCTAAAGTTGTTGACAGCAAGATTAATGTACATGGAACATCTAAGAAAAAAGGAAATGCTAAGGTGATTCCCATAAGATCAAACCCTATTCTTTCTTACCGTGATCAATTTCCAATTAGAATTAGAGATTACATATGTGTCGTAAAAAATGTTGAAGCTAATGGAAATTGTGGATTCAGAGTGATTACGGGGTTGCTTGGGTACACCAAAAATGATTGGCTGCGAATCAGGAGAGATTTAACTAATGAACTAATTGCTCACTTAATGGAGTATTAGCAACTATATGGAGTTAAAAACAAAGTTCAGAAATTGATCAAGGCATTGTCATACCTTGAAAATTACCCTAGTTATTATCATTAGATGATTATGCTTGACATGGGCTATATTATCGCATCCCATTATAATTTATTATTATACCACTTTAGCATACAACAATGTCTTACCTTTCTACCCCATTGGTCACCGCCAGTGGGACTTGTTTCTCGCAAGGAAATAGCAATTGATTTTGTAAATGATAATCACTTCATTCAAGTAAAAATCATTACTTTAAACATTGATTAAATTCGTTGCAAAATTCAAAATATACAATTTCTAACTTTTGTTATATTTCAACTCTTCTTGGATCCAGGTCATCCAATGCCACCCATTGCGAACAAGTGGCGAGAATTTCATCCTCCTCGTGCAAAAGACTGAGCATCTGCATATAGAACGCAAATAGACTATTTCAAAGAGCTTGTTAGTTCAGATGTAGCAACATATAAAATAACAGACATTGAGTGAAGAACTTTATTCATATGGGTTGTAACCCTTTTGAAATGTAACTCATATGTATTTGTAACTCATTTGAAATGGAAATCATTTGAACTAACAAGAAATTCATAATGGAACTCATTTAGAATGGAAACCATTATAGAATTTAGCATGAATACTAAAACTTGATTAGTAATAGTAATTTTGAAAATCTAATGAGATTTTTGTGAACTACTTATATACTTATAAAAAAAAACCTTAACCAAGTACAAGTAAACATCAATGTCGTCATGGACACATTAACCTCTGTCACTCCTAGGTCAGCATTTGTAGGAAGTGGAGGTCATACTAGGATCTCTAACAATTAATTGCGCTTCTTCAACTTAAACTCCCCTTAACATATGGCCCATCTGATCAACAGTAGCGTACATCACCTGTGGGTCATAAAAAAAGCCATCCTTTGTCAGTGGGTCAGCAATGATTAATGCATCCTAACAATGCTGTAGTCAATTATTATGTTAGATTCTTGGAGATTAAGATATATATAATATAAGTAATAACTATGGTGGCAAACCTGCTCATAACTTGTAGACGAGGTAGCTTGACTAGCTTCATTTTGTCCCCCTCCATTGTGATCAATGATTCGGGTTTTGTACTATCCTCCATAAAATTTGTGTGTACCAATTCATATAATCGGGCACACAATCGAATGGAAATCTCACTAGCTAACTTCTGTTTCTACCCGCTAATACATGATTTTTCCATCTCTGCCATACCTAATCTATAAATTGATATGCAATTTGGTATTACTGAGCACTAAGACTCGATGACAACGATTAGAGTCAATGGTAGTGGAGGAATAGCCTGAACTCTACCAAATTGCCTCAAAACTCTATATGGGTGATACAGCTCCACAATCTCCAAACACTTAATGCATTCAGAGTAGAAAGTAAACTCATATAATGGATAATGTTGCCTTTTACTATGATAAGAATCCCAAGTCACCTACGTGAATAAGCATACACACTTAGTAGCACATCTAAAACAAGCGTTGAATTAAATTTAAAATGATTTACTTGTAAAATAAGTAATACCTTATCATTACCCATTTCGTCCATTGTTTCTCCTAATGTTTGAAGAATATCATCTTTATTAGACTCCCAATTAGGATGCCAAAGTAATGCTTAGGGGTAGTGTTAGAGGTATATGAGGTTAGGGGTAGGAGCAAAACTTGAAAAATGATCATATATCCATGCTTCTAGTAGTGACAAATACCTGGCTATTTGTTTTACTTCACATCGGCTAACTAATCCTAATTGCCAATAGAGATAGGCCAAAGTAGTGTACCTCATGCGTATGAACTCACACTGTCAACATCCATAAGTAGACTAAGATAAATGACCAGCACGCATGTGCCACTCTTTTTACTAAATAATGTACATCCAAATACATATAACAGGTAAGCTCTCACTGCACGGTCAATGGCTATCTCTCTGTCTGCATCTGTCACTGCATCAAACTTATGTTTTAGCTACTCTAACTTACTGACTGACCCCACACTTGTGCAAGCCCATCATGTGCCTCCGAGCGTCGAACTCCTAGTGCGCAGTGCAGTAGTTCTTAAGCTTCTACAAATCCAAAATGATCATTATATGAAATAGCTATCCCCGTTACTGGGATCCCCAGAATGGCGGTAATATCATCGAGAGTCATGGCTATCTCCCTAAAGGGCAAGTGGAATGTATTGGTTTTTGGATGCCACCTTTCCACAAAAGCTAACGCAAGGCACTTATTAACAAACTTGTAAGAAGTCCTGATCAATGGTGCCAATCCAGATCTATCAATCTTCTCTCTAAATAAATTTGAGTTGTTCAAATGCCACATAGCTACTTTTTGGCCATGACTCAAACACTTCAGTGAGAGACGGTCCTGAAAATAAAAATATACATTTGTTAACTAATAAAATATAACATTTATCTTGCAAAAATGAAAAAACATACCTCTCCTTCCCAAATGAATTTTGCAATGTGTTTGAAAGCTCTTCAATATTGAAGGGTCATTTAGCCCAACAAGTTCTTCTCCATCACCATCTTCATCTTCATTCTATTCCAACTCTAGGACTTTTGGTTCTTCCGGCTCTTTAACAATTACTTGTTCAGATATTTGATAATGCCTTCTTTCAGAAGTAGTCGATCGAGCTCTAAACTACTTGCCATATCTATAAAGGTCACCAGAACCAAATAGGTAACTATAGTATTTCACTTGAACTAACAGTTTTTATTAGTGTCACTGTAAGAACATGTTGTCAATTACGTGACCAAAGTGTAGTTCAGTTCTAGAAAGACCTAGTTTATCTCTGAAGTTCATTGAAGATCAAGCTAAGTTCAAAGAAGTTCAAGATCATTCAAGAAGATCCTCTGTGAGTGCCAAGGGATAAAGTAACTGTGACCCCTAGTGCCCGTATAATTAGAATAGGAAAAAGGGTTTCTAAAACACCCTGGCTGTGTACTACAGCTTGGACCACGGCTAAGCCGTAGAACCTACGGCTCACTATCTAGAAAATACATTTTGAGTCTTTTTGTTCTACAGCTGACCCTACGGCTACACCGAAAAAGGGTTACGGCTACGCCGTAGTGTGTTTCACGGCTAAGCCGTAAAATCTACGGGCCACAGTCCAGAGAGTGCTCTTGGCCATATAATGCCTACGGTTGACCTTGCGGCCAAGTCGAAAGGCCTTCACGGCTAAGCCGTAATGTGATTCACGGCTACGCCGTAAAGTTTACGGGCCACTTTCCAGAGAGTAGTTTTTAGAAATTTCAGCTTACGGCTGATCCACGGCTAGGCCGAAAGGTGCTCACGGCTAAGCCGTATAAGGATTTACGGCTAAGCCGTAAGCTTAACCGTAAGAAGAAATATTGTTGAATCTGGTCAAACTACCTGTTGGATGTTGTCAGAGCATACGGCTAAGCCGTAGACCATTCTGTTCTTAGCCGTAGATCTATCCATTGGAGCTTATCTGTATTTAAAGAGGACCTCTCATTTGCTCCAATTACAGACTTTATGACTGAGAAAATCACCAGTATAGCTGAGCCTTTGCACCTCTAGTAAAACCATCTTTAGAACTCCCACAACCACCTACTCTTCAACACTTAAAGTGCCATTATTGTTCCAAGAAGAGTAGTTGGTCATTTAGGAAAGACTTCATTAAATCTGAGAGAATATCTTAGCCTTCCAAATCCTCTTAAAACCTCTTCCCTTGGCTGAACACTCATTTGAAGATCTTCATCACCAAGGAGCAAGAACAAGAAGTCAAAGCTTGGAGGTAGTCTTTCAAGCATCAAGAGCACCACTCAAAACTAAGGTATACAATTCCTTGTTTAGGTGTTCTTTAATATTTCAATTCTCTTTGCTATATTTGGTGGAAGACAAATCACCGCATCAAAAATTGTTGTAGTTGGTGGACTAGATCAAGGATCAACCACCTGATCAAAAAAAACCCCAGTTGGTGGAAGACAAACCACCGCATCAAAAACTGTTGCAAGAGGTGTATGTTATGTAAGTACTTCATATTTAGTGGAACCAAGAGAGATTGCTCTTGAGAGTGGATGTAGGTCTAGGATCGAACCACTATAAATCACTGTGTTTATTGCTTGTTGTGTGTGGATGTTTCCTTGTATTCTTGTCACTTGTGTTGATCATCATTTCTAAGCTACATCTTCGTTATTCTAGTTGCATTTCTACACACTGTAAACACTCACAACTCTGAACATCTCTCTTAATCTTCTTGGGGACTCTCAATCTTAATTAATCCTTCAGATTGCACACTAATAAAACCTAATTCTTGGAAAGAAATTTTTAATAGTCCTATTCACCCCCCCTCTAGGACTTGGTGAGATCTAACTATTGCACTTTCAATTGGTATCCGAGCGGGTTACTTCTTTAGGGTGTAATAACCTGAAGTAGATCCATCTTTTGCTAGATTCACCATGAATCCTTAAGGAATTTCTATCACCCGTCCACCTTTCTTTGATGGAACAAATTATGCCTTCTGGAAAGCCCGGATGACAGCATTTTTGAAATCCATGGACTGGGCTGTTTGGGAGGCTATAGAGAAAGGCTGGACGAAACCCACTGAAGATGTGACTATAAATGGTGTCACAACCACTAGACCATTGGATCCAGCTAGATGGTCTCCTGCTCAGCTACTTCTTAGACAAAATAATGCTAGAGCTTACAATGCTATAGTGTGTGCCATGAATCAAGAAGAGTTTAAAAAGATCATGACAACCACTAATGCAAAACAGGCATGGAAAATCCTTGAAGTGACTTATGAGGGTACCTCTGTTGTCAAAAGATCTAAACTTCAGATGCTCACGAGTCAGTTCGAAAACACTCGCATGGAAGAAAATGAAATGTTTACTGACTTCCATACTAAGCTCATGAAAATTGTAAATGAAATGTGGGCTCTTAGAGAAACTCTTCCGGAAGGTAAAATTTGTAGTAAAATCTTGAGATCACTTCCGGAAAGATTCCATCCTAAGGTAACTTCCATAGAAGAACACAAGGATTCGGAACAAATGAAAATTGAAGATTTAGTGGGATCCCTTCAGACCTTTGAACTCAAATTTAACAATGACAAAAAGAAATCAATTGCTCTAATCACCTCTCATAACACATCTTCCTCTAAAGATGACATAGGAATAACTAGTAATGACGAGGATGAAGATGTGGCCCTTTTGGCTAAAAGATTTTTGAAACAATTTAAGAAAAAGAGGGTGAAAGATTATAAAAATGAAAACACTAATGATAAATACAAAGGTCGATCGAGTTCCCTCTCTAGAAGTAAGCATAAGGAGCCTATGTGTTACAGATGTAAGAAATTTGGACACATATCCACCGATTGTCCACTAAAAGGAAAATTCAAAAAGAAGAATCTTGTAGCCACTTGGGACGATTCATCTGAATCAGATTCTGACTCAGATGAATCACATCAAAATGAATCAGATAAATATACAGTTCTGATGGCTACCACTGCAACATTCAATCTCTCTGAGGAAATGATTAAAATATCAAATGGAGAAATCTCAGGAAGTGAGTCAGACAGTGAATATGAAAATTCAGATGATGAGGATAATGACAACACCACGGATTCCCATGAACTACTTTATGAGGGAACATGCAGGCTCGTTGAAACTGTAAGTAATCAATAAAACAAAATTAAGAATTTAAAAGAAAAGGTTGATAGTATTAATGCTGAAAAGGAAGAATTAATCAAAGAACTCGAAAGTGTAAAAACCCAATTATCAACAGAAAGAAAAAATGTAATCAAATTAAGAGAAAATGAAAAATCCTTTTTAAAAATAAAAGATGAAAATAATGCTCTCCACAATGAAGTGACTATTCTGAAACGGTATAAAGAAAAGTATGAGTACAGATTTACCCAAAATGATGAGAAATACATTAGACTATACAAAATTGGGAAAGCTTATAAAGATATGACCGATCTTGGATATGACAAAAATGCTAATCAGCCTCCAAGTTCCGGAACTGTTTTTGTCAAAAGTGCTTTGAAGGAAGATACTAGTGTTAAAAACACTTTGGATAAGGCATCTACTAGTACTCATACTGTTTCATCAAATGTCATCTGTCATTATTGTGGAAAAAGAGGTCATTTCAAAATGGAGTGCAAATTAAGAAAAATTCATTATAACATTAGTCAAAAAATTGAGAAAAACACCTCTAAGAAAGTGAAACTTGAAAACAAAAAGCAGACGTCTCAAATAAACAAGTTCCCTTTAAACCAAAAGATGGATAATCTGTTAAAAGAAGTCCAAAAGTTAAGAAAACAATTTGAAATATACAAAAAGGATGGAGCAAACATTCTTATTCCCCAACATAAAACCTTTTAAGTGAAACACCAAAAATCAATTGTGATCCCCACCACTAGTACACTTAAATGGATACCTAAAAACAAGAATCTAGTGGTCCACACAGCTTTTAAAGCTGTAGAACAATCAAGATGGTATCTGGATAGTGGATGCTTAAAACATATGACTGGTGATAAATCTTGTTTGTCTAAAATGATTGAATTCGATGGAGGCACGGTTACTTTTGGTGATGGCAGTACTGCAAAAATTATTGGGAAAGGAACTTTAAATGTTCTAAACCTACCACCATTTGAGAATGTTTTGTGCGTTGATGAGTTAAAACATACTTTACTTAGCATATCTCAAATCTGTGATAAAGATTATGCCGTAAACTTTAGTAGTCATAGTTGTGAGATCTCAAGGAATGGAAAGATAATATTGAGAGGTCTTAGAACTACCGATAACTGTTATGTGGTGCAAAAAACAAATACTTCATCCTCCGCTTCTTGCTTATTAACTAATATTGATGAAGCTAAGTTGTGGCATCAAAGACTTGGGCATGTTAACTACAGGGACTTATCCCATCTAAACAAATATGTTGAAGGACTGCCTAAGATCAGTAGTCAAGAAAAGATGATCTGTGGAGAGTGCCTTTAAGGAAAACAAATTAGAAGTGCCCATAAAATGGTAAATGCTATGAAAACTTCTCGACCTCTAGAACTTATTCATATGGACTTGGTTGGACCAACTAAAAGAGAGAGTCGAGGTAAGAAAAGGTACTTTCTTGTCATGGTAGATGATTACTCTAGATTTACTTGGGTTGCATTCTTGAGAGAAAAATCTAAAGCCTTTGGAGAATTTAAAAGGATTGTAAAACAAATTCAAATTAAAAAAGGGACTTCAGTAGCCCAAAATAGAAGTGATCATGGTGGAGAATTTGAAAATGATCAATTTGACAAATTCTGTGAGAAATATGGGATTCATCATGAATATTCAGCACCAAAAACTCAACAACAAAATGGGGTAGCTGAAAGGAAAAATCGAGTTCTTCAAGACATGGTCACAGTCATGCTTCATACTAAGAATCTTCTTAGAGACTTGTGGGCCGAAGCTATTAATACCAGCTGCTATATCATCAACCGAGTTTATCTTAGGACTGGTACAAATCAGACAGCTTATGAATTGTGGCATGAGAAGAAACCAAATGTGAAATATTTTAAGGTCTTTGGAAGTAAATGTTACATTTTAAAGGATAGAGAACAACTGAGTAAATTTGACTCAAAAAGTGATGAAGGTATATTCTTAGGCTATTCAACACGGAGTCGAGCCTATCGTGTTCTAAATATGAGAACGGGAGTCATCCAAGAATCAATAAATGTTATTATAGATGATGAATCCACAATTTCTGATGATGTTGATGAAGTAGATGTTCCCTCAATGACTGAACCCACACGATCCACAGTAAAAACTGATGTACCTATTTCCACTGAAAATTTGGTGAATGTAAAAGATCATCCTATAGATCAGATTATTGGTGACCCCCTAACAGGTGTAAAAACTAGGAAACAATTGGAGAACATTATGAGTCACTTGTGCTTTACTTCTGTTTTAGAACCTACCTGCGTTGATGAAGCCTTTTCGGACAATGATTGGATAAAAGCTATGCAAGAAGAATTGAATCAATTTACAAAAAGTGATGTTTGGTACCTAGTTCCAAGACCAAAGGATAAAAATGTGATAGGCACTAAATGGATCTTCAAAAATAAACTTAATGAAAATGGCGTTATTGTTAGGAACAAAGCTAGGTTGGTAGCGCAGGGATATTCTCAAATTGAAGGTATTGACTTTGATGAGACCTTTGCTCCAATTGCTCGTTTAGAATCAATTAGAATTTTACTATCTATAGCTTGTTTTTTAAAGTTCAAATTGTATCAAATGGATGTTAAGAGTGCTTTTCTAAATGGAATTTTGAATGAGGAAGTGTATGTTGAACAACCTAAAGGTTTTATAGACACAAAATTCCCTAATCATGTGTTTAGATTGAAAAAAGCTCTGTATGGTCTTAAGCAAGCTCCATGTGCTTGGTATGAAAGGTTGACAAAATTCTTGTTAGACAATAATTTTCAAAGAGGTAGTGTTGATAAAACTCTTTTTATCCAAAAGACAAGAAAGTCAGTTTTAATAGCGCAAATATATATAGATGATATCATCTTTGGCTCCACATCTAATGAATTGACTGCTCAGTTCGCTAATCTAATGCAATCTGAATTCGAAATGAGTATGGTTGGCGAATTGAATTTCTTCCTAAGTTTACAAGTCAAACAATTACATGATGGTATCTTCATTTCCAGTCCAAGTATGCTAAAGAACTGCTAAAACGATTTGGTCTAATGACAGGAAAACATGTCAAAACCCCCATGAGTACAACCATCAAACTTACTAAAGATACAAATGGTAAAGGGGTTGACTCTAGCCTATATAGAAGTATGATCGGTAGCCTGTTATACCTTACTGCAAGTAGGCCAAACATAGCATTTAGTGTGGGAGCATGTGCTCGATATCAAGCAGATCCGAAAGAATCCCATCTAACTGCTGTAAAAAGAATCATTAAGTACATTGCAGATACAACTGAATATGGTCTGTGGTATCCTCATGACTCATCATCCTCCATTGCTGAATTCTCAGATGCTGATTGGGCAGGAAACTTAGATGATAGAAAATCCACAAGTGGCGGCTGTTTTTATGTTGGAAATTGTCTAGTAGCTTGGCATAGTAAAAAGCAAAATTCGATATCTCTCTCCACTGCCGAGGCTGAATACATAGCTGTCGGAAGCTGCTGTTCTCAACTCTTGTGGATGAAGCAGATGCATATGGACTATGGCATTAAACAAGAAATAATGAGCTTGTATTGTGATAACACGAGTGCCATACACATTTCTAAAAATCCGGTCCAGCATTCTCGCACCAAACACATTGATATTCGACATCATTTCATTAGAGAATTGGTCGAAGAAGGAATCATTGAGCTCAAATATATTCAGACTGAAAAACAACTTGCAGACATCTTGACTAAACCTCTTGATGTGTTAAAATTTGAAAATTTGAGAAAATCGATTGGTGTTTGCTGTTTGGATTAACTTGTGTTTTGCCCAGGGCCTACGGTTAAGCCATAAGCCATTTTACGGCTAAGCCGTAATCTCCTTACGGTTAACCCGTATTTGCGCAAACATTTACCCTACGGCTCAACTGTCAGGGTTTATGGCTCAGCCGTAAAATACTCTACGGCTAAGCCGTAAGTGTTATTTCCGTCCTCGTTCTACGCGCCAATCAGTACTTAACTCCGTCTCTTCATTACTTTTTTACTCTGCGTCTGCACGAGCTTTCTGCCCTAGGTCTCCTTCCTTTCTTCTTTCGTCATTCTTCCTCTTCCGGCCTTCTCCTTCCAGGTATTTAGGGTCTTCCTCTTCTGGCCTTCTCCCTCCTCTGTACTGTTCTCCTCTCTCTCTCTCTTCTTGTTTGCTCACCGCTGTTTCATTTGCTTTACTGTGCTCAATTCCTCTGTGTGCCTTTTCTTCCTGTTTTGGGTGTTTCGCTTTCTTTCTGTTTTGTGGATTGACTTTACTCTATCTATCACTATGCCTCCACTACCAAAAACGCTTACCCCCCTGGTAAGAGGCCTCGGGCCTCGAGTAGCTCCTCCCGGCCTCGACAGCACTCTCCACCCTCTCCACGAGTTTTGGTTCCACGGGAACCCACTCGCGATCGGTCCTTTTTTTCCTGTCCCATTACTGTGGAACGCGATGTCAATATTCTAGCTATTGAAACAAATGGAGTCCATACCCTCCTCACCAACATTGGGTGGGAAAATATTCTAAAATGGGGTGGTCCTGGCTTCCCCTCGATTGTGCGAACCATGTATGCACCCATCAAGGAAGCATCGTTAGACTCTATGTCTTTTGAAATTGATTTCACTGATGGCACCAATACCATCACCCCTGCCATCATTTTTGCCCTTTTGTGTGTTCCTCTCTCCGATACCCCCCCTTCGGTCATCAAGGACTCTCGATCCGAAAAAGAAAAACAAACTGCCACCTTCGCTCTATGTGGAGCGACCATCCCTTGGAAGGACAAGGGTTTCCTTCCTACTGTTTCGTTGCTTCCTCATTTCCGGATCCTGCATGCAATCTTCATGTGTAATATCTATCCGAGGAGGGGCAATTTCTCTGATCTAACCCCGTTCATGGTTAATATTCTCTATTCTGTTCATATGGGGGTCAGGGTGTGTCTTCCCTCTCTGATTTGTGCTACTAGTATTCGGTTTTGGCTTTGCCCGGGCAGAGGCACCAATGCCTGCGTTTTTGGTTATCTGATGACTCGCCTTGCCTCTCAGTGTGGGGTCAATTTACCTTCTGATGAAGTTCCTGAGTCTCACCCCACCTTTGGCACAGTCAATATTCAGAACATGCATTTCTCCAAGCAACAAGCGGATGGTCCCCGCTTGCATGACTCTGGGGATGAAGAAGACTCACCGGATGGGCCTCCTCTTGCAGCACCCTCTACTGCTTCACCGGTTCCGGTTCCTCCCCCGGCTTCTTCCTCTTCCTCGTTTGAAGCTCGGTTGGCAGCGCTGGAACAACGGCAAACCAAGATGGATAAGCTCTTGAAGAAATCATTTCAATACCTGTCAAAGATCTCCAAAAGCTGCCGGAGAGACAATGTGGCGATTCCTTCCCCCTCTCCTCCTTCTGATTGATGTTTGTTCTGTCATTGTATTCTTTCTGTATTTTGGGCATTGACTGTGCTTCACCTGATGGTTTTGTTTGTAGTTACCTCTTTTGTTATTATGGGTGATGCACTCTTTTGAAATGTTTGTGCCTTGTACTGCTCATAACTTCTAATATACTATGGCCATTACTTCGCAACTGCTTATCTTTGTGTGCACTTATGCTCTTCTTTATGCTTTATCTCTTTGTCAATATTGTGCCAAAAAGGGGGAGAATTGTATGCATGTCTTTAGGGGGAGCCCTCTAACCTCCCACCTTTCTAGTAGATTGTGTTTGCAGCCTTTTTGCAGGTAAAGTATCTTCAAAGGGGGAGCTTCAATGTGTTAAACTTTCAGACTTATGTGGATATGTTTGGTTAAGGTGTATTCTATATTGTAATACTTGTTGTATCCTGGTTGTTGAACTAAAATGTTGTATCTTCTACATTATGTGCAATTTTGTAACGAAATTGACAAAGGGGGAGATTGTTAGTGTCATTGTAAGAACATGTTGTCAATTACGTGACCAAAGTGTAGTTCAGTTCTAGAAAGACCTAGTTCATCTCTAAAGTTCATTGAAGATCAAGTTAAGTTCAAAGAAGTTCAAGATCTTTCAAGAAGATCCTCTGTGAGTGCCAAGGGATAAGGTAACTGTGACCCCTAGTGCCCGTACAATTAGAATAGGAAAAAGGGTAAAACACCCTGGCTGTGTACTACGGCTTGGACCACGGCTAAGCCGTAGAACCTATGGCTCACTATCCAGAGAATACATTTTGAGTCTTTTTGTTTTACGGCTCACCCTACGGCTGCACGAAAAAGGGTTACGGCTACGCCGTAGTGTGTTTCACGGCTAAGCCGTAAAATCTACGGGCCACAGTCCAGAGAGTGCTCTTGGCCATATAATGCCTACGGTTGACCTTGCGGCCAAGCCGAAAGGCCTTTACGGCTAAGCCGTAATGTGATTCACGGCTACGCCGTAAAGTTTACGGGCCACTTTCCAGAGAGTAGTTTTTGGAAATTTCAGCTTACGGCTAATCCACGGCTAGGCCGAAAGGTGCTCACGGCTAAGCCGTGTAAGGATTTACGGCTAAGCCATAAGCTTAACCGTAAGAAGAAATATTGTTGAATCTGGTCAAACTACCTGTTGGATGTTGTCAGAGCATACGGCTAAGCCGTAGACCATTCTGTTCTTAACCGTAGATCTATCCGTTGGAGCTTATCTGTATTTAAAGAGGACATCTCATTTGCTCCAACTACAGACTTTATGACTGAGAAAATCACCAGTATAGCTGAGCCTTTGCACCTCTAGTAAAACCATCTTTAGAGCTCCCACAACCACCTACTCTTCAACACTTAAAGTACCATTATTGTTCTAAGAAGAGTAGTTGGTCATTTAGGAAAAGCTTCATTAAATCTGAGAGAATATCTTAGCCTTCCAAATCCTCTTAAAACCTCTTCCCTTGGCTGAACACTCATTTGAAGATCTTCATCACCAAGGAGCAAGAACAAGAAGTCAAAGCTTGGAGGTAGTCTTTCAAGCATCAAGAGCACCACTCAAAACTAAGGTATACAATTTCTTGTTTAGGTGTTCTTTAATATTTCAATTCTCTTTGCTATATTTGGTGGAAGACAAATCACCGCATCAAAAATTGTTGTAGTTGGTGGACTAGATCAAGGATCAACCACCTGATCAAAAAAAACCCCAGTTGGTGGAAGACAAACCACCGCATCAAAAAATGTTGCAAGAGGTATATGTTATGTAAGTACCTCATATTTAGTGGAACCAATAGAGATTGCTCTTGAGAGTGGATGTAGGTCTAGGACCGAACCATTATAAATCACTGTGTTTATTGCTTGTTGTTGTGTGGATGTTGCCTTGTATTCTTGTCACTTGTGTTGATCATCTTTTCTAAGCTACATCTTCGTTATTCTAGTTGCATTTCTACACACTGTAAACACTCACAACTCTGAACATCTCTCTTAATCTTCTTGGGGACTCTCAATCTTAATTAATCCTTCAGATTGCACACTAATAAAACCTAATTCTTGGAAAGAAATTTTTAATAGTCCTATTCACCCCCCCCCCCCCCCCTCTAGGACTTGGTGAGATCTAGCTATTGCTCTTTCAGTTTTCTCATATTGTAAGTGTCACCAGAACCATAATCACCAAAACAATATTAATGTTCGACCATCACAGGCCAAACACTATTATTCTATTCAACAATTGTTGGCCGAACACCATCACAAATGTTTGGCCATGTTCAAACACAATGAATGAGTTCAGCAACTATGTTCGGCCAACAGTGGCCGAACAGAATAATAGTATTCGGCCATGCAGGGCCAAACGAGGCGTGCGACAAGAGATGAGCAAACATCCATTAACAATCATAATAATGGTGTAAGGAGAGGATAAATCAAAGGCCATTATGCAAACATCCATAAAACCTCTTTCATTGAAAATGGTGGAGAAGATAAATAATTGAGAATAGAAGAGAAGAAAGAACCTACCTTTGAGAATGGTGGAGAAAATAAAAGAGTATCCTTGAGAATGGAGATGAATGGAGGAGGAAGGAGAGGAGCAGGCCAAACTAGAGCAAAAAGAAGAGAAGAAGAGTGGAAGAGGAGGTGTGTAAAGAAAGAATATAGAAGAGGAATGTGTAGAGAAAGAGGATCGGGGTATAGTGTGTGCATATAAGAGGAATGTGTAGAGAAAGAGGATGGCAGTATAGTGTATAAATGTATTGACTGTGAACATAAAAAAAATACAAACTTAGTCACTTACTCTATTGTGTATAAAGAGAACTTGCATAAGGAGAGCAAAAAGGGGCGTACAAATAGGAGGACTCTTTCTCAATACTACTTATAAGCACTATTTCTCTTTTTATAGCTCTCTAAGCTCTCCTCTCCTTAAGTTCTTAAAGTTCTCTTTCTCTCTCTAAGTTATCTAAAGTACCAAGAACTCTCTTCAAGCTCTAAAAAATGGCTAGACCATCACAACCATTCAACCTTGACTCTAGCCTAACTGTTTCAAATGTTGCACCTTTTACCTTAGATAATATTTAGAGTGCAGTAGAAAGCACTCCTCCTTCCATTGCCTAAGTGGGTCAAGCCCAATGTTCTCTAGGTAAAAAAGGAAGAATGATTCCATGCACAAGGCATATTTTATAAATGACTATACAGTTGGAAATTCACAGGTGGCACTGGTTACCATTATAAACTCTTGCAATCATGAATGCTCAAATCTTATTGGAGCAATTAATAATTAATTCAAATTGTCTGTTCAAGAAATGTTTATGCATTTATTTTAGTAGTTTTAATTTTATTTCAAGTTGAAACCTTAAAAAGAAGTTCTTTTAAAATTATTTTAAAACTAATATTAAAAATTAAAAAATTAAAAATAAAAAGGACCTGCCCATTGGCTGCATGACCCAGCATGAAACGATTCTCGTGCATGGGCCGTGTTGGGATGAACCCTAACTAGTCCGGGTATGTCATGGCACAGCACATGAAGTTTCATGGGTCAACACGACACAATCCAGGTTCGACTAAGTGGGCCATAGAGTGGTCGGCACTGCCCATTTTTCACCGGAGATCCCATCCCATGAAAAACTCAAGTGAAATCTTAGATTTGTGGTAGTTTGCTACAATCTATCTGAATCTTACCGTTACTCCCACTCATGAATTAATTGTGTCAGATTTGGGTCACATTCTATCACCGTCGGATGATTCATCTTCGTACATCCACCACAAATGGGGGTAGCTGAGGTGATCCCCATTAAAGTTTGATTTTTTTTTTCTTTTCTTTTTTGGGCACAGGAGAATGGTGAAGCTGCCGACGTACAATCATTTAGCATTCTGGACCACCCCTTGCTCCCCGGCAAATAAAAATAAAAAAGCATTGTCATTTTTTGGGCTTTCGTCTCAGAACCCCACTAACATTTGTAAATAAGCCTTTTTGGTTTCAACATTTTTAAGTAGATTTCTACTTTGGCATTTTTATAACGTTCGATTTCATATCTCCATTTAAGTGCATTTGACAAAAGAAAAGAAGTCATTAGATTTATGCTAATTTTGACAATTTTGCCCATATATTTATTTATTACTAAAAAACTCTCTTCCTCCATAAGATTTTTTTTTTGACGTTTTTCACTTTAAGTCCTTTTTTTTTTCAACTAAGCCTACAAAGTTCTTACAGTAAGCAGTCAATGACATCAATCTACTCTTTTAAAATTAATATAACTTTTTTAGCTTTTTCTTTCTTTCTTCACACTATTAGATTTATGAAACCTTTGGCCTCTTTGGCATCAGTTCTTTTTTTTTTTTTTAACAATTCTTGTGAGAAGAGAGACTCGAAATAGGTTTGGATGTTTCTCTCTCTCTTTATCTCTTTGCATAATAGTTCTAAGTGCTGAGAAAGCACCCCTCGTGGATTCTAAGAATTTATGTTGGTCATTTCTCTACATAATGGTATTCATAAATGCAAGTTTTTATAGTCTATTTTTTATTGGTTATCTCCAATTTTAAACATTTGAAAATGTTTTTTAAAGAGTCCTTTTTTTACTGAAAGGAAAATTTTGTATTAATAAGGGAGACAATGATTTGAAAAAAATAGTTTTAAGGGGTCTTACTCTTAGGCCACCCAATTAGATGAATATGATTTTTAGTAGATATATTAGATTAAATGAAACCTCACTCAATCACTTGCTCTGCTAAAATGATCCTAAATATAATTAATTCACAACATGGTTTGTGCTCGTGCTATTGATAGGAAATAGATAAAGACATCAATCAAACTTGATAAAAATAAAGGAGACGCAGGTCATACGCTTATATAGCATCGAGGCAATTTAATGGAGCTATTATTCAACCCATATTATGGGGGCTATTAATAAATATTAGAAACCTTAGGATGGGTGTATACAAAAATGATTGTAAGGGCAAAAGTGCCGTTTTGGCAAAATTTGATCAAAACACTCATGGTAGTTTCTCATTACCATCAAATTCAAATGTTTTGGGATATGAGAGGTATTAAAATGCCATAGCAGGGGCCTATTGACAAATACTAAAACAAAAGGAACCTAGTAACAAATATTAGAAACCTTATTGGGATATCTGCAAAAAGCTCATATATATATATAGTAATAAAACTAGTGAGACCAGGTCGATCCATTGAGAGCAATGTTTTTAAGGTCTTTTCGACTTATACCTGCCCTAATTAAAAAACTAAAAGTAGCCTAATTTAAAAACTAACAAATACATTCAGTCCTAATTTCCAAAATTAAATTACTTTCAAACCAACTATAAAGAAAACTTACTAATCTAGAAAATCCTAAATCCAAACTTCATAAAAAAATTAATAATAAAGTTGCCGTAAAAAATTACACAAATTAGAACTTCTAAAAATGAGAACTTACTTTAATTATGACAAAACACAAATTAGAAATTAAAACAAAGTTAGAAACTTTCCTAAATTAAAACTATAAACTAAGTTAGTAAACACATTAAGTTAGTCACTTTCCTAAGTAAAACACTAAACTAGGTTAGAATCTAAAATAAGATTAGAAATTTCCTAAATGTTAGACAATTTAAACACTGCAAGAAGTTTAAACAATGCAAGTTTCCTAAGATATGAATGATTTTGACCTAATCCAACATCCATTAAACATATTTTATAATTAAACTCAAATCTGAGATTAAATTCCCTAAACCTAATTTTTATGTAAAGTTAATGGTAACGAAGAATTTAAAAACCAAACAATGCATGTGTGGGAAGTGTGACCTAAACTAGTGCACAGATTTCTTAATGCATGCAAACCACACTCCAATGCAAACCTGAAACTGACATGTACCCTAAACTCATATTTACTGTTGAAATTAAACACCCTAATATGCATGGAACAACCATGAGAAAACTACACAAAACTGATGGAAAACATAAGAACTTTATGCATGATGAATTGAGATGTGTATCTGGATTATGTATGAGATGAATGGATGGGGCATGCAAGATTAATTCTGATGGGCAGCCAATAGAATTTCAGAAACCAGGTTTCTATACTTTTGTTTTAGAATAAAATTTTACTTCAGTCTAAACCTAGAAGCTTAAGTTTACAACTGATGCAAAATCGGCCTTGAGTCCCCTTTCAATTCAGACTTTTATACAATTTTCTGCACCAAATCTGATTTTATCTAAAGTAAATCTGTCTTCCAGCTTTGCATTGCAATTCAATCTTCAGTTATAACATTGTGAACAGTATGCATCAATATGCATGTTGAACTCGGCCAGACCAAAATTAAAATTCAAGCACTTAATATATTAAAAGTTTCAGATCTGTCTTAAAGATCCGTTCTGCCCAATGCCCTTAAACACATGCTTGCTATTTATGCAACTTTCAGAGTAGACAACTCTAAACCAAACCATGCATAAACATTAACTTAAAGTGTGCAGAAATTCAAATAAAAATGCAGAAAATAAAATAAAGTGCAAAGAATTAGAAGTAGTTGTGCGAAGAATTTAAATATAGTAATTGACAATAATTTAAATGTAGTAGAGCAGAAAAGTAAATGTAGTGGGCAATAATTTGAATGTGGTTCAAGTAGTAACATAGTGATTTTATTTTTCTCAAAATTTTGACTTAACCCAATTTAAAGTTACTTCAAATATGGCTATATAAATTTGAATTGTCAATCCAGTCAATACAAAACAAGAAACATAATTAAAGCAACAATAAAACGTAAGAAGAACTATGATAAAAATAAATTTACTAACATGTAGAGTTCTTACATATGATAGAGAAACCTAACTAAGAAAATACATGTATAATGGAAAACACACCTCTTCATGTTGAAAATTCTTAAGGGAGTAGTGTGATTTCCTAGCCAAATCTCCTTGAGGAACACTGTGGAGAGAAAAAGAGAGAATGGCGAAGATATATATGTATATAATGGCCATAACCCTTTTCGTAAGAGTGCAATAAGTGGCACACTGTTAGTAAAGTCCTAAATCTTATCCAAATATTTCTCCTAAAAGACCTCATTCAATTTTAAACTTTCCTTTATTTATCCCCTATCCCTAAAATCTTTTAATTTTATATAGAATGCCTAAATGCTTCCAAAAATCTTTCCTCTTTATAGGCAAATACGATTATGATTACATAATTATACAGTTCAAAGTACGAAGTTTCTTTCTTTCTAACTACACTAAATGTGACCCATCATGATCTTTCCACGCCTAGACGTAGCCAGCTGTGGGTGTGTCAAAGAAGCCCCATAGGCCACGTCAACCCTTCTGAATCCCTAAGTGTTTGGGGCAGGCTGGCCCTTGGTGACGTGGTGGATTATGAGTGATCCATCCACGGTCATCGTGGGGCAAGCACTCATATAATCTCAATTCATGGATTTGGGGTTTGGGGATAATATGTGCATGTCCACAAATAACCATATGTACACCACTGACTGAGATCTAGGGATATTAAGCCTGCGCCTTCCCATAGCCTCATCCATATTGGTTGTATTAGGCTTGATGAAACCAACAGGTTGGATCCCAGTGTGATATTCTGGTTGAATAGTGTATGACTATTGATGTAGGCTCTAGGGTTGGCGCTTGCGTAGGGGTGCTGAAGCACATGTCCAAGGACAATTCGAATTGTCAAAATGGCTTCAACAGACACAAGGACGCACCTCTCAGGGATAAACCCAATTCTATTAATCAATCAAGTCTAAGAATTTCTTCTTTACAATGTCATAAATATAGTAAAAGTAAACTTAATGCCTAAGCAAACCCTAAGCAATTAATAGAAACTTCCCTAATAACAATGTAATTAGAAATCTATTAATAAAAATCATATAATCCTAATCTAACCTGGACAGAGATTATTTGTGTAGCCTAGACTGCATCATTTTCCCCGGGTTGAAAGAAGAGTTCATCCTTGAACTCGAGGTTACTTCGGATTGCCTCTATAAATGTAGTGAACATCAAGGACTTCTTTTGTGGCAACTTTTTAGGAATTCTTCTTTGGTGGTTGTGGTTTTTCTAAATAAAAAGTAACTTGCTGTTCACGATGCATGAATGTATAGGTATTGTCGCGCATACCATGAGCTCCTCTTTTGTCATACATCCATGGACAGCCCAATAAGATATCACCACTATCCATAGGTAGCACATCACACCAAATTGTATCTTTATAAGTCTCATCAATGGCAAAAGTAACTTCGCAAGTATGTCGAACATGTGCTTGATCACCATTCATTAGCCATTTGACAAAATAAGGGCGGCTGTGCTTGTAAACTTTCAATTTGAGGCGATCAATAAGAGCTTGGGAGATGAGATTTTTACAACTTCCGCCGTCAATCACAACTGTGCAACTGTGTCCCTAAACTGTACCCATGGAATGGAAGATATTTTTTCTCAACCATTTATTCTCAACAGTTGGTGGAGCCTCCTTGACGAAGATAAAAGCCTCACTTGTGGTATTTGTATATATTTTAGTAAGTTCCTCATTGTCAATATCCTTGGGATCAGTGTCAGTATCCTTAGTATCATCGGTGATATTTTTATCAGCACCTTCAATCTCAATCAGATGTACTTGCTTTGGACATTCTGCTGTGTAATGCTTGTGCTGTTGACAATGAAAAAAATCATCATATTTTGACCTTTTGTACTTACAAAAATATGTTCTGATGAACCATTGGGTTTAGCATCTTGTAGAGATGAATTCTTTGTTGGAACCTATGGATTTTTTGTAATTGATGATTTGCAATTCCCTCAGCTTTGATAACATGTTGGATGAGTTCATCGATATTTTCAAAATATTGGAAGGCAAGGATATGCTGAACGTCTAATCTCAATTCATTGAAAAATCTATCAAAAACCACATTATCATCTTCATTCACATCACAACGAGCTTACGGAATCAGAAATTCCTCAAAATAATCAATAACTGTCTTAGACCCTTTTTTTCAAGTTTTAAAAGTTAGAACGTAAATCTCTTACATAGTTGATAGGGAGGAATTTTTGCTTCAAAATATTCTTCATCTCAGTCCATGTTTCAATAGGGTCCATGTTTAAATTTCTTCTTTTTGTTGCATTTCAACCCACCAAGTTGCAGCATAATTACGGAATTTAGTAGTAATCAATGTGACTTTATGATGCTCAATCATTGGCTTATGTGCAAAAATATTCTCCACACACACTAACCAATCCATAAATTCAGTGGACTGCAATTTGCCATCATATTCAGGAATCACGAGTTTAATCTCTAAATCTCGATTGGGATTATTGACTGGTGGATCTCATAGATTTTGAATATTTGCACCATCATTACCGTTCTGATTCACATGCTGATTATTTTCCAAATTTGTCACTCCAGTGTCTAATTGTTGAAGGGTGGTGTGTATGCCATCAACTTTTATGGATAATTCTCTAATGGAACTAACCAAATCTTCAATTGAATAAGATGAAGATTCAACCTCAACTTGTTTCTTAGGAGGTATTATTTTTTTTATAATGCAAAATTTAAATCTGACTGGCCTGATGTATAGATCTACTCTTCAAGAGCACACTGGTGAAGACAGATTGGAAATCGGAGCACAGTTGATGTCGATATTGCAGAAACAAATTCTGACCATTAATTGTTGAAAATCTGACCAGAACTCTTCTAAGACAAAACTTCATTTGTGGGCCTTATTGTATATGGGCTCACCTAACTTGAAATTTAGCTCAAGCTTACCCGACTTAGAACATAAGCCCAAAACAGATTTTTTTCTCTATCTCATTCTTCATGACGAAAAGATGGAGATAAGAACAGGGCTTTTGCTTCCTTGTTGCTTCGGTGGCGATGAAAGGAGAGGATGGGTGCTTCGCCGTTGGCTGGCGTTAGGCTACTGATGATGATAGCGAATGGATAGTAGCAAGCAGCATGACAAGCGGTCCAGGTATGTTTTCTCCTCTCTCTCGGCTACTACTCCTCTCTCTACTATTTCTTCCCTCCACCCCCCAACCCCTTTTTTTAAATTTTTGCACTCTGGGTGCGGGAATTTGGTTCGGCGAAGGGTGTTGCTTAATGGAGATGGGAGGTGGGGTTGGATTGGATGAGGGCTGCACCAGTGGTGGGGTTGAAGGTAGTGGCGATGGAGATTTGACTGGGGTGAAGGTTTCTAAGATGGTAGTTTGGTTCGATTGGGGTTGAGGGGGAATCGGTTTTGGGTGAGGCTCACGAATTTTGGGATAGAGGGAATAAGGAGTGAGGGGTTTCGACAGGGGGCTGCAATCTCTGGTTTTCAACAGGGCTGATGGCAGACTGGGGTCGAGAAGGGTTTGGGTAGTTTGGATTTGGGTTTGGGGGAGCCGGTTGTTGAAGATGATCGATAGGGATAGGAACGACAGAGATGGGAAGATAGAGGTAATCACACAAATGATCGGGGATCGTTTGGCTCTAATGCCAAACTGATGCAGGCCCTAGAATTAGGGCTTGCATGGGGTGCCGAATTACGTGTCCAAGGATACTTCGAATCGTCAAAATGACTTCAATACATACAAGAACGCACCTCTTAGAGATAAACCCAATTTTATTAATCAATCAAGTCTGAAAATGTCTTCTCTACAATACCAAATATATATAGTAAAAGCAAACATAATGCCTAAGTAAACTCTAACTATTAATAGAAACTTCCCTAATAACAATGTAATTAGAAATCTATTAATAAAAATAATACAATCCTAATCTAACTTGAAGAAGGACTGCTTGTGGGGCCTAGATTGCATCAACCATCCATCAATAAGGCTCGATTGTAGATTCAATTTGCCCAGACATTTAAAATGAAAACCACATATACTTAATTAGTGATCAGAGTTGGGCCTAAGTTTTTCCCCCTCATGAGGTGGACCTTGGATTTAGTAGTAAGTTCAATAGCTAGAGCTAGGTGTGGATATATATGTATATATATTTGGATATTTCAAGGTTATAGGCATGTAAATTGAAAGCAACAAAGGTAGTAAAATGATATTTTTAATGTTACTTTTATTGAATAATTTAATTTTTGTGGCGTTAATAGTAGACTCACATAATGCATCCAAGAATACTTAGGATTCTTTAGAAATATTATTTTTAAATTTTATTAACATAACATTTTCAATTATCAATTTTATCATTCTCACTTTTAAAGATTTTTTAAACCAATTTTAAAGTTAGACACCGTTATTGTTTTATTTTAATTTTTATAAGTAAATTAGCCTATTCTGATAGAGATCATAAGCATTACATATCACTTTATCCAAAGTTATGCACGTGGTTTTACTTTGCTAAGATTTCATGAGCACACATACCTATTTTTATAAAAAAAAATTATTTTCATTATTTTTCTCAGATCATATTAATTTTCTTTGATCACTCGAATTTTTTTTAATATTTTTTTCTCTTTCAAATCAACTCAAACCTAGAATTTAATATCCCCTTTGGTTCAATTTTTTTATTGGTTAGACTAAACCACCAAAGAGACTAAATCATGGTACACTTTTTCTCTAATTATCTACGACAATCTTGATTCAAGTATGAATTGTAAAATAATATGTTTGTAACCATATTAGGGCTTTCATGATTATGGTGAAAACTGAAAAGGTTTCTTGACAATAATAAAGTTTGATAGGCTCATTTTACTTATTTCATCCTTAACATTTAATTTTAATTATGTGTTAATATGCATTTTAATATTTATAAATATTTCTATTTAAAATTATAATTATTTATTCAACTAGGCATGCGTTGGACGTGGGCCCTCTAGTGCTAGGTTATTATTATTATTATTATTATTATATCTCTTCCATCATAGGAGGAGGGGTCCACAAGCACCCTTGTGAGGGGAGAGACCTCCGATGAGGTAGAACAGCCCTTAAATGAGGAAAGATAACTGTGATATGTTTTGAAGTTGAAAAAGCTACATGGACTGACCTGTTATTTGTTCTAACATCGGTCGTACCCTAATATATAGGTGGACTGTGATATGTTACGAAGTTGGTTGTATTCAGTTACATGGGGTGACTCATTGACTCAAGAAGACTTGTGTTGTACTCAGATGCATGGGTGACCCGTGGCTATGTTATATTTTAAACACACATTAGAAGGCTTGCATGAATCTGGAACCGTAGTTGAACCGCACGTGTCCCTCTTATGGGAATGAACGACCATTGGTAGCTTACTTGACTCTAGACCTTTAGGATAAATTGGGTCATTACTCTTTCCATGAGGTAAACTAAAAACCTGTCTCTGGACCTGGAGGATAAATTGGGCTGTTACTCCCACCATGAGATAAGATAATATGCCTTGATCTAAGTGGGGTTGCACCCTGTACTGAACTGATGGTGATGTACTTGAAAGATTACAAGTTTTATGGATCAATAGTCTTGATATTTCTGTGAATCTAAATATGTCCTAAATAAATTAAGTTGAACAATTTGAGATGAATACGCATACTAGCTCCTACTAAACTCTACGCACTTATCCAATCCTGATTTGCATGCTTGTTTCCATGCATGTGTAGCTTTATCTATTTGCTGAATTCTCACTCAAATCATGGACCCAATATAGGCAATAGAGATGAACAAGAATATGTCGAAGATGACAAGATTGAGGAAGAGCCTCAAGGAGATGCCAAATGGAGTGCAGATGATATCGCCATTATTAATTAGAAATTCCGCAAAAGAATGTGTGTGGGTGGTGAAAACCTTTTCCCTTTCCTCTCACCTCTTCCTCTTCCACCTGGCTGGCTCAAGTTAAGATCAAGAATCCCAAAATGAAAGTCCTTGCTGATAAAGTTCTCACCCAAAAAGTCAATTATCAGATCTCCCTGATTAAGTTCTCAACCATTCATTGACGATCTTGCTTTTGTATCGTGATATTTCGCTTTCTGTAGGGCAATTGTCTAGCTGGTGGAAAAATTTCGATCCCCGGTCTAGATCCATGCACAAAAACTAGGACAGTTATATCCACATATTAAAACAAAGGGTTTAGGGGCCAACATAGCTCCACTTATTTGGATATCTAAAAATGACTTTGGTTTAATCATATATCATTTGACATCCCCACTTGTATTAATAAAAGCTCTTTTATTGAATTATACTAATGCACTCCGCAGCTTAGTTTGGATTTGGATCGATCGATCCATTCTTTTTTTTTTTTTTTCGGTCAATGTTGGGTCCTGAGACAACACTCTAAGACACTGATCAGATCCATCGTTGTTTCACCCTCGATCCAAACTGTTTACATCCCTTGTCCAGACCACTTTCAATTTTGAAAGATTTTAGGAATGCTCCCTTAAGTGTGTGATTTTTTAGATTGCGAGCAAATAGATAATATACAGCGGAAACTAAACGTCAAGCAAACAAGCAATCATCACAAGAAAACATGTTTTTTACATAAAACCCAAACTAGGAAAAACTTGTTAGTTTTTGTGGACTCAATCCATCAGTTGATGTAATAAATTGATTAATTTCTTTATTTATCAATAAAATCATGCTTTACTTTCATGAGATGAATGTAATTTTATTACTTCATGCACATGACCAATACGTATGACATAATGGTTCATGAGTTGAACCGGATCCCATTAATATATTAGATGTAATATATGTGCATGGATGAGATCCACACGCGGGAGATATATGTCACAAATCTTATACTTAAAATAGCTTAACAACCAGTAATGAGATTGGGCATCTCATTTGATAAGGTTGCAGCACTTTGATCACTATGAGATAGTGTGATTTGTCTCGATCATCAGAATGTAAGATTCTGGATCACGGTGCTAGTACATTGGATGTATTGAAGGACCATGAGATGTACCTTATGGAATTCCGTCTCAATAATAAGGTATGCTCTCATAATTCTCTAGCAATAGGCTCTCAATCCTGAGACATTGACGAACTCAAGTTTCTATCTATTCATTTGCTTTGAGTCACCAATGAGTGAGGCCGACTGTAGGTTAACACCTCGGTGTCTTGGGTATGTGGTAGTAGAACTGTGGGAACGTTGAATAATCAAGATGGAATCTATCTCTATTATCCCCTTGTGCCAATTAATGGATTTGTCATTAGTAAGTGCGCACCCATCTCAATTAAGAGTTAACTGGATGGTACTGATGATTACTGTGATTAATTGGGGCTCAAGGATAATAAGATGTGGAACTTAGATTGGAAGAGACGGATTTATTCCAATTGATCCACGGATATTGATAGAGGGGCCTACTTGTGGTAATTGGGAAGTTTAGGGTCTTCATTGTAATTTATTCCTAAGACTGGAGTGCAATTGCATTTATATAGTGGTGTTATTTGCAATTAACTGTGGGCCCGGATTGCACATGAGATGTGGGGTCGCGGTGTTCCAGTTGGAACCAGCTTTCTAAGGAATCCCTGGTGGTCCCCACGCTAGCCCAAGATATTGGAAAACACTAATCCGACTTGGACTCTAGAAATAAGAGTTTGGAAAGGAGAAAGCTGCTAATTGCTTTGGAAGTAAGACTTATATTTCAATTAGACAAGGGAGAGATTTGAAAGTCTATAAAATCTCTTGGACGTCCAATAAGACTCTCACTCACGCCCAAAACCCTTTCGTGCAAGAGTTGCACGAGTTTCTCTCTCCTTCTCTCTTCTAGTTCCTTGGAGTTTCAAGTTGGGTTTTCTCCTGAAGATTCCACCATTCTTCCTGAGAGAAGAAATCCAATTCGGGTCATAGCGTGGAAGGCTAAGAGGTGTTGAAGAAATCCATTAGAGCACTGCGGATCTCCAAAGGTATGATCTACTTCTTGCATGTCGTAGATTATTATGGATATTTAGTGCTGGTAGAATATTTACTGTACATGGTCACGAGATTGAAGGTAATATATCCTAGATTGGGTTTTAGTTTTATGGATAGTTGATCCCTGTGTTAAGTGGGTCAAAAGTTTTGAAAATCTATCCACGAGACCCACCTACTTCCAACAAAACTATGAGTTCAAATAAGATCAATAATCAAATACTATAAATCACATAGTTACAAGATACTCACAGCCCTTTTTTAGTTCTCGCAATGTAAGGGCTGCAAATCTCTCTACATCGCTTCACACCATAATGAATTCATATCATTAATTACATTAGATCCAAACCTTATTTGACTCAGCAATCTTCTACACAAGAAGATATTCTTCTACAAGAGATGTAGAAGTAACGAATCTTTCGAACAAAGCTCCGACACTAAACTCTCCAACAGAAGCTCTAAAAAAGAAAGGTGATCTTCAATATATAATATCCACTCAAAATAATGAGATATGTCCTTTAGGGTTGAGAGAGAGCCCTTTTGAATAACCCGCAATTCATGCCTTAAAGGTATACTCATTGAAAAACTCAAATTACTAATTCTAGCACAAATAGGAAATGTTTTCACGCAATGGTAGTTTCTTAATTTTCCTGCACTGGCAATTTCGTAATTACGGATAATACAATTTTTGCAAACTTCCCAAGGCCATAACTTTATCGTTTCAACTCCTATTGACTTAATCTTGGGCTTTATGAATATCTACTCGAAACCAGCTTTCCAATAATAGGTAGTTTGCCCATATTCAATACTCAGTTTGTGAGATACGACCTTTTAAATCCAAATACCTTCATTCAGCTTTCCGACGACTCGCGCAATAGTCCATTCTAAAACAAATATAAGATACAACTCAATGGACTCAAAATTTTATTCAACTTATGAATTAGCTAATATAAAAAGATCCTTATAATCTCCCACTTTGGCAATTCATGGAAAAAAATCCCTAAATATTCAAATATTCTATATGAAGTAAAACTCAAAATACATTGAATTTTTTAGAACATGTAGAATACTTTCAGCACCTATAGATTGATTGTATGCCTATATCTTTATAGCAATTACTAATTGAATACATGAATCTTTAGCTCCTTGAATCTTCATATCTCCCCCTGAATACCCTATTTTCCTCTTACTCATTCTTCCTCTTTATGTGCATAATTGACAAAGATATGATAAACAAGCAGTATATTTGTCAATCAAGATTCAACAAAGTTCCTTCTCAGTTTCAATTCCCTTTTAATTGTATCTTCGTAGCAGCATCGGGGGTAAGCTTGATCTTTTTGATTAGGGGCTTGGAGACTTTAGTATCCACACTTGCAAATTTCAAGTTTTCAGCACAGTGTGTACCAAATCTGTAGGAAAGTCAAATTTCCTCACTCAGATGGCTCCTGTCTTGACCTTTGGCTCAAACAATTGTTTCCTCCATTATTTGTTTTTAGGTAAGCATCACAGCTTATTGCAATAAGGTTAAATATATCCTTTGATTCCACAATGATGACAAGTGGATGTGCATATAGATCGTGACACATTCTTCTTCTTTGAACTAATCACAGCATTATTTGTGTGTGTAGCATGTAAATTAGTTAATAGCAAATAATTTAAAGAAAAACTTTTAACAAAAGTAGTTTTTGCCTTTAGTCTTTGAAGTAGATGCAACATGATCATAATCAAAACCGTGTAAATCATTAGGCCTTTTTTGATTGCTTCAGATGTCCTTAGGAACTTTAGAACTAATGTTCATCTTATTCATATAATTTTTTGTGGAATCCAACTCAAACAATGCAATCTTCCGTTTGATATTTAGATCTTCTTTTTCAGCTTGGCATGTCTTCAACTTTGTCTTTAAAGTTTCAACCTCTTGTTCATACTTTTACCTCTCAGTAGTCAACTTATCAACCAAAGTTTCGTTTTGGCCTTCCAAGAGATTGACTTTAAAAAAGCTTTCTATTAATTCTTTCCTCAAAGATGAATCCTTTCTTGAACAGATTTTTACTTGAGGGCATCTTTTACTCATACAATTTGTGCATCCTTGAAGATTTCTTCAACAAAAGTTTGTATTTTTCTTCTTAATCATTCTCATCATCCGACACTACATCGTCATTATTAGCATAATTGCTAGATATGCAATGAGAATACCGCGACATAAACTAATGCACTTAGCATTGACAGAGTTAGGAATTAGATTTTTCACATCTTCAAAACTATCAACTTTATCACACTCTTCATCTTTTTATTTGGACATGATATGCTCTACGACCAAGCCCTTTGCATTCAAAACATCGAATAGATCTAGAGTTTTTCTTCTTGGATTCAAATTCAAACATCTTCTTCAAGTCAAAATTTTTTTCTTTCAGAACACATGGCTTCAACGTGTCTTTGTGGTTCAAATCCATTCTAGAAATTACAATTGATCTACAGAGTAACTTTCTGCAACGCTCTCTAATACCAATTGATGGTTTTGAGGGTGCTCCCAAATATGCGATTCTCTAAATTGCGAATAGACGAACAATATGCAGCGGAAAATAAACAGAAAGCAAATAAGCAATCACCACAATAAAAAATTATTTTTACGTAAAACCCAAACCGAAAAAAAAACCATGAGTCCAAACAGGATCAATAATTAAGCACTATGAATTACAAAGTTACAAGATACTAACAACCCTTTTTCGGTTCTCACAACCTAAGGGCTGTAAATCTTTCTGCACAACTTCACACTACAATGATTTCACACCATAGATTGCACTAGATTTAAACTTTGCTTGCCTTTGCAATCTTCTACGAAAAAAGATATTCTTCTACAACAGATGTAGAAACAATAACTCTCTAGATTAAAGCTTCAATACTAAACTCTCCAATTGAAGCTCTAAAAAAGAAAGGTGATCTCCAATGTATAATTCCACTTAGAATAATGATATCTGTCCTTTTGGGTTGAGAGAGAACCCCTTTAAATAGCCCACAGTTCGTGCCTTTGATGTACATTCTTTGTAGAACTCAAACTAATAATTCTAACACAAACAGAAAAGGTTTCGGCATAATGGTATTTTTATAATTTTCGCTCAATGGTAGCATTGTAATTACAGACAACACAATTTCTACAAGCCTCCCAAGGCCATAACTTTATCGTTTCATCTCTGATTGACACAATCTATTTCTACGGATATATACTTGAAACAAGCTTTCCATGGTAGATAACTTGCCCATCGCTTGGTTTTAAAAAAGGTCATATAAGATATGACCTTTTTAATCAAAATACCTTCATTCAGCTCTTCAACAACTCATGCAATAGTCCATTCTAAAAAAAATATAAAATACAAGTAAATGGATTCAGAGGTTTGTCCAACCCATGAATTAGCCAATATACAAAAATCCTTACAAATTTATTTAGAAATGGGACTTGTGCAAGCTAGTTCTTACATGAACAATGAATTTTCTTAAGATAAGACTATGAGTGCTCACTATTACAATCTTGAAGTGGTGGGTTCAAGCCATATTAACATAGAAAAGGAACAATGAATGATCTGAATTATGTACTTCATCTTTTGTGTACCAAGTTTTAAGATGCCTTTATTGATTTAAAAAGTGATTAAATTTATAAAACTAAATTAGGTCATATGAATAATTTCATAAACCATCAAACTAGATCATCCTGGTTCCACATATCAGAAGAGACTCCTAATAATGTACTTATGAAATAAATGACCTATGCAACAAAACCACACAAATAGAACTGACTTCATTGAAACCCAACAGATGACAGTTTGAACCAGGTGACTGAGAAAAGGGGTAAGTTTCTTCTACAGGTAATTAGACTTGAGGGCTCTACGACGCAGACCTCAACATTATTACCCGAGGTCAGATGTAAGTTCTGCTTCTCTGTTCATTTGACTATAATGGCTTATCAGGTGCAAATCATCTGATCATCCATGGTTTGTATGGTCCACTCATTTTGAGCCCACATCTAGGCTAGAAATATTCTGTATGTGGAAGAACTGAGCCACTTTTGAGTAGCTCAAATTGTGCAGGAATCAATCAGGGAAACATGTCGGTACTCTACATATGAATGGCATTAGATACTAATCCATAAAAATGTGATTCTCACATGCCAGTTTCAAAAGTTTCCAAAACAACAAGGATAGGAATGCCATTCACACAAAATAAATAATGAAGATGAAGAATATCAACTTTGGAGTTCAAGAGAGGAATTATGGGTTTTCCACATAAGCAAATTTAAAATTTGCAAGATCCAGCTCCATTTAGGCATGAACAAACCAAGATTATATATTCAAATTTTTTTTCATTAATAAAATCGACTATTTTGCCTGGATCATTTTTTCTTTGATTCTCATCATCCATTTTTTGAGTCCAATCACAGCTATAATATATACAAACAACACACCCATCTCACTGTTAACATTGCATAATAGTGTGCAAGATTGGTTTTAACATATATATAAGCACAAAAAAATGCAATTCAACTTCTAAATTGGCAATCAGAGGTGTGTTACAAATCAAACAATTAAGAAGAAACTGGAGAAATTGCCAGAAACAAATGATAAGGCAAATAAAAGGATGCCTGCGATGTTGAGAAGCAATCAGAACAGAGAGGGCCTCTTTGACAATACAATACACAGCTTTTCTTTGACTATTACAAACATACAAATACACAAACTACTGAAACTCGAGATACTTACATTACAACAAAAAGACACACAACTTCATTGGGTTGACAGATCATAGTGGACTTCGATCACCAGGTCCCGCAAGCATGATCTGGCATTCGGCATTTACATTTCAAAGATTATGGAACTGATAAATGCATGAGAAAATAACCAGAAAAAAAAAAGAAGCAAAGTGCACACACAACACGAATTTGCAGCTCCCTAAGGGTGAATTGACCCCACTAGATGCAAAAAGAAAGAGGCAAAGGAGTGATGGTTAGGGGTTGGGGTCAGAGATATTCATTTTCTCCTTGATTTTGAATTAAAAGGATAGTAAATAGGGATAAAGGACCAAAATAGAGGTTGCAGAAAGTGTAGCTTCTGCACCCAAAACACTATGTAGCGGGCAATAGTATTAGTGTTAAATTTTTAAGTGGTTAAAATAATTCAAGTATTATGTAACGGCCAATCTTGTATTTTTGTTAGCGATTTGGAACCATATAAGAACAGAGATAATTTTGGAAAAGGTTCTTGGTGCAAAGAAACAGGGAAAATAGTGTTTTACATAAAGATTGCTTGGTTCAACTAGGTTTTATACCTACCTATGTCATAGAGGCAATTTTTTGCGTTTAGCAGTTACGCTGAATGTATCAGCCACTGCACCTCATAGTGGCGATAATATGTTCCATGAAAAGGATGTTAACAGACCCAAGTTTACCCAAGCCCAAATCCATAACAGAGCGTTCTGACTTCCAACAGGACGGACTTGGACCAAGGTTAAGGGTGAGAATGCCTAATTGGGCTGGACTTAGTCCATGATGTGGAGGCCCATTATACTCTTGGATTACGGAAAAAAAAATTTACTTAAAGCATAGCAGAACATAGCACATCCATATTATTAAAGCTTAAACATCCCAAAGCCTCCCTCTCATTCATAGATATATCCATAAAGATGTTATCTCCATGATTTACAAAGTGCATTTTTTCTCAACATTTCATGGGTTTGGACAGTGCATATCTGTTTTTTATTCTTTGTGGCTAATTTGTACTATTTTCTCATTTCAAACTAGCTCCACAATTTTGCCAATTACATTTTCTCGTAACACCAGGTCAAAGGGCAATGGTTGTAAATTTTTCATGTCAGTATAAAATTTGTTTTGTTCAGGATTTTAGTTAATGAATAAATACTCTCACTCTGTTTGTGTATATTTGTTGATTTTGTTTAATTCTGCTGATCAAGTAGTACCACATATTGGTAGAGTAACTGCATCATGTTGACAAAGGTTTTATGTACAGGAGGGCTTTGGTTGTATCACCACTGAACAGTAACTTACCTCAGCAAATGTATCATTTTTGTTCATTTGATTAGTTTCCTGTGTCAAATACATCTCTAATAAAAGTTACTAGTGAGATCAACGCAGGTTCATCTATACAGATCAGATCAACATAAAGGACATATTGATCATGGATTGCCTGATCTATGCAACTGACAGATGATTTTACCAAATTTGGAATTAAAGACAAACTGCAACTGGACTAGACTAACACATGGGGTCAGGTATTGGAAGATTGTGAAGAAGAATAATAAAGACAGGAAACAATAACATCCAATGGTCACTTTTCTGCTCGGGGAGAATAAAAAAATGTACAAGACCTATGATTGTTGGGAAGGGAAAAAAAGAATCAGTGCTGCGAAGAAAGACCATAATAGAAATATGTGCAGAGGTTCCCACTAGGGAGAATTAGAGCTTGAAAAATAATACAGATTAATGAGGAAGGAGTGGCAAAGTGGAAAGGAACCAATATTGAAAAGATGTTGGAGGTTTGAGACTAAGGTGGCAATATAATGGCTGGTTACACTGCGAAAGCTAAGGTGAATAGAAGGCTTAAATATATCTGTGACTAACAAAAATGAAATTATGGTAAGAAAGACCCATAAGCTTGGTATTCATTTTCAATGAAATAAAATATCAATGCAGTGAATTTGGTTGGATCTTCGCATCGTGTAAGAGGTAAGAAAACATTGTGGCAGACAACCAGATAACCAGATAACAGGATAATAAACCTTTTGGCTGAACTATTGCCTTTTTCAACACAAATTTATCAGGTCATTTTGCATCTTAGTTCTTCTGGACTGATATCCTTGCTTAAGATATTTTTTATAGTGTTATTAAACACTGTTTTTGTATTACCATTTTACGAATAACACCATTTTTGTATTATCATTTTACAATATTCATCCACTATTCAATTATAATAAAAGCATCTTACATAAGGGAATTAAATTTTATATTAATTGTTCCCTATTTGTAGGAGACTCTAATGTAGAAGTAATGACACATGTATGGGATCTATATCATTCATCTGACAGCCCAAAAATGGATGCCCAGTAGCCCAAAGTGAACTATTTGATAATCTACAATCATTCATTCAGAACACACCTTAGGAAGTAAAACGAGGGCAGAAAGGGATATACAGCTGATAGACTTACTCCTAACAATTCCCCACATGGAACTGTTAGGACTCAATACCACTACTTTTTGGGTCATGGTCCATCCATTGTAGAGCCTTTCAAATGAAGGGCCTAGAGTTCTTGGATCTCACACATGTCATCTGTACCAAAGTAGTTGTTGATAACTTCAGAGAAAAGGAGTGACAAACATTTTCTCTCCCACACTAGCAAGCACCAAACTGGGGGTCCACATCAACATTGGAACCGTGGTGTAGCAGATGGTGACCCCAGTAGATCCTACAAACCAGTTCTCGTGTCCAGCACACATCTACTATATCTTCAACACAAAAATGTTTCGAACATAGAATACCCTTATTGAATGGGCAAGGAAAGCATGATTAAAAATCAAGAGACTTACATTACAATCAAATGCATATCTCCTGGCAAGCATAATTGCCGCATTCCTATCTCGCTCTGCTTCAAAGGCTAATGTAAAGGAAAGCCCCCTCTTCGCTTGCCAGAACAATGCCTGGGATGCAGCATTCCCTCCCCCTCTAACTCCACACAACTAGATATGGGACACCAGAAACAGTTGTATTAGAAATGCCCAACAATGTTGCAAATCACCATAACATGTTGACAGAGCATATGTAAGAGTATGTTTAGCTGGATTCGAAGGAGATGATAATTAGCTTTTGGCTCAATCACACACTGTTTAGCTCAATGGGACCCCTTGACAGTAATGACAAGAAAAACCCTGCTGAAACCTATGATGCACAGACACTCAGGCTACAATAGATACTTAGGCAACATATTGTATTGTATCTGCCGTATCAGTACAAAACCATTATGACAAGACTATATTTGTGAGAATTTCTATTAAGTAGAAACCATATTTGTGAATAACATAGGGACCCCCTGGCCCCTACCCAATAAAACTATTATAAGTGTTTAAATTGTTATATCCTTCCTGTTTATGATTTATGATCTAGATTGTGAGAGAATACACCTAGTGAGTAACAAAGACTCAAGCTATACAAAATTCTAGTGATAAACCCGCAGGATAATTTTACATTGCCTATAGCCAAAGGACCATGTGCAACTTATCCCCAAATTATTTATAATCCATGATTCCATCTAACTGTATTCTTTCAAGTTTACGTATGTATTAATCTCTCATACAAAGTCCCCAATAAGGGCATTTTTGTCATCAATAAAAGACATATAATAGTAATCTCCCTGAATGGAGAAAGAAACTTTCCCCAATTCTTAAGATCTGTCTGATCCTTTATTTTTGTTTTGATGCGGAGAGCGATGAAGATCATGTAGCAAACATATGGTTGGGGTTGTGTGTGTGTGTGTGTGGGGGGGGGGGGGGGGGGGGGGGGGGGGGGAATGTGTGTGTGGGGTGGGTGTGGGGTGGTGGTGTGGTGTGTGGGGTGGGTGGGGGCGTGCTGTGGGGTTATATATTTAGGTGGATACCCTCCCTCCCCAACTCCCCTCCTTCCCAACCACCTCTGCCCCTTTCCCCACCCCTGTGGGGAATGGGTGGAGGGGGATGGGGAGGTGGGGAAGGGGCAAAGGGTGGTGTGGGGAGGGACAGAGGGGGAAGGTGGGCAAGGGGAGGTGGGGAAGAACGGGCGGAGGGGAAGGGGAGGGGGAGGTTACTTTAGGATAATGAGGGGATGGGGGTGTGTAAAGAAAAATCAAAGATTTTCAAATACAATGGTGGGTATAGAGAGAAAGAAGGTGTGGAAAGAAAAAAGAGGGTTGCATTTTAAATCTTCC
Organism: Sextonia rubra; assembly: GCA_037013555.1. Taxonomy (NCBI): domain Eukaryota; kingdom Viridiplantae; phylum Streptophyta; class Magnoliopsida; order Laurales; family Lauraceae; genus Sextonia; species Sextonia rubra. The sequence continues at coordinate 76,949,829 of JASUAD010000001.1, forward strand.
ATTTTATATTAATAACTTGAAATAAAATTACAAAAATTCCCTCCCCTGCTAAGTAAATACAAGTATGCCCCAAAGTTTTATATTAATATCTAAATAAAATGTATTGGCACAAAATGTTAATATCCCAATATGAACATGGATGCATTCCTCTTTCTCATGCAGTTAAATTCTCTTTTCCTCAATGCACTCAAATATCTTCTCCAAATCTATTTCAAATTTATATATGTTTACGTGTGTGTGTGTATTCTCCAAAAGATTCATATGATCAATAATGCATCTTTACCTGCATTGAAGAGGAGTATGGTTCTTTAGCCTTTGTCATCCATCCCTTGCGAAGTTTTATTCTCATCTTTCCCACATGAAACACATGAATAGACTGTGATGGATGGTCTTGTCCATTCATCTGACTGACAACTACCTGCCAAGAAAGATGAGAACATTGTAAGATAGACAGTAAGGTTCTCTATACTTTATACAGAAAGAAAATGTGCATGAAAAAGTATACACAAAAAGCACACTATAAAGACACTTGCCAAATCACCAACAAAAATCCCATTGAAGCTCAATCCATTAGCATATTCATTGTATTGCAAGCCAATAAAGAGAGGTATATACAACTATCTTGCAAATTTTAAGAGGAACTTTTGACAAAACCGGGAAAATAAATGAGATCTGCCTTTTTCTCTTTTTATAGAGTTCAAGGCACAATGAATAGATGTTACACCTTTGGAGATATATATTATCGAAGGCTATCCAATCTTTTGAGGTTGATACAACTATCCAATCCATTTGGCTAGAATTAACATAAAGATAAATACACCATAGCTCTACACAACCTGCATGGTCCTACAACTAGTATGGTACTGTAACGACCCAAGAATCTGGAGCTCTTCAAATTCTTAAGACGTTCTCAAAGTTTTATAGCAACACCCAAGGATGAAAATATCGGCTGATACCGGTATGTATCGGCCAATGCCAAACCGATACTTGGCTGGGAATCGGTATCGGTACCACCCAGCCAAAATATCTCCAAAATATTGAGATATATTAGCCGATATTATCCCCAAAATATCGGGATATATCAGCCGATATTTTGAAATATCGGCCGATATATCGGCTAATATTTTGAAAATATTGGTCATATATAACTATTTATTTATTTTTGGATTTTTTTAAAATTTAATATTAAAATAGGATATTTTGAGGATTTCATGACAAATTTGTTTTTTTAAGTAAGTATGATTATTGCATACTTCATGTATGATGACTTCTTATTATTTTTTCATCTAATTATTTTTTTATTCTCAAATTTATTATCGGAATTTTAATAATCTAATATTAAAATTAGATTTTTGAGGATTTCATCACTAATTTATTTTTTTAAATAAGCACAATCATTATATGCTTCATGTTTGATATTTTTTTTCATTGTTCCTTTATGCAATTTTTTTTATATTTTAAAATTCTTTTTCGTATTTTCTAATAATTTAATATTAAACTATTATACATTTAGGTTTTCACTATAAATGTCATTTCTTAATTTTATATAATCATTGTATAGTTCATATATGCTAATTTTTTTATGGTTGTTTTATCATTTATGTGATTATGTCAATAATTTTTTTATTTGTGAATTTATTTTTGGATTATTAAAACACAGAATTAGAAAAAAAATTAATGCATCATTGAAATGTGCCCTTTTGAGATTTCAAACGCTAAAATGATTTGTCTTAGTTTCTATTATTTTTTGGAGCTTAGCTTATAGGTAAGGCCAACTGGCAAAGTGTTTTAAAGAAAATTCACAAGTTATAATTATTGTTCTTACAAAAAAAAAAAAAAAATCACAATTTCAGACAGGACCGATATTTTGATTTATACTTGTTACTGATGAAAAAAAAAACATTGTTTTCCAGCCTTTTCTAATATTTTGGATTTTTTGGATATTGTTTCAAATTTTTTTGGATTAAAAAAAAATTCACACTGCAACCGATACCGATATCGTATTGGTTTTTGGAACCGACTGATACCGCGATTTTCATCCATGGCAACACCACATAAATCAAATTCCCATGAGCATCACGGTCTAAAACATTCAAATTTCATTGTATTTAAATCATTAAGTATATTAGAAGTCTTGATAACACTACTGAGTATAAGACAAAACTCTATTTGTAGTAAAATAAATAACTAAGTGTTGGGCTAATCCTATCTACTAATCCTATCCACGAAAGAAGTTCTATACTCAGTGCTAGCAGTTGGTATTACTTTATTTCAAACATCAATTTAAATTTCTTAACTTTATTAAATAATCATCACCATCATAATTGGTTATATCATTTTAATCTTTTCTTTGGCCAGCCAATACCACCTAACACTAGTTAATCCTCGCCCCATTCCTAGTTGGAATTGGTACCAGGCTATGGCATTGTCCATATCTTAACGAGGAATTTAATTGTTCTTCATAAAATTAACTATAGGAATCAAGGCATAATTAATGAACTCAAATTAAATTATCTTCTAGTAGATTTGAGTGTTCAGTAAACATCCCATCTTAATTTACAACCTATTCAACCCCAATTTGGATGTGATGATAAAAAAAATTCAGTATTTATTACAAGAAATATCATGTTGATTGCATTCTATTAACAGCCCATATCACTGTTCTTATTTATACCCTTATCAGAATAATAGAACAAGGGTTATTAAATATAATTATATATGGCAGGGACCAATTTGTAATTTATTTAAACTAAGCTACACTTTATGTGAGTTGGCAAACCCATCTTCATACTTGAGAGACAGAGTTAACGTTTGGCAGAAAGAGGCTCTCGCTTGGCCTTCTTGGGATCTTGGGATGGTAGGACCCGATGGTCCAAACCACAAAGGGATCTACCCTAGGGTCGCCCAGGGGTCGACTTCAAGATGTGTGGACCTGATCTTTGATTAGGAGACCCACGTGGTTCTACTACCAATGTCGACCAAACCACAAATTGACGGCTTAAAATCCAAAAAAATTCTAGATTCATTTGAATCTCCTTGTTAATCTCTCAACTTTGCTACCTAAATTCAAGTTCTAAAGGTATCTTATTCATAAATTCTACTTTGCTAATTTTTCCATCCCTGAACTAAGCCTTTCGAGATCAAATCGTTACACAACAGGGTCGTCAAATTTGTTCTTCCCTGATAAGGTATTTCAAACATCAGATCTGTGAGCCCAACTGAGTTGATTCCTAATAGGATAAGTCTACTAGGGTCGCATAAGGGTCCTCTTCAAGATATGGGGTCTTGATCATTCATCAAGTGGTCCCACGTGGCCCACAACTCAAGTCGACTCAAACAAGTTTTTGACGACATGTGTTCAGTATTTTCCAAATCTGTTTTTGATCATCATAGTAACTACAGATCTCTGTTATCTAAACCCATGTTCATTAGATTTACAAATCACAGAAACCTAATTTGACAAGTTCTATTTGAGATCAATGGGTCTCTGGATGATGTCTGCCATAATGTTAATGTGGACAACCACTGTTGCAGTAGACTGGGGTAGAGAACTGTCAATAATCAATCAGATACCTTTAAGTTTCATCAACTACAGACTTTACATCATCAAGTTTAGAAGTTCTACTCACCTAATATAGAAGCATGTTGCTCGAGCAGTGATCGGTCTTCCGTCAGACATCCGCTACAAGTCCCACTGTTGATCTTCCTCGCCTTTTTCGCAATCTTCTTCTTCTACAGATTTTACATGTGAGATTAGTCTCTCTCTCTCTCTCTCTCTCTCTCTCTCTCTCTCTCTCTCTCGTGGATGTATCCAACAATTGGCTTTCTATATATATACATCAGTGTTTGAACCAATCTTGCTCTATTTGGGACTACAAAGGAGTCCTTCTCAGAGAGTATTTTTGTGAGAGAGAGTCCTGTTGAAATTATTAGTCCTCTAATAACCTTAACTTCGTTTAATTATAATTCTAATAAGAGTCCTAGTAGGGATATTACAGGTACACCGCAAGTCTCCAATATTTTACGTAAGTTTTCAGCGCAAGACACCCTCCCTCAAGTTCTCAATGCCAGAATGATGCAGCAACAAACTGTTAAGCATAATCTGGGCACTGGGAATGACTTGGTGAATAAATTACCCAGTTGATTCGACAAAGAGACTAAAATGAGGTCAACATTGCCTTTCCAAAGATGCTATTGCACAAAATGACATTTGATCCTGTCATAAAATGAAAGAGAGAAGAAATAAAAGAAAAATGACTATCCATTTTTGAACCATAATAGATTAAAGGGGATGGATGTCTCGCTTTTTCTGAGTAGACCAGCAAGCTACTTTTTGGAGTAAACATGTACTGGTGTAAGAAGCTTGAGCACGAGTTTTCCACGAATAAAATGACTATCCATTTCAACGTGCCTCGTCCTTTCTTGACTCATGAAAGACTGAATTTGAGCCAATATATAGGGTAGCTAGACTGTGTGACAATGAAATGGCATGTAGATATAGTGATGATCATCTCTTGTAAGAGGGAAAAAGCCTCAATGCTTCACATGTGCTGTGAACCATTGCTCAATGTTGGCAAAGGCACTTGACCAAGCAACAAATTCTTGCTTTACACATTTGCAACTGGCCAGATTTCCTCCCTCGATCAATTGAACAACATGCCCAGACTGCATCACAATAGCCAGTGATTTTAAGATTATTAGAGATACTCATGTGGCCTACCACAATCTATGTGGAGCAAGGATCAAAACAGTGGTTGCAACATACATAGTGGCTGATGGCCAAAACGCTATGTAGCGGGCAATGTGTAGCGGCATAACGGTGTAAATCGAAAAGGTTGTTAAAAAATTCAAAAGAAATTTCCAAAAATTCTAGAATATTGAAAAATGTTAGAATTGGATTTTTTTCCTATAACAACTAAGATCAGGGTTGTAGCAGTCCCTTCATTGATCTAATCTTTCCCATGTATTCATGTTGGTTAGCCATACTAAGGCAGCACCTATTCTGCATTTCTAAATTCATAATTAAAATAAGCAATTTAGCACAACTGTACTTAACAAAGGTTTATAAATTATAAAGTATTGCTTAAATAAAGTTTGAAGTTCAAACCACAATAACAAATTAACTTTCATATAAGCAAATGATGTTTGTTTTTCTTTTTTTAGAGTAGATAAAAGAATGCCTCTACCAATGGGAGTGTCTTCTAGGATATATGTAATATCCATACTAGAATTATAATTAGGCTAGATTAAGGTCATTAGAAGACTAAGAATATCAAACAAGACTCTCTCTCAAGAATTCATTCCCAATAGGACTCTTTTGTAGTTCCAGGCAGGACTCCTAGTGCATCACTATCCAAGCACTAGTATATATAATAGAAACTAGGCTCTCCTTTTTCCTACACATCAGCGAATGAGAGAGAGAGAGAGAAAACAGATCTCAGTCGTAAAATTGTTAGAAGAAGAAGAAGATCTCGAAGGGGGGAGGAAGATCAACAACGGGATTTGTAACGGATGTCTGATGTGAGATCAATCACTGCTCGAGCAACGAATTTCTACACCAGGTGAGTAGAACTTCTAAAATTAATTATGCAAGGGTTGAATTTGATATTTGATCAATGGATGTGCCGTTCTCTACCCTACACTACTGATATAGTAATTGTCAACATGGGTAAATTCGATTGTGGCGCCCAGATGGATCATCTAATGATCAAGCAGACCTGATAATCTGGAGTTAGGATCTTGGTTGATCCCCTTGACTCTATTCCAGGGTGAGAAACAACCCAACTAGACCTGTCGATGTAGATTTGAAACCTTCCCAGAACCTGATGAACATATGTTTAGGGGGGGGGGGGGGGGGGGGAAGAGATCATTAGAACCCAACTAATTGGATGGAAACTTAGTAAATCCAAATGTTATGAGTAACATGTCTTTGGAACTTTGTTTTCAGCAGAAAATCTGAATGGATATCTTGAAGATTGAATCTGATTTGGAGTTTTTCCAATTTCAGTTCGCCAAAACTGCTTAGGGTAGAATTGAGTTGTGGGCCATGGGGGGCTACTTGATCAAAGATCAGGTCCACCCATCTTGTAAGGGACCCATGGGCGACCCTAGGGGTGGGATCCCCTTGTGATTTGGACCGTTAGGTCCCACCATCTAAAAATCCCAAAGCGCCCAGGTGAGAGACCCCCCTTTGACGAACATGAAGTTTGGCTCTGCAATATAAAGTCTGGGTTCTATCGACATATTCTTTATGAAATAGTTATACGGATTTACATATAGGTCCCTGAAGTTTATATTTATTTGTCAAATGACCCTTTTCCTATTATTCTTATAAAGATATGTAAGGAACAGTAACTATGGCTATTGCAAGAATGCAATCAGCATGATATCTATTGTAAAAAATATTGAATTATTATCATCACATCTGAATTGGAGATAAAATATGATGTAAATTAACATGGAATGTTTATTGAATACTCAAATATTGGAAGATATTTCAATTTGAATTCATTACTTATGTCTTGATTCCTGTGGTTAATTTTATGATGAATAATTAATTTCCTCAATAAGATATGGGCAATGCCACAACATTGTTCCAATTCCAATTCAGAGCGAGGCAAGGATTAACTAGTGTTTTATGGTACTGGCCAAGAAAAAGAGTAAGATAATGTTACCTATTATGATGGAGGTGAAACTCTAACAAGCCTCATTGATTTTGAATTTGAAATGGATGTTGAATTAGAGTAACACAAACAGCTAGCACTGAGTATAAAACTTCTCTCGTGGATGTTGGTCGAGGGAATTAGGTTCAACAATCATGGTGATAAGACTAATCATGTTGTTGACAGAAATGTAGATACTCCTGTATGGGAGTGTCAGAACAAGCTCAACAATCATTATGGATGACAAGCTATGTTGTTGAAAAAAAACGTAGATACACCCGTGTGGGGTATCGAAACCATTTGATGCTTGCGGTAGAAAAATACTTAGAAAAGAATTGATTAAGATATTGTTTTTAACACCATTATTGAATATTTAAATATTCATATGAATGATTGAAAATATGTTATACCTTAATGTTTACTTATTCTACTCACCAGTATTACTAACCAGTGGTTCGGCCCACTTCAGGTAATGCATTTATAGAGATTGCGGGGAATGATGGAGATTAGCCTATGGATTTTGGCATGCGTGGCTAATCTAAAGCAAGAGGAACAATGATTAGATTCGTAAATGGGATTAGCCCAGCATTTAGATATTTTTTCTACTTGCTTTTGAGACTTATCTTTTACTCAATAACTTCTATTACGACTTATAATACATTTAATGATTTAAGTATAATTGAATATGAATATTGTTGGACCTTTATGCTCATTGAAATTTGATTTATGTTGTGTTGTTATAAATTTGAGTACGACTTGAGAATCTAAAGAGCTCCAGATTCTTTAGTTCTTACAATATACCTAGAGAAGAGCTCTTGAGAGATCTTTGAATCAACTTCACTTCAGCTAGATCTTGTGTTTTTTGGTGTTCTTTTAAACATGAAAGGGTAAGAAGAGTTGCGAAGAAATAATGTTTGGATAGAAGGAAAGAAATAAGCCTTACTATGTCATCATCATCAAAGCCTTGTTCCAACCATGCTGGGATTGGCTACATGAATTTTTTTTCTCTATTTCGATCTATCCTGAGCTAAATCCTCCAGTAAGTTACACTTCCTCAAATCTATTTTTACTACGTCCATCATGTCCTCTATGACCTACCCTTCCCCTTGGTGGACCATCAACCTGCATAGCCAAACTTTTACTTGCTAGTGCCATTGCCAACCTACATTGGACAAGCCCAAACCATCTCAAACATGTTTTTTTGTAATTTTATCCTCTATTGATCCTATCCCTAAATACTCTCGAAATTGCTCATTTATAATTTTATCCTTCTAATTTTACCACACATTCACCTCAATATTCTCATCTCTACTAGCCTTGCTCCTTCATTGGCCAACGTTTTGCTGCATAGGTCATAGCTATTCTAATCACTGTCATATAAAAAAATTCCAACAATCTTATTGGCATTCGCCCATCAAAAAGCACTCGAAAAGTAAGTCTCCACTTCAACTATCCTCCTTTTATCCTATGTTCAACATCTTCATCAATTTCCTTATATTTGCTAATTATCACGCCAAGCTAATAGAAGGAATCTCTTTGTGGTATCTCTTGCGCAAGTTGCAATTCTCACAGTAGTTTCAACTCTTTGTAAATGCGCACTAAAGTTGCAATCCATATATTTTGTCATTGTATGACTTATTTTAAAACCTTTGGATTCTAATGCCTCCCACCATGTTTCAAGTTTTGCATTCATACCATCTCTTACTTCATCCACCAACACTAATTATCTACAAACAACATATACCAAGTTATCTCCTCTTGAATATGAGCAGGCAACCCATCTATAATCAATGCAAGATGAATGCTGCACTATTGACGTCAATGGCCACATATGAAGGGAGCACTAAGTTTTAGGAATATATTTTTATGGCATTAATTTATTTAAATATTATAACTAGATTTAGGTTTCCATTCTTTTTAGTTTCAATTATTAGATTAGGGTTTCTTAGGCACCAAGTTAAAATTTCTATTTATATGGCATTGTAGAGAACAAATATTTAGAGAGTTGATTGAATAGAATTGTGGGATTTATCCCTCGAGAGATGCATCCTCATGTTGAACTCTCGTTGAAGATGATTTGAAGTGTCCGTTGGACACATGCTTCGGCACTCCCGCAAGCCTTAACTCTAAGGCCTTCATCAAATTGGTATTAGAGCCGAAGATCCCTTGATCAACGGTGTGATTACTCATATCCCTCGCATTCCGTTCATCTCCACCTATGAAGCATGGGTACGCCAAAAATGTACGCATATCCGTACTGGGTACGGTTAAATACGTACCGGGTATGGTCAAATTTACCCAGTACATTTTGTTTAAGAGTCTGACTTTTTGGGTACAACATGGGTGCTTTTGAAGAGTCTAATTCAAAATTTGATAGAGTAATGAAACCAATTGTTTGGTGGTGCGTACATGGGTCTTCCACACCTATTCTCCAATCTTTAGCATTGAAATTACTTAGCCACCTATGTTCCTCAGTATGTTGTGAAAGGAATTAGAGTACCTACTCTTTCATTCACACCATTAGAGGGAACAAAATGCCACCACAGCGTCGTGAAAACTTGGTCTTTGTGCATAATAATATTCATCTCCTATCAACGACGAGTCGACAGTATACGGAAGGAGAGAGCAAGTTCTGAGACATTGGTGGAGATGCATTTGATTCATTGGAGGGTGCTAGCTTACTTGAAATTGCAGATCTTTCACTTGATGAGCCTAACATGGAAGTTGTATTATTTGATGAAGGCGATGAAGTTGAAGTTGATGGATGACTGGATGTAAATCATAAAGATTCTTATCTTAATAGGACTTGCTTTGATGTTTACTTCGTCTTTCGTACTTTGGTTTGTAGTTTTTGTTGTAATGATATTAAACTCTTGGCTTTTACATGCCTTTTGACATTAATTTATAGTTTGTAGGTTGAATTTGTAATGGTATTAAGTAATTGTTGGTTTGTTGCATCTAAGGATTCAAACCTATTTTAATTATTAGCATATTGCATTATTAAGATTTTAAAAAATATAATTTTTTAATGGCCGTACCCCAGCCATACCCATATCTTATTTTTTTGGGATTTTGCTATATCGGTATACCCATGCCGTACCTGTATCGATAATCGTACTAGTACCCGTGCTTCACTGATCTCCACCATCCATCCAACAGCCACCATCCCGCTATAATCCGTGCACCCACTGCCATCTCATCTATCATCCCTGGGCAGCCTCATCTCACCTATCATCCCCTCTCTCCAAAATCCCACTCTACCCTATCTCGATTCCCTTAAAAAAAAAACTTTCATTGGAAAGCACCAACAGAAAACCCATTCACCAAACCCCCAATGCCTTTTTCTCATTCACCAACAAAAGCCCTCATCAACTCAACCCGAGACTCAAACCCTTGCACCCTTTCAACTTCCATCACCAAATCAACAAAATAAAAAAAAAGGAAAAAAAAAAAAACCACACTTCAGCCCCCATCTTTGCCTTCACCAAAACCCTAACTAGCGAAATAAATAAATAAAAAAATAGAAAATCAAAGAAGAAGAGGAAGAACATACATGGCCAGTCTCATCTTCGCGCTACCACCTCCAGCACCATCATGCCATCGGAGCATCATCACAGCAGTACACCTGCGTCTTTGATCGTCAGTCGCTAGCACCTTCTCGTAGTGTTTCTCCTCTCCCTGTCTTCTGGTCAGGGCTCAAACCCTTTCCTTAAAAATAATGCTCAAAACCTTTCCTTCGTTTCAGAATCAAGTTGTCAAGTGCAAAAGTTGTGTGTTCACGTATTGTTTGAATTTGGGCCACATGCCTCTGGGTTGGACTTGACCCACTCCACAATGAGTTAGTCATCAAAAAACCCACTGTGCATCTGGTTACTAGGTAAGATTTGACCATATTTAGGGAGGCCCAAGAGAATATTTGGCTTAGATCATCATCACATCAGCAATCAGCAGAACAACAATGAAAATTATTTTTTTATTCCTTTCCTTGCACATAGTTCAAGGCAAACTAGTTGGGCCTAATTTTCTTTCAAATCTAAGCCAACTTGAGTTCAAGTCCTAGTCAGGCCGATCTGACCTGTTCATGCAAGAAGCCCAGCTGCAAGATTCACATCATCTCTACTTACAACCGCAAAAGCAATCAACGACCAGAATTTATTCTCGCAATATCAAGCTCATCAAAGGTCAGATTTCAGATTCATTTTCCCCTACGCTATTATGGTGAGCAGATCTACAACATCAGGTTAGTCAAGGTTTAAATTATAATGTCGACATCCATGGAAAAATTACATGCAACCATTGCTCAAGTTAAATAAATCAATGCTCAGTTCAAACAAATCCACGTTCAGGTCAATCAAATGCATGAAACTGCATTAAAAATGGAAATCAAAGTTATCAATTTAGAAAATAATGGTCATGGGCGTTGTGCTAGACAAGCGATTGACATTGGTTCCAACTCGTCAAAATCTTAAATTCAAGAAAAGTTTACACTGCAACCAAAGTCAATCCAATTGCCAATGAAGACATTAAAAAAGCACAATCTACTAAAAAATTGCCTGCAAAACTCAAAGAAGAATCGGAGGAACTTAAACTCATTCTAATGCGTCCAAATAAAGATCTATCCATTGACATTCCTCATATTGATTTCATCTTTGGAGATGACAATGGATGGTCAAAGAATGTGATCTGAAGGTGCCAATTTCACACAAGATATATCCAATGGTTCAACCACACATCCACACAATTTCTCTGTCAAATCGAAGGATGTGCCATGCTCAGAGTTTTCAAGAAATGTGCACAAACTCAAATTCAGCCAACCAATCAAAAGTTCATTCAATTGATCTTCGACCCAGGACTCAAGGGTGAGTTCTTTCCATGTAGGGGAAAACGATGTAATGTTGACCTCAATTGCCACATGTGAAGGGCCCACTTAGTTTTAGGAATTTATTTTTTATGGCATTAGTTTATTTAAATATCAGAACTAGATTTAGGTTTTCATTTTTATGTAGTTTCCATTATTAGATTAGGATTGCATAGGCACTGAGTTATATTTTCTATTTATATAGCATTGTAGAGAACAATAATTTAGAGAGTTGATTGAATAGAATTGTGGGTTTTATCCCTATAGAGGTAAGTCCTCGTGTTAAAGTCTTGTTGAAGATGATTCAAAGTATCCTCGAACACGTGCTTTAGCACTCTTGCAAGCCCTAACCCTAGGGCCTGCATCAATGATAAAACCTTAAACCCTACGACGCACGGATACTTCAAAATGGGCAACATACCATGCCATATCGTATCCAATACTTCACTTTTTACATATAAAATCTGTATTCTTGCCGTGTTTATGGCATGTCCCTGCTATATCCATCCCGTATTTGGGCACCATAGTTTAATTCTTGATATAAACCTACGGTCACTGGAAACTCACCTACTTACAAGTAGTTCTCACAATCATTACTACTCCATACATATCTTTAATAATTTCAATATAACCTATTAGAACATTCCATTTATTTAAAACCCACAAATTAAATATTTAGGTCCTGTCATATGATTTTTATAGATCGATGAAGACCATATGGAGAGTTTTCTTCTTCACTCAATACTTTTCCATTAATTACCTAACTATAAAGATAGCTTCATAGTTGACCTCTTTGATATAAAACCAAATTGATTTTCAAATTTCTTAGTCTATGTTTAGGTTCTTACTTCATTACTCTCTCTCATAGCTTCATAATATGGCTCATAAGTTTAACCCTGTGGTAGTTGGTACAATTTTGTACATCTTTTTTTATCCCTCAAATGAGCCTTACTATTTATTTCAAAAAAAAAAAAAAATCAAAGTAGCAGTCAGTCTCACTTAATAGCTGACTTTGTAGTGGTCTATAACAGCCCGTAGTGGACCATAGCGGCTACAACAAATGAGAGGTACTAAATACTATTTACCATAATTTTCTTGGCCACATGGCCGATATAGCGACCGCGAAGTGATCCATGAAGTGGAGGACGATAATTTAAAATACATCAGATATATGCCATTATACCGTACTATATGATAAGCCATTAGATACAAATTAAATGAAATTATCTAATGATTGGAGTAATAAGGAAATTCTTTCTATAAACAACTCATATAGTGAATGCAAAAAGAGATGACCACTCTCAATTAAAGGAACCCAGCTTTCCACCAAGATTCTCTTGACTTTCATAAGGTATTAGAGGAAGGAAACAGTGAAGGAGATATGGTGAGAAAATGATGCTAGACTGAAACTATGGAGTCTCGATTAGAACAAGAGATAGTCATTTTTTTTAATGGTAACCTTCTAGAACAAGAGATAGTCTTGCAAAAGGTTTTCCAATTTCTTCAGATTCAGATGTACCTTATTATATGAAGACCTACATATTTGAATACAAAAATCAGATATTTTTTTTTTGTGGCTATTTGAACTGCCCAATATCAAGACATCATAGCATTCGACTATTTGCCTGAGGCCCTACTTGGGAATTTTTATGCAATCAAGGCTGCCTAGTCGTGGGAATATTTATGAAAATTTTTGGATATTTTTGAGCAATCAGAGGTAGGCCGTTTACACAATCTTCCATTAGATCAAACTTTGGACTAGCTTTCATGAATACAAATCTTTGATTTTCAAGATTTCCATCTGAATATTAGTTTTCAAGTTCGTCAGTCCTTCAATTATGGGTATGTTGGTTCTAACAAAGACTCATTAAGTTCTAGCAAAGATTCAATTGTTTTTTAACAAATAAAAAAAAAACCAAAGGACCCATAATTGTTGTGTAATGTTTTTCCCTTTAAATTGTCTTTTCCAGGATCTAAGGATGATGAAGACAACTGGTGGTGGCCTTAAGAAAATTGATTTCTATGTTCTAGAGCTATTGAGTAAAGAATCAAGAGCTTTTCAGTCAATAGTACGATAGGATAAATTATTGTTATGGAATCAGCTCAGACATACACTTTTTCAAAACATTGTAAATAATATTAGGAATATTGATTGTTGTTAAACTTGTTAGTTACCTAAGAGTTGTAGGAATTTTTACTCAATAATAATAAAAAAAGAGCAGCCCAATGCACGAGGCTCCCGCATAGCGGCGGCTGGGGAGGGGTAAGATATACGCAGCCTTGCCTTCATTTTGAAGAGGCTGTTTTCGTGAACTCGCATTCTCCAGAACGCTACCGGCAAGCCTTAAACGTTGGGCCAAGCCACCTTTCAGGAATTGTTACCCAGTCAATATAAATAAAAAAAGTGGTTATCCCTTTGATTTAACACATTCTGAAGTATGGCACATTCTTACTTCATATATAGTCACATGCTTTGTTACCTTAGTTGATGATACCACTAGGTGTACATGAGTGTATCTCATGAAATCAAGGAATGAAGTTCTACATTTGTTCAAAGCATACTATAAATTGTTATAAACTAAATTTGGCACAAAGACCAAGGCTCTTCAGTTTGACAATGGTGAAGTGTGTTATGTCAAGGAGTCTCAATCTTATTTGTACGGCAGTGGAATTGAATCACGAACATCATCTGTATACACCAGAGTTGAATGGAATTGCTAAACTACGAGCTAACAAAATGAACATCATGTGTATACACCAAAGCTGAATGGAATTGTTAAACTAAGAGCAACCATTCGTTAAAAGTGACACAATCCCTTCTGAATGAAATAAACGTTTCAAAATCAATTTCATCAGATACTCAGATGCAATATTGATCATGGCTTTGATAAGCCAGATGCTGTCAAAAGTGTTGAGAGGAAAAGGTCTAGTGGAAGTCCTATCTCCAAGTTCTCCACTTTTCCAGTTACACCTAAAATGTTTGGCCACACATGCTTTATACACATCTAGAAGCAATAATGAGACAAACTAGACCCAAAGGAAGTAGTGTGTATTTGTAGGATACCCAAGCTCTCAAAAAGGATAGAAGTGTGATCTTTCTGGAAAAAGTGGAGAGTGATTGTTACAATGGACTTTAATTTCATGAAGATATTCCTCAGCACTTACCAAAAGTAAAGAACTAACACATGAGGAGAGCAAGGAATCTTTGTCTCTTCCCCAATCTGTGCCTCCTGGCAAGTCACATTTATAACCTTTCTATGTACTCGGATATCCTACAAATATAAACTTAACTGCTTTTGCATCCAACCTATCTTATTTAAGTTTTGAAATATGAATGAAGTAATCTCTTCGCATCTATGTGTCATCTTTTAGTCATAGTCTTACAGGGGAAAGGGACTCATTCAATGCCATATCTTGGGTGAAATACTTTAGGGCTAGAATATGCAATTATATTATATTAAAGCCAAGCATTTTCAATTTAATTTGGAGTTTCGATTGTCAGTAACAATTTAGACAGTAAGTTATTCTTCTCTCTTCCATTATCTCTTCTAACTACCCACTTCTAGTCCCATGCAACACCTCTTTTGTCTTATATAACTACCCACCTCTATTCCCTACTCTTCCTCTCTTTTTTCAGCAAAAATCCTTTATACTCACATCCCAAATCCCATTTCCATATATGCTTCCATTATTCTACATCACTTCTCACTTTATCTTTCTACTTTACCTACGCTCAAGGGCAAAAAATAGGTATGGTTAGGTATTTTTTCTCTTATGTTTTCTTTCTAAACAGTTATAGTTGCACACTGCATTTGGGCCATCATCCAAGTCAATGATTTTTTTTTTAATTATGTGAATATTTGATTTGCATGGTATGAATATCTTGTGCCAAGCACAAGTTACAGTGCTAGTTTTTTTTATTAACGAGATCCAGCATTTAGCATCTTTGCCTCCAGTTTAGTAGATCCATTAAAGGGATGGAAGATTCTCTAGCAAAAAAGGGGGTAAATTGTACTCATAATCCATGTGCATTGGCTGTGTAGTTTGTTTGATGCCCATTATATCTCTTATACCAGTGCTCCTATGTAAATTGTTTTTTATCAGACTTGGCTTTACTATATTTTCATATTAATATATTTCATCGTCAACAATGAAAAAAAAATATGAACAAACACAAACTAATATTTTAGGTGGAACTGGAAATAATGGAGTAGAAGCAGATAATATCTATAGTGGTGATTTTCCATTCTAAACACATGATGGCATTCAATTGATGAGCAATGCAATAGTATGAAAACATTTGACCAAAACGGTTCAGGAATGTTTATTTGTAATAAGGGTCCCCTTTTAACTTTGAGTAAATGACTGTTTCTACATTCTACAACCTCATTTTGTTTAGGAGTATATGCACATGAGGCTTGAAACTCTTCCATTTACAGCTAAATATGACTAAAACTCCTTCGATATATATTTACCATTACCTGACCATAAAGCTCAAACTTTTGCATCAAATTTTGTAAGAATAGTTCTTTGAAAATTTTAAAAAATGGGAGGTCACTCATCCCCATACTTCATTAAATATACCAAATTCCAACTTGTTGCGTCATCAATGAAGGAAAAAATATATATGACCATCAATGGAAGTCATAAGAGCATACCAGACATCAATATGTCATCATAATCATCATTGTCAAAGCCTTAACTCAACTATGTTGGGATTAGCTACATGAATTATGTTTCTCCATCCCGATCTATCCATAGCCAAATCAATATTTTTTAGGATAGAGATTCTTCAAGCTTTGGGTAGGCACATGCCCTAATGCCTATGTAATTTCATGATGCGTTTTGTGTTGATCGATGAATTAAAAACTAAAAGCTAAACTGCAGTGTTAGATCAATATAATAAAGCCCATTGTATGCTTAACCACACCCAATTGTCTACTCACTCATCAAATCTTGAAAAACACCACCATCATCATCATCATCATCATTAGAGCCTTGTCCTAACTCCTAAATATGTTAGTATCAGCTACATAAATTATGTTCCCTGTCCCAATCTATCCTAGGCCAAATCCACCAATAGGTTGCAGTTCTTCAGATCCAACCTTACCACTTCCAACCATGTCCTATTCAACCTACACCTTTTCCTTAGCAGGCCAGGAACTTGCATTAGAAAGACTTTTCCTCCCCAACACCACTGCTGGCCTACAATGGACATTCCCAAACTGTAATAACCGAACCTACTTTTGTAGGCCAACCCTTGTCCAGGTGGGCCATGATAGTCCAAACTATGCTCGGAGCCTGACAGGGAGTCTCCTAATTGATCGGAATGTTTTAAGACTTTTGGCAAGTCCATTGTAGGAGTCCCAATAGACTTCCTCTCTCAGAATAGTAGTTTCCAAACTGGACTTCCCCTCAAACACAGTATATATATATATAAAGTCCTTAATCCAGAGATCAACGAAAATAAAAATTTCTGAGAGAGAAGAAAACTGACTTGGCTGTGAAATCGTTAGGAGGAGAAGAAGATCAATAGCGGGACGCGCGGTGGATGACTGACGAGAGACCGGCCACTGCCCGATCAACACGCGTCTACACCAGGTGAGTAGAATTCTTACCTGTTCAATGAGATTTGAAATTGACTCTGATGAAATTGAACATCCCGAATGATGATTTGGTCATCTATGTTACGGTTGCAACACTTTTCCTTCACTGTCGACGTGCTCTAGCCAAGTAAATAGTAGAAAAGCCCTTTGATCAGATCCTAATGAACTACCGATGGAAGCCATAAGGTAAATCAGACCCCTAGCTCAGGTCCCGTGTGCATCGAGTCCCAGATCTGGAGGAAACTAGTGCCGGAGAAGAGGCTGATGCAGATCGGACCGTCTTGGAACAGATTTCCTTTGGGGAGTATAGAACCCACGTGGGTCACCCGATTGAAGATCACGTCCCTACATCTGGTGGTGGACCCCAGGGCGACCCCACTGGTGGTGGACTCATGTGATCTAAACCGTTGGAGCCCTCCATCTTCCAGCTCCATCGTAGTTGGTCGAAACCCCCAAAAGCCAACGAAAATCTCTGTTTCGTTACAGGGAACTTCCGTCGAGTTATTTATGAAGAGAGCAACTTATCAAAATTGCAAATAGGCCCTGGTTCTTTTGCGATATTTTAATAATCTCACTAAAGCCTTGTTGATTACATAGTTGATATCTTATGCACTTACCCCAACATTATTTATCTAACTCATGGCCCAGTGTTCGGATGCTTCCTCTAAATTAGAGTGAAGACAATCATTACAAAATATTAGTTTTAACCTATTAGATGGAAATATTCATTTATATTATGTAATTTGGCAGTAGTGTAAATTACATGAAAATTGCTGCATATTTGAAAATAATGAAAATATGATTCTACATGAATCCAATGATATGTTTTGATATCTGTGGTTGATTTTATAATGAATAATTAGCTCCCTATTAAAATATGGACAATGCCACAGCATGGTACCAATTTTGACTAGAAATGGGGCGAGAAATAACCAGTGTTATGTGGTACTGGCCAAAGAGAAGAATATGATAATGTAACCAATTATAGTAGAATTTGATCCATAATAAGTTTGTTGATTGAACTTGCCATCAATGATTTAGATAAAGTGATACCAACTGCTGGCACTGAGTATAGAATTTCTCTCATGGATGTTAGTTGAGGGAAGTAAGTTCAACACATGGCGGCAAGACAGGCCATGTCGTTGATAGAAATGTAGATACTCCAGTTGGGAGTATCGGAACAGGCTCAACATTCATGGTAATTGACAAGCCATGTTGTTGACAGAAAAGTAGATACACCGTATAAGGTATCGGAACTATTTGATGCCACAGTGGGAAAATCACTTAAGAAAGAAATTGATTAGAATGTTACTGAAATTACATCATTGAATATATATGTTCCCTGAATGATTGAAATATGCTTTATCTTAATATTTCTTATTCTACTCACCAGTTTTACTGATTAGTGGTTCGCCCCACTTCAGGTAATGCAGTCATGGAGATTTCAGGGAGTGACGGGGATCAGCCGGTGGATTTTGGCATGCGTAGCTGATCCAGAGCGCGGAAAAACAAAGAATATATTTGTAGTTGGGATTAGCCCAAGACTTAGATATTTTTTCTTTTCTACAAACAGAGATTGTTATATTCAGTA
The DNA here is from genome assembly GCA_037013555.1 of Sextonia rubra. Taxonomy (NCBI): domain Eukaryota; kingdom Viridiplantae; phylum Streptophyta; class Magnoliopsida; order Laurales; family Lauraceae; genus Sextonia; species Sextonia rubra. The sequence goes on from JASUAD010000001.1 coordinate 76,968,546, forward strand.
GTGTTATCAAGATTCCTAATAACTACATAATAGTTGAAATACAATGAAATTTGATTGTTTATGACCTTGATGCTCATGAGAATTTGATTTATGTGGTGTTGTTATTACAATTCGAGTGCAGCTTACGAATCTGAAGAGCTCCAGATTCTTGGGTCGTTACAAAGTGGTATCAGAGCAAGGTCTTGGGCAAACTTTAAAATACTTAGAAACCACTAGGTAACGTGGTGAGGACGTGGATTGGGTATTTAGATATGGAATTTATTTACTACATACTAACAACTGTACTTCCATTGTAGGAGAAAGAACATGACTTCCCAAGGAAACCCCATCCGTAATTCCAATAGAACTGAAAGTGGTACCTCGAATTTGAATGAGGGACAGACTCAAGTGCCTGAATATGTGAAAACTATGTTTGATACTTTCATGAGAGCATATAATCAGGTGCAAGAGCAGATACAGACCTTGGCGCAGCGACCAAATGACAATGATCGACCACAAGGCGGGGTCCATGCTGGGGGAGGCAAAGACAGAGAGCGAGACTCGTTATACAAGAGGTTCAATGAGTTTCGTCCTCGATATTTTGATGACACCATAAATCCATGGGAGGCGAACAAATGGATAGAAAACATGGAGGCAATCTTTGAAGTGATGGGCTGTACGGATCACCAGAAAGCCCTGTTGGCAGCATTTAAACTGGAAGGAGATGCAAAGGAGTGGTGGAAATCTGCAAAGAAAACCTATCCGGGTTCGGAGGGCGAGATTACTTGGGCTTTCTTTAAAAAGGAATTCATTATGAAGTTTATACCAAAGCATATTAAGGAAAGGAAGAGAAGAGAATTCCAGAATCTAGTGCAAGGAGACATGACAGTGACAAAATATAATAATAAATTTACTGAGCTGTCTCATTTTGCGGAGGGCTTGATAGCAACAGAGGAGATGAAACGTAATAAGTTCATTGAAGGGTTGCGTCCGGATATTAAAAAGGATGTACGGCTGGGACAGCCAGTAACTTATGTGGATGCTTTAAAAAGGGCATATGTATCAGAAGAAGCTATCGATGAGATCAACAGGGTGACTCCACCAACAACGACAGAAAATGGGAAGAGAAAACGAGAAAACCACCCACCCCGGAAGAAGCAAAAGGTGGAATCTCAGGTTGAGTGCAGTCGTTGTGGGAAGAACCATGAATTGGCGCAGTGCCCATGGCAGCGTGGTGCGTGTTTTACATGTGGCCAAGTGGGTCATAGGCGTAAGGACTGTCCAAAATGGCAAAAGAAAAATCAGACACAACGACAGGGACAGCAATTGCAGCAGGACCAACAAAATTTCTCACAGTCACGCCAAAACCAGCAAAATTACCCTCCTCGGAATCAAGGAAACCCACAGCAGAGTAATCAACAGAATCAGCCACCACAGAGGAACCAACAGAACAGTCAGTACCAGCAGAGGGGATATCCACAGAATCCACCACAGGGGCAAAATTATAACCAAGAAAGGAACAATCAAGGCGGAAATCAGCAGAGACAGCAAACCAATGCTAGGCTTATGCAATCACCCAGCAGGAGGCAGACATGGCAAACAACGTAGTTGAGGGTACGCTTTTTATCCTTGGTATTAAAGCCATTACACTATTTAATTCTGGTTCTACACACAGCTTTGTTTCACATGTGTTTGCCCCAAAACTAAACATGCAATCCTCTAAACTTTCCCAAGCTTTAATTGTATCAACCCCCACTGGAGGACAAGTGAATACTAAAATAATATTCTATGATTGCCCCCTGAATCATGATAAAGTTGTCATGCCCGCAAATCTAATAGTATTACCAATGCATGATTTTGACATTATTTTGGGAATGGACTGGTTAACAAAGTATAGGGCTGTGTTAGACTGTTTCAATAAGATAGTTCGCTTCAAATCAAAAGGATATAAGGAGGTACAGATAGTGGGAACCAGGAGACCCATGGAGTCCAGGGTAATATCGGCAATTAAAGCCAGCCAATTACTGAGAAATTGGTGCAGGGGATACCTTGCATTCGTCACTGAGGAGAAACAAAAGCCTAAGTTGGAGGATATACCGGTAGTGAGAGAATTTCCCGATGTATTCCAAGATGACTTACTCGGTTTACCGCCGGTACGGGAGATCGATTTCACTATTGAATTGATGCCAGGAACAGCCCCAATCGCTAAGGCACCCTACCGCATGGCGCCTGCTGAACTAAGGGAACTGAAAGAACAGTTGCAGGAATTGATGGATAAGGGATTCATTAGACCTAGTGTCTCACCGTGGGGAGCACCTGTATTGTTTGTTAAGAAGAAAGATGGAACCTTGCGCATGTGCATTGATTACCGGCAATTAAACCAGGTCACTATTAAGAATAAGTATCCTCTGCCGCGGATAGATGAATTATTTGACCAACTCCAAGGTGCAAGATGCTTCTCAAAGATTGATTTACGGTCTGGATACCATCAGCTAAGGGTGAGAAATGAAGGTATACCAAAGACAGCTTTTCGGACACGGTACGGACATTACGAGTTCCTAGTAATGCCGTTCGGGCTAACAAATGCACCAGCGGTGTTCATGGCGCTCATGAATCAAATTTTCAAGCCATACTTGGATCAGTTTGTAGTAGTATTCATTGATGACATTCTAATTTATTCAAAAACAGAAGCGGAACACGGGAATCACTTGCGCACTGCACTGCAATTGCTAAGAGATAATCAGTTGTATGCAAAGTTGAGTAAATGCGACTTTTGGTTAGCGCAGGTAAATTTCTTAGGCCACATTATTTCAGGCAAAGGCTTGTCAGTGGATCCTGCAAAAATCGAAGCTATCACTAATTGGAAACGACCAACCATGGTGGCAGAAATCCGAAGTTTCTTAGGACTCGCAGGATATTACAAACGGTTTGTGAAAGGTTTTTCTTCTCTTGCGGGACCTTTGACTCAGCTCACTAGGAAGAATGTCCAGTTCAACTGGGATGATAAATGTGAGTCTAGTTTTCAGACATTAAAGGACAAGCTAACCTTGGCACCAATCCTAGCCCTACCATCTGGCAGTGGTGGTTTTGTGATATTCTGCGATGCGTCTCTTCATGGACTGGGGTGTGTACTCATGCAGAATGGTAAAGTGATTGCTTATGCTTTCAGACAACTAAAGACTCATGAACAAAATTATGCGACGCATGATTTAGAATTGGCTGCGGTCGTCTTTGCTCTCAAGATTTGGCAACACTATCTTTATGGAGAAGAATTCCAAGTATATACAGATCATAAGAGTCTGAAATATGTTTTCTCTCAGAAAGACTTGAACTTGAGACAGAGGCGATGGTTGGAATTTCTAAAAGATTATGATTTCTCTATTTCCTACCACCCTGGTAAAGCAAATGTAGTAGCCGATGCTTTGAGTCGGAAATCAATTCAATTAGCCTATTTGACCGCAGAATGGAGATTACTAGAAGAGATCAGGGATCTAGAAGTAACTCTTTGGCCCATAAGTGATAAGATTTTATTGGGTAATTTTAAGGTGCAGCCAGAACTCATACAGCGAATCAAGGATCACCAAAGGAATGATGCAGCACTTTTGGAAATTTTCGAAAAGATGGATAACAAGCCAGAATTTTCACTCGCCAATGGTACCTTATATTTCCGAGATCGGCTATGTGTTCCTAATATTCGAGAGATCAAGGATGAGATATTACGAGAAGCACACCATACTCGATATACCATTCACCCGGGGAATACCAAGATGTACCAAAACCTCAGGAAACGATTTTGGTGGATTGGGATGAAAAATGACATTTCTGAATTTGTAGGAAGGTGTCTAACATATCAACAAATAAAGGCAGATCACCAGAAGCCAGGAGGATTGCTACAACCACTTCCTATTCCGGAATGGAAATGGGAACATATCACCATGGATTTTGTGTCGGGATTTTCACGAACCTTTCGGAACAACGAAGTTATTTGGGTTATTGTGGATTGTTTGACTAAATCCGCACATTTTATTCCTCTCAAGAATAAGACTTCGATGAAGGAATTGGCTCAAAAATATGTCAAGGAAATTGTTTGGTTATATGGCATTCCGGTTTCCATTGTTTCGGACAGGGATTCCAGGTTTGTGTCTAATTTTTGGAGGAAACTACAGATGGCTATGGGAATACAATTGCGCTTTAGTACGGCATACCATCCCCAAACCGACGGCCAGACTGAAAGGACTAACCAAACTCTTGAAGATATGTTGCGAGCATGTGCCTTGGACTTCAAAGACAGTTGGGATGAGCAATTACCACTTGTGGAGTTTGCCTATAATAATAGTTATCATTCAAGCATTCAAATGGCACCTTTTGAGGCGTTGTATGGACGAAATTGTCGAACTCCTATTTGCTGGGAGGAGGTTGGTGACCGAAGAATACTTGGACCAGATTGAGTACAGACTTCGACGGACAATATGAAGAAAATCCGTGATAGGCTAAAGACTGCTCAAAATAGACAGAAAAGTTAAGCTGACCATTGCAGGAGAGAATTGGAATTCGCCGTAGGAGACCATATTTTTCTCAAAGTGTCCCCGACCAAGGGAGTAATGCGATTTGGGAAAAAGGGTAAGTTAAGTCCGCGTTATATTGGACCTTTCGAAGTAACGGGACGAGTCAGTGATGGGAATGCTTATGAGCTTGCACTACCACCTCAATTGTCAAGTGTCCACAATGTCTTTCATGTGTCTATGCTAAAGAAATACAACTCAGATCCCTCGCATGTTATTGACTTCGAGCCTCTCCAGTTGCAACAAGATTTGTCCTATGAAGAGAAGCCGATGGCTATTCTAGAGACAAAGGAAAGAGCCCTGCGAAACAAGACTATTCGATTAGTCAAGGTCCTATGGCAGCATCATAATCAACTCGAAGCCACCTGGGAGTTAGAGGAGGAGGTCCGTGACAAATATCCGCAACTTTTTCCATGAGGTATGATTTAAATTTGGAGGACCAAATTACCTAAAGGAGGGGAGTATGTAATAACCGAACCTACTTTTGTAGGCCAACCCTTGTCCAGGTGGGCCATGATAGTCCAAACTATGCTTGGAGCCTGACAGGGAGTCTCTTAATTGATCGGAATGTTTTAAGACTTTTGGCAAGTCCATTGTAAGAGTCCCAATAGACTTCCTCTCTTAGAATAGTAGTTTCCAAATTGGACTTCCCCTCAAACACAGTATATATATATATAAAGTCCCTAATCCAGAGATCAACAAAAATAAAAATTTCTGAGAGAGAAGAAAACTGACTTGGCTATGAAATCGTTAGGAGGAGAAGAAGATCAATAGCGGGACGCGCGGCGGATGACTGACGAGAGACCGGCCACTGTCCGATCAACACGCGTCTACACCAGGTGAGTAGAATTCTTACCTGTTCAATGAGATTTGAAATTGACTCTGATGAAATTGAACATCCCGAATGATGATTTGGTCATCTATGTTACGGTTGCAACACTTTTCCTTCACTGTCGACGTGCTCTGGCCAAGTAAATAGTAGAAAAACCCTTTGATCAGATCCTAATGAACTACCGATGGAAGCCATAAGGTAGATCAGACCCCTAACTCAGGTCCCGTGTGCATCGAGTCCCAGATCTGGAGGAAACTAGTGCCGGAGAAGAGGCTGATGCAGATCGGACCGTCTTGGAACAGATTTCCGTTGGGGAGTACAGAACCCACGTGGGCCACCCGATTGAAGATCACGTCCCTACATCTGGTGGTGGACCCCAGGGCGACCCCACTGGTGGTGGACTCATGTGATCTGAACCGTTGGAGCCCTCCATCTTCCAACTCCATCGTAGTTGGTCGAAACCCCCAAAAGCCAACGAAAATCTCTGTTTCGTTACAGGGAACTTCCGTCGAGTTATTTATGAAGAGAGCAACTTATCAAAATTGCAAATAGGCCCTGGTTCTTTTGCGATATTTTAATAATCTCACTAAAGCCTTGTTGATTACATAGTTGATATTTTATGCACTTACCCCAACATTATTTATCTAACTCGTGGCCCAGTGTTCGGATGCTTCCTCTAAATTAGAGTGAAGACAATCATTACAAAATATTAGTTTTAACATGTTAGATGGAAATATTCATTTATATTATGTAATTTGGCAGTAGTGTAAATTACATGAAAATTGCTGCATATTTGAAAATAATGAAAATATGATTCTACATGAATCCAATGATATGTTTTGATATCTGTGGTTGATTTTATAATGAATAATTAGCTCCCCATTAAAATATGGACAATGCCACAGCATGGTACCAATTTTGACTAGAAATGGGGCGAGAAATAACCAGTGTTATGTGGTACTGGCCAAAGAGAAGAATATGATAATGTAACCAATTATAGTAAAATTTGATCCATAATAAGTTTGTTGATTGAACTTGCCATCAATGATTTAGATAAAGTGATACCAACTGCTGGCACTGAGTATAGAATTTCTCTCATGGATGTTAGTTGAGGGAAGTAAGTTCAACACATGGCGGCAAGACAGGCCATGTCGTTGATAGAAATGTAGATACTCCAGTTGGGAGTATCGGAACAGGCTCAACATTCATGGTAATTGACAAGCCATGTTGTTGACAGAAAAGTAGATACACCGTATAGGGTATCGGAACTATTTGATGCCACAGTGGGAAAATCACTTAAGAAAGAAATTGATTAGAATGTTACTGAAATTACGTCATTGAATATATATGTTCTCTGAATGATTGAAATATGCTTTATCTTAATATTTCTTATTCTACTCACCAGTTTTACTGATTAGTGGTTCGCCCTACTTCAGGTAATGCAGTCATGGAGATTTCAGGGAGTGACGGGGATCAGCCGGTGGATTTTGGCATGCGTGGCTGATCCAGAGCGCGGAAAAACAAAGAATATATTTGTAGTTGGGATTAGCCCAAGACTTAGATATTTTTTCTTTTCTACAAACAGAGATTGTTATATTCAGTAGTGTTATCAAGATTCCTAATAACTACATAATAGTTGAAATACAATGAAATTTGATTGTTTATGACCTTGATGCTCATGAGAATTTGATTTATGTGGTGTTGTTATTACAATTCGAGTGCGGCTTAAGAATCTGAAAAGCTCCAGATTCTTGGGTCGTTACACAAACCATCTCAAACTAGTCTCTTAATTTATCACTTATTGATGCTACCGTAAATACTCCCAATTGCTCATTTTTAACTCTATCTTTCCTAAATTTACCATGCATCCATATAACATTCACATCTATACTAGATTCATTTTATACATGTGTTATTTCTTAAGTAGCTAATATTCTACTCCATAGGTCATAGCTGGTCTAAATAATTGCCTCATAAAATTTTTTCTTCAATCTTCATAGTACGCACGAATCACAAAGCAATGCAAAAACAAGTCTTCATTTCAACTATCCTCCTTTTATCCTATGTTCGACATCTTTCTAAATCTCTATTTTATTACTAATATCGAATCAAGATATCAAAATGAATCTTTGCGCAAGTTTTTCTTTTTTTTTTTAGAAAAAAGTAAATTTTATAATTTATTACTCCAAGAAAAGGAAACTAAAAGTAAGCCAAGAATAGCTTAGACAAAAACACCAAAAAGCAATAACTAAAATACAAAAAAAAAATCAAAATAAATAGAAAAGTGAAGAAATTCCTCCTTAGGTAGAGCATCTGCCATAGTCTTAGCTCCCCTTAAAACATGATGAAAAGAAGCTCCCAAAAAATTTGAAATATCTTCTCTTTATGGTATTACTTGAGCTATAATTCTCACAGGCATTTCCTTTTTATGCACATCCTCAAAAAGGTTGCAATTCATATATTTTGTCCTTATATGACTTATTTTAAGGCTTTTAGATTCTAAAGCTTCCCATTATCTCTCAAAAGTCTTGCAATTGCGCTATATGTCGATTCATCCACCAACACTGTATTGTTTGCTAAAATGCACCTTGATGTGCTATATGATCTCCTCCTGAATATGAGAAACTAATTCATCCATGATCACACAAAGAGATAAGGGCTTAAAAGCTAACCCTTGATGCAAACCTATGGTTACTAGAAACTTGCTTGTCCCTCCACGGGCAATTCTTGTAATAACCCAACTAGGACTCTTGGTAAAATTGTAATTAGATTAACTTAAGGTTACCGGAAAACTAAGAATTTTGAACAAAACTCTCTCAAGGTGAACGGGACTTTCTCTTAAGGAGGAAAGTAGACCCCTAGTAGGACTCCCCTCCCTGCACTAGTATAAAAGATAAACAAGAGGCTAGCTTCAGCCTGAACACACCAACAACAGAGAGAGAGAGAGAGGGAGAGAGAGAGAGAAGACTGAAATTAATTTCAAAACCGCAGAAGAAGAGGAAGATCGCCATCGGATGCCTGACGAGAGACCGATCACTGCCCGATCAACACGCGTCTACACCAGGTGAGTAGAATCTAACTTGATTATCTGAATAGAGTAGAAGATTAGACCTATTTGATCATCTGATGAACTGTGGCTACTATATACTAGTACCACAATGATCGTTAATACATAACGTCGGCCAGATTTGGTGTTGAGCCCAATTCGATCATCAAAAACAGTAATCAGAACTACTGACATGCTGTATGAATCCCAATCGACACCTTTTGGCCCTGTTTTGGAATGGAACCAACGAATCTGGTCCTTGAGTGAAGAGATAAGAAATTACCCAGATCTGACGACTGTGTAATAGCAGAAACTCCTTCCAAAAACCCAATTTTTGGATGAGAATGGGGCAAATAAAGATCTTATGATTTACATACCTCTGAAACCTTGATTTCGGCAGAGAAGATGACGGATGAACTTGCAAATCCGGATCAGAACTGGAACTTCTAAATTTCCAGGCCGTCAAACACTCGTGTGGCCGACTGGAGTTGAGGGCCACGTGGGGCCACCTGATCAAGGATCAGGTCCACACATCTTGGAGTGGACCCCTGGGCGACCACTATGGTGTAGGACCCATGTGTATCGGACCGCTGGGCCCCACCCCGCAACTGCCTCAAGCCGAGCTTGGCGTCACTCTCCTCTGACGAACGAAACAGGCGAACGGCATTAGGGTGAAGATGTGAGGTGACGACCTGGAGGAGATATTATATAAACATCTGGAAAATACGAAATTGCCCCTAAATACGAAATTGCCCCTTCTATTTTCATTATATCCTAAAATTTCTCTTTAAGGCTTATGATAAATTTATGGCATGATAAGATACAAATCCCATATTTGTCTATTACCTAAAAACTAACATATGTTCAATTAATTGAATGTTATGTGGGCCTTTCATAACAATTAACTAATTTTTTTGACTTAATATTCCATAATAAATTTTATAATAACTAGTTCCTTTAAATTTTCACTTGGATTTATTAATTGTGTCTTGATGGATAACTTTATAATAAATAATTGATTACCTCAATAAGACATGGGCAATACCACCGCCTGGTACCAACTCCGATTCGGAGTGGGGCGAGGATTAATCAGTATTGTGTGGTACTGGCCAAATAAAAGAATAAGATGATGTAGCCAATTAGGGTGGAGATGATTCTAACACTAAAATTATTGAAATGAATTTACCATTGATGATTGAAATAAGCGTGATACCAACTGCGGGCACTGAGTATAGAACTTTCCTCGTGGATGTTGGTCGAGGGGAAGAGGTTCAGCAATCATGGTGGCATGATAAGCCATGTTGTTGATAGAAATGTAGATACTCCAGTTGGGAGTATCGGAACAGGCTCAACATTCATGGTGGATAATAGGTCATGTTGTTGACAGAAACGTAGATACACCGTATGGGGTATCGGAACTATTTGATGCCACAGTGGGAAATTACTCAAGAAAGAAATTGATTAGAATGTTACTGAAATCATATCATTGAATATATATATGTTCCCCAAATGATTGAAATATGCTTTATCTTAATGTTCTTATTCTACTCACCAGTTTTACTAATTAGTGGTTCGCCCCACTTCAGGTAATGCAGTTGTAGAGGTTACGGGAAGTGATGGGGATCAGCCGATGGATTTTGGCATGCGTAGCTGATCCAGAGCGCGGAGAAAACAAAAGAATAGATTTATAGTTGGGATTAGCCCAAGACTTAGACATTATTATTCTCTTTTTTTTTCTTTCCTCAATTAGAAATTGTCTTATTCAGTAGTGTTATCAAGACATATAATATTTACATATTAGTTGCAATACAAGGAAATTGATTGTTTATGACCTTGATGCTCATGAGAATTTGATTTATGTGGTGTTATTATTAAAATTTGAGTGCGGCTTAAGAATCTGAAGAGCTCCAGATTCTTGGGTCGTTACAATTCTCACACTCATTACCACCCCTCATACATTTCTCCAATGAAATCTATATAACCTATTTCTTTTCGGTAATAGTAAATTTTCATTAAAGAAAAAGAGGTACAACTCAGATAAAATATACAAAAAATTATCCAAAGGTTAACTAGTACAAGAGAAATATACCAGCCATGAGCCACAACTACACTATTGGAGCACTAAGAGTACATGCCTGATCTACCCCTTGCTTTGCGAAAACCCATTTTATCTATGTAACCTCTTAGGACACCCATTTTATCTAAAACCCACCAAATCAAATCTCTACATACCCTGTTGCAGTTGTCTCTAGATCAATGGAGACCATATTAAGCTTCTTCTCTCGGTTTTTTTTTTAATTAATTGCCAAAGTGAAAAAAAGTCTCCATAATTGACCTCCCATGCATGTAAGCAAATTGATTTTCACAAATCTTCATCACTTGTCTTAATCTTTGCTCCATTACTCTTTCCAATGGTTTTAAAATGAAATCTAGAAAAATACAATGTAATGGATAAAATGGAACACTACAATTATAAGATGTCATTGAAGAACTAACTGAAACAAGACCATGTGCAGATTGTGGGACATAAAATATAGACGACACTGATAAATTTGGAGAAACATTAATTGATCCTTCACCCATAACCTAAATACAATTCCCACTTGCAATAGGAATAACAACATGAAAAGCAGGTCTATCAGATCTAAATTCCAACCACATACTTGTCATATGATTTGTGGCCCTTGAATCAATTACCCAAATAGAGCAAGGGGAGCACATAGATGTAGCATAATTGCTACATGGAGTAGACAATAATCCTTTGTGTAGCCACACAAGCAGATGATAATGAAACGGGATGCTCAAGTGATTCTAGCGTATGATAAAGTGAAAAAATCTCATTAAAGAGTTAGCCATTTGGGCATTAGGGTTTACATTATGTGACGATGAGATGCCTTCTAAATTCTGTCTCCCTGACTTAAATTCCCTGAGAAGTCCTTAATGTAAACTTCAGTACTCTAGGACATTAAGTACTCAAACATTCATCTTTTTTCATGACTGAGAGAGTCCTTCAATAGTTCTTCAACAATTCCCTAAACCATCTTGATGGATTCCACCATGGTTTAAAATAGTGGCCACTACGGCCGTAGTGGTTGAGGCCGCTATGCTATTTTGAAAATAGCGCCATTGTGGTTTAAATCTATTAAAGCCAAGCAGTTTTAATTTAAAACACTATTTTCCCCTATTTCTTCTCCTCCTTTCCTAAAATTGTCTTTATCCTTACATAGTTTCAAATCACTGAAAAAAAAAAAAAACGCAAGATTGGCTTCTACAAGAGATTTGAATTTTTTTTTACCATTTAAAAATTCACACCGCGATGCCATTAGATATCACAGCACCTAGTATGTATCGCCCACTACGTAGTGTTTTGACCATTATCCGCTATGCTCGCCGTAACTGCTATTTTGATCCTTGATTCCCACTCATCTAATTATTAAGCAAATATCAAGATGTCTACACATCCAATCAACAGAAAATTTTTAAGAACTGTTTAATGGAATGTTTTCCTTAGAAATCAACTCTCAAAAAACTGCATATACTTGCCAAATACTGTGGTTAAAAAACTGATTCACAATGGAATAATTCACTGTGAAATATTACTGCATAGGAACTGCCCTCAACCGTTCACAACCACCAACTGTTACTAGCCCTAGATAACCAAAAAAACACCTCCAAAAAATATTAAATACTGACCTTAATTGCCGTAAAAAAGAAACCCTAAAACAGCACAAGAGACCCCTCAAACCCACAGAAAAACAGCAACCAACAGAAATCACCAGACAACAGTATTATCCATAGGCGATGTCAGCAACTGGGCATTGACACCAGCCCCGAAAGCCCTGAAATACTAGAAAACAGCTTTTTATATCTGGTACCTCCTTTTCTGTATGAGTCTTCTTTGCATTGGAATGCTCCCATACCAAGTTAGACAACCGAGTTCAAAGAAATGTGAATTTAACCAAGGAAAGGTCTGAAAATCTCATGAAATTTGGTGAGGAAAAACAGAAAAGGTAGAGAAGTTCTGGAAGACTAGCCGGATGGTCATCCAACGTAGGGTTGGGCAAACTCCTTGTTGATTGATTATTATTATATTTTTAATGTACAATAAATTAAATAAATAACAAAAGACTAAAAAAACTGCATTTTATAATATTTACATGACACCCCCTCGGCCTAGTTTTAAATACTGAAAATTCTGTATTCAAGGGAGTTACAGGTCCAAACAATTATAACATGCAAACCCTGTGACCATCATATGATTCCCCCCAAAATACAGGGATCTAAATAGAAGGGCTCCAAGTGGGGCTAGATTTATAACAGAAATTAATGGAAAAGATGGAATATGATCAAGGTTTTAAATCCCAGTCTGCAACTGGTCGACTCGCCCAGTGTCAGCCTGGTCCAAGTCAGTTCGAGGCCTAGCACAGTAATGTATCTGTTCCGCTAAAGAAATAATTGTTTTAAATAATTTAGTGGACAGCCTTGCCCCAGAACTGCAGTATCTCAACTGGTATGCATGCGGGGGGGTGTGTTTGACAGCACAGTAGTTCGAATCTTAGAACACTCAGCAAAATGAACATTTTATGCTTTAAGAATTTTTACAAATAAGTCCCTATATGTTGATACTACCTCAAAAAGGCCCTTATATTTTGTTTTGTTTTTTTTTTTTTGGCAAAAACCTCCTTTAACTAGCATTTAAACAGGACAAAAGGTAACTAAACCCTCTAATTTTTTTTGACCGGCCCTTAAGCAAAACTCAATTTACTTGACCTTTGAGCTCAAAGATAAAAAGGGAAATTTCGACTATTAAACTTTGAGCCCAGAAACCAAAGGCTAGAAAACTTGAGTACCTGAAAATTGCTAACCTTAGATAAAGGATATCAGTGGCTGAACTTCAGGAACGGGTATTTAATCATTAAACCATAAGAACTGGAAGTCATGTTACATCATCAATGAGTCAGAGCTTAATAATGCTAAAAATCACTATATATGAGATAAGATACCATTTAAATTGGTTAAATTTTATGTTTTTTACTTGTTTTCTATCATTTTCTATTTTTCTGAGTTTTTTAAAAATTTTTTGACACTTTTTGGTACCAGCACCATCATATCAGTCTGGCATAGACGACGCAAACCAGCACAGACGGCGCAGACATCATCGCAATCCAGAATGGCACAAAGTCTAGTACTGGAATTGAAAACCATGAATATGATAGATCAAGTTGGAGGTTCTCCTTGCGAGAGGGACTTTAAACTGATTTCTATCACTAAACCAAAGATGTTAATGTATACACCTTCCGCCATAACACCTATTCTAAATTTCTAATGAAGTGTGTGAACTGAAGAAATTGAACAGCAGATGTTTTTCTTTTCTTTGCTCTTTCTTTTCCTTCTCTTTTTTCCACCTTTTTTTTTCTGAGATCAGTAAATAGACCAGTGCATGTTGTTAGATAATGACTAGGTGATCCAAACAACAGCAACCAAATAACAACAATAATAAAACTAAGGGTCCACTTGTGTACCGAGGGGATTCCACGGCAGTTAAAATCACTCTCATCTTCCATCAGCCCACTGTACCATGATTGGGACATTAGATCTGATCCCCCTCGTTCTTATAAGGTGTACAAAAGAAGAGGGTGCAAAGTCGTGGGTCAGGCTTTAATTTCGATGGATGAACAATACCCAAGGTTCTTGGCGCAAGTTCTTTTTTTTTATTTTATTTTATTTGTGGTGATGTCATCCATCTTTAGGGTATTATTAAAGACTTCTCTTGCAATCTCTTGGTTATGTGATGATATGATATTGAATGAAAAAGAGAAGCTTCTTCTTCTTCTTCCTTGAGCCTCTAAAGTCTACATTTCTCTTAAGATCTCTTCTAACGCCTCCGGATCGGAGTTTGGTGAAAGCCCAATAAAGGTATCTATATCTCTTTTACTTTTTCTCTTTCCAAGAGCACTCTTGGTTATTCCCACTTAGATCTAAAGCCCTCTGGATATTTATATCAGATCTAAGCTACCCAGATCTGAACCCTGTAGATTTAGAATCCTTGGTTACCAAACTTCAGATCTGAACCATAAACCATTCTAGATCTAAAACTTATTTCAAATCTAAATTTTTATTGGATCTAAACCTTTTACTAGATCTAAAACTATTAGATCTGAACTTTTTTATCACAAATCTTCCCACTAGACTATTGTCCAAATCATTGGATGTGCACTACTGGCCCTAAGCAACCTGGAAGTTCTATCTTCCATTAAGATCCTACTATTTTCTATACCAAGAAAGGGTTTATTGCGGGATCTGTGAGACCACCTTGGACCTTAGATCTACTGTTTACTTGAGATTCAATGTGCTAATTTAATTGGCATGCCTATAACCTTATTTTAATTGTTAATTCAGATCTGATTTCATCATATTAGGGTAGATCTCATATTGTCCTACATCATACCATCATTTGGTGTGACACTTTTTTCATATGGAAAAGAACAAAAAATTAATTGATTTCCTCAATAGTGAGGATTTCTATTGACTAAGAGAAGGGTAGGAATGTAGGATTCCTCATTCCTCTCCTACGAAATCCGCATAGTACAAAATCCTCCCATTGCACATACATACCCATAAGGAAAATAGAACAACGAAAGGCGGTAAATGTAAGATGCTGTTATAGATGGTAGCATAAACAGATCATGAATTGTCTACGTCATTCAAAATACAAGTGAAGTCATGAGTTCCACTAGGTCAACAGCAGCAGAAATCAATACAAGAATGTGTATGCCCTACACACACACATGCGCCACAACAAAGGCAATGCAACAAGAAGACCCTCATCTGGGGGAAAAAACATGATTAACTAATCTAGTAGACCACAAATGTTCAACTAGTGCAAACTGTTGGAGAGTGAGTTTTTTTTAACCATCCATTTACTTGTAGTCTTGTACAGTTGTACATAAGTTACCCACCTGATAAGTGGACAATTCTAGATTTGGGCCAAGACATATAGACAATGGAGCCCAGCAGATAATCAGCTTGATTCACATACACATGCCAGACTAACATATGTAGTGTGGTACTGGGGTGTGGATGGACTGCTTCTGCACAAGCATGGACTTACCAAATGTTGCAGTTTTAATTATTTACTGGCACAAATGTTTCCAGGAGAAACTAAAAACCAATTCACACAGATCTAAAGAAACTAATAACAAATTCACACAGATCTAAACACAGTATGGTCACTAAAATTACTACATAGCTAGAAGTCGAGGAAAAGATAACATACATTGAACTCAATGTCAACTTTCCCCAAGAGTGCTTCCACGTAGCTTCCCAATCCAGCAGCTGTCAAAGATGGTTATGTTAGACTATCAGTTTAGAGTCTTTAGACTATCAGGTACATAACATTAAAAATAAAATTTTAAATATAAAAAAAAGGAGAATTACCAAATGTTTAACCTACATTCCTCAAGATCCAGTCTGAAGTTCTTAACATTTTAACTAATGATACAAGGTCCAACATGAGGAATTATTAAATAATGTCATAATTCCACAATCAATTCTGCCACTAGTTGTAATACTCTCAGAACAACTTTACACAGAGTCCCACTTCTCATCAAGATATGCCAAGCAATCAAAACCTCCACCCAATGATAGTAAACGGCCCAAATACTACCCAAATTAGGTTGATATTCAAATCATCTTCGTGAAATTGTAATCTCACATTCGCAGGTGAAGAATTAAACAGAAAATATAAAATATACGCACACATGCACACAAGGTTGTTCATGGGTGAATGCATGTGTGTGTGACAAGGGTATATATTCGCATACATGCACACGCACATGCGCGCACGCTCACACACGCACAGAGTAAAAAAGTAACAACACTAGCATAATTATGATTAATAACTGTAAAACAGGACCAGAGGCCAAACTAGTGGTGGTTAGTTCAGTCCCAACCATTGCTGTTAAAATCCTAGGATTTGTACCTCAAACCCAACAATTCTTATCCAGTCTGAAGGGGTCATTTGTTTCCATAGATCTACATATGTAAATAGATCCCCATGTGTAACCCTTTTTGATGCAAGCTAAATCCATAATTGGCTAGCCCATTATGTCCAAGTCTAGTGAAGAATTTTCAACTACTATTATTATAGGATTTTTAGTTCTCTAGGATTTTAAGTTTATTAGGATTCTTTTATTTCTAGAAGTTCATATTATGTTTGGTTTAGGATTCCTTAGTTGATTCGATTATTTCCTTAGTTAGAAAGTATCTAAGTTATAAATAAAGATATAATCCTTCCTCATGGGATATAGAACATTGATATCAATAAACTTCTGAGTTTGGTTCTCAATTGAGAGAATTGTTATTTGTCTTTGGTGAAGCACCTAGACATCCTACCCTTAAACCTTTTGGCTTGGAGATTAGCCCGTTGCTATTCTTCTTCCCTACACTGCTTCACTTTCACATCACCATTTTTGTTTATGATATTTACACATCATGTGTGAGAACTTCATGGGAAAATCATGTGAAATTGATATGAAAAAAAGTAGTAGAACTTTTCACACCACAATAGGTGTGAAACTAAATCACACCTTTATCAAAACATATGGAGCTACAGTAACCAGGATGGTGAAACTCCCATCATCGCCTTTTTCAATTTTTTTATTGAAGTAGGACCCTAAATCCTAATCTAAACGGTTGATCATCTTAGGAAGGTCAAAATGGCCAGTGTCAAATTTCATCCATTGGATCATAGTAGATTGTGAGAAATTTACAAAAAAGTCCAAACCATTAGATCTACATTTCTAGATTTTTGTGGGGCCCATTTTCACGATCTGAATCGTTAATCCTCTCTACAAGGCCAAATACAGCTATGGAGTCAAATTTAAGATGTTGATTCATCAAAGATCTTAAAAAAAAAAAGGCCTTGAAAACGAATGAACTATTAGATGCATACACTGTTGCTACAGTGTATTCCACAAGTTCAAACTGCAGTCCTTTCAAATTTTGTGATCTAGGTGTCTAATGCTTGATCAAAACCAACCACCTTCTTCATAAGGCTAAAATTTTCTATTAGCTCAAATTCCATCGATTGATCCTCAATGGATTATAAGATATTTGCGAAAAAGTCCTGACCATCAGATTTACAATTTTGATTTATGTGGGCCTCTTTTCCATATCCAGCCCGATGATCCTCTTCAAAAGGCCAACAATAGCTAGCGAGTCAAATCTCATCACTTGATTCATCATGATTTCTCAAGATTAGTGAAAAGCTGTGAAAGACCTATGAACCGTTGATTGGTGAAAAATTGTGAAAGACATGTGAACCATTGGATGCGCTCAAATTCATATTTGAAGAGGTGTGAAGAATGAAAATGGCAAACAATAAAATGTATTTCACATGTGACTCATATGCATATAAAAATAATTCATATGTGAATCATTTGCACATGTGGTCCTTTTTCCTACCACAGGTGAAATTGACAAATGACCCCTAAGATATCAACATTTATAGGAAAACTTAGATGAGTTGCAATGTTTTCTCTCTTCTTTAAATTAAAAACTGAAAATAAAATCCCTTTCATTAACATTTCATGGTTAGGATAATAGATGTCTCCTAACGTCAAAGAAGTGTTCATGATGAGAAAAATAGATAAAGAAAATAAAAAAAGGAATGGTGGACAAAACCCATACGCACAGTCAAATTCTTAGTCACATGCCTATTCCTTATCTCTAAACTTGTTCCAAAAACACAAAAATTCTTAAGAGTTGGCAATAAGCATTAAATAACCTCTTAAAAATAGAAACACTAATTAGAGAAAAGTAAAAAAAAAAAAAACGATATAATATTCTTAGCCACTGGTTGTTTGTTTGAAGTCATTTGCATATGTAAATCATTCACATGCATAACGGTTATGCATCATCACACTAGTTTGTGCTCATTTCCTCATGTGATGCGTAAATGAGGAGTGATAATGGTGTCTAAATAAGGCCATTTTCACACCTATTAGATGTGAGATTCTTTCACATCCAACTTGCAAAAAGGCACCAAGACACGCTTTAGTGGTGACTGCATTTGGTTATGCAATATGTCATCGAATCGAATCCCATCAACCACTTTTATTATTTTTTAGTCCCTATGGGCCCCATATTTTTAAGCCAAACCTTTCATCAATTTTTGTGTTGAACTCAAGGATCAAAATAGCGGTAGCGGATAGCGTCGCGGCCAGTCGCCAAAACGCTACATAGCGGGTGCTACGTAGCGGTAGCGGGGCTACATAGCGGCGTAGCGGTGTGATTCAAGAAAATTATCAAAAAAATTTGAAAAAATTTCAGAAAATCCAGAAAATTGTAATGAGCTAGAATATGTATTTGTTTTGCAAAAAAGCCTAAAATAAGGGGGCGTAGCGGTCCCCTAAATGCATGATGTCCTGTATCGCTGTATAATTAAAAAATAATAGTATCATTCCTAATTTTCACATGGTATCATGAATCAAGATTCAAGACTCAAAGTCAAGACTCAAGAGTCAAGAATTTAAGATTTAGAGAGATTAGTCACTAGAGTCAGTGACGCAACAATCAACATTCAACACAATAAATGACATAGTAAATAATAACTTTATAAATAACATTGTACTTAAAGAACTGAGACATGCGAGTTAATATAAAGTTGAGATTTGAGAAATGATTAGAGGAATACCTTTACCACCAAAAGTCATATTAATATGAACATAAAAAATTAAATAAGTTCAAATAAATAAGAAAGAAAGTGTAATTCATGCATGGGATTCATAGATCTAACACTTGGGAGTAATTTTCAAGTGATTTGGTTGGTGTTTTTTCAAGAAAAATTTTTTTTTTCAAAAAATAAAAAAATCCGAGAATAAAAAATAAATAATAAATAAATAAATCATAGAAAATGGGGGGTTTGATCTATGAGAAACAAAGATTTATCACTTACAAGCCATTTCCAAGAGATTCATGAAGGAGAAAAGAGGAATAGAGCCATAGATCTAAGAAAATCACATAAAAAATACCTTTTGAGAGATGCCTTTTGACTCCAAAGGCGCTGAATGAACTAGATTTATAAATTTTAATGTGTTTTTGGACTCTTGTTGCCTTTAATTTGAAGAAAGAGGGAGGTAGGACTAAAAAACAGTGGACAGGGAAAAGGAAAGATGGAGACAGGAGTGAAAAATGTAGAAGAATGGGCGTCAGGGCATTTAAATAGGCCCAGCAGGAAAATAGCGGCAAAATAGCGGTCGTAGCGGCAAAATAGCGGCCCAGCAGGAAAATAGCGGCAAAATAGCGGCCGTAGCGGCGCTAACACCTCCGTAGCGTAGCGGTGCCGGCCGCTACGGCCGATATAGCGGCCGCTACGCTTTGTAGCGGCCGCTATTTTATTCTATGGTTGAACTAATAAACCCCATGAACTTTAAGCTGATATTCTTAAATTCTCATAGACTTTGAGTAATTTGTGAAAATTTCCAAAAAATTCCCAACTATAGATCTAATTTTTTGCACTTTTATGGCCCCAGATTCATGATCCAATCCATTCAGTATTCTCATTTAATGATAAGCATCAAGATGTTTTGTTTCATATCTTAAAACCTTCATGGGTTTTGAGAAATTTGTGCAAAACTTCCAACACAATCAAAAACATCTTTACAGTAGGATATACTCATTTACTTGTGAAAATGGTGACTTTGAAAGAATGGTAATGTGTTTCACATGTAACATATGTAACATTTGCATATGTAACAAATATGTAAAACCCATTTTCCCATTGCATGCAAAAAAGGCAAAGAACCCCTAAACACATTTAACTATCTACACAGGGAATGTTAGCATGCATCCATCTCTCACCATAGGGTGAGGGATACTTACATAGATTTTCTTATTTGAACATGAATATTCCTCTTTTGCAAAAGACCATATATGGTTTTTTTACCTTTTCTTTTTTTTTTTTGGAAAGGTTAGTGGATCCATAAATTCAAAAAGAAAGATTATAAAGATTTACAAAGCCGCACAAGCCAAAAAAGAAAAATAAAAGAAGATACAAGGCAACAGCCTCCACTTAAAGACAAGAACTCAAAAACAGGGCCTCCAGAGCCGGACTAGAGGCCAGTTAAAAGCGAAGCACACTCATGAGACTCTAAGCTTTTAGGTGGGGAAAATAGCATATTCATCTTCCTCCCAAGCCGCTTTGCAAGATAGGAGACAGGGGAGAAAGTGTAGGATCCAAACTCCTGCAGAAGCTTAACGATCTTTTGAAAAGCAAACCGAGTTCACCAAAAGGAGTGATCTGGAGAATGGAGAGCTTCGAACAAAGTACCCTCCACCTCCAAGCAAAGTTGAGAAGAAACGTGCCTCTGGACTGAACGAATGGTTTCCAAGATACCACAAGGGAAGTGCACATCAAACTTCAAAACAACTGAGACTGGAGTTCTAGACAAGTGCCAAACAATTCCAATGATGCAACCCTACAAATGAAAGCCTCCAACCCAAAGCGATAGTTGGCTGGGCATGGCGATGAAGAGGGACACCAGTAGAAACTAGAGGAAGGTTCCACCATTGATGATAGGGGGAAGGGAGCTGGGCGTGAAGAAAAACCATCCCACACTGAATATACTGAAGCACGTCAGACAGAACTTAAAAAGGGTTCCGAAACCTCTGTTGGTAGATTCTATGGTTCCTCTCTTTCCAAAGAGTCCATACAAAGGCTGGAAAAAGTAGATGAGCTAGACAGTCCACTCCCTTCGAAATTCCTTGAAGAGCAGTGATAGTAAAAGACACCCTATTTATCAGGGGAGTGGGGTGAGGGTGTAAGCCCACTTTCATTAGCATCCCATTCCAAATCTCTTGAAAAAAAGGACAGAGAAGCAGCAAATGGTCCAAGTCCTCCCTAACCCCATCACATAATCACACTGCATTGGGCATTGAAATCCTCTAGAGCGCAGGACAGCTCTAGTTTTAAGTTTGCCCAAGAAAGACATCCATGCACAAATGGAGTGCTTTGGAATATGCCCTTTAAACTAGATGAAAGAGGCCCAGGCTGTGTCAAGAAGAGCAGCAGATGGGCTTACCAACTAGAGGGCAGAGGAGAAAGTAAAGGATCCAGATTATTCATTAGTCCAAACCACTTTATCTTTGAAAGAAGATTCCGAGGACGGTAGCTAATGAATAATCTGGGTAATAGGTGCCAGGGACTAAGGTAGGGTTGATGGTAGACACCATTCATTTAGGCCACCAAACTGCTTCACTTTGACATTCCTTCGAAGGCCCATGTCTGAGACAACTCGGTTTAAAGTAAGGGTGACAGCTTGGCCTAAAGGTAACCAAGGGTCATACCAAAAGAAAGTACTGCCACCATCTCCTATTGAGTGCCTGATATGGGGTAGTGCCTTCTCCCTAAGCTGAAGGATAGATTTCCACCCCCGTGAGGCAACCATAGGAATAAGGACCTCCCAGAATGATCGGTGCTTGAGATATTTGACTCTCACACAACGAGTCCAGCAGTTTTCTTTGTAGGCAAATAAGTTCCACAACTGACGAAGGAGAGCTAATTCATTGAGATTCCTTAGGTGCATGATACCCAGACCTCCCTTGAGCTTAGTAGCACAGATGGTATCCCAAGCTAAAAGTAATTCTGGTGCCACTAATTCCAAAAGAAGCTTCTCATGAGCTGTTCAAGCACATCTAACAGAGAGCAAGGCAGTTGAAACACAGAGGCCCAATGCAAGAGGGTTGTGGACAAAGTAGATTTGAAAAGCTCCAACCTCCCAGCATAGGATAGAACCTTAGCTCGCCACCCTGAAAGCTTATGATGGAATTTATCCAAGAGGGCTAAGCAGTCTGAAAAAGAAAGCTTCTTCATTGACAGTAGAATCCCTAGGTAGTGAAAAGGAAACTTCCCTTCTTCCATATGGAGAAAATCCAGAATGGGATCTTTTGCCTTTGGGGAGGTATTGGAGAAGAGGATGAGGCTCTTAATCCAATTAACATTCAAGCCAGACATTTGGCAAAACCCCTCCAAAAAAGCATTGATGTTAATAGCAACCTGAGTACTGCTCTGACTAAAGATGATCACATCATCCGCAAACAGAAGATGGGAAACAGCTCGCCCAACTTTGGAGTAGGGAGTAGGGATGACCTCAGCTCTCGCAAGAATGTCTAGTTGCATGGAGAATGTTTCCATGACAAAGGTGAATAAGAAAGGAGAGAGAGGGCAGCCTTGTCCAAGACCCTTTTTCCCCTGGAAAAATCCTTCAGCTTGACCATTAACCAAAATAGAATAAGAAAGGCGTTGGACACAAACCATGATCAATTTTGAGAAAGCATCAAGGAAGCCCCTCATCTTCAGAGTTGCAACCAAAAAACCCCACCTCACGCAGTCATAAGCCTTAACTAGATCCTGCTTGAGGCACATGCGAGGTTTTCCTCTTTTCATATGAAACCTATGGAGAAGATCTTGAGCAAGCATAATATTATCCGAGATGGACCTTCCAGGGATAAAGGCAAATTGGGCAGGACCCACAAGCTTTACCATTAAGGGTTTCATCCTTCCTATCAAGTTTCGAGTGATGATCTTATAGAGCTCATTAGCAAGGGGCAATAGGTCTATACCTTTCTGGGGTAAGGGCATTCTCCTGTTTTGGAACTAGAACAATGAAGGAATGCTTTAGATGACCCAAGAGCTTGGAGGAAATGAAGAAGTCCTGAAGGGCAAGGCAAACATCATTCCCTATAATCGGCCAGCAAACTTGATAGAAGTGGGCATTGAAGCCATCAGGACCAAGAGCCTTATGGGGGTTTCCCTGTTGAACTGCCTTCTCTAATTCTTTCATTGTTAGGGGTTTCCTGAGCTGAAGAATGTCATCCACTAATAAGCGACAAGGAGGCTGAAGATGAGGGGCAGAGTAGCCTCCTTCATACTCAGAACCAAGAATAGATTTGAAGTAATCCACAAAGACAACAACAATGTCATTAGGATCACGATGTTGGACACCTGAGTCATCTGTGATAGAGGGGATAAAGGAAGAAGCATGACGCTACCTCATCAGGTTATAAAAGTACTTGGTGTTGCTGTCCCCCAAATTAATGGCCTGATCTCTAGATTTTTGTTTCAACATACTCTCCTCCATTCTCAGAGCCCTATTTAGAAAGGACTTAGCAAGCTTCTCACCCTCTTGCAGCAGGGTGTTGTTGGGGTCCTGATTAAGCTGATACTAAATAGAGTCCAACTGCATTTGGGCCACCTGAATTTTGGTGGTCATAGAGTGCTAGCCCTTAACCCACTGCCTAAGCTTTTCCTTCTGTCTCTTTAGCTTTGAAACCACCCTAAACATAGGGGTACCTGAGACATGAATACTCCAAACCTCCCTAACTAATTCGAAGAAGCCTTCCAACTTGGCCTAGAAGTTAAAGCATCTTAAGGGGGCCTTGCGCTGCTAAGGGGATCAAGGAATGAAAAGAAGAGTGATCCAATAACCCAGCAGGGAGGACTTCACAAGTATGTAGCTTCAACTTGAAAAAAGGGGAGTTCCCCATTCCTTTATCCAGTTTGCTAGAAATTTGAGATGAGCCTATAAAGGAGTTTGTCCAGGTGAAGAACTGCCCAACCATAGGAATGTCCTTCAAACCAGCTTCATCCACACAAAAGTTGAAATACATTGCGCTGGACACTAGGGGTGCAGCCCCTCCCTACTTTTCAAATGACCACCTCACCTAGTTAAAATCTCCTCCAACAATTCAAGGGATATTGTCAGGGACAAATTAGGAGTAGGCACTAATCTTAGTCCAAAGTTTAGGATGCATGAAACAAGAAGTTGCACCATAACAGATGGTAAGATAAAAGTGGCTTTGGGTGGAGGATATTTGGCAATGCATTGCCTCGTAAGAAGTGTCTACAACTTTTAGAAAGCAGACCTTTGGGTCCCATAGAATCCAAATTCGTTTCATAGATCCGAACTCCAGATTCGAGACTTCCAACCAGTTGTTAGGGGCCACTCTGTGAAGGACTTCATAGCTTGAAGAAGGCTTTATTTTTGTTTCTAGAACAGCTACTATAGAAAACTGCAAAAACTTAATTTTATTATGGATTTCCACTTGCATGGGAGATCTGTTCATCCCCCTAACATTCCACAAAGAAAGCTCATTTTTTACCATGAGTAGAGGAAGGGTTACCCGTTGTCCCAACTCCCTGATTTTGCAAACGACCCTTTGCTTTTTGAGAAGGAGGTCCAAGGTGCTCTCCAGCTGTTTCCCTAGCTCAAGGAGCAGGGAGCTTTGGTTTAAGAGTTTCTGAACCACACGTTCCCTGCAATGGAGGAGCACCTTTTTCCAGATGATTTTGAGTAGCTCCCAGCAGCTCCAAAAGTGGGGATTTTTCAGAGTTAATAGTGGGGAGGTTAGAGTTCCCATCTAAGGTTGATAAGCACTCAAATTGATTTAGCGAATCTAACTTGTTGGCACCCTATGAAGCATCATTGTGTGGCTGCACTTCATTTTCCTTATCTTGCTGAGACCTCCCTTTAGCAGTATCCCTAGAGTCAGTGTGTGGCTGCACTACATTTTCCTTTGCTTGTTGAGGCCTCCCCATATCAACAGAGACGACAGTAAAGCTATTCTGCTTAGGAATCCAAACTTGTTTCATTTTGTGCTAAAGGGCACAGTTAACATCCGAGTGATTAAAGGTTCTACCATCTTGGCTTTTCCACTTTTGCACATGAATATTTTTAATATGGAAGTGTCCTTCACCCTACGGTGAAGGATGGATGCATACTAGCATTCCCTGTATTTACATATCTCATTTATGATATACTTAAATATCCCGATTATGTTCTTCATATGATTGCCTCTAAGTCTTAATTTTGTCACTCTATATTGAAGCTACTATGGATGAAAAATGGATGGATCATGCATAACTATTTTTTCCTTTTCGTTTTTTTATTATTTGTTCTTTTCCTTTTTTCAAGAAAAATATATGATCTTACAAGTCAAAATACAATTCAATTCAAAACCTTGAATAGTTTGCGATATGATTTCAATTTTCAAAACTATGGTCCCCATTGCTTGGACCAGACATTAGGGTTTCAAAACTTAGTGCTGGTCTTCATGCTGATCTAACTAGGATGAGTTGATGCTGCCCATGCTTGCCCATGCCAAACGAATTATGAGATTTTTTTAACTAGTTTCATTATTAAAAATAGGAGGATTATGTTGCTTTCTGAAATAATTTTGAGATGTGTCTAACTGGTCTCGATATTAAAAAGAAATATTTCAAAAAGTATTCCAGTGGAGCAGGGTGCTCTAAGGAATCAATCAACTTTCAGCAAATAGACATGACTCCAAACCAAGTAGCTTGTAATTCATAACCTCAATTTTCCAATTAAAGCAAAACCAAGATCAAAAGCTATAATGGAACCTGTTATAGAAAATTTTGAGAAGTTATTGTCGACATGGAACGTACTCGTCATTGGGGGTCCACATAACAATCATCAAAGCTACTCTATCTAATTTGTTGGTTTATAATATAACTCTCTTTAAAATGCCAAGGGCCATTGTTGACAGGTAGGATCATATTAGAAGAAATTTTCTATGAGACAAGCAAGGAGATAGAGAGAAAAATGCATCTTATGAGGTGGAGTGAATTGGTGAAGCCAAAGTTTGTTGGGAGATTAGGTATTGAAAATCTCACTCTTAAAAATTGGGCTTTGTTAGCAAAATAGTGGTGAAGGTTTGGATGAGAGAAGGAAGCATTGCAGAGAAAGATTATTATATCTAAATATGGTGAAGACATGAGAGGTTGGATTCCTAAAAAATTCCCTAGGTATTAGGTGTCGAGTTAGTGGGGTGTTACTTCAAGTTTTGGTTGAGAGTCTATAATACTATATAACCAGACACAGTATGGATATGACAAGGACATGGTAAGGATATGAGAAGAAACAATTTTACATATAAAAAGTGTGGTATTGGATACGATACAACATAATACTTTGCCTATTTTGAAATATCCAGGCATCATCACTACATGCGAAGGGAATTTTTTAACGAGGGAGTGGGTATAAAAGTTGGGAAGGGAAGTGGTGCCCATTTTTTGTTGGATGTGTAGATATATATTGTTATGATGTTCACTAATAGCGCGAGCTTTTGATGTCACTAATTATTAACATGGTATTAGAGCCAGAGGTCACAATCTAGAAGCCCCCGGGAGGCATGTTACCTCTGTTTGTCTGTCTGGTTCATTTGTTTTGGTTGTCTGTTCAGTTTCGAGTTCAAACAGCTTCCCATTCAAAGGGGGGTGTTGATATACATTGTTATGCTGTTCACTAATAACTCGAGCTTTTGGTATTACCGGTTATTAACAGGATGGGGGTCAGTCCCTTCTATGGTATTTTAATAGATTGTTTAGAGTGGTATACAATAAAGGGTCTTTAGTGGTATTTTAATAGATTGTTTAATGGGGATAATGTGTCCTTGGAAGTCTAGGTCAAAAGAGTCCACCAGTCAAAGGAGTCAAAGTCTGAGTCTTTATTAAGTCTTCTTTCTAACATTTTTATTTACAAGGAAGAGATGGATGTTCACATTTGGAAGACATCAGCTCTTGGAGAGTCCTCCTCTATGTCCTTTTATAAGGCTTTAGAGGTGACTTTAGAAGTTCGTTCTTCTCGTTCTTTTGCTTCGCAAGTGTTGATCCCTCCTAGAGTGGAGGTCTTCTATTAGTTGGCTATAGCTGGCAAGGTGTTACCGTGGCCAATCTTTGAAGTAAGTGTTTGATGTTAGAAAATGTCTTATTTGTGTTTCTATGCAACAGGAGAGGAGGACAATTAAGCATTTATTTTTGCGCTGTGACATTACCAATTTCCTTTGGAATCATTTCTTCAGTAAATTTAGTTTGGCTCAGTGTTTTTTGGAATTGCTCAGTGGTTTGGTCGAAGCTTGCAATTTGGCAACTATTCATGCTTGTAGTTGTAGAAGCATAGAAAGCATAGGACCACCAGGCCCATCAAGCCCAGCTCATCAGGCCCATAATTATCCCATGTGAGGGATCTAGTGGGATCTAGTCAATTATGCATAGTTGTATCAAATTGATACTCTAAATATTTTTTCCTCTTTTGTTTATAATTAGATATCAATCTCTGTAATCTCAACCTTGAATTAAGGCAACATACCACGTTAAATAGTATGGTAGATGCCCATCAAAGACATACAACAATCTTCCCAATTCTCTCCTGTATATGTTCTTCTTCTCCACTTCTTAACGTAAGGGTTCATAGAACCTTACATGTTATCAGAGCTCGATGATCATTAGAGGATTGTCCTTAGCAATCTACTCTTCCTCAAAAGAAGACATCATCTTCTTCTAGTCAACACAAGGGTGAGCATCATCTCCGTACAAGTTCTGCTCAACTGTGGCCCACTTCAGATCATCACAGCAGCATCACAGAATCACATCATTCTGGTCAACCACATCCCCCGGGAATTGAGAGGATTTGTTCAGATTTTTTGGCTCATCAGAGGTAGGCCATTTGATCATCGTTATGGTTTTATTGTTTGCTACAATAGTCTTCATCAAATATACACAGTCTCTTGGATTTGCACTTGATTAAGGTTAAACTTGAATCTCTTGGAAAAGAAAAAGAACCTTCAAAACTTAGATTGATTGGATCTGGGATTTGATCATCATCTAGGCCCACATCTCATATCTGTGGTAAAAATTGTGGCTCGCCTGGCCTCATTTCTCTGCTACAGTGCCTGTTATTTGCTGGAAACAATTTCCGTTAGGACTTTGTGTAATAACCCAACCTGTCTTGGTGGGCCAGCCTTATAGGGTGGGCCATGTTAGTTTGGCATAGCTAAAAATCCGAAGAAGAGTCATGGATTAGGATTCATTGAAAATTCAAAATAGGCAAGAACAGGGAGTCCTGAACCGATCTTTCTCTAAGAATCATATTACCAAAAGACTTCCTTGTAGTTTCTAAATTGGACTTTCCTCTAAACTGGACTTCCCTCCAAACATAGTATATATATACATATGTAGAGTCCCTACCCTTATCTCAAAGATCAACGAAAATAAAATTTCCACACAGAGAGAGAGAGAGGGAAAGACTAACTTCACTATGAAATTGCCAAAAGCAGAGGAAGACCACAGCGGGACAACGGTGGATGTCTGACGCGAGACCAATCACCGCCGGAGCAATACAATACTATACCAGGTGAGTAGAATCTAACTTGATTATCTGAATAAGAGTAGGAGATTAGACCTATTTGATTCCCCGTTAAACAGTGGCAATTATATATTGTATTGTTACAGTGATTACCGGCCAGATTTGATTTAGAGCCCAACTGATCATCAAAACAATAATCAGACCCGCTGATATGCAGAATGACGCCTAATCGACACCCTTTAGTCTTGTATGGGTTGGAAATCAACTCACCTGGAAATTTGATTACAAGATGAAGCCCTTTCGGTAGTTGTTGACCCAGCACAGATTGGAACATTTTCGAAAAATCCCATTCTTCAGATGAAAACTTGCTGTGACCACATCCTCTGATTAGCACACCTCTAGGACTTCGATTTAGGGTGGAAAGAGGACTGATTTCACTGGAATCTCAGATCTGAACTGAGATTTGAGATTTCTGGACCGTCGGGGGTGGTTTTGGTCGACAGAGGTTGTGGGTCCACCTTGGTACCTCGATCAAGGATCAGGTCCACACATCTTGGAGTGGACCCCTAGGCGACCACTATGGTGTAGGACCCATATGCATCGGACCGTTGGGCCCCACCCTGCAACTGCCTCAAGCCGAGCTTGGCGTTACTCTTCTCTGACGAATGAAACAGGCAAACAACAACGAGTTGAAGACGTGAGCGACGACTTGGGAGAAATATTTATAAACCTTTTGAAATTACGAATTAGCCCCTGCTATTTGAAATTATATCCTAAGGACCCTACTAAGGTGCTATGATAAAAATTACAGCATGATAATTAGGAATCCAAAGTTATCTAACTACTGAACTAGTAAGGGATTAATTATTTGAATGTTATGTGGGCTTTTCGTATCAATTAATTATTTCTTATGCCTTGATAAATTTATAATGAATAATTAGCTCATTCTAATAAGATATTTCCATTTGAATTTATTAATTATATTTTGAATTAGTTGTGGAAATTTTATGATGAGCACTTATTTCCGTAATAAGACATGGGTAATACCACTGCCTGGTGCCAACTCCGACTCAGAGTGGGGCGAGGATTAACCAGTGTTGTGTGGTACTGGCCAAATAAAAGAGTAAGATGATGTAGCCAATTAGGGTGGAGATGAATCTGTACTAGAATTATTGAAATGAATTTACCATTGATGATTGAAATAAGCGTGATACCAACTGCTGGCACTGAGTATAGAACTTCCCTCATGGATGTTGGTCAAGGGGAAGATGTTCAGCAATTATGGTGGCATGATAAGCCATGTTGTTAATAGAAATGTAGGTACTCCAGTTGGGAGTATCGGAACAGGCTCAACATTCATGGTGGATGACAAGCCATGTTGTTGACAGAAATGTAGATACACCGTATGGGTATCAGAACTATTTGATGCCACAGTGGGAAATTACTCAAAAAAGAAATTGATTAGAATGTTATTGTAATTATATCATTGAATATATATGTTCTCTGAATGATTGAAATATGCTTTACCTTAATGTTTTCCTATTCTACTCACCAGTTTTACTTATTAGTGATTCGCCCCACTTCAGGTAATGCAGTCGTGGAGGTTACGGGGAGTGATGGGGATCAGTCGGTGGATTTTGGCATGCGTGGCTGATCCAGAGAGCGGAAAAGCAAAAGAATAGATTTATAGTTGGGATTAGCCCAAGACTTACACATTATTATTATCTTTCTTTTTCTCAAATAGAAATTTTCTTATTCAGTAGTGTTATCAAGACTTATAATATTTACATATTAGTTGAAATACAAGGAAATTGATTGTTTATGACCTCGATGCTCATGAGAATTTGATTTATGTGGTGTTATTATAAAAATTTGAGTACGGCTTAAGAATCTAAAGAGCTCCAGATTCTTGGGTCTTTACACTTTGAGATTTCTACAATGCTTGTAATTACATTTCTTGGATTACTGTTGGAGTTTTTTTATTGCTACTGGCAGACTAGGGTATCATCTGACCATTCTAGATTGACCTGATCCTATTCTAGAACTTACCACGGTTCCCAGTTTGTTATTTAGGCTTATTTTTCGACAAATTTTCCCTGTTTTCTATGAAAATAGTGATTTTCTGTGTCAACACTAATTCTTATTTGGGCACATTCATCTCTTTTTCCCCAATGGACAAGATTGACTTCATTCTTGTCAAATTTAATGAGACAACTACCCATCCTGGTTCTTCCACCTCAAAAATTTCGTTGAAGGACAAGGTATGATCTAGTATTTAGATTAGATGGAAACACTTCTAAACCAACTGCAAGAACCACAGCCACATCAACCACTCCGGTCGTAGATGATAAGGCCCTAGCTACTTGGAACCAAATACCGAAGTCATAACTTGGATCCTAAATTCAGTCGATCACTCCTTTTCCATGGCACTTCAAGCTTTACCAAGGCATCTGACATATGGCCCCATATGAAGAAAATTTATCATCTACAGAACAAGGCTTGCAGATTTCACCTATATATGGAGTTATCCAAATATTGCTAGAATGACAAATATTTTCAACAATACTACAATGGGTTTCTCACCTTATGGACAGAGAGGGATCAAATGCTCCACCAATCTGTGTCATCTGATTTTCTTCCACAAGCCATTAAATTACAGAAGGAACAATATATCAGCCAGTTTCTCATGAACATTCAATATGAATTTGAACCTGTACATGCTGCGCTTATGAATTAAGAAAACTTCCTTGATCTAGACACGTGTCCAAGAAGTTCTCAAAAAAGAAACTCGCATGTCATATACTCATTCTCTTCATGTGGAGCCAAAAGCACTTCTGACAACTCCAACTTCCTCATTAGCTGATGAGATGGCCATGTTCACTACTCGTGGTTAGAAACCACAATGCTTTGAGTGTAATAAATATGGGCATGTGGCTTAAGACTACAAGAGAAAATTTTTTTGTAAGTACTGCAAAATAACTGTCATGTCATTTCCACTTGCTCAAGAAGGCTTGAAAAGAAATTAGCAAACACTCCGAAGCATGGCAATACTGCAATTCAGGCACAGAATACCATTCCAGTCGATTCAACTTCCTCTGACTCTACTTCTTTCATTTTGACTACGGCTCAAATTAAGAATTTGATCAATTCCTCAGTGGCGTCTGTATTTACCTCCATGGGTATTAGTGGTCTGTCTTCTTCCTTTTGCCTTTCCTGAATTTTATTCATCCATATCACCATATACATCCATCACCCTGACCACATGGTTCCTCGACTCAGAGGCCTCCAATCACATGACCTCTGTGGCACAAAATTTGCACAACCAACTCCCTTCTCATGGTCTTGATTTCATCACCACCGCAAATAGTCATCAATTGGCTATCTCTGGTACTGTCACTGTATCTATTGGAACTCTTACCTTGCACAATGTTTATTTTGTTCCAAATTTAGTTGCCAATCTCATTTCTATTGGTCAACTTATTGATTGTGGTTATTTGGTTAAATTTTCTACTCCTAGTTGTGTCATACAGGAATGGCAAACTAGGAAGGTGATCGGGTTGGAGAGTAAATATGGCAAGCTATTTCTTTTCAACATTGGACAACAATCATTATTGCATCCTCTATGAGTGTTTTAAATAATGTGTGGACCACTTGGCATAAACGCCTTGGTCATTTAAATAATGTGAATTTGCTGTCTTTATTTAAACTGGGATGTTTGGATAAATCTATTTCTAATTCCATAGCTGCTTCTTTTGCAAAATCTAAATGTGAATCATGTTGTCTCAGCAAAAGTCATGTCTTGCCTTTTCCTATTCATTACTCACGTAGCACTGCTCCTTTTGATATAATTCACACAGATGTCTGGAGATTACCCCTCATTTGAGTAGACTTGGACATAAATATTAGGCCACCTTTATAAATGATCACTATCAGTACACATGGATATACTTTTAAAATCAAAATCTAAAGTTTTCTCCATGTTTCAAAAATTCTATAATATGGTAAGTGCTCAATTCCAAAAATCCATTAAAATCATCCAGTCAAACTCAGGGGGAAAAGTTTCAAAAATCCTATAATATGGTAAGCACTCAATTCCAGAAATCCATTAAAATCATCCAGTCAGAATCAGGGGACAAGTATATATCCATTGAATTTCATAAATTTTTAGTTGATAAAGGGATCTTTTAACAAAAATCTTGCCCTCACACACCTCAACAGAATAGAGTTGTAGAGAGGAAAAATCGGCACATCGAAGAAACTGTTAGAACTCTCCTTGTGGAATCGCTCATTCCCCATATGTTCTAATGTGAGGCAGCCCATACAGCAGTCCATATTATAAATATTACCTAGCTCACTCCTAGGCGAAATCTCTCCTTTTGAGTGTTTATTTGGTCACCCTCCTTCCTATTCACACTTAAGGATTTTTGAGCGCCTCTGTTTTGTGCATCTTCCCTCTCTGGAGTGTAACAAACTGTCACCACAAACAGCTCACTATGTTTCTTGGCTACAGTGATGACCACAAAGGATTCCAGTGCTATGGTCCTAAAGAGTGACAACATCCATGACTGAAAATAGCTACGCAGTGGCTACTATATTGGGCATAGTGGCCGCGACCACTACGCTGAGTTGAAAATAGTGCCGCTATCTTCTGTAGTAGCCACTACGGTCGCTACAAAGTGTAAATGATGGCAATTTTTCAAAAAATTTTGAAATACATATTAAAGCTTATTTTTTTGCTTTTTCTCTTCAAATAACATTTTTACTCAACTCTTCTACCCTTCTATATTTGAAAGAACACCAAAACATATAGGATCCCCCTTTTATCCTTAAAAAAACACCAACACATGTAAGATCTTGCTAAATTGAAGTTGATGCAGAGAGTTCCTCTCAAGTGGAGTATTTTATAGAGCCATTAATTATTATGTCATTCCACATTTGTTGTATTGACAGTCGACTGCTAAATATTGACTATTCACTGTTTAGTGTTTACTATTACATTCTTAAGTTCCAACTTTTAAATCTTGAGTCTTGACTTCAAGTTCAATAAATTGTTTATTTTGTTGCTATTACTTCATCACAGTTTTTTTAATAAGCCTTTCATTAGTTTCAAAGTTAGCATAACAACATGAATATATGGGAAAAAGATGATCATTACTATTATTTTCTATTAATAAAGAATATAGGACCTCATGTAATGAAGGGACCCCTACACCCATTTATCTTAATTACTTTTGCAAGAAAATCATATATTCTATCATTTTTTTAATATTTTGAATTTTCTAAAATTTTTTCAGAATTTTTTGATGATTTTTCAAATCACACCACTTTGCCGCTACGTAGCCCACTACGTAAAATTTCGATGGCTGGCTGCTACACCCACCACTACCGCTATTTTCATCCTTGACAACAGCAAATCTCTCAGAATGTTGTTTTCTTAGAACACGTCCTGTTTTATTCTCAATCGCCCAATTCTTCTACTCTCCAAGTCTCTTATCTTCATCTTTTTCACCATCATCTCCTCCTCAGCCTCCTGTTATCACACAGGTTTATTCCTATCGTCCGAGCCAACTGCCTCCTACTGCTCTATCTCATGGAACACCTCCAGTGCCGATTCCTTCAGCCAATGATACTTCAACCGAAGGTACTAACTCTGCCACCCTCTTACGACGCTCTAGTCGTCTCTCGGTCCCGCCTGATAGATATGGATTTCCCTTATGTACCCCCTTGGATCCAATTCCCATACCACCATCTTACTCTAAAGCTACTAATATACCATGTTTTGTAAAATGCAATGACAAATGAACTCATTGCCCTAGAAGCCAACAAAACCTAGAAATTAGTGCCTCTTTCTGCAAATACCTCCATCATTGGAAGCAAGTGGGTCTACTCTATTAAACAGCACTCAGATGGCAATTTTGAAAGATACAAGGCTCGATTGGTGGCCCAAGGTTACAAGCAAGAGTATTGCATTGATTATGAGGAAACTTTTGCACCAGTTGCCACAATGAATTAAGTTCAATGTTTACTTGCTGTTGCAGCAGCTTTTCACCGGCCCTAAATGGATGTCAAAACTGCCTTCCTCCATGGAGATCTCAAGGAAATTGTTTATATACGTCCTCCGCCAGGATATGCTTGTCCACCATAGCATGCATGCAAGTTGACCAAATCCTTATACAGACTTCAATAGGCTCCACATGCATGGTTTGAAAAGTTTCGCTCTGCCATCCTTCAAGCAAATTTTTATCAGAGTTCAAATGACAGCTCTCTCTTTATTCAGCGATCATCTCGTGGCTGTACGATTCTACTGCTCTATGTTGATGATATGATCTTCAGTGGGAATGATACAACTAGCATCTCTTAACTCAAGTCTCATCTCATGTGTACCTTTAAAATGAAGGACCTTGGTCCTTTAAGTTATTTCCTGGGGTTGGAAGTGGCCCAAAACAAAGATGAATTCGAGTCACTCAATCAAAATATGCTAAAGACTTACTCCATTCTGCACGACTTAACAATGCCAAGACCTTTGCCACTGCAATAGAACTTAATGTCAAAATCAGCAAACACGATGGGGATCCTCTTACAGATCCTACACGGTTTTGTCGTCTCATTAGCAGCCTTCTCTATTTAACCACAAATCGGTTGGACATCTGTAATAACCTAACATACTTTTGTAGGCCAACCCTTTACCAGGTGGGCCATGATAGTCCAAACCATGTTTAGAGCCTGATAGGGAGTCCTAATTTGATCGGAATGTTTGTAAGTCATGGAAGTCCATAGTAGGCTAAAAGAGGATTATTAGGAGAATAAGGGGATCCAACAGACTTTTCTCTCTAAGAATATATTTCCAATAAGATTTCCCTGTAATTTCCAAACAGGACTCCCCTCCAAACACTATATATATTAGACAATAGGCTTCCCCTATCACATACACAGCAACAACAGAAATTATAAGAGAAAGAGAGAGAAACAAAGACAGAGAGAGAGAGATAGAGTAGAAGACTGATTTGGCTGTTGAATTGTTAGGAGGAGAAGAAAATCAATAGCAGGACGCGTAGTGGATGTCTAACGAGAGACCGATCACTAACCGAGCAATTTACTTCTATCGAAGGTGAGTAGAATCTACTTGATCCTCTGACGAACTGTGAATATTTTATCCCAGTGCTATGGTGATTGTTAGCACATGGTATCGGCCAGATTTGGTTTTAAACCCAAAATCAATCATCAAATCAATGATCGGATCTGATGGTAAGGAGTGGGGCTGTTAGTCGACCCCTTTTTGGCTCTATTCTAAAAGGGAAATCAAGCAATCTGAACCCTTGAGTGAAGATTTAAGAAACTACCCAAATTTGCCGACCCTGTGATAGTAGAAACTACTTTCAAAAAACCTAATTCGTAGATGGGAATGAGGCAAATTAAAATCTGGTGATTCACATACCTCTAAAACTTTGATTCGGCTGAGAAGATGATGGATTAACCTGCAAATTCAGATCGGAACAGAGATTTCTAAACTCCCAGGCCGTCAACGACTCGCTTGGCCGACTGAGGTTGTGGGCCACGTGGGGCCACCTGATCCAAGATCAAGTCCACACATCTTGGAGTAGACCCCTGGGCGACCACTAAGGTGTAGGTCCCATGGGCATCAGACTGTTGGGCCCCACCCTGCAACTGCCTCAAGTCGAGCCGGGCGATAGTATCTTCTGACAAACAAAACAGCTGCATAGGCGATTATTTGAGGGCGTAGACGACTTGGGGAGATATTTATAAACTTTTTAAATTTACAAATTAGCCCCTAAAGTCTTAGTTATATTTGGAAGAACCACTAAGACCTTATGATGTAAATATATATATATAACATGGTATATTATGAATACAGTACCATCTACATAACTAACCACTGGAATAAATACCTAGATGATTTCATGGGCCAGAAGTAAGTCTTTTCTTACCAACTACTAATTCCACCCCTTTTCATTTGAAGTAACCACATGCATTATGTAGCCTTGTATATGGAGTAAATTAATATGGCATTTTTATTACACATTCGAATATAATGAATTATAATTCCATAAGAATTTATTAATTATGTTCTGATTCTTGTGGTTGATTTTCTGATGAATAATTAGTTTCCTCAATAAGAGATGGGCAATGCCACAGCCTGGTACTAACTCCGACTCGGAGTGGGGCGAGGATTAACCAGTGTTATGTGGTACTGGCAAAAGAAAAGATTAAGATGATGTAGCCAATTATGGTGGAGATGAATCTATACTAAATTTATTGAAATGAATTTGCCATTAATGATTGAAATAGAGTAATACCAACTGCTAGCACTGAGTATAGAACTTCTCTCGTGGATGTGGGTCGAGGGAAGTAGGTTTAACAATCATGATGGTAAGATAAGCCAGGTTGTTGATAGAAATGTAGATACTTCAGTTTGGAAGTATAGGAACAGGCTCAACATTCATGGTGGATGACAAGCCATGTTGTTGACAGAAACGTAGATACACCGTATAGAGTATCGGAACCATTTGATGCTGCAGTGGGAAATTACTCAAGAAAGAAATTGATTAAGAAGTTATTTTAATACTATTATTGAATATATATAAATATTCTCTGAATGATTGAAAATATGCTATATTTTAATGTTTCTTATTCTACTCACCAGTGTTACTGACCAATGATTCGCCCTACTTCAGGTAATGCAGTCTTAGAGGTTACGGGGAGTGACGGAGGTCAGCCGGTGGATTTTGGCATTCGTGGCTGATCCAGAGTGCAAAAATATATATATATATATAAATATATAGATTCGTAGTTGGGAATAGCCCAAGACTTAGATATTTTTCTCTTCTATAAATAGAAATTTGTTTTTTACTCAGTAATGTTATCAAGACTTCTAGTATATATATGATGATTTAAATACAATGAAATTTGATTGTTTACCTTAATGCTCATGGGAATTTGATTTATGTGATGTTGTTATAAAAATTTGAGAACAGCTTAAGAATCTGAAAAGCTCCAGATTCTTAGGTCGTTACAACATCTCACATGCTACACACACCATCAATCAATTCATTGAGAATCCTCATAAACCACATCTTCAAGCTGTCTATCGGATGCTTCATTATGTCAAAAGGCACTCGTGATCGTGGATTATTCTGCCCTTCCAAATCCTCATTACAATTGAAAGCCTATGCTGATGCCAATTGGGCAGGATGTCCTGATACTCATTGATCAACAACAGAATAGTATATGTTCTTTGAGACCTCTCTTATCTCATGGAAAAGTAAGAAACAAAGCATAGTTTCCAAATTAACTGCTGAGTCGGAATATCATTCCATGTCTGCCACTAGTAGCAAGGTCATATGGCTCCGACGTCTTCTTCGTGAGTTTGGAGTCTTTCTCACTGACCCTACTCCTCCATAAACCGATAACACAAGTGCCATATAGATTGCCAAGAATACTGTCTTCCATGAGCATATTAAGCATGTTAAGATTGACTGCCACTTCATCCGACAACATTTTTTCACAGACAAAATCCATCTACCATATATCTTATCCTCTAAACAACTAGCCGACGTGTTTACGAAGGGACTACCCCAGGATCGTCATAATTACATTCTTTCCAAATTGATGCTTCTTGAACACCCACATCAATTTAAGGGGGCATGTAGAAGCATAGATTGCATAGGACCACCAGGCCTAGCTCATCAGGTCCACAATTATCCCACGTGAGGGATTTAGTGGGATATAGTCAATTATGTATATTTGTATCAAATTGATACTCTTAATATTCTTTTCTCTTTTGTTTATAATTAGATATCAATCTCTGCAATCTCAACTTGAATTAAGGCAATATACCATGTTAAATAGTAAGGTTGATACCCATCAAGGACAGACGACAATCTTCCCAATTCTCTCTTGTATATGTTCTTCTCCCCTTCTTAACATAAGAATTCATAGAACCTTACAGTAGTCATTTGCAAGAGATGATGATTCTATTTGCTATCATTTGGCCTATTTGGAAATTAAGGAATGACTATATTTTAGGGGTGCCTCATTATAGCTGATGCCCTATTGTTTGTTATGATTTTTAGAGTTGCAAAGTGGTCTAAGATTAGAAGGAATTTGATATTTTACATTATGCTTCATAATTGGGAGGCTAGTCTGTGGCGCAGCCATGATCCACGATCGAGAAAAATAGATCAATCCCCCGAAGGATTGATCGAATCCACAATGAATTCCTGCCCTAAGGTCAAGCATAACCAAGAAACAATCCATAACTGAAGGGAAAACCCAATCTGAATCACTCAAATAAGCACAATCAACTATATTGAGGTCTCTCTTATTTATAGAATAATAAACTTACTTCTTGGTAAGCAAGACTTACTAATTAAAGCAAAGTATTTCCTAATCCTTTTAAATAAGAAGTTCCTAAACCTATTTAAGCAAAATAATAGTAATAGGATAATTATAAAAGGTGCCACAATAGCTTTCAGCCAATTGGGCCTATGGCTGAACCAAATGGACCAGGTGTGACCCGTGGGTCAATGTTTGGGCCCAGCTGCCATCTTGGGCCAGGTCCATACTGCGTCAGTTTGGATTGTGGTCACTCTAAGAACAAAATTCAGGTAGTTTGGACCCTTTAATTGAAGCACTGTGGATGGTGTAACTAAAGGAAAATTGCACCCAACAAGGATCAAGATTGTTCCTAGTGACAACAAATTTGTAATATAGTACCTAAGTTTTAAGCACGTAGGGATAAAAGATTCCATTGATGGTGATGTGGCCATTTTGGAAGCTCTCTCCTCCAATTTTAGGATAGGTTGATCATTGAAAGTGACTACACTAATGGTAGTTTGTGCGAGTTTTTTGCTTAGGGCCCATGGCACTTCCGTTTTCTTTCAAATGAGATAAAATCACTGTTGTCATCTATTATTGTAGAATTTAGATGTGGGGACCAGTCAACCAATGGCATAGCAAATTCTTTAGCTAAGCATAGGGTTGTTCCTTTGAGCGCATCTCAGCTGTAGTGTTGTTGAGTGTCATGTAATGCTCTTCCTATGCCTTTTCTCTTATCGGTTTCTTCTTTATCCTTTTGTAATCTTGTCTGCTGGTTTTAATATTTATTGTTACTAATCAAAAGAAAAACAACATTTATAGCAACCTTATTTCTACCACAAAACAAACTTAAGCCACTCATATTCCAAACCAATAATATTATCATCATCATCAACATCAAAGCCCTATCCCATCTGCTCATATCAAAGCTCTCAAGCTATCAAAAGCAAATATTACACAACACTCTTTTAGCTTGATACATGATGAACTACTAACACATGGTGGAGTTCTAATCTAATCTTAACATGACCAAATAAAAAGCAGACATGACAATATGGTAAAACTATTAATTAGTTAGTTTTCCGCACCTTTAATGCCTAGGCATTTTGGGTGTATTAGTTAGCAACTAGAGATGGTATCAAAGCCAACATGTTTTGGGTTCGAATTCACGCATGCCAAAAAAAAAGGCCCCATGCAAGTTTTGTGCGCGGGCGCATGTGCATAGGGCAAAAAGGACCCATGCCGCCTCTTGCGCAGGTGTGTGATTTGAGTTCGGGCAGTGTCCCACTTGAGGGAGGTTTTTAAGTAGTTAGTTTGCCGCACCTTTGATGCCTAGGCATTTTTGGGTATACTAGTTAGCAACTTGAGAAAAACATGAACAAAATGAGGCAAAAGGATTTGAAAATTAGTTCTTCATGGACACATTAATCTTTTTTTTTTCTTTTTTCACAGTGCATAAGCAGAAAACTGTCATTAGAAAGCTAAAGATGGAACAACACAGGCAAAAAATTTGAAAATTTGTGTTTACCTACGAGGTCTTCCTATTGCCTGAATAATAATAAGAAAACAAGGGGACTGCTATTTGGAGAACTGATTATGTCAAAAAATCAGGTCCTGTAAGGAAATTTACTAGGAGCAAAGGATGATAAAAAATATATAGGGACAGATAAAATTTATTCTCCCACTATAACAGTGAAGAGCGCTCCCTAGAAGGTGCCATGGTTAAGGTACACAATAAAATTCATTTTTTGTGAAGGAAACTTGGCAGGGAAGAAATCAATTATAAGCATCTACATGGCTTTACAACATTCTGAAAATAAAGGGCATTTGGTACTGGGTTGTGTGGATGAATGGCGTGGAAAGCCTGTATGAGACATAAAATCAATGGGAACTTCTCATTGCACAGTTCCTGACTAATAAAGATTTGCTTCGTTCCTAAAATGAATGCTAGCAGTGCTTGATGTTCAATCATAGAAGTCCAGGCCAAGGGCATTTTACCATTGGAACTGCGCATTTGGAAGGTGCTCATTGTAGCAAGGAGCAAACATGATGTTGCGTCTTTGGGTTGTGTTACCAAATTTTTTAGAGAGAAAAAAAAAAGAAAATTAAAATTGCTGTATTGTCAATGTAACTAGAAAACAATGAAAAATCCTGCTGGTGCAAAGCTTTTGGAAGCATACAATTCCACCAAGAATGTGTTTAGCAAGTTGGCTGATGGGATAACATCTTCACACTTAATCAGTCACATGGTAGGAATTTCAAGTTTCTCAGTAGATGCATCATATTAACTGTAATAAACCCCTTACTGCAGTTCATTTGGTGACTCAAGGATTTATATGTTTGCACTTATTTACATGTGTAAATGATGTACATAAGTAACAATTACGTATAATCATGGTTCTCAAAATCGAAATCGTATCGCAAATAGTTCACACCCATGAATCGAATAGAATCGTGAATCGTATCGCAAATTGTAGGATTTTTTATTTTTCAATTAAAATAATAATTAAAAATTAAAAAGAAAATAAAAAAGTAGTTAATCATAACTATCCCTTTTCCCATTTATAGCAGTATAAATACAATGAAAAATATGTCTATCATACAATTGTATCAAGAACATCATGACATATATTAATATATAATAAATGATATGTGTAAATAGTTAAATAAATCAAAATATAAAAGTAAAAATAAAATCCAAACCATCAATCTTACACATTAAGATATCTCTTGAAGTTAAGAAAGTGTTCCTAAAACCCAAAAAAATAAAAATAAAATAAAGCGAAAGAAGAAATAGACATGCACCATATAGACATGCACCATGCATACAATCAAATGCTTTAATTAAATGCATTTTCTTTATTCATCTCTAAAACCTCTCCAAAGCCGCAAAATTTCTTAAGAGGTTTTGTTAACTACTAAACAACCTTTTAAAAGTAAAAACACTAAATGATTGTTAATAATAATGTATCCGTTGTCTTACTCAACTGAATCGCTTGAAACATAAGATAAAATAAAAACGAGTATTGAATCGTAAGATTTACACATGAATCCTAAGATTCATTTGTAATGGGATTCATTGTATAGATACGAATTGTTTTCCTTAAGATTTGGGATACGAATCGTAGGATTTTGATAACTACATATATGATAATATTCTTCGTGCCCAGGTGCTAAAATACTGTGTAAATGAGGCCTTTTTCACATGAAAATTTATGCACCTAGAGAGGTGAAACCATTACATACCTCTTTGTTCGAAGAGGCGATAGTACAAGTTCCATCCTAGACAGGTCGTGGTTTTGAACCCCAGTCACTAGCTCTCTTTTCTTCTTTTTTTTTATAAAGGGGAAAATTTTATTCCACTAAACAAGAAACAGAAACAACAAACACCGAGAACAACAAAAAAAAAAAACAAAACAAAACAAAACAAAAGAAACAACTAAGAAAACTTAAACATCAAAAGAAATAGATAAATATAAAACTCCTTCCCTACCAAGACCATTCACCAAAGTATTAGCAAGACCATCCATCACTAGTTCTCTTTTTTTTCAACTCCTACGAACACCAAATTTTATGTCCGA
The DNA here is from genome assembly GCA_037013555.1 of Sextonia rubra. Taxonomy (NCBI): domain Eukaryota; kingdom Viridiplantae; phylum Streptophyta; class Magnoliopsida; order Laurales; family Lauraceae; genus Sextonia; species Sextonia rubra. The sequence continues at coordinate 77,011,046 of JASUAD010000001.1, forward strand.
ACCATTGAAATAGTGTATTGACCAATTAAACCCCAAAACTTTCAGTTTCGTCTCTTAAATATTCATAGACTTGAGATACATGAATATCTTTCATGTGCAATCCAAATCATTCAACATTTACTCATGTAAAAGATGGTGATTGCAAACAAGCATGGTATTGTGTTTCATGTGTAAATTTTAAATATGCAACATTCATATGTATAAATTTTACATATGCAAATGGCATGTTCACATCAAGTGATCAACAATCCTTAAGTTGATGCTATAAAAGGTTGAGTTGAAGATTTAATAGTACTAAGAAGAAACTTCTATATCCAATTCTACCAGTAGTAGTTCATGGGAGATTTGCTTAATGCATTGGGGGGGTACTCAATAACAAACATATGACCCTCACAAATGCGATTGAGTCAATTAGGGTAACTTTCCTAATGGGTCACAGTGAGGATTCCAAGAGTGAGAAACTCCGGGGGATTATGAACTGCACGAAGAATCAGACAGCAATATTTTATTTAGTTCATTGCTCTTGGGATCCCATTGTTAGGGATCATATTTCATTGATCCCATCACTTTTCTTATATTTGCAATTCCTCTCTTCATAAATTTTCAAAATTAACAAGCAAGAAAGAAAAGGTAAGTGAAAGGTCAAAAAACAAACCAGGGTCTATAGGACCAGTAGTTGTGATTGCAAATCTTTGGTCATTCAAAACAATTTCGGCTTGCAAACACCGACCAACATCAAAAGGCTCTGGAGCATATACTGATTTTGTAGCACCTGTGTATGGTGAGAATTAGAAACAATAGAGTAAAATAATATGCAAAAAATACATTTTTTGATGAAAGATTGTGATATTGTATGCCCATAAGAATGACTGTATGAAAGTTATGTAGTAAGAAGGAGACAGGACATTTGTTTCTAAATGGTTATTTAATGTTGAGATGAGACCCACATACATGAAAAATACACATGAATGCACACCTGCACAACAACCACACAAGCACAGACACTGGTGCAACACACACCACAGATGCAAAACATTCACACTCTGGTGCACGCACACAAGACACAAATGCATGCATGCTTACACACTGATTGGGCATGTTTGGAAACTCTGATCTATTTGATATAGAGCTTATTAGATAAGATTAGGGTAATATTTGGCATCTCTAATTTTTGTCTCTTTTTCTCTTAAAACTTTTTTAAACCATACTTCACTGTTTGGCAACCATTTTTCCCACTGTTTCAAACCTCAAAAAGAGGAGAAGCCAAAGTTTTTGCTAGATATGAAATAGACCTCATTAGCATAGCGGCCTGCCACTGAAATGCTACGTAACGGGCGCTACGTAGTGGGTAGCAGTGCGATTCGAAAAAAGTTGACAAAAAATATGAAAAAGTTACAGAAAATTCAAAATATCGTAAAAATCTAGAATCTGTATTTTTTTTCTAGAAGTAATTAAGATAAGGGGGCATAGTGGTCCCCTTATTTATTTATTTATGTATTTTCCTTTCTTTTGGGTGTGTCTTCTAGCTTTAAATTGGAAGAACGTGATATTAGGGACCCAACTTAGAAGAAGAATTATGGTAAAAATGGAAGAAAAAAAGTAAAAAAAAAAGAGAAAAAAGACCCTTTGAAGTCATCAAAACCCAGTCGTTGCATAACGGCGCTTAAACTTGAACAGCGTAGTAGCCCTCACCGCTACGGCTGATATAGCAACCACTATGCTACGTAGCAATCGCTATTTTGATCCATGCTCTACACTCTATAGTAACATTAACGAGTTTCATGGGTGTACTAGTTTCTTCATTTTTTGAAATTGTGGAAACCTAAATGATGATCTGAACTAGTAGAAATGTTCCCAAGCCCAAGAACTGCTAGGGCTCCATATTTGGGCCGTTGAACTATCTCAAATCTCAAGATATTTGTGAAAAAGCCCATACCATAGGTCTACAATTTTTGACTTATGTGGAACCCACAATCACGATCTGAACAGTTGATCCTCTTTGGAATATTGAAAATGAATAAAATGGCAAATTTCAGCCTCTAATTCATCATGGATCTCAAGAAAATGATGAAAAACTGAGTCGTTTGATATGCTTAGATCAAGCATAACAGTTTTCACATGATTTTACATGTCATTTTTTGTTCTTTTTTTTTTAAACTGTGGTACACCAATGACACAGGACAAACCCGCTTTTCCCCATGGATCGACCTAACTTTGGGCCCAGCTCGCCTATTCTTCTCCTATTTAAACCCACTTTATATCTTTTATTTATCTATATTGAGATGTTTTAATCTCAACCGTAGGGTTGTTAAATGGTTGAGATTAGTTTTTGGGTCAGTCTATTATCTTTTTAAGCATTGTAATGCCTCATATGGCTTCAGTCATTGATTAATGAAAATTTCATTTGAGTAATTTTGGGTATCCAAAGTTCCTCCTTTTCCTCACCCATGATGAGGCACCAATTTTTCACATAAAAGCTTGCTCTACCCCTCCACCTTCAATCTCTAGTCTCTTCATCTCTGCCTCGCCTCGCATTTGGTACCCCGCTCCGCATCACCTAAATGACGATCCAAGCCAATAGAAATCTTCCCAAGCTAAAGAACATCTATAGCTCCAAATTTGAACCATTGATTTGTCTCAAATCTTGAGATGTTTGTGAAAAAACGAGAACCGTTGGATTCTTCAAATGTCCATTTCAACCAGTTTTTTCATTTCACCAAACAATCTATTTGTAAAACATTATTTGAAACCACACCTTTTGAAACAGATCTATATCATAAGGATCTATTTCATATAAATAAGATTTGCCGAACAGAGCCTAGTTCTGTCACTTTCTAAAAAAAGAAAAAAATGTTCTTAGTGTTGATTCAATTAAAGAGGGACAGAGACTTGCTCAAATAGTCTAAAGCACTCAAACATCGATTAGGATCGGTTAAGTCAACTAGACTTTATTTTTACACTTGCCAAATAGCACCTAGGGATATGTTATATAATTTCAACACATTTGCAACTCATGGAGCATCAAGCACAACCAATGCAGGTCCAACTTCTGATCAAGTTAGACAGCTAGATCAAGACCACCACCTATGGTTTGCAACTCTCCCCAACATCCAGTAAAAGTGATTTTCACCACTGGACTGAAAAAAGCTTTGTTGCATTGTTTAAAAATTCAACAATCCTACATAGCTCAAAACTTCACTGAATGAATGGTAGATAAATATTTTTTGCAACTGCCTCCTAATACAGCCTGGAATCATCAAAAAGTTCTCCGTCAAATGCAATTAAGGTTCATCTCAAGAGGATCATCAATAGACTTAGCCTCCAAATTACCAATGCGATGAAGCAAACAAAGTGCATACTTTGTGAAAAAATATGCATGACAAAACTAGAGATTCCACCACCCAAAAAATACTTCAACAATTAAGTCTTTGATATCAAAGACTTTCCTTGAGAACACCTTCAAATCAAATATAACAGCATTTACATCTCCTACAAATACAATATCATCAAGATAAATGATGGGTCGTCATTCCATGAATTCATGTTCAAACAATGGACGACTGTTCAGAACTGGACCTTCTAAACCCAATAAACTCGAGGGTTTTGACTTAGAACATAATAGGCCTTCTTGACTCTTGAGAAAGCAAACCATATGCTCCTCACACTAACAAACCAACCTTGAAGGCAACATGAAGACCTTCATTAAGATCACCTTTTAAGAATGTGGTTTTACAGCTTTTTGGTAGAGAAGAAGCCAGCCAAAGTTCACTGCAATTTTAAATCATACGAAGTTTCCACAGGTCCATATCCCTTAAGTCTTTGACTAAGAAAATTCTAGCAAGTCTCGAAGTGCGATTTATCACTACAATGTTGACCACATGGCCCTTAGGCTTTGCTGCAAGAGCATAGTTTTATGGAAGAAATGATGGCATTAGAGTTCAGCAATATTAATCCCAAAGCAGCAAGCATACACTATTCAATGATTGTAGCAGAATGCTTCGATGAATATAACCCCATTATCATAATTATAGCCATATCCCATCTATTGGGGGTATACGCTGTTCACCATGAATCTGATATTAATTATAAAACTACAAAAGACAATTTTCCTATCAGTACACAATAATTTAATATTCTCCTACACTAACTTAACTAGCAATGAAACAGATGCAAGAACCAAGAAGTACTTGTTTGGTGACCCCTAACCATGGGAGCCCCTCTATCACCACATCCGATTATTCAAAGTCGAAGCCTCAATATTCCATAAGCATGACTGTGGATTCAGCACCACGAGTCTTCTAGCACCAAACTAAAGAAAATCACGCAAATTATCATTCCAATATCATTCATTATCTCCACAACTGCAAGAATAAATGATTATATGGACATTAATGAATATTCCTTGGCTTTCATTTTAGGCTTATCAATTATCCAGATAGATTCTCTTCTCCTGAACTTTAGGAATTGATACCTAATTAAGAATCATTCTATCTCTACTACTAGGCTTGCAAAACATTAATGAATATTCCTTAGCTTTCATTTCAAGCTTATCAATTATCCAGATAGATTCTCTTCTCCTAAACTTTAGGAATTGATACCTAATTAAGACTCATTCTATCTCTACTACTAGGCTTGCAAAACAAAACAAGAGTCCAAATCTAGAAAGTCTAAATCTATCCTTAAAGGCCTAGGCCTGTGCGATAAACTGCTGGGTCCAATGGGCCTTTTTTAGGTCAATGGGCTTTGTTCCAATGGGCTCAACATAGATACAGCCCATGATCCAAAAGCCCAATCAAGTGGCATTCCCTCCTGGGCTACATCATATAGAAACTTTCTCACTTTGGTGGAAGCTGTTGTGAATCAAAAAATGAGTCTTATATAATATATAGTGAGTTATGGACTTTTATGTAAATATTAGAAATTTTCAAGGGCTTCTATGTAAATCTTAGATAATTGAGGGACCTCTTTGTAATTTTCAGAAATAATGAAATAACCACAAAGAAAGGGTTGACTAACCTTATTGGTTAGGTTACTCTTCTATGGCTTTCAGTGATTCTTTGTTTTCTGTTATTTCTCCTCTTTCTTCCACTTTCATATTTTTTGACGTCTTTGAAGAAAACCCCAGATCCAGAAAGATCTAGAGTTGTAACTGAAGCAAAGTTGTAGAATTAGAATAATACAATTTTGAGATTTTTAGGATATCCTAGGTCCACAATAGAACCATCATATTAAGTTTAGATATAGAAAACAAAGTCTGACTTTACAAATCAAAGGCCCAACAAACAGATGGTTTGATAAAAAAAACTAATCCTCATGTATGAAATGCATTGAACAGAAGAAGTTGTAAAACAATATGAAAGTTGAACAAATGACACACCTAATGAACCATCCAAAATCAAAGGCCATGAGAACTTATCCTACGTGATAAAGAAGATAAAAGGGAAGAGGAAGAACATCACTTACCTAATATCAGTTCTTTTTTGCTTCCTTCAGGCGATATACGAAACCACTGGATAGAGCATTCCAAAATATCGACAGCACTATCTGTGCAAGGAATTATCCTTAAATACGAACCTAAGGCTTCTGAGCCTTCCAATTGATATGGAGATGATCTGTTCTCCTCAATCCTTTTGTTCATTGCAAGCTGGAAGACCAAATGAGAGTAAGGTAGCAAGCACTATACACATAAATACTAACAACAACAATTGTTAATGCCTTCTAAAATAAACTGCAATGTTCACTGTCCATTTTTATGTGCGAGGGGTACCCCGTTTATTTCTCATCAATCAACATTCATCTAATACCTTAAGAGCTTGGCGGAAAAAAAAAGGGAAAAACATAATAAGCAAACAATTGAAATGCCTCATCTTCTTACTTAAAAGTATAACAGCATATTATGTACTTTTCACCTAGCAATATACTTTCCAAAGATCCTCTTGTTATTGGCTTTAATTCAAGAATCAATGCTTCAATTTTATTATTGATGCTCGAACCACAGATAAACATCCTACTCAGGCTTTATCCTAACCAACACTAGAAAAAGAAGGAAAGTAGATGAACGAGGTAGACACTCTCAGCTTGATTTTATAAATGAGTGCAAGTATTGGCCAATATGTATTGGTATGTACAGTGCACACTACATGCTCAATTTGTTTTTATCATGCTCTATTTTTCTTCTCATTTCATCTTATTCCTTGATGAACCAAGAGACCTGATATACTAGATCACAGCTTCAAATGAGCAGGATATTTGTTTTATTTCCTTCTTGCATGCTTTCATAGGCTCCACTGCTGGCATGATTTTTTCTACACACAAAGGTCAGGGTGAGGTAGCTGGGAACAACTCTAAATCATTGTGAATTATGGATATTTAGTAGTTCGTAGATTTTTGGCTGCTTTAAATTAATCTCAGTTGCAAATTCTTTAGTAGTCCATATTTACTTGGTTTTGGTTGAGGTCATTTGTATATGTAAACGATCCATATGAGTAACTGTTACACAGCATTATTATTGTTTCAAATCATTGACACATCACAAGTGAAAATTGCATGTGAAAATGCATAAAAAAGGTGGCAGTAAATCCCACGATCGTTCCGTCACAAAATACCAAGGTTCAAAAACCAGGTCCCCTAGTTGTTAAGTTTATTTTCTCTTTTCCCTCCCCTCCTCCTCTTTCCAAACACAAAGATTGATTCCTCTGTTTTTGCTTCCCAGCGATTCGCAGCGAAGACACACCCCCCACCCCCCCCCCCCCCCCCCCCCTCTCTCTCTCAATGTCATCTCCCTCTCTCAAACTCTCTCTTTTCTATATGATACTATTGCTTCAATGTTCTTTGTTTCATGTTTCGATTTACCACTGACTCCCTTTTTTTCATTGGGTGGGGGTATAACCACGAACCAAATATGATTAGATACTGTTTACAATCAGTGCGTGCAAGATGGAAATGGGACTAGAAGCCATTTGACACAAACAGAAATGGGTAAACCTTTGGCATATTCAAATATTGGTGTATCATATCCAGGACATCAAAGCAAATATGTAATATCTCCAACCCCAATATAGGGGCTAGAATATCTAGTAATAGTGTATATATTTATTCTATGATTTTCTCAAATTTTAAATTGAAATATTAAATTATTCTTGAATATATATATATATTATGGTTATATATAAAATTATTAATTTGTGAGAATATTATAAATATGTCCTTGAATTATATTGTTTAAGTAAATATTCCTGTGATCCCATGACAGTTGGTTTACACAAGTAATGAAAGTAAGATTTTTCCAATGGGTATCACCCCGGGTTGGGCCCCTGTGGCCCAACCCATACTTCACAGTTTTTGAATTTGAACATCGTGGGACCTCTTCTGTCATTAGAGAGTGCAGTTGAAGAAGTTTTGGTAGGACCTATAGGTATCAACTAGTAATAGGGTTTCATAAGTGGGTGGGCCCCTCTAATAATTATTCCAAAACAGAGCTCATTAATAGTTATAATGGGACCCATATGTGTTCAATTAGTAAGGTGGGACCCCGACTTATGGCAGCCCAGTTATTGACTTAAATTAAGTGAATAAGTGACCCAAAAGCATGACCTGAAGGATTCAGCCCAAGCCCATTAGAGCATTGCATGATTTCCAAGGAGGATCCTAGCAGCCACATAATTCTAGACTAAGCCCTAAAGCTCTAGCCAACACCTATATAAGGACAATAGGTCCCTTATTTTCTTAAGTTTGCAATACTATAGGGAGAGAATTTTCTTAAGTTTGCAATACTATAGGGAGAGAAGGAATTGGAAGCCCTGGCCTAATCTGAGTTTTGTGAAATTAACAATAGAAGAGGTTCGCAAAGAAGATGAGGGAGATCATCAGTGGGACGTATAGTAGATGTACTACTCAAGACCACACATCATGCGGGCAACGATTGGCTACACGGGGTGAGTAGTTTGTCTAAGTTGATGTGCATAGAATCTGGAAAATCAAACAATAGTAATGTTATAAACCCTAGGATGGGTATTTGATGACTGTGGGTATGATTATTAAGATCTAAGGAACCCTAGGATTGGTGTTTGATGATTGTGGATATGATTATCAATATCTAAGGAATCCTAGGATGGGTGTTTGATGATTGTGGACATAATTATAAGGAACCTTGGGACAGTTATTTGATAATTGTGGGTACAATTATCAAGATCTAAGGAACCCTAGGATGAATGGTTGATGACTGTGGGTATGATTGTCACTGTCTAAGGAACAAGAAGGGAATGACCATTGATGTGAACCATGGAGATCAACTCCCATGTGGGGGGAGACCCGCCATGGCCGAACCCTATTTGGGCCAGAGCCATCGTGGCCAACCACCCCCAGCCATGATAGACGAACCCAATATGGGTTTGGTTCACCATGGGTAAACCCCATAGGTGGGGTTAAGGCTGACCAAAGCCAAGAGGGGAGGAAATTGGAGCCCCTTGTGCGTTATTGACCTAGATTATGTATGTTCTCCATTCTAGAAACCCTAATATTATTCTAAATTATGAACTAGGGTTTTAATGATCAATCTGACAAAGGGTTTCGAATAAAGATGGTGAATAGACAACAACATATGAATGAAGTTGGATTTAATAGATTGAATGAATCTGCTTTATTATTCCTAGACCATAATTACTATCTTTGATGTGCATGAATATATGAATAAAGATGAATGAATGAATCAAGATAGAATTTCTGATTTTACTATGAATTTGGAAACCCTAGATTGGGCTGGTTATGATTAATAATGAATAATTCTGACTTTAATGGTTATGCCTAATCTCTAATGCTGAACCATGATGAAACCTAGGTCTAAATGACATAGATAAAGTCGCATACCTGGGTACCAATTCTAATTTGGAGTGGGGCATGGACTTAACCTGGTGTATTTGGGACTGACCATGTAGAAAAAACAGAATGTTGATACATGATTTTCATTCATTGTGACTAGTTTCTGAAAAACCCTATGGAATTAATTGAATCTGAATGTTTTATTTGAATTTGAGTATCTGATGCTGCTGGTACTGGATTGAGAATTTCGAATTAAGAATCATGATGGCAGACTAGTCATGATAAGAGTTAGCAAGCGTGGTGGCAAACAAGCCACATTGTTGATGAAGAACAAGAACTTCCCTCGTGGATGTATGGGTCAACAAGTGTGGTGGTAAGACAAGCCATATTGACTTCCCTCGTGGAAGTATGGGCACCAATCATGGTGGTAAGACAAGCCACATTGTTGATGAAAAACAAGAACTTCCCTTGTAAAAGTATGGGCTACGATCGTAGTGGTAAGACAAGCCACATTGTTGATGAAGAACAAGAACTTCTCTCATGGAAGTATAGGCAACAATCATAGTAGTCAGACAAGCAACATTGTTGATGAAGAAACAAGACTTCCCTCATGGAAGTATGAGAACTAGACGGACATTACTCTCTTTTTGGGGAAAGCCTTGACAACTTTAGAACTCCAATGTGGGGATTTGAATTGGCCAGTGCGATGATGTGGATAGGTACTTAGGGAATAGTTTGATAAGACACTAACAACACGGAATATCATAAATTTTTGTATTCAATTTGCTATACTGTGTCTATTTGATTAATGATTCTGTAATTGATGTATTATCCCTTGATTTGGAAATTCTACTCACTTGTTGAACTAACAAGTGGTTCGCCCTACTTTAGGTAACAAGAATGTGGATGATCAAGATCAAGTACGCATTTGGCATGTGCATTGTGAGGGCAAAAGATAGCATGAGAATAGAAGAGCTAAATACATAATTTTTTAGTTATTGTGATTAATAAAGGTTTTTTCTTCTTTTATATTAGTTTTCTCTATAATTTAAATTTATTAATTTCTGCCCGTGAAACTAGATTGTTTATTTTACTTATGCAAGTGGAAACATGAATAATCATAGCTACAACACGGAATTTGAAGGGCCCTAGGTACTTAGCCGTTACAAAATTCATAAGGTTTGTCTTCAAAGAATGGAGTTCCATTTATATCTTTCAAGAATGATTATTATTTTGCTTTGAAATTTCAAGAATGATTATATAGGATGGTCTATTTCTTAAAAATCACTAGTTTCATTATGTAAAAGTGGAGCCAGAAATGGACACATTTTTGTGTGAATTCAAGTCCACCATGTAGTTAATTATTTGCATAAATATTTATTTGAACTGCTTTCATATTCAAGTCCTCCATGCTCTCCTATGCTCTGATACCATATGTTAAGTTGGCTCATATGTTACATTGGCCCATCAAGGGACCCAAGGCCCATCAATCCTGTCCAGCTAGCCAGCTAGCCATATCTCACGTGGGATTTGATTTGGTCAACAATTAGATGGCTGTACATATTCTGTTTTGATTGTTTTCCTATTTTAGATTAGTGATTAGCTAGTTTCCTTTGTAAAAGCCTTAATTAAGGCATGTGTATTCCTATATATTAGTACTCATTCTCTAAGAGAAGAAATACAATACAATACAATCAATTGATCAAGAAATCTCAGACGTTCTGTGTGATTTCGAGTTGTGAGAATGACATGGTATCAGAGCAGGTTCAGAGAAATCTTGTCTTGCGATCCTAGAAAGCATTAACTCATTAAGAAGAAAGAGAAATTGTTCTCTCTTGTGAAGCTCGTCAGAGGAGATCGTGACTTCAAGGAACACAGACGTTGCAAACAGTGTGATCTGCATGGTGGTCCACCACTGATCATCAAATCTCCATCCAAAATCTGTCCAGTCTTGGTCGTCTGGATTTTCTAAGACTATTGGAGATTTTTTTAGAATTTTTCAAGGCTTCCAGGTTGGTGTTTTACTCATTCTAGAGATTTTCCAGATTTTAATATTGATTTCATCTAGACCGTCCAAAATCTTGGATCTGTGGTGGATTTGGACAGTTCTTCTTCCGTTAGAAACCAGGATATTGTGCATCCTCAGATTAGTAATCTGATCATTGTTCAGATCTTCCAGTGGGGCCCACGTCAAGGATCAACAGCAGTTTTTTGGTCGTCTGGGGCCTTTTTTTGTGCTGATTTACTGTTCTGTCATCATTGGCTGGTCGATCGTGGTACTGATTGATCATAAGATTGTTCACAATCTTTAAGACTTCCTTTCTTTGCTGAACCTGTTCCTATTTTTGCTGTTTCACTCAGTGTGTTTGACAGATCTTTATTAAAAATGGAGAAATCTGAGGTTACTTTAGTCAGATTCACAGGAAAAAATTACCCTGCATGGGCATTTCAGTTCCAGATCTATCTTGAAGCCAAGGAATTGTGGGGCTATATTTCTGGATCTGACCCTAAACCCACTGAAGATGAGAAAAAGATATCCACTTGGCTTACTAAAGATGCCAAAATCAAATCTTGGATACTGGGTTCAGTGGAGCCCCATCTAATAATGAATCTTAAACCCTATTCTACTTCTAAAGAGATGTGGAGGTATCTGAAGCAAGTGTACCATCAAGATAACTCAGCACGTCAATTCCATCTTGAATGTGCGATTGCTGAATATGCACAGGGGAACTTATCAATCCAAGACTACTATTCCGGATTCCAAAACCTTTGGTCCGAATATGATAGTATTAAGTATGCGGATGTGGCTGCCGATGTTCTAATCGTTATCCGCGATCTTCAGGCCTCTAGTCAGAGGGATCAATTTTTGATGAAATTACGGCATGAATTTGACAGTATTCGCTCTTCCCTAATGAATCGGACGCCTTTACCATCCTTAGATGTCTGTCTAAATGAACTCTTGCGAGAGGAACAACGCCTGTCTACCTCAGCACATCTGGCTCAACAAACCACTGAGACTTACTCAGTCGCTTTTTCGGCAAATAAGGCTCCTCAGCCTTCCACTCGCGACTTGAGCAAAACTCAATGCTACAGCTGTCACAAATTTGGGCATCTTGCATCTCAATGCAAACAGAAGGTCTGTAGTTACTGTAAAAAGCCGGGACATATAATATCTGAGTGTCGTCGCCGCCCACAACGTCCGCCACCACAGTATCAAGCTCCACAGCATCAGGCTCCGCTATATCAGACTCAGTCTCCGACTCCGCATGCTTATGTTGCTTCTTCAGAACTGCCTGTTCCACCATCTGCACAGCATGGGCCCTCCTCTTCTCTGACTCCTGAATTGGTTCAGCAAATGATTGTCAATGCCCTTTCTGCTTTAGGTCTCTCAGGTACATCCCCTCCATCTTCTACTTGGTTTCTTGATTCCGGGGCCTCTAATCATATGACATATTCCCGGAACCCTCTCTCCAATGTGAAAAAATACACTGGAAATCTTCAAATACAGACTGCCAATGGTGGTACTGTTCCCATTACTGCTCTTGGAGACATTCCTGGTCCCATCCCCTTGAAAAATGTCTTCCTTTGTCCCAATTTAACTTCCAATCTATTGTCAGTTGGGCAGCTTGTTGAAAATAACTGTAACATATCATTTTCTTCTTCTGGTTGTGTTGTGCAGGACCAGATGTCCGGGCAGGAGATCGCGAGGGGACCTAAGTGTGGACGCCTGTTTCCGTTGGATTTTTCTCGTATTCCTAGGACTAGAGTTGCTAGTGATATGTTTTGTTTTTCTGTTAGCGATAATTGCCAATTGTGGCATAAAAAACTCGGACACCCTAATTCCAAGGCTTTGTCCCTCTTGTTCAATTCTGGTTTAATCAATAAATCTAATGGCTTCTCTTCTTGTGTGCCTTTTGATTGTGCTACTTGTAAAATGGGAAAAAGCAAAACTCTTCCTTTTCCTATCTCCACTTCACACAGCACTAGGTGTTTTGATTTAGTTCATAGCGATGTATGGGGCATTGCTCCCGCTCTTTCTCATGCTCGCTACAAATATTTTGTCACCTTTATTGATGATTTCAGTCGGTTCACATGGATTTACTTTCTGCATTCCAAATCTGATATTTTCCCTGTTTTTAAAATTTTCTTAGCTTATGTTGAGAATCAATTCTCCACATGCATCAAAATATTGCGCTCTGATTCGGGTGGAGAATATGTCTCCTCTGATTTTCAAAAGTTTTTACAACACAAAGGCATAATTTCTCATCGTACTTGTCCTTATACTCCCCAGCAGAATGGAGTTGCTGAACGGAAAAATGGACATCTACTTGATGTCACTCGCTCCCTTCTGCTTGAATCATCGGTTCCTACCCGTTTTTGGGTTGAGGCACTGGCTACTGCAGCACATCTCATAAATCGTCTACCTTCTGCCTCACTTAACAATCAGAGCCCATATTTTCGCTTATACCAGACATCTCCATCTTATGATGCTCTTCATGTTTTCGGCTCTGTTTGTTTTGTACACTTGCCCCCTTCTGAACGGACCAAATTAACTGCACAATCCGCTAAGTGTGTGTTTTTAGGATATGCCCCCTTCCAGAAAGGGTACCTTTGCTACGACCCTCACATTCGTCGCTTCCGGACCTCTAGGAATGTTGTTTTTTTTGAAAATCAGTATTTTTTTCAACAACACCTTGACCCTCCTGACTCTTCCTTAGTATCTTTACCTGGTTTTTCTGACACCACCTCCATTGTTCGTTTCAATCCTCACTATGTGTACCACAGACGGCATCCAGACGCGCCTTCCCGGGATCCCCCTCCTGATCTTCCTCCAGCATCTGGTCCACCTCCCGCAGTTGGTTCTTCTGGGCTTCCTACCTTGCGTCGCTCCACCCGCATTTCGGTACCCCCTGACCGCTATGGTTTTTCCCATACTTCTTTAATGGCCACTTTGTCCTCTTCTTCCATTCCCCGCTCCTATTCTCAGGCTGTGCAGGACAAATGTTGGACCCAGGCTATACACGATGAGTTGGATGCTTTAGAGAAAAATCATACATGGGATGTTGTCCCCTCTCCTTTGGGTGTCAAACCGATTGGCTGCAAGTGGATTTTTTCTCTCAAGTTAAAACCAGATGGCTCTCTTGATCGGTATAAGGCGCGCCTCGTTGCTCTCGGAAATCGGCAGGAATATGGCATTGATTATGATGAAACCTTTGCTCCTGTCGCGAAGATGACCACTGTCCGCACAATCCTTGCTGTTGCGGCCTCTCAATCCTGGCCTCTCTATCAAATGGATGTCAAAAATGCGTTTCTTCATGGTGATCTCAAAGAAGATGTCTATATGCGTCTGCCTCCTGGGTCCTCCTCTGGCCCGGGCATGGTTGCTAAGCTCCGACGCTCTCTTTATGGTCTGAAACAAGCTCCTCGCGCATGGTTTGAGAAATTTCAAGAGGCTCTTCTTCACTTGAATTTTCATCCAAGCCAGTATGATCCTTCTATGTTCTTACATCATGCTTCCTCTGGCATTACTGTTCTACTGGTCTACGTTGATGACATTGTCATTACCGGACCCAATGCACAAATGATTCATGACCTTCAAGCTTCTCTTCATCAGACATTTCAAATGAAGGATCTCGGGCCCTTGCACTATTTCCTCGGTCTTGAAGTTCATCAATCCACTACTGGGATCGTTCTCAATCAGCACAAACGTGATGTCATCAGTCTTCCGCATGTCTCCACTGAGCTTCAAGTCACTGATATTCTTACTAAAGGTCTTCCTCGACCACGGCATCAATTCTTGGTTCGCAAATTGATGCTCATTGATTCTCCCGCATCAATTTGAGGGGGGGTGTTAAGTTGGCTCATATGTTACATTGGCCCATCAAGGGACCCAAGGCCCATCAATCCTGTCCAGCTAGCCAGCTAGCCATATCTCACGTGGGATTTGATTTGGTCAACAATTAGATGGCTGTACATATTCTGTTTTGATTGTTTTCCTATTTTAGATTAGTGATTAGCTAGTTTCCTTTGTAAAAGCCTTAATTAAGGCATGTGTATTCCTATATATTAGTACTCATTCTCTAAGAGAAGAAATACAATACAATACAATCAATTGATCAAGAAATCTCAGACGTTCTGTGTGATTTAGAGTTGTGAGAATGACACCATAAACAGCAAAACTTAATTTTATGAGAATTTCAAACCTAAGATGGAAACTAGAAACAACTCACCGGAGCACCTATCCTGTCTTAGGTGCAGACCATATTTGCATTTCATTTGAATTTTAGCAACCAACACATTGCATGTGAATTCAAGATTTCCCATCCATGAAATTAGAAGTTATTGATGTGGAAAGATAATGGAATTCAAATACATTGAGACATTTGGAAAATTAGATGTTCGCATGGAATTTGACTGATTTCACTTTCTTGGAATAGAGACATTGGTATGGCTTTCACATATGGTTAGTAAATATCATAGCTTATGTAGAAATGTAATTTGACTAAAACACTTTCTTTAATATTTTGTATTTCTTTGCAACTAATGGCTTTTCATGCCCATCATTGATGAACCCTTCAGGGAATTTGATTGATATTTTGTAGATCCTTTGTGAACATGCACAGAGATCTTGGCTACTACCTGATGCATCTCGTAGTTTATATCATTGTTTCTATACATCTAGGAACCACCTACCATGACATTGGCAACAGTTATGGGTTTATTCAGGTCAGTAGGTAGTCAACACAATTGTCACTGTAATCACCATTTTCATTGGAAACCAGGATATGCATATTTCATGAGAAATGAAAATGCTACTTGTTAGGGAAGAGTAAATAGAAGAGATGAGAGAGACGAGTAGAAAGGACAAAGAAAACAAGTATGTTTTAAAACACTGAAATAGTCTATTTTAAATTTAAATAAGCGAACCAAATTTCTACAGGTACCTTCTACTTTGGATAGTAATCCATGGGTTACCATATACGCAACACAATTTTAAAAAGAATAAAACATGAGTACTCATTGACTGCACCCATCTTTACATCAGAGATCGAGGGATTTCACAACAGACTTGTTTTTGCATCGCTTCAACCTGATCATGATAGACCTATTTTAATTTTAAAAATAAATGCATCACTTCTATTTAAACTTCCACCAATCTAATGGTAGCAGTCTTAGCCCCAAGGTGGCCCCACCAGTCTATATTAGGTGCCACATGCTATTGACATTTTTATTTGTTTAAAATTTTAAATATAAACACCAAAAAAAAGATTTTCATGCATTTACATGTCTTTGAAAAAAACCATGGTAAAATGATTCACATGCATAAATCATGGGAAAATGGTATTAGTTGCCAAACATTGTAAACAGAAACACATGCTTACGGCTTACGCAGTCAACATTTACATAAGTAAATTGCATTTACGCATGTAACAACCCCCTAGGGTTTCTTATTTGGTGCAATGATCAAGATTTTCTCTCAGATTGTGTGCTCTAATTCAGTTTATAACTACACATCAGTTCTTCCCATAATCTGAAAGTGCTTCTCACATTGACTAGAGTTGTTTTGTGGGATTTCCTTCAGGAACCAACCAACGACCATATTTCAGGTCCTTTTTATGGAATTCCCATTAAACACTGGAGACAATCGATGGAACTGTTTAGGAACCCTAAGGGTGATATGAGATCAATTCATGGTATATTACTGATCATGCTTCAAAATAGTAGCTACTATGTAGCATTGCGGCTGCATTATTGGCTGTAGGCCTGTCATGGTGAAGGCCGCTACATTATTTGGAAAATAGCGGCGCTATAGTCTAAAACGTAGTAGAGCTAAGTAATTTTATTTTAAAACACTGTTTTTTTCCTATTTCTTCTCCTCAATAGCTTTTCCTATAGTTGTCTCTACCCTTATATAGATCCAAAACACTAAAAAAAAAAAAAAAAAACAAGATTGGCTGCTATGCAAGATTCGTATTCTTTTGTCCACTTGAAAAACTCCACTACACCGCTACATATCGCCCACTATAGAGCATTTTAGCCACTGACAGCTACACTCACCACAGCCGCTTTTTTTCCTTGTTACCGATTGAATAGACTAGATCTTGCCAAAATCTAAGCCCTATTTTGACAGCCAAATTAAAACCCAATTGATTGAGAAATCAAAATCCTATCCCAAAACCCAATCAACAGGAAAAATAATGACCACCACTAGGAAGAAAAGAAGAATTACTCACCATAATCATTGAATAATCCACTATATAACTTCAATCCAATGAAGACTACACAATCTAGGGAGAAGAATTGAATAAACTAAAGTACACTAAATGAACTGAAGGAATGCTAAGGCCGGATGTTCCATACATATGTATATAATGCATAAAAACACCTTAAAACCCTAGATTACATCCTTAACACTTAATCTAATCCTATGATACCTAGATACTTCAAGACAAGCACTGTCTCGTGTCACAATGTATCCGATACTCCACTTTTATATATAAAGTCTATGTCCTTGACATATCCATGGCATTCCCTTGTTGTATCTGGGTATCATAGATTTAATCACTACAACCATGAAAACCCAAGTAAAAGAAGTTCCAACTT
The DNA here is from genome assembly GCA_037013555.1 of Sextonia rubra. Classification (NCBI taxonomy): domain Eukaryota; kingdom Viridiplantae; phylum Streptophyta; class Magnoliopsida; order Laurales; family Lauraceae; genus Sextonia; species Sextonia rubra. The sequence continues at coordinate 77,028,467 of JASUAD010000001.1, forward strand.
AGCTTAAACAACCTAGAAAATAATTTACAAATATACATATAACTAGTTGTTCCTTGTTAGTCTCCTAGAAAAGGACTTGTGGGCCCATGTGGCCCACCTAATGGATCCAATGGACCCATTAGATCGATGGCCACCCTTGGGTTGACAAATGGTTTGGCCCATCAGGAATTTGTTGAATGGCGCCCAACTAACTCAATTTTTTGAACTATTTTTCCTAAGGGTTGACCCACATCTTCTTGCCCCCATCAAAACCCTCTAATCTTTAATTTGACTCTTACAGGCCCCTCTAGTGCTATAGCACCATTCTATCAACTTTCCAATGAGCCAATTAATGTGATCTTCTCAACCATTGTCAAATGATAAGGTTGATCCGCATCATCCTCCTCCACTAAGAAAAAGCTCATCCCTAAGCAGGAAACTTTGGGTGTGTTTGGCATCATGCCATTCGGATGTTCCCATCAAATCAGTCTACTTGTAGCTCTTGCATTTAACGAAGTCTATTTAAAGATTTCAAATCCTCTCAGTTATCCTAAAGGTAGGCCCCAAGCTCATAATCTCAAAGAAGGTACCCCACATTGTAATTTTGAAATGTAGGCCATATAATAGCCACGGTTAGAATTTTCAAACCTGTTTTAAATATTTAAATTGTTGATTGCATTATGGGTCCTATTACCATGTAGTTCCTATTAGGATGAGTTATTTGATTTTAACATTTGTGCATAAGGGTGATGAACCCATACCTTGTTGAAACCTTAGTAGTTGAGTGGAGAAGAGGACACAACACTTCTATCCCAAGAGAAGTGAACTTTTGATGGGAGAGGAAGTCTTGCTATGCAGAACTTCTGAAGGGAGAGAAGTCTTGCACATGACTCCTACCAAGAAATGGGGAATCTACTATATAATCAAGGAGTCTCTTATTTGCCTCATCCCATTTTCTTCTAAAGCTTAGGAGAGAATCTGAGAGAGAGAGATTCATTGTTTAGGTGGGATCTTGGATTTGCACGAAGAAGAAGAAAAAGGTGACAAGCCAGGTAGCAGTTGACGGATGTCTTCTCAACCGCACATCACGAACGTTTACAGGAGGTGAGTGGATCTTCTACTTTAATGTTGTCCCGATGTGTTTGACAAATCTGAGATTTAGAAGTTCTATTATTGGTGCTGTGAATGTAAAAAGGTCCAATAAATCTGAACAGTAGTGCATATGAATTATATCATTGTACAGTGATTCCATGAAGGGTGGATAAGAAGGTTGGGTAGATAGATTATCCATTCGTGATATAGTAAGGAGTAAACTTGTGTGGCTATATTGTTCTCTTAAATTGGAAATTCCTGTTAATGATTGAATGTAGAAAAAAAGAAAAGGGGACTAACGACCCTGCATTGCTGTGGTTATGGACTAAACGGTATGACTGATGGCGATGGATGCTAGAAACCCTTGTACCAAGAATGGAGAAAGGATATTGGAGCCTGCCCAATTCAGATTTCCTCGGTAAGATGCAAAACTAGAATTGAAATATGGATTTTTACCTTCTCAGGCCATTTAGGACATCTTTTGGGGTGTGGGGTTGTGGGCCCAGGTGAGCCACACGATGAGAGATCAACACCATGAATCTTAGAGAAGACCCACCAGTCACGGTGGACCCTAGAGGATGGGGCCCTAGATGGCCCACCATCTGATGTACTATACAGGACTTGGCATGAGGAAGACTTTAACAGAACTGGGATCTATCGAGACTTGTAGGGATTACAATTCTGTCAAGTACATATTTCATTAAGAATTTATAAAAGGGCCCCTACTGTTATCATAATAATTACATAAGAGCCCTTCCATATCTTATTAATTAATTCTTAGGGGATAAGGCCTACTATTAAAGATCCTTAATGATATACAGACTGCATTTTGGATAAGTTTATGATATGGAACCCTGAAATTTGTGGAATGTGATAAAAGGAGATGGCTAGTACATGGAGCCGAGCATGTATAGGTCATACATAGACACCTATACTGATAAGTAGGGGGTAACAATTCAATGGTCCCAGTACATGGGGCCGGGCATGTAATAATTAATAGACAATATTTGCAGGATTTTATTGGAACGGAACATGCTCTGAACTACTAGCACAATATAATCTATTATGGTTGTGAGATTTTGGACCACTGGGTTCGATTTGAAATTTGTTTATGCTGTCTATGAATGTGAATGATAGGACACTGGGTCCTGAAACAGTGGGTCCTATGGGACGCCTGGTGAGGAGATGCATGAGTTGCATCTCGAAAATTGTGATATGTGAAGATGTTACAATGATAAAGGCCAAGTGCAAGGATGTGGTTCAAAGATGTGTCATGGAATGTGTTCTATTCATTAATTGAATTATCTATCGTTTATTACTAACTTATTTCTAATGATGCCATTATGTTAATTGTGGATGCATGTTAGAGTGGGAATTCATTCACCAGCTTATATTGATGTTGGATTGCCCCCTTTAGGTAACCGGGTTGTAGGTGGATCGTAGAATGGCAAATATCAGCCCGTAGTGTTTGGCATGCGTGGCTGGGGAGAGCATTACATTAATGTCCAGTAGTTGAGGAAAATAGATAGTTTTGAATATTTTAATTAGTTTGAAGAATTTTTTTTGGGAATTGCTAGACACTGGAGACACTATTAGTTGGTTATTTAATTGGTTAGATTATATAAAAGACAATTTTAATAAATAATGTTTATGCTTTATGTGTTTATTTGATTTAAGCATGTGAATTGTATACCAATGTGTTATAACTCAAATTATGACAGGGCCCCTGGATTTGGGCCATGACAGGCCACATGGTCACAATCACAAAAGGTAGGCCCATATTATAATTTCTATAATGGTGGGACCACATTATAAGGCCCTATGTTCGAATTTCTAAAGGTGGGCATTATATTGTAATTTCTAAAGTGGGCCCAATATCCACAAGCAAAAAAAAGGTGGCCCACTTTATAATTCTTAAAAGTGGGTCATATGATCAAAATGCAAAAGGTGGAGGCACATTGTAAATTCTATGAATGTATATCAACATTCTGAATCCTATGAAAGCGCATCCATGTTCTAATTTCCAAAGGTGTGTACCACATTGTAATTTTTAAAGGTGGGTCCTATGTTCACAATTAATAATAAAAAATGAACCCACATTAAAATTCCTATAAAGGTGGGCCCATATTGTAAATCCTATGAATGTGCCCACATGTTCTAATTTCTAAAGGTGGGCGCCACATTGTAATTTATAAAGGTGGGTCTTCTGTATACAATCACAAAGAATGTGGTTTCACTTTATAGTTCCTAAACATGGGTCACATGATCACAGTCACAACAGGTGGACACACATTGTAAACACTATGACCGTGGGCCCCATATTCTAATTTCTAAAGTTGTGTAAAACGTAATTTCTAAAAGGTAGATCTCATATTTACATTCACAAAAAGGGGGCCACACATTATGACTCATATGAAGGTGGGCCCACATTGTAAGTCCTATGAACATGGACCACACATCATAATTTTTAAAGTTGGGTACTGGTAGGTCTCATATTTACATTCACAAAAAGGTGGCCACACATTATAATTCATATGAAGGTAGGCCTACATTGTAAGTCCTATGAAAATGGACCACACGTCATAATTTTTAAAGTTGGGTACTACACCGTAATTTACACAAGTGGGTGCCATGTACAATAATAATAAAGTGCCGCAAATAATAAAAGGTGGGTCTCACATTATACATCCTATGATTCTCTTGCTTCCGTTCCTTAGTGCAAAACTTATATAATGTAACCAAACAAGTTTTTTACAACATATTTTTAGCAAAATAATTTGACATCATATGCCAAACAAGGTTTACAAAGTATAGTCTCGGCACAACCCAATCTTGGCACAACTTGATCTGAGCACAAATTTGGGAGCAACACAAAAATAATGCCAAACGGGCCCTTCATATCACTACTTCTGCTTGCACTCTCTCTTCTTGCAACACTTCTGCTGCAGACGCTAAAATTCATTGCTACTTTTCATCTCATATTTTCGTGAAATGGTAATCGATGGTGCAACCACTTAATCTAAATGACTAGCTTCAACCAAAAAATTCTGAATTTCCTCTGATAATGTTCTTTGGCATTCCCTGTAATACCCAAGGGTGGAGATTCTGGCTGTATTCTTAAATACTTAATTGTTGATTTTATGGTGAGTCCTATTGCTAATTAGTTATTGTGGGGCAAGATATAGGATAAATATTTGAGTGAGGGGACCCATTCCATAGTAGTATAGATTAGTCTTCAAAAGAAGGAAAGAGAACTTTTATGGCACGACACCTACTTTCCTTAGAAGGTGAATTTTGGATGAAAAAGGAGTCTTACTTATGACCCTTATCAGGAAGTGGGGATCTATTATAGATATATATATATCTAGGAGTCTCTCAATTGTTCCAGCTTATATTTTTCTCTAAAACGTAGGGGAAAATCAAAAAGGCAGAGAGAGAAGCCTAAGAGAAGAAGGATAAGAATGTGACAAGCCAGGTAGCAGTTGACGGATGTCCTCTCAGCCACATATTGTGAACGTCTACAAACGGTGAGTGATCTTCCTACATCTTTTTTTTGAGGTTGGGTTATGGGGTCTGTTGGTCATGGTTGCCTGTGTAAGATTTGAACCTCTTTTGTTACAATTTGAGCATTACAATGTTAGGCTAAAGTATCTATGATTTATGGGTTTACCCAGTGTCTTTCTTCTCCTCTATTCCATCGATAGTAGTGGGAATTAAGGATTTTTGGGTTGCAGAATGATTGGCGTGATGAACAATCGAAGTGTGAGACCCCCGGTGGACCACTAGTGGACAGATCTGGACCATAGACTGGTGGATCACTTCAAAAGAAGTAAGTTGTGTGCAAATCAGTCAAAAAAAGGGCTGTAGGTATGAACCGGGACCTTGTCTTCATGGTATCCTGCATTGTCGACTCTCTGGGAAAGGATTGTTGATGATTAAAACCCATCTTTAGTTGACGAAACTCGACCAATTGAATTTCTATGAGCAGTAAGCCTCTTAGGCATCATGTATGCTAGCAAAGATAGAAGGGTTACAAGATGAATACAATCAGAGAAGGAGTTTTCCAATTTCCAGGTCGTCTTGAACCAGTTTGGTCGTATGGGATTGTAGGCCCACATGACCCACCTGGTGCAAGATCTAATCCACAGATCTTGTAGTGGACCCTTGGGCGAACCCTAGGGTGGTGGTCCCAGTTGATTCAAACCATTGGGGTCCCGCCATCTGATGTCTTGAACAAGGCCAGGCATGAGGGCTCTTCCAACGGTCTGGGCTTTGTATATTTCCATTCTGTCCATACCAGTTTCATCGTGAATTTATGAATGGGGCTCTAATGCCATTATAATTACATATAAGTCCCTTTCTATCTTAAAAATTTAGTATTCAAAAGACTGGGGGTATTGTTGAGGATACTTATAACGTATGTATTTAAACTGCCTTAATATAGAAATTTGAATTTATGGAATGAAACAAAAAGGGGGATGTCCAATTATACCCAGACAATCCTTAATAAGAATAGGTAGTGGGTAATAAATCGTTGACCTCAGTGCATGGGGCCAGACATGTATTGATTTCTAAGCTAGAATTATGTTGGATTTATAATTTTTATTGTGCATGATTCTATTTGGAATGAAACATGATCAGAACCACTAGGACGGGATTATTTACTATGATAGTGTGATTTTGAAATCATTGGATTCGATTGGTAGATTGATTATGTTGTTTGTGGATGTGGAGATTAGGACATTGAGGTCCTGATGCGAAGGGTCCTATGGGATGCCGGTTGAAGAGATACAGGAGTGGCATCTCGAAGAATTTTGATATGTTAAGATGGTACAATGATGTAGACTTGGTGCAAGGATGTGGTTCAGAAAATGTATCGTTAAATGAGTTATATTCATTGATTTAATTATTTGATTTAATTATTTATTGTCTATATTTATTTATTCTGATGATGTCATTATGTTAATTATGAATGTATGTTAGAGTAGGAGAGTCATTCACCAGTTGTACTAATGTTGGTTACCCCCTTCAGGTAACAGAGTTGCGGTTGGACCGGGAAATGGCAAAGATCAGCTCGTAGTGTTTGGCATGTATGGCTGAGGAGAGCGATACATCCATATTTAATAGTTTAGGGAGATTTTAGTCTTGGACATTTAATTATTATTTGATGGATTTTATTTTGGAATTTTAGACATTGAAAACTCTATTGGTTGATTTATATGAAACGATTTATTTTAATAAATGATGCTTATGCCTTATGCACTTATTTGATTTATGTGTATGAATTGTATGCCAATGTATTATAACTCAGACTCTGACATGGCCTCGGAATGTGGGTCGTGACATTCCCCTCCTCCCAAAATAGATCAACATATTCATCCTTGATTGGAATCTTTTATGAAGTGATGATTCAATTGCTCTCTAAACTCAGCACAATTTCTGGCTCTACTAAAACCTCCATCTCAAAATTCAATTGACCTTTTTCTTCCATGGAACATATCTGATTTTCTAAATTTATTTCATGCACCACATCATCTACATATTCATCATTCATGAACATTAAATCATCAATGAATACATTTGAAAATTCTTCTGAAAGGATGTTTACAGATCAAAGAGGGATGCTATCAACTATATCTTATTTACCAACCACGGCATATGGTCCCATTTTCTGAAGCTGCTTCTATGAATTCCATCTCCAAGTGAACATTTACAGCCCCCAGCAAAGTGGATTCCATAGGAATCTTCTCTCGAGTAGGTCCATATACAATCCTAACAGTATCCCTAGTGTTTTATAACCATCATGTATAGCTCAATGTTCATATTGCCATGGCCTCAACAGTATGTGGCATATATCAAAAGGCACTACATCAAACCACACATTGCCAGCGTATTATCCGCCAACAGAAAAAGAAATGAGGCCTCAGAAGTTACTGTTACCCCATAGCGCATATACAACCACGAGCTCGTATGGCATAGTGTGCTTTTCACGTGGCAACTTCAGCTTCTCAGCAGTATGTTGGGCACTACACTATCTACTATGATGTCATTTATGATTCCCTACAGTGCAAGTCATGCAAAAAATGTCTATGCAAAGTAAATTGCCTTTCTTTGGCACCTTTGAAGTGGAAAGGTCTTCCGAATCAACAACAATCAGCCAACCTCATAGAGCGCATCAATGTCATCATCCAGTTCCTTATCACAAGCCAGGTCACCAACATCACCATCAATACATCCTCATCCTCATCATCCTTGTCAACTGGAATGCTCTCAGCCATGCCAACCACTCCTTTTTTGAAATCCAAAGACAAATTTTCTAGTTCACTACATTTAAAGCATTTGATGACACCATTACCCCTAATCATTGTCTCAACCACCAGATGTGGAGCAGGCTGCCCTGGATTGACCATGATTGAGTATACCCTGTTGTCCTTCAACAGTAGAGCCATTGCCCTCATCAGCCCTTTCTGAGGTTGAGTACAAAGCAAACAACAACACGTTCTTCTGGTTTGTTGATATTTCAATGGCCTTTGTGCAGCACCAGTAGGCTTCTGCAGCCATGTAAAGAGGGCATACGGATGAAGCTACTTGCATGAAAGGACATAATCCATCCAGATATCAAGCGGCCAGCTGCTCTTCTACCTCTATCACATCATTCATGACAACTAAATGATGAAATTCCTCCTTACAATAATCAGTGGTTCTATCCCCCTGTTGCAACGATTGTAATCGCAAATAAAGGGATTGAGCAAAATTTAATGAAGAAATATCCGCTCATCCATTTCTTCATCTTCTCCCATGATATGATGAATCCTTTCCAATCCATTATCTCAACCACTCATTTTGACAGCACCAAGCAGATGCCCTACCACTGAATTTCAAAACCACAAACTAAAACTTTCTTATGCTCAGATTATCTCTTTATAATGATAGATAGGTTCAACTTTTTCCAACCACTCAAGAAAGTCTTCACCTTGCATCCTACTGTATAAATCAGGAATCTATATTTTCATACTAAGATCATTGTCCTTTTCTTCCCTTTCATATCTCCTTTCCACATTCTGACACAATCTAATCAGAGATTAATTGTAGACAGGATTATGAAAGTCAATGTCAGATTCTTACTGCTCATCAAACTGTTCTTAGGTATGAAACAAGCAATATTGGACAGTAGAATCTAACTGAAGTCATCAGCAACTCATACCCACATGCCATATAAAGGAATGTGGACTAAGTCTTGACAACAAGCTCCTCAAATGCAAGTTCACTTTGTAGTTTCCTCTTAGTTTAATAGTTTATTTTTTTCAACAAAAATCTAGATATAGTACCCACTCAAAGCCTAACTTGGTTGAATATTTAGCTATATGCCAATTGACACCTGAACTACAGGTGATATGGGCTACACTAAAATCATACACTAAGTTGGCATCTGGCAAGAGGAATTATATCATCTCCAAACAGCGAACGTTCACAAAAATCTTCTGGCTCAGATTGCACATGTGACACCAATGAGTCAACTACTAAATGTTTAAATGATGGCCCCGACCATGAGTAGGCCAAGCACCAAAATTGTCCGCAATCCCCAATGGACCAATCATTAGCTCTTCAGCTAACTGCCTTCAAATACATAGTTAAAAAGAAATAAGCCAACAGGTATGTAATACTTTCTCACTTTTAAAAGTAAATAACACAATGTCTACGGGAGTGCTTGGTAACAGGTGAGCAATCTGCAGATTTGAGGATTCCTCACTGCCCTAAATTTGAGGATTCCTCACTGAGGATTTGTATAGCTAAGGATTTCACATTGATATTGGTGTGTATCGGTGCGTACAGTTGAGAAAAATTGACATCATTATATCAATATGCAAATTTGAGGATTTCCAAGTCCTATGAGGGAAGGTTAGACATGAAAATTCTAAAACATGAGGTTTACACTAGCCCAAATCCTCAAGAATTTACAATTTCCAAACAAAAATCCTCAAGGAAAACCAATAAGGAAACCCTCAAGGTGTTGGTTGCCAAACATGACCCAAAGAAAAATTCTTAGATAAAATGTATCCCACAAGCAGAGTAAGTGCACTTCTAAGTCAAAATAAAATGACAAAATATTTAAAAGAACTGTACAATTCGAAGAAAAGAAAGCACCAACAATTCAAGTTCAAGATTTGCATGACTGCATAGCATAAATATTCAAGGATCCACCACACATGAAACAAAAGAACTTTAGCACACAAAAATGTTAACAACCCACTGTCCAAATGTAAAACAAAATGAACCAAAACTACTACCAAGAAGCATACCCACATGCAATACACGAAGCTACACTGCAAAATCTATAGGACATGAGGAAAGCAAGTAAGAAAACCACAAGCAAGGATAGAAAATTAGAAATGAGAAAGCACAATAAATGATAGAACATTTACCTCCTTTCTAAGTTGAAGAGAATGCTTTGACTTCTCTACAAGTTGGACCCTTAATGCTTTAAGTTCGTGTTCCATGTCCATTACCTGAGGAGCATGTTTAGCTTTCTCAATACCAAAGAACAAAAATAACTCAACAACAATATTGCACAAAGTAAGTTGAGAGGATATAGGCACCATTCTAGACTAACACAATATTGTTCATAGAATCAATTGCCATACCTTCAAAATAACTGATAAGTCCATTAAATTGCACTTTATTTTCATTATTTCATATAGAACTATCAACTTATTTAGGGTAAATTTATTGAATTTCAGAAAATCAAGCATTAGTGACTTCAAAGTTGGTTTCATGTGAAAATCAGTCTAAAATCAGAAATTTGCAGGTTTTTTATGAAATTATTATTTTTTTATTATCCCATTATCCTCGCAAATAACTTCAAATTCCTGTAATTCCTTTGCACCATTGTGTAGTACATGAAAAATTGAGCAACGTGGTATATTTGCATGAGTTCATATGGATTGAATTGGGCCCTGTGCATTGCATGACAGTTTCTTGCGTGAGGATTATTCTTTTTAATTTATTTCTTTCTTTCTGTAGGAAAATTCAGAAATTGGGGCCTGCATTGAGAGAATTTCAAGAGAAATTAAGGAAAAGAAAGAGAAGTGAAATTGGAAGAAGCAAACCATCCATAAAACCCACGCCCTTGGGCATGAATCCCAAGGGGTGTGTGCCATGGGGTAGGGTCCATTCCTCTTTGTTGAAAAGCTCAAGCAATTTCCAATTTTTTAGGCAATTCAAATTTGAAGTGTAGTGTTGAAGAATGGAAAGAAGTTGGAAGACTTTGAGGCCAAGAAGGCAACAAAGGAAAGAGAGAAGAAAGAGGAGAAAATTAGCAAAGAATCCAAGCTAAGCTTGGACATCATAAAGGGGGTCCCATCAGCCATGTTGCACGCCCCTTGGGGGGCCCATTGGGTGCAAAATTCAGATTTCTTTCCTTCTTAGAGAAATACTAATAAAAGATGGGGCCCTTCATGGAAATTTTCAAGAAGTAAAGTGGGATCAATTTTAGAAAGTCTTGCACAACAAGAAGCCATGCGAGTAAAGACTTTCCAATTCCCTACAAACTCTCCTTGTTTCTCTCCCAAACTTTCCTACCCAAGCTAGCAACTTTCCTACTCTTTCACTCTAACTTGGAGACTAAGTAAAACACACCATAAATACAGGGGGGTGCGGGTGCGGGGGGTGGGGTGGGGTGGGGGTGGGGTTGGTTAGGAACATCCAACCTATGGTGGAACACACTCCCACACGACCCCACCTCTCCTCTTTCTTGTTCTCTCTAGCAAGTGGTCCATCCCACACCCAAGGAGGTCTTCTCCCATGGCCTCCCACCCCCTTGGCTTCTCTAATCTCTGCCCACACCACCACCATCCTAGTCCCTTCTGCATGCTTCGCGAAGGATGGTGATGCTGAAATTCAAGATGATGTTGAAGACGATCGCAATGGAAGCTTTTTTCTTTTTTTTTTCCTAGGGAAAAGGATGATGTTTTTGTAATTTTATTGGTCTTGTGCATAGGTAAAGCTAAAATCAAATTTATTTAGCAATTTTAATATACAAGAATTGTCTTGGTGATAGTTGCTTAATCCTATAATTCTCTTCGTTATCTTATTTTTATCCAGATATAAGGCATGCTTAGGATCAATGAAGGGTTTCCACAAAGAGATATTTTATGTTGAATGTTTGAATGACCATTCCAAAAGTTAGTTGTTTAAAATAACTGATTTGTTCTTTTCTAACAAGAATTGACAACCCATGCTGGAAAAACAGGTTTGAAACCACTCATACTTCCAATCATTAGGAGGAAATTGACCCCTGGACCCTGGAAATCTCTTTATTATTTTTATTTTTATGCACTTTTTCAGTTCTGAGTTTTTATGTTATTTGGCTGAAATTGGTTGTTTTAACTAGTTTTCTTTGGTTACAGCATAGTTTCTATTGATAGGATTTTCTAGTTTAGGCATTTATTTTAGTTGGGGTGTAATCAAGGTTTAAAAAATGGTACTCAACACCTGACTCGGTCATGACCAAGTCCAAGTTGACTAGGCCGAGTCCCATAGAACCCAGCCGAGTCGGCCAAGTCCCATGTTTTGAGTCCAAGTCCATGTAACCCGACTCAGTATGGGCTAAGTACAAGTCGAATTGGACTCAGGGGTGTAATCATTGTAATTAATATTTCAAAGACCCACTTGATGTATAGGTTTTGTTTAGGATTCTTTTAGATTTCAAATTGGGATTAGGTCAAGTGCGGTGCAACAACATTCCCTATGGATCGACCTCGGACCCACCAAGTTATTACTACATCGTGACAACCCCGCACTTGGGGTAGTGATCGTAACACTATGCGAAACAATATTAGGCAGCAAATTCATCTTAAATTGTATAATACAAGCACCAGGAAAGATTTTTTCACCCTTCCTTCAGTTAGAATCAAGGAAGATATGCGTAAGAACACAAACTTGCAATATTATCTCCTATATAATCAAAATATCGTGTAAACGAGCGCCCAGCTCTTTCCCCATAAAAGATAACAGGAATGCTCCATAGGCATGTGGAAACATTTTTCTGTCCATATGCAATGCAAATTCAAATGCTTGAATGATAGAACAGGGCCCCATAGGCTATGCTTATAGCCAAATGTGAAAAAAGAACTTTTACGCCTTTTTTGTGCGAGAAAAGCCCTTTTATATTATTTGTATTAGACAAAACTTTGTCAGCAGTACACCATTATTAGTTGGAACTATTAGTCCTAGTTGAATTTATTTTCTTATTTAGGAGCTTTTCTTTATGTTACTAGAAGTCCTGGCTTCTTCAGAATCGCGGTAGTTGACCAATGCCAGTTTATTGCGCATTTATTTAGGAATGTATAAAAGGTGACCAATCTTATTGTAAGTGGAAAACAGCATCCCACCATGCATCACAGTAATATCTCTTGTATATCTTAAGTAATTCAGCCAACCAATGAGATGTTAGTTATATAGATTTTCTGGTGCGACAAACAGGGAGGAGGTGCTAGTTTTGGAACAGATCCTTGGAAGACAAGATTCACACTTTAGCTGATAGGTGAATCTTAGAATCTCCCTACAAAGTATTTGGTGCTATTGTCAAGGGGTTAACCCAAGATTGAAAGCCCTCTGAGACACTTATCGATAAGTTTGAGTACTTAAAACATGAAAGAGGCAGTACATATTCTTCACTAGCAATGGTTACTCTCAAAAAGGAAACAATGTTCAATCTTCCAGTTTATTTGACATGACCTTGATCAAGATGCTTATATCAGTAGCTGGAAGGTTGAAGTGCATCCCAAGGAACCTTCTTCTTGATAGGAACAGTGACAAGAGGAAAAATGCATTTGACGAGATGTACTGAGGCCTAATACTTTGGGTGGCCTTGGTTTAAGAAGATTGGTAAAGAGGAATGTGGCATTTTATCCAAGTGGAGGTGGAGATCTGGGGAAGAAAGAGAGCATCATGGAGAAGGATCATTGCCTACCAAACCATTTGATGCAATTTCTGCATAACGATTTCTTTCTTTTTTCACTAATGAATATGATTGCAGAGGAAATCATCAATAACAACTTCCAAGGTACCTTGCTTGGTTTATGCAGCATTTTAATTCTTCTAGCCTCTTGAACCTCTTCCATTAGTTCCTCCATGACCTAAACAGTTTAGACAGACAATCGCAAAGAATAAACATTAGCACATAAAATGTCTACACAAATTAACAAACTAAAATAACCGACCAATGTAAACAAAGAGGTTATGATTTGAAGTAAAAAAAAAATAAGAAACACATAAAAAGAATAACTGGATCAGAGCACTTGATACTCCCTCTTCCTTCTCTTACTACCAATTTAGCATAATAGCAAGATACCCATGGAAACACAAATTAATCAGGATGTGGAAGTCAAAACAATAAAAGAAGCACTAGGACAAGCAAATCAGAAGAAGCCAAAAAGGGTTAAAAAAAAAAAAAAACTCCATCTTTCCTTGCATTTGGTTAGTAAAGTACAAGCTCATCAGCTACAAAGGGCATTTTAAATTGACACCTTGGTAAATATTAACATGCACTAAAAAGTCACCATTTATCTACCACCCAATTCATATGCAAAGCCCAGTATCTACTAGTTTACAGAAGGAAGAAAAGGAATAAAGGATAACCGAAAAAGCTTTTGGAAAGATTTGGCAGCCAGCACTATCGTGTTGAGACTGAGTGCAAAATTGTGTAGAAGCCTATTGTAAGGACCATGGATAAAATTCGTGGTATCAGCCAACCACAAAAACCAATGGTCACGGTATCGGTCGCAATTCACAATCTGTCACGGACATCATAGTGTCCAATTTCTTTACACCAAAATTTTTTTTAAATATCTAAAAAATCCAAAATATTGTAAAATGATAGAAAACAATGTTTTTTTCCATTAGTAACAACTATAAATCAACATATCAGACCCCCTAAGTCATAACATTCTATATCAATGTAGTTTAACCTTTGATTAATAAATATCTTATGTTTAGAATTTAATAGTTTTCCCATCTTCATGATTTATAGATCCATCAATGTAATTCATAATCAAAATCCAAAGTACTCAAAAATATAATTTATATTACCTTCATAAAAAAATTCATGTTCAAATATCCTTAATTCGTGATAAAAATAAATAAATAAAATCTACGCTTGTTGCCCATTTACTGACTTTAGAAAAACAATTAGAACTAACACTATAGGAGTCGGTGACGCCGTACTATTGGTTTGACCATTATGATACACTTGAATATTTCATAATATTTTATTTACATGATTTGTTAGTGAACAATATGACAATGGCTCAAAATTTTCATGTAGTAAAGTTTGTAAGGGCTAATCAGACTTATTAGAGAATACAAAGTTTAACAAAAAAAAAAAAGGGTTTAGATACTCCATTGAATTTTTAAATATTTGATTTATATATTTTAAAAGTTTCACGATGTGATAGTAGGTCTGAATCTTATTGTAATAAAATTTTATAGGCACCCATTATAAAAGGGGACCACCCTTTTAGTAGTTTAAATTTTCTGAATTTCTTAAAAGTTATAATTTAAAAAAAATCTTTAAGTGCATTAAGAGTTATAAATAAAATTAAGGATTGTAATAAAAAATAACAGTGACTGGAACCCATTTATCAAAATAGGCCATTTAATTGAATTGGATAGAACTTTCGACATTATTTTTGTGACAATTAAGAGGAGAATTTGTTTAAGATGTTGCCCAAGCCCAAGTGCCCAACACAGAATTAAAAGTGGCATTTGTTAAAACATTGTCCAACATAGAAATAAAAGCCATAAAAACTTGAAAAGGGTGTAACAACCTAACCTGCCTCGGTGGGCCAGCCTTAAAGGGTGGGCCATATTAGTCCACCATAGTTGAAGTCAGAGTGAGAGTCATGGATTAGGATTCTTTGAAAATTCAAATTAGGCAAGAACCGGGAGTCCCGAACCGACCTTTCTCCAAGATACTATTATCAAAAGACTTCCCTGTTGTTTCCAAAATAGGACTTTCCTCTAAGCAGTATATATGTGTAGAGGTTCCTGTTATCACACACATCAACGAGAGAGAGAGAGAGAGAGAGAGAGAGAGAGAGAGAGAGGAACTGACCTTAGTTGAAATCTGTAGAAGAAGAAGAACACGAAGAAGACAAAGAAGATCAACGGTGGGACGCACAACGGATGTCTGACGAAAGACCAATCATAGCTCGAACAACACACGTCTATTCTAGGTGAGTAGAATTTAACTTGATTATTGACATATCTGAATAGGGTAGGAAATTAGACCTATTTGATCCTTCAATGAACCGTGGTCATTATATATATTAGTGTTACAGTGATCGTTGGCCAGATTTGATTTAAAGCCCAAGTCGATAATCAAAACAATAATCAGACCTGCTGATATGCAGTATGACGTCTAATTGACACCCTTTGGCCTTGTTTGGGTTGGAAATCAACTCACCTGAAATTTTGATTACAAGATGAAACCCCTTCTGAAGTTGTCGACCCAGCACAGATTAAAAACATCGTCGAAACATCCCATTCCTTAGATGGAAACTTCTCTGGTAACATCTTCTGATTAGCACACCTCTGGGACTTCAATTTAGGGTGGAAAAAGGATTGATTACTTTGGAATCTCAGATCTGAACTGAGATTTGGAATTCCAAAACCAACAAAGATGGTTTTGGTCGTCAGAGGTTATGGGTCCACCTGGGTTCCTGATCAAAGATCACATCCACACATCTTGGAGTGGACCCCTCGGTAACCCCTATGGTGTAGGTCCCATAAGCATTGGACCATTGGGCCCCACCCTACAACTGCCTCAAGTCAAGTCAGGCGATACCCTCTTCTGACGGATGAAACAGGCAACGAAAGAGAATTTGTGATGAACATATGTGGAGCGATTGACGACTTGGAAGATATTTTATAAACTTATTAAAATTTTACAAATTGGCCCCTGTTATTCTAGTTATATCCTAAGAACCCCGCTAGAGCTTTTGATTAATTTACAGCATGATAAGTCAGGAACCCAGTATTGTCTAATTACCTAGACTAGTGTGGATTAATTATTGGAATGTGTATGTGGGCCCCTTGTCGTATCAATTAATTATTCCTTATGCCTTGAAAATTTTATAATGAATAATTAGCTCCTTCCGATAAGATATTTCCATCTGAATTTATTATTTATATCTTGAATTTTTTGTGGAAAATTTTACGATGAACAACTCATCATCATCATCATCATCAAAGCCTTATCCCAACCATGTTGGGGTCGGCTACATGAATTCTATTTCTCCATTCCGTTCTATTTTGAGCTAAATCTTTTGATAAGTGAAACTTTTTTAAATATGAATTAATGACTTCCATCCATGTTTTCTTCGGCCTGCCCCTACGTCTTGATGAGCCCTCCACTTGTATAGCCAAACTTTTTCTCACTAGTGCCATTACTGGCTTACGCTCAACATGCCCAAACCATCTTAAACGGGTTTCTCTAATCTTATCCTTTATTGGTGCTACCCCTAAATGTTCTCGAAAGCACTCATTTCTAATTTTATCTTTCCTAGTTTTACCACACATCCACCTAAGCATTCTCATTTCCACTGAACAACTGATTTCCTTAATAAGACATGGATAATGCCACCGCCTGGTACCAACTCCGACTCAGAGTGAGGCGAGGATTAACCAGTGTTGTGTGGTACTGGCCAAAGAAAAGAATAAGATAATGGAGCCAATTATGGTGGAGATGAATCTATACTAAATTTATTGAAATAAACTTGCCATTGATAATTGAAATAAGCGGAATACCAATTGCTGGCACTGAGTATAGAACTTCCCTTATGTATGTTGGTCGAGGGGAGAAGGTTCAGCAATCATGGTGGCAAGACAGGCCATGTTGTTGATAGAAATATAGATACTCCAGTTTGGGAGTATCGGAACAAGCTCAACATTCTTGGTGGATGACAAGCCATGTTGTTGACAGAAACGTAGATACACCGTATGGGGTATCGGAACCATTTGATGCCGCAGTAGGAAATTACTCAGAAAAGAAATTGATTAAGATGTTATTTAAGACCTTTATTGAATGTATAAAGTTTTCTTTGAATGTTTGAAAACATACCATATCTTAATGTTTCTTATTCTACTCACCAGTGTTACTAACCAGTGGTTCGCCCCACTTCAGGTAATGTAGTCTTGGAGGTTGTGGGGAGTGACGGAGAGCAACCGGTGGATTTTGGCATCCGTGGCTGATCCAGAGCGCGAAAAGCAAAGAATAGATTTGTAGTTGGGATTAGCCCAAGACTTGGTTATTTTTCTTTTCCATAAAGAGAGATTTGTCTTTTACTCAGTAGTGTTATCAAGACTTCTAGTATATACATAATGATTGAAATACAATGAAAATTTGATTGTTTTAGACCTTGATGCTCATGGGAATTTGATTTATGTGTTGTTATTATAAAAATTTGAGAACGGCTTAAGAATCTGAAGAGCTCCAGATTCTTGGGTCGTTACAAAGGGCATTGCCAGTTTCTCCTTTTTGTTCTCCCTTTCCAATGAGAAAAGGTGGGAAGCAAAACATAAAAAATAGGAAAATGAAGAGGAAAGGGAGGAGAAGAGCAGAGGGAGAGGAGAAGGAAGACGAAGATGAAGAGTAGATGAGTATGAGAATTCCGATCCTCTTTAATTTCTTTCTTTTTTTCAAATTTCATCATCTAGTGGTGGATCATGTGTCTCCCTCTCTTTCTGTCCTTTTTTTAAAATCTTTTCAACCCTAAATGAGAACCTCCACAATGATTACATCAGCCAATACCGACAACTTGGCCGACATTTTAAAAATCGGACAATATTTACCAATATGGCTGCGTATTTTATTGTGCCAAAACAAATACTGGTACATAGTAAAATATCGGCATAGTAATGGCCGATACCGATTCATATCGGCCGATATTTTAAACCATGGTAAGAACCCAACCCCAGAAATAATATTTATATAATATTTTCAAATTTTGTGAATTGAATAAAAAATGAAATTAAACTAGGGAATTTCGCCACCATAATTAGGGCACAACTAGGTGGATTAATTAATTAAACTGAGCAATTACTTAATAAATTCAGCTGCTTTGACTGTAATTAAAAATAATTAAATAATTAAATAAATTGTGATAGGGACCCACTTGGAGGCCATCTATATTGGGCAACCAACAATAATTGGGTTGGTTGGCCTTGGTTAATATCCTAATGGCAATAGAGGAATGATGCCATGTCATCTGTGGTGACTCAGGTGATAAGTGCAATAAAATCTGGGACTGGTGCCAAAAATGTCAGAGAAACATTTTTTTATATTCTGGATGGGCAAGAGGGGCTGTAGATGTCCCCACTAATGATTGTGACAGAGAGGTGAACACTTGCTCTGGCTTTCTTAATATTAAAGTTTTTAGTGGGAAAGATGTATGAAAGTTGGTTCAGTTAAGCCTTACTCAATCTTTAAAAGTGTTGCAGATTAGGAAAGGTGGCTAAATTTATAATGAAAAGTAGGTGCTTGCAATAATAGTAAGAACACAAGATTTAGAAGGTATGGCTGCTGAAAAGAAGAGAAAAACAGCATAGAGTGTGTAATCTTAAAATGAGTTGCAGATAAGTAAGGTGGAAAAAATTAGAAGGAAAAACAAGTGATTGCAATACTAGTAAGAGCGTCTAGATTAGGGTGCTGATTAATGGAGAAGAAGCGGGGATCCAATCCTCTTCCTCACAGAATGGTGCTACTGAGAGAAAAGTCTTTCTCCATCCTCATCTCTAACATCCAAGAGGAGATGACTACGGTAGAGTTGGAAGCCATGTTCTGCAAAACTGGTAAATCCTAGATTCATTTATCCCAGTCGACAAGATCAGTGGCTCGAAAAGAGGTTTTGCTTTTATAAGATTTGGTTCTATCCAAGAGGCAGAAAAGGCTGTGGAGATGGCTCAAGGTAGGTCGTCGGGAGGATGAAAATTTCAGGTGCAGCTAGCTAGATATCAAAGAGAAAAAAGCTCTCTCCATAAAAACTTTGCCCATAGCAGTGTCTCTCCCAGCATCACCACGTGAATAGCATCCCTCAGAAGTGTCTTCTGCCGACCAAGATGGCCCAGAAAGGTTTGACCAATCATCATCATAATCAGGTCTCTTCTAAAGGAGGATGGATACTCAACGATGGGCCATGTCCTGCAGTTAATTTCTTCTCAATGTCATTAAGGAAGGCATAGTTTCTTTGAAGTTCAGCCTGGTCGGGTTCGTCAAAGACCTAAATGCAGATATGCTAGAAATCACATCTGTAGTGGCTCAAATCAAGGGACAAAGGCCCAAAGTTATTAAGTCTCTAGGTCCAGGGTTGTTATGGATGGATTTCAACTCTAAGGCAAAAATGGCATAATTTTATCTCTTTTCTTCCTCATCCATAAAATCTATTTTATAGATCTTCAAAGATCGACAGAGGTCCTTGGCAGCCCCCCTCGCAAGATCTAGATCAGATTCAGAGCAGTCCCACTGCACACCTGCAGAGGAGACCTTCTCCTTACTCGGAGATTGCGTCAGTTCCACAAGTAATGTGGATCCAGACACCATTCGGAAGGAAACCCTCCTCTTCGGCAGGTCAAAGTCGCTAGATACCTCCTCCAAAGCATCCCTGAAAGAGTATCCCTCTAGTTGTAGGATCTCCATTTCCCTATAAATGTGGAGATGGAACCCTTATCGTCAGAAGGTTTTGCTTTGTAATCAGCTTGGCCTTGTAGATTCGCCACATCTATGGCTAAATTAGGCAATCAGGGAGAAGAAAAGAACGAACAAACACACTGCTCAAAGACAAAGGAAGAAGATGATGACATCACCAAGGGAATTTCAAACTCAAATAGCCCTCCCATTCAGTCAAGTTTTCAAAATGGCGCTCCCGTTGTAGATGGGTTTTTCCTTGGTCAAGATCATCTACTAGATAAGGAAAAAGGACCAAGGCTCAGGCCTGTTATGGCTCATGGGCTTCAGGATGGGTATGGGTCCAATACAATAAGTCCCTTTTATTCCTAACGAAGTCTTAAGTTACTCAAGCAGGACGAGTTGGGGGCTAGGGATTATCTTCACCAAGCTTTGGCGATGCATGTAGGCAATCTTCCTCTTTCATTAGAAAATGTGACCAGGCCCTCCATTCATCTGATTATAATGCCGATGCCACTGACAAGGGCCTCTCCTTCTCTGATGGAGCACAGAAAGGGGATTCTGTTTGGAGCTCACCACAGCATGCGCCAAACGCTGGAGCCCCACCCCACCTCGGCTAACAACCATGGCTTGGCGATGATCCTTGTCGATTAAACCTCTCCACAGGATGTCTTTCCCTACGCTGTCGAAGCCCTATACAAATCAGCCCAAACTCCTCTATCAAGGATGGTTCTAAGAAAAGGAATAAGGGCTAGATCTCGATCAACAAAAATGGGGATAACAGAGCGGTTATCTCTCCTTGCACACTAACATGGTATGAAGAATCACTCTTACTAGGTAATTCTGATGGAATTTCTATCTCCCCTTCTACTCAGTTGGATGGTGGGCCAAAAGAAGCCTTCGAAGGAGTTGGTTCTAGGGAAATGGATCCATCTTCAGCTTCAACTCCTACACAGATCCAAATCCCTACTAAAGAAGTTGCCTCGCCGCAATGGTTGAATGTAGCAAATCGTTGGCCATGCAGTCGAGGACAAGGAGAAGGGTTGGGAGGGTTTGTTTCTATTTGCCCATCAGTGTGAAGATATGAACAAAGCCTCTAGGGCTAAGGATGGATCCAAGAAGAGATTACCCAGAGAAATCCTAGCATTGAAATCTTCAGTCAATTATGACAAAGGACCAGGCAAAATCATACAGATTAGTCCCTTCAAAACTACAAGGTGCATGAAAGGGTGTTAAATCAAGATTCTCTCTGGGAGTGTGAGGGGTCTCCCTGCCTCGGAGAGGAGACACATCTTCAAACAGGTGATTCACTCTCAGAAAGCAGGTGTAGTCTTAATTCAGGAATCTAAAATCAGCTAAGAGGAAGAAAGAGTGATGAGGGATATTTGGGGGGGTTATTCCATCAAATGGGTGAGCCCGAAGGCTAGAGGTTCTTCTAGTGGTATTTTCCTTTTATGGGATACTCAAAAGGGCAATCTTAAGAATCAGTTGGTTGGTGAATTTTCAGTTTCAATTCTGTTGGAAGACCTTCAAAATCACAAGGAGGGGCTCATTACTGTTGTTTATGGCCCAAATGATAATCAAGGAAAGGGCTGTTATGGAGAGAGCTTAATGCAATTAGAGGTAGATGGAGTGGCCCGTGGTGTATAGGAGGAGACTTCAGCATTATTAGATTCCCGGAAAAAAAGATGGGTGGTTGCCATAGACCCTTAGAGACGAAGGCGTCCTCTGGCAGGATCAATAGTCTAAACCTTTTGGATCTACAGTTGAATGGGGCTTCTTTCACCTAGTCCAATCATTAGACTTTCCCCCATTAAGTCGAGACTGGATAGATTTCTAATTTCTCAGGAGTGGGCAGACATATAACCCAATTCCATTCAAGTTGCTTTGCCAAAACCTACCGATAGCCATTGTCCAATTGTGTTGGATTCGAAGATGGAGTCTTGGGGGCCTAAACGCTTTCATCTTGAGATGATGTGGCTTCAAGAGGAGTTTAAGAATCTCATTCCTTCATGGTGGAACGAAATTCTCGTTCTTGGCCAGGCGGATTATAGAGTGGCCTCTAAATTCAAAAAGCTTAAAAAAATCATCAAGGAGTGAGTTTAAGCTAACTTTGGAAATATAGAGGCTAATATGTCGGAATTCTTGAGTTCAATCAAATATATTGATTCTAAGGAAGAATTAGTGCCCCTTTTTGAAGAGGAAATTGCTCTTCGCCAAGATCTTAGAGGACAGTTGCAACGAAACACAATACAGGAAGAAATTAAATGGAGGTAAAGGTCTAGACTTTTGTGGCTCAAAATGGGGGATATAAAAATGAAATTCTTCCATGACTTTGCTTCATTCAGAAACCAGAAGAATTGGATTTCGGTTCTGTGGGAGGTGACAAGAGACTTAAGTCTAAGGATGAGATCTCAGAACATGTGCTTTCTTTCTACAAAGACCTCTTTTCCAAAAAAGATTGGGTGCACCCAACTCTTAACAACTTAGAATTACCTTCAATTGATAAAGCCAGTGCAAGTATGATTGAGGATCACTTTAAGGAGGAGGAGGTCAAATAAATAGTATTTCAGCTTGGGGGGGACAAATCTCCGAGGCCGAATGGGTTTCCTATAGCTTTTTTCCCAAAAGTTTTGGGATGTCATTAAGGAAGATGTGTTGCAGTTCATGAGAGCTCCGGAGGAGAGGGAAACTATCTAAGCAGATTGGTGCTGACAAAATGATAAAGGAATCATTTAATATCAGTCAAGAGATAATTGCTTAGTGAAACTTCACCCAAAAGGGTCGATCCTTAGCTCCATTTATATACAATAGTTGCCTTAGTTAAGGCCTATAATCAGCATAAATTACAATCAATCTTTAATCAATTATTTCTATGGAATCTAACACAAAAGGAAAATGTTGCTGTACAGTTTGACTAAGTCCTCTCACGTGGGATCTCATGTGCTATTGGGTCACAGCCCATTTATTGTACAGTTGGGTCAGACATAATATACAAGGGACTTTGTTATCATCTCCCCTCAAATTGATGCTGGTCAAGCAGCAACAATTTGCGAACCAAGAAGTCATGTCGCTGCCGTGGAAGACCTTCGGTAAAGATATCTACAATTTCAAATTCTAAGGAGACATGTGGAAAGCTAATGACAACACGGTCATATTCATCCCGGATGAAAGGACAATCCACCTCTATATGCTTTGTGCGTTCATGGAAGATTGGGTTTTCAGTAAGACAAATTGCACTCGTGTTATTTGCATTAAGAGGGGTAGAGTAGATTGTGAAAAACCCAGCACAAAAAGTAATCCTCGCAGCAGAACAAGCCAAAAGCATAGCACGATATTCAGATTCCATAGATGATTTGGACACCTTGTCTTGTTTTTTGCATTTCCAGGATATTAAAGCTTCACCCAGATACATACACCATCCTATAGTAGATCTACGAGTGTCTATGCATCCTGCCCAATCCACATCAGAATAAGCAGTAAGTGTAAGTGGAGTTCCAACAGGATAGAACAACCCACGAGTCGTTATTCCAAGTATATATCAAATAATGCATTTGACTGTAGTCCCATTAAATTTAATGAGGGCAATCTCACTTTTTTCCATCACAATAGACATGAGCAGACACTCACCCAATTTGTCAACAGAGAAATGACAGTGAACAGATCCCAGCAAAAATCACAAAATTGTTATGTATTCAGATTATCCACAAAAAAATCTAGAGCAAGAACACAAAACGCAGCACAAGTCTGTCTACAATTTGTCAGTAAAACACAGAAACTGGTTGGATTTCTGAAAATAAAAGTCTCGAGCAGATCTGAAAACAGATCTTCAAACTGCTTTAAGTCAGCAATCAGAGTACTAAAGCAACCAAATTGTGGGTAAACAGCTAGAACAGATCCTTAGATCTGTAAATAAATAGTCGAAGATGAAATTGCCTTTCTTAAATCTGTGACCAGACATTATATAGAGAAGAGACCAGCATGTCGACACCAAAAATTGAATAATACAAGGCTGGGCGACCTATAAACCAACCACTGGAAGGCTAGTTGTTTCTTGATCAGAAATCAAAACAAGAATCTAACTTGCAGGTTAGATTTGGTAGTTAGACTACTCCAGACAAGATTTGAGCCAGATCAAACCATTGATGACAAAATTCGAAAGCTGTGATAAAACTATTTCATGGAAACAGTCAATACTAAGATAGGGTGGAAACTCACCTCTATCCTCTTCAGAAAAATCTTAAAAAATCACCAGAATTCCTAGAAAATATGGGCGACCAGAATTATGCTACTCTTCAAGAGATCAGATGCTGTGATGGTGTGGCCACTGTTTGATCAGCTGCTAATCAAAACAATAGTTTGCGTGCAGCAGCAGTTGTGATGTTTCAGGAGGTGCCAAGGATTATCGTGGGCTCTAATACCATGACAAAATGATAAAGCAATCATTTAATATCAGTCAAGAGATAATTGCTTGGTGAAAATTTACCCAAAAGGGTTGATCCTTAACTCCATTTATATACAACAGTTGCCTTAGTTGAGGCCTACAATCAGCATAAATTACAATCAATCTTTAATCAATTATTCCTATGGAATCTAACACAAAAGGAAGACGTTGCCGTACAATTTGACTGAGTCCTCTCATGTGGGATCTCATGTGCTATTCGGTCATAGCCCATTTATTGTCCAGTTGGATCAGACCTAATATACATGGGCCTTTGTTATCAGGTGCAACCTTTATCACTCTCATTGCAAAGAAGGTGATTGCTGAAAACATTAAGAACTCCTGGCCTATAAGTCTTATCGGATCAATTTATAAAGTGCTGGCAAAGGTGCTAGCAACAAGACTCCAAAAGGTGCTGCCTTTCTTAATATCTGATGCTCAAGGAGCTGTTGTGCATGGAAGACAAATCTTGGCTGGTGTTCGTATTGCCAACGAATGCCTTCACCCAAGAAACAGAGATAGAAGACCTAGAATTATCTGTAAGCTCGACTTGGAGAAAGCTTATGATAGGGTCAACTAGGTTTTCTGCAATACATGATAAGGAGAATGGGGCTTGGTATTAGGTGGAGGAATTGGATATCTGATGTTTGAGATCAACCACTTTCTCAAACTTTTAATTGGGACACCAACTGGTTTCTTTGTGGCCACTAGAGGAATCCATCAGGGAGATCCCCTCTCTCCATTCCTATGTGTCATCATTGGGGAAGCTCTAAGTTGCATGGTGTAGGCAGCAGCTGATGCAAACCTCAATAAACGTTTCCGCCCAGCAAATGGGGCTCAAGAGATCACTCATCTTCAATTTGTAGATGGCACCCTTCTATTTTGTGATGCCAACGAGGATCAACTACGCAATGTTAAGGCTATCTTGTTATGCTTCGACATGGTTTCTGGGCCTGGAGTCAATTTCTTCAAAAGCAAGATCTTTGGAATCAAAGTGGGTGGAGATTAGTTGTGCATGTTCGCTGATCATATTGGTTGCAAACAAGGAAATCTCCCTTCCTCCTATTTGGGTCTCCCTCTATGTATTGGTCATGCTTCCAAATCCCTTTGGGGTCCAATAATTGAAAAGTGGAGAAAGAACTTGCTCAATGGAAAACTAAATATCTTTCATTCAAAAGTAGAATCACTCTAATAAAAATAGCTCTAGCCAATCTTCCGATCTATTTCATGTCTTTATATAAATGTCCAAAAGAGGTCATGAAGCGCATTGAGAAACTTCGACATGATTTCTTGTGACGGGGCAACAAGGACAAAAAGAAAATTCACCTCATTAGGTCGTCCAAAGTTTGCACGGCAAAGAAGAATGGAGGCCTGGCAATCAGACCTTTAAAGGAAACGAACTTGGCTCTTTTGGGTAAATGGCTTTGGATGTTAGGGGAGGACTCCCAAAGGTTATCGAAACACATAATCTACTGCAAGTATGACATCTGGAGGGATGGCTGGCAAGTTCATGACCCTTCATCCAGATGCTCCAACTTGTGGAAAGGAATTTTGGAAGCAAAAGATCCTTTCATGACACAAGTGAGATATTGTGTGGGGAAAGGTAACAAAATCCTTTTTCGGAGAGATCTTTGGGTGGGGAATGAACCCCTAGCAACATCCTTTCGAGATCTCTTTATCTGTGCCAATAACAAGGAAGCTGTAATAACCCCAACCTGTCTTGGTGGGCCAGCCTTATAGGGTGGGCCATGATGGTCCAAACCACGTTTGGAGTCCTAATTTGATCAGAATATTGTAAGTCATCGAATCAGGACTTTTGGTAAGTCCAGTGTAAGAGTCCCAATAGAATTCCTCTCTCAGATTATGTTTCCTATAAGACTCCCTGTAGTTTCCAAACAGGATTTCCCCAAACACTATATATATATAGATTGGCAGAATCCATCGGAGGTACTGCAACAATAAAGATTTCAGAGAGAGAGAGAGAGAGAGAGACTGAAATTGATTTCAGAATTTGCAGAAGAAGAGGAAGATCGCCATTGGATGACTGACGAGCGACCGACCACTGCCCGATCAACACGCGTTTACACCAGGTGAGTAGAATCTAACTTGATTATCTGAATGAGGATAGAAGATTAGACCTATTTGATTTCCCGTTAGACAGCAGATATTATGCATTGTACTACTACAGTGTTGATCGGCCAGATTTGATTTAGAGCCCACATCGATCATCCAAAATAATAATTAGACCCGCTGATATGCATGATGACGCCAAATCGACATCCTCTAATCTGATATGGGTTAGAAAACCACTCACCTGGAATCCTGATGACAAGATGAAGCCTTGCGCTAGTTGTCGACTTGGCACAAATCGGAAACATAGTCGAGAATGCCCATTCTGTAGATGGAAACTCACTGTGACCACATCTTCTGATTAGCACACCCCTGAGCCTTCGATTTAAGGTGGGAAGAGGGCCATCTACTCTGAAATTTCAGATCTGAAGGAGACTTGGAATTCCAGATCGCAGAAGATGGGTTTGGGTCGTCAGCAGTTGTGGGTCCACCCGGGTTCCCCGATCAAGGATCAGGTCCACACATCTTGGAGTGGACCCCTGGGCGACCACCAAGGTGTGGGTCCCATGCGTATCCGACCGTTGGGCTCCTCTCTGTAATTGCTGCAAGTCTGCCTGGCGATGCCCTCTGCTGCCGAACGAAACGACTGAGCAGGCGTGCGCGTGCGTTGTATGAGTGTAGTTGACGACTTGGGAGATATTTTATATACTTCCCGAAATTACCAATTTGCCCTCGTTATTTAGTATGTCCCATGAACCCTCTTAAGACTTTATGGTAAATTCACCGCATGGTAAGTTATGGATCCAATATTAATTAACTACTGATTAGTGGGTGATTAATTATCTGAACGTTATATGGGCTCTTCGTATCAATTGATTATTTCTTACGCCTTGATAAAATTATAATGAATATTTAGCCCATTCTAATAAGATACCTCCAATTGAAAATTATTATATATATATTTTGAATTAGTTGTGGAAAGATTTTATGATGAACACTTATTTCCATTGTAAGACACGGCAATGCCACAGCCTGGTACCAACTCCGACTTGGAGTAGGGCGAGAATTAAACCAGTGGTATGTGGTACTGGCCAAAGTAAAGGAAAAGATGATTTAGTCAATTATGGTGGAGATGAATTTATACTAAGACTATTGAAATGAATTTACCATTGATGATTGAAATAAGCGTGATACCAACTGCTGGCACTGAGTATAGAACTTCCCTCGTGGATGTTGGTCGAGGGAAAGAGGTTCAGCAAACATGGTGGCATGATAAGCCATGTTGTTGATAGAAATGTAGATACTCCAGTTGGGAGTATCGGAACAGGCTCAACATTCATGGTGGATGACAAACCATGTCGTTGACAGAAATGTAGATACACCGTATGGGGTATCGGAACTATTTAATGCCACAGTGGGAAATCACTCAAGAAAGAAATTGATTAGCATGTTACTGAAACCATATCATTGAATATACATATATGTTCCTGAATGATTGAAATATGCTTTACATTAATGTTTTCCTATTCTACTCACCAGTTTTACTGATTAGTGGTTTGCCCCACTTCAGGTAATGCAGTCGTAGAGGTGGCGGGAAGTGACGGGGATCAGCCGGTGGACTTTGGCATGCGGAGCTGATCCAGAGCGCGGAGAAAACAAAAGAATAGATTTATAGCTGGGATTAGCCCAAGACTTAGATGTTATTATTATCTTTCTTTTTCTCAATTAGGAATGGTCTTATTCAGTAGTGTTGTCAAGACATATAATATTTACATACTGGTTGAAATAAAATAAAATTTTGATTGTTTATGACCTTGATACTCATGAGAATTTGACTTAAGTGGTGTTGTTATTAAAAATCTGAGTGCGGCTTAAGAATCTGAAGAGCTCCAAATTCTTAGGTCGTTACAGAAGCCAAAGTCATAGATTATCTTGAAAGGAGAGGTGACTCTGCTGTGTGGGGTCCCACTTTTAGCAGAAACTTTAACCAAGAAGAAGACCAATTATGCTCCTTGATATTTGTGATCACCAAAGTGTTCATTCCAACTATTAGGGTTGACGAAGGATTTGGATGGCAACAACTGATGGCAGGTTTTCAGTAGCCCCTTTCTTTTCTTCTATGCCTAAGGAAATGGTGGCAACTCAAATTAATTGGTGCAGTTCTTAGTTTACGAAAGCTCCTCCTAGGGTCATTGCCTTTGCTTGGTCCACTTGTTAAGGGGGCATCCTAACAATGGACTATCTGAGACAATTTTAGGTGATTGTAGTCAATGCCCGCCTATGTCTCTAGCAAATGAGAAGTTAATTGACCACTTATTGCTAAACTGCTTAATCACTCAAAGCCTTTGGAAGGAGATCATGGGGTGGTTTCATTGCTGCGGGCCTCTTCCTTATTCCCTCTTGGGCATCACAAGATGCTCGACTTTTTGGGTGTTTCTTACATAGAGACATATTAGGATTTGTTAATTTGGGGGATTTGGCCTTGTATTTGGAACTTAGACTTGATTAAGCATGTGTCATCTGGTTCCAACAGTAGGTGATCATTAGGTCTTGGTATTCACCCATGAGTATCAATTTGCATGCATAGGATGATGAGGAACTGAAAGGCAAGGCATCATAATGATTCTAAACACCTAATAACTTCAGAGAGTGCCAAATTAAATTGGCCAAGACCTAATTTGGAGATCCTAGTGATCTTCCAACATGGTATTGGAAAATCATGTTGTGTATAGGGTTTATGATATTTTAAGGTTTGTGTTGATGTTGTTCCTTGCATGAGAATAATAGTTTTAAACTTAGGGTATTGTCTTTGCATCCTACATGTGATTCATAACTCTGTTTGCTATTGCCCTAGCATACTTGATTAGGAACTCTTGTCTTACAATTGCAATTTGTTTCTTAAATTTAAAATCTGGAATGTATTCCATCCTTGAGTGGAGTACCCGTCTAAACCCTAGAAATTGTTAATAAACCCTAGTTTCTGGTTGGAGTGTTATTCCATAGGTATTTTAGGGATGATTGGAATAATTGGGCATTTGAAAGGAGCAGATTAGGAATTTCCAGCAAAAGGCAGCAAGTGTGCGGCCCACTTTAAAGAGCGTCAAATGATGTCAGGATGTGGCAATCTATGGTTCAATGGATTCGTCTCATCAAATAATACAAGATCCATATATAGATAATCAAAATCAGATATTTTCATGAAAAAGTTATATGTGATGCAAGCTTACCAATAAAAATTGTTTAGTGCTGTAAATTCTGTATTTGGTTCCTAACTTATTGCCTAAGAAATGCATACTGGCAGATTTGACGTAGTTTGGTTTGCATATGTAACCTAATGTTTCCAATTAATTCTAAGGTACTAATTGGATAACAATAGACTGAATCTAGACACCCAACTAGCTTGTCTAGAAGTTTCGTCAGATACTCAGATTACCTGTTATTTGGTACTAGTAAGGCTACTCAATTTAAGTATGTGACCCGTTAACAAACTAGCACATAGATGAGATGCCAGAGTGTGGGGGCTCTTGCATTTATTTATAACTAGTTGTAGTTTAGTCCGGTTAAAGTGATTACAATCAGTTGATACCACTAACAATAAAATAATTGTGATTCACTATATCAAGAAAGAGATGCTAACATCAAAAGCTGCATCAAATATCAAAAGATAAAAGATAATCTTCAGAAACTTCAAAAGAAACCACCTAAAAAGGAAATTCTGTAGGAATAACAAAAAGAACTACTATGTTATAGCAGCAACAAAACACTTGAACCTTCTTCTCAGAAGTTTTTGAAATTTGTTCTTGTTCTTGAAGAGCTTGTTCAATTCTCTGCACTGTTGCTCGCGCAGTTTCTATTTCAGCTCTAGCAAAAGCCCTTTCCTTTTCAACTATTCTTTTAGCATCCTCTGAAGCCTAAAAATATAGAACATCAAAATTACCAATAAGATACAAGGAAATTATGAGCAAAAAAATTCTCAAAAATAATAATAAGCTACCAATAATGATTGATAAAGCATTCCAGTATTGAAGCATGGAGTACAGAAATCCTCTAAAGTGCAAATGAAAGCACACAACTCCAGCTTTCTTTAAAATGACTAATCAGCTAAACAATCAAAAGCATGGAAACAAGAAATCTGTAATAACCCTGAATTTTTTTTACTAGGTCAACTGGGCTTTAAAAAGTTCCAGATTCGACCAGCCCAATTCATGAATTGGACTGGGCTGTTGGGTCAAACTTTCAGGCCTTGAAATAAGACCCAAATCCACTTAAGATGTGACTGTTTATTTTCCCAAAGAGACTCCTTGTTTTTCACCAATAGCCATGACTGTTGGGCTTCCCCATTTGACTCTTTGTTTTTCACCAAAGCCATGACTGTTGGACTCTCTATGTGACCTTTCATGGGCGTCCAACACTCTATAAATAGAGTCACTTTCTCTTCTTTGATCATTCTCTCATGGAAGAAGAGAAGAGGTCTAATGTTTTGAAGTTGGAAATTTGAAACAAAAGAATTTCAACAAGGAGTTTTTTTTTTTTTTTTTTTTTGAATGACTGATTTGAAGTCACTCATCACTTACACAAGGTGAGTAGAACTTCTCTATTTTGTTGTTAAGAAAAAGAATGGTTCTTCATAATCTATTCTACTGGTTGATAACAATTCTATTATAAACGTACAAGTTTCTGTTGATATCTTGTGTCCTAAGAAAAAGATATAAATTCAGCTGGATGTCAAGGATATGATTTCCTTTGGTCCATTATATTATCAACCAATTTTGTATTGTAAGACTGTCAACATGTCGGTGATGGGAAATAAGGATTTGTACAGAATATTTGAGATAACCGTTATTGTGTACTAAATTCTGAATTCTGTAACTTAGAATTTTGATGTCATATACGAATTAGAAATGTGGCTGAAAATAAAGACTTGAACAGAACATTTAAGATAGCTGTTATTATGTATTAAAATCTGAATTCTGTAACTTAGAGTTTTGATGTCAAATACGAATTAGAAATGTGGCTGAAAATAAAGACTTGTACAGAACACTTGAGATCACTGTTATTATAAATTCTAAATTTTATAACTTAAGAGTTTTGATGTCATATACGAATTAGAAATGTGACTGAAATAAAGACTTGTACAGAACATTTGAGATAACTGTTATTGTGTACTAAATTCTGAATTCTATAACTTAGAGTTTTGATGTTATATACGAATTAGAAATGTGCCTGAAAATAAAGACTTGTACAGAACATTTAAGATAACTGTTATTATGTATTAAAATCTGAATTCTGTAGCTTAGAGTTTTGATGTCAAATACAAATTAGAAATGTGACTGAAATAAAGACTTATACAGAATATTTGAGATAACTGTTATTGTGTACTAAATTCTAAATTCTATAACTTAGAGTTTTGATGTCATATACGAATTAGAAATGTGGCTGAAAATAATGACTTGTACAGAATACTTGAGATCACAGTTATTATGTATAAATTCTGAATTCTATAACTTAGGGTCTGATGTCATATACGAATTAGAAATGTGGCTGAAAATGTACAGAACACTTGAGTCTGGTCTGAAATAAATACGACAGATTATAAGTTGATCAATGTATTTTATTTATGATTAACTTGGACCTCAAAGGACATATGGACAATGCCACATACGTGAATACCATTAACGATTCAAAGTGGGGTGAAATTTCAATATGAAATATGTGGTATTAGCCAATGGTAAATGTGTTGATACTTAAAACTTATAAACTGAAATTTACAATCAGAATTATGATTGTTTTTACGCAAGTAAAGAATCAATCTTCAAATAATGAAAGGTGACATCCCCTTGTGAGAGTATAAGAAGCTTTATGAATTAAAATGGTGACAGACTGATCACGACACGAATATGAATACCTTTGATACAACATCTACTATGGGTGTCAGTCTGGTCACAACACGAATATGAAAATCCTTTGTGGGCAACAGTTTGTCACGACAAGAATATGAATCCTCTTATGAGAATATAAAACCTTTATGAATTAAAATGGTGACAAACTGATCACAACACGAATATGAATACCTTTGATCAAACATCTACTATGGGTGTCAATCTGATCACGACACAAATATGAAATTCCTTTGTAGGTGGCAGTTTTGTCACGACAAGAATATGAATCTTCTTGTAGGAACATATGAACTTCTATGGGTGACAGTCTTGTTAAGACATGAATATGAACTCCCTCATTCGAACAAAGTCTATGAGGATGGTAACAGTATCGTCACGACATGAATATGAACTTCCTCATTCAAACAATGTCTATGAGGATAGTGACAGTATTGTCACGACATGAATATGAACTCCTTCATTCAAATAATGAATATGAGGATGGTGGCAGTATTGTCATGACATGAATATGAATCTCATATGATAATACAATGTGACAATCTTGGTATACATTAAACAATGTTGTTGAATAGGATTATGAATTTACTCTTTAGGGTAAATCTATAATATTTCTTTTCAAAGAAACATATGAAACTTGAAGATTTTTTGATGTATTTTGAGAACTATATTTTGTTATCATGTCAGTTTCTTTCATTGATTTAGAAATTCTACTCACCAGTGTTACTGACTAGTGGTTCGCCCCACTACAGGTAACGCATTCGTAGCAAGATCTGGGAACGATGGAGATCAGCCTATAGATTTTGGCATGCATCGCTGATCGAGAGATCGAAGCACTTCCTAGTTTAATAGATGGGGCCAACCCTATTTTGAAATATTTTCTTAGATTTAATATCTTCTCTAGCTGAATCTATAAAGACTCATTAAGACATTAATATTGAGATTTTAAATCTTTATCTGTGCTTGGACTTGCTCTTGGAATTTACTTAATGAATGTTATTGTATTATAATCATGATAACGACTTAAGAATCTGAAGAGCTCTAGATTTTTGGGTTGTTACAAAATCACTCACAGTAACCTGAACAATCAAACAAAGAAAAGAAGAAAACAGCGGATTTTAAAACATGTTAAATGATTGCCAACAAATTGCTTTTTAAAACTTAGGCTTCATACATCTAAATGATTTTGGCCTTATTAATTTAGATTAAATTAAATTAAATAAAAACCGCATAGTAATCCTTAAATTCTGGAAAGAATTAAAAAATGTTTAGCACTTCAATAGGATAGAAAATTCATGTTGCTTACAAATAATTTTTCCCTTTTCACTGAGTTTTGATGCAGACCAAACCATGGGTCAACCAACCCCTTTGGGCCCAGTCTATAGGCCTAACGGGAGATCCATTTAACAAGGAATCTTATTTAGAGAGTTAATTTATTTAGAAGTAATTAGGAGTTATATTTGATTTGGATTATTAGGCAAGTTTAGTGATTTAGTTAGTTTAGGGTTTTTACAGGTGGATGGGGGTGTCAGTTGGAAACGAAAGTGGGTTTGATGGTTTTGGGAGATGGAGAAGTGGTGCTAGGGTTCAAGTGAGAAGGTAGGTGTTGTCAGCTTTGGTGGTGGGATGAATGAGGGGGTGGTTGGAGGGGTTGGGTGCAGGACTCGGGGTTACAGTGGAGAGGTTTTGGGCTTTTCTGTCTTTTTTTTTTTTTTTTTTTTTGGGTTCAGCATGGGAGCGGGGTTTTTTTTTTTCTTTTTCAATTCAGCAATGGGCTGATTAGGCAGGTTAATGTTTAGGAGATTGGGCTTTGGCAGAGGATGGCTCAGTTTGGAATGCTAGAATGGATGGATGAATTTGCTGAGTTGAGAAGGACAAGGAATAGATATGGGAAGGATAGATGTCTCTCCAGCAATCATGATTCGGCTCTGATACTAAATTGGCCCATCCCTAGATCCTCGATTGGAACAATAGATCAATCTCCTAAGGGATTGATCGAATCCAAAGACAAATTCAACCACTAGGGCATACTCGCAACCCTAAAACAGACCATAATAGAAGAAAACTCAAATAACTCTTTTATTAATTCAAAGAAGCATGAATTACAATGAGGAAGTCCACCCATATGTATAGACTATGATCAACCTTCTCTGACTTGGACAACAAGACTTTCTTGAACAATAAGGGAAACTTGCCTAATAACCCAAATTAAATAAAACTCCTAATTACTTCTAAATAAATTTACTCTCTAAATAAGATTCCTAATTAATTGGATGTCCACTTGGGCCTATTACGGACTAGGCCCAATGATGGCCAACTCATGGCCTGGCCTGCATCAAGTTCATTTGTCTACATCAAATATACTATTTGCTTATGGATCAAAGCTAGTTTGGTAAATTATCTCATAAGGAATCTTCTTGAGAAATGTATCTAAAGAAAAGATATACGCCATGGATTTCTAACTAATGTATTGGTCAGATCTAGACTGAATTTTGTTATTTTGCACCTAAAATTCCACAAATGACTTTTTAACTCCATGAGGAATTGAGAATGGTTCTACGTATAATTTGTTATTAAATATTTCTTCCAATATAAATAGATAAACTAATTATTACAATCATCACATCAGGAAAGAGATAGCATTATTATTTAAAAAGGGACTAAAAACAAATGCCTGAAGCAATGAGAACATGTCCCGAAAAGTCATGGGATTACCTGCTTAAGAAAATTTGCCAGCTTTTTCAATTCAGACTTCTCTTGAAGTAGTTCTCCTTCTCTATGAGTCAACTGAACAGCTAAAGCTTCCACCTGCAGAAAGAATGTCTCAGAAGCTCACTAATTAAAGTGGTATCATAACCCAGAATACTATCAAAACTGATCAGAAAGGAACCGATTGAACGGTGGCCCGATGAGATCAACTACACTGAGCATCATACATTTCACCAAGTCAAAATCGACATTCAGAATAACGAGCAATAAGAAAGAAATTTTAATACACAGAACATTGCACAAGTTAAGGACACCTCTCAAGGGACAGAAGCACAAAGCTGATCTACGCGTTTTAAGTTGGGTGTTCACTATGAATCGTTCTATTTACAAATTACAATCACTAAGAATCTCACCAACACTTTCTACAGTACCACACAACAACCCATCAAAATTAAGATTACAAAACAATGGGCAACATGTTAATGTCATCTATCAAGTTCTCATACTGAAAGTGAATTATGTTTTAGTAATATCGGGTACAAAGAATGGACTAATTCATATCAATGATCTGTCATGTTCAAAGTTGGTGCTTCGTTTTTCACTAAAAGAAGAATTTCATCAATGAAAAATCTGATATAGGCCAAAAGAAATTCCTATACCCATTCAAACAAAAACAAAAAAAAAAAAAACCATCTATTATGATGCCGCCCGAGGGTTAGGGCTGTGTAAGGGTGCCAAAGCACGTGTCCAAAGACCATCTTTTATGATATGGCCCTAGGATTAGGGCTGCATAGGGGTGCCAAAGCATGTGTCCGAGGACATTTCGAATCGTCTTCAAGAAGACTTCAACACATGAGAACGCACCTCCAGGGATAAAACCCACAATTCTATTCAATAATCAAAGTCTCATAATTGCTCTCTAAAATACCATATAAATACAAAAAGAAAACTTAGAGTCTAAGAAATCAAATCAACCTAGGAAACTAAATAATATAGGAAACTAATTCCTAATTACAACTCATTAAATAGAATAAGCAATCTAATGACACATAATTACTAAATAAAAATCCTAAATCTAATTGGGCCCTACACAAGTGACCATGGAGGTCAATATTGCATCATATTATCTATATAATAAGGGCTATACTATACACAATGTCTCCCGAAAAAGTGGCAAGAAATGAGATGATACAAATGAGAATAATAATATATAACGAAATAGTCATTCATAAATACATGTTTTGCATAGCCAACCCATCCCCCGCATCACCATCACCCATTGTAATACCCCATCCCACATCACTTATGAGTAAAACAAAAGTCTCCTATATAATGAACTAGGTAGGTTACTACTAGTAACTTGGGCTTAAGCATTTTGGGCTATGTGACAGGCTTATCAAGTTATTAGGCCAGTGGGCTACTTGGGTCGTTACAAATGGTATCAGAGCCTATAACCAACCAGAAATGTGGAACCCCCAATCCCGCTGGGAAAGCCCTTAAGGCAAGATCAGGACAGAGCCAAGGTGCGCAAGCCTATGAGTCAGGATAGGGGAATCCGCAGGGGACACAAGGGTGGAATGCTTCGGTCTCACATCGCCTGGTGATGTTAGATGGATCCACACGAGGACGTGTGGCCTTAAGGGGGGTAGATTGTAATACCCCATCCCACATCACTTATGAGTAAAACATAAGTCTCCTATATAATGAACTAGGTAGGTTACTACTAGTAACTTGGGCTTAAGCATTTTGGGCCACGTGACAGGCTTACCAAGTTATTAGGCCAGTGGGCTACTTGGGTCATTACACCCATATATACATGGATGTCCTAATGCAAACTGTCCTTCAAAAATGCTCTAAAGGGTAGTTTGCATTGGGACATCCATGTGGATAGCCATGTGGGGCACACCAAGGCACTAATCTGAATGGACTATCAAAACCCCCACTCCCTAATTCCACCATATCTGTTGAATTTTGCACCAATCCAAATGGATTAAACCATTGAATCAAGTTCAAGGTCAAAATTTTTTTGTTATATAAAGCTGTTAAACTTGTGGGCCATAGATCAAAGGGTTACGATTATCTCATAGACTTGCAATTTTGCATAAAGGCAGGTCACATCCAGATCTTCCAATCCCCCCCGGCCCTCATAATCATGGCCCCACAAGATCATCCGCATTGAAGTCCATGAGAACAATCCGTAAGAGAGTGCCACACCACAAGGTTTGCATTGACCAAATGCACTAGACCATTGGATTGAGGGTCAATTTTTTTTATTTTATACAAAGCCATGGACGGTAATTTTTTTCTTGTATATAAAGCAGTTAAACTCGTGGGCCATGGACCAAGGGTTTAGAAGCATCAGATTGAACCCATTTTTTATATTTGGGTCCATCATGAGTGGATCTTTCCATTACCCACATGTCCCATGATATGTGGGGCCCCCAGTGGGCCCCACAACCAATGTGCATTGTGCACAATAAAACAATTTGGTAGTAGTTATAATGTTCTCCTTTTTAACATTCAAATAACACTTTAAAAGTATGTTATACACATTTTGGCAAATATATAAGCACACATTACAAATTATAAATATATATATATATTGGTTTTTATCGAATGTGAACCTCACATGCAAACTACTAGTGGGTCCCATCTGGAGATGGGACAGGGGTTGGAAAGATCCACATGAGACCCACTCCAAATATCAAGTTTGACCCTAATCACATACCCCTAACCCTTTCATACATGGCCGACAAGTTTAATGGCATCATATTCTCACAACCCCAAGTCCCCGATAAGAAAAATAGAACAATCTCCCCAAGGATAAATAGAGATTAATCAAATCCAAAGACGGATCCAGCCACTAGGGCATACTCACAACCATAAACACACCATAATAGAAGAAAACTCAAATAACTCTTTTATATTAATTCCAAGAAGCATAAATTACAAATTTACAATGAGGAAGTCCACCAATATATATAGAGTATGATCAGCCTTCTGTAACTTCGACAACAAGACTTTCTCACTAAACCTGCCTAATAATCCAAATTAAATAAAACTCCTATTTACTTCTATATAAATTAACTCTCTAAATAGGGTTCCTAATTAAATGGATGTCCCATTAGGCCTATGGATTGGGCCGTGGCCAACCAATGGTCTAGCCTGCATCACATACTCAAAAAACAATTTGACCCTCCATCCAATGATCCATTTGATTCGCATGGGTTCCAATGAGTTCCAAAGCTTGGAATTGATGACTCAAGGAGTCCCTGTTCAGTGCATGATTTAGACTGGTGATAGGTGCACCCCCACCACGTAGTTCGCACAGTGAGAACATTGTGAACCGATTCTCACCAGAATATATCCAGGTGTGAGTGTGTATTAGAGTCTAGCTGGTGTACCCCAAGGCACAAGTCCATCCCAACAAAGCATCTGAAGCCTAAATCTAGGTCCAAGTCCAGTCCACTGGAGAGACCATACCTTCAATTACCAGACTGAAGCTCAAGCAAATATTGGCAGAACTCAGCCCATACAGAGCCCTACGCATGCACATAAAATGCTAGCACACATATAGAAAAGATGGTTTTTTCAGGATATTAACTGTAGTGAATTCCAATATTTAGGATCTTAAAGAAACAAACTCAACTCCAACACCCAAACCAACCCGACACGAATAGATATAGCCAAAACGAATGGGTTTTGGAGCTGACCAACATAGCCTACTAATCATTTGGGCATTAACTAAGAATGGAAAACAAACCATTGAAATAGCCTCCTCCACACCATCCTTGTTTCGGCCAGCCACACGACCTCTCAATGATTCTAGTACATCCCTGAGCTTCTTCAAAAGAACATGCTTGTCAAAGGAAACCACCTCTCTAAACTTAGCCTGAAATTTCAAGCAAAAGTTAAAAGAAAATCCCTCGCAATATGTAAACTAGTCTCATAAAACTCACACATGGAAACAAAAGAACAAAAATACACAAATCAGCAAGCACGAACCTCACTAGACAACTTTGCCGCAGCTGTTAATCCATTCTCAAATTTACTGGCAAGATCACGAACTGATAGACGTTTTTGCTGCTCCTGCAACTGGGCAGCTTCCTGTGCAACAACATCCTTGATGGATGGCAACTCTGGTCCCTCCTTCACCTCCAAAATCCTATCATCAGGCCCAATTTTATAAGCCGGGAACCGGTTTGAAACAAAGCTCACATCAGCTGACACTGACTGAATGGCCTCTTTGTAAATTATGTCCACAAAATCACGGGTTACCCTTGTCATTGGACTAAACTAAACTTGTCTTCTCATCACCACCTGGTACAACAAGAACACACCTTTAACATAGGTAAAAACCAAAAAAAAAAAAAAAAAGCAATAACAAAGTTTTAGGCTACAAATATAGGTATGCGAGCAAACATATAAATCAAGAAAGATCAACATTTTCCAACAGTTTAAAGAAACTAAGTTAATGATTTAGTGCTTGAAAAAAATAACAAGTGAAAATTTTCCACAACTTCCCAAAGAATGATGTGTACAACTACCAGGGGACATTTATTCATGTATCAGGCAATAATATAACTTTCGACAGAGTCACAAGTCATCCAAAGTACACAGCTCTATGCATGCCAAATGAACCCTACTGCAGATCAATATAGCCTGATTTTCCAATTGATGAAACGACCTGAACAAGTACTTCCACCCAGGGTCATCCATATCATGGACAAAAATTGGATGGCTAGGATCATTCAATCGATGCAGCTTTTGGGCAATGCTGCACACTTAATAGGGCTCATTTTTTAGTGGTGCCACAACTCAAGCCAAAGTATTGTGGTAGCAAAAAATAAGCACCTTCCACTGTGCCAAGGGCTCTTGTCTAAATGACACATAATTTAACTGTTAGCATATCCATTTTGGCATGCATGTGAGCCAAGTGAATGGAACTTCGTTAACCTATCAAGCTGTTGGTGGTGGAAGCACAAACCGCAGTCTCTCTCATTGATCAAAATAAGATTTTATATTTGCACTATGACCATATCACAATAACGGGCATTTAAATGACCAAGCCAAAGATGGGATATTCAAAACTCTTGAGACTATTAACAGGAAACAAGAGAGTAGAAGAAACTTTCATCACATAAACAAAAATGCAACAATTAAGATACATTACACATAATAAATGCAGTAAGTTCATGGTGGAACCTTATACATTATATTTAAGTCCCCACGTTTTATATTCTTTTGCTCATTTTTCTATGCTTCATTAAAATATAGCAAATGAAAGGGTGGTTTGACATTTCATCCAGCTCTAAGTTGACTTGGTGCCAGTACCAACAGGCACCGACTGGCTTGGACCATCACTAAATAGCACAAGACCGGCACCAACTCACTCAGAGCAGCACTGACCAGTGCGGAATAGTACAGAATGCCATGATTCAAGTACAAATTGAGTCAAACAATAACTCAACCAACAATATAGATAGAAACTCATTTTTTTCATTTTTCATCTAAGCCTGAACTTTGAATTAAAAGGTTCAGGTTCAGGTTCAGGTTCAGGTACCACCATGGTATCCAAACAAATTCCTACACTCATGAATACAGATAATAGAGCCCACAAATACTACTAGTATAGTGGTGAACAGCACAAGATTGATAGTCAATGCTACATTGGATGTATCAGTATGGCGATGAAGTTGGAGTTGGTTAATAATTTAAAACATCCTATCCATTAATCAACTAGTAAGTCAAGATTATGCTAACGAAGATGAAGATATGCTCAAGCCAAATTGCAACTCAATCATCATCATCACCATCAAAGCCTAGTCCCAACTATGTTGAGGTCCGCTACATGAATTATGTTTCTCCATGCCTATCTATACTAAACCAACTCCTCAGAACTTAATTTGGAACTTAAAAATTGGTTGCTCCTACAGGACCAAGCCCGGAACCCTCAGTTAATATCATGATTGTGGTCAGTTATTTTAATGTTACTATGAGTCTTATGCTACCAATAGTTATTGTATATTGGTAAGTTGGTGCTTGGTGTATTCTAAATTATCCTTCTATTAGCCACAGTTAGTGATGAACATTGCATTAGCCTAAAGAGAAAATAAACATCTCTATAATTGATTTCAGATATGATTATGTCATCAAATTTACACATTTTTAGCATTTTTATCATATTTGATTTTTTTAAAGTCTTTAAAATTCTTTGTGATTTTTTAAGACCGGCACGAATACCATACCAAAACTTAAAACCCATTATTAGTATAAAAAAGAAAGGGCATGAACTGTGAATATCAATTTGAGGATTCCAAACCCAATTAATTTTTCACCTACTTTTCATTCTTACTACCTAAGCAAAAAAAACATTACTTCTATTTCTTGGATGAACACAGCTCACCCACAGTATATGGCATATATGGATGTCAATCTAAGTCATTCAATAGTAAGCCCCAATGTGCACGGACCAAAGCGCAAAATTCATCATTGATTAGACGATCTCAACCATTTTATTTTGCATGTTATGCCCATTAATTTTGGATCACTGATTATTTCTTTTAGAACAATCCAATTGACGATCCCTCAGTCTCTAGATGTTGAGGATTGACCTATAACTGTAATCTTCAAACTGCCCCCCACCCCCCACCCCAAATCCTTAGTAGGGCCTGCCATTTCAACACGCCATCATCTCCATCATCATCAACAGAGCAACATTGTGAAACAGAATAAAAACACTCAATAAAAAATACATAAATAAAAATGCCAACAAAAGATTCCTCATATTTGACAGTGCATTCGGATCAAAAAGAAATTTCACTGAACAGGCAACACCAGAGTTCAATCGGATCAACAAAATAAAATAACTAAAAAAAAATACTCACATGTGAACATACAGATAAAAATGCCAAGTCTGTTAGAACAAAAGCTATGGAGCAAATTTCATTTTTTTTTCCAAATTCCAATCCCAACAATTCGCCTCCATTCTGTCCAAAACGCCTAGAAAATAAAGCAACCTGTCATGCTCCCATGTTGCATCTATTCCATCACATCCCATTCAAAACACCTAAAAACTGTTCCTTCCAAAAATTCCCTCAACTCCCAACTCTCTACCTACTTTTCATCCAAAAAAAAAAAAGTTTTTTTTACATATTTGTAAAAGCCATTGTCTCCCAAAATGCTTTCAAATCCCAACTACTCGCCAAAATTTCATCCCAACACAAATCACCTAAAGAAGAAACCACTCTCTCCCAAACTACTCTCAAATTGCAACTATTCATTCGCCAACATCCCCCTCCTAAATGCCTAAACAACAAACAATTCTCTCCCAACCGCTCCAAAAAACTCCAACACTTAACCGCATTTCATCCAACAGCCCCAAACAAGAAACCATCCATCATTCTCTCCCAAAACGCTCTCTCCACACTCAACATCAACAAGAAAAAGAAAAGAGCGCCACCATATCTACGACTTTCTTCCTTCTCTTTCAAGCAGAAAGAAACAGAAAAAAAAAATGCTAATGGCAAGCAGAAGAAGAAGAAGAAGAAAAAGAAGTGGTAATAATTACTTACAAGAAGGATTTGAGGAAGATGATGCGGTTTCTGCAGCTGTTTCTCTCCTTCTTCTCCTTGTTCTGAAGACAGGAGGAGGAGAGGGAGAGAAGAAAAAGGTGGAAGGATGAGATAGAGAGAGAAGAAATGAAGGATTGAATGGCTTTTGCAAAAGGAGAGAGGGGAAAAGCAAAGAGGAAAGAAGAGAAACAGGAAGGTGTGCCTGTGTCTCGGTAGCGAAGCGCACTTTCGAAGCAGCTCATGATTAAAGGCGTCCGCTTTGAACGTCAAATGCAGTGGTGGTGGGACCCACAGTCGGTTTATTTGTCCGCGAAAGCCAAACGGATGGGCTACGGGAGGGGACCCCACCGAGCAAGCCAGAGAGAGCGGAGACTACGTAACAACGTACCCTTTGGTACATAGTAGATTCGGGTGGTAATGGTGGTGGTTGTTGTTGTTCTTGTTCTTGTTCTTGTTGTTGCTGTGACACCCTCATGACCCGTCCCATTTGACATTGACGGAAATCAGAAATGACGCCTCGTTTTTCTTTCTTTCTTTCTTTTTCTGTTTTTAAGGTCGACTGGTCGTTACAACAACACCCTCATGATCCGTCCCATTTGACACTGACGGAAATGAGAAATGACCCCCTTGTTTTCTTTCTATTCTTTTTCTGCTTTTAAGGTCGACTGGTCGAGTAACGATTCTGGCACGAGGAAGGGAGAAGTGGCAGTTGCTATTTTTACTATTGTCATTTGCAAGTGAAAGTTTTTCCGGATTATACAACTTCTTTTTTTTTTTTTTTTTTCATTTCTTTAGTTTTCACATTTATTACAAAAGACTTGAGAGTGAAAGCAATCTATTTGTCCTCGTCATTTTATCACTACGGGATAAGGATGGAGGAATGGCTCACTGACTCCATTGCACAATGAGAGTTTGGCGGATAGCCAATGTATTTAAAGATAGGCATCAACCAATTTTTGTAAAAGGTTCAAGCTTCTAGCCTTCTATTGGAGTCTTACATGGCAACAATGTAGAAATTTGGTCCCTTCTTTAACTTAGGGCAGTTCCACATTTTTTTACGGCAGAAATTGAAAATCTTTGGAATGTTATGTCTTATTTGATTTTCATGCATCTTGGTGGAGCCAATAGCAACGAGCACCCGGAGAGCTGCCAAGTGTTACTTCTTATTTATTATTATATTTATTAAAAAGATGGAAAATAAAAACAACCCATTTGTCTTTCTCGTGATTGTTACTACGAGATAAGGATTGGGGAATGGCTCCATGGCTACAATGTACAGATGAGGGTTTGCCGAATAGACAATGTATTTCAAGATAGGCCTTGACCAACTATTGTAAAAGGTTCAAGCTTCTGCTCTCCTACGAGATCCATACAAGACAGCAGTGTAGAAATTTGATCCTACCTTTAATTTGAGGCAGTTCCATTGTATGAACGGCAGAAATGGGAAATCTTTGC
Source organism: Sextonia rubra (assembly GCA_037013555.1). Classification (NCBI taxonomy): domain Eukaryota; kingdom Viridiplantae; phylum Streptophyta; class Magnoliopsida; order Laurales; family Lauraceae; genus Sextonia; species Sextonia rubra. The sequence goes on from JASUAD010000001.1 coordinate 77,072,363, forward strand.
AATGTTATATATCGGTTGATTTTCATGCTTCCAGTTGGAGCCAATGGTCAACAAGCACCTTGAGGGCCTGGCAAGTGTTATTTCTTATTTATTATTATTATATTAATTTAAAAGATGTACGATAAAAACAACTCATTTGTCCTTGTTATTGTGACTACAAGATAAGGATTGAGGAGTGGCCCAATGGCTCCATTGTACAAATGAGGATTTGCCGAATAGACAATTAATGTATTTAAAGATAGGCCTCGACCAATTGTTGTGAAAGGCCCAAGCTTCTGGTCTCCTACATGATTCTTACATGGCAGCAGTGTAGAAATTTGGTATCACCTCTAATTTGAGGCAGTTCCACTTTATGAACAGTAGAAATAGAAAATCTTTGAAATGTTGTGTATCATTTGATTTTCATGCATCCATGTGGAGCCAAGGGTCGGCAAGCACCTTGAGGGGCCGTCAAGTTTTACCTCTTATTTATCATTATATTTATTAAAAATATGCAAGATAAAAACAACCCATTTTTCTTTATTGTTATTATGACTACGAGATAAGGAGGGATGGCTCAAAGGCTCCATTGTACAAATGAGGGTTTCCATATAGACAATGTATTTAAAGATAGGCCTCGGCCAATTATTGTAAAAGGCTCAGGCTTCTAGTCTCCTACAGGAGTCTTAGATGGCCGCAGTGTAGAAATTTGTTAAGTTTGTTCTCACCTTCAATTTACGGTAGTTTCACTTTATGAACAACAGAAATGAAACATCTTTAAAATATTATGTTTTATTTGATTTTCATGCTTCTGGGTGGAGCCAATACCCTGAGGGCTATCAAGTGGTACTTCTTATTTATTACAATATTTATTAAAAAGGATGAAAGACCAAAAAGACCCACTTGTCCTTGTTGTTATTGGGATTGTATAAGAATGGTGGAATGGCTCAACGACTCCATTGTACAAATGAGGCCGATTTGCCAATTAGCTATTATAATTAAAGATTAGCCTCGACGAAAGCCAATTCCTGTAGAAGGTTCATTGCTTTTGGTTTTTTATGGCCGTCCTACGTGGCAGCCTTGTAGGATTTTTTTTATCTCGCCTTTAATTTAATGTGGTTTTTGCTTGATGAACTACAAAAATTAAAATTTTCTTGAATCTTGGTCCTTCTTATTTTCTTCTTGCATCTACTACTCATGAACAAGTGAGTAACTTTATGGCTGTGAAGTGTAACTTGTTATTTATTATTATATTTATTAAGAAAGACATGAAGGTAATAGCAAATTCATTTCTCTTTGCAGTTGTTGCGTTTATGAGATCAGGCTGGAAGAATGGATCAATGGCTCCAATGGACAAATCGGGGTTTGGCGAGTAGACAGCATAATAGGCTTCAACGAAAGCCAGTGGTACTCGTAGAAGGTTTACCACTTTTGCTCTTCTACAGATGTAGGATTTTCAGTTCCACCATTAATTCATTGTGGTGGACAGTAGAGATCGAAAATCCAACATTGTAATTTTTTAGGACTCCTATTAGTGAAACTTCGACCTAGATTGTTTTTCGTTCATCAAACAATTACCAATATATGATGAAGTGAATATTTTGATAAATGGTCGATCAAGAACTTTGCTTTAAAAGTGGACCAAGCAATGGCCCCACCTCTAATTCTATAGATAATACATTCTAACCTTTTCACAATCACGATGGAAATAGTCTTTATGCTAGCAAAACTCAATTTTATTAAAAGAAATTTATGTTGTGCATCTAGATACACCAATGTATGTATATACACACGCGCAAGTATATAGGGAGACAAACAAGTTGGGTCTTATGGAATAGACTATGTGTGAGGCCCCGAACAAAAAGCTACCCTACAAGACTTTGGACTCATGAGGGTGCATATCAATCACAGGTTCTACCTGACGGATTATGGTCTCAAGGTCCCATATTGACAAAGGAGCGTCTGGATCTCTAGGCCTTTAAATTAAACTACATGTAAACTCAACATGATGCATTTTAAAGCCGTGTAGCACTGAATCCGATAAGAACTATGGAGTTAAGCATGTTTGAATGGGAACAGTACTAGAATGAGTGACTGCTTGGGAAGTCTTCGTGTGCACGTGGCCAAAGTAGACAATACCATGTTGAGTTGTGGGGAGGGGGGGGGGGGGGGGGGTGGTGTTGTGGCACTATGATAGATAGTGTTAAAGCTGAGGAAGCCCGACAACTCTCAATCTCATAAGAACTATAGAGGTAAGTGTGCTCAGGCAAAGAGCAATAAAGGGGGGAGGGTGCTATAATAGTTGGTGTTAGAGCTGAGGAAGCCCGACGGCTCTCAATCCCATAAGAACTATGAAGTTATGTGTGCTTGGGCAAGAGCAATACTAGTATGGGTAACTATTTGGGAAGTCCTTGCACACACATAAATCAAAGCCGACAATATCATATTGAGTTGGATGGGGTTATGATACTATGTTGGCATATAAGTCTATAGATAGAAGTCCAATCATAATCAAACAATTTTTTTTAAAATTAGTCAAGTGATTTTAACTAGCAGTCAAGTTAGCTTGACCCACCAACATAACCCTAAAGGAAAAGAAAGAAGAAGAAAAACAAATAAAAACAATGGAAAGAAAGGGGAGGAGGACAAGAGAGAGAGAGAGAGAGAGAGAGAGAGAGAGAGAGAGAGAGAGAGAGCACATCAATTAGGAACTCAGTAAGTGTAATATTCATCCATGAATTGAATTGAAACACAATGGTGAATATTGCTCAAACAATGTGATATTCGACTAGACTCCCTTTCACATCAATGATGAAGTGGCAATAGTTGGGATGAAGAAATGTGAGCTTTTAGAATGGCTCCTTACCCAAGTGGTAAGGATTAATAGTTCTCACTTATTTGTCCAAGGTTCTAACCCTAGATATATCACATTTTTCATATCTGTGGGCTTCCTTTTTATTGTGTGTGGGCTTTGTTCTCACAAATGTGAGCTTTCTTTTTCCGCATGTGCAGGCTCTATGCTAAGACCTAGCCCTCGTGTCCACTTCACTTAGGCTAGTCAACTCCAAAAGGACTCGTAGCAAACTCAAAAACACTTACAACTTAACTAAAACTCAAGAGCCATCAAGGCTTTGTTTCAAGGATCCTACAAATTACATTATATATACATATAATGGTTATGAAGTGTGCTCGGTGTACAACATCGACAAATGGGGCACGGATGAAGATGAAATGATGATCAAATATGACCCAAACTTGGAAGGTAAATAGGTCCCACTCATATCTTGAGATCCCCCCATCCCAACCCCAGGTGGGCCCCATAGCCAGGTGTGCAGACATTCATAGTGCGCACGTTGTGCACCTCATAAGCCTTGTATATACAAACATGAATACATACATGCATATCTGGTGAGGGATCAAGACTTACATGAAAATTTTTCATATATATATATATATATATAAAGGGACAAAATTACTATATATCCATTCCTCACCTTGTGGTGAGGGACAATTTTATTTTTAAAAAGTATTGATTTATAAAAGGATAAAACCATCATACATCATAACACCTTTTTGACTTTGTTAAGTTTAAAAAAGAAATTGTTACTCACCACAAGGTGAGGGATGAACAGTAATAGGCTTTCCCTGTATAAAGTATGCTCAAATCCAACCAATTGAACATCATCTTATAGATCCCATAACCACTAACTACATTCGTGATTGTCATTTTAAGGAATGTTTTGCACAAAGTGCATACAGCTAGCTATATACTGATTTTGTTCATTAATCGCAACCATCTTATGTAACCGTTCATTTTGCATGCTATTGATTAAATGGTTGTAATCATTAATTAACTTTAATGTGCTGATCATAAGTATTCAAACTGTATTATCCTTATGTGACCTTCAACCTAGGGAGCCTTGGCTCCACAAGAAAGGCTGAACTGCTATTGTGATCATCAGTTAATTTTGAGTTCACAATTTCTCTGTATTTCTACTTGTCCCCATTTTTAGAGCCCTGACCTTTGGACTCGATAAGAAATATGAGAATCGGAAAGGTGGAGCTGACCCAACCCGGATTTTAAGAGTTTGATTTGTCCACTTTAGGCAGGCTCTGATGTTCCTACACGTTAAATATCCGCTTTGTCTCTTTTCTAGTACCCGACGCACATGGAGGTGGGGCCGGCCATACTTTTGGAATTGTGGTAATTATTACTAGCACGGACTAGAACCCTAAGACTGATTTTGTCGAACAATCGCAGCCGTACAATCTACTTTACCATTTTGGTTTGGACCATTGAACTTATTGCCCTTTCGATGACAACCTATGCCAAGGTGATTATTGAATTGCTGGATCTGTAATACAAGCTTCCCGTTAAAAACAAATGATGATAGTAGAAACGTATCTCCCTGCTTCAACAAAATTTAGTTTAGTACATTAGAGTGGACACTTTTTCGCAAAAAAAAAAAAAAGAAGAAGAAATATATATATATATTGAAATCGGCTAAAATTTCTGACTGTTCGTAGAAAAGCTTGACCAATTGGTAGTTGAGATTTTTTTTTTTAATTTACTGTGCAAGAGTAAAAAGTATGTGGAACCAAAATTTTCTATAAGCAAACATGCCGTTAGAGATAGGAATTAGGTTGTGGCCTTGTGGTCCACCAAGTTGATGACCCTTTGTGGGAATGCTGCCTCGTAGAGAAAGATTCCTTTCTAGTTTGGGATGAGGCCAATTGAAACTTTAAAGTCTAAGAATTTTACCATAGAAATTTACGTAGACTTTCCGAAGACAAAAAAGCTTATCAAACTTCAATATCAACTATAATGGCCGTAGGCGGAAGTATCTATGCTTGTTTATATGGGTGGAGCGAAAACGAAAAAAAAAACAGTTATAATATCCCCCTCATACAAGAAAGTTGCAATATCTTCACTTAATAAAAACAACAAAAAGTGGGCTATTTAGGCCTTTTTATTTTAGTACAAAAGTTTAGGAACTTTTTTGGTCTTCACCACATCGAAGGAAAATTTTTCCATAAATCCTCTAAAGTTTAATAGTTTTTTAAGTTTAAGTGTATTTCTTGAATTCAACCTTAAACTGCCCATGGTACACTCAATCCATCTGAAGGGGTGGCGTGAATGGGACCTAGCAATCGAAGTGATACAGAACAATGTGTCCTTGGTCTCCTATTACTGGCCACCCTGTCTGAAAATGAAAATGAAAATGAAAATGCCCAAACCACAATAGTTTCTGAATATAATTAAGCAAAGTTTGTGACATAGGTACACAGCCGCGATTCCAATGGCATATGTACGCTGTATTCCCCTCTGCCGTCTAGGGTTGAGACTCTTGACAGTCAACACTGCCATTCACCAAGTTGAATCTAATTCAAACTGAGATAAGAGAGACCATAAGTGAGTCGAAATGTGGCATGATGAGCCTCAACACAGCCAACAATGAGATGGGACGGAATGGCTTGATATTTATTATTGGTTAGTCAATTATTACTTTAATCAGATGATCTAATGATTTTATGAGTTGAAAGATTTATAGTTCTTAAGAAGAGTTTATGTTTTGTTTCAATCCAATGTATACGATGTGAATAGATCCGATGGGTTCACCGCAGATGCAATGATTTGGATAGTTTTATGGAAGTAATCTCTCCTTATAAACTCCGTATATGGTTTAATCTATGGTTTAACACCACAATGTACTAGGATCTTTTCCGAATTCTTAGGCAAAAGGAGATCACATGCGGACCCCACTAGTGGCATGAAGGGGCACTAGTTCAACCCAATGTTCAGATTGGAGCCAATGCAGGACATACAAAAAACAAAAAAAAAAAAAAAAAAAAAAAAAAAAAAAAAAAAAAAAAAAAAAACCAAAGATAACTTACATCAATTGTCTGTAACTTCCCCTATAGAAAATATCCCAATGACAAATATTGGAACTTATAAAGTTTGCCCTAAGTTTGACATTTTCCTTTCAATCAACCTCCTCATGCTTCTCAAATTTGCCTCTTCCTTGTCCAAATGCCTCTTCCATGCCCATTTTTTTTTTGCTCATCAAAATTTTACTCACATTTTACTTTAGTCTAAAAAACATCTATTAAAGGTCATTTAGTTGTTAAATTAATAATTAAGATAATTTAATGGAGTTGATGTTTTTTACATGACCTATAATATATATATATGGAAAATACTATTATGTATCAATTCCTCACCTTGCAATACCTTTGAAACATAAAAGTGTCCCTCATCATAGTAAGAGAGATATATGCAAAGTAATTTTGTCATCTATATATATATAACTTTTAATTTTACCCAACCAGCACTAGTAGTAGGGATGCAACTAAAAGGTCCCCGCAAGATGGACTGCATAAGCACAGCAAGTGGTCGTCTCAAAGGTAAAATTTTTTCTATTTATATAAGAATTGTTACCCTTTTCTAATAATTATGAGTTATCATTGCTTTGCTATTATAACAAGCCATTATGACAACCACTATTAACGAGTCAATAAGAGCCTTTGTCAATTTTCTTACATGGAGAGAATATTCCGTCACTCTGCTCCTATTGTCAATTTTATCACATGGAGAGAATATTCCGTCACTCCAGTCCTATGTCAAAACCATTTATCCAGACTGTTGATCTGTTCCGTCCATCCTCAGTTGAGCCATAACTATGTCAGACCGATGGAGTGTACTTGAAGTTTCGGTCTGGGTCTTGAAATGAGGGTACATATTCAACGGTATTAAATTGGCTCTGGTTATAGATTTATAGTTAAGCTAGACCCGACCCGACCCATTTATGCTCTTAGAAACCCATCAATAATTAATTGGTTAGAGTTCCATCGTCACTGCAACTTTATGGTCACGGCCTTGGCCCATTTGCAGGCCATGTGCATGCTTCTGAAGTCCTGTATAAAAAAAAAGTAGTAGTAGTTTGATACCAGCTTTTCTTTGATAAAATACTACTCCAAACCAGAATGCGTCTTTAATAGAACCATGGTTAGTTAAGACTTGTGACATTGATGGCAAAAGCATTATTACAGATTTTCTGGGTAGTTTGTCCCTAAAGCAACACTGATCTTTTCTCCATGGCGTATTGAGTTAATCATAAGTTGGTCTCCTTCAAAGCAGAAGGTTGTGACAACTCATGTGTACGGTTCAACTCATTCTTTCCAAATTGTGGGCTCTACACCCTAAAATGGGGTGATCCTCACCCTTGGATGTTGCTTGTCTGATTCACCCAGTTGTTCGCTTGAGATGTACTCCATGCCCCTGCTTTAAACATTCTAAGTTGTTCTTTGTATATTCCATGTGTTTGGTGATTCGGTTGCCTAATTTTGCTTTATTGTAGACTGACATAGGATTCTATCTCTGAAAGTCTGACTCCTGGGCGCTTGTATTCTTAAGCAGTTAAACTAAATTAAATCATGATTATAAGAAACGGATGTTTCATAGACAAGGAGAATGATCTCTGAAATATGAGGTCTTCATCCCTTTAAAAGGAATTGAATAATTAAGATATATATGGGGTTGCAATTAGATATAGCCAAAGCATATGACCGGACGGAGTGGGATTTCATTGTGAAAACCCTAGAGGTCTCCGGCTTCAATGAGAACTTCATCAATGTAATTTAAGAATGTATCTTATCTCTTCTGTCTCTTTCTCAATTCTTCTCGATGGATCCTGAAAGTTTGTTCCAATTGAGATTTTTCGGTGGTAGTTATATGCAGTGGAAGAATAAAAGAACTAGGAAATCAAATCAATCAACCGCACAAGCAAGAAGACATGTGATTTTTAACGTGAAAAATCCTACGAGTGAAAAAACCATAAGTCTTTTGTAGATTAGCAAAAATCAAGCACTAATAACAAACAGTTACAAGATATATTGATAACCCTTATCTAGTTTTTCCAATCTAAGGATTAAAGTTCTTCTTGCACAACTCCCTGTTGTAACAACTTTCCGTCGCCGTTTACTGCTCTCCGCACTTGATTTGATCACCTTAAAAATGTAAGGTACCACAATCTTCTACAAAAGAAGATAATCTTCTACAAGAGAGTAAAAGCTATATTCTCTAGTACCGAGACTCAACAAAGTCTCTCTAATGGATGCTTTTGAGAAGTAATGATCTCTTAATTAGGTTTTCTATCTTCAGAATAATGAGAGAGGCTTAGGGTTGAGAGAAATACCTTTTAAATAACCTACGTGCCTTAAAGTTAGACTCCATATAGAATAGAAACTAGTAGTTTGGCACAAACAAGAAATAATTCTGTATCAGGAAAGTGAGTTTCTGCTCGTTATCCGCTCGAGTGCCTTGAATAAAACATTTAGGTATTTGTAATGCAGCGCAATTCTTGTTAGGCCGGCTTGAGCGCTTATAGTTTTAGTTTGAGCTTGTAAATTTGTGCCCATCGGCTCGAGTGCGTGTAAGCATCTGCTCAAGTGCTTTCAGAAAACTTGAATCTTCACTTCAACTCTTATGGCGACGAACCAAAATCTATTATAAAAGAAATATAAACTTACAGTTCAATGGACTTAGAGTTTTGTCCAATCTATGAATTAGGCAACATATAAAAATCCTAACAATCTTTTTCTTTGGCAATTATGGACAAAACTTCCTAGATATACAATTCATCAACCCAAGATAAAAACATAAAATACATTGAATTCTTCAAAACATGTAGAATTAATGTACCCTTAGAACTTGTCTATAAAAATTTATATCTTTAGCATACACCTGCCGTTGGCCCATAAAAAATCATAAATTCCTCTTGTAGTACTCACTCAACTCAAAGCTCCTATAAATCCTAAATCTTAGGAATTTGGGATAAGATGCTATGAGATTCCCACAGAATGCTCCAGACATGATGCATGCAGACCAATTCAAATTTCAAGGCAATTGGATGGAGAATGATTAGTTGACTAGAATGTTTCTATTCTCGGTGGTCACAAAAGTCAGCTCAGTGGGCATTGGATGGTCCAAAAATGTTTCTTAATAAAGCCCTTATCTAGTAAAATTCTCCTTAAGTCTTTTAATTATGTTCAAGGATGGTCTTTTCAAGTTTCAAGATGATTGGGCTCAAGCCCAAATCTACTATTCTTCATGGATTTGCTCATGAAGGTGGAAATAATGAATTGACCAATTCATGGAAGCCAAAATAAGATGTAGTCCCTATAGCGCTCCTAGAGTAATGTCAAGAATTATCTCTCCAAGTTTTGCGAAGATCGAAGATCATTTGGGTAAAAAAATCCTTCAAAACTTGTTGTACTCGGTCTCAACAAATACAGGGTCCCAAGATCAAGTGGTCTAAGACCCCTATGACGCAATTTCAATGGGTTCAAATAGTTTCTTTGCTTTAATTCGAATTATAACTTCCCAAAACAATTGAATTGCTTCGAGCATCATTAAAAGGGTCTTCCACCCTCTTTGCAAGGCATCGACCATCCATCCCTCCTTCAATCACTCCGCAAGCATCCCTCTCTAAAAAAAAACTCAATTATTTAAGTATCTGTAGACTTCTAGACTTTTCTAGTCTTCCTCCCTTCACCAATTCAAGGTGAGAAATGGTTTTGAAGAGGAAAAAGTATCTCTCAAACCAGTGAAACTTCAATTTCAGCAATGGTGTAACAAAGGACTTCAAATGATGACTTGTAGTATTCTTTGATCTTCCTACTTAGGATATGTAGGCCACTTTAAAGGTTATGCAAAAATTATTCCATTTTCGTCCTTGAAATACATAAGATCAGAATGGCAAAACCTTAGCCCTTTAGTTAAGACAACCAATAATAAACCCCACTTTTTGGACTTGCACAAAAACAATCTATAAATCAAGCGGTGATCATCAAAGGACTACAATGATTCAAATCCAATCTCTAAACACCAAAACATGGTTCAGAGGTCTCAACAGGGTAGAAGCTGGAGTTGTAGTACATTACAAAAGGTTTTGGAAGAAGACAGAAATGAAAAAGTGGAAGAGAGAGTTGCAGGTTTCCAAGACCGAGCTCGGTCTTGGGTCTATTAATTCCTAAATTCTACAATTTTGTTTCTTTTCATGTAACTTTTCTTATTATCTTCCATTTTGATCATATCTGAGACTAGAGGGAGGAGTTGTCTGTTGTGAAATTCGTAAACTGCTGCATCCCTAAGGTCTGAGCGAATGAACCCATGTAAAATTAAAGGGAATTTGAATGAATATTAGTAATTCCTTCCCATTTTTTGTTTATTAAAATTTATGAGGTTGAATGCAAGGTTCCTTACAAATTTTCTACAAACAAAAAATTGGCATTGCCTGTGGGAAAGATAAGGTTATAATTTTTGGTCAGAAATGGGTTTTACAAGTTACATAGAAGATGCAAAACATAAGGAGGAATAGACAGTAAGCAATGATCGATCAGATCTGCAGTGATCGGATATAGATTGTTTTGGCTATCTTCTTATTCAATTGATAATCATTTCAAGTTCATTGACAAAAAATGTCTGACAACTCCACATGGGAATCTTTGAAACAAAGAATGAAGAAAGAGACTCAGAGAGCAAAATGGCGTAGTAGTAAGCCAAGACCGACTTGAATCAATCACAGCCCTACAAAGGACTATAAAGCCCAAGACTGATCAAGTTCGATCTTGGCATTTAAGGCCAAGTAGATGCCCAAGACCGACCAGAATTAGTCTTGGCACTACTAAAATGTAATGGTCTGTTCTCTTGTAACTGTAATGTATGGGTTTGACGCAAGATCGATCATGCTTGGTCTTAGCTCAGTTGCAACATATAATGGTCCATCTTGGGATGGAAAAACTTGCAGATTTAAGCATATTACTTCTTCATTCATCAAGAAAAGATCTAAAGTTATTATGGGATATGCTTAAATGGGGATAAAACTTGTTCTGAAATCAATGTAGATGGAAAGATATTGCATTGCAAAATGTATGAAATGAAAACTGTACCTTTGAACAATATAGAAAGAGTATAGGTCTCATTATATAGAAGCTGTTTTGATCTGACAACAAAGTTATCCATCGTCTATAAGACTTAAAACAAATGTAAATTTTAATGTTAGTCTTGGAACAACAATATTTGCAAATATGCATTACTTGGAGTCCTCCGCTGACAGATCTTGTGGATCAATGTGGTAATGGTGTAGGCTAGACCAAAACACTTCTTACCCTCTGTTTAGATCCAAAACTTGCAATTGCCTTTTAGTTTGATCATTTGGCCATATCATGCTGCCAAAATCTTGATAACTCAAGGGCCAGTCAGCATAGTATATGGAGATTGAGTTTATGCCTATTTCCAACTATTTCAGTCCACTATATCAAGGGACTGTCACAACCTGAGCCCAAGAAATTGGGGATTAGGAGAAAACCTAATCAGTGACACACGTACTCCTGTATATGTACCCCTAAACCTGGTCTAAGTATATATATACAAGGGAACTATCACACGTGCAATCCTTGTATGTGGACGCTGTAGACAATATCAGTGCACAAAAGAACATAAAAAGATACAATAAATATAATCATTAGGGAAAATAGACGTCACAAGAAATACATGAGAGAATATTCAATGAATACATATACAATAGATGAAACCCTAGCATGCAGTAAATGAGAATGTGAGGAAATGCAAGGCACTCTCTGGGGCAGATCAATCACACCCACTCCCCGTCCCACTGGGGTCTCTATAATCTCCTTCGAAGTCAGGTTGATCTTCGAGGGATCGAAAATTGATTCTGATCCTGGAACACGGAGAATAACGAGTGAGTACGACGACTCAGCAAAGTATAAACAACATAAAGGTAACACGTGTTGTGTCTAAAAGAATTAGTAACAGGTAATCATATAAGATGTTAATTCCGTATACTAGGCAAATCATGCAATGAATAAAGCATGCCACATGAATTAAGAACATAAATACTGTACTAGGTGACTACTACATACGCCATATTCTCCTTATCAGGAGCAGTCAGTAGTGAGATTACCATCAGCCAAATGGGTTTTGGTTTCCTGAGGTCCGGAATCCCCAAGAAAGGAGCACTCTGTAGAGGCAACATACAGGCTATGCCAAAGTCAACCCCGTCGGGTATCCTGAGGCTGAGGCTTAGTAGAGCCAGACAGACAAGGTCAGTCATATCGATAGATGCACATCAATCAATGTCAGTCAGTCGATCAAGCAGTGCTGTTTAGTACAGTACTTGTTATGTCACCATCAAGCAATGCAGTACGTGCATCACGCTTAATCCATACCGTTATAAGTAAACAATTACAAGTCGAACGAGAAACAAGACAAAGAGCATGGAAGCCAATAATCGAATCAATATCTATGTAATTCAACGGGTAGACAGCTAAGGCATTGTTTGTGTCAAATCTATGTCAAGATTAAGATATCTAAAGTGCCCTAAAACATGTCAAGGCTTATCAACTCACATTAATCAAACGGGTAGTAGTGAACATGGAAGTCAGCTGTTTCCACTCGGGATTAACCGTGGATAGAGCCCTCAAGGATTATCCAATCGTTGCCCCAGCACAGAACGCGTACCATGTGAATAGGAGGTCAAGACCAAAGTCAATATGCAATGCAAATCAGATTAGTTTGCAGGAGTCACGATCTTTTACTAGCCAACCCTAATTTCATTATCCATTGTTACTAACCGTGCATGATGATATAGTTTTAAGTTATCCGATACTCAGTTGTTCTTCCTTTGGTGCCTCATTGTATTAGCAAGAGTATTGGAGTTCCTTAAACCAACACCTATGAGGAGGTGCTTAACAAATGGATAACATTCATGAATATATCTCAACCCTCAAGACCATTCATGATATTCATAAGTTCAGTCATTAGTGTAGTTCATCTATAGGTCTCCAAGGAGTATAGAACAGGTCAGGAAGTTATGTACATTTAATTTCATACAAGTCTATAGGTGATTTACCCGACCGATCGGGTAAGTGTCCAACCGGTCGGACCCCATCTAGAACCAAAATCTGACCGATCGGGGTTCAGGACCGATCGGTCGGCCCTGAAACTCCCTGATATGCACAGAGTCGATTCATAACGGACTCAAGGGCTAAGGTAAAGGTAAGAAATCTAAGTCTTAAAGGCCTGCTAAGTCTGATATGGTCTTTGACACACCCTTATGAGGTCTTTGCTCGATCTTCCGGCTTTACCGTATTAAATCCTAAAGTGTAACTATGTAAGGTCTAAGAGGAAATCACGGTGCTCCTATAACAAATCCGTAGGGATTCCCAGTCCATTATGTAGCTTAACAATTAGGCCACTAGTAGGTTTAGGAGAGGCCTCTGGTTAGACTTGAAACCATTTATATAAAGAACCTACATTACCGAGATGTGCACGACCTGACCGATCGGGTACAGGTTTGATCGATTGGACATGCTCCCAGAGCCTCAATTCAACCGGTCGGACTATCAAGACCGATCAGTCAGCCCTGATATGCCCGGCCACGAACAGAACTAGTTACCCATGTTCTAAAGCTTACAAAACCTTCTATTTCTTTTCCTAACAATGAAAGAAGAACCAAGATGGCTGTAGAACATGCATAGACTAAGATATTTGAAATCATAATTATCACAAGTTACCAACATGTATTCAACCAATCGTTGTTTATACTTGCCTTAACTGACGACAAATTAAGTTTCACTCGTTTCTAGACTCAAATTGAGGAAACTTGGCGCGAGAAATCGGAGCTTGCACCAGCCACGAGATGAAGATGGAAGAAGAACGAGAGAGGGCAACGAAGAGGGAAAATGGACGGAGGAAGAAGAAGAGGATAAGAACGAAAGAGGCAATGGCTGTATATATATATATATTTTAGCCATTTGCAACCAGGTCCAAAAGTTATACAAATTACAATTTGAGTCAAATGAGTACTTAAACATTTCAAATGACTCCAGATGATTCCGAGTCAGTTACAGAAAGTAACAAGCATTGCGAAAAACACATGATGACATCAAGATGACGCCGAAATGACAAACTCAATTAAAATAAAAAATTACAAAAAAGGGCCCGAAGCTACCTAATTTAAGTAAAACTCAACCCAACTACCTAACCAAGACTCCAAACCCAACCCAACAAGAATAAAACATATTGACCCAAGAAAATTCTCCAGCCATACGCTAACAACAAGAGTAATTAAATACTAAACTGGCTATATGTTATAGGGACCTTGTTGGTTAGGAAGGCATTTTGAATACCATTTAGGCTAGTCTATAGAGGAGGGTGGCCATTTTGGTTATAACATTGATATTATTATGTTGATTTGTTTTGCAGAAATCATGGGCTCACTAATAATTATTTTTGATAACGCCAAGGAGAGGCTCTTCAAAATTTCTATGACCTAGACTGGTTCATCTACAAGTACACCAAAACGGGCTAAGACTCAATGCGTTGTTTCTTTAAGAAGGATCTCAGTCTTCTAGAGGTTCTCCACTCTAGACATTTTGGTGGCTACCCCTCTCCCTAACAAGGCAAGAGTTGATCCAAGCCGGGTTAACAATGCTGAAAAACCCAAGTCTTGGGTTTCAAAATATACTTTGAATCCTTTCGGAGTTTTCAACAAAGTTTAACATGGACCTAGTAACAGCATAGGTTCCAACCTCTGCATCACTAAGCCTCATCAGGGGCAAAGAAAGTCCAACAAGTGGGACAAAGCCTTGGTGACCGGTCCACCATTGTAAAAAACACAATACACAATAACTTCAAAAGTCCAAAAACCTCAGGTTGACAGATAGGTTCATGAAGCAATCCAAGATCTTTGCCAATTCTTGAAGGAGAAGGAGACTCATGAACAAGTTTCTATTCTAGGGTCATTACGTAGTCACCAAAGCCACTCAAAAAAAAAAAAAAAAGGCAAATGGTAAATCTATGGCTTCTCTTAAAGATAATGACTTCTATCTCTTACTTAAAAGGAGGGACAAAGATTCGGGAAGAGACATTTGCCCTAAGTCATTGTAGCACCTACTCCACCACCTTCTCCTTAAAGGCTAGTACATGCAGTACCCCAAAAGTAGGCTACCTCGCTTATCATCAACAATGTTGCTGACTTGGTTCATTTCAAAGAACAACTCTATTAAAAGAAAAGATAGTTGAAAAAAAATGCTCCGCAAGAAGAAAGAGCAAATGAAACAAAACTAAAAGGGAAAGGTGGGTGTTTTCTCACTTCCTGCCTTTGATTTAATTGATGTAGATGGCACCATTGGTCCTTCTAAACCAATGATAGATAGATTCCATGACCAAACCCTCGCGACTAGGCTTGCCAATCAAATCTGTAGAAAAGCCTTGGTTCGTCATAAAAAAAAACATGCTCAATGCAAGATCATTCAAAAGTGGGTGGTCAAATAAGATGATCCTAACTTAGCTCCGGCTCGCATGGTTGAACCTTGATCAACCTATAGGGTTACTCGACGCATGGTTAGGATACAGTCATAGGGATCTGATTCAAGTAAAACATTGGAGGGACATGTCGAGACAAATAATGACAATGAACCCCTCACAATATTAAATACAAAAGATAATTTGACCACTCCCCAAACACTTTCATCTTCTTATCCTCATCAGTACACTGGATTTATGGGCTAGGGTAGTGGCACTAACCAGCATAGAACTAATGATTCTCGTGATGAAAATGAAGAAAGGCATGGGGATAAAGGTGAAAACAATGATGAAGAAATTATCAGTGAAACTGTAAAATAGTATGGGGGCAAAGATTGACAAGATCAATGCACAATTGCAGTTAATCATGGAGAAGATAGGGGTCCACAACATCCTCCCAACAAACCTCTTTATGCATATATGAAGGAATATGCAATGATCAGGTTGAATGTTGGGAAGATTGATTTGCTCATGGGTTAGTTCAAGTCAATGATAGATGAAATGACTAGTTTCGGTACCTTTGGGGATCATTCATCTAACTTGGGCTGCATGCAGATCCCAACAAGCCTGTGACTTTCAAAGAAGTTGTAGAAATAATTACCAAGGCAAAAGAGGATGACAAAATAAAAAAATGGAATTACACCCAAATATCCTCTAGAATTTGATTGAGTGCCTTTTCCTCCTAACTATAGGTTGCCTACATTCCGCTCATGCTTTAGATCAGCTTATTAACACATCTTGCACTTTAAATCATTGCTTGGAAGCTTGCCTGATCTTGACGCCGTAAAAGTCAAATTTTTTATAGGTGTAAGGTCCTGATCCCAACTAACCTCGATTTATATTAATTAATCTTATTTTACATTAATTAATATGCGTTTAGACTAATTTAACTCAAACCCTTTGGGCTTGGGTCATGGATAGGTCGTTAGGTCGGGTTCGAACCTTACCTAAGTAGTTGAGGGCCCTTTTGTAATTTGTTCATGCATCATATTGACAACTCATTAGTTGCATCTTGTGTAATTTTTTGTGTAGATCATCTTTTATGTTGGGCTCGACTTGATCCGAACTCATCTTGGCTCAATAGAGGTCCATTTGACCTAAACTGTAATTTTCTACAAATGATGGGCTTGCGTGTAAATTGCAGAATAAATTAATTGAAAAAGAAGAACCCAACGTCTCTCTCCTCATTCTTCCTCTGTGTTTTCGTTGGAACCATTGCTCATCTCCACTCTTCTTCACCTCCATTTACTTTTGAAGCTGCAAACAAGGATTTAAAGCCTTGCATGTATTAGTAAGAGCCTATAATCTTCATCTTCTTCTTTCCTTGTGCATATCTCTCCTTGGAGGCACTTTTTTCTTCAAGTTAGAACTCCTTAAGGTGAAAACTCAACCTCTATTTCAAATCTTTGGGTTTAATAGACTCAAGGAAACTCAATCATGCAACATGCATGCATTCTATATTAGATTTGCCCTTTGTATGTCTTTCATACAAAGAACCCATTCTTTTGTTGAGGCTTTCCTATCCACACACTAAGGGAAGAGTTAGTAAGGTTAAGCGCTATGAAAAAGGCAAGTATTAGAGTACATATGATGTTGCATGTGTGGTTACAATCTAGATTCCTGGATGATCACTTTACTTTTCAAGTTACAGCTCTTTCCTCTTGATTTAAGTATATATATATATATATGTTGGATTGAATGAATTAGAGTGTGAATATGAAATGGGAGTGTTATGTGAACACTGAATGACTCTTAAGGACATTTTGAAGCTATAAGAAGCTCCTTGTAACACCCGTGCATTTAAAGCTCTGTGTTGAGTTTGAGCTTCAGAATCACGTTCAGAATTTCTGAAGCTTATGGTGAAGCTACGGCTAAGCATAAATGTGTATGGCTCAAAGTCCCAAGAGTACCAAAACCTAAATTTGTACTACGGCCAACCCTCGGCTAAGCCGTGGAATGAACTACGACAAAGCCGTAGTTATCTCGTGACTTAGCCGTAAGCCATTTTACGGCGAGTTTTCTGGAGAGCCTAAAATCCAACCTTCTTTCTACAGCTTACCCACGGCTAAGCCATGAATTGTACTACGGCTGAGTCATATCCTAGCCGTATCCCAGCCGTAGGCTTAGCACGGCCAAGCTGTAGGCTAATATACGGTTAAACCGTAAATGCGCAGGAATTTGAGGGAAAAACTAGGCCACTCGGCTAAGACATAACAGATGCACAGCTAAGCCGTAAAAATACTAGGAACTTAGGATATTAGGGAATTCAAATGACCTTGTAGGGCTTTAGATATGGCACCTTTTTCTACAATTAAATTAGCCTAATGGTGATCAAATGGTAAGAAAGACAAGTGTAGAGCTGTTACTTATCCCCTTCGATGGTCTGGATGAATTCCCGATGTCACGTCATGGATGTTGGCGTATAAAGAGGTGTCCTTGCATATACAAATTAATGTTAAGATTGGTAACACAGTGACACCGTACGTTTTATGAACACATCGTGTTGAATGCTCTCAGGATTATGGATTATCTAGTATAGGGTTGGCTAGTAATTTCCTTGATACCTTCTCGATTTAAATGCATTCATATTATACGAAACCTTGCTTTCAACATGACCTAGTCATGTACCTATTCTTCCTGGCACACCTTGAGATAAATCGAGCCGGAGCTTCTACTGAGTGCGTGCTTGTTAGCCAAAATGGATGTAGCCAAGATTGAGAGGGTTCGAGCTCTCTAACTCGTTTAAGTATATAATGTTTAATTATCAGTTACCTTGTTAATTCAGATTTTTATAATTGAATATGATCTCAAAATTGAACTCCCTTATGTACGATATGAAGTTTGACTGAATGTATGAAATATGTGAACTTGAGTTAGTCTTGATACTGTCACGCCCCACCCTACACACATGCATGATATTGTCTGCTTTGGCTTATGGACCTCATAGTTTTGCTTCTGGTGGGCCTTAACCCATCAAAAGGCCTCATGCAAGGTAAGGGTGCAAGCCCTATATATAATCCCAATCACTTTTTCCCTCTATAGTCGATGTGGGACTTCAGGATATCACAATCCACCCCCCTTAGGGCTGCACGTCCCCGTGTAGTAGCCTGACAGTCCATGTAGCCTGCCAGCCCTCTTGGCCCGCTCACATATGAACCCGCCCACTTGCACTAGACCACGGTAAGGACCCATACTTGAACTAGTCGAGAGTCGGCTCTAATACCACTTGTAATGCCCCACCCTTCATACATGCATGATATTGTCCGCTTTAGCCCATGGGCCTCACAGTTTTATTTCTGGTGGGCCTCAACCCACCAAAAGGCCTCATGCAAGGTAAGGGTGCAAGCTCTATATATAATCCCAATCACTTTTCCTCTCTATAGTCGATGTGAGACTATAGGCATACATTAACCGATGGCTATTCTAGGCTATAAGGTGTGAACAACCCCAACCAGAAAAGATGTGGGTTCATATATGTTGGAAAGGATTGTTTCTTCACTTCTGCAGAATGATTGTAAGAATGCGGTTTCAAACAATGGATGAGATGTCCAGGTATGTTTTTCGTCTTAAAGCTTCTCGTCAACATCCATCCATAAGGCTAAGACATTCAGAATATTTTTATCTGGAACATGTAGTCTCTATAATCAGTGTCCAGTTGTACTTTATGCCTCAACACTTCATCTTGAAAAGGTTTGGCATGATCAACACCTCTGTCCCAAATATCCTTTTCTTCAAGCTTGTTGAAGAGGATCACAAAAGCATCGCGAGGGCTACTCAAATCTGTTCTAGTACCAGAAGATTTTAATATATTAGCTAATGCCTTAGCACCCTGGATCTTGTTGGGGGTGAGATCTCCCTGAAAGAGTGTGGCCAAGATGCTACGAATCCTTATATTCATGGTAAAGTTTATGGCATATTGGGGCTTTAGGGCATCGCCAAACAAACTAGGCTCTTTAGGGACAAAAAGATTTGATTCTCGCTCTTACGAATTTGACAAAGTCTGAGAGCCTGAGTGGTCATCTCCTTCTTTTTCAACATTTGTACCCTCATCCCCATAACCCTTTTCGCGGACAGAAGGCGAGTCATAGGACCCTTGCAAAGAAAAAATGGCGGAAGGATCCCTATTTGTATGTGGTGTTACCGTAACGTTCAATAATGCTTTCCAGGGTCCTTTACCTTCAGCAGTAGAAGCTTCATTTGATATCTTTTGCATAGCTCAGTCTTCAATAACTTTTTTAAGTGATGATTGATCACCCCTAAAATGAACTCTTGAAGGTGTCATGGCTTTAGGTGGTGTGAAGCTTCCAGTAATTGGAGGCAGGTCACTAGCAACTGGTGTTGTAGGAGTATCATCTTCCATAGGATTTGCAGCCTCATCTTTAAGAACCAACTTCCTTTGAGCAGGAGGGCTAGTCTTTGATATGATCGGCTCTGTCACGACAACCTCCTTAGCTGGGACCATTTTAATATTAGCTGCCCTTTTTATTGCACTAACAGGTTCGATGCTTGGTTCGATCTGAACATCTAAAGCTTCATCGGCCCTTGGTACAGCATCGGTTCTTAGCATATCAATGACCGTGAAGGGTTGACTCGCATGAGATTTTGAGTCCAAATCCAAATTCACTAGCGGAACCACACTTGGTACAAATGCATGTTTGACGCTAATAGGTGGTATAATGAGTGCCAATGATAAGTCTAGATCATTAATGACACTTTTAGTTGGTGAGTCTAAGGAAGAGAAGTCTTCCATGAGCCTTCGCAAATCGCTTTTTAGAGTGTTGGTCATAGATGCCTTGAGGTATCCGCTATGGATAGAAATGTCGTCTAAATTAATCGGAGCTTTGAGACCCCTTCTCTCTTTGCTGGCTCTTCAATTGGTGACCCAAAAGGTTTTCTCATGGAAGTGGGAGCTATAATAAGAGCACTCCCTTCCACTCGGGCACCTAAGAAGAAATGAATGAGATCAAATTACAATGTTGGAACCAAATTTTCCATTTCCAAATAGTCAAGTCAAAATTTACCTTCAGAAGTTGGATCTTTTAGAATTCCTTCGATGGTATTAGGGATTTCTCCCTCTTCCATTGATACTTCAACAGTTGGTCCCTCAAAGATTTTAAGAGGAATCTCTTGATGTTCGGTCTGAGGGGTAATGTCTTTTTCAGAAGTAGTAGTGGCATTAGTCTGAGCTCCACTGCTACTCATTTGCTTCGAAATTGGCTCCATGGGTACATTGCTACCAGTTATTTTATCAATAGCAGCAGTAACACCCACATTATCGCTAGATTTCTCCACAGCAACTGACTCTGCTGGCATATCCGCTACAGTTCTTCTCCGAGACTCGGGCGTTATTGCCTGGTCAAACATGTCTTTTTCAAAATCGAACTTGATGTTAATGTCACTATAAGTTTGTTCCTTGGTGGTGGGAGTATGAAAGCCGCTATCTCTGTCATTGCCTTCATCTGAGGCATAGTCTTTAACGATCTCAGCCACCTTTTGTGCGATTCCTCCAGCGGTTGAAGTTTGAACTGATAAGGTTACAAGCAAAAAAATAGACATCAAAACAAGAGCAAAAGAAAATCAAATAATAGTGTCATATAAAGAAATAAAGAAGTTTTACTAGCTTTTAGCCTTTGGAAACGACAAGTTCCAGGGCTTTCAGCCTTTCTCGTCTTTGAAGGAGCTCCTTTGCTGATAGGGGATTTAGTTACATGTTTTGAGTGTATAGCTCAAAGCTTTTTATGTAGAACTAGACCCGCTGGAGGTTTTGTTGGCACTATAACCGGTGGCCTTAATTCGGTAGTTGCTTTGGTTTATTGAGTTACCTTTGCTGGACTAGGACCAATTTGTGCCTCTATTGTTAATGAAGCAACAGTAGTAGTCTTTGGCAAACTTTGGCAGGCAAAGTCTGCTTTGGTGGCCGCACACATAATGGCCTGCTCTTTTTCAAATTTCTTTGTTTGATCGCCAACCGAAACTTTGGTTCTAGCAGCTCTAGTAGCTCGCCCAGCTTCAATTAGACTCTCCCTCTTCCGCAGGTCCTCATTCATAGCCCCTTGCATCCTTACTGCAGTCACATTAGGAAGAGGCAAATATCTCTCATCTTTTTCACCTCTTAAAGAGCGGTGAGCTTTGCAGACATCACACCAGCCCATTAGGACAATTCACCATTTATGTCCATCGTATAACTAATTCTCAAAGTTGATCAGGATGAAACAATCTTTTTCCACCTTCTCTCTTTTTTGGAAAGCAGCTAAAGTGCACCACTTGACGTGGGGATTGCTTGTTATGTTTCTACAATGGCAATGGTACTTTTTTCATACCCTTGTGTGAAGCCACTCGTGTATCCAGGATTTGGGACATGAGGGTAGCCAAAATGAGCCCCCAGTGTCAAGCACTTTATAGAATTCCCAAGCATTTTGAGCATCTTGCAAAGAATCAAGAGTGCCTCTAATTCGGCCAGGTGCTCCCACAATGGCTTGATGAAAGTCAAATTATTTGCCAAATCTGGCCGGTATATATGGTTGGATGTTGATATATCAATTCTTCTTATATACGAAGTCTACGGGTATCAAGCTTAAGAAGCAACTCTTCTCTTCATCGGATAAGCCAACATCTCGACCACCCTCTCCAACTTTGTCAATCGGTGTTTCTATGGCATTTCTCATGTGACTTGGAACTTCAATATTGGGCACAGTGTTGCGAGAAGTGACTTACTTATTAAAATTACACAAATGTTAACGTAATTCAGTCATAGAATAGGTATTGATCAGACAGCTGTCGCCTACCACACCCTCCATGTAGATGCTCCCTGGTGCACCACTGTGTGTATGAAGCCCATTGCATTGGTATGTGAACCAGGTGTACAATAAATGCTCAGCATAATACCGGTTGAAGGATTTCCCCTCTCTGACGGTGAAACCAGATAGTTTCAATTCGGTTAGCATATATGTTATGAAGGTAGGGCCTAGTGCAAGAATGTGTCCAAATGCCATTATGATTGCTGGTTATATGTAGCCAGGCCTAAGTCACCCCCAGAACTCAAAAAAAAATATCTGAGAACCATGGCGCTAAAAATGTAGTAAGCCAACACTTCTTCTTCAAATTTGGATACTTGGCAAAAATACATGGTAGGAAGTTTGAATCCTCACAATAGATAATTGTTGGCTCCTTCTTGAGGTTTTTACTAGGGATTATCTCTTTCCACTTAAAATAACTGCCCTCATTTATGAAGAAAGGGCTGATGATACTCTTCACTTCACCCTACTCATTCATTAGACAACTTTACCTCGACATTTGCTGGTCATTTGGATTGAATCTTCACAAGCAAAAAGGAGATAATATGTAGCTCGAAATTCATCATCCATGGTGGCCAACTCTTCATTGGGTTGAATGGTTTCATTATAGACTTCATCGTATGGTGATAAACCAAATATTTTTTTCACTTCCCATAAAGAAAATCCTAACTCCATTTCAGAGTAATGAAGGTACCGGTTCCTGGGCAGAACAATTCCAGAATAGCCCTGTATATGTTCTTGTTCTCGCAAGGGACTTTCTGTGTGGTGGCATTCATAGCGTTGAAGTTATCGATTGCTTTTAAATCCTCTTCATAATAGTGCTTGATCAGAGTCACCCAACCTTGCCCGTCTCTCATGCAGTTAAACCATCCACGACACTAGTGTCTTTTGCCAAGCTAGGCACTCCTATCTTCAGTGTGGATACCAAGCCTGATTGTCCTCAATTGCGAAATCATGGTATACACTGCAAGGTTTAGGGTACATGGTTCTATCGCCTCTATCTCCGACCTTGGGACCTCCGTGAAGTAATACGGGTTCTATCGCCTCTATCTCCGACCTTGGGACCTCCGTGAAGTAATACGGAGGTTGGCGCATGAATTTACTTGTTTTGAAATGGATGTGATGCTTTATCCACGGAAATAGATCATTCCTTGCTAGGATAGTTGGAGCCATTGTCATTCTACTTGGATACCGCTTAACAGATTGAACAATGATCAATTCATGAGAAACTCCCGTTGTGTCTACATAGTGATATTGCACATTGTTAATAGGTTGTTTCTTGGTCTCCTTCGTGGCATCCCCGAATATATAACGTGGCTTGTCAAAGCTTACTTTTCATTATTCTCCCAACCGGTGTTATTCACTAGACACCAGTATATATACCAATTCCTTCTTGATAGGGCTTTGGTTCTTTGACTTTGCAAAGTAACAGCAAATACTTCATTTGGATGTTTTGGATCAAGGTCACTTGTAGTCATGCCCTTTGCACGGCTCTTTGATACTCTGGCAGTTGAAGTTGCAGGTGCTTTGCCTTTTTTGTTTACAAAACAAAAAATAAGAAGAAAATATCAGTAACAGCAAAAATGATTAAGGCATGGAATCTTATAGAAATTTTAGCACGATCTCCCCTTAGCAAAAGGCCAAAAGGAGAAAATAATGCTCTATTTTGAAACCAAGAATTAGCGTCAAGGCACACTTAAGTCCTATAACTGAGGCTCCCGGTCCAAACAGGTGTTCAAGCTCCTTAATACCTTTTAGGGGTCAATCTGATTCATGCTCGAGCATGAAAATTGCAGCATCCAATGCAAGAAATGCATGCATAATACAAGCAAAGCATGACAACAGCTATAAATAGCACAAAACATAAACAAGCTCAAACTTATATGAAAGTACAACATATGAAAGTATATGGCATGTTTTTAACAAAGTCAATAAAAAGTAACATCAATTTTTAATGCATTGAAAATAAAAGTAAGTGCTATCGGTCTACAGGTAACCACCTTTGGTTAATCCCCATGGTTTCATTAGATTTACCTGCAACTATTGGAGATTTTTTTAATCTCCACACTTAAATTCAGAGCCAACTAAAGGATTTCCACATTCCTAAGATAGCATCTCTAACAAATTTCAATAGACAAAGTCCCGTGTTGTGATTTGCTATGATGTGACCATTAGATATTCTTGTGAGAGATCGAAAAAACACTATTTTCAGTGCATTTAGAGCTAATGAAGGAAATGTTTCTTTGCAAAGCTAATTTCAAAACAAAGATCATTAACTTTCATCAATGATCGGAAGGTGATATTGTATCCATTACCTTCTCACAAAGACAGTCGGTATCACACAAATTGACTCAGAGAGTAGTCCTTGGGTCAGCATTGGAGGCGATAAGGAAGGGTGAATTAGCCTTGGAAGCTGTAGTTGAGAAAGAAAATGTAAAACAGCTCATTCAAAGTTACATCTAACCACTCAACTGAAGGTTCATCTTATCTTCATCGGTTTCTTTCATCGGATGCTCATATTCGGGTGTTTTATATTTTTCATGTTTATTGAGATTTAATGGCAGTAACCTTCTCAATGAAAGCAAAAGGAAATGCATCATGGGCATACTCAGTTTGCTAATCGTGAAAGAATCCCCACAGAAGCTATGGTGGTCAAGTTTGTGTTCACCTCATGTTAGTGACTAGGCAAACCATTACAAATCAATCCCTTGTAATTCCCACAGAGGCTGTGATGACTCAACTGGTGCTTGCACTAAGCTAAGGATCAGGTTGTCATTTATCAACCCCCTTACATGGTCCGAAAAGGCTAGGTGTGTGCTCAGACTGTGTCGGTGTTCAAGCAAAACGGGTGGGTGTGATTCACCAAGTTCAACAATGAAGTGGTAAAGCTTGATATTCTATTAAAGTTCTACAGCCCCCTCCAGACAGAGCTTGTTCACCATAAATCTGTTGAAAGATGACTTCTTTACAAACCTTTTGAAGTTCAAAGTCTAATGGGTTGCCCCAAAGACATCCGTGACCGTGGATTTGCTCAACTTGGAAATTCCAATATCAAGTTACTGATCGTTAACTCCAAGTACAGAGCTGCGATGTAGTAATAAAACTAGTGAGACTAGGTCGATCCATAGGGAGCAATGTTTTTAAGATGGTTTCAACTTGTAACCTACTCTAAATGAAATTCTAAAACTAACCTAATTTAAAATCTAACAAATACATTCATTCCTAATTGTCAAAATTACAATCTAAATAAATAAAACTTCCTAAATTAGAAATTCTAAATTTAAAACTTTCTAAAAATAAAACTAAAGTTGCTGCAAAATATAACACACATTAGAACTTCCAATAAAGTAAAACTAAAATTAGAAACTTACTAAAATAAAAACTAAACAAAGTTAGAAACTAATTAAACAAAAGCTAAACTTTTCCTACATTAAAAGTTAAATTAGATTAAGAACCTACACTTTCTACAACAAAAAATTTCCAAATCCAATTCAAATTAGAAAGAGATTTAATTTTAAAAAGAAATCTAAATGAATCTAAAATTAGATTAGTAACCTCCTAGTGCTAAACAATTTCTAAAAACTCCATAATGCAACTAAACAAAGCAACTTGCTAATTTATGAATGAATCTATCCTAAACTATCATGCACAAAAACCTGAAACCAAGCTTTCCTAAACTAATCCATGATGTATGACAATGCAAACTTCTAAAAAAAAAAATTACTATAGGATGTATGAGACGTGTGAACTAGTCTAATGCAAAGAATGTTGTGATACATGAATCCTATCCTAATGCATAACTGAAAATAATATATCCTATCCTAATGTTTACTGCTAAACTTACCTGTCCTAGAATGCATGAATTAACATGAAAAAAATATCATTAAACAGTAGCTAACATATTGAAATATATACATGAATGAGTGGGGAGTGCATGAGCTCCAGATCAGAAATCATTTTCTTAATGACTGATTCATATCAGTTCCAAATCTGAAACTTCCAACTTTTTAGCACAGAGAATCAGTTTGTGAGAGCAGTTTAAACAATTCACAAATACATCACACAAGCACTTAAATAAGTCAGCCAAAAGACTCTTAATTCAAGCCAGATTCCATCACTTTTTTAGAACTAATCCTGAACTGCTGTCAATTGTAGTTTAGTTCTGATTTCAGGTTTTAAGAACTAAACATCAGGCATTCAACTGTTGTAAACATGTACAAATCTGTTTGTGAAAATTCGTCCAACATGGACCTAATTAAGAATATTGTCTGCACAAAATCTGGATTGTTTTCAATTCTAAAATTTATTCAATTTGTAGTGCAGGAAATTAAGTGCTACAACTGGTTCAGACATGCCACTACTTCACCACACCATTCCATGCTCAATTCAGCTATGTTAGGTTCAAATTTTTTATTGAACCATAGGTTGTTTTGACTAAAATAATAATCAACATAAAAATCTTCAAATCTAATTTCTAAATCCAATCTGACCAACACCCCTAAATAGGATTTTAAAAATTGAAATATGCATGAATCTAATGCAACTTCTAGCAGTGAACACCACTAAGCAAAACTGTGCAATAATATAAACATAAAGTGTGCAAAAATTGAAATAAAACTGCAAAAAATAAAGTAAAAGTGCAGGAAAATAAATGTGTTGCACTGAAATTGAAAGGTGGTGAGCTGAAACTAAAAGGTGGTAAACTTGAAATCAAAGGTGGTGAAAATAGAAATTTAAAGGTGGTAAATCAGAAATTAAAGGTGGTTCAATTAGTATGTATATTTTCTCAAAATCCTCCCTTAATGCAGGCCGAAAAATTACTTTAAACATGTTATCATAGAGTTGGGTCATCAATCCAAGAAAGCAAACATAAATCAAGCAATAAGAACAACCATAAGAATGAGAAGAATAACAAGATGAATATAAGTAACCTAGCATGGTAGTTCTTCACACAAGATAAAGAAGTTTAAAATAAAGAATTTACACATGCTAGGATGGAAAAGAATTCCTCCTTTTAGTTGAGTCCTCAAGGTTGGTAGTGTGGCCTTAGGACTAAACCTCCTTAATAACTTAAGATGTAGGACAAGAGGGGAGAGATGAGTGTAGGAGATCTAGAGGTGGGAGGTGGGTAATTCTTCCATGCCTTAGACTACCACAAGGGTGCCCTATTTATATTTTTTCAAGCCCCAAAATTTCCTTTCTCACTTGATATGATAAAATTTTCAAAAATAATTGGGATTGAGAGAAGTAGGGCCTACATGGCTTGGCTGGGTGTGAGACACGAAGAGAGCTTGAGTTGGTCACATTGGATCATCCATTGCTCTTTTCATGAAGTCTTCCAATTTTGTCTCTTTTGTGCACAACTCTTTATTTATTTATTTATGGAATACCCTTCTTTGACTTCATCTTGTATGAGGTGGACTTCAAATACCATCGTTGGCCTTAAGTTGGATGTGTGGTGGTATCCTTATCTTTGAAAACTTCATCCAAGTTGTTGCTTTATATGCCACCACCTTTCTTTTTTTAAATTTTCTTTGTTGACTTGGACTTTGAGATATGATTTGGAGATGGGATTTCTTTCCTTTTCTTTCATAATTCTTGAACCAAAATCCATCCTTATGACAACGTCCAACTCATGCCTTTGGGGACTTCCCATATCTTGAAAATTCTCTCATCATGTGCAAATTTTCATCACTTAACCTTCCTTTTCTTGGAAATCTTTTGAGAGTGTGTAGGGGGGGGGGGGGGGGGGGTGGTGGACTCTCTTAGACATCCCTATGCACATCAGGTCCACTTTGATGATCATTTTTTTAATCGAAAATTCTTCTTCTTTTCTTTTCTTTCTTTCAAGATGTCAAGTCCCAAATTTTTATATTGGGTCATACCGGTTTGTCGGGTTTGAGTTGGGTTAAGAGGGTCAAATGGATTGAATTAACACAATTGGGCCTGAGTTATTGGACCCTTTTAGGCCAAATGACTCTTTTTGGAATTTCTTAAAACCCACTAGAAAGCAGGGAGCCCTCCCTTGTAATTTGGAAAAACCCTCTCTCTATATAAACTCTACTCTTAGGGTTTTCCCCATTCTTCTATCTTCTTCCTCTCTTCTGCAACCAAGCCCTAGAAGTTCTCCAGGGGGAAACCAAGGTTGGATCTTCTACTCTTCAGATTTGCTTTTGGCTTCGAGATCTAGGTAAGTGGATAACTGCAAACAATATCTTTTTGGTTGCTTTGTTTAATCATATATTCTAATCATGATCTCTTTGTTTGGTTAATGTTTTGGGTTAAGAGAATAATAGTGAAGACTGATTTTTATTAAAACCAAGTAAGCACATATGATTTAAGGTTTAGTGTTTTTTAATCAAGATTTGTTTTCCTTTATGTACATATATAAATCGGTATATATATATTAAAAAAAAAAAGAAAAAAAAATCGGCCAGGCGGCAGCGCTGCCTGACATGCCCAGGCAGCGGGCCTGCTGCCTGGGCCGCCTGGGCTGGGCCGGCCGCCGGCGGGCCCGGGTGCGGGTCTAGGCCCATCCGTCCAGTTTTTTTTTCAAAAATAAAAAAAATAAAAGTAAATAAATACATGTAGATTTATATAAATAGAAATGATTAGAGTTTTTGAATATTAATTATAATATTTAGAGGGTTATAGTTTGGTTAATGGTTCTATTATGCTAATAAAGATTTGATTTCATTAAATTAATTTTTATTTCGATGCTATTTGAAATTTAGCTTGGATTATTTATAAATTTAATTGAGAATTATATAATTTTGATTAATGTTTATTTAGATTGATTTGAGATTAATTAAGATGTATGTGGTAATTAATAAATCTTACTAAGATTGTATTTATGATTCTAATTTGGATTTTTTATTTGAGTTTGATTTCAAACTGGGGCCCGAGATTTGTACCTTTAGTTTTGTATAAATTAATAAGGTGTGTTTATATACAAAAATGACATTAAGGAATTAATTATTTCCTTTCCCCTTTTGATTATAACTTGATTTAACTTTGGATTTGGAAGTTGAACATCTTTTACCTAATTTGCAAAACACACTAAATATACATAATTGGAGTAGCTGAATTATGTCTTTAGGAAAGTTAGTTGAATGTTCACATGAGAATTAGACTACATGCAGAATGGGAATGTGAGATTCGGGATGCACCACATGATAGGCACCAAAAGTAGTACATCGGCATCGTAGACTCACATTTTCATTGTGAAAGAGGGTTGGTTCTCATGTGTATATTTAATTAACTATGACCGTTAGGTGGTTTAGTGCTTACTTTTGGAAAAACTGGAATTGATACGTATACATAATACATTTTCAATTATAAAAGTTTACGTACCCAAATTGTTAATGGTATGAATATTGTGATTAAGGGTGTCATATCATGATTCATTCTGCATCGATATATATATGCATTTGTGAAAAAAATATATATATGTATATATATATCTGACCGACTGCAGTTCGGAGGTGGACGTACGCCATCGGGTCAGCGTGTACTGTGGATTATAGTACACAGCTGTGCCTTCTGTTATTATCTGCGAGAATACCCGATTTTGTTATTATCTGCGGGATTACCCGTTTTTGTTATTATCTGCGGGATTACCCGTTTCTGTTATTTGTATGCGGGATTACCCGTTTCTATTATTTGTATGCGGGATTACCCGTTTCTGTATATTTATCCGCGGGAATACCCATTTCTGTGCATTCATGCCATTGGGATTTGCATTTGATATATTTTTGGTCATAATGAATACTTCTGTTTAATTCAGTTGATTAATCCATTGCTTGCAGTTTACCCTCT
The DNA here is from genome assembly GCA_037013555.1 of Sextonia rubra. Taxonomy (NCBI): domain Eukaryota; kingdom Viridiplantae; phylum Streptophyta; class Magnoliopsida; order Laurales; family Lauraceae; genus Sextonia; species Sextonia rubra. The sequence continues at coordinate 77,102,342 of JASUAD010000001.1, forward strand.
TGCCAGATTACGTCAATCTGACCCACTACTTTTGGTGTCTAGTTCCGTTACCGGTGCGGAACCAGAGGGTCAGGCTCGCATGAAATTCCGCCAGGGGGCGGAGTTGTTGAGTGGCGCACTGATGACATCATCTGAGGTGTCCTAGTGTGGTGCAGAGTTCGAAAACTTTAGGTTATGTAATAAGGCCATGTCTGGGCCATTAGTTTATTAGTTTAAGTTTGGTTGTTTTGAAATTTTAACTCTAATTGTGATGCTTCGAAGCACTTGACTCTGGTCTTATTATTAATGAGATTGATTATCTTATTGTGATGTAATATCCGTCTGCGATGAGCATGGATTTTAGTTCCGCGTGTGATTATGGTTGCTTGATCACCAAGCATAGCCTCACGAAGGACTTCAATCCACCCGGAATTGGGGCCCGTGCTGTTTATGTTTAGAAAAATTTTAATTGGCCCCAATTCTCACACCCCTGGAACCGGGTTTGAATCCGGCCCAGTTTTGGGGGCGTGACAGATGGTATCAGAGCCGGTCAAGTTCTAGAAGTTCTAAAAGATGCTAGAACGTAGGTCCAATGTGAGGATTAAAAACGTTAAGTGGGAACGTTGGGGGTTTTTGGCATTGATAATCGTATTCGAACTTTGGCAAATGTTTATAAGTTATAGGAGTTCGTTACTTTCCGCATTTTTGGTCGTTTAGTCGTTAATATATAGGGGATTACCAAAAAGGTGGCCTAGACTACTTTTCGTAATCTGTTTCCCAAGAAGTACGTACCGGAGCATGTTCGCATTTAGAAGCGAATAGAGTTTGATAGATTAAAGCAAGGGAATCCGTCTGTTCGGGAGTATGAGCTGCAGTTTATTCGTCTCTCTCGTTTGGCACCAACCCTCATCACTCTAGAAGCAAAAGGCTTCGACGGTTTCTCGATGGCCTTCGACCAGATATACTACTTCATACCAAGTCACAAGTTCTAAATACCTACCAGGTATTTTTGGATAAGGCAAATTGGGATGAGGAGGTGATTGGACGCATGGCCCCTACAAGCCAAATCAAGCAGAAGGTTACTCCATCTCTGGTTTCACAGTACCAATTTAATAAGCAAAAGAGGGAGTCTTGTGGCATTTGTGGCAATAATCACCCTATAACTAAGTGTTGGAGACAGAAGACAGTTAAGTTATAGCTGATGATGACACAAGGTGCAATTGTGAGATCAAAGAAGAAGGATGTTATTTGTATGATTTCAATTATTAAGGCTATAAAGTTGTTGATGAAAGGTTCTGAGGGGTATATAGCATTTATCACGGAGGATAAACGGACTAAAGTGGTGGAGGAGATACCAGTGGGGTCTGAGTTTCTGGATACTTTTTTTCGATGATATTCCCGAATTACCGCTAGTCCGTGAGATTGACTTCGTAATTGAGCTTGTGTCGGGCATAACTCCGATCTCGAAAGCCCCTTATAGAATGACCCCAGCAGAGTTGAGAGAATTCAAAGAGGAATTGCACGAGTTATTAAACAAGGGTTTTATTAGACCAAGTGTTTCTCCTTAGGGGACTCCAGTGTTATTTGTGAAGGAAAATGATGGTTATATGAGAATGTGCATTGAGTATAGGCAACTGAATCAAGTGACCATCAAGAACAAGTATCCTTCACCGAGAATCGATGAATTATTTGATCAATTGCAAGGTGCGCAGTATTTTTCTAAGATTGATCTGAGGTCAGGATATCATCAGTTGAGGGTACGAGATCTAGATATCCCAAAAACTGCATTCAGAACTAGATATGGTCACTACAAATTTTTGGTGATGTCTTTTGGACTGACTAATGCGCCAGCAGCTTTTATGGCTATGATGAATAAGGTTTTTGCACAGTACTTGGATAAGTTTGTGGTGGTGTTTATTGATGATGTACTTGTATATTCGAAGAGTCGGGAAGAGCATGCTCAGCATCTTCGTACTTCATTGCAGTTATTGAGGGAACACCAATTGTGTGCTAAGGCAAGTAAAAGTGAATTTTGGTTGGGAACAGATGGGATTCGTTAGTCACATCATCTCTAGGGAAGGTTAAGCGGTGGACCTAACAAAGATTGAACCAGTGGTAAAATGGGATAGGTTGAAATAGTGTCAGAGATCCGAAGTTTCCTAGGCCTCGCAGGATCTTACCGCAAATTCATGGAAGGATTTTCCACAATAGTAGCCCCACTGTCGAGATTGACTCGTAAGGGAGTTCCTTTTTGTGTGGAATGAGGATTGTGAACAAAGTTTTCAGGAGTTAAAAAGGAGGTTGACCACAACTCTTATACTGACATACTCGTGGCAATGATGTTTTGTGATTTTTACCAATGCATCTGGAGTTGGACTTGGTTGTGTTCTCATGCAACATAGGAAGGTAGCAGCGTATGGGTTTCGACAGTTGAAGGAACATAAACGAAAGTATGCAACTCATAACTTAGAGCTACCAGCAGTGGCCTTTGCTTGGAAGATATGGAGACATTATCCTTACGGAGCCACTTTTGAAGTGCATCAGACCATAAGAGCCTCCAGTATTTCTTTACACAGGGTGATTTGAACATGTGACAAAGGAGATGGATGGAGTATATTAAGGATTATGATTTTGAATTGAAGTACCATCCAGGAAAAGTTAATGTAGTAGCAGATGCTTTAAGTAGAAAAGCAGCGTTCACTGGAGGATTAATTGCAGAATGCTTTTGGATTCGTTGTTTGGAAGATATGGATGTTTATTTCCAGCCTATCAGTGAGCAAGTAGTGTTGGCTAGTATATTCTCGTGGGAACCCGAATTACTTCCAAGGATCAGAGAATACCAGTTGCTCGACCCCGAGATAGCAAGAATTAAAGATCATATGGATGAGAGGCCTGATTTTAGGTTGGAAGATAATATTTTATAAAGATAGAATTTGTGTGCCTGATTTTCCAGAATTGAAGGATGAAATCGTGGTAGAGGCACATTATACTCGGTATACTATTCATCGAGGAGGTACCAAGATGTATCAAAATCTGAAGGATCATTATTGGTGGATGTGATGACATTGCATGGAGAACAAGTTTCTATTGTCTCTGACTAAGATAGTAAGTTTGTATCTAGGTTTTAGGTATCACTGCAGGAAGCCTTAGAAACCAAGCTGAGTTTTAGTACAGCCAATCATCCCTAAACAGACGGACAAACAGAGCGGACAAACCAAACATTGGAGGATATGCTAAGGGCATGTGTCTTGGATTTCAAGACTAGTTGGGATGAAAGTTTGGCTCTATGTGAATTCGCGAACAACAATAATTATCACTCTAGCATTGGCATGGCACCTTTTAAAGCTTTGTACGGGAGAAGATGTCAAACCCCCATATGTTGGTCGAAGTTTGGAGCTTACGGTTTTCATGGACTGTTTGAGGTTGGAAAGTCAAGTGAGAAAATAAGACAGATTCAGGAAACGTTGAAGGTTGCCTGCAGTCACCAAAAGAGTTATGCCAATAAAAGAGGGAGAGAGTTAAAGTTTGAGATTGGTGACCATGTATTTCTAAAGGTATCACCTACGCGTGGTACATTGCGGTTTGGGCAGAAAGGGAAGCTTTCCCGAAGATATGTGGGGCCGTTCCAGATTATCAGCAAGATTAATGACGTGGCTTATCGGTTAGGACTGCCACCATAGTTGTCGGGTGTTCATAACGTCTTTCATGTTTCTATGTTGAGGAAGTATGTAGCAGATCCTTTACACGTGTTACAATAAGAGCCATTGCAAGTGCAGGATGATACAACTTACACTGAGCAGCCGGTAGGGATTGTCGATACCAAGGAGCAGGTGTTGAGAAACCGTGTCATCCACTGGGTGAAGGTTCAAAGGAGTTATCATCGCTCGGAGGAAGCAGCGTGGGAGTTTAGAGACATAGTACAGAGACAGTATCCGCACCTTTTTTTTCCTAAGTTATGTTAGTCATTTGGAGGACCAAATGTCCTTTAAGGGGGATGAGATGTCAAGTCCCAAATTTTTATATTGGGTCATACCGGTTTGTCGGGTTTAAGCTGGGTTAAGAGGGTCAAATGGATTGAATTAACACAATTGGGCCTGAGTTATTGGACCCTTTTAGGCCAAAGTACTCTTTTTGGAATTTCTTAAAACCCACTAGAAAGCATGGAGCCCTCCCTTGTAATTTGGAAAAACCCTTTCTCTATATAAACTCTACTCTTAGGGTTTTCCCCATTCTTCTATCTTCTTCCTCTCTTCTGCAACCAAGCCCTAGAAGTTCTCCAGGGGGAAACCAAGGTTGGATCTTCTACTCTTCAGATTTGCTTTTGGTTTCGAGATCCAGGCAAGTAGATAACTGCAAACAATATCTTCTTGGTTGCTTTGTTTAATCATATATTCTAATCATGATCTCTTTGTTTGGTTAATGTTTTGGGTTAAGAGATTAATAGTGAAGACTGATTTTTATTAAAACCAAGTAAGCACATATGATTTAAGGTTTAGTGTTTTTTAATCAAGATTTGTTTTCCTTTATGTACATATATAAATCGGTATATATATATATTAAAAAAAAAAAGAAAAAAAAATCGGCCAGGCGGCAGCGCTGCCTGGCATGCCCAGGCAGCGGGCCTGCTGCCTGGGCCGGCCGCCTGGCGGGCCCGGGTGCGGGTCTGGGCCCATCCATCCAATTTTTTTTTTCAAAAATAAAAAAATAAAAGTAAATAAATACATGTAGATTTATATAAATAGAAATGATTAGAGTTTTTGAATATTAATTATAATATTTAGAGGGTTATAGTTTGGTTAATGGTTCTATTATGCTAATAAAGATTTGACTTCATTAAATTAATTTTTATTTCGATGCTATTTGAAATTTAGCTTGGATTATTTATAAATTTAATTGAGAATTATATAATTTTGATTAATGTTTATTTAGATTGATTTGAGATTAATTAAGATGTATGTGGTAATTAATAAATCTTACTAAGATTGTATTTATGATTCTAATTTGGATTTTTTATTTGAGTTTGATTTCAAACTGGGGCCCGAGATTTGTACCTTTAGTTTTGTATAAATTAATAAGGTGTGTTTATATACAAAAATGACATTAAGGAATTAATTATTTCCTTTCCCCTTTTGATTATAACTTGATTTAACTTTGGATTTGGAAGTTGAACATCTTTTACCTAATTTGCAAAACACACTAAATATACATAATTGGAGTAGCTGAATTATGTCTTTAGGAAAGTTAGTTGAATGTTCACATGAGAATTAGACTACATGCAGAATGGGAATGTGAGATTCGGGATGCACCACATGATAGGCACCAAAAGTAGTACATTGGCATCGTGGACTCACATTTTCATTGTGAAAGAGGGTTGGTTCTCATGTGTATATTTAATTAGCTATGACCGTTAGGTGGTTTAGTGCTTACTCTTGGAAAAACTGGAATTGATACGTATACATAATACATTTTCAATTATAAAAGTTTACGTACCCAAATTGTTAATGGTATGAATATTGTGATTAAGGGTGTCATATCATGATTCATTCTGCATCGATATATATATATGCATTTGTGAAAAAAATATATATATGTATATATATATCTGACCGACTGCAGTTCGGAGGTGGACGTACGCCATCGGGTCAGCGTGTACTGTGGATTATAGTACACAGCTTTGCCTTCTGTTATTATCTGCGAGAATACCCGATTTTGTTATTATCTGCGGGATTACCCGTTTTTGTTATTATCTGCGGGATTACCCGTTTCTGTTATTTGTATGCGGGATTACCCGTTTCTATTATTTGTATGCGGGATTACCCGTTTCTGTATATTTATCCGCGGGAATACCCATTTCTGTGCATTCATGCCATTGGGATTTGCATTTGATATATTTTTGGTCATAATGAATACTTCTGTTTAATTCAGTTGATTAATCCATTGCTTGCAGTTTACCCTCTTGCCAGATTACGTCAATCTGACCCACTACTTTTGGTGTCTAGTTCCGTTACCGGTGCGGAACCAGAGGGTCAGGCTCGCATGAAATTCCGCCAGGGGGCGGAGTTGTTGAGTGGCGCACCGATGACATCATCTGAGGTGTCCTAGTGCGGGGAAGAGTTCGAAAACTTTAGGTTATGTAATAAGGTCATGTCTGGGCCATTAGTTTATTAATTTAAGTTTGGTTGTTTTGAAATTTTAACTCTAATTGTGATGCTTCGAAGCACTTGACTCTGGTCTTATTATTAATGAGATTGATTATCTTATTGTGATGTAATATCCGTCTGCGATGAGCATGGATTTTAGTTCCGCGTGTGATTATGGTTGCTTGATCACAAAGCATAGCCTCACGAAGGACTTTGATCCACCCGGAATTAGAGCCCGTGCTGTTTACGTTTAGAAAAATTTTAATTGGCCCAATTCTCACACCCCTGGAACCGGGTTTGGATCCGGCCCAGTTTTGGGGGCGTGACACAAAATTGCTCTCTTTGCCACATTCCTTTGTTGTGGGAACCAACTCATCATTTTCTACAAGAAAAAGTGATTCATCATTTAAAATAATAATTTAAAATTAAAAGTCATAAATGCATGATAGTGGACCTATCTCTCATGAAATGACGATGAAAATACAAACCATTTTCATGATTTTATGTGAATGAACTAATGATAATGAAAATTTGATTTATTTCATGAGAATATAAATTTTCACAAAACTTTCCAAAAATAAATTCCAAAAATCGTAGGTTTTACGATTTTATGAAAAAATGATGATTTTTTAGCATTTTTGTGCAAGAAAATATTACAATGAGTTTAAAATACACAAAGATATAAGATGACACTAAATGAGGCTCTCCTGGCTTGATAAGTCCTTAAAACTTTTGAAAATAACATTGAAAAAATGCATTTTTGAGGACTTATCAGCTACCGTTAAGAAAGTTCAAATAGACTTTTCATTTCAAAGGCAAAGGTGAACTATGGATGAAAATAAAAATGGAGAGGCTAAACCCAAAATTTAGTTCTTCATATAAAACACCCCTCGAAACCGAGGGGCCTCCATTGAGAATTTGTGGTATGTTTCAGTATGAAATCATGAAACAAGTGAAGTGTAGTGTGTGAGAACGACTATCATCAATCAAGACAGAAAAGCACATAGGCAAATCAAAAAGAAAAATTAATTTCCTCCACACAAGTTGCTGCCTGGGCACTACATGGATATAGTAGAATCTCATCACATTTTGCACAAGGTTGAACTTCAAAGCATTATTGTTTCTTGACTTCACTAAGAAAAATGGGGGAAAAAAAAATAAACAACAGGGGCAGACACTTCATCAAACAAGTTATTGATCGTGGGATTTCCTCGGACAATATTGGCCATGGTCATGGACTACCATGGTGGTGCTTCAGTTGTGCAAACACCATGAATGAAGTCAAACAGAGCTCGTACATTAGAAGTGAGATAGAAGTATAAAAAAAAGAGAGGAAGTTAATAGATTGGTGGTGACTGGGGGCCTCCCATGGGTAGCGTTGGCTGTGGCCATGGTTGTGAACTTGCCCACTCCTTGGATATGGTAAAAACCTCACCACGTTCTACATAAATGTGGAACTCAAAGCACTTTCATGGATCGAAAGGAGCTGAATGAATCAAGCAATCAAAGAAAAAAAAAAAATTAAAAAATGAAAAAAGAAGGGGGGACATTTCCTCAAACAGGTGGTGACCATGTACTTTCCACAGACGGTGATGGCCATGATCATGGACTGTCTGGATGATGCCCAATTCGAGCAACATGATACGAAGAGAGCTCAAGCAGCAATCTTACATTGAAAGCAACCCAGAGGTAAACAGCTCACTAGAAGAGAGAGAAACAGTTCTGAGAAATGCTTTGCATCATTCGAATATGCAGATCGTTGTAGAAATTGAAAGAAAAATCAGGCAAAATTGCATTTGGCCATGGACAACACACACAAAAACAAAAAAGATGGAAGTTTAAGATGCATACCTGCCATAGTAGCTGACTCAAGATGAAGAAAATCACAAGAAGAAGCTTGGAGGAGATGCTCGGCTATTGCTCTTGCTCTCGGCCACAACTTAGAAGGTTTGAAAACAATAGAATGAAGGGGAAAACAAGGCACAAGCTTTATATAATATGTGCAGACACACGAGGCTTCACTTCAAGTCCCCATGGTCACTATTGTTGCTCCTCCTTAAGCCCACATTCACAGCGTGGATGATCATAGGGGTCCACAACTTGGTGGTCCAAGCCCTTTTCTCCCATGGAAATTGCTTGATCAAAGTGGTGGGGTCCACTGTTTGGAAGCAAACTCTCTCTATTTTATTGAAAGCTCGCAGCTACAGTGTGATCAAGAAGTGGGACCCTCTCCCACGGCACTGCTTTCTCCATTTCCTACGGTTTGCTGTGTGAGGCAGTGGGGTCCATGACTCTACTCTTTGGTCTACTGTCACCGCTGGTCTTCCCTTTGATCACAAACATTGTTCAATTGAATAGTGGGATCCATGGCCTGATGCATTCACCCTCTTTCCCACGGACACAACTTGGTTAAAATTAGCGGGGTTTGAGCTTGGACCAAGTTCAGATGGGTTTGGCCTTCCTTACCCAAGGTCACTATGATTTTGAGAAGTGGGACCCACTATTAATGGTCCATTTCCTCAAATGTGATCGTTCAAAATTTCCACAGCACAAGGTGGGCTCACTTCAGGTATTTTACGAAAGAAATGAATTTCCCACAGCATGATGAACCCACTTTGGGTATTTTTCCTAAAACAAAAAAATGTGTATGTGTTTTCCCACAATAAAGTGAACCTATTTTGGGGTCATTATAAAAAAAACAACGGGGGGGGGGGGGGGGGGGGGGGGGGGGGGGGGGGGGCGGTGGTTTTCTTTTCAAAACCAACCCAAATTTCAATTTATCTTAGGTCAAACCAGATTTTGAGCCATTATCTCAAAATTGTTTTGGATCAAAACCCATAAAGCCAATCTTTTTCAAAATTCCATCTTCTATTGACTCATTTCAAGCCAAGTCAAAACCTTAACTTTGATTTTTTGAAAATGAACCAAAAAATCCATAAAAATCTAAACCCAAATCCATTTTAAATCCAAACCTTTGATTTTCTTAAAACCTCAAGGATTCCTTTGTAAGTATTTCCCATAGTTCCCACAAAAATGCCACTCTGAGTATCTGTGACAAATAGGTGAAGAGAAAATCAAATCCATCTCCAAAATCTAAAATCTAAAACCAAATTCATAAAATTTTAAACTTTCTTAAAACTTTAGGGTTTTTTTTTTTTTTGTGAGTGTTCCCCATAGTCCCCATAGAGATGCTACTTTTGATATTTATGAAAATAAGGCAAAAAAGTTCAGATTTCTTATGTTTTTACCAAATCCATCATAAAACCCTTCATGGTTTTTATTGAAAATTTCAAAATCCCAAGTTTAGGCTTACAAACTACCTTGAAAAAATTGCATTTTCATTAAGCCATTCAACATTCCCACAGATTGGCCATTTTAAGGCACAATGTTTTTATCATACTATAATCATTGCACCTCAATGGGGCAATTGTTGACCCATAAAAAATTATAAATATTGCAGTGAAGACATTATAAGCAAATTCCAAACGAAGGGGATATAAACCCTCGGATTATAGAATGCCAAGTCAAGTACTGCATCTAGATGTTCAAAGTCGATGCAATCTACTCAAAAGACTTCAAATGAGCTCAGAGTGCAGTAGTTCAAATTCCAGATTTAGTGAACTTCATTTGGTCACTCAAATAACTAAACTCCAAATTCAAGGTTCACTGGCTCAAAGTCTAAGGGTCATTGAACACAATCAAGCTTCCGGGTTACCAAAGTAGCTGAAATCACTTGGTAGCTCTAAATTATGCTTTGGTATGATACTCCAAAATCTCAAAGCATTTGACTTCATTCCAATTCAAAGTCAAGCTTTGGTGACTATCTTCTAGCTTTTTGGGGTTACTGTGACAACAAGCACTTCTACATGTCAAAACAAGCTGAAACTTAAGGGAATGCCTTCATATACATTCAAAGACTATCTTTCAAAGTTTTAAAGAATTTGGACATCATTTAGACTCAAACTCAATTCGGATGGTTGTCACTAAGCTCTGTGAGGCCACTGTGTAAAGTGACATCACATGAAAATCAAATCAACTTAAACTCTTGGAGGAAGCTCAAGTTATATTTAGGAAGAGCTCTATAAAATTTCTAGTCAATTGGATGTCATTTGACTCAAAGTCAACAAACATGCCTACTTCGGGTCATAATCCCATGGCATGAGGTCATTGACCAAAGTCTTGCTTCTAGGTGACTGAAATTGATGAAATTTGGACATGAAGCTTCAGTTATACTCAAAATAGTTTTTGCAAATTTTCAAGTCAAAAGGAGTTCGTTTGAGCCTACTTCAATGACATGTTAGTTAGGAGTCTGTAACTTCTGAGTCATGGGGGCCAATGATCAAAGTCCTACTTCTAGGAGGCAAAAGTTGATAAAATTTGGATTAGAGACTTAAAATCTATTCAAAGTCAATTTCTTAAAATTTCAAATCAATTGAACAACATTCTGGTAGAAAACAAGCTAACTGCCTGCAACACAAAAGAATATTGACTTAGAACATGCAACAAGTAGGTTGTTGTCTGAAATCCTACTTCTATAAATCCAAACTATATGAAATTTGGATGGACACTTCAATATTTCTTGAAATCAGTCCCTCCAAGTTTCAAATCAAGCTGAGGTCATTTGGGCCTTAAATAGTTAAAACAAGGGCCCATTTTCATGAAAAGTCAACGGGTAGGTTGACCAACTTCAAAACATCAAAATGGGCTGAAATTTTTATGCCACACTCAACTTAGTGTCAAAAAGTAGCCGTCCAAGTGTCGTGAATATTGGACATCATTCAGGCTCCAAATAGGTGAAAATGGGTCACATATGTATGAAACCCGAAATAGGGTCTGTTTGTTGCAGCGGCTGCGGTCACTGACAACTGTGAAGTGGTTCCCAGTGGTTTTTAGCAGTTTTCTCCACTTCATTTTGAACTCTAACTTCCCATAACTCCCCAAACCACCTATGGAGTTTATAAAAGGAAGATTTTCTCACTTGGGAAGGGTTGGAAGTAAGTTCCAAGCAATTAAGACAAGTTCCAATCAATTTCAACAGGTAAAAAGGCCTAGTTCTATGAATTCACAAGGCACTCAAGGCACTTTAGGTGCTCCAAGTTCACTTTTTCTTCTCCTTTCGCACTAACTTAAGTGAGAAATAGTTCAGAAAACGAGAAGAAACATGCATCTCACTTAGAGAAGACAAATGCAAGGGCCACAAGGATGAAGTCCACCTCATTTGATTTTCTCATTTAGGAGGGGTTTGGGCCATCTTAGAAGTTGTGAACAAGCCTCTTTAGGATTCATGCTATTCCTTGAAAGTTATATGTTTAGAATGACACAACTTTGGCTCCATTTTTGCTTGTATAAGCACCTTTTCCGGATTTACACAAAAACAATCCGTAATTAAAAGGTGATGATTATTAAAGGTTTTAGCTGATTCCACGGCCAAATTAAGCACTCTTAGTGGTCAATCAACACTAAAAAATCGAAAAAAAGCTCTAGCACTCTAAAGATGTCACAAAAGTGAAACAGAGAGGAAAATGGGACAAACAGTGGCCATTTCGGCCACTGTTTGTCAGCGGACGTGGGCCATGGTCACCCTTCCTTGTCTTCCTATTTTTTGCAATTCCACCTATTTTTCATGTACTTTCTTATACTTTTTGAGTTTTGATCACATATGAGACTAGAGGGAGGGGTTGTAAAATTTTAAAACTTGTAAACAACCTACATTCCAGTGATCAAAACATTTGGACCTATGTAAACAAAGGGAAAATAATGATGAATAATAGTTATTTCCCATTCTTATTAACACTTGAAGCGTGTGAATGCTAGACTCGAATCCGTTACACATCACGTTTTGAACACGATCAACCCATACTAGAAATCATGATTGATAATACTTTCAGATTTAAAAGGATGTCGTTCATGAATTTCGGGATACAATCAAATTAAGATGTACAAATAGGTCGAGAAGTACACGTCCTTCACCCCCTTTGGTGTGTACTACTACACCGTCATGTCTTTTGGCCTCAAGAATGTTGGAGCTACATACCAAAGGGTGATGATGAAAATCTTTAAAGACATGTAGCACAAGTCTGTCAAAAGTTATGTCGATGACTTGGCAGTCAAAAGCAAACAAAATTCAGACCATCTAGTTGATTTTGGCACAGTCTTCGAGAGGTTGCGAAAATTCAACCTTCGAACGAACCCTTTGAAGTGTTTCTTTGGAGTGTCCTTGGGAAATTCTTAGAATTCGTGGTTGGAAAAGGTGGCATTGAATTGGATCTAGTCAAAGTCAAAGCTATATTGGAAATGCCGTCTCTAAGAACTCTTAAAGAACTCAAAGGATTGAAAGGCAGACTCGCCTACATTTGTAGGCTTATCTCAAATTTATGCGGAAAGTGCAAAGTATTCTCCAGACTGATGAAGAAAGGAGTAGACTTTTTATTGGATAAAACTTGTGAAGATGCCTTCCAAGATATCAAATTGAATCTTGCAAACCCAGCAGTTCCTTCAGCTCTAGTTCTAGGCAAACCTTTCATCTTCTATGTTCGAGCTCTCGATCACTCTTTAGGGGCATTATTAGCTCAAAAAAATGACGAGAGCAAAAAGGTGGCTCTTTATTATTTATTACGGATGCTTATTGGTGCTGAGCATAATTATCATCCAGTGGAGAAAGAATGTCTTGGATTGATGTTTCTAATACAAAAATTACATCATTACATCCTCTCCAAGGTAGTGTACTTGGTTTCTGACATCAACCCATTGAAGACACTTGTGACAAAAGTTGGAGCACTCAGTGATCGTCTAGCCAAATGGTCTATTATTCTCTCCTAATATGACATTAGATACACCCCCGCAAAGGTGGTGAAAGGACATGCTCTCGCTGATTTTCTAGCAGAACACCCATTCTCAAAAGATTATGAATTTAGAGATAATCTTCTTGATGAGCTAGTCTTCTTCATTGAACAACTATGGAAACCTACCGTTGATCCAGACTTACTTTGGATCATGCATTTTGAATGGACTTCTAGAACTAATGAGTTAGGAGAACCAGTTTCAGGGGTTAGAATCATTTTCTGCAGTCTAGAAAGATTCTATGTCCTTCACTCCTTCTCATTAATCAAGTCATGTTCAAACAATGTGGCGGAATATAGAGCATGGATTATGGGTCTCAAGCTAGCCTTGGAATTAAGCATCAATATGCTTGGAGTTAATGGAGTTTTGCAACTTGTGATCAAACAATTGAATCTTGAATATGAAATAAAGAAACCAGACTTGCTTCCCTTCTTCAACAAAGCTTGTGAACTTACGAAAGGATTTATGCTAATTGAGTTTCACCACATCCCAAGATATCAAAATGTCAAAATAGTTGCACTGGCAGGATTGGCAGCCTCAATGTCAATCCCTGAAAATGACAAAATGATGCTGGAAGTAGTCAAAAGAAGGCTTCTACCTCACTTAATACCCATAAAGTAGTAGCAGATTACTTTGATGTGACTAAAAATCGGATTTCATCTTTCCAAAATTCATTCAAAGACTGGAAAGATCTGTTCGTTGATTACATTCTCCATGGAGTGTTGCCAGAGAATACTAAAGGCAAAACTAGTATTCGAAAATTGGCTCTAAAATTTTGCTTCGATTTTCCTTCGAAAACTCTTTATCGCAAATCATATGATAGAGTTCTTCTCCATTGCTTGTCACCAAAAGAGGCAAATCAAGTACTTAAATAAGTTCATTTTGGCTTAAGTGGTGCTTACCAGGCTGGACCAAACTTCATGACCAGATTCGAAGGTTAGGCTGCTATTGGCCTACAATGGTATTTGATGATGTCAATTTTACAAAAAGATGTAATGAATGCCGAATCCATTGTGATTACATTCATCAACCGCCTGAATATCTACATCTTACATCCACCTCTTCCATTTGAGTCTTGGGGAATGGATATAGTTAGAAAAATCAATCCACCATTAAAATGTACTCATTAATCTATTTTGGCCGCAACGGATTACTTCTCCAAATGAACAGAGTAGTGCCTCTTGCAGAAGTCAAAACAGATATAGTCCTCAGTTTCCTGAAGACCCATATCATTTGTCAGTGTGGGGTACCTAAACATCTACATCATGACAATGGTCCTCAGTTTAACAATGACAAATTCTACAGTTTTTGTGACAAATATGGAATCCAATGCTATCCCTCTACGGTATATAACCTTGAGTTGATGGACTTGCCGAAGCATTCAACAAGACTGTTTGTAAAATTTTGAAGAAAATGGTCTATGACAACAAAAAGAGCTTGAGTACCAAACTTCCTGAAGCATTGTGGGCTTACAGAACTGCAGTTCATAGTCTAATCAAATCAACACCAAATTCCTTAGTTTATGGCTGTGAAGCTGTGATACCCTTGGAAATTCAACTCCTTTCTCTTTTAGTAGCTATGATTAACAAATATATTGAAGAAAAGAATGCCAAGCTTAGACTTTAAGAGTTAAAAAGCGTTAATGAAAAAAGGCTTGCTACTCTGTAAAGCATCGAGTTATATCAAGTTTGCATGGCTGGGTCTTTCAACAAAAAGGTCAAATACAGAGCTTAAAAGAAAGGAGACTCTGTCCTTACGATGAAGAGGCCCATGTTCTCCATACACTTGTCAAAAGGCAAATTTGAATCCAAATGGGAAGGACTTTTCATTGTTGACAAGGTTTACTCCAACGTCGTTTGCACACTACTCACACTTGAAGGAGACAGATGCATGATGCCCATCAATGGAAAACTTCTAAAGAAATACTATACTTGAATGTCATTGGCATACCTAAATCATGTACAATGTGCATTCTCACCCCTAAAACCTTTGGTTTTGAGCCTCACCACCTGCGACTCTTAACCAAAATCCCTTAAACTTGTATAAAATGATTATGAGGACAAGGCCCATCGGCCCATCTAGTCAACCTTTCTTACTTGGATAATATCCTTACAAGAGCCCTTGTAACATCTTGCTATATAAACCAAGTCTTTTTGTGGGACCCTGTATAGCAAAACTCTGTTGTATAGAATTAGTCTTTTTGTAGACCCTATATAACTACCCTTCGTTATATGGAATAAGTTCTTTTGTAGATCCCGAATAACCAAAACCCAAACAAAACCGAAGACCAAAATCTCTGTCTTAAGGATCAAGACAAGGACCCCAGAGAAAACCTCATAATTGGGCACCGGATAAAGGTCCACTTTGTTTGACCCTTTCCGACACTCAAAATGATCAAGTCGTGGACCCTTGAGAAAGCCTCACAGACGGGCACTGAATAATGTCCACCTATATGACTCCTTTTTTTTGTTGATTTGTAAATCTAAAAGATTACATGTCACACCTCATACAAGCATGAGAAAACAAAGTCAAAACAAACCATCCAAACCATACACACTTCCAAATCGTCCATATAACCACATCAAACATCCATACAAAATTAAACCAAACATTCCATGCCAATGACAAAATGGAGCAAAAGGGAAAGAAAATTCCAATAATATTTATTTGAGTTTCAATACAAAAAATGAAGTCACTGTATACATGGCCACCGACATTAATCAAAATGAGAAGTGAGAAGAGCCAAACAACAGCTATAGCAGGGAGAATCAGTCCAAGAATTTCTCCAGTTGCTTTTTCGCATTCAACACGCCTTCTATTAGTGCATGCCCTTTGTAGCTTGCATAAGTGGAGATGGCAGTATTGATGTCAATCTCATCCGGTTTAATGTTCATTTCACTCTCCAGAGACTAAACAAATTCATCCAAAGCCATCAGCTTCGCTTCCTCATGCACAAGTAGATCATCTCTACGCTGATTGTCCTCTAAGATGGATTTCTTCAAGTCATCAATTTATCGTTGAAAGAAGAGAGTTGTTGTTGCAACACAATGATCTGCTGTTGTATATGTTCACACTCAGCCATACACGTAGCTATTTCCTGTGTTTTCTTGGCATGTACTGCATTTGCTACCCGTATTTTTTCTTAGGTGCTCTCAATTTCTACGGCCAGATGGATTTTATTCCTCAGCACTTCGTCTTGAAAAGCTTTGGCATTATCAACACTTTTGTCCCAGATGTCCTTTTCTTCAAGTTTGCTAAAGATGATGACAAAAGCATCACGAAGACCATTCAAATCGGTTCCATCACCAGAAGATATCAACATATCAACTAATGCTTTAGCACCCTGGATCTTGTCAGGTGAGATCTCCTTGGAAGAGTGTGGTCAAGATGCTATGAATCGCCATCTTCATGGCAATGTTTACGGCAAATTGGGCTTTTGAAGCATTGCGAAACAAACTGGGTTCCTTAAGGATAGAAAGATTTGATTCCTATTCTTGCAAATTTGACTGAGTTTGAGAGCCTAAGCGGTCATCTCCTTCCTTCACAATATTTGCACCCTCACCCCCATGAGCAGCCAACATTTCTTTGCAGACAGAAGGCGAGTCATGCGACCTTTGTGAGGACAAAGTGGCGAAAAGATCCCTATTTGTGTGTAGTGTTACTGTAACATTCAATAATGTTTTCCGGGACCCTCCACCTTCAGCAACAGAAGCTTCGTCTAATATCTTTTACATAGCTAGATCTTCAATTACTTTCATCGGTGATGACTGACCAGCCCTACAATGAACTCTTGAAGGTGTCATAGCCTTGGGTGGTGTGAAACTGCCCGTAACTGGTGGCAGGTCATTGGCAATTGGCATTGCAGGAGTATCATCTTCCATAGGTTCTGCAGCATCATCTTTAAGAACTAATTTTCTTTGAGCAAGAGGGCCACTCTTTACTATGATCGGTTCTGTCATAATAACCTCTTCAGCTGGGATCATCTCAATATCAGCTTCCTTTTTCGCTATGCCAATAGGTTCAACGCTTGGCTCTAGCTGAGCAACCAAAGTTGCACTGGTCTTGAGCACTTCATCGGCCCTGGGTACTCCATCAGTCCTTGGGATATCAGTATCTGCAGAAAGTTCACTTGCCTGAGATCCTAGGTCTAAATCCAAACTTACCAAGGGAATCACACTTAGTACGAAAGTGGGCTTAATGCTGATAAACAATACATTGAGTGTTGATGATAACTCTGGATCATTGTTAACACTTTTAGTTGGCGAGTCTAAGGAGAAGTCTTCCATGAACCTTCGCAAGTCGTTATTCAAAAAACTGTTGGGAGATGCCTTGAAATATCCACCATGGATGGAGATATTGTCCATATCAATCGAAGTTTCGAGACTCTCTCCCCGTAGTCTCTTCGATTAGTGACCCGAAAGGTTTTCTCATTGAAGTGGGAGGCATAATAGGGCCACTCTTATCCACTCGGGTACCTAAGAAGGAACAAGAAAAGTAAAAAAATGAATGAGATCAAATTACAATATTGGAACCAAATTTTTAATTTTTAATTTTCAAGTACTCAAGTCAAAAGTTGCCTTTAGGAGTTGGGTTTGTCGTAATTCCTTCGGTAGTACTGGGGATTTCTCCCTCTTCCACCAAGACTTTAGAAATTGGCCCCTCAAAGATTTTAGGAGGAATCTCTTATTGTTTGGTCTGAAGGATAACACTTCTTTTAAAAGTAGTAGTAGCATCAATTTGAACTTCGCCGCTAGTCATTTGCTCCGAAACTAGCTTCATGGGTACATCGCTACTAGTCGCTTTGTCAAAAGTAGTAGTAGCACCCACATCATCACGGGATTTCTCCATAGCAATAAACTCCACTAGCATATCCATTACTGCTCCCACAAACTCAGGCGTCATTGCCTGGTCAAACATGTTTTTTTCAAAATCGAACTCGATATTAATATCACTATTGATTTGTTCTTTAGTAATGGGAGTATCAATGCCACTCCCTCTCTCATCATAGTCTTCAGAGGCATATTTTTCAACAATCTCAGCCACCTTTTCCATAACTCCTCCGATGGTTGAGATGTGAGCTGATAAAGTTGCAAGACAAAATGTAGACATCAAAACAAGAGAGATAGAAAATCAAATGATAATGTCATATAAAAGAAATAAAGAGATGCTACCAACTTTTAGCCTTTGGTAATAATGAGTTCCAGCATTTTCAGCCTTTTTCTTCTTTTAAAAAGCTCTTTTGCCGCTAGGGGATCTGGTTACATATTTTTTGCATATTGCTTAAGGCTTCTTATGAAAAAGTGGACCCACTAGAGGTTTTATTGACACTGTAACTGGTGGCCTCGACTCGGTAGTTGCCGACTGTCCTACCTCTACTAAACTTGGAATTGTATGTGCCTCTGTTGGTAATAAAGCAACAGTAGTAGTCTCTAGAAAATTTTAGCAAGCAAAGTCAGCCTCAGTGGCCCATGCATATTGGCCTGCTCTTTTTCAAACTTCCTTCTCTGCATGCCAACTAAAACTTCGGTTCTAGCAGAGCAAGATGCAAATCCAAAGTCCAGCTTAGCTTTACTAGTTTGCCCAGCCTCAGTGAGACTCTCCTTCTCCTGCAGGTTCTCATTCACAACCCATTGTATCCTTGTTGCAGTCACATTGGGAGGAAGCAAATATTCCTCATCTTCTTCACCTCTCAAAGAGCGGTGAGTTTTGCAGACATCAGACCCAGCCACTAAGCCAATTCACCATTTATTTCTATCATGTAACCAATTTTCAAAGTTGGCCAGGATGAAACGCTTTCTCTCCCTTTTTGGAAGTAGCTGAAATGCATAATTTGATGCGTGGATTGCTTATATGTCTCTATAATGATAGTGGTACTCTTTGCACACTAATGTGTGAAACCACTCATGAATCTAGGATTTGGAAGATGAGGGTAGCCAAAATGAGCCCTAGTGCCAAGCACTTGATAAAATTGCCAAGCATTTCTAGCATCTTGCAAGGAACCAAAAGTGTCTTGAATTTGGCATGGTACTCCCACGACAGCTTGATGGAAGTCAAATTGCTTGCAGAATTTAGCGAGTATATAAGGTTGAATGTTAATATATGAATTCTTCCTATATACCAAGTCTGTGGGTTTTAAGCTAAAGAACCAACTCTTCTCTTCATCTGACAAGCCAACATCATGACCACCTCTTTTGATTTTGTCAGTTGATGGTTCTACGGCATTTCTCATGTGAGTTGGAACTTCAATGTTTGTCACATGTTATGGGAAGCAACATAATTATGGAAATTATGCAAGTATTGGCGTAATTCAGTCATGGAATGGGTATTGATCAAACAGCTGCTGCCTACCACATCCTCCATGTAGATGCTCCCTGATGCATCACTGTATGAATGAAGCCCATTACAGTGGGATGTGAACCAGGTGTACAACAAATGCTCGGCATAATACCAGTTGAAAGCTCTCCCCTCTTTGACAATGAAACCAGACAACTTCAATTCGGTTAACATATATGCTATAAAGGCAGGGCCTAGGGCAAGACTGTGTCCAAATGTTATTCTGAGCACAAGGTTTATGCAACTAGGCCTAAGGTCGCCCCCAACACTCAGAAAAAGAACATATAACAACCATGCCACCAAAAATGTCGTAAGCCAGCACTTCCTCTTGAAATTTGGATAATTGGCAAAAATGTATGCAATGAGGTCTAGATCTTCATGATAGATATTTATTGGCCCCTTCTTGGGGTCTCCATTAGGGATAACCTCTTTCCACTTAAAATATCCATCCTTTTCACAAAGAAAGGCTAGTGATGGTCTTTACTCAACTTATCCATTGGACAACTTTGCCTCGACTTCAGCTAGTCATTTGAATTGAATCCTCAAGAGCAAAAAGGAGATAATAGGCAGCTTGAAATTCATCATCTATGGTAGCTAATCCTTAATTAGGTGGAATGGTTTCATCATAAACCTCGCTGTATCGTGCTAAACCTAATATTTTCTTCACTTCCCACAAAGAAAACCCCAGCTCCCTGTTTAGAGTAATGAAGGTATCAATTTCTGGGCAAAACAATTTTAGAGTTGCCTTGAATATGTTCTTATTTTCGCAAGGGACTTTCTGTGTAGTGGCATTTACAGTGTCAAATATGCTGATCACTTTCAAATCCTCTTCATAATGGTGCTTAATCAGAGTCACCCAACCTTGCGAGTCTCTGAAGCAATTAAACCATCCACGAGACTGGTGTTTTCACCAAGCCAGGCACTCCCATCTTCAGTATAGATACTAATTCCAATTATCCTCAGCTGCGAGTCACTGTACCCACTACAAGGTTTAGGGAACACGATTCTATTGCCTCTAGCTCAGAGTTTGGGATCTCCGTGAAGTAATATGGATGTTGGTGCATGAATTTACCAGTTTTGAGGTGGGTATGATGCTTTATCCGTGGAAACGGGTCATTCCTTGTTAAGATGGATGGAGTCATTATCATTATTCTTAGGTATCGATTAATAGATCGAACGGTGGTCACCTCATTAGAAACTCCCTTCTTGTCTACATAGTGATACTGTACGCTTTCAGCGGATTGTTTCATGGTCTCCTTCATGGCACCCCCGAATATGTAGTGTGGCTTGTCAAAGCTCACTTTGTTATTATTCTCCCAATCATGTTATTAACCAAACACCAATATGTGTACCAGTTGCTCATTGTAAGGCTTTGGTTCTCTGATTTTTCAAAGTAGCAGCAAATATTTCATTTGGATCTTTTGGATCAAGATCACTTGCAGTCTTGCCCTTTGCTCGGCTTTT
This sequence comes from Sextonia rubra, assembly GCA_037013555.1. Lineage (NCBI taxonomy): Eukaryota > Viridiplantae > Streptophyta > Magnoliopsida > Laurales > Lauraceae > Sextonia > Sextonia rubra. Next base: position 77,123,098 of record JASUAD010000001.1, read on the forward strand.
TGATGCCCTAAAAGTTTAAGTCGCAGGTGCTTCGCATTTCTTGTCTATAAAACAAAAAGAGAAAGGAAAACATCAGTAACAGCAAAAAATGACTAAGGCATGGAATTCTACTGAAATTTCGACAGCGTCTACCCTTAGCAAAGGCTAAGAGGAGAAAATAATACTCAATCTGAACCAAGAATAGGCATCAAGGCACATTTAAGTCCTAGAATTGAGGCTTCCGGTCCAAACCGGTGTTAGAGCATCTTAAGACCTTTGAGGGGGCAATTTGATTCATGTTCAGGAACGAAAGTTGCAGTATCCAATGCAAGAAATGAATACACAATATAAGCAAAGCAGATAGCATTTATACATAGCATAAAGCCATAAACAAGCTCAATACATATGAAAGTACAGCATATGAAAGCATATGGCATGTTTTCAACAAATAGCAACATCAATTTTAAAGCATTGAAAACAAAAGTAAATGCTATCGGTTTACTTGTAACCACTTTTGGTCACTCCCCGTGGTTTCATTAGACTTAGCTGCAACTATTGGAGACTGTTTTACTCTCCACACTCAAATATAAAGCTGACCAAAGGACCTCTACATTCCCAAGACAGCATTTGTAACAAATCCTGGCAAACAAGTCCTGTGTGATGATTTACTATGATGGGACTATTAGACATTCTTGTGGGATTTCGAAATTGCACAATTCTTAGTGTACATAGAGCTAATGAAGGAAATATTGCTCTATAAAGTTAATTTCAAAACAAGATAATCAACTGTCATTAGTGATCGGAAGGTGATATTGCGTTTTTTAGCTTCCCACAAAGACGATTGGCATCACTCAAATTGACTTGGAGAGTACACCTCGAGTCAGCATCAGAAAAGACATGGAAAGGTGAATTAGCCTTGGAAGTTGTAGTTGAAAAAGACAATGTAAAAAGCTCATTTAAAGCTACATCTAACCACTCAACCGGAGGTTCATCCTATCTTCATTGGTTTCCTTAATCGGTCGTTGATATTCGGGTGATTTATACTTCTCAGGTGTATTAAGATTTAAGGGGAGTAACCTTTTCATCAAAAGCAAAAGGAAGTATGTCATAGGCATACTCAGTTTGCCGACCGTAAAAGATTCCCCGTAGAAGCTATGTTGGTCAAGTCTGTGTTTACCTTGTGCTAGTGAATGTGCAAACTACTACAAAACCAATGCCATGTAATTCTCACAGAGGTTGTGATGACTCGACGTGTACTGGCACTATGCTAGGAATCATGTGAGCTGTCATCTCTCAACCCCTTGTACTTCCCACAGATCACAGAAGCTAGATGTATGCTTAGATTGAATCCATGTTCAAATAGAACTGGTGGGTGTGCCTTTCACTAATTTCAATAGTAAGAGGATCAAGCTCAAAGCCTAATTCCACCAATGGTACACATTCCCTAAATGGAGATTATTTTCTTCAATCAAATCTTTGGAAGGATGGATATCCAAGATCCTTTTAAAATTCAAAGCCTAATGTATTGCCTTAGGTACCTCAAATAGTTCATGTGCAGTGCACCTTGGTAATGTAATCTGTGGATATTAGTTGAGCGTGGTGAAATTTAGAAAATTCTAGTCAGAGTCATATCATAAGCTTGAGATAGCATTCGGGAAGTAATTTTGTAGTAAAGATGTTGGACTCCAAACAAAAATCTAGATCAGCAACTATAAACAAAAAGAGGTCTAAACAGTCACTAAGGAATCATGATCATGAGCATGCTTAGGCAACACTGGTCTTGTGTTGATGAGCATCATTGGAGTAGCCTCTACCGGATTGTTCAACATCAAAATCAAACATGAAACATAGTCTAAAAAAACCAACAAGAAGAAATGAAGAAAAGTTTATGCCCAAATCAATCACTTGACTGTGCTCGTGACTGATCGTGACTATGGACCCCTCCTAACAATGCAAACAGTGGCTGGGGACTTGCTTGAATAAGGCCAAATTTGAGTAAAACATTCCAGAGGGAGCTATGGCAGCATTCTTGTATAAAAAAAAAAGGGAAAAGGAAAACGACCAACAATCATTCGTCTTGGCTGCCGACCGTGGACTTCCATGGCAGCGTTAGCAGTGGCAGTGGACTTGTCCACTATTTAGAATGGCAAGAACTTCACCACATTCTATGTAGAGAGTGAAGCTCAAAGCACCATCCTGTGTCAAATGAAGCTGACTGAGCCAAGCATTAAGACAGAGAAAAAAAAATCATCAATCAAACATTCCTTCAAAGAGGTTGTGACTATGGGTCACTGACCGTGGGGGTTACCTGGACACAATCTTCCATGGCTGATAAAGCTGCCATAGTCGAGCTCTGTCTCTACTAATTTGTCTTCAAACAAATCTTGAATAAAGTTCAGATGACTCCCTTTCATCAGAATTGGGCCAAATCAAGGGAAAAGATCAAAACTGATAGCAAGGAGCCTCATCCCCAATACAATGTTCATGAAGAACTACAATAAACAGTAGGCTAGCTCTTGGGATCTATGTTTGATTCTCAACACAATCAATGGAGAAGATGAAGAGAAGCATCCAGACCATGTCATGCATAGCCATAAAAAAAAAGAGAGAAAGAGAGAGAGAAAAGAAAGAAAAAGAAGAATCCACATTCAGCTATGACAAGGTTCAACGAAGCTAAAATGGAAGAACTTACTAGTCATTACAGTCATCTGGGGATGAAAAGATTGCGAGCCAAGAAGAGAAAATTGAGATGGCGAAGTGCTTCAAGCTCTACTACCTTCGTTCTCTCTTAGATAATTCAAAATGGCAATGTGAAGGAAGGAAACAGGACCCAAATGCTTTATATAAACCATGCATGTGGCTTCCTCGAGCCCATAATCATGATTTTCCCTCTTTTCCATGCTGATTGCTGCTTTAAGTAATGGAGCCCACTGTTTGGAGTGGAGCCCTCCTTTCACTACCATACCTCACTGTTGGAAGTAGGTGAGCCTCGTGGATAGATTTTCAAAACTTTTGACCCACTTGACACAGGGATCAACTATCCATAGGACCAAAAACTTAATCCAGGATGCATTACCCTCAATCTCGTGATCATGTACAGTAAAAATTCTATCTAAAAAACAGAATCAAACAGCACTAAACATCTATAATAATCTACGACATGCAAGAAGTAGATCATACCTTTGGAGATTCGTAGTGCTTTAATGGAGAAGTTGCGACTCTACTGGTGATGAGAATCTTCAACACCTCTTAGCCTCCCACGCTATAACCCGAATTGGATTTCTTTCTCAAGAAGATTGGTGGAATCTTTAAGAGAAATCCCAACTCGAAACTCCAAAAAACTAGAAGAGAGAAGGAGAGAGAAACTCGTACAACTCTTGCACGAATAGGGTTTTGGGTGTGAGAGAGAGACTCTAATTGGACGTCCAAGAGATTTTATATACTTTTAAATCTCTTTCTTGCTTAATTGAAATAGAAGTCTTACTTCCAAAGCAATTAGCAACTTTCTCCTTTCATAACCCTTCTTTCTAGAGTTCAAGTCGAATTAGTATTTTCCAATAACTTAGGCTAGCATGGGGACTACTAGGGATTCCTTAGAAAGCTGGCTCCAACTGGAACACCGCGACCCCACATCTCATGTGCAATCTGGGCCCACAGTTAATTGCAAATAACACCACTATATAAATGCAATTGCACTCTAGTCTTAAGAATAAATTACAATGAAGACCCTAAACTTCCCAATTACCACAAGTAGGGCTCTCTATCAATATCCGTGGATCAATTGGAATAAATCTGTCTCTTCCAATATTAATTCCACATCTTGTTATCCTTGAGCCACAATTAATCACAGTAATCATCAGTATCATTCAATTAACTCTTAATTGAGATGGGTGCGCACTTACTAATGACAAATCCATTAATTGGCACAAGGGGATAATAGAGATAGATTCTATCTTGATCATTCAACGTTCCCACAGTTCTACTACCACATACCCAAGACACCGAGGTGTTAACCTACAGTCGGCTTCACTCATTGGTGACTGAAAGCAAATGAATAGATAGAAACTTGAGTTCATCAATGTCTCAGGATTGAGAGCTTATTGCCAGGGAATTATGAGAGCATACCTTATTATTGAGACAGAATTCCATAAGGTGCATCTCATGGTCCTTCAATACATCCAATGTACCAACACCGTGACCCAGAATCTCACATTCTGATGATCGAGACAAATCACACTATCTCATAGTGATCAAAGTGCTGCAACCTTATCAAATGAGATGCCTAGTCTCATTACTAGTTGTGAAGCTATTTAAGTATAAGATTTGTGACATATATCTCCCGCGTGTGAATCTCATCCATGCACTTATATCACATCTAATATACTAATGGGACTCGGTTCAACTCATGAACCATTATGTCATATGTATTGATCATGTACATGAAGTAGTAAAATAACATTCATCTTATGAAAGTAAAGCATGATTTTATTGATAAATAAAGAAATTAATCAATTTATTACATCAACTGATGGATTGAGTCCACAAAATCTAACACTCACAACCACAGTGTGATCAAGCAGTGGGACTTTCTCCTACGGTCACTGTTTTCTCCATTTCCCACGAACTGCTGTGTAAGGCAGTGGGGTCCATGGCTCCACTCCTTGGTCCACAGTTACCGCTGGTTTTCCTTTTGCTCACAGACACTGTTGAGTTGAATAGTGGTACCCATGGTCTGATGCCTCCACCTCTTTCCCATGAACACAACTTGGTTAAAATTAGTGGGGTCTAAGCTTTGACCAAGTTCAGATGGGTTCAGCCTTCCCTACCCATATAGTCACTGTGATTTTAAGCAGTGGAACCCACTACTTAGTGGCCCATTCTCTCAAATGTGATCATTAAAATTCCCACAGCATATGGTCCACCCACTTCGCGTATTTTACCTAAAACAAAAAAATTGTTTTCCCACAACGTAATGAACCCACTTTAGGGTTTTTGTTTTCAAAATGTTGGGGGGGGGGGGGGGGGGCGGGAGGAGAGGTTCTCTTTCAAAATAATACAAATTTCAAATTATCTTGGGTCAAACCTGATTTTGAGCCATCATCTCAAATTGTTTTGAAATTAAAACCCAACAAAGCTAATCTTTTTCAAAAGTCCATCTTAGTTTGACTTATGTGAAGCCAAGTGAAAACCTAAAACTTTGATTTTTGAAAAGAAACAAAAAAAATCCATAAAAATCCAAACCCAAATCCAGTTCAAACCTGTAAGGTCCTGATCCCAATTAACATTGATTCATATTAAATAATCTCATTTTACATTAATTCAAATGTATTTAGGCTAATTTAACTCAAACCCTTTAGGCTTGGGTCATGGATAGGCAGTTGGGTCGGGTTCGAGGCTTACCTAAGTAGTTAAGGAACCTTTTGTAAATTTATCCATGCATCATATTGACACCTCATTAGGTGCATGTTGTGTAATTTTTCGTGTTGATCATCTTTTATGTTGAGCTCGATTTGATCTGAACTCATCTTGGCCCAATTGAGGTCCATTTGGCCTAAACTATAATTTATTAGAAAACTTGGGCTTACATGTAAACTGTAGGAAATTTTCATTTTAAAAGAGACTCAACGTTCCTTTCTTACTTCTTCTTTCCCCTGTCTGTTGAAGCTATTTCTCTTCTTCTTCCTTCTTCATCTTCACCTCAATTTCAAAGTTACAACAAGGGTTGGAGGTCTTGCATGCTATAAGGATAGTCTTCACCCATCATCTTCTTCTTCTTATTAGCATTTTCTCTTTGGGAAGTACCTTTTTCTTCAAGCTACAGCCCACTAAGTTGAAGGCTCTACTTCTCTTTATATCTTAGGGCTTATTAGAGTTAAGAAGACTCAAATCTATGACATGCATGCATTTTTGCATCCCATTCACCATTTGCATGTTTTCATGCAGAGAACCCATTCTTTTATTGAGGTTTTTCTTCATCACACATTGAGGGAGAGTTGGTGGGGCAAGCACTGTGAAAAAGGCAAGTAGTAAAGTACATATGATGCTGCATGTGTGTTTACAATTTTGATTCTTGGATTTACTATTGTAATCCCAAGTTATGGCTCCTTCCTTTTGTTTTAATTGTATACATATATAGAATTGAATTAATTAGGGTATGAATGTGAAGTGGGAGTATTGTGTTAATATTGAATAACTCTTAGGGACATGTTGAAGCTATAGGAACTCACTATGACCCTTTACATTCAGAGTTCTGTACTGAAATTGAGCTTCAAAGTCAATTCCAGAATTTTTGAAGCTTACAGCGAAGCCACGGCTAAGCCATAAGTTTGTACGGCTCAAAGTCCTAAGAGTGTCAAAATCCCATTTTTAACTACGGCTAACCCTCTGCTAAGTCGTGGAATGAACTACGGCTAAGCTGTACCCATCCCGTGACCAAGCCGTAAGCCATTTTACGGCGAACTTTCCCCAAAGCTTGAAAATCCAACTTTCTTCTACGGTTTACACACGGCTACACCGTGGAATGCATTACGGCTAAGCCGTAACCTAGCCGTAGGCTTAGCACAGCTAAGCCATAGGCCAACATACGGTTGAGCCGTAAATGCGCATGAAATTAAGGAGAAAACCTGAGCCACTCGGCTAAGCCGTAACATGTACATGGCTAAGCCGTAAGAACACTATGAACTTAGGATATTAGGGATTTCCAATGACCTTATAGGGCCTTAGTGATGGCACATTCTCTTCAACTGAATTAGTCTAATGGTGATTAAATGTCAAGGAGGATGAGTGTAGAGCTGTCACTCATTCCCTTCATTTTACGGATAAATTTCCAATATCACGTCATGGGTGTTGGCATAAGAAGTGGTGTCTTTTATGTACGCAATGTAATACCAAGATATAGTAACACAATGACACCGGACATTTTATTAATACATCATGTTGAATGTCTTCGGGATCATGGATTATCTAGCTTAGGATTGGCTAGTAAGTTCCCTTGATGCATTTGATTCAAATGCATTTCTATTGTTAAGGAAACCTTGCCCTCAACATGACTTAGTCATGTACCCACTCTCCTAGCAAACCTTGAGACAAATTAGACTTGAGCTTCTACTGAGTTTGTGTCTGTCAGGCTTGAGTATCTATTGAGTGTGTGCCTGTTAGTCAAATGGGTGTAGCTGAGGTTGAGAGGGTTCGAGCTCTCCTAGCTCATATAGGTATGCATTGTTCAGTTACCTTGTTAATTCTGATTTTTATAATTGAATATGATTTCAAGACCTATACTCCCTTATGTACGATATGATAAGTATGACTGAATCCGAGTCGGTCTTGATTCGTTGAGTCGGCACCACTTAGCTTGTGCCCTTTGGGGTATCTTTATGTCACTACTACAGTAGTCCATGGAGGTGTTGTCAGCGCTCCTTGGGAAGCTAGCTTGATCCCCTAGCGACCATATGTATGCTCTCTTTTGGGAGAATAGAGCCTCGTGGTTACACAACATGCCTAGTGGATTGTTATTGCCTTCTTTAATCAGTGTATATTATCAAATTCATTTGATACATTATGATAGTTTCATATACCTTTATATTTGCTTAACCATTGTGTGTTACTGGTACAGAACCAAACCCCAACTCGGTTATTGATGCATCCTTGGAGGGTATAAAAGAATGAAAGGATGATGTTGTCTTTTATTAGTTGTCCTACGAAGAGCGTTTAGTGATTTGGTTGGGTGAATGGATTGTGACTATGGTTTTTTGCACGGAGATGTTTAAACTGGACCTTGTGTACTAGACATGTTTAAAGTTGTGAATTTGTTTGTATGGGAATGTTTAATTAAAGGACTTAAGTACATATATATGTTGGTAAGATATGCTCTTCTATGTTTTGCTTATGATCATTACAAAGGTATTTCACAAGTGTCCGCTTTATCTGAATTCTAAATCTACATGTTGTTAGTTATACCTCACACATTCCTGTGAAATCTCCCTTGTAGGAATTCGTGCATACCTTCTTCTCACGGCATGGATTACTACGGGATTACGTATTCACACCCTGGGGAACCACTTTAATCCCCAATTCGTGGGATCAAGGCATGACATACGTAAGTAATGGTATTAGAGTGACTAAGAAGTCAATTAAAAGACCTAGCAACGTTAGGAAATGTGGTGAGGTTACGATAGGTCCCATTGAGGATGGAATCTTGGGTAAGGACTTATGACATATCTTTTCTAAGATATTGGTTATGACTAATTACTGTTATAATTGCAGGTAAATCGTATCTGGGTCTAGTACGAACAACGGTTCAAGCAGTAATGACCGCAACAACATCAAATTGGATGGTGTGGATCCTCCACCACCACCCCCTCCTCATCTTACTTATAACACGGAGAAGCGATTCATGATGCTGATGCATCAATTAGCTGCTAGTAATGCCAATCAAGCAGCCATGCAAATGCAGTTGGCCACCCTGCTGGACAGACAAAACCAACTCGGAGATCCTAATTCCTTGTATAAGAAGTTCCGAAAGAGGGGAGTAACGGAGTTTATGGGACAAGAGGATCTGTTGCAAACTGACAAATGGTTCATCCACACTGAGAACGTCTTCGATACACTGATTTGTACACCAAGGCAGCAAATGGTCCTCACAGCATCCATGTTCAGAGATTTCGCAGATACATGGTGGAAGAGTATCCGGGATCATATTAGGGCTATGCCAGATGCTACTGTAGAGGAAGCTTTTAAGAGATAGTTTAGGAAGAAGTTTATTCCTGAACATGTGACCTGCAAGAAGAAGGCAGAGTTCCTCACCTTACAGCAGAACTCCATGACGGTTGCGGAGTGCGTGCATATATTCATTCAACTCTCTTGGTTTGCTTTAGACTTGATTGATACTGAGGAGAAAAGAGTGGAAAGGTTTCTCGAAGGGTTGAGGCCTGCTATTAAAGGACACGCTACGGCTTTCCAGTGTCCAGCCCAATATGATGACACTATAGCGAGAGCCTATGCGGCTGAAGAAATTAAGAAGAGCTTATTTTTGGGAAAGTCTAGGAGGAATGCCCCACCTTCTGGGAAGGGTTAGCAACATTCTAAAAAACAAAAGGGAATTGTCGGTGGGACATCAAGGCTAGTCTGTGGCTTATGCGGAAAGGGCCATGAGACAAGTAAATGCTGGAGGTCTACGGGAGCCTGTTTCGGCTGTGGCTAGATGGACTATCGCTTGTCAGAGTGCCCGAGAAGGAAGGGTTCTAGTCAAGCCCCACCACAACAACAGTATCAACAGTCTTTTAAAGTGGCACCGCCAATGCCTCCACATCAATAACAGCAGGTGAGGCAAGGCCAAAGGCAGTCACGGCAGGGTCAAGGTCAACAGAAGCAAGGATAGCAAAAACAGGGACAACAGAATCGACCCCAAAGGCAAGGCTGCTCCTATGCATTGACTCATGAAGAAGTGGAAGCGACAGAGCATGTGGTTGTAGGTAAGGTTTATGTATGTGATATATAAGCTAAAGTGTTGTTTTGATTCGGGATCTTTGCACTCCTTTATTTCACCCCAATTCTTTAGCAGGATACGGGAGCCGCTATCGCAGCTACCGTATGTGTTGAGTGTTATCACTCCTATTGGCAAAAAGGTGATTTGTGAGGATTATTACCCAGGTTGTCAAGTTCTAAGTGGAGGGATCCTTTTTCCAGCAGAACTCATTTTGTTGCCGATGCACGATTTTGATATAATCCTAGGTATGGATTGGTTAACCAAGTATATGACTTGCTTAGACTGTTTTCGTAAGACCGTCACCATAAAGGTGAACGAAGCTGGCCCAAGTGTTGTATTCCATGGTGGAAAGAAAAGTTTGAACACTAGGTTAATTTCAGCACTTCGAGCGAAAAGACTAATTTATAGTGGTTGCGAGGGGTACATTGCCTTCATTGTTGAGAAGAAACCACCCAAGAAACTAGAAGAGATACCTGTGGTTCGTGAGTTTCCTGATGTATTCCCTGACGAAGTACCTAGTCTTCCTTCGATAAGGGAAGTTGATTTTACTATAGAACTAGTGCCTTGTACCGTTCCAATCTCTAAGGCCCCGTATAGAATGGTTGCTGCAGAGTTGCGTGAGTTGAAGATACAGTTGCAAGACTTATTGGATAAGGGGTTTATTTGTCCTAGCACATCATCATGGCGAGCCCTAGTTTTTTTTTGTAAAGAAGAAGGATGGCACCTTCAGAATGTGTATTGATTACAGGCAGTTGAATCAGGTCACAATAAAAAACAAATATCCACTGCCTAGAATTGATGGACTGTTTGATCAACTTCATGGTGCAACCTATTTTTCAAAGATTGATCTAAGGTCTGGATATCACCAGTTGCGAGTTAGAGATCAAAATACATCAAAAACAGCTTTAAGGACAAGATATGAGCACTATGAATTCTTAGTCATGCCTTTTGGGTTAACGAATACCCCAACTGTATTTATGGCTTTGATGAACAAGATCTTTTCACCCTATCTTGATCGGTTTGTAGTAATTTTCAATGATAATGTATTGGTGTATTCCAAGACTAAAGATGAGCATGCTAAACATTTGAGGATTTGTTTGCAATTGTTGAGGGATCACTGACTGTATGCTAAACTAGACAAGTGTGAATTCTGGTTAGAACAAGTTGCTTTATTGGGGCATATAATTTAAAGGATGGACTCGTGGTAGACCCAGCCAAAATAGAAGCAATAACTAGTTGGCAGAGTCCTAAAACAGTTGCAGAGGTTAGAAGTTTTGTCGGTCTGGCGAGCTACTACCAAAGGTTTATAATGGACTTTTCCAAAATAGTTGCACCTCTGACAAAATTGACTTGGAAGAATGAACCATTTGTTTGGTCAGCGGAATGTAAGTCGAGCTTCCAACTCTTTAAGGAGAAGTTAACCTCAGCCCCAATCTTATGTTTACTGGAAGGTAGTGGTGGATTTGTTATCTATACTGATGCGTCAAGGATTGGGTTAGGATGTGTACTAATGCAGAATAGAAAGGTGATAGCCTATGGATCTCGACAATTGAGAGAACACGAGAAGAATTATGCCACACATGATTTAGAATTACTTGTTGTTGTCTTTGTGTTGAAGTTGTAGAGACACTACTTGTACGGAGAGAGATTTGAAGTCCATAGTGATCATTGCAGTCTTCAGTATTTAATTTCTCAGCATAATCTTAACATGAGACAGCGTAGATGGCTATAATTCATAAAGGATTATGATTTTCCAATCAGATATTTTCGAGGAAAAGGAAATGTAATGGCGGATGCTCTTAGTAGGAAATCAACTATTGAGATGGCAGCCATGTGTGGTGAGTGGTCTCTAGTGGAAGAATTATGGGATCTGGATGTGGAAGTCAAATTCGTGGACAATAAGGTCATGTTAGTAGCTATGTCTGTCTTCGAACCTACCTTAATTCAACAAATTAAAGAGAAGAAGTTTGAATATCCAGAATTTGTTGAGATTCGTGACCACATCACACAAAGGCCAGATTTCAGGATAGTAGATGGTGTATTGTACTTCAGAAACAGGTCGTGTGTTCCAGTAGTCCAAAAACAAAATTTGAAGAAGCAATTATGACCGAAGCACATCACGCTGGATATTCCATGCACCCTAGGAGTACAAAAATATATCAAAATCTAAATGGCAGGTTTCAGTGGAATAACATGAAGCGAGATATTGCCAGTTTTATAGTAAGATGCCTTACCTGTCAATACGTAAAGGCTGAACATAGGAAGCCTCCCGGTTTACTGCATCCTTTACAGATTCCAAAGTGGAAATGGGAGAATTTAACGATAGATTTTGTTTCAGGGCTACCCTAGATGAGCAAACATCATGATGTTATATGGGTGATTGTGGATTGACTAACAAAGTCAGCCCACTGTATTCCCATTAGGAAAGGGTTGAAATTCCATGAGATGGCCAAGATCTTCATTAATGAGAATGTGCGGTTGCATGGTACTCCAGTTTCAATTGTATCTGACTGAGACAGTAGGTTTGCATCTTTCTTTTGGCAGTCCATTCAAAAATCCATAGGTACTAAACTCAATTTTAACATAGCCTACCATCCTCAGACTGATGGGCAATCGGAGCGAACGATACAAACTCTTCAAGACATGCTTCAAGTTAGTGTGATGACTTTGAAAAAGAGTCGGACGAACACCTTTCCTTTTGTGAATTTGTATACACAATAGTTATCACACGAGCATTGGAATGGCTCCATTCAAGACTTTGTATAGTCGTAAGTGCCGTACACCTGTCTGTTGGGAAGAAGTTGGAGTTAGAAGCTTTCATGGACCTTCTCTGGTTGCGGACACAGTGGAAAAGGTGCGAAAGGTGCAAGATAGATTGAAAATTGCGATCTTGCCAGAAGAGTTATGCAGACAATCGCTGTAGACCCCTTGATTTCCAAGTGGGTAACAAAGCTTTCTTGAAGGTTTCTCCAATGAAGGGTACTATCCCGTTTGAGCAGAAGGGCAAATTAGCTCCACAATTTGTAGGACCTTTTGAGATACAAAGTAGAGTTGGAGATTTGGCTTATAGGTTGGAGCTACCACCTCAACTCGTGGGAGTTCATAAAGTATTCTATAAATCAATGCTCAGGAAGTGCCTTCCGGATCCTTCACATGTTCTTGTATTTGATGACATACAAGTGAAACCGAACGTGAGCTATAAAGAAAGACCCCTTCGTATTATTGACACCAAAGACCAAATGTTGCATACCCGGACGATCAAATGGGTTAAGGTTCTATGGGAGCATCATGGGCAAGAAGAAGCCCCTTGGGAGCTTGAAGATCAAGTTCGGGCAAAATATCCAGAGCTCCTACCTGAGGTATGTTACATTCGGAGGACCGAATGATATTAAGTGGGAGAGGATGTATGGTCATGATCCCAATTAACCTCGAATCATATTAATTAAGCTTGTTTTACATTAATTAAAGTGTGTTTAGGCTAATTTAACCCAAACCCAAGTAGTCGGGTGGGGTTTGAAGCTTACCTAAGTAGTTGAGGACCCTTTTGTAAATGTATCCATGCATCATATTGACACCTCATTAGGTGCATGTTGTTTAATTTTTCGTGTTGATCATCTTTCATGTTGGGCTCGATTTGATCCGAACTCATCTTGGCCTAATTGAGGTCCATTTGGCCTAAACTATAATCTATTAAAAAGCTTGGGCTTACATGTAAACTGTAGGAAATTTTCATTTTTAAAAGAGACTCAACGTTCCTTTCTTACTTCTTCTTTCCCCTGGCTATTGGAGCTGTTTCTCTCCTTCTTCCTTCTTCATCTTCACCTCAATTTCGAAGTTGTAACAAGGGTTGGAGGTCTTGCATGCTATAAGGATAGTCTTCACCCATCATCTTCTTCTTCTTATGAGCATTTTCTCTTTAGGAAGTACCTTCTTCTTCAAGCTACAGCCCACTAAGGTGAAGGCTCTACTTCCCTTTCATATCTTAAGGCTTGTTAGAGTTAAGAAGACTCAAATCTATGACATGCATGCATTTTTGCATCCCATTCACCATTTGCATGTTTTCATGCAGAGAACCCACTCTCTTGTTGAGGTTTTTCTTCATCACACACCGATGGAGAGTTGGTGGGGGCAAACACTGTGAAAAAGGCAAGTAGTAGAGTACATATGATGCTGCATGTGTGTTTACAATTTTGATTCTTGGTTTTACTATTGTAATCCCAAGTTACAGCTCCTTCCTCTTGTTTTAAGTGTACACATATATAGAATTGAATTAATTAGGGAACAAATGTGAAGTGGGAGTGTTGTGTTAATATTGAATAACTCTTAGGGACATGTTGAAGCCATAGGAACTCACTATGACCCTTTACATTTAGAGTTCTGCATTGAAATTGAGCTTCAGAGTCAATTCCAGAATTTCTGAAGCTCACGGTGAAGCCACGACTAAGTTGTAAGTTTGTACAGCTTAAAGTCCTGAGAGTGTCAAAATCTCAATTTTAACTACGGCTAACCCTCGGCTAAGTCGTGGAATGAACTACGGCTAAGCTGTACCCATCCCGTGACCAAGCCGTAAGCCATTTTACGGCGAGTTTTCCCGAAAGCTTGAAAATCCAATTTTCTTCTATGGCTTACACGCTGCTACACCGTGGAATGCATTACGGCTAAGCCGTAACGTAGCTGTAGGCTTAGCACGGCTAAGCCATCGGCCAACATATGGTTGAGCCGTAAATGCGCATGAAATTAAAGAGAAAACCTGAGCCACTCGGCTAAGCCATAACATGTACATGGCTAAACCGTAAGAACAATGTGAACTTAAGATATTAGGGATTTCCAATGACCTCGTAGGGCCTTAGTGATGGCACATTCTCTTCAACTAAATTAGTCTAATGGTGATTAAATGTCAAGGAGGATGAGTGTAGAGCTGTCACTCATCCCCTTCGATTTTCCGAATAAATTCCCAATGTTACGTCATGGGTGTTAGCATAAGAAGTGGTGTCTTTTATGTACACAATGTAATACCAAGCTATAGTAATACAATGATACCGGACGTTTTATGAATACATCGTGTTGAATGACTTCGGGATCGTGGATTATCTAGCTTAGGATCGGCTAGTAAGTTCTCTTGATACATTTGATTCAAATGCATTCATATTGTTAAGGAAACCTTGCCCTTAACATGACTTAGACATGTGCCGACTGTCATGGCAAACCTTGAGACAAATCAGACTTGAGCTTTTACTGAGTGTGTGTCTATCAGGCCTAAACTTCTACTGAGTGTGTGTCTATTAGTCAAATGGGTGTAGCTAAGGTTGAGAGGGTTTGAGCTCTCCTAGCTCCTATAGGTATGCATTGCTCAGTTACCTTGTTAATTCTGATTTTTATAATTGAATATGATTTCAAGACCTATACTCCCTTATGTACGATATGATAAGTATGACTGAATCCGAGTCGGTCTTGATACATTGATTTTGCACCACTTAGCTTGTGCCCTTTGGGGTATCTTTATGTCGCATTGCAGTAGTCCATGGAGGTATTGTCGGCGCTCCTCAGGAAGTTAGCTTGATCCCCTAACGACCATATGTATGCTCTCTTTTGGGAGAATAGAACCTCGTGGTTGCCAATTAGTGTATATGATATCTTTTTTATGATTCATCACTCATTGTTTACTCATGCATAACATGCCTAGTGGATTGTTATTGCCTTCTTTAATCAGTGTATATTATCAAATTCATTTGATACATTATGCTAGTTTCATATACCTCTGTATTTGCTTAACAATTGTGTTAACAGCGCTACCCTTGGTATTACAGGTATAGAACCAAACCCCAACTTGGTTATTGACGCGTCTCCAAAGGGTACCCCAACGGTACCTGGGGGTATAGAAGAATGGATGGATGACGATGCCTTTTATTAGTCATTCTACAAAGAGCGTTCAGTGATTTGGTTGGGTGAATCGATTGTGATTATGGTCTTTTGCATGAAGATGTTTAAATTGGACCTTGTGTACTAGACATGTTTAAATTTGTGGATTTGTTTGTATGGGAATGTTTAATTAAAGGACTTAAGTATATATATATTGGTAAGATATGCTCTTCCATGTTTTGTTTATGATCATTATAGAGGTATTTCACAGGTATCCGCTTTATGCTGATTTCTAAATCTACATATTGTTGGTCATACCTCACACGTTCCTGTGGATTCTCCCTTGTAGGAATTCGTGCATATCTTCCTCTCATGGCACAGATTAATACGGGATTACGTATTCACACCCTGGGGGCCCACTCTAATCCCCAATTCCCGAAATCGGGGTGTGACAAAACCCATACCTTGATTTTTCATTAAAAAAAACCCCCAGGAATTTTTTTTGTGGGTGTTCCTCACAGTCCCTATAGAGATGCCACTTTGGATATCTGTGACAAATAGTTCATGAGAAATAAAATCCACTTCCAAACTCCAAAACCAAATTAATGAATTTCTAAATTTTCTAATACCTTATGGATTTCTTTTTTGGGGGTGTTCCTTACAGTCCCCCATAGAGATGTCACTGTTTATATCTGTGAAAATAGGGTAAAGAAATTTAGATTCCTTATGTTTTTTCCAAATTCCATCTCCAAAATCTTCATGGTTTTTTATCAAATTTTAAAAATTTCAAGTATAGGCTTATAACTTATCTTGTCAAAACTATCTTTTTTCCATCAAGCCATTCATCATTCCCACAGATTGGCTATTTCAAGGCATATTGATTGTCATGCTTTAATCATTGCACCTTGAGGGAGTACTTGTTGACCTATAAAAAATTACAAATGTTGTAGTGAAGACATTACAAGCACATTCTAAACCAAGGACACATAAACCCTGGGACTGTGAAATGCCAAGTCAAGCATTGCATCCAGGTGTTCAGAGCTAATGCAATCATTGAAAAGACTTCAATTGAGCTTAGAATGCAGCAAATTGAATCTTAGAGTTAGTGGACTTTATTTGGTCAATTGACTCACCAAACTTCAAATTTGAAGTTCATTGACTCAAAATTAAGGGGGTCATCGAACATATTCAAGCTTTTGAGTTATCAAAATGGCTAAAAATCACATGGCAACTCCAAATTATACTAAGGAATGATGCTTCAAAATTTTGAAGCATTTGGACTTCATTTCAATTCCAATTCAAGCTTCAGTGATGGCCTTCTAGCTCCTTGGGGTCATTGTGATAACAGATATTTCTATATGTTAGAATCAGCTGAAATTCTTAAAAGTCATGGGGGTCGCTGATTAAAAATCCAACTTCTAGGAGGCTAAATCTGGTGAAATTTGGATTAATGACTCAAAATGTATTCAAAGCCAATTCCACCAAGTTTCAAATCAGTTGAGCATCATTCTGGTATAAAACAAGCAAACTACTTGCATTATAAGAGAATATTGACTTAGAACATGCAATAAATGGGCCACTGTTTGAAATCCTACTTTCACAAATCCAAACCACATGAATTTTTATGCATGCTTCAAGATTCTCCTAAAATCAGTCCCTCCAAGTTTCAAATCAATCGGAGGTCATTTGGGACCTCAAACAGCTGAAATAAGGGCCTATTTTCATGAAAAGTCAACAGGAAGGTTGACCAACTTTAGAAGGTCAAGACAAACTGAAATTTCTATGAAGTAGTTAAAATAGTGTTAAAAAGCATCCCTCCTAGTTTCGTGAAGATTGGACATTATTCGGGCCCCAAACAGGTGAAAACAAGTCACATATGTAAAAATCTCAAAATGGACTTGTCAGTGACTGCGGCAACGGTAACTGATACCTGTGAAGCGGTTCCTGGCAGTTTTCAGTGGTTTTCTTCACTTTATTTTGAACTCCAACCTCCCATAACTCCCAAAACCACCTATGAAGTCTATAAAAGGCAAGTTTTATCACTTGGAAAAGGGTTCAAAGTAAATTCAAAGAAGTTCCAACAAGTTCAACAAGTTCAAAGCACATTAGCAAGCAAGTTCTAAGAATTCACAAGGCTTCTAAGGCACTTGAAGTACTCCAATTCTACTTCTATTTCTCCTTCTCATTAACTTAAGGTGAGAAATTGTTCAGAGAAGGAGAGGAAGCATTCATATCACTTAGAGAAGGTAGGTGCAAAGGCCATGAAACATAAAAAGGATGAAACCTATTTCCTTTGGTTTTCTCACTTGAGAGGGCTTTGGGCCATCTCGGAAGTTGTGAACAAAACTCTTTAAGCTTGATTCTGTTCCTTGAAAATTATAGGTTCAGAATGATACAACTTTGAACACAAGCTCCAACACTTTGAAGACATCACAGAAGTGAAATGAGAAGAAACAAGGACAAACATTGTCTATCAATGACCGTGGGCCATGGTCACTAGCAAGGGGCCAGTGACCGTGGGCCATGGTCACCCCCTTCCTGTAGTTCTTTTTTTTTTGCATTTTTGCTCTTTTTTCATGTATTTTCTTGTAATTTCCAAGTTTAGATTACATCTAAGATCAAAAGGAGGGGTTGTGATTTTTCAAAACTTATAAACAACCTACATCCCTATGGTCAAAGCGTTTGAACCCATGTAAACAAAGAAAAATTAATGATGAATTGTAATTATATTTTTCATTCTTCTTAACGCTTGAAGTGTGTGAATGTTGGACTTAAATCTGTTGCGTTTCACATCACGTTTCGAGCGTGATCAGAAGATTAGCGTCGTTTGTGGAAAAGTTTTGGCACCCCAAACCTGCAAATGATGTTTGGTTTCACAAAGTTGATAACCATGTTTGCTTTGACTTTGGTTAAAGGTGCTGTTTCAACCCACTTGGAGAAGCAATCTATAGCAACTAGGATGAAATGATGTCCCCAATTTGAAGGGAGGTTGATTTTTTTGACATTGTCCATTCCCCAGGCTTTGAATAGCATAAAAACAAAAGTTAGGTGTAAGTTTTCCGAAGGCACATGAATATAGTTTCAATGAATTTGGCATTCCCTGCACCCTTTTGCAAATTTCATAGCATCGGAAGCCATTGTCGGTCTATGGTAACCTAGTCTCCAAATTTGATAATGTAGCTTTGACCCTGACAAATGTGCCCCACATAGGCCTGCATGCACTTCCTTTAGGGTTTTTTCTACTTCCTTTTGGGATAGGCAACAAAGGAGTACCCATCATAATATTTACGATACAACGTCTTTTATGGCATATCAAAATGGAATTTAAGAGCTCACCTTTGGATGCTTGCTCTATCTTTAGAATTTTCCGATAGGGCTTTGTACAATATGTAATTGATGAATAGTTCCAGCCAATCCCGAAAGGAATTCTCAAAAGAGGAGATTCGACTTTCTATTGTTCTAAAGAATCTTGTTGGAGTCGAGATAGCTTCCAAAGGAGGTCAAAACCATCGTTTGACGATTGAGCTTTTGACTTGATTGCCTTTTGGTACAGCCAGTGGTGCTACTAGGCTAACTAATAAATTTACTTTATCATTTTGATAGCATGGAACATGGTTGAATTCCACCAAAGTAAATCATTTCCTCAACTACTGAGCTCGTTTATGGTATGGCAATAGACTTAGTGTCTTCATTTTGTATTCCGAATTCATTTATTTCACAACAAGTTGAGAATCTCCGCAAATTCCAAGGGTATCGATAGGGTCGAGTTCAATTCTGCCTTTTTGAACATGAGTTTGATTCCGTGTTTCAGGTGGGGGCATTTCTGGTATAACCTTCACTTTGTTAAGGTCGAGTTTGATTCCGCCTTTTTGTATAATGAACCCTAAGAATTTTCTAGAAGACACTTCGAGGAAGCTTTTCATCATGGCCCTTTGATAGGTGGCTTTGACCTTTTTTAGTCTGAAAGGAATGACGGTGCAGCAGTATGCGCCGAAGGGCATTTGGAAAAAGTGTGTTTTTCATCTTCAGGATGCATTTTTATTTGATTGTACTCTGAAAACCCGTCCATGAATGACATCCTTTCATATCCAGATATATTGTCTATCATGAGCATATGGGAAAGTCATTTTTTGGACATGCTTTTTTAGCTCTTTGAAGTCGATGCAGACTCTGATCTAACCATTTTTCTTTGTGACTGGGACTATGTTTGTTGGCCAATCCGGATATTGTTCTTCACGAATAAAGTAAACATCTTTGAGTTTTTGGACTTCTTTTTTAATTTTGTCCATTTTGTTAAGCTTGGTTAGCCTTTAACCTTGCTTTACAAGCTTTATATTTAGAGTGTTGTTTAGCCTATAAATTGTGATTTTTGGATTGAGTCCGAACATTTCTGCAAAGGTCTATGCAAAACAGTCCAAAAACTCATACAAGAAACTGATATACTCTACAAGCTATTTTCCTTTTATTTTTGAGCTTACAATGGTGGGATGAGGATTTTCAAGGGTACCTAGATTGGTCTTCAAGACATGATCCTTAGTCGGAGGGTTAGGGGGAGGTTCTTCCACATTGTTTTTGGAAGCATCTAACTTCGTGAATCCTTTTGGTATGTCATTTTCCGGCTTGACCAGAGCCTTATCCCTTTCCAAGGATTTGTTTTTACTGGCCCTTCAGCTTTTACATTTAGCACAAGATGATCCGATTCCCCTTGGCCTTTGTTTCTGCTAGCCATGTTGCCGGCCGAGGAGTGCCATCATCATCACTGCTCTCTCCATTATGTTGGAAGGAAGCCCAGTCATCTAGTTCATTAACCAAGACCATTTTTTCTTAACTGTATCCATCTAAGGATGTAGTGACTTTTTCTTTAGGATCAGGGATTTCTACTGAAAAGTTGTTGTGAGGAACATATCCTAGGCTGTATGTATGAGTGTCGATGTGGCTTTTGTATTTGTACTTGTCCTGTTGTTCAGGTATCATGCCATCATACGGGGCTAGGAGACCTTTCCCTAACCTGGCTGGTTTTCTGAAACCATACCCCATCTTTTTTATTATTTAATGGAATTTCCACTTATACAGGTTGAACCTTGCTCACCCTCAGTTTGTAATTTCTTTGAAGGGCTGTGTAATGGCATGATCATCTACCCGGGAGAAAATGATTGAGTGTGGATAGTATCGCGCTCACCCAATCACTAAGAGTGACCCTCGAGCATTGTACATGGGGGCCAAAATTGGCCACTGATGCAGAGATGGAAGTCGCTTTGATGATTCCTTTTCTACGGATTCACTGGTGTCTAATTCTGATTCAATGTCAGAATCACATGCGAAGAACACAGCGTCCATCGAGTAAGACCTTTTCATCCTTCTGAATGGATGGGCAACACTTCTTTTGATATTCGTAGCAGCTGAGGATAGCTCTTCATTTGATTAAAGTCCATACCTGTCATGACTTTTCGAATGTGAATATAGAGCCTGTGCTGGCATAAAGCCATGCAAATTCTTTGTGAAGGCATTTTAGTGCATTGATTAGCCAAGTTTCCGCACCTATTGATGAATGTTTGAGATGATTCTCCTTGTTCTTGTTTCATTCAGAGTAGCATCCCTAGGTTGACTGTTTGCCCTCTTCTTGTTTTGCTCACCTCATAATCGATGTGAGAATTTGGTAAACTTGGTTGTCTAAGGTTTTTTTTCACCCTTGTAGTGATTTTAGCTAACTATTCAAGGGTTTTAATTTTCATTCTGATCATCTTGGAATGATTATAGCTTTGGAGTATGTGCAAATACCAAATATAACTAACTCAATTTAACATGGGGTCTTCACATCTTTCAGCCATCTCTACCCATCTGTTGATGAAGTCGAGCACTGGCTCATTATCTTCTTACATGGTTTTGGCTAGTTGAGTGATGGAGATTAGCTTTTGTGATGTCACCACCGTGACTAGCATGTTGTGCCTTTTGGTTTGAATTGTGAAGGTCAGATTTCGAAAGGCCTTTACTGGGATTACTAACAGGCTGATCGAGCCCGAAACGTGATGTAAAATGCAATGGATTCAAGTCAAGCATCCGCCCACATAAAGCATTAAGAAGAATGAGAAATATAATTACAGTTCATCGTTAACTTCCCTTTATTTACATAGGCTCAAATGCTCTTACTGCGGGGATGCAAGTTGTTTACAAGTTTTGAAAATTTACAACCCCTCCCTCTAGTCTCAGATGTGATTTAAACTTGAAAACTACAAGAAAATACATGAGAAAATAGAAAAAAATGCAAAAAAAAAAAAAAAAGAATTGCAGGAAGGGGGTGACCATGGCCCACAGTCACTAGTAAACAGTGGCAAAAAGGCTACTGTTTGTAACAATCCGATCCAAGCTAAGCATGATTAGCGAGTAACTAATTGTAATTACTAGTTAATTAATGTGGTTTTATCTTTAAAAAATCTATTTTAGTCTTGTTGAGTCCAGAGCGTCAAGTTCAAGTCATGGATAGGTAGTTAGGCCCCGTTTGACCTTAATTAGGTAGGTGAAGCTCTTTTTTGTAATTTTAGATTTCATGGTTTTATGTCATCCATGTATCATATTGACATCATCACGATTGTCTTGTTGAGCTTGTCAACTTTCGTACTTGACTTGAACTCATTAGACTTCATTTGAATTAGTTGGACCCTCAAATGACTTAAAATGTAATAAACTCTTGTCAGAGGACTTTTTTATAAACTTCAAGTTATAAATACATATACTTTCAAATGGCTCCAGTACCCATCTCATTTGACTCTTTTTCTGTAGCAGCTCCTCCCTTCCAACTCTTCCTCCTTCTTTTCATCCCCAACTTCTTATCAAATAAAAATGGCCAATAGTGTGCATATGGGATTGGAGGTTTCCATTTTCCCTCTCTACCATCTCCTACCTCGCCTCACTCTGTGAAGTAAAGGATTTAAGCACTTCTTTTTTTTAATTGATCACTAAGGTATGATCACTTCCTATTATATAGAATTCGTGGGTTCAAGGAGTCATGAAGACTCCTTTCTTAAGTATGCATTAATCTTCTTCATCATTTCTTACATGCATGTCATTTTAGGCTAAGAACAGTGGGCTTTTCTTCTCAATTAAGCCAAGAGAAGGAGTAGTAGTGGAACTTGAAATCAAAGGCAAGTATAAGCTAATTTTTGCTAAATGCATGTTGATAGTTTATGATTCTTGTACTTTTACTGCATCGTAATATTATGTTCCAGCCCTATACTCTTGTTTTATCTGCATAATTAAGGTATTTTAGTAAAGGAATGAAAAATGAAGTTAGAAGTGAAAAGTGATAGAATTGAATGGAAGTGATTACCTAAGACTATAACATGTACCATGGATAAGCAATTACAAGAAAAATGCTCTGAACAGAAACAGCTTCAGAAATCCTAAAGATTACTGCTAAGGCGTAAGAACACTATGGCTAACTTTCGAGAGAGTTAAAAAGTATAGATTTCTTCATGGCTAAGCCAAAGTTAAGCCGTAGAATGTGTTATGGCTAAGTTGTAGCCTAACTGTGACTTAGCCGTAGACACCCTACGGCTAAGCCATAGGCTATTCTACGGCTCAACCATAAGTGCAGGTGAATAGTATTGAAACTATGGCTCCGCCGTAGTGTAATCTACGGCTAAAACGAAGGCAACTCACGGCTAAATCGTAAGAATGCAGAAACTCCAGGTTAATTAAGAATTGTTACAAGACCTTGTAGGACCTTAATTCTTGGATCCCTTTACCCTATTTATTGGCCCAATGGAACAATTAAACACTATGAAGGGTCTTGAGGGCTGAGATTCTTTCATGAGGTGTTGTTCATTTGTTTAGTACTTCCTCATGAGTGTTGGTTTAAAGGACTTCAATACATGTCCCTGACACAATGTGACATCAAAAAAGAGACAGTTGTATATCGGATAACTTAAAACTATATATCATGCATGGTTAGAAACAATGGATGACTAGTTAGGGTTGACTTGTAAATTACCTTGATTCCATTAAATTGAATTACATAGCATATTAAATTACCGTTATTGCCTTTTATTATTCCAATAATAACTTTGAATTGAAGTGATCATAGTATGCATTGATTCTATTTGAAATATTTCTTGATATATGTTTTATATTGACATTGACATTGAATTGAGTAAGAACGAATTGAATGAATGAATTAAACATATACTGTATTGTATTATTCTCAATGAATGAATTACATGATTTACACAAGTTTAATTATCAATTATATGAATCGAAATGGTCAGCCTCTACTCAGCCTCAGCCTTATGATACCTGGCAGGGTTGACTTTGGTGTAGTATATAAACGGTGTCACTGCAGTGTGCCTTTGGAACTTCCAGACTCCATGTATGAATAGACCCATTCGTACCCTGGCTCGGTCGATGGTGTTCTCAACGTAAAGATCCATAGAGAGAGGATATGGCAAATGTAGTATTCAAATAGTATGTATTTCACTTATTGATCGTTATAGCATGCTTATTTCTAATGCACAATATGCCCAGTGTGCTAAATTGACCTCTATTAATCACTTGTCATTAACTGTTTTAGACACAACGCGTATTACCTTAATTATGCTTATACTTTGCTGAATAGTCTTATTCACAAATTGTCTAATGGTGTTACAAGTCCAGATCTCGATTCCAGTCTGGCAAAGACCCAGGAGTCAAAGAATAAGACTGCAATGGTTGCTTCAGACTATAAAGAATGGACAGTAGAAGCTTACTGACTGATCCACATGCCAAGAGTGATACACTATTGTCTTAGGGATGAGAATTTTGAGTATTTTGAGACTTTTAGCATATGGATATATTTGCATCCACATAGATTGTTACCCGCATAGTTTGGCCCTTCTACAAATATCCTTTGGTTCTTGTACTTTATTATTCTACCTTTTCTACATAAAATGCTTATCCTTTGCATAGATACATATATATACATATCATGTTTGGGTTGTATCGGTGATAAGTAGAGTTAATATAATAATCTTATGTTTTTTAAAAGTTAAGATTTGGACTATTTCATGGATAGAATAATATTTGTGAATTGTTTAATGAAAAGTGAAAAATTATAGGTGATATTGATTGGCTTCCGTGTATTGAATGCTTGGGTAGATGTCAGTTTAAGGACCCTACATGTGTAAGTATGTGAATATCAATTGTGTAATTCCATTCAGACTCCAATTTGGGTGTAAATTACACGGGAGTATGTGTGTCATGCCTCAGGGTTAACCCTAAGCCTGTGATTCTCGAGCTCGAGTTATGACATTGTTTACCTCCGTTTCTATTCTATTTTGCTTCTATGACGCCTTCAGAGTACTGAAACTTATTTTCTTCGACTTTTGGAATGTTGAATGACCACCAATAGTGCTTAATTTGACATGGAATTGACTAAAACCTTTGGTAATCATCACTTTCTAGTTGCAGACTATTTTTGTATAAATCTAAAATAGGTGCTTTATACAAGCAAAAATAGAGTCATTTTGAACTTATGATTCCAAGAAATAGAATGAAGCCTAAAGTGGCTTGTTTACAACTTCCGAGATGGCTCAAACCATACCCCCCCTCGCTCTGCCCCCGCCGAGTGAGAAAAACAAAGGAATTGGTTTCATCCTTTGTATACTTGATAACACTTGAACCATCTTCTTTGAGTGATACACATACTTTTTCTTCTTCTTTGAACCATTTCTCACCTTAATTTAGTGGGAAGGAAAAGAAGAAGTTGACTTGGAGTGCTTGAAGTGCCTTGGGAGCCTTGTGAATTCTTGGAACAATGCCTTGAATATTGTTGAACTTCTTTTAATTTACTTGGAACTAATGTGGAGCCCCCTCCCACATGCCAAACCTTCCTTTTATAGACTCTAGAGGTGGTTTAAGGAGCTATGAGAGGTTGGAGTTCAAAATAAAGTGGAGAAAACCACTTAAAACTACTAGAAACCGCTTCGCAAGTGTTTGTGATTGTGGTCGCAGTCACTGACAGGTCCAATTTTGGGTTTTTTTGCATATGTAACCCGTTGGGCTCAAACAATGTCCGATCTGAACCAAACTTGGAGGGATGCTTTTTATTACTATTTTGATTGTGTTATAGAAATATCAGCCCATTTAGACCTTCTAAGGTTGGTCAACCCCTCTGTTGACTTTTCATGAAAATGGGTTCTTGCTTCAATTGTTTGAGGCCCAAATGACCTCAGATTGATTTAAAACTTTGAGGGATTGATTTTAGGGGCATCTTGAAATGTCCATCAAAATTTAATGTGGTTTGGATTTGTGGAAGCATGGTTTCTAACAATGACCCACTTGTTGCATGTTATAAGTCAATGTTCTCTTATATTGTTTGTAGTTAGCCTGTTTTCTACTTGAATGGTGTTTAATTGATTTGAAACTTTGAGGAATTGACTTTGAACATATTTTAAGTCTCTGATCTGAATTTCATCATCTTTGGCCTCTCAGCAGTAGGATTTTTAATCAGTGACCCCCATGACTTGGAGGTCACGGACTCCTAACTAATTTGTAGTCAAAGTGGGGCCAAACGAAATCCTTTTTACTTGAAAATTTGCAAAACCACTTTTAAGCATAACTTACGCCTTGTGTCCAAACTTCATCAAATTTGGTCAGTGACTCAAAGTTGACATGTTTGTTGACTTTGGGTTAAATGACATCCGCTTGACCTAAAATTTGTAGAGCCCCTCCTGAATATAATTTAATCTTCCTCCAAGAGTTTCAGCTAATTCAACATATAGACATTTCTGTTGTCACAGTGACCCCAAAAGTTAAAAGACACTCACTAAAGCCTGAGTTTGAATTGAAATGAAGTCTAAATGCTTTGAAATTTTGAAATATCATTCCTAATAATAACTTGGAACTTCTATGTGATTTTCAACCACTTTGTTAACTCAGAAGCTTAAGTGTGTTCAATGACCCGAGATTTTGAGTCAATGAACTTTGAATTTAAAATTTGGTGAGTCGAATGACCAAATGAAGTCCACTAACTCTAAGATTTGAACTATCGTACTCTAGACTCATCTGAAATCTTCTTA
Organism: Sextonia rubra; assembly: GCA_037013555.1. Taxonomy (NCBI): domain Eukaryota; kingdom Viridiplantae; phylum Streptophyta; class Magnoliopsida; order Laurales; family Lauraceae; genus Sextonia; species Sextonia rubra. The sequence continues at coordinate 77,149,468 of JASUAD010000001.1, forward strand.
GTAAGTTGCATCAGTTCTGAACTCTGGACACAGTATTTGACCTGGCATTCCACAATCTTAGGGTTTATGTGCCCTTGGCCTGGAATTTACTTGTAATGTCTTTACCGCAGCATTTGTGATTTTTATGAGTCAACAAGTGCTCACTTGACGCGCAATGATTAAAGTATGACAATGATTATGCCTTGAAATATCCAATTTGTAGAAATGATGAATGGCTTGATGAAACTGTAGTTTTGGTCAAGGTAGGTTATGTCACAACCCGAGCCCAGAAACCGGGGGTTAGCGAAAAGCCAAACCAGTGACACACGTACTCCCGTGCACGTGCATCCAAACCCAGTCCAAATACACGCACACAAGGGATCTAACACGTGCGAAGCAAGCGAACGCGGAAGCTGTAGATATCATAGCAAGCACAACAAAAGAGAACGAGCGGAAAACCAAAATGCGAAATGGGAAAAGACGTAGATAACACACACAGATATAAATCCAAATACAAGGCTGAGTACACACCAAAAAAACATGAGGTACAAAAATAATACAGAGTAACAAAGTCCGAAGTACAAAATACAAAATCTCCAAGGAACCAAAACACTGATGATATGCAGGTACGCACTTAGCAGAAGTGATCAAGCCCACTATGCCATACCGGAGGGTGTCTCTAGGTCCTGCCCTGCAGTCTTTTCGACCGCCGGGGAGCCGGACAAGGGATCTGTGCCTGCAACACCACAGACAACTCAATGAATACAACGATCCAGCAATTATAAGTAACAGGGATGAAACACTCATAGTATCAAAGTGAATAATGACAGAAGATTAAATACAGAGTTTCATATTAATATGCTAAGCAAATCATGAATAGAAGTAAAGCATGTTAAATGAATTAAAATATAGAAATACTGAACTAAGTGGCTACTACATTAACCATATTCTCTCACATAGAGAGCAGACAGAGCAGACAGATGAGAACACCACTGACCTGGCCATGGGTACTGGTGGGTCTCGGTTTCCTAGGTTCCGGAATCCCAAGACAAAGCTACGCTGCAGCGATACAGAGAACAGAGAACTAAGCCAAAGGTAACCCCATCGGGCATCCTAGGGCTGAGGCTGAGTAGAGCCGGACTAATACCAATCAAATCAAATCCAAAAGAAGGGAGCTTTTCCGCTTTGGACTCACTGACGGCAAAGGCCAGATCTTATCCTCACGTATAAATATCTAGGCAGAGCCACTGGGGAATACCCAGTGAATCAGAGATGTACAAAGCCAGAGGTATATAAAGCATAGCGTAAATGAGTCAAATCACGGCGTAGATCAAAGCATAGTACAGACCGAAGAATAAACAATTATACATAACAAAAGCAAAATGATCTCGTCATGCATAAATATAGATCAGCAGAATAGAGAGCAAAACTGTAAGCAATATGCAATGCATCTCAAGTTAACACGGAATCAAGGGTAATTACAAGCCAACTCAAATCTAGTTGTTCACTGTCACTAACTGTGCATGATGATGTAGTTTTAAGTTATTCGATGCACCGTTGCCATCAAAGTGTTGCAATGTAATCCCCATGTGCACCGAAGTCCCTTAAATCAACACCCATGGGGAGGTGCTTAACAGTAAACCAACGCTCATATGAATGAGTCATAGCCTAACAGACTATTCATGCAGTCCAAAGAATCCATTGGGCCGGTTTATATGAGTGGTTACCTGTATATAAGCCCTACAAGGTTACACCATTAGCCTAAGTTTAATTTCAAACTTTTTCCAGGTCTTACGGTTTAGCCGTGGATGACCTACGGCTTAGCCGTCGATAGCTTACGGCCTAGCCGTAAGATGCACAACGGGTTAGCCGTGGTTTCCTTCAGAACACGGCTAAACTGGTCATCTTCCACTTCTGATTTGATACCTTTTACGGCTGAGATACGGTGGAGTCCACGGCTTAGCCGTAACTTCACCGTAAGAGTACTGGAATCAGAAAGTTTCGACTGATCAGAGTGTTAATTCAAGGCTGGGTCACGGTTAGCTTACGGCTCAGCCGTAGATCAATTCACGGTTCAGCTGTAGCCTAGCCGTAGGACAAAAATTCAAAATTCGAGTCTCTGGATTCTGAGCCATACAACATTACGGCTTAGCTGTACAATACAAAAAACGAAATCGGGACAGTTATAGAGACTGCAATTCCTTGTGCAAATAAAGCAAAACAAGCTCCAATGATGCCAAAGTGATAGAATTAGGCTGTAGATCATGTCAAGCATGTAAGAACAAGAGAATCACAGCAATCAACAATATACCCATATGTGTTATACAGTCCTGTGCTTATACTTGCCTCAAATCTTTGTCAAACCACTGAAGGCAAGCTCCAATCCAACTAAAAACCCAAGCAAAGCAAAGCAACAACACCTGCAAGTATAAGAACACAGCAAGAGAGATGGAAAAATCCAAATTGGAGAAGAAGAATTGAAGAATCCACTTACCTCAAAGCATAGACAGAGAGGAGGGAGAGAGAGAACCCAATCGAAATGGATGGAAAACCCAACACCAACCCAGAAAGGAAGATAAGTGAACAGGAGAGACTGAAGACGAAGCTCTCCCTGGGTTTGCATGCACGTTGAAGGAAATGAGCAGGAATGAAGACATCTAGGCTGATGACTCATATATATAGTTTTGGAGTTTAAAACAAAGTCCGAGGGTTTAAGCTATTTACGATTCAAGTCACATGAGGGTCCAACTCCTCCAATTGACTCCGAATGGGTCTGAGACAGTTACGGAAAATAACGAGCTCAACAAAATACACGTGCTGACACCAAGATGATGCAAATATGATGCATTCAAAGCAATTGCAAAATTACGAAAAAGGGCTTATAACCTATCCCATCCCAGGTCAAAGGCTACTCAGCTACCTATCCAAGATCCGAAACCAAGCCCAAAAGAAATAAACAACACAAAAACACACTAATGAGCCACTAAACCGGCTCAAAGGGGATCGGAGTGTTACAGGTTATAGGCATGAACTTGTTATTTTTAAAATTTTGATAGAAAGAAACCATGAAGGGTTTGCAACTTGGTAAAAACATATCTGAATTTCTTTGCCTTAGTTTCACAGATATCAAAAGTAGCATCTTTGTGGGGACTGTGGGGAACACCCACAAAAAGGATCCCTAAGGTTTTGGAAAATTCAGAAATTTATGAATTTGGTTTTGGATTTTTGAAATAGATTTATTTTTCTCATAACGCACTTGTCATAGATATCCAGAGGCATTTTTGTGGGGACTATGGAGAGCACCCACAAAAAGGATCCCTGAGGTTTTAAGAAAAATCAAGGTTTGGGTTTGCAATGGATTTGGGTTTGGATTTTCTTGGATTTTTTGTTCATTTTCAAAAAATCTAAGTTAAAGTTTTGACTTGGCTTAACGTAAGTCAAAATGAAATGGAATTCTGAAAAAGATTGACTTTTGGATTTTTGATCCAAAAATAATTTGGTTTAACAAATTTGGCTCAAAATTGGGATTGACCCAAAATGAATTTGAAACTTGAAAAGGTTTGGCTTTTGAAGGCTTTTTTTTTTTTTCGAATGATATCCAAAGTGGGTTCACTTTGTTCTCGGAAATCATTTTTTTGTAAACAAGATCCCCAAAGTGGGTTGACCACATTCTGTGGGAATTTTGATGATCACATTTTAAGAGAATGGGCCACTTAAGCTGTGCTTCCCACTGCTTAAAATCACAGTGACTGTGGGTAAGTGGGATAATGGTCTTGGTGGACTTAGCCAAGGCTTAGACCCCACTGATAAGTAACTTGTGTCTGTGCGAAAGAGAGTGAAACACGTCGTGGACCCCACTATTTCAACCGAGCTATGATTGTGGGGGAAGGAAGCTTAATACCATGGACCCCACTGCTCATCCACTCATTAACCACGAGCAAGGAAGCTTGGGCCAACAAGTTGTAGCCCTCATTACAATGTTGATGAGCAAGAAATTGCACATCATGGACCCCACTACTAAAACATGCCATGTGAGAAGGAGTGGGTCACCAAACTGCGGAACCCATTGATGATTCCATGCAGTGTCCATCGGCTTAAGGAAGTTTCGTGCACAGTTTATATGAAGCTCGTGTCCCTATTTTCGTTTTCTTCTCTATTCCACCGTTTCAAACTTTCTGAGTTGGGACCAAGCACAAAAGCAGTAGTAGGCGGGCTCCCTTTTTTTTTTTTTTTTTGGAATTTCAAGTTGAATTTCAGACGGGCAGACGAGTTTCTTCTTTCTCCCCTTGCTCACACGACGGCAGGGAAGGGCTTCTAAACCATGTTTTCTTCGAGTTCTGTTATGGCCAACCCCATGATTGGATTGTGTATGCTTCTTGCTTGATTTCTCTGGCTACTTGAGTGCCTCATCTCATGCAGCAACTCTGTTGGAGTTGCCCTTAAGGCAAATTTCTCAAATTGGGCACTATCTGAGTCTACCCATGATCACGGCCAAAACAATCCGTGAGACGTTCACTGTCACGGCCATGATGCCTTTTTTTTTTTTTTTTTTTTAAATGTATGACCTGATCTTTTGATCCAAGACAACTCTTGTGACAGCATCTTAAATTCATGGCACAATTAGAAGCAGGATGTCATGAGTTTCATCTTGTCAACACACCTCTCGACGCACACCCGTAGTGGTGGCCACGGTCACTACCTGTTTGATGGAATGCTTGACTGATGATGATGATTTTTTTTTTTTTTTTTGGGAATGAATTTGCTCCTGATCTTTTGAAAGAGTGTTATTTGCTTAGATTTGGGCATGGCCTGAATACATCCCTGGTCACAACCATTACTGTCTTCGCCAGTCCCCTGGTCACGACCATCCATGGCCACGGCCATTGCATGTCTTGGCCAATCCCACGGTCACAGCAACTTGTTTGAAGGAATTTGATTTTCCTTCTTGTTTTGCCTATGTGTTTTTCTTGCTTTGACTGATGCTAGTCTTTCTCACACATTGCCCTTTATCTGTTTCATGTGTTCACACCAAAACACACCTTGAATTCCTAATGGATGCCCACGGCTTTAAGGAATTTTGTATGTGATGACTTGAAGTCTGGGTTTAACCCTCTCCATCTTGATTTTCCTCCATAGTCCTCTCTTGCCATGAGGTGGAGACTTTATTTAAACTCTCTCTATGGTGGCTTGAGGTAGAAATTTCCAAGTTGAGTGAGCCCATGGTCATGGATGTTCTTAGGATAACACATGAGACTTAGAACTTCAAAATGTTCGTAGAAAGCCCGCTTTTCAACAAACTTAAAGTGATCAAGCTCCGTCTGGGGAAATGTATACCTTTGGTAGGATTAGGCTTCAGCTTTGATTCTCTCATTGTTGAAAAAAATAGTGGAAGGCATACCTACCCATTCTATTTGAACACTGATTCAATCTAAGCACACATCTGGCTTCTGTGATCTATGGGAAGTGCAAGGGGTTGAGAGATGACAGCCCGCTTGATCCCTAGCATAGTGCAAGTAAAGTTGAGTCATCACAGCTTCTGTGAGAATTACATGGGAATGGTTTGTAGTTGTTTACCCATTCACTAACATAAGGTAAACACAAACTTAACCACAGTAGCTTCTGTGGGAATTCTTTCATGATTAGCAAACTGAGTATGCCCATGATGCGCTTCCGTTTACTTTTGATGAGAAAGTTACTTCCCTTAAATCTCAATACCCATGAGAAGTATAAATCACCCAAATATGAGTGGCTGGTCAGAGAAATCGATGAAGATAGGATGAACCTCCGGTTGGGTATTAGATGTAGCTTTGAATGAGCTTTTTACATTATCTTTCTCAACTACAACTTCCAAGGCTAATTCACCATTCCTTGTCTTTTTCAACGCTGATCGAGATGTATTCTCCGAGTCAATTTAAGAGATACCAACCGTCTTTGGGAAAGCTAACAGACATAATATCACTTTCCGGTCATTGACGACAGTTGATAATCTTGTTTTAAAATTAACTTTGCAGAGCAATATTTCCTCCATTAGCTCTATACACTGAGAATAATGAACTTTCGAAATCCCACAAGAATGTCTAATGGTCCCATCATAGCAAATCATCACACGATACTTTGTTTGCTGAGACATATTAGAGATGACGTCTTGGGAATGTAGAGATCCTTTGGTTGGCTTCAGATTTGAGTGTGGAAAGTAAAACAGTCTCCAGTAGTTGTAGGTAAGTCTAATTATACTACGGGGAGTGATTGAAAGTGGTTGCCATTAGACCGATAACATTTACTTTTTTTTTTTCAATGCTTTAAAATTGATGTTGCTCTCTGTTGACTTTGTTGAAAATATGTCATATACTTACATTCGTTGTACTATACTTACATTCGTTGTACTTTCATACATGTTAAGCTTGTTGATGTTTTGTGCCATATTAGTTGCTGTTATGCTTTGCTTGTATTATGTATGCATTTCTTGCATTGGATCCAACCTTCGTGCTTGAACATGAATCAAACTACCCCTTGAAAGGTCCTAAGTTGCTCGAACACTTGTTTGGACCAGAAGCCTTAGTTTTGGGACTTAAGTGTGCCTTGATGCTAATTCTTGGTCTCAAAATTGAATAATATTTTCTCCTTTTGGCCTTTTGCTAAGGGGGGATGCTGTCGAAATTTCGGTAGAATTTTATGCCTTAGTTATTTTGCTAGTACTGATATTTTCTTCTCATTCTTTATTTTGCAGACCAAAAAGGCAAAGCACCTGCAAATTTAACTGCCAGGGCATTAAAGAGTTGTGCAAAAGGCAAGACTGCAAGTGATCCAAATCCAAAAGGTCCATTAAATATTTGCTGCTACTTTGAAAAATCAAAGAAGCAAAGACCTAACAAGGAGGAACTAGTACACATATTGGTGTTTGGCTAATAACTTCGATTAGGAAAATAATGACAAAGTGAGCTTTGACAAGCCACACTACATATTTGTGGATGCCACACAGGATACCATGAAACACCTCCTGAAAGCGTACAGTATCGCTATGTAGACACAGCAGGAGTTTCTCATAAGGTGACTACCGTTCGGCTTGTCAAGTGATACCCAAGAATAATGACAATGGCTCTGTCCATTCCAACAAGGAAAGATCCATTTCCATAGATAAAACATCACACCCACTTCAAAACGAGTAAATTCATGCGCAGCCTCCATATTACTTCACGGAGATCTCAAGGTCTGAGATAGAGGCGATAGAACCATGTACCCTAAACCTTCAATGGGTACCGTGATCTCACAACTAAGGATGATTGGACTTGGTATCCATACCGAAGATGGGGGTGCCTGGCTTGACGAAAGACACGAATCTCGTAGATGGTTTAACTGCATCGGAGACTAGCAAGGTTAGGTGACTTTGATCAAGCAGCATCATAAAAGGGATTTGAAAGCAATTGTCATCTCCAACACTGTAAATGCTACCACACAAAAAGTCCCTTGCGAAAATAAGAACATATGCAGGGATATTCTAGAATTGTTTTACTTGGCAATTGGTACCTTCATTACTCCAAACAGTACTTTGAAAAGTGAATTGCAAAGGTTCGTGGAAGACTTCTCCTTAGACTCACCAACCAAAAGTGTCAACAATGATTAAGAGTTATCATCGGCACTCATTATACCATCCATTAGCGTTAAGCCTACTTTCATCCCAAGTGTGATTCCCCTGGTGAGTTTGGATTAAGACTTAGGATCTCATGCGAGTGAACCTTCCGCAGCTGCTAATATGCCAAGGACTGATGAAATACCAAGGACCAATGATGCTTTGGATGTTCAGACAGAACTAAGCGTTGAACCCATTGGTGTAGTAGAAAAAGAAGCTGATATTAAGATGCTCCCAATTGAGGAGGTTGTTGTAATAGAGCCGATCATAACAAAGACTAACCATCCTGCTCGAAAGTTTATTCTTGAAGATGAGGCTATAGATCTTATGGAAGATGATACTATTGTGACACTCGTTGCCAGTGGCCTGCCGCCAATTACAGGCAGTTTCACACCTCCCAAGGCCATGACGCATTTAAGAGTTTATTTCAGGGCCGATCAGTCATCACCTGGGAAAGTTATTGAAGTTCTAGCTATGTAAAAGATACCAGATGAAGCTTTTGCTGCTGAAGGTGGATGGTCCCTGAAAATATTATTGAATGTTACAGTAACACCGCACACAAATAGGGATCCTTCCTCCACTTTATCCTTGCAAGGGTCGCATGACTTGCCTTTTGTCCACAAAGAAGCATTGGTTACTCATTGTGCAAATGTTGAGAAGGAAGGAGACGACCGCTCAGGCTCTCAGACTCAGTTAAATTCGCAAGAACGAGAGTCAAATCTTTTCATCCTTAAAAAGCTCAGTTTGTTTAGTGATGCTCCAAAGCCCCAATCTGCCATAAACTTTGCCATGAAGATGGCGATTCATAGCATCTTGACACACTCTTCCAAGGAGATATCTCTCCTGACAAGATCCAAGGTGCCATAGCATTAGCTGATATGTTATATCTTCTGGTGCAGAACCAATTTGAGTGGCCTTTGCAATGCATTTGTCATCTTCTTTGGCAAGCTTGAAGAAAAGGACACCTGGGATAGAAGTGTTGATCATGCCAAAACTTTTCAAGATGGAATGCCATGCATAGAATCTAGTTGGCTGCAGAGATTAAGAGCACTAAAGAAGAGATACAAATAGTAAATGCAGTACATGCCAAGAAAACACAGGAGATAGCTGTGCGTATGATTAAGCGTGAACATATACAATAGCAAATCACCGTGTTACAACAACTACTTTTTTCTTTGGAAAATAACATTGATGACTTAAAAAGATCCATCTCAAAGGGCAATCAATGCAGAGATGATCTACTTATGTGTGTGGAATCGAAGTAGACGGCTTTGGATGATTGTTTTCAGTCTCTGGAGAGTGAAATGAACATCAAACTGGATGAGATTGACATTAATACTGCTATACCCACTTATGCAAGCTACAAAGGGTGCGCCTTGATAGAAAGTGTTCTGAATGCGAGAAGGCAACTGGAGAAATTCTTGGACTGATTTTCCCTACTACAGCTTTTGCTTGGCTCTTCTCATTTTGATTAGCCTTGGTGGCCATGTATACAGTAACTTCATTTTTTGTATTAAAACCTAAATGAATATCAATGGAATTTTCTTGCCCATTTGCTTTATTTTGTTATTGGCATGGAATGTTTGGTTTAATTTTATGCGGATGTTTGTATGATTTCTATGGATGGTTTGGTTGCATGGATGATTTGGATGTGTTTATGGTTTGGATGGTTTGTCTTGGCATGTTTCCTCATACTTGTATGGGATGTGACTTGCAATCCTTTGGATCTACAAATCAATAAAGAAAAGGAGTTATATAGGTGCACTTTATCTGGTGCCCATGTATAAGGCTTTCTTCATGGTCCATGACTTAATCCTTTTGGACAGAAATTTGGTTTAAGTTTTGTTTGAGTGTTAGTTGTAAGGGGTTTACAAAAAGACTTATTCCATATAACGGAGGGTAGCCATATATGGTCTACAAAAAGACTTGTTCTATACAACTAAAAGTTAGCCATGTGGGGTCTATAAAAAGAATTGTTCCACATAGCTAAGTTTTCCCGTATAGGGTCCGCAAAGGGACTTGGTCTATACAGCAAGAAGTTACCAGGGGTCTTGTAGGGACATAATCTAAGTAACAAAAGTTGACTAAAGGTGCCAATGGGTCTTGTCCTCGTAGTCATTTTGTACGAGTCAGAGGGATTTAGGTCAAGAGTCATAGGTTGTGAGGCCTGGAACCAAAGGTTTTAAGGTGAGAAGGTACATTGTAAGTGGTTAAGGTATGCCATTGACATTCAAACATAGTATTTCTTTAGAAGTTTTCCATTAATAAGCATATGCATCTGTCTTTTTCAAGTGAGACGAGTGTGTAGGCATCGTTGGAGTAAACCTTGTTGATGATAAAAGGTCCTTCCTATTTGAATTCAAACTTGCATTTTGACAAGCGTGTGGAGAACATGGGCCTCTTGATTGAAATGACTAAGTCTCCTTTCTTGTAAGCTTTGAATTTAACCTTACTGTCGAAAGACCCAACCATACAAGCTTGATATAACTCGATGCTTTACTGAGTAGTAAGCCTCTTTTCATCAAGGCTTTCTAACTTTTGAAGTTTGAGCTTAGCATTCTTTTCTTCAGCGTATTTGTTAATCACAGCTACCTGAAAAGAAGGAAGTTGGATTTCCAAGGGTATTATAGTTTCATAGCCATAAACCAAGGAATATGGTGTTGATTTTGTTGACCTCAAACTGTAGTTTTATAAGCCCATAAAGCTTCAGGAAGTTTGGTATTCCAACTCTTTTTATTGTCAGAGACCATTTTCTCAAAATTTTGCAAATAGCCTTGTTGAAAGCTTCAGAAAGTCCATTAACCGCAGGGTTATATGCTGTGGAAGGACAGCATTGGATTCCATACTTATCACAGTATCTGTAGAATTTGTTGTTGTTGAATTAAGTACCATTGTCATGATGCAAATGTTTAGGCACTCTAAAACAAGAGATGATATGAGTCTTCAAGAAATTGAGGACCGTATCTATCTTGAATTCTGTAAGGGGCACTACTCTTACCTATTTGGAGAAGTAATTGTTGTGGCCAAAATAAATTAATGACCACTTTTTAGATTTTTCTAACTATATCCATTCCCCAAGACTCAAATGGCAAGGAGGTGGATGTACGATGTAAATATTTAGGTGGTTGATGAATATAATCACCGTGGATTTGGCATTCATTACATCTTTTGGCAAAACTGATAGCATTAGACACCATGGTAGGCCAATATTAACCTAACCTTCGAATCTGATCGTGAAGTTTTGGTCTAGCCTAATGAGCACCACATAAGCCAAAATGAACTTCTTTGAGTACTTGATCCACTACTTTCGATGACAAGCAACGGAGAAGAACTCCATCATATGATTTACGATAAAAAGTCATTGAAGGAAAATCGAAGTAAAATTTTAGAGCTCTCCTTTGAATACTAGTTTTGTCTTTAGTATTCTCTGCAAGACACCATGAAGAACATAATTAATAAAAGGATCTCTCTAATCTCTAAATAAATTTTGAAAAAATGAAATCCAATTTTGAATCACATTGAAGCAATCTGCTAATGCTTTATGGGTATTGAGTGAAGGTAAAAGTCTTCTTTTGACTACTTCTGGCACCATTTTGTCATTTTCAAGGATTGAGATTGAGGCTGTCAATCCATTCGGTGCATCTACTTTAACATTTTGATGTCTTGGAATGTGGTGAAACTCAATTAGCAAAAACCTCTCCTTGAAATCATAAGTTTTGTTGAAAAAGGGAAGTAAGTCTGGTTTTTTCACTTAATATTCAAGATTTATTTGTCTAATCACAAGTTGTGAATCTCCATAGACTCCGAGCATATTGATGCCTCATTTCAAGGCTAGTTTGAGACCCATAATCAGTGCAGTGTATTCCGCCACATTATTTGAACATGGCTTGATTAATGAGAAAGAGTGGGGGGCATAGAATCTTTCTAGGTTGCAGAAAATGATTCCACCTCCTGAAACTGGTTCTCCTAGCTCATTAGTTCTAAAAGCTCCATCAAAAAGCATGATCTATTGTAAGCCTGGATCAATGGTAGGTTTCCATAGTTGTTCAATGAAGAAGATTGGCTCGTCAGGGAGATTGTCTCTAAATTCAAAATCTTCTGAGAGTGGATGTTCTGCTAGAAAATCAGCAAGACCTTTTCATTTTACTGCCTTTGCAAGAGTGTATCTAATGTCAGACTGAGAGAGAAGAATAAACCATTTGGCTAGATGATCACTCAGTGCTCCAGTTTTTGTCACAAGTGTCTTCAGTAGGTTGATGCTGGAAACCAAGTACATGTAAGGATCCGGATCCTACTAACCTTAATCTTCATTAATTAATCCTGTTTTATGTTAATTAAGTCTTGTTGAGGTTAGTTTAATGTGAAACTATTGGGTTTGGGCCTTGGATAAGTAGTTGGGCAGAGTTCGGACCATACGTAAATAGTTAAGGACCTTTTTGTCAATTGCCCTTATCTCTTATGAACACCTCGTCCATTGCCTTTCGTGTCACTTTTCATGTAGATCATCTTTTATGTTGGGTTTGACTTGGTCCGACTCATCCTCGCTCAGTAGGGGCCCATTTGACCTAAATCGTAATTTCCTGGGAATAATTAGGCTTGCATGCAATACTATAGAAAACTTTGATTTAAAGAGGGAGAAACCAACGTTTCTCCTCACCTCTCACTCTGGAACGTTGGAAGTCGCCATCTCTACTCTTCCTCCTCTCCATCTTAACCCTTGAAACCTTGCTGAAGGAGGATTTGGCTCCACATACCTTCACCTTCAGACTTGTATGATGCCCCACTGGAATTCATCTCCTTTAAACTAAAGAGAGCCCACTTCGATTTGGAAGTTCCCTGAGCATACAGCAAGAAAGAGTTGAGGGGAGGGTTAACACTAGTAAAAGGCAAGTATTTGAGTCATATGTAATGCATGTATGATTAAGTTATTGACTATTGAATTAGCTCTTTAGATTCTCCAAATTTCAGCCATTTTCCACCGTTTAATGGTATCTAAGTGGGCATGGCTGACTTAGGTTGATCAAAATGGAATAGGAGGGTCTGTGAGTGTCGAATACCTTTAGGGACACTTCAATTAAGTCACAGACACTTTTTATAAGTTAAGTTCTGGATTGATTCCGAACTGAATGAGCAGCGGAGCCAACTTCAGGTTTCTGAAGCTTACGGCGAAGCTACGGCTAAGCCGTGAGTGCTTACGGCTCAAAGTCCCGAGAGCAACAAAATTGACTTTGTACTGCAGTTTACCCACGGTTCCACCATGAAATGCACTACGGCTAACCCGTATCTAGCCCATACCCAAACTGTAAGCTTTCTTATGGCGGACTTTCCAGAGAGCTCAAGAAACCCATTTTCTTTAACGGCTACACCATGTAACACCTTACGGCTCAGCCGTAACCTAGCCATAGGCTTAGCATGGCTAGCCGTAGGCTAATATACGGCTAAGCCGTATCCAATCCGTACCCAAATCGAAAGCTTTCTTACGACGGACTTTCTAGAAAGCTTAAGAAACCCATTTTTTGTTACGGCTTGCACATGGCTACACCACGTAACGCCTTACGGCTCAGCCGTAACCTGACCGTAACCTAGCCGTAGGCTTAGCACGGCTAAGCCGTAGGCTAATATACGGCTAAGCCGTAAATGCGTCTGTACTATTGAGGAAACCTGAATTACTCGGCTAAGCCATAGCGTCGTATACGGCTAAGCCGTAAGAACCCAGTGAATACAGGATATTAGGAACTCTCAATGACTTGAAGGGCCTTAGTGTTAGCACCTTCCACACCCCTACACTGGACCAATGGTAAGCACATGATTGGAGAGAATGAATGATTTCCGGATGATCTCCCCATGGCAAGTCATAGATGTTGGCATAAGAGTAGGGTGTCCTGTATGCATATGAGGTGATACCAAGACGCGGTAACACAATGACACTGGACGTCTTATGAGTACATCGTGTTGAATGTCCTTGGAGAGCATGGGTTATACAATATGGGGTGGATAATGATTCTTGAATACTTACTCAATTCGAATGCATTCATATTGCTATTATATATTACCTTTGACATGATTTGTTATTGGATTCACTTCCTCGAGCAAACCCCGAGGCAATTCAGACCTGAGCTTCTAATGAGTGCGTGTCTGACAAGCCAGAGCTTCTACTGAGTGTGTGCTTGCTAGCCAAGGGTGTAGCCGAGGTTCGGGCCTTTGTAGCCCATATGCATGTGCTTTGTTTAATTGTTGGTCTGCCTCCATGATTGACTATTCCTTATGTACATTATGACTAGTATGATTGATTCCGAGTCGGCACCACTTAGTTTGTGTCCTTTGGGTATATGTATGTCACTACTGCAGTAGTTTACGGAAGAGATGTCGGCGCTCTTCGGGAAGCTAGCTTGATCCCCTAGCGACCCATATGAGTGCTCCCTTTTTGGGAGAATAGAGCGTCGTGGTTGCCAATTAGTATGTAAGACATTTGAATTGTACTTTCTCATCCACTGTCACTCATGCACCATATGTCTAGTAAACCATCAGTACTTTTCCTTTAATCAGTGTATACTGTTAAGTTCCTTTGATATATTATGTTACACTTGCTTCCTATGTCTCAGTACTTGCTTAACCGTAGTGTTAACAGTGTTACCCTTGGTATTGCAGGTACAGAACCCAGTCCCAACTCGGGTGTTAACACGCCCCCAAAGAGTGCCCCAATGGTACCTCGGGGTATAGACGATTGGAAGGATGACGATATCTTTTATTAGTCATCCCACGGAGTGCGTCAATTCTGGAGATGTCATAATCACATTTTGGTTTGTTCTTTAGGAAGAGCAATGGGACTTTCTATACCTAATTCCTTTCAGTACAATGTCGAATTGTGAAAAATGTAATTAAAAACTTAGGTACTGTTATGTATGTATATATATACATCTATGAATGACGAAGGATATGTGCATTTAACTTGCTCTTGATATTTACTGAGTATTTTGCAGGATTTCGGTTATGATGAGTTATATTCGTACGTGTGTTGGCATACCTCACACGTTCCTGTGGAATCTCCCTTGTAGGAATTCGTGCAAAATTCTTCAGGGCACGGATTTCTACGGGATTACATATTCATGCCCTAGGGGCCCACTCAAATCCCCAAATTCCCAGGATCGGGGGCTTGACATACATAAGTAATGGTATCAGAGCTGCACTAAAAAGTCAATTAAAAGACTTAGCAATGTTAGGAAACGTGGTAAGGTTCCGATAGGTCCATTCGGGGTGGATTTCTATTATGATTATAACTTTTCGGTACAATTGTAGTATGTATATACATATATATATATATGACTAATAACCATTGTGATTGCAGATCCATAGCGTCCGGGTCTGGTACAAACAATAGTTCAGGTGATAATGACCGCAATAATGTGGAGTTGGAAGGTGCGGCCCTCCACCGCAACCACCTCCTCCTCCAACATACAACATGGAGGAATGGTTCATGATGATGATGCATCAGTTAGCTGCTAGTAATGCCACCCAAGCCGCCATGCAGATGCAGTTGGCCTCTTTGCTGGACAGACTAAATCCATCCGGAGACCCTAATTCCTTATACAAGAAGTTCTGAAAGAGGGGAGCCATAGAGTTTACTAGACAAGAGGACCCATTGCAAGCTGACGAATGGCTCGTCCACGCTGAGAATGTCTTCGATACCTTAACTTGTACACCAAGGCAGCAAGTGGTCCTCACAGCATCCATGTTCAGGGATATTGCAGATACTTAGTGGGAGAGTATCCGGGACCATATTAGGGCCATGCCAGATGCTACTGTCTGGGAGGCCTTTAAAAGGCAATTCAGGAAGAACTTCATTCCCAAGGATGTAACCCACAAGAAGAAAGCAGAGTTCCTCTCCCTGCAGCAAAACTCCATGACCGTTGCAGAATACATGCATGTATTCAGCCAACTCTCTCGGTTTGCTCTAGACCTGATTGACACTGAGGAAAAGAGAGTGGAAAGGTTTCTGGAAGGATTGAGGCCTGTTATTAAGGGTCATGCTACCACTTTTCAACGTCCAGCTCAATATGATGATGCGGTAGCCAAGGCCTATGCAGCAGAAGAAATTGAGAAAAGCCTATTCTTGGGAGAGTCTAGGAGGAGTGTTCCGCCTTCTGGGAGGGTCGGCAGCATTCTAAGAAACAGAAGGGGGTTGTTGGCGAGACATCACGGCTAGTCTGCGGTGTATGCGGGAAGGGTCATGAGACTAGCAAATGTTGGAAGTCCACGAGAGCCTATTTTGGATGTGGCTCAATGGACCACCGTTTGTCCGAGTGCCCGAGAAGGAAGGACTCTAGTCAAGCCCCACTACAGTAGCAGTACAGCAGTCTTCTAAGGTGACACCACCTGCGCCTAACCGTCAGCAACAGCAAGTGAGGCAAGGCGAAGGGCAGACATGGCAAGGTCAAGGGCAACAGAGGTAAGGACAGCAACACCGACCCCAAAGGCAAGGCCGCGCCTATGCTTTGACACAGGAAGAAGCGGAAGCAGTGGAACATGTGGTTGCAGGTAAGGTTTCTATTTGTGGCATTGAAGCTAAAGTATTGTTTGATTCAGGATCTTTGCACTCCTTCATTTCTCCCCAATTCTCTAGCAGAATACGGGAATCACCAGCGCAATTGTCGTATGAGTTGAGTGTTATAACTCCAGTTGGCAAGAAGGTGATGTGTGATGATTATTACCCTGGTTGTCGAATTCTTATTAGAGAAGTTCTTCTCCCAGCGAAACTCATCGTGTTGCCCATGCACGATTTTGATGTAATCCTAAGCATGGATTGGTTAACCAAATATATGGCCTGTTTAGATTGTTTCCGTAAGACTGTCACCGTGAGGGTAAATGAAGTTGGCCCAAGTGTTGTGTTCCAAGGTGACAAGAAGAGTTCGAGCATTAGATTAATTTCAGCACTTCGAGCAGAAAGACTGATTCATAGTGGTTGTGAGGGGTATATTGCTTTCATTGTGGAGAATAAAGCACCTAAGAAGCTAGCAGAAATACCCATAGTTTGTGAGTTCTCTGATGTATTTCCTGCTGAAGTACCCGGTATTCCTCCGATTAGGGAAGTGGACTTTACTATAGAGTTGGTACCCGGTACTGCTCCCATTTCTAGGGCTCTATATGGAATGGCCCTAACAGAGTTACGTGAGCTAAAAGTACAATTACAGGACTTATTGGATAAGGGATTCATTCGTCCTAGCACATCACCATGGGGAGCCCCAGTCTTATTCGTGAAGAAGAAGGATGGCACTCTCAGAATGTGTATTGATTATCGGCAGTTGAATCAGGTGACAATCAAAAATAAATATCCACTGCCTAGAATTGATGAACTGTTTGATCAATTACAGGGTACAACCCATTTTTCTAAAATTGATCTCCGGTTTGGATACCATCAGCTGCGAGTTAGGGATAAAGATACATCGAAAACAACTTTCAGGACTAGATACGGGCATTATGAATTCTTAGTTATCCCTTTTGGGTTAACAAATGCCCCCGCGGTATTTATGGCTTTGATGAACAAGATCTTCTCACCATACCTTGATTGGTTTGTGGTAATTTTCATTGATGATGTTTTGGTATACTCCAAGACTAAAGACGAGCATGCAGAACATTTGAGGATTTCTCTGCAATTGCTAAGGGACCACCAGTTGTATGCCAGACTGGACAAGTGTGAATTCTGGCTAGAACAAGTTGCCTTTTAGGGCATATAGTCTCAAAGGATGGGCTTGCAGTAGATCCAGCCAAGGTTGAGGCTATAACTAATTGGCAAAGTCCCAAAACCGTTGCAGAAGTTAGAAGTTTTGTTGGTCTGGCAGGTTATTATAGAAGGTTTGTGAAGGACTTTTTCAAAATAGTTGCACCTTTGACCAAATTGACCCGAAAGAATGAGCCATTTGTTTAGTCAGCTGAATGTAAATCGAGTTTCCAACTCCTTAAGGAGAAACTAACCTCAGCTCCAATCTTATCCCTACCAGAAGGGAGTGGTGGATTTGTTATCTATACGGATACTTCGAGGATTGGCCTAGGATGTGTGCTCATGCAGAATGGAAAGGTGATAGCATATGGATCTCGGCAATTGAAAGAACATGAGAAAAATTATGCCACGCATGATTTAGAACTAGCTGCAGTGGTCTTTGCATTGAAGTTATGGAGATACTATTTGTACGGGGAGAAATTTGAAGTCCATAGCGACCATCGCAGTCTCCAGTATCTATTTTCACAACATGATCTTAATATGAGACAGCGTAGATGGTTGGAATTCATAAAGGATTATGATTTCCCGATCAAATATTTCCCCAGAAAAGGGAATGTAGTAGCTGATGCCTTGACCAGGAAGTCCACCATTGAAATGGCAGCACTGTGTGGTGAATGGTCTCTAGTGGAAGAATTCTGAGATCTGGATGTGGAAGTTGAATTCGTGAATGATGAGGTCATGCTGGTGGCTATGTCAGTCTTCGAGCCCACCCTAATTCAACAAATAAAGGAGAGGCAATTTGAAGATCTGAAGTTTGTTAAGATTCGTGACCACATCTCGGAGAGACCCGATTTCAAGTTAGTAGATGGTGTGCTGTATTTCAGAAATAGACTCTGTGTTCCCACGGTCCAAAATCATAACTTAAAAAGGGCAATCATGACTGAAACACATCATGCTCGCTATTCCATGCACCCTGGGAGTACAAAAATATACCGAAATCTGCATGGCAGGTTTTGGTGGAATAACATGAAGAGGGATATTGCGGGCTTTGTGGCAAGGTGCCTTACTTGCCAATGAGTAAAGGTTGAACACAGGAAGCCTCCCGGTTTGTTATATCCTCTACAGATTCCTAAGTGGAAATGGGAGAATTTGACAATGGATTTTGTTTCAGGGCTGCCCTGGATAAGTAGACATCACGATGTTGTGTGGGTGATTATTGATCGACTAATGAAGTCAGCCCATTTTATCCCCATTAGGAAAGGGATGAAATTTCACGAGATGGCCAAGATCTTCATTGATGAAATTGTGCGACTACACGGTACTCCAGTCTCCATTGTTTCCGATTAAGACAATAGATTTGTGTCTTCCTTCTGGCAGTCTTTTCAGGCGTCCTTGGTTACTAAACTCAGTTTTAGCACAGCTTATCATCCGCAGACCGACGGGCAAGCGAAGAGAACAATACAAACACTAGAAGATATGCTATAAGCTAGTGTGTTGGACTTTAGGAAGGAGTGGGATGAATCCTTATGCAAATTCGCGTACAATAATGTTACTACGCGAGCATCGGAATGGCTCCATTTGAAGTCCTGTATGGACGTAAGTGCCGTACACCAATCTATTGGGAAGAGAATGGGGTTAGGAGTTTCCATGGACCCGCCCTGGTAGCGGACACAGCGGAAAAGGTGCAAAAGGTGCAAGATAAATTGAAAACTGCACGATCACGCCAGAAAAGTTATGCAGATAATCGCCGTCGGCCCCTTGAGTTCCAAGTGGGGGACAAGATCTTTTTGAAGGTTTCCCCAATGAAAGGTACTATCAAGTCGGATAGAAAGGCAAGCTAGCTCCCCGTTTTGTAGGACCTTTTGAGATACAGAGCAGGGTTGGGGATTTGCCTTATCGATTGGAGCTACCACCCCCGCTCGCGGGAGTTCATAACGTGTTCCACGTGTCGATGCTTAGGAAATACCTTCAGGATCCTTCACATGTCCTGGAGTTGGACGACATACAAGTGAGGTCTGATGTGAGCTATGAAGAAAGACCGCTTCGCATCATTGACGCCAAGGAACAAGTTTTGCGTACCCGGACAATCAAGTGGGTTAAGGTCCTATGGGAGCATCGCGGACAGGAAGAGGCCACTTGGGAACTTGAAGATCAAATTCGGGCAAAATATTCGGAGCTACTTCCTCAGGTACGTTACATTTGAAGGATCGAATGATCTTAAGTGGGGCAGGATGTAAGGATCTGGATTCCACTAACCTTAATCTTCATTAATTAATCTTGTTGTATGTTAATTAAGCCTTGTTGAGGTTAGTTTAACGTGAAACTATTGGGTTTGGGCCTTGGATAAGTAGTTGGGCAAAGTTCGGACCATGCTTAAGTAGTCAAGGACCTTTTTGTAAATTTCCCTTATCTCTTATGAACACCTCATCCATTGCCTTTCGTGTCATTTTTCGTGTAGATCATCTTTTATGTTGGGTTTGACTTGGTCCGACTCATCCTAGCTCAGTAGGGGCCCATTTGACCTAAATCGTATTTGCCCGGGAATAATCGGGCTTGCATGTGATACTATAGAAAACTTTGATTTAAAGAGGGAGAAACCAACGTTTCTCCTCACTTTTCACTGTGGAACATCGTAAGTTGCTATCTCTGCTCTTCCTCCTCTCCATCTCAACCCTTGAAGCCTTGCATAAAGGAGGATTGGGCTCCACATACCTTCACCTTCAGACTTGTACGACGCCCCACTAGAATTCATCTCCTTTAAACTAAAGAGAGCCCACTTCGATTTGGAAGTTCCCTGAGCATACAGCAAGAAAGAGTTGAGGGGAGGGTTAACGCTGGTAAAAGGCAAGTATTTGAGTCATATGTGATGCATGTATGATTAAGTTATTGACTATTGAATTAGCTCTTTAGATTCTCCAAATTTTAGCCATTTTCCACCGTTTAATGGTATCCAAGTGGGCGTGGGCTGACTTAGGATGATCAAAATGGAATAGGAGGGTCTGTGAGTGTCGAATACCTTTAGGGACACTTTAATTAAGTCACAGACACTTTTTATAAGTTAAGTTCTGGATTGATTCCGAACTGAATGAGCAGCGGAGCCAACTTCAGGTTTCTGAAGCTTACGACGAAGCTACGGCTAAGCCGTGAGTGCTTACGGCTCAAAGTCCCGAGAGCAACAAAATTGACTTTGTACTGCAGTTTACCCACGGTTCCACCATGAAATGCACTACGGCTAACCCGTATCTAGCCCATACCCAAACTGTAAGCTTTCTTATGGCGGACTTTCCAGAGAGCTCAAGAAACCCATTTTCTTTAACGGCTACACCATGTAACACCTTACGGCTCAGCCGTAACCTAGCCATAGGCTTAGCATGGCTAGCCGTAGGCTAATATACGGCTAAGCCATAAATGCGTCTGTACTATTGAGGAACCCTGAATCACTCAGTTAAGCCGTCGTGTTGTATACGGCTAAGCCGTAAGAACCCAGTGAATACAGGATATTAGGAACTCTCAATGACTTGTAGGGCCTTAGTGTTGGCACCTTCCACACCCCTACACTGGACCAATGGTAAGTACATGATTGGAGTGAACGAATGGTTTCCGGATGATCTCCTAGTGGCAAGTCATGGATGTTAGCATAAGAATAGGGTGTCCTGTATGCATATGAGGTGATACCAAGACGTGGTAACACAATGACACTGGACGTCTTATGAGTACATCGTATTGAATGTCCTTGGAGAGCATGGGTTATACAATATGGGGTGGATAATGATTCTTGAATACTTACTCAATTCGAATGCATTCATATTGCTATGATATATTACCTTCGACATGATTTGTTATTGGATTCACTTCCTCGAACAAACCCCAAGGCAATTCAGACCTGAGCTTCTAATAAATGCGTGTCTGACAAGCCAGGGCTTCTACTGAGTGTGTGCTTGCTAGCCAAGGGTGTAGCCGAGGTTCGGGCCTTTGTAGCCCATATGCATGTGCTTTGTTTAATTGTTCGTCTGCCTCCATGATTGACTATTCCTTATGTACATTGTGACTAGTATGATTGATTCCGAGTCGGCACCACTTAGCTTGTGCCCTTTGGGTATATGTATGTCACTATTGCAGTAGTTTACGGAAAAGATGTCGGCGCTCTTCGGGAAGCTAGCTTGATCCCCTAGCGACTCATATGAGTGCTCCCTTTTTGGGAGAATAGAGCGTCGTGGTTGCCAATTAGTATGTAAGACATTTGAATTGTACTTTCTCATCCACTGTCACTCATGCACCATATGTCTAGTAAACCATCAGTACTTTTCCTTTAATCAGTGTATACTGTAAAGTTCCTTTGATATATTATGTTACACTTGCTTCCTATATTTCAGTACTTGCTTAACCGTCGTGTTAACAGTGTTACCCTTGGTATTGCAGGTACAGAACCCAGTCCCAACTCGGGTGTTAACACACCCCCAAAGAGTGCCCCAACGGTACCTCGGGGTATAGACGATTGGAAGGATGACGATATCTTTTATTAGTCATCCCACGGAATGCGTCAATTCTGAAGATGTCATAATCACATTTTGGTTTGTTCTTTAGGAAGAGCAATGGGACTTTCTGTACCTAATTCCTTTCAGTACAATGTCGAATTGTGAAAAAATGTAATTGAAAACTTAGGTACTGTTATGTATATATATATACATCTATGAATGATGAAAGATATGTGCATTTAACTTGCTCTTGATATTTACTGAGTATTTCGCAGGATTTCGGTTATGATGAGTTATATTCGTACATGTGTTGGCATACCTCACACGTTCCTGTGGAATCTCCCTTGTAGGAATTTATGCAAAATTCTTCAGGGCACGGATTTGTACGGGATTACGTATTCATGCCCTGGGGGCCCACTCAAATCCCCAAATTCCCGGGATCGGGGCGTGATAGTACACTACATTGGAGTGGATGTAGTGACATAGTTTTTGTATTGCGAGCATTAGTGCAAGCCATTCTTTCTTTGCTGAGTGATCATTATGCTCAACACCAACCAGCGTCCACGACAAATATTAAAGAACCACCACCTTACCCTCATCATTCTTTTGAGCTAATAATGCCCCAAGGGAGTGATCAAAAGCTCGAATGTAGAGGATGAAAGGTTTGCCTGGATTCGTTGTTAAAAGAACTGGTGGATTTGTGAGATACCGTTTAATATTTTGAAAGGCATCTTTGCAAGTTTTATCTCATACAAAGTCTACCCCTTTCTTCATCAGTCTAAAGAATGCTCTGCACTTTCTTCATCAACCTTGATGGACATAGGGGTCACTGATTACCCGTTTAGATCGGAAGAAGTCACGGAGCCGATATTAGTGGAGAGTCTCTGGAAGACTGAGACTCTCAAAGCAGGGGTAACAGAGTTAGTTCGAGCCTTCTTTGGTGCTCTTATAGATGGTTTGTTCTGGGTCATGGAGATTTTGAAAAGCTTCTCCTTGGCCTCTTTGAAAGTGATGATTAAAGAACCCATGATATTTTCTATAAAACAGTAAGCCCAAAGGACTATATTAGTGTCACAACCAACATAGTGGCTTCTTAGGCTAGTTGAAATGGTTTATGAATACCTTCTTAACCAACATGGTTTTGAACCAGAATGGCAAGAAATAGGCATAAATTCCATCTCTTTATGTTATGCTAATTGTCTTAGCTATCAGAATTTTTGCAGCATTTTAGGACTATATAGTCAGACTTAAAATCTCACTATGCTGACTAGACTTAGCTACCAGAATCTTGGCAGCATTTCTGGTCATTTAAGCTAGACTCACAAGCAAAAGAGGGTTGGATCTAATCAAAGGGATAGAGCCTACAGCACTACCATAGTGATCACACGAGATCCATCAGTGCAAGATGCCGGACAATGCATGACTACAATATTGTTCTTATTACTGATTTGATATAAACATTTGTTTAGGTCTTATAAATGAACTGGTGATTAAATAGCCAATAACGTAAAGCTTTTAAGATTGAATCAATACTTTTCAATTGCATAAAAGGGTGTTGATTTGGTTCATGTACTTCAAGGTGTAAGGTTCCTTCATTTAAGTGGCAAGAGTATGTATTTCAAGGTGCCTAATGCCTTCACTTGAATAATAAAAGGATGCACTTCGAGGTGCAATGTTCTTTCATTAATGCTCCCAAATGCATCACAAACATCAATGTTTTGCATGGGTGTTTTCAGAAGTCAACTTAGAGGCAAAATAGGTTAGTGACTGCAGGCCTACGGTCACCGCCCATTTTACATTATTACCTACGGTCATAGCCTTTTTACATAGTTCACTGAGATCATTGGCTCACAACAGCACATTTCAACACTTTTTTCAACACTTTTCCTTCATTTTAGTAATTTTTCATATCTTTTAGCCAAATTTGATCACAAATTAGAGTAAATCAATTTCCACAGATGACGACAATCTTCTGATCACACTCAAAACATGATTTAAAATGCAACGGATTCAAGTCCAGCATTCACACACTTCAAACTGTAAAAAGAATAGAAAATATATTTGCAGTTCATCATTAATTTTCCTTTGTTTACATGGGTTCAAATTCTCTAACTATGGGGATGTAGGTTGTTTATAAGTTTTAAAAATTTACAACCCCTCTTTTTAGTCTCAGATGTGATCTAAACTTGGAAACTACAATAAAATACAAGAGAAAAAAGCAAAAAAAAAAAAAACAAAACAAAAAGAACTGCAGGAAAGGGATGACCGTGGCCCACGTTCACTGGTAGACGGTGGCCAAAAAAGCCACTATTTGCCTCCATTTCTATTATGTTTCACTTCTGTGATGCTTTTAGAGTGTTGGAACTTGTTTTTTCAACTTTTGGAGTGTTGAATGACCACCAATAGTGCTTAATTTGGCCGTGACATCGACTAAAACCTTTGGTAATAATCACTTTTTGGTTATAGACTATTTTTATATAAATCCGAAAATGGAGCTTTATACAAGCAAAAATAGAGTCATTCTGAACCTATGATTCACAACTTTCAAGATGGCTTAAAAACCTCCTAAGTGAGAAAAACAAAGGAGTTGCTTTCATCCTTTGTATACTTAATGACACTTGAACCTATCTTCTCTAAGTGATACGCATACTTCTTCTCCTTCTCTGAATCATTTCTCACCTTAATTTAGTGAGAAGAAAAAAAAAGAAGAAGTAGACTTGGAGTGCTTGAAGTGCCTTAGGAGCCTTGTAAATTCTTGGAAGAATGCCTAGAATCTTGTTGAAGTTCCTTGAAGTTACTTAGAACTAGTGTGGAACCCCCTCCCACATGCCAAACCTTCATTTTATAGACTCCAGAGGTGGTTTAGGGGTTATGCAAGGTTGGAGTTTGAAATAAAATAGAGAAAACCATTGAAAACTGCCAAAAACCGCTTCACAAGTGTCAGTGACCATGGCCGCGGTTACTAATAGATCCAATTTCTAGTTTTTTGCATATGTGACCTGTTCTCACCTGTTTGAAACTTGAACAATGTCCGATCTTCACCGAACTTTGAGGGATACTTTTTAACACTATTTGAGTGTGTCATAGAAACTTCAGCCAGTTTTGACCTTTCGAAGTTGGTCAACCCCTCTATTGACTTTTCATGAAAATGGGCCCTTGTTTCAACTATTTGAGGCCCAAATGACCTTGGCTTGATTTGGAACTTGGAGGGACTAATTTCAAGGTTATCTTGAAGTGTCCATCAAAATTTAATGTAGTTTGGATTTGTTGAAGTAAGGTTTTGAACAATGACCCACTTGTTACATGTTCTAAGTCAATATTCTCTTGTGTTGCGACGATTAGCTTATTTTCCACCGAATAGTGTTCAATTGATTTGAAACTTTGGAGAATTGACTTTGAGCATAATTAGAGTCTTTGATTTGAATTTCATCAACTTTGGCCTTCCAAAAGTAGGATTTTTAATCAATGACCCCGATGACTTGGAGGTCACGAACTTCTAGCTGACATGTAGTCGAATTGGGGTCAAACAAAGTCCTCTTAGCTTGAAAATTTTTAGAACCACTTCTGAGCATAACTTAAGCCTTGTGTCCAGATCTCATCAACTTCTATCACTCAGAAGCAGGACTTTGGTCAGCGACCCCATGCCTTGGGGGTCAATCACTAACCCAAAGTTGACTTGTTTGTTAACTTTGGGTCAAATGACATCCACCTGACCTGAATTTTTACAGAGCCCCTCCTTAATATAATTTGAGCTTCCTCTAAGTGTTTTAGATGATTCTTCCATGTAGAAGTGTCTGTTGTCACAGTGACCTCAAAGAGCTGGAATATAGTCGCTGAAGATTAAGTTTGAACTAAAATGAGGTCTAAATGCTTTGAAATTTTGAAAAATAATTCTTATGCATAATTTGGAATTACCATGTGATTTTCAACCACTTTGGTAACTCAAAACCTTGAGTGTGTTCAATGACCCCTGGACTTTAAGCCACTGAACTTTGAATTTGAAGTTTAGTGAGTCAAGTAACCAAATGAAGTCCACTAACTCTGAGATTTGAACTCTCGTACTCTTGACTCATCTAAAATCTTCTAAATGAGCTGTATAAGTTCTGAAATCTAGACGTAGTATTTGACCCGGCATTCCACAATCCTATGTTTATGTGCCTTTGGCTTGGAATTTGCTTGTAATGTCTTCACTGCAGCATTTATGATTTTTATTGGGTCAACACGTGCTATCTTTGTCTTTGATCACAATTGGTTGATTCGTGAATCTGACTCTTTGGGTTTTATTTTCCTCTTTCGTTTAAGGAGTGCCTATTGATTCCCTTATACGAGGTGCTTTTCCTTTGCCTTTCTTGGACTTTAACTCCTCAGACTCTTCTTTGTACATGACTAACTCTGTGAAGTATACCTCTTTTCCTTTGAAGGGTTATTTTTCTATGAAGATGCTGTGATACCTTACCATTGTTATCGATTTACTTGAGGCATTAATGCAACATGGGGGAATGATAGCATGTCACGACCCAAGCCCAGAATCGGGGGTTAAGTTTCAACCTAACCAGTGATACACATACTCCCGTGCATATACACTTAGACCACATTAAGTGTACACATACAAGGGAACAATCACACGTGCAAACACAATGTACGCGGAAGCCGTCAGAATCATTGCATGACAAAGGGGAAACACAATTAGGAAATAACAACTGCAAAAGATTACATTAATTACAGAATATACAAAACAAAATGGGGAGACAGTTTCTATGAGTCAAAACCCAAAATACAATAAGTTAAAAGTCCAAGAAGCAGCACAAGATGCATCCCACTCAGAAAGAACCTATCATCCCATGATGCTTTCCGATGGAGTGATCACATCCACTTCTCTAGCCCCGATGGGGCTTCTAGGGTTTTCTCTAGAGTCTTGCCGACCGGCGAGGGGTCGGCAGAGGAATTTGAGCCTGCGACACCAAGAACAACTAGTGAATACAAGGATTCAGCAGAGCATAAGCGAACAATAAGGTAACACGCGTTGTATCAATCAGAGTGATTAACATGTAATAATGCATAGAGTTCCCCATTAGTATAGTAAGCAAGTCATGCATAGAAATAAAACATGTTATCAAGAACATAAATAGATATACTTGCTAGGTGGCTACCACATTTGCTATATTCTTCCTATCGAGATCAGGCGGTGAGAACACCATCGACTGGGCCAGGGTACGAATGGGTCTCTAGTTCTCGGGGTCCGGAAGTCCCAAGATAGGATGTAACGTCTTGGTCCCCCACCTAATATTGTCCGCTTTGGGGTTGAAAACCTGCTCCCCGCATGGCTTTGCTTTTGGTGGGCCGTACGGCTTCGCCGCTCCTGCTCCCACCAAAATGCGACAATATTTTGTGGGGGACCGGGACGTTACATTTGGTATCAGAGCCGAGGACGGCTCTCCTCTGAGTGGTGGGTGAGGACCTCTTGAATCCTAAGGGAACAAAGTCCCACAACGCTTATGAGAGTGTCCTGACTTAGGCCTTATAAGGACGTGCCCTTGTACTCCACATAACGCATTTTGGTGGGAGTAGGAGCGGCGAAGCCGTATGGCCCAGCAGAAGCAAAGCCGTGCGGGGAGTAGGTTTTTGGCCCCAAAGCGGACAATATTATGTGGGGGACCGGGACGTTACATTTGGTATCAGAGCCGAGAACGGCTCCCCTCTGAGTGGTGGTTGAGGACCTCTTGAATCCTAAGGGAACAAAGTCCCACATCGCTTATGAGAGTGTCCTGACTTGGGCCTTATAAGGATGTGCCCTTGTACTCCACATAACGCGTTTTGGTGGGAGTAGGAGCGGCGAAGCCGTACGGCCCACCAGAAGCAAAGCCGTGCGGGGAGTAGCTTTTCAGCCCCAAAGCGGACAATATTATGTGGGGGACTAGGACGTTACACGGGAGCACACTACAGCTGCAACAAGTAGGCTACGCCAAAGTCAACCCCGTCAGGTATCCTGAGGCTGAGGCTAAGTAGAGCCAGACCGAATCAGTCATGTCATACAATACACGTCAATTCAAGTCACATGCAAGTGGTACTGTACGTGTATCACATCATGGCACATTTAGGTCAAGATCAGTATTTTTCAAGACAAATACAATTACAAACTAATACAAATACAAGTCGAAACAATTATAATGAATGGAGGGCAAGGACTAAAATCAACATGAAATGCAAGTCAAGTTATTTCAGAGAATCATGATCATTTACTAGCCAACCTTGAGCTAGTTGTCCAATGTTTCTAACCATGCATGATGATGTAGTTTTAAGTTATTCGATACACAGTTGTTTGTTTTATGGGTGTTGCATTGTATCGAGAAACGTGTATCAAGGTCCCTTAAACCAACACTCATTGGGAGGTGCTTAACAATTGGATAACACATATGAATAAGTCACAGCCCTCAAGACCATTCATGCTATTAAGGTAGTCCATTGGGCAAGTTAAGAGTTTAAAAAATCCATGTGAAGGCCCCATAAGATCTCATTATTAACCCTATCTTTTCCTCCAATTAATTAAAGAGTAGAGGGACCTGGGAATGTAATATAAAAAGGGTCCTCTTAGTGTTTAAAAGTAGGAGAATGAGAATGAGCAAAAAGAGGATTTAGTAAGACACTAAATCTCCAGGAGCAAAGTGCTTCAGGGCCGACCGGTCGGTACTGAAGCCCGATCGGTTGGATTTCGGTTCTAGAAGGAGTCCGATCGGTTGGACACCATACCCGATCGGTCGGGTAACAGAACTCTGTTACAGAATGACTGAACTTGAATCATGTGCACCACAGGGACAATGAGTATAAAGAGAAGACAAAAGGGCTATAAGTCACAACACACTTGTGAGATGAAAGGAGATTAATAACAATCACCGTGTACCAACATATGTTCATCCATAATGTACTTATATTTGCCTCAATTGAGCTTTTTCCATAAATTAGTTGTCCTTTGGCCCAAATTGACCTTCGATATGCAGTCCTAACACCATGCATGCCAAGAGTGACAAGAAAAGGGTATGCATGCAGTGCAATCACATTCTAGACTCATAACGGATACCATGACTCAACTTTTTACCTTCGATGAACTGTGAAGGAGATGCAAGGATCTTGTCAATGACGAGAGAAGAATAAGTCGAAGAAGAGCGCAGTGAATTAGAGAGACTTCAAGCAAAGAAGAAAACAAACCCAACTCTACCTTAAACCCATAAAGAGATGACGAGTCAACTAGGTGCTCAAGAATTTCCCCTCTTCTTGGCTTTGATCTAGAAGAAAAAGGAAAGGAAAGGAAAAAATAAAGAGCAGAGGAGCGAGAAAGAAGAATATGTTAAAGATGGAGAGGAAATGGAGAGGAAGTCGGTGCATGACTTCTTTATATAAAATAAGGATGGCACAATTTACAAGAAAGTCCAAAGGTTCCTGATAATTACAGTTCAAGTCAAATAACAGTTTAACGGAAGCAAACGAAGTCGTTTGTAAGCAAGTCTGTTATGGGACTTAACAAGCTCGATGAGATACGTGTGCTGACACCAAGATGATGCATGAATGATGAACTCTCACAAAATTAAAAATTACAAAAAAGGGCTCATGTCTACCTATTCCATGTTAAACTCAACCCAACTACCTATCCATGACCCTAAGCAAAACTCAAAAGGACAAAACAACAAGCATGAAACTAATTCACTAGAAATGTACCCAAAAAACCATAGATTAGTCGCTAAACCGAATTAAGCTGAGCCGGAGTATTAAATTCTCCCCCGCTTAAAAATCATTCCGTCCTTGGAATGAATACATACCTGCGTGAAGAGGTGGGGATACTGTCGTGCCATCTACTCCTCCAATTTCTAAGTGGCTTTATCAGGTCGATGATGTTCCCAAAGTACCTTGACCTACTGTATGGTTTTATTACGTAATATCTGCTTTCTTGTCCCAACAATATGGAGCAGACGCTCAACATATGACGCATTTGGCTGGATTTGCACATCGTCATATCAAATGACGTGAGTGGGATCTCGAACGTATTTGCGAAGCATCGATACATGGAAGACATCATGTACTCCAGAGAACTCAACTGGAAGAGCCAACCTATAAGCTAAATCTTTGATTCGACTTTTGACCTCAAACGGGCCTACGTACCTTAGAGCCAACTTGCTTTTACGGCTAAAACGTATCGTACCCTTCATTGGCGAGACCTTCAGAAAAATCCAATCTCTAACCTGAAACTTTAAGGCTCTTTTATGAGTATCTACGTAACTCTTCTGTCTCGACCAAGCAATTTTCAAATTCTCGATTGCCTTTTGTACCTTCTCCATCTTTCAGCTATGATAGTCGGTATGTGAAAACCTCTGGTTCCGACTTCTTCCCAGCACACAGGACTCCGACATTTATGTCCATACAAAGCTTCATATGAAGCCATACCAATACTCTCGTGGTAGCTATTATTATAGTCAAATTCGCATAACAAGAGATGTACATCCCATTCCTTCTCAAAGTTCAAAACACGGGCTCATAGCATGTCTTCTAACGTCTGAATTGTACGTTTAGATTGCCCATCTATCTACGGGTGATATGTTGTGCTAAAGCTCAACTTGGCACCCATAGCATCCTAGAAAGTTCTCAAGAATGACAAAACAAAACGACTATCCCGATCAAACACGATAGACACGGGTGTACCATGCAACTTGACAATCTCGTCTATGAACTTCTTATCCATCTCCGAAAATGTCATGCCCTTCCAAAAAGGGAGAAAATGGGCTAACTTTGTCAGTCTGTCCACGATCACCCAAATGGCATTATTCTTTTTGCTCATCAAGGGTAGGCTGGAGATAAAATCCATGGTAATGTGTTCCCATTTTCACTAAGGCTTATGTAATGGATGCAATAAACCAGGAGACTTCTGATGATCAGCTTTTACTTTCTGACAAGTCAGGCGTCTAGTGACGAACCCTACGATTTCTCTCTTCATATTATTCCACCAAAATAGGTCCCTTAAACTGGGGTACATCTTTGTACTCCCAGGGTGCATTGTATAGCAAGCATAATGTGCCTCAGTTATCAAACTCTCCTTCAAGCCATTGATTGCGGGTACACACAACCTGTTCCAGAAATACAATACTCCATCCTCCAGTCGAAATCTTATCGTTCTCCGATATGATCTCGGATTTGTTTCAAAGTCGAATCTTCGAATTGCCGGTCCTTAATTTTGCTGAACCACCTCAGGCTGGAAAACAACAGTACTTGCTAGCATCATGTAGTTATATACTAGTCTCATTTCGATAGGCTTATCATGCATAAATAAATGGAAGCTTCCTAATGCATTGAATGTCTTTGACTTTCGACTCAACGTGTCTTCCACTACATTTCCTTTCCCTGGGTGATACCTGATAGGAAAATCATTGTTCTTAATAAATTCGAGCCATCTGCGTTGCCTTATATTTAACTCATACCGCATGAACAAATATTGTAAGCTATGGTGATCCAAGTGTACCTCAAATTTCATGCCATACAAGTAATGTCGCCACAGTTTCAAAGCGAACACGATGGCTGCTAGTTCTAAATCATGTGTGGTGTAGTTCTTTTCATGTTCCTTTAGTTGTCTTGAACCATAAGCAATAACCTTGTTGTGCTGCATCAACACACATCCTAAACCCACTCTAGAAGCATCAGAATAGATCACAAACCCATCACTTCCATCAGGGAGAGTCAAGACTAAAACGGTCATTAACTTTTCCTTCAAAGTTTGAAAACTCATCTCATACTTCTCAGTCCACTGAAAAGGGACATTCTTTGTAGTCAACTTGGTCAAAGGAGCGAATATCTTGGCAAAGTCTTGAACAAATCGTCGGTAATATCCAGCAAGTCCAAGAAAACTCCTAATTTCTGTTACAGATTTCGGGCTGGGCCAATTCACAACTGCCTCAACTTTAGCTAGATCAACTGCTAATCCTTCTCATGAAATGATATGACCAAGAAATGCTACTTGCTCAAACTAAAACTCACATTTTGACAACTTGGCGTAGAGTCAATGTTTTATTAATAATTACAAGGTTTTTCTCAAATGTTCTGTATGCTCCTCTATAGTCTTCGAGTAGACTAAGATATCATCAATAAATACCACAACAAAATGGTCCAAGAAAGGAGCAAAGATTCAGTTTATCATAGCCATAAAAGTGGCAGGTGCATTGGTTAATCCAAAAGGCATCACAAGGAATTCATAACGACCGTACCTTGTCCTGAAGGCAGTTTTTGGAATATCATCTTCCTTCACCCTTAATTGGTGATACCCAGACCTCAAATCAATCTTGAAGAAATATGCTGCACCTTGAAGTTGATCAAACAATTCATCAATACGTGGCAGGGGATACTTATTCTTAATTGTCACCTTATTCAACTGCCGATAGTCGATACACATCCGAAAAGTGTCGTCTTTCTTTTTGACAAACAACACCAAAACTCCTCAAAGTGACACACTCGGGCGCATAAAACCCTTATCCAAGAGGTTTTGCAATTGCCTTTTCAATTCCAACAACTCTGCTAGGGCCTACGATAAGGAGCTTTACTGATCGGTGTTGTACTGGGCATAAGGTCGATAGCAAATTCCACCTCTCGCATAAGCGGTAACTTTGGTACGTCATCTGGAAATACATCTAGAAAATCAAGCACCACCGAAATCTCTCCAAGTTGCTTCGAATCCTTCTTCTCTAAAACAAAGGCAATGAAGCCTTCACACCCTTTGTGTATCAGTCGATCCGCCTTACATACGGAGATAACACGCCTTGGGCATTTCTTCTGAATGCCCTCGAAACGAAACCCATTCCCTAAATCAAAATAGATCGTCATGCTGTAACAGTTCATACAGGCACGATACCTCGCTAGCCAATCCATTCCAAGGATCACATCGAAGACCAACATCAACAGCAAGATTAAGTCAACTGGGAGTTGACGCCCTTCGATCTGCACATCACATTGGGGGTAGTATACACTACACTCCACTTGTTTGCCAATAGGAGTGGACACCACTAACACATACGGTAGCGACTTAGGTAGCTGCCGTAGCTATTCAACAAAATGGGGTGCTACGTACGAGTGCGTAGACCCTGAATCAAATAAGGCTAGAGCTTCCGCTTGAGCAATCAAAATAGTACCTTCCACCACTGTTGACTTATAAAAATTGCAAATACTGCAGCGAAGACATCTCATTTCAGCCTAATTTAGGCTACAGAGGTTATTTGCAGATCTTGGGGAATCACTGTGAGAACCGGCATTCCATGAAGATCAAGATAGCTGGAACTCTCAGAGGAAGTTCAAATTTCGGGTTGAACAGACATCATCGAACTCAAAAGCCACAAGCATGTCAGCCTGAGGTTAGTTCCCCCAAGCCAGGGGGTCACTGACCAAAGTTCTGCTTCCCGATGTCCAAAATTAATGAAATTTAGATGCGAAGCTTCAGTCATGCTCAGAAGATACTTTGCAAATTTTCAAGATGAAAAGACTCTGTTTGGCCTAAATTTCATTACATGTCAGCTTAGAGGACAGTAATTCCGAATTTGGGGGTCATCGGCTAAGATCTTACTTCCAGAAGGCCAAAGTAGATAAAATTTGGAACAAATGCTCAAAGAATGCCCCAAGTTATTCTCCCAAAGTTTCAAGTCAAGGGGAGGCTGTTCGGATAGAAAACAGGCTAACTATCTCAATGAGGAGTGAATAGTGACCTAACGCATGCAATGAATAGGTTACTTTTCGAAATCCTACTCCCTCAAAT
This sequence comes from Sextonia rubra, assembly GCA_037013555.1. Lineage (NCBI taxonomy): Eukaryota > Viridiplantae > Streptophyta > Magnoliopsida > Laurales > Lauraceae > Sextonia > Sextonia rubra. The sequence continues at coordinate 77,183,040 of JASUAD010000001.1, forward strand.
CTAAACTACATGAAATTTGGAAGCATACTCCAAGATGTTCTTGACGTCAGTCCCTCCAAGTTTCAAATCAAACCGGGGTCATTTGGGCTTCAAACAGCTGAAACAAGGGCCCACTGTCATAAAAAAGTCAACTGGAGAGTTGACAAAGTTCAGATGGTCAAACAAAGTTGAAACTTCTGTGACACACTCAAAATAGTGTCAAGAAGCATCCCTCCAGGTTTCGTGGCGATTGGACACCGTTTGGCCCCCGAACAGGCGGAAACAAGCCACATATGCAAAATTCCAAGAATGGGCCATGGGAGTGACCGGGGCCCACAAACAAAAGGAGTTGACCATGTTCAGGTGGTCAAATAGAGTTGAAACTTTTGTGACACACTCAAAATAGTGTCAAGAAGCATCCCTCCAAGTTTCGTGGCGATTGGACACCGTTTGGGCCCCGAACAAGCGGAAACAAGCCACATATGCACAATTCCAAGAATGGGCCTTGGGAGTGACCGGGGGCCCACAAACAAAAGGAGTTGACCATGTTCAGGTGGTCAAACAGAGCTGAAACTTTTGTGACACACTCAAAATAGTGTCAAGAAGTATCCTTCCAAGTTTCGTGGCGATTGGACACCGTTTGGTCCCCGAACAGGCGGAAACAAGCCACATATGCAAAATTCCAAGAATGGGCCTTGGGAGTGACCGGGGGCCCACAAACAAAAAGAGTTGACCATGTTCAGGTGGTCAAACAGAGCTGAAACTTCTGTGACACACTCAAAATAGTGTCAAGAAGTATCCCTCCAAGTTTTCGTGGCGATTGGACACCGTTTGGGCCCCGAACAGGCGGAAACAAGCCACATATGCAAAATTCCAAGAATGGGCCTTGGGAGTGACCGGGGGCCCACAAACAAAAAGAGTTGACCATGTTCAGGTGGTCAAACAGAGCTGAAACTTCTGTGACACACTCAAAATAGTGTCAAGAAGTATCCCTCCAAGTTTCGTGGCGATTGGACACCGTTTGGGCCCCGAACAGGCGGAAACAAGCCACATATGCAAAATTCCAAAAATGGGCCTTGGGAGTGACCGGGGCCCACAAACAAAAGGAGTTGACCATGTTCAGGTGTCAAACAGAGCTGAAATTTCTATGAAACACTTAAGATGGTGTCAAGCAACATCTCTCCAAGTTTCGTGATGATTGGACATCATTCGGGCCTCAAACAATGGAAAATAGACCGCATATGCAATGTTCCAAAAGTGGGCCTTGTCCGTGACCGGGGCCCAATTAATGAAAAGGTTGACCAACTTCCTGAAGTCAAAATGGGCTGAAATTCTTATGACATGTATAAAATAGTGTTAAGAAGCATCCCTCCAAGTTTGGTGGCAATCGGACTTCGTTTGAGCCCAAAACAGATGAAAATGGGGTACATACGCGAAAAACCTGAAATTGGGCCTCGTCCGTGGCCCAGTCTGCGGTCACGGACCTTCAAAAGAGGTTTCCCACGATTTTGGGTAGTTTCCCTCCACTCCTCTTCGAAATCCAACTCCCCACAACTGCTATTAACTCCCCAAAACTGCACAAAACTGATTGGGGAGTCTATAAAAAGAGAGAATTTGGAAGAAACAAAGGACACACACACACATAAGGAAGAAAAGTGAAGAAATTGAAGAAAGTCAGTACCTAAGGCAACAAGAAGCAAGCTCCAGCAGCACTTCCACGACCATTCCCACCTTCTTTTCTTAGTTTTAAAGGTGAGCAAGAAAATTTAGAAGGAGAGAAGGAAGGGAAATGGCCAAAGTCCATACCATGTTCGTACGACGCCAATTTTTGAGAGGATGACATTGTCACCTCTGTTTCTCTCATTCGTAGGGCTTCTTAGCCATTACAAGAGTTGTGAAAGAAGCCTCTCTAGGCCTCATTTTGTTCCTTGAAAATGATAGGTTCAAATGACACAACTCCGGCTTCAAATTTGCCCATTTCGGACTTGAAACAAAAATGCAGTCCGTAAGCACGAATGATGAGTTACAGCGGTTTCAATTGATTCCATGATAAAATGTGATCTTCTTGATGGTTGTCCACCGCTCCAAAGTCATGAGAATGGAGTTCCAACACTTGAAAGAAGTTCCAAGAAAGAACCAGCGCGAACAGCACAAAAAAAACGGAGGCACAAGGCCATTGTCTGTCAGTGACCATGACCCCCGGTCACTGGCAGGTTCCAGTGACCGCGGGTGAGTCACGGTCACTGGAAGGCCCCAGTGACCGCGGGTGAGTCACGGTCACTGGAAGGCCCCAGTGACCGCGGGTGACTCACGGTCACTGGAATGGGGCAGTGACCGCGGGTCACGGTCACCCCCCATCTTTTCCCCTTTTCCACATTTTCTTCCATCTTATGTACATTTTCTTGTATTTTCCAAATTGAGATCACATCTGAGACTTGAGGGAGGGGTTGTAAACTTTCAAAATATATGTAAACAACCTGCATCCCCGCGGTCAGGGCACTTGAACCCATGTAAATAAAAGGGAAATTAATGATGAACTGTAATTATTTTCCCATTCTTCTTAACGCTTAAAGTGCGTGAATGTTGGACCTTGATTCCGTAATTCATTTCCACGCCTACACTTTTAAGCGCGATCAGAAGATTGGCGCCGTCTGTGGGAAAATTATATGCCCTAATTTGTAATCGAATTTGGTGAAAAATGCATGAAAGCGCTGAAAATTGCTGAAAAGTGCTGCTGCTACCCTGAAAACTGCCACTGTTGACCTGAAAACTGCCGCTGTTGCACTGTAACTGCTGCTGTTGCACTGAAAGTGCTGCTGTTGCACTGTGACTGCTGCTGTTGCCCTGAAAACTGCTGCTATTGCACTGAAAGTGCTGCTGTTGTGTTGAAGAGTGCCGCTATTGCACTGTAACTGCTGCTGTTGCACTGAAAGTGCCGCTGTTGCACTGTAACTGCTGCTATTGCACTGAAAGTGCTGCTGTTGTGTTGAAGAGTGCCGCTGTTGCACTATAACTGCCGCTATTGCACTGAAAGTGCTGCTGTTGTGTTAAAGAGTGCTGCTGTTTCACTGAAACTGTTGCTGTTGCACTGAGAGTGCTGCTGTTTCACTGAAACTGCTTCTATTGCACTCTAACTGCTGCTATTGCACTGGAAACTGCCGCTGTTGTGCTGGAAACTGCTGTTGTTTCACTGAAAACTGCTGCTAAAAGCCTGTGACCGGGGCACACGGTCATTTACCTATTTTTATGATGACAAAGGCTTATTTAACCTTCAATTACACCCATACAAGACCTTTGATGTCTGCAATGGGTTTGAAAATATCATTAAAGGACTTTTGCACCTTGAAGTGCATATTGTTCATACAAATGAAGGCATTGGGCACCTTGATGTGCGTACACTTGCCATTTAATTGGAAGAATTTGCACTTTGATGTGCATAACTTGATTGAATGAATTCGCACCTTGATGTGCATGGACCAAATCATCACCCTTTTCACTTTAGAAGAGTGATGATTCAGTTCAAAGGGCTTCTGACCCATATAACATGTTTATTAAATCAGTGATAAGACCAACGACATTGTAATTATGCATTGTCCGGCGTCAGCCACTGATGGATCTTGTGTGGTCATTGTGATAGTGGTGCAGGCTTGATCCTGTGGGCCCTATCCCTTTGATTGATCCAACCCTCTCTTGCTTATAAGTCTGACACAGATAGTCCAGATATGCTGCTGAAATTTTGGTAGCCAGGACTAGTCAGCATAGCATGCTTTTAAGCCTGACTCGATAAACCCGAAATGCTGCAGAAATTCTGCAGTAGGGATAGTCAGCATAGCATAATGAGATGGGATTTATGCCTATATCTAACCATTTCGGTTCAAAACCATGTTGGTCTAGATGGCATCTATAAACCATTCCGGCTAGCCCAAGAGGCAGCCATGTTGGTTATACCACTAATATAGTCCTGTGGGCTTACTTTTTGCAGAGACATCATGGGTTCCTTGATCATCACTTTTGATGAGGCCAAGGAGAGGCTCTCTAAAATATCCATAACCCAAAACAAACCAACTGTAAGAGCATCAAAAAAGGCTCGAATGGACTTTACTGCCCCTATGTCAAGAGTCTCAGTATTTCAGAGACTCTCTATTCCAACAGGCTCTATAACTTTGGCTGATCCAAATGGGTCATCAGTGACCCTTAAATTCATCAAAAAGACTAAAACTCCCAAATCTTGGGTTTCCAAATACGCTCAGAATCCGTTTGGAGTTTTCAACAAGGTTCAGAAGGAACCAAATCACAAACTGAAGTCAGAAGGCAGCAATCTTCATATCATCAAGCCTCGTCTGGGGGCAAGGCAGGTCCGGTCCATGGATCATAAATCAATGGTACTTAACAAGTCACATTTAATGACTGCTCAATGCTTAAAGTCACCACTTACTAGGCCCAAACAGCGGGTCATTACCAAGCAAACACCAAAGGACTTCCGGCAATTCCTAACTCATAAGAAGGTCCATAAGGGTGCATCCATCCCCAGATATAGCACGTGGTCACCTCAACCACACACTCCAAAATCCAATATAGCTGAGAATAAACTCTTGGCCTCAGTTGAAGATAATACTTTCTATCCTCTGACTCAAAAAGAAGGACGGAGGTTTGGCATGGGGCATCTACCTTCTATCATAGTGGCACCTTCTCCGCTATCTTCACCCCAAGGCTTATCATATGGCGCTGAAGGCAATAAACAAGCTGAGCGATTGGTTATCAATAATTCGACCGATCTCGCTCATTTCAAAGATTCGCTCCAACAGAAGAAAAAGCAAAAGAAAAAGAACAAGGGGGGTGCTATTGACATCCATTCACTTCCCACTTCAGATTCCATGGATTGGGAACGAGTGACAAGCACTTCCAGGCCGTTGGTTGCCAAGTTTAAAGATCAGACCTCAGCAGCCAAGATGACTAACCAACTCAAGAAGAAAGCTTTAACCCATTACAAGGACCAAACTCAGAAGCTGTCACAGTGCAAGATCACTCAAAAATGGGTAATTAAAGAAGATGAACCGGACTTGACTCGTCTTACATGGTCAGGCCAGGTTCAATTCGAAGAATTGCTCGGAGTATGACTCGGACTCAATCACAGGGATCTGATTCAGACTCCCATTCAGGGAGTACTTCTGAAGGTCATGTCGAAACTGATTCTGATGATGATCCTATCACTATCTTGAATATAAAAGATAGTCAATCCACTCCTCAGGCATTAGCATCATCCTATCCCCGTCAGTACACTGTGTTTATGGCTGAAGGGAGTGGAACTAGCAAAGATAAAAATGATGATGCTAGTGGAAGTAAAGATGCTGACGAAAAAGATGCTAGTGAAAATGAAAATGACAATGTCAATGATGTTGTCAAACGACAAGGAGCTATGATCGACCATTTAACTGCTCAAGTGAAAATCTTAACAGATAAGTTAGGTGGTCTGGATGAAGCTCAAATAAATCCTCCATTTGCCAACAGAAGAGAACAAGCAATGATCATGAAGAATGCCACTAAAATTGACCTTCTCACAGCTCAATTTAAGTCCCTAACAGATAAGGTGATAGCAGCAGGTTTTACTGGCGGTGATCATTCATCAATCCTTGGTCTTCATGGAAATCCTGAAAAACATGTAACCTTTAAAGAAGTTGAAGAGATACTGACAAAATCAAAAGTGGAGACCAGAATGAAAAAGAAAGGTATTACACCCAAGTATCCCCTGGAATTTGATCTGGTTCCATTTCCACCAGATTATAAACTTCCGACTTTCCAACTATACCTTGGGAAAGGGTCGGCATATCAGCATATTGTGCATTTCAAATCACTCCTAGGAAGCCTGCCAGAGTTAGATGCACTAAAAATAAGACTATTCGTCGGCACATTGAAAGGAGTCGCCTTTGATTGGTACAAGCAGTTACCAGAACTCTCATTCATGACATGGCCGATCACAGAAGAGAAGTTCATACTCCATTTTCAGGAGGAGGATCAAACAGTCACCTTTGCTATGCTCAGTAGCACAAGGCAGGGAGATAACGAAACTGCACAGGCCTTTATCAATAGATGGAGAGCATTATCCTATAAATGCTTGGAACAACCATCTCAAAAGGCAACGATCGAAATGTGCAAAACCAATTTGCGACCAGAAATCAAGGCTATCATAATTAGTCATAAAACTAAGTCTTTGGCCCGATTGGTTGAAGTTGCCACTGATGCAGAACTAACTCTCAAAGAGATCAGTCAAAGTCAAAGCTATATTGAAGATACCTTCTCTGAGAACTCTTAAATAACTCAAGGGATTGCAGGGCAAACTTGCCTACATTTATAGCCTCAACTCCAGGCAAACCTCTCATCCTCTACATTCGAGCTCTTGATCACTCTCTGGGGGCATTGCCAGCTCAAAAGAAAAACTAGGAAATTACACCACTATATTATTTCCAATGAAATGTATTTGGTTTCCAACACCAATCCACTGAAGGCATTTGTGACAAAAGCTGGTGCACTGGGTGATCATCTATCCAAATGATCTATTATTTTCTCTTAATGTGAACTGCTGTAAAGAATCCAATGCTGTCCCTCCATGGCATAGAACACTGCAGCTAATGGACTTGTTGCAGCTTTCAACAAGACTATTTGCAAAATTTTGAAAAAAATGGTCTCTAGCAACAAAAGGTTGGAGTACCAAACTTCCAGAAGCATTGTGGGCATACAGAACTACTGTTCGTAGTCCGACCAAATCAACACCATATTCCTTGGTTTATGGTTGTGAAACTGTGATACCCTTATAAATTCAACTTCCTTCTCTTCGGGTAGCTATGATGAAAAAAATACATTGAAAAAAAAAGAATACCAAGCTCAGACTCCAAGAACTAAAGAGCCTTGATGAGAAAAGGCTTGCCGCTTGACAAAGCATCGAGCTCTATCATGCTCATATGACTGGATCTTTTGATAAGAAGGTCAAAAATACAAAACTTACAAGAAAAAAAGACTTAGTCCTTGTAGTCAAAAGGCAGATGTTCTCCACACACATGTCAAAAGGCAAATTTAAAGTCAAATGGGAAGGACCTTTTATTGTCAACAAGGTTTACTCCAATGGTGCACGCGCACTCCTCAAACTCGAAGGAGACAGATGCATGATGTTTATCAATGGAAAACTTCTCAAAAATATACCTGAATGTCATTGGTACACCCAAACCATGTACAATGTACATTCTCACTCCTAACCAAAATCAAAATCCTTTGGTTTCGAGCCTTACAACCTATGACTCCCAACCAAAATCAAAATCCTTTGGTTTTGAGCCTCACAACCTATGACTCCTAACCAAAATCTCTTAGACTTGTATAAAATGACTACGAGGATTGTCACGACCCGAGCCCAGAAATCGGGGGTTAGCGAAAAGCCAAACCAGTGACACACGTACTCCCGTGCACGTGCACCCAAACCCAGTCCAGCTGCACGCACACAAGGGATCTAACACGTGCGAAACAGACGAACGCGGAAGCTGTAGATATCATAGCAAGCAACAAAGAAAATAAATAGCGGAAGCCAAAGTAAATACAAAACGGAAATGACAAAGACAATTACACTGATATAAAACCAAATACACACCAAAATCAATATATACAAAATACACAGAAGATAAGTCCAAAGTCCAAAGATCCAAAGATGCCAAAGTCCAAATACAATCTCTCAAAAACCAAAAACTCGAAAAGCCACTGGAAGTATGCATGAACGCTCTCGGCAGAGATGATCAGGCCCACTCTGCCAAACCTGAGGGTGCCTCTACACTTGCCCCTGCAGCCTCCTCGACCGCCGGGGAGCTGGGCAAGGTATCTGTGCCTGCAACACCACAGACAACACAAATGAATACAACGACCCAGCAAATATAAGTAACAGGGGTGAAACACGCATAGTATCAAAGCTGAATAAAGACCGAATAATAATTTCAGAATTTCATCTTAGTATGCTAAGCAAATCGTGCGTAGAAGTAAATCATGATATGTGAATCAAAACATAGAATACTGAACTAGTTGGCTACTACGTTAACCATGTTCTCTCCAATAGAGAGCAGAGCAAAACAGAGCAGAGGAGAACACCACTGACCGGGCCAGGGTACAAGTGGGTCTCAGGTTCCTGGGTTCCGGGGTCCCAAGACAAAGCGACACTGCAGTGAATACAGAGATACAGAGATCTAAGCCAGAGGTAACCCCGTCGGGCATCCTAGGGCTGAGGCTGAGTAGAGCCAGACTAATACCAATCAAATCAAATCCATAGAAAGGGAGATTATCCGCTTTGGACTCACCGATGACAAAGACCGGATCTTATCCTCACGTATTAACCTCTGGGCAGAGCCACCCGGGAATACCCAAACTCAGAGATAAACAAAGCCAGCAGAGCATAGATATAAATCCAAAGCACAGCATAGATCAAAGCATAGTGCAGAACGAAGCATAGAACAGAGATACAGGACGAAAACAAAAATGACTACGGAATGCATAAACTTAGATTAACAGAACAGAGGGCAAAATCATAAACAATATGCAATGCATCTCAGATTAATACGGAGTCAAGGTTCATTACAAGCCAGTCCTAAGCTAGTTGTTCACTGTCACTAACCGTGCATGTTGATGTAGTTTTAAGTTAGTCAATGCACCGTTGCCATCAAAGTGTTGCAATGTAATCTGTGCGTGCACCGACGTCCCTTAAACCAACACCCATGGGGAGGTGCTTAACAGTAAATCAACACTCACATGAATAAGTCACAGCCTAACAGACTATTCATGCGTTCCAAGAATCCATTGGGCCGGTTTACACGGGTGGTTAACCTGTATTTGAGCCCTATAAGTCTCACCATTATCCTAAGTTATGTTTCAGAATTGCCATGCCTAACGGTTTAGCTATGGGGGACCTATGGTTGAGCCGAAGACATCTTACGCGCTTGTCGTACTATGCACTACGGCTTCACCTTGGTTCCATTCAAAACACAGCTAAACGAATCATCTTTCACTTCTGATCTGATGCCTTTTTCGGCTGAGCTACAGTCAGTATACGGCTTAGCCGTAGACCAATCCACGGCTTAGCCGTAGCATTCCACGGCTTAGCCGTAGCCTCACCGTAGGAGTACTGATATCAGAAAAGTTTCGACTGATCAGAGATTTAATTCACGGCTGGGGTACGGTTTGGGTCACGGCTAGCTTACGGCTCAGCCGTAGAACAAATTACGGCTTAGCCGTAGCCTAGCCGTAGAACAAAAGTGAAATTTCAAGTCTCTGGATAGTGAGCCGTAGAAACTTACGGCTTAGCCGTACAATACAGAACACGAATTCGGGATAGTTACAGAAACTGAAATTTGGTACAGAAACATCTCCAAACAAGCTACAGAGGTTCCAAATTCACAAGCATTGGCTGTAAACATCAAATACACTAAAGAAGATGGAAATCAAAGCATTCAAATAGAGCACCCATGTGTGTTATAAAAGTCTGTACTTATACTTGCCTCAATCTCTACCAAATCCACTGACTCAAGCTCCCAAAGCAACTAAAAATCAAAGCAAATCAAAGAGATACACCATGCATGAGATGAAGACAAAGCAATCATAGAATGGGAGATCCAAATTGGAGAAGAAGCACAAGAACCCACTTACCTCAAGCATATACAGAGATGAGGGAAGAAGAGAACCCAAATCAAAATGAGAATCCAACATCACTCGATCAAGAGAAGCAAAGAAGAGAGAGAGAGAGAGAGAGAAGAAACCGAAGTGAAGAGGGAGAGAGAGAGAGAACGTGGCTTTCCCCTTGGAGTTCTTGCATGCAGTCGATCAAGACAAATGGGTAAGGAGAAAGACACCTGGAGCTGAATTGTATATATATAAGTTTTGGGGTTTTAAGTCAAAGTCCGATGAGTTTATACTAATTACAGTTCAAGTCACACGAAGGTCCATCTTCCCCAATTGACTCCAAACGGATCCGACACAGTTACGGAAATTGTCGAGCTCAACGAAATACACGTGCTGACACCAAGATGATGCAAAGATGATATGAGCAAAACAAAAGCAAAATTACGAAAAAGGGCTTAGAACTACCTATTCCAGGTCAAAGGTCACTCAACTACCTATCCAAGGCCCAAAACCAAGTCCAAAAGAATAAACAAAACAAAACACACACTAATGAGCCACTAATCCGGCTCAAAGGGGATCGGAGTGTTACAAGGATCAAGTCCCACGACCCCTCTAGTCAAACTTTTGTTACTTGGATAACGTCCTTACAGGACCCCTTGTAACATCCAGCTATATAGATTAAGTCTTTTTGTAGACCCTGTATAGCAAAACTCAGCTGTGTGGAATAAGTCTTTTTTATACCCCATATAGCTAATCCTTAGTTGTATAGAACAAGTCTTTTGTAGACCCTATATGACTACCTTCGGTTATATAGAACAAGTCTTTTTGCAGACCCTATATAACCAAAATCTAAACAAAAACCAAAACCAAATCTTTGTCCTAAGGAATAAGTCAAGGATCCCGGGGAAAGCCTCACACATGGGCACCGGATAACATCCACTTTGTTTGACCCCTTTCGACACCAAAAGGATCAAGTCATGGACCCTGGAGAAAGCCTCACACATGGGCACCGGATAACGTCCACCTATATGACTCCCTTATTTTCGATTTGTGGATCCAAAAGATCACAAATCACACCCTCATACAAGTCTGAGAAAACCAAACCAAACAAACCATCCACATAAACCATATCAAACCTCCATAAAAAATCAACCCAAACACCCATACCAATGACAAAAATAGAAAGAAAAACATTTTCCATTGATATCCATTTTAAGGTTCGAATACAAGCAGTGAAGTCAATGTACACATGGCCTCCAGGGCTAATCAGAAAAAGCAAAACCATCAAATGGAAGGTGCAGCAGAAAATCTCAGTCCAGGAACTTCTCTAGTTTTCCCTTAGCATTCAGTACTTCTGCCATGAGGATGCGCCCTTTGTAGCTTGCATAAGATGGGATAGCAGTACTAATGTCAATCTCGTCCAGCTTACACCAATACGAATACCAGTTTCTTGATGACAAAGCCTTAGCTCTCTGGAGCCACAAATTGACATCAGATGCTTCATTTGGGTCTTTCGGATCAGGCTCTCTTGTGGTCTTACCCTTGGCATGACTTTTAGGTGCCGCGGCAGTGGCAGTTGCAGGTGCTTTACCCCTTCTATCTGCAAAACAAATCAAAAGAAAGGAAAGATGGGTATCAGTAACAATGATATGGGAACTTCTCAAAAAAAAAAAAAAATCGGCAGCATCTCCCCTTAGTATAAGGCCAAAAGGAGAAGGCAATACTCAGTTCTGAGACCAAGAATTGGCATCAAAGGCACACTTAAGTCTTAAAACCGAGGCTCCCGGTCCAAACAGATGTTCACGCATCTTAAGACCTTTTCAAGGGGGCAGCAGGTTCGTGTTCAAGCACGAAAATGGCATTCTATAATTCCCACAGAGGCTCTGATGACAGAAAGTTAGACACGTGTTCAGTGGTGTGTATGTTACTACTCAAACACAGGTGGATGTCCTTTCACTAAGTTTAATAGTGAGGGTTAACACTTAAACGAAGTGGTAATGGATTCTATCATACTGTGAACAAGAAGTGAAATTTGTGCACTTAGATACAATGACTGTTTAGTTTTAAACCTCCCTGGTTTTAAACTTCCCCACTATTCGGTATGAAGCACTCTCACCAATGATAATCAGTCGCCATGAATTGCAAATTTCAGTTTGTGCCAGTCACTGTGACAACAGTAACAAGTATTAGACAATCAGGATTGACCGTGATTATGAAGAAGTTCTGATAGAGTTTAAGACACAAGAGTTCTTCTCAACCGGATGTGATTGTAAATTTCCTGATTATGATGCCCAAGTTGAGCTGTTTTCCAAAAGAAAAAAAAAATCCCTGTTTGGCCTCCTTACCCACGGTCATTGCAAACTTGAACTGGTGGAGCCCATGCCGAATCCCCTCGAGCTCAAGTCGTTCCCACAAATACAATTTGGTTAAAATCAGTGGAGTCTAAGATCAAGTCTTGATGGATTCCTCCTTCTTCATCTACGATCTCTGTGATCTTTTGCAAGTCCTATGAGGGGTCCACTTGGGGTAATTTACAAATGAAATAATCCTATTTTATAGTATTTTGAGGGAAGTCATACAAAAAAAAAGAGATGTGGAGTCTCTTTCCAAATCAACTTTGGGTCAAAATTTGATTTCAAACCAATGTCTCAAATTGTTTTTCATCAAAACCCATAAAGGCCAATCTCTTTCAAAATTACATCTCATTTTGTCAAAATTGCATCTCATTTTAAATCATGTCAAGCCAAATCCAAACCCAAACTTTGATCTTTGAAAATGAACCAAAAATCCATGAAGATCCAAACCCAAATCCATTTTTACTAAAACTTTTGATTTTCTTAAAACCTTAGGGATTCTTTTTGTTGGTGTTCCCCACATCCCCATAGAGACGCCACTCTGGATATCTGTGAAAAATAGGTCAAAAGAAAATCAAATTCATTTCCAAAATCCAAACAAAATTCATAAACTTCTGAATTTTCTAAATACCTAAGGGATTCCTTTGTGGGTGTTCCCCACAGTCCCCACGGAGATGCTACTTTGGATATTCGTGAAAATAGGGCAAAGAAATTCAGATTTCTTATGTCTTTTCAAAATTCCGTCATCAAACCCTTCATGGTTTTTATCAAAATTTTCAAATCCCAAAGTTTAGGTCTACAACCTATTTTGACAAACTGTCTTTTCATCAAGCCATCCATCATTCCCACAGATTGGCTATTTCGAGGCACAACGATTATTATACTATAATCATTGCACCTCGAGGGGGCACTTGTTGACTTATAAAAATTGCAAATACTGCAGCGAAGACACCTCATCTCAGCCTAATTTAGGCTACAGAGGTTATTTGCATATCTTGGGGAATCACTATGAGAACCGGCATTCCATGAAGATCAAGATAGCTGGAACTCTCAGAGGAAGTTCAAATTTCGGGTTGAACAGACATCATCGAACTCAAAAGCCACAAGCATGTCAGCCTGAGGTTAGTTCCCCCAAGCCAGGGGGTCACTGACCAAAGTTCTGCTTCCCGATGTCCAAAATTAATGAAATTTAGATGCGAAGCTTCAGTCATGCTCAGAAGATACTTTGCAAATTTTCAAGATGAAAAGACTCTGTTTGGCCTAAATTTCATTACATGTCAGCTTAGAGGACAGTAATTCCGAATTTGGGGGTCATCGGCTAAGATCTTACTTCCAGAAGGCCAAAGTAGATAAAATTTGGAACAAATGCTCAAAGAATGCCCCAAGTTATTCTCCCAAAGTTTCAAGTCAAGGGGAGGCTGTTCGGATAGAAAACAGGCTAACTATCTCAATGAGGAGTGAATAGTGACCTAACGCATGCAATGAATAGGTTACTATTCGAAATCCTACTCCCTCAAATCTAAACTGCATGAAATTTGGAAGCATACTCCAAGATGTTCTTGACGTCAGTCCCTCCAAGTTTCAAATCAAACCGGGGTCATTTGGGCTTCAAACAGCTGAAACAAGGGCCCACTGTCATAAAAAAGTCAACTGGAGAGTTGACAAAGTTCAGATGGTCAAACAAAGTTGAAACTTCTGTGACACACTCAAAATAGTGTCAAAAAGCATCCCTCCAAGTTTCGTGGCGATTGGACACCGTTTGGGCCCCGAACAGGCGGAAACAAGCCACATATGCAAAATTCCAAGAATGGGCCATGGGAGTGACCGGGGCCCACAAACAAAAGGAGTTGACCATGTTCAGGTGGTCAAACAGAGTTGAAACTTTTGTGACACACTCAAAATAGTGTCAAGAAGCATCCCTCCAAGTTTCGTGGCGATTGGACACCGTTTGGGCCCCGAACAAGCGGAAACAAGCCACATATGCAAAATTCCAAGAATGGGCCTTGGGAGTGACCGGGGGCCCACAAACAAAAGGAGTTGACCATGTTCAGGTGGTCAAACAGAGCTGAAACTTTTGTGACACACTCAAAATAGTGTCAAGAAGTATCCTTCCAAGTTTCGTGACGATTGGACACCGTTTGGTCCCCGAACAGGCGGAAACAAGCCACATATGCAAAATTCCAAGAATGGGCCTTGGGAGTGACCGGGGGCCCACAAACAAAAAGAGTTGACCATGTTCAGGTGGTCAAACAGAGCTGAAACTTCTGTGACACACTCAAAATAGTGTCAAGAATTATCCCTCCAAGTTTTCGTGGCGATTGGACACCGTTTGGGCCCCGAACAGGCGGAAACAAGCCACATATGCAAAATTCCAAAAATGGGCCTTGGGAGTGACCGGGGCCCACAAACAAAAGGAGTTGACCATGTTCAGGTGGTCAAACAGAGCTGAAATTTCTATGAAACACTTAAGATGGTGTCAAGCAACATCTCTCCAAGTTTCGTGATGATTGGACATCATTCGGGCCTCAAACAATGGAAAATAGACCGCATATGCAATGTTCCAAAAGTGGGCCTTGTCCATGACCGGGGCCCAATTAATGAAAAAGTTGACCAACTTCCTGAAGTCAAAATGGGCTGAAATTTTTATGACATGTAGAAAATAGTGTTAAGAAGCATCCCTCCAAGTTTGGTGGCAATCGGACTTCGTTTGAGCCCAAAACAGATGAAAATGGGGTACATACGTGAAAAACCTGAAATTGGGCCTCGTCCGTGGCCCAGTCTGCAGTCACGGACCTTCAAAAGAGGTTTCCCACGATTTTGGGTGGTTTCCCTCCACTCCTCTTCGAAATCCAACTCCCCACAACTGCTATTAACTCCCCAAAACTGCACAAAACTGATTGGGGAGTCTATAAAAAGAGAGAATTTGGAAGAAACAAAGGACACACACACACATAAGGAAGAAAAGTGAAGAAATTGAAGAAAGTCAGTACCTAAGGCAACAAGAAGCAAGCTCCAGCAGCACTTCCACGACCATTCCCACCTTCTTTTCTTAGTTTTAAAGGTGAGCAAGAAAATTTAGAAGGAGAGAAGGAAGGGAAATGGCCAAAGTCCATACCATGTTCGTACGACGCCAATTTTTGAGAGGATGACATTGTCACCTCTGTTTCTCTCATTCGTAGGGCTTCTTAGCCATTACAAGAGTTGTGAAAGAAGCCTCTCTAGGCCTCATTTTGTTCCTTGAAAATGATAGGTTCAAATGACACAACTCCGGCTTCAAATTTGCCCATTTCGGACTTGAAACAAAAATGCAGTCCGTAAGCACGAATGATGAGTTACAGCGGTTTCAATTGATTCCATGATAAAATGTGATCTTCTTGATGGTTGTCCACCGCTCCAAAGTCATGAGAATGGAGTTCCAACACTTGAAAGAAGTTCCAAGAAAGAACCAGCGTGAACAGCACAAAAAAAACGGAGGCACAAGGCCATTGTCTGTCAGTGACCATGACCCCCGGTCACTGGCAGGTTCCAGTGACCGCGGGTGAGTCACGATCACTGGAAGGCCCCAGTGACCGCGGGTGAGTCACGGTCACTGGAAGGCCCCAGTGACCGCGGGTGAGTCACGGTCACTGGAATGGGGCAGTGACCGCGGGTCACGGTCACCCCCCATCTTTTCCCCTTTTCCACATTTTCTTCCATCTTATGTACATTTTCTTGTATTTTCCAAATTGAGATCACATCTGAGACTTGAGGGAGGGGTTGTAAACTTTCAAAATATATGTAAACAACCTGCATCCCCGCAGTCAGGGCACTTGAACCCATGTAAATAAAAGGGAAAGTAATGATGAACTGTAATTATTTTCCCATTCTTCTTAACGCTTAAAGTGCGTGAATGTTGGACCTTGATTCCGTAATTCATTTCCACGCCTACATTTTTAAGCGCAATCAACCACATTCGCATCCTTTACACTTTCGTGAGTAGTAGCATAAGCATGTGCAGTTTGGCATTGCGGCTTCTGGCCTTGACGAGATTGCTGTGGCTTGCCTTGAGCTGTCAAAACTATAAATCTGGATTGTTGAGAAAACTTGGACTTCGGACATTGAGCCATCATGTGCTCCATGGAACCAAAACCTAAACAGGCTCTCGTTCTTCGCAAGCATAGCTCGGTTTTATGTGGTTTGCCACAGTGCCCACATACCATGCCCACCGAACTTGAAGTACCTTGCTTGCCTTTTAACCTCTTCTGCACTTGTCCCTTTACACCGAAGGTTGCATTCCTCTTTCAGTCAGCAGCTCGCTCTTCTTGAAGATTGGCATCTACACCATAGGCTCTGTCTATGGCATTATCGAAGGTAGGGGGTCTCTGGAAAGCTGCCATATGGTTTTTGTACTTTGGATTCAGGCCATTGATAAATCTATTGACCTTCTTTTCCTCTGTATTCACCATATCCTCTGTAAAATTGGATAACTACGTGAACTAATGTACATATTCGGCTACCGTCATCTGTTGCTGCTGTAAGGACAAGAACTCAACTTCCTTTGCCCTTTGCGCATGGGCCGAAATAAACTTCCTTCTAAACTGTTTCTTAAAAGTCTCCCACACAGCCGCATTGGGCATGTCCTTATATGAGTCACTCACACTCTTCCACCACATCTTTGCCACATCCCAGAACATCGAAGCTGTGAGTATGACTTTCTGTCTGTTAGTGCAGACAACTGTGTCAAAAAGATCCCCAGTATGCTCTAACCATTGCTCGGCCTTCAAAGCTTCTTTATTCCCATAAAATTCAGTGGCTCCGTGCTTCCGAAATTTGTCATATAACAGATTAGGGTTACTTTCCTTAGGTTGGAATACTACTTGTTGCTCCACGTGGGGTGGGACCGATACTTGACTTTGTCTATCTACAATGGACGCGACTTGTGCCTGCAAAGAATGCACTATTTGAGCTTGAGCCTGCATTGCTTGGAGTAGCATGAGAAAATGATCGTCCGTGCTAAGTGGTTGTTGTGAAGCTGCTAAGCCACTCTCATTATCTTTGTGATCATTGTTGGTACCAGATCCGAATGCCATGTCCTGCAAAAGTGGAGGGTCAATGCTCAAACACAAGGTGTCCCCACTACCTATCCCAAAGCAAAGCAGATAACAAACTATAAAGTCCCATATTTGAATGCATAACCTTAGCACGTTCCTATATGCCTACATGCTTATCAAGTAGCACAACAATGCTCTAATATCATACAATACGTATGTCACGACCCAAGCCCAGAAATCAGGGGTTAAGTTTAAATTTAACCAGTGACACACGTACTCTGGTGCATATACACTTAGACCCCGTCTAAGTACACACACACAAGGGAACAATCACACGTGCAAACACATTGTACGCGGAAGCCATCAGTATCATTGCATGACAAAGGGGAAACACAATTAGGAAACAACAACTACAAAAGATTACATTAATTACAGAATGTACAAAACAAAATAAGGAGACAGTTTCTATGAGTCAAAACCTAAAATACAATGAGTTAAAAGTCCAAGAAGCAACACAAGATGCATCCCACCTAGAAGGAACCTATCATGCCATAACGCTCTCCGATGGTGTGATCACATCCACTTCTCTAGCCCTAACAGGGCTTCTAGGGTTTCTTCTGGAGTCTTACCGAATGGCGAGGGGTCGGTAGAGGGATCTGAACCTACAACACCAAGAACAACTAGTGAATACAATGATTCAGCAAAGCATAAGTGAATAATAAGGTAACACGTGTTGTATCAATCAAAGTGATTAATAGGTAATTAACAAGTAATAATGCATAGAGTTTTACGTTAGTATACTAGGCAAGTTATGCATAGAAATAAAACATACTATCAGGATCATAAAATAGATATACTTGCTAGGTGGCTACTATATTTGCCATATTGTCCCTATTAAGAGTAGGCGGTGAGAACACCATCGACCCGGCCAGGGTACGAATGGGTCTCTGATTCCCGGAGTCCAGATGTCCCAGGACAGGAGCACACTGGAGCGACAACAGGTAAGCTACACCAAAGTCAACCCCGTCAAGTATCCTAAGGCTGAGGCTAAGTAGAGCTAGACCAAATCAGTCATGTCATACAATACACGTCAATTCAAGTCACATGCAAGCAATACAGTACGTGTATCACATCATGGCACATTCAAGTCAAGATCAGTATCTTTCAAGACAAATACAAATACAGACTAATACAAATACAAGTCGAAACAATTATAATGAATGGAGGGCAAGGACCGAAATCAACATGCAATGCAAGTCAAGTTATTTTAGAGAATCATGATCGTTTATTAGCCAACCCTAAGCTTGTTGTCCATTGTTTCTAACCATGCATGATGATATAGTTTTAAGTTATTCGATATACAGTTGTTTGTTTTGTGTGTATTGCAATGTATCGAGAAACGTCTATCGAGGTCCCTTAAACCAATACCAATGGGGAGGTGCTTAACAATTGGACAACACATATGAATGAGTCACAGCCTTCAAGACCATTCATGATATTAAGATAGTCCATTGGGCAAGTTAAGAGGTTAAAAAATCCATGTAAATGCCCCATAAGGTCTCATTATTAACCCTATCTTTTCCTCCAATTAATTAAAGAGCAGAGAGACCCGGGAATATAGTATAAAAAGGGTCCTCTTAGTGTTTAAAAGCAGGAGAATGAGAATGAGCAAGAAGAGAATCCAGTCAGACACTGAATCTCCTAGAGCAAAGTGCTTTAAGGCCGACCGGTCGATACTGAAGCCCGATCGGTCGGATTTCGGTTCTGGAAGGGGTCCGATTGGTCAGACACCATACCTGATTTGTCGGGTAACAGAACTCTTTTACAGAATGACTGAACTTGAATCATGTGCACCACAAAGACAATAAGTATAAAGAGAAGACAAAAGGGTTGTAAGTCACAACACACTTGTGAGATGAAAGGAGACTAATAACAATCACCGTGTACCAACATGTGTTCATCCATAATGTGTTTATACTTGCCTAAATTAAGCTTTTTCCGTAAACTAGTTGTCTTTTGACCCAAATTGACCTTCGATATGTAGTCCTAACACCATGCATGCCAAGAGTGAAAAAGAAAAGGGTAATGCATGCAGTGCAATCACATTCTAGACTCATAAAGGATACCTTGACTCAACTTCTTACCTTCGATGAACCGTGAAGGTGATGCGAGGATCTTGTCAACAACAAAGAGAAGAATAAGTCGAAGAAGAGCACAGTGAACTAGAGAGACTTCGAGCAAAAAAAGAAATGAACCCAACTCTACCTTAAACCCACAAAGAGATGACGAGTCAACTGGGTACTCAAGAATTGCCCTTCTTCTTGGCTTTGATCATGAAGAAGAAGGAAAGGAAAGGAAGAAATGAAGAGAAAAGAAGAGAAAAAGAAGAAGGCGTTGAAGATGGAGAGGAAATGGAGAAGAAGTCGGTGCATGACTTCTTTATATAAGATAAAGATGGCACAATTTACAAGAAAGTCCAAAGGTTCCCAATAATTACAGTTCGAGTCAAATAACCATCTAACGGAAGCAAACAAAGTCGTTTGTAAGCGAATCAGTTACGGGACTTAACAAGCTTGATGAGATACACGTGCTAACACCAAGATGATGCATGAATGATGAACTCTCACAAAATTAAAAATTATGAAAAAGGGCTCATATCTATCTATTTCAGGTTAAACTCAACCCAGCTACCTATTCATGACCCTAAACGAAACTCAAAAGGACAAAACAACAAGCATGAAACTAATTCCTTAAAAATGTACCCAAAAACACATTAATTAGTCATTAAACTGAATTAAGCTGGGCCGGAGTATTACATAGCATAATCACATAAGAATTGTCTCCCCAATAAGATGTTATAGTAGGCTCTTATTTTGATGATATGCAGCGTAGCGTTGTATTTCAAGTCTCCTAATTGGAACTTGATGCAAATCTTTCCAATTGGGTTTCGTACTTCCCTATCATGTCCTTGTATGAATATGTTTGTGTTGGACAGCTTGTTGGTTAAGATGCCAACTCTTGTAAAGCTATTATGGTGATGAGGCTGAGTGCTGACCTGGGGTTGATTTGCACTTTTGGCATTAGTATTTCCTTCACATGTGCTGTGATGTAAAAGTAAAGGGGCCAGGTGTGCTTTGTTTCACCCAGTAGCAAATCTTCTTTTGAGAAGGAGATTGTTGCCTTAGCTGCATTCTGGATGGAAAGGCATTCCCGACATCCCTTTGACTTTTTAGTCTATTGACTTTGATATTCTTTTACAATACGATGGACCTGCTCTACATGAGCTTGATTCTCTTGATTAAGTGCTTGTAATTCCTGTATTAAGTTTGTTAGTTTTTGTGGACTCAATCCATCAGTTGATGTAATAAATTGATTAATTTCTTTATTTATCAATAATATCATGCTTTACTTTCATAAGATGAATGTTATTCTACTACTTCATGCACATGACCAATACGTATGACATAATGGTTCATGAGTTGAACCGGGTCCCATTAGTATATTAGATGTGATATATGTGCATGGATGAGATCCACACGCGGGAGATATATGTCACAAATCTTATACTTAAAATAGCTTCACAACCAGTAATGAGATTGGGCATCTCATTTGATAAGGTTGCAGCACTTTGATCACTATGAGATAGTGTGATTTGTCTCAATCATCAGAATGTAAGATTCTGGATCAATGGTGCTGGTACATTGGATGTATTGAAGGACCATGAGATGCACCTTATGGTATTCCGTCTCAATAATAAGGTATGCTCTCATAATTCCCTTGCAATAGGCTCTCAATCCTGAGACATTGACGAACTCAAGTTTCTATCTATTCATTTGCTTTGAGTCACCAATGAGTGAGGCCGACTATAGGTTAACACCTCGGTGTCTTGGGTATATGGTAGTAGAACTGTGGGAACGTTGAATGATCAAGATGGAATCTATCTCTATTATCCCCTTGTGCCAATTAATGGATTTGTCATTAGTAAGTGCGCACCCATCTCAATTAAGAGTTAATTGGATGGTACTGATGATTACTGTGATTAATTGGGGCTCAAGGATAATAAGATGTGGAACTTAGATTGGAAGAGACGGATTTATTCCAATTGATCCACGGATATTGATAGAGGGGCCTACTTGTGGTAATTGGGAAGTTTAGGGTCTTCATTGTAATTTATTCCTAAGACTGGAGTGCAATTGCATTTATATAGTGGTGTTATTTGCAATTAACTGTGGGCCCGGATTGCACATGAGATGTGGGGTCGCGGTGTTCCAGTTGGAGCCAGCTTTCTAAGGAATCCCTAGTGGTCCCCACGCTAGCCCAAGATATTGGAAAACACTAATCCGACTTGGACTCTAGAAATAAGAGTTTGGAAAGGAGAAAGTTGCTAATTGTTTTGGAAGTAAGACTTCTATTTCAATTAGACAAGGGAGAGATTTGGAAGTCTATAAAATATCCTTGGACGTCCAAAAGAGTTCCTCTCACGCCCAAAACCCTTTCGTGCAAGAGTTGCGCGAGTTACTCTCCTCTCCTTTCTTCTAGTTCCTTGGAGTCTCGAGTTGGGATTTTCTCCTGAAGATTCCACCGTTCTTCTTGAGAAAAGAAATCCAATTCGGGGGTCATAGCGTGGAAGGCTAAGAGGTCTTGAAGAAGTCCATTAGAGCACTGCGGGTCTCCAAAGGTATGATCTACTTCTTGCATGTCGTAGGTTATTTTGGATGTTTAGTGCTGGTATAATTTTACTGTACATGGTCACGAGATTGAGGGTAACGCATCCTGGATTGGGTTTTGGTCTTATGGATAGTTGATCCCTGTGTCAAGTGGATCAAAAGTTTTGAAAATCTATCCACGAGACCCACCTACTTCCAACAAAGTTGTCACAGGTTTCCTTTGACTTTTGTAGTAGGTCAAGGATGTGTAGGCGTGTCGCAGTGTGCTTCAAATGTTTTATAACATCATACTTGAATGTGCCTATTGGCTTTTCATTATTGTTCTCAGGTACATTTACATTAGTACCCCTTTGTGTGGGGCTTACATAAGAAGCGGAAAGTTGACCATAGTTAGCCTTGTAGTTCCTTCCTGACAGAGTCCTTTTTTCTTAGACTAGGCTTTCTTCTACTTTTGGAGTTTTCAGAGTGGTGAAGATATGTATCTTTAGAGTTTGAGGGTAGGCAAGGGCTAGTTACCATCAACTCAAGCTTGGTGCTATTAGCACTTCTTCTTTGGTGTTCGCGTCCTACCGTATACCTTCTTGTGTTTGAAGTTCATCGTTGAGGCAAACTTGGTTGAATTGCTAGTTTAGTCAATTGATTGGGTGGGGATCAACATTCCTTTGTGGTGAAGCCTCTATCTTTACCCTTTACTCAACAGGCCAATCGTTTTTCGTTGGTGTATTAGGGTTATAGAAGGATATAATCACTTCTGGCGTTTTGAGGTAGAAAATGTGTTCCTTATTCAAAGGCTCGTCAGATAGGTATTTTTCATCCTTCGGATCATGCTATGAAGGTAGACTTCTTCTGTCTTCATTCTCGAAATCCAAGGGATAGTTAAACCAAGATATCTGGTTGCAACTGGTAAATTGTGAATCTTCCTCATTGCTGTCATGGATCGGAACATGAAGTCTACCAGTGTAGAGGGTTTCCTAGTTTTGGGAAGGGAACCTCTTCTTTTGGGTCTATTTGAACTCTTTTTTATTACTAGAGGTGTTTAGACCTCGCAGACTACCTTTTTGGTAAGCCTTTCTTTTTTCTTCTTTTAAAGATGGTTTCTTTATTAGTTCCTAATCTTCATCATTGACCAAATCAGGATGAACTCAAAATTCTCCTCTAGAGTTGGTCTTGGCAGATATCAAGCCATTTTTGTGCTAGACCTAGTTTATGACCTAAAACTCTACTGTTTTTGGTGTTGGAGGTGTGGAAACTGCAATATGTTCAATTTGCCTAAAGGATATCATATTGACAAGTGTTGGATTGTTCATTGATCTTTTCCTTGAGGATGAAATAGTCCTTCAAGGGATGTGAGACCAACCTATGGTATGCATAGTAATTAGGATTGTCAGTTTTTCCTTCTTGACTAGCCTTTTGGAGGAAGGAATTTGATCTTTCCGTTTCAACTAAGGACGAAAAGATGATTTTTGATATCCTCCTCAAAAGGGCACTTAGCATTTTTCTTTTTTTCATAATTCTCCTTGCGAGCTTGTTTATTTGTTGGGCTTTGAGTCTTGTGTGGTGCTTTAAAGGTCTAAACATTAAACACACCTTCTTTCTTTTTCCTGCTCCCTATAGCCTTTGAAGTGGTAGTGTTGGTTCTTTTTCCTTCTTCCTTTTCAACTCCTTGAGGACATTTTCAGCTTGAACAGTTGCTTTGATTAGCCTAAAGAGTGATTTGGTCTCTAGGCCCACCATCATGGCATGGATTTTAGGCTTAAGATTATCATTGCACATATCCACCTTTGATTTCTATGATGGTAGTTCCATGCATCTGTAGGAAAATGCTCTCTACCTGTTGATGAAGGCCTAGCAGATTCATCACCTTCCTGCTTAGTATTACTAAGGAAGATGAGGCCACTGCTTGATCCTTTTCTTGGAAGTGCAGTGGGAAATTTTCTTCCAGCACAGCACATGAGGTGAGAGAGTAATTAAGCAGTTGCCAATACCAATCAAAAGCAGTCCTTTTGATGGTGTTGATGAATAGGCGGTGTTGACCCATAAAAAAATTAAAAATATTGCAGCGAAGATATTACAAGCAAATTCCAAACCAATGATACATAAACCTCGGGATTGTGGAATGGCAAGTCAAGTACTGCTTCCAGATGTTCAAAGTTGGTGGAATCCATTCAGAAGACTTCAGATGAGCTTGGAATGCAGCATTTCAAACTTTAGAGCTAATGGACTTCGTTTTGTCACTCAACTCACCAAATACCAAATTCATGGTTCATTGGCTCAAAAACTATGGGTCGCTGAACACACTCAAGGTTTTGAATTACCAAAGTGTATGATAGTCACATGACAACTCTAAAGCATCTTAGGAATGATGTTTCAAAGTCTTAAAGCATTGAGACTTCATCTCAGGTTAAACCAAGCTTTAGTGACCATTTGCTAGCTCCTTGGGGGTCACTACGGAAATTGACACCTCGTGAAGATCAAATCAGCTATAACTCTCGGAGGAAGGTCAATTATGGTCAAGGGAGATTTCACAAATTTTTAGGTCAAACGGACATCAATTGACCCAAAATCTACAAACATGTCAACTTTGGGTGAACGACCCTGAAGCCATAAGGTCACTAACCAAAGTCCTACTTTCTTACGCCCAAAACCAATGAAAATTGGGCACAAAGCTTCAGTCATGCTCCAAGGAGGTTTTGCAAGTTTTCAAGTCAAACGGATTTCGTTTGATCCCACTTCCACTGCATGTCAGCTCAAAAGTTAATAACCCTTAAACCATGGAGGTCACTGATCAAAATCCTACTTCGAGGAGGGCAAACCTGATGGAATTCAGAAAAAGATTCAAAATATGTTCAAAGTTAATTCCCCAAAGTTTCAACTTAATTAAACATCGCTCAAGTAGAAAACAAGCTAACTACTTACAGTGTGAGGTAAATAGTAACTTGGAACATGCAACAAATAGGTCACTGTTCGAAGTCCCACTTCTCCAAATCCAAAATGCATGAAATTTAGATGGACACTCTAAGATACTCTTGACAATAGTCCCTCCAAGTTTCAAATCAAACCGAGCTCATTTGGGCATCAAACAGCCCAAACAAGGGCCCATTTTCATGAAAAGTCAATAGGGGTTGACCAATTTCAGAAGGTCAAAATGGGCTGAAACTTCTATGAAACACTCAAAATAGTGTCAAGAAGCATCCCTCTAACTTTCGTAGAGATTGGACATCATTCAAGCCCTAAACAGGAGAAAACGATTCACATATGCAAAAGTCCAAAAATGGGCCTTAGGAGTTATCACGGCGCAATGAACAAGGGAGTTGGCCAACTTCAGAAGTTCAAATCAATCTGAAACTTCAATGACACATGCAAAATACTGTCAAGACACATCCCTCCAAGTTTCATGAAAATTGGACACCGTTCCGACCCCAAACAGGTGAAAACGAGTCACATATGTAAAAGTCCAAAAATGGACCTTGGGAGTGACCACGGCCCGATGAACGAGGGAGTTGACCAACTTTAGAAGGTCAAGTCAAGCTGAAACTTCTATGATATACTCAAAATAGTGTCAAAAACTATCCCTCCAAGTTTCATGAAGATTGGATATCGTTTGGATCCCAAACAGGTGAAAACGGGTCACATATGCAAAAGTCCAAAAATGGGCCTTGGGAGCGACTGCTGGCCGATGAACGAGGGAGTTGACCAACTTCAGAAGGTCAAATCAAGCTGAAACTTTTATGAGACACTCAAAATAATGTCAAAAAGCATCCCTCTAAGTTTAGTGAATATTGGACATCGTTCGGACCCCAAACAGGCAAAAATAAGTCACATATGCAAAAGTCCAAAAATGGGCCTTGGGAATGACCGCGGCCCAATGCATGAGGGAGTTGACCAACTTCAAAAGGTCAAATCTAGCTGAAACTTCTATGACACACTCAAAATAGTGTCAAGAAGCATCCCTCCAAGTTTTGTGAAGATCGGATATCGTTTGAATCTCAAACAGGTGAAAACAGGTCACATATGCAAAAGTTCAAAAATGGGCTTTGGGAGTGACCACGGGTCATGGTCACTCCCACCTGTGACTTAGTCTCATACGGTTTTTGAGAGATATTTCACTTTATTTCAAAGTGTAACTCCCTTACAACTACTGGGAACCATCCCAACTCCCTCCAAAGCTTATAAAAGGCACATTTGAACTCTTAGAAAGGGAGAGCAGTAAGAGAGGAGCATACAGGGACGGACGGTGAATGAAAAGAGCAAGTGCAAGTTCCTGAATTAAATTTCAGAAGTTTGAAGCAACTCTAAGCAAGCCACAAGGCATTTTTCACTACTCCAACATACTTTTTCTTCCCATTCTCACCAATTCAAGGTGAGAATATTGCAGAGAAGAGGAAGACACATACATCTCACTTAAGAAAGGCATATGCAAAGGTCACTCGATTAACATTTTTTTTCTTTTGATTTTCTCACTTAGGAAGGGTCTTGGGCCACACCGGAAGTTATGAACAAGCCTCTTTAGGCTTCATTCTAACCTTTGAAAATCACAGGGTCAGAATAACATAACTTTGGCTTCATACGTGCCTTTTTCGGATTTGTACAAAAACAGTCCATAAACCAAAAAGTGATGATTATCAAAGGTTTAAGTCGATTCCACGGCCAAATCAAGCACTTGTGGTAGCCATTCAATACTCAAAATTCAAAGAAAATGAGTTTCAACACTTCGGAGAAGTTACAAAAAGAAAACTGGATGAAATAGTGGGCAAAACAGTGACCGTGACCCATGGTCACTCCCCATTTTTCCTTATTTTTTGCATTCCTTTTCACTTTTTGTATGTTTTCTTGTATTTTCCAAATGGAGATCACATCTGAGACTTGAGGGAGGGGTTGTAAACTTTTTAAAACTATGTAAACAACCTGCATCCCTGCAGTCAAGGCATTTGAACTCATGTAAACAAAAGGAAATTTAATAATGAACTGTAGTTAATTCCCATTCTTCTTAAAAATATATGTTTTCTTGAAAGGCAACCTAATCTAAATTTTAAGTTCATCCTAGGACAAACCCAATTTTGAGCCAAATTTGTCATTTCAAATTACTTTGGATCAAAATCTAGAAAAGCCGAAAAGCCAATCTCCTTCAAAATTGCATCTCATTTTGAATCATGTCAAGCCAAGTCAAAACCTAAACTTTAATTTTTTCCATGAAAATCCAAATCCATTTTAAACCAAGCTTCTGATTTTCTTAAAACCTCATGGATTCTTTTTTGTGAGTATTCCCCACATCCCCATAGAGATGCCACTCTAGATATTTGTGACAAATAGGCCAAAAGAAAATTAAATCTATAAATTCCTTATTTCTCTTAAAACCTCGGGGATTTCTTTTGTGGGTGTTCTCTGCAGTTCCCACAAAGATGCCACTTTGGATATCTATGATAAATAGGTCATGAGAAAATCAAATCCATTTCCAAAATCCAAACCAAAATTTATAAACTCTTGAATTTTCTAAATACCTAAGGGATTCTTTTGTGGGTGTTCTCTACAGTCCCCACAAAGATGCTACTTTTGATATCTGTGAAAATAGAGTAAAGAAATTTGGAATTCTAATGTTTTTTTCAAATTCCATCATCAAACCCTTCATGGTTTTTATCAAAATTTTTAAAATCCCAAGTTTAGGCTTACAACCTATCTTGACAAATTGTATTTTCATCAAGCCATTCATCATTCTCACAGATTGGCTATTTCGAGGCACAATGATTTTTATACTATAATCATTTCACCTCGAGGGGGCATTTGTTACCCAAAAAAAAAAATTACAAATATTGCAGCAAAAACATTATAAGCAAATTTCAAACCAATGATACTTAAACCTTGGGATTGTAGAATGGCAAGTCAAGTACTACTTCTAGATGTTTGGAGTTGGTGGAATCCATTTAGAAGACTTCAAATGAGCTCAGAATGCAGCATTTTAAACTTCAGAGCTAGTGGACTTCGTTTTGTCACTTAACTCACCAAATACCAAATTCAGGGTTCATTGGCTCAAAAACTATGGGTCACTGAACACACTCAAGGTTTTGGATTACCAAAGTATATGATAGTCACATGATAACTCTAAAGCATCTTGGGAATGATGTTGCAAAGTCTGAAAGCATTTAGACTTCATCTCAGCTCAAACCAAGTTTCAGTGACCGTTTACCAGCTCCTTGAGGGTCACTATGGAAATTAACACCTTGTGAAGATCAAATCAGTTGAAACTCTCGGAAGAAGCTCAAATTATGCTCAAGGAAGATTCTACAAATTTTTAGGTCAAACGGACATCAATTAACCCAAAATCAACAAACATGTCAACTTTGGGTAAACTAACCCCAAACCATGGGGTTACTGACCAAAGTCCTACTTCCTGACGCCCAAAACCAATGAAAATTAGGCACAAAGCTTCAGTCATACTCCAAAGAGGTTTTGCAAGTTTTCAATTCAAACGGATTTCGTTTGATCCCATTTCCACTACATGTCAGCTCAAAAGTCAATACCCCCGAGCCATGGAGGTCACTAATCAAAATCCTACTTCTAGGAGGGCAAAGCTAAAGGAATTTAAAATAGAGATTTAAAATATGTTCAAAGTTAATTTTCCAAAGTTTCAACTCAATTGAACATCGCTCGAGTAGAAAACAAACAAACTATCTACAGTGTGGAGTAAATAGTAACTTGGAACATGCAACAAATAGGTCGCTGTTTGAAGTCCCACTTCTCATAATCCAAAATGCATGAAATTTAAATGGACACTCTCAGATACTCCTGACATTAGTCCCTTCAAGTTTCAAATCAAACCGAGCTCATTTTGGGTGTCAAACAGCCAAAACAAAAGCCCATTTTCATGAAAAATCAATGGGAGAGTTGACCAAGTTCAAAAGGTCAAAACAGGCTAAAGCTTCTATCGTACACTCAAAATAGTGTTAAAAGGCATCCCTCCAAGTTTCGTGAATATTCGACATCGTTTGAGCCCCAAACAGGCGAAAACGAGTCACATATGCAAAAGTCCAAAAATGGGCCTTGGGAGTGACCGTGGCCGATGAATGAGGGAGTTGACCAACTTCAAAAGGTCAAATCAAGCTGAAACTTATATGACACACTCAAAATAGTGTCAAAAAGCATCCCTCCAAGTTTTGTGAAGATTGGAGATCATTCGGACCCCAAACATGCCCAAACGAGTCACATATGCAAAAGTCCAAAAATGGGCCTTGGGAGTGACCGCGGCCCGATGAATGAGGGAGTTGACAAACTTTAGAAGGTCAAATCTGGCTGAAACTTCTATGAAACACTCAAAATAGTGTCAAGAAACATCCCTCCAAGTTTCGTGAAGATTGGACATCGTTCGGACCCCAAACAGGTGAAAACGGGTCACATGCAAAAGTCCAAAATGGGCCTTGGGAGTGACCGCGGGTCACGGTCACTCCCATCTGTGACTTGGTCCTGGATGGTTTTTGGGAGTTATTTCACTTTATTTCGAAGCGTAACTCCCTTACAACTACTAGAAACTATCCCCACTCCCTCTAAAGGCACATTTGAACTCTTAGAAAGGGAGAGCAGCAAGAGAGGAGCATACAGAGACGGATAGTAAATGAAAAGAGCCAGTGCAAGTTCCTGAATTGAGTTCCAGAAGTTTGAAGCAACTCGAAACAAGCCACAAGGCGGTCTTCACTAATTTAGCATACTTCTTCTTCCCATTCTCACCAATTCAAGGTGAGAAATATTGCAGAGGAGAGGAAGACACATACATTTCACTTAAGGAAGGCATATGCAAAAGCCACTCAGATAACATTGTTTTCCTTTGATTTTCTCATTTGGGAAGGGTCTTGGGTCACGCCAAAAGTTTTGAACAAGCCTCTTTAGGCTTCATTCTAACCCTTGAAAATCATAGGGTCAAAATAATACAACTTTGGCTTCATACAGTGCCTTCTTCGGATTTGTACAAAAACAGTCCATAAACCAAAAAGTAATGATTATCAAAGGTTTAAGTTGATTCCACGGCCAAATCAAGCACTTGTGGTAGCCATTCAATACTCAAAATTCAAAGGAAATGAGCTTCAGTACTTTGGAGAAGTTACAGAAAGAAAACAGCACGAAACAATGAGCAAAACAGTGACCTTACGGTCACTGTCTGCCAGTGACCGTGGGCCACGGTCACTGGCAGAAAGCCGGTGACCATGACCCACGGTCACTCCTCATTTTTCCTTTTTTTGTAGATTCCTTTTCACTCATTGTACATTTTCTTGTATTTTCCAAATGGAGATCACATCTGAAACTTGAGGGAGGGTTTGTAAATTTTTCAAAGCTATGTAAACAACTTGCATCCCCGCGGTCAGGGCATTTAAACGCATGTAAACAAAAGGGAATTTAATGATGAACTATAGTTAATTCATATTCTTCTTTAACACTTGAAGTGCATGAATGTTGGACTTGAATCCGTTATACATTTTCACTCATTTTTCAAGCGCGATCAGGCGGATCTTCAGAACGTCTATGTTTAGTAGACTCCTAAGTGAAGGCACTTAAACTATAATGATAAATGCGACAAAATCAAGTCTAACATTTACACATTCAAACACTAAAAAATAGGACAATAACTACAGACCATCATTAAATTCCCTTTAATTACATGGGTTTAATGCTTAGACCTCAGGGATATAGGTTGTTTACAAGTATTAGAAAATCACAACCACTTCCTTTGGTCTTTGTCATGGTCCAAACTAGAAAAAATAAGTAAATTAACATACATGGTGACTGTGGCCCATGGTCACTAATGGATAGTGGCCATTTAGGCCACTTCTTGTGCTTGTTTTTTGCCTTTATTTGCTTCTGCAGTGCTTCCAATGTGCTAAAATCTATATGTTTGGGCTTTGGGAGTGATAAATGACCACCAAGAGTAGTAGGTTTGATCTTAGAATTATCTATGATCTTTGGAAATCACCACTTTGATTTTATGGATCACGTCTGTGCAAATCCGGAAGGGTTGCTTTTGTAAAAGCAATTATGGCAGGAGTTGTATCATTCTGACCCTATGGTTTTCAGCAAGCAGAATGAAACCTAAAGAGGTTTGCTCACAACTGTAGAAATGGCCTAAAATGCTTCAAGTGGGAGAACTTAAAAGATAGTTTCATCCTATTGGATTTTCCGGGCACTTGGTGGCTTTGAAACTCATTCCTTGTGAGTAGTACTAATGCACATCATCTTCGTGAAATTCATTTCTCACATTAAGCTTGTGAGAGGAAGAAGAATGGAGGGATTTTCAAGCTAATTATTTGAAGAATCCCTTGTGTGGAACCTTGAAATCTTGTGAATCCTTCTTTGGTGTTGTTGGCCTCTCGAGCCTGCTTGAACCCTTTCTTCAAAGCCTAAGTATGGCTTTATAGGCTTCAAAGGAGTTTGGATGATTCTGTGCAGTTGTGAGCGAGTTATGTTTTGAAATAAATTGAAATAACCTCCAAAAACAGCTCATGGTCACTTTATAGGTGTTTGGGACTATGGCCATGGTCATGGACAAGCCCATTTGTGGCATTTTTGCCTATGTGACCTGTTTTCATCAATTTGGGGCCCAAGAGAGTTTTGATATTTATGAACTTAGGGATATTTTCTAATGCTATTTTGAGGGAGTCATAGAAATTTCATAATGTTTTGACCTTTTGAAGTTTATCAACGCTCTCTTTGACTTTTCATGAAAGTGGGCCCTTGTTTCAACTGTTTGGGGTCCTAATATCCTCGGATTGACTTGAAACTTAAAGGAATTGATGTCAGGAACATCTTAAAGTATCCATCAGAATTTTATGTGATTTAGATTTGTGGAAGTAGGATTTTGATCAGTGACCATTTGTTGCATGTCCTAAGTCAGTGTTCCCTTGTATTGCTGGAAGTTGGTTGGTTTTCCACCCAAATAATGTCTAACTTATTTGAAGGTTTAAGAAGCCAATCTTAAGTACATTTTGAGTCTCTTATATAAATTTCATCAACTTTAGGCTCCTAAAAGTAGGACTTTGGTCAGTGACCCCAAGGTTTGGGAGTCACTGACCCCTAAGCTCACATATGACTGAGGTTGGGTCCAATGAACTCCCATTAGATTGAAAATTTGCACAGTAATTTATAAACATGACTTAATCTTTGTATCCGAACTTCATCAACTTTAGTCACCTAGAAGTAAGACTTTGGTCAGTGACCACAAGGTTTATTTGGGGGTCATGATCCAAAGTTGACATACTTGTTTGACTTGGGTCAAATGATTTCAATTTGACTTGAGATTTTGCAGAGCCACTCCTGAATATAATTTGAGCTCTCTCCAAGAGTTTTAGCATATTTGGTCTTCATGAGGTGTCACTGTGCACAGAGACCCCAAAGAGCTTGGTAAACAACTACCTAAACTAAGTTTGGATCCAGATGATGTCCAAATATTCTAAAACTTTGAAGAAAAGTCCCTGAATGTATTTGAAGACATTCCAATAAGTTTAAGCTTGTTTTGACCCGTAAAACTGTCAATTCCCATAGTGACCCCAAGGAGATGGTAGATAGCCACCAAAGCATGAGTTTGAGCTAAAATGAAGTCCAAATACTTTGAAACTTTGAATCATCATTCTTGAGCTTGTATTAGAGTTGTCATGTGATTTTTTAATCCATAAGCTTGAGTGTGTTAATTGACCCCTATGGTTTTGAGTCAATGAACCTTGAATTTGTTGGTTGGTGAGTTGAGTGACCAAATGAAGTCCATTAACTTTGAAATTGAACTGCTACACTCTAAGCTCATCTGAAGTTTTCTTAGTGAGTTGCATTAATTCTGAACATCTGGATGTAGTACTTGACATGGCATTCCACCACCCTAGGGTTTATGTGCTCTTGAGCTTAAAATTTGCTTGCAATGCCTTTATTACAATATTTGTGATATTTGTGAATGTTTTATAGGTCAACAAGTGGCCCGTCGAGGTGCAATGGTGAAAGTATAACTCTAGAATCATTGTGCCTCAAAATGGCCAATCTGTGGGAAGGATGAATGGCTTGATGGAAATGTAGTTTTTGTTAAGATAGGTTGTAGGCCTAAACTTAAAATTTTGTAATTTTGATTAATAACAATGAAGGATTTGATGATGGAATTTCTTAAAAATATAAGAGTTATGATTTTTTTGCCCTATTTTAATAAAAATCAAAAGTAGCATCTTTATGGGGATTGTGTGAATCACCTACAAAAAGAGTTCCTGAGGCATTGGAAATTTTAGAATTTTATGAATTTGGTTTGGATTTTGGAAAGTGACTTTGATTTTCTCATTACTTGTTCATCACAGATTTCTAAAGTATCATCTCTATGGGGACTGTGGCCCTTGTCTTCTTTCTATTTTCATAGTTTTGAAAATCCAAAGGCGCTAAGAACCAAAGCATAGTTGAGCACTCCTTCGAATTACAAGTGGATCCCGAGTTCTCATCACCCTTTACATACAAGCCATGGCAAGTAAGGTTTCTGAGCTTCATCTTCTTTTTGGACTGTTCATGGCCGAGCAAACCGTGATGATTTTTTTTTATTCTTTTGATTTGCTTCCATGTTTTTTTCTTTTCTTTTTTTTTCAAGCTTTGATTGATTCAAAGAGTGCTCCATACTGTTTAGATTTCCATTAAAGCATACCCCAAAATTCCAAGCACAGCTTGTGGTCTGTTTGGGGGGTTTGGCTCATGGTGATGTGGAGCTTAGTTCTTTGCGAAGTGAAATTAGGGCTTGACTCCTCTTGTTCCCTTTGTCTTTGATGCAAGAGTGCTTATTGGGCTTCTGTCATGGTGGTTTTCCTAGCTCAAGACCAAAATCTTAAGAATTTCTCAGAATTGGGCTCTGTTCTTATAGTTTGCGCGGTCACAGCCAAAGGGGTCTCGTTTAAAGTGTTGGAGCAAGGACTCGGATTTTTCTGTTACAGATTTTTTTTCTTTTTTATTCAAACTCTTCCTGACAGGGGTTATGGGATGAAAATCATTCCATATCAGAGATTTGATTTGAAAACTGGATAAATATCCCCAAGTTGTAGTCAAATTTGGCATGTCCACCAGTTACAGCTATCACAGTCCGGGCGAGTACCATGGTCATGACCAGAATTTTTTTTTCTCTATCTTTTCTTCTCCTTTTTTTGTTTGATCTCTTCAATCCTCCTGATGCAAGATATCTTATGGGGAGTATCTCAATCTCTCATCGTCGTTAAGAGTCAAATTCATGGTGCTTCACTCTTCCAAAGCATTGTTTGGGCACATTCACAGTCACGACCAAGTGACTTGTGACTTAAGATGCCCACACCCCCCCCCCCCCCCCCCAAACCTTTTTTTTTTTTGCAAAAAAAGAAACACACGACTAATAAATTGCACATGAGTTACTTGAAGTCATTAAAATAGTACCTGAGGCCTTGAACTTCAGAAGGCTCTTGGAGAGAACCCACCCTTCAACAAACTCAAAGTGAACAAACTCTGTCTGAGGGAATGTAGAATATTAGGGTTCACCAGTTCATCATTGGGCTTAGTGAAAGCACACCCACCTGTCTTGCTTGAACATTGAAACAGCTTGTGCACACATTTAGCTCTTGCGGCCTGTGGGAAGTGTAAGGGTTTGAGAAATGACAATCCACCTAATCCTCAGCATCATGTAAGTACAAGTTAGGTCACCATTCCCTCTATCGGAATTTTCCATGGTCAACAAGCTGATCATGCTCAAGACGCTCTTTTTTTTTTTAAAAAAAGAACGTCACTCCCCTTAAATCTAACAAACATAAGAAGTAAAAATCTCATGAATGTGAATAGTTGATATAGAAACTGATGGCGATAGGATTAGCCTCCGGCCAAGTAATCATATGTAGTTTGAGCACGATCACTAGTGATACTTCAATTTTGAGCTTTTTACAATGTTTTTTTCAACCACAACTTTCAAGGCTAATTCACCCTTCCTTGTCTTTTCCAGCTTCAAGTGAGTCCAAATGATGTCGACCGTTTTTGTGGGAAAAACGCCGCCAAACACTTATGAAGTATTCTACATGAATTTGAGTGTACATTCGAGTGAGAAGTCAATGGGATGTTGAGATAAGAACCTCCGTCAAAGTGCATGTTTGAATACTTTGCTTGTGTTTGTGGGAGATGCCATCTTGGGAATGTTGAGATCCTTTTCTCGGCTTTAAATTTGAGTATGGAGAATGAAACAGTCTCCAATAGTTACAGGCAAGTCTAAGGAAACCACGGGGAATGACCAGGAACTGGAGCCATCAAATTATCAGCATTCACTTTTTGTATTCAAGCTTTGAATTGATGTTGTTCTCTTGTTGAAAACATGTCATCTACCTTAACATGCTGCATTTTCATACATGTTGAGCTTATTTGTGCTTTGTGATGTATGTAGCTGCTGTCATGCTTTGCTTATGCTATGCATGCATCTACTGGATTAGATATTGCATCTGTTGTTCCAGAGTGCACACCAAACTGGCCCCTAAAAAGTTTTAAGGTGCTTGAACATCTGTTTGGACCGAAAGCCTCAGTTCTAGGACTTAAGTGTGCCTTGATGCCAATTCTTAGTCTCAGAATTGAGTATTATTTTCTCCTTTTGGCCTTTTGTTAAGGGGAGATGCTACTGAAATTTCGGTAGAATTCCATGCTTTAGCCAGTTTTTGCTGTTATTGAAGCTTTTTTTTTTTTTTGTTCTTCAAATTGAAAATGCAAAGTGCCTGCTACTTCATCTTCTGCAGTGCCAAAGAATCAAGCTAAGAGTAGCTTGGATTTAAGAGACCCAAATGAGGTTTTTTGCAGTCAATTTGAGGAATCAAAGAAGTAGACCCTTGGCTGTGAGGAACTGGTACACCTATTGTTGTTTGGTTAACAACACCGATTAGGTGAATAATAATCAAGTGAGCTTTGACAAACCCCACTACATCTTTGGTAATGCAACAATGCAGTCAATGAAACAGCCAAATGAGAGTGTAAAGTACCAATACTTGGACCTGGTAGGAGCTTCTCAGGAACTGATCACCATTCAATTTGTGAAGAGGTACACGAGGGTGATGACAGTGTCGCCGACCATTCTGGTGAGGTCAGACCCTTTTTTTCCTGGATAAAGCACCATGTACATTTCTGTACTAACAAGTTTATGCGCCAACATCCATAATATTTTCCAAAGATTTCAAGATCCAAAATAAAAGCTTTGGACCCTTGTACTCTAAATCTTGAAATGGGTACCACCATCTTGCAACTAAGTACAGTAGGACTCGGCATCCATACTAAGATGTAACGCCTGGGTTGGCGAGAGGCACATATCCCGAAGATGGTTTAACTGCATTGGAGAATGGCAGAATTGGACAACCTTGATCAAGTGCCATTGTGAAGGCACTTTGAGTGCGATCGGCATTTTTGAAGCCATGAATTCCACTACTCAAAGGGTGCCTTGTCACAACAAGAGTATATGTAGGGCAATCTTGAATTGTATTGTCCTGCAACCAACACCTTCATCACACCGAACATGAAGTTAGGATTTTCTTTATGGAAGTTGAAGAAGATCTTTGGTTTGTCACCCCATGGCAAGATCTATGATGAGACCTTCCCATCAAACATAGAGTTAGCCATTATGGATGGTGAGTTTTAAGCTGCTAATTATCTCCTCTTTGCTATTGAAGATTTAATTCATACAAGTAGTCGAAATCGGGGCAAAATTGCCTTATGGAAGGACGGGGTGAAAACTACTATGTGCTCTTTCTTTTTTAACTAGGGATACTAGTGGAGGGAGGTTATTCCTAATGAAGATTCTTAGAAGTCGCCAAAGCTTGTTTATCATGAAAAGCTAGACTTCATGCCACATATTTTTGCTAAATATCTAAATTTGAAGATGAAACGTTGGGTTATAGCATTTTTTACAGTATGGCTGTCTGTTGTTCATTTTCTTAATGCTGGGAGCTAGATCTAGCCTAGCTGCATTTATTTAGCTTCTCGAATGGCATTTGGACACAGGCTTGCTCTTGGCCTTCTTTTGTGGTAAATATGTCAACTGAATTGAAGTTATCAGCCTTCACCGTCAAAGAGGGAAAATCCTTCAACCAATATTATGCAGAATACCTGTTATACACCTAGTTTACTTACCATAACAATGGCCTTCATTCGCATAGTGGTGCCCTGGGGAGCATTTATATGGAAGGAATAGTGGAAGGAAATTGTTTGATCAATGCCCATGCAATGATTGAATTACGCCAGCACTTGCATAATTTTAACAATTATGTCGCCTCTTGATCTGCCGTGCCGAACATTGAAGTTCCAAATCACACAAGAAATGGTGCAGAGCCACCGATTGATTTGAAGAAGGCAGTTGGGAGGTTGACTTTTCAAATAAAGAGAAAAGTTGTTGTCTCCTCAGCTTAAGACTCGCAGATTTGGTGTACACGAAGAATACCTATATCAACATTCAGTGTTATGTACCCACAAGGTTTTGCAAACAATTTGATTTCTACTAGGTTGTTATGGGAGTGCTTGGCTGCATGTGGGCCACAATTGGTTCTTTGCAAGATGCTAGAAATGCTTGGGAGTTTTACCAAGCTTTTGGTACTAGAGCTCACTTTGGTACTAGAAATTTTGACACTTGAAAGGCCCACCACTTGTTAAAAG
The DNA here is from genome assembly GCA_037013555.1 of Sextonia rubra. NCBI lineage: Eukaryota > Viridiplantae > Streptophyta > Magnoliopsida > Laurales > Lauraceae > Sextonia > Sextonia rubra. The sequence goes on from JASUAD010000001.1 coordinate 77,220,336, forward strand.
GTGAAGAAGATAAAGATTATCTACCTCCTCCCAATGTTACTCCAACGAGGATGAAACAGGCCATTAATGAAAACCTTTGAAAGAGGAAAAGTTTTTCTGAGGCTAGGCGAGCAGGTAGATTTTCATTGGATTTTGGGTGCATTTCTCATTCTACCAAGACCAAAGAACTAGTTGGCTAGCCAAAAAGAAGGTTTGAAGAAGAACAAGCCATCATGCGTTCAGCCACAGAGGTAAACATGGGTCGTCAGAATTTGCTACAAACTACCGCTAGTTCATTCCCAACAGAGGCACATGTGGTTTCAAGTCCAATAAAGGCAGTGCAGTCAACAGAGATAGTTGTTGAGTAAAGGCCACCTATTGTCATTGTCAAAACGTCCAAGTAGTCCAGTTCTTCATAGGAAGCTTTTGGTGATATGCTCAAAGAGTGTATCTAGAGCTCCTAGCAGCAAAAGAACTCCATCTAAGAAGGGGAAAGCTAAGAGCCCTAGAACTCGTACCTCTCAAAGGCTAAAAGCTAGTAAATATCTCTTTTATGATATTTTTCACTTGTTCTCTTTTTTGTCTTGACATCCGCATTTTGTCTTGCAGCCTCACAAGTTCAAACCTCGCCCATAGGAGGAGCTTCATGGGAAGTGGGGTTACCACGTAGGCAAACCCTAGAGGGACTATCCTCATGGAGCAACCCCACTAGGAAACCTATAAGAAGAGATTCTTATCGAGGTGGGCCTCATTACAACAGCCTTCATAAGGGTGACCTTTTCGAAAGCAAGCCCCAAAGAGGTTATCTCATAGAGGTAGCCTCCCCAAGTAAGAAGGAAAGGGAGAGGAACAAGAAAAGGACAACAACGAGAGAAATGAGTGGGCGGATTAGATGAGGGTGGATGCTCCCACAAAACCTCTAGTTTTATCCATCAGCAATCGGTTCTTAATCGACTGGGAGCTTAGTGTTAGTCCAAAATCTCCGTTACTATACATATATTGTTTGATTTGTTCATTAATAATAATAAGAAAAAAAACTAACTCAGTCCCTCCTCCGAGTTGTGGATGTATGCACGCCGAACCATACAAATCTCATTATCCTTTTTGTTTCATAGTTCATACTAACAACTAATTCATGAGTTAGATAAAACTTTAGGTCCATTAAGTTGTATTTGATATTTATTATTACATGAATTATGGTTCGTGTCACAACCCGAGCTCAGGAGTTCGGGGGTTAGCAAAAGCCAAACCGATGACACACATACTCCCGTGCCTGTACAAGTCGACCTGGTCAACTGCACATGTACAAGGGAACATTCACACGTGCCAAACATGTACGCAGAAGCTGTAGATATCAAAACATCAAACTAAATAATGCAAGAAGAGAATACGAAAACAGAATTGACATATATAGGAAGGTTTTACAAAATGATCAAAATAAACATATACAATCAGGACGCAAACAAGCGTGACAAAACTCAAAAGAAGACTCCTATGCCATGCATGTCCAGGGCGCTCTCCGGCGGAGTACTCACGTCCACTCCTCTAGGCCTGATGGGACCCCGGGGGTCTCGACTGGAGTCTGGCCTATCGACGAGGGGTCAGAAGGGGTATCTGAGCCTGTAACATTATAAACAACTCGTGAAAACGATGATTCAGCAAAGTATAAGCCATAACAGTCAACGCATGCTGTGTCTAATAGAATAAAGAACATCATGTAAATCAAAATAGGTCACATTTGTATACTAAGCTGTCGTGCAAGAAAGAAATATGCCATGCGAATCAATGTATACATGCTATGTACATAACTAGTTGGCGACTACATTGCCATATACTCCCAAAAGAGGGATCTTATATCGTGCAGAGAACACCATTGTCCGGGCCAGGGTACAAATGGGTCTCTGGTTTCCTGGGGTTCGGTTCCCCAAGACGTTTCCTTACTGCAGCAAGGCCATGAAAACTACACCAAATTCACCCCGTCGGGATCCTAAGGCTGAGGCTAAGTAGTGGCTGACCGTACAGAGTCAATCATGAAAACCCTAAGTAGATCGTGACAAGCATATCCTGCATGCATATCCAATAACAGACCTTATATCATACATACATATATACTCAAAGTGAACGCATAGTATGACTTTCGACGTGACATGCAATGATCTGCTAAAGAGTAGAGATCAATGATCGACAGACAACATGTCATGCAAGCAACTGTTAGCATAGCGAATCAAGTCATTTACTAACCAATTCTAATCTAGTTATCCAGTGTTTCTAACCGTGCATGATGATATAGTTTTAAGTTATTCGATGAGCCGTTGTCTAGTGTCACATTGTATTAGCTGGTGCACCGAAGTCCCTTAAACCAACACCCATGGAGAGGTGCTTAATAACTGGATGACGAACATGAATAAACCGCAACCCTCGAGATCATTCATGTCATACATTAATACCATTGGGCAAGTCTAGGTGCTCTACATTTTATCATGAAGGCCATATCGGTCTTTTCCTTACGCCTATCCTTATTATTCATTTTCTAAGGGTGGTACGGCTTAGCCGTAGGTGAACATACGGCTTAGCCGTAGGCATCTTACGGCTTAGCCGTAATATGCACTGCGGCTCCACCGCGGTTCCCTTTACTGTTCATCCGCAATTACAGTTTACTCGTATTTTGTTCTATGGCTTAGCCCTGTGCTGTTCTACGACTTAGCCGTGGCTGGGCCGTAGAAGGTCTGTTAATTGCTTGCCTTCAGTTAATCCAGAAAAAGACACCATGTACTGATCTACGGCTGGGTCACGGCTGAGATACGGCTTAGCCGTAGGACAATATACGGCTTAGCCGTATCCTGGCCGTAGAAGAAAACTAGTTTTTTTCCCCTCTCTGGACTTTAAGCGCGAAGATAACTTACGGCTTAGCCATGCATACGCGGGGTTGAATTCTAAATCAACTACAGAAAACCTGTAAAGACATCAGATATGCAAATTTCCAACAGAGAAAGGGAGAATACTAGCAAATTGGGTTGTAAACATGTTTTCCTTGCAAACTCATGTGAAGTATACAAAATCAAGCAAATACCAACATGGGTTCTTACATATTATGGTTATACTTGCCTTAATTGAACTTAATTACACCAATAGCTGTCCTTGGCTCATTCACAACCAAACACCAATCACTGCTAGCATGCATGCATGAGAAGGAGAATGAAGCATCATGAGCATAGACATGGAATCATGGAAACAAGAAGAAGAAAATGAGGGAGATGGAGAAGACCTCAACTCACCTCAATCCAAGCACCAAGGAATGAAAGAGCACGGTCTCCTCTTTTGGGCTTGATGGGTGGAGAATAAGAATCAAGAGGGAGAGAAAATGGAGCTTCACGTGAACAGTGAGAGAGAAGAGAGAGAGAGCTTGAATCGATGGAGTAGAGCTTATATAAGGTAAGTGGATGTCCAAATTACAATGAAGTCTAAATCAGAAATCAATTTCCAGATTGAGTCAAATGCGGGTCCAATGGAATCATACGACATCGGTTGCAAACGACGTAGTTACGAAAGGTAACGAGCTCAACGAAAGACACATGCTGACATCAAGATGATGCAAAAATGACCATGTCGAAGAAAAGCTAAAATTACGAAAAAGGGCTTGGTCTACCTAATCCAGGTCAAACTCAACCCAATTACCTATCCATAACGCGCAACGAATCCAAAACAAAAGCAAAACACAATTAACAATGAAAAACAACAGTAATTAGATGCTAAACGAGGTCAAGCTGGGTCGGAGTGTTACAGTTCGTGTCGTCAGACGAGCTAAAGTGAAAAAGATAAGAAAATTCGGAAAAGAATGAACCAAAGACAGAAGCCTCAGGTTCTCGAGCAGAGGATCGTATGCTTGTGCGAAGGCTGAGGCTATGGCAAAACCTTAGACATAAGTGATGTCAGCTCGAGCGGACAAGTAGGTAGGCTGGGGTTTTAACCTTGGACAAAAGTGTAGTTAGCTCGAGCGTCCACTTGTCCGCTCGAACGCCTAACGCATAGAAACCCACTTTCCTATTATGAAATTATTTCCTGTCTGTGACAGGATTAGTAAGTTGAGTTTTACAATGACTATCCTTAGAGTTACAGATTGTGGGTTATTTAAAGGGTCCTCTTTCAACCCTAAAGTACATATCTCTATAATATGAGTTGAAATTTCACCTTGGAAATTCTTTTTTTCTCTAGAGCTTTTATTGAAAGATTGTGCTAAAGCTTTAGACTAGAGAATATTGCTTTTATATTTCTTATAGAAAATTGAGGTCATCTTGCATGTTCAAGGTGAGAGTTGATCAAGCAGAGAGTAGTACACGCGAAGGAGCGTCATGGCAAGGAATTGTGCAAGAAGAACTCGGTCCTTAGGTTGAAATTTTGATTGGATAAAGGTTATGAGTATATCTGATAGCTGTTCATGATTGCTTGATACTTGATCCTTGTTGAATTCGTGGTTTTTTACCGAGCTAGGATTTTCCACGAAAAAATATGTGTGTCGTCGTCTTGTGTGGTTGATTGTTTCTTTGCAAGTTGTTTGATTTCTTCCGATACATATTACTTGACTTGCAATCTAGAAATTTGAGATACCCCAAACTATTTCAGGTTTCATAGTTCATATTAACTACTAACCCCTGTTAACTCTTGCATTTTTCATCACATCATTTTTCCATCAACAACCATCAAAGAAGAAGATACTATATCTGTTTTGAAGTCTTATATTGAATCTTTTTCAAGTTTGATAAATAATTTGGTAAAAATAATTTGATCAGCCAACATGTTTACAAATCAATTATGGATGAATAGGATTAGATTTTGCTATTTTTTTCTTTTGTAATACCTTTATGAGAGATGAGCATGAAAGAGGTTCAAGAATCATGAGAAAATTTTATGATTTTTCACATTTGGGCCCCCAAGAAATTCTTTTATTATATAATAGCCATAAATCCTAGTTATACCCCTACATGTACTCTACCTAATTTGGACATTCAATATTGAGTGCAAGAAGGCTTTTTATTTTGAGCTATTATTCATGGACTCCTTTTAGTTTTTTTCCAGCAAATAGCTAGCTAGCGGGTGCAGGAGTAGTCATGTCAGTCAAAAACTTGAAGATTACCCACTCAAAAATAGGCCTGTCAAGTGGCTGAGCCGGGCCTGGCCTGGGGTTGTCTTGGCCCTACCCTCAATATATGTAGGGCTAGGCCTTGGCTGATCAGAGCCCTCGAAGGGCCTTCTCCACCTAGGCCCTTATCCTACCATCAAGGGCCAAGGCTGGGCCCAAGGCCTGAAAACAAGTATTGCATTTTGAAATTATGTTTCCATTGTCATCAAGCATCAAGGCCGATCTAATATTCACCCTCCTTTATTCTAATTTGGGTCCGACAACGGTTACAATAAAGCAAGCACGACGGAGTTAAAAAAAATTTTTGGTTTACTAATTGTAAATTAAAAATTAATTTATATAATAGTATCTTCTAATGATATTTAATACTACTTTTAATGATTTATTACATAATATAAAACAAAACTTTTGATGGTACTTAGTAATACTTGTAATGATACTTTTTTTATATGCAAAATGTATTGTATATATAAAACTAATTTAAATAATAATACTTGATAATTTCTTCAACATTTAATAATTTATTCCTCTTTCAATATATCTAATAAATCATCTAATGCATCACTATGATCATATTTGTTGTCACTATATTCATTGGCACGTAACTAATTCTATGCACAAAATAAGGCCTCTACTTCATTGATTTTAAATAAGCCCTATCTGGACTAAGTACCCTTCTTCTAATGTGAAATGAAGCAGCTGTGGAAATAAAAATAACTAAAATAACACAAGTCATATTTGATAAAATTGGATACTTCATTGAATTTCTTTTCTATTAGTCTAACATATCTAGTGTTACAGATTGTTCTCTAGGATCTTCCAACAAATGATCTAACTCAGTTTTTTTTTTAATCGCTAGCAGTGGATTTCATTAGTTATAAAGTAAACATTACAAAAGGCCTTTTTATAATGCATGTTTCAGCTGTTATATCCCTAATTGACACTCATATTATTATTCATAGTAGCAGCTTTTTTGAACCAAAAACCAAAAGTGAAACAATTCCCAACAATTACAAAAGCAACGTCTGATCTCTATGTAAACTGCTTTTGTTCCTACTAGCAAAATTGTTATGGCAGAGTCCCTTGTTTAAGGTTGATAAGCTCCTCGCAATGAAAGTATTCTTCCAAGCGGAGTTCCTTCAGTCTCAACTCCATGGTGTACTATAGTGACAATGTCTTGTAGAAGCCCCAAGTGTGGGAGGAAAATTTCTTCCAATGATGCCAGGAGGTTAAGCTAATTGTCCAATTAAATGTTTTGAAAAAATGCGGCGGGAATGGTTCCACAGGATGAACCTTCTGGCTGAAGATTGGCAATTAATTACGGTTGATGATTCTGCGATTGAAGGTTCAGGAGGGTGGTGCTTTGGAGTGCCCCTAATACCTGCTAAAGATGGCTAAGCAGGGATGGTAACCAAACAGCTAAGATCGGAGGCAAGGATGGTATGTTGGTTGGTACCGGCAAAAGGGAAGGAGAAGGGAATATTGTCTGATGGGTGAAGAGTCTGCTCGTGATTGGGCATCGCCATGCAAGAAACCAATGCCAGTGGTTGAAAAAGTCCATGTTCTAGTGAGGTAGGATCGGAGGTTCGTTCAGTAGTGGGTTCAAGCTCAGAGCAGGATATGGGTTGGGTTGTTGGCTTGAGGATTAGGTTGATTCAGTTGAGTATTGGTTTGGAACAGTATTGAGAACCATTGGCTCAGCAATCGAAACATTTGGTTCATTAGAAGGTAGGGTTGGTTGAGCAATAGGAATGGTGGGGGGTTGAGGGAGTTGCAACGAATGTAGGGGTGAGCTCGATATGGGCATGCCGGTAGTGGTATCTAAAGTGAAGGTTGAGTATGGAAGAACGTGTTCAGGTTTGTTGATCATGAGTTCCAAGTGCAGAACTGTGATGTAGTAATAAAAATTGGTAAGATCAGGTCGATCCACAAGGAGCAATGTGTTTAAAGTATTTCCAATGGGTTACACTACAAAACTCCCCAGGCGTTTTAAAAAAAGGTGCCCCTTTTTTAGCCTATCAGATTTTAACACATATCATCAACATTTCCTTAAAATTAGTGATCCCTTATTTTTTGCATTTCACTTGTGAGGTGGCAGATTTTTATTCGATGTGTCGAAATGGGGATAAACTCCCCTTTTTTAAATGGGGAGTTTTTGAGAATTCCTTATTTTCAACTTGTAACTTGCTTTAAATAAAAATCTAAAACTAACCTAATTTAAAAACTAACAAATACAACCATTCCTTCTTTGCAAAAATAAAATTAATTACAAAACAAATAAAATGAAAACTTCTTGTTCTAAAAACCTAAATCTAAAAAGATCTAAGTTGTTGAAAAATAAAACACATATTAGAACATCCAAAACTTACAATTTCTAAAATTAAAAACTTCCTAAAAATAAAAACTAAACACAAATTAGAACTAAAACAAAGTTAGACAATTCAAAAACTAAACAATGTAAAAAAAAAATTCAAACAATGCAATTTTCTTTAGATAAGAATGATTTTAACCTAATCAAACATGCATGAAAGAATTTCTAAGAATAAACTCAAATATAAACTTAACCTTTCTAAACTAATGCATGATGTACAAATATGAGTAATGCAGAAATTTTAAACTTAGATTGTGTTTATGACGTGCAATGCAACCTAGTGCATAATTATATATGATATGCAAACCTAATCACTAATAAAAATCTAAAACTAACATGTACCCTAAACTGTTGTTTATTGCTGAAATTTAATATCCTAAGATGCATGAATGATAATGGAAGAACAACACAAAAGAGTTAGGTAAAACAAGAAACTAGATGCATGGAAGAGTGGAGTGTGCAAGGGTAGGATGCATGGGATGAAGGGGCTGCCAACACTACTTCAGGAATTAGTTTTAGAAGACTAATTTTCTTGAGTTTTAGAATTGAAACTCTCTTAAGTTTTAGTACAGAAAATTAACTTTTCAACTGGTTCAAATAGTCCACAGCTATTCCACTGAATTTCAATCATAGTTCAACTGTTATGTGATCTCATTTAAATTTGAATTTAGCACATTGATTAACTAAATTCAGGTGTGCTTTGGTTCCACTTTTCAAGTTTCCAAATTTCTTCAAAAGTCAAACACATAATAAATGAGAAAGTGCACAAATCTGATTATGAAATTCGTCCAACATATGACATATTTTAAAGTTTTCTACACAATTCTGGAGTGTACTAATTAGATGTTCTTTTCTGAACTTCAATTTCTCAAAGTGATTCAGACATCTAGCCTAGAACAATTAAGAATTTGTAACATCTAATATTGCAATTATGCTAAAACCAATTTTAGATATGGTCTTGTTTATGGACTGCTTTCAATTCAGAATCATATAACTTACAAAACTGAAAGTCTTATGTCTGAACTTTGCATGATCATCACCCCTAAACATGAATGAAAATATATATGACACTGAATGCAATTTCAGCAATAATCAGCCCTAAACAAAATTATGTTGAAACGAAAATTGAAAGTGTGCAGAAAATAAAACAAAAGTGCAGAAAATAAAAGTATAGGAAATCAAAGTTAGCAGACTAGAAATTAAAAGTGGTAGAATGGAAATTTATGAGTAGCAGTGTAAAAATAAAATGTAGTGGTGCAAAAATTAAATGTAATTCAAGTAGTATGCATATTCTCTCAAAATCCCTTATCAACTGGGCTCTAAATCACTTCAAGTATGCTCTTGTGTTATTAGGTCATCAATCCAAGTGTAAAATAAAAATCAAGCAACAAGATAACCACAAGAACAAGAAGGAAAATAATGCGAAGAATATTATTCAACTAGCATAGCAATTATTTTACATAACGTGAGAAAGTAATTAAAAACAAAAATGCTACACATACTAAGATGGAAAATAATTCCTCCTAGTTGAGCACACAAGGGTGTAGCGTGGCCTAGGCTAAGCCTCCTTGATAATATAAGATGAAGAGATAAAAGAGGGAGTAATGGAGTGTAGGAAATCTAGAAGTGGGAGGTAGCTAATTCTTCTATGCCTTGGATGTCCCATAGGTGAGCTATTTATATTTTTTATATGCCCAAATTGCCTTATTTGCTTGTTTTGATGAAATCTTCAAATTGATTTGATTTGAGAGAAGTGGGCCCACTTGATTGCGCCAGACATGTGATGTTTACAAATGGGTTGAGATTCACCCCCCACTCCCACCCCCCCCCCCCCCCCAACGCCCACCAACAAACCAAAAAAAAAAAAAAAAAAAAATCCACTCAAGTTATCTCCATTGTGTTTCTCCATTCTACTATTCTTGTAATGCCACCTCCTTGAATTGGAATTTCTTTGAGAGATAAGTTAAAGAGAAAATCTCCACTTGGAAGTGTATGGGGCCCACATGATGTGGATGGACATGCAAATAGCAAGGTTGGCTGGTTCCAACGTCCTTGAGTTGTTTGGAAACTCTTCTTTGATGCCTTCACAATTCATTCATTCCTTCCTTTCTTTAAAAATTTCTTTTGACTTTGAAATTTGAGAGATCGCTTAATGATATTCTTTGTCATTAATTGGAAAAGAAATGCAAGAATGAATCCCATTAGAGATGAACAACCAGCCACCATGCACAATTTTCCATTCTTATGGTTTTGCTTCATTTACAAAAATCTTCTTAGGTGTCCTTTCCTTGGCTTCATAAATCTTTTGAGATATCCAAGGTGAACCCCTCCTCTTGCCCGTCCAACAAGAGGTGGGCTGCTGCTAGCTAGGTTATTGCGCCTGAATAGTTGCTAGGTGTCAAATGGCGCAGCTGTTGGTGGTCCTCTGTTTGATGAGAGTTAGAAGGTTCTGAAGTGGTGGCAAAATGATGATCATGGCCCTTCGATTTGGCGGCTTGGTGTGCCGGTGGGAAGAGTCCAGCGTGTTTTGTTGTATGGTTTTGAGCAAACGAGCTTAGATCTATTGGAAGTCCACATAGCTGATTATCAGTTGCATTATCCAAGTTGTGTTTGACAGGCTCATGCTCGACCAGAATGGGCCTCTCTGGTCGTCCTTGACCTAGGTTTGTGCAACCTGATGGGCCATGGCGCTGCTTGCATCATCCTCCACGAATTACTATTTGTCATTTGGTGTGGTCAGAGAGGGGTTAATAATGACCTTCTCCATCGTTATAGCTTTCCCCTTTTCTTGGGATCTAGACTAAGAGGAACAAGTGGGATTAAAAAGTGCATAATAAGCATGGAGGAAAGTGCATTTGAAGGCATTAACAAGCAGGGTATTTTGGTGGTAGGTTCTCAGACTTGAAGGGCTAAAGCCTAGAGTCTGAACCAGACTAGAGAATGACCTCTGTGGATAAAGGTTTTTCGAGGTCAACTTCTAACAACATGTGGGTTATGATTGCTTTGCTTCCCAAACATCCAAACCCTTGGGTTAACCTGATCCAATATGATGAGTTACCCAATGGGAGCCACTATACAGTGAAGCATGGCCTCAGACCACAAGTCAAGGGGGAGTCCTAACAACCAAACCCAAAGAGGTGTGGCTTCAATGTAGGCATGATGGGGATTGAAGTTGGGGGCCAAGGATGCGAGGGATAGTAGAACCTCGCCACCATCCAGGGGGAGCCCTCACTGGAGTGACAAAGGTCGAACTTTGAGGTGAAGGTGAATAGGAAGAAGTTATTTGGAAGCTCCAACACATCTAAGCCACTTTTTTGTCTCTAGACCGAGGGTAGCCACTGGAGCAGAATTTTGGTTGGAACCGCCTTTTTGAGGAGTTAGCCAATAAGGTTGAGATGCACGTGTTGGCGGTTGTCCGCAAGAAGGAATTATTTGAGAATAACAATCGGTATCCTTTTTTTTACGGAGTCGGTTTTATAGTAGGCTGCAAGTAACGAATGTTGGAGCGGAGAGGTCTTGACACAGATGGGGATGGGGGCATATAGCAAATTTGAAGGATGGGGCAATTTTAGGTTGATCCACTTCCATACTGTAAAAGAGGGGGTGGGGTTTGAGTTGCTCCATTGATGCATTTGTCGCCAATTCCATAAGAAGGTCCAAGGGTTTTGGTGGGAAAGGTAAAGGAAAGGGGTGTAGAATGGATAATGGTCCAGACATTCTCTTTTCCTTTGGAGGCAATGAATGAAGAACAAAACAATATATTCACTTCTTCCTTTTTTTAATTTTAATTTGGAAAGCATGTCACTTTTTTCTTTTATACTAGGATTTTAATTTTGATTTTAATTTTAATTTTGAGAAAGAATTTCAAATAAGGCCTCAAGTTTTCTTTTTAATTCAAAAAGGACACAATTTTCAAAATATTTCAAATTAGTCCGTAAAATTTTAATAAACTTTCAATTAAGGACATCCTATGATTTAAAGGTATTTTTTACGACTTTTTCCTTAATTTTCTTAAATACCAAAATTACCAACCATTTAAAGCCATGTCACTATTTCAACAGCCACTGCATACAACCGTTCACTTTAGGAACGCTAGTTGTTCATGATCATTATGGAGAAGTCGAAAAATGAAATAAGATAAATATGAAAGAATTGAATGATGAGTTTATTTCAATAAAAGGTAATTTAAGAATTTAAAAAAATTGGTAAAAAAATTGTTGGGGAAGTAGCTTTAAATGGATGAATATTCTTAATTGAAAACTTCTTAAAAAATATAAGGATTAATTTGAAAAGTTCTAAAAATTATGTCCTCTTTTGAAATAAGGTAAAAATTTAAGGACTTATTTGGAAATTTCCCTAATTTTCAATTTCGAAAGCATGTGACTTTCTAATTTCTTTATAAGGGTAATAGTCGAATAGATCATAAATACAGAAAGATAAACACGAGGGAGAGAAAGAGGCGGAGGCGTTTGGGCGTGAAGGCCTGGCACAGACCACTGCTGGTGAGGTGCCATTTCCCGCTTCTCTTCTCTCTCTCTCTCTCTCTCTCTCTCTCTCATATCTGGGATTTGGGTTGGGAAATGTCGACGAGGGTTTTATTGGTTTCTGAGGTAGGAGATGGATTGGGTGGATAGGAATCTGCGCTTGGGTTGTTAGATCTTCTGAAGGCTGGGATTGGGTTCGGCTGATATGGCTTTTTTTTTTAGAGGGATTTTTGGGCTCGGGACGAGGATGGATATAGCTAATAGGGATTTGGGCTGTAGTGGTGAGGGATTCGGTTTAGGTTTTTGAAAGTCGAGGGGGAATTTTGGGCTCTGGAATTGGGGGATTTGGCTTAGGGCCTTGGGTAATTTGGAGAAAATCGGGTCAATTTGGTGCTGGAAACTGTTGATTAGTGTTCGGATTTTGGGGATTTTTAGGAAACTAGGCTAGGGCATTTAAGTATTTGGAGTATTAGAGTTCTGGGATGGATTCGGTTGTTGGGGATTTGCGGATTTTCGGTTTTGGCGTTTCAATGAGGTCTGGGAATGGTTCGGAAGGCACGGATTGGGGCTCGGTTAGTGATTTTGGACTTGTAGAAATTCTGGGAAACTTAGGGTTTTGGTAATTTTGGGTTTGAGTGGTTGGATATAGGGCTATGGATCTGGTGATGGGCTGCATGGTCTGTGACTGTGCGACTGCGATTGCAGGTTTGGGGGCTGGGAAGATGGAACGGAAGGATGGGGGTGCATGTTTCTTATGTGTTATTTTCTTGTCTTTTTATTTGCAATTAGTAGGTTAATGACGTTCTTCATGGCCACAAATAGGTGTACTCCTACTAATAGGACAGGCAGCTTTAGCGGTTCAGTGAGCAGTCCAAAATCCTTGAATCAGGCTCCACTAATGCCCATTGAATCAGTCCTACCCCATGTCACTCCATCATTTATATCGACACGCCTGGGCAGTGGATCACATTTCACCTCAACCCTCCTCTGGGCTTCTCCAAAATCTTAGCTGACCAAAGAATAACAAAGAGAAGCATTCTCCAAAGGATTTGACCCTTTTCAAAAAAGGACCTGATCCCAAACCTAGATTAGTTTCTTGCAGAAATGCTGAATAATTACAATATTTACCACATCTAGACAAAAAGGACAATTCCAGATGGCTTGTAAACCTGCAATGGACAAGCTTGTGTTATTGTAATAACGACAGTGAGCTAAATTTAATCTTATTATGCTGCATTGAGATTTGGAGAATGTTATCTATAAATGAATGCTATTGAAGGAGATTTACACCTGAGAGATCTATTGTGGTTCATCTGCTTCTCTACAGATGGCACCCGTCTTGAGGATCAATTATTCCTTTTTTTTTTCCCCTTTTTTTCCATGTGCAAATTTGTGTGTAGGAATCCCCTTAAAATAGCTAATGTATTGCCTTATAGCTTACTTAACAATTGTGCATCTCATCAGGATCTCTTTATGATGCTTAATTGTCAGGATCACTTGGATTTCAAAAAAAAAAAAGTTTGATCTTCAGTTGGCTTCCTACTTAAGTGCTGCTAAATAAATATATTTCTCTTTAAAAAATTGTGTGGCCAGCTAGGATCATAATATCATCATCATGATTGTTGTCAATTTCATAAATGTCATCATAATTAAAATCATGCGTCATCTATTTGAGGTTGCCTTTGTGACTTTAACTTTTCTATTGAACTCCATGTTATCCTTTTCATACTTAATTATGAGCTAAGAATTAGCTTTTTTTTATAACTGTAAAAATTTCATTTATCCAAAGAAGAATATAACCTTTTCACTTTAGTCATTGTAAGAATTAGCAATGACCTTTTGGGTAGTAGATTAAATGAGCATTTAAAAAAAAATTCTCATCAGTCAATTTTTGGCCGTCCAAGTCAGCGATGAAATGGTCATTTAAAAAAAAGTCAGTGATGAAATGGACAGTTGAAACGAAGATCAGTTTAATTACAATTAATTGATGGGATGGATGGGATGGCCTATTTCTGGAAATATACAGATCACCTAACTGTGATGTGTCTTGTTAACAATCAAGTTCTCATTGACATGGGGTTGGCATAATTTCTTTTCCTTGTAAGATTTCATGACAGTTCTACTCTTTGCAGATTTCTGTCTTCACTCTTTTTAGCGCGCGATGTACAACGGCATTGGATTACAAACCCCGAGAGGGTCGGGTACAAATGGATACATTCAAACAAACAAGTTCTTTGTGAAGCCAAAGAGTCAAAAAGTTGAGACAAAGGAGTTTGAGGCTGGTCAGGGTACTGCTGGTGTCAAAAAGGCGAACAAGGAGATTCTTGAGCATGACCGGAAGAGGCAAATTCAGCTGAAGCTTGTCTTGCTAGAGGAGACATTAATTGACCAAGGATACACAGATGATGAGATTGCTACAAAACTTGCTGATGCTCGGAAGGCCTTGGAAGCAGAAGAAAATGCTGCAGGAAGTAGCACAAAGATTGAAAAAAGGTATTCATTCTTCCCATGTTGGTAGGATGCATTTACTATTAGTTTAGCCGCTGAAAATTATGTGCTTTTGCTTTTGTGTTCATTGAACTGTCCAAGTTAGATACACAGAATACATGACCAATAAAATTTTTTGATCCAGAAATTTGGGGTTAGGCAATTGTTCTCATCCTTGGAGGATGGCTGATTTAGTGGGGGAGGTGCAGGATATCCCCCATGAATTGAGTATTGAATTCAATTATGTGTTACGTGAGGCAAATGCATCAGCTGATAAACTTGCTAAAGAAGTGGTGTTTCATTCTTCTTTATCTTTGGATGGATAGATTGACTTTTGTTTTCCTTTCTGGTTAAATAAAATTTAACTTTATAAAAACAAATGGGGGTAAGGACTTAGCATAATGTAAAGCATCTAATTTTTGATCAAACATAATCCATGATTAGACCTTTCCACTTATGCAATAATAGACACGTGTCGGTTTGGCCCGCTAGGAAGCGTGCATATGAGTTATATATGTGGATGTCTCATATGTAATTATGCATATATGTTTGTTTTGATTAATAATGAAATTTTAATATAGTAGAAAAAAGTAAAGGTAATGGACAATGTTACTTGCACGAGAGAGTGTATGCTCAAAAAGTATCACCCTCCCCAACAGATTGAACAATACATCATCCAAAAAGATTATCTTCCCAAAAACTGATGTTTTTCCGTTAACACGAAAAAAATGTAACAACTCTATCTTATGAACATAAATTCTGTAGTCCACTTTTCACCACTTCATCATCCAATCCGTTTGCACTGTTATAATCATGTGAGAAGGAAGCCATATTGTCGACTTGTTTTCCATATTGCGTCTCCAGACTCTCCACCCTTATTCTTAGCCCACTTTGTTGAAATTACTTAGTTTTGACAACCTTGCCTATTATATCATGTCATCTTGGATTTTAAAAACCTCCATCTCATTTGATTCCTTCAAATCTTCAGTACTACAAGTGATCATGACTTACCCTCTCACTCCTTGACTACCCTGCAGCAGCCCCGGATCATCGATCGAAAGGTTAGACAATCTCCTAAGGGATTGCTTGAATCCAGAGATGGATTCAAGCACTAGGTCACACTAAAAATCATGGAACACACCATAATTGAAGAAAACTCAGGAAATCTTTATTAATTGGAAGAAGAATAAGCAGTTATAATGAGGGAGACAACTGTATATAGAATAGGATTGTTTCTTAGGAATCAAGACATTCTAAAATAAAATAAGAAACTATCTAATCATAATCAAACATGAAATATAAATAAAATTAAGAAACAAATTTACTAATTTATAAACTATCTTATTAAGGGATATGGATGTCTAATCTTGTGCAGATCTTCGATCATGTGGGGCCCGTCAAGGCTTGTGGGCCTGTGGTGACCTTGGGTCGGCCTGTATCAACCCCTCACTCTAACAAGTTGTGTTCTAGTGGGGCACAATTTATGTATCCATTCTAATGTTGAGAAAGTACTATCAATTAGAACATTGTTAAACTACAAGAATACACTATATTTAAGTGCCAAATAAGTATTCATGAGAAGAATAACCAAGGGAACACAATACGAAATGAGAAAAGTTAAGACTCAATGCCAGTATACTCTTGTTACAAGCAATATGGATTCTCCCCAACGCTTTAAGGCAACTATATTTATCATGCCCAACTTTTTTATGTGTATCTGGCATGAGATTTTGTTGCAAGCCTCTTCAAAGATGTCTGTGAGTTGCTCTTTAGTCTTTATGAATGGAGTACAAATGTACCCTTGTTGATCTTTTCATGAATTATATGCCAATATGTCTCCATATGTTCAATCCTTTCTTGATATACTGAACTAGAGGCATTGCTACCTATTTGTCACAAATCATAATACATTAGAATAGGAATCTTCAGAGGGAACGCAAGTAATTGATAAGACCTCTCCTATAGTGTTGTCTGTGGATCAGTACTCTTATCTCTGTTCTAGACCTTGCCACAACCGAGTGTTCTATTAAAAAATAATAAAAAAGAAAGTGCAATACCTCAATGTGTACCTAAGAGCTTGAGTCGTTCATGGCGCTGTTAAGCATAGTTGTCAAATCGTGAATCGTATTGCGAATCGTTCAAGAGGTTGAATCGAATTGAATCGTGAATCATACGATATTTTTTACTTTTCTTAATAGATAAGAAAAATCTAAAAAAATATTGAAAAAATAGTAAAGATTATAGAAGTTCACAATTTATCTATTTTTCATCAGTATCAACATCAATGCATGACAAATACTAGTTTCTTCATAGTTTTGAAAGTCAGAATGGTATCACAAATTGTTCATGCCCATTAATCAAATAGAATCCTTACACTTTTTGTGAATCTAAGTTTTTTTTCATTTTTCTAATAGAAATGAAAAATAGTTAAAAATTAAAAGAAAAAAAAAGCATTCATTCATATGAATATCCATCCATTTTTCCATTTATAGCAGTAAAAATACGATGAAAAATAACTGAATAAGTCTATCATACAATCATATCAAGAACATCATGACGTATATTAATAAATAATAAATGTATGTGTGAATAGTTAAATGAGTTTCAGTTGTCTATATATATTGTTGTCGTTAAATCAAAATATAAAAGTAAAAATAAAATTCAAACCATGAATTGTATACAATAAGATATCTTTTGAAGTTAAGAAAGTGTTCATGAAGAAAAAAAAAACCTAACAAGGTTTAAAAGAAAGATATAGACAAGCACCAAATGTATAGTCTAACGCTTTAATTAAATCTATGCTCTTTATTCATGTCTAAAACCTCCCCAAAGAGGCGAAAATTCTTTCAGTTAACAACTAAGTAAAACTTTGAAAAGTAAAAATGCTAAAAGAAAGAAAGAATTGAGAAGGAAAAAGGTATAAGATTGTTTGTGTTAACTTATTAGTTGTATCTATTCTTAGTCAGCTTGAATCCTAAGATTCACGTTAAAATGGAATTCATTGAAAGATATGAATCGTTTTCCTTACAATTCTGGATACGAATCGGGATTCGGGATACGAATCGTAGGATTCTAATAACTATGCTGGCAAGTACTAACAATATTTACTACTAGAGATAAACTAGGATGAGTAATGGTTAAATAAAAGAGCTTGTTTACATTCCCCTGATACATCCATGGATTCTTCAAAAGCTCACCATTAACCGTTCTTAATTTTCTTATTAAGTTCAAGTGGTGATGCAGGCCAAACCAAAGGTCCAGCCCATTGGGCCAGCCCAGGGGCCCAAAAGTCTTGTCAGAAGGCCCTTTGAAAAGAAATTTCCAGCCCACAGGCCCAATGGGCTGGCCCACCTTGGTTCTGGCTGCACCAAGTGGGCACCAAGTTTACCGTTAAATCTTCAAAAGGTCAAGAGCATGCTTCCACCAGGACAGATTCTATGTTGTTGTGGGGGAACCTTCAACTGCAAGGAAGTTCTTTAACAAACCTATGGCCTTTATTGTCATTGTGGGGGAACCTTCAACTGCAAGGAAGTTCTTTAACAAACCTATGGCCTTTATTGTCAAACACATTATTCAATTACAATTTGGTTATAATTTAGTAGCATTGTCATTCTAGGTCGAAATAATATCAATATACAGGCTGAGGCCTTTTTAAAAAACACTGACTTCTCTGAACAACATCTTGCAAACCAAAACTAATGGGTGCTCCACTGAATTTCTCAAGCCATATACCCTTGGTGATTGGCTTGACCTGTAGATTGCTTTCTTCAAGTCGCATTCTTTTTTGCCTCCCATTACGAACAAAGCCAGGGGAGGTTAACATATAAACTTCGTTACGATGATCACCTTGGAGAAAGGCGAGGTTAACATATGAATTTGGTGACGACAATCACCATCAAGAAATGCATTCTTCACATCAAGTTTGTGAAGATTAAAGGTGCCTTTCTTTTTCCCTGAAATGGATGAAGAGGCCAATTCAGATTAGCTGCAATGGAAATGATACACAAACTAAATTCAGTTCCCTGTGGGTGCATAGTTTCCGAGGAATCAATTTCTAGGTCTTCCAGTTTAAAAGTATCACTCTGTCCAGTAGTCCAACCTAAAAAAAGAAGAAAGAAAAAAACAGACAGCCTTCAAGCCTTGTACCAAATACCAAGTTTCACTGCCATCTGGATTATACATTCTACCCGTTCCAGAATTAGCATGTATATGGTATTTATAAAAAGACAAAGTAACATAGAATTCAAAACATCATTAGACTTAAATGGTAACTAGCAGCACAGGTAATTTCATTTATTGTAAATTAAAATTTCATACATTAAAAAAGTTATAAAAGTACCTATTTTCGTGATCCGAGAGCAGATGATTTAGAATGGCAATAGGAAAATTAGGATAGGAGGGCGTAAGAGGTGAGGTAGGGACGGTTTTTGCAAAAAAAAAAAAAGTAGAACTTAAAAAAATGGAGAGTGAAGGTGAGGAGTTTGATAAAATAAAAGAGATAAAAAGATTGTTGCAAGATATGGAGTAGTGGGGAGAGAATGTGGAAGTTTTGAAAAAGTTAGAAGATAACTTACAATCAAAATCATAATCAATAGTCAAAATTAAAACTAAAACCTTTTAGCTTAATATAGTATAATGGCAAACAAAATTTTATGACTTGAATGGTTGAGTTACTTTCATGATAATGCCAATTATCATGCTTTTCTTCTTTGTTCGCTTAAAACCACTGCTACTACCAGCACTTGTTAACGACCACCAGCAATGTGCTTCATCTAATAGATCTTGAAACACACAATAGGTAGATTGCAGTCCAGATTCGTGGTAATGTGTCTGATGACTATAAATTTATTTAGTTTACGATCGGAAGCGAACAACGCTGCACACAATGCGAGAGGCTGAATGCATCATTCTTTCCACTGATAAGTGTGAAGGTGCCATTATCTAATTTCACATGACCTAAATCAAGATTATGTCTGATAATATTTTTGGGCCAGATTGAATGACCTCGTGGCTGAATTCAGGTGAGGCATGCAGTACGGTTGAGGTGTTACGTGACTTGATATAAGAAGTAGATGAAGTAGTCAACGAAGAGGCTTTTTAAGAGTTAATTAGAGACATCTGCAATAGAAAAGTGTATCATATTTAACTCTTAAGATTTGAACTATATCATCTGTAGGCACCATTCAACAACAACAACAACAGCAACAACAACAATATCATATTATATCATCTATCAGGGGCATCCATTGAGGTAGCACAAGTAGAGGATGAAGCATCAACTGTTTGTTGACCACTAGCCTCTATAGAAGCAAAAATAGAACTACAAGGATGGCTTTGATGTAAATTCCAGCATGTATTGACCATGTTTTTCTCACCACAGTGAGCACAATATCTGTCACCACCATAATTGTGATCGTGCAGATAATCACCACAGCCATGTGCATGACCACCACCATGTCCATAATCACCACAACCACCTCCATCATTCCCACTATTGTCGTAGCAGTCCATTTTAAATTTATAATTTTAGGATTGAATGCTCTTTGAGCGGATAAACCATCTCAATATGTTTGCTCATTGAGGAGGAGAACAGTATTAATGTTAAGTGAAGAAGAAGAGTGTTAATGTTAAGTGATGGATGAGTGGATGATCCAAGAATTTGGGCCCAAATGGGTTCAAATGTATGCTTAAACCATCACAACTAGTGGGTTCTTTAATCTACCCCTTTTTTTTATGTTCTTCAACATCTCTAACTCAGTGGCACTACACATCATCCATAAATGACAGCTTTTGCTACATTCTCTGTGACGTAGTGGAGTACTCTGAAAATGATATATGCCACCTTGGCTGAGACTCCCAATATCTAATGCTGGGTAGACCCATGGTCCCCAGTCCCCATGGGTCAACCTGTCACTGGGCCCAGCCCATCCATCTCAACTAGTTCTTTTGGGCACAGCCCACCCTATCAATTAGATTTTCTATTTTATTTAGGTTTTTTATTATGTTTTTAGTTATTTTAGCCTGATGTTTTATCACGGCCATCAAATTATTTCGATGGTCCAAATTACTTTAAAGTATTTATTTTCCTATATAATGATGTAAAGTGTCCTTGGCTATGGAGTTAATGATGAGTGAAAATTTTTCAGAAGTGCTTTTGGGTTTTCTGAAGTTATCTTCTTCTTCGCCTAGGATTGGGAGTTTGGCGTGAGGCCAATTTCTTGGTGAAAGCTTGACCTAACCCCCTCCACGCTCCATCTTTAGAGGCACAGTCTCAAATCCTTGATCGAAGCTTTAGACCGATCTCTCAAGGGATTGATCGAATCCAAGATGGATTCCTGCCTTAAGGCACAATCACTGCCATGAAACTAACCATAATGAAGGGAAAACCAGAATTTTCATTAATCATAAGAGGCATAAGCAACTACAATTGAGTCTCCCCTATTTATAGAGCAGTAAACCTAATTCTTTAGCAACTATGACTTTCTAAATAAAATAGGAAGCTTCTTAATTCTAATTAAACAAGAAATAAAATTAGAAACAGGATAAAAATAAGAGTTGCCACAGTAACTCTCAGTCAATTGGGCCTGTGGATTGAACCCAAAGGATCGGGTTGACCCCTTGGCCAATGTGTGGGCCCAATTGCCTTCTTGGACTTTGTTTCCACTCATATAGGGGAGAAATGACCAAAATACCCTTTCACTAAATAGTACAATAATTAATTTTAAATTCAAAGAAATTGAAGATAAACCTAAGAAAATCAATTCAAATAACATAATTATGGATTTCTGTGTGCGGGTCCTTACATTCTGCTGATTTGGTCCTCCTCCAAATTATTGTCTCGAATTTTGTTCTTAAAAGGAGAAAGGGTAAAAATAAAAGAGTTCATTCGGCATCCCGGCATTCATCATACTCTAGCTAGTTGATCGGACTGAAAAGAATACCTTCCACCATCACTGGATCAGCCAAATTGCCCTCTTGATGTAAAGCAACCACTCTACCCTTAGCCTGCCCGATCTCTGAGCAGTCGGATCACACCTTGGTAGAGTTTGAGTTTCTTTCATTTATTATTTATTGCAGCTCTTATTAGTTGAGAACTGATGTTACGTAGTTGAGTATTATCCTTTTTTTAGGACTTTGTTTTAGTAACCCTTTTATAGTTAAAAATGACGATGAAAAACCTGAACTATGGTAATTAGCGAAAAGTATTTCCATTGCGTTATCAATAGCAAATTTGATCTAAATGTCACTTTGTTATTTTAAATGTTGTCACTTGATGTTATTGACTTGTTATTGACTCGATTCACAATCATGCTGTGCAGCTCGGACTTTTGGGTTCCAGGGTGTGACCGATGGATCTTCTCAAAGCCATATAGATTGAATACAAGTTGCAGCCCATAGACATCAACTAAAAATTTTTTACGTTTTCAAACTTGAACGATCTAAGTCACATAAACTACTCTACTGAAAAAGAATGTGTATAAATCTAGATAAATATGGGTGAAACAGGGCGTTTTTCTTCAAAATCCATCTCTACCTTGCCATACAGTGACTGTCATCCGCCATACAAATTGCAGACAGCAACCATGTCATGTGCCTTGGTTTGCTCTAGTTGCTCCAGTGCCACCAATTTTCAAATTCCTGTGTTCTCTTGTTTCCGTAGTTGGGTTACTTCTTTCTCCTCCTATCATTGAGACATGCCAATTCTCTAAAATTTTTGGATTGAACCATTTAAATTCATTCTAGTAACTGTCCAGTATGCTAATTACATTTTGGTAATTTGTCTACTCAGACAAATCTTCATAGCTCTTCTTGGGATTCAAAGCCTTATTATCCTGAAGTAAAGAAAAAAATTGCGTTTGGACTTTTGTGCCATTATCTGAAGACAACGGGTACATGTAATTTATTAGTTAAATTTCTGTTGAAAATCAATGCTACTCAATGCCACTTTCATTCCCTTCATTCTAAATAGGAATACAGCAGGCTAAGATTGGTCTCAATTTTTCCTTGACACAGATTTGTTTGTCTGATGATTTTTAGAATGTGGAAAGATGAGAATGAATTTTGTTTGTCCAACTCCCATTGGATGGAATAATGGAAAAGATTTGTGTGATTTCACTTTTTCATGGTGTTCAACTTGGCATAACTGGATTTCATTCAAGAGTTGTATATGATGGGCTTATTTTGATCAAAATTTTGCATTTGCTGTGATTAAAATCAGAGTGTATGGTTGTTTCATCCTAATATGAACTCAATGGTTAAATTCATCTTGTACATTGGGTTGGCCAACTTTGGAGAACATGAGTTTAGTAAAGTGAGCAGCATTTCATAAAGTATCTAATGCGTAACAGAATGGATTCGCGGGGCGGGTAAGGTAGAAGATGAAGATAGAGGGGAAAATTAGGCTCTCGCCAAACTTCGTTCTGGAGGAATTTGAGAATTGGGCTCTCATCAAACTTCAATTTTGGAGGCGTTAGGGATTTCGAAGAGAATTCGAAGAAACTTGGGGAAGATCCCACTACTTTTCATTAATTATCAGTTAAAGCCAAAGGGGCTTTATAGTGCTTACATAAACAAAAGACATAATCCTAAGAATAATATGAACCATCCAATTAAGTTGACGGTCAAGATTATAACATCTTATTAAAATATACTCAAAGCAAATAAAACCCTAAATAAACTAGGATAGGTGGGCTGGGCCCAAAGACGGGTGGATCCAATGGGGACCATGGGTCTGTTCTGCATCAATTCTACTTTTCTTGAAGAAAACTGGACCTCGACCTCGAGTTTTAATAGAAGTCCTCCAGGGTCAAATATCAAGCGTACAAATTTTCAATGTGCTTCTTGATCTTCAATTGCTTGGCATGCTTTGGAAGCTGTAATTAATCTTTTTATCCAAATAGAAAGGGACTGGAGGCATGGCTTCTACTGATGTTTTACTTCAACATCGATGTGAGATTTGATTGTTAGATGCGGCAATTGTTGGCGTTGAAGCAATAGATCACAATCTTCTATTGTCAACAAGCTAGCCCTGAAGATGAAATTAATGTGAGGGAAATCAATGAGTTGCTCAACATTTTCAACACTAGCATTTTCAACCTTCAAAACAACAATTTGCTCTGTTGATGATGTATTTTGCTCTTCAAGAAGTGGAATTATGATCAAATACAGGAGATGATTAAATGCTTTGTTGTTTTCTTCACTGTATATTTCTTCTTGTTCCACCTGCACTAAATTGATGGTGGAATCATTTGTTTTCTGCTTTTGTTCCTCTAGATCAACTTTGACATCCTTTACAATAGGTTCAACAACATGAGCTTCAGTGGTTTGTGGAGATTTTTCTCTTTGCTTTTTTGCTATTTGAAGACGATAGCAATTTATTAAACGTTCGACGGGGATCGCTTCTTGAAATGCTTCATATATGGTCATGTAGGCTCTCATATTTTTTCGTATGCTTGGTTTCAAACCTCCAACAAATATAGTGCCATATTGTCAATCACTTTCATCTAGTCTACATAATACGCATAGCCTTTCAAATTCAGCATCGTAATCAATTGATAGCTTGCCTTGTCTCAAATATAGAAATTGGTCAAAGTAAGTTTTATTATCAACATACCATTGTCCATACTTAAGTGAATATGTCACTCCAAGCACAGCACGATGCAATTGCATTGATAGCTCCTCTTCCGATTCCATATGGAAGACTTATAAAATATCGCATTTTTTTTTAATCAATCAATTTGACCCATTGTGTAGATCTCTTCGAAACAAATGCACAAGATCAAATGGATCAGAAATTGGCGTCCGAATGGAGGAGATCTTGCGATATGAATATGAATGGCTGAAATTGAATTGATGATGGGGCCTTGATTGATGAGATCTGCCTCAATACCTACACCATAGTGTAGATCGTGTCAGCATGAGCGCGCAGGATCAAACAGATCTGTAATTGGAGTCTAGATGGCCTTGATATTGTAAAAATAGGATTCTGCCATTGATCTTTGTCAAACAATCTCTTCGATTGTGCTGATGTCACTACTGATTACAGCGTCTGCTGCTGGCTTTTGGGCTTCCTTGTAGAACTAGTTAACTTGACCCGTGACTTGGTCTGAATTGAGCTGGTCACCAGACCAGGCTGGGCTTCTCTTGGATCGGGTTGAACCAACTTGAGTGGAAAAGCAGGCCCACCTTTTTAGTTTTCTCTCTCTCGAACTTGGAGCTTGAAAGAAAAGAAGATAGCTTTCGAACCCTTTACTACTACTTTGTGGAGGTGACAATGAGGGCAAAGGGATGGCATGCAAACTCAACAAGGCAGCAATGACTCGATGAGATTGATGGTCGTCGTTGCTGTTGAGGATGTGCAACGGCGATGCCGAGCGACGACGGCAAGCGGGCTATGCGACGAAGAAAGTAGTGGATGCTGGGGGCATTGATGGCTGACAACAACACACAATATTTAGTGATGCTCTGCGATGGGCTTTTGGCGATTTGTGGGACACCAAGTATGCTTCTTCTCCTTTCTTTCTTGATCTCCCCTCTATTCTACTCTTCTTCTTCTTTTATTCTTTATTTTTTACTTTTTTTTATCCTTCTGTTCTTCCTCTCGGCTAATGTAAGAGGTGGTTGGGAGAGTGGGGATGGGTTTTGGATGGCTTGGGGTGAAAGGTTGTGGGTTTATGATGTGGAGGTGGATCTCTAGGCTCTTGGGGTTTGATCGTTTGTGGTACTAGGGTTGCAGGGATTTCAGCAATGATAGGTTTGCGAGACCTTGGAAAACACTGGGAGGGGTGGGCTATCAGCTTTTTTTTTTTTTTTTTTTTTTCACTGGGATGGGTATGGGGTTGGGTGTTGTGGGTTTTCGGCAGGCTGGAATTGGCTTTGGATGAATCGGGAATGGGATTTTGGGTGGTCACAGGGATTAGGGTTGCTCGGGGGTGGGGTATTGGGGTTTTTTTTTGCCTATGGTGATGATTGACAGTCATTGAATGGGGTTAGGCTAGAGTTGTTGGAATTTCAAATTCAGGTTGGGTGTCGATCATCGGGACCAATGGAATACCTAACCTGAGATTGTCATTGGTGATGGTGAGGCAGTGACAATGGGTTGCTGAATCTCAAATTCGGGATGGATTGCTCTTCGTCTTTGATAGCAAATCAGGTGGAATGGAATGAATTTGTGGGGCAGGAAAGGGAGAAGATGAAGATAGAGGAGAAAATTGGGCTCTTATCGAACTTTGTTTTAAAGGCGTTAGAGAATTGGGCTCTCATCAAACTCTAATCCAGGAGGCGTTAGGGTTTTCGAGGAGAACTCGAAGAAACTTGGGGAAGGTCTCACAACATTTTATTAATCATCAATCATTCATTAAGCCAAAGAGGCTTTACAGTGCTTACATAAATAAAAGACATAACCCTAAGACTAATATGAGCCATCCAATCAAGTTGACGGTCAAAATTATAACATCTTATTAAAATAACTCAAAGCAAATAAAACCCTAAATAAACTAGGATAGGTGGGATGGGCCCAAAGACAGGTAGATCCACGGGGTACCATGGGTCTGTCCTGCATCAGTATCTCTTTTGAAGGCATTTGTATACTGTGCCACTTTATTTTTTAATAACTCTACAGTAGGCTATCATGGTTGTGTTTGTGTATCATAAAGTATCTCTTTGAAGGCATATGTATATTTAGTGTCAGGGTTTTCATTTTTTAATAACTCTACATTAGGATATTGTGATTTTGTTTGTGTGACTTGGCACCTTTTTTTTTTATTGGTTTTCTTATTCATTAGAATTATACAATTTTTGTATTTTTAAAGGTCATCACCTAGTGTGGTCTCCCAAAAGCAAGTCCTGGGAGAGTCCAAACTGTGGAGCCAACCTAACCTTTGGTAATTTTTTAACAAAGTGGCTACTTGCAGGTCTCGGACCTGCGTTATCACACATGGCACCCGAGACTTTTACCATTGCACTTGAGATTTTCAAATGTCTAAATTCATTTTATAAATCTTTAGAAGCTAGTATTCATGACTCTTAAATCATTGTTGTCAACCTTCTTGTTGAAAACCCAATTGTTTTTGATGCAGTATTGACCTCTATGGCCACATGTGTAGGGCCCAAGTAGATTTAGGCTTTTTATTTAGTAATTATTTCATTAGATTTTTATTTTATTCAATGGATTGTAATTAGGATTCAGTTTCCTATATTATTTAGTTTCCTAGTTTGATTAGGTATCTTAGGTTCTAAGTTATCTTTCTTATTTACATGGCATTGTACACATAGAATATTTAGAGTTATTAATTAATTGATTGGGTTATCCTTTTTTGAGGTGCATCCTCATTTATGATCTCGTTTGAGATCTTTGAAGTGTCTTTAGACACGTGCTTCGGCACTTCTTGCAAGCCCTAACCCTAGGGCTTGAATCAATTTTGCCTTCAACGATCAAGAAATGACCTTGGTATCCTTAATTGTTGGTTACAATTAGGGAATAAAATGGGTGGGTGATAGGAAATAAAGAGATGTGGGGAGTATCATTTGCGAATATCATGAATT
The DNA here is from genome assembly GCA_037013555.1 of Sextonia rubra. NCBI lineage: Eukaryota > Viridiplantae > Streptophyta > Magnoliopsida > Laurales > Lauraceae > Sextonia > Sextonia rubra. The sequence continues at coordinate 77,247,337 of JASUAD010000001.1, forward strand.
GTTGGGTGCCAGTTTTGCTTGGGGCGTCACTCCTTTCAGCTTTATCATAAGTTGCTTCCTCGCATTTTTAGAACTTCATTATTGATGGCTCTTCCATGGAGGAGGCATGCCTCTGCCATCTTCGCTACTTTGGTTCTGGACTAGTCAATCAGCATGATGGGCTATTGCTTACTCATACTTCACACTTAGCATATTCATTTTCCAAAAAAAAAAAAAAAAAGATCTCGGATGTCTCCGAAGAGAGATTCAAAAAAAATATGTTACTGCTTCCTAGGAACAATTATTGATGGGTGACCGTTACATAGTCCAAGCTTGGCCAGGATCAGGTTTGACATGTGAGTTTATTCTATTTCTAATGGATTGCTGTATTTGGGTTTTCCACTTCTTACATAATTTATCCTATCGCTATAATGAGTTTCTAATATGCTGGCATCATTTTTGCATTTGAAGAGAAGCATATGTGATTGTGGATAACTTAGCTAAGCTAACAATGAAAGCAATAGAAGCATCATTACTTTGTGTGAATTACATTATTACTGTCGTGTTTATATGTGTGCCTTTTTTAAATTTTCTTTAAGCAATGAAATGTGTGGCACTTGCCATGTAATAATTGCTTGCATATTTGTTTCAGGTTTTTGGGGTTTTTGGGGTATGTTAACATTATTTGGTTGTGTTCGGATGGGAGTTAAATGGTGTATGGAAACCAATGGAACATTGCTCTGATCCTTTTTGCCTATAGTAGTAAAACAAGATTCTTTTGCGCATTTCCAAAGAATTTTGAAATATGCAGCTGATGGTTCAATTTCTCTAGTTTTTTCCATGCTATTTATGTTCTAAGCATCTCACAAATATTTTGAATGGTTTGGTCAGGGCTTCTGATACACATACCCACCAAATTGCTGCTAGAAAGGAGAGGCAGTTGGAGACTTTGAGAGCTGCTCTTGGTATAGCAAGAGATGATGAAACCCTTGAGAAGGAACCTAAAGACCAAAAGCAGGATGACACAGTAGACTTTGGAACTGAACATAGTGATGATGAGGAAGGAGAAATTCAGAAAACTGTTGCAATTCCTGGGGAACAGGTTAAAAATGAACATCAAGGTGCTGATCAAGACTGTGAGAAGAGCAGTAGAGAAGAAAGGATGAAGAGGGTCTTGAAAACCGAAAAAGAGGATATGAAAGAAGTAAAGAGGCGGGAAAAAAGGGACGATGGAAGGAAAGATGAAAATGATGGCCTGAAGCCTCAGAATAGCAGAAAGAGAAGGTATGATGATGATGATGCTGATGATTCTGATACTGATAGCGGCAATTATCATATGAAAATGGCTAAAGAAAAATATGGGAAAGACACCAAGAGGCATGATTCTGAAGATTCTGATATTAGTGCAAGCAAGAAGAGCAGAAAACATTTTGTGAAGTACAAGAGAAGTAAGAAGAATGAAAGTGATTCTTCTGATTCTGGCAGTGATGGCCCAGAACTCAAGGAATGGGGAAAGTATGCAAAAACTAGTCATAGGCATGATTCAGAGGATACTAATTCAGATAAAGAAACCCTCAGCAAGGGCCAAGTGGAAAAGCATCGGAACAAAAGAAGGCATGATTCTGAGGATGAATCAAATTCAGACAATGGGATGAAAAACAGAAAAAAGCAAGTGGTGAAACATGGGAAACAGTCAAGAAGACATGATAGTGACAATTCTGATACTGATGGCGGCATGAATGAGCGAAGTGGCAGAAAATACAGTGCAAATAATGAACGGAGTCCTGATAGAACTAGGAAAAGTGCGAAAGCCAAGATGGAGATCGGTAGGGGTGGAAAAAGGCGGCATGATACTGAAGAGGATGATTCAAGTACTGACAGTGGGAGGAAGAATACCAAGAAAAGCATGCCAAAACGTCTGAAAACTAGGAGGGAGCAAGAAGTATCAACTGATGACACTGTAAGTAGCACAGATGCTTCTGTTTACAGCAGTGATTCTGATTCCAGCAGCAGCAGTGATTCTGACTCTGGCACCATCAGTGATTACAGTCATGAGAAAAGTGTTGGGAAAGTAGTTGCCAATGAAAAAATGAGAAGTGATAAAGGCGACAATGAAAATTACAGAGGCGCAAAGAACCAACATGGTTTGACTGCAGGAAGAGAAGATAGAAGGAAGGACGACGTTCGATATGATGATGGTAATAGGGGGAACCAGAAAAGAAACCACGCTGATTCACGGAGAGATTTCAGGGATGAAGTTTTTGGAAATCAAGAAACAAAAGGAAAGGGTAAGCTTGATGATGGTGACCGCAAAGATCTACGAGAGTCAAGATCAAGGGACAGTGATATGGGGGAGAGAGAGAGGAGGCTTAGAGAGAACAGAAATGCGATCCATCCAAGTAGCAGAGACTATAGAAACAGGGATGATAGAAGGAATGATGAGTATTTAAGCTCTAAAAAATCAGGGGAAAAACTGTCCACTCAGTCCAGGTATGATGATGACATAGGAGGCAGAAGCCATGGAACTGAGATGGAGAGGGATTCTAAGAGGAGCAGACGTGATGATTCATATTCGAGGCAGAGCAGACTAGAGTTTCACCGAAGCGATGCAGATAGATTCAGGAGGAGGGCCTGATAATGATGGGTGTTTTATCTGTGACTAGTCTTTAGACATGGTGAGTTTAACAACTAGAGTTGGATTTGACTTTTCTTAATTTCTTTCTGAAGTAATTTATTTAATTATTATTATTGTATTGTCAATGAAATAAATGTTTGCTTATAGGAAAAACTGAATAAATTTTCAGGGCTGGCCGGGCATCCAAGCCCACCGGGATTCACCTTTTCTGAGCCATCCACTTTTGATAGTTAGCATTTATTCAAATTTGACACTCGGCGTTGTGTAGATCCTTCAACTGTATTTAAATTTGACACACGGAGTCTTATGGGTCCTTCAATTGACGGTGCATGCAAATTTTGGTGCTGGAGACTTTCTAATGGCTCAGATTTGGACTTCATTGAAGCCCTTAAAAAAATTGCACACGTGATTGGGTATTACCATTTTCTGCACATAGGCTGATCAAAGGGATAGAAACCCCAGCCCTACGTTGATTGTCCTGTTGAAAGGTGGGGCCCCAAAAATCAGACTGCTTCAAGCTCGAGAAACTGTTTCTCTTTTATTATTAGGGCCTGTTAGTGTGCATTAAGATACATAGCAATTGAATATGTATAATTCATAGTAGTACTTAAAAAAAAATTAAGATCAAAGGTGCATTTTAAAAAATAAGCATCAAATAACCCTTCCTTCTAGAAAAATAGAATCCAAAGAAGATGGGAAATGAACCACCAACCATCACCTTAGTAGTTCATTTCCTATCTTTTGTAATTCTATTTTCCTAAAAAGAATGGTTATTTGATGCTCATTTTTAAAAATCACATTTGATCATCATTTTTAACTACTGATGGTATGATAGATATATATATATATATATTCAATTTTTAAGTATTATAATGCAAACAAACAAGCCCTCAATGTCATTTTCACCGATAGGAAGGTATGGGTAAAATAGAGGGGAATTTGCTCACATTGCACTTATGTGCTTCTTGATCGAAATGTACCTTGTCTTCATGTACCACAGAAATAAATAGGCATGGCAGGGGAAGATATAGAGGGAAATGAATGAAGTGTGGAAATAATGCCGTCCAGATGTCCTTTTTCTTTGTTTTTTTTCTTTTCCTTTTTTTTAATGGAAAAAATAATGTACATTTTTAAATTAATGTGACCATGTGAAGGTTTCAATTAGCCTCCCGTTTTCAAGATGCACAAACTATGCAATTCTCTTGGGAGCTACTCATCTTTGTTTAGTTCCCTTGCATCTAACATTTTAAATTTGCTATCTCAGCCTGATCTTTTTTTTTTAATAGGATATCTCAGCCTAATCTAATATATAGAGTTATCATTTTTTATTTATCCTATTTCTTCAGATATTTATTTCGCAACTAATTCTTGTTATTTCATTGGTCAGTCATTTGCAGAAGCCAGGGTGATGCAGCATTGGAAGTTGCTTTTATTTTAGCATTTCGTTGTCATGGAGTCGAATGAGTTATTTGATGTTATGTGGTATGTTTGTACTTCTCTGTTTTCAGTCTGACTGTGCCTAGGTTTTCTAATTTCCTTGAAAATTTTCATGCAATGTGAATGGCATCGATAGCCTGACCAATGTATCACTATTTTGAACTCCTTTAAATAATGCCATTGTGTGTGACCAACATTGATGTTCAAATTTAGCCGTCTTCGTGGGACTCCCATGAATTCTCAAAATCTGCAGGGCAATTGGCAGGCACCTCCCTTGACTTCAAATGCTTCCCATGTTGACAGGCAATTTAATTTCAAGTGTGGTTAGCTTCCTCTTGGAGCTTTCTTGACTTCAAATGCTTCCCATGTTCCTTCTAGTTCAATCGAGTTGTGATTGTGGTTTGGTGGGAGTCGTTTAGCTAAATGGCAATTCGCAAGGGAATGGTTTGATTGAATGGGTTGGATTTATGAAGGGTGTGTGAGGCTGTCAATCCAGCCCTTTTGATGAGGGGGCAAAGCCTGGCTCAGCTTTTAAAAGCCCACAAAGTGAGGGCTTTTATTTTTTCAGAATACCCGAGGGCCATGGGTAAGGTAGGGTCCTACTTTGAAAAGCTTGGCAACCTTAAGGGTGGTGCTAGGGCTTGACTTATCCACCAAGGGGGCCTGGCCCGACTCTTTATCTATTAATATATAAAATAAATAATGTGTAATATAAGAATTTTAAAAAAATTATAAAGATGTCTAATTAGCAATTAATGACAGACTTTATATTTGGTAAAACAGTAATAGCCAAATCTTAATTAAAATCTTTTGATGGATGTCCACATAGATCACTATATTGCTACATATGTTTGATTCCAATAATGGACATTCTTCGGTGAAAAGAAAATTGCAGTTGTCATTGATTAGATCGAATTTTATTACTGTAGTTTGAAGGTTTAGTTGTATGGCTATCAATATCATCAAGTGGGATTGAACTTCAATCACTAGTCACTGGTTCAGGCTAATTTTGTTTATCTTCTTACTTTCATAATTGTTATTTCATTTAAGTGGACCCTACATTTGGAGTTAAATTTTGTGATAAATTCATGGTCACGTGTATCAAATAATCTTGATTATTCATATGCCTTAGGTTGTTAAAGTCTAATTGCTTTATAATTAGATCCAGTGGTGATGGTTCGAAGAAGTAGAAGTTTCTCTTAATGCGAACATACTAAATGATTTATTTGGAAAATGTAGAATTTCTATTTGAAATAAGTCTAATTGAATTCGATGTGACTCATCAAATAGGCTTTGATAATCCATATGATGGCTTTATGAAATAAAATGTAGTACACAAACTAATAAAAAAATAAAGTTATAACTATTAGCACTTCAACTATGGGGATCTTACTAAACTAACGATAAACAAAATCGGACACTACTTAAATGGTGTCTTCCATGCCCTGATTTCATGTTATAATGGATTAGATAATATTTTTATATGAGGATAATGTAATTTATTTCGTGCGTTATTTTAAAAGTGTTGCAAAAGATTGATTTTTGTATTGCACTGGTCCTTAGCTTGAATAAAGGATTGTCAGCATTGTGTGTTGTAAAAAATTTATATTATATAATAATATTTTTTTGGTAACCCAGAGTGAGAGTACATGCTCCGTTTTCTGAGGCACAGAGTTCTTAGCTAGATAAAGTACCATTTGTTTGTTATTATATATAATGATATTTAGGAAAAAAATATTTCTTTCGGCTTTGGGCTAGCTTTGGCCCTTGAGGGTACGGTGGAGGCTTTGTTATAGGAGACCTATCCATGGTTTTGAGGGCTTTGGCATGAAATCTCAAACTTAAGATAACCTAAATTAGGCTTAATTTTTTGGGAGCTTCAGCTGAAGGTTCATAGATATGTTTCTAAAATATTATAGGTCCAGTGAAATATTTATTGTTACGTTAGGTCCCTGAGTTAAAAAAGCAAGAGTATTTTTAGAAAAATGATCCTCATAATTATTAAAGTTTGAACTTTTGAAATTCAATGTTTCAAAGCGACGTCAGTTTCATTTTTCTACAACTCGAGTTTATAGACGATGAAAATCTCATCGCATCCAGTAGACTTTCTTCCATCAAATCACAAAATCGAGCAACTTAGAGTACAAATCTGAAAATCCTCTCCATTGTCCTGTCTAAGGATTGCACTATCAAATAAGGAAAATATTACTCAAATCTGAGAATGATTTTCACTATTAATGTATCAAAATAGATCAAATTGATCTATTTGTAACTCGGATCAACTTGGGTTTTTTACAATTGTTTATGTTGCTTGAGTAGAAAATTATACCAAGCCTATAAAATGATTATCCTTGTGGTTGATATTTCATGTGTTTCACGCAAGATTATAATAATAAATAGATGAAATCTCTATTAAGATTATTGGTATTTGATATGTTGCATTAAATAGTATTATACTAAATGGATAAAATCGTTTTTAAATTTCATTATATTAAACAAAAGAAATTTATTTTCAAACTATATGCTTAAAAAAAGTAATTTTATAATCTTCCAATGTTCATTTAGTTAGAAAAAGATATATGCTTTCATTTGTAATTCACATAATTAAATTTAACTCATAAACTTAACATTTATTCATATGCATCATGAAATACCAAACAAATAGATTCGTTTGTTGTAATAGATAAAATTGTGGATTTTACAGTTTTACAGTTCTATCACATAAACAAATGGATTTCTCAAGCTCAAGTAATTTATAGTATTTTACAATTGCATTTGTTAGTATAATTGATATTTCATTTGTTTCACGCAAGAGTATTATAGCAAACAGATGAAATCTTTGTTAAGACCATTGGTATTTTATATGTTGCATTAAATAATATTATATCAAAGACTATTGGTATTTTATATATTGCATTATATAGTATCGTATCAAATGGATGAAATTGTTTTTAAATTTTATTATACTAAATAGATGAAATCTATTTTCAAACCATATGCTTAAAAAAAGTGAATTTGTGATCTTTCCACATCCATTTGACTAGAAAAAATGTCTGCTTTTGTTTATAACTCAAACAATTAAGTTCAATTCATGAACTTAACATTATTCATGTATATCATGAAATAACAAGCAAATGGATTCGTCTATTGTAATAGATAAAATTGTGGATTTTACAATTTTATCACAATAACAAATGAATTCCTCAAGCTTATGTGGTTTATGGTGTTTTACAATTATATCTATTAGTTGTTTTACATTTCTTTATGTTTCTTTCGAATTTGATTTGTTTGCTTATGTTGTGTTCCAATTATTTTTGTTAATTATTTTTTCTTTCTTTATATTTCTTTTAATTTTATCTTTTTGTTGCTGTGTTTTTCAATTCTATATATTTACTGCTATTTCTTTCAATTCTATCTGTTTGTTACCGTGTTTTTTAATTCTATTTGTTTGCTACTGTATTTTTTAATTCTATTTGTTTGCTGTTGTTTCTTTCAATTCTATCTATTTGCTGCTGTGTTTTTCAAATCTATATGTTTGCTGCTGTGTTTTTCAAATCTATCTGTTTGTTGCTATGTTTTTCAATTTTATCTGTTTGCTACTGCATTTTTCAATTCTATCTGTTTGCTGCTGTTTCTTTCAATTCTATTTGTTTGCCGCTATATTTTTCAATTCTATCTGTTTGGTATTGTTTCTTTCAATTCTATCTGTTTGCTGCTGTATATTTTAGTTTTATTTATTTGTTGCTGTGTTTTTTAATTCTATCTGTTTGCTACTGTATTTTTTAAGATGAAATCTGTAACGCTTAACAGTCAGTTTGTTTTAAATATCAAACAGATAAAATCCATGTCTGAAATTCTATCTGTCTTAACAAACAACAATAAGTTGAAAATAAAATAAAGATCAAACTTAAAAAATAAGTACATATCTACATAATCTACATATATAACATATATTTAAACAGATAGAATTACAAACAACTGAAAACTATTTGAGATGTTTAATTTTATCTGTTTCAATTATGTTTGAAAGTAGAATGCATCTCATTACATAAAGCAAACAATGCTTGAAAGTCTATCTACATTAACAATGTATGATATGTTGAAAATAAAATAGAGATCATCCATTCAAACAAGTACAATTACAAACATCTAAAACAGATGAAATCCATTTTTTAATGTGAAACAACTTCATTTGTTTCCAAAATTGCAAACAAATCTATATTATATAAAAAAAACAAATAGATGAAATTTAATATGGGTAGTGAAATAACTTTCATTTGTTTCAAAACTCATGATTCAATTTGTTTGCTATAAACTCAAAAAACAGATATTATCTTAGACATCAGATCCATGATCTAAGTCTAATTATTGTTACAAACAAACTGAAACATGAATGAACAAAATCAAAATGCTTTTACAAGCAGATAAGATATTCGAGAATATATATTATGAAATACATCAGATCAATGATCAAAATCAAATTTGCATCGTCATCCACTATAAACAACAAATAAATTTGTAGTCTGTTATAATCGTGAAACTAGATCTGATTGTCATTTCATGAAGCAAAATCAAACTACAACTATAGACTGGTAAGATTTCCATGATCAAAACCAAATCTGCAACATCATGAACCAAAAAAAAAAAAAATCAAAAAACAAAAAACAAAAAACAATGAGAAAAAATCAATAAAAAAAAACTCCATCAAGTAACAAACAAATGAATCAGGAATATATATTATAAAGAAACAAAAGAAACTATATAAACAAGAAGAATATAAAAGAAGCAAATAAAAAAGACATGGAAGAAAGAAGAAAGAAGAAAAAAGAGAAAAGAAGAAAGAGAGAGAAGAAGAACATACATGCTGCTCTAAAAAATATGCAACAAGATCGGACGATTCCAATTTGAGATTGAAATGAAAACGTGATTGTAGCACCTAAATCGCAGGAATAATGTAACAAACCACTTTTAAGGGCATTTTTGGTATTAAATATCCTTAACAGAAATAAAGGACCTCCACTCAAAGAAAATATCAAAATGAGGGACCTAGTGATTTAGCGCAAATTAACATGCATTTAACATAGTAAGAATATGAGGAAAAGGGACCGGCCTTTAAATATCCCTAATTTTTTAAATTTGAGCTGGAACATGTTATTTAGAATGAATTAAACCCTCTATATAACCTCAAAAGGGGGTTCTACGCTGAATGTGCATGGTTCATGAGAAATTAGAAAGCTAATTTTATTGTGTTAGCTTGTTTTTGAGTGATTCATGTCTGCTAAAAAATCCGATTGGGGCACATTTGTGTAACATTAGAATTTCGCATTTTTATGATTTTCATCTTCAGTGTTGTGAAAAAGCGGTTTCTACTTAATCTCACTCTCCTGCTAGGAACGGTGTTCATGGACTCAACAGAAAATGTTTCAAAATTTTACGTTTTTCTACGTGGAAGAGCATCGCCAAATTGCAACAAAGTGTTGTCAAACAAAACTTGAAGCCATTCTACGAGAAAAAATTGTGGACATTAGACAAATTTTCCATGCAAAGTATTAGATGGATTGAACTTTTGTACCCCTACTATCACATATATGGAAAACAATAGATTGCATCCACCACCAGGGGCGGAACTAGGAATTTTTTACAAGGGGGCCAAAGTAAAAATAAAAGAAATTTTGAAATTTTGAAAATTTTAATAATAATATACATAATAAAAATTACTGAAGTTGTGGTTCATTAGATAAAGTATCTGAATCGGAAGGTGATATCATATTATTTTCTGAATTTTGAAAATTTTTTCTCTTACAAAATGCATCAATGGTTGATGATTTAAGCATAGTCAAAACCTCTATAAAAGATAGCAAAAAATTTAAAAAATAAAAATAAAAATTTCTGTAAAATTGCTAATGCAAAATGAAAAAAATAATAATAAATGAAAAATAAGTAGCATTCAACTCGAGCAGTACTCAAAAGTTATTATTGTGGAATATAATTTTAGAAAAACTAAGTATGCTCCTTAACATATATATATATATATGAGGAGTCTTCATGTGCACATGTCCCTCACCATTTTGGTGAGGGACACTTCCTTTATATATATCAACCACTTTTCGTTATCTATGGTGGATATAGCTCCAATTGGTTTAAAATTTCTCATAATAGTAAAACATAACTAAAAAGTGATTTCGAGCAGGTAAATTTCAATAAGAAGCCCCATTTCTTAGAAATACATAGTGAAGCATGTATGATTAGTAAAATAGAAATTGTAAATGTATAAAGCAAAAAAAAAAAACCATTCTTAAAGTGGGTTCTTGGTTTTTTCCTTTTTTTTTATACCCACTTTTATATAAAACTAAAAGACAATCAATGATTATGACCTATATTTGAAATCCAAATCATTTATAAGCATGGTTCCATGGCCTTTTGTGTCCTGAGAAGAATTTTCTCTAATCAGATTTAATATGATATTCATAATCAAAATTAAACATTTAAAAATTAAAAAATTTTCTCTATCTAAGTTGGATGTATTTTCAATCAGTTTAAAATTTTTTTTGAACCAGTAGAATATAAATAGAAAGTGATTTTGAATGGGTTAGATTTCAAGGATGAGGCTCAAGCTAAAAAGAAAAAAATGATGCATAGAAAATTAGTACATTTAAAATTATAAACACATAAAGTAAAGGAAAGGTTTCTTTCTTCAACCCTTCCTCTCCCTATGATGAAGTAAGAACAACTTTAAACCCTTTCATTGCCTCTAAGCCTCAACAGTCCAAACGCCCCGCTTCTCTCTAATCAAACTATCACAGTCTCAAATCAAGGTATGTGGTGGCGATGATGACTCCAGATTTGGGTAAATGTTTTCTAATCTATCCCTAATCCTTTTTTTAATTTCATTTTCTTTCTTCTTTTCTTCTTTCATTTGATTTTTGTCCTTAAAATCAGCTATTATTTGGTTTCATTTTTTTGGAAACTCAAATTATATTTCTAATATTTAATTTCATAATTTTGGAGGGGCCATCTTATAAGAATTTCCATTAAAAGGAGGGGCAAAATGATAAATTTAAAAGGAAACTCCACAATAGTAGTGTTGTGTTGGGGGGGGTGGGGGTTTGTGCGCCGGCATGGCCCCTAGTTCCGCTCATGTCCACCACATTGAAAAAACAAGGGAGTTTTACAAAAAATAGCCTTAAACCCAAATTAAATGAATTTATTAACAAATACATAAAAATCTCTGATTGGGGGCTTGTACACAATGAATTCCTGCATAGATAAAATAAATGCAGTAAAATTCATTGGATACAAAATTCCTTCGATTAAATGGGAGGTTTTATATTTAATTTGGTGCAGGTACATTATACTTTTGATCGTGAAAATTTCATTGATCGTTAATTACATCCCTGACGGAAAATCTCTGAGCATAAGGAAATATAATTCAATAAAATTTTTAAAGAAAATACAAAAAAATTTAAAGGAAAATTCTTCTGCTCCTCGCCTTTGTCGTCGAAAGCTTTCCTTTTATGTTCATGTGGATCTTCATGAGTATTTATCACTCTAGGTTGAAAGAATGAAATTGATGAAGATATTTTTTTATTAGTGGGCCACAATACATGAGTATTAGATAAGGCCTCATTGCTAAATGGGTTGAATTTCATGGGCCGACCCATACTCTTAGGTCAATAAGTAGGCTTTGACCTGGTCTTCTCCAAGATTTCAAATTTGAAAATGGTAGTTTTTGCCAGCTCCCTTGGAAAAAGGAGCAGACTTTAGATGCTCTTTATCGTCTTGTGGCTAACCTTTTTGTTCGCTTCATCCAATAGTATTCTAATTTGATTATAAAGAAAACACAAAAGGATAAGAGAGCAAAGGGAAGGGGAGTCATTCTGATTTGATCACTGAGGCAACACAAAGAACATAGGAAAGGAAACAGTACAGCAGATAAGAGGTGTGCTGCATTTGATCTCTATCCTTTTTTTTTAAGTTAATTTTGAATTATACAGCATAATGTGTTGTCTCAAAGTGCATGTGACATTGGTTTCGTTGTGGCCCACCTTCGTTGTCATTTATTTGAATGGACATCATCCAACGATTATCATGCTATTTTTTTAATTTTTTTTCTTTTTTTTTTTTTGAGCAATGTTAGCAGTGGGCCAACACTCGGACTTGATGTACTATATGTTCACCTTCATGTATAGTAATCCTATGAATTATTAAAGGACTGTCGTCATTGAACACCAAGTTCTGCTCTTCAAGAATTTTCAAATTTATTGGGCTTGATATCAATGGTGCCCATTTTCTTGATAGATATGGCTTGATGTAGCAGTAGGTGAGGTTCCTCATACTTCATATGAATTGAATAATTCAAGCCTGCCATATGCATTGAATTTTTTGTAACCCAATTAAAGAGATAATTTCAGGTTGGGCTTTCCATCATTTAGAATTGTTAGTTATGTTTCACTTGTTTTCAGCCTTGGTCGAGACTGAGTTTTGAGTCTTGAATTGGACTGAATATTAGCCCAATTCCAAACAGTATTTTGGCTGAACCTAGTCCAATGTTAGCCTTCATTTGAGCTGTATTTGAGCCCGATTCGAAACAGTGTTTGGGCTGAACCTAGCCCAATTTCAGCCTTAATTTAGGCTCTATTTTGAACCCAATTCCAAATAATATTTGGGCTGAACCCGATTCAATTTCAACATTTATTTGGGTTGTATTATCAGCCTAATCTTTACAAGTACTCAGGCCAAGCTTGACCCATTTATATCCTTTATTAGGACTATATTTTAAGCTTAATTTCAGAATTTATTTAGGCTGATTCAGATTTAGTTTGGGTGATTTTATGACCAATTCTTAGAAATTATTTGGGCTAATTTTGCACCCGGCTTCAAAAATTATTTCGGCTGGATTCATCCATATTCCAAATTTTATTTGGGCTGTATCCTGAACCGAGTTTCAAACAATATTCGGAATGGATTCAACCCAGTTCCAGACATTGTTTGGGCTGTATCTTGAGCCCGGTTTCAAACAATATTTGGGGTCGTATTTTAACTTTTTTCAGCCTTTTGTTTGGACTAATTCTGGACTTGTCCATATCCATCATCCAAACTGTTTGGTTATGAGGATCAAGGCTTTTTGTTTGGAGGGATTCTTCTTTTCAGGATTCTTGTAGACTATTGGTTTGGGGACTTCATGGTTGTTTTTCCACATTTTTAATGCAATGCTTAGCCCGTATTTCAGGCTCATGACAGTCCATACACAAGGCTAACAGTAACATACACAGTTCATACGTTACATTCTTGCAACCATTACTTCACATGAGAAGCTTTCATTTATGGCGGGCTCCGGGCAAGGGCTAGGTCATTTTTTTTTTTTTTTTTTTGGGAGGAATTGATTTTGACATCTGATGAGTTTTGGTCGTGAAGCCATGCTATGACTTGGTAGTCTTGTGTTTGACACCTGAGACCTGGCTATTACTGCCTAAATATTTTATGTGCTTTGGTTCATTCATGGTGGAAATCTTCATCTCAATTAGAGGGCAGACGCCATTTTTACATTAGGGGTCTGAATCTACATTTCTCTCAAGACAATGTGTGGTTTTTGTTTTTTCCTAAGAAAGGAGGGCAGACCCCATCTTACATTAGGGTCTGAATCTCCACTGCTTTTAAGATTTTTTTTTTAGTGGAGCGGGCAGAACTCCCTTGTGATGGGATTACGAGGTGGCAGGCTTCTAAATAGCTTAGTTGATCTTCAGATGGGGTCCATATAGAGATGTGCAGCTGATAAAACTCCAAGAATTTGGATCTTTAGAAGATTCAAGCAGTGACACCCGAGGTGTGTGCAAAGAGAAGTGAAACCCTAAAAAATTGCTTCAAAAGGCAGTTGGGGCCCACCTTGGACATCCATAAATGGAATGGAGTTCCTATCTTTCTTGGTTTTTATCTCCTCAAGTCCATTATCTCATGGTTGCAGTCTTCATCTTCTTTTCTTAAACTTCTTTGAGATGATGATAAGATGGGATGAGGAAGGAATATTCGTTTAGCATAAAATTCCAAAGGAGATGAGAGAGAGTGTGCGTGTGTGTGGGATGTCCACCATAGTGTCTTGGTTGTTACAATTTCTTCTTCTAATGTGTAGGGTTCTCAAGCATAGAGATTTCTTGGAATTATTTAATGGAATTATCCATAGAGATAATTTTGAGTGATTGTACAAAGATGAGTGGACCTCTTCCCCGTTTGACTATTCCCCCACATGTGTATGTGTGTGTGGGGTCCACTTGGTGAATTCTTATTTCAATTTTCAATTTTCTTCAATTTAGCAATACAGGGCCTGAGATGAATGTGTGTGATTCGAAGTAAGTCCCGTGACAAAGTCTTGGTGCAACTACCGCTTTTCTCGAAATCCTCCCTAGGGTTCTATAGGTCCTAGAATTTTCATTCCTTGCTCAAATTAGCTTAAACGGAAAAGTAATGAAGAGTCTTGAATGACTGGGATTCCTCCAGAAAGAGTTCTGATCTAACTAGGATTCTTTAAAAAATTGCAAAAAATATTAAAAGCTGCAGGGAATGTGTATGAATTTCTTGAATTCTCAACTTTTAGGTGTAAATGCATTAAATGATGAAATTTAGTAAAAAATAGTACAATTAAAATAATTAAGGTGGTGTTTAACATCTCTTTTTTTTTTTTTTTGACCTCCTATTATCTCAAAATGGTTTCAAACCACTTTTAGACTGTTTGACAACTGCTTTCCGTATGTCTATTTTCAATGGAGTTAAGACATTTTATCTCTATTTTAGATGGGTTAGAAAATAGCAAGATTTGAAATAGAGTTATTATTTTAAAGCGGATAAACATGCATGGTGAGGAATACTGGTTTTGACGTGATGCAGGATAGCACGTTTTTTCTTTTTAAATTATGAGCGCATAAATCAAGATCTAACCCATTCAATAGATTCAGAAGGTTAAGCATGGCTAGCTACCCAAATTGCTGCAGTTGGATGATCTTATATTTTAAGATATTTGCAAAAAACACCTAACACAAATCTACATTTTTCACATATGTGGGCCCCAAATGAAAGATCAGAACCATTAATCTTATTTGGAGGCCCAAAACAGCTATGATGCTAATTTTCAATACCTGGTTCCATGTGGATCTTGAAAAAAAATAGGAAACACTCCCAACTATTGATGTGGCCCACCATTTGACTGTGTTCTAGACTTGTATTCACATGCACAGTTCGTTTTTTTCATTTTTTTTCTCCAATTGTGGGGCCCTCAACTACAATCTGAGCCATACAAAATGCTTAAGATGACTTTGAACGAAAACTTTTTCAAATATCAACCATTGATCATTCACCAATCTCAAGATTTTGCAAAAAATGCTAAACATTTTACATTAATTTATAGACTTTGTAGGCCCTTATAACAAGATCAGAACCGTTTATCTTATTTGGAGGCCCAAACACGGCTGTGATACTAAATTTCAATATTTGGTTCCTTGTGGATCTTGGAAAAATTAAGAAAACTCCAAACAGTTGATATAACCCATCATTAGACTATGTTCTAGACTTGTATTAACACAGTCTTTTTTTTTTCTTTTTTTTTTTTTTCAATTGTGAGGCCCTTGACTACAATCTAAACCATACAAATCCTTAAGATGACTAAGAACAACCATCATATCAAATATCAATCATTCATCATTCATCAATCTCAAGATATTTGCAAAAATATGTTAACCATTTGACATTAATTGATAGGCTTTGTGTGGGCCCTTGTATCTATATCTGAACAGTTAGTCTTATTAGGAATTCTACAAATGGCCATGTGGTAAAGTATTTGCCATAACTTCATTGTGTATATCAATACATTTATTTTAAAAAAATCTATCATTGATTTAAAAAGTTTTTTTCAATTAGTTTTCGAAGTGTTACAAAACAAC
Organism: Sextonia rubra; assembly: GCA_037013555.1. Taxonomy (NCBI): domain Eukaryota; kingdom Viridiplantae; phylum Streptophyta; class Magnoliopsida; order Laurales; family Lauraceae; genus Sextonia; species Sextonia rubra. Next base: position 77,263,315 of record JASUAD010000001.1, read on the forward strand.
CTAATTCTACAAAATCTATTTCAAACAGGGACAATTGAAATAGATATGTTTCATATATATAATTCTACATGAAATGATGAATTTAGGATGCAATTCTATGGATTTAAACATACCCCAACTAGCATTTTTCTAGTCTCTTAGCAAAATTGTGAGCAAAAGAGAAGTCCTTTGACCTACAAAAAGGAAAGACCTCGCCGACCTGCCTAGGGCTAGAGGGCAAGCCATATGAGAGTAAGTCTACTACTACAAAAATAAATGCAAAAGAAATAACTAAAAATAATGAAAACAAAGGCACTTTCACTGGCGCTCTCGATTGCATTTAGCGTATACAACAAGCTCCTAAATCCCTAGGTTCTCCTTACTGAATGAGTTGTTCCTCCTGAGTGTTTACAGCAAATATACCCACAAAATTCATTTACCCTAAGGAAAACAAAAGCAAAATAAAAGAAATTTCCCAAAAGAAGATCAAGTTAGATCAGATATTTCTGACCTCTAGCATAATCAGAATTTCAGACTTTTTAAAATCTAGTTCACATTCCTAATTTCAAAACCCTTCTAAAAAATCATACCAAATTTGTGTGCCTCGTGAAGGTGTATACATCAAATCATATTTTCAAATGTTCCACAAAAATGTTGAAAACAAAATTTCCCCTCAAATATTTCAAAATTTCTAGATTAAGGGGCTATCAGTTTCCTCTGTAAAGGTACTATGATGAGGAATATTATATCAAATTTTGGAAAATAAAAGAGAAACTAAAAGAAGTAAAATAACATTATATATAATAGGAAGAAAAAATCAATTATAGATGGAGTCAATATTTTTTGAGACTTTGGTACTCAAAATAGAAGAATCAAAGATTAATAACATAGGTGTTCATGGTCTTGAGTAGGTGCCGTGTCTGCAATTTCTAGACCCAACCCATAAAATATATTTAAAAATATGCTAAATTTATCATTCTTAAAAGATAACAATAAACATTACAAAAAAATTTCACATATTTTATACTTCCCATTAATTTTTAGATAGAAAGGAGATAAAATAATACGCTGAATTGTATCATCCTTAAAATGAACTCCACATAGACACTTGAAAACCCTATTCCCAATCATAGAAAACACTAAACCCATATTTGAAATCCATAATATGAGTTTTGAAATTTTCTAACCCCAAGTTGAAGTTTCTAATCAAAATTGGAAAAAACCTTATTCCCAGTTTAAGGAAATCACTAACCTCAAGTTTGAAATCTCATAATCATAGTTGTTTGCAAAATGTGGAATGCTCTGAGAGAAGTCCTCGGTGAGGATAGCATCGTATAAGATAAATGAAGGAATCCTCTGAATGATGATTCCTATCCCGAGGATAGAAGGTTACTAAACATGCCCTAAAAGTTACATAATTTGCCACTGATCCCCATAAAAAAATATTGAATGGACGTGTTACATGTTCAATTCTAAAGGGCTTCTGGGATAACATACAAATCAAGATAAGAGCGGAGTTGAGAGGGATCTAAGATAGTGGAAGAAAAGAAAAAGATCAAATCAAAATAGCAATTAGTTTAAGGGGTATTTTCTCCTACAAGTGGACTCCATGCATAATTATGCTCTACAAGGCCTTGGTTAACATTTTTTATGAAATGATTTTTCTTTTTGTTAACATTTTATGTATCCTCTTTTGGTTGTATGATATATTAGTAGCGGTGACTTTGTTTCATTTTCCATTGTGTTGAATTTGTTTTCTCCTTTATAGATCCTATAGTTATCATGTGTTTTTAATTAGGCCTTGTAAGGTTGTTTTACGTCTTGGGTGTGCTTGTGCAGTGAGGGGATTCTACTCTTGACAAATTTGCATTTTCAAACTAGAGAGGATTTCTGCATTCTTAATTTTAATTTCAAACTTGTTGTAAGATCTTGATTGGGTATTTATGTTAGAAATTAGTTTAGTTGGATTTTCGCTTTACGTATGACTTTTTATTTATGACTTTAATACATTTAAATTACTTAATTTGAGTAAGATGATTTAGTTGTCTTGTGATGGTACCTATAATGGCTTGATGATTATGTTTCTGTTGCAAATATGGTTTAGTCAGTTAATCTCATATTGCGGATCCATTCAATTTCATCATTCACGTTGAAATATGGACCATTCATATGGGAAATTGAAATCCTCTCCATCCAAGAAAATTAGTTATTTTTTTATTGTTTTTCACGAGGAAAATGTCCCACCAAACAATGAAAAAGCTATGACACAAAATATGAAAATAATTTTGCTCTCTATCCTGGCTTTCTCTTCATTGCACAAATATATCTTTGTTTTGGTCTTTTTTTTGTTCTCTACTAGTATTTTTTGATGGGCTTTAATTCTATATGAAGTATTCTCAAATACCTACTGTGAGAATTTCTTATAGGGTTCACTTGTGAGTCCCATTTGAGGATGGGACTAAAGGAGATATAGGACCACCCAAAATATCAAGTTTGACCCCAATCACATGTCCCCAACCTCTTCATCTGTAGCTCACAAATCTAATACATTTAGATTGATGCACAATTGATCCCATGGATCAGCAAATTCGAATTTAACTAATTAAAAATTAGGGCATGTGACTATTAAGGGGCTCTTGTGTATTTTAAGATTTGGATTGAGTGATGATAAGCTCTACCTAAAATTCTCACAAAAAAAGTGGTGAGAACTAGTTCTCATGTGATTATTTCCCTTTCCTAATATAATATTCAATTGAGCTTGGTGATTTTCTTTGATTTTTTGCGAAGAAAATCCATGGAAAACCAAACGCTCAAATGTTTAAATTCTTCTTTCTTTCTTACTAGTTACAGGACATTGCTTTCCGGGAGGAAAACTGTGGCGGCCGGGCCCACACTTATTCCTAGACCGATCGAAAGCTAAAACCCTAATAAAATGCTACGCATCTCCGTTCTCCCTCTTTCTCGGAAGTTGCTGTGGCAAATAACCTCTCGAGCTGGAGAAGACGCTGCAAATTTACGGTATGAGATCTCCGTAGTCCTCTCTCTCTCTCTCTCTCTCTTTCTCTCTCTTATTCCTTCTCTCTGTATCATCACTTCCTTGTCTCTCACTCTTTCTCTTTCTCTCTTATTCCTTCTCTCTGTCTCATCACTTGTCTTTCTCATCTCTTATTGTAAGGAATTGAATAACACAAGTTACAACTTTCTTCTTCTTCTTCTTCTTCTTCTTCGTGAAATGTTACATTCAAATCATTGAACTTTCAACTCTTAAGATATCTGAAATGGGAATTTGTTGGCAATAGCAGTGTTAAGAAAATGCTTCCAAACACCTGGTTTTCACGACTCACCGATGCATTGTGTTCCAAAATCCAAATATTGTATTAACCGTTATGATCCACTACAGTGTTTTTAATTTTTAATTTTTAATATATATATATATTTTTTGTACTACAGATATTCTACAAGTACTTAAGAAAATTGGGACAGAGGACATGACTGTTAACATTTACTCTGTTTTTTCATGTTCAGTTAATATGTTTGTATCATTGACACTTCGAGTTACTGACTATAAATTGGACACTAATGACTCAAGTTAAGTTTCATGTTTAGTATCCCATATGGGTTTTTTCCAATATGCCAATTCATACACACGCTACATCTTGTTTCTTCTCTCCATTTCTTTCCATCTCTCTGTGACTCATCTCTTCTAAATTTCTCTCTCTCTCTCTTTCTCTCTCTCTCTCTCTCTCTCTCTGTGATTCGGTTGAGCCCTTGGGCTATTGATTTATCCTGTTTCCTCTCTTAGCTGTAAAACAGTTGTTTGAATGAGTGCCATTAGGGTTAGATATTTCTTTTTTATGATTTGGGGTAGGGTAGTTTTGGTTGGTTGTTTCTTGCTCATATTTTTCATATTGTCAATTGCTCCTACTAAGCTCTAAGCCCCAGTTGAAATTAGAAAAAGACTTTTTTTCCCTTTAATAGATTAGGCTAGGATAGATAAATGGTTGTAGCAAAATGAACACATTGATCTTAGTCAAGAAAACACTAATGAAATGATCTTTGTTGGCTAAGTTTATGAAGGCTACTTCAGATCATTCCTTGCCAAAGCAAATAAGTATTACCCGACAAATTTGCGTGAGTTTTTCTTAAGTTAACGGAGGCATCTTGTCTACAATTGTGCCAACTTAAAGTGCTTTTTGTTGGTTTTTGTTGTAGTACAGTGCTACCTTATGGGACTTTCTCTTGTAAAAGAATGGAGACATGACAGGGTTTTGGGGCATGCAATAAATATTAGAGTGGATCGGCTAATAGGCCTGGTAGATCGACCAATATGCCTAATAATGGAGCATATCAATTGACACACCCTATAAATTTGCTGGTGTACCTAGTAAATTGATCGATATTCCGAATATCAGAGTTTGTTGCCCAATACGTCTGATACATCGATCAATACAATCCAATAAACATGTGTATGAAGATAAATAGTGAAAGGTGATGTGGGGAGTGGGGGCTTAGCCAATACAATGCACATAGGTTGATATTTTGATCCATGATATTATAGCAGAGGTGTAAATTAGAGTCTAATGTCGTGTTTAAAGCAAGGGATGGAGGAATAAATTGAGCTAGGGGCTAGGCTCCAGACCAAGATGCTAGCATTACTAAAGGAGAGACAAACTGCTGATCATGAGTTAGTGGAGTTAGTGGTATGGGAATATGAGAAGGGACAAGAAGACTCCCCTTTAGTGGGGATAGACAAATATCTGAGAAGGAGAATATGATAATTGAGCAAAAATGTTCATCGTAGCTTTGAATTGAGGTTTTCCAAAAGCAAGAATCATAAAGGAAAATTGTTGAGAAGTAGGAATCATGATGCAGTACGGACCAAACTCAAGAAATCAACTGGGCTCACACATTGATCCCCAGGGGTTAACCCCATCTATTGGGTTCAGTCCACAGGCTCAATGGACTGATCAACTGATGCAAGCGCTAAGATTAGGGCTTGTGTAGAGTGTCGGAGCTTGTATCTAAGGACACTTCGAATTGTCAAGAAGACTTCAACATACGAGGACGCACATCTAGGAATAAAATCCATAATTCTATTCAATAATCAAAGTTTGAGAAATTCTTCTCTACAATGCCATATAAATAAGAAAGCAAATTTAATGTCTAAAAAAATCCTAATCTGTTAATAGAAACTTCCTTAATAATGCAATTAGAAAGTTACAAATAAAATAACGTAGTCCTAATCTAATTTGAAGGGGGACCACTGTGGGGCCCATATTGCATCATCCTCCCTAGCTTGAAAGAAGAATTTATTCTCGAACTTGAGTCTTCTTGCGTCTGCCTCTGTAAATATGGTGAGCATGAAGGACTTCCTTTGCCTCAACTGCCCGATAACTTTCTTCGGCAGCTTTGGCTTTTCATGATGAAGCGTAACTTGTTTTTCACTATGCATGAACGTGTATGTGTTGTCGCACATACCATGAGTCTCATTTTTATCATACATATATGGGCATCCCAACAAAATATTACCACTATCCATAGGTAGCACATCACATCAAATTGTATCTTTGTAATCATCACCAATAGCAAACTTGACTTTTCATGTATGACGTAAGTGCGTTTGATCACTTGTCATCACTTGACAAAATAAAGCCGATTGTGCTTGTAAACCTTCAACTTGAGGTGATTAACAATAGATTGAGAGATGACATTTTTTTCACTTCCGCCATCTACTACAATTGTGCAATTCTTCCCAAGAATGGTACCCATGGAATGGAAAATATTTTCCGCAACCATTTCTTTTCAACCATGGGTGGAGCCTCTTTGATGATCATAAGAGTTTCACCATCTTTTTCTGCTTCATATTCTATTGCTTCCTCTACTTCTTCTTTGTTCGGAAGGTCATCTTGTGTGGTTGGTTCATTATGTACACCTTCCATTAGATTCACTCATTTGGGATATTCAAAGGCGTAATGTCCTTTTTGTTTGCAATGAAGACATGTGACCTTGTTATGATCTTCAAGCTTGGAGACAATTGTTTTTCCGGTGAACCACTAGATTTAGCATCTTGGAAAGATGAATTCTTTTGCAGAGCCCATTTGGATGCATTAAATTTTTGTGTTTGATGTTTGGAAATACCCTTGGCTTTGATGGCATAGTGGATGAACTCGTTGACATTGTCAAAATATTGAAATGCTAAGATGTGTTGCATGTCTAGTTTCAATTCATTGAAAAATCTATCGACCAACACATCATCATCTTCATTCAACCCATGACGAGCTTGCAAATTTAGAAATTCTTCAGAGGATTCAACAACCGTCTTAGATCTTTGTTTCAAGTTCTGAAACTTGCACGCAGATCTTATGAATAATTGACGGGAAGGAATTTTTGCTTCAAAATATTTTTCATCTCAGTCCAAGTTTCAACAGGATCCATGTTTTGATTCCTCTTTTTTCTTTGTAATTTAGCCCACTATGTTGCTACATAATTATGAAAAAGAGTGGCAACTAATGTGACTTTATGGCGCTCATTCATTGGCTTATGTACAAAAATATTTTCCACACATACGAATCTATAAATTTGGCAAGCTGCAATTTTCCATCATATTCGGAAATCATGAGTTTAATCCCTAAATTTCCATCAGGATTATTGATTGGTGGATCTCGTTGATTCTGAATATTTTCTTCATCATTTCGATTGTGATCCATACGCTGATTATTTTTCAAAGTTGTCACTTTAGTTTCCAGTTGTTGCAAGTTAGTTTGCATGGTGGCAACTATTGTGGTTAAATCTCTAATGGCACTAGTCAAGTCTTTTATTGAAGAAGATGAAGATTCGACCTCCACTTGCTTCTTAGCAGGCATTTCTTTTTTAATGCAAATTTAAAATCTAACTGACCTAATGAGAAGATCTGCAATCCACAAACACATTGTTGAAGACAAATTTGAAATCTGACGTCAGATGAGCCCAAAATCAATGAAACAAGTATTAACCGTTGATCAGTTGAAATATGCTGTGACTGGGTCAAGCTGGGGCTTTACCAGACCTAGGCTTGGATCAGAACAAATCACAGCAAGGCTGCAACCCACATTTGGCTAAGCACGTGGTGCTGAAAAGTCAAGCCAACAGAGTACTTGGATCTTCTTGCGAAAAGAGTTTACAAAAGTAACTCTACTTTTGTTTTCTTCTTTCAATCCCAATAATAGGAAAGGAAGGGACGCTATCTGTAGGGCCTCAGGCAATGGAGTGGAATAACAAAGATAGTGGCTTGCGAGTGGTGAAGTGGCTGCGGGTGGCACGGATGGCGAAAAGGTGTAGAGATTCTAGTACGCTCTCCGCTTCTTTTTTCTTCCCTTCTTTCTTCTTCTTTTTTTTTTTTATGTTCGATGGAGTCTGTTGGAAGGTTTCTTGGTGTCTTGGTTTTCAACAAATATAGATGGATTAGGGTTGGTGGAGGGACGGAGATGGGGATATGGGTCGCCGGTGACAGGGGGTTGGGTTTCGGCGGGAGGAAAGGCGTTGTATCAACGTGTGGCTATAGGGTTTTTTTTCTTTTTTTTCAAATGGGTTTGGGTTCTAGCTAAGAGTGGTTGTGAAATCTGAGGGTGGAAGGAGTTTCGTGTGGAGGTGAGGCTTTGGGTATGCAGAGGGACTTTGGGCGACGGATTTGGGTGTTGTGGTGAGGTTGAGATGGATTTAGGGAACCGGTAGTAGAGATGATGACGATTGGGAGGGTGAAGATTGAGATAGATTGACGGTGATGGGAATGGTTTCAATGGGAGGGATAGGGGTAATTACGCCGACGATCATGAGGATCATTTGTCTCTAATACCAAACTGATGCAGGCTTTAGGATTAGGGCTTGCGTAAAGTGCTGGAGTACATGTCCGAGGACACTTCAAATCATCAAGAAGACCGCAACACACAAGGACGCACCTCCATGGGTAAAACTCACAGTTCTATTCAATAATCAAAGATTGAGAAATTCTTCTCTACAATGCCATGTAAATAAAAAAGCAAATTTAATGCCTAAGAAAACCCTAATCTATTAATAGAACCTTCCCTAAAGCTACTAATAAAATCATGTAGTCCTAATCTAATTTGAAAGGGGACCACTTGTGGGGCCTATTCTGCACCATCTACCATGGCAACTTCTATTTTTATCCTACTTCTAATTCCTATTTTTTGTTTAATTAAGATTAGGTAGTTTCTTATTTTATTTAGAAAGCCTTAGTTGCTAAGAAACAATTATACTGCCCTATATATAGTTGAGTCTTCATTGTATATGCTCAAAAAAGCACGGACACGGACACAGGTGATGCAGGCCGATCCCAAGTCCAGCCCAGATCACAGGCCCGCAGGCTATTCGATTGATCCTTTACATCCTTAAGGATCCCTATCCTTAATGATCTGCTTCCTATTTTATTTTTAGTAGGCCATGTTTGTTTAGGATTAATCCTTCTATATAGAAACCATTACTCCTATATAAGGAGGAATTCTTCATTGTAATAGACATGCTTTATCAATAATAATTAAGTTTTTCCCAGAGTTTTCTCGTTCTAGTTTTGATCGTGACTGTCATTGAGTCTTCGGATTCAAGCAATCATTCGGGAGATTGTTCTACACCCGACCTACGATCCAAGGCTGCGCCAACAGGACACAGATACAACATGACACGAACACCTCGACATGACATTTCTCAAAAAAAGTATGACATGGAATGTCGGGGGACATGTTAATAATATACATTTATTTATCTATAATCATTCACTAAAAAAATAATATAATTTTAACTTTTTAATCAATATAGCAATCAAAAAATAAAAATTCAAGTACCAACTAACAAACATATCAAATTATTAAATATCAATAAAACACTAAAATATAATTCATAATCATTAAATATGAAATATCCATAGTTCCATAAAATCCATACAAATATAAGAGAGGATCATCTTTTTCCCTTCCTTCAAAAAAAAAAAAAAAGTAAAAAAGAAGCTAATCTCGAGGCCTATTCTTTATTTGTCTTGTTCTTGTGATATGATTAACATTAACAATCATACATTTGTCGATGATATAAAATTGTTATATATCAAGTTTACAAGTATTAGTAACTACATATTAACAAGTGTCTAAGAAGTATTAGCCACATGTTTATTTTTTAGTCATAGACACAGGTTAGGAATTGAGGGACACGTCGCAAAAAAAGTGTCGGACAATTGTCCGAAATTAAGATATTTAGTTTTTAATTATGGACACGGCTAAAATAGCATCAGACAGGTGTCCGAGAGTGTTCGAGGAGTGTCGGTGTCCGATACGTGTCCGACACGGATACGTCACTTTCTGAGAAGTGTCCGTGCTTCTTAGTATGTGCTTATTCTAGTTAATGAATTATTAGTTTTCTTTTTAGTTATGGTGTATTTTATGTTTGTAATTGTGCCTTAGGGATGGAATCCATCTTTGGATTCGATCAATCCCTCGGGAGATTGGTTGATTCTTAAGTTGGTGTCAAAGCCAACTCTGGTCATCTGGTGACACTGTCCTTTCTGGATTTTCTGTTCTCCTGGCCATCATTGTCTCTAAACCCTACCACATACCCTCCAATCTCTCGAAACCTTACTACGCCCCACAACCCACATCATTGAAACCCACCATCAATTGAAACCCCACCACTAAATCCAATCCCAGATCTCACCCAAATTCCCCTTCAAACCCCCACATCCGAAAACTCTCAAGTCTAAAGAAACCCAACCTTACTCAACTGGAACCCTGAAACCCAACTTCCCTCTAACCAACATGAAAATATATGAAAAAATAGATAAATATTGTTGTTTATAATCATTTAGCAATGCAAAATCTGTATGCCCTAACAAACCCCCTTATCTTATTACTATAGGAAAAAAAAAGCTTCAAATTCTAACATTTTTTAATATTTAGGGGGTGTTTGGATAAATGCAGAATATAATATCAATATTTTTAAATATTGGAAGATTTCATTATCATAGAATAAAATAATGACATTATTATATTGGGTTTCTTATAGTGTCTGGCAATTTCCTAAAATTTCAATTTACCTTTGGAGTGTTTAAAACTTAATATCGAAAAAAAAAACCTCACAAGATGCTTTATTGAATAATAAATAGAGAGAAAGTAATCAATTGATCCAATGCAGGATCCACTAGTTAGTAATTATATATATATTAATAATCATGGTAGGACCCATCTATTGTTAAAAATCATAAGATTAAATGCTAAAATCATTAGTCCAAACAATGTGGTTTAATTAAGGTGGGTCTACCAATTGTTGGTAACCATAGTGTAATACATCTAATGATAATTATCACAAATGAACCTATCTACTTTTTTTTTAACCTTATCTAAAGTCATAGATCATTGATGAATCCATCTGTTAGAAATCACTATGGTACCCATTTGATGTTAGTAGCCATTTTAATTGTAGGGAAGGGAGCTAATGGGACCCATTTAATGATTACGAGCTGATAATTGTAATAACACAATTCAATATTGGTAATCAATATGGGACCCAATTAAGTTTGCTAATATGAGAACCAGCTAATGTTAGTAATCACAATGAAAGTCCTCTCTCCTAGTGTGATATTTGTAGGACCCACCTAATGTTGATAATTGATGGGGACATCACACCAAATTTCCCTAATCCATTCAAGGTCTATCAAAGAAGAAGGCGTAGGGCAGCGGATCATGCTTTGATCTGAATGGATGATCAATATCCAGGTTTTGATTGCGAGGAAGGCATAAATCCACTGTTGGATTATCACCTAAAGGAGATCTGGCGGTTGGATTTTGGATGATGATATCGGTGGAGTAATGAAGGCCCCATGTGCACAATTTCATTAAAGGCCTAACATAGGGAAGTGTCACATGGGTTGAAGTAGGGGTCTTTTAAATTTGAAGGGCTTTATGTTAGTTAATTTGTTTGGTCCCATGTTTTAATTTGTGGTAGTTAATTTATTTGATCCCATGTTTTTTTTTATTATGTTAGAGTCTCTATCAAAGGAGAGGGGCCCGCATTTAAGTTTCATGTAATAAGTAAGAGAAAAGGAGAACCACTACTTTAAAAAAAAAAAAAAAAAACTATGTGCAAGCAACAACTTATGCACGCATCCCGAGGAGGATCCCCCTCTTTTTTTCCTTTTTTGTTTTGTTATATTTTTTATCCTTTTTTGGTGGGAAGGCTTATCATATTTCAAATCTAGGGCTTTTTTTTCTTCTTTCTTATGCTATGTATGAACTTGAACATTGAATGAGAAAAGAGGATTTCTTCTTTTTCTTCTTCTTGGGTTTGCAAGCCACCTTTCTTGTTAACTGCCATTAATGCTTCCTGCGACTGGAATTTGGTAAGAGCCCAATAAAGGTAATCACTTTCTCTTTTACCTTTCCCTTCTACAGAGTTTTATTACAACTATTAGGATTTCAGATCTGCTGAATAAAATGTGGAGCCAATAGCGTCAGATCTGATGCTGAGCATTTTGGCCTTATTTTTCCATAAATCTTTTTCCTATAAATTACAACCCTAAGTATTGTAAGTTCTACCTTCCATTAGGATCCTACCCCTCAAATCTGAGGATTACTACTGCGGGATCTGTGAAAAGGCTTTGGACTTATGGCTACCTATAATCCCACAAATGCACCGCGTACATTTAGGGATAATGAAGGCAAAGGAATCATTGGTGGCAGCCCTAAACCTTTTACTTGTCACAAATGTAATGGTCTTGAACACTACACCAGTGAATGTCCCACTCGCGATCTCAATCTTTGCGTAGAAGACGTGGATGATGAGAATGATCCAATAGTAGATACTTACATCTCGGACTTTGTGCCTAGTGATGATGAATGTGACAATTTGGAGGATTGGGTATCATTTCTTCTACTTGCACCCTCTTATCATCAAAATGAAAATGTACAAACCTTAAGGGGTCGTTTGTTAATTTCACATATCATGTGAAAATGCTTTACATAGGTAAATGACTCACATGTGAGTCATTTGCATATGCAGTTGACTCACATGTGAAATGCATTCAATCGTTTGTCATTTTCACACCTCTTCATATGTAAATTAAAAGTAATCCAACGTTTCACCGTTTATCATAATATTTTTTCCACTTTTCATGATTTATCACAAATATCTTAAAATATATATAAAAAAGGATTACATCTCTAGGCCAAAAAAGGCATTCTAGAGAGTTTGGTCGGTTCAGATCATCAAGATGGGGCCCATAAAATTAAGAATTTTAGATTTTTATTGTTAGATCTTTTTGTAAATATCTCAAACTATATTATAATCCAACGGTTGAAAATTGGTCTCATGGCCGTTTTTATTCTTCACAAGAGTTTCAACAGTTCTGATTTATATTAGGAGGCCCACAGGAGTCAAAAAATAAAGAAAGTTAGACTGGGTTCAATCACGTCCACCAGTCTCAACTGTTTTGATCAGATCTTAAGTTGTATGATGATCCAACAGGTGTTTCTGGAATTTGCAAACAAGCCCACCGGTTTTCTGGATTTTCCAATTTGAGTCAATTGGACTTAAATTGGGCCAAGATGGACCCAAATTGAGTTAGGCCAAACATGAAAGATGACCCACAAGATGAAACACACTCAATGCAATTAATATGATGCCTTAATGATGCAAAACCATGTGATTCTAAAATACGAAAAGATCATTGACTACCTAAGTAAGGTTTGAACCCAACCCAATTACCTGTCCATAACCCAAACCCATAGAGATTTGAGTTGATTAGCCTAATATATATTAATTAAAGTAAAATAAAATTAATTATTATAAATTATGATTAACTCGAATTTGGACCTTATAGCAGGACCTCTCGTTTTGAAGTATTTAGGTCACCCATCGCTTTATTCAATTTTAATATTAGAGTTTCTTTACAAAATAGTATCAAAATTGATAAATATAACAAGAAAGCACATTAGAACAGCAATAGAGAAAATAAAAAATTAGTGAAAATGGAAAATTTTTTTTCATTCATTATTTAAATTTTTTATTCCTTTTTTAGAATCTTTATTTACTTGATTATTTAAAAGAAGCATTTAAGGTTGAGGCACCATACTATTGAAGAGCAAAAGAGCCAACTTGGACAGCACCACAACTCTCTTGCACAAGTAATGATGTCATTAAGTGGGTCCTCCTAAACCAATGGAAACAACTACAGTCAATCCTCTCCTAGCTCAGTTAGTGAGACATGTCCCTTCCATAAAAACAATAGGAGAAAAATCACACAGTAGAATTGAGGAACATCAATGGGTGGGTACTTACATTTTAAAAAATAAATAGCAATTGAGGCACTTTCATATCTATTTATCCTTTCGAATTGTAACCCATTAAGATTTGATATTGATCAATCCACCATCCATTGTTGGATTGAATTATAAAATGGGGTCTTTTTTTTTTACACACGTTTACATATATAAATGATTTACTTGCAGATTATTAATGCACCACCACATTTGTTACACTGATTTACACATGTGATGTCTGAATGAGGTGTAAAAATTAGTTGTAATGAGGCCATTCAAACCAGTTCTTAAAAAACGTGCTGATCCACAAACGTGTTATTTATTCTTTTGTGGGCCCCATCAAAGATCTTTATTTTTCATTCTTGTGGGATCCATATTTGTAATCCAAATCGTTCCATTTGTTTATTTGACTAATAAGTCTCCTGATATTGAAGATCCATATTTTAAATCTTCATAGATTTTGAGTAACTTGTGAAAAGTCCAACCTTTATATCTAATTTGTTGCACTTATATGTGCCCCCAATTCATGATCTAAACTTCAAATTGTTAAATATTCTTACATTAATGGTAGATATCATGACATTTAGTTGTATATCTTAAATCTTCAAGGTTTTGTAGAATTTGAAAAAAACAAAAAAAAAAAAAAACCAAAAAACCAAAACACATTTAAAACCATTGGATCTACTCATTTACCCATTAAAAAAATGGTGTTTTGACCAACATGATAATATGTTTTACATGTGTAAGAGTTTTGTGTGCAGCATAGACACATATCAATCTCATTTTCATGTCACATATAAAAAGGCAAATGACCCTTCAAATAAAGGGTAATGATGATTGCAATAAGTTGATATTGGACATACCCTAATCTACTGTACAATCTTCTTATTCATCTTAGCCTTGTGATCGATATCTAGACCAGCAACATGGGACATTCACAGTCATCAGATTTAAGACTTTGAAGTTGATAATCAAGTAAATAGGTGCTACATAGTTGTAACGACCCGAGTAGCCCACTGGCCCAATAACTTGGAAAGCCTGTCACGTGGCCCAAAATGCTTAAGCCCAAGTTATTAGTAGTAACCTACTTAGTTCATTACATATCAAACTCATATTCCATTCATAAGCAATGCAGGATGGAGTGTTACAATCTATCCCTTTTAAGGGGAATCCACAGGGGGCACGGGTGTGGAATGCCTTGTAAAGTTAGATGGATCCGCACAAGGATGTGTCACCTTAAGCGGGGCTAGATTGTAACACCCCATCCCACATTGCTTATGGATGAAATATGAATCTGGTATATAATGAACTATATAAGTTATTACTAATATATTGAGCTTAAGTATTTTGAGCCACGTGACAGACTTACCAAGTTATTGGGCCAATGAGCTACTCGGGTCGTTACAATAGTCCACAAGGATTGTCTTTAATTGATGCTAAGAATTGAGTTTGTTTGCATAGAATTGAGTACATTTGAATTCATTGTTAAATACGATCCAACAAAATATTATTAAAGAGGTGGTGGGTGAAAGGTCTAAGGTGGAGACCTAGATGAAACTCATAAAATTTAAATTACTAGGTACTAGATAGTGGTTAGGTATTCAAATCTATTTTCCCTTCATTCATCGTTTTCCATTTAAGAGTAGACTAGTTTCAATCTAAAGAGTGTCCTCAATAATTATATTCAATTAAATGATAAAGACTCAATTTATTGCAAGAAATTGAATGCATTAGAGTTCATCCTTAAACAGCTTCAACGATGATTATTAAAGAGGCTTCGCGTGAAGACTATAAGGTGGAGACCTAGATCAATCATCATCATCATAATCATCATCAAAGCCTTATGATGATGTGACTCATAAATTTCAAATTACTAGATTTATGGCTAGGTATTCATCTCCATTTTCCAAAACTAATTCGTTTTCCATTAGTAATAAAAAAAATTATGTGGGTCCTTTCGTGATTATCAATATTTGATGAGCCCTATTATAGTTACATAAGTTCCTTGTTGATTAGTAATGTTAGAAAGGTCCTACAAATATCACATCATGTTAGTTGTATATGATCGCGCTTAAAATGGCGTGGAAATGTGTAATGGATTCAATGTCCAACATTCACGCACTTCAAGCGTTAAGAAGAATGGGAATTAATTACAGTTCATCATTGAATTCCCTTTTGTTTACATGGGTTCAATGCCCTGACCGCGAAGATGCAGGTTGTTTACATGAGTATACAAAGTTTACAACCCCTCCCTCAAGTCTTAGATGTGATCTCAATTTGGAATTTTCAAGAAAATGAGCATAGAGTAGGAAAAAATGCAAAAAAGATGGAAAAATGGGGAGTGACCGTGACCCGCGGTGTAACACCCCGATCCCCTTTGAGCCGGATTAGTGGCTCATTAGTGTGTTTTTTGTTGTTTTATTCTTTCGGACTTGGTTTTGGGTCTTGGATAGGTAGTTGAGTAACCTTTGACCTGAGATAGGTAGTTCTAAGCCCTTTTTCGTAATTTTGCTTTTGCTTTGAGTGCATCATATTTGCATCATCTTGGTGTCAGCACGTGTATTTTGTTGAGCTCGTTATTTTCCATAACTGTGTCAGACCCATTTGGAGTCAATTGGAGAAGCTGGACCCCCGTGTGACTTGATTTGTAAATAACCAACTTCCTTGGGACTGTGTTTTAAACTTCCAGAAACTATATAATGAGTCAGCTCCCAGATGTCCAACTCCCTGCTCATTTGGCTTCAACGTGCATGCAAGACAAACGCCAGAAGAAGCCACATTCATTTCTCTCTTCTCTTCTCTTCACCACTTCTCTGAAATCTCTGGGTTAGTGTTGGATGCCCATCGATTGGGTTCTCTCCCTCTCATCTCTGTCTGTGCTGTGATAATTCTTTGTCCTTGTTTGGGTAAGTGGGTTCTTCCTTCTTCTTCTCCAATTGTAACTCTCCTTCTCTGTTGCTGTGTCCTCATCTAATGCATGGGTTGTTTCTTTGATTTGCTTTGATTTTAGTTGATTTGGAGCTTGATTCAGTGGATTGACAGAGTTTTGAGGCAAGTATAAGTACAGGATTTGATAACACATATGGGTATTTGTTTGATTGCTGTGCTTCTTTTGTTCTCATAGGCTTAGCATGAATTTACAGCCGAATCTATTGTTTTGGATTCATCGGAGTTTGTTTTGCTCCAGTTGTACATGATTTTCCAAGTTCTGTAACTATCCCGATTCGTTTTCTGTATTGTACGGCTAAGCCGTAACCTTGTACGGCTCACATTCCAGAGACCTGAACTTTTGAATTTTGTTCTACGGCTAGGCTACGGCTGAGCCATAGATTGTTCTACGGCTGAACCGTAAGCTAGCCGTGACCCAACCGTGACCGAGCCGTGAATTAAATCTCTGATCAGTCGAAACTTTTTCGATACAGTACGCCTACGGTGTGGCTACGGCTAAGCCGTGGATTAGTCTACGGCTAAGCCATATACTAAACCGTAGCTCAGCCGTAAAAGGTATCAGATCAGCGGTGGAAGATGACCAGTTTCGCGGTGTTTTGAAGGGAACCACGGTTCAGCCGTAGTGCATGTTATGGCTAGCACGTAAGATGTCTTCGGCTAAGCCGTAGGTCACCCATGGCCAAACTGTAAGACCTGTAAAATAGGAATTAAACTTAGGATAAAGGTGTGACTTTGTAGGGCTGATATACGAGGAACCATACACGTAAACCGGCCCAATGGATTCTTTGGATCGCATGAATAGTTTGTTAGGCTGTGACTTATTCATGTGAGTGTTGATTTACTGTTAAGTACCTTCCCATGGGTGTTGGTTTAAGGGACTTCGGTGCACATGAGGATTACATTGCAACACTAGGATGGCAACGGTGCATCAAATAACTTAAAACTACATCAACATGCACGGTTAGTGACAGTGAACAACTAGATTAGGGTTGGCTTGTAATTGACCTTGGTTCCGTCTTAATCTAAGATGCATTGCATATTGCTTACAGTTTTGCCCTCTGTTCTGTTAATCTATGTTCACGCATTTCGAGATTCTTTTGTTTTCGTCTTGTACTTCTGTTTAGACTTCGTTCTGTATTATGCTCTACGCTCGGTGCTCTGACTCAGTCTATGCTATGCTCTGTATAATTCTGGCTTGGTATATCTCTGATTTATTGGGTATTCCCTGGTGGCTCTGCCCAGAGATTAATACGTGAGGATAAGATTCGGTCTTTGCCATCGGTGAGTCCAAAGCGGATAATCTCCCTTTCTATGGATTTGATTTGATTGGTATTAGTCTGGCTCTACTCAGCCTCAGCCCTAGGATGTCCGACGGGGTTACCTCTGGCTTAGATCTCTGTATCTCTGTATCACTGCAGTGTCGCTTTGTCTTGGGACCCCGGAACCCAGGAACCAAGACCCACTTGTACCCTGGCCCGGTCAGTGGTGTTCTCATCTGCTCTGCTCTGCTCTCTATTGGAGAGAATATGGTTAACGTAGTAGCCACTTAGTTCAGTATTTCTATGTTTTGATTCACTTATCATGCTTTACTTCTATGCACGATTTGCTTAGCATACTAAGATAGAACTCTGTATTTAATCTTCTGTCATTATTCTATTTTATACTATGAGTGTTTCATCCCTGTTACTTGTATTTGCTGGATCGTTGTATTCATTGTGTTGTCTGTGGTGTTGCAGGCACAGATCCCTTGCCCAGCTCCCCGGCGGTCGAGGAGGCTGCAGGGCCGAGTTTAGAGGCACCCTCCGGTTTGGCAGAGTGGGCCTGATCATCTCTGCCGAGTGCGTACATGCATATCTTCAGTGGCTTTTGGTTTTGGTTTTTGGGGCTATGTATTTTATACTTCGGACTTTGTCACTTTGTGTATTTGTACATCTTGCTTTTGTCGTGTACCCGGACTTGTATCTGGTTGTTTTCATGTATTGTATTTAGCTTTGACTTTTTCATACCGCATTTGTTTTGGCTTCCGCTTTTCCTTTGTTGCTTGCTATGATATGTACAGCTTCCGCGTACGCTTAGTTCACACGTGTTAGATCCCTTGTGTGTGTGCATCTGAACTGGGTTTGGATGCACGTGCACGGGAGTACGTGTGTCACTGGTTTAGCTTTTCGCTAACCCCGATTTCTGGGCTCAGGTCGTGACACGCGGTCACTGCCCCAGGCCAGTGACCGTGAAGCCACTGTTTGTCTCCGTTTTTTGTGCTATTCATGCTGGTTGCTCTTCCATACTTTTTCAAGTGTTGAAACTCCCTTTCATGACATCTTGGGGTGTTGGATAACCATTGAGAAGATCTAATTCAACTATGGAATCGATTAAAAACTTTGTAATTCATCATTCTTGTTTACGGACTATTTTTTGTTCAAGTCCGAAGAGGGTATTGTAAGAAGCCAAAGTTGCATCATTTTGAACCTATCATTTGCGAAGAACAAAATGAGGCCCAAAGGGGCTTGTTCACAACGTTTGTAATGGCTAAAAAACCCCCCCGAATGAGAAAAACAAAGATGACAACGTCATCCCTCGAATTGTCACCATTGCATGAACATAGTTCGTTCCGTAGTTACCCCCACCCTTCTCCTCTTCCTCTTTGAATCTTTTTGCTCACCTTGGTGACTAAAGAAGGAAGGGAATGGTCATGGGATTGCTGCTTTTCTTTACTTGAATGCTTCTGTCTTCGTTCAATTTTCTGTTTTTCTCTCTTCTGTATGTTCTCTCTTTGTTTCCTTCAAACATTTTTCTTTTTATAGACGTCCCAAGCGGTTTTTGGTGGTTCTTGGGAGTTGAGGAGAGTTGTGGGAAGTTTGATTTCGAAAGGAAGTGGAGAAAAACCGCTCAAAACCGCAGGAAGTGTCCTCTGGGGGTCCGTGACTACAACCGCGGTCACGGACAAGGCCCAATTTCAGGTTTTTGCAGTTGTGGACCGTTTTCACCTGTTTGGGGTCCAAACGAAGTCCAATCGCCACAAAACTTGGTAGGACGCTTTTTGACACTATTTTGAGTGTGTCATAGAAATTTCAGCTCGTTTTGACCACCTGAAGTTGGTCAAATCCCTTGATGAACAAGCCGAGGTCACTCCGGAGGCCCATTTTTGGACTTTTGCATTTGTGACCCATTTTCACCTGTTTGGGGCCCGAACGAAGTCCAATTGCCACAAAACTTGGTAGGATGCTTCTTGACACTATTTTGAGTGTGTCATAGAAGTTTCAGCTCTCTTTGACTAACTGAAGTTGGTCAACTCCCTGGATGAATAGGCCGCGGTCACTCCCGAGGCCCATTTTTGGACTTTTCATTTGTGACCCATTTTCACCTATTTGGGGCCCGAACAAAGTCCAATTGCCACGAAACTTGGTAGGATACTTTTTGATACTATTTTGAGTGTGTCATAGAAGTTTCAGCTCGTTTTTACCACCTGAAGTTGGTCAACGCCCTTGATAACAGGCCGCGGTCACTCCCAAGGCCCATTTTTGGACTTTTGCATTTATGACCCATTTTCACCTATTTGGGGCCCGAACGAAGTCCAATTGCCATGAGACTTGGTAGGATGCTTTTTGACACTATTTTGAGTGTGTCATAGAAGTTTCAACCTGTTTTGACCTTCGAAAGTCGGTCAACTCTCCAGTTGACTTTTTATGAAAGTGGGCGCTTGTCTCAGCTGTTTGTGGCCCAAATGATCTCAGTTTGATTTGAAACTTAGAGGGACTGACGTCAAGAACATCTTGGAGTATTCATCCAAATTTCATGCAGTTTAGATTTGAGGAAGTAGGATTTCGAACATCGGCCTATTCATTGCATGCGTTAGGTCACTATTCACTCCACATTGAGATAGTTAGCCTATTTTCTATCCGAACAGCCTCCACTTGACTTGAAACTTTGGGAGAACAACTTGGGGCATTCTTTGAGCATTTATTCCAAATTTTATTTGCTTTGGCCTTCTGGAAGTAAGATCTTAGCCGGTGATGCCCAAATTCGGGATTACTGTCCTTTGAACTGACATGTAATGAAATTTGGACCAAACGGAGTCCTTTCGACTTGAAATTTTGCAGAGTATCTTCTGAGCATGACTGAAGCTTCGCACCCAAATTTCACGAATTTTAGACATCGGAAAGCAGGACTTTGGTCAGTGACCCCATGGCTTGGGGGGAATCGATCCCAAGTTGACATGTCTATAGTTTTTGGGTTCAATGATGTTTGTTGAACTCGACATTTTGCAGAACCTATCTTGGGCATTATTTGAGCTTCCATCGAGAGTTTCAGCTAACTTGATCTCCATGGGATATCACTCTACACAGGGACCCGCAGAGCATAGTATACGATCATCTGAACCAAGTTTGGATCCAAATGACGTCCAAATGCTCTGAATCTTTGAGGAATGGTCTTTAAATATACTTAAAAGCATTTCATTGAATAGGAGCTTGCTACAACATGTGGAAGTGTCAAGTCCTACAGTGGTTCCCAAAGAACCGGCAAAGAGTCTCCGAAACTGATTTGAGCTAAGATGAGATTCAAGTGCTTTGAAAATTCTGAAAATTTATAATCCAAAACTTGTAATGCCTTCGCTGCATTGTTTGTAAAATTTTATGGGTCAACAGTATAGTGACTACTAAAATTAGGTGGGTTTCATATTTGTTAATAGCATTATACTGTATGATCATAATTACTAATTTATAATCTTTAAATGAGTCATGTTGTGAAATTGAACACTAGACAGCTCCCTTAGTGATTCGTACAATTAGGTTGCTCATATGACTACAAACATCAAATAGATCCTGCAATGACTTTAGTGTTAGATTGGTCTCTTAATGATGTCCAACATTAGATATGGCTCATTATGATAATCACCATTAGATGAGAAACACTGGTTACCACCAACATTTGGTATGCAATTATAATTGAAAAGCATTAAACTATCTTATGTTATAAGATGTATTACCATAGGCGGATGCCCACAGTGGGGCCCACATTAGATAAGGAAAGCAATTAGGGTTAGAGTCCTTTCATATTAAGTTGCATGGGGAGGAAGAAATCTTATTTTATAAATAAGATCTCCCCCCCCCCCCCCCCCCCCTTTTATGATGTACATCTCTCATTCAATAAGATCTCTCTCTTCCCTCTCTCCTTTAAAACGTTACTAGCATGAGCAAGAAAAAAAACACCCAGTCCCCTCCATTCCCTCCCTCGGTCCTCATACGAAAGAAAAGGGACCGCAGCCCTTTCCGGTTTTTTTTTTCCCAGACTTAGGCTCCTATGCAGCATAGGCTCCCTCCTTTTTTCACTTTGATCAACGTGCAAAGACCCTCCCTCCTTTGTTGCACTTCAATCAATTTGCAAAACACTCCCTCTTTTTGTTTCTCGTGCAAAGCAAAAGCCTTTTCTTCCCATCAGTTAACGTTGCACTTTGATAATGTTACACATGAAAGCCTTCTGCACATTAGTCAACATGAAAGCTATTCTGCCTTGGCCTGCATGAGAAAAAGGTGGGAGAAAAAAGACAAAAGTCGCTGACATCAATAGTAATGCAGACAAAGGTGCAGATCGACCGTCCAACTTCAAACCATGATATCTTGGCCATCCACTGTCTGATCAATGATCTGTTTGAACCTATGGAAAGCTCGTAAGCAAATCTACCCACTGGAAGCTAAAAGCACCAAATCAATGATAAAAATATTTTTTTTATTTTTCAATCTTTCTTAGTTTAACAAACATATCTATAGACTTTGACCATTATCTCCTTTTAGATTTAGAGATGAAAGGATTATTTTATTTTTTATTTTTTTTAAAGGGGAGATCAAGATAGAATGGATTATAAATAAGAATCTGAACTTCTATATTAATATGGATCTGCAGTTCCGTACAAACCAAAAGTTCTTTTCTAATCCAGACCAAGAAATCTGTGGGCTATTCATATCTTAAACCAGAAGTTTTCGGATCTACAATATGAACTCGGAGATTAATATTCCTAATCAAACCTGAAGTTTGATATTTAGATCCAGAAATAAAACCAATCAATACTAGGCCATAATATTAAGTTTAAAGCCTTAATAGAACCTAAAGTTCTAATTCATGAACTTAAAGTTCTAAGTCAAAGTAGAAACCTTGCCAAAACCGTTGTTTTAGATTATTAAAGTTGATAACCAGATGTTTTTCAATTTTAAATTGGTTAACTTGATTCAACATGACTCACCCCTTGATTTGTTCTGAATGCTTTATAGTTTTATTGTTTATCTTTTTATCTCTCTTTGCATAACAATAATCATGTGTATTTTTTACAGCTCTTGCATAATATTGAATTTAGCCAAACTTGAATTCAAAGGTCTTAACATTGTTGGGGACAACTACTTCTCTTGGTACTTGGATGGAAAAATACACTTGCAATCCAAGAAATGAGCAATAATAGTAGAGGATAATAAGGAGTCTTCGGAAAACAAGGCATTAGCACTTATCTTCTTGCGTCATCATATACATGATGACTTCAAGAATGAATACCTCACTGAAAAGGACCCATAAGTCTTTGGAAATCCCTGAAAGATAGATATGATCACTGAAAGATGGTCATATTACCGGCAACTCAAAACGAATGGCTAAACATAAGATTTTAGGACTACAAATCAGTACCTGAGTACAACTCTACTATTTTCAACATTGTTTTTTAGTTAAGATTGTGTGGGGAAAAGATTACGGAAGAGCAGATGTTAGAAAGAATGCTATCCACTTTTTAAGCATCGAATGTAATCATGCAATAACAGTATTGTAAATGCGTTTCTCTAAATACTGAAAACTAATTTCTTATCTCGTTGTTGCTGAGCAAAATAGCAAAGTTTTGATAAAGAATCACAACTTCAGACCAATTAGATCTATGGCAATGCTTAAAGCAAATGCCAATTTTAATTCCAACAAAGGCAAAGGAAGGGGGCATAGGAGGAACAACTCCTCTAAAAGAGGTGGAAGAAACAACTCCTTTAGACGAGGAGGATTTCAAAGGTCCCAACCCCCACCCCCCCCCCCCCCCCCCAACAAAAAAAAAAACAAAATAAAATAAAATAAAAAACTCAAAAACCACCAAAAGTAGTCTGATCCTTAGAAAAAACAAAATTAGAATCAACATCAGAATCTGTCAAATAAATCTACCCACCATTCTGATGACCCTTGCTACAAATGTAGAAGAAATAGGCATTGGTCATGCAATTGTCGTGCACCAAAAAAAAGTGGTGGAACAATATAAAGCATATAAGGCCTTTATTCATTTTGTAGAGTCAAATGATGTAGAAGATTAAGATTGGGATACAGTCCTACAAAATGATGATTATCATAAACTTAAAGACTAGAGAATTTTTTGAACACGAGAATAGCCAACCTCTGAACAATGAAGCATTTCATAATAAGATTGGGACTCCTCCTGGCATAGTCTAAAAGGCCAAATAAATTTATTATTATTATTATTATTTTTGCAGAATCTCTATTTAGAATTATGTTTTCAGAAATTTAGTTTTCATGGATATTTCTGATAGATGATTTATTATTTTCTATTTATTAATTTGATGGAAATTTTATGGATGTTTTTTTATTTTATATCATGTGATTGCTTAGTTACATTATTTTATTATCTTTCTATAAAGGTATGGATTACAGAACTGGGGATGTTCATTGTCTTGTAGATAGTGCTACAACACACACCATTCTGAAAAACAAGAAGTTTTTCTTAGAATTGATATTCAATCTACGAAAGGTATCCACCATAGGTGGACTAGTGCAAATAATTGAAGGATCCGGAAGAGCCCACATGGCATTACCTAATGGTACTTATTTATTCATTAAAGATGCATTATTCTCCAACAGTTCCCGAAAAAACTTGCTTAATTTCAAAGACATCAAAATAAATGGATACCAAATTGAGACTGCTAATCAAGGTAAAAAGGAAATATTATTTTTCATTATTAGTATTGGAAGCCAAAAGCAAATACTAGAAATATTAAGTGCACTCTCTTCAGGGTTATATTTTACAACAATATTTATCGACGAATCATATTCAATTATGAACAAAACAATACCGTTAAGCTCAAAGCTTAGTAATCCTTAGACTTTATTGCTTTGGTATAATAGGTTAAGATACCCTGGGGTTACCATATTAAACAAAATCGTTGATAACTCTATTGTGCACTCCTTAGAAAACCACAGATTGACCATACCTAATGGGTATCTATGTATCCTATGTTTATAGAAAAAATTAATCACTCGACCTTCCTTTGTTAAGATTGCATTAAAATCTCCATCTTTTCTGCAAATGATACGAGGAGACATCTGTGACCTATAAATCCACTTAGTAGACCTTTTAGGTATTATATGATTTTGATTGATGCTTCCACCCATTGGTCGAATGTTTACCTATTTTTAATTAGGAATATAGCCTTTGTCCGCCTATTAACCCAAATCATTAAACTTAAGGCCCACTTCCCTGATCATCCTATTAAGTCTATGCGACAATGTGGGCAAATTAACATCATAAGCCTTCGC
This sequence comes from Sextonia rubra, assembly GCA_037013555.1. Lineage (NCBI taxonomy): Eukaryota > Viridiplantae > Streptophyta > Magnoliopsida > Laurales > Lauraceae > Sextonia > Sextonia rubra. The sequence continues at coordinate 77,288,097 of JASUAD010000001.1, forward strand.
TGACTACTCTTAATCTCTCGCCATTGTTGTCAAACATCCTATCCCTCATGTCCACACCGAAAATGACTTAGCTGAATCTCTGATTAAGCACGTTCAACTTATTTCTAGAACTATACTGATGCAGTCCAAATTATCAATTAGTGCTTGGGGACATACTGCATTACATGCATCAATGCTCATTAAACTCCGACCTACGGCCTATCATCAATACTTCCCTGCACAACTTATTTCGGGATATCAACCTAATATCTCTCACTTACGTAGTTTTAGTCCCTATACTACCCCATCAGTGTACTGAGATGGAACCACTACGTAGGTTCAAAATCTATGTAGGTTATGACTCTCCTTCGATTATGCGCTTTTTAAAACTAATGACAAGAAATGTTTTTACTACTTATTTTGTTTGCTGAATGCCAATTTGATGAGACAAAATTTCTGCCATTAAGTGGAGAGAAGAGAGTTCATGAAGAACGTATTGTTCTTGCATAATAATACGTTCCTGAATAACGGAGTGAACTAACATAGAATACTTCCATTTTGTGTCATCTGGACTCATGAACTTCACAATGTGAAAATCAAGTACATATAATTGTGCACTTACACGAAATTGCAAATAGATTACCTGATGCATTTAAGATGCAGCAAAGCTGACTAAGTCACATGGGCTAGCTATGAATGTACCTACTAGAATTAATGTTCCTATAAAACAATGCCAGAAAGTGGTGACAAAAGAGTCTGCAATACGCCAGAAGCGCGACAAGTCTATAGGTTCAAGAATATAGCTCCACGGAAAAGGAGAAATGTGCAATAATTATCATGTCCTCCCAAAGATACACTTAACACTCCTTAAGAAGTTCCTCCTGAAGAGGCACATTGTCACAACCCGAGCCCAGGGACCGGGGGTCAGAGAAAGTCTAACCAATGACACACGTACTCCCGTGCATGCACACCTGGACCCCGTCCAAGCATACACACACAAGGGATCATTCACACGTGCAAACAACTGTACGCGGAAGCTGTACGTATCAAGGCATACAACGACATACCAATAGATACAAAAGATCATGAACTGATAACAAGAACAATGTACAAGAACGTATGACCATATAGCGGGCTTACAACAATCAAAAATCAAAATACAGATATCACTCAAAGCCCACATTACAAGTACAGAAAAATCCCCTCAATAGACTCGGACTCAAAGAATGGGGAGAACAAAATGATGCAAACCGTACTCTGGAGGATGGATCAAGTCCACTCCTCTAGGCCAGAGGGGGCCTCGCGAGCCTCTCCTGAAGTCGGGATGACCGACGCAGGATCGGGAGAGGGATCTGAGCCTGCAACACACAAAGACAACTCATAAGTACGACGACTTAGCAAAATATAAGCCACAAGACGATAACACGAATTGCATCTAAAGTGAGCAATAATCATAATGCAAGATCTATAGAAAGCATGTTCGTATACTAAGCAATTATGCAAAGGAATAAGCATGCTGTAAGAATCATAAACAGATAACAGTCAAAGTGGCTACTACATTGGCCATTTTCTCCCTTACGAGAGCGGACGGAATGAGAACACCAGCGACCGGGCTAGGGTACGCATGGGTCTCTAGTTCCCGGGGTCCGGAGTCCCAGGACAGAACACTCTGCAGAGGCAAACACATAAACTAAACCAAAGCTAACCCCGTCGGGTATCCTAAGGCTGAGGCTCAGTAGTGCCAATACCAATCACAATCAAATCGGATGATGCACCTCAATCAATCAATCATGTCATATCACATACCACACACAGATCTCACATATCACGCTGAACAAACAATAGGAAGTGCATCACACATACTGATACTGAATACTGAATACAATAAGCTGATACTGATACTGAAGGTACTGAATGCAAATAAGCCAGAAAAGAGGCACTGATAAACTCGAGTACCAATAACAATAAGCACTGATGCAGATACTCCAATGGAGCAACGGTAAAACACAATACACAACAATAGAATGGTCCCGCCCGGGCTTCGCTCTGGGGTTGCTGCATTTCCCACAGAATCGAGAGGTCCAGCGCAGAACACATAAGAGGGCATAACCGTAATCAATATGCTGTACAAATCAAACAAATCAAGTACTTATACAAATCAAGGATCAATTACAAGCCAATCCTGCACTAATTATCCAGGGTTTCTAACCGTGCATGTTGATGTAGTTTTAAGTTATCCGATGCACCATTGTTTAGTGTTGCAGTGTCTGAAATGTGCACCGAAGTCCCTTAAACCAACACCCATGGGAAGGTGCTAAACAACTGGATAACCGCATGAATGATTCACAGCCCTTGAGATCATTCATGTCATTCAGACATTCCATTGGGCATGTTCGGGTTCGCTACATTCTAACATGAAAGTCATATACGGTCTTTTGCTTAAACCTAGTCCTTTTCATTCAATTCTCAGGGTCTCACGGTGTAGCCGTAGGTGACCTTACGGCTTAGCCGAGGCATCTTACGGCTTAGCCGTAATATACACTGCGGCTGAGCCGAGGTTCCCCAAATATCCACCCGGATTTACGGCTCAACCGTATTTTACTCTACGGCTCAGCCGTATCCTGGTCCACGGCTTAGCCGTAAGACAATGTACGGCTTAGATCAGGCTGGGCTGTAGAAGAATGGCAAATTGCCAACTCTCAGTTATTTTTAGATAACAGTCTGTACTGTTCTACGGTTAGGGTTACGGCTGGGTCTCGGCTTAGCCGTAAGCCATTTTACGGCTTAGCCGTAGCACATTTCACGGCTTAGCCGTGAGTGCACGGAGTCAGTTTTCCTGTAACAGTTACAGTCACACAGAAAATGTACAAAACGACTGAAAACAGCAGGATAACAGTGAAATGAGTTCAATAGGGCTGTCTAACACTGAGAAATACAATGAAGAATAAAAACACAACAATCAAATCCCTATCAATCGGTGTTCATACAACTTGGGCTTATACTTGCCTCACAGATGGAAATCACTTCGTTGCTTGGCTCAGTCCACCGGGAAACACACACGAATTGGCTCCTTTCTTCCTCCCTCAAGCAATCGAAATAGAGAAGGAGAAGAGGAAGAGAGCTGAACAGAGAGAGAGACGAGCTGAGCGAGAGAGTGAGCTGAGAGAACGATCGAAAGGAAAGAAAGGGGGTAGGTAGGATATTATAACTTAAAGTTGAGTCCAAATTGCACTTAAGTCCGAACGGTTAACACAAATGTCAGTTTGAGTCAAATGACTGTCCAACGAGAACAAACGAAATCATTCGGATCCAAGACCATTACGGAAAACGACAAACTCAACGAAATACACGCGCTGACGTCAGAATGACGCAAAACTGACAAGGTCAATCAAAAGCCAAAATTACGAAAAAGGGCTCGAACTACTTAGACCAAGTCAACTCAACCCAAACAATCTCTCCAAGACTCAAAACCAAATAAAAACAATAGCCAAAACACTCTTAACGATAAAAGCACACGTAATTACCCACTAATCCAGATCAACTCGGGTCGGAGTGTTACACACATAACGCTCTCGAAGAAGTTATGATAAAATCCACTCTCTCTAGAATAACGAAAGTCCTTGATGAGACTATAAAAGCCTCTGAAGAGGCACTAGTACTGGATAATGAAGAGATCTCCATATTTTATAATTATTCAAAAGAGAAATGGGATAGAAAGAAAATTATCATCGATGACGTATTTATATATGCGATAGCTACACAATACTAAAGGAACATGAATGGAATACAAAACCACTAACTATAAATGAATGTCGACAAAGGAAAAATTGGCCAAAATGAGAAAGTGCCATAACAGCAAATTAGAGTCTTGTAATAAACATTGTCTATTTGGACCTATAGTACAAACTCTAAAAGGTGTTAACCCTGTTAGTTACAAGTGGGTATTTGTAAGGAAAAGGAATGAAATGAATGAAATTACCAAATACAAGGCTAGACTTGTGGCATAAGGTTTCCTGTATAAACCTGAGATTGATTATGAGGAAACATACTCTCCCGTTATAGACATAACAAATTCAGATACCTGATAGGCTTAGTAGTTTCTGAAAATTCAGGCAAGAGACTTATGGATGTTGTAACTATTTACTTGTATGAAGACTTAGACACAAAAATTTATATGAAAACCCCAAAAGGATTTATTTTGCCTAATGCAAAGCCCAAGAGTACGCACTCAATACAGCTGAGACGATCATTGTACGGCCTAAAGCAATCTAAACGAATGTGGTACAATCATTTCAGTAAATATTTGTCTAAAGAAGGATATGAGAATAATCTCATTTGCCCATGTGTCTTTATAAAGAAATCTTTAAAAGGATTTGCAATAGTGGCAGTTTATATTGATAATATAAATTTGATCGGAACTCCAGAAGAACTCGAAATAACTGTTGATTATTTGAAAAGAGAATTTGAAATAAAAGACCTTGAAAAACCAAATTTTGTCTTGGCCTACAGATCAAAAGAAGTTTTAATGGAATATTAGTCCATCAGTCTAATTATACCAAGAATGTATTAAAATGCTTTGGTATGGACAAAGCACATCCACTAAGTACTCCGATAGTTGTTCGGTCTTTAGATATAAACAAAAATCCATATCTTCCAATTGAGGAAAATGAAAAAGTATTGGGTCATGAAGTTCCATACCTGAATGGTATTGGTGCTATAATATATTTATCACAATGCACTAAACTGGACATTTCATTCTCAACGAATCTATTTGCCAGATACAGTTCTGTGCCAACACAAAGTCACTGAACTGATATTGAACAGGTCTTACACTATTTACGTGGTATAATTGATTTAGGACTCTTTCATTATAAAGATTCTAAGTTTGTAGGATACCTAGATTTAGGATATCTCTCTGATCCTCATAAGGGTCAATCATAGATAGGTTATGTATTGTTTAGTGGTAACGCTGCTATTTCTTGGTGCTCTGCTAAACGAGCTTTAATAATTACTTCTTCTAACAATGCTGAGAATTTAGCCCTTTATGAAGCCATTAGGGAATGTGTGTGGCAAAAATCTTTAATTTAGCATATTCGTAGTTCTTGTCGATTGCCTCTTATACAGGTACCCCGAGCATTACCTACGAAGACAATGAGGTATGTATTTAACAGATTACAGAAGGATGCATTAAAGGTAACAAGATGAAGCACATTGTACCAAAGTTCTTCTTCACACACAAGCTTGAAAATTAGAACAATGAGATTGAAGTCAAGCACGTTCATTCATACAACAACCTGGCTGATTTGTTTACCAAGTCATTACCAAAGCCAACATTCCAGAAGCTTATACATGAGATTAACATGTGTAGAGTCTATGATCAAATAATGTAAAAGTTATTGTTGTTAGGGGAAGTGACTAATCAGAGGTAGGAATCCTTAAGCATGCTACCCAGGACATATGTGCGTTGTACTCTTTTCCTTTTTTAAGTTTTATCCCACTAGATTTTCCTAGTTAAGATTTTCCTAGTTAAGGTTTTAATGAAGTAGCATTATGCACATCCAATACTAATTCAATGATCCTATAAAACGTTGGATTCTTTTTCCTTCGCTTTGATTTTTATCCCACTGGGTTTTTCCTTTACAAAGTTTTGATGAGGGAACTATTATTAAATGGTGGCCATTTAAGGGGGAGTGTTATAAGAGGTATTATCAGAGGTGGATGCCCACATTGGAGCCCATATTAGATAAGGAAAGCAATTAAGATTAGAGTTGTAACACTCCGACCCAGCTTGACCTCGTTTAGCGGCTAATTAATCTTGTTTTCGTTGCTCATCGTGTTTTGTTTGTGATTTTATTTTCGTTGCGGGTCATGGATAGGTAGTTGGGTTGAGTTTGACCTGGATTAAGTAGACCAAGCCCTTTTTCGTAATTTTAGCTTTTCTAAGACATGGTCATTTTTGCATCATCTTGATGTCAGACAAGAGTCCTTCCATATTAAGTTACTTGGGGAGGAAGCAATCTTATTCTATAAATAAGATCTTCCTCCCCCACTTTCTCTCATTCATTAAGATCTCTCGCTTCCCGCTCTCCTTTAATATCTTAGGATTTTTAACATTAGGTCCAGTGATATTTTGAAGTTAGATCATTCCCACTTTGCCTACAAGCATTGGAAGGATCCATTATTATTACAAATTTTATGTAAATTCCACCATGATTAGAGTCATTTTGTCCATCCATTGTGATGCTAAAGATTAAATGAATAATATAACAATTGTAAATATTAGATACGTTATATTATGATCGCTAACATTACGTGGGATGTATTGACATTACAATCAAAAGATGGTCATTATTTTTTACATTTGATGATTTCCATTTTAATTACCACATTAGACAACTCTATTGGGTTCACTAATTAGAAGGTCCCATAGCAGATCAATCATTCTTCTTATCTTTTTAATTCTTATTTCAACATAATGTCTTGTGAAATCTCTACAAGTTGTCAAACACTTTGGCTAAGGGTATATTATAATGCGGTTTTTGAAGACAGGTCCCTAGACATTTCATATTATGGCGAGTAGTCCATGATCTTTTGTCGTCGTGGCAGAGATCCTTTTTCAAATTTATACACTTAAAAGGTCCAAAATACCCTGCAAGCAGATTTGACTCACCCTAACCTGATTTGCCCTTGACTTGGATTGAGAAAACCCAGGCACAGATCCTCTTCCCCCCTTCTATCTGGGCGCTGCAACAAATTCTGCAAACAAGGATTGCACCCCAGCCTATGATCTTCCACTGGTAGCGACAGAAGACCAGCATGTCAAGGACGGCAACTAGCGGAGTCCCGTTTTTCCTTCCTCGCTAGTTCCTATGACAAAACCTAGGCAGAAATCTCACACCCTTTTTCTTCTTCTCAGATGACGAAGAAGAAACCCGGCAGCCATCTTTCTCAACCCAACAATGACTCGATCCTCTTTGATCTCATCTTTTTTTTGCGGTGACTGTAAATCCAGCAGCGACGATGAAGGTGGCTGTCAATGCACAAAGAAAAAGAAGCCCCTTTCTAGTCGTCTTTTTCGCTAACAATGGGTGCTAGTGGTAGGATGCCTTTCTCTTCTCCGATCTACCCTAAAAATCAGACAACCAGCCCTTTGAAAAAATGATCACCGATGCTACGTGATCTCCACCAAGCGATCTCCAACTCGCTCAGAAATCTAAGGATCTCCACCTACTTGCAAACGATCCTCTTCTTCACCCAGATGCTAGACACAATCCGTCAATCAACGAGTTTCTCTGAGTTTTGACTGAATTTAAATGAGTTTGAATGAATTTATATGAGTTTGATTAGAATTTATTTAAGTTTAGTCAAAATTTATATAAATTTGCAGAAAATTGTTCTAAGTCTGCAGAGAATTTATATGAGTTTGCAGAGAATTTTTTTAAGTTTGCAAAGAATTTATATGAGTTTTGCAGACAATTTTTTTTACGACATTATTGAATTTGCAGGGAATTTTTCCAAGTTTGCAGAAAATTTATATGACTTTTGGAGAGAATTTATGAGTTTTTGCAGAAATTTTCTTTTTACGAAATTTCATAAGCAGTATGGATATTGTTTGAAAAGTCTCGATGAGTAGGTTCCAAATATATCATTTTTTTTTATCAAAAATAGATATTATGAACTAAAGTTATGAATTTTCAAAGTTTTGGATCACAAAAACAAAAGTAGTTGCAAAAAGGGCAAATCAATAATAAAAAATATGAGCTAGTAGCTTTAGGGACCTCCGCTTGGAATATATCCATGTGGTAGGGACTTCATGCTTGAATAATGTTTTGCGTGGATTGCATCTCCTACAACTATTCAAGGAGGGACTTTTAGCTAATTTTCTCTATTATAATTTATACATACGAATTGACAAACATCACATGTGGCACAACATATGATAAATATTTTGTTATGTGATCATGAAATCTAAAAATATTAAAATAATTTTATTTCATGTTTTGGAGTACCCAAACCCCCTTAAAGAAACCAAGATTTGAAAATCTTTTATAAGATTTGAGGATTCTTCATTGCCCCATAAATAGGGATTTCTCATTGAGGATTTGTATAACTGAGACTTTTACATTGATATTAGTACTTATTGTTGTATATAGACAAGAAAAACTAATTTGGATGAGCAAATCCACAAAAGCGAAGATTTCCACATCCTTTATTCCTACTGGGGGTTTTTTCAACTCATTCCTTGCACCATGTCTATAGATAATCTCAAAATGATAAAGCATAATAACATGAAAGAAATTGAGAAAAATAAAAATATTAAAAATTTGGTACGAAATCCTCCCAAAAAAGTTATAAAAATATGATGCAAAGCCCTAATTCTTACAAAAATCAAAGCAGAAATTCGGTTTCAACAACTCAAGAAAATATAGATTCAACATGAGAAAACTAGGGAAACATTAAAAAAATAAATAAATAAATTGTGCCATTTTTAGTGTTAGGTTCCACAAAAAGCAGATTCACCTTTGTTTTTTAAAGGAGCACATTTAAAAACTAAGTCATCAAAGTAACTTTAAAAAAAATTACACTTTTCAAAAGCCAAAAGCCCAAAAAAAAACTTATAAAAAGCTCAATTAAAAAAATATACCTTCATAAGGCAAAAAATAGCAGTCACTTTTTGTTGTTTCACGTAAATCTTCATCTTTGATTATTAGCTTCTATACTTCTATTTCTTTTCTAAGTCCTACGCCTAATTGTTTTCACGGAATTGAATTTCTAGGATTTTTTTTTTTTTTGATAGATAAGTTTGCTTGCATGGGAATTGAATGCATAAAAATGCATGGTTACATGGGCTCCAACAAAGATTATTAAAGAGCTGAAAGATAAAAGATAATGTATAGATATCTTACTTTCCTAAGATTTGAATTGCTAGGGTATGGCTAAATATTTATTTTTCATCTCTCCTTAACATTTTCCATTAGAGGGGAGGTTGAGTTTGCAAATGGATTTTTTTTTTTTTTATTTGATAAGTCTCTGGCTCCAAATCAGGTGGTTACGGAACCTATTTTTAGTTTTGGAGGGAGTTCGGTCCAAATCCAAACAAATAGGATCCATGAAGTTTGGATCAGGCTCCTTATGATCAGACCCATGGATCTGGATTGAAGACAATCACATCTACACAGTAAAAGTATGTGTTAAGTTCTAAGAGCTTACGTCGCTAGAGCAATGTTGATATTTGATGGCCTACTTAGTATTAATCGTTGAGAGTGATTCATTGGCAACTGTTAAGCTTTAAAATCTATCACTCCAAATTTGTCCAAACAGGGAGCTTTGCTTGATGAGATCAAAGAACTACTCAAATGCTTCAATCTATATAAAGTTAATCATGTGGGAAGGGAAGCTAATGAAGTAGCCCATATGCTTGCTCAGCACAGCAAATTAGTGAAGAATATGCTAGTATGGTGGCATGTACCAGATATGACTCGCCAAAATATTTTGGTTGATTCCTTCATATAATTTTTGCTTTCTTAATTAAGAATGCTTCTTATAAAAAAAAAAGCCCAACTTATTTATTTGAGAATTTATTTTGAAGCCCTTTTGATCCATTTATATTAATGCACTCCACATCTTACTTTGGATTCAGATCTGGATCTTTTTTTTTCTTTCTTTTTTCTTTTTTCAGTTGATGTGAGAACTGGAAACAACAGATAGGTTTCCAATCCATGAAGATGGATCCAAGTTCAGGTCCACCATGGTTCTGCTTTGGTCTAACCCGTATGCATCTGGGAGATAGCTTGGCCATTTTTTGGAATTTTATTTTTATTTCTTCAATTTTAACCACTTTTTTTAAAAATATATATTATAATTCTTATGTATTCAATTACACGAAACAAATGGGCATTAAGAAATGCATTCCTAGCAAAAGAAGAGATTAGGGGAATGTCCACAGAAAAAATGATTATCCAACCATAACAACCCTAGGAAAATCATGGTTGTATCTAACATCTCCACTCGTATCATTCATCTCTCACTTCTTTAATGTTACTTCATCTTGGGAACCAATCTTAAATTCGAAAGAATTCAATTTAGTGCAAACAAAAACATATTAGGAATTTATTATTATTATTATTATTATTATTATTATTATTTTCGATGACTCTGGGTAGCTCTTGCTAGCACAGTTTTCAAACCTTTGACCTATGGCCTAAGGTTTACCCAATTTTGACGAGCAATAGAAAATGTTAAAATTTGTCTCAAAGCAACTAGGTAACTAGGCTACAGATTCCCATTTCGCAATATTTATCGTTTGTGATATAACAGGGATCACTCAATAGTCAACTGTTTGCATGAAATACAGATATTGTTTTTTGAAAGGGAGCTTCTAAATGGACACCAACTTTGACTCATCCTACACAGCCATTTTTAAAAATAAAAAATAAAAAATTTGAAATTCCCCAAACTACCCCCACACCCTTCTCTCCCTACACACCACCCCTCTCCCTCCCTCCTCTCTCCTCCCCCCTACCGGCCACAAGCTTCGGTTGGTGGAGGGGAGTCTCCCTCTCTCTCCTTTCCCTCTCACTCTCCCTCTTCCTCCTTCTCTTTCAATTCCTCCTCCTATTCTTTTTTCTCATTCTCTCCCTCCATCTTCCTCTCCTCTCTCCCACTCTTCCTCTCCTCTCCCTCACTCTTCTCTCCCTCTTTCTCTCTTCTCTGCCCTGTTTGGCCCTGCGAGGCCAAACAACTCATTGCTATTCGGCCTCGTAGGGCTGAATAAGGTGGAGAGGAGAGAATGAGGGAGATAATAGGAGAGGAGAAGAGAGGAAGAGGAAGGGAGAGGAGAGAAAGAGGAGAAAGAGAGGAAAGGAGAGGGAGAGGAAGAGGAAGATGAAGGGAGAGGGAGAGAATAGGCCACCCTGTTTGGCCATACAAGGCCAAACAACAGTGAGCTGTTCCACCCCACATGGCCAAACCAGCATCTTCTGGTTTGGCCCTGCGAGGCGGAACAATGTACTGTTGTCCAACCTTGGGTCGAACAGGGCAGAAAGAGAGAGAGAGAGAGAGAGAGAGAGAGAGAAGAATAGGAAGAGGGAGAGGAAGAGGAGAGAAAGGAAGATGGTTTTGGTGGGGGGGGGGGGGGGGGGGGGGGGAACGCCCCTCCACTGGCGAGATCTCGTTATCAGTTAGAGGGAAGGGGGGAGGAGAGAGGAGGGAGGGAGAAGGAAGGTGTGTAGGGAGAGAAGGAGATAGGGGTAGTTTAGAGAGTCACTTTTTTTTTATTTTTTTTTAAATAAGTTGTATAGGATTGGTCAAAGTCAGTGTACATTTAGAAGCTCCCTTTTTGAAATTGATAGTAGATACTTCTATTTTTCAGATTTCAGCCTTTCATTGAAATTAAATTATTAAACTTTAGCTATCCTACGCTGAACAAACAATTACTTGAGCAAAAAGCGTCAGTTTAAAGATCATGGTATGGGATTGGGAGAACCAATAATTTGCTATTAATTTACACAAGCAATTTCTCAATGAAGATTTCATGTCATGCATTAGATCCAAATCAAGTGAGAAAGGCAGCATGATTACTCTCAGTATGCCATGGTATAAAGTGCCTATTTCATTAACTAGTTAACCCAATTTTAATTTTAGATGCAAAACTTGTTCTTCAGTACTGGTAAAGATGCAAGGGATCTATAGTAGTAAAAATCTTGACAACTTTCTTTTCGAAGTTAGTATATGACTTGCTTTGACTATTCTACTATTTCTGGAATGGCTAAACCCATATGGAGAAATTACAAATCATGGGGTTACAATGAATTATTAGAATGGAAAAACTAAGGAATTCATGTAGAATTAGCTTGGGTCATATTAAATTATGGGAAAAAAAAAACCCTCTCCGAGGGGCAAAGAGAATCAGTACGGAAATCAAATCCCATTTATATGAAACCAAAATAAAGTTAACCCATAGAAATTCTTCATTCACAAGGCATAATTAGCTTATTTTGATATCTTTCATGAGATCCTCTAGGGTCTTATAAATTATACAATAAAAAATTAAGGTGCGACAGGAATATTCAACTAAGTTTTGCACATGTGAGGACAAAGGCGTACATGTAAGGTAACGGAGACTTACACAAGCAAGGAAAGTGACACAACTCACAAATAGTGAGATATGAGGACATGTGAGACAAAACACAACTAGTATATGTATATGTGAGGTAATAAAAACTCATGCAAAAAGGAGGGTAGGCCACATTTGACGCCAGGACCTTTAGATGAGAATATGCACTCATTATCATAAGGAGCCATTCTCATGTGTGTGCAACTAAATTGTTCCTATAATAAGGCAATAATGCACATATACAAATGATTAATGAATTACAAGAACAAAGTTATAACTTAGTTTACCCGTAATAAGTCATGCCAACGTACAAAGCAATTGTGAATAGTGCTAACTCAGATCAACCCTGATTCACATGTAAATTAATTAATCCACAGAGTCAATGAAGATCCAAATGGGCCCTACACTCTGTCCCATCGCATCAATCTTGTGAGGATTTTTAAATCAACCATAAGAACAGTTTTTCGCTAGAAACTTAAGCGTACATGTACAATGTCAACATATAGATAAAATCCAAAATAAGGGAATGATTTGAGATTTCTACTTGATCGCCACTCTGTAGCAATGATTAACTTGCAAAATTTTAATAAAAACAAAAAATGCAAAAATGAGTAATATATTTAGTTTCTACGCCATCACAAGATATTATTAGCGAACCCATCAACAAAGAAACCCAAATCAATCCCCACAAAATTTATCAATTAAAATCCCCTAAACCCATTTTAACATGTACATGACATGCTAACACATATGCAATAAAACAAGTATCAATTTATGATATTATAAAAACTCCGCTCTGTATACAATGCAATACAATATACATCAATAAAAATTCTAACTTAAACAATTCAACAAACACAATCGGTGTCATGCTAAATTTTCTAAGAGACCCAAACTAAATTATTACCTTTAAAAAATAAAAAAAAAATTAAATCTCATTAGTATGAAAAACTAAAATCAGACTTCATGACATTCCAAAAACAATATAGGTAGCCTAATAAGACTTTTGTTAAGTAGAGGAAAATTTGAAAATGAAGAAAATCTGGATCTTGAAGTTTGTGACCAGAAGCTTATATTTGGTGTTTACATGTAAGATAGAAGAAAATATATGATGTAGGCATGACTCACAAGCAATCAAAGGTCTCAAATACCGAAGAAGAGAAGCGAGGAAGCAGGGGAAACAATCCATGTGTGCAATCCCCTTTCTAAATCTGGACTGCTCTCTCTTCTTTCATTTCCTTAAGAAAATGGAGAGCACATCAGTTTTGAAAGAGACGGAAGTAGTCTCGTACTTGTTTTAACTCCTTCTGTGACTCCTCTGCCAGATGTTTTAAAAAACATACACAAAAAAATCAGCTCCATCCAATCATTCTAACCCTACCATCTGGGCCCCACAAGTTCAGTACATTCAAATGGGATGTACAATCATTACAACAGCCTAGTCCATTCAAATGGATTCAAACCAAACTTATAGCCAATAGTATCGAGCACAGATACAAGTGTCATACCAGTCCACCACAGATACATTGTACTCGTACAAGTATCCATGTATCATATGTTAGAACAGACAAAGGTCAGGACTGATTAGTTCCCAGGTTGCTCAATCCATTTACAGTCCAATGAGTTAATTTGATTGGACTTCATTTCTACTAAAATGTGAAATTTTTACCTGCAGATGTTCCTCCAAACGAATATTCCAATCAGGCCGTCAAAAGGCAGGGCACGGGGCCCCCCACTGAATTCATGGTACTGACTAGTGACAACTGCATGCAAGAATGTCCGCAAGAGAAAATTCCCCTCTTAGACAATACCAATTATGTTAACAACTAAACATAATTGACACTACAAAGATGAGCAAGAAAGCTATATACCAAAGCAAGAAAGTTGGCTCCATATCCATAGGCAAGGATAATTGACGCTCTATGAAACAAAAAGAAAGGCTATAACTCAAGCCTAGCCACCACTCAGCATATTCAAATTCAAGGAACAATGTGCTCTATGAAACAAAAAGAAAGTACACCATCATCAACATTTCAAGAAAATAAATCTCACAAGAATTTGGAGGATAAAAATTGGTTGCACACTTTTTTTTCTCCTTGGAGACACCGAGGCTATTCCTCCATGAGATGCTCTTCTGTATGTGGTTTTGAGACTTGTACTTTGATCTTTGGAAGGGTAAGTGAAGGCTCCTGTTGAAAGGCAACAGGAGCTTTGACCATGTGAATACTCTGTTCCAACTCCTTGGCTGCTTCCTTCCTCTCCTTGGCTCTCTTCCCTTTCATCCTACAAATTTTTTTTTCCGTGAAAGCATTAATTTCAATAAAAATAAAAATAAAAATAAAGGAAGAGAAGAAATGGTGCTCAGATATCCTATACATTTAAAAAATTAGAAATATAAATAGCAAGAAAGAGCAAGAACAATGAACAGACCTCTGTGCATGGTGTCTAGCCTCCCTTTCCACTCTAACCTTGTCAATCTTCTTTATGGCCTTCAATGTGTTCTCAGTAACATTCCTATCGTATCTCTCAGGCCTGTTTCGCTTTCTTTCGAACTCAAAGGTAGAATCCTAGGGAAAATAACCATCATTACCAAGTAAGAATCGCCTATGGACAGCTGCAGGAGGACAAAGGGGCATTTTTCGTACCTGAGTCATATCCTTTCCATGCAATCTTCTGTATGCCTTCGTCCATTTTACTTTACGAGGATTCCTTTTCATTTTGAAGTTTTTGTGACATTTCGATCTGCAAAACCTGAAAATCTAGAGGGGAGAAAAAGGATTATTGTCATTAAACATCATCATGAGGAACATAAAAGAACTTCGTCTCATACAAGCTTTCAAAGTAATTATTATACAAAGACGGATATTCGAACAGGGCTCAAACAGAATTTGAAATTTTGAAGAGGATGCAAAGAGAACGATAAAAGGTTTCCTTTTTCAATTCGTTTTCCTCATTCTTTCTCTTTTCCTGACTGATCACTTGACTTGAACTCACAAGCTAAAGGTTGCAATAGTGAGCACCTTCCACTGTGCAATAGGCCGTCAGTAGGGTTGTAAATGGGGGTCCCCGATTCTCCGATTACCTGAAGGTTCCGACCCATTAATAACTGGGTCTGGGTCCTTATTTAGGTCCCTATAAGTAAATGGATTCGGGTCCAGAACCTATTTTGGGACCCATAACCTAAACAGCTCCGGGTTTGGTTCAACCTTGGTTCTGACCCGTGAACCTAAGACCTGACATATTACCTAATTTCTTAAAAATTTTTCCCAAAAGTTAGCTTTTCTCTAAAACATTCTCTATATAGAGCCGGACCGGAACCCGGACCCGCCCCATACATGGTTCCGGTTCTGACTCTAGGTCCGGGTCCATCCTCTCTGTAATGGTTCCAATTCAAGATCTATGAAACTGGTTCCGAACCAGTTCCAGGTCCATCCTCTCACTAACAATTCCGAGTCCAGGTCCACCATGGACCCAAACTAGAACCGACCCTTTTACAACCCTAGCTGTCAAGCTCATGTTCTTCTCGTGGAACACCACAAAATTTTCATATAAAGCCTTAATCAATCCAAAATTTGATCAAATGCGTAAAAGATTCTGACAATCATAATGCAAAAACACTTTTCTCTTTATTAGATAGTGCTGCAGACTACTGAACTGGACAAAATTGGAAGAGAATCATGGTGTTTAATACACCACAATTGTATCATTATGTGTAATATTTTCATAAAGTTAGAAGCACTAAACTTACACAAATCATCTCAATTACGTCTCACCCAGAAGCAAAACCGTGAGGCCCATGAGCCAAAGCGGACAATATCATGCATGCGTGTGGAGTAGGGCATTACAAATTAAGTGATAAATTTTTCTATGCAGGTTGATGGCTCAACAAGGAGAATGGGTAGGTTAAAGGGGACATGGATGGAAGTAGTAATCTTGGCTCTAAAGAAATGCAACCAATCTGAGGATTTGTCTCATGATAGATCAGAATAGAAAAACAAAATTCATGTAGTTGATAAGAGTGTGAAATCAAACACAAGTCAGCCTAGAAAGTATCGTATAATTTTCACCATAGTAGATGCAAATTTATCACAAGAAATAAGGTAGGTATTGTTAAGAACAACCAAAACCCGAGATCATTAGAGATGCAAGATGCTATATGGGACCTTAAATATAGAGATGCACAACCGTCTGTCTAATGCATGGAATAAATTCATCAATATTGACTGTAAAGTCCAAAAATATAAATCACTACAGAAAGAGATTTAAAAAAAACGCCAGATAATACTGCAAACACAGTTGACTTAAAATCGATAAGGAAATAACAATTCTACCTTTGCATCATTGCGAACAAATTGAATGCCGTGCCCAGGATAGATAGTAGAGGAACAGAACCAACACTTCTCTAATCTCATGGTGTTTCCTTGTCAGGAAATGAAAATTCCCTATCATGCAAAAGAAAATCAACTCAGTAAACACACTGAAATTATTGTCCACATAACACTAGCTATTTTATCTTTATGTAAATAACTGTGATATCAGCATTCTAGAGACAGCAGGATATTCTCAAATAATTTCATAAAACAAGAATTGCCCAGAAATATTGCAACAATGCCAACAGTTATAAATTTCACAGTATGCTAATGAAATTCTTGAAAAGATTTTACATAAACACCTAATATCTTAACTTATCATTAACCATTTCTGAAATGCTTGTGTTAATATTTTAGTTATTTTACTCTATATAACCGTTGAATGCAAGCACTAATGACTTCTGGGAATTACCAAACATCAATCGATGTCTTGAAGGCCGCTATGTTAGAGGATGCAACTTATGACTTGGATCAGATACATATCACTAGGAAAAAAGAACATCACAAACAAACCAATTTCCATATTCTTCACCATAACTCTGACAATGGATTCCCCATCCAATACTGACTAGCTATGATGGACCATGAACCAGACTGAGGCCCTACAAAATTAACACTTGGGGTCCAAGTTGGAAATTCACATCAAAAGTGTAAAGACACATCAAAGAGATAATAAAATCATAATATCCGGCTATCAGCAACATTTTGATACACATCATTGACCAATGGACACCAGAAAAGTTCTAGATTGGATAAATGCACACCATGCCAAACTTTTGTCAGAAACTTAAGATTATTATTGTGAAGGCACGAGCTATGATGCCCAGAACCAGATAAGTTATAGACTGGATAAATGCGCACCATGCCAAACTTTTTTTCAGCACTAAAGATTATCAATGTGAAGTCATGAGCTGTGATGCCCAGATACGGTATGACCGCATGAGTAACTCTCAAGGGCCTGTTTGTTAATTTAACTGATAGGGTGAAGTGAGGTGAATGGTAATTTTAAAAGATAAAAAAATGAGAGGGGTTAAATCAATCCAATGATTAGATTTTGTATTTTAGTGAAAAGAGAATAAAACTTTTTGACTTTTTGTATTAAAAGTAGGTATTTTTTGTTTGTTAGTGCGATGAAAAGGTAACTTTATGAATTGTTGTGTGAAAAGGTAAAAGAATTTTTTTGAAATATGGTATTTTGATTTGATTTTTTTGGGTTGTTGTGTGGTGAAATGAAAGATGACTTTAACTTTACAATAAGGGGAAATTAACAAACGGGCCCTAAGGGGCCATCGGGATAAGAAAAGGTGGATGGCACCGCATCATAGAACAAGTGTTAATCTTGGTTCTGATTTCTTAAGCTTCAAGTTTTCTGTTATTGAGATTATTGATGAGTGGAGAATTCCCACAAGACGGAAAAATCAGGAGAAAAATAGGGGTAGACAAGCACCACTTTCATCCAGTAGTAATTCTCCACTGTTTGGACTAGAAAGGAAAAAAATGACTATAAAGGAGAAAACCATTTTTAATGCATTTAAAAAAAAAAACTAATCGTTCAATCATTAAATGTCAATTTTTATTAATAAACAATTATATTTAACTAGAGGAAAATGGTATTTCCCCCACCCCCTTTGAGGAGAAAATCTTTTCTCCTACCTGCAGAAGTTTGAGAAAAGGAGAATCACTGTTCACCTTAGAATTAGGAATAATTTATTTCATTAGATATAAAAAAAAATTTCCTCCTCCCTAATTTTTTCTACATGCAAACAGTCCTCACATTGTTTGGATGAGGAGAATAGGAGAAAACTGTGAAATTTGACTTGACCTGCTTCCACTAACTGATTATTAAATATTTTACTAGATTCATCCTTCTTACACTTTTCTATTTTATTTATTTATTTTGCTTTCCAAGGATTTATTTATTTTGCTTTACAAGAGACTTGAATTCACACACTCACATGCTTCACATCACTAACCAGCTGACCAACAGCCTGGGATGATTCATCCTTCTAATGCCTATTGCAATTCTTCCCATGAGTAAATTGTTATTTAGATCTCTATTAGTCTGAGTCTAAGGTTCATTCTTGTCTGTCGCCACCCTGCTAATGTAAGTCCACATGGCTTCTTGGAGTAATATTTCTACCTGTTTCCACTTAGGCAATCTCACTCCGCATAGTGTTTTGAAGGCGATAATCTTCTGGCTGTATACAGCTAAGCATCCCCCTTTTCTGATCTATAAATTTACAAGAAAATATGCTCCAATCTGGCTGCCCACTAGTTGCATTTTACTCAAAATCACATGGTCCATATATCCCCCAGCTGTACTCATCGCTTTTATAGCCTTCACTTTCCAACTTTTGACCCACCAACAAATCTTAAGGTTGCTTATGATGGAAAGGCTGTGTGTTGGTTGGTTGAAGAAAAACCAGACCCATGTTTTCGTCCTTCAACAAATGTTTGACACATTCTATTTTGTAGAGCCGTGATCCCTCTACAATTCTAACCAATGATCAAAGTAGTGGTTGTAGTGGGTGTAGCAACCGATGGCTAAAACGCTACATAGTAGGCGATATGTAGCAACATAGCAATGTGAATCGAAAAAGTGGTCAAATTTTCAATATATATATATATATATATATATCCAAAAAATCTAAGGCAGTGTTTGGAAACAAGACATTTTAAGAGATGCTGTTGTATTATCTACTAGATTAGAATATAATCTATTCACCTAAAGCGGATGTTTGGAAAACTTAGAAAGTATCTTAAAATATCTCACTTTCTTCCAAAAACCTTCATATTAGATTATTCAAGGATATGCTGGATAAAACAATCTTCTTTTAAAAAAATCCAGAGTTTTAGTAAAAACAATTTGAGAGTTCATGAGCAATCATCAATTATAGTGGGCCACTATAAGTTTTAACATCAATTATTTTTAATGGCTCCTAATACTAGATTGGCCCCACAGTGGCTACAAGGTTAACATGTGGTCCTATAGTCATATCTTGGTTACATAGCCACTGTTAATTATTAATGCAGGACAATGTGAAATCTAATCTAATGCAATGCAGTGCCATCAGGAATAAAATTAATTAACAAAGAAAATTCAGATCATGCCAACCATGAGTAGTTAATTAATTCAAAGAATGAATCAGCCAGCGGTCCAAAGCCTATTCACAGATCCTGTAGTAGTAATTCTCAGATTTAAGGGGTAGGATCCTAATGGAAGGTAGAACTTCCAACACTTAGGGTTGTAATTTGTAGGAAAAGGATTTATGAAAAATTAAGACCAAAATGCTCAACATCAGATCTGAGGGTATTAGCTCCAAATTCTATTCGGCAGATCTGAAATCCTAATGGTTGTAGTAAAGCTCTGCAGAAGGAAAAAGTAAAAGAGATAGTGGTTACCTTTATTGAGCTCTCACTAAACTCTACTCGCAAGAGGCATTAATAGCGGTTAATAAGAAAGGTGACTTGCAAACCTAAGAAGAAGAAGAAGAATAAGAAGAAAAAGAAGATATCCTCTTTTCTCATTCAATGTTCAAGTTCATACATAGCATAAGAAAGAAGAAAAGAAAGCCCTAGATCTGAAATATGAGAAGCCTTCCCACCAAAAAAGGAAAAAAAATAACAAAACAAAAAAGGAAAAAAGAGGAGGGGGATCCTCCTCGGGATGCGTGCGCATGTTGTTGCTTGCGCACGGTTTTTTTTTTTTTAAAAGTAGTAGTCCCCCTTTTCTCTTACTTATACGCAAGCCCCTCTCCTTTAAGCGAAACTCTAATACAATACAAAAATATATACATATGGGATCAAATAAATTGACTAGCACAAATTAAAACATGGAACCAAACAAATTAACTAACATGAGCCCCTTCAATTTTAAAAGACCCCTATTTAAACCCATGTGACACTTCTCTATGCGGGGCCTTTAATGAAATTGTGCAGATGGGGCCTTCATTCCTCTATCGATATCATCATCCAAAATCCAACCGCCGGATCACCTCTGGGTGATAATCCAACGGTGGATTTATGCCTTCTTTGCAATCAAAGCCTGGATATTGATCATCCATCTAGATCAAAGCTTGATCCGCTGCCCTGCGTCTCCTTCTTTGATACACCTTGAATGGATTGGGAGAATTTGGCATGATGTCCCCATCAATTCCCCTTGGTTAGGAAAATCGCACCTCTAGTGAAATAAAACTATCGTAGCGCTCAAGAATATCTGGATTAATGCACAGCAATTCAGTCCTGATGATCCATATGCTGTTATGCTGAGGTCGATCGTTCCATTTAACAAGAAAATTTTGGATGCCCCCTTGTTTGGTAGATGCCAATTGGTCATCCAATATATCTTCTACCACATCCTTCAGTGGAGCTAGAAGTTTGGGAGGAAGAGATGGCTAGGGAAGTCGAGAAAAGGCTATAAGCTCAAAAATTGGTGAGGGACAGGAAGGAGACGGTACGGAATATGGATTGAGAGGAGATGGTGTGGGGCCATGAAAAGATACAAGGTCATCAACATTGAAGGTGGAACTAATGCCCATATCTGAAGGAATGTCTAACACATGCATTAGGACCCAACCTCTTCAAACTCTTATATGGACCAGTACTGCGGGCCCATAACTTTTTGGCAATTCCCTATGGAAATTGTTCAGGCCTTATGCAAACCATTACTTCATCACTAACTTGAAATTCTATGAATGTACGATGTGAATCAGCAGAGGTTTTGTACTGTTCATTATGTAAATTAATTCTTTTCCTAATTCCATCATGTAATGCATGTATGCGTTGTATGAATGCATTAGCTGACTTAGAAGGACAATGAATGGATGACAAGGGAATGAGATCTACAGGCATCCTAAGCTTATAACCAGTGACGGCTTCAAATGGACTCATGCCTATGAACTTACTGACAGAACTACTGTATGCAAATTCAGCTACTGGCAAGACAGATTCCCATGTTCGCACATGCTCACCCACAAGACATCTCAAGAGATTTCCCAAACTTCTATTCACTACCTCAGATTGTCCATCGGTCTGTGGATGATAGGCAAAAGAGAATTGCAATTTGGTGCCTAAGAGTTTCCACATTGTTTTTCAGAAATAGCTAGTAAACTTCACATCCCCGTCAAAGAGAATTGTTTTCGGAACACTATGAAGACTAATAATACACTCAAAGAAAATCTTCGCAATATGCAAAGCATCAAAAGTTTTTGAGCAAGGGACAAAATGGGCCATTTTGGAGAAACAGTCCACAAACACAAAACTGGAATCATGCTTCTTAGATGTTCTTGGAAGCCCAAGCATGAAGTCCATGACGAGATCTTACCACGGTGCGTGAGTCACGAGCAATAGAGTATACAAGCTAGTATTCTGTTTGCATTGCTTTGCCAGTTGGCAAGTACGGCAACACTCAATTGTATGAGCAACGTCTCATTTGAGACTTGGCCAGTAAAAACAATCTTCCACGAGAAGGATGGTCTTATCCCAACCAAAATGACCTCCCACGCCTCCCGCGTAGAGTTCTCAAATTAAAAACTCTCTGATGGAAGTACAGGAAATACAAATCTGATTACCTCAAAAAACATAGCTGTCTTTCAATGTAAATTGCTCAACACTGCGCAAAGGATTATCAGATAATGTGGCAAACAATTCTCCGAAATCAGGACATGATGGGTAATCATCTCAAAGACAACCAAACCCTGTGACTTTGATATTCATGGAGGGAATTAAATAGATTCTACGACTTAACGCATCAGCTCGTTTATTATCCACTCCCGCCTTGTGTTCTAACACGAAAGTATGTTCTTGTAAAAGTTCAACCTATTTGGCATGTTCCCTTTTAACTTAGATTGTGAGTTCAAATACCGCAATGCTTCATGAACAAAAAACAAGACAAACTCTTGTGGCAAAAGGTAATGTCGCCAATGTTTAAGGGTTTGAACTATCGTGTAGAATTCTCTTTCATAATTGGAATACTTCTTTCGCTTTGCATCATTCAGCTTTTCGCCGAAGTAAGCGACCGGGTGTCCTTCCTAACTCAAGACACCTCCTATTCTCAAATCAAACGCGTTACAAGCCACTTCAAAAACTTCAGAAGAATCGGCCAACCACATGACAGGGGCCTCTATCATTTTGGCTTTAATTTCCTAAAAAGCGGCGACAGCAGCTGTGCTCCAACGAAAGTCTCCTTTTTTCATGCAATCTGTAATTAGAGCCATGATGGTACTGAAGCATTTGATGAATCTATGGTAGAATGTAGCCAGCCCATGAAAGCTACTTACCTGTGAATATTGGATGGAATTTTCCATTCAACAATAGCGCAAACCTTTTCATGGTCAACGGCTATGCCCGCGACAGAGACTACGAAACCTAAGAAAACCAAATTATCCATCATGAGCGTACATTTCTTAAGGTTTGCATATAGTTGTTCTTTCTGCAAAGTACTACAAACTTGCCTAAGACGTTGTTCTTTGGAGGTGCTATAGATGAGGATGTCACCAAAATAAACTACCAAGAACTTACCAACAAATGGCCTCAACACTTGTGTCATGACCCACATAAAAGTACTTGGTGCTTTCAACAACATGTCCTTCATCTAGAAGGCAGTCTTCCATTCATTGCCAGGACGAATTCGAATCCGATGGTAGCCACTCTTAATGTCTATCTTGGAAAAAATGGTGGCACCAGCCATCATGTCGAGCATATCATCCAACCAAGGTATCGGAAATCGATACTTAACGGTGATCTTGTTGATGGCTCGACTGTCCATGCATATTCTCCAAGTTCCACCTTTCATTGGAGTCAATAGTGTGGGAACTGCATGACGACTTAGGCCCTCTCTAAGGAAACCCTTGGCAAGGAGTTCATCAACCTGTCTTTTTCATTCTACGTGTTCCGCAGGATTCATCCGATAATGGGGCAGGTTACGTAGGATCACTCCTGGAACTAGATCAATTGCGTGCTGAATGTCACGCATGGGTGGGAGCTCGTTCAGTAAATCTTTGGGAAAGACATCCCGAAATTCATGAAAAACAAATTTCACTGTACTAGTAGCGGGCTCTTTGGAAACTTCCATAGAAACTATAGCATAAACAATGAGGTCTTCCCTAGAACCCTTGCTAACCATTTCGTCCAGATTAACCTGGAACTCACTTGCACTCAGAATATGTAAACCCTTGGTTTTGGAAATTTGAACTGCTGGCACTGGGTTTCGCACTCTCTTTAGGGTTGTCCATTTTCTTAGGAGGTAATGGATGTAATTTCACCTTCTTATTATTGAAGTGGAAGACGCAAATGATTGTGCTTCCAAAGTTGGTGACATCCATAACATAAAGCCAAGGTCTCCCTAAAATGATATGTCCCACGTCCATGGGAACCACGTCACACCATAGTTGGTTCTGATAGATAGACAAGCTGATTGGGACCAGGCAGCATTGAGTAACGGGAATGGATGTAGAATCCACCTAAGAGACGCGGTATGATTTAGGATGGGGTACGGGGTCAAGCCTAATCGAGACAAGTTATTGGTTGAAACCACATTGGTACAGCTCCCGTTATCAATAATGATCTTGTAGCTCTTTTCATTGCACTTGACATAGATATGGAAGATAGAAGTCCTATGCCACTCCTCATTTTCTTGGATGGTCAATGCACATCTTACTACCATCATTCGTGGTAGATCATTGTTCATTAAGGTTTGTGCATTTTCATTTTGATGATAAGAGGGTGAAAATCGAAGAAATGATACCCGATCCTCTAGATTATCACATTTACATCACTAGGCACAAAATTCGGGATGTAGGCATCTCGTCCATGGGAACCACGTTACACCATAGCTGGTCCTGATAGGTAGAAATGCTAATTGGGACCAGGTAGCATTAAGTAATAGGAATGGATGCAGAATCCACCAAAGAGACGTTGTATGGTATGGGATGGGGTACCAGGGTCAAGCCTAATCGAGACAAGTTATTGGTTGAAACCACATTGGTACAGCTCCCATTATCAATAATGATCTTGCAGCTCTTTTCATTGCACTTGACATAGATATGGAAGATAGAAGTCCTATGCCACTCCTCATTTTCTTGGATGGTCAATGCACATCTTACTACCATCATTCGTGGTAGATCATTGTTCATTAGGGGTCGTTTGTTTTGGGCGATTTACATAGGTAAATGAAACACATGTATAATGGTTACACA
This sequence comes from Sextonia rubra, assembly GCA_037013555.1. Taxonomy (NCBI): domain Eukaryota; kingdom Viridiplantae; phylum Streptophyta; class Magnoliopsida; order Laurales; family Lauraceae; genus Sextonia; species Sextonia rubra. The sequence continues at coordinate 77,312,756 of JASUAD010000001.1, forward strand.
CCATCACGTTTGTCTTCACTCATTTACGCATGAGGTGTGTAAAGTAGATGTGAAAATGGTGTGAGAATGGCTTGAAAATCAAGCCAGAATTTTCACACCTCAGCAGGTGTGAATCCATTACACAAGGCATTATTACCAGGTGGGTGAACAATACTCATACAGCACAGTCCGCCTTTTTGCGTTTTTTTTATTTTATGGGCCCCAAAATAGCAATCTGAACCGTCCAAACTCTTCTAAAGGTCAAAAACGGCTGAGAAACCAATTTTCAGCAGTTGGATCATCATACAACTTGAGATATGATCAAAAGAATTAAGACCGTTGGATGTGTTAAGCCCGTGATTGAACCCAATCCACCTTTCTTTATTTTTTGACTCTTGTGGGCCCCCTAATGCAAATGAGAAACATTGAAACTCTTGTAAAGACTGAAAATAGCCATGAGACCAATTTTCAGCCGTTGGATCATCATACAACTTAAGATATGATCAAAACAGTTGAGACTGGTGGACATGATTGAACCCAGTCCGCCTTTTTTGAATTTTTGACTCCCGTGGGCCCCCTAATATAAATCAGAACCGTTGAAACTCTTGTGAAGAATAAAAACGGCCATGAGACCAATTTTCAACCGTTGGATCATAATATAGTTTGAAATATTTACAAAAAGATCTAACAATAAAAATCAAAAATTCTTAATTTTATGGGCCCCATCTTGATGATCTGAACCGACCAAACTCTCTAGAATGCCTTTTTTGGCCTAGAGATATAATCCTTTTTTATATATATATTTTAAGATATTTGTGATAAATCATGAAAAGTGGCAAAAATATTATGATAAACGGTGAAGCATTTGATTACTTTTAATTTACATATGAAGAGGTGTGAAAATGACAAACGATTGAATACATTTCACATGTGAGTCAATTGCATATGCATGTGAGTCATTTACCTATGTAAAACATTTTCACATGATATGTAAAATTAACAAACAACCCCTTAAGGTTTGTGCATTTTCATTTTGATGATAAGAGGGTGCAAGTAGAAGAAATGATACCCAATCCTCCAAATTGTCACATTCATCATCACTAGGCACAAAGTTCGAGATGTAAGTATCTACTATTGGATCATTCTCATCATCCACGTCTTCTACGCAAAGATTGAGATTGCGAGTGGGACATTCACTGGCGTAGTGTTCAAGACCATTACATTTGTGACAAGTAAAAGGTTTAGGGCTGCCACCAATGATTCCTTTGCCTTCATTATCCCTAAATGTACGCTGTGCATTTGTGGGATTATAGGTAGCCATAGGTCCAAAGCCTTTTCACAGATCCCGCAGTAGTAATCCTCAGATTTGAGGGGTAGGATCCTAATGGAAGGTAGAACTTAGGATACTTAGGGTTGTAATTTGTAGGAAAAAGATTTACGGAAAAATAAGGCCAAAATGCTCAACATCAGATCTGAGGGTATTGGCTCCACATTTTATTCAGCAGATCTGAAATCCTAATGGTTGTAGTAAAACTCTGCAGAAGGGAAAGGTAAAAGAGATAGTGATTACCTTTATTGGGCTCTCAACAAACTCCAGTCGCAGGACGCATTAATGGCGGTTAACAAGAAAGGTGGCTTGCAAACCCAAGAAGAAGAAAAAGAAGAAATCCTCTTTTCTCATTCAATGTTCAAGTTCATACATAGCATAAGAAAGAAGAAAAAAAAGCCCTAGATCTGAAATATGATAAGCCTTCCCACCAAAAAAGGATAAAAAATATAACAAAACAAAAAGGAAAAAAGAAGGGGATCCTCCTCGGGATGCGTGCATAAGTTGTTGCTTGCGCATAGTTTTTTTTTTTTTAAGTAGTGGTCCTCCTTTTCTCTTACTTATTACATGAAACTTAAACGCGGGCCCCTCTCCTTTGATAGAGACTCTAACACAATAAAAAAAACATGGGATAAAATAAATTAACTACCACAAATTAAAACATGGGACCAAACAAATTAACTAACATAAAACCCTTCAAATTTAAAAGACCCCTACTTCAACCGATGTGACACTTCCCTATGTGAGGCCTTCAATGAAATTGTGCACATGGGGCCTTCATTACTCCACCGATATCATCATCCAAAATCCAACCGCCGGATCTCCTTTAGGTGATAATCCAACAGTAGATTTATACCTTACTCGCAATCAAAACCTAGATATTGATCATCCATCCAGATCAAAGCATGATCCACTGCCCTACGCCTTCTTCTTTGATAGACCTTGAATGGATTGGAGAAATTTGGTGTGATGTCCCCATCAATTATCAACATTAGGTGGGTCCTACAAATATCACACTATGAGAGAGGACTTTCATTGTGATTACTAACATTAGGTGGTTCTCATATTACCAAACTTAACTGGGTCCCATATTGATTGCCAATATTGAATTGTGTTATTACAATTATCAGCTCGTAATCATTAAATGGGTCCCATTAGCTCCCTCCCCTACAATTAAAATGGCTGCTAACATCAAATGGGTACCATAGTGATTTCTAATAGATGGATTCATCAATGATCTATGACGTTAGATAAGGTTAAAAAAAAGTAGATAGGTTCATTTGTGATAATTATCATTAGATGTATTACACTATGGTTACCAACAATTGGTAGACCCACCTTAATTAAACAACATTGTTTGGACTAATGATTTTAGCATTTAATCTTATGATTTTTAACAACAGATGGGTCCTACCATGATTATTAATATATATAATTACTAACTAGTGGATCCTGCATTGGATCAATTGATTACTTTCTCTCCATTTATTATTCAATATAGCATCTTGTGAGGTTTTTTTTTTTTTTTGGTATTAAGTTTTAAACACTCCAAAGGTATATTGAAATTTTAGGAAATTGCCAGACACTATAAGAAACCCAATATAATAATGTCATTATTTTATTCTATGATAATGAAATCTTCCCATATTTAAAAATATTGATATTATATTCTGCATTTATCCAAACACCCCCTAAATATTAAAAAATGTTAGAATTTGAAGCTTTTTTTCCTATAGTAATAAGATAAGGGGGTTTGTTAGTGCATACAGATTTTGCATTGCTAAATTATTATAAACAACAATATTTATCTATTTTTTCATATGTTTTCATGTTGGTTAGAGGGAAGTTGGGTTTCAGGGTTCCAATTGGGTAAGGTTGGGTTTGTTGAGACTTGAGAGTTTTAGGCTATGATACCCGGATACTCCAAATGCCCTGTGGTATCCGTACCGATACGATACGATACGGATACGGGTACGGGATACGGCAAGATACGGCTAGGATACGGCCCCCAATTTTAGGATACGGCTCTGCAATATTTTTTACCCAAAATTATGACAGATTTTATCCATTTTGACCAATTTACTCCTAAATGAGGCTTCTCTCAATTTGATCAAAATGAAAGCAAAAAAGAAGGAGAAGAGGAGGAGGAAAAGGTGGCAGCGAGGAAAAAGATAACTAAATTAACAGGGGCTACTGCTTTCACTTTGACGGGTTGCTTCTTCAACTAGGTGATAGACCACTGTGTTGTTTTCTGTTACTGTTTCTAGCTTCAGGTGTTATGTATGCCTCCTCTTCTTCTTAGTCATTCTTCTTCTTCTTATTCGTTCGATGATGCCCCAGAGATGCAAAAGGGGCAAAAGAACCTGTCTCATTTTATTAATGAGAACGTGCCTGTTGGGCTTTTTTTTTTTTTTTCTATTTTAATGTTAAGCTGCTGGGCCAACCAAGACACTTGGCCCATTTTTTTTTCTTTTATTTTCTTCTATGTTAAGATAGTATCAGGCCCACCTCATTGAAAATTTAATCCACACAGTGGGCCTTGTAATATTTGACCACTACGATAAGTATCTATATGTTCATATTTTTTGAAATGCCGTACCCGTATCCGTATCCTAAAATTTTCAAGTCGGCGTATCGAACCCTCGTTCCCGTGTCCGTATCCGTACCCGTATCCGTATCCGGGCATCATAGGTTTTAGGATGTGGGGGTTTGAAGAGGAATTTGGGTGAGATCTGGGATTGGATTTAGTGGTGGGGTTTCAATTGATGGTGGGTTTCGATGATGTGGGTTGTGGGGCGTAGTAAGGTTTCGAGAGATTTGAGAGTATGTGGTAGGGTTTAGAGACAATGATGGCCAGGAGAACAGAAAATCCAAAAAGGACAGTGTCACCCGATGACCAGAGTTGGCTTTGACACCAACTTAAGAATCGACCAATCTCCCGAGGGATTGATTGAATCCAAAGATGGATTCCATCCCTAAGGCACAATTACAACCATAAAACACACCATAACTAAAAAGAAAACTAATAATTCATTAACTAGAATAAGCACATACTAAGAAGCACGGACACTTCTAAGAAAGTGACGTATCCGTGTCGGACACGTATCGAACACTGACACTCCTCGAACACTCTCAGACATGTGTCCGATGCTATTTTAGCCGTGTCCATAATTAAAAACTAAATATCTTAATTTTGGACAATTGTCCGACACTTTTTTTGCGACGTATCCCATAATTCCTAACCTGTGTCTATGACTAAAAAATAAACATGTAGCTAATACTTTTAGACACTTGTTAATATGTGGTTACTAATACTTGTAAACTTGATATATAACAATTTTATATCATCGACAAATGTATGATTGTTAATGTTAATCATATCACAAGAACAAGACAAATAAAGAATAGGCCTCGAGATTAGCTTCTTTTTTACTTTTTTTTTTTTTTTAGAGGGGAAAAAGATGATCCTCCCTTATATTTGTATGGATTTTATGGAACTATGGATATTTAATGTTTAATGATTATGAATTATGTTTTAGTGTTTTATTGATATTTAATAATTTGATATGTTTGTTAGTTGGTACTTGAATTTTTATTTTTTGATTGCTAAATTGATTAAAAAGTTAAAATTATATTATTTTTTTAGTATATGATTATATATAAATAAATGTATATTATTAACGTGTCCCCCGACATTCCATGTCGTACTTTTTTTGAGAAATGTCGTGTCGAGGTTTCGTGTTATATTGTATCTGTATCCTGTTTGGGCAGCCCTAGATCGTAGGTCAGGTGTAGAACAATCTCCCGAAGAATTGTTCGAATCCGAAGACTCAATAACAGTCACGATCAAAACTAGAACGAGAAAACTCTGGGAAAAACTTAATTATTATTAATAAAGCATGTCTATTACAATGAAGAATTCCTCCTTATATAGGAGTAATTGTTTCTATATAGAAGGATTAATCTTAAACAAACATGACCTACTAAAAATAAAATAGGAAGCAGATCATTAAGGATAGGGATCCTTGAGGATGTCAAGGATCAATCGGATGGCCTGCGGGACTGTAATCCGGGCCGGACTTGGGATCGGCCTGCATCACCTGTGTCCGTGTCCGTGCTTTTTTGAGCATATACAATGAAAACTCAACTATATATAGGGCAGTATAATTGTTTCTTAGCAACTAAGGCTTTCTAAATAAAATAAGAAACTACCTAATCTTAATTAAACAAAAAATAGGAATTAAAAGTAGGATAAAAATAGAAGTTGCCATGGTAGATGGTGCAGAATGGGCCCCACAAGTGGTCCCCTTTCAACTTAGATTAGGACTACATGATTTTATTAGTAGTTTTAGGGAAGGTTCTATTAATAGATTAGGGTTTTCTTAGGCATTAAATTTGCTTTTTTATTTACATGGCATTGTAGAGAAGAATTTCTCAGTCTTTGATTATTGAATAGAACTGTGGGTTTTATCCATAGAGGTGCATCCTTGTGTGTTGCAGTCTTCTTGACGATTTGAAGTGTCCTCGGACATGTACTCCAGCACTCTACGCAAGCCCTAATCCTAAGGCCTGCATCAGTTTGGTATTAGAGACAAATGATCCTCATGATCGTCGGCGTGATTACCCCTATCCCTCCCATTGAAACCATTCCCATCACCGTCAATCTATCCCAATCTTCACCCTCCCAATCGTCATCATCTCTACTACCGGTTCCCCAAATCCGTCTCAACCTCACCATAACACCCAAATCCGTCACCCAAAGTCCCTCTGCATACCCAAAGCCTCACCTCCACACGAAACTCCTTCCACCCTCAGATTTCACAACCACTCTTAGCTAGAACCCAAAACCCATTTGAAAAAAAAGAAAAAAACCCCATAACCACACGTTGATACAACACCTTTCCTCCCACCGAAACCCAACCCCCTGTCACCGGTGACCCATATCCCCATCTCCATCCCTCCACCAACCCTAATCCATCTATATTTGTTGAAAACCAAGACACCAAGAAACCTTCCAACAGACTCCATCGAACAGAAAAAAAAAAAAGAAGAAGAAAGAAGGGAAGAAAAAAGAAGCGGAGAGCGTACTAGAATCTCTACACCTTTTCGCCATCCGTGCCACCCGCAGCCACTTCACCACTCGCAAGCCACTATCTTTGTTATTCCACTCCATTGCCTGAGGCCCTACAGATAGCGTCCCTTCCTTTCCTATTATTGGGATTGAAAGAAGAAAACAAAAGTAGAGTTACTTTTGTAAACTCTTTTCGCAAGAAGATCCAAGTACTCTGTTGGCTTGACTTTTCAGCACCACGTGCTTAGCCAAATGTGGGTTGCAGCCTTGCTGTGATTTGTTCTGATCCAAGCCTAGGTCTGGTAAAGCCCCAGCTTGACCCAGTCACAGCATATTTCAACTGATCAACGGTTAATACTTGTTTCATTGATTTTGGGCTCATCTGACGTCAGATTTCAAATTTGTCTTCACCAATGTGTTTGTGGATTGCAGATCTTCTCATTAGGTCAGTTAGATTTTAAATTTGCATTAAAAAAGAAATGCCTGCTAAGAAGCAAGTGGAGGTTGAATCTTCATCTTCTTCAATAAAAGACTTGACTAGTGCCATTAGAGATTTAACCACAATAGTTGCCACCATGCAAACTAACTTGCAACAACTGGAAACTAAAGTGACAACTTTGAAAAATAATCAGCGTATGGATCACAATCGAAATGATGAAGAAAATATTCAGAATCAACGAGATCCACCAATCAATAATCCTGATGGAAATTTAGGGATTAAACTCATGATTTCCGAATATGATAGAAAATTGCAGCTTGCCAAATTTATAGATTCGTATGTGTGGAAAATATTTTTGTACATAAGCCAATGAATGAGCGCCATAAAGTCACATTAGTTGCCACTCTTTTTTATAATTATGTAGCAACATAGTGGGCTAAATTACAAAGAAAAAAGAGGAATCAAAACATGGATCCTGTTGAAACTTGGACTGAGATGAAAAATATTTTGAAGCAAAAATTCCTTCCCGTCAATTATTCATAAGATCTGCGTGCAAGTTTCAGAACTTGAAACAAAGATCTAAGACGGTTGTTGAATCCTCTGAAGAATTTCTAAATTTGCAAGCTCGTCGTGGGTTGAATGAAGATGATGATGTGTTGGTCGATAGATTTTTCAATGAATTGAAACTAGACATGCAACACATCTTAGCATTTCAATATTTTGACAATGTCAATGAGTTCATCCACTATGCCATCAAAGCCAAGGGTATTTCCAAACATCAAACACAAAAATTTAATGCATCCAAATGGGCTCTGCAAAAGAATTCATCTTTCCAAGATGCTAAATCTAGTGGTTCACCAGAAAAACAATTGTCTCCAAGCTTGAAGATCATAACAAGGTCACATGTCTTCATTGCAAACAAAAAGGACATTACGCCTTTGAATATCCCAAATGAGTGAATCTAATGGAAGGTGTACATAATGAACCAACCACACAAGATGACCTTCCGAACAAAGAAGAAGTAGAGGAAGCAATAGAATATGAAGCAGAAAAAGATGGTGAAACTCTTATGATCATCAAAGAGGCTCCACCCATGGTTGAAAAGAAATGGTTGCGGAAAATATTTTCCATTCCATGGGTACCATTCTTGGGAAGAATTGCACAATTGTAGTAGATGGCGGAAGTGAAAAAAATGTCATCTCTCAATCTATTGTTAATCACCTCAAGTTGAAGGTTTACAAGCACAATCGGCTTTATTTTGTCAAGTGATGACAAGTGATCAAACGCACTTACGTCATACATGAAAAGTCAAGTTTGCTATTGGTGATGATTACAAAGATACAATTTGATGTGATGTGCTACCTATGGATAGTGGTAATATTTTGTTGGGATGCCCATATATGTATGATAAAAATGAGACTCATGGTATGTGCGACAACACATACACGTTCATGCATAGTGAAAAACAAGTTACGCTTCATCATGAAAAGCCAAAGCTGCCGAAGAAAGTTATCGGGCAGTTGAGGCAAAGGAAGTCCTTCATGCTCACCATATTTACAGAGGCAGACGCAAGAAGACTCAAGTTCGAGAATAAATTCTTCTTTCAAGCTAGGGAGGATGATGCAATATGGGCCCCACAGTGGTCCCCCTTCAAATTAGATTAGGACTACGTTATTTTATTTGTAACTTTCTAATTGCATTATTAAGGAAGTTTCTATTAACAGATTAGGATTTTTTTAGACATTAAATTTGCTTTCTTATTTATATGGCATTGTAGAGAAGAATTTCTCAAACTTTGATTATTGAATAGAATTATGGATTTTATTCCTAGATGTGCGTCCTCGTATGTTGAAGTCTTCTTGACAATTCGAAGTGTCCTTAGATACAAGCTCCGACACTCTACACAAGCCCTAATCTTAGCGCTTGCATCAGTTGATCAGTCCATTGAGCCTGTGGACTGAACCCAATAGATGGGGTTAACCCCTGGGGATCAATGTGTGAGCCCAGTTGATTTCTTGAGTTTGGTCCGTACTGCATCATGATTCCTACTTCTCAACAATTTTCCTTTATGATTCTTGCTTTTGGAAAACCTCAATTCAAAGCTACGATGAACATTTTTGCTCAATTATCATATTCTCCTTCTCAGATATTTGTCTATCCCCACTAAAGGGGAGTCTTCTTGTCCCTTCTCATATTCCCATACCACTAACTCCACTAACTCATGATCAGCAGTTTGTCTCTCCTTTAGTAATGCTAGCATCTTGGTCTGGAGCCTAGCCCCTAGCTCAATTTATTCCTCCATCCCTTGCTTTAAACACGACATTAGACTCTAATTTACACCTCTGCTATAATATCATGGATCAAAATATCAACCTATGTGCATTGTATTGGCTAAGCCCCCACTCCCCACATCACCTTTCACTATTTATCTTCATACACATGTTTATTGGATTGTATTGATCGATGTATCAGACGTATTGGGCAACAAACTCTGATATTCGGAATATCGATCAATTTACTAGGTACACCAGCAAATTTATAGGGTGTGTCAATTGATATGCTCCATTATTAGGCATATTGGTCGATCTACCAGGCCTATTAGCCGATCCACTCTAATATTTATTGCATGCCCCAAAACCCTGTCATGTCTCCATTCTTTTACAAGAGAAAGTCCCATAAGGTAGCACTGTACTACAACAAAAACCAACAAAAAGCACTTTAAGTTGGCACAATTGTAGACAAGATGCCTCCGTTAACTTAAGAAAAACTCACGCAAATTTGTCGGGTAATACTTATTTGCTTTGGCAAGGAATGATCTGAAGTAGCCTTCATAAACTTAGCCAACAAAGATCATTTCATTAGTGTTTTCTTGACTAAGATCAATGTGTTCATTTTGCTACAACCATTTATCTATCCTAGCCTAATCTATTAAAGGGAAAAAAAGTCTTTTTCTAATTTCAACTGGGGCTTAGAGCTTAGTAGGAGCAATTGACAATATGAAAAATATGAGCAAGAAACAACCAACCAAAACTACCCTACCCCAAATCATAAAAAAGAAATATCTAACCCTAATGGCACTCATTCAAACAACTGTTTTACAGCTAAGAGAGGAAACAGGATAAATCAATAGCCCAAGGGCTCAACCGAATCACAGAGAGAGAGAGAGAGAGAGAGAGAAAGAGAGAGAGAGAGAAATTTAGAAGAGATGAGTCACAGAGAGATGGAAAGAAATGGAGAGAAGAAACAAGATGTAGCGTGTGTATGAATTGGCATATTGGAAAAAACCCATATGGGATACTAAACATGAAACTTAACTTGAGTCATTAGTGTCCAATTTATAGTCAGTAACTCGAAGTGTCAATGATACAAACATATTAACTGAACATGAAAAAACAGAGTAAATGTTAACAGTCATGTCCTCTGTCCCAATTTTCTTAAGTACTTGTAGAATATCTGTAGTACAAAAAATATATATATATATTAAAAATTAAAAATTAAAAACACTGTAGTGGATCATAACGGTTAATACAATATTTGGATTTTGGAACACAATGCATCGGTGAGTCGTGAAAACCAGGTGTTTGGAAGCATTTTCTTAACACTGCTATTGCCAACAAATTCCCATTTCAGATATCTTAAGAGTTGAAAGTTCAATGATTTGAATGTAACATTTCACGAAGAAGAAGAAGAAGAAGAAGAAGAAAGTTGTAACTTGTGTTATTCAATTCCTTACAATAAGAGATGAGAAAGACAAGTGATGAGACAGAGAGAAGGAATAAGAGAGAAAGAGAAAGAGTGAGAGACAAGGAAGTGATGATACAGAGAGAAGGAATAAGAGAGAGAAAGAGAGAGAGAGAGAGAGAGAGGACTACGGAGATCTCATACCGTAAATTTGCAGCGTCTTCTCCAGCTCGAGAGGTTATTTGCCACAGCAACTTCCGAGAAAGAGGGAGAACGGAGATGCGTAGCATTTTATTAGGGTTTTAGCTTTCGATCGGTCTAGGAATAAGTGTGGGCCCGGCCGCCACAGTTTTCCTCCCGGAAAGCAATGTCCTGTAACTAGTAAGAAAGAAAGAAGAATTTAAACATTTGAGCGTTTGGTTTTCCATGGATTTTCTTCGCAAAAAATCAAAGAAAATCACCAAGCTCAATTGAATATTATATTAGGAAAGGGAAATAATCACATGAGAACTAGTTCTCACCACTTTTTTTGTGAGAATTTTAGGTAGAGCTTATCATCACTCAATCCAAATCTTAAAATACACAAGAGCCCCTTAATAGTCACATGCCCTAATTTTTAATTAGTTAAATTCGAATTTGCTGATCCATGGGATCAATTGTGCATCAATCTAAATGTATTAGATTTGTGAGCTACAGATGAAGAGGTTGGGGACATGTGATTGGGGTCAAACTTGATATTTTGGGTGGTCCTATATCTCCTTTAGTCCCATCCTCAAATGGGACTCACAAGTGAACCCTATAAGAAATTCTCACAGTAGGTATTTGAGAATACTTCATATAGAATTAAAGCCCATCAAAAAATACTAGTAGAGAACAAAAAAAAGACCAAAACAAAGATATATTTGTGCAATGAAGAGAAAGCCAGGATAGAGAGCAAAATTATTTTCATATTTTGTGTCATAGCTTTTTCAATGTTTGGTGGGACATTTTCCTCGTGAAAAACAATAAAAAATAACTAATTTTCTTGGATGAAGAGGATTTCAATTTCCCATATGAATGGTCCACATTTCAACGTGAATGATGAAATTGAATGGATCCGCAATATGAGATTAACTGACTAAACCATATTTGCAACAGAAACATAATCATCAAGCCATTATAGGTACCATCACAAGACAACTAAATCATCCTACTCAAATTAAGTAATTTAAATGTATCAAAGTCATAAATAAAAAGCCATAAGTAAAGCAAAAATCCAACTAAACTAATTTCTAACATAAATACCCAATCAAGATCTTACAACAAGTCTGAAATTAAAATTAAGAATGCAGAAATCCTCTCTAGTATGAAAATGCAAATTTGTCAAGAGTAGAATCCCCTCACTGCACAAGCACACCCAAGACGTAAAACAACCTTACAAGGCCTAATTAAAAACACATGATAACTATAGGATCTATAAAGGAGAAAACAAATTCAACACAATGGAAAATGAAACAAAGTAACCGCTACTAATATATCATACAACCAAAAGAGGATACATAAAATGTTAACAAAAAGAAAAATCATTTCATAAAAAATGTTAACCAAGGCCTTGTAGAGCATAATTATGCACGGAGTCCACTTGTAGGAGAAAATACCCCTTAAACTAGTTGCTATTTTGATTTGATCTTTTTTTTTTACTTCCACTATCTCAGATCCCTCTCAACCCCGCTCTTATCTTGATTTGTATGTTATCCCAGAAGCCCTTTAGAATTGAACATGTAACATGTCCATTCAAAATTTTTTTATGGGGATCAGTGGCAAAATATGTAACTTTTAGGGCATGTTTAGTAACCTTCTATCCTCGGGATAGGAATCATCATCCATAGGATTCCTTCATTTGTCTTATACGATGCTATCCTCACCGAGGACTTCTCTCAGAGCATTCCACATTTTGCAAACAACTATGATTATGAGATTTCAAACTTGAGGTTAGTGATTTCCTTAAACTGGGAATAAGGTTTTTTCCAATTTTGATTAGAAACTTCAACTTGGGGTTAGAAATTTTCAAAACTCATATTATGGATTTCAAATATGGATTTAGTGTTTTCTATGACTGGGAATGGGGTTTTCAAGTGTCTATGTGGAGTTCATTTTAAGGATGATACAATTCGGCGTATTATTTTATCTCCTTTCTATCTAAAAATTAATGGGAACTATAAAATATGTGAAATTTTTTTGTAATGTTTATTGTTATCTTTTAAGAATGATAAATTTAGCACATTTTTAAATATATTTTATGGGTTGGGTCTGGAAATTGCACACATGGCACCGACTCAGACCATGAACACCTATATTATTAATCTTTCATACTTCTATTTTGAGTACCAAAGTCTCAAAAAATATTGACTCCATCTATAATTGATTTTTTCTTCCTATTATATATAATGTTATTTTACTTCTTTTAGTTTCTCTTTTCTTTTTCAAAATTTGATATAATATTCCTCATCATAGCACCTTTAGAGAGGAAACTGATAGCCCCAAAATCTAGAAAATTTGAAATAATTGAGGGGATATTTTGTTTTCAACATTTTTGTGGAACATTTGAAAATATGATTTGATGTATACACCTTCACAAGGCACACAAATTTGGTATGATTTTTTAGAAGGTTTTTGAAATTAGGAATGTGAACCGGATTTTAAAAAGTATGAAATTCTGATTATTCTAGAGGTGAAAAATATTTGATCTAACTTGATCTTCTTTTGGGAAATTTTTTTTATTTTGCTTTTGTTTTCTTTAGGGTAAATGAATTTTGTAGGTATATTTGTTGTAAACCCTCATGAGAAACAACTTGTCCAGTAAGGAAAACCTAGGGATTTAGGAGCTTGTTGTATACACTATATGCAATCAAAAGAGCCAGCGAAAGTGCCTTTGTTTTCATTATTTTTAGTTATTTCTTTTGCATTTATTTTTGTAGTAGTAGACTCACTCTCATTTGGCTTGCCCTCTAGTCCTAGGCAGGTCGGCGGGGTCTTTCCTTTTTGTAGGTCAAAGGACTTCTGTCTTGCTTGCAATTTTGCTAAGGGACTAGAAAAATGCTAGTTGTGGTATGTTTAAATCCATAGAATTGCATACTAAATTCATCATTTCATGTAGAATTATATATATGAAACATATCTATTTCAATTGTCCCTGTTTGAAATAGACGTTGTAGAATTAGGTTGTTTTGTAACACTTCGAAAACTAATTGAAACAAACTTTTTAAATCAATGATAGATTTATTTTTTAATAAATGTATTGATATACACAATGAAGCCATGGCTAATACTTTACCACATGGCCATTTGTAGAATTCCTAATAAGACTAATGGTTCAGATCTAGATATAAGGGCCCACAAAGCCTATCAATTAATGTCAAATGGTTAACATATTTTTGGAAATATCTTGAGATTGATGAATGATGAATGATTGATATTTGATATGATGGTTGTTCTTAGTCATCTTAAGGATTTGTATGGTTCAGATTGTAATCAAGGGCCTCACAATTGGAAAAAAAAATGAAAAAAAAAAATGACTGTGTTTATACAAGTCTAGAACACAGTCTAATGGTGGGTTACCTCAATAGTTGGGAGTTTTCTTAATTTTTTCAAGATCCACAAGGAACTAAGTATTGAAATTTGACCTCCAAATAAGATTAATGGTTCTGATCTTGTTATGAGGGCCTACAAAGTCTATAAATTAATGTAAAATGTCTAGCATTTTTTGCAAAATCTTGAGATTGGTGAATGATCAATGGTTGATATTTGATATGGTTGTCGTTCTAAGTCATCTTAAGCATTTGTATGGCTCAGATTGTAGTTGGGGCCCCACAATTGGAGAAAAGAAATGAAAAAAACGAACTGTGCATGTGAATACAAGTTTAGAACACAGTCAAATGGTGGGCCACATCAACAGTTGGGAGTGTTTCCTAATTTTTTTTCAAGATCCACATGGAACCAGGTATGGAAAATTAGCATCATAGCTGTTTTTGGGCCTCCAAATAAGATTAATGGCTCTGATCTTTCATTTGGGGCCCACATATCTGAAAAATGTAGATTTGTGTTTGGGGTTTTTTTGCAAATATCTTAAAATATAAGATCATCCAACTGCAACAGTTTGGGTAGCTAGACATGATTAACCTTCTGAATCTATTGAATGGGTTAGATCTTGATTTATGGGCTCATAATTTAAAAAGAAAAAACGTGCTACCCTGTATCACGTCAAAACCACTATTCCTCACCACGTTTATCCGCTTTAAAGCAATAACTCTATTTCAAATCTTGCCATTTTCTAACCCATCTAAAATAGAGATAAAATGTCCTAACTCCATTGGAAATAGACATATAGAAAGCAGTTGTCAAATAGTCTAAAAGTGGTTTGAAACCATTTTAAGATAATAAGAGCTAAAAAAAAAGAGATGTTAAACACCACCTTAATTAGTTTAATTGTACTATTTTTCACTAAATTTCATCATTTAATGCATTTGCACCTCAAAGTTGAGAATTCAAGAAATTCACACACATTCCCTGCATCTTTTAATATTTTATGCAATTTTTAAATTTTTCAAAGAATCTTAGTCAGATCAAAACTCTTTCTGGAGGAGTCTCAGTTCAATCAGGACTCTTCAGTACTTTTCCATTTAAGCTAATTTGAGCAAGGAATGAGAATTCTAGGACTTATAGAACGAACCCTAGGGAGGATTTAAAGAAAAATGGTAGTTGCATTAGGACTCTATCATGGGACTCACTTCGAATCACACACAATCATCTTGGGCCCTGTATTGCTAAATTGAAGAAAACTGAAAATTGAAATAAGAATTCACCAAGTGGACCCCACACACATATACACATGTGAGGGAATAGTCAAAGAGGGAGGAGGTCCACTCATCTTTGTACAATCACTCAGAATTATCTCCACGGAAAATTCCATAAAATAATTCTAAGAAATCTCTATGCCAACCAAGAGAGAGACCCACACCATGGTGGATGTCCCACACGCACACACACTCTCTCTCATCTCCTTTGGAATATTATGCTAAACGAATATTCGTTCCTCATCCCATCTTATCATCATCTCAAAGAACTTTAAGAAAAGAAGACTGCAACCATGAGATAATGGACTTGAGGAGATAAAAACCGAGAAAGATAGGAACTCCTTTCTATTTATGGACGTCCAAGGTGCGCCCCAACTGCCTTTTGATGCAATTTTTTAGGGTTTCAATTCTCTTTGCACACACCTCGGGTCTCGCTGCTTGAATCTTCTAAAGATCCACATTCTTGGAGTTTTATCTGCTGCACATCTCCATATGGACCCCATCTGAAGATCAACGAAGCTATTTAGAAGCTGCCACCTCATAAGCTAAGAAAATCTCTCTCATCTTTGAAGATAACTTCAATCCAAGATTCAAAGAACCAAGGTTGGCTGAATAGCATAAGGAGAGGGAGGCCGGGTTGTGGGGTGGGGGGAGGTGTAGGGGTTGTGCTCTTTCCATGCTTCTTTGGATGCCCACCCTCCTCCTCTCTCCCTCTCTTCTCCACTTCTCTTCCCCCATATTCCTTACTTTTCTGATTTTTGTAAAAGTACTCTGGACCTTTGTTCTAGACACCTAGGATATAGAAAAGAGAATTTCTAAGATACTATTATAGATACTTGATGTTGTTAATGAAATTATTTTTGCAGTTCTTGGAAATGGAAGAATAGTCTTCTTGATTGGAGCAAAAAGATGAAGTTAAGTAGTTTTTCCTTTTAGTTTATGTAGTTGTTCTATTTCTTTTTCTACTTGTCTCTTTGAATGAGTATTTTAGCATAATAAGAGATATGTCTTCATGCCAAAGGGGGTAACCTCTGTTTCATGTTCTAAATGAGATGATTTTGATTATTTATGCCTATTTTGATAGATTATGTTTAGGGATGTACTTCCTTTGAAGGTCTATGCTTAGTTTGAGAGGTGATGTTTAGGAGTTTTCACTCTTTTAGGAGGTGAAGGAATCTTGGGTTTTGATTTTAATTAAAAATGGTTTTTGCTAAAGACAAACTTTTCAGATTATAAATATTGATTTGTTTTTTATCTGAGTTATTTTTAGACAAAAAGATTGGAATAATTGCATGGATTGATTGGTTTAACATTATACTTAATGGATTCTGGCTGTTCTAATCAATTTTAATCATTGATTTTCTTCACTTTTTAATTTATTTCAAGTCTTTGATATTACAAGTTTTACTCCAAATCAAATTCTTCAATCTTTATTATGTGGTTTTAAAACTTCAGTTTTTAATTTTTAACTTAATACAGTTTTCTGTGGGATCGAACTACTCTTGCCACTATCTAATTACAAACAATTGTGCGCTTGAAGTATTACTAAATTTAATTCACATCATTTTCCCTTAGAAATGTTGAGTTTATTTTAAGGATGATATTATTTAGCACACTTTTATCTCTTTTTAATCTAAAAAATAATAAAAAGTAGAGAATATATGAATTTTTATTAATCTTAATCTAAAATTTAATTTTAATAATGATACATTTAGCACATACGTAATTTTTTTAATCTAAAAAGTAATAGAAACTCTATGTTGTGGTTGTTGCACATGGTGATTGCGTCTCCCTATTGGTGACTATATTTAAGTCTATGAATTAAAAAAATAATGTTGTGTTTTAGATCTTGGATAGTCTACACATATGAAATCAAATCAAATTTTTTTATTTATTATAAAACTAAATCATATTTTTTGTATGGATTCTTTTGGTCGTGCTAAGTATGAGAGTATTGATTCAAGATAGGGGTGCTCAAGGACCGAGTCAGCCTGAGCTGAACCAAGAACCAACCTGCTTCAAGCCGAGCTTAGCCTTAGGTTTTGGTACAATGGCCAAACCTGGACCTAAGATCTAAATAGGTTTAAACATAGGCTGAGCTTGATTTCAGTGGTAAAGAGCTCGAAGCTTGCCCCCGACCCATATAAGATACACAATTTAATCAAAAGTATCTTTATTAATACAATGGAGACTCAAATATATGCACTTTATCCCATGCATGCACTTCCCAATTAATTGAGCTATTGCTTGGAGCTTTTATATTTTATATCAACATTATCCGCTAAGGCTTGTGCCTTACCTTTTTCAAGCGGGCTAAGCCAACCACTATGCCACTGAATAAAAACACGACTACTATCATTGATTCCTTCTACTCAAATAGTAAAATAAATCATTCATATAAAAATTTAGAACATTATAAATTATAGACGATATCATTTTATTATTTTTTGTTTAGGTGTATTTTAAGTGTTTGGTTTATATTTTAGTAGACAGTTGCTTAGTTTTTAGCTATAATTAACTAAAATTTTTTCTAGTTCTTAATTGAATGAGTGTTTAATTTATAATTTACGGTCTTTGTTATTTTAATATATAATTTTTTAAATGACAGTGTCAAAAAATATGAGTGCGCTACAATGCTATAATATGACTAAAACTAGGGGTTGTTGATAAACTAATTTAGGTCTGAGCCAATTCATCTTTGGGCCTCTTGCACTACTGTCATTCATTCATCTAAGGCATTTTTTATTTTTCTAATTTGATTCAATATTAGATCTATTTTATCCGGTTTGGTAATTTTACTTGTAAAGTGAAGTGAGGTAAAAAGACATTTTAAAAGATAAAAAAATAAGAGGGGTTAAATAAAAAAATGATTGCATTTTGTCATTTCGTGAGAAGAGAAAATAACTTTTTGACTTTTTTTTCACATTAAAGTAGATATTTTTCGTCATTTAGTAGTATAAAAATGTAACTCTTTGATTTTTTAGTGTAAAAGGTAGAAGAAGTTTTTGGAATGTGGTGTTTTTTATTTGACTCTTTTTAGTTTTTTGTATCTTGGAATGACACTTTACTGCACTTAATTAGTGAAGTGAATTTACCTAATGCACAAAGAGCTTGTTGTGCCCTGAGTCTGCCCGTCAAAAGCACAAATGGTTTGTATAGTCCCACCTATTGCATGTTTTAGTCACAAGGAGAGAACATAAGAAGAGAAGGGAATGGTTTGCTGATATTTAAAAAAAAAAAAACAAACCAGAAGGGAATGGTCTGGAGTTGGGTTAGTCAATTAGGTTGTTCTAATACTTGTTATCAAAGCTTCAAACTTAAAATTGGGTAAATCCAACAAAAAATGATGGTAGAATTAAAACAAACTAGATTAAGTGCCAATTAAAGGGTCGGACGGATGTGAGGTTTAAAAGGTGGACCTAACTATAGGAATAAAGAGGGTTAACTTTTATAAAAGCAAAAATATATATATGTATAAGCTTTTGTTTCATATAAATTCAATTTCGATGAAGATATACCCTCAACTAAAGTATTTTTTTTCCACTTCTTTTCAGTAAAACAATTATACAGATTTGATTTTTAAAGGTTAAAATGATTCTATTATTATAGTTTTCAGAGGGATTTGTGGTGGCGAATCTATTGTTGAAAATATAGCAGATAATTTTTTTAATATATCTCATCAACATACCATCATAAAATTCAATTTATCCTTTGAAATGCAATTATAATGATATAATTTCAAAAAGAATGCAAAAAGACCTAAGGAATGCAAATGATTTTTAGAGAAGCATGAATTTATATCTTGACTTTTTATTTTGAATTATTTAAAATAATTTTTTCTCAGCAATTTTTTCCTAGCATCCCAACAAACTTATAAAAATGAAATTATCATGATACCATCTCTTACCTATGTTATAACATTGTTCCCATTATAATGAGATAACAACCAAGGTCATAAGTCCATAAAAATGCACCTTTTCAAGGTTATTTTTAGAAGTTTTTAGGACTTATCAAGCCAAGAAGGCCCTATTTAGTATGATATAATCAATTCATTTATTTTAAATTTATCTTAGTATTTTCCTGCAAAATTCTCTTAAAAATTACACTTTTTGAATAGATTTATAAAACCTGCCATTTTTTAATGCTATTTTTTGAAAGTTGTTTTAAAAATGTGTTTTTCTCATGAAATGAAATAATATTTTATCATCATTAATTTATTTAAGTAAAACTATATATAATGATATGCATTCATGTCATCATTTCATGTGAGATGGGCCCACAGTTATGCATGTGACTTAGGGTTAACATTGTCTTTTCACATGAATATTACTTTTTGCTTGTAAGACCTTGGAGAAATGAGTTTCATTTGAAAGAATTGAGGCAAATAAAATATTTGTGAAGGAAAGAAAGGAAGACAAGAAAGAAAAAGGAATTTTCAAGAAAATTGGGAAAATTGACTACATAGGGACCCCACACGTGCACATGTATGTCTCACACATGTGAAAGACATCAAGGGTGTTCACCTTCTTTCTATACATGTTCAAATAATCTTTGAAGATATTATAAGAATTCCAAAGTCAATTGGGATTTTTCAAGGAAGGAAGTCAAAGTGGTGAAGAATCTTTGAATGAAGCAAGGAATGCAAGGCATGGAAAGTGTGCACATACAAGCATTGCTGAACATCCAACTCATCCTCAGATTTTATTCAAACTTTTTGGTTGAATATTAAAGATTTTCTCCTCTCCAAATCATATCTCAAAGTCCAAAGTCAAAAGAATTACAAGGAAGGTAAAGAAGAAAGGAAAGAGACAGTGCAAAAGAACAAAGGGAAGATTTTGAAGGGACATATTGGCATGAATCCCAACCTCCCCTTTCCTGGTCCACGTTCAGCCCATTCAAATGGGCCTTACTTAATTCAAATTCAAGGAAAAGATCTTTCTAGAATCTCTCTCTCTAATAACTATTTGAAGAAAGAAGTCTTTATGAGAAAGAAAATGAATCTAAAGAAAGAAAAAGGCATGGCTGGACATTCCAAATCCAGCCCTTGGTGCACGTGCAAACCTAACCCATGCACAACATCTCATGGCCTATAATGTTTGGAGACTTTTGTCATTGGTTGGACCATAGGTCATTGAGATTAGCTTGAGATATATTGTGTAAGTGGACATCCAAAGAAAATTTTCAAACAGGGAAGGCAAGATTCTCTCCAACAAGAATTTCTACATTTACTTCCCAAAAGCATACATAGTTGGAGGCTAAGGAAGATACTTGCCAAAATTAATAAGATTTTTTCTACAATATTGGATTTAGAGAGGAAGAGTAGGATAGCCCATGCCCTCTTTAGAGAGTCCACAGACGTCCCTGATGGGTTGATGAAGCCTGATCTGGGGTAATTATATAATATGTCGGTTTAATCTTGACCCTTTGTTATAAGGGCAGATCCGACGGTTGTTAGGGCTCAGGGTTTTTTATAAATTAGGGCTTCTGTTTATTCTGAGTGGTGTGAGAAAGAGAGAGTTGATTTTCTGCAGAAAAGAACCTTAGGAGAATGGTGTACTCTTGTAATCACAAGAAAATGATTGTTCTTCTTATGTGTGATCTCTAAACAATAGTTGAACAAGTTTGAATCTCCGTGGACGTAGCCCACATCGGGTGAACCACGTAAATCTAGTGTCTATTGTGTGGATTGGTTGTTCTTCTTGTTCTTTCTCTTTTCCCAACAACTGCAATCTCTACCTTGGCTTGAATTCCGCACAACTCGAACCACCAAGAGATAAAACTGGCAATGTTTTCACATACCTTGCTGAATGGTACATTGCTGCACCAACGATGCAGTCTTTTTCAACATTTTGACATGTTGAACTAGCACATGAACTTTGAGCAAAGTTCATCTTCTCGTCAAACTCCACCTCGAACTGAAAGCTCGAACAATTGACGAATTTGAGTGATATACTGAATCACTCACCATCCTGCCCCATCTTCAACATTAATGTGAAGATCCAATCACCACAAGCATGCAAGCAAAACAGATCGGGAATACAAGTCCAGATGATTTTACAATTGCAGAAACCTTTGCCTCTAAACGGTCAAAAACTCCATTTGATCGGGCCTCCGATCAATCAAACAAATGTTTGACAACTACTGACGCATCAGTTCCTCCTTGCTGCTTTTCTGGCTTGGCTCTGGCAAGATGAATAACATCACATGCGATCCGAAAAGCATGTAAACCATAAACGAACAACTTCGTTTGAATCAGCAAACCCTTTGCAACTAGGCCGACGACTCCTATTATTGGGTTTGCAACAACAACCAGGTCGAGTAGACCTGATTCTAGCCTGAATCCACATCCGTTTAGATCTCCTCCAGATTTCTAAATCAAGTTATAGATCTCGTCACCACGAACACGCTGGAAGAAACGGATTTAAAATCCGACTCAGGATGGCTCCGATATCGTAGAAACAAGTTTCTATGCTCCAATAGGTCAAACCTCCTCCTTGACCGTCAAACAGCCAATCAACCTCTTCCACTGTGTAGATCTGCTCGAAATGAGTCCATAGGTGCAAACGGATCTCCGATCAGACATCGGACGATCAAGATATCGCAGAAACAATTTAAGTTGTTGAAACTAGTCAAATCTGCCTGTTGACTGTTGCTGACGTCACTGCTGACGTCACTGCCTGTTCTGCTAGGCTTCCGAAGCGGGTCTGGTTCACCTGACCCAGAACTAAAATGGACTCTTCTCGCTGGGCCCTGTGCACACGGGTCAGAACTGACCCGACCCGAACTGGAACTGCACTCTGCTGGATGCACTGCTGGGTTGGGCTTCTAGTACACAGACCTAGTCGACCCGACCGGACCCAGCCTGAAACCTCTTTTCCTGCCTAGGCTTCGTTGCTAACAGGTCAAGTCGACTTCTACCTGACCCGACCTCGAACTGAAATTTGCTCCACTACACTGGGCCGGACTATGCAAACACGGGTTAGAACGACCCAACACGACCTGGCCTGCACTTATGCTGATGGATTGGGTTGCATCACGGGTCAGGTCAAACTGACCCGACCCGAAACCCAAAGACAAGATCCTGTTGGCCTGGGCTTTATTTCCACCATGGGTCAGGTCGAACGGACCCGACCTGAACTGGGAACGCCCGGGACATCTCCCTCAAGGCGCCCCTGTTCTGCAACCCAGTTGCAGATGGCAGACTCCGTCTGCTATAGTTCCGGCGACGACTTGGCTGGACGGCGACCTGCGACGGCTTGTGGCGACGACGACCGCGATTGGGGGGCTGGCAGCGGTGACGACAATGAATAGACCGGCAAGAAATTTTTTTTTCCTTTTTCTTTTTCCGGTCTTCCTTCCCGTTTTTGGTTCCAGCGACATAGGCGGAACCCAGGGTCCCTCATCTTCTCAGTTGACGGTGATGGCTGGAAGTCCGGCGAAGGCGACGGAGATGGCGAGAATCCCAGCAAAAATCCCGGTGTGAATGTCATGGTTTCGAACGGCAGTTTCAGAAAATCTGGCAGCCTAGTCTCCTTCCTCAGAAATCCGGCAGCCCTCTTCAACCTTCTCCCCTGTTCTGCAATAGAGACCAATCTTGCTGTCTGCAAAACCGATTTCTCTGAGAAATCGATTTTTCTCTTGTGGCCCATCTGTGATCAACGTGCTCCGGTCTTCACCTTCTCAGATCTGAAAACCAGATCTTCTGTTCTTAAAAATCGAACCAGCCGCGATTACTCCAAGATCTGAAAACAATGTAAATTCTTTTTCCTCTGATCCAGCGAGACCGGAGAACTCAATCTCGTCTTTTTCTTCTCCGATGGTGGCCCAACTAGAAATCATGAACTTGATCTCTCTTCCTCTGTTATGAAAACAGAGATCCGAACCCTTCGACAAGGATTCAATCAGTTGATCTTCATGCACACAACCTCCAAGCCATTGAGCGATCTTCACATCGCTCAGAAACCCAAGGAACACCAACCTTGTCTCTGATACCAATTGTTGTGATTTTCTGACATTACCCGATTGTGTGCATACATCAATCAAAAGATTAACAATCAAACAACCACACATAAGAAAAGACATGAGATTTATGTGGTTCACCCAAACAGGGCTACATCCACGGGCACAGAGACGATCATCTTCACTATCACAAATAAAGTACACAGAGACTCTCTCTCTCACATCGTCTCACCTACGGGGTGTGAGAACACTACAGGCAAAAGAGCTCTCACCTCTCTTCAGCGCGCAAGATCTAGGGTTACAAACTACACACATATATAGTCTCTGCTTTCTTGGCCACCAAGAAAGCCCCGTTACAATTACCAAAATACCTTGACTTTAAACCAGTCCTTGGCTAACTCAGTGGACTCATCCGGCTAAACCGGAATACAAGACATATACCCAACAGTCCCTTACTTCCTATGGAATCATTTCTCTCTCTAGCCATCTATCTCCACTCCATCCTCTCCACTCCTTTTTTCTCCATAGTATTCCTCAAGGAGGCTTAGCTCTAAAGCCACAACCCCTGCATTCTCTCATCTAGAAGAGGTGTAATTTCAATCCTAGTGTGTACTAAACTTTTATTTAATATTCTTTATCTTAAGTAAAGCTTAGGCATGCTACTAAAGTGTTGATTTTTTAATTGTTCTTTTTATGATTTATTATGCTTTAACTATGTTTTCTTGTTCATTTATTTGGATTGACAACCCATGTTTGTAAGAACTTGAAGTAATTTTAAATTGGCTTAAATAAGGACTTTGGTAAAATAACATCACTCACTACTTTACCACTTGAACTACATGTATTTTTCCCACAAATACTATATTTAAATTCTTCACTACTATATTTACATTTTTTGCATAACTACATTCCATTTTCCTATCTTCATTGCTTTTATTTTCTCTGCAACACTACATTTAATCTTCCTGCATATTTACTTTTATTTTCCTTTTATGTTTTTTCTGTGTTTATGTTCCAGATTATTATTTTTTACTTGAAATCCATTGTTCTCTCTTTTTTCCACCTTTTTTCTGATGGCACGAAGCATGAACCATTTTAGACTTTGTAATTTGTAATTTGTAATTTGTTGCTTTTCTAAAAAATATATTATAATATATTTGATCCTCTCTCTCTCTCTCTCTCAAAACCTACTTGTTCCATTGAGTAACGAGTATTCAAGCAAATGTAACAATGATAACAAGTATGTTGGAAATAGGCCCAAAGAATGAAGAAAAAGGAAGAAAAGCGAGCGGTGGGGTTTCAACATTAGCATAACAATACGGTTAGGGCAAATTGGTAAGATATTGTTGGGGCAAATTAGTCTTAAAAAATGTAAGAGCCTTGTTGACATAAAAAAACTACCTAATAGAAAAGTTTTATTTCAGGAATTGGGCCCAATTACTATTGGCCTAGATCAACAAATCTTTTTAAATATACATTTTGGTAAATGTTAAACATACAAATAAGTATAGTAAATTGATAGAGGCATTGTTTTTCAACTTGTAGGTCTATGGTTCAATACCCTATAATATACTTTTTACTCCATAAAGTCCAAAGATAGACCCAAAATAGCGAACAGAAAAAAGAACTGTTGCATCATCTCTTTTATTATTTTAGTTTTTTTCTTTCTCAGCGCATCTTCATTAAAATGGAAAAGAGATATGGACCCTTATCATAGAAGGGATCCACCCTCCAATCCACCTTTCATCATTATCTTCATTAAAACGGAAAAGAGATCTGAACCCTTATCAAAGAAGGGAACCGCCCTCCAATCCACACCATTGCATCTTGCATCTCTCCACTTCATCTTCCGTATGTATCTTTTTTCTTTTTAAAGATTCGGATTTCCAATATCAAGGGAATTCTGCCCTCCATTCTAAAAAAAGTAATATCCACTGTCTTAAGAAAAACATGGAGATTCGGAATCATCACAAGGGAGTTATGCCGTCCCCACTAAAAAAAATATCTTAAAAGCAGTGGAGATTCAGACCCTAATGTAAGATGGGGTCTGCCCTCCTTTCTTAGGAAAAAACAAAAACCACACATTGTCTTGAGAGAAATGTAGATTCAGACAAATGGCGTCTGCCCTCTAATTGAGATGAAGATTTCCACCATGAATGAACCAAAGCACATAAAATATTAAGGCCGTACTAGCCAGGTCTCACGTGTCAAACGCAAGATTACCAAGTCATTGCATGGCTTCACGACCAAAACTCATCAGATGTCAAAATCAATTCCTCCCAAAAAAAAAAAAAAAAAACGACCTAGCCCTTGCCCGGAGCCCGCTATAAATGAAAGCTTCTCATGTGAAGTAATGGTTGCAAGAATGTAACGTATGAACTGTGTATGTTACTGTTAGCCTTGTGTATGGACTGTTATGACCCTGAAATACGGGCTAAGCATTGCATTAAAAATGTGGAAAAACAGCCATGAAGTACTCAAACCAATAGTCTACAAGAATCCTGAAAAGAAGAATCCCTCCAAACAAAAAGCCTTGATCCTCATAACCAAACAGTTTGGATGATGGATATGGACAAGTCCAGAATTAGTCCAAACAAAAGGCTGAAAAAAGTTAAAATACGACCCAAATATTGTTTGAAACCGGGCTCAAGATACAGCCCAAATAAGGTCTGGAACTGGATTGAATCCATTCCGAATATTGTTTGAAACTCGGTTCAGGATACAGCCCAAACAAAATTTGGAATAGGGATGAATCCAGCCCAAACAAAATTTGAAACCAGGTGCAAAATTAGTCCAAATAATTTCTAAGATTTGGTCATAAAATCAGCCACACTAAATCTGAATCAGCCTAAATAAATTCTGAAATTAAGCTTAAAATATAGTCCTAATAAAGGATATAAATGGGTTGAGCTTGGCCTGAGTACTTGTAAAGATTAGGCTGATAATACAACCCAAATAAATGTTGAAATTGAATCGGGTTCAGCCCAAACATTATTTGGAATTGGGTTCAAAATAGAGCCTAAATGAAGGCTGAAATTGGGCTAGGTTCAGCCCGAACACTGTTTCGAATTGGGCTCAAATACAGCTCAAATGAAGGTTAAAATTGGACTAGGTTCAGCCAAGATACTGTTTGGAATTGGGCTAATATTCAGTCCAATTCAAGACTTAAAACTCAGTCTCGACCAAGGCTGAAAACAAGTGAAACATAACTAACAATTCTAAATGATGGAAAGCCCAACCTCAAATTATCTCTTTAATTGGGTTAAAAAAAATTCAAGGCATATGGCAGGCTTGAATTTTTCAATTCATATGAAGTGTGAGGAACCTCACCTACTACTACATCAAGCCATATCTATCAAGAAAATGGGCACCATTGATATCAAGCCCAATCAAGTTCAATGACGACAGTCCTCTAATAATTCATAGGATTACTCTACATGAAGGTGAACATATGGTACATCAAGTCTGAGTGTTGGCCCACTTCTAACATTGCTCAAAAAAATAAAAAATAAAATAAAAAATAAAAAAATAGCATGATAATCGTTGGATGATGTCCATTCAAATAAATGACAACAAAGGTGGGCCACAACGAAACCAATGTCACATGCACTTTGAGACAACACATTATGGTGTATAATTCAAAATTAACTAAAAAAAAGGATAGAGATCAAATGCAGCACACCTCTTATCTGCTGTACTGTTTCCTTTCCTATGTTCTTTTTGTTGCCTCAGTGATCAAATCAGAATGACTCCCCTTCCCTTTGCTCTCTTATCCTTTTGTGTTTTCTTTATAATCAAATTAGAATACTATTGGATGAAGCGAACAAAAAGGTTAGCCACAAGACGATAAAGAGCATCTAAAGTCTGCTCCTTTTTCCAAGGGAGCTGGCAAAAACTACCATTTTCAAATTTGAAATCTTGGAGAAGACGAGGTCAAAGCCTACTTATTGACCTGAGAGTATGGGTCGGCCCATGAAATTCAACCGATTTAGCAATGAGGCCTTATCTAATACTCATGTATTGTGGCCCACTAATAAAAAAAATCGTCATCAATTTCATTCTTTCGACCTAGAGTGATAAATACTCATGAAGATCCACATGAACATAAAAGGAAAGCTTTCGACAACAAAGGTGAGGAGCAGAAGAATTTTCCTTTAAATTTTTTTGTATTTTCTTTATAAATTTATTGAATTATATTTCCTTATACTCAGAGATTTTCCGTCAGGGATGCAATTAACGATCAACGAAATTTTCACGATCAGAAGTATGATGTACTCGCACCAAATTAAATATAAAACCTCCCATTTAATGGAAGGAAATTTGTATCCAATGAATTTTAGTGCATTTATTTTATCTATGCATGAAATCATTGTGTACAAGCCCCCAATCAGAGATTTTTATGTATTTGTTAATAAATTCATTTAATTTGGGTTTAAGGCTATTTTTTGTAAAACTCCTTTTGTGCGCCCCCCACCCCCCCCCCCCCCCCCCCCCCCCCCGTATAGTGTAGTTTTCTTTTAAATTTATCATTTTGCCCCTCCTTTTGATGGCAATTCTTACATGATGGCACTTCCAAAATTATCAAATTAAATATTAGAAATATAATTTGGGTTTCCAAAAAAAATGAAACTAAATAATAGCTGATTTTAGGGAAAAAATTCAAATGACAGAAGGACATAAGAAAGAAAATTAAATAAAAGAGGGATTAGGGATAAATTAGAAACCATTTACCCAAATATGGAGTCATCATCACCACCACAAACCTTGATTTGAGACCGTGATAGTTTGATTAGAAAGAAGCGGGGAGTTTGGATTAGTGGAGCTTGGAAGCAGTGAAAGGGTTTGGAGTTGTTCTTACTTCATTATAGAGAGAGAAAGGGTTAAGGAAAGGAACCTTTCCTTCACCTTATGTGTTTACAATTTTAAATGCACTAGTTTTCTATGTATCATTTTTTCTTTTTAGCTTGAGCCTCATCCTTGAAATCTAACCCATTCAAAATTACTTTCTATTTAAATTCTACTAGTTCAAAAAAAAAATTAAACTGATCGAAAATACATCTACCATAGATAGAGAAAATTTCTTTTTTTAACGTTTAATTTTGATTATGAATATCATATTAAATCCGATTAAAGAAATTCTTCTCAAGACACAAAAGGCCATGGAACCATGCTTATAAATGGTTTGGATTTCAAATATGGGTCATTATCATTGATTATCTTTTAGTTTTTATAAAAAGGTAGGTATAAAAAGAAAGGAAAAAACCAAAAACCCACTTTAAGAATGGTTTTTTTTTCCTTTATTGTTACAAAAATAAAGGAGAACCAGAGACAAAGAAGAATAGAGAGAAGGAGAGATGTTCTTATTCATGAGATCTGTGTGTACAGCATTGGGGAGGAGGATTTTATTTATAGAATAAATTTGCTTCCTCCCGAAGCAGCCTAATAGGGAAAGACTCTAACCTTAAGTAATCCACTTATCTCGTGTGGGTCCTAATGTGGGCATCCACCTATGATAATTCATCTTATAACACTACCCTTGTATGACCACCATTGAATGACAGTTGCCTCATTAAAACCTTACAAAGGAAAAACCCAGTGGGATAAAAACTAAAGCGAAGGAAAAAGAGTACAACTTTCGACATGATCATTGATTTGGTGTTGGACGTGCATAATGCAGCCTCGTTAAAACCTTAACTAGGAAAACCCAGTGGGACAAAACCTAGAGAAGAAAAAAGAGTACAGCGCACATATGTCCTGGTTAGCATACTTTAGGATGCCTCCCCCCGATGACTACTCCCCCTGATGATAATAACCTTGTACACGATTAGGCATGTCCATCTCATATACAAATCTTTAGAATATTGATTTTGACAAGAACTTCGTAAACTAATCAGCCAGGTTGTTGCTTGAACGAACTTTCTTGACTTTAATCTTGTTATCCTTTTGAAGCTCATAAGTGAAGAAGAACTTTGGTGTAATGTGCTTCATCTTGTCATCTTTAATATGTCATTCTTTAATCTGTTGAATACATGCCCCATTGTCTTCGCAAATAATGCTTGGGGTACCTGTACTAAGAGACATTTGACAAGAACTACGAATATGCTGAGTTAAAGATTTTCGCCATATACATTCCCCACTGGCTTAAAATCTCAGCATGGTTAGAATAAGTAGCTATCAATAGTCAATTTAGTAGAATACCAAAAATAATGATATTGACATGAAGAAACATATAACATGTCTATGATCAACCCTTATGAGGATTAAGGATATATCCTGAATCTGTATATCTTACAAAATTTGATTTCAACCATAAAACAGACATAAATATCATAGCATTTATTTAATACCAATCCAAAGCCTTGGTGCAAATATATATATATGGGACGCATATTTATAAAGAGTGAAAATCTCATTAGAACTTTTTTCGATCTGCAGGCTGAGATAAAATATTCAATAGTGTTCTCGAGCTCTTCTGAAGTCTCGATTAGATTTATGTTATTTACATAAACTTCTACTATTATAAAACCATTTAAGGATTTTATAAAGATACTCAGGCAAATGGGATTGTTTTCATACCATTCCTTAGATAAATATCCACTAAGACGATTGTACCATATTATTCTGGAATGTTTCAGGGCGTACAATAAATGTCTTACTTATATTGAGTACGTACTATCTGACTTTGCTTCAGGCAAAGCAAATCCTTCTGGAATTTTCATATATATATGACTGTGTATGTTTTCAATCCCAAGTTTCTACAAGAAACCTTATATCACAAGTTTGCCTTTCGTTCATTTTCCTTACAAACACCCATTTGTAACCTACAGGGTTAACACCGTTTAGGGTTTGTACTATAGGTTCATATATACCACGTCTATTTAGATATTGTAATTCCTTTATGGTATCGCTTTATTTTGGCCAATATGTTCTTTGTCGACATTCATTTATAGAACGTGGTTTTGTATTCCAATCATCATTCGCATTTTCCCTTGATCTTTGAGTAGCTATCACATATGCAAATGCGTCATCGATGATAATTTCATTTCTATCACATCTCTCTCTTGAATAATTATAAAGTATAGAAATCTCTTTATTTATTGGGTACCCATTGCCTCTTCAGGAGCTTCCAGAGTCTCCTCTGGGACTCGTATCTCTTCCGGGACATTAATTTCTTCAAGAATTTTAGAGAGAGTGGATTTTGTCATAAACTCTTCGGGAGTATACCTCTTCTGGAGTATGATTGGGATATGATTGCTCATTTCTCCTCTTCTAGGGAGCTGAGTCCTTGAAACCTATAGTTCTAACACGCTTCTGGCGTGTATAGATTCATTTGTTACCATATTTGAACTTTGTTCTTCAGGAACACTAATTCGTACTTATCCTACAAGGACATTAATTCGTGCTTGTATATTCATAGCCGATACATGTGACCTAGTCACTTTTGCTACATCATTAAAAGCATCAAGGAATTCGTTTGTAATTAAGTGCACAATTCTCCGTACTTCATTCTCTGTAACACTCCGATCCCCTTTGAGCCGGATTAGTGGCTCATTAGTGTGTTTTGTTTCGTGTTATTTCTTTTGGACTTGGTTTTGGGCCTTGAATAGGTAGTTGAGTGACCTTTGCCCTGGAATAGGTAGTTCTAAGCCCTTTTTCGTAATTTTGCTTTTGCTTTGCTCATATCATCTTTGCATCATCTTGGTGTCAGCACGCGTATTTCGTTGAGCTCGACAATTTCCGTAACTGTGTCAGATCCGTTTGGGGTCAACTGGAGAAGTTGGACCTTCGTGTGACTTGAACTGTAATTAGTATAAACTCATCGGACTTTGACTTAAACCCCAAAACTTATATATATAATTCAGCTCCAGGTGTCCAACTCCTTGCCCATTTGTCTTGATCGACTGCATGCAAGAGAAAGCTCCAGGAGAAGCTCCACGTTCTCTCTCTCTCTCTCTCTTCTCTTTCCTTCTCTTGCTCGATTGAAACTTGGATTCCTTGTTTTGGATTGGGTTTTGTTTCTTTTCTTCTTCTCTCATCTCTGTGCTTAGTCTCTGTCTGTGGCTTTGGTGGTAAGTGGGTTCTCTCCCAACTCTCCCTTCTTCTTCTCCAATTGCAGCTCTTTTCCCTTGTTGATGTGTCTTCATCTCATGCATGGTGTATTGCTTTGATTTGCTTTGATTTTTAGTGGATTTGGAGCTTGTTTCAGAGGATTTGTCAGATTTGAGGCAAGTATAAGTACAGACTTTGATAACACACATGGGTGCTCTGTTTGAATGCTTTGATTCCCATCTTCTTTAGTGTATCTAGGTTTACAGCCAATGCTTGTGAATTTGGAACCTCTGTAGCTTGTTTGGAGATGTTTCTGTGTCAAATTTCAGTTTTTGTACTCAGCCCGAATTCATCTCTGTATTGTACGGCTAAGCCGTGAACTTCTACGGCTTGATTTCCAGAGACTCGAAATTTGAGTTTTGTTCTACGGCTAGGATACGGCTAAGCCGTAATTTGTCCTACGGCTGAGCCGTAAGCTAGCCGTGACCCAACCGTACCCCAGCCGTGAATTAAATCTCTGATCAGTCGAAACTTTTCTGATATCAGTACTCCTACGGTGAGGCTACGGCTAAGCCGTGGAATGCTACGGCCAAGCCGTGGATTGGTCTACGGCTAAGCCGTATACTGACCGTAGCTCAGCCGAAAAAGGTACCAGATCAGAGGTGGAAGGATAATCAGTTTAGCTGTGTTTAATGGAACCAAGGTGAAGCCGTAGTGCATAGTACGACGAGCGCGTAAGATGTCTTCGGCTCAACCATAGGTCCCTCATAGCTAAACCGTTAGGCATGGCAATTCTGAAACATAATTTAGGATAATGGTGAGACTTGTAGGGCTCAAACACGGGTTGACCACTCATGTAAACCGGCCCAATGGATTCTTGGAACGCATGAATAGTCTGGTAGGCTGTGACCTATTCATGTGAGTGTTGTTTTACTGTTAAGCACCTCCCCATGGGTGTTGGTTTAAGGGACGTCGGTGCACGCAAAGATTTCGCAACACTTTGATGGCAACGGTGTATTGACTAACTTAAAACTACATCAACATGCACGGTTAGTGACAGTGAACAACTAGCTTAGGACTGGCTTGTAATGAACCTTGACTCCGTATTAATTTGAGATGCATTGCACATTGTTTATAGCTTTGCCCTCTGCTCTGTTAATTTATGTTATGCATTCCTCAGTCATTTTGCTTTCGTTCTGTATATCTGTATTATTCTTCGTTCGGCACTAAGTTCTGATCTATGCTGTGCTTTGATTTAATCTTTGTTCTAATCGGTAATTCGACTATGCTTTGTATATTCTCTGGCTTTGTATATTTTGGGTATTCCCTGGTGGCTCTGCCCAGAGGTTAATACGTGAGGATAAGATCCGGTCTTTGTCATCGGTGAGTCCAAAGCGGATAATCTCCCTTTCTATGGATTTGATTTGATTGGTATTAGTCTGGCTCTACTCAGCCTCAGCCCTAGGATGCCCGACGGGGTTACCTCTGGCTTAGATCTCTGTATCTCTGTATTCACTGCAGTGTCGCTTTGTCTTGGGACCCCGGAACCCAGGAACCTGAGACCCACTTGTACCCTGGCCCGGTCAGTGGTGTTCTCCTCTGCTTTGCTTTGCTCTGCTCTCTATTGGAGAGAACATGGTTAACGTAGTAGCCACTTAGTCAGTATTTCTATGTTTGATTCACATATCATGTTTTACTTCTATGCACGATTGGCTTAGTTTCCTAATATGGAACTCTGTATTTAATCTTCTGTCATTATTATATTCACCTTGATACTATGAGTGTTACACCCCTGTTACTTATATTTGCTGGATCGTTGTATTCATTTGTGTTGTCTATGGTGTTGCAGGCACAGATACCTTGCCCAGCTCCCCGGCGGTCGAGGAGGCTGCAGGGGCGAGTGTAGAGGCACCCTCCGGTCTGGCAGAGTGGGCCTGATCACTTCTGCCAAGTGCGTGCATGCATACCAGTGGCTTTAATTTCGAGTTTTGTCTTTTTGGGAATTGTAATTGGACTTTGGACTTTGGACTTGTATTCTGTATATTTTGTACATACGTATTTTGGTGTGTATTCGGTTTTATATCAGTGTATTTGTCTTTGTCTTTTCCGTTCCGCATTTGTTTTAGCTTCCGCTATTTATTTTCTTTGTTGCTTGCTATGATATGTACAGCTTCCGCGTACGCTTAGTTCGCACGTGTTAGATCCCTTGTGTGCGTGCATCTGGACTGGGTTTGGGTGCACGTGCAAGGGAGTACGTGTGTCACAGGTTTAGCTTTTCGCTAACCCCCGAATTCTGGGCTCGGGTCGTGACATACGTATTGTATGGTATCAGAGCTTGCTAGTTATAAGCATGTAGGCATCTAAGATCGTGGTGAGATAACGCTATCAACTATTTGACTTGAGGTCTCATATGTTGATTTGGGATTTGACTAACTCAGGGCATTTTATATTTGTGTGTTGTGTTTCTTTTCCTTTTTGCAGGATGGCATCAGGATCAGGATCTCGCGATGAGAATCAACAGGGCCATAACGGTGATAGTGGGTCAGTACCCCCACACATCAGTAGTGAGGAACGGATGATGATGATGATGCAGTCTATGCAGTCATTACAGGCACAGATGGCATCCATGGTAGATAGGCAGAGTGAGGCTGCCGCAGTTGCATCACCTCGTATAGATCAGCAGGTGATTGTCCAGCCTAAGGAATCAGATCCTAATGCTCTTTTTGACAAGTTCCGTAAGCGAGGGGCGACCGAGTTTCATGGGATAGAGGATGCATTGCAGGCGGAGCAATGGTTGGAGCAGACTGAAGAGCTATTTGATACGATTGTGTGCAGTAACAAGCAGAAGGTAGTTCTCACAGCCTCTATGCTTCGGAGTGTAGCCAAGACATGGTGGAGGAGTGTTAAGACTTCATTTCAGACTATGCCCAGTGCCACAGTTTGGGAGACCTTCAAGCAGCAATTCCGTCGGAAGTTCATGCCTCTCCACATTCAGCGAGCCAAGGAAGTGGAATTCTTCAACCTCCAGCAGAGACAGATGTCAGTTGCAGATTATGTACACAGGTTTACCGAGTTGTCTCATTTTGCAGAGGACATGGTGAACACAGAGCATAAGAAGGTGACTCGCTTCGTCAACGGCCTGAATCCGAGGCACAAACGCCACGTGGTTGCTTGTATGTGGCCGGCTACCTTGGACGACGCTATTGACAGGGCTTATGATGCAGAGGCCATCTTTGAGGAGGAGCGAACTGAAGCTAAGAGGGCGGCAGGTTCTAGTGGCAGAAGTCAGTTTCAGAAAAGGTTCAAGGGTAAGCAGGGCAGTTCGAGCAGTACTCCGTTAGTATGTGGTCACTGTGGGAAAGATCACCCCACCGATAGATGTTGGAGGAAGAGTGGGGCTTGTTTCGGGTGTGGCTCTACGGATCACCGGCGGGCCCAATGCCCGAAGTTTCAGTCCTCTCCACAGACGAGACAGGCAGGACCTACAGCGCAGGGCAGATCTCAGCCAGCTCGCCCAGCTCAGAAGCCGAACCGCCAGACAGCCCGAGCCTATGCTGCTACGCATGAGGGCGCGGAGGAGGCCACGGTAGTGGAAGGTAAAATTTTAATTTCTGATGCAGAAGCTTTAGCTTTATTTGACTCCGGGTCTACGCGTTCGTACGTAGCACCCCATTTTGCTGTGCAGCTTCGACAGCGACCTACACCACTTCCATACTTGTTACTAGTATCCACTCCGGTTGGTAAACGGGTGGAGTGCAGTGTTTTCTACCCTCAGTGTGATGTGCGGATAGCTGGTCATCAGCTCCCAGTAGACCTCGTGTTGCTCACGACACTGGATTTTGATGTGATCCTTGGTATGGACTGGCTTGCGAGATATCATGCGTGTATCAATTGCTACAGCAAGGCTATCTACTTTGATTTGGGCAGCGGATTCCGATTTGAGGGCAGCCAGACAAAGTGCCCAAGGCGTGTGATATCTGCTTGTAAGGCAGACAGGATGCTTCGTAGGGGATGTGAGGGATTTCTTGCATTCATTTCAGAGAAGAAAGATCAGCGACCGCTCAGTGAGATCCCAGTAGTCAGCGAGTTTCCGGATGTCTTTCCGGAGGATGTGCCAGAGTTGCCACCAGTTCGGGAGGTAGAATTTGCTATTGACGTGGTACCAGGTACAGCACCTATCAGTAGAGCTCCATATCGTATGGCACCTGCAGAGTTGTTGGAATTGAAGAAACAGTTGCAGGATCTGTTGGATAAAGGGTTCATACGCCCAAGTGTTTCACCTTGGGGAGCTCCTGTATTATTTGTCAAGAAGAAGGATGGCAGTTTCCGGATGTGCATTGACTACAGGCAGTTGAATAAAGTGACTATCAAGAACAAATATCCATTGCCTAGGATCGATGAGTTGTTCGATCAGCTTCAGGGTGCAGCTTACTTCTCGAAGATTGACTTGAGGTCAGGATATCACCAACTCAGGGTGAAGGATGAGGATGTTCCGAAGACAGCTTTCAGGACTCGGTATGGGCACTACGAGTTCCTTGTCATGCCGTTTGGTTTGACGAATGCACCCGCAGCTTTCATGGCCTTGATGAATAGGGTGTTTACTTCCTTCTTGGACCAGTTCGTTGTGGTTTTTATAGATGACATATTGGTCTATTCGAAGACTGCTGAGGAACATACAGACCATTTGAGGAAAGCATTGCAGCTGCTTAAGGATCACAAGTTGTATGCAAAGTTGTCCAAGTGTGAGTTTTGGCTCGAGCAAGTTACATTTCTGGGTCATAAGATTTCTCGAGATGGATTGATGGTGGATCCGGCTAAGATTGAGGCAGTAGTCCATTGGCCCCGTCCTAGATCAGTGACAGAGATTCGGAGTTTTCTGGGTTTGGCGGGATATTACCGCAGGTTCGTGCAGGACTTCTCGAAGATCTCAGCCCCGCTGACTCAGTTGACTCGGAAGAAGGTCCCGTATGAGTGGACAGAGAAGTGTGAGCGCAGTTTCCAGATGTTGAAAGAAAAGCTCACTACGGCGCCAGTGTTGACTCTCCCTGATGGTAGTGAGGGATTCGTGATTTATTCCGATGCTTCTCGAGTTGGACTAGGCTGTGTACTGATGCAGAATCAGAAAGTGATTGCTTATGGATCCAGACAGTTGAAAGAGCATGAGAAGAACTATGCCACACATGACTTGGAGCTAGCAGCTATTGTATTTGCACTGAAGTTGTGGCGACATTACTTGTACGGTGTGAAGTTCGAGGTCCATTCCGATCATCACAGTCTGCAGTACTTGTTTGATCAGCATGACTTGAATATGAGGCAGCGTAGATGGTTGGAGTTTATTAAAGACTACGACTTTCCGATCAAGTACCACCCAGGCAAGGGCAATGTAGTTGCAGATGCACTTAGCAGGAGGACAGACAGTCTTCAGGTGTTGGCAGGATTTTATATGCTTGTGCATGATCAGCCTGTAGAGGTTCGGATGGTAGGCGAATTAGTGACATTAGCTACTACCGTCGTATTTCAGCCTGAAGTGATTCAGCAGATCAAGGATCGCCAGTTTGAGGACCCCCTCCTGGTGAAGTTCAGAGATCGGATTGCAGATCGACCGGATTTTAGCTTGGTGGATGGAGTTTTGTACTTCAATAATAGACTGTGTGTTCCCGCTGTGGATGAGCTGCGAGATAAGTTGATGACAGAGGCGCACGATGCCCGATATGCGATGCACCCCGGTAGTACGAAGATGTACCGGAACTTGAAAGACAGATTTTGGTGGAACAATATGAAGCGGGAGATCGCAGGGTTCGTAGCTCGATGTTTGACCTGTCAGAGGGTAAAAGCTGACCATCAGCGACCTCCAGGATCATTGCGTCCATTGCATACTCCGCAGTGGAAGTGGGAGCATATTACGATGGATTTCGTCTCCGGTTTTCCGCCGACCAGTAGAAAGAACAATGCGATCTGGGTCATAGTGGACAGATTGACCAAGTCAGCGCATTTCCTTCCGTTCAAGAAAGGGATGACATTCACAGAGATGGCCAGGAAGTTTGTTGACGAGATAGTCAGATTGCATGGCACCCCAGTATCGATTGTGTCTGATCGTGATAGTCGTTTTGTGTCTTCATTTTGGAAAGCATTTCAGGAAGCTATGGGCACGAAGTTGAGTTTTAGTACGGCATACCACCCCCAGACCGATGGACAGTCGGAGCGTACCATTCAGACGTTAGAGGATATGCTCAGAGCTAGTGTGCTGAACTTTGAGAAGGAATGGGATATGCATCTGGCATTGTGTGAGTTTGCCTACAACAACAGCTTTCATGAGAGCATTGGTATGGCACCCTATGAGGCTCTCTACGGACGTAAATGCAGGACTCTAGTGTGTTGGGAAGAGGTAGGAACAAGAAGTTTCCATGGTCCGACAATCATAGCTGAGACGACAGAGAAAGTGCAGAAAGTGATAGAGAATTTGAAGATTGCGCGATCCAGACAGAAGAGCTATGCGGATACTCGGAGAAGACCTTTGGCATTCCAAGTCGGAGATTGGGTATTCCTTAAAGTTTCCCCGATGAAGGGCACAGTTCGATTTGATCAGAAGGGCAAGTTAGCTCCGCGATATGTAGGACCGTTCGAAGTCAAGAGCCGAGTTGGAGATTTAGCTTATCGGTTGACGCTTCCAGTTGAGTTCTCCGGTGTGCACGATGTCTTCCATGTGTCGATGCTCCGTAAGTATGTGCCAGATCCAAGCCATGTGATTCGCTACGATGACATTCAGATTCAGCCTAATGCAACTTACGTTGAGCGTCCGCTTCGCATCGTTGGCACACGAGAGCAGATTCTCCGTACCAGGACTATCAGATGGGTTAAAGTGTTGTGGGAGCATCACGGTCCAGATGAGGCTACTTGGGACCTAGAGGAGCAGCTAGCACGCCAGTACCCCCATCTCTTTGCGCAGGTAGGTAGTCATTCCGAGGACGGAATGATTCCTAGTGGGGGAGGATGTAACACTCCGATCCCCTTTGAGCCGGATTAGTGGCTCATTAGTGTGTTTTGTTTCGTGTTATTTCTTTTGGACTTGGTTTTGGGCCTTGAATAGGTAGTTGAGTGACCTTTGCCCTGGAATAGGTAGTTCTAAGCCCTTTTTCGTAATTTTGCTTTTGCTTTGCTCATATCATCTTTGCATCATCTTGGTGTCAGCACGCGTATTTCGTTGAGCTCGACAATTTCCGTAACTGTGTCAGATCCGTTTGGGGTCAACTGGAGAAGTTGGACCTTCGTGTGACTTGAACTGTAATTAGTATAAACTCATCGGACTTTGACTTAAACCCCAAAACTTATATATATAATTCAGCTCCAGGTGTCCAACTCCTTGCCCATTTGTCTTGATCGACTGCATGCAAGAGAAAGCTCCAGGAGAAGCTCCACGTTCTCTCTCTCTCTCTCTCTTCTCTTTCCTTCTCTTGCTCGATTGAAACTTGGATTCCTTGTTTTGGATTGGGTTTTGTTTCTTTTCTTCTTCTCTCATCTCTGTGCTTAGTCTCTGTCTGTGGCTTTGGTGGTAAGTGGGTTCTCTCCCAACTCTCCCTTCTTCTTCTCCAATTGCAGCTCTTTTCCCTTGTTGATGTGTCTTCATCTCATGCATGGTGTATTGCTTTGATTTGCTTTGATTTTTAGTGGATTTGGAGCTTGTTTCAGAGGATTTGTCAGATTTGAGGCAAGTATAAGTACAGACTTTGATAACACACATGGGTGCTCTGTTTGAATGCTTTGATTCCCATCTTCTTTAGTGTATCTAGGTTTACAGCCAATGCTTGTGAATTTGGAACCTCTGTAGCTTGTTTGGAGATGTTTCTGTGTCAAATTTCAGTTTTTGTACTCAGCCCGAATTCATCTCTGTATTGTACGGCTAAGCCGTGAACTTCTACGGCTTGATTTCCAGAGACTCGAAATTTGAGTTTTGTTCTACGGCTAGGATACGGCTAAGCCGTAATTTGTCCTACGGCTGAGCCGTAAGCTAGCCGTGACCCAACCGTACCCCAGCCGTGAATTAAATCTCTGATCAGTCGAAACTTTTCTGATATCAGTACTCCTACGGTGAGGCTACGGCTAAGCCGTGGAATGCTACGGCCAAGCCGTGGATTGGTCTACGGCTAAGCCGTATACTGACCGTAGCTCAGCCGAAAAAGGTACCAGATCAGAGGTGGAAGGATAATCAGTTTAGCTGTGTTTAATGGAACCAAGGTGAAGCCGTAGTGCATAGTACGACGAGCGCGTAAGATGTCTTCGGCTCAACCATAGGTCCCTCATAGCTAAACCGTTAGGCATGGCAATTCTGAAACATAATTTAGGATAATGGTGAGACTTGTAGGGCTCAAACACGGGTTGACCACTCATGTAAACCGGCCCAATGGATTCTTGGAACGCATGAATAGTCTGGTAGGCTGTGACCTATTCATGTGAGTGTTGTTTTACTGTTAAGCACCTCCCCATGGGTGTTGGTTTAAGGGACGTCGGTGCACGCAAAGATTTCGCAACACTTTGATGGCAACGGTGTATTGACTAACTTAAAACTACATCAACATGCACGGTTAGTGACAGTGAACAACTAGCTTAGGACTGGCTTGTAATGAACCTTGACTCCGTATTAATTTGAGATGCATTGCACATTGTTTATAGCTTTGCCCTCTGCTCTGTTAATTTATGTTATGCATTCCTCAGTCATTTTGCTTTCGTTCTGTATATCTGTATTATTCTTCGTTCGGCACTAAGTTCTGATCTATGCTGTGCTTTGATTTAATCTTTGTTCTAATCGGTAATTCGACTATGCTTTGTATATTCTCTGGCTTTGTATATTTTGGGTATTCCCTGGTGGCTCTGCCCAGAGGTTAATACGTGAGGATAAGATCCGGTCTTTGTCATCGGTGAGTCCAAAGCGGATAATCTCCCTTTCTATGGATTTGATTTGATTGGTATTAGTCTGGCTCTACTCAGCCTCAGCCCTAGGATGCCCGACGGGGTTACCTCTGGCTTAGATCTCTGTATCTCTGTATTCACTGCAGTGTCGCTTTGTCTTGGGACCCCGGAACCCAGGAACCTGAGACCCACTTGTACCCTGGCCCGGTCAGTGGTGTTCTCCTCTGCTTTGCTTTGCTCTGCTCTCTATTGGAGAGAACATGGTTAACGTAGTAGCCACTTAGTCAGTATTTCTATGTTTGATTCACATATCATGTTTTACTTCTATGCACGATTGGCTTAGTTTCCTAATATGGAACTCTGTATTTAATCTTCTGTCATTATTATATTCACCTTGATACTATGAGTGTTACACCCCTGTTACTTATATTTGCTGGATCGTTGTATTCATTTGTGTTGTCTATGGTGTTGCAGGCACAGATACCTTGCCCAGCTCCCCGGCGGTCGAGGAGGCTGCAGGGGCGAGTGTAGAGGCACCCTCCGGTCTGGCAGAGTGGGCCTGATCACTTCTGCCAAGTGCGTGCATGCATACCAGTGGCTTTAATTTCGAGTTTTGTCTTTTTGGGAATTGTAATTGGACTTTGGACTTTGGACTTGTATTCTGTATATTTTGTACATACGTATTTTGGTGTGTATTCGGTTTTATATCAGTGTATTTGTCTTTGTCTTTTCCGTTCCGCATTTGTTTTAGCTTCCGCTATTTATTTTCTTTGTTGCTTGCTATGATATGTACAGCTTCCGCGTACGCTTAGTTCGCACGTGTTAGATCCCTTGTGTGCGTGCATCTGGACTGGGTTTGGGTGCACGTGCAAGGGAGTACGTGTGTCACAGGTTTAGCTTTTCGCTAACCCCCGAATTCTGGGCTCGGGTCGTGACATACGTATTGTATGGTATCAGAGCTTGCTAGTTATAAGCATGTAGGCATCTAAGATCGTGGTGAGATAACGCTATCAACTATTTGACTTGAGGTCTCATATGTTGATTTGGGATTTGACTAACTCAGGGCATTTTATATTTGTGTGTTGTGTTTCTTTTCCTTTTTGCAGGATGGCATCAGGATCAGGATCTCGCGATGAGAATCAACAGGGCCATAACGGTGATAGTGGGTCAGTACCCCCACACATCAGTAGTGAGGAACGGATGATGATGATGATGCAGTCTATGCAGTCATTACAGGCACAGATGGCATCCATGGTAGATAGGCAGAGTGAGGCTGCCGCAGTTGCATCACCTCGTATAGATCAGCAGGTGATTGTCCAGCCTAAGGAATCAGATCCTAATGCTCTTTTTGACAAGTTCCGTAAGCGAGGGGCGACCGAGTTTCATGGGATAGAGGATGCATTGCAGGCGGAGCAATGGTTGGAGCAGACTGAAGAGCTATTTGATACGATTATGTGCAGTAACAAGCAGAAGGTAGTTCTCACAGCCTCTATGCTTCGGAGTGTAGCCAAGACATGGTGGAGGAGTGTTAAGACTTCATTTCAGACTATGCCCAGTGCCACAGTTTGGGAGACCTTCAAGCAGCAATTCCGTCGGAAGTTCATGCCTCTCCACATTCAGCGAGCCAAGGAAGTGGAATTCTTCAACCTCCAGCAGAGACAGATGTCAGTTGCAGATTATGTACACAGGTTTACCGAGTTGTCTCATTTTGCAGAGGACATGGTGAACACAGAGCATAAGAAGGTGACTCGCTTCGTCAACGGCCTGAATCCGAGGCACAAACGCCACGTGGTTGCTTGTATGTGGCCGGCTACCTTGGACGACGCTATTGACAGGGCTTATGATGCAGAGGCCATCTTTGAGGAGGAGCGAACTGAAGCTAAGAGGGCGGCAGGTTCTAGTGGCAGAAGTCAGTTTCAGAAAAGGTTCAAGGGTAAGCAGGGCAGTTCGAGCAGTACTCCGTTAGTATGTGGTCACTGTGGGAAAGATCACCCCACCGATAGATGTTGGAGGAAGAGTGGGGCTTGTTTCGGGTGTGGCTCTACGGATCACCGGCGGGCCCAATGCCCGAAGTTTCAGTCCTCTCCACAGACGAGACAGGCAGGACCTATAGCGCAGGGCAGATCTCAGCCAGCTCGCCCAGCTCAGAAGCCGAACCGCCAGACAGCCCGAGCCTATGCTGCTACGCATGAGGGCGCGGAGGAGGCCACGGTAGTGGAAGGTAAAATTTTAATTTCTGATGCAGAAGCTTTAGCTTTATTTGACTCCGGGTCTACGCGTTCGTACGTAGCACCCCATTTTGCTGTGCAGCTTCGACAGCGACCTACACCACTTCCATACTTGTTACTAGTATCCACTCCGGTTGGTAAACGGGTGGAGTGCAGTGTTTTCTACCCTCAGTGTGATGTGCGGATAGCTGGTCATCAGCTCCCAGTAGACCTCGTGTTGCTCACGACACTGGATTTTGATGTGATCCTTGGTATGGACTGGCTTGCGAGATATCATGCGTGTATCAATTGCTACAGCAAGGCTATCTACTTTGATTTGGGCAGCGGATTCCGATTTGAGGGCAGCCAGACAAAGTGCCCAAGGCGTGTGATATCTGCTTGTAAGGCAGACAGGATGCTTCGTAGGGGATGTGAGGGATTTCTTGCATTCATTTCAGAGAAGAAAGATCAGCGACCGCTCAGTGAGATCCCAGTAGTCAGCGAGTTTCCGGATGTCTTTCCGGAGGATGTGCCAGAGTTGCCACCAGTTCGGGAGGTAGAATTTGCTATTGACGTGGTACCAGGTACAGCACCTATCAGTAGAGCTCCATATCGTATGGCACCTGCAGAGTTGTTGGAATTGAAGAAACAGTTGCAGGATCTGTTGGATAAAGGGTTCATACGCCCAAGTGTTTCACCTTGGGGAGCTCCTGTATTATTTGTCAAGAAGAAGGATGGCAGTTTCCGGATGTGCATTGACTACAGGCAGTTGAATAAAGTGACTATCAAGAACAAATATCCATTGCCTAGGATCGATGAGTTGTTCGATCAGCTTCAGGGTGCAGCTTACTTCTCGAAGATTGACTTGAGGTCAGGATATCACCAACTCAGGGTGAAGGATGAGGATGTTCCGAAGACAGCTTTCAGGACTCGGTATGGGCACT
Organism: Sextonia rubra; assembly: GCA_037013555.1. Lineage (NCBI taxonomy): Eukaryota > Viridiplantae > Streptophyta > Magnoliopsida > Laurales > Lauraceae > Sextonia > Sextonia rubra. The sequence continues at coordinate 77,356,148 of JASUAD010000001.1, forward strand.
ACGAGTTCCTTGTCATGCCGTTTGGTTTGACGAATGCACCCGCAGCTTTCATGGCCTTGATGAATAGGGTGTTTACTTCCTTCTTGGACCAGTTCGTTGTGGTTTTTATAGATGACATATTGGTCTATTCGAAGACTGCTGAGGAACATACAGACCATTTGAGGAAAGCATTGCAGCTGCTTAAGGATCACAAGTTGTATGCAAAGTTGTCCAAGTGTGAGTTTTGGCTCGAGCAAGTTACATTTCTGGGTCATAAGATTTCTCGAGATGGATTGATGGTGGATCCGGCTAAGATTGAGGCAGTAGTCCATTGGCCCCGTCCTAGATCAGTGACAGAGATTCGGAGTTTTCTGGGTTTGGCGGGATATTACCGCAGGTTCGTGCAGGACTTCTCGAAGATCTCAGCCCCGCTGACTCAGTTGACTCGGAAGAAGGTCCCGTATGAGTGGACAGAGAAGTGTGAGCGCAGTTTCCAGATGTTGAAAGAAAAGCTCACTACGGCGCCAGTGTTGACTCTCCCTGATGGTAGTGAGGGATTCGTGATTTATTCCGATGCTTCTCGAGTTGGACTAGGCTGTGTACTGATGCAGAATCAGAAAGTGATTGCTTATGGATCCAGACAGTTGAAAGAGCATGAGAAGAACTATGCCACACATGACTTGGAGCTAGCAGCTATTGTATTTGCACTGAAGTTGTGGCGACATTACTTGTACGGTGTGAAGTTCGAGGTCCATTCCGATCATCACAGTCTGCAGTACTTGTTTGATCAGCATGACTTGAATATGAGGCAGCGTAGATGGTTGGAGTTTATTAAAGACTACGACTTTCCGATCAAGTACCACCCAGGCAAGGGCAATGTAGTTGCAGATGCACTTAGCAGGAGGACAGACAGTCTTCAGGTGTTGGCAGGATTTTATATGCTTGTGCATGATCAGCCTGTAGAGGTTCGGATGGTAGGCGAATTAGTGACATTAGCTACTACCGTCGTATTTCAGCCTGAAGTGATTCAGCAGATCAAGGATCGCCAGTTTGAGGACCCCCTCCTGGTGAAGTTCAGAGATCGGATTGCAGATCGACCGGATTTTAGCTTGGTGGATGGAGTTTTGTACTTCAATAATAGACTGTGTGTTCCCGCTGTGGATGAGCTGCGAGATAAGTTGATGACAGAGGCGCACGATGCCCGATATGCGATGCACCCCGGTAGTACGAAGATGTACCGGAACTTGAAAGACAGATTTTGGTGGAACAATATGAAGCGGGAGATCGCAGGGTTCGTAGCTCGATGTTTGACCTGTCAGAGGGTAAAAGCTGACCATCAGCGACCTCCAGGATCATTGCGTCCATTGCATACTCCGCAGTGGAAGTGGGAGCATATTACGATGGATTTCGTCTCCGGTTTTCCGCCGACCAGTAGAAAGAACAATGCGATCTGGGTCATAGTGGACAGATTGACCAAGTCAGCGCATTTCCTTCCGTTCAAGAAAGGGATGACATTCACAGAGATGGCCAGGAAGTTTGTTGACGAGATAGTCAGATTGCATGGCACCCCAGTATCGATTGTGTCTGATCGTGATAGTCGTTTTGTGTCTTCATTTTGGAAAGCATTTCAGGAAGCTATGGGCACGAAGTTGAGTTTTAGTACGGCATACCACCCCTAGACCGATGGACAGTCGGAGCGTACCATTCAGACGTTAGAGGATATGCTCAGAGCTAGTGTGCTGAACTTTGAGAAGGAATGGGATATGCATCTGGCATTGTGTGAGTTTGCCTACAACAACAGCTTTCATGAGAGCATTGGTATGGCACCCTATGAGGCTCTCTACGGACGTAAATGCAGGACTCTAGTGTGTTGGGAAGAGGTAGGAACAAGAAGTTTCCATGGTCCGACAATCATAGCTGAGACGACAGAGAAAGTGCAGAAAGTGATAGAGAATTTGAAGATTGCGCGATCCAGACAGAAGAGCTATGCGGATACTCGGAGAAGACCTTTGGCATTCCAAGTCGGAGATTGGGTATTCCTTAAAGTTTCCCCGATGAAGGGCACAGTTCGATTTGATCAGAAGGGCAAGTTAGCTCCGCGATATGTAGAACCGTTCGAAGTCAAGAGCCGAGTTGGAGATTTAGCTTATCGGTTGACGCTTCCAGTTGAGTTCTCCGGTGTGCACGATGTCTTCCATGTGTCGATGCTCCGTAAGTATGTGCCAGATCCGAGCCATGTGATTCGCTACGATGACATTCAGATTCAGCCTAATGCAACTTACGTTGAGCGTCCGCTTCGCATCGTTGGCACACGAGAGCAGATTCTCCGTACCAGGACTATCAGATGGGTTAAAGTGTTGTGGGAGCATCACGGTCCAGATGAGGCTACTTGGGAGCTAGAGGAGCAGCTAGCACGCCAGTACCCCCATCTCTTTGCGCAGGTAGGTAGTCATTCCGAGGACGGAATGATTCCTAGTGGGGGAGGATGTAACACTCCGATCCCCTTTGAGCCGGATTAGTGGCTCATTAGTGTGTTTTGTTTCGTGTTATTTCTTTTGGACTTGGTTTTGGGCCTTGAATAGGTAGTTGAGTGACCTTTGCCCTGGAATAGGTAGTTCTAAGCCCTTTTTCGTAATTTTGCTTTTGCTTTGCTCATATCATCTTTGCATCATCTTGGTGTCAGCACGCGTATTTCGTTGAGCTCGACAATTTCCGTAACTGTGTCAGATCCGTTTGGGGTCAACTGGAGAAGTTGGACCTTCGTGTGACTTGAACTGTAATTAGTATAAACTCATCGGACTTTGACTTAAACCCCAAAACTTATATATATAATTCAGCTCCAGGTGTCCAACTCCTTGCCCATTTGTCTTGATCGACTGCATGCAAGAGAAAGCTCCAGGAGAAGCTCCACGTTCTCTCTCTCTCTCTCTCTTCTCTTTCCTTCTCTTGCTCGATTGAAGCTTGGATTCCTTGTTTTGGATTGGGTTTTGTTTCTTTTCTTCTTCTCTCATCTCTGTGCTTAGTCTCTGTCTGTGGCTTTGGTGGTAAGTGGGTTCTCTCCCAACTCTCCCTTCTTCTTCTCCAATTGCAGCTCTTTTCCCTTGTTGATGTGTCTTCATCTCATGCATGGTGTATTGCTTTGATTTGCTTTGATTTTTAGTGGATTTGGAGCTTGTTTCAGAGGATTTGTCAGATTTGAGGCAAGTATAAGTACAGACTTTGATAACACACATGGGTGCTCTGTTTGAATGCTTTGATTCCCATCTTCTTTAGTGTATCTAGGTTTACAGCCAATGCTTGTGAATTTGGAACCTCTGTAGCTTGTTTGGAGATGTTTCTGTGTCAAATTTCAGTTTTTGTACTCAGCCCGAATTCATCTCTGTATTGTACGGCTAAGCCGTGAACTTCTACGGCTTGATTTCCAGAGACTCGAAATTTGAGTTTTGTTCTACGGCTAGGATACGGCTAAGCCGTAATTTGTCCTACGGCTGAGCCGTAAGCTAGCCGTGACCCAACCGTACCCCAGCCGTGAATTAAATCTCTGATCAGTCGAAACTTTTCTGATATCAGTACTCCTACGGTGAGGCTACGGCTAAGCCGTGGAATGCTACGACCAAGCCGTGGATTGGTCTACGGCTAAGCCGTACACTGACCGTAGCTCAGCCGAAAAAGGTACCAGATCAGAGGTGGAAGGATAATCAGTTTAGCTGTGTTTAATGGAACCAAGGTGAAGCCGTAGTGCATAGTACGACGAGCGCGTAAGATGTCTTCGGCTCAACCATAGGTCCCTCATAGCTAAACCGTTAGGCATGGCAATTCTGAAACATAATTTAGGATAATGGTGAGACTTGTAGGGCTCAAACACGGGTTGACCACTCATGTAAACCGGCCCAATGGATTCTTGGAACGCATGAATAGTCTGGTAGGCTGTGACCTATTCATGTGAGTGTTGTTTTACTGTTAAGCACCTCCCCATGGGTGTTGGTTTAAGGGACGTCGGTGCACGCAAAGATTTCGCAACACTTTGATGGCAACGGTGTATTGACTAACTTAAAACTACATCAACATGCACGGTTAGTGACAGTGAACAACTAGCTTAGGACTGGCTTGTAATGAACCTTGACTCCGTATTAATTTGAGATGCATTGCACATTGTTTATAGCTTTGCCCTCTGCTCTGTTAATTTATGTTATGCATTCCTCAGTCATTTTGCTTTCGTTCTGTATATCTGTATTATTCTTCGTTCGGCACTAAGTTCTGATCTATGCTGTGCTTTGATTTAATCTTTGTTCTAATCGGTAATTCGACTATGCTTTGTATATTCTCTGGCTTTGTATATTTTGGGTATTCCCTGGTGGCTCTGCCCAGAGGTTAATACGTGAGGATAAGATCCGGTCTTTGTCATCGGTGAGTCCAAAGCGGATAATCTCCCTTTCTATGGATTTGATTTGATTGGTATTAGTCTGGCTCTACTCAGCCTCAGCCCTAGGATGCCCGACGGGGTTACCTCTGGCTTAGATCTCTGTATCTCTGTATTCACTGCAGTGTCGCTTTGTCTTGGGACCCCGGAACCCAGGAACCTGAGACCCACTTGTACCCTGGCCCGGTCAGTGGTGTTCTCCTCTGCTTTGCTTTGCTCTGCTCTCTATTGGAGAGAACATGGTTAACGTAGTAGCCACTTAGTCAGTATTTCTATGTTTGATTCACATATCATGTTTTACTTCTATGCACGATTGGCTTAGTTTCCTAATATGGAACTCTGTATTTAATCTTCTGTCATTATTATATTCACCTTGATACTATGAGTGTTACACCCCTGTTACTTATATTTGCTGGATCGTTGTATTCATTTGTGTTGTCTATGGTGTTGCAGGCACAGATACCTTACCCAGCTCCCCGGCGGTCGAGGAGGCTGCAGGGGCGAGTGTAGAGGCACCCTCCGGTCTGGCAGAGTGGGCCTGATCACTTCTGCCAAGTGCGTGCATGCATACCAGTGGCTTTAATTTCGAGTTTTGTCTTTTTGGGAATTGTAATTGGACTTTGGACTTTGGACTTGTATTCTGTATATTTTGTACATACGTATTTTGGTGTGTATTCGGTTTTATATCAGTGTATTTGTCTTTGTCTTTTCCGTTCCGCATTTGTTTTAGCTTCCGCTATTTATTTTCTTTGTTGCTTGCTATGATATGTACAGCTTCCGCGTACGCTTAGTTCGCACGTGTTAGATCCCTTGTGTGCGTGCATCTGGACTGGGTTTGGGTGCACGTGCAAGGGAGTACGTGTGTCACAGGTTTAGCTTTTCGCTAACCCCCGAATTCTGGGCTCGGGTCGTGACATACGTATTGTATGGTATCAGAGCTTGCTAGTTATAAGCATGTAGGCATCTAAGATCGTGGTGAGATAACGCTATCAACTATTTGACTTGAGGTCTCATATGTTGATTTGGGATTTGACTAACTCAGGGCATTTTATATTTGTGTGTTGTGTTTCTTTTCCTTTTTGCAGGATGGCATCAGGATCAGGATCTCGGGATGAGAATCAACAGGGCCATAACGGTGATAGTGGGTCAGTACCCCCACACATCAGTAATGAGAAACGGATGATGATGATGATGCAGTCTATGCAGTCATTACAGGCACAGATGGCATCCATGGTAGATAGGCAGAGTCAGGCTGCCGCAGTTGCATCACCTCGTATAGATCAGCAGGTGATTGTCCAGCCTAAGGAATCAGATCCTAATGCTCTTTTTGACAAGTTCCGTAAGCGAGGGGCGACCGAGTTTCATGGGATAGAGGATGCATTGCAGGCGGAGCAATGGTTGGAGCAGACTGAAGAGCTATTTGATACGATTATGTGCAGTAACAAGCAGAAGGTAGTTCTCACAGCCTCTATGCTTCGGAGTGTAGCCAAGACATGGTGGAGGAGTGTTAAGACTTCATTTCAGACTATGCCCAGTGCCACAGTTTGGGAGACCTTCAAGCAGCAATTCCGTCGGAAGTTCATGCCTCTCCACATTCAGCGAGCCAAGGAAGTGGAATTCTTCAACCTCCAGCAGAGACAGATGTCAGTTGCAGATTATGTACACAGGTTTACCGAGTTGTCTCATTTTGCAGAGGACATGGTGAACACAGAGCATAAGAAGGTGACTCGCTTCGTCAACGGCCTGAATCCGAGGCACAAACGCCACGTGGTTGCTTGTATGTGGCCGGCTACCTTGGACGACGCTATTGACAGGGCTTATGATGCAGAGGCCATCTTTGAGGAGGAGCGAACTGAAGCTAAGAGGGCGGCAGGTTCTAGTGGCAGAAGTCAGTTTCAGAAAAGGTTCAAGGGTAAGCAGGGCAGTTCGAGCAGTACTCCGTTAGTATGTGGTCACTGTGGGAAAGATCACCCCACCGATAGATGTTGGAGGAAGAGTGGGGCTTGTTTCGGGTGTGGCTCTACGGATCACCGGCGGGCCCAATGCCCGAAGTTTCAGTCCTCTCCACAGACGAGACAGGCAGGACCTACAGCGCAGGGCAGATCTCAGCCAGCTCGCCCAGCTCAGAAGCCGAACCGCCAGACAGCCCGAGCCTATGCTGCTACGCATGAGGGCGCGGAGGAGGCCACGGTAGTGGAAGGTAAAATTTTAATTTCTGATGCAGAAGCTTTAGCTTTATTTGACTCCGGGTCTACGCGTTCGTACGTAGCACCCCATTTTGCTGTGCAGCTTCGACAGCGACCTACACCACTTCCATACTTGTTACTAGTATCCACTCCGGTTGGTAAACGGGTGGAGTGCAGTGTTTTCTACCCTCAGTGTGATGTGCGGATAGCTGGTCATCAGCTCCCAGTAGACCTCGTGTTGCTCACGACACTGGATTTTGATGTGATCCTTGGTATGGACTGGCTTGCGAGATATCATGCGTGTATCAATTGCTACAGCAAGGCTATCTACTTTGATTTGGGCAGCGGATTCCGATTTGAGGGCAGCCAGACAAAGTGCCCAAGGCGTGTGATATCTGCTTGTAAGGCAGACAGGATGCTTCGTAGGGGATGTGAGGGATTTCTTGCATTCATTTCAGAGAAGAAAGATCAGCGACCGCTCAGTGAGATCCCAGTAGTCAGCGAGTTTCCGGATGTCTTTCCGGAGGATGTGCCAGAGTTGCCACCAGTTCGGGAGGTAGAATTTGCTATTGACGTGGTACCAGGTACAGCACCTATCAGTAGAGCTCCATATCGTATGGCACCTGCAGAGTTGTTGGAATTGAAGAAACAGTTGCAGGATCTGTTGGATAAAGGGTTCATACGCCCAAGTGTTTCACCTTGGGGAGCTCCTGTATTATTTGTCAAGAAGAAGGATGGCAGTTTCCGGATGTGCATTGACTACAGGCAGTTGAATAAAGTGACTATCAAGAACAAATATCCATTGCCTAGGATCGATGAGTTGTTCGATCAGCTTCAGGGTGCAGCTTACTTCTCGAAGATTGACTTGAGGTCAGGATATCACCAACTCAGGGTGAAGGATGAGGATGTTCCGAAGACAGCTTTCAGGACTCGGTATGGGCACTACGAGTTCCTTGTCATGCCGTTTGGTTTGACGAATGCACCCGCAGCTTTCATGGCCTTGATGAATAGGGTGTTTACTTCCTTCTTGGACCAGTTCGTTGTGGTTTTTATAGATGACATATTGGTCTATTCGAAGACTGCTGAGGAACATACAGACCATTTGAGGAAAGCATTGCAGCTGCTTAAGGATCACAAGTTGTATGCAAAGTTGTCCAAGTGTGAGTTTTGGCTCGAGCAAGTTACATTTCTGGGTCATAAGATTTCTCGAGATGGATTGATGGTGGATCCGGCTAAGATTGAGGCAGTAGTCCATTGGCCCCGTCCTAGATCAGTGACAGAGATTCGGAGTTTTCTGGGTTTGGCGGGATATTACCGCAGGTTCGTGCAGGACTTCTCGAAGATCTCAGCCCCGCTGACTCAGTTGACTCGGAAGAAGGTCCCGTATGAGTGGACAGAGAAGTGTGAGCGCAGTTTCCAGATGTTGAAAGAAAAGCTCACTACGGCGCCAGTGTTGACTCTCCCTGATGGTAGTGAGGGATTCGTGATTTATTCCGATGCTTCTCGAGTTGGACTAGGCTGTGTACTGATGCAGAATCAGAAAGTGATTGCTTATGGATCCAGACAGTTGAAAGAGCATGAGAAGAACTATGCCACACATGACTTGGAGCTAGCAGCTATTGTATTTGCACTGAAGTTGTGGCGACATTACTTGTACGGTGTGAAGTTCGAGGTCCATTCCGATCATCACAGTCTGCAGTACTTGTTTGATCAGCATGACTTGAATATGAGGCAGCGTAGATGGTTGGAGTTTATTAAAGACTACGACTTTCCGATCAAGTACCACCCAGGCAAGGGCAATGTAGTTGCAGATGCACTTAGCAGGAGGACAGACAGTCTTCAGGTGTTGGCAGGATTTTATATGCTTGTGCATGATCAGCCTGTAGAGGTTCGGATGGTAGGCGAATTAGTGACATTAGCTACTACCGTCGTATTTCAGCCTGAAGTGATTCAGCAGATCAAGGATCGCCAGTTTGAGGACCCCCTCCTGGTGAAGTTCAGAGATCGGATTGCAGATCGACCGGATTTTAGCTTGGTGGATGGAGTTTTGTACTTCAATAATAGACTGTGTGTTCCCGCTGTGGATGAGCTGCGAGATAAGTTGATGACAGAGGCGCACGATGCCCGATATGCGATGCACCCCGGTAGTACGAAGATGTACCGGAACTTGAAAGACAGATTTTGGTGGAACAATATGAAGCGGGAGATCGCAGGGTTCGTAGCTCGATGTTTGACCTGTCAGAGGGTAAAAGCTGACCATCAGCGACCTCCAGGATCATTGCGTCCATTGCATACTCCGCAGTGGAAGTGGGAGCATATTACGATGGATTTCGTCTCCGGTTTTCCGCCGACCAGTAGAAAGAACAATGCGATCTGGGTCATAGTGGACAGATTGACCAAGTCAGCGCATTTCCTTCCGTTCAAGAAAGGGATGACATTCACAGAGATGGCCAGGAAGTTTGTTGACGAGATAGTCAGATTGCATGGCACCCCAGTATCGATTGTGTCTGATCGTGATAGTCGTTTTGTGTCTTCATTTTGGAAAGCATTTCAGGAAGCTATGGGCACGAAGTTGAGTTTTAGTACGGCATACCACCCCCAGACCGATGGACAGTCGGAGCGTACCATTCAGACGTTAGAGGATATGCTCAGAGCTAGTGTGCTGAACTTTGAGAAGGAATGGGATATGCATCTGGCATTGTGTGAGTTTGCCTACAACAACAGCTTTCATGAGAGCATTGGTATGGCACCCTATGAGGCTCTCTACGGACGTAAATGCAGGACTCTAGTGTGTTGGGAAGAGGTAGGAACAAGAAGTTTCCATGGTCCGACAATCATAGCTGAGACGACAGAGAAAGTGCAGAAAGTGATAGAGAATTTGAAGATTGCGCGATCCAGACAGAAGAGCTATGCGGATACTCGGAGAAGACCTTTGGCATTCCAAGTCGGAGATTGGGTATTCCTTAAAGTTTCCCCGATGAAGGGCACAGTTCGATTTGATCAGAAGGGCAAGTTAGCTCCGCGATATGTAGGACCGTTCGAAGTCAAGAGCCGAGTTGGAGATTTAGCTTATCGGTTGACGCTTCCAGTTGAGTTCTCCGGTGTGCACGATGTCTTCCATGTGTCGATGCTCCGTAAGTATGTGCCAGATCCGAGCCATGTGATTCGCTACGATGACATTCAGATTCAGCCTAATGCAACTTACGTTGAGCGTCCGCTTCGCATCGTTGGCACACGAGAGCAGATTCTCCGTACCAGGACTATCAGATGGGTTAAAGTGTTGTGGGAGCATCACGGTCCAGATGAGGCTACTTGGGAGCTAGAGGAGCAGCTAGCACGCCAGTACCCCCATCTCTTTGCGCAGGTAGGTAGTCATTCCGAGGACGGAATGATTCCTAGTGGGGGAGGATGTAACACTCCGATCCCCTTTGAGCCGGATTAGTGGCTCATTAGTGTGTTTTGTTTCGTGTTATTTCTTTTGGACTTGGTTTTGGGCCTTGAATAGGTAGTTGAGTGACCTTTGCCCTGGAATAGGTAGTTCTAAGCCCTTTTTCGTAATTTTGCTTTTGCTTTGCTCATATCATCTTTGCATCATCTTGGTGTCAGCACGCGTATTTCGTTGAGCTCGACAATTTCCGTAACTGTGTCAGATCCGTTTGGGGTCAACTGGAGAAGTTGGACCTTCGTGTGACTTGAACTGTAATTAGTATAAACTCATCGGACTTTGACTTAAACCCCAAAACTTATATATATAATTCAGCTCCAGGTGTCCAACTCCTTGCCCATTTGTCTTGATCGACTGCATGCAAGAGAAAGCTCCAGGAGAAGCTCCACGTTCTCTCTCTCTCTCTCTCTTCTCTTTCCTTCTCTTGCTCGATTGAAGCTTGGATTCCTTGTTTTGGATTGGGTTTTGTTTCTTTTCTTCTTCTCTCATCTCTGTGCTTAGTCTCTGTCTGTGGCTTTGGTGGTAAGTGGGTTCTCTCCCAACTCTCCCTTCTTCTTCTCCAATTGCAGCTCTTTTCCCTTGTTGATGTGTCTTCATCTCATGCATGGTGTATTGCTTTGATTTGCTTTGATTTTTAGTGGATTTGGAGCTTGTTTCAGAGGATTTGTCAGATTTGAGGCAAGTATAAGTACAGACTTTGATAACACACATGGGTGCTCTGTTTGAATGCTTTGATTCCCATCTTCTTTAGTGTATCTAGGTTTACAGCCAATGCTTGTGAATTTGGAACCTCTGTAGCTTGTTTGGAGATGTTTCTGTGTCAAATTTCAGTTTTTGTACTCAGCCCGAATTCATCTCTGTATTGTACGGCTAAGCCGTGAACTTCTACGGCTTGATTTCCAGAGACTCGAAATTTGAGTTTTGTTCTACGGCTAGGATACGGCTAAGCCGTAATTTGTCCTACGGCTGAGCCGTAAGCTAGCCGTGACCCAACCGTACCCCAGCCGTGAATTAAATCTCTGATCAGTCGAAACTTTTCTGATATCAGTACTCCTACGGTGAGGCTACGGCTAAGCCGTGGAATGCTACGACCAAGCCGTGGATTGGTCTACGGCTAAGCCGTACACTGACCGTAGCTCAGCCGAAAAAGGTACCAGATCAGAGGTGGAAGGATAATCAGTTTAGCTGTGTTTAATGGAACCAAGGTGAAGCCGTAGTGCATAGTACGACGAGCGCGTAAGATGTCTTCGGCTCAACCATAGGTCCCTCATAGCTAAACCGTTAGGCATGGCAATTCTGAAACATAATTTAGGATAATGGTGAGACTTGTAGGGCTCAAACACGGGTTGACCACTCATGTAAACCGGCCCAATGGATTCTTGGAACGCATGAATAGTCTGGTAGGCTGTGACCTATTCATGTGAGTGTTGTTTTACTGTTAAGCACCTCCCCATGGGTGTTGGTTTAAGGGACGTCGGTGCACGCAAAGATTTCGCAACACTTTGATGGCAACGGTGTATTGACTAACTTAAAACTACATCAACATGCACGGTTAGTGACAGTGAACAACTAGCTTAGGACTGGCTTGTAATGAACCTTGACTCCGTATTAATTTGAGATGCATTGCACATTGTTTATAGCTTTGCCCTCTGCTCTGTTAATTTATGTTATGCATTCCTCAGTCATTTTGCTTTCGTTCTGTATATCTGTATTATTCTTCGTTCGGCACTAAGTTCTGATCTATGCTGTGCTTTGATTTAATCTTTGTTCTAATCGGTAATTCGACTATGCTTTGTATATTCTCTGGCTTTGTATATTTTGGGTATTCCCTGGTGGCTCTGCCCAGAGGTTAATACGTGAGGATAAGATCCGGTCTTTGTCATCGGTGAGTCCAAAGCGGATAATCTCCCTTTCTATGGATTTGATTTGATTGGTATTAGTCTGGCTCTACTCAGCCTCAGCCCTAGGATGCCCGACGGGGTTACCTCTGGCTTAGATCTCTGTATCTCTGTATTCACTGCAGTGTCGCTTTGTCTTGGGACCCCGGAACCCAGGAACCTGAGACCCACTTGTACCCTGGCCCGGTCAGTGGTGTTCTCCTCTGCTTTGCTTTGCTCTGCTCTCTATTGGAGAGAACATGGTTAACGTAGTAGCCACTTAGTCAGTATTTCTATGTTTGATTCACATATCATGTTTTACTTCTATGCACGATTGGCTTAGTTTCCTAATATGGAACTCTGTATTTAATCTTCTGTCATTATTATATTCACCTTGATACTATGAGTGTTACACCCCTGTTACTTATATTTGCTGGATCGTTGTATTCATTTGTGTTGTCTATGGTGTTGCAGGCACAGATACCTTGCCCAGCTCCCCGGCGGTCGAGGAGGCTGCAGGGGCGAGTGTAGAGGCACCCTCCGGTCTAGCAGAGTGGGCCTGATCACTTCTGCCAAGTGCGTGCATGCATACCAGTGGCTTTAATTTCGAGTTTTGTCTTTTTGGGAATTGTAATTGGACTTTGGACTTTGGACTTGTATTCTGTATATTTTGTACATACGTATTTTGGTGTGTATTCGGTTTTATATCAGTGTATTTGTCTTTGTCTTTTCCGTTCCGCATTTGTTTTAGCTTCCGCTATTTATTTTCTTTGTTGCTTGCTATGATATGTACAGCTTCCGCGTACGCTTAGTTCGCACGTGTTAGATCCCTTGTGTGCGTGCATCTGGACTGGGTTTGGGTGCACGTGCAAGGGAGTACGTGTGTCACAGGTTTAGCTTTTCGCTAACCCCCGAATTCTGGGCTCGGGTCGTGACATTCTCACATTGTGAAGTTCATAAATCTAGATGAGATTGAGTGGAAGTATTCCACATTAATTCTCGCCGTTCTTCAGGAACGAATTATTCTTCAGGAACAAGGTGTTTTTCAGGAACTCTCTTATCTCCCCCTAACGGCGAGAAGACTGTTTCATCAAGATGACAATCAGCAAAAACGAATAATGAATATATCTCCTGTCATTGGGTCTAGATATCCAATAATTGGGGTGAAGTATAACTAACATAAAGTCTACGTTCTGAGTTCATGTAGGTCACAAACTTACGCTATCAAGTCTTATAAAATTAAACATGCCCAAGGAAGTATACCCTAAGTTTAATAATTTGTGCTAACAGGCAGGAGTTGATGGGTTCACTAATGTCACATTATATCTTTTGCGAAAAGGATGGTCAATAAATGGTACTCTAAGGAGTACGTAACAGAATTATCAATAATTTGCCAGAGCATAGTACCCCTAGGATAACCTAATCTATTCTGCCAAAGCATTAAAGCCTTATGGTCACTAAGTTTAGGGCTTAGTGTGAGCTTTCGGCTTGACTTTGTCGTTTTGCTCATAATCGAATATAGTTCGATTTTTAAAGATTGTCTTATAATATAGCCCTACGTCCTGATAAGAATGCACGTAGCTCTTCTAGTAGCAACTTCTGGCTATCAATACTAGTAATGATGTACAAATATTTTGTGTGGACTCTTCCGGAGCATTCAAGTATTTGTACAGATACAGCTATGATTGATGCCGTGCATGAATTAAACACTAACTCGGAGAAAAACTTCAGGTTTTTTCAATGTAGTGTGTTTTGTTGCACTGTCTACCAAACATATTATCCTCAGTGTCATGCATTCCATAATCCATATAGCAAGTAATAATAAACTTACATAACTAGTTAATCGCATTACAAAAATAAAACTGGAGAACAACTAAATAATTTAGCATTTAAAGCAAATATAATGTATAAACATAATATACGGGGGATAAAAGAATAAGTCCTAACATTCAACAAAATATCTAAGAACTAAACTCAATGTTCAAACTCATAAAAGTAATTGTAGGTCTTCTAGACCATGCTTAGTGGTTTGCCCAATTTCCAAACAAAATACCTTGTTAATCACCTCTCTTGGGGTGATTATTTTCATCTCTATTGGAGAACATATTATATTTACTTTTGCTGAAGGAATTTTAATTGTCTAATTTGGCATTTATTTCAAGCATTGGGTGTATAACCATCTGCTAGTGATCATCCCTGTCTAATGGGGATATAATGGCGCGGAAAATAAGAGCGTATGCCATATCCTTCAGGGATATTTTATTTCCGACTTTGATAGTATCACCAAGCCTTTTAGAGTGTGTAAAGATCGATTTACCAATAACAATCAAACAAAAATAGAACTTTGCGTTCTCAATATCCGATGACAAAATATAATGAAGAATTGGCCAATCAGAAAGTTAGAACTTCGGGTTCTTAACTGATGAATTAGAACTTTTAGTTCTGTTAATACTTCAGGTTAGTGATAGAACTTCAGGTTCTTAGAACTACTGGTTCTATCAAAGCTTCAAGTTTGAATTACAACTTTTGGTTCTATCAAAACTTCAGGTTTGATTTCATGGCCTTCGTATCGATCTACACTACTTTGAATATTTAGAAATCAAAACTCCAAGTTTGATTATGAATATGAATTTTCGGGTTCATATTCTAAATCTTAGAACTTCTGGTTCCAGATAATGTATGGATCTTCGGGTCCAGGTTATTCATTGGATATAGAACTTCAGGTTCTATTATTTGTAACTACTGCTTCTGGCAATAATAAATTCATCAAAACTAAAGTTGCAGATAATCATATAGTAATAATTATACCGAAGTAATTATATTAAATATGCAGTACAATGTTATGAAATATAAAAATAAATGTATGTGAGAAACAGAAAATAAAATGTAGAACTTCAGGTTCTTAACATCCAATCAAAGATAATAATAAAAATATGATGAAGAATTGAGAAATTGAAGTTTAGAACATTGGGTTCTCAACTTAAGAATCAGAACTTCTGGTTCTAAATTAAAATAGTTCATGGATTTTTCAATACTAGTTAGAACTTCAGGTTCTAGATTAGGATAATTTATGGATCTTCAGGTCCGAGTTAGAACTTCTTGTTCTAAATTAAAATAACATATAGAACTGCAAGTTCAGGTTATTTATTCGATATAGAACTTTTAGTTCTAAGTATCATATGAAACTTCGAATATATACTGTGGATTTGAAAACTTCTGGTTTTAGAGTAAAATAACCAACGGATCTTCTGGTCCAAATTCAAAAGAACTTCTGGTTCATAGACTAAAATAATTTACGGAATTCCGAGTCCAGGTTATTGATTCCATGTAGAACTTTTAGTTCTAAATATCATATGGAACTTTAGGTTCCAATTACTTGTATAGAACTTCTAGTTCTATTTATAATTCATGATTTTCAATTTTTTTTATCAAGATCTCTTTTTGATAAGAGAAAAGAGAATCATTCATCACAAGTATTAAAATTATAAATACTTGCAGATCTAAAAGAAATAATAATAAATGCAGGTATATGATTATCGAACTAATAAAAGATCATAAAATAAGGGTAAATTACTTAACCTTTAAATTGTCCTCCTTTTGGTAGCAATGTGTAGATATGCTCGCGAGCTTTCCGTAGGATCAAACGGATCTCAAATTGGACTCCAGATCGTCAATATATCGCAGAAACATGTTTCTGCCATCAATCCGGTCAAATCTGCCTTTGACCATATGATTTGTTGACATAATGCTTCTATCAGCTGCTGGTGTCACGCTAACATCTACAATGGTACTGCTTCTGGCGGGCTGGACTTGCTGTACACAGGTTAGGTCTAACCCAACCCAACCTGGAACATTGCTTCTTGTTGGACTGCTGTTAAAAGGTTAGGTCAACCTTACGTGACCTCGACCCAAACCTGGAACCGGCCTGGGTTTATAAAAACCAGACCCTTCTCTTCCTCGTTTCAAGGTCTGCAACGAGGGACTTAAACAAAAGCACTCCAATAACATGGTGGTGATGTTGCAGGCCCTCGGGAGGAAGTGGGTCGAGATCTGAAAACGCAGCACTCCATCTCCATCCTTTCTTATCTTAGCCTTCGGAAGCCGCCCGCGCCGCCTGTGAATCGGCCCATCTCCACCTTTTCTTATCCTAGCCTTCGGAAGCCGCCCGCGCCGCCTGCGAATTGGCCCATCTCCACTCTCCACCGCCACTTCCGTCGAAGAGCGCCCAGCTCCACCACCCCCCACAAACATAGGACCACCATTCTCCTCGTGTCCCGCGGCCTTGGCCTTCGGTGGTCGACCCCGGCCCATCCTCACAGGTACGCTGCATCTCTCTTCAGCATCAAAACCCAGATCGATATCGACCGTCCGATTCTTCTTCTTCGATCCCCTGGGTGGGCCGCGGGGGTTGGTGGCCCGCGGGGGCTTGGGACAATGTTGTGGAGGGTTAGGGTTTTGGAAATAGGGGAGGGTGGCTAGGGTATAAAAACCAGGGCTGAGTTGGAGTATTTCTCCGAGTCGGGTGAGTTTGGACAGGTGGAAGTGGAGAAGGTTATTGTGCGCCGCGGGGATATCGTGGTATTTCGATTGTATGTGTTTCGAAATGGACGGTTCGCTCGATCCGACTTCTTTGTCAATGGTTGTGATCGCATCGCTGATCATCTGTGCACATGGAGGGTGATCAGGAGTTCGAGAGAGAAGAACCAACGATCTGATTCGCTTTTTCCAAGACGAGGAAAACGATCCGCTCCGCCCGAACTTCTTCACCTCCATCCTCGAGCTTCCCATGCACGGATCAATGGCCCTCCGCTCTTCACGTATCGCCTGCCTGTCCCCCAAATCCTCTGCCCACTTCACCATCCGATCAGATCAGATGGGGAGATCTCGAAAGGAGTGAGAGGGAGACAAAGGCGGAGTGCACAAAGAAGAGAGCCCGGGCTGATAACGTGTTACAAAAATAAAGGAGAACCACAGACAGAAGAATAGAGAGAAAGACAGAGGTTCTTATTCATGAGATCTGTGTGTACATCATAGGGGAGGAAGATCTTATTTATAGAATAAAATTGCTTCCTCCCCAAGCAACCTAATAGGGAAAGACTCTAACCCTAAGTAATCCACTTATCTCGTGTGGGTCCCAATGTGGGCATCCACCTATAATAATTCATCTTATAACATTTATACATTTATAATTTCTATTTTACTAATCATACATGCATCACTATGTATTTCTAAGAAATGGGGCTTATTAGTGAAATTCAACCCGTTCAAAATCACTTCCTAATTATATTGTACTATTATGAGAAATCTTAATCTAATTAGAGCTATATCCACCGTAGATAAAGAAAAGTTGTTGTTTCTCTATATATATATATATTAAGGAGCATACTTAGTTTTTCTAAAATTATAATCCACAAAAATAACTTTTGAGTACTATTAGATTTGAATGCTACTTATTTTTCATTTATTATTTTTTTTCATTTTGCATTAGCAATTTTATAGAAATTTTTATGTTTTTTTTTAATTTTTTGCTATCTTTTATAGAGGTTTTGACTATTCTTAAATCATCAATCATTGATGCATTTAGTAAGGGAAAAAATTCTCAAAATTCAGAGAATAATATGATATCACCTTTCGATCCAGATACTTTATCTCATAAACCACAACTTCAGTAATTTTTATTATGTATATTATTATTAAAATTTGCAAATTTTCAAAATTTCTTTTATTTTTACTTTGGCCCCCTAGTCAAAATTTCCTAATTCCGCCCCTGGTGGTGGATGCAATCTATTGTTTCCGTATATGTGATAGTAGGGGTACAAAAGTTCAATGAATCTAATACTTTGCATGGAAAATTTGTCTACTGCCCACAATTTTTCTCATAGAAATGGCTTTAAGTTTTGTTTGACACCACTTTGTTGTTTGGCAATGCTCTCCCACACAGAAAAACATACAATTTTGAAACATTTTCCGTAAGTGCATGAACACCATTCCTAGCAAGAGAATGAGTTTAAGTAGAAACCGCTTTTTTCACAACACTGAAGATGAAAATCAGAAAAATGTGAAATTCTAGTGTTACACAAATGTGCCCTAATTGGATTTTTAGTAGACATGGATCAATTCTAAAAACAAGCCAACACAATAAAATTAACTTTCTAATTTCTCATGAGCCATGCACATTCAGTGTAGAACCTCCTTTTAAGGTTACATAGAGGGTTCAATTCACTCTAAATAACATGTTCTAGCTCAAATTAAAAAAATTAGGGATATTTAGAGGCCAGTCCCTATTCTTTACGTTCTTATTACGTTAAATCCATATTAATTTGTGTTAAATCACTAGGTCCCTAATTTTGATATTTTCTTTGAGTGGAGGTTCTTTCTTTTTGTTAAGGATATTTCATACCAAAAATGCCCTTGAACTGGTTTATTACATTATTCCTGCGATTTAGACGCTGAAATCACATTTTCATTTCAATTTCAAATTGGAATAATCCGAACTGATTGCATTTTTTTTGGAGCGGCATGTATGTTCTTCTTCTCTTTTTTTCTTCTTCTCTCTTCTTTCTTCTTTCTTCCATGTCTTTTTTGTTTGCTTCTTTTATTTTCTTCTTGTTTATATTGTTTCTTTTATTCCTTTATATTATCTATTCCTTTTTCATTTGTTTATTAATTGATGGAGTTTTTTATTGATTTTTTCTCGTTGTTTTTTTTTTGAATTTTTTTTGTTCATGATGTTGCAAATCTGGTTTTGATTATGGAAATCTTATATGTTTATAACTGTAATTTGATTTTGCCTTATGAAATAGCAATTAGATCTAATTTCACGATTATAACAGACCACAGATTTATTTGTTGTTTATAATGGATGATGATGTAGATCGGGTTTTGATCATTGGTCTGATAGGTCTCATAATATGTGCTTAGATATCTTATCTGTATATAAAAGCATTTTGATTTTGTTCATTAATGTTCCAGTTTGTTTGTAATAATAATTAGATCTAAATCGTAGATTTGATGTCCGAGATAATATATATTTTTTGAGTTTATAGCAAACAGATTGTATCGTGAGTTTTGAAACAAATGAAAGTTGTTTCACTACCCATATTAAATTTCATCTGTTTGTTTTTTTTTTATGTAATATCAGATTTGTTTGCAATTTTGGAAACAAATGAAGCAGTTTCACATTAAAAAATGGATTTTATCTATTTTAGATATTTGTAATTGTATCTATTTGAATGGATGATCTTTATTTTATTTTCAACATATCATACATTGTTGAGGCAAATAGAATTTTAAACATTGTTTGTTTTATGTAATGCAATATACTTTACTTTCAAACATAGTTGAGACAGATATAACTAAGAATCTCAAATAGTTTTCAGTTGTTTATAATTCTATCTATTTGAATATATGTTATATATATATTGTGTAAATATGTACTTACGTTTGAAGTTTGATCTCTATTTTATTTAAACTTATTGTTGTTTGTTGAGACAGATAGAATTTTAAACATGGATTTTATCTGCTTGATATTTAAAACAAATGACTGTTACGTATTATATATTTCATTTTAAAAAATACAACAACAAACAGATAGAATTGGAAAACACAGCAACAAATAAATAGAACAAAAAAAAAATAGTAGCAAATAGATAGAATTGAAATAAACAATAGCAAACAGATAGAATTGAGAAATACAGCGGTAGACAAATAGAATTGAAAGAAATAGCAGCAAACAAATAGAATTGAAAAATACAATAGCAAATAGATAGAATTGAAAGAAACAGTAGCAAATAAATAGATTTGAAAAATACAACAACAAATAGATAGATTTGAAAAACACAGCAACAAACAGATGGAGTTGAAAAAAATAATAGTAAACAGATAAAATTGAAAAATGCAGCAGCAAACAAATAAAATTGAAAAATACAGCAACAAACAGATAGAATTGAAAGAACTAGTGGCAAATATATAGAATTGAAAAATACAACAACAAACAGATAGAATTAAAATATTCATAAAGAAAGAAAAAACAATTAACAAATACAATTGGAACACAGCATATAAAGAAACAAAAGACAATTAACAAATACAATTGGAACACAGCATAAGCAAATAGATCAAATTCGAAAGAAACATAAAGAAATATGAAACAACTAACAGATATAATTGTAAAACAGCATAAACCACTTAAGCTTGAGGAATTCATTTGTTTATGTGATAAAATTGTAAAATCCACAATTTTATCTGTTACAACAAACTAATCTAACTGTTTGTTATTTCATGATGTACATGAATAAACGTTAATTTTATGAATTGGATTTAATTGTCTGAGTTACAAACAAAAGCAGACATTTTTTTAGCTAAATGGATGTGAAAAGATCACAAATTCACTTTTTTTTAAGCAAATGATTTGAAAATAAATTTCATCTATTTGGTATAATGAAATTTAAAAACAATTTTATCTGTTTGATATAATACTATTTAATGCAATATATAAAATACCAATGGTCTTTGATATAATATTATTTAATGCAATATATAAAATACCAATGTTCTTAACAGCGATTTCATCTATTTGCTATTATATTCTTGCATGAAACAAATGAAATATCAATTATATTGACAGATCCAATTGCAAAACACTATAAAGTACTTGAGCTTGAGGAATTCATCTGCTTATGTGATAGAATTGTAAAATCCACAATTTTATCTGTTACAACAAACGATTCTATTTGTTTGTCATTTCATGATGTACATGAATAAATGTTAAGTTCATGAGTTGAATTTAATTGTGTAAATTACAAATAAAAGCAGATATCTTTTTCTAACCAAATGGACTTTAAAAGATCATAAACTTACTTTTTTTTAAGCATATAGTTTGAAAATAGATTTCATCTGTTTAGTATAATGAAATTTAAAAACGAT
The DNA here is from genome assembly GCA_037013555.1 of Sextonia rubra. Classification (NCBI taxonomy): domain Eukaryota; kingdom Viridiplantae; phylum Streptophyta; class Magnoliopsida; order Laurales; family Lauraceae; genus Sextonia; species Sextonia rubra. The sequence continues at coordinate 77,376,980 of JASUAD010000001.1, forward strand.
TTCATCTATTTAACATAATACTATTTAATGTAACATATCAAATACCAATGGTCTTAACAGAGATTTCATCTGTTTATTATTATAATCTTGCATAAAACAGATGAAATACCAACCACAAGGACAATCATTTTATAAATTTGGTATAATTTCCTACTCAAGCAACAGATACAATTGCAAAAAACCCAAGCTGATCCGAGTTACAAATAGATCAATTTGATCTATTTTAAGACATTAATAGTGGGAATTACTCTTAGATTTGAGTAGTTATTTATTTATTTGATAGTGCAATCCTCAGACGGGACGATGGAAAATATTCTCAATTTATACTCTAAGTTGCTCGATTTTGTGGTTTAATGGAAAAGAGTCTACTGAATACGATGAGATTTTCGTCGTTTATAAGCTCGAGTTGCATAGAAATGAAAATGGCGTAATTTTGAAACGTTGAATTTCAAACGTATATACTTTAATAATTATGAGGATCTTTTTTGTAAAAATATTCTTGTTTTTTTAACTCAGGGACCTAACATAATAATAAATATTTCGCTAGACTTACGAAATTTTAGAAAAATATCTAGAGACCTTTAACCGAAGCTTCGAAAAAATTAAGCCTAGCTTAGGTTATCTTAAGTTTGAAAATTTATGCCAAAGCCCTCAAAACGATCGATAGGCTTAGTATAACAAAGCCTCTACCGTACCCTCAAGGGCCAAAGCTAGCCCAAGGCCGAAAGAAATATTTTTTTCCTAAATATCATTATATATAATAACAAACAAATGGTACTTTATCTGGCCAAGAACTTCATGCCTTAGAAAATGAAGCCATGTACTCTCACTTTCGGTTACCAAAAAAACATTATTATATGAAATAAATTTTCTACAACACATGATGCTAACAATCCTTTATTCAAGCTAAGGACTAGTGCAATACAATAATCAATCTTTTGCAACAATTTTAAAATAATGCATGAAATAAATTATATTATCCTCATATAAATATTATTTAATCCATTATAACATAAAATAAGGGCATGGAAGACACTATTTAAGTAGTATCCAATTTTGTTTACCGTTAGTTTAGTAAGATCACTATAGTTGAAGTAATAATAGTTATAACTTTATTTTTTTTATTAGTTTTTGTGTACTATGTTTTATTTCATAGAGCTGTCATATGGATTATCAAAGCCTATTTGATGAGTTACATCTAATTCAATTAGACTTATTTCAAATAGAAATTCTACATTTTCCAAATAAGTTATTTAGTTTGTTCGCATTAAGAGAAACTTCTACTTCTTCGAACCATCGCAATTGGATCTAATCATAAAGCAATTAGACTTCATCAACCTAAGGTAGATGAATAATTAAGATGATTTGATGCATTTGACCATGAAATATTCCAAACTTTAACTCCAAATGTAAGGTCCACTTAAATGAACTAACAATCATGAAAGTAAAAAGATAAACAAAATTAGCATGAACCAGTGACTAGTGATTGAAGTTCAATCCCACTCGATAATGTTGATAGCCACACAACTAAACCTTCAAACTTCAATAATAAAATTCGATCTAATCAATGACAGCTTCAATTTTCTTTTCACTGAAGAATGTCCATATTGGGCCAAATTAGAATCAAACATATGCTGCAATATAGTGATCTATGGGGGCATCCATCAAAAGATTTTACTTAAGATTTGGCTATTATTGTTTTGCCAAATATAAAGTCTGTCATTAATTGCTAATTAGACATCTTATAATTTTTTTAAAAATTCTTATATTACACATTATTTATTTTATATATTAATAGATAAAGAGCTAAGCCAGGCCCCCTTGGTGGATAAGTGAAGCCCTAGCACGGCCCTTGAGGTTGCCAAGCTTTTCAAAAATAAGGCCCTACCTTACCCTCGGCAGCCCTCGGGTATTCTGAAAAAATAAAAGCCCTCACTTTGCGGGCTTCTAAAAGCTGAGCCAGGCTTTGCCCCCAATCAAACCGGCTAGATTGACAGCCTCTCACGCCCCTCATGAATCCAACCCATTCAATCAAACCATTCCCTTGCGAATTGCCATTTAGCTAAACAACTCCCACCAAAGCACAATCACAACTCGATTGAACACCTGCAAAGATGCTCAAAAGAACCAAAACTAAAAGGAAGTTAACCACACTTGAAATTCAATTGCCTGTCAACATGGGAAGGATTTGAAGTCAAGGGGGGTGCCTGTCGATTGCCCTGCAGATTTTGAGAATACATGGGAGTCCCACGTAGGCAACTAAATATGAACATCAATGTTGGTAACAGACAATGGCATTATTTAAAGGAGTTCAAAATAGTGATAGAGCGGTCAGGCTATCTATGCCACCAAGAGAATTGCATAGTTCGTGCATCTTGAAAATGGGAGGCTAATTGAAACCTTCACATGGCCACATTAATTTAAAAATGTACATTATTTTTTCCATTAAAAAAAAGGAGAGAAAAAAAAGGGAAAGAGGACATCTGGATGGTATTATTTCGACACTTCATTCATGTCCCCCTATATCTTCCCTTGTCATGCTTATTTATTTCTGTGCTATATGAAGACGAGGTACATTTCGATCAAGAAGCACATTAAGTGCAATGTGAGCAAATTCCCCTCTATAGCACATAGTTCTATTTTTAGGAAAATAGAATTACAAAAGAGAGGAAATGAACTACTAAGGTGATGGTTGGTGGTTCATTTCCCATCTTCTTTGAATTCTATTTTCCTAGAAGGAAGGGTTATTTGATGCTTATTTTTTAAAATGCACCTTTGATCTTAATTTTTTTTAAAATAAATACTAGTATGAATTATACGTATTCAATTGCTATATATCTTAATGCACACTAACAGGCCCTAATAATAAAAGAGAAATAGTTTCTTGAGCTTAAAGCAGTTTAATTTTTGGGGCCCCACCTTTAATCAGGACAATCACCATAGGGCTGGGGTTTCTCTCCCTTTGATCAGCTCGTGCGCAGAAAATGGTAATATCCAATCAAGAGTGCAATTGTTTTAAGGACTTCAATGATGTCCAAATCTGAGCCATTAGAAAGTCTATGAGCACCAAAATTTGCATGCACGGTCAATTGAAGGACCCATACGACTCCGTGTGTCAAATTTAAATACAGCTGGAAGGACCTAAACAACTCCGAGTGTCAAATTTGAATAAATGCTAACTATCAAAAGTGTGGGGCTCAGAAAAAGTGAATCCCCGCGGGCTTGGATGCCCGGCCATGCCTGAAAATTTATTCAATTTTTCCTATAAGCTAACATTTATTTCATTGACAATACAATAATAATAATTAAATAAACTACTTCAGAAAGAAATTAATTAAATAAACTACTTTAGAAAGAAATTAAGAAAAGTCAAATCCAACTCTAGTTGTCAAACTCACCATGTCTAAAGATTAGCCACAGATAAAACACCCATCATTATCAGGCCCTCCTCCTGGATCTATCTGCATCGCTTCGGTGAAACTCTGGCTTTCTCTGCCTTGAATATGAATCATCATGTCTACTCTTCTTAGACTGCCTCTCCATCCCAGTCCATGGCTTCTGCCTCCTATGTCATCATCATACCTGGTTTGAGTGGATGGTTTTTCCCCTGATTTTTGAAAGCATAAATACTCATCATTCCTTCGATCATTGCTGTTTCTATAGTCTTTGCTACTTGGATGGATCGCATTTTTGTTCTCTCTAAGCTTCCTATCTGTCTCCCCCATATCACCGTGTCTTGATCTTGACTCTCATAGATCTTTGCGGTCACCATTGTCAAGCTTACCCTTTCCTTTTGTTTCTTGATTTCCAAAAACTTCATCCCTGAAATCTCTCCGTGAATCAGCATGGTTTCTTTTCTGGTTCCCCCTGTTACCATCATCATATCGAACGTCGTCCTTCCTTCTATCTTCTCCTCCTGCAGTCAAACCACGTTGGTTCTTTGCACCTCTGTAATTTTCATTGTCGCCTTAACTTTTCATTTCTTCATTGCCAACTACTTTCCCAACACTTTTCTCATGACTGTAATCACTGCCGCTGTTGGAGTCAAAATCACTACTGTAAACAGAAGCATCTGTGCTACTTATAGTGTCATCGGTTGATACTTCTTGCTCCGTGCTAGTTTTCAGACATTTTGGCATGCTTTTCTTGGTATTCATCCTCTCCATCTTGGCTTTTGCACTTTTCCTAGTTCTATCAGGACTCCGTTCATTAATTGCAGTGTATTTTCTGCCACTTCGCTCATTCATGCCGCCATCGTTATTAGGATTGTCACAATTATGTCTTCCTGATTGTTTCCCAGGTTTCACCACTTGTTTTCTTCTATTTTTCATCCCATTATCTGAATTTGATTCATCCTCAGAATCATGCCTTCTTTTGTTCCTCTGCTTTTCCACTTGGCCCTTGCTGAGAGTTTCTTTATCTGAATTAGTATCCTCTGAATAATGCCTATGACTAGTTTTTCCATACTTTCCCCATTCCTTGAGTTCTGGGCCATCACTGCCAGCATCAGAAGAATCACCTTCATTGTTCTTACTTGTACTTCACAAAATGTTTTCTGCTCTTCCTGCTTGCACTAATTCAAAATCTTCAGAATCATGCCCCTTGGTGTCTTTCCCATATTTTTCTTTTGCCATTTTCATGTGATAATTGCCGCTATCAATATCAGCATCATCATCATCATACCGGTGGTTCGAGCTATGCATCTACCAGCTGAACCACTAGCCTGGAGGCATCTGCATATATTAAGACAGATGATAATTCTTCTCTTAATCAAGTGTATAAGCAGAATGATTATACTAATTTGCATCTTCAAACAATTGGTCAGCAATTAACCAGAATTGAAAATCAAATCTAGTCCTTAAAATATGAAAAAAAGCGTCAAAAATAAAGTTGAGTCGACAATTGTTCAAGAGATCCCTATTAAACCCCCGGTCCCAATAGAAGGATTCAAGCTTTCTAATAAAGAGAAGAAGATGATGAGTTTATTACTCAATTATTAAGTCGAACAAGAGACTTAAGCTTACATGTGTTATCATATGATACTGATACCACATCTGAACTTGAACTTAGTCAGGATAATCTTTTAAATACAGAAGCTTCATTACAAGCCTTACAAAATGAAGTTAATAATGTTAATTTCACCAAAACTTCTAAAAGAAAATGGGATGTTATGGGTAGTAGGTATTATTATCAAAGACCTACACCACAAGACATTTTGTATGAAGAAGGTTGGCTTCATTCTCAAAACTCATATCATGGGAAAACCATATATGAGTGGAATATTGATGGAAAATCTGAATATAAGATTTTTGAAGTTTTACATAAAATGATGATGTATAGCCCCATCTGCAAGCAGAATGGTAATACTTATGCAAATATATGCAAACTTATTACCACTGGATTTACTGGTGTCATAAAAGGTTGGTGGGATAATATTCTCACAGAACAACAGTAGATAGAAATTCTAACTGCTAGAAAAATAATTAAAAATGAAAATATTCATCAGCAATATCTAATAGAAGATGCTGTCTATACACTAGTTCAGACTATAGTTTTACATTTTGTAGGCCCTTGGGATAATCAAAGGAAACAAAGTCGTGAACTACTTCAAAATTTAAGATGTCCTTTAATCCATTTTAGATGGTATAAAGATGTATTTCTTACTGAAGTCATGCATAGATATGATGCCAATAGTGAACACTGGAAAGCCAAATTTATTGATGGGCTTCCTAATTTGTTTGCAGAAAGAGTCAGGAAAAGACTAAGAAAAAACATGATGGAATATCAATTCCATATATCCAATATACCTATGGACAACTAATTAGTGTTGTCATTCAAGAAGGATTATCTCGAGAGATGTTAAAGAACATAAAAAAAGGGGTAGATTTAAGAACCTACTGGTTGTGATGGTTTAAGCATACATTTGAACCCATTTGGGCCCAAATTCTTGGATTATCCACTCCACCATCACTTGACGTTAATACTCTTCTTCTTCACTTAACATTAATACTCTTCTTCTCAATGAGCAAACATATTGTGATGGTTTATCCACTCAAAGAGCACTCAATCCTAAAATTATAAATTTAAAATGGACTGCTAGGACAATAGTGGGAATGATGGAGGTGGTTGTGGTGATTATGAACATGGCGGTGGTCATGCACGTGGCTGTGGTGATTATCAGCACGATCACGACCACAGTGGTGACAGATATTGTGCTCACTGTGATGAGAAAAACATGGTCAATACATGCTGGAATTTACATCAAAGCCATCCTTGTAGTTCTATTTTTGCTTCTATAGAGGCTAGTGATCAACAAACAGTTGATGCTTCATCCTCTACTTGTGCTACCTCAATGGATGCCCCTTACAGATGATATAATTTGATATTGTTGTTGTTGTTGTTGTTGTTGTTGTTGAATGGTGCCTACAGATGATATACTTCAAATCTTAGCAGTTAAATATGATATACTTTTCTATTGCAGATGTCTCTAATTAACTCTTAAAAAACCTCTTCTTTGACTACTTCCTCTACTTCTTATATCAAGTCACGTAACACCTCAACTGTACTGCGTGCCTCACCTGAATTCAGCCACTAGGTCATTCAATCTGGCCCAAAAATATTATCAGACATAATTTTGATTTAGATCATGTGAAATTAGATAAGGGCACCTTCACACTTATCAGTGGAAAGAATGATGCCTTCAGCCTCTCTCATTGTGTGAAGCACTGTTAGCTTCCAATTGTAAACTAAATAAACTTATATTCATCAGACACATTACCACAAATCTAGACTGCAATCGACCTATTGTGTGTTTCAAGATCTATTAGATGAAGCACATTGCTGGTGGTCGTCAACAAGTGTTGGTAGTAGTAGTGGTTTTAAGCAGACAAAGAAGAGCATGATAATTGGCATTATAATGAAAGTAACTCAACCATTCAAGTCATAAAATTTTGTTTGCCATTATACTATATTAAGCTTAAAGGTTTTAGTTTTAATTTTGACTGTTGGTTATGATTTGATTGTAAGTTATTTTTTAACTCTTTCAAAACTTCCACATTCTCTCCCCACTACTCCATATCTTGTAACAATCTTTTTATCTATTTTATTTTATCAAACTCCTCACCTTCACTCTTCATATTTTAAAGTTCTACTTTTTTTTTTCGCAAAAACCATCTCTACCTCACGTCCTATGTCCTCTTTCTATCCTAATTTTCCTATTGCCATTCTAAATCATTTGCTCTTAGATCACGAAAATAGGTACTTTTATAACTTTTTTAATGTATGAATTTTTAATTTACAATAAATGAAATTACCTGTGCTAAGCACGGGTTATTGTGCTACTTACCATTAAAGTCTAATGATGTTTTGAATTCTGTGTTACTTTGTCTTTTTATAAATACCATATACATGCTAATTCTCCAAGGGGTAGAATGTATTATCCAGATGGCAGTGAAACTTGATATTTGGTACAAGGCTTGAATGGCTGTCTTTTTTTCTTTCTCCTTTTTTTAAGTTGGACTGCTGGACAGAGTGATACTTTTAAACTGGAAGACCTAGAAATTGATTCCTCAGAAACTCTGCACCCACAGGGAACTGAATTAATTTGTGTATCATTTCCATTGCAGCTAACCTGAATTGGCCTCTTCCTCCATTTCAAGGAAAAAAAAGGCACCTTTAATCTTCACAAACTTGATGTGAAGAATGCATTTCTTGATGGTGATCGTCGTCACCAAATTTACATGTTAACCTCGCCTTTCTCCTAGGTGATCATCGTAACCAAGTCTATATGTTAACCTCCCCTGGCTTTGTTCGTAACGGGAGGCAAAAAGGAATGCGACTACAGGTTAAGCCAATCACCAAGGGTATCTGGTTTGAGAAATTCAGTGGAGCACCCATTTAGTTTTGGTTTGCAAGATGTTGGTCAGAGAAGTCGGTGTTTTTTAAAAAGGCCTCAGCCTGTATATTGATATTATTTTGACCTAGAATGACAATGCTACTAAATTATAACCAAATTGTAATTGAATAATGTGTTTGACAATAAAGAACATAGGCTTGTTAAAGAACTTCCTTGGGGTTGAAGGTTCCCCCACAACAACATAGACTCTGTCCTAGTGGAAGCATGCTCTTGACCTTTTGAAGATTTAACGGTAAACTTGGTGCCCACTTGGTGCAGCCAGAACCACAGTGGGCCAGCCCATTGGACCTGTGGGCTGGAATTTTTCTTTTCAAAGGGCCTTCTGACAAGACTTTTGGGCCTGTGGGCGGGCCCAATGGGCTGGACCTAGGGTTCAGCCTGCATCACCACTAGAACTAAATAAGAAAATTAAGAATGGTTACTAGTGAGCTTTTGAAGAATCCATGGATGTATCAGGCGATTGTAAACAAGCTCTTTTATTTAACCATTACTCATCCTAGTTTATCTCTAGTAGTAAATATTGTTAGTACTTGCCAGCATAGTTTTTAGAATCCTACGATTTGTATCTCGAATCCCGATTCGTATCCCGAATCTTAAGGAAAACGATTCGTATCTTTCAATAAACCCCATTTTAAGGTGAATCTTAGGATTCAAGCGCGAATCTTACGATTTAATACTTATTTGATCGTATCTTATGATTCAAGTGATTCGGCTAACTGGGAATAGATATCACTAATAAGTTAGTACTAACAATTCTACACCTTTTTCCTTCTTTATTCTTTCTTTCTTTTAGCATTTTTACTTTTAAAAGTTTACTTAGTTGTTAACTGAAAAAATTTTCGCCTCTTTGGGGACATTTTAGATGTGAATAAAGAACATAGATTTAATTAAAGCATTACACTATACATTTGGTGCTTGTCTATATCTTTCTTTTAAACCTTTTTTGGTTTTTTTTTTCTTCATGAACACTTTCTTAACTTCAAAAGATATCTTATTGTATACGATTCATGGTTTGAATTTTATTTTTACTTTTATATTTTGATTTAACAAACTTCACTAGTTTTTGCTGCCGGTCCCAAGCCCGGGTAAAGGAGGAGGGTTGCGTTAGGTAGGTGACAGCCAGTGTAAAACTTTGTCACAACCCAAACATGAATTTTGAAAAAATGATATTTCACGATAAGGCTAGGGCGTTCCCCGCTTTAAGCGACGCATTGCAGCGTCGCCCAGCTGCAGTGAAAAGTGTGCAAGGGCTACCACATGACTTTGGGCTAGTGCGGTTAAAGAAGTTAGTCCATGAGAAGAAGAGGAATAGGAAAATTAGACTTGCTACTTGGAATATAGGAATATTGACAGGCAATAGAATGGAATTGGTTGAGATAATGAAAAGAAGAAGAATTAGTATGGCTTGTATACAGCAAACAAGGTGGAAAGGGAATAAAGCTAAAGAGCTCACGGATGGGTATAAGCTTTTCTATGCAAGAAAGAGTAATACAAGAAATGGAATGGGTATAGTTATAGATAAGGATTTAAAAGAGAAATTGTGGGGGTAAAGAGATTTGGTGATAGAATTATAGCAATTAAACTAGTACTAGAGGAAGACATAATTCATATCATTAGTGCATATACTCCCCAAGTAAGACTAGAAAAAAGTGTAAAAAGACAATTTTGGGAGGAGATAGATGATTTAATGCGAGAAATCCCAAATAGTGATAGAATTTTGCTTTGAGGGGATTTAAACGGGCATATAAGAAGAGATAATAGAGAATAGAGAGAATGCATGGAGGGCATGGATTTGGAGAAAAGAATGAATTTGGAAACACTATATTGGATTTTGTAGTGGCATTTGATCTTGTAGTAGCAAATACTTACTTTAAAAAGAGAGATGAGCATTTAATTACATATAAAAGTAGGAGTAATAGGAGTCAGATAGACTTTTTTCCAATGTTGTCAAGATCGTTTCGATTCGGCCGAAACATCCGAGTTTTCTCGTTTCGAAGCCTATTCCGAACCGAACATCTCGACTGAAGATGTTCGGTTAAAATATCCTCCAAATTCGCCGAAATTTAGGGTTTCGAACAAAAAACCCCAAATTCGGACGAACAGTATCCGAATCAACAGATTCGGACGAATCTAGGGCTTGACCGTTAAAGAAGAGAAAATTGATTGTAACCGAATCTCAATACAAAATAAATGAAAACAATCGAAACTTGAAATACCTGTTCTCGCATGCCAGCAACTCCTCGTCTTCCCCTGCAATTTCTTCGGCGGCATGCAACCTCAAAATCACATCCATCTATAAATAGGGCATGCAACCTCATCAAAATCAAAGATCGCTGTTTGTGGCTGCCGATATCTTCGCAGAGAATCCCGTTGGAGTGGCCGTTAGCCGGAGTTCCTGGATTGCTGAAGATCTTCGTTGCTGGCTTCCGATTTGTTCGCAAACAATCCCGTTGAAGCCGAATCCTCAGGTGCGCATGATTTCTTCTCTGCGTTGCTTTCCATTTCCTTCCTGCGTTTGATTTGATTTCCCTAGCTTCGTTTCCCCTCTGGTTTCCATCTCCGTTTTCTGCTCTGCGTCTGCGAAATGCAAATGAGTCGTTTCCTCTGCGAAATGCGAATGGGCTGTGGGAAACGACTGTTTATATGGATTTTACGAATGGACTTAACGAATGGGTTCATGGGCTGTGGGAAACGAGATTCTCTGGGCCTCACTTTGATAAACCATCACTTAACGCTGACCATCTGATCATGTTTGACATGCGGCCCAGAATTTTTTAACCATGTAAATACACGTGTGGCCCACCAATTTTTATCATGTTAATACCAAAGTGATGCCCACTTATTTGTATTGAATACTCAGTGAGTATTACTCACGCTGGCCGATTCTAATTTTTTTAAGACATATGATAGTTTATCAAAGTGAGGCCCACTTTTCTTAAACATTGTAATATTACTAAATTTCATGTGATGATGAGGTACAATTAACTTAATGTTGTGTGAAATTTGTTACTGGTTTACTGTTATTTCCTTTTTAATAGTTGAGACATTACACTTATTATTTTTCGTTTTCTTTTGTTTGCTGCCATTGTATCAGAAATGAGTGATAATACACCTATATCATCTGTTGCTAATACAATTAGATCCGATGATCCCGCATGGGCTTATGGTCATATAGATCCAACCAACAACAAGCATGTAATTTGTTATTTTTGTAACAAGGTAATTAAAGGTGGTAGAATCACTAGACTTAAAGAACACCTTAGGGGCTTGAAAGGAGATATTGCACCATGTAAAAAGGTGCCAGCTGATGTCAAATGGCAAATGGAGAGACTTGTTTTGGAAGGTAAAAGGAATAGAGCCAAGAAAAGATAATTAAATGAGGAAATTGGAAACCCATATGGAACTCCAACGGGTGATGCAAATGAAGATGATATTGAAGTAGAAGAAATTGAACCATTCACAAATCCAACTACCCCCACCGCAACTAGTAGGAAGGGTAAAGAGAAGGTCCCTCAAACATCTATACAAAACAAAAAAAGGTGTGTGACTAATTTCTTTGCACCACGAACGATGCCCGGATCTCAGCCAAGCATCAAATCAGCTTTAGCAACAAAGGAACAAAAAGATGCAGCTGATTTAGCTGTTGGTCATTTTTGGTTTGATGCAAACATCCCATTTAATGCAGCAAGATCAAAATTTTTACAACTAATGGCTGATGCAATCATTTCAATAGGGCCAGGTTACAAGATGCCATCATATCATGACATTCGTGGAAAGATTTTGGGGAAAATGGTATTAGAAGTTAATAATTTCATGGAGCATTATAAATCTTGTTGGAGTGAAACTGGGTGCTCTCTCATGGCTGATGGGTGGACAGATGAAAGACAACGAACATTGATTAACTTTCTTGTGTATTCCCAAAAGGGGTAATGTTCTTGAAGTCAGTTGATACAACTCCAATTATAAAAAATGCAGATGGACTATTTAAACTTTTTGATGAAATTGTCATACTTATTGGTCCTCCTAATATTGTCCAATTTATTACTGACAATGATGCCACTTACAAAGCAGCGGGAAAAAGAGTGGCTGAAAAATATGAAACTTTTTATTGGACAGCTTGTGCAGCCCATTGCATAGATCTGATGTTAGAAGACATGGCAAAGCCCCACTTGTTTCCAGTTAATGCATCCACAATTGAAACAGCAAGAAAAGTCACAAAGTTCATTTACAATCATTTATCAGTCCTAAATTTAATGAGAAGAGAATATATAAATGGGAGAGAATTGATTCGACCAGCCATCACAAGATTTGCCACCAATTTTATTAGTCTGCAATGCCTTTTTAAATACAGAAAAAAACTTAGGCAAATGTTTACAAGTACCTCTTGGGTTGAATCTAATATTTCAAGTACCCTGGTTGGCATGGAGATCACTGAGATAATACTCAATAATAATTTTTGGAAGGATGCTGAACATATTTTGAAAGTTAGTGAAGCTTTGGTGGTAGTTCTACGGCTAGCTGACAGTGAAGACAAGCCTGCAATGGGTTATGTGTATGAGGCAATGGATAGAGCAAAGGAGGTCATTCAAAAGAGGTTAAAGAATAAGAGGGATTACATGCTATATTGGAAGATGATCAATCGAAGGTGGGAAAATCAACTTCACAGTGCTCTACATGCTGCAGCATACTACTTGAATCCCGCATTTTTCTTTAGCCCTACATTTTCTAAGCACAGCGAAGTCATAAGAGGTCTGAATAATGTCATAGAGAGATTAGTTCCTAATTTTGATACTCAAGACCTGATTTTCAAATAGTGTGATGATTATAAAGACTCTCGTTTTGACTTTGGTTCTGCATCAGCAATACGAAATCGAGATAAAATGTCTCCAGGTAAATGAAAATTTTTAACTTCTCATTAACTTATTATATGGTTGTGGTTTATAAAATATAATTTTATATTTCATATAAACTTTTACAGATAAATGGTGGAATCGGTTTGGAAATGGTACCCCTGAGTTGAAAACATTAGCAATTCGGATTTTGAGTCAATGCATCAGTGCTAGTGGTTGTGAAAGGAATTGGAGCATCTTTGAACATATTCATTCTCCAAAGAGAAATAGGCTAGAACATCAGAGATTGAATGATCTAGTTTTTGTGCATTATAATCTAAAGCTCCGTGAAAGGTATATCAAATTTTAATTTTACATAATTCTTTTTCAAATTGTTATTAATATAGTAAAGTATTAACTTATGTAAATTGTAGGGATATGCTCAAAAGGACGGGAAATGTTGCCTCTGACCCTATCAGTTTGGAGAATATTAATATTTTGGCTGATTGGGTTGCTGAAGAAGCACCTCTCTTGACCATTGATGATGTCAATAATTGGACTGCTATGGAGCAACCAGCACAAGTGCAAGGGGGTATACCTGATTTTGATGGGGGTGATGAAATGGGTGGCCTTGTAGGAGAGGAGTTGGGAGCAAATAAAGATGATGATGATGATGATGTTTACAATGATGCATAGTAGCCAACTTTTTACTTTATTTTGTGATGTTTTGAGGGAGATGTATTTAAACTTTATCTTTTGCAAATAATATTTATGATACTTGGTAGAATGAAATTTTCTATATATTTTTAATATATATAGTTTTTTAATATTTTCCGAAATAAATTTCCGAATTGGAAAGCGAAATGTCCGAATTTCCCGAAATGTTTCATTTTGAAACCAAATCGAAATCGCCTCCGAAACGAACTTGACAACTATGCTTTTTTCTAGTTAAAAAATAAGACCGATTGGCTTGTAAAGATTGCAAGGTTATCTCATGAGAGAGTTTGACTACGCAACATAGGCTCCAAGTTTTAGATATTTGCATTAGAAGTAGTAGAAAGAGAGCGGTAGTAAACAAAATGGAGCCTAAAACATGGTGGATAGATTTGAAGGGGGAAAGAGCAAATATATTTAAGGACAAAATGATTGAGAAGGGAAATGGAATATTGAAGGAGAAACTACAGTAATATGGAATCAAACGGTTAATTACATTAGAAATGTTGCAAAGGAGGTACTTGGAGAATCAAAAGGAAAGAGACATATTAATAAAGAAACATGGTGGTGGAGTATGGAGGTGCAGGAAGTTATTCGTCAGAAAAAACATTGCTACAAAGTTTGGCAGGGGATTAAGAGTATAGAAAATTTTGAGTTATATAAGAAGGCAAAGAAAGAAGCTAAGAAAGTAATAAGTAGTGCCAAGTGCAAAGCATACGATAACCTCTATAATAGGTTAGGAACAAAAGAAGGAGAAAAGGATATTTTTAAGCTTGCAAAAATAAGAGAAAAGAAAAGTAGGGACTTAGATCATGTCAAATGTATCAAGGACAATGAGGAGATCATGTCAAATGTATCAAGAACAATGAGGAAAATATTTTAGTGAAGGACAACGATATTAAAGAAAGGTGGAAGGAATATTTTAGCAAACTTCTAAATGAAGAACATTTGGGCGATACAAGAGTTGAGGATGATACTTCATTACAAGAGCATACTTTTCTCTGTAGAATTAGAGGAGTGGAAGTAAAGGAAGCATTAAAGCGAATGAAGACAGAAAAAGCAACAGGCTCAGATGATATTCCAATAGAGGTATGGAAATGCTTAAGAGAGATTTGAGTAAGTTGATTATGTAGACTATTCAATAAGATACTTGTGACAAAGAAAATGCCGGATGAATGACGAAGAAGCATTATAGTACCTATATATAAGAATAAAAGAGATATACAAAATTGTACCAACTATCGAGGGATTAAACTTATGAGTCATACTATGAAGTTATGAGAGAGAATAATAGAGCAAAGACTGAGAAAGAAGACCAAGATTTCTGAAAATCAATTTGGTTTTATGCCAGGGAGATCAACTATGGAAACTATCTTTTCACTTAGGCAATTAATGGAAAAATACTGAGCAAAAAGGAAAAATCTACATATGGTCTTTATCGATTTAGAAAAATCCTATGATAGAGTACCGAGGAATTTAATTTGGTGGGTCTTAAAGAAAAAGAATGTCCCCAGAGGTTACATTGAAATTTTTAAAGACATGTACAAATGAGCAATAACAAATGTGAAAACCACATGTGGAGAAACAAGCAGATTTCCTGTGACTATAGGTTTACATCAAGGATTAACCTTAAGCCCTTATCTCTTTGCATTAATTATGGATGAGTTAACTGTGCATATTCAAAAAGAAATACCATGGTGTATGTTATTTGCAGATGATATAGTATTGGTGGATGAATCAAGAGAGGGTGTAAATGCAAAGCTTGAGAGATGGCGGGAGGCATTAGAATCTAGAGGCTTTAAAATAAGTCGTACAAAGACAGAATATATGGATTACAACTTCAGTGGACATATACAAAGTGTTGAAACCAATGTTAAAATTAAAACCCATGGGATACCACGTAGAGATTCTTTTCGGTACCTAAGCTCGATGATTAGTAAGGATGGAGAGATTGACGAAGATGTGGAACATAGGATAAAAGCTGGATGGCTGAAGTAGAGACTAGCTTCGGGAGTGCTTTGTGATAGACGAATGCCAACGAAATTAAAGGGTAAATTTTACAAGAAAGTTGTTAGACCAGCTATGATATATGGAGCAGAATGTTGGCCAATTAAAAACACGCATATTCATAAATGGATGTAGCGAAAATGAGAATGCTTAGGTGGATGTGTGGTTAAAATAGAAAAGATAAAATTAGAAATGAGCGCTTTCAAGAATATTTAGGGGTAGCGCCAATATGGGATAAGATTAGAGAAACTCGTTTAAGATGATTTGCGCATGTTGAGCGTAGGCCAATAATGGCACCAATGAGAAAAAGTTTGGATATACAGGTGGAGAGCCTATCAAGAGATAGGAGTAAGCCGAAGAAAATATGGATGGAAGTCATTAATTCAGATTTAAAGAAGTTTCACTTATTGAAAGATTTAGCTCAAAATAAAACGGAATGGAGAAATAAAATTTATGTAGCCGACCCCAACATGGTTGGAATAAGGCTTTGATGATGATGATGATGATATTTTGATTTAACGACAACAATATATATAAACACCTGAAACTCATTTAACTATTTACACATAAATTTATTATTTATTAATATATGTCATGATGTTCTTGATGCGATTGTCTGATAAACTTATTCAGTTATTTTTCATTGTATTTTTACTGCTATAAATGGAAAAATGGATGGATATTAATATGAATGAATGCTTTTTTTTTTCTTTAAATTTTTAACTATTTTTCATTTTTATTAGAAAAATGAAAAAAAAACTTAGATTCACAAAAAGTTTCAAGATTCCATTTGATTAATGAGCATGAACAATTTGTGATATGATTCTGACTTTCAAAACTATGAAGAAACTAGTATTTGTCATGCACTGATGTTGATACGGATGAAAAATAGATAGATTGTGAACTTCTATAATCTTTCCTATTTTTTCAATATTTTTTTAGATTTTTCTTATCTGTTAAGAAAAGTAGAAAATATCGTACGATTCACGATTCAATTTGAACAATTCGCAATACGATTCACGATTTGACAACTATGCTTGACAGCTCCATGAACGGCTCAAGCTCTTAGGTACACATTGAGGCATTGCACTTTCTTTTTTTTAATATTTTTTAATAGAACATTCGGTTGTGGCAAGGTCTAGAACAAAGGTAAGAGTACTGATCCACAGACAACACTATAGGAGAGGTCTTATCACTTACTTGTGTTCCCTCTGAAGATTCCTATTCTAATGTATTATGATTTGTGACAAATAGGTAGCAATGCCTCTAGTTCAGTATATCAAGAAAGGACCGAACATATGGAGACATATTGGCCTATAATTCATGAAATGATCAACAAAGGTACATTTGTATTCCATTCATAAAGACTAAAGAGCAACTCATATCTTTGAAGAGGCTTGCAACAAAATCTCATGCCAGATACACACAAAAAATTTGGGCATGATAAATATAGTTGCCTTGAGTGTTGGGGAGATTCCATATTGCTTGTAACAAGAGTATACTGGCATTGAGTCTTAACTTTTCTCATTTCGTATTGTGTTCCCTTGGTTATTCTTCTCATGAATACTTATTTGGCTCTTAAATATAGTGTATTCTTGTAGTTTAACAATGTTCTAATTGATAGTACTTTCTCAACATTAGAGTGGATACATAAATTGTGCCCCACTAGAATACAACTTGTTAGAGTAAGTGGTTGATGCAGGCCAACCCAAGGTCACCACAGGCCCACAAGCCTTGACGGGCCCCACATGATCATCGAAGATTTGCACAAGATTAGACATCCATATCCCTTAATAAGATAGTTTATAAATTAGTAAATTTGTTTCTTAATTTTATTTATATTTCATGTTTGATTATGATTACATAGTTTCTTATTTTATTTTAGAATGTCTTGATTCCTAAGAAACAATCCTATTCTATATATAGTTGTCTCCCTCATTATAACCGCTTATTCTTCTTCCAATTAATAAAAATTTCTTGAGTTTCCTTCAATTATGGTGTGTTCCATGATTTTTTGTGTGACCTAGTGCTTGAATCAATCTCTGGATTCGATCAATCCCTTAGGAGATTGTCTAAACTTTTGATCGATGATCCGGGGCTGTTGTAGGGGTGTCAAGGAGTGAGAGGGCAAGTCATGATCGCTTGTAGTATTGAAGATTTGAAGGAATCAAATGAGGCGGAGGTTTTTACAATCGAAGATGACATGATATAATAGGCAAGGTTGTCAAAACTAAGTAATTTCAACAAAGTGGGCTAAGAATAAGGGTGGAGAGTCTGGAGACACAATATGGAAAACAAGTCGACAATATGGCTTCCTTCTCACATGATTATAAGTTTATAACAGTGCAAATGGATTGGATGATGAAGTGGTGAAAAGTGGACTACAGAATTTATGTTCACAAGATAGAGTTGTTACATTTTTTTCCCGTTAAGGGAAAAACATCAGCTTTTGGGAAGATAATCCCTTTGGATCATGTATTGTTCAATCTGTTAGGGAGGGTGATACTTTTTGAGCATACACTCTCTCGTACAAGTACATTGTCCATTACCTTTTCTTTTTCCTACTATATTAAAATTTCATTATTAATCAAAACAAACATATGTGCATATTTACATATGAGACACCCACAAATATAACTCAAATGCAGGCTTCCTAGCAGGCCAAACAGACACATGTCCATTATTGCATAAGTGGAAAGGTCTAATCATGGATTATATTTGATAAAAAAATCAGATGCTTTACATTATGCTAAGTCCTAAACTCCACCCCCCACCCCCCACCACTCTCCTTCCTTTTTTATAAAGGTAAATTTTATTTAACCAGAAACGAAAACAAAAGACAATCTATCCATCCAAAGATAACCACTTCTTTAGCAAGTTTATCAGCCGATGCATTTGCCTCACGTAACACATGATGGAATTCAATAGTCAATTCACAGGAGATATCCTGCATCTCCCCCACTAAATCAGCCATCCTCCAAGGATGAGAACAATTGCCTAACCCAAATTTCTGGATCAAAAAATTTTATTGCTCATGTATTGTGTGTATCTAACTTGGACAGTTCAATGAACACAAAAGCAAAAGCACATAATTTTTAGCAGCTAAACTAATAGTAAATGCATCCTACCAACATGGGAAGAATGAATTCCTTTTTTCAATCCTTGTGCTACTTCCTGCAGCATTTTCTTCTGCTTCCAAGGCATTCTGAGCATCAGCAAGTTTTGTAGCAATCTCATCATCTGTGTATCCTTGGTCAATTAATGTCTCCTCTAGCAAGACAAGCTTCAGCTGAATTTGCCTTTTCTGGTAGTGCTCAAGAATCTCCTTGTTCACCTTTTTGACACCAGCAGTACCCTGACCAGCCTCAAACTCCTTTGTCTCAACCTTTTGACTCTTTGGCTTCACAAAGAACTTGTTTGTTTGAATGTATCCATTTGTACCCGACCATCTCGGGGTTTGTAATCCAATGCCGTTGTACATCGCGCACTGAAAAGAGTGAAGAAACAAATCAGCAAAGAGTAGAACTGTCGTGAAATCTTTCAAGGAAAAGAAATTATGACAACCCCATGTCAATGACAACTTGATTGTTAAATTTAGCTCACTGCCGCTATTACAATAACACAAGCTTGTCCATTGCCGGTTTACAAGCTCGATGTGGTAAATATTGTAATTTTTCAGCATTTCTGCAAGAAACTAATCTAGGTTTGGGATCGGGTCCTTTTTTGAAAAGGGTCAAATCCTTTGGAGAATGCTTCTCTTTGTTCTTCTTTGGTCAGCTAAGATTGTGGAGAAGCCCAAAGGAGGGTTCAGGTGAAATGTGATCCACTGCCCAGGCGTGTCGATATAAATGATGGAGTCGCATGGGGTAGCACTGATTCAAAGGGTATTAGTGGAGCCTGATTCAATGATTTTGGACTGCTCACTGAACCGCTAAAGATGCCTGTCCTATTAGTGGGAGTACACCTATTTGTTGCCATGAAGAACGTCATTAACCTACTAATTGCAAATAAAAAGACAAGAAAATAACACATAAGAAACATGCACCCCCATCCTTCCGTTCCATCTTCCCAGCCCCCAAAACCTGCAATCGCAGTCGCACAGTCACAGACCATGCAGCCCATCACCAGATCCATAGCCCTATATCCAACCACTCAAACCCAAGATTACCAAAACCCTAAGTTTCCCAGAATTTCTACAAGTCCAAAATCACTAACCAAGCCCCAATCCGTGCCTTCCGAACCATTCCCAGACCTCATTGAAACGCCAAAACCGAAAATCCGCAAATCCCCAACAACCGAATCCATCCCAGAAGTCTAATACCCCAAATACTTAAAAGCCCTAGCCTAGTTTCCTAAAAATCCCCAAAATCCGAACCCTAATCAACAGTGTCCAGCACCAAATTGACCCGATTTTCTCCAAATTACCCAAGGCCCTAAACCAAATCCCCCAATTCCAGAGCCCAAAATTCCCCCTCGACTTTCAAAAACCTAAACCGAATCCCTCACCACTACAGCCCAAATCCCTATTAGCTATATCCATCCTCGTCCCGAGCACAAAAATCCCTATAAAAAAAAAAGCCATATCAGCCGAACCCAATCCCAGCCTTCAGAAGATCTAACAACCCAAGCGCAGATTCCTATCCACCCAATCCATCTCCTACCTCAGAAACCAATAAAACCCTCGTCGACATTTCCCAACCCAAATCCCAGATGAGAGAGAGAGAGAGAGAGAAGCGGGAAATGGCACCTCACCAGCAGTGGTCTGTGCCAGGCCTTCACGCCCAAACGCCTCCGCCTCTTTCTCTCCCTCGTGTTTATCTTTCTGTATTTATGATCTATTCGACTATTACCCTTATAAAGAAATTAGAAAGTCACATGCTTTCGAAATTGACATTAGGGAAATTTCCAAATAAGTCCTTAAATTTTTACCTTATTTCAAAAAAGGACATAATTTTTAGAACTTTTCAAATTAATCCTTATATTTTTTAAGAAGTTTTCAATTAAGAATATTCATCCATTTAAAGCTACTTCCCCAACAATTTTTTTACCAATTTTTTTTAAATTCTTAAATTACCCTTTATTGAATAAACTCATCATTCAATTCTTTCATATTTATCTCATTTCATTTTTCGACTTCTCCATAATGATCAAGAACAACTAGCGTTCCTAAAGTGAACGGTTGTATGTAGTGGCTGTTGAAATAGTGACATGGCTTTAAATGGTTGGTAATTTTGGTATTTAAGAAAATTTAAAAAAAAGTCGTAAAAAAATACCTTTAAATCATAGGATGTCCTTAATTGAAAGTTTATTAAAATTTTACGGACTAATTTGAAATGTTTTGAAAATTATGTCCTTTTTGAATTAAGAAGAAAACTTAAGGCCTTATTTGAAAATTTTCCATAAAATCAAAAATAAAATTGAAATCCTAGTATAAAAGAAAAAAGTGACATGCTTTCCAAATTAAAATTAAAAAAGGAAGAAGTGAATATATAGTTTTGTCCTTCATTAAGTTGTCTCCATAAGAAAAGAGAATGTTTGAACCATTATCCATTCTACACCCCCTTCCTTTACCTTTCCTACCAAAACCACCAAACCTCCTTATGGAATTGGCAACAAATGCATCAACGGAGCAACTCACCCCCCGCCCTCTCTCCCATTATGGAGGTGGAATAACCCAAAATTGCCCCATCCTTCAAATCTGCTTTATGCCCTCATCCCCATCTGTGTCAACACCTCTCTGCTCTAACACTTGTTACCTACAACCTACTATAACATTGGCTCCATCAGAAAAAGATACCCATTGTTATTCTTGAATAATCCCTTTTTGCAGACAACCGTCGACACATGCATCTCACCTTTATCGACTAACTCCTTAGAAAGGCGGTTCCAACCAAAATTTTGCTCCATCGGCTACCCTCGATCTGGAGACAAAATGGTGGCTTAGATGTGTTGGAGCTTTTGAATAACTTCTTCATATTCACCTTCACCACGAAGTCCGACCTTGTCACTCCAGTGAGGGCTCCCCCTGGACGGTGGCGAGGTTCTGCTGGCCCTCACATCCTGGGTCCCCAACTTCGATCCCCAATGTGCCTATATCGAAGCCACACCTCTTTGGGTTTGGCTACTAGGACTCCCCCTTTACTTTTAGTCCAAGTCCATTCTTCACTATATAGTGGCTTCCATTGGGCAACTCATCAGATTGGATCAAGTTACCTAAGGGTTAGGGTGTTTGAGAAGCAAAGCAATCACAACCCACATGTTGGTAGAAGTTGACCTTGAAAAGCCTTTACCCACAAAGGTCATTCTCCAGTCTAGTTCGGACTCTAGGCTTTAGCCCTTCAAGTTTGAAAACCCATCATCAAAATGCCCCTCCTGCAAACTCCTTCAAATGCGCTTTCCTTCATGCCTATTATGCACTTTTAATCCCATTTCTTCTTCTTAGTCTAGTTCCCAAGACAAGGGGAAAGCCATAGCGACGGAGGGGGTCGCTATTAACCCCCCCTTCAGACCACACCAAATGACAAACAGTAACTCGTGGAGGATAATGCAAGCGGCGCCATGGCCCATCAGGCCACAAAACCTAGGTCAAGGACGACCCGAGAGGCCCGTTGAGCTTGTCAGACACAACTCAGATAATGCAATTGATAATCAGCCATGTGGAATTCCAATAGATCCAAGCTCTTCTGCTCAAAACCATGTAACAAAACACGCTGGACTCTACCCACCTACACACCAAGTTGTTAAATCGAAGTGCCAAGATCATCATGTTGCCGCCACTTCAAAACCTTCTAACTCTCATCAAATAAAAGGCCACCAACAACCCCTACGCCATTTTGACACCTAGCCAATGTTCAGGCGCAATAACCCCAGCTGGCGGCAGCGCACCGCCCATTTCCACCATTATTAAATAGCCTGTTGATTCTGCACCATTTCTTGCGGACCCACAGGGGACTTGTCACGACCCGAGCCCAGAAATCGGGGGTTAGTTAAAACCTAACCAGTGACACACGTACTCCCGTGCACGCACACCTAGATCTTGTCTAAGTGTACACACATAAAGGATATTCACATGTGCAAACAAGGTGTACGCAGAAGCTGTACGTATCATTGCATGACAAGAGGATATGCAAATAGGATCTATAACTGCAAAAGATTACATTAATGACAGAATGTACAAAACAAAATAAGGAAGAGTTTCTTAGAAACAAAATACAAGGTGAAAGCAAAAGCCCTGCTACAGAAGTTAATGCAGGCCCCACACACACAAAATGAGGAACTTATGCCATGTAAGACCGCTCTCCATGGGAGGGATCAAATTCACTCCTCTAGCCCTAACTAGGCCTCCAGGGTCTCTTCTGGAGTCTGGCCGACCGACGAGGGATCGATTAAGGGGTTTGAGCTTGCAACACCAAGAACAACTAATGAGTACAACGACTCAGTAAAACATAAGCAGCAATAAGTTAACACACGTTGTGTCTAACAGAATAGTTAATAGATATTAATGCATAGAGTTCATGGTTGTATACTAGGCAAGTCGTGCAGATAAATAAGCATGCTATCAGAATCATAAAACATATATACTAGCTAGGTGGCTACTACATTTGCTATTTTCTCCCCATCGAGAGCAAGCAGGATGAGAACACCATTGATCGGGCCAAGATACGAATGGGTCTCTGGTTCGCGGGGTCCGGAATCCCAGGACAGGAGCACACTGCAGTGGCAACAAGCAGGCTACGCCAAAGTTAACCCCGTCGGATATCCTGAGGCCGAGGCTGAGTAGAGCCAGACCATATTAGTCTTGTCAAATGAGGCACGTGAATTTAATGTCACAGTGAGGCAATCCAGTGCGTTTATCATGTCATATCACAATCAGGCAATACACTGCGTGCATCACACTAGAGTTAACATCCAAAAGCAATTCATTCAATACCAATACAAGTCAAATAAGAATAAGAGTATAGAAGGCAATAATCGAAATCAATATGCAATGCAAGTCGAGTTATTACTGTGAATCACGGTTGTTTGCTAGCCAACCATAAGCTAGTTCTCCAGTGTTTCTAACCGTACATGATAATGTAGTTTTAAGTTATTCGATACACAGTTGTTTAGCTTTGAGTGTTTAAATATATCAAGAAGCGTGTATCGAAGTCCCTTATACCAACACCCATGGGGAGGTGCTTAACAACTGGACAACACACATGAATAGGTCACAGCCCTCGAGACCATTCATGTTATACAGGTAGTCCATTGGGCAGGTCAAAAGGCTTGGGAATTCCATGTGAAGGCCCTATAAGGTCTTATCATTATCCTATCTTTTCCTCTATTTTCTGTGGTCTCACGACTTAGCCATAGGCATCTTATGGCTTAGCCGTACTATGCACTGCGACTCAACCATGGTTCCCCTTACTGTTCATAGGCATTTGCGGCTTAGTTGTGTTTTGTTCTACGGCTCAGCCGTGGCTGGGGCATGGCTTAACCGTGACCAAACCGTGGATCGTCTTCTAAAATTTCCACTCTCTGGACATCTAGCCGTAACTTAACCTACGGCTGGGTCATGGCTGGCCTACGGCTTAGCCGTAACCTTGCCGTAGAGTAAACTTGGTTTCGTAGCTATTTGGAACCTAAGCTGTAGGCCTGTATGGCTTAGCCGTAAGCTTTAGGTATCCAGATTTTGAACCTGTTATAGAACGACTGAATTTGGGCAATAATGAAAACAAGGATAACAACCATATAGAATCTTATCCAAGAGGGATGTAAAACACTGAATCATGAAAGAGATATGAGAGTAAAAGCAATCAAAGGTTACCAACAGGTGTTCATCCACATTGTGCTTATACTTGTTTCAACTGAGTTTTATATATGTTCCTTATTGTCCTTCGGCTCAAATTCGCTGTCTACAAGCTGTTCTAACACCCATGCATAAGAGAAGAAGGGAGAAGTGAGTGCAGGTAGTGGAGAAGGAAAAGAATTCGAGTTGACCACGAATTCAACTCTTACCTCAACACGCACAAGGTGATGTTAGATACGGTAAGTGCACAAGATCCCCTTTTCCTTGACTTGATTGTAGAAAAAAAGAAGAAAAAGAAAAGAAGAAACGAAGGATGGGAGAGAAAGAAGAAGAAAACATTGAATAAGAAGAAGGTCGGTGCATGCACTTGGCTTATATAAGATAAGTATTAAGCAAATTTATAAGAAAGTCCACAAGTTCAAGATATTTACAATTCGAGTCAAATAACTGTCCAACGGAAACAAATGAAGTAGTTTGCATGAAGGCCAGTTACGGAAGTCAATTAGCTCGACGAGATACATGAGTTAATACCAAGATGATGCATGACTGACAACATTGTACAAAAACAAAAATTATGAAAAAGGGCTCATGTCTACCGAAACTAGGTCAAACTCAACCCAACTACCTATCCATGACCTGAAATAGAACTCAAAAGAATAAAACAACAAACATAAACTAATTCACTCGAAAATGACCCAAAACCGCATTAATTAGTCACTAAACCGAATTAAGCTAGGCTGGAGTGTTTCATCCTCCCCCGCTTAAGACTTATTTCATCCTCGGAATGAACACATACCTGCGTGAAAAGGTGGGGATACTGTTGGGCCATCTGTTCCTCCAATTCCCAAGTGGCTTCATCCGGTCCATGTTG
Source organism: Sextonia rubra (assembly GCA_037013555.1). NCBI lineage: Eukaryota > Viridiplantae > Streptophyta > Magnoliopsida > Laurales > Lauraceae > Sextonia > Sextonia rubra. The sequence continues at coordinate 77,402,104 of JASUAD010000001.1, forward strand.
TTCCCAAAGCACTTTGACCCATTGGATCGTTCTGGTCCGCAAGATCTACTCTCTTGTCCTAACTATATGGAGTGGATGCTCAACATATGATGCATTTGGTTGGATTTGCACATCATCGTATCGAATGACGTGAGTCGGGTCTCGAATGTACTTGCGAAGCATCGACACATGGAATACATCATGTACTCCGGAAAACTCCACTGGAAGCGCCAACCTGTACGATAAATCACCGATTCAACCTTTAATCTCGAACGGGCTAACATATTTCGGAGCCAACTTGCCTTTCTAACCGAAACGTATCGTACCCTTCATCGGCGAGAGTTTCAAGAAAACCTAATCTCCCACTTGAAATCTAAGGCTCTCCTACGAGTGTCTGCATAACTCTTTTGTCTCGACTGAGCAATCTTCAAATTCTCGATTGCTTTCTGTACTCTCTCAGTCGATTCGGCGATGATAGTTGGTCAGTGGAAAATTCTGGTCCCAAATTTTTCCTAACAAACAGGACTCCTACATTTACATCCATACAAGGCTTCATAGGGTACCATGCCAATACTCTCGTGGAAACTGTTGTTATAGGCGAATTCGCCCAATGAGAGATGAAAATCTCATTCTTTCTCAAAGCTCAAAACACTAGCCCATAGCATATCCTCCAATGTTTGAATTGTTTGTTTTGACTGCCCATTTGTTTGCGGGTGATACGCCATGCTGAAACTCAACTTAATTCCCATGGCTTCTTGAAATGCTTTCCAAAATGACGATACAAAACGGCTATCCCAATTGGAGACAATCAACACTGGCGTACCGTGCAGCCTGACAATCTCATCGATGAACTTCTTAGCCATTTCCAAAATTGTCATGCCTTTCTTGAAAGGGATGAAATGGGTTGACTTTCTCAATCTATCCACGATCACCCAAATGGCATTATGCTTGTTACTCATCAAGGGTAAGCTCGAAACAAAATCCATCGTAATGTGCTCCCATTTCCACTTAGGGAATGCAAAAGATGCAATGAACCTGGAAGTCTCTGATGATCCGTTTTCAATTTTTGATAGGTCAGGCATCTAGCGACGAACCCTGCGATTTCTCTCATCATGTTATTCCACCAAAACCGGTCCTTTAAGGCTCGGTACATCTTCGTACTCCCGGGGTGCATCGTATAGTGTGTATAATGTGCTTCAGTCATTAAGCTCTCCTTCAAGGCATCAATAGCTGGTACGCATAGTCTATTCCGAAAATATAATACTCCATCCTTCAGTCGAAAGTCCGGTCACTCTCCAATATTGTCTTGAATTCGCTTTAATGTCGAATCTTCAAGTTGCCGGCCCTTTATTTGCTGAATCACCTCAGGCTGGAAAATCATAGTACTTGCTAGCATCATATAATTATCCACTAATCTCCTTTCAACAGGCTAATCGTGTATCACTAGATGGAAATTGTCTAACACATTTAAAGTCTCTGACTTCCTACTAAGTGTATCTACCACCACATTGCCTTTCCCCGGATGGTACTTGATAGGAAAATTATAATCCTTAATGAATTCAAGCCATCTGCATTGCCTCATGTTCAACTCATGCTGCGTGAACAAGTATTGCAAACTATGATGATCTGAAAGTACCTCAAATTTCATGCCATACAGGTAATGTCTCCAAATCTTCAAAGCAAATATGATAGCTGCCAGTTCCAAGTCATGTGTGGCATAGTTTTTCTCATGCTCTCGTAGTTGTCTCGATCCGTAAGTAATCACCTTACCATGCTACACCAATACACACCCCAATTCAACTCTTGAAGCATCAGAATAGATCATGAACCCTTCACTTCTATCAGGCAGAGTCAGTACCGGTGCAATCGTGAGCTTTTCCTTTAGCGCTCGAAAACTGGTTTCACATTCCTCAGTCCAACTAAAAGGAACATTCTTCCGAGCTAGCTTGGTCAACGGAGCAGATATCTTAGCGAAGTCCTGAACAAATCGTCGATAATATCCCACAAGTCTAAGAAAACTCCTAATCTCTGTTACCGTTTTCAGGCTGGGCCAATTCATAACTGCCTCAACTTTCGCTGGATCAACTGCCAATCTTTCTCGTGAAATGATATGACCAAGAAATGCCACCTGCTTTAACCAAAAATCACATTTCGACAACTTGGCATATAATCGATGTTCTCTCAATAATTGCAAGGCTTTTCTCAAGTGACCTGTATGCTCCTCCGCTGTCTTAGAGTAAACTAGGATGTCATCAATGAAAACAACAACAAATTATTCCAAGAAAAGAGCAAAAATTCTATTCATCAAAACTATAAAAAGCAGCAGGTGCATTAGTTAATCTAAAAGGTATTACGAGGAATTCATAATGACCATACCTCGTTCTGAAGGCAGTTTTGGAAATGTCATCTCCTTTCACCCTTTATTGGTGATACTCAGACCTCAAATCAATTTTAGAAAAATATGTTGCACCTTAAAGTTGATCAAATAATTCATCAATACGCGATAGGAGATATTTATTCTTTATAGTTACCTTATTCAGCTGTCGGTAATCAATACACATCTGAAATGTGCCATCTTTCTTCTTAACAAACAATACCAGAGCTCCCCACGGTGACAAACTTGGGCGTATGAAACCCTTATCCAAGAAATCTTGTAATTGCTTCTTCAATTCCAATAATTCGGCGGGGGCCATACGATATGGGGCTTTATTAATCGGTGATGTACCTGGCACAAGATCAATGGAGAATTCCACTTCTTTAATAGGAGGTAACTCGAGCACGTCCTCTGGAAACACATCTAGAAAATCACGTACTACCGGAATCTCTCCCAGTTGCTTTGAACCCTTCTTTTCCGAAACAAAGGCAATAAAGCCTTCACACCTCTTGCGTATCAATCGATCCGCCTTGCATACGAAGATAACACGCCTAAGGCATTTCTTCTGACTGCCCTCGAAACGAAACTCATTCTCGAGATCAAAATAGATCATCCTACTATAACAGTTCACATAGGCATGATACCTCGCTAGCCAATCCATGCCTAGGATCACGTCAAAGTCCAACATCGACAACAAGATTAGGTCAACTGGGAGTTGACGCCTTTCGATCTGCACATCACATTGGGGGTAGTATACACTATACTCCACTCATTTACCAACAGGAGTGGACACCACCAACAGATGCGATAGCGGCTTAGGCGGCTGCCGTAACTGCTCAGCAAAATGAGGTGCTATGTACGAGCGCGTAGACCCTGAATCAAACAATGCGAGAGCTTCCGCCTAGGAAATCAGAATAGTACCTTCCACCACATTCGCATCCTCTGCGCTTTCGTGAGTGGCAGCATAGGCACGTGTGGTCTAGCTTTGCGGCTGTTGACCCATAAAATTTTGCAAATAATGCAGCGAAGGCATTACAAGCTTTGGATTATAAAGTTCCAAACTTTTCAAAGCACTTGGACCTCATCTCAGCTCAAATCAGTTTCAGAAACTCTTTGCCAGCTCTTTGGGAATCATTGCGGGACCTAGCACTTCCACATGTTGAAGCAAGCTTCTATTCAATGAAATACTTTCAAGTACATTTAAAGACTAGTCCTCAAGGATTCAGAGCAGTTGGACATCATTTGGATCCAAACTTGGTCCAGATGATCATATACTATGCTTTGTGTGTCTCTGTGCAGAGTGACATCCCATAAAGATCAAATTAGCTGAAACTTTCAAAGGAAGCTCAAATGATGCTTAAGACAGGCCCTACAAAATTTTGGGTTGAACAGACATCATCGAACCCAAAAGTCACAAGCATGTCAACTTGGGTTCAGTCCCCCCAAGCCATGGGGTCATTGACCAAAGTCCTATTTCCTGATATCCAAAATTGATGAAATTTGGGTAAATACTTCAAGATATCCCTGATGTCAGTTCCTCCAAGTTTCGAACCAAACCGAAGTCATTTCGGCCTCAAATAGCTGAGACAAGGGCCCACTTTCATAAAAAGTCAACTAGAGAGTTGACCAACTTCTGAAAGTCAAAATAGGTTGAAACTTCTATGACATGCTCAAAATAGTGTCAAGAAGCAACCCTCCAAGTTTCGTGGCGATCAGACATCGTTCGAGCCCTAAACTGGCGAAAACGGGTAACATATACAAAAGTCCGAAAACAGGCCTTGTCTGTGACCACGGCCCAATCATCAAGGGAGTTGACAAACTTTAGGTGATCAACACAACCTAAAACTTCTATGACATACTCAAAATAGTGTCAAGAGGCATCCCTGCAAGTTTCGTCAAGATTGGACTTCGTTCGGACCCCAAACAGGTGAAAATGGGTCACAAATGCAAAAGTCCAAAAATGGGCCTTGTCCGTGACCGCGGCCTGTTCATCAAGGGAGTTGACCAACTTCAGATGATCAAAATGAGTTGAAACTTCTATGACACACTCAAAATAGTGTCAAGAAGTATCCTTCCTAGTTTCGTCAAGATTGGACTTCGTTCGGACCCCAAACAGGTGAAAATGGCTTACAAATGCAAAAGTCCAAAAATGGGCCATGTCCGTGACCACGACCTGTTCATCAAGGGAGTTGACCAACTTCAGGTGGTCAAAACGAGCTGAAACTTCAATGACACACTCAAAATAGTGTCAAGAAGTATCCTTCCAAGTTTCGTCAAGATTGGACTTCGTTCGGACCCAAACAGGTGAAAATGGTTTACAAATGCAAAAACCCGAAATTGGGCCTTGTCCGTGACCACGGCTGCTGTCACGGACCTCCAAAGGGCACTTCCTGTAGTTTTGGACGGTTCTTCTCCACTTCCCTGCAAAGTGTAACCTCCCATAACCTCCCTTAACTCCCTGGAACTACCAGAAACTGCTGCAGAGTCTATAAAAGGCTAAGATTTGAAAAGAAAAGGGGGGACACAAAAGAACACATAGAGAGAGAAAAAGATAGAATTGAACGAAATCAGAGGCATTCAAGCAAGAAAAGCAGCATCCCATGACCATTCCCTTCCTTATTAAGTCACCAAGGTGAGCAAAAAGGTTCAGAGGAAGAGGAGAAGGGTGGGGTAATTACAGAACGCACTATGTACGTGCGGTAATGGCTATTCGAAGGATGACGTTGTCATCTTTGTTTTTCTCACTCGGGGGGATTTCTTGGCCATTACAGAGGTTGTCAACGAGCCCGTTTGGGCCTCATTTTATTCCTTGAAAATTATAGGTTCAAAATGACACAACTTTGGCTTCCTGTGATGCCCTCTTCGAACTTGAACAAAAGACAGTCCGTAAACAAAAATGATGAATTACAAAGTTTTCAATCAATTCTGTAGTCGAATTCGATCTTCTCAATGGTGTCACGGCCCGAGCCCAGAATTCGGGGGTTAGCGAAAAGCTAAACCGGTGACACACGTACTCCCGTGCACGTGCACCCAAACCCAGTCCAGATGCACGCACACAAGGGATCTAACACGTGCGAACTAAGCGTACGCGGAAGCTGTACATACCAAAGCAAGCAACAAAGGAAAAAAATAAAATAAAATAGCGGAAGCCAAAGTAAATACGAAACGGAAAAGACAAAGACAAATACACTGAGATAAAACCGAATACACACCAAAATCAATATACACAAAATATACAGAATACAAGTCCAAAGTCCAAAGTCCAAATACAAGCTCTCAAAACCCAAAATGCAAAATAAAAGCCACTGGTATGCATGCACGCACTTGGCAGAAGTGATCAGGCCCACTCTGCCAGACCGGAGGGTGCCTCTACACTCGCCCCTGCAGCCTCCTCGACCGCCGGGGAGCTGGGCAAGGTATCTGTGCCTGCAACACCACAGACAACACGAATGAATACAACGATCCAGCAATTATAAGTAACAGGAAAGAAACACGCATAGTATCAAAGCGAATGAAATAGGGACAGAAGATTAAATACAGAGTCCATCTTAGTATGCTAAGCAAATCGTGCATAGGAGTAAAACATGATAATGGAATCAAAACATAGAATACTGAACTAGTTGGCTACTACGTTAACCATGTTCTCTCCAAAAGAGAGCAGAGCAGAGCAGAGCAGAGAATACCGCTGTCCAGGCCAAAGGTACAAGCGGGTCTCGGTTTCCTGGGTTCCGGGGTCCCAAGACAAAGCAACACTGCAGTTAAAACAGAGATACAGAGATCTACGCCAGAGGTAACCCCGTCGGGTATCCTAGGGCTGAGGCTGAGTAGAGCCAGACTAATACCAATCAAATCAAAGCTAAAGAAAGGGAGATTATCCGCTTTGGACTCACCGATGACAAGGACCGGATCTTATCCTCACGTATTAACCTCTGGGCAGAGCCATCAGGGAATACCCAAAAATCAGAGATATACAAAGCCAGAGAATATACAAAGCATAGCATAGATCAAAACATAGTACAGAGCGAAGAATAATACAGATATACAGAACGAAAGCAAAATGACTGAGGAATGCATAACATAGATTAACAGAACAGAGGGCAAAACCATAAACAATATGAAATGCATCTTAGATTAATACGGAATCAAGGTTCATTACAAGCCAAGTCTAATCTAGTTGCATCACTATCACTAACCGTGCATGTTGATGTAGTTTTAAGTTATTCGATGCACCGTTGCCATCCTAGTGTTGCAATATAATCCTCATGTGCACCGAAGTCCCTTAAACCAACACCCATGGGGAGGTGCTTAACAATGAGCAACACTCACATGAATAAGTCACAGCCTAACAGACTATTCATGCGCTCCAAAGAATCCATTTGGGCTGGTTTACGGGTATGGTTAACCTGTATTTGAGCCCTACAAGGTCACACCATTAGCCTAAGTTTAACTGATATTTTACAGGTCTTACGGTTTAGCCATGGGTGACCTACGGCTTAGCCGTGGCATCCTACGGCGTAGCCGCAATATGCACTACGGCTTAGCCGTGGTTCCCTTCAGAACACGGCTAAACTGTCAGCTTTTCCACCTCTGATCTGATACATCTCACGGCTGAGCTACGGTGGAGTCCACGGCTTAGCCGTAAACCATCACGGCTTAGCCGTAGCCTCACCGTAAGAACACTGATATCAGAAAAGTTTCGACTGATCAGAGATTAAATCCACGGCTTAGATACGGTTTGGTTCACGGTTAGCTTACGGCTCAGCCGTAGGACAAATTACGGCTTAGCCGTAGCCTAGCCGTAGAACAAACTCGAATTTGTCACTCTCTGGAATCTAAGCCGTACAGGGTTACGGCTTAGCCGTACAATGCAGAACACGAATTCGGGAAGATTACAGAAACGAAATTTTGATACAGAAACTGAATAAAACAAGCTCAACTGATTCTCATAGCTTAGAAAATGGCTGTAAAACATGCTAAACAAAGAATAAGAGTGAATCAAAGCCATCAAACAAACACCCATATGTGTTATCAAAGCCTGTACTTATACTTGCCTCAAATCTGACAAAATCCTCTGAAATCAAGCTCCAAGCAACTAAAATCAAAACAAATCAAAGCAATCACACATGCATGAGATGAAGACAAAGCAACAGAGAATGGGAGAAGCAATTGGAGAAGAAGAAGAAGAAAGAATTGGAAAGAACCCACTTACCAAATCACAAAACATAACCAGAGAGAAGAGAAGAACCCAAATCCACGAAAGGACCCAATCTACAATCGATCAAGAGAAGTGAAGAGAAGAGAGGGAGAGAACGTGGGGGTGAGCTCTGGAGATTTCTCTACATGCACGATGAGGAATGAAATGAGTAGGAGAGAGAGCCACCTGGAGGATGACTCAATATATAGGTTTTGAATGTTTAGGTCAAAGTCCGGTAAGTTTATACTAATTACAGTTCAAGTCACACGAAGGTCTAACTTCTCCAATTGACTCCAAACGGATCTGACACAGTTACGGAAATTGTCGAGCTCAACGAAATACATATGCTGACACCAAGATGATGCAAAGATGATATGAGCAAAGCAAAAGCAAAATTACGAAAAAAGGCTTAGAACTACCTATTCCAGGTCAAAGGTTGCTCAACTACCTATCCAAGACCCAAAACAAGTCCAAAAGAAATAAACAAAAACAAAACACACACTAATGAGCCACTAATCCGGCTCAAAGGGGATCGGAGTGTTACATCCTCCCCCACTAGGAATCATTCCGTCCTCGGAATGACTACCTACCTGCGCAAAGAGCTGGGGGTACTGGCGCGCTAGCTGCTCCTCTAGCTCCCAAGTAGCCTCATCCGGACCGTGATGCTCCCACAACACTTTAACCCATCTGATAGTCCTGGTACGGAGAATCTGCTCTCGTGTCCCAACGATGCGAAGCGGACGCTCAACGTAAGTCGCATTAGGCTGAATCTGGATATCATCGTAGCGAATCACATGGCTCGGATCTGGCACATACTTACGGAGCATCGACACATGGAACACATCGTGAACACCGGAGAACTCAACTGGAAGTGTCAACCGATAGGCTAAATCTCCAACTCGGCTCTTGACTTCGAACGGTCCTACATATCTCGGAGCTAACTTCCCCTTCTGACCAAATCGAACTGTGCCCTTCATCGGAGAAACTTTAAGGAATACCCAGTCTCCGACTTGGAATGCCAAAGGTCTCCTCCGAGTATCAGCATAGCTCTTCTGCCTGGACCGAGCAATCTTCAGATTCTCTATCACTTTCTGCACTTTCTCTGTCGTCTCAGCAATGATCGTCGGACCATGGAAACTTCTAGTTCCAACTTCTTCCCAGCACACTGGGGTCCTGCACTTGCGTCCGTATAGAGCCTCATAAGGTGCCATACCAATACTCTCATGGAAGCTGTTGTTGTAAGCAAACTCACACAAGGCCAGATGTGTATCCCATTCCTTCTCAAAGTTCAGCACACTAGCTCTGAGCATATCCTCCAACGTCTGAATGGTACGCTCCGACTGTCCATCGGTCTGGGGGTGGTATGCCGTACTAAAACTCAACTTCGTGCCCATAGCTTCCTGAAATGCTCTCCAGAATGAAGATACAAAACGACTGTCTCGATCTGACACAATCGATACTGGGGTGCCATGCAATCTGACTATCTCGTCAACAAACTTCCTGGCCATCTCCGTGAATGTCATCCCTTTCTTGAACGGAAGGAAATGCGCTGACTTGGTCAATCTGTCCACTATGACCCAGATCGCATTATTCTTTCTACTGGTCGGCGGAAAACCGGAAACAAAATCCATAGTAATGTGCTCCCACTTCCACTGCGGAATGTGCAATGGATGCAATGATCCTGGAGGTCGCTGATGATCAGCTTTTACCCTCTGACAGGTCAAACATCGAGCTACGAACCCTGCGATCTCCCGCTTCATATTGTTCCACCAAAATCTATCTTTCAAGTTCCGGTACATCTTCGTACTCCCGGGATGCATCGCATATCGGGCATCGTGCGCATCTGTCATCAATTTCTCTTTCAGCTCGTCCACAGCGGGAACACACAGTCTATTCCGAAAGTATAAAACTCCATCTACTAGGCTAAAATCCGGTCGATCTGAAATCCGATCTCTGAACTTCACCAGGAGGGGGTCCTCAAACTGGCGATCCTTGATCTGCTGAATCACCTCAGGCTGAAACACGACGGTAGTAGCTAATGTCATCGAGTCTCCTACCATCTGAACCTCTACAGGCTGATCATGCACAAGCATATAGAATCCTGCTAGCACCTGAAGACTGTCTGTCCTCCTGCTGAGTGCATCTGCAACTACATTGCCCTTGCCTGGGTGGTACTTGATCGGAAAGTCATAGTCTTTGATGAACTCCAACCACCTTCGCTGCCTCATATTCAAGTCATGCTGATCAAACAAGTATTGCAGACTGTGATGATCGGAATGGACCTCAAACTTCACACCGTACAGGTAATGTCGCCACAACTTCAAGGCAAATACAATGGCTGCTAACTCCAAGTCATGTGTGGCATAGTTCTTCTCATGTTCTTTCAACTGTCTGGATCCATAGGCAATCACCTTCTGATTCTGCATCAGTACACAGCCTAGTCCAACTCTAGAGGCATCTGAGTAAATCATGAATCCCTCACTACCATTCGGGAGAGTCAACACTGGCGCCGTAGTGAGCTTTTCCTTCAGCAACTGAAAACTACGCTCACATTTCTCTGTCCACTCATACGGGACCTTCTTCCGAGTCAACTGAGTCAGCGGAGCTGAAATCTTCGAGAAATCCTGCACAAACCTGCGGTAATATCCCGCCAAACCCAGAAAACTCCGAATCTCTGTCACTGATCTAGGACGGGGCCAATGGACTACTGCCTCAATCTTAGCCGGATCCACCATCAATCCATCTCTAGAAATCCTATGACCCAGAAATGCAACTTGCTCTAACCAGAAATCACACTTAGCCAACTTTGCATACAACTTGTGATCTCGAAGCAGCTGCAATGCCTTCCTCAGATGGTCTGTATGTTCCTCAGCAGTCTTCGAATAGACCAATATGTCATCTATAAAAACCACAACGAACTGGTCCAAGAAGGAAGTAAACACCCTGTTCATCAACGCCATAAAAGCTGCGGGTGCGTTCGTCAAACCAAACGGCATGACAAGGAACTCGTAGTGTCCATACCGAGTCCTGAAAGCTGTCTTAGGAACATCTTCATCCTTCACCCTGAGCTGGTGATATCCTGACCTCAAGTCAATCTTAGAGAAGTGAGCTGCACCCTGAAGCTGATCGAACAACTCATCAATCCTAGGCAATGGATACTTGTTCTTGATAGTCACTTTGTTCAACTGCCTATAATCAATGCACATCCGGAAACTGCCATCCTTCTTCTTGACGAACAAAACAGGTGCTCCCCAAGGTGAAACACTGGGGCGTATGAACCCTTTATCCAACAGATCCTGCAACTGTTTCTTCAATTCCAACAACTCTGCAGGTGCCATACGATATGGAGCTCTACTGATAGGTGCTGTACCTGGTACCACGTCAATAGCAAATTCTACCTCCCGAACTGGTGGCAACTCTGGCACATCCTCCGGAAAGACATCCGGAAACTCGCTGACTACTGGAATCTCACTGAGCTGTCGCCGATCTTTCTTTTCTGAAATGAATGCAAGAAATCCCTCACATCCCCTACGAAGCATCCTGTCTGCCTTACAAGCAGAGATCACACGTCTTGGGCACTTCATCTGGCTGCCCTCAAATCGGAATCCGCTGCCCAAATCAAAGTAGATAGCCTTGCTGTAGCAATTGATACACGCATGATATCTTGCAAGCCAGTCCATACCAAGGATCACATCAAAATCCAGTGTCGTGAGCAACACGAGGTCTACTGGGAGCTGATGACCAGCTATCCGCACATCACACTGAGGGTAGAAAACACTGCACTCCACCCGTTTACCAACCGGAGTGGATACCAACAACAAGTAGGGAAGTGGTGTAGGTCGCTGTCGAAGCTGCACAGCAAAATGGGGTGCTACGTACGAACGCGTAGACCCTGAGTCAAATAAAGCTAAAGCTTCTGCATCAGAAATTAAAATTTTACCTTCCACTACCGTGGCCTCCTCCGCGCCCTCATGCGTAGCAGCATATGCTCGGGCTGTCTGGCGGTTCTGCGTCTGGCCTGGGCGAGCTGGTTGGGATCTGCCCTGTGCTGTAGGTCCTGTCTGTCTCGTCTGTGGAGAGGACTGAAACTTCGGGCATTGGGCCCGCCTGTGGTCCGTAGAGCCACACCCGAAACAAGCCCCACTCTTCCTCCAACATCTATCGGTGGGGTGATCCTTCCCACAGTGACCGCAAACTATCTGAGAACTGCTCGAACTGCCCTGCTTACCCTTGAACTTCTTCTGGAACTGACTTCTACCACCGAAACCTGCTGCCCTCTTAGCCTCTGTTCGCTCCTCCTCAAAGATGGCCTCTGCATCATAAGCCCTGTCAATAGCGTCATCCAAGGTAGCCGGCCACATACAAGCAACCACGTGGCGTTTGTGTCTCGGATTTAGGCCGTTGACGAAGCGAGTCACCTTCTTATGCTCCGTGTTCACCATATCCTCTGCGAAGTGGGACAACTCTGTAAACTTGTGTACATAATCTGCAACTGGCATCTGTCTCTGCTGAAGGTTGAAGAATTCCACTTCCTTGGCTCGCTGAATATGGAGAGGCATGAACTTACGACGGAATTGCTGCTTGAAGGTCTCCCAAACTGTGGCACTGGGCATAGTCTGAAACGAAGTCTTAACACTCCTCCACCATGTCTTAGCTACACTCCGAAACATAGAGGCTGTGAGAACTACCTTCTGCTTGTTACTGCACACAATCGTATCAAATAGCTCTTCAGTCTGCTCCAACCATTGCTCCGCCTGCAATGCATCCTCTATCCCATGAAACTCGGTCGCCCCTCGCTTACGGAACTTGTCGAAAAGAGCATTAGGGTCTGATTCCTTAGGCTGGAAAATCACCTGCTGATCTATACGGGGTGATGCTACTGCGGCAGCCTGACTCTGCCTATCTACCCTGGATGCCATCTGTGCCTGTAATGACTGCATAGACTGCATCATCATCATCATCCGCTCCTCACTACTGATGTGTGGGGGTACCGATCCACTATCACCATTGTGGCCCTGTTGATTCTCATCCCTAGATCCTGATCCTGATGCCATCCTGCAAAAGGAAAAGAAACACAACACACAAATATAAAATGCCCTGAGTTAGTCCGATCCCAAATCAACCTATGAGACTTCGAGTCAAATAGTTGATAGCGTTGTCTCACCACGATCTTAGATGCCTACATGCTTATAACTAGCATGCTCTGATACCATACAATACGTATGTCACGGCCCGAGCCCAGAATTCGGGGGTTAGCGAAAAGCTAAACCGGTGACACACGTACTCCCGTGCACGTGCACCCAAACCCAGTCCAGATGCACGCACACAAGGGATCTAACACGTGCGAACTAAGCGTACGCGGAAGCTGTACATACCAAAGCAAGCAACAAAGGAAAAAAATAAAATAAAATAGCGGAAGCCAAAGTAAATACGAAACGGAAAAGACAAAGACAAATACACTGAGATAAAACCGAATACACACCAAAATCAATATACACAAAATATACAGAATACAAGTCCAAAGTCCAAAGTCCAAATACAAGCTCTCAAAACCCAAAATGCAAAATAAAAGCCACTGGTATGCATGCACGCACTTGGCAGAAGTGATCAGGCCCACTCTGCCAGACCGGAGGGTGCCTCTACACTCGCCCCTGCAGCCTCCTCGACCGCCGGGGAGCTGGGCAAGGTATCTGTGCCTGCAACACCACAGACAACACGAATGAATACAACGATCCAGCAATTATAAGTAACAGGAAAGAAACACGCATAGTATCAAAGCGAATGAAATAGGGACAGAAGATTAAATACAGAGTCCATCTTAGTATGCTAAGCAAATCGTGCATAGGAGTAAAACATGATAATGGAATCAAAACATAGAATACTGAACTAGTTGGCTACTACGTTAACCATGTTCTCTCCAAAAGAGAGCAGAGCAGAGCAGAGCAGAGAATACCGCTGTCCAGGCCAAAGGTACAAGCGGGTCTCGGTTTCCTGGGTTCCGGGGTCCCCAGGACAAAGCAACACTGCAGTTAAAACAGAGATACAGAGATCTACGCCAGAGGTAACCCCGTCGGGTATCCTAGGGCTGAGGCTGAGTAGAGCCAGACTAATACCAATCAAATCAAAGCTAAAGAAAGGGAGATTATCCGCTTTGGACTCACCGATGACAAGGACCGGATCTTATCCTCACGTATTAACCTCTGGGCAGAGCCATCAGGGAATACCCAAAAATCAGAGATATACAAAGCCAGAGAATATACAAAGCATAGCATAGATCAAAACATAGTACAGAGCGAAGAATAATACAGATATACAGAACGAAAGCAAAATGACTGAGGAATGCATAACATAGATTAACAGAACAGAGGGCAAAACCATAAACAATATGAAATGCATCTTAGATTAATACGGAATCAAGGTTCATTACAAGCCAAGTCTAATCTAGTTGCATCACTATCACTAACCGTGCATGTTGATGTAGTTTTAAGTTATTCGATGCACCGTTGCCATCCTAGTGTTGCAATATAATCCTCATGTGCACCGAAGTCCCTTAAACCAACACCCATGGGGAGGTGCTTAACAATGAGCAACACTCACATGAATAAGTCACAGCCTAACAGACTATTCATGCGCTCCAAAGAATCCATTTGGGCTGGTTTACGGGTATGGTTAACCTGTATTTGAGCCCTACAAGGTCACACCATTAGCCTAAGTTTAACTGATATTTTACAGGTCTTACGGTTTAGCCATGGGTGACCTACGGCTTAGCCGTGGCATCCTACGGCGTAGCCGCAATATGCACTACGGCTTAGCCGTGGTTCCCTTCAGAACACGGCTAAACTGTCAGCTTTTCCACCTCTGATCTGATACATCTCACGGCTGAGCTACGGTGGAGTCCACGGCTTAGCCGTAAACCATCACGGCTTAGCCGTAGCCTCACCGTAAGAACACTGATATCAGAAAAGTTTCGACTGATCAGAGATTAAATCCACGGCTTAGATACGGTTTGGTTCACGGTTAGCTTACGGCTCAGCCGTAGGACAAATTACGGCTTAGCCGTAGCCTAGCCGTAGAACAAACTCGAATTTGTCACTCTCTGGAATCTAAGCCGTACAGGGTTACGGCTTAGCCGTACAATGCAGAACACGAATTCGGGAAGATTACAGAAACGAAATTTTGATACAGAAACTGAATAAAACAAGCTCAACTGATTCTCATAGCTTAGAAAATGGCTGTAAAACATGCTAAACAAAGAATAAGAGTGAATCAAAGCCATCAAACAAACACCCATATGTGTTATCAAAGCCTGTACTTATACTTGCCTCAAATCTGACAAAATCCTCTGAAATCAAGCTCCAAGCAACTAAAATCAAAACAAATCAAAGCAATCACACATGCATGAGATGAAGACAAAGCAACAGAGAATGGGAGAAGCAATTGGAGAAGAAGAAGAAGAAAGAATTGGAAAGAACCCACTTACCAAATCACAAAACATAACCAGAGAGAAGAGAAGAACCCAAATCCACGAAAGGACCCAATCTACAATCGATCAAGAGAAGTGAAGAGAAGAGAGGGAGAGAACGTGGGGGTGAGCTCTGGAGATTTCTCTGCATGCACGATGAGGAATGAAATGAGTAGGAGAGAGAGCCACCTGGAGGATGACTCAATATATAGGTTTTGAATGTTTAGGTCAAAGTCCGGTAAGTTTATACTAATTACAGTTCAAGTCACACGAAGGTCTAACTTCTCCAATTGACTCCAAACGGATCTGACACAGTTACGGAAATTGTCGAGCTCAACGAAATACATATGCTGACACCAAGATGATGCAAAGATGATATGAGCAAAGCAAAAGCAAAATTACGAAAAAAGGCTTAGAACTACCTATTCCAGGTCAAAGGTTGCTCAACTACCTATCCAAGACCCAAAACAAGTCCAAAAGAAATAAACAAAAACAAAACACACACTAATGAGCCACTAATCCGGCTCAAAGGGGATCGGAGTGTTACAAATGGTCATCCAACACCCCAAGATGTCATGAAAGGGAGTTTCAACACTTGGAAAAGTTTGGAAGAAGAACCAGCACGAACAACACGAAAAACGGAGGCGAACAGTGGCTTCACAGTCACTGTCTGCCAGTGACCGGGACCCACGGTCACTGGCCTGGGGCAGTGATCGCGGGTCATTGTCACCCCCCATTTGTTCCTCTTTTTCGCATTTTTTCCTACTTCATGTATATTTTTTTGTAATTTCCAAATTGAGATCACATTTAAGACTTGAGGGAGGGGTTGTAAACTTTGTAAACTCATGTAAACAACCTGCATCCCGCGGTCAGGGCATTAGAACTCATGTAAACAAAAGGGAACTCAATGATGAACTGTAATTGATTCCCATTCTTCTTAACGCTTGAAGTGCGTGAATATTGGACATTGAATCCATTACACATTTTCATGCCATTTTTAAGCGTGACTAGAGTGGCTTCTAGCCTTGGCGAGGTTGCTGGTTTGCCTTGAGTTGTGGAAGCAGTAGGCCTGGATTGTTGGGGAAACTTGACTTCAGATATTAAGCCACCCTATGCTCCATAGATCCACAACCTAGACAGGCTCCTGTTTTCCTCTAGCATTGCTCTATCTAGTGTCCTCGGCCACAATGTTCGCATTTGACTCCAGTTGAACTGGGAGTTCCTTGTGTTCCTTTCAGCTTCTTTTGCATTGCCCTTTGGACCTAATTGATGCGTGTCTTTTCGAGTCCGCAGCTCGTTCTTCCTGAATATTGGCCTTTGCTGAATAGGCCCTGTTTACGGCATTATCAAAGGTAACCGGTCTCTGGAAAGCCGTCACATGGTTCTTGTATTTAGGATTCAGGCCGTTAATAAATCAATTGATCTTCTTCTCTTCTATATTCACCACATCCTCCGCAAAATGGGACAACTGCGTGAACCGATGGACATATTTAGCTACCGTCAACTGCTGCTACTGCAGGGACAAGAACTCAACCTCCTTTACTCTTTGCACATGGGCTGGAATAAACTTTCTTTTGAATTGTTTCTTGAAGGTCTCCCACACTGCCACATTGGGCATCTCCCTATAAGCGTCGCTCACGCTCTTCCACCAAGTCTTAGCCACATCCCAGAACATCGAGGTTATGGGCACGACCTTCTGTTTGTTGGTGCAGACCACTGTGTCAAAGAGATCCCCTGTATGTTCCAACCATTGCGGGCTTTCAACGCATCTTTATTTCCATAAAATTTAATAGCCCCGCGCTTCCGGAATTTATCGTAAAGAGCGTTAGGGTCGTTCTTTTTAGGTTGAAAGACCACCTATTGCTCTACATGTGGTGGAATTGACGCTTGATTTTTTCGGTCTACAAGGGAGACTACTTGTGCTTGCAGAGAATGGATTACTTGTAACATCGCGAGGAAACGATCATCCGAATTGGAAAGCTGTTGTGGAGCCGCTGAGCCACTCTCATTGTCTCCATGATTGTTATTGGTACCGGAATCGGATACCATGTCCTGCAAAACTCAAGAATTAATCTGTAAACACAAAACGTACCCCACTACATAACCCAAACAAATCAAATATTAGACTAGAAGGTCAAATATTTGAGTGCGTCACCTCACCACATTCCTATATGCCTACATGTTTAAAAACTAGGACAAGCAATGCTCTGATATCATACCATACGTATGTCACGACCCGAGTTTAGAAATTGAGGGTTAGTTAAAACATAACCAGTGATACACGTACTCCCGTACACACACGCCTAGATCTTGTCTAAGTGTACACACACAAGGGATATTCATACGTGCAAACAAGGTGTACGAGGAAGCTGTACATATCATTGCATGACAAGAGGATATGCAAATAGGATCTATAACTGCAAAAGATTACATTAACGACAGAATGTACAAAACAAAATAAGGAAGAGTTTTTTAGAAACAAAATACAAGGTGAAATCAAAAGCCCTGGTACAGAAGTTAATGTAGGCCCCACACACACAAAATGAGGAACTTATGCCATGCAAGACCGCTCTCCATGGGAGGGATCAAATCCACTCCTCTAGCCCTGACTGGGCCTCCTGGGTCTCTCCTGGAGTCTAATCCTGCAACACCAAGAACAACTAATGAGTACACCGACTCAGTAAAACATAAGCAGCGATAAGTTAACACATGCTGTGTCTAACAGAATAGTTAATAGATATTAATGCATAGAGTTCATGGTCGTATACTAGGCAAGTCGTGCAGATAAATAAGCATGCTATCAGAATCATAAAACATATATACTGGCTAGGTGGCTACTACATTTGCTATTTTCTCCCCATCGAGAGCAAGCAGGATGAGAACAGCATTGATCGGGCCAAGATATGAATGGGTCTCTGGTTCGTGGGGCCCGAAATCCCAGGACAACAGCACACTGCAGTGGCAACAAGCAGGCTATGCCAAAGTCAACCCCGTTGGGTATCTTGAGGCCGAGGCTGAGTAGAGCCAGACCATATTAGTCTTGTCGAATGATGCACGTGAATTTATGTCACAGTGAGGCAATCCAGTGCGTATATCATGTCATATCACAATCAGGTAATACACTGCGTGCATCACACTAAAGTTAACATCCAAAAGCAATTCATTCAATACCAATACAAGTCAAACAAAAATAAGAGTATAGAAGGCAATAATCGAAATCAATATGCAATGCAAGTCGAGTTATTACTGTGAATCACGGTTGTTTGCTAGCCAACCATAAGCTAGTTCTCAAGTGTTTCTAATCGTACATGATAATGTAATTTTAAGTTATTCGATACACAAATGTTTAGCTTTGAGTTTTTAAATATATCAAGAAACGTGTATCGAAGTCCCTTAAACCAACACCCATGGGGAGGTGCTTAACAACTGGACAACACACATGAATAAGTCACAGCCCTCGAGACCATTCATGTTATACAGGTAGTCCATTGGGCAGGTCAAAAGGTTTGGGAATTCCATGTGAAGGCCCTATAAGGTCTCATCATTATCCTATCTTTTCCTCCATTTTCTGTGGTCTCACGGCTTAGCCGTAGGGTAACTTATGGCTTAGCCGTACTATGTACTGCGGCTCAGCCGTGGTTCCCCTTACTGTTCATTTGCATTTGCGATTTAGCCGTATTTTGTTCTACGGCTCAGCCATGGCTGGGGCACGGCTTAGCCGTGGCTGAACTATGGATTGTCTTTTGAAATTTCCACTCTCTGGACATCCAGCTGTAACCTGAACTACGGCTGGGTCACGGCTGGCCTACGACTTAGCTGTAGTACATTCTACGGCTTAGCCATAACCTCACCGTAGAGTAAACTTCAGTTTTGTAGCTCTCTGGAACTTGAGCCGTAGGCCTCTACGGCTTAGCTGTAAGCTTCAAGTATCCAGATTCTGAACCTGTTATAGAACGACTGAATTTGGGCAATAATGAAAACAAGGATAACAACCATATAGAATCTTATCCAAGAGGGCTGTAAAACACCGAGTCATGAAAGAGATATGAGAGTAAAAGCAATCAAAGGTTACCAACAGGTGTTCATCCATATTGTGCTTATACTTGTCTCAATTGAGCTTTTACATGTTCCTTGTTGTCTTTCGGCTCAAATTCGCTGTCTACACGCTGTTCTAACACCCATGCATAAGAGAAAAAGGGAGAAGTGAGTGCATGCAGTGGAGAAGGAAAAGAATTCGAGTTGACCATGAACTCAACTCTTACCTCAACACGCACAAGGACATGTTGGATACAGTAAGTGCACAAGATCCCCTTTTCCTTGACTTGATTGTAGAGAAAAAGAAGAAAAAGAAAAGAAGAAACGAAGGATGGGAGAGAAAGAAGAAGAAAACGTTGAATAAGAAGAAGGTCGGTGCATGCACTTGGCTTATATAAGATAAGTATTAAGCAAATTTATAAGAAAGTCCACAAGTTCAAGATATTCACAATTCGAGTCAAATAACTATCCAACGGAAACAAACGAAGTAGTTTGCATGGAGGCCAGTTACGGAAGTTAACTAGCTCGACGAGATACACGAGTTAATACCAAGATGATGCATGACTGACAACATTGTGCAAAAACAAAAATTACGAAAAAGGGCTCATGTCTACCAAAATTAGGTCAAACTCAACCCAACTACCTATCCATGACCCGAAATAGAATTCTATTTCTGTCAAACTCAACCCAACTACCTATCCATGACCCGAAATAGAATTTTATTTCGGTCAAACTCAACCCGACTACCTATCCATGACCCGAAATAGAACTCCAAGGAATAAAACAACAAACATAATCTAATTCACTCAAAAATGACTCAAAACCACATTAATTAGTCGCTAAACCTGATTAAGCTGGGCCAAAGTGTTACAGGACTCTTGGAGGCAATTTTCTCAACTAAACCACCAAACTACCCCCTCAAAACCATTTATGAAACACAACCATCCTCCCACACCGCCTACTACCACATGCAAGATGCCACCCACCCCTTCCGCATCCTCCTTGGACTCTTAGGCCGCAACCAATGCTTCGCAGATCATTACCATTCCACCCTCCCCCCCTCCCCGCACCCCATTCCACCCACTCCATCAACAACCATGGCCAATGATAAGTCTTTAAAAATGCATATTTTAAGGCTATTTTTTAAAAGATTTATGGACTTATTAATAATTTAAAAGAGCATCGGTTGGTTTGAAATCATGTTTTTATACATTTTAGAGTCAATGTGGTGCTTTTATTCATATTTTTCTTAAAATTCATAGTTGTTGCATGCAATCATGAAACCTGCTATTTTTAAAATTGTATTTTTGAAAAGTTTTGAAAAGTTGGGTTTTCTTATGAAATAAATCAAATTTTCATCATCATTAGTTCATTTGCATAAGATCATGAAGAATGATGTGTACATTTTAGAGTCAATGTGGTGTTTTATGCATATTTTTCTTAAAATTCACAGTTGTTGCATGTAATCATGAAACCTGCTATTTTTAAAATTGTATTTTTGAAAAGTTTTGAAAAGTTGCATTTTCTTATGAAATAAATCAAATTTTCATCATCATTAGTTTATTTGCATAAAATCATGAAGAATGATGTGTATTTTCACCGTCATTTCATGAGAGATGGGCCCACTATCACGCATTTGTGACTTTTCTTCATCACTTTTGCTTGCAGGAAAATGTTGAAATAGGTCCCTTGAGAAAGAAATAGGGTAGAATAGCATTTTAGAAGAAAGAAAGAAAGAAAAAGTGAGAGTAAAGAATTTTGGAAAAAAATTGAAAAATGGCTTCATGGGACCCACATGTGTCAGACGGCCATGAGGAGGGGTCCACCTTGGATATCTCAAAAGATTTATGAAGTCAAGGAAAGAAGGACACCTAAGAAGATTTTTGTAAATAAAGCAAAACCATAAGAATGGAAAATTGTGCATGATGGCTGGTCGTCCATATCTAATGGGATTCATTATTGCATTTCTTTTCCAATTAATGACAAAGAATATTATTAAGAGATCTCTCAAAATTTAAAGTTAAAAGAAATTTTCAAAGAAAGGAAGGAATGAATGAATTGTGAAGGCATCAAAGAGGAGTTTCCAAGCAACTCAAAGACGTTGGAACTAGCCAACGTTGCTATTTGGATATCCATATATCCACATCATGTGGGCCCTATACAATTTCAAGTAGAGATTTTCTCTTTAACTTATTTTTCAAAGAAATTCAAATTCAAGAAGGTGGCATTATAAGAGAGTTGAATGGAGAAA
This sequence comes from Sextonia rubra, assembly GCA_037013555.1. NCBI lineage: Eukaryota > Viridiplantae > Streptophyta > Magnoliopsida > Laurales > Lauraceae > Sextonia > Sextonia rubra. Next base: position 77,423,399 of record JASUAD010000001.1, read on the forward strand.
CACAATGGAGATAACTCAAGTGGATTTTTTTTTTGGCGGGTGGGGGGATCTTAGCCCCTTCGTAGACATCACATGTCCAGCCCAATCAAGTGAGCCCCACTTCTCTCAAATCAAATCAATTTGAGGATTTCATCAAAACAAGCAAAAAAGGCAACGTGGGCATATACAAAATATCAATTGCCCACCTATGGGACATCCAAGGCATAGAAAAATTAGCCACCTCCCACCTTTAGATTTCCTACACTTCATTTCTCCCTCTGCTGTCTCTTTATCTTATATTATCAAGGAAGCTTAGCCCTAAAGTCACGCTACACCCTTGTGTGCTTAACTAGAAGGAGGAATTATTTTTTATCCTAGTATGTGTAAAATCTTTGTTTTTAATTACTTTCTCACGTTATGTAAAAGAATTGCTATGCTAGTTGAATAATATTATTCTCATCATTTTCCTTCTTGTTCTTGTGGTTATCTTGTTGCTTGATTTTTGTTTTTACACTTGGATTGATGACCCAATACCTTAAGAGCATACTTGAAGTGATTTAGAGCCCGGTTGAGAAGGGATTTTGAGAGCATATGCATACTACTAGAACTACATTTAATTTCTGCTCCACTACATTTAATTTCTGCACTGTTTCTCTTAAATTTCTGTTCTACCACTTTTAATTTCTTGTTCACCACTTAATTTCTAGTCTACTAACTTTGATTTCCTACACTTTGATTTTCTATACTTTTGTTTTGTTTTCTGCACACTTTCAGTTTTTGTTTCAGCATATTTTTGTTTAGGACTGATTATTGCTGAAATTGCATTCAGTTTGATGCATGATTTCATTCATGTTTAGGGGGTGATGATCACGCAAAGTTCAGAAATCAGATTCTTAGTTTTGTAAGTAACATGATTTTAAATTGAAAACAGTCCACAAACAAGACCATATCTGAAATTGTTTTTGGTATAATTGCAATGTTAGATGTTACAAATTCTTAATTGTTCTAGGCTGAATGTCTGAATCACTTCTAGAACATGAAGTTTAGAAAAGAACATCTAATTAACACACTCTAGAATTGTGCAGAACACAACTTTAAAATAGGTCATATGTTGCACGAATTTCCTAATCAGATTTGTGCACTTTTTCACTTATTATGTGTTTGACTTTTGAAGAAATTTGAAAACTTGAAAAGTGGAACTAAAGCACACCTGAATTCAGTTCATCAATGCATTGAATTCATATTTAAATGAGATCACATAATGGCCGCACTATGATTGAAATTCAGTGGAATAGCTGTGGACTATTTGAAGCAGTTGAATAGTTAATTTTCCGTACTAAAACTGAAGAGAGCTTCAGTTCCAAAACTCAAGAAAACTAGTCTTCGAAAACTGATTTCTGATGTAGTGTTGGCAGCCACTTCATCCCATGCATCCTATCCTTGCACGCTCCACACTACCTTACATCTAGTTTCTTGTTTTACCTAACTCTTTTGTGTTTTACCCAACTCTTTTGTGTTGTTCTTTCATTATCATTCATGCATCTTAGGATATTAAATTTCAGCAATAAACAACAATTTACGGTACATGTTAGTTTTAGATTTTTGTCAGTGATTAGGTTTGCATATCATATATAATTATGCACTAGGTTGCATTGCACTTCATAGACATAGTCTGAGTTTAAAATTTCTGCATTACTCATAATTGTACATCATGCATTCGTTTACAAAGGTTATGTTTATATTTGAGTTTATTCTTAGAAATTCTTTCATGCATTTTTTATTAGGTTAAAATCATTCATATCTTAAGAAACTTGCATTGTTTGATTTTCCTTTTTTTTTTACATTGTTTAGTTTTAGAATTGTCTAACTTTGTTTTAGTTCTAATTTGTACTTAGTTTTTATGTTTATAAAGTTTCTAATTTTAGACATTGTCAGTTTTGGATGTTCTAATGTGTGTTTTATTTATCAACAATTTAGTTAGATCTTTTTAGATTTAGGTCTTTACAGTAAGAAGTGTTTCTTTTTATTTGGTTTGTAATTGAATTTATGTTTACAACGTAGGAATGGTTGTATTTGTTAGTTTTTAAATTAGGTTAGTTTTAGATTTTTATTTAGGGCAGGTTACAAGTTGGAAATACTTTAGACAAATTGCTCCTTGTGTGGATCGACCTGATCTCATCAGTTTTGATTACTATATCGCAATTCTGCACTTGAAACTCACGATCAATAAACCTGAACACGTTCTTCCACACTCAACCCTCACTTCAGATACCACTACAAGGTAGCCCATATCGAACTCACCCCTACATTCATTGCCGCCCCCCCCCCCCCCCCCCCCCCCCCCGGCCAATTCCTACTGCTCAACCAACCTTACCCTCCAATGAGCCAAATGTTTCAACTGCTAAACCAAAGGTTCTCAATGCTGTTCCAAACCAACACTCAACTGAATCAACCCAATCCTTAAGCCAACTAATCCAATCCATATCCTGCTCCGAGCTTGAACCCATTACTGAATGAACCTCCAATCCTACCTCACCAGAATGTGTACTTATTCAACCACTAGTATGGTTCCCTACATGGTGATGCCCAATCAGGGGTAGACTTTTCACCCATTAGACAATGCTCCTTTCTTCCTCCCTCCTGCTGGTACCAACCAACGTACCATCCTTGCTTCTGATCTTAGCTGTTTGGTTACCATCTCTGCTTAGCCAATTTTAGCAAGTATTAGGGGCACTCCAGAGCACCGCCTTCCTAAACCTTCAATCGCAGAATCATCAATCGCACCTAATTGCCAACCTTGAGCTGGAAAGTTCATCTTGTGGAAATGTTCCCACCGCATTTTTTCAAAACATTCGATTGGACGATTCGCTGAACCTCCAGGCATCACTAGAAGAAATTCTCGTCCCACACTTAGGGCTTTTGCAAGACATTGTCACTAGAGTACACCATGGAGTCAAGACTAAAGGAGCTCTACTTGGAAGAATGCTTTAACTGCGAGGAGCTTATCAACCTTAAACAAGGGACTCCACCATAACAATTTCGCTAGCAGGAACAAAAACAGTTCACACGGAGATCAGACACTACTTTTGTAACTGCTCGGAATTGTTTCATTTTTGGTTTTTGGTTAAAAAAGTTGCTACTATGCTACTATGAATAGTAATATGAGTATCAATTAGGGATATAACAGCTGAAACACGCCTTATAAAAAGGCCTTTTGTAATGTTTACTTTATAACTAATGAAATCCCCTGCTAGCCCAAAAAAAAAAAAATTCTTTAATCATATGGGGCCAACTTAGAATGCTATTGCTTACCTAGTGAGGACATCCAAAGACCTACTTACCTATTATTTGCATCCCCTGCATATAGGGCCCACTTAGATGCACTTTACAGGCCCACTTAGATGCACCTTACAGCCAAGAGATGAAGACTTAAAGTAAAATTTTAGATTTTTTTTGTTCAATGGATCATTTATTTTTAGAACATCAATAAAACAAAATGTAGGCTATATTTTTCCAGAGAAAATTCAATGAATCATATTTTTGAAAAGAAAAGAAAGGGATAGTCCATCTGATTTTATGTTCAAAATTCTAAGAGTTGACGATTTTAGATTGAGAGAATAGCCTTTGAAAGACTTTAATCTCCCATTAATTAATTCGCGTATGTTGCAAACATGCCCTTAATTTCTTTTATCATTGTTTCAAATAAGTTCTTTTATTATTCTACTTAAAAGGTTATAACAAGTTATGTTATAACTTATTTGTGTTTAGATTTAAAAAATACATTGGTATTGAGTGCATGTGCAAGACCTGAACCCTAATCTTTGGTTTAGTGCTAATTAAGTGTGTGATTAGTTTGATAAGTGGGATTAGATGTTAATCATCTTAGTTTGTGGCTCAGATAGGTTTTGTATAATTTTGGGGATTTTTGAGGGCCTTTGGACTTAGTTTGCCACTTAAAGGGTCACTCTCGTATTTTCGTGTGATATTAGGGGTTATCTGCAAATTACAACTTTGGTGCTTTATCCAAGTCCATTTGGAACCTCTAAATCCATCGTTTCGTCAAAATTGGATGACCGAAGTCAAAATTAATCACATTCATTGAAATCAGGTCAAAATTTCAACTTCTTTAAAATATATCAAAAATGGGTTCATTAGAAAGATAATTAAATTTCATGCACTTTTTTCTTTTACCGTAGCGAGCCATTTCGATCTTCAGATTTAGATATGTAGCTCATCCAGTTACTTAAATTATGGGCCCTTTCTTCTTCTACTTCCTCATTTCATTCCAGCACCAAGCAATATAACAAAATGCATTATTGGCTACGGCTTTGCCCACGCAAGCCCATTTTGTGTGGCAAAAAGTTATCTTTTGACTACAAAAATGAATCTACGTAGGCAAAAGCCACAATTATCTCCTATTTTTGGTGACGCAAGATATTGATGAGTCTTTAAAAATGCATATTTTTATATACATTTTGAACTATTTTAAGGACTTATTAACTTGAAAGAGCTTCATTTAGTGTGATATCATGGTTTCCAGCATTTTAAATTTATTGTAGTGCATTCTTACATAAATTGCTTAAAAATCACACTTTTTGCATAAATTCATGAAACTTGCTATTTTTGGAAAGTCTATTTTTGAAAAGTTTTGTAAAAATAATTTTTCTTCTGAAATAAATTAAATTTTCATCATCATTAGTTCATTCATATAAAATCATAAAGAATGATGTACATTTTTATTATCATTTCATGAGAAATGGGCCCACAGTTATGCATATCTGATCTTAGGGGTAAAATGGTCTTTTCACATAAATTTACATTTGTTTTGTAGGAAATTCATTATATGGGTCCCATTTGTAAAGAATTGAGGCAAGGAATTAATTTTTAAGAGAAAAGAGAGCAGAATTGAAAAGAAAAGGAAATTGGAAGAAAATTGTAAAAAGTCGGCTTCATGGTCCCACACACACATACACATGTATGGGGCACACTTGTAAAAAATCTAAAATGGGGTCCATTTATTTGTTGCACATTTTCAAGAGATTTGGAAGAGAATTTGAAGAATATCTCATCAAAGATGGACAAGGAAAGCCACATAGGAGTTCTTTTTGGAGAAAGGAGAAGATTTAATTGAAAAAAAAATAAAAAAATCCAAGCAAGCTATTCCACGTCCAAAAGAGGATTTTGGATCAGATTTTGGTTGAGAAAGTAAAGAACGAAATCAAGGGAGAAGTATCTAGAAGATCTCTTCAAGTTTGGAGCTAACAAGGAGAACTTTCCAAAAAAGGAAAGTTGACGATGCAAAGAGATAAAAGGGGAAGTTCTACACCTCATGTGGGCCAAGTTTGATTCTAAGAGAGGATTCTTATCCCTATTTCATCTCTCAAAAGATTTCAATGCAAGGTGGCATATACAAGAAAGGAAGGAAGCATCCAAGAGGAACTTTTAGAGAATACAAGCAAGGAAAGAAGAGAAAAATAAAAAGAAAAAAAAAATCCCGAAGGATATTGCACGTCCAAAGCATTGTTTGGAGCCCTTTTTCTTTCAATTTTTTTTATTATTTTTAAGATTTTAAAGTTTGAGAAGGAGTAGGACTTGAAAAAGTATAAATAGGGCACCCTTCTCCTATATTCTTTATGGAAGAATTACCCACCTCCTACCTCTAGATTTCTACACTCCATCTCTCCCTCTCTTGTCTCTACATCTTAAGTCATCAAGAAGGCTTAGCCCTAAAGCCACACCACCAACCTTGAAGATCAACTAGAAGGAGGAATTCTTTTCCATCGTAGTATGTATAATCTTTTGGTTTAATTTTTTCATCTAATGTAAAGGATTGTCATACTAGTTCAATAATATTCATCTTCTTATTCTTCTTATTCTTATGGTTGTATGATTGCTTAATTTCTGTTTTTTTCTTATTTGGATTGACGACCCAAATAGAGAGCATACTTTAAGAAATTATTAGGCCTAGACTAATGGAGAATTTTGAGTGAATATACCGCCTTTAACTTTAGTTGTTTACCGCTTTTGACTTCAGTTACACTGCCTTTGACTTCCTACAATTTTTATTTTCTTTCATTGCACTTTTAATTTTAAATTTCTACAATTTTATTTTACTGCACTTTTATTTTATTTTCTGCACTTTTGTTATTTTTCCTGTTATGTTTATGTTGATTTTAAGTTTTATTTTTACATAGTTTGATGGTTGGATTATAATTCATTGCATCTATTTTCATGTCATAAGATTTTGTGCAAATTTAAGTTGATGAAAATTAAGCCTTCAAATCTGAATCTAATGATTAAATTCGGACTCAATTTATAAGTAGCATAACTTAACACAGTTTCAGCAAACTGCAGAAACAGTTTTTGACAAAAAGTTCGAAGTGGGTAGACTAATCAAATCATAATATTTTTCTTTAAAACTTAGGAATATTAAAGTTTAGGATATGGTCTTTCATACCCTAGAATTTTAGATCAAAATAATTTTGGAAGGTTTGTGAACCAGAGGCTTAAACTTTGCCAATCAGTCAACCTGAATCAGAATTTTTGCACAGAATTTTACAAAGTTGTCATATTCATGCTTTCATAACTTTTTCGCTTTAGTTTTTTTTTACTTCCATTTTTTTGTTAGTTTCTTGCATCAGTAAAGCATAAATTCGAGCCATTAAATTTAGATTTAGGATGTATTAGAATAATTCAAATCATACATAAAATTTGCATCGACAAACTAGTTTTTCAGACTTAGAATTTTTCAGCATCTCATGGCATGCATTTCATTACTAATTTTACTAACTTTCTAATTTTAATTTTATTCCTAGTTTTATGTTTTTGATTGTTTTAGTTAATTTCCAAAAATAAAATATCTTTCTAAAATTTTTTAGTTGAAGATTTTAAATTGGAAAGTTTTTTTTTAGTTTTGGAAATTCTAACTTAGGAAAGTTTCTAACTTTTGTTTATTTTGTTTCTAACATTGTTTAGTTTAGTTAGTTTCTAATTTTAATTTTAGTTTTTATTTTTGGAAGTTTTAACTTGTGTTTTAGTTTTGCAGCAATTTTAGTTTTATTTTAGGAATTTTTAGATTTAGGTTTTTAGTTTTAGGAAAGTTTCTTTCATTGGTTTGTAACTAATTTAATTTTGGCAAGTAGGATGCTTATATTTGTTAGATTTTAAATTAGATTAGTTTTAGATTTTTATTTTAAGGCAAGTCAAGTTGAAAAAGGAACCTTAAAACACATTGCTCTCTGAGGATTGACCTGGTCTCATCAGTTTTGTTACTACGTCGCAGTTTTGCACTTGGAACTCACGATCAATATTTTCGTAGGCAAAAGTAGTCTGGATTCTCCCCAAACTAAGAGGCAAAGTTTTACCCACGAAGAAATATCATTTGGCGACGTGTCATTTTATAGGCAAAGTGAAAAACATTTGGCCACACATATATTTGCATAGGGAAAAACTAAGACTTTTGGTCACGCGTAGTCTTTTGTAGGCAATATCTTTTGGCAACACAATATTTTGTAGACAATGTAAAAAACCTTTAGCTACACATATATTTGCGTAGAGAAAGGTTAAGACTTTCGGCTACGCATCGTTTTCTATGGACAATATCCTTTGGCGACGCAATATTTTGCAGGCAAAGTGAAAAACCTTTAGCCACGCATATATTTCCATAGGGGAAAACCAAGACTTTTAGCTACGCATGGTGTTCCGTGGCCAATATCCTTTGGCGACACGGTATTTTGTAGGCAAAGTGAAAAACCTTTGGCCATGAACATATTTTCGTAGGGAAAGGTCAAAACTTTCGGCCACGCATGGTTTTCTGTGGCCAATATCCTTTAGCGATGCTGTATTTTGTAGGCAAAGTAAAAAACCTTTGACCACGATTATTTTTGCATAGGGAAAGGCCAAAACTTTTGACCACGCATTATTTTCTATGGGTGAATCCAAATATTTTCATTTCCATTCTTTTATTTTTTTAATTAAACTATTCCCATGCCCTCCTCTTCTTTTTGTTTTTTTTAAATACTATTGGGTTATGTAGATGTTTTTGCTAAAATAGTGCTTTTAAAATCAAAGCCTTGTTTTTTTTTTTTTTTGTGCTGTATTGTTTTATTTAAAAAGTCATTTATATGAGAGAAAGAACTTTGGTGTGAGGATATTTTGGTGCTATGCATTTGGATAGTGTAAACTTGATGGGCTCCTAAGTCCTAAATGAAAACTATTGGAGAAAACTGGACACTTGCACATCGCTTTAAATGCAAAGGCCCTATAAAGCAAAAGCCAATATACAAGGTGCAGATGTATAGCAAACCATGGCTAGGTCATGGATAGTTGTCCACCCTCACACTACATGAAAGTTGTCTTTTAGCGGCAACTATTTTAGCTACAGTGTACTTTTCGCAACTAAAAATACATATTTAGTAACAAAAATATGATGTTGCCGCTAAATGTAATATAGTGGCCATATTTAGTGACAATTCATATGTCGTAGTTACGATTTGCCACTAATTCCATGGCGGGAAATTTTGGCACCATGGGATTTTGGAGGGAGAGAGATATAGTGGTGATTTTTATTTTTTCGCCACTAATGCTTTATTGTTTAGTGGCAACTTTTTTGTGTCATCGCTAATAACTTTTATATCTTACATTTAGCTGCGGTTTATTTTTTTCCACTATATGTGTGCATTTTGTGGCAACTTTATATTGCCACTAAAGATATACCTTAGGAAAGTTGATTTTTAATGGCAATAGTTTTTGCTACAACTTAATTGTCATCACTAAAACTTTACCTTTAGTGGCGAAAGCTAAGGTTGATACTAAAGGCATCACAGTGGTCACATTTGGTGGCAACTTATATGTAGCAAGTAAATGTTACTTTTGAGGTAAAAAGATGTAGTCGCAATGTTCAGTTGTTTGCCACTAATTATCCAAGGTTTTGTGGCAATATTTAATTTTCGTTGCTACTTGCCTTAGGTATCTTACATTTAGCCACGGTAATTTTTTTGCCACTTTATTTGCCACATTTTGTGGCGACTTTTGTATTGTTGCTAAAGACTTACCAAAAAAGTTTGGCTTTTAGTGGTGATAGGTTTAGTCACAATTTCATTTTTGTCACTAAAATTCATGTTAAGTGAAAACGGAAATGATTCTAAAGGCATTATAGTGGCTATATTTAGTAGCAACTCATTTGGAAAGAAAGAGATTTAATCGCAATTTTTAACATTTTTTTTATCATTGATTGGTAGGGGTGCTCATGGATCGGGCTAGCTCTAGCCCAAACGGGGCTTAACACAACTTGAGTTGGGCCTAGGCCATTGGTTTAAGTTCTCAAGCTGGACTCGAGTGTTATATTTTGGCTAGATTTATAACTAGGCTAGGTTGAGAGCCCAATGTATGGCTTGACCAAATTAGAAAAAATTCAATAAAGAAGTTTAGAATTATAGATTTGAACCCAAGTACATTTACATGTATATACACCACTAAGCCAATTGATACACATTTGTAATTATGAAATCTTGCTCTCATTATTCGTTATATATTAAAATAGGTTTGGGCTCAGGCTTTCAATGTTCCAGACAGGTTGGGCTTGGGCCTGCTCCTTGTGGCCAGATTTGAGCCTAAGCCGAGCCTAGACTTGTAGTTTTGAAGTCGGGCCGGGCTTGGATATTCCTTAGCCTTGCCCAAGCTTGCCCCATGAACACTTATATTGATTATTAAGGTGTCCAACTTCTAGCTACAATTCTTTTATCGGGTATCATCAAATTCCACTTGAATGGAGTGGGTCCCATTAAACGATTAATCACATAATACTAGATCTACCTACAAAGCTTTTTAGCATACTCATTGAGTTTTAAAATCATATTGAAATTTGAACTTAGAAATAAAAAATTGATGAGTGAACTTGAGGGCTGGTGATGGGGAACTATGCATGTGATTAAAACATGTGTGAAGCTCTATGCGTATGGACGAAAATCGTGGAATCAATCGTACAATTTGATTTTTGGGTCCATCTTATAATTCATAATTCACCAATATATATAACTTATATCTAAAATTCAAACTACTAAAAATAATTACTATCTTTTTATTAGTTTTGTGAAAACTCTTACCCAATCAAAGCTGGAAACTATTAAAGGGGTACAAGTAAATCCAGATGTATAGATACTCCAATTGATTGGTTTTACCATCTAATTAATATAATTATAAAATTCTTGAGTTTTTTTTATATTTTCATTTACATGTTATATAAATGATTAATGTAACAATTAGCCCCACTTTAATTTGACTAAAATTTATTAAGGTCTCAGTCAAAATGGAATTGATTATTATTGTAGATTTTTCATAAGTAATTTGCACTAGAGTTTAGCTTTCTTTGATGTAGATTTTTTAAGTGCAGTTTTTTTTAATAATGGGTCTTTTTTAAGTGCATTTTTTTAAATAGTGGATCTATCACATGTTTTAGAAAACTATGTAGAATTTCATTAGTTTTATCATTAATGTATCAAGTGGTCCTTCCTTAAAGTTAAATCTGGCCAATTTCATGAAATATAATACATACCATCCGTTCTAATTAAATTTGATTTAAAATAAATGGGACACATGCCCACCTAATGGACCCCACAAATTCAAGTGATCAGATGTGCACATGCTTATGATTGTACGTGCATTTGAATTTTGAATTTAGGGCTTAATAAGATCAGGCCATGCGTCAGTTTCTTTTTAAGAAAGAGAGAAAACGAGGAAAAGGAGAGAAAACGAGGGAAAGGGAAGAAAACGAGGGAGGAAAGTATAGGAAGGAAGAAGGAAGAGCAGAGTAGCAGCGATTCAGGTTCATCTCATAGCTTTTGAATCTTTCTTCATCAAAACACATCACAGTGATTGTTGCGTGATTTATTCTGTTTGCGTCTGTTAAAACTGTATATGGATCTCTGCTTGTGTTCCGTCTATTAAAGTATATGGATTTGTTCTGCATTCATGGCAGCGTGATCACTAGATCTGGATCTGTGTTGCATCATTAAAATCTGTGTTTGCTCATGCTGTGTCTGTTTGTTCATCATTTAACGACGACGGTGGATCGTTATGTTCTGAATTGTTTGATTTGTTCATCATTAAATCTGCTGTGTTTTGATTTGTTCATCATTTAACAACGGTATGGATTTGTTCAATTTTGTGTTAAGATCTGTTACGTTATTACTATATTATTAGAATATGGGTCCCCCGAAGAAGGCCAGGCTAGGATTTGCACCCCCCTTGTGCATGATAATCAAGCAGGATGCGCGTTGCGGGCACGCGCCCGGTTAAACATTTTCCAGATCGAGAATCTCAGGCCAAGCCCGGCTCGTGTGCGCGCATATGGTTCATAGCAAAAGAGTTCAAAAGAGCTTGAAGTATAAACAACAAGGATATACATATATAGTGCTCAAAGAATTTGCACTTTTCCAATGTGGGACTTTTGAAAAGCCACAAAGCTCTTTTTGTAAAGCAAAACTATAAAACTCAATTTTGAAATTAACCCTTGAAACCCAACACTATCTATATATATTAACAAAGTTGAGTTCACCACAATAACTACCACAATCATGTGTTTATCCGGTCTTAACCTCAAATCAATTTTCTAGCCATGCCAATACCATATACTAATTTAGACACGTTATATTTAGAACCTATAACTAGTTAGTGATAGCATGAATTGAACACACACATGAACACTTGAAAATTTGAGTGTTGCTTCTATACACATGAATTGTATTTTTGGAAGTAACTAAAATTAAAGAAAAAAAAAGGAATATTCATAAGTGCCTAAGTAGGAAAAAAATGAAATTAAAAAGAGTAAAAATCTATATTGCACCCATTTGTTTGCTTGGAATTGACTGACTTGAATTCCGTTGAAAACATGAAATGTATTTTAAAAAAATGACTAAAATTGAAGAAATATGAGTAAAGACTAGCATAAAATATTGTGTTATGTATGGCTAGCATAAAAAAAAAGTAAGTTCGACATTTTTTAAAAATGGAGACTACAATTTATAGTCAAATAAAAACATTTTGAGAAAAAAACTATGCAAAGATTATATGTTTGAATGGAATTGAATGACTTGGATTCCGTTGAATAATAAAAATGAGAAGGTCGATTTTATTTCTTTATGTTGGTTTGACAAAAAAAAAAAAAATCTAACAAATGTCACAACTGTTGTAGAACATTGAGTTAAATTCATCATTTGGGCATCCAAATATGCTCAAATTCATTCAAGATATTCCATATATACGTAGACAATATGGGTCTAAGTTTGAAAACAGATAGGCTTCATCTCAACTAAAATCAAGCTTAAATAACTCTTGCCAGTGTTCCTGGGTGGCAACCCAGGCTACAGCAACTCATATTTCCTAATGATAAAATTAGTTGAAACTCACAAAGAAGACTTAAAATATGCTCTAGGACATTCTTTCAGAGTTTCGGAATTTTTAGACACCATTGGATGCAAGTTCAAATTTAAGGAGCCCTATTATGAAGTTTTAGGGACATTGTGTGAAACTTCACTTCCTAAAGACCAAATTGGCTAAAATCCTTATAGAAGGCTTCAGTAATGCTCTGGAGTATTTCCGCAAAATTTCGGGTCAGTTAGACGTTGTTGACCAAAAGTCAACAAACCCACTGGGCTATGAGGGCACTGAATACAAGCCTAACTTCTCAAAGGCCAAATCAATTGGAAATTGGATAGAGACCTCAAAATAGGTTCCTCATTAAAATCTCAAAATTCTGTGGCTATCTAAGATCATTTGGGCTCCAAACAATTGAAGCATGGGCCCACTTTGACTAAAAGTCAACAAATTGTGTGACTCACTTTTCGATGTCAGAACCTGATGAAAATTTTATGGCATTCCTAAAATGATGTCATAGTCTATCCCTTTAAATTTCATGAGGTTTGCACGTTATTTGGGCCCAACACTATATAGAGTAAAGATATATAATTGTACCCATTTGTTTTTATGGAATTGAATGACTTGAATTCCCTTGAACACATAAAATGTATTTTTGAGAATGACTAAAATTGAAGAAATAAAAGTAATAATTCATAAGTTTCTAACTTAAAAAAAAGAAATAGAAAAGAGTAAAGATTTATAAATGATAAAAAGCTTAGAAAGGAGATGAAAAATATTTGCCTAACCATCAGCTTAATCTATACCATCCATGTCGAACTGGTAAAATTATGACTATAATAAAAAATTGTAAAAATATTTTAGAATTAAAAAAAGGTAAAAAATGCAAAAAGATAAAACGCATGATTATGCCTTTACATATTTTTTAATACCTTTTAGAGTTCGAAATGATAGAACTCATTACTATGCATAACATTAATTTGTTGACTTAACCCTGAATCGCATGATTTTAGATATGGACAAAAGTTGGTTGTTGCTTCGTGACACATTCGGTGAGCAATATAAAGATGGCGTGAAGTCATTTATTGAGTTTGCAAAGGCACATTCAGGCGAGGTTACAGAGATTAAGTGCCCGTGTAGCCATTGTTGTACCTACTTTAAGCATAAGTATGATACTGTTTATATTCATCTATTAAAAAGAGGGATGATGGCATCCTACACCACTTGGGATAGACATAGAGAACTTCCATAACGTGATGAGCCGAACAAGGAAGATGATGAATATGATGAGGATCATGATGAATATGATCAATTATTAGAGGACCATCATATGGGAACTTACATCGAGGGTGATACCCTAGAGATGGAGGATGTGCAAGACTTTGAGAAAATATTGGAGGCATCCCAATGTGGATTGTACCCTGGCTGCAAAGAGACAGATACTTTTTTATCATTCGTCATCCAAATGTTATATGTGAAGGTAGAGAATGGGTGGAGCAATACATTTTTCCACAAAGTTTTAGAGATATTTAGGCAGTTCCTACCAGAGGGACACAAAGTTCCGGGGTCAATTTATGAGTCCAAAAAGTTACTACGTGACTTATGATTGGGATATGAGCTCATTGATCATGTAAAAATGGTTGTGCACTATATTGGAAGGAGAATGCAGACTTGGAAAAATGTCCCACGCGTCAGGAATCTAGGTATAAGATCAACAATAGTAGGGGTAAGAAGATCCCTCACAGGATACTGCGTTACTTCCCATTGACACCGAGGTTGCGAAGATTGTACATATCCCGGAAGACAGCCAAAGACATGAGATGGCACGGTGATAAGCTTCTGGATGATGGGGTAGGAAAGCATTCAACAGACTTTGAAGAGTGGAAGCAATTTGATCGGAATTATCCAGAGTTTGCACAGGAGACCCGCAATGTTAGATTGGGCTTGGCCACTGATGGGTTCAACCCTTTCGGAAACTTGAGCACTTCTTGTAGTATGTGGCCTGTCATTCTTATGCCCTACAACTTACCACCCTGGAAATGCATGAAGGACCCATTTTTCATGATGTCCTTACTCATTCCTGGACCGAGTCAACCAGGGACTAACATTGATGTCTACTTGAGACCCTTGATTGACGAGTTAAATGATCTATGGGAGACAGGGGTTCTGACTTATGATGCCTCCACAAAAGAGAACTGTTAGATGAGTGCAGCTTTAATGTGAACCATAAATGACTTTCCTGCATATGGTGACATGTCCGGGTGGAGTACAAAAGGATATTTGGCTTGTCCCACTTGTAATGATAATAATTTATCAGTAAGATTGACAGATAAGATCGGTTGGGTGGGACATCGATCTTACTTACTTGAGAAGCACAATTGGAGGAAGGACAATAAGTTTAATGGTTTTCCTGAGCTTGACAAAAGATCCTTGGACATACCAGCCATGGATAAAGTTATGGCTCAATTGGATAAGCTGCTGGAGACCAAGTTCGGGAAGGGTGATACTAAAAGGAAAAGGCCCCGTGCCGATGAACAATTGAACTAGACAGAAAAGAGCATTTTATGGAAGCTTCTATACTGGAAGTCAAAGAAGCTGCGACACAATCTTGATGTCATGCACATAGAGAAGAATATAGGTGAAAGCTGCTGTGGAACAATGTTGGCCATAGAAGGCAAGAAAAAAGATACTCCAAAAGCACGTGTTGATTTGGAAAAAATGGGCATAAGACTAGAATTGCATTTGTAGAAGAATGCCAAAGGATCTATATTGAAGCCTAGGGTAGTCCACACATTGGGCTCCAAACAGATAGATGATTTTTGTGAATTCTTGAAGTCCATCTGTTATCCGATGGCTATGCTGCTAAAATTTCAAGGTCTGTGAACTCTAAAAATGGCAACTTATCGGGCATGAAAAGCCATGACTATCATGTCCCCCTTCAACGTCTTCTTCCGATAGGCATGTGCGGTTTTGTGAACAAAGAGATATGTACTGCACTATTTGAGTTGGGTAGTTTTTTTCAGGAACTTTGTTCGAAGTCATTAAGGCGTAGTGATTTGGAGAAATTGGAGGAATGAATAGTGCTTATACTCTGCAAATTGGAGATGATCTTTCCTCCAGCTTTCTTTGATGTAATGGTCCATCTAGCTGTGCACTTGCCTCGTGAGGCCATACTTTGTGGACCTGTGCAATATCGATGGATGTACCCAATCGAAAGGTGAATGCTACAATCCTATGGTGAATTATTGATTTAGTAGTGCAATTATCTTGCATATGCAATCTTAATTGTGATTGTTGTTTATTTGAAGGTTTTTCAAGACTCTAAAAGGGTATGTCACTAACAAAGCACGTTCAAAAGGTTCAATCGCCGAGGCTTACATTTCCAAGGAGTGTCTTAATTTTTGCTCAATGTACCTAAAAGGGATTGATAAACTAGAACGGAATTGTGATGGTGGCGATCATGGCCCTGGAATGGAGATCTTTACCCAAAATGTCAAACTTTTCTCACCGATCTTAAGGGCCCCTGATCCTTCCCAGAAAGAATGGCAAATGGCTCATTGGTTTTTGTCGTACAATACCGCCGAGGTGGAACCATATCTAGAGTATGTGGGTTGGTTAAATTACATTTATAAATCTATTCATTATAACACCATTTTAAGATACTTATGATACACATTTCACTGAATAGGGAACACAGGAATATTGTAGAGAATCAGAATCCTCAAGGACGTGATATAACCTAGATACAGCGAGCAGAATTTCCAAAATGGTTTGAAAAACATGTAAGATATATTTGAAAGAGCTTAGACAGATTAGTAAACACTAACTAACTTAAATTCATTTGGCATTAACTTTTATGTTTGCAATATATTTTCATGTAGATGAATGAGTTGCAAAATCAACGGTCACCAGAAGCAACCCAAGAACTGTGGTCATTAGCACAAGGTCCCGGCTCAATAATTGATCTTTATGCTGGTTGCATCTGCAATGGTATCCGGTTCCACAGTAGAGACCATGAGAGCCATCGGAGGTGCCAAAATAGTGAGTTGGTTGTAGAAAGGGAGCATAAAGGGAAGCAAATTAACTTTTATGGTTATTTGTACAAAATATTGGAATTAAGATACTTGCATGGAGGTAGAGTGGTTCTGTTTCAATGTGAATGGTATGACATCGGTCACAAAAGTAGAATACACACCGATTAACATGTCAAAACCATTGATGTTAGGAGGCTTTGGTATAAAGATGATTCATTTGTCCTTCCAAGTAATGTCAGACAAGTATTCTATGTCAATGACAACATCAAAGGCAAGAATTGGAGAGTTGTAGAACGGGTCAATCATCGAGGAGTATGGGATGTACCAGAGCAGGATGATGTGTCCAATGATGCATTTCAACAGGATGAATCAACCAATGGTGTCCCAATTCTCGAACAAGATACTGATATTCAATATTTCAGCAGAGATATATGGATCTCGAGATCGTTCCTGTTGATGAATTAATAACTGAGCATTGTTCTGATGATAATGATGAGGATGACACAATTTTGGAGTATATAGATGACGAAGAAGATGAACAACAAAGACGACCTATCCATGATATCTATCATGATATAGAACCTAATATAGAATATGATATGTAGCTTTTGTTTTCTACTTTTGTAGCTTTTGGTTATATGGACAAGTTTTATAAATTTATAAGATTTTTCATTTACATATCATGGCTTTGTTGTTTCACATGTCATTCCATTTATTAGCATTCTTTTATATTTTTTTCCATTTCATTGTTTGTTATATATAGTTGCCAAATATGCAAAAAAGTGGCAAATCATTTGTGAAGCTTGGGTTTTTGGCGACCCAGAGGAAGAAGTTACCTATTGAGGAGGAAAGAGATAAAAAGATTAAAGAGAATACCACGAGAATGCATGCTCTAGGCGTTTTGGATAAGGCAAATTCGTTCTTTGGATTGGGTCAGACGACCATAAAGAAAAAAACCATGGAGAGAAATAGAAAGGAGGGTGGATGTGACGATGATGAGCCTTATCTTTCACCTGAGGGTGAGGAGGGATTGAGTTCTTCCAATAAAAGTTCCCTTGATAATGAGGATGATGAGTCTGAGCCCCAGTCGAATAAGGTAATAATCTTTATTTTTCTATTCATGCTTAGAAGCTACAAAGGTTAAAAATATTAACTAGTAATAGTAACTTTGTTGACTTCTTCATTTTATACATATTACTATTATATGACGATTATGATGATTACTCTATGTAGTATTACTTAATTTGATATTTGATTGTTGATTATTTCAATATTTGATTACTAATAATTAAGTTTATTGTTATGTTGGGTCACAAATATGCCTCCGTGGCTTAGGAAGAAAGGTGGTGCTACTAGTTGTTCATGAACTACATAGACCCTCAAGCAAACGACACTGTTGCCATCTCCACAGCCTACCCATGATCCATTGCCACAGCATGATCCACAACCATATCCACGGCCACAACCTACCCAAGCTAACTTCTCATTATTTACATGGCCTGACCAGCTTACCAGTCCACGTAGTGCCGCCAATAGTGTGGGTAAGAAATGTACACCATTTACATATAAATAAAATTGACCTTCCTTTAATGATTTATATCTACTAACATAAATAAATTTGTGTTCTTAACAGCATCGGCTTCAGTCTCTAACAAAATTGGTAAACGGGGCCCGACCAGGGGAAAGATTGTGGACAGGCTTAGGAAAGTGCTAGGTCATCCCATTCCTGTTGATATCAATCGTGAGGAAGGGGCAATAGAAGGGACATGGGCCTCTTCTATAGCATCTGCTCTTGGGGAACAAATTCGAGATCATGCACCAATCCGAGACATTTATTGGGTAGACATTGATTTTGAGATCAGGCTAGCCATTGTTATGAGAGTTGGGGTAATATCAATTGATTTATAAAAACGAAATTGTTTAACACGTTATTCAATTGATTTCTTAAACTGAGAGTTTATTTCATATTGCGTTTTATTGTTACCAATTGCAGTTAACCTTTGACCTTGGCGGGGACTACAAAAAAGATTTGGTGCTCAAGTCTATCATTGACCATAAGTGCCAGGATTTATACAAAGACTGGAAGAGCAAATTGCACAAGCACTATCTTATGCTAAAAAAGGATGGGGTGCCAGACATCAAAAGCTATCCATTATATCCTTATAAATTTGATGACTGGAAGTTTATGATTGAGCATGTGTAGGAGAGCGATGGTTTTAAGGTATTCTTATTAGTGTTATATATATATATGGTGTTTGGGCTTCTACTGGATTGAAATAGACCAACCGCATATGGGATAATTAAGCTTATGTTGTTGTTTTCTTCTTTAATTTTGTCCTCATAGGAAAAGTCTGAAAGTGGGAAAAAGGCACGAGCCACCCAAAAATACAATCATACGAGTGGCTCAAAATTGTATGCATCACGAGCATCTATCGATGTAAGTATGAGATTGTAAATTTTTACTCTTAGTAAAATTTCAATATTTAGTTAATCTGACCAAAATATCTAATAAACAATAGGCATTAAAGAATGGTGGTGTTCGACCGTCTATCCCGGATATTTTTGAGCAAACTCACAGACGTGGTCGGCATGGTGGGATATGGATAAATGACCATGCTGAACAACATCCTGTAAGTACTAGCTAATTCATTTGTTTAAATTATCAAATGTACATTTTTTACATATACTATGGGTTTGCATAATGAAAAATGACAAGCTATGCTAAAAGAGAAGATCTTCGCACAATCGCAGCCCAGTGTCAAGAATCCGTAAACCGAGGTACAAGTTTCCATCGATGTGCTTGGGAAAAGATCAGGTCTCTCATGGGGATTTGGGATCCGTAGCATCGCTTCATTTTTCACACAGTCTCAAGAACCTAATCCTGAGGTGATCGCTCTACAGCAAAAGATAACTGACCAAGATAAGAACTTGGCTGCGTGGCGGGGCTTACTACAGGTAATGGCTACAAAAATTGGGATAAATCATGCTAGTGTACTGGGGTTAGTCGATCCAACTAGCGTTCTGGGGTTAGTTCTAGAGAATGATGGTGAAGATGGCACATCGAGTGGAGGGCAAGATGTGGCTTCCCTTGGTTAGTAAATCAAATTTTTTTTTCAATTCTAGAGAATGTTTTAGACTTAAAGGTTGAGTTTAAGGAAGTATCTAGAATTAAGTAAATAACTTATTTCATTTGTTTAAGCCAAATTTTGTTGTGGCTAACTTTGTGACGAATCATTTTGACAATATGGACACTGTGAGGCCCTTAGAATATTGTTGTGGCTTTGAAATATATTTTGGGTAATATTTTTAGGGGGAGATGCTGCTCCTTTATTTTCAGAGGCCATAGTTAGTGTAATTTGTTAACTTTTGTATTTCTGATCAACTTAAAGAGTGACAATAGCAAAAGCATATAATTAGGTTTGAAGTCAGTTTATTGATAAAATGCTAACAATTTTCTGCATTTTTTTGTGCAGGTTGATGATGGAGGATGTTTTCAGCTTGATAACTAGATGGCCTCTTCTTTTATTTTCTCTTTTATCACAAGCATTTAGAGTTGTTGAACATTATTTTTTTGTTTTTGGATATTTGAATATATTTGAGACTTATTTGGATGATACGTTTTGGATATTTTGTAATTTTTAAATATTTTTTCATTGGGATTCATAATTAGTTGGATTTTAATATATTTGGATGTTTATTGAATTAGTTTGGATGAAATTGGTATAAACTGGTTGCTGAAAAAAATTAAAAAAAATAATTTTTTTCATTATTTCTTTTGGCTATGCAATGTATGTAGGTAAAGAATAGATGGAGGTTTTGGCTACGTGTATTGTGTCGGCAAAAGTTATGTTTATAATAAAAAAAATAATATTCTTTGCTTTTGCCTACGAACTTTTAATGGGCAAAAGTGCTTATTAAAATCAGAAAATATTATATTTGACTTTTGGCTATACAAACCTTCGTAGCTAAAAATTGCAAACCTTTGTAGTCAAAGGTTGTACATTTGCCTACGTAAAATCTTCGTAGTAAAAGATTATACATTTGCCTACACAAAATCTTCGTAGCCAAAGGTTGTACATTTGCCTATGGAAAATCTTCGTAGCCAAAAGTTGTACATTTGCCTATGCAAAGCTTCATTACCAAAGGTTATACCTTTGCCGATGATAAGTTGGCGTAAGCAAAAGTACAACCTTTGGCTACGAGAATTTTGCATAGCCAAAAGCAACATACTTACCTTGCCAGCAAACATAGCCAAAAACTCAAATTTTGCCCATGTACTATTCTATGCGTGGGCAAAGACCTTTCCCCATAACCCTTTGGCTACGATTTACCTATGCATGTTGTTACATAGGCAAAGAGTTTTACCTACGCATCTAGTCCTTTACCTACAAATTTTCTGCATATGCAAAGGTGCATTTTGTTGTAGTGATGTTGTCTAAAATCTTCAAATGGGCAACTACCTTCAACAAGAACGATCAAACTGGTACCTCCTGAAATCCAACCATCACGAAAGGAGAACTTAGCATATTGAAGCTCCTTAGATTAGACGTACTATCTTGGTCTATTGTCTTGTAAGTCTCCTAGAAATAACAGTTGTGATCCTACACTCCAAAGCTCTTAGTTAACTCTGCTCCAAGTCCTTATCCATCCTCAGGATGTATAGGTGAGTTGTATTCCTTGTACAAGATATCTTTTCCATGGTCCCACGGTTTGAATCTTTTTCACTTAGCGCATACAATCCATCATAAGATACAACATTGCGTTCACGATCCCGAATTCAAGTTTTTCTTTGATGAACATAAGGCATCTGTCTGCTTTAAGTGGTCCAACTTAAGGTTCTCAATCCTCTAGAAAACATTTGGCCCATGCATCACGTACCCATGTTCTTCTTGAACGATTGCGATCTCACATTTGGTCTCAGGATTGTTAGATTTTGTGGACTCAATCCATCAGTTGATGTAATAAATTGATTAATTTCTTTATTTATCAATAAAATCATGCTTTACTTTCATAAGATGAATGTTATTTTACTACTTCATGCACATGACCAATACATATGACATAATGGTTCATGAGTTAAACCGGGTCCCATTAGTATATTAGATGTGATATATGTGCATGGATGAGATCTACACACGGGAGATATATGTCACAAATCTTATACTAAAATAGCTTCACAACCAGTAATGAGACTGGGCATCTCATTTGATAAGGTTGCAGCACTTTGATCACTATAAGATAGTGTGATTTGTCTCGATCATCAGAATGTAAGATTCTGGATCACAGTGCTGGTACATTGGATGTATTGAAGGACCATGAGATGCACCTTATGGAATTCTGTCTCAATAATAAGGTATGCTCTCATAATTCCCTAGCAATAGGCTCTTAATCCTGAGACATTGATGAACTCAAGTTTCTATCTATTCATTTGCTTTGAGTCACCAATGAGTGAGGCCGATTGTAGGTTAATACCTTGGTGTCTTGGGTATGTGGTAGTAGAACTGTGGGAACGTTGAATGATCAAGATGGAATCTATCTCTATTATCCCCTTGTGCCAATTAATGGATTTGTTATTAGTAAGTGGCACCCATCTCAATTAAGAGTTAATTGGATGGTACTGATGATTACAGTGATTTATTGGGGCTCAAGGATAATAAGATGTTGAACTTAGATTAGAAGAGATAGATTTATTCCAATTGATTCACGGATATTGATAGAGGGGCCTACTTGTGGTAATTGGGAAGTTTAGGGTCTTCATTGTAATTTATTCCTAAGATTGGAGTGCAATTACATTTATATAGTGGTGTTATTTGCAATTAACTGTGGGCCCGGATTGCACATGAGATGTGGGGTCGCGGTGTTCCAGTTGGAGCCAGCTTTCTAAGGAATCCCTAGTGGTCCCCACGCTAGCCCAAGTTATTGGAAAATACTAATCCGACTAGAACTCTAGAAAGAAGGGATAAGAAAGGAGAAAGTTGCTAATTGCTTTGGAAGTAAGACTTCTATTTCAATTAAGCAAAGAAGAGATTTGAAACTATATAAAATCTCTTGGACGTCCAATAAGACTCACTCTCACGCCTAAAACCCTATTCGTGCAAGAGTTGCAGGAGTTTCTCTCCTTCTCTCTCCTAGTTCCTTGGAGTTTCGAGTTGGGATTTCTCCTGGAGATCTACCAATCTTCTTGAGAAATGAAATCCAATTCGGGTCATAGCGTGAAAGGCTAAGAGGTGTTGGAAGATTTTCATCATCAAGTAGAGTCGCAACTTTTCCATTAGAGCACTACGGATCTCCAAAGGTATAATCTACTTCTTGCATGTCGTAGATTATTATGGATGTTTAGTGCTGTTTGATTCTGTCTTTTAGATAGAATATTTACTGTACATGGTCACGAAATTGAGGGTAATGCATCTTGTATTGGGTTTTGGTCTTATGGATAGTTGATCCTTGTGTCAAGTGGGTCAAAAGTTTTGAAAATCTATCCACGAGACCCACCTACTTCCAACAAGGACTATCTTGTTAGGGTTGGCTTCTGCACAAAACTTAGGATTTAACCATTGTATATAATTACCAAGGTAACTGACCTCCAATTTAACTTGTTAGTAACATCTTCGTTCGTCCCTGGTTGATGATTGATAAAGAATCCACAATCTTGCAACTTTGATGCCTTGTCTTAATCTGCTGACTATCTCGATCCATGGGTCACAACCTTAGCATTTCATGTTTCAATATAGCCCAGCCTAAAGTTTTGTTTGTTAGCTTTAAATAACCAAATGGATGTCCTCTATAGAAGGATCTCTCCTTGACATGAACATACTCACCAATCTTGTGACATCTCTAAAACAATTCGGATTCCACGTCATCCTAGATGAGCTCTAACCTCTAGTTATGTTTTGTATTTGATTTCTTTGCGAAAATAAGTGTAGCCAATGATCCATGATTACTTTCAGCTTGTCATGTCTGAGCAATGCCTCTATATTCCTCAAGAAAAGTGTCAATTATGTCCACTTCTGCATCACGTAGTTCTAATTTAAATACCCCGACTAACTCGATCCATGGATGACACCTTCTCTGAGCTTTCCATGAACCATTGTTGCTTCCATCTTCGCAAACTCCACAAAATATCTGACCTCTGAGGCCCACTAACTTAGGAAAATGGTTTACCTCGACCAAAACTCCATACTTTAGACACCTTCACATATTGCGTAATGTCTATTGAATGGATGAAAACAGGGTCATCAACTTTTGTTCTACCCCTTCATGAACTAACAAAACAACATGTCTTCCCCCACTAAATGTATCAAATATGCTAAAAAAAGGTCAACATCTCCTTGAAAACAATTGAAATTCATCGAAACCTTCCAAGACTATAAGCAAAATCTAGGGAAAACCTAGTCACTATTGGGAAACGAACTCAGACTACTATAAGTTAGGTACAGAGACATTCAATTCTCTCTCGCTAAAGGAATTTGGGGACCACATTCCAAAACCACAAGAAAAGGGAAAGGGAGACATGAAGAAGTCTCCCCCACTAGAAACGAAATGCAATATCTACATGAATAACATTGACTCCCAAGCCCGACACAACTAGGTCTATCAAGAAGCTTATTGATTCCTCACCATGCATCTTATAGTTTTTAGAGTCTTTCATTTTCTAAGAAATCCGCTTGCTTTGATACCAGTCTTTTACGACCTCAAACTGGATTACTACAGCTATCTGGATTAAGGGGCATGATTAGAAGTAATAATGATTAATGTTAGTGCATTCAAATCCCCAGCATCCGCACTAGTGAGGATAGAAACACCCATCACTTACAAAACTAATTTGAGAAAGGTCGCGTAATAATGCAACCCAAAAGCCTACGACCCTTGAATTCTGCGTTGAATCCCTATGCTTATCACATATGATCATGATATCATAATTTATTAGACTAGAAAATCACAAAACATGAAAGCTATAGAGCCAGACAAGTAATCGGATATTTCATTTCCCACAATCTTCAAGTTACAATTATAAAAGTGCATTAATTACAACCCAAGAGGAGACAAGCTAATAAAAGCCACTACAAGTACAAAATCTATACACAACTAATACCCAATGAGTAAGGTAACTCTGATAATAAATCCAATGCCTGAACGACACCGTTGGCATTACCTAACTCAGAATACCTAAGGCTCCAAACCTGCACGCGCTACAGCTCAAGGCATGGATCTCAAGAACCTAAGCACCAAAAGCAAAAAAAGTCGCTCCAAACCTGCACGCGCTACAGCTCAAGGCATGGATCTCAAGAACCTAAGCAACAAAAGCAAAAAAAGTCAAATATGACAATCTAGTAGGTGACTAAGATGAATTGAAAATCATGTTAGTTAATTCATTAGTTTAATTTTTAAAGGATAGGATAGATCGAGTGCAAGATATCGATAAGTAAGAACATGGGATGATAATACATGAAAGTTACTAGGAGAAGATAAGCCAACAAAGCTGAACAAAAAATTACAAGGTACTAAAGCAAAAAACCAAAGCATAAGACATGCGAATGAAGCTAAACAATAAGTGCAAGATACTACAACAAAAAGGCCACCCACGTACAACTATATTCTTCCTAGCACTCAAGGAGTTGGAGAGCAAAATGAGCTAAAAGTCTCGTGGTAGTGACTACAAATTTCGCGTGATTGCAAATGAATAGAATTGCACGAGATCGCGAGTATACATAAATAAGCCTGACATATACATAAATAAGCCCAACATATAGCAAGCATAGAACAAAACAAGAGTTAGCCATGGCTATGAGATATCAAAATGTATCAAAATATATCAATCTGTAGATGGTTCAAGTTATCAAATGGGACCCTAACATGGTGGATCGGGCCAGGAGGGTATATTAAAGCTCAATGGTGCCTAATGGCAAACCAAGGGTTTCCAAAAAAACAAGCCGAAGGGACTACTCTCCCAAGTAAGGTGAAATCTCGAGATATAATGGGAAATACAAATCAAAAAGATGAAAGCATGTAAATGTGTGTTTACCCGATCTTTGTGGTCGATCAGGTCAACTGAAGTGCAATAAATTCAGGTTCAGTAACCAGGTCTATTTTCGGTAAATTAGAGTTCAATTTGATAAAACAAGCTAACTTTAGTGAAAACAAGCTTAATTTGAGGGAAATAGCAAAAACATTTGGGTTTTAGTGAAAGTGTTGAAAACAGGGTTTTGGGTTAAAAACAATCGAGCAGCATTTTGGTAGGGAGTGGGAGCCCAAAATGGGAGAAATATGGCCCGTGGATCTGGTGTACAAGGGTGGATTCAGTATGTCAACACGCCCCTAACCAACACCATGAAACACCCGAACCTAAGATCTAGTCACCCCGATAATCAAAATGAACACAAGTGCACGAAGCGCCTTGGGCATCACATGAGGGTTCCTAGAATTCAATAAATTCAACTTAGTTTGGCTTCACAAGAAAAAGGGTCGGAACATGCACATAAAAGGGTAATGCAAAGCTCTCCTAACATATAAGGAAGGGCTAAAAACCATGAGTGGCAAAAGTGTACAGATCAATCAAGGCTCAATTACAAGCTTTTATTTTCAAGCCATGCATCACCATTGAAAAAACGGGACTTTAATATTCAATTCACAAACATTTAGGACCCAAATGTTGGATAGTTACAACCAATTGATGCTTTCGAAGTTTGGTGACATTACATGTCTCTAAGTGCATGAATTCGAATAAGGGAATTCCAATCTCGGTCTCTGGATGATATCCCAATGGGAAATCCACCTAACTAGCATTCTAGAGTACATACAGTTCAATCCCAAGTGTTTGGGGGTCCATTGGTTCAAGGTCCCATGCTAATTATAAGGTGAACAACCTAAGTTAGTAAGTTTATTGGCCAATTGAGAACAAGAATGGATGGCTAATCATGAGATTAAGTCGTGTAAGAAACCTCCAAAAGTTGCCAAAATATGTGGAAAACATCCCCTAAAAATTCTCCCTTGGAAAACTGCACCACAGGGGTCCCCACCATTTTGCCCGAACACTAGCCCATGCTGGATGGTCATGACTAGTCTGGCTATGGATTTTGGCCACTTTGAGATTGGGTTTCAACCCAGATTTTTCACTGATCCTTATCCCATTCAAGACCATTTTTCAACCTATTTTAAGGGGTTAATTAAGCCACCATTTGCCCCTCAATTCAAGCCTTAAACCTTCAGCAAATGCCTTTAATCAAAGATCAAACAATACAATTTTCATAAAATCTTTAAATGTAATAGAAAGTTGAAATGGAAAAACATTTGCATGCATGTATAATTAACTCATTTTAGTCACTTATCATAGATTAGGGACTCCTAAAACACTCTCAATTTCTTCTAATTAGCTTAGATCAAGACCTAACAAAAACCCCCCACACGAAACCCATAAATCAACCAAGAATTGGAAAATGGATAAATAGAAGAAAACCCACTTTGTATGTGGTATCGAAGGCCTCCTAGGGGCAACAATGACTGAATTTAAAAGCTAAATATCAATTCCTCACCTATAAGTCCACCGATTAGCAATGAATTGAAATTTAGTGGAGTCGCCAATGCCCAAAAGACTTGAAAAAGGGATGTGGAGGAGCAGAAGAAGAAGTGAACAAGAAGAGAAGTTCAAATCTGAAGTTTGGTGGAGTTTGGGGCTTGCTAGGCAGAGCAAAAGAAAGAGGAAGGGAGGAAGAACAGCCTCAGGTCGTTGCTAGCTGCATCACGTGAAGGAGGACGTTGCGTAGATGTTTTGACATTGTGTATCATTTGTAGACATTGATCGGATAAAATGTATGTCTTCGATTTGTGAAGACGTGTTGGAGGTTTGTATATTGGATGATGCGATAGTTACGAACAAGAGCTACTCCTATGCAAATTGTCTACTATGAGAGATTTCGAGTGAGTTATGAATGGTGCTTGTGAAGTAGTGGACGATGAAAGAGGTAGTCCCCAAGTGGGATTGGTAAGGAGTCAATGGTTATGGTTTTCGTGGGTTGACTATAGTTGTCATGACAAGCAATATGGTTGAGTTAGTGCGTGATTGCGCAGTATTGTTAGAAGCCGATAGAGTAAGCTACACTGGTGCACTAGAAGAGATAAGACTTTTGGAATCACCACAATTCATGGGACATTGATGGTTGTGTAGGATGACACGCTGTTAGATAAATTTACCAGCTATTTGGAAGTCTTCGGTTGAGTTAGACACATTACCTATGAGTTTGATTCAACACCAAAGGTGATAAGCACGTAATGCTTTCCTGATGCTAATGACGCTGTGGTATGCTGGATTCTTCATTCTTGTTGCCTCTGAGCCGATGGAGATGTAAAGGATGCTTCATATGTTGAGGAGCTTGTCCAAAATAAAGCGAGTATGGAGTTTGATCAATCTTTGTGGATGTGGTGTTTTTGCAACAGGATAGTGTACCTTGAGGCTCAAGGACCAAAGAGGTATTGCGTGAGGGGCAGAGTTTGAACTTACTACTTGAGGGTAATTGAGGTCATTTGGAAGACCAAATGTCCTGAGAGAGGGGGGTGGGAGGAGATTTAAGACCCCAACCACTAATCCTTGGGTTTAATGCTAATTAAGTATGTGATTAGTTTGATAAGTGGGATTTGATTCTAATTGTCTTAGGTTGTGGCTTAGAAAAGTTTTTGTATGGCTTTTAGGGAGTTCGAGTGCCTTTGAACCTAGTTTGCCACTTATAGGGTCCCACTTGTATTTTCGGGCAAGAATAGGGGGCTATTATGCAAATTCCATAGAATTTCCATTTTAACCCTATTTGATAGACAAAATTGTTCTCTACAATTTTCATACTTTATCCTAATCCATTTTGGAAACTCTAAGCCAGTCGTTTTGTTGAAATTCGGTTGCTGAAGTCAAAATTGATCAAATTCATTGAAATCAGGTCAAAATTCTAACTTCTTAAAATATGTCAAATTTGGACTAATTAGAAAGATAAGTAAATTTCATTCACTTTTGTCTCTTACGGTGAATCATTTTGATTGACGGATTTAGACATATAGCCCATCAAATTTGCTTAAGTTATGGGTCCCACATTTATTATATAAAAAGGACCCTTCCTCTTCTTTCTTTCTCATTTCGCTCCAGCACCAAGCTGGCAACGACCTGAGGCTTTTCTCCCTCTTCCTTTTACTTTTTTTTTTCTTCCAAGGACGCCCCAAACTTCATATTTGAACCTCCCTTCTTGTTCTCCTTTTCTTCCTCTCCATCTACATCCCTTTTTTCAAGTATTTAGAGTGTTGGCAACTCCACTAAATTTCAGTTCATTGTTGATTAGTGGACTTACAGGAGAGGAATTGATCTTTAGCTTTTAACTTCAGTCACTTTTGCCCATTAGGAGTCCTTTGATACGTATGTAAAGTGGGTTTTCTTCACCTCATCCATTTTCTAAAGTGGGTTTTCTTCACCTCATCCATTTTCTAATTTTTGGTTGATTTATAGGTTTTGTGTGGGGGATTTTGTAAGGTCTTGATCTTAGTTAATTAGAGTGAATCGAGAGTGTTTTGGGAGTCCCTAATCTCTAGTAAGTGACTGAAATGAGTGAATTATATATGCATGTAAGTGTTTTTCCGTTTCAACTTTCTATTACATGTAAAGGTTTCTGATAAGTCCTTAAACATGCATTATTTTATATGTATTTTCGGGAATTTTAAGGACATATTCATTATAAATCTCTTCATTGGATTGGAAATCATGTTTTTATGATTTTAGAAATCATTATTGCTTTTTCTTGCAAAAATAATTGAAAATCATCAATTTTCCATAAAATCATAAAACTTTTCATTTTTAGAAGGTTTTTCAAATCCAAATTTTTACATGAAATGATAAAGGTTTTTATAATCATTAGTTATTTAAAGATAAATCATGATAAATGATGAGAATTTATTGTGTCATATTATGTGAACTGGGCTTGCATTAGTGCATTTGTGACTTTCGGTCAAAATTATTATTTTAACTAAAAATCACTTTTCTTTGCAAAGAATTGAAGAGAAGGGACTCATATCAAATCCTGAAGCTAAAGAAAATTTTTTTTTGAAAAAATTCAACAAAAGGAAAGAAGAGAAAAGAAAAAGAAAAGTTAAGAAATGGAATCATAAATTGGAGGAAATGTGGCCCGCGGATAAAATGGGCCATCCCATGTTGCATCCCACATGGACTCCATTTTATTTGCAAAAATATCAAGATTATTTTTGGAAATTATTTCTTGGAGATAGAGTTTGAATTGAAAAGAACAAGGAAGCTGTGAGGACAAAAACAAGGAGAAAAGATAGTGTACAAATCAATATGGTCAAGAAGATTACTATTGAAAAAAATTTCTCTCCTCATCATACAAGGTATTCCACGTCACCCCACAAGTCAAATCTCTCTC
Organism: Sextonia rubra; assembly: GCA_037013555.1. NCBI lineage: Eukaryota > Viridiplantae > Streptophyta > Magnoliopsida > Laurales > Lauraceae > Sextonia > Sextonia rubra. The sequence continues at coordinate 77,453,190 of JASUAD010000001.1, forward strand.
TTCTATCCATTAATTCCCATACATCACCAAAGGAAGGGAATACAAAAAAAAAAAAAAAAAGGATGTGCAGCCATTGAAGATTTTCCACCCACGTTTTTTGTCATACCCATTATTCAAATCATACATGCCAAGCATTTTTCTAATTGGAAAAGAATTCCAACTGCTCCATCCCACCAACTCACCATCAAGATTCTCTTTCTATTATAAATATATTATTTCCAAGTCATATACTATTCACATGCGCCACCCATCATACCAACTCTTCGTTCATATACTATTCTAAGTCCATTTTGCATTCCTCTCTCTCCATGCCACTTTTTTTCTTCCTCTCTCTCCTCTATACATTTCAATACCTATTCTTTAAATATACAGCATAGCCACCGCATTCCACACATCTCCACCCATACATCATCACACGTCCTAAATCCTTCCCCATGCTCATTCTCTAATTCACCACTGACCATTTCAACAACCCCTCTTTCCATCTCTCATCATCACATGCATAAATCAAAAGTGGGGTTTGGCCAAGCCCACTTTTGGTTTTCCTTCTTATCCATCCATCATCTTTTCTTGTCCGCTACTCCTCCTTGGTGTGAAGCATGAGATTGAAGCCCGAATTGTGAGCGAAGTCCCCTCTTTCTCTTTATGTCTTGATCTAGGGTAAGGATATATTTCTTTTTCTAATTTTAATTATTTTTGGGGTATTCTTGGTTGTATTAGTTCGTTTTAATTTGAAAAGACACAATTAGTGAGGTCAAGGTGTTCCGCCTTGAATCGTCATTGTGTGTTTGTGTGTAGTGACAGCACGCACTTAGTGCGATGTTTTTGTAGTATTTTATTAATTCTGCTAATACAGTGTTCTAATTTCCCATAATAAAAGAAACTAGAATTCTTTTTTTTTTCCCATTATTTGTGCATGATTTATTTCTGATTTTTAATTTAATGCATGGTTATTTATTCTTTTACATTGGTGGTTTGATCTAGTTTATTGTTTTGTAGTTTTTAGTTTTAGAATTGTTTTAGTTTATGATTTTAAGGTTAGATTTATTTTGTGATTTTCCAAATTTGGAATTGTAATTTAAATTTAGTTTTTAGAATTAGTAGTGTGTATTTTTATAGATTTTATTAGGCTAGCATTAGTTTTTTTAATTAGGACAGGTTTTCTGTGAAAATTAGTTCCATGTGGATATGATCCTGGACTCACCAAGTAAAATTACAATTGAGGCCTTGCACTTGAGGTCATCGATCAGTTTCATGAAATTTGTATTGTTTGATATTTGATTAAAGGCAATTGGTGAAGGTTTAAGACTTGATTGAGGAGGCAAATGGTGGTTTAATTAACCGCTTAAAATAGGTTGGAAAATGGTCTTAAATGGGGCAAGGATCATTGGAAAATCTGGGTTGAAACCCAAAGTGGACAAAATTCATGTCCAGAGTGGCCACAGGCCTGGCCAGACACGAAGCCTAGGGCCCAGTGTCCAGGTAGAATGGTGGGGCCCCTTGTGGAGTGGTTTTCCAAGGGCCAGTCAAATGGAGAATTTTTAGGGGATGTTTTCCACACCTTTTGGCAACTATTAGGGGTTTCTTACATGACTTAGTCTCATGATTAGCCATCCATTCTCCTTTTCAATTGGCCATTGGACTTATTAATTTAAGTGGTTCACCTTATGATTAGCATGTGAGCTTGAACAAATGAGCCCTAAACCACTTGGGATTGAACTGTATGTACTCTAGAATGTTTGTTTGGGGGTTTACCTATTGGGATATCATCCAGAGATTGAGATTAGACTTCCCTCATTTGAATTTGTCCACTTAGAGACTTATAATGTCGCCAAACTACGGAAGCACCGATAGGTTGTAACTATCTGAAATTTGTGTCCTAAATGCATGCAAATCGAATATCGAAGTCCCATTTTGTTGATGGTGATGCATGACTTGAAAATAAAGCTTGTAATGGTGACTTGATTGAACCCGATCTATACACTTTTGTCACTCATGGTTTTTAGCCTGTCCTCCCATGTTAAGAGAGCTTTGCATTACCCTTTTATGTACATGTTCCAACCCTTTTCTTTTGAAGCCGGACTTAGTTGAATTTATTGAATTTTAGGAACCCTTAAGTATGTCCGAGGCACTTCGTGCACTTGTGCTCGTTTTGATCTTCGAGGTGTCTGGATCTTAGGTTAAGGTGTTTAGGGGTGTTGGTAGGGGCACGTTGACATGCTGAGTCAACTCTTGTACATTGGATTGACGACCCATATTTCTCCCATTTCGGGCTTCTCATTTCATGTTCGAATGCTGCTCGATTGTTTTCAACCCAAAACCCTGTTTTCAATAAGCTTTCACTAAAGTTATTTCAAATCAAGCCTGTTTTTACTAAAGTTAACCTGCGTTATCAAATTGAACCCAAATTTACTGAAAATGGACCTAATTTATCTAACTTGAATTTATTTCCCTTCAGTTCACCCGTTCGGTCACAAAGATCGTGTAAACACTTGTTTTACATGCTTTTGTCCGTCTTTACCTGTTTTGACCCTTTTTTAGTTTTGTCTCTTGGTCTTGGACATACAGAGGGCTACTCCTTTTGATTTGTATTTCCCGTTGTATCCCTAGAGTTTGCCTTACTTACAAGAGAAGTCCCTCCAACTTGTTTTGTAGGAAACCCTTGGTTTTCCATTGGGCACCACTGAGCTTGAATACCATTCCGACTTGATCCACCATGTTGGGGTCCCTTTTTTGAACCATCTGGAGAATGGTATATTTTGATACATTTTGATATCTCATAGCCATGGATGACTCTTGTTTTGGTCTGCGCCTGCTATATGTCGGGCTTATTTATGTATACTATGATCATGCGAAAATTTGTTTATTCATGAGTAAGTGAAATTTTGTTTAGTCGCGATCACGTTGATCGCACTCGAAATGTGGTGTGAAATGTAATGGATTCGAGTCCAACATTCACACACTTCAAGCATTAAGAAGAATGGGAAAATAATTACAGTTCATCATTAATTTTCCTTTGTTTACATGGGTTCAAACATTTTGACTGCGGGGATGTAGGTTGTTTACAAGTTTTGAAAATTTAAAACCCCTCATTCTGGCCTCAGTTGTGATCCAAACTTGAAAGTATAAGAAAATATATGAAAAAGTGTCCAAAATTCAAAAAAAATAAAATAAAATAAAAAGAGAAGAAAGCAAGAAAGGGGTGACTGTGGTCCATGGTCACTGATAGACAGTGGCCGAAATAGCCATTGTTTGTCCTCATTTCTACTGTATTTCACTTTTGTGATGCCTTCAAGGTTTTGGAACTTGTGTTCTTCAACTTTTGAAGTGTTGAATGGCCACCAAGAGTGCCTAATTTGATCGTGAAATCAACCAAGACCTTTAGTAATCATCACTTTTTAGTTATAGATTATTTTTGTACAAATCCGAAAAGGGTTCTTTATACAAGCAAACTGAAACTAAAGTTGTGTCATTCTAAACCTATAATTTTCAAGGAATAGAATAAAGCCTAAAGAGGCTTGTTCACAACTTTCGAGATGGCTTAAAAACCCTCCCAAGTGAGAAAACCAAATGAATATGGTTTCGTCCTTTTTATGCTTGATGGCCCTTAGATCCATCTTCTCTAAGTGATATACATGCTTCTTCTCCTTCTCTAAATCATTTATCACCTTAAGTTAGTGAGAAAGAGAAGAAAAAGTAGACTTGTAGTGCTTTGAAGCCTTGTGAATTCTTTTGAAACTTACTTGAATGTGCCATTAACCCTTTGAACTTGTTAGACCCCTCTCCCCAGTGCCAACACTTACTTTTATAGACTTTAGAGGCAGTTTAGGGAGTTATGAGAGGTTGGAGTTCAAAATAAAGTGGAGAAAACCACTAAAAACTACTGGAAACCACTTTACAAGTGTCTGTGACCTCGGCCGTGGTCACTGACAAGTCTTATTTTGGGGTTTTCGCATATGTGACCCATTTTCAACTGCTCGGGGCCCGAACGATGTCTGATCTTCACAAAACTTAGAGGGATGCTTTTTTAACATCAGTTTGAGTGTACCCGTTTTCATCTGCTTGGGACCTGTTTTGACTTTCTAAAGTTAGTCAACCCCCCTTTACTTTTTATAAAAATGGGCCCTTTTTAATTGTTTGAGGTCCAAATAACCTCGGATTGATTTGAAACTTGGAGGGACTAATGCCAGGAGCATCTTGAAGTGTTAATCAAAATTTCATATAGTTTGGATTTGTGAAAGTAGGATTTCGAATAGTGACCTACTTGATGCATGTTCCAAGTCAATGCTTACTTGTATTGTGGGTAGTCAGCTTGTTTTCTACCTGAATGATGTTTGATTGACATGAAACTTTGAGAAATTGGCTTTGAACACACTTTGAATCTGAATTTTACCAGCTTTAGCCTCCTTGAATTAGGATTTTTGATCAGTGACCCCCATCACTTTGGGGTCATAGACTTCTAGCTGATATGTAGTTGAAGTAAGGTCAGACGAAGTCCTCTTGGCTCGAAAATTTGTAGAAACACTTCTGAGTATGAATTAAGCTTTGTGTCCAAATTTCATGAACTTTGGTCACCTAAAAGTAGGACTTTGGTTAGTGACCCCATGCCTTGGGGGTCACTGACCTAAAGTTGACATGTTTGTTGACACTGGGTCAAATGACATCCACTTGACCTGAGATTTTGCAGAGTTACTCTTGAATATAATTTAAGCTTGCTTCAAGAGTTTCAGTTAATTCTGACATGTAGAAGTGTCTGTTGTCACAGCAACCCCAAGGAGCTGAAAGACAATCACTGAAGCTTGAATTTAAATTGAAATGAAGTTTAAATGCTTTAGAATTTTGAAGCATAATTCCCAAGCATAATTTGGAACTGCTATGTGATTTTCAATCACTTTGGTAACTCAGAAGCTTAAGTGTGTTCAATGACCCCTGGACTTTGAGTCAATGAATGTTGAATTTGAAGTTTGGTGAGCCAAGTGACCAAATGAAGTTTCTCAACTCAAAAATTTGAATTGTTGCACCTTGAGTTCATCTAAAGTCTATTGAATGAGTTGCATTAGTTTTGAACATCTGGGTGCAGCACTTGACTCGGCATTTGTAATCCTAGGGTTTATGTGCCCTTGACTTAGAATTTGCTTATAGTGTCTTTACTGCAACTTTTTTAATTTTTATGGGTCAATAAGTGGCCCCTCAAGGTGCAATGATTAAAGTATGACAATCATTGTGCCTCGAAATATCCAATCGGTAAGGATGATAAATGGCTTGATTAAAATGTGGTTTTGTTAAAATAGGTTGTAAGGCTATACTTGAAAATTTGATAAAAAACCATGATAGGTTTGACGATGGAATTTGGTAAAAAAATAAGCAATTTGAACTTCTTTTCCCTATTTTCATAGATATCAAAAGTAGCATCTCTATGAAGACTATGGGGAACACCTATAAAAAGAAATCCTGAACGTATTAGAAAATCAAAAAATTTACATTACTACAAAATGCATTATTGGCTATGGCTTTACCCACGCAAGCCCATTTTGCATTGCTAAAGTTATCTTTTGCCTATGAAGATAAATCTATGGAGGTAAAAGCCATAATTATCTCCTGTTTTTTACAACGCAAGATCTTTGTGTGGGCAAAAGTGGTCGGGATTCTCTCCAAACTGAGAGGCAAAGTTTTACCCACGAACAAATATCATTTGGTGACGCAATATTTTGTAGGCGAAGTGAAAAACTTTTGGCCACGCATATATTTGTATAGGGAAAAGCTAAGACTTTCGGCCACGCATGGTTTTCTGTGGGTAATATCCTTTGGCAACATAGTATTTTGTTGGTAAAGTGAAAAACCTTTGGCCACGCACATATTTGTATAGGGAAAAGCCAAGACTTTCGGTAACGCATGGTTTTCCGTTGGCAAATCCTTTGACGACGTTGTATTTTGGAGGCAAAATGAAAAACCTTTGGCCATGCATATATTTCCATCGGGAAAGGCCAAGACTTTCTGCCATGCATGGTTTTCTGTGGGTAATATCCTTTGGCGACGCGGTATTTTGTAGGCAAAGTAAAAAACTTTTCGCTACGCATATATTTCTATAGGGAAAGGTCAAGACTTTTAGCCACGTATGGTTTTCCATGGGTAATATCCTTTGGCGATGTCACGCCCGAATTCGAGAATTGGGGTTTAATAGTGGATTCCAAGGTGTGACACATGTAACCCAATACAATTCATGCCGCATCAAGGCACATATGAACTACCACAAGGGTGATTCCACAGGTACATGCGAGGAAGATCCGTAACACATATCAAACAATTTTGAATCTAAGTGGAAACCTGGAGATTTCACCTGTACATATCATAGATATTAATAAAACATTCAATAATTCCATTAATATAACCAAAGTCTGTTAATTTCCCAATTCACATGCACATGATACAAACGTTCCATAGACAAAAACACAATGCAAGATGACAAGTTCAACTATAAGCCAAACCATGGCTATACACTAACGATCCGCAAAAGAACCCTGTTATGCGCTGTAGAGGTTGACTAATAAAATACATCCTCTTCGTTCCACTCATTCACATCCGGAGGTAGCGCTAAGGTTCCCTTCGGGGGCGCTTCGATTGCCGTATCAGAGCTGGGTTCCGTACGTGTAACACCAAGGGTAGCATTGTCAACACAATGGTCAAACAAATATAAGGGTACGTAAACCTATCATGATGTAATAAGTGAAATTAAACAGCATAATGATTAAAAGAGAGCAATGACGGAAACTAGGCAAGTAGTGCATGTGAGTTAGCATGAATAAAGAATCATAGATAGAAGACAATATCACAGTAATTGGCATCCACGTGGAGACAATATCATAGTAATTGGCATCCACGTGGCTATCTTCTCTCTAGTAAGAGAGCATATCGTACTGTGGGAAATCACTAGCGATCGGCCCAGGACCATCTAGCTACCCTAAGAGCATCGACCAACTCTTCATATAACTACTGTAGTAGGTAACGTATATCATACCCTTATTCGGTCCCGTCGAACCTCCTATAGGTACAAGTTAAGTGGTGTCGACTCAATCTATCAAGACTAATCTAAATTCATACTTATCATACATAGCGATCGACTCATACTTATACAGAAACGTATATCAGTTTTGGGATTGTTACCAATCATAGAATCAGAAATAAATGAAGTACTGATAATCAACAATGTATACGTAAATGAACTATCAGAGTTCGAACCCTCTCCGCCTTAGCTACACTTATTTTGGCTCACGGGCTCATGCTCAGTAGAAGCTCCACCTCCGATTTTACCTTAAGATTTGCCAGGAGGAATGGGTACATGATTAAATCATGTTGAGGGCAAGGTTCACTTATGATATGAATGCATTTAGATTGAGAGGTCCACAAGGAAATTTACTAGCCAACCTTATGCTAAGACATTTTGTGTTTCCTTAGTCATTCAATATGGTGTATTCATAAAATGTCCGGTGCCAACATGTTACCAAAATCTTAGTGTTACAATGTATAAGTGATGGACACCACTTCTTATGCCAACGCCCATGATATGGCATCAGGAAACAACCAGAAGTCAAGAGGGAATGAGTGACAGCTCAACACTCTTCCTTCTTAGTATATTATTACCGTTGGGTTAATTGGACTGAGGTAAATGTTCCACTTCTAAGGCCCTAAATGGTCTTTGATTATACTTACAATCCTAAGGTAGAATTAGCTTAAAATACCTTGGCTTCATTAAGGGTCAAAAGTGTAGCCCCTCCTTGTGCCACACCATGGACTATGGAAGACCTATGGGTAGTCATGGAACTATATTTAAAACAGAACTTTTAATGAAGCATACTGGGTTACCTGACTGATTGGGTATGGTGTCCGACCGATCGGACACCTTTAAAACCGAAATTCGACTGATTGGACTTCAGGATCGATCGGTCGGCCCTGAAGCACTCTGCTCTAAGAAATTTAGTTTCTAACTGCTATCTCTTCTTACTCATTCTAATTCCCTGCATTTAAACACCTAAAGGAGACCACCCCTACCACATATTGGGTCTCCTTATCATCCATTTTCAACATTCATTCAACAATCCAGTCATTAATACAAGATCAATCTTGCACAATCTTAATTAAAGATTAAAGAGCTGTAAAGAGGTATATGCAAGAACTCATCAAGAATTAATAATTCAAGCATACATGTAGAGAATATGCACCCTTATACTTGCCTTAGGTTCAATGCTTCACCCAAATTAGTTCGCCCTTTGGTTAGATGGAGGAGAAGGCTTTACTAAAGATGGATCTAAAACATGCATTGAGAAAATGAGAATGTGATGCATGCATGCTAATGATTGGATCTCTTGACCCTATAGAACCCTTAAAATGAAATGGTGATGGGGGTTTTCATACCTTAAGTCTTTTACAACCACAATGAAGGAAATGAGGCCTTGATTCCAAGGAGAGCAAGAAGAGTGAAGAGGAAGAAGAAGATGCTTAAACCTTTTGCATGCACACTTCAATCGCCCAGGATGAAGTCAAGATGAAGGAGAAAACATGGAAGAGGAGAGGAACTCTTATTACAGCCGAATAAGGGAAGGGGGAGAGGGAAAGAGACGATGGGTTTTGGGTTTTTAAATGATGGGTTTTCTAGAATTACAAATAAGCCTTATTGGTTTCCTGGATTTTCAAGTTAAGTCAGTTGGTTTTAAATGGGCCGAGATGAATCCGAATGGAATTGGGCCAACATGAAAGATGACCCTCAAGATGAGACCCACACAATGCAATTAATATGATGCCTTAATGATGCAAAACCATGGAATTCTAAAATAAGAAAAGGCCTTGACTACCTAAGTAAGGTTTAAACCCGACTCAACTACCTATCCATGATCCAACCCAAAGGGATTTTGGTTAAATTAACCTAATTACATATTAATTAAGGTAAAACAAAATTAATTATTATAAATTATGAATATCTCGGGTTTGGACCTTATAGGCGACGTATTATTTTGTAGGCAAAGTGAAAAACCTTTGGCCACGCATATTTTTGCATAGGGAAATGCCGAGATTTTCAACCACGCAACATTTTCCGTGGATGAATCCAAATATTTTTGTTTATTTTATTTTATTTTTTTAATGAAACTATTCCCATATCCGCCTCTTCTTCTTATTTTTTTTTAACACTATTAGGTTATGCAGATGCTTTTGCTAGAATCGTGCTTAAAAAATGAAAGCCCTTGTTTTATTTTGGTGCTGTATGGTTATATTTAAAGATCATTTATATAGGAGAAAGGACTTGGGTGTGAGGATATTTTGGTGCCCTATATTTGGATGGTGTGAACATGAGAACTGGAGAAGGCTCCTGTCTTGTTGGGCAACTTGGGTAGTATTATGTGGAAAGCAATTCTGCAATATTATGTGGTAAGCAATTGCAATATTATTACGCAATTTTATAGTATTATTATTTTTTTTATTTTTTGCTTTTGTGTCTTGGGTAAGATTGTAAAAGAAGGTTTCTGCTAATTAAGTTTAAAATTTAAGAAAATGCTTTCATAAAATAGAAAACAAAAATAGTAAAAATGATTTTTGAGTTTTATCATTAAGAGAATTATGCTTAAATTTTATTGTGGTTAGAAAAATGCATAATTTATAATTTATTTTTCTTTTCCACAGGGTGCTTGTCTTAAAATTAAAAAAAAGAAATTGGAAGGGCCTAATATAAATTTTATAACTTAGGTAAAGATAAAAACCCTAAGTTTATTTCATTCGAACCCTTTCATTCGACGAAAGAGTTGCCGCTGAGGAAAAACTATACTGTTGTTTCGACGAAGAAGAAGAAGAAAAAGAAGTAACAATGTTGTTGCATCTCTAACCACTAGATCTGCAACTAAAAAAAATGAAAAGAAAGAAAAAGAAGAATAAGAAACTGCACTGCTATTGCGTCTCCAGCCACTAGATCTACATCTGAAAAAGAAGAAGAAGAAGAAGAAGAGGAAGAAGAAGAAGAAGAAATTGCACTACTCTATTGCATCTCCAGCCACCAGATCTGTGCTTAAAAAAAAAAAGAAAAGAAAGAAGAAGAAGAAGAAGCTGCATGGTTGTTGCATCTCCAGCCACCAGAACTTGCGTTTGAAAAAAAAAAACAAAAAAGAAGAAGAAGAAGAAGAAGAAACAGTATTGCTGTTGTCTCTCCAACCACCAGAACATGCATCTGAAAAAAAAACAAAGAAAAGAAAGAAGAAGAAGAAAGTGCACTACTATAACGTCTCGACCAAAACCTGTGTCTGAAAAAGAAAAAAGAAATGAATTGAAAAGAAATAATACGGAAGAAGAAGAAGAAGAAGAAGAAGAAGGTCCCTGCATCCGATCTGCCTGCTGTTGCGCACTATTGCTAATCTCCTGCGATTGCTGTTGCTGATTTCCTGGTTGCTATTGTTGATTGCCTGCTGTTATTGTTGCTGATCGCATGTTGTTGCTGATCACTTATTGTTGCTGGTCATCTGCCCTGCTGTAGCCACCTGCTTTTGCATCCCCTGTCCTGCTGTAGCCTCTAGGTATCGTTGTTTCTTTGTTTCCTTTTTTATTTTTTTAATGTTTGGTGTATTTCTGTTAGTGAACGTCCTTGTTCGGTCATTGCATGAAATATAACAAAATTTGCCCCAAGTGGGCATTGTATGTCTGGCTTTTCAGAATGATTTAGTTGGTTCAATACTAAGATTGATTTTCTTTCTTTATGTTGGTTTCACAAACAAGTATATCTTCCTGACCTAAATATATGCAAAACACAGTTGCCTCTTGGGGTTTGTAACTTTGTGTAGGTACAACTCCTTTGTAGACAATCCATATTCAATCTTGTTGATATTATGGACTCTACAATGAATACACTACGACCCAAAAAAATCTAGATTTTACTTTTGATAAAATGAGATGGATCATGGTTTTAAAAATTGGCCGAGTGTAGTTGATTCACACATCCCTTGATTTTTCATATTTTCTTTTTTCTACACAAATAAGCCTATTAACCCAACTCACAAATTATAACTGCTTGATTGATAGGGGCTATGATTGTCTTTTTTTTTCTAAGTTGGAATCATGTCAATGTATTTATTTTAATTACTTGAAAGCAACATGTGTAATTGAAAGATGATAAAAAAATATAACTAAAATCAGAGAAATTATGCACTAAAATTTAATACATTAATATGGTGTAGGATAGCAAAGTTACAAAAATAAAAATTAATTATAGGCAACTGAACTTATATTATTGCAAATAAGTGAGTAGAGTTTGTGTTGACCAAAAAAAAAAAAAAAAAATCAAACAAATGTCACAAGTGTTGCAGTGATGATATACAAGCTCGTTCTAAACTCAAAGGGCACATAAACCTTAGAGTTATAGAGCATTGAGTTAAATTCATCATTCGGACATCCAAAGCTACTTAAATTCATTCAAAAGACTCCAAATAGGCGCAGAAAACATAGGTCCAAGTTTCAAAATAAACAGACTTCATCTTAACCAAAATAAAGCTTAAATGACTCTTTTAGTGTTCCTGGGGGGCACCCCAAGCTCGAACAACATATAGTTGCCAATGATAAAATCAGCTGAAATTCACAGGGAAGGCTTAAAATATGTTTTAGGTCATTCATTCAAAGTTTTGGAATTTTTAGACGCCATTGGGTGCAAATTCAAATTCAAGGAGCTCTATTCTAGAGTTTCGGGGACACTATGTGAAACTCCACCTCTTGAAGACCAAATTGGCTAAAATTTTTCTGGAAGGCCTTAGTAATGCTCTGGAGTTGTTCTACGAAATTTCTAATCAGTTGGACGTTGTTGACCCAAAGTCAACATACCCACTGGGCCATGGCGGCACCGAGCCAAAGCTTGACTTCCGTAAGGTCAAATCAATTGAGAATTGGATAGAAACCTCAAAATAGGTTCCTCATCAAACTCTCAAAATTTCGTGGCAATCTGAGATCATTTGGGCCTTAAATAATTGAAGCATGGGTCCACTTTGACCAAAAGTCAATAGATTGTGTGACCCACTTTTTGAAGTGAAAACCTAATGAAATTTTATGGCATGCCTAAAATGATGTCATAGTCCATCCTTCCAAATTTCATGAGGTTTGGACATCATTTGGGCATAAAACCATATTCATCGGATCAATTATATGTAAATGGGTTAAGCGCGTCGGCCACACCATAGGCCCAATTCAACCCAAGATTGTCTCAATTGTGTGGGGATAGTTTTAAGCAGTTCCCGGCAATTATTAATCTGATAATAATTGCTGGTAACTATCCCCATAAAAGATAAAAATCTTGACAGTTTCCACTCCATAGTCGGCCATGTGTGATAATGCTAGCTGCAACTAACCATTATTTGAATCCTACAACACACCTTAAGTGAAGGGATGGGTGTCATGATTTGCTATGTTTGCAATGCCCCCATGAAAGATGGTTTCTAATTTTTAAAACTTGAAATGCAATTTCCAAAAGGGTTGTAACTACCTCAAAAGCTTACAAAAGGAGAGATTTGTTCTCTTGACCAAAAAAAAAAAAAAAAAAAAAGGAGGAGATACTGCAACATCAGCACTTAAATCTGAGAATTCCAAAAGACTTATATAATGATCAAAATTGATTGAGATTAAAATATGATCAACATGATAATGAGAAATTTTCAGTTAGAAAACAACTAGTTTGAGACTTATACAAAACGTGATCAGTTGTATTTTTTATTTATAATTGGAATGGTCCACTATGGAGCCCATAAGTTTATAGAGCTTGGAAATAAACCCCATGTAGAGTAAAGATCTATAATTACACCCATTTGTTTGCATGGAATTGCATGACTTGAATTCCCTTGAACACATGAAATGTATTTTTAAAAATGACAAAAATTGAAGAAATAGAAGTAAAAACTCATAAGTTTCTAACTAGAAAAAAGAAATAGAAAAGAGTAACTATTTATAAATGATAAAAAGCTTACGAAGGAGATGAAAAATATCTACCTAACCAACAGCTTAGTTTGTACCATCCATGCCAAACCGGTACAATTGTGCCTATACTAAAACTTGTAAAAAATATTTAAAAATTAAAAAAAAAAAGTAAAAAAATGTGAAACGATAAAACACATGATTATGCCTTTGCACATTTTTTTTAAAACCTTTTAGAGTTTGAAAATGATAGAACTCACTATTATGCATAACATTAATTTGTTGACTTAACCCTGAATTGCATAATTTCAGATATGGACAAGAGTTGGTTGTTGCTTCGTGACACATTCAGTGACCAATATAAAGACGGTGTGGAGTAATTTTATTGAGTTTGCAAAGGCACATTTAGGTGAGATAATGGAGATTAAGTGCCCTTATAGCCATTGTTGTAACCACTTTAAGCATAAGTATGATACTATTTATATTCATCAGTTAAAAGAGGGATGATGGCATCCTACACCACTTAGGATAGACACGAAGAACTTCCACAACGTGATGAGCCGGAAAAGGGGGATGATGAATATGATGAGGATCATGATGAATATGATTAATTATTAAAGGATCATTACATGGGAACTTACATCGAGGGTGATACCTTAGAGATGGAGGATGTGCAAAACTTTGAGAAAATGTTGGAGGCGTCCCAGTGTGGCTTGTACCCTGGCTGCAAAAAGACATATACTTTGTTATCATTCGTCGTCCAGATGTTACATGTGAAGGTAGAAAACGGGTGGAGCAATACATCTTTCAACAAGGTTTTAGAGATATTTAGGCAGTTCCTACTAGAGGGACACAAAGTTCCAGGGTCAATTTATGAGTCCAAGAAGTTACTACGTGACTTATGATTGTGATATGAGTTCATTGATGCATGTAAAAATGATTGTGTACTATACTAGAAGGAGAATGCAAACTTGGAAAAATGTTTCATGTGTCAAGATTCCAAGTATAAGATCAACAATAGCAGGGATAAGAATATCCCTCATAAGGTACTGCGTTACTTCCCGTTGACACCTAGGATGTGAAGATGGTATATGTCCAAAAAGACAGCCAAAGACATGAGATGGCACTGTGATAAGTGTCTAGATGACGGGGTAAGAAGGCATCCAGCCGACTTTGAAGAGTGGAAGCAATTTGATCGAAATTATTTTGAGTTTGCTCAGGAGACTTGCAATGTAGATTGGGCATGGCCACTAACGAGTTCAACCCTTTCGGAAACTTGAGCACTTCTTATAGCATACAGCCTGTCATTCTTATGCCTTACAACTTACCACCTTGAAAATGCATGAAGAACCCATTTTTCATGATGTCTTTACTTATTCTTGAACCAAGTCAACCGGGGACCAACATTGATGTTTACCTGAGACCCTTGATTGACGAGTTAAATGATCTATGGGAGACAAGGGTTTTGACTTATGATGCCTCCACTTAAAGGGACTTTCAGATGCATGCAGCTTTAATGTGGACCATAAATGACTTTCTTGCATATGGTGACGTGTCCGGTGGAGTACAAAAGGTTATTTGGCTTGTCCCACTTGCAACGATAATCAATTATTAGTAAGGTTGACAGATAAGATTGTTTGGGTGGGACATCGATCATACTTGCCTAAGAAGCACATTTGGAGGAAGGACAATAAGTTTAATGGTTTTCCCGAGCTTGACAAGAGATCCTTGGATATACTAGCCATGGATAAAGTTGTGGCTCAATTGGATAAGTTACCGGAGACCAAGTTCGGGAAGGGAAATTCCAAAAGGAAAAGGCCCCGTGACGATGAACAATTGAATTGGACAAAAAAGAGCATTCTATAGAAGATTCCGCATGGGAAGTCAAAGAAGCTCCGATGCAACCTTGATGTCATGCACATAGAGAAGAATATAGGTGAGAGCTGCTTTGGAACGATGTTGGCCATAAAAGGAAAGAACAAGAACACTAACAGCGTGTGTAGATTTGGAAAAAATGGGCATAAAGCCAGAATTACATCTATAGAAGAATGATAAAGGATATGTATTGAAGACTCAGGTAGCCTACACATTGGGCTCGAAAGAGATAAATGATTTTTTTGAATTCTTGAAGTCCATCTGTTATCCAGATGGCTATACAGCTAACATATCTAAGTTTATGAACTCTAAAAAGTCATTGGACATGAAAAGCCATGACTATCATGTCCTCCTTCAACGTCTTTTTCCGATAGGCATGTGTGGTTTTGTGAACGAGGAGATATGTACCGCACTATTTGAGTTAGGTAGCTTCTTTCAAGAACTTCGTTCGAAGTCATTAAGGCGTAGTGATTTGGAAAAATTAGAGGAACCCATAGTGCTTATACTCTGCAAGCTGTAGATGATCTTTCCTTTAGCTTTCTTTGATGTGATGGTCCATTTCGCTATGCACTTACCTGGTGAGGCCATGCTTAGTGGATATGTACAATATCGGTGGATGTACCCGATCGAAAGGTGAACGCTACAGTCCTATAGTGAATTATTGATTTAGTAGTGCAATTATCTTGCATATGTAATATTAATTGTGATTGTTGTTTATTTGAAGGTTTTTTAAGACTCTGAAAGGGTATGTCACCAATAGAGCACGTCCAGAAGGTTCGATCACTGGGGCTTACATTTTTAAGGAGTGTCTCAATTTTTGCTCAATGTGCCTAAAAGGGATTGATAAATCCAAAGGAATTATGATGGTGGCGATCATGGCCCTAAAATGGAGATCTTTACCCAAAATGTCAAACTTTTCTCACCGATCTTAAGGGCTCTTGATCCTTCCCGGAAAGAACAACAAATGGCTCATTGGTTTGTGCTGTACAATACCGTCGAGGTGGAACCATATTTAGAGTATGTGGGTCGGTTAAATTATGTGTATACATAGCTCGTAAACCTATAAATTATAACACTATTTTAACTTATGATTCACATTTCATTGAGTAGGGAACACAAGAATATTATAGAGAATCAGAATCCTTAAGGACATGATATAACTCAGATATATCGAGCGGAATTTCCAAAATAGTTTGAAAAACGTGAAGATATATTTGAAAGAGCTTAGACATATTAGTAAACACTAACTAACTTAAATTCATTTAACATTAACTTACTATGTTTGCAATATGTTTGTCCATGTAGATGAATAGGTTGCGAAATCTACAGTCACCAGAAGCAACCCAAGAACTGTGGTCATTAGTACAAGGTCTCGGTCTGATAATTGATCTTTATGGGGGTTGCACTTGCAATGGTATTCGGTTCCACAGTAGAGACGGTGAGAGCCATCGGAGGTGCTAGTGGGTTAGTCATAGAAAGGGAGTATAAAGGGAAGCAAATTGACATCTATAGTTATTTGTGCAAAATATGGGAATTGAGATACTTGCATCGAGGTAAAGTGGTTCTGTTTCAATATGAATGGTACAACATTAGTTCCAAAAATAGAATACACACTGATCAACATGTCAAAATCATTGATGTTAGGAGGCTTTGGTATAAAGATGATCAATTTGTCCTTTCAAGTAATGTCAGACAAGTATTCTATGTCAATGACACCATCAAATGCAAGAATTGGAGAGTTATAGAATGGGTCAATCATTGGGGAGCATGGGATCTACCACAGTGAGATGATGCATCCAATGATGCATTTTAGCAGGACAAATCAACCCATGTGTCCCAATTTTCAAATAAGATACTGATGTTCAATATTACAACAGAGATGATATGCATCTCGAGATCATTTCCGTTGATAAACTAATGATTGAGCATTGTTTCGATGATAACGTCGAGGATGACACAATTTTGGAGTATATAGATGACGAAGAAGATTAACAATAAAGACAACTCATCCATGATGCCTATCATGATATAGAACCTGATATGGAATATGATATGTAGCTTTTGTTTTCTACTTTTATAGCTTTTGGTTTGGTTATATGGACAAAAAGATTCGAGATCATGCACCAATCTGAGACATTCATTGGGTAGACATTAATTTTGCGATCAGGCTAGCCATTGGTATGAGAGTTGGGGTAATATCAACTGAATTGTAACAAAGAAATTGTTTAACACGTTATTCAATTGATTTCGTAAACTGATAGTTTAATTCATACTGCATTTTATTGTTACTGTAAAGTCTTGATCCCAACTAATCTTGATTTATATTAATTAATCTTGTTTTATATTAATTAAGATGTGTTTAGGCTAATTTAATTCAAACCTTTTGGGCTTAGGTCATGGATAGGTAGTTGGGTTGCATTCGAACCTTACCTAGGTAGTTAAGGATCCTTTTGTAATTGTCATTGCATCATATCGACACCTCATTAGTTGCATCTTGTGTAATTCTTTGTGTGGATTATCTTTTATGTTGGGCTCGACTTGATTGGGATCCATCTTAGCCCAATTGAGGTCCATTTGACCTAAATTGTAATTTTCTTAAAAATGTTGGGCTTGCATGTAAAATTCAGGAAACGTTTGACTTAAAAGGAGGAACCCAACGTCCCTCCCCATCTTTCCTTCTGTGTTTTCATTGGAATCACTCCTTATCTCCACATTTCATCATCTCCACCTCAAATTGGAGTTACAAGCAAATCTTTGAAGCCTTGCATGCAATAGTAAGAGTCTCCATCCATCTTATCCTTCTTCCTTTGTGCATCTTTCTCTTTAGGAGCATCTTCTTCCCTAAGCTATAGCTCCTTAAGGTGAAGACTCTACCTCCATTTCAATTTCTTTGGGTTTAATAGAGTCAAAAAGACTCAATCATACAATATGCATGCATTCTACATTAGATTCACCCTTTGTATGTCTTCCATGTAGAGAACCCACCTTCTTGTTGAAGCTTTTCCTAACCACATACCAAGGAGAAGTTAGTAAGGTCAAGCATTGAATAAAAGGCAAGTATTAGAGTACATATGATGCTACAGGCGTGTTCAAATTGTTGATTCTTGGATTGATCACTTTAATTTCAAGTTACAGCTCCTTCTTGTTTTATTTAAGTATATACGTGTTGAATTGAATGAATTAGAATATGAATAGGTAATGTGGGTTTTGTGTAAGACTTGAATAACTCTTAGTGACATTTTAAAGTCATAGGAAGCTCACTGTAACCCCTTAATTCAGAGTTCTGTACTGAACTTGAGTTTTATAATCACTTTTAGAATTTCGAAAGCTTACGGCGAAGTCACGGCTAAGCCGTAAGTGTGTACGGTTCAAAGTTCCGAGAGTACCAAAACCCATTTTTGTACTATGGCTAACCCTCGGCTAAGCAGTGGAATGAGCTACGGCTAAGCTGAACCCATCCCATGACCAAGCCGTAAGCCATTTTACGGCGAGCTTTCCCGAGAGCTTGAAATCCTATTTTTCTTCTACGGCTCACACACGGCTAAGCCGTGGATTATACTACGGCTAAGCCATAGCCCAACGCACCTTAGCCTTGGGCTAATATACAGTTAAGCCGTAAATGCACAGGAACTTGAGGGAAAACTAAGCCATTCAGCTAAACCGTAATATATGTACGGCTAAGCCATAAGAACACTGTCAACTTAGGATATAAGGATCTTCAACTAACTTGTAGGGCCTTAGAGATGACACCTTTTCCACAATTAAATTAGCTCAATGGTGATCAAATGAAAGGAAGGACAAGTGTAGAGCTGTCACTTATCCTTTTCAATTTTTCGGATGAATTTCCAATGTCATGTCATGGGTGTTGGCATAAGAAGAGGTGTCCTTCGCATACACAATGTAACGCCAAGATTGGTGACATAATGACACCGGATGTCTTATGAATACATCGTGTTGAATGACCTCGAGTTTACGGATTATCTAGCATAGGGTTGGCTAGTAAATTTCTTTGATACCTCCTCAATTTAAATACATTCATATTGTTAATAAACCATGCCCTCAACATGATGTAGCTCAATTCAGTATGCATTAATTGATTATTTGATACTTATTACTCCCGATTTCTATGAATAAATTTGATTGCAAGACCGAAACTCCCTTATGTATGATATGATAAGTATGACTGAAATATATGAAAGATGTAAATTCGAGTTGGTCTTGATACGTTGAATCGCCACCACTTAGCTTGTGCCCTTATTAGGTTCGACAGGACCAGTTTAAATATCTTTATGTGGCTACTCAATAGTCCACAGAGGAGTTGTTGGCATTCCCCGGGAAGCTAGTTTGATCCCTTAACATTCCCTATGCACACTCTCTCTAGATGATATGCTCTCTTTTGGGAGAATATAGCCTTATGGATGCGAACTAGTATGTATAATATCCTGTTTATGATTAGTTATTGATGCACAACCTGCCTAGTTTGCATTAATTGCCTTCTTTCAATCTATATATATTTATTAATTTATTTGATATAGTACAATGGTCTTATGTACCTCTATATTTGCTTAACCGTCATATTAACAGTGCTACCCTTGGTATTACAGGTACAGAATCAAACCCTAACTCGAATATTGATGCCTCCCTGGAGGGTGCCCCAACGGTACCTCGGGGTCTAGAAGAATGGAAGGATGACAACGTCTTTTACTAGTCGTCCTATGGAGAGCATCCAGTGGTTTAGTTGGGTTAATCAGTTATGATGTTGGTCTGGTGAATGGAGATGGTTAAAACTGGATATGGTATAAAAGACATGTTTTAGGTTTTGTGGGTATGTAAGTGATGGGAATGTTTAATTAAAAGACTTATGCTTATTATATGATGGTATGATATTCTCCTCTATGCATTGCTTATGATTATTACGGGTGTACTTCACAAGTTTCTGTTTTATGTTGAATTTTAATTTACGTGCTGTTGGTCTTACCTCACACGTTCCTATGGAATCTCCTTTGTAGTGATTCGTGCATACCTTCACATGGTATGGATTACTACGGGATTACATATGCACACCTTGGGAGCACATCTAATCCCTAATTCCCAGGATCAGAGCATGACATATATAAATAATGGTATCAAAACGATTAAGAAGTCGATTAAAAGACTTAGCAATTCTAGGAAACGTGGTGAGGTTACGATAGGTCCGATTGGGGGTTGGATTTTGTATAAAGACTTATCACTTACCTTCTATTAAAATATTATGTATCATTAACTACTGTTATAATTGCAGATAAATGGCATCTGGGTCCGGTACGAACAACAGTTCGGGTGGTAACGGCCATAAAAACATCAAATTGGTTGGTCTAGATCCTCCACCGCCACCCCCTCCTCATCCTACATATAACATTGAAGAGCGATTTATGATGCTGATGCATCAATTGGCTGCCAGTAACACCTACCAAGCAGCCATGCAAATGCAGTTAGCCACCCTTCTGGTGAGGCAGAACTAGCCCGGGGACCCTAATTCCTTATATGAGAAATTTCAGAAAAGAAGAGCTACGGAATTCACAGGACGAGAGGATCCGTTACAAGTTGACGAATGGTTCGTACATACAGAGAATGCTTTTGATTCCCCGACCTACACACAAAGGCAGTAAGTGTTCCTTGTGGCATCCATGTTCAGAGATATTGCGGATACATGATGGAAGAGTATCCAGGATCAATTTAGAGCTATGCCATATGCCACTGTGTGCGAAGCATTTAAGAGGCAGTTTAGGAAGAAGTTTATTCCAGAGCACGTGACTCGTAAGAAGAAGGCCGAGTTCCTCACCCTATAGCAGAATTCCATGATGGTTGTAGAATATGTGCATGTATTCGGTCAACTCTCTTGGTTTGCCTTGGACTTGATTGACACTGAGGAGAAAAGAGTTGAGAGGTTCCTGGAAGGGTTGAGAACTGTTATTAAGGGACACGTTACGGCATTCCAGCATCTAGTACAGTATGATGACGCTGTAGAGAGAGCTTATGTAGCCGAAGAAATTGAGAAGAGCTTGTTCTTGGGAGAGTCTAGGGGGATTGCCCCACCTTCTGGGAAGAGTTAACAACACTCCAAGAAACAAAAGAGAGCTGTTGGTGGGACGTCAAGGCTAGTTTGTTTAGTGTGCGGAAAAGGCCATGAAACAAGTAAATGTTGGGAGTCTTTGGGAGCTTGTTTCGGTTGTGGCTTATTGGATCATCGCTTGTCAGAATGCCCCGAGAAGAAGGGGTTTTGGTCAAGCCCCATCTCAGCAGCAGTATCAACAGTCTTCTAGTGCAGCACTGCCCACACCTCCAAGTCAACAACAGCAATGAGATAAGGCCAAGGTAGACATGACAAGGTCAAGGCCAACAGAAGCAAGGACAGTAGAAACATGAACAAGAGAATTGACCTCATCGGCAAGGCTGCGCCTATGCATTGACACATGAATAAGCGGAAGCGGCGGAGCATGTGGTCGTAGGTGAGGTTTCATTTTGTGATAGAGAAGCTAAGGTGTTGTTTGATTTGGGATCTTCGCACTCCTTTATTTCACCCTAATTCTCTGGTAGGATACAGAAGCCACCAGCATAGCTACCATATGAAAGAATGTCCTTTTTCATTGGTCTGAAGAGTGTGAAACTAATTTCCAGACTTTGAAGGAAAAGTTAACCACCGCTCCAGTTTTGACTTTACTTGATGGTGTTGAAGGATTCATAATCTACTCTGATGCTTCTAGAGTCGGATTGAGATATGTGTTGATGCAACATGGTAAGGTGATTGCTTATGGATCGAGGCAACCGTGGGAGCATGAGAAGAACTATGCCACCCACGACTTGGAACTAGCTGCTATCCTGTTCGCTTTAAAGCTATGGAGACATTACCTGTATGGCATGAGATTCGAAGTTCATTTAGATCATCACAGTTTGCAATACTTGTTCACGCAGCAGGAATTGAACATGAGGCAACGCAGATGGCTTGAATTCATTTAGGACTATGATTTTCTAATCAAGTACCATCCAGGGAAAGGAAATGTGGTGGCCGATGCACTGAGTAGAAAGTCAGAGATTCTTAATGCTCTAGAAAGTTTCCATTTAGTTATGCATGATAAGTCTGTCGAAGTGAAACTGGTGGATAACTACATGATGCTGGCAAGTACTTTCGTTTTTCAGCCTGAGGTGATTCAACAAATTAAGGACAGATAATTTGAAGATTTGACATTGAAGAGAATCCGTGATTAGATTGGGGATTGACCCAACTTTCAACTGGAAGATGGGATATTGTATTTCCGAAACAAATTGTGTGTCCTAGCCATCGATGATTTGAAGGAGAGCTTGATGACAAAGGCCTACTATGCTCGATATGCAATGCACCTAGGAAGTACGAAGATGTACTAGAACATCAAAGATCGATTTTGGTGGAATAATATGAAAAGAGAACTAGCAGGGTTCATCGCTAAGTGCTTAACTTGTCAGAAAGTGAAAGCAGATCATCAGTGGCCTCTAAGGTCATTACACCCATTGCACTTACCGCAGTGGAAGTGGGATCGCATTACCATGGATTTTCTTTCCGGGTTACCTCCGATAAGTAAGAAGAATAATGCCATTTGGGTGATAGTTGATCTACTAACGAAGTTAGTACACTTTATCCCTTTCCGGATGGGCATGACATTCTCAGAAATGGTTAAGAAGTTCGTTGATGAGATTGTAAGACTACATGGTACACCCGTGTCGATCGTGTCCAATTGTGACAGTCGTTTCATTTCGTCTTTCTGAAAAGCGTTCCAAGATGCTTTGGGTACGAAGTTGAGTTTCAGTACAGCATATCACCCACAGACAGATGGACAATCGGAATGTACAATTCAGACTTTAGAGGACATGTTACGTGCTAGTGTATTGAGTTTTAAGAAGGAATGGGATTCACATCTATCGCTGTGTGAATTCGCCTATAACAACAATTTCCATGAGAGTATTGGAATGGCGCCATATGAAGCCTTGTATGGATGCAAATGCCGAAGTCCTGTATGTTGGGAAGAAGTTGGGACTCGAAGTTTTCACGGACCGATCATTATCGCCAAAACTACTAAGAAGGTACAAAAAGCAATAGAGAATTTGAAGGTCGTTCGGTCGCGATAGAAGAGTTATGCAGATACACGCAGAAGAGCTTTGGAGTTTCAAGTTGGCGATTGGGTTTTTTCGAAAGTCTCGCTGATGAAAGGTACTATCCATTTTGGCCAGAAAGGCAAGTTAGCGCCAATATACGTGGGTCCATTCGAGATTAAGAGCAGGATCAGTGATTTGGCATATGTGGACCCATAAAAAATTGCAAATAATGCAGCAAAGACACTACAAGCTTTGGATTATAAAATTTTAAAGTTCTCAAAGCATTTGGACCTCATCTCAGTTCAAGTCAGGCTTCGAAGGCTGTTTGTTAGCTTCTTAGGAATCACTGTGGGACCTGGCACTTCCACATGTTGAAGTAATCTCCTATTCAATGAAATGCTTTCAAGTACATTTGAAGACTATCCTTCAAGGATTCAGAGCATTTGGACATCATTCAGATCCCAACTCGGTCTAGATGGTTATATACTGTGCTCTGTGGGTCTCAGTACAAAGTGACACTTCGCAAGGATCAAACCAGCTGAAACTCTCAAAGGAAGCTAAAATTATGCCCAAGAGAGGCCCTACAAAGTTTTAAGATAAATAGACATCATTTGACCCAAAGCTACAAGCATGTCAACTTAGGGTCAATCCCCCCCCAAGCCATGGGGTCATTGACCAAAGTCCTACTTTCCGATGTCCAAAATTGATGAAATTCATAGAAATACTCCAAGATGTTCCTGACGTCAGTCCTTCCAAGTTTCAAATGAAACTGAGGTCATTTGGGCCTCAAACAGCTGAAACAAGGGCCCACTTTCATGAAAAGTCAACTAGAGAGTTGACCAATTTCAGAAGGTCAACTCAGCTTAAAACTTCTATGACACACTCAAAATAGTGTCAAGAAGCATCCCTCCAAGTTTTGTCAAGATTGGACTTCGTTCGGACCCCACACAGGTGAAAACGGGTCACAAATGTAAAAGTCCAAAAATGGGCCTTGGGAGTGACCGCGGCCTGTTCATCAAGGGAGTTAACCAACTTCAAATTGTCAAAATGAGCTGAAACTTCTATGACACAATCAAAATAGTGTCAAGAAGCATCCCTCCAAGTTTCGTCAAGATTAGACTTCGTTTGGGCCCTAAACAAGTGAAAACGGGTCACAAATGCAAAAGTCCAAAAATGGGCCTTAGGAGTGACTGCGGCCTGTTCATCAAGGGAGTTGACCAACTTCAAATGGTCACAATGAGCGGAGACTTCTGTGACACACTCAAAATACTTTCAAGAAGCATCCCTCCAAGTTTCTTCAAGATTGGACTTCGTTCAGACCCCAAACAGGTGAAAACGGGTCACAAATGCAAAAGTCCAAAAATGGGCCTTGGGTGTGACCGTGGCCTGTTCATCAAGGGAGTTGACCAACTTCGGATGGTTAAAATGAGTTGAAACTTCTATGACATAGTCAAAATAGTATTAAGAAGCATCTCTCAAAGTTTTGTCAAGATTGGACTTCGTTAGGACCCCAAACAAGTGAAAACGGGTCACAAATGCAAAAGTCCAAAAATGGGCCTTAGGAGTGACCTCGGCCTGCTCATGAAGAGAGTTGACCAACTTCAGATGGTCAAAATGAGTTGAAACTTCTATGACACAGTCAAAATAGTATCAAGAAGAATCCCTCCAAGTTTCGTAAAGATTGGACTTTGTTCGGATCCCAAACAGGTGAAAACGGGTCATAAATGCAAAAGTCCAAAAATGGGCCTTGGGAGTGACCACGGCCTGTTCTTCAAGGGAGTTGACCAACTTGAGATGGTTAAAATGAGCCGAAACTTTTATGACATAGTCAAATAGTGTCAAGAACCATCCCTCCAAGTTTTGTGGCGATTGGACTTCGTTTGGACCCTAAACAGGCGAAAATGGGTCACAAATGCAAAAGCCTGAAATTGGGCCTTGTCCGCGGTCACGGACCCCCAAAGGACACTTCCTGCAGTTTTGGACGATTTGTCTCCACTTCCTTTTGAAATGCAACTTCCCACAACTCCCCTCAACTCCCTGGAACCGCCAAAAACCACCTGAAGGCTTTATAAAAGGGGTAGTGTTTGAAGGAAAGAGACATAGTGAGCACCAAAGAATTTCAAGAACACAAAAGGCAATCAAAAGCATTCAAGCAAGAGGATAGCAGCATTCCATGACCTTTTCCCCTCTTTTTCTCAATTACCAAGGTGAGTAAGAAGGTTCATAAGAGGAGGAGAAGAGGGGGTGGCTAAAGAAAAAACCTTGTGCATGCATTGATGTCTATTCGAAGGATGACATTGTTATCTTTGTTTTTCTCATTTGGGGGGGGGGGGGGGGGGGGGGGTTTCTTGGCCATTACAAAGGTTATGAACAAGCCCCTTTGGACTTCATTTTGTTCCTTGAAAGCTATGGGTTTAGAATGACACAACTTTGGCTTCCTATGATACCCTCTTCGGACTTGAACAAAAGATAGTCCATAAATATGAATGATGAATTGCAAAGTTTTCAATCGATTCCATGGTTGAATTCGATTTTCTCAATGGCTATTCAACACCCCAAGAGTCATTAAAAAAGAGTTCCAGCACTTGAAAAAAGGTTTGAAAGAAGAACCAGCATGGACAGCATGAGAAACGAATGCAAATAGTGATTGCATTGTCACTGTTTGTCAGTGACCGTGCCTCACGGTCACTGGCCTGGGGCAGTGACTGTGGGTCATGGTCACCCCCATTTTCCC
The DNA here is from genome assembly GCA_037013555.1 of Sextonia rubra. Classification (NCBI taxonomy): domain Eukaryota; kingdom Viridiplantae; phylum Streptophyta; class Magnoliopsida; order Laurales; family Lauraceae; genus Sextonia; species Sextonia rubra. Next base: position 77,478,829 of record JASUAD010000001.1, read on the forward strand.
TCTTTATTTGCATTGTTTTCTATGTACGTACATTTCTTGTATTTTTGAAATTGAGATCATATCTAAGACTTGAGGGAGGGGTTGTAGACTTTGAAAACTCGTGTAAACAACATGCATCCCCGTGGTCGGGGTTAGAACCCTTGTAAACACCCATGTAAACAAAGGGAAATTAATGATGAACTGTAATTAATTCCCATTCTTTTTAATGCTTGAAGTGTGTGAATGTCGGACATCGAATCCATTACATAACACCACACCATTTTAAGCACGATTAGTGTACTGATTGGCTCTTCCAATGGAGTTTTCAGGAGTACATTATGTATTCCATGTGTTGATGCTTCGCAAGTACGTTCGAGACCCTACCCACGTCATTTGCTACGATGATGTGTAGATACAGCTGAATGCAACATATGTTGAGCGCCCGCTCCGTATCGTGGGAACCAGAAAGCAGATATTGCGTACCAGAACAATACGGTGGGTCAAAGTGCTATGGGAACATCACAGTCCTGACGAAGCCACTTGGGAATTGGAAGAGCAGATGGTGCGACAGTATCCCTACCTCTTTTCATAGGTACGTGTTCATTCTGAGGACGGAATGATTCTTAAGTGGGGGAGGATGTAATACTCTGGCCCAACTTAATCTGGTTTAGCGACTAATTAATGGAGAATTAGTTGTTATTTGTGTTTTGACTTTGTTTCTATTTCTTTCCGGGTCATGGATAAGTATGATTTGGGTTCTTGCTTATGAGTTTCTTCTTCTCCTTCTTCTTCTCATCAGCGATTGCATGTGCTCACCGTCTCTCTCTTTTTCTTCTTATGCATGCATGGGTGTTAGACTAGTGTGTAGATGGGTAATTTGAGCCAAAGGACAATGAATTCACAGGAAAAGCTTGTTTGAGGCAAGTATAAGCATGATTTGGATGAACCCATGTTGGTAGATGTATGCTTATGAAGAACTTCTTAATCATGCATGTGAAGTGTGTTTTACAGCCCAATTGTATCAAATTCCATCTCTTTGATGTTTTTGTTTCACTTTGGTATACATACAGTTTGTTCTGTAACAGGTTCAGGAAATGCCCCTGTGCAGTTTACTGCTAAGCCATAACTGCCTACGACTTAGATTCCAGAAAGCTGCAAAACCCGCATTTCTTCTATGGTAAGGCTACGGCTAAGCCATAGAATATACTACTGCTAAGCCGTAGGCTAGCAGTGACCTAACCGTAGGTCAAGCTATGGCTTGATTTCTAGAGAGCAGCAAATTAAGATAACCTTCTACGGTTCAGCCACGGCTAAGCTGTGAGGTGTGTTATGGCTAAGCTGTACTCTCACCGTAGCTGAGCCGTAGAACAAAAATATGGCTAAGCTGTGAATGCAGATGAACAGTAAGGGGAACCACGGCTGAGCCGCGGTACATATTACGGCTAAGCTGTAAGATGTCTACGGCTAAGCTATAGGTCACCCGCGGCTAAGCCGTAAGACCAGAGAAAATAAGAAAGGTAGGTGTTGAAGAGACCTTATAGGGCCTTTGAGTTAGAATGTAGGTGACCTTGACTTGCCCAATGAAATATGATAGAATTGCATGAATGATTTCGAGGGCTGTGACTTATTCATGTATGTTATCCAACTGTTAAGCACCTCCCCATGGGTGTTGGTTTAAGTGACCCCGATACACCCTTTAACACAATGCAATACTAGACAACTGTGTATTGGATAACTTAAAACTACATCATCATGCAAGGTTAGAAACACTGGATAACTAGATTAGGGTTGGCTAGTAAATGCTCTTGATTTGAGCAAAGTGAGTTGCATGAGATCTTGTATGGACGATTATTGACCCCTACTCTTCTGCATGATTTGTATAGTCCTCGTTATGCCCTTTTGTTAAGGTATGTTCGATTTGTTTGCTGTTCGATATGTTTCCATTAACTTGAGTTTCCATTCACTTGAGTATTCTATGTATGATTAGAATGCATGAGAAATGCTCGATATGATATGCATGGTTTACTTAAATTCTAATATATAATTGATTCCATATGGTTAGGCACTACTTAGCCTCAGCCTTAGGATACCCGACGGGGTTGAAGTTGGCATAGTTATATGGCTCCGCTGCAGTGAGTTTATGTCTTAGGGCTTCCGAACCCCAGGAACCCGAGACCCATTTGTACCTTGGCCCGGTCGATGGTGTTCTCAGTATGTAAGATCCCATATAGAGAGCATATGGCATATGTAGTAGCCACCTAGTAAAGTATATGACATGTATCTCTTGACTTTTTAGCATGTTTTATTCGACTGCACAATTCGCCTAGTATACGATTTGGAATTCTATGAATTATCAGTTGTTCCTTATTCTGCTAGATACAATATGTGTTAACTTATTGTTGTTTATACTTTGCTGAATCGTTGTATTCAGGAGTTGTCCTTGGTGTTGCAGGCTCAGATCCTTCTACCGACCCCTCATTGGTCAATCAGACTCCAGGTGAGACCCACATGCCCCGTCGGGGCTAGAGGAGTGGATGCAATCACTCCGCCGGAGCGCAACATTGACATGCATATAAGTCTGCACTATTGTAGGATCTCTTTTGGTTTTGTTTGTTATATATTATATTCTGGTTCATTCTGTAAGATTTTGGATGTCATGTAATCTTTGTATATATATTATTTTGTTTTGATAAGTCCTTTTTTATTGCGGTTTGATACCTACAGCTTCCGCATACTTGAATTGGCACATGTGAAATTCCCTTGTGCGTGTACACTTAGCCAGGGTCTAGGTGTATATGCACAGAGCACGTGTGTCACTGGTTAGGTTTAAACTTGACCCCCAATCTCCTGAGCTCGGGTTGTGACAATATGGCTTGCTTAGACTATTTCTGTAAGACTGTCACCATAAAGGTAGACGAAATTGGCTCGAGTGTTGTACTCAAGGGTGAGAAGAAGGGTTCGAATATTAGGTAATCTCATCACTGCGAGCAGAAAGATTAATTCATAGTGGTTGCGAGGGGTACATTGCCTTCATTATTGAGAAGAAACCACCTATGAAGTTAGTAGAGATACCTGTGGTTCGTGAGTTTCCTGATGTGTTCCTTGATGAAGTACTTAGTCATCCTCTGGTTAGGAAAGTATATTTTACTATAGAGCTAGTACCCGGTGTTAACCCGTAAAAAATCTGCAAATAATGCAGTATCGACAACTCCAAGCAAGCCCCAATTGGCTCGTCGCAGCCCGAAACAGCCACGTCAGACGGCTCGCGTGTACGCAACTTCCCACAAGAGTGCGGAGGATCCACAGGTGGTTAAAGGTGCTATCTTGATTTCGCAAGTTGAAGCTTTGGCGTTGTTTGATTCGGAGTCTACGCGGTCGTACGCAGCACCTTATTTTGCTGAGCGGTTACAGCAGCCGCCTAAGCCACTGCCATACGTGTTGGTTGTGTCCACTCCAATTGGCAAGAGAGTGGAGTGTAGTGTATACTACCCCCTGTGCAATCTGTGGATCGAAGGTCACCGGTTGCCAATTGATTTAATCTTAATGTCAATGCTGGACTTTGACGTGATCCTTGGAATGGATTGGCTCGCTCGATACCGTGCCTATGTTAACTGTTACAATAGGACGATTTTCTTCGATCTAGGTAAGGGTTTTTATTTCGAGGGTAGTAAAAAGAGTTGCCCAAGGCGTGTTATCTCTGCATACAAAACATATCGATTGATATGCAAAGGGTGTGAAGGCTTCATTGCCTTTATCCCGGAGAAGAAAGATGTGAAGCAACTAGGAGAGATTCTAGTGGTATGTGATTTCCCAGATGTCTTTCCGGATGGGGTACCAGAATTACCTCCGGTGTGAGACGTAGAGTTTGCTATTGACCTTGCTCCAGGCATGGCACCGATCAGTAAAGCCCCGTTTCGTATGGCCCCAGCCGAATTATCAGAATTGAAGAAGCAATTACAAGAGCTCTTGGATAAGAGTTTTATTCACCCGAGCATCTCACCTTGGGGAGCGCCGGCACTGTTTGTTAAGAAGAAAGATGGTACCTTTCGAATGTGCATAGATTATAGGCAGCTGAACAAAGTGACAATAAAGAACAAATATCCCCTATCCCAAATCGATGAGTTGTTTGATCAACTTCAGGGTGCCGCTTATTTTTCTAAGATTGATCTGAGGTCTGGCTATCACCGCTGAGGGTGAAGGAAGATGACATCCCCAAAACTGCCTTCAGGATACGATATGGGCATTATGAATTCCTCGTGATGCCTTTTGAACTAACCAATGCACCTGTAGTGTTTATGGTTTTGATGAATTAGATTTTTGCTCCTGTTTTGGACCAGTTCATCATTGTTTTTATTGGTGATAATTTGATCTACTCTAAGTCAATGGAGAAGCATAGGAGCACTTGAGGAAAGCCTCAACCATGTTGAGAGAACATCGATTGTATGCCAAGTTGTCGAAATATGATTTTTAGCTTAAGCAGGTGGCATTTTTAGGTCATATCATTTCATGAAAAGGCTTGGCAGTTGATCCATCGAAGGTAAAGGTGGTTATAAATTGGCCCAGCCCTAAGACAGTGACAGAGGCTCCGAGTTTCCTTGGACTAGCAGGTTACTATCGTAGATTTGTTCAGGATTTTGTTAAGATCTCCTCTTCTTTGACTAAGTTAACTCGGAAGAATGTGCTTTTTGATTGGACTGAAGAGTGTGAAGCTAGTTTCGGACCTTGAAGGATAAGTTGACAACAGCTCCGGTGTTAGCTTTACCAGATGGTAGTGAAGGTTTCGTGATCGATTTCGATGCTTCTCCGGTTGGTTTAGGCTATGTATTGATGCAGCGTGGGAAGGTAATTGTGTATGGATCGAGGCAACTTCGGGAGCATGAGAAGAATTATGCCACCTATGATTTAGAACTGGCAGCCATCGTGCTTGTATTAAAGCTTTGGAGACATTATTTGTATGGCGTGAGATTTGTAACACTCCAATCCCCTTTGAGCCAGTTTAGTGGCTCATTAGTTTGTTTTTGTGTTGTTTATTTCTTTTGGACTTGATTTCGAGTCATGGATAGGTAGTTGGGTAGCCTTTAACCTGGGATAGGTAGTTCTAAGCCCTTTTCGTAATTTTGTAATTGCTTTGAGTACATCATATTTGCATCATTTTGATGTCAGCACGTGTATTTTGTTACGCTCATCATTTTCTGTATCCGTCTCAAACCCATTCGGAGTTAATTGGAGGAATTGAATCCTTGTGTGACTTGAATTGTAAATAGCTTAAACCCATCGGACTTTGATTTAAACTCCAAATCTATATATATGAGTCATCAGTCCAGATGTCTCATTTCCTTAGTCGGTGCATGCAACAATTCCAGGAACAACTCCACATCCACTCTCTCCCTCCTCTTCATTTCTCTCTTTCTATCTGCTGGTTGGTGTTGGGTTAGTTCGATTGGGTTCTCTTCCCCTCTTCTCTGTTTATGCTTTGAGGTAAGTGGGTTCTTCATTTCTTCTTCTCCAATTTGGATCTCCCATCTCTCTCTTGCTGTGTTCTCATGCTTGCATGTGTTGTTTCTCAGATTTGCCTGGGTTTTAGTTGGATTTGAGCCTGACTTCAGTGGTTTGACAAAGCTCTTGAGGCAAGTATAAGTACAGGATTTGATAACATATATGGGTATATTGATTGGTTGTTTTGATTTCTTCCTTTTATATGTTTGGGATGTTCTACAGCCAAATCCTAAGGTGTTGGGATCTATTGAGCTTGTTGTGCCAAGTTTTTGTACAAATTTCCAGTTTCTGTACTCAACTCAATTTCGTTTTCTGTACTGTATGGCTAAGCCGTAACTCCGTACGGCTTAGTTTCCAGAGACTCTAGTTTCGAATTTTGTTCAACGGCTAGGCTACGGCTAAGCCATAAATCGTTCTACGGCTGAGCCGTAAGCTAGCCGTGACCCAGCCGTGAATTAACACTCTGATCGGTCGAAACTTTCCGGACACAGGACTCTTACGGTGTGGCTACGGCTAAGCCGTGGATTGGTCTTCGGCTAAGCCGTATACTCAACCGTAACTCAGCCGTAAAAAGTATCAAATCAAATGTGGAAGATGACCAGTTTAGCCGTGTTCTGAAGGGAACCACGGCTAAGCCCTAATGCATGTTACGGCTAGGCCGTAAGATGTCTACGGCTAAGCCGTAGGTCACCCACGGCTAAACCGTAAGATCTGCAGACAGGATGCTTCGCAGAGGATGTGAGGGATTTCTTGCATTCATTTCAGGGCAGAAAAAGGATCAGCGACAGCTCAGTGAGATTCCCGTAGTGAGTGAGTTCCCGGATGTCTTTCTGGTGAATGTGCCTGAGTTGCCACCGGTTCGGGAGGTAGAGTTCTCGATTGATTTGATGCCAGGTACGGCACCCGTCAGTAGAGCTCCATATCGTATGGCACCTGCAAAGTTGTTGGAATTGAAGAAGCAGTTGCAGGATCTGTTGGATAAAGGGTTCATACGCCCAAGTGTTTCACCTTGGGGTGCTCCGGTACTGTTCGTAAAGAAGAAGGATTACAGTTTCCGGATGTGCATTGACTCCAGACAGTTGAACAAAGTGACCATCAAGAACAAATATCCATTGCATAGGATTAATGAATTGTTCGATCAGCTTCAGGGTGCAGCTTACTTCTCGAAGATCGATTTGAGGTTAGGTTATCACCAGCTCCGGGAGAAGGATGAGGATGTTCCTAAGACAGCTTTCAGGACTCGGTATGGACACTACGAGTTCCTTGTCATGCCTTTTGGCTTGACGAACGCACCCGCAGCTTTCATGGCATTGATGAATAGGGTGTTTGCTTCCTTTTTGGACCAGTTTGTTGTGGTATTTATAGATGATATATTGGTCTATTCGAAGACTGCTGAAGAGCATACAGACCATCTGCGGAAGGCATTGCAGCTGTTTAGAGATCACCAGTTGTATGCAAAGTTGTCCAAGTGTGATTTCTGGTTAAAGCAAGTTGCATTTTTGGGTCATGTGATTTCTCGAGATGGATTGATGGTGGATCCGGCTAAGGTTGAGGCAGTAGTCCATTGGCCCCGTCCCAGATCAGTGATAGAGATTTGGAGTTTTCTTGGATTGGAGGGATATTACCGTAGGTTCGTGCAGAACCTCGCGAAGAATTCAACCCCGCGGACTCAGTTGACTCGGAAGAAGGTTCCGTATGGGTGGATAGAGAAGTGTGAGCGTAGTTTCCAAACGTTGAAAGAAAAGCTCACTACGGCGCCAGTGTTGACTCTCCCTGATGGTAGTGAGAGATTCGTGATTTATTCTGATGCCTCTCGAGTTGGACTAAGCTGTGTACTGATGCAGAATCAGAAAGTGATTGCTTATGGATCCAGACAGTTGAAAGAGCACGAGAAGAACTATGCCACCCATGACCTGGAGTTAGCAGCTATTGTGTTTACGCTGAAGTTGTGGTGGCATTACTTGTACGGTGTGAAGTTCGAGGGCCATTCCGATCATCACAGTCTGCAATATTTGTTTACTCAGCATGACTTGAATATGAGACAACGGAGATGGTTGGAGTTCATCAAGGACTATGATTTCCCGATCAAGTACCATCCAGGCAAGGGTAATGTGGTGGCAAATGCACTCAGTGGGAAAGCAGAGAGTCTCCAGGTGTTGGCAGGATTCTATGTCCTTGTGCATGATCAGCCAGTTGAGGTTCGGATGGTGGATAAGTTGGTGACGTTAGCTACTACCGTGGTGTTTTAGCCTGAGGTGATTCAGCAGATCAAGGATCGCCAGTCTAAGGATCCTCTTCTGGTGACCTTTACAGATCGGATTGCAGATCGACCTGATTTCAGTCTGGCAGACGGAGTTTTGTACTTCAGGAGTAGATTGTGTGTTCCTGCTGTGGATGAGCTGAAGGAAAAGTTGATGACAGATGAGCACCATGCCCGTTATGCGATGCACCCAGGGAGTACGAAAATTTACCGGAATTTGAAGGATAGGTTTTGGTGGAACAATATGAAGCGGGAAATCACAGGGTTCGTGGCACGATGTTTGACCTATAGGATCATTGCATCCTATTACACATTCCGCAGTGAATGTGGGAGCACATTACCATGGATTTCATCTCAGGACTTCCGCCGACCAGTAGGAAGAACAATGCTATCTGGGTGATAGTGGACCGATTGACGAAGTCAACACATTTCCTTCCATTCAAGAAAGGGATGACATTCACAAAAATGGCCAGGAAGTTTATTGACGAGATAGTCAGATTGCATGGCACCCCAGTATCGATTATGTCTGACCATGATAGTCGTTTTGTGTCCTCATTCTGGAGAGTATTTCAGGAAGTTATGGGTACGAAGTTGAGTTTTAGTACGGCATACCACCCTCAGCCTGATGGACAGTTAGAGTGTACCGTTCAGACGTTGGAGGATATGCTCCGATCTAGCGTGCTGAACTTTGAGAAGGAATGGGATATGCATCTGGCATTGTGTGAGTTTACCTATAACAACAGCATCCAATTGAGAGCATTGGCATGGCTTCCTATGAAGCTCTATATGGACGTAAGTGTAGGACTCCAGTGTGCTGGGGGGAGGTAGGAACGAGGTGTTTCCATGGCCCGACGATCATTACTGAGACGACAGAGAAAGTGCAGAAAGTGATTGAGAATTTGAAGATTGCTCGGTCCAGACAGAAGAGCTACGGGGGTACTCAGAGGAGACCTTTGGCATTCCAAGTCGGAGATTGGGTGCTTCTTAAAGTTTCCCAGATGAAAGGCACTGTACGGTTTGGTCAGGAGGGCAAGTTAGCTCCGAGATATGTGGGACCGTTTGAAGTCAAGAGCCGAGTTGGAAATTTAGCCTATCGTTTGACGCTTCCAGTTGAGTTCTCCGGAGTCCACGATGTATTCCATGTGTCAATGCTCCATAAGTACGTGCCTGATCCAAGCCATGTGATTCAATACGATGACATTCAGATTCAACCCAACACGACTTACATTGAGCGCCCGCTTCGCATCGTTGGTACATGAGAGCAAATTCTTCACACCAGGATTATTAGATGGGTTAAGGTATTATGGGAGCATCACGGTCCAGATGAGGCTACATGGGAGCTAGAGGAGCAGTTAGCACGCCAGTACCCCTAGCTCTTCCCGCAGGTAGGTGGTTATTCCGCGGACGGAATGATTCCTAGTGGGGGTGGATGTAATACTCCGATCCCCTTTGAGCCGGTTTAGTGGTTCATTAGTTTGTTTTTGTGTTGTTTATTTCTTTTGGACTTGGTTTCGAGTCATGGATTGGCAGTTAGGTAGCCTTTGACCTGGGATAGATAGTTCTAAGCCCTTTTCTGTAATTTTGCAATTGCTTTGAGTACATCATATTTGCATCATTTTGATGTCAACACATGTATTTTGTTACGCTCGTCATTTTCCGTAACTGTCTTAAACCCATTCGGAGTCAATTTGGAAGAATTGAACCCTTGTGTGACTTGAACTGTAAATAGCTTAAACCCATCGGACTTTGATTTAAACTCCAAATCTATATATATGAGTCATCAGTCCAGATGTCTCATTTCCTTAGTCGGTGCATGCAACAATTCCAGGAACAACTCCACATCCACTCTCTCCCTCTTCTTCATTTCTCTCTTTCTATCTGCTGGTTGGTGTTGGGTTAGTTCGATTGGGTTCTCTTCCCCTCTTCTCTGTTTATGCTTTGAGGCAAGTGGGTTCTTCATTTCTTCTTCTCCAATTTGGATCTCCCATCTCACTCTTGCTGTGTTCTCATGCTTGCATGTGTTGTTTCTCAGATTTGCCTGGGTTTTAGTTGGATTTGAGCCTGACTTCAGTGGTTTGACAAAGCTTTTGAGGCAAGTATAAGTACAGGATTTGATAACATATATGGGTATATTGATTGGTTGCTTTGATTTCTTCCTTTTATATGTTTGGGATGTTCTACAGCCAAATCCTAAGGTGTTGGGATCTATTGAGCTTGTTGTGCCAAGTTTTTGTACAAATTTCCAGTTTCTGTACTCAACTCGATTTCGTTTTCTGTACCGTATGGCTAAGCCGTAACTCCGTACGGCTCAGTTTCCAGAGACACTAGTTTCAAATTTTGTTCTACGGCTAGGCTACGGCTAAGCCGTAAATCGTTCTACGGCTGAGCCGTAAGCTAGCCGTGACCCAGCCGTGAATTAACACTCTAATCAGTCGAAACTTTCCGGACACAAGACTCTTACGGTGTGGCTACGGCTAAGCCGTGGATTGGTCTTCGGCTAAGTCGTATACTCAACCGTAACTCAGCCGTAAAAAGTATCAGATCAGATGTGGAAGATCACTAGTTTAGCCGTGTTCTGAAGGAAACCACGGCTAAGCCGTAGGTCGCCCACGGCTAAGCCGTAAGATCTGCACAATTCCTGAATTTAACTTAGGTAATGATACAACTTTGTAAGGCTAAAATACAGGTTAACCACCCATGTAAACCGACCCAATGGATTCTGTGGACCCCATGAATAGTCTGTAGGGCTGTGACTTACTCATGTAAGCGTTGATTTATTGTTAAGCACCTCTCCATGGGTGTTGGTTTAAGGGACTTCGATGTACGTGATAATTACATCGCAACACTTTGATGGCAACGGTGCATCGAATAAACAACTAGATTAGAGTTGGATTGTAATTAACCTTGATTCCGTATTATTCTGAGATGCATTGCATATTGCTTACAGTTTTGCCCTCTGTTCTGCTGTTCTATGTCTATGCATTACGGGATCATTTTGCTTTCATTCTGTATAATTGTTTTATTCTTCGATCCGTACTATACTTTGGTCTATGCTATGCTTTGCTCTGATCTATGTTACGCTCTGTATGTCTCCGATTCAGTGGGTATTCCTTGGTGGCTCAGCTTAGAGATTAAAACGTGCGGACAAGATCGGGCCAATGTCGTCCATGAGTCCAAAGCGGAGAATCTCCCCTTTTCCTTTTGATTTAGTTGATTGATATCAGTCTGGCTCTACTCAGCCTCAGCCCTAGGATACCCAACGGGGTTACCTCTTGCTTGGTTCTCTGTATCGCTGCAGTGTATTTCTGTCTTAGGACCCCGGAACCCAGGAAACCGAGACCCACTTATACCCTTGGCCAGGTCGGTGGTGTTCTCATCTGTCTGCTCTCTGCTTTCTATGTGGGAGAATATGGTTAACATTGTAGCCACTTAGTTTAGTATTTCTATGCATTGATTCATTTATCATGCTTTACTTCTATGCACGATTTGCTTAGCATACTAATATGAAACTCTGTATTTAATCTTTTGTCATTATTCTATTTGATACTATGAGTGTTATATCCCTGTTACTTATATTTGCTGGATCGTTGTATTCATGGAGTTGTCTGCGGTGTTGCAGGCTCAGATCCCTTATCCGGCTCCCCGGCGGTCGAGGAGACTGCAGAGCAGGACTTAGAGACTCCCTCCGACCTGGCAGAGTGGGCTTGAACACTTCTGCCAAGTGCGTATCTGCATATCATTCAGGGTCTCTTTATTTTGAATTGCGGAGGCCTTGTATTATAGACTTTGACTTCATCTCTCTTGTATTATTTTGATTATCAATATTTTGGTGTGTACTTAGACTTGTATTTGGTTTTATACCTGTGTATATTATCTACGTCATTTCCTATTTCGCATTTTGGTTTTCCGCTCGTTCTCTTTTGTTTTGCTTGCTACGATATCTGCTGCTTCCGTGTACGCTTGTTTCGCACGTGTTAGATCCCTCGTGTGTGTGCATCTAGACATGGGTTTGGATGTATGTGCACGGGAGTACGTGTGTCACCGGTTAGGTTTGCTAACCCCCGATTTCTGGGACTCGGGTTGTGACATACGTATTGTATGGTATCAGAGAATGCTAGTTATAAGCATGTAGATATCTAAGATCGTGGTGAGATAACGATGTCAACTATTTGACTTAGTGTTTAATATGTTGATTCTTGAGGGTTGACTAACTCGGCGCGTTTTATATTTGTGTTTTGTTCCTTCTCCTTTTGTAGGACAGTACATCATGGCATCAGGATCAGGGTCTAGGGATGAGAATCAACAGGGCCACAATGGCGAGAGTAGACCCCACCATTGAGTAGAGAAGATCGTATGATGATGATGATTATGCAGTCCATGAAGTCCTTGCAGGCTCAGGTGGCATCTATATTGGACAGGCAGAGTCAGGCGCCTCCGGTTGCGTCAGCATCTCCTCGAGTAGAATAACAAGTGATCTTTCAGCCTAAGGAAACAGATCCAAATTCTCTTTTCAACAAGTTCCGTAAGCATGGGGCTACTGAATTCTATGGTATCGAAGATGCATTGCAGGCTGAACAGTGGCTGGAGCTGACAGGGAAACTTTTTGATACTATTGTGTGCACAAACAAACAGAAAGTAGTTCTCACAGCCTCTATGCTCATGAGTGTAGCCAAGACGTGGTGGAGGAGTGTCAAGAGTTCATTCCAGGATATACCGAGTGCTACGGTTTGGGAGACCTTCAAGCAGCAGTTTCGCTGAAAGTTCATGCCTCTTCACGTTCAGCGAACCAAGGAAGTGGAATTCTTTAACCTCCAGTAGAGACAGACATCGGTTGCAGAGTATGTACACAAGTTTACAGAGCTGTCTCACTTCGCAGAGGATATGATGAACTCTGAGCATAAGAAGGTGACCCGTTTCGTCAATGGCCTGAACAGGAAGCATAAATGCCACGTGGTTGCATGTATGTGGCCGGCTACCTTAGATGACGCTATTGACCGGGCCTATGATGTAGAGGCCATATTTGAGGAGGAGCGAACGGAGTCCAAGAGGGCGGCAGCCTCTGGTGGTCGGGGACAGCTCCAGAAGAAGTTCAAAGGCAAGCAAGGCAGTGCTAGTAGTGCTCAGGTGGTTTGTGGTCACTGTGGGAAGGATCATCAAACCGAGAAATGCTGGAGGAAGAGTGGGGCCTGCTTCGGTTGTGGGTCTATGGATCACAAGCAAGCCCAGCGCCCGAAGTTTCCGTCCTCTCCGTAGACGAAGTTCGTAGGATCTACAGCGTAGGGTAAGTCTCAGCCAGCTCGCCCAGTCCAGAAGCAGAACCGCCAAACAGCTCGAGCTTATGCTGCGACGCATGAGGGCGCGGAGGAGGCTACGGTCGTGGAAGGTAAAATTTTAATTTCTAATGCTGAAGCTTTAACCTTGTTTGACTCCGGGTCTACGCGTTCGTACGTAGCACCCCATTTTGCTATGTAGCTACAACAGCGACCCATACCGCTCCCGTACTTGTTGATGGTATCCACTCCAGTTGGTAAGCGGGTGGAGTGTAGTGTTTTCTACCCTCAGTGCGATGTGCGGATAGCTGGTCATCAGCTCCCTGTAGACCTCGTGTTGCTCAAGACACTGGATTTTGATGTGATTCTTGGTATGGACTGGCTTGCGAGGTATCGTGCTTATATCAATTATTACAGCAAGGCTATCTACTTTGATCTGGGCAGCGGATTTCAATTCGAGGGCAGCCAGACGAAGTGCCCGAGACGCGCGATATCTGCTTGCAAGGCAGACAGGATGCTTCGCAGAGGATGTGAGGGATTTCTTGCATTCATTTGAGGGCAGAAGAAGGATCAGCGACAGCTCAGTGAGATTCTCGTAATGAGTGAGTTCCCAGATGTCTTTCCGGAGGATGTGCCAGAGTTGTCGCCGGTTCGATAGGTGGAGTTCTTGATTGATTTGATGCCAGGTACCGCACCCATCAGTAGAGCTCCGTATCGTATGGCACCTGCAGAGTTGTTGGAATTGAATAAGCAGTTGCAGGATCTGATGGACAAAGGGTTCATACACCCAAGTGTTTCACCTTGGGGAGCTCCTGTATTGTTCGTAAAGAAGAAGGATGATAATTTTCGGATGTGCATTGACTAAAGGCAGTTGAACAAAGTGACCATCAAGAACAAATATCCATTGCCTAGGATTAATGAATTGTTCGATCAACTTCAAGGTGCAGCTTACTTCTCGAAGATCGATTTGAGGCCAGGTTATCACCAACTCCGGGTGAGGGATAAGGATGTTCCTAAGACAGCTTTCAGGACTCGGTATAGACACTACGAGTTCCTTATCATGCCTTTTGGTTTGACGAATGCACCCGCAGCTTTCATGGCATTGATGAATAGGGTGTTTGCTTCCTTTTTGGACCAGTTTGTTGTGGTATTTATAGATGTTATATTGGTCTATTCGAAGACTGCTGAGGAGTATACAGACCATCTGCGGAAGGCATTACAGCTGCTTAGAGATCACCAGTTGTATGCAAAGCTGTCCAAGTGTGATTTCTGGTTAGAACAAGTTGATTTTTTGGGTCATGTGATTTCTCGAGATGGAGTGATGGTGGATCCGGCTAAGGTTGAGGCAGTAGTCCATTGGCCCCGTCCCAGATCAGTGATAGAGATTTGGAGTTTTCTCGGATTGGCGGGATATTACCGTAGGTTCGTACAGAACTTCGCGAAGATTTCAACCCCGCTGACTTAGTTGACTCGGAAGAAGGTTCCGTATGAGTGGACAGAGAAGTGTGAGCGTAGTTTCCAAACGTTGAAAGAAAAGGTCACTACTGCGCCAATGTTGACTCTCCCTGATGGTAGTGAGGGATTCGTTATTTATTCTGATGCCTCTCGAGTTGGACTAAGCTGTGTACTGATGTAGAATCAGAAAGTGATTGCCTATGGATCTAGACAGCTGAAAGAGCACGAGAAGAACTATGCCACCCATGACCTGGAGTTAACAGCCATTGTGTTTGCGCTGAAGTTATGGCGGCATTACTTGTACGGTGTGAAGTTCTAGGTCTATTCCGATAATCACAATCTGCAATATTTGTTTACTCAGCATGACTTGAATATGAGGCAGCGGAGATGGTTGGAGTTCATCAAGGACTACGATTTCCCGATCAGGTACCATCCAGACAAGGGTAATGTGGTGGCAGAAGCACTCAGTGGAAAAGCAGAGAGTCACTAGGTGTTGGCAGGATTCTATGTCTTTGTGCATGTTCAGCCTGTTGAGGTTCAGATGGTGGATGAGTTGGTGACGTTAGCTACTACCGTGGTGTTTCAGCTTGAGGTGATTTAGCAGATCAAGGATCACCAGTTTAAGGATCTCCTTCTGGTGACCTTTAGAGATTGGATTACAGATCGACCTGATTTCAGTCTGGCAGACGGAGTTTTGTACTTCAGGAGTAGATTATGTGTTCCCGCTGTGGATGAGCTGAAGGAAAAGTTGATGACAGATGAGCACCATGCCCGTTATGCGATGCACCCAGGGAGTACGAAGATGTACCGGAACTTGAAGGATAGGTTCTGGTGGAATGATATAAAGCGGGAAATCGCAGGGTTCGTGGCACGATGTTTGACCTGTCAGAGGGTGAAAGCTGATAATCAGCGACCTCCAGGATCATTGAATCCTTTACACATTCCGCAATGGAAGTGGGAGCACATTACCATGGATTTCGTCTCAGGACTTCCACCGACCAGTAGGAAGAACAATGCGATTTGGGTGATAGTGGACCGATTGACGAAGTCAGCATACTTCCTTCCATTCAAGAAAGGGATGACATTCACAAAAATGGCCAGGAAGTTTGATGACGAGATAGTCAGATTGCATGGCACCCCAGTATCGATTGTGTCTGACCGTGATAGTTGTTTTGTGTCCTCATTCTGGAGAGCATTTCAGGAAGTTATGGGTACGAAGTTGTGTTTTAGTATGGCATACCATCCTCAGACGGATGGACAGTCAGAGCATACCATTCAGACGTTGGAGGATATGCTCCGATCTAGCGTGCTGAACTTTGAGAAGGAATGGGATATACATCTGGCATTGTGTGAGTTTGCCTACAACAACAGCTTCCATGAGAGTATTGGCATGGCTCCCTATGAGGCTCTATACGAACGCAAGTGTAGGACTCCAGTATACTGGGAGGAGGTAGGAACGAGGAGTTTCCATGGCCCGACGATCATTGCTGAGACGACAGAGAAAGTGCAGAAAGTGATAGAGAATCTGAAGATTGCTTGGTCCAGACAGAAGAGCTACGTGGATACTCAGAGGAGACCATTGGCATTCCAAGTCGGAGATTGGGTGTTCCTTAAAGTTCCCCCGATGAAAGGCACTGTGCGGTTTGGTCAGAAGGGCAAGTTAGCTCCGAGATATGTGGGACCGTTTGAAGTCAAGAGCCGAGTTGGAGATTTAGCCTATCGTTTGACCCTTCCAGTTGAGTTCTCTGGAGTCCATGATGTATTCCATGTGTCGATGCTCCGTAAGTACATGCCAGATTCAGATTCAACCCAACGCGACTTACATTGAGCGCCCGCTTCGCATCGTTGGTACACGAGAGCAAATTCTCCACACCAGGACTATCAGATGGGTTAAGGTGTTATGGGAGCATCACGGTCCAGATGAGGCTACATGGGAGCTAGAGGAGCAGCTAGCATGCCAGTACCCCCAGCTCTTCGTGCAGGTAGGTGGTTATTTCGGGGACGGAATGATTCCTAGTGAGGGAGGATCTAACATTCCGATCCCCTTTGCGCCGGTTTAGTGGCTCATTAGTTTGTTTTTGTGTTGTTTATTTCTTTTGGACTTGGTTTCGAGTCATGGATAGGTAGTTGGGTAGCCATTGACCTGGGATAGGTAGTTCTAAGCTGTTTTTCGTAATTTTGCAATTGCTTTGAGTACATCATATTTGCATCATTTTGATGTCAGCACGTGTATTTTGTTACGCTCATCATTTTCCGTAACCGTCTCAAACCCATTCGGAGTCAATTGGAGGAATTAAACCCTTGTGTGACTTAAACTGTAAATAGCTTAAACTCATCGGACTTTGATTTAAACTCCAAATCTATATATATGAGTCATCAGTCCAGATGTCTCATTTCCTTAGTCGGTGCATGCAACAATTCCAGGAACAACTCCACGTCCACTCTCTCCCTCCTCTTCATTTTTCTCTCTCATCTGCTGGTTGGTGTTGGGTTAGTTCGATTGGGTTCTCTTCCCCTCTTCTCTGTTTATGCTTTGAGGTAAGTGGGTTCTTCATTTCTTCTTCTCCAATTTGGATCTCCCATCTCTCTCTTGCTGTGTTCTCATGCTTGCATGTGTTGTTTCTCTGATTTGCTTGGCTGTTAGTTGGATTTGAGCCTGACTTCAGTGGTTTGACAAAGCTCTTGAGACAAGTATAAGTACAGGATTTGATAACATATATGGGTATATTGATTGGTTGCTTTGATTTCTTCCTCTTATACGTTTGGGATGTTCTACGGCCTAATCCTAAGGTGTTGGGATCTATTGAGCTTGTTGTGCCAAGTGTTTGTACAAATTTCCAGTTTCTGTACTCAACTCGATTTCGTTTTCTGTACTATATGGCTAAGCCGTAACTCCGTACAGCTTAGTTTCTAGAGATTATAGTTTTGAATTTTGTTCTACGGCTAGGTTACGGCTAAGCTGTAAATCGTTCTATGGCTGAGCCGTAAGCTAGCCGTGACCCAGCCGTGAATTAACACTTTGATCAATCGAAACTTTTCGGACATAGGACTCTTACGGTGTGGCTACGACTAAGCCGTGGATTGGTCTTCGGCTAAGCCGTATACTCAACCGTAACTCAGCCGTAAAAAGTATTATATCAGATGTGGAAGATGACCAGTTTAGCCGTGTTCTGAAGGGAACCATGGCTAAGCCGTAGTGCATGTTACGGCTAGGCCATAAGATGTCTACGACTAAGCCGTAGGTCACCCACGGCTAAGCCGTAAGATTTGCACAATTCCTGAATTTAACTTAGGTAATGATACGACTTTGTAAGGCTAAAATACAGGTTAACCACCCATGTAAATCGGCCCAACGGATTCTTTGGACCCCATGAATAGTCTGTAGGGCTGTGACTTATTCATGTGAGTGTTGATTTACTGTTAAGCACTTCCCCATGGGTGTTGGTTTAAGGGACTTCGATGCACGTGATAATTACATTGCAACACTTCGATGGCAATGGTGCAACGAAGAACTTAAAACTACATCAACATACAAGGTTAATGACAGTGAACAACTAGATTCGAGTTGGCTTGTAGTTGACCTTGATTCCGTATTAATCTGAGATGCATTGCATATTGCTTACAGTTTTGCCCTCTATTCTGCTGCACTATGTCTATGCATTACGGGATCATTTTGCTTTCATTCTGTATAATTGTTTTATTCTTCGATCCGTACTATGCTTTGATCTATCCTATGCTTTGCTCTGATCTATGCTATGCTCTGTATATCTCCGATTCAGTGGGTATTCCGTGGTGGCTTTGCGTAGAGATTAAAACGAGCGGACAAGATTGGGCCAGTGTCGTCCGTGAGTCCAAAGCGGATAATCTCCCCTTTTTCTTTTGATTTAGTTGATTGATATCAGTCTGGCTCTATTCAGCCTCAGCCCTAGGATACCCGACGGGGTTACCTCTTGCTTGGTTCTCCATATCGCTGCAGCAAATTTCTGTCTTAGGACCCCGGAACCCAGGAAACCAAGACCCACTTGTACCCTTGGTCAGGTCGGTGGTGTTCTCATCTGTCTGCTCTCTGCTCTCTATGTGAGAGAATATGGTTAACGTAGTAGCCACTTAGTTCAGTATTTCTATGCTTTGATTCATTTATTATGCTTTACTTCTATGCACGATTTGCTTAGCATACTAATATGAAACTTTGTATTTAATCTTTTGTCATTATTCAATTTGATACTATGAGTATTACGTCCCTGTTACTTATATTTGCTGGATCGTTGTATTCATGGAGTTGTCTGTGGTGTTGCCGGCTCAGATCCCTTGTCCGGCTCCCCGGCGGTCAAGGAGACTGCAGGGCAGGAATTAGAGACTCCCTCCGGCCTGGCAGAGTGGGCTTGAACACTTCTGCCGAGTGCGTATCTGTATATCATTCGGGGTCTATTTATTTTGAGTTGCGGAGACCTTGTATTTTAGACTTTGACTTCATCTCTCTTGTATTATTTTGATTATCAATATTTTGGTGTGTACTCAGACTTGTATTTGGTTTTATACCTGTGTATATTATCTACATCTTTCCTATTTCGCATTTTGGTTTTCCGCTCGTTCTCTTTTGTTTTGCTTACTACAATATCTACAGCTTCCGCATACGCTTGTTTCGCACGTGTTAGATCCCTCGTGTGTGTGCATCTAGACATGGGTTTGGATGTTTGTGCACGGAAGTACGTGCGTCACCGGTTAGGTTTGCTAACCCCTAATTTCTGGGACTCGGGTTGTGACATACGTAATGTATGGTATCAGAGAATGCTAGTTATAAGCAAGTAGACATCTAAGATCGTGGTGAGATAACGATGTCAACTATTTGACTTGGTGTCTAATATGTTGATTCTTGAGGGTTGACTAACTCAGGGCGTTTTATATTTGTATTTTGTTCCTTTTCCTTTTGTAGGACGGTACATCATGGCATCAGGATCAGGGTCTAGGGATGAGAATCAACAGGGCCACAATGGCGAGAGTAGACCCCCACCATTGAGTAGAGAAGATCGTATGATGATGATGATTATGCAGTCCATGAAGTCTCTGCAGGCTCAGGTGGCATCTATATTGGACAGGCAGAGTCAGGCGCCTCCGGTTGCGTCAGCATCTCCTCGAGTAGAACAGCAAGTGATCTTTCAGCCTAAGGAAACATATCCAAATTCTCTTTTCAACAAGTTCCGTAAGCATGGGGCTACTGAATTCTATGGTACCGAGGATGCATTGCAGGCTGAACAGTGGCTGGAGCTGACAGGGGAACTTTTTAATACTATTGTGTGCACAAACAAACAGAAAGTAGTTCTCACAGCCTCTATGCTCATGAGTGTAGCCAAGACGTGGTGGAGGAGTGTCAAGAGTTCATTCCAGGATATGCCGAGTGCTACGGTTTGGGAGACCTTCAAGCAGCAGTTTCGCCGAAAGTTCATGCCTCTTCACGTTCAGCGAACCAAGGAAGTGGAATTCTTTAACCTCCAGCAGAGACAGACATCGGTTGCAGAGTATGTACATAAGTTTACAGAGCTTTCTCACTTCGCAGAGGATATGATGAACTCTGAGCATAAGAAGGTGACCCGTTTCGTCAATGGCCTGAACCGGAAGCATAAATGCCATGTGGTTGCATGTATGTGGCCGGCTACCTTAGATGACGCTATTGACCGGGCCTATGATACAGGTCCAAGAGGGCGGCAGCCTCTAGTGGTCGGGGACAGTTCCAGAAGAAGTTCAAAGGCAAGCAGGGCAGTGCTAGCAGTGCTCAAGTGGTTTGTGGTCATTGTGGGAAGGATCATCAAACCGAGAAATGTTGGAGGAAGAGTGGGGCCTACTTCGGTTGTGGCTCCATGGATCACAAGCGAGCCCAGTGCCCGAAGTTTCCGTCCTCTCCACAGACGAAGTTTGTAGGATCTACAGCGTAGTGTAAGTCTCAGCCAGCTCGCCCAGTCCAGAAGCAGAACCGCCAAACAGCTCGAGCTTATGCTGCGACGCATGAGGGCACGGAGGAGGCTACGGTCGTGGAAGGTAAAATTTTAATTTCTAATGCTGAAGTTTTAGCCTTGTTTGACTCCGGGTCTACTCGTTCGTACGTAGCACCCCATTTTACTGTACAGCTACGACAGCGACCCATACCGCTCCTGTACTTGTTGATGGTATCCACTCCGGTTGGTAAGCGGGTGGAGTGTAGTGTTTTCTACCCTCAGTGCGATGTGCGGATAGCTGGTCATCAGTTCCCTGTAGACCTCGTGTTGCTCACGACACGGGATTTTGATGTGATTCTTGGTATGGACTGGCTTGCGAGGTATCATGCTTGTATCAATTGTTACAACAAGGCCATCCACTTTGATCTGGGCAGCGGATTTCGATTCGAGGGCAGCCAGACGAAGTGCCCGAGATGCGTGATATCTGCTTGTAAGGCAGACAGAATGCTTCGCAGAGGATGTGAGGGATTTCTTGCTTTCATTTCAGGGCAGAAGAAGGATCAGCGATAGCTCAGTGAGATTCCCGTAGTGAGTGAGTTCCCGGATGTCTTTCCGGAGGATGTGCCAGAGTTGCCACCGGTTCGGGAGGTAGAGTTCTTGATTGATTTGATGCCAGGTACAGCACCCGTCAGCAGAGCTCCGTATCGTATGGCGCCTGCAGAGTTGTTGGAATTGAAGAAGCAGTTGCAGGATCTGTTGGATAAAAGGTTCATACGCCTAATTGTTTCACCTCTGGGAGCTCCTGTATTGTTCGTAAAGAAGAAGGATGACAGTTTCCGAATGTGCATTGCCTACAGGCAGTTGAACAAAGTGACCATCAAGAACAAATATCCATTGCCTAGGATTAATGAGTTGTTCGATCAGCTTCAGGGTGCAGCTTACTTCTCGAAGATCGATTTGAGGTCAGGTTATCACCAGCTCCGGATGAAGGATGAGGATGTTCCTAAGACATCTTTCAGGACTCGGTATGGATACTACGAGTTCCTTGTCATGCCTTTTGGCTTGACGAATGCACCCGCAGCTTTCATGGCATTGATGAATAGGGTGTTTGCTTCCTTTTTCGACCAGTTTGTTGTGGTATTTATAGATGATATATTGGTCTATTCAAAGACTGCTGAGGCGCATACAGACCATCTGCGGAAGGCATTGCAGCTGCTTCGAGATCACCAGTTGTATGCAAAGCTTTCCAAGTGTGATTTCTGGTTAGAGCAAGTTGCATTTTTGGGTCATGTGATTTCTCGAGATGGATTGACGGTGGATTCGGCTAAGGTTGAGGCAGTAGTCCATTGGCCCCGTCTTAGATCAGTGATAGAGATTTGGAGTTTTCTAGGATTGGCGGGATATTACCGTAGGTTCGTGCAGAACTCCGCAAAGATTTCAACCCTGCTGACTCAGTTGACTTGGAAGAAGGTTCCGTATGAGTGGACAGTGAAGTGTGAGCGTAGTTTTCAAACGTTGAAAGAAAAGCTCACTACGGCGCTAGTGTTAACTCTCCCTGATGGTAATGAGGGATTCGTGATTTATTCTGATGCCTTTCGAGTTGGACTAAGCTGTGTACTGATGCAGAATCAGAAAGTGATTGCATATGGATACAGACAGCTGAAAGAGCACAAGAAAAACTATGCCACCCATGACCTGGAGTGAGCAGCCATTGTGTTTGCACTGAAGTTGTGGCGGCATTACTTGTACGGTGTGAAGCTCGAGGTCCATTCCGATCATCACAGTCTGCAATATTTGTTTACTCAACATGACTTGAATATGAGGCAGCGGAGATGGCTGGAGTTCATCAAGGACTGCGATTTCCCGATCAAGTACCATCCAAGCAAGGGTAATGTGGTGGCAGATGCACTCAGTAGGAAAGCAGAGAGTCTCCAGGTGTTGGCCGGATTCTATGTCCTTGTGCATGATCAGCCTGTTGAGGTTCGGATGGTGGATGAGTTGGTGACGTTAGCGACGACCGTGGTGTTTCAGCTTGAGGTGATTCGGCAGTTCAAGGATCGCAGGTTTAAGGATCCCCTTCTGGTGACATTTAGAGATCGGATTGCAGATCGACCTGATTTCGGTCTGGCAGACGCAGTTTTGTACTTCAGGAGTAGATTGTGTGTTCCCGCTGTGGATGAGCTGAAGGAAAAGTTGATGATAGATGAGCACCATGCCTGTTATGCGATGCACCCAGGGAGTACAAAGATGTATCGGAACTTGAAGGATAGGTTTTGGTGGAACAATATGAAGCGGGAAATCGCAGGGTTCATGGCACGATGTTTGACCTGTCAGAAGGTGAAAGCTGATCATCAGTGACCTCCAGGATCATTGCATCCATTACACATTCCGCAGGGGAAGTGGGAGCACATTACCATGGATTTCGTCTCAGGACTTCCACCGACCAGTAGGAAGAACAATGCAATCTGGGTGATAGTGGACCGATTAACGAAGTCAGCACATTTCCTTCCGTTCAAGAAGGGGATGACATTCACAAAAATGGCCGGGAAGTTTGTTGACGAGTTAGTTAGATTGCATGGCACCCCAGTATCGATTGTGTTTGACGGTGATAGTCGTTTTGTGTCCTCATTCTGGAGAGCATTTCAGGAAGTTATGGGTACGAAATTGAGTTTTAGTACCGCATACCACCCTCAGACTGATGGACAGTCAAAGCGTACCATTCAGACGTTGGAGGATATGCTTTGAGCTAGCGTGCTGAACTTTGAGAAGGAATGGGATATGCATCTGGCATTGTGTGAGTTTGCCTACAACAACAGCTTCCATGAGAGCATTGGCATGGCTCCCTATGAGGCTCTATACAGACGCAAGTGCAGGACTCCAGTGTGCTGGGAGGAGGTAGGAACGAGGAGTTTCCATGGCCCGACGATCATTGCTGAGACGACAGAGAAAGTGCAGAAAGTGATAGAGAATCTGAAGATTGCTTGGTCCAGACAGAAGAGCTACTCGGATACTCAGAGGAGACCTTTGGCATTCCAAGTCAGAGATTGGGTGTTCCTTAAAGTTTCCCCGATGAAAGGCACTGTGTGGTTTGGTCAGAAGGGCAAGTTAGCTCCGAGATATGTGGGACCGTTTGAAGTCAAGAGCCGAATTGGAGATTTAGCCTATCGTTTGACCCTTCCAATTGAGTTCTCCGGAGTCCACGATGTATTCCATGTGTCGATGCTCCGTAAGTACATGCCAGATCCAAGCCATGTGATTTAATACGATGACATTCAGATTCAGCCTAACGCGACTTACATTGAGAGCCCGCTTCGCGTCGTTGGTACACGAGAGCAAATTCTCCACACTAGGACTATCAGATGGGTTAAGATGTTATGGGAGCATCACGGTCCAAGTGAGGCTACATGGGAGCTAGAGGAGCAGCTAGCACGCCAGTACCCCCAGCTCTTCGCGCAGGTAGGTGGTTATTCCGGGGACGGAATGATTCCTGGTGGGGGAGGATGTAACACTCCGATCCCCTTTGAGCCGGTTTAGTGGCTCATTAGTTTGTTTTTGTGTTGTTGATTTCTTTTGGACTTGGTTTCGAGTCATGGATAGGTAGTTGGGCAGCCTTTGACCCGGGATAGGTACTTCTAAGCCCTTTTTCGTAATTTTGCAATTGCTTTGAGTACATCATATTTGCATCATTTTAATGTCAGCACGTGTTTTTTATTACGCTCGTCATTTTCTGTAACTGTCTCAAACCCATTCGGAGTCAATTGGAGGAATTGAACCCTTGTGTGACTTGAACTGTAAATAGCTTAAACCCATCAGACTTTGATTTAAACTCCAAATCTATATATGTGAGTCAGCAGTCCAGATGTCTCATTTCCTTAGTCGGTGCATGCAACAATTCCATGAACAACTCCACGTCCACTCTCTCCCTCCTCTTCATTTCTCTCTCTTTATCTGCTGGTTGGTGTTGGGTTAGTTCGATTGGGTTCTCTTCCCCTCTTTTCTGTTTATGCTTTGAGGTAAGTGGGTTCTTCGTTTCTTCTTCTTCAATTTGGATCTCCCATCTCTCTTTTGCTGTGTTCTCATGCTTGCATGTGTTGTTTCTCTGATTTGCTTGGCTTTTAGTTGGATTTGAGCCTGACTTCAGTGGTTTAACAAAGCTCTTGAGGCAAGTATAAGTACAGGATTTGATAACATATATGGGTATCTTGATTGGTTGCTTTGATTTCTTCCTCTTATATGTTTGGGATGTTCTACAGCCTAATCCTAAGGTGTTGGGATCTATTGAGCTTGTTGTGCCAAGTTTCTGTACAAATTTCCAGTTTTTGTACTTAACTCGATTTCGTTTTCTGTACTGTATGGCTAAGCCGTAACTCCGTACGGCTCAGTTTCCAGAGACTCTAGTTTCGAATTTTGTTCTATGGCTAAGCTACGGCTAAGCCGTAAATCGTTCTACGACTGAGCCGTAAGCTAGCCGTGACCCAGCCGTGAATTAACACTCTGATCAGTCGAAACTTTCCGGATACAGGACTCTTACGGTATCGCTACGGCTAGGCCGTGGATTGGTCTTCGGCTAAGCCGTATACTCAACCGTAACTCAGCCGTAAAAAGTATCAGATCAGATGTGGAAGACGACCAGTTTAGCCGTGTTCTGAAGGGAACCACGGCTAAGTCGTAGTACATGTTACGGCTAGGCTATAAGATGTCTACGGCTAAGCCGTAGGTCACCCACGACTAAGCCATAAGATCTGCACAATTCCTGAATTTAACTTAGGTAATGATACAACTTTGTAGGGCTAAAATACAGGTTAACCACCCATGTAAACCGGCCCAACGGATTCTTTAGACCTCATGAATAGTTTGTAGGGCTGTGACTTATTCATGTGAGCGTTGATTTGCTATTAAGCACCTCCCTATGGGTGTTGGTTTAAGGGACTTCGATGCACGTGATAATTACATCGAAATACTTTGATGGCAACGGTGCATCGAATAACTTAAAACTACATCAGCATACATGATTAATGACAGTGAACAACTAGATTAGAGTTGGCTTGTAATTAACCTTGATTCCGCATTAATCTAAGATGCATTGCATATTGCTTACAGTTTTGCCCTCTATTTTGTTGCTCTATGTCTATGCATTAGAGGATCATTTTGATTTCATTCTGTATAATTGCTTTATTCTTCGATCCGTACTATGCTTTGATCTATGCTATGCTTTGCTCTGATCTATGCTATGCTCTGTATATCTCCGATTCAGCGGGTATTCCTTGGTGGCTCTGCCCAGAGATTAAAACGTGCGGACAAGATCGGGCCAATGTCGTCCATGAGTCCAAAGTGGATAATCTCCCATTTTCCTTTTGATTGAGTTGATTGATATCAGTCTGGCTCTACTCAGCCTCAGCCTTAGGATACCCGACGGGGTTACCTCTTGCTTGGTTCTCTATATCGCTGAGTGTATTTCTGTCTTGGGACCCCGGAACCCAGGAAACCGAGACCCACTTGTACCCTTGGCCAGGTCGGTGGTGTTCTCATCTATCTGCTCTCTGCTCTCTATGTGAGAGAATATGGTTAACGTAGTAGCCACTTAGCTCAGTATTTCTATGCTTTGATTCATTTATCATGCTTTACTTCTACGCATGATTTGCTTAGCATACTAATATGAAACTCTGTATTTAATCTTTTGTCATTATTCAATTTGATACTATGAGTGTTACGTCCCTGTTACTTATATTTGCTGGATCGTTGTATTCATGGAGTTGTCTGTGGTGTTGCAAGCTCAGATCCCTTGTCCGGCTCCCTGGCGGTCGGGGAGACTGCAGGGCAGGACTTGGAGACTCCCTCCGGCCTAGCTGAGTGGGCTTGAACACTTCTGCCGAGTGCATATCTGCATATCATTCGGGGTCTATTGATTTTAAGTTGCGGAGACCTTGTATTTTAGACTTTGACTTCATCTCTCTTGTATTATTTTGTATATCAGTATTTTGGTGTGTACTCAGACTTGTATTTGGTTTTATACCTATGTATGTTATCTACGTCTTTTCCTATTTCGCATTTTGGTTTTCCGCTCATTGTCTTTTGTTTTGCTTGCTACGATATCTACAGCTTCTGCGTACGCTTGTTTCGCACGTGTTAGATCCCTTGTGTGTGTGCATCTAGACATGGGTTTGGATATACGTGCACGGGAGTACGTGTGTCACCGGTTAATTTTGCTAACCCTCGATTTCTATGACTCGGGTTGTGACAAGATTCGAGGTACATTCAGATCATCACAGTTTGCAGTACTTATTCACACAGCAGGAGTTGAATATGAGGCAACGCCGATGGCTTAAACTCATCAGGGATTATGATTTTCCGATCAAGTATTAGCTCGGAAAGGTTAATGTGGTGGCAGATGCACTCAGCAGGAAAACAGAGTCTGTACATCTGTTGAGCCGTTTTCTTTTGATGATACATGATCAACCTGTTGAGGTTAGACTGGTGGGTGAGTATGTGACATTAGCTAGTACGCTAGTCTTGCAGCCTGAGATGATCCAATAGATTAAAGACAGGCAATTTGAAAATCTAACCTTAAAGTGCATTGTGATCATATCGGAGACAGACCCAATTTCAGACTGGAGGATGGTGTACTCTATTTTCGCAGCAGATTGTGTGTACCTGCAGTCGATGATTTCAAGGAGAAATTTATGAACAAAGTACACTATGCTAGATATGCGATGCACCCAGGGAGCACAGAGATGTATCGGAACCTGAAAGATCGCTTCTGGTGGAACAATATGAAGAGGGAAATAGCAAGGTTTGTCGCTTGATGCTTGACATGCCAGAAAGTGAAAGCAAATCATCAAAGACCTCCAGGTCTGTTGCATCCATTGCATATACCGCAGTGGAAGTGGGAACACATCACCATGGATTTCGTTTCGTGTTTACCTCCGACAAGTAGAAAGAGTAACGCCATTTGGGTAATTGTGGATCAATTGACGAAGTCAGCCCATTTCATTCCATTTAGGAAAGGCATGACGTTTTCAGAAATGGCGACGAAGTTCGTGGATGAAATCGTTAGGCTCCATGGCACGCCCGTATTGATCGTGTCTGATCGTGACAGCGGCTTTGTTTCGTCGTTTTGGAAAGCATTCTAAGAAGCTATAGGTACGAAGCTGAGTTTTAGCACAGCATATCACCCGCAGACGAACGGACAATCAGAGCGGACGATCCAGACTTTGGAGGACATGTTGCGAGCCAGTGTGCTGAGCCTTGAGAAAGAATGGGATGCCTATCTCTCGTTATGCGAATTCGCTTATAATAATAGTTTCCACGAGAGTATTGGAATGGCGCCATATGAAGCTTTGTACGGACGCAAGTGTAGAAGCCCAGTATGTTGGGAAGAAGTTGGAACTTAAAGTTTTCACAGGACAACAATAATCGCCGAAACTACGGAGAAAGTACAGAAAGCAATTGAGAACTTGAAAGTTGCGCGATCGAGACAGAAGAGCTATGCAGACACTCGCAGAAGACCATTGGAGTTCCAAGTTGGTGAGTGGGCTTTTCGAAGGTCTCACCGATGGAAGGTACGATCCGTTTCAGCTAGAAAGGCAAGTTAGCTCCAAGATATGTCGGACCGTTCGAAATCAAGAGCAAGATTGGAGATTTGGCATACCGATTCGCTCTTCCAATGGAGTTCTCAGGAGTACATGATGTCTTCCATGTCTCGATGCTTCGGAAGTATGTTCATGACCCTACCCACGTCATTTGTTACTACGATGTACAGATCCAGCCGAGTGCTACATACGTTGAGCAACTGCTCCGTAACGTGGGAACTCGAAAGCAGCTACTACGCACTAGGACAATTCGATGAGTCAAAGTACTATGGGAGCATCACAATCCAGATGAAACTACCTGGGAGTTGGAAGAACAGATGGCGCAACAGTATCCCGACCTTTTTACGCAGATATGTGTGTGTTCATTCCGAGGACGAAATGATTCCTAAGTAGGGGAGGATGTAACACTCCGACCAAGCTTAACCCCGTTTAGTGACTAATTAATGAGGAATTAGTTGTTAATTGTGTTTTGTTTTTGTTTTGGCTTTGTTGCGGGTCCTAGATAGGTAGTTGGGTTGAGTTTGACCTAGGTTAGGTAGACCAAGCCCTTTTTCGTAATTTTAGCTTTTATAAGACATCGTCATTTGCGCATCATTTTGGTGTCAACACGTGTCTTTTGTTGAGCTCGTTAACGTCCGTAACTACATCATTTGCAAAAGATGTCATATGTTCCCGTTGGACCCTGATTTGACTCGAACTGTAAATTGTGTTATGCTTTGGACTTTCTTGTAATTTTTCTTTAATCTTATCTTATAAGGCAAGATTCCACCCACTTTATCTCCCTCTCACGTTCGTTTCTCTCTTCTCTTTCGTTTCTTGCTTTCCTTCTTTCTTGCTTCCCTTCCAACGATCAAGCCAAGGAATAGGATTTGTGCTCTTCACTCTTGATATCCTCTTTTGTGGTGAGTTAAGGTAAGCTTTGGATTGGTTATCTTCTTCTTCTTCTTGTTAATTACTGTGTGCATGCTCTCACGTTCTCCTCTTTTCTTCCTTCACTGCATGCATGGTAATTAGGAGTGTGTGGGACATTGGATTTGAGCATAAGGACAGCTATTCGTGTGTTTGAACCCACTTGAGGCAAGTGTAAACATAATTCGTATGAACTTATGTTGGTATATGTTTGATTTTGTATAAGTTTGATAATCTTGCATATTGAGTGTAATTACAGCCCAAGTTGTGTTTCTTTCCATCGCTTTGATGTGATTATTGCTATCCCTTTTCAATTTCAATGGTTCTGTAACAGGTTCAGAAAATCGACCCAGCGCAGTCACGGCTAAGCCGTAAACTAAATGCAAGGAGGGTAAGGGAGGTTTCACATGTGAAGGGTACGTATAACCTATTAACATGGAATATGAAGTCTAAATTTGGAGAAACATTTTCTAAAGGTAAACTTAAGATTAATAGATTTAGAACTTTGAAGAAGACATGGAAATATGAAAGGCATGTTAGATTCAGTTGGGATGGGACTAGAAAAATGGTCACTGCGGAACTAAAGTTTGGAGACAATATTTTGTGGTCAGTCAGTCCATACATCCAATATAAACTTTTTATTAACATAGTGATGCAAATTTGTTAAAAGCATGAATAATTTATAATTACCTGTAGGCACATCCTAAAGTTATTCAGTAGAAGACAATAGGTGTCACAAGAATTTTGCAAGGAGAGTTGTCGAGACTATATAATAGGCTTGAAATCCCAACAAGAAAATGTTGACTCTTATATAGAACAGATAAACAATATTTTGAAATTTTCATTCACATAAGAGTAAATATTTTTTTCTAGGCAAATAATACTTGGTGGATGCTGGTTATGCGAAAACTTGCAGATTTGTTGGTCTCTTATATAGTAGAGATAAACAATATTTTGAAATTTTCATTCACATGACAGCAAATATTTTTTTCTAAGCAAATATTACTTAGTGGATGTTGGTTATGCAAAAACTTGCAGATTTGTTGGTCCCTACCGGGGGTACATTATCATGTCAAAGATTGGTCGACCACGCAAGCATTGCTAATGCCCCAAGAACTCTTCAATGTATGACATTCTAAATTGCACAATGTAGTGGCCGTGTGCTTTTGCTGTATTGAAGCAACGTTTTCCCATCTTATAGATAGCACCCAATATCCTTTTAACACACAAGCAAGGATAGGTTGCTGCTTGTATCATGCACAACTAAATCAAACAACGGGATTATAACGATAAGATGGAGAAAGAGCAAGTGTGAGGGATGGATATTGATGAAGACGCGAATGTCAAGGAAAAAATGGAAGTTAGATTTGTTTCGAGTGATGCCTCTCAATTTGCATGAGCATTTCGAGAAACAACTGCTCAATAAATGAGGGATGATCATTAATCCTTGATGTTGAAAACTTCAAGTTTCCTCGTTTTTTATGGATCTTCTATATTTCTTTTTTTTTTTTTTGGGTAATGAATGAAGCCTATGATTTTTGTAACTTCATGAACATGTTACGATGGATTGTATTGAGAATATTTGCGTGAAACTTTAATTTACTCATGTTGAATAATGGGTGTGTTTAGCAACAGTTTCATGTTGAATTTTCTTTTTTAATTGTGGAATGATGTTATTCATAAGTTTTTTCAACATGGATATAGAATGATGGACAATGTTATTTTCAAATGTTTACTACTTACAAGTTAAACTTGGATGGAAATGGTGTTCTTGAATGATATATGTAGGTGGAGAAATACATGTTTTCAAGGAGCTTATAGAGTGAATACATGTTTTTATACTGCGAAATCAACATCATCTTGAATGAATCCATGGAGCTTATCTAGATTTGAATAAATATAGGTATTATGATATGACCTTGAATGGGTGTTGGAGGGGGTCGATTAATTATAAATGGTGTTGGTGGTTGATTAATATGGTGGGCTTGGGAGGAATCATGGCTGATTATTATTTTGAATGAGGAGACTGATTATATGCATGTCATATGGTAGATATGTCACGTGGAAATGAAGGTGTGTTTTGCTTTTTTTTCTTATCAAGTTTTGTCCCATAGATTGCTTGTTGTTGACAATTGATACGGATGATATTGAAATGTCCTTTAAGTAAAAGGAGGTTCAAGATGGATCTCTTACCTCACCGGTAAGAATTGGCAGCTCTCACTTGTTTGCCCATGGTTCAACCTTGTATAGGAACCTTACCTTACCTTAACCCCACCCCCACCCCCACCCCCCAAACAAGGGCCTTATCACTTGTCTATGTTCTTATCCACTTCCATTGCCCAAAGGCTCCACCAACTCTTCAAAGTCTACTATCCTCTGTCTATTGGGGTCACAGCCCCTAGCTGGAATTAAAATTTAAAATAAAAAAAAAAGTAAAAGGGGGTTCTAGTTTCTTAGGTGTAAAAGCGTAATTTGTTTCAAATTCTATGACTCATAATCAGTAGCAAAACTAAGCTGTAATTCGTTCAGATGGTTAGTTTCAGAAATGTTTCTTCATGGAAAGGTAAATGGGGAGAACTGTGATAGCCCAAATCTCACTCATACGATGTTCGATGATAGTTAACTCTTGAATTGTAGTTACCGCTTTAATACACATTGCTGGCAATGAGTTAAAGTTCGAATCTGAGATATATCTCGGCCAAATTACAGTTTTGGTGTAGGTAAATTTCTTTATCAACTGAATTATGCATCACTGCATTAATAGGAGTACTAGCAAAATATGCTCGTGCATTGCACTAGCAATATAAATGCAAAAGTTATGATGAAAATAAATAATAAACATTAATTTGTAGTAAAAATTTACTATTAAGATTTTTTAAATATATTATTTGAAAGTATTTGCTATGAAATTATATAAAAAGAAAAATTTCAAATTTAATTGTAGGAACTGCATCATAGGGAATCATGATAAAAGAAATTATATGAAAAATTCTTTTTATTCTTCTTCTTCACCGTCGTCATTTATTCGATTTTAAGTTAGAAATAAGGAAGCAAAAAATTCAAAAATTTTCATATTACATCTCCAGCTGCAGAAGAGGACAAGCCAAAACATTTTAAATAGAAATTAGTTACATGAGAGATCACCTATTATAAGGAACAAGATGGAAGAGTAGTTATATAAAAGTGAGTTGTTGAATGAAAAAATAAAGAGTGAGTGGGATTGAGATGGTAATAGAAAAGTTGGGGAGTGGAAAAGAACATGGAAGTCTTAATACAAAGTATTATAACTTTTGGTTAAAATTAATTGCGGTCAAAGTTAAAGCAAAAACCTTTTTCTTTAATACATTATAATGATTCATATGTTGAAAAATAAAGGCGAAAATAAACAGATAAAATATACTATACATCTTAACATTACTACATCCCAAATCCAAAAAAAAAAGGATCCTTTTCGTTACAACAAGAGTGTAAACACCATATACATTATACATATGTGGGAACATAGGCATGAAAGCATGAAGTAATTATATGATTCTCCACCTCATGTCTATTGGATAAAGAGTCGTTTCTTATAGGATGCAAGACTTCATGGTTTATTCACAATTCATTAAAAGTTGGCAAAAGGGTCATTTCATTTCCGTTGGAAATGTCAGGTGTATATTTTGTTATGGTTTGATAGGAATTTATTTTAGGTCTCTTTATTTGCTGGTAGTGATTTGAAATTAGTTGAATGAAAAATGCAATAATATACAAGTTATGTTATTTTTCTGTGAAAAAATTGCAGCACCAAATAGAAAAAAACTAGTTTTCAATAAAAACATCTGCAGCCACAACAAATTCCATTTTCATCAGAGGAAAAAATTTGCACCAAGCATAAATTTCAAACTTCTGCAAATTTTCTTTTCTGAGTTATTTATTTACCATGAAAATTACTAACATGACAATTTCTCTTTCTACAAAACTAATTTGTACATAAACATGCCCTTATTAAAAATATTAAATAAGATAATAAAGAGAAATTGCATGTATTCAAATCTAAAACATTGCCTCAATGCAATGACTATAAGGTGGTATTTAGACTTCCATTGGTGACCAAATCCGGACCAATGTTCTATCTTTTTTTTTTTTTTTTTTTTTTGTCTTTTCACCATAATGATAAGACTCATTAAAACACCGCCTCCATTAAATTTCTCTCTTATGTCATTTGTAATTATAACTTTTGTAGACAATAACGTAGAGGTTTCTTAAATGGATTAAGACAATATTTATATGAAAACTTCAATTTTTTCGATGTCAATTATTTTCAGTCAAAACTACTAAATCCAAGTGGTTTTAGGTTGGGATCCATGTAAAATGACACATCTATAATTTTATGTTGGGCCATTTTATTTACCTGCAAGGTTTCTACATAATTTCATAAAATTTATATAAATTATTCACTCATTACATGGTAAAGTTGTTTTTGATATGTCTAACCAAACAATGATACTTTCACTGTAAAAAAGGAGGTGTAAAAGTTGAACTAACCAAATAACATTTTTTTTATACTACTACAGAGAAAAAAAAAACCAAAAAGTGGCTTTCTAATAGATACTTTGAAAAAATATATATATATCCTTTTAGCTAAACTAAACGCACCCTACAATGACGTTGCCTGTCAAGATGCTATGGTTCTTCGCTTCTTAGTACCATTTTGGTGAATAAATCCAAACCCTATGTTCTACATATGCTTTTTTTGTTTTCTCGCCACAACTGTAAGAGGCACTTAAACACCAGCTCCATTTAATTTCTCTTATGTCATTTGTAATTATGTTTTTGTAGAAAATATGTAATTCATTTAAATGAATTCAAGACAACATTTCTATAAAAACTTAGTGTTTTCGATGTCTATTTTCGGTCGAGACTACTAAATTCAGGTGGTTTTAGGTTGGGGCCCATAAAATGACACATCTATAATTTCATGTTGGGACGTTTTATTTACCTACAAGGTTTCTGCATAATGTGTAAATATTGCATAAAAACTTATATAAATTATTCACTCATTATATGCTATGTTTTCTATATGTCTAACCAAACAACCAATGACACTTTCACTGTGTAAAAGGAAATATACCTAGTCATTGTCCATTGCACAGTTCACCACACCAAAAATACAAATAGAACAAAGTAAAACTGATAAAGTCATGAAGAAACTGCGAGTTCCCCAACTAAATCATTGCAGAACATTTAAAAAAAGTTCAAAAACCCATTTCAAAACTGTCTGGTAAAAAAAAAAGCTCCATAACAATTCAAAGAAATTAAACCACTAACAATGATAGCTACAGTGTCAGTCTACTTCTCTCAATGACTATTCAAGTAAAGAATCTGAGAGATGATCAATAAAGATGACAACATTACAGAATCCAATTTCTTTCTTGTAACAAAATCAAAATAAAATAAGTAAGAGACCAGGATATGAAACAGAACAGAGATCTATTTCTATGGTGCTGGCTAGTGGGGAGCGCTAAAAACAGACCTCTGAAAACTGGGGTGGACGAAAATCGAAGCCCGCCATGGATTCCACTGGAGAAAGGAGAAGTCACCTACTTTTTTTTTTCCGCCAAAAGGAGAGGTTAGGGTTCCTCTCAGAGGGAGAAGGTTTTGTAATTAGTGCTCCTTTCCCTGTAAATTTCCTAAATGCCACTGCATCTTCTAGTGGGCCCAAGTAATATTCAAGTGGGACCCACAACTTAAGCAGGGGAAAGCTTGCTCAATAATTTTGGGGACCGGATCCGGCTCGCATGACTACAGATTAGGATGGACTTGGCCCATTTCAGAAGATATAAATGGGCCCTTATGGGCTAACTAGATCGCTATGGGACAAGGATTTAAGCATTAAAAGGCGGGGTCCAATTAGAGCCCAATATATGCCTTCAGAGCTCAGACACAACCCAAAATGCCTCTTTGTTAGTGGGATACCTAGAAATTCTCCTTGGTGGATGTCGAAATTCTCTTAATGTTGTCCCTCTTTTAATTCGTACCTCCCAAAATTTCGGAAGCAGGAATTTTAGATGATTTTACAAGTCAAAAGTGACAATTTATAAAGCCGGATTTTTGACATGCCATAAATCAAATGGAGAATTCAACCGTCAATGATAGCACAGTTGACATTGGCATCAAAATTTCAATAGCATATGAAATCCATCAGAAACATATTGAAATAAACACATCTTGACTGTCTTTTGTGGGTTTATTGGAAACTCGGTTTAGAATTGATTCTACGACATCTATTAGGAATTGTTAGCTTCCTAAGGGGTGGATGGACCGTGCTTCTTTGATGAACATCCTTCTCTAGGAATTTGGTTATTTTGGAACCCTGGGCTGATGGAGAACATAGTTCTGATGGAATGTGAGCAGTGTGTTCCCCGCAAGGTAGTGTTTCAGAGTAAAGTTTTTTTTTTTTTTTTTTTTCAGATTGTGTGTTATGGATTTAATGCTATTATTACTCCCAGACGTCCTCTTTGGAAATGGTTGATAAATTCTTCCACTTCAATTACTATGCCATGGATTGTTGTTGGTCACTTCAACACAATTAGGAAATTTGAGAGAAAGAAAAAAAAAAGATGAGGAGCTGCTCCTTCTTCTAATAGTATGCTTGAGTTTAATGAATGTATTCATGAGAAAGGGTTAATGGATCTTCATATCTCGGGGCCTACTTTTACTTAGTCCAATTCTGGTTGTGGGGGGGTAATTGAACTGAATGTAGATTGGATCAGGTGCTGGTTAAAGAAGCATTCTTATCTGCTCCATGTTTCCGTGGTGAAGTACTACTTCCAGGCAAGTCAGATCACTCTCCAATTATGTTGAAGAATGCAGTTGGATGTAAACCAAAGGCGCCATTTAGATATTTTAATTTTTGGGCAAAGTCTGAGGATTTTTTCCACATTGTGAATCAGGCTAGGAGTGTTGAAGTCAGTGGCTCTCCTATGTTCAGGGCTGTTTCTAAATTGAGAAATCTAAAAAAAAATAAAAAATAACCACAACTCTCACGAAGCAGCTAGAAAGTCAAGATTCAATCCCCAATTCTATTTTGGCAACAAGGCGTAAACTGGAAATTATGCAAAGTCAATTACCTAAGAATCCGAAGGATTCAACTATTCATTATGAGGAGAAGTTTGCACGGATGCATTTGGAGAAGCTCCTTTTGGATGAAAAGAGTATGTTCAAGGAGAGATCCAGGGACACCAATGTAAACTTGGGAGATGCAAATTCAATGTAATTTTATGTACTGATGAAGAAGCATCATTCTCAGGCTTTTATATCCCAGATCACAGATGCTGAAGGTACCACTTTCTTCGATTCCAATGCCATTTCTCAGGTATTTATTTCTCACTTCCAAAGTATCTTGAGTCCAAATCCTGATTCTATAAATTGTGATCTCAGGAATCATAGAGTAAGGTTTCGGTTGATGAAGCGGAATCATTACTTGAACTTGTCTCTATTGAAGAGATTGAATGATTGGTTCGTTAGTCCCCACAAAGCACCAGGGCGGCCAGATGGATTCAATGCACACGTCTCTATAAAGTGTGTTGGCCTATTGTTGGGGCTAATGCATATGAGGCTGTCCAGGACTTCTTTCGTGTAGGTTCATTAATATCCCAGTTGAAGGCTACTTTCTTAGTCTTGGTTCCAAAGGGTGAGAATGCAGATTCACCTGATCAATTCCGCCCTATTTCCCTCACTAATGAGTTGTATAAAATTATCAGTGGTATATTAGTGAATAGGCTTAAGCCTATTATTGGCAAATTAGTGGGTCCAATTCAATCTGCCTTTTTCCTTGGAAGGAGTATTGTTGATAACATTCTTCTTGCTCAGGATTGCTGCATTTTTATTTAAATGATGGTAAATCACGCATGTGTGTCAAATTGGATCTGCCTAAGGCGTATGATAGTGTTCGGTGGGAGTTTTTTGAAGCTTCCTTAAGATCTATGTAATTCCTGCACATTTTATTTCGGTGGGTGTCTTCTTAGGCTTTGTCTTTGAGTTGTTTGTACTTTGTTTTACTGTGTTCGAGCTATGCTTGAGTTTTTTATTTGACTTTTAATTTACTGAACTGCTAGAGGATTGCTTTTGGACTTTTTCGGATGTTAACGTCAAGTAGAGGATTTTACTTCAAAAAACTTGCGTAATTTCTTTCACCACAATATAGCTTTGTTTTTGCTGATTTATGAAGATTTTTCTATTTCTTTCTTGCCATATATACCATGTAAAAGCACTAAAACGTGCCTTGTCCAAAACTTGAGCTTCTTTGTGTTACTGGTCTATCTTGGGTATTATTGAATCCACTTTTACTTGTTGGAAATAACAAGGAATATGAGTCAAGTTTAACTTTTCCAATAGCTTAGCCCAAATCTCTTGAGAATATGAACATTGTAGCATTAAATGAAAATCTAATTCCCACATGCACTCACAAAACACACAAGAAGAATCATATTTGACATTTCTTTTAATCAAGAATTCCTTAGTTTTCAGTCTCCTGCTAACAAGCATGTAGGCACAAATATAATGCTTTTTAATACATCCTTGAAACCAAATTAAAGAAGACCATTTCAAATTCAGATTTTGAGAACAATCACTAAATAATAAGTTGACTTTAAGGTAAATTTCTCATTCTCCTCTAGTGCCCACACTGCCTTATCCTCAAAATTTGGATTTGGTTGTACTTTTAATGGGATATCAAGAAATATATCAATAAGAGCATTACAAGTTGGAACTAGAAAATTCCATTCATGATTTGCTTTGAAATGCTTGACTGCTAAATCCTTTCCACTCCCATATTATAAATTACTCGGTCACCATAAATATCATAAAGCCTACCTCTCTCTAACCATAGGTCAGTCTAGAATTTTGTTGATTCTCCACTACCAATTAAGAATCAAATATGAGTGTACATAATAAATTCGTACATAAATAAAAGAAATGCACTAAAATTCATTCGAAAGAAATTTCCCTCCATTTAATGGAAGGTTTTACATTTAATTTGTGTGGGTACATCATACTCCCAATCATGAATATTCATCAACCATTAATTACATACTTGATTGAAAACCTTTGATTACACGGACATATGACTTAATAACA
Organism: Sextonia rubra; assembly: GCA_037013555.1. Taxonomy (NCBI): domain Eukaryota; kingdom Viridiplantae; phylum Streptophyta; class Magnoliopsida; order Laurales; family Lauraceae; genus Sextonia; species Sextonia rubra. The sequence continues at coordinate 77,516,837 of JASUAD010000001.1, forward strand.
ATTTACAAACAAAATGTAGGAAAAAGAAAGTATCTTTCTCCTTGCCTTTGTTGTCGAAAGTTGCCTCTTGTATTTACTTGAATCTTCATGAAGATTTCATTTTCTAATATGGGAATGTTGACCCATAAAAAATCATAAACATTACAAATGTTATAGTAAAGACGTCACAAGAAAATTCCAAACCAAGGGCACATAGACCCTAAGATTGTGGGAGACAAGGTCAAGCATTGTAGCCAGATGTCCAGAGCTGATGGAAATCACTCAAAAGACTTCAGATGAGTTCAGTGTTTAGCAGTTCAAATTTCAGAGTTAGTGGACTTCATTTGGTCATGTAACTCAACAACTATCAAATTCAAGGTTCATTAACACAAAACTTAGGGGTCAAGGAACACACTTAGGCTTTTAAATTGCCAAAGTAGCTGAAAATCACATGGCAACTCCAACATATGCTCAGAAATGAAGCTTCAAAATTTCAAAACATTTGAACTTCATTTTGGCTCAAACTCAAGCTTCAGTGACTGTCTACCAGCTCTTTAGAGTTACTGTGGCAATTGACATTTCTACATGTTAAAACCAGTTGAAACTAATACATTCAAGGACTATTCTTCAAAGTTTCAGAATATTTAGATATCATTTGTATCAAAACTTAGTTCAGATGGCTATCAACAAAGCTCTTTGGGATCACTGTACAAAGTGACACCTCATGAAAATCAAATCAACTGAGACTCTTGGAGAAAGCTCAAACTATATTTAGGAGTTGCTCTGCAAAATTTCAAGTTAAATAGATGTCGTTTGACCCAAGTTCAACAAATGTGTCTTTGGGCCAATGACCCCCAAACCTTGGGTCACTGACTAAAGTCTAGCTTTCAAGACGCCACAGTTAATGAAATTTGGACAAAAAGCTCAGGTTATGTTCATAAATTACTCTTCAAATTCTCAAGCTAAGGGGACTCCATCAACACATGTCAGCTTAGGGTCAATGACCCCCAAACCTTGGGGTCATTAACCAAAGTTATGCTTTCAAGAGGCCTAAGCTGATGAAATTTGGATCAAAGACTTAAAATGTGTTCAAGATCATATCCTTAAGGTTTCAAAGTAGTTGGACATCATTTGGGTGAAAAACCAACCGACTGCTAACAATACAAAAGGACATTGACTTAGAATATGCAACAAGTGGGCTACTGATCAAAATCCTACTTTAATAAATCCAAATCACATGAAATTTGGATGGACATTTAAGATGCCCCTGACACCAATCTCTCCAAGTTTCAAGTTAATCCGAGGTAATTTGGGCCTCAAATAACTTAAACAAGGGCCCATTTTCATAAAAAGTCAAAGGAAAGGTTGACCAACTTCAAAAGGTCAACAAAGCATGATGAAATTTCTATGAAATCCTCAAAATGGTGTTAGAAAACATTACTTCAAGTTTCGTGAAGATCAGACATCATTCGGCTCCAAACTAATAAAAACGAGTCACATACGCAAAAAACTCAAAACTAGGCCAGTCCATGACCGTGGCCATGGTCATTGACATCTGTGAAGGAGTTATGGATGGTTTTGGCCCAACTCCCTCTGAAGGCTATCTAAGCACAAAAAGGGCCTTTGAACCAAGAACCTTCCATACTTTGAAGACTTTGGCGGTCACTTTGAAGATCTACAAACAATCTTCTCAAGGACTTAGCTTGCGATTTTCCCATTCTTCTTCCCCTCACAAGCTTAAGTTGAGAAATGGTTCTGGGGAAAAAGATGCATCTTGCCAATGCCCATGGAGTGAGGTTGAATGTAAAGGCTACTAAGTGCCAAAGAAGTTTGACGAAAAGAAACTGTCTTTTTTGGTTCTCCCACTTGAAGGGTTTTGGGCTATCTCCAAAGTTGTGAACAAACTTCTTTAGGTTTCATTATTCTCCTTGAAAATCATAGGGTCAAAATGACACAACTCCAGCCACAATTGCTTATACAAAAGAAACCCTTCTGGATTTACACAAACGTAATCCATAAAATTAGAGTAGTGACTACCAAAGAATATAGATGATTCTAGGATCAAGTTTAGCATTCTTAGTTGTCATTCATCACTCCTAAAAACCTAAACAGGCTTCAGCACTTCATAGGCACTCCAGAAGCAAACAGAGAAGAAAATAAGGACATGTAGTGGCCCGAACAACCACTGACCTTCTGCATTTTTATTGTTCATGTAATATCTCTAATTTGCTTAGTTTGGATCACATCTGAGACCAAAGGGAAAGGTTGTAATTTTCTAATACTTGTAAAAAGCCTACATCCCCGAGGTCAAAGCATTGAACCCATGTAAACAAAAGGAAATTTAATGATGATATGTAATTATTTTCCCATTCTTTTGTATGTTTGAGTGAGTAAATGTTGGACTTGATTATGTTGCATTCATCATCATTTCAAGCGCCTTCAAAAGATTTACGCCGTCTGTGGGGATTTTTTCGCTCTAATTTGTGATCAAACTAGGCTAAAACATATAAAAAAGGTGCCAAAATACATAAAAAAGTGTTAAAAAGTGTTGCTTTGAGCTAGTGATCGCAGAGTACTGTGTAAAATGGTCTATGATGGCAGAGTGTTGTGTAAAATGGCCTGCAACCACAAAATGCTGTGAAAAAAGTGATGTGACTGCAGAGTGCTATGCAAAATGGGTAGTGACCGTGGACCTGTTTTGACCCTAATTGGACCTGTTTGGCTTTGAAGACAACTTATTCAAGACCTTTCATGTCTATGATGGATTTAGGAACATTTATAGAGGAATTTTTCACCTTGTAGTGCATCAACTTGTCACCTTAGATGGAGGAACCTTGCACTTTTAAGTGCATAGACCAAATCAACACTTTTGTATGAAATGAAGGAGTGTTGATTTAATACAAAAGGCTTTATGTTACTAGTTGTAGGATCACTAGTTCGTTTATAAAGCCTCACAAATGTTTATATGAAATCAGTCATAATAAAAACGACATTTGTACTTACGCATTGTTCAAAGTCTTGCACTGAAGGACCCCGTATGATCATTATGGTAGAGGTGCGGGCTTGATCCTGTAGGCTCTATCCTTTTGATTGAATCCAGCTCTCTCCTGCCCATAAGTTGACATGTAGTCCCAAAATGCTACCAAAATTCTAGTAGTTAGGAATAGTCAGCACAGCTTACTTTTTAAGTCGGATTACATGGCCTCGAAGTGTTGCCGAAATTCTGGTAGCCAGGACTAGTCAGCATAGTTAAGTTCATGCCTATTGCTAACCACTTTGGTTCATCTAATGGGGAGACTATGTTGGTTCAAAAGGCATTCATAAACCATTTCAGCCAGCCTAAGAGGTAGCCATGCTGGTTATGAGACTAATACAGTCCTTTGGGCTTGTTTTTGCAGAAAATACTAATGGGTTCTTTAATCATTACTTATGATGAAGCTAAGGAGATTCTGTTTAAAATATCCATGACCTAGAACGGTCCATCTACAAGAACTCCTAAGTGGGCCTGGATTGACCCTATTCCTCCTCCATCAAGGGTCTCAGTCTTTTAGAGGCTCTCTACTCCTATAAGCTTAGTTGCTTCCTTTGATTTGAATTGGTCATCAGCAACCTGAAGCATACCAAGAAGACTTAATTGCTCAAACCTTTATTTTCCAAATATGCCCAGGATCTGTTTGGATCTCAGCCACTGTTCAAAAGCAACCTTAGCCCAAGATACAATCAGAATGCGGTAGTTTTCACATCACCAAGCCTAGTCTGGGGTTAAGACATGTCAGATTCATAGATTGCAGATCAACGGTTCATGGCAAGCAGCATGCTATGGCTGCCTAGGGCCCAATGTCAACATCAACTCGACCCAAACAGTGGGTCATCAACAATTAATTGCTTCAAGTGCCTGAAGACCTTCGATAGTTCTTTACTTGCAAGAAGGCCCAAAAGGATGCATCCATTCTAGGGTGAAATACATGGTCGCCTTAACCATGTACCTCAAAACCTAGCAAGGCAAAGAACAAGCCTTAACCTCACTCGAAGAGAACACCTTTTATCCTTTAACTCAAACAGAGGGACGAAGGTTTAGCAGAAGGCAGGCACCTATGTGATCGCACTTAAAATGTGAGGAAGAAATGTGTAATGGATTCAATGTCCAACATTCACACACTTCAAGCGTTAAGAAGAATGGGAATTAATTACAATTCATCATTAATTTCCCTTTGTTTACATGGGTTCTAACGCCCTGACCGCGGGATGTAGGTTGTTTACATGAGTTTACAAAGTTTACAACCCCTCCTTCGAGTCTTAGATGTGACCTCAATTTGAAAAATACAATAAAATGTACACAAAGTGTAAGAAAATGCAAAAAAAAAAAACGAAAAAATGGGGGTGACCGTGACCCACGGTCACTGACAGACAGTGACTTTGAAGTCACTATTGTGCCTTTGTTTTCGCGCTGTTCATGCTGATTCTTTTTCCAAACTTTTTTTCAAGTGTTGAAACTCCCTTTTATGACATCTTTGGGTGTTGAATAACCATTGAGAAGATCGAATTCGACTATGGAATCGATTGAAAACTTTGTAATTCATCATTCATGTTTATAGACTGTCTTTTGTTCAAGTCCAAAGAGGGTATCGCAGGAAGCCAAAGTTGTGTCATTTTAAACCTATGGCTTTCAAGGAACAAAGTGAGGCCCAAAGGGGCTTGTTCACAACCTTCGTGATGGCCAAGAAACCCCCCCGAATGAGAAAAACAAAGATGACAATGTCATCCTTCGAATAGTCGTTACTGCATGAACATAATTTGTTCTTTAGTCACTCCTCCCTTCTCCTCCTTCTCTGAATTTTCTTGCTCACCTTGGTAACTGAGAAAAGGGGGGGAAGGATCATGAAATACTGCTGTATCTCTTCCTTTGGATGCCTTTTGAATGCTTTTCTTCTTGAAGTTTTCTCCTTCTCTCTGTTTGTGCCTTCTTCCTTCAAACACTGTCCTTTTTATAAAGGCCCCAGGTGGTTTTTGGCGGTTCCTGAGAGTTGAGGGGAGTTGTGGGAGGTTGGATTTCGAAAGAGAGTGGAGAAAAACCGCCCAAAGCCACAGGAAGTATCCTTTGGGGGTCCGTGACCGCAGCCGCGGTCACGGATAAGGCCCAATTTCGGGTTTTTTGCATTTGTGACCCGTTTTCACCTGTTTGGGGCCCAAACGAAGTCCAATCGCCACGAAACTTGGAGGGATGCTTCTTGAAACTATTTTGACCATGTCATAAAAGTTTTAGCTCATTTTAACCATCGGAAGTTGGTCAACTCCCTTGATGAACAGGCCGCGATCACTCCCAAGGCCCATTTTTGGACTTTTGCATTTGTGATCCATTCTCACCTGTTTGGGGTCCGAACGAAGTCCAATCTTCACGAAACCAGGTGGGATGCCTCTTGACACTATTTTAAGTGTTATAGAAGTTTTAGGTTGGTCTGACCATCTGAAGTTGGTCAACTCCCTTGATGAACAGGTCGCAGTCACTCCCAAGGCCCATTTTTGGACTTTTGCATTTGTGACCCATATTCACCAGTTTGCGGTCCGAACGAAGTCCAATCTTGACGAAACTTGAAACGATATTTCATGACACTATTTCAAGTGTGTCATAGAAGTTTCAGCTCATTTTGACCACCTAAAGTTGGTCAACTCCCTTGATGAACAAGGCCCAATTTCGGGTTTTTGTATTTGCAGTCCATTTTCACTTGTTTGGGGCCCAAACGAAGTCCAATTGCCACGAAACTTGGAGGGATGCTTCTTGATACTATTTTGAGTGTATCATAGAAGTTTTGGCTCACTTTGACCATCTAAAGTTGGTCAAATCCTTCATTGATTGGGCCACGGTCACAGACAAGGCCCAATTTTGGTTTTTTGTATATGTGACCCGTTTTCGCCAGTTTAGGGTCCGAACGATGTCTGATCGCCATGAAACTTGGAGGGTTGCTTCTTGACACTATTTTGAGCATGTCATAGAAGTTTCAACCTGTTTTGACTTTTGAAAGTTGGTCAACTCTCCAGTTGACTTTGTATGAAAGTGGGCCCTTGTTTCAGCTGTTTGAGGCCCAAATGACCTTGGTTTGGTTTGAAACTTGGAGGGACTGACGTCAGGAACATCTTGGAGTATTTGCCCAAATTTCATCAGTTTTTGACATCGGGAAGCAGGACTTTAGTCAGTGATCCCATGGCTTGGGGGGGAATTGACCCCAAGTTGACATGCTTGTAGCTTTTCGGCCAAATGATGTATGTTTATCTTAAAACTTTGTAGGGCCTCTCTTAGGCATAATTTGAGCTTCTTTTGAGAGTTTCAGCTAGTTTGATCTTTGCGAAGTGTCGCTTTGTATTGAGACCCACAGAGCATAGTATATAACCATCTAGGCCGAATTTGGATCCGAATGATGTTTAAATGCTCTAAATCCTTAAAGGATAGTCTTCAAATGTACTTGAAAGAATTTTGTTGAATAGGAGATTGCTTCGACATGTGGAAGTGCCAGGTCCCACAGTGATCCCCAAGAAGCTAGCAAACAGCCTCCGAAGCCTGACTTGAACTAAGATGAGGTCCAAATGCTTTGAAAACTTTGGAACTTTATAATCCAAAGCTTATAGTGTCTTTGCTGCATTATTTGCAATTTTTTATGGGTCAATAATTTGATCATTGTAGCAACTACCCTACCATCTTCACCTAAGAATCTATCGTATGCTACTGAAGATCAGAAAAAGACTAAGCGATTGGTCATTGAAAATGCGACCGATCTCTCTCACTTCAAAGACTTGCTCCAGCAAAAGAAGGAGTAAAAAAAAAAGAACAAAATAGATAATGTTGACATTAGCTCGTTTCCTAATTCCGATCTAGTGGATTGGGAACGAGTTGTTGGCATTTCAAAGATGCTGGTGGCCAGATTCAAATATTAAACTAGGCAACTAGGTTGGCCAACTAATTCAAAAGGAAAGCCTCAGCTCGCTACAGGGAATTGACTCAGAAAGCTGTCTCAGCGCAAGATCACTTAAAAGTGGGTGGTCAAAGAATATGATCCTAACTTAACCTCTTCTTACATGGTCGGGCCAGGTTCTTTTCGAAGAATTACTCGGAGTATGGTTCAAACTCAGTCATAAGGGTCTAACTCAAACTCTCATTCGAGATTGACTCTGAAGATGATTCGATCACAGTCTTAGCTAAGGAAGACAGTTTGTCTACCCTAGTTAGTACACTGTGTTTATGGCTGAGAGGAGTAAAACAAACAAAGATGGAAATGATGATGCTCGTGGTGACAAAAAGGCCCGTGAAAAGGATGCCAGTAAAAATGAGGTTGATGATGCTAGTGATATTGTAAAACAACAAGGAGCCAAGATTGACCATATAACTGCCCAGTTGAAAATCTTAATGGATAAGCTAGGTGGTCCGGTCGAAGCTCAAGCAAATCCTTTTTTACCGATAGAATAGAACAAGTAATAATTAGGAATAATGCAACTAAGATTGATAAGCTCATGGCCCAAATCAAAACCTACAACTAAAATTGATTAGCTCATGGCTCAAATCAAATCCTTAACAGACAAGATGACGGTTGTGGGTTCTTTTGGTGATCATTTGTCAACTTTGGTTCTTCACACATATCCTAAAAAGCATGTGGCCTTTAAGGAGGTTGAAAAACACTAACAAAATCAAAGGTGAAGACAAAGATAAAAAAGAAGGGTATCACACCAAAGTACCCTCCATAGTTCGATCTTGTTCCATTTCCACCAGACTACAAGCTTTTAACTTTCCAGCAATACCTTGAGTAAGGGTCAACTTATCGACACATTAGGCATTTCAAATTACCTTTTTAAAGCTTTCCATAATTGGATGCATTAAAAATTAAAACTGTTTATCAGCACATAGAAGGAATTGTCTTTGATTTGTATAAGCAATTGCCAGCACTCTCTTTCATGACATGGCCGATCACAAAAGAAAGTTCTTGCACCATTTTCAGGAGTACAATCAAATAGTTACCTTTGCCATGCTTAGTAGCACAAGGCAAGGAGACAATGAAATTACATAATTCTTCATCAACAGATGGAGAGCATTATCCTACAGCTGCTTGAAATAACCATCTCAAAGGGCAAGAATTGAAATGTGCAAAACCAATTTATAACCAGAAGTCAAGGCTATTGTACTTAGTCAAAAAACTAAGTCTCTAGCCTGATTAGTTGAATTTGCCACTAATGCAGAGCTAACCTTCAAATAGATTAGTCAAAAGAAAGCAAACTCTCGAAAAACAGAGTCATCTTCATCTTCTGCAGCAAAAACTAAAGAAAAAGCAAGAGGTCTTCAATGTGCAGACCACTAAACTTTCTCAGAAGCCTTAAAACTCAAAAAGTGATTAAACAAAGGAAGAGGAATATGAGAAATGGAATAAAACTAAGTATCCCTTTGATGGAGAAATTTGATTTTCTGATCACTGATGGATAACAACAAAATTGAACTTCCACCAATGAAGAAACTTGAATAAGCAGGTCGCATCAATGATCCCAACTACTGTGCATACCACCGAATGGTGTCATATACTCTCAAGGACTATTTCATTCTAATAGAAAAAGTCACTGAGATGTGGAAGAACAGAGTGAAAACTTCTGACTGTAAGTATGATCCTGCTCTGGTCAACATGATCTCCTTCGATTAGTTTGCACCTATTACGATGCCTTCTCCACCAAAACCAATGACGTTTGAGTTTCATGTTACCAATGCAACACAAAATGAACAAGGTTTGATACCAGTTAAGACCTCTTCAGGAGAAGAAATGTGGGTCCACCCAAACCCAGTAAAATGATGAAGGTTAGAAAAAGTTAAGTCCAAAACCACACCGGCTGAAAGAAAGAGGGCTAAAAGGCAACTCAAGAACTTGCAAAGAGCTGCCCAAAACCACTTGATCAAACAAGAAAAACAAATCAAAAAGAAGAAAGAAAAGGTGACAGAAACTTCCGTTTCAAAAACACCTTCTAAATCAATCAAAGGTCATTTTACATTAATTGACTTAATCACTCCAATTCCAAAAGATGAGGAAGAACCACTAATATTCATCTTCACCTTTTGCATCAAAACTCAAAGAAGAAGTAGGAGATCTTCGATGTGCAGACCACCAAACTTTCTCAAAAGCCTTTAAATACAAAGAGTGTTTAAGTTAAAAAAAGAGGAATATGAGAAATGGAATAAAACCAAGTATCCCTTTGATGGAGAAATTAAAGTGATTTTCCGATCGTTAATGGATAACAACAAAATTGAACTTCCACCAATGAAGAAACTTGAACAAGCAGGTCACATCAATGATCCCAACTACTATACATACCACCGAACGATGTCACATCCTCTCAAATACTATTTCATTCTAATAGAAAAAGTCGATGAGATGTAGAAGAATGGAGTGATAACTTTTGACCGTAAATATGATCCTATTCCGGTTAACATGATCTCCTTCGGTTAGTTTGCACCTGTTACGGTAACTTTTCCACCAAAACCAATGACAGTTGAGTTTCGTGTTATCAACGCAACACACAATGAACAAGGTTTGATACTAGTCAAAACCTTTTCAGGAGAAGAAATGTGGGTCCACCCAAACCTAGTAAATGATGAAGGTTGGAAAAAAGTTAAGTCCAAACCCACACTTGCATAAAGAAAGAAGGCTAAAAAGCGACTCAAGAACTTACAAAGAGTTGCCCAGAACCACTTGATCAAAAAAGAAAAATAATAAAAAATAAGAAAGAAAAGATGACAGAAACTTCCGTTTCAAAAAAACCATTTTAGTCAGTCAAAGGTCATTTTACCTTAGCTGACTTAATCAATCCAATTCCAAAAGATGAGGAAGAACCACCAATATTCATCTTCATCTTTTGTAGTAAAAACCAAAGAAGAAGCAAGAGGACTTCAATGTGCAGACTACGGAACTATCTTAGAAGCCTTAAAACACGAAGAGTGATTAAGCTAAGAAAAAGGAATATGAGAAATAAAATAAAACTAAGTATCCCTTTGATGGAGAAATTAAAGTGATTTTCCGATTGTTAATGGATAACAACAAAATTGAACTTCCACCAATGAAGAAACTTGAACATGCAGGTCACATCAATGATCCCAACTATTATATATACAACCGAGCGGTGTCATATCCTCTCAAAGACTGTTTCATTCTAATAGAAAAAAAGCAATGAGATGTGGAAGAACGGAGTGATAACTTTTGACCGTAAGTATGATCCTGTTCCGGTCAACATGATCTCCTCTGGTTACTTTACACCTGTTACGATACCTTCTCCACCAAAACCAATGACGGTTGAGTTTCGTGTTATCAATACAACACACAATGAATAAGGTCTGATACCTGTCAAAACCTCTTCAGGAGAAAAAATATGGGTCCACGCAAACCTAGTAAATGATGAAGGTTAGGAAAAATCTAAATCCAAACCCATTGTCACATCTCGAACAATTCTAGGAAAAATCTAAATCCAAACCCATTGTCATGCCTCGAACCTGAGAATTGGGGATTAGAATGGATCCCAGGGCACGGCACACGTAATCCCGTAGCAATATGTGCCATGTGAAGACACACACGAACCACTATATAGGAGAATTCACAAATACGTGTGACGAAGATTCACAAACACATATATTATACTTCAAACAATAAAGCAAAGCCTGTGAAATACACCTACAATCATCATAAGCAATAATAATGACATTGATGTATTACCATAACGGAAGTCCATAAATTTTAAAACCATCCACATGCACACAATAATGAAAAGTAAGCATACAAATCCAAAACATATGTACATCAATTTTAAGCTCCAAAACAGCATGATATAGATGGCATGTTCAACCACAAGTCCAAGCATGTCTAACAACCCGAAAAGAAAACCCATTGAAGCTTTTCGTAGGACGACTAATATGAAATGTTACCTTCGTTTTACTCATTTACACCTTGAGGTACAGTTAAGGTTCCTTCTGGAGGCGTGTCGATTGCCGAATTGGCATTGGGTTCGGTACCTATAATACCAAGGGTAACACTGTTAACACGATGGTTAGGCAAATATAGATAAATAAACTATCATGTTGTATCAATTAAATTAGAGAATATATTGTTTAAAAGAAAGCAATAGCGGAAACTAGGCATATTGCACATGAAGTAAGCATGATTATCGAATCATATCTAGAAATATAATAACAAACTATTTGGCATCCACATGGCTATTTTCTCTTTAAAGAGAGCATATCATACTATGGAAAATCACTAGTGGTCAGACCAAGACCATCTAGTTATCCTAAGAGCGCCGACCAACTTTTTATATAACTATTGCAATAGGAAATATATATAATCCCCTCATTCGGTCTCGTCGAACCTCCTATAGATACAGGCTAAGTAATGCTGACTCAATGCATCAAGACTGATTAAAGTTCAGACTTTCTTATCATACACAGTGATCGACTCATTTTTATATAAAAACATATACCAGTCTTGAGATTATATATAATCATAAAAGTTGAAATTAAATGAAGTAGTTGTTGTTCAAACAATGCATACTTAAATGAGCTATTAGAGCTTGAACCCTCTCAACCCTAGTTACCCCCATTTTGGCTTGTGGGCTCACATTCAGTAGAAGCTCTGTATGCGATTTTGCCTCAAGTTCATCGAGAATAATGGGTACATGATTAGATCATGTTGAGGGCAAGGATTCCTTAGCAATATGAATGCATTTAGATTGAGTGATTATCAAGGATATTTACTAGCCAACCCTAAGCTAGATAATCAGTGTTTCTGAGGTCATTCAATACGATGTATTCATAAAACATCCGGTGTCGTTGTATTACCAAAAATCTTAGTGTTACATTGTGTAAGCAAAGGACACCTTTTTTTTTATGTCAACACACATGACGTGACATCAAAAAACCATTTAAAAAATCGAAGGGGATGAGTGATAGCTCTTCACTCTTCCTCCTTATTATTTAATCACCAATGGGCTAATTTAATTGGGGTAAATGTGCCATATCTAAAGCCTTATAAAGTCTTGGAAATTACTAATTTCCTAAGTTCAATGTGTTCTTACGGCATAGCCATGTATAGGTCACGGCTTAGCCATGTGGCATAAGTTTTCCCCTAAATTCTCCCGCAATTATGGCCCAGTCATATGTTGGTCTACGGCTTAGTCGTATGAAGTCTACGGCTAATACATTTGGTCCTCTAGATGGACAAACCCAACAACAACTAACCTGGGCAGTAATCATGGGTATTGCCATTGGAGTTGGTCTCTCCTTTCACAAGTGGTCCACTCAAGTATGGTTTTCCCTCTACACCGTCACCTAGTGTATTGTCTTCGTCCGAATCACCTATTCCTTGCCATTGATGATCTGCAATGGCTTCTGTTTGTAGATGCCGTTTGTTTGGGTTTGAATTTGCTCATTCTTTCGGCTCTTAGTGATTGTCAGATATTCTGCACTTGTCTAACAAGCACACTTGTCTCACCAACTTTAATTGGTCCATAGAAATTGCAAACTTCAACTTCTTCTAAACAGATTAAGGTTCCACACCTTCTGCCATATAATGCTTCCACTTGAGTGGAAACTGCTATTGGAGGCAATTTTTTACAAAAGAAAATCCACATCATGCTAATCTCTAAAGTCTATCACATAGGCTCCTAACATATCCTCTAAGGTATGGATAGTCCCCTATGATTGGCCATATGTACATGGGTGGTATGCTGTTCTAGACTTCAACTAAGAAACCATGGCTTATGTAGCAGGACTCAAACTCTGGAGACAAACTTGCCGCCTCTGTTTGATTCAATAACTACCATGGTGTCATGTAATCTGTCTATCTTTGAGACGAACAACTCTACCAACGATAGCATGTGCCTTTGTTTCCCTGTCATCATCGATTTGGAATAAGCTAACTTAGTGAGCCAATCGATGATAACTCAAATTACATTGTCATCCATTTAAGACCTCAGAAATCCTAAGATGAAATCCCAAGTGATGTGCTCACATTTCTACTTAGTTACACCCCATAGTTGTAATAGCCCAAGTAGCTTATGATGGTCTGCTTTTACTAGCATGTGAAGCATCTGAAAGCAAATCCTACTATCACATGCATCACGTTATTCCACCCAAAATCTTCCCTTTAAATTCTGATACGTGTTGGTACTGCCTGGGTGCATGGTCAACTTGGTATGGTGTGCTTACTTCATGATCCCATCTTTCAAGTTGTTTGCATCTGACACACAATCTATTTCGAAAGTAGAGAACTCTGTTTACCATTCTAAAATCAAGTCCATCTGCTATGTGCCCAACCACTTGAACCAGATCTAGGTCATTTAGCTGCTTCTCTTTGATCTACTGGATGATCGTTGGCTTTAACACTGACATACTGGCTAACATCAGACCTTTCCTGACCAATTAAATCTCGACATCTAAATCCTTGAGCTGCTCCACTGGAATCCAATGTCCTATGAAACAAGCCATGGTGAATGATTTCTTGCTAAGTGCATTAGGGACAATGTTGGTTTTGCCTGGGTGGTACTTCATAGGGAATCAAAGTTCTTCATGTATTTAGTCCACCTGCTCCATCTCATATCCAAGTCCTTCTTGGAAAAAAAAATTGTTGCAAACTTCTGTGGTACGAATGAAATTTGAACTTCCCTCCGTATAGATAATGTCACAATATCTTTACTACATCACAACTGTAGTCAACTCTAAGTCACACATAGCATAGCCTTCTCATGATCATTTAATTGTCTTGATCCATACACAACAACCGTGCCATCTTGCATCAACACACATCCTAAACAAACGCTGAATACATGTGTAAACACCATGAAATTTCCATTCTCTAATGGAAAAGTAAGATTGGGCTGCTATAAGTTGCCTTTTTAGCTCTCGGAAACCATTCCTGCATGCCTTTGACCACACAAATGGTGCATTCTCCCTTTTCAACTTGTTTAATTGTGCTACAGTTGATGAAAATGCTCCTGATAAATTTGTGGTAGTAGCCTACCAAACTAAGGAAACTTTGAATTTCTAACATATTCTTTTACCTTTACCAGCTCCCAACTGCTTCAATCCTGACTAAATCCACTTAATCCAAAAATGCAACCTATTTTCACTAAATTCCACACTTGTTGAGCTTGGCAACCAACTGATTCTCCCTCAAAACCTGCAGTGAAGTCCTCAAATGCCACTCATGTCCTTTTTTTGTCTTTGGATATATCACGACCTGGGCCCAAGAATCCGTAGATTAGGATAACCCCTAAAGCGTGACATGCGTACTCCCGTGAAATGCCCACCTATACCTAAGTACAGATAGAATTCCACAAGGAATATTTACATTTAATCAATGTAAGATACTTAAACAAACATATGTCCTAGTATGCAACACGCAGAAGCCTATCAATATTACCTATAATCGTAAACTTTTTATTAACCATTTCAATTGTATCATTCCACACATGAAATGGTCCTAAAATTGAGATGGACAAAAGATATTTATATCATTTCTATTTATAACCTATACAACCGAATCATGATATGAACATGTATGCATTTATGCCAAAGATGAATAGCTATACAGGCCTATAAAGAACATATATGAACACTATGCACAAGGAACCAAGGGATATACATATCTAGATCAAGCTATACAAGTAATAGTCCATATGGATGCAATTATATATGAGAAAAGTCCCAAAAACCCAAAATACACATCCCTAAGATAATTATGTGTCTCACTTAAGCATATAGATCGGTCAATAACCCTCTGCTGTCCACTCATCAAAGCCTGAAGGAACCACTAAGGTCTCCTCCTCTGACTCCTTGGTCTATGCAAGACTAAGTAGGAATTCGAACCTGTAACACCAATGAGATAGCTGTGAATAAGACTATCCAGCAAACCATAAGCATGATTCAGGTAATACAACCTGCGTCTAATAGGATTAGAAAACATGATAATTAAAGGAGATCAATTACAGTCTACTAGACAATATTGAGCAAATATTAAATCATGATATATCAATCAATAACAAAAACACAATTAAATTGGCCACTACATGTTGCTATATCCACCCGATAGAGATCCTGTCGTTGCATACACCATTGCCCGCATCTGACTACAACTGGGTCCCTAGTTTCTGGGTTTTGGTGTCCCAGATACCAACTATAGTAGTAGTCAATCAATCTCCTTATTTGACCCTATCGAGTCTCATAAGTATGAAGCTAAGTAGAGCTAGACAATTAGAATTACTCATTGTCAATTAGGATTTTAATCTAATTCAGTCGTGGTCCATTCTAGTCTAATTCAGTCATTTTTACTCGATTTGAATTACGCATTCAATAGTAATGAAATAACAGCAAAGTCAATCAATGTGATATCATTAAGACAAGGATTTAGTACAAGAGACAATAACAAAATTGATCAATTCAATATCGTTGTAAACAATGATTTAGTATAATTTAATAGGTCATAATTCGTATCTAATAATACGTAATGCAATATAATTTAGGGTATCAATTCAACCCTAAGCTAACCATCATAGCCTCTAATCGTCCATTTAGATGTAGCTTTAGGTTTTTTGATACACTACTATCTCTACTTAGTTTTACAGTATATAAAACATGTATCAAAGTCTCCAAAATCAACACCCATGGTTAAATGCTAGACTTACAAGTGATAATACATAAATAATCTCAGCAACGATTATTTATGAACATTTAATTACCATTTGATAATTTATCAAACTTAAAAGGTTCCAAATCTAAGGTTCTATGAGGTCTTTAAGTGTAATAAAGTCCTATGGTCTTAATTTCATATCACAATCAACCTCAGGTTAACTATGAAGTGTTTTGGATCAATTGAGGCAATGATTGAACCACTAAGTTAATTTAGAAATGGTCTAGAACATAACCCTCAAAGTTGACAGGGCCCGCTCGAGCATGGCCCCAGGTGCGCTTAAGCACCTTTATCTCTGTTGTGACAATTTTTTACCAACGCGTTTTTGTCAGTCTTTTCTGCACAAGTGCTCGTGCACGTGCTCCAAAATTCTACTTCGAGATTTCTAAATCACATTTCTTCTTCCATTTTTCATACCTACATAAGGAATTACCTATTCCTCCACTCGTATTCATCATTTTACACCTTTTATCATCACCAATAACATTTCAATTCTCAATTCCTTCATCAAAATCAATATAAAAGCTTAGTTAAGTTGAAACTAAGGCTAGATGCATATATACCACTAAATCTAATTCCATAATCAAGGTTTTATGAGCATGCATTAAACACAAAGCCAGCTTATTCTTGCCTTTGATTGTGGTGTTCAGTTCTACACAACTCTTCTCGTGCTCAAATTGTAAAGGAAAATCCCCAAATTCTAGCCTCAACATGAAAATCATGGCAAATGATAAAAGAGATGAGATGCATGGCATATACATAATTTCCTTAGTCTATTTTGAAGCTTATCAAGCTGAAAGGAATAAGACGCTCTTACCTCAGCAACTAATTGAAACTAGTAGAAAAGGAAATTCTCAATTTATCTAACCCTAACAATGAAACCATGCCGATTAAGAGAATGAGTATGCATGCACATGTTGAGAATAAGTATCTTGTTCAATTCTAACATAAGAACTAAGTGGGCAAGATACAACTTACTTGAAAAGCTTGTAAAGAACATTAGAGTAGAAATTCCTCAAATTCAAGCACATGCGGATAGAGAAGACAAGATGGTGATGAAGTTGGGGCTCTTGGATGCCACATGCATGAGCTTTGGCTTGGGTCTTAATTGAAGAAGAAGATGTGGGAAGAAGAAGACTTTAGCTATAGCTTGAAGAAGAAAGGAACCACTGAAATGGGTTCTAAGCCCCTTTGAAGTCATAATTGTCTCAGTTTAATAAGAAAGTTCAATTTTTCTAGAAATATTTTCACTTTGAGTCATTTGTAGGTCAACTTGTCCTAATTGATGTCAAACGAGTTTGATCCAAATATGAAGATTGACGAGCTTAACGAGATGAATACAATGATGCCAATATGATACATGCATGATGTAAAATTACAAAATATAAAATTACGAAAAGGGTTTTTCCTATCTAAACGAGGTCAAACCCAGTCCAAATTACTTATCCATTACCCGAACTCGAACCACTAGACTCAAAAAAGACTAAATAGTCTTATTCTAATATAATTAGACACTAAACTTAATTATTTAAAATAAAACTAGGGTCATAGCTAACAATCACGATTAATTTCTCACTAAATCCAGCTTTGCTCAGGTTGAAGTGTTACATTCTCCCCCACTTAGAAATTATTCAGTCCTCTAAATGAAACAAAATATAGCGCACAATTAGAGTATATATTGTACCTTTCGCTTACATTTCGAAGTCAATTTGCTTTCGAGTAAATCTTGGTTTTTGTCATGTATTGGAAGTTGATCAAGACACCATGTTAATATTTTGAAACTCAAGTCTTCAATATGGAATGTTAATGATGTTGTTCTGTTTAGAAGGACAGTTCTCAATCTTCCTTAGATGTGCATGACGATGATATAAGATCTATGAAATCTTCATCCACTCGTTTACATTCTACCAAGTTGCTCATTAGCGGTAGGTTCACTGTACCAAACTAAATCTTTTTTCCGCACATCACTGCATCATCAAACAATTATAAGCATAAAATGAAAATGCATGTAGTAAAAACGACATCACCCTTGCTCATTGATAGCCGGAAGCTGAATTTTTAAGCAAAGGATTTTGGCTTGGAAATTTATAGGAAGGATGAGGGGTGAATTTCCAAAATTCATTAGCTGGAAACATCGAAGTGAAAGTTAAAAAGAAATCTCAACTTTAATTTACACATTTGAGATCTTGTAGTATTGAATTCAAGAAGAAGAATATAGGAAAAAGGAAAAAAAATTCTAATTATGTGCAAGAAAAAAAAAGATCATAGAATGAAGGAAGAGGTGATGGTGTCTTCATCTCTTATATAGGTAAAGATTTCCTTGCTCAAACTCTTAATCAAGATAAGTAAACATGAAGGAAAGCAAGACTCACTTAGAAGCAAAAAGGAAAATACAATATTAATGGTATAAGGAGGGATCCAATGGATTTATATACATACATGGTTATTAGGTCAATTGGATTTAAGTGGGGCAAATGAGTTTATTCCAAATGTAATAAATATAAGAGTCAATGAATCTAATAAGTTGGGTATGATAGGTCAAGCCTTCAAATAAAAAAAAGGAATAGATCGAGGTAAGGAATGATGGACTGATCTAGCTTGAATTTTCATTTTTCAGGAAGTAAAAGAAAGCAAAAGAGTAAAGGTACCAAGATCACGTATAAATAGATATAGAAGAGAAATATTCGGTCAAAATAGTCAAGGAAATGAATCTCCTTTTTAAGCGGCATGCAAAGACTTCATAGGTGGATTCCTAATAGATGCTATGATGAAGGCATAGGGGAGAACATTTAACCTAATAATGAAATAAGGAAAATATTTATAGAACAAGACTTAGCTGATTTCAGGTAGTATTACTAGGAATTCATAAATGAGTAATATTCTCAAGTTAATTACTACATGAATCTATTAGGGTTAAAATGAAATAAAAAGATTTGAGTCATGTTGGTAAAATCGACGATGATGCATCATATGAGTGGAGTATGAAGCACTTAGTATAGTATAAAAACAAAAATAATATTAATGATATTACCAAAGATGTCAAACTAAGAATCAAAATTCTTCGGTCATTATCATTGATTCACTCTCTAAGTCTTCAAAAATCAGAATACACAATTTACCTTCAAATCACAAGATTATCATTATTCAATCTAATACTAGATTTCTTTTTATCACAATTACATCTTTAATCTAATTGAAATTCTCGACGACCAAGTGAACCCAATGAATCCATTTAAATTTCTATATCAATCTTCAACTCCTCCTATTCTTAAGATATTCAAATTAAATCCAATATAATGGAGCTAGCATTTTGAGTAAAGCCTCTATAACTAACGATAGCATCCCACAAAACTCACAAGCTCCAAATTTTGCAATTGCCTTTGAATTCTACCAATTATTAATAATAATTATTATTGCAAGTTCAATTTCAACGTAAAGATGCTTATTTCTCTCTAACTTAACCCGTAATCAATTGATCTTCCAACTTAATAAGAAAATCCTCAATTCAACAACACAATTGCTATTGGATCCCTAGAAAATTCACAGTGACTTTAAACCACACATCGTTATACATCCGCATTGTCATTAATAAAATTAATTCATTAAAATACCGTTGATGTTGTTCATTTCTATTTAATTTAGTGATAGAACAAAATTCTGTTTTTCAACTATGATTGTTAACCACTAACTTTTCAATAAAAGGATCCAACTAATAACTCCTAATACCTTTGTTTGATCCTCGAATTAATTTTAATCCAACTTGTTTTCTAAGCTAAAAGAAATCAAACCTCAACCGATTTGCTAGAATTAATTTACACCCTGATATAGATTGAATAATCTTCAATGATTTAGTAATAAGGTAAATATTCCAATCATCAATTATCATAATTTATTAAAGCATTAATCAAAGCTGCAAAGATCGCTAAAGATCTCAAAACTAATATCTAGTCCTACAATATCCCTTCTAAACATTTAGATTTATAACCTTTAGTAAACAATATTTAACCATAAGTTCATTCAGGATTTGCGATACACTCTAAAATGGATTTAAATCCTCATCAATACATTGCTGTGGTTATTTATAATTGCTATTCACATGATTTAATCATTCAAGATTCAATATTACACATCTAAGGTACAATCCAATATCCTAACATGTACACCACAGCACTCAAAGTAATACTAAGCTAAAAACCCTAAATTTTCACTCATAATATTAAAATAAAGAAAAACTTAATAGAAAAAGCTTTAAGAAGGAAATGTAGAAAGAAGATCAATATCAATTAATGTTCTAACTCAAAATAAGGAGCTACCTTTAATAGGGCATGATGAAAGTGTGCAGCCCTCTCTGAAGGGCATACCAAATAGTGATTTCTTGGATGGTACTGACGTATTCATCACATTATTCCAGCAATACTTCAATACAAGCATTGAATGGCGCTTTTGGTGTGACATTATTTCTGTTTAGTGTCCAGGCTATTGGAGGCAGCTGCCAAGAACCCAAGATATTACATACAGATTTCTATGGAAATAACTTTAGATGATGATGATTCAAGAACCATACATGTAAGATCTCTCTGATTTGATTTCAGTCTTACAGCAACCCAAAAATTTCATGATCTTCTACTGTATTCCTCTATGCTTGAACTCACACTAAGGTGTGAGCTATTCTACCAATTCTCTTTGCTTTCAAAAATGAGATTTCTCTTTTCTTTTTCTTAAAGAGTAATAACGCACATTTATAAGCTACAATATGGACCTTAAAAAGGAAATAACGAATATGCTTCTTATCAAAATAGGAAGCCCTAATTCAATCCAAATTAGAATCCTAATTCCATAAATTACAATTTAGTCCACTAGAGATTATAATTGCACTTCTGTCCTTATTCTCAAAATTGTATTTTGAGCTTCCTGCTATTGAATGCTTATTAATCTCCCCACGTTAAGATTTCAGATATCTTTCAATTAAATAATTACTAACATCTATATTTAATTAATATCTATATAATTCCTTGAGACCTTACATTTAACTTATTTGATATGTTAAATACAAATTCCACCTGCAGGATATACCATAATCAAAACTTACAAGCTTCATCTAGGGGATATCATTAATTTCTATTATGGGACGTGGATTCTATCAATAAATTAATTTCTACCAAACACGTAGTGTAGTCATCCAATTTACTGAAATTATTGACCCATAAAAGGTGTCACTCCTTTGTAAATTATAATGCCAAACATTAAATGTATATGTTTATTGTTTATATCAGGATTAAGAGTATAAGCACTCATAATAACCATTTGGATGTTAATTGTCTTATATAGTCAGCATGAAGATAATAAACCCAAACTCAGTCTTGTTTAATACACATAAAGTGTATAAACATAACGAGTCGAAACTACACCATTTCCCATGGCCAAGACAAGCCTACTAAAACATCATGCTACAATCATACTGATGGCGTGTCTAGCTCATATAGATTATGAACAACAATAACTTATATTCTATAAAAACCGACAAACAAATCTTCCATGTGTAAGCTGAACTCTACACACCAACTTGTCTACTTTATAGAATAAAATATACACACATGCATAATAAAAAACAATGAAACCACTTGCCCATACAAATTTTCATTAAGTTAAAAAGAAAAACTTTACTAATAAATATATCAGTCAAAAACAAATATATAAAAGTATGTTTTTGGTATAAATTTCCAACACAAGCTCTATTCAGGAGAAAGTTAGAATATGTTTGAATTATCTCCCACGCTCTGAATGCCACAATAGAAGTCGTCTCCTTGTGTACAAACTTTATACCAATTTGAGAAAAGACACTTGATATAGACAATTCTGCTTCTTAAAGAAGCTTAGCTATAACTATTATCCATATGAAGAAAGGTATGCTTCTGAAAAACCCTAGCTCCCATCAGAGAACATCTATGTAAGGTTCTGGACACTATCATTATTTACCATGAGTTCTTTTGGAAGATTATATGTCACTGCCTATCTACTTTACTTCTTAATAACTAATAGTAAGAATTAAAACTTAATTTAAGAGTAACATACCTAATCTTCCCACCAAGTCAACTTATTAGAAAATGAAGTCAGATAGTTGACATTCATACTAATTTTAATAGATCCTCACTACACTCTATGTTTCTAAATCTTCTTCAAGAGCTTTCATGGCCGTTTCATGGCTCTGATACCACACTATATGCCGGGCCTGAAAATCCGTAGATTAGGGTAACTCCCAAAGCGTGACACGCGTACTCCCATCAAGTCCCTACCAGTACCTAAGTACATACAAAATTCTACAACGGATATTCACACTCAATCATGTGTAAGACACTTATACAGATATCTACCTGAGTATGCAACATGCAGAAGCCTGTCAATATCACCTATAATTATAAAATTTTCATTAAATATTTCAATAGTATCATTCCTCACATGAAACAGTGCTAACATTGATATGGACAAAATATATTTATATCATTTCTATTTATAACCTGTACAATTCAATCATAATATGAACATGTATGCATTTATGCCAAAGATAAACAGCTATACAGACTTATAAAGAAGATATATAAACATAATGCACAAGGAACCAAAGGATATACGTATCTAGATCAAGCTATACAAGTACTGGTCTATATGAATGCAATTATATATGAGAAAAGTCCCAAAAACCCAAAATGTATGTCCCTAAGATAATTATATGTCTCACTTGGGCATATGAATGAATCAGTAAGCCTCTGATGTCCACTCATCAAAGCCTGAAGGAACCACTGAGGTCTCCTCCTCTAAATCCTTGGTCTATGAAAGACCAATATAGTGATTTGAACTTGCAACACCAATGAGATAGCTGTGAATAAGACTATCCAGCAGAGCATAAGCATGATTAAGGCAATACAACTTGTGTCTAATTGGATTAGAAAACATGATAATTAAAGGAGATCAATTACTGTCTACTAGGTAATATTGTGCAAATATTAAATCATGATATATGAATCAATAACGAAAATACAATCAAATTGGCTACTACATGTTGCTATATCCACCCGTCAAGGATCCTGTCATTAGGTACACTAGTGCTCGCATCCGTCTACAACTAGATCCCTAGTTTCTAGGTTCCGATGTCCCAGATACCAACTACAATAGCAATCAATCAATCTCTCCTTATTCGAACCTGTCGAGTTTCATAAGTGCGAAGCTAAGTAGAGCTAAACAATTAGAATTAATCATTGTCAATTAAGCCTTCAATCTAATTTAGTCATGAACCATTCTAGTCTAATTCAGTCATTCTTACTTAATTTGAATTACATAACTAGTTTCAATGAAACAACAACAAAGTCAATTAATGTGATATCATTGAGACAATGATTCAGTACGAGAGACACTAAAAAATTAATTAATTCAATATCATTGTAAACAATGATTCAATATAATTTAAAAGTTTATAATTCGTATGTAACAATACGCAATGCATTATAATTTAGGGGATCAAGGAAGTTTACTAGCCAATCCTAAGTTAATCACTCGTAGTTTCTAACCATCCATTTAGATGTAGTTTTATGTTATCGATAAACCACTATCTTTATTAGGTGTTACAGTGAATAAAACATGTACCAAAGTCTCCTAAACCAACACCTATGGTTAAGTGCTAGACATACAGGTAATAATACATAAATAATCTCAGCCAAGATTATTTATGAACATATAATTACCATTGGACAATTTATCAAAGTTAAAAATGTTCCAAATCTAAGGACCTATGAGGTCTCCTATGGTTTTAATTTCATATCATAATCAACCTCAGGTTAACTATAAAGTGTTTGGATCAATATGGAGAATGATTGAACACCGAAGTTAATTTAGAAGTGGTCTATAACAGACCCCTCAAAGTTGACAAGGCCCGCTCGAGCGTGGCCCCAGGCGCCCTTGAGCACCTTTATCTCTATTGTGACAATTTTTTACTAACAAGGTTTTGTCATTCTTTTCTGCACAAGCACTCATGCACGTGCTCCAAAATTCCACTTCAAGATTTTTGAATCACATTTCTTCTTCCATCTTTTGTACCTACATAAGGAACCATATATTCCTTCACTCGTATTCATCATTCTACACCTTTTATCATCACTAATAACATCTTAATTCTTAGTCCATTCATCAAAATCAATATAAAATCTTAGTTAAGTTGAAACCAAGGCTAGATGCATATATACCAATAAATCTAATTCCATAACCAACGTATTACGGGCATGCATTAAACACCAAACTAGCTTATTCTTGCCTTTGATTGTGGTGTTTTGTTATACACAACTCTTCTCGTGCTCAAATTGCAAAGGAAAATCCCAAATTCTAGCCTTAACATGAAAATCATGGAAAATGACAAAAGAAATGAGATGCATGGCATGTACATAATTTCCTTAGTCCATTTGGAAGCTTATCAAGTTGAAAGGAATAAGACACTCTTATCTTAGCAACTGATTGAAACAAGTAGAAAAGGAAATTCCCAATTTATCTAACCCTAACAAAGAAACCATGCCAACTAAGAGAATAATATGGATGCACATGTTGAGAATAAGTATCTTGTTCAATTCTATCACAAGAACTAAGTAGGGAAGATACAAATTCCCTTTAAAATCTTGTAAAGAAAATTAGAGTAGAAATTCCTCAAAGACAAGATGGTGATGAAGATGGGGCTCTTGGATCCCACATGCATGAGCTTTGGCTTGGTTTTCAATTAAAGAAGATGATGTGGGAAAAAGAAGACTTCAACTATAGCTTGAAAAAGAAAGGAACTAACTGAAATGGGTTCTAAGCCCCTTTTAAGTCATAATTTTCTAAGGGTTCTAAGCCCCTTTTAAGTCATAATTTTCTAAGTTTAATAAGAAAGTTCAGTTTTTCTAGAAAGATTTTCACTTTGAGTCATTTGTAGGTCAACTTGTCCTAACTGATGTCAAACAAGTTTGACCCAAATACAAAGTTTGACGAGCTCAACGAGATGACTACAATGATGCCCAATATGATACATATATGATACAAAATCACAAAATATGAAATTATGAAAAAGGGCTTTTTATATCTAAATGAGGTCAAACTCGATCCGAACTACCCATTCTTTATCCAAACTCGAACCACTAGACTCAAATAAGAGTAAATAGACTTATCCTAATATAATTAGGCACTAAACATAATTATTTAAAATAAAACTAGATTATTTAGCTAGTAATCACGATTAATTACTCATTAATCTAGCTTTGTTCATGTCGGAGTGTTACAGAATACATTAAAATTTCATCTAAAATACACAAGCAATGAGGATTTCCTCTGCCCCTTGGGAGTGCTTATCCTCCATGATAAATGCCATATATACTTCCAATCGACTTTTCATAACCTTCTCTATCTCAATGTTGAAATAATCCCTGTCTGAATCTCAATATTAATCCCTTCAAAATTACCCTACGCCATCCATCTTGGAACTAAACAATCTGATCTTGTCCTCATCTGACTGTCAACTGCTAGCCTTTATTGCCTTTCATCAGTTGCATGATCTTCCTGGGGTGAGGTGTTATGTGTAAGGCTAGAGTCTCTAGATCCTTATGAGTCAACAAGGTTGGGTCTAGGGTATGGATAGTAGGGTTTCTTACGTAGTGGCACTATGCTCAAAGAGGGCTGTTATTATGCTTATCTAATAAGAATCTAGTAACTACTCCCCCACAAATATATGATATCTAGCACATATAACATATCATCACAATGCATCGTAAGATTTCTAGAATGTTTTATTTCCTAGAAACTTGCCTGCTCTAATACCAGCCTTGTCGTGACCCCGGAACGGAATATTGGGTAAGACACACGTGTCCCATAGAATCTCATGACAATGTTTAATGAGGGGTTGTTTGCGCATTTATGTCCCAATGAACAAATTTGTGTGTGTGAGGACAAGTCCCATCACTTACTTTGAGCGATCACAGAAGCTTACATGGTATTGCAACCTAAAGTTCATAGCCTTTGGATTCCATGTCGCAATAAAGCACATAATTCATGCTTACCAAGAAAAACATAAATACTCAAACTAATAATCATTAAATTCACAAGATACAGAGCCAAACAAGTAATTGAAAAGTTTCGTAAATATTACAATACTTAAAATTCCAAGGTCACATTTCATAATATATAAGAATAAATGGTTGGTTAGATTGGTATAACCCCAAAAGAAACTCAAAATACAAAAGATATAACCATGCCCAATAAACATGAAATCAAACTTTCCATTACAGAACCTGACATTATTTGCACACCAGATACCTACCACTTGTGACTCCACGACTGCCTCCTCGTGCTCCTCCTTAGGAAATGAGTCAAAACCTGAACATCAAGGTCACTGGGTTAGATATGACAATCTGGCCAGAGAATAATAACACTAAACAACATACTTACAAAATACTGAGTAATTAATATGTCAACATATTATATAAAGGGCATGAACATGACAAATAGGCATGTTGTGCATAATAATAGAACAAAAAGCATGTACAGATCATGAATAAGAATGAAATCATGCTAGCATACTGTAACAAGCTAGTTGGCAATCCACATGGCTAAATTCTCCATCACGGTTATACTGCATGACCGTGACACAACACACATGAACATAAACTTCACTCCAGGGTGCGCTACGTGTCCCGAGTGAAAGAAAAGTCCTTGCTCAGCTGCGTTACATGGCCAGAGCAGGGAAAGGGATTCCTTGCAGCTAAAGCCAGAGAGTGAAAATCGCCGCTAACTAGAGCCCGAGGGAGACACTAAAGAGAAATATGATGCCATCTGCAAAGACATAAGTACAAGAATTTAAATCCAACTCTTGACTTGGCCTGACTAAGAAAGGATCAAATCTCAGTGGTGCCAACATGTGGAATCATGACAAATCAAGGAAATTAGTTGAACATGACTAAAATCCCAAAATGAGGTTATATTCCTAACTTGTATTTCATATCAGAATTGTAACATACTTATAAATAATCCTCCGAGGTCACAACGGGTAAAAACCATGAAAACTGAGTCATGAAAAGCGTTTTAAGCTATTTACGAGTGAAAGCGGGTGAAAGGTATGGCTGACTGTTCAGGAGAATAGCTGACTATCCACATATGTCGGCCGATCCTGCATATATTGAGTGTGCACCATTTTTGTTTTCATGACAATTAAGCAATCTTCATAACCTATCACTTATTTTGCTATGATATGAAGTCCTAATGGGAGTTAGAACAAAAAATTTACTGTCATGGTTGCCCCATGAATCGCTTATCACATTATGTCAATGGGTCTGCCATGGTTTAATCCATACTTGTTTATACTTGTAAGTGAAAAAGACGAAAAAAGTCTTGAAGGACTTGTCCTTTCAAAGGGTTATTCAAGCCAATGCACTATCCTTCTATCCATTTTCAAAAGAGCAAGTACCTTGTTTAGTGTATTACTGTAGAAGAAGTTGAAGTACTAAAATCTTCTTGAAAGGAACTTGAAGATTCTTGAATGCCTTGGTGGCTATTGACTTATTGATGCTTTGGTGTTGTTTGTATGCTAATGATTCAAGGTTGTGTGTTTTGAAATGGGCACCTAAGAGGCGTATTTATAGCCCTTACAAGTCTTCACCAGCCATTTGTGAAAGGGAGAAGATTGAGAAAAACTTTGATTTACAGGGGGTAGCCAACAATGCATTTGTATAGTCGGCTACCCTCCTGTGGTCAGCTGTGTGAGGTGGCAGTGGGATTTTGTCCCTTGAATCATGGCAATCATCATCAAATCAGCTAGGGAAAGATTTTACCAAATCTAGATTGGCTAATTGCTTAGCTGTTAAAGATTTGCAATGGTCGGCTACTGGTTTCCTTTTGTCGGCCATTCATTCATCTGCCACTGTATTTGTACCATTGGCCATTGCTCAATCAGCCAGTGCACTGTATTTTCTTCATGTTTTGATGCTTTCTTGACTTGTTTTCTTTTTCAAACTTCAAGGGATCCTTTTGTGCTTTGTCCTTGAGTTTGTTTGGGCAGAGTTTTGCTGATTTTGAGCAATGTTTAACTCTTAACTCTAACTTTTGCATAGTTGATATGCCTGTGAATTTCTTTTGTACTTTTTGCATATCAACAGAAATACAGGATAAGACACATGCGTCATGCATCCCAAGGCACAACGAAAATAGAATCTCATAATGATGTTTAATGATGGGGTGTTTGCACACTTATATGCCCAAAATTGAAACCACGTGTGTGAAGACAAGTCCCATCACTTGGTTTGAACGATCACAGAAGCTTACGAGGTATTGCACCTGAAGTCCATGGCCCTCAAATTCCGTGTCGCAATCCAATGCTAATTTCATAGTTACCAAGATAAACATAAATACTTAGACTAGTAATCACTAAATTCACAAGATACAGAGCTAGACAAGTAATCAGGAAGTTTCATTAATATCTTTTAATACTTAAAATTATAAAGTTACATTTATAAATATGTAAGCATAAATGGTCGGTTAGACCGGTATAACCGCATAAGAACCCTAATATACAAAAGATATAACCTCACCCAATAAACATGAAATCGAACTCTCCATTACAAAACACTACGTCTAAATAACAACGTCTTCACACGAGATACCTACCGATTGCGGCTCCCCTGTTGCCTCCTCACTCTCCTCCTCAAGCAATGAGCCAAAACCTGAATATCAAGGTGACTGGGTCAGATTGACGATCTAGCAAAAGATTAATAACACTACGCAAAATACTTGCAGTAATACTGAGTAATAAACATGTTAACAGATTATATAGAGGGCATGAACGTGATAATTAAGGATGTTGTGCATAATAATAGAACAATGAGCATGTATAGATCATAAATAAGAAGAAAATCATGCTGGCATACTGTAACAAGGTAGTTAGCAATCACGTGGCTAATTCTCCATCATGGTTATGCTGTGTGACCATAACATAGCACACATGAACATGAACTTCAGTCTGGGGTGTGCTACATGTCCCAAGTGAAGGAAAAATCCTCGTCTGGCTGATTGCATGGCCAGAGCAGGAAGAGGGATTTCTCACAGCTAAAGCTGAAGCGTGAAAATCGTCGCCAGCTAGAGCCCAAGGGAGACCCTAAAGAGAAATATGATGCCATTTGTAGAGGTGTAAATACAAGAATATAAATCCATCTCTCAACTTGGCCTAACCAAAAGAAGATCAAAGTTCAATAGTGCCTGACATGCGGAATCATGACAAATCATGGAAATCAGTAGAATGTGACTAAAATCCCAAAATGAGGAACTATTCTAGACTTGTTTCTCATATCAAATTTGTAACATACTTGCAAATAGTCCTTCGGGGTCATAATGGGTAAAAACCATAAAAACTGAGTCATAACAAGCATTTGGAGCGATTTACGAGAGAAAGCGGGTGAAAACAATCCTTCTTCATTGAAAACGAGTCACTTACTAGATTTACTTTATAAGCAAAAGTCTAGAAACCATTGGACAGCATTTCAGCATGAAAATGTGTGCCCCGAAATAGGTAAAAAGGTACAAAGTCGATTCAGTGTCTAAGGGTGGACGCGGTGCATCAAGGCAACCCTTGCCAATTCTCAAAACATCCTAACCTAGGATACAGTCGGTTAAGGTTCTCCGGTTGCAACACAAGTGCGGACGACATACCCCACACGACTTTCATCCTAACCGACCCAATTAAGTCTGGGTACAGAAAAGGGTAACTAGTGTGAACGTGCATGACATGAGTGTTGTTCGGACGAAACAAACAATATAAGTTTGAGACGAGTATAGCATACCACATAACATTTTATTAAGGTCTATGAGTTGTCTTCGGCAGGGTGAGCACTCACGAAATGCAATTACATTCATTTTAAGGTCCGGATGTCAGAATCTAATCACCTTGGTGCTCAATTATGTAAAGACATCCTTAATCCTTAAACGGTCTACATTTGGTTCAAAAACAATCCACCAGTGCCTCCAAACAAACCTCAAGGGTGTTATATGTTCCAAACTTCTCATTTTCGAAGTCCGAATTTGAAGTCCAAGTGAGTCTAGGTGGCGGTCCTAATACATAATCCTAAGTTAAGGATATCTACTTGAGAATTGCATCCATTTTTAGACCTCCAATTAGTATGTTAGAGGGGCATTTGAATGCCTAAATTCAATGTTTTAGAACCCTCAAGAATTGCCGTAAAAGTTTTATGAGAGTCTTAAAAAAAGCTAGGGTGGAAAGTCCCCACAACTGGCTCCCCAAAAGGGGACTCTGCAGCATGTTCAATCACAGTAGTGGGGAGGTAGTGACCAACCCCTCTTACTGTCATGCATTTCAGCCCAAATTCTCCCTTGTTTTTTGACATACTTGGATCCATATTTGGTCATTATTTGGGACATCAAAATACTTAATTAAGCCACTCAATTGGAGTCCAATCTTACCTTAATTGACTAATCAAAATCAATTACAAAATGAGGGAAAATCTAAGATAATACATTATTAGTATATGTAAGTCATGAGAAAACCATGCAACACATCTTGACGGTGAGATTAATAACTGGCCTCAATCTTGGATGGTCCAAAACAATCTTCTAAAGCCCTCAAATCTATTGGATCAACCTAAGCACAAAATATCCAAAAATAGCCCATAAATGGTCAGAAATTTGGAAAACTATTGAAGAGTTGGAATCACTTATTGCATGTTGGAATATAAGACCTCCAAAGCTTGCTCTACATGAATCAAAAAGAATAAATGGAAAACTCACCAAGAGGACTTCGGATCAGCGAGCAAAAGCTTGCAGAAGGGGCTTCTATGGCTTGATTTTCATGAAAAATGCGCCAATGGACAGGAGGGAATGTGGGGAAGGCCATGGTGAGATCAATCTCTTGATTCGGTGAGGTTTGGTGGTTAAAAATGAAGGAAAGAGAGTGAAAAGAAGAAGAAAAAGGGACTATTGAAGCGACATTTTCATGGCTGGGGTTGAGTTCAACAAGATAGAAGATGAAGCAAGGGGATGTAGCTTATGTACTGAGTGAAAGTGGGGTCCACTCAATTAAAGATCTTGGTGGGCTCATATCTTGAGATTTGTAGCTTAAAACAAAGCGACGTAAGAGGCAAAAGTGCTTGAAAATAAATTAGCTTTCTAATAAGCCCTATATTGACCTGGTTTGAGGAAGTTGGAAATTTAACTTGATTTTGGTGAGTTGACTGATTTTGAGTTTTGGCAACCGAATTTTGATAAAATAGAGAATTAAATGACTTTGAATGGACTTGACCGAAACACAAAAGCTAAAAAGCAAGACTTTATCTATCTAATGGAGTTGGGATAGATATATTCAGGAATTACTAACACCCCCTTACAATTTTTTTGAAATTACATATTAGCCTCTTAAGTTACTTGAGTCAACCCAAGCTCACTCCAAACTTCCCAAAGCTATTGACAACATATTCCAACCCCAAAACTAAGTTGATCTATCACTAATGTACCCATAAAAATCAATAATTATAATTAATTACCTCTAATCATCCGTAATTTATCCTATAAACATATAATTAGGGGTCAGGTCTTTACACAACCCCACATAAGCTTTCACGAAAAATTGAGGTTTGCGAATCCTAAGAAGGGAAAAAATAAAATTATCCCATAAGTTTCTGAGCTCATGCCCTAAGATGCAGATAGTTAAAATATTCTGGATTTGGGGTCGTCACAGTCCCATTTTAATAGAAGTTTGCAATATTATTGGGCCGTCATTTTATATCATGGGTTAGATTTAACTCTAATTTGAGTGTGCCCGTCGAGATTCTCTTGAAAAGGAAACCATCAAAGGGGTAAGGAAATGAGAGGAAACACTAGTATATTCAAAATAATTAGGAAACCATAACATATTTTAGATTTTAGTAGATTAGAAGGATAAGGATAATGGATTTGAAAGAGTTTGTAAGGAAACTTTATACTATATATCACCTAAGAATTCAAGATCAAAATGCAACTCAACCTATAGGCCCTGTTTCTTTATAATAATTTCTAATGGGTTTTTGGCTTGTTGAGGTTTTTGGGGACATGATATGATAGCTTATCTGGTGAGATTTTCAAATGCCAGGAATTTCTGAACTCGAGCTACTTGAAAGGACTCAATTAGCCTTGAAATTTTCAAAATTCCATCTTCACTTTTGTTGGAATTTTTGAAATTCAAAAATTCTAGTAAATAAATATGACATTTGAAAATGCCAAAAGACAAGATATCACATCATATCCCAAAAACTACAACCACTCAAATTCATGGGAGAAATTTTTGTAAAATAACATCCCCTAAAGTTCTTAAGATTTCTATGCAATCAAAATGACCATAAATCAAAGAGTTTGTGACTTTTAGTATTAGGCAAGTTAGTCAAATGGGCTAGCCAAAATTAAAGTCAATTGGAAATTTTAAAGTTGATTTTACAATCAAATTGCCCTAACTTACTATACACTAGCACAATAACCCGTGCTAAGAATGGGCATGACCCCATGTGGCTTGGGTCCACATTCCACATAATTAGTTTGGATATTTTTTGGTAAATAAATACATAAAACATATTTTAGTGTTGTAGTGGTTACCTTACTTATCCAAAGGGTAAATGGTCAAAACTAAAAGGAATTTGGTCAAAATTCTATTAACCTCAAATCTCTTAAGTTATATACTTTTAAGATTTTTACAAATTTTCAATAAAAAAGTAAAAAATGAAAGGAATCTGGTCAAAATTGAATCTAAACCCCTTCTCTTTAATATATAGTATAATTAGTATGTCCCTTTTTTTTTGAATTGGCAAAGACAGCTAGCGATCCTTTTTGTTGTGAAGAGCTAGACTGTAATTATAAGAATACAGGGGCTAGAGATCCACATGAAAATCTTGTAAAATAAGAGATCGAGAACAGAGGTTTGCATTTAAATGTGTAAGGACCGTTGTGGACTTGGGCCAGGCTAGTGTCTTGTATATTTAAGTTGTACCTGACTTTGATGGTCTTCACTCACAGCACAAGTACTCTATTTTACTAGTATATTTTTATTGTTATTACATGCAATTACTTTTACTTAGGATACATCAAAATGGACATACCAAATTCATGCTTCTAAATAGGTCCTCGAGCCTAGACAAGATTCAAACATGACTTTTTATTGTGTCCAAACTCCAAGCCCACCAATAAGTCCCTCCCCATCAGCGCTATAATTATGCATTTATCCCTGGTTGTTTCTATAGAAGGGAGGTGCCCCCACCAATGAGCTACTATTGCAATCTTATTTTTATTTTTTAGTTGAAGGGCTAGGACCTGGAACAATACTATGTGAGATAATGGAGAACTCACACGTGCATTGTAATGGGGATCTCACATGTGAGGCGACAGATTTTAATGTGTGATGTAATGGAGATCTCACATGTAAGGAGACAGATTCTAACTCACATATCCAAGGTAATGAGGACTCACACATGTGAAGGCACATGCACTAACTCACACATGTGAGGTAATCGGGATTCGTATATGTGAAGAGAAAAAATACAATTTGCACATATGAGTTGATAAAAACTCACATATGAATACAGGAGGGAGACCAGGTTTGATCCGGGACCTCCCGGTGAGAATAGACACTTCTTACAACTAAGATAAGAAACTGTTCTCACAATCCCCGTTTTAGTTAAGGTGTACAAAGGGGGTCCCTACCCAGGCATTTTAGGTTGTGTCCTTTGGGTCCATTGACATCCCTAGCCAGATCTATTCATATGATCAATGGAATTTACTCCGGCTTTTCACAAAGGAGGCCAACTGGAATCATTGTAGCATTAACTCCATTTTTATAATTATCAAACACTAGCTTTGATGGCAAGAACGGATTTCTAAGTCTACCAAGTACCATCCCTTTGATGACCTTCCAGGACCGAACTACTGACTTTGATTAACAACATCTCCTGCAAAAGGCAGAAAAAAAAATATATAACTATTACAAGAGAAATGTGAAAAGAACTGATTACTCATGTAAGGCCTAATTTTCTGCCCCTTTCGAATCAATAGTTGTCCTCATTAATGGGACACATCAGGTAATAAGATTGGGTGTCGATCCTATTTGTTTCATGAAATTGAATTCCTAGGATTGTATTTCTATAAATATTAAAAATGGACAATCAAATTTGAAGATTTAGAAAGACCAACAAATAATCTCCATTTTAATGGAAATTTAATTTATAGCAAGATGAAAAATTAATACCCAATCACCACATAGTAATTCAAATACTAAAAAAAATAACGTCCAACCGAATTGCTAATTTTATATGTTTCACTCCTCTTCAATAAACCCCCCTTGAGCTAATTTGACCTTAAATTCCATGTATTCAATTTCTATTCTTCAATGCAAAAAAACGAGCCTCTAAAATCTTCTCCAAGTTTGTAACTTGGCCATCATGGACTACAAATCAAGAACCAGATGTGAATATTTGCTGATAATAATGAAAGAGAGAGAGAGACTCTTACTGTAGTTGCATTTAGTACCCAACAAGGTCTTGAACACTGCTGGATCTTTGGGTGTAGTTGCATTTAGTACCCAACGAGGTCTTGAACACTGCTGCATCTTTGGGTGTAGTTGCATTTATTACTCAACGAGGTCTTGAACACTGCTGGATCTTTGGGTGTGAGATTCGATGTTGTTAGAATCGAAAGTGAGGAATAGCTTTTGGTTCCAACGTAGAATCCTTCCCATATGCTTTCGATCCCACCAACACCGAATCTGGCTCCCAATGACCACAAACTATATATTCTTCGTTACATCCCACCAAAGCCAGACATGAACCCCAATCAACACCAAAGCTGCTGGTTTTGGGATAACTCATAAGCTTTCTGCTTAAACGATTGGTAGGCTGTTTTATATAGTCAACTCGTACTTTCTTATACTGCACAAGTACTTTTGTACTATTCTCTCGTGTACTCCATCAAATTTCATGGGAGAGATGAGAACGGGGGGGTTTTAGTTTCTTTTGCTACATATGTACTTACCTACTAACCCCATGTACTACCTAAAATTTCATGAGATGGAGTTTGGGTTCTTTTTGGGTGGGAGTAGGACTAAGAATCTCATCAGAGTCCATTAATATAAATTTATTTATAAGGCCACTTATAAAAAAAATTAACATTGGAAATTGAAACCCTTCTACATAGAAAGTAGATTTTTTATTTAATTAAATTATCTTTAAATAGTAAATCCAAATTCAAATTTTGTAACTAGAAAATGAGGAAAACTCCTCCTGCTACAATGTAAGTCTTTTTAGAAAAATAAAACATATCACTAATAAGAGAGTTAAAACTCGTTATTAAAAAAGCACTCTTGGTAGAAAGTAGATCTTTTTTTTCTTTTTCTTTTTTTTTTGTGAGACAAAACTAAAATTTAAAAATCTGCTAAAAATAATAAATTGTGTGTACAATAAAAATAATAAATTGTGTGTACAATAAAAATAATCTAAAACTAGAATTTGTAACTTAAAATGAAATTAAAAACTACAATTTCTAAATTAGAATATTATATATAAGATAGAAAAATCAAATCTGAGAATGGATATAATATCAAACTAAATCTGTAACAAAAAAATGAAATCTTTTTATTTTATCATATATTCAGTTTCACAAAGTAATCTTGTCTTCTCTTTAATTGAAGGAAGCTCCTATACAAATCCAAATTAGCTCCCTCAGAAGTAGCGGTTCCTCTCTCTCTCTCTCTCTCTCTCTCTCTCTCTCTCTCTCTCCCTTGCTCATGATTTAAATATTCATGATCTCCCCAATCGAAGACTCCCTTTCTCGGTCCAATAGCACTGATGGTAAGGGGCATGACACTTTCTTATATCCAAGTCTAGCCTCTGGCCGTGGGCAATTTAGTGTGGAATTCTCTAATTCGTCCCAGACTGTCTTGCTTCCCTTGGCGCTTTTTGCATAGAAAACCTCCTACAGATTATTGGGCTCTGGGCTGAGTCTACGCCTCCAGATGCCCTCTATGCCACCATAGTGCAAAAAATGAACTGCTCCTGTTCTTCTTCTTCTGTTCCTGCAATCTCTGGTCTTGGGTTTTAAGAATTGTTGGATGCATTACTCCTTTCTTTGGTGCTCTCCTTGTGTGGGAAACTTTTTCTTCTTTTTTTGATAAAGCAGCTAAAATGGGTATTGCAGTGCTTTTTTTTTTCTACGATAACCCCGTGGAGGATAAAAAATGATTGGTCTTCAATGGCAAGAACCATCAAAGTTCCAAATGTCTCTCTCAACTATCTTGGAATCATTTCTAAGCCATTTTATAGGCTCTCTAATAGTATTCTCTAGCTGTTGGGAGCTCAAATTGTAAGCTTTATATACTAGAAGCACGGATCTGATTGAGGTTGGCTGCTACAAATACAATCAAAATTTTCATTGGCTTGGATCAAGCAGTAGATGCAGAAATTCATAACCGTCTATGAGAGATCAATCACATGTGATTCACTCTTGATAATCCAAGGGCAAGGATGGATGGACACCTTGGATGTAGTAGCTGATGATGGGGTTCATATCTAAAAGAAATATCTAGTGGAAGGAAGAGAAAATAGGCTCTCCCAAAAGACTTTTTGTGCTATTGGCTTCTACTCTTTCTTTTATATATAGCCTTATGTAAAGATCACGACTTCGAAATGGAGAGCCCCATACGGATTTGCAATGCCAGTGTGATTTTGTTGGAAGGGGAAAATGTAAGCATTATATTGAGGCTTTCATTGATTTGTCTCCCCTGTTATTTGTTGTAAAATAGCTTTGTCAATATGAATTTACAAGTCAATTGTGATTGGAAGAACTATGGACAACTTTCAGATTCTTTAAAACTAAAATATCAAATCTAGGATTTTTTTATTTGTCCTTTTGTCTTTGTTTATCTTGGTTATTGCTTTTTTCTATATCTTTTTGCTTTTTGTTATAACTCTTTCACAATTGAGGTCCTAAATTTTCAAATTTTTTTCAACCAAGACTTTCTTTCTATTTCTCTTTCATGAATTACATTTTCTATCAAACCCTTCTCTTCTCTCAAATTTAAGAAAAGCAAGTCAAATCTATTTTGATTTTTTAATCTAACCATTTTCAAATTTTTTTTATTACTCACTAATAATATGTTTTTCCTCCTTCAAAGTTATAAATTTGTTGCTCAGTATTCATTTTCATTGATCATACAGTGCATGGGTTCTTTTGCTAATAAGGTAGAAACTAGGAACTATAAAACTTATTGGGTTTTATTTTTTATTTACATCTAAAACAAGAAAAAAAAATGCCATGCCCTAAACCCCCAATCTTAGTTGCCTACCTGGTTGTGGGCCCACCTACATTCATGCTGATGAAATGTAAGGACTGAAAATGAGCCATATCACCATCTCTGTTGGGAGTTGGGACCCCAAAGTCAAATGATTTTATTAATATTAGTGTCATTAAACTTACTGAAAACTTGAAGGCGCTGCCTCTCTCTCTCTCTCTCTCTCTCTCTCTCTCTCTCTCTCTCTCTCTCTCTCTCTCTCTCTCTCTCTCTCTCTCTCTATATATATATATATATGAGATTTCAGTAGAAGACAATGCCAGACACACATTGAGTCGTTTCAAAGGAAACTCAGCAACCTCAACTCTCATCTGTTAAAGTGCAGTCCAACCTCCCAGGGACTGACCTTATTATTGACCCTTCCACTTCTTTTTTGTCTCGACCTTTCCAATAAAATAGCAAATCTTTACTTCAGTTACTCTAAACACCTAAACACCGAGTCTAAAAAAAATTAACACCAAGGAAAAAGGGATTTTTGTAAAAAAATTATATAGAAACTTAATAATTATCGACTAATGATAGAGATTGAAACCTTTGAAAACAGAGATATCTGACGTTCAAGGGGCTGTAAAATAACAAAATTGCCCATAGGTTATGATATCGTGACCGTAGTAACCATCTTAACTTCACTTCTTGTCACACCATGCACTAATACTGCAATCCTTTAGCAATTCTGCCATTTCATAGCCCCTTGTACTTCAAACATCTTTTTTTTTCACAAGTTTAAATCTGCCGTTAATTGATAATTACTGAATTTCTACATAACCCTTTTTGTCGACGTCCCAAAAATGATAATATGGAGAAATTACCAACATTTGTCCTTTTTAGTTCTGTTTAACTAGGCAAAATTTGTCAAAAAAAAAAACCCAAAAAAACTAGAAACAACAATTTAAGATAAATTGCATTGAATCACATAACATAAAAATGAAGGATCTATGTGAAATCTCATAAAAAAAAATCCATATTCTGATATGATTTTGAAAATTATGATATA
This sequence comes from Sextonia rubra, assembly GCA_037013555.1. Classification (NCBI taxonomy): domain Eukaryota; kingdom Viridiplantae; phylum Streptophyta; class Magnoliopsida; order Laurales; family Lauraceae; genus Sextonia; species Sextonia rubra. The sequence goes on from JASUAD010000001.1 coordinate 77,554,869, forward strand.
CTTAGGGCTTTATCCCATTTTGTAAAATATTCTTGATAAAATATCTGAAGTTTTTCCAAAATATTACTAATATTTATAACACTTATATTAGAAAATAATGACAATGACAAGTCCATGTTATGAGGAAAAGCCTATTTAGTGCCACTATAAATTTTTATTCAGTTTAGATAAAGTTCATCATATAAAAGCAACTAATGATGCCCACATACAGCATAGATGTGGCAGGGACAAATTACAAATGTGGTAGGGACACATATTTTAAACATAAAAAGTAAAGTACGACACAATATATTGTCTATTTTGAAGTATTTGTGCATCATATACCACAACGTTTCGAGTTCAAGTCAATTTACCTAGCAATAAGAAAACACAAAAAGAGTATCAACATACACTCACTTTACATTGTATCTACACCTGAGGGAACGAATATTATTAATTTTTTACCTCAAGATAGCCAAGATACATGCATCTTATTTTCCATTCTTTTCTGCTTGGAGTTGAAGAACAGCTTGCTGTAAATGCAAAGAACTAAATTTCAGGTTTGTGGATAAGAGAAAAAATTCACCAAATTTGTAATTTTGATGGATGAGAGATATGACATTTGTCCCAGGAGTTCATTGCCTGAATGCAAGATAATGTGTACTCGATATCACCATCTGAGATTTGGTGGTGGATGACGATCCGGAGTCTGAGAAAAGAGAAAGATAAAAGAAATTGGATAAAGAGACAGCAGGTTTGTGACTAGACAATTTTCTGAGTCAAGCTATCACAATGCACTCCTTAAGCTAGTTATTAGAGATGGCAATGCAGGTGAATGTTCTACGAGAAGATTGCATGCAAGCTAAATGCAGCCCTGCCATAACAAAAGAGCAGTTGCTATGTCGCATAGCGGCAGATATACCGGGCATAGCAGCCATAATTGAAAATATAGTCGCTACTGTATAAAACCCAATCAGGCCAAGTAGTTCTCATTTAAAACATTGTTTTCTGTATTTCTTCTCTCCTAGAGCCTTTCCTTCCATTGTATTCACCCTCATATGGTTCCAAATCACTAAAAATAAAAAGACACGCAAGAATGATTGCTACGTAATATTCAAAAAAAAATTTACCACTTCAAAAATTCATATTGCTACGCATCACCAGAACCACTATGTATCACCCGCTCACAGTGTTTTGGCCACCGGCCACTATGCCCTGCTGCAACCATTATATTGATCCTTGAGTTCTACTCATGGAGCCCATTTAGATGCCCACTTATTAGTGGGGATTGGGTACACGGAAAGGCCTCCTTATGGATGAAGGTCAACCAAAAAACAGCTCTATTAGATCATCCTACCACTTGATTTAATAGCCTTAAAGATTAGTTGTCTTCTAACAATATATGTCTTTGAGATTCAAACGAATATTGGATAAAGGTTTGATGGGAATGAAATTGGGCCTAATGCCAGACCATAAGGGGATGAGAGCGTAAAAGGGCTTGCACCAACCAAAGGTGGGCACAAGTAGGCCCCACTGAGCTGGATGACATTTGTTGTTGCACATAGGAGAACATTTCTCGGCAGCGCATTGGATTAACAGGTGGATCTGCCCCAATCTGCTCTTGTTAGGGGTCAGTTTGGTAGTTGTTTAAAGGTACTAAGTGAGTAGGGAATTATAGGCTGAATCAAGTTCGAAGCAGGCTTAGGTTTTAGCCTCACCATTTGTTAAGTACAGGTAGAAGACACCACTATTTTGAAAACAAATATGGCTCGAGGACACCACTAGTTTGAAAATATTTTTATATCAAACATGGCCCGTAACTATCACTGGGTGGGTTCGATTCAGAAAGTTGATGAATTTAGGGTTAGCCCAACAGTACCAAACTTGACTTCTTGTGATCCCTAGAGCCAATATGATGGGGACAACATATCAAATTCCCCTAATTCATTCAAGGTCTATCAAAGAAGAAGGCACATGCAGCGGATAAAGCTTTGATCTGGATGGATAATCAATATCTAGACTTTGATCGCGAGGAAGGCATAAATCCACAATTGGATTACCATCTAGAGGAGATTCGGCAGTTGGATTTTGGATGATGATATTGATAGAGGATTGAAGGCCCATGTGCACAATTTCATTGAAGACCCCACACAAGAAAGTGTCACATGGGTTGAAATAAGGGTCTATTGAAATGGAAGGGTCCCATTGTAACGTTCCAAGAATCTGAAGCTCTTCAAATTCTTAAGCCGTTCTCAAATTTTTATAACACCATAGAAATCAAATTCCAATGAGCATCAAGGTCTAAAACAATCAAAATTCATTGTATTTAAATCATTATGCATATACTAAAAATCTTGATAACACTACTGAGCAAAAGACAAATCTCTATTTGTGGAAGAGAAAAATATCTAAGTCTTGGGCTAATCCCAACTACAAATCTATTCTTTGCTTTTCGCACTCTAGATCAGCGACGTATGCTAAAATCCACCGGCTGCGCTCCGTCACTCCCCGCAACCTCCAAGACTGCATTACCTGAAGTGGGACGAACCACTGGTCAGTAACACTAGTGAGTAGAATAAGAAAACATTAAGGTATAGCATATTTTCAATCATTCAGAGAATATTTATATATATTCAATAATGGTGTTAAAGTAACATCTTAATCAATTTCTTTCTTGAGTAATTTCCCACTGCAGCATCAAATGGTTCCGATACCCCATATAGGTGTATCTACGTTTCTATCAACAACTTGCCTTGTCATCTACCATGAATGTTGAGCCTGTTCCGATACTCCCACACTCGAGCATCTACATTTCCATCAACAACATGGCCTGTCTTGCCAGCATGATTGTTAAACCTACTTTCCTCGACCAACATCCACGAGAGAAGTTCTATACTTAGTGCCAACAGTTGGTATTACTCTATTTCAGTCATCAATGGCAAGTTCATTTCAATAAATTTATTATAGATTCATCTCCACCATAATTGGCTACATCATCTTATTCTTTTCTTTGGCCAGTACCATAAAACACTGGTCAATCTTCACCCCACTCCGAATCGGAGTTGGTACCAGGCTGTGGCATTGCCCATATCTTATTGACGAAATTATTTATCTATCATGTAATTAGCCACATATATTAAGTCAAAATCATAATCACTAGATCGAATCATGGACATGTTAGGCATACCATGTCCTTAGAAAACTTTTTGAAAACAAGAGAGGGTTATTAGTTGTCACGACCCGAGCCCAGAAATCGGGGGTTAGCGAAAAGCCAAACCAGTGACACACGTACTCCCGTGCACGTGCACCCAAACCCAGTCCAGCTGCACGCACACAAGGGATCTAACACGTGCGAAACAGACGAACGCGGAAGCTGTAGATATCATAGCAAGCAACAAAGAAAATAAATAGCGGAAGCCAAAGTAAATACAAAACGGAAATGACAAAGACAATTACACTGATATAAAACCAAATACACACCAAAATCAATAAATACAAAAATATACAGAATACGAGTCCAAAGTCCAAAGTCCAAATACAGATCCCCTGAAACCAAAACTCAAAATCCCAAAACAAAAGCCACTGGAAGTATGCATGAACGCACTCGGCAGAGATGATCAGGCCCACTCTGCCAAACCTGAGGGTGCCTCTACACTCGCCCCTGCAGCCTCCTCGACCGCCGGGGAGCTGGGCAAGGTATCTGTGCCTGCAACACCACAGACAACACTAATGAATACAACGATCCAGCAAATACAAGTAACAGGGGTGAAACACGCATAGTATCAAAGAGGATATAATAATGACAGAAGATTAAATACAGAGTTCCATATTAGGAAACTAAGCAAATCGTGCATAGAAGTAAAACATGATATGTGAATCAAAACATAGAATACTGAACTAATTGGCTACTACGTTAACCATGTTCTCTCCAATAGAGAGCAGAGCAGAGCAGAGCAGAGGAGAACACCGCTGTCCAGGCCAAAGGTACAAGCGGGTCTCGGTTTCCTGGGTTCCGGGGTCCCAAGACAAAGCAACACTGCATTTATACAGAGATACAGAGATCTAAGCCGGAGGTAACCCCGTCGGGCATCCTAGGGCTGAGGCTGAGTAGAGCCAGACCAATACCAATCAAATCAAATCCATAGCAATGGAGATTATCCGCTTCGGACTCACCGATGGCAAAGACCGGATCTTATCCTCACGTTTTAATCTCTGGGCAGAGCCACCAGGGAATACCCAAAATCAGAGATAAACAAAGCCCACAAAGCAGATATATAAAGCCGAAGCATAGCATAGATCAAAGCTTAGTGCAGAACGAAGAATAAAACGGATATACAGAACGAAAGCAAAAATGACTACGGAATGCATAACATAGATTAACAGAACAGAGGGCAAAACCATAAACAATATGCAGTGCATCTCAGATTCATACGGAGTCAAGGTTCATTACAAGCCGGTCCTAAGCTAGTTGTTCACTGTCACTAACCGTGCATGTTGATGTAGTTTTAAGTTAGTCAATGCACCGTTGCCATCAAAGTGTTGCCATGTAATCTGTGCGTGCACCGACGTCCCTTAAACCAACACCCATGGGGAGGTGCTTAACAGTAAATCAACACTCACATGAATAAGTCACAGCCTAACAGACTATTCATGCGATCCAAGAATCCATTGGGCCGGTTTACATGGGTGGTTAACCTGTATTTGAGTCCTACAAGTCTCACCATTATCCTAAGTTATGTTTCAGAATTGCCATGCCTAACGGTTTAGCTATGGGGGACCTATGGTTGAGCCGAAGACATCTTACGCACTCGTCGTAATATGCACTACGGCTTCACCTTGGTTCCATTCAAAACACAGCTAAACTGATCATCCTTCCATCTCTGATCTAATACCTTTTACGGCTGAGCTACAGTCAGTATACGGCTTAGCCGTAGACCAATCCACGGCTTGGCCGTAGCATTCCACGGCTTAGCCGTAGCCTCACCGTAGGAGTACTGATATCAGAAAAGTTTCGACTGATCAGAGATTTAATTCACGGCTGGGGTACGGTTGGGTCACGGCTAGCTTACGGCTCAGCCGTAGGACAAATTACGGCTTAGCCGTAGCCTAGCCGTAGAACAAAAGTGAAATTTCAAGTCTCTGGATAGTGAGCCGTAGAAACTTACGGCTTAGCCGTACAATACAGAACACGAATTCGGGATAGTTACAGAAACTGAAATTTGGTACAGAAACATCTCCAAACAAGCTACAGAGGTTCCAAATTCACAAAATGTGGCTGTAAAACATGCTAGACAAAGAGTAAGAAGTGAATCAAAGCCATCAAACAAAACACCCATATGTGTTATCAAAGCCTGTACTTATACTTGCCTCAAATCTGAAATCCACTGACTCAAGCTCCAAATCCACTAAAATCAAAGCAAATCAAAGCAATAGCACATGCATGAGATGAGGGAAACACACATAGCTTGGAGAAGGAATCCAATCGAAGATGAAGAATGCAAAACCCACTTACCTAAGCAATATACAGAGATGAGAGAATGGAGAAGAGAGAGGAAGAACCCAAATCAAACAAAGGATCCCAATCTACAATCGATCAAGAGAAGTGAAGAGAAAGGGAGAGGGAGAGAGAGAACGAGAGGCTTCCCTGGAGTTTTCTCTTGCATGCAACGTGGAAACAAATGGGCAGAGATGAGAGACATCTGGAGCTGAGTTGTTTATATATGTTTTGGAAGTTTAAGTCAAAGTCCAAAGAGTCTGGGTTATTTACAAATCAAGTCACATGAAGGTCCATCTTCCCCAATTGACTCCAAACGGATCTGACACAGTTACGGAAATTGTCGAGCTCAATGAAATACACGTGCTGACACCAAGATGATGCAAAGATGATATGAGCAAAGCAAAAGCAAAATTACGAAAAAAGGCTTAGAACTGCCTATTCCAGGTCAAAGGTCACTCAACTACCTATCCAAGGCCCAAAACCAAGTCCGAAAGAAATAAACAAAACAAAACACACACTAATGAGCCACTAATCCGGCTCGGAGGGGATCGGAGTGTTACATCCTCCCCCACTAAGAATCATTCCGTCCTCGGAATGACTACCTACCTGCGCAAAGAGATGTGGGTACTGGCGCGCTAGCTGCTCCTCTAGCTCCCAAGTAGCCTCATCTGGACCATGATGTTCCCACAACACCTTCACCCATCTGATAGTCCTGGTACGAAGAATCTGCTCTCGTGTCCCAACGATGCGAAGCGGATGCTCAACGTAAGTTGCATTAGGCTGAATCTGAATATCATCGTAGCGAATCACATGGCTCGGATCTGGCACATACTTACGGAGCATCGACACATGGAAGACATCGTGCACACCGGAGAACTCAACTGGAAGCGTCAACCGATAAGCTAAATCTCCAACTCGGCTCTTGACTTCGAGCGGTCCTACATATCTCGGAGCTAACTTACCCTTCTGACCAAATCGAACTGTGCCCTTCATCGGAGAAACTTTAAGAAATACCCAATCTCCGACTTGGAATGCCAAAGGTCTCCTCCGCGTATCAGCATAGCTCTTCTGCCTGGACCGAGCAATCTTCAGATTCTCTATCACTTTCTGCACCTTCTCTGTCGTCTCAGCAATGATCGTCGGACCATGGAAACTTCTAGTTCCAACTTCTTCCCAGCATACCGGGGTCCTGCACTTACGTCCGTAAAGAGCCTCATATGGTGCCATACCAATACTCTCGTGGAAGCTGTTGTTGTAAGCAAACTCACACAAGGCCAGATGTGTATCCCATTCCTTCTCAAAGTTCAGCACACTAGCTCTGAGCATATCCTCCAACGTCTGAATGGTACGCTCCGACTGTCCATCAGTCTGGGGGTGGTATGCCGTACTAAAACTCAGCTTCGTGCCCATAGCTTCCTGAAAAGCTCTCCAGAATGAAGACACAAAACGACTGTCTCGATCAGACACAATCGATACCGGGGTGCCATGCAATCTGACTATCTCGTCAACAAACTTCCTGGCCATCTCCGTGAATGTCATCCCCTTCTTGAACGGAAGGAAATGTGCTGACTTGGTCAATCTGTCCACTATTACCCAGATCGCATTATTCTTCCTACTGGTCGGCGGAAAACCGGAGACGAAATCCATCGTAATGTGCTCCCACTTCCACTGCGGAGTGTGCAATGGATGCAATGATCCTGGAGGTCGCTGATGATCAGCTTTCACCCTCTGACAGGTCAAACATCGAGCTACGAACCCTGCGATCTCCCGCTTCATATTGTTCCACCAAAATCTGTCCTTCAAGTTCCGGTACATCTTCGTACTCCCTGGGTGCATCGCATATCGAGCATCGTGCGCATCTGTCATCAACTTATCTTTCAGTTCATCCACAGCGGGAACACACAATCTGTTCCGGAAGTACAAAACTCCATCCACCAAGCTGAAATCCGGTCGATCTGCAATCCGATCTCTGAACTTCACCAGGAGGGGGTCCTCAAACTGGCGATCCTTAATCTGCTGAATCACCTCAGGCTGAAATACGACGGTAGTAGCTAATGTCATCAACTCACCTAACATCCGAACCTCAACAGGCTGATCATGCACAACCATATAGAATCCTGCCAACACCTGAAGGCTGTCTGTCCTCCTGCTGAGTGCATCTGCAACTACATTGCCCTTGCCTGGGTGGTACTTGATCGGAAAGTCATAGTCTTTGATGAACTCCAACCATCTCCGCTGCCTCATATTCAAGTCATGCTGGTCAAACAAGTACTGCAGACTGTGATGATCGGAATGGACCTCGAACTTTACACCGTACAAGTAATGTCGCCACAACTTCAATGCAAATACAATGGCTGCTAGCTCCAAGTCATGTGTGGCATAGTTCTTCTCATGCTCTTTCAGCTGTCTGGATCCATATGCAATCACCTTCTGATTCTGCATCAACACACAACCTAGTCCAACTCGAGAAGCATCGGAATAAATCACGAATCCCTCACTACCATCCGGGAGAGTCAACACTGGCGCCGTAGTGAGCTTTTCTTTCAACAACTGGAAACTGCGCTCACACTTCTCTGTCCACTCATACGGGACCTTCTTCCGAGTCAACTGAGTCAGCGGGGCTGAGATCTTCGAGAAGTCCTGCACGAACCTGCGGTAATATCCCGCCAATCCCAGAAAACTCCGAATCTCTGTCACTGATCTAGGACGGAGCCAATGAACTACTGCTTCAATCTTAGCCGGATCCACCATCAATCCATCTCTAGAAATCTTGTGACCCAGAAATGTAACTTGCTCGAGCCAAAACTCACACTTGGACAACTTTGCATACAACTTGTGGTCCTTAAGCAGCTGCAATGCTTTCCTCAAATGGTCTGCATGTTCCTCAGCTGTCTTCGAATAGACCAATATGTCATCTATGAAAACCACAACGAACTGGTCCAAGAAGGAAGTAAACACCCTGTTCATCAATGCCATAAAAGCTACGGGTGCGTTAGTCAAACCAAATGGCATGACAAGGAACTCGTAGTGTCCATACCGAGTCCTGAAAGCCGTCTTCGGAACATCCTCATCCTTCACCCTGAGCTGGTGATATCCTGACCTCAAGTCGATCTTAGAGAAATAAGCTGCACCCTGAAGTTGATCGAACAACTCATCAATCCTAGGCAATGGGTATTTGTTCTTGATAGTTACTTTGTTCAACTGCCTGTAGTCAATGCACATCCGAAAACTGCCATCCTTCTTCTTGACAAACAATACAGGAGCTCCCCAAGGTGAAACACTGGGGCGTATGAACCCTTTGTCCAACAGATCCTGCAACTGTTTCTTCAATTCCAACAACTCTGCAGGTGCCATACGATATGGAGCTCTACTGATAGGTGCTGTACCTGGTACCACGTCAATAGCAAATTCTACCTCCCGAACTGGTGGCAACTCTGGCACATCCTCCGGGAAAACATCCGGAAACTCGCTGACTACTGGAATCTCACTGAGCTGTCGCTGATCTTTCTTCTCTGAAATGAATGCAAGAAATCCCTCACATCCCCTACGAAGCATCCTGTCTGCTTTACAAGCAGAGATCACACGTCTTGGGCACTTCATCTGGCTGCCCTCAAATCGGAATCCGCTGCCCAAATCAAAGTAGATAGCCTTGCTGTAGCAATTGATACACGCATGATATCTCGCAAGCCAGTCCATACCAAGGATCACATCAAAATCCAGTGTCGTGAGCAACACAAGGTCTACTGGGAGCTGATGACCAGCTATCCGCACATCACACTGAGGGTAAAACACACTGCACTCCACCCGCTTACCAACCGGAGTGGATACTAGCAACAAGTATGGAAGTGGTGTGGGTCGCTGTCGAAGCTGCACAGCAAAATGGGGTGCTACGTACGAACGCGTAGACCCTGAGTCAAATAAGGCTAAAGCTTCAGCATCAGAAATTAAAATTTTACCTTCCACTACCGTGGCCTCCTCCGCGCCCTCATGCGTAGCAGCATAGGCTCGGGCTGTCTGGCGGTTCGGCTTCTGAGCTGGGCGAGCTGGCTGAGATCTGCCCTGCGCTGTAGGTCCTGCCTGTCTCGTCTGTGGAGAGGACTGAAACTTCGGGCATTGGGCCCTTCTGTGATCCGTAGAGCCACACCCGAAACAAGCCCCAATCTTCCTCCAACATCTGTCTGTTGGGTGATCCTTCCCACAGTGACCACATACCAACGGAGTACTGCTCGAACTGCCCTGCTTACCCTTGAACCGTTTCTGAAACTGACTTCTGCCACTGGAACCTGCCATCCTCTTGGCTTCAGTTCGCTCCTCCTCAAAGATGGCCTCTGCATCATAAGCTCTGTCAATAGCGTCGTCCAATGTAGCCGGCCACATACAAGCAACCACGTGGCGTTTGTGCCTCGGATTCAGACCGTTGACGAAGCGAGTCACCTTCTTATGCTCAGTGTTCACCATGTCCTCTGCAAAGTGAGACAACTCTGTAAACCTGTGTACATAATCCGCGATTGATAGCTGTCTCTGCTGAAGGTTGAAGAATTCCACTTCCTTGGCTCGCTGGATATGGAGAGGCATGAACTTCCGACGGAATTGCTGCTTGAAGGTCTCCCAAACTGTGGCACTGGGCATAGTCTGGAATGAGCTCTTGACACTCCTCCACCATGTCTTGGCTACACTCCGAAGCATAGAAGCTATGAGAACTACCTTCTGCTTGTTACTGCACACAATCGTATCAAAAAGCTCTTCAGTCTGTTCCAACCATTGCTCAGCCTGCAGTGCATCCTCTATCCCATGGAACTCGGTCGCCCCTCGCTTACGGAACTTGTCGAAAAGAGCATTTGGATCTGATTCCTTAGGCTGGAAAATCACCTGCTGATCTATACGAGGTGATGCTACTGCGGCAGCCTGACTCTGCCTATCTACCATGGATGCCATCTGTGCCTGTAATGACTGCATAGACTGCATCATCATCATCATTCGTTCCTCACTACTGATGTGTGGAGGTACTGATCCACTATCACCGTTGTGGCCTTGTTGATTCTCATCCCGAGATCCCGATCCTGATGCCATCCTGCAAAAGGAAAAGAAACACAACACACAAATATAAAATGCCCTGAGTTAGTCAAACCCCAAATCAACATATGAGACTTCGAGTCAAATAGTTGATATCGTTATCTCACCACGATCTTAGATGCCTACATGCTTATAACTAGCATGCTCTGATACCATACAATACGTATGTCACGACCCGATCCCAGAAATCGGGGGTTAGCGAAAAGCCAAACCAGTGACACACGTACTCCCGTGCACGTGCACCCAAACCCAGTCCAACTGCACGCACACAAGGGATCTAACACGTGCGAAACAGACGAACGCGGAAGCTGTAGATATCATAGCAAGCAACAAAGAAAATAAATAGCGGAAGCCAAAGTAAATACAAAACGGAAATGACAAAGACAATTACACTGATATAAAACCAAATACACACCAAAATCAATAAATACAAAAATATACAGAATACGAGTCCAAAGTCCAAAGTCCAAATACAGATCCCCTGAAACCAAAACTCAAAATCCCAAAACAAAAGCCACTGGAAGTATGCATGAACGCACTCGGCAGAGATGATCAGGCCCACTCTGCCAAACCTGAGGGTGCCTCTACACTCGCCCCTGCAGCCTCCTCGACCGCCGGGGAGCTGGGCAAGGTATCTGTGCCTGCAACACCACAGACAACACTAATGAATACAACGATCCAGCAAATACAAGTAACAGGGGTGAAACACGCATAGTATCAAAGAGGATATAATAATGACAGAAGATTAAATACAGAGTTCCATATTAGGAAACTAAGCAAATCGTGCATAGAAGTAAAACATGATATGTGAATCAAAACATAGAATACTGAACTAATTGGCTACTACGTTAACCATGTTCTCTCCAATAGAGAGCAGAGCAGAGCAGAGCAGAGGAGAACACCGCTGTCCAGGCCAAAGGTACAAGCGGGTCTCGGTTTCCTGGGTTCCGGGGTCCCAAGACAAAGCAATACTGCATTTATACAGAGATACAGAGATCTAAGCCGGAGGTAACCCCGTCGGGCATCCTAGGGCTGAGGCTGAGTAGAGCCAGACCAATACCAATCAAATCAAATCCATAGCAATGGAGATTATCCGCTTCGGACTCACCGATGGCAAAGACCGGATCTTATCCTCACGTTTTAATCTCTGGGCAGAGCCACCAGGGAATACCCAAAATCAGAGATAAACAAAGCCCACAAAGCAGATATATAAAGCCGAAGCATAGCATAGATCAAAGCTTAGTGCAGAACGAAGAATAAAACGGATATACAGAACGAAAGCAAAAATGACTACGGAATGCATAACATAGATTAACAGAACAGAGGGCAAAACCATAAACAATATGCAGTGCATCTCAGATTCATACGGAGTCAAGGTTCATTACAAGCCGGTCCTAAGCTAGTTGTTCACTGTCACTAACCGTGCATGTTGATGTAGTTTTAAGTTAGTCAATGCACCGTTGCCATCAAAGTGTTGCCATGTAATCTGTGCGTGCACCGACGTCCCTTAAACCAACACCCATGGGGAGGTGCTTAACAGTAAATCAACACTCACATGAATAAGTCACAGCCTAACAGACTATTCATGCGATCCAAGAATCCATTGGGCCGGTTTACATGGGTGGTTAACCTGTATTTGAGTCCTACAAGTCTCACCATTATCCTAAGTTATGTTTCAGAATTGCCATGCCTAACGGTTTAGCTATGGGGGACCTATGGTTGAGCCGAAGACATCTTACGCACTCGTCGTAATATGCACTACGGCTTCACCTTGGTTCCATTCAAAACACAGCTAAACTGATCATCCTTCCATCTCTGATCTAATACCTTTTACGGCTGAGCTACAGTCAGTATACGGCTTAGCCGTAGACCAATCCACGGCTTGGCCGTAGCATTCCACGGCTTAGCCGTAGCCTCACCGTAGGAGTACTGATATCAGAAAAGTTTCGACTGATCAGAGATTTAATTCACGGCTGGGGTACGGTTGGGTCACGGCTAGCTTACGGCTCAGCCGTAGGACAAATTACGGCTTAGCCGTAGCCTAGCCGTAGAACAAAAGTGAAATTTCAAGTCTCTGGATAGTGAGCCGTAGAAACTTACGGCTTAGCCGTACAATACAGAACACGAATTCGGGATAGTTACAAAAACTGAAATTTGGTACAGAAACATCTCCAAACAAGCTACAGAGGTTCCAAATTCACGAAATGTGGCTGTAAAACATGCTAGACAAAGAATAAGAAGTGAATCAAAGCCATCAAACAAAACACCCATATGTGTTATCAAAGCCTGTACTTATACTTGCCTCAAATCTGAAATCCACTGACTCAAGCTCCAAATCCACTAAAATCAAAGCAAATCAAAGCAATAGCACATGCATGAGATGAGGGAAACACACATAGCTTGGAAAAGGAATCCAATCGAAGATGAAGAATGCAAAACCCACTTACCTAAGCAATATACAGAGATGAGAGAATGGAGAAGAGAGAGGAAGAACCCAAATCAAACAAAGGATCCCAATCTACAATCGATCAAGAGAAGTGAAGAGAAAGGGAGAGGGAGAGAGAGAACGAGAGGCTTCCCTGGAGTTTTCTCTTGCATGCAACGTGGAAACAAATGGGCAGAGATGAGAGACATCTGGAGCTGAGTTGTTTATATATGTTTTGGAAGTTTAAGTCAAAGTCCAAAGAGTCTGGGTTATTTACAAATCAAGTCACATGAAGGTCCATCTTCCCCAATTGACTCCAAACGGATCTGACACAGTTACGGAAATTGTCGAGCTCAATGAAATACACGTGCTGACACCAAGATGATGCAAAGATGATATGAGCAAAGCAAAAGCAAAATTACGAAAAAGGGCTTAGAACTGCCTATTCCAGGTCAAAGGTCACTCAACTACCTATCCAAGGCCCAAAACCAAGTCCAAAAGAAATAAACAAAACAAAACACACACTAATGAGCCACTAATCCGGCTCGGAGGGGATCGGAGTGTTACATTAGTAAAGCTATATATATAGGGACTATACTGTAATTCTTAGAATCTTAATTTACAATTTATGCCACTCAACAATCTTATCTTCACGTTATATCAGAATCCCAGTTCTCATCAATAGGGCTTCTACCCAGCCACTTTGGAGTCTTTAGATGGCGAGGCCAACGGTCCAATCCTCATGGGACCTGCATTGAGGTGGTCACCCAGGGGTCCACTGACAGATGTGTGGACCTGATCTGTGATCAGGTGTCCCATGTGGTTACACAACCACTGTCGACCCAAAGAAGTTTTGACGACCTGATTTCACAAAGATTCAAATAAGATTTGGATTTCTCCGTAAATCTAGCACTCTTCTTTCCTAATCCAGAGTTTAAGGGTATATCAATCCTAGAGAGACAAATTCATCAAGTTTCCAATGATGTTGCTATCATTAGGAAACCAAAATCGTAAAATGCTACTTCCGTCAGAGATCGCTTTTCGTCAGGGCTGTTAATAGTGCTTGGATGGTGGACCCTCAGTGGTCCAATCGACATGGGACCACTACAACCATGGCAGCCCAACAGTCCCACACCAGATGTGGGGTCTTGATCTCTCATCAGGTGGTCCCACGTGGTCCACAATTCAAGTCAACTAAAACAAGTTTTTGACGACATGTGTTCCATATTTTCCAAATCTGTTTTCGATCATCATAGCAACTACAGATCTTTATTATCTATACCCATATTAAATAGATTTACAAATCACAGAAACCCAATTCGACAAGTTCTATTTGAGATCCATCAGTCTCTAGATGCTGTCTGCCATACTGTTAATGTTGACAACCACTATTTCAGTAGACTGTGGTAGAGAACATTCATCAATCAATCAGATACCTTCAAGTTTCATCAATTACAGACCTTACATCATTAAGTCTAGAACTGCTACTCACCTGGTGTAGACGTGGGTTGGTCGAACAGTGATTGGTCTTTCGTCAGACATCCGCTACAAGTCCCGCTTTGATCTTCCTTGTCCTCTTTGTGATCTTCTTCTTCTACAGATTTTGCAGATGAGATTAGTCTCTCTCTCTCTCTCTCTCTCTCTCTCTCTCTCTCTCTCTCTCATGGATGTGTAGAACAAACAGGCTCCTGTTATCTATATATATAAGTGTTAAGACTTACACAAGGAGTCCTGTTGGAGACTACAAAGGCAACAAAGGAGTCCTACTAAGAGAGTATTTATGTGAGAGAGTCCTGTTGAAATCCTTCATCTTCTAATGTTCCTCTTTTATTTTAAGTTATAATTCTAATAAGAGTCCTAGTAGAGATATTACTTACTCCCCTCCTTTAAGAAACTTGGTCCTCCAAATTTAAATCATACCTGATGGAAAAAGGTGCGGATATTTGTCACAGAGCTCCTCCTCTGTCTCCCACGTTGCCTCTTGTTGATTATGATGTTGCCATAGTACTTTGACTAGTCAAATAGTTTTGTTCTACAAGGCTCTTTCCTTCGTCTCTAGAATAGCCACCGGCTTCTCTTCATAGGACAAATCTTGTTGTAACTGGAGAGGCTCTAAGTCTATAACATGTGATGAATCTAGTTTATATTTCTTTAGCATAGATACATGGAAGACATTGTGTACACCTAACAGTTGTGGTGGTAGGGCTAGCTCATAAGCATTTCCATCACTGACTCATCCTGTTACTTCAAATGGTCCAATATAACGCAGACTCAACTTCCCCTTTTTGCCGAACCGCATAACTCCTTTGGTTGGGGTGACTTTGAGAAAAATATGGTCTCCTACAGTGAATTCCAATTCCCTCCTGCGGTTAGCAGCATAACTTTTCTACCTGCTTTGTGTGGTCTTAAGCCTATCCCGTATTTTCTTGATATTATCTGTCGAGGTCTATACCCAATCTGGCTAAAGTATTCTTCAGTCACCTACCTCCTCCCAGCAAATAGGAGTTCGACAATTTCGTTCATACAACACCTCAAAAGGTGCCATCTGAATGCTTGAATGATAACTATCATTATAAGCAAACTTCACAAGTGGTAACTATTCATCCCAACTGTCTTTGAAATCTAAAGCACATGCTCGCAACATATCTTCAAGAGTTTGGTTGGTCCGTTCAATCTGGCCATCAGTTTGGGGATGATATGCCATACTAAAACGCAACTGTGTTCCCATAGCCATCTGTAGTTTCCTCCAAAAGTTAGACACAAACCTGGAATCTCTGTCCGAAACAATGGAAACCAGAATGCCATGTAACCGGACGATTTCCTTAACATATTTTTGGGCCAATTCCTTCATCGAAGTCTTATTCTTAAGGGGAATAAAATGTGCAGATTTAGTCAAACAATCCACAATAACCCAAATAACTTCGTTGTTCTAGAAGGTTCGTGGGAATTCCGATACAAAATCCATAGAAATATGTTTCCATTTCCATTCAGGAATGGGAAGTGGTTGCAGCAATCCTCCCGGCTTCTGATAATCTGCCTTTATTTGTTGACATGTTAGACAGCTCCCTACAAATTCTAAAATGTCATTTTTCATACCAATCCACCAAAATCGTTTTCTAAGGTTTTGATACATCTTGGTATTTCCTGGGTGTATAGCATACCGAGTATGGTGGGCTTCCCGTAATATCTCATCCTTGATCTCTCGAATATTAGGGACACATAGCCGATCTCGGAAATACAAAGCACCATTGGCGAGTGAAAATTCAGGCTTGTTATCCATCTTGTTGAAAATTTCCAAGAGTGCCGCATCATCCCTTTGGTGTTCATTGATTCGTTGTATGAGTTCTGACTGAACCTTAAAATTACCCAATAAAATATTGTCACTTATGGGCCAAAGATTTACTTCTAGATCTCCGATCTCTTCTAATAATCTCTATTCCGCTGTCAAACAGGCTAGTTGAATTGATTGCCAACTCAAAGCATCGGCTACTACATTTACTTTCCCAGGGTGGTAGGAAATGGAGAAATCATAATCTTTTAGAAATTCCAACCATCGCCTCTGTCTCAAATTCAAGTCCTTCTGAGAGAAAACATATTTCAAGCTTTTATGATCTGTATATACCTGGAATTCTTCTCCATAAAGATAGTGTCTCCAAATCTTGAGAGCAAAAACGACTGCAGCCAATTCTAAATCATGTGTCGCATAATTTTGTTCATGAGTCTTTAGTTGTTTGGAAGCATAAGCAATCACTCTGCCATGCTGCATGAGTACACATCCCAATCCACGAAGAGATGCATCGCAAAATATCACAAAACCACCACTGCCAGATGGTAGGGCCAGGATCGGTGCCAAAGTTAGCTTTTCCTTCAATGTCTGAAAACTAGATTCACATTTGTCATTCCAGTTGATCTGGACATCCTTCCTAGTGAGCCGGGTCAAAGGTTTCACGAGAGAAGAAAATCCCTTTACAAATCGTCTGTAATATCCAGCGAGTCCTAAGAAACTTTGGATTTCTGCCACTGTGGTTGGTCATTTCTAATTAGTAATAGCTTCGATCTTTGCAGGATCCACTGACAAGCCTTCTCCCGAAATGATGTGGCCTAAGAAATTTAACTGCGCTAACCAGAAGTCGCACTTACTCAACTTTGCATACAACTAATTATCTCCTAATAAATGCATGCAGTGCGCAAGTGATTCCCATGTTCCGCTTCCGTTTTTGAATAAATTAGGATATCATCAATGAATACCACTACGAACTGATCCAAATATGGCTTGAAGATTTGATTCATGAGTGCCATGAACACCGCTGGTGCGTTTGTTAGCCCAAACGACATTACTAGGAACTCATAATGTCCATACCGTGTCCGGAAAGCTGTCTTTGGTATATCTTCATTCCTCACCCTTAACTGATGGTATCCGGACCGTAAATCAATCTTTAAGAAATATCTTGCACCTTGAAGTTGGTCAAATAATTCATCTATCCGCGGCAGTGGATACTTATTCTTAATAGTGACCTGATTTAATTGTCGGTAATTGATGCACATGCGCAAGGTTCCATCTTTCTTTTTAACAAACAGTACAGGTACTCCCCATGGTGAGACACTAGCTCTAATAAATCCCTTATCCATCAATTCCTGCAACTGTTCTTTCAGTTCTCTTAGTTCAGCAGGTGCCATGCAATAAGGTGCCTTGGAGATTGGGGCTGTTCCTGGTATCAATTCAATAGTGAAATCGACCTCCCGTATTGGCGGTAAACCGGGTAAGTCATCTTGGAAGACATCCGAAAATTCTCTTACTACCGAAATATCCTCCAACTTAGGTTTTTGTTTCTCCTCAGTGACAAAGGTGAGGTATCCCCCGCACCTATTCCATAGTAATTGACTGGCCTTGATTGCTAAAATTACCCTAGACTCCACGGCTCTCCTGGTTCCCACAATATGCACATCCTTATATCCTTCTGATTTGAAGCAACCTATCTCATTGAAACAGTCTAACACAGCCATATACTTTGCTAGCCAGTCCATTCCCAAAATAATGTTGAAATCATGCATTAATAATAATATTAGATTTGCGGGCGTGGTGACTTTATCATGATTCAGGGGGCAATCATAGAATATGGTTCTAGTGTTCACTTGTCCTCCAGTGGGGGTTGATACAATTAAAGCTTGGGGAAGTTTAGAGGGTTGCATGTTTAGTTTCAGGGCAAACACGAATCAAATAGTGTAATGGCTTTAGTACCAAAAATAAAGAGCATACCCTCAACTACATTGTTTGCCATGTCTGCCTCCTGCTGTGTGATTGCATAAGCCCTAGCATTGGGTTTTGTCTCTGCTGATTTTCACCTTGATTGTTCCTTCCCTGGTTATAATTTTGCCCCTGTAGCGGATTCTATGGATATCCCCTCTGCGGGTTCTGACCGTTTCGTTGGTTCTTCGACGGCTGATTCTGTTGATTGATCTGCTGTGGGTTTCCTTGATTCCGAGGAGGGTAGTTTTGGTGGTTCTGGTGTGACTGTGAGAAATTTTGTTGATCCTGTTGTGACTGTTGCCCTTATCGCTGTATCTGATTCTTCTTTTGCCACTTAAGACAGTCCTCACGCCTATGACCCACCTGGCCACACGTAAAGCACGCACCGCGCTGCCATGGGCACTGCTCCAATTCATGGTTTGTCCCGCAGCGACTGCATTCAACCTGAGAATCCAACTTTTGCTTCTTCCGAGGTGGATGGTTTTCTCATTTTCTCTTTCCATTTCCTGTCATTGTTAGTGGAGTCACCCCATTGATCTCATCGGTAGCTTCTTCTGATACATAAGCCCTTTTTAAAGCATCCACATAGGTTGCTGGTTGTCCCAACCGTACATCCTTTTTGATATCTGGACGCAATCCTTCAATGAACTTATTGCGTTTCATCTCTTCTGTTGCTATCAAGCATTCCGCAAAATGAGATAGCTCTGTAAATTTATTATTATATTTTGTCACTGACATGTCTCCTTGCACTAAATTCTGGAATTCTCTTCTCTTCCTTTCCTTGATGTGATCCGGTATAAACTTCATAATGAATTCCTTTTTAAAGAAGGCCTCGATAATCTCGCCCTCCGGACCTGGATAGGTTTTCTTTGCAGATTTCCACCACTCTTTCGCATCTCCCCCTAGTTTAAATGCTGCCAATAGAGCTTTCTGGTGATCCATGCAGCCCATTACTTCAAATATTGCTTCCATGTTTTATATCCATTTGTTTGCCTCCCATGGGTTTATAGTTTCGTCAAAATATTAGGGACGAAACTCATTGAATCTCTTGTACAAAGAGAAAGAGTCTCACTCTCTGTCTCTGCCTCCACCAACATTGACTCCACCTTGTGACCGATCATTGTCATTTGGACGTTGTGCCAGAGTCTGTATTTGTTCTTGCACCTGATTATATGCTTTCATAAAAATATCAAACATAGTCTTCACATATTCAGGCACCTAAGTCTATCCCCCATTCAAATTCGATGTCCCACTTTCAGTTCCATTCTGATTGATATTACGGATAGGGTTTTCTCGGGAAGTCATGTTCTTTCTCCTACAATGGGAGTACAACAGTTAGTACATAATAAATAAATACCTTATCTCTACACCCAATCCACGACCTCACCATGTTGCCTAGTGGTTTTTAAGTCTTTTAGAGTTTGCCTAAGACCTTGCTCTGATACAACTTTGTAACGTCCCAAGAATCTAGAGCTCTTCAGATTCTTGAACCGTTCTCAAATTTTTATAACAACACCATATAAATCGAATTCCCATGAGCATCAAGGTCTAAAACAATCAAAATTCTTTGTATTTAAATCATTATGTATATACTAGAAGTCTTGATAATACTACTAAGTAAAAGACAAATCTCTATTTGTGAAAGAGAAAAATATCTAAGTCTTAGGTTAATCCCAACTACAAATCTATTCACTTTTCGAGCTCTAGATCAGCCATCTAAGAAGCATGGACACGGACACGAGACACAGATACGATACGACACAGACACGCCGACACGGCATTTTTCAAAAAAGTAGGACACGGACACGTCGGGGACACGTTAATAATATATATTTATATATATAATCATTTACTAAAAAAATAATATCATTTTAACTTTTTTAATCAATTTAGCAATCAGAAAATAAAAATTCAAGTACCAACTAACAAACATATCAAATTATCAAATATCAATACAACACTAAAACATAATTCATAATCAGTAAACATGAAATATCTATAGTTCCATAAAATTCATATAAAGAAAAGGGCGGATCATCTCTTTCCTCTCCTTAAAAAAAAAATAAAAAAACAAAACAAAACAAAAAGCAAAAAAAGAAGCTAATCTTGAGGCCTAGTATTTAGTGAAATATTTATTTATCTTTTGCTTGTGATATGATTGATATTTACAATCATATATTTTTCCATGTTATAAAATTGTCATATATTAAGTTTACAAGTTTTAATAACCACATGTTAACAAAGTGTCCAAGAGATATTAGTCACATGTTTATTTTTTAGTCATAGACACGGGCTAAGAATTGTGGGACACGTTGCAAAAAGAGTGTTAAATAAGTGTCCGAAATTAAGATTTTTAATTCTTAATTATGGACACGGCTAAATAGTATCGGACACGTGTCCGAGAGTGTCCGAGGAGTGTCGGTGTCCGACACGTGTCCGACACGGACACGTCACTTTCTTAGAAGTGTCCGTGCTTCTTAGTCAGCCATGCATGCTAAATCCACTGGCTTATCTCCGTCACTCCCCACAACCTCCAAGACTGCATTACCTGAAGTGGGACGAACCACTGGTCAGTAACACTGGTGAGTAGAATAAGAAAACATTAAGGTATAACATATTTTCAATCATTCGGAGAATATTTATATATATTCAATAATGGTGTTAAAGTATCATCTTAATCAATTTCCTTCTTGAATAATTTCCCACCGTAGCATCAAATGGTTCCGATACCCCATACAAGTGTATCTACGTTTCTGTCAACAACATGGCTTGTCATCCACCATAAATGTTGAGCCTGTTCCGATATTCCCACACTCGAGCATCTACATTTCCATCAACAACATGGCCTGTCTTGCCAGCATGATTGTTAAACCTACTTTCCTCGACCAACATCCATGAAAGAAGTTCTATACTTAGTGCCAACAGTTGGTATTACTCTATTTCAGTCATCAATGGCAAGTTCATTTCAATAAATTTATTATAGATTCATCTCCACCATAATTGGCTACATCATCTTATTCTTTTCTTTGGCTAGTACTACATAACACTGGTCAATCTTCGCCCCACTCCGAATCGGAGTTGGTACTAGGCTGTGGCATTGCCCATATCTTATTGACGAAATTATTTATCTATCATGTAATTAGCCACATATATTAAGTCAAAATCATAATCACTAGATCGAATCATGTACATGTTAGGCATACCATGTCCTTCGAAAACTTTTTGAAAACAAGAGAGGGTTATTAGTAAAGCTATATATATAGGGACTATACTGTAATTCTTAGAATCTTAATTTACAATTTATGACACTCAACAATCTTATCTTCACGTTATATCAGAATCCCAGTTCTCATCAATAGGGCTTCCACCCAGCCACTTTGGAGTCTTTAGATGGCGAGGCCAACGGTCCAATCCTCATGGGACCTGCATTGAGGTGGTCACCCAGGGGTCCACTAACAGATGTGTGGACCTGATCTGTGATCAGGTGTCCCATGTGGTTACACAACCACTGTCGACCCAAAGAAGTTTTGACGACCTGATTTCACAAAGATTCAAATAAGATTTGGATTTCTCCGTAAATCTAGCACTCTTCTTTCCTAATCCAGAGTTTAAGGGTATATCAATCCTAGAGAGACAAATTCATCAAGTTTCCAATGATGTTGATATCATTAGGAACCCAAAATCGTAAAATGCTACTTCCGTCAGAGATCGCTTTTCGTCAGGGCTGTTAATAGTGCTTGGATGGTGGACCCTCAGTGGTCCAATTGACATGGGACCACTACAACTATGGCAGCCCAACAGTCCCACACCAGATGTGGGGTCTTGATCTCTCATCAGGTGGTCCCACGTGGTCCACAATTCAAGTCAACTAAAACAAGTTTTTGACGACATGTGTTCCATATTTTCCAAATATGTTTTCGATCATCATAGCAACTACAGATCTTTATTATCCATACCCATATTAAATAGATTTACAAATCACAGAAACCAAATTCGACAAGTTCTATTTGAGATCCATCGGTCTCTGGATGCTGTCTGCCATACTGTTAATGTTGACAACCACTGTTTCAATAGACTATGGTAGAGAACAGTCAACAATCAATCAGATACCTTCAAGTTTCATCAATTACAGACCTTACATCATCAAGTCTAGAACTGCTACTCACCTAGTGTAGACGTGGGTTGGTCGAACAGTGATTGGTCTTTCGTCAGACATCCGCTACAAGTCCCGCTTTGATCTTCCTCGTCCTCTTTGTGATCTTCTTCTTCTACAAATTTTGCAGGTGAGATTACTCTCTCTCTCTCTCTCTCTCTCTCTCTCTCTGTCGTGGATGTGTAGAACAAACAGGCTCCCGCTATGTATATATATATAAGTGTTAAGACTTACACAAGGAGTCCTATTGGAGACTACAAAGGCTACAAAGGAGTCATACTAAGAGAGTATTTATGTGAGAGAGTCCTGTTGAAATCCTTAATCTTCTAATGTTCTTCTTCTATTTTAAATTATAATTCTAATAAGAGTCCTAGTAGGGATATTACACCCATGCTAGTTAATTTGTTTGGTCCCATGTTTTATGTTAGTTAATTTGTTTAGTCCATGTTTTAATCTGTGTTAGTTAATTTATTTGGCCCCATGTTTTATTGTGTTAAAGTCTTTATTAAAGGAGAGGGGCCCACATTTATGTGTAATAAGTAAGAGAAAAACAGGGGGGACTACTATTTAAAAAAAAAAACGTGCGCAAGTTATAACTTGCTCACAAATCCCAAGACATGCACATGTTACAACTTGCACATAAAATATGTGGGGATTCCACCCCCCCCCCCCCCCTCTTCTCTCTTTTTCCTCTTCTCTTTCCTCCTTTTTTGTTTTGTTTTAATTTTTTTTTAATTTTTTGTGGGAAGACTTCTCCTATTTCAGATCTAGGGCTTTCTTTTCTTCCCTATGCTATGTATGAAATTGATTAATGAATGAGAAAATAGGCTTCTTCTTCTTCTTCTTCTTCTTCTTCTTCTTAGGTTTGCAAGCCGCATTTTTTGTCAACTGTCATTAATGCCTCCTGTGATTGAAGTTTGGTGAGAGCCCAATAAAGATAACCATTATCTCTTTTCCTTTTAACTTCTTTACAGCTTTACTACAACCATAGGATTTCAAATCTACTAAATAAAATGTGGAGCCAATACCCCCCATCTGATGTTGAGCATTTTGGCCTTACTTTTTCATGAATCCTTTTTCCTACAAATTAAAATCCTAAGTGTTGGAAGTTCTACCTTCCATTAGGATCCTACCCTCTGTCAGGTCCCAAATTTTTTTTTTTGGGTCATACCGGTTTGTCGAGTTTGAGTTGGGCTGAAAGGGATTAAATGGGCTGAGTAAACACTCTTAGGCTTTGGGCCTGAGTTATTTAACTCTTTTAGACCAACGGACTTTTTTGGAATTTCGTAAAACTCACTAGAAAGCAAGGAGCCCTTCCTTGTAATTTATAAAAACTTCTTCATAATATAAACCCTTAGGGTTTTCCCCATTCTCCTATCTTCTTCCTTTCTTCTACAACTAAGCCCTAAAAGCTCTCTGGAGAAAAACTAAGGTGGGATCTTCAGATTTACTTTTGGCTTCGCGATCCAGGCAAGTGGATAACTGCAAACAATGTCTTCTTGGTCGCTTTGTTGAATCATATGTTCTAACTATGATTTATTTGTTTGGTTTAATGTTTTGGGTTAAAAGATTAATAGTGAAGACTGATTTTGATTGAAACCAAGTAAGTACATATGATTTAGGGTTTAATGTCTTTGAATCAAGATTTGATTTCTTTATATATATATATTTAAAAAAAAAAAAAAAAAAAAGAGCCGGCCAGCAGCAACGCTACCTGCACATGGCAAGCAGCAGCGCTTCCTGGCATGCACAGGCAGTGGCATGCCCAGGCAGCGGCCCGGCCCGGCTGGGTTGGGCTGGCTGCACGGCGGGCCCGGGTGGCTGGTCTGGGCCAGGTCAGCCCAGTTTAAAATATATATATTTATATAAATAAAAATGATTAGAATTTTAGAATATTAATTATAATGTTTAGAAGGTTATAATTTGGTTAATGGTTCTAGTATGCTAATTGAGATTTGATTCCATTAAATTAATTTTTAATTCGATGTTATTAGAAATTTAGCTAGGATTATTTATAAATTTAACTGAGAATTTATAATTTTGATTAATATTTATTTACATTGATTTGAAATTAACTAAGATGTATTTGGTAATAATTAAATCTAAATTAAATTGTATTTATAATTCTAATTTGAATTTTTAATTTCAGTTAGATTTCGAACTGGGGTCCGAGATTTGTACCTTTTTTTGTATAAAATAATAAGGTGCATTTATACACAACAATGATATTTAAGGAATTAATTATTCCCTTTCCCCTTTTGATCATGACTTGATTTAACTTTGGATTTGGAATTTGAACACCTTTTACCCAATTTGTAAAATACACTATATATACATAATTGGATTAGATGAATCATGTCTATTTAGAAAAGTTGGTTGAATATTCACATGAGAATTGGGCTGAATTCAGGATGGAAATGTGAGATTCCGGATGCACCACATGATAGACACTGAAAGTAGATTATTAGCATCGTGGACTCACTTTTCCATTGTGAAAGAGGGTTGGTTTTCATCTGCATATTCATCTAACTATGACTGTTAGGTGATTTAGTGCTTACCCTTAGAGAACTTGAATTGACACATGCTCATAATACATTTTCAAATTTAAAAGTCTAAATACTCAATTTGATATTTGGTTGAATACAGGCATTAAGGGTGTCATATCATGGTTTATTCTGCATCGGTATACGTATGTATTTGTAAATATATATATTTATATATATATCTAACCGACTGCAGTTCGAAGGTAGACGTAGACCATCGGGTCAGCGTGTACTGTGGATTATAGTACACAGCTGTGCCCTTTGTTATAATTGGTGGGAATACCCGTTTCTGTTTATCTGTTTGCGGGAATACCCGTTTCTGTATATTTATCTATGGGAATACCCGTTTCTATTTATCTGTTTGCGGAAATACTCGTTTCTGTATATTTATCTGCGGGAATACTCGTTTCTGTATATAGTATCTGCGGGGATACCCATTTTTGTGCATTCATGCCATTGGGGTTTGCATCTAATATATTTTGGGTCATAATGAATATTATGTTTAATTCAATTCATTAATCCATTGCTTGCAGTTTACCCTCTTGCCAGATTATGTCAATCTGACCCACTACTTTTGGTGTCTAGGTTCCGTTATTGGTGTCAAACCGGAGGGTCAAGCGACGCAGGGGATTCCGCTAGATGGCGGAGTTATTGAGTGGAGCACCGATGACATCATCTGAGGTGTCTTAGTATTGGTGCAGAGATCGAAACTTTAGATTTTATAATAAGGTCATATTTGGGCCATTAGTTTATTTATTAAATTTATTTGTCTTTAAATTATAACTTTAATTACTATGCTTCGAAGCACTTGACCTTGATTTTATTATTAATAAAATTTGTTACATGATTGTTATCTGCTATTCGTTTGCGATGAGTATGGATTTCAGTTCCGCGTGTGATTATGGTTGTTTGATCACCAACCATAGCCTCACGAAGGACTTCGATCCACCCGAAATTGGGGCCCGTATTGTTTATGTAAGGAAAAAAATTTTAATTGGCCTCAATTCTCACACCCCTGGAATCGGGTTTGGATCCGGCCCAGTTTTGGGGGTGTGACACCCTCAGATCTGAAGATTACTACTACGAGATCTGTGAAAAGGCTTGGATCTATGGCTGATTCATTCATTTAAATTAATTAACCACTCACGATTGGCATGATCTGAGTTTTCTTTGTTAATTAATTAATTTCTTGAACGCATTGGATTGCATTAGGTTAGATTTCACATTGTCCTGCATCACAATATCACATCAAACGTGCTCACTGTAGTAACCATGCGGTTACAGGTTCAACTTGACCTTTCCATAGCAGAGAAAAGGCACCTCATAGTATAGGTTTAGATTCTAAGAAACACACAGGATGTTTGTCATGCTATTCAATCAATCACATATGCTTCCCTCGAGAAACATAAGACCACGACGCCGTGACCACCACCACTAGTAGAAAGGGTGTCTCATCTCACAAAGCCGCCTAGGGATCAATCCCTGGGCTGGGAAGGTTTTCTCACAAGTATTGTACCAGTCATCCAAATGTACAAAATAATAATAATAATAAATAATATATCATGTATGTTTTCCATGGAACAATAAGCTAAGGGACCCAACCAGAGAAGCAAATTAAGGGAAACATCAATAGGTATTAATCCAGAGGCAGCTGCTTTAACAAGTTAATTGCATCAACAAACAAAATTGAGTTAACAGCTTATACTGCACAACCTTTAGCCTAAAACCAACTGCCAATGGATTCTTTCAAGCTTTGAGCATCATCAAAGTGTACAATTAGCCTACTTTAGTACCTTTAAGTTTGTTATCATTTGGAAGTGTAACATCACAGTGCCGTGGTTGTAAGGAGAGGATTGTTTATGAAGTTTAAATTTTAGTTGTACCTAGTACCTACCCCGAATTCTGGGAACGATCTTTTAGTACTGTCTATATGATCATTTGGTTTGACTATTTTGAAAATAAAAAGTGATTTTTAACTATTGATTTTGATCATATTTGATCAATTATGACGGTCACACCTCAAGATTCAAAAAATTCGATCCTGAGGCGTGACTCCTTTGTGGAAAATATAGTGAAATTTCTTAAGGAAATGAGGATAGCAGTAGGGTTTTATAAATACCTCTTTCATGTTTTTGACGAGGGAGCTCTGGAGTGTATTTTCTTGATGGATAAGGGTTAAACAGGCTTTCTTTCTTTCTTTCTTTCTTTTATTTACTATTAAAGGGAAATTACATCACTTGCTACCTCTTATCTACCTTCATAGCTCAGTTGCTGTATTGCAAATTTTCCAATACAGTTAAAAAAGAGACTATCATAGCAAATAATGAAATGCAGCAGCCTTTTCAGAGGCACTCTTCGGAATGCTGATGGGCAAATGTTAACGGCCTTTTCAAAGCAAATTCAGGCTTCAAGCCCTTTAGAGGCAGAATTAGATGGAAGCTTTACTTGAAGGACTGCATATCTCCGCACCAATGAATTGTACTACAGTAACTGTGGAAAGGGATTCATTGATTATCATCCAAGCTTTCGTGCATAATCAGAACTTGTCATGGAAACTTATGAAGCAAAGGAAAGGGATTTAGAGGCTTTACAAGATGCTTCTCTCATGGTAGGTATCCTTTTTTCAGCAAGGATGTAATCAAGTGGCAGATAAATTAGCAAAGCTAAAACCACCAGATATTATGCTGTTTAAAAGCTCACTTCCAATTCATATTCTGCAGATCTATGAGCAGGAAAGGCAGTATCAAAATAATGCCAATGCTCATTTGAATGCTTCGGTGGAAGATTCACGGGCCGGTTCAAATTTTGATGTAAATAGTTTTGCTCCAGAATATGGTTAGCAGGGTCTGTAAATCTGTATGTTTGTTCAGTTTGGTGTCTGCTTGTGTATAGGGTCTGTTGGTTGCGTATGGTCTTGTCTGTCTTCTGTTTTTGCTTCCTTGCTAATATAACAATCCTTTCAGCAAAAAGATGAAAATAATAATAATAATAATAAATGTAGCAGCCTGTTCTATAAAACTTGAAAACGGTACCTTGCTGAGCTTTCTGGCAACAAAAGTACGCCATGCTGTTTCAAGACATAGGAGAGTTTTTCTGCTATAATGTTTGAACCTTCAGCAATATCAAAAAATATCTGGGCATTCAATAAGAGGAGAGAATTCATCACTTCTACTTCACCAGCACATGGAACATGCAGTTCAAAATAAGATTGTTGACTGTATTCAAGGTGCTTGTCTAAGATGATCAAGACTTCCAGTTCCTTGGGTTAAACAACCAATGAACTAAACCAAATAATTAAAAAATAAAAAACTGACTGATATATTATAAATCTTTAAACCAAAAAGCTCTTACAAGAGAAATAGTGTTTCCAGTTTTAACTTGGGACTTCAGTGCCTCAAAGTTCATAGATATAGGTCTTGCTTTAAAATGTAAGTTTGTAGTAACTGGAGATACTAACAATATTGGTCTCTACTGAAGCTGCATCCACTTTTAGTACTTCGATTTGACTCAGTCCATCTGCAGAAAGTTGAAATTAATATATTAGACCCAAATATAGATTTAGTTCATTACCAGTACTTCCAGAAGAGGAAGAGGGTTGCGTTAGGTAGGTGACAGCCAACATAAAACTTTGTCACAACCCAAACATGAATTCTGAACAAATGATATTTCACGATAAGGCTAGGGCGTTCTCCGCTTTAAGCGACGCATTGCAGCATCGCCCAGCTGCAGTGAAAAGTGTGCAAGGGCTACCACATGACTTTGGGCTAATGTGGTTAAAGAAGTTAGTCCATGAGAAGAAGAGGAGGAATAGGAAAATTAGACTTACTACTTGGAATACAGGAACCTTGACAGGCAAGAGCATGGAGTTGGTTGAGGTAATGAAAAGAAGAAGAACTAGTGTGACTTGTATACAGGAGACAAGGTGGAAAGGGAATAAAGCTAAGGAGCTCATGGATGGGTTTAAGCTTTTTTATGCAGGAAAAAGTAATACAAGAAATGGAGTGGGTATAATTATAGATAAGGGTTTAAAAGAGAAAATTGTGGGGGTAAAGAGGTTTGGTGATAGAATTATAGCAATTAAACTAGTACTAGAGGAAGACATAATTCATATCATTAGTGCATATGCTCCCCAAGTAGGACTAGAAGAAAGTATGAAAAGACAATTTTGGGAGGAGATGGATGATTTAATGTGAGAAATCCCAAATAGTGATAAAATTTTCCTTGGAGGGGATTTAAACGGGCATATAGGAAGAGATAATAGAGGATATGAGAGAGTGCATGGAGGGCATGGATTTGGAGAAAAGAATGAATTCAGAAACACTATATTGGACTTTGCAGTGGCATTTGATCTTATAGTAGCAAATACTTACTTTAAAAAGAGAGATGAGCATTTAAGTACATATAAAAGTGGGAGTAATAGGAGTCAGATAGATTTTTTTTCTAGTTAGAAAACAGGACAAACAGGACCGATTGGCTTGTAAAGATTGTAAGATTATCCCAGGAGAGAGTTTGACTATGCAACATAGGCTTGAAATTTTAGATATTTGCATTAGAAGTAAAAAGAGAACAGTAGTAAACAAAATGGACCCTAAAACAAGGTGGAGAGATTTGAAGGGGGAAAAAGCAAATATATTTAAGGACAAAATGATTGAGAAAGGATAATGGAATATTGAAGGAGAAACTACAGTAATGTGGAATCAAATGGCTAATTGCATTAGGAATGTTGCAAAGGAGGTACTTGGAGAATCAAAAAGGAAGAGACATATTAATAAAGAAATATGGTGGTGGAGTATGGAGGTTCAGGAAGTTATTCGACAAAAAAATATTGCTACAAAGTTTGGCAGGGGACTAAGAGTATAGAAAATTTTGAGTTGTATAAGAAAGCAAAGAAAGAAGCTAAGAAAGTAGTAAATAGTGCAAAGTTCAAAGCATACGATGACCTCTATAATAGGTTGGGAACAAGAGAAGAAGAAAAGGATATTTTTAAGCTTGCAAAAATAAGAAAAAAGAAAAGTAGGGACTTAGATCATGTCAAATGTATCAAGGCCAATGAGGAAAATATTTTGGTGAAGGACAACGATATTATAGAAAGGTGGAAAGAATATTTTAGTAAACTTTTAAATGAAGAATATTTGGGCGATACAAGAGTAGAGGAGGATACTTCATTACAAGAGTATACTTTTCTCCGTAGAATTAGAGGGGTGGAAGTGAAGGAAGCATTGAAGCGAACGAAGACAAGAAAGGCAACAGGCCCAGATGATATTCCGATAGAGGTATGGAAATGCTTAGGAGAGATTGGAGTAAGTTGGTTATGTAGACTACTATTCAATAAGATACTTGTGACAAAGAAAATGCCGGATGAAAGGAGAAGAAGCATTGTAGTACCTATATATAAGAATAAAGGAGATATACAAAATTGTACCAACTATCGAGGGATTAAACTTATGAGTCACACTATGAAGTTATGGGAGAGAATAATAGAGCAAAGACTGAGAAAAAAGACTAAGATTTCGAAAAATCAATTTGGTTTTATGCCAGGGAGATCAACTATGGAAGCTATCTTTTCACTTAGGCAATTAATGGAAAAATACCGAGCAAAGAGGAAAAATCTACATATGGTCTTTATCGATTTGGAAAAAGCCTATGATAGGGTACCGAGGAATTTAATTTGGTGGGTCTTAAAGAAAAGGAATGTCCCAAGAGGTTACATTGAAATTTTAAAGGATATGTACGAATGTGCAATAACAAACGTGAAAATCACATGTGGAGAAACGGTCGGATTTTCCGTGACTATAGGCTTACATCAGGGATCATCCTTAAGCCCTTATCTCTTTGCATTAATTATAGATGAGTTAACTGTGCATATTCAAGAAGAAGTACCATGGTGTATGTTGTTCGCAGATGATATAGTATTGGTGGATGAATCAAGAGAGGGTGTAAATGCAAAGCTTGAGAGATGGCGGAGGGCATTAGAATCTAGAGGCTTTAAAATAAGTCGTACAGAGACAGAATATATGGATTGCAATTTCAGTGGACATATACAAAGTGTTGAAACCACTGTCAAAATTGAAACCCATGAGATACCACGTAAAGATTCTTTTCGGTACCTAGGCTCGATAATTAGTAAGGATGGGGAGATTGACGAAGATGTGAAGCATAGGATAAGAGCTGGATGGCTGAGGTGGAGACTAGCTTCGGGAGTACTTTGTGATAGACAAATGCCAACAAAATTAAAGGGAAAATTTTACAGGACAGTAGTTAGACCAGCTATGACATATGGAGCAGAATGTTGGCCAATTAATAAGACACATATTCATAAGATGGATGTAGTGGAAATGAGAATGCTTAGGTGGATGTGTGGTAAAAATAGGAAAGATAAAATTAGAAATGAGCGCTTTCGAGAACATTTAGGGGTAACACCAATAGGAGATAAGATTAGAGAAACTCGTTTAAGATGGTTTGGGCATGTTGAGCGTAAGCCAGTAATGGCACCGGTGAAAAAAAGTTTGGATATACAGGGAGGGGTAGGCCGAAGAAAACATGGATGGAAGTCATTAATTCATATTTGAAGAAGTTGCACTTACCGAAAGATTTAGCTCAAAATAGAACGGAATGGAGAAATAGAATTCATGTAGCCGACCCCAACATGGTTGGGATAAGGCTTTGATGATGATGATGATGATGATGATGATGACTAGTACTTCCAGAAGAATTTCATGATATGGGTTACAATGTAATGTCCACCACCAAAAGACCAATCTAATATTTTGCTGTGTCACTAACTATAAATAAAGTCATCCAAATTATCTTAGGGCAGAATCAGATCATGATGTCTAGGTGAAGAAACCACAACAACAATTAGATAAAGAACAGGAAGGATCAGCACTAGCTAAAACAAAAACTGAGAAAAATCATGCGACTTTTTCTTTACTATGTAAAAGCAAAAGAAATAACGAAGACCTGCAAGTGTTTTTGCTTTTCTATGATCATCCTCAAGCCTACCAACATTATCTTTCAAAGCGATAAAAGCAGCAGCACATAAGATTCCAACCTGTCTCATTCCACCTCCTAAAGTTTTCCGAAGCCTCCTAGCCTTGAAATACCAAAACAAGGTTTAAAACTAAATTTCTTCAGAATGGTGGAAAGTTATGGATTTTGCTACAAATATCACATCATACATGGATACCTTGGCAATAAAGCTTTTTGAGCCCACTATGACAGATCCAACTGGAGCACCCAAACCTTTAGACATACACACCTTCATAGATACAGAGACAAACATGCAAAGACTCAGGTCATAATGTAGTATTGTTGTGGAATAGTAAGAAATCTAGAACAGCTACATAGACATAAAATTCTAGCTTTAAATGTTGCAGAAAAATCTCCAAAAATATGTTAGAAAATTTTCACGTGATCATGCAAGGTCAAAGATGTCATCTTTTAAGCCTCAACTCATTCATGTGGTGTCATCTTTGTGATCTTCATTATAAATATCCATGACCAGCTTGAGGGGGAGTGTTGTAGGACAGTTGGGTCTTATAGTTATTTGTAGATTTCCACTAATTATAGGTTAATTTTTAACTATAATTAGTGAGCACATATGGAAAGAACTTGTTCAAAACACTCGGTATGGGATGACATTGCATAATATCTATATGGATACTTCGTAATATCCTAATTAGGGGAAATAACCCTAATTAGGGGATACCGTATACCTGGCACAGCATGTGAATATAGAAACTGTGATCTATAAAGATGAAGGAGTCAACTCCATGAAAAGCACTGACCCCAGGCATTCTCTACAATTTTCCTCTTATAATTCATCTTATATTAATTATTAGAACTTTGATGAGAAAGCCTTTTTGTGATTACTGTCAAAATAGTGGATAACTTTGTCTTAAATTAGGATTGGATTAAAATTAAGTAATATTAGGCGAGTGTTATACTATGACTGGATGGTACCCCCTTGTGTGCAAAGTTTCAAGTTCATTAGACCATCCTTGCACCTTTATCCATGGCCCTCAAGTTTATCAGTTTTAGAAGGCATCATTTTTATAGGATTTCAATCCAATAGTGATGCAGGCCCCATAATTAGAGCTATGTAGGGTGCCAGAACACATGTTCGAGGATACTTCGAATCATCAAAAAGACTTCAACACACGAGGACGCACCTCTAAGGATAAAACTCACAATTCGATTTAATAACCCAAGTCTGAGAATTTCTTCTCTACAATACCATATATATAATAAAAACAACCTTAATGCCTAAGAAAACCCTACTCTATTAATAGAAACTTTTCTAATAATGCAATCAGAAAGCTACTAATAAAATAACGTAGTCCTAATCTAATTAGATTTGAATGGAATCACTTGTGGGGCCCAGATTGCATCATCCTCCTCAAGTTGAAAAAAGAGTTCATCCTCGAACTCGAGTCTTCCTCAGATTGCCTCTGTAAATGTGATAAACATGAAGTAAACATGAAGGACTTCCTTTGTTGCAATTGTCCGAAAACTCTTCTTCGGTCACTCTGATTTCTTAGGATGAAGAGCAACTCGCTTTCTACTATGCATGAATGTATATGTGTTGTCGCGCATACCATGAGTTCCATTTTTGTCATATATCCATGGGTAAACAAATAAGATATCACCACTATCCATAAATAGCACATCACACCAAATTGTATTTTTGTAAGTCTCACAAATAGCAAAAGTAACTTTGTAAGTATGTCAAACATGTACTAGATCACTTGTCATCAACCATTTAACAAAATAAGGGCGGCTGTGCTTGTAAATTTTCAACTTGAGAGAATTAACAAGAACCTGAGATATGAGATTTTTGCAACTTCCTCCATCAACAATAATTGTGCAATGCTGTCCAAGAACTGTGCCCGCAAAACAAAAGATATTTTCCCTCAACCATTTCTTTTCAACAGTAGGTAGAACCTCATCAATAACCACAACAGTTTCACCATCTTTGTCCGCTTCATATTCTATTGCTTCCTCTACTTCTTTTTTGTCCAGAGGACCATCCTATGCAATTGGTTCATAATGTATGCCTTCCATTAGGTTCACCCGTTTGGGACATCGAAAGGAGTAATGTCCCTTTTGTTTGCCATGGAAACATGTAACCCTATTATGATCTTCAGGCTTGGAGACAATTTTTTGTTGGAAGTAGGTGGGTCTCGTGAATAGATTTTCAAAACTTTTGATCCACTTGACACAGGGATCAACTATACATAAGACCAAAACCCAATCCAGGATGCGTTACCCTCAATCTCATGACCATGTACAGTAAAAAATTCTACCAGCACTAAACATCCAAAATAACCTACGACATGCAAGAAGTAGATCATACCTTTGGAGATCCGCAGTGCTCTAATGGATTTCTTCAACACCTCTTAGCCTTCCACGCTATGACCCGAATTGGATTTCTTTTCTCAAGAAGAATGGTGGAATCTTCAGGAGAAAATCCCAACTCGAGACTCCAAGGAACTAGAAGAAAGAAGAGGAGAGTAACTCGCGCAACTCTTGCACGAAAGGGTTTTTGGCGTGAGGGAGAGTCTTATTGGACGTCCAAGAGATTTTATAGACTTCCAAATTTCTCCCTTGTCTAATTGAAATAGAAGTCTTACTTCCAAAGCAATTAGCAACTTTCTCCCTTCCAAACTCTTATTTCTAGAGTCCAAGTCGGATTAGTGTTTTCCAATATCTTGGGCTAGCGTGGGGACTACTAGGGATTCCTTAGAAAGCTGGCTCCAACTAGAACACCGCGACCCCACATCTCATGTGCAATCCGGGCCCACAGTTAATTGCAAATAACACCACTATATAAATGCAATTGCACTCCAGTCTTAGGAATAAATTACAATGAAGACCCTAAACTTCCCAATTACCACAAGTAGGCACCTCTATCAATATCCGTGGATCAATTGGAATATATCCGTCTCTTCCAATCTAAGTTCCACATCTTATTATCCTTGAGCCCCAATTAATCACAGTAATCATCAGTACCATCCAATTAACTCTTAATTGAGATGGGTGCGCACTTACTAATGACAAATCCATTAATTGGCACAAGGGGATAATAGAGATAGATTCCATCTTGATCATTCAACGTTCCCACAGTTCTACTACCACATACCCAAGACACCGAGGTGTTAACCTATAGTCGGCCTCACTTATTGATGACTCAAAGCAAATGAATAGATAGAAACTTGAGTTCGTCAATGTCTCAGGATTGAGAGCCTATTGCAAGGGAATTATGAGAGCATACCTTATTATTGAGACGGAATACCATAAGGTGCATCTCATGGTCCTTCAATACATCCAATGTACCAGCACCATTGATCCAGAATCTTACATTCTGATGATTGAGACAAATCACACAATCTCATAGTGATTAAAGTGCTGCAACCTTATCAAATGAGATGCCCAATCTCATTACTGGTTGTGAAGCTATTTTAAGTATAAGATTTGTGACATATATCTCCCGCGTGTGGATCTCATCCATGCACATATATCACATCTAATATACTAATGGGACCCGGTTCAACTCATGAACCATTATGTCATATGTATTGGTCATGTGCATGAAGTAGTAAAATAACATTCATCTCATGAAAGTAAAGCATGATTTTATTGATAAATAAAGAAATTAATCAATTTATTACATCAACTGATGGATTGAGTCCACAAAATCTAACAATTTTCTCGATGAACCACTGGATTTAGCATCTTGTAAAGATAAATTCTTATGTGGAGTTTATTTGAATGCATTAAATTTTTGTGATTGATGATTGGTAATACCATTGGCTTTGATGGCATGTTGGATGAGTTCATCGAGACATTGCCAAAATATTAAAATGCAAGGATGTGCTAAATGTCTAGTCTCAATCCATTGAAAAATCTATCAACTAACACATCAACGTTTTCATTCAATTCACAACGAGCTTGCAAATTCAAAAATTCTTCAGAGTATTCAACAGCCGTCTTATATCTTTGTTTCAAATTCTGAAAACTTGCACGAAGATCTTGTGAATAATTAACAGGGAGGAATTTTTGCCACAAAATATTTTTCATCTCAGTCCTAGTTTCAACAAAATCCATATTCTGATTCCTCCTTTTTCTTTGTAATTTAGTCTACCATGTTGCAGCATAATTACAGAATCTAGTGGCAATTCGTGTGACTTTATTGTGCTCAGTCGTTGGTTAGCGTAAAAAAATATTCTCCACATATACTAACTAATCCATGAATTCTGCGGGCAACAACTTTCCATCATATTTAGGAATTACAAGTTTAATTCCTAAATCACGATCAAGATTATTGGCTAGTGGATCTCGTTGAATTCAAATATTTCATCATCATCACGATTGTGATCCCCACGCTGATTATTTTCCAAATTTGTCACTTAGTTTCCAGTCGTTGCAAGGTGGTTTGCATGTTGTTAACTATGGCAATTAAATCTCTAATGGCACTAGTCAATTCTTCTATTGAAGAAAAGGAAGGGTCACCTTCTACTTACTTTTTAGGAGGCATTTTTTTTAATGCAAATTAAAATTTTGAGAAAGATTCAGCGGAAACAAGAGTCCACACTTAGGGCCCCTCGCGATCTCCTTTCCGGACATCTGGTCCTACACAACACAACCAGAAGAAAAAAAAGAGATGTTACAATTATTTTCAACAAGTTCTCCGACTGACAATAGGTTGGAAGTTAAATTAGGACAAAGATAAACATTTCTCAATGGGATGGAACCAGGGATATCGCCAATGGCAGCAATGGGAACATGTCCCCCATCAGCAGTTTGTATTTGAAGAGGGCCAGTGTAACTTGTCATATTGGAGAGAGGAGTGTGGGAATACGTCATATGATTAGACACCCCGGAATCAAGAAACCAAGTGGAAGATGAAGGAGACTTACCTGATAGACCAAAAGCAGAGAGGGCATTGATAATCATTTGTTGAACCAATTCAGGAGTGAGAGATGAGGAGGACCCAGGCTGTGGGGTTGCAAATGTAGGAACAGGCATAACCGAGGAA
The DNA here is from genome assembly GCA_037013555.1 of Sextonia rubra. NCBI lineage: Eukaryota > Viridiplantae > Streptophyta > Magnoliopsida > Laurales > Lauraceae > Sextonia > Sextonia rubra. The sequence continues at coordinate 77,591,824 of JASUAD010000001.1, forward strand.
GCCACATCAGCATGCGGAGTCTGAGATGGTGGAGTAGGATACTGCGATGCTAGAGACTGAGTCTGATATTATGTCGACTGACGTGGAGAACGGCGATGACATTTAGAGATGATATGTCCCGACTTTTTACAGTAACTGCAGACTTTTTGTTTGCATTGAGATGCAAGGTGCCTAAATTTCTGACAACTGTAGCATTGGGTTTTGCTCAAGTCTCGAGGCTGAGAAGTTTTATGTGCCGAAAACGCGACTGAATAGGTTTCAGTCTTTTGTTGAGCACTATGAGCCGAGGTCGTAAGGCGCTGTTCTTCGCGTAAGAGCTCATTCAAGCATACATCCAAGGAAGGTAGGGGCGAACGATTCATCAGAGAAGATCAAACACTTTCAAATTCATGCCGCAGTTTCATCAAAAATTGATCTCGCTGACTAGATGCCTGAAGGTCTTGAATTACCGCCAACACATTTTCAGCCACATCCGCATATTTAATACTGTCGTATTCCGACCATAGTGTACGGAAACCTGAATAGTAATCTTGTACTGACAAAGTCCCTTGGGTATATTCAGCAATAGCACATTCAAGATGGAACTGTCGCGCAGAGTTATCTTAATAGTATACTTTCTTCAAATACCCCCCACATGGCTTTAGAAGTGGGGTAAGGCTTGAGATTCATTATCAGATGAGGCTCAACCGATCCCAAAATCCATGATTTGATTTTGGAATCTTTTGTCTGCCAAGAGGAGATCTTTTTTTCATCCTCAGTGGGTTTAGGGTCAGCACCAGAAACAAAACACCAAAATTCCTTAGCTTCGAGGTAGGTTTGGAACTGAAAAGACCATGCATGGTAATTTTGTCCAGTGAATTTGATCAAAGTAACCTCAGATTTGTCCATCTCAATGTTAGATTAAAATTGATTTTGGCCAAAAGAGAACAACAGGAAAGTAGTACGTCCTTGATTTCAAGGGAAAAGGTAGCACGTGGACCCCACCAAGTGATCTCGAGACAGATCAAAGACGAGATGGAAGGGTAGTCAAATTTCGCTACTGCTGGATGAGGTCTCACTCAAAACGGATCAAAATCCACAATTTTGAACGGCTAAGATAAAATCTGTTGGACAAAACTGAAATACTAAAAGAGATGGTAGATGGCCTACCTCTGATGATCGAAAAAATCTGAAAAAATGTCCAAGAATTCCAGGATGAGTGGTCGACCAGAATGGGAGGGTCTGCTAATACTGCAGTGTTGATCAGAGGTGGGCCCCTAATGACTTGCTCCAAGTTGCTGACGTGAATGGTTCCCAGAACCTAAATCTATCTTCTAATTTCTCTGTTGAGTTAAACAAACGTCCACAAAGCTCTGAATCAACTGTCGATCAAGATAAAATGATGTCTGTGATGAACTTGGGCTGATCTGTGGTGGGCCATAGCGATCAGATTTCAAGATGTAGATGAAAAACTATGTTAACATGCACGAACAATCAACGACAGGATGCCAATGACTATTGTCACCAAGATTCTACAAACCAGTTGAAGAAGAAGACTAGAAGAGAAGAGGACTGTAGATAAGGGCTCTGATACCATGACAAACTCACGATCATAGACAAGAGATTTTGAATTCTCTTGAGAATGTATTAATTTGTGTGTCCTTCTATTGAGATTATACATCAATACATATATCTTTACATGCCTTTAATCTAGGCTCTAAGAAAGGAAAATTCACTAATTTACATCAATTAGGATTCTAAGTTAAGAAGGAAGACTAATTACAGCTAATTACCTTTAATCTAGGCTCTAAGAAAGGAAAACTCACTAATTTATATCAATTAGGATTCTAAGTTAAGAAGGAAGACTAATTACAGCTAATTACAGCAATAGTATTCCAAGTAAAGAAGGCTCCTCTTTTCAGATGGGCTCTTTTCAAATGGGCTTTGGGCCTATGTAACATCCATGGGTAAACAAATAAGATATCACCACTATCCATAAATAGCACATCACACCAAATTGTATTTTTGTAAGTCTCACAAATGGCAAAAGTAACTTTGTAAGTATGTCGAACATGTACTAGATCACTTGTCATCAACCATTTGACAAAATAAGGGCGGCTGTGCTTGTAAATTTTCAACTTGAGAGAATTAACAAGAACTTGAGATATGAGATTTTTGCAACTTTCTCCATCAACAACAACTGTGCAATGCTGTCCAAGAACTGTGCCCGCAAAACAAAAGATATTTTCCCTCAACCATTTCTTTTCAACAGTAGGTAGAACCTCATTAATAACCATGAGAGTTTCACCATCTTTGTCTGCTTCATATTCTATTGCTTCCTCTGCTTCTTTTTTGTCCGGAGGATCATCCTATACAATTGCTTCATAATGTACGCCTTCCATTAGGTTCACTCGTTTGGGACATCGAAAGGAGTAATGTCTTTTTTGATTGCAATGGAAACATGTAACCCTACTATGATCTTCAGGCTTGGAGACAATTTTTCCCGATGAACCACTGGATTTAGCATCTTGTAAAGATAAATTCTTTTGTGGAGTTTATTTGAATGCATTAAGTTTTTGTGATTGATGATTGGCAATACCATTGGCTTTAATGGCATGTTGGATGAGTTCATCGAGACATTGCCAAAATATTGAAATGCAAAGATGTGTTAAATGTTTAGTCTCAATCCATTGAAAAATCTATCAACCAACACATCAACGTTTTCATGCAATTCACAACGAGCTTGCAAATTCAAAAATTCTTCAGAGTATTCAACAGCCATCTTAGATCTTTGTTTCAAATTCTGAAAACTTGCATGAAGATCTTGTGATTAATTGACAGGGAGGAATTTTTGCCTCAAAATATTTTTCATCTCAGTCCTAGTTTCAACAAAATCCATATTCCGATTCCTCCTTTTTCTTTGCAATTTGGCCTACCATGTTGCAGCATAATTACAGAATCTAGTGGCAATTCGTGTCACTTTATTGTGCTCAGTCGTTGGTCAATGTACAAAAATATTCTCCACATATACTAACTAATCCATGAATTCTGCGGGCTACAACTTTCCATCATATTTAGGAATCACGAGTTTAATTCCTAAATCACGATCAAGATTATTGGCTAGTGGATCTCGTTGAATTCAAATATTTCATCATCATCACGATTGTGATCCCCACGCTGATTATTTTCCAAATTTGTCACTTAGTTTCCAGTCGTTGCGGGGTGGTTTGCCTGTTGTTAACTATGGCAGTTAAATCTCTAATGGCACTAGTCAATTCTTCTATTGAAGAAGAGGAAGACTCACCTTCTACTTGCTTCTTAGGAGGCATTTTTTTTAATGCAAATTAAAAATCTAATTAACCCGATGTGTCGATCTGCTTTCCACAAACATGCCAGCAAAAATAGATCTAAAATTTGACTTACGATGGGCCCGATATCGTGACAACAAATTTTGGTGGTCAATCGGGTCAAAGCTGTTGTTTGACTATTCTACTAATGATGCAAGGTTGAGGTAAAAATTGTAACACCCCAACCCCAAATGAGCAAGTTAGAGGTTGTTAATTGCGTAATTAGTGTCTTGATAGAGGTTACTGTTAGGTCAGTGTGTTTGACCTTCGTTGGGTTATGTTTGAGGTCTTGGTTAGGTAGTTGGGTTGAGTTTAACCTGGATTAGGTAGCTTCAGGCCCCTTTTCGTAATTTTCTTATTTGTCTGAATTCGTCATTTTGATGTCATCTTGATGTCATTGCATGTCTTTCGTCGTGTTTGTCAGTTGTTGTAACTGCCCCGAGAGCATCCGGAGTCGTTTGATGTATTGAAGTGTCCGTTTGATTCGAATTGTAATTTGTATAACTTTTGGACCAGGTTGCAAATGGCTAAACTATACATATATATATATATCCGTTCACCGACCTGTTCATCCTTATCTGTTTTTGTCTCTATTTTCTTTCTTCCGCTCTCTTCTTTCTTCGTTCGTTCTTCGATCTTCGTCGCTTCTTTTCAGCAGCGTCCAGCCATGATGCTTTCAGCCAGTTCTGCGTGCTTCGAGTGTAGAAATGCGTGAAAGTTTGACAATCGTCGTTTTAGGCAAGTATAAGCAACTATTGGATGAATACGTGTTGGTATACTGTGATGGCTATACTTTTCTTCATTTATGCTTAGTATATGCATGGTATAACAGCCCTTTTTGTGTTTATGCCTTCATTTGTTAACCAAAAAACAGTTTCGAACTGCTTCTGTTCGCATCCGCTTGCTTCAGGGCCGACCGGTCGGTCCTGAAGCCCCGACCGGTTGAATTTCGGTTCTGGCTAGTATCCGACCGGTCAAACCCTTACCCGATCGATCAGGTAAACACATTGCAGGACTGTAGGAACTTCATGGAAATGACTTCCTTGACCGACCATGGACTACTTGGAAACTTAGGAAGGGATCACCCTAATGATTGACTATAGGCATATCATAAATAGTCTTAAGGGCTGAGATTTATTCATAAGTGTTATTTATTTCTTAAGCACCTCCCCATGGGTGTTGGTTTAAGGGACTTTGATACTCTTTTCTCTTACAATGAGGCACCAAAGGAAGAACAACCGAGTATCGGATAACTTAAAACTACATCATCATGCACGGTTAGTGACAATGGATCACTAAATTAGAAGTTGGCTAGTAAATGACCTTGATTCTATCTAACTAAACTGCATAGCATATTGACACACGGCTCTTGCCTCCAATCTTGTTTCGTATTACTTCGGATATCTTGCCATTGATGTGGACATTGATGTGCATGTATGTTCGTACTTGTGTAACGATCGCATATCTTGTCTTGTTTTCCTTATTATTCTCTATGTTTTGATAAACGCTTATATGAGCGTCAGCCTGGATATCGGTTGGATGGAGGGGTATAGAGCCCCCTTGGGGACCTCTCGATATCCCGCTGCTCGTGATTGATTGATTGATTGATCGTGTCTGGCTCTATTTAGCCTCTGCCTTTCGATACCCGACGGGGTTGACATTCGGTGTATTATTGATTGTTGCCGCTGCAGTGTACTATCGTCTTGGGGATTCCGGACCCCAGGAAACCGAGACCCATTTGGCTGATGGTGTTCTTACTATCGATTGCTCCTCACTAGGAGAATGGGCAAATGTAGTAGCCACCTAGTTCAGTGTTCTTGTTATTGACTCGCATTAGCATGTTTTATTCATTTGTATGATTGCCTAGTATACTAACATGACCACTATTAAATCCTCCTGTAATAAATTCTTGTTAGATACAACGCGTGTTACCTATAGATTGCTTATATTTGTTGAGTCGTTGTACTCACGTGTTGTTCTTTGTGTTTCAGGCTCAGATTCCATCTCCGATCCTACGAAGGTCAGTCAGACTTCGGGAGAGATCGTAGGGACCCCTTCTGAGCTAGAAGAGTGTGAATGAGTAATCCACTCCGGAGAACGGCTCATCAGTGTTTTTGTGCATCTTGCCTCTATTGCATATCCTTGTCTCACCTTTTGTTTTGTCTCTCCTTTTGTTTATAATGTACTGGTGACTCTATTGTATACGATGTATATATCGTTTTGCTCATCTTCTTATCTTATGTTCTGGTTCTCTCGTTGTAGTATATTGTAATGTAATGATACTTACAGCTTCCGCGTACAATGTGATAGCACGTGTGAATATTTCCTTATGTGCATCTAGATCAGATTTAGGTGCAGGTACACGGGAGTACGTGTGTCCCTGATTGGGTAGATCCTAATCCCCAGTTTCTTGGGCCCGGGTTGTGACAAAAATGCTAGGCTCCCAAGATGGGCTGAAATTGACCGGACTCAAATATGACTTTGAGCTATTCTATGTCAAGTGCAAAGAATTGGGGGCAAGTGCTGAGAACTTGTGGCACATTTCTGGTAATCTCGACAATGATGTCGAAATAGATGTAGGAAAAAGGGTTTTGCTCCTTTTCTTGTTCCTTCCTTCTTCCTCGAGGACGCAAGTGGCTGCTAGTTAGCGTTGACGATGGTTAGAGATGAAGACAGCAACAGGGATGCACAGCCGCTTCTGGCGACGACGGCGAGTAGTGGACAACTGGTGATGGTGGAGCAATGGTAGTAGCTGTCGGCTGTCACGCTATGGCGAGGGCGCGATGTGAGAAACAGGTATGTTGTCCTATATTTTGCATTTTTGTAGCTCCTTCTCTTCTTTTTCTTCTACTTCTTCTTCTTCTTCTTCTTTTCTTCTTCTTTTTTTTTTTTTTTTTTTTGCTGCAATTAGGGCTGGAAAGGGTTTTTTTTTTTTCCAGGTAAAGGAGATGGGGCGGTGGGGGTTTTGTGGAGCTCAGTTTGTGTCCGAGATGGAGAAAAAGGTTCGTCTTAGTTGAGAGAGTGGGGTTGGGGATCCTCTGATGGTGGGTTAGGGTCTCGGGTGGTATGGGTCTAATGGAGGGTGGGAAAAGGGGGTTTCGAATGGAAGGTTTTTCTTTTTTGGGATCTAGGATGGGGTTGTATGATCGGGAGGGGTTTGGGGTTTGTCATTCTAGGAATGGTGCAAGGGTTTGACAATGGGGTCTTGGGGTGGAGGGGAATGCTAAAAGTAAAGGAAGGTAGGGATGAGATAGTGGGTAACACGCCGACGATCAGGGATCGCTTGTCTCTAATACCAAACCAATGCAAGCCCTAGGGTTAGGGCAACGTAGGGTGCCGGAGCAAGTGTCCGAGAACACTTCGAATCTTCAATAAGACTTCCAACACACGAGGACGCACCTCCAGGGATAAAACCCACAATTCCATTCAATAATCCAAGCGCAAGAATTTCTTATCTACAATACCAATACTTAAGAAACTTCCGATTAGAAAGCAAATAGTCCTAATCTAATTAGATTTAAATGGGACCACTTGCGGGGCACAGACTGCATCAAATAGTCAATGACTACCGATTAGTGTCAAACCTTGGACGTTTGGCAATTTGGAGGGATGTAATGGGTGATGGGGTTAGATGGATCATGAAAGGGCCCAGGCCACATGGTCCCTTGCAATGTGGCCATCCGCAGGAGAGGGCTAGCCCCATGCAAGTATACATACATACATACATATATGTAATACATTTTCTCCCATTCATGTCTCACACGGAGTTACTATGTGAGACAGCATGTGGGCCACAACTTATGATCAATCCGAATGGAGCATCCAAACACAACCCCAAATCCTACAAGGTTTACACTGACCCATAGGGACTTAACCATTGGAACAAGTGTGAAATTGTTTTGATTTAAAACCATTAAAGTTGTGGGCCACGGATCAAGGGGATAAGATCATTGGATTGACTTAAATTTTCATATCTAGAGTTATTCCACCTGAATCTTTCAATAACCAGCACCCTTTTGACTAGTAGGGCCCCAAGTGGGACCCAGAAGCTATCTCGCTCGATGATTCTATGCGAGACACTCCGTGAGACAACTGCTGGGGCCCACCTAGGGCCCCACAGATTCTTCACTATTAAAATTTCTTTAATCAAAGTTACACTTAATGCTACCGCCATCTCCTAATAGTTTGTTTCCCATTTACCCATCTAGCACTGATATTGTTTGGTTACTGCAGCGTGCCAGCACCAACTTTGAGACTGATCACACAACAACACTAATAGGTTTTTAGTTTTGATTTGATCCTACCCTACACAGTTTTCATTCCATAGATTCTATCTAGTTCAATTAATTTTCAGACCATTTTACTTGAGATCCTTTCTTCAAAATTATAGCTAACCATGTATCATGCAAGAAGGTCAAAGAAAATGGGGTACGAAAAAAGTTCAGTAGACTTGATAGAATAGGATGAACAGTTGGAACATACTGACACTGAATCGGCAGCTTGGACAAGCCTATGAACAGGAACTCCCAGAGCCTAAAACAACAGTTATATAGAGTGAGATATGAAAATTCTAGATTTTTATACAAACAAGAACTTAGAAGAGAGGTGGTTAAAATACCTGCAATGCAAAAGCATTTGAGTTACTTAGTCAGAATGTAAATAAGAACAATAAATTTGATTAGAACGATATTGAGGCACATGTGCATTCAGAAGTTCACCTTTGGCTGTCATTCTCATGTCCGCTGTCGATGTAGGAATACCTTTATAATTTGTTGAAATACTAGCTAACGTAGATAACAAGATTTAAATGTTTAAATCTTCCTTTAAGTTCAACTTGCAATTGTAAATTTGGTAAATGTGTAAACATTTTTTGTGGGGCCACCAGTGGTGAAGCCAACCACTCACAATCACTACCCCCACACCCCTTCACCTCTCATCGTTCCCCATCTATGGGCACGAGGGATGTAAGGAGAAGGGCAGGTCTGTGGATCCTATGTCAGACCCAATTTAGTTCCAGAGAGCTGGACCATACTTGAATACTCAATTGGTATGGTCCATAATGTGACCCAAATTCGGGCCCAATTGTCAAATGGGGTAAAAATAACACTCATTCCCAATCTTTTCAAGTCAGGTCCCTTGGGTAGTGGGGTAAATGAGTCTGCCGCCATCCTCAACTAGTGTTGGCTCAATTTGAAACAAACAGAATGATATCTACCGCTGTTTTGAGTCACCCTCTTTTTACACCACTAAATATCTGGGGAGAGGATGCCTATCATTATCCAGCAAAAATCATTTGTAACCCAGACCTCAGATTTGATGAGGCCATACCACTTGGTTTTGGTCTCAAGTAACAGAGAGATACTTTGAAGAAGATAGAGTTGGGAAATAATTGGGTGCCTTTGATGGTCTTCCCCTTTTATATCTTTTGGGTTTTACCTATGGAAAGTTTGCGGCATATGGAACCCTTTAAATTGGGTGACTAAAATCACATTGCCCATGATCTGGGGCCTTTCTGAACTCTTACATAGGTTTACATGAATAACATTATTACAGGGCATATCCAAATCCACTTGTGTGCTTTATTATCAATTGGGCTGACTGCACCTTAATCTCATAAAACATCAGGCCTTAAGGTAAAGGATACAATCAAACCAATAAAGATCTTGAAATGAAATTTGTGACACAAATCAGGATGTAAGTAGGAAAACAGTCAGCTAGCAATTGGGCAATACAAAAACAAAATCCAGACATTATATTACAATTACTTACGACCGATGCATTGAAAATGCGTGCACCATCAATGTGTAGCTTCAAGCCATGCTTTTTAGCTATCTCTCCCACTGTGTCCGTATATTCTACAGAAATGCATCTACCCCCACAACTGCAACAAAAGAATTGAAGTCAATAATAACTTTGGACAAACAAGTGGGCAGAAGAGATATTGAATGTCTGTTAATTATTAGAGTTTTTCCATCTAGGATTGGCTTTATTAGTTCTACTTTCCTACTCATCCTTTGTCAAGGCTAAATTATTGCTCACCCACGACCTAACATGATTCTTCAAAGTTTCACTACAACTCCTTTATTCAAGCTTGAGAAAAGTACATAATGGAGTACCAGCATATGCAATGTTTGTTCAATACTCAGAAGGCAACATATATAATAAAGCAAAGAGGATAAGAACCCTTCCAACTAATTCCCATATTGATAAAACTATAGTCAATAAGAGCCAAAAAAGTTCTCTGCCTCATACAGTTTATAGTAAATATACAACTTTTTAATCAAATATCTAGTAATCTAAAATATATAGCCCTCATGACCATTGTGGGAACATTAGCAGTATTTTAAAAATTTTGGCTATCAATATACGTCATGATAATTTCACAATACTTTGCAAAAAAAAAAAATCCCAGAAGTTGTTTGTAACTAATTATTTTCAAACAACATAAATAGTTTACCTATTATTTGTTTATTTATTTTTGAGGTGTTATAACTCGGCCAATTTTTGCTGCCGGTCCCAAGCCCTGGTAAAGGAAGAGGACTGCGTTAGGTAGGTTGACAGCTAGCGTAAAACTTTGTCACAATTCAAATATGAATTATGAGAAAATGATATTTCAAAATAAGGCTAGGGCGTTCGCTGCTTTAAGCGACGTATTGCAGCATCACCCGGCTGCAGTGAAAAGTGTGCAAGGGCTACTGCATAACTTTGGACTAGTGCGGTTAAAGAAGTTAATCCATGAGAAGAAGAGGAAGAATAGGAAAATTAGACTTGCCACTTGGAATATAGGAACCTTGACAGGCAAGAGCATAGAGTTGGTTAAGGTAATGAAAAGAAGAAGAATTAGTGTGGCTTGTATACAGGAAACAAGGTGGAAAGAGAATAAATCTAAGGAGCTCACAGATGAGTATACGCTTTTCTATGCAGGAAAGAGTAATACAAGAAATGAAGTGGGTATAGTTGTAGATAAGGATTTGAAAAAGAAAATTGTGAGGGTAAAGAGGTTTGGTGATAGAATTATAGCAATTAAACTAGTACTAAAGGAAAACATAATTCATATCATCAATGCATATGCTCCCTAAGTAGGACTAGAGGAAAGTGTGAAAAAACAATTTTGGGAGGAGATGGATAATTTAATGCGAGAAATCTCAAATAGTGATAAGATTTTCCTTGGAGGGGATTTAAACGGGCATATAGGAAAAGATAATAGAGGATATGAGAGAGTGCATGCAGGGCAAGGATTTGGAGAAAAGAATGAATTTGAAAACACTATATTAGACTTTGCAGTGGCATTTGATCTTGTAGTAGCAAATACTTACTTTAAAAAGAGAGATGAGCATTTAATTACCTATAAAAGTAAGAGTAATAGGAGTCAGATAGACATTTTTCTAATTAAAAAAAGGACTGATTGGCGTGTAAAGATTACAAGATTATCCCAGGAGAGATTTTGACTACGCAACATAGGCTTGGAGTTTTAGATATTTGCATTAGAAGTAGAAAGAGAGCGGTAGTAAACAAAATGGACCCTAAAACAAGGTGGAGCGATTTGAAGGGGGAAAAAGCAAATATATTTAAGGACAAAATGATTGAGAAGGGAGCATGAAATATTGAAGGAAAAACTACAGAATCAAATGGCTAATTGCATTAGGAATATTGCAAATGAGGTACTTGGAGAATCAAAAGGAAAAAGACATATTAATAAAGAAACATGGCGGTAGAGTGTGAAGGTTTAGGAAGTTATTCGACAAAAAAGACATTGCTACAAAGTTTGGCAGAGGACTAAGAGTATGAAAAATTTTGAGTTGTATAAAAAGGCAAAGAAAGAAGCTAAGAAAGTAGTAAGTAGTGCAAAGTTTAAAGCATATGATGACCTCTATAATAGGTTGGGAACAAGAGAAGGAGAAAAGGATATTTTTAAGCTCACAAAAATAAGAGAAAAGAAAAGTAGGGACTTAGATCGTGTCAAATGTATCAAAGACAATAAGAAAAATATTCGGGTGAATGACAACGATATTAAAAAAAGGTAGAAGGAATATTTTAGCAAACTTCTAAATAAAGAACATTTGGGTGATACAAGAGTTGAAGAGGATACTTCATCACTAGAACATACTTTTCTCCATAGAATTAAAGAGGTGGAAGTGAAGAAAGCATTGAAGCGAATGAAAACAAGAAAGGCAACAGGCCCAAATGGTGTTCCGATAGAGGTATGGAAATGTTTAAGAGAGGTTGGAGTGAGTTGGTTATGTAGACTATTCAATAAGATACTTGTGACAAAGAAAATGCCAAATGAATGGAGAAGAAGCATTGTAGTACCTATATATAAGAATAAGGGAAATATACAAAATTGTACTAACTATCGAAGGATTAAACTTATAAGTCATACTATGAAGTTATAAGAGAGAATAATGGAGCAAAGACAGAGAAAGAAGATCAAGATCTCTGAAAATCAATTTAGTTTTATGCCAGGGAAATCAACTATGGAAGCTATCTTTTCACTTAGGCAATTAATGGAAAAATATCGAGCAAAGAGGAAAAATCTACATATGGTCTCTATCGATTTGAAAAAAGCCTATGATAGGGTACCAAGGAATTTAATTTGGTGGATTTTAAAGAAAAGAAATGTCCCCAAAGGTTACATTAAAATTTTTAAGGATGTGTATGAAGGAGCAGTAACAAATGTGAAAACCACATATGGAAAAACAGGTGGATTCCCCGTGACTATAGGTTTACATCAGGGATCAACCTTAATCCCTTTTCTCTTTGCATTAATTATAGATGAGTTAACTATGCATATTCAAGAAGAAGTATCATGGTGTATATTATTTGCAGATGATATAATATTGGTGGAAGAATCAAGAGATGGTGTAAATGCAAAGCTTAAGAGATAGCTGGGACATTAGAATCTAGAAGCTTTAAAATAAGTCGTACAAAGACAGAATATATGAATTGCAACTTTAGTGCACATATACAAAGTGTTGAAACCACTGTCAAAATTGAAACCCATGAGATACCACGTAGAGATTCTTTTCGGTACCTAAGCTCGATGATTAGTAAGAATGGGGAGATTGACGAAGATATAGAGCATAGGATAAAAGCTAGATGGCTGAAATGGAGACTAGCTTCTGGAATGCTTTGTGACAGACGAATGTCAATGAAATTGAAGAGTAAATTTTACAGGACAGTGGTTAGACCAGCTATAACATATGGAGCAGAATGTTAGCCAATTAAGAAGATGCATCTTCATTAGATAAATGTAGCGGAAATGAGAATACTTAGGTGGATGTGTGGTAAAATTAAGAAAGATAAAATTAGAAATGAACACTTTCGAGAGCATTTAGGGGTAGCACCAATAGGGGACAAGATTAGAGAAACCCGTTTAAGATGGTTTAAACATGTTGAGCGTAGGCCAGTAATGGCACCAGTGATAAAAAGTTTGGCTATACAGGTGTATGGCCCATCAAGAGGTAAGGGTAGGACAAAAAAAACATTGATGGAAGTCATTAATTCAGATTTGAAGAAGTTTAACTTATCGAAAGATTTGGCTCAAAATAGAACAGAATAGAGAAATAGAATTCATGTAGCCAACCCCAACATGGTTCAGATAAGGCTTTGATGATGATGATGATGATTTTAGAGGTGTTATATTGATAACATTTTTTAGATTTTTCAGTATTCTGTTTAGAACCTGAGATCTTTAAGTTTGAAAGTTTTCTCTTTCTTCTGATAAGAAATAACAAAAAAACAAGATTTGTGACATTTCTCTTGACATATGATAACCAAAAATGAAATGGCAGGGAACAAATAGAAAACGAAGTATATGTTACATATTTTGAAGTATTCCGGTAAAATTGGCCCTTGAAAAATGGAATAAAAACAGCGTACTCATGGTTACTATTGAGTAACCTCAGATGATACTAGCAAGATTTAAAATATACATATAGGAACCATGAACTCTTTAATTTTCCATGTTCATTCTAAACGTCAAAAAATTTTTGTGAGCTGTATACCATAATCTCACATCCCTTTATGGATATTGATAGAGAGATGGGTATGGCAAATGATGGCTATGGTACCTAAGTTCTTGATGAACCAGATTTCAGCTAATAACCACATGGATTGGAATCAGATCAACTTATTATTTTCAAAGGTCTGAATTTGTGTCCAAATCTGAATATTGTAATAACCTAACCTGCCTCGGTGGGCCAGCCTTATAGGGTGGGCCATATTAGTCTACCATAGTTGAAGTCAGAATGAGAGTCATGGATTAGGATGCTTTGAAATTTCAAATTAGGCAAGAATAGGAGTCCCGAACCGACCTTTCTCCAGGATACTATTACCAAAAGACTTCCCTGTTGTTTCCAAACAGGACTTTCCTCTAAGCAGTATATATATGTGTAGAGGGTCCTGTTATCTCACACACATCAACGAAAGAGAGAGAGAGAGAGAGATATCAACTTTGAAACATGTAGAAGAAGAAGAACACGAAGAAGACAAGGAAGATCGACGGTGGGACGCACGGCAGATGTCTGATGAAAGACCAATCACAGCTCGAACAACACACGTCTATTCTAGGTGAGTGGAATCTAACCTGATTATTGACATATCTGAATAAGGTAGGAAATTAGACCTATTTGATCCTCCGATGAACCGTGGCCATTATATATGTTAGTATTACAGTGATCGTCGGCCAGATTTGATTTAGAGCCCAAGTCGATCATCAAAACAATGATCAGACCTGCTGATATGCAGTATGACGCCTAATCGACACCCTTTGGCCTTGTTTGGGTTGGAAATCAACTCACCTGAAATTTTGATTACAAGATGAAGCCCCTTCTGAAGTTGTCGACCAGGCACAGATTAAAAACACCGTCGAAAAATTCCATTCCTTAGATGGAACTTGCTGTGACAACATCTTTTGATTAGCACACCTCTGGGACTTCGATTTAGGATGGAAAGAGGATTGATTACTCTGGAATCTTAGATCTAAACTGAGATTCGGAATTCCCAGACCGTTGGAGATGGTTTTGGTCGTTAGAGGCTGTGGGTCCACCTGGATTCCCTGATCAAAGATCACATCCACACATCTTGGAGTGGACCCCTCGGCGACCCTTATGGTGTAGGTCTCATGAGCATTGGACCGTTGGGCCCCACTCTGCAACTGTTCCAAGTCAGGTTAGGCGATACCCTCTTCTGACGGACGAAACAAGCAAACAGAAGAGAGTTTGTAAGGAACATATGTGGGGTGACTGACGACTTGGAAGATATTTTATAAACTTATTAAAATTTTACAAATTGGCCCCCGTTATTCTAGTTATATCCTAAGAACCCTGCTAAAGCTTTTGATTAACTTACAGTATGATAAGTCAGGAACCCAATATTGTCTAATTACCTAGACTAGTGGGGATTAATTATTTGAATGTGTATGTGGGCCCCTTTTCGTATCAATTAATTATTCCTTATGCCTTGATAAATTTATAATGAAGAATTAGCCCATTCCGATAAGATATTTCCATTTAAATTTATTATTTATATCTTGATTTGTTTGTGGAAGATTTTACGATGAACAACAGATTTTCGTAATAATACATGGGTAATGCCACCGCCTGGTACCAACTCCGACTCGGAGTGGGGCGAGGATTAACCAGTGTTGTGTGGTGCTGGCCAAAGAAAAGAATAAGATGATGTAGCCAATTATGGTGGAGATGAATCTATTCTAAATTTATTGTAATGAATTTGTCATTGATGATTGAAAAAGAGTAATACCATCTGCTGGCACTGAGTATAGAACTTCTCTCGTGAATGTTGGTCGAGGGAAGTAGGTTCAACAATCATGGTGGCGAGATAGGCCATGTTGTTGATAGAAATGTAGATGCTCCATTTTGGGAGTATCGGAACAGGCTCAACATTCATGGTGGATGACAAGCTATGTTGTTGACAGAAACGTAGATACACCGTATGGGGTATCGGAACCATTTAATGCTGCAGAGGGAAATTACTCAAGAAAGAAATTGATTAGGATGTTATTGCAATACTATCATTGAATATATATAAATATTCTCTGAATGATCGAAAATATGCTTTATCTTAATGTTTTCTTATTCTACTCACCAGTGTAACTGACCAGTGGTTCGCCCCACTTCAGGTAATCCAATCATGGAGGTTGCTGGGAGTGACGGATATCAGCCGGTGGATTTTAACATGCGTGGTTGATCCAGAGCGCGAAAAGCAAAGAATAGATTTGTAGTTGGGATTAGCCTAAGACTTAGATATTTGTCTTTTCCACAAATAGAGATTTGTCGTTTTATTTAGTAGTGTTATCAAGACTTCTAGTATATACATAATGATTGAAATACAATGAAATTTGATTGTTTTAGACCTTGATGCTCATGAGAATTTGATTTATGTGGTTTGGTTATAAAAATTTGAGTACGGCTTAAGAATCTAAAGAGCTCCAGATTCTTGAATCGTTACAAATACCATGATCCAAGTGCACCTCATAAGAATTAAATGAAACCCAAGGCTGGCCGGACCCGACTACTGATGGAGTCTTCACATATTTACCATCGATACCTGGCCTTCGGAGCCACCCCCATGACCCCATCAACAACCCAAGAAGCATTTGCATGAGGGAATACCACGTGCTAAATGGAATCATAAATATGGAAGGGGAAAAGTAAATTTTGATTAGATGCATAATCTATGGAATTTATAGAGGATAGGATAGCAATCCTGCTTACTAGAGATCCTAGATAAGATTTCCTTTCCTCTCCATGATATAGTGTTACATTCCAGTCTCCTTTTTATAAATAGAATTTTCTTTCCTCTCCCTTTTTGATCACATGTCAATCAACTATCTTGCCAGATTAAGAAAATCTTTTTAGGATTTTTTTTTAAAACTAAAAATATAGATATAAAGAGTTTTCATGAAAATGTACTATGGTTAAGAAGTTGACGTATTTGTTCCCAATGGGCTGCCTAACAATGCTCTAAGTCCAATTGACCATTCATCCATACCCAATGGACCATTCATCCATTCCCTTAGATTGGACCAATGGGCCGGGCAACTATGATTTGATCATGGGCTTCCCTTTCTAGACCTGTTATGTCAAAGTCTGTCCAGTTAAAATCCCAATCTAAGTACAGATTCCAATTTAAACTCAGTCTCAACCCAATTTTGACATAGCCTCACTTGATGTCCGAAAAGTTTCAATTCAAATTATAAATGGCCTATTCATAATCTGAATTAAAAGTTTAAATAAAAAAGACTTATTAGTTTCTGATGGGAGTGACAGGATCCACACTGACATCTTTAAGAATTCTAGACTATAAATAAGCATACTTATCCATCTTGTCCCATCCAGAGAGTAGCAGGCTGGATACAGACCTTTTGACAGCATTAATGGTGGCACACGGGCTGGGACTAGTCTGCGAGGAAAGAGCTTTGGGCCAGACTTGACTGACATTTTAGGCCCGAAATCTGGTCCCAACTATTTTTCAGACCCACAAGCTAGATAGACTTGTCCTAAGTCTACCTAAAGACCCTACAAGATGGCTGGTCCTAGGTGTTCGTGTTGAACAAAATTGGGATTAATCTTTTGCATGAGCTTGTCAAGCCGTAAACTTGCAGGCTTGCTGGTATAATCTGGGCTTCAGTATCAGGCCATACAACAATTACCAATCAGGGTAAGTTTGGAGGACAGGCTTATTTGCTACCCTAGTGGAGATTCTACAACTTCCAAAAGAAAGAAGACGTTCAAACTAAGGTGTCTCATTCATAACATAGCATAGATTTTTTATGTTGATGGTTTCTTTAAAACTATTTTACTGTTTCTGTCATCAACATGGTTACTGAAACGTATTAAATTTTGCAGTAAGTTCATTGTATTTTTCACAGAAGAAGGAGAAAAAAATCTAGTGAAATGTTCATTGCTAGATCTATAATTATAATTTAATGAGCTGAACTACAGGGCCCACCTACAATATCTTCAACTAGAGACTTCCAGGGATTAGCTTTATCTGCCCGGCCCATTTCTCAGTAATAAGGCCACTTAGCAGTCTTTCTTCTTGATTCAAAAAATGGCTGGGAAACAACACATTTCCTTCTATTTCAGTGGACACATCCAGGCTCCATCTCACCGACTCAAATGATAGATATTACTTTATTAAATAAAGCTGAAGTGCCCTACCGAGCGCAATGCTCACTTCATAAGGGCCACATATCTTTTTTATCTCCAAAAAAAAAGTATGCATTAATAAAGTATTGTCCATGGGGCCATCATGGTGCCATAGAACAGTCACCGAACATACTGTGTGGATTGTAGATTAGCACAAGACAACACCCCAAATGGACAAGGGAATAACATTTGCTGCTATATTATAATGCATACACCAAATGAACAGAAAAGCAATGAAAAATATGCTGACAATTATATAAAACCCCTCTTGGTGCGTACCTATCAGAGAGGAAAAAGGAAACATCCAACCCCTCAACATGTGAAGAGGGAAAAAAAACAATTAAAAAGGTGAAAGCAATAGCCCCACCTTTCATAAGCAAAAGAACTTTGGAAGAAACTCACCAAACACAAAACTAAACAGATAATTGACAAAGGTCACCATAAGCTTAAAGTCCGGCTTGAATAGAAAGAAACCTTACTTAGCATGTGTGTTCTCCAAGCAGATAAGCCTAGTAGTTGGATGGTGAATATCATCCGCCAGTGATCTGATTGCTGCTTCAATCATAGCAACATCCATTGTTCCATCCACATTATTCTTCACAGTCCTTGCGTGAACATTTCCAAGCGTTGAAATGCCACCATTCTCATAAATATGGATGTGGCAGTTGTCACCAAGGATTACCTCACTTCCTCTAACCTCGCAGTGGACAAGTACACTAATTAGGTTCCCCATAGTGCCTGAAGGAACAAAGAGTGCTGCTTCCTTGCCCATGATCTTTGCCATTTCTGTTTCAAATCGGAAGGCAGTCGGATCAAAACCCAAGACATCATCATCGACTTCAGCACTGGCCATTGCCGCTCGCATTGCTTCTGTGGGTTTGGTGACCGTGTCTGATCGGAGGTCCACCACTGTGGTTACCATTTTTGCTGAAGTATGACAATTGCAAAACTAAGCTATTAAATCAGAATTGCAATTCAAATTTCCAGCTAAAAATCAAACCTCATCAAAATCAGAAAAAGATATAAGGAGGCACAGTCTGCTATCAAAACAACGTCAATGCTATATGGCTTGAAACACCAATCTAGGATGAAAACTGCTAAGACAAATGGAAATTTGACAAACTGGAATTTA
This sequence comes from Sextonia rubra, assembly GCA_037013555.1. NCBI lineage: Eukaryota > Viridiplantae > Streptophyta > Magnoliopsida > Laurales > Lauraceae > Sextonia > Sextonia rubra. Next base: position 77,610,453 of record JASUAD010000001.1, read on the forward strand.
TAGGCATCCCAATGAAAATACCTTAAAATCCACTTACTGGAATAAGCAATTACAGGGAAAATGAAATTTCATTAAAGAGGAAAAATTTGCAAGGGCTTAATAATAAAAAAGAACCCACAAAATAAAGAGAAGCCCAGTATAGATATACAAAATGATACACCATAGAGGTTCTGTGAAGACTCTTGGGCTGGGGAAGCTTCAAATTATGAAAGATAAAGTCCAACGTGGGACTTTTGAAGTGGACTTTGATGCACCATAAAGATAGAGAAGGTTGTTCATTTAACTGTGGGTGGATGGGTGGGTGGGTATGTTTTTGTGTGTGTGTGTGTGTGTGTGTGTGTGTGTGTGTGTGTGTGTGTGTGTGTGTGTGAGAGAGAAAGAGAGAGAGAGATAATATATATGTGGACAATATTCATGTGGTTATGTCCCTCACCATTTTTTTTCATGAGAACTCTTCCCTGAAAAAAGAAAACCACTCATTTGTCCTCCATATGGCATAGGTGCACATAATAAGAAAAAACTTGGTTGGAGCAATAGATTCCACAAGAGTGGCCGGCCCATGTTTTAGGAACACCCTAGCTCTGGTATCATTCCATGCTCTAGTACCAGTCCCCCCCCAGCAATTACCAGTAATTAATAAACCCATCTGGACTAAAGATAGTTACACTTCAACCATTGCAGACCTTGCAATAGACTTTACTGAAGCATGATAACTGAAAAAACTGTCACTGCAAAATTAGGATTGCTCTTCAAAATCCCAGCTAAAAATAAAACCTCACTGAAATCAGGAAAAGATATAGGAAACATACAGCCTCCCATATCTACGATGGTGAATGCTATATGGTTTCTAGAACCAATCTCAAATTTAAGGACCTCTTGGATGAAAGCTGTAGAAACAGATAAAACTTTTTTAAAGTATAATTTACATGTATGCCCTTTGAAATGCCTTAAAATCAAGTTACTGAAATGAGCAATTACCTGAAGTTAATATGCCTGTCTGGACTCCAGACAAAAGATAATTATACTGAAAATACATTGAAATGGACCATTTCAGAGCTTGAATGTTCACTATCATCATCTCACCTAACCCATCAATCTGGGTCCACTTCATTCCGACATTGCAAAGTAAGCACGTAGAAAAGGGTCCATTTCAGGAAATGTAAAATACCAATACACTTAAATGATTCACAGCTGAACTGCGCTCCACACTTTAGAAGTAGCTGGACGTTCTGTCTAGAGAATCTCAAATGCTCTCAAATTCTTGTAAGGAATTCTATCATTGAAATTCCCAAAAGCCAACTACTTCCATGAATCATTTAAAATTCTAGAATTTGGGGCATTCTAAAAACTGTTTTAGCCAATTCATTATAGCTGGTTTTTTTAAATCCCTGAATCCAACGAGAGAATTAAGGAGACAAGGTCTAACAAGCATTTGGGATTTTCGAACACTGCAAATTCCATTCATAAAAATCACCTCATCAAACAGACCCCTAGTGCTTTTTCAGTGCCATTTCCGATTATTTCTGCCAAAACTTCTTCACTGGCTTGGTCCAGCTAAAATTCATCGAGCAATTTGCTCATTAGGCAACTCTGAACAAGACAAAAATTCTAGTGTACTAATGAATGGCCATGTTACCCAGAAAAAAACATGCATAGTTAATACCTCAACAGCAGAATGTTAGAGGCCCTTTTTTTTTTTTTTTTTTTTGCCCAAAGCAATCACACAACAAGTAGTCCCAAATCGAGCCATTCAATTTCATTTCAAACTATTAGGGCACACTTGTGTAACACCAATTCCTTTTCCAAGGACTGCCATAGTCCTTCGTTTGGCCCTGTGCTTCTTAGGCATGAAAGAATAAAAAACTGTTTTTTCTCTAGTTCATTTGTTCAATGCAGGAGAAAAAAAGAAACCAACCATCTCATCTCCAACAGGAGATGATTTCCCATATAGACTAGTTTTTTTTCCTCATCCCACACAGAGAAGAGCTAAACCAAACAGCAGAAAAATGGCAAGCATGGAAAAATCATAGGTTTTTCCATGCTATCAAGCACAAACACCTCCTTCAGCACTCCAAACACTGGAAACTGAAACCCCAGAAAATGAAATCTTGATCATCAATAGTGGAATTTTGCAGCACACCCAAATCTCCTCACACTGGAAACTGAAACCCCAGAAAATGAAATCTTGAAAATCAAGAGTGTAAGTTTGCAGCAGGCCCACATGTCCTTGCTCTACACTTTTCCACTCGGTTGAACAGTAAACAGAAAAGCTCTGACAATCTGATGACAATAGAAGCTAAAAATCCAACGGCATGTTTGGGTTTAAGGAATTCAATCGAAGTAGGCGGAAAAAAAACGGTAGGATTTCAAAGACATCAATGATACCGGATATTCGGGAATCGAGCTTCTGCACTTGAAACGGTACGATTCCAAGAGAAGGAAAATTCAGCCTTCCAAAACGAAGTGGCAACTTCAATAGATTTCCACGGATTTCCATCTAAATCAAGTGGCGAAAAAAGAGAGATACGATCAACTGATGACGATACCTGTGAAGAAGAGTTCCGCGGTTTGAGTTTGGTTTTAGAATCCGGAAAGACGTTTCAAAATCACTTGTTCCCTCGGTGGATGTTGAGTTGGAACTTCGGAACAAAAACAAAATTATCGGACGTTCTGTTTGCATAAATGAGGCGCCGAGTAAAGTGAAGTAGATGTGGTGAAGTGAAAGAAAAGTAGATTGAAATTAAGTTGCAGATGAATACTAGAGTGTTAGGGTCACTTAACTTCGCTTTACTCTATTTTTTAAAGCAATCAAAATAGGCCTACGCCAAATAATTTATTCTTCTACATCAATTCATCCATCACATCTGTAAATTAATATAAATAAATGGAAACATGTGTCACCATTAAGTATGCATATCAAGTACGTAAATGATGGTAAACAAATGACCCCATAGTATAGAAATTGTTGCTTGACAAGGGACTGATATTTTAAGGGCCTGCTTTTTTTTTCTAGAATTCATGAAATTCATGTTTAGTAGATATTTGGGATTTTCAAATGCTAGAATTCTAAAATGTTACTGAATTCTGTCATTTCTGAATTCATTATTTCTTTCATACCTGAATTTCTACATGAGAATTTCTCGATTCTTAGAATTCATGGATTCCCTGTTTCACAACTACAAAGATTTATGAATAAAAAATCACACTTGTATACATTGTTTACATACGAATCAAATGCTAACCCATGTATATAAATAACTCAGAATACAAATGGGTCCCATTTTGCCAAAATGGAGGACTCAATAGGCACCATACTTATCATTCAAGAAATCAAAAATAAGGAATATCATAGAAACCACAACAAATCACCTAAACATAATCTAATTTTAATACAACCATTCCATAGCCATATCCGTCCACATAAATATAATATGGCTATTATAGTCATCCAAAATTAAAAAGTTTTCCAACATCTAACTAACAAAATAAGTCCATCTACATAAACATAATGTGGCAATTACAGCCATCCAGAATTAGCAAAGTTTTCTACATCAAACTAACAAAATAAGTAGTAATATGTCCATCTATATCAAAAGCTACTACCATTCATTCTCATCAAAATGCAAAAGAAAGAGTTCTTAATGTTCAACATCAGTGTCACTTAGATGAACCTTCATCAAAATTCATATCCAACCATTCTAACTTCATATCATCATCCAAACTCATGAATGTCGTTGCCATTATATGATCACGAACGAGAAAGTTAATTACTAGCAACTTCAGATTTCGTGGTATAGTTGCAAGTGAAATAACAACTGCTGTAATTTTTTAAATTATGTTATCATGTGGATTCATTTGCTCTGCAAGAGCATAAACAACATTTGGCAACATTGTCCAATGTTGCTTTAACCTCATCACTTGTATTGGACTTACGTTTCTTGTTTGTCCTACTTGTGCCTAATTGTCCTGATGGGAAAGATGTTCGCCTTGGTGAATTTACACTAGGCTAATGCAAATTTCGATCATCCATAGCATCCACTCCATCTGGTTGTGTCCCAAAACACTCATTGATATTTTCATCATCCATCACTATTTTAGGAGCATTTATCTAGCTCCTTTCAATTCTAATAAGGGCAATTTCACCTTCAACAATATCATCAACAATGAGATCATGGATTTCCTCATAGAACCTTACAGTGATACGCCTGTACTTAGTCTACTTGCTTTTTGCCCATACCAAGTTTATTTAGTTTGAATGTAACTCATTGAAAAGAAAAACATGAAAAAAAAATTTGCTTAATTGCAAATTGAAGTTGCTAAATTTACCTATTCCAAGTTGTCCCAAACATTTTCTTCAGCTGTTACCATCTTTAATGTATCATCCCATCCAAAACCAGACATGCTAAGAAGTTGTTTCACTTCTCTATATCGTGTATGCCAATTTTTGTACTTATTCTTGGCATTGCTGGCAGTAGGTTCCATTCTGGTTTTTTCTTTTACTTTTGCTATTGTTTCTTCCCAAGAAGAATTGTTAAAGTTTTTCTCAACTTTCCTTCCCGCAAGCTTCATTTTTAAAAGCATGTCCATTAAAACCCTCTCTACTCTGGAATCCCATTTGAAATTATCTTTTTTCTGCAACCCTATTGGGATGTGATCATTGACAATTATTCAACCATTTAACATGAAAATGAACAAAATCATACCATCTTAATCTTCATGAAAACACTAAGCAATTTTTACTTTAGAAAGTTATCATTGTTATCAACATTTTTATATATATAAAAAGATAACAACTATAAATTGATAGATGCATCTAAACAGTACCAAAAAATAATTAAACATTTTCTTGTTAAAGGACCTTTTGACATCATCAAAAACACCAATATACATATATACCGATTCATTGGAGATGCATCAATTTAAAATTCTATTCTAGCCTTTACTATCCAAAATGTCTTTACAAAATTGATATATCTTGCCTTTATCATTGGTCACTTTCTTATTGTTGTTGATAATCATGTCACATTTGCTCGGCTATTGAGTCCCGAAACGCTTGCCAACTATCTCTATTAGAACTTGGGACGGTCTCTGAATTTTTGTTTCTTCTCAAGGGAGGATCGGCTCTCGATGTTGTTGTTGTAGAAATTGTTTCAAGCGTTGGATCTTCTGCATTGTGCATCACTATGCGGTTGTGGAGAATAGTAGAAGCAATGACAATATCTCTTTGAGTGGTTAGTGAATAGCCATGTGGCATGCGTAAAATTGAAAAGTGATTTTTAACAACTCCAAACACTCGTTCTATGGTAGTACGCAATGAGGTGTGCCGCAAATTAAAAAGTTCCTAAGAATTAACTGGAGAACATTCCTCAAATTGTCTTAGATAGTAACGCACACCTCTATAAGGTGTCAAGAATCCAGGTGCATTACCAAAACCAACATCCATTAAATAAAATTTACCTACATATGCAAATTAGAATTCACTTAAGTGTGCATATACACTTAAACAATGCATATAAATAATTAAAAATATTTATAAGATTTCAATACCTTTTGGCACTGCTAGTCTATCGCCTCTGTTTAGTGCAAAGAAAAGTACAGTAGTATCACTTGCAGATCCTTTCCATCCAGCAAGTACATAGTGAAATGGCATATTGAATTCACATGCCATAAGATAATTTTGTGATAGTTGGCCATGTCGATTTTGATATTTAGCTTGCAAAGAAAATGATACGTGGGCCGGCACATGTGTACCATCTAATGCACCTATGCACTCCCATTGATTGAATGAAAAAGTATTTGATGAGCTTGCAAAAAAAGTATTTATTCATACCTAATTATAAAAAGAAAAGAAGCAAATCAATTAAAAGAACTAACCTTAAAATATGGATATAATCTAGTATTTGTCCTAATTTGTAATGGAGTTGGGGCATTCTCTAGTGCTTGAACATAATTTGGATAAAGCTTGCAGATTGCATTTAATACTTTATGGAAATATTGACTAACAGTGACACCGGAATGGTTAAATCGATTAGCAATGACTCTATTAGTAACATTATGAGCCAATGTATGAAGAAATATTGCTAATTGCTCATCTACGGTCGTTTCTCGTGTGTTTTCAAGTAGACCTTGTTGCATAAGTGTATCGCATAATTTTATAAAATATTCAGGACTCATACCAAGTTCTCATGACACTGAGGCCCATAACTGGAGAGTAGCTCTTTTACCCATTCTCCACCTGACAAATATGAAATACGATGTTGCTTTTTAGGTCATTCTTCTTTTAAGGAAAACCATAGTATAGCCAACTAACAACATGCAATCACGACAGAGATAATAGTAGGAATAAATCATCTTTTGCATGATTCTATTGTAATTCAATACTTATACATAAATATGATAATATGATGCAAGCTTAAAATGAAAATAGAAATTTAAATGATCAAAGTCACACATTTGTTTATGCCATGGAATCACTACTATCACTTTAAATTAAATATATATATATATCCTTATTTTAAGGAGAATATAATACCGTCCATTGAAAACTAAGCCTGAAAATCTCACAAATATTCACCGACTTTCTTATATCCAACCTGCAATGGAAAAACATAGTCGCATTTATCAACTAGTACTTAACTAAAAGCATCAACTGTAATAGGGAAAGAATGAGAAATAACTAAAACTACTAAAAATATCTCTAAAGAACTATAATCTAAAGAAGCCCAATAGCAATAAGTTCAAACAGATCACCTTCATATGAATTTTTTTAAATTTAACGACAATCACTAATTTTTCCACATTTTGTAAGTTTTATAAAATCAAGAATTATTTCTTGGCATTTAAGAATTGTGTGAATGCTCAGAGCATCTCTACAAAGTACTTGTGATTTCTCTGTAATTTGTATTAGAGACGATAATTTAGGAGGCCTTCACGATCCAGAGAGCTCAAAGTCCCACATTTGAACTACGGCTAACCCTCAACTAAGTCGTGAAATTAACTACGGCTAAGTTGTAACCCTTCTGTGATTAAGCTGTAAGCCATTCTATGGTGAACTTTCCAAAGAGCCCCAGAATAAAAAATTACTATATGGCTCACCCACAGCTAGGCCGTGGATGGTACTACGTAGCCCAGCTATAGCTTAGCGTAGCCTAGCTGTGGGCTTTATACGGCTAAGCTGTAGGTCAATATACGGTTAAGCCGTAAATGCGCATGAAATTAAAAAATAATGTATCGGTCTTAATCTATGCATATTTATGAAAAAAATTCATATGAAGATGAGAAAGAGAAAACCCTAGAGATGTAGATTGGGCTCCTTCAAACAAAAATGGCGCAGAAACCAACATAATCAAGTTGAGAATCAAAAGATTAGAATCGAAGAAGGTGAGAAAAAATAGAAATCAAACCCTTTATGAAAAGCAAAGAGACAAAAAAGAAAGACGAGGAGAGAAAATCATAGAAATCATTTATTATAGGGGTAGAAAAAGTAGAAACACACCTTCTTCCTCTTTGCCGTGGCCTGAAAATCAAGATCGGAGATTATTGTTGAGTGCCGGAGTGGTTTGGTCTAGTCTCCTGGAAAACCTAAGCAGCTGGCGTTTTGGAATGCTGGATGGAGAGAGGGATTTCTAAAATGTCAAGTGATTGGCATTTGCAAATGCCAGAATCTCTAAATGCTAGGAATTCTTCAAGAGAAACAAGGGATTTTTTACAGGAATTCCGGAATTCCCAAACAACCGGAATTCCAGTCAGAAATTCTACTAAACAAACAGGCCCTAATGATATCTCATTATTTACATGAGGGCTTTGATCCTGTAAGAATTGTTCTCACGCATCTACTATAAGAACTTTTTATAGAGCCTACTTGTGATCCCATTTGAGCATAAGACTAAGGCGGATGGAAAGATCCATGTGGGACCACCCTACATATCAAGTTTGGAACCAAGCGCATGTCCCTAACCCCTTCATTTGTGGGCAACAAATCCATTCTATTCAGATCGGTACACAGTTGATCTAAAGGTTTAACAAATTAGGATCTGACTAAAATTTAGGGCGTGTGACTATCAAAGGGGCCCCCCGTGTGTTGCGAGGTTTGGATTAGGTGATAGATGGGCCGCACCTAGAGTTTTCACAAAATAGTGGTGAGAACTATTTCTCACAGGATTATTTCCCTTTACATAAAATGTATTTGTCAATGCTATAGTTATCTTTTCAAATGGAACTTTTCTGAAAAAGACCCCCCAGAATTAAATAAAATGGTAAAGGATCCAAACTCTTCAAAATGCTGCCTATTTTTTTACGTTTACGTTCCATTTGTTTGTTTGTTTTTTTTTTTCTAACCCTCATTCCATCATATCATGGTGAGAAATGCCAGTATCATGGAATAACAGATATGCTAGTATCATGCTATTCCATGATATTATAAATGGGGATTTATCAAAAAAATCCCACTAATCAAAGTTACCATAGCTCAGATTCCCAAATTTTAAAAATATATATCAACAGAGGACCTCCCACACAAATTTTATATTTCTATACCAAAATTGTCCCTACTATGTTATGTCGACAAAACGCTAGAGATGAAACCATCTAGCGAACAAACACATGAAGGGGAAAGAAAAAAAGAAGGTAGTGAAAGAAAAAGAAGAAGGAAAACCAGAAAATGACCTTGCAAGATGCTCTCCCTCTGCATTTTCTTCCCACTGTGGAATGTCTCTGCACTTTCAGTTATTTCTGCATGCTCCTCTTCAATGTTTTTCTACACACATCCCACATTTATTTCCAATCTCATCTCATGGTTTTTCCATCTTCCCTTCATGTTTGCAAGAGTCCCATTCCAACAGGCTTAAGATTTTTGTTTTGCTATGAATAACATCCGACATGTGCAAATCTTTCTATAATGGTTTGGGATTGGTTTTCTTAGGGCTTAGATTGGATTATTTTTCCTCTCTTAGCTTTACGTTTAGTTAAAAGGTGGTTCTTAATAATGGTGTCTTCTACCTTTTTTTTTTTTTATCATGCTGTCTTTTTCTTTAATGGGCTTGTTTGTGGTGGAGGTCATCGCAACTGATATGACAACATATTAGAAATTCCAAAACAAATGGAGGAAAACCACTTGGCTAGGAAGTCTAATTCTGTGATAATGGCTTTGCACAAATAACTTTCTTGTTGTTGCTTCCAAATGCACTCTGCACAAATAAGGCCATGATGTTGCTTCAAATAGTCATCCCCATTCCAGCATTCCTGTAATAATTTTATTTTATTTTTATTTAAGTAGAAGCATTCTTCTAGTAGTTAAAAGTGCATGACTGGAATACAACTGTGCTAAAAATCTTTGAAATTCATAGTTAGAATTCTAAGTAGAAGAGTTGTGTATGTGATTTACTCACACATTGTCTTGGTGGATGACAACAAATAAAAGAATACTATCTTGCCTACTATTTTGAAACCTAAAAGAAACTCAATTAAACTAGAAAGCATTTCCAATTGAGTTGATTAGTGTTTCAGGTTTTAAAACAATGAGCATTGCTCTCATCCTATGGAAAGCAACAGAGCATAACCGGTTTAGGACAATGAACTTTTCTCTTGTTCCGTTGCAGTATCAATGTATCATCTCTTCATTAAGGGAGAAAGGTACTACTCAATGTAAAATGGTCAGAGCTCAAAACTTGCAATACTTTATTACCTTTGTATTCAAAGTGCAAATGGAGTAATCACTAGATTTGATTACGATTGAGTTGGTTGTTATTGATACTTTTTTTTATTGGAATATCTTTTCTAGTGTCACAAAAAGTTAAGTTTCCATTTGTTTATATAATGGAAGAACCATACTTCACTTTTTTAAATAATGGTGTGCCTCGATGGCTAGGCAAGCTTATTGAAGCCACTGTATTTTTCATCATCCATTATTTATTTTTCCTTTTTGTTATTTATTAATAAGATTTGTTGTTATTTTCTCATATATGTATATATATTGCGTTCTATATAGGATGTCAAAGGATGAAATAGTTGTGATATTTCACTTTAATGCGGAGTTTAATTGGAATATCAAAAATCTGGTGTACATAGGAAGTAAATAAAAATGATGTATCTTAGCAACTTGACAAATTACAGTTTATTGGTTCAAAGTAGAGTACAAGCAACAAAGTAGGTGGAAAAAGATGACAATCTTGGAATTCAGTACCTCCACAACAGTAACAAAGCATTCACATTGATTATAGTAACTAATGATGATAATGATGTAAAGACAATATTGAAAGTCTCACGTGAAAATGTGAATGGGCCATATTTATTCATAAGTAAAAAGTCTGATTATGCAAAAGATATATGTGGAGGACATTCTAGGTATTGAACCATGCCCTATTAATTTTATATAATTTTTATTTGCTATGCAAGAATATTTAACATTGTTTTTTAAGGAGTGTACATTCAAGACTTGAAGGGTTAAATATGCGTGAAGAAAATGAAAATAGTCTTGGTTGAAAAATAAGTCGTTTAAGGGGAAAAGTTATTTTACATTTTTACATCTTGTACACTATCCATCTAAGTCAGCACGGTATGTTTTTATCTTGTTCACTTGATTAGACATTGATTTTATTCTTTGAATTAGATGGACTAATATTCAACTTATTTGGATGCTGTAATGCTCGTCTTAGTTCTTTTATGAGTTATAGGCATGATGATTTGAATTCTCAAGCACATGAAGATATTGAAGAGGAAATTGTCCATTTTAGAGATACCATTTATCCCACTTTAATCTTGATGAAGACATTGACGGCATCTTTTCCTTTTTCTCGGACCATTTGCCACTGCAACAATTTCAGCCACATGGTGTTAATGATGATCCTTCTCTATGGGATAATATGTAATTTGCAAAAAATAGCGTTGATGTCGGGTCATCAGACATTGGTTAGGGTACTAATATTGAAGATACTCTAGTATCTGTGAATGACTTCACCAACGAGTTACTGGAGAATATAATGAAAGACTTGTGGAAAGGGAGAATGTTTCCAGATTGTAATATGTTTAGAACTACTGTAGTAAAATTTGCAATGTAAAAAGAATTTTGAGGTAAAACATCAAACAAGTATAAAGTTACAATATAGTGTGCTAATCTAGCATGTCCATGGCGTATATATGCTTCAATGATGGATTCAGGTCCACAATTTAAAATTTGGACATATAACCAAAATCATTCATGTTCAAAACCAATTATAGGGGTGGCACACAAAGAAAAAACTGCATCCTTAATTGCAAAGTTTGTGAAAGATAGGCTTCAATTAATCAAATGTATACATCAAAGGAAATCATGCATAACTTTCAAATGGAGTTTGGGGTTTCAATAAGTTATAGGAAGGCGTATTTGGGAAAGGAGATTACAATGTAAGAAATACGAGGTTCATTCAAAGAACCCTTTCAAATCCTTCCTCGTTATTGCATGGAGTTAAAAATGACAAATCCAAAAACAATAACTAGTTTGCTGAAGCATAAAGATGATTCTTTAGAAGATTTTTTGGGCATTTAGAGTATGCATTAAGTCCTTTTGTACTTTTTTGGAGCCACTATTAGCTGTAGATAAGCCACATCTTCGGAGTAAGTATCCTAGTGTTATCTTGATGGCTGTCACATTTGATGGAAACCATAACTTTTCCTAAAGGCAGAACAAAGATATGGTTGGTCACGATTCTTTGCAAATCTTCATGTAGCTGATCGACAAAAAGGTCTTGTTCCTGCCATTGAAGAAGTAATTCTAGATGTTTACGATTGTTATTGTTGTCATCATATTGCAGAGAATGTGCCATCAAAATTTAAAGATGATGCCATTGTTGAGAGATTCTGGTTTACTGCAAAATCCTGTAGACCATTTGAATATGAGGCTCATATCAATGATATTGGGGCTGTAAATGAATAAGCTTATAACTATATTCATGGAATTGGAATGCAACATTAGGCCAATTCTTATGTGGAGGGTCGGTGGTACGACGTGTTGACTCAAAACATCGCAGAATGCTTAAACAGTAAATTACCTCAAATATCCCATGCAAGCAACCATACCTATCCCATCCCTTTCCTTTCAATGGTAGTCATCGTACTGCAAACACATCAATAGATAATAGTTAAAATCAAGTCTCCACTGCAAACACCTAAACAAATCAACATTCCTTTATCATATAGTAGTAACATTAGTCTATATTAATATACACAAAACCAAAGCACTTCCATTAAACCACAACCACATCCTCAACCAAACTATAATATCATCCACATCTAAAAATACCTATCAATAATGTAATTAAAATTCCTCTTTAAAAAAATGCACTATAGCTTAACAAACCAAAAAGAAAATATTTACGATAGAGGATAATCTCCAAAAAAAATTCCTAATGATACAAATGGATACATCGTGGAGAGTCCCAGACACTTGTTAGAGACAAGCGAGATCTGAAGCATTTGGTACTAATATTCAGCTTGGACATGTATAGACGAATAGGTTTAGTGTTAAAGTGAAGCAACAACTTTTGAAGAAGATACTACAAGAATTCTCTATTCATTATCAGCTATTAGGTAAGGGACTTTCACTACTTTCTAGAACCAGCTGGTCACAAAATCGGAAAATTCAACTATCAGGACCAAGATGAACACGAAAATCGAATTAGTACTGTCAACTTAAAGGGTGCTTGATGCACATTAACTAAATGTCAACCTTTGCATCCATTTGCAAATGTTTTTATATGTGAATGCATTTGTGCCATTTATGTGCTGAAACATTAAATACATACATAACAAAGAGAACAATAAATACATACATTAAAGTGTATTTAATTTTGTTTCCTCCTCTGATGCCCTTTATGAAATTCCTGCTACCTATTGTACAGATGGAAAACTAATTTGCACCTATAGTATATTATATCCCATTGATTGAATGCAATTTCACGTTTGAGGGCAACATGTTCTATAAATCACATCACAAATAAGCCGCAATCATAGGTATTCTCTTGTGTAGGAATATTTTTAATAGGGCACCTATCCTAACCCTGTGGCCTTTCCCATTGAAAATCAGCAAATGAATCACATAACTAAATAATCTACAAAAGAAATGAAAACATATAGTTAAGACAATTGTCACTGCTTTAGATGTATTTCATTGATTTAGTTATTAAGACTTACGAATTGTTCTTCTTTTTCCCAATGTTGCAAGTCAATAGGCATCATATTATAGGGGTTGCACTTTCTTTTCTTTGGATAGCCTATAAAAAGTGTGAAATGACTGAGGTAGCACACCCATATAACAATAACTTTTTGAAGTTTCATTTTAGCTACTATAACGCTCCAACCCAAGCTAAGCTTAGCTTGATTAGTAAGTAATTAATTGTGATTTCTAGATAATTAAAGTGATTTTATCTTAAAAAAGTCAGTTTTAGTCTTGTGGAGTTCAGTGGGTTAAGTTCAGGTCATGGATCGGTAGTTGGGTCGGTTTGACCTTACCTAGGGAGATGAAAGCCCTTTTTCGTAATTTTAGAATTCATGATTTCACGCCATACATGTATTGTATTGATACCATCACATTTGTCTTGTTGAGCTCATTAACTTTCGTACTTAATTCGAACATATTAAACATCATTTGACTTAGTTGGATTCTCATTTGACTTACATTGAAAATAAAACCAACTAGAAGGACCTTCTTATAAAACCTCAAATTATATATATATATCTATATACTCAAAGGGGCTCTAATACCCATCTCATTCGACTCTTTTTCTGTTGCAACTCCTCCCTCCTAAACTCTTTTTCCATCTTTTTTTCAGCCCCAGTTTCTCATCAAATCAAAGGGGCTAATAGTTTGTATGTATACTCGGAGACTTCCACTTGTTATCTCCATCATCTCCTTCCTTTTCTTGCAGCTGGGACCATCGACTGTTAGCCTCCATCATCTCAAATCAAATCTTAAGGTGAGACTCTTAATTTGTTTCATAATTTATGAATCAGCAGAGTCAAAGAGACTCTTATTTTATTACATGCACTTATTTCTCCATTTTTCTTACATGCATGGCATTTAGGAGTAAGAACAATAGGTTTTTGTTCTCAACTGAGCCAAGAGAAGGAGTAGTAGTGGTACTTAAACTCAAAAACAAAGGCAAGTATAAGCAAATTTTGGTTTAGTGCATATTGGTATATGATGATTCTTATAATTTTATTGACTCCTTTGCAATCAGTTTTAATGTTCTAAAATCTTAAACTCTACTGTATGACGCCTTACTGTTTCAATTTTCTCTAAACTCTACAGTGTGATAAAGGTCAGTATTCTTGATGAAGTATGAGCTAGATAACTAAATGAAATATAAATACCCTAGTAAACAAACCAGCATGGAATTTGCTTCAGACGTTGAATGCATTTCAGAAACTAAATCTAAGCCGTAAGTATGTTATAGTAAAGCTGTAAGTATGTTACGGCTAGGAATCTAGAGAGCTAAAAAGTGTAATCTTCTTCTACGGCTAAGCCATGGAATGTACTACGGCTAAGTCATGGCCACACCGTGGTTCAACCGTATGTCAAGTATTGTTAAGCCATAGACCATTTTACGGTTAAACCATAAATGTGGAGGAACAGTGGTGTAACCACGGTGAAACCGTAGTACATCTGACTACTAAGCCGTAAGCTGCTCACGGCTAAGCTGTAGGTTACTCACTATTAAACCATATGACCATTAAAATTTAGTATTAAGTAGGTACTATACGAGACCTTATAACCGTAGTTACTGGATCTTTTTACCCTATTAATCAGCCCAATGAATTAATGGAAGATAATGAAAAGTCTTGAGGGCTGAGACTTATTCATGTGATAGTGTCCATTTGTTAAGCACCTCCTCATGAGTATTGGTTTAAGGAGCTTCGATCACATTCTTTATACATGTGACACTAAAGAGAGACAACTATGTACCGAATAACTTATAACTACATCATCATGCATGGTCAAAAACAATGGATGACTAGATTAGGGTTGGTTTGTAAATTATCTTATTCCAATAAATTGAATTGCATAGCATATTGGATTACCGTTCTTGCCTTCTATTTTTCTAATAATGATTCAAATTGAAATGATCATACCATACATGTACTCTATTTGAAATGTTTCTTGATACATGTTTCATATTGACAATGACATTGAATTAAGTAGGAGCGAATTGAATGCATATTGTATAGTATTATTCTCAATGAATGAATTGGACAATTCTTTAATGTTCAATTATATGAATGAATTGAAATGGTCCGGCTCTACTCAACCTCAGCCTTATGATACTCGACGGGGTTGACTTTGGTGTAGTAACGAATGATGCCGCTGCAGTGTGTTTTTGGAGCTTCCAAACTCTATTTATAAAAAAAACTCATTCATAACTTGGCCCAATCATTGGTGTTCTTAATGTAAAGATCCCTAGAGGGAGGATATAGCAAATGTAGTAGCCAAATAGTATGTATTTCACATATTGATCCTTATAGCATGCTTATTTCAATGCACAACTTGCCTAGTGTACTGAATTGACCTCTATTGATCATTTGTCATTAACTCTTATAAACACAATGCGTATTACCTTAATTATGCTTATACTTTACTGAATAGTTTTATTCACAAGTTGTTTAATAGTGTTCAAGTCCAGAGTCCGAACCAGTCCAATACAAACCCAAGAGTCAGAGAAGGAGACCATGGTGGTTCCTTCAAGCTAACGAATGGACAGCAGAAACTTACTGATTGATTCATGTGCTGAGAGCGACTCACTAATATCTTAGGAATGCATATTTTGGGTATTTTGGGATTTTTAGCATATACATATAAGTGCATTCATCTAGACTATTATTTGCATAACTTGATCCCGTCACGTATGTCTTTGTTTCCTTATACTTCATTGTTCAGCTTCCTCTTCATAGAACGTTATCCTTCGCATAGATCATACTTGTGTATATTACATTTGGGTTTTACAGGTGATGTGTAGAATTAATATAATGACCTTATGTTCTTTAATGTTAAGACTTGGACTGTTTCATGGATATAATGATATTGTTGAACTGCTCAATGGCAAGTGAAGAAAAATTATAGGCAATATTGGTAGGCTTTTGCATATTGAATGCTTGGACAGATGTTCCATTTAGTAGCTCACACGGTAAGCAAGTGAATATCCCTTACGTAATTACATTTAGACTCAGGTCCGAATGTGAATTGCATGGAAGTACTGTGTCACTAATTGGGGTTAATCCTAATACCCGAATTCTTGGGCTCAGGTTGTAACAGCTACCCTGCATCCAAGTCACCAAAGATATGTACATCATTGTCATTACTATGATTTAGCCAGATATCCTTGAAGATGTGTGCAAAGGTTAATTGTTAATAAACATATATTCATAAATAACTAAAGGTATCAACAAAATTTACCATAGCATTTCATCATTCTAAAACATGCTTTCGTTTTGGAAAATGAAGATTCAAACAAAAGTTATGATAGCATTTGTATCCATGAAATATGCCTTAGGTGCCTTTGGCTTCAGGCAAATATCAATCCAATTTCATAAGATTCTCGTGCCCATCCATTCACGAGATAGAAGTGCCTTTAACTTCTCCGGTATGTGATTGGTGCAATACGATGATTGCTCTACCTTCCTATATACAAAAAAGATATATTATTCAATTTAAAAGATTACTAAAGATTGTATATAAGTACTCATATATGTAACATGTATAAGATTATTGAAGATTGCATACCTATCATTAAAATCATCCCAAAATTTATTTAAGTCTTTTTTTTTCTCTTTTTTAATTGGTTTTTTGAATCTTCAAGCCACTTTATGTTTGTAATAAATCCATGGGATTTAGCAAGCATTTTCTTTTTTCTAGTTGCTTTTTTCACTCGAAGGTACATTGAACGGACCTCTTCTTTTGAAGACGAGACTGCCATGACTTCATCTTTTATCTTCAAAGTTGGATTATACAAACAATTTGGACTAGAGTCATTGACTTTAATTGGGGGCTTCTTTGTTGACAGAACACAGATTTTTGGGAGGATTTCAGGGTAACTGGTTCCTTTGAGTTTGGACTATTTTGTTCTAACTTCTTCTTCAATATTGCTTTCTTCTTTGCACTTATATAGATTCCTCGGGAGATTATTTAAAAAAAAAATGAATTCCAACACCCAAATCTGCACAATTTT
This sequence comes from Sextonia rubra, assembly GCA_037013555.1. NCBI lineage: Eukaryota > Viridiplantae > Streptophyta > Magnoliopsida > Laurales > Lauraceae > Sextonia > Sextonia rubra. Next base: position 77,627,645 of record JASUAD010000001.1, read on the forward strand.
CCTCAACAGCCTTAATGATATTTGCTAGCTTTTCCCGTTCTACATGTACTAGTGTTTCTGCGTACTTTTCATCCTCTTTCCTTTTCATTCCCACCTAAAAGATCATTCAACAACAAAAAACTTTCAAAATAAAATAAGTGTGCATTATACAAAAGTATAAAACATTGTAACAATTCGTATATACAATCATACTTAAATATTGCTTACTGGCCTCTTTGGGATGAGTTGATCTTCTTCTTTTATAGTTGTATTTTTTTGGGTAAGTTTCTTTTCAACATTGTCTCTCTCCTTTTGCTAATAATCATGCTCCATTAAATTTGTTCAAGTGATAATGAAAATGATGATATAATTTAAAGTTAAAAATGAATGCAATGCAACTAACAGGCCTCTTATCATCAATATCGCCTTCTTTTTTTAATGGTGGGGAGATATGCAACCTTGTTACTATTGAATACTATTCCATATAACATTCATGTATTGGTGAATTATCACTTTTTCATCCAACAACATCTTCTATCTCCCATCCCAAAGTGCCAAACCACAGGCATAATCCTAAGATGCTTTCCGTATTTTATCTAACTTTTCAAATGGCACATGAAAAGGAACGGGGAGTAAGTGCCTCAAACTGAATTGCTTTATTAGTCATTCGGAATTATGGTGTTTAATAATTCAATAGAATATTAGGGCTGTACTGACGTGAACAACTCCCTATCTTATTCTGGAACAACCTCATTAAGTGAATTTTCCATTTCGGCATATGGTGTCTAAATGAACTACAACATATATAGTTTTTGAATTAAAAGTATGTGGACAAGTATTACTAAAATAAAACTTCAATTTAAAATGTCCTAACTTATTTCTTCTATTTTCGTATTATCAATCTGCTCCCGACGTTCCTTTCTATTCAATGGAGGCTCATGTTTTTGTAAACATTTCTCCCATGTCATACATAAAGGGAATTGAAAGTCTAATGCCAGGTCAATGACAGAACCACTTGGCCAAGTATAAGCTATTCTTGAGCATACCCACATTACAAATAAATATTAATTGAATGCCAAGTCAATTGGAAGAGAGTGCTAATTCAAAGGAAGAATCCCATGAAATAATTTTTTTACTTATAGTAACTATAGTGGACCAGTCAATGTATCCGATGACTACATCACATTTTTCTTTTTCATTTTTTCCCCTTTCAACATCATTATTTTCTTCAATACATTTTGAAAGCATGGTTGCCTTGCCAAGCATTCTATACAAGTTGACCAAACATGTAGGGCCCCATGCATACTTCTCAAACTTTTCAAATAATTGGAAAAACTAAGCATGAGTAGATGTATCAAAGGAGTTGCTTACAATCTATCCTCCCACCAAGCAAAACAAAAATACTCTTATTTTACACTTCACTATCTCTTCATTTTCCTTCTTCTTCTTCTTGCCACATTTGAAATTCTTATGCATCCAAAAAAATTTAATCTATGTGCTAATGTTATCAACTTGCTGCACCAGCTCCATATCAAGAAGATCTAAGCATATTTTTGCAATTTGTTTGATACTATATATTGTTTTTCAGTCAAAGCTAGTCCATCTATGGGTAGCCTGTAAATATATGCCACATCTTGTAATGTCAACGTGACCTCCCCACATGGAAGATGGAAGGTGTTTGTTTCCGGCCTCCATCTTTTAACAAAAGTTTTAATTAATGCATGATCAATTGTTATTGAGCCAAATTTTGACAATTGCTCTAACCCACACGCACATATATATGCCTCTTGCCGGTGTGTTAGATGCCAGTTACTTCGGTCATTTTGTGTTCCAATTATTTTAATGATATTCTCTAGTTCCTATATATTTCAAATAACATACAAATTAGTATTAAAAAGGGATGTAAATATAGCATGAGTAACATGAATGTCAATTTAAGGAATTCGGATTTATTATTTATTGGATATTCCTCTCCATTCCAAATAGTACTAGAGATGTGATTATTTTGGTCCTTTAATATTTTCTCCTTCAGAAGTGGCCAATCAAGGTCCATCTACACATAATCAAAATGGTGGACATATAACACAATAATCCAAGCAAAGCAAGAATATCTCAATACATAAAATAAATACATTCATGGAACCAAATAGATCAAAATTTGAATTGAAAATAAGACAAGAATATGGTAAGCAGAGATGATGTTCAGTGTCCCCATCATTTTCCTGCAAGTATAATATCTGCTCTGATATTATACATATATTGCTTACGTTTATTGCATTATGTTTTATTTGTTATGAATATAACATAGAGTAGTTGTTATTAGTTGTTGATCTTGGATGAAACTTTTTCTTAACCATACAGTGCAATGTGTACTTTCACATGTGACTATGTGAGAATTGAATATTCTCTCACCAATAATTATTAGATTATTAAAAGATGAATGCATATGAGTTGTAGTTTGGCAAGGACTAGATATAAATATGTTAGTTGCAACTAAAGGACAACCTAACATTTTGTTCTTTAATCACAGGTGTCGTTGGATTTTCTATTGAAAAGTGACATGTTTCATTTATCTCCACTAGTATTCTATTTAAAACATTCTTGTCTCATATGGAACAGTGGAGAGCTGGTGACTAATACTAGTTTCATAGGAAAAGTCTAGAAAATCATCATAAACGCAATTGTGTGGTAAATTGAAGCATAATTTTTATTGTGAATGACCACTTTGGAAGCACTTTTATTCTAACCATGACTTATTGATATGACTTCATGTATATTTTTGTAGGATCACCTAACAATCAGATTTCTTTCTTTTTATTGAACATTCTTATATCATTTTGGTTAAGACTTTGGTTATAACTTGCGGCAGAGGACAATCAGATCAAACCTATAATCAAAGAAAGAACGAGATTTTTATACCTATTCCACCATCAGCAACAAACAAAAGCTACAAGGTTAGGTAATTAAGTTGCTGCTAATTCTACAATGTATAAAACCCAACACAAACCAACAACATAAGCAAATATAAAATCAAGCCAAAAAAAAAAAAAAAAACTTCCCTAGCCCTGCGATAGGAGTCTTCCTTTTCACAACTTCCATTCTCTCCGGTATTGATTTGTGCCATTTGCCCAAAACATTCAAAGTACATTACTTATGTGTACAAAAATAGTGTGCCACCTCTGCCCACCTTTCAAACATACTAGCATCAAAGCCCATGTGATGCATGGTTAAGTGTCATATAACCTTAATAGTTAATTAGAACTAATGAATAAATAATTATCAATTTCATAGAAAAAACCACGTAAAATCAATCAAGTTTTTTAATGAAAAATAGTATTCAATAGATTGCCCGAGAAAATTAGTTTACTTGGAATAAAATATTCTAAACATAAAGCATGTATGACTCGTGTACTTTAGGAATGATCTATTGGCAGTTGGTCTAATATGATTGGAGTATATTTGAAAGATGGGGACTTTGATGGACTTATATAATGTATATCCAAAGAAATATCTCGGATAGGAAAAGCGAAATCATTTCATTGAAGCATGTCTAATTCATTAATGTATATATGATGAAATGTAATTTGTGTCCTATGCTCTATTCATAGCTCGTTTTGGATAAGATTTCTTGATAGAAGAAGAGACATAACACCAAAGCTTTGATGTTCATCATTTCCTTTTTAAGGTAATTTTTTACTGCTTAATTATGAGCCACAATTCAAGCCCAAGATTTTCCAAAAGCACCAGGATTTCATCAATACTCACATGTCTTTCATGATAAGAACTACAATTCCATCAATACAGCCAAGTGAATTTACAGAAAACTACACAATTCTCTCTCTCTCTCTCTCTCTCTCTCTCTCTCTCTCTCTTTGTTTGTATATATAGCTTGTGAGAAGATGCATTGTAATTTGAAAGTAGGGGTCGTTTTCAAATGGTGATAACCACATATCATATTGCAAGAAATTAAGAGCCCAACCCAGTCACAATAAGAACTTTGAGTACTTGTATCAATGCGGCAATGAAAATATCTTTCAACCCATCTTAAAATTTCCTTGCAACTTTTTAAATACTCATCTCCATCATATCTTCTAGAATCTAAGCACCTAGGCTCTACCCCTATTCACAAAAAGGAACCTGAAGAACAAAAATTTCTGGTTGCAGGAGAAGAACAAGTCATATAAACATTCTCATTAAGTGAACTCTAAAAGGTTTTCATCCATTGTTCTCATTAAGTGAACTCTATAAATTCTTCATCCATAGTCTCTATATTTATGTCTTTTACATCATATTTGTTTCTTCCATAAAAAGTAGATCTTCCACCACAAACAAATCTATATCAATGTTTGGAAGAAAAGATCACATGTAAAGTATCAAGCTGGACCATGCTTTTTACTTCTCCTCTTCCTCCCCCTTCACCCCGCCTCCCTCTACCTTCCCCTCTCTCTTATGTGAAAGAGGGGCGGCTTTGGGGGAAGAGGAAACGACTACGCCTCATCATTACTTGATGAAACGAAGGTTCCTTTTCATCATGGAATGGATGGAGATGCAATGAGGATGAGAGTCCCGTTCAATTTGCTAAGGTGGCTTAAGGAAAAGCCAAACTTTGTCTTAATTTTTACAACTGTTTTTCAACCTTCAAAAGAAAGAATGGGTATAATTTAGATTCTCATGGTCATCACATTCAAACCAAACATCCCAAATGCACACAAACATTTCTATCTAAAACCCCCACCCGCAACATCTAATGATCTTATATATTCTCTATAAATGGCTACTAATCTTTGCAACCCTATTGTTGGATTTCTTTCTCTTGTTCATCATTGAAATGGAATTATTCACATTACAGCACAACAGGAAATCCAAAAACTAAACACCCATGCACCAATTACTCTATCATTGTGCAATGAAAATTACCATATGGTTGTCCAATGAAAGAAAAGGTTAAGGCTGTGAGGAAATCCAAGCATATGAAGAGAGAGAGAGGAAGAGAGGAGGGGGGGGGGATGATAAAGGAATTAGAATGAAGACCTGAGGATTCTTGAAAGGGTCGTCGAGTAGAGGATGGCTTTCTCTCTATTTCTTTCTTTCCAATCGACGAACAAATGATGCCTTGTAGAAATTGATTATGAGCAGAGATTGGAAGATGAGCAAAACTTGGAAAACTTAAAAACCAGAAGGTGAGCATAAACTGACAATGAGGAGTGCTCATTCTTTCTTTCTTTATTTCTTTTCCATAGAGCCCTCACCGTTTTTCTTCCTTTTCTTTCCTTGTTTTTTTCCAAATCATTAGAAGGAGGGTTTTGTTGACATCAACATAAATGGGGTACTTTGGGAAAGAAAATATAAAATTTGGACTGGAGGTCCTCCATTGATAATACAAGAAATTGGTGATCTCAACTGTGGTAACCCTAATTAGTGAGATTTGTTTTGGTAAATCCCACTATTATAAAAGTTTAATAAAAAAAAAAACTATGCATTTGGTAGTTGTCACGCCCCGAACCCAAGAATTGGGGATTTATAGTGAATCTCAAGGCGCAGCACACATAACCCGTGATAATTCATGCCATATCAAGACACGTACGAACTGCCACAAGGGTGATTCCACAGGTACGTGTGAGGAAGATCCATAAATACGTATCAATCTTTTTAATAATTAAACGGAAACCTAGAGAATTATCCTATACATATCATAAACTCTAATAAAACATTCACCAATTCATTAATATAACTAAGGTCTATTAATTTACCATCCACATGCACATGGTACTAAGGTTCCATAATCATATATAAAAATGCAAGATGACATAATCTACTACAAGCCAAACCATGGCTATACATTAACAACCCCAAAAAGAACCATGTTACGCGTTGTGTAGGATGACTAATAAAAGGCATCATTCTCGTTCCACTTGTTTATATCCCGAGGTACCACTGTAGTTTCCTTCGGGGGCGCATTGACTACCATACCGACACTGGGTTCTGTGCCTGCAACACCAAGGGTAGCACTGTTAACATGATAGTCAAGTAAATATAAGGGTACATAAGCCTATCATGATGTAACATTTGAAATTAAAAACAACATAATGATTAAAAGAGAGCAACAACGGAAGCTAGGCATGTTGTGCATGTGAATAAGTACAAATGAATAATCATAGATAGAAAGACAACATCACACTAATTAGCATCCATGTGGCTATCTTCTCTCTAATAAGAGAGCGTATCGTACAGTGGAAAGTCACTAGTGGTCAGGCTAAGACCATCTAGCCACCCTCAGAGCGTCGACCAACTCTTCATATAATTCCTAGAGTAGGTAACATATTGAATACTCTTATTCGGTCCCGTCGAACTTCTTATAGGTACAAGCTAAGTGGTGCCAACTCAATGTATCAAGACTGATCTGAATTCATACTTTCATACTTATACGTAGCGATCGACTCATACTTATACAAAAACGTATATCAGTCTTAAAATCGTAACCAATCATAAAATCAGGATTAAACGGAATAATTGATAGTCAACAATGCATACTTAAATGAGCTATCAGAGTTCGAACCCTCTCAACCTTAGCTACACCTGTCTTGGCTCACAGGCTCACGCTCAATAGAAGCTCCGTCTCCGATTTTGCCTCAAGGTTCACCAAAAGGAATGGGTACATGATTAAATCATGTTGATGGCAAGGTTTACTTAAACAATATGAATGCATTTACATTGAGAGGTTAACAAGGAAATTTATTAGCCAATCCTATGCTAAGACATTCCATATTTCCTTAGTCATTCAATACGGCATATTCATAAAACGTCAGTTGCCAATGTGTTACTAAAATCTTAGTATTACAATGTATAAGCGATGGACACCACTTCTTATGCCAACACTCATGATGTGACGTCAGGAAACAACTAGAAATTAAGAAGGAATGAGTGACAGCTCAACACTCTTCCTTCTTAGTATATAATTACCATTGGACTAATCTGTTTGAAGTAAATGTACCACTTCTAAGGCAATAATGGGTCTTTGATTATGTTTAAGATCATAAGGTAAGATTGGTTTAAAACCCATCCCTAAGGTCAAAAAAATAAAGCTAAGATAACTTTCAATTAATCCCCATTTTAAACAAACAAAATAAGGTTTTACTAAAACTGGGGGTACATTGCTCCCCCATGACTCTCATATAAGGTCCCCCCCTTATGCCACGTGATGGACTATGGAAGGCCTATGGTCAATCATTGAACCAATCTTAAATAAAATTTCTAACACAAAACTTTTTGGTTACCCGACCGATCGGATATGTGTTCGGCCGAACACCTTCCAGAATAGAAATCCGACTAATCGAACCCCAGGGCCGACCGGTCGACCATGAAGCATTTTGCTATGGGTAGAATCAGTTTCAAATTAATTTTTCTTTACTCATTCTACCTCCCCTGCATTCAAACACCAAAGAGACCCTTCATGCTACATTTTTGGGTCTCCCTACCATCCATTTTTATCATTCATTTGAAAACAAAAACACAATCATTAACACTTAGACCAATCTTACATCCTTAATTAAAGATTAAAATAGCTATAAATTGGTACTTATAAAGAGCTCATTAAGAATCAATAAATTAACTATGCATGTAGAGAATATCCACCCTTATACTTGCCTTAAGTTCAATGCTTCACCCAAATTAAGTTGTCCTTTGGTTTGATGGTAAAGAAAGCTTCACTAGAGGATGATCTAAAAACATGTATTGAGAGAAATGAGCATGTGATGCATGCATTCTAAAAGATTGAATCTCCTTGACCCTATTGAACCTAAGAAATGAAGTGGTGATGGGATTTTCTTACCTCAAGACTTCTACAAGTACAAGGAAGAAGATGAGGCCTTAAATTCCAAAGAGAAGAACAAAGAAAAGTGAAGAGGTTGAAAATGAAGCTAGAACTTTTGCATGTAAAGCTCCTAATGCTCAAAATAGAGATAAGGTAAGGGAGAGGGCATGGGAGAAGGGAGAAGACTTCTTGCTCCAGCAAAAAGGGAGAAGATGAGGAGGAACGAAGGTGGGTTCTCTTATTTTAAATTGTGTTTCTTGAATTTGCAAACAGGCCCCCCAGTTTTCTGGATTTTCCAATTTGAGTCAATTAGACTAAACTGGGCCAAGATGGACCCAAATTGATTTGGGCCAAACATGAAAGATGACCCACAAGATGAAACATACTCAATGCAATTAATATAATGCCTTAATGATGCAAAACCATGTCATTCTAAAATACGAAAAGGTCCTTGACTACCTAAGTAAGGTTCGAACCCAACCCAACTACCTGTCCATGACCCAAACCCATGGAAATTTGAGTTGATTAGCCTAATATATATTAATTAAAGTAAAATAAAACTAATTATTGTAAATTATGATTAACTCGAATTTGGACCTTATAGTAGGACCTCTCGTTTTGAAGTGTTTAGGTCACCCATTGCTTTATTCAATTTTAATATTAGAGTTTCTTTACAAAATAGTACCAAAATTGATAAATATAACAAGAAAGCACATTAGAATAGCAGTAGAGAAAATAAAAAAATCAGTGAAAATGGAAAATGTTTTTTCATTCATTATTTAAATTTTTTATTCCTTTTTTAGAATCTTTATTTACTAGATTATTTAAAAGAAGCATTTAAGGTTGAGGCACCATACTATTGACTAGCAAAATAGCCAACTTGGAAAGCACCACAACTCTCTTGCACAAGTAATGATGTCATTAAGTGGGTCCTCCTAAACCAATGGAAACAACTACAGTCAATCCTCTCCTAGCTCATTTAGTGAGACATGTCCCTTCCATAAAAACAATAGGAGAAAAATCACACAGTTGAATTGAGGAACATCAATGGGTGGGTACTTACATTTTAAAAAATAAATAGCAATTGAGGCACTTTCATATCTATTTATCCTTTTGAATTGTAACCCATTAAGATTTGATATTGATCGATCCATCATCCATTGTTGGATTGAATTATAAAGTGGGGTCTTTTTTTGCACACGTTTACATATATAAATGATTTACTCGCAGATTATTAATGCACCACCGTATTTGTTACACTGATTTACACATGTGATGTCTGAATGAGGTGTAAAAATAAGTTGTAATCAGGCCATTCAAACCACTTCTTAAAAAACGTGCTGATCCACAGACACGTTATTTTTTCTTTTGTGGGCCCCATCAAAGATCTTTATTTTTCATTCTTGTGGGATCCATATTTGTAATCCAAATCGTTCCATTTATTTATTTGACTAATAAGTCTCATGATATTGAAGATCCATATTTTAAATCTTCATAGATTTTGAGTAACTTGTGAAAAGTCCAACCTTTATATCTAATTTGTTGCACTTATATTTGCCCCCAATTCATGATCTAAACTTCAAATTGTTAAATATTCTTACATTAATGGTAGATATCATGACATTTAGTTGTATATCTTAGATCTTCAAGGTTTTGTAGAATTTGAAAAAAAAAAAACAAAAAACAAAAAACCAAAACACATCTAAAACCATTGGATCTACTCATTTACCCATAAAAAAATGGTGTTTTAACCAACATGATAATATGTTTTACATGTGTAAGATTTTTATATGCAGCATATACACATATAAATCTCATTTTCATGTCACATATAAAAAGGCAAATGACCCTTCAAATAAAGGGTAATGATGGTTGCAATAAGTTGATATTGGACATACCCTAATCTACTGTACAATCTTCTTATTCATCTTATCCTTGTGATTGACATCTAGACCATCAACATGGGACATTCACAGCCATCAGATTTAAAACTTTGAAGTTGATAATCAGGTAAATAGGGGCTACATAGTTGTAACGACCCGAGTAGTCCACTGGCTCAACAACTTGGTAAGCCTGTCACATGGCCCAAAATGCTTAAGCCCAAGTTATTAGTAGTAACATACTTAGTTTATTATATATCAAACTCATATTCCATTCTTAAGCAATGCTGGATGGGGTGTTACAATCTACCTCCCTTAAGGGGAATCCGCAAGGGACACGGGTGTGGAATGCCTGGTAAAGTTAGATAGATCCACACAAGGATGTGTCACCTTAAGGGGGGTAGATTGTAACACCCCATCCCACATTGCTTATGGATGAAATATGAGTCTAGTAAATAATGAACTATATAAGTTATTACTAATAACTTGGGCTTAAATATTTTGGGCCACGTGCTAGGCTTACCAAGTTATTAGGCCAATGGGCTACTCGGGTCGTTACAATAGTCCACAAGGATTGTCTTTAATTGATGCTAAGAATTGAGTTTGTTTACATATAATTGAGTACATTTGAATTCATTGTTAAATACGATCCAACAAAATATTATTAAAGACGTGGTGGGTGAAAGATCTAAGGTGGAGACCTAGATGAGACTCATAAAATTTAAATTACTAAGTACTAGATAGTGGTTAGGTATTCAAATCTATTTTCCCTTCATTCATTGTTTTCCATTTAAGAGTAGACTAGTTTCAATCTAAAGAGTGTCCTCAATAATCTTCTTCAATTAAATGATAACGACTCAGTTTGTTGTGAGAAATTGAATGCATTAGAGTTCATCCTTAAATAGCTTCAACAATGATTATTAAAGAGGCTATGCATGAAGACTATAAGGTGGAGACCTAGATCAATGTGACTCATAAATCTCAAATTACTAGATTTATGGCTAGGTATTCATCTCCATTTTCCAAAACTAATTCATTTTTCATTAGTAATAAAAAAATTATGTGGGTCCTTTCATGATTATCAATATTTGATGAGCCCTATTATAGTTACATAAGTTCCTTGTTGATTAGTAATGTTGGATAGGTCCTACAAATATGTCACAACCCGAGCCCAGGAGATCGGAGGGTTAGCGCAAACCCTAACCAATGACACACGCACTCCCGTGCATATGTACTTAGACCCGGTCTAGATGCACACGCACAAGGGAAACACACGTGCAAACATGTATGCGGAAGCTGCAAATATCAACATGTGACATGAGACACACAAGAAACAAAAGAAATGATATCTAAAGGCTGGCATAAATATCAGAACATACAAGTTGGATCCAATCACAATGTATCGAACATGAGTACAATCAATGACATGAAAAGAAAATGATATGCATGCATGCAAAGAACAGTCGCGCTCTGGTGGAGTGGTAACACACACTCCACGAACCTAAAGAGACAGCTGGAGTCTCCCCTGCAAACTGACGACCGACAAGAACACGGTCGAGCGTACTTGAGTTTGCAACACCAAGGACAACTCATAAATACAATAATTCAGCAAAGGATAAGCAGCAACAAGTTAACACGTGTGGTCTCTAATAGAATAAAAGACATAAATAATCATAACATGTCAATGTAGTAGTCTAGGCAGTTGTGCATTCAAATTAACATATGCTCTGTAAATCAATGTGTAAGTAACATAACATGTACATACTAGTTGGCAGCTATGGAGGCCATATGCTCCCAAAGTAGGGATCTTGTCCGTGATGAGAACACCATGGGCCAGATGAGTCTCGGTTTCCTGGGGTCCAGATTCCCCAAGACGTTTCCTTACTGCAGCAAGGCCATGAAAACTATACCAAAGTCACCCCGTCGGGATCCTAAGGCTGAGGCTCAGTAGTGCCGGACCATATCGAGTCAATCAATATAAGAACATGCATATCATAACGTGCATATCATTACGTGCATAGCTTAACATGTATATCTTATCATAATGTAACGTGCATGTCTTATTAAGCATATACCAACAGATGCAAGAGGTCATACGAGTTCCATAAATCAACAACCACATCAACCTTAGCAGATCAACAATATAATGGAGACCAACAAAGTAGAAAGCATTAGATTAACCAATCATGGGTATCATATAGTAATATCGAACATGCAAGATAGCTGTTCCACCCGGGATTGACCATGGACAGAGCCAGGATATATCCAATCGTTTGCCCCAACGCAGAACGCGTATAAGAGGGCAAGAACCGAAGTCAATAAGCCATGCAATCATGTTTTCTTGTAAGGATCATGAGCTTTTACTAGCTAATCTTATTCTAGTTATCCAGTATTTCTAACCGTGCATGATAATGTAGTTTTAAGTTGTCCGATGCACCATTGTCTAGTGTTGTAGTGTATCTGGAATGTGCACCGAAGTCCCTTAAACCAACACCCATGGGGAGGTGCTAAACAACCGGATAACGTGCATGAATGATTCGCGGCCCTCGAGATCATTCACGTCATACATTCATACCATCGGGCAAGTCTACGTGATCTACGTTCTATCATGAAGGCCATATCGGTCTCGTCCTTACGCCTATCCTTGTTATTCATTTGTCAAGGGTGATACTGCGTAGCCATAGGTGAACATACGTCTTAGCCATAGGCATCTGACAGCGTAGCCGTAATATGCATTGCGGCTCCACTGCGGTTCCCTTCACTGTTCATCTGCAATAACAGTTCACCCGTATTTTGTTCTACGGCTTAGCCGTGGACTGTTCTACGGCTTAGCCGTGGCTGGGCCGTAGAAGGTCTGTCACTTGCTTGCTTTCAGTGAATCCAGAAAAAGGCACCCTGTGATGATCTACGGCTAGGTCACAGCTGAGATACGGCTTAGCCGTAAGACAATATACGGCTTAGCCGTGTCCTGGCCGTAGAAGAAAACTGGGTTTTTCCCTCTCTGGACTTTAAGCCGAAGGTGAGTTACTGCTTAGCTGTAATACACACGAAGCATATTTTGAACTGATTACAGAATCATCGAAACACATACAAACAGGCTAAATCACATGTAATAGAGGGAATGAACACAAGATGGGCTGTAAATGTCATTCATAAGCAAGAATACATGACTTAATCTAAATCAAACACATACCCACATGGTTTCGCCACGTTATGCTTGTGCTTGCCTTCAAATGAGTTCAAACACGATCTTGTTGTCCTTGGGCTCACTTCTCACATGGACATGCTCCTAATACCCATGCATGCAAAAGAAGAGGAAACGAGAAGCGTGAGGATCAGTACCAAGTGATAAGGAAGACAAGAAGAAGAAGGAAGAGAAGAAACACTGCAAGAACCTCCAACTTACCTCGAAACACATGAGTAATACTCAACGTGGACATGCACCGATGCTCTCCCTAACTTGTTCGATAGAAAGCAAGGAGGAACGAGAAGAAGAAGAAGACTCGAGAGAGAGAGAGAGAGAGAGAGACAGAACTGTGGCAGAGAAGAAGAAAAAGGTTGGTGGCATATATATTCATAGATAAGGATAAAACAAATTACCAAAAAGTCCAATTGTTCCAATTAAGTCCAGTTCGATCAATTGCGGGTCTAACGGAAACAAGTAACATATTTGGCAAACGATGTAGTTACGAGAATCAACGAGCATAATAAAAGACACGCGTTAATACCAAGATGATGCATGAATGACGACATCGAACAAAAGCAAATATTACTAAAAAGGGCTTATGTCTACCTAAATCAGGTCAAACTCAACCCAACTACCTATCCAGAACCTGAAACCAAACAAAAACAAGAACAAAACACAATTAGCAACCAAATCATCAGGAATTAGCAGCTAATCCGGATCAACTTGGGTCGGAGTGTTACAAAATATCACATCATGTTGGTTGTATAGTGACTACTAAAATTAGGTGGGTTTCATATTTGTTAACAGCATTATACTACATGATCATAATTACTAATTTATAATCTTTAAATGAGTCATGTTGTGAAATTGAACACTAGACGGCTCCCTTAGTGATTCGTACAATTAGGTTGCTCATATGACTACAAACATCAAATAGATCCTACAATGACTTTATTGTTAGATTGGTCTCTCAATGATGTCCAACATTAGATATGGCTCATCATGATAATCACCATTAGATAAGAAACACTGGTTACCACCAACATTTGGTATGCAATTATAATTGAAAAGTATTAAACTGTCTTATGTTATAAGATGTATTATCATAGGTGGATGCCCACAGTGGGGCCTACATTAGATAAGGAAAGAAATTAGGGTTAGAGTCCTTTCATATTAAGTTGCATGGGGAGGAAGAAATCTTATTTTATAAATAAGATCTTCCTCCCCCCCCCCTTCCCCTCCTTTTATGATGTACATCTCTCATTCAATAAGATCTCTCTCTTCCCTCTCTCCTTTAAAACGTTCTTAGTATGAGCAAGAAAAAAAAAACCCAGTCCTCTCCATTCCCTCCCTCGGTCCTCATACGAAAAAAAAGGGACCGTAGCCCTTTCTGAATTTTTTTCCCCAGACTTAGCTCCTATGCAGCATAAGCTCTCCCTCCTTTTTGCACTTCGATCAACGTGCAAAGACCCTCCCTCCTTTGTTGCACTACGATCAATTTGCAAAACTCTCCCTCTTTTTGTTTCTCGTGCGAAGCAAAAGCCTTTTCTTCCCATTAGTTAACGTTGCACTTTGATAACGTTACACATGAAAGCCTTCTGCACATTAGTCAACATGAAAGCTAGTCTGCCTTGTCCTGCGTGAGAAAAAGGTGGGAGAAAAAAGACAAAAGTCGCTAACATCAATAGTAATGCAGACAAAGGTGCAGATCGACCATTCAACTTCAAACCATGATATCGTGGCCATCCATTGTCTGATCAATGATCTGTTTGAACCTATGGAAAGCTCATAAGCAAATCTACCCACTGGAAGCTAACAGCGCCCAATCAATGATAAAAATAATTTTTTTTATTTTTCAATCTTTCTTAGTTTAACGAACATATCTATAGACTTTGACCATTATCTCTTTTTAGATTTAGAGATGAATGGATTATTTTATTTTTTATTTTTTTTTAAAGGGGAGATCAAGATAGAATGGATCATAAATAAGAATCTGAACTTCTATATTAATACGAATATGCAGTTCCGTACAAACCAAAAGTTCTTTTCTAATCCGGACAAAGAAATCTGTGGGCTATTCATATCTTAAACCAGAAGTTTTCGGATCTACAATATGAACTCGGAGATTATTATTCCTAATCAAACCTGAAGTTTGATATTTAGTTCCAGAAAAAAAACCAATCAATACTAGGCTATAATATTAGGTTCAAAGCCTTGATAGAATCTAAAGTTCTAATTCGTGAACCTAAAGTTCTAAATCAAAGTAGAAACCTTGCCAAACCCGTTGTTTTAGATTATTAAAGTTGATAACCTAATGTTTTTCAATTTTAAATTGGTTAACTTGATTCGACATGACTCACCCCTTGATTTGTTCCGAATGCTTTATAGTTTCATTGTTTATCTTTTATCTTTCTTTGCATATCAATAATCATGTATATTTTTTACAGCTCTTGCATAATGTTGAATTTAGCCAAACTTGAATTCAAAGGTCTTAACATTACTGGGGACAACTACTTATCTTGGTACTTTGATGGAAAAATACACTTGCAATCCAAGAAATGAGCAATAATAGTAGAGGGTAATAAGGAGTCTTCGGAAAACAAGGCATTAGCACTTATCTTCTTGCATCATCATATACATGATGACCTCAAGAACGAATACCTCACTGAAAAGGACCCAGTAAGTCTTTGGAAATCCCTGAAAGATAGATATGATCACCGAAATATGGTCATATTACAAGCAGCTCAGAATGAATGGCTAAACTTAAGATTTTAGGACTACAAATCAGTACCTGAGTACAACTCTACTACTTTCAGCATTGTTTTTTAGTTAAGATTGTGTGGGGAAAAGATTATAGAAGAGCAGATGTTGGAGAGAATGCTATCCACTTTTCAAGCATCGAATGTAATCATGCAATAATAGTATTGTAAATGCGTTTCTCTAAATACTCAAAACTAATTTCTTATCTCCTTGTTGCTGAGCAAAAGAGCAAAGTTTTGATAAAGAATCACAACTTCAGACCAATTGGATCTATGGCAATGCTTAAAGCAAATGCCAATTTCAATTTCAACAAAGGTAAAAAAAAAGGGGGCGTAGGAGAAACAACTCCTCTAAAAGAGGTGGAAAAAACAACTCCTTCAGACGAGGAGGATTTCAAAGGTCCCCACCCCCCCTCCCCACAAACAAAATAAAATAAAATAAAATAAAAAAACTCAAAAACCACCAAAAGTGGTCTAATCTTTAGAAAAAACAAAATTAGAATCAACATCAGAATCTGTCAAATAAATCTACCCACCATTCTGATGACCCTTGCTACAAATGTAAAAAGAATGGGCATTGGTCACGTAATTGTCGTGCACCAAAAAAAAGTGGTGGAACAATATAAAGCATATAAGGCCTTTGTTCATTTTGTAGAGTCAAATGATCTGGAAGATTAAGATTGGGATACAGTCCTACAAAATGATGATTACCACAAACTTAAAGATTAGAGATTTTTTTGAAGACGAGAATAGCCAACCTCTGAACAATGAAGCATTTCATAACAAGATTGGGACTCCTCCTGGCATAGTCTAAAAGGCCAAATAAATTTATTATTATTATTATTATTTTTGCAGAATCTCTATTTAGAATGATGTTTTCAGAAATTTAGTTTTCATGGATATTTATGATAGATATTTATTATTTTCTATTTATTAATTTGATGTAAATTTTATGGATGTTTTTTTATTTTATATCATGTGATTGCATAGTTACATTATTTTATTATCTTTCTGTAAAGGTATGGATTACAGAACTGGGGATATTCATTGTCTTGTAGATAGTGCTACAACACACACCATTCCGTAAAACAAGAAGTTTTTCTTAAAATTGGTATTCAATCCACGAAAGGTATCCAACATAGGTGAACTAGTGCAAATAATTAAAGGATCCAGAAGAAGCCACGTGGCATTACCTAATGGTACTTATTTATTTATTAAAGATGCATTATTCTTCAGCAGTTCCTAAAGAAACTTGCTCAATTTCAAAGACATCAAAATAAATGGATACCAAATTGAGACTGTTAATCAAGGTAATAAGGAAATGTTATTTTTCGTTACTAGTATTGGAAGCCAGAAGCAAATACTAGAAATATTAAGTGCACTCTCTTCAAGGTTATATTTTACGACAATATTTATCATCGAATCATATTTGATTATGAGCAAAACAATACCGTTAAACTCAAAGCTTAGTAATCATTAGACTTTATTGCTTTAGTATAATAGGTTGGGATACCCTAGGGTTGCCATATTAAAGAAAATCATTGATAACTCTGTTGTTTACTCCTTAGAAAACCACAGATTGACCATACCTAATGGGTATCTATTTATCCCATGTTCATAGAAAAAATTAATCACTCGACCTTCCGTTGTTAAGATTGCATTAAAATCCCCATCTTTTCTGCAAAGGATACAAGGAGACATCTGTGACCTATAAATCCACTTAGTGGACCTTTTAGGTATTATATGATTTTGATTGATGCTTCCACCCATTGGTCGGATGTTTACCTATTTTTAATTAGGAATATAGCCTTTGTCCACCTATTAACCCAAATCATTAAACTTAGGGCCCACTTCCCTGATTATCCCATTAAGTCTATGTGACAATGCAGGCAAATTTACATCATAGGCCTTCGCTGACTACTCTTAATCTCTCACCATTGTTGTCGAACATCCTGTCCCTCATGTCCACACCGAAAATCGCTTAGCTGAATCTCTGATTAAGCGCGTTCAACTTATTTCTAGAACTATACTGATGCAGTCCAAATTATCAATTAGTGTGTAAGATCCCGGCCTAAATTAATAAATTTAATTCAATTAAAAATAATTTACGAAATAAATAATGATATTAATCGAATTGGGGGAAATCAACTCACAGTGAACAATTAGGGCAGAATTGGGGCACATACGTGATTAGGACTTGATTTGGGAATTTTAGATGCATGTTGGTAATTTTAGAAAATATAATGGGTATTTTCATAATTTTAAAAATATAGCAAAAATTGGGCTCACTGGATAGAAAATAATTAATTATGAAACTTTCTCTTAAAGCCCGAACTCACCTAGATTAATCTAGTGCCTAGTTGAAAGAGATTTAGATAAACCCACTATTAGTGGTGTGGGGGACCACATACTTGTCTCATCTTCAAAGAAGAGTAGGACTTACCTTCGGAGGAGTCTGGTTGGGGTACAACAAGGCAAAGGCTAGAGAGACATTCTAGAACTCTATGTGAAAAGGAGAATCCCACCATACCTCTACTTCCTACTTCTACTCCAAGTACCTATATTAAATTCTATATAAAGGTTTATGAATAGAGCCCTCTCCCACATACAATCTCTCCAACTCTCTCTCTCTCTCTCCCTAGTTTCTCTCTCCTTCAACTAGAAGGTCCCAACTTGAGGCCTAAGGATTTGAAAGGAAGCCATAGAAGAATTACCTTGAGGTTCTCTACGGGTTTAGAATTTCGGCAATTAAGGCAAGTGCACAAACCCATGTTTATTTTCCTGCCTGATCTTCATTCTTCTAATGAGATTTATAAAAATTTTTGTTGAAAACCCAATTTCAGATTTGTAAAATTCTTAATTTTATTTGAATCTATGTATTTCCATATAGACTGCTATGTAGAATTACGAGTTTGATTTATTTGATATTTTCACAACAGCTGGTATATATAACGTTAATACATGTTTATTAAACTAATTGAATGTTGAGACCGAATTTACCCTACGGTAAAGAGGTACTCCATCAGCCATCTCTGGCGACCCACCATTGTGCTTGAGAAGTTGGAATATCCATATTTTGCCTAGTCATACTATTAGGATGTGAATGCTACCAAACTGCCGTAAGCTTGAGAGGAGATTACAGGGCCCAGGCCACCGATGTGCTGTTCTTGTGACTGCTTGTGGGGTCCGCGTGTTCCACTTGATCAAGGATCCGGCCCAGCCATCTGATGGAGCACACCTGGGCGACCCTAGCAGTTAGAGACCCAATGGATTGGGCTCCCTATGGCCACTATCTGGTTGACCCAAACCCTGCCCATACATCAAAAGCTAGGTCTGGTCTTGGGTTGTAACCCTCTTCCTCTACACTTGGAATTCGTGACATTAGGTGGTAAGATTGGTAGGACAATTAGAGATTATAATTTTGCTGAATCCAACCAAAGATGGGTCCCAAATCCCAGCCAGAATGGGAGTAATACAGAACCAATCCACCCCAAAAGCATTTCAGTCAAAAGAGCTGTGGGACCCACGGCCCACTTGATTTGGAAATCCAGACCTCACATCTGAAACCCCACTCCTGGGCGACTTTGGGGACCCACTCGCTTGAGGATTTGATCCACTATGACCCGCCATCCAAGTGACCAAACAATAAGGAACGTGAAACCCATTCCAAAAAATTGCTGTAAAACCAGTGCAGACGATGAAGCACTATGCTCTCTACTGTTGTTGTCATAGGTAGTGCTGGAAATTCATAAACAACCCCCTTGGAGTAAAATATTACAAAGTTATGATATTTTTTTACTATTCCACCAAACCGTTTGACTATTCTGGGGGGATTCTCAATTCTATGTTTCACTAGTAAGAATCTGTTACCTTGGCCATGTTTAATCAATTTCTATATACCTTCTTTTAGTATGGACTTATAGGACCATGAAACAATACTTGAATCTATACTGTGATTATGCTAGGGATTTCTTTTAAGAATTTAGGGATTTGTTTAAAATAAAAATTAGATATATATCTAAACTAAATCTGAACCAATAATAACTCACGTCTTCATGGCTTGACACCCTCATTTGAATTATTTTGGAACATGCTTAAGGTTAAGAAACTTAATGGTATGACGTCATGGTTTCTTCAAACACCAACCACCTTCAGAAGCTCCAATTAAGGATTAACCCAGATCTAGCTAGGAGATCCTCGCGGTCATCCAATTTAGATCTAGGGTAAGTATACGGTGTTTGAAATTCCATGATATCATAGGGTTAAGTTAGCTTAGACCCGGCATGTAATATGACCCGAAAATTCTGGATTTTGTATCATGGAAATTTATTATTTGATTTTATGTTTTCAATCAAACCTAGAATGTACTCGGACATGATAAAATATATTTTTCTCTGTTATATGGTTTATGGTATTTAGACGTTGCACCTGTCAGCTTTGGAATCTGTTATATGTAAGTAAATTCTATTTTTATGATTATTTGGTTGTTTATCTGTATTTTGAATTAAGGCGATACCAGCAGGCTGTTTAAGTCTAGCATAGTGGGGCACCACTATGTAGGGGCTATTCTTCTGAAACTATCTACAGATTAGTTAACTCTCTGTCTATGACAATTAGTCACTTCGGTACCAAACTCTGTTACTCTGCTCTGATGGCCAATGGCCATAATTCTGAACCTCTGGGTACCAAACTCTATTATCTGTTCCCGTCACGTTAAAGGCGGCTGCTATAATACCTGTGACAACTTGGCCAATATGGGACGCCAATTTATTTTGAATGTTATGATATTTGTAAAATCCTTACTTGGTTTTATACATGAACTTACATCTTGTATTAGTATATCTTGAGAATTTATTTTGAAAACGATGTGATTTATCTGCCTTTGATTTTTATTAAAAAAAATGGTATGGAATATGAAAATTGGGTAGGTATACTTGCTAAGGTTATTTCATAACCTGACCCCCTTGTGATTGGCACTTGTAGGTAACAACACTCCTTCCAATGAACCAGAGGGAACGGTGGTTGAGGAGGAACCGCAGGGGAACTACGCGCGGAGCGCAAGCGATATAGCGTAAAAATATCATGCCTGCTCGAGAGAGGCGATAATTAGACAATTAGTTTATTTATGCTGAGTTTAAGTTTAGATTAGTTGTAAGCCCTTGGTTGGCTATTTGTGTTAGGATCTAGTTAATTGAATTATGTTATTAACTATGGATTTATTCATGACTTTGATGCATTTATATTATTAAATTGAGTAGGATTAATTACTTTGTCTTGTGATGGTACCTATGATGGTTTTACAATTATGCTTCCGCCGTGAATATGTTCAATTGTTTAATCTCACATTGCGGATCCATTTAATTTCATCATTAACACCTTAAAATTGGGAGTTCTTCGGAAATTGAGGCCTAAGGATTTGAAAGGAAGCCATAGAAGAATTACTTTAAGGTTCTCTACGGGTTTGGAATTTCAGCAATTAAGGCAAGTGCACTAACCTGATTTCATGTTTTCTACCTGATTTAAGTATTATACAAATTATCTTTCAAAACACAAAATAAATTTTCAAGCCTATGTATTTAATCTACTTCGCTGCTTTGAGTTAGTATTTCTACCTATATTAAATCTAATTTTGTAATGGTATCAGAGCCTATAGCCAGCCGGAAATGTGGGGCCCTCAAACCCACTGGGAAAGCCCTTGAGGCAAGATCAGGATAGAGTCAGGGTGCGCGAGCCTGTGAGTCAAAATAGGGGAATCCGCAGGGGACACGGGTGCCACATCGCCTGGTGTAGTTAGATAGATTCACATGAGGACGTGTGGCCTTAAGGGGGGTAGATTGTAATACCCCATCCCACATTGCTTATGAGTAAAATATGAGTCTCCTATATAATGAACCATGTAGGTTACTACTAATAACTTGGGCTTAAGCATTTTGGGCCACGTGAAAGGCTCACCAAGTTATTAGGCCAGTGGACTACTTTGGTCGTGACAAATTTGCATTACATGCATCAATGCTCATTAAACTCCGACCTACGGCCTATCATCAATACTTTCCTGCACAACTTATTTCGGGATATCAATCTAATATCTCTCACTTATGTAAGTTTGATTACGTAGTTTTAATCCCTATACTACCCCCTCAGTGTACTAAGATGGAACCACTACGTAGGTTCAAAATCTATGTAGGTTATGACTCTCCTTCAATTATGCGCTTTTTAAAACTAATGACAAGAGATGTTTTTACTGCTTGTTTTGCTGAATGTCAATTCGATGAGACAAAATTTCCGCCATGGGGTGGAGAGAAGAGAGTTCATGAAGAACGTATTGTTCTTGCATAATAATTCGTTCCTGAAGAATGGCGTGAACTAACGTGGAATACTTCCACTTTGTGTCATCTGGACTCACGAACTTCACAATGTGAAAATCAAGTACATAGAATTGTGCACTTATAAGAAATTGCAAATAGATTACCTAATGCATTTAACGATGCAGCAAAGGTGACCAAGTCACATGTGCCAGCTATGAATGTACCTGCTAGAATTAATGTCCCTATAGGACAATGCCAGAAAGTGGTGACAAAAGAGTCCGCAATATGCCAGAAGCGCGGTAAGTCTATAGGTTCAAAGGATATAGCTCCACGGAAAAGGAGAAATGTGCAATAATTATCATGTCCTCCCAAAGATACACTTAACACTCCTTAAGAAGTTCCTCCTAAAGAGGCACATAACGCTCTCGAAGAAGTTATGATAAAATCCACTCTCTCTAGAATAACGAAAGTCCTTGATGAGACTATAAAAGCCCTTGAAGAGGCACTAGTACTGGATAATAAAGAGATCTCTATACTTTATAATTATTCAAAAGAGAGATGGGATAAAAAGAAAATTATCATCGATGACTCATTTACATATGCGATAGTTACACAAATACCAAGGGAACATAAATGGGATACAAAACCACTTACTATAAATGAATGTCGACAAAGAAAAGATTGGCCAAAATGAGAAAGTGCCATAACAACAAATTCGAGTCTTGTAATAAACGTTGCCTATTTGGACCTATAGTACAAACTCTAAAAGGTGTTAACCCTGTTAGTTACAAGTGGGTATTTGTAAGGAAAAGGAATAAAATGAATGAAATTACTAGATACAAGGCTAGACTTATGGCACAAGGTTTCCTGTATAAACCTGGGATTGATTATAAGGAAACATACTCCCCCATTATAGACATAACAAATTCAGATATCTGATAGGCTTAATAGTTTCTGAAAATTCAGATAAAAGACTTATGGATGTTGTAACTATTTACTTGTATGAAGACTTAGACACAGAAATTTATATGAAAATCCCGAAAGGATTTATTTTGTCTAATGCAAAGCCCAAGAGTACGCACTCAATACAGCTGAGACGATCATTGTACGGCCTGAAGCAATCTAGATGAGTGTAGTACAATCATTTCAGTAAATATTTGTCTAAAGAAGGATATGAGAATAATCTCATTTGCCCATGTGTCTTCATAAAGAAATCTTTAAAAGGATTTGCAATAGTGTCAGTTTATATTGATGACTTAAATTTAATCGGAACTCTAGAAGAGCTTGAAATAACTGTTGATTATTTGAAAAGAGAGTTTGAAATAAAAGACCTTGAACAAATAAATTTTGTCTTGGCCTGCAGATCAAAAGAAGTTTTAATGGAATATTAGTCCATCAGTCTAATTATACCAAGAATGTATTAAAATGTTTGGTATAGACAAAGCACATCCACTAAGTACTCCGATGGCTGTTCGGTCTTTAGATATAAACAAAAATCCATATCTTCCAATTGAGGAAAATGAAAAAGTATTGGGTCATGAAGTTCCATACCTAAGTGGTATTGGTGCTATAATATATTTATCACAATGCACTAAACTGGACATTTCATTCTCAACGAATCTATTTGCCAGATACAGTTTTGTGCCAACACAAAGTCACTGAACTGATATTGAACAGGTCTAACGCTATTTACGTGGTATAATTGATTTAGGACTATTTCATTATAAAGATTCTAAGTTTGTACGATATCTAGATTTAGGATATCTTTCTGGTCCTCATAAAGGTCAATCATAGATAGGTTATGTATTGCTTAGTGGTAACGCCGTTATTTCCTGGTGCTCTGCTAAATGAACTTTAGTAATTACTTTTTCTAACAATGCTGAGATTTTAGCCCTCTATGAAGATATTAGGGAATGTGTGTGGCAAAAATCTTTAATTCAGCATATTCGTAGTTCTTGTCGATTGCCTCTTATACAGGTACCATGAGCATTACCTACAAAGACAATGAGGTATGTATTCAACAAATTAAAAAAGGATACATTAAAGGTAACAAGATGAAGCACATTGTACCAAAGTGCTTCTTCACACACAAGCTTCAAAATTAGAACAATGAGATTGAAGTCAAGCAAGTTCGTTCATACAACAACCTTACTGATTTGTTTACCAAGTCATTACCAAAGCCAACATTCCAGAAGCTTATACATGAGATCAACATTTGTAGAGTCTATCATCAAACAATGTAAAGGTTATTGTTGTCAGGGGAAGTGACTAATCAGAGGTAGGAATCCTTAAGCATGCTACCCAGGACATATGTGCGTTGTACTTTTTTCCTTTTTTAAGTTTTATCCTACTAGATTTTCCTAGTTAAGGTTTTAACGAAGTAGCATTATGCACGTCCAATACTAATTCAATGATCCTATAAAACGTTGTACTCTTTTTCCTTTGCTTTGATTTTTATCCCACTGGGTTTTTCCTTTGCAAGGTTTTAATGAGGCAACCATTATTAAATGGTGGCCATTTGAGGGGGAGTGTTATACGAGGTATTATCATAGGTGGATGCCCACATTGGAGCCCATATTAGATAAGGAAAGCAATTAAGATTAGAGTCCTTCTATATTAAGTTACTTGGGGAGGAAGCAATCTTATTCTATAAATAAGCTCATCCTCCCCCACTTTCTCTCATTCATTAAGATCTCTCGCTTCCCTCTCTCCTTTAATATCTTAGGATTTTTAACATTAGGTCCAATGATATTTTGAAGTTAGATCATTCCCACCTTGCCTACAAGCATTGGAAGGATCCATTATTGTTACAAATTTTATGTAAATTCCACCATGATTAGAGTCATTTTGTCCATCCATTGTGATGCTAAAGATTAAATGAATAATATAACAATTGTAAATATTAGATAGGTTATATTATGATCGCTAACATTATGTGGGATGTATTGACATTACAATCAAAAGAAGGTCATTATTTTTTACATTTGATGATTTCCATTTTAATTACCACATTAGACAACTCTATTGGGTTGACTAATTAGAAGGTCCCATAGCGGATCAATCATTTTTCTTATCTTTTTAATTCTTGTTTCAACATAATGTCTTGTAAAATCTCTATAAGTTGTTAAACACTTCGGCTAAGGGTATATTATAATGCGGTTTTTGAAGACAGGTCCCTCGACATTTCATATTATGGCGAGTAGTCCATGATCTTTTGTCATAGGCAGAGATCCTTTTTCAAATTTATACACTTAAAAGGTCCAAAATACCCTGCAAGCAGATCTGACTCACCCTAACCTGATTTGCCCTTGACCTAGATAGAAAAAACCCAGGCACAGATTCTCTTCCCCCCTTCTGTCTGGGTGCTGCAACAAATTCTGCAAATAGGGATTGAACCCCATCCTATGATCTTCCACTGGCAGCGACAGAAGGCCAGCATGTCAAGGACGGCAACTAGCGGCGTCTCGCTTTTCCTTCCTCGCTAGTTCCTATGACAAAACCTAGGTGGGAATCTCACACCCTTTTGCTTCTTTTCATATGACGAAGAAGAAACCTGGCAGCCCTCTTTCTCAACCCAACAATGACTTGATCCTCTTTGATCTCATCTTTCTTCTGCTATGACTGTAAATCTAGCGGCGACGATGAAGGTGGCTGTCAATGCACGAAGAAATCGAAGCCCCTTTCTAGTTGTCTTTTTTGCTAACAGTGGGTGCCAGTGGTAGGATGCCTTTCTCTTCTCCGATCTACCCTAAAAATCAGACAACCAGCCCTTTGAAAAAATGATCACCGATGCTACATGATCTCCACCAAGCGATCTTCAACTCACTCAGAAATTTGAGGATCTCCACCTACTTGCAAACGACCCTCTTCTTTACCCAGATCCTAGACACAATCCGTCAATCAACGAATTTCTCTAAGTTTTGACTGAATTTAAATGAGTTTGAATGAATTTATATGAGTTTGATTAGAATTTATTTAAGTTTAGTCAAGATTTATATAAATTTGCAGAAAATTGTTCTAAGTTTGCAAAGAATTTATATGAGTTTGCAGAGAATTTTTCTAAGTTTGCAAAGAATTTATATAAGTTTTACAGAGAATTTTTTTTCGGAATTATTGAATTTGCTGGGAATTTTTCAAAGTTTGCAGAAAATTTTTATGACTTTTGGAGAGAATTTATATGAGTTTTTGCAGAAATTTTCTTTTTACGAAATTTCATAAGCAATATGGATATTGTTTGAAAGGTCTCGATGAGTAGGTTCCAAATATATCATTTTTTTAAATCAAAAATAGATATTATGAACTAAAGTAATGAATTTTCAAAGTTTTGGATCACAAAGACAAAAGTAGTTGCAAAAAGGGCAAATCAGTAATAAAAAAATATGAGCTAGTAGCTTTAGGGACCTCCGCTTGGAATATATCCATGTGGTAGGGACTTCATGCTTTAATAATGTTTTGCGTGGATTGCATCTCCTACAACTATTCAAGAAGGGACTTTTGGCTAATTTTCTCTATTATAATTTATACATACGAATTGACAAACATCACATGTGGCACAACATATGATAAATATTTTGTTATGTGATCATGAAATCTAAAAATATTAAAATAATTTTATTTCATGTTTTGGAGTACCCAAACCCCCTTAAAGAAACCAAGATTTGAAAATCTTTTATAAGATTTGAGGATTCTTCATTGCCCCATAAATAGGGATTTCTCATTGAGGATTTGTATAATTGAGACTTTTACATTGATATTAGTACTTATTGTTGTATATAGACAAGAAAAACTAATTTGGATGAGCAAATCCACAAAAGCAAAGATTTCCACATCCTTTATTCCTACTGGGGGGTTTTCAACTCATTCCTTGCACCATGTCCATAGATAATCTCAAAATGATAAAGCATAATAACATGAAATAAATTGAGAAAAATAAAAATATTAAAAATTTGGTACAAAATCCTCCCAAAAAAATTATAAAAATATGATGCAAAGCCCTAATTCTTACAAAAATCAAAGCAGAAATTCGATTTCAACAACTCAAGAAAATATAGATTCAACATGAGAAAACTAAGGAAACAT
This sequence comes from Sextonia rubra, assembly GCA_037013555.1. NCBI lineage: Eukaryota > Viridiplantae > Streptophyta > Magnoliopsida > Laurales > Lauraceae > Sextonia > Sextonia rubra. The sequence continues at coordinate 77,654,644 of JASUAD010000001.1, forward strand.
TAAAAAAATAAATAAATAAATTGTGCCATTTTTATTGTTAGGTTCCACAAAAAGCAGATTCACCTTTGTTTTTTAAAAGAGCACATTTAAAAACTAATTCATCAAAGTAACTTTAAAAAAATTACACTTTTCAAAAGCCAAAAGCCAAAAAAAAAAAAAAAACCTTATAAAAAGCTCAATTAAAAAATACTTTCATAAGGCACAAAATAGCAGTCACTTTTTGTTGTTTCACGTACATCTTCATCTTTGATTATTAGCTTCTATACTTTTATTTCTTTTTGAAGTCCTACGCCTAATTGTTTTCACGGAATTGAATTTCTAGGATTTTTTTTATAGATAAGTTTGCTTGCATGGGAATTGAATGCATAAAAATGCATGGTTACATGGGCTCCAACAAAGATTATTAAAGAGCTGAAAGATAAAAGATAATGTATAGATATCTGACTTTCCTAAGATTTGAATTGCTAGGGTATGGCTGAATATTTATTTTTTATCTCTCCTTAAACATTTTCCGTTAGAGGGAGGTTGAGTTTGCAAATGGATTTCTTATTATTTGATAAGTCTCTGGCTCCAAATCAGGTGGGTATGGAACCTATTTTTAGTTTTGGAGGGAGTATGGTCCGAATCCAAACAAATAGGATGCATGAAATTTGGATCAGGCTCCTCATGATCAGACCCATGGATCTGGATTCAAGACAATCACATCTACACAGTAAAAGTATGTGTTAAGTTCTAAGAGCTTACATAGTTAGAGCAATATTGATATTTGATGGTCTACTTAGTATTAATCATTGAGAGTGATTCATTGGCAACTGTTAAGCTTTAAAATCTATCACTCCAAATTTGTCCAAACAGGGAGCTTTGCTTCATGAAATCAAAGAACTACTCAAATGCTTCAATCTATATAAAGTTAATCATGTAGGAAGGGAAGCTAATGAAGTAGCCCATATACTTGCTCCGCATAGCAAATTAGTGAAGAATATGCTAGTATGGTGGCATGTACTAGATATTACTCGCCAAAATATTTTGGTTGATTCCTTCATATAATTTTTGCTTTCTTAATTAAGAATGCTTCTGATAAAAAAAGCCCAACTTATTTATTTGAGAATTTATTTTGAAGCCCTTTTGATCCATTTATATTAATGCACTCCACATCTTACTTTGGATTCAGATCTGGAATCTTTTTTTTCTTTCTTTTTTCTTTTTCCAGTTGATGTGAGAACTGGAAACAACAGATAGGTTTCCAATCCATGAAGATGGATCCAAGTTCAGGTCCACCATGGTTCTCCTTTAGTCTAACCCATATGCATCTGGGAGATACCTTCGCCATTTCTTGGAAATTTATTTTTATTTCTTCAATTTTATCCACTTTTTTTAAAAAATATATTATAATTCTTATGTATTCAATTACATGAAACAAATGGGCATTAAGCAATGCATTCCTAGCAAAAGAAGAGATTAAGGGAATGTACACAAAAAAAAAATCATCATCCAACCATAACAACCCTAGGAAAATCATGGTCGTATCTAACATCTCCACTCGCATCATTCATCTCTCACTTCTTTAATGTTCCTTCATCTTGGGAACCAATCTTAAATTCAAAAGAATTCAATTTAGTGCAAACAAAAACATATTCGGAATTTTTTATTTAGTATTATTATTATTATTTTCAATGACCCAGGATATCTCTTGCTAGCCCAGCCTTCAAACCTTTAACCTCTGGCCTAAGGTTTACCCAATTCTGACGAGCAATGGGAGGAGGCACATACATCACCAGGATAACACAAGGGCAAAAGTCAAATTTGAGACTTTGGGGGGTAAACCCAAGGCCCAAATCAACTGAGCCACCACCTTCATGGCACATATTAGGCATTTATCGCCAACTAGGAAAATAGAAAATGTTAAAATTTGTCCCAAAGCAACTAGGTAACTAGGCTACAGATTCCCATTTCGCAATATTTATCGTTTGTGATATAACATGGATCGCTCAGTAGTCAGTTGTTTGCATGAAATACAGGTATTGTTTTTTGGAAGGGAGCTTCTAAATGTACACCAACTTTGACTCATCCTACCCAGCTAATTTTTTAAAATAAAAAATAAAAAATTTGAAACTCTCCAAACTACCCCCACACCCTTCTCTCCCTACACACCACCCCTCTCCCTCCCTCCTCTCTCCTCCCCGTTACTGGCCACTAGCTTCAGCTAGCGAAGGGAGTCTCCCTCTCCCTCCTTTCCCTCTCACTCTCCCTCTTCCTCCTCCTCTTCCTGTTCCTCCTCCTATTCTTTTTTCTCCTCCTCTTCCTCCCTCTTCCCCTCCTCTCCCTCACTCTTCTCTCCCTCTTTCTCTCTTCTTTGCCCTGTTTGGCCCTGCGAGGCCAAACAGCTCACTATTGTTCGGCCTCGTAGGGCCAAACAAGGCGGAGAGGAGAGCAAAAGGGAGATAATAGGAGAGGAAGGGAGAGGAGAGGAGAGGAGAGAAAGAGGAAGGGAGAGGGAGAGGAAGAGGAAGATGAAGGGAGAGGGAGATGAGAGGCCGCCCTATTTGGCCGTACAAGGCCAAACAAAAGTGAGCTGTTCCACCCCACATGGCTGAACCAGCAGCTTCTGGTTTGGCCTTGTGAGGCAAAACAATGCACTATTGTTCAGCCTTGAGTCGAACAGGGCGGGGAGAGAGAAAGGAGGAGGAGGGAGGGAGGGAGGGAGGGAGAGGAGAGAGAGGAGGATAAAGAGGAATAGGAGGAGAAAGAAGAATATGAAGAGGGAGAGGAAGAGGAGGGAAAGGAAGACGGTTTTTGTTGGGGGGGGGGGGGAGACTCCCCTCCACTGGTGAGATCTCGTTGTCAGTTAGAGGGAAGGGGGGAGGAGAGAGGAGGGAGGGAGAGGGGAGGTGTGTAGGGAGAGAAGGAGGTAGGGGTAGTTTAGAGAGTCACTTTTTTTTTAATTTTTTTTTTAAATGAGTTGTATAGGATTGGTCAAAGTCAGTGTACATTTAGAAGCTCACTTTTTGAAATTGATAGTAGATACTTCTATTTTTCAGATTTCAGCCTTTCATTGAAATTAAATGATTAAACTTTAGCTATCCTACGTTGAACAAAAAATTACTTGAGCAAAAAGCGTCAGTTTAAAGATCATGGTATGGGATTGGGAGAACCAATAATTTGCTATTAATTTACACAAGAAATTTCTCAAGGAAGATTTCATGCCATGCATTAGATCCAAATCAAGTGAGAAAGGCAGCATGATTACTCTCAGTATGCCATGGTATAAAGTGCCTATTTCATTAACTAGTTAACCCAATTTTAATTTTAGATGCAAAACTTGTTCTTCAGTGCTGGTAAAGATGCAAGGGATCTATAGTAGTAAAAATCTTGACAACTTTCTTTTCGAAGTTAGTATATGACTTGCTTTGACTATTCTACTATTTCTGGAATGGCTAAACCCATATGGAGAAATTACAAATCATGGGGTTACAATGAATTACTAGAATGGAAAAACTAAGGAATTCATGTAGAATTAGCTTGGGTCATAATAAATTATGGGGAAAAAAAAAACGCTCTCCGATGGGCAAAGAGAATCAGTACGGAAATCAAATCCCATTTATATGAAACCAAAATAAAGTTAACCCATAGGAATTCTTCATTCACAAGGCATAATTAGCTTATTTTGATATCTTTCATGAGATCCTCTAGGGTCTTATAAATTATACAATAAAAAATTAAGGTGCGTAAGGAATATTCAACTAAGTTTTGCACATGTGAGGACATAGGCGTACATGTAAGGTAAGGGAGACTTGCACAAGCAAGGAAAGTGACACAACTCACAAATGATGAGATAATGAGGACATGTGAGGCAAAACACAACTAGTATATGTATATGTGAGGTAATAAAAACTCATGCAAAAAGGAGGGTAGGCCACGTTTGACGCCAGAACCTCCTGATGAGAATATGCACTCATTATCATAAGGAGCCATTCTCATGTGTGTGCAACTAAATTGTTCCTATAATAAGGCAATAATGCACATATGCAAATGATTAATGAATTACGAGATCAAAGTTATAACTTAGTTTACCCGTAATAAGTCATGCCAACGTACAAAACAATTGTGAATAGTATTAACTCAGATCAACCCTGATTCACATGTAAATTAATTAATCCACACAGTCAATGAAGATCCAAATGGGCCCTACACTCTGTCCCATCGCATCAATCTTGTGAGGATTTTTAAATCAACCATAAGAACAGTTTTTCGCTAGAAACTTAAGCGTACATGTACAATGTCAACATATAGATAAAATCCAAAATAAGGGGATGATTTGAGATTTCTACTTGATCGCCACTCTGTAGCAATGATTAACTTGCAAAATTTTAATAAACACAAAAAATGCAAAAATGAGTAATATACTTAGTTTCTACGCCATCACAAGATATTATTAGCGAACCCATCAACAAAGAAACCCAAATCAATCCCCACAAAATTTATCAATTAAAATCCCCTAAACCCATTTTAACATGTACATGACATGCTAACACATATGCAATAAAACTGTTAGATTTTGTGGACTCAATCCATCAGTTGTGTAATAAATTGATTAATTTCTTTATTTATCAATAAAATCATGCTTTGCTTTCATGAGATGAATGTTATTTTACTACTTCATGCACATGACCAATACGTATGACATAATGGTTCATGAGTTGAACCGGGTCCCATTAGTATATTAGATGTGATATATGTGCATGGATGAGATCCACACACGGGAGATATATGTCACAAATCTTATGCTTAAAATAGCTTCACAACCAGTAATGAGATTGGGCATCTCATTTGATAAGGTTGCAGCACTTTGATCACTATGAGATAGTGTGATTTGTCTCAATCATCAGAATGTAAGATTCTGGATCACGGTGCTGGTACATTGGATGTATTGAAGGACCATGAGATGCACCTTATGGAATTCCGTCTCAATAATAAGGTATGCTCTCATAATTCCCTAGCAATAGGCTCTCAATCCTGAGACATTGACGAACTCAAGTTTCTATCTATTCATTTGCTTTGAGTCACCAATGAGTGAGGCCGACTATAGGTTAACACCTCGGTGTCTTGGGTATATGGTAGTAGAACTGTGGGAACGTTGAATGATCAAGATAGAATCTATCTCTATTATCCCCTTGTGCCAATTAATGGATTTGTCATTAGTAAGTGCGCACCCATCTCAATTAAGAGTTAATTGGATGGTACTGATGATTACTGTGATTAATTGGGGCTCAAGGATAATAAGATGTGGAACTTAGATTGGAAGAGACGAGTTTATTCCAATTGATCCACGGATATTGATAGAGGGGCCTACTTGTGGTAATTGGGAAGTTTAGGGTCTTCATTGTAATTTATTCCTAAGACTGGAGTTCAATTGCATTTATATAGTGGTGTTATTTGCAATTAACTGTGGGCCCGGATTGCACATGAGATGTGGGGTCGCGGTGTTCCAGTTGGAGCCAGCTTTCTAAGGAATCCCTAGTGGTCCCCACGCTAGCCCAAGATATTGGAAAACACCAATCCGACTTGGACTCTAGAAATACGAGTTTGGAAAGGAGAAAGTTGCTAATTGTTTTGGAAGTAAGACTTCTATTTCAATTAGACAAGGGAGAGATTTGGAAGTCTATAAAATATCCTTGGACGTCCAAAAGAGTCTCTCTCACGCCCAAAACCCTTTCGTGCAAGAGTTGCACGAGTTACTCTCCTATCCTCTCTTCTAGTTCCTTGGAGTTTCGAGTTGGGAATTTTCTCCTGAAGATTCCACCATTCTTCTCGAGAAAAGTAATCCAATTCGGGTCATAGCGTGGAAGGCTAAGAGGTCTTGAAGAAATCCATTAGAGCACTGCGGATCTCCAAAGGTATGATCTACTTCTTCTATGTCGTAGATTATTTTGGATGTCTAGTGTTGGTAGAATTTTTTACTGTACATGGTCACGAGATTGAGGGTAACGCATCCTGGATTGGGTTTTGGTCTTATGTATAGTTGATCCCTGTGTCAAGTGGATCAAAAGTCGTGAAAATCTATCCACGAGACCCACCTACTTCCAACAAAAACAAGTATCAATTTATGATATTATAAAAACTCTGCTCTGCATACAATGCAATACAATATACATCAATAAAAATTCTAACTTAAACAACTCAACAAACAAAATCGGTGTCATGCTAAATTTTCTAAGAGACCCAAACTAAATTATTACCTTTAAAAAATAAAAAAAAATTAAATCTCATTAGTATGAAAAACTAAAATCAGACTTCATGACATTCCAAAAACAATATAATAAGACTTTTGTAAGTAGAGGAAAAATTGAAAATGAAGAAAATCTGGATCTTGAAGTTTGTGACCAGAAGCTTATATTTGGTGTTTACATGTAAGATAGAAGAAAATATATGATTTAGGCATGACTGACAAGCAATCAAAGGTCTCAAATACCCAAGAAGAGAAGCGCGGAAGGAGGGGAAACAATCCATGTGTGCAATCCCGTTTCTAAATCTGGACTGCTCTCTCTTCTTTCATTTCCTTAAGAAAATGGAGAGCACATCAGTTTTGAAAGAGACGGAAGTAGTCTCGTACTTGTTTTAACTTCTTCTGTGACTCCTCTGCCAGATGTTTTAAAAAACATACACAAAAAAATCAGTCCCATCCAATCATTCTAACCCTACCATCCGGGCCCCACAAGTTCAGTACATTCAAATGGATTCAAACCAAACTTATAGCCAATAGTATCGAGCACAGATACAAGTGTCATACCAGTCCACCACAGATACATTGTACTCGTACAAGTATCCATGTATCATATGTTAGAACAGACAAAGGTCAGGTCTGATTAGTTCCCAGGTTGCTCAATCCATTTACAGTCCAATGAGTTAATTTGATTGGACTTCATTTCTACTAAAATGTGAAAATTTCACCTGCAGATGTTCCTCCAAACGAATATTCCAATCAGGCCGTCAAAAGGCAGGGCACGGGGCCCCCCACTGAATTCATGGTACTGACTAGTGACAACTGCATGCAAGAATGTCCGCAAGAGAAAATTCCCCTCTTAGACAATACCAATTATGTTAACAACTAAACATAATTGACACTACAAAGATGAACAAGAAAGCTATATACCAAAGCAAGAAAGTTGGCTCCATATCCATAGGCAAGGATAATTGACGCTCTATGAAACAAAAAGAAAGGCTATAACTCAAGCCTAGCCACCACTCAGCATATTCAAATTCAAGGAACAATGTGCTCTATGAAACAAAAAGAAAGTACACCATCATCAACATTTCAAGAAAATAAATCTCACAAGAATTTGGAGGATAAAAATTGGTTGCACACTTTTTTTTCTCCTTGGAGACACCGAGGCTATTCCTCCATGAGATGCTCTTCTGTTTGTGGTTTTGAGACTTGTACTTTGATCTTTGGAAGGGTAAGTGAAGGCTCCTGTTGAAAGGCAACAGGAGCTTTGACCATGTGAATACTCTGTTCCAACTCCTTGGCTGCTTCCTTCCTCTCCTTGGCTCTCTTCCCTTTCATCCTACAGATTTTTTTTTCCGTGAAAGCATTAATTTCAATAAAAATAAAAATAAAAATAAAAATAAAGGAAGAGAAGAAATGGTGCTCAGATATCCTATGCATTTAAAAAATTAGAAATATAAATAGCAAGAAAGAGCAAGAACAATGAACAGACCTCTGTGCATGGTGTCTAGCCTCCCTTTCCACTCTAACCTTGTCAATCTTCTTTATGGCCTTCAATGTGTTCTCAGTAACATTCCTATCGTATCTCTCAGGCCTGTTTCGCTTTCTTTCAAACTCAAAGGTAGAATCCTAGGGAAAAAAACCATCATTACCAAGTAAGAATCCCCTATGGACAGCTGCAGGAGGACAAAGGGGCATTTTTCGTACCTGAGTCATATCCTTTCCATGCAATCTTCTGTATGCCTTCGTCCATTTTACTTTACGAGGATTCCTTTTCATTTTGAAGTTTTTGTGACATTTCGATCTGCAAAACCTGAAAATCTAGAGGGGAGAAAAAGGATTATTGTCATTAAACATCATCATGAGGAACATAAAAGAACTTCGTCTCATACAAGCTTTCAAAGTAATTATTATACAAAGACGGATATTCGAACAGGGCTCAAACAGAATTTGAAATTTTGAAGAGGATGAGAAGAGAACAATAAGAGGTTTCCTTTTTCAATTCGTTTTCCTCATTCTTTCTCTTTTCCTTACTGACAACTTAACTTGAACCCACAAGCTAAAGGTTGCAATAGTGAGCACCTTCCATTGTGCAATAAGCCGTCAGTAGGGTTGTAAATAGGGGTCCCTGATTCTCCGATTACCCGAAGGTTCCGACCCATTAATAACTGGGTCTGGGTCCCTATTTAGGTCCCTATAAGTAAATGGATTTGGGTCCAGAACCTATTTTTGGACCCATAACCTAAACGGCTTCGGGTTTGGTTCAACTTTGGTTCTGACCCGTGGACCTAAGACCTGACATATTACCCTAATTTTTTAAAAATTTTCCCCAAAAGTTAGCTTTTCTCTAAAGCATTCTTTATATAGAGCTGGACCGGAACCTGAACCCGCCCCATATATGGTTCCGGTTCCGACTCTAGGTCCGGGTCTATCCTCTCCGTAATGGTTCCAGTTCAAGATCCAGGAAACCGGTTCGAACCAGTTCCAGGTCCATCCTCTCACTAACAATTCCGAGTCCGGATCCACCATGGACCCAAACTAGAACAAACCCGTTTACAACCCTAGCTGTCAAGCTCATGTTCTTCTCGTGGAACACCACAAAATTTTCATATAAAGCATTCTAATTTTTATTAGCAACAACATCAATCAAGTACTTAATGACTGACCCAACATTACTCAACTTCAAAAGAACCTCATCAAGTTACAGGATTCCCTAGAGGCCTATTCGAAAGCCTTAATCAATCCAAAATTTGATCAAATGCTTAAAAGATTGTGACAATCATAATGCAAAAACACTTTTCTCTTTATTAGATAGTGCTATAGACTACTGAACTGGACAAAATTGGAAGAGAATCATGGTGTTTAATACACCACAATTGTATCATTATGTGTAACATTTTCATAGAGTTAGAAGCACTAAACTTACACAAATCATCTCAATTACGTCTCGCCCAGAAGCAAAACCGTGAGGCTCATGAGCCAAAGCGGACAATATCATGCATGCGTGTGGGGTAGAGCATTACAAATTAAGTGATAAATTTTTCTATGCAGGTTGATGGCCCAACAAGGAGAATGGATAGGCTAAAGGGGACATGGATGGAAGTAGTAATCTTGGCTCTAAAGAAATGCAACCAATCTGAGGATTTGTCTCATGACAGATCAGAATAGAAAAGCAAAATTCATGTAGTTGATATGGGTGTGAAATCAAACACAAGTCAGCCTAGAAAGTATCATATAATTTTCACCATAGTAGATGCAAATTTCTCACAAGAAATAAGGTAGGTATTGTTAAGAACAACCAAAACCCAAGATCATTAGAGATGCAAGATGCTATATGGGACCTTAAATATAGAGATGCACAACTGTTTGTCTAATGCATGGAATAAATTCATCAATATTGACTGTAAAGTCCAAAAATATAAATCACTACAGAAAAAGATTTAAAAAAAACGCCAGATAATACTGCAAACACAGTTGACTTAAAATCGATAAGGAAATAACAATTCTACCTTTGCATCATTGCGAACAAATTGAATGCCGTGCCCAGGATAGATAGTAGAGGAACAGAACCAACACTTCTCTAATCTCATGGTGTTTCCTTGTCAGGAAATGAAAATTCCCTATCATGCAAAAGAAAATCAACTCAGTAAACACACTGAAATTATTGTCCGCATAACACTAGCTATTTTATCTTTATGTAAATAACTGTGATATCAGCATTCTAGAGACAGCAGGATATTCTCAAATAATTTCATAAAACAAGAATTGCCCAGAAATATTGCAACAATGCCAACAGTTATAAATTTCACAGTACGCTAATGAGATTCTTGAAAAGATTTTACATAAACATCTAATATGTTAACTTATCATTAACCATTTCTGAAATGGTTGTGTTGATATTTTAGTTATTTTACTCTATATAACCGTTGAATGCAAGCACTAATGACTTCTGGGAATTACCAAACATCAATCGATGTCTTGAAGGCTGCTATGTTAGAGCATGCAACTTATGACTTGGATCAGATACATATCACTAGGAAAAAAGAACATCACAAACAAACCAATTTCCATATTCTTCACCATAACTCTGACAATGGATTCCCCATCCAATACTGACCAGCTGTGATGGACCATGAACCAGACTGAGGCCCTACAAAATTAAGACTTGGGGTCCAAGTTGGAAATTCATATCAAAAGTGTAAAGACACATCAAAGAGATAATAAAATCATAATATCCGGCTATCAGCAACATTTTGATACACATCATTAACCAATGGACGCCAGAAAAGTTCTAGATTGGATAAATGCACATCATGCCAAACTTTTGTCAGAAACTTAAGATTATTATTGTGAAGGCACGAGCTATGATGCCCAGAACCAGATAAGTTGTAGACTGGATAAATGCGCACCATGCCAAACTTTTTTTCAGCACTAAAGATTATCAATGTGAAGTCATGAGCTATGATGCCTAGATACAGTATGACCGCATGAGTAACTCTTAAGGGGCCATTGGGATAAGAAAAGGTGGATGGTACCGCATCACAGTACAAGTGTTAATCTTGGTTCTGATTGTTAGATTTTGTGGACTCAATCCATCAGTTGATGTAATAAATTAATTAATTCTTTATTTATTAATAAAATCATGCTTTACTTTCATGAGATGAATGTTATTTTACTACTTCATGCATGTGACCAATACATATGACATAATGGTTCATGAGTTGAACCGGGTCCCATTAGTATATAGATGTGATATATGTGCATGGATGAGATCCACACGCGGGAGATATATGTCACAAATCTTATACTTAAATAGCTTTACAACCAGTAATGAAACCGGACATCTCATTTGATAAGGTTGTAGCACTTTGATCGCTATGAGATAGTGTGATTTGTCTCGATCATCAGAATGTAAGATTCTTGATCACGGTGCTGGTACATTGGATGTATTGAAGGACTATGAGATGCACCTTATGGAATTCTATCTCAATAATAAGGTATGTTCTCATAATTTCCTAGCAATAGGCTCTCAATCATGAGACATTGATGAACTTAAGTTTCTAACTATTCATTTGCTTTGAGTCACCAATGAGTGAGGCCAACTAGAGGTTAACACATCGGTGTCTTGGGTATGTGGTAGTAGAACTGTAGGAACGTTGAATGATCAAGATGGAATCTATCTCTATTAACCCCTTGTGCCAATTAATGGATTTGTCATTAGTAAGTGCGCATCCATCTCAATTAAGAGTTAACTGGATGGTACTGATGATTACTGTGATTAATTGGGGCTCAAGGATAATAAGATGTGGAACTTAGATTGGAAGAGACAGATTTATTCCAATTGATCCACAGATATTGATAGAGGGGCCTACTTGTGGTAATTAGGAAGTTTAGGGTTTTTATTGTAATTTATTCTTAAGATTGGAGTCCAATTGCATTTATATAGTGGTGTTATTTGCAATTAACTGTGGGCCCAGATTGCACATGAGATATGGGGTCGCGGTGTTCCAGTTGGAGCCAGCTTTCTAAGGAATCCCTAGTGGTCCCCACGCTAGCCCAAGTTATTGGAAAATACTAATCCGACTTGAACTCTAGAAAGAAAGGATAAGAAAGGAAAAAGTTACTAATTGCTTTGGAAGTAAGACTTCTATTTCAATTAAGCAAGGAAGAGATTTGAAAATATATAAAATCTCTTGGACGTCCAATAAGACTCTCTCTCACGCCCAAAACCCTGTTCGTGCAAGAGTTGCACTGGTTTCTCTCTCCTTCTCTCTTCTAGTTCCTTGGAGTTTCGAGTTAGAATTTCTCCTGGAGATTTCACCAATCTTCTTGAGAAAAGAAATCTAATTCGGGCCATAGCGTGGAAGGCTAAGAGGTGTTGAAGATTCTCATCATCAAGTAGAGTCGCAACTTCTCCATTAGAGCACTACGGATCTCCAAAGGTATGATTTACTTCTTGCATGTCGTAGATTATTATGGATGTTTAGTGCTGTTTGATTCTGTCTTTTAGATAGAATATTTACTGTACCTGGTCACGAGAGTGAGGGTAATGCATCCTGGATTGGGTTTTGGTCTTATGGATAGTTGATCCCTGTGTCAAGTGGGTCAAAAGTTTTGAAAATCTATCCACGAGACCCACCTACTTCCAACATTGATTTCTTAACCTTCAAGTTTTCTGTTATTGAGATTATTGATGAGTGGAGAATTCCCACAAGACGGAAAAATCAGGAGAAAACTAGGGGTAGACAAGCACCACTTTCATCCAGTAGTAATTCTCCACTGTTTGGACTAGAAAGGAAAAAAATGACTATAAAGGAGAAAACCATTTTTAATGCATTAAAAAAAAACTAATCGTTCAATCATTAAATGTCAATTTTTATTAATAAACAATTATATTTAACTAGAGGAAAATGTTATTTCCCCCACCCCCTTTGAGGAGAAAATCTTTTCTCCTACCTGCAGAAGTTTGAGAAAAGATCACTGTTCACCTTAGAATTAGGAATAATTTATATCATTAGATATAAAAAAAATTTCCTCCTCCCTAATTTTTTCTACATGCAAACCGTCCTCACATTGTTTGGATGAGGAGAATAGGAGAAAACTGTGAAATTTGACTTGACCTGCTTCCACTAATTGATTATTAAATATTTTACTAGATTCATCCTTCTTACACTTTTCTATTTTATTTATTTATTTTGCTTTACAAGAGACTTGAATTCACACACCCACATGCTTCACATCACTAACCAACTGACCAACAGCCTGGGATGATTCATCCTTCTATGCCTATCACAATTCTTCACCTACTTTCCCATGAGTAAATTGTTATTTAGATCTCTATTAGTCTGAGTCTAAGGTTCATTCTTGTCTGTCGCCACCCTGCTAACGTAACTCCACATGGCTTCTTGGAGTAATATTTCTACCTGTTTCCACTTGGGCAATGTCACTCCGCATAGTGTTTTGAAGGCTATAATCTTCTGGCTGTATACAGCTAAGCATCCCCCTTTTCTGATCTATAAATTTACAAGAAAATGTGCTCCAATCTGGCTGCCCACTAGTTGCATTTTACTCAAAATCAAATGGTCCATATATCCCCCGGCTGTACTCATCGCTTTTATAGGCTTCACTTTCCAACTTTTGACCCACCAACAAATCTTAAGGTTGCTTATGATGGAAAGGCTGTGTGTTGGTTGGTTGAAGAAAAACCAGACCCACGTTTTCGTCCTTCACCAAATGTTTGACACATTCTATTTTGTAGAGCCGTGATCCCTCTACAATTCTAACCAATGATCAAAATAGTGGTTGTAGTGGGTGTAGCAACCGATGGCTAAAACGCTACATAGTAGGCGATATGTAGCAACATAGCAATGTGAATCGAAAAAGTGGTCAAATTTTCAATATATATATATATATATATCCAAAAAATCTAAGGCTGTGTTTGGAAACAAGACATTTTAAGAGATGCTGTTGTATTATATACTAGATTAGACTATAATCTATTCACCTAAAACGGATGTTTGGAAAACTTAGAAAGTATCTTAAAATATCTCACTTTCTTTCAAAAACCTTCATATTAGATTATTCAAGGATATGCTGGATAAAACAATCTTCTTTTTAAAAAAATCTAGAGTTTTAGTAAAAACAATTAGAGAGTTCATGAGCAATCATCAATTATAGTGGGCCACTATAAGTTTTAACATCAATTATTTTTGATGGCTCCTAATACTAGATTGGCCCACAGTGGCTACAAGGTTAACGTGTGGTCCTATAGTCTATCTTGATTACATAGCCACTGTTAATTATTAATGCAGGACAATGTGAAATCTAATCTAATGTAATGTAGTGCCATCAGGAATAAAATTAATTAACAAAGAAAATTTAGATAATGCCAACCATGAGTAGTTAATTAATTCAAAGAATGAATCAGCCAGAGGTCCAAAGCCTATTCACAGATCCTGTAGTAGTAATCCTCAGATTTGAGGGGTAAGATCCTAATGGAAGGTAGAACTTCCGACACTTAGGGTTGTAATTTGTAGGAAAAGGATTTATGAAAAATTAAGACCAAAATGCTCAACATCAGATCTGAGGGTATTGGCTCCACATTCTATTCGGCAAATCTGAAATCCTAATGGTTGTAATAAAGCTCTGTAGAAAGGAAAAGTAAAAGAGATAGTGGTTACCTTTATTGGGCTCTCACTAAACTCCAGTCGCAAGAGGCATTAATAGCGGTTAATAAGAAAGGTGACTTGCAAACCCAAGAAGAAGAAGAAGAAGAAATCCTCTTTTCTCATTCAATGTTCAAGTTCATACATAGCATAAGAAAAAAGAAAAGAAAGCCCTAGATTTGAAATATGAGAAGCCTTCCCACCAAAAAAAGAAAAAAAAATAACAAAAAAAAGGAAAAAAGAGGAGGGGGATCCTCCTCGGGATGCATGCACACGTTGCTGCTTGCGCACGGTTTTTTTTTTTTTTTTAAGTAGTAGTCCCCCTTTTTCTCTTACTTATTATACAAGACTTAAACGCAAGCCCCTCTCCTTTAAGCGAAACTCTAATACAATATAAAAATATATACATATGGGATCAAATAAATTGACTAGCACAAATTAAAACGTGGAACCAAACAAATTAACTAGCGTGAGCCCCTTCAATTTTAGAAGACCCCTATTCAACCCATGTGACACTTCTCTATGCGGGGCCTTTATTGAAATTGCGCAGATGGGGCCTTCATTCCTCCATCGATATCATCATCCAAAATCCAACCGCCGGATCTCCTCTGAGTGATAATCCAACGGTGGATTTATGCTTTCTTTACGATCAAAGCCTAGATATTGATCATCCATCTAGATCAAAGCTCGATCCGCTACCCTGCGCCTCCTTCTTTGATACACCTTGAATGGATTAGGAGAATTTGGTATGATGTCCCCATCAATTCCCCCTGGTTAAGAAAATCGCACCTCTGGTGAAATAAAACTATCGTAGCGCTCAAGAATATCTGGATTAATGCACAGCAATTCAGTCCTGAGGATTAATATGCTGTTATGCTGAGGTCGATTGTTCCATTTAACAAGAAAATTTTGGATGCCCCCTTGTTTGGTAGATGCCAATTGGTCATCCAATATATCTTCTACTACATCCTTCAGTGGAGCTAGAAGTTTGGGAGGAAGAGATGGCTGGGGAAGTCGAGAAAAGGCTATAAGCTCAAAACTTGGTGAGGGGCAAGAAGGAGATGGTACGGAATATGGATCGAGAGGAGATGGTGTGGGGCCATGAAAAGATATAAGGTCATCAACATTGAAGGTGGAACTAATTCCCATATTTAAAGGAATGTCTAACACATGCATTAGGACCCAACCTCTTCAAAATCTAATATGGACTAGTACTGCGGGCCCATAACTTTTTGGCAATTCCTTATGGAAATTGTTCAGGCCTTATGCAAACCATTACTTCATCACTCACTTGAAATTCTATGAATGTACGATGTGAATCAGCAGAGGTTTTGTACTGTTTATTATGTAAATTAATTCTTTTCCTGATTCCATCATGTAATGCATGTATGTGTTGGATGAATGTATTAGCTGACTTAGAAGGACAATGAATGGATGACATGGGAATGAGATCTACAGGCATCCTAAGCTTATAACCAGTGACGGCTTCAAATGGACTCATGCCTATGGACTTATTGACAGAACTACTGTATGCAAATTCAGCTACTGGCAAGACAGATTCCCATGTTCGCACATGCTCACCCACAAGACATCTCAAGAGATTTCCTAAACTTCTATTCACTACCTCAGATTGTCCATCAGTCTGTGGATGATAGGCAGAAGAGAATTGCAATTAGGTGCCTAAGAGTTTCCACATTGTTTTTCAGAAATAGCTAGTAAACTTCACATCCCCATCAGAGAGAATTGTTTTCGGAACACTATGAAGACTAATAATGCGCTCAAAGAAAATCTTCGCAATATGCGAAGCATCAGAAGTTTTTGAGCAAGGGACAAAATGGGCCATTTTGGAGAAATAGTCCACAACCACAAAACTGGAATCATGCTTCTTAGATGTTCTAGGAAGCCCAAGCATGAAGTCCATGACGAGATCTTACCACGGTGCGTGAGGCACGAGCAATAGAGTATACAAGCTAGTATTCTGTTTGCGCTGCTTTGCCAGTTGGCAAGTACGGCAACACTTAATTGTATGAGCAACGTCTCGTTTGAGACTTGGCCAGTAAAAACAATCTTCCACGAGAAGGATGGTCTTATCCCAACCAAAATGACCTCCCACGCCTCCCGCGTAGAGTTCTCAAATTAAAAACTCTCTGATGGAAGTACAGGAAATACAAATTTGATTACCTCAAAAAACATAGCTGTCTTTCAATGTAAATTGCTCAACACTGCACAAAGGATTATCAGATAATGTGGCAAACAATTCCCCGAAATCAGGACATGATGGGTAATTATCTCAAAGACGACCAAACCCCGTGACTTTGATATTCATGGAGGGAATTAAATAGATTCTACGACTTAACGCATTAGCTCGTTTATTATCCACTCCCGCCTTGTGTTTTAACACGAAAGTATGTTCTTGTAAAAGTTCAACCCATTTGGCATATTCCCTTTTAACTTAGATTGCGATTTCAAATACTGCAATGCTTCATGAACAGAAAACAAGACAAACTCTTGTGGCAAAAGGTAATGTCGCCAATGTTTAAAGGTTTGAATTATCGCGTAGAATTCTCTTTCATAATTGGAATACTTCTTTCACTTTGCATCATTCAGCTTTTCGCTGAAGTAAGCGACCGGGTGTTCTTCATAGCTCAAGACACCTCCTATTCTCAAACCAGATGCGTTATAAGTCACTTCAAAAACTTTAGAAAAATCGTGCAACCACATGACAGGGGCCTCTATCATTTTGGATTTAATTTCCTAAAAAGCGGCGACAGCAGTTGTGCTCCAACAAAATTCTCCTTTTTTCATGCAATCCATAATTAGAGCCATGATGAAGCATTTGATGAATTTATGGTAGAATGTAGCCAGTCCATGAAAGCTACTTACCTCGTGAATATTGGATGGAATTTTCCATTCAACAAGAGCGCAAACTTTTTCATGGTCAAGGGCTATGCCCACGACGGAGACTACGAAACCTAAGAAAACCAAATTATCCATCATGAGCGTACATTTCTTAAGGTTTGCATATAGTTGTTCTTTTTGCAAAGTACTACAAACTTGCCATAAGTGCCTAAGATGTTGTTCTTTGGAGGTGCTATAGATGAGGATATCACCAAAATAAACTACCAAGAACTTACCAACAAATGGCCTCAACACTTGTGTCATGACCCACATAAAAGTACTTGGTGCTTTCGACAACATGTCCTTCATCTAGAAGGCAGTCTTCCATTCGTCGCCAGGACGAATTCGAATCTGATGGTAGCCACTCTTAACGCCTATCTTGGAAAAGATGGTGGCACCAGCCATCATGTCGAGCATATCATCCAACCAAGGTATCGAAAATCGATACTTAACGGTGATCTTGTTGATGGCTCGACTGTCCATGCATATTCTTCAAGTTCCACCTTTTTTTGGAGTCAATAGTGTGGGAACTACACGACGGCTTAGGTCCTCTCTAAGGAAACCCTTGGCAAGGAGTTCATCAACCTGTTTTTTAATTCTACATGTTTCGCAGGATTCATCCGATAATGAGGCAGGTTAGGTAGGGTCACTCCTGGAACTAGATCAATTATGTGCTGAATGTCACGCATGAGTGGGAGCTCGTTCAGTAAATCTTTGGGAAAGACATCCCGAAATTCATGAAAAACAGATTTCATTGCACATGGAATACTAGTAGCGGGCTCTTTGGAAACTTCCGTAGAAACCACAGCATAAACAATGAGGTCTTCCCTAGAACCCTTGCTAACCATTTCGTCCAAATTAACCTGGAACTCACTTGCACTCAGAATATGTAAACCCTTGGTTTTGGAAATTTGAACTGCTGGCACTGGGTTTCGCAGTCTCTTTAGGGTTGTCCGTTTTCTTATGAGGTAATGGATGTAAATTCACCTTCTTATTATTGAAGTGGAAGATGCAAATGATTGTGCTTCCAAAGTTGGTGACATCCATAACATAAAGCCAAGGTCTCCCTAAAATGATATGTCCCACGTCCATGGGAACCACGTCACACCATAGTTGGTTCTGATAGGTAGACAAGCTGATTAGGACCAGGCATCATTGAGTAACGAGAATGGATGTAGAATCCACCCAAGAGACGCGGTATGATTTAGGATGGGGTACTGGGGTCAAGCCTAATCGAGACAAGTTATTGGCTGAAACCACATTGGTACAACTTCCATTATCAATAATGATCTTGCAGCTCTTTTCGTTGCACTTGACATAGATATGGAAGATAGAAGTCCTATGCCACTCCTCATTTTCTTGGATGGTCAATGCACATCTTACTGCCATCATTCGTGGTAGATCATTGTTCATTAAGGTTTGTGCATTTTCATTTTGATGATAAGAGGGTGAAAATCAAAGAAATGATACCTGATCCTCCAGATTATCACATTCACATCACTAGGCACAAAATTCAGGATGTAGGCATCTCGTCCATGGGAACCACGTTACACCATAGCTGGTCCTGATAGGTAGAAATGTTGATTGGGACCAGGTAGCGTTAAGTAACAGGAATGGATGTAAAATCCACCAAAGAGACGTTGTATGGTTTGGGATGGGGTACTAGGGTCAAGCCTAATCGAGACAAGTTATTGGCTGAAACCACATTAGTACAACTCCCGCTATCAATAATGATCTTGCAACTCTTCTCATTGCACTTAACATAGGTATGGAAGATGGAAGTCCTATGTCAATTCTCATTTTCTTGGATGGTCAATGCACATCTTACTACCATCATTCGTGGTAGATCATTGTTCATTAGGGGTCATTTGTTTTGGGTGATTTACATAGGCAGATGAAACACATGTATAATGGTTACACTCCATCACGTTTGTCTTCACTCATTTACACATAAGGTGTGTAAAGTAGCTGTGAAAATGGTGTGAGAATGGTTTGAAAATCAAGCCAGAATTTTCACACCTCAACAGGGGTGAATCCATTACACAAGGCACTATTACCAGGTGGGTGAACAATACTCATACAGCACAGTCCGCCTTTTTGCATTTTTTTATTTTGTGGGCCCCAAAATAGCAATCTGAACCGTCCAAACTCTTCTAAAGGTCAAAAACGGCTGAGAAACCAAATTTCGGCAATTGGATCATCATACAACTTGAGATATGATCAAAAGAATTAAGACCGTTGGATGTGTTGAACCCGTGATTGAACCAATCCGCCTTTCTTTATTTTTTGACTCATGTGGGCCCCCTAATGCAAATCAGAACCATTGAAACTCTTGTGAAGACTGAAAACGGCCATGAGACCAATTTTCATACTAGAGAGAAGATAGCCACATGGATGCCAATTAGTGTGATGTTGTCTTTCTATCTATGATTATTCATTCGTGCTCATTCACATGCACAACATGCCTAGCTTCCGTTGTTGCTCTCCTTTAATCATTATGTTGTTTTTAATTTCAATTGTTACATCATGATAGGCTTATGTACCTTTATATTTGCTTGACCGTCATGTTAATAGTGCTACCCTTGGTGTTACAAGCACAGAACCCAGTGCCAGCACGGTAGTCAATGCGCCCCCGGAGGAAACTATAGCGGTACCTCGGGATATAAACAAGTGGAACGAGAATGATGCCTTTTATTAGTCATCCTACACAGTACGTAACATGGTTCTTTTTGGGGTTGTTAGTGTATAGCTATGGTTTGGCTTGTAGTAGATTATGTCATCTTGCATTTTTATATATGATTATGGAACCTTAGTACCATGTGCATGTGAATGGTGAATTAACAGACCTTAGTTATATTAATGAATTGGTGAATGTTTTATTAGTGTTTATAATATGTATAGGTGAATTCTTTAGGTTTCCGCTTAATTATTAAAAAGATTGATACGTATTTATGGATCCTCCTCATACGTACCTGTGGAATCACCCTTGTGGCAGTTCGTACGTATCTTGATATGGCATGAATTGTCACGGGTTATGTGTGCTGCGCCTCGAGATCCACTATAAATCCCCAATTCTTGGGTTCAGGGCGTGACACCTGCCAAATGCATAGTTTTTTCTTTATTAAACTTTTATAATAGTGGGATTTACCAAAACAAATCTCACTAATTAGGGTAACCACAGTTGAGATCACCAATGTCTTATATTATCAATAGAGGACCTCCAGCCCAAATTTTATATTTTTTTTCCCAAAGTACTCCTTTTATGTTGATGTTAACAAAACCCTCCCTCTAATGATTTGGAAAAAAACAAGGAAAGAGAAAGAAGAAAAACGGTGAGGGCACCAGGGAAAAGAAATAGAGAAAGAAAGAATGAGCACTCCTCATTGTCAATTTATGCTCACCTTCTGGTTTTCAAGTTTTCCAAGTCTTGCTCATCTTCCAATCTCTGCTCATAATCAGTTTCTACAAGGCATCATTTGTTCGTCGATTGGAAAGAAAGAAATAGAGAGAAAGCCATCCTCTACTCGACGACCCTTTCAAGAATCCTTAGGTCTTCATTCTAACTCCTTTATCATTCTCTCTCCCTCTCTCTCTTCATATGCTTGGATTTCCTCACAGCCTTAACCTATTCTTTCATTGGACAACCATATGGTAATTGTCATTGCACAATGATATACTAATTGGTGCATGGGTGTTTAGTTTTTGGATTTCCTGTTGTGCTGTAATGTGAATAATTCCATTTCAATGATGACCAAGAGAAAGAAATCCAACAATAGGGTTGCAAAGATTAGTAGCCATTTATAGAGAATATATAAGATCATTAGATGTTGCGGGTGGGGGTTTTAGATAGAAATGTTTGTGTGCATTTGGGATGTTTGGTTTGAATGTGATGACCATGAGAATCTAAACTAGACCCATTCTTTCTTTTGAAGGTTGAAAAACAGTTGTAAAAATTAAGACAAAGTTTGGCTTTTCCTTAAGCCACCTTAGCAAATTGAACGGGATTCTCATCCTCATTGCATCTCCATCCATTCCATGATGAAAAGGAACCTTCGTTTCATCAAGTAATGATGAGGCGTAGTCGTTTCCTCTTCCCCCAAAGCCTGCCCCTCTTTCACATAAGAGAGAGGGGAAGGTAGAGGGAGAGGGGGGGGGGGGAGAGTGTGGAGGAAGAGGAGAAGTAAAAAGCATGGTCCAACCTGATACTTTACATGTGATATTTTCTTCCAAACATTGATATAGATTTGTTTGTGGTGGAAGATCTACTTTTTATGGAAGAAACAAATATGATGTAAAAGACATAAATATAGAGACTGTGGATGAAGAATTTATAGAGTTCACTTAATGAGAACAATGGATGAAGACCTTTTAGAGTTCACTTAATGAGAATGTTTATATGACTTGTTCTTCTCCTACAACCAGAAATTTTTGTTCTTCAGGTTCCTTTTTGTGAATAGGGGTAGAGCCTAGGTGCTTATATTCTAGAAGATATGACGGAGATGAGTATTTAAAAAGTTGCAAGGAAATTTTGAGATGAGTTGAAAGATATTTTCATTGCCGTATTGATACAAGTACTCAAAGTTCTTATTGTGACTGGGTTGGGCTCTTAATTTCTTGCAATATGATATGTGGTTATCACCATTTGAAAACGACCCCTACTTTCAAATTGCAATGCATCTTTTCACAAGCTATATATACAAACAAAGAGAGAGAGAGAGAGAGAGAGAGAGAGAGAGAGAGAGAATTGTGTAGTTTTCTGTAAATTCACTTGGTGGTATTGATGGAATTGTAGTTCTTATCATAAAAGACATGTGAGTATTGATGAAATCCTGGTGCTTTTGGAAAATCTTGGGCTTGAATTGTGCCTCATAATTAAGCAGTAAAAAATTACCTTAAAAAGGAAATGATGAACATCAAAGCTTTGGTGTTATGTCTCTTCTTCTATCAAGAAATCTTATCCAAAACAAGCTATGAATAGAGCACAGGACACAACTTACATTTCATCATATATACATTAATAAATTAGACATGCTTCAATGAAATGATTTCGCTTTCCCTATCAGAGATATTTCTTTGGATATACATTATATAAGTCCATCAAAGTCCCCATATTTCAAATATACTCCAATCATATTAGACGAACTGCCAAATTGATCATTCCTAAAGTACATGAGTCATACATGCTTTATGTTTAGAATATTTTATTCCAAGTAAACTAATTTTCTCGAGCAATCTATTGAATACTATTTTTCATTAAAAAACTTGATTGATTTTACGTGGTTTTTTCTATGAAATTGATAATTATTTATTCATTAGTTCTAATTAACTATTAAGGTTGTATGAGACTTAACCATGCATCACATGGGCTTTGATGCTAGTATGTTTGAAAGATGGGTAGAGGTGGCACACTATTTTTGTGCACATAAGTAATGTGCTTTGAATGTTTTGGACAAATGGCACAAATCAATACCGGAGAGAATGGAGGTTGTGGAAAGGAAGACTCCCATCCCAAGGCTAGGGAAGTTTTTTTTTTTTTTTGTTTTGTTTTGGCTTGATTTTATATTTGCTTATGTTGTTGGTTTGTGTTGGGTTTTATACATTGTAGAATTAGCAGCAACTTAATTACCTAACCTTGTAGCTTTTGTTCGTTGATGATGGTGGAATAGGTATAAAAATCTCTTTCTTTCTTTGATTATAGGTTTGATCTGATTGTCCTCTGCCGCAAGTTATAACCAAAGTCTTAACCAAAATGATATAAGAATGTTCAATAAAAAGAAAGAAATCTGATAGTTAGGTGATCCTACAAAAATATACATGCAGTCACATCAATAAGTCATGGTTAAAATAAAAGTGCTTCCAAAGTGGTTATTCACAATACAAATTATGCTTCAATTTACCACACAATTGTTAGTTTTTGTGGACTCAATCCATCAGTTGATATAATAAATTGATTAATTTCTTTATTTATCAATAAAATCATGCTTTACTTTCATGAGATGAATGTTATTTTACTACTTCATGAACATGACCAATACATATGATATAATGGTTCATGAGTTGAACCGGATCCCATTAGTATATTAGATGTGATATATGTGCATGGATGAGATCCACACGTGGGAGATATATGTCACAAATCTTATACTTAAATAACTTCACAACCAATAATGAGATTAGGCATCTCATTTGATAAGGTTGCAACACTTGGATCACTATGAGATAGTGTGATTTGTCTCGATCATCAGAATGTAAGATTTTGGATCACGGTGCTGGTGCATTAGATGTATTGAAGGACCATGAGATGCACCTTATGGAATTTTTTCTCAATAATAAGGTATACTCTCATAATTCCCTAGCAATAGGCTCTCAATCCTGAGACATTGATGAACTCAAGTTTCTATCTATTCATTTGCTTTGAGTCACCAATGAGTGAGGCCGACTGTAGGTTAACACCTCGGTGTCTTGGGTATGTGGTAGTAGAACTGTGGAAACGTTGAATGATCAAAATGGAATCTATCTCTATTAACCCCTTGTGCCAATTAATGGATTTGTCATTAGTAAGTGCGCATCCATCTCAATTAAGAGTTAGTTGGATGGTACTGACGATTACTCTGATTAATTGGGGCTCAAGGATAATAAGATGTGGAAGTTAAATTGGAAGAGATAGATTTATTCCAATTGATCCACGGATATTGATAGAGGGGCCTACTTGTGGTAATTGAGAAGTTTAGGGTATTCATTGTAATTTATTCCTGAGACTGGAGTGCAATTGCATTTATATAGTGGTGTTATTTGCAATTAACTGTGGGCCCGGATTGCACATGAGATGTGGGGTCGCGGTGTTCCAGTTGGAGTCAGCTTTCTAAAGAATCCCTAGTGGTCCCCACGCTAGCCCAAGTTATTGGAAAATACTAATCCGACTTGAACTCTAGAAAAAAGGGATAAGAAAGGAGAAAGTTGCTAATTGCTTTGGAAGTAAGACTTCTATTTCAATTAAACAAGGGAGAGATTTGAAAGTCTATAAAATCTCTTCGACATCGAATAAGACTCTCTCTCACGCCCAAAACCCTATTCGTGCAAGAGCTGCGCGAGTTTCTCTCTCCTTCTCTCTTCTGGTTCCTTGGAGTTTCGAGTTAGGATTTCTCCTGGAGATTCCACCAATCTTCTTGAGAAAAGAAATCTAATTCGGGCCATAGCGTGGAAGGCTAAGAGGTGTTGAAGATTCTCATCATCAAGTAGAGTCGCAACTTCTCCATTAGAGCACTACGGATCTCCAAAGGTATGATCTACTTCTTGCATGTCGTAGATTATTATGGATGTTTAGTGCTGTTTGATTCTGTCTTTTAGATAGAATATTTACTGTACCTGGTCACGAGATTGAGGGTAATGCATCCTGGATTGGGTTTTGGTCTTATGGATAGTTGATCCCTGTGTCAAGTGGGTCAAAAGTTTTGAAAATTTATCCACGAGACCCACCTACTTCCAACAACAATTGCGTTTATATTGATTTTCTAGACTTTTCCTATGAAACTAGTATTAGTCACCAGCTCTCTACTGTTTCATATGAGGTAAGAATGTTTTAAATAGAATACTAGTGGAGATAAATGAAACATGTCACTTTTCAATAGAAAATCCAACAACACCTGTGACTAAAGAACAAAATGTTACATTGTCCTTTAGTTGCAACTAACATATTTATATCTAGTCCTTGCCAAACTACAACTCATATGCATTCATCTTTTAATAATCTAATAATTATTGGTGAGAGAATATTCAATTCTCACATAGTCACATGTGAAAGTACACATTGCACTGTATGGTTAAGAAAAAGTTTCATTCAAGATCAACAACTAATAACAACTACTCTATGTTATATTCATAACAAATGAGACATAATGCAATAAACGTAAGCAATATATGTATAATATCAGAGCAGATATTATACTTGCAGGAAAATGATGGGGACACTGAACATCATCTCTGCTTACCATATTCTTGTCTTATTTTCAATTCAAATTTTGATCTATTTGGTTCCATGAATGTATTTATTTTATGTATTGAGATATTCTCGTTTTGCTTGGATTATTGTATTATATGTCCACCATTTTGATTATGTGTAGATGGATCTTGATTGGCCATTTCTGAAGGAGAAAATATTAAAGGACCAAAATAATCACATCTCTAGTACTATTTGAAATGGAGAGGAATATTTAATAAATAATAAATCAGAATTCCTTAAATTGACATTCATGTAACTCATACTATATTTACATCCCTTTTTAATACTAATTTGTATGTTATTTGAAATATATAGGAACTAGAGAATATCATTAAAATAATTGGAACACAAAATGACCAAAGTAATTGGCATCTAACACACTGGCAAGAGGCATATCTATGTGTGTGTGGGTTCGAACAATTGTCAAAATTTGGCTCAATAACAATTGATCATGCATTAATTAAAGCTTTTGTTAAAAGATGGAGGCCGGAAACAAACACCTTCCATCTTCCATGTGGGGAGGTCACGTTGACATTACAAGATGTGGCATATATTTAAAGGCTACCCATAGATGGACTGGCTTTGACCGGAAAAACAATATATAGTATCAAACAAATTGCAAAAATATGCTTAGATCTCCTTGATATGGAGCTGGTACAGAAAGTTGATAGCATTAGCACATAGATTAAATTTTTTTTGATGCATAAGAATTTCAAATGTGGCAAGAAGAAGAAGAAGGAAAATGAAGAGATAGTGAAGTGTCAAATAAGAGTATTTTTGTTTTGCTTGGTGGGAGGATAAATTGTAAGCAACTCCTTTGGTACATCTACTCATGCTTAGTTTTTCCAATTATTTGAAAAGTTTGAGAAGTATGCATGGGGCCCTACATGTTTGGTCAACTTGTATAGAATGCTTGGCAAGGCAACCATGCTTTCAAAATGTATTGAAGAAAATAATAATGTTGAAGGGGAAAAAAACGAAAAAGAAGAATGTGATGTAGTCATCAAATACATTGACTGGTCCACTATAGTTACTGTAGGTAAAAAAATTATTTCATGGGATTCTTCCTTTGAATTAGCAATCTCTTCCAATTGACTTGGCATTCAATTAATATTGATTTGTAATGTGGGTATGCTCAAGAATAGCTTATACTTGTCCAAGTGGTTCTAACATTGACCTGAAATTAGACTTTCAATTCCCCTTATGTATGACATGGGAGAAATGTTTACAAAAACATGAGCCTCCATTGAATAGAAAGGAATGTCGGGAGCGGATTGATAATATGAAAATAGAAGAAATAAGTTAGGACATTTTAAATTGAAGTTTTATTTTAGTAATACTTGTCCACATACTTTTAATTCAAAAACTATATATATTGCAGTTCATTTAGACACCATATGCTAAAATGGAAAACTCACTTAATGAGGTTGTTCCAGAATAAGATAGGGAGTTGTTCACGTCAGTACAACCCTAATATTCTATTGAATTATTAAACGCCATAATTCCGAATGAGTAATAAAGCAATTCAGTTTGAGGCACTTGCTCCCCGTTCCTTTTCATGTGCCATTTGAAAAGTTAGATAAAATACAGAAAGCGTCTTAGGATTATGCCTGTGGTTTGGCACTTTGGAATGGGAGGTAGAAGATGTTGTTGGATGAAAAAGTTGATAATTCACCAATACATGAATGTTATATGGAATAGTATTCAATAGTAACAAGGTTGCATATCTCCCCACCATTAAAAAAAGAAGGCGATATTGATGATAAGAGGCCTGTTAGTTGCATTGCATTCATTTTTAACTTTAAATTATATCATCATTTTCATTATCACTTGAACAAATTTAATGGAGCATGATCATTAGCAAAAGGAGAGAGACAATGTTGAAAAGAAACTTACCCGAAAAAATACAACTATCAAAGAAGAAGATCAACTCATCCCAAAGAGGCTAGTAAGCAATATTTAAGTATGATTGTATATACAAATTGTTGCAATGTTTTATACTTTTGTATAATGCACACTTATTTTATTTTGAAAGTTTTTTGTTGTTGAATGATCTTTTAGGTGGTAATGAAAAGGAAAGAGGATGAAAAGTACGTGGAAACACTAGTACGTGTAGAACGGGAAAAGTTAGCAAATATAATTGAGGTTGTTGAGGAAAATTCTGCAGATTTGGGTGTTGGAATTCATTTTTTTCTAAATAATTTCCCAAGGAATCTATTTAAGTGCAAAGAAGAAAGCAATATTGAAGAAGAAGTTAGAACAAAGTAGTCCTAACTCAAAGGAACCAATTACCCTGGAATCCTCCCAAAAATCTGTGTTTTGTCAACAAAGAAGCCCCCAATTAAAGTCAATGACTCTAGTCCAAATTGTTTATATAATCCACCTTCGAAGATAAAAGATGAAGTCATGGCAGTCTCGTCTTCAAAAGAAGAGGTCCGCTCAATGTACATTCGAGTGAAGAAAGCAACTAGAAAAAAGAAAATGCTTGCTAAATCCCATGGATTTATTACAAACATAAAGTGGCTTGAAGATTAAAAAAAACCGATTAAAAAAAGAGAAAAAGAAAAACTTAAATAAATTTTGGGATGATTTTAATGATTGGTATGCAATCTTCAATAATCTTATACATGTTACACATATATGAGTACTTATATACAATCTTTAGTAATCTTTTAAATTGAATAATACATCTTTTTTGTATATAGGAAGGTGGAGCAATCATCGTATTGCACCAAACCCATACCAGAGAAGTTAAAGGCACTTCTATATCGTGAATGGATGGGTACAAGAATCCTATGAAATTGGATTGATATTTGCCTGAAGCCGAAGGCTCCTAAGGCATATTTCATGGACACAAATGATATCGTAACTTTTGTTTGAATCTTCATTTTCCAAAACAAAAGCATGTTTTAGAATGATGAAATGCTATGGTAAATTTTGTTGATATCTTTAGTTATTTATGAATATATGTTTATTAACAATTAACCTTTGCACACATCTTGAAGGATATTTGGCTAAATCATAGTAATGACAATGATGTACATATCTTTGGTGACTTGGATGCAGGGTAGCTGTTACAACCCGAGCCCAAGAATTCGGGTATTAGGATTAACCCCAATTAGTGACACATGTACTTCCATGCAATTCACATTCGGACCGGAGTCTGAATTTAATTACATAAGGGATATTCACTTGCTTACCATGTGAGCTACTAAACGGAACATCTGTCCAAGCATTCAATATGCAAAAGCCTGCCAATATCGCCTATAATTTTTCTTCACTTTCCATTGAACAGTTCAACAATATCATTACATCCATGAAACAGTCCAAGTCTTAACATTAAAGATCCAAGTCTTAACATTAAAGAACATAAGGTCATTATATTAATTCTACACATCACCTGTAAAACCCAAATGTAATATACACAAGTATGATCTATGCGAAGGATAATGTTCTATGAAGAGGAAGCTGAACAATGAAGTATAAGGAAACAAAGACATACGTGACGGGATCAAGTTATGAAAATAATAGTCTAGATGAATGCACTTATATGTATATGCTAAAAATCCCAAAATACCCAAAATATGCATTCCTAAGATATTAGTGAGTCGCTCTCAGCACATGAATCAGTCAGTAAGTTTCTACTTTCCATTCGTTAGCTTGAAGGAACCACCATGGTCTCCTTCTCTGACTCTTGGGTTTGTATTGGACTGGTTCGGACTCTGGACTTGAACACTATTAAACAACTTGTGAATAAAACTATTCAGCAAAGTATAAGCATAATTAAGGCAATATGCATTGTGTTTATAAGAGTTAATGACAAATGATCAATAGAGGTCAATTCAGTACACTAGGCAAGTTGTGCATTGAAATAAGCATGCTATAAGGATCAATATGTGAAATACATACTATTTGCCTACTAGATTTGCTATATCCTCCCTCTAGGGATCTTTACGTTAAGAACACCATTGACTAAGCCAAGGTATGAATGGGTTTTTTCATACTTGGAGTCCGGAAGCTCAAAAAACACACTGCAGTGGCATCGTTTGTTACTACACCAAAGTCAACCCTGCCGGGTATCATAAGGCTGAGGTTGAGTAGAGCCAGACCATTTCGATTCATTCATATAATTGAACATTAAGGAATTTGTGCAATTCATTCATTGAGAATAATACTATACAGTATGCATTCAATTCGCTCTTACTCAATTCAATGTCACTGTCAATATAAAACATGTATCAAGAAACATTTCAAATAGAGTAAATGTATGGTATGATCATTTCAATTCAAATCATTATTAGAAAAATAGAAGGCAAGAACAGTAATCCAATATGCTATGCAATTTAATTTATTGAAGTAAGATAATTTACAAACCCACCCTAATCTAGTCATCCATTGTTTTTTACCGTGCATAATGATGTAGTTATAAATTATTCGGTACATAGTTGTCTCTCTTTGGTGTCACATGCATAAAGAATGTGATTGAAGTTACTTAAACTAATACCCATGGGGAGGTGCTTAACAAATGGACACTATCACATGAATAAGTCTCAGCCCTCAAGACCTTTCATGATCTTCCATTAATTCATTGGGCTGTTTAATAGGGTAAAAGAATCCAATAACTAAGGTTACAAGGTCTCGTATAGTACCTACTTAACACTAAATTTTAATGGTCATATGGTTTAACAGTGAGTGACCTACAACATAGCCGTGAGTAGCTTACAGCTTAGTAGTAAGATGTACTACGGTTTCACAGTGGTTACACCACTGTTCCTCCACATTTATGGTTTAACCGTAAAATGGTCTATGGCTTAACAGTACTTGACCTACAGTTGAACCACGGTGTAGCTACGACTTAGCCGTAGCACATTCCATGGCTTAGCCGTAGAAAAAGATTACACTTTTTAGCTCTCTGGATTCCAAGCCGTAACATACTTATAGCTTAGCTGTAACATACTTACGGCTTAGATTTAGTTTCTGAAATGCATTCAACATCTGAAGCAAATTCCATGCTGGTTTTTTTACAAGGGTATTTATATTTCATTCAGTTATCTAGCTCATACTTCATCAGGAATACTGAACCTTATCATACTGTAGAGTTTAGAGAAAATTGAAACAATAGGGCGTCATACGGTAGAGTTTAAGATTTTAGAACATTAAGACTGACTGCACATGAGTCAATAAAATTATAAGAATCATCATATACCAATATGCATTAAACCAAAATTTGCTTATACTTGCCTTTGTTTTTTAGTTTAAGTACCACT
Organism: Sextonia rubra; assembly: GCA_037013555.1. NCBI lineage: Eukaryota > Viridiplantae > Streptophyta > Magnoliopsida > Laurales > Lauraceae > Sextonia > Sextonia rubra. The sequence continues at coordinate 77,685,196 of JASUAD010000001.1, forward strand.
ACTACTCCTTCTCTTGGCTCAGTTGAGAACGAAAACCCACTATTCTTAATCCTAAATGCCATGCATGAAAGAAAAATGGAGAAATAAGTGCATGTAATAAAATAAGAGTCTCTTTGACTCGTTGATTCATAAATTATGAAACAAATTAAGAGGTCTCACCTTAAGATTTGATTTAAGACGATGGAGGCTAACAGTCGATGGTCCCAGCTGCAAGAGAAGGAAGGAGATGATGGAGATAACAAGTGGAAGTCTCCGAGTATACATGCAAACTATTAGCCCCTTTGATTTGATGAGAAGCTGAGGATGAAAAGAAGATGGAAAAAGAGTTTGGGAGGAAGGAGCTGCAACAAAAAAAGAGTCGAATGAGATGGGTATTGGAGCCCCTTTGAGTATATAGATATATATAATTTGAGGTTTTATAAGAAGGTCCTTCTAGTTGGTTTTATTTTCAATGTAAGTCAAATGAAAATCCAACTAAGTCAAATGATGTTTAATACGTTCAAATTAAGTACGAAAGTTAATGAGCTCAACAAGAAAAATGTGATGGTGTCAATATAATACATGTATGATGTGAAATCATGAATTCTAAAATTACAAAAAAGGGCTTTCATCTACCTAGGTAAGGTCAAACCGACCCAACTATCTATCCATGACCTGAACTTAACTCACTGAACTCCACAAGACTAAAACTGACTTGTTTAAGATAAAATCACTTTAATTATCTAGAAATTACAATTAGTTACTTGCTAATCAAGCTAAGCTTAGCTTGAGTCGGAGCGTTATAGTAGCTAAAATGAAACTTCAAAAAGTTATTGTTATACTGGTGTGCTACCTTAGTTATTTCACACTTTTTATAGGCTATCCAAAGAAAAGAAAGTGCAACTCCTACAATATGATGCCTATTGACTTGCAACATTGGGGAAAAGAAGAATAATTCTAAGTCTTAATAACTAAATCAATGAAATACATCTAATGCAGTGACAATTGTCTTAACTATATGTGTTCATTTCCTCTGTAGATTATTTAGTTATGTGATTCATTTGCTGATTTTCAATGGGAAAGGCCAAAAGGTTAGGATAGGCGCCCTATTAAAAATATTCCTACACAAGAGAATACCTATGATTGTGGCTTATCTATGATGTGATTTATAGAAAATGTTGCCCCTCAAACGTGAAATTGCATTCAATCAATGGGATATAATATACTATAGGTGCAAATTAGTTTTCCATCTCTATAATAGGTAACAGGAATTGCATAAAGGGCATCAGAGGAGGAAACAAAATTAAATACACTTGCATGTATGTATTTATTGTTCTCTTTGTTATGTATGTATTTAATGTTTCAGCACATAAATGGCACAAATGCATTCACATGTAAAAACATTTGCAAATGGATGCAAAGGTTGACATCTAGTTAATGTGCAATAAGGACCCTTTAAGTTGACAGTACTAATTCGATTTTCGTGTTCATCTTGGTCTCGACAGTTGAATTTTTTGATTTTGTGACCAGCTGGTTCTAAAAAGTAGTGAAAGCCCCTTACCTAATAGTTGATAATGAATAGAGAATTCTTGTAGATCTTCTTCAAAAGTTGTTGCTTCACTTTAACACTAAGCCTATTCCTTTGTACATGTCCAAGCTGAATGTTAGTACCAAATGCTTCAGATGTCGCTTGTATCGAGACTCTCCACGATGTATCCATTTGTATCATTAGGAATTTTTTTTGGGAGATTATCCTCTACTGTAAATATTTTCTTTTTGGCTTGTTAAGCTATAGTGCATTTTTTTAAAGAGGAATTTTAATTACATTATTGATAGGTATTTTTAGATGTGGATGATATTATAGTTTGGTTGAGGATGTGGTTGTGGTTTAATGGAAGTGCTTTGATTTTGTGTATATTAATATGGACTAATGTTACTACTATATGATAAAGGAATGTTGATTTTGTTTAGGTGTTTGCAGTGGAGACTTGATTTTAACTATTATCTATTGATGCGTTTGCAGTATGATGACTACCACTGAAAGGAAAGGGATGGGATAGGTACGGTTGCTTGCATGGGATATTTGAGGTAATTTACCGTTTAAGCATTCTGCGATGTTTTGAGTCAGCACGTTGTACTACCGACCCTCCACATAAGAATTGGCCTAATGTTGCATTTCAATTCCATGAATATAGTTATAAGCTTATTCATTTACAGCCCCAATATCATTGATATGAGCCTCATATTCAAATGGTCTACAAGATTTTGCAGCAAACCGGAATCTCTCAACAATGGCATCATCTTTAAATTTTGATGGCACATTCTCTGCAATATGATGACAACAATAACAATGGTAAGCATCTAGAATTGCTTCTTCAACTGCAGGAACAAGACCTTTATGCCGATCAGATATAATTATTAAAAATCGAGGTTCACCAAGAGCTACATGAAGATTTGCAAAGAACCGTGACCAACCATTTCTTTGTTTTGCCTTTAGGAAAAGTTGATGGTTTCAACCAAATATGACAGCTATCAAGATAACACTAGGATACTTACTCCGAAAATGTGGCTTATCTACAGCTAATAGTGGCCTCAAAAAAGTACGAAAGGACTTAATGCTTACTCTAAATGCCCAAAAAATCTTCTAAAAGAATCATCTTTATGCTTCATCAAACTAGTTATTGTTTTGGATTTGTCATTTTTAACTCCATGCAATAACGAGGAAGGATTTGAAAGGATTCTTTGAATGAACCTCGTATTTCTTATATTCTAATCTCCTTTCTCAAATACGTCTTCCTATAACTTATTGAAACCCCAAACTCCATTTGAAAGTCATGCATGATTTCCTTTGATGTATACATTTGATTAATTGAAGCCTATCTTTCACAAACTTTGCAATTAAGGATGCAGTTTCTTCTGTGTGCGCCCCCTATCATTGGTTTCGAACATGAATGATTTTGGTTATATACTTATATGTCCAAATTTTAAATTGTGGACCCGAATCCACCATTGAAGTATATATACGCCATGGACATGCTAGATTAGCACACCATATTGTAACTTTATACTTATTTGCCTTCAGATGTTTTACCTCAAAATTCTTTTTACATTGCAAATTTTACTACAGTAGTTCTAAACATATTACAATCTAGAAGCATTCTCCCTTTCCACAACTCTTTCATTATATTCTCCAGTAACTCGTTGGTGAAGTCGTTCACAGATACTAAAGTATCTTCAATATTAGTACCCTGACCAATGTCTGATGACCCGACATCAATGCTATTTTTTGCAAATTACATATTATCCCATAGAGAAGGATTATCATTAACACCATGTGGCTGAAATTGTTGCAATGGCAAATGGTCCGGGAAAAAGGAAAAGATGCCGTCAATGTCTTCATCAAGATTAAAGTGGGATAAATGGTATCTCTAAAATGGACAATTTCCTCTTCAATATCTTCATGTGCTTGAGAATTCAAATCATCATGCCTATAACTCATAGAAGAACTAAGATGAGCATTACTGCATCCAAATAAGTTGAATATTAGTCCATCTAATTCAAAGAATAAAATCAATGTCTAATCAAGTGAACAAGATAAAAACATGCCGTGCTGACTTAGATGGATAGTGTACAATATGTAAAAATGTAAAATAACTTTTCCCCTTAAACGACTTATTTTTCAACCAAGACTATTTTCATTTTCTTCATGCATATTTAACCCTTCAAGTCTTGAATGTACATTCCTGAAAAAACAATGTTAAATACTCTTGCATAGAAAATAAAAATTATATAAAATTAATAGGACATGGTTCAAGACCTAAAATGTCCTCCACATATATCTTTTGCATAATCAGACTTTTTACTTATGTATAAATATAGCCCATTCACATTTTCACATGAGACTTTCAATATTATCTTTACATCATTATCATCATTAGTTACTGTAATCAATGTGAATGCTTTGTTGCTGTTGTAGAGGTACTGAATTCCAAGATTGTCATCTTTTTCCACCTACTTTATTGCTTGTACTCTACTTTGAACCAATAAACTGTAATTTGTCAAGTTGATAAGATACATCATTTTTGTTTACTTCCCATGTACACCAGATTTGTGATATTCCAATTAAACTCCGCATTAAAGTGAAATATCACAAATATCTCATCCTTTGACATCCTATATAGAACGCAATATATATACATATATGAGAAAATAACAACAAATCTTATTAATAAATAACAAAAAGGAAAAGTAAGTAATGGATGATGGAAAATACAATGGCTTCAATAAGCTTGCCTAGCCATCGAGGCACACCAATATTTTAAAAAGTGAAGTATGGTTCTTCTATTATATAAACAAATGGAAACTTAGCTTTTTGTGACATTAGAAAAGATATTCCAATAAAAAAAAAGTATCCATAACAACCAACTCAATTGTAATCAAATCCAGTGATTACTCCACTTGCACTTTGAATACAAAGGTAATAAAGTATTGCAAGTTTTGAGCTCTGACCATTTTGCATTGAGTAGTACCTTTCTCCCTTAATGAAGAGATGATACATTGATACCACAACGGAACAAGAGACAAGTTCATTGTCCTAAACCGGTTATGCTCTGTTGCTTTCCTTAGAATGAGAGCAATGCTCATTGTTTTAAAACCTGAAACACTAATCAACTCAATTCGAAATGCTTTCTAGTTTAATTGAGTTTTTTTTAGGTTTCAAAATAGTAGGCAGGATAGTATTCTTTTATTTGTTGTTATCCACCAAGGCAATGTGTGAGTAAATCACATACACAACTCTTCTACTTAGAATTCTAACTATGAATTTCAAAGATTTTTAGCACAGTTGTATTCCTGTCATGCACTTTTAACTACTAGAAGAATGCTTCTACTTAAATAAAAATAAAATAAAATTATTACAAGAATGCTGGGATGGGGATGACTATTTGAAGCAACATCATGGCCTTATTTGTGCAGAGTGCATTTGGAAGCAACAAGAAGAAAATTATTTGTGCAAAGCCATTATCACAGAATTAGACTTCCTAGCCAAGTTGTTTTCCTCCATTTGTTTTGGAATTTCTAATATGTAGTCATATCAGTTGCAATGACCTCCACCACAAACAAGCCCATTAAAGAAAAAGACAGCATGATAAAAAAAAAAGGTAGAAGACACCATTATTAAGAACCACCTTTTAACTAAACGTAAAGCTAAGAGAGAAAAAATAATCCAATCTAAACCCTAAGAAAACCAATCCCAAACTATTATAAAAAGATTTGCACATGTCGGATGTTATTCATAGCAAAACAAAAATCTTAAGCCTATTGGGATGGGACTCTTGCAAACATGAAGGAAAGATGGAAAAACCATGAGATGAGATTGGAAATAAATGTGGGATGTGTGTAGAAAAACATTGAAGAGGAGTGTGTAGAAATAACTGAAAGTGCAGAGACATTCCACAGTGGGAAGAAAATGCAGAGGGAGAGCATCTTACAAGGTCATTTTCTGGTTTTCCTTCTTCTTCTTCTTTCACTGCCTTCTTTTTTTCTTTCCCCTCCATGTGTTTGTTCGCTAGATGGTTTCATCTCTAGTGTTTTGTCGACATAACATAGTAGGGACAATTTTGGTATAGAAATATAAAATTTGTGTGGGAGGTCCTCTGTTGATATATATTTTGAAAATCTGGGAATCTGAGCTGTGGTAACTTTGATTAGTGGGATTTTTTTGATAAATCCCCATTTATAATATCATGGAATAGCATGATACTAGCATATCTGTTATTCCATGATACTGGCATTTCTCACTGTGATATGATGGAATGAGGGTAAGAAAAAAAAAAAAACAAACAAACAAATGGAACGTAAACGTAAAAAAAAAGGCAGCATTTTGAAGAGTTTGGATCCTTTACCATTTTATTTAATTCTGAGGGGTCTTTTTCACAAAAGTTCTGTTTGAAAAGATAACTATAGCATTGACAAATACCATTTTATGTAAAGGGAAATAATCCTGTGAGAAATAGTTCTCACCACTATTTTGTGAAAACTCTAGGTGCGGCCCATCTATCACCTAATCCAAACCTCGCAACACACGGGGGGACCCTTTGATAGTCACACACCCCAAATTTTAGTCAGATCCTGATTTGTTAAACCTTTAGATCAACTGTGTACCGATCTGAATAGAATGGATTTGTGGGCCACAAATGAAGAGGTTAGGGGCATGCACTTGCTTCCAAACTTGATATGTAGGGTGGTCCCACATGGATCTTTCCATCCGCCCTAGTCTTATGCTCAAATGGGATCACAAGTGGGCTCTATAAAAAGTTCTTATAGTAGATGCGTGAGAAAAATTTTTACAGGATCAAAGCCCTCATGTAAATAATGAGATATCATTAGGGCCTGTTTCTTTAATAGAATTTCTCACTGGAATTCCGGTTGTTTAGGAGATGCTGAGCAGATGTGACATGATTATCAACAACAATAAGAAAGTGACCAATGATAAAGGCAAGATATATCAATTTTGTAAAGACATTTTGGATAGTAAAGGCTAGAATAGAATTTTAAATTGATGCATCTCCAATGAATCGGGATATATGTATATTGGTGTTTTTGATGATGTCAAAAGGTCCTTTAACAAGAAAATGTTTAATTATTTTTTGGTACTGTTTAGATGCGTCTATCAATTTATAGTTGTTATCTTTTTATATATATAAAAATGTTGATAATAATGATAACTTTCTAAAGTAAAAATTTCTTAGTGTTTTCATGAAGATTAAGATGGTATGATTTTGTTCATTTTCATGTTAAATGGTCGAATAATTGTCAATGATCACATCCCAATAGGGTTGCAGAAAAAAGATAATTTCAAATGGGATTCCAGAGCAGAGAGGGTTTTAATGGACATGCTTCTAAAAATGAAGCTTGCATGAAGGAAAGTTGAGAAAAACTTTAACAATTCTTCTTGGGAAGAAGCAATAGCAAAAGTAAAAGAAAAAACCGGAATGGAACCTACTGCCAGCAATGCCAAGAATAAGTACAAAAATTGGCGGACACGATATAGAGAAGTGAAACAACTTCTTAGCATGTCTGGTTTTGGATGGGATGATACATTAAAGATGGTAACAGCTGAAGAAAATGTTTGGGACAACTTGGAATAGCTAAATTTAGCAACTTCAATTTGCAATTAAGCAAATATTTTTTTTTCATGTTTTTCTTTTCAATGAGTTACATTCAAACTAAATAAACTTGGTATGGGCAAAAAGCAAGTTGGCTAAGTACAGGCGTATCACTGTAAAGTTCTATGAGGAAATCCATGATCTCATTGTTGATGATATTGTTGAAGGTGAAATTGCCCTTACTAGAATTGAAAGGAGCTAGATAAATGCTCCTAAAATAGTGATGGATGATGAGAATATCAATGAGAGTTTTGGGACACAACCAGATGGAGTGGATGCTATGGATGATCGAAATTTACATCAGCCTAGTGTAAATTCACCAAGGCGAACATCTTTCCCATCAGGACAATTAGGCACAAGCAGGACAAACAAGAAACGTAAGTCCAATACAAGTGATGAGGTTAAAGCAACATTGGACAATGTTGCCAAATGCTGTTTATGCTCTTGCAGAGCAAATGAATCCACATGATAACATAATTTAAAAAATTACAGCAGTTGTTATTTCACTTGCAATTATACCACGAAATCTGAAGTTGCCAGTAATTAACTTTCTCGTTTGTGATCATATAATGGCAACGACATTCATGAGTTTGGATGATGATATGAAGTTAGAATGGTTGGATATGAATTTTGATGAAGTTTCATCTAAGTGACATTGACGTTGAACATTAAGAACTCTTTCTTTTGCATTTTGATGAGAATGAATGGTAGTAGCTTTTGATATAGATGGACATATTACTACTTATTTTGTTAGTTTGATGTAGAAAACTTTGCTAATTCTGGATGGCTGTAATTGCCACATTATGTTTATGTAGATGGACTTATTTTGTTAGTTAGATGTTGGAAAACTTTTTAATTTTGGATGACTATAATAGCCATATTATATTTATGTGGATGGATATGGCTATGGAATGGTTGTATTAAAATTAGACTATGTTTAGGTGATTTGTTGTGGTTTCTATGATATTCCTTATTTTTGATTTCTTGAATGATAAGTATGGTGCCTATTGAGTCCTCCATTTTGGCAAAATGGGACCCATTTGTATTCTGAGTTATTTATATACATAGGTTAGCATTTGATTCGTATGTAAACAATGTATACAAGTGTGATTTTTTATTCATAAATCTTTGTAGTTGTGAAATAGGGAATCCATGAATTCTAAGAATCGAGAAATTCTCAGGCAAAAATTCAGGTATGAAAGAAATATGGAATTCAGAAATGACAGAATTCAGTAACATTTTAGAATTCTAGCATTTAAAAATCTCAAATATCTACTAAACATGAATTTCATGAATTCTAGAAAAAAAAGCAGGCCCTTAAAATATCAGACCCTCATCAAGCAACAATTTCCATACTATGGGGTCATTTGTTTACCATCATTTACGTACTTGTTATGCATACTTACTGGTTACATATGTTTCCATTTATTTATATTAATTTACAGATGTGATGGATGAATTGATGTAGAAGAATAAATTATTTTGGCGTAGGCCTATTTTGATTGCTTTAAAAAATAGAGTAAAGTGAAGTTAAGTGACCCTAACACTATAGGATTTCATCTGCAACTTAATTTCAATCTACTTTTCTTTCACTTCAACACATCTACTTCACTTTACTCGGCGCCTCATTTATGCAAACAGAACGTCCGATAATTTTGTTTTTGTTCCGAAGTTCCAACTCAACATCCACCGAGGGAACAAGTGATTTTGAAACGTCTTTCCGGATTCTAAAACCAAACTCAAACCGCGGAACTCTTCTTCACAGGTATCGTCATCAGTTGATCGTATCTCTCTTTTTTCGCCACTTGATTTAGATGGAAATCCGTGGAAATCTATTGAAGTTGCCACTTCGTTTTGGAAGGCTGAATTTTCCTTCTCTTGGAATCGTACCGTTTCAAGTGCAGAAGCTCGATTCCCGAATATCCGGTATCATTGATGTCTTTGAAATCCTACCGTTTTTTTTTCCGCCTACTTCGATTGAATTCCGTAAACCCAAACATGCCGTTGGATTTTTAGCTTCTATTGTCATCAGATTGTCAGAGCTTTTCTCTTTACTATTCAACCGAGTGGAAAAGTGTAGGGCAAGGACATGTGGGCCTGCTGCAAACTTACACTCTTGATTTTCAAGATTTCATTTTCTGGGGTTTCAGTTTCCAGTGTGAGGAGATTTGGGTGTGCTGCAAATTTCCACTATTGATGATCAAGATTTCATTTTCTGGGGTTTCAGTTTCCAGTGTTTGGAGTGCTGAAGGAGGTGTTTGTGCTTGATAGCATGGAAAAACCTATGATTTTTCCATGCTTGCCATTTTTCTGCTGTTTGGTTTAGCTCTTCTCTGTGTGGGATGAGGAAAAAAAACTAGTCTATATGGGAAATCATCTCCTGTTGGAGATGAGATGGTTGGTTTCTTTTTTTCTCCTGCATTGAACAAATGAACTAGAGAAAAAACAGTTTTTTTATTTTTTCATGCCTAAGAAGCACAGGGCCAAACGAAGGAATATGGCAGTCCTTGGAAAAGGAATTGGTGTTACACAAGTGTGCCCTAATAGGTTGAAATGAAATTGAATGGCTCGATTTGGGACTACTTGTTGTGTGATTGCTTTGGGCAAAAAAAAAAAAAAAAAAAGAGCCTCTAACATTCTGCTGTTGAGGTATTAACTATGCATGTTTTTTTCTGGGTAACATGGCCATTCATTAGTACACTAGAATTTTTGTCTTGTTCAGAGTTGCCTAATGAGCAAATTGCTCGATGAATTTTAGCTGGACCAAGCCAGTGAAGAAGTTTTGGCAGAAATAATCGGAAATGGCACTGAAAAAGCTCTAGGGGTCTGTTTGATGAGGTGATTTTTATGAATGGAATTTGCAGTGTTCGAAAATCCCAAATGCTTGTTAGACCTTGTCTCCTTAATTCTCTCGTTGGATACAGGGATTTAAAAAAACCAGCTATAATGAATTGGCTAAAACAGTTTTTATAATGCCCCAAATTCTAGAATTTTAAATGATTCATGGATGTAGTTGGCTTTTGTGAATTTCAATGATAGAATTCCTTACAAGAATTTGAGAGCATTTGAGATTCTCTAGACAGAACTTCCAGCTACTTCTGATGTGCGGAGCGCAGTTCAGCTGTGAATCATTTAAGTGTATTGGTATTTTACATTTCCTGAAATGGACCCTTTTCTACGTGCTTACTTTGCAATGTCGGAATGAAGTGGACCCAGATTGATGGGTTAGGTGAGATGATGATAGTGAACATTCAAGCTCTGAAATGTTCCATTTCAATGTATTTTCAGTATAATTATCTTTTGTCTGGAGTCCAGACAGGCATATTAACTTCAGGTAATTGCTCATTTCAGTAACTTGATTTTAAGGCATTTCAAAGGGCATACATGTAAATTATACTTTAAAAAAGTTTTATCTGTTTCTACAGCTTTCATCCAAGAGGTCCTTAAATTTGAGATTGGTTCTAGAAACCATATAGCATTCACCATCGTAGATATGGGAGGCTGTATGTTTCCTATATCTTTTCCTGATTTCAGTGAGGTTTTATTTTTAGCTGGGATTTTGAAGAGCAATCCTAATTTTGCAGTGACAGTTTTTTCAGTTATCATGCTTCAGTAAAGTCTATTGCAAGTTCTGCAGTGGTTGAAGTGTAACTATCTTTTGTCCAGATGGGTTTATTAATTACCCGTAATTGCTGGGGGGGACTGATACTAGAGCATGGAATGATACCAGAGCTAGGGTGTTCCTAAAACATGGGCCGGCCACTCTTGTGGAATCTATTGCTCCAACCAAGTTTTTTCTTATTGTGTGCACCTATGCCATATGGAGGACAAATGAGTGGTTTTCTTTTTTCAGGGAAGAGTTCTCATGAAAAAAAATGGTGAGGGACATATCCACATGAATATTGTCCACATATATATTATCTCTCTCTCTCTCTCTCTCTCTCTCTCTCTCACACACACACACACACACAAACCTACCCACCCACCCATCCACCCACAATTAAATGAACAACCTTCTCTATCTTTATGGTGCATCAAAGTCCACTTCAAAAGTCCCACGTTGGACTTTATCTTTCATAATTTGAAGCTTCCCTAGCCCAAGAGTCTTCACAGAACCTCTATGGTGTATCATTTTGTATATCTATACTGGGCTTCTCTTTATTTTGTGGGTGCTTTTTTATTATTAAGCCCTTGCAAATTCTTCCTCTTTAATGAAATTTCATTTTCCCTGTAATTGCTTATTCCAGTAAGTGGATTTTAAGGTATTTTCATTGGGATGCCTATAAATTCCAGTTTGTCAAATTTCCATTTGTCTTAGCAGTTTTCATCCAAGATTGGTGTTTCAAGCCATATAGCATTGACATTGTTTTGATAGCAGACTGTGCCTCCTTATATCTTTTCCTGATTTTGATGAGGTTTGATTTTTAGATGGAAATTTGAATTGCAATTCTGATTTAATAGCTTAGTTTTGCAATTGTCATGCTTCAGCAAAAATGGTAACCACAGTGGTGGACCTCCGATCAGACACGGTCACCAAACCCACAGAAGCAATGCGAGCGGCAATGGCCAGTGCTGAAGTCGATGATGATGTCTTGGGTTTTGATCCGACTGCCTACCGATTTGAAACAGAAATGGCAAGGAAGCAGCACTCTTTGTTCCTTCAGGCACTATGGGGAACCTAATTAGTGTACTTGTCCACTGCGAGGTTAGAGGAAGTGAGGTAATCCTTGGTGACAACTGCCACATCCATATTTATGAGAATGGTGGCATTTCAACGCTTGGAAATGTTCACGCAAGGACTGTGAAGAATAATTTGGATGGAACAATGGATGTTGCTATGATTGAAGCAGCAATCAGATCACCGGCAGATGATATTCACCATCCAACTACTAGGCTTATCTGCTTGGAGAACACACATGCTAAGTAAGGTTTCTTTCTATTCAAGCCGGACTTTAAGCTTATGGTGACCTTTGTCAATTATCTGTTTAGTTTTGTGTTTGGTGAGTTTCTTCCAAAGTTCTTTTGCTTATGAAAGGTGGGGCTATTCCTTTCACCTTTTTAATTGTTTTTTTCTCTCTTCACATGTTGAGAGGTTGGATGTTTCCTTTTTCCTCTCTGATAGGTACCCACCAAGAGGGGTTTTATATAATTGTCAGCATATTTTTCATTGCTTTTCTGTTCACTTGGTGTATGCATTATAATATAGCGGCAAATGTTATTCCCTTGTCCATTTGGGGTGTTGTCTTGTGCTAATCTACAATCCACACACTATGTTCGAGTGACTGTTCTATGGCACCATGACGGCCCTATGGACAATACTTTATTAATGCATACTTTTTTTTTTTGGAGATAAAAATGATATGTGGCCCTTACGAAGTGAGCATTGCGCTCGGTAGGGCACTTCAGCTTTATTTAATAAAGTTATATCTATCATTTGAGTCAGTGAGATGGAGCCTGGATGTGTCCACTGAAATAGAAGGAAATGTGTTGTTTCCCTGCCGTTTTTTGAATCAAGAAGAAAGACTGCTAAGTGGCCTTATTACTGAGAAATGGGCTTGGCAGATAAAGCTAATCCCTGGAAGTCTCTAGTTGAAGATATTGTAGGTGGGCCTTGTGTTCGAAGTAGGTGGGTCTCGTGGATAGATTTTCAAAACTTTTGACCCACTTGACACAGGGATTAACTATCCATAAGACCAAAACCCAATCCAGGATGCATTGCCCTCAATTTCGTGACCATGTACAGTAAATATTCTACCAGCACTAAACATCCATAATAATCTACGACATGCAAAAAGTAGATCATACCTTTGGAGATCCGCAGTGTTCTAATGGATTTCTTCAACACCTCTTAGCCTTCTACGCTATGACCCAAATTGGATTTCTTTTCTCAAGAAGAGTGGTGGAATCTTCAGGAGAAATCCCAACTCGAAACTCCAAGGAACTAGAAGAGAGAAGGAGAGTGAAACTCGTGCAACTCTTGCACGAATAGGGTTTTGAGCGTGAGAGAGACTCTTGTTGGACGTCCAAGACCTTTTATAGAGTCTTCCTTGCTTAATTGAAATAGAACTCTTACTTCTAAAGCAATTAGCAACTTTCTCCTTTCTTATCCCTTCTTTCTAGGGTTTAAGTCGGATTAGTATTTTCCAATAACTTGGGCTAGCGTGGGGACCACTAGGGATTCCTGAGAAAGCTGGCTCCAACTGGAACACCGCGACCTCACATCTTATGTGCAATCCGGGCCCTCAGTTAATTACAAATAACACCACTATATAAATGCAATTGCTCTCCAGTCTTAGGAATAAATTACAATGAAGACCCAAAACTTCCCAATTACCACAAATAGGCCCCTCTATCAATATCCGTGGATCAATTGGAATAAATCTGTTTCTTCCAATCTAAGTTCCACCTCTTATTATCCTTGTGCCCCAATTAATCACAGTAATCATCAGTACCATCCAATTAACTCTTAATTGAGATGGGTGCGCACTTACTAATGACAAATCCATTAATTGGCACAGGGGGATAATAGAGATAGATTCTATCTTGATCATTCAACGTTCCTACAGTTCTACTACCACATACCCAAGACACCGAGGTGTTAACCTACAGTCGGCCTCACTCATTGGTGACTCAAAGCAAATGAATAGATAGAAACTTGAGTTCATCAATGTCTCAGGATTGAGAGCCTATTGCTAGGGAATTATGAGAGTATACCTTATTATTGAGACGGAATTCCATAAGGTGCATCTCATGGTCCTTCAATACATCCAATGTACCAGCACCGTGATCCAGAATCTTACATTCTGATGATCGAGACAAATCACACTATCTCATAGTGATCAAAGTGCTGCAACCTTATCAAATAAGATGCCCAGTCTCATTACTGGTTGTGAAGCTATTTAAGTATAAGATTTGTGACATATATCTCCCGCGTGTGGATCTCATCCATGCACATATATCACATCTAATATACTAATGGGACCCGGTTCAACTCATGAACCATTATGTCATATGTATTGGTCATGTGCATGAAGTAGTAAAATAACATTCATCTCATGAAAGTAAAGCATGATTTTATTAATAAATAAAGAAATTAATCAATTTATTACATCAACTGATGGATTGAGTCCACAAAATCTAACACCCTGTAGTTCAGCTCATTAAATTATAATTATAGATCTAGCAATGAACATGTCACTAGATTTTTTTCTCCATCTCCTGTGAAAAATACAACGAACTTACTGCAAAATTTAATACGTTTCAGTAACCATGTTGATGACAGAAACAGTAAAATAGTTTTAAAGAAACCATCAACATAAAAAATCTATGCTATGTTATGAATGAGACACCTTAGTTTGAACGTCTTCTTTCTTTTGGAAGTCGTAGAATCTCCACTACGGTAGCAAATAAGCCTGTCCTCCAAACGTACCCTGATTGGTAATTGTTGTATGGCCTGATACTGAAGCCCAGAATATACCAGCAAGCCTGCAAGTTAACGGCTTGACAAGCTCATGCAAAAGATTAATCCCAATTTTGTTCAACACGAACACCTAGGACCAGCCATCTTGTAGGGTCTTTAGGTAGACTTAGGACAAGTCTATCTAGCTTGTGGGTCTGAAAAATAGCTGGGACCAGCTTGCAGGCCTAAAATGTCAGTCAAGTCTGGCCCAAAGCTCTTTCCTCGCAGGCTAGTCCCAGCCCGTGCGCCACCATTAATGCTGTCAAAAGGTCTGTATCCAGCCTGCTAATCGCTGGATGGGACAAGATGGATAAGTATCCTTATTTATCTAGATTTCTTAAAGATGTCAGTGTGGATCCTGTCACTCCCATCAGAAACTAATAAGTCTTTTTTATTTAAACTTTTAATGCAGATTATGAATAGGCCATTTATTATTTGAATTGAAACTTTTCGGACATCAAGTAAGGCTATGTCAAAATTGGGTTGAGACTGAGTTTAAATTGGAATCTGTACTTAGATTGGGATTTTAACTGGACAGACTTTGACATAACAGGTCTAGAAAAGGAAGCCCATGATCAAATCATAGTTGCCCGGCCCATTGGTCCAATCTAAGGGAATGGATGAATGGTCCATTGGACTTAGAGCATTGTCAGGCATCCCATTGGGAACAAATACATCAACTTCTTAACCATAGTACGTTTTCATGAAAACTCTTTATATCTATATTTTTAGTTTTAAAAAAGAATCCTAAAAAGATTTTCTTAATCTGGCAAGATAGTTGATTGACATGCGATCAAAAAGGGAGAGGAAAGAAAATTCTATTTATAAAAAGGAGACTGGAATGTAACACTATATCATGGAGAGGAAAGGAAATCTTATCTAGGATCTCTAGTAAGCAGGATTGCTATCCTATCCTCTATAAATTCCATAGATTATGCATCTAATCAAAATTTACTTTTCCCCTTCCATATTTATGATTCCATTTAGCAAGTGGTATTCCCTCATGCAAATGCTTCTTGGGTTGTTGATGCGGTCATGGGGGTGGCTCTGAACGTCAGGTATCAATGGTAAATATGTGAAGACTCCATCAGTAGTTGGGTTTCATTTAGTTCTTGTGAGGTGCACTTGGATCATGGTATTTGTAATGATCCAAGAATCTGGAACTCTTCAGATTCTTAAGCCATATTCAAATGTTTATAACCAAACCACATAAATCAAATTCTCATGCGCATCAAGGTCTAAAACAATCAAATTTCATTGTATTTCAATCATTATGTATATACTAGAAGTCTTGATAACACTACTAAATAAAAGACAAATCTCTATTTGTGGAAAAGACAAATATCTAAGTCTTAGGCTAATTTCAACTACAAATCCATTCTTTGCTTTTCGCGCTCTGGATCAGCTACGCATGCCAAAATCCACCGGCTGATCTCCGTCACTCCCTGCAACCTCCATGACTGGATTACCTGAAGTGGGGCGAACCATTGGTCAGTTACACTGGTGAGTAGAATAAAAAAACGTTGAGATAAAGCATATTTTCAAACATTCAGAGAATATTTATATATATTCAATGATAGTATTGCAATAACATCTTAATCAAGTTCCTTTTTGAGTAATTTCCCTCTGCAGTATCAAATGATTCCAATACCCCGTACGGTGTATCTACGTTTCTGTCAACAACATGACTTGTCATCCACCATGAATGTTGAGCCTGTTCTGATACTCCCAAACTGGAGCATCTACATTTCTATCAACAACATGGCCTATCTCGCCACCATGATTGTTGAACCTACTTCCCTCGACCAACATCTACGAGAGAAGTTCTATATTCAGTGCCAGCAGATGGTATTACTCTATTTCAATCGTCAATGACAAATTCATTACAATAAATTTAGAATAGATTCATCTCCACCATAATTGGCTACATCATCTTATTCTTTTTTTTTTGCCAGTACCACACAACACTGGTTAATCCTCGCCCCACTCTGAGTCGCAGTTGGTACCAGGCGGTGGCATTACCCATGTTTTATTACGAAAATCTGTTGTTCATCGTAAAATTTTCCACAAACAAATCAAGATATAAATAATAAATTCAAATGGAAATATCTTATCGGAATGGGCTAATTATTTATTATAAATTTATCAAGGCATAAGGAATAATTAATTGATATGAAAAGGGGCCCACATACACATTCAAATAATTAATCCCCACTAGTCTAGGTAATTAGACAATATTGGGTTCTTGACTTGTCATACTGTAAGTTAATCAAAAGCTTTAGCGGGGTTCTTAGGATATAACTAGAATAATAGGGGCCAATTTGTAAAATTTTAATAAGTTTATAAAATATCTTCCAAGTTGTTAGTCACCCCACATATGTTCCTCACAAACTCTCTTCTGTTTGCTTGTTTCGTCCGTCAGAAGAGGGTATCGCCTGACCTGACTTGGAACAGTTGCAGGGTGGGGCCCAACGGTCCAATGCTCATGAGACCTACACATAAGGGTCGCCGAGGGGTCCACTCCAAGATGTGTGGATGTGATTTTTGATCAGGGAACCCAAGTGGACCCACAGCCTCTAACGACCAAAACCATCTCCGACGGTCTGGGAATTCCAAATCTCAGTTTAGAGCTGAGATTCAAGAGTAATCAATCCTCTTTCCATCCTAAATCGAAGTCCCAGAGGTGTGCTAATCAAAAGATGTTGTCACAGCAAGGTCCATCTAATGAATGGGATTTTTCGACGGTGTTTTTAATTTGTGCTGGGTCGATAACTTCAGAAGGCGCTTCATCTTGTAATCAAAATTTCAGGTGAGTTGATTTCCAACCCAAACAAGGCCAGAGGGTGTCGATTAGGCGTCATACTGTATATCAGCAGGTCTGATCATTGTTTTGATGATCGACTTGGGCTCTAAATCAAATCTGGCCGACGATCACCGTAATACTAACATATATAATGGCCACGGTTCATCGGAGGATCAAATAGGTCTAATTTCCTACCCTATTTAGATATGTCAATAATCAGGTTAGATTTTACTCACCTGGAATAGACGTGTGTTGTGCGAGCTGTGATTTGTCTTTCGTCAGACATCCGCTGTGCATCCCACCGTCGTTCTTCCTTGTCTTCTTCGTGTTCTTCTTCTTTTACAGGTTTCAAAGTTGATATCAGTCTCTCTCTCTCTCTCTCTCGTTGATGTGTGTGAGATAACAAGACCCTCTACACATATATATATTGCTTAGAGGAAAGTCCTGTTTGGAAACAACAGGGAAGTCTTTTGGTAATAGTATCCTGGCGAAAGGTCGGTTCGGGACTCCTGTTCTTGCCTAATTTGAAATTTCAAAGAATCCTAATCCATGACTCTCATTCTGACTTCAACTATGGTAGACTAATATGGCCCACCCTGTAAGGCTGGCCCACTGAGGCAGGTTAGGTGATTACAGTATTCAGATTTGGACACAAATTCAGACCTTTGAAAATAATAAGTTGATTTGATTCCGATCCATGTGGTTATTAGCTGAAATTTGGTTCATCGACTTAGGTACCATATCCCATTTGCCATACCCATCTCTATATCAATATCCATAAAGGGATGTGAGACTATGGTATACATCTCACAACAATCTTTTGACGTTTAGAATGAACATGGAAAATTAAAGAGTTCATGGTTCCAATATATATATTTTAAATCCTGCTAGCATCATCTGAGGTTACTCAACAGTAACCATGAGTATGCTGTTTTTATTCCATTTTTCAAGGGCTAATTTTACCGGAATACTTCAAAATATGTAACATATACTTCATTTTCTATTTGTTCCCTGCCATTTCATTTTTGGTTATCATATGTCAAGAGAAATGTCACAAATCTTGTTTTTTGTGATTTCTTATCAGAAGAAAGAGAAAACTTTCAAACTTAAAGATCTTAGGTTCTAAACAGAATACTGAAAAATCTAAAAATGTTGTCAATATAACACCTCATCATCATCATCATCATCATCAAAGCCTTATCCCAACCATGTTGGGGTTGGCTACATGAATTTTGTTTCTCCATTCTGTTCTATTTTGAGCTAAATCTTTCGATAAGTTAAACTTCTTCAAATCTGAATTAATAACTTCCATCAATGCTTTCTTCGGCCTACCCCTACCTCTTGATGGCCATACACCTGTATAGTCAAACTTTTTCTCACCGGTGCCATTACTGGCCTACGCTCAACATGCCCAAACCATCTTAAATGGGTTTCTCTAATCTTATCCCCTATTGGTGCTACACCTAAATGCTCTCGAAAGTGCTCATTTCTAATTTTATCTTTCTTAGTTTTACCAGACATCCACCTAAGCATTCTCATTTCCGCTACATTCATCTTATGAAGATGCGTCTTCTTAATTGGTTAACATTCTGCTCTATATGTTATAGTTGGTCTAACCACTGTCCTGTAAAATTTGCTTTTCAATTTCATTGGCATTCGTCTGTCACAAAGCACTCCAGAAGCTAGTTTTCATTTCAGCCATCCAGCTTTTATCCTATGCTCTACATCTTCGCTAATTTTGCCATTCTTATTAATCATCAAGCCTAGGTACCGAAAAGAATCTCTACGTGATATCTCATGGGTTTCAATTTTAACAGTGGTTTCAGTATTTTGTATATGTGCACTGAAATTGTAATCCATATATTCTGTCTTTGTATGACTTATTTTAAAGCTTTTAGATTCTAATGTCCCTCGCCATCTCTTAAGCTTTGCATTTACACCATCTCTTGATTCATCCACCAATATTATATCATCTGCAAATAATATACACCATGGTACTGCTTCTTGAATATGCATAGTTAACTCATATATAATTAATGCAAAGAGATAAGAGATTAAGGTTGATCCCTGATGTAAATGTATAGTTACGGGGAATCCACCTGTTTCTCCACATGTGGTTTTACATTTGTTACTGCTCCTTCATACATATCCTTAAAAAAATTTTAATGTAACCTCTGGGGACATTTCTTTTCTTTAAAATCTATTAAATTAAATTCCTCGGTACCCTATCATAGGCTTTTTTCAAATCGATAAAGACCATATGTAGATTTTTCCTCTTTGCTCGATATTTTTCTATTAATTGCCTAAGTGAAAAGATTGCTTCCATAGTTGATTTCCCTGGCATAAAACTAAATTGATTTTCAGATATCTTGGTCTTCTTTCTCTGTCTTTGCTCCATTATTCTCTCTTATAACTTCATAGTATGACTCATAAGTTTAATCCTTCGATAGTTAGTGCAATTTTGTATATCTCCTTTATTCTTATATATAAGTACTACAATGCTTCTTCTCCATTCATCTGGCATTTTCTTTGTCACAAGTATCTTATTGAATAGTCTACATAACCAACTCACTCCAACCTCTCCTAAACATTTACATACCTCTATCGGAATACCATCTGGGTCTGTTGCCTTATCTTCATTCACTTCAATGCTTTCTTCACTTCCACCTCTCTAATTCTACGAAGAAAAGTATGCTCTAGTGATGAAGTATCCTTCTCAACTTTTGTATCACCTAAATGTTCTTCATTTAGAAGTTTGCTAAAATATTCCTTCCACCTTTCTTTAATATCATTGTCCTTCACCAGAATATGTTCCTCATTGTCTTTGATACATTTGACATGATCTAAGTCTTTACTTTTCTTTTCTCTTATTTTTGTGAGCTTAAAAATATCATTTTCTCCTTCTCTTGTTCCCAACCTATTATTAGAGGTCATCGTATACTTTAAACTTTGCACTACGTACTACTTTCTTAGCTTCTTTCTTTGCCTTCTTATACAACTCAAAAATTTTCATACTCTTAGTCTTTTGCCAAACTTTATAGTAATGTCTTTTCTGTTGAATAACTTCCTAAACCTTCACACTCCACCGCCATGTTTCTTTATTAATATGTCTCTTTCCTTTTGATTCTCCAAGTACCTTATTTGCAATATTCTAAATGCAATTAGCAATTTGATTTCACATTACTGTAGTTTTTTCTTCAATATTTCATTCACCCTTCTCAATCATTTTGTCCTTAAATATATTTGCTCTTTTCCCCTTCAAATCACTCCACCTTGTTTTAGGATCCATTTTTTTTTACTACCACTCTCTTTCTACTTCTAATGCAAATATCTAAAACTCCAAGCCTATGTTGTGTAGTCAAAATCTCTCCTGGGATAATCTTGCAATCTTTATATGCCAATCGGTCTTGTTTTTTAACTAAAAAAAAGTCTATCTAACTTCTATTACTCTCACTTTTATAGGTAATTAAATGCTCATCTCTCTTTTTAAAGTAAGTATTTGCTACTACAAGATCAAATGCCACTGCAAAGTCTAATATAGTGTTTCCGAATTCATTCTTTTCTCCAAATCCTTGCCCTCCATGCATTCTCTCATATCCTCTATTATCTTTTTCTATATGCCCATTTATATCCCTTCAAAGGAAAATCTTATCACTATTTGAGATTTCTCGCATCAAATCATCCATCTCTTCCCAAAATTGTCTTTTCACACTTTTTTTTAGTCTTACTTGGGGAGCATATGCATTGATGATATGAATTATATCTTCCTCTAGTACTAGTTTAATTGCTATCACCAAACCTCTTTA
Organism: Sextonia rubra; assembly: GCA_037013555.1. NCBI lineage: Eukaryota > Viridiplantae > Streptophyta > Magnoliopsida > Laurales > Lauraceae > Sextonia > Sextonia rubra. The sequence goes on from JASUAD010000001.1 coordinate 77,706,409, forward strand.
CCCCCATAATTTTCTCTTTCAAATCCTTATCTGCAACTATACCTACTTCATTTCTTATATTATTCTTTCCTGCATAGAAAAGCTTATACTCATCCGTGAGCTCCTTAGATTTATTCTCTTTCCACCTTGTTTCCTATATACAAGTCACACTAATTCTTCTTCTTTTCATTACCTCAACTAACTCCATGCTCTTGCTTGTCAAGGTTTCTATATTCCAAGTAGCAAGTCTAATTTTCCTATTCCTCCTCTTCTTCTCATGGACTAACTTTTTTAACCGCACTAGCCCAAAGTTATGCAGTAGCCCTTGCACACTTTTCACTGCAGCTGGGCGACGCTGCAATACGTCGCTTAAAGTGGGGAATGTCTTAGCCTTATTTTGAAATATCATTTTCTCATAATTCATGTTTGGATTGTGACAAAGTTTTACGCTAGCTGTCAACCTACCTAACGCAACCCTCATCCTTTATCAGGGCTTGGGACTGGCAGCAAAAATTGGCGGAGTTATAACACCTCAAAAATAAATAAACAAATAATAGGTAAACTATTTATGTTGTTTGAAAATAATTAGTTACAAACAACTTCTGGGATGCCTTTTTTTTTTTTTTTGCAGAGTATTGTGAAATTATCATGACGTATGTTGATAGCCAAAAATTTTAAAATACTGCTAATGTTCCCACAATGGTCATGAGGGCTATATATTTTAGATTACTAGATATTTGATTAAAAGTTGTATATTTACTATAAACTGTATGAGGCAGAGAACTTTTTTGGCTGTTATTGACTATAGTTTTATCAATATGGGAATTAGTTGGAAGGGTTCTTATCCTCTTTGCTTTATTATATATGTTGCCTTCTGAGTACTAAACAAACATTGCATATGCTGGTACTCCATTATGTACTTTTCTCAAGCCTGAATAAAGGAGTTGTAGTGAAACTTTGAAGAATCATGTTCGGTCGTGGGTGAGCACAATAATTTAGCCTTGACAAAGGATGAGTAGGAAAGTAGAACTAATAAAGCCAATCCTAGATGGAAAAACTCTAATAATTAACAGACATTCAATATCTCTTCTGCCCACTTGTTTGTCCAAAGTTATTAGACTTCAATTCTTTTGTTGCAGTTGTGGGGGTAGATGCATTTCTGTAGAATATACGGACACAGTGGGAGAGATAGCTAAAAAGCATGGCTTGAAGCTACACATTGATGGTGCACACATTTTCAATGCATCAGTCGTAAGTAATTATAATATAATGTCTGGATTTTGTTTTTGTATTGCCCAATTGCTAGCTAACTGTTTTCCTACTTACATCCTGATTTGTGTGTCACAAATTTCATTTCAAGATCTTTATTGGTTTGATTGTATCCTTAAGGCCTGATGTTTTATGAGATTAAGGTGCAGTCGGCCCAATTGATAATAAAGCACACAAGTGGATTTGGATATGCCCTGTAATAATGTTATTCATGTAAACCTATATAAGAGTTCAGAAAGGCCCCAGATCATGGGCAATTTGATTTTAGTCACCCAATTTAAAGGGTTCCATATGCCGCAAACTTTCCATAGATAAAACCCAAAAGATAAAAAAGGGGAAGACCATCAAAGGCACCCAATTATTTCCCAACTCGATCTTCTTCAAAGTATCCCTCTGCTACTTGAGACCAAAACCAAGTGGTATGGCCTCATCAAATCTGAGGTCTGGGTTACAAATGATTTTTGCTGGATAATGATAGCCATCCTCTCCCCAGATATTTAGTGGTGTAAAAAGAGGGTGATTCAAAACAGCGGTAGATATCATTCTGCTTGTTTCAAATTGAACCAACACTAGTTGAGGATGGCAGCAGACTTATTTACCCCACTACCCAAGGGACCCAACTTGAAAAGATTGGGAATGAGTGTTATTTTTACCCCATTTGACAATAGGGCCCGAATTTGGGTCACATTATGGACCTTACCAATTGAGTATTCAAGTATGGTCCAGCTCTCTGGAACTAAATTGGGTCTGACATAGGATCCACGGACCTGCCCTTCTCCTTACATCCCTCGTGCCCATAGATGGGGAATGATGAGAGGTGAAGGGGTGTGGGGGTAGTGATTGTGAGTGGTTGGCTTCACCACTGGTGGCCCCACAAAAAATGTTTACACATTTACCGAATTTACAATTGCAAGTTGAACTTAAAGGAAGATTTAAACATTTAAATCTTGTAATCTACATTAGCTAGTATTTCAACAAATTATAAAGGTATTCCTACATTGACAGCTGACGTGAGAATGACAGCCAAAGGTGAACTTCTGAATGCACATGTGCCTCAATATTGTTCTAATCAAATTTATTGTTCTTATTTACATTATGACTAAGGAACTCAAATGCTTTTGCATTGCAGGTATTTTAACCACCTCTCTTCTAAGTTCTTGTTTGTATAAAATATCTAGAATTTTCATATCTCACTCTATTTAACTGTTGTTTTAGGCCCTGGGAGTTCCTGTTCATAGGCTTGTTCAAGCTGCCGATTCAGTGTCAGTATGTTCCAACTGTTCATCCTATTCTATCAAGTCTACTGAACTTTTTTTGTACCCCATCTTCTTTGACCTTCTTGCATGATACATGGTTAGCTATAATTTTGGAGAAAGGATCTCAAGTAAAATGGTCTGAAAATTAATTGCACTAGATAGAATCTATGGAATGAAAACTGTGTAGGGTAGGATCAAATCAAAACTAAAAACCTGTTAGTGTTGTTGTGTGATCGGTCTCAAAGTTGGTGCTGGCATGCTGCAGTAACCAAACAATATCAGTGCTAGATGGGTAAATGGGAAACAAACTATTAGGAGATGGCGGTAGCATTAAGTGTAACTTTGATTAAAGAAATTTTAATAGTGAAGAATCTGTGGGGCCCTAGGTGGGCCCCAGCAGCTGTCTCACAGAGTGTCTCACATAGAATCATCGAGCGAGATAGCTTCTGGGTCCCACTTGGGGCCCTACTAGTCAAAAGGGTGCTGGTTATTGAAAGATTCAGATGGAATAACTCCATATATGAAAATTTAAGTCAATCCAATGATCTTATCCCCTTGATCCATGGCCCACAACTTTAATGGTTTTAAATCAAAAAAATTTCACACTTGTTCGAATGGTTAAGTCCCTATGGGTCGGTGTAAACCTTGTAGGATTTGGGGTTGTGTTTGAATGCTCCATTCGGATTGATCATAAGTTGTGGCCCACATGCTGTCTCACATAGTAACTCTGTGTGAGACATATGTATGTGAGAAAATGTATTACATATATGTATTTATGTATGTATGTATACTTGCATGGGGCTAGCCCTCTCCTGCGGATGGCCACATTGCAAGGGACCACGTGGCCTGGGCCCCTCTATGATCCATCTAACCCCATCACCTATTACATCCCTCTAAATTGCCAAACGTCTAAGGTTTGACACTAATCGGTTGTCATTGACTATTTGATGCAGTCTGTGCCCTACAAGTGGTCCCATTTAAATCTAATTAGATTAGGACTATTTGCTTTCTAATCGGAAGTTTCTTAAGTATTGGTATTGTAGATAAGAAATTCTTGCGCTTGAATTATTGAATGGAATTGTGGGTTTTATCCCTGGAGATGCGTCCTCGTGTGTTGGAAGTCTTATTGAAGATTCGAAGTGTTCTCGGATACTTGCTCCGGCACCCTACATTGCCCTAACCTTAGGGCCTGCATTAGTTTGGTATTAGATATGAACGATCCCTGATTGTCGGTGTGTTACCCACTATCTCATCCCTACCTTCCTTTACTTTCAGCATTCCCCACCACCCCTAAACCCCATTGTCGAACCCTTGCACCATTCCCATAATGACAAACCCCAAACCCCTCCCGATCATACAACCTCATCCCAAATCCCGAAAAAAAAACCTTCCATTTGAAACCCCCTTTTCCCACCCTCCATTAGACCCATAACACCCAAGACCCTAACCCACCATCAGAGGATCCCCAACCCCACTCTTCCAACTCGGACGAACCTTTTTCTCCATCTCGGACACAAACTGAGCTCCACAAAACCCCCACCGCCCCATCTCCTTTACCAGGAAAAAAAAAACCCTTTCCAGCCCCAATTGCAGCAAAAAAAAAAAAGGAAAAAAGAAAAAGAGAAGAAGAAGAAGAAGAAGTAGAAGTAGAAGAAGAAGAAGAGAGGAGCTACAAAAAAGCAAAAAACAGGACAACATACCTGTTTCTCACATTGCCCCCTCGCCATAGCGTGACAGCCGACAGCTACTACCAATGCTCCACCATCACCAGTTGTCCACTACTTGCCGTTGTCGCTAGAAGCGGCTGTGCATCCTTGTTGCCGTCTCCATCTCCACCATCGTTAACGCTAACTAGCAGCCACTTGCGTCCTTGAGGAAAAAGGAAGGAACAAGAAAAGGAGCAAAACCCCTTTTCCTACATCTATTTCACCAGCATTGTCGAAATTGCTAGACACGTGCCACAAGTTCTCAGCACTTGCCCCCAATTCTTTGCACTTGACATAGAGTAGCTCAAAGTCATATTTGAGTCAGGTCAATTTCAGCCCATCTTGGGAGCCTAGCATTTTTGTCACAACCTGGGCCCAAGAAACCAGGGATTAAGATCTATCCAATCAGGGACACATGTACTCCCGTGTACATGCACCTAAACCTGATCTAGATACACATACACAAGGAAATATTCACACGTGCAATCACATTGTATGCAGAAGCTATTAAGTATCATTACATTACAGTATGCTACAACGAGAGAACCAGAACATAAGACAAGAAGATGAGCAAAACGATATATACATCGTATATAATAGAGTCACCAGTACGTTATAAACAAAAGGAGAGACAAAACAAAAGGTGAGACAAGGATATGCAATAGAGGCAAGATGCACAAAAACACTTACGAGCTGCTTTCCGGAGTGGATTACTCATTCCCACTTTTCTAGCCCATAAGGGGTCCCTATGATCTTTCCCGAAGTCTGACTGACTTTCGTAGGATCGGAGATGGAATCTAAGCCTAAAACACCAAGAACAACACGTGAGTACAACGACTCAACAAATATAAGCAATCTATAGGTAACACGCGTTGTATCTAACAAGAATTCATTACAGGAGGATTTAATAGAGGTCATGTTAGTATACTAGGCAATCGTGCAAACGAATAAAACATGCCAATGCGAGTCAATAACAAGAACACTGAACTAGGTGGCTACTACATTTGCCCATTCTCCTAGTGAGGAGCAATCGGTAGTGAGAAGAATACCATCAGCCAAATGGGTTTCGGTTTCCTGGGGTCCGGAATCCCTAAGACGATAGCACACTGCAGCGACAACAATCAATAATACGCCGAATGTCAACCCTGTCGGGTATCGTAAGGCAGAGGCTAAGTAGAGCCAGACGCGATCAATCAATCACTCAATCAATCAATCAATCTCTGACTGGATGTGGGACTTCGGTTCCCCCATCGTAGTCGAGCAGTGGGATATCGAGAGTTCCCCAAGGGGGCTCTATACCCCTCCATCCAACTGATATCCAGGCTGACACTCATATAAGTGTATATTAAGACATAAAGAATAATAAGGAAAACAAGATAAGATATGCGATCGTTACACAAGTACAAACATACATGCACATCAATGTCCACGTCAATGGCAAGATATCCGAAGTAACATGAAACAAGATTCGAGGGTAAGAGCCGTGTGTCAATATGCTATGCAGTTTAATTAGATAAAATCAAGGTCATTCACTAGCCAACTTCTAATTTAGTTATCCATTGTCACTAACCGTGCATGATGATGTAGTTTTAAGTTATCCGATACTCGGTTGTTCTTCCTTTGGTGCGTCATTGTAAGAGAAAAGAGTATCGAAGTCCCTTAAACTAACACCCATGGGGAGGTGTTTAACAAATGAATAACACTCATGAATAAATCTCAGCCCTTAAGACTATTCATGATATGCCCATAGTCAATCATTAGAGTGGTCCCTTCCTAGGTCTCCAAGTAGCCTATGGTCGGTCAAGGAAGTCATTTCCATGAAGTTCTTACAGTCCTGCAATGTGTTTACTGACTGATCGGGTAAGGGTCTGACCAGTTGGATACCAGCCAGAACCGAAATTCGACCGGTTGGGGCTTCAGGACCAACCGATCAACCCTGAAGCAAGCGGATGCAAACAGAAGTAGTTCGAAACTATTTTTCTGTTAACAAATGAAGGCATAAACACAAAAAGGGCTGTTACACCATGCATATACTAAGCATAAATGAAGAAAAGCATAGCCATCACAGTGTACCAACATGTATTCATCCAATAGTTGCTTATATTTGCATAAAATGACGATTGCCAAACTTTCACGCATTTCTAGACTCGAAACACGCAGAACTGGTTGAAAGTATCATGGCTGGACGTTACTGAAAAGAAGCGACGAAGATCGAAGAACGACCGAAGAAAGAAGAGAGTGGACGAAAGAAAACAGAGACAAAAACGGATAAGGATGATCAGGTCGGTGAATGGATATATATGTATATTTTAGCCATTTGCAACCACGTCCAAAAGTTATACAAATTACAATTTGAATCAAATAGACACTTCAATACATCAAACGACTCCGGATACTCTCGGGGCAGTTACAACAATTGACAAACACGATGAAAGACACACGATGACATCAAGATGACATCAAAACGACGAACTCGGACAAACAAAAAAAATTACGAAAAAGGGCCTGAAGTTACCTAATCCAGGTTAAACTCAACCCAACTACCTAACCAAGACCTCAAACATAACCCAACGAAGGTCAAACACACTGACCTAACAGTAACCTCTGTCAAGACACTAATCACGCAATTAACAACCTCTAACTTGCTCATTTGGGGTTGGGGTGTTACAATTTTTACCTCAATCTTGCATCATTAGTAGAATAGTTAAACAACAGCTTTGACCCAATTGACCACCAAAATTTGTTGTCGCGATATCGGGCCCATCGTAAGTCAGATTTTAGATCTATCTTTGCCGGCATGTTTGTGGAAAGCAGATCTACACATCAGGTTAGTCAGATTTTTAATTTGCATTAAAAAAAATGCCTCCTAAGAAGCAAGTAGAAGGTGACTCTTCCTTTTCTTCAATAGAAGAATTGACTAGTGCCATTAGAGATTTAATTGCCATAGTTAACAACATGCAAGCCACCTTGCAACGACTGGAAACTAAGTGACAAATTTGGAAAATAATCAGCGTGGGGATCACAATCGTGATGATGATTAAATATTTGAATTCGACGAGATCCACTAGCCAATAATCTTGATCGTGATTTAGGAATTAAACTTGTGATTCCCAAATATGATGGAAAGTTGTTGCCCGCAGAATTCATGGATTAGTTAGTATATGTGGAGAATATGTTTTGTACACTGACCAATGACTGAGCACAATAAAGTGACACGAATTGCCACTAGATTCTGTAATTATGCTGCAACATGGTAGGCTAAATTGCAAAGAAAAAGGAGGAATCAGAATATGGATTTTGTTGAAACTAGGACTAAGATGAAAAATATTTTGAGGCAAAAATTCCTCCCTGTCAATTATTCACAAGATCTTCGTGCAAGTTTTCAGAATTTGAAACAAAGATCTAAGACGGCTGTTGAATACTCTGAAGAATTTTTGTATTTGCAAGCTCATTGTGAATTGAATGAAAACGTTGATGTGTTGGTTGATAGATTTTTCAATGGATTGAGACTAGACATTTAGCACATCCTTGCATTTCAATATTTTGGTAATGTCTCGATGAACTCATCCAACATGCCATCAAAGCCAATGGTATTGCCAATCATCAATCACAAAAATTTAATGCATTCAAATAAACTCCATATAAGAATTTATCTTTACAAGATGCTAAATCCAGTGGTTCATCGAGAAAAATTGTCTCCAAGCCTGAAGATCATAATAGGGTTACATGTTTCCATTGCAAACAAAAGGGACATTACTCCTTTCGATGTCCCAAACGGGTGAACCTAATGGAAGGCATACATTATGAACCAATTGCATAGGATGGTCCTCCGGACAAAAAAGAAGCAGAGGAAGCAATAGAATATGAAGCAGACAAAGATGGTGAAACTGTCGTGGTTATTAATGAGGTTCTACCTACTGTTGAAAAGAAATGGTTGAGGGAAAATATCTTTTGTTTTGCGGGCACAGTTCTTGGACAGCATTGCATAGTTGTTGTTGATGGAGGAAGTTGCAAAAATCTCATATCTGAAGTTCTTGTTAATTCCCTCAAGTTGAAAATTTACAAGCACAACCGCCCTTATTTTGTCAAATGGTTGATGACAAGTGATCTAGTACATGTTCGACATACTTACAAAGTTACTTTTGCCATTTGTGAGATTTACAAAGATATAATTTGGTGTGATCTGCTATTTATGGATAGTGGTGATATCTTATTTGGTCACCCATGGATATATGACAAAAATGGAACTCATGGTATGCACGACGACACATATATATTCATGCATAGTGGAAAGCGAGTTACTCTTCATCCTAAGAAATCAGAGTGACCGAAGAAGAGTTTTCGGACAATTGCAACAAGGGAAGTCCTTCATGTTTACCACATTTACAGAGGCAATTTGAGGAAGACTCGAGTTCGACGATGAACTCTTTTTTCAACTTGAGGAGGATGATGCAATCTGGGCCCCAGTGATTCCATTCAAATCTAATTAGATTAGGACTACGTTATTTTATTAGTAGCTTTTTTATTGCATTATTAGAAAAGTTTCTATTAATAGAGTAGGGTTTTCTTAGGCATTAAGGTTGTTTTTATTATATATATGGTATTGTAGAGAAGAAATTCTCAGACTTGGGTTATTAAATAGAATTGTGAGTTTTATCCTTAGAGGTGCGTCCTCGTGTGTTAAAGTCTTTTTGATGATTCGAAGTATCCTCGAACATGTGTTCTGGCACCCTACGTAGCTCTAACTCTGGGGCTGGATCACTATTGGATTGAAATCCTATAAAAATGATGCCTTCTAAAACTGATAAACTTGAGGGCCATGGATAAAGGGGCAAAGATGTCTAATGAACTTGAAACTTTGCACACAAGGGGGTACCATCCAGTCATAGTATAACACTCGCCTAATATTACTTAATTTTAATCCAATCCTAATTTAAGACAAAGTTATCCACTATTTTGATGGTAATCACAAAAAGGCTTTCTCATCAAAGTTCTCATAATTAATATAAGATGAATTATAAGAGGAAAATTGTAGAGAATGCCTGGGTCAGTGCTTTTCATGGAGTTGACTCCTTCATCTTTATAGATCACAGTTTCTATATTCACATGCTGTGCCAGGTATATGGTATCCCTTAATTAGGGTTATTTCCCCTAATTAGGATATTACAAAGTATCCATACAGATATTGTGCAATGTCATCCCATACCGAGTGCTTTGAACAAGTTCTTTCCATATGTGCTCACTAATTATAGTTAAAAATTAACCTATAATTAGTGGAAATCTACAAATAACTATAAGACCCAACTGTCCTACAACACTCCCCTTCAAGCTGGTGATGGATATTTATAATGAAGACCACAAAGATGACACCACATGAATGAGTTGAGGCTTAAAAGATGACATCTTTGACCTTGCATGATCACGTGAAAATTTTCTAACATATTTTTGGAGATTTTTCTGTAACATTTAAAGCTAGAATTTTATGTCTATGTAGCTGTTCTAGATTTCTTACTATTTCACAACAATACTATATTATGACCCAGTGTTTTGAAAAGCGCGCCCAGGCGCGCGCAAGGCGCATCAAGTCGCAGCAACTGCGCCTCAACTCAACTGAGTCGAGGCGCATTCAATGAGGCGCCGATTAGGCGCGCGCCTCATGTGCCTGGGGAGTAGGCGCAGGCAATGAGGCGCAGGCTTTATATTAGCTGGGGCCTTGAAATAGTATAGAGAAAAGGGAAGGGTTTAAATGTAAATTGTGTAAGTTATAAAAGGGACGATGCCCCGTGCCCTACTCCGCTGCAGCGAAAAGAAAGGGGCAGCGCCGTTCTCGCCAGGGAGGAGAAAAAGAAAACGAAAGGAGAAGAAAGAAGAAGCAGCAAGAAAGGGGCGGCGCCGTTCTCGCCAGGGAGGAGAAAAAGAAAACGAAAGGAGAAGAAAGAAGCAGCAGCTCCCACGTCCGGCGAAGGGTCACGTCTGGTAGGCCACGTCCGTCAAAGCACTACATCTGGTGAGGTATGCTCTGTTTTGTTACTGCTGTCTGTTGTGTTTTCTTTTTCTGCAGCCCACGTCCGGCTTGTTCTTCTTTGCATTTTCCTTTCTTTCTTTCTTTCTGTCGCCCACGAACTCTTTTTTCTTATCGCTGCTGCTGCCCAGTCCTCTTTTCTATTTGCTTTTCTGTTTTTTATTTTTTATTTTTTTCTTCCATGCCTTTTTGCTGCTGCTTTTTCTTTTGCTTCTTTTTGTTTCTGCTGTGTTTTTTTTCTCATGCCTTTTTGCTACTACTATCTGCCTTCTATTTTTCCTACTGCTATCTGTTGCTGTTGCGGCTCTTTTTTTTTTTTTTTTCTGTTTCTGCTTCTATCTATTGCTGGCTTGCTGCTATCTGTTTTTTTTTTTTTTGGCCGTCTGCTATTTGCTGCTGCTGCTGCATTTTTTTTTTCTGCTTCTGCTTCTATCTGTTGCTGCTATCTGCTTTTTTTTTTTTTTTTTTTTATGGCTGTCTGCTATCTGCTACTACTGTTTTTTTTTTTTTCTGTTTTGGCTGCTATCTGTTGCTGCTATCTGCTTTTTTTCTTTTTTTTTTTTTTTTGCTGCTGTCCGTTATCTGCTGCTGCTGCTGCTATCTGCTTGTTTATTTTGCTGTCTGCTATCCAGCTGTTGTTGCTATCTGCATTTTTCTTCCTGTTTTTCATGTTTTTTGTTGCTGTCATTTCTATTTTTGCAGGTTTTTTTTTTGCTACTGTTTGTTTGTTTTTACTGCTGCTGCTCTTTGTTTTTTTGCTGCTACTGCTACTGTTTGTTTTCTCATCTCTGGATTTCTATTTTGCATGAATATTCATTTGGTGTTGATAATGTATTTGTCTGTGTATATTGACTGCCATGTTGATTATTGCCTTTTTGGTATCAAAATATGTCTGCTGGGCTGGATTAATTGTTTATCCATAATGTGTGCCTTGCTTCAAAGAAGCCCACGCCTCGCCTTGCACCTTGCGCTTAAGCCCCAGGATACCTGTAGCGCCTCGATGCGCCTCGTGCCTTCAAAAACACTGTTATGACCTGAGTCTTTGCATGTTTGTCTCTGTATCTATGAAGGTGTGTATGTCTAAAGGTTTGGGTGCTCCAGTTGGATCTGTCATAGTGGGCTCAAAAAGCTTTATTGCCAAGGTATCCATGTATGATGTGATATTTGTAGCAAAATCCATAACTTTCCACCATTCTGAAGAAATTTAGTTTTAAACCTTGTTTTGGTATTTCAAGGCTAGGAGGCTTCGGAAAACTTTAGGAGGTGGAATGAGACAGGTTGGAATCTTATGTGCTGCAGCTTTTATTTCTTTGAAAGATAATGTTGGTAGGCTTGAGGATGATCATAGAAAAGCAAAAACACTCGCAGGTCTTCGTTATTTCTTTTGCTTTTACATAGTAAAGAAAAAGTCGCATGATTTTTCTCACTTTTTGTTTTAGCTAGTGCTGATCCTTCCTGTTCTTTATCTAATTGTTGTTGTGGTTTCTTCACCTAGACATCGTGATCTCCTGATTCTGCCCTAAGATAATTTGGATGACCTTATTTATAGTTAGTGACACAGCAAAATATTAGATTGGTCTTTTGGTGGTGGACATTACATTGTAACCCATATCATGAAATTCCTCTGGAAGTACTGGTAATGAAATAAATCTATATTCGGGTTTAATATATTAATTTCAACTTTCTGCAGATGGACTGAGTCAAATCGAAGGACTAAAAGTGGATGCAGCTTCAGTAGAGACCAATATTTTTAGTATCTCCAGTTACTACGAACTTACATTTTAAAGCAAGACCTATATCTATGAACTTTGAGGCAATGAAGTCCCAAGTTAAAACTGGAAACACTATTTCTCTTGTAAGAGCTTTTTAGTTTAAAGATTTATAATATATCAGTCAGTTTTTTATTTTTTAATTATTTGGTTTAGTTCATTGGTTTAACCCAAGGAACTGGAAGTCTTGATCATCTTAGACTAGCACCTTGAATACAGTCAACAATCTTATTTTGAACTGCATGTTCCATGTGCTGGTGAAGTAGAAGTGATGAATTCTCTCCTCTTATTGAATGCCCAGATATTTTTTGATATTGCTGAAGGTTCAAACATTATAGCAGAGAAGCTCTCCTATGTCTTGAAACAGCATGGCATACTTCTGTTGCCAGAAAGCTCAGCAAGGTACTGTTTTCAAGTTTTATAGAACAGGCTGCTACATTTATTTTTATTATTATTATTTTCATCTTTTTGCTGAAAGGATTGTTATATTAGCAAGGAAGCAAAAACAGAAGGCAGACAAGACCATACGCAACCAACAGACCCTATACACAAGCAGACACCAAACTGAACAAACATACAGATATACTGACCCTGCTAACCATATTCTGGAGCAAAACTATTTACATCAAAATTTGAACCGGCCCGTGAATCTTCCACCAAAGCATTCAAAAGAGCATTGGCATTATTTTGATACTGCCTTTCCCCCTCATAGATCTGCAGAATATGAATTGGAAGTGAGCTTTTAAACAGCATAATATCTGGTGGTTTTAGCATTGCTAATTTATCTGCCACTTGATTACATCCTTGCTGAAAAAAGGATACCTACCATGAGAGAAGCATCTTGTAAAGCCTCTAAATCCCTTTCCTTTGCTTCATAAGTTTCCATGACAAGTTCTGATTTTGCACGAAAGCTTGGATGATAATCAATGAATCCCTTTCCACAGTTACTATAGTACAATTCATTGGTGCGGAGATATGCAGTCCTTCAACTAAAGCTTCCATCTAATTCTGCCTCTAAAGGGCTTGAAGCTTGAATGTGCTTTGAAAAGGCCGTTAACATTTGTCGATCAGCATTCTGAAGAACGCCTCTGAAAAGGCTGCTGCATTTCATTATTTGCTATGATAGTCCCTTTTTTAACTGTATTGGAAAATTTGTAATACAGCAACCGAGCTATGAAGGTGGATAACAGGTATCAAGTGATGTAATTTCCCTTTAATAGCAAATAAAAGAAAGAAAGAAAGAAAGAAAGCCCGTTTAACCCTTATCCATCAAGAAAATACACTCCAGAGCTCCCCGGTCAAAAACATGAAAGAGATATTTATAAAACCCTACTGCTATCCTCATTTCCTTAAGAAATTTCACTATATTTTCCACAAAGGAGTCACGCCTCAGGATCGAATTTTTTGAATCTTGAGGTGTGACCGTCATAATTGATCAAATATGATCAAAATCAATAAAAAAAATCACTTTTTATTTTCAAAATAGTCAAACCAAATGATCATATAGACAGTACTAAAAGATCATTCCCAGAATTCGGGGTAGGTACTAGGTACAACTAAAATTTAAACTTCATAAACAATCCTCTCCTTACAACCATGGCACTGTGATGTTACACTTCCAAATGATAACAAACTTCAAGGTACTAAAGGAGGCTAATTGTACACTTTGATGATGCTCAAAGCTTGAACGAATCCATTGGCAGTTGGTTTTAGGCTAAAGGTTGTGCAGTATAAGCTGATAACTCAATTTTGTTTGTTGATGCAATTAACTTGTTAAAGCAGCTGCCTCTGGATTAATACCTATTGATGTTTCCCTTAATTTGCTTCTCTGGTTGGTTCCCTTAGCTTATTTTTCCATGGAAAACATACATGATATATTATTTATTTATTTATTTATTTATTATTATTATTTTGTACATTTGGATGACTGGTACAATACTTGTGAGAAAACCCTTCCCAGACTAGGGATTGATCCCTAGGCGGCTTTGTGAGATGGGACACCCTTTCTACTGGTGGTGGTGGTCACGGCGTCGTGGTCTTATGTTTCTCAAGGGAAGCATATGTGATTGATTGAATAGCATGACCAAACATCCTGTGTATTTCTTAGAATCTACACCTATACTAAGAGCTGCTTTTCTTTTCTGCTATGGAAAGGTTAAGTTGAACCTGTAACTGCATGGTTACTACAGTGAGCACATATTATGTGCTATTGTGATGCAGGACAATGTGAAATCTAACCTAATGCAATGCAATGCATTCAGGAAATAAATTAATTAACAAAGAAAATTCAGATCATGCCAATCATGAGTAGTTAATTAATTCAAATGAATGAATCAGCCATAGATCCAAGCTTTTTCACAGATCTCGCAGTAGTAATCTTCAGATATGAGGGTGTCATGCCCCCAAAACTGGGCCAGATCCAAACCCAATTCTAGGGGTGTGAGAATTGGGGCTAATTAAAATTTTTTTTCTTATATAAACAATACGGGCCCCAATTCCGGGTAGATCGAAGTCCTTCGAGAGGCTATGCTTAGTGATCAAGCAACCATAATCACACGCGGAACTGAAATCCATACTCATCGCAGACGAATAGTATATAACAATCATGTAACAAATCTCATTAATAATAAAATCAAGGTTAAGTGCTTCGAAGCATAGTAATTAAAGTTATAATTCAAAGACAAATAAATTTAATAAATAAACTAATGGCCCAAATATGTCCTTATTACAAAATCTAAAGTTTCGATCTTTGCACCAATACTAAGACACCTCAGATGATGTCATTGGTGGTCTACTCAACAACTCCGCCATCTAGCGGAATTTCCTACGTTGCCTGATCCTCCGGTTCGACACCGATAACGGAAACTAGACACCAAAAGTAGTGGGTCAGATTGACGTAATCTAGCAAGAGGGTAACTTACAAGCAATGGATTGATCAACTGAATTAAACATAATATTCATTATAACCCAAAATATATTAGATGCAAACCCCAATGGCATGAATGCACAAAAACAGGTATCCCCGCAGATACTATATACAGAAACGAGTATTCCTGCATATAAATATACAGAAACGAGTATTTCCGCAAATAGATAAACAGAAACGGGTATTCCCACCAAATATAACAAAGGGCACAGATGTGCATTATAATCCACAGTGCACGCTGACCCGATGGTGTATGTCCACCTCCGAACTGCAGTTGGTTAGATATATATAAATATACATATTTACAAATACATACGTATATCGATGCAGAATAAACCATGATTTGACACCGTTAATCCCTGTATTCAACCTAATATCAAATTGAGTATTTTGACTTTTAAATTTGAAAATGTATTATGAACATGTGTCAATTCAAGTTCTCTGAGGGTAAGCACTAAATCACCTAACAGTCATAGTTAGATGAATATGCAGATGAGAACCAACCCTCTTTCATAATGGAAAAGTGAGTCCACGATGCTAATAATCTACTTTTAGTGTCTATCATGTGGTGTATTCAGAATCTCACATTTCCATCTTGAATTCAGCCCAATTCTCATGTGAATATTCAACCAACTTTTCTAAATAGACATGATTCATCTAATCCAATTATGTATATATAGTGTGTTTTACAAATTGGGTAAAAGATGTTCAAATTCCAAATCCAAAGTTAAATCAAGTCATGATCAGAAAGGGAAAGGGAATAATTAATTCCTTAAATATAATTGTTGTGTATAAATGCACCTTATTATTTTATACAAAACAAAAGGTACAAATCTCGGACCCCAGTTCGAAATCTAAATGAATTTAAAAATTCAAATTAGAATTATAAATACAATCTAATTAAGATTTAATCATTACCAAATACATCTTAATTAATTTCAAATCAATCTAAATAAATATTAATCAAAATTATATAATTCTCAATTAAATTTATAAATAATCCTAGCTAAATTTCTAATAACATCAAATTAAAAATTAATTTAATGGAATCAAATCTCAATTAGCATACTAGAACCATTAACCAAATTATAACCCTTTAAACATTATAATTAATATTCTAAAATTCTAATCATTTTTATTTATATAAATATATATTTTTTAAATTGGGCTGACCTGGCCCAGACCAGCCACCCAGGCCCGCCAGGTAGCCAGCCCAACCCAGCCGGGCCGGGCCGCTGCTTAGCCGGCCCAAGCAGCAGGCTCGCTACCTGGGCATGCCACTGCCTGTGCATGTCAAGTAGCGCTGCTGCCTGCCATGTGCAGGTAGCGCTACTGCTGGCCGATTTTTCTTTTTTTTTCTTTTTTTATAATATATATATAAAGAAATCAAATCTTGATTCAAAGACATTAAACCCTAAATCATATGTACTTACTTGGTTTCAATCAAAATCAATCTTCACTATTAATCTCTTAACCCAAAGCATTAAACCAAACAAAAAAATCATAGTTAGAACATATGATTCAACAAAGCAACTAAGAAGACATTATTTGCAGTTATCCACTTGCCTGGATCGCGAAGCCAAAAGTAAATCTGAAGATCCCACCTTAGTTTCTCTACGGAAAGCTTTTAGGGCTTAGTTGTAGAAGAAAGGAAGAAGATAGAAGAATGGAGAAAACCCTAAGGGTTTATATTATGAAGAATTTTTTCAAAATTACAAGGAAGGGCTCCTTGCTTTCTGATGAGTTTTACGAAATTTCAAAAAAGTCTGTTGGCCTAAAAGAGTTAAATAACTCAGGCCCAAAGCCCAAGAGTGTTTACTCAGCCCATTTAACCCCTCTCAGCCCAACTCAAACTTGACAAACCGGTATAACCCAAAATAAAAATTTGGGACCTGATAGAGGGTAGGATCCTAATGGAAGGTAGAACTTCCAACACTAAGGATTTTAATTTGTAGGAAAAAGGATTCATGAAAAAATAAGGCCAAAATGCTCAACATCAGATCGGGGGGTATTGGCTCCACATTTTATTCAACAGATCTGAAATCCTATGGTTGTAGTAAAGCTGTAAAAAAGTTAAAAGGAAAAGAGATAATGGTTATCTTTATTGGGCTCTCACCAAACTTCAATCACAGGAGGCATTAATGGCAGTTAACAAAAAAGGCGGCTTGCAAACCTAAGAAGAAGAAGAAGAAGAAGAAGCCTCTTTTCTCATTCATTAATCAATTTCATACATAGTATAGGGAAGAAAAGAAAGCTCTAGATCTGAAATAGGAGAAGCCTTCCCACCAAAAATGAAAAAAAAATTAAAACAAAACAAAAAAGGAGGAAAGAGAAGAGGAAAAAGAGGGGGGGGGGGGGGGGGTGGAATCCCCACATATTTTGTGTGCAAGTTGTAACATGTGCATGTCTTCAGATTCGTGCGCAAGTTATAACTTGCGCACATTTTTTTTTAAAATAGTAGTCCCCCCCCCCTTCCCCCCCCTTTTTCTCTTACTTATTACACATAAATGCGGGCCCCTCTCCTTTAATAAAGACTTTAACACAATAAAACATGGGGCCAAATAAATTAACTAACACAGATTAAAACATGGACTAAACAAATTAACTAACATAAAACATGGGACCAAACAAATTAACTAGCATGGGTGTAATATCCCTACTAGGACTCTTATTAGAATTATAATTTAAAATAGAAGAGGAACATTAGAAGATTAAGGATTTCAACATGACTCTCTCACATGAATAATCTCTTAGTAGGACTCGTCTATAGCCTTTGTAGTCTCCAACAGGACTCCTTGTGTAAGTCTTAACACTTATATATATACATAGCGGGAGCCTGTTTGTTCTACACATCCACAACAGACAGAGGGGAGAGAGAGAGAGAGAGAGAGAGAGAGAGAGAGTAATTTCACCTGCAAAATCTGTAGAAGAAGACCACAAAGAGGATGAGGAAGATCAAAAAGGGACGCGTAGCAGATGTCTGACGAAAGACCAATCACTGCTCGAGCAACCCACGTCTACACCAGGTGAGTAGAACTTCTAAATTTGATGATGGAAGGTATCTGATTGATTGTTGACTGTTCTCTATCACAGTCTACTGTAATAGTGGTTGTCAACATTAACAGTATGGCATACAGCATCTAGAGACCGATGGATCTCAAATAGAACTTGTCAAATTGGGGTTCTGTGATTTGTAAATCTATTGAATATGGGTATAGATAATAGAGATCTATAGTTGCTATGATGATCGAAAACAGATTTGGAAAATATGGAACACATGTCAAAAACTTGTTTCAGTTGATTTGAGTTGTGGACCACGTGGGACCACCTGATGAGAGATCAAGACCACACATCTGGTGTGGGACTGTTGGGCGACCATAGTTGTAGTGGTCCCATGTGGATTGGACCATTGAGGGTCCACCATCCAAGCACTGTTAACAGCCCTGACGAAAAGAGATCTCTGATGGAAGTAGCATTCTACGATTTTGGGTTCCTAATGATATCAACATCATTGGAAACTTGATGAATTTGTCTCTCTAGGATTGATGTACCCCTGAACTCTGGATTAGGAAAGAAAAGTGCTAGATTTATAGGGAAATCCAAATCTTATTTGAGTCTTTGTGAAATCAGGTCGTCAAAACTTCTTTGGGTCGACAGTGGTTGTGTAACCACATGGGACATCTGATCATAGATCAGGTCCACACATTTGTCAGTGGACCCCTGAGCAACCACCTCAGTGTAGGTCCCATGAGGATTGGACCGTTGGGCCCCGCCATCTAAAGACTCCAAAGTGGCCAGGCGAAAGCCCTGTTGACGAGAATTGGGATTCTGATATAACGTGAAGATAAGATTGTCGAGTGGCATAAATTGTAAATTAAGATTCTAAGAATTACAGTATAGTCCCTCTATATATATAGTTTTACTAATAACCCTCTCTTGTTTTCAAAAAGTTTTCTAAGGACATGGTATGCCTAACATGTACATGATTTGATCTAGTGATTATGATTTGGACTTAATATATGTGGCTAATTACATGATAGATAAGTAATTTCGTCAATAAGATATGGGCAATGCCACAGCCTGGTACCAACTCTGATTCGGAGTGGGGCGAAGATTGACTAGTGTTATGTGGTATTGGCCAAAGAAAAGAATAAGATGATGTAGCCAATTATGGTAGAGATGAATCTATAATAAATTTATTGAAATGAACTTGCCATTGATGATTGAAATAGAGTAATGCCAACTGTTGGCACTAAATATAGAACTTCTCTTGTGGATATTGGTCGAGGGAAGTAGGTTCAATAATCATGGTGGCAAGACAGGCCATGTTGATAGAAATGTAGATGCTCGAGTGTGGGAGTATCGGAACAGGCTCAACATTCATGGTGGATGACAAGCCATATTATTGACAGAAACGTAGATACACCCGTATGGGGTATCGGAACTATTTAATGCTGCAGTGGGAAATTACTCAAGAAAGGAATTGATTAAGATGTTATTTTAACACCATCATTGAATATATATAAATATTCTCTGAATGCTTGAAAATATGCTATACCTTAATGTTTTCTTATTTTAGTCACCAGTATTACTGACCAGTGGTTCGCCCCACTTTAGGTAATGCAGTCTTGGAGGTTGCGGGGAGTGACGGAGCTTAGCCGGTGGATTTTGGCATGCGTAGCTGATCCAGAGCGCGAAAAGCAAAGAATAGATTTGTAGTGGGGATTAGCCCAAGACTTAGATATTTTTCTCTTCCACAAATAGAGATTTGTCTTTTACTTAGTAGTGTTATCAAGACTTCTGGTATATACATAATGATTTAAATACAAAGAATTTTGATTGTTTTAAACCTTGATGCTCATGGGAATTCGATTTATATGGTGTTGTTATAAAAATTTGAGAACGGCTTAAGAATCTGAGGAGCTCCAGATTCTTGGGACGTTACAAAGTGGTATCAGAGCAAGGTCTTGGGCAAACTCTAAAAGACTTAAAAACCACTAGGCAACGTGGTGAGGTCGTGGATTGGGTGTAGAGATAAGGTATTTATTTATTATGTACTAATTGCTGTACTCTCACTGTACGAGAAAGAACGTGACTTCCCAAGAAAACCCTATCCGTAATATCAATCAGAATGAAACTGAAAGTGGGACATCGAATTTGAATGGGGCACAGACTCAGGTACCTGAATATGTGAAGACTATGTTTGATATTTTTATGAAAGCATATAATCAGGTGCAAGAACAGATACAGACTCTGGCATAACGTCCAAATGACAATGATCGACCACAAGGTGGGGTCAATGTTGGTGGAGGCAGAGACAGAGAGTGAGACTCTTTGTACAAGAGATTCAATGAGTTTCGTCCCCAATATTTTGACGAAACTACAAACCCATGGGAGGCGAACAAATAGATAGAAAACATGGAAGCAATATTTGAAGTAATGGGCTGCATGGATCACCAGAAAGCTTTATTGGCAGCATTTAAATTGGAGGGAGATGCGAAAGAGTAGTGGAAATCTACAAAGAAAACTTATCCAGGTCCGGAGGGCGAGATTACCTAGGCCATCTTTAAAAAGGAATTTATTATGAAGTTTATACCGGATCACATCAAGGAAAGGAAGATAAGAGAATTCCAGGAAAGGAATATAAGAGAATTCCAAAATTTAGTGCAAGGAGACATGTCAGTGACAAAATATAATAATAAATTTACAGAGTTGTCTCATTTTGCGGAATGCTTGATATCAACAGAAGAGATGAAACGCAATAAGTTCATTGAAGGATTGCATCCAGATATCAAAAAGGATGTATGGCTGGGACAGCCAGCAACCTATGCGGATGCTTTAAAAAGGGCCTATGTATCAAAAGAAGCTACCGATGAGATCAATGGGGTGACTCCACTAACAACGACAAGAAATGGAAAGAGAAAATGAGAAAACTATTCACCCCGGAAGAAGCAAAAGTTGGATTCTCAAGTTGAATGCAGTCACTGCGGGAGAAACCGTGAATTGGAGCAGTACCCATGGCAGCGCGGTGCGTGCTTTACGTGTGGCCAGGTGGGTCATAGGCGTAAGGATTGTCCAAAGTGGCAAAAGAAGAATCAGACACAGCGACAGGGGTAGCAGTCACAGCAGGATCAACAAAATTTCTCACAGTCACGCCAGAACCACTAAAACTACCCTCCTCAAAATCAAGGAAACCCACAGCATATCAATCAACAGAATAAGCCGCCGAAGAACCAACGAAACAATCAGAACCTGTAGAGGGGATATCCACAGAATCCACCATAGGGGCAAAATTATAGCCAAGTAAGGAACAATCAAGGTGGAAATCAGCAGAGACAACAACCCAATGCTAGGGCTTATGCAATCACACAACAAGAGGCAGACATGGCAAACAATGCAGTTGAGGGTACGCTTTTTATTTTTGGTACTAAAGCCATTACACTATTTGATTCTAGTTCTACACACAACTTTGTTTCACATGTGTTTACCCTGAAACTAAACATGCAACCCTCTAAACTTCCCTAAGTTTTAATTGTATCAACCCCCACTAGAGGACAAGTGAACACTAGAACCATATTCTATGGTTGCCCCCTGAATCATGATAAAGTCACCATGCCCGCAAATCTAATATTATTACTAATGCATGATTTCAACATTATTTTGGGAATGGACTAGCTAGCAAAGTATATGGTTGTGTTAAACTGTTTCAATAAGATAGTTCGCTTCAAATCAGAAGGATATTAGGATGTGCATATTGTGGGAATCAGGAGAGCCGTGGAGTCTAGGGTAATTTCAGCAATCAAAGCTAGTCAATTACTAAGAAATGGGTGCGGGGGATACCTCGCCTTTGTCACTGAGGAGAAACAAAAACCTAAGTTGGAGGATATTTCGGTAGTAAGAGAATTTCCTGATGTCTTCCAAGATGACTTATCCGGTTTACCGCCAATACGGGAAGTTGATTTCACTATTGAATTGATACTAGGAACAGCCCCAATCTCCAAGGCAGATTTCACTATTGAATTGATACTAGGAGCAGCCCCAATCTCCAAGGC
Organism: Sextonia rubra; assembly: GCA_037013555.1. NCBI lineage: Eukaryota > Viridiplantae > Streptophyta > Magnoliopsida > Laurales > Lauraceae > Sextonia > Sextonia rubra. The sequence continues at coordinate 77,728,388 of JASUAD010000001.1, forward strand.
ACCCTACTGCATGGCACCTGCCGAACTAAGATAATTGAAAGAACAGTTGCAGGAATTGATGGATAAGGGATTTATTAGACCTAGTGTCTCACCATGGGGAGTACCTATACTGTTTGTTAAGAAGACGATGGAACCTTGCGCATGTGCATCAATTACCGGCAATTAAATCAGGTCACTATTAAGAATAAGTATCCACTGCCGTGGATAGATGAATTATTTGACCAACTTCAAGGTGCAAGATATTTCTCAAAGATTGATTTACGGTCCAGATAACATCAGCTAAGGGTGAGGAATGAAGATATACCAAAGACAGCTTTTCGGACACGATATAGACATTACAAGTTCCTAATAATGCCGTTTGGGCTAACAAATGCACCGGCGGTGTTCATGGCACTCATGAATCAAATCTTCGAGCCATATTTGCATCAATTCGTAGTGGTGTTCATTGATGACATCCTAATTTATTCAAAAACGGAAGCGGAACATGGGAATCACTTGCGCACTGCACTGCAATTACTAAGAGATAATCCGTTATACGCAAAGTTGAGTAAGTGTGACTTCTGGTTAGCGCAGGTAAATTTCTTAAGCCACATCATTTCGGGAGAAGGCTTGTCAGTGGATCCTGCAAAGATCGAAGCTATTACTAATTGGAAACGACCAACTATAGTGGCAGAAATCCGAAGTTTCTTAGGACTCGCTAGATATTACAGACGATTTGTAAAGGGATTTTCTTCTCTTGCGGAACCTTTGACCCGGCTCACTAGGAAGGATGTCCAGTTCAACTGGAATGACAAATGTGAATCTAGTTATTAGACATTGAAGGAAAAGCTAACTTCGGCACCAATCTTGGCCCTACCATCTGGTAGTGGTGGTTTTGTGATATTTTGCGACGCGTCTCTTCATGGATTGGGATGTGTACTCATGCAGCATGGCAGAGTGATTGCTTATGCTTCCAGACAACTGAAGACTCATGACCAAAATTGTGCGACACCTGATTTAGAATTGGCTGCAGTCGTTTTTGCTCTTAAGATTTGGAGACACTATCTTTATGGAGAAGAATTCCAGGTATATACAGATCATAAAAGCCTGAAATATGTTTTCTCTTTAAAGGACTTGAATTTGAGACAGAGGTGATGGTTGGAATTTCTAAAAGATTATGATTTCTCTATTTCCTACTACCTTGGTAAAATGTAGTAGCCGATGCTTTGAGTTGGAAATCAATTGAACTAGCCTGTTTGACAGTGGAATGGAGATTATTGAAAGAGATTGAAGATTTAGAAGTAAATCTTTGGCCCATTAGTGACAAGATTTTATTGGGTAATTTTAAGATTCAGCTATAACTCATACAGCGAATCAAGGAACACCAAAGGGATGGTGCGGCACTCTTGGAAATTTTCAACAAGATGGATAACAAGCCTGAATTTCACTCGCCACTGGTACTTCGTATTTCCGAGATCGGCTATGTGTCCCTAATATTCGAGAGATTAAGGATGAGATATTACGGGAAGCCCACCATACTCAGTACACTATACACCCAGGAAATACCAAGATGTATCAAAACCTCAGAAAACGATTTTGGTGGATTGGTATGAAAAATGACATTTCAGAATTTGTAAGGAGGTGTCTAACATGTCAACAAATAAAGGCAGATTATCAGAAGCCGGGAGGATTGCTACAACCACTTCCCATTCCTGAATGGAAATGGGAACATATTTCTATGGATTTTGTGTCGGGATTCCCACGAACCTTCCAGAACAACGAAGTTATTTGGGTTATTGTGGATTGTTTGACTAAATCCGCACATTTTATTCCCCTTAAGAATAAGACTTCGATGAAGGAATTGGCCCAAAAATATGTTAAGGAAATCGTCTGGTTACCTGGCATTCCAGTTTCTATTGTTTCGGACAGAGATTCCAGGTTTGTGTCTGACTTTTGGAGGAAACTACAGATGGCTATGGGAACACAATTGCGTTTTAGTATGGCATATCATCCCTAAACTGGCGACCAGACTGAATGGACCAACCAAACTCTTGTAGATATGTTGCGAGCATATGCTTTAGATTTCAAAGACAGTTGGGACAAACAGTTACCACATGTGGAGTTTTATAATAATAGTTATCATTCAAGCATTCAGATGGCACCTTTTGAGGCGTTGTATGGACGAAATTGTCGAACTCCTATTTGTTGGGAGGAGGTAGGTGACTGAAGAATACTTGGGCCAGATTGGGTATAGACTTCAACAGATAATATCAAGAAAATATGGGATAGGCTTAAGACCGCACAATGTTGGCAGAAAAGTTATGCTGATAACCGCAAGAGGGAATTGGAATTCACTGTGGGAGACCATGTTTTTCTCAAAGTCACCCCAACCAAAGGAGTTATGCGGTTCGGCAAAAAGGGGAAGTTGAGTCTGCATTATATTGGACCATTCGAAGTACATGACGAGTCAGTGATGGAAATGCTTATGAGCTAGCCCTACCACCACAACTATCAAGTGTACACAATGTCTTCTATGTATCTATGCTAAAGAAATATAAACTAGATCCATCACATGTTATAGACTTCGAGCCTCTCCAGTTACAACAAGATTTGTCCTATGAAGAGAAGCTGGTGGCTATTCTAGAGACGAAGGAAAGAGCCCTGCAGAACAAAACCATTTGACTAGTTAAAGTACTATGGCAACATCATAATCAACTAGAGGCAACGTGGGAGACAGAGGAGGAGATCCGTGACAAATATCCGCACCTTTTTCCATCAGGTATGATTTAAATTTGGAGGACCAAATTTCTTAAAGGAGGGGAGTAAGTAATATCCATACTAGGACTCTTATTAGAATTATAACTTCAAATAGAAGAGGAACATTAGAAGATTAAGGATTTCAACAGGACTCTCTGACATAAATACTCTCTTAGTAGGACTCCTTTGTAGCCTTTGTAGTCTCCAACAGGATTCCTTGTGTAAGTCTTAACACTTATATATATAGATAACAGGAGCCTGTTTGTTCTACACATCCATGAGAGAGAGAGAGAGAGAGAGAGAGAGAGAGAGAGAGAGAGAGAGAGAGAGAGACTAATCTCATCTGCAAAATCTGTAGAAGAAGAAGATCACAAAGAGGACGAGGAAGATCAAAGCGGGAAGCATAGTGGATGTCTGACGAAAGACCAATCACTGCTCGAGCAACCCACGTCTACACTAGGTGAGTAGAACTTCTAAACTTGATGATGTAAGGTCTGTAATTGATGAAACTTGAAGGTATCTGATTGATTGTTGACTGTTTCCTTACCACAGTCTACCGTAATAGTGGTTGTCGACATTAACAGTATGGCATACAGCATCTAGAGACCGATGGATCTCAAATAAAACTTGTCGAATTGGGTTTCTGTGATTTGTAAATCTATTGAATATGGGTATAGATAATAGAGATCTGTAGTTGCTATGATGATCGAAAACAGATTTGGAAAATATGGAACACATGTCAAAAACTTGTTTCAGTTGATTTGAGTTGTGGACCACGTGGGACCACCTGATGAGAGATCAAGACCACACATCTGGTGTGGGACTGTTGGGCGACCATAGTTGTAGTGGTCCCATGTGGATTGGACCATTGAGGGTCCACCATCCAAGCACTGTTAACAGCCCTGACGAAAAGAGATCTCTGATGGAAGTAGCATTCTACGATTTTGGGTTCCTAATGATATCAACATCATTGGAAACTTGATGAATTTGTCTCTCTAGGATTGATGTACCCCTGAACTCTGGATTAGGAAAGAAAAGTGCTAGATTTATAGGGAAATCCAAATCTTATTTGAGTCTTTGTGAAATCAGGTCGTCAAAACTTCTTTGGGTCGACAGTGGTTGTGTAACCACATGGGACATCTGATCATAGATCAGGTCCACACATTTGTCAGTGGACCCCTGAGCGACCACCTCAGTGTAGGTCCCATGAGGATTGGACCGTTGGGCCCCGCCATCTAAAGACTCCAAAGTGGCCAGGCGAAAGCCCTGTTGACGAGAATTGGGATTCTGATATAACGTGAAGATAAGATTGTCGAGTGGCATAAATTGTAAATTAAGATTCTAAGAATTACAGTATAGTCCCTCTATATATATAGTTTTACTAATAACCCTCTCTTGTTTTCAAAAAGTTTTCTAAGGACATGGTATGCCTAACATGTACATGATTCGATCTAGTGATTATGATTTTGACTTAATATATGTGGCTAATTACATGATAGATAAATAATTTCGTCAATAAGATATGGGCAATGCCACAGCCTGGTACCAACTCCGATTCGGAGTGGGGCGAAAATTGACCAGTGTTATGTAGTACTGGCCAAAGAAAAGAATAAGATGATGTAGCCAATTATGGTGGAGGTGAATCTATAATAAATTTATTGAAATGAACTTGCCATTGATGACTGAAATAGAGTAATAGCAACTGTTGGCACTAAGTATAGAACTTCTTTCGTGGATGTTGGTCGAGGGAAGTAGGTTCAACAATCATGCTGGCAAGACAGGCCATGTTGTTGATAGAAATGTAGATACTCGAGTGTGGGAGTATCGGAACAGGCTCAACATGCATGGTGGGTGACAAGCCATGTTGTTGACAGAAACGTAGATACACCCGTATAGGGTATCGGAACCATTTGATGCTATAGTGGGAAATTACTCAAGAAAGGAATTGATTAAGATGTTACTTTAACACCATTATTGAATATATATAAATATTCTCTGAATGATTGGCTATACCTTAATGTTTTCTTATTCTACTCACCAGTGTTACTGACCAGTGATTCGCCCCACTTCAGGTAATGCAGTCTTAGAGGTTGCGGGGAGTGACGGAGCTTAGCCGGTAGATTTTGGCATGCGTAGCTGATCCAGAGTGTGAAAAGCAAAGAATAGATTTGTAGTTGGGATTAGCCCAAGACTTAGATATTTTTCTTTTCGACAAATAGAGATTTGTCTTTTGCTCAGTAGTGTTATCAAGACTTCTAGTATATACATAATGATTTAAATACAATGAATTTTGATTGTTTTAGACCTTGATGCTCATGGGAATTTGATTTATATGGTGTTGTTATAAAAATTTGAGAACGGCTTAAGAATCTGAAGAGCTCCAGATTCTTAGGACGTTACAATGAGACCCTTCCATTTCAATAGACCCTTATTTCAACCCATGTGACACTTTCTTGTGTGGGGTCTTCAATGAAATTGTGCACATGGGCCTTCAATCCTCTATCAATATCCAAAATCTAACTGCCGAATCTCCTCTAGATGGTAATCCAACTGTGGACTTATGCCTTCCTCGTGATCAAAGCTTAGATATTGATCATCCATCCAGATCAAAGCTTGATCCGCTGCCTGTGCCTTCTTCTTTGATAGACCTTGAATGAATTAGGGGAATTTGATATGTTGTCCCCATCATATTGGCTCTAGGGATCACAAGAAGTCAAGTTTGGTACTGTTAGGCTAACCCTAAATTCATCAACTTTCTGAATCGAACCCAACCAGTGATGGTCACGGGCCATGTTTGATATAAAAATATTTTCAAACTAGTGGTGTCTTCTAGCCATATTTGTTTTCAAAATAGTGGTGTCTTCTACCTGTACTTAACAAATGGTGAGGCTCAAACCTAAGCTTGCTTCGAACTTGATTCAGCCTATAATTCCTTACTCACTTAGTACCTTTAAACAACTACCAAACTGACCCCTAACAAGAGCAGATTGGGGCAGATCCACCTGTTAATCCAATGCGCTGCCGAGAAATGTTCTCCTATGTGCAACAACAAATGTCATCCACCTCAGTGGGGCCTACTTGTGCCCACCTTTGGTTGGTGCAAGCCCTTTTATGCTCTCATCCCCTTATGGTCTGGCATTAGGCCCAATTTCATTCCCATCAAACCTTTATCCAATGTTCGTTTGAATCTCAAAGACATATATTGTTAGAAGACAACTAATCTTTAAGGCTATTAAATCAAGTGGTAGGATGATCTGATAGAGCTGTTTTTTGGTTGACCTTCATCCATAAGGAGGCCTTTCCATGTACCCAATCCCCACTAATAAGTGGGCATCTAAATGGGCTCCATGAGTAGAACTCAAGGATCAATATAATGGTTGCAGCAGGGCATAGTGGCCGGTGACCAAAACACTGTGAGCGGGTGATACATAGTGGTTCTGGTGATGCGTAGTGGTTCTGGTGATGCGTAGCAATATGAATTTTTGAAGTGGTAAATTTTTTTTTTAATATTACGTAGCAATCATTCTTGTGTGTCTTTTTATTTTTAGTGATTTGGAACCATATGAGGGTGAATACAATGGAAGGAAAGGCTCTAGGAGAGAAGAAATACAGAAAACAATGTTTTGAATGAGAACTACTTGGCCTGATTGGGTTTTATACAGTAGCGACTATATTTTCAATTATGGCTGCTATGCCCGGTATATCTGCCGCTATGCTACATAGCAACTGCTCTTTTGCTATGGCAGGGCTGCATTTAGCTTGCATGCAATCTGCTCGTAGAACATTCACCTGCATTGCCATCTCTAATAACTAGCTTAAGGAGTGCATTGTGATAGCTTGACTCAGAAAATTGTCAAGTCACTAACATGCTGTCTCTTTATCCAATTTCTTTTATCTTTCTCTTTTCTCAGACTCCGGATCGTCATCCACCACCAAATCTCAGATGGTGATATCGAGTACACATTATCTTGCATTCAGGTAATGAACTCCTGGGACAAATTTCATATCTCTCATCCATCAAAATTACAAATTTGGTGAATTTTTTCTCTTATCCACAAACCTGAAATTTAGTTCTTTGCATTTACAGCAAGCTGTTCTTCAACTCCAAGCAGAAAAGAATGGAAAATAAGATGCATGTATCTTGGCTATCTTGTGGTAAAAAATTAATAATATTCGTTCCCTCAGGTGTAGATACAATGTAAAGTGAGTGTATGTTGATACTCTTTTTGTTTTTCTTATTGGTAGGTAAATTGACTTGAACTCGAAACGTTGTGGTGGATGATGCACAGATACTTCAAAATAGACAATGTATTGTGTCGTACTTTACTTTTTATGTTTAAAATATGTGCCCCTACCACGTTTGTAATTTGTCCCTGCCACATCTATGCTGTATCTGGGCATCATTAGTTGCTTTTATATACGGAACTTTATCTGAACTGAATAAAAATTTATAGTGGCACTAAATAGGCTTTTCCTCATAACATGGACTTGTCATTGTCATTATTTTCTAATATAAGTGTTATAAATATTAGTAATATTTTGGAAAAACTTCAGATATTTTATCAAGAATATTTTACAAAATGGGATAAAGCCCTAAGTATATCATAATTTTCAAAATCATATCAGAATATGGATTTTTTTTATGAGATTTCACATAGATCCTTCATTTTTATGTTATGTGATTCAAGTCAATTTATCTTAAATTGTTGTTTCTAGTTTTTTTGGGTTTTTTTTTTTTTTGACGAATTTTGCCTAATTAAACAGAACTAGAAAGGACAAATGTTGGTAATTTCTCCATATTATCATTTTTGGGACGTCGACAAAAAGGGTTATGTAGAAATTCAGTAATTATCAATTAACGGCAGATTTAAACTTGTGAAAAAAGAAAGATATTTGAAGTACAAGGGGCTATGAAATGATAGAATTGCTAAAGGATTGCAGTATTAGTGCAACCTGTGACAAGAAGTGAAGTTAAGAAGGTTACTACGGTCACGATATCATAACCTATGGGCAATTTTGTTATTTTACAGCCCCCTTGAACGTCAGATATCTCTATTTTCAAACGTTTCAATCTCTATTATTAGTCGATAATTCTCAAGTTTCTATATGATTTTTTTACAAAAATTCCTTTTCCCTTGGTGTTATATTTTTTGAGACTCGGTGTTTAGGTGTTTAGAGTAAGTGAAGCAAAGATTTGCTATTTTATTGGAAAGGTCAAGACTAAAAAGAAGTGGAAGGGTCAATAATAAGGTCAGTCCCTAGGAGGTTGGACTGCACTTTAACAGATGAGAGTTGAGGTTGCTGAGTTTCCTTTGAAACGACTCAATGTGTGTCTGGCATTGTCTTCTACTAAAATCTCATATATATATATATAGAGAGAGAGAGAGAGAGAGAGAGAGAGAGAGAGAGAGAGAGAGAGAGGCAGCGCCTTCAAGCTTTCAGTAAGTTTAATAACACTAATATTAATAAAATCATTTGACTTTGGGGTCCCAACTCCCAACAGAGATGGTGATATGGCTCATTTCCAGTCCTTACATTTCATCAGCATGAATGTAGGTGGGCCCACAACCAGGTAGGCAACTAAGATTGGGGGTTTAGGGCATGGCATTTTTTTTTTCTTGTTTTAGATGTAAATAAAAAATAAAACTCAATAAGTTTTATAGTTCCTAGTTTCTACCTTATTAGCAAAAGAACCCATGCATTGTATGATCAATGAAAATGAATACTGAGCAACAAATTTATAACTTTGAAGGAGGAAAAACATATTATTAGTGAGTAATAAAAAAATTTTGAAAATGGTTAGATTAAAAAATCAAAATAGATTTGACTTGCTTTTCTTAAATTTGAGAGAAGAGAAGGGTTTGATAGAAAATGTAATTCATGAAAGAGAAATAGAAAGAAAGTCTTGGTTGAAAAAAATTTGAAAATTTAGGACCTCTATTGTGAAAGAGTTATAACAAAAAGCAAAAAGATATAGAAAAAAGCAATAACCAAGATAAACAAAGACAAAAGGACAAATTAAAAAAAAATCCTAGATTTGATATTTTAGTTTTAAAGAATCTGAAAGTTGTCCATAGTTCTTCCAATCACAATTGACTTGTAAATTCATATTGACAAAGCTATTTTACAACAAATAACAGGGGAGACAAATCAATGAAAGCCTCAATATAATGCTTACATTTTCCCCTTCCAACAAAATCACACTGGCATGGCAAATACGGATGGGCTCTCCCTTTCGAAGTCGTGATCTTTACATAAGGCTATATATAAAAGAAAGAGTAGAAGCCAATAGCACAAAAAATCTTTTGGGAGAGCCTAGTTTCTCTTCCTTCCACTAGATATTTCTATTAGATATGAACCACATCATCAGCTACTACGTCCAGGGTGTCCATCCATCCTTGCCCTTGGATTATCAAGAGTGAATCACATGTTATTGATCTCTCATAGACGGTTATGAATTTCTTCATCTAGTGCTCGATCCAAGCCGATGAAAAATTTGATTGTATTTGTAGCAGCCAACCACAATCAGATCCGTGCTTCTAGTATATAAAGCTTACAATTTGAGCTCCCAATAGCTGGAGAATACTATTAGAGAGCCTATAAAATGGCTTAGAAATGATTCCAAGATAGTTGAGAGAGACATTTGGAACTTTGATGGTTCTTGCCATTGAAGACCAATCATTTTTTATCCTCCACAGGGTTAGAGTTGTAGAAATAAAAAAAAGCACTGCAATACCCATTTTAGCCGTTTTATCAAAAAAAGAAGAAAAAGCTTCCCACACAAGGAGAGCACCAAAGAGAGGAGTAATGCATCCAACAATTCTTAAAACCCAAGACCAGAGATTGCGGGAACAGAAGAAGAAGAACAGGAGCAGTTCATTTTTTGCACTATGGAGGCATAGAGGGCATCTGGAGGCGTAGACTCAGCCCAGAGCCCAATAATCTGTAGGAGGTTTTCTATGCAAAAAGCGCCAAGGGAAGCAAGACAGTTTGGGATGACTTAGAGAATTCCACACTAAATTGGCCCACGGCCAGCGGCTGGACTTGGATATAAGAAAGTGTCACGCCCCTTACCATCAGTGCTATTGGACCGAGAAAGGGAGTCTTCGATTGGGAAGATCATGAATATTTAAATCATGAGCAAGGGAGAGAGAGAGAGAGAGAGAGAGAGAGGAACCGCTACTTCCTGAGGGAGCTAATTTGGATTTGTATAGGAGCTTCCTTCAATTAAAAAGAAGACAATATCACTTTGAGAAACTGAAGATAAGATAAAATAAAACGATTTCAATTTTTTGTTACAGATTTAGTTTGATATTATATCTATGCTCAGATTTGATTTTTCTATCTTATATATAATATTCTAATTTACAAAATTGTATTTTTTAATTTCATTTTAAGTTACAAATTCTAGTTTTAGATTATTTTTATTGTACACACAATTTATTATTTTTAAGCAGATTTTTATAATTTAGTTTTTCTCACAAAAAAAAGGAAAAAAAAAGATCTACTTTCTTTTCTAGTTACAAAATTTGAATTTGGATTTACTATTTAAAGATAATTTAATTAAATAAAAAATCTACTTTCTATGTAGAAGGGTTTCAATTTCCAATGTTAATTTTTTTTATAAGTGGCCTTATCAATAAATTTATATTAATGGACTCTGATGAGATTCTTAGTCCTACTCCCACCCAAAAAGAACCCAAACTCCGTCTCCTGAAATTTTAGGTAGTACATGGGGTTAGTACGTAAGTACATATGTAGCAAAAGAAACTAAAACCGCCCGTTCTCATCTCTCCCATGAAATTTGATGGAGTACACGAGAGAATAGTACAAAAGTACTTGTGCAGTATAAGAAAGTACGAGTTGACTATATAAAACAGCCTACCAATCGTTTTAGCAGAAAGCTTATGAGTTATCCCAAAACCAGCAGCTTTGGTGATGATTGGGGTTGATGTCTGGCTTTGGTGGGATGTAACGAAGAATATGAAGTTTGTGGTCAGTGGGAGCCAGATTCGGTGTTGGTGGGATCGAAAGCATATGGGAAGGATTCTATGTTGGATCCAAAAGCTATTCCTCACTTTCGATTCTAACAACATCGAATCTCACACCCACAGATCCAGCAGTGTTCAAGACCTCGTTGAGTAATAAATGCAACTACACCCAAAGATGCAGCAGTGTTCAAGACCTCGTTGGGTACTAAATGCAACTACACCGAGAGATCTAGCAGTGTTCAAGACCTTGTTGGGTACTAAATGCAACTACAGTAAGAGTCTCTCTCTCTTTCATTATTATCAGCAAATATTCACATCTGGTTCTTGATTTGTGCTCCATGATGGCCAAGTTACAAACTTGGAGAAGATTTTAGAGGCTTGTTTTTTTTGTATTGAAGAATAGAAATTGAATACATGGAATTTAAGGTCAAATTAGCTCAAGGGGTTTATTGAAAAGGAGAAGAGTGAAACATATAAAATTAGCAATTCGGTTGGACCTTGATTATTTTTAGTATTTGAATTACTGTGTGGTGACTAGGTATTAATTTTTCATCTTGCTATGATTCAATTTCCCTTAAAATAGAGAATATTTGCTGGTCTTTTTAAATCTTCATATTTGATTGTCCATTTTTAATATTTATAGAAAAACAATCCTAGGAATTCAATTTCATGAAACAAATAGGATCTACACCCAATGTTATTACCTGATGTGTCGCATCAATGAGGACAACTATTGATTCGAAAGGGGCAGAAAATTAGGCCTTATATGAGTAATCAGTTCCTTTCACATTTCTTCATCCAAAAAAAAAAGGGTTCCTTTCACATTTCTCTTTTAATATTTATATATTTTTTTCTGCCTTTTGCCGGAGATGTTGTTAATCAAAGCTAGTGGTTTGGTCCTGGAAGGTCATCAAAGGGATGGTACTTGGTAGACTTAGAAATCCGTTCTTGCCATCAAAGCTAGTGTTTGATAATTATAAAAATGGAGTTAATGCTACAATGATTCCAGTTGGCCTCCTTTGTGAAAACCCGGAGTAAATTCCATTGATCATATGAATAGATCTGGCTAGGGATCAATGGACCCAAAGGACACAACCTAAAATGCCTGGGTAGGGACCCCCTTTGTACACCTTAACTAAAACGGGGATTGCAAGAACAGTTTCTTACCTTAGTTGTAAGAAGTGTGTTCTCACCGGGAGGTCCCGGATCAAACCTAGCGTCCCTTCTGTATTCATATGTGAGTTTTTATCACCTCACATCTGCAAATTGTGTTTTGTCTCCTCATATATACAAATCCCGATTACCTTATATGTGTCAGTTAGTAGATGTGACTTCACATGTGTGAGTCCTCATTACCTTGGATATGTGAGTTAGAATCTGTCTCCTCACATGTGAGATCTCCTATTAAATCACACGTTAGAATCTGTCTCCTCACATGTGAGATCCCCATTACAATGCACGTGTGAGTTCTCCATTATCTCACATAGTATATGTTCCAGGTCCTAGCCCTTCAACTAAAAAATAAAAATAAGATTGCAGTAGTAGCTCACTAGTGGGGGCACCTCCCTTCTATAGAAATAACCAGGGATAAATGCATAATTATAGCGCTGATGGGGAGGGACTTATTGGTGGGCTTGGAGTTTGGACACAACTCAAAGTCGTGTTTGAATCTTGTCCAGGCTCGAGGACCTTTTTAGAAGCATGAATTTGGTATGTCCATTTGGATGTATCCTAAGTAAAAGTAATTGCATATGATAACAATAAAAATATACTAGTAAAATAGGGTACTTGTGCTGTGAGTGAAAACCATCAAAGTAAGGTACAACTTAAATATACAAGACACTAGCCTGGCCCAAGTCCACAACGGTCCTTACACATTTAAATGCAACCCTCTGTTCTCGATCTCTTATTTTACAAGATTTTCATGTGGATCTCCAGCCCCTGTATTCTTATAATTACAGTCTAGCTCTTCACAACAAAAAGGATCTCTAGCTGTCTTTGCCAATTAAAAAAAAAAGGGACATACTAATTATACTATATATTAAAGAGAAGGGGTTTAGATTCAATTTTGACCAGATTTCTTTCACTTTTTACTTTTTTATTGAGAATTTGTAAAAATCTTAAAAGTATATAACTTAAGAGATTTGAAGTTATTAGAATTTTGACCAGATTCCTTTTAGTTTTGACCATTTACCCTTTGGATAAGGTAACCACTACAACACTAAAATATGTTTTATGTATTTATTTACCAAAAAATATCCAAACTAATTATATGGAATGTGGACCCAAGCCACATGGGGTCATGCCTATTCTTAACACGGGTTATTGTGCTAGTGTATAGTAAGCTAGGGCAATTTGATTGTAAAATCAACTTTAAAATTTCCAATTGACTTTAATTTTGGCCACCCCATTTGACTAACTTACCTAATACTAAAAGTCACAAACTCTTTGATTTATGGTCATTTTGATTGCATAGAAATCTTAAGAACTTTAGGGCATGTTATTTTACAAAAATTTCTGCCACGAATTTGAGTGGTTGTAGTTTTTGGGATATGATGTGATATCTTGTCTTCTAGCATTTTCAAATGTCATATTTATTTACTAGAATTTTTGAATTCCAGAAATTCCAACAAAAGTGAAGGTGGAATTCTGAAAATTTCAAGGCTACTTGAGTCCTTTCAAGTAGCTCGAGTTTAGAAATTCCTGTAAATGAACATGGCATTTGAAAATTTCACCAGATAAGCTATCACATCATATTCCCAAAAACCTCAACAAGCCAAAAACCCATTAGAAATTATTCTAAAGAAACAGGGCCTATCGGTTGAGTTGCATTTTGATCTTGAATTCTTAGGTGATATATAGTATAAAGTCTCCTTACAAACTCTTTCAAATCCATTATCCTTATCCTTATAATCTACAAAAATCTAAAATATGTTATGGTTTCCTAATTATTTTGAATATACTAGTGTTTCCTATCATTTCCTTGCTTACTCATGTACCCCTTTGATGGTTTCCTTTTCAAGAGAATCTCGACGGGCACACTCAAATTAGAGTTAAATCTAACTCATGATATAAAATGAGGGCCCAATAATATTGCAAACTTCTATTAAAATGGGACTGTGACAACCCCAAATCCAAATTATTGTAACTATCTGCATCTTGGGGCATGAGCTCAGAAACTTATGGAATAATTTTATTTTTTCCCTTCTTAGGATTCGCAAACCTCAATTTTTCATGGAAGCTTATGTGGGGTTGTGTAAAGACCTGACCCCTAATTATATGTTTATAGGATAAATTAAGGATGATTAGAGGTAATTAATTATAATTATTGATTTTTATGGGTACATTAGTGATATATCAACTTAGTTTTGGGTTTGGAATATGTTGTCAATAGCTTTGGGAAGTTTGGAGTGAGCTTGGGTTGACTCAAGTGACTTCAGAGGCTAATATGTAATTTCAAAATAATTGTAAGGGGGTGCTAGTAATTCCTGAAAATATCTATCCCGACTCCATTAGATAGATAAAGTCTTGTTTTTTAGCTTTTGTGTTTCGGTCAAGTCCATTCAAAGTCGTTTAATTCTCTATTTTATCAAAATTCGATTGCCAAAACTCAAAATCAATCAACTCACCAAAATCAAGTTAAATTTCCAACTTCCTCAAACCATGTCAATGAAGGGCTCATTAGAAAGCTAATTTATTTTCAAGCACTTTTGCCTCTTACATCGCTTTGTTTCAAGCTACGAATCTCAAGATATGAGCCCACCAAGATCTTTAATTGAGTGGACCCCACTTTCACTCAGTACATAAGCTACATCCCCTTGCTTCATCTTCTATCTTGTTGAATTCAACCCCAGCCATGAAAATGTCGCTTCAATAGTCCCTTTTTCTTCTTCTTTTCACTCTCTTTCCTTCATTTTTAACCACCAAACCTCACCGAATCGAGAGATTGATCTCACCATGGCCTTCCCCACATTCCCTCCTGTCCATTGGCTCATTTTTCATGAAAATCAAGCCATAGGAGCCCCTTCTGCAAGCTTTTGCTCGCTGATCCGAATTCCTCTTGGTGAGTTTTCCATTTATTTATTTTTGATTCATGTAGACCAAGCCTTGGAGGTCTTATATTCCAACATGCAATAAGTGATTCCAACTCTTCAATAGTTCTCCAAATTTCCGACCATTTATGGGCTATTTTTGGATATTTTGTGCTTAGTTGATCCCACTAGATTTGAGGGCTTTAGAATATTGTTTTGGACCTTCCAAGATTGAGGCCAGTTATTAATCTCACTATCAAGATGTGTTGCATGGTTTTCTCATGATTTACATATACTAATAATGCATTATCTTAGATTTTCCCTCATTTTGTAATTGATTTTGGTTAGTCAATTAAGGTAAGATTGGAGTCCAGTTGAGTGGCTTAATTAAGTATTTTGATGTCCCAAATAATGACCAAATATGGATCCAAGTATGTCAAAAAACAAGGGAGAATTTGGGCTGAAACACATGACAGTAAGGGCGGTTGGTCACTACCTCCCCACTACTGTGATTGAACATGTTGCAGGGTCCCCTTTTGGGGAGCCAGTTGTGGGGACTTTCCACCCTGGGTTTTTTTTGGACTCCCATAAACTTTTAGGGCAATTCTTGAGGGTTCTAAAACATTGAATTTAGGCATTCAAAACCCCTCTAACATACTAATTGGAGGTCTAAAAATGGATGCAATTCTCAAGTAGATATCCTTAACTTAGGATTATGTATTAGGACCGCCACCTGGACTCACGTGGACTTCAACTTCGGACTTTGAAAATAGAAGTTTGGAACATATAACACCCTTGAGGTTTGTTTGGAGGCACTGGTGGATTGTTTTTGAACCAAATGTAGACCGTTTAAGGATTAGGATGTCTTTAAATAATTGAGCACCAAGGTGATTAAATTCTGACATCCGAACCTTAAAATGAATGTAAGTGCATTTCGCGAGTGCTCACCCTGCCGAAGACAACCCATAGACCTTAATAAAATGTTATGTGGTATGCTATACTCATCTCAAACTTATATTATTTGTTTCATCCGAACAACACTCATGTCATGCACGTTCACACTAGTTACCCCTTTCAGTACCCAGACTTAATTGGGTCGGTTAGGATGGAAGTTGTGTGGGGTATGCCATCCGCACTTGTGTTGCGACCGGAGAACCTTAACCGACTACATCCTAGGTTAGGATGTTTTGAGAATTGGCGAGGGTTGCCTTGATGCACCGCGTCCACCCTTAGACACTGAATCGACTTTGTACCTTTTTACCTATTTCGGGGCACACATTTTCATGCCCAAATGTTATCCAATGGTCTCTAGACTTTTGCTTATAAAGTAAATCTAGTAAGTGACTCGTTTTCAATGAAAAAGGATTGTTTTCACCCGCTTTCTCTCGTAAATCGCTCCAAATGCTTGTTATGACTCGGTTTTTATGGTTTTTACCCATTATGACCCCGAAGGACTATTTGCAAGTATGTTACAAATTTGATATGAGAAACAAGTCTAGAATAGTATCTCATTTTGGGATTTTAGTCACATTCAGCTGATTTCCATGATTTGTCATGATTCCGCATGTCAGGCACTATTGAACTTTGATCTTCTTTTGGTTAGGCCAAGTTGAGAGATGGATTTATATTCTTGTATTTACACCTCTACAAATGGCATCATATTTCTCTTTAGGGTCTCCCTTGGGCTCTAGCTAGCGATGATTTTCACGCTCCAGCTTTAACTACGAGAAATCCCTCTTCCTGCTCTGGCCATGCAGTGCATCCAAGCGAGGATTTTTCCATCACTTGGGACGTGTTGCACACCCCAGACTGAAGTTCATATTCATGTGTGCTATGTTATGGTCATGCAGCATAACCACGATAGAGAATTAGCCACGTGATTGCTAACTAGCTTGTTACAGTATGCCAACATGATTTCCTTTTTATTTATGATCTATACATGCTTATTGTTCTTTTATTAAGCACAACATCCCTAATTATCACGTTCATGTCCTCTATATAATCTGTTAACATGTTTATTACTCAGTATTACTGCAAGTATTTTGTGTAGTGTTATTAATCTTTTGCTAGATCGTTATTTTTGACCCGGTCACCTTGATATTCAGGGTTTGGCTTATTACTTGAGGAGGAGAGCGAGGAGGTGACAGGGGAGCCACAATCGGTAGGTATCTCATGTGAAGACGTTGTTATTTAGATGCTTACATATTTATAAATGTAACTTTATAATTTTAAGTATTAAAAGATATTAATGAAACTTCCCAATTACTTGTTTGGCTCTATATCTTGTAAATTTAATGATTCCTAGTCTGAGTATTTATGTTTATCTTGGTAACTATGAAATTAGCATTGGATTGCAACACGGAATTTGAGGGCCATGGACTTCAGGTGCAATACCTCGTAAGCTTCTGTGATCATTCAAACCAAGTGATGGGACTTGTCTTCACACACATGGTTTCAATTTTGGGCATATAAGTGCGCAAACACCCCATCATTAAACATCATCATGAGATTCTATTTTCGTTGTGCCTTAGAATGCACGACGCATGTATCTTATCTTGTATTTCTGTTGATATGCAAAAAGTACAAAAGAAATTCATAGGCATATCAACTATGCAAAAGTTAGAGTTAAGAGTTAAACAATACTCAAACTCAGCAAAACTCTGCCCAAACATTACTCAAACAAGCACAAAATGATCCCTTGAAGTTTGAAAAAGAAAACAAGTCAAGAAAGTATCAAAAAATGAAGAAAATACAGTGCACCGGCTGACTGAGCAATGGCCAATGGTACAAATACAGTGGCAGATGAATGAATGGCTGATAGAAGGAAACCAGTAGCCGACCATTGCAAATCTTTAACAGCTAAGCAAGTAGCCAATCTAGATATAGTAAAATCTGTCCCTAGCTGATTTGATGCCGATTGCCATGATTCAAGGGACAAAATCCCACTGCCACCTCACACAGCTGACCACAGGGGGGTAGCCAACTATACAAATGCATGGTTGGCTGCCCCCTGTAAATCAAAGTTTTTCTCAACCTTCTCCCTTTCACAAATGGCTGGTGAAGACTTCTAAGGGCTATAAATACCCCTTTTAGGCGCCCATTTCAAAACACACAACCTTGAATCATCAGCATACAAACAACACCAAGCATCAATAACTCAATAACCACCAAGGCATTCAAGAATGTTCAAGCTCCTTTTAAGAAGATTTTAGTACTTCAACTTCTTTTACAGCAATACACTAAACAAGGTACTTGCTCTTTTGAAAATGGATAGAAGGATAGTGCCTTGGCTTGAATAACCCTCTGAAAGGACAAGTCCTTCAAGACTTTTTTCGTCTTTTTCACTTAGAAGTATAAATAAATACAGATTAAACCATGGCAGACCCATTGACATAATGTGATAAGCGATTCATGGGGCAACCATGACAGTAAATTTTTTGTTCTAACTCCCATTAGGACTTCATATCCCAGCAAAATAAGTGATAGGTTATGAAGACTGCTCAATTGTCATGAAAACAAAAATAGCACACATTCAATATATGCAGGATCGGCTACCATATGTGGATAGTCAGCTATTCGCCTAAACAGTCAGCCATCTCTTTCACCCACTTTCACTCATAAATAGCTCAAAACGCTTTTCATGACTCAGTTTTCATGGTTTTTACCCGTTGTGACCCTGGAGGATTATTTATAAGTATGTTACAAATCTGATATGAAATACAAGTTAGGAATAAATCCTCATTTTGGGGTTTTAGTTATGTTCAACTAAATTTCCTAATTTGTCATGATTCCACATGTTGGCACCACCGAGCTTTGATCCTCTCTTAGTCAGGCCAAGTCGAGAGTTGGATTTAAATTCTTGTATTTATGCCTCTGTAGATGGCATCATATTTCTCTTTAGTGTCTACCTCGGGCTCTAGTTAGTGGCGATTTTCACTGTCTGGCTCTAGCTGCTAGGAATCCCTTTCCCTGCTCTGGCCATGTAGTGCAGCTGAGCAAGGACTTTTCTTTCACTCGGGACACGTAGCGCACCCTGGAGTGAAGTTTATGTTCGTGTGTGCTATGTCACGGTCATGTAGTATAATCGTGATGGAGAATTTAGCCATATGGATTGCCAACTAGTTTGTTACAGTATGCCAGCATGATTTTATTCTTATTCATGATCTATACATGCTTTTTGTTCTATTATCATGCACAACATGCCTATTTATCATGTTCATGCCCTTTATATAATATGTTGACATGTTAATTACTTAGTATTTTGTAAGCATGTTGTTTAGTGTTATTTTTCTCTTGCCAGATTGTCATATCTAACCCAGTGACCTTGATGTTCAGGATTTGATTCATTTCCTAAGGAGGAGCGCGAGGAGGCAGTAGTGGAGTGACAATCGGTAGGTATCTGGTGTGCAAATAATGTCAGGTTCTGTAATGGAGAGTTCGATTTCATGTTTATTGGGCATGGTTATATCTTTTGTATTTTGAGTTTCTTTTGTGGTTATACCAATCTAACCAACCATTTATGCTTATATATTAATAAATGTGACCTTGGAATTTTAAGTATTGAAATATTAACTGGCGCAGCCCTGGATCTTGGATGGATAGTAAAACAATCTCCCGAGGGATTGTTCGAATCCGAGGATTCAATGGCAGTCACGATGACAATATAGAACGAGAAATTCTGGAACAACTGAAATTTTTATTGATAAAAAGCATACTTTTACAATGAAGAATTCCTCCTTATATAGGAGTGACTGTTGTTCAAAATAAAAGACTAGTTCTAAACAGACATGACCTTCTAAACACAAAATAGGAAGTAAATAAATAACTACTAAAAACAAAATAGAAAGTGCATCAATCGGTATCCTTGAAGAAGCCAAGGATCAATCGGCTGTCCTTCGGGCCTGTGATCTGGGCCAGACTTGGGTTCGGCCTGCATCAGCTCTCCCCGGCTTGGAAAAACTCTACTTCGGCGAGTTGAGTGCTCGATATCTCTCATAAAGATCAGGATTGATGCGCTGGAAGTCAGTAGCTATAATCCACGTAGCATCAGAGATAGGACGATTCCGCCAACGTACATAAAACTTCTGATAACCTCCTTGACGTGTAGAAACAATTTGATCATCAAGGACATCAATAATTTCATCAAGAGGTGGAGAATTAATTGGTAAAGAAATAAACTGCTCTTCATTTTCTCCTTCAGTATCATGGCCATGATAGAGAGTAAGATCCTCGACATTAAATGAAGAACTGACGCCTGAATTAGTAGGGATATTAAGAATATAGGCGTTGGGATTAATCTTCTAGAGAATCTTGAAAGGACCTGAGTTACGAGGATGTAATTTCTTGTTAGCTCCAGGTGGCAATCTCTCAGGTCTAATACGCACCATAACCATATCGCCTTCATTAAATTTAATAAAACGACTATGTTTATCAACTTGCTGCTTATACACATCATTGCTGGCAGATATATGGCGACGTACTTCATTATGGACTTGCTGCATGTGTTGGAAGAAAGTTTCAGCATCTGCACTCACTCTGGCATCAACTGGTAATGGAACAAGATCAACAGGGAGTCGAGGATGAACTCCTGTAACAGCTTCAAATGATGAAAGTCCAGTGGATCGGTTGACAGAATTATTGTAAGTAAATTCTGCCATAGGGAGCACTTGATCCCAGTTTGTGATACGATCACGTACAAGGCAGCGTAACAATTGGCCAAGACTTCTATTCACCACCTCTGTTTGTCCATCAGATTGAGGGTGATAAGCAGTAGAGAAATTAAGTTTGGTGTTAGACAGCATCCATAATGTCTTCCAGAAGTAGCTCATAAACTTCGTATCGCGGTCAGAAACAATAGTTTTTGGAAGCCCATGTAGTCGAACAACTTCTTTGAAGAATAATTTGGCCACCTTGTAAGCATTAGTAGTCGCAGTGCAAGGAATGAAGTGTGCCATCTTTGAAAAGCGATCAACAACAACGAAGATGGAATCAACCTTTTTAGCAATCGTGGGTAAACCAAGCACAAAATCCATGCTAATGTCTTCCCAAGGAGTATGTGGAACAGCCAAAGGCTGATATAACCCAGTATTCTTTTTGTTTCCTTTTGCAATCTGGCATGTTCGGCATCTTTCACAAATATGAATCACATTGGTCTTCATACGAGGCCAATAATATCTGTCACCAACAAGAGCAAGTGTTTTGTCGCGACCCAAATGTCCGCTACATCCACCTGCATGCAACTCTCGCATAACATATTCACGAATAGAAGTGGCTGGAAGACAGAGTTGCGTACCTTTGAATAGGAAGCCATCATGAAGACTATAATGAGGATGTTGAATATGATTGCCATTAAGGAGATCCACATAAATAGAACCAAAATCTTTGTTGGCTGCATAATCTTGTTTGATTTGCTCAAAACCAGGCACATTAATAGACATGGCGGTCAAAAGATGTTTTCTCCGGCTTAATGCATCCGCAATCAGGTTATCCTTTCCAGCTTTATGACGAATGCTAAATTTGAATTCTTGTATATATGCACTCCATTTAGCGCGGTTAGCGCTGATCTTCTGCTGAAAGTGTAGATGTTGCAGAGCATCATTATCAGAGTAAAACACAAACTCATTAGCAATCAAATAATGTCTCCAGTGACGAAGTGTTTGGACAAGTGCATAGAATTCCAGATCATATGCAGTATACTTTCACTTGGCATCAGAAAGTTTCTCACTGAAGAATGCAATAGAATGTCCTTCCTGGCTAAGGACTCCGCCAATGCCAACATTTGAGGCATCGCAAGCAATTTCAAATAACTTGTTAAAATCAGGAACTTGCAGAACGGGCGCTGCAGTAATATTTTTCTTGATCTTCTCAAAAGCCCTGGTGGCTGCATTGGTCCACTTGAAGTCACCTTTCCTCATGCAATTAGTAATAGGAGCCATAACAGTACTGAAGTTTCTGATAAACCTTTTGTAAAAATTGGCAAGACCATGAAAACTGCGAACTTCAGTAAGGGTAGTAGGAATTAGTCAATCAAGAATAGCGCTTACTTTTGCAGGATCCATCTTAATTCCTTGTGCAAATACTACATATCCCAAGAAAACAACAGATTCACTCATGAAACGTGCATTTCTTGAGATTGATATAGAAACGCTCCCGGCGGAGAAGTTGACAGACCTTATCTAAATGCTGAAGGTGATCTTCTTTTGATTGGCTGTAAATAAGAATATCATCGAAGTAGACAACAACAAGTTTTCCAATATAAGGCTGCAATAATTGTGTCATAACTCGCATAAAAGTACTAGGAGCATTGGTTAAACCAAAAGGCATAACCATCCATTCAAAAGGACCTTCTTTTGTTTTAAAGGCAGTTTTCCATTCATCTTCTGGTCTTATGCGAATTTGATGATATCCGCTCCGCAGGTCAATTTTAGAAAATATACATGCACCAGTTATCATATCTAACATATCATCCAAACGAGGGATAGGGAAGCGATATTTTACCGTGATTTTGTTAATTGCACGGCTATCTACACACATTCGCCAGCTTCTGTCCTTCTTCAGAGTGAGAAGTGCTGGAACACCACATGGACTGAGACTTTCCTTTATATAACCTTTTTGAAGCAAATCATCAACTTGCCTTTTTAACTCTGCATGTTCTGATGGGCTCATCCGATAAGCAGGTAAGTTAGGCAAGGAAGCTCCTGGAACCAGATCAATAGCATGCTGAATATCCCTTAGTGGGGGTAGTTCCTTGGGTAACTCATTAGGAACTAGGTCGGCAAATTTGTCCAATAATGGCTTTACTTCCTGAGGAATAGCATGAGAATCATTAGCAACTTGTTTAGTAACTAAGGCATACATGACACCTTGCTCTTTGCTTTCAACTTCAAATTTCCGCTTAGTTAAAATATGCAATGTAGGAGAAGCTGCGGCGGTGGCGGGAGAAGAGGTAGGAGAGGATGGCGGCGTTTGCAATGGACGCAGCACGATACGTCTACCTTTCCAATTGAAAGCATAGGTATTGTGTTCATGATCTGTGATCACTTTAAGCTTCTGTAACCATGGCCACCCGAAAAGAATATGTGTGACGTTCATTAGTATGACATCACAGAGAAGAGTATCCTCATAATTGCCAATCTTAAAAGGCACACAGCATTGCTGACGAACAGGAATAGAATAGTTATCAACCCATGCAACTTTATATGGCCTTGGATGCTTTACTGTGGGAAGTTTAGGCTTATCAACTGCTTCTTGGGAAATAACATTCATAGCACTTCCACCATCAATAATCATATTACATGCTCTGTCCATACATCTGACACGAGACTGAAAAATAGAAGCATGATTCCAGTCGTCTTCCTCTTTAGCATCTGCTACTAGTAAACGACGATCTAGAAAAAGAAGCGGAATACCATCATCAGCGTCTGCATAATCTACTTGATCTGCTTGATCTTCATAAGGAGGATCTATATCAGTTTGCCCTGATTCGACATGCTCATCATGCTGAGTATCAGTATCAGGCTCATTGGAAGTATATAAATTACGATGAGGGCATTCATTGGCATAATGTCCTCGTTGCTTGTAAGCATGACAAACAATATCCCTCCTGTCTGTTCTGGCATAAGCACGATTATCAGGCTGGTTTGGTGGACCCCTCTGATTCTGTTGGGGATTTATCTGTCTTTGTCGCATCCCTGGCCGAGGATTTTGAGGAGGCTGCTGAACTTGACGCTAAGGAGGAGGCCTATAAACTGTTGCTTGATTGCGATTATAAGTAGGATCGGACCTCTTTTTATGGAAGACTCCCCGGCTTGAAAAAGATTACGCTTCCGCAACTGAATTTCATGTTGGGCTTTGCGGGCTTTATTGAATATTTCATCCACTGTGGCATAATCAAACATTGCCACCTCTCGTCTGATATCGGCACGCAGATTATCCCTGTACCTAGTGATAGTCAGACGATCATCAGTCCTCAAATTACAGCGAACAATGTATTCGCGAAACTTGTTGGTATATTCTTCCACAGTCATAGTGCCTTGCTGGAGACTCAAATATTCTTGGTGAAGTGTATCCATATATCAGAGGGAAGAAAATTGCCCTTGAGCTTTTCTTTCATAACATTCCACCGGAGAATCGGCTGGCCCACTGCAAGCTCATTGTTTTCAACACCATACCACCAAATACGAGCAGGACCCTTCAGTTTGACCTTGGTAAAGGCTATCCACTGTACATCATTCATGCCATACCAAGCAAAATAATCCTCCAAAGAATTAAGTCAATCAACAAAAACTTTCGGGCTCGCATCACCACTAAAGTCAGCAATTTCAATTTTGACTTTCCTAGTGATGTCATCAGGAGGGGGTGCAACATGATGAGCTTGATGATCTCGTTCAGCCAGAAGGCGCTGCATAAAATCACGAATGGATTCATGATTTTCAGGTCGTTCTGGTTGGACGGGCGTGTAAATCATAGACGCATTGGAGGATCCTTCTTGACTAACGAATTGCTTTGTTTGTAGCTCGCAATGGCAGTTTCTGTAATTTTGAGACGTCCCGTGACGTCTTTTAATTCTTGACTTAGTTTAAGGATGGTTTCATCCCTTTGGCGGTCGGTCATCCAATGCTGAAGATCATCACCACGCCTAGGCATGATTGCTGGTTTTTTTTTTTTTTTTTTTTTTTTGTGAAACAAAAAGGTGGGTCGGACGGGCCGGATTTGTGATGGGCCGGACCACTTAGGTCCGTTGACAAAGCAATAGACACAAATTGAGGTGGGACACGTGCTCGGTCCTCCCTCTTCCTTTGATTCCGGTGCGTGTGCAGAGAACGAAATAAAAAGTGCAAAAGAGTGCAGAAGGCTTATCTGTTGAGAAGGCTTGGAAAGCGCTGGAGAGCGTCACCTCCCCCTGATCTGCGGGTGCCGCTGCGATGGAGCAGTGCGATGGAGGCTGAAGCGATCAACTGTGCTTGTGGCCGCGACGGAGGACGGCGACGACGCAACGGCTAGAGGCCGTCGCTGCTGACAGTGACGACGACGCCGACGACGATGGAGACCACCGGTGCCAGGTACGTCGTCTTTCCCCTTTCTTCTCTTTTAGCTGCGGTCTGCTCTCTCTCTCTCCTTCTTTTTTTTTCACTCGGATTTGGGAAAGAGGGGTTTGACGGAAAGGGGTTTGGATAGTTGGATCAGGGTTTAGGGGTTGTAGATGGCGGTGGAGGGTTCGATTCGGAAGGTTGGGTGTCACAGGGGTTGTGGGGGTTTTTTTTTTGGGTTTCGGGGGTCGGCTGATAAGGTTGGGGTTCTAGGGTGTCCGGTAAGTGAAAGAGGTTTGGGAGTGGGAGTAGGGTTTCGGTTTGGTTAAGGTTAGAGATTTGGGAAGTGGGAAGTAACAGAGAGATGGTGTCGGCAGGATGGTCGGCAGTATGGGGTTGGGTTGTCCGACGAGGATTTGGGCTGCTGTAGTGGTATGGGTTGATCGGGAATGGCTTAAGGGTTTTGACAGAGGCCTTAGTTGGTCTGGGAGGATGTGCGAGTCAGGCAGGGTCGACTGGCGGTGGTGGAGAGGATAATTGGTGAGCAGAGTGGATGGAGATGAAGTCCGGAAACAACAGAGGCTTCCGGCGACCGAATCTGGTCTCTGATACCAATCTGGCGCAGCCCTGGATCTTGGATGGATAGTAGAACAATCTCCCGAGGGATTGTTCAAATCCGAGGATTCAATGGCAGTCACGATGACAATATAGAACGAGAAATTCTGGAACAACTGAAATTTTTATTGATAAAAAGCATACTTTTACAATGAAGAATTCCTCCTTATATAGGAGTAACTGTTGCTCAAAATAGAAGACTAGTTCTAAACAGACATGACCTTCTAAACACAAAATAGGAAGTAAATAAATAACTACTAAAAACAAAATAGAAAGTGCATCAATCAGTATCCTTGAAGAAGCCAAGGATCAATCGGATGTCCTTCGGGCCTATGATCGGGGCCGGACTTGGGTTCGGCCTGCATCATTAACGAAACTTCTCAATTACTTGTTTGGCTCTGTATCTTGTGAATTTAATGATTATCAGTTTGAGTATTTATGTTTTTCTTGGTAAGCATGAATTGCGTGCTTTATTGCAACATGGAATCCAAAGGCTACGGACTTTAGGTTGCAATACCATGTAAGCTTCCATGATCGCTCAAAGTAAGTGATGGGACTTGTCCTCACACACACAAATTTGTTCATTGGGACATAAATGCACAAACAACCTCTCATTAAACATTGTCATGAGATTCTATGAGACACGTGTGTCTTACCCAATATTCCGTTCCGGGGTCACAACAAGGTTGGTATTAGAGCAGGCAGGTTTCTAGGAAATAAAACACTCTAGAAATCTTATGATGCATTGTGATGATATGTTATATGTGCTAGATATCATATATTTGTGGGGGAGTAGCTACTAGATTCTTATTAGATAAGCATAATAACAGCCCTCTTTGAACATAGTGCCACCACATAAGAAACCCTATTATCCATAACCTAGACCTAACCTTGTTGACTCATAAGGATCCGGAGACTCCAATAGCCTTACACATAACACCTCACCCCAGGAAGATCATGCAACTAATGAAGGGCAATAGAGGCTAGTTAACAGTCAGATAAGGACAAGATCAGATTGTTTAGTTCCAAGATGGATGGCACATGGTAATTTTGAAGGGATGAATATTGAGATTCAGAAAGGGATTATTTCAACATTGAGATAGAGAAGGTTCTGAAAAGTCGATTGGAAGTATATGTGGCATTTATCATGGAGGATAAGCACTCCCAAGGGGCGGAGAAAATCCTCATTGCTTGTGTATTTTAGATGAAAATTTGATGTATTCTGTAACACTCCGACATGAACAAAGCTAGATTAATGAGTAATTAATTGTGATTACTAGCTAAATAATCTAATTTTATTTTAAATAATTATGTTTAGTGCCTAATTATATGAGGATAAGTCTATTTACTCTTATTTGAGTCTAGTGGTTCGAGTTTGGATAAAGGATAGGTAGTTCAAATCGGGTTTGACCTCGTTTAGATATAAAAAGCCCTTTTTCATAATTTCATATTTTATGATTTTATATCATACATGTATCATATTGGGCATCATTGTATTCATCTCGTTGAGCTCGTCAAACTTCGTATTTGGGTAAAACTCGTTTGACATCAGTTAGGACAAGTTGACCTACAAATGACTCAAAGTGAAAATCTTTCTAGAAAAACTG
This sequence comes from Sextonia rubra, assembly GCA_037013555.1. NCBI lineage: Eukaryota > Viridiplantae > Streptophyta > Magnoliopsida > Laurales > Lauraceae > Sextonia > Sextonia rubra. The sequence goes on from JASUAD010000001.1 coordinate 77,755,396, forward strand.
AACTTTCTTATTAAACTCAGAAAATTATAACTTAAAAGGGGCTTAGAACCCTTAGAAAATTATGACTTAAAAGGGGCTTAGAACCCATTTCGGTTAGTTCCTTTCTTCTTCAAGCTATAGCTGAAGTCTTCTTTTTCCCACATCTTCTTCTTTAATTGAAATCCAAGCCAAAGCTCATGCATGTGGGATCCAAGAGCCCCATATTCATCACCATCTTGTCTTTGAGGAATTTCTACTCTAATGTTCTTTACAAACTTTTAAGGTAATTTGTATCTTGCCCACTTAGTTCGTGTGATAGAATTGAACAAGATACTTATTCTCAACATGTGCATGCATATTATTCTCTTAGTTGGCATAGTTTCTTTGTTAGGGTTAGATAAATTGGGAATTTCCTTTTCTACTTGTTTCATTCAGTTGCTAAGATAAGAGTGTCTTATTCCTTTCAGCTTGATAAGCTTCCAAATAGACTAAGGAAATTATGTACATGCCATGCATCTCATTTCTTTTGTCATTTGCCATGATTTTCATGTTAAGGCTAGAGTTTGGGGATTTTCCTTTGCAATTTGAGCACGAGAAGAGTTATGTAGAACTGAACACCACAATCAAAGGCAAGAATAAGCTAGTTTGGTGTTCAATGCATGCCCATAATACCTTGATTATGGAATTAGATTTATTGGTATATATGCATCTAGCCTTGGTTTCAACTTAACTAAGCTTTTATATTGATTTTGATGAATGGATTAAGAATTAAAATGTTATTAGTGATGATAAAAGGTGAAGAATGATGAATACGAGTGAAGGAATATATGGTTTCTTATGTAGGTACAAAAGATGGAAGAAGAAATGTGATTCAGAAATCCTGAAGTGGAATTTTGGAGCACGCGCATGAGCGCTTGTGCAGAAAAGAATGACAAAAACTTGTTAGTCAAAAATTGTCACAATAGAGATAAAGGTGCCCAAGCGCGCTTGGGGCCATGCTCGAGCGGGCCTTATCAACTTTGAGGGGTCCGTTATTGACCACTTCTAACTTAACTTAGGTGTTCAATCATTATCCAAATTGATCCAAACACTTCATAGTTAACATGAGGTTGATTATGATATGAAATTAAAACCATAGGAGACCTCATAGGTCCTTAGATTTGGAACATTTTAACTTTGATAAATTGTCCAATGGTAATTATATGTTCATAAATAATCTTGGTTGAGATTATTTATGTATTATTACTTGTATATCTAGCGCTTAACCATGGGTGTTGGTTTGGGAGACTTTGGTACATGTTTTATTCACTGTAACACCAAAGAAAGATAGTGGTTTATCAAATAACCTAAAACTACATCTAAATGGATGGTTAGAAGCTACGGGTGGTTAACTTAGGATTGGCTAGTAAACTTCCTTGATCCCCTAAATTATAATGCATTGCATATTGTTACATACGAATTATGACCTCTTAAATTATATTGAATCATTGTTTACAATGATATTGAATTAATTAATTTTTTTATTGTCTCTCATAATGAATCATTGTCTCAATAATATCACATTAATTGACTTTATTGCTATTTCATTGATACTAGTTATGTAATTCAAATTAAGTAAGAATGACTGAATTAGACTAGAATGGTTCATGACTAAATTAGATTGAAGCCTTAATTGACAATGATTAATTCTAATTGTCTAGCTCTATTTAGCTTCGCAGTTATGAGACTCGACAGGGTCGAATAAGGAGAGATTGATTGATTGCTATTGTAGTTGGTATCTAGGACATCGGAACCTAGAAACTAGGGATCTAGTTCTAGTCGGATGCGAGCACTAGTGTACCCAATGACAGGATCCCTGCCGGGTGGATATAGCAACACGTAGTAGCCAATTTGATTGTGTTTTCATTATTGATTCATATATCATGATTTAATATTTGCACAATATTACCTAGTAGACTGTAATTGATCTCCTTTAATTATCATGTTTTTTAATCCTATTAGACACAAGTTGAATTGCCTTAATCATGCCTATGCTCTGCTGGATAGTCTTATTTACAGCTATCTCATTGGTGTTACAAGTTCAAATCCCTATATCGGTCTTTCATAGACCAAGGATTTAGAGGAGGAGACCTCAGTGGTTCCTTTAGGCTTTGATGAGTGGACAGTAAAGGCTTACTGTTTGATTCATATGCCCAAGTGAGACACATAATTATCTTAGGGATGTGCATTTTGGGTTTTTGGGACTTTTCTCATATATAATTGCATTAATATAGACCAGTACTTGTATAGCTTGATTTGGATACGTATATCCTTTGGTTCCTTGTGCATTGTGTTTATATATCTTCTTTATAAGTCTGTATAGCTATTCATCTTTGGCATAAATGCATACATGTTCATATTATGATTGAATTGTACAGGTTATAAATAGAAATGATATAAATATATTTTGTCCATATCAATGTTAGCACCGTTTCATGTGAGGAATGATACTATTGAAATATTTAATGAAAAGTTTATAATTATAGGTGATATTGACAGGCTTATGCATGTTGCATACCTAGGTAGATACCTGTATAAGTGCCTTACACGTGATTGAGTGTAAATATCCATTGTGGAATTCTATATGTACTTAAGTACTAGTGGGGACTTGACGGGAGTACGCGTGTCACGCTTTGGGAGTTACCCTAATCTACGGATTTTCAGGCCCGGCATATAGTGTGGTATCAGAGCCATAAAAAGGCCATGAAAGCTCTTGAAGAAGATTCAGAAACATAAAAGTGTGGTGAGGATCTGTTAAAATTAGTACGAATGTCAACTATCTGACTTCATTTTCTAATAAGTTGACTTGGTGGAAAGATTAGGTATGTTACTCCTAAATTAAGTTTTAATTCTTACTAGTAGTTATCAAGAAGTAAAGTAGATAGGCAGTGACATATAATCTTCCAAAAGAACTCATGGTAGATAATGATATTGTCCAGAACCTTACATAGATGTTCTCTGATAGGAGGTGAGGTTCTTCAGAAGCATACCTCTCTTCATATGAACAATAGTTCTAACTAACCTTCTTTAAGAAGTAGAATTGTCTATATCAAGTATCTTTTCTCAAATTGGTATAAAGTTTGTACACAAGGAGACGACTTCTATTGTGAGCATTCAGAGCGTGGGAGATAATTTGGACACATTCTAACTTTCTCCTGAATAGAGCCTGTGTTGGAAATTTATACCAAAAACATACTTTTATGTATTTGTCTTTGACTGATACATTTAATAGTAAAGTTTGTCTTTTCAACTTAATGACAATTTGTATAGGCAAATGGTTTCATTGTTTTTTATTATGCATGTGTGTACCTTTTATTCTATAAAGTAGACAAGTTGGTGTGTAAAGTTCAGCTTACACATAGAAGACTTGTTTGTCGGTTTTTATAAAATATAAGTTATTGTTGTTTACAATCTAGATGGAGTTGGACACACCATTAGTACGATTGTAGCATGATATTTTAGCAGGCTTGTCTTGGCCATGGGAAAGAGTGTAGTTTCGACTGGTTATGTTAGTACACTTTATGTGTATTAAACATGACTGCTTTTGGGTTTATTGTCTTCATGCTGACTATATAAGACGATTAACATCCAAATGGTTATTATGAGTGCTTATACTCTTAATCTTGATATAAATAATAAATATATACATTTAATGTTTGGCATTATAATTTATAAAGGAGTGAGACCTTTTATGGGTCAATAATTTCAATAAATTGGATGACTACACTACGTGTTTGGTAGAAATTAATTTATTGATAGAATCCACGTCCCATAATAGAAATTAATGATATCCCCTAGATGAAGTTTATAAGTTTTGATTATGGCATACCCTGCAGGTGGACTTTCTATTTAACATATCAAATAAGTTAAATATATCAAATAAGGTCTCAAGGAATTATATAGATATCAATTAAATATAGATGTTAGTAATTATTTAATTGAAAAATATCTGAAATCTTAATGTGGGGATATTAATAAGCATTTAATAACAGGAAGTTCGAAATATAATTTTGAGAATAAGGACAGAAGTGCAATTATAATCTCTAGTGGACTGAATTATAATCTATGGAACTAGGATTTTAATTTGGACTAAATTAGGGTTTCTTATTTTCATAAGAAGCCTATTCATTATTTCCTTCTTAAAGTCCCTATTGTCGCTTATAAATATGCGTTATTACTCTTTAAGAAAAAGAAAAGAAAAATCTCGTTTTTAAAAGTAAAGAGACTTGGTAGAATAGGCCCCCACCCTGGTGTGAGTTCAACCATAGAGGAATACAATAGATGATCATGAGATTTTCGAGTTGTTATAAGACCGAAATCAAATCAGAGAGATCTCACATGTATGGTTCTTGAATTATCATCATCTAAAGTTATTTCCATAATAATCTGTATGCAATATCTTAGGTTCTTGGCAACTACCTCCAATAGCCTAGACACTAAACAGAAATAATGTCACACCAAAAGCGCACTTCAATGCTTGTATTGAAGTATTGCTGGAATAATGTGATGAATACATCAGTACCATCTAAGAAATCACTATTTGGTATGCCCTTCACGGAGGGCCGCACATTTCATCATGCCCCTATTAAAGGTAGCTCCTTATTTTGAGTTAGAACATTAATTGATATTGATCTTCTTTTTACATTTCCTTCTTAAAGCTTTTTCTATTAAGTTTTTCTTTATTTTACTATTATGAGCAAAATTTTAGGGTTTTTAGCTCAATATTACTTTGAGTGTTGTGGTGTACATGTTAGGATATCGGATTGTACCTTGGATGTGTAATATTGAATCTTGAACGATTAAATCATGTGAATAGCAATTATAAATAACCACCGCAATGTATTGATGAGGATTTAAATCCATTATAGAGTGTATCGCAAATCCTGAATGAACTTGTGGTTAAATATTGTTTACTAAAGGTTATAAATCTAAATGTTCAGAAGGGATATTTTAGGACCAGATATAAGTTTTGAAACCTTTAGCGTTCTTTGCAGCTTTGATTAATGCTTCAATAAATTATGATCTTTGATGATTGGAATATTTACCTTATTACTGAATCATTGAAGATTATTTAATCTATATCAGGGTGTAAATTAATTCTAGCAAATCGGTTGATGTTTCATTTCTGTTAGTGTAGAAAAGAAGCTAGATTAAAATTAATTAGAGGATCAAATAGAGATATTAGGAGTTATTAGTTGGACCTTTTTATTGAATGGTTAGTGGTTAACAATCATAGTTGAAAAACAAAATTTTGTTCTATCACTAAATTAAATAGAAATGAACAAATCAACGGGATTTTGATGAATTAAATTTATTAATGACAATGTTGGATGCATAACGATGAGTGGTTTAAAGTCACCGTGAATTTTCTAGGGATCCAATAGCAATTGTGTTGTTGAACTGAGGATTTTCTTATTAAGTTGGAAGATCAATCGATTATTGGTTAAGTTAGAGAGAATTAAGCATCTTTTGGTCGAAATTGAACTTTCTATAATAATAATTATTAAAAATTGGTAGAATTCAAAGGCAATTGCAAAATTTGGAGCTTGTGAGTTTTGTGGGATGCTATCATTAGTTATAGAGGCTTTACTCAAAATGCCAGATCCATTATATTGGATTTAATTTGAATATCATAAGAATAGGAGGAGTTGAAGATTGATATAGAAATTTAAATGGATTCATCGGGTTCACTTGGTCGTCGAGAATTTCAATTTGATTAGAGATGTAATTGTGATAAAAAGAAATCTAGTATTAGATCAAATGATGATAATCTTGTGATTTGAAGGTAAATTGTGTATTTTGATTTTTGAAGACTTAGAGAGTGAATCAATGATAATGAGTGAAGAATTTTGATTCTTAGTTAGACATCTTTGGTAATATCATTAATATTAATTTTGTTTTTATACTATACTAAGTGCTTCATACTCCACTCATATGATGCATCATCGGCGATTTTTACCAACATGAGTCAAATCTTTAGATTTCATTTTAACCCTAATAGACTCATGCAGTAATTAACTTGAGAATATAACTCATTTATGAATTCCTAGTAATACTACTTGAAATCAGCTAAGTCTTATTCTATAAATATTTTCCTTATTTCATTATTAGGTTAAATGTTCTCCCCTATGCCTTCATCATATCATCTATTAGGAATCCACCTATGAAGTCTTTGCATTCCGCTTAAAAAGGAGATTCATTTCCTTGACTATTTTGACTGAATATTTCTCTCCTCTATCTATTTATACATGATCTTGGTACCTTTACTCTTTTGTTTTCTTTTACTTCTTGAAAAATGGAAATTCAAGCTAGATCAGTCCATCATTCCTTACCTTGGTCTATTCCTTTTTTTATTTGACGGCTTGACCTATCATACCCAACTTATTAGATTCATTGACCGTTATATTTGTTACATTTGGAATAAGCTCATTTGCCCCACTTAAATCCAATTGACCTAATAACCATGTATTTATATAAATCCATTGGATCCCTCCTTATACCATTAATATTGTATTTTCCTTTTTAGTTCTAAGTGAGTCTTGCTTTCCTTCATGTTTACTTATCTTGATTAAGAATTTGAGCAAGAAAATCTTTACCTATGTAAGAGGTGAAGACACCATCACCTCTTCCTTCATTCTATGATCTTTTTTTTCTTGCACATAATTAGAATTTTTTTTCTTTGTTCCTATATTCTTCTTCTTGAATTCAATACTACAAGATCTCAAATGTGTAAATTAAAGTTGAAATTTCTTTTTAACTTTCACTTCAATGTTTCCAGCCAATGAATTTTGGAAATTCACCCCTCATCCTTCCTATAAATTTCCAAGCCAAAATCCTTTGCTTAAAAATTCAGCTTCCGACTATCAATGAGCAAGGGAGACGTCGTTTTTACTACATGCATTTTCATTTTATGCTTATAATTGTTTGATGATGCAGTGATGTGCGGAAAAAAGATTTTGTTTGGTATAGTGAACCTACCGTTAATGAGCAACTGGTAGAATGTAAACGGGTGGATGAAGATTTCATCGATCTTGTATCATCGTCATGCACATCGAAGGAAGATTGAGGACTGTCCTTCTAAATAGAACAACATCATCAACATTCCATACTGAAGACTTGAGTTTTAGAATATTAACAAAGTGTCTTGATCGACTTCCAATACATGACAAAAACCAAGATTTACACGAAAGCAAATTGACTTCGAGATGTAAGAGAAAGGTACAATATATACTCTAATTGTTCGCTATATTTTGTTTCATTTAGAGGACTGAATAATTTCTAAGTGGGGGAGAATGTAACACTTCAACCTGAGCAAAGCAGGATTTAGTGAGTAATTAATCGTGATTATTAGCTATGACCCTAGTTTTATTTTAAATAATTAAGTTTAGTGTCTAATTATATTAGAATAAGACTATTTAGTCTTATTTGAGTCTAGTGGTTCGAGTTCAGGTAATGGATAAGTAATTTGGACCGGGTTTGACCTCGTTTAGATAGAAAAAACCCATTTTCGTAATTTCATATTTTGTGATTTTACATCATGCATGTATCATATTGGCATCATTGTATTCATCTCGTTAAGCTCGTCAATCTTCATATTTGGATCAAACTCATTTGACATCAATTAGGACAAGTTGACCTACAAATGACTCAAAGTGAAAATATTTCTAAAAAAATTAAACTTTCTTATTACACTGAAACAATTATGACTTAAAAGGGGCTTAGAACCCATTTCAGTGGTTCCTTTCTTTTTCAAGCTATAGCTGAAGTCTTCTTCTTCCCACATCTTCTTCTTTAATCAAGACCCAAGCCAAAGCTCATGCATGTGGCATCCAAGAGCCCCAACTTCATCACCGTCTTGTCTTCTCTATCCTCATGTGCTTGAATGTGAGGAATTTCTACTCTAATGTTCTTTATAAGCTTTTCAAGTGAGTTGTATCTTGCCCACTTAGTTCTTGTGATAGAATTGAACAAGATACTTATTCTCAACATGTGCATGCATACTTATTCTCTTAATTAGCATTGTTTCATTGTTAGGGTTAGATAAATTGGGAATTTCCTATTCTACTAGTTTCAATCACTTGCTAAGGTAAGAGTGTCTTACTCCTTTTAGCTTGATAAGCTTCCAAATAGACCAAGGAAATTATGTACATGCCATGCATCTCATCTCTTTTATCATTTTCCATGATTTTCATGTTGAGGCTAGAATTTGGGGATTTTCTTTTACAATTTGAGCACGAAAAGAGTTGTGTAGAACTGAACACCACAATCAAAGGCAAGAATAAGCTGGTTTTGTGTTTAATGCATGCTCGTAAAACCTTGATTACGGAATTAGATTTAGTGGTATATATGCATCTAACCTTGGTTTCAACTTAACTAAGCTTTTATATTGATTTTGATGAAGGAATTAAGAATTGAAATGTTATTGGTGATGATAAAAGGTGTAGAATGATGAATACAAGTGGAGGAATAGGTGATTCCTTATGTAGGTATGAAAAATGGAAGAAAAAATGTGATTTAGAAATCTCGAAGTAGAATTTTGAAGCACGTGCACAAGCACTTGTGCAGAAAAGACTAACAAAAGCTCGTTGGTAAAACATTGTCACAACAGAGATAAGGTGCTTAAGCGTGCCTGGGGCCATGCTCGAGCGGGCCTTGTCAACTTTGAGGGTTACGTTCTAGACCATTTCTAAATTAACTTAGCGGTTCAATCATTGCCTCAATTGATCCAAAACACTTCATAGTTAACCTGAGGTTGATTATGATATGAAATTAAGACCATAGGACTTTAGTACACTTAAAGACCTCATAGAACCTTAGATTTGGAACCTTTTGACTTTGATAAATTATCTAATGGTAATTACATGTTCATAAATAATCGTTGCTGAGATTATTTATGTATTATCACTTGTAAGTCTAGCATTTAACCATGGGTGTTGGTTTTGGAGACTTTGAAACATGTTTTATATACTGTCAAACTAAGTGGAGATAGTAGTGTATCAAATAACCTAAAAATACATCTAAATGGACGATTAGAGGCTATGGGTGGTTAGCTTAGGGTTGAATTGATCCCCTAAATTATATTGCATTACATATTATTACATACGAATTATGACCTGTTAAAATATACTAAATCATTGTTTACAACGACATTGAATTGATCAATTTTGTTATTGTCTCTCATACTGAATCCTTGTCTCAATGATATCACATTAATTGACTTTGCTGTTGTTTCATTAATATTGAATGCGTAATTCAAATTGAGTAAGAATGACTGAATTAGACTAGAATCGACCACGACTGAATTAGATTAAAATCTTAATTGACAATGAGTAATTCTAATTGTGTAGCTCTACTTAGCTTCGCACTTATGAGACTCGATAGGGTCGAATAAGCAGATTGATTGACTACTACCGTAGTTGGTATCTGAGACATCGGAACCGAGAAACTAGGGACCTAGTTGTAGTCAGATGCGGGCAATTATGTACGCAATGACAGAATCCCTATCCGGTGGATATAGCAACATGTAGTGGCCAAGTTAATTGTGTTTTCATTATTGATTCATATATCATGATTTAATATTTGCGCAATATTGTCTGGTAGATTGTAATTGACTCCTTTAATTATCATGTTTTCTAATCCTATTAGATGCAGGTTGTATTACCTTAATCATGCTTATGGTCTACTGGATAGTCTTATTCACAGCTTTCTCATTGGTGTTACAGGTTTGAATTCCTACTCGGTCTTGCATAAACCGAAGAGTCAGAGGAGGAGACCTTAGTGGTTCCTTTAGGCTTTGATGAGTGGAATGCAGAGGGTTATTGACTGATCTATATGCTTAAGTGAGACACATAATTATCTTAAGGATGTGTATTTTGAGTTTTTGGGACTTTTCTCATATATAATTGCATCCATATGGACTATTACTTGTATAGATTGATCTAGATATGTATATCCCTTGGTTCCTTGTGCATAGTGTTCATATATGTTCTTTATAGGACTGTATTGATGGGTTAGTGAAGCCTGATCTAGGGTAATCGTGTAATATGTCGGTTTAATCTGGACCCTTTTTTATAAGGGCACATCCGACGGTTGTTACGGCTCAGGGTTTTTTTATAAATTAGGGCTTCTGTTTTATTCTGAGTGGAGTGAGAAAGAGAGAGTTGGTTTTCTACAGAGAAGAACCCTAGGAGAGTGGTGTACTCTTGTAATCACAAGAAGAGGTTTGTTCTTCTTGTGGGTGATCTCTAAACAATAGTGAAATAGGTTTGAATCTCCGTGGACGTAGCCCACATCGGGTGAACCACATAAATCTGGTGTCTATTGTGTGGATTGATTGTTCTTCTTGTTTCTCTCATTTCCCAACAACTGGTGTCAGAGCGAGGTTATTCAGATCGTGGGATCAGATCTCGAAAAGGTATCATCGGATCTGTGAGGAAGACACAGATCTGTCAGTTTCGGCTTGGATCTCTGTTCCTGTGACACGGAGAAGCAACCCATTAATTTCTGTTGTAGAAATCGGAATCGGTCCCTGAATCGGATTTGTTGTAGAAATCCGGAATCGGTTCCTGTGCACCGGAGAAAAAGAAGACCGGCGACAAGGAGGGGTGCAGCCATCGCCGTCTGTCACCACTGCTATCGCCTGAGTGCAGTCGCCGCTTGGATCGCCGGAGAAGCCGCACGCAGAAGACATAGCTCGCCGCATTCGTCTCTTGCAGCGCTGCCGCCGTCAACAGAGCCGCCAGTCGCAGGCGCCAAACGCTAATCGATGGTCGTCATCGCTGCTGTACCCCGCCGCCAGGCCCGCGCCGCTAGTCTCTGGACCATCGCCGCGGACGAAGAAGACAGGGGCGGCCCTGATCTCTGGTTGCAGAACCAGAGAGAGAAAACAGAGGAAGAAGAAGGGGATTCGGGCCGAGTCAGGTCAAGTTCGACCCGACCCGATTGCAGCGCAGCCCAGAGCAGCAACAGCGGGTTCGGGTCAGGTCAGGTGCGACCCGACCCGATTTCAGTCCAGCCCAGCTCGCGGTTTCAAGTTCCGGGTTAGGTCAGGTCTGACCCGACCAGTTATCTGACGGTCTAGCCCAGAGAGCAATAGCGGGTTCAGTTCAGGTCAGGTCAAGTTCGACCCGACCTGTTAGCAGACGGTCCAGCACAGCGCAAATTGCAGTTCAGTTCCGGGTCAGGTGAACCCGACCCGGGTCCGCTCCAGAAGCCCAGCAAAATGCGCAGCGACGTCAGCAGTGACGTCAGCACCGGTCAACAGCCAGGTTTGACCAGATTCGACGGCCAGAATTGTTTTGTAAGTTTCGAGGTCATCCGGACTCCAAATTGAGCTCCGTTTTTTTCTATGTACTCGTTGCGACGAGATCTACGAGATAGACGGAATAGATTGACTATTTGGGTGACAGAAAAATTATCAAGTAGATAGAGCTTGGTTTGAGTGGGAGCAATGACGGACAACAGAAAGTAAACAATTGAGAAATTCAATGGCCAGAATTTCGCATATTGGAAGATGCAGATAGAGGATCTACTTTACCAGAAAAACTTCTACTTACCACTCGGAGGAAAAGTAAATAAGTCTGCAACTATGTCAGATCCAGAGTGGGAGGTGCTTGACAAAAAAGCTTTAGGTACGATCAGACTCTCTTTAACTAAATCTGTTGCATTCAATATTTCAAAAGAGCAAACCACTGCAGATGTTATGGCTGCCCTTTCACGAATATACGAAAAACCATCTGCTTCAAATAAAGTACATTTGATGAAACGATTGTTTAACATGAAGATGGCTGAAGGTGGAATTGTCATTGAACACGTAAATGAGTTCAACACAGTCATGAGCCAATTGTCATCGGTAAAAGTACATTTTAATGATGAGATCTGGGCACTGTTATTGTTATCTTCTTTACCAGACAATTGGAGTGGTATGGTTACTTCACTGAGTAATTCATCGGGATCAAGTAAATTGAAATTTGATGATGTTGTGAGTGCTATCATCAATGAAGAACTTCGGAGGAAATTCTCAGGTGAATCATCAGGAAGTGCATTGAATGTGGAAAACAGAGGCAGGAAAACTGAGAGAAGTCAAAGCCGTGGAAGATCTAAATCGAGAAGCAAGTTAAGATCCTCAAAAGGCAAGATCACATGCTGGAATTGTGGTAAAAAGGGACATTTAAAAAAGGATTGCAGAGCCCCAAAGAAAAACAAGCAAAGGAACGGTAACAATGACACTGATAGTGATGCTTCCACAAATGTTGCAGGTGATACTGTTCATGATGCTTTAATTCTTTCCTTTGATTATAAATCTGAATCTTGGGTTATAGATTCTAGTGCGTCCTTTCATGCCACTGCACACAAAGAATATCTCCAAAATTATGTAAAAGGTGACTTTGGAAAAGTTTATCTCGGTGATGATGAACCTTGTGACATAATTGGCAAAGGAGATGTTCAGATCAAATTGCCAAACGGAGGCACATGGCAATTGAATGATGTTAGGCATGTACCGAGCCTTAGAAGAAACCTCATATCTGTTGGTCAGCTTGCAAGCTCTGGTTATGTCACAACCTTCGGAGGTGACTCATGGAAGGTGACAAAAGGGCGTATGGTTGTTGCTCGCGGTAAGAAAGAAGGTACTCTTTACTTGTCTCATAGCAGTACTAATTCCATTGCAGTTACAGATAAAGGCACAGACCTAAACACATGGCATTGTAGACTCGGACACATGAGTGAGAAAGGGATGAAAATCCTTCACTCAAAAGGTAAGGTACAAGATCTCAAGTCTTTGGACTTAGAGTTCTGTGAAGACTGTGTTTTCGGAAAGCAGAAGAAAGTCACTTTCTCAAAAGTAGGGAGGCAACCAAAATCAAAAAGGTTGGAACTGGTTCACACGGATGTGTGGGGACCAACACAGGTATTTTCTCTTGATGAATCTTCTTACTTTGTTACATTCATTGATGATGCTACTAGAAAATTATGGGTTTATCCTATGAAACACAAGTCTGATGTGTTTGGCATTTTTAAAAAGTGGAGAGCTATGGTTGAAAATGAAACAGGTCTGAAATTGAAATGCCTGAGGTCTGATAATGGGGGAGAGTACTACAGCAAAGAATTTGAGGAGTATTGCTCCACAAATGGAATAAAGCGAGAAAAGACCATTCCTAATACACCACAGCAAAATGGTGTGGCAGAGTGTATGAACAGGACCATTGTAGAGCGTGCTAGAAGCATGAGACTACATGCTGGATTGCCAAATAAGTTTTGTGCAGAAGCAGTGAGCACTGCTGCATACTTGATCAATCGTGGGCCCTCAGTACCTTTGGATGGTGGATTACCAAAGGAAACTTGGAGTGGAAAAGAGGTAAATCTTTCACACTTAAAAGTCTTTGGTTGTATTTCTTATATTCATGTTGATGCTGAGAAAAGGGATAAGTTAGATCCTAAGTCCAGGAAATGCACTTTCATTAGATATGATTCTGATGAATTTGGTTATCGCTTCTAAGATGAAGAAAAGAGAAAAATCATCAGAAGTAGAAATATTGTATTCAATGAGAAAGTCTTGCATAAGGATAAGGATAATGTGCAAAAGGATAACACAGAGTACCTAGATGTAGAGGACATTCTTGAAAATGATGTACCTGAAGTACATGAAAATGTAAACCCACAGGTGGATCCGCATACACCTATACCAGTAAGAAGGTCATCTAGGATTCCTAAGCCTACACAGCGTTATTCACCTTCAATGTATTACTTGTTGTTAACTGATGGTGGTGAACTAGAATGTTATGAAGAGGCAATGCAGGTTGATACTCAGGCTAAGTGGGAGCAAGCCATGGAAGATGAAATGCAATCTTTATTGTCAAATCAAACATGGGACTTAGCTCAGTTGCCTGAGAGAAAGAAAGCATTGCATAACAAGTGGGTGTACAGGTTGAAGGATGAACATAACAGTAGTAAGAGATACAAGGCCAGATTAGTTGCAAAGGGCTTCCAGCAGAAGAAAGGTATTGATTATTCTGAACTGTTTTCTCTTATGGTTAAGTAAACACAATCAGAAGTGTTTTGAGCATTGTGGCAGTAGAAGATTTACATCTTGAACAATTAGATGTTAAAACTACATTTCTCCATGGTGACTTGGAAGAGGATATCTACATGTATCAGCCACAAGGATATGCTGTCTCTGGAAAGGAGGATATGGTGTGTAAACTCAAGAAGAGTTTATATGGCTTGAAGCAGGCCCCAAGACAATGGTACATCAAATTTGACAGGTTTATGTGCAACATAGGTTACAAACGATGTCATGCAGACCATTGTTGTTATTATAAAAACTTTGATAACTGTTATATCATTCTCCTTTTGTATGTAGATGACATGCTTGTTGCAGGATCGAACATGCAAGAAATAAATAATCTGAAGAAACAGTTGTCAATGGAGTTTGAAATGAAGGATTTGGGGGCTGCGAATCAAATTCTTGGCATGAGAATCTCTAGAGACAGAACAAATCATACATTGAAGTTGTCTCAGGCAGAATATGTTGAAAAGGTCCTACACAGATTCAACATGCAAGGTGCTAAGTCAGTTAGCACCTCACTAGCAAGCCATTTCAAACTCTCAAAAGAGTTGTCTCCTAAGACAGAACAGGAGAAAGATGACATGTCAAAGATCCCATATGCTTCAGCTGTTGGCAGTTTGATGTATGCTATGATTAGCACAAGACCTGATATTGCTCATGCAGTGGGAGTTGTAAGTAGATTCATGGGTAACCCCAGGAAAACACATTGGGAAGCAGTTAAGTGGATTCTCAGATATCTGAGAGGAACTACTAATGCAGCATTGTGTTTTGGAGGACCAAAACTCAAACTGGAGGGTTATGTTGATTCAGACTTGGCAGGAGATCTTGATAGAAGTAGAAGTACTACTGGATATGTCTTTACCTTGGGTAGTGCAGCAATCAGGTGGAAATCATAATTACAGGATGTTGTTGCACTTTCTACTACAGAAGCAGAGTATGTTGCCGCTACAGAAGCTAGCAAGGAAATGATTTGGTTACAGGAGCTAATGGAAGAGTTGAGTAAGAAGTAGGAGGACTGCAAACTGTACAGTAATAGTCAGAGTGCCATTCATCTTCCGAAGAATTCGGCCTTTCATCTAAGAACCAAATACATTCGGATAAGATATCACTTCATACGGTGGTTTCTAGAAGAAAAGGTGTTGAAATTGGATAAGATTCTCACAAGTCAGAATCCAGCAGACATGCTTACAAAGGTAGTGAACGTAGAGAAACTGAAGCTGTGCTCAGCTTCAGTTGGACTTCTTGTTTGAAGACAAGGTGTTGAGATTTGAACCTATGTTCTGGTGTTGTCATTACCATTCAGTGTGATCAATCTTCAAGTGGGAGATTGATGGGTTAGTGAAGCCTGATCTGGGGTAATCGTGTAATATGTCGGTTTAATCTAAACCCTTTGTTATAAGGGCAGATCCGATGGTTGTTACTGCTTAGGGTGTTTTATAAATTAGGGCTTCTGTTTTATTCTGAGTGGGGTGAGAAAGAGAGAGTATGTTTTCTGCAGAGAAGAACCCTAGGAGAGAGGTGTACTCTTGTAATCACAAGAAGAGGTTTGTTCTTCTTGTGGGTGATCTCTAAACAATAGTGAAACATGTTTGAATCTCCGTGGACGTAACCCACATCGGGTGAACCACGTAAATCTGGTGTCTATTATGTGGATTGATTGTTCTTCTTGTTTCTCTCCTTTCCCAACATGTATAGCTATTCATCTTTGGCATAAATGCATACATGTTCATATCATGATTTGATTGTACAGGTTTTAAATAAAAATGATATAAATATCTTTTGTCCATTTCAATGTTAGGACCATTTCATGTGTGGAATGATACAATTGAAATGGTTAATGAAAAGCTTACGATTATAGGTGATATTGATAGGCTTCTGCGTGTTACATACTTAGACATATGTTTGTTTAAGTATCTTACACTTGATTAAATGTAAATATTCCTTGTGGAATTATGTCTGTACTTAGGTATAGGTCGGCATTTCACGGGAGTATGCATGTCACGCTTTAGGGGTTACCCTAATCTACGGATTCTCGGGCCCAGGTCGTGATATATTTGAAGACAAAAGAAGGAGATGAGTAGCATTTGAGGACTTCACTGCAGCTTTTGAGGGAGAATCAGTTTGTTGCCAAGCTCAACAAGTGTGGAATTTAGTGAAAATAGGTTGCATTTTTGGATTAAGTGGATTTAGTCAGGATTGAAGCAGTTGGGAGCTAGTAAAGGTAAAAGAATATGTTAGAAATTCAAAGTTTTCTTGGTTTGACAAGCTACTACCACAAATTTATTAGGAGCATTTTCATCAACTGTAGCACAATTAACCAAGTTAATAAGGGAGAATGCACCATTTGTGTGGTCAAAGGCATGCAGGAATGGTTTCCAAGAGCTAAAAAGGCAACTTACACCAGCCCAATCTTACTTTTCCATTAGAGAATGGAAATTTTGTGGTGTTTACACATGTATTCAGCGTTTGTTTAGGATGTGTGTTGATGCAAGATGGCAAGGTTGTTATGTATGGATCAAGACAATTAAATGATCATGAGAAAGTTACGCTATGTGCGACTTAGAATTGACTATAGTTGTGATGTAGTAAAGATATCGTGACATTATCTATATGGAGGGAAGTTCAAATTTCATTCGTACCACAAAAGTTTGCAACATTTTTTTTTCCAAGAAGGACTTGGATATGAGATGGAGCAGGTGGACTGAATACATGAAGGACTTTGATTCCCTATGAAGTACCAGCCAGGCAAAACCAACATTGTCCCTATTACACTTAGCAAGAAATCAGTCACCAAGGCTTGTTTCATAAGACATTAGATTCCAGTGGAGCAGCTCAGGGATTTAGATGTCGAGATTCAGTTGGTCAGGAAGGGTCTGATGTTAGCCAGTATGTCAGTGTTAAAGCCAACGATCATCCAGTAGATCAAAGAGAAGCAGCTAAATGACCTAGATTTGGTTCAAGTGGTTGGGCACATAGCAGATGGACTTGATTTTAGAATAGTAAACAGAGTTCTCTACTTTCGAAATAGATTGTGTGTCAGACGTAAACAACTTGAAAGAAGAGATCATGAAGTAAGCACACCATACCAAGTTGACCATGCACCTAGGCAGTACCAACACGTATCAGAATTTAAAGGGAATATTTTGGGTGGAATAACATGATGCATGAGATAGTAGGATTTGCTTTCAGATGCTTCACATGTTAGTAGAAGCAGACCATCAGAAGCTACTAGGGCTATTACAACTATGGGGTGTACCTAAGTAGAAACGTAAGCACATCACTTCGGATTTCATCTTAGGATTTCTGAGGGCTTAAATGGGTGACAATGTAATTTGAGTTATCATCGATTGGTTCCCTAAGTTAGCTTATTCCAGATTGATGACGACAGGGAAACAAAGGCACATGCTATCATTGGTAGAGTTGTTCGTCTGAGAGATAGGCAGACTACATGACACCACGGTAGTTATTGAATCAGACAGAGGCAGCAGGTTTGTCTCCAGAGTTTGAGTCCTGCTACATAAGCCATGGGTTCTTAGTTGAAGTCTAGCACAGCATACCACTCATGTACATATGGCCAATCATAGCGGACTATCCATACCTTAGAGGATATGTTAGGAGCCTATGTGATAGACTTTAGAGATCAGCATGATGTGCATTTTCTTTTGTAAAAAATTGCCTCCAATAGCAGTTTCCACTCAAGTTGAAACACTGTATGGCAAAAGGTGTGGAACCCTAATTTATTTAGAAAAAGTTGAAGTTCGCAATTTCTATGGACCAACTAAAGTTGGTGAGACAAGTGTGATTGTTAGACAAGTGCAGAATGTCTGACAATCACTAGGAGCCAAAAGAATGAGCAAATTCAACCCCGAACAAATGGCATCTATAAACAGAAGCCATTGCAGATCATCAATGGCAAGGAATAGGTGATTCAGACGAAGACAATCCAGTAGGTGACGGTGCAGAAGGAAAACCATACTTGAGTGGACCACTTGTGAAAGGAGAGACCAACTCCAATGCCAATACCCATGATTACTGCCCAGGTTAGTTGCTGTTGAGTTTGTCCATTTAGAGGACCAAATGTATTAGTCGTAGGCTTCATACAGCTAAGCCATAATTACGGGTGAATTTAGGGGAAAACTTATGCCACATGCTTAAGCCGTGACCTATACATGGCCATGCCGTAAGAACAAAGTGAACTTAGGAAATTAGTAATTTCCAAGACTTTATAAGGCTTTAGATGTGGCACATTTACCCCAATTAAATTAGCCCATTGGTGATCAAATAATAAGGAGGAAGAGTGAATAGCTGTTACTCATCTCCTTCGATTTTTCAAATGGTTTTCCAATGTCACGTTATGCATGTTGATATAAAAAAAAAGGTGTCCTTTGCTTACACAATGTAACACTAAGATTTTTGGTAACACAACGACACCGGACGTTTTATGAATATATAGTATTGAATGACTTCGGAAACACGGATTATCTAGCATAGGGTTGGCTAATAAATATCCTTGATAATCACTCAATCTAAATGCATTCATATTGCTAAGAAATCCTTGCCCTCAACATAATCTAATCATGTACCCGTTATTCTCGGTGAACCTGAGGCAAAATCGGAGATAGAGCTTCTACTGAATGTGAGCCCGCGAGCCAAAATTGGGGTAACTAGGGTTGAGAGGGTTCGAGCTCTAATAGCTCATTTAAGTATGCATTGTTTGAACAATAGCTACTTCATTTAATTTCGACTTTTATGATTGGATATGATCTCAAGACTGGTATATGTTTTTATATAAAAATGAGTCGATCACTGTGTATGATAAGAAAGTTTGAACTTTAATTGGTCTTGATGCATTGAGTTAGCATCACTTAGCTTGTACTTATAGGAGGTTCGACGGGACCAAATGAGGGTATTATATATGTTTCCTACTCAATAGTTATATAAAAAGTTGGTCGGCGCTCTTAGGATAGCTAGATGGTCTTGGTCTGACCACTAATGATTTTCTATAGTATGATATGCTCTCCTTAAAGAGAAAATAGCCATGTGGATGCCAAATAGTTTGTTATTATATTTCTAGATATGATTCGATACTCATCTTACTTTATGCGTAATATGCCTAGCTTCTGCTATTGCTTTCTTTTAAACAATATATTCTCTAATTTAATTGATACAACATGATAGTTTATTTATCTATATTTGCTTAACCATCGTATTAACAGTGCTACCCTTGGTATTATAGGTACCAAACCCAATGCCAATTTGGCAATCGACACGCCTCCAGAAGGAACCTTAACTGTACCTCAGGGTGTAGATGAGTAGAACGAAGGCAACATTTCATATTAGTCGTCCTACGAAAAGCATCAATGGGCTTTCTTTTTGGGTTGTTAGACATGCTTGGACTTGTGGTTGAACATGCTATCTATATCATGTTGTTTTGGAGCTTAAAATTGATGGACATATGTTTTGGATTTGTATAGTTACTTTTCAGTATTGTGTGCATGTGGATGGTTTTAAATTTATAGACTTCCATTATGGTAATACATCAATATCATTATTATTGCTTATGATGATTATAGGTGTATTTCACAGGCTTCACTTTATTGTTTGAAGCATAATATATGTATTTGTAAATCTTCGTCACACGTACCTGTGAATTCTCTCATGTAGCGGTTCGTGCGTGTCTTCACATGGCACATATTGCTACGGGATTACGTGTGCCGCACCTTGGGATCCATTCTAATCCCCAATTCTCGGGTTCGAGGCTTGACAATGGGTTTAGATTTAGCTTTTTCCTAACCTTCATCATTTACTAGGTTTGCGTGGACCTATATTTTTTCTCCTAAAGAGGTTTTGACTGGTATCAGACCTTATTCATTGTGTGTTGCATTGATAACACGAAACTCAACCGTCATTGGTTGTGGTGGAGAAGGTACCATAACAGGTGTAAACTAACCAGAGGAGATCATGTTGACCGGAACAGGATCATACTTACAGTAAAAAGTTATCACTCCATTCTTCCACTTCTCATTGCCTTTTTTCTATTAGAATGAAATAGTCTTTGAGAGGATATGACACCGTTCGGTGGCATATACAGTAGTTGGGATCATTGATGTGACCTACATGTTCAAGTTTCTTCATTAGTGGAAGTTCAATTTTGTTGTTATCCGTTAACGATCGGAAAATCACTTTAATTTCTCCATCAAAGTGATACTTAGTTTTATTCCATTTCTCATATTCCTCTTTCTTAACTTAAAGACTCTTTGTGTTTAAAGGCTTTTGAGAAAGTTTGGTGGTCTACACATTGAAGATCTCCTACTTCTTCTTTGGGTTTTGATGCAAAAGATGAAGATGAATATTAGTGGTTCTTCCTCATCTTTTGGAATTGGAGTGATTAAGTCAACCAATGTAAAATGACCTCTGATTGACTTAGAAGGTGTTTCTAAAGTGGAAGTTTCTTCTTTTTGATTTGTTTTTCTTGTTTGATTAAGTGGTTCTGGGCAACTCTTTGCAAGTTCTTGAGTTGCCTTTTAGCCCTCTTTCTTTCAGCAGGTGTGGTTTTGGACTTAACTTTTTCTAACCTTCATCATTTTACTAGGTTTGGGTGGACCCACATTTCTTCTCCTAAAGAGGTCTTAACTAATATCAAACCTTGTTCATTGTGTGTTGCATTGGTAGCACGAAACTCAAATATCATTGGTTTTGGTGGAGAAGGCATCATAATAGGTGCAAACTAATCGAAGGAGATCATGTTGACCAGAGCAGGATCATACTTACAGTCAGAAGTTTTCACTCCCTTCTTCCACATCTCACTGACTTTTTATATTAGAATGAAACAGTCCTTAAGAGGATATGACACCATTCGGTGGTATGCATAGTAGTTGGGATCATTGATGTGACCTGCTTCTTTAAGTTTCTTCATTGGTGGAAGTTCAATTTTGTTGTTATCCATTAGTGATCAGAAAATCAAAATTTTCCATCAAAGTGATACTTAGTTTTATTCCATTTCTCATATTCCTCTTCCTTTATTTAATCACTTTTGGGGTTTTAAGGCTTCTGAGAAAGTTTAGTGGTCTGCACATTGAAGACCTCTTGCTTTTTCTTTGGTTTTTGCTGCAGAAGATGAAGATGACTCTGTTTTTTGAGGGTTTGCCTTCTTTTGACTAATCTATTTGAAGGTTAGCTCTACATTAGTGGCAAATTCAACCAATCAGGCTAGAGACTTAGTTTTATGACTAAGTACAATAGCCTTAACTTCTAGTTGCAAATTGGTTTTGCACATTTCAATTCTTGCCCTTTGAGATGGTTATTCCAAGCATCTGTAGGATAATGCTCTCCATCTGTTGATGAAGAATTATGTAATTTCATTGTCTCCTTCCCTTGTGCTACTAGGCATGGCAAAGGTAACTATCTGATTGAACTCCTGAAAATGGTGTAAGAACTTTTCTTCTGTGATCAACCATGTCATGAAAGAGAGTGCTGGCAACTGCTTATACAAATCAGAGGTGATTCCTTCTATGTGCCGATAAACAGTTTAATTTTTAATGCATCCAATTCTGGAAAGCTTTAAAAAGGTAATTTGAAATGCCCAATGTGTCGATAAGTTAACCCTTTCTCAAGGTATGGCTGGAAAGTTAAAAGCTTGTAGTCTGGTGGAAATAAAACAAGATCGAACTCCGGAGGGTACTTTGGTGTGATACCCTTCTTTTTTATCTTTGTCTTTACCTTTGATTTTGTTAGTGTTTTTCAACCTCCTAAGGTTACATGCTTTTCAGGATTTGTGTGAAGACCCAAAGTTGACAAATGATCACCAAAAGAACCCACAACTGTCATCTTGTCTGTTACAGATTTGATTTGAGCCATGAGCTAATCAATTTTAGTTGTAGGATTTGACTTGGGCCATGAGTTGATCAATCTTACTTGCATTCTTACTAATCATTACTTGTTCTCTTCTATCGGTAAAAAAAGGATTTGCTTGAGCTTCGACCGAACCACCTAGCTTATCTATTAAGATTTTCAACTAGGCAGTTATATGGTCAATCTTGGTTCCTTGTTGTTTTACAACATCACTAACATCATCAACTTCATTTTTACTGGCATCCTTTTCACGGGCCTTTTTGTCACCACGGGCATCATCATTTTCATCTTTGTTTGTTTCACTCCCCTCAACCATACACATAGTGTACTGACTGGGGTAGACAAACTATCTTCCTTAGCTATGACTGTGATTGAATCATCTTCAGAGTCAATCTCGAATGAGAGTTTAAGTCAGACCCTTATGACTGAGTTCGAACCATACTCCGAGTAATTCTTCGAAAATAACCTGGCCCAACCATGTAAAAAGAGGTTAAGTTAGGATCATCTTCTTTGACCACCCACTTTTGAGTGATCTTGCATTGAGACAGCTTCTGAGTCGATTCCCTGTAGCGAGCCAAGGCTTTCCTTTTAAATTAGTTGGCCAACCTAGTTGCCCAATTTAATCTTTGAATCTGGCCACCAGCATCTTTGAAATGCCAACAACTCGTTCCCAATCCACTAGATCGGAATTAGGAAATGAGCTAATGTCAACTTTATCTATTTTGTTCTTTTTTTTTTAACTCCTTCTTTTGCTAGAGCAAGTCTTTGAAGTGAGAGAGATAGGTCGCATTGTCAATGACCAATCACTCAGTCTTCTTCTGATCTTCAGTAGCATACAATAGATTCTTAGGTGAAGATGGTAGGGTAGGTGCTACAATGATCAAATGTGCCTGCCTTCTACTAAACCTTCGTCCCTCAGTTTGAGTAAAAGGGTAAAAGGTGTTCTCTTCGAGTGAGGTTAAGGCTTTGTTCTCTGCCTTGCTAGGTTTTGAAGTACATGGTTAAGGCGACCATGTATTTCACCCTAGAATGGATGCATCCTTTTGGGCCTTCTTGCAAGTAAAGAACTATCGAAGGTCCTTAGGTACTTAAAGCAATTAATTGTTGATGACCCACTGTTTGGGTCAGGTTGATGTTAACATTGGGCCTTAGGCAGCTATAGCATGTTGCTTGCCATGAACCGTTGATCTGCAATCCATGAATCTGACCTATCTTACCCCCAGACTAGGCTTAGGGATGTGAAACTACTACCTTCTGATTGCATCTTGGGCTAAGGTTACTCCTGAACAGTAACGGAGATCCCAAACAGATCCTGGGCATATTTGGAAAATAAGGGTTTGAGCAATTAAGTCTTCTTGGTATGCTTTAGGTCACTGATGACCAGTTCAAATCAAAGGAAGCAGCTAAGCTTATAGGAGTAGAGAGCCTCTAAAAGACTAAGACCCTTGATGGAGGAGGAATAGGGTCAATCCGGGCCCACTTAGGAGTTCTTGTAGATGGACCGTTCTATGTCATGGATATTTTAAATAGAATCTCCTTAGCTTCATCATAAGTAATGATTAAAGAACCCATTAGTATTTTCTGCAAAAACAAGCCCAAAGGACTGTATTAGTCTCATAACCAGCGTCACTGCCTCTTAGGCTAGTTGAAATGGTTTATGAATGCCTTCTGAACCAACATAGTCTCCCCATTGGATGAACCAAAGTGGTTAGCAACAGGCATGAACTTAAATATGCTGACTAGTCCTAGCGGCCAGAATTTTGGAAACATTTTGAGGCCATGTAATCCGACTTAAAAAGTAAGCTGTGCTTACTATTCCTAGCTACCAGAATTTTGGTAGCCTTTTGGTACTACATGTTAACTTATGGGCAAGAGAGAGCTGGATTCAATCAAAAGATAGAGCCTAAAGGATCAAGCCCGCACCTTTACCATAATGATCATACGGGATCCATCAGTGCAAGACTTCGAACAATGTGTAACTGCAAATGTCGTTGTTCTTATGACTGATTTCATATAAACATTTGTGAGGCTTTATAAATGAACTGGTGATCCTATAACTAGTAATATAAAGCTTTTTGTACTGAATCAACACTCCTTCATTTCATACAAAAGTGTTGATTTGGTCCGTGCACTTAAAAGTGCAAGGTTCCTGCATTTAAGGTGACAAGTTGATGCACTACAAGGTGAAAAATTCCTCTATAAATGTTCCTAAATCCATCATAGACATGAAAGGTCTTGAATAAGTTGTCTTCAAAGCCAAACAGGTCCAACTAAGGTCAAAACAGGTCCACGGTCACTACCCATTTTGCACAGCACTCTATAGTTACATCACTTTTTTCACAGCATTTTGTGGTCACAGGCCATTTTACACAACACTCTGCCATCATAGACCATTTTACACAATAATCTGCGATCATTAGCTCAAAGCAACACTTTTTAACACTTTTTCATGTATTTTGGCACTTGTTCATAAGTTTTAGCCTAGTTTGATCACAAATTAGAGCGAAGAAATTCCCACAGACGGTGCAAATCTTCTGAAGGTGCTTGAAATGATAATGAATGCAACATAATCAAGTCCAACATTTACTCACTCAAACATACAGAAGAATGGGAAAATAATTACATATCATCATTAAATTTCCTTTTGTTTACATGGGTTCAATGCTTTGACCTCGGGGATGTAGGTTTTTTACAAGTTTTAGAAAATTACAACCCCCGCCTTTGGTCTCAGATGTGATCCAAACTAAGCAAATTAGAGAAATTACATGAAAAATAAAAATGCAGAAGGTCAGTGGCTATTTGGGCCACTACATGTCCTTATTTTCTCCTTTGTTTGTTTCTGAAGTGCTTATGAAGTGCTGAAGCCTGTTTAGGTTTTTGGGAGTGATGAATGACAATTAAGAGTGCTAAACTCGATCTTAGAATCATCTATATTCTTTGGTAGTCACTACTCTAATTTTATGGATCACGTTTGTGTAAAGCTAGAAGGGTTTCTTTTGTATAAGCAATTGTGGTTGGAGTTGTGTTATTTTGACCCTATGATTTTCAAGGAGAATAATGAAAGCTAAAGAGGTTTGTTCACAACTTTGGAGATAGCCTAAAACCCTCAAGTGGGAGAACCAAAAAAGACAGTTTCTTCTCGTCAAACTTCTTTGGCACTTAGTAGCCTTTACATTCAACCTCCATGGGCATTGGCAAGATGCATCTTTTTCCCCAGAACCATTTCTCAAGTTAAGCTTGTGAGGGGAAGAAGAATGGAAAAATCGCAAGCAAAGTCCTTGTAACACTCCGATCCCCTTTGAGCCGGATTAGTGGCTCATTAGTGTGTTTTGTTTTGTTTTAGTCTTTTGGACTTGGTTTTGGGCCTTGAATAGGTAGTTGAGTGACCTTTGACCTGGAATAGGTAGTTCTAAGCCCTTTTTCGTAATTTTGCTTTTGTTTTGCTCATATCATCTTTGCATCATCTTGGTGTCAGCACGCGTATTTCGTTGAGCTCGACAATTTCCGTAACTGTCTCAGAACCATTTGGAGTCAATTGGGGAAGATGGACCTTCGTGTGACTGGAACTGTAAATAGCTTAAACTCCATGGATCTTGTTTTAAACTCCAAACATATATATATATTGAGTCAGCTCCAGATGTCTCTCATCTCTGCCCATTTGTCTCCAACGTTGCATGCAAGATAAGGGAGTTCCACGTTCTCTCTCTCTCTCTCTTCTCTCCTTCTCTTGCTCGATTGAGGATTGGATCCTTTGTTTGGATTGGGTTCTTTTCTTCTTCTCTCATCTCTGTGCTTAGTCTCTGTCTGTGGCTTTGGTGGTAAGTGGGTTCTTTCTCAACTCCTTCTTCTTCTTCTCCAATTGCACCTCTCATTCTCTGATTGCTATGTCTTCATCTCATGCATGGTGTATCTCTTTACTTTGCTTTGATTTTAGTGGATTTGGAGCTTGTTTCAGAGGATTTGTCAGGTTTGAGGCAAGTATAAGTACAGGCTTTTATAACACACATGGGTGTTCTATTTGAATGCTTTGATTTCCATCTTCTTTAGTGTATCTGATGTTTTACAGCCACATTTGGTGATTGGAACCTCTGCAACTCATTTTGTGCAGTTTCTGTGTCAAATTTCAATTTCTGTACTCAACCCATTTTCGTCTCTGTATTGCACGGCTAAGCCGTGAACTTCTACGGTTTGATTTCCAGAGACTTTAATTTTCCGTTTTGTGCTACGGCTAGGCTACGGCTAAGCCGTAACTTGTTCTACGGCTGAGCCGTAAGCTAGCCGTGACCTAAACCGTACCCCAGCCGTGAATTAAATCTCTGATCAGTCGAAACTTTTCCAACACAGAACTCCTACGGTGTGGCTACGGCTAAGCCGTGGAATGCTACGGCCAAGCCGTGTATTGGCCTACGGCTAAGCCGTATACTGACTGTAGCTCAGCCGAAAAAGATACCAGATCAGAGGTGAAAGGATGATCAGTTTAGCTGTGTTTTGAATGGAACCAAGGTGAAGCCGTAGTGCATATTACGACGAGCGCGTAAAATGTCTTCGGCTCCACCCTAGGTCCCTCATGGCTAAACCGTTAGGCATGGCAATTCTGAAACATAACTTAGGATAATGGTAAGACTGGTAGGGCTCAAATACAGGTTAACCACCCATGTAAACCGGCCCAATGGATGCTTTGGATCGCATGAATAGTCTGTTAGGCTGTGACTCATTCATGTGAGTGTTGATTTACTGTTAAGCACCTCCCCATGGGTGTTGGTTTAAGGGACGTCGGTGCACACAAGGATTACGCAACACTTTGATGGCAACGGTGCATTGACTAACTTAAAACTACATCAACATGCACGGTTAGTGACAGTGAACAACTAGCTTAGGACTGGCTTGTAATGAACCTTGACTCCGTATTAATCTGAGATGCATTACATATTGTTTATAGTTTTGCCCTCAGTTCTGTTAATCTTTGTTATGCATTCCGTAGTCCTTTTTGCTTCGTTCTGTATATCCGTTTTATTCTTCGTTCTGCACTAAGCTTTGATCTATGCTATGCTTTGGCTTTATATATCTGCTTTGTTGGTTTTGTCTATCTCTGATTTTGGGTATTCCCTGGTGGCTCTGCCCAGAGGTTAATACGTGAGGATAAGATCCGGTCCTTGTCATCGGTGAGTCCGCAGCGGATAATCTCCCTTCTTTAGCTTTGATTTGATTGGTATTAGTCTGGCTCTACTCAGCCTCAGCCCTAGGATGCCCGACGGGGTTACCTTTGGCTTAGATCTCTGTATCTCTGTATAACTGCAGTGTCGCTTTGTCTTGGGACCCCGGAACCCAGGAACCTGAGACCCACTTGTACCCTGGCCCGGTCAGTGGTGTTCTCCTCTGCTTTGCTTTGCTCTGCTCTCTATTGGAGAGAACATGGTTAACGTAGTAGCCACTTAGTCAGTATTTCTATGTTTTGATTCAAATATCATGCTTTACTTCTACGCACGATTTGCTTAGCATACTAAGATAAAACTCTGTAATTGATCTTCTGTCATTATTTTATTCTCTTTGATACTATGCGTGTTTCTTCCCTGTTACTTATATTTGCTGGATCGTTGTATTCATTTGTGTTGTCTGTGGTGTTGCAGGCACAGACACCTTGCCCAGCTCCCCGGCGGTCGAGGAGGCTGCAGGGCCGAGTATAGAGGCACCCTCCGGTTTGGCAGAGTGGGCCTGATCACCTCTGCCGAGTGCGTGCATGCATACCAGTGGCTTTTATTTTTGAGTTTTGGTTTTTGGGGATGTGTATTTGGACTTTGGACTTTGGACTTGTATTCTGTGTATTTTGTATATATTGATTTTGGTGTGTATTCGGTTTTATATCAGTGTATTTGCCTTTGTCGTTTCCGTTTTGTAATTGCTTTGGCTTCCGCTATCTTCTTTGTTGCTTGCTATGATATCTACAGCTTCCGCGTTCATCTGTTTCGCACGTGTTAGATCCCTTGTGTGTGTGCATCTGGACTGGGTTTGGATGCACGTGCACGGGAGTACGTGTGTCATTTGGTTTGGCTTTTCGCTAACCCCCGATATCTGGGCTCGGGTCGTGACAGTCCTTGAGAAGATTGTTTGTAGATCTTCAAAGTGACTGCCAAAGTCTTCAAAGTATGGAAGGTTCTTGGTTCAAAGGCCCTTTTTCTGCTTATATAGCCTTCAGAGGGAGTTGGGCCAAAAACCATCCATAACTCCTTCACAGATGTCAATGACCATGGCCACGGTCATGGACTACTCTAGTTTTGAGTTTTTTGCATATGTGACCTGTTTTTATTAGTTTGGACCCGAATGATGTCCGATCTTCATGAAACTTGGAGGGATGTTTTCTAACACCATTTTGAGGATTTCATAGAAATTTCATCATGTTTTGTTGACCTTCTAAAGTTGGTCAACTTTTCCTTTGACTTTTTATGAAAATAGGCCCTTGTTTAAGTTATTTGAGGCCTAAATGACCTCGGATTAACTTAAAACTTAGAGAGATTGGTGTCAGGGGCATCTTAAATGTCCATCCAAATTTCATGTGATTTGGATCTGTTGAAGTAGGATTTTGATCAATGACCTACTTGTTGTATATTCTAAGTCAATGTCCTTTTGTATTGTTAGCAGTCGGTTGGTTTTTCGCCCAAATGATGTCCAACTACTTTGAAACCTTAATGATATGATCTTGAACGCATTTTAAGTCTCTGATCCAGATTTCATCAGCTTTGGCCTCTTGAAAGCAGAACTTTGGTTAATGACCCCAAAATTTGGGGGTCATTGACCCTAAGCTAACATGTGTTGATGGAGTCTCCTTAGCTTGAGAATTTGCAGAGTAATTTCTGAACATAACTTGAGCTTTTTCTCCAAATTTCATCAACTTTGGCATCTTGAAAGCTAGACTTTAGTCAGTGACCCCAAGGTTTGGGGTCACTGGCCCAAAGACACGTTTGTTGAACTTAGGTCAAACGACATCTATTTAACTTGAAATTTTACAGAGCAACTCCTAAATATAGTTTGAGCTTTCTCTAAGAGTCTCAATTGATTTGATTTTCATGAGGCGTTACTTTGCACAGTGACCCCAAAGAGCTTTGTTGACGGCCATCTGAACTAAGTTTTGATACAAATGATATCTAAATATTCTGAAACTTTGAAGAATAGTCCTTGAATGTATTAGTTTCAACTAGTTTTAACATGTAGAAATGTCAATTGTCACAGTTAACTCCAAAGAGTTGGTAGACAACCACTGAAGCTTGAGTTTGAGCCAAAATGAAGTTCAAATGTTTTGAAATTTTGAAGCTTCATTTCTGAGCATATGTTGGAGTTGCCATGTGATTTTCAGCCACTTTGGTAATCCAAAAGCCTGAGTGTGTTCCTTGACCCCCTAAGTTTTGTGTCAATGAACCTTGAATTTGATAGTTGTTGAGTTACATGACCAAATGAAGTCCACTAACTCTAAAATTTGAATTGCTAAACACTGAACTCATCTGAAGTCTTCTAAGTAATTTCCATAAGCTCTTGACATCTAGCTACAATGCTTGACCTTGTCTCCCACAATCTTAGGGTCGATGTGCCCTTGATTTGGAATTTTCTTGTGACGTCTTTACTGTAACAATTGTAATGTTTATGATTTTTTATGGGTCAACATTCCCATATTAGAAAATGAAATCTTCATGAAGATTCAAGTAAATACAAGAGGCAACTTTCGACGACAAAGGCAAGGAGCAAGATACTTTCTTTTTCCTACATTTTCTTTGTAAATTGTTATTAAGTCATATGTCCATGTAATCAAAGATTTTCAATCAAGTATGTAATTAATGGTTGATGAATTTTCATGATTGGGAGTATGATGTACCCACACAAATTAAATGTGAAACCTTCCATTAAATGGAGGGAAGTTTCTTTCGAATGAATTTTAGTGCATTTCTTTTATTTATGTACTAATTTATTATGTACACTCATATTTGATTCTTAATTGGTAGTGGAGAATCAACAAAATTCTGGACTGACCTATGGTTAGAGAGAGGTAGGTTTTAAGATATTTATGGTGACCAAGTAATTTATAATATGGGAGTGGAAAGGATTTAGCAGTCAAGCATTTCAAAGCAAATCATTAATGGAATTTTCTAGTTCCAACTTGTAATGCTCTTATTGATATATTTCTTGATACCCCATTAAAAGGACAACTAAATCCAAATTTTGAGGATAAGGCAGGGTGGGCACTAGAGGAGAATGAGAAATTTACCTTAAAGTCAACTTATTATTTAGTGATTGTTCTCAAAATCTGAATTTGAAATGGTCTTCTTTAATTTGGTTTCAAGGATGTATTAAAAAGCATTATATTTGTGCCTACATGCTTGTTAGCGGGAGACTGAAAACTAAGGAATTCTTGATTAAAAGAAATGTCAAATATGATTCTTCTTGTGTGTTTTGTGAGTGCATGTGGGAATTAGATTCTCATTTAATGCTGCAATGTTCATATTCTCAAGAGATTTGGGCTAAGCTATTGGAAAAGTTAAACTTGATTCGTATTCCTTGTTATTTTCCACAATTAAAAGTGGATTCAATAATACTCAAGATAGACCAGTAACACAAAATAGCTCAAGTTTTGGACAAGGTACGTTTTAGTGCTTTTACATGGTATATATGGCAAGAAAAAAAATAGAAAAATCTTCATAAATTAGTAGAAACCAAACTATATTGTGGTGAAAGGAATTACGCAAGTTATTCAAAGTACAATTAGAAAAAGTCCAAAAGCAATCCTCTAGCAGTTCAGTAAATTAAAAGTCAAATAAAGAACTCATGCATACCTCAAACATAGCAAAACAAAGTACAAACAGCTCAAAGACAAAGCCTAAGAAGACACCCACTGAAATAACATGTGCAGGAAATTGCATTCATCTTAAGGCAGCTTCAAAAAACTCCCACCGTACACTATCATGTGCCTTAGCAAGATCCAATTTGATGCACATGCGTGATTTATGAGCATTTAAATGAAAATGCAGCAATCCTGAGCCAGAAGAATGTTATCTGCAATACTCCTTCCAAGGATAAAGGCAGATTGAATTGGACCCACTAATCTGCCAATAATAGGCTTGAGCCTATTCACTAATACACCACTGATAATTTTATACGACTCATTAGCGAGGGAAATAGGCTGGAATTTATCAGGTGAATTTTCATTCTCACCCTTTGGAACCAAGACTAAGAAAGTAGCCTTCAACTGGGATAATAATGAACCTGAACGAAAGAAGTCCTGGATAGCCTTATATACAATAGCCCCAATAATAGGCCAACACACTTTAAAGAGAGGTGTGCATTGAATCAATGTGGCCGCCCTGGTGCTCTGTGGGGACTAGCCTAACGAACCAATTCTCCAATCTCTTCAACAGAGACAAGTTCAAGTAACGATTCCGCTTCATCAACCGAAACCTTACTACTATACGGTTCCTGAGATAGGTCACTATTAATAGGATCAAGATTTGGACTCAAGATATTATGGAAGTGAGAAATAAATACTTGAGAATTGGCATTAGAATCAGACAAAGTGGTAACTTGAGCATCAGTGATCTGGTATATAAAAGCTTGAGAATGATGCTTCTTCATCGGTCCATAAAAGTACATTGAATTAGCATCTCGCAAGTTTACATGGGTGTCCCTAGATCTCTGCTTGAACATACTCTCTTCATCCAACAGGAGCAGCTCCAAATGCATCCATGCTAACTTCTCCTCATAATGAATAATTGAATCATTCGGATTTTCAAGGAATTGATTTTGCATACTTTCCAGTTTACGCCTTGTTGCCAAAATAGAATTGGGGATTGAATCTTGACTTCTTTTTAGCCGGTCAGTGAGAGTTGTGCTTTTTTTTTTATTACATTTCTGAATTTAGAAACAACACTGAGCATGGGAGAGCCACTGACTTTAACATGTGCTTTTTTTTTTATTACATTTCTGAATTTAGAAACAACACTGAGCATGGGAGAGCCACTGACTTTAACACTCCCAAGCCTGATTCACAATGTGGAAAAAATCCTCAGACTTTGCCCAAAAATTAAAATATCTAAAAGTGGCGCCCTTGGTTTACATCCAACTGCATTCTTCAACATAATTGGAGGGTGATCTGACATGCCTGGAAGTGGTACTTCACCATGGAAACATGGAGCAGATAAGAATGCTTCTTTAACCAGCACCTGATCCAATCAACATTCAGTTCAATTACTCCCCCGACCAGAATTGGACTAAGTAAAAGTAGGCCCCGAGATATGAAGATCCATTAACCCTGTCTCATGAATACATTCATTAAACTCAAGCATACTATTAGAAGAAGGAGCAGCTCCTCATCTCCTTTTTTTTTTTTCTTTTTCTCAAATTTCCTAGTTGTGTTGAAGTGACCAACAACAATCCATGGCATAGTAATTGAAGTGGAAGAATTTATCAACCATTTCCAAAGAGGACGTCTGTGAGTAATAATAGCATTAAATCCATAACACACAATCTGAAAAAAAAAAAAAAAAACCCTTTACTCTGAAACACTACCTTGCGGGGAACACACTGCTCACATTCCATCAGAACTATGTTCTCCATCAGCCCAGGGTTCCAAAATAACCAAATTCCTAGAGAAGGATGTTCATCAAAGAAGCACGGTCCATCCACCCCGTAGGAAGCTAACAATTCCTAATATATGTCGTAGAATCAATTCTAACCCGAGTTTCCAATAAACCCACAAAAGACAGTCAAGATGTGTTTATTTCAAAATGTTTCTGATGGATTTCATATGCTATTGAAATTTTGATGCGGATGCCAACTGGGCTATCATTGACGTTCGAAATTCTCCATTTGATTTATGGCGTTTCAAAGATCCGGCTTTATAAATTGTCACTTTTGACCTGCAAAATCATCTAAAATTCCTGCTTCCAAAACAACATTCAGAGAATTTCAATATCTACCAAGGAGAATTTCTAGGTATCCCACTAACAAAGAGGCATTTTGGCTTGTGTCTGAACTCTCAAGGCATATAGTGGGCTCTAATTGGACCCCGCCTTTGAATTCTTAAATCCTTGTCCCATAGCTATATATTTAGCCCACAAGGGCCCATTTATATCTTCTGAAATGGGCCAAGTCCATCATCCTAATCTGCAGTCATAAGAGCCGGATCCGGTCCCCGAAATTGTTAAACAAGCTTTCCCTTGCTTAAGTTGTGGGTCCCACCTGAATGTCATTGGGCCCACTAGGAGATGCAGTGGCATTTAGGAAATTTCAAGGGCAAAGAGCACTAGTTTCAAAACCTTCTCCTTCTGATAAGTAGAACCCTAACCTCCCCTGTTGGCGCCAAAAAACAAAAAAGGGTGACTTCTCCTTTCTCCAGTTGAATCCATGGAGGGCTTCGATTTTCGTCCACCCCAGTTTTCAGAGGTCTGTTTTTAGCGCTCCCCACTAGCCAGCACCATAGAAATAGATCTCTGTTCTGTTTCAAATCGTGGTCTCTGACTTATTTTACTTTGATTTTGTGACAAGAAAGAAGTTGGATTCTGTAATGTTGTCATCTTTATTAATCATCTCTCAGATTCTTTACTTGAATAGTCATTGAGAGAAGCAGAATGACACTGTAGCTATCGTTGTTAGTGGTTTAAGTTCTGAAATGGGTTTTTGGTTTTTAAATGTTCTGCAATGATTTAGTTGGGCAACTTGCAGTTTCTTCAGGACTTTATCAGTTTCACTTCGTTCTATTTGTATTTTTGGTGTGGTGAACTGCGCAATGGACAATGACTAGGTTAGTAATTAACAGTCAATACGTCGGGAATCATGAAAGTGCTGGGTCTCTGCTGTCCATGGCTGATGGCCATCGTCCTCTGTGGAGGGGACCATCCATATGTTGCGCTCCATTATTAATGGCCTGCTGAACAAGCGTTGCTGATTTCGGTTATGGATGGTTGAGGTCCTGTGAAATAAAATTTGCGGTTACTTCTGCGAGCTGCCTTCCCTTTTCCTTTTTCTCCTGTGCGGAATTCAGTTGATATATTCTCGATCAAAGTCAGGAAATTAATTTAGATCATCATCATCATCATCATCATCATCAATAAGCGCTCACTGATCCAAATTGGGTATCTGTGGTGTTGGCATCATACTTCATTTTCTCTAGCTTGATGTTATCCATTTTGGGTGCCGAAAAAATATTCTCCTGTATTTCGAGGTTTTATTTACCGGTAGAATGCAATGAATGGCAACGATACAGACAATGTATAAGGAGTTCAGTATTACTATGTTCTAGAACTCATGAGTGTCAACCAT
Source organism: Sextonia rubra (assembly GCA_037013555.1). NCBI lineage: Eukaryota > Viridiplantae > Streptophyta > Magnoliopsida > Laurales > Lauraceae > Sextonia > Sextonia rubra. The sequence goes on from JASUAD010000001.1 coordinate 77,789,627, forward strand.
GCTGGTTTGGCAGCCTTTTTGATGTAGTCATCTGGTTGTCCCATGCTTTTGTTTGTGGCCATCATCTGGTTTGACGACCATGTGATTTGCTCATCCAATGAACTAACAGTGTTTCCTTCAGTATGGAGGTTTTATGAGTATCAACTGACCGATGTTAAAATCTTTGAAAGTGCTGCTAATTCTACAGGCATGGACCATTGTACATGATGGATTTAGTTGAAATCCTAGTGTAGTTTCTAGTGTCTTTTGACTTTGCATAGGGGTTGTAAGAGAAAAGGGGCTAGATGCATTGCAATTGATTGCACAGCCACACAACTCATGATGAAGAGAAGCACCATAATTAGGCATGTAGGTCCCACAGTCTATGTGAACCAGTCATGAGGATCAAGAGCCACTTTTCTTGCAAAGCTAAGGCAAGCATTGTGCTTTTCTTGGCTATTGGAGTAATCTGTTTCTTCCAATCCTGTCACTATTTATAAACGTTAAGGCATTGGAATTTGAAATTTAGATATATGAATATCTGCTAATTGCAGGATATAGCTTGGCTCCCAGCATGGCTTCAGCCGCATCATGTACTGTTTTCTAGTGAGCAAGTTAAAGATGCGCCATGTGAGGTATGCAAGTTTTAATCCCATGCCACTTGCCATCTCCTTGACAGTGCAAATTTTTGTAAAGTGAAACATATTTGTGTCATTTCTGTTGATTCTGAAAAGAGAGGATAAAAAGGTTGAGAGCAGATTGAAAACTGCGAAATGGCTAATGACGAAATTGGCTGAAAGACTTGATGTTAAAACTTAAAAGTGCTGATCGAAGATGAGATCCTTGGAGACTTGAATTGCCGCTTTTCCTTGAATGGTGGAGAGCGAGCACTCTGCAAGGAGCATGTTGGGACCTCATCTTGAAGCATAGGATAGAGACTAGAGAGGAAGAAAGGAATAGTTTACTCGTCTTAAACTCTCTTCTTTCTTTTTCAATGACGTGGGTATCCTTGAGCCTTGAGGTCTTTCACCCAATTGGACTAATCCACTGGTGGTGCCCCCCTAAACCCACACAAACACACACTAGGAAAATATGGGGCAGATTTTGAGCACAAGACATGGGGAGCAAACCCATGCCTTATGCCACTTCACCAACTCTCAAGGACAGTTTACTTGTCTTTTACTTACACCTGAATGAGGAGGTGCATGATGCTGAAGAGATAATGTATGATGCATGGGAGGAGTGTGCTTGAAAATGAGAATGGGGTAGGCCTCAAAATTTCATATTAAAGGCCATTGAGGCTAGAGCGGTTCTCAATTTTTATGCGTAACTTCTCACCCAATATAGGTTGTGAGAAGTCATCATATTAATGGTATCTTAACTTTAAATTAGTAATTTAATAATAACTGCATTCAATAATATCAAGTGGCTTAGCTTTAGGAAGAAGTTCCACGAGACAAGATTGATCAATCAGTCATAACACCTCCATTAGGTATGGCTTCCAGCCCACACAATGCATGCATGCAATGGTGACTGATTACAACTTCCTTTTTCCTTAAAACATTTTCATATCTGTGGTATTGAGTCTATTAACTGTCCTCCCATTGCCTTGATTAACTCCACATATACAGATTGTAGGCTATTATATATAATCTTCTCTGTTTTTGGATGGTCTGGTAAGCTATGTTTATCATTTGATATACTCCTTGTTACAATTGTCAGAATGCAACTTCTCTTCAAGAAAATGTTAGAGATGTGCCTGCTGAGCACTTGGTTTCAAAGGGGGATCCTAGATGTAGCAGTTTCCATTTATTTTTATCAGGTGACAGCCACTCAACAGTTGGAAACACTCCGTCTTCAGGGAATGTATGTGCTTATTGCCTTTCTTGCCTACACCCTTTTATGTTTCCTATGAAATTTGTTTTCTTTGTGATACAGATGAATCATATGATAATTGATGTGAGATTTTCCTCTGGCCTGAAGTTTGTACTTGTTGAAACATCATTCTTCATTCTCCTGTCAGTTTTTCTGTTCAGCACCTTACCATGGTCCCTGGATGATTGTTGTTGAGAATTGAGATTCATTTTGTATAATGCAGTCTTTTTTTATTGAACTTTGTGTAGAGGTATTTTGTTAATTTCTGGAATATGTTGGGGGGTGTCTCTTTAATTACTGAAAATCTTATAATCATATTAATAACATGAGATTAGATGTGCAAAGTACGCGTATCAATAATTCTTTCCTCAAACACTTAGGGCATGTTTGAAAACAATCCGCATAGTGGATTCCTTGGTAGTTTTCCTTGCAATAGAGGAAAATCCACGTTTGGTTGCAAAGACAACCTGTTTATGGGGATTCTTTGATATACCCTTAACATCTATGCAATGGCAGAAAATGTGCATTAGACCTCCCCCCATTGCATTCTAGGATTCTGAGCAAACACAAAAAAGCGGGTAAACAACGAAAAGTTGGTTAACTTAGGGGTTATTGGTTTTCACTTTGCGAATCTCTTATGCGTCTTAAACTCACAATCTGAACCGTTAATGATGTTAAGAAGGTAAATAGTGAAATATCAGTTGTGGACTCCTCATGTAATTTGAGATATTTTTTGAAGCAGCGCAGGGAAGAAGAATAGCCAACGGTCTAATCTCCAAGCCAAAAAGCTTAAAGATAGAATGTCTAAGTGCCTCACCGAAGACAAACAATAACTCTTTCAACTGAAAACCAAACTCAAATTCTTATTCAATATCAATGTTTGTATCCCATGAAGGGATTACATCTTTATTTATAGCTAAGATACTTTCTAATTATGGAAACAACTAATTCAAATCAAATAAGAAGTCCTAAACCAAACATAATTGGACTTTCCAAATATTAAAGAATCCTAGATAATTAAGAAAGTAATTAAAGCAAAATCAACTACTAATAGGGTCTACTCTAATCTACTGGACCTTATTAGTCTTGGGTCCAATGGGCTGGCCAATCATGAATCTGGCTTGCATTAGTTCCCCCCTGTTTGGAGGAGAACTCATTATCGAGTTCGGTAAATGTCCACCTGGGTCAAAAATCATTCAAATGAACTTCTGTATCGTTGGTGGATCATCATAGTGAAGACATGTTGTGAAAGCAAGATCGAATCTTCTATTCTATTCAGAAGTAGGTTGGAGGCGTTGCATCTTTTGAGGACTGCTTGCATCTTGACGGTTTGATCTGACCATTATATGCTTTAATTGTAGACTTTGTAACAGGATTGCATAATTGTTGATTGGCATTAGTTGATCTTTGAAAATGACATCAAGGTGGTGTACTTCAATCAATGTGGACACATCTTCTTGTGAAACCACTGGGGCAATTGATTTGTAGCCCGATGTGGCTATCAAATATATTGGATGATTAATGTCCACATGTACGTCATCTTGAAGTAATTCTTGCTTCTCACTTGAAATTGTTATGAGATCAGTTTTTATTTGAACGGGCTTCTCAACATCACCATTGGAATTTGTTTCTTCTTTGTGTTCATCTTTTGACTCTTCGATTGAGGATGATAAGGTAGATAAAGAGGTTGCTAGTTATAATAGAACAAGGTCAACATATCGTCCTTTCCAATAGAAGGAATAGATATTCTTCTTTTTATCATATTGCACTTTCCGATCAAGAAGCTATGGTTGTCCCAAAAGAATATAAGTGATATTCATGGGAGTTACATCACACCAAATTTTATCTTCATATACACCAATCTTGAAAGATACTAGACATCTGTGAATTACAGTAATGACAGAAGCATTAGACCATGCAACTTTGTAAGGCTTTGGGAGTATTTCTATAGGCCAATTGAGTTTGTCAGTAACATCTTGTGTCACAAAATTGATAGTACTGTCATGATCAATAACCGGATTGGCTAACCTATTTTTACACCTTACGCTCGTCCGGAATATCATAGCCCGTTTCCACTCTTTGTCTTGCCTTTCATTGGTGGTGAGAAGTCTGTGAATGATAAGGGTCGAAGTATCTTTTCCTGCAAAATTTGTTTCCATCAGATGATCTCTCATTTGTCGCGGAGAATGTTCTTTCTTAGTCTTAACCTAGGAAGCATGGACACCTCTCCAGGGCCGGCGTGTCCGTGTCCGACACGTCTAGGACACGGACACACTTTGGACACGCTCGGACACGTCCGGGACACGCAAAAAGTATCCTGTTTTTTAAATTTTATTTTTTTAAATTACGGACACGGCTCAGACACGGCGGGACACGGCCTGACACGGCTCGGACACGGACCGACACGGCTTGGACACGGCGGCCCAAAAGAACCCCACGCCTTTTGCATTAAAATTAGAAAAAAAATGAAAATGGGGCTAAATGAAATTTTAAAGTCATTTAACCCATTCCTTTTAGCATTAGAATTAAAAAGCAAGAAATGAAGAGGAGTTAAATGAAATTTCAAAGTAATATAACCCCAAGCCTTCGATCGAAACGTATTCTGCCTCTGAAGTTTTCCCCCAAATTTCTTTCTTCTGAAACCCTTTCTCCCTCTCGGCGAAACCCTCGCAGCGAAAATCCATCTCGGCCCAGCGGCGAGATCGCAGATCCCTTCGAAGCTCCATCCGGTCTGCGAAACCCAGGAACCATCTGCAAAATGCCATCACCGTCCGAGGCTGTCGACGAGCAGAGGGAAGAGATCGTGGCTGTCGACGAGTAAAGGAAATAGATCGTGGCTGTCGGCGGTGGATCTAAGCAGAGAAGGAGAAAAAGAAGAAGAAGAAGCAGCGGCAGAAGAGGAAGACCCACTATCTGCAGAGAAACATGAACCGTTTGCAGAGAAAAACCCAACGTCTGCGGGAAGGAGAAGAAGAAGGATAAGGAGAAGAAGAAGAAGAAGAAGAGAGGGAAAGAAAAAAAAAAGCACCTATTGTTCTCTTGCTTTCTCTCGCTGTAGCTCACTGCAGAGAAAACCCACCGTCTCCAGGTATTGATTTTTGTAGATGATAAAATTGATTTTTACTTTATTTCTTCAATGCAGCGTTGTGTGTGTGTGTGTGTTTTTTTTTTTTTTGATATATCTCTTGCTCGGTACTACTGCTGTTGATTTTTTTATATCTCCTGCTCAGTAGCTCAGTATTCGTGCCTTTGATTTTTTTTAACTCCTCCTCGGTACTCCTATCTATGAAATAATTTCCGTTCATTTTTTATTTTGCTACTGCCATCATTTTTTTATTTTGCTGCTGCCATCACTTTTTATTTTGCTGCTGTGCAATATCAGTTTATTTTGATTTTTTATCATTCTTGTTTGCTGTGCAATACCATATTATTTTGCTGTGCAATATTATTCTTGTTTGCTGTGCAATATCATTTTATTTTGCTGCCATCATTTTTTTTATGAAAGGTGTTGAAAGGCTTGCCTGCCTTTACCTTTGCATTGCCTGCCTTTGCTTGTATGTGGCTTTTTTCTTCTTGCTGTGCACTGTTCTTTTTTTTTTTTGGTTAATGTTGGAAGCTTTCTTCCGGCCTTTTGCTTGCCTTTTTTTTTTTTTTTTTGCTGTTGTCTGTTGTTAATTGATGCTATGGGACATGTCCTATTAATTTGTTAATGCTGCTGCCTAGTGCTAATTTGCTGTTACATTATATAGATTTGGAATTTGGCAATATGAGTTCCATTGGTGGCTCTGGCTCACCCCCCCCCCCCCCTCAATGAAGAAGATATAAACAAGCCTCTGTGGAGATATGTAATCAAGTTTGATAAACTTAGTGATGGAGGGGGAAATATTACTTGGCAATGCAATTTTTGCAATCAAATAAAAAAGAGTTTATACACAAGGGTTAAGGCTCATTTGTTAAAATTGCCAGGTTGTGGGATTGTTGCATGCTCAAAAGTTACAACAAAAGATATTTCCGAAATGCAAAAATTAGAAGAAGAAGTAAAATTGAGGAGGACGGCCAATGCACCAAAAAAAGTACCTTTACCTGTGCCTAGTTTTACATCTAGTTCTGATTCTATGACTATGATGAGTATGATGCAAGGAGGGTTTGACCCAAAGAAAAGAAAGATAAGTGGTGGGAGTGGAAGTGGAAGTGCAAGTCCCATTGAGAAGGCATTTAATTTAGCAGCTCGTGGTCAATTACATGCTGAGATTGCTAGGATGTTTTATTTAGCGGGTTTACCATTTCACTTAGCAAGAAACCCATATTTTGTAAATGCCTTCACTTTTTCCGCCAACAATCCACTTGTCGGTTATGTGCCTCCGGGGTACAATTTGTTGAGGACCAGTTTGCTCCAAAGAGAGAAGGCAAATATTGAAAGATTGTTGCAACCTATCAAAAGCACGTGGAAGGAAAAAGGGTGTAAGTGTTGTGAGTGGTGGGTGGAGTGACTCACAAAGGAGGCCATTGATCAATTTCATGGCTGTGTCGGAAGGTGGGCCTATGTTTCTTAAAGCTGTTGATTGTTCAGGTGAACCAAAAGACAAGTATTTCATTGCTAATTTGATGAAGGAGGTCATTAAGGATGTTGGGCATGAGAATGTGGTTCAAATAATTACTGACAATGCTCCAAACTGTAAGGGTGCGGGACATATGATTGAAACAGAATTTCTTAACATTATTTGGACAACATGTGTGGTCCACACCCTCAATCTTGCATTGAAGAACATTTGTGTAGCAAAAAATGTTGAAAACAATCAATTGACATATCATGAATGTAGTTGGATATTGGAGATTGTTGGTGATGTTATGCACATAAAGCATTTTATCATGAATCACTCTATGAGGTTGGCCATGTTCAATGAGTTTGTTCCTTTGAAATTGCTTTTTGTGGCTGACACACGCTTTGCTTCAGCGATTGTCATGCTTAAGAGATTCAAACTTATAAAGCGTGGTCTCCAAAGTATGGTTATAAGTGACAAATGGTCTCATTATTGAGAAGATGATACGGGGACAGCAAAATTTGTAAAGGACAGGTTGTTAGATGACATCTGGTGGGATAAAGTTGATTACATTCTTTCCTTCACAACACCCATTTATGATGTGCTTAGACTTTGTGATACGGATAAGCCTTTTCTTCACTTGGTGTATGACATGTGGGATACAATGATTGAAAAAGTGAAGACCACAATATATAAGCATGAAAGGAAGCGGCCTGATGAGTCATCCTTATTTTATGATGTGGTACACCAAATACTTGTTGATCGTTGGAACAAGAACAATACCCCGCTCCATTGCTTGGCACATTCTCTGAATCCTAGGTGAATTCTAGTCCTCAGCTTTTCACTTTTCAGCTTCCTCTTAGATAAGTTATAAGTATTTCTTAACATATTACACCTTTTCATCATATAGTCATTTTGAAATCCTTCTTTCTTTTATTGAAGGTATTATAGCGACGAATGGCTTCAAGAGGACCCGAGTCGAGTTCCTCCACATCAAGATGTGGAGGTTTCTAGAGAGAGAAAGAAATGTCTTGTCAAATACTTCCCCACTTCCCAGGAGCGCACAATGGTTAATATGGAGTTTGCCAATTTCTCACTTAGGACGGGGGAATTTGGGGAGTATGATTCTTTACATGATCGATATCATATGGACCCAACAAGTTGGTGGGCCATCCATGGAGCATGTGCACCTATGCTTCAACGCTTGGCTTTTAAGCTACTTATGCAGCATTCTTCTTCACCATGTTGCGAGAGGAATTGGAGTACATACTCCTTTGTGCACTCCGTGAGAAGGAACAAGATGACGCCAAAACTTGCTGAAGACTTGGTTTTTATTCATAGCAATTTACGTCTTCTGTCAAGAAGAACCCCACAATATATGCAAGGGGAGACTAAGATGTGGGATATTGCTGGGGATTCATTTGATTCCTTAGAAGATGTTGGGGTACTTGAGGTTGCTAATCTTTCACTTGATGAGCGAGAGTTGGAGACCGTGGTCTTTACAGATGATGTTAATTGTGATGAAGTTGTTGGTGATGATGAGGCAGTTGAAGTTGCATCAAATGACTGAAATTAGCATTGAATTAGCTTCTTTTTTGTTTTTTGTTTTGTTTTGTTTTTTTTTTTTTTTCTTTTTTTGGTTTGGAGGAAAAAGGGATAATCTTCCCTTTTCTTTGTAAGGATTTTATGGTAATATGGATATTTTATGTTTAACAATTATGAATTATGTTTTAGTGTTGTATTCAATGTATTGAATGTTGATTTTTTTATTGATTATATATATTAATAAATATATATTATTAATTTATTAACGTGTCCCCGACGTGTCCGTGTCCTACTTTTTTGAGAAATGCCGTGTCGGCGTGTCCGTATCGTGTTGTTTCCGTGTCCCGTGTCCATGTCCGTGCTTCTTAGGTCTTAACTTGTTGCAAGGGGGACCGTTGAAGCATGAGCTCAACATGAATTGCTTTCTTGTATACTTCATGAACATTGTTGCAAGGTTTTATCTTCTCAAGAATGTCTGGCTTCAAACATTTGATAAAGTGAGTCAAATCATGCAGCTCATTTTGTTCTAAGTTACAAACTTGGTGCAGTCTTGAAAATTGAATTAAATATTCATAAACTGTCAAATCTGCCTGTCTGCGATTGAGGGACTGTTCAAAGTAGACCTTATTTTCATAATACCAATCTCCATATTTATATTCATACACCATTCTTTGAAATGCATCGGATGGTCCAAAGATTTGCATATTGACGTTGATTTAAGACACAAAATTTTCAAAAAGGGACTGACATGATAACTTGATCTTGATGAAAAAATATACAAGTGAAGACCTTGTGGCTGATCCACTTGCAGTTTTGCTTTTTTGCCTTTTTTTTATAGAGGAAATAACTAGGTTGGGCCTTAACCTGCATTTAAGCCCAGTTGTTGGGCTTGCCTTGTGGGACATGTTGGGATCTGTCCTGATTAGAGGAGAGGTGAAGGAAAGAAAAGAAGGGTTTTGAAACCCTTTCTATCTTTTTGTTGCCGGGTTGTGACGATGAGGGGCGTGGAGGGGCGGTTGCTGAGCGTGCGATGGAGATAGCAGTGCTCGACAAATGGGGTTGGCCTTGTGGTACGGTTGGAAGTGATCCGCGATGGAGATGGTGGTGTAGCTGCGGTGGTGACCCCAACATAGAAGTTGAGGTGGTGTCGACGAAGATGGTGGTAACGACAAAGATGGAGCTCGAAGGTGCAGGTACTATGCGATCTTCGAACTCCTCTCGGCTGCCCTTTTCTTTCTTTTTTTTTATATATATTCTGGTAATGGAGATTAAAAGGCGAAAGGGAGTTGGATCTGGATTCGGTTCGGGGTGGAGGTAGGGTTTTCGATCTGGGTTGTGGTGTGTGTGGGTATTGTGGTGATGGTTTCTGTCGATGGGTTTTGGATGAAGATGGGTTTGTGGGGCCTGTGTTGTTCAGCAGTGAGGGGTTGGGACAATGACAAAGGGTTGGATGGGTAAGGGGACCTACGATTGTAGTGCATTTGGTATTTGGGTTTAGAGTGAAGGTTTATATGAGGTAACTGAAGGTTTGGATGGGAAGATGGGATTTCAATTGGTCTGGGGTTTTGGAAATTGGGATTTAGGAAGGGTTCGGTTGCTGCACTGGGGTCTGGTGGTTGCGGGGGTATGCGGCAGTGATGGAAAGGGTAGGGTTGAAGATGACGGAATGGTGAATCGAGATGGGTTATCTTGGATCGGTGATCGAAGCGGCGATTTGAAATTGGATCTTCGTTTTGATACCAATTGAAGCAATGCAGGGAAGAAGAATAGCGAATGGGCTACTCTCCAAGTCAAAATGCTTAAGGATAGAATGTCTAGTGCCTCACTAAAGACAAATGATAACTCTCTCAACTGAGAACCAAATTCAAATTCTTATTCAATATCAATGTCTCTATCCCATGAAGGGATTACATCTTTATTTATAACTAATATACTTTCTAATTAAGGAAACAACTAATTTAAATCAAATAAGAAGTCCTAAACCAAACATAACTGGACTTTCCAAATATCAAAGAATCCTAGATAATTAAGAAAATAATTAAAGCAAAAGCAACTACTAATGGGATCTACTCTAATCTACTGGGTCTTATTGGTCTTGGGTCCAATGGGCTAGCCAATCATGGATCTGACCTGCATCATTTTCAAAAAATTGTAAACCATTGATCATGAGATCTGAAAATTTGTGGGCCCTTTTTGTGAAAATTGAACCATTCAATATCTTCATAAAGCCTAAAATAGTTATGGGGTCAAATTTGGAGCCCTAATTCGTCATGGATAAAGAGAAAATAGCAAAACAATTCTAACTGTTCATCATTCACTGGGTAAGAACCACTGATTTGCCATTGAACTTTGCACATGAACAGTGGTTTGGTGGTAATATTATGGTATCCATTTTTGTTTTCGAAACCTACTTAATGCGTCCCAAAATCAAAATCCGAGCTGCTATCATGTTTATAAGGTCAAAAATGGTTGATCGGTCAATTTTTAGTTGTTGATTCATTATAGATTTGGAGATATTTATAAAAGAAGTCCACATCAAAAAAATTTATTTTAAATTTTTGTGGGGCCCACAATGAGCATCCAAGTCATCAATCAATTGTAGATTGGCAACAACAGCAAGTGGTGCTAATTTTAGTACTTGATTCATCAGGGATTGTGATAAAAATCACAAATAACTTGTGATCATTGGATCTAACATATGTAAATCCATAGCTTTTTCGTGTTTACCAAACATGCTGTGAGGTGGGTCTTCATCGCAAGGAAATCCTAGTGACGATAGTACAGTATAGGAAGGATGTCCCTAGAAAGGATGTTTTCCAAATGTGACCTTAGAGTTTCTTCTGTTTCTCTACTTTCTCATTATTCTTCTTCTTCTCTCTTCTTCTTCACTTTATCTCTTTCATTTTTCTTTTCACCCATCAATCAGCCCTGTCTTGTTGTAATCTCTGAGATTTGAAGATCATTGCAGTCTGTAGTTGGACCTTTGCTTCATGTGTTTCCAGGTTGCAACACTAATTTCTTTCCCAACTTTCTATTTGGAATCTGGAAGTCGAATGCTTCAGACCTCTCGTGTTCGTAGGTTATTTTGGAAACAGCTGAATTTAGATCGCAATTCTCTTTGAAAGATAGCATTGTCCTATAGCAGATGTGTTTTCTACATGGTATATCCACTGGGGCACATCAAGTTCTTACTCTGACTGGTTTCACGGCCTAAGACACTACACACATCTTGGGCCAAGAGTCACATAATTCCTCACTTCGATGACACCAGAGTAGATAACACCGGAGCTTAAGGTTTAGTTTAAATTTTTGGCTTGAAGTAGTTACTTTCAAATTAATATTTTTATTCTACTGTCTATATCCATGTGTACCCAATGTTGTAGAATTTCCTTGAATGTTTGCAGTCCATCTATTCCAGTTTTTTGAAATATTACTTAAAGAACTTCAGCTTTCCTCGCATTTGTCTGCTAGTTTCAATATGTCATATTCATTGTATTAATTTATGTGAAGTGGAAACTAGACATCCAAAAGCAGAAAGTCTGCTGAAACAATTTTTACTTCATTTACAGTTTGAATGTTACCTATGCCATTTATTCAGATAACTTCTCACCTTGACTCAAAGTTGCCCAGATTCAGAATTTGGCTGAGCTGATTTGACAAGGGATTAGGATGATTTTATTTGTTGTTTGGTTTTGGAAACTCAATTTCCTACTGAAATGGTAGTCTTCTCACCTTAGAACAAAGGTCATGTGTTCATACGTTCTTCCCCCATATTATGGTATTGAAGATCATTTTAGTCGTAACAATAAAAACTGAAGTGAGCAATTTAAATATAATTATTTAAGTCCATGATACTAATTACCATTTTATGAAATTTCTTTTTATTATTATCTGTGTAATGCACGTTTTCTTTCAGGTGCTACATTTTGATCTGCATCTTTCCTCAGATGATAGTTTACAACACCCATTGAGTCAACCCCGTGACATTCTTCAGAAGGGAAGGTTAAGGTCAGAGGAAGAACAACCAGTGCAATCCATTCATAAAACTTCAACAGTCCAAAATGATATTGGTTGTCATTATAAATCTGATGATCAAGCTTATGTAGCAGCAATGATGCAACCATCATCCACACCTGAACCATCTCCAATATGCCCATTGCAACATCCTACCATTGGTAACAGGCAAAGAAGAAAGAAGCTTGGAGAAAAAATCGGATCTGTGAGCATCCTAAAGGCTGACATCAATGATGCAGTTGAACTGTCTATTGCAGCATCTGAAGCACTGGCCATTTCTGAGCTGATGAAGAGTGGTTTGCCCGATAATATTTTACCAGCTACAGCTATACTGGAAGTTGCACTTCGAGTGAAACAAGCACGAAAAGAATGTTGCCTAGATGAGTCTGAGAATGGTTCTGCTTACATGGATGACGATGACAATGACAATGAGAACGAGCACCTCTCTGACTTGGATGAAAGTAACATGGCAGAAGCATTTGAGGATGTGGGCTTATCTGTTTCACAAGTTGTTGCCACTCCTGATGATTTATGTGACAGAGGCCAAAGAACTTCTCTTCTGGATTATCATATCCACAGATTGGATGCTGATTCTTCTTATGTTCCCAATACACATTTCTCAGGAAGTCGTGACCTAGTCCAAAATATGGGAGATCAAGATGTTGATTCTGTTGATGTCCGTACCCAAATTGAATCAGGCGATGTATCTTCAATGAAATTAAGTTCCAATGATTCTCTACTGAAATCTCAAAACGTGCAGAGGATGAAACTATATGATGATAAACATTTTTTGGGTTCAGTTACTACCATAGAAAGACATTTAAAAGCCTGTGCACATCAGTCAGCCCATAATGCTGCAAATGATTTAGCTTTGACTCAAGTTTCTTTTAAAGATGGCATGATGGTGAAGGAGGTAAGAATTTAGGGTATTTTTGCATTTTGAAACTAGTATTCATCTTTTCCCTTGAAAGATAAACTTTCTTTCTTCATTTCGTATAAAATTGGATGATTGGGGTGTCATTTGTTGTGGCCCAAATTGTAGGTTGGTCAAATATCAGATCTTGGGGTCCTTCTCGAATGGATCCCAACTCACTATGCATTTTGGTTTGCATCAAAACTGTAAATCATAGGTGGAGTATTGCTTTCCAGTTTTGCAGCCCCTACAATAATGAGCTTTACTCTTCCTTGTTGATTTGAAGCATGGATATAAAAACAATATGCCTATAGATCACTCAATTCAATTTCAGTTTCCTGTTTTGGTGCCAATGCATTTTGGTTATCCAATTGTTCTGGTAAAATACTGAAGGAATATTTATTAACTAGTCCCTGCCTTTCTCCTAAATTAGTTGAAAGTCTAAGTTTTCAAAATGTGGAATTGGCCCCTTTTATTTTTAAACACATTTCTATTTAGTGCATTTGGCCAAATCACCTATGTGCAGTTAAATGAAATTAATTTAATCAGAGGGAAGCCAAATGACAGAAATGCATTGGGTTGGCTTATCCATTTCAAACTCAAACCAAGGTATTTGTGTTTTTTGAGCTTGTAAGGGTGTTTAAGATCAAGGGAAGACAATTTGGTAAAGACCCAGTCTTATTGCTAGCTGAAAAACGCATGAGAGCATTTGATCAAGCACATGGGGTCCTACCCATATGTGATTGTTCGACCTGAAATTGGGATCCAAAACAGCCTCAAATAAGACATTAGATTAAGGAAATTAGTGATTGGTGAGGTGATAATGATGATTGAGTTGGCTAGATATAATTAAGGATTTGGATTCCTAAATACTAACCATAGTTGACTGTTAGAACAGTCAACACTCAACAGTCAATACTGAGAATGATTGATCTTTCCTTTTTGATGTCTAATTAGAGTCTAGTAGCATCTTATTTGTAGGAAATAAATTGTTGGAATGAGTGATTGAAGGGATTGATTGCTTTATGTATGGGCTGTGAAGGTTTTATAAATACCTCAGTTACTGTGCTTACAGGGAGAGTCATGAATGAGTATTATCAATAAAGAGTATTTTCTTCTTTTTTTTTTTTTGTTTTTTTCCCATTCAAGTTTTCTTTCTCTTGCCTTAGTTTCTTTAACATGATGCTTGCTGTTTAGTTTCTTACAGGGAGAGTCATGAATGAGTATTATCAATAAAGAGTATTGTTTTTTTTTTTCATTCGTGTTTTCTTTCTCTTGCCTTAGTTTCTTTAACACGATAGCATCATTACAGTAGACTGGTCTGTCCATTGTTGTTGATATTCACAACACAACTCAGAACAATCGCCACATACTTCTATAAAAACAGGATGTATTTTGCAACAGGAAGCTGACTGCTGTTGGGATTTTTTTCACACTGCTGAAACTCATATCTAGCCACTTATTTGTTGGATACGGGTTGTTTTCAGCAATCCATTTTGCATCACAATTATACAATATGCAAGTTTTGTGACTCGGAGTAGTGAAGATGGGATGATAAAAATTTGTCAACAAGTTAGCATGCATTGTGAGTAATTTTGATAACTAAGAGCAGCTATCAATATCAAACGAAACAGATGGTTCGAGTTGATGGTCAACAAATGTTAGACAAAGTGGGGACAAGGTTGCGGAGCTGTTCTGTTGTCATCAGGTGCCGCTTTGATTGAAGGAACAAGAAGACAACCAAGATTCTAAAATCTGGCTCAATGGGCAACTCAGTTACCCTAGGGCCTAGAGCCCAAAAGCCTAAAAATTATAAAAAAAAAATGGATAATAACTAAAAAATTCATATTATGAATCTAGAACTTAAAAATAACTGGCCTTTTTTTGTTAATTAATAGAAAAGTCTTTTATTTGTTATCTGATCTTGAAATGCTAACAATATCATTAGAGAGATCCATACTAATGTGACAAATGAAAATTATTGGGAAGAGACATGAGGGATTTTTTTTTTAGGTTTCTTATTTGAAATATATTGCTCATTTTATACAAGAAATAAATGATATGCTACCCATAAAAAAGGATGATCTGATTTGAAGTCCTTTTGTCCTGAAAAGGAGCAAATTTAGGCTTTTGTGCTAAGAAGCACGGATACGGACATGGGACACGGATACAACTCGACATAGACATGGCGATATGCAAAATCCTAAAAAAGTAGGATACGGACATGGCTAGAACACGACAAATAATAAATATATATATATTTTTTATATATAATCCAAAAATTGAAGAATAGTTATATTTTTAGCCAAATTAAGCATAATGTCACAATTAATAGAAAAGAAAAACATAACTAATATTGGAAAAGTAAAAAAAGATGAGACTAGCGAAAAAGAAAAAAAAGACTTAGAACAGAGGGTAGTTAAAAAAAATAGAGGTTGTTTCGAAAATTTCATTTTTGGTTTGAAATTGTTCTTGAATTATTTATAAACTTTTAAAACTTCATTTAGTACTCTCTTTTATTTCTTTGTTTTTGATAATATGCTTTGGTCACACTCAATGATAAAAAAAAAAAAAGAAAAAGAAAAAAAAACAGAGTGATTTAAAAATTTAAAATAACCCCGCCATGTCCTACTATGTCCCTGCCTATCCATCCGTGTCCATGCCGTGTCTCCGCCGTGTCCAAATTTAAAAAATTAAAAAAAAATTAGCAGACATGTTTCTTGGCATGTCGGACACGTGTCCGTGTCCAACACCTGTCCGACACGGACACGGGGACCCTAGGCGCGTGTCTATGCTTCCTATCTTTTGTGCTCGTGCTCTAGCAACTCATTTCTATCAATGTGAGGCCCTGTTTTGGTGATCCAGGCATGGGCCCCACCATTGATTGTTGGTATTCCAAAATTCTTTCCAGCTGTCAAAGAAACTTAAAAAAAAAAAGGTGTTTAACAAATAATAAACATCCACAAAATGTATGCAAACATGGAT
Organism: Sextonia rubra; assembly: GCA_037013555.1. NCBI lineage: Eukaryota > Viridiplantae > Streptophyta > Magnoliopsida > Laurales > Lauraceae > Sextonia > Sextonia rubra. The sequence continues at coordinate 77,805,479 of JASUAD010000001.1, forward strand.
TGCTACTATTTGATGATTTGGGGACATTAGTAAGGCCAATCAAAGCAGCAGTCTTTATCACCAAAAAGGCCCCACTTGATCATAATAAGGATTGTGGCAAACTATAGTTTAGTACAATGCAAGTCCTATAATTCTTATGGGAAGGAGATGATTGATGATAATTTGTCTTTCAGGGAGTTGACTTTGATGTAGAAGGTGTCCCATTATTATGTACTGAATCAAATATGGTGTCCTTTCCTTGCATACGGGATTCAAGAAAAGGTGGTAAGATTTTGTTTTTGGTCCCTTGGAGCTTTTATGGCAGTTATAGGCTTTAAATGCTTAATGATATGAATATTCTCTTGCTGTGTTGGTCCATACTGGTGAGGTGCATCTCTCTGCGATCCAGTTCATTCATTTTATGTGCCTTTGGATGGAATGTGCCCAACACTCATAATACCCAACTCTTTGATCAGTGACACCAACCAACATGGTTGAATAAAACAATGATCTGGGAGAGGTCACATGTTGGGCAGTTAGGAGCTTCTAATATAGATAACTTTAGGGGCATTACCCATCACATGTTCCATAAAACCAGTTAGATCATTTTGACCATGGGCCCTAACTGTACTTGAATGCATCAGGAATCTTTAATTTGTTTCTATCAATCTGATAAGTGGATGTCTATATATTTGCTTTTTGATTTCTCTACTAGGTTTGGAAAATGCAGTAAATGATCTGGTAAAAGAAAGATTCAGAAGCCGCTGGTTAGGTGGTTGGACTGCAAAGGTATGCACTTCATTGCCTTTAATCCTCATCTATCAATGTCCCTTTCTTTTCCTGATCAAACCTTGGCCCATTTATGCTGATCACTTGCTGCTGGAAAGATGTGAACAGACTTCTTGTATTGTGGGGCCCATATGGGCCCTTTATGATGACTTTGGCCACTTGATCAGTGGTACCTAAAGAAAAACACAGTATTGGTTTGTGTAATCTCACCAAAATCCTTGGTGATTTTTGTATGCTTGTATTGTCCATTTTATAGTTTCCAATTTACATGATTGGTGGGATTAGCTTCCCAGGAATAGCAATACAATTGCAATTGCAATAGTACACAATCAGTGAGATTAGTTTCCCGGTACAGAAATCTAAATTCCTTTATGATGCCTTTTGACTTTTGATGGAATATATCACATCTCTTGAATTAGTCCCTTGGATTGCTTATTTGACTTTTGTTTTGTATTCTTTATACCCTCCCCCAAACTGGGCCATGGTGGTGGCCAAAGGCCGAATTTGGTGCGAAATATCTCAAATGATTATCGAGATGATGGCTTAGTGAATAGATCAGCAACTTGATTTGCGTAAGAGGTACATCGAGTTATAAGAGATCCAAGGGCCACCTGCTCTTTGACAAAATGATAGTCCACCTCAATATGTTTTGTCCTTGCATGAAAGACTGGACTGATGGTCATGTGAAGTCCCGGCACATGATCACAAAATAAAACTGAGGGTTGAGAGAGGTGAAGACCAATATCTCTCAAAACGTACAAGATCCGTATGAGGTTAGTTGCAGCAGATGCAAGAGCCCGCTATTCCTCTTCAGTGCTAGAACGAGATACTGTTGGTTGCTTCTTAGCACTCCAAGAAATGCAATTTCCACTAATGAACACACAAAATCCAGTTGTAGATCGTCTTGTGATGGGACATCTGGCTCAGTCTACATCACTAAATCCATATAGATCAAGAGTGTTGGTGGATAATAGACAAATGCCTTGTTCAATAGTCCCTTGGACATAACGAAGAATGTGCTTCACTAGCTGAAAATGAAAATTGGTTGGGCTTTGCATGTGTTGGCACACATAGTTGATACTAAATGATAATTCTGTTCTAGTAAAAGTTAAAGTATTGTAGACCTCCAACAATACTTATAAAAAATTGAGGATCATGAAAGAGCTCATCATCAGTTGGTTTCTGTAGCTTGGTGACCATGGGTGTTGAAGTTGGCTTGCGACCTCTCATTTGTGACTGGTCCAAGAGATCAGAGGCATATTTGGCTTGATTGAGAAAAAAACGACCAGAAAATCGTTGCAACTCAACCCCAAGAAAATAATGAAGATAGCCCAAATCTTTCATTGCAAATTCCATGTTGAGACTATCAATAAGTCGATTCAATAATGCAGGATTATTACCTGTAAGAATGATATCATCAACATATAGCAAAAGTATTAGGGTACCATATGTTTTATGACACACAAAGAGGGTGTGTCGGCTGTGCTGCAAAAGAACCCTATAGATAAACGAAAAAGGCTAAAACAATCAAACCACGCCTGTGGTGCTTGACGAAGTCCATAGATGGCACGTGTTAGTTTACAAACATAATCCGGTCTCCCTTGATCTTTGGAGCCGGGTGGTTGTTCCATGAACACTGGTTCATCAAGATGACCATTGAGAAAAGCATTGTTAACATCAAGCTGATGAATATCCCAATTATATGCCAACTGCCAACGCAATGGTTAAGACTATTCTGATTGTGGTAGGTTTGATTACTGAGGAAAAGGTATCCACAAAGTCAATTCCTAGAATTTGTGTGTAGCCCTTGGTTACTAGGCGAGCTTTAAGTCTTTCAAGACCTCCATTTGTGTGTAGCTTTGTTTTAAATATCCATTTACACCCAACCACATTCATATTTGGTGTTCTTGGTACAAGTTTCCAAGCAGAATTTTCAGCCAGGGCCTTCAGTTCATCTCTCATGGCTTGAGACTAGCCATGATCTTTTAAAGCCGCATGAACATCTTTGGTTCAATTGGTATGGATTTGGGCTTTGTATATTCAGAGGTAATTTGATTAGCCATGAGAACATAATCAGATGAAAAGTATTTTGGATTAGGCTTTGCAATACCGCCTTGGGCTTGTGTCAACATTGGTGAACTTAATGTAGTAGTGTGCCCAGATTCACAAGATGATCCTTCATTTGTGCTAGGCATGGCAGGCGGTGTGAGAGACACATTTTCATTAATATGTTCATCAGAGAGAGATGCATTATCTAAAGAAATGGTTCAAGACTGAATCAGATTTGACCCATTCACATTCATAATTGGAGGCTGCAATGATTCTGTTTCAATGGGCTGGGATTGACTTAGCTCAGGAATATGTGCCAGTACTGTAGTAAATCCAGAAGTCTTGATGAAATTTGGATCGTCTGCCAAGGAAGAGGGGTGACGATAGGTGTTGTAGTGTTGGATTGTGGCCTACAAGAGTTAGTCTTCAATGAAGATGTTGTGTTTGGTGCATCCGTAACCCACTCAGAAATGTGGTGATCTCACCATTAATACTTGCATTAGTAAAGAGAGATCCTGGTGTGTGGAATGGGTTTGTGCCCTCATCAAAGACCACATGGTGGGACAGATAAACTCAGCCCATTGGAGGATAATAACATCTGTATCCTTTATAGAACTCACTATACCCCAAGAAAATGCATGGTAATGATCTTGGATAATGGATCAAATTTTGATACTCCATAGTCCCTTAGATAAGGAAAATGTGTACCAAAAACTCGCGAGGATGTATAATCTTTCCTAGTAAACACTCATAAGGACTTTTCATTTCCAATGTACATCCAGGCTGCCTATTAATGAGCCACACATCTGTCCCAAAGGCTTCAACCCAAAATCTTTTAGGTATGTGGCCATGAAAGAGCATGGTAAGACCCAACTTTGTATTATTGTGATGCTTCCTTTCACTTTCAGCAAGTCCATTTTGCTCTGGTGTCTTGACACTACATTTGATGTTTGATGCCATGATTTTTTAAATAAGATTGAAAATTCTGTGCACTGAACTCTCCTCCACCTTCTGATTGAAAAACCCTTATCCTTTTATCAAATTGATTTTGAAGATACTTGAGAAATTTGATAAAGCAATCATAAAAATCAGATTTATTCTTAAGTGGAAAAAACCAACTAAAACGAGTGCATTCATCAATAAAAATCACATAATATCTAAATCTTTGAAAAGAGAGGACCGAGGCTGGCCCTCAGAGACCACAGTGAATCTTAGCAATAGGTTCATCGCAAAAATTATCAGATGAGATAAATGGTCACCAACAAGACTTTCCCAATTGACAACTGCTACATAAATTACCAGATTTATTGTTGTCTCTGCTAATGATAAGTTTATTTTTCTTCAAATGATTTATAACCTGCATATGGGGGTGTCCAAGTCGTTGACGCCATACATCATCACTTGCATTCTGTAAACGAGTTGAAAATAAAGCAAATCCTTCATTTGGCTGTATTGCATATAGACTGCTACTCATATTTCCCACTGCAATTACTCTCCTTGTTCCCTTGTTCTTTATCACAAACCCATCATGTGAGAACTCAAAGTTGTAAGGATGGTCTGTAGTCATTTGACTAACAGACAAAAGATTCTTCTTAATGTTAGGGACAACTAGTATGTTTTTCAATTCTAAATTGCTATTTCCCATAGATAAAACACTATTGCCAATATGAGTTATATCCAATATATCACCATTTCCAACCATTATTTTTTCTGGACCAAAATGTGTAAATGTTTGAAGCTTACCAATATCAGCAGTCATGTGAGCTGATGCACCAGTGTCTGGAAACCAAGCATTATCTTGGTAATCAGCAAGAGTCATAGCAGCTAATGCTTGAGATGTATCCTCGGGTTGATAGGTTTGGTTAAAGCGGCTACATCATCTCGGTGCAGTATGATTAGGCTTGTTGCGGATTTGACATATCGCACCTTTTTGCTTCTCTTGGCGAGGTTGATCAGATCGTTCATTCTTGTTGGCCAAGACATCATGATTTTGTTTGGGAAATGAATTATCTCCCCGAAACTTCTGTGAGTTTTTTCCATGGTTGGGTTATTGACCAAATTGGGTGAACCAGCGACCCTTGGAGTTGAAATTGCTCTGACTTCCCTTCTTTTTGAAATTTTTGTATTCCCGTCCTTGAGATTGTTGACCTTAGAAGGCCATATGCTGATTTGTTCCCCCAAAGCTCTCAGTGTTGTGAATGGACCTCATTGTTTGATGTCCTTGTAAGAGGGGCACTATCTCTTTGTAAGTTGGTATAGGGGGCCACAGAAAAGTAGGAACAAAGGACTCATAACCAGGTCCTAGTCCATTTAAAAGTGCAAAGACTTCTATCGATCCATCAACGGCTTGCCAGTAGCACTCAAATCATCATATATATTTTTGAAAAATTGTAGATATTCAGAGGTTGAAGATCCCTTACGATGAAATTGCAATTTTTGAACTATGTAGAATTCTCTTTCTTGTGATTCTTGAGCAAATGAATCAACAAGAGCAGCCCAAACCTCAGATGATGTTTCAAGCTCCACAACAAGATTGAGAACTTCTGAAAGAGTTCCAGTTTTCCACCCCGGAGTAGTCGATCTGAGCATCTCCAAGTGGTGCATTCTGGATTCTCAACCCTGCTTTTTTTCAGCAGAGGAGTCATCATCTTGTGAGGTCGCATATTTATCTAGCATGGGGTATTCACCATTGATAAAGCCATGCATTTCCTGGATTTCAATGAGACTGACCCATCACTTGGGTTTTCCACAATAAAAAGTTTGTCTGTGTCAACCAGATAGTTACAAAATTCCCTACATTCAAGGTTGAAGGGTAGGGATACTTGGTTGTCAAACTGGAAGCCGTAAAAAAGGATATTGGTATTCTGTATACTGACCTTTGTACCAACTTGGTCAGAATGAAGATCTTTTGCCAATGTGAGTCTTCCGGAGAGGCACAAAATCCAAACCCCAATGACCCAGGTGTAGTTTTGTCTCTGATACCATAGAGAAAAACACAGTATTGGTTTGTGTAATCTAACCAAAATCCTTGGTGATTTTTGTATGCTTGTATAAGTATTGTCCATTTTATAGTTTCCAATTTTCATGATTCGTGGGATTAGCTTCCCAAGAATAGCAATACAATTGCAATCCTACACAATCAGTGGGATTAGTTTCCCGGTACAGAAATCTAAATTCCTTGAATGATGCCTTTGACTTTTGATGAGTCCCTTGGATTGCTTATTTGACTTTTGATTTGTATTCTTTATACCCCCCATGGACTTCTTTTAGAGTGGAATGATGTGTTGGATGGATCTATAGATAGAGTACCTAGAGTTGTTGTTGAGAAAGTTTGTCAATTTTGTAGGCCCTTTAACATGTGGATTTGAACATTGATCAGGATGGTTCAGAAACCACATAGTTGGCTCTCCGACACACACGCGCACACACACATGCACAGACACAGACACACACACAGATGGGTGCTTCTCCACCCTGAATTATTTTCAACTCCACTTGTTGAATAGTGACTCTGAACTGGAAAAGTTAGGAAGTATATCCACTGGTGATTTTATATTTCCATGCTGACCATCAATTATAGTGGAGAGGATAATCATTTATACTATCAAAATAATAAAAAAACCATTGCTATTTGGATCCAACTACACTCTTGGATATATGTAAATGGTCCTGGTTATTTGTTTATTTATTTAGTTTTGCAGGATTTTGATGCCACTGCCCAGGGCAGCGGGAAGACCACAAAAAGCATACCAAAACTATTCACTAGGGAGACTAGCTTCCTTTCAGAATCTGTGGATGTCGTCATGGATGAAAGCTCGTTGCAGAAGCCAGAAATAGAGCCAAAGGGAATGGCGCCAAGCATATCCGTTGAAGGGATTCATCAAAATACTGACACATTGATATCTCTTTCTCAAGAGCTTGTGGGATCTTCTAACATGTCATTGCCCGACCCTCTTTGCTCTGTTGTACCGTGCAGTATATCTTTGGATAATGCCCATGTTTCTCAGGCTTCTCACCAGAAAAGTTTTGAGGAAGTGGGTGGAAGGGCCTTCAATTCCATAATGGTTCCACATGCTGGACCTACTATTCCATCAGTGCCATTTGCTTGCGAGAAAGAGCATTTGGCTTCCAAGATGAGTGGTGTATGTTCTAATGTGACTAGAAAAAGATCATCCTCCCTCAAGATTTATAGCATGGTAGTATCTGCCAGGTTTGGTGGTCCAGAGGGGGAACACTTTGACAAAAATGAAGCAACTACGTTAGATTGTGCAGTCCAAAAAGAAAATACGTCAAAACCGACCTTGGAATCAACACTTGAAAAAATGACGAGTACTAACAATGAAAATGAAGATTTTGAGGTGCAGGGCCATCAATGTAAGGAAAGTTGCTCACCTTTCATATTTAATTATGGGAAACGACGCAGGATCTGTGCTTGTGACATTGTTGTGAGCGACACTGAAGAAAGCTTAAAACGAGCCTCAGTCTCTTGTGCAACAAAAACCCAATCAGATGACTGCAGGGGTGAAATAACTTTCAGAGAACATGCTAATTTTACAACTTTTGCTCCGTTTAATTCAAGTTCGCATGCACATCTTCATAACAATGAAAGTCATACAAATAAAAGAGTTCATTTTGTAGAGACAGAAGTCAAGTACAATCAGAGCAATGCTGGCCAAAAGCTACCTTCTAGACATCTAACTCGTAATACTCATCTCATTGGATTTCTGCCCATTATTTGGAATTGAATATTTATAAGAGGAATTGTGCAATGTTTGATAGCTTGCCATTTGCTTGGCCTAACAAAAATGTACTTATACAGCTGACATTTGGCTGTTGAGCCAGTCATTTGAAGGACCCCTGTCAAGTGATCTTACCATCTGATATTTCCTTTGTTAAATGTGTGTCATTGGCTATATATCGAAGCTTTCACGCTGATGGCTTGATATTTGATGCAGGTGAGGTGGGTCTTGGCCCAACCAACTATGGAGGCCACAGGATGAATGGCTTATAGATTTTTGAAAGTATCCGTCCTGTACCATTGCTGGGCAGACACACATGACTAAAAAAATATGTATATAAATAATAATAATAATAACAACAATAATAATAATAATAATAATAATAGAAAGAAAGAAAACTCAGTTGACACTTGTATAATACTAGTCCTTACATATTTCTATTCATTTGAATTTGTGTAGGCTCACATACCAGAACTAGCAAAAAGGTGAGGGATTCCAGCTTCAGATCCAAGTTTGGAGTTAAAAAAGAAAATCGTAAGTACAAATATGGGAGGAGAATGCTATTCCATGGCGTAGACTTTCTGCTGACGGGATTTTCAAGTCGGAAGACAATGGAACTTGAGACGCAGATTAGGAAATATGGAGGAGCTATTATTTTTGATGTTCCAACGCCTTTGCCGTGCTCAAGAAGAAATAGAGAATCAAGATGCAAGTACCAGCAGCTCCCTATTGTGCTCTCTCCAGAGAAGGTCAGTGGTTGGGGTTATCAAAGTGCCTTCTGTTTCTTGGTAACCTGGGCGGGTGGGGGTCAAGTTTGCATGTGTGTGTGCAATCATGTCCCACACTCCCAATAGAAGTGTGAGAATGTGTCTGCATACATTTGGTGTCCCATATGCCTTAAATGTGCATGTGCTCATTTGCCCATGCCTGTGGTGTGTGCGTACAATACATGTCTGCTTTACTCTGTTGGTCTGTTGGTCATGTATGCCTTGTTTTTTGGTACATGCATGGTGTGCATGTGTCTCTCTGTATGGTTGTGAACGTGCACGTGCATACTCGTTTGCAAGTGTCATTTGGGAACCTTGGTGTTTCAGCTCCTGCATATTGTTTGGTGCTTATTTTAGAGAAGGTGGTGGGTTCTCATTCATATGCTGAGTGAAAGATGTAAATAAGAAAGCACAGAATCAATAATGTGTACATGATTGAAATCCTTACATGGCTTCATAGAGAAAATTAAGGAATGTCATTTGTGCATGTTCATGGAAAAAGTTCTTGTACAAAGAGTTGAGTCTCAATGGCTTATACAAGGAACTTGAAAGGGGAGACCAATAAAGACTCGGGATGAAATATTGATGAATGACATGTTAGATTGTAGAATGATACAAAATTTGTTCCTTATTGGGGATGAGTGGAAAAGTCTGACTTCAAAGTGACACAAAACGGATGGGTCAATTATTTAATGGTGGTGATGGTTATTCTCATGTTTGTGGGGGGAATTTTTTAGTTATTGTTAGTAATTGAGTTTTGGGATATCGTTCCCTTCTTGTAGTTATTTCTTCATCTTTGTATATTGTTATAAGTTATTGTTATCTATTATTTCATGGTTTTTGAACTGCATACTATTATATTTATTAGAGTGATTTATTCTTAGGCTTCTCATTTTTTCCCTGTTTGAATTTGTGGAACATGAGTGTACCACAAATTCATTCTGTTTTGCAATTGGGTTGGTGCAGAAATAGGGAACTGTATGGTGTATTGCTGTCATGTCACCTTTGTGCTTCTATTCATATTATAAATGCTGATCTCTGTCGGTGATTTAGAGCTGATAGGCTTGTAGTATGGTACCTTCATCTGAAATGATCTCTGATTTCCACTCCACTTTAAGGGCATGTTTGTGTAATGAGGGTCTTTTGCATCCTTGTGAAATCCACTTTTCATGAGGGCACAAAGTTTTGATTTTCACTCTGCTTAGATTTTGATTTCCTCATTTATTTTCCCAGAAAACTAAGCTAAACAAAGGTGTGCTTTCCATCCAGGGAAATGTCGCACTAAACTACTTAAAATTCAGCCAATCAGAAAATCAGGGTGATTTCTGCTAAGACACATTCCACAAACATAACCTAGATATAGCAGAATGGACAACCATCCATTTATGTTGTTTAGCAGAATGGAGTTCAAACTTTCTGGCTTCTGAAGCCCTATTGGTTATTTATAATGAGATGCAAGTTTATAGAGGTAACCTGTTGCATAGTTGCAGGTCTTTCCCTGCTACGCAAGAACTTTGATAGTACAGATTGGATCCAAACAACCATCTCACCCACCCACACATAGAAGTTACTAATTTGCTTGGGGAACCTACAATTTAAGCAACAATTGCCACCTTAATTTGTTCTTCTTGTCACCCAGGAGGAGTACTTTGACAAACCAAGTCATTCTAACACCAAACATATCCATTAAATATCTGACTAACTTGGGGCACCCATCCAAATTCTCCTAGCAATTTTGCAAGGTTATTGTTACTCAATAACTATTTTTATCATTCTTCCATTCCACTGAAATGTAGGACTATCACCCAATTGCCCATGTACTTCATGATTAATTTATGGACTCTTGGTTAGTGTTTAAAAAGTACCATACTATAGTTGGTTGAATTGATCAATGGAAGACTTAATCTTGCAGGTCATGCTCTTTGATCATTGGTTGTCACATGATATAAATGTTTGACAAGCCTGCTGCAATATGTTATTTAAAGCATTTGTAAGATTAGTAATAATAGTAATAATAATCATAATGAGTGTATCTGTTATTTTGCTTGCATGGTCAATCATCACTGTGTTTCCAGCAATGTAGCATGTTTCCTCTTTTAAGAGTATGTGATGCTTGAGGAATTTATGACTCGGATGTGTTGGTTGATCAAATTTTTAATGGGTTGAGAATAGATATTCAACACATCCTTGCATTCCAAAATTTTGACAATGTTGACGAAATCATCCAACATGCCATCAAAGCCAAGGGTATTACAAATCATAAGGCACAAAAATTTAGTGCATCTATATGGACTCTGCAAAAGAATTCATCACTACAAGATGCTAAACCCAGTGGTTCTTTGAGAAAAATTTTTGCAAAAACTGAAGGTCAGAATAAGTTGATTTTCTTTCATTGTACACAACCACGATGGAATGTCTAAAACACATACATCTAATTAAGAGTGAAGGTGACGTTAAAGATATCCCAAATGATCCTCAAGACAAAGATGAAGAGGAAGTGGTGGACACAGAAGCAAACATCGAAGGTGAAGCCCTCATGGTCATCAAAGTGGCTCCTCCGAGTGTTGAAAAGAAATGGTTGTAGAAGAATATTTTTTGTTCTATGGGTACCGTACATGAGCAGAATTGCACATACAAGCACAATCACCTCTATTTTGTCAAATGGCTCATGACCGGTGATGAAGCGCACTGATGCAAGCCAGATCTATGATTGGCCAATCCATTGGGCCCGAGCCCATAAAGAGAAGATCTTCAAATCCAACACGAGTTCTTATTTTAATAGTAGCTGAATTTCAGGGATAAGTTTGAGAATAATTAGAGAGAGTTATCCTATTTGATTTAGACATTTATTTTAATTAGGATTGTTTCTAAGAATAGATTAGGGAATGGATCTACATAAAGATGTAATCCCTTCTTATAGGACACATTATATTGATATTGAATAAGAATTCAGTTTTTTTTTCCAGAGTGAGTTGATTTTGTCTTTTAGTGTGAGACTTGAACAACCTATCCTAAGCCTTTTGGCTTGGAGAGTAGCCCGTTGGCTATTCTTCTTCCCTGTGCTATGTTAATTAGTATCAGAGCGAAGATCCGATCTCAGATCGTCATTTCAATCGCCAATTCGAGGCAACCCGGATAACCCATCCATCTATCCTTCAGCATCTTTCTCCTATCCATCTATCATCACCATCACATCCTCATCATCGTTGCTCATCTTCATCATCCTCATCACCCTTTTGCATGACCACCAAACCTCAATCACCCCATTAGCATTCATCATCATCTTCTTCAATCATCATTATCGCCGGCCCTACCATCCAGAAACCGTCCATCACCCAAAACCCTTCATCTAGCCATAACCCTACCCCAGCCATCCAAACCGTCCCACGCCCTGAAACCCTAATCCCCACCGTCTGTCATTAGCCACCCAGATCAACCCAACCCTCCCCTTCATTATTCCAACTACCTATCAAGCACCTCGCTTGCCGAAATCATCCCATAACTAATTCATGTTCGAACCCTCCATTAATATAACTCCATCCTATCACCAGCCACCCAACCTTCACCCGAACACCATCAGCCTCACAACCTTCGCCGAAACCTCAAAACTGCCAAAACCCCCATCTCCGTAAGCCTGAACCCTGATCCCAAAAACAACCTTTCCCAGAACCCATCCGACCCACCACGGACTCCTTCTCTAACCTAATAAGAACCCAACAACTCTAATCCCATCTCCATAGAAACTCCTCCACAACCAAAACCCCTAATCCCATCCCTTTCACTAAAACCCCTCTCCCCTTCACTAAAACCCATACTAGACAACCCTCTCATCCTCCACCTCTTTCCACCACAACCTCACCGAAACCCCCACGCCATAGCACACGTGCAGGGTTACTCTTGCCGTTGGTGAGGATAACAAAGACACAATTTGTGTGATGTGCTACTTATGGATAATGGAAATATCTTGTTGGGTTGCCCATGGATGTATGATAAAAATGGCACTCATGCTATGCACAACAACACATACACTTTCATGCACGGTGGAAAGCTAGTCATGTTCTATCCGAACAATCCAAAACCACCAAAGAGATCAAGAGCAACTGCCACAAAGGAAGTCCTTTATGTTTACCATATTTATAGAGGCAATCCAAAGAAGACTCGAGTTTGAGGACAAACTCTTTTTTCAACCTAGGAGGAATGATATATTATGGACCTACAAGTGGTCCCCTTTCAAGATAGGTTAGGATTATTTTATTTTTATTTACTGAATTGTTATTATGGTAGTTTCTATTTTTGGTGTTGGTTTTCTTAGGCCCTAAGTTTGCTTCTTTTATTTATATGGCATTGTAGTAGATTATTTTTCAGACTTTATAATTGAATAGAATTTGGGTTTATCCCTAGAGAGGTGCATCCTCGTGTTGTGAAGTTGTTTTGAAGGTGATTCGAAGTGTCCTTGGACACGTGCTTCGACAGTCCACACAAGCTCGAACCCTAGGGCCTGTGTTAGTGTACTGTCTCTAAATCAAGCTTTTACGGATATTTCCTCCTGATAATGGTCATCAATTTTTCATTTGGATGCCATATCTATTTGCCTTGTAATTGAAACATTTCTGCATTTTAACCATTTTGGTATACATTTTGGGAAAAATAAGTTGAAAAGATTGAAAATAAAAAAAGGCGGGGTGTCCTTACAATCATGAGAGAGGCGGGGAACAACCTAGATATGAAATTTCGAATCAATTCAATGATCCTAATCCATTGATATGTTGCCGACAAGTTATTTTTTTTATTTTTATGTATTTATTTATTTTTTAGTAAGAGTGGCTGACAAGTTTTAATGGTTTTAAATAAAGAAATCAATAATGGTTCACACTTAAATCTAAGAGTCCAGTTCATTTGGATTGGAGCAGACTCCATGGGGTCCCTAACATAAGGGGTTGTGGGAATGACCTACGTAGACTGATCATATAGTGGGGCCCATTTGGTGTCTTTGATGATAAAGAACATGCGAGACGTATGCACAGGAGCACTTGTACTCATATAAAGTTGCATTTTACTAAATTTAATATTTAGTTGCCACGGCTTTAAAAATCAGCTCAATGGGCATCAATGTTCCCCTTGAGTTGAGTTGAGTTGACTTGATTGAGTTGAACCTAATTGCACCCTAGAGTCCAAAGGCCTTAAACAGGAAAATATAATAAAAATTAAAAAAATTAAAATCAGTGCTCTATAAAGATAGAGTTTTGAGACTCATCACATTTTAGTTAGTCTGAATGCATTTCACAGCCAATAATATTGGTCATAGTAGCCATAATGCAAATGTTGGGGATATGTGCTGCACAATACTAAGCAAAGAAGCACAAATACGGGTACAGGATACAGATACGAAACAATACAGACACGCCGACACGGCATTTTCAAAAAAGTAGGACACAGACACGTTGGGGGTCACGTTAATAATATATATGATTTATATATATAATCATATACTAAAAAAATAGTATCATTTTAACTTTTTAATCAATTTAGCAATCAAAAAATAAAAATTCAAGTACCAACTAACAAATATATTAAATTATCAAATACCAATACAACACTAAAGCATAATTCATAATCATTAAATATGAAATATCCATAGTTCTATAAAATCCATACAAAGAAAAAGGAGAATCATTTCTTTCCCCTCCCTCTAAAAGAAAAAAAGCAAAAAAGAAGCCAATTTTGAGGTCTATTATTTAATGAAAGATTTATTTGTCTTTTACTTGTGATATGATTAATATTAACAATCGTACATGTTTTCATGGTATAAAATTGTCATATATCAAGTTTATAAGTTTTAGTAACCACATGCATGGATGAAAATAGCGGCCACTACGCCGCTATATCTGGCGTAGTGGCCACAACTGCTTGCTAAATTGAAAATAGTGCCGCTATTTTCCATAGTGGCCGCTGCAGGTGCTACGGGACCGCTACGGTCCCCTACGGCTGCTAGGAGACCGCTACAGGGCCGCTACAGAGTGTGATTGATGGCTATTTTTCAAAAAATTTTGAAATACATATTAAAGCTTATATTTTTTTACTTTCTCTCTTCAAATAACACTTTTACTCAACTCTTCTACCATTCTATAATTGAAGGAACACCAAAACACATAGGATCCCCCTTCTATCCTTAAAAGAGCACCAAAGCACATAAGATCTCACTGAATTGAAGTTGATGCAGAGAATTTCTCTAAAGTGGAGTGTTTTTATGGAGCTATTAATTATTATGTCATTCCATATTTGTTGCATTGACTGTTGACTAGTGAGTATTGACTATTCATTGTTTAGTGTTTACTTTTGCACTCATAAGTTTCAACTTTTAAATCTTGAGTCTTGACTTCAAGTTCAAGACATTGTTTATTTTGTTGATATTACTTCATCAAAGTTTTTTTAATAAGCCTTTCATTATTTTCTAAGTTAGCATAACAATATGAATACATGTGAAAAAAAATGATCATTACTATTATTTTCTATTAATACAGCGATACAGGACCTCATGCAATGAGGGGATTGCTACACCCCTTTATCTTAATTACTTTTGCAAGAAAATCATATATTCTATCATTTTCTAATATTCTGGATTTTCTGAAATTTTTTTAGAATTTTTTAATGATTTTTTTAAATCACACCTCTATGCCGCTACCGCTACGTAGCGCCCGCTACGTAGTGTTTCAACGGCGGGCCACTATGCCCACTGCTACCGTTATTTTCATCCTTGACCACATGTTAACAAGTATTCAAGAAATATCAGCCACATGTTTATTTTTTAATCATAGATACGGGATAAGAATTGTGAGACATGTCACAAAAAAATGTAGGACAAGTGTCCGAAATTAAGATTTTTAGTTTTTAATTATGGATACGGCTAAAATAATATCGGACACATGTTCGAGAGTGTCCGAGGAGTGTCGGTATCCGACATGTGTCTGACAAGGATACGTCACTTTCTTAGAAGTGTCCATGCTTCTTAGGTATTGAGTTTAGCCCCAAATTATCGTTGCATACAATGCCTATACACATTAACCCAGCCAATACATCGCATATCAGTGGATATTTTTACCCTTCTTTTGGGTGACTATGCTCTAGGCACTGTGACTTTGTTTCCATGTCTATGATCAAGGATTGAGAAATGCTAGTAGTTCCTCTCTCTCTCTCTCTTTCTCTCTCTCTCATAACTGTATTGTTGGAATTTATTTGATGAACCTCACCTCCTGTTTTGAAAGACTTAAAACATTATTTAATTAATTTGATTCATATTTCCTAAATGCAAACAACTTGTGCTGGCTTACTGGCAAATTCATATATGTTCCTTTGTTAAAGTTTTTCATGTAAATCTAGTCATTTGTTTGCTGGGCAATTTCTCCATAACCAATGACAACAGATTTCTTTTGCTTGTCATTTATATGTCATGCAGTTCATCATCATAAATGACTGGATTCTGTAAAACTGTTTCTTCCCTGCAGGTGCAGACCACCAAATTTTTGTATGGATGCGCAATAAACACCTTGCTACTGAACAGTAGCTGGCTTACAGATTCTATTGTGGCCGGTTATAAATTACCACCTGGGAAGTAAGTTGTGATTGTATTGTTGCATGCATCTGGGATGCTGGATCATAATCTTGGTTAATTCATATGGAATATGGAAGTCTTTCCTCATTCTCGGTAATCCAGTGGCATTATGTTGATTTGGGATGCCCTAAATATCTTCCAGGTTGACACATAAATAGAACGTGGACCATTGCTATGTTTTTTTTTTAATTCTTTTTTTTTTTTTTTTGGATGACATGTGTAACCCTGTGGCCTATCAGGACTATTTCCCTGGGTGGCGCCCGCTAAACCCCACAAATGCACACTGGGCAGATCTGTGGCGGGTTTCTGAACACAAGATATGGGGAGAAAACCCACACCTTAGCCTGTCCACCAACTCCCTGTTCAAAGGGTTATATATTCCAATTTGTGAGATTTTTTAGGCACCTCCATTCCATGGGAGGGCCCATTTGATAAACATCCTGGATACCTAGAACTTATCATTTGCAATTGATTATGTAGAAGTAAGAAAGATAAGCCCATGTTCAAATAATCTCATTTCTTTCTCATCTTTTTCAAAATGTTATATGACTAAACTATGTCTAAAATGGTTCCCAAAAGTTCCATTAATGTCTTTAATTAGCTGCTGTATTAATTTATCTCTATCAAATGTATCCCTTCAAAAAAAAAAAGATCTGTTACATGTTAAAGCCACCTCTATCATTTCATGAAGAATCTCCTCTATACAATTCACTCCAATTATCGGGGCGCTGCATGGATCAGGAATGTGTATGGTGGAGTTCATCATGGAATATTCAAGAGAAATGAACATGTGGTTCCATCAATACCGTATTGATGGAAGCAAATGGATGATTTAATTTGAGTGGAACCTACCTTTTCTTGGTCCAGTCTGTCTGTTTCACTTGCATCTTTATGTACAGGCACAGTCCGAAATTTCACTTCACTCAGAAAGATATATAAGTTGGATTAACATGTGTAGAATATATAGCTATGTTTTCTTAACATTATAAATCCAAAGGTTTCTATCACCCTAGTTGGAATGAGATTTGAGCAATTTCTTTACAGAAGGACGTGGGATATCAGAAGCTTACAGGTTCAAAGGTGTCACGACCCAAATTCCGGGGCCCTGACGGAATCTGAGTTATAACACGATGGCATACCATTCATACACATAAATCAAATAAACACATAAGGTCTAAGCATTATTTATTAAATGAATCCCTCCATATAAAATTTAACCAATAAGGTTTTCAATATCTGAAATTCCAAAGTAAACCAACCAAATAATAATTAAATGCCAAAACTAAAATTTCCCTAACTACTAAATATGAAAGTATCGCTCTCCTCAGCCACGCATGCCAAACATTACGGGCTGATCTTCGCCATTCTCTGGTCCACCCGCAACTCGATTACCTGAAGGGGGTAAACAACGTCAGTATAAACTGGTGAATGATCTCCTATCTTAATATATATATATACCTACCATTAGCATACCAGCATCATTACTACAATTTAAATCACAGAAATAAATATATATATGAATAAAACTTAATGCCATTACACTTCTTTGAACCACATCCTTGCACCCAAAAACAACATTATTGTACTATGTTCAGGGATCACAAGGTTTTCGAGATGCCGCCGTTGCACCTCCTCATTCAACGTCCCATAGGACCAATGTCTCAGGATCTCAACATCCTATCATACACATGCCCGTATAGCATAAACAATCGTAACCAACCCCAATGGTTTAGCACATCAAGAAAAACACAATAAATTATAGTGTGCTAGTAATTCAGAGTTTACATCAACAATGATTTCACAAAAATAAAATTATGCAAGCACCATACTAATTATGCATTGAATCATTCATTAATTTTATATCAATTGGTGGACATGGACCCAGTCCTTTCCTAAAAAAAAATCAGTTTTAGTTGATCTGGAAGTGACCCACACTCATATCACCTTACAAATCTAGCTTACATATATTAATATCATCAATTTCATCCACCTTATAAACCTTGGTTAACTTAAAGGGTTCCATTGTAATTAAGATAACAGGAGGGTCCTGTTTGTAAAATCATCACGATTTATATGCTCACAAAACCCAGTTTCGTTCAGCGCCAGAACCCAGTTTCGTTCAGCGCAGTTGTCTCACGCCACCTCTGGTTTAGGTGATCTGATGGAGGGCCATGCAAGACACAATCCACATGGGATCCACGCAGCCCTGGTCGCCCGATAGTCCCCTTCGTGATGTGGGGTTCAGATCCCCTATCCGATGCTTCACCTGGGCCCACAACCTCTCGTCCCAAATCTCGTCCCAGTCGGCTTCAAGATGCGGAAATCCTGATTTGGACCCTGATTTTCCCTTCACTTACAAGAGATCCAAACTGGTTAGGCTCCGTTGATCTCTTTCTATTGATCTTTATGCAGATCTCTAAATTCTTTGGCCACTGATCATGTGATTTGCTCAGTTTTAATGGAATGCAATGTCGTCAGACACTGTAGCACTCCACGGGAAGGCGAGATCTAACGGCCCAAGGTTAGAAACATCCTAACAGATTTTAGTAATTTATTTTAGCAATTATGTAGAGCCATTTAATCACTCTTGTAATTTATCACAACATTAACCAACACACCCACGTTCAGAAACCGAATTCAAAACAACACCCGATGCTTGATTCTCAGTATTTCATCATCAATTGAATTAGATGTAGGAAGTCACTCACCTCTTGTAGACTCTGGTTGTATTGGGCTGAGAGTTGGACATCCACTACAGCTTGGTTGATTTTCTTCTTCTTCCTGATATCTCCCTTCACAGACTAAAGATCGACGGGATGCTCTCTCTCTCTCTCTTTCTCTCTCAATGTTTCTCTTTTGGAGACTACAAGAGTATAAATAGAGATATGTACACCTCCGATCCCCTTCTTGATAGGAGCTGTGTACAAAGTTTCTTACGCTATTTCAGATTTATTTTCCTTAAAGGATAAATAATGATATCTATCCGATCTTTACTATCCTAACAAGGATTGTGTGCGAAATCCCTCATCCCAAAATAAAGATTTGTTTCCTATCCAACTATTTGTTTCTAATGGTGAAGATGTCGTGAGGTCTTTCCTTTTTCTTTTTCTTTTTTTTTTTTTCCAGACTTAATTCATGTAATAATAAAATGGGTCCCATTACTTAGTACATGATACTCAATTTAATACTTTGTCCCACAGCCACTAATTAACAGTAAAATGCCACCTTGAAATCAATAATTGAGTAGATATATATATATAGATATAACAGAGCCTGAAATTCCCACCTTAGGTGTTACAAAAGGTGAACCCCATAAATGTTAAAACCAGTTAGTTCTCTGCCAGCAGTACAGGAACGTTTCTCATATTCAAAGCTCTCTTTCAAACAACTCGTAAATAGAAAAAGATGTTCAACTGCAAGTATACTGTAGAGAAGTGCAGAATAAATTGGTCTCTGTTTGTAAGACTGCTGTTTCTGTCTGCTGTAAACCTTCTACAGCAGGTCTCACTTGATTGAGGGTGCTGATTCATTCCTTCCTATGGAAAATTTATGTCCTAGAAGAGGATTTATTGTAAATTAATATGGAATGTTCTCTCACATCTGAGATCTTTAATGTAAAAGAACACAAGTAAATGCAAAAAATGTTGTCCATTGTAGATTCTTCTTGTACTTTATTCAAATAGAAGCATAAGTATTGATGGTATGATTTTTGTCAGATATTTGATTCTATCCAATCAAGCAACTGACAGAGAGGGAATCCAAATTGGGCAGTTAGTTCCTTGCAGAAGCTATTATATCTTTGACAAAGTTGGGATCATGTTCTATGGAAAACCTAGTTTTTGCTCCAAACTTGGAAAAATTGTGAAGGTAATATCTTGGTCTTCTTAGTTCATATTCATTATTTAATTTACCAGTTTAACTCCTAATCACAATGCTTACTTGTATCAAAGAAGGGACCAATGGCATAGCCTTGTATGATTTCTTTTTTCCCCTTCAACTTGTTTTAGTAATGGAATTCTCGACCCATTTTCAAATAAATAAATAAATATAGTATCTTTCGTGACCTAAGTGAAATGAGTATGCGAAAGTGTGCCAAACTCTTTGGCACTCACATGGTGTCTGATTTGGCAAATCCCAAAAAATAGGATTGGTAGATTTTTGCATGATATTTTCATCCTCTTCATTTTGTTATCAAGGGTTTTGGATGAAAAGTGTTAATTGGGGGTGCCGGTCAAAAGAATGGACTATTCATGTTTCAGATGGAGCTTGAACATTCTAGTCCACACGGGGGCCACAGGGAATTTTACCTAGCTCTCCTTGGGCCCGAAGGGATTAGTCCGGCCCAAAGGGTTGGGACACCCTCCGTTATAAAAAATAATAATTTCGTCAATAAGAAGGATTTATATATGTGAAAGCCAGGTATGCCATCCTTTTGTTTTCATATAGATTTTTTTTTTCCTTTTATGAGTCTAGAGGTGTTTCATTATGATGTGTATTTATCATTGTAGTTTTTACCTTTCTCATATTGGTAAAAGATCTGAATCCTATGCTTTCACTTGTTTAGCAAAATGTTTGGTGCTTTTACACTAATCTCTTTATATGGATACTGTTACTTCTATTTACTAACAAGGTGAAGCTAAGATTTAAAAAACCCTATTTTATTATGTGTGACAGCCGGGTGGAGTCCTATCACTCTTAGGTGTACCGTATTTCTAAAATGTATAATAACTGGGTGAAGAATCATATTGAACTGATTTTTTTTTTTAGTAACGGTAAATTTTATTCCAGAAAAGTAGAAAAAACAAAGAGAGAACAATGACCAGACTAATCACAAAAAAAGAAGTGACTATTATCAGATAAAGGTTCAATAGAAGCTTTAGAAATTGGAACATTACCTACTTCTAGTTGATCACTTGGCTTGTTACTACTTGAAATCCAGATTTCATTAGAAGTCTGTCTTTCATATCTCGAATGTAATTTTTTGGCATTTGTGAGATTAGGTCATATCGAATCACTGCAGAATTTTTCCTCAAGGTATCGAACATCAGATATTTCATAACAGAGCATAAGTCATAATAAATCCTAATTTATAGATCAACTTCAAATTGTCTTACAAATTTATAAACTAAATCAAACCATATAAAACTTTGACCAATTCTAGGGTTTTATTACAATAGTCCAACTAAAAAGAAATTAAACTAACACTAAATGTTCATTGTAGAGTGTTCTTTGACACCTCTAGACAATGTCTTCCGCACTCCACTCTTTAATTTCCTGAGGTTCTCCTCAAAGGTGTGATTACTTCCTTCCATATGGCCTTAATATGTATTCATATTGGGAAACAAATATTCTATTTTTAATGGCGATCTCAATCAAACCCAATTGAGTCCTAACCAGGTCCATAATGGACATGTATGCTGGCCCATATGTGCACCTCTTTGATTAGGTATACATGATCAAAACATCATTTTGAATCCCACATGAATCCATTCCAATTTTAGATTTGAGCCCAATTGAGATAGATCAAAAGGCTCTTTGATCAATCAAATAGATCTACATAACTGAGAGCTTGATCAGTCACAGGATCCATGAATCTACACTATTTGCTTCTATGTCAAGCATTCAATGTTGAGTATATGGCTATGGCAAAGACTTCTTGTTATTAAAGTCCCTAGATGTTAGAGAAAATGTGCTTTTAAATTATCTTAATCAACAGGTAATTTAGGATTCATGCGAATTGACACCCTTGAGTTAAGAGCATAAGCTAGATTTAGATGCTCAAGAATTGGAAGAGGATTTGGCAATACATTAGAGATTAGGAGGTTAGCTCATTTACTCCATTAAACAATGCAATTCACCACAGCATGAGCCTTGTTAGTTAGTATATGCTTGACATCACATGTGAAAGATCTATACTTTTGAAGATTATATACTTATAGGATGTTATATCTTTTCTTTTTTTTTTTTAAAGATTTTTATCCTATTTTTCAATATGAATTAGGGCTTTGGGGCTCGACTTACAGGAGACCAAGTTGCCTACTGTCTGATTTTGTAGATTTTGGAGCTCCTCAAACATCTCACCTCAGGATGGTTAAGCAAATACTTCAATATATATTATGAATTCACTAGTTAAGGGTGTTCTCTGTAGACGTCATGGACATTTGAATATTATTGGTTTTTGAAATGCATAATGCACTTGATGATCCTTGTTCTGTGTCAGGTTATTATTCTTTTATTGGTGAGCATCTAATCTTCTTGGAGTACAAAGAAGCAGATCTGTGTGAAAAGGTCAAGTGTAGTGGCTGAGTACCGGCCATGGCAAATTATTCAAGGGGTTAAATTGAGTCATGTTGTGAATCATAAGGTTTTTTCCCCTTCTAAAAATGAAAAGTAATTTAAAAAAATAAGAGAAGTACTTATTCGTAACCCATCCATAGTAGCATCAATTTGGTGACAAATGATACTCTGATACAATCATACTAAGATATGAAGAATGTTATTGGCATATATTAATTTCAGTATATCACAGATGATGCATGTGTTGCTAGTAGAATATGATTAAGATATCAATGTTGTTATGAAAATAAATGAGTTCTTGTTGTTTTCTTCTCTCATTAATAATCTGAATCATCAACATTACATGGGTAGGATGTAACCCAACTCAAAGAAAAGTTCATAAAGAAAAAACCCAAATATATATATATATATTTATAAAAATAAAAAAGAGAATGTAGGACAAAACCCATATGTACAAACAAATGCTCCAATCATATGCATAAAATCTCTCCAGAATTCTATATATAGAAGCACTGACCAAACACAAAAAAAAGGTTAATTAATATTAGCCATTCGGATGTGGTGATTCCAACTAGATCATACGATTTGATAGAAAATATATCAACATCCATGCCTAAATCCTAGGACTCACCTATAATGTGATATTTTTCCTCAGGGATTTAAGTCCTAGGGTTTCAATCACAATGGATTTGTACACCTTTTGTGAGATCCGAGGACTAGTTGACCGACACGTAGTAAGGAACTTCCTAGGAACCAAATGTTACATACTCTAGGCAAGCTGGCAACTGGGCATCCGCATGATTGATACCATGCTCCTGTTTGGGGTGCAATGTTGAAGGAGTATTGTCTCTTGTGTGCACTGTAGAACTACTCTATTATATCTCTTTTCTTTTTCTTTTCTTCTTTTCCTCCTTTATTCCTGCAACATCCTTCAATTAAAATTCAATTGAAGAGAAAGAAATGATTACTAATACAAGCTCTCATTACAAACGAACTGATAAAATTTGTATATGTATGCCCTGATCAATCCTTTTCTGCAACACCTATTGAGTGCAACATCTACCTGTGCTGCCCACATGTGGAGACACATATGGGCCTTTGTAAACATCATACTTATGCCCATGTGTAATATTTAGATGCATGCACACTTGTTTCTCATGCTGTATTGCTACTTATTTGTAGGTCAAATTTCCATTTTTATCTAATTCCTCTTATATTAGTATTTAGTTCTGATATTCCTACTGTATTGATTGATTTTCTGATTCATGTATGCCTTCAATCACGTTTTGGTTGCGCAGCATGGAGGTGGTCAAGTGTTCAAAACTCTCCAATGGTTGGTCCAGAGCTTGAAGAGTGGGAAGAACTCTGTAGGAGCTGTTGTTGTTGAGGACGAGGGTAGAGTGTCACGTCACCTTAGGCACGTTGCTTCAGAACAAAAGCTACAAATGATGGTTAGTGTTTCCTTGTTTTCCTTTGTAAAATATGATTGGGACAGAAGCCTCTGTGAATCTTCTTTTTGAGAGACGTAAAGAAGCAAGGTCATGGCAGAAACCTTCTCTGAATCACCCAGACAAAGCTCAACCAAAGTGGATGGGTTTTGACAATTTAACTGCATAGGCCCTCATTAGATACTGAATGTCTCTTTAAGGCTCTAATACCATGACAATGATAGAGAGATGATAATGACGTTAATGGAGCAGTGCCCTTCAATGGTCGGCTTTTCCTGTTATATAGTTTGCAATACAAGTCTGAATCCCTTTGACTAGGGAATTCCAATCAATATACAATTAATCAGCAAGGTATTACCATAATTATGTGTATGGTGCTCCTTAGTGTAAATTAAAATGTACACTATTTTACAATATGATACTCTTGGATTACATTGATTCTATGTTTATTTTCAGCAACTCATAGAATAAGAAACTAGTAGCTACAAGAAAGACCTTATGATAGTCAATACAGGTCATCCACCAGTCATCAATGCACTGTATAGAGATCCTAACTTTGTTTTAAAACTGTGGGGCTATATATATATATTTATATATATATTGAAATTCAGATACCATCAGGATAACGAAATTATAATTTATTGTTTCTGATGGTTTCACATTATTCCTTTCCATAAACTAGTCTGAGAGGTCCTACATTGTGATCACTTCAGCCTGCCAGCTGGATCATAAACAGCTTACATTCAGGAAAGCTACTTCCTTTAAAGGATGGTCAGTCTGCTCCTCTGCATACAAATACAATGCCGGAATTGCCTACAGCCATCGATATGAGTGAGGAGATATGATTGCTTGCTTGCTTTTCCTGATCTTCCTTGTCGAGTTCACAGGTATGCATTCCATTTGCTTTGGCAGATCCATGTTCCCATTGTTTCTTTGAGGTGCAATCGGATATCTAATGCTAGCTGGTATCTAGCACCTGCTAGGATGGAGCATTCCATGTCTGACTGGGTGTTTGTTGTTTGGGGTCCTGGCACCCAACATTCAGACAATTGAAATTGGATCTCATGTTCTTGACTACCACCAAAATTTGGCGTGGATTTTTATCTTTTTCATATGTTGCTTTTGTCATTGCATTTTTCCTGCTAAGAAGAAATTTCTAGTTTCAGAGACTGAAAATGCTGCAAATATGTGCTTTTGGGGTGCTACGTTACTAACTTTGATCTGAGAATATCAAAATACCTCCTTTTAGGATGTACGAGTATGTTTAGATTCTGTCTAGATTGGAATTGACCATGGATCCATTTCTAGGGTTCAGAAAAGAATCCAATAAGGCCTTCAGAAGGATTCAGACCTTACCTAGATCTAGATATGAAATATGATTCTAGACAATAGGCAAGATTTGTTTATATTTTTGTTTTTTATTTTTATTTTTGGTGGGTAAATGAGTAAATGACAATGGTCAGGATTTTTGTCCTAAAACTAACTAATATTTATAATAATGCTGTCATGTGAAGAGGTTACCGGTTTGTTTCAACCATTTGGATTTTAATTATTTAAGGCACTTCTATGAGATAATTATGCTTAAACCCTGATTACACAGATTAGCGAATAAAAACCTAACAATCATGGATAGGGATCTTGTATATTTTTGGGACCAAACTGCCCTTGTGGCGCTATCACTAGGCTTTTGACATAAAACTCCCAAAAGCCTTACCATTTTCATATCCTCGGCTGCTGCCTCCCCCACTATTGCAGGCTATGAAGCACGGATACTCCAAAATGGCCCCCGTGTCCATGTCGGACACGTGTCAGACACGGACACGGCTCCGACATGTTGAGACACGTGTCCGACACGATAAAAACGTGTCCTGGATTTTTTTTTTTTTTTTTAAATTTAGACACGGCTCGGACACAGGGTGGACACGGCAAGACACGGCTCGGACACGTTGTGGACACGGCGAGACTAAAATATAATTAAAATCGCCTCAACTTGGATTAAAATTAGAAAAAAAAAAAGAGAAAGGGGGTAAATGTAATTTTTTTAAACTTATAACCCTAATGTTTTATTCACTCTTCATTTGTGAAATCAAAAGGGGGGAAACGGCCGCATCTAGGAGATGGAGAAATACAAGATGAAAAGGGGGAATCGCCGCCAGCAGTGAAGAAGAAGAAGAAGAAGAAGATTTACGCCTGCGCATGGAAGATCTGAGCTTCATCGGGAAGATGCGTGGAAGATTTGAGCTTGAAGATCTGAGCATAAGGAAGGTCAGCGTGGAAAATGCGTGAGGAAGATCTACAACTACGCATGGAAGGAGGAGGAGGAGGAGGAACAGGTACTGCTGTTTTTTTTTTTTTTTTTTTTTTTTTTTTTTGCTGCTGTTTTTTTTTTCCTCTCCAATGCTGCTGTACTGCTACCGTTTTCTTTCTTTTTTTTTTTTTTTTGAACTACTGTTGTGTTGTTGCTGTTTTTTCTTCCATCTGACTGATGCGCCACTGCTGCTGCTTTTTTTCTTTTTTTTTTTTCGAATTGTTGCTTTCTTTTTCCTTTTTTCTTCCATCTAACTGCTGCTGTTTTTTTTTTTTTTACTGCTGTTTTTTTTCCATGGGATTCCTGTGCTGTTGCTGTTCTGTTGCTGTTACTGTTTTCTTTTTTTCTTTTTTATCTTTCAGTGCTGCTATTTTTTTTTCTTCCACGGGATTGCTTTGCTGTTGCTGGTGCTCTTTTCTTTCTTTTTTTTTTTTTCGAATTGCTGCTGCTGCTATGCTTTTTTAGTGCTTTTTTTTTTAATGGGACTGCTGTGCTGCTGCTGTTTTTTTTTTTCAATGCTGTTGTTTTTTCTTTTCCATGGGACTGCTGTGTTGTGCTGCTGTTTTCTTTCTTTTGTTTGTTTTTTTTTTTCCAGAACTACTGCTGCTATATTTCCATGCTATTGCTGCTTTTTTTTTTTTCCAAAACTGCTGCATTTTTTTTCCTAGTTTATTTTTCAATGTGATAGTTTGTTTTTCAATGTGATAGGAAATTGATTTGATTATGATGTAATTGTGACATGTAATGTTGATGATGATTGATGTACTAAGGGCTTATGGCCTACTATTACATTACATTATGCATTATAGATTTTATTTTTGACTTTTCCAGTATCAGTTATGTTTTTTCTTTATTAATTGTGACATTATACTTTTTAATTTGGCTAAAAATATAACTATTCTTTAACTTTATGATTATATATAAATATATATATATTTATTATTTGTCGTGTCCTAGCCGTGTCCGTGTCCTACTTTTTTAGGATTTGCTGTATCGCCGTGTCCGTGTCGTGTCGTATCCATGTCCCGTGTCCGTATCCGTGCTTCATAGGTTACAGGCCAACTGACACAAAGATGCAGAGGGGTTCATTTTTTTCCTCATTTCTCATGTTCGTGGCCCACTTGGTCTCCACTGGAATTTCTCTTGTTGAGATGGGGAAGGAGAAGATGGTAATGCATATGGTGTCAAGTGGGTTTGGGTGTGGATGCTGGAGCTGGATTCTGTGGGTGGTTGGTCTGGAGTGCTGTTTGGTTGGGGGAATTCGTAAGTGAAATTGCAGTTGTGTTTGGCTAGGAGGGTTTGTGTGGTGATAGAGTCCTGGTTGTTTGGTTAGCGAGACGTATGAGGTTGACGAGCTTAGGGGTGATAGGAAAATGGGTGTGGGTGATGCGTTGCAGGGGAGTGATCAGGTGTGGTTCTGGTTGTTTGGCGAGGCCGGTGGGTTTGGTTTTGGGTGGAGAAGGTGTTGTGGTCATATGTGTTTGGTTTGGTGGATAGTCATCATGCTGGTGGAGTGGAAGATAAAGAGAGGAGATGTTTGGTTTGCAAGCTTATTTGTTTGGGGCTTGACTGTCACGACCCAAATTCCGGGGCCCTGGCGGAATCTGAGTTATGACCCGATGGCATACCATTCATACATATAAATCAAATAATTACATAAGGTCAAAGCATCATTTATTAAAATAAATCCCTCCATATAAAATTTAACCAATAAGGTTTCCAATATCTAAGATTTCAAAGTAAATCAATCAAATACTAATTAAATGCCAAAACTAAAATTTCCTAAACTACTGAATATGAAGGCATCGCTCTCCTCAGCCACGCATGCCAAACACTACGGGCTGATCTTCGCCATTCTCTGGTCCAACCGTAACCCGATTACCTGAAGGGGGTAAACAACATCAGTATAAACTGGTGAATGAATTCCTACTTTATGACATATTTGCAATTAATACAATAGCATCACTGAAATAATTAAATAATAAACAACTATTAAATCAAGGAGTGAATAAAATCTTTAACATGACACTTCCTTGAACTACATCTTTGCCCCCAAGTCTATACTATTGGGCCATCACACTAACGAGATGCCATACATGCATCATCTCATTCCACGTCCCATAGGACCCACTATTTCAGGACCTCAGTGTCCCATTATCCACATCCGTATACCACATATACAACTTCAGTTCAAACCCAATGGTCCAAAATTATACAATCATACATAACACATCATGCGTGTAATTTAGATCATGGTTCATCCTAATCAAATCATACGCAACAGAATTAAGATACACAGAATATTTACTTGTTCGTTAACTTACTCATACCACGAATTCATCCTACAATTACGGATGTCTATATCATGAATATATGATGAATTCAGTATATATATATACTTATATATATATACATATATATATGTGGTAAACATCATCGACAGCATGGCCCCCCCTTTCTTTTTAAACATAATAATTAAATGTGCAATTCGTATGCATACAAGATACATCGGGAACCTTCTGATCACGTCTAATGATTTTATATATGAACATGTATACGCCCGATAGGTGATTTCGTTTCACAGAGCCGAGTTCTGAAAATTTCCCCTCACGCCATGCACTATCGAGGTCATCCGATGGCAGGCCATCCAGGGTCCTATCCCTTAAGGGCCATCGTCACTAGGGTCGCCCATGGGTCTTCTCCAAGATCCATGGTGTTGATCCCCCATCCGGTGGCCCACCCGATCTCACAACTCCTCGCCAAGAATGGGTTCCATTCCGTCGGTTTTTCTGAAAATCTGTCCCAGAGAGCAGATTTTTCTGCTTGATGAAGGGGATTTGAGCCAGGAAGTTCTCTCATCATCCCATCACTATTGCCTCTTTAGATCCAACAGGTTTATACCCCAGAATCATGGATCACGGCATAGATTTGTCCTTCTTTGGTGCCGTCAGTCACTGTAGCTCTCAAGCACGAAGAAGAAATCCAACTACCCACGATCAGAGACTTCCAATAGTGTGGATTAACTTATTTAACCAGGTCAGTAACATCATCTAATCATCCTTATAAAATTCTGGAGAGGTTCATTGCCTGATCTATGCATCTGGACTAAATCCAGAATAATATACACGACATTGAAGACTGTTGAGTCTCCAATTCACACTATCCATCATTAAACTTAAATAGATATAGGAATCACTCACCTTCTGTAGACTCTTGTAGTATTTGGTCGAACGTGGGACATCAACTGCTGCCTGGGTATGTGTCTCCTTCTCTTTCCCTTCGGTATCACCCTTCCCTTTGAGTCTCTCTCTCTGATTCTATTGCACGAATAAGCATGAGATTATAAGCAACTCAATGCATATATATATACACATATCCAAATCCTTATTTTCCTAAAAAAAATGCTGTACACAGAATTCCTTATCTTCTTCAAAGATTTGTTTCCCTAAAGGATGGGGGCGATACTTATATCAAATCTCTTCTTTCCTAATGATAGCTGTGTACAGGATTTCTTTTCGTATTCAAGGATTTATTCCTCCATACAATGATTTGTTTCCTTGAAGTGGAGATGTCGTGCCTGAGAGTCCTAAGTAAAGCATGGGTCCCATCACTTTTATATATAAAAGTAAAATTATATAATCCCTTAATTTAAACCAAGCTTAGAACCTCCATCCTTGGGTATTACACACTCCTCCCCTTAGGAAATTTGGTCCTCCAAATTTTTTTTTCTTTTTTTTATACATACCTGAAGCAAATAGGTGGGGGTACTTTTCTCGAACATCCCTTTCAATTTCCCAAGTAGCCTCTGCTTGATTATGGTGCTGCCACTGCACTTTGACTAATCGAATGGTGCGATTCCTGAGTAGTCTCTCCTGGGTGTCCAAAATGGCAACCGGCTTCTCCTCATAAGACAAATCTGCTTGAATATCCATTGGCTCGTAACGAATCATATGTGAGGGGTCTGGTTCATATTTTCGTAGCATAGACACATGAAACACATTATGAACTCCGTCGAGATGTGGTGGAAGTGCCAACTCATAAGCATTGCCATCACTTACACGTCCTATGATTGGAAAGGGTCCAATGTATCTCGGACTCAGCTTTCCTTTCTTCCCAAATCGCATAACTCCTTTGGTCGGGGACACCTTGAGAAAAACCGAATCACCAACTTCAAACTCCAGTTCTCTTCTCCGTTTATCTGCATAGCTTTTCTGACGACTTTGAGCAGTTTTAAGTCGATTTCGAATTTTCTGTATATTCTCCGTGGAGATCTTTTTACCCATTCAGGGCCTAGAAGCCGTCCTTCTCCTACTTCTTCCCAGCAAATCGGAGAACGACAGTTCCTACCATACAGAGCTTCAAACGGAGCCATTTGGATGCTGGAATGATAACTGTTATTATAAGCAAATTCTGCCAGCGGCAACTGTTCATCCCATCCGTCTTTAAAATCCAAAGCACAAGCCCGAAGCATATCCTCTAATGTTTGATTGGTTCTTTCAGTCTGCCCATCTGTTTGGGGATGGTAAGCCGTACTAAAACTTAACTTGGTTCCCGTGGCCTTTTGCAAACTTTTCCAAAACTGGGAGACAAATCTACTATCTCTATCAGAGATTATAGATACAGGAACTCCATGTAACCGTACGACCTCATGAACATATTTTCGTGCCAACTGTTCCATCGTAGTCTTACCCTTTAATGGTATAAAGTGTGCAGACTTTGTCAAACGATCTACAATGACCCAAATCACCTCATTGTGCCTAGATGTTTTAGGAAATCCTGAGATGAAATCCATAGTAATGTGTTCCCACTTCCATTCTGGCACAGGCAAGGGTTGTAATAATCCACCTGGTTTCCTATGATCGGCCTTCACCTGCTGACAGGTAAAACATCGTCCTACAAACTCTGCCACATCATTTTTCATTCCGATCCACCAAAACCTCCGTTTCAAATTCTGATACATCTTTGTGCTCCCGGGATGAATGGTATACCGCGTATGATGTGCTTCCGTTAATATCTCATCTTTGATGTTGCGGTTATTTGGAACACATAACCGACCTCTGAAATACAATGTGCCATTATCAATAGAGAAATCTGGTTTATTGTCCATTCTGTGAATTATATCCAGCAGTGCCCCATCATCTCGCTGGTGGTCCCTTATTTTCTGAATTAGTTCTGGTTGAACCTTAAAATTTCCCAACAGCACCTTATCACCTATAGGCCGTAACTCCACATCTAGATCTTTAATTTCTTCAAGTAGTCTCCATTCGGCAGTCAAACAGGCCATTTGAGCCGATTTGCGACTTAACGCATCAGCAACGACATTGGCCTTTCCCGGGTGATAGAAAATTGTGAAGTCATAATCCTTCAAAAATTCTAACCATCTTCGCTGTCGCAAATTCAAATCAGCCTGTGAGAAAATATATTTAAGACTTTTATAGTCAGTATACACCTCGAACTCCTCCGCATATAGATAATGTCTCCAGATTTTTAGCGCGAAAACTACAGCTGCTAATTCAAGATCATGAGTAGCATAATTTTGTTCATGGGATTTCAGTTGTCTGGAGGCATATGCTATCACCTTTCCATGTTGCATAAGAACGCAACCCAAACCATGCAAAGAAGCATCACAGTATACCACAAATCCTCCATTTCCAGAGGGAAGAGCAAGTATCAGCGCGGTGGTCAATCTCTCCCTTAATATGCGGAAGCTATCCTCGCATCTAACGTCCCATGAAAAAGGAACGTCTTTTCTTGTGAGTCTAGTTAGTGGCCCAGCAATTGAGGAAAAATCTTTCACAAATCTCCTATAATATCCTGCTAAGCCCAGGAAGCTCCGTACTTCAGAAACAGATGTGGGTCTTTTCCAATTGGTAATAGCTTCAACCTTTGTCGGGTCCACAGATAACCCTTGTCCTGAGATAATATGGCCCAAGAAGGTCACTTGCTTCAGCCAAAAGTCACACTTACTTAATTTAGCATAGAGTCGATTATCCCTCAATAGCTGCAAGGACGTGCGTAAGTGTATTCCATGCTCTTCTTCACCTTTAGAATAAATAAGTATATCATCAATAAACACCACGACGAACTGATCCAAGTAAGGCTGAAAGACTTGGTTCATGAGAGCCATAAAAGCTGCTGGGGCATTGGTTAACCCAAATGGCATAACTAGAAACTCAAAATGGCCATATCGAGTTCTAAAGGATGTCTTAGGAATATCCTCCTCCCTTACTCTGAGTTGGTGATATCCAGATCGCAAATCAATTTTGGAAAAGAATTTAGCACCCTGCAACTGGTCAAACAGTTCATCGATACGGGGCAACGGGTATTTGTTTTTAATAGTGATCTGGTTCAACTGCCGGTAGTCAATACACATTCGCATGGATCCGTCCTTTTTCTTAACAAACAGGACAGGGGCTCCCCATGGGGATACACTTGGCCGGATGAATCCCTTGTCTAACAGTTCTTGCAATTGATCCTTAAGTTCCCTCAACTCGGAGGGTGCCATCCGATAGGGTGCCTTAGATATTGGAGCAGATCCTGGTACCAACTCGATAGTAAAGTCAACTTCTCGGATTGGAGGTAATCCTGGCAGATCATCTAAGAACACATCGGGAAAATCTCTAACAACCGGAATATCTTCTAAGTTAGGCTTTTGTTTAGCTTCGGTAATGTAGGCCATGTACCCCGTACACCCATTCCTTAATAGCTCACAGGCTTTGATGGCCGAAATTATCCCGGTTCGAAAAGATTTTCTTTTTCCCACCATGGTGACATGGGTATAACCTTTTAGGTTAAAACGCACTATCTTATTAAAGCAGTCCAGCACAGCCCGATATTTAGAGAGCCAGTCCATTCCCAAAATAATATCAAAATCATTCATGTGCAATAATACTAAGTCAGCTGACAGTCTTGTTTGTGAAATTTCTATCTCACAATCATAATATATAGTTTTTGTGCAAACGTGTTTTCCCGCGGGTGTTGACACAACTAATGCAGGAGTGAGTATAGTGGGGGAATTTCCTAACTTAGCAGCAAAAAGATGAGAAACAAAAGAGTGAGTTGAGCCAGAATCAAATAGTGCATGAGCTTCGTGCTTTGAAAGTAAAACCATACCCTCGACAACGTTATTTGCCGCCTCCGCTTCTTGGTGTGTAATAGCAAAAGCCCTCGCATTAGGCGGTTGCGCCCCCTGATTCCCACCTTGATTATTCCTGCCACGATTAAAATTTTGACCTTGAGGCGGGTCTTGTTGGTTGCCTCTCTGAGGATACTGCTGATATTGATAATTTCTTCCTTGTTGGCTGCTGATATGATCGCTGATTTTGCTGATGCCCTTGCTGGCGGTCCTGCTGATTCTGTCCTTGCAGTTGTGTTTGTGGTCGAAACTGATTTCCACCAGGATTTGTGGGACATTCTCGAGACCGGTGTCCCTCCTGCCCGCAACCGTAACAAACACCCTTTCGTCTAGCTTGATTTCTTTCTTGGGCTATTGGGCAATCTCTAACCCTGTGACCTTCTTTACCACATCCGCAGCATACTCCAGGTCTCTTGCGACACTGATCTGTGTCATGTGATCCCCCACAATGATTGCAAACTGGTCTAGCGTCTGTCCTTTGTTTTTTATATGGTGGCTGATTCTTGAAATTATCCCGCTTTCCTACTGGCAGCACCTGCTGAGTTCTCCGATTAATATCTTCTATTGCTTCTTCAGAAACAAAGGCCTTTCTTAGCGCTTCAGCATAGGTAGTTGGCTCATGTAATTTGACGTCTTTCTTGATATCTGCCCTTAGACCCGTCACAAAGCGCTCCAGTTTGGATTCTTCTGTAGCAACTAGGGTCTCAGCAAAGTGAGACAGCTCAGTGAACTTGAGGGCATATTTGGCTACGGTTAAGCTCCCTTGTACCAGGGTCTCAAACTCCCTTTTCTTTTGTGCTTTGATGTGATCAGGTATAAATTTCTTTATAAACTCTTTCTTGAAAAAGTCCCAAGTAATTTCTGTCTCTTGCCCATCAAAAGACTTCTTAGCAGCTTTCCACCATTCCTTAGCATTACCCTCAAGTTTGAATGCGCCCAAAATTGCCTTCTGCCGTTTCGTACATCCCACAACTTCAAAAATTCCCTCCAAATGCTCCACCCATTTATTTGCATCCCAAGGGTTTGTAGTCTCATCAAAGCTACGAGGTCGGAATTCATTAAATCTTTTGTAAAGATTATCCTTCTCGCGATCCCTGACCCCAATATTATTACCACCTCCAGAACCATTCCTGATAACACTGAGTTCGTCACCATTTTCTCCATGCCGGTTGTTAATAGCAGTAATCTGTTCCTGAACTTGACTGTAGGCTTTCATAAAACTTTCGAACATTTGCCGAGCATACTCCGGCATTTCCACAATTCTTTCACCCTGATTAGAGTTTCCAATAGCGTTATTCATTGCTCTAGTTCCCCTGCAAAATAAACAGTGAATAAGCCCTCCTCCATTAATACTGGATCAAATCCCTTTCTTGGCATCCATACCCCACGGCCTCACCACGTGCCCTATAATTGCTAATTCTTTTACTTGCCCAAAACCTTATGCTCTGATACCACTTTGTCACGACCCAAATCTGAGTTATGACCCGATGGCATACCATTCATACATATAAATCAAATAATCACATAAGGTCAAAGCATCATTTATTAAAATAAATCCCTCCATATAAAATTTAACCAATAAGGTTTCCAATATCTAAGATTTCAAAGTAAATCAATCAAATACTAATTAAATGCCAAAACTAAAATTTCCTAAACTACTGAATATGAAGGCATCGCTCTCCTCAGCCACGCATGCCAAACACTACGGGCTGATCTTCGCCATTCTCTGGTCCAACCGCAACCCGATTACCTGAAGGGGGTAAACAACATCAGTATAAACTGGTGAATGAATTCCTACTTTATGACATATTTGCAATTAATACAATAGC
Organism: Sextonia rubra; assembly: GCA_037013555.1. Lineage (NCBI taxonomy): Eukaryota > Viridiplantae > Streptophyta > Magnoliopsida > Laurales > Lauraceae > Sextonia > Sextonia rubra. The sequence continues at coordinate 77,840,428 of JASUAD010000001.1, forward strand.
ATCACTGAAATAATTAAATAATAAACAACTATTAAATCAAGGAGTGAATAAAATCTTTAACATGACACTTCCTTGAACTACATCTTTGCCCCCAAGTCTATACTATTGGGCCATCACACTAACGAGATGCCATACATGCATCATCTCATTCCACGTCCCATAGGACCCACTATTTCAGGACCTCAGTGTCCCATTATCCACATCCGTATACCACATATACAACTTCAGTTCGAACCCAATGGTCCAAAATTATACAATCATACATAACACATCATGCGTGTAATTTAGATCATGGTTCATCCTAATCAAATCATACGCAACAGAATTAAGATACACAGAATATTTACTTGTTCGTTAACTTACTCATACCACGAATTCATCCTACAATTACGGATGTCTATATCATGAATATATGATGAATTCAGTATATATATATACTTATATATAGATACATATATATATGTGGTAAACATCATCGACAGCATGGCCCCCCCTTTCTTTTTAAACATAATAATTAAATGTGCAATTCGTATGCATACAAGATACATCGGGAACCTTCTGATCACGTCTAATGATTTTATATATGAACATGTATACGCCCGATAGGTGATTTCGTTTCACAGAGCCGAGTTCTGAAAATTTCCCCTCACGCCATGCACTATCGAGGTCATCCGATGGCAGGCCATCCAGGGTCCTATCCCTTAAGGGCCATCGTCACTAGGGTCGCCCATGGGTCTTCTCCAAGATCCATGGTGTTGATCCCCCATCCGGTGGCCCACCCGATCTCACAACTCCTCGCCAAGAATGGGTTCCATTCCGTCGGTTTTTCTGAAAATCTGTCCCAGAGAGCAGATTTTTCTGCTTGATGAAGGGGATTTGAGCCAAGAAGTTCTCTCATCATCCCATCACTATTGCCTCTTTAGATCCAACAGGTTTATACCCCAGAATCATGGATCACGGCATAGATTTGTCCTTCTTTGGTGCCGTCAGTCACTGTAGCTCTCAAGCACGAAGAAGAAATCCAACTACCCACGATCAGAGACTTCCAATAGTGTGGATTAACTTATTTAACCAGGTCAGTAACATCATCTAATCATCCTTATAAAATTCTGGAGAGGTTCATTGCCTGATCTATGCATCTGGACTAAATCCAGAATAATATACACGACATTGAAGACTGTTGAGTCTCCAATTCACACTATCCATCATTAAACTTAAATAGATATAGGAATCACTCACCTTCTGTAGACTCTTGTAGTATTTGGTCGAACGTGGGACATCAACTGCTGCCTGGGTATGTGTCTCCTTCTCTTTCCCTTCGGTATCACCCTTCCCTTTGAGTCTCTCTCTCTGATTCTATTGCACGAATAAGCATGAGATTATAAGCAACTCAATGCATATATATATACACATATCCAAATCCTTATTTTCCTAAAAAAAATGCTGTACACAGAATTCCTTATCTTCTTCAAAGATTTGTTTCCCTAAAGGATGGGGGCGATACTTATATCAAATCTCTTCTTTCCTAATGATAGCTGTGTACAGGATTTCTTTTCGTATTCAAGGATTTATTCCTCCATACAATGATTTGTTTCCTTGAAGTGGAGATGTCGTGCCTGAGAGTCCTAAGTAAAGCATGGGTCCCATCACTTTTATATATAAAAGTAAAATTATATAATCCCTTAATTTAAACCAAGCTTAGAACCTCCATCCTTGGGTATTACATTGACGATGAAACTTATGTAAGTACAGTACCAATAACATTGCAAAAAATATATATATGTTCACATGGGCGCCGATATCGTCATCCATTTTACACTTTCTGGATCCTAAATTTTTATCGCAAGTGAAAAAAAAAAAACCTTATTGAGCCAGTCCTAGACAGGTATATATTAAAATAAGTTTTAAATTTTGACAACAAAAAATCAGATATTTGACAAGGTTGACGATATCATCTATTAGGTAATTTTGTCAAAAAAAAAAAAAATGTACGCCGGCCTAATTCTTTTTTTTTTTTCTTGAATAATCCATATAATCAGAGTTTAAGAGTAATTTTCTCGTAAGAACCATTATTTAATGGATCAAGAAAAAGAAAAAACAGGGTCCAAACACCAATTATTTTAGTTAGAATCTTTGCGGTAACCATGAATTGCGGAAAAAGATCATTGACAGCCCCTAAATAGAAGATTTCAGAGTATCAAGTGCTTAAAATTTACCAATCAAGTTTTGAACATGGATAATACATTTGACCCTCTGGCCAAAGAGTATCCAGTGCATTGATGCAGGATTGACCTCAACGGCCACATGTGTAAGGCCCAAGTAGATTTAGAATGTTTATATAGTAATTATATGTAATTAAATTTTTTAACTTTATTTAATGGGTTGTAATGAGGATAAGTTTATTTAGTTTCCTAGTTTAATTAGGTTTCTTGGGCCTTAAGTTATCTTTCTTATTTATATGACATTGTAGACCTTGAATTTTCGGACTTGATTATTGAATAAATTTGTAGGTTTATCCCCGGAGAGGTGCATCCTTGTGTTTTAAAGTTTTCGTGGAAACCGTCTTGAAGTGTCCTTGAGCATGTGTTTCGGCACTTCCCGCAAGCCCTAACCCTAGGGCCTGCACATGCATTATATAGTATTGAGCTTTTCTACACATGAATCATGGTTTGTGATCCACATTGTTAACCTTTTGTGTCCCATCATGTCAAAAGAAGTCAAAAATTGACAATGATGTGATTTACCTTTCTGATAGGTGGCCTAGTTTGAGTTGAAAGTGGACTCAGATCTCTTTCCTAGACTTAGGTTTACCAACTTATAAATGCTCCATCAAGGGCATGGTTGTATAACATGGTTTTGGACCCTGTATGGAGTAGGGCTAAAACACTTACTGACATAACAATCAATATAGCGGTTCAAGCCTTTCTAGCAATCTGTTTTGTCCCCTTAAAAAAAATTAAAATGGTTTTTACAGTATTTTATACACGTAAAACCTTAAACTAAGAATAGCAGTATAATTTTACCAAAAAAAAAAGACTAGCAGTATAAAATAAATAGATTTTTTGGAGTTGGAAGGTTTCATAGGCGGAGAAAAACAGTAGTAGAGACAAGCTAAAAAGCATGGACACTTCTAAGAAAGTGACGTATCTATGTCGGACACGTATCGGACAACGACACTCCTCAGAGACTCTCGGACACGTGTCCAATACTATTTTAGCCGTGTCCATAATTAAAAACTAAAAATCTTAATTTTGGATACTTGTCCAACACTCTTTTTATGACGTATTCCACAGGTCCTAGCCCATGTTTATGACTAAAAAAATAAACATGTAACTGATATTTCTTAGACACTTGTTAACATGTAGATACGAAAACTTATAAACTTGATATATGAAAATTTTATATAATGGAAAAATGTATGATTGTTAATTTTAATCATATCACAAGCAAAAGACAAATAAATCTTACACTAAAGAATAGGCCTCGAGATTGGCTTCTTTTTTTGCTTTTTGTTTTTATTTTTGGCTTCCTTTTTTTTTTTTTTTTTTTTTTTTTTTTTTTTTTTGAGGGAGGGGAAAGAGATGATCCTCCCCATTCTTTGTATGGATTTTATGAAAATATGGATACTTCATGTTTAATGATTATGAATTAAGTTTTAGCGTTGTATTGATATTTGATATATTTGTTAGTTGGTACTTGAATTTTTATTTTTTGATTGCTAAATTGATTAGAAAGTTAAAATGATATTATTGTTTTAGTATATGATTATATATAAATAAATATATATTATTAACGTGTCCCCCGGCGTGTCTATGTCCTACTTTTTTGAGAAATGATGTGTTGGCGTATCTGTGTCGTGTCGTATCTATATCCGTATTCCGTGTTCGTGTCGGTGCTTCTTTGGAGACAAGTAAAACCTTAAACTGAAGACCGTAGTAGGGACTACAAAGATGGGGGATTTTCTTCTGTTGATGTTCTTCAGACGTCATAGTCATTAGGGCCAGCACCTAAAATTCAAGAGGGTCCCTAGGCCCAGTGCCTCTTAGACGGTCTGATCAGCACACCTGCAGGTGAGATTTTCTTACCAAAGGTATTATGCAATGGTTGAAACTATGATGAAGGGCATTTTAGTGCACTTTTCCATTCATGATGATATAAATGAGATTGGCAATTTGAATTCTCCTCAAGTTGACAGCAATAAAATCCCTTTCAAATAAATATAGTGGTACAATATCCTAAAATTTTGTACTTGTTATGTTTCATCAGAATGTTTTGAGAATGTGAAGAACAGACGAGAGGCAAACACTGCCCTATTGGTGAATCCGGAACACTTCTCTGATTTTATTCCTTTTTTTTTTTTTTTTTGTTCACATTAACGCTTTCTTTAATATATCGTCCATGAATAGCTTGATGAAAATCGTCTCTGCTTTAATCATATTTGCTGCTTTTCCCACATACTGATAATCAACATGTTTCTCACATGGATTTCACTTATTGTTTTGGATCAATCCAGTTAAGGATTGCGAAGCGCTATGAAACTCAATGATCATTCCACAAAACATGGCATGAAGATAGCATTTCCACGAGGATACAGAATGTAGCATTTCCCTAGGATACAGAATGCTTGATGTCTCTTGGAAGGTAGGACCTCTTTTAGGGACAGTGTGCACTGGTGCAGTGTCCTCCAATCAACGAGGATGATATATTCGGTATGATTTGGGTTATGACCTTCTGCTCAACAGGCCCTCAATTTGGAAGGTTCCAGTCGAGTGATGTTCCAGTCGAGTGATATGTACAATTATACTGTTGGATCCCTCATCCTTCCTAGAGTTAAATGCTTCCTCATGACTTTGCATCTGTCACCATGCCATACCCAACTTGAAGTCATTTATACGGTGCAAGCTGTTTACATTGTACAAGCACACACAATCCTCAAGAATCCTCAAGCCTTCCTTGAGTTCATTGAATTTTCTGAATCCCCAATGGAAGGCTTCTGGTGGTTGTAAAGCTGAGGTGGCATTTTTGCTTCGCACACGTGTTAGCCTGATGAATCTGTGCGCAAAGCGGCATCTGTTGATAGGGCAAGTTGATCTATCAAATAAAAGAGAAGTTTGAATTATACATCTATAAAAAATCAGCCAGATTGATATAACATTAGCTATCCATCTAAGATGATGCAGTGGACAGTTGAAAGAAAAATATGTCTGAATGGTTTGGGAAACCTTTCATTGCTTACTACCAGTCTGACAGATTTCTCCTTTCTGCACGCTTGAGAACCTCAGATGCTGATGTACTCAGGGCGCAGGTCTCTTGTCTTCCGATTTTGCAATACATGGATAATTTGTATTTATACAAAGTCAACTCAGCCACAGTACATGCCTCAATGTAACCTTGAGTCATGAGGTGTGTATCATTTTCATTGTTTGAATAGGAAAATGGCATTGATATGGAGGGTGAAGGGATATGTAGACCTCCATTACTATTATTATTATTATTTTTTTCTCCCCCATTGCTGGCAAATAGTTTCTCATCCTCATATACAAACATGTTGGAAATTTTGATGCCGATGTGGATGCTATGAAAGTAGAACATCTTGTGTGTCACGGACAGAAGGTCTACACACCACTGTCAAATTGCAACTGCAGAACTCTCAATAGCTATAAAACATCAGCCAGATTGATATGACGTTAGCTATCCATCTAAGATGGTACAGTGGACGGTTGAAAGAAAAATATGATTGAATGGTTTGGGAAACATTTCATTGCCTACTACCTGTCAGACTGATTCTCCCTTATACGGGCTCGAGAACCTCAGATGCTGATGCATGACTCAACGCGTAGGTCGAATGGATTTGACCATTTGATGGACGGTTGAATTTCATTTTTACTATGAATCCATTAAACTTATAGGTCACAGGTGAGGGGTTTAGGGGCATGGGATTGGGGTCGAACTTGATACTCATGTTGATTTCATATACTTCTTTCCAGCCCCCATAGTCCCATCTCAAGATGGAACCCGCAAGTGCCCTACAAAAAGTTCTGACAGTAATTCCATGAGAATTGTTATATATATATATATATGCTTTGTTCTAGAGAGATTTTCACGGTAACTCCATGAGAACTTTTTACAGAGTTACCGTGAGAATTTTTATGGGGCCCATTTCTAGATGGAACCTAAGGGGATGAAAAAGTCTATGTGGGGTAACCACAAGTATCAAGTTTGACCTTAATTCTATTTCCTCAACCCCTTCATCTGTGGCTCACATGTTTAATGGATTCATATTCAAAAAGAAATTCAACCCTCCATCCAGCAGTCAAATCTATTCAAATAAGTGACAAACCTTAGGATTAGTGACTATCAGGAGGGGCCCTATCTGTGCATAGTTTGGATAGGTTGCTAGGTAGGCCGCACCAATAGTTATCGCGGATGTACGGTGAGAACTAGTTTTCACTTGAATGTTTCCCACATACATATAAACTTGATATCTAAGGTGGTTTCGCATAAATTTTTTCATCTCCCGCAGCATCACCCCTAGGTAGAGTCCACAATGGCCCCCCCATGTGGGAGTATGCACAGTCCCTCTGTGGGGGACATGCATAAGAAGATCCAATATATATAGAGAAAACCTCTATCGAGCACTCAATGCTCACAATAAGATAAGCATCGTGTGTTAAAACATTAGTAAGGCTTAACTTATGATTGATCCAAGTAGACCATAAAACAAGTAACTCTCATGATTGTCGCCGATATCAAGTTTTGCACCCATCCAAGTGTATTAAACCGTTGGATGGGCTTGCATTCATTTTGGACAATGAAAACTTATTGGACATTGATCAAGTGCTTAGGATCAGGCTTTCATGGGTAGCACAACTCCAGGTAGATCTTAAAAAGTTAACTCATGTAGCGCACCATCTCATTAGATTGAATCTCATTATATATATATAAATATATATATATGGGGCAAGCCTCTCCTAAGCTCAAATTTAAGCCCAAGCTCTTAGGGCCCACCTTTCATCTATCCAAATGGACTAAACATATAACTCCCTGAATTGCACATGTCTACCAATTTTTGGTCACATTAGATTGACTGTATACCAATCCGAATAGATTATTGATAATTAAATTTTTAGGTCATCGATGGAGATGATAAAAACTAAGGTTGGAGTTGATTTTTGCAAAGAGAAGGGTCTTAGGGAGTCCTTCAAACCTCCTTTGCCATCCCCATCCCCATGTGGGTCTTCAGGTGGGCTCCACAGGCATGACCCACACACTGGAGCCTACCTTAGCTTAGGAGAGGGGCTCCCATATGGGCCACACATCAAGTTTCTATAACTTAATGCAAGTAAGGCCCAAATTCTAGATCTAAACCTAACCTGAGCACTAAAGCTAGGATTGCAAATGGGTCCCTAATTCTCCGATTACCCGCAGGTTCCAACCTATTAATAATCGGGTGTAGGTCCTTATTTAGGTCCCAATAAGTAACGCGTTCGAGTCTGGATCCCATTTTTGGACCCGTAACCTAAATAGTTTTGAGTTTGACTCCGCATTAGTTCTAGCCCATAGACCCAAGACCCTACATATTACCTCAATTTTCTAAAGTTTTCCAACAAATTAACTTTTCTCTAAAGCATTCTCTATATAGACTTGAACCTGAACTTACCCCAAACACGGTTCCAGTTTCTGTTCCGAGTACATCCTCCCAACGGTTTCGAATCCATTAAACTAGTTTCGAACCAATCCCGGTTTCGATTTTGGGTTCATCATCTCACTAACGGTTCTGGTTCCAGGTCCACCATGGACGTGGACTAGAATCAACCCAGTTGCAACCCTAATTAAAGCCCAATGCCCAAACCCAAGCCAAAGCAGGCTGGGCCTGACTAATGAACATCCTTAATTTTAGCTTTTGCAATTATAATATATTAAAGCCAAAGGTTTTGCATTTAATTTTTTAACAAATTACTTTCAATTTTGACTTTTGTTCAGAATTCATGTTTGGGTTGTGATAAAGTTTTACGCTGGCTATCACCTACCTAACGCAACCCTCCTCCTTTACCCGGGCTTGGGACTGGCAGCAAAACTGGCGGAGTTAAAAGAGATGAGCATTTAATCACATTTAGTAGAACTGGCGGCAGCAAAACTGGCGGCATTTGATCTTATAGTAGCAAATACTTACTTTAAAAAAAGAGATGACCATTTAATTACATATAAAAGTGGGAGTAATAGGAGTCAGATAGACTTTTTTCTAGTTAGAAAATAGGACCGATTGGCTTGTAAAAATTGTAAGATTATCTCAGGAGAGAGTTTAACTACGCAACATAGGCTTGGAGTTTTAGATATTTGCATTAGAAGTAAAAAGAGAGCAGTAGTAAACAAAATGGACCCTAAAACAAGGTGGAGAGATTTGAAGGGGGAAAGAGCAAATATATTTAAGGACAAAATGATTGAGAAAGGAGAATGGAATATTGAAGGAGAAACTACAGTAATGTGGAATCAAATGGCTAATTGCATTAGGAATGTTGCAAAGGAGGTACTTGGAGAATCAAAAGGGAAGAGACATATTAATAAAGAAACATGGTGGTGGAGTATGGAGGTTCAAGAAGTTATTCGACAAAAAAAACATTGCTACAAAGTTTGGTAGGGGACTAAGAGTATAGAAAATTTTGAGTTGTATAAGAAGGCAAAGAAAGAAGCTAAGAAAGTAGTAAGTAGCGCAAAGTTCAAAGCATACGATGACCTTTATAATAGGTTAGAGAACAAGAGAAGGAGAAAAGGATATTTTTAAGCTTGCAAAAATAAGAGAAAAGAAAAGTAGGGACTTAGATAATGTCAAATGTATCAAGGATAATGAGGAAAATATTTTGGTGAAGGACAACGATATTATAAAAAGGTGGAAAGAATATTTTAGTAAACTTTTAAATGAAGAATATTTGGGTGATACAAGAGTGGAGGAGGATACTTCATTACAAGAGTATACTTTTCTCCGTAGAATTAGAGGGGTGAAAGTGAAGGAAGCATTAAAGCGAATGAAGGCAAGAAAGGCAACAGGCCCAGATGGTATTCCGACAGAGGTATGGAAATGCTTAGGAGAGGTTGGAGTAAGTTGGTTATGTAGACTATTCAATAAGATACTTGTGACAAAGAAAATGCCGGATGAATGGAGAAGAAGCATTGTAGTACCTATATATAAGAATAAAGGAGATATACAAAATTGTACCAACTATCGAGGGATTAAACTTATGAATCACACGATGAAGTTATGGGAGAGAATAATAGAGCAAAGACTGAGAAAAAAGACTAAGATTTCAGAAAATCAATTTGGTTTTATGCCAGGGAGATCAACTATGGAAGCTATCTTTTCACTTAGGCAATTAATGGAAAAATACCAAGCAAAGAGGAAAAATCTACATATGGTCTTTATCGATTTGGAAAAAGCCTATGATAGGGTACAGAGGAATTTAATTTGGTGGGTCTTAAAGAAAAGGAATGTCCCAAGAGGTTACATTGAAATTTTAAAGGATATATACGAAGGTGCAATAACAAATGTGAAAACCACATGTGGAGAAACGGGCGGGTTTCCCGTGACTATAGGCTTACATCAGGGATCATCCTTAAGCCCTTATCTCTTTGCATTAATTATGGATGAGCTAACTGTGCATATTCAAGAAGAAGTACCATGGTGTATGTTGTTCGCAGATGATATAGTATTGGTAGATGAATCAAGAGAGGGTGTAAATGCAAAGCTTGAGAGATGGCGGAGGGCATTAGAATCTAGAGGCTTTAAAATAAGTCGTACAAAGACAGAATATATGGATTGCAATTTCAGTGGACATATACAAAGTGTTGAAACCACTGTCAAAATTGAAACCCATGAGATACCACATAAAGATTCTTTTCGGTACCTAGGCTCGATGATTAGTAAGGATGGGGAGATTGACGAAGATGTGGAGCATAGGATAAGAGCTGGATGGTTGAAGTGGAGACTAGCTTCGAGAGTACTTTGTGATAGACAAATGCCAACAAAATTGAAGGGAAAATTTTACAGGATAGTGGTTAGACCAGCTATGACATATGGAGCAGAATGTTGGCCAATTAAGAAGACACATATTCATAAGATGGATATAGCGGAAATGAGAATGCTTAGGTAGATGTGTGGTAAAACTAGGAAAGATAAAATTAGAAATGAGCGCTTTCGAGAACATTTAGGGGTAGCACCAATAGGAGATAAGATTAGAGAAATTTGTTTAAGATGGTTTGGGCATGTTGAGCGTAGGCCAGTAATGGCACCGGTAGAAAAAGTTTGGATATACAGGTGGAGGGTCCATCAAGAGGTAGGGGTAGGCCGAAGAAAACATGGATGGAAGTCATTAATTCAGATTTGAAGAAGTTGCACTTATCGAAAGATTTAACTCAAAATAGAACGGAATGGAGAAATAGAATTCATGTAGCCGACCCCAACATGGTTGGGATAAGGCTTTGATGATGATGACTTTCAATTTTGACTTCTTTTTTATTGAGCCACCATGGTGAAAAAATTAAAAATGTGTACTAATTAGTAGATTTGAACTCATGATCTCTTTCCTCTTTAAGTACGTAACCTAACCACTATATCACACAATACTCATTTATAATTATTTGTCAAAACAATATCAAAAGTAGTTAAATAAAGGAGGGACCCTAGTTGTGTGGGTCATACCCACGGGTCACTATGGTAGTTAGCAGTTATGAGGAAAGGTTATTATTTTCTCTTATAAAAATCTCTCCATTCTATAAACAGCTTAACGAAATGGGAATTTACATATAATCACTTTACTTTTCCAAACTTAAATTCTCATAATAGTTTTTACATACAGTCTCCAATGCTCCAGTTTGTCAATCAACTACTTTGATCATTGGTTTAGGCACTCTAATAAACAACCCTAGATCCTCTACAGTTTCAGCACTCCAACGCTATCGACACTCATAGATATTGGCCTATTAAGTTCATAAAGGCTTGGAATCTAGCAAACTAAGTCCATAGGATATTTTAACGACCTGATTCAAGGCGAAAAATGGACAATTTCTATCCTTTCTCTTGTCATATTTCAAACGGTTATTAGCATCCTATGAATGGACTTTCTTTTAATCCACTAGATCGTAAGTGCTTTTAAATTTGGTAGGGCCAGCAAGATCCAAACTCTGCCACGTCTCTTTTTTCTTTTTTTTTTTTAATTACAGTCTACTGAAGCTCTAGATGATCCAGATCCATGATAAAATTATCGCACAAAATATAAACATAATCCAATCTTTGCCATATTTCTAGAATAATAGTGTTAAAGCCCCAGACAAGCCAGATCCATAATAAAGTTATCCCACTAAATAGGGCCTTTTGTTTGCATTAGAGTAAATAGGAAATGAATGAACAGGGTGATTAAAATGAAAATTAATGATGACATTTATAATTCCTCATGGATAGCGCATTTTAGAAATTAGGGTTTGGAAATTCTAAAAGGATAAAAGTGACTTTTTCAAATTGTTGGAATGAAGGATGCTAAAAAAGAAGCATGTAATTTGAAATGCCAAAGGTACACCATCATCACATCATTGTCCAGAAATCACTAGTATCACAAATTCCATTAAGAAATTCTATACCACCAGAAAATGTTGTCCTTAGGATCGTTGGGCACTTATTATCATCTACTAGAAAGCATGCTTCAAAAATGTATCTTATTTGAGGAGCATTTTTTGTTACCATTTTACGGTTTTTTATTTTTTATTTTTGGCATCCCAACCTCAAGGGGGTTAGGGCACCTAACCCTCTTACGAGGGAAGGCACCTCGGGACACCTCAGGACAAGTTAGAAAACCCTTTTGTGAGGGAAAAAGACCTCAAGTGAGGTAGCAAATCCTTGGGTGAGAAAAAATTTCTAGCAAAGTTTGAATCCTCTCCAAGTTGGTAAAAACCAAACCTCTTTCCACTGGGGTAAGAGGTAGTTCTTTACTTGAGTTATAGTTTAGAGTTGTAAGAGGTAGACACTAGTACTATGTGGAACAAAAATAAAGAGTGGGGGGAAAATCATAAATAATGGAGATGAGGTGAAAAAAAAAGAAAAACAAATTCTTACAAAGTTTACACTTATTACACTTGGTTGTGATAAAAACACAGATAATCCTATGAAGTAAAAGGCCTAGAGGTTTTTTAGAGACTGTCGAGCATTATCTTCATATTGTTTCCAATTTTGTGCTCAGATTTAATTGTGCTGAGACCGAATTATGCCGAAACCAAACTTTACAGAACTCGTGTGGCAACCTTATATTAAATATTTTTTAAAACATTAAATATTTCTTTTGAAAGATTCAAATTTAAAAAAAAATTAAATATTTTTTTGAAAGATTAAATATTTTTTAAAAATTTAAAATTTTTTAAAAGATTAATTTCTTTTTAAATATTAAATGTTCTTTTGAAGATTAAGTTTTTTTTAAAGATTAAATTTTTTTGAAAATTAATATTTTTTTCACCATAAAACCCACATTTAGAAATTAGACCATGGAACCATACTTCGAATTTATAATGTGATCCCACCATTATAAAAATTTAGAAATTAAAATATAGACCCACCTTTTATAATCATTACCATATAATCCACTTTAGAAATTAGATAGTAAAATTGCCTTGAAATAAATAGAAAACAATGTGCCAACAAGTTAAAAAAAACAATTCTTTTGTTCCGAATATTTTAAACCAGCGGGTTAAAATTTTAAAATTCCTTTCAACTAAAAACATTAATTTGCACATACTAAACATATTTTCTACAGACTTATCTTGTGGGAAAATGAAAACATGCAAATGGCACAATGTCAAACGCACCCTTTGCTCTAAAAAAACAAGACTAGAGGTTCACAATTAAGTTTTACCCTCCACTTCCAGATAGCAATGAAAGAAAGAAAAAAAAAATGACAACACTTAAATTCTAAGTTACTTTTATCATCCAAACAATAATGAAATACAAAAAAATCACATCTTTGTGTGCTTTAATTCCTCCCTTACTATTTTACTAAATATAGTTTTCATTACAAGACCTTTATTTTAACGTACTTGTTCTGGCGTGAATTTTTTGGGGCAACTCATCACTAACTTTTTTATGGGGATCCACTGTAGGTGCAATCTTGTTATGGCCCTAGGATTTATGTAGAACCACCTCATCTATCCAATTTGACCCAATCCCAGGCCCCTCAGCCCTTCATCAGGAGCCCACAAGTCCTATCCATTTGCATGGGTGTACAACGATTCAATCCATTCACATGTGTGTCAAATCTATGGGTGCCTGGGCGTCTAGGATTTGAATTAAGTGATAGATGGAGAAAACAGCTCTCACCGGAATATTTCCCTCTGTTTAAAACTTTTCATAAATACTGTTGTCACAAAATTCAGTCTCGGACATTAATGCAGTAGTGGGGGAAACGAGTGAGAGGGCAAATGGGTGCAACACCCCCAAACCCAACCAAAAAAAATAAAGTAAAATAAAACAAATGGTACAATCAGTGCATGAAAACAGGACCTTGATGTCTGATGAGTCGCCAAAAAAAAAAAAAAAAAGTAATTAGTTCAATGAAAACTATAAAATATATAGCAAACTACTAGGCAAAAGTTACCATAGCCCATCTGTACAACCAGGCCATCTGTACACCCAGACCCAGAGCCAATCCCATTCACACCTGGGGCCGCAAACAAGATAAACAAATGCTCAGACAACATAGCGGTAAGTGACGTATCTGCCTGCCGTTTCACTAGGTCGGATAATCTTCACGACTTGACCACGCTTCAGGCCATAGTATCTTGCAATTGGATCAGTGATTTGAATCCGGGGCAGCTGCAGAACATGAATCAAAACAAGATTATATGTGGAAGGCATGCATGATCTGCAAAAATGACTATGAAGGCTGATACATCATGTTTACTGTTGTAACAAGTAATCCAATAAATTCGCCAATGCACTGACAGATCAGTGGCATAGGCTTACCACAATATGGGTCATACAACCTGGGGTCGATCCCCCATTCTCACTGTTCATATTCCATTCACCAAAACATAAAAGAGTAATCCACTAGATTCAAATGAATATGAGGGGAGAAGAGTTTAATCTGAGGCATGCATAACATGAAACAACTCAGAGAGGAGTGGCCAAGCATAATGTGGAGCACACACTACTAGCATTTGGGAATATCACAAAATCAATCTTGTTGGCTAAATCAGACCACTAGACTCCAGGATCAAACCTCAACTGCCATGAAAACTTTCTTTAACCACCCATCCATTTCCTCCAATGCAGAACTTAAACATATATCCAGTCTGACACCAATAAATGAGAGCACCAGATCTCATATTTGTGAAGTGAACCAATATAGAACATGGTTCAAAATAGTCGCATCTGTGGTGTACCAACTATCTTGGGAGGTATATATCTGAATCGCCATAATGTTCTAAGCACAATAAAAAAAAGAAAAAGGGATATTGTACAAAGTCACACCTTGATGTGTCAGTGTAGCCGCATCAAGGCTAAAGCCATGTAAGTCACGCATCGCTGCTTTATCCTAAACCGTTGCATTTGTTAAGGCTATGTAATTATATAATATTGACTATAATGCACCAGTACAGTAGGAGATAAGGTAAGAATGTATGACGTATTCATGCAGTGTTTACCAACATATGCTTCAATAGATCTTCCTATTTTCCCCTTCCCATCTGTCTCTATTTCACTTTATCTCTAACATCAATTTAGAATCAGAAAATCCAGGACATTTTGTGAATATTTGATTGAAGAAATCATACCATTAGTATGGCCCACTAAGCTTGGTATGGCTCGCTTATTCCCAGGTATTTTGGTGGATGTCAGTTGTTTGTGTTATATTGCATGGGATAATTAATCATGTATGTAAACAGTTGTGCATAGCCAAAATAGGTATTACTGTGAGTCTAGGATGATAATTATTGTCTGGAAGAATGTGCTTGGTTAACACCTTAGGCATGCATGAAAGAAAGATATGCTCAACAAAGAGCCTTCCCTGCAGCACAAGAATGTGCAAAGCAGACAATGCTGTCCAGTTGATAATACTTGAAAGGGCACAGAATGGCTGTAAAATAAAATGGTCAACAGGCATACTTAAATAGATATGGACAACAATTGGATGTTAGGATTGCCAAATAAATCTGCATTTGGGGCAATGAATCATCTCCACTGGGGGAAATTTTGAGCATGTATGCAGCATGTAAAGTGGATTTGTATGTTTTTCTGCATATTCATAGCCTGCCTAACCATAAATGCTGTACAAATAGAACCACAAAAAGAAAAGACTTAGCACACACCTGTGTTTCTTTTAGAGTATATCGCTCCAGTAGTGTTTTCTTTTCTTCAGTTGTAAGCACCTGATGCTCTGGAACAAGAACATGCTCTTTAATATTAACCAGCAACTCTGCCTCCTGTGTCAAGGAAATTAGAATGCACGTAACTGCCTCTGCAAGCCCATGTAAAAGGCAAACTAGAATGACAAATCTTCCATGAAAACTGATATACAACAAACCAGAAGGATAAATCTTCTATGAAAATTGAGATACAGTGTGACACAAGAACTCATTAGCAGATAACAAATTGCATTGCAGGGCAAACTAGAATGATAAATCTTTCATGAAAACTGATTTACAACAAACCAGAAGGATAAATCTTCTGTGAAAATTGAGATACAATGTGACAAAAGAACTCATTAGCAGATAACAAATTGCGTTGCAGCAACAATCCAGGAAATAAAAAATTTTCCCTCCCTCCGTCCCCCTCTAAAAAATGCATGGCCTGATCCATCTGAAAGGGATCTAGAGTTCACCGACTTTCTAAGTGGACATATAATTATCAAAAAATTGGGAAACCTGAGTTCACCAACTCTTTAAGTGTATATAAAACTATCAAAAAACTGGGAAACCTTAATTAGATGGTTAAAGTCATAATTTCCCACTCAGCAATTTTTTACTTGAAACTATGCAGGTTGATCAGGTTGTTGGGTAAATTATCTATCTCTTCTGTTATAAATATAAATATTATAAATAACTACAATATAAATAACTGTGCAAGATTCTACATAAATTTTCATAATGAATTTCAATTTCAGTTCTTGTTTTCATTTAAGTATAAACCTTAACATCAACAACTTTGCATATTTAAGGCTTTTATACAGTTCTTTTCTTTTTTCCTTTTTAACGGATGTTTTTTTTTTTTAATGTGCAAGAACAAAATCGATTGAAGACAACCCACCTACCTAGACCAAACCAAGATGAGTCACACCAAGCGCTCAGTCAACCAAGCGGGTTGACAATGTTTTGACTAAAACTCATTCTAACCAAGTTCAATGCTACTCAGCCAATCACTGAGTTTGTCAGTTACTCACTGAGTAGGACCAAATATCATTCCTTCTTTTCTCTGACCAAAGTGACATGTAAGAGTTTCCTCAACATAAAGGCATCACTAGATTCTTTCTAAAATAAATATGCATCTATAGTAGATTTAAAACCAAAGCAGAACACTCGCTTTCCCAAGTGTCCCCCACTCAAAAAATGAAAGTAGTTGTATCATCCATAAAGAAGGAAACTTCTGCACTCTGTCATTAAAAAGATAATGTGAACTTCCCTAATACATGAGACATTCTAACAGGTCAAACATCAAAGGCATGCAACAGTTCATAGCTGAATCACTCCTCACATAATACTGCAAAAGCTAGAACTCCTCCTATGGTTGTGGAATTTCTACAAGCGGACAGAATACTGTCCACATGCAGTCCAAATCATGGGCCCACCTAGATGCATGCATATCAGTGGAGACTCTAGGGATGGAAAGGTCTCATGATATAAGCAAAAAATAAAGCCCATTTGATCATTTTAATCATTGATTTAACAGTCTCAAAAGTATAGCAGTCTTATAACTCCACATTTTTTAAAATAATGATGAGCAAAGGTCAAAGTGGGCCCATGGAGCTGAACCGCGTATGAACAAGCATGTAGGCCACTATTATGTGAAAATTCATTGTCATGTAAACCATAACAATAACAACCGAATATATGATGTGTGCCATGTAGGTGGTGCCCACTAGGGCCACCATATTACAGAAGTTTTTGTGGATTATCTACCCATAAAAGCAAGCGTTATCAGATACTGCTGGCCATGAGATCGAGGGTGATGATATTTAACTGTTAATTGCTATCATATCTGCCAATCCACTTTCATCTTTTTTGGAGACATGAGTAGTAATATTTCATGCCAACTTTTAAAAGAAAGCCAATCTTACTGCCAACACCCACTTTTTTATGTTGAGGGCACACAGCAAGCTGCATACCTCCATGTGCCATGCGTAAGATAGTCAGGCCAGGGGTTCTAACCATGTGACTGTTGTGAAAGGGAGAAAGTGAAAGAAACATTAAGGTCAATTTGGTCTTTTGGAAAAAATGTAGTTTGATATGACTGGTTCCTCAAAAATAGGATGTGTCTAGATCAAGACCCTTACAGCATGTTTGTTTACATCTGTGCAAGAGTATACATAAGGCGCATGTCAAATAATGGAAAGGGGTAAGTTATGTTGAAGTAAACATAGAGGTGTAAAATGTTTGTTTGGATAGTATGAGGTAGAGTATAGGTGAGACATTGTGTCAGATTAAAAAAAAAAAAAAACTTTTTGTCTTGTACTTAACTTCATATTTTAGCACACATTACTTCTATTAAAAAAAGAAAAGGGAGTTTGTGGAGAAGTAAAGGTTAGAAATGTTGGACCATAAGTTAAAATCATCACTCTACTTTTCTCACCAACTTGACCGTACTTAATCACACTTTTCTCTCATAAAAAAAGGGAGCTTGTAGAGGAGCAAAGGTTAGAAATGTGGGATAATAAGTTAAATTCATCATGTTACTTTTCTCAACCAAACATGGTATGTCTCAACCAGCTTGAAATTCACCTTTACTTCACTTGCTAAACAAACATGGTTAGAGAAACGACAACAACAATAATAATATAACAATAACAATAATAAATTAAAATTAGGAAAATAATAAGCTCATAATCCATCTTCCATCCACTATTACTATATTGACAGTAACATGATGGTAATGTCACATGAAGAACTTGATGACAAATGAAAATATTCAATACAGTGAATTATGATGCCACAGTTAGAATACATGAATACAGACATGAGACATGAGTGCAAGGATGGGCATATGCACTTTTTGAAAGAAAGGACACACTGCAAACAGCTGCTTCATCCAAAACATGAGCTTCACATTAAAATTTATGAGTATGATTTTTCTTATATTTGAGATATTCGAAATTAATGAAAATTATCATTGTTTACAATTTACATTTCTATCAACCCTTTCAATGTTGAGAACTAATAATACTAATAGAAGTATATCAAATAAAGGACTTACTGCAACAGGAAATAAAAAACAGAAATAGACTATGAGTATTCCGTAATAACATGCTAAGAAGTATATTAAATAAAGGACTTACTACACCAAGAAATAAAAAACTGACATAGACACACTGAGTACTCCGTAACAACATGTTACAAATGCATAGTGTAAAGGAACTTGTATATACTTCTCTTTTTCTTACTTTTGAATGGTTAAAACTTGTATAGAGTCTTCATCAAGGAACAAAACAACATGAAAGGACCTTCGTGGGAAAGTCACATATCTATTTTGGTGGGTAATGTATTATGAAGCACGGGTACCGGTATGGATACAGTATAGATATGACCAGTGTTTTAAAAAGCACGCCCAGGCGCGCGCCTGGGCGCAAGGCGCAGCGAGGCGCAACTGGTGCGCCTCGCCCCACGTGAGGCGAGGCGACTTCAGTGAGGCGCGCATTAAGCGCACGAGGCGCGCGCCTTGGGCTTAGGCGAGAGGCGAGTGAGGCGTGGGCTTCTTTTTGTTAGGCAAGATCTTGAAATAGAAAAAGAAAAACAGAAGGGTGTAAATGTTGTAAATTTTATTAGGCAAGGACTTGAAATAGAATAAGAAAAAGAGAAGGGTGTATATGTGAAATTTGTAAACTATAAAAGGCATCGATGCCCTAAATCCCAATCCAGTTCTGCTGCAACGAAAAAAAGGGGGAGCGAGCAGTTGGGGGGAAAAGGGGAAACAGAAGAAGAAGAAAGAAGAAGCGGCGGCAGTCCACGTCCGGTGAAGGATCACGTCCGGCGAAGGATAACGGCCGGCAGTCCACGTCGAAGCTGCATACCACGTCGGGGAAAAGGGGAAACAGAAGAAGAAGAAAGAAGAAGCAGCGGCAGTCCACGTCCGGTGAAGGATCACGTCCGGCGAAGGATAATGGCCGGCAGTCCACGTCGAAGCTGCATACCACGTCCGGCGAGGTATGTGTTGTTTTTTTTTTTTTTCTGCATCCCATGTCCGGCTGTTCTCTTCTTTTTCTTTTTTGTGTTTTATTTTCTGTAGTTTTTTTTTGCTGCTGCTGTTTTTTTCTATTTGCTTTTCTGTTTTTTTTTTCATGCCTTTTTGCTGCCGCCTTTTCTTTTGCTTCTTTTTGTTTTTGCTGCATTTTTTTTCCGCTTTTTTTTTTGTTTCTGCCCTTTTTTTTTTGCTGCCTGCAATCTGCTGTTGCTATCTGCTTGGCTTTTTTTTTTTTTTTTGCTGTCTGCTGTTACTATTTGCTTGTTTTTTTTTCCTGCTATCTATTGCTGCTGCTATCTGCTTGTGTTTTCTTTTTCTGCAGCCCACGTCCGGCTTGTTCTTCTTTGCATTTTCCTTCCTTTCTTTCTTTCTGTCGCCCACGAACTCTTTTTTTTCTTTTCGCTGCTGCTGCCCAGTCCTCTTTTCTATCTGTTGCTGTTGCTGCTCCTTTTTTTTTTTTTCTGTTTCTGCTTCTATCTGTTGCTGGCTTGCTGCTGCTGCATTGTTTTTTCTGCTTCTGCTTCTATCTGTTGCTGCTATCTGCTTTTTTCTTTTTTTATGGCTGTCTGCTATCTGCTGCTACTGTTTTTTTTTTTTCTGTTTTGGCTGCTATCTGTTGCTGCTGCTGCTGCTGCAATCTGCTTGTTTATTTTGCTGTCTGCTATCCAGCTGTTGTTGCTATCTGCATTTTTCTTCCTGTTTTGCATGTTTTTTGCTGCTGTCATTTCTATTTTTGCAGTTTTTTTTTTTTGCTACTGTTTGTTTGTTTTTGCTGCTGCTGCTCTTTGTTTTTTTGCTGCTGCTGCTACTGTTTGTTTTCTCATCTCTGGATTTCTGTTTTGCATGAATATTCATTTGGTGTTGATAATGTATTTGTCTGTGTATATTGACTACCATGTTGGTTATTGCCTTTTTGGTATCAAAATATGTCTGCTGGGCTGGATTAATTGTTTATCCCTTTAGATTTCTATTTCTGCCATGCTGTTTTTAATTTTTTTTTTTTCAATTGTATGTTCTATATAGATGTCAGCCGAAGGTATTAGTAAAAAGGACCCAGCATGGCAATATGCACACTTGGAAAATCCACAGAACAATAATAGGTTCAAATGCAATTTTTGTGGCAAAATATCGAATGGAGGTGTTTTTCGGGTCAAGCAACATCTTGCAGGGGGTTACAGGAATATCACTGCTTGTCCAAAATGCCCACCTGAAGTTAGAGAAGAGATTAAAGAATACATGGCAAAGAAAAAGACAGAAAAAGAACAAATGAATATGTTGCCCCATTTTGATGAGTTGGCTAATGAGTTGGAAGATTATGAAGATGATGTTGTAGAGGTCAATGAACGTGGCAAAAGACCTTTGGTGAGTCAAGTTTCTAAAAATTCAAGTAATCTTTCCACTGCCTCCAAACCTAAAAAGCCAAAGCAAAAAGGGCCCATTGATGTATTCTTCACTCCCAATCCGGATGATGTAGTGCAAAATAAAAAAGCCCAAGGAAAGCAAACAAGAATTGATCAAAATGACCCATATAGAAAAGAATTAAGAGATCGGGCATGTCAAAGATTTGCAAGGTGGGTATATGATGCTGGGATTCCTTTGAATGTTGTTAATTATGACAGTTTTGGACCAATGATTGAAGCTATAGGGCAATATGGTCCTGGTATGAAACCACCCACTTACCATGAAATGCGAGTTCCTCTTCTTAAAAAAGAGTTAATGCATACAAATAATTTGATGAAGGATCACAGGGAGGAATGCGTGAAGAATGGATGTTCTATAATGGTTGATGGGTGGACTGATAAGAAAGGGAGGACATTGCTTAACTTTTTAGTGAATTGTCCTAGAGGAACCATGTTTGTGGAGTCCATTGACGCTTCTAGCTACTCCAAGGATGCAGAAAAACTGTTTCAACTAATAGACAAGTTTGTGGAGCGCATTGGAGAAACTAATGTGGTCCAGATTGTCACTGACAGTGCCGCAGCTAATGTCTTGGTGGGTAAGAAACTAAGAATCTTCTTTCTTGAGAAAAAAAATTATTAGTTATCTAAAACTCTTTTTTTTTCTCTTTCTTGGTTTGGCTCTAACAGGAAAGTATTTGGAGTCAAAGTATAAAAACTTGTATTGGACGCCATGTGCTGCCCATTGCTTGGATTTGATGTTGGAAGACATTTTTAAGATACCAACTTTCAAGAGAACATTTGAAAGGGGTATTGCGGTACATGGATTCATTTATAATCGCCCAGGTTTGCTAAATATGATGAGGCAATTTACACAATTGAAAGATTTAGTCAAGCCTGCAAAAACTCGATTTGCAACTGCTTTTCTCACTTTAGCAAGAATTCATCAACAAAAGAACAACTTGAGGAAGATGTTCACTTCAGAGAGATGGACAACCAGCAAATGGGCAAAGGAGCAGCTGGGTAAAAGGGCTGCACAAATTATGTTAATGCCTTCGTTTTGGAATAGTGTTGTCTATGCCCTTAAGGTCTCAGGTCCTCTTCTTCGTGTTCTTAGATTAGTTGATGGCGAGAAAAGGCCTCCCATGGGATACATTTATGAGGCTATGGATAGGGCTAAAGAAGCAATTGCAAATGCTTTTGGTGGAAAGGAAGAAAGATATAATAATATCTTTCAAATTATTGATCGAAGATGGGATGTTCAATTGCATCACCCTTTGCATGCAGCTGGGTATTTTTTGAACCCAGAGTTATTTTATTCAAATCCAAATGTTGAGCAAGATCATGAAGTCATGACTGGGTTGTATAATTGCATTGCAAGGCTGGTCCCAAATATTGACATACAAGATAAGATTGGTCAAGAGTTGTCTATGTATACAAAAGCTGAAGGTTTATTTGGGATTCCTATGGCAATTAGGCAAAGGAAGACAAGGTCACCAGGTAAACAATTTTATCACATAAGTTTATTCCATTATATTACAAAAGTAGCTTTTTAAAATTATTAGTCTATACTTGGTAAAATTTATGCTAATTACTTATAATTAACAGCTGATTGGTGGAGTGCATTTGGTTCCAAGACACTAAATTTGCAAAAATTTGCAATAAAAGTTCTTAGCCTGACATGTAGTTCATCTGGTTGTGAGCGAAATTGGAGTGTGTTTGAGCATGTGAGTATTTATCTCAAGTGCAGTGAATTCAAAATATTTTTAGTTTATAAATATAAATTTTAATAGCTTTTTTAATTGTTGCAGATTCATAGCAAGAAAAGAAATAGGTTGGATCAAAAACGTCTCAATGATTTGGTATTTGTTAAGTACAACAGAGCATTGAAACGTCGATATGATATGCGTGACATACTTGATCCCGTTTCTTTGAAGGATATTGATGAAAGCAATGAGTGGTTACTTGGGAGGATGGATAGAGAAGTGGATGAAGATGATGATTTTGTGTTTGATGATGATATTTTGACGTGGGGTGATGTTGCTACAGCTTCTGGAGTTGGAGAAAGTAGTCAAAGAACCAGAGCAACATCAACTTCAAGAGCAACACCAAGAGCTTCAAAATCTTCAAATGCTCTTCAATTGGTAGATGAGGAAGAGGCAGGTTCAGATGAAACTGACAAGGAAGATGTGGATGGATATAAATCCAATGATGAAGAAGAAGATTATGATTTGCTTGGTGTAGATGTTGAGGATGACTATTAAGTTCTCCTTAGAACCATATGTTTTGTTGGTTTGACTTTGGATTTTGGAGTTGTATTGACTTTTGATGCTGTTTTTGCACTAAATGATTGATGTTTTTATGACTTTTCGAATCTTCTCTAATATTCGTTGCCTCTTTTGTGAAATAATTTCACCTTGCCAATGTTAATTTGAAATTATTTATCTATGACAAAATAACTATTTTTTTTTATCCATAATGTGCGCCTCGCTTCAAAGAAGCCCGCGCTTCGCCTTGCGCCTTGTGCTTAAGCCCCATGATACCTTTAGCCCCTCGATGCGCCTCGCGCCTTCAAAAACACTGGATATGACGATATGATAAAATCCTAAAAAAACAGGATACGAATACGGCTGGGGTACGACCATTAAAAATTATATTTTTTTAAATTTTAATAATAAAATATGCTAATAATTAAAATAGGTTAGAATCATTCGATGCAACAAGCCAATAATTACTTAATATCAGTACAAATGCATCCTAATGGAAAAAAAAAAAAAAAGAACAGCAGCAATATTATTTTTCATATTTCATAATCCAGGGCTCCTTCCTTCATCTTCTTCCTCCTCCTTTCCGTTTTCCTTTTTTTCCAATAGAGACGAGGGAGTTGGAGATGGGTTAGGCTAAAGCCTTGTCCCTTTTAAGTTCGTTGAGAAGAGTTAGGGCTAAAATTAAAAATTATATTTTTAGCTCTTTCAAACTCTTACAAAAGTTTTTAACCAAAAAAAAAAAAAAAACACTTGCAAAAGTTGCAGAAGCGTACCCATGTACGTACCTTTTGCGCACCCACAAACATATTCATCCCGTACCCACAAAGTCAAAACATACCTGGTACGTTTGACCATACCTGGTACATTTATTGCCGTACTTGATATGGGTACGTACCCGGTACTAGTACGTATACATTTTGGAAGTACCCGTGCTTCATACGTACTATATGAGTAAGCCTCCTAATGATACAAAACAAGAACCTCATGGTTATACATAAAAATTATTTAGTATTGTAGAAGTAAAATGTGAACGTAGAAACAACAAATGATACAGAATAGTACAGCAGTCTGAAGGACCCCACAAGAAAATACTCCACTCTCTCAAACTCAAACTCAAACTCAAACTCACGAAGCATAGACTAAATGCAATAAGTGTTTGCTTAATAACTGTAAAGAACGGCTGTAATGATTTTGCTTGAAAAATTTTGCTAATTGAGCATTAGTAGAATTAATGGATTGAAGAATGTGCTGTTTCAGAAGTAACTTCAAACACCTGATAAACAGGGCAAGCCCACAATTTAGGGCTAGGTTATAACAGGATTTCTGATGATTGTATGTAATCATTTAATTACTAGTTACAGCCTTGACAATATAAATTTCCACAACAGGATGACAAGAAGCTCACCTGGAAAACTTCCAAATGAAATTTTTGTGAAATTTCACTTATGCATGTTTTTGCAAAAGGAGTTAGATTCTGTTGAACAACTAATATCGCTCTGGACACATTTTCTGATTTCATGCGATTGGTGTAAGTCTTCATCGTCTTTACCCCGACCTTTGCTTCTTCAGGAAAGAAAACAAATATCTGGTACAAAACAAAAGAAGCCACACATATGAAACAAACTCTGGACATTATGAAAAATTAAAAAAAACAGCTTCGTTGATATAATATTAACAACCATGTTAAACACACACACATTTTCCATAGAAAATTTTTAAGAAAATTAAACTCAATCAAGAATAGCAGATCAGGAAACAAATGGCAATAAAAACTTAAATTGCATAACTGTGGTGAAGAGGCAAACAGGTCAAATTATTGCAAAAATTCCATGAGTCAAATTCCAATCATGGATCAAAATAGCTACATAGCGGCCGCTATATCAGGCATAGTAGTCCTAAATTGAATTTAGCGCTGCTCAACCGTAGGGGCCACTACGGTCCACTACAAGCTGCAACAAAGTGTGATTGACAGCTACTTTTCGAAAAAAAATTTTTAAATGCATAGTAAGGCTTACTTCTTTCATTCTTCTCTCCAAACAACATTTCTACTTATACCCTTCTATACTTAAAAAAACACCAAAACATATAAGATATTACTGAATTAAAGATGATGGAGACAGTTCCTCTCAAGGGCTCTTCTCTAGGTAATATACTAGCAAACATCCCTTCCAGCAGTTGTATTCTTTTCTCTACTCTCAACCAAAATCCATTTTTTTTAATAAAACTTAATTTGTTATTTGGTTTGAGCCTCAAAACTTTTTTAAAGCAATACTTTATAATTTATAAATCCTTTGTTATGTAAAATTGTGCCAAATTAATTATTTGAATTATGAATTTAGAAATGCATAATAACTTAGTATATATCTAACCAACATAAATGTGTAGAAAAAATTAGATCAATACTCTTATTTTATAATCATTCAGCGATATTGAAATTCTATGTACTAAATTGACCGCTACATACCCCTATCTTAGTTATTATTGGAAAAAAGCATCACTTTTTAACATTTTCCAATATTTTGGATTTTGTGGATATTTTTTTAAAAAATTTTGACAACTTTTTCTACTCACACCGCTACGTAGCGCCCACGACATAGCGTTTTGGCCAGTGGCCGCTATGTCTACCGCAACCGCTATTTTGATCCTCAATTCCAATGTCTCACAAGTACACTGAACATGTATAATTCTAGTTCATTTATTAGAAAAGATGGCATATAACATTTTCATCAGTAAATCAATATTTTATTTTAATTTAACACAAATTTATACATATAGAAAAATATATCAAAAATTTGTCCATCATATAAAGACCACAATGGAAGCTTACAAGCACATAATATTTTCCTCTCTTCTATGTTTTAGAAGGGCCATTGTCATTAATATTCATACTTGCAAATAGATGTGCATAAAATCATAATCCAGAACCATGGAAATTAAGGCCATGGGCATAAAGCACTAAAGATGAGATATTAGAGAATAGAGAACAGTCTCTTGGCACCTTATCTGACTCCATTTGCAAATAGAATCACTCAGCACAATGGCTAATCAACAAGGTTTTAAAACGTTTGCATTAAGTTAGTAACATGAATCAGATAAACTATAAATGTTTGGCATAATAATCAGTCTTTTGGCACCTTATCTATCCATTTGTATGTTGAATAACTTGGAGGAATGGCTTATTGCCAAGGTTTTAAAATTTTAAAGTGGACAAAGAATTCAGAAAATAAAAAATGAGAAAAACAATATTCAAAAACCATCCATACCATCAATATCATGACAAATAGCACATTGATAACAGAGTATTATATGAATTTTTTTTAATGATGTATTATGTATAAGACAAATACTTGTGTCAATAAGTTCAAGATAAGAAGATGCAATGTATGACGACATTTTAATGGGAAATCTTCTACGCGCAGCTCTCTGCAGGTGCACTGATTTGGATCGTCCCTAAAGGTGGTCAGAATAGACAGCGGGGCAAAGGAGCGCAGGAGAAAATCAATATAAACATACATAACATATAGTCCCAATACAAGAATTCATCATCAATTATAAGTGTAAAAACTATAGAAATGAACACTTTAGATTTCTATAAAAATAAAATTTCCTCTGATGGAGATCAAGCCAAATGCAACATAGCTCTACAGGTCGTATTTAGTATAGGTTATGTAAAAAAAGCACTACTCGATCCACCAAACAATAAGAAAGTAATGCTGACATTATGTCGCCCTAGTTTTAGGTCTTAAAAAGCACAAGACCCATATTTATTCCCCCAAATTTCTCTATTTTGTCAAAAATATATATAATAAATTAGTGAAAGAGGATGTACAAGATCTTTTGGAAGGAAGTAAAGTTAAAAAAAAAAAAGAGTCACGGTTCTGAACTAAAACTATTCAACTAGATAAAATCATAGAGTTCCTATGAATCCAATGAAAGATGTCATATATTATAGGGTTCATTTCTAAATCGCTACATTTTTTTCAATTCAATTCACACGATCAATAAGGAATTTTTTAATACAGATGCGGCACGATGCATAATGTAAAGTGTAAACCAAATGATTTTGAAAACTATGATCACGGACACTCGTACAATTATGGGCCAACTCCAAGCCCACAAATTCAAGCCTGGGCATCAAAGAGAGCAGATATGAGGATCCTTCTGTAGGTTAACTTCATTTGGATGAATAACCTAGAGCAATGGCTTGTTTACCACATAAAGAAGAGCAAAACATAAATCTGAAATAAAGGAGAAAACAGACATGCTCTTTAATCATGAAACTGATACGATACGAGTGTGGGTCAAATCCAGGCCCGCGAAATCAAAGCCCTAGGGCATCAAAGCGAGCAGACATGAAGACCCTTTGATAGATTAATCTCTGTGCACCTTACCATGCTACCTTCATTTGCATATATAATCCAGAGCATCGGCTTATTGTACACAGAATGCAAAAACAAAACTCAAAATGTGAAATATAATAGGAGAAGAGCCATGCTTATACACGGAGGGAAAAAGATGAATGCTTGTACACGGAGGGAACGTCATGAAAGTTCAAACAAACCATGCTTTATCTTCATAAAAGATGAGTGTAGGTCAAATCCAGGCCCACAAAATCAAGGCATCAATGCGGGCAGACATGAGGACCCTTTCATAGATTAATCTCTGTGCACTTTACCATTCTACCCTCATTTTCATGTATAATCCAGAGCATCGGCTTATCGTACACAGAACACAAAACCAGAACTCAGACATAAAATAAACCAAAAAGAAAAAGGAGCCATTCTCTCACACTGTCAATGTCATTGAAGTTTAAAAGGTCCATTGCTTCATAGTCTTGTGTACTAATTACATGAGTGCAGGTAGAATTAAGGCCCAAGGGCATCAAGGCAAGCACACATGAAGAGCCCTCTATAGATTAGTCTCTGTGCACCTTACCATGCTATGTGGAAACCTCAAATGTGACATAAGAGGGTGAAAAGGAGCCATGCTTTCTAGCATTGATATTGATAAGTGAGAGTCAAATCCAAGACTACAAAATCAAGGCCCAGGGGCATCAAACCAAGCAGAAAGAAAGAACAAGGTACCCTTTTTATATATTCATCTTCGTGCACCTTGCTACGTTGATTTGGATGCATATAATCGAACGGATGGATGGATGGATGGATGGAGAGAGAGAGAGAGTTAGAAGAAGAAGAAGATGATGAAGGAATGATACCTGATCAGAGTTGTCATTACGTTTGTATTTGTTGATGACGAGATCCTCTCTCTTGAAGTTCTCTCCGAACTTGTCGATGAACTGAGATCGGGTCATGGTGAGATCGTAATCGCCAACCATATACCCTCGATCGTTCAGCATCTGCATCACTGTCCTTCGGATCCTGAACAGCCTGCTTGTTTCCTCTTCCATCTTCTTCTTCTTCTTCTTCTTCCTTCTGAGATTTCTGCAACTGCAACTGAGAGGCTCGAAAGCAGACCTTTTAGGGTTTAGGGTTTTGCAGAAACTCAGAAGCCCTGGGAAGGGCCTTTTATATAGGAAGAACTGAGCCGTGTTTAGGGTTTTTTCAAGTTTTGGGAAATTGCAAATAAAGCCTTAACTCGTTTCCTTATTTCAAAAAAGAAGACAAGTTTCAAAACTTTTCAAATTAATGCCATCTCCTCTCAAGGTTTTTTTTATCTTAAATGAGTGGGTCCCATGACAATAGTAAGAGCACTGAAAAACCCTAATTAATACCACAAGCTCCCACTCCTTTTGAAAGAAAAACTTGAGGATCTAGATGTATTAATACCAAATCTTTTATATGTGGAAGATTCTTTAAACTCTTTTCTTTTTTTTTTTTTCTTTTTTTGCATTTATGGAGAGGGTTGGACAAAAAATTTTCAACTTGGGTGCCTTATTTTATTTATGTATTTTTGTTGGGTTTGCTTGCACTATTGGATGTATTGATGCCTTACGGTTAGAGGTGGCAAAATGAGGCCTAACTTGCCTATAACCTTTGTAAATATAGGTCGGCATAGGTTAGGTTTTTCTAACTCACATAAAAACGAGCCAAGGGAGAGCTAACCTGGCTAACCCGCATGACCCACATATAGTCTTTAATATTATATTTAATTCCATAAGGAACGATAAGAAATAATATAAGTTAATTCCATAAGGAATTATTAGAAATGATATCAGATATGATTTTCTTATGATAGTATTAACCTTTTTTTTGCATTTGCAAACATAAAGCTCTTTTGGCTTTATCTCTTTTAAATAATATTATTTTCTTATAAATTATAATAGCTTATTATTTTTTTATCACTTCCCTATGCTGTATATTTCCTTGGGTTCATAAAATTAATAAGTATATAAACACTATAGGTAATTATTATTTTAAAAACTTGACCACCTGTGCTTAAAGTTTAATACATAAGCGTTAAAAGATAGTAAAAATTGTATTTATAGATTTCAATATTTTAAAGTATAAATACTTTTATAAATACATCATAAATAAAATCAAACTATTAGTCAATGTTTAAAGTAGTTACATTTAATAGCTAAGGTCGACCCTTACACCTATTTAAATACTTTAGATAAATATTTGCACAAAAAACTTTGATAGTATACTGGTTAAGTGTTTTAATTAAAAAACATAAATTTTTATTTCTTTATAATAATATAATCTATGAATCCACTTTTAAAAGAGAAAAAAAACAAAATAAGAATAAGAAAAAGAGAAAACTTCAGTATTTCGGTGAAGTAGTTAGTTGGCCTGACCTTAACGAATCCATAACATAATACGGGTTCAACCCGACCCTCTATGCCAATGCGAGTTGAAGAATCCCAACCCTGTTTTCAAAATGAGTTGAGGGTGGATAACCATAACCCGTTGCTAACTCAACCAGTGTTGGGCCAACCCAACTCATTTGCCACCTCTACTTATGATATCATCTTTTCTATATTTGAATATCTAGTGTTTAAGCTGCCTGAATCATGAATATTTCAAAACAATAAAAAGAGTTGAAAAGAAAGATAATACTAATGGTATATTGAAGACATCATTGTTAGCAATATTTTGAACATCTAATTTGTAGAGAATATTTTTACCTTTCTCAAAATCTAGAAGAGATGAACGAGAGGACTAGCTGGCGAGAGATAAGGTGAGGAGAGAGAGAGAGAGAGAGAGAGATAAGGGTTAGGGATTTTTTCCTTTTTTTTTTTTTTTTTGCAACAGAGGGCAAAAGACAGATTTTTAGTTGAAAGGGCAAAAGGGAAAATAAAATACAACTATTATCTCCGGAATAGTCTTGGAAAGAAGCAACTACCCCTTCAAATTCTCCATATAGGTGTCATCCTACCAACGGATAAACAAGACACTGCAGCATTTTATGTTGTAGCGTCAATTGTTGTCCTATCCTTGTTTTTGGTGAATTCTCACCAATCCAATCATCCCAAAATTTGATGTGTTTTGATATGTGTACTTAACTCTTTCAATAGATTGAACTATTCTTTTAACTCCCTTTTCAGCTTAATAGTTTCTAGGGATTTTTATGAAAAAATTAAGCATAAATCATGATTACACAAATTGATTAGAAAACATATAAAAATATCGAATTAGGGTGTTGTATGCATGAAAAAGACAATTTTACCCCATAACAATATTGTTAGGGCTCGTTAAGAATAAAACTCTCCTACTTGTCGAACGATGTCGTTAGGGCATTTCAAGAAACAAAACCCCTTGCAATTTTTCCATCTTCTTCCCCTTGTCTTCCCAGATGGCTTGAGGGATGGTGGTGATCTTCCATAGAGCTCTTGGTATTTGTAGCCTTTGCTTTCTATTGTTACTCCATCACCACCACTCTCCAACCATCGCAATTGAAAAGCACAACTAAGATGTGTTTTCTCTATCTTTTCACCATTTTTTTGTGCAATATAGTTGTCTATGGCATTTTCTCCCTTGGTGAATACATTTACCCTCCCCTTGGGTGATATTTATGTGTGTTGAATCAACCTAACCCTTTTTCTTTTATTTTGTCATTTTTTTATATGGTTTTTATTTGCAATTTTTGAAATGATTCCTTGGTTAAGAGAAACATTCAACATGAGATTATCTATTTAGGGTATATATTGTCATTGCAGTGGTGATTCTTTTTAAAAGCTGTGTGATACTTTGTGAGCTCATTGTTTTTTTATTCCACCCTTTTTTTAGGCTTACTTCTCAATCACCCTATAATGACCTTGCGAAAGCTTAGATGTTGGCAGGGGCACAAGTGATAGGCCTCTTTTGATAATTATTATATATATTAAAGCAGACTAAAAAAAGGGCTCTCAAAGGTGCCACCTCAATATCCATGGCTTTTCCTCTCAAGGAAATGCTTTAAAAAAATATGAAGAGGTTTCGATTTTAATTATCTTCTCCAAATCTTCTCCCTAAATATCTCCTCTCCAAATCTTTTCCCTAAAGCACTCCATTTCAATTAAGATTATGATTTTCATAAACCTACCTACATTTCTAAAATCCCAACAAAATCTATGCAATCAGTCCCAAATCCCGATGATGGATCTTTTGAGATATTACTGACCACCAATTATGATATTCCATTGAATAGAAATGGGGTATTTATTTAGTCTCGGAATCAAGGGTTGAGACACAAGATAAGGTTGCTATTTGTGTAGCCCTTCCACATGAATGATGAAAACCAAAGAAGGCAACGCAACTAAAGAACATGAAAGTACCGACATCAGAGGTTGTGAGATATGAGAATGTTTTGAAATAAATCTATCACGTAACTGTCTCCATCTTTTAAAATATTTAAAATACCAAGACAGCATTCAGGTTAACTAATGACATATAGGTAACCTTTTTCGAGATTCTAATGGTGGGACGGGATGAATGGCTATCTTGAGGGTGAGCAAATGCCCTTCCTCATGTTTGGTTGTGGCATCCTCTTCAAGATTCTGATTGTGGGATCAGATGAATGGCTATCTTAGGGTGAGAAGAGGCCCTTCGTCATATTTGGTTGTGGCTTACATTGTTCTTACATATAACATGTTTGAATTTTTTTTTTTTTATTATCAGTGCAGATTCTACCTGAGCCAAACTAGCAATGAAAATTAGCAATGAAAATCTACAAAGAAATATTCAAGCGGTGTGGCGTCGCGGCTAATGGATTTAATAATAAATTTGCTATATAGCAATAAAGGCATTTTCTCCAGACACGTAATATCTAATGCTTTGGATCTGATTTTCATGATTCTGTCAATTGCGATTAAAAGTATGAACTTCATATCATGTAGTTTTGATTTTATAAAGTTTGTGGCACTTATTAATTCTATATTTTGTCTTTGATCTTATTTTATTTAATTCATGAAAAATTCATCTATCTTCAAAAATTAAATCATAAAAAATATTTACACAATACTAGAAAAATCATTCTACAATCAAAATCCTTTTTTTTTTCTTCACACATAAAATGCATGGCACGGTTCTTAATTGAACTATTTTTATAATAATAATGCTAAACTAACTTGATTTGGACTCTTTATGATCAATTGTGGAGCAGTAGTAGGTCCATCCTATAGGATGAAATAACATAGTCTAATCATTTCGTTAAATGTTTAGATTCTAACAATTTCAAAAGTGGAGGGGCATAAGTTTTTGGACGGAGAGTATGTGTAGAACTATTTGGACAAACTTTTATTTGATTTATCAAATTTAAGAATTGTCTAAATCAGTTTATAGATTAGAGAATTTACATGCATTTTGAGAAGTTATATATATACTTTTATAATATTTTACAATCTTCTCATAATTGGGAAATAGTCTTACCTCCTTTTTTTCTTAAATAAAAATTGTATAAAAATTAAAATACACGAACACTTATACTTTCATATTAAAAATATAATTTATGCAATTTTACTAAATATTTATCCATTTATATTATTTATTCATTTCTCTTAAATTTCTTTCCTTCACATTTATTTACTAAAAAATACACTCAAGTTTAAAATACATTTATTTTTTAGCCCAGGCTCAACAGAGCCTATGCTGCTATTTTTATATATATTAAAGCAAACTAGAGAAAGGGCTGTGGAGGGTGCCATCTTAGCATGCAAGAGCTCTCTTTTCAAAGAAATACATAAGAAAAAAAATTAGAAGCATTGGCTTTGACATTCTGCTCCTCTCCAAATCTCTTCCTTAAATCTCTTCTTTTGAATTATTCTCTTCAAATCTCCTCCCTAAATCTCTCCATTTCACAATTTACAATCTTTTCTACTATGAACTTTTTTCTTTCTTTATCTCTTCAAATTTAAATCTTATCTCAATCCTTTCACAAATTTCAAAATCTTTTCAAATCTCACACCGGTCCTCTCTCTCACTCTATTTGATTGATTCACTCCCCCTAAAATCTCTCCCCCATTCGTGTTACCCATCGTTTTGTTTAATGTCTCTCTCTACCCCCATTGCCACCTCTGACATCCCCATGCTCATGCGCTGCGAGGAGATCAAGGACTACCGCATCGCCAAATCTATCATAGGCTCCTTCTACCCTGGCTAGAAGTGCCACATTGTCGAGGACCTCGTCAACCCAAATAGTATACGTTGTTGTAGTAGGAACGGACTACAGAGAATATGTATTATGTTGAGGAGCCCAAGAGATCGGATACATACCCGTCAACCCAAACAATGGATGTCTTATTTCGTATTGTTGGTTGAATTATAATGCACTAATCATCACATTTGGGGAGGACTAGACTATGCACACATTTAATTTTCTAGACTTTCTATTCTTGAGGTACATGGTTCTTAATCCTCTTCTCGATTTACATGCACAATCTCTTATTTTTCTTCCTCATCACTCTCTCTAAAATCACAAGCACCATCATCATTCCTTGCTGATCACTTGATGGGCTCCTAAGTCCTAAATGAAAACTATTAGAGAAAACTGGACACTTACATGTCGCTTTAAATACAAAGGCCGTGCGAGCAATAGCCGATGTAGAAGATGCAAATGTACAGCAGACCATAGTTAGATCGTGGGCAGTAGTCCACCTTCACTAAAGAAGCCATGTACATTACTACATACCATGTGAAGAATGTGTTTCACATAAATAGTAGGCTCCAAATCCATTACTTGTCTAGTTAAAATCATTAAATTCTCTCCAGTCTGCTATGTTTCATCTTATTTTCTTTTAAAAATTCTTAAAAATAACAATTGTGATTTTTTTCTTTATTTTTAACTATTATATCCATTCATTATATATTTGCTTTGGCCCGGGTTAAGCACGGGCATTTGCTGATAGTATTTGTTTATAATAAAGGCATTGTCAAATAAGGTAATAAGAAAAGAATAATAGACTGCCTAGTAACAAAAGTACACATGCTATGAACAAAAGTATAATTACAAAATCCCATATGAGGACAATTTAATGAAATTCAGAAAGGATGCTGAATATATTTCAAACAAAGTACTGAGAGAACCAAATTGTGAGTTATTCAAATGCAAATAGTCTGCATTTCCAGCCTATTGAGGATGAACATGGTAAGTTTGAGTCTCATATTTGAGAACGTTCTACAACTTGAGTTGAAATGTGAAAAGCAAACTGATTGACATGTATTTAGCATCTTTTAAGAGAAAGATTTTGACTAAGAAGAAGAAGAGGATGGGGGATAGGGGGTAAGAAAAAATTTTTGAGTATGCCTTCCATACTAGCATTCATGAGCTCCAAGTATAGAATCGCGATGTAGTAATACAACTGGTGAGACTAGGTCGATTTACGGGGAGCAACGTGTTTAAGATATTTTTTCAACTTATACCTTGCCCTAAATAAAATCTCAAACTATCCTAAATTAAAAACTAAAAATTACAAGTATCCTAGCTACTGGCTGAAATTAAATTAATTACAACCAAATAAAATCAAATTTTCTTAAGCAAAAAACCCTAAATCTAAAAAGATCTAACTAAGTTACTCCAAAATAATACACAGGTTAGAACTTCCAATAATCGAAACTTACTAAAAATAAAAAAAATTTTCAAAATAAAACTATACAAATTAGAAACTAAAAATTAGGTGATAAACTATTTAATGTTAAATAATTCTAATACTAAACAATGCTAGAAAAAAAAATTAAACAATGCAGTTTGCCTAATTTATGAAAGCATCTAACCTAAACTAACATAAACATACAAAAAATAAATTTAAATGTGAATCTAAACTTTTTGATCTACTTTTTCTGCAAAGCTAATGATAATGCAAATCTCAATCTGCACCCAATCTAAACTACTGTTTACCGCTTGAAATAAATGTCCTAAGATGCATGAATTTAAATAAGAAAAACTACACGAAACTACACGAAACAATGTGCAAACATGAAAATATGAATGCATGTATGGATAGGCTTGAAGGCTACATGATGCACGGAATTTTCTAATGGCAAAAATAAACCAGAGATTAACTTTGTTTGATTAAGATTTAGATCTAAAACTTCTTAGTTATAAGTGCAAAAAATCATACTTGAGTACCGATTCAAATAGTGCACGGTTATTCTATTGAATTCCAGTCATAGTTCGACCATTATGTGATCTCGTTAAATCTAAATTTAGCATATTGATGAACTAAATTCAGGTTTGCTTTAGTTCCACTTTTCACGTTTCCAATTTCTTCAAAAGTCAAACACATAATAAGTGAAAATTTGCACAAATTTGATTAGGAAATTCGTCCAACATATAGCCTATTTTAAAATTGTGTTCTACACAATTTCGGATTGTATTAATTAGATGTTCTTTTATGAACTTCAGGTTGTCAAAGTGATTCAGACATTCAGCCTAGAACAGTCAAGAATTTGTAACATCTAATATTGCAATTCTGCCGAAATCAATTTCAGATATGGTCTTGCTTATGGACTGTTTTCAATTCAGAATCATGTAACTTACAAAACTAAAATCTAATTTCTGAACTTTACATGATCATCACCTCTAAACATAAATGAAAATATGCATGAAACTAAATGTAATTTCAGCAGTAATCAGCCTTAAACAAAACTATGCTGAAACAAAAATTGAAAGTGTGCAGAAAATAAAAGAAAAGTGAAGAAAAATAAAAGTGCAGGAAATCAAAGGTAGTAAACTTGAAATTAAAAGTTGTGAACAAGAAATTAAAAGTGGTAGAATAGAAATTTAAAAGTTGTAGTGCAAAAATTAAATATAGTTTAAGTAATACGCATATTCTCTCAAATTCCTTTCTCAACTAGGCTCTAAATCACTTCAAGTATTCTCTTAAGATACTTGGTCATCAATTCAAGTGTAAAAACATAAATCAAGCAAAAAGATAACCACAAGAACAAGAAGAAGAATGATGAGAAGAAAATTATTCAACTAACATGGCTATTCTTTTACATAAAGTGAGAAAGTAATTAAAAACAAAGATCTTATACATACTAGGATGAAATAGAATTCCTCCTTCTATTTGAGCACACAAAGGTGTAGCGTGGCTTTAAGGCTAAGCCTCCTTGATGATATAAGATGAAGGGACAAGAGAGATATAGATGAAGTATAGGAGATCTAGAGGTAAAAGGTGGCCAATGCTTTCATCGAGAGAGTGGATCTAAGGGTGCTTGTATTTATTGATTTTTCATGCAAAAACTTCCTTTTTTTTGTTCCTTTGAACATTGCTTGCGATTTTCATACTTGGAAACTTCTTCCTTGCAAAATTTTAGGATCTTGCAAAGAGAAACTTGGGACCTGTTTGGCATCGTGCTAGTGAGTTGTTTCAATATTCCCACAAAAAAAATCTGTGGAAAACACGTTTGGTAAGTAAAATCAGTGTTCCAAAATTTCATCCCGCTGGAATTATCTCAAAAAAACTGACCCGTGGGATAAGAAAATTGAAAACGATTTCATTTCGTTTTTTTTTTGGATTTGCCTCCCAGGACTCCCGCGTTTCCACGCGATATAAGAGGCCGAGATCAGGGTGCTTACTCTTCTGCAGAAGCAACAAGGTATGTACGCTTGTTTCCTTCCATCTCTTCCCCTGTGTTTTTTGTTTTTTCCATCTCTCACTCTCTTCTCCAGTTTTCTTCCGCTGTATGTACGCTTGTTTCCTTCAATCTCTTCCTCTACGTTTTTTTTTTCCATCTCTCACTCTCTTCTCCAGTTTTCTTCCGCCAGGTATGTACGCTTGTTTCCTTCCATCGCTTCCTCTGCATTTTTACTTTTTTCCATCTCTCACTCTCTTCTCCAGTTTTCTTCCACCCCTTTCTGATGCATGCACTCTGTGCTTTTTCTTCTTTCAATCCCTTCCTCTGTGTTTTTCTTCCCCCTTTAATCCCAGTTTCTTAAATCTTCCACCGATCCAATGCTAACAACATCAGTAAAGGAAAGGTGATTAGTGGAGTTATCAGTCATAGATCCGATCTCTCTACTTTTAGACAATCACATAATAGATCTACAATTTCTCAGACCCTGATTCATCAAATAGTCACTGTTTACAGAGATGGAGAAACCCAAACAACCCAGTTTACAGCGGAAGTGGAAAACCCCTTTTTCCCTCTAGATTTTACATGGCAAGTTCTGATTATCTTTGCTGATGAATTGCCACCAGAGAATCTGGAATGCTCCAACTCGCAATTTCCAACCCCGACTCCACCAATCTTGGCTGCTAGATCAAAGGGTTGATTTTCAGTAGGCATCATCCATGATGAAGAGCATGGGACACAAGGAAACAGGCGGGTTGGGAAAGGATCTCTCACCTCTGTCCGTGAGAGAGAGGTGTTTTCTGCATTTTCGTGGATTGTGATTGGTGGCTTTGGTTGGAAAAAAGAATCCAAATCATCCAAAAGCTCCGGACAAATCCACTCTCAGAAGAGAAAAGCAAAGGCATCTAGAGGGAAAGGAAAAGACATGCTTTCAAAACCTTGCAGGTGGGGGTTGGGAAATGGAGGGCCAGTGATTCTTTCTCCCAAACCATCTCTATCTCCTTTTTATTTAGGGAAACCCTCCAAACCCATTACAGAAACCTACACCAGCCAAACTTTCTTTAGGTTTTTAGCCAAGTCAGGAGCTTGAAACCGGGGGGAAGGTGATGGGTGTGCTTAGTGAGAGGATTGTCACTTATTTTTCATGTGCCGTAGGCCAATTTTTTTATTGGGTTGGGGGAGTCTATCAATGCATTTGGGTCTATAAATTCTTCACCATCAGTTCATTTACTGGCCCCTCTCTCACTCACTCTCTCTCTCTCTTTTATGGGTACATGTCTTTCTTGTCTTTGCTGGAGTGAGAGTATTTTTATTGTGAAAAAAAGAGATGGGTTAGTTAGAAGAAAGTGGCATCCATAGGCTCATATCTCATTCTCTGCACCCAGCCGACCTCTGTTTTTTCTCTGCCATCTCTTTCAGTCCTCTCTCTCTCTCACTCACTCACTCTCACTTTTTCTCTTATTCTCAAATGCTCTCTTGCTCTCTTCTAATTCTTCTCCTTTTTCTTTATTTATTTATTTATTTATTTTTTGTTTGGTTTCCTTTTCTCTCCACATATCCTCTATATTAATAGTTACCCTTTGTAATGCATGTCTTCTTCTATGGACTCAGGCTAGACAACACTGATTTGGACATAAGCTGAAAGAGGACCCTGTGCAGTGAGTTAAAAAAACTGGGCAAAGGTATGGTGCTTTCTTTTTTGAATTTGCATCTCATTTTGTGGAATTGAGTTGACAATCTGTTTTTCATTTTGTACATTGTTGTAGTTGGCTAGGTATTTTCATACTTCTGTGTTTCTACAATTAGCTCAATAGAGAGATATTGGGTTAAGGTGGAGCGGTGGACTTTGTTTACCTATTTGCCAAATGGAAAGAGTCATATTGTACAAATAGAAATACATATATAAAACAAGTGTATCTTCCACAGGAGGGTTATGGCTTTCACTAATATGTTTAATGATGCAGCCTTCAACCCCTCCAATGGCCAGTGAGCTCCTGGCTTAGCAACCAAGGCCCGTGCTAACCCCGAGCCAAAAAATAAATTATAGTAAAATTTAAAATTTACTATAAAAAAACATGTTAAAAAACCTATATAAATGCAACATTATATAGGTTGGAGATTAAAAGGTACAATTAATTATATATATGACAGGAGCACCCCTTCAAATGATATTTAAAAAAAAATATGATTTTAGGTACTTAGCTTTTGGAAGGTTGGGGGCACTTCCAAAAACCTTACCGACAAAACACAATATTTTTATTTTCAGATTCAAGACATGGGTTTAGACAGGCAATCCGTGACCTCATAAAACATGCTTATGTTTAAAAAAAGCATTCATGTGTGTGGTGGAGCATCTCTCTCCCAGTATTGTAGTTGCATTTTGTCTAATCTCCTTGATTCATCAGGCGTCTCATAGGAAGAAGCCAATGGCCTTCACTGATGTTGGAAGGTCTTTTATTAGGTAAGGTGGGGTCCCATTGTTACAAAACAAGTATGAGTGGAGCTACTGTTCATCAAAGACTCTTGTACTAGAAATTTATACATAAGAATATCTAAAATATTGTAGAAAAAATTTGGGACTACTAATTGAAATGTAGGTGGACACAAGTAGTAGAGCCTTCCCTTCTTCTGTTGTTTTTTTTTATTTTTAAATCTTGTGCAATGTTTGGGAGCACATGAAATAATTCAGTTACATGGTTAATGGAAGGTTTTAACAACTACACCCAATTCCCTATTCATGAAAAGTGGATTTCAGATTATTCAAAAAAATTAGTTTGAGCAAATTAAATAAGAAAGGAATGATACAAATTAAACACAAAACTGACCTTAGAGAGGTCTTCCCATCTCCACAGTAAAAATATGCAACCACTAAAGTTTGTTTTGTGTTTCTATGAAGTTTGTGAGAATTAAATTTTTTTCCTTTTTCTTTGAATATTAGATGGCAACTATTGATGAAAAAGACAGGGCAGTTGCAGTCCATGCAAAATGGAGCTATATAGATGAAAAAATTCTAGTTGGACTAATGTTGACCAAGTTAAAAAAGGAAATAGGCCAACCACTACTTTCTCAACAAAGGCATGGCATGATATTATGGATGAGTTCTATAAAAAAAACAGGCAATAAATATGATAAGCAACAGTTCAAGACTAAATTTAATAAGCTAAGGCGAGTATATAGGGAATTTAAGAAGCTTCGTGATATTCCAACTGGTTTTGGTTGGGACCCAAATACAAAGACTGTCACAGCACCGGATGACACC
The DNA here is from genome assembly GCA_037013555.1 of Sextonia rubra. Taxonomy (NCBI): domain Eukaryota; kingdom Viridiplantae; phylum Streptophyta; class Magnoliopsida; order Laurales; family Lauraceae; genus Sextonia; species Sextonia rubra. Next base: position 77,880,726 of record JASUAD010000001.1, read on the forward strand.
TGGGATGAATATATCAAGGTACTTCATTCAATTTTAAATTTTATGAGATATTGCATATTCAAAGTTTTAATATAAACCACTCCTAAAGAACGTTAGACACTCTAACTTGTGTAGATCAATAAAGAGGCGAAACAATTTAGGTTCAAAGGTTGTCCTTTGTTCGATGAACTAGAGATTATATATGGTGATACAACTGCCACAGGTCGAAATGCTGGAGCTTCAACCCAAGGAGTAGTTGATACTGATGATGAGAATGAGGGTGTACCACTCAAGAACCAAACAAGCACAAATCATGATGCTACAGTGAACCTTGATGATGACACAGATTTTATAGAGGAGACTCGCGTTCAGGCTCGATCAAGAACTCCTAGTCGAAGGTGTGGACAGAATGCGACAAGTTCTTTTGACCAAGCCTGTGCAAGTCTCACCAAGTACTACGAGACTAAAGTAACTAAAGAAAACACTAATAAAGAGGATGATGATAAATTCTCCATTCAAAATTGCGTCGCATTATTATCGGCCATGCCTAATATTAGTAGAGAAGTTTACTTAAAGGCGTTTCATGTTATTGGGTCCAACCGTAATTGGAGGATACTTTTTATCTCTGCGCCTGAACAAATAAGGCCATTCATGCTGGATCTTTTGGATCTTGAACTTTATTAGAAGTTTTATTAGATCTTCTAATAATATCTTTTAGGAAATAAAGTTTTATGTAGATTTATATGAATCTTGTTTGAGGATGTATGATTCTCTTTGAACTATTACATAGTAGTATTATGACATTGTCAGATACAATATTTAATGAAATTAAGTCTTTTTTAAAAATAGATTGATGTTGTGTATGACGTTTATGTATTACTTGTTGATGTGGATTTTGTTTAATTATAATGTTTTGCTTAACTTATTTTGATAAATTTGCATTGAATATACTTTGCTCAGGTTAAATGGATCAATGTATGGATGAGACAGACTATGATGAGGAAGATTTTAATGTTTATATTTTTCTAATGATGGGTCAATACCAGTCACGTATATCTAGACAGCTTATAAGGGATAAGGGTGAACGTGGACATGATTTTATAACTAAGGTCTTGCATGGACATGCAGAAAGATGTTATGATCTATTTCGCATGGAAAAGCATGTGTTTCATCGCTTATGTAATACATTGAGGATCAAAGACCTATTACATGATTCAAAATTTTTATCAGTGGAGGAGCAATTAGCTATATTTTTGATGACCATTGGCCATAACTCTAGAAATAGAATGATGGCAGATAGATTTCAACATTCAGGCGAGACCATTAGTTGTCATTTTAAGAGAGTGCTGAAGGCCATAGGAAATTTGGGTAAGGAACTTATTACTCCACCATCCTTGACAGAGACACCACCAGAAATTCTCAACAATCCTAAATATTATCCTTGGTTTAAGGTAAATTTTACATGTAACCATTTTTTTAATGGAATAAATATTTTTATTTTTAAAAGAGTTATGATCATTTTATCTCATTTTTAAAGGATTGTGTAGGGGCCATTGATGGTACACACGTGAGTGCATCAGTTCCTACAAAGGATCAAGTTCCTTATAGAGGCAGAAAAGTGTCACTTACACAAAATGTAATGCGTGCATGTTCTTTTGACATGCGATTTACATTTGTGTATGCCGGTTGGGAAGGGTCAGCAAATGATTCTCGTGTATTTGCTGAAGCTATAACTAATCCAGAATTACATTTTCCTCACCCTCCAGCAGGTAATTGTATTTGATGAAAATATGTGTGTTTATATTACTTTTACATAGTAATGGTAAAATTATGAAAATTTGTCATTGTAGGTAAATATTATGTTGTTGACTCTGGCTATAGTAATACACTTGGTTATCTTGTGCCTTACAAAGGAGAGCGATACCACTTATCACAATATAGTGGATATGGAAGACGACCTACTGGAAAGAAAGAGTTATTCAATTATTATCAGTCTTCATTGTGAAATGTTATTGAACGTTGCTTTGGTATTTTGAAGGCAAAGTTTCATATTCTAAAGCTCATGCCATCCTATTCTTTACGCAGACAGAGGCAAATTGTGATTGCTACATGCACAATCCACAACTTTATAAGGATGGAAATGCAAAGGGATAGAGATTTTCTTCGCTTTCGAGATGAAGAGTCTATGGTCGAGGATAACTACGGTGAAAATAATGATAATAATAATAATAATATGTTTGCACCTTCAGAACTAGGAATGACACAAGGAAGGCAACAGATGGCACGTAAACGAGATGAAATTGCAGATGCACTCTTTGCACGTCATGGTGGATTGGAAGAATGATTTGTATTAAATTTAATGAATATTATTAATTATTTTCTCTTAGTAAGTGATTATATGCCACATAAATCTTTCAATGTTCTTGATTATTGTAGTGGCCATTTGGAAATTCTAAAAAATTTTCTTCTTCTCTATATAGTGTATAATTTATTTACTTGTTAGAATATTCAGTTAACTTCTAATTATATATATATATTTGAAGCTTATTTATATATTGATATATTGATCTACTTATTTTAGTCTATGTTTTTTTAGTTAAAGCAAATAGAGATGAATTATGTGGAATTTGCAAGTATTTTGGATGAAAATGACCTCATTATATTCTCAAAATGATCTATATGGTGGGTGAGTTTCATATTATAGTAAGTCTAAAAATAATCCTAATTATTAAAATTCCTAAAGGTGCATCCAATTTCCCCAATCACAAAAGGAGGACCTACTTTGTAATTCCTTGAGTAAATTCACATGTTCCTTGTAAAAATTTGTGGGGCAATATTTAATATCAATAAAAGTGGGCCCACATTGTAAAACCTATAAATGTGGACCCATGTTTTTTAAATTCAATATTGTTGAGAAATATAATTATCTGTTTCCAATTCTTAGAATATAGTTGTTATGGTGTTACCAAACAAGTACTACAGAGAACATTCTCCATGGAACAAATTAGTATAATATTACCAAACAAGTTCTGCACGGATTGATCTCAGCACAACCCGATTTTAGCATAACCCAGTCTCAGCACAAAATCAGGAACAACAAAGAAACGATGCCAAACGCCACCTTGATTTCCAAACTTGAAAATCCTTTGCACATCCACTTGAGATTCTTAGATTTGAGCAAAAGTAACTTTGAATGGGCCCACATTTAATTTCATTGAGCTTCAAACTTAGCATGAGATGGGACCAAGCATAATATTCAAAGCACTACACTTAGAGAGAGTTGTGTTCCTCATAATATGGTATGGCCGTAGATTAAATTAGGTGGCTAGGTTGCATGCCCAGCCACATGCTTTTCCATTATTTCTTTTCTCCTTTGGCCCCTTACAAAGCTTTGCTTTCCAATTTTGTGGATTGGCCCTTTGACTTGGAAATCTTTTGGGAGATCTTTTAGAAAGAGAATTATCCTCCGTTAATTGACAAAAACCAAACAAATCTTTGGGTGAGTTGGACATGAGGTATGGTGGCTGGATTTTTGCTTTATTTTCTCTTTTTTGTTTTCCTCCATGCATTGTAATTTCCACTTTAACAAAATTCCCTTTCTTTATTTGGCTTCTAAGAGATCATAGGAGAGAAAATTTCTACAAATTTCTTGGCAAAAATTCCAAGTCAACTCTCTGCTGACGTGGATGTCCACCATGCATATGCAGTCTTTCCAACTTGAGTAGTTTTTGATCTCATGTAAGAAATCCTCCAAGTAGACCTTTCTTTTTTGCATTTTCTTGAGATTTTCATGAAAAATCTTGAATTATCTTGAAATATATTTTGAGATGATGCAAGAATGGATGGTGGTCCCCTCTTGGCCATCCTACATGTGTGATACACATGCGCATGTGTGTGGCCCCATAAAGTCATTTTCCAACTTTCTTGAATTTTCTTCTTCTCTACATTTTCGTTCTTTCTTTTCTTTAGAAATGCAATCATTGCCTTAATCCTATGTTGTGGGACCCAACTCATCCTTTCTTGTAAGCCAAAAAGTGAATTTCATGTGAAAAGATAATTTTACCCTTAATCACAGATACATGACTGCGGGTCCAACTTTCATAAGATAATAGCATAAATGCAGATCATTATGCATGATTTGACTTGATTAAACTAATAATGATGAAAAGTTACATCATTCTATGAGAAAAATTATTTTGACAAAAATACCCAAGAATAGATTTCCCAAAATGGCAAGTTTATGAATTCATACAAAAGTGTAATTTTTGGGCAAATTGTGTAGGAAAATACCACAATGAAGTTAAAATGCATAAAACCATTATAGCATACTAAATGAGGCTCCTTTAACTTAATAAATCCTTAAAATGTTCAAAACAAACTCTAAAAAAGTGCTTTTTTGAGAACTTTTCACACCCCTCGACTAGCGTTTTGTAGTCCCTAGCAAAAATTGAGTAAAAATTTTGAGGAATTTGTCATGATCTAATCTAATTTAATACTAATGCAATGCAATGAAAATGAATGTAATGTTTTTGCTGGCACTCTCAACTACATTAAGCATATGCAGTGAGCCCTTAAACCCTTAAGTTTTTCCTAGTGGTTAAGTTGTGCCTTGTGAGAGTTTGCAGTGAATTTATCCACAAAATTCTTTCTTTTTCTTAATTTAGAAATAAATGAATAAAAAAATTTCTTAAAAGAAAATCCACCAAATATTTCCAAAATCTAGAATGATTAAACTTTCAAACTTTTCAATGTTTGGTTTATAGTTCTATTTTTGAAAACTTTCTCTAATTCAAACCAAACTTGCGTGCATTGTGAAAAATGTATATATAAAAAAATGGTTCCAAATATTTCACAATAATGTTGCAAAAATAAAATTTTCTTTCAAATAGTCTATTTGCTAGAAAATTTAGCAAAAATATAATTCCCTCTCAAAGTTACTATGATGGCTGCCACACTACTGTAAGGGTAGTAAAACTTCTCCCCTAAATACATATATACATACTCTTTTTTTTCTTTTTTTTTTTTTTTAAATCTCTCGTGACTGTGTAATGTCTAGGTTTGTTAAACTTTCTAATTAACCCATGTAACTAGCGTTAGGTGAATGACTTCCAAACTAAATGGCTTCAAGGCACTGGGTATGGATATTCCCCTACGGGCTTACTAGCTCGAGTTAAAAAAGCTACAAACCCAAACTAGTCACAAAACATTATTCTTAACAAGACTACTACTTAATACATAACTCGATCTATATATATTTTTTTCACTCATTTTTTTTTTTGATATTGATAACATAACTACCATGGAGAAGAATATTGGTCCCTGAACAAAAGGCAATCCTTTCTAATTAGCCCAAATTAATTCACTGGTTTTAGTGGTCTCATGAAAGCCACCCAAATGAACTAGGAAACAAAAATATTTACAAACTAAATTTTGGTTTCTCATCGTATTCTCTCGAAAAATTTCAAGAATAGCATCAAAGTTTCCTATTCAAAACTTCGTAAAAATGTATACGTATGTGTATGTTGAAAACAAGTTTTGGTAATTCTCTGATAGGTTTCCTCTTTTAGAAAAAGTATTCTTGTTACTTCCTTCCATAAGTTTGACAATTCCATATTTCTATATATCTTCAAATCGCCTTAATTCTTTCAAAAACTTTCTTTCTTTCTTTTAATTTAAAGAAATAAAGTTCCTATAACCAAAATAAATGTCCTGAAAAATTTGAAAAATTTTCCTAAAAACTGACTAAAATGATAAAAGTAATAGGAAAAGCAAAAGTTCTTTTGTTTAAAATTAGACAAGCATGCTTGTTCCCACCCCCTAACCTAAGATGAACATCGTCCTCGATATTTATGCATGCATTGTAGAACTGTACAAGTAACATGAAGAAACATAAATGTAAAGGAGGGTAAAGAGAAGAAGTAACCTGAAAATGTGTCTGAGCTACTCTTTATCTAAGGTTAGACAAAACAGAAAAACAAGAACAAAAAGACAAGAAGCTACTCAAAAAGAAAATAAAAATCTATGCAAAAAAAAAAAAAAAAAGAAAAGAAAAACCTACAATACTGGATCTAAATCCATGAGTCCACCTGGATGATCCCATATGAAATTCCTTCACACAATTCAAAAAAAGCACAGAAAGAGATGAAATCATGAGAATTTTATGCACAATGAACATGAGGACTACATGTTCTTTTTGAGTTTGTGAAGGAGGAACCACCATGAAAAATTCTTCCTCCTCTCTTAAAAATGGATCTTTGTATGGTAGAAGCGGAACACTAAATGAACAACTAGGTAGCCCCAGGTCCTCCCATGCCATAAATTCTTTTGAAATGATGCCCACAATGTCCTTAGGCATGGGCTCAGATGATTCCAAAGTGTTAAACGCAAAGGTTTGAAAGGGACCACATCCCTCTAATACCACAAGTTATTTTGAAAAACATTGAGGGCCAATAAATGTGAGAGCAATTTCTTTAAGGGTCGAATCATTAGACTTTTAATGAAGAATTTATTATAAGATTCCAAGGATTCCAAATTGCTCAACTCAAAAATCTAAAAAATGGGGTCATCCTCCCAAATTTATTCTTGGGAGGATGACGCATACAAATTTGCTGTAAGAAGTTTTTTGCTTGAAGAAGTGTAAATGATGCGCGCACACACACACACACACACACACACACACACACACACACACACACACACATATATATTGTCTTGATGATGGGTCATACAAATTTGAACAAGACTGGATATGTTATGCCTATGAACATTGCAAGGACTTTAAGTTTTAATATCTCATGGGTCTTCTTTGTTTCAAAGACTTTAAATTTTGGTTTATAATTACACGGAAGATAGAACTTTGAGAAGTCATCTTTAAATTTTGTATTTTATGCACACCACTGTTGGAAATCTATGAATTTTTGTGGTTTATGCATACCATCTATTGGCAGTTTGTGAATTTATGTATGATGAAACTTGTGATCTTTCAATTAAGTGGAGCACATGTTACAAAACTCAAGTACCGTGAGTCAACAATGAGAGATTCCCTAAAATGACTTATGTTCATACCCTCATTTTATGAAATGTGATAGTTTGTAAATATTGATAGGAATGTTTAGTGGAGCAGGCATGATGGAATCACCAAACTATCAACCAATGGCTTAGAACCAAAATAGTGGAGTAGGGGTGCATGCAAGTCGGGGCATCAAAACGATAAATTTGATTCATCAATGCAAGATAATGGGTCTCATAGTAAAGGAATTGTTAAGAAATATGTTTTTGGTACCTCACTATTTTTGGTAAACTAGACTTTAAATTTCAAAGGGCAAGTCAAAAGATGAGTTCATTTTTATGCTTGTAACGTATTTTCTTACCAATCTTGTAGTAGTCTGTACAAAATAGACACTTAAGATCTAAATTTCTTTAACTTTTATTTGAATTTCGGCACTTGAAGATTTGTGTTCACTTGTACAACACATCACTTGCACAATTATTTTAGTGTTACATGTTGTACTAAGCCGCTCATGTAGCAGTGTCCCATGGATCATGACCAATTCTAATCATTAGGTGGACAAAACAAGAACATTAAATTGACACAATTATTGACCTTTTTTTCTTCAAACTATACATGATGGTACACCTGTAGTTAATACACCAAGAGTCCTCATTTTTCGACAGGAGATCACCATGGCTCCTTAATTTAGAGACTTCGATCTCACAGAAGTGGCATGCAGCGGCACATATGTGTGCATGTAGTGAAATCTAAGTGGATATAGCATGGCAATTAAATAGAACCTGGTTGGTGCAAATTAAATAGAAGTGGAATGTCATGAGTCCTCTGACAAGTCAACCTTATAGTGGTTTGTACAAAATAATCATGGCCTCATTTTTCAGCTTGTGACTTATTTTTATGCTTGTATTGGTACTAATCAGTACAAAAAATATATACTTACTTGAATCAATTCAGTGTTAGATGGAATTTCAAATAATGCTCTACTACCTCAAACTATTACTATCCATGTTAAATTGTAGATTTTTGTAAATGAAACTTGGTATTTGCTAACCTTAGATGGTCTCTTATTTCCTCGTATTCTTTGGTTGAAAATTTTGAATAGCCAAAGGGATCAACTCCACAAGATCCTAAGATGGGCAAAGGGAGAAACTCCATAAGGGATCATCTCCATAAGATCATAAGAATACCAACTGGAGGGTAATCTTTGATTAGCACCAAGTGAAAGACTAAGATGTTTCATAGGTTGAGTTGTCCATCTTGCAAGTTGTTGTCCTTGCAAGAGAAGATCTTAGAATAACAAAGATGTTGTTGACACCTTGGCCTATTTCCAAATTCCAATAATGCATTCTCTTTGAGATTTATCTTCAGGTCCAAAATAGCTTCATAGCATTCATTCCTTATAAAATTTCTCCATAAATATATAATTTTCAAGTAATGATATTGTCACCATCCTTTATGCATTATACACTCGGTTTTTGTTCCCAACATTCATTCTGTAATAGCTTTTTACTGACATATATAAACATTGGAGAGGCACTAGAAATTGAACCAAAAAAAGAATTTTTCCCATAAAAATATAACTTTCAAATAATGATATCGTTGCCATCCTTTATACATTATATGCCTGTTTTTTGTCTCCAACATTTATTCTTTAATATCTTTATACTGAGATATATAAACACTACAACGAGAACTAAAATTTGACTCAAAATAATTTTTTCCCATAAATAGATAGCTTTAAGATAACAATATTGTACTATCCTTTATACATTATATGCTCATTTTTTGTCTCCAACATTCATTCCTTAATGTCTTTATATTCAAATGATAAAAATTGCAGCGGCCACTAGAGTTTGACCAAAAATAAAAAATAAATTTTCCCATAAATATATAACTTTTAGGTAAAGATATCATTATCATCATTTATACATTATATGCTTAGTTTTTGTCTCTAACATTTATTCCTTTATATCTTTATACTAATATGCTTAAACCCTGTAGAAGGCATTAAAATTTGACTCAAAAAATGATTTTTTCCATAAATATATAACTTTCAAGTAATGATATAATTACCATTCTTATTAACATTATACCCCCGGTTTTTGTCTCCAACATCTATTTTATAATATCGTTATACTGAGGTTTAGAAATATTGTAAAGGACACTTGAATCTGACCCATATATGTTATTTCCCCTAAAGTATATAATTTTCATGTAACAATATCGTTACCATTCTTGATAAACTGTGCATCCATATTTGGTCTTTAATACTCAATCCATGATATCTTTATCTTGAAGTGCTTGAACACTGTAAATGACACAAGTACTCAGAAATGTTTTCACTGCTATTATGGAAAAATGGCTAAACATCAAGCCTAAGGTCCATGACTTCGGCAAAGATGAGGTTGATGTTAAAGGCTAAAAATTTTATGTTTTATTGTATGAAGATGCAAAAGGAAACAACATGAACTAGGCTCGTGGATGTCAAATACAGGTTGACAAAGCACAGTGCCCATAAATACAGGTCGACAAAGCCCACTGCTCACTGCTAGAATTAATTCAGATTTGAGCTCAATCTTTAGAAATGATTTAGTGAAAATACATGTGTATAGCTTCCTAGTATAAATATTCTTTTGTTATATTTAGATAGTGAATAATTGTAATTAGGGAGACATATTGATGTATAGGCTTGATTAAGGCCTTTTCATTTTGTTTAATGGAAGGTTGATCACTAGAGGGACACACAGTTTTTAAATTTTCAAAGAAATTCAGTGAAATTCAGCAATCTTATCTAATTGATATGGTATTTGAGCAAGGTCGCTCTTAAAGGAGCTAGCTTTTCATCATCTAAAGTATTTAAAGCGATTAGAATATGAGTTCATCACTTTTGAGCTAGAGATGGGTGCTAAATAGAGATTTGATCAAGTTGTGATCAACCTTAGCCCATCTTGGATCTTCATGATAGCTTTAGAATATTATCTAGCCTTGGTCATCTATTTTTTCTAAGATTGCTGGTGATTTTTCAAGATTTTTTCGAACACACAAAGGTGAGTTCTACTCCAAACTTGGTATCAGTAGTTTTCATGGAAAGTCTTTTTGCCAACCATTGAACTTTGTCATCAATGGGCCTGATTTGGCTCAATATTTGCCTTGAGTAGACTTATTACAGTTTATGTCTAACCTGGAAGTTAGATTCTTGGATTGATTTCTGATCAAAGGAAAAACAACATTCTTGTACCTAAAATAGGGGTCCCCCCGCACCATCTTTTTTGATTTTTTTTTGGGTATTGACACATGCTGCATTCTTGGTTTGATTCTATGTAATTAATTTCTAGTCATAGAAGCTTGGGCTTTGTCGAACTGTAGAAATGCAAATGATTTGCTTTATTTTTCTACTCAAAATAATTGTCAAGTGTGTTATAGCAAGCTTGGACATCTAAATTTCAAAACTTTGTCCCTCATCCTTAAGACTAGTTTATTAAAAAACCCAATGGGTTCTTTTAGGGATGTTTCTTTTGATTGTGCTATGTGTAAGATGGGAAAGAGCAAGAATCTTCCTTTTTTGCATCTACTTCATTTAGTTTTTAGTGTTTTGATTTAGTTCATAGTGATGCATGGCGACTTGCTTCCAACTTGTCTGATGAGCATTATAAATATTTGTGACCTTTATTGATAATTACAGTTGATTTTTATGGATTTATTTCTTGTATTCTAAAGCTGATGTCTTCAATGTTTTTGAGATATTCTTAGCCTATGTTAAGAATCAATTTTCCATATGTATAAAATATTGTGTTTTGACTTAGTGGGGAATATACTTTGTCAGAGTCTCAAACTTTCTTACAACAAAAAGGAATCATTGCTCAAAAGACATGTCAGTATATCCCCCAACAACATGGGGTTACTGAGAGGAAAAGCAGACATCTTCTTGATATAACTAGATCTTTTCTTATTGAGTCCTTAGTCCTTATCCGATTTTGGAAAGAAGCTTTCTTAATAGCTGTCTATCTTATAAATCAATTGTCTTCCTTTATTCAAAATGAAAACCCTTTTTTCTCCGATCATACAAACACAAACTATCTTTTGGAAATCTTTATGTTTTTGGTTCTGTGTGTTTTGTTCACTTACCACTAACTAAGCATACCAAACTCACTGCGCAATCAACAAAATGCATATTTCTTAGATATGTTAATTACCAAAAGGGTTTTCTTTACTACGATCCTCATATTCATTGCATTTATATTTCTCGAAACGTTGTTTTTTTTTAAAATCAATATTTTTCCAACAATTTATTCATTAAATAGATTCATCACCTTCTATGTCCTTACTTGGTTTTTCCGACAACACATCATTTGATAAATTTAATCCTAATTTTGTGTATCATAGACGACGTGATAACCAGACTCCAAGTAGACCCCCTTTTGATCCACAAACAGCATCTGGTTCGGCTAAAGATCCTCCCTTGCATTGTTCATAGTGTATTTTAGTCCCACCAAACCACTATGGCTTCACCCACACGTCTTTACTAGTCACCATGTCCTTTACCTCTATCCCTAACTAGTACTCTTAGGCTGTGTTGCAAGAATGTTGGAACAAAGTTATGCAGGGAGAACTGGATGCTTTTACGCAAAAACATACTTGGGATGTGATTCTATGTCATCCCTCAGTAAAGCTATTGGATGTAAGTGGATCTACTCTATCGAATTTAATCAGATGGCACCTTAGACCGGTAGAAGGCATGTCTCGTGGCTCTTGGAAATAGAAAGGAATATGACATTGACTATGATGAGACATTTGCTCCTATCACCAAAATAACAACTGTTAAGGTTATTCTTGTTGTTGCTGCTTCTTAGTCTTGGGCGCTCTACTAGATGGATGTCAAAAATGCCTTTTTCCATGGTGATGTCAAAAAAGATATGTACATGTTATTACCTAATGAATTTCAGCTATAGAAAAAAGTAGTGTTGCAAAATTGCGTCGATCTCTTTACAGACTCAAACAGACCCCTTGGGTGTGGTTTGAAAATTTTCAAAATGTGCTTCTCCTCTTAGATTTTCTTCGAAGTCCTTATGATCCATCCATGTTTCTTTTGTTGGGAGGCACCTACCAGGATCCCTAGGTATTGCGTACGGATTACTACGAAAATAACTTGAGACAATGATGATTCAAGAACCATACCTTCAAGATCTCTCTAATTTGATCACGGTCCTACAGTAACCCAAAATCTCAAGACCTTCTACTGTATTCCTCTATACTTGAACTTGTACCTGGGTGTGGGTCTCTTCTGTGAATTCTCTTTGTTCTAAAAAAATGAGATTTCTCTTTCATGTATTTCTTAGATAGCAATAGCATATATTTATAGGCTACAATAGTGATCTTAAGAAGGAAACAAGGAATAGGCTTATTATGGAAATAATAAACCCTAATTCGACCTAAATTAAAATCGCAGTTCCATAAATTACAATTCCATCTACTAGAAAATTATAATTGCATACCTTTCTTTATTCTCAAAATAATATTTTGAGCTTCTTGTTATTAAATGCTTATTAATCTTCCCACATTAAGATCTTAATTATCCATCAATTAAATAATTACTTACATCTATATTTAATTGATATTTTAATAATTCCTTGAGACCTTACACGTAACTTATTTGATATGTCAGATACAAAGTCTACCTGCAGAGTTTGACATAATCAAGACTTATAAACTTCATTAAGTGAATATCATCAATTTTTATTATGGGATGTGGATTTTGTTAATAAACTAATATCCCCTATACATGTAGTGTAGTAATCCAATTTACTAAGATGATTGACCTATGAAAGGTCTCACTCCTTTGTAAATTAAAATGTTAAACACTAAATGTATGTATCTATTATTTATATCCAGATTAAGAGTACAAGCACTCATAATAATCATTTGGACGTTAATCGTCTTATATAGTTAGTATAAAGACAATAAACCCAAAAGCGGTCATGCTCAATACACATAAAGCATACTAGCATAATGAGTCGAAATTATACCATTTCCTGCAGCCAAGATAAGCATACTAAAATATCATGCTATAATCATACCAATGGTGTGTCCAACTCTATTTAGATTGTGAACAACAATAACTTATATTCTCCAAGAACCGACAAATAAGTCTTCCGTGTGTAAACTGAATTCTACTTACCAACTTATCTACTTTATAGAATAAAAGACATACACATCTATAATAAATAATAATACAACCATTTGCTCATAATCTTATGAACATGAAAACACAAACTTTACTGATAAATAAATCAATTAAAGACAAATATATAAAAGTATGCTTTTAGTATAAATTTCTAACAATCTTCTACTTAGACTGAAAACCATACTGAGATTTATTTTAACCCCATTCCCTCTACATGACTATCAATGCTCTTTGTAAAAGGATTCACCAGTTTGATGACTGATGCAATCTTGGTCATAATTATATCACCTCTGTGTATGATTTCTTGCATGAGATGATATTTATGCTAAATGTGCTTACCTTTTTTATGCATCCTGGGTTCCTTCGCATTAGTAATCAAACTGGTATTATCACAATAAATTATTATAGGTGATTTTACCAAAGGCACTACTTCTATATCCATCAAGAAGTTTATAAGCCAAACTGCCCACTTGGCTACTTCAGAAACTGCCACATATTGGACTTCCATGGTACAGTCAATAGTACATGATTGCTTGACACTCCTCTAACTTATGGCTCCACCTCTCAAGGTAAATACAAATTCTGAGGTTGACTTTCTATCATCATTATCTAATTGGAAGTCCGATTCTGTATACTTAATGGGTATCAAACTCTTGGCTTGGCAAATTAGCATATAATTTTTAGTCCTCTTAATGTGATGCTTTACCGCAGTCCAATGTTCTTTCTTAAGATTAGATTGGTATTTACTAAGCATGCCAATGACAAAACAAATATCAGTTCTAGTGCAGCATTGTGTAAGGTCCAAACCCGATCTAATCTTGATTTATTAAAATTAACCTTAGTTTGTGCTAATTAATGTTCATTTAGGCTAATTTAACTCAAACCCCCTTGGGCTTAGGTCTTGGATAGTAGTTGGGTCAGGTTTGAACCTTATTTAGGTAATTAAGGACCTTCTTATAATTTACAGTTACATGGTTTGCATCATTTTAACACTATATTAGTTGCATCATGTGTATTTCATCTTGACAATCATCTTTCATAATTAGCTTGACTTCATTTGGATCCATCTTAGCCTAATTGAATATCACTTAACTCAAACTATAATTTCCCAAAACAAGTAGACTTGCATGCAAATCGTAGCAAATTGATTTAAAAAGGGGCTAACTGTTCGATCTCTTCTTGCATCTTCCTTTTTTTTTTTGATGAAGCTTCATCTTCTTCCACTACTCTCATTCTTTTCTTAGATTGGAGTTAGAATCCAACTCTTAGAGCCTTGCATGTGCTCTTACTAACTTCCATTCTCCTCTTTCTACATCCTCTTGTGCATCTTCTTCGTAGGAACTCACAAATTTAGCTTTTTTCTCACAATCTATAGCTCTCTAAGGTAAAAGACAGCTCTCAATCCCTTCCTTTGAGTTCAAAAGAGTTAAAGAGACTCAAATGAGCAACATGCATGCATTTTACAATTGATTCACCCATTGCATTTGTATGTAATAGGATTTACTTCTATTGAGGCTTTCTCCATCTTCACACCAAAGGAAAAGTTGATTTACGTGAAGCACTGTAATAGAGGCAAGTATAAGAGTATATATATTACTACATGCATGTTTAATTTGTTGATTTTTGAAGTAATCCCTTTAAATGCAAGTTTACAGCTCTTTACACTTATTTATGAGAATATAAGATGTATATGAGTCAATGGAGGTATGTGACTTGGAATGCAAAATGATAGGAATGGACCATAGAAAGATTGGAACTAAAACTAAAGAGTTATGTACTAAACTCGTGCTTCAGAAACTGTTTCCAGAAATTCTGAAGCGTACGACAAAGCTCACGGCTAAGCCGTCAGTGTACTACGGGAAAGAATCCAGAGGCCAATAATTCTGTATTTGTTCAATGGCTAACCCATGGCCAAGCCATGAAATTAACTATAGCTAAGTTGTAACCACCTCGTGACCAAGCTATAAGCTATTTTATAGGTAACTTTCTATAGAACCCCTAAATCTAGCTTTTCTTCATGGCTAACCCATGGTTAAGCCGTGAGTTGTACTACGACCGTAGCTTAGCCGTAACTTGACCATAGGTTTCATACGGTTAAGCCGTAGACCAGCATAAGGCTGAATCGTAGATGAGGGTGAAATTAAGAGGAAGCTTATGCCTCACGGCTAAGCCATAACCATACACAGTTGAGCTATAAGAACACAGAGACTTACAAAAATTAGGGACTCTTAAAGACTTGTAAGGATTTAGATATAGCACCCTTACCTTAATTAAATTGCCCAATGGTGATCAAATGATAAGAAGGAAGAGTGAAGAGCTGTCATTCATCCCCTTTGATTTTTCAGATAATTTTTTGGTGTTATGTTATGGGTGTTGGCATAAGAAGAGGTGTCTTTTGTATATATAATGTAACATCGAGATTTTGATAACACAATGACACCGGATGTTTTATGAATACATCGTATTGAACAACCTTAGAGACACGGATGTTCTAGCATAGGGTTGGTTAGTAACTATCCTTTATGATTACTCAATCTAAATGCATTTATATTGTTAAATAACCTTGCCCTCAATATGATTTAATCATATACCCATTCTTCGTAGCGAACCTTAATGTAAAATCGGAGCCAGAGCTTCTATTGAGCTTTTGCCTGTGAGCCAAAATGAGTGCAGCTAAGGTTGAGAAGGTTCGAGCTCTATTAGCTCATTTAAGTATGTATTGTCTAATTATCAGTTACTTTATTCAATTCTGATTTCTATGACTGAATATGATATTAAGACTGATACTCCTTTTATGTACGAATGATTATGTATGAATATTAGATGATCGCTATGATCGGTGATAAGTATGTATGATATGAATTCAGGAAGTCTTAATACTTTGAGTAAGCACCACTTAGCTTGTGCCTATATTGGGTTTGATGGGACCAATTTGGATATCCTTTATGTCACTGCTGCAGTAATTTATGAAGGAGTACGTCAGCACCCCTTGAGAGGCTAAACTAATCCCTTAGCAATATTCCCCTCTGTATGTTATATGCTCTCCTTAAATAGAATATAGCCTTGTGGATACCAACTAGTATGTTATGATATTCTGTTCATAATTCATAATTCATTCTAATTTCATGCACAACATGCTTAGCTTATGGTTGTTGCTATATTTTAATCAATATGCTCTCTAATTCATTTGATATATTATGATGGTTTTATATATCTCTATTTTTGCTTAACCGTCATGTTAATAGTGCTACTCTTTGGTGTTATCGGTATTGAATCCAATGCCAGTTCGGCGATCGACGCGCCCTATAAGGAACCTTATTGGTACCTCAGGGTGTAGATGAGTGGAATGATAGAGACGTTTTCTACTAGTCATCTTATGAAGAGTGTCAATGGGTTTTCTTATTGGATTGTTAAGTTTAAACTTGCGTGGACTTGTGTTTGAATATGCCATCTATTTCATGTTGTTTTGTGCCTAAGATTTAATAGACATGTGTTTTAGAATTGTATAATTGAATTGTTGTATAATTTATGGATGGATGATGTTTTATTATTACTTGTGATCATTACAGGTGTATTTCACAGACTTCCACTTTATTGTTTGAAATATAATTTACTTGTTTGTGGAACTTCCTCACATGTACCTATGGAATCTCCCTTATAGTGGTTCATACGTGTTTTCACATGGCACAGATTTTATGAAATTTTTCATGCCCTGACCCCAAGAATTGGGGATTAGAATGAGCCTCCATGGGGTGAATACGTAATCCTGTAGTAATCCGCGCCATGTGAAAATACACACAAATCGCTATAAGAGAGATTTTATAGGAATGTGCGAAGTAAGACCAACAACACTTAGATTTAATTTCAAACATAAAGCGAACACCTGTGAAATACATCTATAATGATCATAAGCAATGCAGAGAAGAGAATGTCATGCTATCATATAATAATTTAAGTCTTTTGATTAACATTCCCAAACACATAATCACATACTATCCATAATTCATTTAACCATGCTTATCTACGCAAAACTAGTCCCACCAAGGCTAAATCTATTAACCTAGTGAACAACCCCCTTACTGATGCACTTCGTAACAACTAGTAGAAATGTGGTCGTCTTTCTATTCATCTATACCTCGAGGTAACGTTGGGGCACTCTTTGGGGATGCATCGACATTCAGGTTAGGGTCTAAAGCTGTACCTGTAACACCAAGGATAACACTGTTAACACGACGGTTAAGCAAATATAGAGATGAATAAGAGTAATATTCTGTGTCAAATGAATTAAGAATTATGTCTAGATATAGATTAAAAGAAGGTAATAAAGGCAAACTAGGCATGTTGTGCATGAGTAATCATGAGTAATGAATCTTAACGGAATATCGTACACAATAATTGGCATCACAAGGTTATATTCTCCCAAAAGAGAGCATATCATTTAGAGAAAGCGTGTATATGGGACGCTAGGAGATCAAACTAGTTTCTCGAGGAGTGCCGACAACTCCTCTGTGACTACTACAGTAGAGATATAAAGATATCCAAATCGGTCCTGCCGAACCTAATAAGGGCACAGCTAAGTGGTGCCGACTCAACGTATCAAGATTGAGTCGGATTCACATCTTTCATACATTTTAGTCGCACTTATCATATCACTCATAAGGGAGCTCGATCTCGAGATCACATTCATTCATAGAAATCGGAATTTAACAAGTATCTAATAATCAATTAATGCATACTGAATTGAGCTACATCATGTTGAGGGCATGGTTCTTAACAATATGAATGCATTTAAATTGAGAAAGTATCAAGGAAATTTACTATCCAACCCTATGCTAGATAATCCGTAATTCCAAGGGCATTCAACAGAATGTATTCATAAAATATCTGGCGTCATTGTGTTACCAAATCTAGGCATTACATTGTATAGGTAAGGACACCTCTTCTTATGCCAATGCCCATGACGTGGCATCAGGAATTTGTCCTGAAAATCGAAGGGGATACGTGACAGCTCTACACTTGTCCTCCTTATTGTTTGAACACCATTGGGCTAATTCAATTGTAGTAAAGAAAGGTGCCATATCTAAAGCCTTACAAGGTCATTTGAAACTCCTAATATCCTAGGTTCACAGTGTTATTCCGGCTTAGTTGTACTTATGTCACGGTTTAGCTGAGTGGCTTAGTTTTTCCTTCAAATTCCTATGCATTTACGGCTTAATCGTATATTAGCCTACGGCGAAGCTATGACTAGGATATTGTTTCGTCATAGTCCAATCTACGGCTTAGCCGTGGTTTAGCCGTAGAAGGAAAGTTGGATTTCAGGCTTTCGAAAAAACTCACTATAAAATGGCTTATGGCTTGGTCATGGGATAGTTAGGACTTAGCCGTAGTTCATTCCACAGCTTAGCTTAGGGTTAGCCATAGTAACAAAATGGGTTTAGCCATAGTACAAAAATGGGTTTTGGTACTCTCAGGACTTTGAGCCGTACACATTTACAGGTTAACTGTGGCTTTGCTGTAAGCTTCAGAAATTCTGAAGGTGATTCTGAAGCTCGAACTCAGTACAGAGTTTTGAATGAAGGGGGTTACAGGGGGCTTCTTATGGATTCAAAATGTCACTAAGGTTATCCAATACTCAGATAACACCTACATTACCTATTCATGCTCTAATTCATTCAATTAATCACATATACACTTAAATCAAAGAGGAAGGAGCTGTAACTTGGGAATTAGGGTATTCAATCAAAGAATCAACAATTTAAACATACATAATGCATCATATGTACTCTAATACTTGCCTTTTATATAGTGTTTGACCTTACTAACCCCTCCTTGGTGTGTTGTTAGGGAAAGTCTCAATAAAAGAATGGGTTTTTTACATGAAAGACATGCAAATGGTAAATCTAGTATAGAATGCATATATTGCATAATTAAGTCTCCTTGACTCTATTAAACCTAAAGAATTGAAATAGAGGTTGAGTTTTCACCTTATGGAGTTATAACTTGAAGGAGATGGTGATTCTTATGGTAAAGGTGCACAAGGGAGGAAGAAAAAGATGGGTGGAGGCTTTTGCTATTGCATGCAAGGTTTCAAAGTTTGTTTGCAGCTTTAAGTTGAGATGGAGGTGAAGAAGAGTGGAGAGGAGAAATGGTTCCAATGCAAACACATAAGGAATAATGGGGAGAGACGTTGGGTTTCTCCTTTTAATCAATTTTTCTATAGTTTTACATGCAAGCCCAACATTTCCAGGAAATTATAGTTTAGGTTATTTGGACCTCAATTGGGCCAAGATGGGTTCGAATCAAGTTGAGCCCAACATAAAAGATGATCTACACCAGGAATCACACAAGATACAACTAATGAGGTGTCAATATAATGCAAGAACAAATTACAAAAAGGTCCTTAACTACTTAGATAAGGTTCGAACCCGACCCAACGACCTATCCATGATCCAAGCCCCAAAGGGTTTGAGTTAAATTAGCCTAAACACATATTAATTAATGTAAAACAAGATTAATTAATACAAATTGAGGTTAGTTGAGATCAAGACCTTATAGAATTACATGTGCCACACCCCAGGAGCTCATTTTAATCCCAATTCTTGGGTTTGGGGTGCGACACATTGCATACATGAGGCTTTCCATCCCCAAAGCATAAGGTACTTTCTTTAGCTTTTCTATCTCATTAAGGGTCTTAGGAACTGATCCTTGGATAAAGTAATTCCATGCCTGAAAGAAAGAAATCCTTTCTTAGAATCTTGCGTGCTAAAACGAGCAAGAATCACATCACTATAAACCAGTTAAGATAAGCCCAATATTCTTTTTTTCCGATTTCGCAGGAGCTTGATCCCTAGAATGTGATTGGCTTCTCCTAAGTCCTTCATATCAAACTGATTGCTCAACCATACTTTAACCATAGACAACACTCTGACATTGTTTCCAATGAGTAGGATGTCATCTACATAAAGTATTAAGAAAACCACCACATTGCCGTTGCACCTCTTATACACAAAGGATTTATCAGGGTTCTACTTGAAACCATAATATTTAATGGCATGATCAAAATGAATGTTCCAAGATCTAAACACTTGCTAAGTCCATAAATGGACCTCTTAAGCTTGACATGTGCTCATGGCTTTCAGCTACGAATTCAACTGGTTGCACCGTATAGATAAACTCTTTAAGATTTCCATTAAGGAAAATTGTTTTAACATCCATTTGCCAAATTTTGTAATCAAAATGAGCTGCAGTGGATTAAAGAATCCGGATGGATTTTAGCATGGCTACTGACGATAAAGTCTCCTTATAATTGATTCCTTCTTTCTAAGTAAACCCTTTCGCAACAAGCCTAACAGTGAAGGTTTCAACCTTTCCATCTACCCCTCTTTTCTTCTTATAGACCTACTTACAATTGATAGGTTTTATCCGCTCTAGTGGTTCTACAAGATCTCAAACTTGATTAGAGTACATAGACTCCATTTTTCATTTCATAGCTTTTTGCCATAGTTCTGCATCTTTGTCTTGGAGTGCTTCATTATACTTATAAGGTTCGATATCTAGCTCATTAAGGGCTCTGTCTATGACTCTCCCAAGAACATATACTGTTTGGGCTGACGAACAACCCTCCCACTAAGATGAGGCACATCTTGTGTTTGTGAGTAGTGTCATGCTACGCTAAAACTAATCCCGGTGTACCATAATCTACATGCTGATCTAGTTCATCACCCAGCATGTTGGTGGGATCATTAGGAATATCATTAGCTTGGGACTCGGTAATCCTCTCACTACGATGAGGTAATTGGAATGCTGAACTCTTCATTTTGTGGTGTGTCTTCCTGTGCTACTTGTAATAGAAAAGCTTGGGTAGGTCTCTCTCCTCCCAATTCCTTTAAAATAATTCCACTTTTGGGTTTGTGGTTCATTACAGTCCTCTTCTAAGAATTAGGCATTAGTTCTAATAATGACATTCTGATCTTAAGGATTATAAAAAAAACCACCTTTTGTTCCTCTAGAATATCCAACAAAAATGCAGACTTTTATTTTTTGTTCCAATTTATCTGTGTTCCCTTTCAGCAGGTGTGCTGGACTACCCCAAATCCAAACATGCTTTAAACTGAGTTTGTGGCTAGTCCATATTTCTGTGGGTGTAGTAGGTACTAACGTAGATGGAACTAAGTTTAGAATGTATGTAGCTGTTTCTAGAGCATGTCCTCAGAACAAATTAGGCAAATCCAAATAACTCATCATTGACCTCGTTATATCCATAAGAGTTTTATTCCTTCTTTCTACTACACTATTTTGTTGAGGTGTACTTGGTGCAGACAATTGGGATGTAATCCCCTCTTGTGTTAAGTAATTCCTAAATTCTCCAAAGAAGTACTCACCACCACGATTAGATTGTAGTATCCACACAAGTCATAGTGAACCAATTCCAACGGTTCTTTGGCCCTATAGCCTCTTGCTGAAAAAGGGCACTTGGTCATTTTTATTTTGTGGGCGTAGAGTAGCCGAGGTTGGTGGACAATTTCCAAGACACCAGAGAAAATCGCAGATTGGTGTAATGATATAGTTTTTGACTATTTTGATTTGTTTTTCTGGTTCCTGACGAAAAGGGGTGGAAAAGGCTTTCACCATGACTTCCTTTTTCTCCACCCCCTCTAATTTTTCCTGCTATCAGTGGTCGGTTCTGTTATCTGTTTATCATCTTTTGTGGCTGTCATTGGGCAGAAAGACAGGAACTGTTTGTGATGGTCACTTTGAAGATCGGCTCTCTCTGGGTTTAAATAAAGTTTAGATCTTTCCCATCTCTCTCGATCTTTCAAGGACAGATGCTACCCAGGGAAGTAATTTCTTTTCGTTTTTCAGATATAGTTCAAGAAAGATTGGATTTTTATGTTCTTGGGTTTCTTACCCTGGCGTTTGATTCTCACTTTTTCCTCGTCTAACCAATCGTTTGATTTTTATTTGCCATGATATTGTTTCTGGGCTGTTGGCGACTTGGCTTGCTTTCTCATTTCTTGCTTTCTCATTTCTTGCATTCTTCCATTAAATAAGGTCACTTGTTGCGAAAGGATATACTCAGAAAGAGGGGATCGATTATGAGGAAACCTTCTCACCAGTAGCCATACTCAAATCCATCCGGATATTCTTATCCATTGCGGCTCATCTCGATTACGAGATCTGGCAAATGGATGTCAAGACGGCTTTTCTTAACGGCCATCTTGAGGAAGACATCTATATGGTGCAGCCAGACGGTTTTGTAGCTAAAAACCAGGAGCAAAAAGTTTGCAAGCTGCAGAAGTCTATTTATGGACTGAAGCAGGCATCCCGAAGCTGGAATATCCGTTTTGACCAGGCAATCAAGTCATTTGGTTTTTGTCAAAATCCGGATGAGTCATGTGTGTACATGAAAAGTGAAGGTGACAGGGTAGTTTTTCTGGTTTTATATGTCGATGACATCCTTCTCCTCGGGAAAGACATAGGAATGTTGTCAACGGTAAAAGTTTAGTTAGCCAAGACTTTTGATATGAAGGACTTGGGAGAAGCTAGCTACATCCTAGGGATCAAACTCTATCGTGACCGGAAAAATAGGATGATTGGCTTATCTCAAGCTGCATACATAGATAAGGTGCTAGTACGGTTTGCAATGCAAGACTCCAAGAAGGGTATCACACCTTTCAGGCATGGAGTGCACCTTTCCAAGGATCAGTGTCCTAAGACACCCGAGGAAAAGGAGCAGATGAGGTCGATACCATACGCTTCGGCTGTTGGTAGCCTCATGTATGCTATGTTATGTACTAGATCAGATATCTGTTATGTAGTGGGCCTAGTCAGCAGATATCAATCTAATCCAGGACCTGAACATTGGACTGCTGTAAAATGTATTCTCAAATACTTGAGAAGGACTACAGATTACATGTTGATTTATAGCAGTGATGAGTTGATTCCAGTCGGATACACAGATTCTGACTTTATGTCAGATAAGGATTCTAGGAAATCCACCTCTGGTTATGTATTTATGCTTGGAGGCGGAGCTATTAGCTGGAGGAGTATAAAACAAGAATGTACCGTTGATTCATCCTCGGAAGCTGAATATGTAGCAGCTTGTGAAGCAGCTAAGGAAGCAGTATGGCTTAAAAGATTCCTTTTGGAACTTGGGGTGGTACCTTTGGCACGATAGCCACTCACAGTTTACTGTGACAGCAGCGGCGCAGTCGCTCAGTCAAAGGAACCCAGAAGCCATAAAAGCCAAAAGCATGTACAGAGGAAGTATCACTTAGTCAGAGAGATTGTGCAGAGAGGTGATATTGCTATTACCAAGATAGCCTCTGCAGACAATTTGGCAGATCCCTTTACTAAGCCTTTGACTACCAAAGTCTTTGAGCAACACGTCGAAGGGATGGGCATGAGATGCAACCCTGACTGGCATTGAGCCCAAGTGGGAGATTGTTAGTTTTTGTGGACTCAATCCATCAGTTGATGTAATAAATTGATTAATTTCTTTATTTATCAATAAAATCATGCTTTACTTTCATGAGATGAATGTTATTTTACTACTTCATGCACATGACCAATACGTATGACATAATGGTTCATGAGTTGAACCGGGTCCCATTAGTATATTAGATGTGATATATGTGCATGGATGAGATCTACACGCGGGAGATATATGTCACAAATCTTATACTTAAATAGCTTCACAACCAGTAATGAGACTGGGCATCTCATTTGATAAGGTTGCAGCACTTTGATCACTATGAGATAGTGTGATTTGTCTCAATCATCAGAATGTAAGATTCTGGATCAATGGTGCTGGTACATTGGATGTATTGAAGGACCATGAGATGCACCTTATGGTATTCCGTCTCAATAATAAGGTATGCTCTCATAATTCCCTTGCAATAGGCTCTCAATCCTGAGACATTGACGAACTCAAGTTTCTATCTATTCATTTGCTTTGAGTCACCAATGAGTGAGGCCGACTATAGGTTAACACCTCGGTGTCTTGGGTATGTGGTAGTAGAACTGTGGGAACGTTGAATGACCAAGATGGAATCTATCTCTATTATCCCCTTGTGCCAATTAATGGATTTGTCATTAGTAAGTGCGCACCCATCTCAATTAAGAGTTAATTGGATGGTACTGATGATTACTGTGATTAATTGGGGCTCAAGGATAATAAGATGTGGAACTTAGATTGGAAGAGACGGATTTATTCTAATTGATCCACGGATATTGATAGAGGGGCCTACTTGTGGTAATTGGGAAGTTTAGGGTCTTCATTGTAATTTATTCCTAAGACTGGAGTGCAATTGCATTTATATAGTGGTGTTATTTGCAATTAACTGTGGGCCCGGATTGCACATGAGATGTGGGGTCGCGGTGTTCCAGTTGAAGCCAGCTTTCTAAGGAATCCCTAGTGGTCCCCACGCTAGCCCAAGATATTGGAAAACACTAATCCGACTTGGACTCTAGAAATAAGAGTTTGGAAGGGAGAAAGTTGCTAATTGCTTTGGAAGTAAGACTTCTATTTCAATTAGACAAGGGAGAAATTTGGAAGTCTATAAAATCTCTTGGATGTCCAATAAGACCCTCCCTCACGCCAAAAACCCTTTCGTGCAAGAGTTGCGCGAGTTACTCTCCTCTCCTTTCTTCTAGTTCCTTGGAGTCTCGAGTTGGGATTTTCTCCTGAAGATCCCACCATTCTTCTTGAGAAAAGAAATCCAATTCGGGTCATAGCGTGGAAGGCTAAGAGGTGTTGAAGAAATCCATTAGAGCACTGCGGATCTCCAAAGGTATGATCTACTTCTTGCATGTCGTAGGTTATTTTGGATGTTTAGTGCTGGTAGAATTTTTACTGTACATGGTCACGAGATTGAGGGTAACGCATCCTGGATTGGGTTTTGGTCTTATGTATAGTTGATCTCTGTGTCAAGTGGATCAAAAGTTTTGAAAATCTATTCACGAGACCCACCTACTTCCTACAGTACTCACCACCACGATCAGATTGTAGTATCCACACAAGTCATAGTGAACCAATTCCAACGGTTCTTTGGCCCTATAGCCTCTTGCCGAAAAAGGGCACTTGGTCATTTTCCCGTCTAAACAAGATTCATAGACTAGAAGTGCCTCCACTTCCAATAAATCTAATAGTCCGTCTGCAACTAGTCTTGAAATCCAGTTTAGATTAATATGACCCAGGCGTAAATGCCAAAGATATGTTTGGTTCAATTGTGAAGGTTCATTTCTCTTACATCGTAGGGTAATTGTATTATTCGATTCAGTCAGTTGTAGTTTAGGAGAGATAGGATCTACAATATACAGATTATCCACCAATGAACGAAAACAGATAAAACACTTATTGTACTTAATAACCACAAATTTATTAAAATAAATTGAATATCCATCTTTAACCAACTTGGAAATAGAAAACAAATTCCTTCTAATAGGGAGAACATAAAGATAATCTTTTAACATTAAAGGCCTATTTCTACTAAAACTTAGACAAACATCCCCTGTTGCAATTGCTATCATTTTCGTAGCATAACCCATAAGCAAATAAATCTCTCCATAACTTAGCTGCATGGTTTCCTAGAACCTCTACAAAGAATTGCAAACATGATTAGTGGCTCCCGTATCTACATACCAGGTATTGGTAGATATAATCACGAAACATAATTCAACAACTAGTAAATGAAATTTACTTTTATTTTTCACTTTGTTGAGATAAGTCGGATACTGCTTTTTCTAGTACCCTTCTTGCTTGCAATAAAAATGCTTGCCCTTGAAATTTTTCACTCCTCCCTGAGGTACGTTGCCCGTGCATTACAATTCTGGCCTTTTTTTGTTTCTTCTTGTCTTTCAGCTTAGAAACAGAACCTTTTTCAGCAACGTGAATACTAACTAGCTTTTTCAGAAGGCCCTCAACAACCTGAAGTTCTTTGAGTAATTCTGTTAGAAAAAAGTTGAGCTTGTTCATGTTGTAATTTAGGCAGAAATTCTCAAAAGAATAACTCAAGGATTGGAGAATGATATCGATCTGGGTTTCCCCATCAATTTCAACTCCAAAGACCTCTAGTTCATTGAGGTGTCCCATCATTTTCAAAACATGGTCCCTCACAGAGCTATCTTCAGCCCTCTTAGTGTTAAACATTTATTTCATAGCAACTTGACTAGTCGCTTGATCTTGATCACCAAACATCTCATTGAGACTATACATGATGTCATAGATAGTAGGCAAAAATTGATGTTGATGTTGCAAAACATTTGATATATATGCCTAACTGTAACGTCGTGCCATCTCATCATCCTTGATCCATTTTTTGTATGCCTAAACGACCACCTCATCGGCACAACCATCAGCAGGTTTCTTTGGGCACACCTTAGTGAGCATAATATCCAAGTTTTTTTTCCAATCAATGTAATTAGGTCCAATGAGTTTATGTTCTTTGAAAATAACAGCAAGTGAATTGAAAGAACTTATTTTAATTTCTAAGAATTACATAAACAACAAAATTATGATGGAAAAATAACTTTGGATTCAAATGAAAAAAAAGTAGCTCCGTTTACCAATTAATAAAAGAATCTGACAACAATCTAAAACACCAATAGTTTGTAGGATGTTTTGAAGAAGAAATCTGAGAGGGACGTATCACCCTCTGAGGAGCACCTTGGGCAGTGGAAGAAATAGAAGACCAATGCTCATAGTTCCAGAAAACCAGTGTGTGATCTATGTGGTAAAGGCCATGAGACGAATAGATGCTGGAGAAAGAGTGGAGCATGTTTTGGTTGTGGTTCGATAGAGCATCGACTGGTAAGGAACCCAAGGAAGAAAAACACCAGCGAAGCCCCAGTGTGCCAGAAGCAGCAATCAGTCAAGCAACCTCATTAGAATCAAGTGATAGGCAGCACCAGCAAAGGTGATCTTATCTACTACCCTCATTCTCTGTTGATCTTTTACTTGTAGATGTTATAAGCAATCTATATGATTCACTATCTAGGATAGCTTCTGAGACCCCTATTGTATATGAGTTTTTAAGTGAAATTTCAATCATTCTCTCTAGTAACCCTGTGAGGATGTTTGGTGTTATTTGTTAAGATATGGTTGACACCTTCAGAGGTATAATAATCAAGGCAATTAAATCGGTGGTTATTGAGCGTAAGTGATTACTGCCTTATATTGATGAGCTATTCCATTAAGTTCAGGTCACAAGATGAGGTCCAAATGAATTGATTGAGGATAGGTTATTCCAACTTTAAGCTCGAAGATCAACTCTTAAGATCAAATTTGGATATTAGGAATTCTTGATGGATTATTGGATTTATCAATGTTTCGAATACATTTGTGAGATAAGGAATAGAATTCTTATTCTTACATGGATCAGTTATGGATTACAGTTATCATTCATATCTGGATGTGTTCCAATTTGTTAGTGCTCACGATAATCCTTTTAGGATTTTTCTTTATCCCTTGAGGATTGACTGATTTTGCTAATGTAGAAATGTAACTTCTAGTTGACCAAGTTGTGGCCTTAAGTCATATCATATCTTAAGTTGGATGAAAAATGATCTAGGAAATTTGAGATTATTATCAGTTGGCAAGGTTCGAGGTCAGTTACCTAGATTCCATACTCCTTGTGGTCTTACAAGATGTTATCATAAAATTGTGAGATAATTCCGGAATCGTAGTTTCATTGTTAATTGAGAGGAATAATTCTTTGTGTGAATAGACCGATGCGAGTACGACTTCTAAGTCCTACGAAATTATTTGATTCTTGGGAATTAGTAGATATGTGTGATGATGCAATCTTAGAATTGATCCAACAGATATAATCAGATAGTTAAGGATTCAGATTTGTTTAAAGTCCTTGAGTGCATAATTGATAAGACTGTTATCTAGACTCATTTCTTGGGAGTTACTGAGAGCGTATCCTAGATGGGATTTCAAGTTTCTCTTTATGGTAATTGACAAAAAAAAAAAAAGGGAGGCGGTGGGGGTGCGGGGGGGGGGGGGGGGGGGGGTGCGAATTCATATTATTCAAAGGCATATGACAAAAATGGTTGAGTTATGTGACTTATGTGACTAGTAAAAACAATCGCTTATAGTCAGCATTGATGATTTGCCCAATCAAATCAACATGTAAGGGATATTATTTCAATTGATTGAGGTTCAGTTGATATCAATTTAGCATCTAAAGCTATATGATTTGGAGCTATGTCCTAACTAGAAAGGAGCATTATAGATTCTTGGCTATTTATTTGGTGGTCAATTCATTTGATGATATTTTGATGCATTAAAATCATTTACAGAAACGTTGGGTATGAGAGGAATTCTATTCAAGCATGAGGATTTCATTTCACTCGTGGAACATCCGAAAGATATTTTAACCTAAAGGTCTATTTGGTGAAATAAGTTGGATGACTATCGATCGTTAGTGATTCAATAGAGATCTTAGATCGTATAGTGATTAGGTTACTACTCCCTAGGTAGGATTAATATATGCTTGGATTAGTAGGTTACCTTATAATCATGACTGATGTTCCTCCATGAGATGGCGAGTCTTAGCCTCCACGCAGAGTAACCACCAAGTTTGATGTCTAATCAGACTTTCCATCCATACTTCTAAAGGCATAAACTGTGCGTCCTTATGTTTGAAAAGAAGTGGACCTCAATGGTTCTTTAAGTTCTCGATTGTTGTTAATATAGCGGAGTTAACACATTAAGTCCAAGAGTCGAAGAATGACATTCCAAGTTAAGAAGTTTCATCGACAATCGTAAAATATCCTCGAATTGCAGACTGATGATAGAGTAGTCATGAAGGTTTCTTAAGGGAGGAAATCTATCTTGAGAAAAAAAATTCGTAGGAATTCTTGATGTCTTTCGTGTGACGAGACTTCTTGAGATGATTCTAGACCTGTTTCGTGTCCTCAAATATGGGGAGACCAAGTGGAACCCGATGTAACGCACGTGGAGCAACTTCTTAGTACCTTCCATGCAGTAAATAGATTCGGTAAGTATTCCCGATTTGTTTTAGTATTTGATTGTGTTAGTTTCTTTCATTTGGAGGACCGAATGATCTTAAGTAGGGTGAGATGTAAGGTCCCGACCCAACTTAATTATAATTTATACTAATTAAGCCTGATTTTCCTATTAATTTGTATATTTTAGTCTTAATTCACCTTGCTTTTAATTATTAGTGGGCCTCAGTTGGATAGGTAGTCGGAGGTTTGGACTTTACTTAGGTAGTCAAGGACCTTTTTGTAATTTTCTTGAAGCATAGGGACATCTCATTAGTTGCATCATGTGCATTTCATCTTGTGGGTCAACTTTCATGTTGGGCTCAACTTGATTCGGATTCATCTTGGCCTAGTTGAGGTCCATATGACCTAAGCTGTAAATTTCTAGAAATTGTGGGTTTGCATGTAAACCATAGGAATTTTAGTTTATAAAGAGAACGCAACGTCTCTTCCTCTCTCTATTTTCTCCTGTACTCATCGAAGCCCCATTTCTCTTCAACCTTCCTCCTCTCCATCTCAACTTAAAACTAGGAGTGATGGCTTTGAAACCTTGCATGCGTGAGGATTAGACTCCACATATCTTCTCCTTCAAGCTTTGTATAACTCTTTCACTGGAATCAACCCATTCTCGATCTCTTTCAAGCCATAGCCCCTCTAAGGTGAAAAATCTACTTCCATTTCACATTTTGGGGTTTGTTGGAGTTAAGGGGGACTCCATCATGCAACATGCATGCATTTTTACACCTTATTCATCAATTGCATGTCTTCTATGTAGAGAACCCACCTTCCGTTAAGGATTTTCCCTAATCACACACCAAGGAGGAGTTTAGTAGGGTCAAACACTGTGTTAAGGCAAGTATTGGAGTATATATGGTACTGGATGTATATTTAAATTGATTGATTCTTGGATTGATCATTCAAAGTTCAACTTATAGCTCATTTTCCCTTAAATAAACACACATAGATGTTGAATTAGGTGATAATGAGTATAATTAGGCGATATTAATGATATTGAACAATCTAAGACCTATTATGGAGTTTGAAAGCATAAAGAACTCTCATTGGAACCCAAATGATAGAGTTCTATACTTGAACCCGAGCTGCAGAATCAGTTTCAGAGATTCTGAAGCTTACGGTGAAGCCCATGGCTAAGCCATAAGTCTCTACGGCTCAGAATCCAGAGAGCCAAATTGAACTACGGTTAACACTCGGTTAAGCTGTGAAATGAACTACGGCTAAGCCGTAACCACCCCGTAACCAAACAGTAGGCTATTCTCCTGTGAACCTTCCAGAGAGCCCCAAAACCCAGAATTTATCTACGGCTCACGCACGGCTACGCCGTGAACTCTGCTACGGCCACGCCATACCTAAGCCGTAACCCTAGCCGTAGGCTTAGCATGGCTAAGCAGTAGGTCAATATACGGCCAAGCCGTAAATGCGCATTGAATTAAGAACAAAACCTGAACCACTCGGCTAGGCCGTAACATGTATACGGGTAAGCTGTAAGAGCACTGTAAACTTAGGGTATTAGGGTTTCCAATGACTTTGTAGGGCTTTAGATATGACACCTATTTCCTAACCAAACTAGCCCAATGGTGATCAAATGAAAAGTGGACAAGTGTAGAGCTGTCACTCATCTCCTTCGATTTTCCTGACGAATTCCCGATGTCACGTCATGGGTGTTGGCATAAGAAGAGGTGTCCTTTGCATACACAATGTAACGCCAAGATTGGTAATACAATGACACCAGATATTTTATGAATACATCGTGTTGAATGCCCTCGGGATCACGGATTATCTAGCATAGGGTTGGCTAGTAACTATCCTCGATACCTACTCAATCTAAATGCATCCATATTGTTAAGAAACCATGCCCTCAACGTAATGTAGCTCAATTAAGTATGCATGAATTGATTATCAGATATGAATGAATGAATGAATGTAATTTCAAGACCGAACTCCTAGTATGTATGATATGACAAGTATAACCGAGATGTATAAAAGATATGAATTTGAGTCGGTCTTAATACGTTAAGTCGGCACCACTTAGCTTACGCCCTTATTGGGTTCGACGGGACCAGTTTGGGTTTGATACGTTGCTGCTGCAGTAATCCTCGGAGGAGTTGTCGGCGCTCCTCAATAAGCTAGGTTGATCTCCTAGAATATGTACGCTTCCTCTAGATGATATGCTCTCTCTTGGGAGAATATGGCCACGTGATTGCCAATAAGTTTGTATGATAATCTATTTATGATTCGTTATTCATGCTTACTCATCCATAACATGCCTAGTGTACGATTTTTGCGTTCTTTTAATCGATATATATTCTTCATTCATTTGATATGGCATGAAGGTCTTATGTATCTCTATATACATGCTTAACTGTCATGTTAACAGTGCTACCCTTGGTGTTACAGGTACTAGACCTCGGGGACTAGATGAGTGTAATGCAGATGACATCGTCGTACGAAGAGCAACAACAGGATACTTGTTGAGAGTTTAAGATTAGATAGGCCTGTTTACACTTTAAGATTTTGTTCATGCTTAAATAATTGTTATCATGTAAATGAGAATGGTTAAGTACAGACTTATTTATGAATGTTATGATAATTCGATTGTTATTGCTTATGATTATTACAGATGTATTACACAGGCTTCCGCTCACTATTGAACGTAATTTACGTGTTGGAGAAACTTCTCTACATGTTCCTATGCAATCTCCCTTGTAGTGATTTGTGTGTGTATGTTTACATGCACGAATTACTACGGGATTACGTATGTACACCCCGTGAGGCTATCCTAACCCCAATTCCTGGGATCGGGGCGTGACATATATAAGTAATGGTATCAGAGCATGGATCTTGGAAAATATGCAATCAAGGACTGCTGTGGTGGCATAAATTAGTCTGGAATAAAAGATTTAGAAACTTAGGAAACGTGGTGAGGATACGATAGGTGCGTTGGGATTTGGGTTTTATAGGACGCATATGATGTTTTAAGTCTCCTAATACCTTGCCTTGAAATAATGATAGTTTCTTACAGATAATGGCCCCAACTCCGAGAGTTAAGAATACTCATCACGGTTCCTCAAGCAACACTAAGAATGATGACTTAGAGGACATTCTTGTTGAGAACTTGGATCACATGCCTCCACCTTCTTTGACTGCAGATAATCAGTCCTTTTTGATGATGCAGAGCATGTTAGTTATGATGATGGAACAAATAACAAAGATGGGTGAGAATCAAGCTGTAATGCAAATGCAGATAACAACGATAATGGAAAGACAAACTCAACTGCAATGGAATTTGGCAATAGTAGAGGATAGTTTGCAGGATGTTCTGAAGAAGAAATCTGAGAGGGACGTATCACCCTCTAAGGAGCACCCTGGGCAGTGGAAGAAACAGAAGACCAAGGCTCATAGTTCTAGAAAACCAGTGTGTGATCTATGTGGTAAAGGCCATGGACGAATAGATGCTGGAGAAGGAGTGGAGCATGTTTTGGTTGTGGTTCGATAGAGCATCGGCTGGCAAGGTGCCCAAGGAAGAAAAACACCAGCAAAGCCCCAGTGTGCCAGAAGCAGCAATCAGTCAAGCAACCTCATTAGAATCAAGTGATAGGCAGCGTCAGCAAAGGTGATCTTACCTACTACCCTCATTCTCTGTTGATCTTTTACTTGTAGATGTTATAAGCGATCTATATGATTCACTATCTAGGATAGGTTCTGAGACCCCTGTTGTATATGAGTTTTTAAGTGAAATTTCAATCATTCTCTCTAGTAACCCTGTGAGGATGTTTGGTGTTATTTGTTGAGATATAGTTGACACCTTCAGAGGTATAATAATCAAGGCAATTAAATCGGTGGTTATTGAGTGTAAGTGATTACTGCCTTATATTGATGAGCTATTCCATTAAGTTCAGGTCGCAAGAAAAGGTCCAAATGAATTGATTGAGGATAGGTTATTCCAACTTTAAGCTCGAAGATCAACTCTTAAGATCAAATTTGGATATTAGGAATTCTTGATGGATTATTGGATTTATCAATGTTTCGAATACATTTGTGAGATAAGGAATAGAATTCTTATTCTTACATGGATCAGTTATGGATTACAGTTATCATTCATATCTGGATGTGTTCCAATTTGTTAGTGCTCACGATAATCCTTTTAGGATTTTTCTTTATCCCTTGAGGATTGACTAATTTTGCTAATGTAGAGATGTGACTTCTAGTTGACCAAGTTGTGGCCTTAAGTCATATCATATCTTAAGTTGGATGAAAAATGACCTAGGAAATTTGAGATTATTATCAGTTGGCAAGGTTCGAGGTCAGTTACCTAGATTCCATACTCCTTGTGGTCTTACAATATGTTATCATAAAATTGTGAAATAATTCCGGAATCGTAGTTTCGTTGTTAATTGAGAGGAATAATTCTTTGTGTGAATAGACCGATGCGAGTACGACTTCTAAGTCCTACGAAATTATTTGAATCTTGGGAATTAGTAGATATGTGTGATGATGCAATCTTAGAATTGATCCAACAGATATAATCAGATAGTTAAGGATTCAGATTTGATTAAAGTCCTTGAGTGCATAATTGATAAGACTATTAACTAGACTCATTTTTTGGGAGTTACTGAGAGCGTATCCTAGATGGGATTTCAAGTTTCTCTTGATGGTAAGTGACAAGAAAAAAGGGGGGGGGGGGGGGGGGGGGGGGGGGGGGAGATTTCTATCCAAATCAACCCAAATGTCAGAGTTACTTTGAAGTCAAAATTTGGTTTTGAACAACTGATTTTGAACGATCATCTCAAATAATTTTGCATCAAAATCCACGAAAGCCAATCTTCTGCAAAATTCAATTTCAACTCATGTCAGGCCAAGTCAAAACCTAAATTTCGGTTTTTGAAACTAAACTACAAATCCATGAAAATCCAAACCCAAATCCATTTTAGACTAAGCCTTTAATTTTCTTAAAACCTCAGGGATTCTTTTTGTGGGTGTTCCCCACGTCCCCACAGAAATGCCGGTCTAGATATCTGTGATAAATAGTTCAAAAGAAAATCCAATTCATTTCCAAAATCCAAAAAAAATTCATAAACTTCTGAATGTTCTAGATACCCCAAGAATCTTTTGTGCGTGTTCCCCACAGTCTCAACAAAGATGCCACTTTGGATATCTCTGAAATAGGGTAAAGAAATTCGGAATTCTTATGTTTTTACCAAATTCCATCATCAAACCCTTCATGGTTTTCCATCAAAATTTTTAAAATTCCAAGTTTAGGCTTACAACCTATCTTGACATACTGTGTTTTCATTAAGCCATTCATCATTCCCACATATTGACTATTTTGAGGAATAGTGATTAGTACAATATAATCATTGCACCTCGAGGGGGCATTTGTTAGCCCATAAAAAATTTGCTAATAATGCAGCGAAGACATTACAAACTTTAGATTATAAAGTTCCAAAGTTTTCAAAGCACTTGGACCTCATCTTAGCTCAAATAAGCTTTAGAGACTCATTGCCAGCTCCTTGGGAATCACTGCGGGACCTGGCGCTTCCACATGTTGAAGCAAGCTCTTATTTAATGAAATGCTTTCAAGTACATTTAAGGAATACTCCTTAAGGATTCAGATCATTTGGACATCATTTGGATCCAAACTTGGTCCAAATCATACACTATGCTCTGGAGGCCCCTGTACAGAGTGACATTCCATGAAGATCAAATTAGCTGAAACTCTCAGAGGAAGCTCAAATGATGCCCAAGACAGGCTCTACAAAATTTCATTTTAAACAGACATCATCGGACCCAAAAGTTACGAGCATGTCAACTTGGGGTTAGTCCCCACCAAGCCATGGGGTTACTGACCAAAGTCCTGCTTCCCGATGTCCAAAATTGATGAAATTTAGGCGCAAAACTTCAGTTATGCTCAAAAGATATTCTACAGATTTTCAAGTTGAAAGGACTCCGTTTGGTCTGACTTTCACCGCATGTCAGCTTAAAGGACATTGACCCCAAGTTATAGAGGTCACTATATAAAATCCTACTTCCAAGAGGCTAAGGCTAATGAAATTTGGAACAAAAACTCAAAGAATGCTTGAAGTTACTCTTCCAAAGTTTCAAGTCAATTGGACGCAGTTCGGGTAGAAACCAAGCTGACTACCTAAAGTGTGGGGGTGAATAGTGACTTAACACATGTAATGAATAGGCCACTATTCGTAATCCTACTTCCTAAAATCTAAATTGCATGAAATTTTGATGAACACTACAAGATACTCCTGACATCAGTCCCTCCAAGTTTCAAATCAAACCAAGCTCATTTGGGAGTTAAACAGTCAAAACAAAGGCCCATTTTCATGAGCAGTCAACGGAGGAGTTGACCAACTTCAGATGGTCAAAACAAGCTAAAACTTCTATGACATACTCAAAATAGTGTCAAGAAGCATCCCTCCAAGTTTCGTGAAGATTGGACATCGTTTGGGCCCTAAACAGGTGAAAATGGGTCACAAATGCAAAAGTCCAAAAATGGGCCTTGTTCGTGATCACAGCCTGTTCATTGAGGGAATTGACCAACTTCAGATGGTCAAAACCAGTCTAAACTTCTATGAAACTCTCAAAATAGTGTCAATAATCATCCCTCCAATTTTCGTGAAGATTGGACATCGTTCGGGCCCCAAACAGGCAAAAACGGGTTACAAATGCAAAAGTCCAAAAATAGGCCTTGTCCGTGACCGCGGCCCGTTCATCAAGAGCGTTGACCAACTTCAAATGGTCAAAACAAGATGAAACTTCTATAAAACTCTCAAAATAGTGTCAAGAATCATCCCTCCAAGTTTCGTAAAGATTGGACATCGTTCGGGCCCCAAACAGGCAAAAACGGGTCACAAATGCAAAACTCCAAAAATGTGCCTTGTCCGTTACTGTGGCCTGTTCATCGAGGGAGTTGACCAACTTCAGATGGTCAAAATGAGCTAAAACTTCTATGATACTGTCAAAATAGTGTCAAGAATCATCCCTCCAAGTTTTGTAAAGATTAGACATCGTTCGTGCCCCAAACAGGCGAAAACGGTTCACGAATGTAAAAGTCCAAAAATGTGCCTCGTCCGTGACCGTGGCTTGTTCATCGAGGGATTTGACCAATTTCAGTTGGTCAAAACAAGTTTAAACTTCTATGAGATCTCAAAATAGTGTCAAGAATCATTCCTCCAAGTTTCGTGAAGATTGGACATCATTCGGGCCCCAAACAGGTGACAACGGTTCACAAATGCAAAAGTCTAAAAATGTGCTTTATCCATGACTGCGGCCTGTTCATTGAGGGATTTGACCAACTTCAAATGGTCAAAATGAGCTAAAACTTCCATGAAACTCTCAAAATAGTGTCAAGAATCATCCCTCCAAGTTTCGTAAAGATTGGACATCGTTCGGGCCCCAAACAGGCGAAAATGGTTCACAAATGCAAAAGTCCAAAAATGAGCCTTGTCCGTGACCGCGGCCTGTTCATCGAGGGAGTTGACCAACTTCAAATAGTCAAAACAAGCTGAAACTTCTATGACACTCTCAAAATAGTTTCAAGAATCATCCCTCCAATTTTTGTAAAGATTAGACATCATTTAGGCCCCAAACAGGTGAAAACGGTTCACAAATGTAAAAGTCCAAAAATGTGCCTCGTCCATGACTGTGGCTTGTTCATCGAGGGATTTGACTAACTTCAGATGGTCAAAACAACCTAAAACTTCTATGAGAGTATCAAAATAATGTCAAGAAGCATTCCTCCAAGTTTCGTGAAGATTGGACATCATTCGGGCCCCAAACAGGTGACAACGGTTCACAAATGCAAAAGTCCAAAAATGTGCTTTATCCGTGACTGCGGCCTGTTCATCAAGGAAGTTGACCAACTTCAGATGGTAAAAATGAGCTAAAACTTCCATGAAACTCTCAAAATAGTGTCAAGGATCATCCCTCCAAGTTTCGCAAAGATTGGACATCGTTCGGGCCCCAAACAGGCAAAAATGGTTCACAAATGCAAAAGTCCAAAAATGGGCCTTGTCCATGACTGCAGCCTGTTCGTCGAGGGAGTTAACTAACTTCAAATAGTCAAAACATGCTGAAACTTATATGACACTCTCAAAATAGTGTCAAGAATCATCTCTTCAAGTTTTGTAAAGATTAGACATCTTTCGGGCCCCAAACAGGTGAAAACGGTTCACAAATGTAAAAGTCCAAAAATGTTCATCGTCCGTGACCGTGGCTTGTTCATTGAGGGATTTGACTAACTTCAGATGGTCAAAACAACCTAAAACTTCTATGACAGTATCAAAATAGTGTCAAGAAGCATTCCTCCATGTTTCGTGAAGATTGGACATCATTCGGGCCCCAAACAAGTGACAACGGTTCACAAATGCAAAAGTCCAAAAATGTGCTTTATCCTTGACCGCGGCCTGTTCATCGAGGGAGTTGGCCAACTTCCGATGGTCAGAATGAGCTGAAACTTCTATGACATCTCAAAATAGTGTCAAAAAGCATCCCTCCCAGTTTTGTGGAGATTGGACATCGTTCGGGCCCCAAATAGGGGAAAATAGGTCACAAATGCAAAATTCCAAAAATGTGCCTTATCCGTGACCACGGCCTGTTCATCGATGGAGTTGACCAACTTTAGATAGTCAAAACAAGCTAAAACTACTATGAAACTCTCAAAATAGTGTCAACAAGCATCTCTCCAAGTTTCGTGAAGATTGGACATCGTTTGGGCTCCAAACAGCCTAAAACGGTTCACAGATGCAAAAGTCCAAAAATGGGCCTTGTCCGTGACCACGACCTTTTCATCAAGGAAGTTGGCCAACTTTAGATGGTCAAAACAAGCTGAATCTTCTATGACACTCTCAAAATAGTGTCAAGAGCCATCCTTCCATGTTTCATCAAGATTGGACTTCGTTCGGACCCCAAACAAGTGAAAACAGATCACAAATGCAAAAGTTCAAAAATGGGCCTTGTCCGTGACCGCGGCCCGATCATTAAGGGAGTTGACCAACTTCAGATGGCCAAAATGAGCTTGAAACTTTTATGATATGGTCAAAATAGTTTTAAGAAGCATCCTTCCAAGTTTCGTGGCGATTGGACATCGTTTGGGCCCCCAACAGGTGAAAACGAGTCACAAATGCAAAAGCCCGAAATTGGACCTTCTCCGTGACCGTGGCTTAGTCATGGACCTCCAAAGGAAACTTCCTACGGTTTTGGATGGTTCTTCTCCACTTCTTTTCGAAGTGTAACTTCCCATAACCCCTTTTAACTCCTTACAACTGCCAAGAACTACTGGGAGAGTCTATAAAAGGCCAACATTTGAAAAGAACACAGGGAGACACAGAGGAGAATTTCAAGAACAAAAGCGCCTAAAAGCATCCAAGCCAGCCAAACAGCAACATTCCACTACACTTTCTTCTTTTTTTCTCAGTCACCAAGGTGAGCAAGAAGGTTCAGAAGGGAGGAGAAGAAGATGGGGGTGGCAAAAGAATAAACCATGTTCATGCATTGAAGACTATTCAAAGGATGACGCTGTCAACTTTGTTTTTCTCATTTGGGGGGGTTTCTTAGTCATTACAGAGGTTGTGAACAAGCCTTTTTAGGCCTCATTCTGTTCCTTGAAAGCTATAGGTTCAGAATGACACAACTTCTGCTTCCTATGATATCCTCTTCAGACTTGAATTAAAGACAGTCCGTAAATATGAATGATGAATTACAAAATTTTTTGTTGATTCCGTGGTTGAATTTGATTTTCTCGATGGTTGTTCAACACCCCATGAATCATAAAAAGGAATCCCAGCACTTGAGAAGGGTTAAAAAGAAGAACCAGCACGAACAGCATGAAAACTAGAGGCAAAACAGTGACTATAAAGTCACTGTTTGCCAGTGATCGTGATTATAGTTAATGATGAAACTGTAGTTAATTCCTATTCTTCTTAGCACTTGAAGTGCGTGAATGTTAGACATTGAATCCATTACACATTTCCATGCCATTTTTTAAGCGCGATCATCTACATATGTATACACTTAAAACAAAAAGGAAGGAGCTGTAACTTGGGATTACAATGGTAAATCTAAGAATCAAAATTGTAAACATACATGCAGCATCATATTTATTATATTACTTGCCTTTTTCACAGTGCTTGCCCCCACCAACTCTCCCTTGATGTGTGGTGAAGAAAAACCTCGGCAAGAGAATGGGTTCTCTACATGAAAACATGCAAATGGTGAATGGGATGCAAAAATGCATGTATATCATAGATTTGAGTCTTCTTAACTCTAACAAGCCCTAAGAAATGAAATAGAAGTAGAGCCTTCACCTAAGTGGGCTGTAGCTAGAAGA
Organism: Sextonia rubra; assembly: GCA_037013555.1. Lineage (NCBI taxonomy): Eukaryota > Viridiplantae > Streptophyta > Magnoliopsida > Laurales > Lauraceae > Sextonia > Sextonia rubra. The sequence continues at coordinate 77,920,266 of JASUAD010000001.1, forward strand.
AGAAGGTACTTCCCAAATAGAAAATGCTCATAAGAAGAAGAACATGATGGGTGAAGACTATCCCTATAACAGACAAGACCTCTAACACTTGTTACAACTTCAAAATTAAGGTGAAGATGAAGAAGGAAGAAGGAGAAAAATAGCTTCAACAGCCAGGGAAAGAAGAAGTAATAAAGGAACGTTAAGTCTCTTTTAAAAATGAAATTTTCCCGCAGTTTACATGTAAGACCAAGCTTTCTAAGAAATTACAGTTTAGGCCAAATGGACCTCAATTGGGCCAAGATGAGTTCGGATCAAATCGAGCCCAACATGAAAGATGATTAACACGAAAAATTACACAAGATGCACCTAATGAGGTGTCAATATGATGTATGAACAAATTACAAAAGGGTTCTCAACTCTTAGGTAAGGTTCGAACCCGACCTGACTACCTATCCATGACCTAAGCCCAAAGGGTTTGAGTTAAATTATCCTAAACACATTTTAATTAATGTAAAACAACTTAATTAATATAAATCGAGGTTAATTAGGATCAGGACCTTACACCGCCTATTACTCAGTTCTCCCATGCACCCACTATAGGCAAAAGAATAATGAGTGGGTAAATGAGGTGGCTCGGCAGAGACATGTACGTTTATTAATAAATAAATTTTGATAAATAATTCCATAAAAGCTTTATAAATCCTTTATTGATTTAAATGGTAGGTGGTCTTGGTGCAGCGGACTGAGGAGCAGTCGCAACCCTTTGTCACAGCTCTGATGATTGAGGAACAAATTGCTATTAATGTGCTTTGGAAGAGGTCAGGATATTTGAATGGTTATGAAGAATACACGAGGACCTCTTTATCTTCCACTTAGTCTCGGGCGCTTGATCCTAAGGTGATCACCCTATGGGAGCAGCTAGCTAAGTAGGCTAGGAGGCAGGTTAAATAGGACAAGAGGCAGGCTACACTTGAAGCCCTTGTTTAATAGCTGGCAGCCGCGACAGGGATAAATCCCACGATCTACTTGGGCATCTCTAGAGGGACCAATTCTGCTTTGATGGCACAGTAATTAGAGATCATGATACGACTTTTTAGTTAACATATTATTCTCATGAAATTTTAACAAAATAACTCGTTGAAATTTATGAATATTGAAAACCTAAGTTTTTCAACATTTAAGCTAAAAATAGGCCGCTAGAGGTCCAAAATAGGAAATGGCCCCCAAAAAATAAAAAATTAGCACAAAAACCACGCTCGAGGCCAAAGTAACTTGTAAGAATTAATGGTTCGCCAATCGGACTCCCGGTTAGAGAATTAGACGCAAAAACTTAGGATTTTCAACACTTAGGCTCGAAAAAACAGGCCTCTAGAAGTCCAAAATGAAAAATGGCCCATGAAAAAATTGGAAACTAGCATAAGCACCTTGCTCAAGGCCAAAGTAACTTATAGGAATAGACAGCTTGCGAATCAGACTCCCGGTTAGAGACTTAGACATAAAAACCAAGGATTTTAAAAACTTAGGCTTAAAAATAGGCAATTAGAGGTAAAAAAGGGAGATGGCCCCAAAAATATAAAAAACCAGAACGAGAACCTTGCTTGAGGCCAAAGTAACTTGTAAAAACTGACAGTTTGCCAATTGGACTCTCTGTTAGAGAATTAGACACAAAAATTTATGATTTTCAACACTTTGCTCGAAGGGGCAGCCGGAGGTCAAAAATGGGAGATGGCCCCTTGAAAAAATTGGAAACTGGTGCGAGCAACTTGCTCAAGGCAAAAGTAACTTATAGGAAATGACATTTCACCAATTAAACTCCTGGTTAGAGAATTAATGCAAAAACCTAGGATTTTCAATACTAATTCTTGAAAACTAGTTGCCAAAGGTCCAAAATGAGAAATGACCCCTGAAAAAATAAAAAACCAGTAGGAGCACCTTTCTTGAGGCTAAAGTAACTAGTAGGAACTGACGTTTCGCCAATCGGACTCCCTATTAGAGAATTAGACACAAAAACCAAGGATTTTCAATAGTTAGCCTCAAAAATAGGACGCCAGAGGTCTAAAATGGGAAATGGCCCCTGAAAAGAAGATTTTCAATGAGTACCCTGCTCATGGCTAAAGAAACTTTTAAGAACTGACGGCTCACGAATTAGACTCCTGGTTAGAGAATTAGCTGCAAAAACCAAGAATTTTTAACACTTGGGCTCGAAAACGAGGCACCGGAGGCTAAAAATGGGAAACGGCCCTCGAAAATTAGGAAATCGGCATGAGAACTATTCTCGAGGCTAAATCAACTTGTAAGAACTGACGGTTTACCTATCGGACTCCCAGTTAGAGAATTAGACAAAAACCTAGGATTTTCAACACTAAAGTTCGAAAACGGGCTGCTGGAGGTCTAAAATGGGAAACGGCCCCCAAAAAAATCAGAAACTAGCATGAGCACCTTGCTCAAGGCCAAATAACTTGTAGGAACTAGTGGCTCGCGAATTGGACTCCTAGTTAGAATTATATGCAAAACCCAAGAATTTCAAACACTTTGGCTAAAAAACGGCCCATCGGAGGTTGAAAATGGGAGATGGCCCCCAAAAAAATTAGAAACCGGCAAGACAACCTCGCTTGATGCCAAAGTAACTTATAAGAACTAACAGATTGCCAATTAGTGAGAACTAACAGTTTGCTAATTAGACTCTCGGTTAGAGAATTAGAAGCAAAAACGTAGGATTTTCAACACTTACATTTGAAATGGGCCGTCAAAGGTCCAAAATGGGAAATGACCCCTAAAAAAATCAAAAACTGGGACGAGCACCTTGCTTGGCGCTAAAGTAACTTATAGAAAATGACGGTTCGTAAACTGGACTCTAGTTAAAGAATTAGATGCAAAACCTAGGATTTTTAACCATTAGGCTCGAAAATAGGCCGCCTGAGGTCCAAAACGGAAAATGGCCCCCAAAAAATTCGAAAAAAGGCATGAGCACCTTGCTCAAGGCCAAAGTAATTCATGGGAACTAATGGCTCACAAATCGAACTCGCAGTTAGAGATCAGACTAAAAAACAAAGGATTTTAAACACTTGGCTCAAACATGGGCCACCGGAGGTTGAAAATGGGAGACAACCCCGAAAAAAATGGAAATGGGTATGAGAATCTCGCTCAAGGCCAAAGTAATTACTAGGAACTGACGGTTTGTCAATTAGACTCCCAGTTAGAGAATTAGGAGCAAAAACCAAAGATTTTCAACACTTAGGTTTGAAAACGGGCCGCGAGACGTCGAAAATGGGAGACGGCCCCTAAAAAAATCAGAAACTGGCACGAATACCTTGCTTAAGGCTAAAGAAACTTATAAGAACTGACGGTTCACCAACCGAACTCTCGATTATCAAATTAGACATAAAATCCTAGGACTCTCAACACTTAGGCTCGAAAATAGGCCACAGGAGGTCCAAAATGGGAAATGACCTTCGAAAAAATTAGAAACTAGCATGAGCACCTCGTTCGAGGCCAAAGTAACTTATAAGAACTAACGGCTCATGAATCAGATTCCCGGTTAGATGCAAAAACCAAGGATTTTAAACACTTAGGATTAAAAATGAGTCACCAAAGGTTGCAAAAAGGAGATGGCCCCGAAAAAAATCAGAAACTAGCACGAGAACCTCGCTCGATGCCAAAGTAACTTTGAGGAACTTTACAGATCATGAATTAGACTCTCGATTAGAGAATTAGATGCAAAAACCTAGGACTTTCAACACTTAGGCTCGTATACGAGCCACCAAAGGTCAAAAATGGGAAATCGCCCCCAAAAATTAGAAACCGGCATGAAAACCATGCTCGAGGCCAAAGTAACTTTTAGGAACTGACAATTAGCCAATCAGACTCTCCGTTATAGAATTAGATGCAAAAGATTAAGATTTTCAACACTTAGACTTGAAAAAGGGCTACTAGAGGTCTAAAACGGGAAATGGCCCCTGAAAAAGTTGGAAACCGGTATGAACACCTAGCTAGAGGACAAAGCAACTTGTTTGAACTAACGGCTCATAAATTGGACTCCCAATTAGAAAATTAGAGGCAAAAACCAAGGATTTTCAACAACTACGCTAGAAAATAGGATACTAGAGGTCCAAAACAGGAAACAACCCTCGAAAAAATAAAAAACCAACATAAGCACATTGCTCGAGGCCAAAGTAACTTTTAGGAACTGACGGCTCATGAATTGGACTCTTAGTTAGAGAATTAGTAGTAAAAACTAAGGAATTTCCACACTTAGCCCTTGAAAATGAGCCACCGGAGGTTAAAAATGGGAAATGGCCCCCGAAAAATTAGAAACCGGAATGAGAACCATGCTCGAGGCCAAAGTAACTTATTGGAACTGATGGTTTACCAATTGGACTCCTGGTTAGAGAATTAGACACAAAAATCTAGGGTTTTCAACACTTAGGCTCAAAAATGAGTCGCCGAAGGTCCACAGTGGGAAACGGCCCCCAAAAAAAATGGAAACTGGCATGGGCACCTCACTTGAGGCCAAAGTAACTTGTTGAAACTGACTGCTCACAAATTGGACTCTAGGTTAGAGCATTAGATGTAAACACCAAGGATTTTCAATAGCTAGGCTCGTAAACTAGTAGCGGGGGTCCAAAAAGGAAAATGGCCCTCGAAAAAAGCAAAAATTAGCATGAGCACATCGCTCAAGGCCAAAGTAACTTTTAGTAACTGACAGCTTGCAAATTAGACTCTCGGTTAGAGAATTAAATGCAAATACCAAGGATTTTCAACGCTCGAAAACAAGCGACTGGAGGTTGAAAATGGGAACCGACCCCCAAAAAATTAGAAGCCAGCATGAGAACCACTTTCGAGGCCAATGTAAATTTTAGGAACTAACAGCTTATAAATCGAACTCTCGGTTAGAGAATTTGATGCAAAAACCTAGGATTTTCAACACTTAGGATAAAAAATAGGCCACCGTAGGTCCAAAACAGAAAACGACCCCCAAAAAAATTGGAAACCGGTATGAGCACTTTTCTCAAGGTTAAAGTAGCTTATAGGAACTAATGGTTGACCAATTGGACTTCCGGTTACAAAATTAAACCTAAAAACCTAGGATTTTCAATACTTTGGCTCGAAAACGAGCCGCCAGAGGTCCAAAACAGGAAACGGCCCATGAAAAAATTGGAAACTAACATGAGCACCTCGCTCAAGGCCTAAGTAACTTGTAGGAACTGACGGCTAGCGAATTGGACTCTTGGTTAGGGAATTTGGTGAAAAAACCGAGGAATATAAACACTTAGGCTCGAAAACAGGCCACTAAAGGTCAAAAATGGGAGACAGCCCCCAAAAAAATAAAAAATGGGCATGAGAACCTCTCTCAAGGCAAAAGCAACTAGTAGGAACTGACAGTTAGCCAATCGGACTTTCGGTTAGAGTATTACACGCACAAACCTAGGATTTTCAACACTTAGGCTTGAAAATGGGTTGTCGGAGGTTGAAAATAGGGGACAGCCCTCAAAAAAATTGGAAACTAGCACAAGCACCTCGCTTGAGGCTAAAGTAACTTGTAAGAATTGATGGTTCACCAATCGGACTCCTAGTTACAGAAGTAGATGCAAAAACCTAGGATTTGCAACACTTAGGCTTGAAAATAGGCCGCTAGAGGTCCTAAATGGGAAATAGCCCCCGAAAGAACCATAAACTGGCATGAGCACTTTACTCGGGTCTAAAGTAACTTATAGGAATTAACGGTTCACAAATCGGACTCCTAGTTAGAGAATTAGATGCAGAAACCAAGAATTTGTCACCAGAGGTCCAAAATTGGACTTAGCCCTCGAAAAAATTGAAAACCAGTGTGAGCACCTCTCTCAAGGCCAAAGTAACTTTTAGAAACTAACTGCACGTGAATTGGACTTCTAGTTAGAGAATTAGACACAAAAACCAAGGATTTCAACACTTAGGCTTGAAAACGAGCCACCATAGGTTGTTAATGGGAAGCGGCCTCCAAAAAAATTTGAAACCAGTGTGAGAACCACACTTAAGGCCAAAGTAACTTGTCAGAACTAATAGTTCACCAATTGAACTCTTGGATAGAGAATTAAACGTAAAAGCATAGGATTTTTAACACTGAGGTTAGAAAAAGGGTCGCTGGTGGTCTAAAATGGGAAACGACCCTCGAAAAAATTGGAAACCAGCATGAGCACCACACTCAAGGCCAAAGTAATTTATAGGAACTGACAGCTCATGAATCGGACTTCCTGTTAGAGAATTGGATGCAAAAACCAAGGATTTTAAACACCTTGGCTCAAAAATGGGCTACGAGAGGTCAAAAATGGAGACGGCCCTCGTAAAAATAAAAAACTGGTATGAGAACCTCGCTCAAGGCTAATGTAACTTTTAAGAATTGACAATTTGCTAATCGGACTCCTGCTTAGAGAATTAGATGCAAAAACCTAAGATTTTCAACACTTGGGCTTGAAAACCAGCCGCCGGTGGTCGAAAATGAGAGATGGCCTCTAAAAAAATCAAAAACTGGCACGAGCACCTTGCTCAAGGCTAAAGTAACTTGTAGGAACTAACATTTTGCTAATCAGACTCCTTGTTAAAGAATTAGACAAAAAAGCCTTTGATTTTCAACACTTTGGCTCAAAAACAGTCTGCTAAAGCTCCAAAACAGGAAACGACCCCTAGAAAAATTGTAAACTTGGATGAGCACCTTGCTCGAGGCCAAAATAACTTATAGGAATTGACGGTTCATAAATCGGACTTCTGGTTAGAAAATTAGACGTAAAAACTTAAGATTTTCAACAATTAAGCTCGAAATAGGCCGCCAGAGGTCAAAAAGTAGAAACAGCCCCCTAAAAACTCAATAACCAGTATGAACACCTCGCTTAAGGCCAAAGTAACTTTTAGAAATTGACGGCTCGCAAATTAAACTGCTGGTTAGGGAAACAGATGCAAAAGCCAAGGATTTTCAACACTTACGCTCAAAAATGGGCCATAGGAGGTTGAAAATGGAAAGCGGCCCTAGAAAAATTGAAAATTTGCACGAGAACCATACTAAAGGCCAAAGTAACTTGTAGGAACTGACGGTTCACCAATCGGACTCCCGCTTAGAGAATTAGTAGCAAAAACCTTAGATTTTTAACACTTAGGCTCGAAAACTAGATGTCGAAGGTCAAAAACTGGAAACGGCCACTGGAAGAATTGATAACCAATATGAGCACCTCATTCGAGGCCAAAGTAACTTGTAGGAATTGATGGCTTTTAAATCAAACTACCATTTAGGGAATTAGATGTAAAAACCAAGGATTTTAAACACTTAGGCTTGAAAACGGGCCACCGAAGGTCGAAAATGGAAGGCAGCCGCTAAAAAAATCAGAAACTGGCACGAGAACCTTGCTCGAGGCCAAAGTAACTTGTAGAAACTAACGGTTTACCAATCAGACTTCCAGTTAGAGAATTAGATGCAAAAGCATAGGATTTTTAACACTTAGGCTAGAAAACGGGCCGCCGGAGGTTGAAAATGGGAGACAGCCCCTGAAAAATCAGAAACTGACATGAGCACCTCTCTTGAGTCTAAAGTAACTTGTATGAACTAATGCTTCGCCAATTGGACACCCGGTTAGAGAATTAGATGCAAAAACCGAAGATTTTCAACACTTAGGCTCGAAAATGGGCTGGTGAAGGTCCAAAATGGGATGCGACCCCCCAAAAAATTAGAAATTGGTATAAACACCTCACTCGGGGCTAATGTAACTTGTAGGAACTGACGATACATAAATCATATTGCCGATTAGAGAATTAAACGCAAAAAACTAGGATTTTCAACAACTAGGCTAAAAAATAGGCTATCAGAAATCCAAAATGGGAAATAGCCCCCCAAAAATGGAAATTATCAAGAGCACCTCGCTCATGGCCAAAGTAACATATAGGAATAGACAGTTTGAGAATCAGACTCCCGGTTAGAGAATTATATGCAAAAACCTATGATTCTCAATACTTAAACTCAAAAATAGGCTGCCGGAGATCGAAAATGGGTGATGGCCCACGAAAAAAATCAGAAGCCACTACAAACACTCGCTCGAGGATAAAGTAACTTGTAGGAATGGATGACTCGCCATTCGGACTTCTAGTTAGAGAATTAGGTGTAAAAACCTAGGATTTTTAATACTTATGCTTGAAAACGGGCCGCCAAGGTCCAAAATGGGAAATGGCCCTCGAAAAAATAAAAAATTGGCATGAGCACCTAGCTCGTGGCCAAAATAACTTATAGGAACTGACAGTTTGCAAATCAGACTCTCGGCTAGAGTGTTAGATGCAAAGACAAAGGATTTTCAATAGCTAGCTTAAAAACAGGCCGCCAGAGGTCCAAAATGGGAAACGGCGCTTGAAAAAGTTAAAAACCAGCATGAAGACTTTGCTCGAGGCCACTGTAACTTTTAGGAATTGATGGGTTGCAAATTAGACTCCTGGTTAGAGAATGAGGCGCAATAACCTAGGATTTTCAACACTTTGGCTAAAAATTGGGTCGCCAGAGGATTAAAATGGGAATTGGCCCTTGAAAAAATCAGAAATTGGCACAAGCACCTCGCTCGAGGCTAAAGTAACTTATAGGAATTGATGGTTCACCAATCGGACTCACGGTTGGGGAATTTGATGTAAAAACTGAAGAATATAAACACTCAGGCTTGAAAATGAGCCATTGGAGTTCAATAATGGGAAACAATCCTTGAAAAAAAATGAAAACGGGCACGAGAACCTCTCTTGAAGCCAAAATAACTAGTAGAAACTAACGGTTAGCCAATCAAACTCCTAGTTAGAGAATTAGATAGAAAAACCTAGGATTTTTAACACTTCAGCTCGTAAACGAGCTGCCGGTGGTTAAAAATAGGAGACAACCCCTGAAAAGATCATATACTAGTATGAGCACCTTGATCGAGGCTAAAGTAACTTTTAGGCATTGATGATTCATAAATAAGACTCCTGGTTAGAGAATTAGACATAAAACCATAGATTTTTAATGGCTGGGATTGAAAATAGGCCGCTAGGGGTCCAAAATGGGAAACGGCCCTTGAAAAAATTGAAAACCGGCATGAGCACCTCGCTTAAGGCTAAAGCAACTTTTAGGATCTAATTGCTCATGAATTGGACTCTTGGTTAAAGAATTAGATAGAAAAACCAAGGATTTTAACACTTAGACTTAAAAATGAGCCACCGGAGGCCAAATTTGGGAAATGCCCCACAAAAAAATTGGAAATCGACACGAGAACCATGCTTGAGGCCAAAGTAACTTTTCGGAACTGATGGTTCACCAATTGGACTCCCGATTAGATACTTAGATGTAAAAACCCTAGGATTTTCAACACTTAGGTTCGAAAACAGGACGCCAGAGGTCCAAAATGAGAAATGGACGCTGAAAAAGTTGAAAACTAGCATGAGCACCTCGTTCGAAGCCAAAGTAAATTATAGGAGTGATGGCTCATGAATCAGAGTCCTAGTTAGAGAATTAGATCCCAAAACTAAGGATTTTCAACACTTAAGCTTGAAAACGGGTCCTCGGAGGTCAAAAATTGGAGACGCACTTTGAAAAAATAAAAAACGAGTACAAGCACCTCGCTTCTGGCTAAAGTAACTTGTAGGAATTGAAATTTTGCTAATCAGACTCTCGGTTAGAGAATCACAAACAAAAACTTAGGATTTTTAGCTCATAGGCTTGTAAATGGATCGCCGAAGGTCCAAAATGGGAAACGACCACCAAAAAAATAAAAAACCGGCACGAGCACCTTGCTTGAGGCAAAAGTAACTTGTAAGAACTGACGGTTCACAAATCGGACTCCTAGTGAGAGAATTAGATGCAAAAACCAAGGATTTTCAACATCTAGGCTCAAAAACAGGCTGCCAGAGGTTCAAAATGGGAAACAACCCCAAAAAAGAAAAAAGAAACTGGCATGAGTACCTTGCTCATGGCTAAAGTGACTTGAACGAATTGATGGTTTGCCAATCAGACTCCCTGTTAGGGAATTAAATGTAAAAACTTGGGATTTTCAACACTTAGGCTGGAAAACGTGCCACTGGAGGTCGAAAAAGGGAAACGGCCTGGAAACCGACATGAGAACCATGCTCGAAGTCAAAGTAACTTGTAGGAACTAATGGTTTGCCAATCGGACTCCCGATTAAAGAATTAGATGCAAAAACCTAGGATTTTTCAATACTTAGGCTCGAAAACGGGCCACCGGAGGTCCAAAATGGGAAACAGCCCCTGAAAATATTAGAGACTGGCATGAGCACCTCACTTAAAAGCAAAGTAACTTGTAGGAACTAACGACTTGCGAATCGAACTCTCAATGAGAGAATTAGATGGAAAAACTGAGGATTTTAAACACCTAGGCTTTAAAACAAGCCATCGGAGGTTGAATATGGGAGGTGGCCCCTAAAATAATTAGAAACCGACACGAGAACCTCGCTCAAGGCCAAAGTACCTTGTAAGAACTGACGGTTTGCCATTTGGACTCCCAGTTAGAGAATGAGTTGCAAAAACCTGGGATTTTCAACACTTAGGCTAAAAAATGGGCTGCCAAAGGTCCAAAACGATAAATGAGCATAAAAAAAATCAAAAACTAGGATGAGGACCTCGCTCGATGCAAAATGACTTATAGGAACTAACAGTTCACAGATCAGACTCCCAATTAGAGAATTAGACGCAAAAACCTAAGATTTTCAACATCGAGGTTTGAAAACGAGCCACCGAAGGTCCAAAATGGGAAAAGGCCCCCAAAAAAATTAGAAACCGGTACAAGCACCTCGCTCGAGGCCAAAGTAAATTGTGGGAACTGACGGTTTGTGAATAAGACTCGTAGTGAACGAATTAGACCTAAAAACATATGATTTTCAATAGTTAGGCTAGAAAATTAGCCGCTAGAGGTCCAAAATGGGAAGTGGCCCTCAAAAAAATTGGAAACCAGCATGACAACTTTGCTCAAGGTCAAAATAACTTGTAAGAATTGACAAAACAAGAATCGGACTCTCAGTTAGGGAATTAGATGAAAAAATTGAGGATTTTAAACACTTGTAAGACTTAATGGTTTACCAATCAGAAACTAGCACGAGAAGCTCACTTGAGGCCAATGTAACTTATAAGACCTAACAGTTTCCCAATTAGACTCCCGGTTAGAGAATTAGATGCAAAAACCTAGGATTTTCAACACTTAGGCTTGAAAACGGGCTGTCGGAGGTCGAAAATGGGAGATGGCCCCTGAAAAAATTAAAAACCAGCACGAGCACCTAGCTCATGGCAAAAGTAACATATAGGAACTACTGTTTCGCCCACCAGACTTGTGGTTAAAAAATTAGACACAAAAACCTAGGAAATTTATCACTTAGGCTTAAAAATGGGCTGAAGGTCCAAAATGGGATACGATCCTTGAAAAATCAGAAACTAGCACAAGCACCTCGCTTGAGACTAAAATAACATGTAGGAACTGACGGTTTGCAAATCAGACTTCCAGTTTGAGAATTAGACAGAAAAACCAAGGATTTTCAATAGTTAGATTTGAAAAATAAGCCGCTAGAGGTCAAAAATGGGAAATGGCTCCCAAAAAAATTAAAAACTGGCAAGACCACCTTGCTTAAGGCCAAAGTAACTTGTAAGAACTGATGGCTCACAAATCGGACTCCTGGTTAGAGAATTAAATGCAAAAACCAAGGATTTTGCATTTAATACTAACAACACCCATGGTGATAATGAAAGTGGATCAGCACTACCACCACAATCAATGAGCATGGATGAGCGTATTCTTATGTTGCTACAAGCTATGCAAGCTTAGTCACAGACAATGTAGTCCTTACAGGCACAAGTTGCGTCCCTGGTAGACGACAAAGTCAAGCAGCAGCTCCACCTCACATGGAGCAATAAGGGTCTTCCAACCTAAGGAAAGCGAGTGGAGTGTAGTGTATACTACCCCCAATGTGATGTGCGGATCAAAGGGCATCAACTCCGAGTTGACCTAATCTTGTTATTGATGTTGGACTTTGATGTGATCCTAAGAATGGATTGGTTTGCGAGGTATCGTGCTTGTGTGAATTGTTATAGTAGGACGATCTATTTTGATATTGAAAATGGGTTTCGTTTTGAGGGCAATAAGAAGAAATGCCCTAGGCGTGTTATCTCCGCATGTAAGGTGGATTGACTGCTACGCAAAGGTTATGAAGGCTTCATTGCCTTTGTTTTAGAGAAGAAGGATTCGAACCAACTTGGAGAGATTCTGGTGGTGAGTGACTTTCCAGATGTGTTTCCTTATGACGTGCTTGAGTTACCCCATGTGCAAGAAGTAGAATTTGCTGTTGATCTTGTGCCAGGTACAGCATCGATTAGTAAAGCTCCATATCATATGGCCCCTGCGGATTTGTTGGAATTGAAGAAGCAATTGCAGGATCTTTTGGATAAGGGTTTTATATGCCCGAGTGTATCACCCTAGGGAGCTCTGGTGTTGTTTGTCAAGAAGAAGGATTGCACTTTTTCAATGTGTATCGATTACCAGCAATTTGAAGATTCGACTTTGAAGCAACTTCGAGACCATATTGGAGATCGACCAGACTTTCGACAGAAGGACGGAGTATTGTATTTTTAGAACAAGTTGTGCATACCAGCGATAGATGGTTTGAATGAGAGCTTGATGACAGAAGCACATTATGCTCGCTAAATGATGCATCCTGGGAGCACGAAGATATACCGAGCCTTAAAGGACCAGTTTTGGCGGAACAACATGAAGAGAGAAATCGCAGGGTTCGTCGCTAGATGCCCAACGTGTCAGAAGGTAAAAGCTAATCATCAGAAGCCTCCTGGTTTTTTACATCTATTGCGTATCCCTCAGTGGAAATGGGAACACATTACGATGGACTTTGTTTCAGGCCTACCCTTGATGAGCAGGAAGAATAATGCTATTTGGGTAATTGTGGATCGATTGACGAAGTTAGCACATTTTATTCCTTTTAGGAAGGGCATTACATTCTCAGAGATGGCTAAGAAATTTGTAGACGACATTGTTTAGTTACATGTTACACCCGTGTCTATCGTGTCTGATATGGATAGCCGTTTTGTTTCGTCATTCTGGAGAGCTTTCAAGGACATTATGGGAATCAAGTTGAGTTTCAACATGGCATATCACTCGCAGACAGATGGGCAGTTAGAACGACCCATCCAGACATTGGAAGACATGTTATGGGCCAGTGTTCTAAGTTTTGAAAAGGAATGGGATTTGCATCTCTCATTGTGTGAATTTACCTATAATAACAGCTACCACGAGAGTATTGGTATAGCTCCATATGAACCCTTATATGGGCGTAAATGCCTGAGTCCTCTGCGTTAGGAATAAGTTAGGATGAAAAGTTTTCATGGACTAACTATCATTGCCGAAATGATGAAGAAAGTACAGTGCGCAATCGAGAATTTGAAGTTTGCTCGTCAAGACAGAAGAGTTATGCAGACGCCCATAGAAGAGCATTAGAGTTTAAGGTTGGCTATTGAGTTTCCTAAAGGTTTCGCCGATGAAGGGTACGATACGTTTCTATCAGAAAGGCAAGTTGGCTCTGAGATACGTAGGTTCGTTCAAAATCAAGAGTCGAATTGGTGATTTGGCTTATAGGTTGGCTCTTCCAGTTGAGTTTTCGAAGTACATGATGTCTTTCATGTGTTGATGCTCCCCAAGTGTGTCAGAGACTCGACTCATGTCATTCGCTATGATGATGTGCAAATCCAACCAAATGCATCGTACATCGAGTGTCCGCTCCATATCGTGGGAACCAGAGAACAAATATTACGTACCAGAACAATTCGATGGGTCAAAGTGCTTTGGGAACATCATAAACCAGATGAAGCCACTTGGGAATTGGAGGAGCAAATGGTGCCACAGTATCCTCATCTCTTCACGTAGGTATGTGTTCATTTCGAGGACGGAATGATTCTTAAGCGGGGGAGGATGAAATACTCCAACCGAGCTTAATCTGGTTTAGCGATTAATTAAGATGTTTTCGGGTCATTTTATAGCAGATTAGTTTTATGTTTGTTATTTTGTCCATTTGAGTTTCATTTCGGGTCATGGATAGGTAGTTGGGTTGAGTTTAACTTGCTTTAGGTAGACATGAGCCCTTTTTCATAATTTTAGTTTTTGCACAATGTTGTTATTCATGCATCATCTTGGTGTCAACACGTGTATCTCGTTGAGCTCATTAACTTCCATAACTGACTCGCCTGTAAACGACTTCGCTTGCAGTTATTGTTCCTATTTGTGTGTGTTTTCTTTTCATGCAATGATACTTATAACTTCCGCATACACCAAGTTGCATGTGTGAATATCCCTTGTGTGTGTACATTTAGACAAGGTCTAAGTGTGTATGCACGGAAGTACGTGTGTCACTAGTTAGGTTTTAACTAACCCCTAATTTTTGGACTTAGGTTGTGACATAGGAGCTGACGTTTCACCAATCAGACTCTTGGTTAGAGAATTAGATGTAAAGCCCTAAGATTTTCAACACTTAGGCTCGAAAACGGGCTGTTGAAGGTCCAAAATGGGAAACAAGCCCCAAAAATGTTGAAGGTCCAAAATGGGAAACAAGCCCCAAAAATATTGAAAACTAGCACTTGCATCTCGCCTGAGTCTAATGTAACTTGTAAGAACTAACGGTTCACAAATTAGACTACTGGTTATAGAATTAGATGCAAAAACCTTGGATTTTCAACAGTTAGCTCGAAACAGGCCATTAGAAGTCCTAAATGGGAAACAATCCCCAAAAAAATTTGCCAACGAGCATGAGCATCTCCCTCAAGGCCAAAGTAACATGTTGGAATTGACGGCTCATGAATCGGACACCTGGTGAGGGAATTAGATGGAAAAACCAAGGATTTTAAACACTTAGACTCGAAAATGGGCCACCAGAGGTCAAAAATGGGAGACAGCCCCCAAAAAAATAAAAACTGGCACGAGCACCCCACTCGTAGTTAAAGTAACTTGTAGGAACTGATGGTTTGCCAATCAGACTCCCGGTTAAAGAATTAGACAAAAAAAACTTAGGATTTTTAATACTTAGTTCGGCTAAAAAATGGGCCATTAGAGGTTCAAAATGGGAAATGGCCCTCGAAAAAAATAAAAAATTGGAACGAAAACCTCATTCGAGCCTAAAGTAACTAGTAGGAACTAACGGTTCATAAATTGGACTCCTGATTGGAGAATTGGATGCAAAAACATAGGACTTTCAACACTTAGGCTTAAAAACTAGACACTAGAGGTCTAAAATGGGAAACGGCCCCCAAAAAATCAAAAATTGGCGTAAGCACCTCGCTCAAGGTCAAAGTAACTTTTAAGAACTGATGGCTCATAAATTGGTTTCTCGGTTAAAGAATTAGATGCAGAAATCAAGGATTTCAACACTTAGGCTAAAAAACGAGCCACCAGAGGTAAAAAATGGGAAACGGCCTTCAAAAAAATTGAAAACCAGCACAAGAACCATGCTCAAGGCTAAAGTAACTTGAAGGAACCAATGGTTCGCTAATTAGACTCCAAGTTAGAGAATTAGATGCAAAAACCTAGGATTTTCAATACCTATGCTCGAAAATGGGCCGCTATAGGTTTATAAAGGGAAATGGCCCCCGAAAAAATCGAAAACTAGTGCGAACACCTCGTTCAAGGCTAAAGTAACTTATAGGAATTGACGGTTCATAAATCAGACACCCGATTAGAAATTAGATGTAAAAACCAAGGCGTTTTAAAAACTGGGCTTGAAAACAGGCCGCCAGAGGTTCAAAATGGAAAACGGCCTCTGAAAAAAATTAAAAACTACCATGAGCACCTCGCTCAAGGCTAAAATAACTTTTAGGAACTGAAGCCTCATGAATTAAACTCCCGGTTAGAGAATTAGATGCAAAAACCAAGGATTTTCAACACATGGGCTCATAAACGAGCCACCGGAGGTCGAAAGTGGGAAATGGCCCCCAAAAAATTAAAAGCTGGCGTGAGAACCATGCTCGAGGCCAAAGTAACTTGTAGGAAGTAACAGCTCACTAATCGGACTCCTAGTTAGAGAATTAGATGTAAAAACCTAAAATTTTCAACACTGAGCTCAAAGTCGGGCCGCCGGAGGTCCAAAATGGGAAACGGCCCCTAGAAAAATAAAAAACTAGCATGAAGGCCTCGTTCGAGCCCAAAGTAACTTGTAGGAACTGACGCCTTATGAATTGGACTCCCGGTTAGAGAATTAGATGCAAAAACCAAGGATTTTAAACACTTAGGCTTGAAAATAGGCCACCGGAGGTAGAAAATGGGAGATAGCGTCCAAAAAAATCAGAAACTAGCACGAGCACCTCGCTTAAGGCTAAAGTAACTTTTAGGAATTGACAGTTCACCAATTGGACTCCTTATTGGAGAATAAGATGTAAAAGCCTTGGATTTTCAACACTGGGGCTCGAAAATGGGCCTCCGGACGTCCAAAATAAGAAATGACCCTCGAAAAAATCAGAAAATGGCACAAGCACCTCACTTGAGGCTAAAGTAAGTTATAAGAACTGACAGTTCATAAATCGGACTTCCGGTTAAAGAATTAGATGGAAAAACCTAGGATTTTCAATAGTTAGGCTTGAAAATAGGTTGCTAAAGGTCTAAATGGGAAACAGCCCAAAAAAAAATCATAAACCGGCATGAGCACCTCTCTTAATGCCAAAATAACTTGTAAAAACTAACGTCTCATGAATTGAACTCCCGATTAGAGAATTTGATACAAAAACCAAGGATTTTAAACACTTAGGCTCGAAAATAGGTAACTAGAGGTAGAAAATGGGGGACGGCCACCAAAAAAATCGAAAATAGGCACGAGCACCTCATTCAAGGTTAAAGTAACTTGTAGGAATTGACGGTTCGCTAATCAAACTCTCGGTTAGAGAAATAGATGCAAAAACTTAGGATTTTCAACACTTAGGCTTAAAAACGAAACCTAGGATTTTTAACACTTAGGCTTGAAAACAAGCTGCCGGAGTTCCAAAATGGGAAGCGCGCCCCTAAAAAAATATAAAACGAGCATGAGCACCTCGCTCTAGGCCAAAGTAACTTATAAGAACTGATGGCTTACAAATTAGACTACTAGTTAGAGAATTAGATGTAAAATCCTAGGATTTTAAACACTTAGGCTAAAAAATGGGCCACCGGAGGTTGAAAATGGGAGATGACCCTAAAGAAATCAGAAACCAACACGAGCACCTTGTTTGAGGCTAAAGCAACTTGCAGAAACTGACGGTTTACTAATTGGACTCCCAGTTAGCGAATTAGATGTGAAAACCTAGGATTTTCTACACTTAGGCTAAAAAAACGAGCCGCCAAAGGTCCAAAATGGGAAACGGCCCTCGAAAAAAATCAAAAACTAGCACAAGAACCTTGCTCGAGGCCAAAGTAACTTTAAAGAATTGACGGTTTACTAATCGGATTCCTGGTTAGAGAATTAGATGCAAAAATTTAGGATTTTCAACATTTAGGATTGAAAATGGGCCCTCGGAGGTCAAAAATCGGAGATAGGCCCTGAAAAATTAGAAACCGACATAAGCACCTCACTCGACCAGAGGTTTAAAATAAGAAATTGCCTATGAAAAAAATTGAAATCTGCAATGAGTAGCTAGCTCAATGCCAAAATAACTTGTAGGAGCTGATGACTCAAGAATCACACTCCTAGTTAGAGAATTAGATGCAAAAACCAAGGATTTTAAATAGTTAGGCTTGAAAACGGGTCACCGAAGGTTGAAAATGGGAGACGGCCCCCAAAAAATCAGAAACCAACACAAGCACCTAACTTGAGGCTAAAGTAACTTGTAGGAATTGATGGTTCACTAATCAGACTCTCGGCTAGAGAATTAGATGCAAAAACCTAAGATTTTTAACACTTAGGCTCAAAAAAGGGCTACTGAAGCTCCACAAAAGGTTATAACCCTTGAAAAAATCAAAAAAAGGCATAAGCACATTGCTTAAAGCTAAAGTAACTTATGGGAACTAATGGTTCACAAATCGAACTCTTGGTTAAAGAATTAGATGCAAAAACTAATGATTTTTAATAGTTAGGCTAAAAAAATAGGCCGCCAGAGGTCCAAACCGGGAAACGGCCCTCGAAACCGGTATGAGCACCTCGCTCGAGGCCAAAGTAACTTTTAGGAACTGACGGCTTGCGAATTGGACTTTATTTAGAGAATTAGACGCCAAAACCAAGGATTTTCAACATTTAGGCTTGAAACCGAGCCATTGGAGGTCAAAAATGGGAAATGGCCCCTAAAAAAATTAGAAACCAGTATGAGAATTACACTTGAGGCCCAAGTAACTTGTAGGAACTAACGGTTTACCAATCAGACTCCAATTAGAGAATCAGACTCCAAACGGTTTGACTAATAAAAGACATCGACATCCTTCCATTCATCTATACCCTGAGGTATCGTTAGGGCACTCTCCGAGGGCGCGTCAACACTCGAGTGGGGACCGAGTTTTGTACCTGCAATACCAAGGGTAACACTGTTAACACGACAGTTAAGCAAGTATTGAGCATATGAAACTAGCATAATATATCAAATGAACTTATTAACATACCCTGGATAAGCGAACAATAATAGTCTACTAGACATGATGTGCATGAGCAACAATAAGTGAGGAATCAAAATCAAGATATAGTACACACTAATTGGCATCCACGAGGCTCTATTCTCCCAAAAGGGAGCATACATACATATGGGTCGCTGGGAGATCAAGCTAGCTTCCCGAGGAGCGCTTATAACTCCTCTGTAAACTACTGTAGTAGTGACATAATAATACCCAAAAGGGCACAAGCTAAGTGGTGCCAACTCGGATTCAATCATACGAGTCATATCATACATAAGGAATAATGGTCTGAGAGTATAATCAGTCATGAATCAAATGAATAATTAAACAAAGCATATGCATATGAGCTACAAAAGCTTGAACTTCGACTATACCCTTATGGCTAGCAAGCACGCACTCAGTAGAAGCTCTAGTTTGTCAGACATGCACTCATTAGAAGCTCAGGTCCGAATAGCCTCAGGGTTGGACTAGAGAGAGAGAATGCATAGAGAAATCATGTTAAAGGCATGGTATTTAACAATATAAATGCATTCGGATTGAGTAAATATTCAAGAAGTCACTATTCACCCTGTATCAGGTAACCCCTGATCCCAAAGGTCATTTAACATGATGTACTCATAAAATACTCGGTGTCATTGTGTTACCATATCCTGGTATTACCTTGTATACATGAAGGACACCCAGGACATGACATTGGAGAATCATCCGGAATTCATTCATTCTCTTAACGTGTAATTACCGTTGGGCCAGTGTGGTGGTAGGAAGGGTGCCAATACTAAGGCCCTATAAGGTCAATGATGTAGGAAGGGTGCCAATACTAAGGCCCTATAAGGTCAATGATGAATTCCTAATATCCTAAATTCACTGGGTTCCTACGGCTTAGCCATACATAATGTTATGGCTTAGCCAAGTAGTTCAGGTTTCCTCCAATAGTTTAGGCGCATTTACGGCTTAACCGCATATTAGCCTACGGCTTTGCCGAGCTAAGCCTACGGCTAGGTTACGGTTAGGTCACGGCTTAGCCGTAAGGCATTACATGGTGTAGCCGTGTGCAAGCCGTAGAAGAAGATGGGTTTTTCGAGCGCTCTGGAAAGTCCCCCGTAAGAAGGCTTACGGCTTGGGTACGGGCTGGGCACGGCTTAGCCGTAGTAAAATTCACGGTGTAGCCGTGGGTGAGCTACAGTACAAAAACCGATTTTGTTGCTCTCGGGACTTTGAGCCATAGACATGTACGGCTTAGCTGTGGCCTCGTCGTATGCTTCAGAAAACCTGAAGTCAGTTTTGTAGCTCAGTTTCAATACGAATCAGTACAGAACCTAAATAGTGGGGAGTTTTTATGGCTCAATTATAGTATCCTTGTAGGTGTCCAATACCCACACACCCTCCTATTCCATGTTTACATCTTAACTCAATCCATACCACATTGTACACAGTTAAAACACTGACAATGGGCTAAATTTTGAGAAATTAAAAAACTAACCCAAGGAGCAATAACTTAATTTCACATGCAGCACATATGAACTCTAATACTTGCCTTTTAACAGTGCTAGCCTTCTCTAACCCTTTCTTGTTGTGTGCTTAGGGAAAACCTCCAAATGAAAGTGGGTTCTCTACAAGTAGAATATACCAATGGTAAAGGTAGTGCAACAATGTATGCATGTCATGGATTTGAGTCTTCTTGACTCCAACAAGCCTAAAAATATGGAATGGAAGTAGAGCCCTCACCTAGTGGCTGTAGATTGAAGAAGGTGGTACTTCCCCCAAAGAGAAAATACTTCTATGAAGAAGAGGAGGTGGGTGAGGACTATCCTTAGCACATGCAAGACTTCCAGTCCTAGTAGCCCTTCAATTTGGAAATGAAAAGGAAGAAATTCAGAAGAAGAAGAGGAGCTCCAGCAACAGAGAAGGAAGAAGAAAGAAAAGGACGTTGAGTTTCCTTTTTAAACTTAAATCTTCCTCCAGTTGCATGTCAGTCCACATTTTTCCATTAAATTTTAGTTTAGGCCCAATGGACCTCATTTGGCCAGAATAAGTTCGAATCAAATCAAGCCCAACACGAAAGATGATCTACACGAAAAATTACACAAGAGGAGATGGATGTGGTGTGCATAAGATGCAAGAACAATTTACAAAAAGGTCCTCAACTACTGAGGTAAGGTTCAAACTTCGCTCAACTACCTATCCAAGATCCAAACCCAATCGTCTTTAAACTAGATTAACCTTAACAAGGTTTAATTGACATAAAACGTGATTAATTAACGTAGATTAGGATTAGTGGGATTCGGAACCTTACATCCTCCCCGATCTAAGACCATTCGGTCCTTCGAATGTAACATACCTCGGGTAGTAGCTCTGGATATTTTGCCCGAATTTGATCTTCAAGCTCCCAAGTGACCTCTTCTTGACCATGATGCTCCCATAGGACCTTAACCCATTTGATCGTTCGGGTATGCAGCGCTTATTCTTTAGTGTCAGTGATATGAAGTGATTTTTCTTCATAGCTCACATCAAGTCTAACTCGTATGTCATCCAACTCAAGAACATGTGAAAGATCTGGAATGTACTTCCTAAGCATCGACACATGGAATACGTATGAACTCTTGTAAGTGGGGGTGGTAGCTCCAATCGATAAGCTAAATCTCCCACTCTACTCTGTATCTCAAAGGGTCCTACAAACTGTGGGGCTAACTTGCCCTTCTGTCCAAACTTGATAGTACCCTTCATTGAGGAGACCTTCAAGAAAACTTTATCCCTCACTTGGAACTCAAGGGGCCATCGGCGGTTATCTGCATAACTCTTCTGGCATGATCGTGCAACCTTCAATTTATCTTGCACCTTTTGCACATTTTTGGCCGTATCCGCGACCAAAGAGGGTCCGTGAAAACTTCTAACCCCAACTTCTTCCCAGCAGACCGGAGTACGGCACTTGCGTCCATATAAAGCTTCGAACGGGGCCATTCCGATGCTCACGTGATAACTATTATTGTACGCAAATTCACATAAGAAGAGGTGTTCATCCCACTCCTTCCTGAAGTCCAACACGTTAGCTCGTAACATATCTTCAAGGGTCTGTATCATTCGCTCCGATTGCCCATCGGTCTGCGGATGATAAGAGGTGCTAAAACTGAGTTTAGTACCCAAGGATGTTTGAAAAGACTACCAGAAGGAAGACACGAATCTACTGTCTCGGTTAGATACAATTGAAACTGGAGTACCGTGTAGCCGCACAATCTCATCAATGAGGATCTTGGCCATCTCGTGGAATTTCATCCTTTTCCTAGTGGGAATAAAGTGGGCTAACTTTGTTAGTCGGTCGACAATCACCCACACAACATCATGATGTTTACTTGTCTGGGGCAACTCCGAAACAAAATCCATTGTCAAATTCTCCCATTTCCACTTAGGGATCTGTAAAGGATGTAACAAACAGGGAGGCTTCCTATGTTCAGCCATTACACGTTGGCAGGTAATACACATTGCCACAAACCCCGCGATATCTCGCTTCATGTTATTCCACCAAAACCTGCCATGTAAGTTTCGGTATATTTTTGTACTCCCAGGGTGCATGGAATATCGAGCGTGATGTGCTTCCATGATGATTGCCCTTTTTAAGTTATGGTTTTGAACCGCTGGAACACAGAACCGATCTCGGAAATACAGTACGCCCCCTACTAACCTAAAATTAGGTCTCTCTGATATGTGGTCACAAATCTGAACAAACTCTGGATCTTCAAACTGCCTCTCCTTCATTTACTAGATTAGGGTGGGCTCGAAAATTGACATATCTACCAGCATGACCTTGTCATCCATGAACTTGACCTCCACATCCAGATCTCGGAACTCTTTGACTAAGGACCATTCACCACACATTACTACCATCTCAATGGTAGATTTTTTGCTCAAAGCATCGGCCACCACATTGTTAGATTTTGTGGACTCAATCCATCAGTTGATGTAATAAATTGATTAATTTCTTTATTTATTAATAAAATCATGCTTTACTTTCATGAGATGAATATTATTTTACTACTTCATGCACATGACCAATACATATGACATAATGGTTCATGAGTTAAACCGGGTCCCATTAGTATATTAGATGTGATATATGTGCATAGATAAGATCCACATGCGGGAGATATATGTCACAAATCTTATACTTAAATAGCTTCACAACCAGTAATGAGACTGGGCATCTTATTTGATAAGGTTGCACCACTTTGATCACTATGAGATAGTGTGATTTGTCTCGATCATCAGAATGTAAGATTCTGGATCACGGTGCTGGTACATTGGATGTATTGAAGGACCATGAGATGCACCTTATGGAATTCTGTCTCAATAATAAGGTATGCTCTCATAATTCCCTAGCAATAGGCTCTCAATCCTGAGACATTGATTAACTCAAGTTTCTATCTATTCATTTGCTTTGAGTCACCAATGAGTGAGGCCAACTATAGGTTAACACCTCGGTGTCTTGGGTATGTGGTAGTAGAACTGTGGGAACATTGAATGATCAAGATGGAATCTATCTCTATTATCCCCTTGTGCCAATTAATAGATTTGTCATTAGTAAGTGCGCACCCATCTCAATTAAGAGTTAATTGGATGATACTGATGATTACTGTGATTAATTAGGGCTCAAGGATAATAAGATGTGGAATTTAGATTGGAAGAGATAAATTTATTCCAATTGATCCACGGATATTGATAGAGGGGCCTACTTGTGGTAATTAGGAAGTTTAAGGTCTTTATTGTAATTTATTCCTAAGACTGGAGTGCAATTGCATTTATATAGTGGTGTTATTTGCAATTAACTATGGGCCCGGATTGCACATGAGATGTGGGGTCGCGGTGTTCCAGTTGGAGCTAGCTTTCTAAGGAATCCCTAGTGGTCCCCACGCTAGCCCAAGATATTGGAAAATACTAATCCGACTTGAACTCTAGAAAGAAGAGTTTGGAAAGGAGAAAGTTGCTAATTGCTTTGGAAGTAAGACTTCTATTTCAATTAGATAAGGGAGAGATTTGAAAGTCTATAAAATCTCTTGGACGTCCAATAAGACTCTCTCTCACGCCCAAAAACCCTATTCGTGCAAGAGTTGCACGAGTTTCTCTCTCCTTCTCTCTTCTAGTTCCTTGGAGTTTCGAGTTGGGATTTCTCCTGAAGATTCCACCAATCTTCTTGAGAAAAAAAATCCAATTCGGGTCATAGCGTGGAAGGCTAAGAGGTGTTGAAGACTCTCATCATCAAGTAGAGTTGCAACTTCTCCATTAGAGTACTGGGGATCTCCAAAGGTATGATCTACTTCTTTCATGTCGTAGATTATTGTGGATATTTAGTGCTATTTGATTCTATCTTTTAGGTAGAATATTTACTGTACATGGTCACGAGATTGAGGGTAATGCATCCTGGATTGGGTTTTTGGTCTTATGGATAGTTGATCCCTGTGTTAAGTGGGTCAAAAGTTTTGAAAATCTATCCACGAGACCCACTTGCTTCTAACACACATTCCCTTTCCCGGGAAAATATCTGATCGGAAAATCATAATCTTTTATGAATTCTAACCATCTACGCTGTCTCATGTTAAGGTCGTGCTGAGAAAATAGATACTGGAGACTACGATGGTCGCTATGGACTTCAAATCTCTCCCTGTACAGATAGTGTCTCCATAACTTCAATGCAAAGACCACTGCAGCTAATTCTAAATCATGCGTAGCATAATTTTTCTAATGTTCCTTTAATTTTCGAGATCCATAAGCTATCACCTTTCCATTCTGTATTAGTACACATCCTAGCCCAATCCTCAAAGCATCGGTATAGATAACAAATCCACCACTAGCCTCTGGTAGAGATAAGATTGGAGTTGAGGTTAGTTTCTCCTTTAGGAGTTGAAAACTCGACTCACATTCAGTTGACCAAACAAATGGCTCATTCTTCCGAGTCAATTTTGTCAAAGGTGTCACTATTTTAGAAAGGTCCTTAACAAATCTCCTATAATAACCTGCCAAGCCAACAAAGCTTCTAACCTCTACAACTGTTTTGGGACTTTTCCAATTAGTTATAGCCTTAACCTTAGTTGGATCGACTGCAAGCCCATCTTTAGAGATTATATGCCCCCAAAAGGCAACTTGTTCTAACCAGAATTCACACTTGTCCAGTTTAGCATATAGTCGGTGGTCCCTTAATAATTGCAGAGAAATCCTCAGATGTTTAGCATGCTCGTCTCAGGTCTTAGAGTAAACCAATACATCATCAATAAAAATGACCACAAACCATCAAGGTAGGGTGAAAAGATCTTGTTCATCAAAGCCATAAATACCGTGGGGGCATTTGTTAACCCAAAATGCATAACCAAGAATTTATAATGCCCATATCTTACCCTAAAAGCTGTTTTTGACGTATCTTGGTCTCTAACTCGCAGCTGATGATATTCGGACCTTGGATCAATTTTTGAAAAATGGGTTGCACCCTGTAATTGATCGAATAGTTCATCAATTCTAGGCAGGGGATATTTGTTTTTAATTGTCACTTGATTCAACTGCCTGTAATCAATACACATTCTGAGGGTGCCGTCCTTCTTCTTCACAAACAAAACTGGAGCTCTCCATGGTGATGTCTAGGACGAATGAACCCCTTATCTAATAAGACCTGTAGCTGTACCTTTATCTCACGTAACTCTGCTGGTGCCATTCTATACGGAGCCTTAAAGATGAGAGCGGTATCAAGTACTAACTCTATCGTAAAGTCCACTTCCCTAATCGGAGGGACACCAGGTACTTCATCAGGAAACACATCCGGAAACTCACAAACCACTGGTATTCTTCTAACTTCTTAGGTGGTTTCTTCTCAACAATGAAGGCAATATACCCCTCACAACCACTATGAATTAGTCTTTCGACTCGAAGGGCTGAAATTAATCTAGTGTTCGAACTTTTCTTGTCACCTTGGAACACAACACTTGGGCCATCTTCGCTCACCCTTATGGTAACAGTCTTACGAAAACAATCTAGACAGGCCATATACTTGGTCAACCAATCCATGCCTAAGATTACGTTGAAGTCGTGCATGGGCAAAAAAATGAGTTCCGCTGGGAGAAGGCCCTCTCCAATAAGACTTGACAACTAGGTAATAGTCATCACAAGCCACCCTCTTGCTAATCGGAGTGATAACACTCAAAACATGTAGTAACTGTGCTGGCGGTTCCCCTATCCTACTAGAGAATCAGGGTGAAATGAAGGAGTGCGAAGATCCTAAATCAAACAACACTTTAGCTTATATGCCACAAACAGAAATCTTACCCACAACCACATGCTCTGCTGCTTCTGCTTCTTCATGAGTCAACGCATAGGTGCGGCCTTGCCTTTGGGGTCGGCTCTGCTGTCCCTATTTCTGTTGTCCTTGGCCTTGCCTCACCTGCTGTTGTTGACGGTTAGGCGCTGATGGTGTTACTTTAGAAGACTACTAGTACTGCTGCTACGGTGGGGCTCGATTGGAATCCTTCTTGGATGCTCTGACAAGCGATAGTCCATTGAGCCACAGCCAAAACAGGCTCCCGTGGACCTCCAGCATTTACTAGTCTCATGACCCTCCCCGCACACATCGCAGGTTAGTCATGATGCTCCACTAACCCCCTTTTTGCTTCTTAGAATATTGTTGGCCCTTTGCAGAAGGTGGGACACTCTTCCTAGACTCTCCCAAAAATAGGCTTTTCTCAATTTCTTCAGCCGCATAGGCTTTGGCTACCGTATCATCATATTGAACTGGATGTTGGAAAGTGGTAGCATGCCCCTTAATAGTAGGCCTCAACCCTTCAAGGAACCTCTCCACTCTCTTCTCCTCCGTGTCAATCAGATCTAAAGCAAATCGAGAGAGCCGGCTAAATATGTGCACGTACTCCGCAATTGTCATGGAATTTTACTGTAGGGTGAGGAACTCTGCCTTCTTCTTGCAGGTTACATATTCGGGAATAAACTTCTTCCTAAACTACCTATTAAAGGCTTCCCACACTGTAGCATCTGGCATAGCTCTAATATGATCCCGGATACTCTTCCACCATGTATCCGCAATGTCCCTGAACATGGATGCTGAGAGGACTACCTATTGCCTTGGCGTACAAGTCAACGTATCGAAGACATTCTCAGTGTGGACGAGCCATTGGTCAGCTTGCAATGGATCCTCTTGTCCTGTAAACTCTGCGGCTCCCCTTTTTCGGAACTTTCATACAAGGAATTAGGATCTCCGGGTTGATCTTGCCAGTTCAATAGGGCAGCTAACTGCAATTGCATGGCAGCTTGATTGGCATTACTAGCAGCTAATTGATGATTTAAAATCATAAACCGCTCCTTCGTGTTATATATGGGACGAGGAGGAGGTTGCGGTGGAGGGTCCGCACCTTCCAATTCCACATTGTTGCGGTCATTATCACCTGAACTATTGTTCGTACCGGACCCAGATGCCATGAATATGCAATTTATAATGGTTGTTAGTCATATATATACATACATATATACTACAACTTTACAAAGGTGATAATACATAGTAGAGAAAAAAAAAGTCAACCCTAAATTGACCTATCAGAACCTCGCCATGTTTCTTATTGTTGCTAAGTGCTTTTAATTGATAATTGACTTATTAGCGGTCTCTGATACCATTACTTATGTATGTCATAGCCCGATCCCGGGAATTGGGGATTTGAGTGGGCCCCCAGGACATGGATACGTAATCCCGTAGAAATTCGTGCCCTAAAGAGTTATGCACAAATTCCTACAAGGGAGATTCCACAGGAACAAGTGAGGAATGCCAACACACGTATGAATATAACTCATCATAACGAACTCCTGTGAAATACTCTGTAATGATCAAAAGCAAAACAAGAGAAGCATATCCTCAGACATTCACAGATAGATCTATATATAGATCAGTAGTTAAGTCTTTAATTACATTCCTGCAATTTAACTATTACTTGAGGAAGTTAAGTACAAAAGGTCCAATTACAGATTCCTAAGGTAGACCAAAATTTCAACTATAACACCTCCAGGACTGGCGCATTCCGTAAGATGACTAATAAAAGACATCGCCATCCTTCCATTCATCTATACGCCGAGGTACCGTTGGGGCACTCTCCGGGGGCGCGTCAACACCCGAGTGGGGACTGAATTTTGTACCTGCAATACCAAGGGTAACACTGTTAACACGACGGTTAAGCAAGTATTGAGCATATGAAACTAGCATAATATATCAAATGAACTTATTAATATACCTTGGATAGGTGAACAATAATAGTCTACTAGACATGATGTGCATGAGCAACAATAAGTGAGAAATCAAAATCAAGATATAGTACATACTAATTGGCATCCACAAGGCTCAATTCTCCCAAAAGGGAGCATACATACATATGGGTCACTAGGAGATCAAGCTATCTTCCAGAGGAGCGCCGATAACTCCTCCGTAAACTACTGCAGTAGTGACATAATAATACCCAAAAGGGCACAAGCTAAGTGGTGCCGACTCGGATTCAATCATACGAGTCATATCATACATAAGGAATAATGGTCTGAGAGTATAATCAGTCATGAATCAGACGAATAATTAAACAAAGCATATACATATGAGCTATAAAAGCTTGAACTTCGACTATACCCTTATGGTTAGCAAGCACACACTCAGTAGAAGCTCTGGCTTGTCAGACACGCACTCATTAGAAGCTCAAGTCCGAATAGCCTCAGGGTTGGACTAGAGAGAGAGAATGCATAGAAAATTATGTTGAAGGCATGGTATTTAACAATATGAATGCATTCGGATTGAGTAAATATTCAAGAAGTCACTATTCACCCTGTATCAAGTAACCCATGATCCCAAAGGTCATTCAACACGATGTACTCATAAAATACCCGGTGTCATTGTGTTACCATATCCTGGTATTACCTTGTATACATGAAAGATACCCCTTCTTATGCCAACATCCATGACTTGACATTGGGGAATCATCTGGAATTCATTCATTCTCTTAACCTGTAATTACCGTTGGGCCAGTGTGGTGGTAGGAAGGGTACCAATACTAAGGCCCTATAAGGTCAATAACGAATTCCTAATATCCTAAATTCACTGGGTTCCTACGGCTTAGCCGTACATAATGTTACGACTTAGCTAAGTAGTTCAGGTTTCCTCCAATAGTTCAGGCGCATTTACGACTTAGCCGCATATTAGCCTACGGCTTTGCCGAACTAAGCCTACGCTAGGTTACGGTTAGGTCACGGCTTAGCCGTAAGGCATTACACGGTGTAGCCGTGTGCAAGCCGTAGGAGAAGATGGGTTTTACGAGCTCTCTGGAAAGTCCCTCATAAAAAGGCTTACAGCTTAACCGTAGTGAAATTCACAGTGCAGCCGTGGGTGAGCCGCAGTACAAAAATTGATTTTGTTGCTCTCGGGACTTTGAGCCGTAGACATCTGCGGCTTAGCCGTGGCCTTGCCGTATGCTTCAGAAAACCTGAAGTCAGTTCTGTAGCTCAGTTTCAATACGAATCAATACAGAACCTGAATGGTGGGGAGTTTCTATGGCTCAATTATAGTATCCTTGTAGGTGTCCAATACCCACACACCCTCCTATTCCATGTTTCCATCCTAACTCAATCCATACCACATTGTACACAGTTAAAACAATGAAAATGGGCTGAAATTTGAGAAGTTAAAGAACTAACCCAAGGAGCAATAACTTAATTACACATGCAGCACATATGAACTCTAATACTTGCCTTTTAACAGTGCTAGCCTTCTCTAACCCTTTCTTGTTGTGTGCTTAGAGAAAACCTCCAAATGAAAGTGGGTTCTCTACAAGTAGAATATACCAATGGTAAAGGTTGTGCAACAATGTATGCATGTCATGGATTTGAGTCTTCTTGACTCCAACAAGCCTAAAAATATGGAATGGAAGTAGAGCCCTCACCTAGTGGCTGTAGATTGAAGAAGGTGGTACTTCCCCCAAAGAGAAAATACTTCTATGAAGAAGAGGAGGTGGGTGAGGACTATCCTTAGCACATGTAAGACTTCCAGTCCTAGTAGCCCTTCAATTTGGAAATGAAAAGGAAGAAATTCAGAAGAAGAAGAAGAGCTCCAGCAACAGAGAAGGAAAAAGAAAGAAAGGGACGTTGAGTTTCCTTTTTAAACTTAAATTTTCTTACAGTTGCATGCAAGTCCACATTTTTCCATTAAATTTTAGTTTAGGCCCAATGGACCTCATTTGGCCAGAATGAGTTCGGATCAAATCAAGCCCAACACAAAAGATGATCTACACGAAATATTACACAAGATGAGATGGATATGGTGTCCATAAGATGCAAAACAATTTACAAAAAGGTCCTCAACTACTGAGGTAAGGTTCAAACTTCGCTCAACTACCTGTCCAAGACCCAAACCCAATCGTCTTTAAACTAGAGTAACCTTAACAAGGTTTAATTGACATAGAACGTGATTAATTAACGTAGATTAGGATTAGCGGGATTCGGAACCTTACAGTTGCACATCTCATACATCATGTAGTATTTTTTTAAGTTTGCATTGTCATCATTCATACATCATAGATTAGTTTAACAAAGTCTAGTTTCAGATTTTTGTTTTTGTTTTTAGAAAAGATTCTTGTCTATGATAATATAAGATATATTCATTCTTAACTTAGAAAGTTGCTTTGTTTAGTTGCATTATAGAATTTTTAGAAATTGTTTAGCATTGGAATGTTACTAATTTGATTTTAGATTTTCATTTAGATTTCTTTCTAAAAATTAGATATCTTTCCAATTTGAATTTGTTTTCAAAATCTTTTGTTTTAGAAAGTGCTTCATTTAGATTTTTAACTAACTTAGGGAAGTTTTTTATTCTTCACTTTTGTTTAATTTGTGTATAACTTTGTTTAATTTTTTTTAGTGAGTTTCTAATTTTAGTTTAATTTTATTGGAAGTTTTAATGTATGTTTTATTTTATAGAAACTTTAGTTTTACTTATAGGAAGTTTTAGAATTAGGGTTTCAAATTTAGGAGTTTAAATTCACAAGCCCAATAACAACTCGTGAATTAGACTCCTAGTTAACGAATTAGACTTGAAAATGTACTTTTTTCAACACTTAGGCTCGAAAACAGGCCAATGGAGGTCGAAAATGGGAAACGACCACTGCACGGCACAACAACGGAATGATCACCTTGCTCGAGGAAAAAGTAACTTGTAAAAACTGACAGCTCATGAATGGGATTCCCGGTTAGAGAATTAGACGTAAAAACCTAGGTTTTTCAACACTTAGGATAGAAAACTGGCTACTAGAGGTCGAAAATTGGAAATGGCCCCCAAAAAAATTAGAAACCAAAATGAGCACCTTGTTTGAGGCCATAGTAACTTATAGGAACTGACGGTTTGTGAATCGGACTCCCGGTTAACTAATTAGACCTAAAAACATAGGATTTTCAACACTTAGGCTCGAAAATTGGCTGCCAGAGGTCAAAAATAGTAAACGGACACCGGACGGGCCAGAAAGCGGCACGAGTACCTTACTTGAGGCCGAAGTAACTTATAAGAACTGACGGCTCATGAATCAGACTCCTGGTTAAAGAATTAGATGCAAAAATGTAGGATTCTTAACACTTAGGCTGAAAAATAGGCCGTAGAAAAAACCTAGGAAAAGATTCTATATATACATGTTTCTCTTACATTTGTAATTTAATTCATTGAAAAGATTCTAATGTTCTTCTTGTCATTATAGATTAATGGACGATTTGGGGTCGGTTGCAAACTTATAGAGGTGTTTTGTTTTCTTCGCAGTTTATTTGTATATTGGACATTTATGTGGGACTGTTTCATTGATTGTAATATTTGTTATATGAGATGAATGACTTGACAAAAAATAGCAATGGTTGTTTATTTATTTAGCAACTCCTGTATGTATGCATTTGTTATATTTGATGCAGGTGCATAAACAGGTTCATGTTTGATACTAGTGTATGAATAGGTTTATAGGAAAATTTTATTAAAAAAATTAATATTACTTTTTTTATAAGAAAAGATATTTGTCGATGAAAATAGGGCTTTACCGATGTTTCAAAACACCGGTAAATATTTATTACATTTTTTTAATTATAAATATTTTATT
The DNA here is from genome assembly GCA_037013555.1 of Sextonia rubra. Taxonomy (NCBI): domain Eukaryota; kingdom Viridiplantae; phylum Streptophyta; class Magnoliopsida; order Laurales; family Lauraceae; genus Sextonia; species Sextonia rubra. The sequence goes on from JASUAD010000001.1 coordinate 77,951,971, forward strand.
TTCATAAAAAATCGATAAATATTTATTAAAACTCTTTTTAAAAATATAATGACTTTAACACACAAATAAAACGTCAGTACATATTTACTAATTTTTTTAAATATTAAGTATCTTTTTTTAAATATAAATATTTTTACAGATGAAAAAAAAAGTTAATAAATATTTATTTAATTTTTTTTTAAATTTATAAATATTTATACTGACATAGGAAAACATAGGGAAAGGTTTATTAATTTTTTAAAAATATTATAAATGTTTTTTCCGATGTTTTTTAAAGTCGAAAAAAGTGAATTGAAAATTTTAAAAAAGTGAAAATGATGTTGCCGACATTTTTTGACATCCGTAAAATTAAAATGAGAATTTATAAAAATGAAATAATTTTACCGATGTTAGATGACGTTGGTAAAAAAAATTGAAAGTTTTAAAACAATGGTGAAATGATATTACTAATGTTACAAAATGTCAGTAAAATTAAAGTTAAAATTAAAAAAAATGAAATGATTTTACCGATGTTAGAAAATGTTGGAACAAATTGAAAATTAAAAAAAAGGTGAAATGATTTTATTGACATTATTAAACGTCGGAAAAAAAACTAAAAATTAATAAATGCATTGATTTTACCGATGTTTGGAAACACCCGTAAATTGTAAATTATCATTGGTGAAAAATATACTTTTTGCCGACGGAATTAAATTCCACTGGTAATATGTTTCCTTCACTAGTTTTTACCGATGATTGGCTGACGCAACCTTTTTCATGGGTAAATGTATTTATCGACATTTTCATCTCCTTTGGCGACGAAAATCTTTTTAGCTAAAAATGTAAATTGTTGCAGTGAACAAACAGTGCCAAGTAAAACCAAACAATTGCAATGACTTTGGTCCTATAAATAATAACAGTGGCTCAAATGGAGAGCATACTGTTATTTATAACTAAGTGTATACCATCATTTAATTGAAGGTCCATTATTCTATATTCAGTCCCGTCAAATGGAGAAGTGACCTATATTAATAATTACCCTAAGTCATTCATACAAGAGTTTGTACTATAGATTCCATAATTAACTCATCCGATGAGGAGGAAGACTCCAAGGTCAATACATAAATCAATTACATCTTCTATAAAACGATAATGGAGAGCATGGGAACTAAAAGGTTCCCTCTCCCACTTAGTTGTTTAACAATGAGGGTTCTTATATAACAGTTTAATTAAGACTAGTTTAGAATATTAAAGTGATATGTTACCAAAATGTCTAGGTTACCCTATCTTTACTACTTCACCATTCCAAACATTATTAAATAGGTCTAATATCATATTTAGCAAGTTATGATAATAATAGACATCCAAGCACAAATAAAAAGGAAAGACAACTAGCAAAAGTGTTCTAACTATCATGGTCAAGTAAGATCCTTTGTTTTCATGATTGCCATTTCTTCAAAACATGTACTTCGCAAAGGGGTTCTGGGGGTGTCCCTCTATGGGGATCAAGCTGCTTGGTCAGCTCGTGGGGGCCCAGGGGGCAACGCCCCAAGGACCATTTTTTTTAAGAAGTTCTTCCTTCGAGTCAAATTACTACCTTCAAAACTTGTGTTCCTTCTTAAAAAAATTACATTGACCTTAAGCTTCCAAACGAATGAAGTTCACATGCTATATTAATATAAAAATATCAGCATAAAAAATTACATTGAATCATAAGCCTCTTGACGATTACATTGAATCATAAGCCTCTTGACGAATAGAGCTCACATGCTATGTCAATATAATTACATGACCATGAAACATTGAAAAATATGTAAAACAATAACTATGAATTTAATTCATAGGATCCATTCACATAACATACAGACATGGTGACCAAGATAGCCACATCAATTGTTGCAAAACAAAGGTTAGGTAGTTCGCTGCAAAACAAGGGTTAGTTACAACACCATGAAACATTGAAAAATATGTAAAACAGTAACCACGAATTTGATTCGTAGGATCCATTCACATAACATATAGACATGGTGACCATGATGCTAGATCAATCGCTGCAAAACAAAGGTTAGATAGTTTGCTGCAAAATAAAGGTTAGTTACAGCAAATCAATCTCCATGTGTTTTACTGTAACCTATAATCTAACTAAATTCTGTTCAATCCATTCGCAGTATCAAGATTGGCTCTGATACTATTGTTGGGAGGCACCTGCCAGGATTCCTAGATATTACATACAGAATACAACAAAAATAACTTTAGATGATGATGACTCAAGAACCATACTTTTGAGATCTTTTTTATTTGATCTCAGTCTTACAACAACCTAAAAATCTCAAGACCTTCTACTGTATTCCTCTATATTTGAACTTACACCGGGGTGTAGGTCTCTTCTGCAAATTTTCTTTGCTAAAAAAAAAAGATTTCTTTTTCATGTATTTCCTAGAGAACAATAGCGTATATTTATAGGCTACAATAGAGACATTAAGGAATAGGATTTTTATGGAAATAAGAAACCCTAATTTAACCTAAATTAAAATCCTAGTTCCATAAATTATAATTTACTCCACTAGAGAATTATAATTGCACTCCTATCCTTATTCTCAAAATAATAGTTCGAGCTTTTTGTTATTAAATGCTTATTATTCTCCCCATGTTAAGATTTCAAATATCCATCAATTAAATAATTACTAACATCTATATTTAATCGATATCTTAAAAATTCCTTGAGACCTTACACTTGACTTTTTTGATATGTCGGATACAAAGCCATCTGCAGGGTTTGACATAATCAAAACTTATAAGCTTTATCAATGGGATCTCATCAATCCCTATTACGAAACGTGGATTTCATTAATAAACTAATATCCACCATACAAATAGTGTAGCAATCCAATTTACTGAGATTACTGACTCATAAAAGCTCTCACTCCTTTATAAATCAAAATGCCAAATACTAAATGTATGTGTCTATTATTTATATTGGGATTAAGAGTACAATCACTTATAATAACCATTTGGATGTTAATCATCTTATATAGTCAATATAAAGAAAATAAACCCAAAAACGGTTCTGTTCAATACACACAAAGCATACTAACATAACGAGTCTAAATTATACCATTTCCCATAACCAAAACAAGCCTGCTAAAACATCATGCTATAATCATACCAATGGTATGTCCAACTCTATCTAAATTGTGAACAATAATAACTTATATTCTATAAGAACTGACAAATAAGTTTTTCGTATGTAAGTTGAACTCTACATACCTACTTGTCTACTTTATAGATTAAAAGACATATATATGCATACTAAATAACAATGCAACCATTTGCCCATACAAATTCTCATTAAGATAAAAAGACAAACTTTACTAATAAATAAATCAGTCAAAGACAAATACATAAATAATACTTTTAATATAACTTTCCAACGTCTTCATCGTACTTCCATCGGGATCATTATACTATTGATTTATGTAGATGATATTATCATCATTGGGACAAAAGCAGCTATGATTCAAAGACTTTAAGCTTCTCTTCATGCTACCTTTCACATGAAAGATCTTGGCCCCTCAAAACTCCACTCCCGTTGACACACTAGTAGAGGCGAATGTAAAACTATATGAGAATGCTGGTGATCCTTTTCCTGATCCTACTCTATATTGTCTTTTGGTTAGCACTTTAATTTACTTAATGATCACTCGTCTTGATATCTCCTATGCAGTCAACCTAGTCAGCCAATACATGACCAATCCTCAACGTCTTCATTCAATGGCTACCCAACGTATAATTCAATATCTTATTTGAACATCGTCTCGTGGATTACTCTTTCCCATTAACAACCTGCTTAAGTATATGCAGATGCCGATTGGGCTAGTTATTTGGATACACGGCACTACACCACTGGATAGTATATGTATCTTGGTGATAGCTTGATCTCTTGGAAATGTAAAAAGCAATATAAGGTTTCAAAATCATCTACCAAAGCAGAGTATCATGAGATGTCTACCGTTTGCTCTAAAATTCTTTAGCTTTACGGTTTACTTTTTGACATTGGATTTCCTGCAAAATGTGCTACACACCTATATGCAGATAATATAAGTGAAATTCTCATTATTGCCAATCTTGTTTTCCAAGAATGCATTGCACACATCAAGTTTGGCTGTCATTTTATCCGTGATGAATATAAGCGTGATGTTATTAGCCTTCCTCATGTTTTTACTGATCTTCAAATTGCTAATATCCTCACCAAAGGACTTCCTCGACCTTGTCGTCAATTATTTGTTAGCAAATTGATGCTCATTGACAAAGCCCAATGCCCACAAATACATGTCGACAAAGCCCATTGCCCACTGCTGGAATTAATTTAGATCTTAACTTTATCTTTAGATATGATTTAGACAAAATACATGTGTATAGTTTCCTAGTATTATATTCTTTTATTATATTTAGATTATTATATTTAGATAGCGAGTAATTGTAATTAGGGAGACATAATGATGTATAGACTCGAGTAAGGCCTTTTGATTCTATTTAATGGAAGGTAGATCCCTAGAGGGACACAGTTTTCTAGAGAAATCCATCAATCTTGTCTGATTGATAGCAGAATGGGGGTGAAGCGATCTATAATCCTAGTTCAAGCTTCAGGTAATTGTAAATAAAAAATTTTAGTTTTTTTTTCTCTATAGGGTCATGATACTCAAGTTATATAGCAAGATTGGAAATGAAAATTATTTCAGCATACAACGGTGCAGTAAAAACACCTTATGATCTCATGTTGGTTTATTGTAAGTTCCAAGTAGCATCACTTGCCTGTAGGGGGACAAGATAACTCCTACGGCAACAAGAATCTAGTATGCTGAAACTCCATCATCTTATGGACTTGTTGCTTCATTTTCCATGAGAAATCAAACATATGACCAACCTAGAGGGAACATAACTTGATAATCCACGGTCCTGTTGCCGTGTTGCATTCTTGCAGACAATGAACTAAAAATGTTTAATATTCTTCAACTTGACTAGAAAATTGATCAACAATAAAATCGTGTGTGATAACTAAGATGACAGCTTAGATGTAGTTCATTGCTACACTTCCTCTTATTCCACTACACATCCAAATTATACAATCGAATTCTCCAATAGGTACAAGATTAAAGTTTAATCATACATTAAACATCTTGTTTATGTAGTTTCCAATATGTAGTTACTCTAAATGCTGGAGATGTTCTAGGATAAAGGTCCAATCCCAAAATGGGAGGCGATCATTCGTAAAACGCTCACTACAAATATAGTGACATTTAGCGACACTTTTATAGCGGCAATTCTAATTTTCTGCTGCTAAATCGTGCTATCAGTAGCAAACACTATTTTATGCCACTACATACATGATTTTTGCTCACCAACATTGTGTATATAGTGGCAGAAAAAATTAGTTGCTGCTAAGGTTCAACTTTAATTCTTGTCCCCTATTAAAAAAATGCAAAAAATTAGTGTATATATAGCAGCGGACATTATTTTCTACTGTACTGCCATTAACATTGTGAAATGCGATTGATATAACAGCTATTGTGTTTGTCTACTGCTATAGGTAATATAAAAAAAACCCCAAAGGATGCTCTTTGGTGTTCTTTAAAGCTTATACAATAGCACTTGTGTCTGTCTACCACTATAAATATTTACCTTTACACATGGATCCTACCTATTATTATTCAAACCACTCACACATTTCAGATTTAAAAGTCTAGGCATTAATTAGGGGATGTAAAGGCCTAAGCCTTAGCACGACCCCCGACCCAACCCAAATAGGTACTACATATATATCGTATAGCACCTATTTTGTCAAATGAAATGATGAAAAGCCTTAATATGTGATATAAAACTCGCCTGTGGCCCAGTTCGACTGACTGAATGGGTCAGCCCAAGACTAACATAATTGAGATAGCTCGGCCCACAAGAGTAACTTTCGAGAAACATGAGTGAGAAAACCAAAGAATCCGGACTCGTAAGCTTTTGTTGCACATCAAAAAACACCACGAGCGAGAAAAAGAGAGGTTTTTCTCCCTCACACTGTCTTTGCGCAAAGACTACAGAAGAGAGAAGAAGACAGAGAGACAGAGATGGTTCTCTCTTCCGTCATTTCATCTGCGAAGCGTCCGCTCGATCCCTCCACCATCCAATCTGAATCCAACGGCCTTAGCCCCAGCTCCGCTACCATCGAAAAGTGCCGGACCTCTAGTAAGCCCTATGCCGAGACGCTCTTCCACATCCTTTGCCCCTCTGACAAGATCGACGGCGTCATCAGAAAGGGTGGTGCCACCATCTGCCAGCTCCGGGAGGAGACTGGCGCCAAGATCCTGATTGACGATCCCATCCCCGGCTCCGGCGAGCGCGCCATCCTCGTCATCGAGTCATTCGATCCCATCTCGAACGCGGATCCGGCGGCGGCGGTGGCATCACAAGTGCAACAGGCTCTGGTTAGGGTTTTTGAGAGGATGATGAAGGTGGAGGAGGAGAAGCAGAAGGAGAAGGAGAGGGAGGGTGAGGGACACGTGGTGTGCCGACTGCTAGTAACAAGCAACCAGGTGGGGTGCATTTTGGGGAAGGGGGGGAAGACTGTGAAGAAGATGAGGTCGAAGAATGGGGCCCTGAATCTCTCTCATTTTTCAAAACCCTAATCCTTTCCCTCTTCCCAAAACGCTCTCATCAGATATCTTTCTTCCCAAATCCCTCTCGTCCTTCTTTTCAGATCTCTCTCTTTCTCTTTTCAAATTGCAGAGATAAAGCGTAGATCCCTGTTTTGAGATCTTGTTTTCTCTCTTGTTTTGAAATGGATTGGTTGCAACAGAAGAGATATTCAAAACATGGGAAGATGGAGGCAGCTCGTGGAGAAGGTCTGTCAAAATTGGTTTTTCTTTTTTTTTTTTTTTCTCTAGGGCTTCTGTTCTTGCAATTTAGTTTGTTGGTTTGGAGGGTTCATGTTAAGATCTGTTATTGCAATTTGCGATTTGCTTTGCTTTAGTACCCTATTCAAATTTAGTTATTTTCCTGGTTGGTGTTGAGATCTGGAAATGGATTTTATTGATTGATGTGTGTGCTCTTGTTTGAATCTTGGATCTGTGTCTAGGGTTTGAAAACGCGGATCATGGATTTGTTCAAAATCCCTAGAGATGGATTCTCTCTACGATCTCTTCTCCTTCTTCTCTTTCTTCTCGGTGCGACCTTCGCATAGGTGATCTCTCCCATTTCCGTTTCCGCTCGGGTAATTCTTGTTTCTTGATTGGATTCTGACGGATTTGAGCCTTCATACATGGAAAAGGATTTGCTTTTGATCTTGTCTTATTGTAAATTCTTGCTTTTGTTGATGTTTGATTTAGGATTTAGGGCTGGAGATGGGTGCTGATTATTCATCAAATGAATCTACCAGAGTTCTGAATCGTCATAGTAAAGTGAGCGAAGGTTTGGATTTCTGTGTTTGGTTTTTGCTTTACCTGTTTGAAATTGAATTTGGGGATGTTTAGGTGTTCAAGCGATTGGGTTTGGTTTTTTTATCCCCCTTAAGTTTCTTGGATTGATGGATCTATATATGTGATCGAAACCAAAACCCCCTTTTCTTTGCTTTGAAATTGAAATTGTTTCCTACCCAGAACAGCATATTCATCTGACTTGAATGGTTGGTGATTTTGGGGAGATCGTTTTATCTCTACATGGAATACATGATCGCTGATTCTTTGGACTTGTGATCTATTTCTTTCTCTTTGTAGTTGATTTGTAGCTCTATAGTAAAATATTTTTGAGTTTCGGTAGTTTGCTTGAAGCATGTGCTTCTAGATGGTGGATCTATCAACTTTGTTGGGTCAATTTAGGATAAATGATAGACCACCCTGAAGTGCTCTAGATATAGATTTTGTTGAGAAAAGAATAGAAATGGGTTTCCATGTGCAAGGTGGAGCAGATTGTTAACTGTTGAACCAATGCATCTTATCTGTTGCATTTTGATTTTTGAGGGTGAACTTGAGAGTGGAGTGTTGTAATTTATTTGTTGGATTCTTTAAGCAGATTGTTCTACCCAATGTTCAAGATGAGGCTGCAACTGGAAGTGATGATAAAGAATCAGGAATTATGAAGAGTGCTGTTGTTGAACTGTCTGAAGGAGATGGTCTTAGGATATTTGATGCTTTATTTGTTAGTTTGTCTATGATTATTGTTAGTGAGGTATGTGCACCTGAATTTGAGCATGAATGATTTCCTTTTTTTGTTAAGTATCTCGATCTAATGTAAATGTTGTTGAATGATGCTAATGCCAGATTGGAGATGAGACATTTATCATAGCAGCGCTTATGGTAATGCGCCATCCGAAATCCATTGTTTTGTCGGGTGCATTAACTACTCTTGTTGTGATGACAGTATGTATGCAGATCTTAAACAGCAATCATTTCTAGCTCGTGGTTAATTGAAGATTATATTCCACCTTGCATGCTATTTTTTACTGAGGAGTTATAGGCTTCTGATGCACTTAACATTTGATGCCCCAATGTTGTGATGCATTTGTTCCATGCGAGTTGGATCTTATGTTTTCGTGATCCAATTCCAGACAGTTGATCCATCCGGACTCAGGCCTTACAATGGACTGAAACCTCCATAAATCTTCTTGATAGGAAATTTCTAGCTAACCAATATTTGACCTTTTATTTTTATATATTGAATTTAGTTTGTGACTGTCTTCTTGTAGCCTAATAATGGCGCACTAACATCTTGTAATCTTAACTATTTTGCTGTTTCCAACTTTATATATATATGTATTGGTGTACAAAAATTATGTGGAGTCTGTGCGATCAATGTTTTGAATTAGCAGTGGGATCACTAACATTCTCGTCTATTAGAATCTTATTACTCCTGTTGTTTACTGTTTACTTATCGGCTTTGGTTCACTGTTGCGGAGCTCAAATTTATTTATCTATTTATTTTTGTTGCACATTAGCTACTGTCCACTGGACTTAGTAGGATTGTGCCTAACTTGATCTCAAGGAAGCCCAGCGAAACCCAAGGTAATGAACCATTGAATTTAAATGACTCACTTCTTTTTTTATTTGTGTAGAATGACTGGTTTTATGGCCTTGAATGTGTGATTATTAGCTTGTTGGATGACCTGCTTTGATTTTGTTCCAACCATCTGTGGCAGTACTGCCTACATGTTTTCCTTTTACCACTTGAAAATCTAAAATGTTGATCACAAGTGAAAAACATCACAAGTGAATTACTTCTTTTCATATCTGATCGATTCTTAATATACAGAATTACTTGTGTTGTTTGGACATTGCAGTTATCCTTCTCGGTAAGAACCATTGCTGACTTGATATGAAGTGCCTGCTATTTTCTGATCCACATCCCTGTATTTCACATGTAAAATTCCTTACGTGTCATAGTAGTGTTAAGGAAGATTGGAAAAGTTTCATGCTATTAAGGCTTCAATTTTCACTTGCCACTTCTGATCCCAAAGTAAATTGTCATGAAGCAACACCATTGCTAATTAAGGTCTTTAATTGCTAATGCAAATCACTAAGTTTCTACTTAGGTTTTATGCTCAAAAAGCTGATTTATCTCTACTCTTCTCTAACAATGATAATCCAGATGAACTACAATCTTGCATAAACGAATCACATGTGAACTAGTTATGATATTCCTTTCCATTTTACTCAACAGATGGATCAGATAACAAAACCCAAATTTAATCCATGATCTAGTCAAATCTTGGGATAGAATTTCCCCTATAAAATAACTTCATTGTATTATATATGGGTGAAACAGCAGCGGACTAAGAGCACTAGTCTGCATTGTTTTTAACTGACCTCATTTGGAACTATCATCTGCTTAAGGCTATCTGAAAAGCCTTATTTAATGTGATTTTATGGTGAATAAGTTATGCTAGAAGCTATATAGTGAAACTCTTTGGAAAAGCATACCTCTATCATCTGATTTATTTAGTTTTTTACTATTTAGTATCCTTATTAGAATGCAGTTACTGTGAACTCTGAGGATGTTATTGATGAAATAGTGTTTGATTGTGAATTGCAAAGAGAGATCAATGAAAGAATTAGCTAGCAATCGGAGAACTCACAGAGCAGCACGGCACGAGATGCTATCTTCACCCAAGTGATGGGAGAAGATAGACGTGGCTGGGTTTGCACATTTGGATTAGGTGTCACCCCCTCCGATATCTATGGTCTACGGGCATCACTTGCTGAAGCATGAAAGATAGCAGAGAATGAGAGAGCTCAAAGGATAGCAAGTCAACAAATGGTGGTTGCCTTGAAAGAGGAAATGGTCGAGGTGCAAACCCAATTGAACCAAGTGATGGCATGGTTCCAGAACTTCACTAGGAGTGCCCATTGTCAATTTGTGGAAGTATGGCGATGGCGATCTTTACAATTGCCTTCGAGTGCACACATTTTTATAAATGGGCAGGCATTTGTCCTTTTAAGTCCTTGGGATAGAACATGTCTCTTGTTATTTGGCTTTAACTTTTGTGATGGGTGGTCTCTACAATGGCAGACTTATGGTTTGACTCTGTGATTAGTGGTCTTTACATTCCTTTTCCATTCACTCTCACATCTTTAGGAGGAAAATAAATAGCTTTTAACTGTATATGGATGTTTCAAAAAAAATCCAAAACCCTTTTTGCCATTTTTAGGGGCAAAAATTATTATTATTATTTTTTATAAAAACCATTTTAGAGGCAAAAAAAAAACTGCCACTAAAACTGCTCAAAAAGAGCACTCTCCATATTAAAAAAAAACATTTTTAGTGTCACATTTTAATACTAACAGCGGCAGTTGTTTAATTGCTGCTATTTCCTTATTTTTAGCGGCAGACATTTCTCTACCACAAAAAGGTGGGGAGAAATAGTGACAGAGGGTTTTAGTGACAAAATAGGGGCAAACAAATGTTTGCTGCAATAACGTTTTAGTGGCAAATTTTATCTTTTAGCAGCAGAAAAAAACTGCCACTATATGTGTCTTTTTTTGTAGTGGCTTAATAAGTATTTGCAACTAGAACCAAAACACAAAAGCTATAGCGCCCCACCCTCTCCAGTATTGAGGACGTCTTCCACTACTAATGTACTTGCATATGAGATAGGTCGTTTAGTGGTAGAATTATAGAGAAATGAACCTGCAGTGTTTGCCGATGGTGGTGGTTCTTTCAGAAAAAGTTGGCTTGGATGACAAATGGTCTCATTGCCATGCTAGAAATTGCAGATGGATAAATCAATGGGAGGCCGATGACCATTTCAGGAGGGTCAAAGGAGGAAGAAGAGGTCTGATGAGGGCTGTAGAAGATTGTCTAATGAAAAAAAACTTGCGTTTATTAGAAATATTATCATCCATAAGTGAGCTTATGCAAATTTAATTGTTAAGATGAATAGTCAGAATATGTGGGGTTTGTAGAAAAAAAAAACCCTAACCGTTCCACTAGAGAACAAAGCGCAGGTTGATCTTCTTCCTTAGCTACAGTGCCTTGTCATTGTGATCAGGGGCGGACCCATGTAGAACCCATCTGGGGGCCCAAGATAGGTTAAGAAAAACCCTTTACAATCGAAATGGACCAAGGGCATAAGCCCCATATAACTCAAAATTGCCACCTCATGTCTCAAAAGTCAAAACCCAATTTCAAAAATTCTCCATCCATCTTTCAATCTTCATTTTTTAGTTCTTTCAGTTAAGGCAAGAAAAAACTCCCCTTTCTCCGGTGGACGAAATCTCCTCTCACTGATAAGTGGTTTTGTCTTTGGTCAACTTTAGGTAACTCTCTCTCCCTCTCTTTCTTTCTCTCTCTCCCTTACAGCCTCACTCACTCACTAGATGTCTCTGCGTGACTATTTGGAGATTTTAAGTAATGTTAGGGTTGTGCTGCTTTAGAGCTTCTTATTTCCAGTTCTTAGGGTTTTGTGAATCTTGTGTTCTTATTATTTAGAGGAACTTTCAAGTTGGGCTTAACTCCGCAATTTTTGCTGCCGGTTCTAAGCCCGGGTAAAGGAGGAGGGTTGCATTAGGTAGGTGACAGCTAGTGTAAAACTTTGTCATAACCTAAACATAAATTCTGAGAAAATGATATTTCACGATAAGGCTAGGGCGTTCCCCACTTTAAACAACGCATTGCAGCGTCGCCCGACTGTAGTGAAAAGTGTGCAAGTGCTACCGCATGACTTTGGGCTAATGCAATTAAAGAAGTTAGTCCATAAGAAGAAAAGGAGGAATAAGAAAATTAGACTTGCTACTTGGAATATAGAAACCTTGACAGGCAAAAGCATGGAGTTGGTTGAGGTAATGAAAAGAAGAAGAATTAGTGTGGCTTGTATACAGGAAATAAGGTGAAAAGAGAATAAAGCTAAGGAGCTCACGAATGGGTATAACCTTTTCTATGCAGGAAAGAGTAATACAAGAAATGGAATAGGTATAGTTATAGATAAGGATTTGAAAGAGAAAATTGTGGGGCTAAAGAGGTTTGGTGATAGAATTATAGCAATTAAACTAGTGCTAGAGGAAGACATAATTCATATCATCAGTGCAAATGCTCCCCAAGTAGGACTAGAGGAAAGTATGAAAAGATAATTTTGGGGGGAGATGGATGATTTAATGCAAGAAATCCCAAATAAAGATAACATTTTCCTTGGAGGAGATTTAAACGGCATATAGGAAGCGATAATAGAAAATATGAGAGAGTGCATGGAGGGCATGGATTTGAAGAAAAGAATGAATTCAGAAACACTATATTGGACTTTGCAGTGGCATTTGTTGTTGCAGTCGCAATTACTTACTTTAAAAAGATATATGAGCATTTAATTATATATAAAAGTGGGAGTAATAGGAGTCAGATGGACCTTTTCTAATTAGAAAACAAGAATGATTGGCTTATAAAGATTGCAAGGTTATCCCAGGAGAGAATTTAACTACGCAACATAGACTCAGAATTTTAGATATTTACATTAGAAGTAGAAAGGGGGCGGTAGTAAACAAAATGGACCCTAAAACAAGGTGGAGAGATTTGAAGGGGGAAAGAGCAAATATAAGGACAAAATGATTGAGAAGGGAGAATGGAATATTGAAGGAGAAACTACAGTAATGTGATCAAATGGCTAATTGCATTAGGAATGTTGTAAAGGAGGTACTTGGAGAATCAAGAGCAAAGAGACATATTAATAAAGAAACATGGTGGTGGAGTGTAGAGGTTTAGGAAGTTATTCGACAAAAAAGACATTGCTACAAAGTTTGGCAGGGGACTAAGAGTATGGAAAATTTTGAGCTGTATAAGAAGGCAAAGAAAGAAGTTAAGAAAGTAGTAAGTAGTACAAAGTTCAAAGCATACGATGACCTCTATAATAGGTTGGGAACAAGAGAAGGAGAAAATGATATTTTTAAGCTCGCAAAAATAAGAGAAAAGAAAAGTAGGGACTTAAATCATATCAAATGTATCAAGGACAATGAGGAAAATATTTTGGTGAATGACAACGATATTAAAGAAAGGTAAAAAGAAGGAAAATTTTAGCAAACTATTAAATAAAGAACATTTGAGCGATACAAGATTTAAGGATAATACTTCATCACTAGAGCATACTTTTCTCCGTAAAAATTAGAGGGGTGGAAGTGAAGGAAGCATTGAAGCGAATGAAGATAAGAAAGGCAACCCAGATGGTATTCCGAAAAAGGTATGGAAACGCGTAGGAGAGGTTGGGGTAAGTTGGTTATGTAAACTATTCAATAAGATACTTGTAACAAAGAAAATGTTGGATAAATGGAGAAGAAGCATTGTAGTACTTATATATAAAAATAAAGGAGATATACAAAATTGTATTAACTATCAAGGGATTAAACTTATTAGTCATACTATGAAGTTATGGGAGAGAATAATGGAGCAAAGACTGAGAAAGAAGACCAAGATCTCTGAAAATTATTTTGGTTTTATGCCAGGGAGATCAACTATGGAAGCTATCTTTTTACTTAGGCAATTAATGAAAAAATACCGAGCAAAAAGGAAAAATCTACATATGATCTTTATTGATTTGGAAAAAGCCTATGATAGGGTACTGAGGAATTTAATTTGGTGGATTTTAAAGAACAGGAATGTCCTCAAAGGTTACATTGAAATTTTTAAAGATATGTACGAAGGAGTAGTAACAAATGTGAAAACCACATGTGGAGAAACAGTGGATTCCCCATGACTATAGTTTACATCAAGGATCAACCTTAAGCCCTTATTTCTTTACATTAATTATGGATGAGCTAACTGTGCATATTCAAGAAAAAGTACCATGGTATATGTTGTTTGTAGATGATATAATATTGGTGGATGAATCAAGAGATTGTGTAAATGCAAAGCTTAAGAGATAGCGGGAAGCATTAGAATCTAGAGGCTTTAAAATATATCGTACAAAGACAAAAGATATGGATTACAACTTCAGTGGACGTATAAAAACTATTGAAACCACTGTCAAAATTGAAACCCATGAGATACCAAGTAGAGATTCTTTTCAATACCTAGGCTCGATGATTAGTAAAGATGGGGAGATTGACAAAGATGTGGAGCATAGAATAAAAGCTGGATGGCTGAAGTGGAGACTAGCTTCAAGAGTGCTTTGTGACAGACGAATACCAATGAAATTGAATGGCAAATTTTACAGGACAGTGGTTAAACCAGCTATGACATATGAAGTAGAATGTTGGCTAATTAAGAAGACGCATATTCATAAGATGGATGTAGAGGAAATGAGAATGCTTAGGTGCATGTGTGGTAAAACTAGGAAAGATAAACTTAGAAATGAGCTCTTTCGAGAGCATTTAAGCGGAATACTAATAGGGGATAAGATTAGAGAAACCCGTTTAAGATGGTTTGGGCATGTTGAGCGTAAGCCAGTAATGGCACCAGTGAGAAAAAGTTTTGATGTACAAGTGGATGGCCCATCAAGAGGTAGGAGCAGGCCGAGGAAAACATGGATACAAGTCATTAATTCATATTTGAAGAAGTTTAACTTATCGAAAGATTTGACTCAAAATAGAGCGGACTAGAAAAACATAATTCATGTAGCGGACCCCAATATGGTTGGGATAAGGCTTTGATGATGATGATGATGACTTTCAAGTTCGACTTATGGTTGTGATATTTTAGGGCATTTTTACTAATGGTTCTCATATTATTGTTCAGGTTTTGTGGATCTTATGGTCTGATTATCTAAAGGTTTCAGGTTGGGGTTAGAATTGTGACGGTTTGGGGCTTTTTACTTTAGATTATTAGATTGCCGATTGATAAGTCCTTAACAATGCATATTTTCATATACATTTTGGACCATTTTAAGGGCTTATTGAATTAAAAGAGCCTCATTTATTATGAAATTACAGTTTTGTGCATTTATATATCATTATAGTGTATTCATGCATAAATTGCTAAAATATTATCATTTTTTTTCTTTTATTCATGAAACATGCCATATTTAGAATTTTATTTTTGGAAAGTTTTGGCAAAATTTGTTTTCTTATGAAATGACGTAATTTTTCATCATCATCTATTAATTTAGTAAAAAATCATACAAAATGATGTCTTTCATAAAGAATGAGCCCACACTGGTAAGATCATGGATTTTGATTAGAATTATTATTAAAAGTGATTATTTATTTTTTTGCAGGAACTTGGTGAAGTAGGTCCCACACATGCAGCTGTGTGCACTATCACGTGTTGGACATCTAAAAATGTGGGGTCCACTTTCTTTACGTAAAATCCCAAAAGATAATTCAAGAAAATCAAAGAAAATCCATTAAGAGCCAAATTAAGAAAGAAGATTTTTGTAAACTAGAAAGTAACTTGGTAAAAAGACAAAAGTTAAAAGGACTGCATACAGATGGTGGAAATCCACATCAGCTGAAAGTTGACTTGGTGTTGTGACTAAGAAATTTGTGATCTTTATCTCCAAATATTTCTCAAAATTCTCAAGAAAGAAAGAGGATTTTTCAAACAAAGACATTGTGTGTGGCAAGGGATTTTTCAAAGATTGGCAAGCTATTCTCTCTTAATTTTTGCAAACTTGGAGGCCAAGTAGAGATGTCTTTACAAAAATAGATATTTACTAGCAAGAAAGAAGGGAGTAAATAAGGCAACTTAGAGCTCATGAACACTGATTCTGGTGGTTCTGTGCATCTTGTTGTCTGACTATTTTAAATATTCATTATATTCATTTTTTGGTAACAAATGTTAAAGTTTTTTTTTAATTTTGTAACATATCTATTTATAATAGTACCCTTTGGCATGTCTCTAATCTAACTAAACTTCAAGCCATCTACATGGAATAAGATCAAATCATGTATTAGCATAACAGAAGAAAAGTATAATAAAATCTTGCTCAACACATCAAATTCAAAATACACAAGAACAAATTAGCTCATTTTAGTTTTTGTAACATAACTATTACAATGTGTCAATCATCTAAAATACAACCTAAATTACTATAAAAATAAACAACATTTAAAAGAAGATGATCAAACATCGAAAAGAACATATACTAAATAAAAAAGTAACTAATGATGTAGGCTTATGATGGTTAGTAGATCATGCCTATCCCTCCAATCAAGAGACTGAATATCAAATTTGACCACCTCTAGAGTTGAGATGACTTTTGATGGGAGACATGTATGCCAGTTATATATTTTTGCATTTATTTAAATGCGATACATTTTCTTTTTTACTATTCATCATCATCATCAAAGTTTTATCCCAACCATGTTGGGGTCGGCTATATGAATTTTGTTTCTCCATTTCGTTCTATTTTGAGCCAAATCCTCTCTGAATTAATGACTTCCATTAATGTTTTCTTCGGCCTACTCCTACCTCTTGATGGGCATCCACCTGTATAGCCAAACTTTTTCTCACTGGTGCCATTACTGGCCTACACTCAACATGTCTAAACCATCTTAAACAGGTTTCTCTAATCTTATCCCCTATTGGTGCTACCCCTAAATAATTTCGAAAGCGCTCATTTCTAATTTTATCTTTCCTAGTTTTAGCACACATCCACCTAAGCATTCTCATTTCTGCTACATCCATCTTATGAATATACGTCTTCTTAATTGGTCAACATTCTGCTCCATATATCACAGCTGGTCTAACCACTGTCCTGTAAAATTTGCTTTTCAATTTCGTTGGCATTCATCTGTCACAAAGCACTCCAGAAGCTAGTCTCCACTTAAGCCATCCAACTTTTATCTTGAAGTAGAGTCTAGCTTCTGGAGTGCTTTAGCCATTTTCTCTTTTACTATTATTATGTAAAAAAATTCTAGTAAAATTTTAGCCACACCTAAACAAAAATCCTGGGTCTGCGATTGATTGTAGTCCTTTTCATTGAGGAGGAAGAGGATGAGAAGAAGAAAAACAGAGTAAGTCATTTCACCTTATATTCAATGTCATGTAGAAAGACCCTCGAGCTTACCCAGAAAAGGGAACATATATGTTCATATGTATAGTGGAGTAATACTAGGCACCTTTGTTTTTTGCTAAAGAAAGGAAATAAATAGGCAGTATCTAAGGCTGAAAATGTGATGATACCTAATATAGCCATATATTTTTCTAAATAGAAGGGAATATAAAAGATAAGTTACCATTCTACCATATCCAGAATTTCTTATTTTTCAAATAAATTTTAAAAAAAGCAGGAAAAGGATTTCATTTTTCTTTTAGCATCAAGAGTGGGAGGATAACTGTTTTGAAGAATTTTACCATAGTAATTTCTAAAACTGATATCTTTCGCATAACACAACATGGAAACTTCAAGAAGGGTTAAAAATGTTGAACAGGGCTCTGTTAGAAATAAAGCTACAAAAATTGGGGCAAAAGCAGAACAATTATATCAACCTGTGAAATTGAGAGGTCTTGGCAGTCAGCAGAAATTGGAAAGTGTTTGTGGTAGCAACAATGGGCCGAGGCACATCAGGTGACACCATCTGTAGGATGAGTTTTGCCACTTGGGTAATAACCTAGATGCGAAGGTTTTCAGTAGAACCGCCTCCAAGATACAACGACCTTCTCTATAGTTGTTTGGTGGCACGCCAAGACTATGAAGGGTTGACTCCAATAGATTGAATGCCTTGGATAGCACAGAAGAGAAGATAGAGAAGAAAAAAAGAAAGCGGGGAAGAAGTTGTTTTTTTACTGAACCTAAATGCCCCAAATTTATAACTCAAAATATTGTCACTGGGGCCATAATAGATGCAATAAAGTACAACATTAAAACACCATTAAGACCAATTCTATACCAGTATAGGGGTCCCCCAAGGAAGGCCGACTGGGATTTGCATTACCCCTGCACGCGATGATCATGTAGGATGCAACTCGCAGACATGCGCCAAGTTAAACAGTTTCCGGATCTAGCCCCTAGGGCTAGGCCAGACTCATGCGTGTGCATAGGGCATGTGGCAAAAGGGTTCAAAAGAACTTAAAGTATTAAGTACAAGGAAGTACTTATATAGTGCTCAAATATTTTACACTTTTCCAATGTGAGACTCTTTAAATACACAAGGTTCTATCTTGGTTTTGGCAAAGAAGAAAAACAAATAGGAAGAAGACGAATGTTTTGAAACCACACATAACACTAACAGGCTCTTCAAAAAGAAAAGTAAAAAACTAGAGAAAAAAATTTGAAGAAATAGGTACAAATCTCTTGATTTGTTAAAACCGTTTTTCTATAACCAGCATTTATAAAAAAAATTATAAAAATGTCTCCAAAATTTTAAGAATTGTAAATTTCCATATAGCTTACAAGTAAAATCCACTAAAACAAAAAAGAAAGAGAGTTCATAGCAAGTTTGATTAGAAATAATAACACTCTATTCTAGCATCAAGCCCTTTTTTATACACTTAACAAAGCCCAGGTACAATCCTAGTCCATGGCAAACCTAATGTACCACCCAGTTACTACAACATATTTACCCAACATCTTTTATACAATGCATTTTTCTTTATTTAGTTCACAAAAGGACCCACCCATTTCATTACATGAGCACCTATTTAAGTATAATTACTGGTAATTGTGAGTAAAAAACCATTATGAGTAATCCAGCAAGTACATGTTCTTCAATTTCTCAAAAAATACACCAACATATCTCCATGTATTCCAACCACAAAGCTCAACTTCATCAAAAAAAGCATGAATTCCTTATAAGCCTATGGAAAAACACAATTCTATAGAATTTCTGTACCTTTTCTTGAAGAAAGCACTATGTTTATGCCTGTAATGTGAGTTTATGGATATATTCTACAAATTTGACAGAGATTTAAGGTAAGAACTGGTGCAAAGATCATTCTGGCCCATTGTTACAGCAAAACTTCCAAATCACAGTGGAAGCCTACGAAAATGCATGCCATGGATTTATATTTTCAACTCTTTCCAAGACTGTAAATCTTTATGCACCTTGCAAGTAAAATTCACTAAAAATGGAAAAGAAAGAGAGTTCATAGTGGGTTTGAATAGAGTGAAAAACACTATGTTATGGCATTAGACTTCAAAAACTTGTCTTTTTTTTATTGGTAACAAAAAAATTTATTAATAAAAAAGGGATACAAAACAAGTTGTAGGAGAGCATCTTCCAGTATAAGAGAAATATATTGAAAAATAACCACACCGTAAATAATAGGAGCACTTAGATTGCATAATCTATGAACCCCTTGCTTCTCTAGGCCATCTACCATGTTGTAGGCGGACCTACTAACATGCTTACAAGACACCCGAACCAATGATGCTAGATGACGAACCATCCATCAAAAACTCATCTTTCAAACATACAAAAGAAGGACACTCCACATTGATACAAGTTTATTTCATATTTTCCACAAGAGAGGCATTTTCCACCGTTCCTAAAAAAAAACCCATCTCTAGTCACGAAGATTTGATTTGTTTAGACCTTCTTAGACCAGCTGTAAAAGAACAAACCAAATCCCCATCTTTCCAACCCAATATTGATGGCAATACCAACATGAGATTTTGATGCCTGTTTTAGATAAAGAAGGGATCTTTCATGATTATGAAAAGAACTTTAGTTCTAAAAACTTCATAATCTCAAACATCAACCTAGTACAAAAACATGAAACATAAGCCCATAAATTAAAATACACTACAAGATTTTTCACCTTTTCCTACGCCAAATAATCACTGGTAAATGTCTACAAAACGCCGGCAAAAATCTTTTCCTACGATTTCTTGCGCACCGGCAAGTCGCTGGGAAAAGTTCGCCAGGAAAACTAATTTCCAGCACTAAAATGGTTGCGCCGGTAAAACTTATATATTGCCGACGAGAATAGACAACCGTTGCCGGCATATTTTAACGCCAGTAAAAAAATTAGATTTTCAAAAAAAATTCTTTTATAAAAAATTTTTGCCGGCGTTTTATGATGCCAGTAAAACATTTAGTAGATTATTCTTCAAATTTTTTGCCGGCATTATCTTGCACCGGTAAAACATTTAAAAGATCATTTTTCAAAATTTTTAATGTAATTTAAATATTTTTGGCAGCACAAAAATCGCCGGCAATGAATATTATTTTATTTTTTTATTTATTTAACTTTTAGTTTCCTTTCCCTGTATATATATTAGTTCATTACAACTTCCAACCTTTGTCATATGATTAAATTATAACAGCTGATTACATTATCCAAAACCAAATTTATTACACAACCAACTTTCATTTCTATTCCAAAGCCATCAAAAGATAAAACATGAAAATTCATTCAACTACATATTAATATTCAAACATCTTTTCAACATTCAAAGCACTTTACCATCACAAAATTAAAACCCATGTTAACATTCTACTCTATACCAACATTCAAATATCAATGGAAGTTTACATATCCATGTGATCATTTTATTGTTGCATCATTCCAACATCAATTTGCACCACTGTGTAAAAGAACTTCCTGCATCCCATTTCAATATATAGCGATCTATTACTCTGAATACTTGGCCTTCATGTTGGCTGCATAAACTCTTTAAGCACAAAATTTTCTTCACTTATCATTCAATCTACATAAAAGAGAAAAAAAAAGCGATGCTATGATTTCTTTGATAATATATATGAAGGGTAAACAGAAACTAATAAATTAACAAAAATAGAAATAGTTAGGAATACACCAATACATATGCATAAACTGGTCATACACATTTAATATGAAAGAAAATTGGAATTATTCCAATTCATAAGGATAGTCTCACCCTTTACTACTCACCTCTTTAGTACATCTTTGATAACAAATAAATAACTCATTTTGCTAAGAATTCCAATGAATTTGATATAAAGTACGCAAATACGATATTCATACCATCGTCGCGAATTTCAATTCACAGCAAAGTTTTATCAAGACTACATCTTTAGAACTAGGATCAGTTTCCTACACATATTAGGGTTAGAATTCACAGCAGGGCCTAATCTTGTTCAATGATTCAATCCCTACTACACATCAGATGCTGTTCAAATACTTAGCCCAATGATATTTGACTTAGCCCGAGGGTAGCTAGTTCGCTTAGGACCGAGTTTGTTTTTATCATATAGCATTAGGACAAAATGAAAGTATATCTCACCACCCATATCAACCTTTTATGAAACAAAGAAAAATTCAGTCACCATAAAAACAATGAGGGGGTGGGGGATGAAGGAAATCATCTTCCATGCCATTTGCACTTTAAAACTTCAATTTCAAGACCGACATATATGTATTGCCTCTTGGTGGATGCATGCATCAACATGCAAATAAATACTATTTTGAAAAGAGAAGTCATATACAAACCTAGAGAAGTCGCATCCTGAGCTCTACCAGAGGTGCCCTCCTCACTAATAGTGATACCCACGATACTCGGATAGATGCCTACACACTCTGCTAACTGAAGGACTAAGCTCTGAAGAGAACTGATACTCTTGGCCTGCTCCGCTACCTGCTCTTGCAGAACAAACACCTCAGAATCAGGGCCTGTTCGAGCCTGGGTCGAAGCTGAAGTGGACTTCGTGCAAATGCCAAAACCCTTTAAGTATCCTGATCTCTTCACAATCACCTTAACAGATATCTATTCCTCGGACGTTGGAGAGGTGATTGAGGGTTGCGACTGTTCTGTTATTAGTCGTACTAGTTCCTCCTGCAATTTTTTCACATGTAAAAGTCAGATAAAGTGAGTTTAACAAATGTATAAAATTATATTTGTATTGATTTATTAAAAATGACTTAGGCATATGTACATATGTTTTTTGAGCCTCCTCGTTTATCCACTTATTCTTCCCGTGCAGATAAAGTGTGTCGTGGAAAAAATCAAGAAAAGGCTATGGTTGTCCAGCATTCTGCGCTCTCTATTATGACATTAGATTAAATTTCGTTAATAAGAAAAAATTAAATTTTCATAACTTAGTCAAATAGAAAAAATTCTTAAACCTGCACTTATGATCATTGAACCACTTGCTAGGAACAATCTAGAGCCACTTGTATGATTCCACGGCATCTTTGATCGACTATATCTCGCTTTCCTTGACTTCTCCTACGAAGAAAAATAAAAAACAATATATTGCCCAAGCAAATCAATGCTAATACAATGAACTTTATAAATAAATATTGATGCAGACATATACACAAAACCATTAAAATTTACCTTCCACTTCTCAGTCTCCGACAAATTGTCAATCATCCACACCCAGTCATTTACCCTACAAGGCTTTAGTAGGTGGTTCTTTGGATTGGGTACCCCCACCTCCAAAAGAGACAAATAATGGGTATGTAAGTCACACTTCCAGTCCCTGTACAACTTCTGACACTTCGCATCAATGGTAGCCTTGATGACCGGATTGTTCGTATAGTCCCCGAACTCAAAATTTTGCTTCAATTGCAAATATAAACATATTGTGTGAGGCAACAATTAAACATAAATGAGACTAATTGAACCAACAGTAATTGACTTTAAATGAAATTACCTGAACTCTCTTTACCACTAACTTCTTGATACCCTCAAGAGCAAACTTCCAGCCTTCTTTACGAACAGGTGCCTCATCCCGAATCGCTTCCCCAAGAAGGTTAGCTAAAGTAGTGGCAAATTTGTCCTCTGGCGCATGGCTTGAATTTGGGATTGGAACTAGGATGGCATGGCCAAGCTGCCTCCTCAGCTTTGCCACCTTTACCCCCATGTCTTGCCTCGTACATTTCTTGAGCCCTTAGTTAAAGCTGATACTGTCACAGCCACCATATTAACTGAGTTACTAAGAATATAACATTAAAAAAAGGTTGATTTTATATGTAAATAGTCATATATTTCTCACCAACACTACTGCCATCCATATGTGGACTCAAAACTTGGTCAGGCTAGCAAGATGAACTAACAAACTGTGTAGGATCCATTGGTCTAGCATGGGTCGCCACCTCAAGCATGTTATTCGCACGAGAAGACTGTGTGACTAGAGGCTGTGACGGTGTAACCTGGGCCGCCCCCTAGGGCATGCTCTCCACATGAGAAGACCGTGTGAGTAGAGGCTGTGCCGGTGTAACCTGGGCTGCCCCCTGGGGCATGAGAAGACCGTGTGACTAGAGGCTGTGCCAGTGTAACCTGGGCTACCCCCTGGGGCATGCTCTCTGCATGAGAAGACCGTGTGACTAGAGGCTGTGCCAATGTAGCTTGCGTCAATACAGCTACTATAGCACAAGCATGTCTACTTCGCTTGCGTCGATTCATATGAGTAACCTGTCACAACATAATAGTGAATTATTAGTACATAAATGTGTAATTAAATTGAATGAAAGATGTTTGCAACTAATATGGCTTATTAAAAATCAATAATTAACACATATTACCATATTCGCTGGTGATTCAAGAGACTCATCATCGTCATTATCACCTGTATCTTCATCCAAAGAAACCAACCCTAAATCACCCTGGGGCGGTAGATACTCCTCACCATCATCATCTTCACCCGATTTTCTTTGTTGCTCCCCATTTTTCCTCCTGCTCGTTTGACCGAATCCAAAAACGGTACTGGCTATGTGTTTCACCCCTAGAGCATGACATCTCGTGTCATTTTCCATGATGTTTGTATTTCTGACCTTCTCATATTCTGTCAACTATGCCTACTTGGCCATCCATTCATGCTTGACATATGTTTGACCTCCCTTAGGCATTTTTGACAACTATATATGACATAGAAGAAATTTTAGGCATACATATAAAATGAAATAAAATGAAATATATATAATGAACCATGAATTGTAAACAAACAACTTTATTAATTTAGAATACTTGTCCATACACAAATAAAAAAAAACAAACACTACACATCATAATCTATATCAGGATCCATATCTAGATCGAACTGGCTATGCAGATCATCTTCATCATCATCATCTATATACTCTGCCATAGTTTCATCTTCGTCCTCACTATGCTCTGCCATTGGCTCATCACCATTAACTATATCTGGCAGAACATCATCCCTACGGTAATTAAAATCATTATCTTCAACACAGATTGGGACAACATTAGTGGTTTCGTGCTACTGAAAGGCCTCATTAGGCACATAATCCAGTTCTGGTGCATCCCACACTCCCCGATGCTTGATCGTTCTACGACTCTCCAGTTGTTGCCTTTGCAGGTATCACTGACATAAAACACTTGCTTCACTTGACTCGGGAGGACAAATGGATCATCTTTATACCACCGACCCGTAACATCAATGCTTGTTACGTGTTGATCGATGTATATTTTTTTTCTGGTACCGGTGTTGTACCATTCACACTGAAACAGAACCACCCTCCCACCATGCATGTACGTCAATTCCCAAACTTTGCACAGGTAGCCGTAGAAGTCAATTTTCTTCCCTTTATGCTCCCCTACCACAACCAAACCACTATTTTGGCACTTACGCTGGTTCTCGTGATCTCTAGTATGGAAACGAACACCATTGAATATGCACCTTGAATACAGATAAACTATTGAACCAGGACCATTCGCTAACGACCACATTTCATCAGTTGCTTCTTGTGACCCTCAATTTCGCAAATCATTTATCTACATGAGCAACATGCAGCAAGTTTATAAGTTATTGTCATTTGAGGCCTAGTTAAATAATGTTCACCATATATCTTACACGTTGCTTGAACCATTTGGGAAATGTGTCTTGCTGTATGTGACTGATGTCATGCCCTCCTGGATTTTGTATTGTACTCCTGTGTTCCCCAGTTAAGGAAATGCAATTCATAAGCACTTAAAAGTAGAGGAAAAATCAACAAGTTCACAATCTTTGCACACATGCATTTTAATCAAACCACTTACTCAAGATATGGCTCTAACTCGGGACTATTATGCAATACAAACTAGTGAGCCATATTACGTTCTTTCTGAGAAGGATCCGATGCCCTTGTGATCGGTGCAAAAGGACGGGCATTTTGCGTGAAGATCTCCATCCAGGGACCACGCAAGCCGCTATCATCATTTTGTTCATCTCGATCAGTCCTTTTGAGGTACATTGGGCAAAAGGTCAGACATTCTTTAACAATATAAGCCTCAGAATTGAACCTTCAGGTCATGCTCGGTTGGTAACATAACCTTTTAAAGTCCTAAGAAACCTTCAAACAAGGAACAATCAGTATTAAGGTTACTTATGTAAGACAATCATACTATTACATGAGTAACGTTTCATGGGATGGTAACAATTACCTTTCAATAGGGTACATCCATCGATATTGCACCGGTCCAGCGAGCATGGCCTCACGTGGCAAGTGAATAGCCAGATGGACCATTATATCAAAGAATGAAGGAGGAAAAATCCTTTCAAGCTTGCAAAGTATGAGCACTCCCTGTTCCTCTAGTTTTTCTAAATTGCTCTACTTCAAAGTTTTCGAGCATAGGTCCTAGAAGAAACTGCCCAGCTTAAATAGAGTTGTACCTAACTCCTTGTCCACATAACCACGCAAGCCAACTGGAAGAAGACGGTGTAAGAGGACATGATAATCGTGACTTTTCATACAAGATAATTGCCATTTTTTGAAGTCACACACCTAGAGAGGTTAGCTGCATAGCCATCCGGGTACTTGATCGATTTCAAGAATTCATAAAAACCCTCCCTTTGTTTTGGGTCCAATGTGTAGGATGCCCGGGGTGTCACAGTAGATCCATCTTCATTCCTCTGCAGATGCAATTGGGGCCTGATGCCCATATCTTTTAAATCATCACGTGCTTTCTCTGTGTCCTTATTCTTCTTATCTATGCCCGCCACTGTCCCAAGAACATTTTCACAGATGTTTTTCTCTATGTGCATGACATCAAGGTTATGCCTAAGGTTCAGATTCTTCCAGTACGGTAACTCGTACATGATGCTTTTCTTTGTCCAACTCAACAGTGCAAGCTCACGAGGTCTTTTCCTTTTGGTGGGGCCCTTTCCGAACCTAACTTCTGGTAGTTGATCCAACTGATCCAAAACCTTTTGCACCGGTAATTCCAAGGAATTCATTGTATGCTCTGGATGACCGTTGAACTTCTTGCTCTTTCTCCATTGGTGGTTCTCAGGTAAGTAAGTTCGATGTCCCACCCACCCAATCTTACTTCTCAACTTACATGAAATTGAATCTTCATTGCAAATGGGACAAGCAAAATAACCTTTAGTACTCCAACCAAACAAGTCGCCAAACGTGGGAAAGTCATTGATGGTCCACATCAGAGCTGCATGCATTCGGAAGGTTTGTTCACTATGAGCGTCGTAAGTCAAGACATCATTGTATGCTCTCCTTCAACTCATCAACCAAGGGCCTCATGTACACATCAATTTCCTTCATAGGTGAATGCGGCCCAGGAATAAGTAAGGACATCATGAAAAATGGATCCGTCATGCACATCCAGGGTGGAAGGTTATAAGGCATAAGTATAACAGGCCACATGTTGTAAGAAGTGCTCATGTTGCCAAAGGGGTTGAATCCATCTGTGGCCATACCCAACCTCACATTACGGATCACCCGAGCAAATTCTGGAAATTTTAAATCAAATTCCTTCCATTCCTTAAAGTTGGCCGGATGCCTACCCAGATCACCATCCATGGCATTCTCATGGCACCATCTCATTTCTTTGGCCGTCATCCTGGACATGTACAATCTCCGCAACCTAGGTATCAAGGGAAAGTAACGCAGTACCTTATAAGCAATCCGCTTACCCTTGCCATCATTGACCTTGTACCTAGGCTCTCCACATTCCAAACACTTCTCCAAGTGAGCATTCTCTTTCCAAAACAATATGCAATCATTCTTGCATGCGTCAATGTGCTCATACCCCAAGCCTAAGTCACATAGTATCTTCTTCGCCTCATACATGGATGCCGGAACCACATTAGCTTCTGGTAGGGTGTCCTTAAATATCTCCAAGACCTTGTCGAATGACTTGTTGCTCCACTTGTGTTGTACCTTCACATGTAGCATCCTAATGACAAATGCTAACAGGGTTTTTGGATCTTAACAGCCCGGGTACAAACCACACTAGGAAGCCTCTAACATAATTTCAAAGTTTCGCACGTCATCCATCCCTAAGGTATCACCCACCATATAAGTCCCCCTGCCATGGTCCTCAAGCAACTCATCATATCCACCATGATTCTCATCCAATTCATCCTCACTATCTGATTCATCAAACTATACAAGTTCCCCATGCTGTAACCAAGTTTCATAGGATACCAGCATCCCACATCGGAGTAGATGATCTCTCACAATATCATAGTCATGCTTATAACTGTTACAGCAGTTGTTACACGGGCACTTAATCACTCTACTCCCACCAGAATTCGCCTTTGCAAACTCAATAAAAGAATTCACCCCATCTATATACTGCTAACTGAATCTATTCTGATACAATAACATCGAACTTTTGTCTATATCTGTTCATATATACAGGGTGATGGTTAACTCAAATTCAATCAATAGATGGTATAAAACACCAAACAAGACAATATCTAGAGAGAGTAGAAAAGAAATTTATAAAAGGAGGTAAAAAGAATTTTATTAAATATCTGGATTTAATTAGGTGTGGATGTAAATGGACATGTTATAGTCACATCTTGGAATCCGCTTGGACTCAGGATTTTGGGGCGTGACAGATTGTACTCCTTAAATGACAAAAAACAAACAGTCAGTTTGGTAATCTAAACTCAGTTTAAAAACAAGCAGTCAGCTAAAAAAGCCCGAGATTTAAGGGCTTTTTAAGGTCTGGGCTGGGCCGAGTCAAGATTTTCTTACAGGGGGCAAGCGATAGTGGATCCATATTTCAGGTTTCTTTTTAATATTAGATATAAAGACAATTAGTTTTGTGAGATGGCATGCAACCAATATGTTCAAGGATTGATCCTTCGGCACATACATGTGGGACTAAGGTGCTAATGCCACTGATTCATGCATGGACTATTCCATAATATTAGCTTTGACACAGTTTTTTTAATAAGCAAAAAATAAAAGAAAAAGGAATTAGACAATGACTCAATGACTTAAAAATTATATGGAAATGCAATTTCTCAAAGAAAGTTTGTGTTTCTTTTTGTGGCCCACTCATGATTCTAAGAACGACCACTGTTAGTTGAAATATAAATATAAGGCGATTACAATGATGATGATGATGGTGATAATGATGATGATGATTAATTAGAAACAAAAAGTCACAGAAGAACACCATATGAAATGGGATAAATATAGCCAACTCATTTGAATTTGTGTTTGGGTAGGTGAAATTCGCTGCATTGAAGATCCAAAGATACCTATATAATATTTGTTTCTAAAATGATACTGTAAAATATAATTTTATGAAGCACTCATGTCCATGGACATCACTGTTCCCTGCATTATTTTTGGTTCAATTGGATAGGGGCAAAAGAGAAGAACCAGTGAGGGAAAGAAGGAATATAAACAAAGCAGAAAAGCTAAAAAAAGAAAAGTCCAGTGCCAGGCATATGTTAGACCTGGTTAGGTAGCTGCATGATTTGTTATGGACCACACTGACTCAGAGAACTTAGACCTGCCCTATTCCAAATGTTGTTTTGTCTCCACTCTCCACCATAAACCAATGATCCAAGACTTCAAACAGCACAAGTCTGTACACATTGGGCATTTCAACATGCCTATCACCATGTTAATGGCCCTACTAGATTTGCAGAGATGTTTCTTCCACAGAGAGACGTTTCAGAAAGGGCAGGCCAAGAGAGAGATTTTCTCTGCAGTGAAAAGTGCAATCTATTGAAATTAAAACAAACAAAACAGAAATTAAAGAAGAACATAACTATAACAGATAGAGCCAATGACCATAAATAACTAGAAATGTACATAAGACAGAGAAAGCAAATTTTTCCTAAACAACATTTTCGTTATTTTTTGAGCTCAAACTACCCCAAACACCATAAGACAAACTACCCCGAACACCATATCATTTTATTTCACTTACAATCAGTTTCATCCAAACACACCCAAGACAAAACTAAACAAAATACCCAATCACCAAATAGATGCAACAGCACAAAGACCAAACCAAAACACAAATGAGTCCTCTTGATTTTTGCCTACCCTCTCCTTGTGTTCAGATGATGATTTCCCTTTCTCTGTATCTTTCTACCGAATTGGGTCCCTGGTTGTTGGACTTGGGCGTTCGATTGAGCATGTTGGTGAGTCGATTAAATCGGTTGTTGCACAACCCAAAGATTGAAAACTTCAACCAAACCAAAACATAAGTTAAATCTTAAAGGGGATCACTCGATTTCACTAGCCACATAACGCCATAAGACCATCCATTCTTATGACAAAGCAACCGAAGTGCCTCTCCATCTCTCAGCCCAGCAAAAGAAAAAATGCACAAAACCAAACACGGTGATGGGATGAAATCGGAAAAAAAATACGGTGATGGGATGAAATCGGGAAATCTGCAAAAAAAAACCCTACCTGGCCCTTGTCGTTGAGATTGATGTAAGGGGAAGACGACAATGAAGACGATAATCTCAAAGACAACAATGAAGACGATAATCTCTCTCTCTCTCTCTCTCTCTCTCTCTCTCTCTCTCTCTCTCTCTCTCTCTCTCTCTCTCTCTCGTCTTGGGATTTAATGTAGAGCGATCAGGTCATTTTAATATATAGATGGCCAGGAGCACTTCATACACCTGCAAAAATGACGATAAAAATTTATTAATTAAAATAAAATATTTAAAAAACTTTTTCCCATCACAAATAATTCGCCGGTAAAATTTAAAAGCCCCAATCTAAAAATAAAGTTGGCGGTAAAATTTGGCGGGTGAAATTTGCCGGCGATCTAGGGAGAACGCCGCCATAAATATAATATTTGCTGGTGAAAATAATTAATCGCCGGTGAAAATTTAACCTTTACTGGTGAAATAATCCATTCACTGGGAATAACCAAACCTTTGCCGGCAAAACAATACTGTCGGGAAAACTATAACTTTTTCTGGCGAAATAATCTTTTTCGCCGGCCAAAAGCATACTTTCCCCGGTATTTAAATATATGGGAAAAGATAGAAAAGCCATTACAAATAAATGGGTTTTAAAAATGAAGTAAAAGGCTGATGGTTCCATTGACAAATTTAAAGCCAGGCTTGTGGCTAAGAGGTCGTTTGTTTACAGCACTTTACATATGTAAATGGCCATGATGTATAACGGTTATACACCATTACATATATTTAGCTTGATTTACGCATGGGATATGTAAAATGAATGTGAAAATGGTGTGAAAAAGGCCTGTTTTCTGTCAAAAATTTTCACACCCCATATGGTGTGAAAGTGTTATACATGCAACTGTTACAAGGCGCTGCTACAGTACACCTCAATAGCAGTCTACCTTTTTGATTTTTTTTATTATTGTGGATTCCATTTTTATAATCAAAACCGTTCATTGTCATCAAAAGGTCAAAAACGGCTACCATACCAATTTTCAACCGTTGATGTTGCCTGGATGTTGAGATATCATCAAACAATTCTAGCCGTTGGATTAATCTATTATACATGATAATACCAGTCCACCTTTTATGATTTTTCCGTTTTTGTGGGAACCATGCATAAAGTCAAAGCCGATCATCTTTTTGACAATATGAAACAAGGCCACGTGTCCAATTTTCAACTGTTGATGTTACTTGGATGTTGAGATATCATTAAAACAATACAGCTATTAATCTATTGTAGATGGCAATCCTAGTCCGCCTTTTTTATTTTTTTTTACTATGGGTCCCCTTTTTATAATCAGCACCGTTCATTGTCTTCATAAAAAAAAAACGGCCAGCATAGCAATTTTCAACCGTTGATGTTGGTCCAATGTTTAGATTCATCAAAAAAATGTACAACCTATTACATTAACCCATTGTAAATGACATTTTTAGCCCCTTTTTTTCAAGTTTTTAAATTATGTGGGGCCCAAAATCCTGATCTGAACCATGTATCCTCTTTATAAGATCAAAAATGGCCACGAGGCCAAATTCCATCTATTGATGTTTCTTGGATTGTGAGATATTTACAAAAAGATTCAAATTATTTAAATATGTGCACCTAAATTCACATGTAAAGAGGTGTGAAAAAAACAAATAAAGAATTATATTTCACATATGAGTCATTTGAATATGTAAATGACTCATTTACATATGTAAAGCATTTTCACATCATCTGTGAAATTAACAAACGACCCCTAAGGAATTCACACAAACAGAAGGTGTGGATTACAAGGAAACTCTCTTCTATGTGGTGAGATTCTCTGTTGCCCACATGATCTTATCTATTGTGGCTCAGATGGATTTAGAATTATACCAAATGGATGTTAAGATAGCTTTTTTACACGGTGATCCTGAGTAAGAGCATGAAACAGCCAATAGGATAGGAATGGGCCTTGAAGATAAAACCTGTAAGCTTAATAAATCAATCTATGGCCTGAAACAATCCTCATGACAATGGTGTAAAAAGTTTCATAATACAATCATGTCGAATGGTTTCTCCATGTGTTATGTAGATCATTGTGTTTACATTAAGTGATCTAAACATAAATTTGTATTGTTATCCCTTTATATTGATGATAATCTTTTGGCTTGCAATGACATTGAATTTTTAAATGAAGCTTGGTTATCAACTGCTTTTGAAATTAAAGATTTGGGTGAGGCTAAGTACATTCTAGGGGTTAAAATTACGCGGGATCGACAAGAACACCTTCTTGGGCTGTCCCAAAATACTTACATTGAGAAAATTTTAGAGAAATTTAGAATGGCTAATGCTAGACCCATTGAGAGCCCAATTAACAAAGGCTGTAAATTGAGTAAAATGCAATGTCCTCAATCTGATTATGCAAGAAAAAGATAGCTTCCGTACCTTATGCTAGTGCTGTAGGTAGTCTTATGTATGCTATGATGTGCACGCATCCTGATATATGTTAGCGGCTGGGTTGGTTAGTCATTTTCAAAGTAATCTAGGTATTGCTCATTGGACTGCCGTCAAACACATCTCCTCATATTTAAAGGGCACAAAAGATGATGCTTTCCTATCAAAGGTGGTAGCTTGAGCTTATTGGCATACAATGATTCATCATTTTTGGATGATCCCGATGACGAAAAATCCACATCAGGATATGTATTCTTACTAGGCAGGAGAGCCATTTTTCATGGTCCATTAAGAAAAAGGAGTGTACAGTTATGTCAACCACCAAGGCTGAATATGTTGCTTGTGCACTACCGGCCATGGAGGCCGTATGGATTCAACTTTTTCTACTGGATTTGGGACTCATACCTATTGCTCACAATCCCATTCCATTGAAAATGGACAGTACAACTGCTATATGCTTAGCAAAAGACCCTCAACTCCATTAGAGGGCAAAACATATCAAAAGAAAATAGCATTTCATCGGTGAGCAAGTAGAAGCAAAAGAAATAGCAATATCTCATGTGCCATCTATGGAAATGATTGCTGACTCGATAACCAAACCCTTAGTGCGAGAGCTATTCACGATTAACACAAAGCATAGGGAATGCATTATATGTATTTTTTTTATTTCAGTGGGAGTGTATTGGATTTATTTTAATAAATCAATTTCTCATTGTTTTATGGATAATATGTATATTCATTTCCTTTTTCACGCATATCATATCATTCATGTTATATTGGCAACAAACACATGATAGCGTGTTATGATACACGTGTGGCACCAAACAAGCTTGGTCATCCACTCGCATGGATAAAGACCGCCCTTGATGTCTTAGTAAGTGATAGGATGAGGTGCATCCATTTGCGTGATATGTCAATTAGGTCAATATAGATCTGATTGGTGCATGTAGATGTATGGAATGCCGACTCAGTCTTGTGTGCATTGGAGTGATGTGGATCACAAGACTAAATGAGACTGAGTATTAGTCGTCAGACAAACTAACACACTAGTAAGTCCGATAGCCTATTTTTTAAAACCAAGTGTGGTTGTATTTGTGACAACCTAGTTGCGCAGTAGTGAATTGGTGCAATATTAGCATGGGCTCATTTGTGGAGCTAATGTAATTTCATATTGTGGCGCGTGTCTACGGATATGCATGTTTGAGGACCTACCTATAAGCAACTAGATGATACCCTAGAATCCTAGTTGCTGTGCGAAAGTCCCATAGATGACTCTTGAGCTTGGAGTTAATCTTTGCATAAACTAATTCCTGAGGCTCTTATGCCCTTATACCATCCTCGGCGTTGGAAAGATGAGATAGATTGGGTGACACTACTTTAACTATAGATGACCACGGTGACATAGGAGCCTACAAGCCGTTATGCTAGGAAAGCTACTTAGTTGATTCCGACCCTCGTAAGTCCATGGGAAGACCCCTTGACATCACACTCACTTTTATACGTGCTTAAGACACTTATCGGCTCAGGCTATAACAAGTATTTTGAAATTGTATTTAAGCAAAACAAAATTTTAAAATTATCTATATATGTAAATATATTATTTTAAGAAAATATTTGCAAAAATGATTTCTTGATAAGTTGAATAAGCACGTATGTGGGTTGAATACGAATCATGGGTATGAGTTCATGTCCAATCTAATGTGGTCATGCAAGTGTCTAGGGCAAAATGATGTGTCGGTGAGTTGATGTATTTTAGTCAGATGGCCACTTAGTTTACATTCTCTCCATGGATAGGCATCGTGGAGGTCCCACCCTTCAAGTCTATTTTTATTTTGTGGAATTTGATGATGGATGACTAAAATCTAATGAGATTAATTTTCTTAAGTGCGAGTGGGAGACTATTGACATTTGTGATGGGACCCACTCATGGGTAGCCCCAACACAGATAAACTCCCCTCACAAAGGACTCTATTTGGATAAAAAAAGAATGTGTTCAATCCTTTTAAGACTAAAACTCTAACTGAGAGAATCTATTCCAACTCTAATTCCCCATCCTATTATAACTTGAGTTGGAGTCTATCATTTACTAAGTCCACTACTATAAATAGATATAGCTAAGTGGTAGTAGAGCACCAGAATACTTATAACCAATAGAGATAAGTCATTTATCACCATCTTTTCCATAAGGGTGTCTATCCTTGCACTGAAATTGTGAAGAGTGAATCCTACGTGGCTTATCTCTAGTAGCCAGTTAAGGATATCTACATCCAATGCTTGATCCAAGCTGACGCTATCCTGATCGCATTTCTAGTGGCCCTATGATCCTAATCTACACTTCCACAACACCAAAGGCTATCACCTTATCCAATAAAAAGAAATCAAAACAATCATTTGCATCGCTTTGAACATAACAAAACCCACTCATATTACATCAGAAGGTAAAACATTCAACCAAATCCAAAGGAGCATCAATAAATTATCCTATAAGCCCAACAAACAACAAATACAGAATTCCAAAACGTGAAGAAACACAGTACTACCACAAGCATATTGGGAGAAAGAAAGCAGCAGCTTTGACCGTATACCATACCATCGTTATCAGCATTTACAATTTTTCTTCCCTTCACACTTCCTCGGCTCCTTCTTCTTCATCCTCATAATCATCCACATCATCCACTGTTGCATCCTGGTATTGCTGGTACTCAGACACCAGATCGTTCATGTTGCTCTCCGCTTCTGTAAACTCCATCTCATCCATTCCCTCCCCAGTGTACCAGTGCAAGAAGGCCTTCCTCCTAAACATGGCTGTGAACTGCTCCGACACCCTCCTGAACATCTCCTGGATCGAGGTTGAGTTGCCAATGAACGTCGAGGCCATCGACAGGCCCCTCGGTGGGATGTCACACACGCTTGACTTCACGTTGTTGGGAATCCACTCCACAAAGTAGGATAAGTTCTTGTTCTGCACATTGATCATCTGCTCATCAACTTCCTTGGTGCTCATTTTGCCGCGGAACATAGCCGAAGCAGTCAAGTAGCGGCCATGTCGGGGGTCAGCAGCACACATCATGTTCTTTGCATCCCACATCTGCTGTGTCAGCTCTGGGACAGTGAGGGCACGGTACTGCTGGGATCCACGAGAAGTTAGAGGGGCAAAACCAACCATGAAAAAGTGCAGGCGTGGGAATGGAATCAGATTGACTGCGAGCTTCCGAAGGTCGGAGTTCAGCTGCCCAGGGAACCTCAGACAGCAGGTGACACCACTCATGGTTGCAGAGATTAAGTGGTTCAAATCACCAACTGCTCAAAACATAAGATATAAATGGCAGTCAGCATACACAAAAGCATGCAGGACATAAAGTGAGATGAGTTAAAGAATTGGTTTGAAGAGTCCATCATTCAAACATCAGCACGAAAATAGAACTCTGAATGCCTGATCTCATATTCATTTATAGGTTTCTAATGAAAAATGGCAACATGAATCAGCCAGATCCATGCATTTATAGAAGCAAAGTCCACATTCCAACTGCTAGATTAAATTTCACTAAAAAAAGCAGCAATAAAAACAGAAAGCACTACCTATATCGTATCAGCTAATCTGACTAGACTCTTATTAGCACTCATAAATTGAAGTGTCACACCCAGTGACGACAAATTTGTCAATTCAAGACTATAAAAATCGTTGAGTTCATAAAGCCATAGTCAGCAAAAACAAAAGACAACAACAAACAACGTTCCAAAGTAATATTACATATAAGCAGCAAGGAAGCCGATAAAATTGAGCAGCTCATTTAATCAAAGACCTACACATTCCAGACTTAGATAATTCTGAACTTTGCCTTGTGGTGTTCTGAGTGTCTCCCAGTGTATCCATAATGGCATTTACTCTGAGATCAGTATAGGAGACAAGCATCGCTAGGGTAACATCCATAGCAATATGGCTCCCCTCATGGATCCAACAAATTTAGCACAAAAATGAGACAGAAAAATACAAATTATACAAAAGCAGATGTGTCACACTTAAGAAAATAGTAGGCCTAAGTACAGAACCAGACTAACCATAGAGCCTAAGTACAGAACCAGAATAACCATAGATTTATACTTAAGTCACATGGTTAAGTACTTAAACTATTCTTGCTTAAGTTGACTATGATGTCCAGATCAAATAAACTTGCTTTTACTATCAAACCAACCAGTAACAGTATAATCAACATATTAACCGGTTTGAACCAAGCATTTTAATCTTCAAAAGAATGGGTACCCCATCACAATCAGACTGCAACTATTGTAACAAACATCAACAATATGTCAGGATCAGTAACACACACAAGTACCAATTAGATATTAAATGAAAACTAAATGGAAAGTGCGGACGTTATTCCCAGGAATTTGTGATGTCTGGATGCTGCACATTGTACCCATTGGTTACCACAATGCAATAAACCGATAGCTCTATGCTGCAGCTATTGTCTCTTCAATAACAAGATCACTATTGTCACCACCCAAAAAGAGAAATCTCATTTTCATCATAAAATGACCCAGTGATATTTAGGAGCCAAATTGATGCTAATGTAGTTTCAGTAAGCAACAAAATGTCACCAGATGATTATATAATTCTACCTCATGGTCCTCATCCAATAAAAAGATATCAAAACAATCATCTACATCGCTTTGAACATAACAAAACCCACTCATATCACATCAGAAGGTAAAAAAAAAAATTCAACAAAATCCAAAGGAGCACCATCACAGTGATAACCTGAATGCCAATGAAAAACAATAGAAGAGTCCATAAACTCCGAGGGCAGGCAAGGAGACAAACAACAGAACAAAGTCATGGGTCATGAGTATACTCACAGCTAGGAGTAGTTAGTTTGAGAGTTCTGAAGCAGATATCATACAGGGCCTCGTTATCCAATACCATACACTCATCGGCATTCTCGACCAGCTGATGAACAGAGAGAGTAGCATTGTACGGTTCAACCACTGTGTCAGAGACCTTAGGTGATGGAAAGACTGAAAAGGTAAGCATCATTCGATCGGGGTATTCTTCCCTCATCTTTGAGATAAGCAATGTCCCCATTCCAGAGCCAGTCCCACCACCAAGAGAGTGGCACATCTGAAAGCCTAAACACGGGGAAATCAAACTTCAAAGTAGAAAGTATAACACAAGTAATTAAACTAACAGCCACCCAAAGGATTGAGACCCTAAAATCAATGGTTAAATTATCTGACTGACTAACGATATGGAATTTAAGCCTATGGCATATGTGTGTTGCTTTAGAACAGATGTTATATAAACCAGAGTCATGAGTCATGACATAATACGCAACAAGAAAAGAAGCCGCAACACAAACACAGATGGATGGATACCTTGGAGACAGTCGCAGTTCTCTGCCTCCTTCCTCACAACATCAAGCACTGCATCTATGAGCTCTGCCCCCTCGGTGTAGTGCCCTCTCGCCCAGTTGTTCCCAGCGCCCGACTGACCGAACACGAAGTTATCGGGCCGGAAGATCTGTCCGTACGGACCCGTCCGTACGCTGTCCATCGTCCCGGGCTCGAGGTCCATGAGCACGGCCCTGGGGACGAACCGACCGCACGAGGCCTCGTTGTAGTAGACATTGACCCGCTCCAGCTGCAGATCCGACGACCCGGTGTAGCGCCCGGTCGGACCGATGCCGTGCTCCTCGCACACCACTTCCCAGAACTTGGACCCGATCTGGTTCCCACACTGCCCGCCTTGAATATGAAGGATTTCTCTCATCTTCAACAGATCTGGCCGGTAAAATCTCGGGGTTTTTGGAGAAATCTACGTTTTCCGGCGAAATGCCGGAGAATGAGAGAGAAATGGACGGATCCCGACCGCTGAAGAGGGGTGGAGCGAACGCTAAGCCTGGAAGTAGTTATATCGGAGGAGGAGTTGGTGGAGGCGGCAGGACGGAAAGATCCTACGGGTCTTATTGCTCCCCTCAACTTTTTTCTTAAGGGGTTGGATGTCGTTGGATCGGGAGATTGGACGGCTGAGATTGGAGTTCGGTTTGGGAAAGAGGGTTGATTTGGTCGTTAAAAAATTAGAGATTGTAATTACGTAAATGCCCCTCTGTATTATGAATTTGTCGACCGGCCTCGAGATTCGTCTGTAAAGCGAATGAAAGGCTGACATTTGGGATTAATCCATGGCTTTGTCGGGAATATGTGTCCTTTTGGACGCGGATTTGTCATGGGTGGGACCGGTATAACCATTAATGAGGTTGGACCCCCACCGCGGTTAAAAGGGTTTTCCACCCATAAGATGGCCAGGTCAGCGTTGGGTTGATAGGTTACAATGGAATGAAATCAAATCAGTTGGACTGGGTCCGGTTCAGATTGGATTGATAGGTCTAATTGGCAAAAATGAACTAGCTTGAAAGCACCCGAGCCTGTTATCAAGGGTATTTTCGACTTTTCCAAATGTTATCCATGATATCATCATCATCATCATCATCATCATCAAAGCCTTATCTCAACTATGTTGGAGTCAGTTACATGAATTCTGTTTCTCCATTCCATTCTATTTTGAGTCAAATCTTTCGATAAGTTAAACTTCTTCGAATCTAAAATAATGACTTTCATCCATATTTTTTTCGGCTACCTTTACCTCTTGATGGGCAATCCACCTATATATCTAAATTTTTTTTCACCGGTATCATTACTGGCCTACGCTCAGTTTCTCTAATCTTATCCCCTATTGGTGTTACCCCTAAATGCTCTCGAAAGCACTCATTTCTAATTTTATCTTTCCTAGTTTTACCACACATTCACCTAAGCATTCTCATTTTCGCTACATCCATCTTATGAATATGCGTATTCTTAATTGGCCAACATTCTGCTCTATATGTCATAGCTGGTCTAACCACTGTCTTGTAAAATTTGCCCTTCAATTTCGTTTGCATTCGTCTGTCACAAAGCACTCCCGAAGCTAGTATCCACTTTAGCCATCCAGCTTTTATCCTATGCTCCACATCTTCGTCAATTTCTCCATCCTTACTAATTATCGAGCCTACGTACCGAAAAGAATCTCTACATGGTATCTCATGGATTGCAATTTTGACAGTGGTTTCAACACTTTGTATATGTCTACTGAAGTTGCAATCCATATATTCTCTCTTTGTACGACTTATTTTAAAGTCCCTAGATTCTAATGCCCCCCGCCATCTTTCAAACTTTGTATTTACACCATTTCTTGATTCATCCACCAATACTATATCATCTGCAAACAACATGCACCATGGTACTTCTTCTTGAATATGCACAATTAACTCATCCATAATTAATACAAAAAGATAAGGGCTAAAGGTTGATCCTTGATATAAACCTATAGTCATGGGGAATCTACCTATTTCTCCACATGTGGCTCTTACATTTGTTATTGCTCATTCGTATATATCCTTAAAATTTTCAATATAACCTCTAGGGACATTCCTTTTCTATAAAACCCACCAAATTAAATTCCTTGGTACTCTATCATAGGCTTTTTCCAAATCGATAAAGACCAAATGTAGATTTTTCCTCTTTGCTGGTATTTTTCCACTAATTACCTAAGTGAAAAGATAGCTTCCATAGTTGATCTCCCTGGCATAAAACCAAATTGATTTTCAAAGATCGTAGTCTTCTTTTTCAGTCTTTGCTCCATTATTCTCTATCAGTCTTTGCTCTATTATTCTCTACCATAAGTTCATAGTATGACTCATAAGTTTAATCCCTCGATAGTTGGTATAATTTTGTATATCTCTTTTATTCTTATATATATAGGTACTACAATGCTTCTTCTCCATTCATCCGGCATTTTCTTTGTCACAAGTATCTTATTGAATAGTCTATATAACCAACTTACCTCAACCTCTCCTAAGCATTTCCATACCTCTATCAGAATACCATCTGGACCTGTTGCCTTTCTTGTCTTCATTCACTTCAATGCTTCCTTTACTTCTACCCATCTAATTTACAGAGAAAAGTATGCTCTAGTGATGAAGTATCCTTCTTAACTCTTGTATCGCCCAAATGTTCTTCATTTATAAGTTTGCTAAAATATTCCTTCCACCTTTCTTTAATATCGTTGTCCTTCATCAAAATATTTTCATCATTGTCCTTAATACATTTGACATGATCTAAGTCCCTACTTTTCTTTTCTCTTATTTTTGTGAGCTCAAAAATATCCTTTTCTCCTTCTTTTGTTCCCAACCTATTATAGAGGTCATCGTATGCTTTAAACTTTACACTGCTTACTACTTTCTTAGCTTCTTTCTTTGCCTTCTTATACAGTTCAAAATTTTCCATACTCTTAGTCCCTTGCCAAACTTTGTAGCAATATCTTTTCTATCGAATAACTTCCTAAACCTCCATACTCCACCACCATGTTTCTTTATTAATATGTCTCTTCCCTTTTGATTCTCCGAGTACCTCTTTTGCAACATTCCTAATGCAATTAGCCATTTGATTCCAAATTACAGTAGTTTCTCCTTCAATATTCCATTCTCCTCTCACAATCATTTTGCCCTTAAATATATTTGCTCTTTCCCCCTTCAAATCTCTTCATCTTATTTTGGGGTTCATTTTGTTTACTATCGCTCTCTTTCTACTTCTAATGTAAATATCTAAAACTCCAAGCCTATGTTGCGTAGTCAAACTCTCTCCTAAGATAACCTTGCAATCTTTACAAGCCAATTGGTCATGTTTCTAACTAAAAAAAAAGTCTATTTGACTCATATTACTCCCAATTTTATATGTAATTAAATGCTCATCTCTTTTTTTAAAATAAGTATTTGTTACTACAAGATCAAATGCCACTGCAAAGTCTAATATAATATTTTCGAATTCATTCTTTTCTCCAAATTCATGCCCCCATGCACTCTCTCATATCCTCTATTATCTCTTTCTATATGCCCATTAAATCCCCTCCAAGGAAACTCTTATCACTATTTGGGATTTCTCCCATTAGATCATCCATCTCCTCCTAAAATTGTCTTTTCACACTTTCCTCTAGTCCTACTTGGGAGCATATACACTAATGATATGAATTATGTCTTCTTCTAGCATTAGTTTAATTACTATAATTCTATCACCAAACCTCTTTACCCCCACAATTTTCTCTTTCAAATCCTTATCTACAACTATACCTACTCCATTTC
Source organism: Sextonia rubra (assembly GCA_037013555.1). NCBI lineage: Eukaryota > Viridiplantae > Streptophyta > Magnoliopsida > Laurales > Lauraceae > Sextonia > Sextonia rubra. The sequence continues at coordinate 77,993,490 of JASUAD010000001.1, forward strand.
TTGTATTACTTTTTCTTGCATAGAAAAGCTTATACACATCCGTGAGCTCCTTAACTTTATTCTCTTTCCACCTTGTCTCCTGTAAACAAGCCACACTAATTCTTCTTCTTTTCATTACCTCAATCAACTCCATGCTATTACCTGTCAAAGTTCCTATATTCCAAGCAACAAGTCTAATTTTCTTATTCCTCCTCTTCTTCTCATGGACTAACTTCTTTAACCGCACTAACCCAAAGACGTAGCCCTTGCACACTTTTCACTGCAGCCGGGTGACGCTGTAATGCGTCACTTAAAACGGGGAACGCCCTAGCCTTATCGTAAAATATCATTTTCTCAGAATTTATATTTGAGTTGTGAAAAAGTTTTACGCTGGCTGTCACCTACCTAATACAACCCTCTTCCTTTACTAGGGCTTGGGACCAGCAGCAAAAACTGACGGAGTTGAATGTTATGCCTGACATGAAATCCCAAAATCCTCATGGCCAAGAAAGCATTTTTGTAAATGTTAATACAGCTAAAATTCAAAGAATCCAACAGAATATTTGTGACCATTCAAGTGATTGGAATTTAGAATTTTTTCGAAACTAATACAATGTAAGAAATTCTTAACATGGTAAATTCTCATAAAAGATTATGCGAAAGAAATAGACCCTATAGGATAATTCCTAGCATCCATGTAGGGACAACCCTCAATTCATCATCTTTGGAGGAAGAGACCTTGGCTCCATCCGTTAAGCCTTTGGATTTGTCAAAATCAATTAACAGCCTCAAGATTAGACACTAATCTTCAAGGATTTCCTATATTTCACTAAATTTATTGAATTTAGCATTACATAAAAGAAGGCTATCAGCGGTGAAGAAAATGTGGGTAATAATGGCGGCCGCTGTAGCCACTTGAACTCCACGGATTGTGCCTTCCCTCCGGCCTTAATAAACATGCAAAAAGGGCCTCCACTCTTAGAATAAAAAACGATGGAGAAAGAAGGTCCCGTAGTCTTAAACCCCTCTTAGGAGCAAAGTTTCCGAAAGGAAATCTATTGAGAAGAATAAAAAGCATGCAATCGAGGAAACACACTCCATTATAATTTTAACAAAATCTTAGTGAAATATGCTCAACAACAATTTTAATTAGTAGTAAAGGTAGCATCAAAAGCGGCATATGATGTCATATTTTTTTTACTTGAATATATTTGGATGAAAAAAATGAGGTGGAAAAGTAAACTCATGATGGAATACTTACCTTTACACTTCCATACGCCTTTTTCTTTTCACCACAAAAAATGAGTTTTGATCATACATTGTGAGAGTTGCTTCTCTTTTGGGTGTGTTTAGACGTAAAGAATTTTGTCGATCTTTTGAGACAAAGGCACTATAGGGAAGAGGGCCAAGTAGAGCAGATAGATAAAGTGTGTAGTAAACTTAATGACAAAAAGTGCATTTTAATATTCACCTCTTAGTCTCACCTATGTTTTGCCTCCCACTATGCGAACAAAGATTTTACCACACTTCTAATTTACTTAACATATCTTATCTTAACATGTTTCATGATTTGACATCCATCTCACCTCTACTCCACTCATTCATAAAGCACTAACATATTCAAAAATATATACAAACGTCAACCCAATTAAGAGATCAGTTTCAAGTTTGGTAGGCAATTGTGTTAAGAAGTGCCGCCAATGTAAGATGTGCATCGGGACTTCATTTCACTTGGCCACAACTGTAGACGGATAACATCAATTTCTGAGAGACACGAATGGGTCGTTATCTGATTGCATTGATCACGTAATCCAAACACGTCCAATGGTGATTGCTAGTCAGTGAACCAGATCACTGTGAATTTCAACTTGCGTGGCTAGGTTTGCAGTTTACTTCACACCTTCTTGCAAGCTACTCGAGTTCGGATAAAGAAAGATCAGTTTGATTGTCTCGTGAGTGGCTTGAGCTTGGTTTGTTAATAAGGGGTCGTTTATCTTTTAGCACTGGTTTGAAAATGTCATTTAGGATACGTTTGGCAAACAATATTCATGTAAATGAAGGGATTCAATGCATTTGATGATTCTCTCCTTAAGCCTGGAATCAATGCATCCTCTCTAGGAAAATCCAGGCTTGGCAAAATAAAGGACTTCCAAGGAAGAGACCTTAAAGAAATCAATAACTTGGTACGTTTTGGTCAATATCTCATGATCCACAAGGCTTCACATTTTGAAATGTTGTCCCATAACCGTTCTTGGCCTTTAGATCACTTCTATTGGTCTGAATTTTTCAAAAGGGGCCCATAGAAGTCCAAATTTGCATCTCTAGCTTGATTACTTTTTTCAGAATATCTCAGATGATTCAACGGTTTAGAATTTGTCTTGTAGTCGTTTTTGAGATGGAAAACAATTTTAACAGCTGTGATCAACAATATGGAACCCACAACTATATAATCGGCACAATACCCATTAGCCCCGTTTTAGGCACTATAGCAATGCTTTCCGCACTGCTACAAAATCCGTGCATCCGATGGGATTGACCCCCCCTTTCCATAAACGGGTGAAATGCAAATGGCTTTGTTTTTCGTTCCACGCTGCTGCCAAAGATGGAGAATATGCGATTCCGCAGCATTTGCCAAACGTGCGCTTAGGATATTACCCACGTAAAATTTACATTTTGGAAACATAGTAGTACTTATTTATCTATGAGAAATAATCTTATGAGCACTAGTTTTTACAATTTTTTGTGAAAAATCTAGATGGGGCCCATCTACCACCAAATCCATATCTTGTAATACACAATGACCCCCTTGATAGTCACATGCCCTAAGTTTCTGTCAAATCCAAATTTACTAGACCGTTGGATCAACTGTGCACCAATCTGAATCAATTGGATTTGTGGGCCACGGATGAAAGGATTAAGGACATGTAAATGGGGCCAAACCTGATTTTTAGGTAGTCCCACATAGATTTTTCCATCCTCCCTGGTTCCATCCCCAATTAGGATCAACAAGTGGGCCCCATAAAAAGTTCTAACAATAGGTATATGAGAACACTTCTCATAAAATTAAAACCCTTTATCTATTTATTTTGTTTTGGAGTAAAACTAGGCCATCTTGACTCAGACGTGATTGGGCCAGGGTGTGCCGTGTCATGCTAGATCGGCAAGGGCTCGGCCCTAACATGGCCCACAGCATGGCTTAGGTTGTGTTGTGCTGGGCCATGCTACCCATGGGCCGACCTTTTTTTATTATTTCATTGTTTTAATTCTAAAGCTTATTATAATAAATTAAATGAACCTTTTTTAGGGTTTTCAATTTGAGATGAAATTAAAACTACTAAAATAAATGCACAAACACTGGCGCAGCCCCGGATCGTAGATCAGGTGTAGAATAATCTCCCAAAGGATTGTTCGAATCTGAAGACTCAATGCAACTAACAATCAAAACTGGGAAGAGAAAAACTCTGGAAAAACTGGATTATTATTGATAAAAAGCATATGTATTACAATGAATAACTCCTCCTTATATAGGAGTGATTGTTTTTAAAATAGAATGACTGATTCTAAACAAACATAGCTTACTAAAAATAAAATAGAAAGTAAATAATTGAGGACAGGGATCTTTGAGGAAATCAAAGATCAATCGGATGGGCTGTAGGCCTGTGATTTGGGGCGGATCTGAGATCGGCCTACATTAGCTCTCCCCGACTTGGAAAAAGTCGACATAAAGAGAGAGGATGGGAAGGTGGACTTATCTGCCACGAAGAATGGAGATTGGCTAGAGGTGGAAACTGGTTGTGCTTGGCGACGAAGATCGTCTGGAGGTGGTGATGATCGGCGGTGGTGCACGCTGCAATGGAGCCCCTTGCGATGGAGGTCGCGGCGAACGTCTAAGTGCTTCTTGCCATTGTTGATGACGGACGATGAAGAAACCGTTGGAGGCCGACGACAATGGAGTTGTTGGTGCCTAGTACGTCGTCTCTTCTCTTCTTTCTCGTCTCTTTGCTCTCTCTCTCTTCGGCTGCGCTCTCTCTGTGTTTTTTTTTTTTTAACTCTAGTTTGGGGAAGTTGGACGAAAGGTGGGTGTGAGGAAAATTTCAGGGTGTAGGGCTTGGCTGGAAAGTGGGAGTTTGCAGGGTCTGGGGTTTCGGTGGTGGATTTTGGCCGGTGATAGTGGCGAAGAGAGGTGAAAAGGGTGATGGCTAGTTAAGGTTGGGACTGAAGAAGGTAGTGTCGGTGAAAAGGGTTTTGGGCTTGGTGTGGAGACGACGATGGGACAGCGGTGTGGTGTCAGAATGGTTCAGCCGTAGGGTTAGGGGTTGTTGATTTAGGGAAGAGACAGGGAGATGGGTTTAGACAAGAGGGTAGGTGGGTTTGAGTTGGCGACGAGGGTCGAACGATAAAGGGGTTCTATTTTTGAAAAGGGGTTTCATCTAGGTTGATCGAGAGTGTGGTCGTGGGTGACGAACAAGAAGGGGGAGTATTGCTAGTGACCAGTGGATGGAGTGACGATTTCCAGGAACGATGATGGCTACCCGCGATCGGATTTGGTCTCTGATACCAATCTAGTGCAGCCCCTGATTATAGATCGGGTGTAGAACAATCTCCTGAAGGATTGTTCGAATCCGAAGACTCAATGAAACTCGCGATCAAAACTGGGAAGAGAAAAACTCTGGAAAAACTGGATTATTATTGATAAAAAGCTTATGTATTACAATGAATAACTCCTCCTTATATAGGAGTGATTGTTTTTAAAATAGAAGGACTAATTCTAAACAAACATAGCTTATTAAAAATAAAATAAAAAGTAAATAATTAAGGACAGGGATCTTTGAGGATATCAAAGATCAATCGGATGGCCTATGGGCCTGTAAGATCAACCTGCATCAAACACCCCTTGAAAAAAGAAGAAACATGAATTAATTATTTATTGCTCCAAATAAGATTTGGGCATACATGATTACACATGTCTTTTAATGTGATCAGTGCCACCTATGGACTTAGAACTATAAAGTTCTTTACAAAATATGCATTAGGCCTTATCCCCCAATGGAGTCTGTAATCTGAACTATTTTGAAATATTGCCAAACTTTAGAAGTCATTCTTCTTCTTCTTCTTTTTAGCTTAAAAAATGTTAGGTTGACCCCCTTGGGCAACAGATAGAGGAGTGTTTTCTACTGCCTTCTTATCTTGATATGGACCCAAATGTGTTTAGCGTTTAATAATCGAGTCATTTTTTAGTACTTGAAGAGAGTTTTTGGTGCTTTAGAGAGAACTTAAAGTGAGAAAGAAAGCTTCAAGAACTTAAGGAGAACTTAAAGAGCTACAAAGAAAGAAATAGAGTTTAGAAAGATTATAGATGAGTGTTGAGAAATAAGAGGAGAGAATGTATTTATAAACCTACAAAGTATTGAAATGACACAAAATACCCCCTTGACCTTTTTAATTTTTTATTTTTTGAAAGGTAAGATAGATTTTATTTCCCTAAAGAATAAAAAGAATACAAAAGGACGTCTATTAATAGAACAAAAGATCTCTAGGGGCATATCTTGCCAAGCAAAATAAAAAACTAAGCCCCATAGCCCAGGCATCAAGCAAAAGCAATCAAAGTAAATATGGGATAACCACATCTCGACTATAAGCAATTATAATAAACAAAATCACAACTCAACTTCCAAGGCACCAAGGTGGCCTCGAGCATTTCTTCCTCCATAGATCTTTCGACTAAACTAAATAGTAGAACTTTTGGAGGTCAAGAAACTGAACTTGAGCACATTGGCGAATATAAGCCTCTAGACGTCTAGCTTTGGATCTTTCCCTCCAAGAAGATAATTGTGGCTTCTTTAAAAACTTGTAAAGATCTTTTTCAAATTTGATGCAAAGGCTTTGATGTTGATTGGGAATCATGCACATTAATTGAAAGACGCTTAGGTAATAATTCAAATTTGGTTCGAATGCTGCTTCACTTGGTCAATCCACACCAACCCATAAGATATTAATAATTAGTTGTCCCACATTACAAATAGAGAGTCGTGTACCCTTTGGAGAAGAATGACTAAAATGAGTCGTCACACATGGAACATAAGGAGGTAAATCCCAATGACTTAAGATGTTGTTCGGAAGTCTTGTATTCAAATACAAAGTTCTTGTTTGAACAGTTTTCACAATATCTTTGACTAATAGAGAGCTTGTCTTATGCTGGTTTTTGAAAATTCTTCTGTTTATCTCCTACCATATATACTAGATAAAAGCACAAAAAACTAACTTACCTAGAGTTTGAACTCTAACATCTTGATTAATATGCATTGTCATAGATTCCATTAAAGTTTGTGGAGAGTCAAATTGAACAACTGTCAAATCAAAGTGAGCAATAAGTTGAGTCTAGATCTCCTGACTATAAGTGCATTGACACATTAAATGCACCAATGTTTCCCATGTATAGTCACAAAGAGTACAATCTGAACTACATAACACATTGAGCAAAGAATCTTTTGTCTTGAGTTGACCTCTGAATAACATCCAGGCATACAGAGAGTGCTTTTTAATACATCCCTTGAACCAAATTAGCGATGGCCATTGCTCCTCTTGATTATGAATATTTCTAACCATAGAGTGTGTAGATTTTAAAGAGAACCTTTAATGCTTCTCCAAAGTCCATACAATTTCATCTTCAAAACTTTGCCAAGGCTAAACTTCTAATGGGATGTCATGAAAAATATTCATAAGGGCATTTTATGTTGGTTTAGAAATACCCAACTATCATTTACAAATTATTTCACCAATAAATCCTCATCCATTGTTGTTAGCTTTACCATACTTATAGGATCAACTTTAATGGATCAAATTGAAATAATACAATATATAAATAACACACATACCTAACTCCATTGTATGTTAAGCGTGTGAAGAAGAATAAGCTATTCGGGGTTTACAAATCACTTCAACTTCTCTTTGATGCATGCAAGTAATAAGAGAGCTAAGCAGTAACCTCTTGTCACTACTTGAGCCCGAGATTTTGTGGTTAGGGTGAGTCCCAAGGCGCGGCATACATAATCCTGTGACAATCCGTGTAGTACTAAGGCACATACGAACCATTACAAGAGAAAACACACAGAATTCATGTGTCCATTTAAAACATTTGAGGAAGCCTGTGTATTTTTACCTGTACTTAACAACATCCTATATAATTCATATTTTGAAATATGGTATTAAGCATAAACTGAGTCTATTAAATTTCAATTGTAAACCAAATATATAGAACCTAAAAGAGTTTTTTATATGAAACATAGTCTAATAAACTAATATGCCCAAAATACAAGTGTAAATGTGAATGATCCAAAATATGAATACATGATGTGCCCAAATGCATAGGACCTAAATACAATCTGAATAAAAGACATACATGTCCATCAAAATCAAATAATATAATAATAATATGATATAATGACATGATGTATAAACATAATTTAACAATTGGTTTAACCTGTCATGCCCTAAAATATACCTATGGCACTCTCCGAAATAGACAACTGTAGAGTGTTATCATAGTTCACATATTATACTATATCCTGGAAAGCCTCTAGAAAGTGGAAATTCTACTACAAGTATGTTAGAGGTGGAATCGGTACTTAGATCTATTTGTAACACCAAGGATAGTATTGATAATACAACGGTTTAGCAAATATAGGTGCATATAAAACTAACATGTAGTATCGATTGAATTAGACATATTAGTTAAAAGCAAGCAATAATTGTAAACTAAGCATGTTGTGCATATGAATACAACACAAATAAGAAATCATAATTGGAGATACAGTAACATACTGTTAGCATCCACGAGGCTATATTCTTTTTAAAGAGAGCGTATAACATACAGAGGGGAATATCGTTAGAGGATCAGTCTAACTACCTAAGGGGCTCTACAAACTACTGCGGTAGTGATATAAGTGATACCCAAATTGGTCCCGTTGAACTTAATAAGGGTACAAGCTAAGTGGTGCCGACTCAACGTATCAAGATCGTTCCGAATTCATAACATTCATACTTATCATCAATCATAGCGATCATCTCATATTCGTACATAATCATTCATACTTATCATTAATCATAGCAGTCGTCTCATATTCGTATATAAAGAGAATATCAGTCTTGAGATCGCATTTGATCATAAAAATCGGAATTAAACAATAACTGATAATTAAACAATGCATACTTAATTGAGCCAATAGAGATCGAATCCTCTCAACCTTAGCTACACCTATTTTGGCTCAGAAACCCACGCTCAGTAAAAGCTCTATCTCCGATTTTGCCTCAAGTTCTCTAGGTAGAATGGGTACATGATTTAATTATATTGAGGGTAAGGTTGACTTAAACAATATGAATGCATTGAATTAAGAAGTCATCAAGGTTATTTATTAGCCAACCCTATGCTAAGATAATCTGTGTTTCCTTCTTTATTCAATATGGTTTAGTCATAAAATGTTCAGTGTCAATATGCTATCAAAATCTTAGTGTTACATCGCATAAGGATGGACACCACTTCTTATGCCAACACCATGACGTGACGTCGAGAAACAATCCTAAAAATCAAAGGGGATGAGGGACAGCTCTACACTCTTTCCCCTTATTATTTAATTACCATTAAGCTAATTTGATTAAGTTAAAAGTGTCATATCTAAAGCCCTACAAAGTTTTAAAGAGTCTTTAATTTTTCTAACTTTCTATGTTCCTATGATTTAGCTGTGAGTAGGCCATAACTTAGCCGTGTGCACAGAGTTTTCTACTAAATTCTCCCACAATTACGGCTTACCTATATATTAGCTTACGGCTTAGCCGTATGTAGCCTACGGCTAGGCTACGACTTAGCTATGGCTTAGCTGTAGTGCTTCTCACGGCTTAGCCGTGAGTTTAGCTGTAGAACAAATGCAGAATTTTTGGTCTCTGGGTTCCTAACCTTACTATTTTTACGACTTAGCCATAAGCTTCAGATTTTCTGAAGCTGCTTTTGAAACACAAGTTCAATGCAAAACTTTATAGGTTGGGTTCCAATTTCTCTGATCCATCATACCGTTTTTCATTCCAAGTTATATTTCATCATAGTTGGGTCCTCATTCACCTAAGCCCATAATCATTCTCAATTTACCTTTATATTACTTTATAAACATCATCCATTCTCATAACTAAGCCTAAAATAGCTGTAATATAGCATGAACATGGGAATTCTTCAAGAATTAACATAGAAAAACATACATGCAGTAATATACACGCCTAAAATAGCTGTAATATAGCATGAACATGGGAATTCTTCAAGAATTAACATAGAAAAACATACATGCAGTAATATACACTCCTATAGTTGCCCCTAAATCAACTTCTTCCTTTGGTTTAATGGTGGAGAAAGCCTCAATAAAAAATGATCTAAGACATGCATTGAAAGAAATGAGCATAAGATGCATGCATGCTACAAGATTGAGTCTTCTTGACTTTTTAAACTTAAAGGAATGGAGGGACGATGGAGTTCTTACCTTAGGGAGCTATAGAGAAGGAGAGGAGATTGAATGGAGAGATTCCAATGGAGAAGATAAACAAGAAGATGATGAGGAAGACAATGGGGGCCTTGGCTCCAACATGCAACAACTCCAAGCTTGATTTCCAGCTGTTAGAGGAGGACAAAAAGAGAAAAAGGAGAAGTTCTTGCAATAGAAAAGAAGGGGATGCAAAGAAGGGCTGTTGAGTTGGTTTTTAAATCCAGATTTTCAAGAATTTATAAGCAGGTCCTATTAGTTTCTTGGATTTTACAATTTAAGTCAATTGGAATTCAAGTGGGCTAAGATGGATCCGAATTGAGTGGGCCAAACATGAAACTGGACCCACAAGCTAAAATAATGTGCCCAATGTTGTGCCAAGATTAATGTATAAATAATGTGCCCATGAATACATGACTCAAGACATGTAAAGCATCAAAATAGGCCTTGATTTCTACCTAGTTTGGTCAAACCCAACTACCTATCCAACCAAGACTAATAAACATTAAGAACAATATAAATTAAGGCCAAAATACATTAATTACTAGGAAATCAAGTTTAATTAATATAAATTACAATTAAGTTGGGGCAAGACCTTACATCTCTTGAAATAAGCAAGTTACCATGACCTATATATTTATAGATCTCTATGATAGTTCGCTCCTCATCATAGAAATCTCAAATTGATTAGGATTGTCCTTCTTATTAGTAATTTAAGTAGGAAGCAATTGCTAGTTTCCAAGTCCAACAGGATTTCTAAATACCAAATCGTAGAAGAGTCTTTAATTACTTTGGACTTTAGAGGTGGAACCAATGCATGTGTATGTGATCAAGTGGACCACACATCTAATGTTAATATTTTCGCACTTGGGCCAATTGACTGCAAACCACATCCTCAATTTATTTTATAGAAAATAATTTTTTTAAAAAATGACTCAATTTGGACTTAGAAGTTTGAAAAAACTGACTTTGATTAGTACACCGATAAAACACGTGCCACTCAAACTTTGATTTAAATCCTTAATATATGATGAAACAAATTTGTCGATGTGAAACATAGCAATTACATATCTATAATGACGCATTCCCTTTCATGATCAGTACTAGAACATCTTTGCCTAACTAAATTTTTAATGAGGTAAAATTAGGATTTTTAGACATGACATTTCTAATTTTGGTGTGTACTTTAATGTTATAACTTTACATTTTTACTCTTGTCAACAATAATCACATGTACAAGTAATATAAGAAATAAGAATTACGAAATATAAAAATTTGCAACTTTAATGGTATCTTTAATAGTGTCAACATAACATAAAATAATCCTAATTAGGCAAATCTTGTAAGCCCATATTTACAACATGTTCTTTATAGGCCTCACGTGCTAATGCATTCATTAATGGATTAGCTATCATAAGACTCATCGGAGCTCCAACAATAAACACTAAAACATTTCGTACTTATTCCTTAAGCACAAGGTATTTAACTTCCAAACACTTTAAATTGTTGGAACATTTGTCATTATTGGCAAATTGCATTACTACATAATTGTCATAGTAAATCATTAGTGGGTTTGAGAGATAATCAAGAATTTGAAGTCCTAAGAGGAAATTATGCATCTAGAACGCATTACCCATGACTTTAAAGCAGGCCACGTACAATGCATGAAATGTAGATGGAGCGAGCAAAGTTTGCTTTGCACTCCTCCACAAAACTGCTTTGCTTGTTAGTAGAAAAACTTATTCTAAAGTAGATTTCCTAGTATCAGAACTTCTTGTAAAGTCTAAATCTAAATATCTAGTCATCTCCAAATGATTGAATCTTTTATATGTGAGCATATATTTTGACTACTACTTAAGTATTGGAATACTTTCTTTGCCGCTTGCCAGTGAAATATTCCTAAATTACTTTGGTATTTGCTAAGCATTCCTACTACAAAGCTTATGTCTAGTCTTGTATATGTCTGAGCATACATCAGATTGTTCATAGCTATTGGACAATTTTTCATTTGCTTCTTTTCTATTTTATTCTTTGGACATTGATCTTTGCTAAATATGTCTCCCTTGATTATAGGCGCATCTTGTGGTTTACAGTCTTCTATATTAAATATCTTGAGAACTATTTTGCTATAAGCTTCATAAGACAACCCAAGTAATCCTCAATATCGGTCCTCTTGATTCCTATTACAAAGGATGCTTCACTCAAATTTTTCATATCAAAGTTTGCCTTAGGATAATCCTTGGTTTCACGGATAATTCCAAGGTAGTTATTGGCTAATAAGATGTCATCAACATATATGACTAATATCATAAACTTGCCCCCATTGATTTTAAGATATATACAATGGTCTACAATATTTAAGGTAAAACCAATAGATGTGATGATTTTATTAAACTTTAAGTACCACTGTCTTGGAGCTTGTTTAAGGTCCTTATATTAATCTCTTTAATTTGCATATTAACCTTTATTTCCCTTGTTCAATGAACTATTCAGGTTAGACCATAGAAACCTCCTTTTCTAGATTCTCATTTAGAAATGTCGTTTTGACATCTATTTGATGTAGCTCTAAATAATAGTGTGCGACGAATGCTATAATTATTCTGAATGAATCTTTTTTTGTTACTAGTGAGTAAATTTCATTGTAATCATTGTCATATCTTTGAGTGAAATTCTTAGCCATAAGTTAGGTTTTAAATCATTTGATTTTCCTTTTAGAGTCCCTTTTGGTCTTAAAGACCCATTTATAGCCAATGGCTTTGGACCCTATAGGTAATTCGAAGAGATCCCAAACTTCATTTTTAGCCATAGATTTAATGTCAACTTTCATTGCATCTAACCATTTGTCAGAGTTTTCACCATTCATGGCTTCTTTGAATGTCCTTGGATCTTTCGTCATTCCAAGATCTACTTCCTCAATATACACACCATAATCGTCCGAGATTGCAGGCCTTCTCTCTCGAGGAAACCTTCTCAATTCTCCCAGATCAATTTCATCAACATTTAATTGTGCATCATTCATGATTGGATCATTTATAATAGTCTATTCTGGGAGTATCTTTACTTTAATAGATTGTTCATCCTCTAAGTTATCTTTATAAACAGTATCAAGAGGAATATCAACACCATCCTTTACAATAGGCAACATAGATTGTTTCCTAATTTTTTTGAAAGCACGGTCTCTAGTACGATGACTCCTATTATTTTCATGATCTTCCAAGAATTTAGCATTACTGGATTATATGATCTTGATACTATGGTTTGGATGGTAAAACTTATATCACGTAGACCTCTATGGAGAACCAATGGAAAAACTACTAATTGTTTTTTAGTCTAATTCTTTTTATGTGGATTAAAGATTCTCACTTTAGATGAACAACCAAAAACTCTAAAATGGATTAAACTGGGTTTCCTACTAGTCTATAACTCAAATGGGGCTTTAAAGACTACCTTAGCAAGAACACAATTCAAAATGTAAATAGCCATCTTCAATGCTTGTCCCCACATTGAATCTGGTAAATTAGTGTTACTCACATACTCCTAACTATATCCATAAGGGTTCTATTTCTCCTTTCAGTAATGCTATTCTGCTGAGGAGTTCTAGGTAGTGTGAATTGGGCAACAATGCTTTCTTCTAAGAATCTAGCAAATGACCTCGTGTTACGGCTTGATTTAACATATCGGCTATAGTATTCACAACTTCGATCTGATCTCACGACTTTAATTTTTCTTCATGAATTAATTCGATAAGTCCTGAATTCCTTGTGGCCGTTTTTTTTATTATCCTTATTTGTATGCCTTTGATACAATCAACATAGATACCAAAATCAGTGAAATCTAAGTTTGGTAATAACTCATTTTTCACTAATCTCTCTATTTTCTCTTTCGAGATGTATCCCAAGCATTTATGCCACATCTTATATAAGTTTTCATTTATCAGTCTTCTCTTTAAGCCCACATTCATGGCATAATTAATGTGTCGAATAGATAGGGTTTGTGCAAAAACTGAATTTAACTTTAATTTATATAAACCATCACATAAAGATTTACTACCAATTAAAACATAATTTCTATAAAATTTATAAGTTCATTACCAAACTTAAATGCATAATTATACTAATCTAATTTTGAAATAGAAACTAAATTCCTAGAAATGGACAAAACATAAAAAGTATTATGGAGATCCAGTTGGAATCCAGTGTCCAGTACAATTCTGTAAGTCCTTATCGCTTCAACTTTTGATTTCTGTCGATTTCCCAGTATGATGTTTCTTTTGGCCATCATGTAGACTCTCACTCATAAGGAACCTCTATATACAACCAGAAACATGAACGATTGCTCTAGAGTTAGCCCACTAGGTATTTAATGAAACATCTATTAAATGGGATTCGAAACGTACAAAGGATAATTGACTATTATTACCTTTTTAGACATTCATGTTTGAAGTGACCCTACTTACAATAAAAAAAACATTTCTGTGAGGTCTTTTTTCCTTTCTTTTTTTTTCTTGTTTTGCTTTCACCTTATGCACATCATTTTCATGTTTGGGCTTATGGTTTCCTTGGCTTTACCATAGGAGACATAATTAACTATAATTTGGCATTCAGTTTTAACCTCCATTCCTCTTGATTACATCTTACAATTAATTCACAAACTTTCCACAGCTGGGAGTTCTGATTATACGCTACTTTGAATGGTCCAAAGGCTAACGGCAAGAAATCTAAGATGAATTGAATTAGATATCCATCTAAAATACTCATTTAACTTCATTGAGCTTAACCACAATGGTAGACATATTTAAAATGTGTTCTCTTATACCTTTGGCCCCTTTGTATTTAATATTAGTAAAACTGAGACATTAGTAACGATCCAAGTGCCTTATCAGTCACCTCAAATTGCATCTTAACAGCTTCGAGATAGTCCATCGCATAATCTTTAACATCGACGGACCCTCGAATGCTCTTTGATATTGAATTGGTAATGATTTTTTAGGCTTACTTTATTGGATCTCATCTACTTTTCATATTCCGCTTTTTTTGCTGCAGAACTCAATTTAGTGAGCATAGAAGATTTAGGTTCTTCTATGACCATATCCAATTTTAAATAACTTAATGCAACAGACAGCATGTCTTTCCAATCAGCATAGTTTGATCTATCTAGAATTGGGATGAATCCCAAACATGATGGCAATGTAATTGAATTCGGAATTGAAAAAAATACATCACAAAATATGAGCTTTGAATTTAACACATAAAACAATAATCTAACTTAAATTTAAACATATAATAAATTCAAATTGGCAAGTAATAAGTACATCATCATGAATTCCCTTCGAGTGAATATGACATGCTAATTCATTACTATTTTTACTAATGAAACTATGATTTAATAATATATTTCATGAATAAGTTGACTACACCTTTAGACATAGATAAAGCATGCTCACGTCATACACATCAAACATATTCTATTTCATTTTCAAGTGGTCGAGAGATGATTGAGCCTATGAGTCAATCTTTAATCTAGATTTGAAATGCCATTCAAGTGCAATTAAACATCACAAAATTAAATATAGTGATCCTTTAACACAAAATACATAATATATCATAATATCGAGCTACTTTGGTAGCATCCAAATTAATCAAATTGTGAATTTTGTTAATAAGAATTCTAATCGCATCATTAATGATCTAATGAGTCCATTCTAAGACATTTTCCTAATTAGATTTGATATTTTCTTCTCAATGTTAAAATTAATTGCCGACTTTAACTTTAAAGTTGGGCTTCATTGAAAATAAATCCAAATAGATGTTAATTAACTCATTTAAAACATTCAGATCATTAATCTATTAATTCATATCATTAATCTATTAATTTAGGCATTCATTTATGTGATTAATTATCCAAATAACCTTTATTGTAATTACTCATAAGCCTAATTTCCTTAAGTAATCGTTTTCAATTAAGGTATTCTTTAATCCATCCATAGATTCCCCTTGAATTAAGCATAGATGTGAATCTGCATTCACCCATAAACTTTTCTTAACTCATGATCAATAGAAATTAGTCAAATTAAATGCAAAATTAAACTTTAATGAGTTAAACATGCACTGATTAATATGCCATAAAATCTAACATCTCTGGATAGTCGATCCATACCGTTAATCTTGTAGATTTGACTTTTAGGAGTTACAAAAATTTAAAAAAACGGATTAAAAAAATCTGAGTTTAGATGTGTTTGCAATCATTAAATTACTATTTCAGTAGTTTAAATAATTGATCTATGTTACTGTTAACATCAGCATGATGTTAGTACTTTCACCCTTGATATGGTCAGTGATAGGTCCAAAACATCCCTTCACAACAGAAACATCCTTTTATGTGGCTATAAAACTAATAAATAATTATATTGTAGATATACACTAAAAACTAAGTGAATGCACCGTGATGTGACATGTGAAACTCTGTTGGCACAATCAGAAGACCACAATGTCACACAGCCACATTTTTCTTTTCTTTTCTTTTTTTTGGGACATTTACCAAAATAATCCCATTACAAATGAAAACCACAACTGAGGACCCCAAAATTTTTTTAATATCAGAGGAGGATCTCCAGCAAAATTTTATTCTTTTCTTCCATTTTTGCCCATCATTTGTTGATGTCAACAAATCACATAATCCAAAAATCGATAGAAAAATGAAAAGAAAAGGAGAAGAAAAGAGAATAAGAAAATCATAGAGAAGATCATGTATATCCTCTTATTGAAGCGAAATCTACAAACTCTATCTCCCATAATCTCTATCTCTTATTTTCTCCATCTCCCATTTAACTCTATCTCCCCTTTTATTCTTGAGTGGGGTTGGTTGTCATATTCACCTCTATTAGTTTATCTAATTTGATTTTTTATTTTTTTATAATTGATGAAAGGTGAAAAGAAGATTGTATTGATTGTTTGAAAAGATCAAGGATAAATGAGGTGATGTCCTTAAAATGATGAAAAGTAAAGGCGTGTTGCATTCCATATATTTGTTAGAATACCTAAGTAATATTTCTTAAATTATTTTCTATAGAGAGTGCATTTTTTCAATAATGTTTGGAGTTGAAGTGTTGCCTTTTATGTGCTTGTTAAAATGCCTAAGTGGTATTTTCTTGAACTTTTTTACTATCTATTGAGTGCTATTTTTCTTATAATGTTATATTGAAGGGGTGGAAGATGAATTGAGTTTTCTTTTAAAGTTAATCATCATCCTAATGATAGATAAAATGAAAGTGAAGATTTTATAGACTATTGATAAGGCAACGAGAATTGATAAACTAACTGAAAGGGAAAAGTGCATGACTATTGACGATGACAAATAATTTGTCGACATAGCTATTTCTAAATTTGCATAATATTATAGATTCATTGATGTTGACAAATATTATTAAAGGAACTATTTGGAAATCTTGCTTAACAATGTTGATTTAGCGACATCGATAAATTATTTGTTGATGTCGATGTCAACATAAAATTTGTCAATATCGACAAATAATTATCGATGTCAACAAATATTGTTAATGAATATATTTGGAAATCCTGCTTAACAGTGTAAATTCATCAATGTCGACGGAATATTTGTCGACATCAATGAATAATTAGTCGACATCGACAAATACTGTTAAGGAACCAAAGGGGGGGCAATTTGGGAATAAAAAAATATGATAATTGGGTCGGAGGTCCTCCACTAATAATACAAAAAAATTGGGGTTTTCAACTATGGTTACCTTGACTAGTGAGTTTTTTTTTTAGTAAATCCCCATTCTTTTTTGGTTTTACTTTGATCTCGATAGGGGAGTTCCCTAATGACCAAATATAAGACCTTTCTACAATCCATTCCAGCTATCTTTACTTTTATTATCCTTAAAATGTTTATAAGGACTAGGTCTTATAGATACTATCAATGAATTGACATATGGATTGGAAAAGCAGTATTTATCATGAATCCATCATCAAATATTAAACATAATTAAGATGTACATATAACTTAAATATGTAGATAATTTGTCTAAGAAACCTTAATACCCATGTTTTATTATTATATTATCATGCTTTTTTTATCTAATCTCATATATATCAATTCCATCATGACATATGTCCCAACACATGGTATGAATGTGATCATATAACAAAAGAAGCACATGCCTTTTAACTACAAAAGCTGTATGCAACCTTTATGCAAGAAATTTGTACGGACTCATGAACGTGTACACTAGCACCACAATGCCGATCAACATGCCCGAGTCCTCAATGGACAGCTATTTATTTGGTGTCCTTTTGTGATTTGTTGTATGGTCAATCACATTAACCGGTACCAACCAAAATTCATATCTAATTTAAATACGCATAAGACAAATTGAATTATGCATTAATTCAATAAACCATTATGTGGTTATTCAAAATTTGAGATCCTTGATCTTGGTCTTTGATACCAACTGTTACCTTTCCCATACTCATAGGATCAACTTTAATGGATCAGATCTGAATAATACAACATATAAATTACACACATGCCTAGCTCCATCATATATTGAGCGTATGAAGAAGAACAAACTATTTGGGGTATACAACTCACTTCTACTTTTCTTTGATGCATGTAAGTGAAGAAAATGCCTAACAATAATCTCTTGAAGTAAAGCAAGTTACTATAAACCCATATATTTATATGTTTCTGTGATAGTTCCTTTCTCATTATGGAACTCTTAAGTTGATTAGGATTATCCCTCTTATTAATAATTTGAGTAGGAAGCAATTATTAGTTTCTAAGTCTAATAGGATTTCCAAATACCAAATAAAATAAGAGTCTTTAATTACTTTGGACACCAGAGGTAGGACCCATGTAAAGCGTGCAATCAAGTGGACCACACCTCCAATGCTAACAAGTCTTAAATCATAAATTGCCCTTTCACCATACTCGTCTTTAAGCTGCCCCCTATCCAACCAAGGATCTATCCAAAATCTTGTTACATTACCCTTACCAATGAGATGCTTGATATCGGGTAAAGCAAGTGGACGACTCCTAAGAGTACTTACCCATCCAGGAGAGCCTTTACTTGGTTCTTTAAAATCCCAAAAGGATTGGTTTTTCAAATAATTTGCTCTCACCCATATGTTCCAATAAGTGTTTTTATTAAGTGCCTTATCCCACAGCTGTCTTAATAATGTGTAAGGTCCTGACCCGACTTAATTATAATTTATACTAATTAAACTACATTTCCTATTAATATGTGTATTTTAGTTCTAATTCATCTTGTTCTTAATTTTTAGTAGGCCTCAGTTGGATAGGTAGTTGGGTTCGAACTTCATTTAGGTAGTTGAGGACCTTCTTGTAATTTATAGTCACTTTGTTGCATGATTCTGACACCGCATTAATTGCATCATGTGCATTTCATCTTATGGGTCAACTTTCATGTTGGGCTCAACTTAATTCGGACCCATCTTGGACCAATTGAGGCCAGGTGACCTAAACTGTAAATATTCCAAAAAACTTGGACTTGCATGTAAACTGCAAGAAAATCTTAGTTAAATAAGAGCGCCAACGTTCATTCTTCCTTTTATCCTCTCTCAGTTGCTGGAACTGCTCCTTTCCTTCTTCCTTCTTCAGCTCCATCTATATTTAGAGTGGTAAACCAAGTATTGAAGCCTTGCATGCAAGAGTATAAGCCTCCATTCTTTTTCTTCTTCTTTTTTTGTGCATTGTCTCTTGGGGAAGCACCTTCTTCAATAAGCTACAGTCCATTAAGGTGAAGACTCAACCCCTATTTTATTTCTTTGGACTTAATAGAGTCAAGAAGACTCAATTACATGACATGCATACACTTTACATCACATTCACTAGTTACATGTCTTTTATGTAGAAAACCACCTTCCATTGAGAATTTTCCCTAATCACACACCAAGGAGGAGTTGAGTAAGGGCAAGCACTATATTAAGGCAAGTATTAGAGTATATATTACCTTGTGTATGTTTAATTTTGTTGATTCTAGAAATGATCCTTCTAAATGTAGGTTACAACTCATTCACCCTTGATCAAGCACACATATAGGTTGCATTAGGTTATAATTAGTATAATTATGCAATATTAATGATATTGGGTAATGTAAAACCTATTATGGGAATTTGGAATCATAAAGAACTTCATTTGAACCTAAATGATAGAGTTCTGTACTGAACTCGTGCTCCAGAGCTTGTTTTCAGAAATTCTGAAGCTTACAGTGAAGCCCACGGCTAAACCAAAAGTCTCTATGGCTCAGAATCCAAAGACCCAAATTAAACTATGGTTAAGCCACAGCTAAGCCGTAAACTGAACTACAGCAAGCCGTAACCACCCCGTGACCAAGCCATAAGTCATTTTACGGCGAACTTTCCCGAGAACCCCAAAACCCAGCTTTACTCTAAGGCTCACGCACGGCTACACCGTGAACTCTGCTACGGTCACACCGTATCCTAGCCGTAACATTAACAGTAAACTTAGCACGGCTAAGCCGTAGGTCAACATACGGTTAAACCGTAAATGTGTATAAAATTAAGGAGAAAACCTGAGCCACTCGGCTAAACCGTAACATGTATACGGCTAAGCCGTAAAAGCACTGTAAACTGAAGATATTAGGGTTTCCAATGACCTTGTAAGGCTCTATATATGGCACCTATTTCCTAACTAAATTAGTCAAACAGTGATGAAATGATCAGGAGGACGAGTGTAGCGCTGTCGCATATCCCCTTTGATTTTCCGGACGAATTCCCAATGTCACATAATGGGTGTTGGCATAAGAAGAGGTGTCTTTTACGTACACAATGTAACGCTAAGAATTGGTAACACAATGACACCAGACGTTTTATGAATACATCATATTGAATGCCCCTGAGATCACGGATTATCTAGCATAAGGTTGGCTAGTATATCCTTGATTCTTACTCAATCTAAATGCATTCATATTGTTAAGAAACCATACCCTCAACATGATGTAGCTCTATTAAGCATGCATGAATTGATTATCAGATATGAATAAATGAATGAATATAATCTCAAAACCGAACTCCTAGTATGTATGATATGACAAGTATAACTAAAATGTATAAAAGATATGAATTTGAGTTGGTCTTGATACGTTGAGTCGGCACCACTTAGCTTGTGCCCTTATTAGGTTTGACGGGACCAGTTTGGGTATTTTTATGTTGCTACTGCAGTAGTCCATGGAGGAGTTGTCAGCGCTCCTTGGGAAGTTAGCCTAATCTCCTAGTGACCCATATATATGTACGCTCCCTCTAGATGATATGCTCTATTTTGAGAGAATAGAGCCTTGTGGATGCCAACTAGTATGTATGATATCCTATTTATGATTTGTTACACATGCTTATTCATGCACAACATGCCTAGTGTACGATTATTGCTTTCTTTAAACTAATATATATTCTTAATTCATTTGATACAGCATTATGGCCTTATGTATCTCTATATACTTGCTAATCTTCGTGTTAACAGTGCTACCCTTGGCATTACAGGTACTAAGTCCAACCTAATAAGGCAAACGATGCATCCCGGTAGGAACCTCAACGGAACCTCGAGGACTAGATGAGTGCAATGCTGACGTCTTTTGCTGGTCATCCTACGAAGAGTGACCATGGGATACTTGTTGAGTGTTTATGATTTGATCGACCATGGCTTTTAATTATATTTAAGTAATTGTTGTCACATAAATGGAATGGTTAAGTACAAACTTATTTATGAAATGGATGATATTTCTATTGTTATTGCTTATGATCATTACAGATGCATTACATAGGCTTCCGCTTACTATTGAATGTAATTTATGTGTTTGAGAAACTTCTTTGCACGTTCCAGTGGAATCTCCCTTGTAGTGATTTGTGTGTGTATATCACATGCACAGATTACTATGGGATTACGTATGCACACCCTGTGGGGCCCATTCTAACCCAATTCTTGGGATTGGGGCGTGACATACGTAAGTAATGGTGTCAGAGCATGGATCTTGGAAAATATGCAATTAAGGTGTGGTGTTGTGGCATAAATAAGTCTGGAATAAAAGATTTAGAAACTTAGGGAACATGGTGAGGATACGATAGGTACATTGAGATCTGGGTTGTATAGAATGCGTAGGATGTTTTAAGTCTTCTAACACCTTGTTTTGAAATAATGATGATTTCTTACAGATAATGGCCCCAACTCCAGGAGTTAAGAATTCTCGTCACGGTTCATCGAGTAATACCCAGAATAATGACTTAGGGGACGTTCCTGTTGAGAACTTCGATCGCCCGTCTCCACTTTCTCTGCCTGCAGGTAATCGGTCCCTTTTGATGATGATGGAGCAAGTAATGAGGATTAGTGAGAATCAAGTTGTAATGCAAATGTAGATAGCAATGATAATGGAAAGACAAGCTCAACTATAATGGAATTTGGCAATAGTAGAGGATAGTTTGCAGGATGTTCTAAAGAAGAAATCCGAGAGGGATACATCACCCTCTGAGCAGCACCCTGGGTAGTGGAAGAAACAGAAGACCAAAGCTCTTAGTTCCGGAAAACCAGTGTGTAATCTATGTGACAAGGGCCATGGAATAGATGAATGCTGGAGAAAGACTGGAGCATGTTTTCATTGTGGTTCGAGGGAGCATAGGCTAGCAAAATGTCCAGAAAAGAAAAACACCAGCGAAGCTCCATTGTGCCAGCAGCAGCAATTAGATAGAGCAACCTCATTAGAATCAAGTGATAGGCAGTGTCAGCAAAGGTGATCTTTTACTGACTACCCTCATTCTCTATTGATCTTTTACTTGTAAATGTTATAAGCAGTCTATATTCTCCTTAGTGATTTTGTGAATATGTTTGGTGTTATTTGTTGAGATACAGTAGGAGCCCTTTAGAGATATAATAATTAAGGCAGTTAAATCGGTGGTTATTGAGTATAAATGACTACTGCCTTATATTGATGAGCTATCCCATTAATTGCAGGGTGCATAATAATTCCTAAAAAAATTGATTTGAGAATAGATTATTTCAACTTTAAGATCAAAGATTAACTCTTAAGATCAAATTTGGACGTTAGGAGTTCTTGATGGATTATCAGATTAATTAATGTTTCAAATATATTGTGAGTTAAGTAATAGAATTCTTATTCGTACATGGATCAGTTTGCGGGTTATAGTTATCACTAGTATCTTGATGTATTCCCAACTTGTTAGTGTTCGTGATAATCCTTTGAGGACTTTTCTTCATCTCTTGAGGATTAACTGATTTTTGCTAATGTAGAGATGTAATTCCTAGTTGACCAAGTTAGGTCTTAAGTCATGTCATATCTTAAGTTGAATGTTCAGTGATTCGGTAAATTTGAGATTATTAGTTGGCAAAGTTCAAGGTCAGTTATCTAGATTTAGTATTTCTTGTAGTCCTACGAGATGTTATCATAGAATTGTGAGATAATCCCAGAATCGTAGTTTCGTTTGTTAATTGAGAGGAATAATTCTTTATGTGGCTGAATCAATGTGAGCACGACCTCTAAGTCCTGCGAAATTATTTGATTCTTGAGAATCAATAGATCTGTGTGACAAAGCAAATCTTAGAATTAATCTAACAGATATAAGTAGGTAGTTGAGGATTCAGATTTGATTAAAGTCCTTAATTGCTTAATTGAAAGGACTGTTATGTAGACTCGTTTCTTGAGAGTTTATTGAGAGCATATCCTAGATGAGATTCCAAGTTTCTCTTGATGGTAATTGATAGAAAGGACTTCATATTATTGAAAGGCATATAGACAAAAAACAGTTGAGTTATGTGACTAGTTAGAACAATCGCTCACAGTTAGCATTGATGATTCGCCCAATCAAATCAGCGAGCAAAGGATATTATTTAAATTGATCGGGGCTCAGTTAGTATTAATTTAGCACCTAAAGCTCCATGATCTAGAGCTATGCCTCAATCAGAAAGGAGCAATATAAACTCTTGGCTAATTATTTAGTGGTCCATTAGTTTGATGGTATTTATGATTTGATTAATAAAATGCCCATATGTTCTTAAATCAATTGTGGGGTTTATTAAGAACATCCTGACGTATGATCTTATTATTGAAGAGGTAGGTCACTTAAAGAAGTGATGAAATAAGTCAGAGGACTATTGATCGTTAGTGATTCAATAGAGATCTTGGATCGTATGGTGATTAGGCTACTACTCCCTAGGTAAGATTAATGTCCGTTTGGTTTTGTATGTTACCTTATAGTTGTGACTGATGTTTTTCAGTTGTTAGTGGTAAGTCTTAGCTTTAACACAAGGTACCCGCCACAATTAGATGTCTAATTAGACCTTCTATCTAGACTTGTAAAGGCATGAACTGTGCGTCCTCGTTTTTGAGAAGAAGTGAATCTAGAGGATTCCTAAAGTTTTTGATCATCGTTAATGCAGTGACGTCGACACATAAAGTCCAAGAGTCGAAGAATGTCATTCCAAGCTAAGAAGTTTCACTGACAATTGTAGAATGTCCTCGAATTTTAGGTTGACAATAGAGTAGTCTAGAAGGTTTCATGAGGAAGGAAATCCATTTTTGGGGAAGAATTCATAGGAATTCTCAATGTCTTTCGTGTGACGAGGCTTCATAATATGATTCTAGACCCGTTTCATGTCCTTGAATATAGGAAGACCAAGTGGAACCAAATGCAACGCACGTGGAGCAACTTTTTAGTATCCTCTACGTAGCAAATAGGTTCGGTAAGTATTCCCGATCTATTTTAGTATTTGATTTTATTAGTTTATTTCATTTTGAGGATCGAATGATCTTAAGTAGGGTGAGATGTAAGGTTCCGGCCTGACTTAATTATAATTTATACTAATTAAACTTGATTTCCTATTGATACGTATATTTTAGTCCTAATTCATCTTGTTCTTAATTTTTAGTGGGTCTCAGTTGGATAAGTAGTTGGGTTCGAACTTCACTTAGGTAGTTGAGGACCTACTTGTAATTTATAGTCACCTTGTTGCATGATTTTGGCACCACATTATTGCATCATGTGCATTTTATCTTGTGGGTCAACTTTCATGTTGGGCTCAACTTGATTTGGACCCATCTTGGCCCAATTGAGGCCAGGTGACCTAAACTGTAAATATTCCAAAAAACTTGGACTTGCATGTAAACTGTAAGAAAATCTTAGTTAAATAAGAGCTCCGACATTCATTCTTCCTTTTACCTCTCTTAGTTGCTGGAATTGCTCTTTTCCTTCTTCCTTCTTTATCTCCACCTCCATTTAGAGTGGTAAACCAAGTATTGAAGCCTTGCATGTAAGAGTAAAAGCCTCTGTTCTTCTTTTTCTTCTTCTTTTGTGCATTGTCTCTTGGGGAAGCACCTTCTTCAATAAGCTACAGTCCATTAAGGTGAAAACTCAACCTCTATTTTATTTCTTTGGACTTGATAGAGTTAAGAAGACTCATTTACATGACATGCATACACTTTACATCACATTCAGTAGTTATATGTCTTTTATGTAGAGAACCCACCTACCATTGAGGATTTTTCGTAATCACACACCAAGGAGGAGTTACGTAAGGGCAAGCACTGTGATAAGGCGAATATTGGAGTATATATTACATTGTGTATGTTTAATTTTGTTGATTCTAGAAATGATCCTTCTAAATGTAGGTTACAGCTCACTCACCTTTAATCAAGCACACATACAGGTTGAATTAGGTTATAATGAGTATAATTATGCAACATTAATGATATTGGGTAATGTAAGACCTATTATGGGAATTTGGAATCATAAAGAACTTCATTTGAACCTAAATGATAGAGTTCTATACTGAACTCGTGCTCCAGAGCCTGTTTTCAGAAATTCTGAAGCCTACAGTGAAGCCCACGGTTAAACTGAAAGTCTCTACAGCTCAGAATCCAAAGAGCCAAATTGAACTACGATTAACCCACGGCTAAGCCATAAACTGAACTATGGTTAAGCCGTAACCACCCCATAACCAAGTCGTAACTCATTTTACGGCGAGCTTTCCCGAGAACCCCAAAACCCAGCTTTACTCTACGGCTCACGCACGGCTACGCCGTGAACTCTGCTACGGCCATGCCGTACCTTAGCCGTAACCTTAATCGTAAACTTAGCACGACTAAGCCGTAGGTCAACATATGGTTGAACCGTAAATATGTATGAAATTAATGAGGAAACTTGAGCCACTCGGCTAAGCCGTAACATGTATACGGCTAAGCCGTAAGAGCACTGTGAACTCCGGATATTAGGGTTTCCAATGACCTTGTAGGGCTCTATATATGGCACCTATTTCATAACTAAATTAGCCCAACGGTGATTAAATGATAAGGAGGACGAGTGTAGAGTTATCACTTATCCCCTTGATTTTCCGGATGAATTCCTGATATCACGTAATGGGTGTTGGCATAAGAAGAGATATCTTTACGTACACAATGTACCGCTAAGAATTGGTAACACAATGACACCAGATGTTTTATGAATACATCGTGTTGAATGCCCTCGAGATTACGGATTATCCAGCATAGGGTTAGCTAGTAATTATCCTTGATTCTTACTCAATCTAAATGCATTCATATTGTTAAGAAACCATTCCCTCAATATGATATAGCTCTATTAAGTATGCATGAATTGATTATCAGATATGAATGAATGAATGAATGTAATCTCAAGACTGAACTCTTAGTATGTTTGATATGACAAGTATAACTGAAAGTATAAAAGATATGAATTTGAGTTGGTCTTGGTACGTTGAGTCGGCACCACTTAGCTTGCGCCCTTATTAAGTTCGACGGGACCAATTTGAGTGTTTTTATATTACTACTGTAGTAGTCCACGGAGGAGTTATCGGTGCTCCTCGGGAAGCTAGCCTGATCCCCTAGCGACCCATATATATGTACGCTCCCTCTAAATGATATACTCTATTTTGAGAGAATAGAGCTTCATGGCTGCCAACTAGTATGTATAATATCCTATTTATGATTTGTTACACATGCTTACTCATGCATAACATGCCTAGTGTACGATTATTACCTTCTTTTAACCAATATATATTCTTAATTCATTTAATACAGCATGATGGTCTTATGTATCTCTATATACTTGCTTAACCGTCATGTTAACAGTGCTACCCTTGGTGTTACAGGTACTGAGTCCAACCCAATAAGGCGAACGATGTGCCCCTGCAGAAACCTCGACGGAAACTCAAGGACTAGATGAGTACAATGTTGATGTCTTTTGTTAGTCATCCTAGGAAGAGTGACCATGGGATACTTGTTGAGTATTTATGATTTGATAGACACATATACCTTTTGGCTCTTAATTATGTTTAAGTAATTGTCGTCACATAAATGGAATGGTTAAGTACAAACTTATTTATGAAATAGATGATGTTTCTATTATCATGATGTTTGCTAGTCCGAGGCAGCCCTGAAACAAAATCCATCGTTAGATTCTCCCATTTCCACTTTGAAATTTGTAAAAGATATAGCAAACTAGGAGACTTCCTATGTTCAGCCTTTACACGTTGACAAGTAAGACATCTTGCTGCTAAGCTTGCAATGTCTCGCTTCATATTATTCCACCAAAACCTGCCGTTTAGATTCCGATACATTTTAGTACTCCCAGGGTGCATGAAATATCTAGCGTGTTGTGCTTCGGTCATAATTTCTTCCTTCAAATTCTGATTTTGGACCGCTGGAACACACAGCCTGTCTCTGAAGTACAATACACCATCTACTATCCTAAAATCTGGCCTCTGTGTGATGTGGTCACGAATCTTAACAAATTCTGAAGCTTCAAACTACCTCTCTTTAATTTGCTGGGTTCAAAGACGGACATAGCTACTAACATGACCTTATCGTCCACGAATCTGACTTCCACATCCAGATCCTGGAATTCCTCTACTAGAGACCATTCACAACACATGGCTACCATCTCAATAGTTGATTTCCTACTAAGAGCACCAGCCACTACATTTCCCTTTCTTGGAAAATATTTGATCAAAAAATCATAATCCTTTATGAAATCTAACCATCTACGCTATCTCATGTTAAGATCATGCTGAGAAAATAAATACTAGAGACTATGATGATCACTTTGGACCTTAAACCTCTCTCTTTACAAGTAGTCTCCACAACTTCAGTGCGAAGACAACAGCAACTAATTCTAAATCATGTGTGGCATAATTCTTCTCACGTTCTCTCAATTATAGAGATCCATAGGCTATCACCTTTCCGTTCTGCATTAGTACACAACCTAACCCAATCCTTGAAGCATCAGTATAGATAACAAATCCACCACTACCTTCTAGTAGAGATAAGATTGGGGCTAATGTTAATTTCTCCTTGAGGAGTTGGAAACTCTACTCACATTCTGCCAACCAAACAAAAGGTTTATTCTTCCGGGTCAATTTTGTCAAAGGTGTGACTATTATAGAAAAATCTTTTACAAACCTTCGGTAGCAACCTGCCAAGCCAACAAAATTTCTAACCATTGCAACTGTTTTGGGGCTTTAGCAACCAATTGTAGCCTCAATCTTAGCTGGGTCTACCGCGAGTCCACCCTTTGAAATTATATGCCCCAGGAAAGCAACTTGTTCTAACCAGAATTCATAGTTATCTAGTTTAGCATACAGTCGGTGATCCCTCAACAATTATAAGGAAATCCTCAAATGTTCAGCATGCTCATCTAGAGTCTTAGGATACACCAAAACATCATCAATGAAAATTACTACAAACCGATCAAGATAAGGTGAAAAGATTTTGTTCATCAAATCCATAAATACAGCTGGGGCATTAGTTAACCCAAAAGGCATGACTAAGAATTCATAGTGCCCGTATCTTATCCTGAAAGCGGTTTTGGATGTATCTTAATCTCTGACTTACAATTGATGATACCCAAATCTCAAATCGATTTTCGAAAAGTAAGTTGCACTCTGTAATTGATCAAACAATTCATCAATTCTAGGCAGTGGATACTTGTTCTTGATTGTCACCTGATTCAACTGCCTGTAATCAATACACATTCTGAGGGTGCCATCCTTCTTCTTCACAAATAAGACTTGGGCTCCCCATCGTGATGTGCTAGGACGAATAAACCCTTTATCCAATAAGTCTTGTAACTGTACCTTTAACTCACGTAACTCTACGGGTGCCATTCTATTCTGAGCCTTAGAGATTGGAGCTATACCGGGTACTAATTTTATAGTAAAGTCTACTTCCCTAATCAGAGGAAGACCAGGTACTTCGTCGGAAAATACATCCGAAAACTCACAAACCACTGGTATCTCCTATCTTCTTAGGTGATTTCTTCTTAACAATGAAGGCGATGTACCCATCACAACCGCTATGAATTAGTCTTTCCGCTCGAAGTGCTGAAATCAGCCTAGTGTTCAAACTCTCCTTTCACCTTGAAATACAACACTCGGATTAGTTTCGTCTACTTTTACGGTGACAGTCTTACGGAAGCAATCCAAACAAGCCATATACTTGGTCAACCAATCCATACCTAGGATTACATCAAAATCGTGCATCGGTAACACGATGAGTTCCGTTGGAAAAAGGACCTTTCCAATTAAAACTCTACAACCTGGGTAATAATCCCCACAAGTTACCTACCTGCCGACCGGAGTGATGACACTCAATACATATGGTAGCTGCACTGGTGGTTCTTGTATTCTACCAGAGAATTGGGGTGAAATAAAAGAGTGCAAAGATCCCGAATCAAACAACACTTTAGCTTCTATATCACAAATGAAGACCTTACCTACAACCACTTATTCTGCTGCTTTCGCTTCTTCATGAGTGAAGGCATAAGGGTGGCCTTGTCTGTGGGGTCGGTTTTACCATCCCTGTTTCTGCTGTCCTTACCTTTGTTGGCCTTGACCCTATGTGCCTGCCCTTGGCCTTGCCTCTCCTGCTATTGTTGACTTGGGGGTGCAGGCGGTGCTGCTATAGAAGATTGTTGATACTGCTGCTGGGGTAGGGCTTAACTAGAACTTTTTCTTCTTGGGCAATCTGACAAGCGATGGTACATCAAGCTACGGCCAAAATAGGCTCCCGTAGACTTCCAACAATTACTTGTCTCATGGGCTTTTTCGCATGCAGCACACACTAGCCTGGAGGTCCCACCAATGACTCCCTTTTGCTTCTTGGAGTGTTGTTAACTTCTCCCTGAAGGTGGGGCACTCCTCCTAGACTCTCCCAAAAACAAGCTCTTCTCAATTTCTTCAGCAGTATAAGCTCTCTCTACAGCGTCATCATACTACGTGGACGCTGGAAAGCCATCGCGTGTCAACTAATAGTAGGCCTCAATCCTTCGAGGAACCTCTCAACTCTCTTCTCCTTGGTGTCGATCAAGTCCAAGGCAAACCAAGAGAGTTGACTGAATACATGCATGTACTCCATAACCGTCATGGAGTTCTGTTGTAGGGTGAGGAACTCTGCCTTTTTCTTGTGGGTCACATGTTCGGGAATAAACTTTTCCCAAACTGTCTCTTAAAAGCTTCCCATATAGTAGAATTTGGCATAGCCCTAATCTGATCCCGGATACTCTTCCACCATCTATCTGCGATATCCCTGAACATGGATGTTGTGAAGACCACTTGCTGCCTTGGTGTACAAATCAGTGTATCGAAGACGTTCTTGGTGTGAACGAACCATTCGTCAGCTTGCAACGGATCCTCTCGTCCCGTAAACTTGGTTGCTCCCTTCTTTCGGAACTTCTTATATAAGGAATTAGGATCCCCGGGTTGGTTTTGTCTATCCAGTAAGGTATCCAACTGCATTTGCATGGCTATTTGATTGGCATTACTAACAATTAATTGATGCATCAGCATCATGAAGCGCTTTTCCGTGTTGTACATGGGTTGAGGAAGAGGTGGTGGTGGAGCATCCACACCTTCCAAGTCGACATTTTCATGGCCATCACCACCTGAACTATTGTTCGTACCAAACCCACAAGCCATTATTTGCAATTATAACGGTAGTTAGTCATATATACTGTATCAATACAAGACAAGTTATAATCTTAATACAAATTCAATCCTCAATTGAAACCTCACCACTTTTCCTACAGTTGCTAAGTCTTTTAATTGACTTCTTAGTTGCTTTGATACCATTACTTAGGTATGTCACGCCCGATCTTGGGAATTGGGGATTTGAATGGGCCCCCAGGGTGTGAATACGAAATCTCGCAGTAATCCATACCATGGAAGGGTATGCACGAATTCCTACAAGGGAGATTTCACAAGAACGTGTGAAGCATACCCTTTTACTCGTAAATTAAATTTCAACATAAGGCGAACACCTGTGAAATACATCAGTAAGGATCATAAGCAATACATAGAAGAGAATATCATATCATCATATAACACTAGAAGTCTTGTCATTAAATGTTCCCATCACATACATATCCACAAACCTAAAACATGTCTTATACACAATGTCTGGTTAAACATCTCCATACATATGCCCAACATAGCTAGTCCAGCATCATGATTTGACGCACTCCGGGAGATGACTAGTAAAAAACATCGTCATCTTTCGACTCTCCTATATCCCCAGGTACCATTGGGGCACCTTTCGGGGACGTGTCAACCTTCATGTTGGGATTTGGTTTTGAACCTGTAACACCAAGGGTAGCACTGTTAACATAACGATTAAGCAAATTCAGAGATATATGAAACTATCATAATGTATCAAGTGGATTCACAGTATACGCTGATTAAAGAAGGCAATAAAAGTTCACTAGGTGTATCGTGCATGAGTATACATGTGTAAGGAATCATAAACAAGATATCATACATACTAGTTGGCAACCACGAGGCTTTATTCTTATCACACCCTGAAATTGAGAATTGAGGATTTATAGTGGATCCCGAACCATAACACACGTAACCCATGACAATTCGTGCCATATCAAGACACGTACGAGCTGCCATAAGGGTGATTCCACAGGTACGTATGAGGAAGATCCATAAACATGTATCATTCATTTTAATAATTAAACGGAAATCTGGAGAATTCACCTGTACATATCATAGACATTAATAAAACATTCACTAATTTATTAATATAACCGAGGTCTATTAATTCACCATCCATGTGCACATAGTACTAAGGTTCCATAAACATATACAAAATGCAAAATGACATGTTCTACTACAAGCTAAACCATGGCTATACACTAACAACCCCAAAAGAACCATGTTACGCACTATGAAGGATGACTAATAAAAGACATCATCCTCATTCCACTCGCTTATATCCCGAGGTACTGCTATGGTTCCCTCTAGGGGCGCATTGACTGCCGTACCGGCACTGGTTCCATACCTATAACACCAAGGGTAGCACTGTTAACACGACGGTCAAGCAAATATAAGGGTACATAAGCCTATCATGATGTAACAATTGAAATTAAAAACAACATAATAATTAAAAAAGAGCAATAATGGAAGCTAAGCATATTGTGCATGTGAATAAGCATGAATGGGGGATCATAGATGGAAAGACAACATCACACTAATTGGCATCCACGTGGTTATCTTCTCTCTAGTAAGAGAGCATATTATACAGTGGGAAGTCACTAGCGGTCGGGCAAAGACCATCTAGCTACCCTAAGAGCGTCGACCAACTCTTCATATAACTACTGCAGTAGGTAACATATTGAATACCCTCATTCGGTCCCATCAAACCTCCTATGGGTACAAGCTAAGTGGTGCCGACTCAATGTATCAAGACTGATCCGAATTCATACTTTCATACTTATACATAGCGATTGATTTATATTTATACAGAAACGTATATTAGTTTTGAGATCGTAACCAATCATAAAATCAGGATTAAACGGAGTAACTGATAATCAACAATGCATACTTAAATGAGCTATCAGAGCTCGAACCCTCTCAACTTTAGCTACACCTGCTTGGCTCATGGGCTAACACTCAGTAGCAGCTCCATCTCCGATTTTGCCTCAAGGTTCACCAGGAAGAATGGATACATGATTAAATCATGTTGAGGGCAAAGTTTGCTTAAATAATATGAATGCATTTAGATTGGGAGGTTAACAAGAAAATTTACTAGCCAACCCTATGCTAAGACTTCTGTATTTCCTTAGTCATTCAATACGCTGTATTCATAAAACGTTCGGTGTCTACGTGTCACCAAAATCTTAGTGTTACATTGTATAAGCGATGGACACCATTTCTTATGCCAACACCCATGACGTGAAGCCAGGAAACAATCAAAAGTCAAGAGGAAATGAGTGACAGCTCAACACTCTTCCTTCTAAGTATATAATTATTGTTGGGCTAATTTGTTTGACGTAAAGGTTGCACTTCTAAGGCTCTAAATGGTCTTTGATTATTCTTATAATCCTAAGGTAAGATTAGCTTAAAACACATCGACTTCACCAAGGATTAAAGGTGTAGCCCCTCCTTATGCCACACTATGGACTATGGAAGGCCTATGGTCAGTCATTGAACCAATTATAAATAAAATTTCCACCACAGAACTTTTTGGTTACTCGACCGATCAGGTATGTGTCCGACTGGTCGGACACCTCTTAGAATGAGAGTTCGACCGATCGGGCTTTAGGACCGACCGGTTGGCCTTGAAGCATTCTGCTCCTGGTAGAATTAGTTTCAAACTGATTTCTCCTTTGCTCCTTTTTACCTCCCCTGCATTCAAACACCAAAGAGACCCTTCATGCTATATTCTTGGGTCTCCCTATTATCCATTTTTATCATTCATTCCACAACCCAATCATTAACACTTAGACCAATATTACACAACCTTAATTAAAGATTAAAAGAACTGTAAATTTGTCTTATAAAGAGCTTATCAAGAATCAATAAATTAACCATGCATGTAGAGAATATCCACCCTTATACTTGCCTTAAGTTCAATGCTTCACTCAAATCAGATTGTCCTTTGGTTTGATGGTAGAGAAAGCTTCACTAGAGGATGATCTAAAACATGCATTGAGAGAAATGAGCATGTGATGCATGCTTGTTAAAAGATTGAGTCTCCTTGACCCTATTGAACCCAATAAATGAAATAATGATGGAATTTTCTTACCTCAAGGCTTCTACAAGCACAAGGAAGGAGATGACGCCTTAAATTCCAAAGAGGAGAATAAAGAAGAGTGAAGAGGTTGAAGAAGAAACTCAGGCCCTTGCATGCAAAGCCTCCAATGCCCAAAATAGAAATAAGGTGAGAAAGAGAGCATAGAAGAAGAGAGGAGCTCTGTTGGTCCAGCAGAAGGGGAGAAGTTGAGGAGGAATGAAGGTGGGTTCCTCTTGTTTTAAATGGTGAGTTTTCTGGACAGGCCCACTAACTTTCTGGATTTTCCAATTTGAGTCAATTGGACTTAAACTGCGCCGAGATGAATCCAAATTGAGTTGGGCCAAACATGAAAGATGACTCACAAGATGAGACACACTCACTGCAATTAATATGATGCCTTAATTATACAAAACCATTCAATTCTAAAATAAGAAAAGGTCATTGACTACCTAAGTAAGGTTCAAACCTAACTCGACTACCTCTCCATGACCTAAACCCAAGGAGATTTGAGTTGAATTAACGTAAATAGATATTAATTAAAGTAAAACAGGATTAATTATTGTAAATTATGATTAACTCAGATGTGGACCTTACAATTCTCCCAAAAGAAAGCATATATATGGGGCGCTAGGGGATCAAGCTAGCTTCTCGAGGAGCGCCGACAATTCCTCCGTGGACTACTACAACAACAATATAAAGATACCCAAGGGCACAAGCTTAGTGGTGCCGACTCAATGTATTAAGACCGACTCAAACTCATATCTTTCATAAATTGCAGTCATACTTATCATATCATACATAGGGAAATATCGGTCTTGAAGTTTTATTCAATCATAAAAAGAAAAGTTAACAAATAACTGATAATTAAATAATGCATACTTGTATGAACTAAAAGAGCCCGAACCCTGTCAACCTTGGCTACACCCATTTGACTAGCAGGCACATACTCAGTAGAAGCTCTAGCCTGTCAGACACGCACTCAGTAGAAGCTTAGGTCTGATTGTCTCAAGGTTTTGCCAGGAAGAGTGGGTACATGAATAAATCATGTTGAAGGCAAGGTATCTTAACAATATGAATGCATTCGGATTGAGTAAGTGTCAAGGGATTTACTAGCCAACCTCATGCTAGATAATCCATGATCCTCAAGGTCATTCAACGCGATGTATTTATAAAATGTTCGGTGCCATTGTGTTACCAATTCTTGGCGTTACATTGTATACATAAAAGACACCTCTTCTTATGCCAACACCCATAACATGACATTGGGAATTTATCCGAAAAATCAAAGGGGAATAAGTGACAACTTTACACTCGTCCCCCTTATCATTTAATCATCATTAGGCTAATTTAGTTAGAAAAAAGGTGCCATAACTAGAGCCCTACAAGGTCATTGGACACCATAATATCCTAAGTTCACAGTATTCTTATGGCTTAGCCGAGTGGGTCAGCTTTTCTCTTTAATTCCATGTGCATTTACGGTTCAACCGTATGTTGGCCTACAGCTTAACCATGCTAAGCCTACGGCTAGGGTTATGGCTAGGTACGGCTTAGCTATAGTGCATTACATGGTGTAGCCATAGGTAAGCCGTGGAAGGAAGTTGGAATTCAGGCTCTCAGGAAAGCTTGCCGTAAAATGACTTACGGCTTGGTCACGAGATAGGTACGGCTTAGCCGTAGTTCATCCCACAGTGCAGCCGTGGGTTAGCTGTAGTACAAAATTGAGTTTTAGTACTCTCGGGACTTTGAGCCGTACACACTTATGGCTCAGCCGTAGCTTTACCGTAAGCTTCAGAATTTCTGAAGCTGATTATGAAACTTGAGTTCAATACAGAACTCTAAAGTTTGAAGGTCAAGAGAGCTTCCAATGACTTTCAAAATGTCACTAAGGGTTGTTCAGGGCTCACACAATACCCACATTATCTACTCACTCTCTAATTCATTCAATCAACACATATACATGCTTAAATCAAAGAAGAAGGAGCTGTAGCTTAAGATTTGGAATAATCAATCCAAAAGCCAAGAAATAAACATACATGCAGTACCATATATACTCAAATACTTGCCTTACACAGTGCTTGACCCTATTCAACTCCTCTTTGGTGTGTGATTAGGGAAAATCTTCAATGGCAAGTGGGTTCTCTACATAAAAGACATGCAACTAGTAAATGTGATGTACAATGCATGTCATAAAATTAAGTCTTCTTAACTTTAACAAGTCCTAAGATGTGAAATGGAAGTAGAGTCTTCACCTTAAGGAGCTATAACTTGGAGGAGACGGTGCCTTTTAAAGAGAAAATGTACAAGAGAAGAAAAAAATGAGGAGTGGATGCTATTACTATGGCATGCAAGGCTTCAATCCTTGTTAACAACTTTGAATTGAGGCGAAGATAAA
This sequence comes from Sextonia rubra, assembly GCA_037013555.1. Taxonomy (NCBI): domain Eukaryota; kingdom Viridiplantae; phylum Streptophyta; class Magnoliopsida; order Laurales; family Lauraceae; genus Sextonia; species Sextonia rubra. The sequence continues at coordinate 78,029,470 of JASUAD010000001.1, forward strand.
GAAGGAAGAAGGAGAGAAATAGCTCCAACAGCCAGGAAAAGAAGAAGTAAGAAAGGGACGTTGAGTCTCTTTTAAAATGAAATTTTCCTGTAGTTTACATGCAAGTATAGACTTTTTAAGAAATTACAGTTTAGGCCAAATGAACCTCAATTGGGCCAAGATGAGTTCGGATCAAATCGAGCCCAACATGAAAGATGATCTATATGAAAAATCACATAAGATGCAACTAATGAGGTGCCCATATGATGCACGAACAAACCACAAAAAGGTTCTTAACTACCTAGGTAAAGTCCGAACCTGACTCGATTACCTATTCATGACCCAAGCCCAAAAGATTGAGTTAAATTAGCCTAATTGTCACACCCCGATCCCGGGAATTTGGGGATTTGAGTGGGCCCCCAGGGCGTGGATATGTAATCCCGTAGAAATCCGTGCCTTGAAGAATTATGCACGAATTCCTACAAGGGAGATTCCACAGGAACGTGTGAGGTATGCTGACACACGTACAAACATAACTTATCATAAGCGACATCCTGCGAAATGCTCAGTAATTATCAAGAGCACATGCTTTCATAAGTAAACATAAAAATATACAGTAGAGTTAAAGTCTTTAAGTACATTCCAAAATAGTTCTTAAATGTGTGATACAAAAGTCCCTAGCATAATATCTCAAGAATAGACGCGCTCCGTAGGATGGCTAGTAATAGACGTCGCCATCCATCCATTCGCCTACACCCCGAGCTACCATTGGGGTACCCTCTAGGGGCGCGTCAATGTCCTCGTTGGGACCATGGGCTGGACCTGCAATACCAAATGTAACACTGTTAACACGACGGTTAAGCAAGTACTAAGGCATGTGAAACTAATACAACATAATACATTAACAAGAACAATCACTAAACATGATGCATGAATGAGAAATTACAACTTAAAGGTCATACGAACTGATTGGCAACCACGATGCTCTATTCTCCCAAAAGGGAGCATACATATCGTATGGGTCGCTAGTGGATCAAGCTAGCTTCCCGAGGAGCGTCGACAACTCCTCCGTAAACCTACTACAGTGGTGATATGCATATATCCAAAAGGGCAAAAGCTAAGTGGTGCCGATTCAGAATCAATCATACTAGTCATATCATGTGTAAGGAACATCATTCTAAGAATATAATTGTGACAACGACAATAATGAAATGAAGCATATACATACTGAAACGAAGCATATACATATGAGCTGCAAGGCTCGAACTGCGGCTATACCCTTGGTTAATAAGCACACACTCAGTAGAAGCTCTGGCTTGTCAGACACGCACTTATTAGAAGCTCAGGTCTGAATTGCCTCGGGTTTGTTAGAGGAAATGAATTTGATAACAATCATGCTGAAGGTGATATATCATAGCAATATGGATGCATTCAGCTTGAGTGAATACCCAAGAAATCACTACCTTCACTCCCCTTATAATAAGTAACCTATAATCCCCAAGGACATTCAACACGATGTACACATGAGACGTTTGGTATCGTTGTGTTACCGCGTCTTGGTATTACCTTGTGTGCATATGGGACACCCTTTCTCATGCCAACATCCATAACTTGCCACTGGGAGATCATGCATTCATTCCAACATGTAATTACCAGTGGCCAATGTGGAGGTATAAAAGGTACCAACACTAAGGCCCTACAAGATCATTAAGGTTCCTAACATCCTACATTCATTGGGTTCTTACGGCTTAGCCGTATACAAGGCTATGGCTTAGCCGAGGGGTTCAGAATTCATCCAGATTTTCGGCGCATTTACAATTCACCCGTATGTTGGCCTACGGCTTAGCCGAGCTAAGCCTACGGCTAGGTCACGGGGAGGTCACGGCTTAGCAGTAGTGTATTCCACGGTGCAACCGTCTGCAAACCGTAGAAGAAACTGGGTTAAATGAGCTCTCTGGAAAGCTCGCCGTAGGAAGACCTACGGCTAGGGTACGGGCTGGATACGGCTTAGACGTAGTGAATTTCACGGTGCAGCCGTGGGTAAGCCATAATTCAAAATCCCACTTTACTGCTCTCTGGACTTTGAGCCGTAAGTGCTCACGGCTTAGCCGTAGCTTCGTCGTAAGCTTTAGAAACCTGAACACAGTTCTGTAGCTCAATTCCGATTTCGGTCAGTACAGAACCTATACTAGGAGGGGGTTCCCTGACTTACTAGTAGTATCCAATTAAGGTGTTCTGTACTCTCACGCCCTCTATTCCCATTTTTTCCATTCCCACTTGATTCATACCCCACTGGCACCCAAGTAACAACTGAATTCACACACACCCATTAAGAAGAGACTGCAGTGGGAAATTGGAAGAACTAACTCAACATACAATGAACAAATAACACATGCAGTGCATATAATCTCAAGTACTTGCCTTGTTACCAGTGTTTAGCCTTTCTCTAACTCTTCTTGTCGTGTGGGTAGAGAGAATACTCCAAATCGAATGGGTTCTCTACAATATAACATGAAAGTGTGGAATAAAGGTTTTAGATCCACATGCATGTCGTGTAGATTGATTCCCCATGACTCACATAACTCCAAATACATGAAATGGAGGTGGATCTTTACCTTAAACAGCTAGCTTGGAGAAGAGAACAGTACAGAGAAGTGGCTCAGGGAGGAGAAAGAGGAAGAAGAAGAAGACTCCTCTTCAACTGTAGTAGTACGTCAAAAGGGATGGAGAACGAAGAAAATCCGAAGAGGAAAAACGAGCTCCAACAGATGAGCGAGAGAAAGAGAAAAGTGTACGTTGGGTTCTCTTTTTAACATAACTTTTCTCTTGACTTACATGCAAACCCATAAGTTCTAGATAATTTACAGTTTAGACCAAAAGAACCTCAACTGGCCCAAGATGAGTCCGGATTAACTTGGGCCCAACACGAAAGACGATTTACGCGAAAAATTACATGAAAGGAAATGGACAAAGTGTCCAAGAGGTGCAAGGACAAATTATGGAAAAGCCCTTAACTACCAAAGTGGGGTCCAAACTCTTCCCAACTACCTATCCGAGGCCCAAACCCAATAGTTTCACACTAAATTAACCCTCAACAAGTCTTAATCAATATAAAACAAGGTTAATTAATGTAACTAAGATTAGTGGGGGTTCGGGTCCTTACACTAATCATATTTTAATCAATGTAAAATGAGATTAATTAGTATAAATGAGGTTAGTTAGGATTAAGACCTCACAATGGGTGGTAAAGTTTCTATGGCTAATAGAATGGCTTATAGAACTAAGATCATTGCCTATTTTTTAGTTATGATAAGACACCAGAGTCGATGAGTATGAAGAGCTTAGATTGATCATTGAAAGGGAGCATGGGTGTCATGTCCCCCAAAATATGAACATGATAGCAATAGGCACACAATAGCAGACCCACATAGGATCGTAGGCCCATAGTTAATCATAAAAATGCATCTGCAAAAACAGTTAGTAACAATCAGTATCATAGTTTCATTTATTTAAAATAAGCACATCTAAGAATAATAATCTTTGGGGTTCAAGTTGCAAATTAAATAAAACAATTTATGAAGTAAGGTCCAAATAAAATCCTAATGAAGTCTAACTACTAAAACAGTCTAACTATATGATCTTATGACGATGAGTCACTCCTGTGCTGGTCTAGAAGACTTCGTAGTTGTTGTTTGTACTCCACTCGGGGACATCAATTGGCTCAAATGCTTGAAACGTATGATCCTCCTCCTCCTTCGCAGTAGGGTAGGGCTCGGTACCTATTTGCCAAATATATCAAAGTTAACAGCAAGTAAATAAACATAATTTGTAACAAATACACAAAATCAATGTGAAGCAAGGACAGTAAAATCATAAGAGAGCAAAGATAATAGGAATAATGCGAAAGAACGAATATCCTAGATCCATACTACACAAGTGAGCAGCACACTATGTCACGCTTTGGCAAATGCCGCAGTTGTGGTTAGTCAGTCGTAATATAAATTAGGCAATTCAGTCTATAACATCGGTGATCATAAACCAATCAAAATATTAGGATAAACCTATCCATAATCACAAGGCAAATATAAGTGATCCATGCACATCGGTGAGTAACTGTCCATATATCGATCAACAGTCATCCAAAAATAACCCAAACATACACACACATATTTAGATATAGACCAAACTAGTGGTGCTCGATATAGAAACCCTAAATCAACCTGAAGGCCTAGCTATTCCATATGTTCAGGTTCAACATAATTGGGGATTACTTTAAGTAATAATTCCGGAACACAATACCATACAAGTAACCCTCTGAATATAGTACACAATATGCCATGTCACGACATGGTTCATATCCATATGTGTTACATAACTACACAATAGAATTCAAGACAATGCAATGCATACAAATCCAAAGGCTAAGGAGTAATCACGATCCGATCCCAGGGTTGAGATGAACATTCATGTACCCGACAATCCTACTAGAACCATAGGTGAAATAAGACCAACACATCCCCTTTTTAATTCTACGGTGTATAGTTCCACTTAAGGGCCCAAATTAGAGATGCCTTGAATACTTACATTACAAGTGTTTTAGCAATTCGTACATCACACTTGAGACGAACATGGATAAGATACCGTTGGACTAGAAACGGCTCTTACATAGAGGTTCAATATTGATATATTAAAATCGCAAGTCAAATGGGGTCCCACCATCAATTCAAGAATTTAGGAATTATAAGGGATAATTATGGGGTGCACAGGACCCCAAATATTCCCTATTTATGGCCCACGGGCCCAAAACAAACCACCAGCCATTCAAGAGGACCTGGGTTCTGCCCAAATGTGGGAATACGCTTGTTATGATAGTGAGGAGACTCCATTCTCCTATTTTCAGTTCTCATTCAATTTGCAATCATAAGAGGGTTTCCAAATACCATCTTAACCCTCATTCCATCAAGAATTCATCAATTATAAACCTAGATCTATCAAATTTATTCAAAAATTGGGCTAGATAGCTTCTACATGACAATTAACAAAGAATCAATGAAGAACATGCATATCATCACAAGTTCCATCTATCTACTTACCTTGATTTGTGAAGGGTGATGGAGAAACGTAGTCCTAGCCATGAATGCCTAGATTAGAAATCCCCGCAACACACAAAACACAATACCCCAGTTGGATCGACCTAGAACCATGGAAAAGAATGATCAAGTGAACAAATCTATGGTTTACTATCCAAGTCATACAAATCTAAGAAAATAAGAATTCATCTACAATTTGGATTGATCCCTAATGGCTTGAGGAGAGGGTTACCTGAGATGAGAACGATGAGAGAAGCGCAATGGTAGTCTCTGATCGTAAATCCGATGACTCGATTTGTTAGTTGAAATATGTGAAGAAGAGGAAAGGGGCATCCGTACTTGTGAGGGAGAAGATAGAGGAGAATGGGGACACTTAGGGCACTTTTTAACAAGAGGAAGTGAGTTGGGTTGGTTCCTTAATGGGTCAATTGGGTTTAGTGGATACGGGTTGGGTTTGCTTCTTAATGGGTCAAAATAAAAGGGTATGGTTTATAGGCTTAGGTTCATTACCCATTGGGCGCAAATCTCACTAGATCGAGAAACAAAAATCCCAATGCAGTTCCACTTGCAATCTAACGGACCTATTTAACTAAAATACAAATAATTAAATTAATAATAATAATAATAATACTAATATGTATTAAAAATCGGAATGTTACACTGGGAAGGTGAGCCCCATGGGCTATCATGAGTATAAAGTGTCATGTTCACCAAAGGTGGTTTGTTTCTTGCTTAGGAATAATATAGGTTTCTATGTTCCACTTGAAAGCATGTCAATGAAGCATTTTGAGAATTTTCCATATTGCCTATTTATGTGCTAAATATTATATCATCTCATTAAAAGAGAGACTCTTTTGAGGGCTTCAAAATTGTGCAAATCCTAGCTATTAGTTATACTTAATGTACCAGAGGAATGCAACATTAGCTATGTATAAAAAAAAGATAAAATTAAACTTAGATAGATGCTAGTAACCAATATATACTTGCTAATTCTTGCAAAATAAATACCTCTTTGAGCTACTAATCCACTTGTAGCTCAAGTGGTGAGGCATCTCACTTGCACACAAAAAAAAGAGAAAAGAAAAAAAATCAATTTCTTGCTGTAGCACAAGTGGTGAGGCATCTCACTTGCACTAAAAAAAAAGAAAAGAAAAAATATCAATTTCCTGCTGTAGCACTGATAGTGATGGACTAGGGAGTGAATATATGGTGTGCGAGTACTTACCACACAAAAGAAAAAGAACCCAGCCCGTCTCCATTTATCCTTTATCTGACTAGTATAATACAGTGCAAGAGGCGTGTTTTCGTAACGAAAGTAGAGATTCTTCACGAAGATCTCGATGATTGAATATCTTTTCAAATCATTGCTGATCGTTTCGTGCAATCAAGTGTTGGTAAGTGGAGAAGGGAAGATGACAAAAAGGGGGTCACATGACACTGAAGTGTAGATGTGACTTACCACCATTTATAAATCTACGCAGTCTATCATTCAAGGGCTTTCTCTAACCCTAATCGTGGTTAACTTGTATAGCATAGGGAAAGGTATTTTCAAAGAGAGCAATGGTCAAGTCCATCCCATCTTATTGGGCCCACTTGAATTACCTATATGCAATAGAGGATGGTTGAAAAGGGGTTTGTGTAGATTACTTATAACTCAGAACAACACTCATTTTATAATAGTAGACATCTTGTTATGGACCTCCAAACCAAACAGCTAGAATAAGGTGGGGTCCAAATGTTGATTTTGCATGCTTTTGATTTATGGTGACGATGATCTTGACCAATTGAGATTTAAAAAATAAGTAGTTAACATGAAATCAACATTGTCATATATGTTAGAAATGTTTTGAATATATAATAATAATGTTCCTATTTTTCGTCTTGAAAAATATTTTTAAATTATCATCAAAAACGAAAAAAAATATCATGAGAGTTGCAAAAATATTAGGGAAAAATAAATAATTGAAAAAATATAAATATAACTGTAAAAATATATATACTGCATTTACTTTTTGTTTACAAACTACTTTTTATATATTATTTAAATTTTAGTTTATTTTTTATGATAGTTTTTCGATATTATCCCAAGAAAACCGTCAAATTTAAAAATACTTCATAGTTCTCCAAAGAAAATAATTCCTTGTCACCATATAAGTGACAAGGATCGAACCACCCACCATGAAATATATTGGGGTGACAGGAAGCCCTACAAAGACTTGAATAATTTTTGATGCATGAAATTCAGAAGACTTCAATGATTACATCTGGAAGCAATGGTCATAAATCTCCACCAGTTCACCTCATGGATCCCACAGTGGGCAAATCGTATCCAAGAAATAAATTAAAAGTGAAGGTTCCTGGCATGCACATTCTCACCAGATGTATGTAAATGTGTGTCGGCATGTCGGCAACGTAGCCCATATAGATTGGCCATAAAAGAAGCTAAACAGCTCTGTTATGTAGCAATGACACGAGAAGTCATTTCCCTTGATCTCAATAATCGAACTTTTGAAAGAATTCTTATATAAAACTCCATCTTCTCTTGACATAAGGTTAATACAGAATATTTGTGGGTATTAAGCAAACATTTGAGATTTTTATAATCACCAATCGCACAACTCCTTTGCCATCTCATTGTGATGGGAATGTGGACCGTGACTTTAATCTCATTTTTAAGCACTGGTCTGAAAGTAGCTATTGATACAAGGGATATGATACTCATACCTTGATCCAGCCATGGGCCCCACATAAATGTCCACATCTCTGGCAAAGATTGCATTTTGCGTCGGTTACAGGTTAAGCAACTCCTTTTTGTTCTTTGTTGTTAAAAGTCCTTTTCCTGCTTTTAACTGTTTCTATTTTGCTTTATTTTAGATTTTTATAATGGTGGGACGTCTCTGTCTCTCATTTTATCTACTGTTTGCTTTTTAGCCTACAGCTTTGAAAATGGTTAAGCACAGAAATTTTTCAGTGCCACCCTTCTCCTGTACAATTAATTGGTCTGGCATGACTACATGAGCTTCATTGGGGGGCATTTATGATCTATTTGACCCTTCGAACTTACTTCATTAATTTCGCACTCACCTCTATTGGGGCAGAGTCCTGATCTTCTTGAGTATCTATCTCAGGCTATCGATTGTGTGGAAGGAGTGGAGCTCCAAAGCGGGTCCATCGATTGAAAATTTGTGCTCCTCAAATTGAATACCTTACATTATATTGAGATCTTCAAATTTAATTCTGGTAGAAGTTGGTCCACCGATTAAATTGAGTATATAATTAATTAATATAATTAATGTGTAAGATTATTTTAACTATGTCATTAGTTGAATGTTCAATTTTACCGGGAATCAACTCCAATTGGTGTAAAATCTGAAAGCATCCATATATAGTATGACGTTCATTTTGAGTGGCTCAAATTTTCAATTAGCCGTTTGCCACATTGTGGAGTTTGACTCCTTCCACTAAGAGAAGAATAATGAAACATGCAGATCTGTATTTTGAACTCAACATTTGTATCTATCAAGTAGGCCTAGTCAAAATAACATTGGTTAGTAATTTGTTTTAATGCAGAACTATGGGCCTACATTAGTTTAGATATCAACACTTATAGAGTAACATAGATAAGTAAGGGATTTTGATTTTAAGAAACTACTAATTGGATGGTCCCCACTTTGAAATCATTTGGGGCCTTGCCCGATACACTGTAATAGTGGGTGGTACTGTGTATCCTGGGTTTTACCAATGATCAACCTTAAAAGGGTCGGCGGGTTCCTCGTCATAAAAAAGAAATCAATTTTAAGAAACTACTAATTAGATGGTTGCATGTAAGGACTCGGGCATATTTGTTTGAATGCAATTGGATATTTTTAAAAACTAAAGTATTACAATCTTGTTATAAAATTAGATTATAAAAGCGGAAATCTACAAATTACCATCAACTAGTTGTTTCGATGAAAAAATGATCAACATGCTATCATCTTGATAAATCAAATCCTAGGAAGTAGGTCCCATTTACATCTTCACCTTATATTTTTAAGGGTAATGTTCACTTACTAGCAAACTCCATAAAACTTATATGCAATCCAGCTCATGAAACCCACTTAATTAGTTGCAACTTAATCAAAGAGAAAAGGGCAAGTGAGTGCTCTTTAGGATCATTTGGTGCCAACTTTCAAAGCATGGCTTGCGTGGCCCCCACATCAGATCTGCTGTAGGATGTCCAAGACGACCTTGATTTTGAAAATCTGAAAATCTCTCCATTTTTTTCAGAATTTTCTAGATGTTTCTTGTTTATAGAATGATTGTGTTATATTTATATTTGTATGAGGATTCTATTATGGTTAAGAGACTAAGAGTTTTAGGGTTTTGGTGAGGTTTTTAGCATTATATAATGGTGTTATGGTCGTCTGTTGCTATTCATGCTACAATACCTAAAATAGTATTTTGCAAAAGTAATTGTTCCTCTTTATTTATTCCCTCTCCCTTGTGTCATGTAGATACTAAGGTGATTGAGAAGGCTTACAGGTAAGAGCTTTTGGGTTATTTATGCATTGTTCCTTGCTTTATTAACTCTGAGATTTCTATTGTTCTTTGCAATTAGTAGTAGTTGCTCGAAATATTTCTGGTTCTTGTTATTTGGGCCTTAGACAGTTTGGTTGTGTCAAATCAGGACTGCATCAGTTAGTATCAAAGTACAAACTAATAGTAAGATTTGTGTTGTGAATTCGTCTCTCTAATCATGCCTCCCTGATGAGTTTGTGGTCATAGGTGAGAGGTTGAGAGCGACATGGGTAATGAACTAGATCCAAGAGATACCGAGATTCAAAATTTTAAGGCAGCAAGTTGTATGATTGACTTAATGCCTGGAGCATCTGTAGTTTCCAAATCATCGTAAGGATTTTAATGATGAATCGGATGCTAAAGAATTTATCAGTCCATTTCATAGTCTCTAGTGAAAAAACAAAGGTGTATGGAACGTTATGAAGACAAATCAGAAGAAGCATCATATGATGGTGTGAAGATGATTTATTTTGTAATGATAAATCGGATGATAACATTGCTGATGAGTTTAGTGGCCAATCAATGACATTAGAGGAAGATGATTGGTCTAAGGCTTTGGTATTTGATGACTATACTTAGATATTGTTCATGTTGGTGAAACAGTGATCATTTGTATAAATCAAGACAGTAATGCTATTGCTTGCCTACTCTTTGACAAATATGAGAAGGTTGATGTTGAGGATATATTGATCTTCGACATGTATCCTGACGTGTGCTCTAATTCCATACTCCATTACAACATTCTTGAAGCAAAAAGTGAAGGTATCATGAAGTATTTTGATTATCCATTCGGCAAAGATAGACATAGGAAATGCACTATTTTAACGATCTATTTGGAGAAAACCTTTCATACCGATGGTATGTTTGCTTCATCCAGGATTTGATCATGCAACATTGGATCTAGAAATATTGGGCCAATTGGATAGACATGATACATGGAGTGTGCTAGTACACCATTTGGCGACAACCACGACAGCAGAGATCTTTTACAAGATTTGTGGAATTACAGATAGTGCTTCTCCAGGATCAACAAGGCATTCAAATTTCAGGACAAGTTCTTTTTAAGTGGGGGAGAATGACGCGGGCCAATCTCCATAAATTGACAAGGATCAAGAAAACCAAGGATTTCCCGCCTATGATCGAGCCTACGGAATGTGAACACACTTGTAGGTGGGCCAAATAATCAACTTGGCATCAAACAATTCCAAAATATTTAAGAAAATCAATTGCCAAGGGTTGTTTAAGTATAACAGTAACTATCAAGGGCTGTTTGTAATGTCTTAAGAATTCATTATAGAAATAGAACATTTCCCATCACTAGTTTTTAAGCCTACAGTCTGGTGGGTCAAATTGGACCTAATCCACACAAGACTAGTATCAATCGGTTCATCCGTGAGTTCTCTTTAGGATTGTTCAGTGATGACTTTCAAAGTATGGCTCATGTGGGCTCCACATCAGATCTACTGCAGGATGTCCAAAACGACTCTGGTTCTAAAAATCTGAGAATTTGTCCATTTTTTGTAGGACTTTCTAGATGTTTCTTGTTTATAAAGTTTGTGTTAGATTTATATTCGTAATAGAATTCTATTATGGTAAGAGTTCTAGCCTTTTAGAGTGGTTTTAGCATTATATAATGATGTTATGGTTGCCTGTTACTGTTCCTGCTACAATACCCAGAGTAATATTTTGCAAAAGCACTAGTTGCTCTTTATTTTATTCCTCTCCCTTGTGTCGTGTGGATACTAAGGTGATTGAGAAGGCTTACAGGTCAGAGTTTTTGGGTTGTTTATGCAATGTTCCTTGCTTTATTAATTCTAAGATTTCTATTGTTCTTTGTAATTAGTAGCAGTTGCTCAAAATATTTATGGTTTTTATTATTTGGGCCCTAGATAGTTCGATTGCGTCAGAATTGAAACTCTTTCATACCTTTGCTTGTAGGAGAAGATTTTCCTCAGAAAGGACTCTTCTGCTTTTGAGTCGTGTCTGGGGGTCAAATCTTGTTTTTCTACTTAATCTTTGCAACATATCTTGGGTATTATTTAATGGTCTATACCCAATTACTAATGTACTATTATAAGAAATCTCTTAGTAAAGTACTTTATATTTACTAGATTGTGTTCACCACATTATGGTGAGAACTTCCAATGTGCCCCATTTATGATCCATCCGAACCATCCACATAGTAGAATCCCCTGAATTACATCAGATTTCATTAGTTTGCACCGATTTAATGGACTAGACCATTAGATTGAGGGTCAAAATTTTTTATTAAACATAAATCCATTAAATTTAATATACATAAGTATATATGTAAAAGCAACATCCTTCTTCGTGGGAGAGCGACACATAGTATGCTCCCATTTTAAGAAGTCTCTAACAAACCCCTTTAAATCCTCTCTTGAGTTTGATTTTTTTTTTTTTAAATGTCTCTATGCAAATCCTTTCCCTATCTAATCTCTCTTCCTAATTTCTCTTTCATTAAGCCCCTGATTGGTAGGACTATTTTTTTGCCTCTACTCCTCTATTTCTTAATCCAACTGAGACTCTTTGCAAATAGTCCTGATTCAACTAGGATTCCTCTAAAATTTTCAGAAATAAGGGTTTCAGAAAAGGAGTTTTCATGAACTTGTGCTAAAATGATGTTTTTTGAAGGAATTATGCATTAAAACATAATAAATGGATTTCAAGTACACTAATTATGATTCTACCCCTAAGTGATGCATTTTAAAATGATTAAGTTCTTAAAATATATGAAATTATACATGAAAAAAATGAAGTTTTAAGGACTTATCATCAATACAGTACATGACAAACAAGGATTGACACCAATCAAAACTTCTTTAGGGGAAGAAATGTGGGTTCACCAAGACCTAGAAAATGATGAAGGCTGGGAGAAGGTTAAAACCAAACCCATACCTGCAGAATGAAGGAAGGTTAAAAGGCAACTTAAAACCTTCAAAGAGCTACCTAGAATTGCTTGGCCAAATAAGAAAAACAAGTTAAAAGGAAGAAAAAAAAAAGTGGTTGAAGCTTCAGTTTCAAAAGAACCTCCTAAACCGGTCAGAGGTCACTTTACTTTGGCTGACTTCATCATTCTAATTCCAAAGGGTGAGGAAGAGCCACCAATATCCAGTTACAATAGGAAATCATGGGATGACTCACCTCCTAATTTAAATGATGAGGAAGATTGGTCAGACTATTCTGATTTTGAAGATGATCAGTGGATTGATGACTACTTTATTGATGCCCTTCTGATGAGGATGAGAGTTTTGAACAAATTTTTGATCCTGAAACAGGTACTCTTAGTATCAAACACGGTCTCAATACACTGTCAATAGCTCTTTATGACATACATAGATTGAGTGCAAGTGGTTGGTCGAATGATCCTCTTTTTTTTCCACTACCTCTAGAAGTTCATCCAGACCCCTTACCATTAGTTGAAACCAGTGAAGCGTAACAACAACAAGCATTGCCTTTTTATTCACATGTAGTAATCTCTATGCCAGATGTTTCTTTTGAACCAACTGTTGAGTCAACCTCTTTTAATGCATATTTTGAACTAAGCACTCAGCTTATTGTTCCTGACTCAACTGATGAGCTTGAGTTGCCAGAATAACAGAATGACCTTAGCATTGGCAGTCCTACTACGCCTCAGGAAGTTTTCCAAGTTTAGGATAACCTTTCTCACTCAAAAGAAGAAATACCATTGGCTCCTGCTCTGGTGATTCTTAGTAGTTCTGCAAATGAACCACAAACATTTCAAGCTGCTCCTGACAATGTAGATTAAGAAGTAGGCTTCGAGGAAGTCAATCAACTTTTTGCTCAACCTGAAGAAGTCAATGCAATAAGAAGAGATACTCGTCCAGAAGTTGACCGAAACAACATAATCAACGATGGCACTCGTTCTAGTCGTAATTATATTATCAACTGTGATAGACCCCCCTTTTCTTCCTCTTCTTCTTATGTAAACCCTTTGGGGAATAGCACAAATGTAAATGTAACTTATTCAAATGTAAATGCTAATGCAAGGTTACCAAAGCTATTCACGTATGATGTTGTTGAATACCTCAAGCACATACCCGCACAACTTCATAATTTTTTATCTTTTACAAATGTCTGAGGAGACTTGTAACAACTTCATATGAGCTTTATAGGCTTTGAATACAAACAATCAAACTCATGTGGCATAAGTTCATTAGATAGAGAAGAACTATCTGAAAGCAAAATCCAAGAAGCCTTAAAAACAGTGTATGGAGTGTCTTTCTATTCACAACGCTTCTAAAGCCACCATTTCCTTCGCCAAAGATGATCTCCTCTTAGGTGATATGAAGCACACAAAGCCTCTCTATTTCACGGCCTACATTAAGGATATACTTGTTCCGAGAATTCATGTTGACTCAGGATCAGCTCTGAACTTCATCACAATTACAGTTCTTCAGGAACTTGGTATCCCGGTGAGCAAGCTATCTACTACAAAAATCTTAATCCAAGGCTATGATGGGGAAGTCTAGGATCTGGTTGCAAATTTGAATTCGGTTTCAGTTGGGTAATCTAACCTCAGAAGCCACTTTGCAAGTGGTTAAGACAGCTGCTTGTTATAATATCCTATTAGGAAGGCGATGGCTTCATAATTAATCTATAGTATCTTTTACTCTCCATTAATTTCTCAAATATATTGATAATAAGGGTAAGGTACATCAAGTCTTTATAAATGAAAATCCATTTAAAGGGAATGAGGTCTACTTCACCGATGCAGCCATGTATCAAGAAAGGCCTTTAAAATCTAAGCCAGATACAAATAGCTCTCCAACGGATGATAATCTCACAGAACCTTTCACTATCTCAGCAGAAAGGAAAACCCATCTAAGGTTCGGCAAAAGAGTTAATCCCATCAGAAAGTTGCAATCCACAAAGGAGCAACAAGTGAAGTTTGTGGATACCAAAGTTCCTTTGTTGATCAAAGTTTAATGTTAAATCTAAAATCAAACAATCATATTAACCTTTAGTCATATCTACAAAACTGTCAAGGACAATGCAAACAGGCATTGTTATCTATATAAGCAAGACATGTAATCCAGCTATGTATATAATGCCTGTTCAGAATAGCGAACCACCTGCTGCAAGACATCGAAGGCTCTCATATTCAACACATGTGATTTCCTTGGTTGGTAACTCAGATTCTGACCAAGAAAGCAATATCACCCATGAAACCTAATTCTCTTATCACTTTCAATCAACTCGTGTTACCATCACAACAAAAGGGTAAACTATCTTACAGATATATCGATAGATAACTTCATTTAGTTAAAAGATGTGAGAATCCCCCACATTATTCATCATGGATTCATCTATGTTGGATAGGCTTCCGGCCAACCCTTTGCAGTTTGGTAATGGCAATGGGGTTTCAAACCTTTGATGAGATGTCTCAAATTGTTTCATCTCTTGAAATGAAACTCTATCTTTTACGCGGAAGGTTTAGACAGACGCAACTAGTGCATGTCATTTCAATGATCAAAGATTTAGATTCTAAGTTGGATTCTGAAGATGTTGAAAAGATGGACACCTCTGCACACTCAATAGTAGATGGGATCCTTCGCTTTTGTCGTGGCCCACGCGATCCCAAATTTATGATTTTAGAGGCTTGTGCTTCTTCATGCCTCTGTCCAAGCAATGCAATCACTCAATAGTTTTTCATTGAGCCAAAGATGCTTTTGCTTCATATCCTATCGACAAGGTCACCAGCGATGGGAGAATAAGGCTTGACATTTATAATCATGTGGTCTGTAACATGATGAAGAACAGGGGTACAATCTCAAGAAGCCTATAGGCCTTGGATTAAGTGCAAATGGGGTTTAGATACCTTTTGATGTCTTTACTCCAGAAATGAAAGAAGATCTAAAAAAGGGATGCAAAATTGAACAGTTGTGGCACTGCATAGGGTACATTCCTTACAGCAGCACTCCTAAGTTAAATCAAAATTTCAGAGTAAGAACTATAGTTTCACTGAAGGATATGACTTGGATGACTCTTAAAAAACTGTTGTCTTCCGAGCTCCTATTGATTGGGCTGCTTTTCGGCATCCTTAGGGGGCAAGTGATAACGATGATAAAATGTCACACATCACTAAATTTGAATACTTGAACTCAATGAAGAAATAGATCCATCTCAACACACTCGTTGGGAATGTTTAGCCCTTAATGTAAAAGCTAAAGAGCTTAAAAAACCGAATCCATGTAAAGGGATCAGGCATTGGCTTAAACCCCTAAATGAAACCCTAGAAGAATTCGTGGAGTTGGAAACTTCCAAAAATGCTATAGAAAAACCTCCTTGCGACCTCTAAGGACCAAGTATAAGAAATAAACTAGGGAACCCTAGAAAATCCCCGTCCTACCTTTGTAAGCTCTCAAATCAAAGAAAAAGAACTTGATGTGTATGTGAGTTTCTTGTGAGAGTTCATGGATTGCTTTGCATGGACCTATGTAGAAATACCAAGTCCAAATCCAAAAGTTTCCGTGCATAAATTGAACATAGCAGATGATGCTAAACCCTTGAAGCAAGATCAAAGAAGGGTAAAACTAGAAATCATGGATACAATAAAAAAAGAAGTCCAAAAACTCAGTGATGCTCACTTCATCCGTGAAAGACAACACCCTGATTGGTTGGCTAACATAGTGTCGGTCACCAAAAAGAATGGGCAAATCAGAGTCTACATCGACTTCAAAGATCTGAACCAAATTTGTCCTAACGATGATTTCCCACTACCCATACCAGCAATCATGATTGACAAAACTTTCAGATTTGAAAGGATGTCGTTCATGGATGGGTTTTCAAGATACAATCAAATCAAGATGTGCAAGGAGGACAAGAAGCACACATCCTTCAAAACCCCCTTTGGCGTGTACTACTACACCGTCATGCCTTTTAGTCTTAAGAATGGTGAAGCCACATACCAAAGGGTGATGATGAAAATTTTCAAAGACATGCAACATAAGTCTGTCGAATATTATGTCAACGACTTAGCGGTCAAGAGCAAGTAAAAATCAGATCATCTAGCTGATCTTCGCACAGTTTTCAAGCGGTTATAACAATTCAACATTCAAATGAACCCTTTGAAGTGTCTTTTTAGAGTCTTTTCTAGGAAAGTCTTAGGATTTGTAGTTCAAATAGGTGGCATTGAACTAGATCTAGTCAAAGGCAAAGCTATATTGGAGATGCCTTTTTCAAGAACTCTAAAAGAACTTAAAGGATTTCAGGGTAGACTTGCGTACATTCGCCGATTCATCTCAAACTTGTCCGGAAAGTGCAGAGCATTCTTCAGACTGATGAAGAAAGGAGTAGACTTTGTGTGGAATAAAACTTGCAAAGATGCCTTTTAAGAAATCAAACGGTATCTCACAAACCCATCGGTTCTTTCAGCTCCAATTCTAGGCAAACCTTTCATCCTCTAGATTCTAGCTCTTGATCACTTTCTTGGGGCATTATTAACACAAAAAAATGACAAAGGTAAGGAGGTGGCTCTTTATTATTTGTCAAGGATGCTGGTTGGCACTGAGCATAATTATCATCTAGTAGAAAAAGATTGCCTTACATTGATGTTTGCATTATAAAAACTACGTCACTACATCATTTCTAATGTGATGTATTTGGTTTCTAACATCAATCCATTAAAGACACTGGTGACAAAAACTGGAGTACTAAGTGATCGTCTAGCCAAATGGTTTATTCTTCTTTTTCAGTACGACATCAAATATACATCCGTAAAGGTGGTAAAATGACAAGCTTTTGCTGATTTTCTAACAGAACGTCCACTCCTGGAGGATTTTGAATTTATAGACAATATCCTAGATGAGCCAGTCTTCTTTACTGAACAACTATGAAAACCCACCATTGATCTAGACTTACATTGGATCATACATTTTGATGGATCTTCAAGAACTAATGAGCTAGGAGATCTAGTTTCAAGAGTTGGAATCATTTTTTGTAGTCTAGAAAGATTTTATGTCCCTCACTCTTTCTCATTAATCAAGTCATGTTCAAACAATGTGGCAGAATATACAGCATTAATTATGGGTCTCAAACTAGCCTTGGAATCAGGCATCAAGATGCTTGGAATCTATGGAGATTCACAACTTGTAATTAAACAAATGAATCTTAAGTATAAAGTGAAGAAACCAAACTTTATTCCGTTCTTCAACAAAGTTTGTAAACTCAAGGAGAGGTTTATACTAATTGAGTTTCACCATATTCCAAGACATCAAAATATTAAAGCAGATTCACTGGCAGGATTGACACTTCAATGTCAATCCCTGAAAATGACAAAATAGTGTTGGAAGTAGTTAAAAGAAGACTTCTACCTCCACTCGATACCCATGAAGCAGTAGCAGATTGCTTCGATGTGATTAAAAATTGGATTTTATCTTTTCAAAATTCATTCAGAGATTAGAGAGACCCTTTTGTTAATTATATTCTTCATGGAGTACTACCAGAGTATACTAAAGATGGGAATAGTATTCAAAGATAAGCTTTAAGTTTCACTTCGATTTGCCTTTGAAAACTCTTTATCGCAAATCATATGATGGAGTTCTTCTCTATTGCTTGTCACCAAAAAAAGTAGATCAAGTACTCAAAGAAGTTCATTCTAGCGTATGCGGTGCTCACTAGGCTAGACCAAAGCTTAACAATTAGATTCGAAGGTTATTATTGGCTTACCATGGTGTCTAATGCTAGCAGTTTTACTAAAAGATGTAATGAATGCCAAATTCACGATGATTATATTCATCAACCACCTGAATATCTACATCTTACATCTACCTCTTAGTCGTTCGAGTCTTGAGGATGGACATAGTTGGAAAAATCAATCCAGCATCAGAACGTGGTCATCAATTCATTTTGGCCGCAATAGATTACTTCTCCAAATGGGCAGAAGCAATGCCCTTTGCAGAAGTTAAAATAGATACAGTCCTCAGTTTCTTGAAGACTCATATCATCTGTTGTTTTGAGGTGCCTAAATGTCTGCATCATGACAATGGCCCTCAGTTCAAAAATGACAAATTCTATGGATTCTGTGACAAGTACGGAATCCAATGCTGTCCTTCCAAGGCATATAACCTTACAGCTAATGGACTTACTGAAGCTTTCAACAAGACTATTTGCAAAATTCTAAAGAAAATAGTCTCTGACAACAAAAAAAGTTAAAAGTACTAAACTTCCAGAAGCATTATGGGCTTATAGAGCCATAGTTCGAGGTCCAACAAAACCAACACCATATTCCTTGGTTTATGGCTGTAAAACTGTGATACCCTTAGAAATTCAACTTCCTTTTTTCGGGTAGCTATGATAAACAAATACATTGAAAAAAAGAATGCTAAACTCAGACTTCAAGAGTTAGAAAGCCTTGATGAAAAGAGGCTTGCTGCTCTTCAAAGCATCAAATCATATCAAGCTCGTATGGTTGGGTCGTTCGACAAAAAGGTCAAGTATAAAGCTTATAAGAAAGGAGACTTAGTCCTCGCAGTTAAGAGACTTTTTTTCTCCACACACTTGTCAAAAGGCAAGTTTGAATCCAAATGGAAAGAACCTTTCATCGTCGACAAGATCTACTCTAACAACACCTATGCGCTCCCCACACTTGAAGGAAACAGATGCATGATGCTTATCAATGGAAAACTTCTCAAGAAATACTATACTTGAATATCATTGGCACACCTAAATTATGTATAATGTGCATTATCACCTCTAAGACCTTTGGTTTTAAACCTCACAACCTATGACTCTTAACCAAAATTCCTCAGACTTATCCAAAACAACTACAAGGATAAAGTCTTTCGACCCCTCTAGTCAACTTTTGTTACTTGGATTATGTCCCTACGAGATCCCTTGTAACATCCTGCTGTATGGACCAAGTCCTTTTGCGGACCCTGTTTAGCCAAATTCAGCTGTATAGAACAAGTCTTTTTGTAGACCCTATATAACTACCCTCCATTATATGGAAATAGATCTTTTTGCGGACCCCGTATAACCAAAACCCAAACAAACCTCAAAACCAAAATTTCATCTAAAAAGATTAAGTCATGGACTCTGGAGAAAGCCTCACACATGGGCACCGGATAAAGTCCACTTATATGACTCCTTTTGATATGTAAATCCAAAAGATTGCAAGTCACACCCCATACAAGTCTAAAAAAAGAAAAACAAAACAAACCATCCAAACAATAGACACGTCCAAATCATCCATACAAAGTTAAACCAAACATTCCATGCCGACGACAAAGTGGAGCAAAATGAAATTTTCATTAATATTCATTTGGAGTTTAATACAAAAATGAAGTCAGTGTATATATGGCCCCTAGGGCTAATCAAAATAAAAAGAGTCAAATAGGAGCTGTTCCAGTCCAAGAATTTCTCCAGTTGCTTCCTCATAATCAATACATATTCCATAATGGCGCACCCTTTGTAGCTTGCATAAGCAGGTATGGTAGTATTGATATTAATTTCATCTAGTTTGATATTCATTTCACTCTCCAAAGACTAAACAAAATCATCCAAAGCTGTCCGCTTCGCCTCTGCATGCGTAAGAAGGTCATCTCTATGTTGATTTCCCTTTGAAATGGACCTCTTCAAGTCCTCAATGTTATTTTCCAAGGAAGACAATTGTTGCTGCAACACAGTGATTTGCTGTTGTATATTTTCATGCTTGGTCATACACTCAACTATTTCTTGTGTTGTCTTGGCCTGCACTGCATTTACCACCCGTATCTCTTCTTTGGTACTCTCAATTTCCCCGGCCAACTGAACTTTATTCCTCAGCACTTCATCTTGAAAAGCTTTGGCATGATCAACAATTCTGTCCCATATATCCTTTTCTTCAAGCTTGCTGAAAAAAAGGACAAAAGCATCATGAAGACCACTCAAATCAGCTCCGGAACCAAAAGATATCAACATATCGACTAATGCTTTGGCACCCTAGATCCTCTCGAGAGTAAGATCTCCTTGGAAGAGTGTGGCCAAAATGCTATGAATGGCCATCTTCATGGCAAAGTTCACAGCAAATTGGGGCTTTAGAGCATTGTTAAACAAACTAGACTCATTAGGGATGGAAAGATTTGACTTTCATTCCTGTGAATTTAATTGAGTCTGAAAGCCTGAGCGATCATCTCCTTCTTTCTCAACATTTACACCCTCACCCCCATGAGCAGCCAATGCTTCTTCGCAGACAAAAGGTGAATCATGCGATCCTTGCGAAGATAAAGTGGTGAAAGGATCCCTATTTATACGTGGTGTTACTGTAACATTCAAATATGCTTTTAGGGATCCTCCACCTTCAGCAACAGAAGCTTCATCTAATATATTTTGCACAGCTGGGTCTTTAATAATCTTCATAGGCAAAGATTAATCGGCCCTGAAATGAACTCTTGGAGGTGTCGTGGCCATGGGAGGTGCAAAGCTATTGTAATTAGGGGCAGACCACTAGCAACTGGTGTTACAGGAGTATTATCTTCCATGGGATCTGCAGCCTTATCTTCTAGAACCAACTTCCTCTGAGTAGGAGGACCAGTTTTGGCCATGATCAGCTTTGTTATGATATCCTCCTCAGTTGGGACCATCTCAATGTCAGCCTCCTTTTCTACTATACCAGTGGGTTCAATGCTTGGTTCAGTCAAAACATCCAAGCTTCATTAGCCCTTAGTACATCATTAGTTCTTGGCATATCAGCAGCTGCGAAATGTTCACTTACCTGAGATCCTGAGTCCGAATCCAAATTCACCAACAAAACCACACTTGGTACAACTGCAGGATTAATGCTAATCGGTAGAACAATCAATGCCGATGATAACTCTAGATCATTGTTGACACTTTTGGTTGTTGAGTCTAAGAAGAAGTCTTCGACAAACATTCGAAAATCGCTTTTCAGAGTACTGGTCATAGGTGCCTCAAGGAATCCACTATGGATGGAGATATTGTCTAAATTAACGAAGCTTCAAGACTCTCCTTATTGGATCCTCAATTGGTGACCTAAAAGGCTTTCTCACTAAAGTAGGAGGAACAACAAGTGCGATCTCCTCCAATCGGGTACCTAAAAAGGAATGAATGAAATCAAATGACAATGTTGGAATAAAATTTCCATTTCCAAATAATCAAGTCAAAAGTTACCTTTAGGAGTTAGGTATGTTGGAATTCCTTCTGCAGTACTGGGGATTTCTCCTTCTTCTATTTAGACTTTGGCAATTTGTCCCTCAAAAATCCCACGAAGAATCTTTTGCTGCTCATTCTAAGGGGCAGCATCTCTTTTAGAAGCAACGTTATCATTTGAACTTCGCCGCTACTCATCTACTCCAAAACTGGCTCCTTGGGTACATCGCTATAGGTTACTTTATCGACAAAAGCAGCATCACCCACATCTTTGCCAGATTTCTCCACAGCAATGGACTCTACCGGCATATCCGCTATAGCTTTTCTTCCAAACTCAGGCCTGATTACCTTGTCAAACATATCTTTTTCAAAATCGAACTCAATAGTAATGTCACTACTGGCCATTCTTCGATGGTAGGAGTATTAAAACCACTATCTCTTTCATCACCTTTGTCTAAGGCATAGTCTTCAACAATCTCAGCCACCTTTTGCACGACTCCTCCAGTGGTTGAAGTTTGAACTAATAAGGTTGCAAGACAAAACATAGACATCAAAACAAGAGCGAAAGAAAATCAAGTAATAGGGTCATACAAAGAAATAAAGAAGTTTTACCAGCTTTTAGCCTTTGGGAATGACAAGTTCTAGGGCTTTCATCATTTTTCTTTTTTGAAGAAGCTCCTTTGCTTATAAGGGATCTGGTTACATGTTTTGAGCATATAGTTTAAAGCTTCTTGTGTAGAACTGGACCCGCTGGGGGTTTTGTGTCACACCCTGATCCCAGGAATTTGGAGATTTGAGTGGGCCCCCAGGGCGTCGATACGTAATCCCGTAGAAATCCGTTGTCACGCCCCAATCCCGGGAATTTGGGGATTTGAGTGGGCCCCCAGGGCGTGGATACGTAATCCCGTAGAAATCCGTGCCCTGAAGAATTTTTGCACGAATTCCTACAAGGGAGATTCCACAGGAACGTGTGAGGTATGCAGACACACGTACAGCAGAAATTATCATAATCGAGAACCTGTGAAATACTCAATAATCATCAAGAGCACATAAAGTTCATAGTCTATTAAAACATAATTACATACAATAGTGTTGTAGTCTTTTAAATACATCCCCAAAATCAGTCCTTAAAGGTGATACAAAAGTCCCTAACATAATATTCCCAGAAGAGACGCTCTCCGTAGGATGGCTAGTAGTAAACGTCGCCATCCATCCATTCACCTACACCCCGAGGTACCGTTGGGGTATCTTCCGGGGCCGCATCAGTATTCGTGTCGGGAGCGGGTGCTGAATCTGCAATACCAAGGGTAACACTGTTAACACGACGGTTAAGCAAGTACTAAGCATAGGAATTAATATAACATGATACATTAGCAAGAACAATCACTGAACATGATGCATGAGTGAAACTTAATGTCATACATACTGATTGGCAACCACGATGCTCTATTCTCCCAACGGGAGCATACATAACGTATGGGTCGCTAGGGGATCAAGCTAGCTTCCCGAGGAGCGTCGACAACCCCTCCGTAAACCTACTGCAGTGGTGACATATAATACCCAAAGGGCAGAAGCCAAGTGGTGCCGACTCGGAGTCAATCGTACAAATCATAACATATATATATGGAATAGATAACCATGAAACAACGAATACTTAAACAAAACACATGCAGGTAGGCTACAAGGCCCGAGCCTCAGCTACACCCTTGGCTAGCAAGCGCACACTCAATAGAAGCTCTGGCTTGTCAGACACGCACTCATTAGAAGCTCAGGTCTGAATTGCCTCGGGGTTTGCTGGAGGAAGTACATTCGATAACAGTCATGTCGAAGGCGGTGTAATGTATCAATATGAATGCAATTCGATAAAGCAGTCTCCTGATTCCCCAGGGACATTCAGCACGAGGTACACATGAGATGTTCGGTGTCGTTGTGTTACCGCGTCTGGGTATTACATTGTGTATACGGAACACCCTTCTCATGCCAACATCCATGACTTGCCATTGGGGAGTCCTTCATTCATTCCAACGTATAATTACCAATGGCCAAGTGGAGGTATAGAGGGTACCATGACTAAAGCCCTACCAAATCATTGAGATTCCTAACATCTTATGTTCACTGGGTTCTTACGGCTTAGCCGTATACAGGGTTACGGCTTAGCCGAGAGGGGGTCACAGTTCATCCGGACTTTCGGTGTGGTTACGGTTCAACCGTATATTGTCCTTCGGCTTAGCCGAGCTAAGCCTGCGGCTTGGTCACGGGGAGGTCACGGCGTAGCCGTAGGGTATTTCACGGTGCAGCCGTATGCAAGCCGTAGAAGGAACTGGGTCCTGTGAGCTCTCTGGAAAGTGAGCCGTAGAAAGGCCTACGGCTAGGCTACGGGCTGGGTACGGCTCAGCCGTAGTGGATTCCACGGCGTAGCCGTAAATGAGCCGTAGTACAAAAGCTCATTTTCCGCTTTCTGGATATTGAGCCGTAAGAGCTCACGGCTTAGCCGTATCTTCGCCGTAAGCTTCAGAAAATCTGCATACAGTTCTGTAGCTCAATTTTCTGTACGGAATCACTACAGAACTCACTCATAAGGGAAATTCTGAAGCTCAACTGAAGTTTTCTGGAGAGTATTCCATACTCACAACCTTCTATTCCCATCCCCATCATTCCCACTTGATTCATTCATATATATTAAGAAAGAAGAGTGACAATGGAAACAACTAACTTAACATGCAATGAACAATCCACATGCAGTGAACATAAACTTAAGTACTTGCCTCTCCTAACCGTACTACCCTCTCCCACTGTAGCTTGCCGTGAGGTTAGAGGAAACCTTCAAATCTGAATGGGTTCTCTAATGGGTTCTCTACACATAAGCCAAAAATGTGGAAGAATCCACATGCAAGTCAATAACGAAGTCTTTATGACTCCAACAAACCCAAGAAGACAAGATGGAACCTATTCCTTACCTTGTATTGCTGTAACTTGGGGGGGGGGGGGGGGGGGAGATCACTCTTGGAGGAGAGTTCACTTACACCAGAATCTAATCGAGAAAAGGGGTCAAGGAGGAAGAATAAGAATGTGAGTGAATGCCATTCCTCATGCATGCACACTCTCAAAGGTCCACCGTGCTTCGATTGAAAGGAGGAGATGGAGAAGAAAACCCAGACAACCGAATCTCCAGCCAAGAGAACGACAGAAAGAAGGAGATGGACGTTAGTTTCTCCTTTTTAAACATGTTTTCCTGAACTTGCTCCCTAACCCACTTATTTTCTAGAATTCCAGTTTAGTCCGGAAGGACTCCAATTGGCTTAAGATGAGTCCGGATTAACTCGGGCCCAAAACAAAAGATGATCTACGCGATAAATCACACGTAAGGAGATGGACGGGGTAACCTAGAGGTATAAGGACAATTTACGAAAAAGCCCTTAGCTATTTAATTGGGGTCCAAACCCAATAATTCACACTAAATTGACCATCAACAAGTCTTAATCAATAGGAACATGATTAATTAACGTAATTAGGATTAGTGGGGGTTCGGGTCCTTACATCCTCCCCCACTCAAGACCATTCGGTCCTCCGAATGCACGTACCTTAGGTAGTAGCTCTGGATATTTCACCCGAATTTGATCTTCGAGTTCCCAAGTGGCCTCTTCTTGTCCATGGTGATTCCATAACACCTTGACCCATTTGATCGTTCGTGTACGTAGCACCTGTTCCTTAGTGTCAATGATACGAAGGGGTCTCTCTTCATAGCTCACATTAGGCCTTACCTGTATATCATCCAACTCAAGAACATGTGAAGGATCTGGGAGGTATTTCCGGAGCATTGATACATGGAACACATTATGAACTCCTGCAAGCGAGGGTGGCAGCGCCAACCGATAAGCCAAGTCTCCCACTCTACTCTGTATCTCAAAAGGCCCGACGAACCGAGGAGAAAGTTTACCCTTCTGGCCAAACCTGATAGTACCCTTCATTGGGGAAACTTTTAGGAAAACTCTGTCCCCCACTTGGAACTCGAGGGGCCGGCGGCGGTTATCTGCATAACTTTTCTGGCGCGATCGTGCAGTTCTCAGTCTATCTTGCACTTTTTGTACCTTCTCTGCTGTATCCGCTACCAGAGTGGGCCCATGAAAACTCCTAACCCCAACTTCTTCCCAGCAGACTGGCGTACGGCATTTTCGTCCATACAAGGCCTCAAATGGGGCCATACCGATGCTCGCGTGAAAGCTGTTATTATACGCAAATTCGCACAAGGAGAGGTGCTCATCCCACTCCTTTCCGAAATCCATAACGCTAGCTCGTAGCATATCTTCCAGGGTCTGTATCGTTCGTTCCGATTGCCCATCTGTTTGAGGATGGTAAGCCGTGCTAAAACTGAGTTTGGTACCTAAAGACGTCTGGAAAGACTGCCAAAAGGAAGACATGAACCTACTATCTCGGTCCGACACAATTGAGACCGGGGTACCATGTAGCCGTACAACCTCATCAATGAAGATCTTGGCCATTTCCTGAAATTTCATCCCTTTCTTGATGGGAATGAAGTGGGCTGATTTGGTTAGTCGGTCGACAATCACCCACACTACATCATGGTGTCTACTTGTTCGAGGTAGTCCGGAAACAAAATCCATCGTCAGATTCTCCCATTTCCATTTAGGAATCTGTAGAGGGTGTAACAAACCGGGAGGCTTCCTGTGCTCGGTCTTCACTCGTTGGCAGGTAAGGCATTTGGCCACAAAGCCCGCTATGTCCCTCTTCATGTTATTCCACCAAAACCTGCCATGTAGATTCCGGTACATTTTTGTACTCCCTGGGTGCATGGAATACCGAGCATGGTGTGCTTCAGTCATAATTTCCCTCTTTAGGTTATGATTTTGAACTCCTGGAACACAAAGCCGATCTCGGAAGTACAACACACCGTCTACAATCCTGAAGTCCGGTTTCTCAGAAATATGGTCACGAATCTTGACAAACTCCGGGTCTTCAAATTGTCTCTCCTTGATCTGCTGAATCAAGGTGGGTTCGAAGACTGACATAGCCACTAACATGACCTTATCATCTACGAATTCAGCTTCCACGTCCAGATCTCGGAATTCCTCCACTAGGGACCATTCACCACACAAGGCTGCTAACTCGGTGGTGGATTTCCTGCTTAAGGCATCAGCTACTACATTCCCTTTTCCAGGGAAGTATCTAATCGGAAAGTCATAATCCTTTATGAATTCCAACCACCTGCGCTGTCTCATGTTAAGATCATGCTGCGAAAACAGATACTGGAGACTGCGGTGATCACTATGGACTTCAAATTTCTCTCCATATAAATAGTGTCTCCACATCTTCAGCGCGAAAATTACTGCAGCCAATTCCAAGTCATGTACGGCATAGTTCTTCTCATGTTCCTTCAATTGGCGAGATCCGTATGCTATTACCTTTCCATTCTGCATGAGTACACACCCTAGCCCAATCCCTGAAGCATCTGTATAGATAACAAATCCGCCACTCCCTTCTGGCAGGGATAAGATCGGGGCTGAGGTTAACTTCTCCTTAAGTAGTTGGAAACTTGATTCACACTCTGCGGACCACACAAAAGGTTCGTTCTTTCGTGTCAACTTAGTCAAAGGGGCGACTATTTTGGAAAAGTCCTTCACGAACCTTCTATAATAACCGGCCAAGCCAACAAAAATTCTAATTTCTGCAACGGTTTTGGGACTCTGCCACGTAGTTATAGCCTCAATCTTAGCTGGATCTACTGCAAGTCCATCCTTAGAAATTATATGTCCTAAAAAGGCAACTTGTTCCAGCCAAAATTCACATTTGTCCAGTTTGGCATACAATCGGTGGTCCCTTAGCAATTGTAGCGAGGTCCTCAGATGCTCCACATGCTCGTCTTTGGTCTTGGAATACACCAGAACATCATCAATGAAAATTACCACGAACTGATCAAGGTATGATGAGAAGATCTTGTTCATTAAGGCCATAAACACTACGGGGGCATTTGTCAATCCAAAAGGCATAACCAAGAATTCGTAATGCCCATATCTTGTCCTGAAAGCTGTCTTCGATGCATCTTGGTCCCTAACTCGCAGTTGATGATATCCAGACCTAAGATCGATCTTCGAAAAATGTGTTGCACCCTGTAGCTGATCAAACAGCTCATCAATTCTAGGCAGTGGATATTTGTTTTTAATTGTCACCTGATTCAACTGCCGGTAATCAATACACATTCTAAGGGTGCCATCCTTCTTCTTCACAAATAAAACTGGGGCTCCCCAAGGAGATGTGCTGGGGCGAATAAACCCTTTATCCAATAATTCTTGTAACTGCAGTTTCAGTTCACGTAGCTCTGCTGGGGCCATTCTATATGGGGCCTTAGAGATGGGAGCGGTACCGGGTACTAGCTCTATAGTAAAATCCACTTCCCTGATTGGTGGGAGGCCGGGTACTTCATCCGGGAATACATCCGGAAATTCACAAACCACAGGTATTTCTTCTAACTTCTTAGGTGATTTCTTTTCTACGATGAAGGCAATATAGCCCTCACAACCACTATGTATTAATCGTTCCGCTCGAAGTGCTGAAATCAATCTGGTGTTCGAACTCTTCTTGTCACCTTGGAACACCGCACTTGGACCATCTTCACTCACCCTTACGGTGACGGTCTTATGGAAGCAATCCAAACAGGCCATATATTTGGTCAGCCAGTCCATGCCTAGGATTACATCGAAGTCGTGCATGGGTAGCACAATAAGTCCCGCTGGGAGAAGAACTTCTCCGATGAGAACTCGACAACCAGGGTAATAGTCGTCACAGGTTACCCGTTTACCAACCGGAGTGATAACACTCAACACGTATGGCAATTGTGCAGGCGATTCCCGTATCCTACTAGAGAACCGAGGTGAGATGAAGGAGTGTGAAGATCCCGAATCAAACAACACTTTAGCTTCAATACCAAAAACAGAAACCTTACCTACAACCGCATGTTCTGCCGCCTCTGCCTCTTCTTGTGTCAATGCATAAGCGCGGCCTTGCCTTTGGGGTCGGTGTTGCTGTCCTTGTCTCTGTTGTCCCTGGCCTTGTCGTGTCTGTCCTTGGCCTTGTCGTGTCTGTCCTTGGCCTTGTCTCACTTGCTGTTGCTGTCGGTTAGGCGCAGGAGGGGGCTGCTGATACTGCTGCTGTTGAAAGCCTTGACTAAATTCCTTCCTTCTTGGACACTCGGACAAGTGGTGGTCCATGGAGCCACAGCCAAAACAGGCTCCCATGGACCTCCAACATTTACTAGTCTCGTGACCCTTTCCGCATGCACCGCAAACTGGTCGGGACGTGCTGCTAGCAACTCCCTTCTGTTTCTTAGAGTATTGCTGACCCTTCCCAGAAGGTGGGGCACTCTTCTTAGACTCCCCCAAGAATAGGCTCTTCTCAATTTCTTCCGCTGCGTATGCCCTGGCCACTGCATCGTCATATTGAACGGGACGCTGAAAGGCAGTGGCATGTCCCTTGATAGCAGGCCTTAACCCTTCCAAAAATCTTTCCACTCTCTTCTCCTCAGTATCAATCAAGTCTAGAGCAAACCGAGAAAGCTGGCTGAACACATGCACGTATTCTGCAACGGTCATGAGGTTCTGCTGCAGGGAAAGAAACTCTGCCTTCTTTCTGCGAGTAACGTGGTCAGGGATGAACTTCTTTCGAAACTGCCTCTTAAAGGCTTCCCAAACAGTAGCGTCCGGCATAGTCCTCATGTGGTCCCGGATACTCTTCCACCATGTATCCGCGACGTCTCTAAACATGGATGCTGCGAGGACCACTTGCTGTCTAGATGTGCAAGTCAAGGTATCGAAAACATTTTCCGTGTGGACAAACCATTCATCTGCTTGTAACGGATCCTCATGTCCAGTAAACTCTGTTGCTCCCCTTTTTCGAAACTTCTCATACAAGGAGTTGGGATCTCCTGGCTGATCCTGTCGGTTCAACATGGCGGCCATCTGCAACTGCATGGCGGCCTGATTGGCGTTACTAGCTGCCAATTGATGCATTAACATCATAAACCGTTCCTCTGTATTGTAGGTGGGTTGAGGAGGAGGTTGTGGTGGAGGATCTGCGCCGTCCAACTCAATATTATTACGGTTATTATCACCGGAGCTGTTGTTCGTACCGGATCCAGATGCCATGGTTCTGCAGTCACAATGATCATATATGTTTAAATAGATGCACATACATACATACTACAGTCATACCATAGTTATCATTATAATAGAACTCACTTAAACGGATCTATCGGAACCTCACCACGCTTC
Source organism: Sextonia rubra (assembly GCA_037013555.1). Classification (NCBI taxonomy): domain Eukaryota; kingdom Viridiplantae; phylum Streptophyta; class Magnoliopsida; order Laurales; family Lauraceae; genus Sextonia; species Sextonia rubra. The sequence continues at coordinate 78,059,510 of JASUAD010000001.1, forward strand.
CTAATGTTGCTAAGTCTTTTAAGTGACTTCTTGGAATGGCTCTGATACCATTACTTACGTATGTCACGCCCCAATCCCGGGAATTTGGGGATTTGAGTGGGCCCCCAGGGCGTGGATACGTAATCCCGTAGAAATCCGTGCCCTGAAGAATTTTTGCACGAATTCCTACAAGGGAGATTCCACAGGAACGTGTGAGGTATGCAGACACACGTACAGCAGAAATTATCATAATCGAGAACCTGTGAAATACTCAATAATCATCAAGAGCACATAAAGTTCATAGTCTATTAAAACATAATTACATACAATAGTGTTGTAGTCTTTTAAATACATCCCCAAAATCAGTCCTTAAAGGTGATACAAAAGTCCCTAACATAATATTCCCAGAAGAGACGCTCTCCGTAGGATGGCTAGTAGTAAACGTCGCCATCCATCCATTCACCTACACCCCGAGGTACCGTTGGGGTATCTTCCGGGGCCGCGTCAGTATTCGTGTCGGGAGCGGGTGCTGAATCTGCAATACCAAGGGTAACACTGTTAACACGACGGTTAAGCAAGTACTAAGCATAGGAATTAATATAACATGATACATTAGCAAGAACAATCACTGAACATGATGCATGAGTGAAACTTAATGTCATACATACTGATTGGCAACCACGATGCTCTATTCTCCCAACGGGAGCATACATAACGTATGGGTCGCTAGGGGATCAAGCTAGCTTCCCGAGGAGCGTCGACAACCCCTCCGTAAACCTACTGCAGTGGTGACATATAATACCCAAAGGGCAGAAGCCAAGTGGTGCCGACTCGGAGTCAATCGTACAAATCATAACATATATATATGGAATAGATAACCATGAAACAACGAATACTTAAACAAAACACATGCAGGTAGGCTACAAGGCCCGAGCCTCAGCTACACCCTTGGCTAGCAAGCGCACACTCAATAGAAGCTCTGGCTTGTCAGACACGCACTCATTAGAAGCTCAGGTCTGAATTGCCTCGGGGTTTGCTGGAGGAAGTACATTCGATAACAGTCATGTCGAAGGCGGTGTAATGTATCAATATGAATGCAATTCGATAAAGCAGTCTCCTGATTCCCCAGGGACATTCAGCACGAGGTACACATGAGATGTTCGGTGTCGTTGTGTTACCGCGTCTGGGTATTACATTGTGTATACGGAACACCCTTCTCATGCCAACATCCATGACTTGCCATTGGGGAGTCCTTCATTCATTCCAACGTATAATTACCAATGGCCAAGTGGAGGTATAGAGGGTACCATGACTAAAGCCCTACCAAATCATTGAGATTCCTAACATCTTATGTTCACTGGGTTCTTACGGCTTAGCCGTATACAGGGTTACGGCTTAGCCGAGAGGGGGTCACAGTTCATCCGGACTTTCGGTGTGGTTACGGTTCAACCGTATATTGTCCTTCGGCTTAGCCGAGCTAAGCCTGCGGCTTGGTCACGGGGAGGTCACGGCGTAGCCGTAGGGTATTTCACGGTGCAGCCGTATGCAAGCCGTAGAAGGAACTGGGTCCTGTGAGCTCTCTGGAAAGTGAGCCGTAGAAAGGCCTACGGCTAGGCTACGGGCTGGGTACGGCTCAGCCGTAGTGGATTCCACGGCGTAGCCGTAAATGAGCCGTAGTACAAAAGCTCATTTTCCGCTTTCTCGATATTGAGCCGTAAGAGCTCACGGCTTAGCCGTATCTTCGCCGTAAGCTTCAGAAAATTTGCATACAGTTCTGTAGCTCAATTTTCTGTACGGAATCACTACAGAACTCACTCATAAGGGAAATTCTGAAGCTCAACTGAAGTTTTCTGGAGAGTATTCCATACTCACAACCTTCTATTCCCATCCCCATCATTCCCACTTGATTCATTCATATATATTAAGAAAGAAGAGTGACAATGGAAACAACTAACTTAACATGCAATGAACAATCCACATGCAGTGAACATAAACTTAAGTACTTGCCTCTCCTAACCGTACTACCCTCTCCCACTGTAGCTTGCCGTGAGGTTAGAGGAAACCTTCAAATCTGAATGGGTTCTCTAATGGGTTCTCTACACATAAGCCAAAAATGTGGAAGAATCCACATGCAAGTCAATAACGAAGTCTTTATGACTCCAACAAACCCAAGAAGACAAGATGGAACCTATTCCTTACCTTGTATTGCTGTAACTTGGGGGGGGGGGGGGGGGGAGATCACTCTTGGAGGAGAGTTCACTTACACCAGAATCTAATCGAGAAAAGGGGTCAAGGAGGAAGAATAAGAATGTGAGTGAATGCCATTCCTCATGCATGCACACTCTCAAAGGTCCACCGTGCTTCGATTGAAAGGAGGAGATGGAGAAGAAAACCCAGACAACCGAATCTCCAGCCAAGAGAACGACAGAAAGAAGGAGATGGACGTTAGTTTCTCCTTTTTAAACATGTTTTCCTGAACTTGCTCCCTAACCCACTTATTTTCTAGAATTCCAGTTTAGTCCGGAAGGACTCCAATTGGCTTAAGATGAGTCCGGATTAACTCGGGCCCAAAACAAAAGATGATCTACGCGATAAATCACACGTAAGGAGATGGACGGGGTAACCTAGAGGTATAAGGACAATTTACGAAAAAGCCCTTAGCTATTTAATTGGGGTCCAAACCCAATAATTCACACTAAATTGACCATCAACAAGTCTTAATCAATAGGAACATGATTAATTAACGTAATTAGGATTAGTGGGGGTTCGGGTCCTTACATCCTCCCCCACTCAAGACCATTCGGTCCTCCGAATGCACGTACCTTAGGTAGTAGCTCTGGATATTTCACCCGAATTTGATCTTCGAGTTCCCAAGTGGCCTCTTCTTGTCCATGGTGATTCCATAACACCTTGACCCATTTGATCGTTCGTGTACGTAGCACCTGTTCCTTAGTGTCAATGATACGAAGGGGTCTCTCTTCATAGCTCACATTAGGCCTTACCTGTATATCATCCAACTCAAGAACATGTGAAGGATCTGGGAGGTATTTCCGGAGCATTGATACATGGAACACATTATGAACTCCTGCAAGCGAGGGTGGCAGCGCCAACCGATAAGCCAAGTCTCCCACTCTACTCTGTATCTCAAAAGGCCCGACGAACCGAGGAGAAAGTTTACCCTTCTGGCCAAACCTGATAGTACCCTTCATTGGGGAAACTTTTAGGAAAACTCTGTCCCCCACTTGGAACTCGAGGGGCCGGCGGCGGTTATCTGCATAACTTTTCTGGCGCGATCGTGCAGTTCTCAGTCTATCTTGCACTTTTTGTACCTTCTCTGCTGTATCCGCTACCAGAGTGGGCCCATGAAAACTCCTAACCCCAACTTCTTCCCAGCAGACTGGCGTACGGCATTTTCGTCCATACAAGGCCTCAAATGGGGCCATACCGATGCTCGCGTGAAAGCTGTTATTATACGCAAATTCGCACAAGGAGAGGTGCTCATCCCACTCCTTTCCGAAATCCATAATGCTAGCTCGTAGCATATCTTCCAGGGTCTGTATCGTTCGTTCCGATTGCCCATCTGTTTGAGGATGGTAAGCCGTGCTAAAACTGAGTTTGGTACCTAAAGACGTCTGGAAAGACTGCCAAAAGGAAGACACGAACCTACTATCTCGGTCCGACACAATTGAGACCGGGGTACCATGTAGCCGTACAACCTCATCAATGAAGATCTTGGCCATTTCCTGAAATTTCATCCCTTTCTTGATGGGAATGAAGTGGGCTGATTTGGTTAGTCGGTCGACAATCACCCACACTACATCATGGTGTCTACTTGTTCGAGGTAGTCCGGAAACAAAATCCATCGTCAGATTCTCCCATTTCCATTTAGGAATCTGTAGAGGGTGTAACAAACCGGGAGGCTTCCTGTGCTCGGTCTTCACTCGTTGGCAGGTAAGGCATTTGGCCACAAAGCCCGCTATGTCCCTCTTCATGTTATTCCACCAAAACCTGCCATGTAGATTCCGGTACATTTTTGTACTCCCTGGGTGCATGGAATACCGAGCATGGTGTGCATGGATTTCACGGCGTAGCCGTAAGTGAGCCGTAGTACAAAATCTCATTCTACTGCTCTCTGGACTTTGAGTTGTAGATGCTCACGGCTTAGCCGTAGCTTTGCCGTAAGCTTCAGAAATCTGGGCACAGTTCTGTAGCTCTGTTCCAATGTAATTCAACACAGAGCATCGGTAAGTGACACATTCCTATGGCTCAGTGGCCGTGTCTTTGACGGTGTTTAATACCCATACACCCTTCTAATACCTGATTACCTTGTAATTCATTCCATATCACCTTTACAACAATTAAAACAATGAAAATGACTGCAATTAGGGGAAAATGCAAGAGGCTAGTTCCATAATCCATACTTAACCATGTATGCAATACATATAACTCAATACTTGCCTTTCTAACAGTGCTAACCCTCTCAACTCCCTTTCTTGCTGTGTGCTCAGGAAAATCTCTGGAATAAAGTGGGTTCTCTACAATTAACATGAAATGTGGTACATGGAACTTAGATTTACATGCATGTCAAGAAATGGAGTCTTTTAAGACCCTAATAACCCAAGACAATAAAAGGAGGAACCCATTCCTCACCTTATTGCTGTAGCTCTGAGGGGAGATCACTCTATACAAGCGCATAATGGAAAAAGGGGATCAAGGAAGAAGAAGATGGTGGGAGGATGCCACTTTCTGTGCATAAACACTCCCAAAAGCCCACAGTACTTCAATTGCAAGGAGATGATGGAGAAAACCCAGAGGAAAAGAGAGCTCCAGCCGGTTGAACGAGAGAAGAAGGAGAGAGTACGTTGAGTCTCTCTTTTTAAACATACTTCTCCTGAAATTGCATGCAAGCCCACTTGTTTCCTGAAATTTCAGTTTAGACCGAAAGGGCCTCAGTTGGCCCAAGATGAGTCCGGATTAACTCGGGCCCAATACGAAAGACGATCTACTTGAAAAATCACACGAAAGGAAATGGACGAGGTGTCCAAGAGGTGCAAGGACAATTTACAAAAAAGCCCTTAACTACCAAAGTGGGGTCCAAATCCAATAGTTTCACACTAAATTAACCCTCAACAAGTCTTAATCAATATAAAACAAGGTTAATTAACATAACTAAGATTAGTGGGATTCGGGTCCTTACATCCTCCCCCACTTAAGATCATTCGGTCCGCCGAATGCAGCGTACCTGGGGTAGTAGCTTTGGATATTTCGCTCGAATTTGATCTTCAAGTTCCCAAGTGGCCTCTTCCTGCCCATGGTGCTCCCATAACACCTTAACCCATTTGATTGTTCGTGTACGCAGCACCTGTTCTTTAGTGTCAACGATCCGAAGGGGTCTCTCTTCATAGCTCACATCAGGCCTCACTTGCACGTCGTCCAACTCAAGGACATGTGAAGGGTCTGGGAGGTACTTCCTAAGCATCGACACATGGAACACATTATGAACTCCCGCAAGTGGGGGTGGTAGCTCCAACCGATAAGCTAAGTCTCCCACTCTACTCTGTATCTCGAAAGGTCCCACAAACCATGGAGCAAGCTTACCCTTTTGTCCAAACCTAATGGTACCCTTCATTGGGGAAACTTTCAAGAAGACTTTGTCCCCCATTTGGAACTCGAGGGGCCGACGGCGGTTATCTACATAACTTTTCGGGCGTGATCGTGCAGTTTTCAATCTATCTTGCACCTTTTGCACCTTTTCCGCGGTATCCGCCACCAGGGTGGGTCCATGGAAACTCCTAACCCCAACTTCTTCCCAACAGACAGGCGTACAACACTTATGTCCATACAAGGCTTCAAATGGAGCCATTTCGATGCTCGCGTGGAAGCTGTTATTGTATGCAAACTCACATAAGGAAAGGTGTTCATCCCACTCCTTTCCGAAGTCCATTACGCTAGCTCATAGTATATCTTCCAGGGTTTGTATCGTTCGCTCCGATTGCCCATCTATCTGAGGATGGTAAGCCGTGCTGAAACTGAGTTTGGTGCTTAAGGACGTCTGAAAGGACTGCCAAAAGGAAGACACGAACCTACTATCTCTATCAGACACAATCGAGACTGGAGTACCATGTAGCCGTACAATCTCATCAATGAAGATCTTGGCCATTTCCTGAAATTTCATCTCTTTCCTGATGGGAACAAAGTGGGTTGACTTCGTTAGTCGGTCGACAATCACCCACACTACATCATGGTGTCTACTTGTTCGGGGTAGCCCTGAAACAAAATCCATCGTGAGATTCTCCCATTTCCATTTAGGAATCTGTAGAGGGTTTAACAAACCGGGAGGTTTCCTGTGTTCAGCCTTCACTCGTTGGCAGGTAAGGCATTTTGCCACAAAGCCCGCTATGTCCCTTTTCATGTTATTCCACCAAAACCTACCATGTAAATTCCGGTACATTTTTGTACTCCCGGGGTACATGGAATACCGAGCATGGTGTGCTTCAGTCATAATTGCCCTTTTTAGATTATGATTTTGAACCGCTGGAACACAAAGCCGATCTCAAAAGTACAACACACCGTCTACCATCCTGAAATCAGGTTTCTCAGATATGTGGTCACGGATCTTGACAAACTCCAGATCTTCAAACTGTCTCTCCTTGATTTGCTGAATTAAGGTGGGTTCAAAGACTGACATAGCCACTAACATGACCTTATCATCTATGAATTCAACTTCCACATCCAAATCTCGAAATTCCTCTATTAGAGACCATTCACCACACAAGGCCGTCAACTCGGTGGTGGATTTCCTGCTTAAAACATCAGCTACTACATTCCCTTTCCCAGGGAAGTATCTAATCGGGAAATCATAATCCTTTATGAATTCCAACCACCTGCACTGTCTCATGTTCAGATCATGCTGCGACAACAGATACTGGAGACTGCGATGATGGCTATGGACTTCAAATTTCTCTCCATATAAATAATGTCTCCATATCTTCAGCGTGAAAACTACTGCAGCCAATTCTAAATCATGTGTGGCATAGATTTTTTCGTGTTCCTTCAGTTGTCGAGATCCATACGCTATTACCTTTCCATTTTGCATGAGTACACATCCTAGCCCAATCCCCAAAGCATCTGTATAGATAACAAATCCGCCGCTCCCTTCTGGTAGGGATAAGATCGGGGCTGAGGTTAATTTCTCCTTAAGGAGTTGGAAACTCGACTCACACTCTGCTGTCCAAACAAATGGTTTGTTCTTCCGGGTCAGTTTGGTCAAAGGTGCAACAATTTTAGAAAAGTCCTTCACAAACCTCCTATAGTAACCTGCCAGGCCAACAAAGTTTCTAACTTCTGCAACGGTTTTGGGGCTCTGCCAAGTAGTTATAGCCTCGATTTTAGCTGGGTCTACTGCAAGCCCATCCTTTGAGATTATATGCCCTAAGAAGGCAACTTGCTCCAACCAGAAGTCACACTTGTCCAATTTAGCATACAGTCGGTGGTCCCTTAGCAATTACAGAGAAGTCTTCAAATGTTCAACATGCTCGTCTTTGGTCTTGGAGTATACCAAAACATCATCAATGAAAATTACCACGAACCGATCAAGATATGTTGAGAAGATCTTGTTCATCAAGGCCATAAATACTGCGGGCGCATTTGTCAATCCAAAAGGCATAACCAAAAATTCATAATGCCCATATCTTGTCCTGAAAGCTGTTTTCGATGTATCTTGGTCCCTAACTAGCAGCTGATGATACCTAGACCTAAGATCAATCTTAGAAAAATGTGTCGCACCCTGTAATTGATCAAACAATTCATTAATTCTAGGTAGTGGATATTTGTTTTTAATTGTCACCTGATTCAACTGCTGGTAATCAATACACATCCTGAGGGTGCCATCCTTCTTCTTCACAAATAAAACCGGGGCTCCCCATGGTGATGTGCTAGGACGAATGAACCCCTTATCCAATAAGTCCTGTAACTGAACTTTTAGCTCACGTAACTCTGCTAGGGCCATTCTATACGGAGCCTTAGAGATGGGAGCAGTACCAGGTACTAGCTCTATAGTAAAATCCACTTCCCTGATTGGAGGAAGGTCAGGAACTTCATCCGGGAACACATCCAGAAATTCACAAACCACAGGTATTTCTTCCAGCTTCTTAGGGGCTTTCTTCTCCACAATGAAAGCAATATACCCTTCGCAGCCACTATGGATTAGTCTTTCCGCTCGAAGTGCTGAAATCAATCTAGTGTTCGAACTCTTCTTGTCACCTTGAAACACAGCACTTGGGCCATCCTCACTCACCCTTACGGTGACCGTCTTACGGAAGCAATCTAAACAGGCCATATATTTGGTCAACCAATCTATGCCTATGATTACATCGAAATCGTGCATGGGTAGCACAATAAGTTCCGCTGGGAGAAGAACTTCTCCGATGAGAACTCGACAACCAGGGTAATAGTCATCACAAGTTACCCTCTTACCAACTGGAGTAATAACGCTCAACACATACGGCAACTGTGCTGGCGATTCCCGTATCCTACTAGAGAATTGAGGTGAGATGAAGGAATGTGAAGATCCTGAATCAAACAATACTTTAGCTTCAATGCCACAAATAGAAACTTTACCTACAACCACATGTTCTGCCGCCTCTGTTTCTTCTTGTGTCAATGCATAAGCGCGACCTTGCCTTTGGGGTCGGTGTTGCTGTCTTTGTCGTTGCTGTCCCTGACCTTGCCGTGTCTGCCCTTGGCCTTGCCTCCCTTGCTATTGCTGTCGGTTAGGCGCAGGAGGTGTCGCCCTAGAAGGCTGCTGATACTACTGCTGCTGCGAGGCTTAACTAAATTCCTTCTTTCTCGGGCACTCGGACAAGCGGTGGTCCATGGAGCCACAGCCAAAACAGGCTCCTGTGGACCTCCAACACTTACTAGTCTCGTGACCCTTCCCGTATGCACCGCAGACTGGTCGTGATGTGCTACTAGCAACTCCCTTCTGTTTCTTAGAATACTGCTGACCTTTCCCAGACGGTGGAGCACTCTTCTTAGGCTCCCCCAAGAACAGGCTATTCTCAATTTCTTCCGCTGCATAAGCCCTGGCTACTACATCGTCATACTGAACGGGATGTTGAAAAGCAGTGGCATGTCCCTTGATAGCAGGCCTTAACCCTTCCAGAAATCTTTCCACTCTCTTCTCCTTAGTATTAATCAAGTCTAGAGCAAACCGAGAGAGCTGGCTGAATACATGCACATATTCTGCAACGGTCATGAGGTTTTGCTGTAGGGTAAGGAACTCTGCCTTCTTCTTGCGAGTCACGTGGTCGGGTATGAACTTCTTCCGGAATTGCCTCTTAAAGGCTTCCCAAACAGTAGCATCCGGCATAGTCCTCATGCGGTCCCGAATACTCTTCCACCATGTATCCGCAATGTCCCTGAACATGGATGCCGCAAGGACCACTTGCTGCCTTGGTGTGTAAGTTAATGTATCGAAAACGTTCTCCGTGTGGACAAACCACTCATATGCTTGTAACGGATCCTCATGTCCGGTAAACTCTGTTGCTCCCCTTTTTCGAAACGTCTCATACAAGGAGTTGAGATCTCCCGGCTGATCTTATCGGTTCAACATAGCGGCCAATTGTAACTGCATAGCGGCCTGATTGGCGCTGCTAGCAGCCAGTTGGTGCATTAGCATCATAAATTGCTCCTCTGTATTGTAGGTGGGACGAGGAGGAGGTGGGGGTGGAGGGTCCGCGCCTTCCAACTCAATGTTATTACGGCCATTATCACCGGAACTGTTGTTCGTGCCAGATCCAGACTCCATGGCTCTGCAATCACAATGGTCATTAATCATATATGTCTATATATATACATACATACATACTACAGTCATACCATAAGTTATCATTACAATAAAAATCCACCCAAATGGACCTATCGGAACCTCACCACGCTTCCTAATATTGCTAAGTCTTTTAAGTGACTTCTTAGAGTGGCTCTGATACCACTACTTACGTATGTCACGCCCCGATCCCGGGAATTTGGGGATTTGAGTGGGCCCCCAGGGCGTGGATACGTAATCCCGTAGAAATTCATGCCCTGAAGAATTATGCACGAATTCCTACAAGGGAGATTCCACAGGAACGTGTGAGGTATACTGACACACGTACAAACATAACTTATCATAATCGAGATCCTGCGAAATACTCAATAATCATCAAGAGCACATAAGGTTTATAGTCTGTTAAAACATATATACATACAATAGTGTTATAGTCTTTAAGTACATTCCAAAAACAGTTCTTAAAAGTGTGATACAAAAGTCCCCAACATAATATTCCAAGAATAGACGCTCTCCGTAGGATGGCTAGTAATAGACGTCACCATCCATCCATTCACCTACACCCCGAGGTACCGTTGGGGTACCCTCCGGGGCCGCGTCAGCGTCCGTGTTGGGAGCGGGTGCTGGATTTGCAATACCAAGGATAACACTGTTAACACGACGGTTAAGCAAGTACTGAGGCATATGAAACAAGTACAACAATATATTAACAAGAACAATCACTAAACATGATGCATGAGTGAGGAATCACAACTTAAATAATATACATACTGATTGGCAACCACGATGCTCTATTCCCCCAAAAGGGAGCATACATATCGTATGGGTCGCTAGGGGATCAAGCTAGCTTCCAGAGGAGCGTCAACAACCCCTCCGTAAACCGACTGCAATGGTGACATACATATACCCAAAAGGGCAAAAGCTAAGTGGTGCCGACTCGGAATCAATCATACTAGTCATATCATGTGTAAGGAACATCAGTCTAAGAATATAATTGTGACAACGACAATAATGAAATGAAGCATATACATACTGAAAAGAAGCATATACATATGAGCTGCAAGGCTCGAACCTCGGCTATACCCTTGGTTAACAAGCACACACTCAGTAGAAGCTCTGGCTTGTCGGACACGCACTCATTAGAAGCTCAGGTCTGAATTGCCTCGAGTTTGCTAGAGGAAATGAATTTGATAACAATCATGCTGAAGGTGATATATCATAGCAATATGGATGCATTCCACTTGAGTGAATACCCCCTTATAATAAGTAACCTATAGTCCCCAAGGACATTCAACACGATGTACACATGAGACGTTTGGTGTCGTTGTGTTAGTGTACATACGAAACACCCTTTCTCATGCCAACATCCATGACTTGCCATTGGGAGCTCATTCACAAATCATTCATTCATTCCAACCTGTAATTACCAGTAGCCAATGTGGAGGTATAGAAGGTACCAGCACTAAGGCCCTACAAGATCATTGAGGTTCCTAACATCCTACATTCATTGGGTTCTTATGGCTTAGCCGTATACAAGGCTACGGCTTAGCCGAGGGATTCAGAATTCATCCAGATTTTCGGTGTAGTTACGGTTCACCCGTATGTTGGCCTATGGCTTAGCCGAGCTAAGCCTACGGCTAGGTCACGGGGAGGTCACGGCTTAGCCATAGGGTATTCCACGGTGCAGCCGTCTGCAAACAATAGAAGAAACTGGGTTCCATGAGCTCTCTGGAAAGCTCGCCGTAGGAAGACCTACGGCTGGGTTACGGGCTGGATACGGCTTAGCCGTAGTGGATTTCACGGCGTAGCCGTAAGTGAGCCGTAGTACAAAATCCCATTCTACTGCTCTCTGGACTTTGAGCCGTAGATGCTCACGGCTTAGCCGTAACTTTGCCGTAAGCTTCAGAAATCTGGGCACAGTCCTGTAGCTCTGTTTCAATGTAATTCAACACAGAGCATGGGTAAGTGACACATTCCTATGGCTCAGTGGTCGTGTCTTTGAAGGTGTTTAATACCCATACACCCTTCTAATACCTGATTACCTTGTAATTCATTCCATATCACCTTTACAACAATTAAAACAATGAAAATGATTACAATTGAGGGAAAATGCAAGAGGCTAGTTCCATAATCCATACTTAACCATGTATGCAATACATATAACTCAATACTTGCCTTTCTAACAGTGCTAACCCTCTCAACTCCCTTTCTTGCTGTGTGCTCAGGAAAATCTCTGGAATAAAGTGGGTTCTCTACAATTAACATGAAATGTGGTACATGGAACTTAGATTTACATGCATGTCAAGAAATGGAGTCTTTTAAGACCCTAATAACCCAAGACAACAAAAGGAGGAACCCATTCCTCACCTTATTGCTGTAGCTCTGAGGGGAGATCACTCTATACAAGAGTATAATGGAAAAAAGGGATCAAGGAAGAAGAAGATGGTGGGAGGATGCCACTCTCTGTGCATGAACACTCCCAAAAGCCCACAGCACTTCAATTGCAAGGAGATGATGGAGAAAACCTAGAGGAAAAGAGAGCTCCAGCCGGTTGAACAAGAGAAGAAGGAGAGAGTACGTTGAGTCTCTCTTTTTAAACATACTTCTCCTGAAATTGCATGCAAGCCCACTTGTTTCTTGAAATTTCAGTTTAGATCGAAAGGACCTCAGTTGGCCCAGGATGAGTCCGGATTAACTCGGGCCCAACACGAAAGATGATCTACACGAAAAATCACACGAAAAGAAATGGACGAGGTGTCCAAGAGGTGCAAGGACAATTCACGAAAAGGCCCTTAACTACCAAAGTGGGGTCCAAACCCCATAGTCTCACACTAAATTAACCCTCAACAAGTCTTAATCAATATAAAACAAGGTTAATTAACATAACTAAGATTAGTGGGATTCGGGTCCTTACATTTTGTTGGCATTGTAACCGTTGGACTCAATCCGGTAGTTGCTTCAGTTGACTGAACTACCTCTACTAGACTTTGATCGCGCTTAAAAATGTAGAAGTGGAAATGAATTACGGAATCAAGGTTCGACATTCACGCACTTTAAGCGTTAAGAAGAATGGGAAATAATTACAGTTCATCATTAATTTTCCTTTTGTTTACATGGGTTCAAGTGCCCTGACCGCGGGGATGCAGGTTGTTTACATACATTTTGAAAGTTTACAACCCCTCCCTCAAGTCTTAGATGTGATCTCAATTTGGAAAATACAAGAAAATATATATAAGGTGGAACAAAATGTGAAAAAGAGGAACAAATGGGGGGTGACCGTGACCCGCGGTCACTGCCCCATTCCAGTGACCGTGACTCACCCGCGGTCACTGGGGCCTTCCAGTGACCGTGACTCACCCGCGGTCACTGGAACCTGCCAGTGACCGTGGGTCACGGTCACTGACAGACAATGGCCGTGACGCCACTGTTTGCCTCCGTTTTTTGTGCTGTTCGCGCTGGTTCTTTTTTGGAACTTCTTTCAAGTGTTGGAACTCCATTCTCATGACTTTGGAGCGGTGGACAACCATCAAGAAGATCACATTTAACCATAGAATCAATTGAAACCACTGTAACTCATCATTCGAGCTTACGGACTGCATTTTTGTTTCAAGTCCGAAATGGGCAAATTTGAAGCCTGAGTTGTGTCATTTGAACCTATCATTTTCAAGGAACAAAATGAGGCCTAGAGAGACTTCTTTCACAACTCTTGTAATGGCTAAGAAGCCCTACGAATAAGAGAAACAGAGGTGACAATGTCATCCTCTCAAAAATTGGCGTCGGACGAACATAGTATGGACTTTGGCCATTCCACTTCCTTCTCTCCTTCTGAATTTTCTTGCTCACTTTCAAAACTAAGAAAAGAAGGTGGGAATGGTCATGGAAGTGCTGCTGGAGTTTGCTTCTTTGTTGCCTTAGGTGGTGACTTTCTTTAATTTCTTCACTTTTCTTCCTTATGTGTGTTCCCCCCTTTGTTTCTTCAAAATTTTCTCTTTTTATAGACTCCCAATCAGTTTTGTGCAGTTTTGGGGAGTTAATAGCAGTTGTGGGGAGTTGGATTTCGAAGAGGAGTGGAGGGAAACCACCCAAAATCTTGGGAAACATCCTTTGAAGGTCCGTGACCGCAGGCTGAGCCACGGACGAGGCCCAATTTCGGGTTTTCGCGTATGTGGCCTATTTTCATCTGTTTTGGGCTCAAATGAAGTCCGATTGCCACCAAACTTGGAGGGATGCTTCTTAACACTATTTTCTACATGTCATAAAAATTTCAGCTCTGTTTGACCACCTGAACATGGTCAACTCCTTTTGTTTGTGGGCCCCGGTCACTCCAAGGCCCATTCTTGGATTTTTGCATATGTGGCTTGTTTCCGCCTGTTCGGGGCCCAAACGGTGTCCAATCGCCACGAAACTTGGAAGGATGCTTCTTGACACTATTTTGAGTTTGTTACAGAAGTTTTAGCTCTGTTTGACCACGTGAACTTGGTCAACTCTCCAGTTGACTTTTTTATGACAGTGGGCCCTTGTTTCAGCTGTTTGAAGCCCAAATGACCCCGGTTTGATTTGAAACTTGGAGGGACTGACGTCAAGAACATCTTGGAGTATTCAGCCAAATTTTATGCAGTTTGGATTTGAGGAAGTAGGATTTCAAACAGTAACCTATTCATTGCATGCGTTAGGTCACTATTCACTCCACATTGAGATAGTTAACCTGTTTTCTATCCGAACAGCCTCCCCTTGACTTGAAACTTTGGGAGAATAACTTGGGGCATTCTTTGAGCATTTGTTCCAAATTTTATCTGCTTTGGCCTTCTGGAAGTAAGATCTTAGCCGATGACCCCCAAATTCGGGATTACTGTCCTCTAAGCTGACATGTAATGAAATTTAGGCCAAACAGAGTCTTTTCATCTTGAAAATTTGCAAAGTATCTTTTGAGCATGATTGAAGCTTCGCGTCTAAATTTCATTAATTTTGGACATTGGGAAGCAGGACTTTGGTCAGTGACCCCCTGGCTTGGGGGGGGAACTGACTTCAGGCTGACATGTTTGTGGCTTTTGAGTTTGATGATCTCTGTTCAACCCGAAATTTGAACTTCCTCTGAGAGTTCCAGCTATCTTGATCTTCATGGAATGCCGGTTCTTACAGTGATTCCCCAGGATCTGCAAATAACCTCTGTAGCCTAAATTAAGCTGAGATGAGGTGTCTTCGCTGTAGTATTTGCAATTTTTATAGGTCAACAGACTTGGAACTGTATGTGCCTCTGTCAGCATTGGAGCAGTAGTGTAGCCTTTGGCAAATTTCGACAAGCAAGGTCTGCCTCAGCGACCGCATGTATGATGGCCTGCTCTTTTTTAAATCTCCTTGTCAAATTTCCTTATCTGCTCCCTAACCAAAACTTTGGTTTTAACAGAGTAAGAAACAGATCCAAAATCTAGCACAGCTCTACCAACCTACCCAATCTCGGCGAGACTATCGCTCTCTTGCAAGTTCTTATCCACAGCCCGCTGCATCCTTATTGCAGTCACATTAGGAGGAGGCAAGAATCCCTTAAGGAATGGTGACCTTTGCAAACATCAGATCCAGCCACCAAGCCAATTCACCATTTATCTCCATCATACAGCCAATTCTCAAAGTTAACCAGGATGAAACAATCTTTCTCAAAGCAGCCAAAGGGCGACATTTGCTACGGGGGTTGCTTATCTATGCCTCTACAATAACAGTACTTTTGGCATAACATTGTGCGAAACCACTTGTGTATACAGGATTTAGGAGGCAAGGGTAGCTAAAACGAACCCTAGTGTCAAGAACTTGATAGAATTACTAAGCTTTTCGAGCATCTTGCAAAGAACTAGTAGTGCCTCGCATTTGGCCCGGTGCTCCCACAACGGCTTGATGAAAGTCAAATGGTCTACAAAACCTGGTTGGTTTATAAGATTGGATGTTGATATATGAATTCTTCCTATATACCAGATCTGTGGGTCTCAAGCTTAAGAACCAACTCTTCTCTTCATCTGATAAGCCAACATCTCAACCACCTTCTCAGATTTTGTCAATCGGTGGTTCTATGATATTTCTCATGCGAGTTGGAACTTCAATATTAGGCACAGTGTTGTGAGAAGAAATATAATTGTTAAAACTACACAAATGTTAATATAAGTTAGTCATGGAATAGGTGTTGATCAAACAGCTCACCTACTACACCCTTCATGTAGATACTTCCTTGTGCAACACTGTGTGAACGGAACCCTATTGCAGTGGTAGGTGAATCAGGTGTACAACAAATACTCAATATAATACCAATTAAAAGGCTTCTCCTCTCTGACGGTAAAACCTAACAGCATCACCTTGGTTAGTAAATATGTTATGAAAGCAGGGCCTAAGGCAAGACTATGTCTGAAGGATATTCTGAGCACTGGATATATGCAATCAGGCCTAAAGTCACCCCCGGAACTCAGAAAAAGATTATCAAACAACCATGCCATAAAAAATGTGGCAAGCTAGCACTTCCTCTGCATGCTAGATACTTGACAAAAATATATGGCTGGAAATCTAGATCTTCATGGTAAATGATTATTGGCTCTTTTTGGGGTCCTTGCTGGGGATAATCTCTTTTCGCTTAAAATATCCGCCATCATTTACGAAGAAACGGCTGGTGATACTCTTCACCTAACTCATCCATTGGACAATTTTGCCTCGACTGCGGCTGGCCGTTTGGATCGAATCTTCAAGGGCAAAAAGGAGATAATATGCAGCTTGAACTCGTCGTCCATGGTAGTCAATTCTTCACTGGGTAGAATGGTTTCATCATAAATTTCACCATATGGTGCTAAACCAAAAATTTTCTTTACTTCCCATAAAAAAAACACTAACTTCGTGTTCGTAGTAATGAAGGTACCGATTGCTGGGTAGAACAATTCTAGAATAGCCCTGCATATGCTCTTGTTCTCGCAAGGGACTTTTTGTGTGGTGATATTTATAACATCAAAGATTCCGAGCACCTTCAAATCCTCTGCATAATAATGCTTGATTAGAGTCGCCAAGCCTTGCCAATCTCTAGCACAATTAAACCATCCACAAGACTGGTATTTTACACTGAGCCAAGTACTCCCATCTCCAGTGTGGATACAAAGCCCAATTGTCCTTAATTGTGGAATAAATGAACCCATTCCAAGATTTAGAGTGCATGGTTTTATTGCCTCTATTTCATACCTTAGGAACTCCATGAAGTAATTTGGAGGCTGGCACATGAACTTACCAGTTCTGAAATAGATGTGATGCTTCACCCATGAAAATGGATCATTCCTTGCTTGGATAGTTGGAGCCATCCACATTATCATTGGATACTGCCTGACTGACCAAACAGTGGTCAATTCATGAGAAACTCCCATTGAGTCTACATAGCGATATTATACATTGTCAGTAGGATGTTTCAGGTTCTCCTTACTGGCATCTCTGAATATATAACGTGGCTTGTCAAAGCTCACTTTATCATTATTCTCCCAATCGGTGTTATTCACCAGACACCAATATGTGTACCAATTCTTTCTTGATAGGCCTATAGTTCGTTAACTTTGCAAGATAGCATCAAATACTTCATTTGGATCTTTAGGATTAGGGTCACTTACAGTTTTACCCTTTGCACGGCTCTTTGATGCTCCAGCAGTTGAAGTTGCAGGAACTTTGCCTTTCTTGTCTACAAAACAAACAAATAAGAAGAAAATATCAGTAACAACAAAATTGACAAAGGCATGGAATTCTACCAAAATTTTGGCAACATAGCCCCTTAGCAAGAAGCCAAAAGGATAAAATCATACTCAAGTTTGAGACCAAGAATTGGCATCAAGGCACACTTAAGTCCCAGAACTGAAGCTCTCGGTCCAAACAAGTGTTCGAGCACCTTAAGACCTTTTAGGGGATAATTGGATTCATATTTGAGCACGAAAATTGTAGTATCCAATGCCAGAATTGCATGTACAATACAAGCAACGCATGACATCAGCTACATACATAACAAAGCATAAACAAGTTCAAACATGTATGAAAGTACAGCATTTGAAAGTATATGGCATATTTTAGTAGAGTCGACAAAGACCAACACTAATTTTAAAGCATTGGAAATAAAAGTAAATGCTATTGGTCTATTGGCAATCACTTACGATCACTCCTCGTGGTTTCATTAAACTTACTTGCAACTATTGGAGACTGTTTTACTCTCCTCTACACTCAAATTCAAAGCAGATATCCGGATTGAGAGTTATGGCCATTTTAAGACGGGTTATCCTAAGAAAAACGGGATTGAATTTTGAAGTTTGATTTATAATGGCCGCTATCTTTGTACAACTTGTGGATTTAAAAGGAGATTAGTTGTTGATGATTGAAACTCCTTAGGTTTTATCTCCCACCAGAATTATCTTCTTGAAATTAATTTAGAGATAATTTAAATTAATACAAAGCTACAATTGCTGTAGACCTTACTAGGTGGGACAGCTCCTCTGCTTGAATGGTGGGCCCTATGAGAGATCTTCTATTGTAGTTAGGACTCTTTAACTAACATGATGAGTGGACCACCCTTTTCACATGTGTGTATGTGGGTTCCAGGTTAGAGTCCTGATACAACTAGGACTCTTCTCAAAATTCTCTCTAAGGTTCTGCAAGTCCTACAGTTCCTGCACATTCTAATTCAACCGGTAAAATGCTGAAGAGCCTACATTAAAGCGAGGATCCGTCCGGATAGAGTTCTACTCCAACTAGGATTCTTTGGAGAAAATCGCGTAATTCTTAGATAACGCACAAAATGTATGAAAAATTTGTAAATTCCTATTCTTAAGTAAAAATGCATAAAATGATGAAATTCAATAAAAATTGATGTATTTAATTTAATTAAGTCCATAATTCTACTTGAATTAAGACCTAAATAATGCATATTCATGGATTTAACACACCCCCCTAACCAGCATTTTGTTAGTATCTAACAAAAATTGTGAAAGAAAGAAGTCCTTTGACCTAAACTAATCCTAAGAAAAATGAAAACAACTAAGACTGATGGAAACAAAAGCCACTTTCGCTGGTACTTTCGATAGCATTTAGCATATGCAGTAAGCCCTTAAACCCCAGGCACCCCCCAGTGGGCGAGTTGTGCCTTGTGAGGATTTGTAGCAAATATACCTACAAAATTTATTTAACCTAAAAAAACAAATGGAAACGAACAGAAAAGAAATTTCCTAAAAAAATATCAAGTCAGATAAGATATTTTTTACTTTCAGAAAAACCAAAATCCATTTCACATTTCTAATTTTAAAAACTTTCATGAAATTCATGTCAACTTGTGTGTTTGGTGCAAGTGTATACATCAAATCAATCCTTCAAATGCTCCACAAAAATATGGAAAACATAATTTCCCCTCAAATATTCAAACTCTTTAGAGTTAGGAGCTCACAAGTTTTTCTCTCAAAGCTACTATGAGGGGTAGGCATTGTATTAATCACTTTGAAAGGCCTCTTTTTATTTTAATATCGAGCTTTCATTGGTAGCTTTCACACTAATAAGTATGTTAGCATCTTCCTTAATCCAAATGTTACTTTCACACGTACTCTTAAGTAGCTTTCTCCTCTGATCCAATTCGAAATTTATCTTACTTTCTTTTTCCAATGTAAGAGTTTCCAAGTTCATGTGATACAGGGAAAGTTATGATCTGGGGAGTATACCAAGTCATCAAGCAGTTCCACACACAATCCCTTGAAAAACTCTTATGGGCACTTTTCGTAACACTCCGATCCCCTTTGAGTCGGATTAGTGGCTCATTAGTGTGCTTTTCTGTTAATTTGTCCTTTTGGATTTGGTTTTGGGTCTTGGATAGGTAGTTGAGTAACATTTGACCTGCGATAGGTAGTTCTAAGCCCTTTTTCGTAATTTTGTTTTTGCTTTGAGTGCATCATCTTTGCATCATCTTGGTGTCAGCACGTGTATTTTTTTGAGCTCGTCAATTTCCGCAACTGCCTTAGACCCATTTGGAGTCAATTGGAGAAGTTAGACCCTCGTGTGACTTAAATTGTAATTAGCCTAAACTTGACAGACTTTGTTTTAAACTCCAAAACCTATAAATATGAGTCATCAGCCAGATGTCTTCTCTCCCTGCTCATTTCCTTCAACGTGCATGTAAGAAAACCCTAGGAGAGCCACGTCCATTCTTCTCTTCTTTTCATTCTCTTCTTCAGTCTTGTTGGTGTTGGGAGTTTGCCTCTTTTCCGATTGGGTTTTTCTCTCTCATCTCTGTTTGTACTTGAGGTAAGTGGGTTCCCTCCAATTCTTTTTCTCCAATTGGTTCTCCTGTCTCTCTCTCTCTGCATGCATGCTTATGGATTGTATTTTGCTTTGCTTTGCTTGGGTTTAGTTGATTTGGAGCTTGATCTCAGTAGATTTGATAGAGTTTTGAGGTAAGTATAAGTACAGGACTGTATAACACATATGGGTATATTGGTTTGATTGCTTTGATTTCATCTTATACATCCTATACACGTATGTTCTGATGTTTTACAGCCAAATTCTATGGTATTGGAACCTCTGGAACTTGTTGTGTTAAGTTTCTGTACCAAATTTTAGTTTCTGTACTCACTTCATTTTCGTGTTCTGTATTGTACGGCTAAGCCGTAACCTTGTACGGCTCAAAGTCTAGAGACTTGAAATTTTGAATTTTATTCTACGGCTAGGCTACGGCTGAACCGTAAAATGTTCAACGGCTGAGCCGTAAGCTAGCCGTGACCCAGCCATGAAATGTATCCGGTTAGAGGGGGAAGATGACAGTTCAGCCGTGTTCTGAAGGGAACCACGGCTAAGCCGTAGTGCATGTTACGGCTAGGCCGTAAGATGTATACGGCTAAGTCGTAGGTCACCCATGGCTAAACCGTAAGACCTGGAAAAATCTGAAATAAAACTTAGGATAATGGTGTGACTTTGTAGGGCTAAAATACAGGTTAACCGCTCATATAAACCTGCCCAATGGATTCTTTGGATTGCATGAATAGTCTATTAGGCTGTGACTTATTCATGTGAGCGTTGATTTACTGTTAAGCACCTCCCCATGAGTGTTGGTTTAAAGGACTTCGGTGCACGTGAAGATTACATTGCAGCACTTGGATGGCAACGGTGCATCGAATAACTTAAAACTACAT
Organism: Sextonia rubra; assembly: GCA_037013555.1. Classification (NCBI taxonomy): domain Eukaryota; kingdom Viridiplantae; phylum Streptophyta; class Magnoliopsida; order Laurales; family Lauraceae; genus Sextonia; species Sextonia rubra. The sequence continues at coordinate 78,080,477 of JASUAD010000001.1, forward strand.
CATCATGCATGGTTAGTGACAGTGGACAACTAGATTAGGGTTGGTTCGTAATTAACCTTAATCCCGTATTAATCTGAGATGCATTGCATATTGCTTACAGTTTTGCCCTCTGCTCTGCTAATCTATGCTTATGCATTACGAGGTCGTTTTGCTTTCGTTCTGTATATCTGATTTATTCTTCGTTCTGCACTATGCTTTGATCTATGCTGTGCTTTGACTTAATCTATGCTATGCTCTGTATATCTCTGGATTTGTGTATCTCTGATTCACTGGGTATTCCCTGGTGGCTCTGCCCAGAGATTAATACGTGAGGATAAGATCCGGTCTTTGTCATCGGTGAGTCCAAAGCGGATAATCTCCCTTCTTTTGGATTTGATTTGATTGGTATTAGTCTGGCTCTACTCAGCCTCAGCCCTAGGATGCCCGACGGGGTTACCTCTGGCTTAGATCTCTGTACCTCTGTACCACTGCAGTGTCGCTTTGTCTTGGGACCCCGGAACCCAGGAAACCGAGACCCACTTGTACCTTGGCCCGGTCAGTGGTGTTCTTTTCTGCTTTGCTCTGCTCTCTGTTGGAGAGAATATGGTTAATGTAGTAGCCACCTAGTTCAGTATTTTCTATACTTTGATTCATTTATCATGTTTACTTCTATGCACGATTTGCTTAGCATACTAATATGAAACTCTGTACTCAATCTTCTGTCATCATTCATCTTGATACTATTAGTGTTTCGTCCCTGTTACTTATATTTGTTGGATCGTTGTATTCATTGTGTTGTCTGTGGTGTTGCAGGCACAGATACCTTGCCCAGCTCTCCGGCGGTCGAGGAGGCTGCAGGGCAGAGCGTAGAGATCCCCTCCGGTTTGGCAGAGTGGGCATGAACACGTCTGCCGAGTGCGTACTTGCATATCATCCGAGATTTACTTGTTTTGGTCTTTCGGAGATTTAGTATTTTGGCACTTCGGACCTTGTACTCTGTATCTTTTGTACATCTTGATTTTGTCATGTAGTCAGACCTGTATCAGGTTTTATAGTATTGTATCTACCTTCCTCTTTTCTGTTTTGCATTTGTTTTGGCTTCCGCTATTTTCTTTTGTTGCTTGCTTTGATATGTACAGCTTCCGCGTATGCTTAGTTCGCACGCGTTAGATCCCTTATGTGTGTGTGTCTGGACTGGGTTTGGATGCACGTGCACGGGAGTACGTGTGTCACTGGTTTGGTTTTTCGCTAACCCCCAATCACTGGGCTCGGGTTGTGACATACGTATTGTACGGTATCAGAGCTTGCTAGTTATAAGCATGTAGACATCTAGGATCGTGGTGAGATGACGATGTCAACTATGTGACTTCAAGTCTAATATGTTGATTTTGGGATTGTCTAACTCGGGGCATTTTATATTTGTGTGCCGTGTTTCTTTTTCTTTTGCAGGATAGCATAGTATGGCATCAGGATCAGGATCTCGGGATGAGAATCAGCAAGGCCATAATGGAGAGAGTAGATCGCTACCCCCACCTATGAGCAATGAAGAGCGTCTGATGATGATGATGCAGTCTATGCAGTCTTTGCAGGCTCAGATGGCATCTATGGTGGATAGGCAGAGTCAGGCTGCTGCGTCAGCGTCTCCTCGTGTAGAACAGCAAGTAATCTTCCAGCTCAAAGAAACATATCCAAATGTTCTTTTTGATAAGTTCCGTAAGCGAGGGGCGACTGAGTTCCTCGGGATAGAGGATGCATTGCAGGCCGAGTAATGGTTGGAGCAGACAGAGGAACTATTTGATACGATTGTGTGCAGTGACAAACAGAAAGTAGTTCTCACAGCCTCCATGCTTCGGAGTGTAGCTAAGACTTGGTGGAGGAGTGTCAAGAGCTCATTCCAGACTATGCCCAATGCCACGGTTTGAGAAACTTTCAAGCAACAGTTTCGTCGAAAGTTCATGCCTCTTCATATTCAGCGAGCTAAGGAAGTAGAATTCTTCAACCTTCAGCAGAGACAGACATCGGTTGCAGATTATGTACACAAGTTTACAGAGTTGTCTCACTTCGCAGAGGACATGGTGAACACTGAGCATAAGAAGGTGACTCGCTTCGTCAATGGCCTGAATCCGAGGCATAAACGCCACTTGGTTGCATGTATGTGGCCGGCTACCTTGGATGACGCTATTGACAGGGCCTATGATGCAGAGGCCATATTTGAGGAGGAGCGAACTGAGGCTAAGAGGGCGGCAGATTCTAGTGGCAAAAATCAGTTTCAGAAGAAGTTCAAAGGCAAGCAAGGCAGTTCGAGCAGTGCTTCGGTAGTTTGTGATCATTGTGGGAAGGATCATCCGACTGAGTGATGTTGGAGGAAGAGTGGGGCTTGCTTCGGTTGTGGCTCCACGGATCACAGACGGGCCCAATGCCCGAAGTTTTAGTCTTCCCCATAGACGCGGTTCGCAAGATCTGCAACGCAGGGCAGGTCTCAGCCGGCTCGCCCAGCCCAGAAGCAGAACCGCCAGACAGCTCGAGCCTATGCTGCTACGCATGAGGGCACGGAGGAGGCTACGGTCGTGGAAGGTAAGGTTTTAATTTCTGATGCTGAAGCTTTAGCCTTGTTTGACTCCGGGTCTACGCGTTCGTACGTAGCACCCCATTTTGCTGTGCAGCTTCGACAGCAACCCACACCGCTCCCATACTTGTTGATAGTATCCACTCCGGTTGGTAAACGGGTGGAGTGCAGTGTTTTCTACCCTCAGTGTGATGTGCGGATAACTGGTCATCAGCTCCCGGTAGACCTCATGTTGCTCTCGACACTGGATTTTGACGTGATTCTTGGTATGGACTGGCTTGCGAGGTATCATGCTTGTATCAATTGTTACAGCAAGGCTATCTACTTTGATCTGGGCAGCAGATTTCGATTCGAGGGCAGCCAGACGAAGTGCCCAAGGCGTGTGATATCTGCTTGTAAAGCAGATAGGATGCTTCGTAGGGGATGTGAGGGATTTCTTGCATTCATTTCAGAGAAGAAGGATCAGCGACAGCTCAATGAGATCCCAGTAGTCAGCGAGTTCCCGGACGTCTTTTCGGAGGATGTACCAGAGTTGCCACCAGTTCGAGAGGTAGAGTTCTCAATCGATTTGATGCCAGGTACAGCACCCATCAGTAGAGCTCCATATCGTATGGCACCTGCAGAGTTAACGGAATTGAAGAAACAGTTGCAGGATCTGTTGGATAAAGGGTTCATACGCCCAAGTGTTTCACCTTGGGGAGCTCCTGTATTGTTCGTAAGGAAGAAGGATGGCAGTTTCCGGATGTGCATTGACTACAGGCAGTTGAACAAAGTGACCATCAAGAACAAATATCCATTGCCTAGGATTGATGAGTTGTTCGATCAGCTTCAGGGTGCAACTTACTTCTCGAAGATTGACTTGAGGTCCGGATATCACCAGCTCCGGGTGAAGGATGAGGATGTTCCTAAGACAGCTTTCAGGACTCGGTATGGACACTACGAGTTCCTTGTCATGCCTTTTGGTTTGACGAATGCACCCGCAGCTTTCATGGCATTGATGAATAGGGTGTTTACTTCCTTCTTGGACCAGTTTGTTGTGGTATTCATAGATGATATATTGGCCTATTCGAAGACTGCTGAGGAACAGACAGACCATCTGCAGAAGGCATTGCAACTGCTTAGAGATCACCAGTTATATGCAAAGTTGTCCAAATGTGATTTCTGGCTAGAGCAAGTTGCATTTCTGGGTCATGTAATTTCAAGAGATGGATTGATGGTGGATCCGGCTAAGGTTGAGGCAGTAGTCCATTGGCCTCGTCCTAAATCAGTGACAGAGATTCGGAGTTTTCTGGGATTGGCGGGATATTACCGCAGGTTTGTACAGGACTTCTCAAAGATCTCAGCCCCGCTGACTCAGTTGACTCGGAAGAAGGTCCCGTATGAGTGGACAGAGAAGTGTGAGCGTAGTTTCCAAATGTTGAAAGAAAAGCTCACTACGGCGCCAGTGTTGACTCTCCCTGATGGTAGTGAAGGATTCGTGATTTATTCTGATGCCTCTCGAGTTGGACTCGGCTGTGTACTGATGCAGAATCAGAGGGTGATTGCCTATGGATCTAGACAGCTGAAAGAGCACGAGAAGAACTATGCCACCCATGACCTAGAGCTAGCAGCCATTGTGTTTGCACTGAAGTTGTGGCGGCATTACTTATACGGTGTGAAGTTCGAGGTCCATTCCGATCATCACAGTCTGCAGTATTTGTTTAATCAGCATGACTTGAATATGAGACAGCGGAGGTGGTTGGAGTTCATCAAAGACTACGACTTTCCGATCAAGTACCATCCAGGCAAGGGGAATGTGGTTGCAGATGCACTCAGCAGGAGAGCAGAAAGTCTCCAGGTGTTGGCAGGATTTTATATGCTTGTGCATGATCAGCCTGTTGAGGTTCGGATGGTGGATGAGTTGGTGACATTAGCTACTACCGTAGTGTTTCAGCCTGAGGTAATTCAGTAGATCAAGGATCGCCAATTTGAGGACCCTCTTCTGGTGACTTTCAGAGATCGGATTGCAGATCGACCTGATTTCAGCCTGATAGACGGAGTTTTGCACTTCAGGAGTAGATTGTGTGTTCCCGCTGTGGAAGAGCTGAAGGAAAAGTTGATGACAGATGCGCACGATGCCCGTTATGCGATGCACCCAGGGAGTACGAAGATGTACTGGAACTTGAAGGATAGATTTTGGTGGAATAATATGAAGCGGGAGATCGCAGGGTTCGTAGCTCGATGTTTGACCTGTCAGAGGGTGAAAGCTGATCATCAGCGACCTCCAGGATCCTTGCACCCATTACACATTCCACAGTGGAAGTGGGAGCACATTACCATGGATTTCGTCTCAGGATTTCCGCCGACTAGTAAGAAGAACAATGCAATCTGGGTAATAGTGGACAGATTGACGAAGTCAGCACATTTCCTTCCGTTCAAGAAAGGGTTGACATTCACAAAGATGGCCAGGAAGTTTGTTGACGAGATAGTCAGATTGCATAGCACCCCAGTATCGATTGTGTCTGATCGTGACAGTCGTTTTGTGTCTTCATTCTGAAGAGCATTTCAGGAAGCTATGTGCACGAAGTTAAGTTTTAGTACGGCATACCACCCCCAGACGATGGGCAGTTGGAGCGCACCATTCAGACGTTGGAGGATATGCTCGGAGCTAGTGTGCTGAACTTTGAGAATGAATGGGATATGCATCTGGCATTGTGTGAGTTTGCCTATAACAATAGCTTCTACGAGAGCATTGGTATGGCACCCTATGAGGCTCTATATGGACGCAAGTGCAGGACGCCAGTGTGCTGGGAAGAGGTAGGAACAAGGAGTTTCCATGGTCCGACAATCATTGCTGAGACGACAGAGAAAGTTCAGAAAGTGATAGAGAATCTGAAGATTGCTCGATCCAGGCAAAAGAGCTATGCAGATGCTCGGAGGAGACCTTTAGCATTCCAAGTCGGAGATTGGGTGTTCCTTAAAGTTTCCCCGATGAAAGGCACGGTACGGTTTGGTCAGAAAGGCAAGTTAGCTCCAAGATATGTGGGACTGTTTGAAGTCAAGAGCCGAGTTGGAGATTTAGCCTATCGTTTGACGCTTCCAGTTGAGTTCTCCGGTGTTCACGATGTATTCCATGTGTCGATGCTCCGTAAGTATGTGCCAGATCCGAGCCATGTGATTAGATACGATGACATTCAGATTTAGCCTAATGCAACTTACGTTGAGCGTCCACTTCACATCGTTGGTACACGAGAGCAGATTCTCCGTACCAGGACTATCAGATAGGCTAAAGTGTTGTGGGAGCATCACGGTCCAGATGAGGCTACATGGGAGCTAGAGGAGCAGCTAGCGCGCCAGTACCCACAGCTCATTGCGCAGGTAGGTGGTCATTCCGAGAACGGAATGATTGCCTCGTGGGGGAGGATGTAACACTCCGATCCCCTTTCAGCCGGATTAGTGGCTCATTAGTGTGCTTTTCTATTAATTTATCCTTTTGGATTTGGTTTTGGGTCTTGGATAGGTAGTTGAGTAACCTTTGACTTGCGATATGTAGTTCTAAGCCTTTTTTCGTAATTTTGCTTTTGCTTTGAGTGCATCATCTTTGCATCATCTTAGTGTCAGCACGTGTATTTTGTTGAGCTCGTCAATTTCCGTAACTGCCTTAGACCCATTTGGAGTCAATTGGAGAAGTTAGACCCTCGTGTGACTTGAATTGTAATTAGCCTAAACTTGACAGACTTTGTTTTAAACTCCAAAACCTATAAATATGAGTCATCAGCTAGATGTCTTCTCTCCCTGCTCATTTCCTTCAACGTGCATGCAAGAAAACCCCAGGAGAGCCACGTCCATTCTTCTCTTCTTTTCATTCTCTTCTTCAGTCTTGTTGGTGTAGGGAGTTTGCCTATCTTCCGATTGGGTTTTTCTCTCTCATCTCTGTTTGTACTTGAGGTAAGTGGGTTCCCTCCAATTCTTTTTCTCCAATTGGATCTCCTGTCTCTCTCTCTCTGCATGCATGCTTATGGATTGTATTTTGCTTTGCTTTGCTTGGGTTTAGTTGATTTGGAGCTTGATCTCAGTGGATTTGACAGAGTTTTGAGGCAAGTATAAGTACATGATTGTATAACACATATGAGTATTTTGGTTTAATTGCTTTGATTTCATCTTATACATCCTATACACATATGTTCTGATGTTTTACAGCCAAATTCTATGGTATTAGAACCTCTGGAACTTGTTGTGTTAAGTTTCTGTACCAAATTTCAATTTCTGTACTCACTTCATTTTCGTGTTCTGTATTGTACGGCTAAGCCGTAACCTTGTACGGCTCAAAGTCCAGAGACTTGAAATTTTGAATTTTGTTCTACGGCTAGGCTACGGCTGAACCGTGAAATGTTCAACGGCTGAGCCGTAAGCTAGCCGTGACCCAGCCGTAAAATGCATCCGGTCAGAGGTGGAAGATGACAGTTCAGCCGTGTTCTGAAGGGAACCACGGCTAAGCCGTAGTGCATGTTACAGCTAGGCCGTAAGATGTATACGGCTAAGTCGTAGGTCACCCATGGCTAAACCGTAAGACCTGGAAAAATCTGAAATAAAACTTAAGATAATGGTGTGACTTTGTAGGGCTAAAATACAGGTTAACCGCTCATATAAACCTGCCCAATGGATTCTTTGGATTGCATGAATAGTCTATTAGGCTGTGACTTATTCATGTGAGCGTTGATTTACTGTTAAGCACCTCCCCATGAGTGTTGGTTTAAAGGACTTCGGTGCACGTGAAGATTACATTGCAGCACTTGGATGGCAACGGTGCATCGAATAACTTAAAACTACATCATCATGCATGGTTAGTGACAGTGGACAACTAGATTAGGGTTGGTTTGTAATTAACCTTAATCCCGTATTAATCTGAGATGCATTGCATATTGCTTACAGTTTTGCCCTCTGCTCTGCTAATCTATGCTTATGCATTACGAGGTCGTTTTGCTTTCGTTCTGTATATCTGATTTATTCTTCGTTCTGCACTATGCTTTGATCTATGCTGTGCTTTGACTTAATCTATGCTATGCTCTGTATATCTCTGGATTTGTGTATCTCTGATTCACTGGGTATTCCCTGGTGGCTCTGCCCAGAGATTAATACGTGAGGATAAGATCCGGTCTTTGTCATCGGTGAGTCCAAAGCGGATAATCTCCCTTCTTTTGGATTTGATTTGATTGGTATTAGTCTGGCTCTACTCAGCCTCAGCCCTAGGATGCCCGACGGGGTTACCTCTGGCTTAGATCTCTGTACCTCTGTACCACTGCAGTGTCGCTTTGTCTTGGGACCTCGGAACCCAGGAAACCGAGACCCACTTGTACCTTGGCCCGGTCAGTGGTGTTCTTTTCTGCTTTGCTCTGCTCTCTGTTGGAGAGAATATGGTTAATGTAGTAGCCACCTAGTTCAGTATTTTCTATACTTTGATTCATTTATCATGTTTACTTCTATGCACGATTTGCTTAGCATACTAATATGAAACTCTGTACTCAATCTTCTGTCATCATTCATCTTGATACTATTAGTGTTTCGTCCCTGTTACTTATATTTGTTGGATCGTTGTATTCATTGTGTTGTCTGTGGTGTTGCAGGCACAGATACCTTGCCCAGCTCTCCGGCGATCGAGGAGGCTGCAGGGCAGAGCGTAGAGATCCCCTCCGGTTTGGCAGAGTGGGCATGAACACGTCTGCCGAGTGCGTACTTGCATATCATCCGAGATTTACTTGTTTTGGTCTTTTGGAGATTTAGTATTTTGGCACTTCGGACCTTGTACTCTGTATCTTTTGTACATCTTGATTTTGTCATGTAGTCAGACCTATATCAGGTTTTATAGTATTGTATCTACCTTCCTCTTTTCTGTTTCGCATTTGTTTTGGCTTCCGCTATTTTCTTTTGTTGCTTGCTTTGATATGTACAGCTTCCGCGTATGCTTAGTTCGCACGTGTTAGATCCCTTATGTGTATGTGTCTGGACTGGGTTTGGATGCACGTGCACGGGAGTACGTGTGTCACTGGTTTGGTTTTTCGCTAACCCCCGATCACTAGGCTCGGGTTGTGACAATTTTCACTCGCTCACTATTTTCGATGCAGAAATTTTTCAGTTCATACGATATAAGAAAAGTTAAGAGCTAGAAAGCTGACCTAGGCCTTGTTCATTGCCACACATACTCCTTACATAAATTTCTATGGACACCCGCTTGGACCATAATTTATCATTATTTTTTTATTATTTATTTTTGTATATGTCGAAAACAAACAATAGGTAGCTCTCCTCATTTCACGAATCAGCTCATAAAGGTTCACTGAATTAGGTTCTCTTAAGTATTCCATAAAAACATATATGACTAAATTTTGAAAAGCCATCCTATTCCATCGAAAAACTCTAAATATTAAAAATCCCAAGAGATGTACATGTGTTTCAATGAAAAACCAAGTTTTGGCAATCTTTTGATCAATTCTATCCCTTAAAAAAAAGGAATCGTCATTTTTTTTCCTTCCAATATTCCCAAGATTCTGGATTTCTTAATAATGTCAAATCTTATCAACTTTTTTTAAAAAAACTTTCTCAAAAATTTTATCTTAAACAAAAAACAAACCTAAATTTATTTGGTCCACCCCAAACCAGCAGGGAGTGGGGGGGGGGGGGGGGGGGGGGGGGTGGGTGGTCTTTCAACGTCAAATTCCCAGACAATTTGGTAGTAAGAAATTATTTATTTGCCTACTGATGTAACCCATCTCAAATCAAATTTATTTGTTCTTGCTCAGCGGTTCTCTGACTAGTAACATCCTATTTCCTTTCCTACCAAAGTTCAAACTAATCCTTTTTTTTTTGTGAAAATCAAAACAAAATCCTTAAAAATTTGAAAAATTCTCCTAAAGACTAAGAGAAAAACCAAAAAATATTTGTCCAAAAATGGATAAGCGTGTTTGTTCCCACCACCCCACCTAAACTAAATATTGTCCTTGATTTATACATGCAATGCAACACCTAAATGAATGAGATAACATAATGAATAATTAAATGATGGAGGGTACTAGTAAAAGAAGGCACCAAATGATGTAGCTTGTTTGATCGATGTCCATGATTAGACACACAGAAAAACCAAAAGCAGATACTCTATGACCATGAAAAGAAAGATTTATGCTAAAAAGAAAAGAAAAATGTACACTACTGGATTTAAAACTTGGAATCCACTTAGACCCTAAATAAAATTTTCTTCTACACAATTCACAAGAAGCACTAAAAATGTAACTTTGTGGAACTTTAGGCATAGTGAACATAAGGACCACATGTTCCTTGTGATTTGGTGAAGAAAATACCACCATAAAGAATTCCTCTTCCTTTTTTAAGAATGGATCTTTGAATTTGATAAAGGAGGTAGCAATGAAAAATAGGGTGGTGTTTGGTCCTCCCATGCCAATATTTCCATAAAATTAATTTTTCTAATTTCCTTTGACACGGGTATACAAATGTCAGTAGCAACATCTTGATTTGAAAGAATAAAAAAAGCCACACATGTATGCAAAATTTAAGACTTAGAGGTCTGAATCGAGCCAATTTCCGCAAATTCTAAATTTTTTTTTGAACAATAGGTTTCCTTGTCTTCACACACTTTATAAAACTCAAGACTTGGATGTGCAATTTCCTGAGAAATAAGTTCATCTAGTTGCAAATTCATTGCCACATCATTCTCCCCAAAGACAAGTGTTTCCTTTTTAAGAATGCACCCAATTGGATCATTCAATGGGATCTAATGAGGAATCTCATAGTATGGACAATCCAAAATAATTGAATCCTCAAAATCCTGATTGATTTGGGTAAACTGTGGGGGCATTGGGGTCATAGGCTCATATGGGTCAGTGTTAGGCTCCACCATCACACCCTCATCCATATGCTTATTATCATCCTCAAATATCTAAATTGTATTTGTGTGATCTATAAATGTGGGATATTTAATGAATGTTCGATCATCACTTTGAATTTCTACTTTACTTCCAAGGATGTCATTTATTTTTTCTCCAAGTAGATTAATTGAGTTTAGCCATTTTTATGCCGTGCATTTTTAGGCTTTTCATGTATGGGATGTTGGTTTACATGGATTGTGTGTTTTGCCTGATCATAGAAAGAAGATCCTCCAAACATTCCTCTGGGGGTGGTGGTTCATATGACCATTCAGGTGAAAGGGGTTAAGTGGTGCATATGACTAAGAAGATGAGGGTGCATGTGGCATATCCTGTGAGGGACACTTATATGACCCATTCAGAGGGAATTCATAAGGGTAGTACTGATGATTTATAAGGGGCCCATTTTGCCAATTGTAAGGATATAGATTGTCCCAATTTGGCCTATGTAAGTTAATCATTTCACAATGCCCTTGATTTCCATTTGAGTTTGCCATCATTGTTTGAAGTTCTTCCCTTTGTTTTTTGAGCACATTCAAGATATCTTCTAAGGTCATGTGTGGATCCCACACGTCCAAACTAGGAGAGTCAATGATTATGTGGGTTATGAGTAATCACGTGGGCCCTCATCGGTTGATCACTATCAATTTCTTACCCACTGGATTGCCCATTATTTCCAAAAAAATTTCATTAGCAACCTATCCATAAGAAACTCTTATTAGCAAATCTTATCTTTAATATTAGCAAACAAAATGAAACTCATTTAATCAACTAACTCTAAAAATTTAAAACTCTAAAACCTATCTTATCTAAATAAGTTGCAAGATATGATTAGAATTCAAAATGACAAGTTATCCAAATTGATTTAATCTTATCTAATCACAATTTTCAGATTTCAAAATTCTCTCTTAATGAAAAAAACTTTGAAAATTCTAACTAACCCAAATTCAAAAGTTAGCAAGTTAATCAAAATACTTTAATCTAATCTTAAGAATTTGAAACTCTATTAAATTAACCTAATCTAAATCTAAAAATCATTTTTTTTCTTTTTATTTATGGAAATGCTGAATTAAAGAAATCCTAAAAAGAATATTTAATTAATTACTAATAAATCATAAAAATTAGAAAATTATTATTTATTTTACTTCTTTTTAAATAAAAAAAGCAAAATAATAACTACTAATAATTGCAAAGAAAAGCTACTAATGCAAACTAGATGGCTAAACAAACTAATGCAACCTAAATATGAGCATGCATATGGATCTATCTAAGAAAAATAAAAAGAATTTAGATCTTTAACAAAAACTTAGCTTTGGCTCCTCAACAACAGCCCCAAAAATTTGATGTGAATTTTAATTCAAATCCATATTAAAAATTGCAAGTGCACAGTTGTCTTTATGAGATAGTGGTAAATATATGTTGATCCTATAGGGAACACCCCTAAGTTAAAAATAAAAATTTGATTTTTTTAACTTAACAAAGATTGATGTGATGTAAAACTAGCAATATTAGAAACTTGATGCAATTAAAAATAATGTAAAATCAATGGAGTAAACAGATTAGAGCATCTAAAATCAACTAAGCAAGATAATTAATCTAATCATGTAATTATTTTATTTACTAGTTTTATTAAGCTCAGGAAGCTAACCAACCTTTCTCTGTGAATGAAATATATCAGAAAGATACATAAAAATATTAAAAAAATGAATTATTAAACAACAATCAAACTAACCGTGATCAATTTAAAAAGTTGAAGGATCTCCTATCTTATCCTCAGTTTGATTTGGTGGAGGATTTGATATCTGGAGCAGGGAAAGGTTTCAATGATGGATTCTTTTTATAGTTAACACTAGTCCATCTCCTACATTTTATAGGTAGATATAAAATATTCTTTCAAAAGTCTTTATCAATTTTTGTTGTTTTTCTAATGTTTGATTTTCAATTAGACCATTCTTATTCTTTTGATAGGTGGAGATAAATAAATAAATATATATATAATTGTGTCTTTTATTTTTTTATTATGAAATATGTTCCACATGCTAAGCACATGTGTCTTTTGCTAGTTTTACTTGATCCATCATGAGATTCAAAATTTGATTGAATTATATAAGGGAGCCCCTCTCTTAAGCTCAAGCTTAAGATAAGGCAAACTAAGGTGTGTGGCTAATGCCTGTAGGGCCCACTGAGGACCTATATAAGAATGAGAATGGGGAGATTTGAAGGACTCCTTAGGACCCTCCTTTTTACAAAAATAGCTCAAACCATGGTTTCTATTATCTCGATTTGGGCTCCAAAAATTTAATAGTCAACAGTCCATTCAGATCGGTATATAGGAGGTCTAGCGGTTCAGTAAATTCAGATTTAATAAAAAATTAATGGACACGTGCAATTCAAGGGAATCGTATATTTAGTTCATTTGAATTGACTAAAGGAGCGCCTCAAGGGCTCGAACTTACAAAATATTGAGCTCAGGAGAGGCTGCCCATTGTGTAAATCCTATTCATTAATTACATTATCATCGTGTGTGCCGTCTGAATCTGGGCATTCGTCCTCTAACCTGATTATTATCGTCCAATCTAAAAACCTAAGACCTGGGTCAGCTGGCAAAATCGTAATTTTCATCTCCTCCTCTTCTGCTTCATCATCTTCTTCAGTCCTCACCCGTTTTTATCTCCGTCTTCGCTGCTGCGGCACTTGAAACGAAGAAAGAGGAAGCAGAAAATGTCAGAAGGAAATCCCGATTCTGCCCCTCCAAATGACCGCATAAAGCTCAACGTAGGAGGAAAGCTGTTCGAGACCACCGTCTCCACACTCCAATCGGGCGGACCCGACTCCCTCCTCTCCATCCTCTCGACCCGACCCGACCCGAACAGCAACAACCCGATCTTCATCGACCGGGACCCGGACATCTTCTCCGTCCTCCTCTCCCTCCTCCGCTCCAACCGCCTCCCCTCCACCGCCCTCCGCCGCTTCTCCCACCTCGAACTCCTTGACGAAGCCTCCTACTACGGCATCGAGCACCACCTCCGCTCCGCCACCTCCCCTCCTCCCCTCTCCGCCCTCGACGCCTCCCTCTCCACCACCCTCCGCCCCTCCTCCCACCCCTTCCCCTCCGCCTTCTCCGCCGCCTCCGACGACGGCTCCCTCCTCGTCGCCCACGGCGGCCAGATCTCCGCCTTCGACTGGACCCTCTCCCCCTCCGGCACCGTCCGCACCCACGCTGACGACATCTCCTCCCTCCGCCGCGTCTGGTCCGAAACCGCCGCCATTGGCTCCTCCTCCTCCCCCGGCCTCCACTTCTACGACGTCTCCGGCGGACGCCATGTCGGGTCGGTTCACTGGTCCGACCCGTCGGATCCCCGCGTCTACAAGGCCCGAGTCGGCGCGCTCACTGACTCGGCTGACTCTGTCTTCGCCTCCTTCGAGTGCCCCCATAGAGAGAATTGCATCCTCTCCGTCGACAAGTCCACGCTCCAAATCAAGGCGGAAATTGGCCGGCAGAGCGGTGGCTCTGCCAAGGCGATGACCCCCGGAAAACTATCTCACCTCCCGGACCACCACCTCCTCTTCGGCTGCACCATTACCTGCGGTGCGTTCGGCTTTTCAGGCTATGTCCGGCTGTGGGATGTCCGGTCCGGCGATGTGGTGTGGGAGTCCAATGAGCCGGGGTCTGGCCGGAGTAGCCGGTTCGGAGATCCGTTTGCCGATGTGGACGTTGACGCTGGAGAGTCTGCCATCTTCAAGGTCTGCTCCCAGTCAGGCGACTTGGCAGTAGTTGATTTGCGTAGATTGGGGGAGGACCCATGGGTGTATTTGGAAGAGAAGAACCCAAGCTTGAGGAATTCTGGTGGAGGGGGTACTAGTATAATGTTGCATTGTTACAGGAAGCAGGTGTTTGTGAGTAGGGAGGGTGGTTTGGAGGTGTGGTCTCAGATGGAAGAGGAGGAGAGAAGAGAAGAAGAGGCTTCGCCTTGTGAGAGGATTTACAGGAGGAATTTTGTTGATAAAGAGGAAGATGCAAGTAGAGGTGTGATAAAGAGGATGGAAGGGGGTGGGAATAGGTTGTTTATTAGTAGAGAAGGGGTTGAAGGGATTGAAGTGTGGGAAAGCTCTAATTTCTCGGGCGCAATTTCGCTCGATTAATCGGAAGATTATTAGATGAGGAAGGGTATCAAATGACAGAAAAGACCATTGCTGACAAGGTAACATAGCCAATGTAGCTTGTATAATCAAATAATTCTTATTAGTTGCTATATCATTGTTATCATCGTTGTTGTTGGTCTTTATAAAAAGAGCATTATCCCTTCCAAGGTCAGGAAAAGATTTCTATTCTAAAACGCTTAGCAAGTTTTAACCAAAATCCGTATTGGTAATTTTATTTAGGTATGCGATCTGTGTTTTTGGTTGCCTTGTTAAAATGTGTATATTTCATTTAATTCATTATGTTGGAAGTATTAATGCATTTGGTAGTAGTTTCAACTTATCCTTTTATAGATTGTTTGACTGTCAAATTTCTAAATCCTGCTGCAGCTATTGTTAAGTATTGTCAATTAATGATACAGCAGAAATGGCTGTTAGTCGTCTCAAATGTATTGCATTTTTTGTAGAGATTTATGTGGCCTAGTTGTTTTATGTCAGTTGAAATGATGGGTTATATTGCTACAAATTTCAATGGAACTCATAACATCAATCTCCTATAACTTGCCAACAAAAAAAGATCGCTTAAAAGTTGGAACACAGGGTTTGGAAGATGGCGAGTCATAATTGCTTTCCATTCCATTGTTATAGGGAATGTGATATAAGAATAAGGATACACACATATGTAGTCGTTTTCACAAACAACTAGGCAGCCCCTTGCATGGCATGGTCTGGGTTGTGGGGCTCACCTGAGGACAATCATCGGGCAGTTGGGTTTGAATGGTTTAATCATGACCTACTTTCATGCAAAAATTATTCACCATCTAAATGTGGGCAGTACACTTTTGAGGGACTCGAAGTTATCCTAATCGCAGGCCTTTGTTAGAGTTGGGTGGATGCCAAACTTGTAGGATCTGTCTGAGGGTCTGTAGAACTTAGATGAGTGTCAATTTTGGTGAGTGTTGATTCCTTGGAAATAGTGATTGTGAGAGGTTTAGATTGATCATGCAATTTGCTCGTGGGCCTAATAGGATAGACTGTTCCATGCTTAGATATCATCATATGGGGGCCTCTTCTCATGCATCCTTCCCTCACGGACTTTTTTTGCACACTCTTGGGGGATGGAAAGATCCATGCGAGACTGATGTATGCCAAATCATGGGTTGGCCAACCCATTGGGCTCAGTCCATAAGCCCAATTGGACACTTAGTTATTTACGAATATTATTAGTAGTTTGATTGCATTAGGGTTAATATTAGTGAGCTTCCTATCTTGTCTATGATTATTTTAATATTAGTAAGTTTTGTTTCTTAGGGATCAAGTCAACTCCTCTATACAAGGATGTTAGGCCTCATTGTTATGCATGCTCAGTTTCAATGACTAAAAATTATCGTTTGAGATGTTCTCTTTTGGCGTTCGCTCCTCTTGTGAGGGTGCCCCAGTGGCTGAATCCTTCTGAATTCGATTAATCCCTTGGATCTATTTTCTCAATCATGGAATTGTGGCTGCGCCAATTGGTATCATAGACAAAATCATGGGGTTCCTGGCTAAACGCTTGTCTTCTTCGGATCTCAATTCCATCGTCACCCATTGCCACTCCCGCCCACCCAATTCCATTCACGTCCACCAAACCCCAACAAACCTTCATGTCACCTTAAAACCCCATCCAAAACCCATCCCCGCAGAAACTCCAATTCCAAAACCCACACCCTTCCCTCCGTTAGTTCCCCAGCCCACTCAAACCAACACCTTGTGCCTCTTAGAAGCCCACCCGAACCCATAAACCACATTCGACACCAAACCCTCCCAAAGTTATTCTTGAAACCCTCTCCCTAACTCCAAACCTCTCCTAAAATCCATTCCACCTCACAATCGAATATACCCAACCCAATCCCTACCCACAGAAACAACCCTAACCCATCCAAAACCACCAAATACACTCCTGACTATCCTTAACCCTCCTCTCGTCTCCAACTCCCGTCCTTGACCCCCTTGACCCTCGCCGCTCATCTTGAACAACCCATAAGCCCTAAACCACCAACATCATCCCATGACCCTAATCCCATCGCCCAAAACCAATGCGACACCCCCACCATCATCCCGAGCCTACTTTTGCTCACCTTTAACCAAGGTGGAGCCCAATCCCCCCGCTATCCCTTGGATTTCCATCGCCAACCTGTAACCCAGAGAAAAAAAAAGGGTGGCACAGAGAGAGAGAGAGAGAGAGAGAGAGAGAGAGAGAGAGAGAGAGAGAGAGGGCATACCACGCTAACACAACTCCACAATGCCTCCATCGCACTGTAACATTGCAGCAACATCATCGCTGTAGCCATCGTCACCTTTAGCAGCAAGGCCCTTCCCTTCCCCATCGACAACAGCAACTTCAACCATATCTATCTTGTCGTCAGCAAGTTCCCACCATCTCTTGTGCGTTGCATTTGAAGAAAAGAACCCATCCTTCCCTTTATTTTCGTTGCACTTCATCTGTCGAAGAAGGGAGATAAGCACCGCTCTTCCCAAGTGCCACTTTAACCTTGATTTGGTCTTGAATTGCTGTTCCTGGTCTGACCCAAGTTTAACCTGACCCAAATCTACTTTGAGCAAAAGTCCAGTTGGACCTGCATTCTAACTTGACCCGAGTCCTCTTTAAGCCAAGTCCAGTTAGGCTACTAAGTCTGGGTCTAACTTGACCCACGTTCGGACCCTTAAAGAAAAAAAAAAAAAAAAACCCCACAACCTAGCAGGTCAGCCCATTTTTTTTGGAAACTGCTTACAAATTATTGCCTTTGCATCCGACTTCATCATGATAATTTTTGGAAGCGCTAATGAAATTCAAGCCATTTGGTATAAGTTCACATATGGAGATTGGTATTTTGCAAATGAGTTCTATTTTGAGCAATTTCTTACTTTGCAATATGAAAGCTTGACGGTTGATGAGTATAACTGCCAATTTTGGGAGTTGTACGAGATATGTGCATTATAGGAGGATCACATACATGATTTGTCTCATTATATCAGAGCATTGCGATCAGATATCATAGAGCATATGAATTATTGAAAGAATAGTTACGAAGCATACTTAGAAGCTTTTTGTGTTGAGCGTATGCTTAGATGGTCTGGCATGTAACAAAGTCAATGGGCTTATGTTGTGGAAAGATTTTTTGCTGAAGAAGATAACCCCATGATTGTTATTCGTAGGCTTCTCAATTCCAATGAGAAGGAAGAAGAAGAATGGAGATAGTCCAAAAAGCTTCATATGTACGAGTCAAAGATAGGGTCACCAATTCGATTGTTGACAATTGCAGTACATTCAATTTTGTCACATAAGAGGTCATTGATAAGCTTCAGCTGCCTTTGAGCCCCTTCGTAATTACTACCAAGTTACATGGTTTAATGGTTATGTCATTCCAGTAACTTATAGATGTTTCGTATTATTCAAGATTGGCTATTATGAATATAAAATTTGGTGTGATGTGATCCATATGAATATTGCTCATATTATTTTTGGAAAACCATGGCTTTTTGTACAGAAAGTGCACAATGATAAAAAGATGCACATATATATATAATTGTGTGGGATAGAAAACGGATTACTCTTGTTCCATTGGCATCAGTAGCTATGTTTTCATTTACATCATCACCTCCAACTGAAGAACCACAGCAAGGGCAAAAAGAAGAAATAAAAGTAATGATTGCATCGAAAGCGCAGACAGAAGACATCAAGGATGACATTGAAGATCAAATTAATGGCAATACTGTTTTCGTGGGTACAACCACTATTGATCAAGGCAATGTCAACTATGAACCTCAAAGCATTGAGAAAGAACAAGGACAAGCACCTTTTGACGGCTTTGCTCAGGTTAGCAATGACATTGAACATCTAGGAGATTTGATTGTAACTCCACTTCCAGTAACTCACATTGGGTCATTAGAAGTGAAATCAATTGTTCTAGTTGTTTCATAAGTAGATCAAGTTGTTGAAGTTCCCCACATTGACTTCATCTTCGAAGATCAGACATGGATGATAGACAACCAACAATTGTAGTATTTATATGTCATATCATACATTTGAGCTTAATTTATTCATCAAAATAAACGACATGTCCAATGTATTTTTCTAGGGAGTAAATGACCACGTTAAGCTTTCAAGCCATGTCATGCAAATGCAGATCAACAGAAAAAGCAAAAGTTTGTACAATTGATTTTCGACCCAGAAGGACATTTTTCCAAACTTGCGATCGAATTCTCTCCTGCATTTATTAATTGGCAAACTTGTTGGAGTCAAGTTTTTCCAAGTAGGGGAGAATTGATGCAGGCCATACCATGGGTCGATCAGCTAACCCTTTGGGCCCAGTCTATAAGCTTAATTGGACACCTAGTTAGTTAGGAATATTTATTAGTAGTTTGATTGCATTAGGGTTAATATTCGTGAGTTTCCTATCTTATTCAGGATTATTCTAATATTAGTACGTTTTGTTACTTAGGGATTAAGCCAACTCCTCTATACAAGGATGTTAGGCATCATTGTTATGCATGCTTAGTTTCAATTAGTAAAAGTTATCTTTTAAGATGTTATCTATTATGGTGTTTGCTCTTTTTGTGAGAGTGCCCTAGTGGCTGAATCCTTCTAGATTTGATTAATCATTTGGAAGATTGATCTATTTTTTTGATCGTGGAATCCTGGTTGCACCAGAGACCTCCCAATCATATGTCTCTAACCCTTTTATCTCTGGCCCACATATCCATTCATCTCTGGCCCACATATCCGTTCCATTGATCTGAGGTTTGGTTAAATAAATTCTAATAATGTAAAAGAGAGTTTATCATATAATATTTCTTCTTCGTAGTGTGAGAGAGTGATCTCTCTCTCTCTCTCTCTCTCTCTCTCTCTCTCTCCCCATATGTACTTTTTCTAATTATTGTAGTGAATGGTTTCATCCAAATGCAAGTAATGTCGATGGAAAAATGCCTTAGTATTGGAGTTGAATACCAAGATCAGGACAGAAACAAAAGGAAAATTTAGAGAAAGAATCAAGACAGCACATAACTAGACCAGAAACTATACAAATTGTCTAAGGATCATTGTCTATGATGCCTAGATATGACATGGATACGATAGGGCCACAACATGGATACAGAAGGGACATGGATTTTACATATAAAACGTGAATGTTGGATATGATGTGACATGATACGTTGCTTATTTTGAAGTATCATAGATCATTGTCTTTATCATTGCCTATTTTGTTGCCTATTTTGTTGATTGTAGAAGAGGATATATGAGTGATCTTTACTATGATGGAGGGTGAGTTCCACAGCTTTTGGACGCCCGACCTAGAACATTGAAGTGTCTGTTAAAATGTAGAGGAATTAAGTGCATAAATTAGGTGGAGAAAGCATTTTTTTCTTAATGGTAACTTTCATTAAACTTGAAATCATGCAGTGCATGTGATCTATACTAACAAGCAGAAACCCTAAAGCCCCAAAAGAAGCAACAACATTATATCAATCCTACCCAAAAGCGGAGTCAGGAGACACCAGATTCATCCCCCTAAAGGCCTAGCACAGACATAAAGGCCTTGAAAAAACCAGTCACTTGTTTCCAATTAAACTTGATGTGATCAACTGTGCGGCCCTCGAAAAATTGGTTTATGGACACCTAATTGGCAGTAGTAAATTTATCTCCTCACACAAAGCATCAGTGATCTTTTTCTGCCCCTTGAAAACATCTAGCATTCCTTTTCTTCTACAACATCCACATAACCGCAAGGAAAGCTAGCTTCCCGTTCTCCTTGCCTGTTGGAGAACCAATAGGAGACTTCCATGACTTAGAGGTCTTGAATAGACTTTGGGAGAACCCAACATCACCCAAACCACCCAATCGTCAACTTCCAAAGCATTTTAGCCTTTCTACACTTCAACAGTAGATGATCAACTGTTTCCTCATCATCCCCGTTTCCTCATCATCCCCATTTCCTCATCCCCAAACACATGGGGCATGCATTCACTACAATCTTCCCTCGTCACTACCAAGCATCACTACTCTTGGAGGGGCCTTATGCTTCCATATACTTGCCACAGGGTTTCTCATCCTTTCCCTTCTAGATAAGACTGAATAGAAAGAAGAAACAGAGAAGGAGCCATCTTTAGAAGTAGTCCAAACTTTAGCATCCTTGCCTCCTCCCGGCATACGTACATCTTGCGGGATGTCTAGAACAGACACCAACTGGCTCTCCAAATGCTTTCTGAGATTTCTCTGGAAAATGGGCCCCCGTATCATCTGTCCCTTAGGTCTCGGCCTCTCCAGATAACTTTGGACTTCAGCTTCCCTCACCTAAACACAATTAAATAAGTCCAGAAAGTGAGCTGCCAACGAAACATCTCCCACCCAGAGGTCATGCCAAAATAAAGTTTTCTCACTTATCTTACCTGGTATTTTATATTCTTCATTAAATTCTCATTGACAGAGGTTATACGTTTCCAAATGGCCAAAGATTTATAATTATCATCTTGAACATCCCAATTGTCCTTGACTCTTCCATATTTAGCCATCAGCAACCACCTCCATAAGCCTCTGACTCATCCCCGAGCCTCCCAAGCCATTTGCCTTGTGATGCTTGATTCATCTGTCTCATTGATCTATAACCCAGTCCCCATTCTTGATTCTAATTTCACACCGAGGCCCAATCCACTGGAAGAAACTTTTTCTCCTTACTCCCCCCATGCCATAAGAAATCTTGTTGCAGCTTCTCTATATAGTTTACAACTTAAATTGTGCATTTAAAGATGAACATATAGTACTTGGGAAGATTTGATGAAAGTGACCTGGTCTCCAAGAGATAAATAATTGGCTTTCCAAGTAGTAACCTTCCTTTCAATTCTCTCCACCATTGGGTTCCACGCAGCCTTATAAGCCAACCCCAAACAAAGGGGTACTAAGTAAGTAGCTGGAAGAGAACTCCCCAAATAGGTGGAGAAAACTGTCCACAACACGAATTTGAATTGTAGAAAGTTCTATCCACTTCCACATTTTTTCTACCTGTCTCTACCTTTTCTCCACCCCCACATCCAAATTGGCATAAGGGATTACTTTCCACAATAGGGTTACTGCTGAAGCATTTGTTGAAACTTCTAAAAGCTTTATGTAATGGTCCACACCTCTGTTTCATTGGTATCATTCTCATCAGATAGTAACTAGAACGACCATATCATTTTGCAGCACTCAATTGATATCTACTGGACCCAGCTTCCCTTTGGCCACTGCATCCACATTGAACAGCAACTTAGGATTGGCATTTGGAGGTTTCCAAGATATTCTGTATTTGCGCCTTATACTTAATGACTTCACAGTTGACAAGAATATCACTAAGAGATGCATTCTCAAAACCTGCACAAGACGATTCCCACTTTCCAACTTTGATATTTGTCATGTTCTTCTTTTTCTTTATAATGTTGCTTTCCTTGCAGTGAAAAGTCTGTTTTTCCTTTCCTTCCATGTAGACCTAATAACTGTGAAAAAACTTACCTCCACATGGTTATCCTGCACCCTGTGAATGATCTCCGTGACTCTCCTTTGTCACCCTCAAGTCTAAATCTTTAGGGGAGGATGATCTTTCCAACTCGAGTGACATAAGTTTTAAAGGTAAGTTTAAATCTGCATTGTGAACTCGCAATGAAAGGTAACCCTAAATCTGTGTTGTGAACTTGCAATGAAGGAATAGATGACCCATCATCTTTTCTCTCCTACCATGCACAAAGTTGGCGCAGCCCCGGATCTCCGATCGATTGTAGAACAATCTCCCGAAGGATTGTTCGAATCCAAAGAGGGATTCCAAATCACAATGAAACTCACGATCACAACTAGAGAGAGAAAATCTCTTGAAATTGAATTTTTATTGAGAAAAGCATAACTATTACAATGAAGAACTCCTCCTTATATAGGAGTGATTGTTTCTAAAAAATAGAAGGACTAATTCTAAACAATCATGACCTACTAAAAATAAAATAGGAAGTAGCCAGGGTTAGGGATCCTTGAGGAAGCCAAGGATCAATCGGATGTCCTTCGGGCCTGTGATCTGGGCCGGACTTGGGTTTGGCCTGCATCAAAAGTGCAGGCCTTTCAGATCTTTATATAGGATATTGCTCGCCTATTTAATCCTTCAGTTATCTACTATAGATGCTTTGTTTGCTACTGCTAGCAAAAAGCCAAAAATTTAAAAGTGTTCACTGGGATAGGCCTTCCAAAATCCATAGACAAGGTGTTTTCAACCTGGGTTTTAGGAAGAACAGACTTACGGTTCCAAAATCCATAGACAAGGTGTTTTCAACCTGGGCTTTAGGAAGAACAGACTTATGGAAAGAGTTAAGAGGAGAACTTCTTCGAAGGCCATTCTTTCCAAACCTGCTGATCTAGAGAATTCTGCAAATATGAGAAATCATCAGTAAACTCAACATGGCGACATATTCCTCTCTCTCTCTCTCTCTCTCTCTCTCTCTCTCTCTCTCTCTCAGCTTCTAATCTCAGCGGCGCCCGTACCCTGCCTACTCTCCCATATATTCATACAACTCACTGCAAGGGTGTCTTTTGTGTGGATCTCTCTCTCTCTCTCTCTCTCCCCACACACACACACACACAATCCGATTTCTTCTAAATCTATAAGCCTTACACCACCTTCTCCCCCAAATATTCGTAACTAAGAAATTATGTTTTGTAGCCTACCCTTGTATGAAAACTACTCCCCTCATCACTAGATAGATCCATTACCTTAGAAATAGGACTCCATAACTTTACTCACAATGATTTTTCTCCAAGTTGCTTTTCATTCTTCTTGAATTCTTCACATACACTTTCTAGGCAAGGGCCAAATTTTATTAATCATTCTAGCTCATCTACTTTGGCTTCAACACATCACTTCATGTGGTGCCCATCCTTTTATCTTCATTTCCCTCCCACAGGAAACTTCTCTGTGTTCTAACTTCTCTCCCATGGATGCTGACATCTTATATATAGACATGTAGTGAATGGGTAGACTAACCAACAAGCTTTGATAAGAGTGATTCTCCCACCAAATGATAGATATTTTCTCTACCAGCTTCTTCTGTGATTTGGTAACCATTGGATCCCACCATGACTTGGATTGAGGATTGCCTCTTAGCAATTCAAAGAGACATTAAAGGAAAAATCCTAACAATGCAATGCATCTTCTTTGCTAGGTCCTGCACTGGCAACATATGCCTGCTATCATGCTCTTTGACATATTGGTCTTGAGGGTTGGAACTGCTTCTAAGCATCCTAAAATTCGTTTTGTACAGCTCATCTCGTGTTTGACATAGTGCTAAAGAGAATCATAGCATCAACCAAGTAAATTGTGCAACTGATATGCCCCCTCTACTTGCTTCAACTGATCTCGCTCATTAGGGGATGTTTGTTTGCTTGAGGGGTGAAGTAGAACAAAATCAAGGGTCTAATCAAAAGAAAAAGGAGGAGGGTTTGAGAGTAAAGGAACTTGATGACAAAGAGTTACTTTGCAACTGATACACCCTCTATACTTGCTTCAACTGATCCGGCGCCTTAGGGCAAGTTTGTTTGCATGAAGGGTGGAATAGAATAAATCAAGGGTAAAATCAAAATAAAAAGGAGGAGGGGTTGAGAGTAAAGGAACTAGATGACAAATAGTTACTCCTCCTTTTATCAATTAGTGCCCTTTAAGAGTACCCTTTTTTTTTTGTCATTTAGTGCCTATTAGTAGTTTTTTTTTTTTTTTGTCATTTTGTGCCTTTTACTTTCAACCCCTCCTCCCTCTCTCTCTCTCTCTCTCTCTCTCTCTCTCTCTCTCGTTTCTTGATTTGATCCTTAATTTTATTTCACACAAAACTCCAATCCAAGTGGCAAACAAATATTGGAGAGAGGTCGAAGAAAACTTGGAGAAGGTCCCAAAAGCACTAAAGAATTTTCATTTTCAGTAATCATCATTAGCAGCCAAAGATGTTTTACATCACTTATATAGGAAAAGAAATAGCTTTGATCTCATCTGGACCATCCAAATATATTGATTGCAAGGATTAAAACATCTAAACAACTTAAAACATAAACATAAAACACTCTAAATATTAATAAACTGGGTAACTAAATGGATTTCGCCCATTGGTTGGTTGACCCATGAGGATCACAGGTCTATCCTATATCAACCCCTCATCCAAACAAACATGCACTTAGCTTTTTGCAAAAGCAGACCCAAGACTTTGCCTTGGCTACCATTGTAAGCAAATGGGGAAAGCACATTATGGCCTTTTGTACCCTTGAACAAACTTGTTTAAGATCCAATAGTGAATGATGCAGCAGTAAGCATTCCATAATCCACTCCACCTTTCACAAAAATTGACTCAACCTTATTCTAGGTCACAATCTTCCTAACTCTACAGTCTCGCATGTCCTAGTTGCACTACTTCATCCAAGTTCTTAATTGGTCTCTACCTTCTCCTTCTTCCTTGAACTAACCTTTTTGACACTTCATGTAGGAGCTGATTCAAGCCTTTTGAATGAATCCCCTAACCGTCTCAAGCGACATTCATTTTTACCTCTTACAGTTCTAGCTACCTATAGCTCTTATCTTATGTTTCTTTCTATCTTTTCTTGTAACTCTCCATATCTGTGTTAGCATGCACATCTCAAACTCGTGCTCTCTCTCTCTTTCTCTCCAATGTTTTGCTCCAAATAACTGAGCTGGTCTAGCTACCCTTCAATTGAAGTATCAATCAATGATCATAGCACTCCATTTCCTGTTTCCACATTGCCTGGCATTAGTGGATCCAATTCACCATTTCTGATTCAACCCTCCATTTTCTTTTGTAGTTGGCCCTAGATATCCAAATTAATTACATTTGTAGTACTAGGCTGTCTTCATTTTTTGTTTGACTGGCAACAGTATAAGTCCTTCAGCTATGACCAACTCATCTTCTCTACTTTCAACACGAATGCCGTGTTGTTTGCAAATAGCGCACACTGAACTTTATATTGGGTATCTATCACTAGCGGGCGGAACCATTAAAAATTTTTTTTGGGGCTGCCAAAGAAGTTCTTTTTGGAAAAAATATTAGAAAGAATCTCTTAAATATCATGTAAAAGATCACTTAAAGCCGTGAAACTTATTGGGCTGACTTTAGGCAGAGAAACATAGTATCATGAATGAAAGTACTATTTCCTTCTCTCTCCGTCAACATTATACTTCAACACACCATCAGGAGGAGAAGACCACTTCCTCAATTTTGTCACCTTGGGATGACCACAATACAAAGAAGCTTCCCAATTGATTAGAATTGACACAGCATGGGTAAGGGAAGAGTAGCTAAGTATTATTCTCCAAGCTAATGTCTTAGGGAGAGGTTGTCTCATGAGAGAGAGAGAGAGAGAGAGAGAGAGAGAGAGCTTAGAATTTTTATTCAATTTGAAATGATGGACCAAGAGGATTACATCCCTTTATATAGGCTAGTCTATGCCTTAACTTGGACAATTCTTACTAAAAATAGAAACTTCTAAATTACTACTAAATCCTTCTAAAAATTAGGAAAACATCTAAGAAATCCTCTAGAAACTTTGAAAAAATAGGAAGGTGTTGCTGGAGACACATTTTAGGAGATCTTTATTCGCCTGCATCAGGAATGCCATCAATTCTCAAACTATCAAACTCGCTTCTTGATGATACCCATTTGACCATTCTTGAAAGCATAATGGACTGATGATCTTCAACAGACAATCACGCCTGAACAGTTTGTCATCTCTCCCTCCTCTCTCCCTCTCTCTCCCCCTCTACAGATGGTCCATAAAATAGCGAAGGGGACAAGCCTCCATGGGGTATCTCCATGCAGAAAGAAAGGAAATACTCGCCATGCCTCAATTAGACTGAAGAGAAACCAAAAAACACCACAAAACACCACTTTGAACAGCACCACTAATCACACAGCCAAATGGAATTTATGCTCAACTGTTGTGAGCCCAAATACCCAAATCCTTAATAAAATACCTATCGCACACAATTACAAGGAGAAACTTATTAGTTTCACTTATCAACAAAGAAGCACGGACGCGGACACGGACACGGACACGGACATAGGACACAGATACGACACTACATGGACACGCTGACATGGCATTTCTCAAAAAAGTAGGACATGGACAAATCGGGGGACACATTAATAATACATATTTATTTATATATTTAATCATATACTAAAAAATAATATTATTTTAACTTTTTAATTAATTTAGCAATCAAAAAATAAAAATTCAAGTGCCAATTAAAAAACATATCAAATTATCAAATATTAATACAACACTAAAACATAATTCATATTCATTAAACATGAAATATTCATAGTTCCATAAAATTCAAATATTAATAATCATACATTTTTCTATGGTATAAAATTGTCATACAATTTATAAATATTACTAACCGCATGTTAACAAGTGTCCAAGAAATATCAGCTACATGTTTATTTTTTTTGTCATAGACACAGGTTAGGAATTGTGGGACACGACACAGAAAGAGTGTTGTACAAGTGTCCAAAATTAAGATTTTTAGTTTTTAATTATGGATATGGTTAAAACAATATCGGACACGTGTTTGAGGAGTGTCGGTGTCTGACACGTGTCTGATACGGATACATCACTTTCTTAGAAGTGTCCCTGTTTCTTAGCTTTACCAGTAAGAGTTAAAACCACACAGTGCAAGAGTGCCAAGAACTGCAACTTTGATTGAGAATAAAAATAATAGACCTAGATTCAGATGTCAATCACATTGCTTAAGTTCTACTCCTAAACAATAAAAGCTCATCCTATCATTTCAATTTCAAATTTAACTTGAATTCAAAGTTTAAGTTCAATTTCAAATTCTAGATTAAACTCAGATTTGAATTCAAATGCAAATTCTAATTTAAAATACAGGTTGAGATTCAAAGATGGAGAAGTTATGAATTCAGATTTGAATTCAAATGCAAATTCTAGTTCATAATACAGATTCAGCTTATACATTTGATGGTTATGATCAATTTCTGTAACTGTTGTTGTCCCCCCTCAACTTGATTGGATGGTTAGAATCCTTTGTTATACATGCCATTGTACATGGGTAAGCTGTCATCTCTACCCTTGACTTGTGAACACTTCTCAATTGTGTTTTGACTTTTCTCTGCTACAGTAAACCCTGCAAGCCATTTGTACGAGTTTCTAGTTGCTACTTAGCCTTGGCTTATGGAAAACACTCATCCTTGAAACTCTTATTTTATTTTATTTCTAAAGTTGTATCATACTTTTAAGCACTATAGTAAAGCCTTTATGTTGGATTTATGAATACTATTTGTATGATGCAGATGAGTGCTGCGCGGGTGAATGTTTTTTCTGTGTAGTAATTGGCTTTTTTTTTCTTTTTTTGGTCCATGTTTTGTTTTTTTTGGGGTCTTTATTTTTCGTTTTTAGGGAAAATCAATTGATACCTTATTCATAAAAATAAAGAAACAGATTTTCTTTTCATTAGTCCATGTTAATGAAAAGAAGTGTAGCATGGCTCTGTTGGCATTTAGAGCACATTTGTGTAGGTATGCTCAAAATTGGTTTCATAGACGTTTCTTTCCTGCCGGGGGGAAAAAAAGTGCGCTATCGGAAACACTTTTCCGATAGAATTGTGATAAAGTTAGCTTATTTTTGCATTTTTTTCTCGTGAAATGTTGTCTGCATCAAACATGAAAACTTTTATTGTGGAAAAACAGCCAAAATTTTCATCCCATTTCTGCAGAATCGCAATTGCACCAGCATGCCCTATATGTCTACTATCGCTTGCCCACATGCCAAAAAATCTTGGCTCTGCCACTGGTCCCACTACAGGACTAGTGTCCAAGCTTATCCACCAGATCTTTAGATCCACACAATAGATCTTTCAGATCTGACCTGTATTAAAATCAAGACCCCATTAGCTCAATCGACCCTTTAAAAATAATCCAAGGTATGGTCCAACACATGGTCCCAATTAATTTTTTGAAGGAAGTAACAATGATATTTATTAAAATGAAGAGTTGGTACAATAAAGAATACTGCAAATTAGAAACAAAGCGTTGGTATAAGTAAGAGATATGTCTTGACACCTATCCAATGGCAGCACTTAAAATTGCATATATGATCAATTCCATACTTAGCTAAAGTGTCTGTCATACCATTTGTAGAGCTTCAAATATGCTGAAACAAAACACCAAACTCCAATGATAGATGTTTGATATCATTAAAATAGAATTGTATCTTCCAAGGACCCTTGAAAGCCTTTGCTTAATATGTTGCATTGAACAATAGACATGTTCCTCAGTAATGGGCCAAACATTAAGAGAACTTACAGTGAACAAAAGGTAGTTAACTGTCAACACAGTTATAGTTGGGTGGTGCAAGCACCTTGGTCTCACATTTCTAGGAATTGATCCATAGGTCTTCAAGTTGATGGTATTACTGTAATTTAACACCAATGAAAAAAAAGAAAAAGAAAAGGTTGTCAACCCATTTGCTCGAGCTTGCTCCACAATACGCGAAAACTTGATATAGCCTCTAACAATCTCTCTCAGAATATCTGTTGTTGATACATTACCCATTACAACACGCCAATAGGGTGCCTCCACCGGAGCCTGGGGAGCTAAAAAAACAACCAAGCAAGCATGCTTGGCCAGAAGTTTGGATCCTTTGATGGAAAACCCCTCGGACCAAGCAGGTCCCCTCATATCACTAGTGGGTAGTTTGCCATGCACGTGGGGCAGGTTGCCCACTGGTGACATGGTAGGACCTGATTGGTCCCCTCACAGTCACTATCGGGTTTTCCCTCACTTAATTTCAATCCCCTTGGCCAGAGGTGCTCGGACATCTCTTGAGAAAGAGACTTAAGCAAGAATTCACCGGTAAGACAATGCTCCCAAATTGTGATGTCTACTTCATCCTTGCAAATAAGAGGTTAGAAAGCATAATCGATTGTAGCTCCAACTTGGACTCCTCGTATGGATGCTTTTTCAAAGGAAACATTCCGAGACAGAAAACCACCATTATCTAATTGGTGATGCGCATGAATGGACTAACAATGCCCTCTCTCAAAGTCTCTTTTTGTTTATTTATTTGTGTCAGTACATTCACTTGACAACGTTGGGGCGGGCTCTCTTTTGATCTTCATTATTTGATGATGGTCTCTTCATGAACACACTTAGTGAGACATCCCATTTCATTGGGGTTAGGCTGAAAACCAACCTTATTCAAACTGGGTCTACTTTTCATTGGGAGCACCTTGCCTACCTTGCATAGTTACAAATTGGTAATCAGAAATGGTTATGATGCAAGATTATAGTCAAAGTAAGTATGAAGATATCACATTTAACATGATTTTGCTGGCGAGGCCTTGGAATAAAGTCTAACAGATGATTGGATTGTAGGAGAACAAGTGTACGAGAATCCTAATAGATTGTGATAAAGATCTAGAGTCTGTAGTAGATTGTGATGCAAATCTTGAGCCCTCCCATTTAGTCAGTTGGGCCAGGCCTTCTATCAGTTATTTTGGCTTCCTATCACTTGTGCAGGCAAATAAGTCACTAATTGTTATGGTGGGGCTGAGGTTTGGGGTTTCTACCAATCGAATTGTGGATCAAATGTTCAAACTTGGCCAAATAGGAATGTTAATGGGGTTGGGGCGACTGTTGTAACCACTCAGCAAAATGAGGTGCTACGTACTACCGCGTAGACCCCGAATCAAACAATACTAAAGTTTCAACTTGCGAAATCAAGATAGTACCTTCAATCACATGTGGATCCTCAGCACTCTTGTGGGTAGCTGCGTACGCGCGAGCAGTCTGATGTTGCTGTTTCGAGCCGGGATGAGCTGATTGGGACTTTCTTGGAGCTGTCGACACGCTGGATCAGCTAGAAGTTGTAGCAGCAGTAGCACTGGATGGTGGAGGTTGGGAAGACTTGTATCTAGGGCAGCTAACCATCAGATGATCCCTGGAGCTGCAAATGAAGCAAGCTCCTATCTTCTTCCAGCATAGTTCTGACTTGTGGCCCTTACCACAGTGCTCACATGTCACATTAGCGGAATTAGAAGTGCCCTGCTGGCCTTTCATCTTTTTCTGTGCGTGCCCCAGTGCACTAAATGGCGTATGTCTCTTAGGATTAGCGGCTCTTTCAGCTTGGTGAATGGCCTAAGCAGAATAGGCCCTGTCCACTGTATCATCAAATGTGGCCGGTCGCTGGAAAGCTGTCACATGGTTCATGTAGCGAGGGTTCAGGCCATCAACGAAACGATTCACTTTCTTCTCTTCCGTGTTGACCATGTCTGCAGCAAAATGCGACAACTGTGTAAACTTGTGCACATACTCCACCACGGTCATCTGCTGCTGGCGTAGGGCTAAGAACTTAACTTTTTTGTTTCTATGCACATGAGCCGGAATAAACTTCCTCCGAAACTATTTCTTGAACGTCACCCAAACAGTGGCACTAGGTAAGTCTCTGTACGAGTCCTTCATGCTTTTCCACCAAGTCTTCGGGACATCTCGGAACATAGAGGCTGCCAATCTGACCCTCTGCCTGTTCGTGCACACTACAGTCTCAAACAGGTTCTCTGTATGCTCTAGCCACTGCTCCGCCTTAAGTGGCTCTTCCGTCCAATAGAATTCAGTGGCTCCTCGTTTGCGAAATTTATCATAGAGTGCATTCGGGTCATTCTCTTTCGGTTGGAAGATCACCTGTTGGTCCACAAGAGACTAGGCTAGTGCTTGGCTTTGCCTGTCTAATATGGTCGCTACCTGTGCCTGCAAATTCTGCATGGACTGTGACTGAGCCTGTATTGATTGAAATAACATGAGGATGCATTCATCTGTGCTCATGGCTTGTGGTGACGGTGTTGACCCGCTTTCATTATTTTCAGGGTTGTTATTGGTACCTGAGCCAGAGGCCATATCGTGCAAAATGCGAAAGGTTAATACTCAGACAGAAGACGTTCCCAACTACACTATTCCCCTCAAGTCAGAAAGGCACAGAGATATAGTCGTATCCTCACCACATTCCAACATGCCTACATGCTTATCATCTAGAGCAAGGACACTCTAATACCATATAATATGTATGTCACAACCCGAGCCTAGGAGATCGGCGGTTAGTAAAAGCCTAACCAATGACACACGTACTCCCATGCCTATACACTTAGACCTGGTCTAAATGCACATGCACAAGGAAAGATTCACACGTGCCAAATATGTACGCCGAAGCTGTAGGTATCAAAACAAAACATAAGAAATATACAATGAGAACAAAATAATATAGTGACAAAGATTTCAGATAAGTCAGAGTTATACAAAATGAATCAAAAGACAAATATACAAATCAAGAATGGATCCAACGTGTCAAATCTCGAAATAAGGAAGACCTATATGCAATGTGTCCATGTCGCTCTCCAATGGAGTGACTACATCCACTCCTCTAGTCCGGATGGGACATCAGGGGCCTCCCTTGCAATCTGGTCGACCGACGAGGGGTCGGTCTGGGTATCTGAGCCTGCAACACCAAGAACAACTCGTGAATACAACGATTCAGCAAAGTATAAGTGATAATAAGTTAACACATGTTGTATTTAATATAATAAAGAACATGATGTAAATCATAGAAGGTCAAGTTCGTATACTAGGCAGTTGTGCATTAAATAAAGCATGTTATTAGAATCAAGGTATACGTGTTGTGTACATAACTAGTTGGCTACCACATTTGCCATATGCTCCCAAAATAGGGATCTTATATCTGTGCTGAGAATACCATTGACCAGGCCAGGGTACAAATGGGTCTCGGGTTCCTGGGGTCTGGATTCCCCAAGACGTGTCCTCACTGCAGCAAGGTTATATAAACTACACCAAATTCACCCCGTTGGGATCCTAAGGCTGAGGCTGAATAGTGTCTGACCATACAGAGTCAATCATGTCCTAAACCTTGAGTAGATTGTGCATATCTTGACAAGCATATCATACGTGTATACTGAAGAACATATCTCATATGTGCATACTCAATAACATACATGCATACTCAAAGTTCTGGAAACATAGTGAAGAAGCCAACAATTCAATGTTCAAATAAAACTAACCAATCATGCTGAAGAGTGGAGGTCAATGATAGTCATGCGAGATGCCATGCAAATCAATAATTATCGAGTGAAGATCATTTACTATCTAACCCTAATCTAGTTATCCAGTGTTTCTAACCGTGCATGATGATGTAGTTTTAAGTTATCCGATGCACCATTGTCTAGTGTTGCATTGCATCATAGGGTGCACTGAAGTCCCTTCAACTAACACTCATCGGGAGATGCTTAACAACTGGATAACGTACATGAATGATTTGCTGCTCTCGAGATCATTCACGCCGTTTTATCATAATCCGTTGGGCAAGTCAAAGTTGCCTACATTCTAATTCAAAGGTCCTACAAGGTCTTCTTCATCCTTAGCTTTCCTATTCGTTACAGGTCTTACAACTCAGTCGTGGGTGACCTTACGGCTTAGCCATAGGCATCTTACGGCTTAGCCGTAGAAGGCTTCACGGCTTAGTCGTAGCTGGGCCGTAGAAGGTTTGAAATTTGCTAACTCTTAGTTATTTTAAAATGCATCCTGTATTGATCTACGGCTGGGTCACGGTTGAGCTACAACTTAGCCGTAGTACATCATATGGCTTAGCCGTAACCTAGCCCTAGGAGAAAACTGGGTTTCAGCCTCTGAGTCGTAGGCAATTTACGGTTTAGCCTTAACTGCGCAGAGTCATTTTTCTGAATTTGTTACAGAAGAACTGGGAATGCACAAAAGTAGCAAAAACACATCTAAAATAGGGAAATGAACACCAATTGGGCTGTAACATACTTCACATGCAAGATCATGTGAATTATTCAAAATCAAGCATATATCAACATGGGTTCATACAAATTATACTTCTACTTGCCTCAATTGTGTTCAAACAAGTGAATCGTTGTCCTAAGGCTCAAATTCCACGTCCAAAAGCGACTCAAAGCTATCATGCATGAGAAAGAGAGAGAGAACTCGTGAGCACAGCCATGGTGAATGAGAAGAAGAAAGGAAAGAAGAAACCAACACCCCAAGCATACCTTGAGTCACACGAGGAAGAAGAGAAGACCAGATGATCTTAGTCCCCTTTCTTACTTGGCTTAATCAAGGAGAAGAGAAAGAGGAAAATCGAAAGAGAGAGGGATAGAGACTTCAACGTGAGAGAAGAGAAGAGAGTGAGAGAGAAGAGTCGGTGGAGGCTTATATATATAAGATAAGGATAAACCTAATTTGCAAGAAAGTCCAGGAGTTAAGGCTATTGACAATTTGAGTCAAATGAGGGCCCAACGGAAACAAACGATATCTTTTGCAAACGACGTAGTTATGGAAGTTAACGAGTTCAATGAAAGACACGTGTTGACGCCAAGATGATGTGTGAATAACAATGTCTTATAAAATCTAAAATTATAAAAAAGGGCTTAGTCTACCTAACCCAGGTCAAACTCAATCCAACTACCTATCCCTGACCTGCAACAAAACCAAAACAAAAGCAAAACACAATTAACAGCTAATGCATCATTAATTCGTCGCTAAATGGGGTTAAGTGGGATCGGAGTGTTACACCCATCATCTTCCTATTTGGTAATGCTGAGGAAACTGAGTGTCACTACTTAACCCTCTTCCTAGAAGTGTAGTGGGAGTTTTTCTTTGAGCACAGCCCATGAGATGAGAGAGGAATTAGGCAGTTGCCTATACCAGTCAAAAGCAACCTTTAATGGTGCCGATGAACAGGCACATTTTCAAAGCGTCTATGTTTGGTAGACTTCCAAGTAAAGACTTGAAGTGTACCAAATTCTAATGAGCAGATCCTTTCCCTGCATACGCTTGGAATGTAGGCTGTTTATAAATTTTTAGGAATGGGACCAGGTTGAATTCTGGAGGATATTTGGGCAACACTCCCGTTTTCTTCAGCTGGTTTTTCTTCTTTTGACTTGTTCACGATTTTTGCGACCTCTTTTTGAGTCATTGGCTTGTTTGGGTTGATTTTCTGGCTGCTGCTGGAAGAGTGAATCCCGGAGATCCTAGTTTCTAGTGTTTTTCTAATCAAGACCTTAATTTGGGCCATGTTTTGGTCTATTGGTTCGTTTTCTTTCTGGGTCATGCTTTTGGGTGACTTGCGTTAAGGACTGTAATCATCTGACGCCATTGTACTTTCTACGAGGACTTACAATTGAGCGGTTATCTGGTTAATTTGCTCTCCTTGTTATTTAACTAGACGACAAAAGTCAATCTCTTTGTCTTCATCATTGTTGGAAGCCCGTTGATTTTCCTCCGCATTTTCCAGATTTGTTCCACTTCTTTCGGCCATGAAGACCACATGCTGGTGGGGTTCAGTCAAGGAGAAGGTGCAGGCAGTGATGCTTTCACTTGCTTTAGTACCATTGTCAAAGCTGTGGTCCGTTTGGACATGGCCCTCCGAAGTCTCTTTTGAGTTGGTTGGTGGCTGGGAAGCTTGTCTTCGAGCCATGCTTTTGGTGACTCGCAGTGTAGATCTGGGTCGGACCATATTGACTAGTGAGACCATTGGTTCAGTTTATTTCATGATCCATTTCTGGACCACTCAAAGAGGTGGAGCGGGTGTTATTGATTTCGGCCTTCCATCGCCAATTTGGAATTTAGCTAACATGGGTTTTTCCCCATTTGGCGGTGATAGAATTTTAACAGTTGCTTCCTTGTTCCACCCGTTCCCTCTATGTTGCTCCCGGCTTTTGTGTTGTCTAGTTAGTTTAGTCCTTTAGGACCTTGGTTGTGTTCCTTTTCTGGCCAGAGGGTAAAAGGAGTTATCCTTAAGCCTCCTTCAGGGTTCTTCAGCTGGTAGAATCCTTTAGGCCTTTCAAGGTTTGGGAGACCAAATGCTACATCCGAATACTGTAGACTTCTGCCGAGTTCTCTTTTGCCCCCATGTTTTCTTTGGGGTGCATTGGGTTGTTTTGGCCTTGCTTGCCTCTTTAGAGATATAGAGGCTAGTGGAGTACTTGCTTTGTGGTGTGGTTGTTCGTCTTTTGGTGAGTTGCTTCTTGGGTTAGAGGTGGACTCCAAAAGGGTTCTGGGTGTACTTGGAAACCGAGAGTGTAGTTGTCGGGCCCATGCTCTTAGGAATGCGGGGTCTTGATGGAGCCATGCTGGCTAAAGATGGTGCATGTCCTCTGGGGATTGGGACCCTTGCTGAATGAGTGGCTGGGACCCGAGTCGTATTGATAGCCAGTATCCTGGCCATGCATTCACTAAATTGAATGGTTCTACTTGGTGTAGACTGAGTATGGGTGAGAGAAAGTCAAAACGAGCATTCCTTTGCCTCGTCGAAGATGATGATGAAGGTGACTATTAGTCCTACAAACCAAGCGAACAAAGTGAGTATTTCAGCACTTCCCCCTTTTTTCTGTTCCCACTTATCCTTGTTTTGATGTGAAAGGAATGGTCTCATAGTGGGAAAAGAAAGTGGGTCTGACTTGGTTCAACCGAAGTGTAATAGCTTAACACAAATAGCTTGAACTAGTCATGTAGACTCCGTCTATTCCAAAGACTATAATGAATCAATGTTTACCATGCCATTTGGATAGACTAATGATATTACTCCTTTCTTTCTCCTTTCCTAACCTTCTTCATGTCTTTTGGATATGAAGGGATTGGTCCTGAAGTGGGAGACAAAGATTAAATCTGGCATAATTTAACCGAAGCACAACATTTAGTGCAACCAATTTCAACTAGCCCTATGGACCTTGTCTTTTCCAAGGACTATAGCAAGTCAATGTTCACCATGCCACTTGGTCAGACTTCGAGGTGGCGCATAGCCACCTAAGTGGATTGCATCAAAATTTGCGAATCCTAAGGGAAGCCAGTTTTTTGGGAGGGCAGCCGATCCATCCATGGGTCGGCTACTCTTCATGTATTTTTTTCTTTCGAGTGTTGATCAAACTAAAACTCTTTTTTGACTTAAAAATTTTTGAATTCCTACATACGGTGTAGATTTTCTCTGTATGTCCCATTTTGGAAAGCGAGAAAAAGACTCAGAAGAGAGAAAAGAAAAGCTGAACTTTTTGACTCCTTTCAATTTCAAGTTTATTTTTGTGGGTTCTTTTGCGTTCTGACCTCCCATGTGTAGGTTGTTTACATGTATTTTTTTATCACAACCACCGCGCGTGGTCTTGGATGATCAACACATATAAGAAGAAAGAAAATAATGAAAATTTGCATAAAAAGTAAAATAAAGGAGACTAATCCGGAGATGTGTGCCACCTCCTTATATTTCAAGTCGATCGAGCAATCTTCACAACCTATCACCTGTTTTTCTTGGTTATGAAGGGAGTTAGAATGATGATTTTATGGTCATGGTTGCCCCCATGGTTTGCTTATCATGTTATACCAATAGGTTGGCAATAATCGTACCTAAATCACCTTCAACTCCTAAAGTGAAGGAAATGAAGAAAGTCTCGAAAAACTTGTCTTATTCGGAGATTCTTTTGAACCGAGGCACCGTCCTTCTGACTATTGTCAGAGATCAAATGCCTTGTGGTTGAAGTCGAGGCTAAAACTTGAAGAAGTCGAAGCGTTGAAGTCTTCTCGAAGAGAATCTGAAGCGTCTTGAATGCCTTTGTGGTTGTATTGTATGCATTGGTGTGTTGTGTTGTGTTATGTCTATTTTGTTGGAATAGGCGCCTAAGGGGGTGGTATTTTTAGCCTCCAAGAGTCTTCTCTAATAATTTGTGGTAAGGAGAAGATAGAGAAAAATTTATTTCACAGGGGGGTAGCCAACCGTATGTTTTTGTGGTCGACTACCCTCTCACAGCCAACTTTGTGAGGTAGCTGCCGGACCTTAGATCATGCTAATTAGTTTAAAATCAGCTCTGAATGATTTGACCAGATCTTAATCAGTTACTCAATGAGCTGTCATAATTTATAACTGTCGGCCAATCACTTTTCGCTGTCGGCCAGTGTACATTCAGCCGCTGATTTGTTCAATCGGCCAGTGTACAATTGGTCGTTGATTTGTTCAGTTGGCCAGTGTACACTTTTTCCCACTTCTTTTAGTGCTTTGACTTGTTTTATTCTTCAAACTTCAAGGTGTCTTCATAGATTTTGTCCTTGTGCGGTTTGTTTTGCTATGTTTGAGTCTTGACTTGACTTTGCTTTGTTCAATTGCTTGTTAATTTCTTTTGAACTTTTTTACAAGTCAACAAATAAGAAGCAATGAACCTAAGGAGTGGCCCCAACATCGCGCAAACCAGGGGAAAATCCCCCTTGGCATTACCTACGGGTGCTAGAGTGCCCAAGGTACTAGCCCCAAACGGGGCTTCCCTTGTTTTGCGGAGATGGGGGGTTTTCACCCCTCTTTCTTCATTGTTTCTTCCACCTGATAAAATCAATTGAAGATGGGGCTCAACCCCTCTATTCCATCCACATCACATCCACAAAAATCATCACTCCATCCACCATTCTTAATTCTAGCATTTTACCATTTAAAAGGAATTAAATGGGCAAACCAAACCAACAACAAATACATGCTAGAATTGAAAATTTAAGAACATTAGAACCAAAGAAATGCTAAACCACTTGCCTTATGATGAGAAACATAAAATGGGTGCAAGACCTACCTCAATATGCCCAACCAAAGCTCAAATGGGAGAAATCCTCAAAACCAAGAAAAACCTACCTAAAAAGTGGAAGAGAGGAACCTAATGAGCATACTAAAAACACCCTAAGCTCAACAACTAAAAAGACCTAGCTTTTGCAAGGAAAAGAGTTTAGATAGAGGAGAGGGGTGGACGAGAAGCTTGACAAATGGGTTGGCCAGAATCCGGGGAGCAAGAGGAAGAAGTTGATAGTGGCGAACGGAAGCGGCCAGAGCTCCAAGGGAGGCTGAGATTCGTTGGCAGTGAAGAGAAAAAGAAGAAATGGAGAAATAAGTAAGAAGAATGAAAAGAAAAAGGAAAGGAAGAAGTTGCTAGGTCGATGGTGGTGTTTATAAGGCGGGTTTTGGGCTTATTTACGAAAATGCGATTAATGAAGGGAAATTATAAGTAAATGGGCTGTTTTGGGATTATAGGATTTGGAGATCAAGATGGGTTCAGGTGAATATAGTGAAGAAAGTAAAAGGTCTTAGAATTAGGTTTTTGACCCGACAAGCCCAAAATCTCGCAAAACGAAAAACTGTGAGAAAGGGCATCTAACTTTCTTAAAATTGAAAACCACCCCTCTACTATGCTCAAATGAGCTCGGAACCAATGAAACTTCGTACACAAGATCCTTAGATTAATTCAGACATGCTTAGACTCTAATGGAGCTTAATTTGCTAAAATACAATTTAATTAGGCTAATGCCCTATTTTAAGTTTTGGAACGTTACATAGGATCCAAAATAAATGACTAGATCTGCATATAGGTGGTCTGGTCCCAACCTTATCCCTACCCTACTAGATCTTCTTGCCTTTACCCGGCTACTGTCTCCACTTGTCGTTGACTGTTAGTGGAAGATGAAGTGAACGAAGAATACCATTGGCCTGCCAATCTCTGCTTCGGTTAAAGATGAGAGAAGGAATAAATATTGCCCATCCCAAAGGCCGCACCTAGGATCAAGCCAAGCCGATATGGTATCCATGTTTTACCTTTCCTTAAGTAGAGGTAGGCTACACAATGATGAATCCAATTCCTTTATAAACAAGATATAACATTAATTAGCAATAGAGCAAAATTTCTACTCATCCAACTTATATGCACCTTAGATTATATCTAGAAAAAATAGGTAGTAAAAGAAATCGTTGATATTTTAGGCCCCTAAATCAAGCGCTTGTGGATAATATACTGGGGCTACTCTTTTGTGAAAACCTAATCGACGAGGAGACCTCTCAATCCTCCTGTCCTACTAATTGATTAAATTGAAGTAGGCTGCCAGGGGTGTTCATGGCCTCGAATAGTGGGGTTAAGATCGCCAGGCCCAGTACAACTTAAAAACACTGGCCAGTATCCTGCCCAAGCATAAGATAGACCATTAATGTCAGGCCCAATCCCACCCGTTTTATCTATTGTGCTGGTCTGGAATGGATTGAGTGAACTGGGCGTTTTATCATTTGTACCAGGACAAATTATTACTAAATTAAAACGCCAGCATCGGCTTTCCACTTAATTGAAGCATGGCCAAAACATTAAATGGGCCAATTTGTGCATTCAAGTCCGGCTCATAACTACCCTACTCAGAATGGAAGCAAGAAATCTTACGTCAGCCCTCATTGATGAAAAAGTTGGCGTCTAAGCATTGACCAGTCTCATGATCAAAGGCCAACAATCAACGTAGTGGAAAGATAGTTACATTTGCACTATAGAAAAGACGGACCACTTTTTTATGAAAAAGCTCACCTCAACTGGGGTCAAATGGATGCTTGACAACCAATGGGCAGCGATGGCACCGATTTTTCTAAAATTGGGGAAGCAGGGAGATTGATAGACTTGAATCTTCATAATTGGTGAAGCCAATATAAATCTGATGAAATGATGTGAGCTTTTAGTTTATATGTGTCGGAAGTTTAATGGCTTTATATGATACAAATATCTTGTGATTAAAATTCACCAGAGGATGGCAGTAGGATGGGTTTGAAATTGGGACCAGTGAGTGTGGATTTGGAAACCAGAAAAGGGTGTCAAATAAGGTGGGCGTTTTGGAGGATGTCACTATTAAATTAGTCAATGCCCAAGTCCAAAAGACAAGTTGGAATGCTTGGATACGTTATATTAGTTTAGAATTTAAGGAGTGAGAAGGTTAGACACTCTTTCTTGTCTAAATGCGATGTGGGATGGTGAGTGCTCATTCATTCCTTGTGTTAGGCCTTGAAGAAGATAGAGGAGGCCTGATGGTGAAGAAGGAGACTTTGGTGGTTCTTCTGTTGTGGGCAACGATGGCGGCCTTCCTGATCATGGGCGAAAGTGCAACTACTAGTTCTCGATTGCAGACTGTAGAGCGCATGGCTCATCCCCATGGTGATCTTTCTCAAACATTCTTTTGACAGATTTTAAGAAGAAACCTGCATGTGGAAGATAAAATGAATTCTTAGATTATATTTGTGTATGGCAGTTTTTTTGATATTTAGGAGGCACTTTGTATTTAAAATAATTTAATTTTAATGGAAAATGGAAGCACATGATCTGATTTTCTATGCTTTTAATATTTTTGCTTTTCGCCATCGAGAGTAGTTGAACTTCAAGTACACACCCATCTCACTAACCAATTGAGCTATAGATCTGGTTTAAATTTTTATTGATCCGATTTAAGTTTTCGTTGTTCTAAATATATTGTATACTTGCTTCTAACTCTCCCGTAAGGCTGCCTATAATCGCTTAGCACCATTCAAATTCAAATATTCTTTTTGTAAAAATTGTAAAAAAAGCTTTCCACACGAAAATATGAAAAGAAAACAAAATCAATACCCTCAAAAAAACAAATTAGTTTTTTGTCAACGATATAAGCAGAAAGATATGGATGGTTGAGATGAAGAAGATAAGATGAGAAGGTGTTGGATTGATAGGTCTGAGTAATTGTGAGTATTCTAAATTGCTAAATAAACATTAAATCAAATCAGAGAAAAATAGATTAAACCCTATTTGGTGTGATAATTCAAGCACGTTTAGGATGCTATCCTTCTGTAAATTTCTTCCCTCACAGACATAATATATACAATTGCTGCCTCACTAGGCGGCTTCACCAATTGCACTCAAAACTACCTTGTACCCAAAGATCCCTTACAAACAACACATTTTTTCTTGCAACTTGATTGAGAGATACAAACAAGGAGGAAGGCTTGAGAGATTCAGACACGGGAAATGGAATTCCTTGATTGAAAAAGGTTGCGGAGATGATAGTTGGGAATGGGGCCTTGTTGAGACTGCTACTTGTTGAGACAATTACACATGAGGAACGAATTGAAAGAGAGAAAAAAAATATATCCTAGCCCGTAAAGGTCCATGGGCCACTATCTGGCTTGACACGCACATGTGTGGTCACCACCACTAAACCTTCTAACTAGTAAAGACTGTAGTATTCCATAAAAAGCCTTATAAATGGCACTTGATATGGAACTGTGGTTCTCTTCTTTTCTATTAAAGAAAAGAGAACGAAAACAAGAAAAAGGAGGTGGTTTTCCTTTGGTTTAAATCTCCTAAACCAATAGGAAGGCAATTGCACCATAGGAGAACAAGTTGGGTGTGTTCTCTTATTTAGGTACCATAGGAGAACAAGATATAAATTTCTACCCATGGTTTCGGAGAAATGGAAGCCAGGTCAGGTCTGATTTCATAAGGATCCAGTCTCTCCATTTACCTGAATGCTTATGATAGAAACATAATGATCGCAGTGACTCCATTTGGGTGTGTTTTTGGGTCCCAACCATGGGCAATTGGGTGTGAACCTTAATTTTTGGTCTATTTGACAACAAAGTCTGGTTTAGGCCCCAAATTTATGAATTTTTGATGGGTAATCAGTCGGGCATAAGCCTCTGTAACTTAATTCGGTTTACATCCCTGATGTTTGCAAAGGTCATTCCATCTAGCTAGATCTTTACCTTAGACCTTCCGTTTCTTACATATGTCCAACTGTACTTTTGATGAAGACAGAACAATGTACCTCTTTATTTTTTCAAATAACCACCTCTATTAGTCTAAAAGTCGGATTTTATGGGCTGAGGGAATCTGAGCAATTTTAGTGAAAAACAATGAAGTTAGTTCTCTTATGTTTTGTTTTGTTCTCCGTTACGAAGGGACTAAACTCATGCACCAAAGCACTATGTATAAATGTCATTAACCATCTAAGCAACAGGCAGGTTAAAATGGTGAAGCTTTTTTAAATATAACATAATTCAAATTATACTAAGGTCATTTTTGCCCAATAAAAGTGACTCGATTTTGAGGTTTTTTTGTGTTTTTTTTTATTTTGGTAGAAACATCTAGAAGATGATGTTGAGGTTTTCTTCTTCTTCTTCTTCTTCTTCTTCTTTTTTTTTTTTTTGTGTTATTACTTTAAATTTAGTCCCCATAGGATTTAATCTTAGGAAACTATCATTCTGACTAGGACAAGATATGGTCAATTTGTCAATCAATCAAAAATCTTCCATTGATAATGATCACAATGATAGACATTGCCTATTTAGATTATTGGAGTGGGATATTTGTAAAAATAAGAAAGGCAGGTGATTATCTTTAATGACTAAGAAATTACTCAGTTGGACATATGTTAGATTCCCTACATTTTAACACTTCACTGAACAACGGTTGCAATGAATGCTGTAATTCAACCCCAAGAACTCAAATAGGACTGTAACTATTACTTTTTGGGAGAAACATTAGCTTTATTAGCATCATAGGATATATCGCATAAGTTTCATTGGTTTTCTTTCCCTCTATCATGTTTATGGTGTTAATCTTTCCCTTTATCATGTTTATGGTGTTAATCACATTCCTAATGATCACTATCTTATTCATGGATGTTAAAGGTTGTCGCTGCTGCTGGTTCATTTGGAAGCCGCTAATTCGCTGTGGGAAAGTGTGCTGTGAAGATGGATGCTGCACTTAATGTCTTTGATACCTCCCAGAATGTAGGAAATACATGCTTTCATCCCTTTCTTTAAATAATGCCTGTGGGTGATCTTGTCTTTCCATCTACTTAAGTAGTATGGTTTTGGAGGGAGAGAAGATTTCAGTATGTCCGAAGCAAGGAATCAGGCATTTGTTATTTTATTTTGTAAGAGTAGTAGTGGGATGATTATGTTCTGAATGGGCTATTTGTTAATGTTCTTTTCTAAGTCTGGGTTTTAGGTTTGGGTATGCCTCTACACACAGGATTGCAAGAAATAAATTATAAAGGAAATGAGCTGTATTGTGCTTTCGTTTGGGACAAGTATGTGTTCAGAGTGTGTGAGTTTGCACCCCTTAGCTGCAGCTCATGAGCAATTAAAACTAGCGCATAAATGCTTGAGTTTG
This sequence comes from Sextonia rubra, assembly GCA_037013555.1. Classification (NCBI taxonomy): domain Eukaryota; kingdom Viridiplantae; phylum Streptophyta; class Magnoliopsida; order Laurales; family Lauraceae; genus Sextonia; species Sextonia rubra. The sequence continues at coordinate 78,124,135 of JASUAD010000001.1, forward strand.
TATCCTCATATAGCTAAAAGATACATATGTATATATATATATAACTACTATGCATATGTCCCTCACACTATAGTGAAGGACACTTCTATTTTTTGAAAGTATTTATGTGTTAAAGGACAAACCCATCACACATCGTTACACCTTTTCAACTTTGTTGGTCTAAAAAAAGAATTGTTCCTCACCTTATGGTGAGGGATATATATATAGGGCTTTGATTCTATAAGAACTATTCCCACACACTTACCGTGAGAACTTTTTATGGAGCCCATTGTGGGTCCCATTTGGGGATGAAATTGGGGGGATGAAAAGATCTATGTGGGACCACCCTACATGTCAAGTTTGGCCCCAATCATATGCTCCTAACCCTCTTCAGCCGTGGCCCACAAATTCAGTTCATTCAGATTGGTGCACAGTCAATCCAACGGTCCAGTAAATTCAGATTTGACCAAAATTTGGTGGAGTGACTATCAGGGGGGTCTCTACATATTGCAAAGTTTGGATTGAATGATAAATGGGCTTCACCTAGAGTTCTCACAAAAAAATTGTAAGAACTAGTATATATCAGATACTTAGAAGTAAATTAAAAGTGTAGAAAAAATTAATGATAAAATAGATCAGAGTAGCCATATCCATCAAGAAAGATAAAAAAATTATTCCTTGCGCAATTGTTCCATTATTTTTGTTCAAAATAATTTAAATTAGAAATAAATCAATGGTTCTAATCCAGAAGATCTGTCTATGACAAAAACTAATTTTAATTTAAAACAAACTTATAACCCAAGGTCTCCTTCACCTCATAAAAGAATGAACATCATAAGTATCACCTATCAAACTAAGAATAGACTATCAAACTATCAAAGAAAATACAACTCTAAGTATAATTTATCAAAATAAGCATAAATAATCAAAATCAATCCATTAGAAATAAAAATAAAGACTGTCTTTGGCATGAACACAGATCTATTATTAGAAGGGGATTTTACTCGAAAAAACTCATTAGATGGGTCCTACACCGAAAAAAGAGTCATAATTCTAATAGCACGAGATTGATCCTTGGGATGTGTCCTAGTTAAAATTCTGAAAAGCATGGATAAGCAACGACGATGTCTCACAGAGACGTTAACATCGCTAACTTTATATGTTACTAAAGAAGGACGTTGACATCCCTTAAAAATAATGTTTTTAGTACAACTTAAATGCCATGATTTTTTTTCTTTATAAATACAACACTTTAGTGATGGGAGGACTTATTAGCAGTTGTTGAAGGCACAATAGAAACACGATGCTAATGGTATGAATACTTCTTTCTTCTCCATTAACATTCCATATTCATGCATTTTTTAACACGATATTCTTCTCTACTTTCTATTTTGGCCATTGCCATTTCCTTTTAAGCCTCAAAATAGGTTGAATGAGATATAGAAGTATAGAAATAGGTGTTTTGTATAGCCTTTCCATTTGGTGGGAGAATGGGTGCTTAAATCATCTAATAAGTTTTATCTTTGGATATAGATCATTAAGCAAAATGTCAAGAAACAAAATAAAAAATAAAAAAAGAGGTGCAGCTAATGTTTGTGTTTACAAAAATGAAACACATGCTTAAAGCTGCACCCATTTTGTTGACATATTGTGTATAAATCCATATCCTATGATCAGATTTATTACATGATGGCAGCTTCATTCTCTCATCAAATTGGAAAGTTAAAAGAATCACTTTTTCTTGTATCTTCATTTTTCATCCAACCTATACTCAAGTTTGATAGAAAAATGGTAGTGTTTAGCTGGGAGTGAGAGTTATGTCATTCCTTGCTCTTTTTTTAAATTATTTTCAAGTAGCGACGTTAACGTTGCTAGTTGATGTTAATGTCTCTACCCAATGGAAACGTCGCTCGTTATTTTATATTTATATATATATATATATATGACAAATGTGGAAGGAATCATTTTAGATTTTTTATTGTTCTCATCTGCTTACCTTTTGCACTAAAATCTCATCTTGGGACTTGAATACCTTTGTCTAATGTCCTTTAATCAAATTAAATTTTGGTAGTTGGCTTCATTTATCACGTTAATGCTGCATTATGGCTTATAAAATATGGATATCTGTTTGATCTACTATGTGATTGTTGTGTATTAAACCCCAAACAAAGTAGTTACTATAGTATTTTGAGATGTGTTAAAAATCTTGATTCATAGCATGATTGGTTGTTTTGTTAAGCTTTGTAATTGTATTAATAGAGGTTTATCATAATCTAAGTTTCATATTATTGGCTTCAAATCTAAAGTGCCCTACCATGTCATGCACACTATTATCATGGAATATAAAAGAAAGTTTTGATTCTTTTAAGCTCTTAATTAATTTAAGTTTTTCAAATCTAACTTGTATATTAGTGCATGGCATGCATAGTTATTAAGGTTTGAATGTATACTGATATTCTTCATTATAAATAGTATGTCAAGTGGTAAGTTAATATTCATATTGTATTATGATGGTGCATTCAAATTTGATTTTATTTGTCCTATTTATAAAGGTGGTACGTAGAGAATGAGGTGTGTTGAAAGCAATATAACATATGCCTAAAAGAGCAACAGCTAGATCTCACTAAGTCCTAGAGGGGGAGGGGGGGGGGGTGAATAGGACTATTAAAATTTCTTTCTAGAAAAAAGGGTTTTATGTGCAATAATTAAAATTAAGAGTCCACAAGCAAGATCAAGAGAGATGCTCAAAGTTGTGTGTGCTGACAGTGTATAGAAATGCTATTCAAATAAGGAAGATATAGCTTAAAGAGATGATCAACACAAGTAGAAAGAATATAAGGCATCCACCACACACAACAAGCAATAACCACTGTAATTTATAGTGGTTTGGTCCTAGACCTACATCTACTCTCAAGAGCAGTCTCTCTTGGTTCCACTAAGTATAAGGTACTTACATGACAAACATCTCTTGCAACAATTTTTGATTCGATGGTTTGTCTTCCACCAACTGGATTTTTTGATCAGGTGGTTGATCCTTGATCTAGTCCACCAACTACAACAATTTTTGATGCGGTGGTTTGTCTTCCATCAACTACAGCAGAGAAGATTGAAATATAGAAGAACACCCAAACAAGGAATTGTATACCTTAGTTTTGAGTGGTGCTCTTGATGCTTGAAAGATTACCTCCAAGCTTTGACCTCTTGTTCTTGCTCCTTGGTGATAAAGATCTTCATATGAGTGTTCAGCCAAGGGAAGAGGTTTTAAGAGGGTTTGGAAGGCTAAGATTTTCTCACATTGAATGAAGCCTTTCCTAAATGCACAACTACTCTTCTTGGAACAATAATGGCACTTTAAGAGTTGTAGAGTAGGTGGTTGTGGGAGCTTTTAGTATGGTTTTACTAGAGGTACAAAGGCTCAGCTATCCTGAGATTTTACTCAGTTTTCTAGATATCTTGGGAAGCAAGGAGAGGCCCTCTTTAAATACAGATAAACTCCAACGGTTAGATCTACGGCTAAGAACAAAAAGACCTATGGCTTAGTCGTATGCTCTGACAACATCCAATGGCTAGTTTGACCAGATTCAACATTTATTCCTTCTTACGGTTAAGCTTACGGTTTAGCCATAAATCCTTATACGGCTTAGCTGTGAGCATATTACAGCCTAGTCGTAGGTCAGCCATAAGCTGAAATCTCCCAAAACTGCTCTCTGGAAAGTAGTCAGTAAACTTTACGGCGTAGCCGTGAATCATACTACGGCTTAGCCGTAAAGGCCTTACGGCTTGGTCGTAAGATCAACTGTAGGCATTTTATGGCCAAGAGCACTCTCTGGACTGTGGCCCGTAGATTTTCCGGCTTAGCTGTGAATCATACTACGGCTTAGCCGTATCCCTTTTTCGGTGCAGCCGTAGGGTTAGCCGTAGAACAAATGACTCAAGATATTCTCTCTGGAGAGTAAGCCGTAGGATCTACAGCTTAGCCGTGGTCCAAGCCGTAGTTCAAAGTCAGGGTGTTTAGAAACCCTTTTTCCCATTCTATTTCTACGAACAATAAGGGTCAATGTTACCTTATCCCTTGGCACTCATAGAGGATCTTCTTGATTGATCTTGATCTTCCTTGAGCTTGCTTAATCTTCATTGATAGACCTCGAGCTTCCTTGATCTAACTTGATCTTGAACTTTAGAGATGTAACTAGGTCTTTCTAGAGCTGAACTACACTTTGGTCACGAAATTGACAACATATTCTTACAATGACACTAACAATACCGAGTTAAAGAAAATGGTAACAAATCATCAAATTGGAATATAAATATAAAGAAGATATGGATTGATTATCTACATCACAATGGTCGTATGTTTTCATTGATTCACGTTGAAAGTAATGATGATATTCAATGCATGTTGGATTTATGTGGGGATAATACGAATGAAATTTTTTTGTACATTGCTAGAAGAAATTCAAATGATGGAAATATAAAAGGAGTACAATCAACGTAAGTTTGAAATTCATAATCAAATTCATTCATTATATTATTTGAATTTATTTGATTCAGTACTAATATAGTCTTATTATCTATTATAGGGTACAAACAAATACGCCAAATCTCTCTAAGGGAAAATGTCCTATTACAAGTCATTGTGTTTATGAAGATAAAGGAACAATTCCCTTTCTCAACATCACTATAGAGCTACCTCTATTCGAAACTCCCAACCGAACAAGTTGTCGCATTCATGAAGATAAAGAACCAATTCCCATCCCCAACATCACTAAAGATGTGCATCAATTTGAAACTCTCAATCTTGATAATGATAATGACATTCACTTTCTACTGAAAGAAGTAGGTTTTTTTCTAACAAAGATGAAGACTTTGATATGCATGATGGAGGAGACTAGGAAAGTGACAAAAATTGATGATGACATCCCTAATGACTACATTCAAAATACGAAGAAAAGTTTCCATCACAACTCAAGCTGTCAGATTCCTAAGCATCTTCCATATCAGTCTGGTGAGTAGTCAAATTCTCCTGAACAGTTAGTCAACAAGTTAAGTGTTAACTTGAAGGACAATATGAGGAAGAGTTGCAGTCAAAGTGCAAGCAGCCAAATTCCTCACTAGTTATGTGAGAACTCAAATGCTATCGAAAAGTCTACTTACAAGTCAATTGTACAGTTTGAGGATAATATGAGCCTATTAAATTTGACATGGACATTGGCCATGATTATGCTAGAGAAATGTCGATTGGTCGTGAGTTCTCTGATTATGAATATTTTAGAAATTCTTTAGAAAAATTTATAATATACAATAACTTTATACTTCATCTAAAGAAAAATAAAAAGAAAAGTTGAGAAATGCTCATGGCGCATTCATGCATCTGTTGTTAAAATTGGCCCCCGATTCAAAGTTTGAACTTACAATCCAATGTGTCATTGTTCAAAGCAAATGCTGGGTACGTGGCATCAACAAGCGTCAGTAGAGCTCATTACGGAGTATATCTTAGAAAAGGTTTTGTTAAATAATAATTTAACGTTGAAAGAAATCATGAATGACTATCAAATGGAGTTTGGAGTCACAGTCACTAATCGAAAGGCACATATGACAAAAGAAAAGGACTTAATATAGTTTGTGGTTCATATGAAGATTTATTTTAAATGCTTCCATTGTACTGCCTTGAACTAAAAAAGATGAATCTATAAAGTGTTACTAATATTATAATTGATGATGAATATAGATTTCAAAGATTTTTTTTTCCACTAAGTTCGTGTATCTAATCTTTCATGTCATCTCTAAGGTTAGTGCTTGCGGTTGACGGATGTCATCTTCATGGTAAGTATCCAGGAATCTTAATTGTTGGTGTCACACTCAATGGAAATAACGAGCTATTTCCTCTTGCATTTTCTTTTTTTGAAGTAGAGCGGCATGATAGTTAGGAGTGATTTCTTGCTAACTTGTCCGTGTCCTTTGGTTTGCCGAGGAATTTAACTATTGTATCTAACAGATAGAAGGGTCTTGTCTCTACGATTGAAAATGTGCTTCCATTTGCTGTCATTGTTATTATTGTCAACATCTTGTATAAAGTATTAAATCAAAGTTCAATGATTCAGCAATAGTTATGAAATTTTGGTGTGTAGCAAAAACATATAGAGAATGTTAATATGAAGCATACATGTAGGGTATAAGGTGTATTAATCCTAAAGCATACAATTACATCAATGGATTTGATAAGAAATATTGAGCCAATGCATTTGTTGAAGGAAGGCATTATGATATGTTTACAAGCAACATCGTTGAGTGTACAAACACCATATTAAAAAAAACACAAGAACACTTCCTATTGTTAAGGAAGTTGAGCAGATAAGATGCAAGTTTATGGATTTTTTCTAGAAGAGAAATGCTCTCTTGGAAAATATTCATATTGAATTAACACCATACACGCATAAGATATTTGATAAAGAATTAGAAAACGCTCGTTGCGTATGGGATCAAGTTGCCAAGCTAACAAAATATCAAATTCAATTTGGAGACTATATAGATGTTGTTCACATTGATCGGCGTACTCGTACATGTCGTAAATAGCAAGTTCTTGAAATTCCATGTTTGCATGCAATGACTGCACTTAGAAAGAGATTAATTGATCTATATGAATACTATGAAAGTTGGTGTAAAAACTACTTATATTGATACTTATAATGAAGTCATTCATGCAACACGCAATAGCAACAGTGGTATATACAAGCAATGAAAGGATTTTGCCACCAATAACTTTCAGAAAACTAGGGAGGCCAAAGAAAAATAGAGTTCGATCTAAGGATCGATATCAAGTACATTAGGTAGTTATGTGGGAAAAAAAGATATAACAAGCAAAGATGTTAGGATCCTCCTTTTGTAGAAGTCCTTATTAACCCAAATGTTCAAGCTTCAAAAAATCCAATTGTTCAATCTTTCCAATGTATATAAAAAGTACAAGTTGTTGTGTATGGTTGTACATATGTTTTGTAAAGAAATCATTCTTTGTGGGAATATCTATATAAAGCGCTCAATTATATGATTAGTTACTATTTTGTTATTTTCATTTTCATTTAAACAATCATTAGTGTCTGTGGCTTTACATCAGTTCAATCTTCTTGCATAGTGTGTAGAATGTATCATAACAAGCAAAGTTATCATAACTGTTATTAAAACCTTTAATTTGATAAATGACGACAACGGCATTTGTCTGTAACCTTTTCTCAAAATAATTGTCATAGTTATGTTCCAGACAGAAACACGTACGCTTAAGCTAGTTCTATGTGCGCTCGACCCTGGAAAAAATAACTTACAGTTGCTATAGTTGCATAATCAACGTTAATGTCTTTTTTCTATATAGCTAAATTTAAAAGACACTGACGTCACTTAAATTTAATGTTATAAATAAGAGACGTTAAAGTGCTTAAATTAAATCCTATAGACAAGTGTCGTCAACATCGTTTATTAAGTTTGAAAAGCAACGCCGCATTACTATAACACTAAAAATTGAATCAGTGATTATCATCATCTTTCCCTTCTTGCACATTATTACCTATTGAAATAGCACATTCTTGTAACAAACTGAAATCACAATGAAATACATTCACTTTATAACTCCACAATCCTTACCAACAATCAACATTCATCAATAAAATACGAATTTGAATCACTTTATACAATCTTAAACACAATCCATACCAACAATCCACACTCTTAAACTAATATAGTCCTAACGTCATCACAACACCATACCAGCATTCCATATTCCATACAGTAAATAACATTATTGCACATCAAATGTTATAACAATTCAATTACATTACCATTATAGTAACAATGACAGCTTTCACTTTGCTAGTGGTTCAATATATAGCTTATAATAATTTTTTATGCAACTTCTTGCATATATATCTACAATAATTTTGCACCGATAATATTGTCATATCCTTAGAATTAATGAATGAGATCAAATTACAATGTTGGAACAAAATTTTCAATTTCCAATATTCAAGTCAAAAATTACCTTTAGGAGTTGGATCTGTCGTAATTCCTTCGGCAATACTGGGGATTTCTCCCTCTTCCATTGAGACTTCAGTAATTAACTCCTCAAAAATTTTAGGAGGAATCTTTTACTATTTGGTCTGAGGGGTAACATCTCTTTCAGAAGTAGCAACAGCATCAATCTGAACTCCACTGCTGCTCATTTGCTTCAAAACTAGCTCCATGGGTACATCGCATCTGGTTGCTTTGTCAACAGCAGTAGCAGCACCCACATCGTCACCAGATTTCTCCACAGCAATGGACTTTGTCGACATATCCGTTGTAGCTCTTCTCCCAGACTTAGGCGTCATTGCCTGGTCAAACATGTCTTTTTCAAAATTGAACTTGATTTTAATATTAATATCAGTTCGTTCTTCAGTGATGGGAGTTTCGAAGCCGCTATCTCTTTCATTGCCTTCATCTAAGGCATACTCAACAATCTCTGCCACCTTTTGTGCGACTCCTCCCACTGTCAAAGTTTGAGCTGATAAAGTTGCAAGACAAAATGTTGACATCAAAACAAAAGCTAAAGAAAATCAAATGATAAGTGTCATACAAAGAAATAAAGAAGTGTTATCAACTTTTATCCTTTGGGAACAACGAGTTCCAAGGCTTTCAGCCTTTCTCTTCTTTAAAGGAGATTCTTTGCTGCTAGGGGATTTGGTTGCATGTTTTGAGCGTATTGCTTCAAGCTTCTTATGAAGAACCGTACCCGTTGGAGCTTTTGTTGACATTGTAATTGGTAGCCTTTATCCGGTGGTTGCTTCGGTTGACTGAGCTATTTCTGTTGGACTTAGAACTATATATGCCTCTATTGGTGGCAAATAATGGCCTGCTCTTCTTCAAATTTCCTTATTTGCTCGCCAACCAAAACTTTAGTTCTAGTAGAGTAGAGTGAGAAGTAGATCTAAAGTCTAGCGCAGCTCTACTAGCTTGCCTGACCTCAGCAAGACTTTTCCTCTCTTGTAGGTTCTCATTTGCAGCCTTGCATCATCCTTGCTGCAATCACATTGGGAGGAGGCAAGTATTCCTCATCTTTTTCACCTCTCAAAGAGCGGTGAGCTTTATAAACATCAAACGGGTCACTAAGCCAATTCACCATTTATTTCCATCATATAACCAATTTTCAAAGTTGGCCAGGAAAAAAATGATCTTTTTCCACCTTCTCTCTTTTTTTTTTTGGAAACCATTGAAGCATGCCATTTGACGTAGGGATTGCTTGCATATGTTTCTACAATGGCAGTATTACATTTTGCATACCATTATGCAAAACCACTTGTGTATGTAGGATTTGGGAGACGAGAGTAACCAAAACGAGCCCTAATGCTAAGCGCTTGATATAATTCTCAAGTATTTCGAGCATCTTGCAAGGAACAAAGAGTGCCTTGAATCCCGCTAGGTGCTCCCACAATGGCTTGATGGAAGTCAAATTGCCTACAGAATCTGGCAGGTATATAAGGTTGAATGTTAAAGTACGAATTCTTCTTATATGCTAAGTCCGTAGGTCTCAAGCTTAAGAACCAACTCTTCTCTTCATCAGATAAGCCAACATCCCGACCACCTTCCCCAACTTTGTCAATTGGTGGTTCTACAGCATTTCTTATGCGAGTTGGAACTTCAATATTGGGCACAATGTCAAGAGAAGCGACATAATTATGGAAATTACACAAGTGTTGGCATAATTCGGTCATGGAATGGCTATTGATCAGACAACTGCAGCCTACCACACCCTCCATGTAGATGCTCCCTAGTGAATGAAGCCCATTGTAGTGGTATGTGAACCATTTATACAACAAGTGTTTGGTATCATACTAGCTGATGGCTTTCCCCTCTATGACAGTGAAACCATAAAACTTCAATTCGATTAACATATATGCTACAAAGGCAGGGCCTAGGGCAAGAGTGTGTCCAAATGCCATTTTAAGCATCGGATAAATGTAATTGGGCCTAAAGTCTCCCCGGAACTTGAAAAAAAAAATATCTGATAACCATGCCACCATAAATGTAGCAAGCCAGCACTTCCTCTTCAAATTTGGATACTTGGCAAAAATACATGGCATGAAATCCGGATCCTCATGATAAATGATATTTGGCTCCTTCTTGGGTCCTTGTTGGGGATAATCTCTTTCCACTTAAAATATCCACTCTCATTCACAAAGAAAGGGATGGTGATGGTCTTCACCCAACTCACCCATTTGACAACTTTGCCTCAACTATGGTTGGTTGTTTGGATTGAATCTTCAAGAACAATAATATGCAGCTCGAAATTCATCGTCCATGGTGGCCAACTCTTCATTGGGTGGAATAGTTTCATCATAGACTTCACCGTATGGTTCTAAACCAAATATTTTTCTTCATTTCCCATAAAAAAACCTCAGCTCCATGTTTGGAGTAATGAAGGCACCAGTTCTAGGCAAAACAATTCTAGAATAGCCCTGCATATGTAGTGGCATTTATAACGTTGAAAATGCTGATCACTCTTAAATCCTCTTCATAATGGTGCTTGATTAGACTTACCCAATCTTGCCAGTCTCCGATGTAGTTAAACCATCCACAAGACTGGTGCCTTTTGCCAATCCAGGCATTCTCGTGTTCAATGTGGATACCAAGCCTGACTGTCCTCAATTGCGAAATCACGGTACCCACTGTAAGGTTTTGAGTACACAGTTCTATTGCTTTTATCTCCGACTTTAGGATCTCCTTGAAGTAATATGGAGGTTGGCGTATGAATTTACCAGTTTTGAAATGGATATGATGCTTTTCCCAGGGAAATGGATCATTTCTTGCTGGGATAGATAAAGCCATTAACATTATTCTTGGGTACCACTTGACATACCTAATGGTATTCAACTCATGAGAAACTCCCACTTTGTCCACATCGCGATACTATACACTTTTAGCAGGTTGTTTCATGGTTTCCTTCGTGGTATCCCTGAATATATAGTGTGGCTTGTCAAAGCTCACTTTGTCATAATTCTCCCAATTGATGTTATTCACCAGACACCAATATGTGTACCAGTTCCTCCTTATCAGGGCTTTGGTTCTTTGATTGTGCAAAGTAGCGGCAAATATTTGATTTGAATCTTTCGGATTAAGATCACTTGCAGTCTTGCCCTTTGCACTGTTGTTTGATGCCTGGTGGTTGAAGTCACAAATGCTTTGCATTTTCTATTTGCAAAACAAAAAATGAGAAGAAAATATCAATAACAGCAAAAATGACTGAGGCATGGAATTCTATAGAAATTTCGGCAGCATTTCCCCTTAGTAAAAGGCCAAAAGTAGAAAATAATACTCAGTTTTGATACCAAGAATTGGCATCAAGGCACATTTAAGTCTTAAAACTGAGGCTCCCAATCCAAATAGGTTGTCACAACCCGGGTGCAAGAAACCGGGGATTAGGATCTACCCAATCAAGGACACATGTCCTCCCGTGTACCTACACCCAAATCTGATCTATATGCACATACATAAGGGAATATTCACACGTACAATCACATTGTACGCGGAAGCTGTAAGTATCATTACATTATACTACAACAAAAGAACCGGAGAAGAAGACAATAATATAAGTAAAATGATATATACAGTACATACATTAAAGTCACAAGTACAAAACAGAACAAAAGGAGTGACAAAACAAAAGGTGAGACAATGATATGCAATGGAGGCAAGACACACAAAAATACTGACGAGCTGCTCTCCGGAGGGGATTACTCGTTCCCACTTCTCTAGCCCAGAAGGGACCCCTACGATCTCCTCCTAAGTCTGACCAACCTTCGAAGGATCAGAGATGGAATCTGAGCCTGAAACACCAAGAACAACAAGTGAGTAAAACGACTCAATAAATATAAGCAATCTATAGGTAACACGCATTGTATCTAACAAGAATTCATTACAGGTGGATTCAATAGAAGTCATGTTAGTATAATAGGCAATCATGCAAAGGAATAAAACATGCAAGTGCGAATCAATAACAGAATACTGTATTAGGTGGCTATTACATTTTGCCCATTCTCCTTATGGGGAGCAATCGGTAGTGAGAACACCATTGGCCAAATGGGTCTCGGTTTCTTGGCGTCTAGAATCCCCAAGACGGTAGCACACTGCAGAAGTAACAATCAATAATACGCCAAATGTCAACCCCGTCGGGTATCATAAAGTGGAGGCTGAGTAGATCCATACATTTTACCAATCAATCAATTATCAATCAGTGGAAATGATTCCTCTCGTAAGCATAAGAAATAATGCATGTTACAATAGCAATCTTTAGCAATTCAATCAATCTCAATAGCAATATCAATTCACGATACAATAACCATCAGGAGAATACCATGCACAACAATAGATGACAATAGAGGGCAACCACTGAGTTCCAATATGCTATACAGATCAATTTAACTAAGTCAAGGTAATTTTACTAGCCAACCCTAAGTGAGTTATCCACTGTCACTAACCGTGCATGATGATGTAGTTTTAAGTATCTGATACACGGTTGTTCTTCCTTTGGTGTCTCATTGTACAGAGAGAGTGCATCGAAGTCCCCTTAAACAACAGCCATGGGGAGGTGCTTAATGAATGGATAACGATCATGAATGAACCACAGTCCTCAAGACCACTCATGATAATCATATCTTCGATCATTAGTGTAGTCCATCTATAAATCTCCAAGTGGTCTATGGTTGGTCCGAGAACCATTTGGATTAAGTGTTTACATTCCTGCAAGTTGTTTACCTGATCGATCGGGTAAGGGTCCGACCGGTCGGATACCATCTAGAAACGAAACTCGACCGGTCGGGGCTTCAGGACCGACCGGCAGGCCCTGAAGCAAGTGGAGACGAATAGACATCGTTTGAAACGATGTTTTCTATTATCAAATGAAAACAGAAACAAAAAAGGCTGTCATACCATGCATACACTAAGCATAAGTGAAGTAAATTATAACCATCACGATGTACCAACATGTATTCATCAGATAGTTGCTTATACTTGCCTTAAACGATGATTGCAAAGCTTTCACGTATTTCTAGACTTGAGTCACGCATAACTGGCACAAAAGCTCGAGGCTTGAACTGAGAAGAAAAGGAACGAACGAAGAAGAAGAATGGAAGAGGAGGAAGATGATGAAAAGAGAAAACAGAAGAGATAAGGATGAATGGGGGTTCAGTTATATATATATATGTATAGTTTAGCCATTTGCAACCAGGTCCAAAAGTTATACAAATTACAATTTGAATCAAATGGACACTTAAACACATCAAACGACTCCGGATGCTCTTGGGGCAGTTACAACAATTGACAAGCACGAGGAAAGACATGTGATGACGTCAAAACGACGAACTCAGACAAATAAAAAAATTACGAAAAAGGGCCTAAAGCTACTTAATCCAAGTTAAACTCAATCCAACTACCTAACCAAGACCTCAAACATAACCCAAAGAAGGTCAAACATAATGGCCTAAGAGTAGCCTGCTCATTTGGGGTAGGGGTGTTACATCCTCCCCCATTAAGACTCATTAAGTCCTTTGAATGATAACTAACATACCTACGTGAAGAGTTCAGGGTACTGGCGAGCTATCTGTTCTTCAAGTTACCACGTGGCTTCTTCTGGACCGTGATGTTCCCAAAGGACCTTAACCCAACGAATTGTTCTTATTCGCAAGAGCCGCTCTCTTGTATCCACAATACGAAGCGGACGTTGACGTATGACGCATTCGGCTGAATCTGCACATCGTCGTATCGAATGACGTGGGTAGGGTCTCGAATGTACTTATGTAACATCGACTCATGACATACATCGTAAACTCTTGAGAACTCCACAGGAAGCACTAATCTGTATGCCACATCACCAATCCGGCTTTTGATTTCAAATGGGCCAACGAACCTGGGAGCTAGCTTGCCTTTCTATCCAAACCGAATGGTGCCTTTCATGGGAGAAACTTTCAGGATCACCCAGTCTCCAACCTAAAATTCCAAGGGCTTCCTCCGTGTATATCTGCATAACTTTTCTATCTAGACCGGGCAACCTTCATATTCTCGATTACTTTTTGTACTTTCTCTGCGGTTCTGCAATAATAGTTGGGCCATGAAAACTTCTCATCCCCACTTCTTCCCAACATAATGGACTTCTACATTTTCTGTCCATATAAGGCTTCATACGGAGCCATCCCAATAATCTCGTGGAAACTGTTATTATATGTAACTCGCATAAGGAAAGATGCTGATCCCACTCCTTCTCAAAATTAAGAACACTGGCCCGTAACAGATCTTCTAAAGTCTGCATGGTGCGTTCTGATTCACTGTCTGTTTATGGGTGATATGCAATACTGAAACTTAACTTCGTACCCATTGCCTCTTGGAAAGCCTTCCAAAAAGAAGAGACAAAACGGCTATCACGGTCGGATACAATAAAGACTGGCGCACCGTGTAACTTGACAATCTCATCGACAAACTTCTTTGCCATCTCTGATACTGTCATTCCTTTCTTGAATGGAAAAAAATGAGCTGACTTTGTCAATCAATCTACAATCACCCAAATAGTCTTATTCTTCTTGCTCGTTGGAGGGAACCCTGAAACAAAGTCCATCGTAATGTGTTCCCACTTCCATTGTGGTATATGAAATGGGTGTAGTGATCTTGGGGGTCTTTGATAATCAGTTTTCACTTTTTGACATGTGAGGCATCTTGCGATGAATCCTGCAATTTCTCTTTTTATATTATTCCACAAAAAATGATCCTTTAAGCTCCTGTACATCTTCGTACTCCCGGGATGCATCGCATAACGGGCATAATGGGCTTCCTTCATCAAACTTTCTTTTAGATCCCCAACTGCTGGTATGCACAAGCGAGATCGAAAGTAAAGAACACCATCATCCAATCAAAAATCTAGTCGAGTTCCAATCTGATCCTTGATTCGTACCAGTTGTTGGTCTTCAAATTATCTGTCTTTAATCTGCTGGATGACCTTTGGTTGAAATGTAACCGTATTGGCCAGCATTATTACATCACCCAACATAGTCACCTCTAACGGTCTGTCCTTGGCATCTCTACAAAGAAACAGCCCTGAGCTTCCGACAGCACTGAGATGTTCTGCTTTCCTACTGAGCGCATCTGCTACTACGTTCCCCTTTCCCGGATGATACTTAATCGGGAAATCAAAATCCTTAATAAATTCCAACCACTTGCGCTGTCTCATATTCAAATCAGGTTACTGGAACAAATATTGCAAACTATGATGATCAGAATGTATCTCAAACTTTTCTCCATACAGATAGTGCCTCTTTAGCTTCAAAGTAAAGATAACTGCTGCCAGTTCCAAATCATGGGTCGCATAGTTCTTCTTATATTCTTTTAGTTGCCGAGATCCATAAGCAATGACCTTCCCATGCTTCATCAAAACACACCCCAATCCCACTCTTAACGCATCGGAATAAATAACAAATCCTTCATCTCCATCTAGAAGAGCAAGAATGGGAGCAGTAGTCAACTTCTCCTTCAAAATCTAGAAATTGGCTTCACAATCACATGTCTAGGTAAATGGCACATTCTTTCCAGTCAACTTTGCCAAAGGGGCAGATATCCTTGCGAAATCCTGAACAAATCACCTGTGATATCCCGCAAGTCCTAAAAACTTCGCAGTTCAGTCACTAATGTCGGCCTTGGCCAATTCATAATTGCGTCAACTTTTGAAGGATCTACTGCTAACACTTCGCTTTAGATGATATGACCAAGGAATGCCACCTGCGCAAGCCAAAAGTTGCATTTCGACAATTTGGCGTACAAACGATGTTCCTTCAATAACTGCAGGGCTTTCCTCAAATGGTCTGAATGCTCCTTTACGGTCTTTGAAAGATTAAGATATCATCAATGAAAACGACCACAAAATGATCCAAGAAAGGAGCAAAGACGCGATTCATCAAAGCCATAAAAGCAGCAGGTGCATTAATCAACCCAAAAGGCATCACTGGGAATTCAAAATGACCATACTGTATTCTAATGGCAGTTTTTGGCACATCCTCTTCCTTGACTCATAGCTGGTGGTAGCCTAATCTTAGATTGTTCTAAATATGCTGCACCTTGGAATTGATCAAACAAATCATTAATACGCGACAAAGGATACTTGTTCTTGATCGTGACCTTGTTCAGCTACTTATAGTCAATACACATATGAAGTGTGCCATCTTTTTTCTTCACAAACAGCACTGGTGTACCCCAAGGTGACACACTCAGAGGTATAAATCCCTTATCCAGAAGTTCTTATAGCTGCTTCTTCAATTCCAACAATTAAACAGGAGTCATAAGATAGGGAGATTTACTAATAGGTGTTGTTCCTGGCACGAGTTTAATAGAAAATTCCACTTCGCGAATGGAAGGTAACTCTGGTACTTCTTCTGGAAACACATGCGGAACTCTCGTACCACTGCAATCTTGTCAAGCGTCTTTGGCTCCTTCTTCTTCGTTACAAAGGCAATGAAGCATTCACACCCTTTTGCATATCATTCGCTCAGCCTTGAATGCAGAGATCACACGCTTAGGGCAATCCTTCTGACGTCCCACAAAGCGAAACCCATTCCCTAAGTCGAAGTAAATCATCCTATTGTAATAATTGAAATAGGCACGAAACCTTGCCAACCAATTCATTCCAAGGATAACTTCGAAATCTAACATTGACAACAAAATCAAATTAACTGGGAGTTGATGACCTTCTATCTTTACCTCACACTGGGGGTAGAAGACACTACACTCCACTCTCTTGCCTACAGAAGTGGACATAACCAACACATACGGTAGCGGCTGAGGTGGCTTCCGTAACTGCGTAGCAAAGTGAGGTGCTACGTATGAACGCATAGACCCCGAATTAAATAAAGTTTGGGCTTCCCCATTCTCGATCAAAAGAGTACCTTCCACTACTACTGCGCCTTCCGCACTCTCATGTGTTGTAGCATATGCTCGGGCAGTCTGGCGCTGAGGTTTCTTGCTTGGATGTGATTGGTGAGGGTTACATTGTGTTACAGAAGCTGAAGATCGAGTCTGCTAGGGAATCTTCGCCTTAGGACATTGAGCCACCTTGTGTTCCATAGATCCACATCCTAAACAAGCTCCTGTCCTTTTCCAGCATTGCTCTGTCTTATGTGACTGGCCTCCACAATAGCCACATGTTCTAGTTATCTGACTGGAAGTCTCTTGTTTGCCCTTTATCTTCTTTAATGGTTCTCCCTTCACACCAAAAGAGGCATTTCTCTTAGGGTCTGTAGCTCTTCTTTCCCTGGCATTGGCCTCTGCAGTATAAACTCAGTCTACGGCATCATCGAATGTAACTGGCTACTAAAATGCCATCACGTGATCTTTGTAGAGGGGGTTTAGACCACCGATGAGTCGATTCACCTTTTTTTCTTCTATATTAATCATGTCCTCGGCATATTGAGATAACTGTGTGAAGGTATGTACATAGTCTGCTACCAACATCTGATGCTATTGTAAGGCCAAGAACTCCACTTCCTTAGCTCTCTACACATGGGCTGGGATGAACTTCCCTTTAAACTGCTTCTTAAAAGTCTCCCACACTGTTGGGTCGGGATATCCTTATAGCGATCCTTCACACTCTTCCACCACATGTTGGCCACCCCTCGGAACATAGTGGCAGTAATCAGGACCTTCTGTTTATTAGTGCAAACCACTTTATCAAACAAGTCTTCAATGTGCTCTAGCCATTCATTAGCCTGTAATGCATCCTCTTTACCAAAGAATTCTGTAGCTCTTCATTTCCTGAACTTTTTATATAATGCGTTGGGATCCGTTTCCTTTGGTTGGAAAACTACTTGTTGTTCCACATGAGGCTGCTGAGATGCTTGGCTTTGTCATTCTGTAATGGAAGATACCTGTGCTTGTAAAGATTTTAGGGCTTGCATTTGTGCCTGCATCGCATGGGATTGCACTTGGATCGCTTGCAGGCATTGACATCAGACGATCTTCATTAGCCGATGGAGAGGGAATTGGTTCATTGGTTCCTCCTGAGGGGACCATATTAACCTCATGGTTATTTTTCGTACCCGATCCAGATGCCCTGACTTGCAAAAGTAAAACATCAAGACAAATACACACAACAATCCCCAAAATAGTTCCCGGATGAAAACGAGTCGAATATTAGCTATTCACCGAAGTCCAACATGTCCTCACCACGTTCCCACATGCCTACATGCTCTAAAACATGCTCTGATACCATACAATACGTATGTCACAACCCTGGCACAAGAAACCGGGGATTAGGATCTACCCAATCAAGGACACACGTACTCGCGTGTACCTGCACCCAAATATAATCTAGATGCACATACACAAGGGAACATTCACACGTGCAATCACATTATACACGAAAGCTGTAAGTATCATTACATTATACTACAAAAAAAGAACCAGAGAAGAAGATAATAATATAAGCAAAATGATATATACAGTATATACATTAGAGTCACAAGTACAAAACAGAATAAAAGGAGTGACAAAACAAAAGGTGAGACAATGATACGCAATGGAGGCAAGACGCACAAAAATACTAACGAGCCGCTCTCCGGAGGGGATTACTCGTTCCCACTTATCTAGCCCAGGAGGGGTCCCTATGATCTCCTCGTAAGTCTGACCAACCTTCGAAGGATCGGAGATGGAATCTGAGCCTGAAACACCAAGAACAACAAGTGAGGACAATGATTCAACAAATATAAGCAATCTATAGGTAACACGCATTGTATCTAATAAGAATTCATTACATGTGGATTCAATAGAAGTCATGTTAGTACACTAGGCAATCATGCAAAGGAATAAAATGTGCAAGTACGAATCAATAACAGAATACTATATTAGGTGGCTACTACATTTCGCCCATTCTCCTTATAAGGAGCAATCGGTAGCGAGAACACCATTGGCCAATTGAGTCTCGGTTTCCTGGGGTCCGGAATCCCCAAGACGGTAGCACACTGCAGCGGTAACAATTAATAATACACCGAATGTCAACCCCGTCGTGTATCGTAAGGCGGAGGCTAAGTAAAACCATACATTTTACCAATCGATTAATTATCAATCAATGGACATGATTCCTCTTGCAAGCATAAGAAACAATGCATGTTACAATAGCAATCTTTAGCAATTCAATCAATCTCAATAGCAATATCAATTCACGATACAATAACCATCAGGAGAATACTATGCACAACAATAGATGACAATAGAGGGCAACCACTGAGTTCCAATATGCTATACAGATCAATTTAACTAAGTCAAGGTAATTTTACTAGCCAACCCTAAGTGAGTTATCCACTGTCACTAATCTTGCATGATGATGTAGTTTTAAGGTATCCGATACACGGTTGTTCTTCCTTTAGTGTCTCGTTGTACAGAGAGAGTGCATCGAAGTCCCTTAAACCAACACCCATGGGGAGGTGCTTAACGAATGGATAATGATCATCAATGAACCACAGTCCTCAAGACCACTCATGATAATCATATCTTCAGTCATTAGTGTAGTCCATCTATAAATCTCCAAGTGGTCTATGGTCGGTCCAGGAACCATTTGGATTAAGTGTTTACATTCCTGCAAGTTGCTTACCCGACCGATTGGGTAAGGGTCCGACCGGTCGGATACCATTTAGAAACAAAATTCGACCGGTTGGGGCTTCAGGACCGACCGGTAGGCCCTGAAGCAAGCGGAGACAAATAGACATAGTTCAAAACCATGTTTTCTATTATCAAATGAAAACGGAAACAAAAGGGCTGTCATACCATGTATACACTAAGCATAAGTGAAGTAAATCATAACCATCACAATGTATCAACATGTATTCATCCAATAGTTGCTTATACTTGCCTTAAACGACGATTGCAAAGCTTTGACGTATTTCTAGACTTGAGTCACGCAGAAATGGCACAGAAGCTCGAGGCTTGACACCGACGAAGAAAAGGAACGAACGAAGAAGAAGAATGGAAGAGGAGGAAGACGATGAAAAGAGAAAACGGAAGAGATAAGGATGAATGGGGGTTCGGTTATATATATATATATATGTATAGTTTAGCTATTTGCAACCAGGTCCAAAAGTTATATAAATTACAATTCGAATCAAACGGATACTTAAACACATCAAACAACTCTGGATGCTCTCGGGGCAGTTACAACGATTGACAAGCACGACGAAAGACATGCAATGACATCAAGATGACATCAAAACAACGAACTCAGACAAAAAGAAAATTACGAAAAGGGCCTGAAGCTGCCTAATCTTTGTTAAACTCAACCCAACTACCTAACCAAGACCTCAAACATAACCTAGAGAAGGTCAAACAAAATGGCCTAACAATAACCTGCTCATTTGGGGTCGGGGTGTTACACAGTTGTTTGAGCACCTTAAGACCTTTTATAGGGTAATTTGATTTGTGTTCAAGCACGCGGGTCGCAGTATCCATTGTAAGAAATGCATGTACAACACAAGCAAAGCATGATAACAGCTATATACAACACAAAGCATAAACAAGCTCAACATATATGAAAGTACAGCATGTGAAAGTATATGACATGTTCTTAACAAAGTCTACAAAGAGCAATTAAGTGCTATCGGTCCACTAGCAACCACTTTCAGTCACTTCTCAAATTCATTAAAACAAATCATCATCTTCAATCAAGCAATTTATCAAACAAGTGGTAAATATGGACTTCCCACAGACAGTGTTAGCCGTGACTGTCAGTGCTAGCCGTGACTATAAGCTTGCGTGGATGATGCCCAATTCGAGCAACATGCTAAGAACAGAGCTCAAGCAGCACTCTTACATTGAAGGCAACCCAGAGGTAACCCGAGAACAAGAAAAGGAAAAAAAAAGGAGATTGGCTAAGCCCTGGCTCCAACTCGTCACCTACAAAATCACTGAACCGTGAGTAGCCATAGAGATTTTGGAGCATGCTTTGGTCACAACCCACCGGAAGAATAAGCAACAGCACATGAGGAATGCTTTGCATCATTCAAATATGCAAATCATTGCAAAAATCAAAAGAAAAGTCAGGCAAAATTACATTCGGCCATGGACAACACACGAAGAAAAGATGAAGTTCAAGATGCATACCTGCCATAATAGCTAGCTCAAGATGGAAAAAATTACAAGAAGAATCTTGGAGGACATGCTCACCTGCTACTACTCTTACTCTCGGCCACAACTCAGAAAGTTTAAAATAATAGAATGAAGGGGAAAAAAAGGGGACATAGCTTTATATAACATGTGTAGGGACAGGACGCTTCACTCCAAGTTTCCACAGTCACCAACGTGATGAGCAGTAGGACCCACTATCTAGTGGCATACTCTCTTAAACTTCACCAAGTCCATGGTTTGCTGACTTCCACTTACGGTCACAGGGTGGTCGAGTGGGGTCCACAATGTAAGCTCCATTTTGCACGACACTACTGTGTGGAACAGTGGCGTCCACGACTTCACTCCTTGGTCCACGGTCACAAATGCCTTGGATCTTTATCTCCATGGACAAATGATGAAGTCTACAGTCACTGATGCTTCACCCTCATTCCCATAGGCACAATTTGGTTAAAGTGATGGGGTGTATACGATCAAATGGTGAGGCCCATGCTATGACTACTACAGTTCTTACCTTGCTCACAGGCACCATGGTCTTAATAGGTGAAACCAACGATCACTGTTGTGTTAGATAGTGGGACTCATTGCTTACGTAGCCCATTCTCTCAAATTTTATCATTCAAATTCCCACGACATGGTGAACCCACTTCGGGTATTTTACCCAAAATAACCAAAAAAAAGAGAGAGGGAGAGAAAGAAATGTTTTCCCACAATAGAATGAACCCACTTTAGGGTATTTCTTTTCCAACAAAAAAAGAAGGGGGTTCTCCTTCGAAAATAATCCAAATTTCAAAATTATCTTGAGTCAAATCTGATTTTGAGCCATCATCTCAAATTGTTTTGAAATCAATATCCAACAAAGACAATCTTTTTCAGAATTCCATCTTATTTTGACATATGTCAAGCCGAGTAAAACCCTTAACGTTGATTCTTGAAAAAAAACCAAAAATCCATGAAAATACAAACCCAAATCCATTTCAAACCTAAAACTTGGCTTTTCTTAACAAACCTTAGGGATTTTTTTTGTGGGTGTTCCCCACAGTCCTCACAAAGATGCCACTTTGGAGTTCTATTACAATTAGGCCATGAGAAAATCAAATCTATTTCCAAAATCTAAAGCTAAATTCATAAGTTTTAGAATTTTCCAATACCTTAGGGATTTTTTTTATGAGTGTTCCCCACAGTCCACACAGAAATATTACTTTTGATATCTATGAAATTAGGGAAAAGAAATTCTGACTCCTTATGTTTTTACCAAATTCCAAACCCTTCATGGTTTTTGATCAAAATTTCAAAAATCTCAAGTTTAGGCCAACAAGCTACCTTGACAAAACTACATTTTCATCAAGCCATTCATCAGTCCCACGAATTGGCTATTTTAAGGTACAATGATTGTCATACTTTAATTATTACATCTCGAGGGGGCACTTGTTGACCCATAAAAAAAAATTACAAATGTTGTAGTGAAGGCAATACAAGCAAATTCCAAACTAAGGGCACATATACTCTTTGGTTGTGGAATACCAAGTCAAGTACTGCATCCAGATGTCAGAGCTGATGCAATCCACTCAAAAGACTTTAGATGAGCTCAGAGTGCAGCAGCTCAAATTTCAGAGCTAGTGGATTTCATTTGGTCACTTGACTCATCAAACTTCAAATTCAAGGTTCATTAGCCCAGAGTCTAGGGGTCATTGAACACACGCAAGCTTCTGGGTTACCAAAGTGGTTGAAAATCTAATCGTGACTCCAAATTATGCTTAGGAATGATGCTTCAAATTTTCAAAGCATTTGGACTTCATTTCAGTCCAAATTCAAGCTTTTGTGACTGTATTTTAGCTCTTTGGAGTCACTATGACAACAGACACTTTAACATGTCGGAACTAGCTGAAACTCTTGAATGAAGCTCAAATTATATTCCAAATGGACTTTGCAAAATTGCAGGTCAATTGGATCTCATTTGACCCAAAGTCAACAAACATGTTAACTTTGGGTCAGGGACTCCCAAGGCATGGGGTCACTGACCAAAGTCCTACTTTCAGGTGACCAAAGTTGATGAAATTTGGACACAAGGCTTAAGTTATTGTCAAAAGTGTTTCTGCAAATTTTCAAGCCAAAGGGACTTCATTAAACCCTACTTCGACTACATGTTAGCTAGGAGTCCGTGACCTCCAAGTCATGGGAGTCACTGATTAAAAATCCTACTTCTATGAGGCCAAAGTTGATGAAATTTGGAACAGAGATTTAAAATTTTTTCAAAGTCAATTCTATAAAGTTTCAAATCAATTGAACGTCATTTAGGTAGAAAGCAAGTTGACTGCCTTCAACACAAGAGAATATTGCCTTAGAACATGGAACAAGTGGGTCACTATTCGAAATCCTACCTCCACAAATCCAAATGACATAAAATTTTATGGACACCTCAAGATGCCCCTTAAATCAGTCCCTCAAAGTTTCAAATTAATCTAAGGTCATTTGGGCCTCAAACAGTTGAAACAATGGCCCATTTTCAT
This sequence comes from Sextonia rubra, assembly GCA_037013555.1. Lineage (NCBI taxonomy): Eukaryota > Viridiplantae > Streptophyta > Magnoliopsida > Laurales > Lauraceae > Sextonia > Sextonia rubra. Next base: position 78,147,786 of record JASUAD010000001.1, read on the forward strand.
AAAAAGTCAATAGGGGGTTGACCAACTTCAGAAGATCAAAACGGGATAAAATTTCTATAACACAGTCAAAATAGTGTTAAAAAGCATCCATCCAAGTTTCGTGAAGATTAGACATCGTTTAGGTCCCAAACAAGCGAAAACGAGTCACATATACAAAAAAACCTAAAATTGTACCTGTTAATGACCACGGCCATGGTCACTGACACCTGTGAAGTAGTTCCTAGTAGTTTTTAGTGGTTTTCTCCACTTTACCACAAACTCCAACCTCTCATAACTCCCTAAACTACCTATGGAGTCTATAAAAGGAAGTTTGGCATGTGGGAGAATGTTCCACACTAGTTCCAAGCAAATTCAAGAAAGTTCAGAAAGATTCAAGGCATTATTCCAAGAACTCACAAGGCTCCCAATGCATTTCAAGCACTCCAAGTCTACTTCTTCTTCTACTTCTCACCAAATTAAGGTGAAAAATGGTTTAGAGAAGGAGAAGAAGTATGTGTATCACTTAGAGAAAATGGGTTCAAGTGTCAACAAGTATACAAAGGATGAAACCAATTCCTTTGGTTTTCCCACTTTGGAGGGTTTTTGAGCCATCTCAGAAGTTGTGAACAAGCCTCTTTAGGTTTCATTATGTTCCTTGAAAATCATAGGTTCAGAATGACACAATTGTGGCTCTATTTTGCTTATATAAAGCACCCTTTTTCGGATTTGTACAAAAACAGTCCGTAACAAAAAAGTGATGATTACCAAAGGTATTAGTCGATTCCACGGCCAAATTAAGCATTATTACAGTCATTCAACACTCTAAAATTCAAAGAAAAACAAGCTCTGGTACTCTGAAGGTGTCACAGAAGTGAAATAGAGAAGAAACAGGACAAATAGTGGCCATTTCAGTCACTGTCATTCAGTAACCGTGGGCCATGGTCACCATTTCCCTGTCTTCCTTTTTTTGTAGTTTTTTTCCTTTTTCATGTATTTTATTGTAGTTTCCAAGTTTAGATCACATTTGAGACTAGAGGGAGGGATCGAAAATTTTCAAAACTTATAAACAACCTACATCTCCATGGTTAAAACATTTGAATCCATGTAAACTAATGTGAAATTATATTCAATCATTTAATACTGCAAGTGCACAGTTGTCCTTTTAGGACAATGATAAGTACAGGTCGAACTCACAGGGAGCACTATTGAAAAAATTTTTTTATTAAAATCTAAATTTTTTATGATAATGACAAGAGGGATAGAAAAATTAAGCAATAATAAGACTAAAGAAATTCTAAATCTAAAGCACATGAAAAATAGAGATCAGAGTGTCATGAATCCATAAAGTAATCCCACCATCATTCTGTGTAATTGATAAAACAATTTATCCCCCAAATCAGAAACAAATCAATGTTTCTAATTCGGATAATTTGGCAATCAAGAGTACAATTTTTCACAATTTATTTAAGGTCAAAATCTCCTTTACCTAATGAAATTATGAACTTAACTAAAGATCATATATTAATAAAAAAAATAGACTATCAAAGAATTTCAATTTAAGAATAATCTATTAAGAAAATATACGTGATTAAAGCATTGCTCATATAAAAACTTGAATAACATAGGTTGTCAATGACAAAAGGTAGATTTATTTTTATAATAAACACACAAAAATATATAATTGAATCAAACCACATAGAATAATGATGAGAAATACTTAACTTTATCAGACACTTTGATCCACAGATCTACTCCTCCATCGCAAAATGTATGATTTTCATTGAGCACTTCATGGGAATTACAATTTTCTCTTACACTCTTCTATCCTAGTTTTGGAACAAGGCTCCAGAATACCCACAAATATTCTCTCTTCTTTTTTACTAGAAAAAGAAAAGATGAGAAAATGAGAGAGGAGAGAGAAGTAGAGATATGGATTCTGGAATGGGATGGTAGTGAGGGGTATGAGAGATAGAGAGAGATGGAGTGTTCGTCACTTTTTGGTGGGTGGTGTCCTTTTATAATGTTTCTCTTGTCTCAAGGCACCCATGGAATACAAAGATTTGCATGGGCCTCATGATCATGCAATCACTTCCAACCCAATCATATTCTCATCATCATTCCAATTTTGTTATCATATCCCACTAAGATGAGTTGGATATAAGGATGTATGGAGGATTTCCTTCTAAAATTGCTCCAATCTTCACATGTGATGGGTTGTGAGGATCTTTGACCATAGTTGGGAGAGATCATCCAGCTGAAAATTCTCTCTTGGATTTGACATTATGAGTTGGAATAGGATCACTTTCCATGTCAACTGATGTGGGTGATTTGTACATTAGATATACATGACAAAATTACTTCACATGGCAAGGAAAGAATAAATTATAGAGATTTTTCCCATCCAATCCACACTGTTTGTGATCTTTTCAAATTTTGAAATTTCTTGGAGTGAAGTGGGTTCCACATATTCCTGCACATTCTAATTAAACCCATCAAATGTTGAAGAGCCTGCTTGAAGTGGGCCTGTCTGAGCACAATTCTACTCCAATGGGACTCTTTAGAGAAAAAGCGCATAAAATGATAAAAATGCAGAAAATGTAAAAAAATCCAAATCTTAAGTAAAATTGTACAAAATGGTGAAAATGAACAAAAACTTGATGCCATTCACCTAATTAAGTCCTAAAAATGTGCAAGTTCATATATTCAACATAAACAAAGGGAAACTAATGGTGAACTATAATTATTTCTCATTCTTCTTAATGCTTGAAGTGTGTAAATGTTGGATTTGCATCCGTTGCATTTCACATCATGTTTAAAACGCTATCCACCAAGAGGTCCAACTTCTTCATATGCTCAAACAACATAAAGGTGCAAGTGCTTAGAACGTGGCCGATTTTAAGGGAATTAATCCCCTCATGTGCACGCATCACATATATCTGGAAGAGAAGGCTAAACCATCCAGACAAATGCAACACTGGCTTAACCCCACCATGAAGGAGGTGGTTAGGCTGAACTGCTGAAGCTTCTATATGTGGGTTTCATTTATTTGATTTCAGATAGTCAATGAGTCGGCCTAACTAGGTCGTACCAAAGAAAACTGGTGTCACTGTAGTCCGTAACGCAATGATGAACACGTTCCAACTCGAGTACTCACTGGTTGGCGAGTCTATATTCACTACAAAAAGCTAAACGTAGTCACAAGAAAGGATCACTTTCCTCTACCAGTTTTAGACCAAATTTGGAAAGGGTCACCTGCCACGAATGCTACTGTTTCTTGGATCAATACTCCATGTATAATCAAGTAGAAATTGCTTTGAAGTACCAAGAGAAAACCACTTTCACATGCCCCTTCTACACCTTTGCATATTGGAGGATACCTTTTGGCTGTGCAATGCTCCTGCAACCTTTTAGAGATGCATGTTAAGTATATTCAGTGTATGGTGGAGCGTATTTTCGAGGTTTTCATGTACGATTTCTTAATATTTTGGAGATTCATTTGTGAACTATTTGAACTATTTAGAAAAGGTTCTATCTCAGTGTGAGGAAAAGAACCTTGTTTTAAATTGGGAGAAATGCCATTATTTGGTTAGGTAGGGCATTGCCCTTGGACACATTGTATCCTCTAAAGGGTTAGAAGTGGACAAAGTCAAAATAGATTTGATCACCAATTTGCCCATCCCAAAAACTGCAAGAGATGTGAGATCTTTCTCATAGTTTTAATTATTTTTAGAGTATTATTGGTTGTATTGGTTCGTTTAATTTTAAATAAACAATTAGTGAGGTCAAGGTGTTCGCCTTGGATCGGCACCGTGTATTTGTGTGTAATGATAGCACGCATTTGGTGTAGTGTTTTGTGAATTTTTATTAATTCTACCAATACAGTGTTCTAATTTCCCATAATAAAAGGAATAGAATTCTTTTTATTTTTTTATCATTATTTGTGAATGATTTATTTCTGATTTTTGATTTAGTGCATGGTTATTTATTCTTTTACATTGGTGGTTTGATCTGGTTGATTATTTTGCAGTTTGTAGTTCTAGGATTGTTTTAGTTAAGGATTTTCAGGTTAGATTTAATTTGTGATTTTTTTCAGATTTGGACTTGTAATTTAATTTTAGTCTTCAGAAGTAGTAGTGTATATTTTTGTAAATTTTATTAGGGTAGCTTTAGTTTTTCAATTAGGATAGGTTTTCTGCGAATATTAGCTTAGTGTGGATATGATCTTAAACTGACTGGGTAAAACTATATCGAGACCTTACACTTAGGGCCACGTTGATCAAATTTTTTGTGCCGTTGCCAGGCAGCTTTCATCACCAAGGTAATTTTCTGACTTTCCTTTTAATCACCTTAAATATTTCTACATCATTCTCGATCACGGTGTAGCATGCATGGAATGTTTGGACCAGCCTATGAATATTAAAATTGAATTAATTATTTGTGATTTTTGATAAAATTTGGGTATTTTGATCTGAAAATTTATTTTCCCAGATTTATTCAAAAATCACAATTTTTTGGGAAAGTTGCCATCTTACTAGTCCTATTGTTAGCTAGTTTAGGTTGTTTATTTTTACAGCTGTTTAGGACCTTCTAAAATTAGTTCTCTATCTATTTTTAGTCCCTTTTTAAGTTTTTAAAGTTTTCAAAAAATTTCTAAAACAAATCTTTAGAAGATGAGTTAAAAAAATTTTCCAATTTTGGCCTTTTGGCTAAGAAGCTTGCCAAAAAATAAAAAAATTCAGAACTTTCATGGAAACTTGTTTCTTTTAGTTGTTTTTAAATTTAGGAATCAATTTTTAGGAAACTTTTCTTATTCTTAGATTTTTTTTAGCTTCCTCATAAATAAAAAAATAAAAAAAAAGAAGGAAAAAAGGGAGAAAAAAAATTGGCCATCCTCCCCTCTTGACACCCATCATGATGAATCAATGGAACTCTGCCATCACGAGGCCATCCACAAATTGCATAAATTCTTCTTGGAACAAGGCTAAATCTTTGCATGATCTCTTATACCGCACATCGACATTCACTTCTTCCAATATGGATGTGTGGAGGGGTGATCACCAAATTAGGGACCCACATGATTACCCATACCCCACACAATCTTTCACTCCTTCTGATCTTGATGTGTGGGGAAGTTATCGAAGAGACATTCAAACATCTAGGGCTTCAAAAGTGAGATTAGATGCTATTTTAAAGGTGTTGCAAAAACAAAAGGTGAAATCATATGTACAACAATGGCCTTATTCGCATGAATTGGGTAATATGTGTAGTCCAAGTGCGCAAAATCAATCCAATTATAATTGGTATAATAGGCCCGATGTGCAAAATGCTGACATGCCTTAAGATCTTACTCCGGGTGAGTCATACGGATATTCCTTCCAAGATGATTCTTAGGCACCCCCAATATCCCTATGGTTTTATGCCCCCGATGAACCCCTTCTGCTTGAACGGGCATATGAACCACCACCACCACCCTAGGAGAAATCTTTAGAGGACATGCTCCCAGAATCCATTCGAAGACAAATCGAAATCGATCAATTAGCTATGAGCGCTTTCAAAGATGAAAGAAAATCTTTATTAAGTAAAGGTACTTTTCAAGTTGCACTCCATGAGGAGCAACAAGCTATAACCCTTGGAAGTGACACAGAAGTTCCACAAATTGATTCAACATTCACTGAATATCATTCATCAATAGATCACATAAACACACAATTGGAATGTAAGGGTGTTGATGAGCAAATTGCTATTGGTATGATGGATGACGATTCTGACTTTGACATATATAAGCCCATGGCCCCTTTCCCTCAAAGATTTGGCCAACTCAATGAGGAGAATTCGGACTTCCTCTATGAGAATGTTGGTGATACCCTTTGTCACAACCCGAGCCCAGGGTTCGGGGGTTAGCAAAAGCCAAACCTAATGACACACGTACTCCCGTGCATGCACACGTAGACCGAGTCTAAATGCACACGCACAAGGGAACATTCACACGTGCCAAGCAACTACGCGGAAGCTGTAAATATCAGAAACAAAAAAAAAAAAAAAAAACTAACAATGCAAGAAGAGGATACAAGAAAGGACTGACATAATTACATATAAAGTTTTACAAAAAGAACAAAAGACTATATACAAAAGTGACATGTCCTGACATATACAAGTCTGAGATCCTAAAAAAGAAACAAAACAACAAGAACAGGACTCCGATGTAATGCATGCCAAGAGCGCTCTCCCGCGGAGTGATCACATCCACTTCTCTAGGCCTGATGGGGCCCCGGGGGTCTCAACTGGAGCCTGGCCGACCGGCGAGGGTTCGGCAGGGGGATCTGGGCCTGCAACACCAAAAACAACTGTGAATACAAAGATTCAGCAAAGTATAAACCATAACAAGTTAACACACGCTGTATCTAACAGAATAAAGAACATCATGTTATAAAGAAGTCATTTTCGTATACTAGGCTGTCATGCAAGAAAGAAAGATGCTGAGTGAATCAATGAATACATGCTGTGTACATGACTAGTGGCTACTACATTACCATATGCTCCCAAAAGAGGGATCTTGTAACATGCAAAGAACACCATTGTCCGGGCCAGGGTACAATGGGTCTCGGTTTCCTGGGGTCCGGTTCCCCAAGACAAAATCCATACTGCAGCAGGTCCATATAAACTATACCAAATTCACCCCGTCGGGATCCTAAGGCTGAGGCTAAGTAGTGCCTGACTATACGGAGTCAATCATGAAAACCCTGAGTAAATCGTGATAACATATCATACGTGCATATCTGTATCAGGAGGCTTATACATGCATACTCAAGGTAAAGAAATCACAACGTGAAAGTAACGAAACATACGTAATCATGTAGAGTGTTGAGATCAAGGATCGAATGCAACATGTTATGCAACAAATCATGTGAAATCGAATCATCTTAAGTTACAATCCAATTCTAATCTAATTATCCGGTGTTTCTAACCGTGCATGATGATGTAGTTTTAAGTTATTCGATGCACCGTTGTCTAGTGTTGCCTTGAATCGGGCGGTGCACGAAGTCCCTTAAACCAACACCCATGGGGAGGTGCTTAACATCCGGATAACGAACATGAATGATTCGCAGCCCTCGAGATCATTCACGCGTTGTATCACATTCCGTTGGGCAAGTCTAGGTGCTCTATATTCCATCATGAAGGCCATATCGGTCTTATCTTTACACCTATCCTTATTCTCCATTTTCATACTAGTGTGGTTACGGCTTAGCCGTGTGTGTGCTACGGCTTAGCCGTGTGTGGTCTACGGCTTAGCCGTGGCTGAACCGTAGAAGGTCTGTCAGTTGCTAACTCTCAGTTATTCCAGAAATTGCACCCTGTATTGTTCTACGGCTGGGCCACGGCTGGGCTTCGGCTTAGCCGTAGGGCAATCCACGGCTTAGCCGTGCCCTAGCCGTAGAGGAAAACTGGGTTTTTCTCCTCTCCGGACTGTGAGCCGTAAGAAGCATACGGCTTAGCCGTACCTGTACGAATTCAAATTCCTGAAACCTGTACAGAATGTCTGGGAAAGCATCCAAGTTGCAATTTATCCATGGGAATAGACAAGTAATGACTCAATGAGTATCAAATGGGCTGTAAACACCTTGTTTCCAATTCAATTCATGTAAAACTATCCAAATCAATGCATACCAACATGGGTTCTCACAAGCTAGGGTTATACTTGCCTCAATTGGAGATCAATTGCACACTTGAAGTTCTAAAGCCCAAACACAACCTAAACCAAATCAAAACCACCTGCATGCATGAGGGATGAAGAGAAATTCCAAAGACATACACACCAATAAGAACAAGAAGGATAAGAGATAGAGAATGGAGAGGAGGGGCATGGAAGAATCCACTTACCTCACATGCAAAGGATCCAATTTCTCTTGATCGATGGAGGAATGCAAGAGAATTCAAGTGAAGGAGAAGAGACTCCACGTGCACAGTGAGGAGACAAAAAGAAAACGAGAGAAGGAACTGAGTTATGATCGATGGATGAAGTTATATAAGTTAGTGGGTGTCCAAATTGCAAAGAAGTCCAAGTGAAAAGTGTATTTTCAGTTTGAGTCAAATCAAAGTCCAATCGAATCACACGACCTCGGTTGCAAATGACGTAGTTACGAAAGTTAACGGGGTCAACGAAAGACACGTGTTGACATCAAGATGATGCAAAAATGACCAAGGCTAAGAAAAGCTAAAATTACGAAAAAGGGCTTGGTCTACTTAATCCAGGTCAAACTCAACCCAACTACCTATCCATGACCCGTAACGAAAACCAAAACACAACAAAACACAATTAGCAACGAAAACAAGATTAACTAACCGCTAAACGAGGTCAAGCTGGGTCGGAGTGTTACATCCTCCCCTACTTGAGAATCATTCCGTCCTCGGAATGAACACTAACGCACTCATACCTGGAAAAACAAGTCGGGGTACTGACGTGCCATCTGCTCCTCTAACTCCCAAGTAGCCTCATCGGGACTGTGATGCTCCCAAAGCACTTTGACCCACCGAATTGTCCTGGTGCGGAGTATCTGCTCTCGGGTCCCCACGATACGGAGCGGTCGCTCAACGTATGCAGCACTCGGCTGAATCTGGATCTCATCGTAACGAATGACATGGGAGGGATCATGAACATATTTCCGAAGCATCGAAACGTGAAAAACATTATGCACTCCTGAAAACATCTCGGGAAGCTCTAATCGATAGGCCAAATCACCAATCCGACTCTTGATCTCGAACGGTCCGACATAGCGTGGAGCTAACTTGCCTTTCTGGCCGAAACGGATCGTACCCTTCATCGGTGAGACCTTCAGAAAAACCCACTCGCCAACCTGAAACTCTAAGGGTCGTCTGCGGGTGTCTGCATAACTCTTCTGTCTCGACCGAGCAACTTTCAAGTTCTCAATGGCTTTCTGTACCTTCTCCGTAGTCTCGGCGATGATCGTCGGTCCGTGAAAACTTCGAGTTCCAACTTCTTCCCAACAAACCGGACTTCTACACTTCTTCCCGTACAATGCTTCATATGGTGCCATCCCAATGCTCTCGTGGAAACTATTGTTGTAGGCGAACTCGCACAACGATAGGTGAAGATCCCATTCTTTCTCGTAGCTCAACACGCTGGCTCGCAACATGTCCTCCAAAGTCTGAATCGTCCGCTCTGATTGCCCATCCGTCTGTGGGTGGTATGCCGTGCTGAAACTCAACTTCGTGCCCAAAGCCTCTTGGAATGCTCTCCAGAAAGACGAAACAAAACGGCTGTCACGATCGGATACAATCGACACGGGGGTACCATGGAGCCTGACGATCTCATCCACGAACTTCCTAGCCATCTCTGAAAACGTCATACCCTTCCGAAAAGGAATGAAATGGGCTGACTTCGTCAATCGATCTACGATCACCAAAATGGCGTTATTCTTCCTGCTCGTCGGCGGTAATCCGGAAACGAAGTCCATGGTGATGTTTTCCCACTTCCACCGCGGTATGTGCAAGGGATGCAACGAGCCTGGCGGTCTCTGATGATCTGCCTTCACCTTCTGGCACGTCAAACAGCGAGCAACAAATCCTGCTACTTCTCTCTTCATGTTGTTCCACCAGAAGCGATCCTTGAGATTCCGAAACATCTTCGTGCTGCCTGGATGCATCGCGTAGCGAGCGTAATGCACTTCGTTCATCAGCTTCTCCTTGAAGTCATCAACTGCTGGCACGCACAACCTACTCCGAAAGTAGAGTATACCATCCTCGAGTCTGAAATCGGGTCTGTCTCCAATGTGGTCTCGAATGCATTTCAAAGTTAGATCCTCAAACTGCCTGTCTTTAATCTGCTGAATCATCTCAGGCTGAAACACTAGCGTACTAGCCAACGTCACGCACTCATCCACTAGTTTAACCTCAACAGGGAGACCTCGAAACTCTAAGAGGAAACTGCTCAAAAGCTGCACTGACTCTGCTTTCCTGCTGAGCGCATCTGCCACCACATTCCCCTTGCCTGGCTGATATTTGATCGGAAAGTCATAATCCTTAATAAGCTCAAGCCATCTCCGCTGTCTCATGTTCAGCTCCTGCTGTGTGAATAAATACTGTAAACTGTGGTGGTCAGAACGAACCTCAAACTGCACACCATATAGATAATGTCTCCACAGCTTCAATGCAAACACGATGGCTGCCAATTCCAAATCATGGGTGGCGTAATTCTTCTCATGTTCTCGCAACTGTCTCGATCCATAGGCAATAACCTTCCCGTGCTGCATCAACACACAACCTAGACCAACTCGCGAAGCGTCTGAATAAACCACGAATCCTTCACAACCATCTGGCAAGGCTAACACTGGGACCGTAGTCAACTTCTCTTTCAAAGTCTGAAAACTGGCTTCACACTCCTCAGTCCAATCAAATGGTACATTCTTCCTGGTCAACTTCGTCAAAGGAGAAGAGATCTTAGCAAAGTCCTGGACAAATCGACGATAGTAACCTGCTAGACCAAGGAAACTGCGAACCTCTGTCATTGTCTTGGGGCTAGACCAATTCACTACTGCCTCCACTTTAGATGGATCAACTGCCAATCCCTCTCGTGAAATGATATGACCCAAAAATGCCACCTGCTCAAGCCAAAAATCACACTTCGACAATTTAGCAAACAATCGATGTTCTCTCAACAACGACAAGGCTTTTCTCAAATGCTCCCTATGCTCCTCTGCTGACTTAGAATAGATCAGTATGTCATCAATAAACACAACTACGAATTGGTCCAAGAAAGGAGCAAAGATCTGATTCATCAAAGCCATAAAAGCTGCAGGTGCGTTGGTTAGTCCAAAAGGCATCACGAGGAATTCATAATGTCCATAACGAGTCCTGAAGGCAGTCTTAGGAATGTCATCTTCTTTGACTCTCAACTGGTGATATCCAGACCTCAAATCAATCTTCGAAAAGTATGCTGCGCCCTGAAGTTGGTCAAACAACTCATCGATCCTGGGTAGGGGGTACTTGTTCTTGATAGTCACTTTGTTCAGCTGGCGGTAGTCTATACACATCCGAAAAGTACCATCCTTCTTCTTGACAAACAAGACTGGCGCTCCCCAAGGTGAAACGCTCGGGCGAATGAAACCCTTATCCAAAAGCTCCTGCAATTGCTTCTTCAACTTTGACAATTCTGCTGGGGCCATGCGATACGGAGCCTTGCTGATCGGTGCCGTGCCGGGAACAAGCTCAATGGCGAACTCCACATCTCGAACCGGGGGTAAGTCTGGCACATCGTCTGGAAAGATATCTGGAAAGTCACAGACCACCTGGATCCCACCTAGCTGCTTCGGCTCCTTCTTCACTGAGATAAAGGCAATGAAGCCTTCGCACCCTCGGCGGATCAAGCGATCTGCCTTACACTCCGAAATCACACGTCTGGGGCATCTCTGCTGACTGCCCTCGAAACGGAAGCCCTTGCCTAAATCGAAGAAGATCGTCCTGTTGTAACAGTTAACACAGGCACGATATCGAGCGAGCCAATCCATACCAAGGATCACGTCGAAGTCCAGCATCGACAACAGGATCAAATCAACAGGTAACTGATGACCTGCAATCTGCACGTCGCAATGGGGGTAGTACATACTACACTCCACTCGCTTGCCAACTGGGGTGGATACAACCAACACATATGGCAACGGCTTAGACGGCTGAGGTAATCGCTCGGCAAAACGAGGTGCTACATAAGATCGTGTAGACCCCGAATCGAACAAAGCTAAAGCCTCGACGCGCGAAATCAAAACAGTACCTTCAACCACCTGTGGGTCCTCGGCACTCTCGTGGGTAGCAGCGTAAGCACGGGCTGTCTGGCGAGACTGTCTCGAGCCTGGACGAGCTGACTGTGGCTTGCTCGGAGCTGTAGGTGCACTAGGCCTGCTAGGAACTGCGCCGGAAGTAGGGCCAGATGAAGCTGCACCGGAGGCTCGATGTCGAGGACAATTGGCGATCATATGCTCCCTCGAACCGCAAATGAAACAAGCACCGGCCTTCCTCCAACAAGCTTCAGTCGTGTGGTTCCTACCACAATACCCACAAGTCACTCCACTGGAACTAGAAGTACTCTGCTGGCCTTTGGTCTTCTTCTGTACTTGCCCTCGTGCACTGAAAGGCGGCTGTCGCTTGGGCTCAACGGCTCTAGCAGCTTGGTGGATGGCCTCAGCGGAATAGGCCCTGTCCACTGCATCGTCAAACGTAGCCGGACGCTGAAACGCAGTCACGTGATGCATGTACCGGGGATGCAAACCTTCGACAAACCGGTTCACCTTCCTTTCCTCAGTGCTGATCATGTCCGGAGCAAAATGCGACAACTGCGTAAACTTATTCACATATTCTGCTACTGTCATCTGCTGCTGTCGGAGAGCTAGGAACTCAACCTCCTTGGCTCGAAACACATGAGCCGGGATGAACTTCCTCCTGAACTGCTGCTTGAACATCTCCCACACCGTCGCACTAGGAATGTCTCTATAAGAGTCTTTCACGCTCTTCCACCAAGTCTTCGCGACGTCTCTCAGCATAGAAGTTGCTAATCCGACCTTCTGCCGGTTCGTGCACACAACGGTCTCAAAGACATCCTCTGTCTGTTCTAACCACTGTTCTGCCTTCAATGGCTCTTCTGTTCCGTAGAACTCAATAGCTCCTCGCTTGCGAAATTTCCCGTAGAGGGCATTCGGGTCATTCTCTCGAGGCTGTAAAATCACCTGCTGATCTACATGTGACTGAGCTGGGACTTGGCTTTGTCGGTCTAACATGGTTGTCACTTGGGCTTGCAAGTTCTGCATCGATTGCGATTGTGCCTGAAGGGACTGAAATAGCATGAGAATGCGTTCATCGGTATTTGGTGTCTGCGGTGATGGTGCAGATCCGCTATCATTATTTCCGGCGTTCTGCTGATAACCCGAACCTGATGCCATCCTGTAAAATGGAAAAAGTCAGACACAAACACAAAATAATAGCGCCCAACAAACCCCAAACTCTAGAAAGATCACAACGAAAATCGTATCCTCACCACGATCCTACATGCCTACATGCTTATCATCTAGAACAAGGAATGAGCAAGGAATGCTCTGATACCATACAATACGTATGTCACAACCCGAGCCCAGGGTTCGGGGGTTAGCAAAAGCCAAACCTAATGACACACGTACTCCCGTGCATGCACACGTAGACCGAGTCTAAATGCACACGCACAAGGGAACATTCACACGTGCCAAGCAAGTACGCGGAAGCTGTAAATATCAGAAACAAAAAAAAAAAAAAAACTAACAATGCAAGAAGAGGATACAAGAAAGGACTGACATAATTACATATAAAGTTTTACAAAAAGAACAAAAGACTATATACAAAAGTGACATGTCCTGACATATACAAGTCTGAGATCCTCAAAAAGAAACAAAACAACAAGAACAGGACTCCGATGCAATGCATGCCAAGAGCGCTCTCCCGCGGAGTGATCACATCCACTCCTCTAGGCCTGATGGGGCCCCGGGGGTCTCAACTGGAGCCTGGCCGACCGGCGAGGGTTCGGCAGGGGGATCTGGGCCTGCAACACCAAAAACAACTGTGAATACGAAGATTCAGCAAAGTATAAACCATAACAAGTTAACACACGCTGTATCTAACAGAATAAAGAACATCATGTTATAAAGAAGTCATTTTCGTATACTAGGCTGTCATGCAAGAAAGAAAGATGCTGAGTGAATCAATGAATACATGCTGTGTACATGACTAGTGGCTACTACATTACCATATGCTCCCAAAAGAAGGATCTTGTAACATGCAAAGAACACCATTGTCCGGGCCAGGGTACAATGGGTCTCGGTTTCCTGGGGTCCGGTTCCCCAAGACAAAATCCATACTGCAGCAGGTCCATATAAACTATACCAAATTCACCCCGTCGGGATCCTAAGGCTGAGGCTAAGTAGTGCCTGACTATACGGAGTCAATCATGAAAACCCTGAGTAAATCGTGATAACATATCATACGTGCATATCTGTATCAGGAGGCTTATACATGCATACTCAAGGTAAAGAAATCACAACGTGAAAGTAACGAAACATACGTAATCATGTAGAGTGTTGAGATCAAGGATCGAATGCAACATGTTATGCAACAAATCATGTGAAATCGAATCATCTTAAGTTACAATCCAATTCTAATCTAATTATCCGGTGTTTCTAACCGTGCATGATGATGTAGTTTTAAGTTATTCGATGCACCGTTGTCTAGTGTTGCCTTGAATCGGGCGGTGCACGAAGTCCCTTAAACCAACACCCATGGGGAGGTGCTTAACATCCGGATAACGAACATGAATGATTCGCAGCCCTCGAGATCATTCACGCGTTGTATCACATTCCGTTGGGCAAGTCTAGGTGCTCTATATTCCATCATGAAGGCCATATCGGTCTTATCTTTACACCTATCCTTATTCTCCATTTTCATACTAGTGTGGTTACGGCTTAGCCGTGTGTGTGCTACGGCTTAGCCGTGTGTGGTCTACGGCTTAGCCGTGGCTGAACCGTAGAAGGTCTATCAGTTGCTAACTCTCAGTTATTCCAGAAATTGCACCCTGTATTGTTCTACGGCTGGGCCACGGCTGGGCTTCGGCTTAGCCGTAGGGCAATCCACGGCTTAGCCGTGCCCTAGCCGTAGAGGAAAACTGGGTTTTTCTCCTCTCTGGACTGTGAGCCGTAAGAAGCATACGGCTTAGCCGTACCTGTACGAATTCAAATTCCTGAAACCTGTACAGAATGTCTGGGAAAGCATCCAAGTTGCAATTTATCCATGGGAATAGACAAGTAATGACTCAATGAGTATCAAATGGGCTGTAAACACCTTGTTTCCAATTCAATTCATGTAAAACTATCCAAATCAATGCATACCAACATGAGTTCTCACAAGCTAGGGTTATACTTGCCTCAATTGGAGATCAATTGCACACTTGAAGTTCTAAAGCCCAAACACAACCTAAACCAAATCAAAACCACCTGCATGCATGAGGGATGAAGAGAAATTCCAAAGACATACACACCAATAAGAACAAGAAGGATAAGAGATAGAGAATGGAGAGGAGGGGCATGGAAGAATCCACTTACCTCACATGCAAAGGATCGAATTTCTCTTGATCGATGGAGGAATGCAAGAGAATTCAAGTGAAGGAGAAGAGACTCCACGTGCACAGTGAGGAGACAAAAAGAAAACGAGAGAAGGAACTGAGTTATGATCGATGGATGAAGTTATATAAGTTAGTGGGTGTCCAAATTGCAAAGAAGTCCAAGTGAAAAGTGTATTTTCAGTTTGAGTCAAATCAAAGTCCAATCGAATCACACGACCTCGGTTGCAAATGACGTAGTTACGAAAGTTAACGGGCTCAACGAAAGACACGTGTTGACATCAAGATGATGCAAAAATGACCAAGGCCAAGAAAAGCTAAAATTACGAAAAAGGGCTTGGTCTACTTAATCCAGGTCAAACTCAACCCAACTACCTATCCATGACCCGTAACGAAAACCAAAACACAACAAAACACAATTAGCAACGAAAACAAGATTAACTAACCGCTAAACGAGGTCAAGCTGGGTCGGAGTGTTACACCCTTTGTGAGTCCAATTCTTCTAAGGAATATCCAGCATTGTAGATTTCCAACAATTTCAAGTTCTCATGATTGATGTTATTGCAAATACACCCCATGAACCCTTAAAGAAAAATCAAAATTGCGAGGAGAATCCAATTTTTCGTGCTTTAGATTCTGAGACTTTGGAATATGTGGAAAATGATGTGGCAATTAGTGTACAATTACATGATCCCATTCTTGGAGAAATTGTACATTCAATTCTAGAGTTGATAGAATTGCTGGAAGTGAAAGAAGAAATTTGCATGGATGAATTCTTGGAGATAGAGAAAAATGGCCATGATCAAACCTTTAAATCTGATATTTTGGAATTTCGTTGGCAGTATTTACACCTTCCAATCATGATGTTTCCATGGTGAATTTAATGCTTATGCCAAAGGAATTTGGTACAATGCAAGAGTCATGGGCACGAGAGGACCATGTACCACCCCATTTTTTGATGTTCCATCCTCATGTGAAATTTCAAGACCCATTTTTAAAGGAGGAGTTTTTCATGTTGGTCATTGCTACACACATTTACAAAGAACATGCGGTCCTTATGTTCACTGTGCTTCTTGATGAAATCTTTATTTTTTTATGTGCTTCTTATAAAATGTGTAGAGGATAATTTTGTTTCGGATCTAGGTGGATTTTAGGTTTTGGATCTAGTAGTGTAGATAATTTTTTTTTCTTTCTTCTTTCTTTCTATAGTGTAGATTTTTCTTTCCTATTTGTTTGTTTTTTGCTTTTGTTTTGTCTAACCATCGACAGGGTGCGGAAAAGCTCTACACATAGATACTTCTTCCACTTTACTCTCCATTAATTTATTTCCTCATGTTATTATTTTCATTTTTATGCTGCATTTCATGCATAACATTAAGGACAACGTTCATTTTAGGTTGAAGGGTGGGAACAAGCACACTTGTCAACTTTTAGACAAAATTTTTTACATTTATTTTGTTTTGGATTTAGAAATTTTTATGATCAATTTTTCAATTTTTTTTGGTGTTTAGAAAAGAAAGTTTTCAAAAGAATTGAAATGATTTGAAGATATATAGGAATCTGGAATTTTCAAAGCTTTTGAAAGGAAGTGAAAAGAAAGGTTGTTGTTTTTAAAGGGGGAAACCTATCAGAGAATTACCAAAACTTCTTTCTCACATATACACATGTATATATTTTTTCAATGTTTTGGATAGGAAATTTTAATGTTGTTTTTGGAATTTTTTCGGGAGAATATGATGTGAACTTGAGATTTAATTTGTAAAATATTTTTGTTTCTTGGTTCATTTTTGGTGTGGATTATATATACTAGAACCAAAATGAATTAATTCAAGCAAAATGAGAACTGCCACCTAGTGTTTACTTTTGATTTGAAAAGAGAGAGAGAGAGAGAGAGAGAGAGAGAGAGAGAGTAAAAAAAAAGAGAGATATAATGAGCAGTTTGTGACTAATTTGGATTCGTAGCCTGTTTAACTCGAGTTAATAAGCCAGTAAGGGTATTTCATATCTAGTGCCTTAATGCCATCTGGTTTGAGAGTCATTAGCCTAACAATCACTACACGAGTTAATTAGAAAGCTTAAAGGGACCTAGACATTGCACAATTATAAAATGATTTGTTAAAAAAAATGATGATGAATTTTGGCCCAATGAGTGTCGGTAGAAATTTTCAAGGGATATGTGCAGAAATGCATAAGGATCATATGAACTTGGAAATTTCTACGTTGGAATGAGTGAGTGAGTGAAGAGTGTCCGTAAGAGTTTGCGGGGCAATATGTGCGGGAATGAACAAAAACCAAGTCTGTTTTCTGGATCCTAACTTTTCTTATATCATATAAACTCGAGAGCCTTTGCATTGGAAAAAGACAGTGAGAGAAAAGAGGCCTATTGAAGTAAACAATAGTGTAGCAGCTATCTTAGTAGCTTTGAGAGAAATTTTTTTTTAGCTGAATTTCGAGGATCGGACTATTTGAAGGAAAATTTCTGTTTTTGCAGCATTATCATGGAATATTTGATACAAGTTTTTTATGTATACATTTTTCACTATGCATGCAAGTTTGGTTTGAATTTGAGAAAGTTTTCGAAAATAGAATGGTGAACCGAACCTTGAAAATTTTGAAATTTTGATTATTCCAAATTTCAAAAATATCCGATATGAGTAGATTTTCTTTTGGAGAATTTCTTTTACCCTTGTTTTTAGTCAAAAAAATAGAAAAAAAAAATAATTTTGTGGGTATATTCACTGCAAACCTTCACAAGGCACAACTTGGCCACTAAGGGGAACCTAGGGGCTTAAGGGCTTGCTATATATGCTAAATGCAGTCGAGAATGCCAGCAAAAGTGACGTTTTTCTTTTTGTTTTCTCCATTTAATTTTTATCATTTAGGTTAGTTTAGTTTAATTTTCCTACTTTAGATAGCATATTTTGCTCGAAACTAGCAAAGTACTAATTGGGGGGGTGTGATAAGTCCTAAAAATTGCATTATTTCATATTGTTTTTAGGGAGTTTTAAGGACTTATTCATTATAAATCTCTTCATTGGATTGGAAATTATGTTTTTATGATTTTAGAAATCATTAATGAGTTTTCTTGCAAAAATTCATTGAAAATCACAAATTTTCCATAAAATCATAAAACTTTCCATTTTTAGATTTCCTTTTTTAGAAGGTTTTCTTTTAATTCAGGATTTTACATAAAAATGACAAATGTTTTTATCATCATTAGTTAAATAAAGATAAAGCATGATCAATGATGTGAATTTATTGTATTATTTTATGTAAATTGGACCCACATTAGTACATTTGTGACTTTCAGTCAAAATTGTTATTTTAATTAAAAAATCAGTTTTGTGTTTAAAAAATTCAAGAAATTCAAGAAAAGGGACCCGCATTAAAGATTAGAAGCCAAGAAATTATTTGGGAAGAAATCTAAGAAAGAATTAAAGTGGATTTGAAGAGATGGAAACTAAAGTACAAAAGGATTTGGTGGTATCTACACCCTTTTAATTCAAGGTGATGGAAGATCCAACTAAGGTAACTAAGATGGTGCAAGATTCCAACCTCATCTGTACTTGAAATTACTTAAAAGAAAGTGAATTAAATCTAATTGACCAAGAAGATCAAGATGGAAAGGAATTCCAATCGTATTAGTTAACTTCCCGTATCAGTACTCCACATCCAATACAACTCCATGCTCACCAACCCACTTTCCATAATCTCATTACCATCCTTAAATTTCTTTCCATTAGTAATCCGTGCACCAACAGTCCCATGATCATAAAAGATGTGGAAGATCAATCCATTCATAGATTTAATCTTTCAATTTCAAATATATCTTTTATATGCCTCAGAATCCAAGTCCCATACCAAGACGTCAGATTCACTCCACTTACCATTATTCACGCCAATCAACTTCTATTCCAAGCATCAACCCATTCACATATAAAGCACATGTCCCAGCAATAAAAAAACAACACCAACTGTTCCAAATTCTCTCCATTCTCCAATTCATGTCACCAAATAAAACCCACTCTCCATTCCATGTACACATCCAAAAATCCACACCAAACCGGAGGCACCCTCCTCTTCAATATTCACGTCCCAGCCATCTATTCTCTCTCTCTCTCTCTCTCTCTCTCTCTCTCTCTCTCTCTCTCTCTCTCCCCCATATCATCGCACACCCAATCTAAGAGTGGGGTTTGACCAAGCCCACTTTTGGATACATCCTCCCCATTCCATCTTCTTTCTTTCATCTACTCTTCCTTGGTGGGAAGATTAAAGATTAGAGCGTGGATTGTGCGTGAAGTCCCCTCTTTTTGATGTCTTGAACTAGGGTAAGGATAGATTTCTTTTTTTAGTTTTAATTATTTTTGGGGTATTATTGGTTGTATTGGTTCGTTTTAATTTTAAATAAACAATTAGTGAGGTCAAGGTGTTCGCCTTGGATCAGCACCGTCTGTTTGTGTGTGGTGACAATACACACTTGGTGCGGTGTTTTTGTGAATTTTTATTAATTCTGCTAATACAATGTGCTAATTTTCCATAATATAAGGAACTAAAATTCTTTTTATTTCGTTTTTTTATTATTTCTGAATTATTTATTTCTGATTTTTAATTTAGTGCATGGTTATTTATTCTTTTACATTGGTAGTTTGATCTAATTTATTATTTTGCAGTTTCTAGTTCTAGGATTGTTTTAGTTTAAAATTTTTAGGTTAGATTTAATTTGTAAATTTTTTCAGATTTGGACTTGTAATTTAATTTTAATCTTCAAAAGTAGTAGTGTATATTTTTTTAGATTTTATTAGGGTAGCTTTAGTTTTTCAATTAGAATAGGTTTTTTGCAAATATTAGCGCCCTATGGATATGATCTCGGACTCACTGGGTAAAACTAAATCGAGACTTTATACTTGGGGTCCACGTTGATCATTAAGCCATTTTAGAATTTTAAATTTATAAAATCAAACTTATTCCTAAATGTACTATCAACTCGATTATGTGTAATGTTCAAATTCTGGATATATACATTTGTAACTAAGTAACCACATTTCATGTTGCTTAAAAAATCTCCCCAATATTACTGTTATCTTCCAAAGTAATCAATGAAAATATATGACTATTGTGATGAATATATTTAATACTTAATTCTTCAACATGTGCCTCCCAATTAGATGCTTCAAGTGCTACTTTCAGCAAAGAAGAGAATGTTATAGTTCTTTCTATCGGCCTAAACTTTTGCCTTCCGCTATTGTACACAAGATGTACAATATCAAAGACAAAACCACCGTCAAAGTGAAATATTAACTTCATTAATGCTTCATTCTTTAAAGCAAGAGAAAACATGAAAGTTTATACATAATGTAAAAAATATGGAAGTTCAAAATTCATACAAATGCTACAACACAATTCAAGTACTCTAGTTTCATCAAAAGGGTACGTAGGAAATTCAAACAAAACCCAAAAATCCTAACAAACACAAAACCCCCAAAAATCAAATATATACATATATATAAATATATATTACAATTTAGATAGAAAAATAAGAAAAAAAACCATCTCTCTCACTCACGCATGAACTTCAAATAAAAACCCTATGAATAATCTACATTTAAGTAGATTAAAAAAAAAAGAGTTTGTAATGGATGGCAACTACTTTTTTCTCAAATCCTGAGTGGAATGCAGGCATATGAAATACATTTCAAAGCCATTATCAAAATATAAATGGTAAACGGAAAGATTGATGAAATACTCAAAAAAGATTAGGAAGAAAACATAATTTCAAACAAAACCTTAGAGAAGAAGACGATTGGGAAGACACGAAATGCTCACAAATGCACTAAATAAAGGGATTGGTCAACTGTAGGATGTTGCTGAGGACGATGAGAAAGCACGACCATAGTTTTCGTTAGAGTAGAGCTAAGCTTGGGAAGATGAATGAAAAATGAAAAACTTGGGAAAGAAGAAAACAATAAAAACCCACGTCGGATATTGTCTTCGAGTGACAACATTGTCACTCCACGAAAACAGTTAAACACGAAAACAATTAAAAAAAAAATACAAAAACAGCTCCATGGGTCCTTTCTTGATTCCAACTTGCTAGTGGGTATAATTTTGTAGATTGCCCCACCAAAATGATTTTTTCCGTAATTTCCTCTTGCCTAAAAGTACATTTTTGTAAAAATCAGCAAGCCCAATGAAGAAACTCCAAGAAAGTTTCCATGGACCCAAGTGGACTCTACATTTGCTTCATCTGAGTCATTCAGACCACCAAGCCCTCTGCTAAATACAACCGGTGGATCCAGTTATGAGTAAAACCATCAATTTAGACTAGTAACTACCCTCTCTTTTTCTTACATATGTATTGATCGATGTTCAATATTTAATTTGACTATGAGTGGAAGCTATATAATAATTAGTAAGTTTGACCATAGACAAATTTGGCGCTAGCTGCCCTCCTTTCGCCGGTGCACCCCATTTGAAGCCTCGTTCACGGTCAATGAAATTGGGCGGTGGTCAGCATTAGAGTACCCAAATGGCACTCGCACTCCATGCCAATACAACCACGCGTATTTGAGATAAAGTAACTCTTCATTCGCCTTTATTTATTTATCTGTAGCAGGAAAGATTGCAACCCGAGATGGTGGTGACGATGATGAGGAAGAAGGAGAAGATGGCCGCAGCTCTCTTTCTACTACTCCTTTTGTCCTGGCACATGGAAATGGTCGAACCCGGCCCGGCCGATTGTTACGATGCTTGCTCCACCGGCTGCGTTCAGAGAGACGGTAAGCCCCTCCACTTCATTTGGGCCATTGGATCTCCCCCTCTCCCTCTCCCTCTCCCTCTCCTAATTTGGGTTTGGGGAGTGGCCTTAGCTTCTAATTAGATTTTTTATTGTTTATTAGTATTAGTATTATTATTATTATTATTTCCAATTTTACAGTTCTTCCTCCCAAATAAATAATCAAAATTCTTTTTATTTTTAAGAAATAGGTTGGTTTTTTTATCAGGAAGAAAAAATATATTGCATTAAAAATTAAAATAATTTTTCTTTCTATCGCGTAATCTTCTTTCGTAAAAAACACGTCTTTAATCACAGGGCATTAAAATACTCCCCGCTGTCAGGAAAGTTAGTTCTTCTTTCC
This sequence comes from Sextonia rubra, assembly GCA_037013555.1. Taxonomy (NCBI): domain Eukaryota; kingdom Viridiplantae; phylum Streptophyta; class Magnoliopsida; order Laurales; family Lauraceae; genus Sextonia; species Sextonia rubra. Next base: position 78,170,043 of record JASUAD010000001.1, read on the forward strand.
TAGTAAAAAAGTGTCAAACCGACCAGCAGAATAGCATTTTGTCCAGAAAACCTTTTTCAACCTTTTTCTCTCTACCATGGAATCCTCGTCACACACAAATGTACCCTTAAATTTGTATTTGATATTTAGATGGACACTTACATAATGTCAATTTCTCTTTTGATACTGGAATGCCTAAATGTTACTGATGGGTAAGGAGGGGCTGAAAGTGTAACGGTTAAGACTTTATTTTTTTTCGGTGCTCATGTGTTAATTGCTGATTTTGGTATTTTGTGCTTTCTGCTTTCCAGCGCGACTGATGGCTCGTTGTGACCGCAAGTGCCAGATAAAATGCGGTCCAGGTAATGCTTCTCATCTTTAGCTTGTCTCATTCACCATCTGCTTTCTTTTTCTTTATTATATGCTATGCTATATTGATAGATATAGATATCAATAAATGACATTATTATCTTATTATAATAATATACTTGGGATGTGTTTGGAAGGGAGAGAAATTTTATGTGGTATTGGTTAGCTAATACCATCCAAGTCCATTCAATAGTATTTTTGTATGGGATGGGATTTCCTTTATCCCAAAGGTGAATTCAATCTCTTGTTTGGTTGCGTCCAGATAAATGAGGGATAAGAGACAAAAAGATCTAAAAAAATATAATTCCACCCTATACTCAAAGCTAACTCAGGTGGAATAAGGACAAAAATACCTAAAAAAATATAATCCCAACCCCCACTCAAAAAAACGAAAGTTATCCCGCCTCCTAAATGGGATTATTTAAGCCCCCATGCTAAGTATTAATTTACTGTAGTGTCGGGATTAGGATAACATTATCCCAATCACTAAAAATGCAAACAAATAAGAGATAAGTGGAATAGGATGCAAAAAGTTACTTATCCCCCACTTATCGTCCACTTATCCTTCATCTAAACACATCCTTGGTGGTTTTGAGTTGAATCCAAGTCTTTATACTTGGGTCCATTAAGTGTTGGAACCAGGTCCTATAGTATACACACAGAACAAAGGATATGGAAATAGACCCAACCCATTTTACATCCCTACAGTATGGAGCATCTCTCTCGGGCCATATAATTGGGTATGGACTGAACCCAAACTCAAACCTGACCCTTTGTTGGCTTTTGGTGTTTGTTTGTATGTGTTCTTGGGGTGTTTTTTAGGAGGGTGATGGTACATGGCTTTTAGATTGTTCCTCTTTCTTTCTATCTGTTTATGCTATATTGTTCTCCTTTTTAATATAAGTTGCTACAAATAAAACCCGAACGGAAACTTTTTTTTTTTTTTTAATCACGACACTGGACTCTCCGTGATATATCCCACCACACAATTTAACACTAACCTTAGTTGTTTGACACTGATATGAATTTCACCGTTGGATAAATTTGGACTGACCCTATTTGACACTAATATGAATTTCATCATTAGATTGTGCTTTGATTATCAAAAAATGCAAGATAATCTAATTTTGATGCTTTTATGTCCAAAATCATATTCGAAGTGAGTGTCCTTGACAAGTTTTGTCATGTCCCCAAAGTGGAACTAAGGTAAAGGTGAGATTAACGGCCAATTAAAACCTTTTCGTATTTAAAATAACATGTGGCTCCTAATCAAATCTCACATAGGATCTTAGTCCACGGTGAGTCCATAATACTGAACAAGTACCAATACCTACGGAAGCGTTATCTGGTATAAGTATACAAAATAAAGTGTACACATCAAAAGATATTGAATTTAGAGTTTAAGTTTCAAAGTTAAGCAAAATATATTAATTACAAAATCTACCAAAAGTCGGGCCTTAAAAGAATACAACCCAAAATGAACCAAAATGAAACTATCCCAGTGTGAGTCACTTGTGTGCAAGGCTAGATGGCTCTGAACCCATTGTCAACACCCCACTCGGGCTCAAAAGGTGGCTCAGGCGCTTGAAACAGCTCACCCTTTGCCTCCTCTTCGGGATAGCAGGGTTCGGTACCTATGCACCAGACATAGCACCATCAGATTACAGACGCAGCTAGCAAGAAGATAAACATAATCCACAATAGACATACAATATAAAGAAGTAAATAAAGACAGAGTGATCATATGAATGAAGAACAGTAAGCACTAAAGAGAAAGAAAGGATACCCAATCCATACTATGCAAGTGAGCACATAAGGCAACAATAGGGTGGTGAACCAATTGAATCTTCAGGGAATATCCCAGTAGAAACCTAGTGGTTAATCCTGTCAAATTATCGAGAGGAGTTATGTCAAATCATCGGATGCCAAGCAATCCGGTCGAAACCGGTGGTCAACCATTCGAAATTGATCTACAGCAGTTGTCAAAGATCTCAAAATACATAATATACATATAGATCAACTCATGGCACTTAGATCCTGAAGTCAAAGTGAAGGGCTAGCTTCCCTGTGCACACACATAGATTCAAAAAATAGAGGACCTACTCACATGTTCATGATTCACAAACAACCAACCTGAGTAATCCTCTTATGTCCAAATTTCCATAAATGCCAAGCCACAGCACGATTCAATACAATGCAAGATGTTACAATTCCTAAAAGCATAAACGATGTGAACAATGCAAAACTGAAGGTTAGAGAGTGCTTACAAGCCCAATTCCTAAGCTACAATCACAACTTTCATGCCCGACATCCCTACTCGAACTATAGGTCAGTTAAGGTTGCGATAATTAGTATAGTTAACCAATGTGCCTAATCCTAATCCTCACATCAACCGAGTTTAGGATAGATTGTACACCATACACAAATCGTATGATCCGTAAGAATATGTTTGCTCAAACGTCCCTTACCCAAGGTCTAATCATGAGTCCATATTAGGGTAGGTCAAGGGTCCCAAGAACCAAGACTAAAAGTCCCTAACAATTCTTTTCAAAAAGGAAAATCTAGTGGTTCTATGGAGAGCCATAAGCTCAATGCAGGTCAAGAATTGTATTGATTAGGCTTACAAATTGGCTTACGGCTAAGCCGTAAAGCAAGTCGTAGGCTATGATGCCCAGATACGACATGGATACGGCAAGGACACGCTATGGACATGGCAGGGACATGGATTTTACACACAAAAAGTGAAGTATCGGATACGATACGACACGATACGTTGGCCATTTTGAAGTATCCGTGCATCATAAGCCGTAGGCTAATTTCTGTGCAGTTATAGCTAAACCGTAAAGCTACAGAACGTCAGAAATGGGGCTATTTCTGTTCAGAAATAGGGGAGATTCACTCCCTTTCCAATCTCAACCTATGAACAAATTACATTGGGCCTAGCCCCTCCATTGGCATGAAAGCTATCAAATAAACATCCTCCTTTGATCAATCCTTTCCAACATCCATTCAAATTTAACATAAATCTAACATTTTCATTAAATAAAACAAAATGAGCAATAGACAACCCAATGAGCATAAAATGCTAGAATCAAATGTAAATAGTGCACATCATCCATAGAAAAGGTGTATCTACTTGCCTTAGATGAGGGGGATGAAAATAAAAGAAGATAAGGAGAAGCCCTAGCTCACAAATGACACCCACCGAAGCTTAAATGAAGAAGAAACTCAACCCAATGACAAACAACCCTACAAATCATAAGGGGAGAAGCTAAAGGGGCTGTCTTTACCAAATATAAACTACGAACCTGTAACGCTCCGACCCGAGTTGATCCGGTTTAGTGGGTAATCGCGAGTGGTTTTATCGTTAAGAGTGTTTTGGCTTTTGTTTTTATTTGGTTTTGCGTCTTGGAGAGTTGTTTGAGTTGAGTTGACCTGGTCTAAGTAGTTCGAGCCCTTTTTTTGTAATTTCGGCTTTTGATTGACCTTGTCAGTTTTGCGTCATTCTGACGTCAGCGCGTGTATTTCGTTGAGCTTGTCGATTTGTGTAACTGTCTTGGATCCGAATGATTACGCTTGCTTTCGTTGGACCGTCATTTGACTCAAACTGATATTAGTGTAAGCTGTTTGGACTTATTCGCAATTTGGACTCATTTTAAGTATAAATATCCCACCAACTCCAGTTCTCTCTCGATCGTCTCTCTCCAGCTCGTCTCTCTCTCTCCCTCTGTTCAGCTCTCTTTCTCTCCTTCTCCATCTCTGTTCGATTGCTTGAGGGAGGAAGGAAGGAGCTTGTTCGCGTGTGTTTACTGGTGGACTGAGCCAAGCAACGTGTGGATTTTCGTCTGTGAGGCAAGTATAAGCTCAAGTTGCATGAACACGGATTGATATGGATTTGATTGTTGTGTTCTTGTTCTTCATTGTGTTTTTCAGTATTAGACAGCCCTATTCAGCTCCTTTTACTGTTCTGTTTCTGTTTCCAGTCGTTTTACACACTTTCTATATGACTGTAACAATTTCAGGAAAATGACTCCGTGCACTCACGGCTAAGCCGTGAAATGTGCTACGGCTAAGCCGTAAAATGGCTTACGGCTAAGCCGAGACCCAACCGTAACCCTAACCGTAGAACAGTACAGACTGTTATCTGAAAATAACTGAGAGTTGGCAAATTGCCATTCTTCTACGGCCCAGCCTGATCTAAGCCGTACATCGTCTTACGGCCAAGCCGTGGACCAGGATACGGCTGAGCCGTAGAGTAAATTACGGTTGAGCCGTAAATCCGTGTGGATATTTGGGGAACCTCAGCTCAGACGCAGTGCATATTACGGCTACGCCGTAAGATGCCACGGCTAAGCCGTAAGGTTACCTACGGCTACACCGTGGGAACCTGAGAAGTGAACTAAAAGGACTAGGGTTAAGCAAGAGACCGTATATGACTTTCATGTTAGAATGTAGCTAACCAGAACATGCCCAATGGAATGTTTGAATGACATGAATGATCTCGAGGGCTGCGAATCATTCATGACTGTTATCCAGTTGTTTAGCACCTCCCCATGGGTGTTGGTTTAAGGGACTTCGGTGCACACTCTTGACACTGCAACACTAGACAATGGTGCATCGGATAACTTAAAACTACATCAACATGCACGGTTAGAAACACTGGATAATTAGTGTAGGATTGGCTTGTAATTGATCCTTGATTCGTATCAGTACTTGATTTGTTTGATTTGTACAGCATATTGATTACGGTTTATGCCCTCTCATGTGTTCTGCGCTGGACCTCTCGATTCTGTGGGAAATGTAACAACCCCAGAGCAAAGCCCGGGCGGGACCATTCTATTATTGTGTTTTACTGTTGCTCCGCTGGAGTATTTGCATCAGTGCTTAATTGATATTCGTACTTGAGCTTGTTCTTGGTAACTGCTTATCTGCATTCAGTATCCGTATCAGTATCCGTATTATGTGCATTCAGTATTTGCATTCAGTATCAGTTTATGTGATGTACTTCCTATTGTTCGTTCAGTATGATATGTGTGAAATGTGAGATCTGTAAGTGATATGATATGCTTGATCGATCGAGGTGCATCATCTGATTGATTGTGATTGGTATTGGCACTACTGAGCCTCAGCCTTAGGATACCCGACGGGGTTAACTTTGGTTTAGTTTATGTGTTTGCCTCTGCAGAGTGTTCCGTCCTGGGACTCCGGACCCCGGGAACTAGAGACCCATGCGTACCCTGGCCCGGTCGCTGGTGTTCTCATTCCGACCGCTCTCGTAAGGGAGAAAATGGCCAATGTAGTAGCCACTTTGACTGTTATCTCTTTATGATTCTGATGGCATGCTTGCTCATTTGCATAATTGCTTAGTATACGAACATGATCTCTATGGATATTGCGTTATGACTATTACTCAGTATTAGACACAGTTCGTGTTATCTTCTTGTTGGCTTATACTTTGCTAAGTCGTTGTACTTATGAGTGGTTTTGTGTGTTGCAGGCTCAGATCCCTCTCCCGATCCTACGTCGGTCGACCCGACTCCAGGAGAGGCTCGCGAGGCCCCCTCCGGCCTAGAGGAGTGGACTTGATCCATCCTCCAGAGTACGGTTTGCATCATTTTGTTTTCCCCATTCTTTGAGTCCGAGCCTATTGAGGGGATTTTTCTGTACTTGTAATGTGGGCTTTGAGTGACATCTGTATTTTGAGTTTTGATTGTTATAAGCCCGCTATATGGTCATACGTTCTTGTATTTGTTCTTGTTATCAGTTCATGCTCTTTTGTATATTGTTGGTGTGTTGCTATATGCCTTGATACGTACAGCTTCCGCGTACAGTTGTTTGCACGTGTGAATGATCCCTTGTGTGTGTATGCTTGGACGGGGTCTAGGTGTGCATGCACGGGAGTACGTGTGTCATTGGTTAGACCTTCTCTGACCCCCGGTCCCTGGGCTCGGGTTGTGACAGAACCACAGAGACCTAGAGACGGAAGGGCTTGGAGCTTACCTAGGGCTCATCGGTTACGGAAGAAGATGAAAATGGTGCCCTTGGAACGATGGTGATGCAAGGAAGGAGATGGAAGTGAAGATTTGGCGATTTGGTGGCTTGAAATTTAGGGACAACAAGTTAGGGAGGTGAGGAGAAGAGGAAACCGATAGTAGGGAACTGAGAAATGAGAAAAGAAGAAAGAAGAGCGGGTTGGGTCATTTCTTTTTATTTGGGGATGGGTTTTGGGTTATTACTAGTAAGGGCTTAGTTTATTTAAGTTGGTCATTTGGTGGCCAAGGTAGTCTCGGTTCCCGTCAAGGTAGAAGAATAAAAGTCTTAGAATTAGGAGAGTTATCCGATGAACCCAAACCCTGACAATACAGTAAATTAAGAAAAAAAGCTTCTATACTTCTTAAAATTGCAAACTATCCTCCCAAACGAGATCGAAGACTGACGAAACTTCGTACACACGATCCTAACGCTAATTTGAACTTGCTAGATTCTAACAAAGCTTAATTAGTTAAAAATACAATTTAATTAGTCTATTACTCAAATTTAGGTTACAAAATGTTACAAGTTTACTTTATTTTGAACAGAAGCTAAGCCTTTTAAAAGGTTGAGCATTAGTTTTGCATAGCTTGTCTTTTGCTTGAATTGTGAGATAATATCTACAAAATAATAATAATAATAATTATTATTATTATTATAATTATTATTACAACAAGTGAGGCAATGAGAGAAGCCCAAATGCAACCCCAATCGAGCCCAGCTAAGCTAGCTTGTGACCTAGCTTACTTGTTGAAACCCTTAATCCTGAGTGCGTGGGTACACATCAATTGTGTTTTGACTGACTTGTCAGCCCAACCCAAAATTATTCTTGCTAAAGCCAACCCATTGCCACCTTATCCATTAAGGGAAAGAGCTTTAAGTATTTTGTCTCAATGGGGACCTGAAGAATTGCTGATTACCAACAAGGGTTGTTAGGCGAGGCTAATGGCTCTAAATTGATCAGGCTTTAGTTACTTGTAAGGCCCGATGGGAAGACAATCCTATGTTGAGTGAAGCTTCATAGCTTGGATATTTTCAATGTGGGATTTAGACAAAGCTTCACACAGCTAACCAAAGCACTCCACCTTAACCTTGGATTTTTCCTTTTTGGCTCTCAAATTATTTAACCTGATCTAACCTCAAGGGATTACCCTCATGGATTGAGTTCTTTCATATTATACACATAGAGAGAAAGGACCCAAGTACAATGGATGGATATGCTTCGTTGGCCAATCCGAAAGGTCTTCAACCCAAACAAAATCATTGTTAGTGGTCGAACAAAACTTACCTAAAGCATGGGCCACCCTATTACAAAAATTTAGGCACAAATTCAAAATTGACTCCACAAAACGACCTAGCCGACTGTAAAATATCCAAGATGAATGGATTAATGGCTCACATCTCGTTCCCATTCATGGCATTGATAACTTCCTAAGCATTCTTACGCTACAAAAATACACAAAAAGTTCTACTGAAGCAAAAAGAATCACTTTAACTTCTCTTCTTACGAGGAGAGGATCCAGGTCCTTTGGAAGTTCCTGCACCCACAATTAAAGTATTAAAAGGCATTATAAAGCCAAATGTAGATTTTCCTTCCAATTGTTTAACTCTGCATCCAAGCAAACAATAACCCTATAACCTATTGTTGCTTTTGGTCACCGCAACCATGGATCAAAAGCTTTGCTTTTTAAGTTGCTACCATCGCTTGAGGATTTTTGGATCCATAACAGACTTTGGGCTCTAGAGATGATTTATTAGGGATTTTGTTCCTTACCTTTAAATAAGAATTCATTTCTAGCCTTTTGGTGGGCACAAGGACTAGAATTCATGATTTAAAAGAAATTGTTGGCCAAGTGGGTCTAGACTTAGGAAGCATAGATATGCCAATAGGTCCTCATGTCCATGTTGGATACATGTCGAACAAGGATATGGCCAGATATGTGTCCGACATGCCAAAAATACATGTCCAATTTTCTTTTTTAAATATCGGGTGCGGCAGGGACACTGTTGGGACACGGCAAGGACACGACGGGGCGTAAACTTGAATTTTAAAATATTTTGAGGGTCAAAATATATTAAAAATGGGGTCAAAGTATAATTATCAAGGGCTAATGTTTAGAACGAACAACAAAATCTTTATAATTATCGATGGCCACCTGTAAAATTGGGGTGGATTTTTGGGATGCACCATGCAGCCAACTTGCCTTTATAATTATCTATGGCCAATGTTTAAGAGTAGCAACAAAATTTTTATGGTCTCTTTTTATAATTTGGCCCAATGTTTTTTTTAATTCTTTTTTAGTATATGATTATATATATATATATATATATAATTAATGTGTCTCCGAAGTGTCCGCATCCTATATTTTTGAAAAATACTATATCGGCGTGTCCATGTCTCGTGTCTGTGCTTCTTAGGTTTAGACCAAGTGGGTTCAGGTCATGGGTATCTTGGTAATTGTATTAGGACTTTTTTTTTTACTAAGATAGAGTTTCTTAAGGGCCAAGAAAAAGTTTATAAATTAATGTAATCTGTAACCCTATACCTAAATTACGTGGAATTACGGTGTGAGAACTTGGTGAAAATTAGTTTTCTGTGAACGTAAGCACATTTGACAAACCATGTAAAAACTCTTTGTGATTTTCCCTTCTTGTGTAGCTTGTTGTTTGTTGATCGTGGTTCTCATGCTTCCACACACGTGCACAATAGAAACATCATTAAGAGAGGGCGTTAGGTGATCATCCTCGTAGTTCTTTGAAAATTCCGTAATCCCATCATTAGGGAGAAGATGAGCTACGCTTCTAGATGTGTACTAAACCACAGTGCTTTCTTGCAGTGACAACCAAAGAGAGCATGTTCATCGGCCTTTTATCGAAGGCACAAATTCGGCATAAGTCACTACCCTTAATTTAGACTTGAGAAGTGATCATTTCATGCGTTTCCAACCAAATAATTTGATTGATTTGCCTCTCCTCATCTATTCCACATAGTGTTTTGCAACGTCAACCCATTATGGCCCACTTAATTATCATCTTGTTGAGCGGTGTAATTTAACCTATTATGAAACTTAATTTTCATCTCATGTGAGTTACACCTGGACATTAACTATCATGTAGAAGGACCCACTATTATTATGCTTTTTATGTGATTCGACAAAATTATGTTATTTAGGGGGCCCACCTGAAATTTTGATTAAATTTTCGGTCAAAAGACATATCTACTGGTAATCTAATAGTCATTTCCTTGAAAATTTAATTAAGAAATACTCAATGAAGTTCAAACCTATACAAACAGTTAACCCGATGCATGAGTCGTTTAAGTTCAAATCGCAAGATTACTTCATAGTTATTTACTCACATATCATTTAAGTGCTATATATGAATTTATTTTAAATTAATTATTATAGAATATATATTTATGTTTTGATGATTACCAAAATGGTTTATCATTCAATCAGATCATTTTGTTCTTAATAATATTTAGTTTAATATTAGTATTAATTTGTTATTTAATTTGCATGAAATTTTAACCCGTGCATCGTGTGGGGTTCGATGCTAGTATCCTCTCTAACATCCTTTATTTTATTGAAATATTTCCTAATTTTATTATTCAATTTTATTAGGGTCTCTTTATTAACAAGGTTAGCAGAATGTCTCATTACCATAGTGGTAAGGAGTGCATGTTCTTATTGGAGGTTATGGGTTTAGACTTAGCTTCCCCCTCATTTGTATATGTGAGTTTTTATTACATCACATGTACGAGTTGTGTTTTTTTCCTCACATGTGTGGGTCTCTTTTACCTTGTATGTTTGAGTTGTTTCTTCTCCCCTTATATGTGTGGGTCCCCATGACCTCACATGTGTGAGTTGTGTTTGTGTCCTCGCATGTGCAAGTCTCTATTACCTCACATGTATTCTATCTAAGTCGTCATATGTGCAAATTACCTTGGATGTGTGAGCAGAGTTGTGTTTGTATTCTGTGTATGTCCTCACACGTGCAAATTACCTTATATATGTGAGTTGAGTTGTGTCTGTATTCTGATCCCAACCACTCAACTGGGTTACCAAACAATAACAAGCTAAGAAGTACGGAGACGGGATATGGATGTGACAAGATATGAACACGGCGATACGATAAATTCTAAAAAAGTAGGATACAAACACGACTAGGACACGACAAATATTAAATATATAAATCTTTATATATAATCATAAAATTAAAGAATAATTATATTTTTAGTCAAACTAAAAGGTATAATATCACAGACCCACAATTAATAAAGAAAAAACATAACTAATACCGGAAAAGTAAAAAATAAAATCCATTGAAAAAAAAGCAGCAAGGAAAAAAAATTGAAAAATAAACTATGAACATTTAACAATTCAAATCAAGGGACAACAGTAGTTCTAGAAAAAAAAAACACAACAACAGCAACAACATGGAAGAACAGCAGTTTTGAAAAAAAGAAAAAGAAAGGAAAGAAAGAAAGAAAGAAAAATATCATCAATAGTTCTGGAAAAAAAAAGGCAGCAGTAACATGGAAGAACAGTAATTCTGAAAAAATAAAAATAAAAAAACAGAAGCAACAGTTTTGAAAAAGAAAAAAAAATACAGGAGCGGCAAAATGGAAGAACATGAAAAAGCAGCAACAGCAATAAAAAAAAAAAAAAAACTGTAGCAAGCACCTTGTAGTAGGCGTGCATATGTAGCTCACGCACTGTGCCTCTTCTTCTTCTTCTTCTTATTCTTCTTCTTCATTTTCCAGACGCAGGGTTCTTTTTTCCACTTTTTCTTCTTCTTCTTCTTCTTCTTCTCCTTTTAGGCACAGTAGACAGGATCGGTTTTTTTTTTTTTTTTTCTTTCACATGGTGGAAGGGTTAGTTAGGGCAGCAGAGGTTAGGACATTTGTTTTAAGTTTTAAGTTACCAAAATTTACTTTTAGCGCCTTTATCTTTTTTTTTAATTTTAACCCAAGGACATTAGTTTAGCCCATTTTTATTATATTTTAGCCCTGCCATGTTTTTGATGTGTCCACCTTGTATTTGAGCCATATCCGCAATTAAAAAAATAAAAAAGGACATGCATTTGGCTTGTCGGACACGTGTCTGACTGTGTCCGAGTCATGTTTTTGTCCAACACATATCTGACAAGAACATGGGGACCCTGTACAAGTGTTCGTGCTTCATAGGATCAGGGTGAGAACGTCTAAGATGGGTTTTCCTAAGGTGGATCCAATTGGGAATTCAATTGCACTTCATGTAGAAGTTTCCTCCTATTTCCAGTCATCCTTAAACTCTTTCTCAAAGTAGGAGTTTCCTTTTAAAATTATGTATTCCACAAAGGTTAATTTGAGCAATAGTTAACTTTTGAACATTAGTGCATAGTTAATTATTATTACATAAGAATCTGCAATCACTTTTTGCAGCTAGAGTTTAAATTCATATTCTCATGGGCCCCTTTCTAAGGTGTTTGCTGACCCTATGTGTAGAGCCGCTATGCAGTAACAATACCCAGTGAGTCAAACCATAGGGAGCTGGCCACAAAAGATTGAACCTATCCTAAGAGAAAACTAAAACTAGCCTAAAAGAAGCCATACAACCAAATTCCTACTAATGCTGAAAATTAAAAATTAATTACACACCATTACGTTCCATTAAAAAGTCCTAATCTAGAAAACCCTAAACTGAAAAAAAAAATTCTTAAACTAGAAATTGCAACCATGCACAAAAAATCAAACGATCAATTTAATAAAATAAAACAGAAAGTAATGAACTCAAAATTTTAAATGGGCAAAAAAATTAAATTATAGTGATTACTCTAGGAGTTCAGGGTTGGTACTCACATTCAAATTTTGGAACAACGGTAGTGTTGAACCTCTTTTTCAAATTGGGTTGTCAATCCAATCCAAGCAGAGAACAAGTTAGCAAAATAATCTATTAATTTCAGAATTGCAGCTTTATTAATCATTTTGTGCCTGCCTTCAAGCGTGCAATGCATCCATTACTAAGTGTAGTAATTGACAATAAAGACAACTTTATAAGTAAAAATGATGGTGTCATTATTCTCTGGTTATTGGACTTTATGTAACAACCAATATAAAAATTACGTACCTTCGGCCTTCTTCCTAGAACATAAGGGATTAGCGTACCTTAGACATCTTCATTGCCAACTTGAGAAGAAGCTCATCTTCCCAATTCTTGAATTAGAGAGTTGGAAGGTCTAGATGGTGGTGGATGGACCGAAAGTGCTGGTAGGCCAAGGGTGGCCCTTTGGGTGAAGAAGATGGAAGAGAGAGAGAGGAAGAGAGGTGGTGGGCATGTGGAGTGGTGACTGGATGTCCCCACTTCTCTTATGGTGCCTTCTATAAATTTTGGTCTCTTGGTTTCTATATTAGTGAAGACTTCTTGAGCAATTTCTTTGCTAGCCTTGGGCCACAAGTTGAAGAGATTTTTGGAGAGTTTTTGAGACTTCTTAGCACTCTTGTAGCTTGAAATAATCTTTTTTCATTGAAAAATTCTGCTACATACCTTTCTAATCTTTCATCAAAAGAATCTTCAAGAATCTCCACGAACAGACACCAAAATCTGAATTTCTGATTTAATGAGACAAAAATCAGATTTAATGTGGCTAGAATGGGCCCCTCATGAGCGTGCAACCTATGAAGTACGGACACTTGTATAGAGCCCATAGACATGGACACAGTTCAGACACGTGTTCAACACACCTAAAATCTGTCTTTTTTTTTTCGCTTTTTAATTAAGGACACGGCATGGACATGGAGTGGACACATTGGGGACAGGGTTGGGTTATAACTAATGCCCTTGGGTTAAAATTAGAAAAAAAAATAGAAAAGACAAAGGGGCTAAATGTAAATTTGGATAACTTAAAACAAATGCCTTAACCGGGCTACCCTAACCCTTCCACCATGTGAAAAGAAAAATAAAGGCACTGTCTGTAAGAAGAAGAAGAAGAAGAAAGAAGCTGCATCTGAAAGGCAACGTGCATGAGCTATGTTTGGAAGAAGAGAAAGCTTGCTGCTATTTGGTCTTTTTTTTTTGTTTCCCTTGATTGTTGCTCTTTTTTTTTTTCCCCTTCCTGCTGCCATTCTTCCATGTTGCTATTGCTGGTTTTTTTTTTCTTTCTTTCTTTCTCTTAGAATTGTTGCTGCTGGTTTTTTTTTTTTTATTAAGAACTGCTGCTCTTCTATGTTGCTGCTGCAACTTTTTTTTTTTTCCAAAATTGCTGTGCTAGTTTTTCATGTTGCTACTACTGCTGTTTTCTTATTTATTTATTTTTTATTTTTTTAAAAACTACTATGCCGTTCTTTCATGTTGTTACTGCTATTGTTTTCTTTTTTAATATATTATTTTAAGAACTGCTATGATGTTCTTTTATATTGCTGTTGCTACTTTTTTTTTTCTTTTTTCCAGAATTGATGCTGTTTTCTTTTAGTTTTGACTTTTCGAGTATTAGTTATGTTTTCTTTCTTTATTAATTGTGGCATTATGCTCCTTAATTTGGCTAAAAATATAACTATTCTTTAATTTTATGATTATATATAATATATATATTTATTATTTGTTGTATTCTAGCCGTGCTCATATCCTATTTTTTTAGGATTTGCAGTATCGTCATGTTCGTATCGTGTCATATCTGTGTCCCATATCCCGTGTCCGTGTCCGTGGTTCTTAGCGTGCAATAGCTGTTGTGGACCTGACCTTGACATCCAACATAGTTATCCTATCTAAAATTACATCTGTCAACTTTCTAGGGCAAAATTTCCCTCAATATAGTTCCGATTGATATAATCTTAAGCTCTACAGGTTGCTACTAGAAAAGTGCTTTTTAACGGTATGGAAATTGCTCTAATCAGAGACTTAGACTAAAAGTTATGATCATTTTAAATTTGTTTGTTATGAGATAAATGAGAATAACTAAGTCTTCTTGTGCAACAAGTTTCCTCCCTCATTCCTTGTAACTTTCTTCTTTCCTAATTTCCTTTCTTGTGCCACCAAGACTTTCGTTTTTCTTCTTTAATTCAAATTTAAATTTGAAATTCAAATTAATTATAGAGATAATGCTTTCAAGAATTGCCAGAAGTTGCATTTGGAAGGTACTGTGCACGAGCTGTGTTTGGAAGAAGAAGAGGAACTTTCTGCTGTTTGGTTTTTTTTTTTTTTTGTTTTTCCTTGATTGTTGCTTTTTTTTTCTGCAGTTTTTCCAAGTCGTTGCTTTTTCTTTCTTTTTTTTTTCAAGAACCGTTGTTCTTCTTTGTTGCTGTTGCTGCGTTTTTTTTTTCAAAACCATCGTACTGTTTTTCTATGTTGCTGCTTTTGCAATTTTCTTTTTTGTTATTTTTTTTAAAACTACTATGCCGTTCTTTCATTTTGTTGTTGCTGTTTTCTTTATTATTATTAATTATTAATTTTATTTTCAGTACTGTTGTGATGTTCTTTCATATTGCTATTGCTGATTTTTTTCTATTTTTTTTAGAACTATGGCTGTTGTTTTCATTTAGTTTTGACTTTTCTAGTATTAGTTATATTTTCTTTCTGTATTAATTGTGACATTATGCTTCTTAATTTGGCTAAAAATATAAGTATTCTTTTATTATATAAGTATATATATATATATAATATATATATATTTATTATTTTTCGTGTCGTAGCTGTGTTCATATCCTATGTTTTTAGGATTTACTGTATCGTCGTGTCGTCTCCATGTTCGATGTCCCGTGTCTATGTTTGTGCTTCTTAACGTGCAACAATTGTTGTGGGCTCTCTTTGGAGGAATTTGCCTTGATGTTTCTTAATTGATCTTCCTTCCTCTAATAGTTTCTTGTGCAACAATCTTTCCTCTTTTTTCCTTGATTCTCTCCCATTCAAATTTAAAATTTGAAATTTGAAATCTTGATAAGATAATGAAATATTTTTCTTTAAATTAGCAACAAAAGCGGACCCTACCTTGACATCCAACATAGTTATCCTGTCTAAAATTACATCAGTCAACCTTTTGGGGCAAAATTTCTCCAATATATCTCTGACCGATGCAATCTTGGGCTCTATAGATAGCTACTTAAAAAGTGCTTTCCAACTGTATGAAGATTGCTCTGATTTGATGCTTGGATTGAAGGTTATGATCATTTTACATTTGTCTGTTATGAGATAAATGAAAATAACAATAACTAAGTCTTCTTGTGCAATAAGTTTCCTCCCTCATTCATTGTAACTTCCTTCTTTGCTAATTTCCTTTCTTGTGCCACCAAGACTTTCTTTTTTCCTCTTTAATTCAAATTTGAATTTGAAATTCAAATTAATTAAAGAGATAATGCTTTCAAGAATTGCCAGAAGTTGCATCGCAACATGCGCAAGCTGTGTTTGAAAGAAGAAAAGGAAGTTGCTGCTGTTTGGGGGTTTTTTTTTTTTTTTTTGCATGCTGTAGTTTTTTTTTGTGTTGTTGTTACTATTTTTTTTCTTTTTTTCAGTACTGCTGCTACTATTTGTTCTTTTTTTTTTTTTTTTGTGAACTACTGTTTTTCCATCTTGCTGTTGTTGCTTTTCTTTTTTTTTTTTTTTTTTGGAGCTAATGTGTTGTTCTTCCATGTTGCAGTTGCCTTTTTTTTTCTTTTTCAAGAACTACTATGCTGTTATTCTATGTTGCTGTTGCTGTTGTTTTCCTTTTTTTATATTATTATTATTATTTTATTTTCAGAATTGCTTTGATATGTTCTTTCATGTGGCTACTAATGGTGCTTTTTTTTTTCTTTTCCAGAACTACTCCTACTATTTTCTTTTAGTTTTGACTTTTCCAGTATTAGTTATGTTTCCTTTCTTTATTAATTGTGACATTATATTTCTTAATTTGGCTAAAAATATAACTATTCTTTAATTTTATGGTCATATATACTATATATATTTATTATTTGCATGTCTTAGTCGTGTTCGTATCCTATTTTTTTTGGATTTGCAATCTCATTGTGTTCGTGTCGTGTCGTATTCGTATCCCATATCCGTACTTCTTAGCATGCAATAGCTGTGGTGGGCCCTCTTTGGAGGAATTTGCCTTGATACTTCTTGATTGATCTTCCTTCCTCTAATAGTTTATTATGCTACAATCTTTCCTCTTTCTTTCCTTGATTCTCTCCCATTCAAATTTAAAATTTAAAATTTAAAATCTTGATAAGATAATGAGAGATTTTTCTTTATACTTGCAATAAAAGTGGATCCCACCTTGACATCCAACATAGTTATATTGTCTAAAATTACATCAGTCAACTTTCTGGAGCAAAATTTCCCTCAATAGTTCTGATCGATGCAATCTTGAGCTTTACAGATAGATACTCGGAAAGTGCTTTCGACGGTATGGAGATTGCTCTTATCTTATTACGATTGGATTGAAAATTATGATCATTTTAAATTTGTTTGTTATGAGATAAATGAGAATAACTATGTCTTCTTGTGCAATAAGATTCCTCCTTCATTCCTTGTAACTTCCTTCTTTCCGAATTTCCTTTCTTGTCCCACCAAGACTTTCTTTTTGCTTCTTTAGTTCAAATTTGAACTTGAAATTCAAATTAATTAAAGAGATAATACTTTCAAGAATTGTCAAAAGCTGAATCTGGAAGACGACATGCGTGAGCTGTGTTTGGAAGAAGAAGAGGAACTTGCTGTTGTTTTTTTTTCCTTATTGTTGCTGTTCTTCTATGTTGCTATTGCTTTTTTTTTTAGAACTACTGCTGCTGCTGCTGTTTGTTTGTTTGTTTGTTTTTTGTTTTTTTTTAAAGAACGGCTGTTCTTCAATGTTGCTGCTGCTGCTTTTTTTCTTTTTTTTTTTTTTTTTAGAACTGCTGTACAATTCTTCCATGTTGTTGCTGTTACTATTTCGTTTTGCTTTTCTAGAACTACTATTCTGTTCTTCCATGTTGCTGCTGCTGTTGGTTTCCTTTTCTTTATTATTTTTGTTATTTTGTTGTCAGAACTGCTATGAGGTTCTTTCATATTACTGCTACTGCTTTTTTTATTTGCCAGAACTATTGCTGGTATTTTCTTTTAGTTTTAACTTTTCCAGTGTTAGTTATGTTTTCTCTTTTTATTAATTATGACATTATGCTTCTTAATTTGGCTAAAAAAATATAACCATTCTTTAATTTAGGATTATATATAATATATATATTTATTATTTGCTGTGTCCTAGTCGTGTCCGTATCCTATTTTTTGGGGATTTGCTATATCATCATATCCGTATCATGTTGTATCTGTGTCCTATGTCTCATATCAGTGGTCGTGCTTCTTAGCGTGCAACAACTGTTGTGGACCCTCTTTAGAGGAATTTGCCTTGACACTGCTTAATTGATCTTCCTTTCTCTAATAGTTTCTTGTGCAACAATCTTTCCTCTTTGTTTCCTTGATTCTCTCCCATTCAAATTTAAAATTTGAATTTTCAAATCTTAATACGATATTGAGAGATTTTTCTTTCAACTTGTAACAAAAGTGGACCCCACCTTGACATCCAACATAGTTATCCTCTCTAAAATTACATCAATCAACTTTTGGGGCAAAATTTCCCTCAATACAGCTCTGATCGATGCAATATAGGGCTTTATAGGTAGCTATTCGAAAAATGCTTTCCAACAATATGGAGATTGCTCTAATCTACGCTTGGATTGAAAGTTATGATCATTTTAAATTTCTCTATTCTGAGATAAATGAGAATAAGAATAACTATATCTTCTTGTGCAATAAGTTTCCTCCCTCATTCCTTGTAACTTCCTTCTTATCTAATTTCCTTTCTTCTGCCACCAAGACTTTCTTTTTTCTTCTTTAGTTCAAATTAATTAAAGAGATAATGCTTTCAAGAATTGCCATTAAGTAGTGTGGAAACAAGACCCACCACCACCCCCCCCCCCCCCCCCCCCCCCCCACAACCACAACAATTGACGTGCATGGGGATTCTAGCCCATGCTGTGTGGGCCCCATGCAAGTTTTCTTCCTTGAATTTCTTCTTCCTTCTTAATTTTCCAATTCTCCTCTAATTTCTTCTCCTCAATTTCTCTTCAGTATGGTTCGTCTAATTCTAAATTTCCTACATATAAATTAAATTAACTTCAGAAATAATCATGCCATGCAGAAAAGAATAATGCAATGTATGAAGCCCAATTCACACTATATGACTGCAAGTGAATGCATCACTTTCATTAATTTTTCATGTTCTAAACAATGGTGAAAAGAAAATATAATATTTCAAATGTGAATTTTATGATAAGAGTGATGAGGGAATGATAATGCATAAAATGACAGTTTTCATGAAATCATGAATAAATCTGAATTTTTCATTGATTTTGACTAAAATTCAAACTTTGATACATAAATATATAAAATCATGAAATTGGCTTAAAAAACTCATATCCTAGTTGAACATATAGCTTAATTGAAAATATTATTCACTGAGAAATAAAATCAATTGAAGGATGTTTCACAATGTTGTTGAATTTAACTCTATTATAAATATTTATAAATTCAAATTATAAATTGAGAAATATAAATTGCATTCCCATGTTATACAAAATTAATAAAGATGCTAATCTAAGATAATCACAAAAACTCTATATGAGGAAATATGGTTGGCATAAGAAAGATCATAGACCAGCCTTACCTAGTGCAATAGGCTGTCCACCATAACGCGTGGGTGAAACTGAGAAACCACCGACTTCCTCACCCACATCAGTGACATTAGTCTCGAATAATGGAGATTTAAACGTATCATGAGAAAAAGGTAAAAAAAAAAAAACAGGTATTTTAAGCCTTCCAAAAGTGGCAGCAACATCTTTTATCTCTCTGTTTGAAGCTTTAGTAAGCGATTTAAAATAAATACACATACATATACATAATGAAGATATATATATAGTATAATGAAGCAGGATTGGAGTATGTACATGAAAGAAAGAAAGAAAGATAGAAACAAAAAAAAAAAAAAAAAATACACTGGTGGTACACCAAAAAATCTCAGACAATCAAGGTTTAAGCAGTCAAGATCAAACACAGCAACAATTTCTGAATTACTTTTTGGGAGTGTTAGGACTTAGGATGCAACCCAAATCGTCAGTTTACCTGACATTTTCATAGAAATAATCATCAATATGCTTTCTTGTGTGTGTAGAGATGTGCAGAACATTGGCATCATATTACATGGGCCATTGATGTAACTATTTTTAATTTTAGTAAAGAGAAAAGTTGCACGCCCCAAGTCAGGATTGGTGCATTATCACCCAAAAACCAAGCATCAAAAGATCACCATCCTGCAGGTTTTATCAGAATCATTGCTTCTATACCAAGAATAGAGTTTCGCAAGGTGGGTCCCTAGAAGCTCTTGAATAACACGAGGAATCTTTCTCTGGGGTAAAATTAAATTTTCACGTGGGATGCAGGAAGAGTGTCCAGCTAAAACGCACACTTAACAAAAACTAAGGCATTGCTCCAATCAAAGAAGGCATTACTCTAATCAAAGAATCAGTTTTTCCTAGTCAACAAGTAACCATCTTTCTTACACATCTCAAAGCCATTCCGATCAAGCTGAAAAACCCTCGATTTATCCACTCACGTGACATAAGAAAACCCTTCAAAACCCTAAAACTCTCTGACCTTAACCAGTAAAAACGGACACAGCGAATTAACATTCCAACAATTGTAAGGGAGGACAAGGGAAAATACCTCTAGCTTTCCCTTTGCAATTGAAGAATCACACCCTTTTTAGCTTTGTTCTTCTTCTAAACCCTCCTGCCCCACTTCCAAACCCTCCCGTCTTCTCTGATATCTCTCCTTTTTTAACACTTCACCATACAATGCCATTCCAAAAGAACCAGATCTGCTTCAAGTACAGCACCACCCAATTGAATATTCTTTATACTCTTCCAGCATTTCTTACTTCGCTCAAAACTAGTTTTCGGCAGGACCCACTTGATCCACAGTTTGGCAATGGATCGCCAAACTGGAAGAGATTGAACCCCGTTGTCGCCGGCACCACTGCATGTGAGGAATGACCCATTGCGATTTGAGGGTTTGGTTGAGATTTAGAGATTTCGAACGGCAGAGGAAGAGTTGACGCGGGTTGGGGCTGGGTTAACGCATGTTAATGAAACGGATGGGGCAGATTGCATTTGAACATGAGTGTGGCCCATCAGCTGCATGACCCTCTTAAAGAGATTTATTTTATCACCTAGGGCGGCCATCGACATCATACAACGTGGGTCCGCCCCTGCTTTTATGGATTCATCACAAGGTCAAACCCATCTATATTACATGGATGATGGAGCCTACCATACGACCATAATATATTGTTGGGTTGACCATCTGGAGAATATATAACTTCAAATTGGACAAATGTTCTACTTAATGTGCGTTTGACTTCCACGAAAGTGAAATTTGGACCAAGCACTTACAAATGTAGTTTGATTGAGTTGGATAAAATAAAGGGTGGCCAGTGAGTGGAATGAAATGGAGTGAGTTGGATGGAATGAAGTTATTCAATTGTAGCATTTGGTCATGTTACCTTTCCATGGGTAGGATTTTTTATTCTTCGAATCATATTGTTTGCTGGGGAGGGTTTTCAGCCAACGTCGACTCACTCTGGTGGGACTCATACGTGGAAAGCATTGCACCTCGGTACCACACGCCCGCTTGGGGGTCTGCAAGTTGGTAATATCATTCTATTGCTGTCGGCCACCCTACCAATATAAATAAATGTAGTGTCACCATGCCCTGGATAATGTGGAACATCGAGTTTTCTTTTCTGCCTATGATTTTGGTAAATGATAATAACTTTTTAATTTCCATTCTGCAGATGGCAATGTGGCTGCAAGAGGTGGTGATTAGACTTTAAAATCAAGTTGTTGAAGGAAGCTCTGTTACAAAGAATTGGTGATTAGACGTCAATAATTATGCGAACCTTGTTCAGCAATAAGATCTTTTGTTTTAAAACCTCTCTCTCTCCCCGCCACAAACCCCACACACACATATGGGTGGGTTGGGCCGAGTTAAGGCATATCTGATCCAGCTTTACTTTGGAGACAGAGGCCCCATGTATCCGGCATAGGTATAAGTTAATTGAGTAGTGCCTATTCCCAGCCCAACCTATCTCAAATATTCCAGGCTCTAGCCCACTGCCCACCCATTTAGTTAATCGAATCAGGTAGGGATTGGGTCATCTATCATTTATTTGAGCAAATCACTTAACAAATCTACAAGAACTATTTACTTGAACTGGACTAGCTTTGGATTTTCTGTCACTTTTCCATGCCTAGCTCATACATTGAGGCACAGTCCAAGAGCTCAAACCCAAGGCTCGAATTTGACCCAAATGAGGCTTTCAGGCGATGGTCCATGAGCACCATCATCTGTGTGAGGAAGCCATACTTACCCATGTGGATGGTAGGATTCAATGCAACATGTATATTTATTTTGAGGAGAGAGAGGCAAAGAGCCCTTGCATTCGAAATCATAACCTCTCAATGCAAGAAAATTAATTCAAGTTTGTTTGTTTTTTTCTCGAGGACAATGTGCTGCACTAAACCACGAACCAACTAGTGAGTTGCAAGAAAACTTAGAATAATTTCCTCCATGATGGATTTGGATGCCGAGACTCTGTCGCGCGGCTGGAAATCTATGTGCGCTCCAATGATGAGAAGCTTCGTGGATCTCTTTGCCTTTTGTCTTTCCTACAGGAATGGAGAAAAATAATAATAATCACAACCCTAGGGCTTCCTTATCCTTATATAGACAAGTCTCAAAAAGTTACACTTACTAGAGACGTTTTCCACCAGAAGTTTACATCCACTGATCCTATTAGGAGTCTTATTGTGGGGCCCAAATCAAGTTTTACACTAAAGTGGGATTGCAACCTTTGTTAGCATCTGCCCTGCTTGATTTGACGTGGGACCTGTGGCATGCGGGCTACACGATTTCTTACAATCTCCCACTTGGCACGAATGTCATGTTCATCAAATATTTCTCAGTCCCATGCACATCACATATCTTACAAAAAACTTCTACAGGCAAAGCCTTGGTGATAGCATCAGCCATTAATTCCTTTGAAGGCACATAGAAAATCTCTATATCATTCTTTTCAGCCTTTTCTCTAACAAAATGATATTTTATTTTAACATATGTTGATTGGCTGTTAATCTTTTGCTCATTTACCATACAAATGGCCGACGTACTGTCTATGCTTATTAGGATAGACTCATTCTCATTTATTACCTCCAAATCATACAAGAAGTATTTTAACCAAAGAGCCTTTTGGATTGCGGTATTGCAAGCTATATACTCTGCTTCGGCTGTTAATATAACCATGGAGGTCTGTTTCTTGTTACCCCAAGAAATTGCACCTCATTCGAGGGTAAACACACAGACGGTTATTGACTTTCTCTGGTCTAAATCACCGGCCAAATATGCATTTGAGTAGCCGTGTAGTTCAAAGACTTCACCTTGATAACATGGCAAAGATTCATTGTTTCTTTGATGTACTATAGAATCTTCTTAACCGTATACCAATGCTGTAATCTTGGGTTACTTATGAATCTCCTTACAAGACCCACAGCGAGTGCAAGATCTGGTCTCGTACACATTATCACATACATGATGTTCCCACAATTTGAGCGTAAGGTTTTAATCTTATCATTTTCCTATCCTGCTCATTTGTGGGTCCTTGGTTGCTTGACAATTATGTGCTCTTGCAGATCGGAGTATCAATTGGTTTACACTTAGCCACATCAAACCTTTTCAACACAGTTTCTAAAGAAAATCTCTGTGATAAAGTCAATATCCTATTTGGTTGATCACGAGTTATTTCAATGACAAAGACATACTCTGCCTCACCTATGTCTTTCATCTCGAATCTTGACTTTAACCATTGTTTGATTTTATCTATGGCTTCCAATTTATTACTAGCATTCAAAATTTCATCCACATATAATGACAGATATAAATAACAACTCCCACTGCGTTTAATATAAAATCATGTGTCTGCACTATTGGGGACAAATCCAAGTTCACATATGGCCCGATGTAATTTTCTATACCATTGTCTTAAGGCCTGTTTTAATCCATACAATGCCCTATTAAGTTTGTACACTTTGTCCTTGTGACCTTGCACCACAAAACCCTTGGGTTGTTTCATATAAATTTCTTTTTCTAATTCGCCATTCAAGAATGTTGTTTTCATATCCATCTGATGTAATTCAAGGTCACGACATGCTACCAATGCTACTAAGGTTCGTATGATTACAATTTTACGACTAGAGAAAATGTCTCATCGTAATCTATTCCTTCCACTTATATGAATCTCTTAGCCACTAACCATGTTTTATATTTATCCAAGAATCCATCCTTTTTAAATTTCTTTCTAAGAACCCATTTACATCCAATGGCTTTCCAACCTTTAGGTAGATCAACCAATTGTCATACTTGGTTCTTTTCAATTGATTCCATCTCCTCTCTCATAGCCTCTAGCCAACACTGCCATCCTGTGCTTTGATCGCTTGAGAGTAGAAGGTTGGATCCAAAACTTGCATGGTTTTTAATAAACTGCAATAATCATCTAAATAGGCCAGTTGTTTCATCGCCTGAATCAGCTTACTAACTAGCTCATCAGGTTGTTTGATCCTCAAGTGGGCCTTGGCCAGGAATTCTATATCCAACATCCTCTTCATCAGAACCCCCATTTGCTTGAACCCCCTTGCATATAGAGATTTTATACAATTCCACACTCTATAATCTTACTCTAGGATTGACCATCAAATCCTCAAGGAAAAACATATCTCGGCATTCCATGATTATCCTATTATCGTGATCATACATACGATATCCTTTAGAATGTGATGGGTAGCCAACGGGAGAACAATTTTTCTTTGTTTTTTCTTGCAGTTTATGTCTTTCTTGTGGTGGTAGCAGGACATGTACAGGGTAGCCTTAAACTCTCACATGTTCTAATTTTGGTTTGACACCAGTCCATAACTCATACAGGGTCTTGGGCACATTCTTAGAGGGTACTCTGTTTAAAATATATTGTGCAATGTTTAATGCTTCTCCCTATAAATATAGCGGAAGACTCGTATGGCTAATCATTGACCTTACCATATCCATCAAGGCCCTATTCCTCCTCTCAACCATGCCATTTTCTTGTGGGATATATAGAATTAAATATTCATGAATTATTCCCTTACGTGCACAATATTCTTTAAACAATTTTGAAATGTATTCACCCCCACTATCAGATTGAATCCTTTGTATTTTCTTGCCCTTTTAATTTTGGACTTTAGCAGTATATGTTTGGAACATTTTTAAGGCCTCATGTTTATGTTTAATTAGGTACACATACCTATAACCGCTGTAATCATCAATGCCTGTGATGAAATAATTCTCCTCAGTTCTATTGTGTACATTTAATGGTCCACAAATGTCTGAATGAATTATGGTCAATATTTCAGAACTTCTAGTTCCTTTTGGAAATGGTTTCTTGACCATCTTCTCACTTACGCATAGTTCAATATGGGGTACTCAATTTTACCTAGGTCTGGTAAAAGTCCATCCTTAACCATTCTACTGATTCTATTTTTATTAATGTGGCCCAGTCTCACATGACATAACATTGCCAAACCATTCAAGCATACATTCACACACACATAGAATAATCAAAAGTGGGTTTATTTCATTATTAAGAATATCCAACAAATACAATTTTTCATAAAGAAAACCATGGACCAAAATTTGACCACGCATTCCAATAGTAACCTGATGTGTGGTAAAACTAGGAAAGATAAATGAGCGCTTTCGAGAACATTTAGGGGTAGCACCAATAGGAGATAAGATTAGAGAAATCCGTTTAAGATGGTTTGGGCATATTGAGCGTAGGCCAATAATGGTACTAGTAAGAAAAAGTTTGGATATACAAGTAGATGGCCCATCAAGAGGTAGGGGCAGGCCGAAGAAAACATGGATGAAAGTCATTAATTCAGATTTGAAAAAGTTTAACTTATCGAAAGATTTAGCTCAAAATAGAACGGAATGGAGAAACAGAATTCATGTAGCCGACCTCAACATGGTTGGGATAAGGCTTTGATGATGATGATGATGATGATTCCAATAGTAACCTCATTGTCTTTGAATCAAATTTTGAATCCATTCATTGTCAACTGACTTACAGAGATGACGCTCCTCCTCATTGCGGAGCAAAGAAGACATCGGAGAGATAAAGGGATTTTTCTATTGGTAAGGGAATTTTGACTTTTCCTATCCCCAACACATCACAAAATATTTCATTCCTTATGTATGTACTTTGTTCTCCGAGTTTTATCTCTTTGATTTCAATAAATCCAGCCTTGGTCCTTAACATATGTCTGGTTGCTTCAAAATTAATCCACCAATTTTTGTCATGGTGTCCACCATCATGGACTCAGTGACCATCTCAACATAATTTCCGTGTTCTTTGGTAACTTTACCTTGTTGGCTATTTTCACTCTTTTTCTTTCTACAATGAGAACTAAATTGTCCAGGCTTTCCACAATTAAAATAAAGACCATTTTTAGGCCCTTTCCATTTTGGATTGCCTTTAAATTTCTTTTTATTTTTCACACTGGCGGTTAACGCATTGCTATAGCTCTTAGTTCTAGCAATCATAGCAGAATTTGTAGGTATTATACCACGGGCAACCTATTTTTGTCCTTCAGCAAGTAATTTAGCTTTAACCTTACTAAAGGTTACACCCTTGTGAAGGCTAAGGGTTTGAGATACATTCTCCCATGAAGATGGAAGGCTCATTAGCAAGTACATTATCTGAAAATTCTCATCCATTTCTTTTCCCAAGGCTGCGAAGTTACTATGTCGGACTGACATTTTGTCAATGTGATCCCTTATAGATGACCGCTCTGGCATTTTGTAATTGACATATGTGTCAAATGCCTCCAGCAGATGAGATTTAGAGGTTTCATCATACTTGTCGATAACATAATCCCAGATTTCTTTTGCTATGGTGAAGTGCTCTAATTGTTTCACCAACTCACTGGATATGAATCTGATCAATAGATGCCTCGCTGATTTGTTATCAAAAGTCCATTGCTCATATAATTCATGGTCCTCTTTACGGGCATCATCAAGGGGCTTAGGAATCGGATCAGATTCAATCACATAAGTGAGTCTATCAAAATGCAGCAATGCGTTCATCCGACACTTCCATATGCTAAGTTCTTGCTGTTAAAAATATCAACCTTTGCAAGATTATACACGGCTAATTTGGAAGACATGATTTTTATTTTTAATTAAAAGATGGTTCAGATACTACTGACCTTATGAGAGGAAAATACCACCCTTTTGTCTAAACTGCTGGATTGTCTTCTTTTTGCTGCCAATGTGCAGATCTGATCGCTAGGATTTCGTAGGTGTAAACGGATCGTCGATCTGACTCCGGATGGCCAAGATATCGTAGTCTGAAAATTTGATGGTGATCCGCGCCCCTGCTTGCATCCGTCGTATGATCTCTACATCAGCGCTGACGTCGTCTCACTTGCATCAGTGCCATTGTTTGTGGATCTAGGTTGGGGTAGATCAGGCTGATGATGGGTTGGGCTCGCCTGACCCAACCTGTTGCAGAAAATGACAACATAGAATATAGAGGGCTTTTTTGCCTCGATTTGCATGCCACCCGAGAAGAAAAGGAGAGCATTCTGGCATTGTCTGGTGGTCTAACGTCTAAGAACTTCTTTGCCTTTTTGTTCGTAGAAAAAGACAAAAAACAAAGATTTTGCTTTATTTCTTTGTAAGGAATAAAGATCTTGGAGATAGAGACTTGCTTTATGTCTTTGTATAAGATAAGACAAAATATACAAAGACTTTGAGTGTCTCGATTCACGTGCACAACTTTAAAAAAAAAGACAAATGTTACAAATCTAAAGGAGAACCAGAGACAAAGTAGAATAGAGAGAAGGGAGAGAGGTTCTTATTCATGAGATCTCTGTGTACATAATGGGGGGAGGAGGATCTTATTTATAGAATAAGATTGCTTCCTCCCCAAGCAACCTAATAGGGAAAACCCTAATCCTTAGGAATCCCTTTATCTCATGTGGGTCCCAATGTGGGCATCCACATATGATAATATATCTTATAACACTCCCCCTTGGATGACCACCATTCAATGACAGTTGCCTCATTAAAACCTTGCAAAGGAAAAACCCAGTGGGATAAAAACCAAAGCGAAGGAAAAAGAGTACAACATTCTACAGGATCATTGACTTGGTGTTGGACGTGCATAATGCTGCCTCGTTAAAACCTTAACTAGGAAAACCCAGTGGGACAAAACCTAGAGAAGGAAAAAGAGTACAGCGCACATATGTCCTGGGTAGCATACTTCAGGATGCCTCCCCCTGATTGACTACTCCCCCTGATGATAACATCTTTGTACATAATTCAGCATGTCAATCTCGTATACAATTTCTAAAATACTGAGTTTTGGCAAAACTTCGTAAACTGATCAGCCAGGTTGTTGCTTGAACGAACTTGCTTAACTTCAATCTTGTTATCCTTCTGAAGCTCATGAGTGAAGAAGAACTTTGGTATAATGTGTTTCATCTTGTCATCTTTAATGTGTCATTCTTGAATCTGTTGAATACATGCCCCATTGTCTTTGCAAATAATGCTCGGAGTACCTGTACTAAGAGGTAATTGACAAAAACTACATATATGCTGAGTTAAATATTTTTGCCATACACATTCCCCACTGGCTTAAAAATCTCAGCATGGTTAGAATAAGTAGCGACCAAAGTCAATTTAGTAGAATACCAAAAACAATGATGGCAACCATTAAGAAACATACAACATGTCATAACATTTGTATAATACCAATCCAAAGCTTTGGTGCAAAACTATATATGGGAACCATATTTATAAAGAATAAAAATCTCATTAAAACTTCTCTCGATCTGCAGGCCGAGATAAAATAGTAAATAGTTTTCTCGAGCTCTTCTGGAGTCTCGATTAGATTTATGTTATTTATGTAAATAACATAAACTTCTACTATTATAAATCCATTTAAGGATTGTATAAACAGGAACAGGCAAATGGGATTGTTTTCATACTCTTCCTTATATAAACATTCACTAAGACGATTGTACCATATTCTTCTGGAATGCTTCAGGCTGTACAATGAACGTCTTACTTATATTGAGTACGTACTCTCTGACTTTGCTTCAGGCAAAGCAAATCCTTCTGGGATTTTCATATATATAACTGTGTATGTTTTCAATCCCAAGTTTCTACAGGAAACCTTGTATCACAAGTTTGCCTTTCGTTCATTTTCCTTACAAACACCCATTTGTAACCTGCAGGGTTAACACCATCTGGAGTTTGTACTATAGGTTCATATATACCACGTCTATTTAGAGATTATAATTCCTTAATGGTATTTCTTTATTTTGGCCAATATGTTCTTTGTCGACATTCATTTATAGACATGGTTTTGTATCCCAATCATCATTCTCATTTTTCCTTGATATTTGAGTAGCTACCGCATATACAAATGCGTCATCGATGATAATTTCATTTCTATTCCATCTCTCTCTTGAATAATTATAAAATATAGAGATCTCTTTATATATTTGGGTACCCATTGCCTCTTCAGGGGCTTCTAGAGTCTCTTCTGGGACTCATGTCTCTTCCGGGACATTAATTTCTTCAGGAATTTTAGAGAGAGTGGATTTTGTCATAAACTCTTCTGGAGTATACCTCTTCTGGAGTATGATTGGGATATGATTGCTCATTTCTCCTCTTCTGGGGAGCTGAGTCCTTGAAACCTATAGTTCTACTACGCTTCTGGCGTGTATAAATTCATTTGCTGCCATATTTGGACTTTGTTCTTCAGGAACATTAATTCGTACTTGTCCTACAGGGACATTAATTCGTGCTTGTGTGTTCATAGCCGATATATGTGACCTAGTCACTTTTGCTGCATCATTAAAAGCATCAGGGAATTCATTTGTAATTAAGTGCACAATTCTCCGTACTTCATTCTCACATTGTGAAGTACATAAATCTAGATGAGATTGAGTGGAAGTATTCCACATTAATTCTCGCCGTTCTTCAGGAACGGGTTGTTCTTCAGGAACAAGGTGTTCTTCAGGAACTCTCTTATCTCCCCCTAACGGCGAGAAGACTGTCTCATCAAGATGACAATCAGCAAAAACGAACAATGAATATATCTCCTGTCATTGGGTCTAGATATCCATTAATTAGGGTGAAGTATAACCAACATAAAGTCTACGTTCTGAGTTCATGCAGGTCACAAACCTACGCTATCAACCCTTATAAATTTAATAACATGATTAAGGATGTGTATCCTAGGTTTAATAATATGTGCTAATGGGCGGGATTAGATAGGTTCACAAATGTCACACAATATCCTTTGCGAAAAGGATGGTCAATAGATGGTACTCTAAGGAGTACGTAACAGAAGTATCAATAATTTACCAGAGCATAGGACCCCTAGAATAACAAGCTTCTGGCTTAACTTTGTCGTTTTGCTCATAATCGAATATGATTCGATTTGTAAAGATTGTCTTGTAATATAGCCTTGAAATATGAGGAGAATGCACTTAGCTTTTCTAGTATCAGCTTCTGGCTGTCAATACTAGTAATGATGTACAAATACCATTATGTAGACTCTTCCGGAGCATTCAAGTATTTGTACGGATACAGCTATGATCGATGCCGTGCACGAATGAAACACTGATTCAGAGAAAAACTTCTGGTTTTTTCAATGTAGTGTGTTTTGTTGCACTGTCTACCGGACAGATATTATCCTCAGTTTCATGCATTCCATGAGCCATAGAGCAAGTAATAATAAACTCACATAACTAGGTAATCGCATTGCAAAAGTAAAAGTAAGAACAACTAAACAATTCAGCATTCAAAGCAAATATAACATAATATACGGGGGATTAAAAATAAGTCCTACCATTTAACAAAATATCTAAGAACTGAACTCAATGTTCAAACTCATAAAAGTAGTTGTAGGTCTTCCAGACCATGCTTGGTGGTTCTCCCAATTTCCAAACAAAATGCCTTTTCAATCACCTCTCCTGGGGTGGTTGATTTCATCTCTACGGGAGAACATATTATATCTACCTCTTCTGGAGGGATTGTAATTGACTAATCTGGCATTTATTTCAAGCATTGGGTGTATGACCATCTGCTGGTGATCATCCCTGTCTAATGGGGATATAATGGCGCGGAAAATAAGAGCATATGCCATATCCTTCAGGGATATTTTATTTCCGACTTTGATAGTATCACCAAGCCTTTTAAAGTGTGTTAAGATTGATTTACTAATAACAATCAAACAAAAATAGAACTTCGGGTTCTCAATATCCGATAACAAAATATAATGAAGAATTGGCCAATCAGAAAGTTAGAACTTCGGGTTCTCAACTGATGAATCAGAACTTCTAGTTCTGTTAATACTTCAGGCTAGTGATAGAACTTCAGGTTCTTAGAACTACTGGTTCTATCAAAGCTTCAGGTTTGAATCACAACTTCTGATTTTATCAAAACTTCAGGTTTGATTTCATGGCCGTTGTATCGATCTACACTACTTTGAATCTTTAGAAATCAAAGCTCCAAGTTTAATTATGAATATGAATCTTCGGGTTCATATTCTAAATCTTAGAACTTCTGGTTCTAGATAATGTATGGATCTTCGGGTCCAGATTATTCATTGGATATAGAACTTCAGGTTCTATTATTTGGAACTACTGCTTCTGGCAATAATAGATTCATCAAAACTAAAGTTTCAGATAATCATTAGTGATAATTATACCGAAGGAATTATATCAAGCATGCAGTATAATGTTATAGAATATATATAAATAAATGTGTGTGAGAAACAGAAATAAAAAGTAGAACTTCAGGTTCTTAACATCCAATCAAGGATAATAATAAAAATGTGATGAAGAATTGAGAAATTGAAGTTTAGAACATCGGGTTCTCAACTTAAGAATCAGAACTTCTGGTTCTAAATAAAAATAGTTCATGGATCTTTCCGTACGAGTTAGAACTTCAGGTTCTAGATTAGGATAATTCATGGATCTTCAGGTCCGAGTTAGAACTTCTGGTTCTAGATTAGGATAATTCATGGATCTTCAGGTTCAAGTTAGAACTTCTGGTTCTAGATTAGGATAATTCATGGATCTTCAGGTCCAAGTTAGAACTTCTGGTTCTAAATTAAAATAACGTACAGAACTGCAGGTTCAGGTTATTTATTCGATATAGAACTTCTAGTTCTAAGTATCATATGAAACTTCGAGTATGTATTGTAGATCTGAAAACTTCTGGTTTCAGAGTAAAATAACCAACGGATCTTCTGGTCCGAATTTGAAAAAAAGAACTTCTGGTTCATAGATTAAAATAATTTACGGAACTTCGAGTCCGAATTATTGATTCCATATAGAACTTCTGGTTCTAAATATCGTATGGAACTTCGGGTTCCAATTTCTTGCATAGAACTTCTGGTTCTATTTATGATCCATGATTTTCAATTCTATCATGATCTCTTTTCGATAAAAGAAAATAAATAATCATCACAAAAATTAAATGATAAATATTTGCAGATCTAAAAGAATAAAGATAAATGCAAACTAATAAGAGATCATAAAATAAGGAGAAATTACTTAACCTTTGAATTGTCCTAGTTTTGGTACCAATGTGTAGATCTGCTCGCGAGCTTTCCGTAGGAGCAAACGGATCTCAAATCGGACTCCGGATCGTCAAGTTATCGCAAAAACAAATTTCTGCCATCGAGCCGGTCAAATCTGCCTTTGACCGTACGATTTGCTGACAGATTGCTTGCATCAGCGGCTAGCGTCATGCTGACGTCATGTTACTTCTGGCAGATTGGACTTGTTGCAGGCAGGTTCGGGTCAACCTGACCCGACCTGAACTGCACCTTTTGTTTTCGGGGTTGGACTGGGCCTCACGAGTTAGGTCTAACCTAACCTGATCTAACCCGACCCATAAGACCAGGTCTCTCCTTGTAGCAGGTCAGGTCAACCCGACCTGACCACGACCTGCACCATTCTTTGTCTTCTCCCTCATGACCGAAGTGGGTTCTGCAACAGAAAAATAGCGCCACTTGCACTACATCTGCAGCAGCCCGCCGCGAATCAAGGAAGAGCAGCAGCACCTGAGCAGGCGCAAGCTCGTCGACGGTGGCGACAGCAGCCAGCGCATCGGCATAGGCACCGGCGCCGAGCCCCCCGCGCTGCCAGGCGCTCCCTGCTCCGCTGCGAGATCTGCGCCCGGAAGCTCTCGACGATCTAGCACTGGTGGCCGAGGAGCAGGAACCGCGACATCACGTCGCGGTCGTCGGAGGAGCTGACGGTGCCGTGGACGACCTTGGCGCGGAGGTACCTCCCAGCGGCCTCCAGGAGCATGGACTCGTCATGGCAGCGCATGTTATCGGCCGTCGGATCAGGATCCGACGACTCCCGTCGATTGATCAGGGGCTGCGTGTATCACTCGAAGTCTGAGGCTACATGGCCAGTGAAGACGACCCTACAAGACGGATCAACCCTACAAGACGGATCGCCTGTCGTTGGCAACGAGTGTACCTGTCGGGAGCAGCGACACCGGAACCGGAAATGGAACCCGAACCCCGCAGATCGTGGACCAGCAGCGAGAGGCGTGGTTATCGTGCGCCGGGGGGATATCGTGAGTCGGAGGCCTTCATGGAGACGACTGGGGAGAAAACCGAAAACAGGGAACCCCTGTTTTCTTCAGGAATCAAACCCAAATACAAAAAAAAGTTGATTCCTTCGGTACTGCACGGGCATGTTGAAAGCCTTCCTCGAGAATCTCTTTAGGGTCGGGGGGTGAGTTGGTTAATAGAGCGTGCTGATAACGTGTTACAAATCTAAAGGAGAACCAGAGACAAAGTAGAATAGAGAGAAGGGAGAGAGGTTCTTATTCATGAGATCTCTGTGTACATAATGGGGGGAGGAGGATCTTATTTATAGAATAAGATTGCTTCCTTCCCAAGCAACCTAATAGGGAAAACCCTAATCCTTAGGAATCCCTTTATCTCATGTGGGTCCCAATGTGGGCATCCACATATGATAATATATCTTATAACAACAAAGACTCGTTTTCTTCCTTATTTAAGTTGCAGAAACAAAACGAGACCTCAAGCTCCATGTAAAACCTTAGATCTACTTGTATCCACTTTGCCTCTCCAAGATCTAAACCGATAGAATGCATCACGCCGGGCTCTGATACCAATTGATAGATCTGGATGCGGAGACTCCATCACATGGTCGGAGATCTATGTGAAGCTCCATGAATCTCTTTGGCTCTTGTATTTCCTACGAGAATGGAGAATAATAATAATAATCCGAATCCTAGGGCTCCCCTATCCTTAAATAGACAATTCCCAAAAAGTTACATTTACTAGAGACATCTTCCACTAGAAGCCCACATCTACTAATCCTATTGGGAGTCTTATTGTGAAGCTCAAATCAAGTCTTATACTAAAGTGGGATTGCAATCTCTGTTGGCATCTGCCCTGCTTGATCTAACATAAGACCTATGGCATACAGGCCGCACGATTTCTTACACTCCATACTTCAAAATATCTCCTTTACAAAAGCACAATATAATAAGAGAATTTGTGGATGGCCCTTGTTGCATAAATCCTTGATCGTGTACTTTTAATGCAGAGATTCTTCCTTCACTATATGATATTTCAACAAAAAAAAAGCGGTTGGTGGATAATATTTTACCAAATCAGGATTTTCTTTTTGATCAACTAGGGAAAACGAAAGCCTTTTCTATGAAAGAAAATAAAAAAAATATAATGATTATGCAAGATTAATCACCAAAATTTTATTACAGTTCCATTTTTCTTATTAATGATTGCTCTTTCTTCAAAATGTATGAAATTAAGGAAGTCTTTTTTTTTTACATAGAATAGAATTAGCTAGTGTCTGCATTAAATTAGGTCTAAAACAAATAATTATAATTTTTCCTTAGTCGTTTTTGTGAAATTGAAGATGAAAAGCTCTGATTTAACATTATTATGTTCCATAAGAACAGATATAGGAGTTTATTAGAGGATAAAAACTTCAGAAAAAAATGATTTCAACCAGAAAAATGGTTTTCTCTTCTCAGAAAATTTATAAAATTCTTTATTAATCAATCAAGGTTGGAAAACTTGTGACTTTAACTTGACTTCTCAAACTCAAAAAACGGTTCAAATATTCAACATATATAGCATCTTGGGGAAGTCACCTTGAAAAAACAAAAGAAAATTTCAGACTAGATCAACCACTTATAAAATAGAGGAATTTATAAGAAAAAAACCCATTAGATGAGTCCCATACAGAAAAGGACTCAGCAGTTATGACCACACAAGATTGGTCCCCAAGGTACTCTCTAAAGTAAAAATTAATGGTGAGAGACGCTAGTGAATAGCCTTAGTAACTTTTTAGGGTTTAAAAACCCTGCTGCCCTTACTGTTTTAATTTCTTCACAAGTTATTGTGAGTTCTTTATGAAGAGATGTTCCAACTTCTTTAGTAGAAACTACTTTTTCTCCAAACTCCATTGTGACGATAATTTCTTCTACTTTTTTTTTGGAAGGTTAGTAATCCTTTTATTGACCAAAAATACAGTACAAAGAAGTTCATCACAAATGATGAAACTTCAAAGGGGCATACCCCTTAAAAGAAATAAAAGAAAAGTGCAAAAAACACAAAATTAATACCCACATCCTGGGCTCAAGAATCATAAAAGATAGCACTACATAGATTTGCATCTAAAGCGATTGATGGGAAATACATCCTCCTTAATTTCTTAATCAATCTTCATATAGTGGAAGGAATCTAAGAGAACTGAATAGAAGGGAACTGTTGAATCTCTTGGGCTATCCTTACATACTTAAATCTAGATCTCCATGGAGAGTTTGTTGGGTTTTAAAGAAATCCTGCTAATCTTCCGTTCATTTCAAAAGTCACAAAAGGAAGATAGTTAGGGAGCTGTCTTAGAAGGAAAATAATTTCCTCTACAAAACTTATATCTAGACAAACATAAGCTTCCATAAGATAGCCATTTGGATGCCACAAAATAGGGAAAATAGAATCTCCTTAATGGGCATAGAATAATGCCAACTTTTACAGACTGCCACATGTCTTTGGATCAAATACCCTTGAACTATGTCTAGTGGTAAATTCCACAAACTATCCAAGGGAGTGGGAAAAGAGATATTTAAGTAGATGATTCTACTTTGGATTTGCTGAATAATCTTATGCATGGTTTGCAATGGCCTTTTAGATTTATTAGAGAAAATTATACTATTGCACTTTCTCCAAATATGCCAAGTAAACACTGGAGAAAGTAGATGAGCCAAGCAAACTAATCCACAACCAACATCACAGAATAGGCTAGATCTAGAATTGAGTTACTAAGAGGCACTTGAATTTTTACTGCATCTATCAACCCCATCCAAACTGATTGAGAGAATGAACAATCACTTTGGGCATTACAGAAAACACATGTCATTACATTCAATACCTTTTGATATAAGAAAAGTCTTGATATAATTTCTTCTACTTTTTCCTTCTTTTGTAAGATTTGTGTTTGAAGAATCATTTTCTTGGATTGTTTTGTAGATTTAAGGATATTTCTATGGATTTGAGGATATTTCTTAGGTTGTTTAAGGATGATTAATGTATGTCGATGGCACCTCGATTTTTATGTGAGGAGAACGCAAGGAGGTTTGAATATTCTATGTATGTAAAAAAGAACCTCATTGTGGAAAAAACTATAACCCGAATGAATTTCATGGAATGCCTATTTGTAGATGGTTGATGCAAAGAGGACGGGCATCTTTGTGCGATTTTAATGTAGAAGTCATTATAGATTAGGTGAAAGAATTTTATTACAATATGTATGATGTTAGCAATGATATATTCCAAATATATGTGCGGGGAAAGCATCTGATAATAAGCCTAAGTGTACTGAGTTACTTTCTGATAATTCCACGTATTCTTAATGAAGAATGCCACATCCTTAAGATGGATGTTGATGAAATAGAAGATTGTGATGATGATATTGATTGGGATCTAGTGGGGAACACTTTGTGTGGAAGGAATCATCCATGGCTTGGTAAGTTTATTCACCTAAAGGAATTGATTGCTGATTATAGCTTTTAGAATTTGTTTGTCTGTTATAACTTGGAATCGATGTCACAGAAGACTCATATAAATCAAGAGAAGGGATACATTCTGTATTCCATTGGGATTTGGAAGACTATTGATCTACCCTTGGTAATTTTTCATTGAATGGTTAAGATGTCTACTGCTCCGAAACGTGTATCCCTTCTGTTTCCCACATTGTTTTGCACATATATAATCTATTAGCAAGCTGCTGCTAGAGTGCATGAGGACATAATTAAAAATATCTCTAAGAAGGACTCTTATACAGATCTCATCTCATGTTAGTATGGATGTTTCACTTGATGCAGCAGCAGACCCAGCAGAAAAAGAAGCAAAAGATGAGGAAGATCGCCCCATGCCTTAAACCTTAGAAGATCTTCGGAATGCAATTTATGATCAGTCGGTGCACATTGAAACTCTTGAATCTTTAATGACTGAAAATTTTCATAGGCTAAATGCTCGTTTTGATTGAGTTGAAGTTAAGCTTGACACCTTCTTGGAATTCATATGCAATCGTTGATCGAGTTAAATACAAGCTTATGACTTTGTTATGTTTAATTTGCGTATATGTTATGTTAATTTAGACTTTAATACTCTTTAATGGAATTTGTTGATTGAAGTATTAAATTTGTTGAAGCCGAATGATAAGTTGTGTAAATGAGTTCCTGTATGAAATGTATTGAAGCTGAATGAAGTATTGTAAATGGTAGTTTCTATTAAAACAATACAAGGAGAAGCAATGCTAGCATCGCTCCTCCTCAGTAAAAATTTCTTCCCCCTGACTTGCCACTTGTAACTTTATGTCTTTCCCTCTATAAATACACTTCAGGGATGGGGAGGTCTTGCATATAATAAATGGAGATTTTGTTAGGGTTTGTTGAAGGCACCATAGAAATATGTTATTGCTAGTATGAATAGATCTATCTTCTCTAATAACATTCTGAGTTCTTATGGTTTTTTTAATAGTATCTTCTTCTCTACTTGTTTGTTTTGAACACTGTTGTTTCCTTTCAAGCTTTAGAATAGGTTGAATGAGAGCTAGCAGTATAGGAATTGGTCTTTTGGATAGCTTTTCAATTTGAAGATAAAATGGGTGTTAGAGATATATTTAATAAGTTTGATCGTTAGATATTGATCATTAAGAAAAATGTCAAAAAAAAAAAAGGGTGCAACTAGGGCTTGTATTCAAAAAAATGAAACAGAAGCCTAAGGTTACACTCATTTTGTTGTCATATTGTTTAGAGATCCATATCTAATGATCAAATTTATTACATTATGGCAACATCAATTCTTTTGCCAAAAGGAAAAGCTAAACGAATCACCCTTTCTTGTATCCCCATCTTTTATCCAGTCTATACTTAAGCTTGATAAGAAAATGGAAATGCGTTACTGGGAGCAATGCTAGCATCACTTGCAATAAATTTTTTTAATTAATGTTCAGCTAGTGTTCTTTGGAGACATTAGTGTCACTTCATTATTATATACATACACAAAAAGGAAGGAATCCTTTTAGATTTACTCTTCATCTTTTTTAATTGTCCTCATCAATTTAACTTTTTCACTGAGAATCTCCTCTTGGAACTTGTATCCGTTTTTATCACATCTTTTAATCCATGTAGTTTGCTCGTTGGCTTCATTTATCAAGTTTGTGTTCTATTATGGCTTATAAAACATGAATTTTTTTGTCAACCTAGTTGTAATTGTTTAGTATTAACAAAGCATGGTATTAAATGAACCAATCAATAACATCAACGGATGTTATCAATTACATTAGCATGTATAGTTATTAAGTGTCTGAAAGTATACTAATATTCTTCATTATAAACAGGATGTCAAGTGATAAGTTAATATTCATATTCCATTATGATGGTGCATTTGAGTTCAAAATTATTCATCCTATTTACAAAGGTGGTAAATAGAGGATGAGGAAGGTAAATAAAGATTTAACATTTACTGACTTGAAGAAAATAACTATGGAATTATCAAATTGGGACACTTTTATAGAGAAGACAAATATTGATTATCTACATCACAATGGTTATGTGTTTATAGTAATTTGCATTGAAAATCATGATGATATTGACTGCATGTTGTCATTATGTGGGGATAATATGAATGGAATTTCTTTGTACAATGGTAGAGGAGATTCAAATGTTGATAAGGAAAAACCAATCAAGGTAAGATTGTAATTCATAATAAAATTCTTTACTTTGTTTGATTTTATTTGATTCAATACTAAAATAATTTTAATATCTCTTTAAGGGTACAAACAAACATACCAAGTCTCTTTAAGGGCAAATTATGTGCTACAAGTTATCGTGCTTATGAAGATAAAGAAGCAATTCCCATCCCTAACAATACTATAGAATTGCAGCAATTCCTGCAATTCTAAACTCCTAATCTTGGCAATGATAATGACATTCACTTTCGATCAAAAGAAGAAGTCAACAAAAGTAGCATTGATTCAATAACGCAAATTGAGAATTTCTTTTAACCAGGAGGATTACGATGATATGCATGATGGTGGAGATTAGGAAATTGAGGAAAGTAAGAATAAAATTCCTAATGAATTCTTTAGAAATATGAGAAAGAGATTCCATCGCAGTTCAAGTAAAAGAATGAAGACTCTACTCAAGTTAATATTCCTGACCAGTCAAGTGAGAAGTCAAACATTCCCTAACAGTCAACTGACAAGTAGTTGTTAAGTTTGACGATACTATGAGCCCCGTTTGAGTTTGACACAGACATTGGGCACAATTTTTCTAAAGAGGTGTCGATTGGTCATGGGTTCTCTCATCGTGAACATTTTATAAAGTCTTTAGCTAAGTTTACAATTTAAATTAACTTCACACTTCATGATATAAAGATGAATAGGGTGAAAGTAACTATATGTTGCAAAGGTTAGAATTGCCTATGACGTATTCATGCATCTATTGTTGAAAGTGGCCCTAAATTCAAAATTCGAACATACAATCCAACTCATCATTGTTCAAAACCCATCATGGGTACAACAAATCAACAAGCATTAGAACAGATTATTGTGGAGTTTATCGTAGAGAAGATTTGATAAAATAACAATTTAAAACCAAAAGTAATCATGAATAACTATCAAATGGAGTTTCGAGTCACAATGACTTATCGAAAAACACATATGACAAAAGATATTACACTCCGTATAGTCCATGGTTCATATGAAGATTCTTTTTGAATACTTCCACTCTACTACCTTGAAGTACAAGCGATGAATTCAGGAAGTGTTATTAATATTGAATAATAATTTAAGACTAAAAGTAATCATGAATAACAACCAAATGGAGTTTCGAGTCACAATCACTTATCGAAAGACACATAAGACAAAAGATATTACACTCCGTATAGTATGTGGTTCATAGGAAGATTCTTATCGACTACTTCCACTCTACAAATTAAAAGTGATGAATCTGGTAAGTGTTACTAATATTACAACTAATGATGAAGATAGATTTCTAAGATTTTATTTTGTGTTTGGAGCATGTATCCGATCTTTCATCTCATCTCTAAGGCTAGTGATTTCAGTTGATGGATTGCATCTTCATTGTAAGTATCCAGGAATTTTAATGGTTGTTGTCAAACTCAATGGAAATTACAAACTATTTCCTGTTGCATTTGCTTTTGGGGAATCAGAGCAACGTGATAGTTTGGAATGGTTTCTTGCTAAACTGTCAGTGTCCCTTAGTGAGCCGAGCAATCTATTTATTTTATATGAGAGATAAAAGGGTCTCATCCTTGCAGTTGAAAATTTTCTTCCAAGTGCACGTCATAGCTACTATTGTCAACATCTTGTAGAAAATATTTAAGGCAAAGTTCAATGATTCAACAATAGTTATGAAATTCTGGTGTGTAGAAAAGGCATAGAGAGAATGTGAGTACGAAGCAAATATATAGGATATAAGGGCCATTAATCTTGATGTGTACAATTATATCAATGGATTTGGTAAATAACATTGGGCCAATGCATTTGTTAAAGGAATGCATTATGATACGCTTACAAGAAACATTGCTGAATGTACAAACAACATGTTGAAAGATACGAGAGTGCTTCCCATTGTTAAATAAGTTGAAGAGACAAGATGCAAATTGATGAAATTTTTTCAAAAGAGAAATATTGAATCGGAAAATGTTTATACTGAAGTAAACCAAATGTGCAGAAATTATTTAATCAAGACTCGGAAGATGCTTGTCGTTTTGTGGATTCGAGTTGCAGAGATAACAGATTACAAGTACAGTCCTTGGAATACACAGATGTTGTTCACATTGATCGTCATACTTGCACATGTTGTAAATGGCAAATTCTTGGAATTCTATGTTTGCAAGCAATGGCTGCACTTAGTAAGAGGGCAATGAATCCATATGATTTCTATGAAAATTGGTTTAAAAAGGCGACATATATTGTTACTTATAATGAAGTCATTTATGCAACACGTGATAGTGAACAATGGGAATATATAAGCAATGTAAGGATTTTTTCACCAACAGCTTTCAGACAACCAGAGAAGCCAAAGAAAAAGAGAATTCGCACCTGTTCTAAATATGGAAAAAGAGGACACAACAAGGCTAGTTGTCAAAACCAAACTATTCAAGCATCTAAAAACCCACATGTCCAATCTTTTTAATATATATATAAAATGTGAATAATGTATCAGCTTCTTTTCTTTGTATATAATGTTTTGTAAGGAAAAATTGTATCTTGTAATAGTTATACTCTAATAATTAAATGAGAAGTTCTCATTAAATGTTGTCAATTTTAGATTGGGATTTGAATGAATAACTATACTTTGCTTGTCCATATGAAAATGTCAATGTTAGAACATTTCCAAAAGTGTTATAGTTACAGAACCCTCAATTCTGATAGGAAAAATGCTTGAATAGTTATATGTGTTGCTAATGACGCACAACCCTCATTTTTTAAAGGAACATTTCTAAAAGTGTTACAGTTATGGGACACTAGTGACACACAACCCTAAATTCCAACAGGAAAATTTCTTGTAGAGTTACAGTTATATGTTGTTTGTGGTGCACACCCTCAATTTTGATTGGAAAATTTCTTGAAGAGTTACTGTTATGTGCCATTAGTGACTCACAACCCTCATTCCTGACAAAAAATTACTCGAAGAGTTACAGTTATATATCACTAATGACTCACAACCCTCATTCCTAACAAGAAAATTTCCTAAAGAGTAACAATTATGCATCCTTAGTGACTCACAACCCTCATTTCAGATAGGAAAATTTTCTAAAGAATTACAGTTTTACATTGCTAATGACTCACAACCCCCATTCTTAATTGGAGATTTTTTTAAGAACTACAGTTATGCGTTGCTACAATCGCATAACTGTAACTCATATCTGATTCAGTGATCAGAATAATCATTTCCCTAATGTTGTTACAAACCTAAACACTCCTCTTAAGGGGAAAAAAACACATTCCATAGCCATAATCCATTAGTCATCGTTGCTCTCTATTGTAACAAAGAATACACCATAAGCACATTTAGTGAACAAGACCACATCTACAATTGTCACTACTATTCTCTCATTCAAATTTTTCATTCACAATAGAAGCTCTCCTATTCACATTGCATAAATATAGTCATTGACACTAAAATAATAGAAGAAACACTCGCTTTCACATTCCATACATACAGAATATTGACATTCACATTCCTTACATTATAACATTCACATTGAAATATTCAAATACAAAAACTATTATTGTACATTCATCCCTCAATGAAGTTACAATTATAATTACAAGAATTACAACTTCATCTCTTACTATGTTATTGGATCAATATTTAGATGATGACCGTTATATATCCAACTTCTTGCATAGATGTTTACAATAATCTTATACCTATAATATGCTATATCTTTCGAAGTAAATGCTATTTCTCTTCTTTCCGCATAATGCTCTGCACATTCAAGAGTAAAGACACCATAATTATATCCATTAGTTTGATGCAGTATATTCTCCATTGTCTCACTCGTCCACGATTTTATATCGGTCGATCCAAAAAATTCACATTGATCTTCAAAAAATGTAATCTGTCAAAAGTTTAGATGATGTTGCTAAGGAATTAATGTACATTAAAAAGAGAGATTAGAAAATATATAAACTCACAAAATTCTGGTGCATCTTTTGATTTTCCTCATCGAT
This sequence comes from Sextonia rubra, assembly GCA_037013555.1. Taxonomy (NCBI): domain Eukaryota; kingdom Viridiplantae; phylum Streptophyta; class Magnoliopsida; order Laurales; family Lauraceae; genus Sextonia; species Sextonia rubra. Next base: position 78,212,857 of record JASUAD010000001.1, read on the forward strand.
CGCGATGCTGTTGTAAGTCTCTCATCTCTTTACATCTATGTAGCCAACTAAAAAGGTAAAGTGGCTATCTTTCCATAGCACAAAGATGAGGATACTTTTGTGTCTATCATCAGCCAATCTTATAGCATCCCAATGGAAATATGTTCAAAAAAACTCTTAGCATTATTATGAACGAACCAATCCTATCATCAAACACATTACATGATCATGATTTAATTATTTTACCAAATTGAAACATAAAGAGTGGTAGGAAATTTACACAAGCACTTGGATTGATAAATATGTGTTCGGACATCGTGCTTTTAGTAGGTCAAACCACCAATACATTATATTAGTGTCCAGCTATGTTCTCTTTTTATGCACAACCTATATATCTTCAGGATTAAGAGAATAGTAAACTAAAAGTTCTGTTTTTGTCTTTTCTGAATTTGCAAACTCCCAAGAAGCCATCCAAAAGAGTATGTTCATCCTCCACTAACACCTATTTGGAATGTTTAAGCCCATGCACATAATAAGCTAGCTAGCTTGAGAGTTTTTTTTCTCTATGCAAACGTTTAATTCTAAAAATTAAGCTCTGTATGTCTAACAAAGGCGTGCTAGGCTGAATCGTGCTTAGTATATTCACAAAAGTACTTAAGATATCTTCGATTGGTAGATTGTGGGGAGATGTAGAATCTGTCTAAGGAGATCTTGACAAAGACTAACTATCTATAGCGAGAATTACTGGTTCAAAAACTAATTCCCTTGTAGGAGACCCAATCACCGTTCATGCCTTCCTTTTGATATGTTGTTTCTTTGAATTCTCCCTAATTAATTGCAAAGATATCTCTTTATACTAAGTTGCTTCCAAAAATAAACAAATTTTATGAAACGTTGATTGAGAATTCTCTGATTCTTTCATTTGGTAATCTACAAAAGAATAAGATAGTGTAGCTTTGAAGCCATCAATCTTCTCTTGCAAATGAGTAGTGACTACATCGAAGCCAATATTCTTTTAGTTGGCTTGATGTATTACACTATATATATGGTCCATAAATTCAATAATCTGTAAATATGAATGCACCAAATGTTATATTCATAAGCTAGATAATACAACTATGAAATAAATTGAGAACTATCAAGTGAAATGTAAATCATTAAAATTAAATATACATACATAATTATCTGTATTATCTTCAAATTGGAATCCCTCATTTTTTAGTTTTCTCCTTCTTGTCCTTTTTCCTCTTTTCCTTTTTCTCCTATTTCCTCTTTTTTGACTTTTTCTCTTTCTTCCTCTTTTCTTTCTTCTTCTCTTTTTTCCTCTTCTCATTCTTCATTATTCTCCCCATTTATTGATTTTGATGGAGTTTCACGTGCAATGTCTTCTCTCCATATTCCTTGAATGATGAGGACTGTATTCATTCCATACCAAGCAAGGTATGCCTCATTATGCCGGTGAGAAGTATCTTTCTTCCCCTTTAGAACTAATTCTCTCCTTCGATCCCATATGTCATGAAGTTTATCATCATATATTGCATAATTAAATATCGTTCGCTCAACACGCTCTACATGACTTATGATATGGTAAATAGGAGAAGGAAAGACTTGTTTAAGTCCAAACTACTTCATTATATATCTTGCAGGGTGCCTTTCTACAATCCAAAAATAATAGAAGATCATGTATGAAGTAAACAACTCGCGATTTGCCTTGGAAACTTACGAGATGAACCTCTTCACATAATTGGTGTAGGATTGCCAATTAAACTACAATTGAAAGTGAAGCTATGTAAGAATAGATAGATAATAAAGAAATAAAAATAATGGTAAATGACTAAAGTTTGAACTTAGATTACCCCATCCTAAGGAAAATTATTTATCCCTTCTGGTTGCCTCACCAGAAAGGAGAAAAAGTGTGTTTGTCTATGGTCGCCATCTCTCCACCAAACTCGCGATGGGAGCATGATCAATTCTTATGTAACTAATCTCAATTAGATGTCCTAATCCACATTGGGCCACCTATTCTCTCTATTATTTTCAGAGGACCCATGTGTCTTTATATGCATTTGTGGTTATTGTTGACCTATAAAAAATCACAAAAATTACAGGTGTTGCATTGAAGACATTACAAGCAATTTCCAGGCTCAAGGGCACATAAACCCTAGGTTTGTGGGATGCCAGGTTAAGTAATTCAACTAGATGTTCGAAGCTGATGTAGCTCACTCAAAAGACCTCAGATGAGCCCAAAATGCAGCAGTTCAAATTTCAGAGTTGAGTGTAGAAGCTTAAATCTCAGAGTCAGTGGACTTCATTTGGTTATTCAACTCAACAACCACCAAATTCAAGGTTCACTGACTCAAAACCTTGGGATCACTAAACACACTCAAGTTTCTGGATTGCTAAAGTGGCTAAAAATCACATGGAAACTCCAAAACATGCTCAAGAATGATGCTTCAAAGTTTCAAAGCATTTGGCCTTTATTTTAGCTCAAACTCAAGCTTTAGTAACTGTCTACCAGCTCCATAGAGTCACAGTGGCAATTGACACTTTTACATGTCAAAATATACTAAAACTTAGGAGAATGCATCCAAATATATTTAAGGACTATCCTTCAAAGTTTCAGAATATTTAGATATCATCTGGACCCAAACTTAGTTCAGATGGCTGCCTACCAAGCTCTTTGGGGTCACTATGTAAAGTGACACCTCATGAGAACCAAATCAACTAAAACTCCTGGAGAAAGTTTAAATTATATTCAGGAGTGGCTTTGTAAGATTTCAAGCCAATTGGATCTCATTTGATACTACTTCAACTACATGTCAGCTTAGGCTTTAGTGACCCCCCAAACCTTGGGTCACTAACCAAAGTCCTACTTCTAGGAGGCCTAAGATGATCAAAGTTGGATCAAAGACTCAAAATCTACTCAGGGTCAATGCCTTAAAGTTTTAAATCAATTGGACTTCATTTGGGTGGAAAACAAATTGACTGCCTATATTACAAGGGGACGCTAACTTAGAAAATGCAACAAATGGGCCACTAATCAAAATCTTACTTATACAAATCTAAATTATATGAAATTTGTATCAATAGTTCAAGATGTTCCTTACATCAATCCCTCTAAGTTTCAAGTCAATCCGAGGTCATTTGGGCCTTAAATAGCTAAAACAAGTACCTATTTTCACGAAAAGTCAAATAGAGGGTTGACCAACTTCAAAAAGTCAAATCATGAGGAAATACTATGACACTCTCAAAATGGTGATAGAAAAAATGCTTCTAAGTTTTGTGAAAATCGAACATCGTTCACGCCTCAAATTGATGAAAATATATCACATATGTAAAAAACCCAAAACTAGGCCTGTTCGTGATCATGGCCACTGTCACGGACACCTATAAAGTAGTTACGGACAGTTTTTGGAGGTTATTTTTCTTAATTTCAAAAAATAAACTCTCCACAACTACTAGGAACCGTCTCAACTTCCTCTAAAGCCTATAAAAGGCATACTAACGCTCTGAAGAAGGGACAAGCAAGATATCAGCAAGATCCCAAAAGATTCTTAGGCTCTGCACAAGGGATTCTTTAAACACTTAGCCTGTAACTCTCTCCATTCTTCTTCCTCACACAAGCTTAAGGTGAGAAATGAATTTGAGGAAGAAGATATCCATCACCACTATTCATATAGGATGACTTTCAAGGCTACCAAGTGCCAAAGGTGTTCAATAGGATGAAACTGTTTTCTTTGGTTCTCCCATTTGAAGGGGTTTTAGGCCATCTCTTGTTGGAAATTTCTACTAAAAGAATACTTTTATATATCTTTTTGACTAATTTATTATTAGTAAAGTTTGTCTTTTTATCTTAATGAAAATTTTTATGGGCAAATGGTTGCCTTATTTTTTTTATTATGCATGCGTGTGCCTTTTATTCTATAAAGTAGACAAGTTAGTGTGTAGAATTCAGCTTACACAAGAAAGACTTGTTTGTCAGCTCTTATAAAATATAAATTATTGTTGTTCACAATCTAAATGGATTAGGACACACCATCAGTATGATAGTAGCACAATGGAATCAGAGCTAATCTTGATATTGCGTATGGATTGAGCATAATAGAGTAAGATTATAGGTTGCTGTAAAAAACCATGGTGAATGCGTTTGCTTTAACTAACCCTTGTTTTGCAGCGAACTATCTAATCTTTGTTTTGCAGCAATTGATCCGACTATCATGGTCACCATGTGTGTATGTTATGTGAATGAATCTAATGAATCAAGTTTGTGTTTACTATTTTGCATATATTTTAATCTTTCATGATGATGTAATTATATTGATATAGCATGTAAACTCTGTTCTTCAAGAGGCTTAAGGTCAATGTAATCTTTTTTGAGAATGGACACAGGTTTTGAAGGCAGTAATTCGATTTTGAGGGAAGAACTTCATGAAAAAAAACTGATCAGGCAACTCGATCCTCGCCGGGGGACACCCCCGGACCCCCTTGCAAAGCGCATATTTTGAAGAAATGGTAATCAAGAAGACAAAGGATCCTACTTGACCATGATAACTAGGACACTTTTGATGGTTATTTTCCTTTTTGTTCTTAGATGCTTATTATTATCATAACCAGCTTAATATAATATTAGACCTATTTTATAATGTTTGGAATGGTGAAGTAGGATGCGTTCATGTGATTTGCAAATAAATTTGAACTCTATTTTTTTTATTAATCACACCAATGCTATAATGCCTAAAGATGAGGCAACCTAGACGTTTCGGTAACATATTATTTCAAGATTCTAAATTCGTCTTAATTAAATTGTTTTATAAAAACCCTTATTGTTAAATAACTAAGTGTGAGAGGGAACCTTTTAGTTTCCACGGTCTCCATCATTGTTTTGTAGGAGATGTAATTGATTTTTATGTTGACCTTGGAGCCTTCCTCCTCATCGGATGAGTTAATTATGGAATCCCCAGTACAAACTCCTATATGAATGATATAGGATAATTATTAGTATAGGTCACTTCTCCATCTAAGAGGACCAAATACAGAATAATGGAACTTGAATTAAATAATGGTGTACACTTAGGTATAAATAATAGTATGTACTCCATCTGAGTTACTGCTATTATTTATAGGACCAAAGTCATGGCAGTTGTTTGGTTTTACTTGGCATAGTTTGTTACCTTGACAGTAAAACTAATAGGTTATGTCCTATTTAAACAAAATAAGTATGGCAATAGTACTCCCATTGAGGCATACTATGCATTGGTGTTTTTAGATTGCTGTCGGATTATTTTATTAATTGGCAGAGGGAACCACTTTCCTTTGATTTGAATCCAAAGTTTATTTGCTTATCATAATTTTGTTGATTATGCAATTCTCAAGATTTAAGATAGGTTTTTTCAATCCACTTGCTCTTATTGTCAAAAAACACAAACTCACTGGACCTAATTAAATTGATTGGAAAAGAAACTTGGATATTGTGCTAACTGCTGAAGAGTACAAATATATACTCACTGAGGTGTGCCTAAAGAAACCTACAGATGGTTGTACTAATGAGATGGCTATCCATGCATACAAAAAATGGATCAAGGTTGATGAGATGGCATGATGTTACATGTTGGCATCTATGTCAAATGTTTTACAACACCGGCATCAATTTATGCCTACTGCCTATGAAATCATATACAGTTTCAAAAAGATGTTTGGCCATCAGGATTGGGCTGCTAGGTAGGTTGCTATGAAAAAACTGTTTAATAGTAAGATGGTGAAAGTACCTCTGTGAGGGACTATGTTCAAAAAATGATGGGATACCTCAATGAACTAGAGGTCCTCGAAACTAACATGGATGGGAAATCCCAGATTGATATCATTCTCCAGTCCTTGACTGATTCCTTTGAGAATTTCTGCCTAAATTACAACATGAATAAGCTCAACTTTTCTTTAGCGGAATTACTCAAAGAATATCAAGCAGCTGAGGGCCTTTTGAAAAAGCCAGGTAATGTTCACGTTGTTGAAAAATGTTCTGTTTCTAAGCCGAAAGGCAAGAAGAAATAGAAAAAGGATCAGAATCATAATGCGAATCCTCAAGGGGGCAACATACCTCAAAGAGGAGTGAAAAAGCTCAAGGGCAAGTATTTTCATTGTAAACAAGTAGGACACTAGAAAAAAACAATGTCCAACTTATCTTAACAAAGTGAATAATAAAGATAAATTTCATTCACTAGTTATTTAATCATGTTTGGCGGTTATATCTACCGGTATTAGGTGTGTAGATATGAGAGTCACTAATTATGTTTGCAATTCTTTGTAGAGGTTCCAAGAAACCAAGTAGCTAAGTGATGGAGAGATTTATTTGCTTATCGGTGATGTTACAAGAGTGGCAGCAGTTGTAGTAAAAGATGTTTGTCTAAAGTTTAGTAGAGATGGGACTTTAACTTAAAAATTTTATCTTTATGTTCCCTCCAGTCGGAGGAATTTAATTTCTTTTTTCAAGTTGGTTAAAGACGGATATTTTATTTATTTTACTTAATTTATGGTTATTAAGCACAATAAGTATTTTATCTGTTCTAGTTTATTTGTGGATGATCTTTATATTGTTGATCCTATCTATCCTAAATTGTAACTGACTAAATCATATAACATAATTGCTCTATCATGTATGAGAAAGGAACCTTCATAATTGAATCAAATGTATTTTTTACATTTAGTTCTGGTCATATTAATCTAAATCAAATTTCAAGACTGGTTGCAAATGGACCATTAGATTCATTAAAAGTAGGGGCACTTGCAGTCTGTGAATCTTGTGTAGAGGGGAAAATGACCAAGCGCCCTTTTTCGGCAAAAGGCTATAGGGCCAAAGAACCATTGGAAATGGTTCACTCTGACTTGTGTGGACCTATGAATATCTAAGCAAAAGGTGGCTTTGAGTATTTCACTACTTTTATTGATGACTACTCAAGGCATGGGTAGATTTACTTAATGCGCCATAAGTCTGACTGTTTTGAGAAATTAAAGGAGTATAGGGTGGAAATGGAGAAGCATCTAAGTAAGAGTATCGGCATACTACAATCTGATCATGGTGGCAATTATCTCTTCAGAGAATTTAGGGATTACATAGCACAAGAATAGATTTACCCTAGTTGTCTATTAGGAGGCAGCCACTAGGATCCCTAGATATTGCACATAGATTACTGCAGAAATAACTTTTGATGATGATGATTCAAGAACCATACCTACAAAATCTTTCTAGTTTGATCTCAGGCTTAGAGCAACCCAAAAATCTCAAGACTTTCTATTGTATTCCTCTATGCTCGAACTCACACCAGGGTGTTGGCCTCTTCTATGAATTCTCTTTGCTCTAAAAAAAATGAGATTTCTTTTGTGTTTTTTTTCCAAGATAGCAATAGCGCATATTTATAGACTACAATAGGGACCTTAAGAAGGTAATAAGGAATAGGCTTCTTATGAAAATAAAAAAACCCTAATTCGACCTAAATTAGAATCTTAATTTCATAAATTATAATTTAGTCCACTAGAGAATTTTAATTGCACTCCTGTCATTATTCTTAAAATTATTTTTCGAGCTTCTTATTATTAAATGCTTACTAATCTCCCCAAGTTAAGATTTCATATGTCCATCAATTAAATAATTACTAACATTTATGTTTTATCAATATCTTTATATTCCTTGAGACTTTACACTTAACTTATTTGATATCTCGAACATAAAGTCTATCTGCAGGGTTTGACATAATCAACACTTATAATCTTCATCAAGGGGACATCATCAATCCTTATTATGGGACGTCAATTCTGTCAATAAACTAATATCCACCATACATGTAGTATGGTCATCCAATTTACTGAGATCATTGACCAATAAAAGGTCTCAATTTTTTGTAAATCAAAATACCAAGCACTAAATGTATGCGTTTATTATTTATATTGAGATTAAGAGTACAAGCATTCATAATAACTGTTTGGATGTTAATCGTTTTACATAGTCAGTATAAAGACAATAAACCCAAAAGTGGTCATGTTCAATACACACAAACCGTACTAGCATAACGAGTCAAAACTATACCGTTTCCTATAGACCAGATAAGCCTACTAAAACATCATGCTATAATCATACCGATGGTGTGTCCAACTCTTTTTATATTGTGAACAACAATAACTTATATTATATAAGAATTGACAAATAAGTTTTCCGTGCATAAGCTGAACAATACACACCAACTTGTCTATTTTATAATATAAAAGACACACTTATGCATAATAAATAACAATGCAACCATTTGCCCATATAAATTCTCATTAAAATGAAAAAACATACTTTACTAATAAATAAGTCAATCAAAGACAAATATATTAAAGTATGCTTTTAGTATAAATTTCTAACAATCTCCCACTTAGATTCAAAACTATGCTGAGATGTGTTTCAACCCCAGTTCTTCCACATAACTATCGAAGCTCTTTGCTGGTAAGCTCTTTATAAAAGAATCTGCCAGGTTGTCGACCGATGCAATTTTGGTCACAATTATATCACCCCTCTGTACAATTTCTTGTATGCGATGATACTTATAGTAGATGTGCTTACCCTTTTTATACATCCTGAGTTTCTTTGCATTAGCAACTACACCGGTATTATCACAATAAAGTATTATAGGTGATATACCAAAGGTACCACTTCTAGATCCATTAAGAAGTTTCTGAGCTAAACTGCCTCCTTACCTGTTTTCGAAGCTGCCACATATTTGGCTTCCATGGTAGATCAGCAGTACATAATTGCTTGACACTTCTCCAACTTATGGCTCCACCTCTCAAGTTACATATAAATCCTGAGCTTGACTTTTTAGCATCATTATTTGACCAGAAGTCTGAGTCTGTGTACCCAATGGGTATCAAATTGTCAGTCTAGTAAATCAGTATATAATTTCTAGTCATCTTAAGGTACTTAAGTATGTGCTTTACCGTAATCCAATGTTCTTTCCCTAGATTAGACTAGTATATGCAAATCATGCCAATGGCAAAACAGATATTAGGTCTACTGCATAGTATTGGATACATGAGGCTTTCGACCACCGAAGCATAAGGTACTTCCTTCATCTTTTCTATCTCATCAAGTGTCTCAGGACACTAATCCTTGGATAAAGTAATTCCATGCCTGAAAGGAGAAATCCTTTCTTGGAATCTTGTGTGCTAAAATAGGTAAAAATCGCATCAATATATACCGCTTGAGAAAGGCTCAACATTCTTTGTTTCCAATCTCGCAGGACCTTGATCCTTGGAATGTGACGACTGGCTTTTCCTAAGTCCTTCATATCGAATTGACTGCTCAACTATACTTCAACCAAAGACAATACCCTGTATCGTGTCCAATGAGTAGAATGTCATCTACATAAACTATTAAGAAAACCACCACACAGTTGTTGCACATCTTATACTCACAGGATTCATAGGGATTCTGCTCAAAACCATAAAATTTAATGGCTTGATCAAAATGAATATCTCAAGATCTAGTCGCTTGATTAAATCCATAAATGGACCTCTTAAGCTTGCACAACATGTGCTTACCGCCTTTAACAACGAATCCATCTAGTTGAACTATATAGATACACTTGTCAAGATTTCCATTAAGGAAAGCTATCTTTACATCCATTTGCCAAATTTCGTAATCGAAATGAACCATAATAGACTAGTGAGAAGGTCTCCTCATAATCAATTCCTTATTTCTAAGTAAACCCTTTCGTAACAAGCCTAACTTTGAAGGTTTCAACCTTTCCATCCACTCCTCTTTTCTTCTTGTAGACCCACTAACAACTGATAGGTTTTATTATCTTTAATGGTCCTACAAGATCATAAACTTGATTAAAGTACATAGACTCCATTTTTTATTTCATAACTTTTTGCCATAATTCTGTATCTTTGTCTTGGAGTGCTTCATTATAGTTATAGGGTTCGGTATCTAGCTCATTAGGGACTCTGTCGAATGACTCTCCCAAGAGCATATACCGCTTGAGTTGTCAAATAATCCTCCCACTACGACGAAGCACATCTTGTGTCTGTATATGAGTAGTGTCACGCTATGCTAAAACTAATTCTGGCGTACCATCATCAACATGTTGATCCGGCTTATCACTAGCATGTTTGTGGGATCACTTGGAGTATCATTAACTTGAGACTCGGCAATCCTCCCACTACAACGAGGTAATGGAACGCTGAATTCTCCATCTTGTGGTATTTCTTCCTGTGTTATTGGTAATGAAAAAGATTAGGTATGTCTCTCTCCTCTCAATTCCTTTAGAACAATTCTACTTTGGGTTTGTGGTTCATTGCATAGTAATCTTCTAAGAATCAGGCATTGGTGCTAACAATAACCTTCTGATCTTTAGGATTATAAAACAAATAACCTTTTGTTCCTCTAGGATATCCAACTAAAATACAAACTTTCGTTCTTTATTCCAACATATCTATATTCCCTTTCAGCACATATGCTGGACTACCTCAAATCCGAACATGCTTTAAACTGTGTTTGAGACCAATCCATAGTCCAGTAGGTAGAGTAGGTACTGACTTAGATGGAACTAAGTTAGAATGTATGCTGCTGTTTCTAGAACATGCCCCTAGAACGAATTAGGCAAATCTGAATAAGCCATCATTGACCTTACCATATTCATAAGAGTTCTAATCCTTCTTTCTACTACACCATTTTGTTGAGGGGTACCTGGTGCAAACAACTGGATGTAATCCCCTCTTATGCTTAGTAATCCCTAAATTCTCCAAAGAAGTACTCGCCACCACGATCAGATCGTAGCGTCCATATATTCTTACTTAAATGCTTCTCCATTTCCGCTTTATAGTCTTTGAATTTCTCAAAGTATTCGGATTTAGGGTGCATTAAGTAAATGTACCCATGCCTTGAGTAGTCATCAATAAAATGATGAAATACTCAAAGCCACCTCTTCCCTGGACATTCATGGGTCCACACAAGTTAGAGTGAACCAATTCCAATGATTCTTTGGCCCCATAGCCTTTTGCCAAAAAAGGGCGCTTGGTCATTTTCTCCTCTAAACAAGATTCGCTGATTGGAAGTACCTCTACTTCTAATGAATCTAATGGTACATTTACAACCAGTCTTGAGATTCAGTTTAGATTAATATGACCCAAGCATAAATGCCAAAGATTTGTTTGGTTCAATTGTGAAGGTCCCTTTCTCTTACATGATAAGGTAATTTGTTATTTGATTCAGTTAGTTGTAGAATAATATAAAGATCATCCACCAATGAACCAAAACAAATAAGATGCTTATTGTACTTAATAACCACAAATTTATTTAAAAAAATAGAATATCCATCTTTAACCAACTTAGAAACATAAATTAAATTCTTCCTAATACAGGGAACATAAAGACAATTTTTTAAAATTAAAGTTATATCTCTACTAAAACTTAAACAAACATCTCCTACTAGAGTTGTTGCCACTCTCGTAACATCACCCGTAAGTAAATAAATTCCCCATCACTTAGCTGCCTGGTTTCCTGAAACCTTTGCAAAGAATTGTAAACATGATTAAGGGCTCCCATATTTACTCACCAAGTACCGGTATATATAACATCCAAACATGATTCAACAACTAATGAATGAAATTTACCTTTATTGTTTACTTTGTTGAGATAAGTTGGACATTTCTTTTTCTAATGCCCTGCTGCTTTCAATGAAAACACTTGCTTTGGGCTTTTTTGCAATCCTCCCTGGGATCCGTTGCCCCCTTGAGGAACTACATTATGATTCTGACCTTTTTTCTATTTCTTTTTGCCTTTTGATTTAGACACAACCTTTTTCAGCAACATGAACACTAGTTGGCTTTTTCAAAAGGCCCTCAGCAGCCCGAAGTTCCTTGAGTGATTCCGCCAGAGAAAAATTGAGCTGGTTCATGTTGTAATTTAGGCAAAAATTCTATAAAGAATTAGTCGAGGACTAGAGAATGATGTTGATCTAGGTTTGCCCATCAATTTCAACTCCAAGGACCTTTAGTTCATTAAGGTATCTCATCATTTTCAGAACATGGTCCCTCATAGAGATACCTTTAGCCATCTTAGTGTTAAATAGTTCTTTCATAGCAACCTGCATAGCCGCCCTATCCTAATCACCAAACATCTCCTTAAGACTGTACATGATGTCATAGGCAGTAGGAGAATGTTAATGTTGATGTTGCAAAACATTTGACATAAATGACAACATGTAACATCACGCCATCTCATCAACCTTGATCCAATTTTTGTATGCTTGGATGGCCACCTCATCGGTACAACCATCTGCAAGTTTCTCTGGACACACCTCAATAAGCATATATTTGTCCTCTTCAGCAATTAGCACAATATCAAGTTTCTTTCTCAGTCAATGTAATTAGGTTCAGTGAGTTTGTATTGTTTGAGAATAACAACAGGTGGATTAAAAGAACCCATCTTAAATCCCTGAAATTGCATAACCAACAAAATTATGATGGGACAATAAACTTTAGATTTAAATAAAATGAAAATGGCTCCCTTTATGAATTAATAAAAAAATCCAACAGCAATCTAAAACACCAATGCATAGTATGCTTCGATGGCAGGACTTCTACCATATTTCTTTTATTTAGATAGGACATAACTTATTAGTTTTACTATCAAAACAATAAACCGTGCTAAGTAAAACCAAACAGCTGCAATGACTTTGGTCCTATAAATAATAACAATGGCTCAGATAGAGGGCATACTGTCATTTATACTTAAGTGTACACCATCATTTAATTCAAGATCCATTATTCTGTATTCGGTCCTATCAGATGGAGAAGTGACCTATGTTAATAATTACCCTAGATCATTCATATAGGAGTTTATGCTGGAGATTCCATAATTAACTCATTCGATGAGGAGGAAGACTCTAAGGTTAACACATAAATGAATTACATCTCCTACAAAACAACGATAGAGGCCGTGGGAACTAAAAGGTTCTCTCTCTCACTTAGTTATTTAACAATGAGGGATTTTGTATAATAGTATAATTAAAACTAGTTTAGAATCTAGAAGTAATATGTTACCAAGATATCTAGGTTACCTCATCTTTACACATCATAACATTGGTGCAATTAATAAAAGAAATTCAATTTTATTTGCAAATCACATGAATGCAACTTACTTTACCATTCCAAACAATATTAAACAGGTCTAATATCATATTTAGCAGGTTATGATAATAATAGACATCCAAGTACGAAAGAAAGGAAAAACAACCAGTAAAAGAGTCTTAGCTATCATGGTCAAGTAGGATCCTTTGTCTTCTTGATTGTGACTTCTTCAAAACATGCATTTTGCGAAGGGGGTCCGGTGGTGTCCCCCGCTGGGAATCGAGCTGCCTGGTCAGCTCACGGGGGCCTGTTCTTCTTTCAAAATCAAATAACTACCTACCTATGTCACTTTTTAAAAAAATTACATCGACCATAAGCCTCCCGACGAACAAAGTTCACATGCTATCTTAATATAATTACACCACCATGAAAAATTACATTAAATCCTAAGCCTCCTGAATAGTCAAGTTCACATGCTATGTCAATATAATTACATCCCTATGAAACATTGAAAAATATGTAAAACAGTAATCATGAATTTGATTCTTGGGATCCATTCACATAACATACACACATGGTGACTAAGATAGCTAGATCAATCACTGCGAAATAAAGGTTATATAGTTCGCTATAAAATAATTACAGCAAATGCAATTGACATGTTTTTTACAGCAACCTATAATCTTACTATATTATATTCAATCCATACGTAGTATCAAGATTGGCTCTAATACAATTGTTGATAGGTAGTCGCTAGGACCCCTAGATATTGCACATAGATTACTGTGGAAATAACTATAGATAATGATGATACAAGAACCATACCTGCGAGATCTCTTTGATTTGATTTTGGTTTTACAGCAACTAGAAAATCTTAAGACCTCCTACTGTGTTCCACTATGCTCGAACTTGCACCGGGGTGTGGTCCTCTTCTGCGAATTCTCTTTGCTCTTAAAAACGAAATTTCTCTTGTATGGTTTTTCTAAAGAGTAATAGCGCATATTTATAAGCTATAATAGGGACCTTAAAAAGAAATTAAGGAATAGACTTCTTATGGAAATAGGAAACCTTAATTTGACCAAAATTAGAATCCCAGTTCCATAAATTACAATTCAGTCCACTAGAGAATTATAATTGCACTTCTGTCCTTATTCTCAAAATTATATTTCAAGTTTCTTATTATTAAATGCTTATTAATCTCCCGATGTTAAGATTTTAGGTATCCATCGATTAAGTAATTACTGATATCTATGTTTAATCGATATCTTTATAATTCCTTATGACCTTACACTTAACTTATTTGATATGTCGAACACAAAGTCCATCTGCAGCGTTTGACATAAGTAACACTTATAAGCTTCATCAACGGGATATCAGTAATAATTATTACAGGTCAGGAATTTTTCAATAAACTAATATCCACCATACACAGTGTAGTAATATAATTTACTGAGATTATTAACCCATAAAAGGTCTCACTCCTTTGTAAATCAAAATACCAAATACTAAATATATCTGTTTATTATTTATACTGAGATTAAGAGTACAAGCACTCATAATAACCATTTAGATGTTAGTCATCTTATATAGTCAGCATAAAGACAATAAACCCAAAAACAGTCCTATTCAATACACACAAAGTGTATTAACATAATGAGTCAAAACTATACTTGCTAAAACATCTGCTAGAATCTTACCGATGGTGTGTCCAACTCCATTTAGATTATGAACAACAATAACTTATATTCTATAAAAACCGACAAATAAGTCTTCCGTGCATAAGCAGAACTCTACACACTAACTTGTCTACTTTATAGAATAAAAGATATACTTATGCACAATAAATAACAATGTAGCCATTTGCCCATGTAAATTCTCATTAAGATGAAAAGACAAACTTTACTAATAAATAAATCACTTAAAGAAAAATACATAAAAGTTTGCTTTTAATATAAATTTCCAATAGTCTGCACCGGTACACTTTAACAAAATGGTGAAGCAGAAAGAAGCAATAGGACTTATGAATATGGTGAGGTCAATGATGAGTTATTCAGATTTGCCTAATTCATTCTGGGGGCATGCTCTAGAAATGGTAGCATATATTCAAAACTTAGTTCCATCTAAGTCAGTACCTACTACACCCATAGAACTATGGACTGAACGCAAACCCAGTTTAAAGCATGTTCGGATTTGGGGTAGTTCAGCACATATGCTAAAAGAGAACATAGATAAGTTGAAACCAAGAATGGAAGTTTGTATTTTCGTTGGATATTCAAAGGAACAAAAGGTGATTTGTTTTATAATTCTAAAGATCAAAAGGTCATTGTTAGCACCAATGTCTGATTCTTAAAAGAGGACTATATAATGAACCACAAACCCAAAAGTAGAATTGTTCTAAAGGAATTGAGAAGAGAGAGACCTACCCAAGCTTTTCCATTACTAGTAGCACAAGAAAAGACACCACAAGATGGAGAATTCAGCATTCCATTATCTCATCATAGTGGGAGGATTGCCGAGTCTCAAGCTAATGATACTTCAGGTAATCTCACCAACATGTTGGGTGATGAGCCAGATTGGCATGTAGATGATGGTATTCCATGATTAGTTTTAGCACAATGTGACATTACTCATACACAGACACAGGATGTACCTTGTCGTGGCGGGAGGGTTGTTCGTCAATCTGAGCGGTATATGTTCTTGGGAGAGTCATTCTATATGTTCTTGGGAGAGTCATTCGACAAAGTCCTGATGAGCTAGCTACTGAACCCTGTAACTGTAATAAAGCATTGAAATCAAAAAAGGAGTCTATGCATTCTAATCAAGTCTAAGATCTTGTAGAACCACTAAATGGGATAAAACCTATCGGTTGTAAGTGGGTCTACAAGAAGAAAAGAAAGGTGGATGGAAAGGTTGAAACCTTCAAAGCTAGGCTTATTGTGAAAGGATTTACTCAGAAAAAAGAAATCAATTATAAGGAGACTTTCTCGCCAGTAGCCATGCTGAAATTCATCTGGATTCTTTTATGCATTATGGCTGATTTTGATAACGAAAACCATTGAAATATTTTCCCATTTCCACTTCGGAATATGCAAAGGATGCAACAAACTAGGAGGCTTTTTATATTCAGCTTCACACGTTGACAGATAAGACATCTTGCCACAAAACCTACAATGTCTCTTTTCATGTTATTCCACCAGAACCTACCATTTAGATTTTGGTACATCATAGTACTGCCGGGGTGCATAGAACACCTTGCATTATGTGCTTCAATCATGATTGCTTTTTTTAGATTTTGGACTACTGAGATACAATCTCTGAAGTATAACACACCATCAACCATCTTGAAATCTGATCTCCGAGATATATAGTCACGAATCTTAATGAATTCTGAGTTTTCAAACTATCTCTCCTTAATTTGCTGTATCAAAGCAAGTTCAAAGACAGACATGGCTGCTCACATGACCTTGTCATCAACAAATTCAACTTCCACAACCAAATCTCGAAATTCTTCCACTAGAGACCACTCATCACACATAGCTGGCATCTTAACAGTCGATTTCTTAGAGCAGCAGCCATAACATTTCCTTTCCTTGGAAAGTACTTGATTGGAAAATCATATTCCTTTATAAACTCTAACAATCTACGTGTAACGACCCAGTCCCAAAGTACATCTGAATGAAAGACTATAAGTAATAATCCGTTCTAAACTATCAAGGTGCCTTTTGGGGAAAAAACCGTGAGGGCTTTCATAAAAACTGTAAAGTTAAGCGTGCTCGAGTCAGAGGAATTTCAGGATGGGTGACCTCCTGGGAAGTCCAAAGCGGACAATGCCTCAATAGTGCGGATGGCTCTCCTCTGAGTGGTGGGAGAGGACCACTCGAATCCTGCCCTCCACAAATAGGGGGGAACGAAGGAGGAGGAACGAAGTCCCACATCACTGATGAGGCCGTCTTCGGTCCGACATTGCTTAGCACAGTCTAGATATGTGGATATGGGGACATATTCGGCGGAAGCTGGTGTGCCTGTAATGACCCAGTCCCAAAGTACATCTGAATAAAAGAATATAAGTAATAATCCGTTCTAAACTATCAAGGTGCCTTTTGGGGACAAAACCGTGAGGACTTCCATAAAAACTATAAAGTTAAGCATGCTCGAGTCAGAGCAATTTCAGAATGCGTGACCTCCTGGGAAGTCCAAAGCGGACAATACCTCGATGGTGCGGAGCGGATTGTTACACTACGTTATCTCATGTTGAGATCATGTTGAGAGAATAAGTACTGAAGACTACGATGGTCACTATGGACTTCAAATTTCTCTCCATACAAGTAGTGTCTCCACAACTTCAAACGACAGCAGCCAATTCTAGATCATGTGTGGCATAATTCTTCTCATGTTTTCTTAGCTGTCGAGATCCATATGCAATCACCTTTCTATTTTGCATTAATTCACATCCCAACCCGACTCTTTGACAAATCCACCACTACCTTCTAGTAGAGATAAGATCCGGGCTGAGATCAATTTATCCTTAAAGAATTGGAAACTTGATTCACATTCATCCGACCAAACAAATGGTTCATTCTTTTGAGTTAACTTCCTCAATGGTACTGCTATTTTGGAAAAGTCCTTTACAAACCTTTGATAGTAGCCCACTAAACCAACAAAGCTTCTAACTTCTACAACTATTTTAGGACTTTGCCAACTAATTATTGCTTCAATCTTAGCTGGGTCTATTACAAATCCATCCTTTGAAACTATATGCCTTAAGAGAGCAACCTGCTCTAACAAAAAATCACACTTATCCAATTTGGCGTACAATTGATGATCTCTCAACAACTGCAGTGAAATTCTCAAATGCTCAGCATGTTCATCTCAAGTCTTAGAATACACCAATGCATCATCAATGAAAATCACCACAAATTGATCGAGATAAGGTGAAAAGATTCTATTCACTAATACCATAAATATAACTGGGGTATTGGTCAACCCAAAAGGCATGACTAAGAATTCGTAATGCCCATATCTTGTCTTGAAAGTCATTTTAGATGTATCTTGTTATTTAACTTGCAACTAATGATATCTAGACCTCAAATCAATCTTTAAGAAATGTGTTGCACCTTGCAATTGATCAAACGGCTTATCAATTCTAGGTAGTGGATATCTTTTCTTGATTGTCACCTGATTCAACTACTTGTAATCAATACACATTCTGAAGGTGCCATCTTTCTTCTTCAAGAATAAAACTGGGGCTCCCCATGGTGATGTATTAGGACGAATAAACCCTTTATCTAGTAAGTCTTGCAACTATATCTTCAGCTCATGTAATTCTGCAAGTGCCATTCTATACGGAGCTCCGGAGATTGGGGTTATACTAGGAACTAATTCTCTAGTAAAGTCTACTTCCCTAACTGGAAGAAGATCGGGTACTTCATCTGGAAACACATCCGGGAGCTCGCAAACTACTGGGATCGCTTCTAACTTCTTGGGTGATTTATTCTCAATAATGAAAGCAATATACCCTTTGCAACCACTATTGATTAATCTTTCTGCTCGAAGTGCTGAGATTAACTTAGTATTCGAACTCTTTTTCTCACCTTGAAATACAACACTCGGACCGGTTTTATCTACCTTTACGGTGACGGTCTTAAGGAAATAGTCCAAACATGCCATGTACTTAGTCAACCAATACATGCCTAGGATTACATCAAAATCGTGCATTGGCAACACGATGAGTTTCAGTGGGAAAAGGATCTTTTCAATTAAAACTCTACAACTTGGGTAATATTCCTCACAAGTCACCCTTTTACCCACGGAGGTGATGACATTCAACACATACGGTAGCTGCTCTGGCGGCTTCCGTATCCTACTAGAGAATTGTGGTGCAATAAAAGAGTGAGAAGATCCCGAATCAAACAATACCTTAGCTTCTACATCACAGATAGAAACCTTATCCACGACCATGTGATCTGCATCTTCTGCTTCTTCGTGAGTCAACGCATAGGCACAACCTTGCCTTTGAGGTCAATTCTGCTATCTTTGCCTCTGTTACCCTTGCCTTTGTTGGCCTTGACCTTGTTGTGCCTGCCCTTGGCCTTGCTTCACCTGCTGTTGCTGAAGTGGAGGTACGGTTGGTGTTGCTCTAAGAGACCACTATTATTACTGCTGTGGAGGGGCTTGACCAAAATTTTTTCTTCTTGGACATTCCGTCAAACGATGGTCCATCGAACCAAAACCAAAACGAGCTCCCGCAGTTTTCCAACATTTACTTGTCTCATAGCCTTTCCCGCACATGCCACAGACTAACCTTGATGATCCACTAGCAACTCCTTTCTGTTTCTTCGAGTGTTGTTGACTTCTTCCAAATGGTGGGGCACTTCTCCTATGTTCTCTCAAGAATAAGCATTTTTCAATATCTTCAGTTGCGGAAGCTCTTTCCATAGCGTTATCATACTCCACTGGACGCTGAAAAGTTATAGCATGTCCTTTAATGGCCAGACTTAATCCTTCAAGAAAGGTTTCAACTCTTTTCTCCTCAGTGTCAATAGGTCCAAAGCAAACCAAGAGAGCTCATTGAATACATGCACATACTCTGCAACCGTCTTAGTGTTTTATTGTAGGGTGAGGAGTTCTGCCTTTTTCTTATGACTCACATGCTCTGGAATAAATTTCTTCCTAAATTGTTTCTTAAAAGCTTCCCAAACTGTGGCTTCTAGCATAGCCCTAATATGTTCACGGATACTTTTCCACCATATATCCATGACATCTCTAAACACAGATGCTGTAAGGATTACTTATTGCTTCTACGTACAAGTTAGTGAATCAAAAACATTCTCCATGTGTATAAACCATTTGTCAACTTATAGCAGATCCTCTTTACCCATAAATTCTGTAGCCCTTATTTTTCGGAACTTCTCATATACAGAGTTAGGATCACCGACTTGATTCTGCCTTTCCAAAAGAGCAGCTAGTTGCATTTGCATAGCTGCCTACTTGGCATTACTCACAACCAGTTGGTGCATCATCATCATAAATTGCTCATCTGTATTGTATGTAAGATGAGGAGGTGGAGGTGGTGGAGGATTCACGTCATCTAACACGATGTCACTGTGATTATTACCTCCAAAACTATTGTTTGTGCCCGATTTAGAAGCCATATACCTACAATTATAATTGTGGTTAGCCATAATAACTCCTTATACAAAATCTATTCCCCTAATTAGACCTATTGTATCTTCACCACATTTCTTAAGGGTTACTAAGTTTTTTAATTAATTTCTTATCGCTCTGATACCATTACTTACGTATGTCACGCCTTGATCTTGGGAATAAAGGATTAGAATGGGCTCCCCGGCTGTGCATACGTAATCCCATAACAATCCATGCCATGTGAAGATACGCACCAATCATCACAAGAGAAATCGACAGGAACATGTGAGAAAGTTCCACAAATACATATATTAAGTTTCAACAATAAAGCAGAAGCATGATCATAAGCAATAATAAAAGAAACATCCATTCATAATTAAACCTAAAGTATGTTACTTAACCATCCACATCAATACATGACCACAAATTACTTAAACATATACAATTATTCAATCCAAAACACATATCCATCAAATCATAGACCCAAACAACATGTAGAGATAGATATGTTTAACCACACGTCCAAGCATGTCTGAACTTAACAACCCAAAAGAAAAACCATTGACGCTCTATGTAGGACGACTAATAGAATACGTCGTCTTCGTTCCACTCATTTACTCTCCAAGTACCATTGAGGTTTCTTCCGAGGGCGCATTTTCAGTTGAGCTGGCGTTGGATTCGGTACCTATAACACCAAGGGTAACATTGTTAATACGACGGTTAAGCAAATATAGAAATATATAAGACTATCATGATGTATTAATTAAATTAGAGAACATATTTATTTAAAGAAAGCAATAATCGTAAGCTAGGCATATTGTGTATGAAATTAGCATGAATAACAAATCATGAATAGAATATCATATCATACTAGTTGGCATCTACAAGGCTATATTCTCTCTAAAGAGGGCATATAACATACAGAGGGGAATATTGCTAGGAGATCAGTCTAGCTTCCTAAGAAGCGCCGACCTTCTCTTTCGTAAATTACTGCAGCGTGACATAAGGGATACCCAAGTTGGTCCAATCGAACCTAACAGGGGTACAAACTAAGTGGTGCCAACTTAACATATCAAGACCATCCCAAATTCATATCTACATACTTATCATCAGTTGTAACGATTGTCTCATATTCATACATAGTCATTTATACTTATCATTGATCATAGCAATCATCTCAAATTCGTACATCATCTTTGATACAGAAAAGGGAGTATTGGTCTTGAGATCACATTCAGTTATAAAAATCAGAATTAACAAAGTAACTGATAATCAGACAATGCTTACTTAAATGAGCTAATAAAGTTCAAATCCTATCAACCTTAGCTACACCCATTTTGGCTCACAGCACACACTCAATAGAACCTCCAACACTGATTTTGCCTCAAGGTTCACCAGGAAGAATGGGTGCATGATTAAATCATATTGATGGTAAGATTACTTAACAATATGAATACAATTAGATTGAGCAATTATCAAGATAGTTACTAGCTAACCCTATGCTAGAAATCTGTATTTCTGATGTTATTCAATACAATGTATTCATAAAACATCTGGTGTTGTTGTGTTACCAAAATCTCTGTATTATATTGTGTATGTAAAAGACACCTCTTCTTATGCCAACACCCATGACATAACATCGGAAAACCATCCGGAATATTGAAGAGGATGAGTGACAACTCTTCACTCTTCCTCCTTGTCATTTGATTATCATTAGGCTAATTTAATTCAGGCAAAGGTGCCATATCTAAAACTCTACAAAGTCTTGGAAATCCCTAATTTCCTAAGTTCACAGTGTGTTTTACGGCTTAGCTGTGTACAAGTTACGACTTAGCCGAATGACAAAGGTTTTCTTTTAATTTCACATGCATTTACAGCTTAGGCGTATGTTGGCCTACGGCTTAACTATATGGAACCTACGGTTAGGCTACAGTTTGGTTACGGCTTAGCCAAGGGTCAACCTTAGAGGAAAAATTGGCTTTGGGTGTTCTCGGGAATGCTAGCTGTAAAACAGCTTACGGCTTGGTCATGAGGCAGTTTCGACTTGGCCGTGAGTTAGCATAGTTTAAATGCAAAATATGAGCTCTCTGGATCTTGAGCTGTAAAACACATACGGATTAGCTGTGAGCTTCACCATAAGCTTCAGAATTCTAGAAATTATTTCTGAAGCACGAGTTTAGTATAAAACTCCTGAAATTTGGTTACACTGAGATTTCTTTTGCTCCAAATTATCATGATAGGTCTTATGATACCCAATTATCAGTGTTACATAATCACACTCATTACCACTTAAACCAATATACATATGTACTTAATCAAAGGGGTGAAAGAGCTGCAAACTTGCATTTAGAATGATTACTTCAAGAATCAACAAATTAAATATGCATGTAGTAATATGTACTCTAATACTTGCCTTGTATCAGTGTTTAACCCAAAACTTGCCTCTCCTTTATTTTGAAGATGGAGAAAACCTAAATAAAAGAAAATCCTATTACATGCAAAGACATGCAAAGGGTGAATCTAGTGTAAAATGCATGCATATTGCTCATTTGAGTCTTTTTGACTCTTTTGAACTCTAGAAATAAAATGAGAGTCATTCCTTATTTAAAGAGCTTTAAATTGTGAGAAGGAAGATGAAATTATGAGTTCCTAGGAAAAAGATGCGCAAAAGGGTATAGAAGGAAGAGAATGGAAGTTAGTAGGAGTGCATGCAAGGCTCCAAGATCTTGTTTCTAGCTGAAATTTGAAGAAAAGATGAGAGAAGAGTGAAGATGGAGGAGCTGCGCAAGAGGAAGACTTGAGAATAAGGAGAGGGACGATGGTTACTCTTTAACTCAAATTTTTGATAGTTTTGCATACAAGTCCATAATCATTGAGAAAATTATAGTTTGAGTCAATTGGGCCAAGATGGATCTGAATTAAGTTAGGCCAAATATAAAAGATAATTCATAAGATGCAAGACACATGATGCAACTAATGTGGTGCCAAATGATGCAAACTATGTGACTCTAAATTACAAGAAGATCCTCAACTACCTAAATAAAGTTCAAACCCAACCCAACTACCTATACATGACCCAAACCAGAGGGGTTTTGAGTTAAAGTAGTCTAAATGAGTATTAATTAGCATAAAAAAGATTAATTATTATAAATCAAGATTAATTCGGGTTTGGACCTTATAACCTATTCCTTTTGCTTGTGAATCCTTTGACTACCAACCGTATTTTGTAATCATTCAAGGATCTATCCGACTCAAGTTTCTCCCACTTAAGAACCTATGGCCCCAATCTTATACTAGATCGATTACCTGGCATTCATGGTTCTCATTAATCATTCTATTTCTTCTCTCATAGCCTTTAGTCAATTTTACGCAATCTATGCATGGCCTCGATCTTATACTAGATCGATTACCTGGCATTCATGGTTCTCATTAATCATTCTATTTCGTCTCTCATAGTCTCTAGTCAATTTTACGCAATCTATGCATTGACTGCTTAAGAGTAGGGTGTTGGATCCAATTCCTTCATGGTTTCCATAAAATTATAGCAGTTTGCCACTCTTGTCGGATGTTATCATTCCTAGGATTCCCAGATCATATAGGTCGTCTCTTGTCAAGTGGGCCCTAGTCAGGATTTCATATTCAACGTCATCTACATCGAAAACTCCCACTAACCTCAACACCCATCATCCTCTTGGATATTGTGGCCTATCTCGATGATTGCTTTAGGATCCATTTGGAAGTAACCATTTCGACATTCATTCATCTTCCAATTATCATGACTATAAACACGATATTCCTTTGAAGAATTCTAATGAGAAAGGATTCTCTTTATTCTCATTTCTAATTTCAATTTTCTTTTGGCTACAATGGTAAGTGTACAACATATCCCCAAATATAGGTTGGGCGCAAGTCCTATAACTTCTCATAAAGGGTTTTAGGCACAAACT
The DNA here is from genome assembly GCA_037013555.1 of Sextonia rubra. Lineage (NCBI taxonomy): Eukaryota > Viridiplantae > Streptophyta > Magnoliopsida > Laurales > Lauraceae > Sextonia > Sextonia rubra. Next base: position 78,237,027 of record JASUAD010000001.1, read on the forward strand.
TGAAAGGTATCTAGATCAATATATATCATGCAATCAATTTTCTTTCCCCACTAACACAGTGGAAGACTTGTATGGCTAAATATAGACATAGCATGGTTGATAAGAAATTCGTTCACTTTTAGCCTTACTATTTTCAATGGGGTGTATTAAAATAAATCTAGTACATACACAATTGCATAATATTCAATATTATTTAATCCGTATAAGTAATCTACTTATCCCCTCACTCAGATCAAATCTGTTCATTTCTTACCCTTTATGGTTCTTTACTTCAGCAGCATACCATTCAGACATTTTCAAAACCCTTAAATTTTCTTTTCTTTTTTTTTTCTTCCTATCAAACAAACCGTCAATATCTTCTAAAGCTACTAGTACATGTAACAATTTCTACCTTTTTTAAGTTATGGACCTTTTATAATGGTCAGATTCATCAGGGTGACTGATATCACAACTCCCCAATTCTAGTTTATGTAGGAGAGACTCCGTCTAAGCCTTTTTCCATTTAGGCATGGTTCACACAGAGGATCTTTCTCGTACCACGGGTTGACATGAGTCTTATTTAACCAGTCTATTTATTCCATTCTTGAGGATATGTCTTATTCTTAAAATTCATGATTGTGCCAAACCACACATCCAACACATACAAAATAATCACAACTAAAAAATTTCATCACATAAGCTATGCCTTAGCCATTACAAATCATCTCGAATATTTCAAAGACTAACAATCTCTTATGCATATAAATTTACATATGTATTGCCCCTGATCAAGTTCATTTAACACTAGTTGCCTATCACAACCCGAGCCCAGAGATCAAGGGTTAGCGAAAAGTCAAACCTGTGACACACGTACTCCCGTGCACGTGCACCCAAACCCAGTCCAGATGCACACACACAAGGGATCTAACACGTGCGAAACAAACGAACGCGGAAGCTGTAGATATCATAGCAAGCAACAAAGAAATAGCGGAAGCCAAAAAATGCGGAACGGAAAAGACAAAGATAAATACAATACTCGAAAACCATATACAAATCTGAGTACACGACAGAATAGAGATATACAAAATAATACAGAGTATCAAAGTCTCAAGTGCCAAAAAAAACAAAACCTCCAAAAACCAAAACCCAAAACAGATAGCCATGGAAGATATGCATGTACGCACTCGGCAAAGGTGATCAGGCCCACTCTGCCAAACCGGAGGGTGCCTCTAGGCTCTACCCTGCAGCCTCTTCGACCACCGGGGAGCTGGGCAAGGGATCTGTGCCTGCAACACCACAGACAACACAGTGAATACAACGATCCAGCAAATATAAATAACAAGGACGAAACACTCATAGTATCAAATTGAATAATGACAGAATATTAATTACAGAGTTTCATATTAGTATGCTAAGCAAATCGTGCATAGAAGTAAAGCATGATATGTGAATCAAAGCATAGAAATACTGAACTAAGTGGCTACTACGTTAACCATATTCCCTCAAATAGAGAGCAGAGCAGAACAGATGAGAACACCACTGACTGGGCCAAGGGTACAAGTGGGTCTCGGTTTCCTGGGTTCCAGGGTCCCAAGACAAAGTGACACTGCAGTAATACAGAGATACAGAGATCTAAGCCAGAGGTAACCTCGTCGGGCATCCTAGGGCTAAGGCTGAGTAGAACCAGACTAATACCAATCAAATCAAATCCAAAAGAAGGGAGATTATCCGCTTTGGACTCATCGATGACAAGGACCGGATCTTATCCTCACGTATTAATCTCTGGGCAGAGCCACCAGGGAATACCCAACGAATCAGAGATATACAAAGCCAGAGATATACAGAGCATAACCAAAATACAGAGCATAGCATAGATTAAGTCAAAGCACAGCATAGATCAAAGCATAGTGCAGATCGAAGAATAAAACAAATATACAGGACGAAAGCAAAATGACCTCGTAATGCATAGACATAGATTTGCAGAACAGAGGGCAAAACTGTAAACAATATGCAATGCATCTCAGATTAATATAGAATCAAGGTTAATTACAAGCCAACACTAATCTAGTTGTTCACTGTCACTAACCGTTCATGTTGATGTAGTTTTAAGTTATTCGATGCACCGTTGCCAGCCAAGTGTTGCAAAGTAATCCTCACGTGCACCGAAGTCCCTTAAACCAACACTCATGGGGAGGTGCTTAACAGTGAATCAATGCTCACATGAATAGGTCACAGCCTAACAGACTATTCATGCGATCCAAAGAATCCATTGGGGAGGTTTACATGGGTGGTTAACCTGTGTGAATAGCCCTACAAAGTCACACCATTATCCTAAGTTTTATTTCAGATTTTTCCAGGTCTTACGGTTTAGCCATGGGTGACTTACGGCTTAGCCGTATACATCTTACGGCCTAGCCGTAACATCACTACAGCTTAGCCGTGGTTCCCTTTCGAACACAGCTAAACTGTCATCTTCCACCTCTGATCTGATACATTTCACGGCTGAGCTACGGTGGAGTCCACGGCTTAGCCGTAGACCAATCCACGGCTTAGCCGTAGCTTCATCGTAAGAGTACTGAAATCAGAAAGTTTCGACTAATCAGGGGGATAATTCACGACTGGGTCATGGCGAGCTTACGGCTCAGCCGTAGAACAATGTACGGTTCAGCCGTAGCCTAGCCGTAGAACAAAATACGAAAATTCAAGTCTCTGGAATCTGAGCCGTACAAAGTTACGGCTTAGCCGTACAATACAGAACCGAATTCGAGCTGAGTACAGAAACTGAAATTTGGTACAGAAACTTAGCAAAACAAGCTCCAGAGGTTCCAACATCACAGAATTTGGCTGTAAAACATAACAAACATGCATATGATGTATAAGATGAAATCAAAGCAGTCAAACAAAATACCCATATGTGTTATACAATCCTGTACTTATACTTGCCTCAAAGCTTAGCCAAATCCACTGAGATCAAGCTCCAAATCAACTAAAACCCAAGCAAAGCAAAGCAAAATACAATCCATGAGCATGCAGAGAGAGAGAGATGGGAGATGCAATTGGAGAATAAGAATCAAAGTGAACCCACTTACCTCAAACCATAGACAAAGATGAGAGAGAAAACCCAATCGAAAGAGATGCAAACTCCCAACACCAACAAGACTGTAGAAGAGAATGAAAAGAAGAGAAGAGAAGACGTGGAGCTGTTACATGCAGTCGATCAATGAAATGAGCAAGGAGAAGACACCTGGGCTCATGACTCAATATATAGTTTTAGGAGTTTAAATCAAAGTCCAGTGAATTTCGATTATTTACAATTCAAGTCATACGAGGGTCCAACTTCTCCAATTGACTCCGAATGAGTCTGAGACAGTTACGGAAAACAACGAGCTCAACAAAATACACGTGCTGACACCAAGATGATGCAAATATGATGCACTCAAAGCAAAAGCAAAATTACGAAAAAGGGCTTAGAACTACCTATCGCAGGTCAAAGGTTACTCAACTGCCTATCCAAGACCCGAAACCAAATCCAAAAGAATAAAACAACAGAAAAGCACACTAATGAGCCACTAATCCGGCTCAAAGGGAATCGGAGTGTTACATTGCCCACAAGATTTTCGCATTTCCAAACTGGGTATTATTAGAGCATCTACCAAAAGAAATCATTTGCATAATGTAATGGACCCATATATTTGTCATTCTTTTCACTTAAGATTTTACACTCTACATAGATCCTCACATTTCCAGATGTTTATCCTTATCCCAAAGATTACATGGAAAATCCACATTGGTACCACCGGTTTTGTTCCCTTGCTTCTACTAGATCCATGATTATAATCTCCGTGTCTGATCTATAAGGCTGTCTATTGCGTCTTTTTCTCTTATCCCATGATATAAACAAATCATTACAGTATTTACCTCAAAGTTTCTTAATTTATCATTTTATAAGAGGCTCAGAATTTAAAAGTCACATTCTCACAAAAATGAAAAACTTAACAGTGGACACAAAACTTGATAAACATTGATCCATTGATTTTCCCGCCATGGTCAACACTTTCATTCAAAAAAATATAATATCAATCTAATTGTAAATCAAGTTTTGATTAGCCAATTCACTTGTATGCATCTTAGATTCTTTTTAACCAAAATTCAATGACTTGTTGTGCTGGTGGGTTGTGAATACATTATTTCATTAGGGTAAATGAGTGTAATCACCTCCATTGGACTTGGGTTCACTTTAAAATTTGTGCTAAAAGATTTCAAATAGTTCACAAATCCAACTATGTGTTTTGGACCGCCCATTTTCAAATGGAAAACTATGGTCCACCATTAATCATTTGATTCAAATCCTTGATCATGGTTTTGCACATTAGATTGCATTAGATATCCTATGGACCATTTATCCACTCTCACTCCTTATCATATATCGAATCATTCTATCAATTAATAATTATATAGTTTTACAGTGAGTCTTAAGGATTAAAAAATTAGTTGGATTTTATCACTATAATTTTGCACATATCTACTAAGAGCACTCAAATGATGTCTTCATATGGGTCAGGTCTTCTCGTTGAAGATCTTGTCTTTTCCAAGGTCATGCAGTGCAATTTTATAAGACGTATCCATAGTTTAAATAAAAAAAAAGGAAAAGTTCAAATACTCTGACTGTTCTCGTTGATCAAAACCTTTTTGAACTATTGGATTGTCTTTTTATAGCTTTCATTGCGTAGATCTCCTTGTAAAGAATTTGCAGCACAAATGGATCATCGATCTGACTTCGGATGGCCAATATATCATAATTTGAAGATTGACGGTTGAAGATAACTTTGCCTGTGTCACTGATGACGTTGAGCTCGACATCAACGTCTGGATCCGATAGGCTGAGTCAGGTCTTCCTGTCCCAATTTTGTAGATACCATCATACCAAGAGGGCAGCGGGCGGTTTGTCACTTGCGCCACATGCTCGTCGAGGCACTACATGGACAACAACTGTTGTCCTCTATTGACGCTGTCTCCTGAACTGGCTATTAGAGAGAGTTTCATTTGCCTTCATTTCTTTGTACAAGAGGAAATAGTCAAAGTCATTTGAGATGCCTTGATTCTTGTGCACAAGTCATCATCCCTCAACTTCTCTTTCACTTTGGAGTTGTAGAAAAACATGGAGACCTAGGCTTGAAAGACAACTTAAGATCTACTCCTATCCATGGCTATTCTCCAACATCTAAATCAATGGAACACACTGCGCCAGTTTTTGATACTAATTGATGTATCTAGATGGGGAGACTATGACACACGGCTGCAAATCTATGTGCATTCCGGTGATTGGAAAGTTCGGTAGATCTCTTCTCCTTTGGTCTTTCCTACAAGAATGGAGAGTACTAACCTTAGGGCTCCCTTATCCTTATATAGACAAGTCCCAAAGAGTCACATTTCCTAGAGACTTTTTTACCAGAAACCCATATCCACTGATCCTATTGAGAGTGTTACTATGGGGGCTAAATCAAGTCTTACACTAAGGGGAATTGTATTCTCTGTTGGCATCTACCATACTTGATCTATTGTGGGAACTGTGCATGCGGTCCACACGGTTTCTTATAGGAGTTTGACAACATTTTAATTTCTCCAAATTTCAATAAACATGTATTTGCCAAAACCTTGTAACTATACAATAATAAAAGAAAAGGAGAGCGTCGCCTCTTCTTCGAGTCGTTTGGTTAATGATCTAGTTTCAATTATAGGAGTAAGGTGTCATTAGATTTGATTGGATTTTAATAATGGGATGGGGTATGTCAATTTTTATTGGATAGTAGGGTAGTTTTCATTGGCTCTCTCTCTTTTTTTTTTGTTTTTTAATTGGGTCAAAGTTGATGAAGCTTTTGATGGCTTCTTATTTCTTCTGCATTTGGGATAAATGTCGATCTTATGGATCTTTTTAATTGCTATTAGTCATAGTAATGTAGTATTATGAAGTTTTCACCGATACATTTGAATATGTTTAATATCAAATGTTTTCTTCTCTTTACAAATCTAGCTTCAAAATGTAAATTTCCATTCCAACCTATTAAACCAAGATTAACATTTTATTATTAGAGAAGTTTATGACAATCTTTAAACCATCAGAAAAATGCCCAACTATTGAAAGAATGTTTCTTCACTTGGAAATCATGAGACCTAGGAATTGTAGTTTCGGCTATTTTTACAGCAATAAATAAGCATGCAATGATCACAAGCTAAATCATCCATTGCTTTCCTTCTTGCAAATATCAATGTCAATGTAAGATATAAAACAAAAAAAAAACGTAAGCCTCAACTGTTATAGAATACAAGCAGAGGAAGCTTAAGAAAGGCATAGTGCCAGAGGATGATAGAAACTGATGAGGGTAAGTAATTGATCGATATGCATTCAGTGGTCCCAAGTCATAATGGCATGAACCTGTTAGCCCAATGTATAGATATCAACAACAAGAAAAATCAAGAAATTAAAACCAATCCAGAATGAATAAAAAGTAAAAAAGTACATGGCTATCATAAAACATCAACATCAGAGTCTCCACAAACTCAAACAGAAAAGTAAGTCTCCAAATCCATTTGACAAATCATTACAATTAACAATACGAAGTAGGGTCCCATCACCTCTCTCTCTCTCTCTCTCTCTCTCTTACATTACTTAAAAAAGTGAACATCAACAATTCTTCTCTAAAATCATCCATCTATAGGTCTGTATAAGTTGTTTTAAGATCAACTAGAGGTTTGGTTCTTGTTATCATACTTTAATTTTCAACTTCTTTTAAGCATGCTGAAAAAGAATTAGTGAACTGTCTAATTTACTTTCACGTAAAATACAATGCTGGGATTGTTGAAAGTCAGGTCATCTGATGTTCCTACTACAATGGCCATTTCTGTGACAAAAAAACCTGAGGCAATGGATTTTGAGAATTAATGTTGTTTCACATTGCGGCTTAGTTGATAAGGTAAAAGTAGTTGACACCCACAAAAGAGATTATTGATCCATAAGCATGGTATATATTTGTACGAATCCAAAGGAAATTAATACATATGAAATTATTTCAAAAGCAAAGGCAGATATGGCGTTTACTCGTTGGAAGGGTTATAGAGACCCCAGTTGTTTGTTTTGTGCAATTCCTAATGCAGCTAATTATTGCTCGCAAGGTAGTGAATTCCTATTTGCTAATCTTTATACATGTCCGTAGTGTTTATTATATTAAAGAATGTTAATGGTATTATACGATGCTTTGTAGAAAGAATGTCTTTGAAGCGTCTTACTTTTTTAGTCAACAACTAATACAGGTGAAAACACCCTTTTCGTATCATTATTCATTAATCTGGTCAGCTCCATTTTGAAGTGGACCACGACTCGGTATTTCTCCAGTCAAATGGTTATGCTGTGGAATGAAAACACATTATTAGTGTTAGGCCACAATTAAAAGGAGGTCCAATTCGTCTACCAAAAAAAGGAATCCCAATTGGATAGTTGAATTCTTCTGAATGTGGAGACTGTTGGGCATCTCTCATCATCAGGAATTAGAAGCTCATCAAAATGAATGATTTGGATCGCCAAAATCTGGCACTTGCATATGCACTTTGGTGAGTCAACAAATGCTTAACACAGTGTTGTTTATTTTTTCATTATCAAATGTAGAATTATGTTATCCTTAATACAATGTTCATTACAGAGAAATTGGTATTTTTTATATTTGTTACAAAAGCATATGAGCACCATGATGCTGACTAAACTTGCAGTCTGTTTAGATACGTAATGTAATGAAGTATTGTGAGGTGAAGCTTCAAATCAAAACAGAATAAAATATAATAAGATCAAATCATAATATAATGACTTTTTTTCTATTTTTAGTGACTTAAAAAGAAATCTTTTTTACTTTTTATATATAAAAATGTAAATATTTTTTTATTTTTTTAGTAGTTAAAGAATGTTGCTTTTTTACCTTTTTTGAAAAAAAATAAAAAGAATTTTATATTTTATATTTTTGATATCATCCACACATCAAATTATATTTATAAAATGCAAGCTTTACTTCACTTCACTCTACTTATATTATCTTTCAAGACACATATGCACAGGAAAAAATTGCCAGACCTTAACCGCTAGGTATATTAAAAAAAACAACTACACCCAATCATTATCCACATTTTCAAAAACTATGAAAACGGATGCCTCACGTTAGTAACAGCGACGTGCCATGCCATTCACCAGTTACTCACATTTATGATTTATGAAGAGGCGTCATTTGATACTCTCCGTCTCTTTCTGCTTGCCACATCGGTGAATGTTGGTGCAACCTACAATTCATTGCATGTGTCGGCAAACGAGTCGGCAGCCCTTTTCCTTACAGGTTCTTTTAGGTAGACATTTAGCCATCGGTGTTGACAACCCAGCAGTCATCATGATTGTACCCGGATTAGTGGACAACAGGAGAATCAGTAAATTTGCCTTAGAGCCACTACATAAATAAAATTCTAGCCAAGGCCAACATAAAAAAAATAGAAAAGAAACTAAAATTTGTCTAAAGAATTAGGTGATTTTTCCATTTGCGGCTGACTAATGTCTCGATTCAAAACCATTCGATACAATGAATGAATCGATGTGAAGTATGTATTTTGGAGATGGGTCCAACCGTGCGTAAGTAACAAAATGTTGACGATGAACAGGCGTCTAGGTTGTGGGCAGCGTTAAGGCATATTCAAGCTCGACTAGGCTTTATAAAGTAGGGCGCAAGCCTCAAGTCCAACAAAGGCCATAAAGGTCACGTACAAGCACACAACTTTGGCTTCTACCAATTATTTTGAAGATATATACTAAATTATATCCACTCAATAGGCAGGCTGGGCTTGGCTTTGGATTTTTTATAACTTGAATTCAAGGCAGGACAAAATAGCAATAATGCCCAATTTATATGTCAAAGCCCAACCCACAGTGGGCTAGGCCTAGATCAAGTCTGCACAAGCTTGGCCCATGAACAGCCGCAAACATGAGACACCCCAGTGGTTATAAGAATCTCATCAATCATCGAACTCAACTAGGAAGGGATTGATACCCTGGGTAGGCAAGTTATGAAATGGGAGATATACCACTCACTCATGTAAAAGTATGTTGCCATTGTTTTATTTGTACGGTGGGTACATTTCATGGTTTGTTTTTTAAAGGTCCAGAAATTTTTGAAATACTCTTTTATTTCATGCAAACTTCTATGTTTTCTCATACATGATCACAGCCCCCTCTCCCTCCCAATACTATAATTTTTATTTTTATTTTCACATAGTCGTCCCCAAGGCAAATTTTGAGTTCCACCTTGATGGCATCCATCCATTTGAGTCCCACATGGACTTAGGACTTGTTTGGCAGCTCTACTCTTTTTCTCACAGACCCATTTAAAATAGAGCCATTAAAAAAAGAGCTAAACAAAGAAGAGGCTAAAATAAAAAAAAGTGTTTGGTAACACAAGGATCTATTATAAATAAACTGTTTGGTATACCCTCAATTTGCTTACTTTTAGAGGGCTTGCCTCTTATTTGGAAGGGTAGTTTATGTCATTTAGAAAAAAAAATCAAATCCAAACCAATTTCAGGTTGTCCTTCCTCATTTTTCCTTAACATGAGTAAATCAATTAGGAGAAGAAAAAAAAGGGTTAAAACCAAACATATCAAATGGAAGCTTCTCATTTTTCCTTAACATGAACAAATAAAGCAGGAGAAGAAAAAAAGAAGTTTAAAACCAAACACATCAATAGAAGCTCTAAAACACGTGGCCTTTCCTAATGCTCAGCCCTCAAACCTAGATCCACCATCAGAAAATTGCCACAAAATCTTGCAAACCTGGTATAGAAGAATAACATTATTCCACACAAAAACTAAGAATTCAGCTGTGGCACCGAAAACTTTAAATAAATTAATGATTGTTGTGTACCGAACTAATTCCAAATCAGCAATCCACTTGATAGCTTGCAAAGATGCCAAACATGTTCCTTTTAACATCCAAAAGTTTACTCCCAAATAGGCTGTATAATTGTACATAAAGAGAATAAATGAACTTGTTCCTTTGTAACAATTAAAGCGTTACTCCCAAAACAGTGGCATAAACATACATGAAGAGAATAAATGAACAAGTTCTCCTGTCGTCATGCCTCCAAACTAAGCCCCATGAAGTCAAAAGACTACAGTTAATGAACAGTTGAGCACAATGCATAATTGCGACTGGAAAAGCACTAGACCGGGCATGTGTTGAGGATTCAAACTGCCACCTTCATTAACAACGACATAACCGTGATAAACAACTGACTCAAGTCAAAGAAAACAGCCCTCTCAATAATAGCTAACATCTCCCACTTAAAGAATTGGCAGAGAAGCTACCACAATCCATCAACCAAATGATCTTCCATCTGTCGTAGCCATAATTTTATAGACCCCACACGAACCAAAAAAAAAAATCCAGATTCACCAGCATGACACTGAACAGTTAACACAAAAGAGACATAAAAAAGAAACATGAGATTGCTGTCCAAGCTTAATCATCAAATACCATAGACTACTTGCATAAGATAGTTGACCACTCCCTTCTAGTTAAGAATCAAGCAAAGGCAACAGTGGTAGGAAAATAAACAAACAAAAGGCCCATCAAGTTTACTGGCATAAGTCCCACATTACCGTTCCACTGCAAAATTCATTCATCAATCTCAGTTTCCTAGACTGGAAAAGGCACCAATCTGATTATAATCTGAGAATTGAAACTTCCAACTTCAAATAAATCACCAAAGACCAAAATCAATATGATAAAACTACTCCCTCAAGAATTCAAAGGTTCTCCCTCCAACCATAACCCTTCCTTCCAATCACTTCTTCTTCTTCCTGAAAGGGACAAGAAATTTTAACTTCTTAAAGAAAAGACAGACATCAAACCATGTTCCATGATCCATCTCATCAAAAGAAGAGAAGAGCCCACCCTCAATGTTGTTGTAAAATCCAAACACACCATCAAAAGAGAATAAAGAAACCAAAAGAAAACCTGCATCAAACACCATTACTCCATAGAAATTCATTAACTACACCAATTAGCCACATAGATAATATAAAACAAACAAAATTTCAAGATTTTACTTTCTAATAATAATCCATCAAGTTTACAAAAATCACAACACATATCCATCAAGTTCCTAATACAATCATTATAACAACCCATTCATAAAATGTAGAAAATCAAAAGATGAAGAAACACATGCTTAAAAAGATTTATCTCGCCAAATAGCATCTGCAATTGAATTCCTCTTGGCATCCATCTCTGTCCTATCTGTAATATCAACATTATAAGCTCCCGTATCTTCCGGAACATTACTATTTTGCTCCACTTCGGCATTTTCACTAGAAAATTGTAAAAATAATTGGTCTTCCGTATGCTCTTCTCTAATGAAATTATGCATCGCCATTGTAGCAATTAGAATATTTCGTTGTATACAAAATGGGAAAGGAGCCATCCGTTTGAGGATAGGAAATCGACCTTTTAATACTCCAAAGCTTCGCTCAATCACATTCCTCAATGATGAATGTAATTTATTAAAATATTCCTCTCTAATACGAGGAATAGCAGCACCTTGAAAATCTGGAAGCTAGTATCGAACGTTTTGAAATGGAGAAAGAAACCCTCGATGTTTGTATAACCAGCATCAACCAAGTAATATTTACCTAAAGAGAGTTAAATACAAATCATAAAAATTAATACTTGAATAAAATTTTGTATCATACATCTGATGAGATTAAAATCAGTTTAAATGCTTTTTTACTAAGTGGAGCATGTGGAAACTTTAGCCTTTCATCAGAGATTGCGTCTAGGAGAATTCGTTGATCATGAGCTGTACCTTCCCATCCACATACTACATAGGTAAAGAGCATGTCAAATGAGCATACTACCATTAGTTGTTGCATGCAATCTCCCTTTCTACATCTATAAGGGATTTGTTTCTCTGGTTGGATAATGGCATGCACAAGAGTTCCATCTAGAGCACCAATACAATCCTAGAAAAAATTGTGAACATTAAAAAAATTTATAATATATAGAGTAAAGAAAACAAAGTTACCTATAGTATGGAAAGAGAGTAATATCTTAAAATATGGCTCAAAATGTGGATTCAAAAGGATTTCTTTTGGCACTATATCTAGTGGAGGTGGCTTTATCATGTCTTTGGCAAATAGCATCATTGCTTTCAATACCTGACGAAAGTGTCTATGAATAGTTTCTCCCGAGTGTTGAAATCTATCCTGTATCACTCTATTTGTATGGGCATGTGCAATGACCATCAAAAATATAGCCAACTGCTCCTCCACAGGTACATATTTGCTGTCTTTCAGGAACTTCTTTTCTCTAAAATACATGCATAAACGCCGAAACACATGTTGTTCCATACGTAGTAATTGATGACAAATGATGGGGTTACCATTCATAATGATTTGGATATAACCATATCCGGTTAGGATCGAGTTCCTACATGGTTCCTTAATTAAGCATCGTTGTCGCTTTTTGTATAGCAATATAATAAGTAATATTATTTTTTGAAGTAATATTGGATCCATGTGCTCTGTGTGTATCAAACAAAATATAACAAATCATTCATTCATAGTGGATATGACAAATAATATCAATTAAAATATTTCCAAAAATTTCATTTATAGATAGTTCGACATAACTTCAATGTCTCAACCCAAAATAATATCAAGCCATGTTTCCAAACAACAAAAGAGAGACATAACATTCATAATCATCAACCTATCAACTAGATACCACTAACACCTCCATATGCATTCCCTCTCTCTTTTTCCATTTGAGATTTGAGCCAATTCATCCTACCTTCATTTGACCTAAGTCGCATCCAAATCGTTCTTTTCTCTTTAACCTCAAAACAATTAAGAGCAGTTGCATACAATGGGCTACTATCAGTCAGTTCGGGCATGGCATGCAATAAGTCAATACATTCGCCAATGGTATCTCCTTCAATTTGAACAGAAGTAGCAGATAACTGATTTGATGCTTTTATTGATGCAGCGATCTCCATTATACATGTGTCTATTGCATCATTACTTTTCATTGATTGCTTTTTAGAAGGCCTTAGTCTCTTTCGCCTAATATTTGCCATCAAGACATCTGTACCAACCTCACTAGCAACTGAGTCTTTTGGCATGGTGGACTGCGGGGTTCTAAGGTCTGGGGATGGAGTATCATCATAATGATTTAAGTTAAGAGAATCAGAATCCATATCCATTGTAATATCTTCAGACTGACCGTCCATTACCGGAGCCCATTTATCATTACCTCTAACTGAAGTACCATCAAATAAAGCAGCCATCTCTTCAGGAAAAGGAAGGGGCTTGGACTTAAATACTTTGGCATCTTTATGTGTCTACAATAAAGTTTAATAATAATGGTTAAAGGCTATCACTTGTTTTATAAATGTTAAAAAAAACTAGAAATTATATATACCTTTAGGTATTCGATCCATTTGTCTTGTTCCATCTCCACACAACTTATATGTGGATTAAAGCCTATGCCAGTTTGACTTGTCAAGTGCAAGCAGGCATTGTATAAGTTTTTCATTTGATCCAATTGATTCTTTAGTTGCTTTTGGTTGAAGTTGTGTTTTGTCCTAAGATTAAATTTTTCTATAATCACTTTCCATGCCTTTGAGCTAAACTGCACACCAGGGCGACCACCGGATTTAACTTGTTCTAAACAAACATCAATGAGGCATTTTCTCATACTATCAGACCAATGCGCACGATCAATGTCATCTGTTTCTTTCGCCTTTCCCTTATCCGACATTATAACTACATTCAGCCACACAAAAAACATAAGAAAAAGTAATGATCAACTACCTTCATTTTGTAGAAAATGGTCAACAAGAACATTCTGTGAAAATCATTTTGGAGGACTAGAAAAGCACTGACGGGCACATAAGATAGTGGAAGGTACATTTTAGTGTAGTGTATTCTTTAATACATAAACATAAACATGTATGAAGCTTGTATGAAGCATGTTCCAAAAAGAAAGAATATCATCAAAATGCTCCGAAAGGACTCAACGTAGTGTGCAAAGTACAAACCCAAAGCCTCTCAACGAATTTACATCTCCCAATTTTGAATTGTTTAGCCCTATAGATGGATTACGAGAGATCAATATAGTCCTAATCAGTGAATAACTCTCATTTATATCATCAGCTCCACTAGATTCCCCATCTTCTACCCTTTCCCAGTTTGCCATCTGATCTCATTTCACTCATCTTACCTTCCAATATTTCCACCACTTCCTCTTAATGTCTCAACGTCTAATTGCTGCTGGAATTAAGAGAGGGAGCTTTCAAAAACTGCCTTTCATACTATCAACATAGTGCACTGTATAGAATTGTTTCTAACATGGTCTGAACTCTAGAGAGTTATCACTCTCTATCCACCCACACACAGATTACATTAAAATCGTAAACTTTATTTATAAAATGAAGATAGTGAGAGAAGGAAAAGTGTTAGGGGCTTTAACTCTTGCACAAGTATTGCCCACGAGGAAACATGGCATGGAGTCAAAGCCCAGCTGCAGGCCCAAAATATTGATTCAATGTTTCCCACTCAATATAGGCTATAGACAAAATACTCACATTAAAATTAAAGAAGAAAGGAAAGGAAAAAATAATTTGTCCAACTAAATCTCAGTTCTTTACATGTGTTCCAAAGTTTGCTTATCCATAGATGATTAAATTAGGCAGAATTCTTACGCAAAATACAAAAACAGATAAGGAGCAATTTAAGGGTTTAACGCTTCTATAGCAACTGCAGCAAGGAAACATGGGATAAACTCAAGGTCCAGCAACAGACCCAGACCATTCAGCAAGCCCCATCTCAGTTGAACCATGGTAATATAAATAATAACAAAAAAAGAAGGTTTTTTTTATTGTCTTAAGCCACTGTTGAAGGGAACATGGAATGATCTCAGAATCTAGCCATAGTCTGCGATTGTTGACCCAGCAGGGACCAATGCAGATAGGAATTGGTCTAAACAAAAGCATGTTCCCAGTTTGCTTATCTACAAATATTAAAATAACACAATGCTCAGTAAAAACAAACCCAAATAGGAATCTGCCCCTAACGAGTAAAGGACGTTCTTAGCTGGAGAAGCTCGACTAGGATCCTTCCCCTCAGTTTGGCGAGCACAACCTTAGTTTTGAGGCAGCCCAAGAATCTCATCTAAGCACAAATAGACAGTTTCTTTATGCATCCCTTAAACCAACATAATCACCACAAGTGATGGCCCTTTGAGAATCCAAATGAAGAAAAGGGAAAATGAAAAAAATTAGGGTTTGAGAAGAAGAGAACACGCCCAATCTTCTTAACCCTTTCCATCCATAAACCTCAAAGGCACAGTCCCAAACCCACACAAAATCAACTCATAGAAATTCCAAACCCTAGGACTCCTTCCATCGTCAAGAGCCCTAATCGAAACCCACCTTTGTGCTCTATAATTGAAAGAAAAAATTAAGAGAAAGAGAGATCAAGAAGAAACATACCTGCTATGCGTATTCTTTTCTCCTTCCTTTGTTGTCTTGAGTGCCTGTTTCTCTCGTCTCTCCAAACGAAACGAGCGTTCTCTTCTCCTGCTCCTCTCTGTTCTCCAAACGAAAACGAAACAAGATGGAAGAACGAAAGGCGTGAGACGTGTGGTATATATTTGAAAGGATATTCGGTGCCAATAAAACACCGTCCAAGGGTAATTTGGTCATAAAAATTGCCTTCGCCTCTATATTATTAAGACGCAAATCCTCTGTTTCTCATGTGCGGGATTAGGCAGTATTTGAAATTTAAAGGATTTGCCTCTTAATGTCTAAATTGCGTAGAGGGAAAATTTTGGTACCAAACAATCTAATTTTTTAAACCTCTGTATGCTTTAGAAAATTAGAGGAGTAGAGGGACCAAATAGAGATGCCAAACATGTGCTTAGACCTCTACCTAGTAGACGACCAGTGAAAGGTTTGTTTTTTTAAAGGTCCAAAAGTTTTTGAAACACTCTTTTATTTCATGCAAACTTCAATGTTTTCTTATACATGATCACAGCCCCTCTCCTTCCCAATACTATAATTTTTTTTTTATTTTCACATAGTTGTCCCCAAGGCAAATTTTTGGTTCCACCTTGATGGCATCCATCCATATGAGTCCCACTTGGACTTAGACCTCTACCTAGTAGACGACCAGTGAAAGGTTCTTGTTGAATGAGAACTACCCAATGTTGTCATTGATTGCTGAGCTCAATCTTATGAAGGTCTATAACAAACAAGAGATCCTAAAAGGGCTCGTACCTAGATCCTGTACTCCCATACCAAGATTCGCTATTTTACTATCCCTCTTCTATGCACCCTTATCTTGTAAGCCCAATGTGGCCTTTCTTTTAGACCCCGGCGCACCAAAATTATTAGAAAGGTGGGGGCATCAAAAGAATGAGATGAGACCCACAGGTAGGGGTAAAACTAGAAATTTTTGATAGGGGTTTTAAGTTTCTTTATCTATGACGGACATAACTCCAATTAAATTATAATTTCTCATAATAATACAATATAATTAGGAAGTAATTTTGAGCATATTGAATTTCAATAATAAGCCACACTGATTTTTTTTTCTTTTCGCTAACGGAGGGTATCCTAGCCCTTTGGGTTGGACTAATCCCATCGGGCCAAGAAGAGCCAAGTAATTAAATTCCCTATAGCCACATTGTGGTTGCATAGCTAAAACCCATAACTTTTGGAAGCAAACTATGGTCATAGGCCAACTGGGCTACTCCTTGGAGTTGAGACCCATTGATTGAAAAGGGATAGTGAATTATTGAGGATTAGTACAAGAACAATTATAAATGCAAAAAGCAAAAGAAATTAATTTTTAAAGTGGGTTCTTGTACTTTTATATAAAAACCAAAATGTAATCAATGATAATGATCCACATTTAAAATCCAAACTATTTAATCTAATATTAATAATCAAAATTAAACATTGAAAAATAAAAACAATTCTCTACCAATGATGGATATAATTCCATTAAATTTAAATTTTTTTTGTACTAGTAAAACATAAATAAGAAGTAATTTTGAATGAGTTAACTTTTAAGTATGAGCATCAAGACTGAAAAGAATAAATAATGCATAGAGAAATAATGTATTTATAATTGTAAATGTATAAAGTGAAAGAAAAGTTGCTTTCTTCAACCTTTCTTTTCATACTTGTGATGAAGCAATAATAGTCCAAACATTTTCACAGCATCCAAGCCCATACAATCGAGGCTGTTCGCCTCTTTTCAATCAAACTATCACCATCTCAAAGCAAGATATGTGAGCAATGACGACAACTCTAAATTTAAGTAAATAGTTTCTAATCTATCCATAATCCCTTCTTCTTCTTCTTCTTCTTTTTTATTCTTTTCATCTTGTCCTTCCCTTCCTTCTTTCATCCTATTTTTTCCCTAAAATCAATTATTATTTATTCATTTTTTTAGAAATCCAAATTATATTTGTAGTATTTGATTTTTGATAATGTTGGAGGGGTCATCCATTAAACGATTATCATTAAAAAGGAGGGGCCAGGGTACACACACACACACACACACACACACAGAAGAAAGTTCCAAAATAAAGAGGGGGCCATGGCCCTACTAGCCCCCCTAGTTCCACCCATGCCCACATGTGTGCAAAAGTCCAAATCCATTGAATCATCCTAACCTCTTGATCAATAGTCTTTTAAGTTTGATGATTTTAAAAGGATCATTTTTCTTAATATATCAATCCAATAGTCAATCACATTCAGTGGAGTGCCAAAAAACTAGTTCCTATGATATTTCTTGGGTGGTGTGGGATCGATGGATCATAGGATGATGGGGTGTAAGGTTCAAACCCAAACTAATCTTGATTTATAATAATTAATCTTGTTTACCTGAATTAATGCTTTTTTAGACTAATTCAACTCAAATCCCCTTAGGTTTGAGTCATGGATAGGTAGTTGGGTTGGGTTCGAACCTTGCTTGGGTAGTCAAAGACCTTCTTCTAACTTAGAGTTATATGGCTTGCATCATCTTGGCACCATATTAGTTTCATCATGTATTTCATCTTATGGGTCATCTTTCATATTTGGCCCAGCCCAATTTAGATTCATCTTGGCCCAGTTGAAGTCTAATTGACTTAAACTGTAAATTCTATGAGTAAGCTAGACTTAAATGCAAATCCCAGGAATATTTAATTGAAAGAGGGACGAACCATCATTCCCTCTTCATTTCCTCTAATCTCTCTCTACTGGAGCTCCATCTTCTCCTTCTTTCTCTCACTCTCTTTCTCATCAAAGCTGAAGTTTGGAGTTATTGCATATTGGAGCCAAAGCTTCCATTATGTTCTCCACCATTTTCTTACTTGTCTTCTCCATTGGAATCTCTAAATTCCATCTCCTTTTCTCCTCTATAACTCCTTAAGGTGAAGATCCCATCACCGTTTCATTTCTTTGAATTTAAAAGAGTCAACGAAACACAAATAAGCAACATGCATGCATCTCATGCCTATTTCCTCAATTGCATATTTTTGCATACAATAGGATCAACCTAAGGGAAAAGCTTGATTGGGTGAAGCATTGAGATGAGGCAAGTATAGGAATGTATATTATTGCATATATGTCCATTTATGTTGATTCTTGAAGAACTCTTCTTAAATGCCAATTTACAGCTTTTTCATCCCTTTTAATTTAAGAGTATATGATGGTTTGAATGATAATGATTATGTTTGTGAAATAATGATGAAAAGTAGGTATTAAAAGATGTATGATGATAGTTTGGAGCAAAGAGAACCACATTGGAACCGATTGATGAAGTTTTGTACTGAACTTTGCTTTAAAATTGAAATTCTGAAGCTTACAGCTAAGCCATAAGTAAACTACGGCCAGGAGTCCAGAGAACTAAAATCCAACATTTCTTCTACGGCTAACCTCATAGCTAAGCCGTGGAATGAACTATAGCTTAGTCATAGGTTAACCATGGCTAAGTCGTAGGCTACATTTTGATTGAGCCGTAACTGCAAGGAAAATCTTATGCACATGGCTAAGCCGTGGCCTATTTACAGTTAAGCCGTAAGAGCATAGTGAACTTAGGAAAATTAGGGACATTCAAAGACCATATAGGGCCTTAGAAGTTGTACCTTTGTCTCGACCAAATGAGCCCAATGGTAATCAAATACTGAGGGGGAAGAGTGTAAAGTTGTCACTCACTCTCTCTTGATTTTCCAGAGGGTTTCCAACGTCACATCATAGGAGTTGGCACAAGAAGAGGTGTTTAATGCCTACACAATGTAATACCAAGACATACTAACACATCGACACTAGACGCTTTATAAATACACTGTATTGAAGGACTATGGAAACATGGATTATCTTAGGTAGGGTTAGCTAGTACATATCCTTGTTAATCACTCAATCCAAATGCATTCATATTATTTAAGTAAACCTTGCTCTCAACATGATTTGATCGTGTACCCATTCTTCTTAGAGAACCTTGAGGTGAGATCGGAGATGGAGCTTTTACTAAACGTAAGCCCGTGAGCCAAGATAGGGATAGTTAAGGTTGAGAAGGTTCAAGCTCTAATAGCTCACTTAAGTATGCATTATTTGAATATCAGTTATTAGGTTTAAATCTGACTTTTATTGATTGATTTTGACCTCTAGATTGATATACGTTTCTGTATAAAAATGAGTTTATCACTATGTAAGATAAGTATAAAAGTTATAAATCTTGATTGGCCTTGAGGCAATGAGTTGGCATCACCTAGCTTGTAACCATAAGAGGTTCGACGTGACTAAATGAGGGTATTTTTTATGTTACCTACTACAATAATTGTATGAAGAATTAGTCGGTGCTCTTAGGGTAGCTAGATGGTCTTGGCCCGACCGCTAGTGATTTCCCACTATATGATATGCTCTCGTTCTAGAGAAAAGATAGCCATGTAGATTCTAATTAGTCTGTTATTGTGTTTCCATTTATGATTCGTTACTCATGCTTATTCACATGCACAACATGCTTAGCTTTTGTCTTTGCTCTCATTTAATCAATATGTTTCTAATTCGATTGATACATCATAATAGTCTTATATCATTATATTTACTCAACTGTCATGCTAATAGTATTACCTTTGGTGTTACAGGTATAGAATCCAATGTCAGCACTGCAGTTCACGTGCCTCCGGAGGGAACCTCAGCAGTATTTCCGGGTATGGATGAGTGGAACGAGGAAGATGTCTTCTATTAGTCATCCTGCGAAGAGCGTCATGGGGTTCAATATTTTAGGGTTTGTTTAGGACATAGCATACTTTGGATTGTGGTTATATTATGTTATTTTGCAGTTACTATTTAAGGGACTTGACATTCTTCATGGTGGATATTTTTTAAGTATCTTTGTATTATATGCACATGTGCATGGTATAATTAACTGACTTGAATTATATTAACGAATGAATGTGGTTTTATTAATACCTATGATGAATTATAGATGAATCTTTCAGGTTTCTGCATAATTTTGTACAATGATTATTATATGTATATGGATCTTCCTCATACGTACTTATGGAATCACCCTTGTGGCAGTTTGTACGTATCTTGAAATGGCATGGATTGCCATGGGTTACATGTGTCGCTCCTCGGAATCCATCTTAATCCCCAACTCTTGAGTTCGGAGCGTGACATGGGGTATTTCTTTTTACCCTGATTACATTCGAAAAAAGTAAGGCCACATGACAGTCTGAATCCAAAAGCCTCAAATTTGCTCAAAACACTAAACCCAAAACCAATAAAAGTTTTGCAATTTACTTTGTAGAACTATTCAGAAATTAAAGAATGCCACCATTTTTCAAATTTAATAAGTGTCCCGTCTACATTAAATAATGTATTTTTTGCATATACGCCCCTAAGGTTTCTAATATTTGTAAATAGGTCCATTTAGTTTTAGTATATTTAAATGGGCCCCTATTTTGGTCTTTTGATACCTCTCGTGTCCCAAAACACATGGATTTGAATATAATGTACAACCACTATGACGATTTTGCTCAATTTTAACCAAAATGGCACTTTTGCCCTTACAACCATTTTTGTATGCACCTTTCCTAAGGTTTCTAATATTTCTTAATAGCCCCCAATGTGGGTTGAATAATAGCCATTAAATTGTCTCAATCTTGTAAAGTGTCACCAACTTCTCTCTTGCTTTTCTCAATTTTGATTGATGTCTTTAAGCTATTTCCTATCAACAATACATGCACAAAGCATGTTTTGAATTAATTATATTTATGATCATTTTAGCAGAGCCAGTGGTTGCGTAAGGTTTTATTTAATCTAATATGTCCATTAAAAATGATATATTAATCAAATTGGGTTGCTCAATAGTAAGGCCCTTTAAAATAATATTTTTTTTAAATCATTGTCTCCCCCATTAATACAATATTTTCCTTGAAAAAAAAGGCTCTTTAAAACACATTTTCAAATGTTTGAAATTGATGATAATTGATACAAGAATAGATTGTAAAAATATGAATTTACGAGAACCATTATACAGAGAGATAGCCAACATAAATTGCTAAAATACATGAGGTGTACATTCCCAGCTTTAAAACCACCATTATGCACACACCCACACAGAGAGAGAGAGAGAGAGAGAGAGAGAGAGGGAGAGTAACATTAAAATCTATTTTTAGTCTCCCTTATCAAGTAAACTGTTCCAAAAGTAAAAATAATAAAAACTAAAGCCAAAGAGGTCCTAAGATTCGAGAAAAACTAACAATGTAAAGAAAGAAAAAAAAATAGAATTTTTTTTATTTTAATGTTAAAGAAAGGATGTTGCGAGTTGCCTATGATAAAGAACTTCATTGGCTTAGTTGAAAATAAAAAAAATTAAAGTGAAAAAGATTAATAATATATAACTTATGAAGGAGAACGATTTTCTTAGTAATAAATAAAAATATGGGCAAATCTGTCAAAATCAACAAAATCCCAATGATTATCATTATTGTCAAATCTATTTAATTAGGTATATGAAAGGTATGAAAATACTAAAACAAGGGCCTATTTATAAATGCTGAAACTGTAGGAGCTTATTTACAAATATTAGAAATCTTAAGGGCATATATACAAAAACTATTAAATAATACATAATGTATGGTTGATTTATATTGACTTACAAATGGGGTATTTTTATAAGAGGTATTATCATAGGTGGATGCCACAATAAGATCCACGTGAGATAAAGAAAGCATTTAGGGTTGGAATACTACCGTATTAGGTTGCTTGGGAAGGAAGCAATCTTATTCTATAAATAAGATCTTCCTCCCCCCTTATTATGTACACACAACTCTCAATAATAAAATGTCTTTCTTCCTCTCTATTCTTCTCTCTCTAGCTCTCTTTTATTTTCTAATAGGTGTATGATTGTATCAACAATCGACAAGGCATTTGTGGCATTACTCGATATCTATATCTATCTGTCGCATTATAAGGTGCCCAATGAATGCAATCACCCCCCGTGTTTGTTGCGATATGAAGGATTTGTTTTCATTACGTTATCATGTGTCTATAATTAGCCTTCTTGGCTAAGGGTGTTCATGGGTCGGGGTAGTCTGATCTCGATCTTGGCCCATCCCTCTTTCTTGGGTAAGGGTATTCATGGGTCGGGGTAGTCTGATCTCGATCTTGGCCCATCCCTCTTTAGGCTAGGCTTGGATATGTAATTCGGGTCCATTTAATACTTGGGCTAAAATTGGATTAAGTGAAATGAAGCCCAAAGCCCAGCCTGACCCGTATAAGGAGTGGATGTAATTAAATTTAATTACAGCAAACATTTGGTAGAAAGCCCACAAAATTGATCAAAAGCCCAGTTTAGCATGGCTTGCTAACTAAATAGGCGGGTCGGGCCTTCTGTTATGGCTTGTTTTGGCTGCTTGGGCAAGGTTGGGCTTGGGCCTATTTTATAAATCGGGCCGGGCCCATTCTTGGGCAACTATCCTGGGTTCTTTTCTTTTCTTTTCTTTTCTTCTTTTTTTTTTTTTTGGTGGGGTGGGGGGGGGGGGGGGGGGGGGTGGGGGGGTGTGTTGGGGTTCAACAATGGAGTACCTAAGATGCGTAAGTGTCGTCATTGCAAGTAACAACACAGACATGCCTCAATGTAGGACTAGTTTAAATTTAGTTATTTTGACTAGTTTAAATTTAGTTATCTTCCTTAAATAATAAAATAAGGCTTTTGGCCACTTACTTTTGTTGAAGTTGCTAACTCAGCACATGCATCAAAGAGGTTAAGCTAGTGCGTTATGTAGGGTATGATATTATTAGAAATATATATATATATATATATTACATTAGTGAGATTTATGTGCACATCTTAGAGTTGTGGTATGAGAGGAAGAGAAATCAACCGTGAAGGAGGTTAATTTGTCTCTTACCCCTTCCCTTAACAACTTTCTAGTAATATTATGTTTGATTTCCTTTAATTAATAATAGGGTTGTAAATAGGTATTTAATTTTTTTATTACCCAAAGGATCCAACCTTCAATAACTCGGCTTGGATCTTTATTTAGGTCTCAATAAGCAAATGAGTCCGCGTTTAGGTCCTATTTTGGACCCATAACCTAAACGGTTCTAGGTTTGGTTCCACCTTAGTTCCAACCCATGGACCCGAGACCTGATATATTATCTATGTTTTCGAAAATCTCTTCCTAAAAAATAATTTTTCTCCAAATAATTCTCTATAGAAACCTAGACTTGGACTTGAACTTGTCCCATATATGGAAACGGTTCCGTTTTCGGATCCATATTTTCATTAATGGTTCTAGTTCCTGAACAAAAGAAATTGGTTCCAAACTACTTTCAATTCCGGATCCGGATCCATCTTCTCAGCAACAGTTTCGGGTCCGGGTCTACTATGGACCCGAACTGGAATAGACCCGTTTGCGAAGACTTTATCAAGCTCTGATTATCATGATGTAAATGAATATGAGATTCCACTACGTTATTTGACCGTGATTGTGCTAAGTGAAACTTGTAGTACATCGAGATCCATGGGTCCTGATGATTTTGGATTCCGGGCCATTACATTGCATTTTCCATGTCAAACTGCTCAAACTAAATTTCAGTGGACCAGCCATCAGACCGATCACTGAATTTTTTTACACACGAGGACTCTCCCTTTTCTAGGAAAAAGACAAAAAAAGTAAGGCCTCTCTAGGAAAAAGACAAAAAAAGTAAGGGAAGTTGATCATGTGCTCTAAATTGAGTCTAACCAATTGTGGTCAAGTTACTGATTTGAATAATAATTTATGTCCTACTCATTAAAATTGAGTTAGGGCTGAAAATGGTTTTAATTTTCGAAAGGTCAGCCCCATCCATGTGTTTAACATAAATAATGGAGCTAGGATTTTCATCCAGAGGAGCAAGCAATAGTCGACTAATAACAACAAAGTCAAGAATTTTTTCTAGGGATGATCAATAATATTTTAATATTGTTGGTTCTTTACTAATGATTTAGAATTAAATTTATTTATTTTTAAAAAATATTTTTTACTAACATCCAACGAAATAGTCCTAAATTTGAAAATAATTCAATATCTTTAAAAGACATACTACCCGACATTTTGAAGACAATTAAAATACAAAGACATAAGACTCACCAATATAAATCCAAATTACTCAAAAATAATCATTTACTCTTTGTTCTAAGATTCAGAGTTGTATCACACCCTAATCAAAGTACGACCTCTATTAGATTAATCATATGCAAATCAATCTACCCATATTTTAATAATAAAAATATGGTTACTTACTTGTGACTATTTAATTGGCCACGATCCCTATGGTAGACAGGGTTGGTTTAAAACCATTTAATTGGTCATTTGTGATGTTTGATGAGTTGTGATGCCTACGGTAGGCATGGATGGTTGAAAGCACACTGTTGATAGCCATTAACTAACACTAAAAAAGGTGAATAGTTATGATTTGACATCCTTCCTGCTTAGAGTAAAATAGCATCTTCCTAAGTGAATTTTCTCCAAATTTTACTTAAAAAGGAATTAGTTCCACCATAAGATTGAGCATATCATATTTTAAATGTATGCCCAAATATGGTATCATTAAATCGTATTTGAATCCAAAGGATAGCCAAGATGCCTAAATCCAACTAGTTGCAGAGAATGACTTTCCTCAAATTGTCTTGGAGGAGAAAAATCTCTTATGAAGACTTATATTTTGGAGAGAAAATGGGAGGGAAATGATTTACTTAGCTAATTTATAGCTTCCCTTAAGAATCTTCACCTTTTTTTTTTTTTTTTTGTAAAAACCCTTGAAAATCTCCTTACAACTTGGAGAATGATCTTGTAATCTTTTGGAAGCAAGCAAAAGATTAATTAAAGTAACCTTGTGACATTTTAAGTTTTCACAGTTTAGTAAATAAAAAAAACAGTAAATGAGGAGGGCAAATTGCAAGAGACCATAAAAATTGTCAAACTTATTAAAATGTGTTCTAACAAAGGAAAGCTACTCGACCCCTCCCTCCGTCACTAGTTTAACAGGGGTTCTGCACCAGTACTACAATGCAGTGACCATGTGTTTTTTTTAAAGATTTATCTTCTCCATCATCTTTAGAATTGTAATTAAATTTTTGAGAACTCTTATATAGCGCCAATCATTTAAAGTAAAATTAAATAGCTAATCACGAGTGTTTGCTCGTGATGGACACTTAATGGAAGTATAAAGGAATAAGGAGCACATATACACATCTATACCACCCTTGTCTCTACGTTCAGGAGGGGACCTATACATGGGTTTAGGGGCTGAAGCCCTATTATTTCTGAAAAATAATATGATATTTTAACATTTATCCCTTTCTCCAATATTTCTTTCACATAAAGCCCCCAAGTTGAATTTCCTGTGTCCAACCCTGTCTATGTCTAACCCTACAACCTACCTAGTGACTACTACTCTCTATTGTATTTTAGAGAGTAGGTAAAAGGAAAAACAGAAACAAAATTCATAGTAGGCCAAAGCTAGTGGAGCTAACAATAACTTTTAAAAATTGATGGCCGAAAAAGATTAATGCATCTAATTTACTGTTTATGTCCAGATGTAATAGATTCTTATGATCAATTTGTCCAAATCATGATGCAATCAAAATCATAAAAATGCTAATCTGAGCCGACAAAAAAGAGCATAAAGGACTAATATGACAGATACAACAAGAAAACAAGAATGATGAATTATATGTCAATAGAACTTAAACGAAAAAAAAAAAAAGATAAATAAACACAATTTGAGGTCCAACTGGGGACGCAAGCGGCTTCCATTTATCCTTTTGCAAAACTGACAAAAGATTGAAATTGTTGAAAGAGAAGGTCAGATCTTTCTGTTACATCTGATCCTGTCATTTGTTAGTGTTACTCATCCCTCATAATTCATGGGAAGAAATCATCCCCACTCCTCCTTTAATGCCACTTGGCTTTCATATAGTGGGCCCACCTTCACCAATTCACGCCACACCTAACCCCCGTTTGAAAAACCATTCAATCGGACAAATCAAGAATGACTCCTTACCCTAGTAGTAAGAAGGTGCAGTTCTTATCCTCCCGAGTTTGAATCTTGGTTTTGCCATATTTTTCCACATGTGTGGGCTTATGTTCTTAGTTGTGCTAGCTTCATTTTCCACATGTATGGGCTTATGTTCCCACATGTGCAGATTTCCTCAAGGGACCTGGCCATGGGGTAAAAAAAATCATCATCCCCCCCCACCCCTACACACAACAACATCATCCTAACCCCCTCATCCACAAAGACAGCATTAATCTTTTGTATAAATTAACATGAGTGATGATTAGATGTAGTGACAAACCCAAAATTTTCGTTTGGGAGGGGCGGACAAACAATGGTCAAATGAAAATATCAATTAGTATTTTGCTGTACTTGCTTCACATTACCAATGGCAAATGTGAAAATGTATTACAAAATTTAAATAGATACAAATGATTTAATTGCACCAACTAAACAACATTTTCTAATCAAAATTTAGTATTCTACACATTTTTTTTTCGTTTCTTTTTCCTTTTCACAAAAAAAACAAATGCAAAACATTTTTTTATGATGCTCATGGTTGTTCATCCGAAAACAGGTTATGAGTGCGAAACACATCACAACAAGGTCGACAACATGAAAGACATGAGAAGGAAAAATACTGATTTTCTTTTCTATTTTTCATTCTCGAGTTTAATTTACATGGGTTCTTGCACTCTGACCTCCTGGGTGCAAGTTGCTTACATTTCTTTCTCATGCAACTCCCCCACTTAGTCTTAGATGATCTATTCTTGGCAAAAGAATTACAAAGTAAAGTGAAATTTATGGAGTAAATGCATAAAAGAGACGAAGAGGGGAAATAGACGACTGTCAAAGGACAGTGGCGATTAAGGTTGGCTTTGAATCTTGATATATAAATATGCTCTGCTCCCTTTTCAAGTCAATTAAGCAATCTTCATAATCTATCACTTGTTTTTTTCAGATACGCAGAGTGCGAATTTCGGGAGGAGGAGTTATGGTTTTTTGAACCAAGTAAAGTGTCCATGGTCATGTTGTCTTAAGGATTACTAAGGTGTCATTCCAAAAGAATAAACATGATTGAATCCATAGACTTCTTCTAGTCTGAAATGAATAAGACAAAGAAAGTCTCGAAAGACTTAGGACTTCAAGGGTTCCTTGTCAAGTGTTGCATGATCACAAGATCCTTGTTTGAATTCTCTTAGTGATTTCTCAGAGATTAAGTACCTTGTATTTTTGGATCTTCGTTTAACAACTAGACACTTGATGTTAACGTTAGACTTCTCTGAATGCCTTGAATGCCACTTGATGCTTGATGGCTTGGAAGGTTGCCCATGTGAGCTATTCATAGGCCTGAGGGCCCCTCTGGTCATTTGAAGATGAGAGGACTTCAAGTGGGAAAATTTAATTTTCAGAAGAGTAGCCGACTATGCATTTGTTTAGTTAGCTACTCTCTCTTGGTCAACTGTGCTCAGCTGCCAACCAAGATTTCATCCCCCGAATCATGTTGATAAGCTTGAAATCAGCCTTGAAGTAATTTGACCAGATCTTGATAGACTATTTAATGAGTTGTATGGATTAGTTGTTTCCATTTTGGATTCGGCTACCTATCATACCCTCAAAAATGAAATTAGGGTTACATGAAAGTGGGGGCCAATTAAAATTTTCTCAATAATAAACAAAGATATCATTCGTGTTTAATACAACACGTGGGCCCCAATCATGGTCCCACTACGGATCGTAGTCCGCAGGTGAGATTCCGTATTGGTTAATGCATCAATACAGTAGAAACTTCAATATAACAAAGGGGATAATAAACATTTCAAAGTAAGCATGTGATTCCAGTACTAAACTTAAAAGTGAACAATTAAAAGATATATTAATTAAATGGCTACAACAAAAAACCTAGGCCAATAGAAATATATAAACTACCCCCTGACAGTTATAAGGATCATTTTTCTTATTATATCAATCCAATAGTCAATCACATCCAGTGGAGTGTCAAAAAACTAGTTCCTATGATATTTCTTGGGTGGTGAGGGATCAATGGATCATAGGATGATGGGGTGTAAGGTTCAAACCCAAACTAATCTTAATTTATAATAATTAATCTTGTGTACTTGAATTAATGCTTTTTTAGACTAATTCAACTCAAATCCCCTTAGGTTTGAGTCATGGATAGGTAGTTGGGTTGGGTTTGAACCTTGCTTAGGTAGTCAAAGACCTTCTTGTAACTTAGAGTTACATGGCTTGCATCATCTTGGTACCATATTAGTTTCATCATGTATTTCATCTTATGGGTCATCTTTCATATTTGACCCAGCCCAATTCAGATTCATCTTGGCCCAGTTGAAGTCTAATTGACTTAAACTGTAAATCCTATGAACAAGCTAGACTTACATGCAAATCCCAGGAATATTTAATTTAAAGAGGGACGAACCATCACTCCCTCTTCATTTCCTCTAATCTCTCTCTACTGGAGCTCCATCTTCTCCTTCTTTCTCTCACTCTCTTTCTCATCAAAGCTGAAGTTTGGAGTTGTTGCATGTTGGAGCCAAAGCTTCCATTGTGTTCTCCACCATTTTCTTACTTGTCTTCTCCATTGGAATCTCTAAATTCCATCTCCTTTTCTCCTCTATAACTCCTTAAGGTGAAGATCCCATCACCATTTCATTTCTTTGAATTTAAAAGAGTCAACGAAACTCAAATAAGCAACATGCATGTGCATCTCATGCCCATTTCCTCAATTGCATATTTTTGCATGCAGTAGGATCAACCTAAGGAAAAAGCTTGATTGGGTGAAGCATTGAGATAAGGCAAGTATAGGAATGTATATTATTGCATATATGTCCATTTATGTTGATTCTTGAAGAACTCTTCTTAAATGCCAATTTACAGCTTTTTCATCCCTTTTAATTTAAGAGTATATGATGGTTTGAATGATAATGATTATGTTTGTGAAATAATGATGAAAAGTAGGTATTAAAAGATGTATGATGACAGTTTGGAGCAAAGAGAACCACATTGGAACCGATTGATGAAGGTTTGTACTGAACTTTGCTTTAAAATTGAAATTCTGAAGCTTACAGCTAAGCCATAAGTACACTACGGCCAGGAGTCCAGAGAACTAAAATCCAACATTTCTTCTACGGCTAACCTCATAGCTAAGCCGTGGAATGAACTATAGCTTAGTCATAGGTTAACCATGGCTAAGTCGTAGGCTACATTTTGATTGAGCCGTAACTGCAAGGAAAATCTTATGCACATGGCTAAGCCGTGGCCTATTTACAGTTAAGCCGTAAGAGCATAGTGAACTTAGGAAAATTAGGGACATTCAAAGACCATATAGGGCCTTAGAAGTTGTACCTTTGTCTCGACCAAATGAGCCCAATGGTAATCAAATACTGAGGGGGAAGAGTGTAAAGTTGTCACTCACTCTCTCTTGATTTTCCAGAGGGTTTCCAACGTCACATCATAGGAGTTGGCACAAGAAGAGGTGTTTAATGCCTACACAATGTAATACCAAGACATACTAACACATCGACACTAGACGCTTTATAAATACACTGTATTGAAGGACTATGGAAACATGGATTATCTTAGGTAGGGTTAGCTAGTACATATCCTTGTTAATCACTCAATCCAAATGCATTCATATTATTTAAGTAAACCTTGCTCTCAACATGATTTGATCGTGTACCCATTCTTCTTAGAGAACTTTAAGGCGAGATCAGAGACTGAGCTTTTAGTCAATGTGAGCACGTGAGCCAAGATATGAATAATTAAGGTTGAGAAGGTTCAAACTCTAATAGCTCACTTAAGTATGCATTGTTTGAATATCAGTTACTTGGTTTAAATATGACTTTTATTGATTGATTTTGACCTCCAGACTGATATATGTTTTTATATAAGAATGAGTCGATCGCTATGTAAGATAAGTATGTATAAATCTTGATTGGTCTTAAGGCAATGAGTTGGCACCACGTAGCTTCTAACCATAAAAGGTTCAACGTGACTGAATGAGGGTATTTTTATGTTACCTACTGCAGTAATTATATGAAGAGTTAGTCGGTGCTCTTAGGGTAGCTAAATAGTTTTGACCTGATTGATAATGATTTCCCATTATATGATATGCTCTCATTTTAGAGAGAAGATAGCCATGTAGATTCTAATTAGTATGTTATTATGTTTCCATTTATGATTCGTTACTCATGCTTATTCACATGCACAATATGCCTAGCTTCCGTCCTTGTTCTTATTTAATCAATATGTTTTTAATTCGATTGATACATCATGATAATCTTATATATCTTTATATTTACTCAACCGTCATACTAATAGTACTACCTTTCGTGTTACAGGTATAGACCCAATGTCGACACGGTAGTTGACGCACCTCCGGAGGGAACCTCAATAGTACCTTAGGGTATAGATGAGTGGAACGAGGTTGATATCTTCTATTAGTCATCCTATGAAGAGCATCATGGGGTTCAATGTTTTAGGGTTTGTTTAGGACATAGCCATGCTTTGGATTGTGATTATATTATGTTATTTTGTAGTTACTATTTAAAGGACTTGACATTCTTGATGATGGATATTTTTAAGTATCTTAGTATTTTATGTGCATGTGTATAGTTTAATTAACTGACTTGGATTATATTAACGAATGAATGTGGTTTTATTAATGCCTATGATGAATTATAGATGAATCTTTTAGGTTTTTGCATAATTGTGCAAAATGATTATTACGTGTATATGGATCTTCTTCACACGTACCTATAAAATCACCCTTGTGGTAGTTCATACATGTCTTGAAATGGCATGGATTGCCGCCGGTTACATGTGTCGCTTCTCAGAATCCATCCTAATCCCCAAATCTCGGGTTCGTGGCATGACATGGGGCATTTTTTTTACCCTCATTACATTAAAAGAAAGTAAGGCCACATGACAAATTGAATCCAAAAGCCTCAAATTTGCTCAAAATACTAGACCCAAAACCAATAAAAGTTTTGCAATTTACTTTGTAGAACTATTCAGAAATTGGAGAATGCCACCATTTTTCAAATTTAATAAGTGTCCTGTCTACATTAAATAATGCATTTTTTGCATATACGCCCCTAAGGTTTCTAATATTTATAAATAGGTCCATTTAGTTTTAGTATTTATAAATGGGCCCCTATTTAGGTCTTTTGATACCTCTCATATCCCAAAACACATGGATTTGAAGATAATGTACAACCACCATGAGGAGTTTGCTCAATTTTAACCAAAATGGCACTTTTGCCCTCACAACCATTTTTGTATGCACCTTTCATAAGGTTTCTAATATTTCTTAATAGCCCCCAATATGGGTTGAATAATAGATTTGTTAAATTTTCTCAATCCTATAAAGTGTCACCAACTTCTCTCTTGCTTTTCTCAATTTTGATTGATGTCTTTAAGCTTTTTCCCATCAATAATACAAGCACAAAGAATGTTTTGGATTAATTATATTTATTATCATTTTAGTAGAGCAAGTGGTTGCTAAAGTTTTGTTTAATCTAATATGTCCATTAAAAATGATATATTAATCAAATTGGGTTACTCAAGAGTAGGGCCCCTTAAAATAATATTTTTTTTAAATCATTGCCTCCCCCATTAATACAACTTTTTCCTTGCAAAAAAAAAAAAATAGGTGCTTTAAAAAACATTTTCAAATGTTTGAAATTGATGATAATGGATACAAGAATATACTGTAAAAGTATGAATTTACAAGAACCATTATATAGAGAGATAGCCAACATAAATTGCTAAAATATACGAGGTGCACATTCCCAACTTTAAAACCACTATTATGCACACAGAGAGAGAGAGAGAAAGAGAGAGTAACATTAAAATCTATTTTTAGTCTCCCTTATCACGTAAATTATTCCAAAAGTAATAATAATAAAAACTAAAGCCAAAGAGGCCCTAAGATTCAAGAAAAACTAACAATGTGAAGAAAGAAAAAAAAAGATTTTTTTTAAAATTTTAATGTTAAAGAAAGGATGTCACTAGTTGCCTAACATAAAGAACTTCATGAGCTTAGTTAAAAATAAAAAAATTAAAATGAAAAAGATTAAAAATATGTAACTTATGAAGGAGAACGATTTTCTTAGTAATAAATAAAAATATGAGCGAATCTGTCAAAATCAACAAAATCCTAATGATTAGTGTTATTGTCAAATCTATTTAATTAGGCATATGAACGGTATGAAAATACTAAAACAAGGACCTATTTATGAATGCTGAACTATAGGAGCCTATTTACAAATATTAGAAATCTTAAGGGCATATATACAAAAACTCTTAAATAATATATAATGTACGGTTGGTTTATATTGACTTATAATGGGGTATTGTTATAAGAGATATTATCATAGGTGGATGCCCACATTGGGACCTACGTGAGATAAGGAAAGCATTTAGGGTTCGAATACTACGGTATTGGTTGCTTGGGGAGGAAGCAATCTTATTTTATAAATAAGATCTTCCCCCTGCCCCTCTTATTATGCACACATAACTCTTAATAATGAGATCTTTCTCTTTCTCTCTATTCTTCTCTCTCTGTCCCTCTCTTATTTTCTAATACGTTTTCAGCATGATGATCTTTAAGGCTTCTTTGTTTGGCCACCAGAAACGAAGAAGTAGATCAGTTTGTTTGATCTCTAGCTAGGCACATCATCGTCACGGAAAGTGAAGAGTTCTTTTCAAAATTGTTTTGATCCTTAGAGGGCCATGATCGGTCAAAAGCAGAGAGAATCTTAGCTTTGCTTGGAGGAAGAAAAAACATGGAAGATTGAACCTAGGGTTCGATCGTGCCTGCATTGGCCAATTCTTGTTCTAGTTGTAGAACCTAGACCAGAATAGAGATAGAGTTCTACTGTATGGGTAAGACATCCTCACATGCCTACCATTACAATCGACCGCCTCACTTGCAGCCCCGCCATCATCGCAATGTCGCCATTGTTTACGTCATTGCACCGCCCTCGCCATTCACCGGTCGCTACTTGCAATTGCTGCCTTTCCTACTGTAGCTAAGGAAAAATAGAAGGGAGCGACAGGGGTTGCAGGGTTCTGTTGCAGAACCCTGAATGGAAACGAAGAAGGAGAAGAGTCCGGTTCGGATCTAGGGCAAGTTCGGGTCAGTTTAGACTTGACCTGCTTTGCAAAGCCTAGCAGTTCAAGCAAGTGTAGTTTAGGTCGGGTTAGGTCCACCTAAACCCGTTTGCACTAGTTTAGCCTGACCAATAACACAGTGTTGACATCAGCACACGTCAGCAAGTCGTACTATCAAAGGCATATTTGACCGGATCGATGCAGGAACTTGTTTCTCCGATATCTTAATCATCCGATGTCTGATTGGAATCTGTTTGTGCCTACGGAAATCTTGCAAGCAG
Organism: Sextonia rubra; assembly: GCA_037013555.1. NCBI lineage: Eukaryota > Viridiplantae > Streptophyta > Magnoliopsida > Laurales > Lauraceae > Sextonia > Sextonia rubra. Next base: position 78,271,048 of record JASUAD010000001.1, read on the forward strand.
ATCTACGCATTAGCACCAAAAGAACGATGATTCAACAGTTAAGTAATTTTCTCCTTATTTTATGATCTTTTTTAGTTTAATAGTTACATACATGCATTTATCTTTTTTCTTTTGAGATCTGTAAGTATGTATAGTTTTAATTCAAGTGATGAATCATTTACTAGTCTCTTATCAAAGAGAAATCATGATATAGTTGCAACTTATGGATCATAAATAGAACCAGAAGTTCTATATAAGTAATCAGAACTCGAAGTTCCAGACGATATTTAGAACCAAAAGTTCTTTCTAATCCTAATGACAGAATTCGTGTGTTATTTTAATATGAAATCAGAAAGTTCTAATTCAAACCTGAAGTTTTGATGAAATCAAAAAGTTTGATTCATGCCTGAAGCATTAGAAGTCATTCAACCTAAAGCTTTAATAGAACCTGAAGTTCTAACTCAAACCTGAAATTTTGATAAAGCTAGAAATTTTGATTCAAACTTAAAGCTTTGAAAGAATCAGAAGTTCTAAATAACCTGAAGTTATAACTCAAGTCTGAAGTCTTGACAGAACCAGAAGTTCTGATCTAAACACTAAGCTTTGATAAGAATCTGAAGTTCTAAATTCAAATGGCCTATTCTTTGTCAAATACAAACCTGAAGCTTTGATAAGAACAAGAAGTTTCGTTCAAAATTTGAAGCCTTGATAAGACCAGAAGTTTTGATCCAAGCCTGAAGCCTTGATGAACTAGAAGTTCTGATCCAAGCCTGAAGCCTTGATAAAATTTAAAGTTCTGATTCATGCCTGAAGCATTAAAAGAACCAAAAGTTTCGATTTATTACTGAAGTTTCGACAAAACTAGAAGTTCTGAGTCAAATATACCTGAAGTTTTGACAGAACCAGAAGTTTTGATTCAAACATATTTAAAGTTTTGACAGAACCAGAAGTTCAGATTCCAATTAGAAGTTTTGACAGAACCAAAAGTTTTGGTTCTTAAGTTAAGAACCTGATGTTCTCACTTTTAATTGGCCAATTCTTCATTATATTTTATTATTGGATATTGAGAGCCCAAAGTTCTTTTTTTATGATTGTTATTGGTAAAACAATCTCTAATACAATAAAAAAAAACTTGGTAATACCATCAAAAAGATAAATAAGATATCCCCAAAAGATATAACATAAGCCCTCATTTTCTATGCCATTATATCTTTGATGGACTGGTATGATCGTCAGAAGATGGTCATACCACCAAAAAAGGTAGACATAATAGTTCCTCCAGTAGAAATGAAAATTACCACCCCAAAAGAGGTGCTTAACAAGGCATTTTCTAAATTGGGAGAACCACCAAGCATGGTCTAGATGACTTACAATTAATATTACGAATTTGAATATTGAGTTCAGTTTTTAGATATTTCAGTGGACGGTATGACTTATTATTTCATCCCCCGTATCTTATGTTTGCACGTTATCTTTGCTTTGAATGGTGAATTGTTTAGTTGTTCTCAATTTTATTTTTGTTATGCCATGGAATAGTTATGTGAGTTTATTATTTCTTGAAGTATAGATCATGAAATGCATGAAACCGAGGATCATATTTGTCTGGTTGTAGTGCCACAAAACACACTATATGGAAAACCAAAATTTTTTTTCATAATTAGTATTTAATTCGCACAAGATATCAACCATAGCTGGATCTGTACAAATACTTAAATGCTCTGGAAGAGTTCACACAATGTTACCAAATGATACCAACATATGCATTAAGGATGCATTATTATTATTATTATTTTAGCGGTTCTTGAAGAAACTTGCTTAGAATTAACTACACGAGGATGACTGGGTACCACATGTAGATACTATAACTGAAGGTAACACAAAATATTTGTACATCATTACTAGTATGGATAGCTAGAAGCTGAAAATGGAAAAGTTAAGTGCATTCTCATCAGACCCAAGGGCTATATTATAAGACAATCTCCAAAAATCGAATCATATTCGATTATGAGTAAAAGACAAAGTTTAGCTAGAAACTTAAACTAAGCCTAAAGCTTAGTGACCCTAAGACTTTAATGCTTTAGCATGATAGGTTAGCTTACCTCGGGGCTATTATGTTAAGGCAAATTATTGATAACTCTTTTGAGCTCTCCTTGGAGTACCATCAATTGATTATCCTTTCTACAAAAGATAAAATGTGACATTTGTAAACCCATAAATTCCCTTTAGTGGACCTTTTTAGGTATTTTTACTTTTGATTGACACCTCCATCTGTTGGTTGAATGTTAGCCTACTTTTTTTAGCTCATGCCTGCTTCTGAATATAAATTATTAAACTTAGGGTACACTTCTTTGAGCATCCTATTAAATTTATAAGGCTTGATATTGTAGGTTCGTGACCTGCATGAAACCACAACGTAGATTGAGAATCTATGTTGGTTATGATTCACCCCCAATTATTAGATATCTAAAACCAATGATAGGAGATATATTCACTATTCATTTTGCTGATTGTCATCTTGATGAAACAGTCTTTCAGCCGTTAGAGGGAAATGAGAGAATTCCTAAAGAATGCATTATTGCTGTAGAAAAATCCATTCCTAAAAAACAGCAAGAATTGACGTTGAATACTCCCACTCTGTCTCATCTAGATCAATGCACTTTCACAATGTAAGAATGAAGTACGAAGAATTGTGCACTTAATTACAAGTGAATTCCCTAATGCTTTTAATGATGCAACAAAAATAATTAGGTTACATGTATCAGCTATGAACATAGAGGACGAATTAATGTCCCTGTAGGATAAGCACGAATTGGTATCCCTATAAGACAAAAATCCAAATACGGTAACAAATGAATCTGTTAGATGTAAGAAGCGTGGTGTACTTATAGATTCCAAGGACTTAGCTCCTGGAAAGAAGAGATATGAGTAATTAAATCCTAATTATAGTCCCAAATAGGTTATGACAAGTTGTACAATCTTGAAGAGGTATAGCATTTCACTTAATAAAAGGTGATATAAAAATCCACTCTCTTTAACATTCCTGAAGAAGTTAATGTCTCAAAAGAGACTCTGGAGGCCCCTAAAGAGGCAAGGTACCTAATAATGAAGAGATCTTTATACTTTATAATTATTCAAGAGAGAGAGGTGATAAAAAGAAAATTACCATTGATAACACATTTGCATATGCAGTAGCTACACAAATATAGAGGGAAAATCAGGATGATGACTGGTACACAGAACCACGTACTATGAATGGTTGTCGACTAAAAACAGATTGGCTAAAATGGAAATATTCAATCAAAGAAGAGTTAAAGTCTCTCAATAGACGTGATGTATCTAGACTTATAGTACAACCCCAAAATGTGTTAACCCTTGTAGGTTACAAATGGGTGTTTCTAAGGAAAATGAATGACATTACTAGATATAAGGCAAGACTTGTGGTACAAAGTTTCCTGTAGAAACCTAAAATTGGAAATATAGATAGACATATATATATATATATATGAAAATCCCAAAAGAATTTGCTTTCTCTGAAGCAAAGTCAAAGAGTACGCAATCAATACAATTAAGATGTTTATTTTACAGCTTGAAGCATTCCAAAAGAATATGGTCAAATCATTTTACTGAATGTTTATCTAGGGAAGGACATGAAAACAATCTCATTTGCCCATGTATCTTTATAAAACCCTTAAAGAGATTCACAATAGTAGAAGTTTATGTAGATAGCATAAATCTAATTGGGACTCCAAGAGAGCTAAGGAAACTATTGATTATTTATAGGAGAATTTTGTCTCGACCGGTAGATCGAGATAAGTTCTAATTGGTTATTTCATTCTTTGTAAATATGTTTGCCATATATTGTTTTGTACAGACTCAAAAGCACTAGACTGATATTAAAAATATCCTACGATATTTATGTAGAACTACTGATGTATGTCTGTTTTATTCTTATGGTTGTAAAGATTTAAAGTTTGTAAGTTAAATAGATTTAGGATACCCCACAGATCCTCATAAAGGTAGATCTTAGACAGGTTATGTGTTCCTTAGTGATAATGCTATCATTTCTTGGCATTCTATAGACTTTGGTAATTACTTCCTCCAACCATGCTGAAATTTTAGCCCTTTCTGAAGCCAGTACGAAATGTGCATAGATGAAATTTTTATTCCAGCATGTTTGTAGTTCTTGTCAATTACTTTATATTGAAGGTGTCCCGATTGTAATTTATGAAGACAATGAGGCATATATTCAACAAATTAAAGAATGGTACATTAAAGGTGATAAGATGAAGTACATTGCACCAAAGTTATTCTTCACACATAAGCTTTAGAAGAATAGTGAGATTGAAGTCAAGCAAGTTCGTTCAAGCAAAAACCTGGCTGATTTGTTTACCAACTCATTACTAAAATTAACATTCCAGAAGCTTGTATATAAGATCGACATTCTTAGAGTCTACCATCAAACAATATAAATGTTATTGTTGTCAGGGGGAGTAACTGATCAGGATTAGGAATCCTAAAGTATATTACTCACGACATATGTACACTGTACTCTTTTTCCTTTTCTAGGTTTTGTCCCATTAGGTTTTCCTAATTAAGGTTGTAACAAGGCGGCATTATGCACATCCAACACCAGTTCAATAATCTTAAAGAATGTTGTACTTTTTTTTCCTTTGCTTTGGTTTTCCCAATGGGTTTTTCCTCAGTAAGGTTTTTAATGAGACAACTATAATTAAATGGTTGTCATCCAAGGGAGAGTGTTATAGAGGTATTATTATAGGTGGATGCCTTGAGACCCATGTGAGATAAAGAAAACACTTAGCGTTGGAATATTATCATATTAAGTTGCTTGGGGAGGAAGCAATCTTATTCTATAAATAAGATTTTGCCCCCCTATTATGTACACACAACTCTCAATAATAAAATCTCTCTCTTCCTCTCTATTCTTCTCTCTCTAGCTGTCTTTTATTTTCTAATGGGTGTATGATTGTAAAAACAATCGACAAGGCATTTGTGGCATTACTTGATATCTATATCTATCCGTCGCATTATAAGGTGCCCAATGAATGTAATCACCCCCAGTGTTTGTTGCGATAGGAAGGATTTATTTTTATTACGTTATCATGTGTCTACGATTAGCCTTCTTAGGTAAGGGTGTTCATGGGTCGGGGTAGCTTGATCTCGATCCTGACCCATCCCTCTTTAGGCTGGACTTGGATATGTAATTCGGGTCCATTTAATACTTGGGCCAAAATTAGATTAAGTGAAATGAAGCCCAAAGCCCAGCCTGACTTGTATAAGGAGTGGATGTAATTAAATTTAATTACAGCAAACATTTGGTAGAAAGCCCACAAAATTGATCAAAACCTTGCTGACTAAATGGGCAGGGTCGGGCCTTCTATTATGGCCTGTTTTGGCTGCTTGGGCTGGGTTGGGCTTGGGCCTATGTTTATAAATCGGGTTGGGCCCATTCTGGGGCAACTCTATCCTGGGTTCTTTTCTTTTTTCTTTTTTTTTTTTTTTTTTGGTGAGGTGGTGGTTGGGGTGGGGGGGGGGGGGGGGGGTGTGTTCAATAATGGAGTACCTTAGATGTATAAGTGTCATCATTGCAGGTTACAACACAGACATGCCTCAATGTAGGACTAGTTTAAATTTAGTTTTCTTCTTTAAATAATAAAATAAGGCTTTTGGCCACTTACTTTTGTTGAAGTCGCTAACTCAGCACACACATCAAGGTACCAAATAAAATGACTACAACAAAAAACTTAGGATAATAGAGACATATAAACTACCACCTGACAGTTATGAAGTAACTCATGTGCTGGACAAGACGCATCAAAGGATGCTGTCTGCACATCACCCATACTCAACAACATTAGGTTCAATCACTTGAAGCATCTCCACCTCAACCTCTAACGTAAGGATACTCGACATAGTCAGGCTCGATACCTATGCACCAATTTAGAAAACAATGTCAACCACAAAAGTGGTGACAGGTAGAATACACATAACTTATAATAAAATACACTATCAATGTGAGAATAAAGACGATGAAATCATAAAAATATATGAACAATGTAGATAAAAGAATGCCACGCATAATAGAAGGAATGGATTCTAAATCTAACTCTACATCAAATGAACAATATCACATTCACCAAGCATCGCATCAGCCGATGCCCTTATGGGATTTAAACTGTCTTCGGATGCCTTGCATCTTGTCTGGAAACGGTGGATCAAATCCATTTTCGGATGCCTAGCATCCTGTCCAAAAAATCATGATGAAACCAATTGTGTACAAGTGGTAAGCTCGTCTTCGGCCCTAAGTCCGGTAAAAATCATCACCGTGTACATCTATGTACTAACTGCAGTCGTCTAATGACCATATCCGCACAATAATCTCATATATCCCTGCCCCTTCCTGTGTCGAGACTCATAAACATGGCTCAGTGATTGTTCGACAGACGCATCCTATGGTAGTGTGAAGGGCTGGCCAAAATAGGTATCCAAATACCATATAATAAAAGTTTATACCGATAAAATAATTTTAACACAACATGAATACCTCCCAATTAAACATTGCATCGTCGAAGCCACAATACGGTCCAAATCTTCATAAAATAATGGGTATAAGTTCTATTATGTATACAACAAGGTTAAAAAACACAAGCTCAAGAATTAAGAAATATCTCCACAAACATTCCTATCACTGTGACCACAATTCACGCATGTGACAACTTCACACGAACCAAGATGAAGTAAGGTTGGGAACTTTTTGAAAACTAGGGTGATGCTTAACCCAATTCTTACTTCATCTAAGTTCGGGTGGTTTATACCATCATGTGCAAACTATGAAGTTTGTAAGGATATGACCACCCAAAAGTACGTTCCTTACTTAGATAGAATGGAAGGGAAAGACCTTAAAACTGGGTCCCACGGGAATCCACAACATCAAAAGAATTCCTCAGACCTCAGCCTATCTCAGGGTATGCCATACACCTCCCGAGCACCACAGGTGAAGAACTCACATGTTGGCAGCAAGCAAGTGCTAGCGGGTGGCCTATTACTAGGTTTCTATGGGGTTTGCTTCCCTAATTTCCTCCGACAATAAAACAGCATAAAATCCATCCAAAATCCACTTTGCATCCATCCTTTACCTTCCATTCCATCATCCTTTCATCCACACATAATTCATAAGATCCACAACCATCTAACCTATCATCATCTTTTAGAATTTAAATCGACATTGTATAAAACACATCTAATATGACAAAATCAATGAAAACAATGTAAATCACTATGAGAGATGGGTATTCACTTGCCTTTCATGAAAATTGGGTGAAAGATCGGAAAACGGAGAAAAGATGAGAGAAAAAAAGAGAGGAAAGAAGCTGATAAGGAAGAAGAAAATTAAATAAAGAAAGGAGAGAGAAAGACGTTTACTGGGTGAGGGAATTTGGAGAGAGAAATGGAATGAATATTTTAGAGAAGTAACCAAAATGCCATTGATTTAAAGTTTGGCTAAAAACTTGTTTTAAGCATATTTTGCAAACCATTGGTCGGATTGAGTCACAACAAGCACCAATGCTCATGAAATTAAATGAGCTTTCCAACGAGTATACTATTGACATGGTTTTGAGGAAAAGAAATTTTGACAATATTTAAGGGATTTTTAGGGTATTTTTCATAAAAAGGCTTAATTTTTGGAAAATAAAATATTTGGTCCAAGATGGATCCGATTTAGGTCAAAGTACATGAAGATGACCTTGGCATAGGAGAGCTACCCGATGAACCCAAAACCTCATAATTTGGAAAACTACAAAAGAGGGCTTCTATACTTCCTAAATTATGAACTATCCCCTATTGAGCTCAAACGAACTCGAAACCTAATGAGACTTTGCACACACGATTCTAATGCTAATTCGGATATTTAGTTTCTAATCGTACTTAATTGGCTAACAAGCAATTAACTAAAACTAACTACATCCTGAGAGTTCGGGATGTTACACTACCATTTTTGTTCCATTGGCTACCTATTGTATAGTCAGCTACTATAGCTTGTGACTTTTTTTCTGAGTTTTTTAAGCTCTTGGTTCTTTCCAAACTTTGAGAGATCCTTCCCAGATTTATCCTTGAGCTATTTGAGCCCAGCTTGATGGATTGGACTTTTTTTGGTCCTGATTTGGCTTGCTCGGCTACCCTTTTGCTTGAACTTTCTTTTGAACTTTTGTCAAAAATTTTTGTATGTCAACGAATGCCCCCTCAAGGTGCAATGATGAACGTTTTTTTTGCATAGTGGATCAATGTTTCGAAGGTATTTTGAAGTGGGACATCAAGGTAAAGGGCTTTTGGAGTTTTAAATTTTTGAAAAAAAATCAAAATGTAGGGAAAATAAAGTAAAATACTCCCTCTCGACGACTGCAGGTGTTACCTTGGGTAGCCGATTGATCAATTTATAAAAAGGCAATGACTTTTCACATTTTCCACTTTGCAATTTTCCTGTTCTTGCATCTAAGATCTATGTGCTGAGGCTTCCAAGTTCCAAGGTTTCACTCAAGCTTTTGTTGCTTCTTTCTTTGTTTTTCTCCATCTATCAAAGGTTCTAATGGCTAAATCTTCTTCTTCCTCATTACTTTGCATGAGTTGTAGAGCAAATCGGCTCTTTTTCATTATTCAAACTTTGTAGCATGAGTTCTTCTAGATTTGGATGCATGTGCCTTTTCTTGTGTTTTTTCTTCTTCCCTTTGCTTCGATGTCATGAAAGAAAGAATTTTCTTCTTCCCTTGCCCTAAAACCAATTGTTCATCTTAGTCACCATGTTTCATCATAGCTGAGAGTTTCTTCTTGTTTTCTCGTGTTTGCTTGCATGTAATGGCTTGATATTTTTGTTTATACATGCTTCTCATGTCGGTTTCTTACTTCTTGCTTGAATTTTTATTGAAAATCACAGCCCTTCATCATGCAATCATGTTTGGGGTTTTGTGCATGTAGCAATTGGTGACTGCCATCATCTTTCTACTTCTTGCTTTAATTTTCTCATGATCTAATGAGATTCTCCTTGATTATTGTGTATATGCATGCGGCTCCTTTCTTCTTTTCGTTGAAAGCCTTCTAAGACATGGTGAATGAATCAAATTTTTAACTTGGACTTCAAAGTGATGATGTCTTGGCTATCCCTTACGCGGGAAAGAAAAGTTTGGGATTTTTAGGGAAAGCATTTGGAATTTTCATGGAATAGTGAAGAATACTTGATTTGGTGTGGCATAAGGCTTTCCTCAATCTTTTTGTGGTTTTTTTACAAATTTTAAAGAACTTTGAGGTTCATCCATAGAGTAGTCGAGTAAGCTAGCTACCTTCTTGAATTTCAGCTACCGAATGTATTGTTGGGTTTTTTGAGTTCCCTAAAGTGGCTGAGAGGTATTGTCTCTTGGACTTCTCTTGGTAAGCAGATGCTTAACCTCCTCTGGGTAGCTGAGGGACATATTTTCCTTAGCTTTTTCTGGGTGGCCGAGAGACATATTTTCCTTAGCCTTTTCTAGGTGGCTGAGAGCATCTTCAAGTTTGTTGAAACAATCCCATTCTTTAAAATAGCCAAGCACCTAGGGTTTTCTCTTTTCAAACTTTTTTTTCTTGTGGAGATTTCCCTGAGAGCCTTTAGTTTACTTTTGATGCATTGTATGTTGCATTCATCCTTATATATTTGTGCTGACCGATACCCTGGCATCACTTCCGTGAAGGCTTTAGCCAATATTTAATGGCTCCGCTTCTAGGAAGCACAGGTACCGGTACGGGTACCGGTGCGGGTACGTACGGGTACGCCGGTACGGCAAAATCCTTAAAAAATAGGGTACGGGTACGGCTGGGGTACGTCCATTAAAAATTATATTTTTAAAAATTTTAATAATACAATAAGCTAATAATTAAAATTTTAAAATAAATTAAAACTCTGCAACAAGCCAACAAATTACTTAATATCATTACAAACTACAAAGTCAACATACAAACTATCGAGTTTAATGTCTATCATTACAACAAAAGTCAAGAGCCATGTAAACACCAAGATTACAACAAAAACAATAAAACAAAGCATTGAAAACAAAGTCATCCATCAACTTGAGCTGCATCGCCTTCATCATCAACTAATCTAGCTTCCATGTCAGGCTCATCAAGTGAAAGATCTGCAACTTCAAGTAAACCAGCACCCTCTAATGAATCAAATGTATCTCCACTAATGTCCCAGAGCTTGGTCTCTCCTTCCATGTATTGTCGACTCCTCCTTGATAGGAGACGAATATTGTTATGCACAAAGACCAAGTCTTCACAACGGTCTGGTGTCATTTTTTTCCTTCTAATGGAGTGAATGAAAGAGTAGGTGCTCCAATTCCTTTCACAACATGATGAGGAACATGGCTGACTAAGTAATTTGAATGCTAAAGATTGGAGAGTTGGTGCAGAAGACCCATGTGCATACCACCAAATAATTGGTTCCATTACTCCTCTATTAAATTTTGAATCAAATTCCCCAAAACTTTCCAAACAACCTGAAAACTTGGCATATTCTGTTGTAACAATCCTTCTATCCTCCAGCTCTGGAAAGAATTTCTTGAGGCATATTGTTCTCATATTTGAGATCTCTTCATCCTTGTGGGGAGGAACACGATTGGGATTTTCATCAAGCCATGTTGCACTATAATACCTAAATTATAGAAAGATGAAAATATAAGTAAATTATGAATTTTATATCATATTCAAAGAAATAACCAAATACAAAAAGTATTGGGTTGTATGTACCTAGGATTCAATGAATGTGCAAGGCAATGAAGTGGTGTGCTACTTTTGGTCCACCTTTCAACAAGTATTTGGTGCACTACAGAATAAAAATTGGACTCCTCATTTTCCAGCTTCCCTTCATGCCTATAAATGGCTGCCTTCACCTTTTCAATCATTGTATCCCACATCTCATAAACCAAGTGCAAACAGGGCCTATTAGTATCACAAACTCTAATCATCTCATAGATAGGCAATGTGAAAGATAATATGTAAGCTATCTTATCCCAAAAGATGTCACTCAACACATTGTCCTTCACAAATGTTGCCTTACCAACATCATCATCCTTATAACAATTCCATTTGTCACTAATAACCATTGTCTGAAGGCCACGCTTGAGAAGATTGAACCTTTTTAGCATAACAACAGCAGATGCAAAGCGCGTCTCTGCTACAGTAAGCAACTTCATAGGCACAAAGTCATTAAAAATTGACAATCTCATAGAATGGTTCACAATAAAATTTTTCATGAACATCACATCATCAACAACATGAGTAATCCAATGGCATTCATCATAAGCATAGGCAGCAACTCCAGTTTGCTTTGCAGCACAAATATTCTTAAGAGCAAGATTAAGGGTGTGAACTACACATGGTGTCCAAAAAATATGCGAGTATTTACCCTCAATGATTGCTCCAGCTGAACTACAAACAGGAGCATTATCAGTGATTACTTGAACCACATTTTGAGGTCCAACATTATCAATTACTTGACACATTAATTGGGCAATGTAGTGCTTGTCCTTGAACTCACCCTCACAATTAACCGCTTTCAAGAAAATAGCTCCATCCTCCGAAGCTCCCATAAAATTGATAAGAGGCCTTCTTTGGGCATCAGTCCATCCATCAGAAACAATACTTACCCCCTTCTCCTTCCATGATTGTTTCAAAGACTCCAACAATCTTTCAACATTTGCCCTTTCTCTTTTAAGTAGTGAAGTCCTCAACAAATTATAACCGGGAGGTACATACCCAACAATTTGATTTTCTGCAGCAAACTGAAAAGCTTCTACAAAATATGGATTCCGAGCCAAATGAAAAGGCAATCCACCGGAGTAGAACATACGAGCAATCAAAGAATGCAAATGTTCCCTAGCTCCTTGATTGAATGCCTTCTCCAAGGCAGTACTTCCAATGGCCTTTCTTTTTTTTGGCTCATACCCTTCCAATCTAAACCCTCCACTTCCACTTCCAACATCCATTGTATTTGCCATCCTACTACTAATAGGATAAGAGGAAGGTGGCAAAGGAACATTTTTGGGTTTAGCCATCTTCTTCTGGTTTTCAGCTTCTTCACTTTCCCTTTTCATTTGAAGAAGAGCATCACCCTTCACATTAATGCAACATCTGATTCCATGTCCTTTTATTTGCAACAAATGTGCTTTGACCCTATAGTATGACCCTTGAAAATCACCATTACAATAATTGCATTGCCATTTTGCATTCGCACTTCCTCCTCCCCTTCTTTCTAATATGGTTACGTAATTCCAAAGAGGATCCACAAGTTCATCAGTGCCACTTGCACTTACACTTGCACCAGTAGAACCCATACTACTTGATGAACTCATTTTTATCCTACAACAATCAATAAATAATCAAACAGCCAAACATTTAAAAAACAGCCAATATACTTAACAAATGGAAAGGATAACAGCAACAGCAAACGACAGAGAACGGCAATGGCAGAAAAAAAAAATAGCAACAGCAACAGCTATGGCAAACGGCAGAGCAGAAAAAAAAAAACAACAGAGCAGGAAAAAAAAAAGAAAAGAAAATTAAGCAGCAGACATACAGAGCAAAAAAAAAAAAAGAAATAAAATATAGTAGCAAAGTAACAGCAGAGCCAGGCATATAAAAAAAACAGCAAATGCAAAGCAGCAGAGCAGAGAAGAAAAAATAAAAAAGAAGAAAATACAACAGCCGAGCATAGCAGAGCATTGATAAAAAAAAAAAAGAAAACGAAGAGCAGCAAGGCATCATGAGAGAAAAAAATTCAACAGCAGAAACACCCATCAGCAGAGCAAGGGAAAAAAATTACAGCAGCACAGCAACAACCATCAGGGAAGAAAAAATTACAGCAACAGCATGAGTTCAAGAGCAGAACAGAGCATTTAAAAGAAAGAAGCAGAACAACATGCAAAGCAGAACAGCAGCAGAGCCACAACATCGGGCACAGCAACAGAGCAGGGTAAAGAAAAAAAAAAGAAAAAAAGAAAGAAAGAGGACCTGCGGTTGTGCAGTAGCCGACGTGCAGCAGCAGACGCGGCGGAAGTGGATGCAGCAGGTACGTTGGTTGCTTCTTCTCCTCCTCCTTCCTCTCCTCCTCTTCTACGTTTTTTTTTTCCCCCGAGCCTCTCCTATTTTTTTTTTTTTTTTATATTTTCAGATAAGCCTCCCCTGTTCTGCTGCTGCTTCTTCTGCTGCTGTTGCTGCTTCTTTTGCTGCTGCTGTTGTTGCTTCTTTTGCTTCTGCTTCTTCTTCTTCTTCTTCTTCTGCTGCTGTTGCTGCTTCTTTTGCTGCTGCGTATGCTGCTTCAGCTTCTGCTGCTGCTGCTTCTTCTTCTGCTCCTTCTGCTGCTGCTGCTGCTTCTGCTGTGGCCTCTGCTGCTTCTTCTTCTGCTGCTTCGTATGCTGCCTCGGCTTCTGTTGCTGCTGCTTCTTCTTCTGCTCCTTCTGCTGCTGCTGCTTCTGCTGCGGCCTCTGTTGCTTCTTCTTCTGCTCCTTCTGCTGCTGCTGCTTCTGCTCCAGCCTCTGCTGCTGCTTCTTCTTCTTCTTCTTCTTATCGATCGGGAAAAGCTGCGGCCTCTGCTGCTTCTGCTGCTGCGGCCTCTGCTGCTTCTGCTGCTGCTGCTTTTGCTCCGGCCTCTGCTGCTTCTTCTTCTTCTTCTTCTTCTTCTTCTTCTTCTTCTTATCGATCGTTTTTCCCCCTCTCCTCTGCTTGTCGAACGATTAGGGATTTGGGGCTCTTTCCCCTTTCTAACTTTTTATATAAAATGCGATTTACATTTTGCCCCCTCCAGTTTTCTTTTCTTTTAAAAAACATATAAAACATTTAAATATGGGGATATTTTAATGGGTACGTACCCGGTACGTACCCGGTACGTACCGGATACGTACCCATTCAGTCAACACCGTACCCGGTACGTATTGACCGTACCGGGTACGTATTTTGCCGTACCCGTACACGTACCCGTACCGGGTACGTACCCGGTACGTGTACGCCTATTTTTATGGAGTACCCATGCTTCCTAGCTCCGCTTTGACTAGAAGCCTTATCTTTCAACTCGTTGTGCGCACACTTATTTGCATTGCTGGGGCTCAAAAGGTAAATATACCATTTTTCTGGGCTTTTCCCCCTCTTTTAGTAATGGGAGATGCTACCAAAATTTTGCTAGAACATTTTTCTAACTTTTACCTTTACACATGCTTTGTTTGTCTCTTTCTTCATCTTAGACAAGGGAAAGAAGATCGCTCGTCCCTCCTCTTCCAAGGGTAAGAAATCTACGAGCTCTCCTTCGAGGACACCACCTTCTCCTAGCATTGTAGTTCACCAAACTAGAGTACGGGCTGATGAGATAAAAAAGAACATCAATGCTCATATTGCTAAGGCCCGAGAGGGACTAAGAGGGCACTTGTCAACGACCCATAACCTAAGGGTCCATGAAGACATCCTTGGAGACTTCACATGGAAAGATGATCAATAGGTTACCTTGAGGAAGCCAAACTTCATTTTTAGTGACAGTGATGAGTGCTATTATGACCAAAGTCCCGACTTTATGTTGTACCATTATGCTAACAAGAAGGGTGAAAGGATCGAGTTGTCTACCTTGCACGAATATAAAAGGGGTCTACCTTGATGGCATTGTCTCCCACGATCCCACCAAGGCGCAATGACTTGAAGTGGGGAAAGTTCGTGGCCCATTATAAGACAGGTAATTTCTTAAGAAGGCCTCCTTATTTCTTAAGAAGGCCTCCTTACTTCTTCAAGGATGAGGCTCAATGCATAGAGATGTTCACTCCAATTCGCATCGCCCATCCTCACAATAGTTAGATTTCATAGCTTTGTACCGTGGGCCTCAGTGTAATTTTATTTGATGACAATAGCGGGTGGGTTGGTCAGCATGTCCCGCGAGGATGGTTTGTGTCCCGCGAGGATGGTTTGTTCCCTTCGATGCTTAGAGAGATTAGACTAATCTTGTCTTTAAGGAGCGTGAAGATTTACTGAAAGCGGTGGATATTTATGACACCATTTGTTGACAGGTGAAAATTTTACATCCTCCTCCTTACCCACAAGCGTATATAAGCCTAAGGTGAGTACTCTCTAAGGGTAAACAACTAACCAGAATTCAAGGGGTTCTCCTGACCCCAATGAGAGAAGGGAAGAGGATTCAAAGAGGAAGAAGAGGGAATGAAATAAGAGCATCTTCCTTCTCCCTCTCAGAGGGGTTGCCACACTCTTAGGCTCCTTAACTCTCTAAAGCAGCGGTCCACAATCTTGCTCTTATTTACTAGCCAACTTCTGCCTTCAGGAATAGCTGGCCTACATCTGTAACAACCTTGCTCTTCAGATAAGGCATACCTCTGCAGCCACGTCAGCAACTTCATTTATTCAAAAGAAATCGCCTTTCAGATGTGAATGTCAGCCTTACAATAGCCTGGCTACCCCAAATAAAATCCCCAAGGGCCAATGTTATCTACCCCAAGGAAGGATCAACAGAGTACCCACTGGAAAGAACTTTTCAAACCTTGATTGCACGAACTTATTCATGTGGAGATGGCCTCAATGGCAGTTTTCAGACACGATGACACTACTCCAAACCTATCACAAAGATGGGAAAAACCCTACACATGGAGACCTTGGTGAAACCTTAGAGAACATAGGCAAAACCCTCTCTCCCCATGGTCTCCACACAACCACAAAATAGTATCCTCTCCGCTAGAAAAAGTTCTAGTACCCTAGAGAAAATGAAATAAATCCCACTCTTGACATCAACGCAAGGAAGGGATAAGAAGAGATAGAACAAAAAAAACACACAGAAAAAGATACAGAGACATACAACAAAAAGAAACACATAAGAAAGAAAAAGAAACAAAAATGTCCAAGGAAGAAAGTTGAACCAAAGATAGCAGGAAAGCTTTTGATAGATAAGGTATTCTCTCTCGAGCACCAGAAGTAGCGAGCCTCAGCCTTCAGAAAAGCAAAGACAACAGGAGAGCTTCTGACAGGTAAGGTATTCTCTCGAGAAACTCTCCTTCTCCCCTGGGTGACTAAAGAAACGGCAGAGAATGTGTTCTTCCCTCATTATATTTGTAAATTTCTATAGATATCTCAATGTTAAACATTTGAGATGGGACAAGGGGCTGTAAATTGTAAACAAATAAAAGAAATATGTAAGTAGCTTATCACCTGTGAGGTTACCAAATAGAACCCAAATGAAATAAACGCAGACCATGGATGAAATTACAAGTATTTCAAAATTTCTACTATTCCGTGTCTCCTTAAAGAAGTCGCTTAATGGACAGTCCTTTAGGGTCCATTACATTAATTTTGACCGCCTACATCGTTTTAGTGACTAGGAGTTGGGTCCCCCAGGAAAGTATAGAGGTCTTTTGCACAATCATTGAGAGTTTCTTCTGGGCTACCAACATGTTCAACACCCCTGATGCTAAATTATGGTTTTCTTTGCAAGAGATGACAGAAGTTTTTAGTTTTCCCATCATGGGCCAAGCTTATGAAGAAATCATACCCTACAATGAATTCCTTCAGGAGGACGAGGAATTTTGGACAGTCTTTTATCATCTCTTTGCCTTGTATGACATGTCAAGGGACACGTGGGACAAAGTGAAGACAACCACTTTGTTGGCGAACGCAGCCAAGTCGAATGCCCCCATCTTTGTCGATGCCAACATTTTTTGGTCAAAGGGTACTCCGGGAGAATCTCCTTCTGATCCTCCTAAGGTTGAGGCAGTCGACTGCCTCAATTTCTTAAAGCAAGTCGAGAAGAAGTTTTCTAGAAACATGAGATGTCGCAGACTTATGGTGATGTATCTTCCAACATGGTTGTCTGGGACTACATTTGCAGCTACTGGCAAAGAGATAAGGAACGGGTGCATACTGCCTACTTGCCAGATGGCTTTTGGAGAAAGATTGGCTTTGGCACCTGCCATAGTCAGTTACCTTTGCACCGAATTGAAGCACGTCTCCTTCATCATGCAGAAGACAATGTCATGCAACTGGGTTTTCTTTGAACATTTGTCGTATTCCTGGTTTGTTTATCATTGCACGGTATTGCACAAGCTGGGTGATTAGCGCGAACTTCCTTTCTATCATGCAACCACTCGTCGGAGAGGCGTTAACTTGTCTTTAGCTGAAGCATGACTCCAGTTGAGAGATTACCAAAATTTTGTAGTGTGTAGAATTCCTGCAGTTGTTTTAGAGGTAAAGAGACTTGGGTTGATTAGGTCTCCATTCCCCATTGGGAAGTCCAACATTGATGGTAGGACTTTACCCTAGTTAATTTTGGCGAAGGAATGGTTGGTCTCTATTAGACCCAGAGACCTTGTTTATAGAAGAAAAAAAAAACAGTTTTGTAGAGATTCAGCCGTACGTGCCTTCGAGGTTCAGACTGACAACGTAAAATCTAGGATTTGACCAAGGTATCCTTGGTGGCCCTTGCAAGAAAAGAGGAGCACAGGGTCCTATGTTGACACAAGGAATGTGAGGGAATTTTCAGCGCCTTTGATACCGGAGCCTCCTTCTTGTATCCTAAAGAAGTCGATACCAAGGTGACAGCTGGGTATGCTCAGTGGTACGGGAGGAGTTGCTCCGCTCTTTGAGATACCGAGAGGCAGAGTGTAATCATTGGTTTGTATAAGAAGGTTGCTAATGGTGATGTCAACAAGGATGAGCTTCAGAATTATATAGAAGAATTACCGGGCCGGAGGATTGGATGCCATGGAGATGAAGATGTTTATGATGCGTATGAAGACTTAATCATGGAGTCAACTTGCGCAGATGCACCGACCCCATCTTCGCTTTTGCAAGATGTTTCAAAAACCGCATCTAAGCCTGCTTCTAACCTTCTTGTGCTTCTGTGAACTCTCAATAAGTTTATTGTTACTGCCAAGGAGTGGACTATTAAAGTATCTGAGTCCGCCCTAGCAAGAGTAAAAAGAGATTGGCGGCTCATGATGATTTGAATGAGGCTCAGCCCAAGAAGCCCAAGCCGTTGGCCAAGTGGGTCCAGACAAAGTGGGTTCAATATCTGGGGTGTTTTCCCTAATTATATTAGGAATTTCCTGTTTAATTAAACAGCAGTTTTATAATAGGTTAGGACTTTCCTTTTTTCTAAGATAGAGTTTTTGGGGGATAAGAAATTGATGATTATATATATATGATGGAATCTGTAACTCTGAATAGAGAATCTGAGATTTCAAGGCTGTGGTTTCATAGATTGGAGGAGAACCTAGTGGAAATTAGTTTCCCGTGGACATAGGCATCTTTGTCGAACCACGTAAATTGCTTTTTTTCTTGTATGGTTGATTGTTGATCTTGGTTGCTTAGGCACACACGTGCACAATAAGTGATATCAGAGCATGGGTTTGTGCGTGAAAGATCAAAGGGAAGAAGAGATCAGCCATGTTGATCTCTGTCGAGTCACAGGAGAAAATCGATCTCTCTATTACAGAAAACAGAGATTCAATTTTTTAGTGACCAGAAGGAGAAGACAAAAAGTTGGGGTTCTTGGTTGGCTGACGGTCTTCGTTGGAGAAAAACAGGGCTGCCGGGTTTCTGTAAGGAAAAAGACCAGAGAAGAAAATCGTTTGCGAAGAAGAAAAAAAAAACTTGCAAATGCCGGTCTTCATCGTCGCCGTCATCGTCACCGCAAGCCCGCCGCTGGACACCGTTGCCGCCAGCCGCCGCTGTCGCCGGTTCCCCAAACCCTTTGTCGTTGCCGAGGACTAAGCGGTTTTCCCCTGTTGCAGAAATAGAGAAATTGCAAGTTGAAGACGACTGGGATTTACATCCCAGGTCACTTTGGGTTTCGGGTTGTGTCCATTTGACCTGACCCATGGAGAATAAGCCCAGCAAAGTAATGCAAGTTCGGGTTTCGGGTTGGGTCAGACCTAACCCATGGTGCAAGCCCAGCCCACTCAAGTAGTGCAGTTATAGTTCGGGTCGGGTTGACCTGAACCCATTGCAGTCGGTCCAGCCTGTCAAACGCTAACAACATCAGAGGCTGACGTCAGCCTACATCATCAAACACACAATCCAAGGACAGAGTTGACCAAATTGACGGTAGAATTTTATTTTTGCGATATTTTGATCATCCGACGTCCGATCGGAAATCCGTTTGCTCCTATGGACTCATTTCGCGTATATCTACATGTTTGTGCAGGAAGATTGGCTGTTTGACAGTCAACAAGGAGTTTGACCAAATCGGAAGCGCAAAAAACTGTTTTTGCAATATCGGAGCTATCCGAAGTCGGATTTCTGATCCGTTTCTTCTAGCGTGCTCGTGTTGACGAAATCTACAGCTTGGTGCAGGGGTTGAGGTTGGTGTTAGTTGTTTGTTTTTCCTGTTGCTTAATTTAATTAAGATGGAAAACAACACTATCAACACTACCATGGTTAAGCTCAACCATTCCAATTGGTTGATCTGGAAACCAAAGATAGATGATATTTTTTAGTTTAAAGACCTTCATGATCCCGTTGAAGAAGATAGTGCCCGACCAAAAGATATGCAAGATGCTGAATGGAACAAGTTGCATAGAAAAGCAATTGGTCATATCAGACAGTGGGTTGATACTAGTATATTTCACCACGTGTCTAATGAAAACCATGTGAATACCCTTTGGAAAAAGCTAGAAGCAATGTACAATAAAAAGACCACAATGAACAAAACCTTTTTGATCAGAAAGCTTATGAACATGAAATTCAAGGATGGTGGTCAGATCGAAGATCACATCAATGAGTTCCAAAGTGTGGTAAATCAGTTAGCCACTATGAAGATGGTCCTTGATAATGAGATTCAAGCTTTGTTGCTTCTGAGTTCTTTGCCGGATACGTGAGAGACATTAGTTGTTTCCATGAGCAACTCTACTCCAGATGGTGTGTTATCCATAAGTCAGGTTACCAGTAGTCTACAGAATGAAGAAACTAGAAGGAAATCTGCAAGGACAAATAATGCACAGGCCTTTGTTATTGAGAACAGGGGGAGGAATATGAGTAGAGGACCAAAGTGGGGTCATGGCAAGTTTAGAGATGAATCACAGGCCAAGTCTAGCAGTGAATTATAGAGCAAGAAAAAGTTTGTAAAATGCTTTTTCTGTGGCAAGATGGGCCACATCAGGAAAAATTGCTTTGCCATGAAGGAACAAAAAGCATCCAACAATGAGAAGAAGAATGACAGTGATAACACTATAGCTACTTTGGAAAAGGAAGTAGTGGTGTTCGCCGGCGATGATGATAAGTGTTTGAATGTTGCAGATGGTCAGGTTGAGTGGGCTGTTGACACAGCAGCATCCTACCATGCTACTCTTTGCAGGGAGATGTTCAGGACGTATAAAGCAGGTGACTTTGGTACTGTGAAGATGGGCAACATGAGTCATTTAGAGATTGTTGGTATCGGTGATGTCTGCATTAAAATCGATATTGGTTGCACAATGACGCTGAAAAATGTGCAACTTGTTCCTGATTTGTGGTTGAATCTGATTTCCGGGACTGCATTGGATCGTGCAGGTTATGAAAATTACTTCGAAAATTGCAGATGGAAGCTCACAAGTAAAGTCGGTAATACACTTTATAAAACACAAGTAAAGCTATGCAAAGGTGTATTGAATGCAGTTCAAGACAGTTCCTCTCTGAATCTGTGGCATAAGGGGCTTGGTTATATGAGTGAAAAAGGCCTGCAGATGTTGGCAAAGAATGATTTAATTCCTTGCTCCAAAGGTATATCCTTTGACCCTTGTGATTATTGTTTGTATAGCAAGCAGCATAGGGTTGCTTTCTCTTCGACATCAAAATTGAAATCAAATGTATTGGATTTGGTGTATTCTGATGTTTGTGGTCCCATGGAGGTAGAATCATTGGGTGGCAATAAGTTCTTTGTCATGTTCATCGATGATGCATCTAGAAAAGTCTAGGTTTATCTATTGAAATCAAAGGATCAAGTGTTCCAAAGTTTTCAACAGTTTCATGTCAAGGTTGAAAGAGAAATAGGTAAACTCTTGAAGTGTCTCCGCACAGATAATAGAGGTGAGTAAACATTCAACTAGTTCAGAAGCTATTACTTAAAGCAAGGCATACGACATGAAAAGATAGTTCCTGGTACTCCACAGCACAATGGTGTGGCAGAGAGAATAAACCGCACTATTCTTGAGAAGATGAGATGCATGATGATATTAGCACGGTTGCCTAAGTCATTATGGGGTGAAGCTATTCTAACTGCCGCTTATCTGATTAATAGATCTTTCTCAATTCCTTTGAATTATGATCTTTCAAAAAGAAGATGGACAGGTAAAAATGTTTTCTATTCACACTTGAAGGTGTTTGGGTGTAAGGCGTTTGTACATGTACCAAAGGAGCAGTGTTCCAAGTTGGACGATAAGGCAGTGAGTTGCATTTTTCTTAGCTATGGTGGAGATGAGTTTGGCTACAGGTTATGGGATCCAAAGAAGAGGAAAATTATCAAAAGTAGGGATGTGGTTTTCCATGAAGACCAGTTCTTTGGAGATGTTAAGAAGATTGATAAGTCTTTTGAGACAGTTGATGGAGTGGTTGATCTCACACCGACTTCTTCTTCGATGCAGACTACAGGTGGAGAAGATCGACAAAACGATTCGGATCATGATGAGGCACAGGGGTTGCCAGATGATAAGATGCCAGATGATGAGGGTGTTGAGCACGGGCAGCTGCAGTCTCCTTAGTTGGAAACCATAGAACCTCAAGTTAGGAGGTCTACACGAGAGCGTCAACCATCAACTAAGTATCTTGCGTTCAAATATATTTTGCTTAATGATGAGGGAGAGCCAGAGAGCTTCCGAAAAGCAATGACTCATACTGATAAAGATGAGTGGATAAAGGTTATACAGGATGAGATGAGTTCTTTAAAGAAGAGCAAGACTTATGAGTTGGTACAACTTCCTAAAGATACGAATGTTCTGAAAAATAAATTGGTGTTCAAGCTGAAAAGGGATGGGAATGGAAAACTGGTGAAGCACAAAGCACGATTAGTGGTAAAAGGTTTCGCACAGATGAAGGGTATCGACTTCAATGATGTTTTCTCTCTTGTTGTGAAAATGACTTCTGTCAAAGTTATCTTGTGTCTAGCCTCCAGCATGGACCTTGAGCTTGAATAGATGGACGTGAAGACCGTGTTTCTGCACGGTGACTTGAAAAAAAAGATCAACATGACTCAGCCAGAAGGGTTTGAGGTACAAGGAAAGGAACAGATGGTCTGCACGTTGAAGAAGAGTCTCTACGGGCTGAAGTAAGTTCCGAGACAGTGGTACAAGAAGTTTGATTCATTCATGTTGAGTCATGGGTACCGGAGGACAGCCGCAGATCATTGTGTCTATGTTCGTCGATTTATCAATGGTAGGTTCATCATCCTTCTTTTATATTTAGATGATATGCTGATAGTTGGACAGGATAGCAAGTTAATTGGCAAGTTAAAAAAGGAGATGTCAAAGTTGTTTGACATGAAAGACTTGGGTCCAGCACGAACGATATTAGGCATGCAAATACATCATGATAGGAGTTCCAAGCAGCTGTGGTTGTCACAGGAGAAATATGTTGAACAAATACTCGAGCGGTTCAACATGAAGAATGTTAAGCCAGTTAGCATACCTCTAGCTAATCACTTCAAGCTAAGTAAGCGCTTGTGTCCTACTATAGATGATGAAAAGAAAAGCATGGCATGTGTTCCTCACTCCTCTGCTGTGGGGAGTCTCATGTATGCCATGATTTGTTCATGGCCATACATTGCTCATGCTGTGAGTTTAAGGAGTAGATTTCTCTCTAACCTTGGAAAGGAGCATTGGGAAGCAGTGAAGTAGATCTTTAGGTATTTGAAAGGTACTTCTAAAGTGTGCTTGCATTTCGGAGGCTCAAAACCAGTGGTAGAAGGTTATACTGATGCTGATTTTATAAGCGATCTTGACCGTCGGTTGTCAACTTCTGGTTATTTGTTTACTTTCGTAAGGGGAGCTATCTCCTGGCAATCGAAGTTGCAGAAGTGTACAACATAGTCTACAATTGAAGTGGAATATATAGCTACTGATGAAGCAAGGAGAGAGATGCTTTGGTTGAAGAGATTCCTTCAAGAACTAGGTTTGAAGCAAGAAGAATATATAGTTTACTGTGATAGTCAAAGTGCTATAGATTTCAGTGAGAATGCTACATATCATGGTCGCATGAAGCGGATTGATATTAAGTACCATTGGATTCGTGAGGTGATCAAGAAAAACTTCACGAAGTTGGAAAAGATTCACTAGGATAAGAATCCATTGGACATGATGACAAAGGCTATGTCTAAGGGAAAGCTGGAGCTGTGTTCAGAGTTGGTAGGGCTGAAGTCCAAGTAAGGGGTTCGGGCATCTTCCCCATGGTCTGGAGGGGGAGATTGTTGGCCAAGTGGGTCCAAACCAAGTGGGTTCAGTATTTGGGGTGTTTTTCCTAATTATATTAGGAATTTTCTATTTGATTAAACAGCAGTTTCTTAATAGGTTAGGACTTTCCTTTTCTCTAAGATAGAGTTCTTGGGGGATAAGGAATTGATGATTATATATATGATGTAATCTGTAACCCTAGAGAGAGGCTGAGATTCCAAAGTTGTGGTTTCACAGATTGGAGGAGAGCCTAGTGGAAATTGGTTTTCCGTTGACATAGGCATCTTCGCCGAACCACATAAATCGCTTGTCTTCTTCTATGGTTGATTGTTGATCTTAGTTGCTTACGCACACACGCGCACAACACAAGTGTGGCCAGAATAACCATGGGATTAAGAAGATGGAGGATCCATCTTACTCTATGACTCGTAGATCGCTACGACTTGTTAGCGGTATTTGTCACAAGCTTCTTTTCCTTTCCTTTTCCCTTTATGAAGTGGCTGCTTCTAAACCTTCTTCTGCCTCTGAGAAGACTATCAATAAGGTTTTTGTTACTACCAAGGAGCGGGCTATTAAAGCATCTGAGTCCACCCTAAGCAAGAGTAAAAAGAGATTAGCGGCTCATGATGATTTGAGTCAGGCTCAACCCAAAAGACCTAAGCATGGCCTGAATTACCGTCGTATTAAGGAGGAGGATCCATCTCGGTCTAACTAAGATCGTAGATTGCCATGACTTCTTGTTGGTATTTTGCACATCCTTTTTTTCTTTTCCTTTTCCCTTTATGGTGAACTATTTAATGATTACTTTCACCGCTTTTTAACAGAATCTTCTAGTCCGGAGGATGTGATGGAAGATCCTCTGATTGAAGCCATTGAGAACTATGATATTTATTATCTTCTTGTTCTAAGGTTTGATTTGCTTCTTCTTCCTTTGTCTTAACATATCCTCCCTTTATGCTTTTTAGAGTCTACAGGGGAAGATCGTGCAAATGAGGCTAGTCCCTCAAGGCCTTTGGATGACATTCTTCAGGTTCAGCAACCTGAGGTACCTGTGGTGGACCGAGTGATTGAAAAATCTTCTATTGAAGTTCCACGAGTGCCATCCAAAGAACCAAGCAATGAGTGACGTGGTAACAGAATCTCATTTCCTTCCAACTTGATTTTCGTTGACTCTGCTCTTGGCTTATGTCTTCTTTTCATATTCCTTTTTTTTATAGAACAAGTAAAGTTGCCACCTAAACAGCTTGAGCCTATTTTGTCGAACGGTCCAGTAGTTGATCAACAGCTGACTCCAGAACCTAAGTAGTCCACTCCAGAGGAAGCCCATGCTTTTAAGACGGTGGAAGCCATTCTGAAGCAGAGACCTTCTGAACACCAAAAGGACAAAGAGGAGATTAGAGTGTGGGCTGGTTTGTTCTTTTCTTTTAGAATTATTCGATGTTTTTAGTGGATATGTTTGTGAGGGAATGTTATGGGAGGAAGGGGATTTGGGCAGATGCTACTATCGGGGTTGACAGAGAAGGCAGTGGAAATGGGGTATGGGAGAGTGGAGTGGGTGGTGCTAGATTGGAATGAGAATGCTATTACGATTTATGAGGAGATGGTGGCAGAGGTGCTGCAGCAATGGAGGATTTGCAAGTTGACTATAGAGGCTCTTGAGGCTTATGGAACAAAGAAGAAAGAGAAGTAATGTTTGTGTGTGTGTGTGTGTGTGTGTGTGTGTGTGTGTTTTTTTTTTTTTTTCGCCCTTTTCTGTTAGGGTAAGGTTGTGGGATGAAAGTGAACCAGGTGGAATTTAAAAGGTCAGGTTGAGTAAATAGTCTTTTTTCTCATCTTTGTTCTATTTAAGATGAAGATGAAACTATTTTCAATAAGGAGCCTTTAATTATTTTTCATTTGTTAGAACACTATAATTGGCTAATTCATGGGCTGGACCAAACACAAGGTCCATTGAGTTATAATTTTGCATTATTTTCCGAATGGACTATTGCATATGTCGCCAAAAGATTTGAATTGAAGAGAACGAAAAAAAAGTGGAAATTTGTGAAGAAAATAAGTCAGGACAGAAACACTATTTGCTCGAGTGAAGGCAGTGCCTGCTCGAGTGGAGGCTAGGAATTCACTCGGATAGAACCTTTACCAGCTCGAGCGAATCACTTGCTCACTCGAGCGGATAACGGAGAAAACCCAAATTCCTATGTGGACTTCTTTCCTATTTGTGCTAGTTTTTTCCTATTTTAGTTCCTTATAGACTCTAACCCTAGGGCACGGAAATTAGGTTATTTAAAGAGTTCCTCTATCAAGCCTAACCACCAATCTCATTATTTTAATTTGAGAATATCCATTAGAGTTTGTCTTCTTGTCTAAAGCATCCATTGGAGAGCTGTTCTGAGTTGCTAAGCATCTAAAGGTTTGTCTTCTCTCTTGTAGAATATTCGCTCACCTTGCAGATTTGTAAGGTCCCAATCCTAACAAATCTTGATTTGTATTAATTAATCTTATTTTGTACTGATTAAACTTCGCTTAGGTTAATTAACTCAAACCATTTGGACTTGGGTCATGGACAGGTAGTTGGGTTGGGTTCCAACTTTACCTAGCTAGTTAAGGGCCCTCTTGTAATTTAGAGTCTTTGCATCATATTGACACCCCATTAGTTTCATCTTGTGTAATTCATCATGTAGACCATCTTTTATGTTGGGTCTAACTTAATTCGGATCCATCTTGGCCTAATTGAGGTCCATTTGACATAAATTGTAATTTTTCCAAAGGCATTGGACTTGCATGCAAAGTCCAGGAATTTTAATTAAAAAAGGGACGGTCATTGTCCCTCTCTTTCTTTCTTCCCTCCATCCTCTACTCGAGCTGCATTTCTCCTTCCATTATTTAGCTTCTCCTTCACCAATCAAGCTAGAAGCCTTGCATGCAAGAGGGATAGATCCCACTCATCTCTTTCGTCAACCTTTTGTGCATCTCCTTAATTGGAATCAACATATTCACCATCTTCTTTAGGCTACAGCTCCCTAAGATGAAATCTTTACCTTCATTTCAATTATTTGGGTTTAATAGAGTCAAGGAGACTCAAAGGAATAACATGCATACATCTTACACTAGATTTACCCATCACATGTCTTTGTATGTTATAGGGAACTCATCCATTGAGGCTTTCCTTACCCCCACACACCAAAGAGAAGTTGATAGGGTCAAGCATTGTATTAGAGGCAAGTATAAGAGTATATGTTACTATCATGCTTGTCTAAATTCATTGATTCTTGAATTAATTACTCTAAATGTAAGTTTACAGCTCATTCACCCTTGATTAAGTCTATATGTATTAGATTAGATTAAGTCATAATAAGTATGAATATGCAATATTAGTGAAATGCGGGCATGGGAAGACCTGCTATGATAATTTGGAGCATAAGAAATCACATTGGAGCCAAAGGTGAAGAGTTTTGTACTGAACTCATGCTTCAGAAATAGTTTCCAGAAATTCTGAAGCTTATGGCGAAGCCACGGCTAAGCCGTAAGTATCTATGGCTCAGAATCTAGAGAACACCAAACCCATATTTAAACTATGGCAAACCCTTAGCTAAGCCTTGAAATAAACTACAGCTAAGCCGTAACTATCCCGTAACTAAGCCATTAGTTATTTTACGGTGAACTTTCCCAAGAGCCTAAAATTCTATCTTTCTTCTATGGCTGACCCCCAGCTAAGCCATGGACTATGCTACAGCTAAGCCATAGCCCAACCGTAGCTTAGCCATAGGCTTAGCACGTAAGCCGCAGGCCAATATACCGCTAAGCCGTGAATGTATATAAATTTGAGGGGAAATACTAAGCCACTTGGCTAAGCCTGAACATGTATATGGCTAGGCCGTAAGAACACTGTGAACTTAGGATATTGGAAATTTCAAATGACCTTGTAGGGCTTTAGAGATGGCTCCTTTTCCCCAACTAAATGAGCCCAATGGCGATTAAATAATAAGGAGGACGAGTGTAAAGCTGTCACTTATGCCCTCTGATTTTTTGGATGAATTCCCGATGTTATGTCATGGATGTTAGTGTAAAAAGAGGTGTACCTTACATAAACAATGTAACACCGAGATATTGGTAACACAATGACATGAATGTTTTATGAATACATCGTGTTGAATGCCCTTGGGGTCACGGATTATCTAGCATAGGGTTAGCTAGTAAATCTCCTTAATACCTTCTTAATTTAAATGTATTCATATTATTAAGAAACCTTGCCCTTAACATGATCTAATAATGTACCCTTTTTTTTTTTTTGTGAACCTTGAGCCAATCAGACCGGAGCTTCTACTGAGTGTGTGTTTGTAAGCCAAAATGGGTGCAGCTAAGGTTGAGAGGGTTCGAGCCTAATTGCTCATTTAAGTATGCATTGACTAATTATTAGTTACATTGCTAATTCCGATTTCTGTGATTAAATATGATCTCAAGACTGAAATTCCCATATGTATGATATGAAAAGTGTGAATGAATATATTTGCATATGAGACGATTACTATAGTTGATCATAAGCCTGAAAGATATAAATTCAAGTCGGTCTCGATTTATTGAGTCGGCACCACTTAGCTTGTCTCCTTATTAGGTTCGATGGGACCCATTCAAGTATTTCTTATGTTCCTACTGCAGTGGAGGAGTTATCTGCGCTCTTTGCAAAGCTAGATTGATCCCTTATGGTAATTCCCATATATATGTTATACGCTTTCTCAAGATGATACGCTCTCTTTAGGGAGAATATAGCCTCGTGGATGCTAACTAGTACATTATGATACTCTATCCATGATTCATTATATAAGTTAATCTTATGCACAATATGCCTAGTTTACAATTATTGCCTTCTTTTAATCAATATGCTCTTTAATTCATTTGATACATCATGATAGTCTTATATATCTCTATATTTGCTTAACCGTCATATTAACAGTGCTACCTTTGGTATTAAAGGTACTGAGCTTAACCCCAGCCTGACTATCGACGTGCCCCTAAAGGGTACCTCAACGGTATTTAAGAATGTAGAAGAGTGGAATGAAGGTGACATATTCTATTAGTTATCTTACGAAGAGCATCAAAAAGGGAGTTTTGTGGGGTTGATAAGTTTAATGATGCTTGGCTTGTGTTTAACATGCCATCTCTATCTTTGTGGGGACTTTGATTGATGGATATGTGTTCGAGATTGTATGATTGACTTGTTTAAGTGAATGTGGTTATGTGGTAATGAATAAGTAACAAACATTACGTTTAAACTATGAATGAATGATGTTTCCCTTCTATGATTGCTTTGATCATTACAGGTGTAATTCACATGTTTTCACTTTATGGATGAAATTTAATCTACGTGTTGGTGGATCTTCCTCACACGCTCCTGTGAAATCTCCCCTGTAATAATATGTACCTGTCTTCACATGACACGTATTGCTATAGGATTACGTATGTACACCCTGGGGGCCCATTCTAATCCCCAATTCCCGGGATCGGGGTGTGACAGGATTCAAGGTGTTTTGGTTCAAGCATGGGGAGCAATGAGCAATGAGAAGTCAGCAAAAAACTGCAGCCCTTAGGTTCAATTGCAACTGGAGAGGGATTGTGAGTATTGTTAATTTGTAACTGAACAATTTATAGTAATTGGTTTTCCTTTGGTTCGAGTGATAAGACTCATGGTTTTTTCATGTAGGGTTTCCACATAAAAAATCGTGTGCTTTATCTTCTTGTAGTTAATTGATTTACTTGTTCTTTTATTTTTCGCCATTGTTAATTGAACTGCAATTTAGAATTCTGATTGAGACATTGAACCTCATCTCTTTGGTGGTTCTAAACCTTAAATTGGTACCAACTCATTGGTATCCAATTCTTTCAACATCTTTAAGGATTGTAGATAGTGATGGACTTTGTGAAAGTAACCGATTTCCTCTTAATGAGTTTATGCTGAATTTGGGAGATCAATCTTCTTTTACCCTCCCCTTTTTTTCTCTCTAGGGATCTTGTTCAAGGGTTTGCATTATTAAGTGGAAAAAGTTAATTTTATTTGGAAATGTTATTTCTAATTTATTTCTAGATTTCTACTCAAGCAAAAATTTGGGTTTATTTGTCTTCAGATTTTACTCTCCTATAGTTTATATTAGAATAAAGTAATTTGGCTTTGATGGATGCTAATAGCATATCACTCATCATAGGAAATTGAATTGTCTGGTTTCCTCTAGAGTATTGCTTATTCAAGGATGCAGATGAACTGATTGTATTTGTGTGTTTTTGTTTTTTTCTTTCTTTCCATTTAAGGTTTTTGAAATACAACATGGATTCTTTTTTTTCATTTTTTTAAGTTAAGTAGTTCATGCCATGTAATGAATTGCTAGATGTTGATTGAATGGTTTTAAATTATTACATAAATTGAGTGATCATTTCAATTTATATGCCCAAATTGAGGGATTTTCTTTAGAATTATGAAATTATCCTATCTAGTATGTATGCTTTTACCCATGAAAGCAGTGTTGTACTTATGCCTGCATGTCTACTTTTACCATATGTTTTCAAACAATTGTGAGCATTAGGGCATTGAGAGGACCTTTTTCCAGTATAAGACGACTGGAAAGGACTCACCCTTTGGTGTACCAATTATCTCACCTTGTTCTCTATAAAGTTCAAGAATTTGCACATATATGCATCATCTTGGGGTGGATTAGGGGCTTAATTTGGTTAAATGCATCATTATTCATTTAATTCCATCATTTCATGCATTTTCACCTAAAAATTGGAATTTACACTATTTTTACACATTTTCTATATTAAATAAGAATGTTTGCAATTTTTCTCTAAAGAATCCCAATTGAAGTAAAATTTTGCCCGGGCAGTTTCTGCTTCAATATGGGCTCTTCAGTACTTTATTGATTTAATTTGAATGTACATGAAATGAAATTAATACGACCAACAAAACCCTAGGGATGATTTAGGTCCTACCACTTGAAGATCCACACCTTTACAGTTCATCTGCTTGTGACACTACCTAAAGACCAACTAATGCTTTTAAAAGCTCTTATCTAATCTTATTGTGCTAAGGAATATTCTTCTAACTTGGTTAACAAGCCACAACTACTACTAAGATAGAGTCCATTACAAATTAGAATTTAAAATTTAGTCTCATTTTTCTCAGGACATCCTATCTTAAAATGGTCATAACTCTCAATCCGGACATCATATCGACATAAATGACCCACTATTGGAAAGCTCCTTCAGAGTAGATGTTTGTGGAGCCTAAGATTACATATATCGAAGTTAAAATGAGAAAGTTATGGGCCTAAAAATTTTAATGTATATTTTTAGGCAGGATTGCAATTACAACTATACTATTAAAGTATAATTACTGTACATCCCTCTGTGGAACCTATCTAAAGATCAGATAAGAATTCCAAAAGCTTCCACCTCATCTTATTTTAAAAATCTCTCTTATCTCAAAAGATAAATCCAATGAACAAGCAGTAGATCTTATCTCTTAATCCACTAAAAAGAGGTCTATATTCAACGAACCTAAGCAGATAAAAAACTACAAAGGAGGCCACCATGGGCGGCTCCTCCTCATTCCTAGCCAGATCTGGAAATCTTAGATCTCTATCTCCTCTCTTACCTCCATTAATTTCTAATTTTATTTTAAAAATATTCTGAAACCTTATTCCAGAAAGTAGAATTTAAAAAAGAGACCATTGTATAAAAAGAAAGTATCAATTAAGTTATTTTTTAGGTTCTTTATAATGGTGGACTGAGTTTCTTATTGGAGTGAAAGATGAAATTAAGTATTTTAAAATTCTAATTTATATTTTTTATTCTGCTATTTTCTGATTATCTCTTAATAATGTGCTTTTAAAATGTAATAATAGATCCGTCTTCATGCCAAAGGAACTTCTTATTTATGTTCGTAATAAATAAATTTTGATCATTTATACTTACTTTGATAGATTATGCTTAGATCTGTAGTTGACTTTGATAGTCTATGCGTAGGATGTTCATTCTTTTATGAGGTGAAGGAAGTTTTGGTTATTGATTTTTTTTTTCTTAATTAAAAATTAGTTTTTACAATAGTCAAATCATCTGAATCGATTAGAAATATTGATTTGTTTCTAATCTGAGTTATCCTGAGACAAGGAATAGAATAATTACATGGCTGATTGATTATCCTACTTAATAATTCTGGATGCTCTAATCTTTTTATCTTATTATTTTCTACATTTTTTATATTCACATCTCATCAAGTATCTCCATTTATACTGATGATTTCAAAAGATTCAGATTTTTAATTAAAAAGGTTTAAAAGTATTGTCTATGGGGTCGACCAGCATTTGTCACTATCTCAACAAGACAACTGTGCACGTACAGCTTTAATTAGATTGGTTAAATTCACATCACGTTTTTGACACTATTGCCGGGGAGCCAATTCTGAATTTTTTTAATTAAAATCTATTTTTTAAATATTTTAGTCATATTTAGGTTCATAAACCTACGTAATTTACATTAGTTTTCATCATCCATATAATTGTGTTTTGCATATATATTTTTTATTGAGTTTGCTTTTTTTATTGAAACATTAAAAAAATTTTTTGATATTGCTTATTTTTTGAATCAGAGTTTTCTAATTATTTTATTGATTTTTTTGAAATTTTAATTAATGAAAAAACAACACAAAATCAGATTTCTTTTAATTCTGAGTTTCATTAAGCTAAAAAAAGGAAGATAACTGATTTTTGTAAGGTTGTTTAAATAAGTTAGAATTTCAAAATCTGAAAATTGTGATTAGATAACATTTGATCAATGTAGATAACTTGTCATTTTGAATTCTAATCATATCTTGTAACTTGTTTAGATAAGATAAATTAGAATTTCTAATTTTATAAATTAAATTAGATTAGATAGGATTTTGATTTTGGTTACAAACTTTTGATTTTCTTGTGATAAAGTTTGGATTAAATTTGTCATCTTTTGATTTTTTTAATCTTTATTTTAGAGTAGGATAAAATTACAACTTTTAGATTAGGTTAGATGCAGTTTTAATTTTCTTATTATCTTAGGTGATAAGATTTACTAATTTTTGAATTTTCTTTGGATAGATTATTTGCTGGAGAAGATTTGGATAAGTTGCTTGCAAGAATTGGAAACTGCTAGATATAAGATTTCTCTCAAAATTCAAAATTTGAAAATAAAATTTGCTCTAAAGATAAGCTTGCAAGAAGATAAGATTGCCTGGACTGGTTGTAAGATCCTCTCTCTTTAACTCACAAATCTTTATCTGCAAGTGAGCTTGTGTGATTTAAATTTCTACAAATTGCAATTGCTTGCTTGGCACACAAAGTAAATTAGACCCACACACTTAGTCTCATCACCAGATCCTTGCCCACCTAAGTCTAATCATTTCTCATTAGCACCTAACTTTATTTAAAATCAAGTAGAAACAAGACCATAAGACTTGAGCTCAATAGGATGAAGCCCACTGATGATTGTACCGGTTGTGCTCTTTGACCAAAGTTGATGCCAATAAAAGCCTTTGCTCTTGAAAATGTGACAACTTGTTTGTTTAGGATACTAATTCTTAAAGGGTTTCATCCCCACCACTCCCTAGTGGCTAATTTAGTCAACTAAGATTTCATAAGACCAAATTGGAGGCCCACGGGTTCTCTTCACTAGTTAGGAGTTGTCTAGTGATCTAGGCTAACCCTATGACCTCTCTAGTGTTCAATTGTTGTATGTGACTCTTGTACATCATACTCAAACCATTAGGACCTTACATATAGGTTAGATTTAGTTGCTTCTTTTTGTTAAAAGATTTCAAAAAAATAAAAGAAAATAAAAACATATTTAGCCAACCCTTTCCTCTTGCATCATAAACCAATGGAAATATATGAATAAGGGGGGACCCAATAATTATGATCATCCATGGAATAACATGGTTGGATTTTTGGATGTAATGGGCAATCTAATGGACAAGAAATTGATATTGATCAACTAATGAGAGTCCCACATGATTACTCATATCTCACACAATCATTCACTCCTAAGATAAACATGTGGGGAAATGGGCCTTGTGAAATGGGTTACATGTTTAATCTAAGTTGGAACAACTACTCTCCTTACAATTGGCAAAATAGGCCCGTTATGGATCAAAACTATTATCCCCATGATTTAATCCTAGTGGTTCGCATGTGTATTTCTCCCAGGATATGCCATATGCACTCCCATCTTTATCATCATATGGACCACTTAACCACCTTCCTAAATGGACATTTGAACCACCACCAACCTCGGATGAATCTTTAGAGGATTTTCTTTCTACTATTAGACAAAATATATAATCCATGCAAACTACCATCAAAGCCTTGGAAAGCATAAAAATGCAAGCCCTAGAAAGACTAAATCAGTTAATCTACTTTGAGAAAAAATAAATGACAACCTTAGAGGTGAAGTAGAATTTCAAAGACATGATCCAAGAATTATTGAAAATCCTACATATATGGATCATACAGACACAATTTGGATATCTGAGGATGGCAATGAGCTTGTGGATGCAGGTGTGATAGTTGAGCCAAACTCTGACCCATACGAGACTGTGACACCAATGTCCCTCACAATTTACCCAAATTAATCAAGATTTTGAGGATTCAATCATTTTGGATTGTCCATACTATGAGATTCCGCATGAGCCATAATTGAATGATCCAATTTCGTATGTTCTTGAAAATGAGGCAATTGTATCTAAAAAGAATGATGTGGCAATTCATGTACAACTAGATGAACTTATTTTTAAATAAATTGCCCATCCAAGTTTTGAGTTCCATAAATTGCCTGAAAACTAGGAAACCCATT
Organism: Sextonia rubra; assembly: GCA_037013555.1. Classification (NCBI taxonomy): domain Eukaryota; kingdom Viridiplantae; phylum Streptophyta; class Magnoliopsida; order Laurales; family Lauraceae; genus Sextonia; species Sextonia rubra. The sequence continues at coordinate 78,305,328 of JASUAD010000001.1, forward strand.
GTTCAAAAAATTTTTTAGAATTTGAGGAAATTGGCTTGATTCAAACTCCAGAGTCTGAAATTTTGACTACACATGTGGCTTTGTTTATAGTTTCAAATCAAGTTGTTGCCACTAACATTTGTATACCCTTGCCAAAGGAAATTTAAAAAAATCAATTTTATGGAAATATTGGCACAGAAGGACCAAACACCGCCTCATTTCTCATTGCTACTTCCTTTCATAACATTCAAAGATCCATTCTTATGGGAGGAAAAGAAATTCTTCATGGTTTTATTTTCTTCACCAAATCATAGGGAACATATGGTCCTCGTGTTCATTGGGCTCAATAATCTCATGGTTTCATCCTTTTTAGTACTTCTTGTACATTGTATGAAGCAAAATTTCATTGGGGATCCAAGTGGATTCCAAGTTATGGATCCCGTAGTGTACATTTTAACTTTTTTTTTTAGCATAATTTCTTTTCATGTTAGTAGAATAAACTCTTTTCTTTTCAATTGGTTTTTGTATTATGTCTAATCATCGACATGGATCCAACATGTTACATCATTAGGTGGTTACTTTCACATTTTCCTCCATCATTTAATTATTTCTCATGTTATTTCATTTAAGTGCTGCATTCCATGCATAACATCGAGGACTATGTTTAGTTTAGGTTGAGGGGTGGGAACAAGCACAGTCGTCCATTTTTAGTTTTCTATTTAATCTTAGTTTTTAGAAAAAATTTTCAATTTGTTTTGGAATTTTTTTTTATGTTAAAAAAAAAGTTTGGACCTTAAGGAAATAGGATACTACTGAGTAGAGAACCGCTGAGTAAGATCAAAAAATTTTGGTTTGAAATGAGTTACATCAATGGGCAATTGAATGATTTCTTGCTAAGGTAAGCAACACATCTGGGAATCTGATGTTAAAAGACCCCCATGCCAATCTGGGGTGGACCATTTTTTGTTGCATTTTCTTTTATCTCTTTGGTTATTTTATTTTATTTCTTTAAAAAAAATTTCTCAGGAAAAAGAAGTTTTCAAAGGATTTGAAGCAAATTGAAAATATGTAAGGAATCTGAGATTTTCATACTTTTGGAAGGAAGTAAAAAAAAAAGTCTACTTTTTCAAAATGGCAAACCCTATTAGAAGATTACCTAAACTTGTCCCCTTTATACACACTTCACATTTCTCAAAGGTTAGATAGAAAACTAAAATGATTGCTTAAAGAATTTCTCTGAAGGATTCGATAAGAACTCTAGATTTAGTTTATAAATATGTCTCTCTCCTGGTTCCTTAAAATGAATTAATTCGAGAAAATTGAAAAAGTAAGTGAGAAGTTTTTGGAGAAATAAAATTTTGTTACTAGTTTGGGTTCGTATCTTTTTCAACTCGAGCTAGTTAGCTCATAGGAGTATGTCCATACCTAGTGCCCTAAAGTCGTCTCGTTTGGGAGTCATTGGCCTAATGCTCATTATATGAGTTAATTAGAAAGTTTAATGGACCTAGATATTGTACAGTCACATGTAATTAAGAAGATGTGTATGTATTTGAAAAAAAAAAGACAAAAACAAAACAAAAAGGGGGAGGAATGGAGCAGCTTTTTGGCCCTTAACAATAGTGTAAAGCCATAATAGTAGCCTTGAGATGAAGAAATTTATTTTGACTGGAATTTTGGGGGATTGGACAGTTTAAAGGCAAATTCTGTTTAAGTGGTATTGGTGTGGAATATTTGAAACTAATAGCGGTGTACACATTTTTCACCATGCACACAAGTCTTAGTATGAATTTAAGAAAGTTTTTAAAAATAGAATAGTGGATTGAATTTTGAAAAGTCTGAATTTCCTATCATTTCGGATTTCAAAAGTGTCCCATTGGAGTAGATTTTCTTTTAAGAAATTTATTTTACCTTAGCTACTTTTAAACAAAGAATTCTATGGGTAGATTCATTACAAAGACTCACAAAGGCACAACTTGTCCACCAGAGGGAACCTAGGGTTTTAAGGGCTTGTTGCATATACTAAATGCAAACAAAAATACTAGTGAAAATGGTTTTGATTTCTTTTTTTCTTGTTTTCATAGATTTGGTTAAACTTTTTGTTCGAAACTTTTGCGAAAGGGACTAGCAAAATGCTAGTTTGGGTTATGTTAAGTTCATGAATTTGCACATTTATGCATCATCTTGGCGTGGATTAGGGACTTGATTAGGTTAAATGCATCATTATTCATTCAATTTCATCATTTCATTAATTTTCACCTAGAAAGTGGAATTTGCAACATTTTTACACATTTTCTGCATTAATTAAGAATGTTTGTAATTTTTCTCCGAAGAGTCCTAAGTGGAGTATAATTCTATCTGGATGGGTCTCGCTTTAATGTGGGCTCTTCAGTATTTTACCGGTTTAATTAGAATGTGTAAGAAATGAAATTAGTCAACCAACAGAACCCTAGGGATAATTTGGGTCCCATCACTTGAAGATCCACACCTTTAAGAGTCCATCTGCCTATGGACCCCACCTAAAGATCAACTAATGCTTTCAGAATCTCTTATCTCATCTTGTTCTGCTAAGAAATATTCTTCTGACTTAGCTAACAAGTCACAACTATTGCAGAGATAGAGTTCATTATGAATTAGAATTCAAAATTCAATCTTATTTTTCTTAGGATAGCTTATCTTAAAATTGTCATAACTCTCAATCTAGATGTTAGATCAATGTAAATGACCAACCATTGGAAAGCTCTTTCATCGTGGAGCCCAAGATTGTAAAAATCAGAGCTAAAATGAGAATGTTATTGGCCTAAAAAGTTTCATGTACATTTTTAGGCGAGATTACAATTGCATCTACATCATTGAAGTATAACTATTGCACATCCCTCTGTGAAACCCATCTGAAACTTAGATAAAAATTCCAAAAGCTTCCACCTCATCTTATCTTCAAGATTTCTCTCATCTTAGGAGATAAACCCAATCAACAAACAGTAGATCTTATCTCATAATCTACCAAAAAGAGGTCCAGATTCAATGAACTTGAGGAGCCAGAAAACTATAAAAAGAGGCTACCATGGGAGGCTCCTCCTTATTCCTAAGCCAAATATGGAAATCCCAGACCTCTCTCTCCCTCTCTTCCCTTCATTAATTTCTAATTTTATTTTAAAGGTATTCAAGAGCCTTGTTCCAAAAAATAGGATTTAGAAAAGAGATTTCTAAGAGACCATTGTATAAGAAGAAGATATCGATGAAGTTAATTTAAAGATTCTTTACAATGGTGGGGCTAAGTTTCTGATTAGAGCAAATGATGAAGCTAAGTATTTTAATTTTCCAATTTATATTTGTTATTCTTCTCTTTGCTTATTATCTCTTGTTAATATGCTTTTAAAGTTAATAATAGATCCGTCTTCATGTAAAAGGCAAACCTCTTATTTATGTTCGTAATGAATAGATTTTTATCATTTATACTTATTTTGATAGATGATTTTTAGCTTTGTAGTTATCTTTGATAGTGTATGCTTAGGCTGTTCATTCTTTTATAAGGTGAGAGAATTTTTTAATATTGATTTTATTTTTCTAATTAAAAACTGGTTTTCCAAATAGTTAATACATCTGAATCAGAAACATTGATTTGTTTGTGATCTAAGTTATCTTGAGACAAAAAATAGAATAATTATTTGATTAGATTGACAATTTTGCTTAGTAGATTATGCATGCTCGGATCTTCTTATCTTATTATTTTTTACATTTTTTATTCACATCTCATCAAGTTTCTCAATTCTACTGTTGATTTAGAAAGATTCAGATTTTTAATTAAAAAGTTCAAAATTGTTCTCTATGGGATTAACTTATATTTGTCACTGTCTCAACAAAATAACTATGCACTTGTAATTTTAAGTAGATTGATTAAATTCACATCACTCTCTTATTCTAATTTCTGCAAAGCCTCCAATAGCACAATGAGGAAAGTATCAAGTTCTTTGCCTCATGGGCATGAAGCTATAAAAGCCTTGAGGATCCACAAATAAGGTCACAATGACACTAGCCTTTGCTAAATTTATCACGTCAACTATTTTATACTTGACTATAGGCTGAAGTAAAATAAAGAGGATTCTAAGAGAAAAAGCCCCTTAAAACTTACATAAATACAATTAGATCTTAATTAAAAAGGTGCACTGATTGAGGCAATTAGGCTCCAAATCATGCAAAAAGATATATTTTTTTTTGTAAGTGGGGCCGAGCGTCACTCAGCCCAAGGTTTATAACCCTCGGCCCTTTTTTTTCTTTCTCTTTCAATTCTTCCTCCTGCCCAATGATGCAACTGCTCTTCCTCTCCTTCACAAGTTGTGGTCTCCCACCATTTCTAGTGGAAGGAAGGACTCCATTAGGTCCTCCTTTGTGGTGTATAGTTGTCGTCTTGCTTGTCTTGTGCCCCACACATTTTCGCATCTTCTTTAGGTTGTTTTCTTTCTCTTATTCTTCATCTTTTTAAAGTATCAATTTCTTTATGATATTGCATCTATACACCAAGGTGTTTGTAACCCATCTATGTATTTCAGAGTATTTTTTTCATTAAACAATATGGTTCAATGTGTTTGGTTTTTTCCCAAAATACACAATGTATGTTAGTTTGCGCTATTGAATATCTAATTAATATTGATTTGTGTTTTGAAGAAGAACAAAAGATATGTGGACTTTTATGTTTGTTTGAAGAAGAACAAAATATATGTGAAGTTTATTGTTTGTTTGAAAAAGAACAATACAAGGGTATGTTTGCCTATTACATGTTCAATATAATGCCCCAAAGAAATGCATATAATGCACAATATTAATCTATAGATTGGAAATTTTTCCAAAATTACTCAAATATATGAAGATTTAACATAAACATTAGGTTCAAAAGTTCTTTAGGTTTTTTTTTTAGTAAAAAAAGTTACTAGGGTTTTATTAGTTCAATAAGCATAATGAGGAGTTTGGATAATGAATGGATTGCAAAGAGTTAAAAGATAAAGGTGGTTGATGGGGTTCATAAGAATGCAATCATCCAAAAAGAGATGCACTAACTCCCTTTAAAAGAGAGGTGTCAGTGTTTTTTTACACTTATTTTGGTTTCGGATTCTTGGTGTAGATGGCCTTATTTATCAATATTAATTTTCTCACCTTATTTATGCATCATATATATGATAATGCTTGCTAGCAAACAACCCTTTAATGGATCATTTTGTGTACGCTTTTAGTAAAAACAAGTGAAAATTGTGGAAACGTTTTTACTTACTTGTGTTTGGTGTGACACTTTTCTAAGAGGAAAAACGCGAAAGTGATTGATGATTTTTGCAAATGTATGACATGCTTTTCGTTAACTGTACGAACCCATGCTCACTTCATTACATTCATATTTAAACTATTAAGACATAATGTCTATTTCTCTCTATGTCTATTTCTCTCTATCTCTTTTACATGCACACTCTCTCTCTCTCTCACACACACACATGTATGTCTTAACTATCTTAGTGTTTGAGATTCATTAAACTTGTAAACTTAGAATGAAGAGTTATATTGGATTCATATGATGATGTTCAAATTTTTTGTAGTAATTAGATATAATGGAGGAGGAATCTACGTTGTTATATGACCAAGATGAACATATATCATAAGCTATCATCTGTGGAGTGGTATATATTACTCCAACAGCATTCTGTGTTTAGTTTTAATTTATTCTTGTAGGAAATATAATATATAATTTCCATGAATTACCAATGATAGGAGCTAGGGACGCATAGATGTTATCCATTGAACCCCGATAAAGAAATATGGGTGCTGAATGACAGGCAAAGAGCATATGTAAAAGAGGCCAAACTTGGTCATTTGTCCAAAATTGATTATTTGATGATTGACAATGCCTTGATTACCAGCTTGATTGAAAGATGGCGTCTAGAAATGAACACATTCCGTCTCTTAACCGGTGAAGAACAATAACATTGGAAGATGTTGCCTATTTATATGGGCTACCCATTGATGGTGAAATCATCACCAATAGAACATTTCCAGATATCAATGTAGTAGAAGCTTGTTAGGCACTCCTTGAAGTAACTCTTATTCCAGGCAAAGATACAATGGGTATAACGATAAAGTTCAAATGGCTTGAACAATTTTTCAAGACATCAAAGAAAAAGAGTGATGTAGTGAAGTGTAACACTATTACCCTAATTAAGCATGCTTAACATTTAATTAAGTAAGTTATTAGCTAATTGCCATCGAATTACGATGGATTTAACTTGTTTTGTCTTTGTGGGCTATGTTCAAGTCATGGATAAGTAGTTTGGTCGAATTTAACCTTCACTAAGTAGTGAAAGCCCTTTTTCATGATTTTTTATTTTATGATTTTATGTCATTTATGCATCATATTGACACTATCACATGTGTCTCACCAAGCTTGTCAACTGTCGTACTTGGCTCGAATACGTTTGAGTTCGTTTATATCATCTGGACTCCTAATCTTCTTTCCTCCATCACGATTCTCTCATCAAATGAAGATATTATAAGTTTGCATGTATGATTGGAGGCTCCTATTAGCATCTCCAGTGTCTTTTATTCTCATCACACTCTGTGAAGGGAAGAATTCAAGTAACTTTATCTTTTAATTGATCTCTAAAGGTAATATCTACTTCCTTTCTACCAGTCTTTGTGTAAGAAGTGAAGAAGACTCCTTCTGTAAGCGTACTCATCTCCTTCCTTATCCCTCACATGCATATCATTTTTAGGTTCAAGAATTCGGGTGTCGTCTCAAGTTGAGCCAAAAGTACGAGTAGTGGTTTGAATTCTAAACCAAGGCACGTATATGCAAATTTCGATTTAATACATGTTGGTATGTTATGATTCTTGTAATTTTATTGAATCCTGTGCATTCAGCCCTAACATTCTCAATTTTCTAAACTCTACCATGTGATGCCCTACTGTTCTCAATTTTCTCTAAACTCTACTGTGTGATGAAGTTTAGTGTTTCTGATGCAGTATGAGATGAAGTAGTATGAGTTAAAACAAAGGATGACTGAATGAAATAGGTAGGTAATACCCTAGTAAACAACCTAGTGTGGAATTTTCTTCAGACATGAAGTTGCTTTAGAAAGCTAAATCTTACCGCTAAGCCGTAGGAAGGTTATAGCTCAAAGTTAAAAAAAGGTAAAATTTGTAGTTTACTTCTATGGCTAAGCCTAAGTGGAGCCATATAATGTGTTATGGCTTAACTCAGGCATAGGATATATACGACTAAGCTGTAGAAGAGAATACGGTTAAACCATAAACGCAGAGGAAATTTTGAGTACCTACAGCTAAGCCGTAGCACAATTCACGACTAAGCAGTAAGTCACCCACGACTAAACCCTAAAACCATTAAAACTTAGGGTTAAGTAGGTACTGTAAGCGACCTTGTAGGACCTTAGTTACTTGATCCTTTTACCCTATTTACCGACCCAATGGAAAAATGAAAGATCATGAAAGTCTTGAGGGCTGAAACTTATTCATGTGATGTTGTCTATTTGTTAAGCACCTCCCTGTGGGTGTTGATTTAAGGGACTTCGATTCACCTTTCCGTCACAATGTAACACCAAAAGGAGACAACTATGTAACAGATAACTTAAAACTACATCATCATGCACAGTTAGAAACAATGGATCACTAAATTAAGGTTGGCTAGTAAAACTACCTTGATCCCATTAAATTTCATTAACTTGCATAGCATATTAGCTTATTGTTATTGACTTCTATTATTCCAATAATGATTGAATTACAATGATCATATCTAAATTGATTCTCTTCGAATTGTTTCTTACTATACGTTTTATATTGACATTGACATGGAATTGAGTACGAACGAATTGAACAAATGAATTGAATGTATATGGTTTGGTATTATTCTCACTCAATGAAATGAATTATATGATTTACTTAAATTCAAGTATATGTATATGAATGAATCGAAATGGTCTGCTTCTACTTAGCTTTAGCCTTATGATATCCGGCGGGGTTGACTTTGGTGTAGCACAAATAGTGCCATTGCAGTATGCTTTTGGAGCTTCCGAACTCCATATATGAGAAACCAATTTATATCTTGGCCCAGTCGATAGTGTTCTCAACAAAAAGATCTCTAGAGGGAGGATATGGTAAATGTAGTAGCTAAATAGCAAAGTATTTCTATTATTTGATTCTTATAGCATAATTACTCAATTGTATAACATGCTAGTATACTGAATTAACCTCTTTAATCACATGTTAATGATTATTATAGATATAACGCATATTACCTTGATTGTGCTTACACTTTGTTGAATAATCTTATTCATTGGTTGTCTATGGTGTTATAAGCTCAGCTCCCGATTTTGATCTTGCGAAGATCGAGAAGACTTCAGAAGAGACTTTTGGAAACCCCTCTGGCCTAGATAAGTGGACAGTGGATTATCTCTGATTGATCCATCACAGAGTGAGCAAAGAGCATACTAAGTCTTATTTGGGATGTAACTACATTTCGGATTTCATGGCTTGCATTAGTTTTCTTTTGTCCTACATGGTTCATGATTCTTTGTATTTTAATATTGTGTAACTATTTCTTATTGTTCCAATAAACTTTCTTTCATTGTTATCCTTGTTATAAAGATATGTACTATTTTAACTCTAGTTCATATAGAAGTGTAGTACTTTGGTTATGATTATCTTATTTCATGAATGATATTAATAGGCTTCCACATTTTAATGCTTGGACAGATGTCCGTTATAAGCATCTCACCCGTGTAAGTAATGTAACTCTCTCTTGTGTAATTCCGCTTATACTCGAACACAGGTGTGTATTACACGGGAGTACATATGTCACTAATTGGGACTGATCCTAATACCTGACTTCTTGAGCTTAGATTGTGACAGAAGGCTAGAGCATATTGTTTCCTTTTAGTCTATGGTCAAATTTTCCAAGATTCGAATAGTGCTAGAGGTCAGGCATGGATGGTTGAACTCTTTACAGAATTTAAGCTTTATGCTTGGGGGTCGGCTTATCTTGCTTGCTTATAAAAAATGCTAGCTGTGTAATTGTTAAAAATAGATGAAGAAGATGAAGAAAACGAGTTTGAAGAGAAGAAGCATACAAGCAAGATTACGAAGCTCAAGACACTAACTAGCCCACTACAATTAATTCAAGTGAGTATAATATTGTTATATGTTTAAATATTATGTTATATCTAATATGCTTAAACTAAAATCATTTCATCATTTGTGCAGATATGGGCCTACACAAGAATGAGCATATGTTGATGCCTTCTTTACAATCCCAGTTGGAAGAAAGATATCCAATTTCCACTTTTTAAGACTTGGAGGTTAAAGATAGGAGAAAGAAAAGTTTTAACCAATATGAAGGAAATTCGTCAACACCTAAATAATCTAAGTGGTGAAGTGGTAATACTTGATAGTTTTATATTTACGTATTTAAAGAATAAATGCATGTCATTTACGATGAACTAATGTGTTGTTATTTACTATACAATTTAATTTTGAGAAGTTTGCCTTGGTCGAATCCAACAACATTTCTACAATGAATTATTTTTCTCACTATCTATGGAATTGCATCTTTAAATCAATCGTAGGAATTTAAAGTGAATGTTATCAATCAATGCTTTATAATTGTAGCTCATTCCAATTCTTTAATTTTACTGATTGTTATCAGTCAAATGCTTTATAATTGTGTTCGTATATCGCACACTAGTTTGCCTTTGAACAATGCTTGTCATATGATGAACTAATGTGTAGTTATTTACTATACAATTTAAATGGAAACCATATAAAACCTATGAAAAGCAGTTTTTAAACATGGAACCCAAAAAAGATTGTGATCTTTTTACCTCCGCTGCCGTCTTACTTCATTATTAGGTTATTGAATGACACAATACAGGACGTGTAATGAAACAATCCAGTCTCCTTCAAACTGTCCCGCCACCATTTGAAGTTTCATTCCAAAGGAATGATAGGACAGAATGTAAAATTCGTATATCAAATTGAATGTAAATTTTGTATATTATCTAGGAATTTTGATTGGGAATAGTTGTAGTTGTGATACATGAAGTTGATCTACTTAGTATGGTAATTGCACTTGATGTGGAATGTTGCTAGTAAATGGAATGTGCCCCCTACAGGGTTGATGTTAGGCAAAGATAAATGTATTATTGGTAGGAAACACCATGTAATGATATCACTTGTAAATAACTAATTAAAGACTTTGTTAAGCAAATGATTTTAGTGACGCTAGCGTAACCCTTGTTAGGGTTCGGACACAGTGAACTGAGTGTTTGGGTGATGCCAGGATTATTTCGCAGTTAACTGAGTGCTAGCATCACCCATGTTAGTCTTATATGCTAGCTAACTAAGCAGTTGGGTAATGTTAACGTCACTAAGTGAAGCAAATTGGTGACGTTGGCGTCAACCAATTACTGGGTACCCCTATTAATTAAGTAGTTTGGTCACCCAACCACTCAGTTAACTGTGAAACAACCCTGACATGGGTGGTGCTAGTGTCAACCAATCAAATATAAAGTGAAAACTCTACATTATGCTATATTAATATTTTTAAAGTGAAGATTCTACATTGTTTCCTATCAATACATTTCTCCACAGATAACTTCAATCCTATACAATGTACATTCCAACCATATACCATCACTCCAGACATAAAAGACATGCAAAGAACTTTACAAAAGTTAGGATTACATTATATACTATCACTTCAAGCATAAAAGACATGAACACATTTTTACAAAAGATGGGTTTACATTATATACCATCACTCTCCAAACATAAAAGACATGAACACATTTTACAAAATGTAGGTTTACATTCTATATCATCACTCTCCAAACATAAAACATGAACACACCTTATAAAAAGTGGGTTTACATTCTATATCATCACTCTCCAAATATAAAAAACATGAACACACTTTACAGAAGGTGGGTATACATTCTATATTATCACTCTCCAAGCATAAAAGGTATGAGTCCACTATAAAAGAGATTGTTTATATAATTCAACCACATTTAGGAGGTCCGCGATAGGTTTGTCTGTTGTTCCCCCTTGCATTACAGTTAGAACAAAAAACAATCTTACTAGCCCTATAACGATCTTCTATTCGAATTCGACTCTTCTTAAGCCTTTCTAGTTATCTAGAAGCAAGTGGAGGAAAAAATATTTCATTGGACACATGTTCCCATTGCTTGGCATCATGGATTGCATGTAAAACTTCATTATATGTTGCATGGTAGATAGATGCTAGGTAGCAATCTTCAACATATTGATAAGCATTTATGTGTCTTTCATTCATTGCGGTGATCGCATGGGAACACAGTATGCCTATAAGTTCCCACTTACGACATGTGTATAACCGGTGATCAAGATGTACAACATCCACATAAGAAGGAGAATGAACTTGAAATTCATACAAACTACTAAGATGATCAGTTAGTTGACGAGCTTCTTCCATTTCAACATCAAAAAACTTTTGTGCATATGGAGTCAATGTTGTATCCACTTTCTCATGATCGAGATGCCGTTTTTGCAAAATTCTATCAATTTGGCCCTTATTTCCTCGACTTGTTTTACCATAGGAAAAACTCGAGTGTCTTTCAACAAGCTATTTGTACATTCAACCGCATTGCTAATTACCATGTCATATCATCAGCCTTCAATATATGCATTAGCCCAATGTTACCTTCCAAATTCATTAGTATAGTTGAAAGCATCAACATTGACTCATCGGATATCTTTAATGTATGCATTAAACTCATATACTCTATATGCCTTAGCTGCACTCCAAAATTTCATCACAGTCATACCATCACAATACTTTGCTTTAATATTTTCAGCTAAATGGTCATGACAATAACAATGATGTGCACTAGGAATTATATTGGCAAAAGCAAGAATAAAGCCTTTTTTTTCTTATTAGAAACGATAATCCAATTTCTAATGTTACCCAATGCAACATGCAAATTAGTAAAGAACCATTCACACCATTCATAATTATAATGATTTTCAGCTTTCGCAAACACAAATGCAATTGGCAAAAGCTTATGATTTCCATCAAATGTCACTGCTACCAATAGAATGCTTGGATACTTCCCACAAAAATGTGATGCATCCACTACAAGCAATAGCCTCAAAGAAGATATGAATGATCTAATACAAGGTCTAAAAGACCAAAAAAATATTCTGAATCTATCTTCATCTGTAATTTAAATGTTTATAACCGTCCCTGGGTTTATCATTTTCAACTCAATGCAATAAAGTGGGAGCATACGAAATGATTCTTTGTACTAACCTCAAATAGTTTTCAATGCAATATCTTTGGCTACATATGCCTTCCTATATGATATTTTTACTCCAAACTTCATTTGATATTCATGCCATATCTCGTTTGGCTTGATATTGTTATTTTGATGCACTCTATCCAAGATGAATTCTGTAATAAGTTCCGATGATGTCTGCCGATGTGAATTTTCCATCATTGGCTTTGAACAGTTATGTTTTGGCTTATATCTTCAAACCTTGAATCTAGGCCCACTTTCAACTATTGAAGCATGAATGCACCATGGACAATTTATCTCTTTACAACGTGTAGTAACTTTGATCTTGTTGGTCTTCAAATGTTGAAAAGTAAAGTTGTTATATATTGTAAACTTGGTTAGAGTCCTTCTAAAACTTTCACGATCTTTAAATTCATGGCCCATCCACATCTCCTGCGAGGACTGATGCCCCAAATCAATAACTACATTAGTAGAAACCATATTGTCTTCAAACGTGATAGTCGCATATTGTATGTCTTAAACGAGTAGAGCAATAAAAGGTGTTATTACAAGGCCGGAATCTATATCACCCACAATTTCTGAACTAGCAATGTCATGTCCTTCCACCACATCTATATTAACATAAGCATTTTCAATGTCTACTCCTTCCACCACATCTACATTAACATAAGTATTTTCTGAACTGCTTTCATTGGTATGAATATCAAATTCCATATAATTTTCTACACAAATATTGACCGTAAGATCATCCTCACCACCACACAAAGATGGACGCACCTCAATGAAATGTGACCTTCATTAAATACATGAACATCTTATTAATGCTCGATAAATCAACATGCACAACTCTATACTAAGTGATTTTAATAAATTACTTGAAAAACATATTTTCATATCTTTTTTGCTCTCCACTAAGGCTTGTGGTATGATCTTCCGCACGACAAATAGGATTAGTTTGCTTCTCCACGTAATCTCTTCTACTTGGTGCTGGTACTTGTTCATGTTTACTTGGACGCACCTCCATCAAATGTGACCTTCAATGAATACATTTTATATTTTCCATATTGGATAGAGGATTATATATATAAGTGTTCAAAAACAAATTTACATACCTTGTTTGCTTTCTACAAATGTCTGCAACTCTATCCATTCTTCTATTCATATATAAATATGTCACATCCACAGTGTCTCTCATTAATCTCTACACATACTTTATATCATCATCATCGTCAATGGTAATCAACGAGGGAACGAGACCATTTTGAGGTAGATAATAAATGTGTATCTCATCGCAAGTTAAATTCCATTTTGATACTTCAATAGCTAGCTTAAGCTGTGACTTGAATGAAATATTAGGTCGTATGAACCTTGTCTTCGTTTTTCCACCTTTGTATTCCAAATGTTAATCATGAAATTCAACTTCCCCATCATAGTGAAATACGACAAATCTCTCCTCAACGTCCGACATTCTATTAGTAAAAATTATTTAATAAACAATAACCTTATAACTTAAATATGTAAACGTCTATAGATTCACTAAGAAGAGTATTTTTGAATATATATTAATTCATTTATCATTCATCTTCAAACATCCACCTTCATGTTTATACATTTATATGAAAAATGTTAAATATTGATTCGTATGAAAAGATGAAAATCTTTTCCATCAATGGAAAACTAGTAATAACAAGAAGAAAATCGGACAAAAAATACAAAAATACGAGGCCAAATTAAGAGGATAAAGCATAAAAAGCTAAATGGGACGTGTTATACCTGTGTATGGCTACGATATCACAAAGAAGGTAGGGAAAGATGAACAAGAGGGAGACCACCAGCATTTTGAAGGAAATTTGTGAGGAAATCAATGATACAATGTTGAACAACCCTCTAAAACTTCAAAAGCGATTTGATTTACCATCCAAATACGTTGGGAAGCAACCTGGGAAGGAGAATAACCATCAGCATCGTAGGAAAGAAGAGAAAGAAAATTCAAATTGAGAAAGGAAATTCAAATTGGAGCAAAAAGAAAAAAAAAGGGTTACGCAGTATATATATAAACCTTAGCATCACTCGGCCCCACTTACAAAAAATAAATAAATAAATAAATTTACACGAATTGGAGCCTAATTGCCCCAATCAGTGCACCCGCTTAATTAAGGTCTAATTGGCTTTATGTAAGTTTCAAAGGTATTTTTCTCGTAAAATCCTCTAAAAGGGGTTTTTCTCGTAAAACCCTCTAAAATAAAATGTCTTTTCTTGATAGTGTATTATATTAGACATAAATCCGATTTGCGCATTGAAGGCCACACTAGTGCACATACATCACTGGTAGCTCTTAATGCTCCTATGAGGGTAACGAATCAACTGCACACGGGAACCGCCTTCATTAGGCTGGCTCCCTTACATTCATTATGAGCCAATGAATTGATAACTTGGAAATCATTCTGGCTTTACACTAACTTGACTTACACCCACTATTTTTTTTTTTTTAACAGGCTGAGTCATGTGAGGCTATGGAAACTCACAGAAGTGAGGAGAAACAGACACAACTCCTCACACATATGAGGAGAAACAAACACAGCTCATACTTGCAAGGAGATAAGGAACTCACACACACAAGGTCATGCAATGTGATAACTTGCACATGCAAGGAGACACAACTTCACATGTAACATACATATATAAGGGAGAGGAGTCTAGGTCCGATACTTGGACCTTCCAATGATATATGTTACTCTTTAACATTGAGGTAAGGAGCCGTTCTCAACTTATACGCACTGTTGGGTAACACTAAATAAGAAAAACAAAGTTAAAAACTTTAAACTTTGAGGCCTTAAGTCAAAGTTTGCTATGTGGTTAACAAGTATATTGATTAAAAAATATATATGAGCCTAACATTGTATGCATTGTTATGCAATAAATTTCCTCTCCTAATCAATCCTACTCAAGGTGGAACCCAATTGGAGCACATTTCAGCACCAAATCATTTCTCTTGGGATTCAAACTTTTGATTGCTTGGCACTAATACCATTTTAAACTTTCTCTACGAATCAAGCCTACCAAAATCTCATGGCACTAATATAGGCTGCAGAAATACTCTTCTACATACCCAAGCTTAGTTTATTGGCAAGGTTTCTAATCATACTTTAGCTCAATCTTGCTCCCGTTCAATTTATGTCTATCAAGCATTGCGCAGTTTGGCTCAATTAGTGTTCAAGCCAAGTTGAAGCTAAGCGAAGCATGGTGCGTGAGCACATTTACATCTCTAGTTTTAACCATTGTCACAAACAATGTTATCAGTTTAAATAAAAGTGATTTCAAGATTTTAAGTTTTTCTTGGGTGTATTACAAGAAAAACATGACCAGGAAAAACTAATTAAGAGTACATTTAAATGAAAAAACATATTATTCATAGAGTGATTTTGAAACGATGTCAATATATTTTGATTTCAATATCAAACTAGCTTCAATTTTCTCAATATCTCAAATTGTGACCAATTGTGACCAATTGTGACGGAAAAGGTCACTAAATTAAATTTTAAATGAGACATGCTATCCTCCCTGTAATCTCAGAATAATGGTGGCATTGGTGACTGATTTCTTTGCCACCCAAAAAGAATAAAAAAAGGCAGAAAAAGTAGAGTATTGGAAACGTGTGACGACAAATGCGCCTTTGAGAAGAAGTCAGATGATTAGCAACGTAAGTAAACATGTGACTTTGTTAGTGGGGATACAATATTTCGGCCACTCTTTTTTTTTTTATAATTTTTGATAGCTGTCAAACTTAAAAACAAAAAAGCCTTGGTCGTGTAACAACTACCAACCTACCAATCACGATTCCTACCAAATATATGGTGGTACAATTGGGCCTCACCAAATCCCACTTTTGATAGCTCATGAGATTCTAAGGGTCCTTCCCCAATCAAAGTTCAATTTCATCATATTATTCTATAAAAATAAGCTCTGTCGGTTTGTGGTGGCCTTGGAAAAGTTTGCGGTTAACATAAAATCTTATCACAGCCCAAATATAAAGTGTAGGAATCAATAGTCAAATGATGATGATAATTGATTGATCTACCAAAAATAAAATGGACGGCTAGCATCAAATCTAGAATAAATAGTTTTCAATGTCACTCTATCTTTACGCCGTAAGCTTTTTTTTTTCTTTTTTTTTTAATTTAGTTCCGGATGGTTAAAAAGGTCAACTGGTCAATTTTGGAAAGTAGCTTACTATTTACAACCCGCCCACCGAGGGGGACCAATGAACTCTACCTCTATGTCAGTCCTCTTCCCAGTTGACCAAACAATTTCCTTGGAATTGAAAGGTTTCAACACAAGTAACATGTGCCAAAATAGTGTTTTTCATAATCAAATCGACTAATTTATATTTAGGATGAATTTATTTGTAAACATCTCTTATAACAAACTACTTAAAAGGCTCCAAAATTTTGAGACCTTTAAGTAAATTGTTACAATCATTGAATTCTTCTGATTTAGTGTGGCCCACGGACCGAAATTAAGAACTTTTCAGTTCCATCCTTACATCTGATTGGCACATTAAGTGGGTCCCGCAGATCTACTTAACTAGTTCAAAATTTGAGGTCAGCTTGTTGGCCAATTTCCCTCAGCAACATCCCAATTGAGCATCCGTGGGTTGACAATATTACCAGACATCTATAGGGGTTGCTTATCCTCATCTAATCCACCCTTCCCGCGTTAGTCACGAGCCAGCAACTAACATACATTCATGCAAGATCCAACAACAAAGAATATTATTTCTTAATGCTAAATTTCAATTGTGGGTTCTTTTCATCCTTTGGCAACAGTAAAAGTCAAATATATCATACAAAAGTAACATTAGCCGTAGCCCCTGCGGGCCCAAGTGTCTTTGATGCCACTGCACCCACATGATTTGAGAAATTTCAATTAGACCTTCAAAAATTTTATTTTAATATTTAATTTATTTACCACGCCAATTGTCCGCACCATCTAAATAAAAATCTTAGGTCAACCATGCCCATGCACCAATCTGCCCAATCGCCCGCAGTTACTACTACTACTACTACTACTAGTATGTAGGTAGGTCAAGTGCTACTTTTCCATCCTAAAACATTTTAAATCAACCCATATCATGATTTTGAAGAGCAAAACAACATCCTTAAAGGCCAAAAAAAAGAAAATGTAAATCAAGCAGTAGACAAGCAAAACGCTCTCAATTGCTCAAAAAGGGGCACAGTGACAGACAGAAAATCATATTAGACAGATATTGTTTTATAGATAACTCTAAACCAATACTTAACAATCATCAACCATACTGATCAGCCTGTGAATGCAAAAATGTTTTTTTATTTCACCACAGCATTGATGGTTAATCATCTGTAGAATTTTTCTAATTCAAACTAATGGTCTCTGATAATTGTCACCATTACAGCCTTATCCCATTTATAAGAAGATTTCTCTCAAATGCTTTACATAACTAGAACAAAAAAAGTTAAAAAACATTTATGTACAGTTTCATCACTATAACAACTATTACCCAAGCAGGGTGCTTTTTCATTTCCATGACAAATTGTAACAGCTCTTTACCGAGGCGATTTTTATCATTTTCGTCATAATTGTGCCACAATCTCTGGTTGGATCAGATATAATCAAAATCCATAACCATACATTTTGTATATTTAACTTTCAAGTTTAGTTGGATCCCATTAAAATTGAAGAATGTTGAATGAAAAAGAGCAAGAGTGTTCTCCCACAAAGATCAAAACATTAATGACGTTGAATTAAGATTGAAGTCTCTAGTTCCTTCTCTGGTACTTTGTCTCGGAGAAGAGAACTACCACCGCATATTTGATCGATTTCTATTGTTGAATCCAAACTTAGAATGAAAGCTTTTGTTACCGAGCCCTTGCTTTGGTAGATCATGCAACTCCATGACCTGTATTGTGCGTTGCTTCTTTGCTGCAAAGAAAAATAAAAATAGCAACATTTATATCAGACCCAATTCAAACATGTAATGACAAGTATCAACAGCAGGACAGCATAAAATTCTCTTCGTTGGGCCCACTCCTGGTAATCTAAACCCTCCAACAGGTGGCAACACAAGGTCTGTCATGCCTTGAATCTCACATATTGGATTATGTAACAATTAACTTTCAACAAGGACACAATAATATGAAATTATCGATGGCGATAATTTCTTTTGGGGTTATCTTCATTGTTTAAACAGTATGCATCACCAAAAGGTGGAGACCACACGTACAAATGGTCACAGGTCAATCATATGATTCACCCTAGCATAGTAACACATTACTTGTGGAGAAACATACCATTCTCTAATTGTTGATAACGCTCATGAAGCTTCCTCTTTGAGGCTTCAAGCTTTACAGCTGATATTTCATTTGAGCACTTGGATTTCTGAAAACATAATGCCAAAAGATCAGATTGATTGATCTTAAAAAAAAAAGCTGTGGATTACTCATCTTAAGACACTTACATCTTGTAAAATGGTTGCTGGGGCCTTCTTTTGAACATCAACCAAATCCCTTCCTTGTTGTGGATTTGCACATACATTAGCTTTAAATTCAGAGTTCACCTTCGGAGCTCTAACTGGCCCTGAAGGATGGTTGGAGGACATGCTTTGCCTATTACTAACTTCATGTTGGCGGATTCCACTTTTTTCTTTAGCAAGATTTGTCCTATGTGGAGGTTGTTGTTTCCCACGACTCTTGTCCAATGCCCCAGTGTTGTGAGGATCTGCAATGAAATACCCAACATAATAATGTTTTAACACATTGACAAAAAAGAATCAACTAGTAAAACAACAATAAAGCTTTATATAGGTACAACAAAAAAGGATTTACTCACTTCCATCATCATCCATGCCATCAAAGAACTTCATAGAGGTGCAATAAAAAGGCAAATAAACTCAATTAGTTAGTAATAAATAAAGAGAATGAGAGACAAACAGAATCAATGCTACTAATGTAAACTCTCCATTATATATGTACCTCAGAGAGCTCAATTGAAGTTGTTTGAGTGGCCAAGAAAGCTCCCGCATCGAGCGGGGGAGAAGGGAGCCCTTCTTCCTCATCTACTACAGAGGCATTGACAATGACAGAGTCCGGCGAACCTTCTACAAGCATACACTCAATAAGTAACATGTTTCATAAGCTGCATGCAGGAACCATATCATTACAAGACCTAGCTATATGTACTTAAGGATCCATTTTTTCCACAATAACTTGGTACCACTTGGGATTTGCCATTTATTAATCCAAAATGCTCATTCAAATCCTACACTAAACAATCTCCCTAATTCGATGTTGAGAGGTAATCACATGCTTTATGCGACAAAATTAGTCCAGTTGATTCATGAGCCAATCCACAAATTCACAAATAGCAGCAAAGAAAATTCCTACCAGTAATAGCAGATCCAGCATTGCACCATTCATCCACCATTCGCTTCCACCCTCTGCAAGAACAAATAACCATCTGTCAGAAGATATCTAAGAGATTTCCTCAGAATAAACCTATCAGCAATTAAAGAACGGAAAGCGAAAGAAATCCAAAAAATACAACTGAGTACTTTTTTCTGGTATAACAGGGCATGTGGCTAATATAAATAGGATGAGCAGCGCTTGAACCAGTCCTGTGGGGAAATGGTGCCTCTAGTAGCGTAGTAAGAGTGTAAGACATTATAACTATGTCTTTTAACCCACCTACTGAGTAAACAGAAGGGTTTTGATCTATAAAATCTTGCTAAGATAATAGAAAGTAAAATTAAGACAAACAAAAATTGCACAGAACCATTAAGAAATACATAAGAAATCTAACCCTATCTACTACTGCCAGCAGTAGATCAAGTATAGAGAATGCATGAACACTGTCATGCACTAGACTGTCCTTTCTAAAGCAAGAAACTGATAAGTTTACACATTGCCCAAAGTACTAGGTTTCCTAACTACCATAATAAATAACAGAAGAAATGATTCTCAAAAAAAAAAAAAAATCAAAAAATCAAAAAAAAAATGCATTGACAAAATTAAGAACAAATTTCAGCCAACAATCTTACTCGATAATAGCACGGGCAAGCTGCTGAATATTCTTTGACCCATGCTTTCGCACACAATTGACAGCTCTTCCTATCTCAGTTGCCTAGTAAAAACAAAAAGAATTCATCAAAATTTAAGTATTACTTGCTGAAATAGAACAAGGAGGCCCTAAAATATATGAAGGAAAACCAGGATCAAAGATATTCAATTCGCACCTTCAGGTTTTCGACAGTGAGTCCCATCAATTGTAGCCTCCTCAATGATTCAAACAACACACCATCAGACTGTAAAACAAAACCAAGCAAATAAAGTCACATCAATATCAGACCCTTATAAATAAAAGGAAAATTGATCTTCTTTCAGTGCTATATTTAAATATATCCATCCAGACATCGTAATCAAAAGCATTACAGGAAAATTTAAATTTGACAGACCAGGGAAGCCTTTCATGTTATTTTGCAAACCAGAAACCATAAACAAGTACAAAAAACCAGCTAGTCCATCATAACCTTCACAAATGAATCGATGTAGTATGAAAAGTAAAACATCAGCAATGTTAATCATTTCCACAAACAGCAGTCCAAGAAACTCCAAACATAGCTTTTTCATTAGTTCTAAATCATTTTCATTAGTTCTAAATCAAAAGTATCAAGCCTAGAAAAAGCAATCTCCATGAACAAAGGTCCTCATCAAAGCCAACACTAGGAACATGAAACAACTCTTGCTGAGAAGATCATTTCTCAATAGGTTAAACTAAAATAACACAATCATCTAAGGAAAGAAAACCAATTTCCAATTAAAAATTCTCAAACACATCTCAAAATCCTCAAAAAAAAATAAAATAAAATAAAAATTAAAAAAAAAACCTGAATGGCAATGCTAAAGAATGCCCACTTACCCTGAAAATGGAACTGCCAATTTGCAATAATCAGGTAATTGCAACAGTAAAACAAAAGGAAGGGGAAGAGTTAAACCTCTTCTCTGTGATTTTCAAGAATCCCTTTGATCCTAAGGACCTCTCCAACAGTCTGAGTCTCCTCTTCAATCTCATCTGTGAGAGCCTCTGCCTCATCATAACTGTAATTGCTCACTGCTCTATCCATCACTCTCCCACTATTCTTGCTGCTATTCCCCCTGCTCTCCGCCTCCTTATTATTCTCAAAACGCTCATTGCACCCAAGACTCTCTTTAAACTCATTACCCTCCTCATTATCTTCCTCTTCTTCTTCTTCTTCTTCTTCTTCTTCTTCTTCTTCTTGCTCTGGCACTGCAACTTTAATATGATCACACCCAAGACATCTGATCAATTTACAAGAGAACAATTTCTCCGCTATGCGGCCTCGCCGCAGCCGGAATTCCTTTGGGCAATCAGATGCTGCCACTACAATTGCATGCTCGATCACATCAAATATATTCGAATTAGCACTGCGAAAGTATGTACGCCAAGAATCCAAGGCATCCGATTTCATTATACCCATATCTGAAAAACAGAGCTCCGAATCAGATTCTTGAAAGAAACAACAACAACAACAACAACAACCAAAAAAACCCTTTCTTCTATCAAGAAGAAAAAATCTGGGTCCGTTCTTTAAAACGACAGATTCACCGTTTCAACGAGAAATTCGAAATGGGTGTCACAATTTCATCTGAAGAAGCTCAGCATAATCAAGAAGAAGCCAATCTGATCATTGTGACAAGAAAAAATCGAAATGGGTATCGAATCTTACATGACAAGAAATCATTATCTTGAAGAAGATAACCAAGAAAATTCAAATTCATGATCGGATTCAAAGAAAGCAACAACCATCCTTACCTCTCCGACTCCAACCGAAGATCCGATGTCTTCCAAATCGCAATGGGATCCGATTTTCTGACGGAACCGAGTCGCTTCTTAAGATTTCGTCAACAAAAAGCTAATAAATGCCGGGAAAGGTGGGATTTTTTTTTTTTTTTTTTTTTTTTGAGGGAGGCTCTAAATTTGGAAAAGAAGACAGAGAAAATCTTTCTTCGTGTTTTTCAGATCTTTATTTTTTTTTTTTTGTTCCTCTCTCTCTCTCTCTCTCTCGCTCTCGCTCTCTTCTAATA
Organism: Sextonia rubra; assembly: GCA_037013555.1. Lineage (NCBI taxonomy): Eukaryota > Viridiplantae > Streptophyta > Magnoliopsida > Laurales > Lauraceae > Sextonia > Sextonia rubra. Next base: position 78,327,766 of record JASUAD010000001.1, read on the forward strand.
AACGGGAAAAGTCCAATGTTTCTGAGTGAATTCTGCAAAAAGAAACAGTGTCATACGACTCATATCAGATCATATATGCGATTCTCCGTCAGTGCATATATGTTGTTATCGGGTGTTAAGGTTTTTCAATTGGACCCCTCTACTTTCATGTAATTACATTTGGACCCTTGAAATCGCTGAGGTATTCGGTATTCGGTATTCTCCTGATTTCGTCGGGTGTGTCTGACACTGCGACATGCATCCCAGCCGTAGAAGGACAGGAAACCACAATGGTGCCCGCCCACTAATGGAATAGGAATCGTAACCGTTTATGAGAAAATAAAACTAACACTAGCTTGGAGCTGTTTTCAGTTTCGGTAAGATTAGTAGCATTCGATTCGGAAATGAATTCCAACTTCCATTTTTTATGTTTTTTTTTTTTTTGGGAAAAATTGGCACAGAGAATTTCACTAAGAATAATTCAGGTGTTGGGGTCACGCGCAGGAACCATTGTGGTTTGAAATCAGGTCCATTTAGCTACTAGGTTCAATACCAAGTTTTGTAATTGGACCCATTTATTAATCAGTACTAAAGAAAGGTTTCATACTCGATTTTGTACAAATCTGACCCTCGGGTAATTAGCAAAGTAAGTACCATTTACATCCCTAGATATAGATATAACCTGACATGACTATTTCCTAGGGTGTATGTACAAAATCAATACAAAAATGCACTGGGTAAGTATTGGGTGAGATTCAAAGTGAGGAAATCCACGCCTTTACAAGATAACTCAAATTTTACTTTACAATGAACTGGTTCCACTATAAGATTGAGCATATATCCATAAGATGTGAGTAATGAATATGATTAATTATTCATAAAAATGTGTTTATTGCATTATTAATGTAATGTGTAATCTTGCAGTGGAACCAACTCATCTTTGGTAAAAATTTTAAGGACATCGCATAAATAGAGAAGGTTTTCATTTTGAGCTATTCAGATTTTTATAGAATCATGTGTGACATCATTCACTGGGATCAGGACTCAAATCCCTTCCATTAGAAGGAAAATCTCCCATGTTTTGTTGAAGCTTATTAAAATCACTCATGATCATTTCTCTAAATTTTTTTCTCTTCTAGAGGGCTATAATTTTCGTGGTATTTATTTTAACAAGTAAAGAACCTTTTTGAGAACAAAAGGTCTTATTTAACAATATTGTTTAGATTTTTAAAATGTCTTGGTGGGCTCCACCTTGTTTGGATGATTGAGTAGCCTACCATAATCCATCTCATGGCTCCACCAAAAGTGCTGCAAACTTTCAGAATAGCTTTTGAATGTGCTTTTTTCAAAAAACTGCACACCCTCCGGCCTTTTACAAATAAAAATAAATAAAAGCTATTTTGTTCCACTAGGCCTTTTAGAGAATTGAGAATTCTAAATGTTACAATTCTAAAAATATGAATGTTATTAATAAAAATTCGGTACTTTTCAATGACAATAATGTAAGAGACTCTGGGCAATGGATGAGAACAAGCATATGATTTATCCCCCACCAAAATCCCTGAGACCAGCAACCGAGAAGGAGGTGTAGTTTAATTGCTGAATCTTCAGGGGCCTTTTAACAAATGAACAAAAGTTTAAGTGGCAGGTGCGAGAAAACCTGGACCTTTATTTTATTATCTGCTGCATGCATTTACGGATGACCAGTCATATTCAGAAACCGCGGTTTTCAACATTTATCGGTTGTCACGCCGGGATGATCTACTGCTTTAATATAGATGGGAAGGACTCTATTTAAGGATACCAGCGCATGGACCCAAGCATTGATTTGATCTGAAACTGATCATTTGTCATAAAAAAAATGTATGATTATCAGAAGAATCTAACTTAAGCCGCTTGGTTGTTAAGTATATGAGACTGTACTTTCCCTTGGTGCTGCCTTTTGTTCCACGGGTAGAAATAAGAATTTTGTACTATCAAATAAGCATTTTAAAAATTAAACTTTTGTTATAAAATAAAGGGAATTTGACCATATAGCATATCAAGGACCACGTATTCTTCAAAATAGTGTTGACCAAAAAAAATATCCCATATATGAGTTTCGTACAATGTAACCCTATTTTGTATTCCATCTTTGCCCCTAAAAATTAAAACCCTACTTTTAACTTTCACCATCTACCTTTACAAAAAAATAAAAAAAGAAAAAAAAACCCTTTCAACAGTGAGAAAGAGAGGGACCGGCGTGAGGGGCTGTTGTAACTGGATTTCTTGAAGAAGACAAAGGTCTTCTTGTTACAGCTAGAAGAGAAAAAGAAGCTCTAACAGGGCATCCAGAATTGGGATTTCAACTCATTTTCGCCTGCTGCCGCTGGTTGTCGCCTTTGTCGAGAGTGGCCACACCGCTGCCTTTCATCGCTACAACTGAGGAAGAAGAGGCTATTCTCATACAAGGACCTACTTGATGCCACTTCCATCATTTCTAAAAAACTGAAAAGAACTGGGCATGTCCCAGGGAAAGGGCCTGGGAGAAGCCAGGATGCCATCATTGACCCATACGAGCCAAAGGTTATAGTTGGAATCAAGGGTCTAGGGTTAAAAATCAAGTTCCCTCTAGTTTTGAAAACTTATTCAATTTTCAAAACTTATCCCTATAGTTGGAATAATTTATTTTGAAAACTTATTTAATTACTCATTGGAAATCTATTTTTCGGGTGAATTGGCAAAGTCTCTGTGCGATATTGTTTAAAAAATCTAGAGGTTGAACCCAAAATTGGTCTATTTATGGGTAGTTTATTCTGAAAACTTATTTTATTTTTTTAACCACAATAAGTGAAAGCCTTGGCTATGAAATAGTTTGATATATCCACTGGATGTGGAGCTCATTCCATGATATTACTCAGTGGGAATTTACGTTCTGAAAATTTTCCAAGTGTATGTGTGATATTGTACAGAAACTTTAGAGTTTGGCAGCCAAACTTGGCCTATTTCTGAGTCGTTTATTCTGAAAACTTATTCCATGTTTTTCACCACAATAAGTGAAAGCCTTAGCAATGAAACATGTTGATATATCCCCTAGATGTGGTGCCCAATCCATGACATCACTCTCTGGGAATTTACTTTCTGGAAATTTGTTCAAGTCTGTGTGCGATATTGCATAGAAACTCTAGAGTTTAACCACCAACTTTAGTCTATTTATAGGTAATTTATTCTAAAAACTTATTCCATTTTTTTCAGTACAATAAGTGAAAACCTTGGCTATGAAATACTTTGATATATCCCCCAAATGTAGTGCCCAATCTATGACATTACTTGCCGGGAATTTACTTTCTAAAAATTATCTAAGTTAGTATGCAATATTGCCCAAAAACTCTAGAGTTTGACCACTTTGGTCTATTTATGGATAATTTAGTTTGAAAACTTATTCCACTTTTTTCAACGCAATAAGTGAAAGCCTTGGCTATAAAACAGTTTCATATATCCCCCAGATATACTGCCTAATCCATGACATTAACTTTCTGTTGAATTGCCAAAGTCTTTGTGCGATATTACACAGATAACCCATAGTTAGATTCCCACATTTGGTCTATTTCTAAGTTATTTATTTTGAGATCTTATTGCATGTTTTTCATTGCATCAAAAGAAAGCATTAGCTCTTAAAAAATTGGTATACATCCCAATATAAAGATCCTCAACCCATGAAAAACAAAACTTAAACAATTGACTAATATTTAACAAAGTAAAAAATAAAATTGGCATGCTCCAAGAAGTTACAATACAAACTTGTAAAACAAATCAATGGAGATTACCAAGCTAAAATAACTATGTTAACAAAATATCTTACACATCAAAAAGTCTACCAATCTATATGACAAGATATTGCAAAATATATTTCACAATATTGTCAAGTAAATGTTGTACTCTCTCCATTGAGAATTGTGAATTCAAAATGTTGACTGGCCATAAGTTTCAAAGTCACTCATGTGTGAGTGGATTGCGATGTGTTTGCCGATTATGACGCTTCTTCTTACATCTAAAGTAAGTAACTTTGTTCCTTCCTCAATCCTTTGTACGTATTCTATTCTTTTTGGGCCTACCAGCTTAACTCTTTCCATGAGGAGGAAGCACATGTTATCATCTCGTAAAACAATAGGATCAGGTACCAATGTGTAAACTATAGTTAAATTTGGGGCTGCATTAAATGACTCTCTAATAATCTCTTGTCACATGGAAACTATTTCTAGCTGATTAGGAAGATGCAAATTCATGTCCAAATCACTGTGATAATTCTGTTGAGAAAAAGATTCGTGGCCATCACCATTAGCAAATATTTGTGCTCCATCCCTTATAAATGTAGTTTCAAATAGATGTTCATCAAATAGTGATGATCTATTCAAATCTATCTGAATTGATAGCATCACTGGAAATTAGACCTGCATAATTAATAAAGCAATAAGTGCATTTCCTTTATAAAATAATTTTAAAAAAAAACCTTAATAGTAGTGCTAACCATAACTAACATGTTACAAAAAATTTGTTGATGAGCAACTTCCTCATTTGCAATTTCATTAAATATTTTACATCTTTTACGTGCCCTCAAAGTTGTACAACTTAAGTAACTTTAAAATTATTAATAAGAATACACTTAGACTAATAGAAAAACGATTTTTGAAAAAGTTGAAATATAACATTCATTTAGAAAAAATATATAAAACAAAATTAATACAAATCGTGGAACGGGCTACTCACTTCTTCCTTCTATACTCAAACTTCTATAGAGATATAATAATATGGGGTCAGTTTGATTACGATTTAACTTGAGCATGCTCAGCATATCTTGATCACATTTTAGATTGACCAATGTGAATATCCAATTGGTATGACACATGTATCGTATTATTAGATAATCATCTTCTTCATTCCAATTCGTCTCTATAATAATTTTTTCAACTAATGCATTATAACTTATGTTGGTATCCACCAATATAACTCTCTGCTCGCCATCAATGTAAATTGGATTTAGATAATCGAGGTCAAGATCCCCATTGAAGTACAATATTACACATATTTCATTCTCCGACATCCTGTCATAACAATGTTGAATCATTTAATATAGTTCATCTTAATTTTTTTAGATTCTAACATAAGTACACAACTCAAAATTCTTTAAATGAATACATTAAAAATGCAATGAATGAAGTTCTAAGATTAAATCAAATTACATAAAATGCAAGCATGAATCATCCATTGCAACAATTGATAACATTTTGCAAATGCCTTAAAAAAGTTTTAAAATACAAGCATTATAAAATACAATACTGTGAACACATTCTACAAGTCTAAGAGGTATACTGAAATAAGCGCAAAAGTTGTTTTATAGTTTAGATGTAAGAACTGAAACAAAAGCCATACATTATTACAAGAAAAGAAAAAAAAAGAGGACAAGCAATAACCAATGCTTTTTTTTTTTCTATCTTGTTATTTGTACAAAGGTGGATAATGGATATGCAATTCATGATTTCATCATCTCATCACTTGATGATGGTTAGTGACCAAATCGAAAAGGAAAAAAAAGGAAGAAGAGTGGTGGAGAAACCTTCAGAATCCTTTCAAGAAAATAAAAGTTCAATACTGGAAATCTTTCTTGAAAACCTCTCCAAGTGATAAAGAACCTTGAAGGAGCAGCAATAGAGAGCACCTCTTGAAAAGCTTGAAGGATAAAGAAAGTTACTGGAAAAAACCAGGTGGAAACAAGAAAATATAGCAGGAAATACAAAGGGTTTGTGCTTCAGTTTGTGCGATATCGCACAAAAGGGTATACTGGAAAAAAAAATTAATGACAGATATAAAATATCCACATTTAGTATAAAGTTTTGGTCAACTCCATCTTTAAAAATCTAAGCCTTTTATATCATGAATGGACAAAATCCCTATAATAAAACTTGAAAAAAATCCACCATTCCAAATGCCAATAGCCCCTAACCATTTTGAAATTCCGCATGCTAGAGATACCATGTAGAGTGTTCCACAGGGCCTCTTTTGTTGGAAGCATTTTGGATGTGCTCTCTAAAGAATCTGGATGATTTCAAATGTTGTCATGTAAGAAGTAGCATTCCAAAATATCATTGATAAAACTTCACTTTCAACTTGTGTGGGCTATCCTTCCAATTAGGTGGACTTCCTCTTCTCACTTCTATAGGCTATCATGGGCCAAGCCCCGTGTTTGGGTTAAAAACTCCAACCACCTTAACCCAATCATATAAGAAATTATGATTTTTCAGCGACAGTCCCCATATTTCCATTAAGAATTTTCCACAACTAAATAGGAGCATTTTTTTTTAAATGCTCCCAGCAAAAAAAAAAAACTACAAATTCTTGCAACTATAATGATGGCAATGAGTTGAGTTTAAATGGAGACCCACCCCACCCCACTTCTATTAGGCAAAGATTCGGTAGGAGTTTTCTTCATGTAAGGTAGGTTTCAAACTTGTTCTAAAACCCGCCCTGCCCACCTTATATATATATATATATATTATTTTATTGAAGTAGTAAGTATAACTCATGTGGTTCAAGTAGTGCTGGGAATTACCTTAATGGTGGTTTGCCAATTTCATACGGAATAGGAAAATGGTACTTGTGTGTAAATGATTTACAAATGAGTCATGCTCATATACAACTGAGTCAACGTAAAACACATTAAGATGCCTGTCATTTTCATATCTTTTCATGTGAATCACTGAATCTAAGTACATCTAATGGCTCACCAATTCCCACAATGTTTTCACCATTGTCACAAATTTCTTAAAATATACAATGAATAAAGATGGAGACTTAATCTATCAGGCAAAAAATAGCATTCTAACGAGGGTGGATGGTTTGGATTATGAAAATGGGGCCCATGAATTTCAAAATTATAGATTTTTTTTATTATAGACTATTTTGAGAATATCTAAAAACTCATGAGGTATTTAGACTTAAAACTTGGTCTCATAGTTTTGGTCATTTTAAAGAAGATCAATGATCATAGCTCCAAGTGCAGAGCTGCGATATAATTAAACTAGTGAAATCGGGTCAATCGTCAGGGACCAATGATTTTTAAGGTTCCCTTTTCAACTTGTACTTGCCACAAATAGAAATCTAAAACTAACCTAATTTAAATACTAATAAATACAAGCATCCTACTTTGCCAAAATTAAATTAATTACAATCCAAATAAAATGAAACTTTCTTAAAACTAAAAACTTAAATCTAAAATTTCCTAAAATAAAACTAAAGTTACTACAAAATAACACAGAAGTTAGAACTTCCAAAAATAAAAACTAAAATTAGAAACTAACTAAACTAAATAATGTTAGAAACAAATTAAACTAATGTTAGAAACTTTCTAAGTTAGAATTTCCAAAACTAGAAAACTGTCTAATTCAATTAAACAAGTTTAGGATGATATTTTAATTCTGGAAATTATCTAAAAAAATAAAAAATTATAAAATTATAAAAAAATTAAAATTAGAAAGTTAGTAAAGTTAGTAATGTTTTGTAAAGTTAGTAATGCAATGCATGCCATGAGATGCTGAAAAAATTATAAGTCTAAAAACCTAGTATGCTGATGCAAATGTTATGCATGATTTGAACTATTCTAATGCAGCCTAAATCTAAGTTTAATTGTTGGAAATCATGCTCTACTGATGCAAGAAACTAACAAAAAAAAAGTAGTGAAAAAGGATATAAAACGAAAAAGTTATAAATGCTTAAATATGACAACTTTGTAATATTCTGTGCAGAAATTTTAATCCGAGTTGACCGATTGACAAAGTTTAAGCCTCTGGCTCACAAACCTTCTGAAATTATTTTGATCTGAAATTCTAGGGAATGAAAGACTACATCCTAAACTTTAATTTTCACAAGTTTTAAAGAAAAATATTATGATTTGACTGGTCTACCCACTTCGAGCTTTTTGCCAATAACTGTTTCTACAGTTTGCTAAAACTGTGTTGAATTATGTTGTTTGCATATTGAGTCCGAATTTTATCATTCGATTCAAATCTTAAAAGCTTAATTTTCAGCAACTTAAATATCCACAAAACATTATGATGTGAAAATACATGCAATGAATTCTAATCCAACCATCAAACTATGCAAAAACAAAACTTAAAATCAATATGAGCATAATAAGAAAAATAACAAAAGTGCAGAAAATAAAATAAAAGTGCAGGGAAATTTAAAATGGTGTAGAAAATTAAAGGTAGTAAAACAAGAATTTAAATGTAGTAGTGCTGGAATTCAAATGTAGTAAAGGCAGTAAAGTTATCTTTTCAAAATTTTTTTTTAAACCGGGTTCATGATTTCTTCAAATATGATCCTAGTATCTTAGATTGTCAATCCAAGCACAAGAAGCACTAATAAAATATCCACACAAACCATAAGAAAACAAGAAAAATTTTAAAAAGAATAATATTATAGTAACATGTAAAAATTCTTACAAGAAATTGTCAAGTAAAATCAAGAAAAATACATGCTAGGATGGAAAAAAAAGAACCTCTTATAGTTGAAATTCCCAAGGGTGTAGTGTGGCCTTAGGGCTAAGCCTTCTTGAGGACAACGATAAAGGGAGAAAGAGATGAAGAAGATGAAGTGTAGAGATATAGAGAAGGAGCTCTTTTTCCATGAAGAGTATAGGAAAGGGGTGCCCTTTTTATGCTTTTTTTTCTTCTACTCCCTTTCAAATAAGGTCTCATATGTGGCTTTTTTTCTTTTGGTAAGTTCTCTTTTTGGCTAACAAGTCTTTCAAGTTTGAGATGAGATAAGATTCATTCTCTTGCTAGAATTCTAAGTGTATCCACCTTTCTTAGCTAACACTTGCTATAAGATAGGGCCCACTTTTGATGAGACAATTTCAATCCCGAGTAGAAAAATTATAGCCATCTTCTTGGGGTTATAAATTTGTCGTTTTAGCTCTGATTAGTGCAATCTTGGATCCTATGGATATCTACTCGAAAAGAGCTTTTTAACGGTAGGTAGACTGTTTAAATATGATGTCCAATTTGAGAGTTATGACCATTTTAATGAATGCTATCCAAAGAAAAACGGGATTGACTTTATATTTTTGAATTCTCCTCCTTGGACTTTTCTTTCCTTGAATTCTCTCCAGCTTGGCTTTTTTTTTCTTACATTAATTTTAAATTCTTGTAACAATTGGAGAGTGGGACCCCTTTCTTGAACATTCCACAAGTGTGTCCCCACACATGTGAATGAAGCCAACTTTGTATTTTTATTTTTTCTTCTTTTTCTCTTCAAGTCTTCTCTCATTTCTTTTGAAAATCATTTCTTTACCTCAATTCTTTGAAAATGGGACCCATATTATCAATTTCCTACAAAACGAATGTGAATTCATGTGAAAAGATAATTTTAACCTTAAGATCACAAATGCATGATTGTAGGCCCATCTCTCATGAAATGATAATGAAAATGCACACCATTTTTCATGATTATATGTGAATGAACTAATGATAATGAAAATTTAATTTATTTCAAGAGAATATAAAATTTCACAAAACTTTCCAAAAATGGTAAGTGGAAAGTTTTATGAATGTATGCAAAAAGTGTGATTTTAAAGCAAATTATGCAGAAATATACTAAAATGAATTCAAAATGCCTGATACCACCAGATTATACTAAATGAGGCTCTTTTGGCTTAATAAGTCCTTAAAATGATCCAAAATGTATATAAAAGTATGCATTTTTAAAGACTCATCAATCAACACTTCAAATCATGACTTTGCAATCCACACGCACAGAAGAATTTAAAAAACTAGGCTGGGCCAAGGGATGTGAAAATATTGTATAAAATCAGGAAGTTTGTCCAATGGTAGTATAGTTTACGTAAATATCTCACAATCCATGATGAGTTGATGTAAAATTTGACCCCGTAGAGTTTGAACAGTTTAGATGATAAAAATGGAATTCAGAGATTCAAGAATGGTCAAATTTCACGTGTAGATGTTTTTATAAATATCTCAAGGTTTAGGACATATCAATAGCTGAAAATTGATTCATAGCTATAATTAACCTTTTGAAGAGGATGGACAATTCAAATTATCATTTAGGAGTCCCCAAAGCATAAGAGTTCAAAACATTGTCTTGGGCAGTGATCATGTCCAAAACACTACTCGTCCACCTCATTTCACTGTCCATTTGCCTTATAACAATGAGGTGTAGTTCATTTACCATTTATGGAGGTTTGAAAATTTTGAGATCAAAATCTACCCATATTCACACCTGAGTTAAACATCACATGCATAAATGACATGTAAATGAGCTCAATCAAGCTACCCATTAATGTATACATGGGAATAAAAGTTCTTGTGCTTGATCTCTACCACTTTCATTCCCACGCATTAATATATCTTAAAATCTTTACCTTTAAATGCAACAACAAGGACCACCTCTTACTATGGTGGTAAGTAGGGTTGTCAATCTGGCCCTTTAGCGAAGGGGCCTGGCTCGGGTCCCAAAAGCCCTCAAAACAAGGGGTTTTTTTTTTAATCTCAAGCCTGAGGGTAGGGTAGGGCCCTATTTTTAAAAGCCTGCGACTAGAGGGCTAGGCTTAGTCTTGACTAATCAAGCCAGATGGGGCCCAGCCCAGCCCGTTGTTTATTAAATTTTAATATAACATATATAATATACCAAAGCTTTTTGGGCTTGTTAAACTTTTTGAAACAAGCCATGTCGATGGTCCAGCCAAATCTTTTTCACTTTTCATTTTGTGAGAAATTATCATAATACCTAAACATAAGTTGCAAAATAGTAACATTTTAGAGGCGTTTTAGTCTTTTAAATGATGAAGCCCTAAAAGTTATCATTTATAAGGAACTCTTCCTCATCGGCAAAGCTCACAAAAAAAAAAAAAAACCTAAATGCCGCACAACACCCATCGTCTTTTTCCTCTCTTTTTCAATTTCTTATCTTTTTCTCGCTCTTGCTCTCTATCAGACAAACAACAACACTCATCAAGCTTCTTCTTCCTCCTATGGTGGTTTGGTGGTGCCAATAAGTTATATTTCCCCCATCCCCCCCTTTTTCTGATTTTTTTGGGGTGTAGATACGGTTTAATGATTTGGTCATGTGGGGTTTGGTGGTGCCAGTAAGTTATATTTCCCCCCCCCCCCCCCCCCCCCCCCCCCCCCCCCTTTTTCTGATTTTTTTTGGGGTGTAGATATAGTTTGAAGGGAAGATTTGGCCATGCGGGGTTTGGAAAGGACGATTCGGCCATGTGGGGTTTGGAAGGGTGGATTCAACCATGTGGGGTATGGGGTATGGACTAGGGACGATGTGGCCTACCATAGTGGTTGGGCGAGATAGGTGTTTGTGTAAATGCCTCTGTCTATTTCTATCCTTTTTTTTTTTCAGTGTTGGGTTGGAGATCAGGTATGGGGAAAAAATGACATGGGGAGAGTATGTGCTGGAATATGTGTGGGATAGCCTGATGAAGGTTTACACCAAGTTTGAAAGTGTTTGATTTTGGTTTGAGGGGTGTTTGGTGACTAGCGATTAGGATGGGCAGATGCTGTCTCGGGACTACTATAAGTTGGCAGTAGGTTTTGCATGATTTAGGATGGAAAGATGGGGGAATTAGGATAAAGACTGCTTAGGGATAGGTTCAATGCAGTTAGGGTTTGTTCAAATGAAAATATTGAACTAAATAAGGGAATTTTAAGGCTACAGTGTGGCTGTTCAAGGACAGGAAAAATGTAATTTTTGCAGTTTGGCAATTTTCGTAATTTTGGGATTTGGTTTGGCTATGGAGATTGGGGTTCAGGGTTTTAGGGTGTTAGGTGATCAATTTATTTTTGATTAATTTTCACTTTAGAATGTTACTTTTTATTAACTATATGATGTCTTTGTTTTTATTTTCTTTTGCAGATACATATAGGTAACAAAACCAAAATAAATATTGCCACCAATCAGCAAAATAACTAATGCCACTAATTAGGCATTATCTTCCAATTTACTGTTTTTACTTCTTTTTTTTAGTTTAATATGTTTATTTATTTTAATTAGAGTTAAGATTGATTTGTCATGATTTGTCAACAATGTCTACTCATAATGTTGTTAATGATAGCATTTATGAACCCATCCCCATTGAGGTGGATGCAAACCCATGATTTGCCCTTTCAACCTCTCTCTTCCTCATCTTCCACACCCTCTTCTATCCTAGTTTCATCTAACACAATTTCTATTCTGGAGCCTTCGCAAAAGAACTCAAAAAGAGCAGAAATTTTGGGGTCATTTTAATCAATTGAATGTTAAAAAAAAAAAAACAGAAAGATGGAACTTAAAAATCATGTTATGTTGTAGAGTGTAAATAATGTAAGAAACAACTAACTAATGATAAAAGAAATGGAATTACCCACATAACTAGACACTTTAAGGAATCATATACCAAAAGACCTAAACTTGAAACAAATCAATCAGTATTGACAATGGCTTTTGTGAAATCCAATGATGCCTTAGGTATCTATAAATTTGATAAAAAAACAATGTAGAGATGCACTTACAAGAATGATCATTTTACATGTTTATTCATTTAATGTTTTGACACATGAAGGTTTTATTGAGTTCTGTAAAATTCTACAACCTCAATTTATAGTGGTGTCACGTAACACAGTGAAATCTGATTGTATTGAAATTTACAAACAAAAGAAAATTAAAATTTCTCAATTAATTGATGGTATATCATCAAAGATTAGTCTCACATCTTATATGTGGACGTCAAATCAGACAATAGGATATATGTTTATTATTGCACATTTTATTGATTTTCATTGATAGTTACATAAATATATGATTAACTTTGTTAATGTTAATCCACCCCACATTGGGGCAGTCTTAGCTGAAACTATTAAAAATAATTTAATAAATGGAACATTGATGATAGAATATTTCGCTATAACTTTAGATAATTGCACCGCAAATGATGTTATGGTAAGGATACTTAAAAATCATTTTACAAAAAAAAAAAGGATGGTATCCCATTGAATGGTAGCTTGTTTCACACGCGTTGTACTACACATGTTCTCAACCTTATTGTGCAAGATAGGTTGAAAGAAATATCCTCTACAATTCAAAATATTAGGGACACACTGAAGTTCATTAAAAATTCAACAACTTGTGTATATAAGTTCCATGAGGTGGCTAATGAATTAGAGCTAAGTAGCACTAAGGAGTTAACTCATTGATGTTTCAACTAGATGGAACTCCACCTACACAATGTTGGAGTGTGCATTAATATTTAGAGAAGTTTTCAATTCACTTGGGTTAAAAGGTTCAAACTAAAAGAACATTCCTTCAGAGGAAAAGTGGGAAAGAGCTAATATAATATGTGAGTCTCTGAAGAGTTCTTATGAAACTACTTTAAAGTTTTTAGGAAGTAAATACCCATTTGTTCATTTATTTTACCAGAAGTGATTGAAATACATATTTTATTGGTACAAAAGTTAGATAGTATAGATATCTTTTCTAGAAATATGGCTAGAAAAATGAAGGAGAAATTTGACAAATATTGGCAGCATCATAATAAACTATTTGAAATGGCCATTCTCTTTGATCCTCAACATAAGCTGCTGTATTTAGACTATGCTTTAAGAAAGCTATATGGATCGAATGAAGAGGCAGGTATTCGTCGAGCTAATACTCTTATACAATTTAGAAATCTTTATAAAGAGTATTTTACGATATATGATGCATGTACCACAACATTGTCAAATGTGGATAAAGTTGATTTGGTAAAGAAATCTAGTAAGTTTGAAGATAATCTTTTAGCTTTTGAGGAACAAATGACTCAGACAGTTGTAGAAGAAAAATCGAAATTAGATTGTTATTTGAAGGAGTTAAGGGATAAATTTGAAAATCTCAATATATTGGATTAGTGGAAAGTTAATTCAACAAAATATCCAATTATCTCCAGAATGGCTTGTGACATTTTAGCAATTTCTGTTTCTACAATTGCTTTTGAATCAATATTTAGTACAAGAGGAAGAATACTTGACTAATATAGGAGTTGTTTAAAATCTGAGACTGTGGAAGTCTTAATTTGCACATAAGATTGGATATGTTCGCAGTAACATAATGATAGTAATACATGGGATTATCTTTTAGATAATCTAAAAGTAGATTAAATAATTAAATAAAGAATTATTGTTATTTGTTATATATTTATTATCATTTATAGAATTATAATTATCCACCTTATGTTTTATGTTGTAAAAATGATTTTATCCCACCACCAGTGCCTTAAAAAAAAAAGTTTTTAACTCCGCCATGCTGCCTTTTGCATTGCATTGCCTGTCCTCAGCCCGGACAAATGAGGAGGGTTCGTACAAAGTTGGTTGGTGGTGATGGCATAGGTTGTTGCATAAAAAAGATTTATTTCCATTGAAGAAAAAGAATTCTCCTTTTTTCTGGCCCTGGCCTGGTCCTAACCCTTGAGAGTAGTGCAAGGGTCTAAAAATTATAGGCTCACCGTGAAAGTCAAGGGCTTTTGCTCAGCTAGGCCTAACTTGCACATGTGAGGATAGGACAAGGGCTTACCTTATCCTGGCTCGGCCCGGCCCGGCCTTACCTTTTGACAGCCCTAGTGGTAAGAGTTGTTGATTTGTACCTTTGTAACAATGCTTAAATTTGGCCATGCACCTTACCTCCCTTGAAGACGTGTTACTTCACCAAAGGGCTGGGACCACAGGTGATCCAAATTAGATGGGACCACAGGCGATTGCAGATTGCTATTCCATAAGCAAGAGTCCGGATCCTCTGACTATTCAACACAAAGCAAATGCGTTGGCCCCACCAATTTCAAACCGTTTGACTCGATGCAATTTAACTAAGACCACAACACCTCGATCATTGGCCTGTTGATCGGGTTACGTACGTTTTTTAATACGACGTGTAAAAGTACATAAGAATACGATGGCAATTGCTTTATGCTGTTTTTTAGTTTGCGTTGTCAGAGAGCAAACGACAGGCGTGTAGCATGTCTAACACGTGGGTACTTCAATTGCTGCCGCATGGAGAACGCGAGCCGTGGATTTGTTCTAGTGGGGCCCACAAACACCACTGTGCCGTTTCCTAGACCATTAAATTCTCCGCATGATGGTCGATGTCACAGGAAATTGATTCTAGGAAAATATCATCCTGGTCTGGTTATATTTCAAAGTGGATTTTAACAAAAAAAAATTTATTTACACTTCCTGTAGATAAAAAAGGACTTAAAATATATGTATCCACTGCAATAGTCTCATGGGGCCTTTTTTATTTATTTTGTTTATTATTTTGCTGAGCGGCGATATCCCTTCTCACACATATATATGAGCTTCTTCTTTATCTTCCTTCCTCGTCCTTTTCTTCTATGATATAGTGGCTTCATTGTCTTGGATTTGCATGCAAATGGGAGCTTATTATCAAAACACTTTGATATCATATATACCCATTTAAATATATTATCTTCTACATCTCTTGTTCTTTCCTTCATTTTCTTTTCTCTTTTTTCAATCTTAATCTCTGCAACCCACCTTAAGTTACATTTATTTGTGTAGCTAGCAATCAAAATGTTCAACAATCACATGTCCCTTACAGTCATTTCATTAAACACTCTACATGCATGTCCCAAGCTGTCACACTGTCTATACATTTTGTGCAAGTGCTCTATAAACAGGCGTTCCTCTCAATCATTTCGCCAAACACCTTACGAGCATTGCCTAAGTGTTTTAACACATCATCATCTCATTTTATTCCCTCTGTATTTCCTTTTCATACCATTCCAGCTCATAACATCTAAACCAACCTCAATCTCTAACGCTTGTCTTTCACCACCATCTTCAAATTCACCCATCATGACCATCCAACCACCATCACTTGCGCAACCATCATCTAAAAAAAAATTTTTTTAATCTGACATAAACGGTGATATTTCTGCTTAACTGTGAAGAAAAAGAAAAAATGAATTGGTGAGCGGGGATATCGCTACTGGCCTAGCATGTAAAATCCTCAGGATATCACCACTCATATTAGATTCAGGAAAAAAACTTTTGTTTTGGGATGGTGGTCGTGCAAGTGATGGTGGGAGGATGAGGAAGAAGAAACTCATATATGTGAATAAGAGAGGATATCGCTGCTTAGTAAAACAAAAAAAAAAAATAATAAATTAATAAATAAACCGAAAGAGGCCTATGAGACCACTATGGTGTATACATATATTTTAGGTCCTTTTTAGTCTACAGGGAGTCTAAAGGGATTTTGTTTTTGTAAAATCCTCTACTTCAAATTTTAAGTTTTTATGAGATACTATTAGAAAAAATATCTTATAAAATAAATGAATTTAGATAATATACTATTTATCAATAAACAAATGGCAAAATGAAATAGTACTAAAAATACTCATTTTTTCTTGTTCTCCATTCTATTCTAATATTATCATGACCCTCAAGGGAAAAAGGGCAGGCCAAAGAAGATGTGGATGAAATTCAACGTATTTGATAACTTGACTTGTGATAGATCAGAATGGGAAAATAGAATTCATCTAACCCACCTAAACATAGTTGAGATCAGGGGCGGAGGGGGGAGAAGGCCAGTGGGGCCACTGAATTTTTTTATACCAACAATGAAATTTTTGAGAACATGAGGCATATTGTGGATATTTTCAATTTTCTTTAAGCATTTTATATTTTTATTCACCTTTTGTCCATCCTTAAATTCATTTGTCCATCCTCAACTTCTAAGATAAAAAAAAAACACTAGGAATAATGATGTCTTTTCCTCCCAAAAAGAAGCAATCCAAAGTGGACTATTCATCGTCCCCTTTTGCACGGTGTTACGCCCTGAACCCAAGAATTAGGGGTTAGAATAGATCCTGAGGTGCGACAAACGTAATTTCGTAGTAATCCGTGCCATATGAAGACACGTACAAACTACTACAAGAAAAATTCCACAGGAATGTGTGAGGAAGTTCCACAAACACGTAATCAAGTTTCAAACAATAGAGAGGAAGCCTGTGAAATACATCGGTAATGATCTTAAGCAATAACAAAGCATCATTCATTCATAAATATACTGTCACGCCCCGATCTCGGGAATTGGGGATTTGAGTGGGCCCCCAGGGTATGAATACGTAATCCCGTAGAAATCTGTGCCCTGAAGAATTATGCACGAATTCCTACAAGGGAGATTCCACAGGAACGTGTGAGGTATGCTGTCACACGTACAAACGTAATTTATCATAAACGAAATCCTGTAAAATACTTTGTAATTATCAAGAGCACACGAGTTCATAGTCTGTTAACTTTCAAAAGTAAACATATCTATATACACATATGATAGTGTTGAAGTCTTTAAATACATTCCCAAGAAGACTGTTTAAGTGTTTGATACAAAAAGGGGCCCCAAACATAAAAATGATATCTCCTGAATATAGTCGCGCTCCGTGGGATAGCTAATAAAAGATGTCACCATCTTTCCACTCATCTACATCCTGAGGTCCCGTTGGGGTACCCTCCGGGTGCGCGTCAGTGTCCGCGTTGGGACCGGTCGCTGGGCCTGCAATACCAAGAGTAACACTATTAACACGACGGTTAAGCAAATACTGAGGCATATGAAACAAGTATAACATAATATATGAATAAGAATAATCACTGGACATGATGCATAAGTGAGAAATTACAACTTAAATGTCATATATACTGATTGGCAACCACGACGCTCTATTCTCCCAATAAGGGAGCATACACATATCGTATGAGTCGCTAGGGGATCAGGCTAGCTTCCCGAGGAGCGCTGACTACTCCTCCGTAAACCTACTGTAGTGGTTATGTATGTCACCACTGCAGTAGGTTTACTATGGATTAGTTTTTCTGCTCGAAGTGATGAAATCAATCTAGTGTTCGAACTTTTTTTGTCAGCTTGGAATACAGCACTTGGGCCATCTTCACTCACCCTTACGGTAACAGTCTTACAGAAACAGTCGAGACAGGCCATATATTTGGTCAACCAGTCCATGCCTAGGATTATATCGAAATCGTGCATAGGTAACACAATAAGTTCAGCCGGGAGAAGAACTTGTCCGATGAGAACTCGACAACCAGGGTAATAATCGTCACAAGCTACCCTCTTATCAACCGGAGTGATAACACTCAACACATATGGCAACTGTGCTGGCGATTCCTGTATCCTACTAGAGAATCGAAGTGAGATGAAGGAGTGTGAAGATCCTGAATCAAACAATACTTTAGCTTCAATGCCACAAACCGAAACCTTACCTACAACCACGTGTTCCACCGCTTTTGCTTCTTCCTGTGTCAAAACGTAAGCACGACCTTGCCTTTGGGGTTGGTGTTGCGTCCTTGTCTCTACTGTCCCTAGCTTTGCCGTGTCTGCCTTTTGCCTTGTCTCACTGGTTGTTGCTGTCGGCTAGGCACAGGAGGTGGCGCCTTACAAGGCTGTTAATATTGCTGCTGCGAGTCTCGGCTAAACTCCTTCCTTTTCGAGCACTCGGACAAGCGATGGTCCATGGAGCCACAGCCAAAACAGGCTCCCATGGACCTCCAACATTTGCTAGTCTCGTGACCCTTTCCACATGTACCGCAGATTGGTCGTGATGTGCCAATAGCAACGCCCTTCTGTTTCTTAGAATACTGCTGACTTTTCCCAGAAGGCGGGACACTCTTCTTAGACTCCCCCAAGAATAGGCTCTTCTCAATTTCCTCAGCTGCATAAGCTCTGGCTACCGCATCATCATACTGAACGGGACATTGAAAAGCAGTGGCATGTCCCTTGATAGCAGGCCTCAACCCTTCTAGAAATCTTTCCACTCTTTTCTCCTCAGTGTCAATCAAGTCTAGAGCAAACCGAGAGACTTGGCTAAATACATGCACGTATTCTGCAACGGTCATGAGGTTCTGCTGCAAGGTAAGGAACTCTGCCTTTTTTTTGCGAGTCACGTGGTCGGGGATGAACTTTTTCCTGAATTGCCTCTTAAAGGCTTCCCAAACTGTGGCATCAGGCATGGCCCTCATGTGGTCCCGGATACTCTTCCACCATGTATTCGCGATGTCCCTGAACATGGATGCCACAAGGACCACTTGCTGTCTGGATGTCCAAGTTAATGTATCGAAAACGTTCTCTGTGTGGACAAACCATTCATCTGCTTGTAATGGATCCTCGTGTCCGGTAAATTCGGTTGCTCCCCTCTTACGAAACTTCTCATACAAGGAGTTGGGATCCCCTGGTTGATCTTGTCGGTTTAACAAGGCAGCCAATTGTAATTGCATCGCAGCCTGGTTAGCATTGCTAGCGGCTAATTGGTGCATCATCATCATAAACCGCTCCTCTGTGTTGTATGTGGGACGCGAAGGAGGTGGCGGTGGAGGGTCTGCACCTTCCAATTCAATATCGTTGCGATCATTGTCACCTAAGCTATTGTTCGTGCCGGACCCAGATGCCATGGTTTTGCAATTACAAGGGTGATTATTCAGATGTATATCATATATATATATGTACATTCCTACGTACCACAGTCATACCATAAGTTATCATTATAATAGAAATCCACCAAAACGGATCTATCGGAACCTCACCACGCTCCCTATTGTTGCTAAGTCTTTGAAGTGACTTCTTGGTGCGTCTCTGATACCATTACTTACGTATGTCACGCCCCGATCCCAGGAATTGGGGATTTGAGTGGACCCTCAGGGCATGAATACGTAATTCCGTAGAAATCCGTGCCCTGAAGAATTATGCACGAATTCCTACAAGGGAGATTCCACAGGAACGTGTGAGATATGCTGTCACACGTACAAACGTAATTTATCATAAAAGAAATCCTGTAAAATACTCTGTAATTATTAAGAGCACACGAGTTCATAGTATGTTAACTTTCAAAAATAAACATATCTATATATATATATATGATAGTGTTGAAGTCTTTAAATACATTCCCAAGAAGACTGTTTAAGTGTTTGATACAAAAAGGGGCCCCAAACATAAAAATGATATCTCTTGAATATAATCGCGCTCTGTGGGATGGCTAATAAAAGATGTCGCCATCTTTCCACTCATCTACATCTCGAGGTACCGTTGGGGTACCCTCCGGGTGCCCGTCAATGTCCGCGTTGGGACCGGTCGCTGGGCCTGCAATACCAAGAGTAACACTGTTAACACGACGGTTAAGCAAGTACTGAGGCATATGAAACAAGTATAACATAATATATGAATAAGAATAATCACTGGACATGATGCATAAGTGAAAAATTACAACTTAAATGTCATACATATTGATTAGCAACCATGACGCTCTATTCTCCCAAGAAGGGAGCATACACATATCGTATGGGTCGCTAGGGGATCAGGCTAGCTTCCCGAGGAGCGCCGACTACTCCTTCGTAAACCTACTGCAGTGGTGACATACATAACATATATCCAAAAGGGCGTAAGTTGAGTGGTGCTAACTCATATCCAATCTTGTCAGTCATATCCTACCCCTGGTTAACAAGCTCGCACTCATTAGAAGCTCTGGGTTGTCAAACACTTACTCATTAGAAGCTCAAGTCTGAATTTGCCTCAGGGTTTTACTAAAAGAAGAAATTCATGTGAAGGTGGTATATCATAACAATATGGATGCATTCAGCTTAAGTGAGTCTAAGGAATTACTACCTTCACCTCAAATAAGTAACCTATAGTCCCCAAGGGCATTCAACACTATGTACACATAAGACGTTGTGTTACCACGTCTGGGTATTGCCTTGTGCATACGGGACACCCTTCTTATGTCAACATTCATGACTTGCCATTGGGAGACCCTCCGGGAATCATTCTTTCTCTCTAACATGTACTTACCATTAGGCCTCTGTAGTGGTATAAAAGGTGCCAATACTAAGGTCCTACAACATCATTGAGAGTCCCTAACATCCCTTTTTGCTGGGTTCTTACGGCTTAGCTGTATGCAAGGCTACGGCTCAGCCGAGTGGGTCAGATTCTTCCGTATTTTTCATGCGCAATTACGGCCCAACCGTATGTTGGCCAACGGCTTAGCCGTGCTAAGCCTACGGCTAGGGTACGGGGAGGTTATGGCTTAGCCGTAGTGTATTCCACGGTGCAGCCATGTGTAAGCCGTAGCAGAAAATGGGTTCCATGAGCTCTCTGGAAAGCTCGCCGTAGGAAGACCTACGGCTAGGGTACGGGCTGGGTACGGCTTAGCCGTAGTGAAATCCACGGTGTAGCCGTAGATGAGCCGTAGTACAAAATCGCGTTTTGATGCTCTCTGGACTTTGAGCCATAGATGCTTACGGCTTAGCCATAGCTTCACCGTAAGCTTCAGAAACCCGAATACAGTTCTGTAGCTCAATTTTGATTTCAATCAATACAGAACCTATACTGGGAGGGGGTTTTATGGCTTACTAGTAGCATCCAATCAAGGTGTTCTGTACTCCCACAACCTCCATTCCCATCTTTATCATTCTAACTACATTCACATCAATTAAAACAATGAAAGGAAAGGAAATGGATGAAAATTTGGGAAATGCAAGTAGATATCCATACTTAATCATGCATGCAACACATATAACTTAATACTTGCCTTTTCCAACAGTACTAACCCTCTCAGACCCCTTATCTAGTTGGGTGCTCAGGGAAAGTCTCTGGATGAAATGGGTTCTCTTATATTGCTGTAGCTTGGACAGAAAGTGTAAAGAAAAGGGAGATCCAGGAAGAAGGAGGTTGTAGGAGGCCACTCTCTATGCATGCACACTCCCGGGCACTTCGATTGCAAGAAGAAGAGGAGGAGAAACCCAGCAGAAAGGAAGGCTCCAACAGTTACACGAGAGAAGGAGGAGAAGGTACGTTGAGTTTTTCTTTTTAAACATAACTTTCCTTGAAATTACAGGCAAGTCTATCCTTTTTTCTAGGAATTCCAGTTTAAGTCAAATGCACCTCAATTGAGCCAAGATAAGTTCGGATAAAGTCGGACCCAACAGGAAAGATGATCCACGTGTAAAGTTACACTTAAGGGAAAGGATGGGGTGTCCAAGAGGTGCGAGGACAAATTACGAAAAGGCCCTTAACTACTGAAGTGGGGCCGAACTCTGCCCAACTCCCTATTTGAGGCCCAGCCCCGCTAACTATTGAATTGAATTAGCCTTAATCGAGTTCAATTACTATAGAATGATCTGAATTAACGTAAATCAAGATTAGTGGGATTCAGGACCTTACATATACCTAAAGTCAATTACTCATCCAATCATATACACATGACGACAAAATACTTAAAAACATACAAAATCCAAATAACATGTCCATCCAATCATAGGCTCAAACAATATGATAAAGATGGCATGTTTAACCATAAGTTCAAGCATGTCCAAACTTAACAACCCAATAAGAAAACTCATTGATGCTCTTTGTAGGACAACTAATAAACCACTCATCTACACCCCGAGGTACTGATGAGGTTCCTTCCAGGGGCTTTTCGATTGTTAAACTAGTATTGGGTTCGGTATCTGTAACACCAAGGGTAGTACTGTTAACACGATGGTTAAACAAATATAAAGATATATAAGACCATCATGATGTATCAATTGAATTAGAAAATATATTGATTAAAAAAAAAGCAAAATCGTCAGCTAGGCATATTGTGCATGAAATAAGCATGATTAACGAATCATGAACAGAGAGTATCATAACACACTAGTTGGCATCTACGCGGCTATATTCTCTCTAAGGAGAGTGTATAACATACAAAAGGGAATATTGCTAGGG
The DNA here is from genome assembly GCA_037013555.1 of Sextonia rubra. Taxonomy (NCBI): domain Eukaryota; kingdom Viridiplantae; phylum Streptophyta; class Magnoliopsida; order Laurales; family Lauraceae; genus Sextonia; species Sextonia rubra. The sequence goes on from JASUAD010000001.1 coordinate 78,350,536, forward strand.
GAGTAGTCTAGCTTCCCAAGGTGTGCCGACTGACTCCTACATAAACTATTGTAGCGGTGACATAAGGGATACCCAAATTAGTCCCGTCAAACTTAATGAGGGTACAAGCTAAGTGGTGCCGACTCAGCATATCAAGACCGTCCCGAATTCATATCGTACAAACTAATCATCAATCATAACAATTGTCTCATATTCATATATAGTCATTAATACTTTTCATTGATCATAGCGATCATCTCATATTCGTACATAATCTTTCATACAGAAAAGGGGATGTCGGTCTTGAGATCACATTCAGTTATAAAAAGACCGAAATTGAACAACTAACTCATAATCAGACAATGCATACTTAAATGAGCTAATAGAGCTCGAACCCTCTCAATCTTAACTACATCTATTTTGGTTTACAGGCACACACTCAATAAAAGCTTTGGTTCTAATTTTGCCTTAAGGTTCACGAGGAAAAATGGGTACATGATTGATTATGTTGAGGGTAAAGTTACTTAACAATATGAATGCATATATATTTGGCAATTACTAAGGATAATTACTAGCTATGCTAGATAATCCGTGTTTCCAAGGTCATTCAATACGATGTATTCATAAAACTTCTAGTATTGTTGTGTTACCAAAAATCTTGGTGTTACATTGTGTATGCAAAAGACACCTCATCTTATGCCAACACCCATGACGTAACATCGGAAAACCATCCAGAAAATCGAGGGGAATGAGTGATAGCTCTTCACATTTCCTCCTTATTATTTGATCACCATTGAGCTAATTTAATTGGAGTAAAGGTGCCATATTTAAAGCCCTACAAAGTCTTGGAAATCCCTAATGTCCTAAGTTTACATTATTCTTATGGCTTAGCCTAGTGGCATGGGTTTCCTCTTCTTTTCACACACATTTATAGCTTAGCCATATATTGGCCAACGACTTAGCCGTATGAAACCTATGGCTAGGCTATAACTTGGCTACGGCTTAGCCGTAACACAACCCACGACTTAGCTGTCACAACCCGAGCCCAGGAGATCGGGGGTTAGCAAAAATCTAACCAGCGACATACGTACTTTCGTGCATATGCACTTAGACCCAGTCTAGATGCACATGCAGAAGGGAAATCACACATGCAAACATGCACGCGGAAGCTGTAGGTATCAAACCGTAACACTAAAATACAGGAAAACCAAATGAATGATATACATAAAGGTCGGAATATACAAGCTGAATCAAATCACAAATATATAGAACAGGAATAAAACCAATGACATGGAATGAAGACAATATGTATGTATGATTCTGTTGCACTCCGATGGAGTGGTTACACACTCTGCGAACCTGAAGGGATAGCTGAAGTTTCCCTTGCAATCTGAATGACCGATGACGACTCGGTCAAGGGGTCTAAGCCTGCAACAGCAAGGATAACTTGTGAATACAAAGATTCAGCAAAGTATAAGCAATAACAAGTTAACACATGTAGTATCTAATAGAATAAATGACAGTAGGTAAATCATAGCATTTCAATGTCATATTCTAGGTAGTCGTGCATTCGAATTAAAACATGTTCTCAGGATCAAAGTGTATATAATATGTACAGACTAAGTGGCTACTACATATGCCATATGCTCTAAAAAAGGGATCTTATATCCGTGTTGAGAACACCATGGGCTAAATGGGTCTTGGTTTCCTGGGGTCTGAAATCCCCAAGACATGAGCACACTGCAGTGGCGACATATAACTACGCCAGAATCAACCTCGTCGGGTATCCTGAGGCTGAGGCTTAGTAGTGCCGGACCATATAGAGTCAAACAAACATAAGAACATGCATAACTTATCACAACGTGCATATCATACCGTGTATATCATAACGTGTGCCTATCATAATGTGTATATCATATCAGAACGTGACGTGCATGTCTTGTCAAGCATAGAGCAAACAAATCAAGAGGTCATACGAGTTAAACTAATCATACAAAGCGAATAGAACAACTAATCAAACTGACCAAATCAAACGATACAATGGATGCCAACTGAGTATACAGAAACAAGCAAGATAACAAAAAGATAAAGGCATCTCAACTCTCATGAATCAAACGGGTAGTATGGAACATGCAATACCGTTGTTCCACCCGGGATTAACCATGGACAGAGCCAGGAAATATCCAATCGTTGCCCCAGCGCAGAACGCGTATAAGAGGGCAAACACCTAAGCCAAGATGCAATGCAATTCAGATTATTTTGCGAGAATCACGATCTTTTATTAGCCAATCATATTCTATTTATCTAGTGTTTTTAACCGTGCATGCTGATGTAGTTTTAAGTTATCCGATGCACCGTTGTCTAGTATTGCATTGTATCTAGAATGTGCACCAAAGTCCCTTAAACCAACACCCATGGAGAGGTGCTAAACAACTGGATAACGTACATGAACGAATCACAGCCCTTGAGATCATTCATGTCATTCGTACATTCCATTGGGCAAGTTCAGGTTATCTACATTCTAGCATGAAGGACATATCAAGTCTCTTCCTAAATCCTATCCTTTTTATTTGTTTCTCAGGGGTGGTATGGCTTAGCCGTAGGTGAACATACGGCTTAGCCATAGGCATCTTATGGCTTAGCCGTAATATGCACTGCTGCTCAGCCGTGGTTCCCTTTACTGTTCATTTGCATTTACAGTTCAACCATATTTTATTCTACGGCTTAGCCGTGTTCTGTTCTACGGCTTAGCCGTAGTACATTTGATGGCTTAGACATGGCTGGGCCGTAGAAGGTTTGCAAAAATGCTAACTCCCAGTTAATCCAGAAAATTCCACCCTGTACTGATCTACGGTTGGGTTGCGGCTGAGCTACAGCTTAGCCGGACCTAACCGTCGAAGAAAACTGAGTTATACAGGTTTCTGGACTCTGAGCCGTAATACAGTTACGGCTTAGCCATAGACTGCACATGGTCATTTTCTATACTTGTTCTAGAGACAATTGAATTTGTACAAAAATGACAAGATCACATGAAACAGATGGAGACTAACATAAGATGGGCTGTAACTTCATTCACATACAAGATTATATGAATTAATCACAATCAAACATCTACCTACATGGTTTATACAAATCATGCTTATACTTGCCTCAAATGAGTTCTAACACGCTTTTTGTTGTCCTTGGGCTCAATTCAAACTTCTTGACAATGATCTAACACCCATGCATGCAAAAGAAGAAGAAGAGAAAGGCGTGAGTGCATGTAACAGTCAATAACATGAAGAAGAAAGAGGAGAAGAAGAGATTCATGAAGCCAAAGCTCACCTTCAACTACACACAGTTGATGAATCAAGCGTAGACATGCACAAATTCTCCTTTCCTGGCTTGATCGACAAGAAGAAACAAGAAACAAGAGGAGAAGCAAAAGAGAAACCCACGTGAGGAACTGATGAGGGGGAGAGTCGGTGCTTGATTTATAAGATAAGGATTAAGACAAATTGCAGGAAAGTCCAGGCATTAAGGCAAATTATAGTTCAAGTCATTTACGGGTCCCACAGAAGCAACCGACATATTTATCAAACGATGTAGTTACAAGAATTAACGGGCATAACAAAAGACACATGTTGACGCCAAAATGATGCATAAATGACAACATCTTACAAAATCTAACATTACGAAAAAAGGGCTTATGTCTACCTAACCCAGGTCAAACTCAACCCAACTACCTAATCATAACCCGAAACAAAGCAAAAACAAAGGCAAAACACAATTAGCAACCAATTCGACATTAATTAGTCACTAAACTGGATTAAGTTGGGTCGGAGTGTTACATTAGCCAAGGGTTAGTCATATAAGAAAACTAGTTTGGGTATTCTTAGGAAAGCTAGCCGTAAAATGGCTTACGGCTTGGTCACAGGGTGGTTTTGGCTTAGCCGTAGTTCATTTTATGGCTTAGCTGTGAGTTAGCTATGGTTCAAATGTAGAATTTAGCTCTTTAGATTCTGAGCCATAAAACACTTACGGCTTAGCCATGAGCTTCACTGTAAGCTTTAGAATTTCTAAAAGCTATTCCTGAAACTTGAGTTCAGTACAAAACTCTATAAATTTGGTTTCAATGAGCTTTCTTTTGCTCCAAATTATCACAATAGGTCTTGCAATGCCCACATATCATTAATATTACATATCATACTCATATTTACTTAATCCAACACATATATACTTGATCAAGGGCGAAAAAGCTGTAAATTTGCATTTAGAGTGATCACTTCAAGAATCAACAAATTAGGCATGTATGTAGTAATATATAATCTTACAGTTACCTTGTATCAGTGCATGACCTAAAACTAGCATCTCCTTTGGTTTGATGATGGAGAAAGCCTCAATAGAAGGAATTCCTATTACATGCAAAAACATGCAGTGAGTGAATCTAGTATAAAATGCACGCATGTTGCTCATTTGAGTCTCCTTAACTCTTCTGAACTCAAACAAAAGGAATGAGAGCTGTCTCTTACCTTAAAGAGCTGTAGATTATGAGAAAAATGATATATTTGTGAGTTCCTAGAAGAAGATGCACAAGAGAATGTAGAAGGAGGAGAATGGAAGCTAGTAGGAGCACATGCAAGGCTCCAAGATCTTGTTTCCAGCTCCAAGTTGAAGAGGATAGGAGAGAAGAGTGATATAAGATGAGGCTCTAGAAAAGAAGAGGAAGGTGCAAGAAGAGATTGGGCAGTTAGCCCATCTTAGGTCAATTTGCTGGGATTTGTATACAAGTCCATTTGTTTTTGAAAAATTTCAGTTTGAGTCAAATCATATTCAATTGGGCCAAAATGGTTCCGAATCATGCTGAGCCAAATATGAAAGATAATTCACAAGATGAAGGACACATGATATAACGAATGTAGTGTCAAAATGATGCAAACCATGTGACTCTAAATTACAAAAAGGTTCTAACTACCTTAGTAATGTTTGAACCCAACCTAACTACCTATTCATGACCCAAGCCCATGGGAATTAAGTTAAATTAACCTAAGCGAATATTAATTAGCACAAAACAAGATTAATTATCATTGATTGCGCTAAAAAACGTGATGTGAAATGTAATAGATTTGAGTCCAAGATTTACACACTTCAAGTGTTAAGAAGAATGAGAAATAATTACAGTTCATCATTATTTTCCTTTTTGTTTACATGGGTTCAATTGCTTTGACCGTGGAGATACAGGTTGTTTACAAGTTTTGAAACATTTATAACACCTCCCTCTAGTCTCAGATGCGATCCAAATCTAGAATTTAGAAGACAGTGCATGAAAATATGACAAAAATGCAATAAAAAGGGAAACTGGGAAGAGTGATCGTGAGCCGTGGTTACTGGCAGACAATGGCCAAAATAGCCATTGTTTGCTTTTTTTTTAATTCTATTTTGCTTCTGTGACGCTTACAAGGTGTTAGAATTTGTTTTCTCTGATCTTTGGAGTATTGAATGACCACCAAAAGTGCTTGATTTGGCCGTGGAATCAACTTAAACCTTTGATAATCATCACCTTTTGGTTGCGGACTGTTTTGCACAAATCCAAAAAGGGCGCTTAAACAAGCAAACATGGAGCCGAAGTTGTATTATTCTAAACCTATAATTTTCAAAGAATAGAATGAAGCATAAACAGGCTTGTTCACAACTTCTTGGATGGCCCAAAACCCTTCCCTGGTGAGAATCTCAAAAGGAAGAAGATGTCATCCAAGTGCCCCTTGCTTATGTCTTTGTTAAATGAGGTACATGCTTATTCCTCTTCTTTGAATTATTTCTCACCTTAAATTAGTGAGAATGAGAAGAAGAAGTAAGCTTGAAGTGCTTGAAGTACATTGGAATCCTTGCTAAATGCTTAGAACTAAGCCTAAACTTGCTTTGATTGCTTTGAACCTTACTTGAACTAGTCTTTTCATACTATCTGTGTATTGTCCCCCTCCCAAGAGTTCAAATATCTCTTGAATAGACTTCAGAGGTTGTTTTTGGGAGTTATAGGGAGTTGAAGGTTAAAAGGAAGTGGAGGCAACCATCGAAAACCACAGGAATTGCACCACAGGTGTCAGTGACCGCAGCTGTGGTCACTCTAGGTCCTATTTTGGACTTTTGCATATATGACCCGTATTCACCTGCTTGGGGCCCAAACGATGTCCGATCTTCACAAAACTTGGACAGATGCTTTTTTATATTATTTTGAGCAAGTCATAGGAATTTCAACTTGTTTTGACTTTCTGAAGTTGGTCAACTCTCCTGTTGACTTTTCATGAAAATGAGGCCTTATTTCAACTGTTTGAGGCCCAATGACGTCGGTTTGGTTTGAAACTTAGAGGGACTAATGTCAAAGGTATCTTGGAGTGTCCATACAAATCTCATGTAGTTTAGATTTGTGGAAGTAGGATTTTGAGCAGTGACCTACTTGTTGCATGTTCTACATCACTATTCACCTTACATTGTAAGTAGTTAGCTTGTTTTCTATCCGAACGATGTTCAATCGACTTGAAACTTTGGGAAATTCATTTTGAACACATTTTGAATCTCTATTCCAAATTTCATCAGCTTTGGCTCCTTGGAAGTAGTATTTTGGCTAGTACCTTCATGGCTCGGGGGGACTAGCTTCTAAGCTGACATGCAGTGGAAGTATGATCAAATGAAGTCTTCTTGACTTGAAATTTTGTAAAATCTCCTTTGACCATGATTAAAGCTTTGTGTTTAAATTTCATCAATTTTGGAAGTAAGGAACTAGGACTTTGGTCAGTGACCCTATGGCTTGAGGGTCACTAAAAGAGCAACAGCTAGATCTCACCAAGTCTTAGAGGGGGGGGGGGGTGAATAGGACTATTAAAAATTTCTTTCCAGAAAAGAGGTTTTATGAGAGTGAAATAATTAAAATTAAGAGTCCACAAGCAAGATCAAGAGAGATGCTCAAAGTTGTGTGTGTTAACAGTGTATAGAATTGCTATTCGAATAAGGAAGAAATAGCTTATAGAAATGATCAACACAAGTAACAAGGATATAAGGCATGCATCACATACAACAAGCAATCAACACAGTAATTTATAGTGGTACGGTCCTAGACCTACATCCACTCTCAAGAGGAATTTCTCTTGGTTCCACTAATTATGAGGTACTTACATAACATACACCTCTTGCAACAATTTTTGATTCGGTGGTTTGTCTTCCACCAAATGGGTTTTTTGATCAGGTGGTTGATCCTTGATCTAGACCACCAACTACAACAATTTTTGATGTGGTGGTTTGTCTTCCACCAAATACAGCAAAGAAAATTGAAATATGAAAGAACACCTAAACAAGGAATTGCATACCTTAGTTTTGAGTGGTGCTTTTGATGCTTGAGAGATTACCTCCAAGCTTTGACCTCTTGTTCTTGCTCCTTGGTGATGAAGATCTTTAGATGAGTGCTCAGCCAAAGGAAGAGGTTTTAAGAGGGTTTGGAAGGCCAAGATATTCTCTCAGATTTAATGAAGCCTTTCCTGAATGACCAACTACTCTTCTTGGAACAATAATGGCACTTTAAGAGTTGAAGAGTAGGTGGTTGTGGGAGCTTTTAGTATGATATTACTGGTGGTGCAAAGGCTCAGTTATGTTGGGATTTTTCTCAGTTCAAAGTCTGTGGATGGAGGAAAGGAGAGGTCCTTTTTAAATACAGATAAGCTCCACCAGTTAGATTTACAGTTGAGAACAAAATGGTCTACGGCTTAGTCGTATGCTCTGACAACATCCAACGGCTAGTTTGACCAGATTCAACGTTATTCTTTCTTACTGTTAAGCTTACGGCTTAGCCGTAAATACTTATACGGCTTAGCCGTGAGTACCTTTTGGCACAGCCGAGGGTCAGCCGAAAGCTGAAATCTCCCAAAACTGCTCTCTGGAAAGTGGCCCGTAAACCTTACGGCTTAGCCGTGAATCATACTATGGCTTAGTCGTGAAGGCCTTATGGCTTAGCCGTAAGATCAACCGTAGGCATTATATGGCCAAGAGCATTCTCTGAACAGTGGCCCGTGGATTTTACGGTTTAGCCGTGAATCGTACTACGGCTTAGCCATATCCCTTTTTCGATGCAGCCGTAGGCTTAGCCGTAGAACAAATGTCTCAAAATATTCTCTCTGGAGAGTGAGCCGTAGGTTCTATGGCTTAGCCGTGGTCCAAGCCGTAGTACACAGATAGGGTGTTTAGAAACCCTTTTTCCTATTCTAATTCTACTTGCACTAAAGGGTCACTGTTACCTTATCCCTTGGCACTCACAGAGGATCTTCTTGAGTGATCTTGAACTTCCTTGAACTTGCTTGATCTTCATTGAGGTCTTTCTTGAATGATCTTGAACTTGCTTGAACTTATTTGAACTTCCTTGAACTTGCTTGATCTTCATTGATAAACCTTGAGCTCCCTTGATCTAACTTGATCTTCCTTAGAGCAAGACTAGACTTGGGTCACGTAATTGACAACACATTCTAATAATGACACTAACAATCTCCCCCTTTGTCAATTTCGTGACAAAATTACACATAATGTAGAAGATACAATATTTTAGCTCAACAAACACGATACAACAAGTATTACAATACGGAATACACTTTAACCAAACATATCTACATAAGTCTGAAAGTTCAACACATTGATGCTCCCCCTTTGAAGATGCTTAACTTGCAAAAGTCTGTAAACACAGTCTACTAGAAAGGTGGGAGGTTAGAAAGCTCCCCCTGAAGGAATGCATATAATTAAGTCTCCCCCTTTTTGGCACAACATTAACAAAGAGATAAACAACAAGCACCACAAAAGCCAGAAAGCATAAACAAGTGCACACAAAGATAAGCAACTGCGAAGTAAAGGCCATATGATATGAGAAAATAAGGGCAATACAAGGCATAAACATTTCAAAAGAGTGCATCACCCATAATGACAAAAGATGTAACTACAAACATAACCAGTAGGAGAAGCACAGTCAATGTCCAAAAGACAGAAAGAATGCAGTGCCAACAAAACATGACAGGACATCAATCAGAAGGAGGAGAGGGGGAAGGAATCGCCACATCGTCTCTCCGGCAGCTTTTGGAGATCTTGGAAAAGTATTGAAAGGATTTCTTCAAAAGCTTCTCCATCTTGGTTTGCCGTTGGTCGAGCGCTGCTAGTCGAGCTTCAAAAGAGGCAGAGGAAGAAGCTGGAGGAAGAACAGGAACAGGGGAAGCAGTAGAGGGTTCTGCAGGAGGAGACCCATCCAGTGAGTCTTCTTCATCCCCAGAGTCATGATAGCGGGGACCAGCCGCTTGTTGCTTGGAGAAGCGCATGTTCTGAATATTGACTGTGCCAAAGGTGGGGTGGGACTCAGGAACTTCATCAGATGGTAAATGGACCCCACACTGAGAGGCAAGGTGAGTCAAGAGATATCCAAATATGCAAGCATTGGTGCCTCTACCCAGACAAAGCCAAAAACAAATGATGGAAGCACAGATCAGAGAGGGAAGGCACACTTTGACCTCCATATGGACAGAGTAGAGGACATTAACCATGAACGGGGTCAGATCAGAGAAATTGCCCCTCGGATAGATATTACACGTGAAGATAGCATGCAGGATCCGAAAATGAGGAAGCAAGGAAGCAGCAGGGAGGAAACCTTTGTCCTTCCAAAGGATGGTCTCTCCACATAAAGTGACGGTAGCAGTTTGTTTTTCTTCTTCGGAGAGAGAATCCTTGATGACCGAGGGGGGTATATCGGAGAGAGGGACACACATAAGGGCAGAAACGATGGCAGGGGTGATGGTATTGGTGCCATCAGTAAAATCAAGTTCAAAAGACAGAGAGTCTAACGAGGCCTCCTTGACGGATGCATACATGGTTCGCACAGTAAAGGGGAAGCCAAGACCACCCCATTTTAGAATGTTTTCCCACCCAACCGTTTTGAGGAGGGTATGAACTCCATAGGCTTCAACAGCAAGGATATTGACATTGCGTTCCACATTAATCGGATGGGAGAAAAAGGACCTATCTCGAGTGGGTTCCTGTAGAACCAAAACTCGGGGAGAGGGGGGAGAATGCTGTCGAGGCCGGGAGGAGCTGCTCGAGGCTCGAGGCCTTTTACCGGTGGGGTAAGAGTTTTTGGTTCGTGGAGGCATAGTGACAGATGAAGTTGGACAAAGAAAGTAAAGCCAATCCACTGTTGACCTATAAAAATTACAAATACTGCAGCGAAGACACCTCATCTCAGCTTAATTTAGGCTACAGAGGTTATTTGCAGATCCTGGGGAATCACTGTGAGAACCGGCATTCCATGAAGATCAAGGTAGCTAGAACTCTCAGAGGAAGTTTAAATTTCGGGTTAAACAGACATCATCGAACTCAAAAGCCACAAGCATGTCAGCCTGAGGTCAGTTTTTCCCAAGCCAGGGGGTCACTGACCAAAGTCCTGCTTCTTGATGTCCAAAATTGATGAAATTTGGGCACGAAACTTAAGTCATGCTCAGAAGATACTTTGCAAATTTTCAAGTCGAAAAGACTCCGTTTGGTCTAAATTTCATTACATGTCAGCTTAGAGGACAGTAATCCCGAATTTAGGGGTCACCAGCTAAGATCTTGCTTTCATAAAGCCAAAGCAGATCAAGTCTTGATGGATTCCTCCTTCTTCATCTACGATCTCTGTGATCTTTTGCAAGTCCTATGAGGGGTCCACTTGGGGTAATTTACAAATGAAATAATCCTATTTTAGAGTATTTTGAGGGAAATCATACAAAAAAAAAGAGATGCGGAGCCTCTTTCCAAATCAACTTTGGGTCAAAATTTGATTTCAAACCAATGTCTCAAATTGTTTTTCATCAAAACCCATAAAAGCCAATCTCTTTCAAAATTACATCCCATTTTGTCAAAATTGCATCTCATTTTAAATCATGTCAAACCAAGTCAAAACCCAAACTTTGATCTTTGAAAATGAACCAAAAATCCATGAAGATCCAAACCCAAATCCATTTTACTAAAACTTTTGATTTTCTTAAAACCTTAGGGATTCTTTTTATGGGTGTTCCCCACGTCCCCACAGAGATGCCACTCTGGATATCTGTGAAAAATAGGTCAAAAGAAAATCAAATTCATTTCCAAAATCCTAACAAAATTTATAAACTTCTGAATTTTCTAAATACCTAAGGGATTCCTTTGTGGGTGTTCCCCACAGTTCCCACGGAGATGCTACTTTTGATATCCGTGAAAATAGGGCAAAGAAATTCAGATTTCTTATGTCTTTTCAAAATTCCGTCATAAAACCCTTCATGGTTTTTATCAAAATTTTCAAATCCCAAGTTTAGGCCTACAACCTACCTTGACAAACTGTCTTTTCATCAAGCCATCCATCATTCCCACAGATTGGCTATTTCGAGGCACAATGATTATTATACTATAATCATTGCACCTCGAGGGGGCACTTGTTAACCTATAAAAATTACAAATATTGCAGCGAAGACACCTCATCTCAGCTTAATTTAGGCTACAGAGGTTATTTGCAGATCCTGGGGAATCAATGTGAGAACCGGCAGTCCATGAAGATCAAGGTAGCTGGAACTCTCAGAGGAAGTTCAAATTTCGGGTTGAACAGACATCATCAAACTCAAAAGCCACAAGCATGTCAGCCTGAGGTCAGTTTCCCCCAAGCCAGGGGGTCACTGACCAAAGTCCTGCTTCCCGATGTCCAAAATTGATGAAATTTGGGCACGAAACTTCAGTCATGCTCAGAAGATACTTTACAAATTTTCAAGTCGAAAAGACTCCGTTTGGTCTAAATTTCATTACATGTCAGCTTAGAGGATAGTAATCCCGAATTTGGGGGTCACCAGCTAAGATCTTGTTTCTAGAAAGTCAAAGTAGATAAAACTTGGAACAAATGCTCAAAGAATGCCCCAAGTTATTCTCCCAAAGTTTCGAGTCAAGTAGAGGCTGTTCGGATAGAAAACAGGCTAACTATCTCAATGTGGAGTGAATAGTGACCCAACGCATGCAATGAATAGGCCACTGTTCCTACTTCTTCAAATCCAAACTGTATGAAATTTGGATGAATACTCCAAGATGTTCTTGACGTCAGTCCCTCCAAGTTTCAAATCAAACCGGGGTCATTTGGGCTTCAAACAGTTGAAACAAGGGCCCACTGTCATAAAAAAGTCAAGTAGAGAGTTGACCAAGTTCAGGTGGTCAAACAGAGTTGAAACTTCTGTGACACACTCAAAATAGTGTCAAGAAGTGTTCCTCCAAGTTTCGTGGCGATTGGATGTCATTTGGACCCTAAACAGGCAGAAACAAGCCACATATGCAAAAGTTTAAAAATGGGCCTTGGGAGTGACCGGGGCCACAAACAAAAGGAGTTGACCAAGTTCATGTGGTCAAACAGAGCTGAAACTTCTGTGACACACTCAAAATAGTGTCAAGAAGTGTTCCTCCAAGTTTCGTGGCGATTGGACGTCGTTTGGACCCCGAACAGGTGGAAACAAGCCACATATGCAAAAGTTCAAGAATGGGCCTTGGGAGTGACCGGGGCCCACAAACAAAAGGAGTTGACCAAGTTCAGGTGGTCAAACAGAGCTAAAACTTCTGTTACACACTCAAAATAGTGTCAAGAATTCCTCCAAGTTTCGTGGCGATTGGACGTCGTTTGGACCCCAAACAGGCGGAAACAAGCCACATATGCAAAAGTTCAAGAATGGGCCTTGAGAGTGACTGGGGCCCACAAACAAAAGGAGTTGACCAAGTTCAAGTGGTCAAACAGAGCTGAAACTTCTGTGACACACTCAAAATAGTGTCAAGAAGTGTTCCTCCAAGTTTCGTGGCGATTGGACGTCGTTTGGACCCCGAACAGGAGGAAACAAGCCATATATGCAAAAGTTCAAGAATGGGCCTTGGGAGTGACCGGGGCCCACAAACAAAGGAGTTGACCATTTTTAGGTGGTCAAACAGAGCTGAAACTTCTATGAAGCACTTAAAATGGTGTCAAGCAACATCTTTTCAAGTTTCGTGATGATTGGACATCATTCGGGCCTCAAATAATGGAAAATAGACCGCATATGCAATGTTCCAAAAGTGGGCTTTGTCCGTGACCGGGGCCCAATTAATGAAAAAGTTGACCAACTTCCTGAAGTCAAAACGGGCTGAAATTTTTATGACATGTAGAAAATAGTGTTAAGAAGTATCCCTCCAAGTTTCATGGCAATCGGACTTCGTTTGAGCCCAAAACAGATGAAAATGGCCGACATACACGAAAACCCAAAATTGGGCCTCGTCTGTGACCCAGCCTGCGGTCACGGACCTTCAAAAGATGTTTCCCACGATTTTGGGCAGTTTCCCTCCACTCCTCTTCGAAATCCAACTCCCCAAAACTACTATTAACTCCCCAAAACTGCACAAAACTGATTGGGAGTCTATAAAAGCTTCAAATTTTGAAGAAAAAAAGAGAGGAACACATACACAAAGAAGAAAAGAGAAGAAATCGAAGAAAGAAGCACTTAAAGCAACAAAGAAGCAAACTCCAGCAGCACTTCCACGACCATTCCCACCTTCTTTTCTCAATTTTGAAGGTGAGGACGAAAATTCAGAAGAAAAGAAGGAAGTGGAATGGCCAAAGTTCATGCTATGTTCATACGATGCCAATTTCTGAGAGGATGACATTGTCACCTCTGTTTCTCTTGTTCGTAGGGCTTCTTAGCCATTGCAAGAGTTGTGAAAGAAGTCTCTCTAGGCCTCATTTTGTTCCTTGAAAATGATAGGTCCAAAATGACACAACTCCGGCTTCAAATTTGCCCATTTCGGACTTGAAACAAAAACGCAGTCCGTAAACATGAATGATGAGTTATAGCGGTTTCAATTGATTCCATGGTTAAATGTGATCTTCTTGATGGTTGTCCACTGCTCCAAAGTCATGAAAATGGAGTTCCAACACTTGAAAGAAGTTCCAAGAAAGAACCAGCACGAACAGCACAAAAAACGGAGGCAAACAGTGGCTTCACGGCCATTGTCTGTCAGTGACCGTGACCCACGGTCACTGGCAGGTTCTAGTGACCGTGGGTGAGTCACGATCATTGAAAGGCCCCAGTGACCGTGAGTGAGTCACGGTCACTGGAAGGCCCTAGTGATCGTGGGTGAGTCACGGTCACTAGAATGGGGCAGTGACCGCGGGTCACGGTCACCCCCCATTTTTTCCTCTTTTTCACATTTTCTTCCACCTTATGTACATTTTCTTGTATTTTCCAAACTGAGATCACATCTAAGACTTGAGGGAGGGGTTGTAAACTTTCAAAATGTGTGTAAACAACCTGCATCCCCACGGTCAGGGCACTTGAACCCATATAAACAAAAAGAAAATTAATGATGAACTGTAATTAATTCCCATTCTTCTTAATGCTTGAAGTGCGTGAATGTCGGACCTTGATTCCATAATTCATTTCCACGCTTACTTTTTAAGCGTGATCATCCACAAAACAGAGGGAAAGCCAAACACCCAAAACAGGAAGAAGCACACAGAAGAATTGAGCACAGCAAAAATAGAAATACAGGAACAGAAGTAAACAAGAAATGAGGGAGAAGAGAACAAGACAGAGGATGGAGAGGATACCTTGAAGAAGAGGGCCGGCAGTGGGAGAACAAAGAAAGAAGGAGAGAACAGAGACTTAGGGCAGACGACTGGAGCAGGCACAGAATGGGAAATAAATGCAGGGACGGAGTTAAGCACACATCGAAGCGCAGAACGAGGATGAAAATAACACTGTATGGCTTAGCCGTAGAGTATTTTACGGCTGAGCCATAAACCCTGACGGTTGAGCCGTAGGGTAAAAGTTTGCGCAAATACGGGTTTACCGTAGAGACTTTTACGGCGTAGCCGTGAAATGACTTACGGCGTAACCGTAGGTCCTGGGCAAGAACAATTTAATCCAAACAACAAACACTAATAAATTTCCTCAAATTTTCAAATTTTAACACATCAAGAGGTTTGGTTAATATGTATGCAAGTTGATAGTCAGTCTGAATATATTCAAGCTCAACGATTCCTTCTTCGACCAATTCTCGAATAAAATGATGTCGGATATCAATGTGTTTTGTGCGAGAGTGCTGGACCGGATTTTTAGAAATATGTATGGCACTAGTGTTATCACAATACAAGCTCATGATCCCTTGCTTAATGCCATAGTCCATAAGCATCTGCTTCATCCACAAGAGTTGAGAACAGCAGCTTCCGGCGGCTATATATTCAGCCTCTGCAGTGGAAAAAGATATAGAATTTTGCTTTTTACTATGCTAAGCTACTAGACAATTTCGAACATAAAAACAACTGCCACTTGTGGATTTTCTATCATCTAAGTTTCCTGCCCAATCAGCATCTGAGTATCCAGCAATGGAAGATGATGAGTCATGAGGATACCACAGACCATATTCAGTTGTAACTATAATGTACCTAATGATTCTTTTTACAGTGGTCAGATGGGATTCTTTCGGATCTGATTGATATTGGGCACATGCTCCCACACTAAATGCTATGTCTGGTCTACTTGCAGTCTGGTATAATAGGCTTCCAATCATACTCCTATAGAGGCTAGAGTCAACCCCTTTACCATTAGCATCTTTAGTAAGTTTGATGGTTGTACTCATGGGGGTTTTGACATGTTTCCCAGCCACTAGACCAAATCATTTTACCACTTCTTTTACGTACTTGGACTGGGAAATGAAGATACTATCACGTAATTATTTGACCTGCAAACCTAAGAAGAAATTCAGTTCGCCAACCATACTCATTTCGAATTCAGATTGCATTAGATGAGCAAACTGAGCAATCAATTCATTACATGTGGAGCCAAAGATGATATCATCTACATATATTTGCGCTATTAAAACTGACTCTCTTGTTTTTTTGGATGAAAAGAGTTTTATCAACACTACCTCTTTGAAAATCATTATCTAATAAGAATTTTGTCAATCTTTCATACCAAGCACGTGGATCTTGCTTAAGACCATACAGAGCTTTCTTTAATCTAAATACATGATTTGGGAATTTTGTGTCTATAAAACCTTTAGGTTGTTCAACATACACTTCCTCATTCAAAATTCCCTTTAGGAAGGCACTTTTAACATCCATTTGATATAATTTGAACTGCAAAAAACACGCTATAGATAACAAAATCCTAATTGATTCTAAACGAGCAACTGGAGCGAAGGTCTCATCAAAGTCAATACCTTCAATTTGAGAGTAACCCTGTGCTACCAACCTAGCTTTGTTCCTAACAATAACACCATTTTCATCAAGTTTATTTTTGAAAATCCATTTAGTGCCTATTACATTTTTATCCTTTGGTTTTGGAACTAGGTATCAAACATCACTTCTTGTAAATTGGTTCAATTCTTCTTGTATTGCTTTTATCCAATCATTGTCTGAGAAGGCTTCATCAACGCATGTGAGTTCTAAAACAGAAGTAAAGCACAGGTGACTCATAATGTTCTCCAATTGTTTCCTAGTTTTTACACCTGTTAGAGGGTCACCAATAATCTGATCTATGGGATGATCTTTTACATTCACCAAATTATCAGTGGAAGTAGGTACATCAGTTTTTACTATGGATCGTGTGGGTTCAGTCATTGAGGGAACTTCCACTTCATCAACATCATTAGAAATTGTGGATTCATCATCTATAATAACATTTATTGACTCTTGGATGACTCCGGTTCTCATATTTAGAACACGATAGGCTCGACTCCGTGTTGAATACCCTAAGAATATACCTTCATTACTTTTTGAGTCAAATTTACTCAGTTGTTCTCTATCCTTTAAAATGTAACATTTACTTCCAAAGGCCTTAAAATATTTCACATTTGGTTTCTTCCCATGCCACAATTCATAAGCTGTCTGATTTGTACCAGTCTTAAGATAAACTCGGTTGATGATGTAGCAGCTGGTATTAACAGCTTCGGCCCACAAGTCTCTAAGAAGATACTTACTATGAAACATGACTGTGGCCATGTCTTGAAGAACTCGATTCTTTCTTTCAGTTACCCCATTTTGTTATGGAGTTTTAGGTGCTGAATATTCATGATTAATCCCATGTTTCTCACAGAATTTGTCAAATTGATCATTTTCAAATTCTCCACCATGATCACTTCTGATTCGGGCTACTGAAGTGCCTTTTTCAATTTGAATTTGTTTTACAATCCTTTTAAACTCTCCAGAGGCTTCAGATTTTTCTCTCAAGAATGCAACCCAAGTGAATTTGGAGTAATCATCTACCATGACTAGAAAGTACCTTTTCTTACCTCGACTTTCTCTTTTAGTTGGTCTAACCAGGTCCATATGAATAAGTTCTAGAGGTCAAGAAGTTTTCATAGCATTCACCATTTTATGGGCACTTCTAATTTGTTTTTCCTGAAGGCATTCTCCACATATCATCTTTTCTTGACTACTGATTTTGGGCAGTCCTTCAACATAGTTGTTTAGATGGGATAAGTCCCTGTAGTTTACATGCCCAAGTCTTTGATGCCACAATTTAGCTTCATCAATATTAGTTAATAAGCAAGAGGCTGAGGATGAAGTATTTGATTTTCCTACCACATAACAGTTATCGGTAGTTCTAAGACCTCTCAAGATTATCTTTCCATTCCTTAAGATCTCATAACTATGACTACTAAAATTCACAGCATAGTCTTTATCACAGATTTGAGATATGCTAAGTAAATTATGTTTTAACCCATCAACGCACAGAACATTCTCAAAAGGTGGTAGGTTTGGAACATTTAAAGTTCCCTTACCAATAATTTTTGCAGTACTACCATCACCAAAAGTAACCGTGCCTCCATCGAATTCAATCATTTTAGACAAGCAAGATTTATCACCAGTCATATGTTTTGAGCATCGACTATCCACATACCATCTTGATTGATCTGCAGCTTTAAAAGCTGTGTGGACCACTAGGTTCTTGTTTTAAGGAATCCACTTGAGTGTACTAGTAGTGGGGATCCCAACTAGTTTTTGGTGTTTCACTTGAAATGTTTTATATTGGGGGGAAGGAAAGTTTGCTCCATTTTTTGCTTCATCTCTTTTATATATTTCAAATTGTTTTCTTAACTTCTGGACTTCTTTTAACAGATTATTCATCTTTTGGTTCAAAGGAAACTTGTTTATTTGGGACTTCAGCATTTTGTTTTCAAGTTCCACTTTCTTAGAGGTGTTTTTCTCATTTTTTAGACTGATGTTATGATGAATTTTTCTCAACTTGCACTCCATTTTGAAATGACCTATTTTTCCACAATAATGACAAATGACATTTGATGACACAGCATGAGTACTGGTAGACGCTCTATCCAAAATGTTTTTAACACTGGTATCTTCCTTTTCTAGAGCACCTTTGACAAAGATAGTTCCGGAACTTGGAGATTAATTAACATTTTTGTCATATCCAAGACCGGTCATATCCTTATAAGATTTCCCAAGTTTGAACAGTCTAATGTACTTCTCATCATTTTGGGTAAATCTGTACTCATACTTTTCTTTATATCGTTTCAGAACAGCCACTTCATTGTGGAGAGCATTATTTTCATCTTTTATTTTCCAAAGTGTTTTTTCATTTTCTCTTAATTTGGTTACATTTTCTTTTTCTGTTGATGACTGGGCTTTTATACTTTCAAGTTCTTTGATTAATTCCTCCTTTTCAGCATTAAAGCTATCAACCTTCTCTTTTAAATTCTTAATTTTGTTTTGTTGTTTGCTTACAGTTTCAACGAGTCTACAGGTTCCCTCATAAAGTAGTTCATAGGAATTCATGGTGTTGTCATTATCCTCATCACCTGAATTTTCATATTCACTCTCTGACTCACTTCCTGAGATTTCTTCATTTGATATTTCAGATTTAATCATTTCCTCAGAGAGATTGAATGTTGTAGTGGTAGCCATCAGAACTATATATTTGTCTGATTGTTGTGATTCATCTGAGTCAGAATCTGATTCAGATGAATCATCCCAAGTGGCTACTAGATTCTTCTTTTTGGATTTTCCTTTTAGTGGACAATCGGTGGATATGTGTCCAAATTTCTTACACCTGTAACACATGGCCTCCTTATGCTTACTTCTAAAGAGGGAACTCGACCGACCTTTGTATTTATCATTAATGTTTTCATTTTTATAATCTTTCACTCTCTTTTTCTTAAATTGTTTCAAAAATCTTTTAGCCAAAAGGGCCACATCTTCATCCTCGTCATTACTAGTTATTCCTATGTCATCTTTAGAGGAAGATGTGTTATGAGAGGTGATTAGAGCAATTGATTTCTTTTTGTCATTGTTAAATTTGAGTTCAAAAGTCTGAAGGGATCCCACTAAATCTTCAATTTTCATTTGTTCCGAATCCTTGTGCTCTTCTATAGAAATTACCTTTGGATGGAATCTTTCCGGAAGTGATCTCAAGATTTTATTACAAATTTTACCTTCCGGAAGAGTTTCCCCCAGAGCCCACATTTCATTTACAATTTTCATGAGCTTAGTATGAAAGTCAGTAAACATTTCATTTTCTTCCATGCGAATGTTTTCAAACTGACTTGTGAGCATTTGAAGTTTAGATCTTTTGACAACAGAGGTACCCTCATAAGTCACTTCAAGGATTCTCCAAGCTTGTTTTGCATTGGTGGTTGTCATGATCTTTTTAAACTCTTCTTGATTCATGGCACACACTATAGCATTGTAAGCTCTAGCATTATTTTGTCTAAGAAGTAGCTGAGCAGGAGACCATCTTGCTGGATCCAATGGTCTAGTGGTTGTGACACCATTTACAGTCACATCTTCAGTGGGTTCCGTCCAACTTTTCTCTATAGCCTCCCAAACAGCCCAGTCCATGGATTTAAAAAATGCTGTCATCCGGGCTTCCCAGAAGGCATAATTTGTTCCATCAAAGAAAGGAGGCCGCGTGATAGAGCTTCCTTTAGGATTCATGGTGATTCTAGCACAAGACGGATCTACTTCAGGTTATTACACCCTTAAGAAGTAACCCGCTATGATACCAATTGAAAGAGCAACAGCTAGATCTCACCAAGTCCTAGAGGGGGGGGGGGGGGGTGAATAGGACTATTAAAATTTTTTTTTCCAGAAAAGACGTTTTATAAGAGTGAAATAATTAAAATTAAGAGTCCACAAGCAAGATCAAGAGAGATGCTCAAAGTTGTGTGTGTTGACAGTGTATAGAATTGCTATTCGAATAAGGAAGAAATAGCTTACAGAAATGATCAACACAAGTAACAAGGATATAAGGCATGCATCACATACAACAAGCAATAAACACAGTAATTTATAGTGGTTTGGTCCTAGACCTACATCCACTCTCAAGGGGAATCTCTCTTGGTTCCACTAATTATGAGGTACTTACATAACATACACCTCTTGCAACAAATTTTGATTCGGTGGTTTGTCTTCCACCAACTGGGTTTTTTGATCAGGTGGTTGATCCTTGATCTAGACCACCAATTACAACAATTTTTGATGCGGTGGTTTGTCTTCCACCAAATACAGCAAAGAGAATTGAAATATGAAAGAACGCCTAAACAAGGAATTGTATACCTTAGTTTTGAGTGGTGCTCTTGATGCTTGAGAGTTTACCTCCAAGCTTGACCTCTTGTTCTTGCTCCTTGGTGATGAAGATCTTCAGATGAGTGCTCAGCCAAGGGAAGATGTTTTAAGAGGGTTTGGAAGGCCAAGATATTCTCTCAGATTTAATGAAGCCTTTCCTGAATGACTAACTACTCTTCTTGGAACAATAATGGCACTTTAAGAATTAAAGAGTAGGTGGTTGTGGGAGCTTTTAGTATGATATTACTGGTGGTGCAAAGGCTTAGTTATGCTGGGATTTTTCTCAGTTCAAAGTCTGTGGATGGAGGAAAGGAGAGGTCCTCTTTAAATACAGATAAGCTCCAACGGTTAGATCTACAGCTGAGAACAAAATGGTCTACGGCTTAGCCGTATGCTCTAACAACATCCAACGGCTAGTTTGACCAGAGTTAACATTATTCTTTCTTACGGTTAAGCTTACAGCTTAGTTGTAAATACTTATACGGCTTAGCCGTGAGTACCTTTCGGCTTAGCTAAGGGTCAGCCGAAAGCTGAAATCTCCCAAAACTGCTCTCTGGAAAGTGGCCCGTAAACCCTTCGGCTTAGCCGTGAATCATACTACGGCTTAGCCGTGAAGGCCTTACGGCTTGGCCGTAAGATCAACCATGGGCATTATATGGCCAAGAGCACTCTCTAGACAATGGCCTGTGGATTTTATAGTTTAGCCGTGAATCGTACTACGGCTTAGCCGTATCCCTTTTTCGGTGCAGCCGTAGAACAAATGTCTCAAAATATTCTCTCTGGAGAGTGAGCCGTAGGTTTTACGGCTTAGCCGTGGTCCAAGCCGTAGTACATAGACAGGGTGTTTAGAAACCCTTTTTCCTATTCTAATTCTATGGGCACTAAAAGGTCACTGTTACCTTATCCCTTGGCACTCACAGAGGATCTTCTTGAATGATCTTGAACTTCCTTGAACTTGCTTGATCTTCATTGAGGTCTTTCTTGAGTGATCTTGAACTTGCTTGAACTTATTTGAACTTCCTTGAACTTGCTTGATCTTCATTGATAAACCTTGAGCTCCCTTGATCTAACTTGATCTTCCTTAGAGCAAGACTAGACTTGGGTCACGTAATTGACAATACATTCTAATAAGCTAACATGCAGTGCAAGTAGGATCAAATGAAGTCTTCTCGACTTAAAATTTTGTAAAATCTCCTTTGAGCATGATTAAAGCTTTGTGTCTAAATTTCATCAATTTTGGAAGTCGGAAACTAGGACTTTGGTCAGTGACCCTATGGCTTGGGGGTCACGACCCAATGCTGATATGTTTGTAGACTTTGGGTCAAATGATGTTCGTTTAACCTAAAATTTGGTAGAGCCCTTGAGCATAATTTGAGCTTCTTCCAGTTCAGCCAATTTGATCTTCGTGAGATGTCACTTTGCATGGTGACCCACAGAGCTTTAATAGATAATAGTAGATGATCATCTGAACTGAGTTTGGGTTCAAATGATGTCCAAATCATCCAAAATTTTGAACGATAGTTTTTGAATGTTCTTGCAGGCATTCCACTGAGTTTGTGCTTGTTCTAATATGTAGAAGTATTAATTTCCACAGTAACCCTAAGGAGCTGGCAAATAGTCACTAAAGTTTGGTTTGAGCTGAAAGGAAGTCCAAATGCTTTGAAATCTTGAAACTTCACTCCTAAGCATGTTTGTGGAGCTGCCACAAGATTTTCAACCAGCTCTAAATATTTGGATACAGTACTAGACTTGGCATTCCACAATCCTGGGGTTTATGTATCTTGGTTTGGAAGTCTCTTGTAATGTTTTTGCTAAAACACTTGTAACTTTTTTATGGGTCAACAAGTGCCCCCTCTAGGTGCAATGATTATTGTGTGATAATCATTGTGTCTCGAAATAGCCAATCTGTGGAAATGATGAATGTCTTGTTGAAAATGTAGTTTTGTCAAGTTAGGTTGTAGGTTTAAACTTGGGATTTTGAAATTTTTGATAAAAAACATGAAGGTTTGGTGATGGAATTTAGTAAAAACATAAGAAATATGAATTTCTTTGCTCTATTTTCATATATATCAAAGGTAGCATCTCTGTGGGGATTGTGGGGAACACCCACAAAAAGAAATGCCTGAGGTATTCAGAAAATTCAGAAGTTCATGAATTTTGTTTGGACTTTAGAAATGGATTTGATTTTCTTTTGACTTATTTGTTATAGTATCCAGAGTGGCATCTATATGGAGATGTGGGGAACACCCACGAAAGGATCTCTGAGGTTTTAAGAACAATCAAAGTTTGAATTTAAAATGGATTTGAGTTTGGGATTTTCATAGATTTTTTGGTTTATTTTCAAAAATCAAGGTTTAGGTTTTGACTTGGTTTGACATGAGTCAAAATGAGATGGAATTGTGATGGAGATTGGCTTTGTGGATTTTGATCCAAAGAAATTTAAGATGATCTAGGTTTGTCTCAAGATGAATTTAAAATTTGGATTGGATTGGCTTTCAAGAAAATACACATTTTGTTTGGAGCAAAATACCTAAAGTGGGTTCACCATTTGCTGTTGGAAATTTGTTTTTGTTGAGTCCAAAAAACCCAAAGTGGGTCCACCATATTGTTGTGGGAATTTGGATGATCACATTTGAGAAAATGAACCACTAAGTGGTGGGTCCCACAGCTCAAAATCATAGTGACGACGAGATGTAAACAGTGGTCTTAGTGGACTTGTCCAAGCCGTGGACCCCACTGCCAAACAACTTGTGTATGCGAGAAAGAGGGTGAAGACATTCTGACTCTGGTCTTGAATGATCACAATGAGAGGATGGGCCATTAGTGAAAGAAAGACCGGGGGCTAAGACGGTGGACCATTAAACAGTGGCCCATTACCCAATCAAGTAGTATCCGTGAAGTGCCATGTGAGATGGAGTGGGCCACTGAGATGGAGTGGATCACTGGGCCGTGGACCCCATTGAACGCAGTGACCGTGGGTGAAGAGGCAATGACTGGGCACGAGTAATATATAATGCTTGAGCCTTCCTTCTCCTCCCATTCCGTCATCTCGAATTGTCTAGGGCCGAAAGTGAGAGCAGAGCAGTAGCAGAGAGCATCTTCTTCGAGCTTCTTCTTGCAATTTTCTCCTATCTTGAGTGCTAATATGGTAGGTAGGCATCTTGTACTTCATCTTATCTTTATGTTTTATCCAAGGCCGAATGCGCACTGTTGATGGCTCTGTCTCCTTTCTTTTTTATTTTTTATTCTGTTCTTGACTGCATGCACAACATCTTGTTTTGGTTTGATGAGTACCACAACTCCAAACTGCACTTCATCTTCTCTGTGGGTTTATGACTTATAAACCCAAATTGTGAGCACTACCCATAGTCTTATGGGGTTCAATTCACGGCAAGGGGAATGAGTCTCAACCTTGCTCTTTATCCTTCTTCTCCTCTCTTTGTTTTTATTTTTGATGCATGGATGCTGCGTTGGCTCCTTCTGTATTGCTTTTGCTCAATTGAGCATTATCCAAGCCAATCCCAGCCACGGCTTCTACTATCTGTGGGAGTTTCACGGCCACCATATGCTTGACGAAATGACTGATTGAAGATGATGAAAATTTTTTTTTTTTTGAATGAATTTGCTTCAGGGATTTTGATGTAGCGTCGTTTGCTCAGATGTGGGCTCTGTTTGAATACAGTCTCGGTCACAGCCACTGCTGCCTTGGCTAATCTCACGGTCACAGACCACCCATATGGTCACGGCCACTGTCTATCTTGGCAACCCCACGGTCATAGGTCATTCATGTGACACGGACTCCCTGACAATTGAATTGAATTGGGGCTACAGTTTCTTCTCTCTCTCTCTCTCTCTCTCTCTTTTTATGTTGGATATGATTGAGCAAATGCCCGTCACAGGCAACAGTGGTTGTGAAGTGCCACGGTCATTGTTTTGAGCAATTCTTTTCTTTTTTCGAATGTCCTCTCAATTTCATGATCTAACCATGATCGACCCAAGAGTGCGGTTTCTTGGAACTCCATCATGCTCAAGCACTGTACAGAGAAGTCCCATGACCATGGCCGAGTGGGTTGTGACCAAGCTCTCTCTCTCTTTTTATTTCTTTTGTTGTTGTTGATCTCTTTAATTTTCTTAATGTAAGATATCTTATGGAGAATATCTTAATCTCTTATCATCACTAAAAATCAAATTCCACTGTACTTTTGCTCTTCTAGATCACTGTTTAGACATGTTCATGCTCACGGCTAGTCACTGTCATAACTGAGAACTTGGATTTGGAGCCAAAAATTGTCTTTTTTCTCCTTGATTTGGAAAATTATAGTAATTCAAGGTGAAGGGCACATACCCTGTCGGGAATTCTTCGAATAGCATATGAGCCCTAGAATTTCAAAAGGTTTGTAAAGAAATCATCTTCCAACAAACTTGTAGTGAATAAGCTTGGTCTAGGGGTTGTAAAGCTTTGATTAAGCATTAGGCTTCACCACTTGTACTGTTGAATCTAATGAAGGCACCCATCTGTTCTACTTGAGCATTGACACAATTTGAGCATACACCTGGCTTGTGGGAAATGTAAAGGGTTGATAGACGACAGCCCATTGGATTCCTGGCATTGTGTAAGGGACAAGCTTAGTCACCATGACCCCTGTGGGAATTATAGGGATTGATTTGTAGTAGTTTGCCCAGTCACTAGCATGATGCAAACACAGACTTGACCACTGTGACTTTTGTGGGGATTCATTCATGCTCATCAAAACTGAGGATGTCTACATCATACTTCTTGATTTTTATGAGAAGGTTACTCCCCTTAATTTCAATATACTTGAGAAGTATAAATCACTCGAAGACGAACAACTGATTTAAAGAAAGAGTAAACCTTTGGTCGAGTGGTTGAATGTAGCTTTGAATAAGACATTTTACATTGTCTTTCTCAATTACAACTTCCAAGGCTAATGAACCTTCGGTCGGTGGTTGAATATAGCTTTGAATGAGATGTTTTATATCGTCTTTCTCAACTATAACTTCCAAGGCTAGAACCTTCGATTGAGTGGTTGAATGTAGCTTTGAATGAAACATTTTACATTATCCTTCTCAACTACAACTTTTAATGCTAATTCACCCTTCCTTGCCTTTTCTGATGCTGCCTCGAGATGTGTTATTCGAGTCACTTTGAGTGATGCTGATCTTCTTTGTGTGGGAAGCTAACGGATACAATATCACTTTCCAATCATTGATGACAGTTGACAATCTTTATTTTGAAATTAACTTTATAGATTAATATGTCCTTCATTAGCTCTATATACACTAAAAATAGTGCGTTTTCAATCCCACAAGAATGTCTAATGGTCCCATCATAGCAGATTACTGCTCAGGCGCCTGGTTGTTGAAATTTGTTAGGGATGCCATCTTGGGAATGTGGAAACCCTTTAGTCAGCTTTGAGTTTGAATAGATAAGTCTAATGAAACCACGAGGAGTGACCAAAAGTGGTTACCAATAGACCGATACCACTTACTTTTGTTTTTAATGCTTTATAATTGATGTTGCTCTTCGTTGACCTTGTTGAAAACATGCCATATACTTTCACATGCTATCCTTTCATACATGTTTGAACTTGTTTATGCTTTTTGCTGTATATAACTGCTGTCGTGCCTTGCTTGTATTGTACATGCATTTCCTGCATTGGATACCACAATTTTCGTGCTCGAACACAAATCCAATCGCCCCCTAAAACGGTCCTAAGGTGCTCGAACACCTACTTGGACAGGGAGCCTCGATTCTAAGACTTAAGTGTGCCTTGATGCCAATTTTTAGTCTCAGAACTAAGTATTATTTTCTCCTTTTGGCCTTCTTCTGAGGGGAGATACCATCAAAATTTCAATAGAACTCTATGCCTTAGTTATTTTCACTATCACTGATATTTTCTTTTCACTCTTTATTTTGCAGATAAAAAAGGCAAAGCACCTGTGGCGTCAACTTCCGGCACTACAAAGGGTCATTCTAAGCGTAAAGGTACAAGTAACCTCGACCTAAAAGATCCGAACGAGGCACATGCATCTTCTTTGAGAGACTAGAGAACCAAAGCCTTGACAAGGAGAAACTAGTATACATACTGGTGTCTAGCCAATAATGGTGCTTGGGAGAATGATGACAAAGTGAGTTTTGACAAGCCACATTATATATTTGGAGATGCTATGACAGAGAACGTGAAGCATCCTTCTGACAACATACAGTATTGCTATACAGACTTAGTGGGAATTTTTCATGAGTTAACCACTGTTCAGTCTGTCAGGCAATATCCAACGATAATGTCGATGACTCCCACTATTCCAGCAAGGAATGATCCATTTTTGTGGATAAAGCATCATAGTCATTACAAAACTGGTAAGGTCATGCGCCACCCTCCATTTTATTTCTCGAAGTTCTCAAGGTCTAAAATAGAGGCAATAGAACCGTGTACTCTAAATCTTGAGGTGGGCAAAGTGATTTCACAACTAAGGATAGTTGTGCTTGGGATTCACACTGGAGATGGGAGTATATGGCTCGGTGAAAGGCACCAATCTCATGGATGGTTTAACTGTGCCGAAAGACTGGCAAGGCTGGGTCACTTTGATTAAGCATCATTATGCTGAGGATTTGAAAGCAATTGGAATTTTTAATGCTGTAAATGCCACCACGTAAGAAGTCCTTTGTGACAACCAGTACCTTCATCATTTCGAACATGGAGCTAGGGTTTTCTTTATAGGAGGTAAAGAAAATTTTTGGTTTAGCACTATATAGTGAAATTTATGATGAAACCATTCTGCCCAGTGAAGAATTGGTTACCATGGGTGACGAGTTCTAGGCTGCATATTATCTCCTCTTTGCGCTTGAAGATTCAATCCAAACGACCAGCAACAGTCGAGGCAAAGTCACCCAAAGGATGAGTCAAGTGAAGAGTATCACCAGCCTTTTCTTTGTAAATAAGGGTAAATATTTCAAGTGGAAAGAGGTTATCCCTAGCAAAGACCCCAAGAAGGACTCAACCATCATTTATCATGAGGATTCAGACTTCCAGCCATATATTTTTACCAAGCATCAAGACTTGAAGAGGAAGTATTGGCTGGCCACATTTTTTGCAGCATGGTTGCTTGATGTTCTTTTTCCAAGTTCTGGAGGTGACTTCAGACCTAGCTGTATATAGCCAGCGCTTAGAATGGCCTTTGGACATAGTCTTGCCTTGGGCCCTGCTTTTGTCACATATATGCTAATCGAGTTGAAACTATTGGGTTTTATTATTAGGGAGGGGAAGCCTTTCGACCGGTATTATGCCAAATATTTGCTATACACATGGTTTATATATCATTGCAATCGCTTTCATTTACACAACAGTGCACCAGGAAGTATCTTCATGGAGGGTGTTATAGGCGGTAATTGTCAGATCAACACTTATTCCATAATTGACATATGCCAACACTTACGAAATTTTAACAATTATGTCACTTCTCATGACCCTGTACCCAACATCGAAATTCCAACTCGCACGAGAAATGTTGTAGAATCACCGATTGAAAAGATTGGAGAGGGTGGTTGAGATGTTCGTTTATCAGACGAAGAGAAGAGTTCGATCTTGGGCTTGAGACCCGCAAATCTAGTATATAGGAAGAACTCATATATCAATATCCAACCTTATATACCTACCAGGTTTTGCAGACAATTCGACTTTCATTAAGCTGTTGTGGGAGCACCCGACAGAATTTGAGGCATTACGGGTTCTTTATAAGATGCCTAAAATACTTGGGAATTCTATCAAGCGTTTGACACCGGGGCTCATTTTGGCTACCCTCGATTTCCAAATCCCGGATATACGAGTGGTTTCATAAAATGGTATGCCAAAAGTACCGTAGCCATTGTATAGACATATACGAGCAATTCCCGCATTAAATGTCGTCCTTTGGCCGCTTCTAAGAAAGGAGAAAAAGTGGAGAAACATCATTTTAACTTAGCCAATTTTGAGAATTGGCTGTATGATGGCAAATTGGCTTGGTGGCTAGGTCTGATGTTTGCAAAGCTTGCCATTCTTTAAGGCGTGAAGAAGATAAGAGATTCTTGCCTCCTCTCAATGTGACTGCGGCAAGGATGCAGTAGGCTGTAAATGAAAATTTGAAGGAGGGCGAGGGTGTCGCTGAGATTAGGTGGGTTGGTAGAGTTGCACCGGATTTTGGATCTACTTCTCGCTCTGTTAAAACCAAAGTTTCAGTTGGAGAGTAGATAAGGCAATTTGAAAAAGAGCAGGCCATCATGCGTCCAGCCGCCGAGGTGGACCTTACTCGCCAAAATTTATTGAAGGATAGTGATGCTGGTCCAGTGCCAAAAGAGGTACATGTTATTCCTGTTAGATTTTGTGGACTCAATCCATCAGTCGATGTAATAAATTGATTAATTTCTTCATTTATCAATAATATCATGCTTTACTTTCATGAGATAAATGTTATTTTACTACTTCATGCACATGACCAATACATATGACATAATGGTTTATGAGTTGAACCGGGTCCCATTAGTATATTAGATGTGATATATATGCATAGATGAGATCCACACGCGGGAGATATATGTCACAAATTTTATACTTAAATACCTTCACAACCAGTAATGAAACTGGGCATCTCATTTGATAAGGTTGCAGCACTTTGATCACTATGAGATAGTGTGATTTGTCTCGATCATCAGAATGTAAGATTCTGGATCACGGTGTTGGTCCATTGGATGTATTGAAGGACCATGAGATCCACCTTATGGAATTCTGTCTCAATAATAAGGTATGCTCTCATAATTCCCTAGCAATAGAATCTCAATCCTGAGACATTGATGAACTCAAGTTTCTATCTGTTCATTTGCTTTGAGTCACCAATGAGTGAGGCCAACTGTAGGTTAACACCTCGGTGTCTTGGGTATGTGGTAGTAGAACTGTGGGAACATTAAATGATCAAGATGGAATCTATCTCTATTATCCCCTTGTGCCAATTAATGGCTTTGTCATTAGTAAGTGCGCACCCATCTCAATTAAGAGTTAATTGGATAGGTACTGATGATTACTGTGATTAATTGGGGCTCAAGGATAATAAGATGTGGAACTTATATTGGAAGATACAGATTTATTCCAATTGATCCACAGATATTGATAGAGGGGCCTACTTTGGTAATTGGGAAGTTTAGGGTCTTCATTGTAATTTATTCCTAAGACTGGAGTGCAATTGCATTTATATAATGGTGATATTTGTAATTAACTGTGGGCCCGGATTGCACATGAGATGTGGGGTCGCGGTGTTCCAGTTGGAGCCAGCTTTCTAAGGAATCCCTAATGGTCCCCACGCTAGCCCAAGTTATTGGAAAATACTAATCCGACTTGGACTCTAGAAAGAAGGTTTTAGAAAAGAGAAAGTTGCTAATTGCTTTGGAAGTAAGACTTCTATTTCAATTCAGCAAGGAAGAGATTCAAAAATATATAAAAACATCTCTTGGACGTCCAATGAGTCTCTCTCGCACCCAAAACCCTATTCGTGCAAGAGTTGCACGAGTTTCTCTCTCCTTCTCTCTTCTAGTTCCTTGGAGTTTCGAGTTGGGATTTCTCCTGAAAATTCCACCAATCTTCTTGAGAAAAGAAATCCAATTCGGGTCATAGCGTGGAAGGCTAAGAGTTGTTGAAGATTCTCATCATCAAGCAGAGTGGCAACTTCTCCATTAGAGCACTATAGATCTCCAAAGGTATGATCTACTTCTTGCATGTCGTAGATTTTTATGGATGTTTAGTGCTGTTGATTCTGTCTTTTAGATAGAATGTTTACTGTACATGGTCACGAGATTGAGGGTAATGCATCCTGGATTGGGTTTTTTGGTCTTATGGATAGTTGATCCCTATGTCAAGTGGGTCAAAAGTTTTGAAAATCTATCCACGAGACCCACCTACTTCCAATAATTCCGAGTCTAGCAGAGGTTGTTCAGTCAACCGAAGCAACTACCGGATCAAGCCCACCTGTTACAATGCTAGCAAAACTTCTAGTGGGTCCGGTTCTGCACAAAAAGCTCAAAGCTATATGCTCTAAGCTAGTAACCAGATCCCCTGTCAACAAATGAGCTCCTTCGAAGAAGAGAAAAGCCGAAAGCCCTAGAACTCGTCATTTCCAAAGGCTAAAAGCTAGTGACAGTTTTCTCTTTCTTTGTAAGATACTATTATTTATTAGTTCTTTGACTTTTGTTTTGATATTTACATTGCCCTTGCTACCTGATTAGCTTAAACCTCAACTGCTGGAGGGGTTGTGAGGAAGGTGGCTGAGATTGTTGAAAACTATATCTCAGATGAAGCGACAAAAGAGATAGCAACTTTGACACTCCTGCCACCGAGGAACGAACAGATAATGACATTAACATCGAGTTCAGTTTTGAGAAAGATATGTTTGATCAGGCAATGACGCCTGAGTCTGTGAGAAGGGCTGTGGCAGATATGCCGGTGGAGTTCATTGTTGTGGAGAAATCCAGCGATGACGTGGGCAATGCTGCTACTATTAATAAAGCAGCCTGCATCGCTATACCCATGAAGCCAAGAGATGTAGCCCCTCAAAGTGAGCAACAAAAGCTTCCTCCTAAAGTGGGACCAACTATCGGAGTCTCAATAGAATAGGGGAAATCCCCAGTGCTGCCAAAGGAGTTCCAACAAATCTAATTTCTGAAGGTGACTTTTGATTTAATTATTTGAAAATTGAAGATTTGTTCCAATATTGTGATTTGATCTTATTCATTCTTTTTTAGGTACCCGAATGGAGGAAAGTGCTCCTGTTATACTTCCCATATCAGTGAGAAAGCCTTTCAGGTCACCGATTGAGGAGTCAGCAAAGAAAGAGAGTCCTAAAGCCTCAATTGATTTATACAATATCTAGTTCATAGTGGATATTTTGAGGCTTCTCCAAGCAGCACCTTGAAAAGTGATTTGCAGCGCTTTGTGGAAGGTTTCTCCCTAGATGCGCCAACCAAAAGTGTCAATAATGATCCAGAGTTATCATTAACACTCATTGTACTGCTTATCGGCATTAAGCTGATGGTCGATGAAGCTTTGGATATTCAGACAGAATTAAGTGCTGAACCTGTTGGCATAGTGGAAAAAAAAAAGTTGATATTTCAATGATCCCAGCTGAAGAGGCCATTTAATAGAACCGATCATAACCAAAACTGGTCCTTCTGCTCAATGGAAGTTGGTTTTAGAAGCTACAAATCCCATGGAAGATGATGCTCCTGCAACACCCGTCGCTAGTAGCGTGCCTCCAGTTATAGGCAGCTTCACACCTCCCAAAGCCATCACACCTTCGACGGTTCATTTCAAGGTTGATCAGTCGTCGCCCATGAAGATTATTAAAAATCCCACTGTGCAAAAGATATCAAATGAAGCTTCGGCTGCTGGAGGTGGGGGAATCCTGGAAAGCATTATTGCATGTTACAGTAACACCGCATACAAATAAGGATCCTTCGGCCACTTTATCTTCACGAGGGTCACATGACTCACCTTTTGTCCATGAAAAGGCATTGGCTACTCATGGGGGTGAGGGTATAAATGTTGAGAATGAAGGAGATGACCACTCAGGCTCTCAGACTCAGTCAAATTCATAGGAGTGGGATATAAGGAGCCCAGTTTGTTTAAGGATACTCCGAAGCCTCAATCTGCCATAAATTTTGCCATGAAGATGGCTATTCACTGCATTTTGGCCACAATCTTTCAAGGAGATCTTACTTCCAAGAAAACTTAAGGTGCCAAAGCCTTAGCTGATATGTTGATATCTTTTAGTGCTGGAATTGATTTAAGTAGCTTTTGTGATGCTTTTGTCCTCTTTTTCAACAAACTTAAAGAAAAGAATACCCAGGACAGAAGTGTTTATCATGTCAAAGCCTCTAAAGATGAAGTTCTAAGGCAAAAAGTCCAACTGGTCACAAAGATTGAGAGCACTGAGAAAGAAATATGGTTGGTGGATACAAAGCAGGCCAAAACAACACATGAACCAGCTGTATGTGTGACCGAGCATGAAAATATACAACAGCAGATCACTGTGTTGCAGCAACAATTATCTTTCGTGGAGAATAATATTGAAAACTTGAAGAAGTCTGTTTCAGAGGGCAATCAACATAGAGATGATCTTCTTGCGCATGCAAAGGTGAAGCACACGGCTTTGGATGTTTTCGTTCAGTCTTTAGAAAGCAAATTAAATATCAAACTAGATGAAATTGACATCAATACTGCCATACCCGCTTATGCAAGCTACAAAGTGCGTGCCCTAATGGAAGGTGTGCTGAATGTGAAGAGACAACTGGAGAAGTTCCTGGACTAGAACTCTCTGCTGCAGCTCCTATCTGACTCCTTTTTTTTTTATTATTAGCCCTAGAGGCCATGTATACACTAACTTCATTTTTTGTACTAAACTCCAAATGAATATCAATGAAACTTCATTTTGTTCCATTTTTTAATTGGCATGAGTATTTGGTTTGAATTTGTGTGAATGTTTGATGTGGTTTGTATGGATGGTTTGTTTGGTTTAGTTTCTTAGACTTGTATGAAAGTGTGATTTGCTATCTTTTGGATCCACAAATAAAAAATAAGGGAGTCATATAGGTGGACGTTATTCAGTGCCCATGTATGAGGTTTTCTCCAGGATCCTTGACTTATTCCTTCAGACAAAGATTTGGTTTTGGTTTTGTTTAAGATTTGGTTTTGGTTTTTTGTCTAGATTTTAGCTATACAGTGTCTGCAGAAATACTTGTTCTGTATAACCGAAGGTAGTCATATAGGGTCTATAAAAAGACTTGTTCTATATAACCAAGGATTAGCTATATGGGGTCTGCAAAAAGATTTTTTCCACACAACTGAGTTTTGCTATACAATGTCTGCAAAAAGACTTAATTTATAAAGTAGGATATTACAAGGGGTTTTGTAGGGACATTAACTAAGTAACAAAAGGTTGATTAGAGGGGCCAATGGGCTTTGTCATCATAGTTGTTTTGTACAAGTCTGAGGAGTTTTGGTCAAGAGTCATGAGTTGTGAGACTTGAAACCAAAACGTTTTAGGGATGAGAATGCACACTGTACATGGTTGCCAATGACACTCAGGTGCAATATTTCTTGAAAAGTTTTTCATTGCTAGGCATTATGCATCTGTCTCCTTCAAGTGTGAGAAGTGCGCAGGCGCCATTAGAGTAGACCTTGTCAACAATGAATGGTCCTTCCGACTTGGATTCAAACTTGCCTTTTGACAAGTGTATGGAGAACATGGGCCTCTTAACTGCAAGGACTAAATTTCCTTTCTTGTAAGCTCTGTATTTGACCTTTTTCTTGAATGACCAAGCCATACGAACCTGATATAATTCGATACTTTGCCGAGCAGCAAGCCTCTTCTTGTCAAGGCTTTCTAACTCTTAAAGTCTAAGTTTAGCATTCTTTTCTTTAGTGTATTTGTTTATCACAGCTACCTGAGGAGAAGGAAGTTGAATTTTCAAGGGTATTACAGCTTTACAGCCATAAACCGAAGAATTTGTTGTTGATTTGGTTGGACCATGAACTGTAGTTCTATAAGCTCATAATGCTTCAGGAAGTTTAGTACACCAACTCTTTTTGTCATCAAAGACCATTTTCTTCAAAATTTTGCAAATGGTCTTGTTGAAAGCTTTAACAAGTCCATTAGCTATAGGGTTATATGCCGTAGAAAGACAGCATTGAATCCCATACTTGTCACAAAATCTGTAGAATTTGTCGTTATTGAATTGAGGACCATTGTCATGATGCAGATGTTTAGGCACTCCAAAACAACAGATGATATGAGACTTCAAGAAGCTGAGGACTGTATTTGTTTTGACTTTTGTAAGAGGCACTGCTTCTGCCCATTGGAGAAGTAATCCATCGCGGCTAAAATGAATTGATGACCACGTTCTGATGGTAGACTAATTTTTTGACTATGACCATTCCCCAAGACTCGAATGGCTAAGAGGTGGATGTAGGATGTAGATATTCAGGTGGTTGATGAATGTAATCACCATGAATTTGGCATTCATTACATTTTTTGGCAAAATTGATGGCATCAAACACCATGGTAGGTCAATAGTAGCCTAACCTTCAAATTTGATTATGAAGCTTTGGTCTAGCTTGGTGAGCACCGCATAGGCTAGAATGAACTTCTTTGAGTACCTAATTCGCTTCTTTTGGTGATAAGCAACGGAAAAGAACTCCATCATATAATTTGCGATAAAGAGTTTTTGAAGGCAAATTAAAGTGAGATTTTCAGAGCTCGTCTTTGAATACAAGTTCTGCCTTTAGTATTCTCTGGTAGCACTCCATGAAAAATGTAATCAATAAAAGGATCTCTCTAATTTCTGAACGAATTGTGGAAAGATGAAATCCGATTTTGATCACATTGAAGCAATTTGCAACTGCTTTATGGGTATCGAATGAAGGTAGAAGTCTTCTTTCGGCTATTTCCAACACCATTTTGTCATTTTCAGGGATTGACATTGAGGCTGCCAAACCTGCCAGTGCACCTACTTTGACATTCTGGTGTCTTGAAATGTGATGAAACTCAATTAGAATAAACCTCTCTTTTAGTTCACAAACTTTGTTGAAAAAGGGAATCAAGTCTATTTTCTTCACTTCTTACTCAAGATTCATTTATTTGATCACAAGTTGTGAATCTCCGTAGGCTCCAAGCATATTGATGCCTGATTCCAAGGCTAGTTCGAGACCTATAATCAATGCTGTGTATTCTGCCACATTGTTTGAGAATGGTTTGATTAATGAGAAAAATTAAGGAACATAGAATCTTTCTGGGCTACAGAAAATGATTCCAACTCCTGAAACTTGCTCTCCTAGCTCATTAGTTCTGGAAGCTCTATCAAAATGCATGATCTAATGTGAGTCTGGATCAATGATGGGTTTCCATAGTTGTTTAATGAATAAGACTGGCTCATCAGAGAGATTGTCTATGAATTCAAAATCTTCTGAAAGTGGATGTTCTGCTAGAAAATCAACAAGAGCATGTTCTTTTATTGCCTTTGTAGGGGTATATCTGATGTCATACTGAGAAAGAAGAATAGACATTTGGCTAGACTATCACTTAGTGATCCGGCTTTTGTCATCATATTTTCAATGGGCCGATGTTGGAAACTAAGTACACCACATTGGAGAGGATGCAGTGACATAGTTTTTGCATTGCAAACATCAGTGCAAGACATTCTTTTCCACTGGATGATAATTATGTTCAGCACCAACCAACATCTTTGACAAATAATAAAGAGCCACCTTCTTACCTTCGTCATTCTTTTGAGCTAATAATTCTCCCAAAGAGTGATCAAGGGCTTGAGTATAGAGGATGAAAGGTTTGCCTAGAATTGGAGTTGAAAGAGCTGGTGGGTTTATGAAATACCGTTTGATATCTTGAAAGGCATCTTTGGAAGTTTTATCACACACAAAGTCTACTCCCTTATTTATTAGTTTGGAGAATGCTTTGCACTTTCCGGACAAGTTTGAGATGAACCGGCGAATATAGGCAACTCTACCTTGCAATCCCTTCAGTTCCTCGAGAGTTCTTGGAGAAGGCATCTCTAAGATGGCTTTGACTTTGACTGGATTTAACTCAATGCCACCTTTTCGAACCACAAATCCTAGAAATTTTCCAGAAGAGACTCCAATGGAACACTTGAAAGGATTCATTCGAAGGTTGAATTTTTGCAACCTCTCAAAAATTGTGCGAAGATTAGCTAAATGGTCTAATTTCTGCCTACTTTTGATGGCTAAATCGTCGGCGTAGCATTCGACAAACTTATGTTGCATATCTTTGAAAATTTTCATCATCACCCTTTGGTATGTGGCTTCAGCATTTTTTAGACCAAAAAGCATGATGGTGTAACAATATACACCAAAGGGAGTTATGAAGGATGTGTACTTCTTATCCTTCTTGTACATTTTGATTTGATTGTATCCCAGGAACCATCCATAAATGGCATCCTTTCAAATTTGAAAGTATTGTCAATCATAATATCTGGTATGGGTAGTGGGAAATCATCTTTAAGACAAGCTTTGTTCAGATCTTTAAAGTCATTGCAAACTTTGATTTGCCCATTCTTTTTAGTGATCGACACTATTTTCATGCCCGACCTCAGGAAATGGGGTTAGAATGGGCCCCACAGGATATACAAACGTAACCCCGTAGTAATCTGTGCATGTGAAAATACACACACAAATCACTACAAGGGAGATTCCAGAGGAACGTGTAGAGAAGTTTCTTCAACACATAAATTACGTTCAACAATAAGCGAAAGCCTAGGTAATACACTTGTAATGATCAAAAGCAACAAGAAAAGAAATATCATCCATTTCATAAATAAGTTTAAAGTTTGTACTTAACCATTTACATCATTATGGCCACAATTACTTAAACATACAAAAATCCAAAATTATATATGTGTCTATCAAATTGCTAAATACAAGAACAACTATAGTCCAAGCATGTCTAAGCTAACAACCCAACAAGGAACCCATTGTTGCTCTTCATGGGATGACTAACAGAAGACGTTATCTGCATTATACTCATCTACTCTCCGAGGTTCTGTTGAGGTTCCTACCGGGGACACGTCGTTCGCCATATTGGGTTAGGTTCAGTACCTATAACACCAAGGGTAGCACTGTTAATACAATAGTTAAACAAGTATAGAGAGATATATAAGACCATTATGATGTATCAAGGAATTAAGAAATATATATATTAAAAGAAAGCAATTATCGTAAACTAGGCATAATGTGCATGAGTAAACATGAGCAATGAGTCATAAATAGTATATCAAAACATACTAGATGGCATCCAAAAGGCTATATTTTCCCAAAAGAGAGCATATCATCTAGAAAGAGCATGCATATGAGACGCTAGGGGATCAAGCTAGCTTCCCAAGGAGCATTGACAACTCCTTCGTGGACTACTGCAGTAGCAACATAAAAGATACCCAAATTGGTCCCGTCGAACCTAATAAGGGTACAAGCTAAGTGGTGCCGACTCAACGTATCAAGACTAACTCGAATTCATATCTTTCATACATTTTAGTCATACTTATCATATCATATATAAAGGAGTTTCGGTCTTGAGATCACATTCATTCATAGAAATTATAATTAAAAGTATCTGATAATCTATTAATGCATACTTAATTAAGCTACATCATGTTGAGGGCATGGTTTCTTAACAATATAAATGTATTTAGATTGAGTAAGAATCAAGGATAATTACTAGCCAACCTATGCTAGATAATCCATGATCCCAACGGCATTTAACTCAATGTATTTATAAAACGTCTAGTGTCAATGTGTTACCAAAATCTTAGTGGTACATTATGTATGCAATGACACCTCTTCTTATGCCAACACCCATGACGTGACATCGGGAATTTATTCGAAAAATCGAAAGGAATAAGTGACAGCTCTACATTCATCCTCCTTATCATTTAATCACCACTAAGCTAATTTAAAAAGGTGCCATATCTAAAGTCCTACAAAATCATTTGAAATCCTTAATACCCTAAGTTTACAATGTTATTACAACTTAGCCGTACATATATTACAGCTTAGCTGAGTGGCTTAGTTTTTCCCTCAAGTTCATATGCATTTTTGGCTTAACAATATATTAGCCTACGACTTAGCTGTGCTAAGCCTACGGCTAAGCTACAGTTGGTCTACAGCTTACCCGTAGGTGAACTGTAAAGTAATTCTTATTTTGGGGCTCTCTGGAAAGTTCACCAAAAAATGGCCTATGACTTGGTCACAGGAGGGTTACGGCTTAGCGATAGTTCATTCCACCGCTTAGCCGTATTTCAAAAGTGGGTTTTGTGCACTCTAGATTCTGAGTCGTTCAGGCTTACGGCTTAACCGTGGGTTTCACCATAAGCCTCAGAATTTCTGAAAATGGTACTGGAGCACGAGTTCAATACAGAACTCCTAGCTCTTGGTTCCAATGGGGTTCCTTATGCTTCCAAACTTCCATGATAGGTCTTACATTGCCCAATATCATTAATGTTGCATAATTATACTCATTATCGCCTAATTCATCCTATATGTGTACTTAATCAAAGGTGAATGAGATGTAACTTACATTTAGAGGGATCACTTCAAGAATCAACAAAATTTAAACATACACATGGTAATATATACTCTAATACTTGTTATATCAGTGCTTTACCCAAAACTAGCATCTCCTTTGGTTTGTAGTTAAAGAAAGCCTCAATAGAAAATGGGTTCTCTACATAAAAGATATGCAAAATAGTCATTCTTATATAAAATGTATGCATGTAGTATTTTTGAGCCTCCTTGACTCTATTAAACCCAAAGAATTGAAATGGAGGTAGAGATTTACCTTATGGGGTTGTAGCTTGAAGAAGATGGTGAATGTAGTGGTTCCAATGAAAGAGATGCACAAAAATTGGAAGGAGAAGATGAAAAAAAGGTGTTCCTCTTGCATGCAAGGCTAGTAAAGCTGTATTTGGTGAAAAAGTGAGCAAGGGGAAGGAAGAAGATGGAGCTTCAACAATGAGAGTAGAGGGAAAAATGGAGAGGGACGATGGTTTCTGCCCTTTTAACTAAAAATTTTCATGGGTTTACATGCAAGTCCCTTTTTTTTAGGAAATTACAGTTTGAGTCAAATGAACTTTAATTTGGCCAAGATGGATCCGAATTAAGTTAGGCCAAACATGAAAGATGATCTAAAAGATGAAATGCTTAGGATGCAATTAATGTGGTGCCCAAAATGATGCAACAATGCGACTATAAATTACAAGAAGGTCCTCAACTACCTAAGTAAAGTTCGAACCCAACTACTTATCCAACTAAAACCCACTAAGAATTAAGAACAATATAAATTAAGGCCAAAATATAAGAATTAATAGTAAATCAAGTTTAATTAACATAAATTATAAATAAGTCGGGTCGGGACCTTACAACTATAGTAGCCAACCAGTCAGGGTGTTGCTCTTCACAGATGAAGTGAATATCTTTAAGTTTCTGAACTTCCTTTTCTATTTTATCCAAGATTTCTAGTTTCGTCCTTCTTTGATCTTACTTAATGGGTTTAGCATCATCTGCTGTGTTCAATTTGTGCATGAAAATTTCTAGATCTAGACCTGACGTTCTGCATAGGTCCATGTAAAGCAATCCATAAACTCTGGCAAGAAACTCACATGTACATCAAGTTCTTTTCCTTTGATTTAAAAACTTACAAAGGCAGGATAAGGATTTTCTAGGGTCCGAAGTTTATTTCTTGCACTTGGTCCTCAGTTGGAGGCTCAAGAGGAGGCTCTTCCACAGCATTTTTGGAAGTTTCTAGCTCCACATAACCTTCTGGAGTTTTATTTAGGGGTTTAAGCCAAGGTCTGATCCCTTTCCATAGATTCGGTTTTTTAGGCTCTTTAACTTTTACATCAAGGGCTAAACATTCCCAACAAGTGTGTTGAGATGAGTCTATTTCTTCATTAAGTTTAGGTGACCAATATTTAGTGATTTGTGACATAGTGTCATAGACATCATTTGCCCCCTCAGGATGTTGAAAAGCAGCCTAATCAGTAGGATCTTGGAAGACAACAGTATTGTGAGAGTCATCCGAATCATACCCTTTGGTGAAAACTACAAATCTTGCTTTGAAATTTTGATTTAACTTAGGAATGTTGCTGTAAGGAACATATCCTATGCAATGCTGCAGCTGTTCAATTCTGTGTCCCTTTTTAAGATCTTCCTTCATTTTCTGAGTGAAGATGGCCAAAGGAATCTGAACCCCATATGCACTCAATCCAAGGTTTATGGGCTTCTTGAGATTGCACCCCATGTTCTTCATCATGTTATAGACCACAGGATTGTAGATGTCAAGTCTTATTCTCCCATCGTTAGTGATCTTATCGATAGGACATGAAGTAGGAGCATTTTTGGCCCGATGGAAAACGATTGGGTGATTGTATTATTTGGATAGATGTTCTAAGAAGCAAGAACCTCCAAAATCATAACTTTGAGATGGGTTGGGCCATGGCAAAAGCGGAGGATCGCAGTCTGCTATAGAGTGCATAGAACTGTCCATCTTTTCAGCATCTTCAAAATTCGACTTAAAATCTGAATCTTTGATCATTGAGACAACATGCATTCGACGCGTCCATCTAGACCTCCCGAGCAAATGACAGAGTGCCACTTCGGGAGACAAGACAATTTGAGACATCTCATCAAAAGTTTAAAACTCCATTGCTATGGTCAAGCTGTGGAGGGCTAGCCGGAAATCTATCCAGCATAAAGGAATCCATGTTGAGTAGTGTGGGAGATTCTCACATTTTTCAACAAGCAAAACCATTTATCAATGTATCTGTAAGATAGTTCACCCCTTTGTTGTGATATTAGTACAAGTTGATTGAAAGTGACAGGAGAAAACGGCCTCATGGGGACATTCCCTTAGTAAGAGAAGGTACATCATTACTTTCTTGATCAGAATCTAAGTTACTAACCAAGGAAATCACATTTGTCAAATATAAGAGCTTTTGATGTCTTGCAACTGGTGGTTTGCCATTCTAAACAAGCGTTATATACATAGCCAGGCTACGTGTCTTGCTTGTGTGGATAACAATACTTACTTGCTTTGTCCTTGATGGTTTCGTGTCTATGACTAAAGGTTGATCTCATTGTTTGATTTCAGATTTCACCTTGATCACCAAAGGAGTTTTGGTATCCATAAACTTGACTGCAGACTTTTTTGTGGACTGCAACTTTTTGACATGATTAGATCTTTTGCCAAACCCTGGATAGGTTTTCCTTTCTGTTGAGATAGTGAAAGGTTTTGTGCGATTATCATCCACTGGAGAGCCATTTATATCTGGCTTAGACTTTACAGGCCTTTCATGATACATGGTTGCATCGATGAAGTAAAACTCTTTCCCTTTGAATGGCTTTTCATCTGCAAAGACTCAATGTACTTTACCTTCATCATCAATATATTTGAGACATTGATAGAGAGTATAAGGTACTATGGCATAATCATGAAGCCATCGCCTTCCCAAGAGGATGTTGTGGCAAGCACTTGTCTTAACCACATATGCAAAGTAGCTTCTGAGGTTAAATCCCGCAACTGAAATTGAATCCAAATCGTGTCAATCGGATCCTGGACATCCCCATCATAGCCTTGAATGGAGGTTTTTGTAGCATTAGCTTGTTCACAGAGATACCAAGTTCCTTAAGAGCTGTAATTATGATAAGGTTCAGAGTTGATCCTGGGTCAACCTGAACTCTCGGAACATGTATGTCTTTGGTGTAGGCCATGAAATAAAGTGGCCTTGTGTGCTTCATGTCGCCTAAGAGGAAATCATCTTTGGTGAAGGAAATAGCGGCTTTGGAAGCATTGTGAATAGAAAGATGTTCCATGCACTGCTTTTGAGGCTTTTTGGATTTTGCTTTCAAGTAGTTCTTCTCTATCTGATGAACTCATGCTACGTGAGTTTGATTATTTGTTTTCAAAGCCTGTAGAGCTTGTATGAAGTTGTTACGAGTTTCCTTAAACATCTACAAAAGATAAAAAATGTGAAACCATGCAGGTATGTGCTTGAGGTGTTCAACAACATCATACATGAATGGCTCTGGTGACCTTGCATTAGCATTTGCATTTGAAGAAGTTATATTTACATTTGTATTGTCCCCTAAAGGGTTGACATAAGAGGAAGAAGAGAGTCTATCATAGTTGACTCTATAGTTACGACCAAAATGAATGCCGTCATTAACTATGCTGCTTCGGTCAACTTCTGGACGAGTATCTCTCTTTGTTGCATTAACTTCTTTAGGTTCAGCAAAAAGTTAACTAACTTCTTCCAAGCCTGCTTCTTGATCTGTATTGTCAGGAATGGCTTAAGATGTTTGGAGTTCCTCAGCAATAGTGCTTAGAATCAGCAGAACAGGAGCTAATAGGATCTCTTCTTCTGAGTTAGAGAGGTCATTCTAACTTGGAAGACTTCTTGAGGTGCAGTAGGACTGCCAATGCTGAGGTCATTATGTTCTTCTAGCAACTCAAGTTCTTTAGTCGGGTCAGGAACAACAAGCTGAGTGTTTGATTCAAAATCTGCATTTAAGGGGGTTGACTAAGTAGTTGGTCCAGGAAGAACATCTGGCATAGAGATTACCGCGTGCAAACAAGCAGACGATGCTTATTGTTACTGCGCTTCATCGGATTCAACAAGTGGCAAGGGATTTGGATGAATTTCTGGAGGTAGTGGAAAAAAAGGAGGATCATTCAACTAGCCACTTGTGCTCGGTCTGTGTATGTTATAAAGAATAACTGATAGGGTATTGAGACTGTGCTTGATATTGAGTGTACCTGTCTCAAGATCAAAAGTTTGTTCAAAACCCATATCCTCGTCAGAAGAGTATTCATCAACAAAGCAGTCATTAGTCCACTGATCATCTTCAAAATCAGAATAGTTTGACCAATCTTTCTCATCCTCTGAATTAGGAGGCGTGCCATCCCATGATATCCGGTTGGAACTGGATATCAGTAGCTCTTCCTCATCCTTT
Source organism: Sextonia rubra (assembly GCA_037013555.1). NCBI lineage: Eukaryota > Viridiplantae > Streptophyta > Magnoliopsida > Laurales > Lauraceae > Sextonia > Sextonia rubra. Next base: position 78,393,673 of record JASUAD010000001.1, read on the forward strand.
GGAATTGGAATGATGCAGTCAACCAAAGTAAAGTGACCTCTAACTGGTTTGGGAGGTTCTTCTGAAACCGAAGCTTGAACTACCTTTTACTTCTTCTGCTTAGTTTGTTTCTCTTGTTTAGCTAAATGATTCTAGGCAGCGTTCTGAATGTTTTTAAGTTGCTTTTTAACTTTCCTTGTTTCTGTGGGTGTGGGCTTGGTTTTAACCTTCTCCCAACCTTCATCATTTACTAGGTCCAAGTGAACCCACATTTCCTCCCCTGAAGACGTTTTGACCAGTATCAATCCCTGTTCATCATGTATTGCATTAACGACTTGGAATTCAAAGGTCAGTAGTTTTGGTGGAGTGGACACTATTACAAGCTCAAACTGTCCAAAGGAAATCATATTGACTAGAGCAGTATCATATTTCAAATCAAAAGTTATCACTCCATACTTCCACATCTCATTGAGTTTCTCTTTCAAAATAAAGCAATTTTTGAGAGGAAGAGATACCATCCGATGGTATGCACAGTAATTTGGGTCATTGACGTGACCCGCTTGCTTCGGCTTCTTCATTGGTGAAAGCTCAATTTTATTGTTTTCCATCAATTGTTGAAAGATTATTTCAATATCTCCGTCAAAAAGATATTTAGCTTTCTTCCTCTTTTCATATTCCTCCTTCTTAGCTTGATCAATTTTGACATTTTGAGGCTATTGAGGAGGTGGTTTGCAGGTTTGCACATTAAAGACCTCCTGTTTCTTTCTTAATTTTGGAGTAGATCCATTTAGGAGGTAATTTTTGCATAAGAAGTTTCAGTGTTTCCAAGCCTCTACAGTCGTTACAACATGCCTGTTTGTCTCATTCTCTTTGAGAACGAGGGGCTCCTCATGAGGAAGTTTGGCCAGATCCAAAGTGGTAAGATAAATCATTATCTTCTAGTGCCACCATTTGAATTCAGTTCCATTAAACTTTTCTGGTTTCTCTCCATGATTAAATGAAGCAGCAATTTGAGTTGAAGTAGGAACTACAGTAGTATTAGGGAATGCCATTTCTGATTAACAAAAGATAAAAAAAATTAGATTAAACAGTAAACCAAAAAATTAGATTAAATAGTAAACCAAACCAATTGGTTTAAAAAACTTTAAAAAAAAAATAGTTTTAAGTAACACTGTCTTTAAAAAACAGTATCTCTAACAGAGAAAAGAATTTTTGCATTAAGATTGTTATATTGTGTGTATCTTAGATAGCAATTCTAATCAACTGCAGTGAGAATATGTGAATGAAAAATGAAATGAACAAATGACTGACTCACATATCAAGGGTAGTGTATCACATTATGTCCTTAGGACAAAATTCGTCCTTCACAGTGGTGCTGACGAATTGGACGATTGTCTCGCAGGATGCAATGATCTTTCAATGAGCAGTAACAATACTTCTCTGCATGTTCCGAAGAATTAAACTTTGGCGTTGTTACTCTTCGAATGCTGAAAAACTGACTCAAAATTCAATGCGCAAATGCAAAAAAGAGATGACTTTAAATAGATGAACTGGTGACTGTTCGGAACAATCATGTGACTGTTCAGTCAAACAATGCAACTCTTTAGGAAAAAAAAACATGATTGTTCAATGCATTGTAGCTTTTGGCAAAAAGGTCGGACCTACCCCCGCATGGACCCAACACAGCCGATTGGTCGGATAGCGGCAGCGGCACGCGTGGGTTAAACCCGCGTGGTCTACGCAGTCCCTCTGGGACAAAATATGGGTGCCCTTGAGGCCTAACCTTTCAAGCACAGATAGGTGTATATAAACACACCATGGGTTTTACTTCTTAAGCAATGTGGATTCTAGTTTTCCCACAAGTCAAGCCTATTGCCATCTTTAACCAAATTCAAGGGTGTAACTTTGGAGTCAATTTCTCACTCACTTCTTAATGGTTTTCATCAAGTAATTGGTCAGTTTTGTTCTACTCTTAAAGGAGAACAAATTACAATCCGGACCCACCACAAAGGACAAGTGGGTCCCACATTTATTGTGGTCCAAAGTTGACCCAATGACCATTGTGAAACCTATTTTTCTAACAAGCACAATTCTTTCTAACACATTTGCATGTTGAGGTACCTCATACTTTTGAAAGTTTATTTCTTTCTATTTTTCACATTTTATTGCAATAGTATCTTATATTTTGATGTATGATATTTCCTAAAAAGTGGGCCCCACTAATTGTCAATTGATAATCACAACCATTAATCTTGAATTCTTTGGGGTGGAAGATAATGTTTTATATCACATAGATACAAATGTGGCATTTTAGTTAACTTAAGTAATATGTTCCCATTTTTACTATTGGAGGCATGTCCCAAAATCTTTAATAGCTATGGTCATCTAATTGATTTAATCTTTATTTCACAAAACAAACACATGCCATCTTGCTTTTTTGCCTTTTATTATGCATCAAATTCAAAATTAATTTTAGCCTATGGCTGACTCTGTGGAGGGTAGAATTTTAGGTTTTCTAGTTTTTCCTATTATTTTGTCATGCAGAGCAATACAAGTGCTGTAGGTATTTTCAGGTTTTTCTAAATAAAATGTTCCTCAAGAAAACCTCCAAACAAGCGGAGTTGTAATATCGAAGTCTCTGTGAGTGATCATAAATCAAAGAGACAATTTCATCTTGTCCAATCTTCATAATATTAAATTCAAAGACTAAAAAACCCAAGGAGAATATACTAAAATTTGGAGAAATTCCCACTAGTTTTCTAAATACAAACATAAATATCGAAAAGCCAAAAAAAGAATAAAAAAGAATGTAAATTAAAAAAAAATGAAACTTTAGAACCATAAATAAAAATGCACAAGAGCCATCAGAACTAGGCTTCTTGGCTAAGCTAAATACATAATCTTTAGGCGCTCCCACAGTGAACAAAATTATTTTTCATGTAATGGAATTTAAAAAAATTATGTACACCTATTTATGTCTATACAATTATATATATAAGTCTTTTTGTTTAGTGAATTGTAATGATTCTATTTTGCCCACGCTAAAAGAAATTCCTGGGTTTACCATTGGTTAAGATAAGGTTTTAATGATGATGATGATAATCATAGGTTTGTAACAATATTATTAATATTTGGACTTTTCTTGCTTTAACTATTATTTTGGATGCATCAAGTTAATTTTAGAAAAATACTGTCGCAGATAATATCATGACACTTTTGGATCCCAGCATTTGCAATTACCTCATTTCCACCCTTCAAGAGTCCTACATATATAGTCAATGACCATGGATCCTCATTAATGACAAAAATCCTACATATGATTTTTTTTTAAAGGTAAGTAATACATTTCCAAAACGAAAAAAACAAAAAAAATCCCGCAAAGGTCTTCCGCAGTAGAAAATCCTCTCATTTTTACTATGCCTACCATCATTCATTTTATTTATTTCAAATTCTCAATGTAGAAACCTTTTTTCTGCACTTTTCAGTGTCTTTAGCTATAATCAATACAATCCTTTTATATATACTCAAACCCCCCCCCCCCCCCACAATGAATTGGTATAAATAGTAAGGGATTTTAATAAAAAAATCAGCTTAAATTATGATTAAATGTCTTAATGAAGAAAAAAAATGAAATGATGATAGTGTTGTTCATAGTTTTTTGACAAAAATATCCAAATTGATGAGTATTATATAGTCGACTTCCAACAACATCTTCTTTTTCTTCTTCATCTTCATTGGTTGACATATGCTTTGATCAATTTTCTTTGATTAGTTGTTTATTAGATGAGTCTTTTTGGATTTGTTCCATTTTATATGGATTTCATCTAGCCTACTTGGTATTCCTTTTTCCCTGTCTTGGAGTGTAGGTATTGTTATTGTCTATAAGAAGTGATAGAATCATGTTTGGAAATAGATGGTGTTTGGATGTAATTTTTGATTGATAGGTATTTACGATTTTTTTCTAGATTGATTTGTTGTATTTTCATTTCTATGATTTCTTAGTGGGATACAAAGTCGACTTAAGGTTCTGAGGAGAATGACATACAACATGAAGAAAATCTTGGATGAAAAGATCCATGGTTATGAGTTACTTAGATTGGTTAGTGAGCATTGATGCAATTTACCACCCTTGTCTCCTAGATCCACTTTATAACTCTTTTACCCATTTTGGGAACTCTATTTCTACCCAAAATGTTGTTCATTTGTACTTAGAATTTTCTAAGACAATTCTATCCGTTCTAACCGTTGTAAGGTTAATCCGAACTGATTTGACTAGTTAAGTATTTTCGTACCCCGGGATTTCCATACCTACTCAATAATTCTTGTTATTTTCTACTCGTGAGTAGGTTTGTCTAGTTGGTCATTGTGAACACCAAAGGCAACTCATGTGGAACATGACCCTAATCATACATGCCTTATCCTCGTAGTGCTTCATGACTTGTGTCATCTACCAGCTTTGAATCAGTAAGTGATTTAATTTGTGGATTCAGTCAGCACACCCAGTGGTTATTATTATTATTATTATTATTATTATTGTTATTATTATTATTATTAGAGAATTTACAAGGAAAATCATCTTAGGTGACCCTAAAAGCAAAAAAGCCCCCAAAGTAAGGAGTCACCAGAGTGGTCCAAGTTGACCACTTCTGCATTTTTTTTTAATGTAAGGGAGAGTGTCGAATTTGACTCAAGTATTTTACACTAGCATCAAATTCAATGATCCCATATTTCCTAAAAACACGAAGAAATCCTACTTGTTTCATCTTCTTCCTTTTCTTCACGCTTTAAATTGATGCTCCCTCATTTTCCACATTGTGTCTGATCTCTTGATCTCCTCATTTTCCACAACCATATCCACATGATAGAAAAAGGAGAAATGTGACATGGAAATGAAGTCTCCATTGTCAGGACACGTTACTCACACCCCATAGTCATGACATGGAAATCAAGTCTCTCCATTACTTGCTGTCTTCTTTTTTTTCGCATTCAGTTATAGGAAAGAAAACACAAGAATATGAACACCCATCATCGCCTAAATCCAAGTGATCCATAGCCCATTACTAGATTTAAATTGTCAAAAACAGAGAACCTGGCTCTGAGGAAGTGGGTTTTAAGTTTCAGATTTGTGTTTTGAATATGAGGTCGAATTTTGGATGAGTGAGTGTTGCATGAGTGAGAAGTTTGGATGATTGAGTGTTGAAGATGATGGATGATTCCGGAGTCCGATTTGGCATCCCAAGTTACTATTTACAATTCTAGATTTTGAAAATAAAAGTTATAGTAATTCAGAGAAGTTTCAAAAGCAATAGGAGAGGAAAAATAATCAAAATGGCCACTATAAGGTAGTGACCGAGCATGCCTGGTCACTAGCAATGATCAGTAACTGAGCATGGCTTGTCATTGACCACCTTTTTTTTTCATTTTCTGCATTTTTTCCCCAATTATCATGTTATTCAAAACTTTTTTACAATTTTATTACTTAGTTTGTATCACATTTGAGACCAAAAAGAGGGACTACAATTGTTCAAAGTTTGTAAACAATCTGCATCCCCAAAGTCAAAGCCATTGAACCCATATAAATAAAAGGAATTCAATAATAATCAGTAGTTTTGTTCCCATTTTTCTAAGTGTTTGGATTTGTGAAATGTGGCTTTGAATCCTTACATTCATCATAATTTCCCACGAAACAGGGGGCATATCGGTCCATTCGAGATCGAGGAGCATGTTGGAGATGTCCCCTATAAGTTGATCTTGGCACCAGATTTAGCTGTAGTGCATCATGCGTTTCATGTCTTAATGCTGAAGAAATATGTGGAGGATCCAATGCATATCTTGCATTATGAGCTGCTAAATCAGACTAAACATAACATATGAGGAGCAACCAATCACCATCAATGAGACCAGAGACCAAGTTTTGTGGATGTGGACCATTCCATGGTGAAGGTCTAGTGGGAGCATCACACTCCGAAGGAAGCGACTTTGGATCTCTGCAATTAGGTTTTGAAGCAATATCTAAAACTTCTACTCGAGGAATGTTTCCTTTCTCCTTGTTTTACATATGGGGAACAAATGTCCTTAGCAAGGGAGTAATGTATGATCCCACCCTAATTTTCCTATATTATTGCCTGAATATTTCTTATTTTAATTGGCTTGGAGTCTTAGAGGGATTAGATTAGAATTTAGAAAGCAATTTAGGGGTTCATTACAATTAGCATAGGTTACAGAGAGGCCCTTAGGTGTGAATTAGATCAATTAGAAAGTCTTAAGGGAAATTTCCTCTAACCAACTCTCAAATGACTCTTATACACCAAGATATTTTCTTACTTTTTCTTTAACCAGTAGGGCATCTTAGTCATTTTCCTTTCATTTGCAACAAAACCTACTTAAATCCTCTCCTCTCATGCCTATTTCATTTCCACCAAAGTGTTTTCTTCTCTTTCATTTTCTCTAGAATTCTCATCTAGGGCTAGGGTTTTTGAAGATCCTTAAATGGCTTCCATCTTCTTCTCGAGATCTGGAAAGATCAAGCCATCATCTTTTTCACCCAATTCTCTATCTCCATCTCCTCTCTCTAACAAGGTGAATTTTCCCAAAATATCCAATTCCCTTCCTTCTTTTGTTTTCTTTTATGAATGCTTGCCCAAGACCCTTTTTTTTTTCTCTTGGATCATGGGTTGGATGGTGTAGATCTAGCTATCCTCGAGTTTTTGTGGGGTGTGAGTGCTTATAAAGCTTGGATTTGATGATCTAGAGCTTGTAAAAGGGATTTGATGTAATTGACACAAGTGCTTTAATGATTATACATGTGAATTTTCCTTTAATTGAATGCCAAGTGTTTGATAAAATGCTTCTGAGAGTACATTGCATATAGATAAGCTCATATATATGCCATTGCTTTTGTTGGAACCCTCTCGCATATGTTAATGACCCTAACAACATGCTAGATTTTGTTTTACTATCTTCACTTATTGAGTTATGGAATGGTTGCTCTTATGGAAAGGGATGGGTATGATGTATGTTGAATTTGGTCAAAGATGTGGAGGATGCTCATAGAAATGGATGGGAGACCACTAGAGGCAGTATTAGTACGAATTACGTATTGATTGATGTATTGGAAGTGAAAGAGTGGAGCAACAATGCAAGAAAAGTAGAAAACATAGGCATTGAGTTCGGAGATGGGAACTCAGTTTGTTCTAATGAGCCCCTGCGTCATTCGGACAAACCTAGGGCATAGGCCATAATTTCAAAGACAAACATAGTTCATTTGAATGGGTCCTACTTTGTTTAAACGAACTCTGGGATTCTGAGTGCTGACCTATATCACTTTAAAATTTCGAACTCTTTATTAACCTTGGCCCACAAATACCAAATGATCAAATATAACCCTTTTAATGGCCCTTAAAATATGCTTAACATAAAAAGGAGTTTAAGCTTAGCCTTTATTTATGGGTTGTCTTCAAAGTAAAGTGTGAAATGTGAAACCGATCCAAGAGATGGATATCTGGAAGTTTTTAATGAGGCCTAGACTATTGGAGCGCCTAAGGAAAATTGGTAATTGCATCATCCATCTAGGACATCCATCATGTGGAGGAGATTACTATTCACACGTGAAATATGCAACCATTGCCTAAGATGTGCTACTTATTATACACTAATTAATTATTGCGATGGAAATGATATTATACCTTGTAACCGTACGCATTGTTTTCTATCCTTATCTTTAATGCTTTAATGCAATTGTCATACCTGTTTATTGATGTTCATATGATGAATGGAGACCTTGCCTTAGGGTATACTTAGAAATGACTCAGAATTATGAAAGGAGATGTATATATATATAATATTTGTGGTTGGCTAGGTATTGCATAGCTATGTGATTAGGATGAATGGACTATGGAGTAGATGGATGAATTGTAATTGAATAGGTAATCTATTGTGGACACATACGGATATGGATGGTATTGTATTACAAATGGATAACATGTTATATAGAATGGATTTTGGATCCATTATTTTATGGACTTATAGATGGGCTGTCATGGACTAGACTTAGATGGATTGACTTTCTTACTCACACAAATAGCCCAGCCAAACATGAACCTTTAATTTCATTGACTCTCTATTGTTAGCACATATATCCACTCAATTATAAGCTTAGCATTGGGCTAATCACCCTGGTAGGCGCTCATTATTATTGATTTCACCTCCATGGTTGGCCAATTTTTATGGATATGGATGTAGTGATGATACACCATTTGATACCCCCACATCGTCACGTACACTACACAATATCAAAACTATCAGCCAAGTATTCAGAACTTTTGAATTATTGAATGTCTAGTCTATTAAACCACACATTCCCCACTGAACACTAAAGTTGTATGGGAGGACAACGGCATAATATCCCACGATACCAACTTTTGTGGATGTTTTATTTGTTAGATGCCTTTATGAATTGGATTGATGTTCTTTAATTGATTCTCATTCTATTGTCTCTTTGTACATTGTTTCATTTTGGTATGGATTATGGATTATCACTCATGGATTATATCATATGCAATTTTTTTACCTTGAACTGTATATTTTGTTATTGGGATGATGTGTTTGCCAAGTCTTTCAAGATTTGACCCTTTTTTATCGGGTGGTGTAGACTATGAGCCCGCTTCCCCTATCTAGAAGGGAGAGGCATCGGAGGAGAACGACAGCAGTTTGTAAGGAGATCTAAACTCAACATTTAGAGATTCGTTTTGACATTTTAGAGATTGATATTTGATGCTGATTAGTTTTGAGGAATTTGAAATAAACTTTAGCAACATTGGTTTCACTTGAACATTATAGTTCCATATTTTTTCTTCCACATTTGTTATTTGACATATGATGATTGTAGTACCTTATTATGGATCATGGTTTATATTGCATTACTTTCGTAGTTTTATCTAATGCTTCCACTTAAATGTTTGTTGTTGGGAAATTTTTAAATTGGTCCTCACTAGGTCTAGAGATCCTAGATGTCCGCGCTTCAAATTTGGATTTCCATCTTTACCGAGGACCCCAGTTTTGGGGTGTGACAGAGGGGTTCAATAGGTAGATCCACCACCTTGCCATGCTCCAAGACTGAGAAGGGATTTGAGATGTCTAGTTGGGAAGAAGAGATCTTGCCTAAAATTTCCAAGGTGGGGTCCAAAGATGTAGAAGACTAGAATTGTTTAGTTGAAGAGGCATGGGTTACTTTGTAGACGGTATAGGGACGACAAAGTCCAAGTTTCATGGAACAGGGATACAAGCTTTCTCTATGGTGGAGTCGATAATTAAAGAAGTTGTACCAATATGTGCACCATCATGGAGATTTTGTTGGTTTTGAACGTACAAATCCTTAGTTGGAGTGGTTAAGGTTTGGGGGACTTGATTAGGAGGGCAAGATGAAGAGGCTTTAGGGGTGTAAACGGATGCGAGTAAGGGTGGGTGAGTTAGAAGAAAAAGCTGGTTGGCCAGCAAAAGGGCATCTAGCACTTGAAGGATTTCCCAAAAAGCGTTCTGAACCAAATATATTGTCATAAGCAACTTCGTGCTCAACCACCCCTTCGGCTTCTAGTTCCACTTGTAGAGAGTAGGTCCTCTGCTTAGAGACATCAAAGTTTACCAACAATATGGCAAAAAAAAGGATCCTTTGAGTAGCTAAAGTATCATTTAGTCGGATGGGATTTTCAATGTAGCTAGCAATAGACAAGAGGATATCACTACTCCAGCAGTGATGGGGAAATTGTCACACCCCCAAACTGGGCTGGATCCAAACCCTGTCTTAGGGGTGTGAGAATTAGGGTCAATTTAAAACTTTCTAGAATATACAACACAGGCCTCAATTCCAGGTAGATCGAAGTCTTTTGTGAAGCTATGTTTGTTGATCAAGCAACCATAATCACACATAAAAACTAAAAATCCATATACTGCTCAGTTGGATACCATATTCAAACCATATAAACCAATCACAATAAAAATTTAATTATGGTTAAGTAATTCGAAATGTAATAATTAAAATTATAACTCAAAAACAAATGAATTTATTGCCTACAATTATGGCCTGGAAGATAAGACCTTATTTCAAAAGTCTAATACTCTAAACTAAGCATCACTACTAAGACATTTCAATAGATGTCATCGGCGCTCCACTTAGAAACTCTACCATCTAGCAAAATCTCCTATGTCTCATGACCATCCGGTTTGGCACCGGCATTGAGACTTAGACACCAAAAGTAATGGGTCAGATTGACGTAATCTGAAAAGAGGTAAACTACAAGTAACAATGTTAGACAACCGAAATAAATCACAAATATGACTTAAATCAATATACTGAATAACAAGCAAATGCAATGAATGCACAAACATAGGTATTCCTGCTAGATACAACATACAAACATGAGTATTCCTGCCTAATGTAACAAACAGCAAAGCTGTATACTATATCACACCATATACACTGGCCCGATGGCATACGTCCACCTCTAACTACAATTGGTTAGATATACATATATAGACAGAAAAGGTATATGGATGTTCAATGAAGTCATGCCATGAAATCCCCATAACTCTCCACACTAATATCATTAACAATTAAAATGATAAAGGTTACATAGTTAAGAGTATGTTATGCCCATGTGGTATTTTCCATTTTGCTGAAGGTAAGCACCACACTACCTAATAGTCATAGTCAATTAAGTATACTAATAGGATCAAACCTTCCTTCAAATAGATAATACGTGCCCATGATGCTATTGGTCTCCGTTCGGTATTTATTATGTGGTGCATCACAGAGTTTGTATTCCCATTTTTAGTCAAGTCTAACTCACTGTGTACATTTACCTAACCTTCCCTGTAAACAAAACCCATCTTATCTTCAGACTTAGTCCAATACTGATTTATTCATAATTAACCGTTGGGCATGATACAAGATCAAGTGATTCTAAACCCTAGAAGTCACTTACCTGTAGTGCAGTCCATGCAACTGAGTGCTCCAATTATAGTCATCAACCTAAACTATAATACTACCCATTTAGTTCAGGTTCCTGTGTCCACACAGCTTAGCCGTGACCATTTTACGGCTTAGCCATAGTTAAACTTATGGTGCAGTTGGCTGGTCTTACGGCTTAGCGATAAGTTCTCTTCCGGCGTAGTTGTAAGGCTCCCTATAGAACAACCTCTAAAATATTGACTCATTGGAAAGTGAGCCATACCCTAGCCATAGGTGAGCACAGTTTCGTCCCTTTGGGGGGTTTTCTTGTGAAACCCATTCAAATAAGTAAGCATTATTTGTAATCATTCGCGTGCCTCAAATCTCTGTATGAAAAGCTCAGATCCAAAATGGCTAGATCCAATCAAGCATAAACCCCTACCCAGATTCAATTCTCCAATCAGAAACCCTATAGATCCAAGGAAGTGCACATATCTCTTTAAGCTAATAAGTGTGCCCAAAAAAACTGAAAGAAACTGCATGATGGCCTAAGGATTAGCGCTTACTAGAGTTGCCGACACTATCACACTAGGCAACAGGGGAGGAAAAAGATGGTGATGGTGTTATCCCTACTTCTGGGTCAAGCCCTAGATTCCTCTAAGAGTTCCTAGGTTGTGGTTGCAGAAAAGAGGCAATTGAGAAAGGATGAGGAAATACAATGATCAAGAGCTTATGGGTGACTTAGGTGGAAAGAGATGATTTACTGAATCTACTTTCTGCTCTTTATAAAGTTTTAAGAAATTATGAGAAAGGGCTTTTGGTTCACAAAGGTCTAATAGCTTGGGTCCAAGGCCCAAGAAGGTTTGACAAGCCTGTCTCCAATGCGCCTCGCAACAAAGTGCCATGCATGCAATGATCCAAACTTCTAAAATGGCCTATAACACATCCATTTAGCCCACTCAAGCCGACTTAAACTTGATAAACCGACCCAACCCATAATTAAAAGACTTGGGGCCTTACATCTTACCCTAAAGGATACTTTGTCTTTCAAATGACTAACATACCTTAGGAAAAAGGTGTGGATATTGCTTCTTCACTTCATCTTTGAGCTCCCATGTAGCTTCCTCCGGGCGATAATGTCTCCATTGAACCTTCACCCAATGGATGACGCTAATCCTCAACACCTGCTTTTTATTGTCAAAAAATCCCCACTAGTTGCTCGGTGTAAGTTGTATCATCATGTACCTACAATTGCTCATACTACAGCACATGTGGAGGCTCTATGACATACTTCCTCAGTATAGAGATATGGAAAGCATTATGAACACCTGATAACTGTGACGGCAGTGCTAGTCGGTAGGCTACATCATTGACCTTGCTAATAATCTGGAACAGTCCAACATATCTCTTAGAGAGTTTCCCTTTCCAACTGTAAGGTACCACGTGCAGGAGATACCTTTAGAAATACATGACAACCAACCTCAAACTTCTACTCTCTCCTTCTTTTATCTAAGTAACTCTTTTGGCGATTACAAGCAATCTTCAACCTTACTTGAATATGCTTGACCTTCTCACTAGGTTCTCCAACCACAGATGGTCCATGAAAACCGTGAGCCCCAAAATTTTCCCAGCATATAGGAGTCCTACATTTTCTCCAGTACAATGCCTCGAAAGGTGCTATGCCAATGCTAGAATGACAGCTGTTATTATACGCAAATTAACACAGAACTAAGCTTTCATCCCAATTGGTCTTAAAATTCAAGATACATGCCCTTAACATATCCTCCAATATCTGGTTTGTATACTCTGTGTATCCATCAATTTGAGGATGGTAGGTTGTACTGAAACTCAACCTGGTGCCCAAAGGTTCCTGCAGCGACATCCAAAACCGAGATACAAACTTACTGCGACATCCAAAACCGAGATAAAACTTACTCTCCTAGTTGAAGACAATAGAAACTAGTGCTCCATGCAGTCGTACCACCTCCTTGATATAAAGATCGACCATTTTCTCCATTCCTTGACCCCTCTTAAACAATACACTTTGAATAGACTTAGTCAAAAATCCACTATCACCCAAGTTGCACAAAACCCTTTTTGGATATTAGGTAATTCAGACACAAAGTCCACAATTATGTACTCTCACTTCCACTAAGGAATCTCCAACTAATGCAAAAGACCTAGGGGTCATCTATATTTTGCCTTAATTTTTAGCAAACCAAGAACTTTGCAACAAACTCTGCGATATCCTTCTTCATATTCTTCTACCAGTAATTATTTCTTGACTCCTAATGCATCTTGGTACTAACGTCATGGATAGAACACCGTGTATGGTGTGCCTATACCATGAGTTTATCCTTCAAGTATGGAAAATCAAGTGCACAAATTGTGTCCTTATCATACAAAATACCATCATCCAACTTAAAATCAGGCCGTGCAGTCATATGATCTTTAATTCTTGCCATCTCTAGGTCTAATAGCTAGTGTTCTTTAATCCTTAAAAGCAACTTAGGTTCCCACGAGAATATACTTGCCAACACTACCTACTCACTAATAGGCTAGAAATACACATTCATATCTTCCAAACAGCTAACCCAAAAGTACTTTGCAAGCATTCTGCCAGTGAACGCCAATTTTCTACTTAGTGCATATGCCTCACATTAGCCTTCCTTAGATGGTACTTCAACCCAAAATCATAACCTTGATGTACTCCATCCACCTTCTCTATCTCATGTTCAATTCACCCTATGTAATGAGGTATTGAAGACTCTTATGATCCGAATATACTTCAAATGTGGCCTATAAAGATACTGCCTCCACATATTCAACACAAAAACTATTGCCACTAGTTCCAAATCATGGGTTGCATATTTCCGTTCATGCTCCTTCAACTATCTCAACCCCTAAGCTACTACCTTCTCGTTTTGCTTGAGGACACAACCAAGACCAAGTCTAGATGCATCGGTAAAAATCACAAAACTATCACTACCTGTAGGTAAGTTCAATATAGGGGCTGTGGTCAACCTTCTTTTCAACTCCTGAAAACCTTGCTCATATTCATCACTCCACACAAAGGGAACTTCCTTACAAGTCAACTTTGACAATGGAGCGGCTTTCGTGGAAAATCCTTCCACAAATAGATGAGAATAACTTGCTAGGTTTAGGAAACTTCGGATTTTTGACACTATTTTTATCTTTTCAAGCTTCACCACAGCTTCAATCTTTGTTGGATCCACCGATAAATCCTCCCTGGAGATGATATGACCAAGGAATCCTATCTGCTCTAACCAAAATTCACACTTACTTGACTTAGCGTACAATTGGTGATCCCTCAATAGTTGCAATGAGGTCCAAAGATGCTGAGCATGCTCTTCCTGAATCTTTGAATATAAAAGTACTGTTAAGAGGCAGCCGCGAGGATCCCTAGATATTGCGTATAGATCACTACGTAAATAACTTTAGATGATGATGATTCAAGAATCATACCTACGAGATCTCTCTGAATTGATCTCAGTCTTACAGCAACCCAAAAATCTCAAAACCTTCTACTGTATTCCTCTATACTCGAACTTGCACCGGGGTTTGGGCCTCTTCTACGAATTCGCTTTGCTCTAAAAAAATGAGATTTCTCTTATCTATTTTTCCTAGAGAGCATTAGCGCATATTTATAGGCTACAATAGGGACCATATGAAGGAATTAAGGAATAAGCTTCTTATGGAAATAGGAAACCCTAATTCGACCTAAATTAGAATCCTAGTTCCACAAATTACAATTCAGTCCTCTAGAAAATTATAATTACACTCCTGTCCTTATTCTCAAAATAATATTCCAAGCTTCTTGTTATTAAATGCTTATTAATCTCCCCACGTTAAGATTTCAGATATCCATCAATTAAATAATTACTAACATCTATATTTAATCGATATCTTTATAATTCCTTGAGACCTTACACTTAACTTATTTGATATGTCGGACAAAAAATCCACCTGCAGGGTTTGACATAAATAAAACTTATAAGCTTCATCAAGGGGATATCATCAATCCCTATTACGGGACATGGATTCTATCAATAAACTAATATGCACCATACACGTAGTATAATCATCCAATTTACTGAGATTATTGACCAATAAAAGGTTTCACTCCTTTGTAAATCAAAATACCAAACACTAGATATATGTGTCTATTATTTATATCAGGATCAGGAGTACAAGCACTCATAATAAGCATTTGGATGTTAATCATCTTATATAGTCAATATAAAGACAATAAACCCAAAAATGGTCCGGTCCAATACACACAAAGCGTACTAGTATAACGAATCAAAACTATACCGTTTCCCGCAACCAAAATAAGCCTGCTGAAACATCATACTACAATCATACCAATGGTGTGTCCAACTCCATCTAAATTATGAACAAAAACTTCTATTCTATAAGAACCGACAAATAATTTTCCGTGTGCAAGTTGAACTCTACACACCAACTTATCTACTTTATAGAATAAAAGACACACGCATGCATAATAAATTACAATGCAACCATTTGCCCATACAAATTCTTATTAAGATGAAAAGACAAACTGTACTAATAAATAAATTAGTCAAAGACAAATACCTAAAAGTATGCTGTTAGTATAAATTTCTACTGAGTACGTCGTCAATAAATACCATTACAAATTAGTCCAAGTATTGCTCAAACACGTTGTTCATCATGGCCATAAAAGCTGCTGGGGCATTCGTCAATCCAAAAAACATCACTAGAAATTCATAATGACCATATCTAGTTCTGAAGGTAGTTTTTGGAATATCCCGGCCTCGTGCTCTTAACTGATGATATCCTCATCTTAGATCAATCTTAGAAAAATACTAGGCACCCTACAACTGATCAAACAATTCATCGATTCGAGGTAAATGGAGCTTATTCTTGATGGTCACTTAATGAAGCTATTTGTAGTCAATACACATTCTCATAGAACCATCCTTCTTCTTAACAAATAAAACTAGAGCCCCCAAGGAGAGAAACTCAGTCTAATAAAACCCTTGTCTAAGAACTCCTATAATTTCTCTTTAACTTCTCTCAACTCGGCTGGGGCCATCCCCTAAGGGGCTTTAGAGATTGGATTCATGCCTAACACAAGCTCAAATGTGAAATCAATTTCATAGATTGACGGCAATTCTGGAATATCCTCAAGAAAAACATTCGAAAACTCAGACACTACTGGTGTCTCCTCAATCGTTTTAGTCCATTTATCCTCCGAGATAAACATTAGATACCCCTCATAACCTTTCATCTTCAACTTCATAGCCTTAATGGGGTGAGATCATCTAAGTAACAATTTTTTCTTTGCTCTTACAAATTGTACAATGGTGCCATCATTAGCTTTCAACTTAACTGTTTTAGCAAGGCAGTCGATCACTGCATTACAAGTAGCAAGCCAATCCATACCCAAGATGGCTTCAAAATCATTCATCAACAACTATATCAAATTAGCCTTCAACACAAAACCATTTATCACAACTTTGCACTTAGGGTGGCACTGCTGACAACTAACTTTCTTGCCCACTAGAATAGTTACCATTAAAACAAATGGCAGCTCTACTGCTCTAACACCAGCGTTCGAGGCAAATTTAGGGGAGAAATAAGAATGAGAAGATCAGGGTCAAATAAAACCTTAGCATTGTCATCACAAATAGAAATAGCACCTTCAACAATGTACTCTATAACATTAGCTTGACCCTAGGTCATACAATACACTCTACCTACCTATTGGGGCCTTGATTACTGTCTACTAAGCCCTTGAGGTCGTTAGGGTCTCCTCTATGGTCAGGGTTATTGAGGAGGTAGGTATAATTGCAGCTGCTATTACAGTACCTGAGGTCATCGTTGCTGCGGAGGAGTTAGGGCTATCTGCCTCAAAAGTTGAGCTCGAATAAGAGCTCCTTGCATTGATGTCTACCAATACTACTGTCCTTTCTTCTTATGACAGTCTTTGACTTGATGACTGGTGTCCCCACACTGAAAACACCCTCCTGTTTGCCTCCAACACCTAGATGTTGAGTGATTATTATGGCAAATGCCACAAGACTCCCTTTTTTACTTCTTACATTGGTGCTGCGGGGCCAAAGACGGAGCAACCTTTTGCTTGGGTTGGCTTCAAGGGGCCATGAGCCCAATCACTCTCTCGGCCTAGTATACCTTATCTAAATACTCCTGATAAGTGTTCAGAACTTTCAAACTAGCATGCAACAAAAATCTAATCGGAGGCCATCAAGGAATCATCAAATCCTCTCTCTAGAGTTATAAGAGTCGATGCGAAATGAGAGAGGTGGGTAAACTGCAGCTCATACTCATGAACAAACAAGTTCTATTGCTTCAATCTATCAAACTTTATCCTCTTTAAAATACGAACATGTTCCGGTATATGATGCTACCCAATCATCTATAAAGCCTCTAGAATGCTGCCTGATTTACCACTAGTGGTCGTACCCTAAACGACGGAGGCAAAGCCGATGGTGGTATAGGCGGAGGCGGCACTGCATGCAACACATGGGGCTGACTCACTCTTTGTACTGCTTCCAGTAATTGGGTCATTTGTTGGTATTGACGGTGTCGATAGGCTAAAATTGCCCGAAGTAGGGTTTGCATTGGATCATTAGCCGTTCCACTAGGCCCACTCGATTCATCAAAAGACGGGTTACCTTTCGTTTTCCTTGTTTTAGGTGTCATGTCTGCAAAATAACCAATTGTTAGGGACTAAATGATCTAGAATACAGAAGTTGAACACAGCCATGCAGACTCTAAACATTAATAAAAATCATTTACAAAAACTATACACATCTACACCTAAAATTCCCACTAAAAGTTCTAATTCTCACATCGGACCTACATTTCTAGTATCTTTTAAAACTTCTAGAAACTTGACCTCTCTGATACCATCTGTCACGCCCCCAAAACTGGGCTAAATCCAAACCTGATCTTAGAGGTGTGAGAATTAGAGCCAATTTAAAATTTTCTGAATTATACAACACGGGCTCCAAATTCCGGGTGGATTGAAGATCTGTGTGCTTGTTAATCAAATAACCACAATCACATGCAGAAACTAAAAATCAATATACTACACAGCTAGTCATCATATTCAAACTAGATAAACCAATCACAATAATAATTTAATCAATGGTCAAGTCTTCTGAAGCATAACAATTAAAATTATAATACCAAAAAAAATGAATTTAATGCCTACGATTATGGCCTACAAGACATGGCCTTATTTTAAGAGTCTAATACTCTAAACTAATCATCACTACTAGGACATTTCCGATGATGTCATAGTTGCTGCACTCAGCAACTCCGCCGTCTGGCGAAATCTTCTGCATCTCATGACCATCCAGTTCGGCACCGGCATCGAGACATAAACACCAAAAGTAATGGGTCAGATTGACGTAATCTGACAAGAGGTAAACTACAAGTAACGATGTTACACACCTAAGATAAATCACATTTACAATTTAAATCAATATACCAAATGCCAAAAAAATGCAATGAATGCATAAACCCTGTTATTCCCACTAGATACAATATACAAATAGGAGTATTCCCGCTTGATATAACAAACAGCAAAGCTGTATGCTATATCACACAATACGCGTTGGCCTGATGGCGTATGTTTACCTCCAACTGCAGTCGATTAGACATACATATATGAAGTCATGCCATGAAATCCCCAAAACTCTCAACACCGATATCATTAACAGTTAAAGTAATAAAGGTTGCATAATTAAGAGTATGTTATGCTCATGTGGTATTTTTCATTTTACTGAAGGTAAGCACTACACCACCCAGTAGTCATAGTCAGTTAAGTATACCTATAGGATTAAAACCTTCCTTTGAAATGACGATACAAACCCACAAGGCTATTGGTCTACTTTTGATAGCTATTATGTGGGGCATTCCAGAGTTTGCATTCCCATTTTGGGTCCAGTCTAACTCTCATGTGTACACTTAGCTAAGCTTCCTTAAAAACGGAACCCATCCTATCTTTACACTCGATCTAGTACTGATTTATTCGTGATTAACTGTTGGACGTGATACAAGATCAAGTGATTCTACCCAGTGCAAGTCAACTACCTGGGGTCACTTACCTGTAGTGCAATCTATACAGCTGAGTACTCTAATTATGGTCATCAGCCCTAACTTGTAATACTACCCATTTAGTTAAGGTTCCTGAGTGCACACAGCTTAGCCGGAGTTAAACCTACGACTCAGCTAGCCGGTCTTACGGCTAAATGTAAGGCTCGCTGTAAAAAAAACTTTCAATTAAGTGAGCCGTAGCCTAGCTGTAGGCTAACCTACAGCTAAGTCATAGGTGCACACTATTTAGCCCTTTTTGGGGGTTTTCTCACGAAACCCATTCTTAGACAATTGGAACTCCAGATTTCTAATTAAGAAACCAAAATCAACTATTTGAATAAGATTTTGAACCATGTCAGTCAATAAACTGAATAAGTAAGCATTATTTGTAGTTATCCACCTACCTTAAGTCTCTGTATCAAAAGTTTAGATCCAAAATGGCTAGATCCAATCAAGCATAAACCCCTACCTAGATTCAATTCTCCAATAAAAAAAACCCTACCAATCCAAGGAGGTGTACAAATCTCCTTAAGCTAGTAAGCATGCCCTAATAAACTGAAGGAAACTACATAATGGCTTAGGGATTAGTGCTTACCGAAGTTGTGGACACTATCACGTTGAACAAAGGGGGAGGAAGAAGATGATGGTGATTGTGTTATCCCTGCTCCAGGGTTAAGCCCTAGATTCCTCTGAGAGTTGCTAGGTTGTAGTTGTAGAAGAGAGGTAATTGAAAAAAGGATGAGAAAATGCAGTGATTGGGAGGTTATGGGTGATTTAGGATTAAAGAGATGATTTACTGAATTTACAAAAAAGGGTTTTCTGCTCTTTAAAGAGTATTAGGAAATTATGAGAAAAGGCTTTTGTCTCACAAGGGTCCAATGGCTTGGGTCCAAGGCCCAAGAGAGTTTGACCGGCCCATCTTCAATGGGCCCTACAGCAAACTGTTATGCATGCAACGATCCAAACCTCTAAAATGGCCTATCACACATCCATCTAACGAACTCAACTCGACGCGAACCCCAATCAACTGACCTGACCCATAATTAAAAAGCATGGGGCCTTATAGAAATGGAATACCCTTAATACAAGTCCAAATTCAGGTAATGTCTCTCAACATTACTAAGCGTTATTTTATTTGAGCATAGTAACCATTCAAGTCTTGTTTTATTATTAAACTAACAAAATCTCACCAATTTAGTTTCGTGTCATAAATCTTCATAGATTGAGGAGATATGTAAGACACAAAGAAAAAGGTAGAACTAGAAATATAGAGAATATTTTTCCATACTTTTTTGGGCCTTAATTCATGATTTGAGCCATCTAATATTCTCATATCATGATAGCCATCTACTATTCTCATTTAATGGTAAACCTCAAGATCTAATGTTTCATTTCTTAAACCCTCACAAATATAAAAAAAAACATGTAGAAAAAAGGAAAAATAAAAAAAAATCTAAATTGTTATAAGAGGTATTATCATAGGTGGATGTCCACATAGGAACCCACATGAGCTAAGGAAAGCATTTAAGATTAGAGTCTCGCTATATGAGGTTACTTGAAGAGAAAGCAATATTACTCTATAAATAAGATCCTTTCCCACCTCTTATTATGTACACCTCTCTCATTTAATCAGAATTCTCTCTCTCATCTTTTAACACGTTATGTGCACGAGATCTAAGATTTTGTCTTCCTGCCTAAGTTGCCATTTTCTCTCTCTCTCTTTCTCTCTCTCTCTCTCTCTCTGTGTACAGCACAACTTACAATGAAAAAGAGAGTTTTTCTCTTTCTTACATACACACAAATCAAGACAACACTACCCATTGGTTGCATTTCTGTTACTCATAATTGTGCCAAAATAACAAAATAGATAAAAGGACACATTGCTTATCTTGTCCCCGAGGAGAGAGAGGCTCAAGCCAAGCCATCCCTTTTCTTAGCTCTCTTTTGTCTTCTTCTATAAGAAAAGAAAAAGGAATAGAGACTGAGATCGTCTCAGTCAAGCTAAGCCGATCCCAGCCAACCAAATGATTCAAAGGAAATAGAAAAGGACAACAACAAGCACTATCCCCTTTGCCTCAATGTGCATGCAGCAAAAAGTGGGATTTGCCCCCCTCCTAATTTTTCTTTGCGTTCAACAATGTTGGGTCAGGCGAACCAACCCAACCCATTACAGCGCTAACGTAGGAGGTACTAACACAAACAATGACGTCAAAGTGACGTAGGCAGGTGCATATCAACCGCCAAATCTTCAAATCGCGATATCTTGACCATCCGGAGTTCGATCGACGATCCATTTTCACCTCAAAAAAGCTCATGAATAGATCTAAATGCTAAAAACAAAAGGCAGAAGAGTCAATGGTAAAAATAATTCTTGTTATTTATAATCTCCTCTTAGTTTAATAACTATATACACATATGCTCATGTTCTTATTTCTTTTTAATTAGACTATTATTTGGAGATGAACGATTTATTTTTATAAAAAAGGGAGATTAAGATAGATGGATCATAAATAAAATTTGAAGTTCTATATTAATTCGGACCTGAAGTTCTGTATAAATGAGAAGTCTTTTTAATCTGGGCCATAAGATCCGTGAATTATTCTAATCTTGAACCAAAAGTTTTCTGATTCATAATATGAACCCGAAAATTCATATTATTAATCAAACAGGTTGTTTGATGTCTAAATCTAGTAATAAATCAATATTAGGCCACAAAAAAAAAGTTCAAAGTCTTGGTAGAACTTGAAGTTTTAATTGATAGAACCTGAAGTTGTAATTCATGAGCCTAAAGATTTAAATCAAGCCAAAAGTCTTGCCAAAACCTACTATTCTAATTATTACAGTTGATAACCTGACATTTTAACATTAGATTGGCCAACTTGCTTTGACATGACTCACCCGTTACATTCTAAGGGCCTAACGATGACTATCATCTTATTGGATAAAATAATTTCTGGTTTTAAATTTTAATACTCACTTCTCAATTATGCAACTTTGATATGGTATGAATTAATATGGAACCTTTGCTGTATATTCACATATATTGAATTATAATCCAATCTAAATTTATTGTTTGTGGCTTATTGTGGTTAATCTGGTGATGAATATTTCAAATATATCTAGAGACTGATCAATTCTAAATTATTTGCTGTGGTTGAACCTTATTGACGAATTTATGATGAACAAATCTAGATTTATTTATTTATGATTTGGTCTATGAAATATTTTGAATTCTCAATAGATATGGGCAATACCATATACCTAGGACCAATCCCAATTGGGAGTGGGGCAAGGACTAACCTAGCGTATGTGGGACTAGCTAGGGAAAAGAGTAATGAGTGATTTATTTTCTTTTATCAAAGGGAGATCATGATAGAATTGCAAATCATAGATTATATATAGAACTAAAAGTTCTATATAAGTAAACGAAACCCGAAGTTCCACATGATATGTAAAACCAGAAGTTTTATATTGAATAAATAACACAGATTTCAAATTCCGTACATTATTTTAATCTAGAACCAGAAGTTCTAATCCAAACCCAAAGATCCGTAAGTTATTCTAATTTGAAACCAAAAGTTCTAAGATTTGGAATATGAACCCGAAGATACATATTCATAATCAAACCTATAGCTTTGATTTTTAAAAGATCCAAAGTAGTATAGATCGATACGAAGGCCATGAAATCAAATCTAAAGTTTTGACAAAATTAAAAGTTCTGAATCAAACCTGCAGCTTTGATAGAACCAGCAATTCTAAGAACATGAAGTTCTATCTCAAGCATAAAGTCTTAACAAAGCCAAAAGTTTTGATTCCTTCGTTAAGAACCTAAAGTTCTATTTTTTTAATTTGCCGATTCTTCCATATATTTTTGTTATTGAATATTAAGAGCCCGAAGTTCTACTTTTTATGATTGATATTGTTAAATTGTTATCTACACATTCAAAAAAGCTTGATGATGCCATCAAAGAAATAGATATAATAATTCCTCCAAAAGATGTAGACATAATAGTTCCTCCAGTAGAGATGAAAATGACCACCACAGGAGAGTTATTAAAAAGGCATTTTGATTCTAAATTGGGAGAACTACCAAATATGGTCTAGAAGATGTATAACTACTATTATAAGTTTGAATATTGAGTTCAGTTTTTAGATATTTAGTTAGATGTTGGGATTTATTCTTTTATCCCTTGTATCTTGTGTCTAGACATTATATTTGCTTTGATAATGAATGATTTGATTATGTTCAATTTATTAATTTGATAGAGATTTCATGGATGTTTAAATATTTATCATGTGATTGCGTCCATTACTTTAATATCTCTATTTAAGGTATGGATTATGGAGTGCATGAAACTGAGGATAATAACCGGTGGATAATGCTACAAGACACATTATATTGAAAAACTAGAAGTTTTTCTCATGGTTAGTATGTAATTCACACAAGGTATCAACCATAATTAGATCTGTACAAATACTTGAATGCTCCAGAAAAGTTCACATAATGTTACCAATTGATACCCATATATGCATTAAGGATGCATTATATTTTAACGGTTACCGAAGAAACTTGCTTTGCTTTAAAGACATCAGGATGAATGGGTACCACATATAGAAACTATAAGTGAATGTAACATAGAATATTTGTGCATCATTACAAGTATTGATAGCCAAAAGCTGATACTAGAAAAGTTAAGCGCATTCTCCTTAGACTTAAGGGCTATTTTTTAAGACAATCTCTAATATCAAATCACATTCGATTATGAGCAAAGAGACAAAGTCAAGCTAGCAGTCTAAAATAAGCTCGAGGCTTAATGACCCTAAGGCTTTAATGCTTTGGCATGATAGGTTAGGTCACACTGGGGCTACTATGTTAAGGCAAATTACTGATAACTCTTTTGGGCACTCTTTAAAATACCATCAATTGACTATCTTTTTTGCAAAGGATGGTGACATTTGGGAACTCATAAAATCCCCCTAGTGGACCTTTTTAGGTATTCTATGATTTTAATTAATACCTCCACCCGTTGGTTGGGTGTTTGTCTATTTTTTTAGCTCCTGGCTGCCTATTAGCACAAATTATTTAACTTAAAGTACACTTCCCTGAACATCCTATTAAGTATATAACGACTAATATCACAAGTTTAGAACCTGCATGAACCCACAATGTAGATTAGGAATTTATGTTGTTATGATTCACCCCCAATTATTAGATATCTAGAACCAATGACAGGAGATGCATTCACTACTTGTTGTGCCAATTGTCAACTTAATGAGACAGTCATCCTGCCATTTGAGTGAGATGAGAGAGTTCCTAAAGAACGCCTTGTTCTTGTAAAACAACACGTTCCTGAAGAACGAAAACAATTAACATGGAATACTCCCACTCTGTTTCATCTAGATTTATGTACATCACAATGTGAAAATGAAGTACAGAGCATGGTACACTTAATTAAAAATAAATTCCCTAATACTTTTAATGATGCAGTAAAAATGAATAGGTCACATGGACCAGCTATAAATACACTTGGATGAATTAATGTCCCTGTAAGACAAGCACAATTAATGTTCTTGTAGGACAAAAATCCAAAAATGGTAACAAATGAATCTATTATACACTAAAAGCATTGTAGACCTATAGATTCTAAGGACTCATCACTTTAGAAAAGAAGAAATGGGCAATCATATCCCAATCATACTCTCGAAGAGTTTATGACAAATCATATACTCCAAAAAAGGTACACCATTTTACTCAAGAAGAGGTTATAGAAAAATCTACTCTCTCTAAAATTCCTAAAGAAGTTAATGTCCCGAAAGAGACTCTAGAAGCCCCTTAAGAAGCAAAGGTACCCAATAATAAAAAGATTTCTATCCTTTATAATTACTCAAGAGAAAAATAGGATAGAGAGGAAATTATCATCGATGACTCATTTACATATGCGGTAGCTACACAAAAATTAAGGGAAAATGAGGATGATGATTGGAACACTTAACTATGTACTATAAATGAATGTCAACAAAGAAAAGATTAGCAAAATTAGGAAGTGCCATCAAAGAAGAGTTAGAGTCTCTCAGTAAACGTAGTATATCTAGACCTATAATGCAAACTCCAAAAGGTATTAACTCTATAGGTTACAAATGGGTGTTTGTAAGAAAATAAATGAAATTACTAGATACAAAGCAAGACTTATAGTACAAGGTTTCCTATGGAAACCTATTATTGAAAACATATACAGACATATATTGAAAATCCCAAAATGATTTGTTTTGTCTAAAACAAAGTCAAAGAGTATGTACTCAATATAATTAATACATTCATTGTATGGACTAAAGCATTCCAAAAGAATATGTTACAATCATCTTAATGAATGTTTATCTAAGGAAGGGTATAAAAACAATCTCATTTCCCATGTATCTTTATAAAATCCTTAAAAGGATTTTTAACAATAGAATTTTATGTAAATGACATAAATCTAATCGAGACCCTAAAAGAGCTCGAGAAAACTATTGACTATTTATAGGAGAAATTTGTACCAACTTGAAAGTGAGAGAAGTTCTAATGGGATATTTCATTCTTTGTAAATATGCTTGCCATATATAGTTTTGCACCAACTCAAGGACACTAGATTGGAATCAAACAAATCATACAATATTTACATCTATTTTATTCTTATGATTGTAAAGATTCAAACTTTGTAGGAAATACAGATTCAGGATATCTCTTTGATCCTCTTAAGAGTCAATCACAGATAGGCTATGTATTCATTAATGGTAATGCCGCTATTGTTTTGGATTTTTACTAAAAAGATTTTGGTAGTTACTTCTTCTAACCACGCTAAAATTTTAATCCTCAT
This sequence comes from Sextonia rubra, assembly GCA_037013555.1. Classification (NCBI taxonomy): domain Eukaryota; kingdom Viridiplantae; phylum Streptophyta; class Magnoliopsida; order Laurales; family Lauraceae; genus Sextonia; species Sextonia rubra. The sequence continues at coordinate 78,419,581 of JASUAD010000001.1, forward strand.
TGAAACTAGTAAAAAATGTGTGTGGTTAAAATCTTTGATTCAGCATATTATTAGTTCTTGTCAATTGCTTCCTAGTACAGGTACCCCAAGCATTTTTTATGAAGACAGGGAGACATGTATTCAACAGATTAAAGAAGAATCCATTAGAGGTGACAAGACGAAGTACAATGCATCAAAGTTTTTCTGCACACATGAGCTTCAGAAGAATAATGAGATTGGAGTCAAGCAAATTCATTAAAGTAACAACCTGACTAATTTGTTTACCAAGTTATTACCAAAGTCAACATTCCAAAAGCTTGTACATAAGATCGGCATGCATAGAGTATCATTAAACAATGCAAAGGTTATCATTGTCAGGGAGAGTAACTGATCAAAGGTAAGCATCCTAATGCATACTACCCAGGATATATGTGTGCTGTACTCTTTTTCCTTTTTTAGGTTTTATCCCACTGGGTTTTCCTAGTTAAGATCTGAACGAAGCAGTCTTATACACGTCTAATACCAATTCAATGATCATGTAAAATGTTCTACGCTTTTTTCTTCGCTTTAGTTTTTATCCCACTGGGTTTTTCCATTGCAAGGTTTTAATGAAAAAACTCTTATTAAATGGTGATCATCCAAGGGGAGCGTTATAAGATATTATCATAAGTGGATGCCCACATTAAGACCCACATAAGATAAGAAAAGCATTTAAGGTTAAAGTCATGCCATGTTAGGTTACTTGGAGAGAAAGCAATATTACTCTATAAATAAGATCCTTCCCCCTCTTACTATGTGCACCTCTCTCATTCAATAAGCATTCTCTCTCTCCTCTTTCTCTTTTAACATAAATCCCATTATTTAATTATCTATTCTTTTTGTTAGCTCCATATTCATAACCCAAAGTATTCAATATTCTCAAACATATGATATGTTTCAATGCATGAAATTTCTTATCTTAATCCTTGTGGATTCTGAGAAATATATGAAAAACTAAAAACAACTTAATCCCACTTTCTTCTTCTTTTTTTTCCTACTTTTGTGGGGAACCTGAATCATGTTCCGAACCGGCATTGCTTTTGAGACCCACTGTTGCCTTGGTAAAAAAGTTTCAGCGTAAAGATAGATCGTTTCTTGGTCTTTCTATTTCGTGCCCGATATGTGATACTCATGTGAAAATGTTGGCTCTAAATAAACTTGATATGTTTCACATGTGCAAATTTTATGTACGCAAATTACATTCTCGTATCCCATTCGGTAAAGACAAACTTCCGTACCACAGAAATATGTTTTTAACAAACCTTTCCTCCAAAGTCTTAAAAGTTACCTCCACAAGTAAGACCCGACTAAAATATTGGCCTTCCATGGCATAGCAAATGGGTTGGGCTAGGTCCAAATCAAGCTGAGACTTTGCAAAACTTGTGTGGGCTCAACCTAATCTCAAACCTTTTACAAAAAAATAAATAAATAAATAAATAACATAATCTCAAACCATTTTATTAATCTGTTTGGAAATGGTAAGAGCCCACTTGGAAAATTATTCTGTTTGGTAAATGACATGGGTTGGTTTGAATCTAGTTGGTAGGTCAAATAGCAAAAATGAACTCAAGTCATCCAGTTTGTTAACCATGTAAGAAATGGTAATCCGCCCCAATTTAAAAGTAAAAATTAGTCAGCTTTTAAACCCTGGATTTCTGGATCAGGATTCTGTTGGGTCAGGAATATATTGCCTACTGCACCTTTTGCACCGAAATTAGAAAGATGAACTGACGACCGCTGCAATCTCGTAACACAAAGCTCTGTGGTTTCCCTAAAACATGGGTCAGAAATATCACAATGCAAGCCATATCAGTTCAACCGTTTAATATTTCATTTAGGTTTGCATGCACAAACTAATCAGGTTAATTGTAGCCCCCTTTAAATTGTCACAGATGGAAGATAAAAAATGAAAAATGTCTCCCACCTTTACCTTTGATCTTAACCATCCCAAACATGAAATGAACAGGGGCACTATATAATATATAATATTATATTACACATTTAGCGTACTCTTAAATATTCTCAAGAATTGAAATCTCCAATTTTTCTCATAAAATGCTTTCAGTATGAATTATGAAAAAAAAAAGGTTAAAAAAGCCACATGCAATCATAGGGGTCTGACGATACAAAACAAATTTTGCTTTGATACTATTTTGTATCATTTTCTATTAGATAAAAAAAAGATCCAATTGAGCTAATTTTGGTCTTTTGACTTGTGAAAATTTAAATTTTATAAAAATCTCAAATGAAGATACAGTGAAGGTGGGCTCTCAACGCATAGTAGATGAAATATTCAATTCATGTCAAGTTACTAAATGGAAATATGCACCATATGATTAGCATTATTTCTTATATGAGAACCTATTAAACTTAGGGTCTCATTCTTTATAGTCATGTTTGTTTATTATAATAACTAAGGACCTAACTAATGCATTATTCAATTTAATATGGATTTACAGATCCAAAAAATAAAAAAAAAAACCAAGTCTAGGATTATTTATGTTAAGCACTGAGCAACTGGAAATTTGACCATTCCAATTACTATTTTGAAACTCTCAACTGCTACCAAATTTAATCGATTTTCGATCTATTTGACTGTCATTGGAGCTTATTATAAACCTAGACAAATTATAAACAAAACTTGTCATTGGTCCCTCACGATGAAGAAGGTCGCTACAACCAAAAGGATTTATCAATGAATCGACCTATGGGAGCAATGAAATTATCACATTCTCACATTATATTTACAGTTTGATGAATTATAGTGACATTTTCCCCTATTTTAACAATTACCTGAAATTGTAATGTTTACGTGTAGTAATACTGGGATAGTATCATATTGACATCCATATTTGATTTTTAAGGCTAATCCATGTTCTATTATGGCATTAAATAGATTTTATACGGCAAATATGGTTGTCCTAAAGATAATCACACCTTAGAACTCATTTCCTCTAGGTTCATAAACTCGCTTTGACTCACCCGATTCAACCACATAATTAGCTATTCAGGATATGGAATAAACTCAGATTTTGGTGGGGAGAAGCGAAGGTCCAGGAAATATGCTAATATGAAAATAGAATCACCTAAATACAGTTTACTCATGGGCCAGGCCAGAGTAAGCTCAGCCAGCATTGGGCCGGATTGGGCTATGTTTCAGGACCACAGGCTTGATTAAGACACAACATTCTGGCCAAATAATTAAATGGATGGCCCAGGTCCTAAAAGTTAGATCAGTAAGACGCTTATAACACATATACACATTATCCATTTGTCCTGTGCCTGGACCTGGGCTTTGGCCTAACTTTCACTATCTTGGCACTGGTTCCAGGCCTAAAATTAGAGCCGATAATTAAACCGGCCAGGGTTAGAGAGGCTGCCTTTACATCCCTAGAATTGTCCCATGAGAGAGATCAAGTACAGAGCTTCCAAAGGTGAAATTGTCTTTCCTGAAAAGTAATTTAGGGAAATCCCTACTAATTTCAATCGGTTAAAGAAAGATGCCCTGTATTTTGTTTAGTATATACCCTATTTGCCATGGCTACAAGACCACCCAGAAAAAGTCACACTCGCATGCATATGCGGACATACAAAACTTACTGTATACATGAGATGCATGACAAAGATACACGACCAAAAAACATATAGTGACCATGCAACTTGGATCATTTACAGACTTTCAAAGTTTCCAACTGTGCATTGTGCAAAAGCTCACAGGTTCATGATAGCCAGTAGGTCTTCCATGCGGGTCTGCCTCAATTCCTTGTCCTGCTTTCCAAATGCTCCCCTCAACAAATCCTTCTTCTTCTCTTGCAGCTCCAATATCCTTTCCTCGATGCTGTTTTGTATTATCAGCCTCACCACTTTAACTTCCTTCTTCTGTCCAATCCGGTGCACACGATCCATGGCCTGATCCTCAACACCTGGGTTCCACCATGGCTCCAACAGATACGCCCTTGAAGCAGCAGTTAGATTTATTCCTGCACCAGCAGCCTTGAGGCTTGCTAGAAGAACAGTAGGAGAACCTGGGCCACACTTACCAAATTCTTTGATCACTTCAGATCTGTTTTTTATTGTCATCGACCCATCCAATCTCAAGATGCCAAAACCAGCTGCCTTCAATGGCTCTTCAAGCAAGATTAACATCTTCCTAAACTGCGAAAAAATGACAGACTTCGTAGATGGGCTTTCTTCCCGAGAAGATACCAACAATTTCAACAGTGCAGAAACTTTCGAAGATGTGGATCTAGCAGAAGAGAACACAGGGTTGTCATCTTTAGAGGACTGTGCCGGAGCCGAGAAGAGGTCAGATTTGGATAGAGGGTTACGGCAAATGGGGCAACGGGGGTTCAGGCACTTGAGGGATTTTAGAATACAAGACTTGCAGAAGATGTGAGCACAACAGGTGACGATGGTTTGAGTTGGAGGAGAGAGGCAAACAGGGCACTCAATATTATCTCCATCTTGTAACATGGAGTCCATCTTAGTCAGCAACTCCTGATTGTTGGATACATCTGCACAGATTCCAACTCAAATTAGTGACTGGCAATATAAGCACAAATCAAAACCAAAGCATCAGTCATCAATCAAACAATAAATGAGTAATAACTTTGTCATCAACAGTGGCACAGTTGTGTTAAAAAAAAAAAACCCACTTGGAATTCAGTGCACTAGAACTAATTCAAATGCAAATCACAATGTCACAATGTTGACTCTGAGTCCCACATTCTGATTCAGTGAGTTTTTGAAACAGACAATTGGGCTTGAACAGTACAGATCAAAATTAGAACAAAGAAAGCTCCACAGCTCAGATGGTTCTGCCACCGGTGAATTAGATAAGTCATAACTTCAATCCAGATTGAGCACAGTCACCCTTGTATTCGATCTATAATTTTAGCATATTTTACTCGAAACTCCACACCTACGCTGGTCCAATTAGGCTGATTTCCAAGACATACTTATCCAGGCAAAGCCAACCCCTACCGCTTTCCTCTCCTTCCTTGTCTTAATAGCATTATTAACCAGAGGTAGGCCCTATAGCACCGAGAACATTGTTGTCTGGTTTAAAGTTCATCTAATGAAAGCAGTTTAGTACCTGTCATAGTTCACAAATCGTTGGGCAGGTTTGTTCTGTCCATATTCTAGTTCCTTTTTTTTTATTTTATTATTATTATTATTTTTTGAATGGTTAATGTCATTAAAGATAAAAGCAAGCAGCACATGAGAACTATACCGACAAGCTTAACACCCAAGAAGACAAGAAGGAAAATGCAAGAAGAACATGAGACACCGCCAACACAGGCACTACAAGTGAGAACCTCCACGGCAGACAACACTGACAAGGCCAAACCCACTCAAACACTACAATCTGACATGAAACCCAGCCACTTCTTTCCAATTTAGCAATATTTGATCAGGTAACAGACCATGGAAAATGGGATCGATCAAGTCCCAGATTGCAATAGTGAATTTTATCCTTTCACACAACCTCATAGCTCCACCACCCCTTCATAGCATCTAGCATTCCCTTCCTTCCCAAAGGTCCAAATAACAGCAAAGAAAGCTATATTCCACATTCCCTTGCCTCTGGGATGACTAATAAGAGACTTCGAGGACAATAAAAAGATCTTGGATGGAACTGGGAAGAGCCCGGCAACAAGAAAACCAACTGAAGATCAAATTCCAAACCATTTGGGCAAACCTACAATTTAGAGTAAGATGATCTACTGTCTCCTCATCCCCCAAGCACATGGAGCAAGCATTCACCAAAATCTTCCCTCTGCGTATTAGATTGACCATGGTAAGAAATAGAATTTTCCTTTAAATGGCTAGCCACCCAAAAATAACTACTCCAGGTGGGGCCTTCACTTTCCAAATGCAAGCCATGAAGTTCCTTTACTCTTCTTCCTTGAGATCTCCAAGAAAAAAAAGTAGAAAGAGAAAGATCCATCTATAGAGGCCCTCCAAACTCACACCTCCCCACCCTCTGGAATGTATATGCCATTTAACATACTCAAAAGGGATGCTAATTGGTTTTCCTCATGCTCCTTCAGGTTCCTCCTGAAAGTAGGTCCCCAAATTATCTAGCCTCCTGATCCCTCTCTCTTTAAGTAATTTAGAAGTTTAACCCCTTTATCCAAAGCAAATTGAAACAAATCTGGAGCAAGATCTTCCAGTGGGGTGTAACCCACCCAAACATCAAGCCAAAATTGAATCTTCTCTCCCAAGCCCACTTGGTATCTTATATTCTTCATGAAGCTTGCTTTGATAGAGGTGACCCATCCATAGAGCCTTAAAGTTCCCTGTTCCCTTCTTTAACATCCTAGTCGTTCCTCATCCTTCCATATTTTACGAAGACCAACTGCATCCATGACTCTTTCCCCAACCCCCACAGCCATTTTGCCCAGCCTTAGGGACTGAAATCCTAAACCCCCTTCAAGTTTAAGACTTGCAAATATATGTCCGATCCACCAGATGAAATTTTTCTCCATATTTATGCCATGCTAAAGTAAATTTCGCTGTAGTTTTTCTATTCGGTTGGCAATCAAAATTTGATATTTAAAAAATGGACATTTTTTTTCTTTTTTATGGACATATTGTAGACTGGAAGACCAGACAATATTGACCTTATAGCCATCACCTGTCCTCCAAGTGATAAATAGTTAGCTTTCCAAGTTGTCATCTTCCTTCCTATTCTTTCCACCACCAGATTCCATAGAGATATATTATCCATCCCTGAACATAAGGAAGCCCTAAATAGATTATAGGAATGGAGCCTACTTTACACTGCAAAATATCGGCAAACCTAATCAACTTAGAATCCTCCACCCTTATACCAATCAGTTCCCTTTTGAAGAAGTTAATTTTAAGAACTGATACTGCTTCATAGCATATCAAGGTCGCTTTAACATTTTAATTTTATCTTCATTGGCTTCACAAAAAGTCAACGTGTCATCCGCAAATTGAAGATGGGCATGGAATTAACATACCCTGTCACCGCAAACCTTCTAAGCCTGCGCTTGTTGCCCCGTTCACCATCCTACTCAAAGCCTCAGCTGCCATAACAAAAAGAAAGGGCGAGATATCCGCTTGCCTTAATCCCCTCTGCGAATCTAGGAAACCCTTCGGAATCCCATTTATCATGATGGAGAAGCAGGCAGATGATGCACATTCTAGTTCCTCCCACTCATAATTTGAGTTTGTCAACCTCAATGAACCAATTTGAATTTTCAATGTTGTTGGATTCAGTGGCAAAGTCTGGCATCATTCAACTAATTTATAGGGACAACATCATTAGTGTGTCCCCCAATTTTAAAATACCCAACACTAAATGACCTCATAAATAAACTAATAGATTCAAGAAAGAGGAAGAATAAGGAAGGAGCAATTTTTTAAAATTGATTTGGAAAGGGCTCATGATCATGTGGATTGGAAATTTGTAGAATATATGTTTGGAAGAGTTGGCTTTGGGGAGAGGTGGCAAGGATGGATCAAAGAATGAATCTCAACTAAATCTTTCTTAGTTCTTGTTAATGGTTCTCCATCTCGGCTCTTTTAATGCTTCAAGGAGTCTTAGAAAAGGTGATCCATTGTCTCCATTCTTGTCCTATTGTGGCGAAGCATTGGGTGCTCTTCTCTCAATGGTGAGAGATACAGATATGATGTGGGTTTGAGACTTGCAAGGGTGTGGAGGTGAATGCTCACTTACAATTTGTAGAAAACACAATTTTGCTTACCTCTGTAAGATAGGATGAAGTGGCACTTTTGAAGAGGATTCTAAGATGTTTTTAGTTGGCCACGGCTGGAAGAATAATTAATCAAAGCTCTTCTTAGTGGGAGTGGGTTGTTCGAAGGTATTCAGCTACGATGCCTAGATACGGCATGGATATGGCAAGGACAAGCTGTGAAAACGGCAGGGACACGGATTTTACACACAAAAAGTGAAGTATCAAACATAATATGTTGGCCATTTTGAAGTATCTGTGCATCATAGTTATTCAGAGCTTGGCTAAGAAACTTCACCATAAACGTGGTAGACTTCTATTTCAATATCTTCGCTTGCCTATTGGGGTGAATCCTAGCCTAACGTCAATATCGTCATTCACAATGCTGTGATGCAAAGAAAATAGAGAGAAAATAGTAATAGAGATATGTATTGAGTGGAGAAAATTCAATTCCCCTTGGGAGTCAACCGATGCTTCATTTATAATGCCTTATTTCCTTAATCAAATCTCAAGTCAATGCAATTACAATCCTATATACAGCTAACTTGTTAAACAAAAGGGAAAATATAGGATTCCCTTCAACTGTAGTCAATTCTAACATTGGAATGGGTCAAGACCTATTTAATATACATGGGCCAATGTTAACATCGCCCTCAAATTGGTGCTGGTCAACCAATAACAATTTGTGAGCAAGAACTCATGCCATGGCCTAGGAAGCCCTCTAGTAAAGATATCAGCCAGTTGAAGTTTAATGAAGACATGAGGAAGAGTGATGACTTTGCGATCATATTCATCTCAAATAAAATGACAATCCACCTCAATGTGCTTAGTCCATTTATGAAAGATGGGAGTCTCAATAATACGAATGGCACTTTGTGTTGTCAGCATAGAGGGGGGTAGAAGTATTATGATGAAAACAACGGTTAGACAAGAGCTCGCGTAACCATAGAATCTCAGAACAGACAACATAGCCCTATACTCAGACTCGGTGGAGGACTTTGATACTTTATCTCGCTTCTTGCATTTCCATGAAATTAGAGATTCACCCAAGTAAACGCACCAACCAGTCATAAAGCAACGGGTGTCTGGACATCCAGCCTAGTTGGCATCTGAATATGCAGTAAAAGTGAGAGGTGTGCCAACCAGAAAAAAGGGACCACGTGTCGGAGACCCAATGAGATAACAAATAATGCATTTCACAGTGGCTAAATGCAAATGTGTTGATGCAGTTATAAACTAACTCAACACATTCACAGCATAGGAGATGTCAGGACGAGTAATGGTTAAGTAGACCAGACTCCCAACGAGGAGATGATAAGACGCCGGGTCAGGAAGATCACCTTCATCTTTACACAATTTAACATTGACTTCGAAAGGTGTGTCCACAGGAGTGGACAACATAAGATTTGCCAGTTCAATTAAGTCAATGATATATTTATGTTGATGAAGAAAGAGCCCTTTTTGACTTTGCTAAACTTCTAGTCCGAAAACATAGGTTAATGGACCGAAGTCTTTCATGTGAAAAGCCTCTCGCAAAGAAGATCGTAGCTCGCATATCATGTCACAATGGGTCCCTGTAATAATGATATCATCTATGTACACTAGGAGTTTGGTAATGCCTTTAGGAGTAGTTAGTGTGAACATACATGGGTCATAAGGACTTTGCAAAAAACGAAGATATTGCAGAGAAGCATGGAATTTTTCAAACAAAGCTCTTGGTGCCTGCTTAGGACCATATAAAGAGTGTCGTAACCAGGCAACATCATGCTTAGAAGTTGATGGATAACCTTGTGAAAGACGCATATAAACCTCCCCTTTTAGATCCCCATGAAGGAAGGCATTTTTCACATCCATCTAATATAAGGGCCATGACTGAGAGGCAGCAAGAGCAAAAACCGTGCGACCCATAGTCATCTTAGCCACAGGAGCAAAGGTCTCCTCATAATCCAAGCCATGTTCCTATCTATTTCCCAAGGCGACTAACCGAGCCTTATAACAAGCCAACGAGCCATCGGGGTTTAATTTTATAGAATAAACCCACTTACATCCAATTGGTCTAGTAGAAGATGGACAGGGCACCACATCCCAAGTGTAATTTTCCTGTAAAGCATCAAGTTCCTCATGCATAGCTTTGTTCCAACAATCATGCTACACCAATTGCCCATAGAAGGTAGGAATGCGAACAGATGAGAGAGTAGTAAAGAAGTGTGAATAAAACCCAAACGATCAAGTGGCCATGAGGGTCTTGTTAACCTTGTGAGAGGAACTGGAGTAGCCACAAGAGTATTAGGTGTAAAGTCGGTAATAATATCAAGTGGCTCCGGTGCAGTGTCTTTTTGTATTTTACGCCTTTCATACACCATATTAGGTTTAAATCTTGTGGCAGCAGGAGAGATTGAATCAGAGAAGTGAAGAAGAAAGGAAATTGGAGATGGTTCAACTTTGTCAACACGATTTTGAAAGAAATACTGGTGTTCAAAGAAAACAACATTCCGCGACACCCTAAAGTGGTTTACTAGAGGATCATAGCAGAAAAACCCTTTTCGGTTAGTAGCATATCCTACAAAAACACAGCGAGATGACTGAGCAGATAATTTTGTTCGCTCAGATGGAGGAAGAAGAACAAAGCATATGCAACCAAAAGTGTGAAGATGAGAGTATGTGGGTTGTTCTTGAAAGAGGTAGAAATATGGAATTTGGTTAGCAATGTGAGGAGAAGGTTAACCTGTTGATTAAATGTACCACTATAGAAAGTGCCTTCGGCCAAAATCTGGCAGAAACAGAAGATTCCAAGAGTAGGGAACAAATAATATCCAGTAAATGTCAATTTTTCCATTCAGACACTCCATTTTGTTGTGGAGTGTATGAACATATTCGTTGGAAGATAATACCATTTTGTTGTAAGAAGTTTTAAAACTCCTTAGACATATTCTCCTCCAGAATCTGACCGAAGTATTTTAACAAAGATGGAGAATTGGTTTTCCACATATGCGAAGAAGGCTTGAAAAGTTGAAAAAACTTCAAATTTGGAGCAAAGAAAATAAATCCGTGTAAATCTGCTATGATCATCAATAAAAGTGACACAATATTTTAAATGAGAATGAGCAAGCACAGGTGCAACACCCCATACATCACTATGAACAAGATCAAAAGTCTTTAGAGCTGAAGAGTAATGTGTTGAAAAAGGTAAAGTTTTACTTTTGCCCATCTTACAACTAGTGCAATCAAAAGACACATAATTGAACGAAATTTTATTCCCATCATGAAGCAAAGTAGAGTTTAACAAAAATAGTAAAGCCTTAGAATTAGGATGTCCTAATCTATTGTACCACAATTGGCATTTATTATTTCTAGAATCACATAACAAAGCAATTTCAAACTTATTCCTATCATAGGTAGAAAGTTGCAGTGGAAAGAGACGGCCACACTTAGGCCCCTTTGCTATCACCTTCCCCGATACTTGATCCTACACAACACAGCCAATACAAGAGAAAGAAATGGAGCAATTATTATCAACAAGTTAACCAACAGACAATAAGTTGGTAGTGAGTTCAAGTAAAACAAACACATGATTCAAAGGAAGGGAATGGGAGATATTACCAATAGCAGTAATAGGAATGCTACCACCATTGGCGATATTAATTCTGAGGTTTCCATCATATTTATTTAGATGAGATTAAGTTTTTGAAGAAGAAGTCATATGATTAAAAGCCCTTGAATCAAAATACTAGGTAGATGAAGATGTAGGTTTACCTAAAACTCCAAAAGCAGAGCACTAATAATCATTTGTTGGACAAGTTCAGGAGTAAGTGAAGGCGAAGCAGCAATTGCAGTAACAGAAGTAGATACAGATGAGGATTCATTCACAGTGGCAAGATGTGCTTGTTGAGGCTGATGTTGAGGCTGATTCTAAGGACGTCTTTGACATTCGGGAAGAACATAGCCCTTGATTCTACAATAGGTACAATATTTCTAATTACACTGAGTAGAGACATATCCATATTTTTGGCAACTGTAGCATTGAACCTTGCTCATGTCCCAACCCTGTGACTTACTGCGTGTAGCATATGCCACATCAATTGGTCATCCCTGTGCTTTTTGTATAAGTACAACCTCAGTGGCAATTCTTTGTTCCTCACGTAGGAGTTCTGCCAAGCATATTTCGATGGAGAGAGACAACACACAACTCATGAGATTTGACCTTATAGTTTCAAACTCGGGCCATATTTTCATCAAAAATTGATCCCTCCGACTTGTGTTATGAATCTCTTGAATAGGCAAAGAGGTAGTGGAAAGGTTCGCAAAAATCAATTTTGTATAATTAGTCCATAAGCTTACAAACTGCTAATAATATTCCTGAATGGATAGAGCCCTTGAATAAATTGTGAAAACTCATGTTCTAAGTGAAATCGGCGGGCAGCATTTTCCTATTGATAAATAGTTTTCAAGTAATTCCACATGTCTTTTGCAATCCAATAGGGATGGAGATGTAGAATAAATTGAGGGTCAACAGACCCTAAAACCCAACTCATGATCTGTGCATCTTTAGTCTCCCATTTTGCTAAATCCTTATTGTCGGTTGGTTTAGCAATTGGTCCCATCAATATGGCCCCATAACTCTTTTCCCTCAAGATAAATTTGGAGTTGGAAGGCCCATGAAATATAGTTCTTGCCATTAAACTTGACCGATGCAATGTCAGATTTCTCCATGATTAAGGACAATGTAAACAATAATTGCAAATAGAAACTGAGAAGGTTGCCCAAGATTGCCTTACATCATATAAATCAATTGTAGAGAACACATCCAGAACATAATTTATACGAAAGCATCGCAATCAGAAGAACAAAAACTTACAGAAGTGTGAATTATGGCGACACACAGCAACAGAATCAACGGATCTATGAACTGATCACAGATTTGTCCAAAAATATCCCACACAGCATGCCAAAATAACAAGATCACAAAGGAAAAAATGTGATGCAAAGCAAAAATTGCTGTCTAAGTTCAAAAAAACAGTGGTCAATTTCACTGTTATCAATTATTCTGAGAAAATACAGTCATTGGAATCAATTTATACGAGTAGATCTCTAGAAAATGGCAGGATCATCCAATTTCAGCCAAACAAGAACCCTGATGACCCAAGTTCGTCACACAGAATGATCAGTAGGGCCCACTATTGATGCTATCTTCCAGATCAGAGATCAAATAAGGATTTTAGACAAAATCTCCTAACAAATAGACCAAGAAGTACAACAATCAAGGGCTTATGCTTGAAGTTGGACGGATCTGATGAAAAGATAATGCAAAAACTAGTATACTAGAAAAGTGACCAAATGCCCTACCTCTGATCTTCAAAACAATCTGGAAAAAATACCAAAAAATACCATATAACCAGGCAACCAGGGAGATGGAGATTCTCTGACCAGATCTGATCGTCTGATGGTGGGCCCCTCTTGATCTTCTAACAAGAAGTAGTCAGGAACTAGGACCCTCCATGCATATGCCCTGATACCACGTCATTCACAATGCTATGATGTAGAGAAAGTAGAGAGAAAATAGTAATAGAGATATGCATTGAGTGGAGAAAATTCAGTGCCCCTTGGGAGTCGACTGGTGCTTCATTTATAATGCCTTATTGCATTAATCAAGGCTCAAATCAATGCAATTATAACCCTATATACAGCTAGCATATTATACAAAGGGGGAAAGATAAGAGTCCCCTAGACTGTAGTCCATTCTAACATTGGAATGGGTCAAGACCCATTTAATATACATGGGCTTCTATACATGGGCCAACGTTAACAGTTATAGGATCCGGTGCTTGAAATCTTGAGAAGAAACTATCCACATGGAAACAACAATACCTTTTCCAAGGGGGTCGGATCACCCTCATTAAATCTTCTCTATCAAGCATTCTAGTAAATTACATGTCTTTAGAGAGGATGACGGAGGTAGTAATCAAGAAGTTGGACTGCATCAGATGGAACTTCTTATTGGAGGGAATTGGTCCAAAGAGGAAGATGCACTTGATGAAGTGGAGGCTCAGACTATCTAGCCCGAATACAATCCAACTTCCTCCAGAAATAATCCTTTTTAATATAATCAGTAGGACCATAAACCAAAGAGAATGTCCATACCCTCTGACTCGCTAAGCCGACCATAGGAGGAGAAAAGACTCTGACCCAAAAATCTCTAAGAACTTATGGACATCCCATATTAGAAGAATACCGAGAAGAGCAAGTGGCATTCAAAGATTTACAACACAATCTTTAAAGCCCCACACTTTCCGAACAATCTTATTTTCCATCTTGCTTAAGCACAGATTTTTGCAAAATTACAATATGAGCCTGTGCTCTGCAAATAACTTCCTTAAACCAACACCCACTTGATTGGGTTCCCCAAATCCCAGACATTCCAAGAAAGAAATAGGTCCCATCTACATCTCCACCTCTTTACTAATATCCTTTTCTTGAAAAATCCTTTAGCTCTGTGAATATCCTTAACCGCTCACCTGTTTAATAATCCTTTTCTTGGAGTTCATTTGATCACAAATTCCTATTCATCCAATTCCATGAAAAAAAAAAAAGGGGGCACTCATTTTGCAGGCTCTTTAAATTCCATTTTGAGCAGGTATCCTCATAGGAGGGCCCAATGACAGCATTAATTACAACCTGTAGCCAGTGAGTTCGAGACATGTCACCAAATAAATAAATAAAAGAAGAAAAAGACAGTGTACAAGCAAATATGTTTTGATAAGTACTCTATAATCCAGACGGCATTGGACCCACATTTATTTAATTATTTTGATGTTCTTTTTAAGCATTGTCTATATTAATATCATTCTGATGTCACATTTGGATCAGATTGTGCTAGAGATCAAGGCAATTAGACCAAACTGCTCGCTCCAGTGAGCTAGCTCCAGACCAATTTTTAGAACATTAGAAGAGACATTTCTTTTCTGTTAATGTTTTTGGCACAAAAACCAAGGAGCATTAAAGAAACTAATAATTCTAAGAGAAATTTTTTGGAAAGTTGGCAAAATATGATAAATCACCTTCAAGACTAGATGATGGGAATAGTGATCTGATATCCAAAGGACACAAGTCCATGCAATTACAGATCTGGCGAAGTCGCAATATAATATGAAGAACAGTGGAGTAGTTTCTCATAACACTATCAGCGCATAGGAATTCATTAACTGCTAATTTTGCATCTGTTTCCATACGATCATATTGCTCTCTTTCTTCAGCGGAAAGTTCCACAAAATGAGTCTCAACAGTTTTTGGAGGCAATCCAACCAAGCTCTTGTTGCCGATTTGTAGATCTTTTGTTCTTCTTAAAGAAATCGTTCTCATCAAGGCCTAAAATAAAATTACCACAAATGATTAACTTAAAAACAAAAAAAAAAGCACATATGTCAGAACTCAGTTGGGAACAAATTCCATTTTAATCAGGGATTAAAAAAAATTATCATGAGAGACAACTTAAGGGAAAAAAAAAACAGAAGAAGAAAAAGAAAATGAATATGATGCAAGAGAGTAAAAAAATTGAATCTTTAGGAAACTTTGGAACTGTAGCAACATGTGACCAATAGAAAATCCATTATCCCAAATATTCTAATTCTATCTTACATCAGCTTATATTTTGGTAGAGTCGATAGTAAGTTGAATTTGACGACAAATTCTGATTTTCCAAGATACTGTGAATATATTTTCAAGAAAGAATGAAACTAAATCTTTTGAGTTTGAGGAAGTCTTCCATTAATAACTCAAAAAGCTCAAAAATTTGTTTTTTCAAAGAACTATGTCGTCAAATTCTGATTTTCCAAGATACTGTGAATATATTTTCAAGAAAGAATGAAACTAAATCTTTTGAGTTTGAGGAAGTCCTCCATTAATAACTCAAAAAGCTCAAAAATTTGTTTTTTCAAAGAACTATGTGGGATGTCTCAATCTTATGGATGCAACTCATCATCATCATCATCATCATCATAATCAAACCTTATCCCAACCATGTTGGGGTTGGCTACATGAATTCTGTTTCTCCATTCCATTCTATTTTAAGCCAAATTCTTCGATAAGTTAAACTTTTTCAAATCTAAATCAATGACCTCTATCAATGTTTTCTTCGGCCTACCCCTACCTTTTGATGGGCCATCCACCTGTATAGCCAAATCTTTTCTCACCGATGCCATTATCAGCCTACGCTCAACATACCCAAACCATCTTAAACGAGTTTCACTAATCTTATCCCCTATTGGTGCTACCCCTAAATGCTCTCGAAAGCGCTCATTTCTAATTTTATCTTTCCTAGTTTTACCACACATCCACCTAAGCATTCTCATTTCCGCTACATCCATCTTATGAATATGCGTCTTCTTAATTGGCTAACATTCTGCGCCATATGTCATAGCTGGTCTAACCACTGTCCTGTAAAATTTGCCTTCAATTTCGTTGGCATTCGTCTATTACAAAACACTCCAGAAGCTAATCTCCACTTCAGCCATCCGGCTTTTATCCTATGCTCCACATCTTCGTCAATCTCCCAATCCTTACTAATCATCGAGCCTAGGTACCGAAAAGAATCTTTACGTGGCTATCTCATGGATTTCAATTTTGATAGTGGTTTCAACACTTTGTATATGTCCACTGAAGTTGCAATCCATATATTCTGTCTTTGTACGACTTATTTTAAAGCCTCTAAATTCTAATGCCCCCCGCCATCTCTCAAGTTTTGCATTTACGCCATCTTTTGATTTATCCACCAATACTATATCATCTGCAAACAACATACACTATGGTACTTCTTCTTGAATATGCACAATTAACTCATCCATAATTAATGCAAAGAGATAAGGGCTTAAGGTTAATCCCTGATGTAAACCTATAGTCACAGGGAATCCACCTGTTTCTCCACATATGGTTCTTACATTTGTTACTGCTCCTTCATACATATCCTTAAAATTTTCAATATAACCTCTGAAAACATTCCTTTTCTTTAAAACCCACCAAATTAAATTCCTCAGCACCCTATCATAAGCTTTTTCCAAATCGATAAAGACCATGTATAGACGTTTTCTCTTTGCTCGATATTTTTCCATTAATTGCCTAAGTGAAAAAATAGCTTCTGTAGTTGATCTCTCTGGCATAAAACCAAATTGATTTTCAGAGATCTTGGTTTTCCGTCTCAATCTTCACTCCATTATTCTCTCCCATAACTTCATAGTATGACTCATAAGTTTAATCCCTCGATAGGTGGTACAATTTTGTATATCTTCCTTATTCTTATAGATAGGTACTACAATGCTTCTTCTCCATTCATCCGGCATTTTTTTTGTCACAAGCATCTTATTGAATAGTCTGCATAACCAACTCACCCCAACCTCTCCTAAGCATTTCCATACCTTTATCGAAATACCAGTTGGGCATGTTGCCTTTCCTGTCTTCATTTGCTTCAATTCTTCCTTCACTTCCACCCCTCTAATTCTACAGAGAAAAATATGCTCTAGTGATGAAGTATCCTCCTTAACTCTTGTATCGCCTAAATATTCTTCATTTAGAAGTTTGCTAAAATATTCTTTTCACCTTTCTTTAATAGCGTTGTCCTTCACCAGAATATTTTCCTCATTGTCCTTGATACATTTTACATGATCTAAGTCCCTACTTTCTTTTCTCTTATTTTTGCAAGCTTAAAAATATCTTTTTCTCCTTCTCTTGTTCCCAACCTACTTTAGAGGTCATCGTATGCTTTGAACTTTGCACTACTTACTACTTTCTTAACTTATTTCTTTGCCTTCTTATACAGCTCAAAATTTTCCATACTCTTAGTCCCCTGCCAAACTTCGTAGCAATGTCTTTTCTGTCGAATATCTTCCTGAACCTCTACACTCCACCACCATGTTTCTTTATTAATATGCCTCTTTCCTTGTGATTCTCCAAGTACCTCTTTTGCAACATCCCTAATGCAATTAGCCATTTGATTCCACATTACTGTAGTTTCTCCTTCAATATTCCATTATCCCTCAATCATTTTGTTCTTAAATATATTTGCTCTTTCTCCCTTCAAATCTCTCCACCTTGTTTTAGGGTCCATTTTATTTACTACCGCTCTCGTTCTACTTCTAATGCAAATATTTAAAGCTCTAAGCCTATGTTGCGTAGTCAAACTCTCTCCTCGGATAACCTTGCAATCTTTACAAGCCAATTGGTCCTATTTTCTAACTAGAAAAAAGTCTATCTGACTCTTATTACTCCCACTTTTATAGGTAATTTAATGCTCATGTCTCTTTTTAAAATAAAAATTTGCTACTACAAGATCAAATGCCACTGCAAAGTCCAATATAGTATTTCCGAATTCATTCTTTTTTCCAAATCCTTGCCCTCCATGCACTCTCTCGTATCCTCTATTATCTCTTCCTATATGGCCGTTTAAATCCCCTCCAAGGAAAATCTTATGGATGTAACTGAAGGCCTAAAATTGTTAAAGAACTTGTTTGTAATTTTAGTGCTATTTTGTAACTTTAAACAGTACATTTTTTTTTCATTGTTACAACTTAAAACTTTAAAGTATAAATATCATCAGCTTGATTACCCAACCCTAATTGAATGGCCACACAAATTTTTCTTATTTTTCCTTCCTCTTTCTTCTTAAAGTCATTAAATTTAAATTGCAAATTGGTATCAGAACAAACATCAATTCACTAGGACCTAGAACAAGGTCATAAGAGTTTTCTAGCCATATGGGAGGCTAAGGATGGCATCAGCACATTTAAAGCTGACATCACCACCTAAGGTTGAGTAAAAGGAGGATGTTTGTGATCTGGGTTCCAAGTAAGAGCTGTTCCCAGGTATATGATTGTGTGAATTTAGTGATGTTTTTTTATAGAATTCGTGCGAAGAGAGAGCGGGGCATATGGGAGTTTTAAGTATTTCAATCTCAAAGATGTCACTCGTACACAGAATATTTAGCCCTTTAACAGTCTCCATATCTCACTCTAGAACTCCAACCTCCAAAGATAAGGAGCAAGACTTTGAATGGAAAAGTAAGATTGTTACACACCTGTACACGGGGTCAAGAACACCACCTGTTGCTGTGGCTATTTCTGTCACAAATTTAAGCTCCTCGATGGTGTTCATGGCATAGCCTAAGCCCTTAGCCTGTGAAACAGAACATTTGGTAGAATCATGGGATCGAATCTGGGGTGGATAAGGTACTGCTGGTCTCTTTTTGTCTCCAATCTCTCACCGACTCTAACAACAAAGATCCTTTTTGATGTTTTTCATGGGGCAGGTCCGGTGTTTGATGTTTTCTTGCCTAAAGACAAACTGTCTGGGAGAGCTAGGGGCGGTTTTTGCTTTTGTGTGGTATCAGACTGAATGGGACGCGAAAAGATCTATCGATAGAAGCATCGTTTGTGGCAGAAGTCTATGGATTCAGAAGGCAAGAGTTACTGACCATAAAGCCAATAAATTTGGCCAGGTCCATATCCAGAGAAGAAAGATCAAATCACTGTTACAAAACATGGCAGAAGAGGAGGTACTAAGGTTGATGTTTTTCATGGGCATATGGCAAAGAATGGAACTGATCAGGTTTGGATAGAGGGCGAGGGAGATTGTAAAGCGGTTAAGAAGGAAGCGTCTGTGGCATCTTCTCTGAGAAAGGAGGTAGAAAATTCCTTTTTTGCTACCGTTTATGGTCAGGATCTTAATGAGACTGTTGTCCAAGATTGATTGTTTTCTAGCAAAAGGGATTCAAGTGGTAGTAAAAAGACTTACCTCCACTTTGTTTTGGATTAAAACCGCTTCCCAAGAAGATTTTTCTCAACTGGTCAGTCCTAGTTGCTATTTGACTGATTCTGTTATTCAAAGGTTGGATCGCTGGACGGAAGTTTTGGGACCTTTTCAGAAGCCAAGTTGGATTCAGATGGAAGGGATCCCTCTTCATGCTTGGGATGAAAGGGTATTTAGACGACTGGGAGAATACTTGGGGGGTAGTGCTGGAGATTGACAAGGAAGCCAAGCATAAATCTCAAATAGATAGGGTTTTGATCCTCATCTTGCATGATCCTCAGCAACAACTACCACAACCAATAGATCTGGAGGTTGAAGGAGTCCACTCCCATGTAAGCATCAGTTCAGCAGAAGGGGAAGGAAGGTCAGAATGTAATAGCCAGCCGGAAAGTTCTAGTCCGAATCCAACTATGGTGGAAAGTCAGGCGAATCAGAAAGGGAGGATTTTCTGGCAAATCAGGGCGTAACTTCTGGGGATTTGGTTTTACAGTTACCTAATACCATCACTGATGATTCAACCATGAGGTACAAATGAGGAAGGAGCAAAAATTCTGCTCGTAATCTTTGGAAATCCGAAGTCTACCACAGCTCCCAAAAAAACCCACTTCCACCGTCACACTCCTAGCAGAGGAAAGGGGGAATCCAGCTGTCCTACTGTTAAAGGGGTTTTCAGGAAATTATTGAATGACTTAAATGCCCCAGTGAAAGATTCCAATTCCCTTGCACATCCTATGTTAAATAATAAGTCTGATGGGAATACAAGTTCTCTTCAATTGGAAGATATCACTGAGCATTGTGGGGTCCAGGTGGGGCCAGCAACTATTTTAAATTTTCAATTGGAAGATTTAACTGAGCATCGTGGGGTCCAGGTGGGGCCAGTAGTTAACTTAAAAGCTGTGAATGACTTGGCTCAAACAAACTCTCATCTCTCTGGTGGTAACTCAAAGTCTGGTTGTGGGGAAAATATAGAAAATGGGGAGACCGGTGTTCGAGTGGAGAAGATTCTTTGAGCGCAGATGAGAAGTAAGATGCGTTACATCAAAACTTGGATCAAGCTTTGATACTGGTTACCCAGGCTATTGATGCAATTGCTGTGGATAAATCAAGGCCGAACTCTGTCGAGGAAACTGCTAATGAGCTTTTGGAGGAGAAAATGATTGAAATTGCTAAGATATTAGGCATTTCCATGGAAGGAAGAACAGAGGAATTGAGGAGTTTCATTCATGAGATGTTGTCAGATGAACAGAGCCGTCGGGAAGTGGGCATTCGAAGTAGGGAAAAATCAAGAGCACACAGAGAGTTAGATAAGCTAGCATGTTGTATAAATTATGACCACCCCAGTGGGGAGAAGCAATCTGGTGTCAAATTGTTGGGGTTATGAAGCTCCTTTCTTGGAACATTCATGGTATGAATTCAGTCTCTAAGCGTGCAGTTATGAAAGGAGTGTTTAAATCAGAGAAAAGTGAATGCTTTTTACTTCATGAGACATAAATGGAGAGTGTTGATGATAAGACTTTTAGATCTTTCTGTCCTTGGCCCACCTATCAGTCTGGTGCTTCAGGGGGGAATCTTACTTGTATGGAACGCGGCTCTATGGATCAAGTGAGGTGAATATGTTGGGAGTTTCTCAGTGTCAGCCTTGTTAAAGGATGTTAGATGTGGTCCTAGTTGGGTAATGACTTCTTTATATGGTCCCAATAATGTAAGTGATAAGGTAGCTTTCGGGGGGAAGCTAAATCAAGTGGCTGGTTTGCGGAATGATCCATGAGTTATACAAGGCGATTTCAATGTTATCAGGTTTACAACTGAAAAAAAAGGAGGTTGTTCTATCGGTCCAGCTATGAGGGAGTTCAACGATTGGATTATTTTCCATGATCTTGTAGATTTGCCTTTGAGAGGTGCAAGGCACACATGGTCTAACTTGCAAGAATTTCAAGTGATGAGTCGCTTAGATCATTTTTTAGTTTCAACTGACTGGTTAGATCTTTTTTCAGACTGTACTCAAAGTATGTTGGCAGGACCTATCTCTGACCATTGTCCTCTGCTGCTTGAGACAAATACGGAAGATTGGTGTCCTCCTCCATTTCATTTTGAAAACTCTTGGCTTATGAGAATGGTTTGAAGATCTGGTTAAAGAGTGGTGGTCCTCTTCTTCAGTGAGAGGTTGGATGGGATTTCAATTAGCTCAAAAATTAAAACTCCTTAAAAAGAAGACGCAAGAATGGAGAAAGGATGTGTTTGGCAGTATTGAGATCAAAAGGAACCACCTGTTAGCTGAGATTCAAATGATAGATGTCAAAGAAGAGGGAACTCTCTTGGAAAAGGATCGTGTAAAGAGATCTTTTCTTCAAAAATATCTTCACAAGTTGATTTTTTAAGGAAGAGATAAAATGGAAGCAAAGATCTAGAAATAAGTGGTTAGAGGAAGGTGACCGCAACACTAAGTTTTTTCATGCAATTGCTAATGCCCATCGGCGCATTAATCATATAAATGTTATTTCTGCTAGAGGCAGGATATGGACAATAAAGCTGACATCGAAAGAGAAGTTAATGATTTTTTTTTTCAATAGTTATATAGAGGTGAAAAGAAGCTGAGAACAACGATGGATGGGATTTCTCTTCAAGTTCTCTCTAATCCAATGTCTCTAGAAGTAAGGTTTTCTAAAGATGAAACCAAAAAAATTGTTTTTGATTTTGGTGGTGATCCTCCGGCTCCAGATGGATTCCCTATAATTTTTTCCAACATTTTTGGAATTCATTAGAAGATGAGATATTTATTTTCTACAATGAATTCTATGACAATGGTGTTTTCACAAGAGAGTTGGGTGCTTTTTTTATTGCTTTAATCCATAAGAAGGTTGGAGCTATTTCGCTTCAAGATTACAGGCCTATTAGTTTGACTGGAAGTCTGTATAAAATCATTGCCAAAGTTCTTGCCAATAGATTAAAGATGGTGCTTCCCGAAATTATATCAGATATCAAAGAAGCCTTTGTGGATGGTCGCCAAATTTTAGATAGTGTGTTAATTGCCCATGAGTGCATTGATTCAAGGAATCGTCAAAGTCGTCCTGCGTTAGTCTGCAAATTGGACTTTGAAAAGGCTTATGATATGGTGGACTGGGGATTTCTCCAATATATGTTGAAAAGAATCGGTTTTGGTGAGAAATGGTGTCGGTGGATTCATAGATGTGTGTCATCAGCCCATTTTTCAATTGTGGTAAATGGTTTCCCTAAAGGATATCTCAAAAGTTCTAGAGGGCTTCAACAAGGAGATCCTTTATCTCTGATGCTTTTGTTATTGTCGCAAAAGCTTTACATGCTTTGTTGGAGAGAGCAAATCAGATGAAGCTCCTTTCTGGTTTTTCCGTCGATAACGACATTCTTGAGCTAACTCATTTACAATTTTCAGATGATAACTATTATTTTTTCCGATGCATCTTTGGCTCAAGTGGGCTAAAAATATAATGAAATGGAGAAACAGAATTCATATAGCCGACCCCAACATGGTTGGGATAAGGCTTTGATGATGATGATAATGATGATCTTTGGCTAAAGTGAATAATTTGAAAATGATTTTGAAATGGTATGAAATGTTATCGGGTTTGAAAATCAATTACGAGAAATGCGAGCTTATTGGGGTAAGGATGGATTGTGTCAAGTTGATTTATTTGCTAGTATTTTTGGATGTAAAGCTGGAAGAAGTATTTGGGTTTGCCATTATGCTTGGGGCTTCCAAAGAAATCTTTATGGGATACTATGGTGGAGCGGATTGAGAAAAGATTAAGCTCGTGGAAAGGTAAATATTTGTCAATGGGAGGTCGTATTACCTTGATTAAATTGGTGTTATCTAGTTTTCCTATTTATTTTCTCTCTTGCTTCAAATGCCCTAAAGAGGTCGTGTGAAGAATTGAAAGGATTCAACGGGATTTCCTCTAGAATGATTCAATTGATAAAAGAAAGTATCATCTAGTAAGGTGGGGGATTGTCTACAAATCTTTGTCTCAAGGAGGTTTGGGCATCCGCTCAATTTAGAAGGTTAATATAACCTTATTTGGTAAATGGTAGTGGAGGTTGGCGGAGCAAGGTAACAAATTATGGAAAAAGATCTTGTCTTGCAAATACAAATTGGAAAATGATGGTTGGTGTGTGCCCCAGTCATAGTTATAAAGGTTCTGGTATTTGGAAATCTATTCTTTCTATTAAAAAAAAAATTTTTGATTTGTGGATTCACTATAGGGTTCATGATGGAAGCCGTGCCAGGTTTGCCATGATGAATGGTGTGGGCAATCTATTTTGCATAGCCAGTTCCCTTCTTAGTACACTTTGGATTACAGGCAGCACGCTCTAATAGCAGATCTTTTTTCATTAACAGAAAATGGAGTTGATTGGGATTTTTCTTTCCAGAGAAATTTGTCGTAGGTTGAAATTGCTGATTTTATTCAGTTACTTGGTTGTCTTCACAAGTGTTTTGTGTCAAGTGGCAAATCAGATGTGAGGCTTTGGAAACAAGATGTAAAATGTCTTTTTTCAGCTAAATCTTTTTTCAAGGTTTTGACTGCTATAGATGTTAGAATGAAAGGTGGGAAAAGCTTTTGGATTTCATATGTTCCTCCTAGAGTCTTGGCTTTTTGTTTGGGGGCGAAGAAACAAAAAATTCTAACCATTGATAATTTACGCAAAAGACACCATGTTATTATTAATGGCTGCCCTTTATGTTTAAAAGATGAAAGTTAGTGCGTCACTTGATCATTCATTGTTTAGTGCGTCACTTGATCATTCATTGTCCCTTTTGCTTTCAGAGTTTGGGTTGCTTTATTATTTTGTTCGATATGAGTTGGGCAATGCCAAAGACTGTGGAAGATCTGTTTTTGCAATGGCGATTACGGAGTAAATCAACTTGTGGAAAGATTTTATGGAAGTCAGTTCTTTATGCTACTTGTTGGAAGCTTTGGAAAAAAAGGAATAACAGAGTTTTCTGCCATCAAAGTAAATCAGCAATGGTTCAATCTATTATTTGGACAGTCTCTGAGTGGGCTAGTAAGTCAAAGGAGTTTGTTTGCATTCCTATTGATGATCTTAATAGATCTTAGTCTCCTTTCCTTGAGGGGTCTTGGTGTGATAGAATAGTGCGAAGAGCTTCTTGGTTAAGTCCCCCTTATGGTGTTCTCAAATTAAATTTTGATGGTAGTTATCTTCATGAGTGATGCAGGCCAAATCCAAGATCCAGCCGGGCATTGATGGGCCACTTTGATGGGCCCCACTTGATCCATGATCTGTCCAAGATTAGGGATCCCTATCCTTTTAGATAATAATTAATTATTTATTTCCTATTTTATGTTGAGTTGAGATTAGTAATTGTTTAATTTATTTTAGTAAGCCATGATTATTTAGGATTAGTCTTTCCTAGTTTAGCAACAACCCCTCCTATATAAGAAGGAGCCTTTCATTGTAATGGACATGTTTATTCAATTATAATTTCAGAGATTTCTCTCATTATGGTTCTTATTGTGAGTAAGGTTGTGCCCTAGAGGCTAAAATCCATCTTTGGATTCAAACAATCCTTTGGGAGATTGTCCTATGTTCGATTGGAGATCCATGGTTGCGCCAATGAGCTTCAGCGTGGTGGAATTTCATGACTGTCAAAGCAATGTGATAAGAAACCGATCTGGGCCTATAGAAGCTTTGAGTGCAAATAAAGCTGAAGTCCATGCTTTGTTGGTTGGTTGCAGCGAGTTGCTATGATTGGGGTTATAGAGCTATTCTTGAAGGTGACTCTTTTTCAACTATTCAATGGGGCTCTGGCAAAGTATCTTATCCTTGGAGATTGGGAGATTTGGTGGAGGAAGTGCAACATATTTCAAATCAGCTTGGAGCCTCTTTTCATCATGTGCTTAGGGAAGCTAATGTGACGGCAGATGCTCTTGCTAAGGAGGGAGTTTCTCAGGGATTTTCTCGCTCTTCTATTCTCTTTGATATCTAGCCTTTGTTTTTTGTTTTTTCTTTTCTTTTGTCGTTTGAGCTTTGTTTTGGTTTAAGGAGTTTTATCTTTGTTGTACACTTTTTTTCTTTGTTTTGCATAAATAAATTTTACCATTATCAAACAAAAAATAGACATGATGTGGGTGGTTATTTTTCTCATTTTTTTTTTATTTTTTTGGAGATCCTTTTTTCTACCTTTTGAATGCATAAATAATTCCATATTGGGAACCCAATTGTCTAGAAACTGTTATCCAAGTAATCGACAATTTATTTATATTTAATTAAAATTACAAAGAATGGTCACACTCAACCAAGATGGCAATCAGTGGAACTAAGAGTCCAAATGTGTGTGTGTATGTGTGTGTGTTTGTGTGAGTGAGAGAGAGAGAGAGAGAGAGAGAGAGAGTTCCAAGGAAGATATTAATTGTAAGTAGTTTCTAATATTACAACCGCTAGGAAAATATGGGATTCAAAAACTACTGCATGTGTTAATGAGAAGAATACTGCTGGGATTTAGCAACTGACTGGCGAAATCTCAAAATTTAAGCAGGATGAACAATCTCTAGGTGATTATTATGCCAAACTTCAGGGGATGTGGTGAGAGCTAAACCATGTATCATCCTCTGTGTTCTTATTGTAACTAAAGAATAGATAGAGGAGTTAGAAGTTGGAACACAACATATCTTTGAGTTGCTGGGAGGCTTGATCCAAAATATGAGGATGTACATCAGTACATGCACAAATATTGTTCAGGATATACTTCTGCCATTAAGAACTATGTTTAAGTTTTACAGCATGAATGAAGTCAGCAGTGGCGAAACCAGGATTTTCATTTGGGCGGAGCTAAACTTTTGCCAATTTTTTTTTCACATTAAAATATTAAAAGAGATAATGGACACAATAGCATAGGTTAAAATTAGTTAGACAATGGACTGTTCTACATTTCCATGTATTCACGTCTACATTTTCATATATTCCTTTACACTTCCTCTTACATTCCAAAAAAAAAAAAAAAGGGGAATCGTATTGCAAGATTTCTGCCTTTCAACAAATATTGTGGCATTGATATGTTTCACTCATGCTGTTATTGCCATTATTAATGCAACGTATGGTCAAAAACGTATAATCTTTAAATAGTTTATAATTGCAATATTTGGTAGGAATCAATTTTTGTATCTTGCAATATTTTACCCATTGTGTTTATGCAGCTACAACCCTCTATAGACAGCAATTGGTTTGGACCCAAGTAGGCCTTACAAGGGTTGTGGGCTCACAACAAGGCTGAAATAAGTCTTACAGCTGATCACTTATGTGCAATTTAGAGACTTGAGGACCCACAAACAATCCAAGGAAACTGTAACCAAGAACCCAATCTCAATTCCAATCAATGACCTAAAAGCCAAACAATCTCCCATCACAAGAACAAAATCACCAAAATCATATTTAAAAAAAAAAAGGCCAATCTACAAAATCCCAAAACACTCATCATTCACAAGGACATCACCACATCAATAATAATAATAATAAATAATAATATTCAAACACCCAAAAAAATTCCACAAGCCAACATAACAACACTTTAAAAGAAGAGAATCAAAATAACCAAACATATATATATCAGAGATGATTGGGAGCAGCATAACCCAGAAATGGCCTTCTATTAGAAGGAGAATCATGAATAGTGTCCTTGAGTTTGTAGAATCCATGCTTGAGAACCCCCAACCCAAGCAACAAACCAATCAAAACCACCACCAAAATCAAGCATGTGCATATCCTGCACAGTGCACATGGTCCCTGTACAACACATATACTACTTTAAATACACCAAAACAATTTGATTCTAAGCAAACAAGTTGAAAGTAAATGGAAAAATATTGCACAAAAATCTAACCTGATATGAG
Organism: Sextonia rubra; assembly: GCA_037013555.1. Classification (NCBI taxonomy): domain Eukaryota; kingdom Viridiplantae; phylum Streptophyta; class Magnoliopsida; order Laurales; family Lauraceae; genus Sextonia; species Sextonia rubra. Next base: position 78,446,993 of record JASUAD010000001.1, read on the forward strand.
GGCGTTGGATGGATTTGCAGAAGAGTCAGGGGAGGATGCCTTTGGATTCTGGATGAAATATGCTAGAAAACCAAAGGCAAAGGGAAGAAATTGCTTTGTTGGTTAGCCTGGTTTTCTAGCAGAGAGAGGGTGGGCTGGAATCATCCAAAGTAAATACAAAGACACCACTAGCACTGTTGCCGACTTGATGCTTCTCCGAGAGACTAAGATGGTGAGGATGGAGATCGGAGACAGAGGGGGGAGGAAAGGGTTGTTTTTCAATGATGGAGAGAGGAAAAAGGGTTTTCGATTTGGGAAGGCTTCGATGGAGGATCGATGAAATGGGTTTTCGAAGGGGCAAGGGCATGGTGGGCCTAGGGTGGGATTGATTTTTAACTAGGCTTGGGAGATATGGCCAATAGCCCTTTTAAGAAAACTTTCAAGTAAACTGGGGCAACCACATCCACATGGTAAGATGTAGGTCCGCCGCTGGAAGTCAGTAACAAGCAATTGTAAGTCTCAAGATTCCCAATATATCAGATTTATGGGGTGAAGTTGATGTTGGGGTTCAAATGACTGTCGTCGTTGAATAAGCCCTAGAGGTGGCGGTGGCTATGGTGGTTGTAATGACTGTGTACATGGTTGTGGAGGAGAGTGTAAAGGAAAAGATTTATTGTGCACATGTGGAGATACGGGCATACCAAGAAGATTTGTTGCAACTTAATTTGTTGTTCTAATTGAAATAGCTCTGTTATTTTCCGCTGAATTGAAGGTGAGTGTCGCTTTCCCTTCCCTCGAAAACCAGAAGGAAAACAAAGAGATTTCACTGCCCAGTCCAAGCGAATGAGGCTTTGATACCGACGATCTCCCAGACCTCCTTCCATGATGCAACTCCAGCAGTTCCTACCTCCCCCTGCCTCCAGCGAGCCTATCTAGTAAGGCGCAACTACTCACTCTTATACGACTCAGCTCAGGTGCCATTCTTTAGGATGCAAAAGCAGGCAGCTTAGCACCAGGTTCAAGTTTGATTTGCCACTGCCCTCCTCAATGCAAACAGTTTTTCCAGCATCGAGTACTCCTCCAAGACTCAAAAACCCCCCTTCCATTAAAAATGACAAAACTGCTCCTAGTAACTCCACAAGGTCTGAAGAAGGTTGGGACCTGATTCTTCACAAAAATTTCTAGAAATCATGTCTGGTGGATGCCTGGGAATTTCAATTGTTGGGACTTAGAAATATTGCTGCATTTGTGATTCTTAAACTCCTTGTTTTATTCTTGCTAGATTTATGCCTGAGAATTTCATGCATCATCATTTCCAAAAAGTCCCAATTTCATAGCTACCTGAAATCCTCTTGTTTTATTCTTGTTAGACTTATGCCTAAGAATTTCATGCATCATCATTTCCAAAAAGTCCCTATTTCATAGCTACCAGAAATCCTGCCCATGGAGCCCACCTCTAGAAATTGTGACACATGGGCCTACCTCTAGAAATTACAACATAGGGCCCACTTTTAGGGATTTCAATGTGAAGTCCAGCTCTAAGGAGTTATGTTTACGTTGGGATCACTTTGAGTAAATACAATGTGGAGCGTGCCCACCTTTAGACAATATGGACCCCACTTTCAGAAATGCTCGGGGCCAACATTTAGAAATTACTTGATGCCAGTGTCAACTGTTAAAAATTCATGGGGCTCACCTTCAGAAATTGCATGAGGCGACCTTTGATAACTAAAATGTGAGGCCTACTTTTAGGAATTATGTGGCTCCACTTTTTAAATTTACATGAGGCCACCTGTAGATATGTGGGACCCACTCCCACTTTTGGGCATTACAAAGTGGGTCCCACATTTCACAGACAGCAACATACCTTTCGTCCAATACAAAAAGGTAGAAAGATGTCGCCTATAAGCAAGTTTGAGAGAAATGCACTCAAACTTGAAATTTGGGAACCTTGTTCTGGCCCCAACCCAGATAAGTGTTAAATACCGGCGATAAGAGGTTAATGTGAAGCCATTTCCATAGATGTGATGCAGCTGAACCTTCACTCTATGGGATGATTGTAGCCATGCAATTAGGGAGATGCAAGATACATTCTTTTAAGTAGTGGAATCTGAATGTAGCGTGACAGACTAGGGAAGGGTGGGTGAAATTTCAAATTGATTTGGATGACCAGAGTGACAGATTCTAGGGCTCGTAAAATTGATGGTTGTACCAAACTTTTTGACACATTTTTTAAAGGCTCTTAATCACATGGGCACATTCATCTGATTGGAGTGAAGTTTCACCTTTCCCAATCCATGATTCCCCTTCACATTCTCTGTGTCACAAGTATTAGCCCTGATGCAAGCTTCCATAATTCTCAATTTTCTTTATAAACTGGTTCTCTTGAAGTTGCCTAAGTTTTATGTTGCAAACACAAGTTGCATATAATAGATTAAAAGTGAGATAAAAAGCATCTTCGCTTTAAGATATTCAAGGAAATGAAATTGGTAAACTTGTAGCAAGGAAAAATGCATGTGAACTCAATCTTACCTGCAAACGTGACAGTCCACTCACATTCCCTTGATTAAGTGGGCGTTGCACTAAACTCTGCCAGTAGCTTCTGATAGAAAATGGCTGAAACCTTAGAAAAGACATAAGAGAGAATAAATCAAAAGACCCATTTTGAATTGGTGTACCCGTGACTGCCCATCTCCTTTTACCCTTCAAGTCAATGACAGCTCCACTTTGTTGGGCAGTCACATTCCTAATGACATGCGCCTCGTCCAAGATAATTCTCCACCACTCAATATCCTTAATCGGTGATTCTAGAGAATTCTTTTCCGCCGAAAGAGTATTATATGTCGTCAACACTATATCATACTTCTGTAGCTCCCTGACATTGGCTGTACGTTCACCATAGTACAAATACACCTTCAAATACCCAGGAACTGTGTGTTCATCAAGCTGCGAAATCCATGTGGACAAGACTGTCTTTGGGCAGACAATCAACGTCAATCTTGGCCCTATGTCCCCACCATCATCGTCAATTTTGCGCTTTTTACGTGAGGCTGCAACTCTTCTGCCTGATTTCCCCGCTTGAGACTTCTTTCTCTCAGAAATAGCTAATTCTTCTTCACCCTCTTGTATTCTTTCTACGGCATTATCGCCAATAGCATCAGTTTTGCGTTTTCCACGCGAACCCACAACTCCTTTGGCCGATTTCTGCGATCTAGAATTTATCCTAACAGAATCAGGCACCTTCTCTTCATCATTTTGTGATTTCGCTATTCTATTCTCCACAATATCATCACCGATTTCAATGAAATTTGGAACTACACTGTCAGGTCCATTGGTTGCAATCAAAGAGAGCAAAGTCAGAGTCTTTCCCAGGCCCATATCATCGGCGAGGATCCCACCCTGCAGCGGTTCTGGCCGCTCTTTGGTCTGGAAATTCGTCAACACATTGAGAAAAAACCCATCATCGCTCGCAGCCCAAAAGGGCGGCAAATCGCGAGAATTCTCTCTTTCAATTAACCATGCCAACGCTTCCTTCTGATGCAAGAAGAGCTCCGAGGAGATAATATGTTTGGGCGGCTCCACAACCTTGCGCTTCTTTCCACCATTCTCGCCGGCGCCCGCCGCAGCGAAAATCTGATCGAAATTGCGGATATCTTTCTTGGGGTTCTTCTCTTTCACGACGACGGCCTCCGAGAGGGCGAAGGACGGGTCGGAATCGGAGATGACCTGCAACCCGCCTTCCGAAATCAACAGGCGGACGGTCTCCATGGAATCGAGGGGGGTGAAGACGTGGATTTGGCAGGGGAGTTTGAAAGGGTTCCTACCATGAGGGGGTTTGGGGACGATGCCTTCGACGGTGATGAGGTCGGAGTCGATGAGGGGCGAAAGAACCGCGGCGGAAGAGCGCTCGATGTAGCCCACCTGCTGGGTGCGGGTGTTGAGGACCTTGATGGCATTGGGGTCGTAGGGGTTGAGGGGCTCGCGGACGAGGCCCACGAGCTCGCGGCCGCTGACGGTGCCGCTGTAGTGGCGGAGGCCGACGATGTTGACGATCACGAAGCCGGCGAGGAAGAGATCATCCGAAGGGGAAGAGGAAGGAGGAGGAGAGGTTTGGGAGGATGATGCTTCTCCTACTTCTAATTCTTCTTGCAATTGAGCTGGTGCTAAACTGCGCCGGAGCCTAGGGTCCACCATATTGGCAGGGAGAGGAGAGGGGAGGGGAAAGAAGTGGTAGTTTTTAGGGCTCTGGAGAGAGAGAGGGTTTGGAATTTTGGAAGGGAAAGAGGCGGGGTTACGTTTTAGAAAAAGAGAGTGTAAGCGTCACTGTCTCAGTTACAACTGACAAATGCTCTCTCTCTCTCTTATGGGAGATTTATATGTATATTGAAAGTTGTTTGGGCCTTGGGGGTCATTTGCCTAGGTATTTGTTAATTGGAGATATAATTTTTTTGGTTGTAAATGCGGTCATTTGTCATAACAAAATTTTCACACCTTTTGCACCTATGTTGCAAAAGGCAGCCAGCCTCGTATTGTTATGTAGATTAGATTCTTGTGGAGCCACTTTTTTTCTTTCATGTAGGCCCCATATTTATAATCCAAACCAATTGAATTTGTTTATTGGATGAATAATTTTTAAGATTTTGAAGTTTATTATCTTAAATCTTCATATGTTTTAAGTAATTTGCAACAAAGATCCAATGTATCAATCTTATTTTTTTGCACTCCTAATTTATACGATATCAACCGTTGAATATCATATACCTGTGATAAGTATTTAAACATTATGGGTGTATTTGATATGGTGTCACTTGGATCTTCCAATGTTTTCGCAGGATGAGGCTACCAAATGATACTGCAGAAAATTATTCACAATAAAATGTATTATTTTCATAGAAATTCATGACTTTTTGTCTTTATGCATCAATGTTCGAATTCATGTCAAAGTCCATGAAAAAAAAAATCACAGTTTTACATGAAATTATGAAACCTGTCATTTTAGCATTAAAATTCACACATGAAATAATGAGATTTATTTTCACCATTAGATAGAACGTGAAGAATTAAGTAAAGTGGTGTCATTATATGTCCATCCATTTAGTGTGAATTAGGTCCCACATAATGCAAGTCTAACTTTTGCCTAAAATTGTCAAAACCTGATTAAAGTGTGTTTTCTGTGTAGGATTTTCATGTCTAAGGGACCCACTATGATGGGGAAGATCCAGGGGTGATAAGAAGAATTAAATTGGAGAAGTAATTATTAAATTCCAAAAGAAATATTAACTATGTGGCCAAAGTTTTAGCGCCATTGCCGAGGAGCATCATTGTGAGATAAAATTTTCAACTTTCCTTTAGATCGCCTTGTGGGTGTGGCTTTTCAATTCCTATACCATTCTAGATTTAAGGGTAGCATGCATGGAATGATTAGACCCGCCCTTGGACATTAAAATTGGAAATAACATCTCTGTTTTTTTGTAATAATCTGATTTTTCTGAATTGAAAATCATATAATCTAATTTATCAAAAAAATCTTTGAAAATTGCCTTAGTAATTTGTGCCAATTTTGTGCTAGTTTCTTTCTTTTTTTTTTTTGTCTGTTTTAGAAACTTTTAAAATTATTTTTTATTTACTGTTTTTAGGCATTACTTTAACTCCGCCATTTTTGCTGCCAATCCCAAGCCTGGCTAAAGGAGGAGGGTTGCGTTAGGTAGGTGACAACCAACATAAAAATTTGTCACAACCCAAACATGAATTCTGAGAAAATAATATTTCATGATAAGGCTAAGGCATTCCCCACTTTAAGCAATACATTGCAGCGTCGCCCGGCTGCAGTGAAAAGTGTACAATGGCTACCACATGACTTTGGACTAGTGCAGTTAAAGAAGTTAGTCCATGAGAATAAGATGAGGAATAGGAAAATTAGACTTGCTACTTGGAATATAGAACCTTGACAGGCAAGAGCATAGAGTTGATTGAGGTAATGAAAAGAAGAAGAATTAGTGTGGCTTGTATACAAGAGACAAGGTGGAAAGGAAATAAAGCTAAGGAGCTCACGGATGCGTATAAGCTTTTCTATGCAGGAAAGAGTAATACAAGAAATGGAATGGGTATAGTTGTAAATAAAGATTTGAAAGAGAAAATTGTGGGGGTAGAGAGGTTTAGTAATAGAATTATAGCAATTAAACTAGTGAGGAGGAAGACATAATTCATATCATCAGTACATATGCTTCCCAAGTAGGACTAGAGGAAAGTGTGAAAAGATAAATTTTGGGAGGAGATGGATGATTTAATGTGAGAAATCCCAAATAGTGATAAGATTTTCCTTATAAGGGATTTAAACGGGCATATAGGAGGAGATAATAGAGGATATGAAAGAGTGCATGGAGGGCATGGATTTGGAGAAAAGAATGAATTCGGAAACATTATATTGGACTTTACAGCGGCATTTGATCTTGTAGTAGCAAATACTTACTTAAAAAAAGAGATGATCATTTAATTACATATAAAAGTGGAAATAATAGGAGTCAGATAGACTTTTTTCTAGTTAGAAAACAGGACCGATTGGCATATAAAGATTGCAAGGTTATCCCAGGAGAGAGCTCGACTACGTAACATCTGCTCGAAGTTTTAAATATTTGCATTAGAAGTAGAAAGAGAGCGGTAGTAAACAAAATGGACCCTAAAACAAGGTGGAGAGATTTAAAGGGGGAAAGAGCAAATATATTTAAGGATAAAATGATTGAGAAGGGATAATGGAATATTGAAAGAGAAACTACAGTAATGTGGAATTAAATGGCTAATTGCATTAGGAATGTGGCAAAGGAGGTACTTGGAGAATCAAATGGGAAAAGACATATTAATAAAGAAACATAGCGGTAAAGTATGGAGGTTCAGAAAGTTATTCGACAGAAAAAACATTACTACAAATTTTGGCAGGGAACTAAGAATATGGAAAATTCTGAGCTGTATAAGAAGGCAAAAAAAGAAGCTAAGAAAGTAGTAAGAAATGCAAAGTTCAAAGCATACAATGATCTCTATAATAGGTTGGGAATAAGAGAAGGAGAAAAGGATATTTTTAAGCTCGCAAAAGTAAGAGAAAAGAAAAATAGGGACTTAGATCATGTCAAATGTATCAAGGACAGTGAGGCAAATATTTTGGTGAAGGGCAACGATATTAAAGAAATGTGGAAGGAATATTTTAGCAAACTTGTAAATGAAGAACATTTGAGCGATATAAGAGTTAAGGAGGATACTTCATCACAAGAGCATACTTTTCTCCATATAATTAGAGGGTTGAAAGTGAAAGAAGCATTGAAGTGAATGAAGACAGGAAAAGCAACAGACCCAGATGGTATTCCGATAGAGGTATGGAAATGTTTAGGAGAGGTTGGGGTAAGTTGGTTATGTAGGCTATTCAATAAGATACTTGTGACAAAGAAAATGCCAGATAAATGGAGAAGAAACATTGTAGTACCTATATATAAGAATAAAGGAGATATATAAAATTGTACCAACTATCAAGGGATTAAACTTATGAGTCATACTATGAAGTTATGTGAGAGAATAATGGAGCAAAGATTAAGAAAGAAGACCAAGATCTCTGAAAATCAATTTGGTTTTATGCCAGGGAGATCAACTATGGTAGTTATCTTTTTACTTAGGTAATTAATGGAAAAATACCAAGCAAAGAGGAAATATCTACATATGGTCTATATCGAATTGGAAAAAGCCTATAATAGGACACTGAGGAATTTAATTTGGTGGGTTTTAAAGAAAATGAATGTCCCTAGAGGTTATATTGAAAATTTTAAGGGTAAGTACGAAGGAGCAATAACAAATATGAGAACCACATATGGAGAAATAGGTGGATTCCCCGTAACTACAGGTTTACATCAGGGATCAACCTTAAGCCCTTATCTCTTTGCATTAATTATGGATGAGTTAACTATGCATATTCAAGAAGAAGTACCATGGTGTATGTTATTTGCAGATTATATAGTATTGGTGGATGAATCAAGAGATGGTATAAATGCAAAGCTTAAGAGATGGCGGGGGGTATTAGAATCTAGAGGCTTTAAAATAAGTCGTACAAAGATAGAATATATGGATTGCAACTTCAGTGGACATATACAAAGTGTTGAAACCACTATAAAATTAAAACCCAAAAGATACCACGTAGAAATTCTTTTTGGTACTGAGGCTCGATGATTACTAAGGATGGGGAGATTAATGAAGATGTGGAGCATAGGATAAAAGCTGGATGGCTGAAGTGGAGACTAGCTTCATGAGTGCTTTGTAACAGATGAATGCCAACAAAATTGAAGGGTAAATTTTATAGGACAGTGGTTAGACCAACTATGACATATGGAGCAGAATGTTGGCCAATTAAGAAGACGCATATTCAAAAGATGGATATAGCGGAAATGAGAATGCTTAGGTGGATGTGTGGTAAAACTAGGAAAGATAAAATTAGAAATGAGCGCTTTAGAGAATATTTAGGGATAGCACCAATAGGAGATAAAATTAGAGAAACACGTTTAAGTTAGTTTGGGCATGTTGAGCGCAGGGCAGTAATGGCACCAGTGAGAAAAAGTTTGGATATACAGATGGATGGCCCATCAAGAGGTAGAGGCAGGTCAAAGAAAACATGAATGGAAGTCATTAATTCAGATTTGAAGAAGTTTAACTTATCGAAAGATTTAGCTTAAAATAGAACGGAATGGAGAAACAGAATTCATGTAGCCGACCCCAACATGGTTGGGATAAGGCTTTGATGACGATGATGATGATGATGATGTTTTTTGGAATTATTTCAATTTTTAAAGTTTCTGGAAAAATCTCTAATTCTCAAAAGAAAGCGACTAGAACCTTTCCTTTTTTGACTTTTTCACTAAAAAGTTGCCAAAACTATAAAATTCAGAAATTCTTTTGGAAACTTTACTTTTTAGGACAATTTTAATTTTTGAAAGACTTATAACCCTTGTTGGTCCTACTTTTAGAAACCAAATATTTTTAGAAAGTCCCCCTTTAGGACAATTTCTAAACATAGGAGGCTTTCTAAAATAAAAATCCAACTTAGATTTAGAAATCTGATTTTTTTTTTCAGTTTAGTTGTCCTTTTTAGAACTTTCTAAAAAAAAGTTGCAAAATTTGGACACCCGTCTCTCTTGATTCATAAAGTTGTATGAGTAAGAAACCCCTTTGGCAAAGGGACTCAACGCATCAATTAGAAAGAAGGGAAACACCGATCAAGAGGCTAATAGAAATATACAAACAAACATGATCTCGGTCCTCTTAGAATTTTGGAAACAATGGCTAGCGCCCATAGTGGACATGGAAACAATAATCATAGTGTCAATCACAATGGCAATGGAGACAATGTCAATGGGAACAATGGTAATGGAAACAATGGCAATGAGAATGACAATTCGAATGGGCATAACAATGAGGTGAACCCGCCCTTTAGGACTTTACATAATTACCTTCAACCAACATGTCAAGCTATGCCTTCGTGTAGAGTCATCCCCGCTGATGCAGGTAAATTTGAAATTAAGTTAGGGGTAATCCAACTTCTGCCTAAATGACATGATCTCGATTTGAAAAGTGCTTACTTGCACTTAAAACATTTTGAAAGAGTGTGTGCCACACTTCCCTAGAATAATGTGAGGGAGGATTTGGTAAAATTTTGATTGTTCCCTTTCTCTTTTTAAAAAATGGAGAAAGCCTAGCTCCACTCCCTACAACTAAATTTGATTGCTTTGCGGATTGATATGGTCCAAGAATTTTTGAAAAATTCTTTCTACCTCAAAAAACCTTAAGGAGGCATATGATGAACTTTACAACAAATGAGAATGTCCTACCATAGGTGTTGGAAACATTTTAAAGAACTACTTGCATATCCACATCATAATTTGAAATTGTGGCATAAAATTGATCTTTTCTAGGACCGACTTAGTTTCGAGACACACCAATTTGTTGAGACGATGTGCAATAAGAACTTTCTAATCAAAGACCCTAATGAGGGGCATGGGAATACCTTCAGTTTTTGGTAAATAGTGCTCAAAACTAGGATACATCTAAAGGTAATGAGCAAACAAAGCAATCCAATCAGTCCAAGGGATGGGGGGTTGTACTTATTGAAATAAGATGATGACATCCATGCTAAAGATGCCTCCCTCACAAGAGAAATCAAAACAGAATTTTAGAAAGAAAAAGGAACTCGTCACCATTAGTGGCATCTGTGCATGTGTCACCCACACATTAGAGGATTGTCCTACAATCCCTGCTTTTCAAGAGGTGTTACAAGAGCAAGCAAATGCTATAAATGCGTGCCAACGGCCGTTCAAGAATTTCATGGGTAACACGTACAATCCTAATTAGTGGAACCACCCAAATTTTAGTGGGAGAAACAAGCCCAATGCCACGAAGGCCAATTTCCCCCAAAGGCCAAATCAATATGGTGGAACTTCGACATCTTTTAATCAAAACAAACAATAAGTGCCACCCCCCCCCCCCCCCCCTTCTCTTTACTCAAAATAAGCCTTCTGAGGAACTTGTTGCCAATTTCATGAGGAATCAGACCAACATGAATCAAAGCAACATGCAGACTATGCAAGAAATGGGGACCTTCATTAAATAACATCTACGACTAAAAGTGTAGAAAATATTCTCAATTGGGTTACATGTTGGATGATTTTTAATGGACAGATTTGCACATGTTTTTAACAGCTGAATGCTCATGTTTTCAACAATCTTTTAAACCTAAAATTAGACTTGAAATACCTTTTAAAATAGTCAAGAAAATTAGTCCTGAAACTGTCAAGAAAGCTGGCCTTTATCCAAGTAATTGTGTGACATATTTGTGAATTGTTTAAACTCTTTCAAGAACTGATTTTCTATAAAGTTTTATATCTAAAATTGAATTAATTCAGAAGTGAAAATTTGATTTTTGATTATTTAAAGACAACCCATTTAATTCACACATCACACACATACACACGCCCCATTCATCCACTTATTCATGTAGTTTTTTTTAGTTTGCATTCATACATCATAGATTACTTTAGGAAAGTTAAGTTTCAGATTTACATTCATTTTTGTGTTTACGTTTAGGAATTTTTTTCTTTTAATTTAGTTTAATTTGTTTCTAACTTTGTTTAGTTTTTATTTTTAGTAACTTTTTAATTTTAGTTTTGTTTTATTAGAAGGTCTAATGTGTGTTTTGTTTTGCAAAAATTTTAGTTTTTATTTTTAGAAAATTTTATATTTACGAATTTTAATTTAGGAATTGTTGTTGTAATAGTTTAATTTTTTAGAATGACTGTATTTGTTAGATTTTAAATTAGGATAGTTTTAGAGTTTAAATTAGGTAGGTGATAAGTTGAAAACTTCTTTAAACATAGCTCCATGTGGATTCGACCCCGTACTAATCGAGATATTACTACATCGTGGTTCTGCACCTGGAACTCACAATCAAGTTTTTGGTATTGTTGCTGGAAAGCGCTATTTAAGGTAACTTTTCTAACTTTCCCTATTTACATAGCTTTGTGTGTGTAATTTAATTTTATGTCATCTTTCTAGAAATAGAAGGACATTTATGGAATGATAAACCACCCTAATTTGGAATAGGAAAGTGCATGGAATGCTAGAAAGTACACATCACTTTGATTTTTAAAAACTTTCTAATATTGGGAAAAGTTGTTGTCTTCAACTTGACATAACTTCTTTTGAAGAAAGTACACCAAAAATGATCTAATAGTTGTCCTTGATCTTCTCAGTGTCTAAGAAAGCTTTTATCCCTGTAGTTCGCGACAGCTTGTCTGTTTAGGAAACTGATCCTTCAAATGGGTCCATCTGTGACTCTACCACTTCTTGGTGGCTAACCTAGCTGAGTTGGTTTCATAGGACCGGATTGGAGAACTAGAAAATACTTTTTAACCTCAGAGAGTTATTAATGCTTTTTGTATAACTTAGGTTCTTATCATTTTTCACAAAAAAAAAACGAAAAAAATTCAAAAAAAAAAAAAAGTGATTCCAAAAATGGATTGGTGGAAATCCACAAACATGAGGGGATATAACAATGGGCAAACCAATTGAAATGGAATCAATGTTGATGGCCCACCAAAATCCTGGCGTCCCTTGTGTGAACAAGGGAAAATTATAAAGTTACATCAAACAACTTGTTCAGTCAGATCTTATGAACGACAGGAGTCAATCACTATGATCTTTGTCACAATGAGGAACTTGTGGAAAAGTTTAATGGAATGAGTGGGTCAGATGATCAACCAATGATAGCCCTGCATGAGTTCTCATGCCCCACACAATTAGTCACTCCTTCCAATACATACGTGTGATTTCCATGGCGGGTCGAATCAAATTCAAATCAATGGCATTACCATAGTGACATGGGTAACATGTGTGGTCTAAATTGAGATAATCAATCATGAGACAATTGACAAAATGGGCCCAATTCGGATCATACCTCTTATCCCCAAGAATTTATTCTAGGCAGGTCATATGACTACCCTCACAAGATACATCATATGTACACACTTCTTCTCCCTGATCATATGCACCTTATAATTTCCTACCACCTGATTGGTTATATGAACCATCACCACCCCTGAAGAATTCTTTGAGAATACTTTAGCCAAATTTGTTGAGTTCACACAAAACACCATGCAATCCATACAAAATAATGAACAACGCATGAAAAGCCTAATGACTTCAATTAGTCAAATAGGGCTTGAAATGAGAAACGAAATGCCACCTTTGGAATTGAAGATGATCCTAAATTCTATGAAGATCTTGTAGATCTGGATTGCGCAGACACACAGTAAATATCCAAAGGTACATATGAGAACATGGATGATGGTGTGATGTATAAACCAATTGATGAATCACATGAGCCCGTGTGCCCCACGTTTCCTTAGTATTGCCAATTCCACTTCATCAAAGAGGAATCTATGCCCTTTTACATAAATCCTTTCTATGATTTAGATTCCTCTGATGAATTTGACATTGTGGTCTTTCACAAACTTGATATTCTTATAATTGAGAAAACCACAAATGAACCTAATGAGCATCAAAAGAAAGATACAATTAGGAGGATGACCCCATTTTTTAGATTTCTGAGTCGGATAATCTGGAATCTTTGGAATCATTTATAGACTTCTTCATAAAATCTAATGACCTAACTATTAGAGAAATTGCCCTCACATTTCTTGGCCTTCAATGTTATTCAGAAAAACTTGTGGAATTAGAGAACATTAGTCTTATTCAGACTCCCAAGTCTGACAATTTGGAATCCGTTGAGCCTGTGTCTAAACGAAATGCTAAAATTAAACTAATGAAATTTGTGGCACGGGAGGACCTAGGGCCACCGTGTTGCTCATTGCATCCTCTCTTGTTTTTCAAAGATCTATTTTTAAGGGATGAGGAAGAAATTTTTTTTTGTAGTCCCTTCTTCACACAGTCTACAGAAACATGCGGTCCTCATGGTTTCATCTCTTTTTGTGCTTCTTATAAATTATGTGAAGGAAAATTTCATTTGAGATCTAGGTGGACTCATGGGTTTGAATCCAATAGTGTAGGTTTATTTTCATTTTTTTTAGCATAGATGTTTTCTTTTAGAGTAGCTTCTTGTCTTTTTGTTCTTGTTTTTCTGTTTTGTCTAACCTTGGACAAAGAGCAGCTCAGACACATCTTCAAGTGACTTCTTTTCTTTACCTTCATTTACATTTATGTTTTCTCATGTTACTTTTACAGTTCTACATTACATGCATAAACATCGAGGATGATGTTCATCTTAGGTTGGGGGTGAAAACAAGCACGTTTGTCCAATTTTAGACAAAAATTTTTTTATTTTCCTGTTACATTTATCATTTTAGTCAGTTTTTTTTAAAAAAAACTTTAAGACCTTTATTTTTTCATTTTAGAAAAAAAAGTTTTTAAAGGAATTGAAGCAATTTAAAAAAATATAAAAATCTGAAAATTTCATACTTTTGGAAGAAAGTAAGAAAGAAAGTTTGCATTTTCTAAAGGAGGAAACCTATCAAAGGATAACAAAAACTTACTTTTCAGATATATACACATATACACTTTTCGACATTTTAGATAGGAAGCTTTAATGCTATTTTTGGAATTTTTCTGGAGAATACAATATAAACTTGAAATTTAGTTTGTAGAATATTTTTGTTTCCTGGTTCATTTTTGGTGAATTGTATATATTAGAACGAAAATGAATTAATTCAAGTAAAATGTAAATTGCTACCTAGAGTTTACTCTCGATTTAAAAGATGAAAAAAAACAGAGCATATAATGAGAAGTTTGTGACTAGTTTAGGTTCATAGCCTTTTTAATTCGAGCTACTAAGCTCAGAGGAATATTTTTATATCTAGTACCCTAAAGCCATCTGGTTTGGGAGTCATGAACATAACACTCGCTACATGGGTTAATTAAAAAGCTTAAGGGACCTAAAAATTGCACAGTCATAAGAAAAAAAAAAGAGAAAGATGAATAATAATGAATTATGGCCCAACGAGAGTCTGTAGAAATTTTCAAGGGATATGTGTGGAAATGCATAAGAACTAAGTTTGCTCCTTAGATCCCAACTTTTGTTATATCATATGAACTTGGAAATTTCTACGTTAGAAAAGTAAGTAAATGAGGAGTGTCTGTAAGAGTTTCCAAGAAAGTATGTGTGGGGAAGGATAAGGACCATATTTGCTTTCTGGATTTTAACTTTTCTTATATCATTTGGCCTTGGGAACCCCTGCGTGAGAAAAAGATAATAAGAGAAAAAGAGGCCAATTGAAGTAAACATTAAAGTGACAATCATCTTAGTAGCTTTGAGAGGAAATTTATTTTTGCTAAATTTCAGGGTATCAAACTATTTGAAGGAAAAATTCTGTTTTTGCAACATTATTGTGGAATATTTGAAATTCATTTTTGATGCATACAAATTTTCACTGTGCACATAAGTTGCTTTGAATTTGAGAAAGTTTTTGATAATAGAATTATGGGGTGGACTTTGAAAAGTCTGAAAGTGTAATTATTCTAGATTTCAAAAATATCTGATCTGAGTGAATTTTCTTTTGGAAAATTCTTTTCTCCCTCATTTTTGTTAAGTTTGTTTTTTTTAAAAGAATTTTTTAGGTATATTTATTGTAAACCCTCGCGAGGCATAACTCGTCTATTAAGGGGAACCTTGGGGGTTTAAGGACTTGCTACATATGCCAAATGTAGTCGAGAGTGCCAATGAAAGTAGCATTGCATTGATGTTTACTTTTCTTGCATTGCATTAGTTTTAGGTTATAGTAAGGATAAATTCATCATATTTTTCGTAGTTTTTGCTAGGGACTAGCAAAACGCTAATTAGGAGGTGTGATGAATCTTTAAAAATACAACTAATGCAATGCAAGAAAAGTAAATATGAATGCAATGCCACTTTTGCTAGCACTCTCGATTGTATTTAGTGTATACAGCAAGCCCTTAAACCCATAGGTTCCCCCTAGTGGACGAGTTGTGCCTCGTGAGGGTTTACATTGAATATACCCATAAAATTCTTTGTTTTTTTTTTAAGAAACAAACTTACAAAAAATAAGGGAGAAAAGAAATTTCCCAGAAGAAAATTCACTCATATCGGAAATTTTTGAAATCTGGAATAATTACACTTTTAGAACCTCAAAGTCTGGTCCATAATTCTATTCTCAGAAACTTTCTCAAATTCAAACCAATTTGCGTGCATGGTGAAAAATTGTATATATCAAAAACTGATTTCAAATATTCCACAATAATGCTGCAAAAAAAGAATTTTTCCTTCAAATAGTCTAATCCCCAGAAATTTAGCAAAAATAAATTTCCTCTCAAAGTTACTAAGATGGCTGTCACTTTAATGTTTACTTCGATTGGCCTCTTTTTCTCTCACTATCTTTTTCCCACACAAGGGTTTCCAAGTTAATGTGAGATAAGAAAAGTTAGAATCCAGAGAGTAAATATGGTCCTTGTCCTTCCCCGCACGTACTTAAAAACTCTAATGGACACTTCTCACTCACTTACTATGTCCAATGTAGAAATTTCCAAGTTCATATGATATAACAAAAGTTAGGATCTAAGGAGCAAACTTAGTCCTTATGTGTTTCATCATATATCCCTTGAAAATTTCTATGGACTCTTTTTGGGCCATAATTCATCATCACTTATCTTTGTCTCTTTTTTTCTTATGACTGTGTAATGTTTATGTCTCTTAAGCTTTCTAATTAACCCATGTAGGAAGCTTTAGGTCAATGACTCCCAAACCAGATGGCTTTAGAGCACTAGATATGAAAATATCCCTCCGGGCTTACTAGCTTGAGTTAAAAAGGCTAGGAACCCAAATTAGTGACAAACTGCTCATTATATCCTCTCTCTTCTTTCCTTTTTTTTTTTCAAATCGAAAGTAAACATTAGTTGGTAGTTCTCATCTCACTTGAATTAATTCATTTTGGTTCTAATATATACACTTCACCAAAAATGAACTAGGAAACAAAAAATATTCTACAAACTAAATTTTAAGTTCACATCTTATTCTCCCAAAAGATTCCAAAAACAATATTAAAGCTTCCTATCCAAAATGTCAAAAAATGTATACATGTGTGTATGTGGAAAGCAAGTTTTTGTAATCTTTCAAAATGTTTCTTCCTTTAGAAAATACAAACTTTCTTTTTACTTTTTTCCAAAAGTATAAAAATTTAAGATTTCCATGTATCTTCAAATCGCTTCAATTCTTTTGAAAACTTTCTTTTCTAAAATGAAAATAATAAAGGTCCTAAAATTAAAAAAAATTGACTAAAATGATAAAAGTAATAGGAAAGTTGAAAATTTTTTTTTAATTGGACAAGCATGCTTGTTTCCACCCCCCAACCTAAGATGAACATCGTCCTCGATATGTATGCATGTAATGTAGAACTGTAAAAGTAACATGAAGAAACATATATGTAAAGGAGGGTAAAGAAAAGAAGTCACCTGAAGATGTGTATGAGCTGCTCCCTGTCCAAGGTTAGACAAAACAGAAAAACAAGAATAAAAAGACAAAAAGCTACTCTAAAGAAGCTACTCTAAAAGAAAATATCTATGCTAAAAAGAAAAGAAAATAAACTTACACTATTGGATTCAAAACCATGAGTCCACCCAGATCCCAAATGAAATTTTCCTCCATATAATTTATAAGAAGCACAAAAAGAGGTGAAACCATGAAGACCACATGTTTTTGTAGACTATGTAAAGAAGGGACCATAAAAAAAAATTTCTTGCTCCTCCCTTAAAAATGGATCTTTGAAAGATAAGAGAGGATGCAATAAGCAATTGGGTGGCCCTAGGTCCTCTCGTGCCACAAATCTCATTAGTTCAATTTCAGCATTTCGTTCAAACACAGGCTCAAAGGATTGCAAATTGTTAGACTTGGGAGTCTAAATGGGACCACTGTTCTCTAATTCCACAAGTTTCTTTGAATAACATTGAGGGCCAAGAAATGCAAGGGCAATTTCTCTAAGGGGTGGATCATCATATTCCATGAAAATTTTAGTACATGATTCTAAGGATTCCAAATTATCTGACTCAAAAATGTAAAAAATAGGGTCATCCTCCTAATTTTAATCTTTCTTTTGAGGCTCATTAGGTTCATTTGCGGTTTCATCGATCATGGGTATATCAAATTTGTGAAAGATTGCAATGCCAAATTCATCAGAGGAATCTAAATCATAAAAAGGATTTATGTAAAAGGGCAGAGATTCCTCTTTAGTGAAGTGGAATGGCCGGTACCAAGGAAAAGTCGGGCACACAAGCTTATGTGATTAATCAATTGGCTCATGCATAACACCATCATCCATGCTCTCATGTGCACCCCCAAATATCCACTATGTGTTTGTGTGATCCATATCAACAATATCTTCAATGAATGTAGGATCATCTTCAATTCCAAGGATGTCATTTCTTTTTCTCATTTCAAGCAATGTTTGACTAATTAAAGTCAGGCATTTCATGCATTGTGAATAATTTTGTATGGATTGGATGGTGTTTTGTTTGGACTAAATGAATTTGGCTATAGTATCCTCCAAAGAATTCTTTTGGGGTTGTGGTGGTTCATATGACCATTCAAGTGAAGATGGATCATGAGGTGCATATGACCAAGGAGAAGAAGGGGGTACATATGATGTATCTTGTGAGGGATAGTCATACGACTTGTCCAGAGTAAATTCTTGGGGATAAGAGACATGATCCATATTGAGCCCATTTCGCTAATTGTCGAGTGATTGATCATCCTAATTTGGACCACACATGCTCCTCATGTCATTGTGGTAATGCCATTTATTTGAATTTGATTCAGCTCGCCATCGAATTCCCACATCCATAGGAGTGTGTGGGGTATCAGTAATCATGCGGGACCATTATTGATTAATGATTTGAGCTAATCATTCCAATAAAATCCTTCACAGAATCTTCATTGTAATGATGATAATAGTGATTGGCCCACTTCGGTTCATAAGATCCAACTGAACAATTTCTTTGATGTAAGTTTGCAATTTTTTCTTGTTCACACAAAGCAAGCCAGGACTTCGGTGGGCCATTAGCATTGATTCCATTCTCATTGGTTTGCCCATTGTTAAGTCCCCTCATGTTTGTGGATTCCCACCAATCAATTTTCGGAATCTTTTTTTAAAATTTTTTTAAAACGAAAAATGAGAAAAACCTAAATTATGCAAGCAACTAAATAACTCCCTATGGTTGAAAACTTTTCTTAAATGCTCCAATCCGGTCCTATGAAACTAACTCGGCCAGGTTAGCCAATAAGAAGTGGTAGAGTCACAGATAGACCCGTTTGAAGGACAGTTTCCTGAATAGACTAGTTGTCGTTCACTACAGGGGCAAAAGCTTTCTTAGACACCGAGAAGATTAAGGATAGTAATTAGATCACTTTTGGTTTTCTTTTTTTCCAAGGAGTTATGACAAGTTGAAAATAGTTCATTTTTTCAATTTTAGAAAGTTTCTAAAAATAATAGTGATGTGAACTTTCTAACATTCCATGCACTTTCTATTCCAGTTTAGGGCAGCTCATCATTCTATGCATGTCCTCCTATTTTTAGAAAGATGCTAAAATGAAATCACACCCACAAAGGAATGTAAACCAGGAAAGTTTAAAAAGTTACCCTAAATGACACTCCTCGGCAACGGTGCCAAAAACTTGTTCATCAACGCCAAGTGCAGAGTTGCGATATAGTAATATTCCGATACGTATAAGGTCAAATCCACAGATAGCTATGTTTAAAGAAGTTTTCAACTTGTCACTTGCCTAATTCAAACTCTAAAATTATCCTAATTTAAAATCTAACATATACAGTCATTCTAAAAAATTACACAATTATAACAACAATTCCTAAATCGAAAATTTCCTAAAAATAAAAACAAAAATCTATGCAAAACAAAACACACATTAGACCTTCTAATAAAAAAAACTAAAATTAGAAACTTAATAAAAATAAAAACTAAACAAAGTTAGAAACAAATTAGACTAAATTAAAAAAAAACAAAAACCTTCTTAAACATGATAAATATAAAAATGAATGCAAATATGAAACGTAACTTTCCTAAAGTAATCTATAATGTATGAATGCAAACTAAAAAAACCTACATGAATGAGTGGATGAATGGGGCATGTGTATGTGTGTGATGCATGAATTAAATGGGCTACCTTTAAACAATTAAAAATCAGATTTTTACTGCTGAATTAATTTAGTTTCAGATCTAAAACTTTACAAAAAAATTAGTTCTTAAAAGAGTTTAAACAATTCACAAATATGTCACACAATCACTTGGATAAAGGCCAGCTTTCTTGATAGTTTCATGAATGATTTTCTTAACTACTATAAAGGGTATTTCAAGTTTGATTTCAGGTTTAAAAGACTGTAGAAAGCACAAGTATTCAACTGTTAAAAACATGTGCAAATCAGTCCATAAAAAATCATCCAACACGTAACCCAATTGAGAATATTTTCTGCACAAAAATCTAGACTAAGTCTGATTTTTAAACTTATCATGATCATCACCCCTAAACATGAATGAAAATACTCATAAAACTAAATGCAATTTCAGCAATGAACATCACTAAGCCAAATTATGCAAGAGCATAAAGTACAAACATTTAAATAAAGTGCAAAAAATAAATTAAAAAAGGAAATAATACTAGTAATCAAAAGTGTAGGAAAATTGAAAAAAAAAAGTGCAGGAAGTTAAAGGCGGTAAACAATGGAAGTCAAAGGTGGTAAACAATAGAAGTTGAAGGCGGTAAAACGAGAAGCAAAAGTGGTAAGTTATTCTTTCAATTCCTTATCTCAATTTGGGTTCAAAAAAATTATAAGTGTTGTCCTAGGGTGTTATTCTTCGTCTTAGGTTGCCAATTTAAGTGAGAATAATAAATCTTCATTCAATGTAGAAATAAGTTTTAGAATTGACCTCTGACTTTTTTTTTTTTTGCTCAAATCTCTTTAACTCCATCTTATATTGCCTCCAAACATACTATGTATCCGAAGAGACAAAGTATATTGAAAAGGATACTAAAATAGGTTAATAGTTATGATTCCAACCCTATCCCAATATTTAAACAAGAATGAAAATTAATCCAATTACAAATAAGACTAAAATTTTGAACACCACAAAATTAAAGACAAGAAATATTGAAAAGAAACAAATTTTACTAGTATGAAATTGTTTTACAAAAGATTAAAAATAAAAAGCAAATAATAGCATACTAAGATAGATGAGAATTCCTCCTTCTAGTTGACACTTCAAGGTTGGTGGTGTGGCTTTAGGGCTAAGCCTCCTTGATCACTTGAGAGGGAGAGACAAGAGAAAGAGAGATGGAGTATAGAAATCTAAATGTGGGAGGTGTATAATTCTTCCATGAAGAGTGTGCTAGAGGGGTGCCTTATTTATACCCTCAAGTCCCACCCCCACTCAAACTTAATTTGATAAAATTGGAAACAAATTAAGCTCCATGACAAGCTTTCCAAAATCTTTGCAATCCCACCTAAAAATATATAGTAAACTTCCCAAGGTCATATCTTTATCGCTTTAACTCCGATTAGTGCAATCTTAGATCTTACGGATATCTACTTGAGAAGAGTTTTTCAACGGTAAGTAGATTGTCCAAATTCGACACTCAGTTTGAGAGTTATGACCATTTTAATGTATGTTATCCAAAGTAAAATGAGATTAACTTTCTATTTTTGAATTCTCCTTCTTCGCTTTTTCTTTCTTTTTTTGTCTTTGCCACCTTGCATTGAGATCTTTGAAGAGATAAAGTATAGATAAGGATCCTCACTTAGAATCAAACTTGGCCCACATGAGGTGTAGAATCTTCCTCCTTTATCTTTAGTTTTGTCAACTTGCTATCTCTAGAAAGTACTCCTTGTTCGCTCCAAACTCAATGAGATCTTCTAGAATAATTCTTTAGGTTTCTTTTTTTCTTTTTTAGCCAAAATCTGATCCAAATAATCATTTAGGCATGGAATATCTTGGTTATCATTTTTTTTAAATTTTTTTCAAATCTTCTCCTTTTTAAAAAATAACTCATTTGTGGCTTTCCTTCTCTATCTTTAATGAGATATTCTTCAAATTCTCTTGAAAATATCTTTAAAAAGTGCAAAAATCAAATGGTCCCCATCTTATATGTTTTACAAGTGTACCCCACACATGTGCATGTGTGTGTGGGACCATAAAGCCAATTTTTACACTTTTCTTCTATCTTCTTTTCTCTCTTCAATTCTTCTTTCCTTTCTTTTTGAAAATGAATTCTTTTACCTCAATTCTTTGAAAATCGGGCCCATATCATCGATTTCCTATAAAATAAATGTGAATTCATGTGAAAAGACAATTTTAACCCCAAGATCACAAATGCATGAATGTGGGCCCATCTATCATGAAATGCCAATGAAAATGCACACTATCTTTCATGATTTTATATGAATGAACTAATGATGATGGAGATTCAATTTATTTCATGAGAATATAAATTTTAAAAAACTTTCCAAAAATGGTAGGTTTCATGAAAGTATGCAAAAAGTGTGATTTTTAAGCAAATTATACAAAATAATATTAAAATAAATTTGAAATGAATGGAACCATGATATCACACTAAATGGGGCTCTTTTAACTCAATAAGTCCTTAAAATGGTCCAAAATGTGTATAAAAATATGCATTTTTAAGGACTCATCATTTTTCCCACCCAACCTCAACCCAATCGAAAAGGGCAGCACGAAATTAAATATGGAGGCCCCTCAAATGCACAAGAGAAGGTTTAGGCAGTAACCACTCTTTACAATAGAAAGAAAATTCAAAAATCTTATCTGAAAAAGGATAATAACCTATCTTCTCATATTAGGATGAGCCTCAAGCTAAACCTAAGGAAAAAACTACATTAGTGGAGAAATAAGAGTGTTTTATTCCTCCAGGGTTCAAACCCGTGGCCCTTTTTCCCCAAAAACTGACTCCGCCTTAGCCATCTAATCAGAACCAAGAGATCCTCGATGTTCTCAAGGAAATCAAAATTAACATCCTACTATTGGGTGTAATAAAGCAAGGCTGGTCTTACACTAAGTTCCTTTGAGAAATATGCATAATCAAGCATAAGATGAATGTTCAAAAGAAAGCTTCTTAATTGAGCAAGTAAGTGCAATACTTAAGCACAATACTCCCCCCAAGTATAAAGATACTAGATGCCCCACAATCTCTTGCTTCATTGGAAATCATTAGATGAAACAAAGCCTTGCTCGATCTTTGGGTGAGTGTAACTTGCTGCCACACTCGATTTACCATAATTTTGGGGTAAGTGAGTTAAAACCTACACAAGTTACACTTCAGCTTGCCAACAGATCAATAAAACACTAAGAGCTTTCATAGAGGATGTGGTCGTACAAATTAAAAAGTTCTACTTCCCTATAAACTTTATCATCTTAGACACTCAACCAATGTGTCACAACCCGAGCTCAGGAGATCGGGGGTTAAGACTAAACCTAACCAGTGACACACGTATTCCCGTGCATATACACTTAGACTCTGTCTAAATACACACGCACAAGGGAATTTCGCATGTGCCAATACATGTATGCGGAAGCTATAGGTATCAATGGATAACAAAGGAAGGCATACTAAAACAAAATCAGATATATGTACAAAAGATTACAAATGATTACACAAAGTTCAGAGTTAAACAAAATGAGCCAGAATACATTTGCTACAGATTACAATTCAACACCAAAACTAAAAGGGATCCCTCATCAAGGAAAACTTATGCATGCATGACAATGTCGCGCTTCGGCGGAGTGATTATATCCACTCCTCTAGCCCTGACGGGGCATCTAGGGTCTTCCCTGGAGTCTGATTGACCGACGAGGGGTGTGAGGGATCTGAGTTTACAACACTAAGGACAACTCGTGAATACAATAATTTAGCAAAGTATAAGCAACAATAAGTTAACGCATGTTGTATCTAGCAAAATAAGTAGCAACGGGTAAATCATAGAGTTCCAAATTCGTATACTAGACAATTGTGTGAACAATAAAACGTGCTATTAGAATCAATGTATACATGAGATGCACATAACTAGGTGGCTACTAGATTTGCTGTATACTCCCTTTTGAGATCTTACGTACTGAGAACACCATCGACTGGGCCAAGGAACGGATGGGTCTCGAGTTCCTGGGGTCCGAAAACCCTAAGACATAAACTCACTGCAATGGTGCCATACATACTACGCCAAATTCAACTCTATTAGGTATCCTAAGGTTGAGGCTGAATAGTGCTTGACCATATGGAGTCAATGAAATACTAGAACTTGAGTAAATCATGCATATCATATTGAGCATATATCATACATTCCAATCATATGTTTAACTCATACATACAATGCTCAAGTTAATGGAAACATAGCGAAGACCTCAACAAATAGAATTTACCATAGCAAAAGGGCATAATGAGGCTACACAAACCATACAGAAGAGTGGAGTTCAATAAACGTTAATCAAGATGTCATGCAACTCATTTTTGCTTGAATCAAGATCATTTACTATCCAACCATGATCTAGTTATCCAGTGTTCCTAACTGTGCATGATGATGTAGTGTTAAGTTATTCGATACACAGTTGTCTTTCTCAAGTATTGTATTATATCAAGAAAGTGTATCGAAGTCCCTTAAACTAACACCCATGGGGAGGTGCTTAACACTGGACAACACGCACATGAATGCGTCATAGCCCTCAATACCATTCATGCAATTCTCGTGTTCCATTGGGCAAGTTAAGCGTTCTTACCATTCTAATTTGAAGGCCCTATAACGTCTATTTCATGCCTACCTTTTATTTATGGTCTCTAATCATGAGCCACGGGGCCCAAGAATATAGTCTAAAAGTTCCTTGGTTGATGTGCAAGGTTGGAGGATAGAAATGAGCACACAGGGGTTTCAGTGTACAGACGTAATCTCTTGAAGCAGAGTGCTTCAGGGCTGATCGGTCGGTTCTGAAGACTGATCGGTCAGATTATGTTTTGGATGTATCCGATTGGTAGGACCCTTTGTTTGATCAGTCGGGCAGTTTATTCTGTTATAGAATGACTGAAGTGAAACTTGTGGTGTACAACGGAAATCAAGCAATATAATTACAAACACAAGGGCTGTAAATCACGACATACTTGTGAGATTAAAGGAAACTAATAACAATCACGGTGTACCAATATGTGTTCATCTAAATCATGCTTATACTTGCCTCAAAAGCGTTCTAACACGTGCATAATTGTCCTCGGGCTCAAGTTCGACGTCTACACACTGTTCTAACACCCATACATGAGAGGAGAAGGGAAAAGTGAGCACATGCAGTGAAGAAGGAAAGGAATTCAAGACTTATAGGAAGGATCAAGAACCCAACTCGTACCTAGAACATACAAGAAGACAACGTAGAAGATGAGAGTACTTAATCCCCCTCCTTTCTCAGCTTTGATCGTGGAGAAGATGGGAAAACAGAAAGAAAGAGATGAAGAAACTGACTTTGAGAGAAGAATCAGGGTCGGTGCATGCATCTGAAGTTTATATAAGATAAGAATTAAACCAAGTCTAAGAAAGTCCAATAGTTTATACTATTTACAGTTTGAGTCAAATAAAGGTCCAACTGAAACAAACGACGTCGTTCACATATGAGTCATTTACGAAAGTAGACGAGCTCGACGAAAGACACGTGTTGACACCAAGATGATGCATAAATGACAATGTCTTATAAAATCTAAAATTACGAAAAAGTGATCATGTCTACCTAATTCGGGTTAAACTTAACCCAATTACCTATCCATGACTCGGAACGAAAAAAAAACAAGGGCAAAACACCTACAACAACTAATTCGTCATTAATTAGTCGCTAAACTAGATTAAGTTGGGTCAGAGTGTTACACAATGGCACCTTAATGCTCAAATTCCAATAATCCTTAGGAGACCTTTCTTAACTACTTCAAATGTACTTATAAATTGGTGCAATTGTAAAATGAAGCATTCTTTTGGTAATATGACTCTTGAGCTTAACTTTTTTTATTTATGCATATAAGCACGAGATGAAGATTTTGACTTCCAAGAGATAGATTTTATTGATACCTTAGTTGTGGAAACTTTCGAGGAGTCATTTAGTTCTAACTCATTCAATCCAGTAAAATCAAGTGAGGCCACAACCAATTTTATAGAGGCCCACAATGACACTATTGAGATGGTCGATGTAGTTTGGAAACCTTCTTTTGAGGAGCTCATACTGACTAGCGCCCAAACTCTTTCCTATCTGATGTGGTCATCAAAACCTAAGTTGAAACTCCTTCGCCCCATACCTAAGATACACATACTTAAAAAAGATGACATATATTTCTAGTAGTAGTTTTCGCATATCTTGAGAAGGACCAAGAGGTTCAACTTCTAAAATATACTAAAAAAACATAAAATTATGAATGCCTGGAATGCGGCTGACATTATGGAAATTAATCCTCTCATGTACACATACCATATATATCTAGAAGAAAATGAACAGCCTTCTAAACAAATTCAACGCAAGCTAAACCCCACCATGCAGGAGGTGGTTATAGATGAAATATTGAAACTTCTTGATGTGGGTATCTATTCTCCCAAAAAAGGGATCGCGGTGCGTAGACCGCATCCCTTCTCTTTCGACAAACTAGAAAAGACAAGGAAAAGAAAATAAGAACGTTGTTTATTTACCTTTTATTTTCGAGTTTAATTTGGTGGACTCTTTATATTTTGACCTTTTAGGTGTAAGTTGTTTATGCATATTGTTGTTTTACAACTCCCCCACTTGCTCTCTAATGGTTAGTGCTTAGGCGAAAAATGTTAAAATACATAGGAGTTACATACAAAGAGTAAGAATGAAAAAGAGGGTGTCACACCCCCAAAATTGGGCTGGACCCAGACCTTCGTGAGGCTATGCTTGTTGATCAAGCAACCATAATTACACGTGGAAACTAAGAATCCATATACTGCGCAACTAGTGATCATATTAAACCATATAAACCAATCATAATAATAAATCAAATCAATGGTCAAGTACTCTAAAGCATAATAATTAAATTATAATTTCAAAACAAAAGGATTTAATACCTATAATTATGGACTGCAAAACATGGCCTTATTAGAACAGTCTAATACTCTAGACTAAGCATCACTACTAAGCAATCTTAGATGATGTCATCGGCGCTCCACTCAACAACTCCACCATTTAGCGGAATCTCCTATGTCTATAACCCTCCAATTCAACACCGGCATTGGGACCTAGGTACCAAAAGTAGTGGACTTAGATTGATGTAATCTAGCAAGGGGAAAACTACAAGTAATGATGTTAGTCAACTTAGATAATTTGCATTTATTTCTTAAACCAATATAATGAATGCTAAGCAGATGCGATGAATGCACAAACATAGGTATTCCCTCCAGATACAATATACGAACACGAGTATTTCTGCCAAATATGACAAACAGCACAGCTTTGTACTATATCACATAGCATATGCTGGCCCGATGGCGTACGTCTAGCTCCAACTGCACTCAGTCATATATATATATATAGAAATACATAATGTATATAGATGCTCAATGAAGTCATGCTATGAAATCCTTAACTCACAACATTCAAACCATTTAATATTTTAAATTGATAAAGTTGCATAATTATTATGCACATGTGGTATTTTCCATTTACTAAAGGTAAGCACTACACCACCTAATGGTTGTAGTTAGTTAATTATATACATAGGGTCAAGCCTTAATTGTGCACATAGTTAAGGTTTCTAGCTCTCATAGCCTAGCCGTGACCGTCTTATAGCTTAGCTGTAAGTCTTCTTATGGCTAGCCATAAGGCTAGCTGTAAAAGAATCTCCTAATTATCAACTCACTGGAAAGTGAGCCGTAGTCTAGCCATAGGTGCTCACAATTTCTCACCTTTTTGGGGTTTTCTCTCGAAACTCTCTTTAGATAATTGGAACTCCAAATTTTGAATTAAAAAACCAAACTCAACTATCTAAATCAAAATTTAACCATATCATTAAATAAACTGAATAAATTAGCATTCTTTATAGTTATCCACTTGCCTAGAATCTTTGTACCAAAACTCAGATCTGCTATAGCTAGACCTAATCACTCATAAACCCCTATTTGGATTCGATTCTCCAATTAGAAATCCTACAGGTTCAAGAAAATGCATAGATCTCCTTAAGCTATTAAACATGCCCTAATAAATTGAAAGAAATTACATGAAAGCTTAAGAGGTTGATACTTACCGGCGTTGTAGATGATATCAAACCAAATAAGGGAGGGGGAGAAGGAGAAGAGATGGTGATGTTTTAATCTTCTTGATCTTGGGAAGCTTGTGTACTACATCTATAGTTTTAGGGAAGATGAACGAAAGAAAAAATGGTTTACAAAGAGAAAACGATCGGAGGATTTATGGTTAAGCTAAAGCAAGGGTTTATCCATATTACAAGAAAGGGCTCCTTGCTCTTCTGTGAATTTATGGTAATTTGGAAAAAGGGCTTTTGGCTCACAAAGGCCTAATAACTTAAGTCCAAGGCCCAAGTAGGTTTGACCAGCTCATCTCCAATGGGCCATGCACAAAATGCCATGAATGGAATGATCCAAACATCTAAAATGGCTTACCACACATCAATCTAACCCTTTCAACTCGATTCAAACCCGCCAGACCGACCTAACCCATAATTAAAAGATCTTACGCCTGACAGAGGGGGATAGCTGACTATTCAAGTGAACGGTTGACTGCTAGGTAGATATGGCTCATCCTTTTTATTTGGAGTGCGCATCATCTTATTTTTAAGTCAATCCAGCAATCTTCGTAACCTATCACCCATTTTCCTTGGACATGCAAAGTACGAATTCCAAGGGGAGTTAGAGCTGAGGATCTATGGTCATGTTTGCCCCCACAATTCACTTATTTTGTTATGCCAATGGGTTGGCCATGATTATGTCCGTATCTTTTCTACTCCTATATGAAGGGGATAAAGAAAGTTTTAAAAGACTTGTCTTCTTTAAGAACTTATTGCTAGAGTCTAAAGTCAAGGCACAACCTCTTAAATATTTCAGAAGTTTAAGTACCTTATCTTTTCCTTCGGTGTTACCATGGAGAAAACCAAATATGGAAAACTTTTATGAAGTGTTAGAGAGTTCAAGAGATCTGCAAACTTTGGAGGCAATCTGTGTTTGAAATGGATGCCCAAGGGGGTATTTATAGACTTGGAAATCCCCTCCGACCATTTATGGAATAGAGAAGTTCAAGAAAAAAATCATATTTTCAGGGGAGTAGCCGACTACATGTTTGCTCAGTCGACTACTCTCCTCCAGTCAATTGTGTGAGGTGGCAGCTAGATCTTTGTCCCCTGAATCATGTTAATTAGCTGGAAATCAACCAAAGAATGATTTGACCAGACCTGGATCGACTGTTTGATGAGTTATCAGAATCAGAGATTTGCAATTACCAGCTTTTGTATTTCTTTATTCGGCCATTGTGGTCTTCAACACAGTGCAGTCAGCTACTACACTATGCAATCGGCAACTGCATGGTTTGACTCATTTTTCAGTCTTTTTGACTTGCTTCCATTTCCAAACTTCAAGGGGTCTTTTCTTATTTTATCCTTGGGTTATTTGGACTTTGCTTTGCTGAACTTGAGCCATGTTTGAATCTTGATTTTGACTTTGCAAGGCTAAATTTCTTGTGAATTTCTTCCTAACTTTCTGCATGTTAATAGTATCATCGAGGTGTAATGATGAAGGGTTTTCTCCATAATCATCAGTTGCCTTGAAAGATGCTAACTTGGAGGGGATGATACCCTGCTCTTGCTTCTTTCTTTTCACAGAAATTTTGTATGTAATATTATCTGTGGGAACTGATTTGTCATGGTCCGTGAGGTTTGAAGAGGTTAAGGGAGTCTTGCTTTTGAGAATGCAAAATGGGTTGGACTATGGAAAACTTTATACTTATATCCTATTTTCCAAGGAAAATGGTTTTTTTCCATGTGAGTGAGGGTTTTTCCCGAGGTTGGAGGTATATGGAGGTTTTATTAGAGGGTTTATGTGTCTTTTAAATGGAAATTGGGTTGGTTTGTGTGCTTTTATTTCCCTGAAAATGGTGTTTGACCCAGGCCAGAGTGCATTTGTCGTGTTGAGAAGATGTTTTTAATTGGGTGAAGGTGTTTTGAGGCTCTTGAGGTTAGTTTTTTTATCCAAGGCATGAAGAAGGTTTTTATTGTACAAGAAGAGATGCTTGATTAGACTAAGTTTAGAACTAGCAACTGAATTCTTTTCTATGAGCTTTGAATCCACCTAAAGTTTTCTAAGGGATATTTTTAATTTTCACTTAACCAACGATTTGGAGGGTCAAATAAAGTCAAAACTGATCATGTAACCACTAGTTTCGAAGGTATTTTGGAGGGGAACATTGTCACGCCCTGATCCCGGGAATTTGAGGATTTGAGTGGGCCCCCAGGGCGTGGATACGTAATCCCATAGAAATCCGTGCCCTGAAGAATTATGCACGAATTCCTATAAGAGAGATTCCACAGGAACGTGTGAGGTATGTTGACACACGTATAAACATAACTTATCATAAACGAAATCCTGCGAAATACTCAATAATTATCAAGAGCACATGAAGTTAATAGTCTGTTAACTTTCAAAAGTAAACATATATATACATATAATAGTGTTGAAGTCTTTAATTACATTCCAAAATACTAGTTAGGAGTGTGATACAAAAGGTCCCAAGTATAACAATGATATCTCCCAAGAATAAACGCGCTCCGTAGGATGGCTAGTAAAAGACATCGCCATCTTTCCACTCGTTTACACCCCGAGGTATAGTTGGGGAACCCTCCGGGGGCGCGTCAGTGTCCGCATTGAGACCGGGTGCTGGACCTACAATACCAAGGGTAACACTGTTAACACGACGGTTAAGCAAGTACTGAGGCATATGAAACAAGTATAACATAATATATCAATAAGAATAATCACTGAATATGATTCATGAGTGAGAAATTACAACTTAAATGTCATACATACTGATTGGCAACCATGACACTCTATTCTCCCAAAAGGGAGCATACACATATCATATGGGTCGCTAGGGGATCAAGCTAGCTTCTCGAGGAGCGCCGACTACTCCTTCGTGAACCTACTGCAGTGGTGACATACATAACATATACCCAAAAGGGCGTAAGCTGAGTGATGCCGACTCATATCTAATCGTATCAGTCATATCATACCCTTGGCTAACTAGCTCGCACTCATTAGAAGCTCTGGCTTGTTAGACACGCACTCATTAGAAACTCAGGTCTGAATTGCCTTAGGGCTTTGCTAAAAGAAGTAATTCATGTTGAAGGTGGTATATCATAACAATATGGATGCATTCAGCTTAAGTGAGTACGCAAGGAATTACTACCTTCACCCCAAATAAGTAACCTATAGTCCCCAGGGGCATTCAACATGATGTACACATAAGACGTTCGGTGTCGTTGTGTTACCGTGTCTTGGTATTGCCTTGTGCATACGGGACACCCTTCTTATGCCACATCCATGATTGGCCATTGGGAGACCCTCCGGGAATCATTCATTCTCCCTAACATGTACTTACCATTGGGCCCCTGTAGTGGTATAGAAGGTGCCAATACTAAGGTCCTACAAAATCATTGAGAGTCCCTAACATCCTGTTTTGCTGGGTTCTTACGGCTTAGCCGTGTACAAGGCTACGGCTTAGCCTAGTGGGTCAAATTCCTTTCGGATTTTTAGGCGCAATTACGGCCCAACCGTATGTTGGCCTACGGCTTAGCCGTGCTAAGCCTACGGCTATGTTACGGGGAGGTTACGGTGTAGCCGTAGTGTATTCCACGGTGCAGCCGTGTGCAAGCCGTAGAAGAAACTGGGTTCCATGAGCTTTCTGGAAAGCTCGCCGTAGGAAGAACTACGACTTGGGTACGGGCTGGTCACGGCTTAGCCATAGTGAAATCCACGGCGCTGCCGTAGGTGAGCCGTAGTACAAAATCCCATTCTATTGCTCTCTGGACTTTGAGCCGTAGATGCTTACGGTTTAGCCGTAGCTTCACCGTAAGCTTTAGAAACCTGAATACAATTATGTAGCTCAATTCCAATTTCAGTCAGTACAGAACCTATATTGGGAGGGGTTCTATGACTTACTAGTAGTATCAAATTAAGGTGTTCTATACTCCCACACCCTCTATTCCCATCTTTACCATTCTAACTCAATACATCCTACATTCATATCAATTAAAACAATGAAGGGAAATGGCTGAAATTGGGCAATGCAAGTAGCTAGCTTAAATATCCATACTTAATCATGAATGCAACACATATAACTCAATACTTGCCTTTTCTAACAGTACTAACCCTCTCCAACTGTCTCTTGCTATGTGCTTAGGGGGAAGACTTCCAATCTAATATGGGTTCTCTGAGGTCTGTAGCTTAGAGAGAGAGAGAATGCCCAAAGGAGGAAGAAGAGGAGGGATGGAGGCTGTCACTGTTGCATGCAAGCATTGAATCCCTCACTTCCAGCTCTAATCGTGAGTTGAGGAGGGTGAAGAGAGGAAGTCGCTCTAGAGCCAAGGAGGAACGAACGGAAAGGACTCTCTCTCTTTTAACGATCATTTTCCCCATCTTTGCATGCAAACCCCTTTCTTAAGGATAATTACAGTTTAAGTCATGTGACTTTAATTGGCTCAAGATGAATCCAATTCAAGTTGGACCCAATACGAAAGATGATCCACGCGAAAAGTTACACGAAAGGAAATGGACGAGTTGTCCAAGTGGTGCAGGGGCAAATTAAGAAAAGGCCCTTAACTACTAAAGTGGGGCCGAACTCCTCCCAATTCCCTATCCAAGGCCCAAACCCGAAAATTTTTGGATTAAATTAGCCTTAATCGAGTTCAATTAATATAGAATGAGCTTAATTAACGTAAATCAAGATTAGTAGGATTCAGGACCTTACAAACATTAAGTAGAGGGGTTTGGAATTTTGAAATTTTGAAGAAGTTGAAAAGTGGGGTAAAGAGATAATTCACTGCCTCCTTGCTTCCACTGGTGTTAACTTAAGTATCCAATCGAGACAATCTATAAAACACAATGAACCTTTCAAAACTTCTTACTTTGCAAGATTTGATTTCCTTGTCTCCTACAGCTGTTGCTAATGTTTTTGAGGATTGTTTCCAAGTTTCTTGCTTTCTTCCTCAAGCTTTCTTCATCAATCAACGTCTTCAATGGCAGGGAAGTCTTCTTTCCCCCTTGTGGTTTTCTTGTCAGCTTTGCCTTTTTTTTCAAACTTCCACGCTTTTCCTCTTTCTAGATCCGAGGCTTACATGTGCCACTCTTGTATTTGTCTTCTTGGATTTGGATGTTGTATGCTTTGCTTCTTATGTTTTCTTTCTTCATTTGATTTATTTTTGATGAAAGAAGAGATCTTGGAGCTTGATTTGCCTGTTCATCATCTTCTTCTTTTTTTTTACATTTGAATGAATTTTCCTTTTTTTTTATTTATTTTCTAATATTCAATGGCATCATATCTTGTCATGCGTTTCCCCTCTTTTCTTTCTTGATTTTTGTTGAAGACCATAACTATCCCACAAGAACTTGTTTTGAATCTCGAACCTATAGCAGTCAGTTACTTTCCTCACGGGAAAATGGGGTTTGATTTTTCTAGGGTTTTTGGGCTTGTAACTTCCATAAAATGACGAAGGATGCTCAGTTTGGAAATGGGTTATGATTTTTCTTAAAAAATTTTGTGAGTTTTCACAAGTTTTGAAGGGTTTCAAAATTCAATTTTGGGATAGCTAATTGATCTATTTTGCATATTCAAATTCCAATAGCCGATTGCATTGCAATGACCTTTAAACTGCCTGGAGTAACCAATGGCTCATATGACATTTGGTCTTCTTCTAAATAACCAATGGTGTTCTAACTATTGACCTTCTTTAGGGAGTCAATAATGCACATGCCTTAGGCATTTTTCTAGGCTCTTTCTTGGATGGCCGAAGGATCTCTTTAGAATAGCCGAGGGACTCCCATGCCTTAGCCAATTCTTAGGCTTTCCTTTGTATGGCTGAGGGTTGACTATCCTAAGTGGCCAAGCACCCTCTTAGGGCTTTTTGTTGAGCTTATTTTTTGCAAGTTATCTCCTTCTCAAGATTGGATGCTTTCATCGATGTACTGTATGTTGTATTCATTCATATATGTTTGTGTCAACCAAAACCCTAACTTCTGCTTTTGTAAAAGTCTTTAACGAGATTAAGTTACATTGCTTTGACTTGGAAGCCCTATCTCTAAGCTTTTATGCACACATTTTGGTGTTGCCAAGGCTAAGAGGTAAGTGTACCATTTCTCTTCAGGGCCTTTTCCTCTCCCTTTAATTTAAGGGGGATGTTGCTGAAATTTTGGTAGAAATTTTCTAACTTTCATCCAAATCTTCCATTTGTGCTTGTCCAATTTTCGTCTTTTGATTATAGATAGTGGTAAGAAAATTGCTAGCTCTTTTGTTGCTAAGGGCAAGAAGTCTTCTTCTTCTTCCAGCTCTCCTCTCTTTCTCAAATTGTTGTTTCTCAAGCATGGACTCAACTCAATGAACTACACAAGAATGTGGATGCTCATACTGCCGAGACACAAATGAAATTAATAGCTCTTCCACTAATAGTTCATAATTTATGAAGACATCTTTAGTGATTTCCCATGGGAGGATGATCAACAGGTCACCTTAAGGAAGCCAGACTACATTTTTGGTGACAGTGATGACCATTAGTATGACTAGAGCGCTGATTTCTTAACTTATTGGTACTTTCATAAGGATGGTGTGAGAGTTGATCTCTCTACCTGTTGACCCATAACATTTTGCAAATAATGCAGCAAAGGCATTACAAGCTTTAGATTATAAAGTTCCAATGTTTTCAAAGCACTTGGACCTCATCTCAGCTGAAGTCAGCTTTAGAGACTCTTTGCTAGCTCCTTGGGAATCACTGTGGGACCTGGCACTTCCAAATGTTGAAGCAAGCTCCTATTCAGTGAAATACTTTTAAGTACATTTAAAGACTACTCCTCAAGGATTCAGAGCATTTGGACATCATTTGGATCTAAACTTGGTCCAGATGATCATATACTATGCTCTGTGGGTCCCCGTGCAGAGTCACATCCCATGAAGATCAAATTAGCTGAAACTCTCAGAGGAAGCTCAAATGATGCCCAAGATAGGCCGTACAAAATTTTGGCTTGAATAGACATCATCGAACCCAAAAGCCACAAGCATGTCAAGTTGGGGTCAGTCCCCCCCAAGCCATGGGGTCACTGACTAAAGTCCTGCTTTCTGATATCCAAAATTGATGAAATTTGGGCGCAAATCTTTAATTATGCCCAGAAGATATTCTGTAAATTTTCAAGTTAAAAGGACTCCGGTTGGTTTGGATTTCACTGCATGTCAGCTTAGAGGACAGTGACACCGAGTTATGGAGGTCACTGGCTAAAATCTTACTTTCAGGAGACCAAAGCTGATGAAATTCGGAAAAAATACTCAATGAATGCTCAAAGTTACTCTTCCAAATTTTCAAGTCAATTGGATGTTGTTCGGGTAGAAAACAAGCTAAATACCTACAGTGTAGGGTGAATAGTGACTTAACACATGCAATGAATAGGCCACTGCTTGAAATCCTATTTCCTCAAATCCAAACTGTATGAAATTTGGGTGACTACTCCAAGATATCCCTGATGTCAGTTCCTCCAATTTTCGAACCAAACCGAAGTCATTTGGGCTACAAACAGCCGAGACAAGGCCCACTTTCATAAAAAGTCAACTGGAGAGTTGACCGACTTTCAAAAGTCAAAACAGGTTGAAACTTCTATGACATGCTTAAAATAGTGTCAAGAAGCAACCCTCCAAGTTTTGTGGCAATCAGACATCGTTTGGGCCCTAAACTGCAGAAAACGAGTCACATATACAAAAGTCCAAAACCAGGCCTTGTCCGTGACCGTGGCCCAATTAGTGAAGGAGTTGACCAAATTCAGATTGTCAAAGTGAGGTGAAACCTCTATGAAACACTCAAAATAGTGTCAAGAGGCATCCTTCCAAGTTTCGTGTCCAGTGGACTTCGTTTGGGCCCCAAACAAGTGAAAACGGGTCGCAAATGCAAAAACCCGAAATTGGGCCTTGGGAGTGACCGCGGCCTGTTCATCAAGGGAGTTGACCAACTTTGGGTGGTCAAAATGAGCTGAAACTTCTATGACAAACTCAAAATAGTGTGAAGAAGCACCCTTCCAAGTTTCGTCAAGATTGAACTTCGTTCGGACCCCAAACAGGTGAAAATGGGTCACAAATGCAAAAGTCCAAAAATGGGCCTTGAGAGTGACCGTGGCCTGTTCATCAAAGGAGTTGACCAACTTCAGATGGTCAAAACGAGTTGAAACTTTTATGACATGGTCAAAATACTATCAAGAAATATCCCTCTAAGTTTTGTGGTGATTGGACTTTGTTTGGACCCCAAACAGGTGAAAACGGTTTGCAAATGTAAAAACCCGAAATTGGGCCTTGTCCGTGACCGCCACTTCCTGCGGTTTTGGATGGTTCTTCTCCACTTCCTTT
Source organism: Sextonia rubra (assembly GCA_037013555.1). NCBI lineage: Eukaryota > Viridiplantae > Streptophyta > Magnoliopsida > Laurales > Lauraceae > Sextonia > Sextonia rubra. The sequence goes on from JASUAD010000001.1 coordinate 78,483,167, forward strand.
CGAAGTGCAACCTCCCACAACCTCCCTTAACTCCCTGCAACTACCAAAACTGCTAGGGGAGTCTATAAAAGGCTAAGATTTGAAAAGAAAAAGGGGGAGAACAGGGAACGCACAGTAGAGAGACAGAGAATTCAAAAAACACAAGAGCATTCAAGCAAGGACAGCAGCATTCCACGACTTTTTCCTCTCCTTTTCTCAATTACAAAGGTGAGCAAGAAGGTTCAAAGGAGGAGGAATGGAGAGGGTTATTGAAGAACAAATTATGTTCATGTAGTAATGACTATTTGAAGGATGACGTTGTCATCTTTGTTTTTCTCATTCGGGGAGTTTCTTAGCCATCACAAAGGTTGTGAACAAGCCCCTTTGGGCCTCATTTTGTTCCTTGAAAGCCATAGGTTCAGAATGACACAACTTTGGCTTCCTGCGATACCCTCTTCGGACTTGAATAAAAGACAGTCCGTAAACATGAATGATGAATTACAAAGTTTTCAATCAATTCCATGGTTGAATTCAATCTTCTCAACGGTTGTTCAACACCCCAAAAGTCATAAAAACGGAGTCTCAGCACTTGAAAAAAAGTTTGGAGGAAGAATCAACAGCAACGGCGTGAAAACGGGGCAAAACAGTGACTGCAAAGTCATTGTCTGTCAATGACCGTGACTCACGGTCACTGGCAAGTGCTAGTGACCGTGACCCATGGTCATTGGCTTGGGGCAGTGAACGCAGGTCATGGTCACCCCTGTTTTTTCGTTCCTTTTTGTATTTTCTTGCGCTCTATGTACATTTTTCTTGTAATTTCCAAATTGAGATCACATCTAAGACTTGAGGGAGGGGTTGTAAACTTTGTAAACTTATGTAAACAACTTGCATCCCCGCGGTCAAGGCATTAGAACCCATGTAAACAAAAGGGAAATTAATGATGAACTGTAATTAATTCCCATTTTTCTTAACGCTTGAAGTACGTGAATGTCGGACATCGAATCCATTATACATTTCCACGTCATTTTTAAGCGCGATCGGAAGATTGGCGCTGTCTGTGGGAATTCTTGCCCTAATTTGTGATCAAATTTGGTCTAAAACGCATGAAAAGTGTTGAAAAATGCTGAAAAGTGCTGCTGTTATGCTGAAAAGTGCTGCTGTTGCACTGAAAAGTGCTGCTGTTATGCCGGAAAGTGCAGCTGTTGTGCTGAGAAGTGTTGTGACCGAGGGAAAGTGTGTAAAATGTGCTGTGATAGCGGGAATCAATGGAAAATGGGCAGTGACCGTGGGTCATGGTCACTGAACTGTTTTATTGCTAAAAATAGCTTGTTTGGCCTTTGAAGACACCCATGCAAAACCTTGATGTCTACGACGGGTTTGGAAACATTAATGAAGAAATTTTGCACCTTGAAGTGCATTCTTTTATCATTCAAATGAAGGCATTAGGCACATCAAAGTGCATACTTTTGCCATTTAATTGGAAGATTTAGTTGAGGGAACTTGCACCTTGATGTGCATGGACCAAATCACACTCTTTCATGCTTTAGAAAAGTGATGATTCAGTCCATGGGGCTTTGACACAAATAAATGTTTTATTAAATCAGTGATAAGACCAACGACATTGCAGTTATGCACTGTTCGGTGTCATGCACTGATGGATCCTGTTTGATCATTGTGGTAGTGGTGCAGGCTCGATCCTGTAGGCTTCATCCCTTTGATTAGATCCAACCCTCTCTTGCTTATAAGACTAACACAGATGGCCCTGACATGCTGCCAAAATTGCGGTAGCCAGGTCTAATCAGCTTAGCATGCTTTTAAGACTGACTATGTGGTCCCGAAATGCTGCCAAAATTTTGACAGCTAGGACAGTCAGCATAGCACAATGAGATGGGATTTATGCCTATATTTAACCATTCTGGTTCAAAACCATGTTGGTTCAGATGACATCTATAAACCATTCCGGCTAGCCCAAGAGGCAGCCATGTTAGGTTATACCACTAATATAGTCCATTGGACTTCTTTTTGCAGAGATATCATGGGTTCCCTAATCATCACTTTTGATGAGGCCAAGGAGAGGCTCTTTGAAATCTCCATGATAAAAAACAAACCAACTGCAAGAGCACCGAAAAAGGCTCGAATGGGCTCTACTGGCCCTACGTCGAGAGTCTCAGTCTTCCAAGGACTCTCTACTCCAATGGGCTCCATGACTTCGGCTGATCTAAATGGGTCATTAGTGACCCCTACATTCATCAAGAAGGATAAGACTCCCAAATCTTAGGTTTTCAAATACGTCCAGAATCCGTTTGGAGTTTTCAACAAGGTTCAGGAGGAACCAAATCACAAGTTGAAATCAGAAGGCAGCAAGCTTCATATCACCAAGCCTCGTATGGGGGCAAGGCAAGTCCGGTTCATGGATCATAAGTCGATGACACTTGGCAAGTCACATTCAGTAACTGCTGAATGCTTAAAGTTACCACCTACTCGGCCCAAACAGCAGGTCGTTACCAAGTAAACACTAAAGGACCTCCGGCAGTTCCTGACTCGTAAGAAGGCCCAGAAGGGTGCATCCATCCCAAGGTACAGCACGTGGTCACCTCAACCACACACTCCAAAATCCAATAAGGCTGAGAACAAACCCTTGTTCACCCTTGAATAGAATACCTTTTACCATCTGACTCAAAAAGAGGGACGGAGGTTTAGCAGGAGGCGTCTACTCTCCATCATTGTGGCACTATCCCTGCCATCTTCACCCCAGGGCTTATCACATGACGCTAAAGACAAAAAGCAAGCTCAGCGATTGGTCATCAATAATTCGATTGATCTTGCTCGTTTTAAGAATTCACTCCAACAGAAGAAGCGGCAAAAGAAAAAGAACAAGAGGTGTGTTACTGACATCCTTTCGCTTTCCACTTCCGATTCCATGGATTGGGAACGAGTTACTAGCACTTCCAGGCTACTGGTTGCCAGGTTTAAAGATCAAGCCTTGTCAATCCGGATGGCTAACCAAATCAAGAAGAAAGCTTTAGCCCACTGCAATAACCAAACTCAGAAGCTATCGCAGCGCAAGATCACTCGGAAATGAGTGGTTAAGGAAGATGATCCGGACTTGACCTCGTCTTCCATGGTCAGGCCAGGTTCAATTCGAAGAATTACTCGGAGTATGACTTGGACTCAATCACAGGGATTTGATTCAGACTCCCATTCAAGCAGTACTTCTGAAGGTTATGTCGAAACTGATTCTAACGATGATCCTATCACTATCTTGAATATAAAAGATAGTCAATCCATTCCTCAGGCATTAGCATCATCCTATCCCCATCAGTACACTGTGTTTATGGCTGAAGGGAGTGGAACTAGCAAAGATGAAAATGACTATGCTAGTGGAAGTAAAGATGCTGACAAAGAAGATGCTGGTAAAAATGAAGGTGACAATGTCAGTGATGTTGTCAAACAACAAGGAGTTATGATCGACCACTTAACTGCTCAATTGAAAATCTTAACAGATAAGCTCGATAGTCCGGTTGAAGCTCAAATAAATCCTCTTTTTGCCAACAGAAGAGAACAAGCAATGATCATGAAGAATGCCACTAAAATTGACCTTCTCACAGCTCAATTTAAGTCCTTAGCAAACAAGGTGATAGCTGCAGGTTTTACTGGTGATGATCATTCATCAATCCTTGGTCATCATGCAGATCCTGAAAAACATGTAACCTTTAAAAAAGTTGAAGAGATACTAACAAAATCAAAAGTGGAGACCAGGATAAAAAAGAAAGGTATTACACATAAGTATCCTCCGGAATTTGATCTGGTTCCATTTCCACCAGATTATAAACTTCCGACTTTCCAACCATACCTTGGGAAAGGGTCAGCATATCAGCATATTGTGCATTTCAAATCACTCCTAAGAAGTCTGCCAGAGTTAGATGCACTAAAAATAAGACTATTCGTCGGCACATTGAAAGGAGTCGCCTTCGATTGGTACAAGCAGTTACCAGAACTCTCCTTCATGACATGGCCGATCATAGAAGAGAAGTTCTTACTCCATTTTCAGGAGGAGGATCAGACAGTCACCTTTGCTATGCTTAGCAGCGCAAGGCAAGGAGACAATGAAACTGCACATGCCTTTATCAATATATGGAGAGCATTATCCTATAAATGCTTGGAACAACCATCTCAAAGGGCAACGATCGAAATGTGCAAAACCAATTTGCAACTAGAAGTCAAGGCTATCATACTTAGTCATAAAACTAAGTCTTTGGCTCGATTGGTTGAAGTTGCCACTGATGCAAAACTGACTCTCAAAGAGATCAGTCAAAGTCAAAGCTATATTAAAGATGCTTTCTCTGAGAACTCTTAAATAACTTAAGGGATTGCAGGGCAAACTTGCCTACATTTGCCGGTTCATCTCAAACTTATCTGAGAAGCGTAGAACATTTATACAGACTCATGAAAAAAGAAATTGCATTTGTGTGGGATAAAGCTTGTGAAAATATCAAATGGTGTCTTATAAACCCATTGTTCCTTTTAGCCTCAATTCTAGGCAAACCTCTCATCCTCTACATTCAAGCTCTTGATCACTCTCTGGGGGCATTGCCAGCTCAAAAGAAAAATGAGGAAACTACACCACTATATTATTTCCAATGAAATGTATTTGGTTTCCAGCACCAATCCACTGAAGGAATTTGTGACAAAAGCTGGTGCACTGGGTGATCGTCTATCCAAATGATCTATTGTTTTCTCTTAATATGAACTGCTGTAAAGGTAGTGAAAGGACAAGCTCTTGTTGACTTCCTAGTAGAACATCTATTTTTGGAGAATTCTAAATTCAAAGACAATTTTCTTGATGAACTAGTCTTCTTCATTGAACAAATATGAAAACCCACTATTGTTCTAAACTTACATTGGATCACACACTTTGATGGAGCTTCCAGGACAAATGAATTTGGAGATCTAGTTTCCAGGGTTGGGATCTTTTTCTGTAGCCCAGAAAGATTCCACGTCCCTCACTCCTTCCACGTCCCTCACTCCTTCTCATCAATCAAGTCATGTTCAAATAATGTGGTGAAGTATACGACATTGATAATGGGTCGCGAGCTAACCTTGGAATTTGGTATCACTATATGGAGACTCACAACTTGCAATCAAATAAACGAATCTCAAATATAAAGTGAAGAAACCGGACATGCTTCCTTTCTTCAACAAAGCTTATGAAATAAAGGAGAGATTCGTGCTAATTGAATTTCACCACTTTCCAAGACATCAAAATATCAAAACATATGCAGTCCTCTACTTCTTGAAGACTCACATCATTTGTCGTTTTGGGATATCTAAACGTCTACACCATGATAATGGTCCTCAGTTCAATAAAAAAATGCAAAATCCAATGCTGTCCCTCCATGGCATATAACACCGCAGCTAATGGACTTGCTGAAGCCTTCAACAAAACTATTTGCAAAATTTCGAAGAAAATGGTCTCTGGCAACAAAAGAGTTGAAGTACCAAACTTCCTGAAGCATTGTGGGCATATAGAACTGTTGTTCGTGATTTGACCAAATCAACACCATATTCCTTGGTTTATGGCTATGAAGCTGTGATACCCTTATAAATTCAACTTTCTTCTCTTTGGGTAGCTATGATGAACAAATACACTGGAGAAAAGAATACCAAGCTCGGACGGACTCCAAGAGCTAGAGAACCTTGATGAGAAAAGGCTTGCCGCTCGAAAAAGCATCGAATTGTATCAAGCTTGTATGGCCGGATCTTTCGACAAGAAGGTCAAAATACAGAGCTTACAAGAAAGGAGACTTAGTCCTTGCAGTAAAAAAGGCAGATGTTCTCCACACACATGTCAAAAGGTCAAATGGGAAGGACCTTTTATTGTCAACAAGGTTTACTCCAATAGTGCACACGCACTCCTCACACTCGAAGGAGAGAGATGCATGATGTTTATCAATGGAAAACTTCTCAAGAAATACTATACTTGAATGTCATTGGTACACCCAAAACATGTACAATGTACCCAAACCTTGTACAGTGTACATTCTTACTCCTAACCAAAATCAAAATCCTCTGGTTTCGAGCCTCATAACCTATGACTCCTAACCAAAATCAAAATCCTCTAGTTTCAAGCCTCACAACCTATGACTCGTAACCAAAATCTCTCAAATTTGTATACAATGACTGCGAGGATCAAGTCTTTCGACCCCTCTAGTCAAACCTTTGTTACTTGGATAATGTCCTTACAAGACCGCTTGTAACATCCTGCTATATAGATTAAGTCTTTTTGCAGACCCTATATAGCAAAACTCAGCTATGTGGAATAAGCCTTTTTGCAGACCCCATATAGCTAATCCTTAGTTGTATAGAACAAGTCTTTTTGCATACTCTATATGACTACCTTCGGTTATATAGAACAAGTCTTTTTGCATACCCTGTATAACCAAAATCTAAACAAAAACCAAAACCAAATCTTTGTCCTAAGGAATAAGTCAAGGATTCCGGGAAAAGCCTAACACATGGGCATTGGATAACATTCATTTTGTTTGACCCCTTTCGACACCAAAAGGATCAAGTCATGGACCCTGGAGAAAGCATCATACATGGGCACCGAATAACGTCCACCTATATGACTCCCTTATTTTCAATTTGTGGATCCAAAAGATCGCAAATTACACCCTCATACAAGTCTGAGAAAACCGAACCAAACAAACCATCTATATAAACCACATCAAACATCCATAAAAAATAAAACTAAACACCCATACCAATGACAAAATGGAGGAAAAGAAAGTTTTTCCGTTGATATTCATTTGAAGTTTAAGTATAAAGAATGAAGTTAATGTATACATGGCCACCCACGCTGATCAAGATAAAAGAGTCATACAAGAAGTTGCGGCGATAAAATCTAGTCCAAAAACTTCTTAAGGCGCCTCCCACAGGACATGCACTTTATAGCTTGGATAAGCTGGGATAACAGCATCAACATCAATTTCATTCAATTTGATACTTATTTCACTTTCAAGGAATTAAACGAAGTCATTCAAGGTTGTCTGCTTTGCCTTTACTTTGGCGAGAATGCACTCTTCGTAGGCCTGGTTCTTTGAACTAGAATTTTCTAAGCCATCTACAGTGCCTCAAAGCTTCAGAACATCATCCTTCAAGGATGAAAGCTGTTGCTACAATGTGATGATCTATGGTTGCAATGTTCCTCACAGCCGAAGTTTTGGTTCTATCTCAAGACACAATATAGTGGACCCACTTTGGGCATTTTGCTCTAAACAAAAATATGTGTTCTCTTGAAAGCCAACCTAATCCAAATTTTAAGTTCATCCAGGGACAAACCAAATCTTGAGCCAAATTTGTCATTTCAAATTGCTTTGGATCAAAATCTACAGAAGCCAAAAGCCAATCTTTTGTCAAAATTGCATCTCATTTTGAATCATGTCAAGCCAAGTCAAAACCCAAACTTTGATTTTTGAAAATGAACAAAAAATCCATGAAAATCAAACCCAAATCCATTTTAAACTCAAACATTTGATTTTCTTAAAACCTCAGGGATTCTTTTTTGTGGGTGTTCCCCACATCCCCACAGAGATGCCACTCTGGATATCTGTGAAAAATAGGTCAAAAGAAAATCAAATTCATTTCTAAAATCCAAACAAAATTCATAAACTTTTGAATTTTCTAAATACCTAAGGGATTCCTTTGTGGGTGTTCCCCACAGTCCCCATGGAGATGCTACTTTTGATATCCGTGAAAATGGGGCAAAGAAATTCAGAATTCTTATGCTTTTTCAAAATTCCATCATCAAACCCTTCATGGTTTTTATCAAAATTTACAAAATCCCAAGTTTAAGTCTACAACCTACCTTGACAAACTGTCTTTTCATTAGGTAATCCATCATTCCCACATATTGGCTATTTCGAGGCATAATGATTATTACACTATAATCATTGTACCTCGAGGGGGCACTTGTTGACCCATAAAATTTTGCAAATAATGTAGTGAAGGCATTACAAGCTTTGGATTATAAAGTTCCAAAGTTCTCAAAGCACTTGGATTTCATCTCCGCTGAAATCAGCTTTAGAGACTCTTTGCTAGCTCCTTGAGAATCACTGCGGGACCTGGCATTTCCACATGTAGAAGCAAGCTCCTATTTAATGAAATACTTTCAAGTACATTTAAAGACTACTCCTCAAGGATTCAGAGCATTTGGACATCATTTGGATCTAAACTTGGTCCAGATGATCATATACTATGCTCTGTGGGTCCCGGTGCAGAGTGACATCCTATGAAGATCAAATTAGCTGAAACTCTCAGAGGAAGCTCAAATGATGCCCAAGACAGGCCCTACAAAATTTAGGGTTGAACAGACATCATCGAACCCAAAAGCCACAAGCATGTCAAGTTGGGGTCAGGCCCCCTCAAGCCATGGGGTCACTGACTAAAGTCCTACTTTCTGATATCCAAAATTGATGAAATTTGGGCGCAAATCTTTAGTTATGCTTAGAAGATATTCTGTAAATTTTCAAATTAAAAGGACTCCATTTGGTCTGAATTTCACTGCATGTCAGCGTAGAGGACAGTGACACCGAGTTATGGAGGTCACCAGCTAAAATCTTACTTTCAGGAGGCCAAAGCTGATGAAATTCGGAAATAATACTCAATGAATGCTTAAAGTTACTTTTCCAAATTTTCAAGTCAATTGGATGTTGTTCGGGTAGAAAACAAGTTGACTACCTACAGTGTAGGGTGAATAGTGACTTAACACATGCAATGAATAGGCCACTGCCTGAAATCCTATTTCCTCAAATACAAACTGCATGAAATTTGGGTGACTACTCCAAGATATCCCTGATGTCAGTTCCTCCAATTTTCGAACCAAACGGAAGTCATTTGGGCCACAAACAGCCGAGACATGGCCCACTTTCATAAAAAGTCAACTGGAGAGTTGACCAACTTTCGAAAGTCAAAATAGGTTGAAACTTATATGACATGCTTAAAATAGTGTCAAGAAGCAACCCTCCAAGTTTCGTGGCAATCAGACATCGTTTGGGCCCTAAACTGCAGAAAACGAGTCACATATACAAAAGTCCAAAACCAGGCCTTGTCCGTGACCGTGGCCCAATTAGTGAAGGAGTTGACCAAATTCAGATTGTCAAAGTGAGGTGAAACCTCTATGAAACACTCAAAATAGTGTCAAGAGGCATCCTTCCAAGTTTCGTGTCCAGTGGACTTTATTTGGGCCCCAAACAAGTGAAAACGGGTCGCAAATGCAAAAACCCGAAATTGGGCCTTGGGAGTGACCGCGGCCTGTTCATCAAGGGAGTTGACCAACTTCAGGTGATCAAAATGAGCTGAAACTTTTACGACACACTCAAAATAGTGTGAAGAAGCACCCTTCCAAGTTTCGTCAAGATTGAACTCCGTTCGGACCCCAAACAGGTGAAAATGGGTCACAAATGCAAAAGTCTAAAAATGGGCCTTGGGAGTGACCGTGGCCTGTTCATCAAAGGAGTTGACCAACTTCAGATGGTCAAAACGAGCTGAAACTTTTATGAAATGGTCAAAATACTATCAAGAAACATCCATCCAAGTTTCGTGGCGATTGGACTTTGTTTGGGCCCCAAACAGGTGAAAATGGGTCGCAAATGTAAAAACCCAAAATTGGGCCTTGCCCGTGACCGTGGCTGCGGTCATGGACCCTCAAAGGGCACTTCCTGCTGTTTTAGATGGTTCCTCTCCACTTCTTTGCGAAGTGCAACCTCCCTTAACTCCCTGCAACTGCCAAAAACTGCTGGGGGAGTCTATAAAAGGCTAAGATTTGAAAAGAAAAAGGGGGAGAACAGGGAACGCACAGTAGACAGATAGAGAATTCAAAAAACACAAGAGCATTCAAGCAAGGACAGCAGCATTCGACTTTTTCCTCTCCTTTTCTCAATTACAAAGGTGAGCAAGAAGGTTCAAAGGAGGAGGAATGGAGAGGGTGACTAAAGAACAAATTATATTCATGCAGTAATCACTATTCGAAGGATGACGTTGTCATCTTTGTTTTTCTCATTCGGGGAGTTTCTTGGCCATCACAAAGGTTGTGAACAAGCCCCTTTGGGCCTCATTTTGTTCCTTGAAAGCCATAGGTTCAGAATGACACAACTTTGGCTTCTTGCGATACCCTCTTCGGACTTGAACAAAAGACAGTCCGTAAACATGAATGATAAATTACAAAGTTTTCAATCGATTCCATGGTTGAATTCAATCTTCTCAATGGTTGTTCAACACCCCAAAAGTCATAAAAACGGAGTCTCCGCACTTGAAAAAAGTTTGGAGGAAGAATCAGCACGAACAGCATGAAAACGGAGGCAAAACAATGACTGCAAAGTCACTGTCTGTCAGTGACCGTGACCACGGTCATTGGCTTGGGGCAGTGACCGCGGGTCACGGTCACCTTCATTTTTTTGTTCCTTTTTGCATTTTCTTGCACTCTATGTACATTTTTCTTGTAATTTCCAAATTGAGATCACATTTAAGACTTGAGGGAGGGGTTGTAAACTTTGTAAACTTATGTAAACAACCTGCATCCCTGCGGTCAAGGCATTAGAACTCATGTAAACAAAAGGGAAATTAATGATGAACTGTAATTAATTCCCATTCTTCTTAACGCTTGAAGTACGTGAATGTAGGACATCAAATCCATTACACATTTCCACGTCATTTTTAAGCGCGATCAGAAAACTACCAAATATCAGTGTAAGAGAGGTCCTTAGCTGTTGGAGTTGTTTGTCATCGTTTTGCCAAGCGCGATGATTTGAAATGGGGCAAGTTCATTCCTCACGATCACATGGGGTGTTTCTGAACAAATCCCCTTACTATACTGAGTGAGATGGACAATGTATTGAGATGTTGGTGCCCAATCACGCCACTTTATCAGTCCAAAGCCATATTTCTTAACTCCGCACCGTTGACTTAGGAGTCCTTGCTAATCACGGGAGTGGTTGGATTGAACAACACGTTCCATCGTGGTTCGTTCCATCTGAGGCTTGGCAGACATGGACTGATGTAGTCCTTAGGGAATGTGAGGACCTCCTAAAGGCTATGGGTATTTATGAGGTTGTGTCGGTTACGAGGGATTGGGTCCCCTAAGACAACAAAGAGGAGTGCCGCACTATTATTGAAAGCTTTTGCCTGGCCACTAGCAACTTTGTCACCCTTGATGTTGAATCACACAAAGTCTTTGGGTTGCCGATCCTTGGTGTACTCTATGAAGAGATCGCACCTTACAACAATTCTCAAGGCAAGAAGTGACGACTTCAAGGTTGTGTACTTCTCATTTTCTACATTTTTTGAGATATCACAAGATAACCATTTGAAGAAGAAAACAACTGCTTGGATAAAGAATGCATGTAAAGTAGATTCTCCCTTTTTTGTGAATGAAGATATATTTCGAAGGGGGGTGGGCACGCCTAGTGAATCTCTTAAAGATCGTGTAACAATTGAGATGATGAATTACCCTGACTTCTTAGAGACGATTGAAAAAAAGTGTTCTTGAGGTATGAAGTGTCACCGCCTCATGGCCATGTATCTTACGTCGTGTCTTTCACAAGTTATTTTTGTGGCAATTAGGAAAGAGGTCTATAATGGGTGCATCTTTCCTACATGCCAAATGGTCTTTGGAGAGAGATTGGCTTTGGCACTTGCCTTATCTCACTATTTATGTGCCAAATTAAAGAATGTCTCCTTAGTGCGGCAAATGAGGGTTGTCGACCGATAAGAAATTACAAATGTTGCAATGAAGACATTACAAGTAAATTCCAAACCAAGGATACATAAACCTTAGGATTGTGGAATGGCAAGTCAAGTACTGCATCCAAATGTTTAGAGCTGGTGCAAATCACTCAGAAGACTTTAGATGAGCTCAGAATACAGCATTTCAAACTTTAGAGTTACTAGACTTCATTTCGTCACTCAACTCACCAAATACTAAATTCAATGTTCATTGGTTAAAAAACTAGGGGTTACTGAACACACTCAAGGTTCTGGATAGCCAAAGTGGATTAAAATCACATGGCAACTCCAAAGCATGCTTGGGAATGATATTTCAAAGTTTCAAAGTATTTGAACATCATCTTAGCTCAAACCAAGCTTCAGTGACTGTTTGCCAGCTCCTTGGGGGTCACTGTAGAAATTGACACTTCTACATGTCAAAGCAAACTCAAGCTCAGAAGAATATCTTCAAGTACATTCAAAGACTATTCTTCAAAATTTCAGAGTATTTGAACATCATTTGGACCCAAACTCAGTTCAGATGGTCATCACATATGCAAAAGTCCAAAAAGGGGCCTCAGGAGTGACTGCGGCCCGCGGTCACTCCCACCTGTGACTTGGTCCCGATGGTTTCTAGGAGTTATTTCGCTTTATTTCAAAGTGTAACTCCCTTACAACTGTTGGGAACCATCCCAACTTCCTCTGAAGCCTATAAAAAGCACACTTGGGCTATGAAAAATGGGGGGAAACAAGGGAAGCAAGGTTGAAGCAAGTTCCAGTCAATTGCATACTAAGTTTAACAAGTCACAAGTCCAGTTCTAAGCATCCACAAGACTTCCAAAGCACTTCTAGCACTTCAAGCCTACTTCTTCTTCTCCTTTTTCACAAACTTAAGGTGAGAAACAGTTCAGAGAAAAAGAAGAAGCATGCATCTCACTTAAAAAAGGCAAAGGCAAGGGCCACTTGGATGAAGGCTTCTTTCTTTGATTTTCTCACTTGAGAAGTGTTTTGGGCCATCATGGAAGTTGTGACCAAGCCTCTATAGGCTTCATTCGAACACTTGAAAATTTTAGGGTCAGATGACACAACTTTGGCTTCATATAGTATCCTCTTCGGATTTATACAAAAATAGTCCGCAACTAAAAAGTGATGATTATTAAAGGTTTAAGTCGGTTCCACGGCCAAATCAAGAACGTTTGATGGTCATTTAAAACTCCAAGAATTGAAGGAAGCATGTTCCAGCACTCTGAAGAAGTTACAGGAGTGAAACAAAGAAAAAATATAACCAAACAGTGGCTTTTCAGCCACTGTCTACAGTGGCCGTGGCTCGCAGTCACTCTCTCGTGATCACTCTCTCTTGTGGTCACTCTTTCTCACGGTCACTCTCTCGTGGTCACCTCTAAGCAGTTTTCCCTTTTTTTTTTGCGTTTTTTGCTATTTTTTAGGTATTTTCTTTTAAAATTCAAGTTCATATCACATCTAAGACTAGATGGAGGGGTTGTAAATATTTCGAAACTTATAAATAACCTGTATCCCCGTGGTCAAAGCATTTGAACCTATGTAAATAAAAGGAAAAATAATGATGAACTGTAATTATTTTCCATTCTTCTTAATGCTTGAAATATGTGAATGTTGAACTCGAATCCATTGCATTTTCACATTTTCGAGTTTGATCAAGGATATGCAACAGATTTTTCTTCGTGCACCTCCTATATGCTTGGTTTGTTTATCATTACAGGGGTTTGTACAAGTTCGGTGACCGCCAAGATCTCCCTTTCTATAGAGCCGTAACTTGTGGTAGAGGAATCAACTTATCCCTTGCTAAGGCACTGCTCAGGTTACAAGATCACTATAATTTTATGGTTTGTAAAATGTCGGCTATAGTTTTGGAGGCCAAGAGAACGGGAATAGTCATGACCCAATGTCCCCTTCACCATTCTAAGATAGCAGCTAGAGCTTTTCCCCTTTTCGCTATTGGAGTGAGAATGGCTGGTCTCCATTAGGCCTTGAGACCTTGTGTATAGGAGGGGTAATGTTGCTGATATTGATCCCTACATGCCCTCAATGGTTGGACGATAATTCGGGTTCTTCAAAGGCATTGTGGGAAGCCCATGCGGCATAAGAGGTGGCCAAGGCAAGACTAAGTTGGATGCTGGAAATGCTTGTGAGTTTTTCAATGCCACTATGACTAGCGTTTCCTTTCATTACCCTCAGGAGGTAGATGCCAAGATGACTTCTGGTTACATCTAGTGGTAGGTAAAGAGTTGTTCAACCCTCCGCAAACTCCAAAGGATTAGTAAGGTCGATGGCATATACCAGAAAGTAGATGCTAACAAAGACAAGCTGGAGAACAGGAGTCTTCAACTTTTTGTCAATGGCCTGTAGGTTGGATGATAGGGTATCGTCACGATGAGGACACCTGTGGTGCATACGATTATTTAGTGATGGAATCGCTTTGCGTTGATAGTGCATCAATCCTCTCTGCGCCAATTCGGGTTGCTGTTGGGTTCACTACCACATCTACTCCCACCCATGCCTCTGCTCCTTTTCTAGTCCCTGCTAAAGTTTCTGGCGAGGCCGTTATAAAGTCTATGTCTGGAAAGTCAGAAGAAGTTGGCGGGTCACGCCAGCAATCCTAAACTTGAGCCCAGGAAGATGAAGTACAGGTAGGAGCACGAAGATGCAAAGAAGTGAAAGAAGAGACCTTCCCAATCCGGGACTCATCGGTCTTCCCAACTTGCAGTAGGTATCCCTTCAAGCTTCATTTTTCTTCTCTTTCCTTTTTTTTTTATGGATTCCATAATGAGTTCTTGTTTTTCTTTCAAGGAGGCATCTGTTCCTAGGGAAGATGCGACGACAGACCCTGTAATAGAGGTCGCCAAGGATTATGGCATCTCATGTCACCCTCCTCTTTTACTTTTGTTCATGTTTGCCTTCCTTTTTTTCTATTGACAGCATTTTCCTTTCAGAATTTGCAAGCGAGGGCCCGGTATATGAGACGAGTCCACGAGAGTTAATGGAGGTCAAATCCTAGGTTCCTCAAACTCTGTCAATCCCAACAGTCAAGAAAATCATCGCTGAGGCTACTTAGACAGCTTCTGGAGAGCCTGCCCCCGGTCCTGCAGGTGATTTTTCTTCATTATCTTTATTTGCTCGTCTTTTCATTTTTGGTTTTAGCTTGCTTCATGTTCTTCTTGTTTGTTTGTAGAGCGATCGGAACTACGACCTGTCCAACCTGAGCCAACTATCCTTGTGGCAGATCCCGTCATAGAGTCACGTCCTGAGCCATCCGCGAGGGCCATATAGTTGACTTTCGCGGGAGATCGAGCTATTCAAGCGGTGAAGCTGTCCTGGATGAAAGTTCCTATTAACAAGACCTTTCTGCTACAAGTGAATTTGCAAGAAGCCTCGCCTAATGCCTCCAAGGGAGCATTCCGAAGGAATAATCTTTATCCTATGATCAAACCTCCATGGAGGTTGATAAAGAGGCTGCTACTATGACCACTGGGGTTGTGATTGAGGAGGCTGTTTGAATGTCGAAGCTGCCCCTGAAGTGACCGCTGTGCATACTAAAGTAGCCCCTACAGTGTGCCAGGCCCTAGATTTTAATTTTTGAGTTGAATCCGTATGTTGGGTTTGAATTGGGTTGTGAGGGCGCAGATGAACTGATTTAATACTCTTGGGCCTTGGACCTGAGTTATTTGACCTTTTTAGGCAAAAAAACCTTTTCTGAAAATTTGTAAAATCATTAGAAAACAAGGAGCCCTTTCTTGTAATTTAGAAAAAAACTTCACATAATATAAACCCTTAGGGTTTTCCTAATTCTCCCAACTTCTTTCTTTCCTCTGCAGCCAAGCGCTAGAAGCTTTCCAGGGAGAAACTAAGGTGGGATCTTCATATCTGCTTTTAGCATCGAGATCCAGGCAAGTGAAGAACTGTAAACAATGTTTTCTTAGTTGCTTTCTTGAGTCACATACTGTAAATATGATTTATTTGTTTTGGTTTAATGTTTGGGTTAGCAATTAATAATGAAGATTTGTTTTTTTTCTTGAAACAAGTATGACTCGTCGATTGGGTTTCGGGTTTTTTGATAATATGGTTTTGATTTCTTTTATTTTAAATAAAGACAAAAAGAAACGCAGCAGAGCCGCAGCATATGGCTGCTGCCAGGTGCAGCCTAAGCTGGCTGGGCTAGCCGCTTGGCTGGCAACCGGGCCGCTGCTAGCCGGGTTCAATGGCCTGGGCCAGTTTTAAAATATGTATGTGTAATATTAAATAAATAATTAAGTTAGATATTAGTTATAAAGAGTTTAAAATCTTGTATTTTGATTAATGGTCTAGTATACTAATAGAGATTTGATTTTATTAAATTAATTCTTAATTCAATGTTATTAGAAATTTGGTTAAGATTGTTTATAAATTTAATTGGGAATTATGTAATTATGATTAATATTTTATTTAGATTGATTAGAAATTAACTAAGATCTAATTGGGAGTGATTAAATCTTAATTAAAATGTATTAATAATTCTAATGTGGATTTTTAATTTGAGTTTAGATTTCGAACTGGGATTCGAAATTTGTACCCTTCGTTTTATTTAAAATAATAGGGTGTAATTGTATACAACAATGATAATTAAGGACTTAATTATTTCCTTTCCCTTTTTTATCATAATTTGATTAAGTCTGAATTTGGAATTTGAATATCTTTTACCTAATTTGTAACACACACTAAATATATATAATTGGATAAGATGGGTTCCTGTCTTTTTTGAAAAGTTAGTTGAATGTTCACATGAGAATTGGACTTAATTCAGGATGGAAATGTAAGATTCGGGATACACAACATGATAGACATTGAAAGTAGGTTACTAGCATCGTAGACTTATATTTCCATTGTGAAAGTGGGTTGGCTCTCATGTGCATATTTATTTAACTATGACCGTTAGGTAGATTAGTAATTTTCCTTAAACAACTTGAAAATACACATTATCATAATATACTTTTAAATTAAGTAATCAAGTAATTAAATTGATATTAGTTTAAATATTATGAATCAAGGGTTTCATAGCATAGTTCATTGTGTATCAGTAGATATATATATTTGTATAGACATATATTCATATATATTTGATCAACTGCAATTCGAAAGTGGATGTACGCCATCAGGTCGGCATGTATTGTGGAATATAGTACACAGCTGTACCATTTGTTATATCTGGCTGGAATACTCGTTTTTGTATATCTATTTACAGGAAATACCCATTTTTGAATATTATATCTGCGGGAGTACCCGTTTTTGGTATATTGTTTCTGAGGGGTTACCTGTTTTTGTGCATTTATGCTTTTGGGTTTGCATTCGGTATATTTTGGGTTAAGATGATTATTATGTTTTAATTCAGTTTATTAACACACTTGCTTGCAGTTTACCCTCTTGCTAGATTACATCAATCTGACCTACTACTTTTCGTGTCTAGGTTCCGTTACTGGTATCAAACCGGAGGGTCAGACGACGCAGGAGATTTCGCCAGATGGTGAAGTTGTTGAGTAGAGCACCAATGACATCGACTGAGGTGTCTTAGTGGCGATGTCATCGGTGTCTTAGTGTTAGTACAGAGATCGGAAACTTTAGATTATGTATAAGGCCATGTTTGAGGCCATTAGTTATTCATTTAAATTATTTGTCTTAGAATTACAACTTTAATTATTATGCTTTAAAAGACTTGACCTTGACTTTATTATTATTGAAATTTGTTTTTTGGTTATTGTATGATATTCATTTGCGATGATTATAGATTTCAGTTCCACGTATGATTATGGTTGCTTGATCACCAAGCATTGTCTTACGAAGGACTTTGATCTATCCGGAATAGGGGCCATATTGTTTATGTAAGAAAAATTTTTAATTGGCTCCAATTCTTACACTCTTAGAACTAGGTTTGGATTCAACCTAGTTTTGGGGGTGTGACACAGTGGATGCCGAACTTGTTGGAGCAGTATTGGAGGAGACTACTGTGGAACGGAGGGCTGACCCTGTGATTGTGACCGGTTCAGAAGAAACTGGATCAAGCCCGTATGTTGCCTGGTGCTTTCTACTAAATTAAGGCCAGAAGTTTTTGATGCCGGCACCTTGAAAAAGGGTAGTGCTGAGGAGGTCCAATAACAGCCTGCCCCTATCAATGTTGAGCGCTCCCCTTGGTTTCATTTTGAAGGTCAGGGAAGTATCGGTGTTTCACCAGTCTCTATAGCTTTAGTTACTAAAAGGGTACCTTTTTTGAAGAGGAGCGCTTGACTGAAACTCCCACACCAAGCATGGCTATTGCTGTTGCAGAAACAAGACCTTCCACTCACCCAGAGTCTATTCTGAGGATGTTGTTTCACTGACTGCTCCCGCTGGGGTTGAGCAAGTCATCGCGAGAACTGATCAGATAGTTGCAGGTTCTAGTCTATCTTTAGGGGACGAGCTTCCTCGCAATAAATACACAACAAAGGGGGATTTAGATTTTGCTAAAATTGCCAAAGATTCTGTATGACTCCTTTTGAGTGGCCTCCTTAGCGCACTATCTTCTAGGGATATTAGGTTCATCGGCTCCTTCCAGCATTCGGTTGACTTGGTTTTGGGGATTGGAGCTGGCGTGATGGATGTGAGTCCTCTGATGGCTATTTTTATGCCATTTTTTAAGAAGTGGAGGCTTGGCAAGGGCGAGCTGGACAATTTCCACCCATTTTTTATCAGAGGGAGGTGCTTGATAGGAAGAAAATCCTTGAGCTAAAAGTGTTGAAGCTTAAGCAACTGAGAGTGGGACACTTTCTTGAGCAGAACTACCTTCTAGAATCTTTGAGGAAACAAAATGCTCAAATTGAGAAAAAAAAAGTTTCTAAGCTTTGAACAACCTATGCTCAAGATGATGCAACTTATATTATTGTGACTGAGAAACTACAACGCAGAGATAATAAATTAAGTGCCAAAGAAGCAAAGCTGAACACTCTGGTTTGTTTCTGTGGAGGAGGTTCTTGGCATAAAGATTGTTGAGGCTGCGCTAGAACATGCTGCTCATACTGATATGGCCTGTCTGGATCAACAAACTACTGCCAAGCTTTGGGACTTCTCGGAGCAGATCAAGAAGTTTTTTATTAATTGGAGCAGGAGGGTGTGGCTTTGATGTAATAAAGATTTTGGAATGAATAAATGAGGACTTTTGTGAATGTCTCCATTGATCTTTTTTTTTTTTTTTTATGGATTTGAATGGTTTGGTGTGCATGGCCGGAATCCTTTGATATAGACCAAGGGTGTTAAAACAAAAGAGGTCATGTAAATAGACTTTAGCTGGGGTCAATCTGTATGACTTTATCTAGGATCTATGACTTACTTTGTGTAGTCAAAAGGAGTCAAATGAAGACGTTGTGTAAGGTTCAAACTCAAACAAATCCTAATGTACTATAATTAATATTGTTTTACTCTAATTAATGTATAATTTAGAGTAATTTAACTCAAAACCTTGGGGTTTGGGTCATGGATACGTAGTTGGGTCGGGTTCGAGCCTAATTTAGGTAGTTAAGGACCTTCTTGTAATTTAGAATTACATGATTTTGCATCATATTGGCATCATATTAATTGCATGAAATGAATTTCATCTTGTGGGTCATTTTTCATATTTGGCCCAGCCCAATTCGGATCCATCTGGGCTCAATTAAAGTCCAACTGACTCAAACTGTAGACTTCATAAAACCAAGTGGACCTACCTATAATTTCCAAAAAAGCTGAATTTAAAACAAACTTAACTGTTCATACTCTTCATTCCCTCTAATTCCCTGCTGGGGCTCCATCTTCCTCTCTCCTTCTCCTTCCTCAGTAGCTAAGAACTTAAGCTTGGAGCTGTGCACGCAAGAGCTATAGCTTCTACTTTTTCCTCCTTACTTTCTTTTTCATCTTCTTCCTTTAAAACTCACAAATTCATCTTCATCTTCTTCTCAACAGCTCTCTACAGTAAGAACTCTATCATCTCTTCAATTTTCAGTTCCATAGAGTCAAAGAGACTCAATTATGCAGCATGCATTCATCCTACACACATTTCTTCTATTGCATGTAATAGGGCCATCTTCTATTTAGGCTTTTTCCACCATCAAACCAAAGGAGAAGCTTGTTTTGGAGGAAAGCACTGAGATAAGGTAAGTATGAGAGTATATTTGGC
This sequence comes from Sextonia rubra, assembly GCA_037013555.1. Taxonomy (NCBI): domain Eukaryota; kingdom Viridiplantae; phylum Streptophyta; class Magnoliopsida; order Laurales; family Lauraceae; genus Sextonia; species Sextonia rubra. The sequence continues at coordinate 78,503,097 of JASUAD010000001.1, forward strand.
TGCATACATGTTTTGTTATGTTAATTCTTGAAGAACTCTTTGTTGACGTTAAGTTGCAGCTCTTTTATGCCTAATTTCAAGAATGTAAGGTGTTTATGAGCTAATGAATGGAACTTGAGAATGAGTAATGTGATTAGGTGAAGGAGAACCCAATTATGATGAAATGTGAACTTGAAAATGTAAAATGGTAGATTAGAGCAGAGAAAACCATAATGGAACCCAGCTAGAAAAGTTTTGTACTGAATTGCTATTTTAGAAATGGCTTCAGAAAATCTGAAGCTTAAGGCTTTAGGGCTAGCTTTCCAGAGACCCAAAACCTGACAAAAATAGACAAGCCGAAACTTTTCTTTTACGACAAACCTCACGGCTAAGCTATGAAATGCATTGCAGTTAAGTCGTATCCAAGCCTTGGCGAAGTCGTAGGCTAAATCATGGCTAGACTGTAATTGCGGGAAAATTTTGTGAGCAACGGCTTGCGGGAAAATTTTGTGAACCATGGCTAAGCCGTGGCCTATCCAGGACTAAGCCATAGGAACACAGAAAAACTTAGGTAAAATTTGGTACATTCAAAGACCATGTAAGGCCTTAGAATGGTACCCTTACCTCAAACAATTAGCACAATGGTAATTAAATACTCAGAAGGAAGAGTGTTGAGTTGTCACTCATTCTCTCTTGATTTTTCGGTTGGTTCTCAACGTCACGTCATGGATGTTGGCATAAGAGGTGATGTCCATTACCTATACAGTGTAACACTAAGATTTTGGTAATACATTGACATCGGACGTTTTATGAATACGCCGCATTGAATGACTACAGAAACACAGATTATCTTAGCATAGGGTTGGCTAGTAAATAACTCTGATAACCTTTCAATTCAAATGTATTCATATTGTTTAAGTAAACATTACCCTCAACATGATCTAATCATGCATCCATTCTTCCTGGAGAACCTTGAGGCAAGATCGGAGACGGAGCTTCTACTGAGCGTGAGCCCATGAACCAAGATAGGGATAACTAAGGTTGAGAGGGTTCAAGCTCTATTAGCTCATTTAATTATGTATTGTTTGATTATTAGCTACTCTATTTAATTATGACTTTTATTGATTGAATACGATCTATAGATTAATATATGTTTCTATATAAGAATGAGTTGATTACTACGTGAAATAAGTATCAAAATATGAATTCCGATCGGTCTTGCGACATCGAGTCGGCACCACTGAGCTTGTACACGTAGGAGGTTCGATGGAACTGAATGAGGGTATTTTACATGTTATCTACTGCAGTAGTTGTATGACGAATTGGTCAGCGCTCTTAGGGTAGCTAGATGATCTTAGCCCAACCGCAACTGATTTCCCACCGTACGATATGCTATCTTTCTAGAGAGTGGATAACCATGTAGATGCTAACTATGTTCTTGTACTTCCATTTATGATTTATGATTCGTTATTCATGCTTATTCACATGCCCAACATGCTTAGCTTCCATTATTGCTATCTTTTAATCAATATATTTTCTAATTCAATTAATACATCATGATAGTCTTATGTGCTCTTATATTTTCTTAACCGTTGTATTAACAGTGCTTCCTTCGTATTACAGGTTCAGAACCCAATGTTGGTACTGTAGTTGACGTGCCCCCAACGGGAACCTCAGCGGTACCTCAAGGTATAGATGAGTGGAATGAAAATGATGTCTTCTACTAGTCATCCTATGTAGCACTTTACATGGTTCTTCTGGGTTACTTGGTGTGTAGCCATAGTTTGATTTGTAGTAGATCATACCATCATTATCATGTTTGTTTGTGGTTACCATTTCATGGACATGTCATTTTGTATTCATATATATATATGTGCGTCTAGGCATCCTTTTATAACATGTGCATGTGTATGGACATTTTCTAAAATCTTTGTATTTAAAGGAATGAATGTTTATTAATGCCTATGATAATTATAGGTGAATTCCCTAGTTTTCTACTTAATTATGAAAAATAATTATTACGTATTTACGGATCTTCGTCACACATACTTGTGGAATTACCCTTATGGCAGTTTGTATGTGTTATGACATGGCACAGATTGCCTCGAGTTATATATGTCGGGTCTCGGGTTTCACCCTAATCCCTAATTCTTAGGTTCCAGATGTGACACGTTGGCTGGTGTCTTGATGTAGGACTTTCCCTGGGGTCTGCGACTTATTCCCTGCTGATTGTCGTGGAAGGCTTGCAAGTTTCAACACAAGACTTCCCATTCATTTTCTTTTTCTTTTCCTTTCTTCTTCTTCTTCTTCTTCTTCTTCTTCTTCTCTCTCTCTCTCTCTCTCTCTCTCTTTTTTCCTTTTTTCTTTTTTAAGTAAGCGAGGTAAGTAACCTCCTTTATGGGTAGTACTGCTTTAGAAACTTTCCATTGGTAGGTGCCATTAGAACAGACCTTGTCGATGAGAAACAATCTTTCCCATTTTGATTCAAATTTTCCTTTGGACTTACGAGTGACGATGATGTGTCTTTTGATGGCTAACACCAAGTCACCCTTTTTGAATAACCTTTCTTTACCTTTTCATCAAAGTTCACCTTTTCATCAAAAGCCCCGACCATTCAAGCTTGATATAACCCGATGCTTTGCCGAGTTGTTGCTAATCGTTTTCATCGACACTCTCAAGTTCTTGGAGTCTTACTTTTTCATTTTCCTTTTGCATGAGCTTTTCTACCAGAGCCATGCAGAAGAAAGGCAGTTGTATCTCATGGGGTACCATTACTTTACATAAGTAAACCAGGGAGTACAAGGTAGACTTAATGGGAATGCAAACAGTGGTCTGATAAGCCCATAGTGCCTCGGGCAGTGTTGTGCTCCATGACTTTTCATTGTTTGAGACCACCTTTTTAAATATTTTGCAAAAAGTCTTATTGAATGCTTTTGCCAAGCCATTTGTTGCAAGGTTATGGGCCATAGATGAGGAACATTGGATCCCATATTTGTCACAAAACCTATAGAACTTATCATTGTTGAATTGCGGTCCATTGTAATGGTATAACCATTTCAATACCCCAAACCTACAAATAATATTTGTCTTTATGAAGTTAATATCCATACTTGCTTTGACTTTGGTTAACGGTACTGCCTCAGCCCATTTGGAGAAGTAGTCCGTACCAGCTAAGATGAAATGGTGTCCCTAGTCTTACGGGATGTGAATCTTTCCAATAATATCCATTCCCTAGGCTTCAAACAGCCAAGAAACAAAAGTCGGGTGTCAATTTTCTAGAGGCACATGAATGTAGTCCCCATGAATTTTGTATTCTTTGTACTTTTTTCCAAATTCCATGGTATTAAAGACCATTTTCAGCCAGTATTAACCCAGTCTTTGGATTTGGTCATGTAATTTTGGCCTTGACAAATGTGCTCTGCATAAGTCGTCATGTACCTCCTTTAGGGTTTCCTCTACTTCCTTTTGAGATAAGTAATGGAGGAGGACTTTGTTGTAGGATTTTTGGTACAATGTCTTTGTATACATATCAGAATGGAGCTATAGAGCTCTCCTTTGAATGCTTACTTCTTCTTTAGGGTTTTAAGGTAAGATACAATACAATATGGACTCAATGAGGAGTTACCGTCAGTCTTAAAAAGCATTTTCGAAGGAAGAGATTTGACTTCCAGTTGTTCTGAAGCATTCTGCAATTGCAGGAGGAGCTTTTAAAGGTGGTAGGATTCATTGTTCGGCAACTGTGATGTTGATCTGATCACCTTTCGGTATGGCTAATGATGCCACTAAATTGACAAATGAGTCAGCTTTGGCATTTTGATGTCTTGGGACATGGTTGAACTTGATTAGTGTAAATTGTTCCTTTAACTGTTGAGCTCGATTGTAATGCGGTAGTAGACCTAGCATCTTCACCTCATATTCTAAGTTCTTTGCTTGATAACAAGCTAAGCATCTCCATAAACCCTTAAGATGTTGATGTCGGATTCCAAAGTGAGTTCTAGTCCGATGATTAAGGCTATATATTCTGCTTCATTGTTGGAGCACCCTTTAGTTAGGGAGAAGGAGTGTGGTATGTATGTCTTCTCTAGGCTGTAGAAGATGATTCCTACTCCTGCCACTATCTGGTGATATTCATTGGTTCTCGAAGCTCCATCGAAGTACATAATCCTGTGAACATATGGATTTATCCATGTTATGGGCTCTTCCATGAGGAACACTTGTTCATCTTGGAGTTCTTCTTCAAGCTCAGAACTTTCTGCCAATGGATGTTCTGCCAGAAAGTCAGCCAAGGCTTGTCCTTTGACGACCTTTGCGGAGATATATCTAAGGTCACATTGTGTAACCAGGATGGACCACTTTTGCTAATTGATCACTTGAATCTCCATCTTTTGAGACCAATACTTTTATTCGATCTACCTAGAAGATTAGGTATATTGTATGAGAAAGTAAGTAGTGACATAGTTTTTGAATGACGAACATGAGTGTCAAGCATTCTTTTTTGATTGGAGTGTATTTGTGTTCTGCTCCTTGAATCATTTGAGAGTGATAAAAGAGGGTGACCTCTTTTCCCTCATTGTTCTCTTGGGCAAGTAATGCCCCCGGTGAATGATCCAGAGCCAATGTGTAAAGGATGAAAGGTCTTCCAGATATTGGGCTGCGAGAATAGGTGAGTTTGTGAGATACCTTATGATGTCCTAAAAGGCATCGTCATTTCCTTTGTTCCATATGAATTCCACTCCCTTTTTCATTAGCTCAAAAAATGGTCGGCATTTCCCAGATAGATTCGAGATCAACCTTTTGATGTTTGCCAACTTTCCCCATAATCCTTTGAGATATTTTAGCGTTGGAGGCGGGGACATTTTTAGTATGGCCTTAACTTTGCTACGATTGAGTTCGATTCCTTCTTTTGAACAATGAACCCTAGGAAATTTTCTAAGGCAACTTAGAAGAATCAGTTTAATGGGTTCATCCAAAGTTTGAACTTTCATAATTGCTCAATGACCTTGCAAAGATCTGCTAATGATCGGTGGCTTTCTTGTTTTTGACAACCAAGTCATCAACGTAGTAATCGACGATCTTATGCTGCATATCTTTGAAGATTTTCAGATGGCCCTCTTGTAGGTAGCTCTAACATTCTTAAGTCCAAAAGACATGACCGTGTAGTAAATTTCGAATGCAGTTTGGAACAAAGTGTGGTTCTTGTCCTTAGGATGCATTTTTATCTTATTGTATCCCGAGAGTTCTTCCATAAATGACATTCTTTCATATCCAGAAGTGTTATCAATCATGAGTTCTAGAATGGGCAGTGGGAAGTCATCCTTTGGACATGCCTTGTTTAGGTCTCTGAAATCGATACAAACTCTTATTTGTCTGTTCTTCTTCGTGACTAGAACTATATTTGCAAGCCATTCTGGATGTTGTTCTTCACAAATGAACTAAACATCTCTGAGTTTTTGAAGTTCTTTTTTGATTTTATCCATCTTGTTGGGTTTTGTTCACCTTTGATCTTATTTCATTGGTTTCACCTTTGACATAATGTTTAGTTTATTGACTACGACTATGCGGTCAGGTCAAGCATTTCTACATAAGTTCAAGAAAATCAATCCACAAGCTCATGTAGGAAACCGATATACTCTGCAAGACCGATATACTCTGCAAGTTTTTTCCTTTTATTGTCAAACTTAGAAAGGTCAGACAATGATTTTCCAAAGTCCCTAGATTTATTTCCTGGACTTGGTCTTCTGTTGGAGGGTAAGGAGAAGGCTCTTCCACATTGTTCTTGGAAGCTTTCAACTCTGTAAATCCCTTTAAGGTATCATTTTCAAGTTTGAGACATGGCCTTATCCCTTTCTAAGGATTTATTTTTATTGGTCTCTCAACTTCCACATTTAGTACAAGATGATTCCAGCCCTCTTAGTCCTAGTGCCTTATGCCTTGTTATATCAGTCAATCATCTTCTGTTGATGCATGGGGATTGTAGAAGGAGACAATCGCCTTTGGTATTTTGAGATAGAAGATGTCCTCTTCATTTAGAACTTTATGAAACAAGTATTCTTCTTCCTCAAGGTCATCCATGAGGGTAAATTCCTTTCTTCATTTTTGGAATCCGAGGGATAGCTAGCCCAAGATATCCAATTACAACTCCGAAGACTTGTGGGTCTTCCTCGTCACTGCTATTAATGGGGATCATGAAATTGGCCAAAGTAAAAGGCCTTCTATTTTTCATGGAAGTGACTTCTTCTTCAAGCAGTACCTCAAAATTTTTAATGGCTGGAGGAGTTTGAGCTTTCTCAATTGTTTTTCTAGCCTTCCTTCTGTTTTTCTTTTTCTCGCTTGTGGATAGCTTTTGTTTGACTTTTTCCCAATCTTTGTCATTAACTAGATCAGGATGCACCCAAAATTCTTCTCTGGAGTTAGTTTTAATAAGTATCAAGCCATCCTTATTTTGGACCTGATTTATTACCTGGAACTTGACTATTTTATGTGCTAGGGGAGTAGAGAGTGATATGGGCTTGAACTGTCTTAAAGACACCATATTGACGGGTACTAGCTCATATTTCTGATCAAAGGTGATCGCCCATTTTTCCACATTTCATTGATCTTTTCCTTGAGGATGAAGCAATCTTTCAAGGGCTATGAGACTACCCTCAGGTATGCACAGTAGTTCGGGTCATCCACCTTTCCTTCTTAATTTGGCATCTCTGGAGGTGGCAACTCAATTTTTCCGTTTTCGACTAAGGATCGAAGGGATACTTCGTAAATTTCCTCTTTACATATTCTTCTTTCTAGGTCTATTCATTTGCCAGACTTTGAGGCCTGTGTGGGGCTTTAGAGGTTTGAACATTAAATGCCTCTTCCTTTTTCTTCTCCTTAAATGCCCTTGACATACCAAAAGATTCACTTCTTTTTCTTTCTTTCTTGTCTAGTTCTTTGCAGACATTTTCAGCACTAACAGATTGCTTATAGAACCTAGAGAGGGACTTGGTTTTCAACTATACCATCATAGCATGGATTTCAGGTTTGAGGTTGTCCATGCATATCTCCACTGCAGCTCTTTATCGGAGAGGGGGGGGTGTGCTGCAGGCACCTGTAAGAGAGTGCCCTGCACCTATTGATGAAAGCCTAGACAGATTCCCCACTTCTATTTGGTGTTGCTTAGGAATTAAGGGTCACTGTCTACTTTTCTTCTTGGAAGTGGGGTAGGAATTTTTCCTCTAAGATTGCCTAAGAAGTGAGAGAATACTCTAGTAATTATCAGTACTAATTGAAGGCAATGCCTTTGATCATATCGATGAACAGGTGGATCTTTAAAGCATCTATATCTGGCAGACTTCCAAGAAGTTACTCAAAGTGCACTAGATGTTGATGCCCTGATCCCTTTACTAAGTAAGCTTAGAAGGTAAATTGTTTGTAGTTTGGGGGAAATAGGATAAGGCCGAATTCAGGGGAATATTTAGGGAACACCCCCTTCTTATTTAACTAAGTCTCCCCTTTCACTTTAGTCATCATGTTAGTGACTCCTTTGTACGTCATCGGCATGTCAAGGGTGGCCTTTTGGCTGTTGCTAGAGGAGTGATCCCCTGAAGGTCCTGATTATGGTGCCTTTTCAATTATGGCCTTGATTTGTGCCATGATCTAATCAATTTTGTTTCCGCCTTTATGGGCTACGCTCTTGCTTGACTTGAGTTGAGGGTTAGGACCATCTAATGTCGTCATCCTTTCTAAAAGGACTTGTAGTTGGACAGTGATCTGATTGATCCTTTCTCCTTATTGTTTAAAGAGGCAGTTGTTGCCAACTTCTCCATTTTCATTATTATTAGAACCTTGTTCATTCTCTTCTTCATCTTCCTCATGATTTGTTTTGCTCTTTTCAGCCATGAGGACTGAATAGTGGTGGGGTTTAGTTGAAAAGATAGTGCAGGTTGTCACAACCTGAGCCCAAGAATCCTCAAGTTAAGGTTAATTCCTACGCGTGACACACGTACTCCCGTATAATTCACACCTAAACCAGAGTTTAAGCAGAATTACACAAGGGATATTGACATTACTTACGCATGTAAGGTGCCTTTAACGGACACTAGTCCAAGCATTTGTTACGTGAAAGCCTATTAATATCACTTATAAATTTCTTTTTCTTTTTCCAATAATCAACAATTCCCAAAATATCAATTCATAAAATAGTACACACTGAAATACAAATAAAAAGGAGAAACATAACTACATGATATTCATGATATGTATGTATAAGAGTTTGTACAGGGTCTTAAAGCATATCTTTACAAAAGAGAGATAGGTCTTATGGACAATAACAAAATATACATGTCTCAAAATAAAACAAGAGGAGTCGTGAACCATGCATGGAAAAACTGATATAGTTTGTCATGAACCCTATTCCCGAAAAGAACACCAAAAGAAATCATGCTCACTTCGTAGGAGGGATCAGTTAGAGGGTATCCGCTATCCACTTGTCGAGGTTGGAAAAGACCCCGTAGGCCTCATCCTGAGTCTCCTCGATCTTCATAAGATCCAGATTGGGATCTGAGCCTATAACACCATTAGACAATATGTGAATAAGATTATTTAGCAAAGTATAAGCATAATTAAGGTAACACGCTTTGTATCTAAAAGAATTATTAACAGTTGATCATGGAATTCAATTTAATATATTAGGCATGATGTGCATTTAATAAAGCATAATATAAGAGTCAAATAAAGGTAATACTTTATTATTTAGCTACTACATTTGCTATATCCTCACAATAAGGATCTTTGCATTGGGAACACCAACGCCTCGGCCAAAGATACATTGAGTCACTACGTTTATGGAGTCTGAAAGCTCTAAAAGCACACTGTAACGGCACCATATCAATCTACTATACTAAAGTCAACTCTGTCGGGTATTATATAGCTGAAGCTAAGTATAGCCAGAAAATTTCAATTCATATAATTGAATTTGAATTAATCACACAATTGGTTTCAATTCATTATACATTCAATTCATTCTTACTCAATTCAATATTTCAATAAAAAAACCATAAATCATGGAAAGTTCAAATCTAGAACCAATTCATAACATGACCATTTCAAAATCATTTCAATAATAGAGAGCAACAATGACGATTCAATATGCTATGTAATTCAAATTAGTAGAATCAAGGCGATTTACGAGCTAACCCTAATCTAGCCATCCATTGTTTCTAACCATGCATGATGATGTAGTTTTAAGTTATTTGATGCACAGTTGTCTTTATTTGATGTTACATTGTGTAAGAAGAATGTATCAAAGTTTCTTAAACTAACACCCATGGGGACGTGTTTAACAAATGGACAACACCACACAAACAAACCTTAGCTCTCAAGATACTTCATGTCAAGTAATTTTCCATTGGGCTAAATAATTAAGTTAGAAGTTCTGAAAAACTAGGGCCTTACAAGGTCTTCTAAATGTCTCTAATTTTCCTAAGTTTTCAAGGTTCTTACTGCTTAGCCATGGATGTCTCTCGGCTTAGCCATAAGATGTAAAATTTTTCCCGCATCCTTGGCTTGGCCATAAAGTGGCTTACGGCTTAGCCGTGGGTGGCCTAACAGCTTGGATATGGCTTAGCCGTAGTGCATTTCACGGCTTAGCCTTAACCTGAGCCACTGAAGAAAATTTTCAATTCCTTGTTCTTGGTCAAGTTTTGGTCTCTAGGAAGCTAGCCGTAGTATAACTTACGTTTTAGCTGTAAGCTTCAAAGTTACTGAAGTTATTTCGGTATAGAAGTTTAGTACATAACTTTTTCAACTTGGTTTCAATATAGTTTTCCCTACTCCAATCTGTCATTTTTCATTCCCAAGTCCACATTTCATCTTTTATTGAAGAGATCTCATCATGCATTAGAATTTATAAGAAGTACTAATATAAGGGCTAGAAAATAACAATCACATTTAGTGTTCAATAGATTTACAAGAATCACAGTTTACCACCATGCATTCAACATTAATTAGCTTATACTTGCCTTTGATTATGAATTGATGACACTCTCCTTCTCTTGGCTCAAATTGAGAAAAAGACTCCAATGTTCTTTGCCCTAAATGCCATGCATGTAAGGAAGAATGAAAAAGATGAGTGCATGGTGAAGATGAGAGTCAAGAAGACTCTATTAAACTAAGAAATTTGCAAATGGGAAGAGATCTTACCTTAGACAGTAACTAGAGAACTGATGAGAGAGATGCAAGCCACTATCTTCTATTCTATGAAGGAAAAAAGGAAGATGAGAGATGGGATGAGGAAATAGGTGCTTGAAATCATGCATGCAAGACTCATCTTGTTCATAGTGATTAAAAGGAAGAAAAATGGTGAGGGAGGAGACTTGTTGTGCTCTCTCTCTCTCTCTTTTGGTTTGAAAAGGATCGAATCAAATGGTGGTAAAGCTCCTTTAGGTACATAGCTTCTAAGGTTTATAAGAAAACCATGTTTCTTCAATATATTTTCATATTAAGTCAACTTAAACTCCATATACTTCAATGGAAATCAAATGAATTAGAGCCAAAGACAAAGTTTGACGACCTCAACGAGACAAGCGCAATGATATTAATATGATGTGTGCATGACGTAAAATCATGAAATCTAGAATTACGAAAAAGGTCTTTCATCAACCTATTTAAAGTCAAACCCGACCCAAATTACCTATCCATGACCCAAAATTGACCTATGAGGCTCAATGAGACAATAGTAAACAATATCTAACCTAATAAGAGATTAAACATCATTATTTAGGTTAATGCTATATTAATTAACTTACTTAATTAAGCACTAAACTTGCTTAATTGGAGTTGGGGTGTTACATAGGTCGCTTAGATTTTTTTCTTTGTCGGTGTCGTCATCTGATCCATAATCTGTTTGAATGTGGCCCGCTGATGTTTCTTTTGAACTTGATGGTGGTTGCGCAATCCAACCCCAGGCCATGCTCCTCAAAACTCACCTTGCTAGTTCAGGTTGGACTATGTTGGTGTAACGACCCAGTCCCAAGAGTGCTTGAATGTAAAGAATATAAGTAAGAATCCGTCTTAAACTGTCGAAGCGCCTTTTGGGGACAAAACCGTGAGGACTTCCATAAAAACTATAAAGTTAAGCGTACTCGAGTCAGAGCAATTTTAGGATAGGTGATCTCCTGGGAAGTCCAAAGCGGACAATACCTTGATGGTGCGGGGCGGGTTATTACAGTTGGTAGGTGGGATGTCTAGATTTGACTCTTTTGCGATTCATTTCTAGACCACCTTTTACCACAAAGAGTGTACTGCCATTTTTGCTCCTTTTTCTGCTTTGAGCCTAGCTAGCATGGGTTTCTCCCTATCTGTTAGTGATAGAATTTCGGTGGCTGCCACCTTGTTCCATATAGTTCTCCTGCGTTTGCCTGACTCCTGCGTTGGGCAGTTGGTTACATCCTTTGGAATTTGGTTGCCAATCCCTTTCGGGCTAGGGGATAAAAGGAGTTACCCTCAAGTCGTCCCAAGGATTCTTCGTCTTGTGAGACCCTTTGGATTCTTCAAGATTCTGGAGACCAGGTACTGCAACCCGATACAGTAGACTCCAATTGGTCTCTTTTCATCTGTCCCCATGTCTTTCTTGGAGCTAGTCCAACGAAGTAAGCCTTTTTGGACCCACTTGTTTCCTTGCAGATACGAAGGTCAGTGTCGTGGTCGACCTGCTTTGCAAGAACCCTGCTCTTGAAAGGTTTTCTTTTAGGCTTCATGTGTAGTCCAAAGAGGTTCTAGGCATACTTAGATACCCGGGGTTTGGGTGGTGGCCCTAAGTTCTTTGGAGCATGGGGGCCTATAGGCGATGTAGTGTTTCCTGCAGATGCAGGTCCTCGGAAGACCAAGACTCGAGTTAATTGGTGCTCTATTGGTTGAACCTGCTAGGGGTTGAGTAAGTCTTGGTGAGGGAGAACTTGAACAGGTGCTTCTTGGCTTCGTCAAAGATGATTATGAGGTATGCCATTGATTGAACTTGCAGGACGAGTTAGCTGAGTAAGTCCAATTAATACAACCCCGTTCCTTTTTATGGCCAATCCATTAGTACATTTGGTGCGAAAGGAATGGCCCCAAATGGCTGAGTTTGACTTGGTTCGGCCGCAATATAGGGCATGAATGGTAGCACATACAACTCAAACTAGTCATATGAACTTTGTCTAATCTAAGGACTACAACAAGGCAGTGCTTGCGACATCACAAGGATAGACTTTTTATAGTGTTTTTTGGCTCGATCAATTCCAAAAGAAAGAGAATCAACTAGCCACCAACATGAGTTGCATTAGAATTGCAAAACGCAAGGGAATACCCCATTTCATGTGTTTGCTAGGGCAACAGATGACTGCCTCTATAGTGGTCAGCTGTTCTCCATGCAAAACTCCTACGTATCATATATATATATATTTCCAAGTTTTGTTCAGACTAGAACTTTAGCTCCTCACAAACGGTGACAATCTTTTCTATTCACCCAAAAAGGGGATAGTGGTGTGCGAAGTGCATCACATCTCTTTTGACAAATGAGTAAAGACACATAAAAGAAAATAAGAATGTCGTTTTTTCACTTATCATTTTCGAGCTTAACGGAGCGCACCGCGTCTTTTTTGATAAATGAGAAAAGACACGAAAAAGAAAATGAGAATGTTGGATTTCGACTTTTCATTTCCGACTTTAATATAGTGGCTCTTTACACTCTGACCTCCTAGGTGTAAGTCTTTTTAGATATATATTTTTTTACAGCTCCCCACTTGGTCTCAAATGATCAACACTTGCCAAAAATGTTAAAATACGAAGGAGTTACATACAAAGAACAAGAATGAAAAAGTGGGGGACAACCGACTATTCAAATGATTAGCCCACTACTAGGTAACTGTCACAACCCGAGCCCAGAGTTCGGGGGTTAGCAAAAGCCAAACCTAATAACACACGTACTCCCGTGCCTGTACACGTAGACCGAGTCTAAATGCACATGCACAAGGGAACATTCACACATGCCAAACATGTACGCGGAAGCTGTAAATATCAGAAACATCAAACTAACAGTGCAAGAAGAGAATACCAAGAAAGAACTGACATAATTACATATGAAGGTCTTACAAAAGAACAAAATAATATATACAGTCATGACATGTACATAAGTGTGCAAATCCTCAAAAACAAGACTCCAATGCCATGCATGCCAAGAACGCTCTCCCGCGGAGTGATCACATCCACTCCTCTAGGCCTGATGGGGCCTCGGGGGTCTCATCTGGAGTCTGGCCGACCGGCGAGGGTTCGGCAGGGGTATCTGGGCCTGCAACACCAAAAACAACTGTGAATACGACGATTCAGCAAAGTATAAACCATAGCAAGTTAACACACGTCGTGTCTAATAGAAGAAAGAACATCATGTAAATTAGATAAGGTAATTTCGTATACTAGGCTGTCATGCAAGAAGGAAATATGCTATGCGAATCAATGGACACATGCTGTGGACAGATCTAGTGGCTACTACATTGCCATATGCTCCCAAAAGAGGGATCTTATATCGTGCAAAGAACACCATTGTCCGGGGCAGGGTACAATGGGTCTCGGTTTCCTGGGGTCCGGTTCCCCAAGACGTTTCCTAACTGCAGCAAGGCCATATAAACTATACCAAATTCACCCCGTCGGGATCCTAAGGCTGAAGCTAAGTAGTGCCTGACCATACAGAGTCAATCATGAAAACCCTGAGTAGATCGTGACAACATATCATACGTGCATATCTGTGAGTGAACATATTATACATGCATACTCAAGGTAAAGAACCACGATGTGGAAGTAACGGAACACAAGTAATCATATCAGAGAGTTGAGATCAATGATCGAATGCAATATGTTATGCAACAAATCATGCGAAATCGGATCATCTTTATTTACAAACCAATTCTAATCTAATTATCCGGTGTTTCTAACCATGCATGATGATGTAGTTTTAAGGTATTCGATGCACCGTTGTCTAATGTTGCATTGAATCGAGCAGTGCACGAAGTCCCTTAAACCAACACCCATGGGGAGGTGCTTAACATCCGGATAACGAACATGAATGATTCGTAGCCCTCGAGATCATTCACGCGTTGTATCAAATTCCGTTGGGCAGGTCTAGGTGCTCTACATTCTATTATGAAAGCCATATCGGTCTTTCCCTTACACCTATCCTTATTTTTCATTAGTCTAGTGTGGATACGGCTCAGCCGTGTGTGTGCTACGGCTTAGTCGTGTGTGTTCTACGGCTTAGCCGTGGCTGGGCCGTAGAAGGTCTGTCAATTTGGTTGCTCTCAGTTAATCCAGAAAAATGCACCCTGTATTGATCTACGGCTGGGCCACGGCTGAGGTTCGGCTTAGCCGTAGGGCAATACACGGTTTAGCCGTGCCCTAGCCGTAGAGGAAAACTGGATTTTCACCCTCTCTGGACTTTAAGCCGTAAGTGACATACGGCTTAACCGTACATGCACGAAGTCAATGTTCTGAAGCACGTACAGAATTCCTGTAACACCATCAGAAGAGCAACTATCCAATGGAGATAGACAAAGTAGTAATCAAATGGGCTGTAAACACCTTTTTCCATACAAATGCAGGTGAACTAACCAAAATCAAAGGCATACCAACATGAGTTCTTACAAGTTATGGTTATACTTGCCTCAATTTGAATTCAATTGCACAACTGATGTCCTTGGGTCCAAACACAACCTAACACCAATTAAAACAACATGCATGCATGAGAAATGGGAAGAATTTCAAAGCACAGACACACCATGCAATAGGAAACAAGAAAGAGAAGAAATAGAGGAAAGAGATGAGAGAGAGGGAAGGATTTCCAACTCACCTCACATGCGAAGAACCAACTTCCTCAATTGAGCTTGATCAATGGAGGTGGTCGATGGAGGAGAGAATTCAAGAGAGGGAGAGAAACTCCACGTGCACAGTGAGGAAAATGAGAGAGAACGAGCTTGTTGTCGACGGATGAAGTTATATTAGCTAATGGGGAGGTCCAATTTGCAATGAAGTCCAAGTTAGAATTCTATTTTCAGTTTGAGTCAAATCCTGGTCCAATGGAATCACACGACATCGGTTGCAAACGATGTAGTTACAAAAGTTGACGAGCTCAACGAAAGACACGTGTTGACATCAAGATGATGCAAAAATGACCATGTCTTAGAAAAGCTAAAATTACGAAAAAGGGCTTGGTCTACTTAATCCCAGTCAAACTCAGCCCAACTACCTATCCATGACCCGCCGCTAAACGAGGTCAAGCTGGGTCGGAGTGTTACAGTAACTATGGCTCATCTTTTGTATTTGGAGTGCGCATCGTCTTGTTTTCAAGTCGAACGAGCAATCTTCGTAACTTATTATCCGTTTTCCTTGGACATGCAAAGTACAAATCCTAAGGGGAGTTCAAGCAGAGGATCTATGGTCATGGTTGCCCTCATAAATCAGTTATCGTATTATGCCAATGGGTTGGCCATGATTATGTCTGTATCTCTTCCTACTCCTAAGTGAAGGAGTTGAAGAAAGTCTTGAAAGATTTGTCTTCTTTAAGAACTCATCGACTGATTCTCAAGTTAAGGCACAACTTTTTGAATATTTCAAAAGTTCAAGTACCTTGTCTTTGCCTTTGGTGCTGCCACGAAGATAACCTAAGTCTGAAAACTTTTTCTGAAGTGCGAGAAAGGTCGAGAGATTTGCAAGCTCTGGAGGTGATCTGTGTTTGGAAAAGATGCCCAAGGGGGTCCTCTTTTATCATTTGTGCAAAAAAAAAAAAAATCAAATTTTCTGGGGAGTAGCCAACTCCATGTTTGTTTAGTCGGCTACTCATGTAGTCAACTGTGTGTGGTGGTAGCCGGATCTCAATCCCCTGAATCATGCTAATTAGCTTAAAATCAGCCAGAGAATGATTTTACTAGATCTAGCTACGCTATTTGATGAGTTGTCAGAGTTTTGCAATAATCGGCTTTTGTCTTTCTTCATTCGGCCACTGTGGTCGTCAATTAGCTATTCCATAGTGTAGTTGGCTACTGCACTTTTTTACTCATTTTTTTTAGTTTTTTTTTCTTGTTTTCCTTTCCCAACTTCAAGGGAGTCTTTTCTTGTTTTTATTCTTGTGTTGTTTAGACTTTGCTTTGTTGAACTTAATCCATGTTTGAGTCTTGATTTTGACTTTACATGGTTGAATTGCTTGTGAATTTCCTCTTAACTTTCTACATGCCAACAGTATCATCTATCTAATTTTGAAGAACTAATGGGTCAGCCCTATCCAAGTTGTGTTAAAGAAAGTTGAGGTTTCTGTAGTCCCTAATTCAAATAATGAACTCATTCTGACTATAGAAAATTAGACACGGTCACATGAAAGGATCACTATCCTCTTTGCTTTTTAGACCAAATTTGGAAAGGGTAATCGGCCACTCTTATTATTGTCGCTTGGATAGATATTCCAAATACAACCAGATTGAAATCACCCTAGAGGACCAAGAGAAAACCACTTTTTCATGCCCCTTTGGCACCTTTGTCTATTGAAGGATGCCTTTTAGGCTTTGTAATGTTTTCGCAACTATTTCAGAGATGAATGGTGAGCATTTTCTCCAAGTCTTCATGGATAATTTCTCATTCTTTGGAGATACATTAGATTATTGTTTGAGTAACTTAGACGAGGTCCTTACACAGTGTGAAGAAAAGAACTTGGTGTTGAATTAAGAAAAGTGCCACTTCATGGATCAGCAGGTCATTGTCTTTGGACACATTGTAACCTGTAAGAGATTAGGAGTGAATAAAGCCAAATTAGATTTGATCATCAACTTGCCCATCCCAAAAGTCGTAAGAGATGTGAGATCTTTCTTAAGACATGCTGTATTTTATAGAAGGCTCATAAACGACATCAGTGCTATATATAGATCATAATGCAACCTTATATTAAATGAAGAAAAATTTGAGTGAACCAGAGCATGTCAAGAGGCTTTCACTCAGCTAAAAGGCATGTTGACAACTGCTTCAATTATGCAACCTCCGGACTAGAGCCCGCCTTTTGAAATCATGTGCGATGCCAATGACTAGGCGACTGGGGCAATCCTAGGGCAATGTAGGGACAAAAGGCCGTATGTGATATATTATGCTCGTAGGCCTTTTAAACAATGCACATGTTAACTACTCTACCACAAAGAATTATTGGTAGCATAGTCTATGCACTGGATAAATTTCATTTTTGCTTAATAGCATCCAAAATTTTGTTTTATACCAACCACTCTACACTCAAGTACCTTTTTTTAGCCTAGACTAATTTGTTGGATCCTTCTACTCCAAGAATTTGATATTGAGATTAAACATAGGCAAGGTGTAAGGTTCATATCCCTAATTACCTTGTTTACTATTAATTAATTAAGATTAGTAGTTGATTAAGCTTGTTGTGCATTACTGAGTTAGCCATGGTGTTTTAATAATGCTTCAAGAGGTTTCAAAAAGCCCAAAAGAGTTTGGATTTAAATGAGCCTAATTCATACTTTTAGAAAATTAGGGGTATTTTGGTAATTACATAAGATTATTGTTTCTGTTTTAGAAGTTAGGTATTGTTATTCCCTACAACTTTTGTGTTCAGTCCATTTCTGTTAAATGTGCGGAAACCATTCGTTTTGTCTGATTTCGCCTTTTTGGGATATAATTGTCTTTTTCATAAAAGTTGACTTTGGTCAAACGACTTCTAAGAATTCTGATTCTTGGTGCATTGGAAAGCATATTTAATTTCCAATAACTTTTGTTCTTGTGCCGTAGTGATCCATGGTCCAAACATTAGTCATTTAGCTCACCCAAGTTACAACTTCCGTGGGGACATGTTGGTCATTAATAGAAATCCTAAGTTCCCTTCTTTATAAGCTTGCTCGAGCCCCATTTACTTCTGTTCATCCATTTCCAGTAGCAAAGACTGCCTCTTCTTTATCTCTTCTTGCTTTCTTGTTCATTCTTGGAGGATCTTCGAGCTTGATTCGAGAAATGCTTGGTACTTTCTCCTTCCTCTCATCTCCATATCCCTTTCCATCTCTTTTTCTTCCAAGTGGCCAAGGCAGAGCCCCTTGCATGACTTGTGGGAGCTTAGAAAAGTGTGTGAGAGGTGAGGAATTCCTTCTTGGGTTTAACCAAAGTGTTTGGCACCCATTTGCGTTTCGTTTTGTGAATTTTCATTTCATTTCTCCAACTCTAGCTTAAACATTGGAATTCTATTTCTTGATGTAGGCCTAACACTCTCTTGAGGTGTTCTTGAGTTAGTATGTGAAATAACTAAGCCAGGGCAAGTGGTTAATTTTGATTTCACAAAGTCTTTTATCCTTTTTTTCATTGCTTGCATTCTACTTTACGGCATGTTTGAGAGAGGGGTAGGGTAAAGTAGAGTAAAACTAAATTTTAAAAATTCAAATTTCTCCCATTGTTTTTTTTTTAATTCAAAATTTTTTTATCTTTTCTCAAAAAAAGTTAAAAAGTCATTACTAAACTACAAAAAAAAAAAAAATCTCTACTTTTATACAAAAGTAAAAAAAGAATCGATATCAAACAACTAAAAATAAAAAGTCATCAAAATCCAATCATATATTATTCTTTCTTGATTTAAGGTTTACTCTATTTTACTTTACCCTACCTCTCCCTCAAACATACCCTTATGTAAACATATTATAATTAACCCATGCTTTAGCTTCTTTGTATTGGTTTGAAAATGGAGGTTTCTTGTGCTAATTGGAGGTTAATTGAAGGTGTTTATTGTCCCTCAAAAGTGCCCCAAAGTCTCTCAAAATTTGATTAAAACAGAGTGGGGCGGGGGGAGGAGGTGATACAGCCTAAGAAACACCACAGCTAGTAGGTTGCACTTGCTGGCCAGCCATGATAGTTTCTTTCAATGTCTGGCCAGCCTTTGTAAATGGGGTTTTGAGACCCACCTTTGGGAATTTGTAGGACCATTCTTTGACCACCTTAAACCGCACTTGTGGGGCCTTATTTTGACACACTTTTGACCCTTGATTTTCCTTCCAGATTGATCATTTAATGTGAATAAGCCAATGTTACGTGACTTGGAATGGTTTACCCTAGGCTTAACAACTTCGAAATTGTGCTTCAAACTTGCAAAAAACTTAGACTTGGACCAAGGGAGTGATGTTTGAGCTTATCATCATCTCCAGATATATGTTTGAGGTCATATCATACATAAACTGTGTGTATCCATGGCTTCCCACGCCTAACACCGTAAGAGCACCAAGTGCTTGATTTCTCAGATGTGAGGACCTTGGTAATGCATGTTTACAACAAGTTTGACCTTAAAACTTCAAAAGCAACGTGAACCGTAAGAATGACCCTTAGAATGGCTCCTTGACTTTCTAATAGCTCGGTAGTACTCTTTAACTTATGTACACATTATTCACGAGCACGGTGCTTGCACCCTTTTATTCACTTGTATTTGCATTCTTTTCGCATGCTACTGTGAGTCATGCCTTAGGTGGAGCATGCGCTTGATCCCTGTTTCCCCCTTCAGATGATAGAATCCTTGGTTATGAGTTACTTGGGTTGGTTAGAGAGCTTTGATGCCAACTACCACCCTTATTTCTCGGATCCACTTGCTACTTTTATGATCATTTTTGGGCATTCCATTTTTAGCCGCAATGTTATCCAATTGTACGTAGAATTTTTAAGACAAACCGTGTCTGATTAATTATGTTCATGTATGATTTCATTTGTTTTAGGCATTAAGCCTAGTTTAACCTCGGTCTTGGTTATCTTGGTTTACCTTTTTATATGGACGACTCAGTACTTGAGTTTTTCATCATCATTTTCGATATATGTGACTGTCTCAGTGGGAGGTACCATCTCTTGGATATTGGTCAGTACTTAATAGAATCTTAACTGGAATCGTATTTGATTCAGAGCCTTATGCATATAAACAGATATATTATTTTACCATCCTCGATATTTTATATATCAAGATATGTACAAAACAAGAATAAATGCATAAACTACATATCAAATTCAAACTGATAACTCTTCATATATAATTTGATTTTTAGGAAGAAAAGAGAAAGAAACATATTAAGTTAAATTAGTTGATTAATTTTGATTTTCAGTTATCCATAAATCTAAATCTCCAAAGGAGGAAGCACTACATGTCATAGAAAAGGCAACTTAATTGGCATTGCCAGAAAATATAATGCAAAATAAATTTATTGAAGGCTTGCAATAAAATATTCCAAAATCAAGTTTCTCATTTTAGGTGATTTTGATAAAAAAAAAGCAATTGAATACTTATTTTCCAAAATAAGTATTCCAAACTGAATATTTATGTTAACATTATTATTGAAGATGCAACAAAAAATTGTCTACCTAAATGATTGTAGTAAAGACTGGCTAAACTAACTACTTTTTCAAAAATATATCTATAAGCACAACATCCTAACTTCAACAAATTAAAAAAATAAAAATAATATAAGAAAAATAAAAAGATTAAAGAATATTTTGAAATAGAGAATAAATCAAAAAATCAAATTTTTTATAAATAAAACCATAAAATCAATTAATTAAATGAACTATGGTTCCATTTGGGAAAAAAAATGAAAAAAGTTCTAATAAGTAACAAAAAAGAGTTGAGTAAATGTGGAGAGAAGTTGCACAACTGAATGGTCAAATTCAATTGCATTGAATGGTCACCACAATTGCATGTACAAAGAGGAAAATGTGAAGCTATGCGAAGGAGTAATATCGAGTAAGTGTGAAGAGAAGTTGCATAACCAAATTATCAAAATTAATTAAATTAACTGATCACCACCATGCAATGCTGATAGTGGAACGTGAGAAGTTTTGTTTGAGAAATTTTGATGGCTTTAAATGTCAGGTCAAAATTAAATAAATGGTCGAAATCAATTGAGGCCGATTTCAATTGAAGTTAGTCTCTTTCATAATAATTATAGACTTTAAATCTTATAATTAAACAATTTACAATGGATTCAAAATTTTGAATGACTGTAGAAAAAGCACCGGTCTTCTTACAGGTCAATCTATTTAACTTTGGAAACGGTCCTAAGGGGAAGCGAAATCAAACGCTTACAAACGACCCAGGCCCAGTCAACAGTCTGTTCAGTTTCCCGCGCGCAAGTTTTCCAACCAAAATAGCGTGAAGCCTAGTTTTTTGTCAAACGTGCACGAGTTTTGAGACCTAATAAGCTTGTCCAGCCCACGCAGTTCAGGTCGAGCCATGCAATGGGCTCATCTGGTGGTCCACATTGGAACAATATTACCAATGTTGCAGATGAATGTATTTGTATTAGTAGTTATGAACTCAGTGGCGATCAAACTGAGTTAGACGAACCCGAGTATCCAGTTGGACTCAATTCAGATTCATTTAGCCTGCATGACCAGTACCGCTGCTCTGACAAATACGTCCCACACAATTATTCAGAAAAGGCAAATTTCCAGGACACTGCCAAATCAGTGGCAAAGGCATTTGCACTCCATAAGAAAAACTACTGTTCAATTCCTAACTATGTTAGAAAAGCTTCCGAACGAGTGGCACAGGAAGGAGACAAAAAATTTTTAAAAAAAAAGTGAGAGGCAAATTTTAAGACAGTAGTTAAATGTATTTCCAGGACACTGACTATGGTTCTAATATCATACAGTAGGAAACCTGCATGCACTACCGTCACTTTGAAGTTCATCACAGACCAGACCAATCCTTAGCATCTACTAAATGAACGTTCGGGATCACCAAATGGCAGCAGATGATGAACCACGCAGTTACAGCTCTAAATTGGGCATGCCAAGGAGGACCTCACGATTACCGCTACAAAAAACATCCAGCATTAGCCGTGGATCCAAAACAAAAATTCTCTGCTTCTCATTGATTTTGTTGGTAAATCAGTTCGGTATCTTGAAAACCAAGACAGCAGTGAAACAATAACTAATTTGGAACTACAGAAAATTGATTAGTCAATATTTTATACATCAAACCTGCAAATTCTGCAGCAGGTCGAAAGCACCTGTCCCCATCTTGACCGGCAAGCCAAGGGCAACCCTAGCTGATGGGGACTCCAATCTCTCCATCTCTCCATGAAGAGCTGCCTCCACAATAAACCTTGTTGCTGTCTCGAAAGACATCTTACAGATGGGAGATGTGCTGGTGTTGGCCATCCCAATTCTGTTCATTGCCCGGTACCCGCCAGCAGCGGTCATGTAATCGGCAATGAGGGTCAGATGCCTGATGTTGACAGATATACCATATGAACCAAACACTGCCTTCACCTCATTTAAGATGGTTGCTCTGGCAGCTTCAACTCCGTAAGTATTCAGCACAGCATTTATGTCATTTGAAACTACTTTCCTGACATCCAGGTCGTCCTCCATGTTCCAAAATGCATCAAAGTTTACTCCCGCAGTTTGCAGTGCTGGAATATTAGGATTCCCTTCATAATCAGTTACTGAACACCGATTGATTTTCCCAGATGATTTCACATATACATTTTTGGCTGCCTTCTGAGCAATCTGCATTCATGTTCCCTATATTGATCATCTTTCCTCAAAAAAATGAACTCTAAACTATATATGAACTCATTCAAGTCACAGCATATATAAACTCATTCAAGTTTAAAAGAGTCACAAAATTATTCTTAAAGTTACTTGCTTTACTGTTCTCTCTCTCTCTCTCTCTCTCTCTCTCACATAAGATTTAGTTGATGTTTATGAATTGTATGCAAAATGCTTGAGAAGCCTAAAGAAGACTTGACCCTCAGCCACACAAAAAAAGCCATCAAGCAACAAAGAGCAAGTTAACACTCAGGCAGCCCCCAAAAGAAAGATAATTGTATAGTAATTGTTCTGCCATTTTTTTCTGTTTATTTGTTATTTGCCTGTGCTGATTTGCGCCATTTTGATGCATCATTCACTATCTCTTTGATTTACTTGTTTCTTCTCGTTTGGTTTGACAGGTCTTGATCGTTATTGATCCCAAAGAGTCATCATAATAGGGGAGGAAATATCATCAGTTTATATGATGCTGATTGATCAACAAAGAAGTAGGTAAATTATAATTGATACTTTGGAGAAAGGCATTTGATTCAATTGGGTGAAGAAATTACCAGATCTAAGATATAACAAAGAGTAGAGAAGTTGGCATGGTCAAGCTTGTATTGAGTGAAAAATTTTGATCCTTGATAGCGCTATTGTAGAACAAAATGAAGGGTTTAAGTTAAATGGAACTAGTAGAATCAATAGACTGCATGTGAAGTGGACAAGATAGTGGTGTGATATGCAGTCATCTAGTGCTGCTTTTAACTTCTAAGAGTGGAAAAAATAAAAATAAAAATAAATTTGTTCCACACCACACACACAAATCCATGAGGTACCTATTGACATAACATTCTCTTACATAGAACAACAAAATTGTCCCTCGACCAAACAGCCCACTCCATTCGGATCTGTCAGAACCTGGTGGGAATTGTGTATAAAAGGGAAGGTGGGTTTCGATGGTCAGCTTGGATGAACCAGTAAGTGGCCCCACTTGGTGGATTGTACTGTAAGATGGTAAGGGAAGCTTGTATAGGAGCATTACTCATATACATACATACATATATATATATAAGTACTGATCAATTTTCCAGTGTGCGACTTGAGCACTTGATCAATGTGCACACCTAAACGTGGGGCGCACATGGGGCTCCACCTAGGATTGGGACCTACAAGGATCTCCTTAGCTGATGCAAGCCTTAGGGTTAAGGCATGCAGGAAGCTAAGAAGCACAGATACGAATATGAGACATGAATACGATACAACACCGAGATGGTGACACGGCAAATCCTAAAAAAGTATGATATGGACATAGTTAGGATATAGCAAAAAATAAATATATATATTTTCTATATAATCATAAAATTAAAGAATCATTAGAACATTAAAAAATAATTAAATATATACTTATCATAGGGCCCAAACATTGTGAGGCCCACTATGTAGATCAAATTTCAATGAGGTGGGCCTCACTATACAATATCTCAACATAGAAGAAAAAAGGACAAAAAAAAAAAAGAAAAAGAAAAGAAAAGTGGGCTAGAAAATATCTCAATATAAAAGAAAAAAAAAACAAAAAAGAAATGTGGGCCGAGTGGCTGGTTGACGGCCTAGTAGCCCAACATTAACAACATTAAAAATAAAGAAACGTAAAACGTCCCAATGGGCCCCTACTCCTTTAAAAAAAGCGATGAGTTCTTTACCCTTTTCGTTGGCATCTCTAGCTTCTACGGCATGTTCGAATGAAAAAAAAATTTTGAAGAAAATCTGTTGAACATGGAAAAAAATCTACTGAAAACTTAGACGAGCCATGTCCGAAATTACAAAATTAAAAAAAAAGTAGGACACATCTCTTGGTGTGTCGACATCGTGTCTAGCCACGTCCAAGCCGTTTCCATGTCTGACACGAACACAGAGACCCTAGACACGTGTCCGTGCTTCCTAGGTAGGAAGTACCAAAACATGTTTCTGAGGACACTTTAACTCGTCTCCACAAAGACTTCAACACAAGGACGCACCTCCCCAAGGATATTACCAAAATTCTATTAATAACCAAGGTCGAGAAAAAGAGTTCTACAATGTAATACAAATAGAAAAAGCAAACTAAGGGCCTAAGAAAACCTAATTAAAATAGGAAACTACCCAAATTACAAATCAATTAGAAATCTACTAAGTAAAATAAAAATATTCCTAAGCTATCTTGAATGGGGACCACTTGTGAGCTCATTCTGCATCATTCACCCCAGGTAGAAAGAAGAGTTCGTCATCGAGCTCGAATCGTTTTCAAGTTGCCTCTATAAATATAGAGGAACATGAAGCACTTCATTCATGGCATTTGATCTTGATCTCTTTGGCGACGGCTCTGGTTTCTTTGGAGAGAGCATGACTTCCTTTTTCCTATGCATGAATGTGTGTGTTGCCGCGCATATCATGCATGTCATTTTTGTCATGCATCCATGAGCAACCCAACAAGATATCACCATTAATCATTATCCATAGGTAATAATACTACATCACACCAAATTGTATCTATATAATCATCACCAACGGCAAAAGTAACTTTGCATGTATGTCGAACTATCACTTCATCACCTATCATTAGCCATTTGACGAAGTAGGGGTGATTATGCTTGTAAACCTTCAACTTGAGGCGATCAACAAGAGCTTGAGAGAAAATATTTTCACAACTTCCGCCATTAACTACAATTGTGCAAGTTTGCCCATGTACTATTCCCATTGAACAAAAAATATTTTTCCGCAACCATTTCTTTCAATAATCGGTGGAGCCTCTTGGATGACCATAAGAGTCTTTAGCTCATACAGGGGGCCTACTAACTCCACTTCCTCACTTTCATTACCTGGATCATCGAGGCTATATTTCACATCACCTTCACACTCAATGAGGTGCATGAGTTTTGGACATTCCATTGCGCGATGCCCCGACTGTTTACAATAAAAGCAGTGTGATCCTATTCTGACCTTTTGTTTCAAAGAAACCTTTTCCAAATAACCACTTGGTTTAGGATCTTGTAATAATGAATTCTTTTGTGAAGTTCATTTAGATGCACTTAATATTTGGCCTGATAAGTTGCAATATCCTTAGCCTTGGTGGCATGTTCCATTTCATCTACATTATCAAAATTCTACAATGCAAGGATATTTGGTATATCAATGCACAACCCATTAAAATATCTGTCAACTAACACATCATCAACTTCGTTCAAACGATGACGAGCTTGCATTGTTAAGAATTCTTTTGAATACACAACAACTATTTTGGATCCTTGTTTCAAGTCTTGAAAGCTTGAACGTAGATCTCGTGTTGTTGAACGGGAGGAGTTTTTGCCTCAAAATGTTTTTCAACTCAATTCATGTCCCAATAGGCCCTATGTTTTGGTTCCTCCTTTTCTTTTGCATAAGCCTACCATATCGCAACATAATTGTGAAGTCGAGTTGCAACTAATGTGCCTTTATGGCGCTCAGTTATTGGCTTACTTGCAAAAATATTCTCCACACACACTAACCAAGTCAATGACTAAGCACTATAAATTCACATTGGCTTGTGTGCAAAAATATTCTCCACACGTGCTAAACAATCCATGAATTTAGCTGACTTCAATTTTCCATCATATTTGTGAATCGCAAGTTCAATTCCTAAATTGATTGGTTGATCTCATTGATTCCGAATATTTTCTCTATCAGCTCTGTGATTATCCACATGCTAATTATTTTTTAAATTGATAATCTAGTTTCCATTCTTTACCAAGTATTTTGCATTTGAGTAATCATTGCAGATAATGTAACAATGGCGCCAATCAATTCTTCCATGGAAGAAAATGAAGATTCTATGTCCACTTGTTTCTTAGGAGGCATTTTTTTCTAATCAAAATAAATAATGACTACCATGATATGTAAATCTACTCTTAACAAACACGTTGTCAAACATTAGATGGTTCTAAAATCAGAAAAAAAATCTCAACCTTTGATTTTGACTGAATCTTACTTTGATTAGGCCATGATTGTTGACGCCAATACTCC
Organism: Sextonia rubra; assembly: GCA_037013555.1. Taxonomy (NCBI): domain Eukaryota; kingdom Viridiplantae; phylum Streptophyta; class Magnoliopsida; order Laurales; family Lauraceae; genus Sextonia; species Sextonia rubra. The sequence goes on from JASUAD010000001.1 coordinate 78,529,656, forward strand.
TGATGTGTCTTTTTTTTTTTTTTTTAACTTGTTGGAGAGGATCGGACCCAAACTGAATTGGAAATGGAAACTAGGACCAACCTACAAGTAGTCACATGTCAAAAGTGGCATGCATGGCTTTCTCTTAAGCTTTGTGTGGAAGGAAAGAACGAAAGAAAAAGGTCTTCCAAACCCTTTTTGGTTATGATCTTGAAGAAAAGAGGGGAGGGCGACGGCGATCGACGATAGATAGGCCAATGGAGATGATGCTACTTCTCGTCGTTGATTAGGTGGTGGCGAGGCGACGCGACAGGTGGCTGTGAGTTCTAGTGACATAGTGCAGTGATGTAGTGGAAGATGGATGATGGTGGAGCAAGTGAATCAATAGTGGCTATCAGTGATGGCTGAACGACAATGGTATGGAGAGAAGCTTGTTAAGTGCCGAGTACAATCTCAAACTCTCTCTCCTTCTCTTGTTCTTCTCCGCTTCTTTTTTTTAACTTGGGTTGGGGGTATTGGGCTTGGTGACTGGAAGTTGGAGGTAGGTGGAGGTTTTGAGTATAATGGAGATGGGGTGGGGGACTGGGGTCGGGTTTTAGTGGAGGGATTGCAGTCAGGATTGCATGCTGTGGATTTTGGCTTTGATGAGGATTGTGTGACTCGGATTTTTGGTAAGTAGTTGGGTTTCGATGGGGTCAAAGAGGTGGGGAATTAGGGATGGTAGTGGTCGAATAGGAGATCTACTGGAATGGCAATGGAGTAGATGGCAACGAGGTAGAAGGTTTGGGGAGTCGATGGCTTCAGTGCAGGTATTGGACAGAGACCAATTTGGCTGTGATGGGGTTCTGATTGGTATTTTGTGGATTGGAATGGGTTTCAACTGAAAATGAAGGAGTCTTGGTTGTGGTGGTGATGAGTCTTCGATTAGGTTGGATGATAGAGACAGAATGGAATGGATGGACAGGCTCCGATTGGCAACAAAAAAGTGATCAAAGCAATGTGGATCTTCTCTCTGATACCAATTAATGCAGGCCCTAGGTTAGGGCTTGCGAGAAGTGTTGAAGCAAGTGTCTAGGGATACTTTAACTCGTCTCCGTAGAGACTTCAACACAAGGACGCACCTCTCCAAGGATAAAAACATAATTCCATTATTAACCAAGTCCGAGAAAAAGAGTTTTCCGATGCAATATATATATACGAAAAGAAAACTTAGGACCTAAAAAAACCTAATGAAAATAGGAAACTACCCAAATTACAAATCAATTAGAAATCTACTAAAAAAAATAAAAACATTACTAAGCTATCTTGAATGGGGACCACTTGTGGGGCCATTCTGCATCACTAGGCCCTTCATCTATACAAAAATAAAAATCAACCCCATCCCTAAACCCTATAATCTCCAGTCCGGGCCCTATAAGTTTAATGGTGTACAATGCATTTAGATGGATGTGTATTGTGTAGTAGATCCAGTAGTCTAGTCCATTTGGATAAGTGCAAAACCCAAGGGGCATGTGAAATTCAAGAGGGTGTGGTCTAGACAAATGGACCATCAGGTAGGCCCCCACCCCTATGTGCATCCATCCCTCACCCCACGTAAACATTCTTTTATATAAGGAATGTAGAATGCTCATGTGCATCCATCCCTCACCATAAGGTGAGGGGCTACTGAGGCAACATAGTGGGGCCGATATTATGATCCATCCAAACCATCCACACACGGGACCCCCTCAATTACACTAGATCCCTCGGGTTTTCATGATCCGAATAGACTAGACTGTTGGATTGATGGTCAAAATTTTTCTTTAATATAAAGTCAATAAACTTATGGGCCACATGTGAAGGAGCTAGAGGCATGTGATTGACCCCAAACTTGATATCTGGGTTCATCCAAAATGCCTCTTCCCCCCAATCCAATCCCGTGATCAATGGAGCCCCAAGTGGGCTCCATCAAGTTCTCGTATGCACATTAACTTTCCTCATAAACATACAAACATACATACATATATGCACACATATATGTATAATGATCCTGTAAAGATGGTCCTTACCATCTTACAGTAGATAACACCTAGTAGGGCCCATCTTATGGCGACAACGATGATTACGATGACAAGGCTCGCACAAGCGGTATTACCATCTTTCAGAATGTAAGAGCGATGTCCTTTTTGTTGCAAGGAGCCAAGAACAATTAGAATATCTCCAAAGAATTGGATGTTAGACACTTGTAATAGAAAAATATGAGTTTGTCGCTTTTGACATTGTGAAAACTGCTTTACTCATACTACAATTCCTACGTCCCAATTATTAAAAAGTTAAGCTACTGCATTGTTATAAAAGACAGAATAATTAATTTAAAACCAACCAACAAAGCTATATTGGCTCATATTCAAGCATAATGATGCATTTATGGGGTCTCACAAGGCAGGTGTTGATGGTTCCCATCTGCTTCACAATTATAGCATGCACTTCTCATGAAAAATGCACAAAATATAGGTTTGCAGCAGAAAAGCACATGCAAACTACTACTGTTCGACGATGCCCCAAATAAGCACCACTCCAAATAATATTGAGGCAAGGCACATCCAATAATCAAATTCAAAATTGAATAACTGAAGATGGAAAATACCTGAGTCAAAAGAATATGAGGTTCCTGCTTGAATCTGAAATGAACCTCAAAATTTAATCCTCTAGCAACAACTAAGATTGCCCTGTCGGTTTTCTTCTTGATTAGAGATGCTTTTAGTTTTTTCTGCTTTGCCAAATTATCTTCCCTTGATTTTGATTTAGAAGCTAGTTTTGATGAGCTTCCAGAGGTTTCATCCTCAGCATCAAAGATTTGGGTTTGATCATCTACAATCTCATTTTCACCTCCCAATGTGTAGTCATCATCAGGTTCAGCTTGATCAATCTCACTTTCAAATCCAAGAGAGTGTTCTTGCCCACCATGTTCATTCTCAACAACAGGGATCTCATTTTCCAAACCATCCTCATAGTCCATCTCATCTGCAGCCTGCCACTTACTTTTTTGAGCATCAATGCCTAGATCCTCTGCCACGACATCATCATCAGCATCAGCATCATCATCATCACCATCTTCTTTACCAGCTTGTTTGGATTTGCTACCATTTTCATCATCATCATCATCAACATCTGTATCTTTTCTGGATACATGTTCCATATTATCCGTGATTATTTTGATGGTATTCATCCTGGATAATGTCAATAGATGTCTGTGTATGGAATCCTCTAATTCCCGCATAAATGGGACCTCAAGAGTTGCCACACAATCTTCAAGTGTTACATCTGAATATGGTGGATAAAGCTCAGGCGGGTAAAGCTTCATCTTAAGCTTATAGATTGTAGAGACTTGTTGATCCTGAACAAAGTACGGCATGACAGAGACCTCCATACTCTCTATAATGTCAGCTACACAAATCTTCTTCAATTTCGCAGCAAGGCGCTCAGCATCATCCCTGACACAAACAAATACATGGATAAATTGAACAATCTCCCCCAACTTCTGTCTGTGAATGTGCTTCCACACAAACGTGAAAACGTAGAATTAATGACTCATGATGCAACAGAGGAAATATTAAGGGATAATACCTTTTATATCTTTTTAACAGCTATTAGCATGATCTAGTTCGAAAGTAAAAACAGGTTAACAAGGGAAAAAAAAAAGCAGCAGTTCACTAACATCACTTGGAAGTGTGTGACCCTCCCCGATATTTAATGGATATCAACTCTCCAATTGAAGAAGTTCTTGACACAGCATGACAATTCAAAATGTTTATGGTTAAGGTGCCAGTTATGTGATTAAAGAAAAAAAGAACTGAAACCATTAATGGCTTCATTAGATTTACATGATTTCCCAGATATTTCAGTTAGATAGATTATTTTGTTCAGATGAAGATTTTCATTTCAGAAGCTGATGCTCCTGTTCATTCTCCTAAAAAGTTAAGTAGTTGGTTATTCATAGGGCCTACTCCCTTCTCTCAGGTTTTAGTTTCCATTTTTTTTATAGGAATCATAGACCACATCAAATTATTGCAATTCTGATAATTCATTTCATTTGTTTTTCCCATCTCTTTTGCTACATTATTTTTCTTTCTAGTCCAATAGATATTTACGATGTACGTCTGTGAAGAAAACATTGCATATTCTCACTTGCGTCAAATGTACATGTAATTCATTTTTCTTCTGATGCAAATTGAACAAATTGACAATGCACCATTTCTGGAAAAAAAAAAAGCAACTAGAACTATGAAATTTCCATAGATCAACTTTTATCTAATAAAAGTGTCTTGTGCCAAGGTTTTTTTGGATTCATTGGATACTGCTTGCTGGCAAGGTACCCCTTAATCTTCAGCCAATTCCACGGAGCTACATTTTGGAGATATGATATGTGCCACCTTGAGTTTGGTAATGATATGGAGGGTTTAGTGGCATAAACTTAGGCTAATTCAATAATCAAGCAGCCCAGATATGAATTCAATTTGGGCCCTTTCATCACCATGGACCGCTTGATTAATACCAACTACCATAGGCTAACAATGGGGCCAGAGAATCATTGCTGTGAGCCCATGGCAGATGGATTTTCCATTTGCATCTGATTGAGTAGCCCCGTTTGGGAAGCATGTCACATCCATAAAATGCTTCTGTACTGAAAATGCTGAAGAAATACGACCAAGAGAGAACTATAATATTGTACAGCTAGGACAAGTGCCACTTCAAATTTTGTACAATAAATTGTGCTGTTGCCATCATCCATCAACTTAGGTGCAAAGATAATTTGTAGCAATCATCTACATTGACAAGCAACCAATGTCCATGGATCTTTGTCTCTTATAAGATATTGTGTGGACATTCCAACCATGAATAAAAAAAGATTAAAAAAAGAATGAAAAAAAAAACTTGCCTTGTCCTTCCCTCACGCAAGGGACAGGTCATAACAGGAGTTGAGATTTTCGATGAAGCCCTCTGCAATATCTCTTGTAGACGTGGGATTCCAAGTGTCACATTCATCTCTCCTCGACCCGCAAAATGGAATGTATTGAGTCTGCATATGGAAGCACATTGTATGAGTTCTTTTTTCTTAAGGGAAAAGAAATTAACAACAAAACCTGAATATTGAATGTTGAAGATGAACACTGCCAGAGGAAATACAGATAAAACCAACTAGGCCTCATTGACTAGTTAAGGAAGAGGATTCACAGAAAAGATCACTTAATGGAAGAAAACTTCTGAAACAGACCTAAACAACATTCAAAGTCGAGAATGGGAATACACAGTGTATTTTTATGTCTCCTGTAACTTACATGAATTTTGGTTAGCATATCAAAAAATTGATATAATGGCTTCCTTGTCGAGATGGACAAGCCTGTTCTGCTCAGATTATGCAGTAGATATAATCCAAATCTTACACTGACTAGATACATGAATGCAAACATAGAAACTGCACATACGTGCAGATTTGAAACATTTCATGTGTGGATGCATGGTGCATATAGATGAACTTGTTTTGATTGAAGTATTGTGCCAAATTATTTGAGAATTTTCTTCCTGCGTAACATGGATAGGTACTGATGCATCAGAACCAAATAATTTGTCTTAAAAAAAACAGTAGTGTATTACATATAAGATTCAATTAATTATGTCAATAAGTAAAACTTTGAACTAATGGAAAACTTTGAACTAATGGCTGTTTTAAAAACTAAAAGTGTGTCCAAATGATAATCATTTTGAGTCCTTATTCATAGTTCTCGACCAAAATTAATGATTTAAGCAACCATAACTTGCAAGTGTGAGTGTGGTAAACTGTCATTTACCACAAATCATGGGGATCCGGATTGAATGTCTATGCATGAATACTGAGTTCACCAACAATAGGTTTAGCTTGTAAGGCCTCAAAAATCAATGATGGATACATATAAAAGACAATAGAGCATTCTAGCTAAGAGAAATCTTAAGAAACAGTCAAACCCTATGGGCTCCTCCTCATACCTGATACCAAAATCCTCAATTAAAAGGAAAAAGCAAAAAAAATTCTTCTCCTTAAGCCATGTCCTTTCCCTCATGCCACACAAGCTCTTTAAATTTCATTCTTTTTCAATCAGTCACTACACTAATCCTTAAAGAGGAACGTTACCCCTTAATACCTCATGAATCAATCGCCTCGTCTTCAAATCTCTCCCAAGTTAAGACTCTCACTCTCTCTCTCTCATTATCACCTTTCAACCAGACTCTCCTGCAGCTCCATTCAAGTAATGGATACTGCTTTTCCTGTCCAATGGTCATTGTCCTAGCCCTGCCCATCTCCCAACAAAACCAATTGCCAGATCAACCACCCCAATCCAGGCAAAAAAAGGCCAATTCAGCTGTAAACATATGATTCTGTATAGTAGTATACTTTCTGGTACACTATATTTGCATTTCTTTTCATCGTGTAAAGTAATATGAAATGATATGACAAGACAACAACTGGTAAGGTGACCAGTTAACTTGTGTTCTATTAAGTCAATTATTTTGGCAGGAAGGAAAGTATAAATAAAAAATTTTGGCGGCTGGGACTTTCTCACTAGTTGTGACCTGACCAACCAAAGGTAAAAAAAACTAAGCGTTGGGATTACTTCCCACAGTTTTCACTTTACCTCTAGAAAAACAAGCATTGCATTAAAAGGAGCTGTTATAGAAGATAACTAGTCGAAATTGGGATTGCAGATCAAAATTAAGGTGGCTTTGATTGTTGATATGACATATGGAGAATACAGACTTGGATAACCACTATACAACAAGGTATAAGAGAAGAAAGATTCTAGCTACATGTGTACCTCCCATGTGATAAAATCCTAAAGCTTCAAAAGGAAGGTCCTTCTATGTGATAAAATCCACCAGTGAATAATGTTAGGATTAGTGTCATTACTTAGTATCAATTCAAGGGGTATGGGAGAGTGAGGGGACTGGATTGATCTTAGGTAGGCCCCTTTATCCAAATTGGAATAAGAAATAAGGCATCTGTAACATGAGGTGGCGTGGTGGGGGTTATGGAAAATTCTCCGATAAATCATCAGAACCTTCAAACTGTATATTCCTTTAGTTCATTTGTGGAAAGCCTGTGATTCATCAAGAAAAATACGCAAAGAAAAAGCTGAAGAGCACATTTCATGGAAGTGAAAAGATGGTACGTCATTTGTGTTGATGGCTCCCCTACGGACTGAGCGGCAAGTACACCAACAGCTTCCCCTGGCTGAGCAAGACTTGAAAGGTACTTGAGCTTCATTAACTTCATAAATTTCTTTTGTTTTCTTAAATGAAGAAGGTCTCTCTTCTTCTTTGTGAGGCTACCAATAAAGTCCTTTGCTTTCTCTTCAAGTGCATCAGGCAACTCATTAATGTAACTATCTGATTTAGCAAAGTCTGCATCCTCAACATGACCACTAAGCTTTTCTAGAACAATCCTCTGGTTCTGAAAATTACAAAATAAAACCTTAGAGATAAATGAATCATTTAAGACAGTAGTTGATATAAGAGGGTTAATGTGTTAATTGTCTTACAGTAGCAAGCATTTTAAATTGAGTAATAAAGCTTGTTTTGTGCACATCAACACCATCTTCCCCATAGCAAAATTGCACAATAGACCCATCTGCATCACGTACTGTATGATCATAACAGACTTTTAAACATTCGAGACTTTTTACAAGGCATCGTTGCAGGTATCCGCTGCGAGATGTTTTGATGGCAGTATCAACTAATCTGCACAAGAGAAATACATAAGATGGTCAAGACCCAGGTGCTCTTAAAATCCTTAAACAGTTACTAATTAGATATAATTCTTGATATATTTCTAATAAGCAGAATTCTTTACTGCTAATACAGAAGTATGAGAAGATCAAACAAAAAGTTTGGTATTGTATGAGTGGTGAAATGACAGCCCTAAATAATACATGAAATGACACAATAATTTACATGCACATCCACTAATAATTTAAAAAAAAGCCTTAAAATAATAAAAGACATTATATGGGAACCAAAAACTGGAATTTCCCAGCCGTGCAAGTAAACCAAGTTTAAGCACTGCACCCCATCCTGTCTCCCACACGACATTTTAATACAAGATGGACAGTTATGCTGGACGGTATCCTAACAATGGACGACTTACGGTGTCACAAGAGAATAATAGCGAATGCCTGCCCCACGTGCCTAGCAAATGCAAAACCAGTGGACCATTTGTTTGTGCTCAATTGTCATATTGCTCAATTGATGTTGAACTCAGAAGGATGATTGGATATAGTTAGCCTTTTCTGATCACTTTGTAGCTTTATGATGCATGGAACTTGGGAACGGGGTTTGAAAGGGGTACAATTATGAAGAAAGTCTCATTCATAGCTGTCCTCTGAGTTATTAGAAGTGAAAGGAATTCCAGGTGGCCTGAAGAAAAGTCCTCCAACATGGAACCTTTAGTGACCAAGATTAAATTCCATGTTTGATGACATCACCACGACAATCCTCTGGTGCTGGTGACATCTCCACCGCGACAATCCTCTGGCGCTGGAAAGAAGTGAACTGCCCCGTGTCATGGACGGTCATGATGCTGCCCACTATGGCTGCATCCTCCATGGGTTGCCAAGAGCACCTAAGGCAATCTGGATAGCAAGGGAGCAAGCGTATTTGAGAGATTCAGCTCCAATTATCACCATTCTCAGGCCTTCTTGGTATCTGCTCTGGAATGGAGCGGAGATGCTGGCAACTGGTCATTGTGAAGCAATTCAATATCAAACTCCAGTAGATTCTTGTCGAAGGTGACTAGTTGCGTACAATTAGGAGGGCCTCTGGCTAGTGCAATCAAGGTTTAAAAATCGAAATCAGGACCCAACTCGGTCATGAATAAGTCCGAGTTGACTTGGCTAAGTCGCATTAGGACTCAACCGAGTTCCATGATTCTGACTCCGAGTCCATGTGACCCGACTCTGTATAAGCTATGGATTAAAAGAACGGCCATGACCAAGTCAGGTCTATGTGACTCGGACTCGGTTCATGGTATTTATGTTGAAATAAAGTAAAAAAAGGAAAAAAGATAAACAAAAGGGTTCTGTTTGTAATTTGAACTTATAATTTATAAAGAGGCGGAGAGAGAGTGCTTATGAAAGGGGAAAAGGGGTCTCGTTTGGGGCAAAACGTGACGAGAGAGAAAGAGAGAGAGAGAGATAGACTTACCTGCAAGGCTCAACTACCGTAGAATCTATGTTACCAAGTGCTACCCATCTTCTATTACCGTAGCAACTGTTGTGTTGCTGCTCTACTAGCTGTTGTCGGCTACTGCTCTGCTCTACTGGATGCTAGTGGTCTGCAGTTCTGGTGCTCTGCTTCTGTTGATGCTCTACTGGCCTCAGTTGCTCTTGTTCAAGTACGCCTCTTCTTCTTACCTCCTTTTTTTTTTTCCTTTTCTGCTTCTGGCTGCTGCTGCTGCTTCCCTTATTTTTTTTCTTTTTTTTTTTTTTTATTTTTTTATTTTTTATTTTTTTGCATTCCTAAAGCGTTGGACCCAGCTCGGCCAAGTTGTGTCCAGATTCCATTTTTTAATCCTTGGTATGAACCGAGTCTAAGTCAACTCAGACTCAGCCAATTTTTTAAACCATGAGTGCAATGCGACATAGGGTGTAGCAAATGTGGTGGAAGAGGTGATTGATTTGGCTATCCCTGGGGCTTCAATCAATCTTAGTAAGAGAAGCATAAACTTTAAGGCAGACTAGACTACCTAAGAACAAAAGGTGATGCAGATTTCTATTTCCGCCAATCAAGGATCAAAATAGCAGTAATGGCAAGCATAGTAGCCAGTGGCCAAAATGCTACCTAGTGGGCAATACGTAGCAGTAGTAGCGATACTTAGCAGTGTGAATAAAAAAGTTGTCAAAAAATGTTGAAAAACTAACCAAAAAATTCCAGAAAATTAGAAAAAAGTTAGAATTTGATGCTTTTTTTATCCTATAATAACTAAGATAGGGAGATGTAGCGGTCACTTCAATGCATTGAAGTTCTTCGTCGATAAATGATAGAATAAGCTTATTGATCGAATTTTTCCCAAGTATATATGTTGGATAGCAATACTAAATTAGAACCTAATATGCACTTCAAAATTAAAAATTCAAATAAGTAATTTATCACAATTGTACATAACAAATGATATATAAATTATAAAATAATGCTTAAAAAAGTTTGAAGTTTAAACCAAATAAAATATTAAGTTTCATCAAAACAAATCATGTATTTTTAATGAGTAGAGAAAATAATACCTTTAGCAAAGGAGGTGTTTGCCAGGAGAAGAGCCCTTGAGAGGAACTCTCTGCAGAGGAACTCTCTGCAGTGGCTTCAGTTCAACAAGATCTTATGTGTTTCGGTGTTCTTTTAAGCATAGAAGGGTAGAAAAGTTGCGTAAAAATATTATTTTGAGAGAAGAAAAGAAAGAAACAAGCCTTACTATGTATTTTAAAAAATTTGAAAAGTAGCTTTTAGTCACACTCCAGAATGGCCCCGTAGCGGTCTATAGCGGACACTATGGATGCGAGCGGTGATAAATTCAGCAGCTATGCCGGATATAGTGGAAGCTATGCATCCATGCCGCCAATGGCATCTTAGACCCTTTGCAACGGCTTGTACTTTTTGTGTCATAGTACATTTTGGCTCCTATAGTTGTCTGGGTTTCGGCTGCCCAATTGGTGAATCAGCATATATCTCTTATACTCAGTATTTCTTAGTTAATATAAGTAACCATCTAGAAAATAAAAAAAAGGTGGCCCAGTGCATGAGGCTCTCGTATCGCGGGGTTTGGAGAGGGCAAAATGTACGTAGCCTTACTTTCATTTTGAAGAGGCTGTTCCTGTGACTTGAACCCACGTCCTCCAGGACGCTATCGGTAAGCCTTTACCGTTGGGCTAAGTAACTATCCAGAATATAAAATGTATAAATAACAAAGACCTTTAAAACTACCAATTTAAGGGGAAAAAAAGAGTACCACAACATGAAGAAACATTTATCAGTAATCTAGAATAATAAGCATCATTCAGGCAAATTTTCAGATTGCAACATTTTGAGTCCAAAGAATTTATGTTTCCTGGCCATGCCAAACACAGTCCTCACAGATTATATTAACCATATGACTTAAACTATCTCTAGTTTCTATTGATCAAGAATCACATCTGAGTAAACCATAATCCATGCCACAGAATTGATAATATTGTACCAAGCATCGGGTATTAGATGTGTCAAAGTTACCCAAATCTTTCTGACAAAGCACCTCCTCCTCCCAAGAAGAATGTTATGTAATAAATACTAGTAAAAAATGAAATTTAAGGGAAATCCAAAAAAGAATAAGAGTGTCACATGTTACTCAAATTACTAAACAAAGAATGAAATTGAGAAAAATCTTTAGAGAAAACAAAAAATAAAGCATGAACTTCACTTTACCCATCCCGGCCCGCCATGCAATGGAAATAATACTCTTGTGGAAGAAGACCAGACAAAAAACGATCAGCAATGAAACCACCAGCACGAGCTGCACTATCCCAAGGATGGAAGCAGGGTAATGTTTTCCCAGACACCATACGGGGAACCCGTTTACCTTCCAACTCTTGTTGGCCTAATAGAGAAGATATTTGTGTGAAATTGACCTATTCAGGACCATATGGAATCAAGTAATCAGCAAGTGAAAATCAAATGATCTATTAGCACAATTATGCATGAAAGAAAACAAATCTTTTTTTTTTATTCTGGCAACAAATCTAAAGAAGTTTTGCTTCCATTTGAGAGGTGTAGTTTTAGCCTATCTGACCATATAGCACAAATAAATGCCATATTAAAGCCCAATTGGATAGCCATTCTAAGCCCACAGACTACATCTGACTGCTTCATGTTGTCTTCAACGGTGCCCTTTGTGTTTGCATATCAGCCTTGGCTGATGCGCTAATTTGATCTGAATCCTAAAATTGGTAGAATCATGGGTATCAGACAATATTATCAACCAATAAGACTACAAACTGATATCATACACGTACCTTCAGAGTGAAAATTTTCAAATGTTTAACTTGATTTCTATCATATAGGTTTTTTAGGTTAAGTTGGAGCACCCGCAACACAATTACAAGCTTTGATTGTCAGAACTCTGCATTTATATTCTTCTATTAGACTTTAATAGGTTTAAATGCACATATTCTACACTAGTTACCAAACTTTGCCATTTTGGGCTATCAAAAAAAAATTACTTTATTAGGTTACCATGTATGGCACTCAAAGGGGCTGTTTAGAAACTCTAGTCTAATTAATAAGGGCTAATTATACTCGAAGGGGATGTTTAGAAACTCCAATCTAATAAATAAGAGCAAAGTAGATTAGGGGTCTAAAATAAAAGCTTTAATATTTAAGTTCTAATTACAAGTAGTGTGTTTCAAAAAATAAAATTAAAAAACTCTTATTTCATGATGTAAGCAGGGCCCACCCTTGGCCCATTTGGGTATTCCATGAGGAGGCTCACTTTAGCAGACAAGAAAAAAAGAGGGTCTTATAAAAAAAAACTTCAAAATCCCTCTTGACTTTTTGTCATTTTGTGGCATGTGAAGGAACTTTTTTAGTTTTTTGGATAAAAATAACAGGCCTTTTTCATCTTTTAGTGTATTGAGAAATTGACTTTTTTACTATAAAAAAAAGAGTTGATTTTTTTTAAATTTCGTACTTTCTTATAAGAACCCTCTTCTTTTCTTGTCTCTTAACATCACTCTTGAATTCACTTTACAAGTGAATTACCCAAAGGGGACCTTAAGAATCATGGTAATTGGAGCACAACTTATAGAAGTTACATTGTGGAAACCACCATTTGCATCATTTTGAAAATTTATGAGATTACTTTCATCCAAAATACTTGTAAATTTTGCATTGTCCACCTCAATCCACTTTAGCTAGAATTGCTCTAAAAAAGAGCATCCCCCTTAGCCTTTTTTTTTAGAGGCAAAAGTTGTAATTTTTAAATAAGCTCTAAAATTAGTATATACTATTAGAGGTTTACTAACATTCTAATTGTCTAATAATTAAATAAGCTCTAAATCGCAAAATAAGAGCTTATTTTTAGAGTTACAAAACGCCCCCCAAGTCGGCAACTTCCAATGTGCAGTTGGTAAAAGAAAAATACAAGAATAAGCCTGCATCTAGATTCCAATCCAATAATCTTTGTTCTTTATGTGTTTCAACTTTGCTAATCCATATGTAAAATAGTCCATAGTATATAGAATATTGCAGCAAGGGCGGCTTGACCCAACGGTAAAGGCTTACCGACAGCATTCTAGAAGACGCGAGTTTAAGTCACGGAAACAGCCACTTCAAAATAAAGGTAAGGTTGCATACATCTTTACCTCCCTAGACCCCGCTATGTGGGAGCCTTGTGCACTAAGCCGCCCTTTTCTTTTTATATAGAATATTGCAGCCTTCATATGGTGTGAGTTTATAGAGTTCAAGAACTAGATGGGGAAACCATTTAAGACCCATGAAGCAGTGAGAAAAGCCACATGTTAATCTTTAGAGAAAGAATGAACATAGTTACCAGGTCGAATCATGTTACCCAATCAAAAAGGAAAAAATTGAAATGGCACAATAATCAGACTTCTTATTTATATGCCATATAGCCAATAAAGTGAATTGAATCAGTAAAACGAAATCTGAAGTTCGGAATGAAGTAGCAATGCAAGACATACATACTTTGTGGATTCCACTAAATATTAATGCAATATATATTAAGTGGGGGCAAACACACCCATTGGACCTCAGTCCGCTTCCAAAACCATAGTGAAAATTTTGGTTTTACTTCGAAAATCTACATAAAAATTCTACATTCACGCCCAAAATCCACAAGGAAATTTTGTATTTATTCCCATAACACAATTGCAAGTTTGTGTCTGCACCCCTCAAACGAAAACTCTAGGTCTACTACTCTTTATAAATATATAAATATATCATCATCAAAGCTTTGTCTCAACTATGTTGGGGTTGACTACAAGAATTTTGCTTCTTTGTTCCAATCTATCCTGCACCAAATCCTTACATAAGCTAAACTTCATCAGATCTATTTTTACTGTCTTTATTCATGTCCTCTTCAGCCTACCCCTTCCCCCTCGTAGGTGACGTAGAAATAGATGAAGATCTAATCTTTGTTATCACTAAAGCTTATTTGCAACAATTGGAACATCCCAAGATGGCCCGCAAGGGTCCCAACAAGTTTTAATCGAAAACTTTGGCCCAAAATGCTTGGTATTATGCTTAAATATTAATTTCAGCGGTCAGTTTGGAGAAAAATCAGTTTACAGGAACTGTTCAAATAAAACAGAGAATATCAGGGGCTGTTTTGCGAATTTTCCAGAAAACTCATAGCAGGAATTTGCATTCAAGTGCAACAGTTTTGGATCCAAATTTGATGGGTCAAAACTGACCCAACCCAAGGAAGCAAAACACCACTATGGTCACCCAGGTCTCCTCTACATGACAGTTAGGTTTAATTGATCAAAGAACGGGCCATGTAGGACCTACAGCCATTCTTGTGAGAAGTGTCTCAGAAGACCCCAGTTCTGGAAATTTTCAATTTCTTCTATTTTTCTTAGCATTTTCTTATTAATATCTGTTTAAAAACTTTATTTAAGACTTGTAATTGCAATAGGAGTCTATTGGTTGACTGTTGCAATTTGTTCACGTTCGGCAGTTTTTCATATTATCAATAAAGCAAACATTTGCTTCTCCTACCCTCTCTCTCTTGATCATATATGTATATTGGGATTGAAGAAGCCCCCTACATGTCAGAATTTTTGGGCTCTTCATTGTTCCTTGCACATATTTTCTTAAGTTCTGGATTTTTATTCCTTACTGCATAGTGGTGTACTGTTGGGATATTTCTGGTTTTGGTTATTTGGGCCCTAGACAGTTCGATTGCATCAAATCGGGACTGCATCAGTGGGTATCACCCTACATAACCAAACTTTTCCTTACCGGCTTGCATTGGACATGCCCAAACCATCTCAAAGGGAATTTCCTAATTTTATCCTCTAGTGATGATACTCTTAAATAATCTAAAAAATGATCATTTCTAATTTTTATCCTTCTTATTTTTACCCTACATCCACCTCAACATTCTCATCATTGCTACATCCATTTGATGCATGTCGCCTCTTGATTAGCCAACATTGTACTCCATAGGTCAAAACTGGTCTAATTGTTGTCCTAAAAAACTTTTCCTTCAATATTGTTGTCATTTGTCGTTCACAAAGCACTCCACAAACAAGTCTTCACATCAACCATCCCACTTTTAACCTATATTCACCATCTTGATTAATCTCACCATCCTTACTAATTATAGGGCAAAGGTGACAAAATGAATCTCTTTGTAGTATCTCTCCTTCTCTTCAATTCTCATAGTAGTTGCAGCCTTTTGTATATGAGCTCTGAGGTTGTAATTCATAAATTCTACGTCTGTATGGCTTATTTTAAAGCCTTTCGATTTGAAACCCCGTGCCATCTCTCGAGGCTTGCATTCACAACTTCTCTTGATTCATTTGCCAACACTACATCATCTGCAAACTATATACACCAAGGTACCTCATCCTGAATATTAACGGTTAACTCATCCATAATAGATGCAAAGAGATAATGCTTAGCTCTAAACCTTGATGCAAACTAATGATCACTGGGAACTCACATGTCACTCCAGCAGTAGTTCTCACACTTGTTGCTACTCCTTTATATATGTTTATAATAATTTCAATATAGCCTATTGGAATAATTCTTATTTAAAACCCACCAAATTAAATCTCTAAATACCCTGTTGTAAGCTTTTTTTAGATCGATGAAGATTACATGTAGATTTTTTCTCTTTGCTCAATATTTTTTACATCAATTGCCTAAGTGAGAAGATAGCTTCCACAGGTGATCTCCTCAACATAATGCCAAATTGATTTTCAGATATATTGGTCTTCTGTCTAAGTCTTTGCTTCATTACTCTCTCTCTCTCTCTCTCTCTCTCTCTCTCTCTCTCTCTCTCTCTCTCTCTCTCTCTCTCTCTCACACACACATAGCTTCATAATATGACTTATAAGTTTAACAATTTTGTATATCTCCATTGTTCTTATATATGGGCATTATAGCAATTCTTTTTTTCTCCATTAATCTGGCATTTTCTTTGACATTAATATCCACCCCCCACCCCTCCTCCTCTCAAAAAAAATAAATAAATAAATTGGACTTTTTTTATTTTCTTATTTTTGGATTTTCACAATCACATAAAAATTCATGTCCAGACTCCCAACACAACAAGGCACAATGGCGAATAACATGCTAGATGAATGGAGAAAGTAGAAAGTAGTTAACATTTTAACCGTCATAATACCGCAATGGTTTCTTGAGCTAACACCCCACCCCAATTTAAAGCTATGTACCTTAAAAACTCTATTCTTCACATGCATTCTTTTTACATGCCGGAATTATCAAAAATGATATTCATTCACTTCACTCCAATTGGAGGCCACAGACGTTAAAAATATATGAGAATCGTTATGACAAGTTCACAATAGTTAAGAAAAAATTTGGCCATGCAAGTTGATGGCCCACCAAGGAGAAGGGGTAGGCTGAAAAAGACATAGATAATGGTAGTAAAATCGAGTTTAAAAAAGTTTAACTTACCTGAAGATTTGGCTCAGGATAGGTCGAAATGGAGAAACAGAATTCATGTAGCTGACCCCAACATAGTTGGGACAAAGCTTTTTTGATGATAATGATGAGCTAAGACGAGTTGACACCAGCAAATTCAAGAAACAATACATACCAAAATTGGCTCATCAACAAAACCAGAAGAGAACCTTAAAAACAGTGAAAATAGTGTGTAAAATTGTGAAAGAAACATTAAAACTTGCCAGCTTGATGTACCATCTCTGATTATCAATATTTTATTATTTGTATCATAAGCTGCTTAGACGTCAAGGTTTAACAAATAATAATGTGAGTTAAACATGCAAGTGCAACAATGAACACGTTCCACTTATGGATAGCATAGTTTTAAGGATAGAGAAAGTATTCCTTGGTCTAATCTTCCTACTGCAATCCTATGGGAGAAACAAAAAGAAATAGAAGAAAATTATCGAGAACGTCATCAAATCTCAGAGTTGGGTTGGCTCCAGAATCATATTGCTTTGAGGCACAAGCAAAGGTTATATGCTACAATTTTAAAGGAAAAATAAACAAACCATACATAATGATTCTCTTTCATAACCTCTTGTGGTCCAGAATAAACCTACTTTCATACCAGCCCCTCTTTGCACAATGCCCATTGCTCCAATTAAGTATCGATGCCAATTAAAAAAGAGCAAGAAAAAATTGAATTCTAATAGGCTTCTCAGAAACCATACATCCCTCAGTTGTAAAGCTACAATGCAATACAAGACTGATAAATATATTTCAATGACTAGACTCCATGGATTGATGCTATGCCCTAGTGAGAGTAGGAAGGTGCAAAGGCGAAGAAATTATAGCTACATCAATGCCCTACTGAAAACTTACAAGACAAGCTCAATGAAGCTAAAAGAAATCCATGTTCCCTCATCACTCATTAAGCCTGGCAAACTCATTTTGCATTCCGACCGACAAAGCTTAGCAACAAATGAGCACTATAATGGAATGTCAAAATTCAAAACATTAAAGATCAACTGAAGTATTAACTCACCAAACCACCTTTAGCTCCAGTTGTGGTCATGAGAGAAAAGCCATTCCTAGGAAAAGGCTTTAATAACCCTCTAGGAAATAATTTATTATTAACTTCAGAAGTTAACCGGTTAAGGGCACTAGACATCATCCTATCCAAGCTCATGGCTGCAGATTCTCCCTTAGAACGTATGATTCTTTCGGTCTCCCTTCGCAACTTCTCTGGTTCTATAAAGAAAAATAACAATAATAAAGAATTTATCAAGCACAGTAAAGTAATAATTTCCAAAAAGCAGATGATGTTAAACTCACATTTCAACAAATACTCCATCTAAATCTGAAACACTTCAATCTACTCAATTTTGAATAAAATAGAAATACATAAATATGAATGGTGAAAACTTTGGGTACATTTGGACACAAAAATTTTTTGAATCCGATAGATTTCAAGTGAAGTGTTCTTTTCTTTTCTCAGTTTCTTTTCTTTCTTAGTCTTGAATAATTGGATGTTTTGATCTTTGGATGGCTAAGAAAGTTAGTATTTGGATACTTTTTGAATTGTTCATGGCAGGGATGCCAGTACTTCATGAGATGCCGTTTTTCCATTAATAATAATAATAATAATAATCATAAAGAGTATTCCCTGGATAAATGAGGATCACCATCTTTTTACTAGGACATGATGGTTCCTCAAAAAGGATGGATGTGAGGATTCTATGCACGTCTTTTTAGAATTACTTGGCTCCACTAAACATGAGAATACATTAATTCCTCAATGTCATGGATTCCATGCATTCAAACAAGCTTCAAAGGTTCCTTTGTATTTTGACATGTTGATGAGCCATGAAATTTGTAATAGGTTTCACTGAGTCTTACTTTCCAATGACATATAAAACCCCTCACCTTTAACAAACATCTCATCATGTTAAGCTCGTGCTTTTATAAAGACATCCTTATGAATCCATATCAATCTTATCAACTTAACCAATCCAATCCTCTAAACCTCATGCACAATCTTTGACAAGATCTCTCCTCTTCCCTTGCTCAAGCATCTTCATAAGAGTATGGGCACACAGCTTATCATCAACTTTGATTGTTGCAGTTTTTTTTCCCCAAGTAATAACTTGAATAAATGAAAAGGCTGAGCATACAAAAAGGACTATACAGAGCAGCAATAAGGAGAAGAGCAACAATGAAGAAAGAAGATAAAAAAAAAACTCTTAAGGGGTCATTTGTCAATTTCACATGTGATGTGAAAATGCCTTACATGTGTAAAATCACTCACATGAGTCCTTTTCATATGCAAATAAGTAAGATGTTTTTCACAATCCATTGTTTGTCATTTTCACAGCTCTTCAAATGTTAATCTGATTGCATCTAATGCTTCACATGACTTTCACAATTTTTCACAAATCTTGAAAAATCTATGAAGAATCAAGTGATGAGATTTGACCCGGTAGGCACTATTGGCCATTTGAGGAGGATTAACAGTTCAAATCAGGTTAAGAAGGCCCACAGAAATCAGAATTGAAGACCAAACGGTATGGGATTTTTTGCAAATATTTCACATTACATGGAGGATCAACAATTGAAATTTAAGCCACTAGCCGTTTTTGGTCTTGTGAAGAGGGTCTACAATTCAGATCTGGCATTAGAGGCCCAAATGATTCAAATTTCTAAAAAACAAAAAACAAAAGAAAGAAATTGGACTGCCTTTTCAACTCGTGGAATGCACTGGAATGCACTGTAGCAAAAGTGCATTCATCCAACGATTGATATGAAGATCCATGTTAAATCAATGGTTAAAATTTGAACCCATAGCTGACAAAGACCTTTTAGAGGATAATGATTAGGATTGCAAAAATGGGGGCCCTAAAAGTCCAGAAATGATGATTTAATGGTCCATACGCTTTCTTCAATTTCTTACAACCTATAATGGTCCAACGGCAAGAATTTGGTATCAAACCAATCTTAGCCTTCCTAACATGATTTTCAGTTCGGATCATGATGCAGGAGCCCACATTAATTAAGAAAAAGAAAAGGCATCCAGGGTGAGTGAGCATTGTAGCACCGCAAAAGCAACCATAGGTGTGATTCTGCTTCACACCTCCTAAGGTGCGAAAATGTGCAGCCTCTTTTGCACATGATTTACACAGCAAAATCACATGTGATTTACACACCTGGTATGTAGATGTGCAGCCTCTTTTGCACTTGATTTACACAGCAAAATCACATGTGATTTACACACCTGGTATGTAAATCTTGTAAACAAACATAAATGGTGTGGAACCATTTCACACGTGGGATGTTTATATATGTAAATGGGGTGAAACAAAAGACCCCTAAAATTAAAAAAAAAACAGTTAAGTCCAGGGGAATCATGAACTAAAATAACACTCTGCTGCGTTAACTCCTTCCTAGGCTAGAATGTCTATCGCCTCGTTTGCACTCCCCTTAACATGGCCAAAGGATACTTCTAATCATCTAGCTAGATCCACCACCTCCGCCACAGTGTCTGCTAATCATCAAGGGGTTTGTTGCACTCCACTTAACATGGCCAAAGGACACTTCTGTCTAGCTAGATCTACTACCCCCACAATGTCTGCTAATCATCAAAGGGCTTTCCACTTGCCCATGTCCGGTGCAGCCCGAGCCTCCTTCCACCTTAATTAACAATGTAGATGTTACCATTGCTATTCGTTATTGCTCACAGGTAGCATATATATGAAACATTGTACAATGCTTCTTATTCTTTCTATGTAGGGTTCTAAAAAAACAGGGCAAGCATTTAGGTTTTGAAGGTTATATGGTCTGTTTCTCTTCTAGGAAAATATTCACCAGCACAATGGGCACTGTGCATCTGACAAAGCATGCATGAAATTTAGAGGTGAGTCCCACCTCTGGGATGCTCTGAATTTGCAGTGCGCATGTAAGCAGTGTATAGGAGAAATCTTTCCTTCTATTCCATCCATGTCAAATAGGTTGAGTTATGCAACTCCATCATAGTAGATGAGACTCCCAACTCAGAGTGAGCACAGTTGTGCCTCTACATATAATTTTAAGTAACTAAGCTGGGATTCACATCAATTATGTCCATCACACTTCGCCGAGTCAATACGTTTTGACTAAGAGTAGAAAATAAGAAGGAAACGCAATACTATGGAAAACATTTCAGAATGACAAAGTCAACTATGCTGATGCTATTTGATACCTGAAGTTTGTGTGTGAACTGTAGAAGTTTGTCCTAGAAACACTACGGTATAAAAAGAAATATTAAACTAATCAGCACATACCTACATGACCATTCTCAGAACCAATGAACTTAGCATGAACAAGCTCGCCAATTTTATCACTGCTTTCTAGCATCCTTTTCCTTTCCATATCATATTGCTGAACAATTAGTAGATCATCTACTCCACATGTAAACCCATGCATCTGTAATGATCATCTTCGTCAGGGACACAACATTTGCTTCATTGAAAACATTTCTATAATGTTGAAGTGGATGTATGATAAAACTACGAAAGATAGAAAAAAAAAATAAGCGCTTTCAGGAGCATTTAGAGATAACATCAATAGGTGATAAAGAGAGACTCATTTTGATGGGGACTGAAGTCCAATTCCCAAAAGGTCTACCGAAGACATAGGAAGAACATGGCACACATGATTCCTTTTTGGATGGAACAGCCTTTTATAGGACTAATCCATCAAATCCACGGAGATTCACCATTGGATCTGTCTCTGGAGTAGGAACGACCATTGGATCAGGTGCCATGGTTATGGAAGGCCTCTTGTGGGTTGCAGACAGAAGAACCCACCATGGGAAGGTCCACAAGAGAAGTAATAATAAAGTTCGCAACAAAGATGAGGCCCAAGAATTATTAAAAGAAGACTCAAGTTATTAAGAGGGGCCCAAGGAATATAAAATAAAGTCTACAAAGAAGAGGGCCCACAACTTAAACCATGAATGGGAATGCATGCAAGAGACTTGCAACCCTTATATGGGTTTTCTTTTGTTTCTTTTATTTATTTTTCTTTTCATATAATGTGTTGGGATATTTTAAGATGAGTTAATTTGAGCCATTGGATGTTAGGGCTCATGTTTCTTCTTCTTTATTGTATCTCTTGGGACAAAAAAGATATTCTATTGCTTGATTATTGAATGAAAACCCTAGAGTTCTTATGGAGATTCTTCTCTTCCAAGTTTGCCTTCAATCCTTTCCCACAATGGGGAGTTTCGTGTGAGGCCAAGTTAATCTGAGCCATTGGATGTTAAGGCTCATGTTTCTGCTTCTTTACTGTATCTCTTGGAACAAAGAAGACATTCTATTGCTTGACTATTGAATCAAAACCAAGGTTTACTAAATCAAACTCAGGACCAGACTCGGTCCTAACCGAGTCCGAGTCCAAGTCGACTCGGCTGAGTCCCATGCGACTTGACTCAGCCGATTTTTTAAACCCTAGAGTTTTTCTAGAGATTCTGCTCTTGCAATTTTGTCTTCAATCCTTGCCTACAATGGGGAGTTTGGAATGAGGCCAAGTTTCTACGTTATCACCTCAAGGTATTCCTCTCACTTATCCCACCCCCCCCCCCCCCCCCCCCCCCTCTTTTTTTTTTCTGGATGAATCACAAGCCCAAACCTTCATTGTTTTCAGAAATCAACCACTAGAAGACAAAACCCAGCCATGGATTCACAGGCACACATCCCTTGGACACATGCGCATGCATCCCAAAGCCTAGATCTCATCTTTCCATCTCCCTTTGCCCCTTTTCCTTGCTAACCGATCCCTTGCCCCCATATTTTCATTAACTCTCACCATTTACCCAATAGATCTAGCCACCCCTACATCTCACTTCACTAGATCCCCAAATCCCAAACCGTAGATCCACCTCCAACCTTTGCCCAAATACCAGGACTAGATCTGAATCAGCCCAAAAACATAACCCTAAATCAAGTCAGATCCGGTTGACCATCACTATGGACAATCCAGATAGGTTGACCCCATTGGTGATCCAATTTTCCCCAAAACTTTTGTCCTTACAGACAATGACAGCCCCAATTCAATTAATTTCAGATCTGAACCATATTTTTAACCTTTGAACAGTTGTAGGAATTCAATATCTAAATCTGAAATTCAATTTTAGACTCTTACATTACCATTATATCTATTGCTACCCCTTTGAACCAAGGTTTAGTGAAATCCTCTAAAGGCTCAACAAAAACTGCTTAGATCGGCAATTCCTTAAACAAGTTCTAAGCCCGAGCTTTCCATCGGTCCTTCCATACTTCTTTGAGGTTCCGATTGCATGCCTGTAACACGACCGAGGATCAACTAGTGGTTGGCTTCGTTGAATTTACAAGTGATGATGTGCTTGGTTTTAAATTTATGGATTCACACATATGAGATGGTTTAGACATATCCAACAAAAAACACCAGTGGATGGCTTGAATTTAGTGAATCCTGATTAATCAAGACTTTGATTACTTGGATCTACTTCATTGGACAAATGGCTTTTGAACCATCTCAATCAGGGCCCAAAAAAGAAAAATGGGCAAGAGCAACATTTGGACGGTCATGATGGATCTGAATCTAATGTCAAAATTAATTATACCTGTTCTGAATTGAGTTGGAAAACAAGTCAAATCAATCCTTGCACATTTGGATCAGTCCAACATGTTAACCCAGCCACAAATAAACCCCACACGCCCGTTGAAGTAGCCAGCAAATTAGTGAACTTTGTTGGCCCATATGAATTGGGCCCAAATCAGGCCAAGTGTAGCAGTGAAAAAAACTCCAATGCTCGTCTAGACTTGTTGTACAACCTGCAGGCCTAGAATTTAAGCAACCATTTCTTTCCTATATTATACTTATTTAGGATTGATTTTATATATATATATATATATTAGAATTGTCAATTGACTCATATATAGGAAGTTGTTAGGACAAGGAAACCAAGTTAACAAAGCATCCCTACAAAAATTTCCATAAAAAATGTCATTTCCCTTCCTTCAAACAATTGTTTTGAAGAGACTCTTTCCTTTTTCATATATTTATCTTCTAAACCTTAGGGATCTTATTGTTTAAAATTATGATCAATGGTGGAGATGTATTCTTAGGTTATAGGGTTTTATTTAAGGGAAAACCAGCCCCTGTTCTGTTTTCTTTCAGATTGAGTTAATGGAAGTTCCATTTCTGCGCTTGTATCTCCTCTCTTTGGTTTGAGGCTTCTCCCAAAGGTTGAAGATAGTGTTGAACTGTTGATAATGGATTCAGCAATTCAGGTAAGCTAATCCGTTTCTTTCTCCTCGTGTTTGAGGGAAATTTCTGTTTGATAGAAGATGGAGGCTATTCGGCTCACCACAACCAATAGATTTGGCTTCCCTGACTGCAACACCAAAAAAGGCTGGCAAAGATGCCAATGAGGAAATGTTTTTCAATACAGTTTGATGGCCCATCATAGGTATGGGGAAGGCCAAAGAGGACATGGATGGAAGTAATAATAATAGAGCAAAAGAAATGCAACCTATCCAAGCATTTGGCTCAGAATGGAGAAACATAATTCACGTGGCCGACCCCAACATAGCTGTAACATGGCTTTGATGATGATGATGATAATGATGACCAAAACAAATACAGTAGTGGATATTTATATATAAACATAAAAAACCTACCTGCAAAAACACTGTAAATAATCGACTGAATACCGATAGCAAAATGCCAGCAGTATCTGAACCATAAAGCTCCTGAACAGTATGGACCAAACCATACTTGCCAAACTGAGCCTTATCAATCACCCCATGAATAAACTCATTCCTCTGAATTAGCAGTTTGTTTTCCCGGCTGTTCTTCCCAAAATATTCTTGTGGGATCCTTCCATCTTTTTTAACAGTAAAAGGTGGGCGGCCTTTGGTTATATGGTTTAGGATAGTGGTTATAACCTATAAAAACATAAAGAAAAGAAAATGAGTTTCCAAAAGCAGCATCTATAAACCAAGCATCAAATGCCAAAGCTTTGTAATATAACCATTGTATGTATAGCATGCATCCTCTTAGATCTAATTTTAATGAGCAATGGCTAGATTAGACATGTTCATTTTATATATATAGCATTATATATATAGCAGATTAAACGTGTTCGTGTTTTAATATGTTTCTAAGGCTACCTGTTTCCCTGTCCACCGCGGCTTGGGCTTCCAAATAGCAGGAAGAAGGGGTGTTATCTCATCATCATCAAAACTTATCGTGCAAATCTTTTTACTGAAATTACCACTGGAAGACCTCAAAGCAGTAGCAGAAACGTGAGAAGCATAAAGAAGATGATGGTACTCTTCCCGAGTCAAAAATGTGTCCTTCTTTGTAAGAAGTACAGCACTGATGATATGATCCTGAGAACAAGAAAAACCAGAATCATAAAACAGATAATAAATTAACAATTACATAAATAATTCTCTAGTACCCATGGCACTTTTCTTCTTGGTTTCATCACTAAACCCACGTAATCTTCACTAGTTTTCCCATTACCAACCAGGGGGGAAAACTGACACTTCAAGAAAGACACATAGAAGTCCAAATGAAATGAGGAACCAAATGACACATTCGTAGTTAAGGTTGAATTCTTAACCTGAATCAAGCCCCGGATAGGATCACCACTTGTAGGAACAACATATTGTTTATTTGCATTGGCAATGTTGAATGCTTCTGCACGTGAAATTTCATCTTGTGGAAAGTGAACATTCATTTCATCACCATCAAAATCAGCATTGTAAGTGCTGTAGACAGAACAATAATGTAACTTTAAAGACAGCAATTAATTTACAAGAAAGATTCGACCATAGAATGACATAAATGAAAAAGAAGAAGAAGAAGAAGAGTTAAAACCTGCAATTTGCATAGTGCATGCGCAGTGTTTTCTCTCCTGCTAAAACACGAACGACATGTGCCATCATACTCGGCTTGTGTAGTGTAGGCTGTCAACAAGGAATTAGTACTAATCAGTAAATTATTTATGAAGCAGCCAATCCCATACTCATAAAATTTACAGGCAATATCTAAAGAAAAAAACTCCAAAATCTATAACTAAGCTGTCTGACTTTCAACCTAGGAAGCACCGGTACTTGAAAAATACGCAAGTACCCGTACCGGGTACATAGCTGGTACGAGTATGGCGGAATATGTACCGAGTACGGTCAAACATATCCGGTTCGTCCTTGACTGTATGCGTACGCATCCGGTATGCACCCAATACATTTCCAGTACATATCCGGTACGTATTCCAATTTTTTTCAACTTTTGTCTTTAAAAGACCACAAGGGCCTAAATGTAAAATTTCTTTTACTTAAAAAATACAGCCCCAGCCGTAATTTCATTTCAGCGTTTGTTCCTTTCCTCCTTTGCTGAAAAAAAAGAAAAGAAAAAAGGCTCCTTCGATCGTCTTCCTTGCTGCGATCATCTTCCTCACTACAATCTTCTTGAGCAATCGTCTTCCTCACTGCAAAGAAGAAGAAGAAGAAGAAGAGGCTCATTGAAGCAGAGGCTTATCTGGAAATTAAAAAAAAAATGCAAGAGAGGTTCTGGAAGAAGAAGCAGAAAAAGAAGAAGAAGGACCAGGAAGAGGAGTCCGCTACACCTGCACATGCGCTGCACCTGCAGGTCCTCTTCCTTTCTTTCTTTTCATTTTTTTTCCTGCTCTGCTCTGCTCTGTAATTTTTTTTATTAATGCTCTGCTCTTTTTTGTTCTGCTCTGCTATTGCTGTTGTCCTGCTGTTGGCTTGTTGCATCTAAGAGTTCTAACTTATTTTAAATTTCTAATTATTAGCCTAGTGCATTATTAAAATTTTAAAAAATATAATTTTTTAATGAACGTACCCCAGCCATACCCGTATCCTGTTTTTTAAGGATTTTGCCGTATCGGCATACCCATACTGGTACCCGTGCTTCATAGCTTTCAATTATCATATACAACAATATTTGGTAAAGATAGCATTTAAATTTTAACATAGCCTCTGTGCTCCAAAAGTTAGTCAAAATAACATCAGAATACATCGCAAAAGCTACATATATACAGCAAATCAATGACAAACGCAACCAATTGCAACACACCTGTCGATTCACGAGTACAATATCGCCATCTTGCAGATGGCGGTAGACAACCTTGCCTTCGTATTCAGATTCAAGACTTTTACCGTGGTGTGTAACAACTCCTCGGGACGATGGTAATTTCCTTGAAATTGAAATACGTGAATTTACACTTGTCGGCAATTTCATAACTGCTGATTTGTCCACATAGTGTGTTGCACCTGGATGGACCTCAGCACCATTAATGATTGCATGCCTCAACTTGTTAACATTCCAAGGAGTAACCTTCTGCAGAATCAACAATTCAATAACATATGCAGAACACTATTAAGAAGTGAAAATACAAACATAAGTGCTAATTGAAACTGTGAATAATAAACACACCCCACAAAAATGGCATATATATAAGCTTTTTACAACATTCTAGATAAGAAAGCGTGATTCAGGCTTGACCCATGGGTCTCACCTGCATCAGAAAGATATCTTGTGTTTTATGAAGAGGATGGAGAAGAAGAGGAAATATAGAGAAGAACACAGAGAGCGGATGTCAATGAAGGAAGAGAAGTATCATCCAACCCTTGGACGACCTCTTACCTTCTATTTTATTGAGAATTTATATGAAATTAAATCTTTTATATTATTGAGAATTCATATGAAATTAACAAGAGACCCCCTACATTTATATGTAATTACATATGTCCCATTAAACCAAATAAAACCATTAATAGTTCATGTTATTAAAATGAATTTTGAGAATATTATGGAAAGTATTCATTTGTGGGTTTAGCGGGTGCCACTGGGAAATAGTCCTGCTGGGTCAAAGAATTCAGGATTACCAAATACCCCATGCCATAAAAAAAAAATTGTTATTTGAAAGTATTCATACTAATTTAGACTATAGAACCAGGAAGCAAGAGCCAAGCCAGATAATTGAGCAGTTATAAGGCAGACCTCCACTATGGGATAGAGCAGCAGATGGACCCAAAAGAAATTGTAATTAGCCAGATGTTTTATGTATGTTTATACAACTATACATGCATGTATCAACAGTAATATGCCTCCAGCTTATATTACGGATACTGTGCAATGGCTTGCATACCAGATATGACCAAGTTATAATGACGAAAGAATATGAAATCTGGTTCTAATATGAGTGGAAAGTGAAATGAAATTTGCTTTCACGCATATATGTAGGTGGATGTCTCTAAAAATGAAAAGAATCGCAGATATGTTCATTCAAAGGAAAAAGGTACTTACTTCTGGATATGTTAACCTAAGTGCAAAATAAGGAGGAATTCCAATTTCATTAACCGCTAGGTAGGGATCTGGAGATATGACAGATCGACATGCAAAATTAACCCGCTTTCCCATCATTTTCTGTCGAAAGATACCCTCCTTCTTCTCCAGTAACTGACAGATTCCATCAGTTTCTTTATCCACTCGTCCTGCAAGCCAATAAAGTATTGACACCTGTAAGAGATTTAAGAACGGCAAGACACAAATGTACAAAGATTACAATATGCCAATCCCACAGCAGAGGAAGGGGCATTGCTGATATAGCAAGAAGCCTCAGGCACACCAACCAGACAGTGGTAATATAAATATATATATATATAGTTAACTGTAAACAATACATCACATGATTATTAAACAAGAATCCTCTAAATTTATTAAGAAAGTTGGGTGTGTACACTACACACACATGTGCAATGCACGCATGCACAACACATGCGTGCACGCACATGCATACAGAGCTCTAGAGACAATGGCTTCACTAGTAAGTTAAAATATAATTTCCAAACACAAGAAACCATAAATAAAACTAAAGTATAATTTTTCAACACAAGAAATCATAAATGAAACGAAAGTATAATTTTTCAACACAAGAAATCATAAATGAAACCAACGCGAACATGTAGATGTGAGAAAAATGGCATACACATAAAGAAGTAAATGTGCATGTACAAAATATCAAGAG
Source organism: Sextonia rubra (assembly GCA_037013555.1). Lineage (NCBI taxonomy): Eukaryota > Viridiplantae > Streptophyta > Magnoliopsida > Laurales > Lauraceae > Sextonia > Sextonia rubra. The sequence goes on from JASUAD010000001.1 coordinate 78,558,406, forward strand.
ACATTATACAATAAAAGCAATCACGAATATTTATATCGAAATAAATCATTTAAATTCTTGAACATTGAAAAAATACAATTTCTATAATATAAATACCATTCAAAATTGATTGGGGTTGTGCCTTTTACATATGGATAGGAAAATGGGATTTACTTAAGCAAACATTACATCTGTGAAACATACTACCATGTTGGCCAACATCACCATTTCCACATGAGTAAAGAAGTATATCCAACAAATTAAAAGAAAGAAAAAAAAAACCCCTTCAAATCAAGTCATACGATGAAGGACCCAAGTTTTCTTTTAATAACAGTTAAATTTAATTTCAAAGGAAGAGGGCAAAAAGAAAAAAACAACGAACAGAATACAAGTCAAAAAAGAGACAACACAAGAAAGCTAAACATCAAAGAAATGAATAAAAGATGCACTCCCTCCCTTGCAAGATTATCAACCTCATAATTTGCTTTGCGAAGAATGTGACAAAAAGTAGCTCCTAGCTGATCCGATATATCTAGAATTTCCTCCACTAAATCTGCCAAAGACCAATGGTAACAAGACCGTCCAATACCCCCACTGAATTGTTGAAAAAGAATCTCCTTCAATGACTACATTATGACTTCCCAACTTTTGTAACTCAGGACAACCAACCAATAAAGCAAACACTTCAGCCCCATTAGAATCCAGAGAACTCACTGGCCCCGAATCATTTTTAAGTATCATACTTAAAGAGTCACGAACAACGACGCCAATGCCTCCCATATTAAAGTGCTTAAAATAACTGCCATCAAAAGTCGGTTTAAGAAGACCAATCGAAGGTGGACCCCAAAAGATTTTTGCACAGATTTGGAACACCAACCCCATTGAAAACATGCCGCCCAAGATCTATATATCATCTCATAGAGATGCCTAACAGAATGGAAAGAAATATTGAGTGAAATGTCTATCCACTATAGGGATCGACTACTCTATTATATAAGGGCTGTAAGCCTAATTACAAGATACAATCAAGTTAGTTAATGGACACAATCAGCCTTTAATCAAGCAAGATAATTAATATTATGGATCTAGATCCACAATCCTAGCTGAGTCAAATATACAGTAAATCTTAGACTATGGTAATGTACAGCTATTTGTTTGACCTAGTCCCATGCCGGAAAATCATACAGCATCAATTTGAAAACTAGAAACTGATGACAAGCCCCAAGGTAATCACGTAGTGAAGATATCCGCAAGCTGAAGCTCCGCAGGTACATGCAGAAGAGTAATCCCATCTCGCTCATATTCGTCACAAATAAAGTGACCATCAACTTCTATATGTTTGGTGCACTCATTAAGAACTAGGTTTTACGTGATTCTTATGACACTAGTATTACATGCAAAGGAGTTGGCGTAGTTTGTGTAAAACCCAAATCCCAAAGAAGTCCTCAAAGCCACAAGATTTCTGAGCATGCTGAAGACATTGCACGATATTTAGCTTCAGACAAAGACTTTGATACACGTTCTTGTTTCTTACACTTCTATAATATTAGGGATTTGCTAAGATACAAGCACCACCTGATCGTAGACCGACATGTATTAGGATAGCATGCCCAATCAGCATCAGCATAAGATGTCATCAAAAAGAAAGGATTTCCGTGAGGGAAAAGCAATCCACAAGTGGAAGTTCCTAATAAGTAAGGATAAATCTGTTTCACAACAGTTAGATGGAGGTGTCTTAGAGCATTCATAAACTGGCTTACAAGGATGACAACATACGATATATTGGGTCTGGTAATAGTGAGATAAACAAGACTTCCCACTAATCGCCAATATATGTGTGGGTCAGGAAGCAATGACCCATCATCCTTTCGTAATTTTAAATTAACTTCCAATGGCGTGTCAATAGGAGTGGAGCTTTGAAGATCAGCAAGAGCAATTAGGTCCAAGTTATATTTGTGTTAATTGATAAATAGGCCACTGGTAGTTTGCTCTATTTCCAAGCCCAAGAAATAATGCAGTGGACCCAAATCCTTCATAAGAAAGGAGGTGCTTAGAAAAATTTGAAGAGTTTTGATCAAATCAACATCAGTACCTATGATAATAATGTCATCAACATACACCAAAAGAACAATGACACTTGTAACCATGTGTCTAAGAAAGAGCAAGCAATCATATGGACTTTGAGTGAATTCCAACTAACACAATGTTCTCTTGAATTTGTCAAACCATGCCCGGGGAGCTTGCTTTAGCCCATAGAGAGACCTGCTCAACCGATAGACAAATGTCTTGGATGGAGAAGAGACAACTTGAGGGACACGCATATAGACCTCTTCTTTTAGATTCCCGAGAAGGAAAGCATTATTCACATCCATCTGATATAATGGCCACGATTAAGAGGCAGCAATGGCAAAAAAGTAGTCATTTTGGCAACAGGAGCAAATGCCTCGTCATAATCAATGCCATAATCTTGTCTGTTCCTAACGGAACAAGGCGAGCTTTGTGCCTATCCAAAGAACCATCAGGTTTGAGTTTGATTGAATAGATCCACTTGTAGCATATTGGTTCGATGGTAGGTGGACAATCCACGTGTAATTCTCCTCTAACGCACTTAATTTTTCTTGCATAGCCTGTGTCCAACATTCATGTTGCACAGCCTGAGAATAGGATTCAAATATACAAGTAGACAAGAGAGTGGCCATTAAAGAAGCAAGTGTAAAACCATATCAGTCAGGAGGACGAGTGATATGAGAAGAACAACTAAAGGTACTTGTCACAGGTGGACCAAGCATCAGCAAAGGGTCTTGAGGGTGCTGACCATTTTCTCGTCTATGATACACATAATTAGGTTTATATCTAGAAATCTATGTTTTGTCAGAAAAATCTGGCAATATGACTCTAGTAGTAGAATCCACTAGTTCAATATAATTTTGGAAAAAAAACTGACTTTCGTAAAAATGACATTACAAGAAATCTTGATGCATCTAGCAGTAGGATCATAGCAAACAATACCCTTTCGATGAGAGGCATAACCTAAGAATGCAAATCTAGCAGAGTGAGCATTCTAAAGAAGAAGAATAAACCATACACAACCAAAAGGATGAAGATGATCAAAGGTAGGATTTGTCCTGTGTAGTCGGAAATAGGGATTCTCATTGCTAATGGATTGAGATGGCAGCATACCGATGAGATGGACTACAGTTGTGAGAGCTTCAGCCCAAAAACGGGTAGGCACTGAAGTTCAAGTAAGAGAGTTCGAGTAACATCAAGAAGATGTCTATTCTTTGTCTCAGCAACTCCATTTTGTTGTTAAGTGTACGGACATGTCTGTTGTGATACAATTCCTTTTTCTAATAAAAAAAAAAGTTGAAATTTTGCAAACACATACTCACCCCCTAAATCTGACCGCAAAATTTTAATGCATTTCGAAAATTGATTCTCAACATAGGCGACAAAATTTTAAAAGCAATAAGGACAGCAGGTTTAGAATACAAGAAGTAAATCCACGTGAATCTACAGTAGTCATCAATGAAAGTGAAAAAGTATTCGTAGAATCCATCAGAAATGTGAGGTGCTATTCTCCAAACATCACCATGAATCAAGTCAAAATAGTCTTTCCTACGAGATGTAGAGTTTGGAAAAGGTAGAGCTTTACTTTTTCCTAGTTTACATGCATTGTAATCAAATGGAACACGAGAACCAAAATTCTTTACTAAGCTAGAATAGAACAAAGTTGACAAAATTTTGACATTTGGATGTCCCTACTTATTATGCCACATTTGATAGTTATTCATAACAATAAAGCAAAACAACTTATTTGTAGGTTTCTTCTCCATAATTGAAGGCATATAGAGGGAAAATAATAAGGCAAAACAACTTATTTGATTCAGATTTGAAGAAGTTTTAACTTATTGAAGGATTTGGCCCAAAATAGAACGGAATGGAGAAATAGAATTCATGTAGCCGAATCCAACATGGTTGGGATAAGGCTTTGATGATGATGATGATGATGATAAAGGGAAAATAATATTCCTTGTCTAGGCCCCCTCGTAATCACCTTCTCCAACTCCTGGTCCTTCACAACACAATCAGAGAAGAACTCCTGGTCCTTCACAACACAATCAAAGGAGGAGAATGAGATTTTGCAATTGTTGTCAACTAGTTGACCAACAAAAACTAGGTTTGTAGTCAACTTTGGGGAAACAAAAACATCTTTTAAAGGTAATAAACTAATAACATCACCGACGGCATTAATGGGTAGATTTTCTCCATTTGCAGTTTGTACTTTAAGGTTCCCCTATATTCAACAATGTTTGTTAGGGATGTAGCTGATGATGTCATGTCGTTGATGGTGCCTGAGTCAAAGTACCAATAGGAGGAGAGGGATGAAGTTTTACCTAAAAGGCCAAATGCAGAGAATGCATTAATGATCATCTGTTGCACTATCTCAAAGGTTACTGAAGTAGGGGAACCAGGCTGTGAAGAGGTAACGAACTGTGCAAAAGAACCAGGTAGTGTAGAAGAAGAATCACCCTAATCAAAAGTGGCCAAAGGAGTAGTGGTAGCAGCATAGGCCCGAGGGCCAATACTCTTTAGACATTTCCGACATTCTTAAATGACATGGCCAAATGCTTTGCAATAGTTGTAGGTTTCAAGTTTGCAAGAGGCATAGTGGCCATAGTTATTGCAACTGTAGCATTTCACTTACGTCCCAAGGAGGTTGTCGTCCTTTAGCAACATAAGCAACAAGACTAATGCCATTATGAGCTTTTTGTTCAAGAGTAGCCTTTGTCAGCTAGCGGTGTTCTTCTCAAAACAGTTCTTGAAGACAATCATCTATCAAGGGAAGTGGAACTCTATTCATCAAGCTAGAGCAAACAGAGTCATACTCAAGACAAAGTTTCATTAGAAACTGACCACGATGACTACTCTGTTGGAGTTTCAGCAAATCAGGAAGAAGTGCTTCAAAAACATTAGCAAATTTGATTTCATCAAATTCTAACCTTAGAGTTAGAAATCCTAAGTAATAATCTTGAACAGACAATGTCGCTGGGGTGTAGTTTGCAATTTCAAATTCCAGTTGAAATTGTCGAGCAGCACTGTTTTGATGATACACCTTTTTTTAGGTACTCCCACATTTCTCCAGAGGTTTTGCATGGGTGGAGATGCAAAAGAAAGTGTGGTTCCACAAATGCAAGGATCCAAGATTTTATCTTTGCATCTTTTTGTTTTCCAAGAAAGGATTGCATCCTCGGTGTCATTTCAGAACCATCAATATATCCCAGAGTTCTTTTCCCTCAAGATATAATTGGAATTGAAATGCCCATGACGGATAGTTCTTCCCATTAAAACGAACAACTGCAATCTCAGTTTTTACAGAGTTATCCCTTAGAACAGGAAAAAATACTATGTAAGGTAAATGGCAATGTAAACTGCACAAATAGATCACCAATAGAATTACCAAAAGCGTACCAGAGAAGCCAGGCAAACAGATAACCAATAGAACACCAACAGTTTAGACTAAATACCGCAGAGATGAAAAAAATGCACACAGGCAATGATGGGGGCATCAAATCAAGGAACAAGAAAAGATTAAATCACATGGTCTCGTTATGGATGGATTACCCTTTCATGGGGCTAATCCATCACGGTTGACAAGATTCACCTTTGGATCGAGGTTTGGAGGACAATACACCGTTGAAGATCTCCCTAGACATTCAAGCAAAAGGCCCCACACTAGGATGTGCTAAGGGGGAAGACTTATTGCTGGGTTGGAAGTATTTTAAGTTTAGATAAGGGGCCCTAGTTGCTTTAGTATAGTTATTTAATAAAAGAAGGGTCCCATGGTATGAAGTTTTATTTCAATGTGTAAAAGTAGGGCCCACAACTTAAACCACACACAAGACAGTCGTGCAAGAGGGATGACTTGCGCACAAAATCCCATGCGCAAGTCCTCCCTCCCACATTTGGCCACTTCATTGCTACTTTATTTCTTTATGTTTTTTTCTTTTTGGTTTCATCTCATGTAACTTCCTTATAATCTCAGCCATCTAATGTTAGAGTTGAGTTTTTCTTCTCTTTAAAGTTGTAACCCCATCATTGGAGAGGATTATTATTGATGAATAAAGAAAACCCATCTCCTTGAAAGCTTCTTGGAATTCTCCATGCAAGATTTTCAGATTTCCTCGCCCTAGTTGGAGAGTTTGGTGTGAGGCCAAAAAATCAATCTTCACAAAGGTAATATCCATCTTTTTCTTTCTTTTGGTTAAGATCCCCATCTCCTCCCCTTAGATCTCTGCATTCAGCCCCAAGAAAACCCTTGTCTTTCTTCTTCGATCTAACCCGATATTGGCCTAACGAAGTGAAATCTTCAAAACAACCCTAGATCTGACGTTTGGCTATTACAAACCCCGCAATCAAATCTGAAATCTGATAAAATACAGCCCAAATAGCCCTTAGATCTGAGTATCATCCATAGTGGACAGATCTGAACCCTAGATTTGGACCCTAGATCTCTTCATATTGGAAAAACACCCCATTGTGTCAACCCATTCAGATCTGAATCTTGATTTTTGAGATCTGAAAATTGATTGAACTTGAATCCCTAGAGTGGTTGGAAGTTCTAATACCTAAAGATCTATCTCCCCACCTTCGGAAAATCACTTGTGGGACCAATTTACATGATAGATCAAAACAAATAACCTTTGCTGAATTTTAATTTTGTCTTTGTGCTGGTGCCAATTTTATATTAATTAGTCTGCTTATTATTTTGGTATTTGATCTCTATTTGCACTTCATTCATCATTTCTTAGGTCCTACATCAGGCGACCCTGGTCCACAGATTGGGTTCACACCGTTGGGCCCACAAAATGATCAAAATGAAGATCCAAATTCAGAAATCAGTTATGTCCTTAGTTGTCTTCCTTCAGATGAAATATGATTTGAAAAGTCCTCAGATCCAAGCTTTTGGATGGTCGTGATTAAAACAGCACACAAAATTGGGAAATCATGAGAATCAGCAGAAAGCCTACCTCCAAGGGCCCAAAAATCAGATACAATCAAATTCAACCTTCCCAATTGCACATTCCAAAACATTCCAAACAATTGACTTAACAATCTCATCAAAACTTCTACATTAGCACTTGAATTCAATTGTTCCTCTCTAACCACAAGCTCCGAAGACCAACATAAAAAGATAAACCTCCACAAAATACGTCTATAAATAAATTAACCCCTATAGATCCATTGTGCAAAAAACTCCATACCAAAACAAGGAATAACCCAAAAGACGTCAAACTTACTAATAATAAAGTACCACACTCAATGTGCAAAATTACAGTGAAGCAACAAGTGATTTGTTGCTTCCTCATCTTTTGAGCACAAAGGGCATCCATTCACAATGATATAGTTTCTCTTTCGCAGCTGATCCATATTAAGAATTTTATTCAAACTTGTCACCCAAGAAAACACTAAATTTCTTAGAGGAACCAAAGAATCCCATAACCTTCTCCAACCAAAAGCCCCACCATCCTCTCCAATCAAGGTATTATAAAAAGATTAATCATGAAGATTACCTTTAGCATCAGGCTTCCAAATTACATCGTCCTTTCTTCTTCTCTAAGACAGGTAAATCTTCCCTGGTAAGGATAGCAAACTTACAACATCATTGACTTCACAATCAACCGTCATTGGAAATGCAAATCCCAAACTATAGCCCCACCCACAAATTGATAATTCTCAACTATAAAAGCATGAGGCCTCCTATCCAATGGAAAAAGGTTTGGGAACTGATTCTTCAGAGTAGTATTTTGACACCAAACATCATGACAAAAAGATATCGGATTACCATCATGAACCTTATACCCAATCCAACAATTAAAATCATCCCAAACAGAAGGAATTCACTTCCATATACCTGATAACTTTAATCTGGCATGTCCCAACAGTCCCTCCCCACCTTATACTTATCAATAAGGATTTGCCTCCACAGCCCTTCAGCCGCATCGCCCATCCTCCACAACCATTTTCCTAGCAACACTATATTCATTTTTTAAATAGAGCGGATCCCCAATCCTCCTTGAGCAATAGGTCTACAAATAATCTCCCACCTTACCAAACGAAATTTTCTTCTATCCATAGAATCATTCCATAGGAAATCTCGTTGAAATTTCTCTATCCTCCGCATATCACTCTTGGGACACTTGAAACAAGACAGAAAATAGGAATGCTTGCAAGAACTAACTTGAGAAGAGAAAGACGACCACCCAATGACAAATACTAACCTTTCCACGAACTAAGTTTTTTATCCAGCCTCTCCACCACTGGATCCCACTAACTTTTCTTTGGCAGCCACAAACACAGGTAAACCATATTTTGTTGGAAACCTTCCAACCCTACAACCAAAAGAATCAGCCAAGTACTTTACATGGTCGTCCTCCATCCGAATATCAATCAACATATAGGGTTGTAAACAAGTCGGTTCGGGTCTGGGTCAATGGTGGAACCAGAAACAGAACCATTATCTGAAAGTTGGAACCTGAACCGAAACCATTTCGGTTCCATTTTACTAGATCTGGAACCGATTCCGATAAGATTAGTAGGAACCTACGGCTCCGGATCTAGGTCTAGGAATTGTTTTTATCACCCCTTTATCATAATTTTCAAAAAGTCGGTCAACTATTGTGGGATTTCATAACTTCAAAACCTGCTCCATCTAGTAATGATGAATCAAAAGAGCAATTCTCTTTATTTATTAGTTGTTCATTAACACCTTAACCTAAACATTATATAATATTTGCACAGAAAAGGAATACTGAGGTATATTTCAACAATCATGACATCACAAAACAGATGACATTTTAAAAAAGAGAAAATGCACCAGAAGATATTAGAGATATCCAGTTTCTGCAGTTCTTCCACGGAGAGAGCCAAATCAAACTAAAAAATTTGCACAAAACCTCACAACCCCTAGTTTAGCAATTTACAGCTCCAGCATCACAATCATCCTCCCAAAATAATACATTTCTCAGGATTTCTTTTGTACCAGGAAACATCAGAAACTTAAACCATGCAGTTCTAAATGTAGAAACAATCAAACTCCAACAAGTCTAATAACAATGAATACCTTCATGCTATAAGCTTATAATTTAAGGAGCAGAAATAAACATCCTCCAACAACTTTCCACCAAGCCCAGCGGAAGGTTTCTAATTCAATTCTAAACACTACCTTTTAATTCAATCCACCAGGCCTGTTCTGCTGATATTCTACGAAAACCACAACAGAAGATACCCCACTCCATCCATACAAAGGCAAGCAATCAAGCATCATATAGTTTAGCACAGAAAAGAAGTTGGATGACCAAAAAAAAAAAGATTGAGCAAAGACTCAGCTAAAAGAGAAGGCATTATAGAAGCTAAGGCTTCCAACAAGAAGATGGAAGGCCAATTAGAAAATTGAAACAGAAAAATGAGGCAAGACAAAAAACAAAGAGTTGACACTCTGTAACCCCCACCATCTTCTCCACTGTGCCCCAATGTTACAACATGATCCCCACAACAACCACGCACCGCCCTCACCCACTGCACATCTTCTCCTCTCTTCCAGCACCATCTCACCCATGCCCACAACCCTCACCATCACTATGCACCACTCATCACCAAAACCGAACACTACACTGTCACTCATATATCCCTCTCATCATATGAGCCTCACCTCCTCTGACGTCATCCCTTTCATCATGCTGCCCCACCAACTGATCATCATAGCCCTCCACCCATACTACTGAATAACATCACCAATCCTCCACCCATATCATCACCATCACCACCCTCTCCTTTATCCACCTTCACCACAGCACTAAAATACCACCCATCTACTCCACACCCAACCCAAAATGGCCATCTCAAAACCCTTTCAGACAGCCATCGATCTTGCGGCAATGTTGACAAAAAGGGCTGAAAATTCCTTGCCTCTTCCTCCAATAGGTGCCCTTGGCTTTATTAATCAAATCTGCCACAGTTGCTTAGGCAGATCAACTCCATTATCATGATGATTGGAGAACCAAAACCAGCCCAAAAGAGAGAGAGAGAGAGAGAGAGAGAGAGAGAGAGAGAGATGAGGATGGAGAGATAAATACCTAACCGGAGAAGGTTGGTGTCGTAGCCAGTGAGCTGAGGTGACGAAAGAAAGAGAGCGAAAGCCCTAGGCTGCGTGCGGAGAGAAAGGGAGCAGAAGCCCTAGATGCATGCGGAGAGAAAGGGAGCGGAAGCCCTAGCTCGAGTTCTGACTTTCTTTGCAAATGACGGAATAGGGAATGGAAAAGGTTTATGCTTTTACTTAATAGGTCAGGTCTTAGGTCCCCGAGTCCGAGACTTGGTGAATTAGGAACCGGACCTATTTAGGTCCCAAGTTGGTGCATCCTCAAATCTCCGATCGAGTGTAAATCAATCTCCCGAAGGCTTGATTGAATCCAAAGATAGATTCCAGACCCTAGGGTATCCTCACAAGAGGAAAAATACCATAAAAGAGATAAATCTCAAAAGAAAACTTTAATTGATTGAAAATAAGTATAAGCATTACAATGGAAGACTACGCTCTATATATAGGAGTGACTATTTCTAAATAACCAAGGCTTACTAAAATAAATTAAGCAATTACTAAATCCTATTAGGCAATTACTAAATATCAATCCAACATAAAATAAGAAATAAACATCATAATTAGGAACTATCTAATTAAGTATAGGGATCTCTGATCATGGAAAGATCACAGATCAAGTGGGGCCCATCAATGTTTACAGCCCTGTGATATGGGCCGGATCTTGAATCTTGCCTGCATCAGCTCTCCCCGGCTTGGAAAAACTCAACTCCGACAAATTTGCCAACTTAAAAAATAAAAGGAAAATTTTGACTACAAGGTGAGGAAAACTTCTACCTAAGTCGAAAATCAATCGCTCAAACTTCTGATGTATCTTTCTGTCTTCATTTTCCATACACGCCGTAGAAGCTTGATTTGTCCATTGCCTCCATGTAAAAGTAGATTAGAGGTGTGGCATCTTCTAATATCTGCATTTAACTAGAATGTATAATGTCATCATTAGATGCTTTGTGTAGCCAAGCAAATAGGTCACAATCCTCAGAAATCCATCGATGATCCCCGAAGATAAAGTCAATGTGAGGAACCTCAACAGCTTGATCTTTTTCAGAAACCACTGAATCAACTGATTTGATTTCCGATGACCCAATTGGATTTGCCGAAAGTGGAGTTACAATCAGATTATCTGGATGTTCACTGACCTTACTAACCCGATCAAAGTCTTCAATGTTTACTTGTCCTTGTTCTTCTTCAATTCTTTGTGGCCCAAGGATGACATTACTAACCCAAATCAATATTGTTTGTACCCACGAAATCTTTGTTGCCATAAGCATGCTCTTCATTGTCATTCTTGACATCTTCTATTTGCGCTTTTGGTGGAATCAAGTCTTTTAGTTCTTGTTTTTGCTCTTGTTGTGGCTTTTTAGTTGAAGATGATTATGTAGATGAAGACTAGGTTATCGATGGCAATCGATGGAGTCTAATCCATTTTATATCCCACTGAAAAGTATGTGTCCATCTCTTTATCATAATGCTCTGTTCGGTCGAAAAGCTATGATTGTCCAAAAATAATATGAACAATATTCATATTGATCACATCACACCAAATTTAGCCTTCATAATTATGAACCTGGAATGATACTAAGCATCTTTGAGTGACAGGGATGACATAACCATTAGAACATGCAACTTGGTTGGGCTTCATAAGTTTCTCAATTGGCAAATGAAGATTGTAAATAACCTCTTGTGCGACAAAATTGAATGCACTACCATTGTCAATAATCAAATTAACAACTCTGTCTGTGACTCTCACCCATGTGTGGAATTTCTTGGCTTGTCTCTATTTTTCTTCTTCCTTCTCATTTGTGTTGAGGCGGCAATGAATGACAATCATGGAATTTCTTCTCTGACGACAAGTCTTTCCACAATATGTGCTCTTGGTCTTTGTTGAGATGTACATTGTTGCATGTGAGACTGTCGAAGCATATGCTCAACACGAAAAGCTTCTAAGCAAGCTTCTTGACTAGTGTTACAACAATTCATATTCTCGAAGATGTCTAGTCTCAAACCTCTAATATAACGAATCAAATCATGAGTCTCAATCTCTTCTAGTTCACATATATCTTGCAGCTCTTGAAATTGGCGAGTATATTCATCAACCATTAATTCTTCTTGCTTCAAATGTAGAAATTACTCAAAGTAGAGTTCATTGTCAAAATACCAATCTACATATTTGTACTTATACATAAATCTTTGAACTTTAATTGAATGTCCAAAAATTCTCATGATGATTTGGTTGCAAGGAGAACGAAATTTAACTCAAATTTTGTACTATTGGTTTGGTGTTTTTACTTTTTTTCTTGTTCTTTTTTTTATTACTAGATGGGTTTGGATCAGGTCGAACTTGACTAAAGGCCCAACAGTAGTCAAGCTCACTTGGGTTGGGTTGGATGTACTATGCAGGTCGAAACAAGTTTAATAGTTGTGGGTCGGACCTAAACTTAACGGCAAGACCAATCAGGAGTCGAGTTGGCTAGCTTTAGCTCAGACCAACTTAAGCCCAACAGAAACGCACTAGACAAAGCACATGAGAGGGGGACTTTTATCCTTTCTTCTTCTCGAGACTATGCAGAAATTGAAAAGCAGAAGAGGGCCCTTACCTTAGTGACGAGGAGGCCCTAATATCCAGAGATGCAGCAATGGAGCTTGACAACCTCGGTGCTGATGGCAACGAGGGAGATGGAGGCCACAATGATCGTCTATTGCCAAGTATACATGCACACATATTCCTTTCTCCTTTTTTTTTCTCTAGGTATGGGGCTCTGCCACAACGGCTAAAGGGTACTGGGCTTGATTGGTTGGGGTATGGCGAAGAAGGTGAGGGGCGAAGAAGGTCTTGCCTTCAGAAAAGGGGTTTCAGCTTATGGGTTTTAGGGGTTAGGTTTCGGGATGATGGTGGTGGTGTCGAGTGGGTTGTGGTTGAAGTGCAGGGGCTATTTTGGATTCATAGGGTTTGGCAGAGGCAGGGATGTGGGTCGAGATGGTGAAAATGGAAGATGGGGTTTTGGGGTCTATTCGGTGGACATATAGGTGAGATGTAGTTAGGTGGTCGTGAGAGTGTCTAGGTGCATTTTTGTTCATGGGGATTAGGTTATGGTGGGGACTGAAGTGGGCCGAGAAGAATTAGGGATGGGCAATGGGTTTGGTTTTAGGGTTTAAGGAAGAGTGGAGGTGTTTTGGGTTTTCAACAGAGGGCCTGGGGTTTTGGAGAGGGGTTTGTGATGGTTGAATAAGGCTGGGGTTTTTCGAAAGGGGCTGATGGGGTCTGTGGTGGATGGGTGGTAGTCTTAGGGCTCTAATGGATGTGATGTAAGGTTTCGGTAGTGTGGGATAGGTGATATGAAGTTGGGGGTTTGTGAGAGGTTTACATTGCGGAAGATGTACAAGAAGTGACTGGGGCTGCTATAGGGTTGCTGGGATGGTCTGGGTTTGGTGGAAACTGGGAGTGAATGGCGAGATAGATGGAAGGATGAAATTCGAGACAGACTAATGTCTTCCGGTGACCGGATCTTGGCTCTGATATCAAACTAGCGCAGCACTGGATCTCCGATTGAGTGTAGATCAATCTCTCGAAGGATTAATCGAATCCAAAGATGGATTCTAGCCCCTATGGCACCCTCACAAAAGGAAAAACACCAAAACAGAAATAGATATCACAAGAGAACTTTAATTGATTGAAAATAAACACGTCCATTACAATGGAAAACTCCTCTCGATATATAGGAGTGACTGTTTCTAAATAAACAAAGCTTACTAAAATAATTAAGCAATTACTAAATCCGATTAAGCAATTACTAAATATCAATCCAACATAAAATACGAAATAAACCTAATAATTAGGAACTATCTAATTAAAGATGGGGATCTCTGATCTTGGAGAGATTATGGATTAAGTGGGGCCCATCAATGTCTGCAGGCCTGTGATCTGGGTTGGATCTTAGATCTAGGCTACATCACGGGTCCAAAAATAGGATTCAGAACTAGACCCGTTTAGGTCCTGGGTCCAAAAATAGGACCCAAACCCAGTTTTCAATGAGTTGGAGCATTCAGGTAATTGGAGAATCAGGGACCCAGTTGCAACCCTATCTATAGTTAATTTTTAGGCCTAATTACATCTCAAACCACTGCAAAATATATTTCAAATTTTCCACCCGTTCGACAGAAGCATCGCAAAAGATATATTGTATCATCTACAAACTGTAAATGGCTTACCTCGCAATCAGCATAGAGAAACCAAAAGATCAGCCTTGACCGATTGGCTCTTTCCATTGAGGGATTGAGGACTTCAGCTACCAAGAAAAAAAAGCATAGGAAAGAAAGGATCCCCTTGGCGCAAGCCTCTAGAACTTTTGAAAAATCCTTTAGAAGACCCACTAACCAAAATGGAAAAGTGAGCAGTCAAAACACAACTATGAATCCATCCACACCATTTATTATCAAATCCCATTCGATTCATTATATATTCCATAAACCCCAAATCAACCATATCGTAAGCCTTCCCAAAAATCGGGCTTACATACCAAACCAGGATGCCTTGAGTCAATACACTCATGGGCGATAAGCACGCTATCTAGAATCTGGTGACCATCTACAAATCCTCCTTGGATATTTCCTGACAGAACTTTACATGAGCAATTGGTCAAAACCTTAGCTAAAATCTTGTAGAGATTACCAATTAAGCTAATAGGCCTAAAATTCATCAACAAGAGAGCACCGTCTTTCTTAAGGATCAAAGCTATAAAAGATGCACCCAGCTCCTTAGTTATAACACCATGTTTGTGAAATTCATTTTAGAAAATTTGCAGCTCATCTTCTAATAAATTCTAAAAGTGTTGGAAAAAAGCAATGGGAAATTCATCTAGACCCACAGAATGATCTCCCCCCCCCCCCCCCCCCCCAACCCCCCACAAAAACAAAACCAAAAAAAAAAGAGACTAAAGACTATAGTTTTAATCTCATCTTTAGAAAAGGAAACTTCCAAAGAAGAAACACTGTCAGAAGAGAGGCACTTGAAAGTAAGACCATTCAACCGAGTTCTCAATCTCCTATCCCCTGCAATAAAGCTGCTTAAAAAGCTGAACAATTTCCTCCTCAATTTCATTTCTAGACTCCCAGACTCTTTCGCTAGAAACAACAGACGTAGTTCTATTAACCCGCCAATAGGCAC
Organism: Sextonia rubra; assembly: GCA_037013555.1. NCBI lineage: Eukaryota > Viridiplantae > Streptophyta > Magnoliopsida > Laurales > Lauraceae > Sextonia > Sextonia rubra. The sequence continues at coordinate 78,573,702 of JASUAD010000001.1, forward strand.
TAGCAATGGCATGGAAGAATCTAGTGTTACGATCTCCTTCTTTCATCCATTTGTTTCTAGACCATTGCTTGCATTTGACTTTATCTTGCACAAGTAGCCTGTGAAACTGCCCTTGAAGCAACAATCTGTAATCTCGATCCACATTATCTAACTGATCAACTTCTTTTAAGTCAATACTCTGAATTTCAGCAAGTATAACATTCTTCCTTGCCTGAAAACTGCCGAAAACTTGCTTGTGCCAACAAATAATTTTCTGTTTCAAAATTTTAAGTTTTTGAGCCAGCTGAAAACCCATCCATCCTCCCACTTGACTGCTAGTCTACCACTCTTCAACACACTTAGAGAAGTTCTTCTCATAAAGACACATTAATTCAAATCGAAAGGGAAGACCCCAATCTTCCTTACCCATTTCAAGAAGGGGCAATGATCAGACACCGGCCGGGCCAAAGCTCTTTGAACACAATCTGGAAATAAATCTAACCACTCAGCAGACACTAAAAACCGATCCAATTGACTCATCACTGGATCCTCCTGATTGTTACTCCATGTGAAATCAACTCCTTCCAAAGGTAAATCAATGAGATCATGCTGCCGTATCCACTCTGGAAAACCCCTCATCACTGAACTGATAGAACCACCTTTTTCTCGTAAGGAAATTGTCATCATCATCATCATCATCAAAGCCTTATCCCAACCATGTTGGAGTCGGCTACATGAATTATGTTTCTCCATTCCTTTCTCGTAAGGAAATCTAATAACATTAATATCTTCACCAAACACCCAAGGTTCATTCGGCTTCATTGACACCTGAGTCAATTCAGACCAAAAGGCTGCCCTATCACTGGCATTATTAGGCCCATAAACTGAGGTAGCCACCCATTCAAAATTTCTTCTTGCATTTTCCAATAAAACTGACACTGAAAAACTCACCACGACCTCATCTAATTTTTGCCAGAAAAAAAGAATTCCACAAAAATAATATACCTCCTGCTGTTCCAATTAAAGGACTCATCACAAACTCACCACCAGGCCAGGGGCATAAAGATCTAATGATATGAGCATCAATAACTGATAATTTTGTTTCTTGGATAAATAAACACTCACCTTTGATGGACTGGAAAACCCCTTTCGTCACTGCTATCTTCGAATAAAAATGCATACCACGAACATTCCATGAAACCAGCTTCACAGTGTGAATAACTTCACACCCACTTTTCTTGCCCCAGCTGGACAATCGAAACCAACTTTTCTAGGTCCCTTTGTGCCTCTGATTTTTCCTGTTTTTGTTAGTATCCTGATGCTTACTACTTCCTTCTCCTGATTCACCATTTCCCTTATAAAACTCCTCATTATGCCTACTCAAACCTCCATAGAGATGCCCAAAATCTGAGCTATTTCAAACATTTTCCCTAAATCATTCTATCTACTTCCTCCTTTGTACTATCAAAGTGTGCCGCATCATTTGACTGAAATATAACCTCATCAGCATTTTCTAGCACTACCAGAGCCTTTGTCTGATCCTTAACACTTTCACAGTTCCGAGCTTCTTCCACTGGAAGTCATCCTCTTCTGAGGATATGTCCGCCTAATGACCAATATATCTGATACTAGGGTCCAAAACAATTTGCTGGTCCTTCATACTATGATCTTCACGAGCAGTCACTACCCCACGACTGGGAAAAATCAGCTTCTGCAATTTGTAGATCTTCCCGAATTTGAATACCTTAAAAGCAACGGAAGAGGACTTCCTGCCATTTTTTTAACAATTTTACCCCTATTCCACAATATCATGAAATACTGGGTTTTTCCACGATATCATGGTATGACGAGTTTTGTTTTTCAAACCCTATCCTGGAGCCACCTGTGATTAGCAAAGAAACGTCCTATTCTGCTAAAGCTGTTGGAGAAATACAAGTCAAGTCTTTTCAGATTCAGGTTCTAGTAGTAGGAATTTGAAGATCTTATGGCAGAGACGGAGAGGGGGTCTCATTTCCAAGCTGTTGGGCTTGAGACGCGGTTGTCGGGCACTAAGCTGTTAGAATAGGAAGTGAAAGATCCAGTGGTAGGACCATATCTCAACCTACTGGCCAAGTGGCCATGATTATGACAAAGATGGCATTTTTTTCACTCCATGTTAATGGCGGGCTTTGCATGATTATCGTGTTGATACTGCAGTTGAGGGAAGAACCTCTTTTGTATAATCAAAGCAGAATTTTTCAAAATTATCTTGCAAAGTATCCCACTGTGCAATCAAGAATATTTAGTGTTCTATTTATTATGGCTAGACTCTATTTGGATATCTTTTTCAACTGTCATTTGCTGTATGGTATTGCAAATCCCAATCTATGAAAAGTTGATGTGCACGAACATTTGTTCACCTTGGTTCTTTGTTTCCTTGGCTCATTTCCAGGGCTTTTTATTTTATTTTATTTTGTTGTTTTTTTTCTTAGTCATCAAGTGTCAAGATGTATGTTGAAAAACTGAATCAACGGAAATCTAGAATGATATATTTTTCTCTCTGTTTGGTAACACTCTTGAGATGTAAATATGTCCTGAGCTCTTTTAATATAAATAATTCATGATAATGGAAAGATCAGTCCACTTGACAATGACAAAAAATAATAATAATAATAATCTTTGCTGATCTTACCAAGACCAACCAATGCATTCAAGACTATAAATGTAAAGAAAGGGTTAAAAAAATCCTCTGCATTCCATGACATCATGGAATACCCCAATATTCCATGATATCATGGAACAGTGTAAAAAAATCAAGAAAAAAAAATTTTGTAAAAAATTGGTGGGAGGTCCTCTCCCATCGTTTTTTCAAGTTTGAGTCCTCCATCATATTATGTGATTTTAAGAGGATTTTTTCATAAAACCCCTATTATTGATCTTTTCCAAAATTATAAATAAATAAATAAATTTGTGATCATCTCATATTTGCATGACAGTGGCTAGACTTATTTGTAAATTCTCAATATTTCTTTCTTGCATCAGAAGACATGCATATATGTTCTCAATTTGTTCTTTTAAAATTTTGAAGTGCAGCATATAAGATAGTAACAGACAAAAAGGGCATAGATAACGTGGAGAACTTGCCTTAAATTGCTAAAATATTTTTAGCATAGATGCATATGAACAATGACAGCATGGAATCAAGTTTTGGTTTTTCAGAAGAATGGGAAGTATGTAATGACTGCTTTCACTTTACAAAAAGAAAATGACATTATTGCCTCACATTTCAACACTGTGTTGAATGGAAGCGTCAAACAACATTGCAAAATCACATAGAATAAGAATAATAAAGAGACTCACTGAGGGCCTTCTTGCTATCAAACAACACATTTACAGCTAGCTGAAGATCCATCCACCTGGGGACAAGCTTTGATCGTTCAGACTTGTTCACATATGCGTTCCTCAAACTGATATTGGATTGTACAACTTTACTGAAGAGAACACTTTGGGGATGAGTCATCACCTAAAATTAGCAGACAACATATAGTGTAAATCATTTCAGTTAAAAAAAATACTCAAAAATGAAAACCATCAAGTGATCATTTACATTTAAAAAAAAATGACATGAACAAGTACCGAACATCAGTTCAATCCTTTTTAGTAGACAAGTAACATGCATTGTCAACAAAATCTAATCAGAACCACCATTATATGTTCAAAATTATTTCTAAATCCATCCGTGACATCTCACCACACTACATCAAACTAAAATGGTTGCTGAGTTGTGTACCATCATAAAAAAAACAAATTCATTCAGAAAAATAAAACAGATAATTGCAACAAATCCACAGATGAAAATGGGTCACCAAATCCTGCTTACCCAATAGACCTGAACTGGAAGGATAAAAAATTAAAATGAAAAGGGTCCAATATTTCAACCCATTTGCAATTTGGGCCCAAGCCTCGAAGTCCAGGCTTGGGTACATGGATTTCACACTATGGACTCAAATACTCAATACCACAGCCATACATATAAATAAGTAGCGATGGAAATAGAAGAACAGATAATTGCAACAAATCCATAGATGCAAATGGGTCACCAAGTCCTGCTTACCCAAAAGACCCAAACTGGAGGGATAAAAAACTAAAATGAAAAGGGTCCAATATTAGGACTCATTTGTAATATTGGTCCAAGACTCCAAGTCCAGGCTTGGGTACATGGATTTCACACTCTGGACTCGAATACTCAATACCACAGCCATAAATATAAATAAGTAGCGATGGAAATAGAAGAAAAATAGAAGAACAGATAATTGCAACAAATCCATAGATGAAAATGGGTCACCAAGTCCTGCTTACCCAAAAGACCCAAACTGGACGGATAAAAAACTAAAATGAAAAGGGTTCAATATTAGGACCCGTTTGTAATATTGGTCCAAGTCCAGGCTTGGGTACATGGATTTCACAGTATGGACTCGAATACTCGATATCACAGCCATACATAAAAATAAGTAGCGCTGAATATTAAAACTATATTATATAAGTTCATATGTAATTAAGTCTCAACTTGAACCAGGATCCGGGCCCCTTATTCAAGTCCAGTTTTGTTTCTTCACTTCCATGTGTGCAGAGATGGGTCTTGTAACCTGGACCTAAGTCAGTCAGGTATGGCTCTACAAGATTATACTCATATGATATAACAATGGGATGCTCAAAATTTTACATATCATATATGGGCTTCTATGCCATGCAAATACCCATCATTGCAGCATGCAGATGGTTTAATTACATAAAAACTTTCAACCTTCCAAAACAAAATGCTCAGAAACCGAGAGCAGTTGTTTTTTCTCTGCTCAAAACCTCTCAGTTTTCAGAGGAAGGAAAAAGATGGTAACTAACCATTTATCAGTTCATCTTCCTCTCCATCCCCTTTTCTTCTTTATGCAAGTTTTTAAAAACTTGAAATCGCATGAGGGAGAGGGAAGGGACTTTCACCCCTCAATTCAACTTGACTCAACCAAGCCGCATGGATCAAGTTGCATGGAACTCGGTCCAGTCGGACCAATTTTCACCCCAGGCCCAATAACATTTCAAAAATATGAAATCATCTAAAAAATAAAAACATAATTCTATGAAAATAAAATGTTACGGTTTGTTGTGTTTCATTTATTCATAATGAAATCAGGTTGTTGCCATTCAAATAATATCGAATTTAAGTTATTGGTGCTTAATTCATATTTCATTTGGTTGGGGATCAAAAATCAATGTAAAAAGTCCATAAGTGCCTCCTACAAAGGAAAGAAGTGCATTTGAGGATCAAAAATCATAGAATTCGGCCAACTGGGAGACTCGGGTAGGCACACAATTTATCTGAGTCGACTTGGACCTAACCAAGTTATAAACCCTCTCTCAATAAAATATTAGAGTTCCCATCACCATTTGCTCATCTTATGCATGATAATACTGACGGTGATCAGTGCTCTTTTTAAAAGATCAAAATACAACATTTTAGAATTTAAATGGTGATGTGATGGCTGTGGCTAACAAGATATTAAGGTTTGAACAGTTCAAATAGTTGGGAATTTTCATTGGTTCAGGTATTTATACTGATTTCTGATATGGGTAAGAGTACTACTCTATACTTGTACAGACACAGGTATGGATCTTCAAACTTAGGTACGAGTAAGGGTCCATGGTGGACCCACACTAAATCTAAGCTGCTTCCCATCCCTGGAGATGACATGGCTTATCCAAGGAACCGCAGACATGTATACCCTGCCTAAGAACTAATTTTAGAATGCCGCCTCATCAATTCAATCAGAAAACATTCTGTTTATGATGCAGGGAGACCCGTGGTCCCCCGACCCAATGGACCCAACCCACCTACCTCGACCAAGTTCTTTGGGCCCAGCCCCATCTATTTTTATGTCCTAGCTTATTAGAGTTTTATGTTGTGCTATTTTATGGATATTATTGGATGTTTTAATCCTAGCAATCAATGTATTTGAATGGTCTAGATTAGTTCAGGTCAATCAATGTATTTGACTGGTCTAGATTAGTTCAAGTTTTATTATTTTCCTATATAAGTGATATAAAGCCTCTTTGGCTAGGAAGTTATTGATTAATGAAAAAAAGAAAATTCTTAGAAGTACTTTTGGGTTTCCTAGAGTTGTTTTCTTCCTCGCCCGTGACGGGGAGTTTGGCATGAGGCCAAGATATTCAAGGATTTCCCTGATCTACCCCATCCACCTTCCATCTCTTCTATCCATCTCTACCCGCCTCATGCGTGGTACCCTGCTCCGCATCAATTTATTTGATTGGTTTAGTTCATTAAGAAAGAGCTGTGACAGCTTGGATTCCTCCTCCACCAAGTTCCCTAAAGTTTACTATCAATGTTGCTCCTACAAGGGAGCCAAGGCCAGCCGGCATTGATAGCGTTACGAGGGACAAGAAGGCATCATTGAAAGATCTTCTGAAGGATAGTAGGCATCCTAATGGTAGTAATAGACAAACAGGGCATCATTCAAAAGATCTTCTCCAAGACAGCAGGAATACTGGACTCTAATGCCGCACACCAGCTACAAGAGAAGTTCTTATATTTTCATTAACTCTTCTAAGAAACGTTTACCAGTGGCTGACTCCAATATCTATTTCTAGGGTTGGGTCACCAAGGGTAATAGCTACTCATCGGCTCTTCATTTTGTTGTTAAGGAGATTAAGTTCCCTTGCCTCCTCTTTGGAAATTCAATTTACACACTTCACTGACTCTTTAGCTAAATCAGGGGTGCATCATTATTGAAACTTAGCATAGCGCCTAACCACCTGCGCGCGCACACAAAAAAACAATCAACCAGACTTTTGTAATCTTTTTCCCACCTGAATATAATTATTATTACTGTTACCATTCAAACAAAAGGGAAACTCCCCCCCAACCCCCACCCCACAAAAACCAAAAATAAAAAAACTTTGCATCTCTTTCCCTCAAGACGAAAGGGCCATAAGTTGGGTTGGTTTAAAAAAGAAAAATACTGAGTGGCAGATGATGTTTATTTCGAATGAATAAAGAGTGTTGCAATACTTAAAATATCAACTGATGTATCCATCAATACCACAGTATTTCACAGATAATTTTCAGTAATATGAGCCAACTTTAGTAATAATTGGGAAATTATTGGTTGAATGCTCATAATTATCTGATAATTTCAAATTATTGTTTTAACTACCCAATACCCATTTAATCAACTTCTTGCATATAATTTTTTAAATCATTACCAGATGTACATTTTACTTTGTTTGCTTAACATATTATTTTTATAGTGATATTTCTACAAGTTAGAAAATATATTTCACTCAATATTAAATTTAAATGAATTGATAGTTCGGAAATGACAGCAATATAAGATGTAAATGATGTTGGGGAGCCAAGAAATTACATTATAATATAACCTAAGGGGGAAAAGCATTAGATTCTAGCATTTTCCAAATATTCCTGATCTTTTCTATTATTTTCAGATTCTTTGACTATGAACGTGAAGCATAATGTATCAGTTTTCAAAGCTGGCTGCAACACCCACAGCCACATAACAAAGGATGTTAATGACCAAGACAAGGAATAGATAGAAATTATTTGTACAGAAGGCTTGACATGTTTTTTTTTTTTTTGTTTTGGATTTGCCTTTTTTATTGTTGATGCCTCAGGTTGGTACATTTCCTATATCAAAATAGATTTTCTTTTGTTTTCCTCTCATCATTTATTTACAGGTTTCCATTGCAAACCCAAAGAGAAGAAGGAAAAAAGATTATGAATAAATAAAATTCAAATGGTTACAAAAGGTGCATCTGGTAAGAAGTCCTATGAAAAAATGTAAGGCAAGATACCTATAGGAAAAAAATGCTGAAAAAATAAAATGGACTATTGAACAAACTAAAAATGAATGAGCAACAAATGTTCTTCTAATGAAACAAACAAACAAATAAAGTGTATGATAAATAGAGTCCCCCACCATGTCACCAGTCTTGCAAGGGGGGCGGAACCTGCATGGAGGAACAAGAAGGGCCTCAATAAAAAATATAGAGTAACTCTTGTTCTCCCCACAAATAGACAAGTTCTTCTGTTGGATGTCAAAAATCCAATTACATAAATGCGCTTCATTTTCCCACAAACGCTTCAGAAGAAGTTTTACCTATGGAAAGCAAAAAAGCTTAAATGAATATCTGAGAATAACTGAACTACAGTGTTGATGATAGATCCGACTTGATGTGTGTGGTTTATCTAATTACATAGTATTAGCATAAAGCATGCATATAGATTATACAATATAGAAAGATGACAAGAATATCTAAGAAAAAAACTGAATATGCACACAAATAGATTATAACTATAGCATGCATATAGATTATATGATTATATTACTTGCATGTGCACCGTCGTCATCATCAAAGCCTTATCCAAACTATGTTAGTAAATCCACCCCCCCTTCTCTCTCTCTCTCTCTCTCTCTCTCTCTCTCTCTCTCTCTCTCTCTCTCCACATTAGCATAAAGCATGTTTGCAGTTTTTTACAATCATATGATATATTTAGAAAATACAAGTATATGATATGTCAAAAATGATACTAGAAAAGAACTGAATTGAAGTGTTGGCAATGCATCTATTGTGCATGTGCATGGTTTATACAATTACGTAGATATGATCACAAGCGCCTATCACTTGCTCAAAAATTGTGACACTCTGAAAAAAAATTCTGAAATCCAATTGTTGGCGCCCTACAAAAAAATGTGAGAGCCCCAATGTCACCATAAGAGATTCTATGAGATCCCCATGTAGAGAAGATAAATTCAGTCCTTAATTACATGACAATCTACAATTCAAATAATTGAAAGAAAGGAGGGAAAAGAGGGAGAAAAAACTACATAACAGAATCCAATTTGACTGGTGTTTGTGGGCACTTATCATCCAAAAATCTAGGTTGACAAGAAATGGCCTCACAATGCAACTTTGTTAGCTTTCATCACAAAAAAAAAAAAAAAAAAAAGAGGTTAGAACTAGTTATGAATAATCAAATTTTTTTTTCAATAGGTACCATATAATCAAATTCTCATTAATATATAAACAAAATGAGATTGGTTACTATATTCAACAAAAAACAGGAATGAAAAAAGTTCAATATGAAGAACAACACTACCCCCTCCCCTCTCCACAAGACACAAAACCCATACATCAGACAGCTATCACGATGGCCCCTTCTCAATACTTTTTACACACCGATCATATGTCGATTGATATAATTCACATTCACCTTTACCCTGTACACAGCTCGTTTAGCAAACCTATAACAAAAAAGCACATCTCATAGCCACTTCTACCAGAAGAAATACCAACTGTTCTTGTTCAGTCTGGTTGGCCTTTTGGCATTTTAACAAAAATTTTATTTTTATTAAAAAAAAAAAAAAGAAATACCAACTGCTTCTCCAATTTTGGTCATACGCTCTGCCACCCCTCTTATCTCATCATGATCATCACCCATCCATGTAATTGTCTAATGTGACTTAACATTCTCTTCATCCTCACAACGCCGACATGATCATGATTCTCATCAGTAAACCTTATATTTTCCTGTAAATAGAACATCTACTTAAGTCTAAAACCATTTAAGCATTACATTAGCCACACCCACACAGATGATTAAAAAAAAAATGGTGACATGTCAATGTTCTGAAAGAATACTTGTCCCAGCATGTGCCAGACAAGTATGCCAGCACAATTTTCTAAACAGATGCAGAAATTTCCATTACATAGAGCTCAGGCAAATATCGACAGTCCTGTGTTTAATTTTAGGATGTCACAAACCTCAGTTGGCAGAAAAGGACCTTTAAAGTACTCCTTTTGGTTAAAAAATTCAGAAGGCAAGTGCTCATCCATTGCGATCCCTGACATTTCTTTGGCAGAGGCACCAGAGAGATCTGCATCAGGTTCTTCAACAGAGCCACTAGTATATTCACTGCCATCCTTGTGCACCTCCAAACCAGTGACAGATTGCTTTTCTGCTTCATCAATGAGTGACTGCTCCAGCTTAACACCTCTAATTACATTGGCTCTGACAGCAGAATTCTCCATAGGATCCTACAAACATTTAGCTCAATCGATGTTATAAGATTCTCAGAGCTTATGCAGTTTAATTAGAACAAAGATGTGCAATATTTAGCCCAAGATATGAAAAATAAAAAAATTTAAAGAAGCCCCACTTAGTCCGTAATCAATAAAACCAATAAAAGAATGTATAAATGATCAATCCACAACCTCCTTTGAAGGTCAGTATTGAAATGAGAAAAACAAGAGAACTGTGGGTGTAAAAACCACAAAAGCATTCTCCACTTCATAAGAAAACAAGAAGCCAACTTAAATGTTCAGAAGTGCATATGCTATTGGTTAAAAGTTGATGAACTTGGGAAAAAGTTGTCCTGAGATTAATTGGCAATCAGATCTCAAAAATCCAATATGTTTCTGCATTATTTGATAGGCCTGAATTCCTTAAAATAGATTTTTTCTTTTCCCTCAAAACATTCCAAGTGGGGTGCCACATGATGGATGTACCATTTGATCCTCCTCCATCTAGACTATTAATTTTGCTTGCCATTGGATGGTAAGGATCAGCATCTCAATCTGAATCTTGAGAGGCATTAGCTGCGTACACAATTGAAGATGAACGTACGAAGACCAGTATAGGTTAAAACTGGATCCTCCGCAATAAAATAAATTCAAATCAATCGTTACTATAACAATTAGTACAAGAATTAGGGCAGTTCAATCAATTTGCATTTTACAATACAAGAACCTGAGTGGGATGCGTCATCAATATCTAGACTCATAATAGGACCGTTTCCTTTTTTTTCTTAATGGTAATTATGATTTTAAATATAGTAAAGGGAAATTGGCACAGTGTAGGAAAGCTTGTAGGCTCAGCCCACATGCAACCAAAGATAGAAGTCAAATCAGCAGCAAGATGACATCTCCAATGACCTTTACCTTTTGGTATGTGAAAAGTAACTTCACTCAAACCTGCAACTCTGATATGAGCTCTTGTCGAATGTCAACATCTCCGCAAGCACGATGGTGTTCCGCCTTGCACCATGCTCAGCTAAGAGATCTGTTTGTTCATTAGTACTACAAAACATAAGGCTACTTGGCCTGTCCAGACTAGATCACAGAGAGCACAAGAACTTTCCCTTTCAACAAGGCTTATCTTAAAGGCCAATAGCTCCGTGACATTGATTGTCTGAACCTCCCCAGACCTAGGCAACTCTAGCTAACCTGTCTCGCGCTAGCACCAGTAAGGTCCCCCACATAAGATGGGTTTGGGTCACCCAAAACACTACCGTCACAGTTCAGCTTGAGAATCCTCCTAGAAGGTTCCCATTGTGGATGAGGCCGCAGAGTGTAAGAGTATGACAAAGCCACCTCTTCCCAGCTCGATTCAGAAAATTACAATTGCTCTAGAGACTAGAATGCCCACTTAATAAAGACCGCTCCTGACAGAAAAAAGAGGAAGCAATGAAAGTACACCAGTTGGGTAGCATCCCCAGGACCCAACTTTTATAATGAACCTTGTTAAGTGAAGGAAAGATCCTACATGTACTATGAATCACCCAATTCAGAAATGAAACCCCAACCAGCGGACATTTTATTTGCATGACACCATGGAAAGTGGAGAGTATTTTCTCAGATAACAATCAAAGTTCTTTGCTGGCTTTTAACAGCAAGAAAGAGTTCATTAAAGAGTACTCCAATCATCAGAAACTTGTAGAAATATGAAAAATCTAGACAAAGTGCCCCGAAATGACCTTTGAAACTGTCAAGAACCCAAACTGGTGTGTTATTCTTGTAGATCGTGTAATTAAAAATAAATAAATAATTACATAAACACAAAAAAAAAACTCTGTAGATTTTTAGAGGAAGACTACATGAATCTAACAGATATTGAGAGGCTAGATAGAAATAATCCAAATTTTTATCTGTGCAGGGTGTTTGGAAACAAGATTTTGAAAGATTTTGTTGTATTCTCAGCAAGATTAAGATATAATCTACACACATAAAAAATAGGTGTTTGGCTAACTTAGAACAAATTATACAATATGCTACTTTTTGTAGAAACCTCTAGACTAGATTATTCAAGGATGTCGTGTAGAAAATGATCTTTTATATAAAAATTTTTAAAACATAGGGTTAAAATTATTCAATTCAACATCTCCATGGAGTTCATGGGCAACCAGATATCATAATGACCCACTACAATTTAAATATTGATAGTCATTAGTATAATTACAGCAAAATGGGCCCACTATGATTCCCAACATTATATTGGTACCACTATTAGTGGGTCCTATCAAAAAGAGCAACATTGGTAGGCCTCACCATGACTACCAACATTTGGTAGGCCCTATCAGAACCACCACTTTAGAGTTTAGACATGCTCTTGTTGGCTACTAACATTAGGTAGATTCCACAACTATCACATTAAATGGACACCATTGTGGTAAGAATCAAAATTTGATAAGTCACACCAAGTAGCAACATTAGATGCCTCCCTTAGTGATTATCATAAATAGGCAGGTCATTATGATTACTAATATCAAATGCATCCCACAATGATTTTAACATTAGATGTATCCCTCAATAATGTCCAACCTCCAGGGATTTAAAATTCAGACTCAGGACTCGCCTCCATCAAAGCTAAGTCCAAGTCAACTCACCCGACTTGGCCAAGACCACATGGGACTCAACCAAGTACTCAACCGAGTCAGCTCAAGTCCCACCTAACAATTCAGAAAAATTATAAATGAAAAAATTTTCGTGATTTCATTGTATTGTAACCCAACTGAATCATTTCTGTCAGGAAATTTCTACCCTGCCACATAAAAAATAGCGCCATGTGACATGCAAATGTTTTCTCTGAAAATGGAGAAATGAGGCCTCTTTTCTAAAGATAAGAAGAGATAAAATCTAACACAGTATATATTTGTCATAGAGAAAACACCTCTTATTAAAGACCAATTTCTATCTGGGGTCATTGGATTGCACAAAAGAAAATTTCGATCAATGAACCACATGCTCTTTAGATGGTACATCGATTTTCTAATATTAGTTATTAGTTGTCACCCACTATGATTAGTTGATTACTTACATTCGATCTACCCCATTGAAATTTATCATCAATAGACGGGTCCCATTACCTTTTAATATTAGATCACTAGATGACTCTTTTGTGATTGCTAATTAATGGGGCCTGCAGGTCTCTCTCTCTCTCTCTCTCTCTCTCTCTCTCTCTCTCTCTCTCTCTCTCTCTCTCTCTCTCTCTCTCTCTCTCTCTCTCTCTCCGTTAGGTTTAACTTCTAGTGAAATATTTATAAATTGCCAGACGCTGTAGTTTATGTTTTGTTGAACTGCAAAAATTGCCTAACCTCACAATTAGCATAATATTACATTATAAAAATATTTTATTATGTAAAGATGAAATCTATTGATATTCAAACATATTGATATTTTGCTCTGCATGCATCTAAACACCTCTTATCGTTTTGGAAAATGGTATAAATCCAATCCCTCATATCAGTAGTGTGCTAAAACTAAAATCCAATTCTTTGGCTGAGAAATAAATGAGTATTAATCATGTAAAATGATGGTTGAACATGATGCACTAGTAATGCTACATTTAACAGTGCCAAATGACGGCCACATAATGCATAATGCATATCCATCTGCAATTAAATACCACCATAAGAATTTATTGTTAAAGATTGAGCATCACTTACATTACCAAGATGATTTGATCATGGCCTATTCTACTCATATATAACACTCCAACTTTAAATGCTTTGCTCAGTATATACCCAACATAAGAATATAGTTAAGCTATGCATATATCAACACGGCCCACAAACGATTTAGCTAAGAATACTGAACTATCAATGAGAGAAAAGGGTGACTTTTTTGTTTTTCACTGTTATGAAAGCTATAATGAAAAATGCAGGTCATGTATGCATTTCAGCAGGAACAAAAGCAGCGCTATCGCATCCAACTTTCCCATCAAATATATCACTTAGAGAGTTTATTCCTCGGGAAAGGATATCAAATCTTGTCATCATTGATAAATGGAGCATATTCCCCCCACACCCTCTCCATGCTTACTACCAAGCCATAAATCATGACCAGATGAATGGTTTTTTATCCTTCCACCACAAAAAGAATTCACCAAATCACATGGATACCTTGTATTTTTAGAAGCAGCAATGTTACCAGAATCTAAACAGGTCCATTCACAAATGTGATACACTGTTATATCCAAGGGTTGCTGTTCATTATGAATTACATCCCTAAGCGGCCTCTAACCATTGAAGGCCCCCATGATATAGATTTTCATGGTTACTAAACACCTAAAAATCCTATTGGAACCTAAGAAGTTTGTTCTGCTAGCACATTTGTGAATTTTGAAGGGGTTCCAGGTTGGAAAATAGGGATAATCTAGAATGAAAAGCTAGGATCATTCCTGTGCATGATTAACCAGCCCATTCAATCTTTCTGGGCCTTAGCTGGTCTATCTTGTGAGATGTATTTTCTTCTTTCCCTTGATTGAACCACAGCCAGCCCAGCTTGTGGGCTGTTTTCTTGGGCACTGAAGGTGGCCCCACTTGCGGGCTACATGTAAATCATCCTCATAGGTTTCACTCTTTTCAGGTAGCCCTTCCTTTATTGCACTACTCGCAGCAGGTAACCATATGCTTTTGCATATCTGGTCACCTAACTAGAGTGTGCCACAGCAAAGCCTGAGTAAAATTCATTTGGATGTACAATGGGACTTTTACAGTTATTTTTATACACATAATTTTCAGGGGAAAAAAAAAGGTAAAAATGAAATATACCTTACGGAGCCAGCCAAAAGTGGGACATTTGATCTTTGGAGCTTTCGCCCCACAGTTCTCACATGCTTTATACTTCTCTTTCATAAATTTATTCAAAACAGACCTTGCCAGGCTATATTGAAGAGAAGTCCACTCATGCTTCACCAAATCTTTCGTGGTGGACTGGCACACATCGGTTTCAGATTCAGCATCATCCATGCCAATTTTCTTGCCCATTAGCATTTCAGCCCCCACTATGTCACCCTTTAGAATCATGTCCAGCTGGGAAGCATACTGCTTAACCTAAATACAACATAGAACATAAATGCACAGAGTCAAAGATAAGTGAATGATGGTCCTACTAAGTGAAAGGAGTATATTATTCCTTGAATGGTTAAAAATTAAATACGCAATAAAAATGAGAAAAGATAACATCACATTACCTTTTTCCTGTTTAGCATAAAATTACAGCAATAGAAGCATGTCTTCCTTAAAAGACTTAGGAGGACAGGAAACAGCAAGGGGTTATATATTGGTAAGACAAGGTCAACATGTCCACAATGACCTGGGCACTGCCAAGACCCCTGCCCACAAGACTTACAGCTGTATGAAAACAAAATATTCGCCGCGTTAGTCACCGGTCACAGTTCAGGGATTTCAAGTCCTATAAACAATGCTACTCATTAACTATTTACCAAACATCTGAAACAGAAGCAGATATGCCAAGCATATAGTCATCTAAACAGGGTAATGCGGTTATTAGATGTAGTAACAGAAGATGCTTCTCTAGACACTTACAGCTGACCGTCCTGAAACGAGCCCAATGCGAGATCATACAATCCACCCTCCACAGGTCTCAACAAGTTATCCAAAAGAACTGGGCTGGTAATCTTCTTAAAGCTGAGCCTTCTAACTTCTTCATCAGTCAAAAAACTAAAATAAACCGACTCTATGCTTGCAGATGCTCCCTGCATCAGAAAAAAGAAAATAAACAAGGATACAGATAGATAAACAGACCCATATTCTCATAGAAACTTCTATTCTGTCTGAACAAATATAGAAATTAGAACGTATCCAAGATCCAAACTTTAATGAAAACACTACAAGTCGTGATAGAGATTTCATCTTTAATCTCTCATAAACGCTAGGCTTTTTTTTTTTTTAATGGTCTGAGATGGAAAGAAAACCAAAACCCTAGATGCGAGTTGATAGAGAAGAAGAAGGATGTATTGTATTGTATTACCTCTGTGAGAGTAGCCATCTTCGTTCGTTGGTTCAGTGCGCGCTTCCGAGAGAAGTCGGGGTTTTAGGGTTTTTGTCAGATAAGAATCGTTGGCTCAGTGCGGACTTCTGAGAGAAGTCCGGGCTTTAGGGTTTTTGTCACGTAGGAATCGTTAGTGGGATGGTGATACTACTCTCAAATCTTATTCATAGAGTGGCCAAGGTCTTGGAATTCTAAAAGGCGCAGCCCGTTGAAGATTTAACGGGGCTCATTAGGGGTGTACAAAAAATCCGTTAATCC
This sequence comes from Sextonia rubra, assembly GCA_037013555.1. Lineage (NCBI taxonomy): Eukaryota > Viridiplantae > Streptophyta > Magnoliopsida > Laurales > Lauraceae > Sextonia > Sextonia rubra. The sequence continues at coordinate 78,590,076 of JASUAD010000001.1, forward strand.
GTTAAACCGATCTGATCCGATCCGATCCGCGGATTTTTAATTGATCCGATCATTAATGGATTGGTGACGGATTAGAAAAATTCTAATCCGTTAGTAACGGATTGGTGACGGATTTTATCCTTAATTCGTATATTTAAACCGATCCGATCCGTTTATATATATATTAAAAAAACATTAATTTTCATTCACCATCTATCCTTTAATCTCAGCCATATACTCTTTTCAACTTTTAATCCCAGCCATTCTTATCAAATTGGGGCTGGGGGCATATAAATTGAAACCGTGTTAGGGCTTTCCTCGTTCCCCTGCCATTGTTGCTGCGCTTGCCCTTTCTCCCTTCTCAGTCTCTGCGCTCGCCCTTTCTCCCTTCTCAGTCACTGCGCTCGCCCTTTCTCTCTTCTCAGTCGCTGCGCTGCTCTACTCACCCTTCTCAGTCTTCAGTGCTCACGGTCTCAGTCTCCAGTGCTCCAGGTAAATCTCCCCGTCACCTGCTATGCTCGCCCTTCTCAGTCTTCATCTGCTCTGCTCGCCCTTCTTTTTCTTCTCTTTCTTCTTCGATCTTCTTCTCAAAATTTGGCGGCCAAAGAAGACACCGCCTCCTGATTCACCTCAAAATCAGGCCGGATCTCCGCCGGGCTCTTCAGAACCACCGCCAAGATCTCAAACTCGTGCTTGACCTTAACGGAGCCCTTCTTTGGCGGCTGCTGCTGGAATTTGGAGGAGTTGACGATGGTGATGATGATGCCCCTTTGAGATCAAACTAACTTAATCACCTTCTTTAAGATCTATGCGACCCTAGCCCCTTCGAGACCTACGTAGTCCACTGTTTTTCAATCAGGCCTCTGTTCTTCTTCCCTCTATTCTCTTTGCTTCTGTTCTTCTCTTTCTTCTCTTTCCCTCTATTCATCCATAGCTCTGTGTTTTTATCTGCTGTGGAAGACTGGAACCCCTGCCAGCTGCCATTAATCAGATCTCCCCTTCACCTATAACTTGAAATTACTCTGATCTTCTTTTTCTTCTTTTTCTTCTTCGTTCTTCTTATTTTTCTTCTTCGATCTTCGTCTTAAAATTTGGCGGCCAAAGAAACCCTCAACTTGTACTCTTCTTCTTAAAATCTTCTTCTCTCTGTTCTTTTTCCCCTCTGCTCGGCCATGGCATAGCAATCGTCCATTCTTCCCTGTTCTTTCTCCTCCTTCATAGTTTTTTTCTCTTCTCCTTGTTTTCTTTTTTTTTGCTTCCCATTTCTGTCAATCTTCACTATCAATTCTGGAATTGGTTTTTACATTGATGAAATGACAAATTAGATTCCCATTGTCCTATTCTTGCGTATGTGTTTGTTGGATTTTTTTAGAATCCAACAAACACTAGAATCCAACAAACACTACTTAGTTTAAATGAATCCAAGATATATGTATTTTTTGTTTATTAATTGTTGTTTTTTAATGAGCATCTTACCATATTGATGTTAAGCAATTTTCTAATCCATCTTTTTCTCAATTGTCAAGCATGGCTGAGCACATCCGAGTGCTTCCAACAGTGTGACACAATCTCAATCAGAGTCAGCTCAACTGCAGACAATGCAACCTCCAGCTACTACTGCTGCTCATACTCTTACTGCTGCTCCTACTGCTACTACTTCTCCTACTCCTACAGTTGCTTCTGCTCCTACAATTGCTTCTGCTACTAAAATTATTGAGGTAAATCCTTCCAAAAAAAGGGGTAGAGTATCTGAGGTCTGGGCACATTTTAAAAAGCCTATGGATTATGATCCTAAGGTTCCCACTGTTGTCAAATGTGTGTATTGTGATGCTACTTACACTTGGATTAGTAGTAATGGGACTAGTACTTTAAAAAATCACTTGAAAATATGTATTAAGAATCCAGAAAATGAAGCAGCAAATAGAAAACAAAGGCGCATATCATCATATCAGTCAGTAGTGGATGGTGAGACTGTTAATAACATTGCTACTTGGGAATTTAGTCAGTCTGCATGTAGAGTGGCACTTGCCAAAATGATAATTGTTGATGAGTTGCCCTTTAAATTTGTGGAGCATGAAGGGTTTCGTAATTTTTGTAGCACGACGCAACCAAATTTTAAACATGTGTCACGTGTTACAATTGCCAGAGATTGTTTGGATTTGTATAATGAACAGAGAAAAAAATTGAGGGATATGTTGACGAATCAAAGGATTTGTCTTACTATGGATTGTTGGACCTCACTCCAAAACCTTTCTTATATGTGCCTCACCACTCATTTTATTAATAAAGATTGGAAATTGCACAAAAGAATCCTAAACTTTTGTGTCATTTATAGTCATAAAGGCGAGTCCATTGGTCGAATTGTGGAGGAATGTTTGGTTGATTGGGGTATTAAGAAAGTTTGCACTCTTACTGTTGATAATGCGACTTCTAATGATACTGCCATTGCATATTTAAAGAGAAAGTTTTGGTAAGAAAAGTGATATTTTTATTTTAGGTGGAAAACATTTTCACATGAGGTGTGTTGCTCATATTCTTAATTTGATCGTGAGAGATGGGTTAATTGAATTAAAAGGTTCAATAGCAAAAATCGGTGCTGCGGTTAAGTATGTTAGGAGTTCTCCACAGAGGCAGCAACTCTTTACATCATGTGTAGAGAAAGAAGGAATAGAATATGATAGTTTGTTGTGTTTAGATGTTCCAACTAGGTGGAATTCTACCTTCCTCATGCTGGATACAGCAATTAAGTTTCAAAAAGCCTTTGACAGATTGGATGAAGAAGATAATAAATTCAGTAGAAAATTTGATGATGTAGAAGGTCCTCCTTCTCCTAGGGATTGGGATGATTGTAAGCTAATAACAAGATTTTTGAAAAAATTTTATGATGCTACTAATCGATTATCTGGTTATTTGTATGTAAGTGCCAATGTATACTTTACTGAAGTTTGTGACATAATTAGATGTTTAAATGAACTTTCTGTAAATGAGGATTCTTCTTTGAAGAGTATGTCTGTTAAAATGAGATTGAAATTTGACAAGTATTGGGAACCCATTAATAAAATGAATATGATGTTAATGCTTGCAGTTGTGTTAGATCCCCAATATAAGTTGAAATATGTGAGGTTCTGTTATGCCAAAATTTTTAATCTTGAAGTATCTAAGGTGATTGAACTAACACAAAAGATAAGAGATGCATTAAATCATGTTTATGAGGAGTATAAACAATGTGGGTCAATTAGTGCATTATCTTCATGCTAAACATTTGAAATGGAGGTTGGCTAATCAAGTGTTCAAGCAAGTGACTCCTCATCGTTGTTTGAAAAACATTTAGAAGAAGAAGAATGTGAAGGAGATAGGTCAGAAGTGGAGATGTATTTGGAGGAAGTTCGTGAAAAGATACATGGAAATATGAAGTTTGAAATTTTGAGTTGGTGGAAAATGAATTCTGCTAGGTATCATGTTCTTTCTCAAGTTGCAAGGGATATTCTAGCCATTCTCGTATCTACTGTTGCTTCTGAGGCTGCCTTTAGCACCAGAGGTCGTGTTTTAGATCGATTCCGTAGTTCTCTTACCCCTAAACTTGTGGAATGCTTAATTTGTACACAAGATTAGTTAAGAGCTTTTGATGCATCAACACCTGATGTGGAAGACATTATGGAGGAATTTATTGCACTAGATATTCTGGACTTAGGTATATTTATTCTTATAAATTGTGTTTTCATAGTCCACTATGTTTTATTAAATTATACTAATATAGTACTTAATGTTGCTAGGTCATTCAAGTTGCTCTCAAGGGTGAAGTTGAAGTTGCTGTTGGACTGCTACTATTGCAATGGTTCTATGTTTTTTTTTGTGTGTTTTTAATTATGTTGAAAGTGAAGACAATGGAGACATATTTCTTATTTGTATTTTTATTTTGGATTGTAATTTGTGTTTCTATTGGCAACTCATTCTATCATCTCATTTTCAAGGGCTGTTTTTATTTGGATTTTGGTGTACCTGTATTGGTGCACAACTGATATTAGTCTGTAATGAGCTATCATTTTGTTGGCTAGACTTCCATCACAGTGGTAGACAGGAATGAAAAAGCATGGTTGTTTTTGAGAGAGTGGGAGAGAGAAAGAGAGTCCATTTATGTACGTTTGGAATTGAAGGTTTTGGATTCTATAGTCTGGGTTTTGATAGGTAGACGATACTCTCTTTTCTACTGTACTTTCATTTTCACTGTACAGAGAGAGAGGGAATCTCAGGACGACAGTTTGTTGAAGAAAAAACTCTTGTTGAGGCAATAGGTATGTGTTATTTTGTCATTCAAGTTCTGTTTTGGATCGTTGGCTATCATGGGTGCCTCTTGTTTTGGGCATTTTGGTTTTCTAATTTTTTGAATGTGTTCTATCAGTTTTTTTGGTTGTGGGGGGTTTTCTCTCTCTCTCTCTCTCTCTCTGTTTTTCTTCTTCTTCTTCTTCTTGCTTTTGATTTTGGCTTCAGAAGGATGAATCCACTAGGGCCTTGGTTTCTAAGCCCTTGTCTTTATGACATCAATTTCATTTCAGTGGTTGATACTTTGTTTTTGCAGGTTTTCCACAAGCAATTGCCTCCTGAAGCAGTTGATCTTGTTGTGTCAAGGTTGCTCCAGTGCTCTCCAAACTTGCATTGTCCTACTGTAAGTTTGCTGTGTTCCAAATTAAAGTTTTTTTGGCATAATGGTTGTAAAATGATTTGAGACAAATGCCTACTTTCATGTATTATTTTGTAACTTTTTTCTTGTTCAGATTCTTTTTGGAACAACTCATCCTTTTTTCAGACTTTTGGCATGATTCATTTACCAAGTATTATCTGTGCATATAGAGCTGCTGGTTTGTGTTTACTTTGATGTCAAACGATCCGCGGTTTCATTCAGTGTTTGCAAGGATTGTGAATAGAATTGTAGATTCAAAGTGGGAAAAGGCAGTTGTAGTAACATTTCTAAGCAATTGCAATATCAAAGTTTAGAAGTCTGATTATAAATTTTAACTGAACAATTGAAACACCAATAAAGAAAAAATAAAAAACGCCTAAACAACTGAAATCTTGCATCTTACTTAATAACTATAGAAACTGGTCCTTGAACAAACTAGACTTCACTTCAAATCATACAATTGATTAGAAAATCTTCTATCACTATGCAATTGCTTACTATCAATGGATTGAACGGATTTAACTGATCCGAACCATTGATCCACGGTTCGGTTCGGATCGGTTTTAAAGGGCAACAGATCGGTGACGGATTATAAAACCATTAATCCGTAAGTAACAGTTTGGTGACGGATTTGGCTCAATCCGATCCAATCCAATCCGTGTACACCCCTAGGGGTCATCATGGGGCCCTGTTTGGCAAATTTTATCTTTATCATATGGATCTATATTACATAGATTAGCGCTTCAGGGCCTGTGCCAGCGCTAATTATATTATTTATAAATAAGAGTATATATAAATATTTAAATGACTTTTAATTTAATATTAACTTTAAATTCATTTTACAACCATAATCTTAAATGTTTTAGTACACTCTTAAAAAGTAAATATCATATTAGTAAAACTAAATAAAAATGAAAATAATGTACTTGTGAAATTTCATTAGAATATTAATAAAAAAATAATTTTTCCTTTAATCTGTAAAATCAAGTCTAGAGAAAAAATATTTTATGATAATATAAATTAGATGGAATACTCCACTATGCAAAGAATCATCAATTCAACCAATTCTGTCACTATAAAAACTTTGAATTAAGTGAAAAGAAGCCGGTAATCAAAATTGTCACAAAATTTAGGCTTCTCACTTGTTTATTTGCCCATAACTCAAAGAAAGAAAAAAAAATAAAAATAAAAAGAGAAATTTTGACTAAATATAACAAAACCCAAGATGATCTCCAATTGAGTGGTGGACATTAAAATATGGGATACACTTTCAATCTCTACATCGATAGAAAAAAATTTTATTAGTCTTACACTAAGCATAAATATACTATTTGTATTATTATAGATATTCTAACATGAAAAACACACTTAATTAATATGTATTAGCATATTAAAATTGATACCTATAAAAAATGTAATGATCATGGCCTTGACAGATATAGAAAGAAAAGAGAAATTAAATAATTAACAGGAAAAAAATAGCATAGCTATCTTCTTAACATTTAAAACAAATATATATATATATAAACTATCAGAACTTTTGATGTTTAAAGAGAGTAGAACTGCACTTACTCTTAGTAGTGAGTTGTTTAATGGTATCTCAATGCATATACCATACTTCATATTCTCATGTAAAACCTATAGGCCGATGAACTGGTCATTCTCTTATTTTTTTTGCTCCTCCCATTGTTACATAGAAAAATTGAATTTCAACACCTACCCAATGATAGCGAGTGGAGTCAAAATAAAAGTGAATATGATTATCCACCTTCCAAAGGTTTTATCAATCTAACTACAAGAGATGTTGTGTATAAACTTGAAATTTTTAAGATAAGAGATAAAGATTGATTAGTTTATGTAAAATTTAAAATTGAATAAGAGTATTAATCCAAATTTAAAATTATTGTGCTAGAGCTAATCCAAATTATTGGCTATTTCGGGTTTTAAGGGACATGATTTAGAATGAGAGAGATTTTAAAAATTTTGCCTCCTCGTAGTGTCGTTCTAAGTGACTAATTTAGGGAAGATTTAACAATTTTAGGGCTTAAGCATTAACTTACTCGAACAGGGTCCAAATATAAACTTTAAATTGAGCTGAGATTTAGTAATAGAAAGCCCAAGCTTGATCCGGTCCAAGTGAGAGACAATAAGAAATCTCTCACATAGAAATAAACATCCTAGCCAACAAATATTTTTATTTTTTAAATATAATATAGTATGGCTCAAGTTTAAACTATTTTAGGTGGGCTGGGCTCAAGGTAGGTACTTATGGCCCGAGTTAAGCTTTCTCCAAGCTCGTGCCTATTGTTTAAAATCTAGGCGAGGCCTGGACATTACTTGGCCCAGCCCAGCCTATCTTGACCCAATCCCACAAACACTCGTGACCATTTTTTACTCTATTGTGATTTTAATACGAAACTATATGGACCAACAAATTGCCACCTGGATAGTGGGATTTAATGGCATGTGAAATGAGATAAAGGTAATTTGCCTAATTAATATATGAGTGGTATAAAAATTCATTTAAGATGTATGAGGACCCCTCCTTTTGACTATATGGCATTCTTTAATATTAAATATGATATGGATATCAATAGTAGATTATAATGAGATTGTATGCAAGGGATTGCATTGAAATTTTTAAGGTATCGTATTTTTTAAATAAGAAAGATTTAGATCGATTTTAGAAAAAGAGAAATAATGATAGGGATAAAGATTATGCTGATTTTTAGGAGATTAAATAGTAAAGAGAAAAATTTTAGGAGAGGGAAATGGGAGAGAACTTAGGACTTTAATTTGAGTGTGCCACGTGTCGCTCTCCCGTAAAGAAAAAGCGCAACGCTCCATAAACACCCGTGACTAATTTAGACTCTTTTGTGATTTTAACAGGAAACCATGTGGACCGACAAATTACCACTTGGATAGTGGGATTTAATGGCATGTGAAATGGGGTAAAGGTAATTTGCCTAATTAATATGATGAGTGGCATGAAAATTCATTTAAGATGTATGAGGACCCCTCCTTTTGACTATATGGCATTCTTTAAAATTAAATATGATATAGATATCAATAGTAGATTATGATGAGATTGCATGCAGGGGATTACATTGAAAATTTTAAGGTATCGTATTCTTTAAATAAAAAGATTTAGATTGATTTTAGAAAGGGATAGATAATGAAAGGGATAAGGATTATACTGATTTTTATGAGACTAAATAGTAAAAAGAGAGATTCCAGGGGAAGGAAATAGGAAAGAACATTAGGATTTTAATTAGAGTGTGTCATACGTCGCTCTCCCATAAAAAAAAAGCGCCACATATCGCTCTCTTAGAAAAAGGGGTATTGTTAATTTTTTAGTTGGATTCTGAAGAAACATTTAATGTTCTTTACTTTTTATTTATAGAGTGGCCAAGGTCTTGGAATTCTAAAAGGCACATCCCGTTTAAGATTTGCATATGGTCAAGGCCTTTTAGCTTAATAGGGCTGATAATTAGGCCTTGTTTGGCAAATTTTATCTTTATCACATGGATCTGTATTGTATAGATATGTTTCAAAAGAAGTGATTTGAAACAGATGCTTTACATATAGATCGTTCCGTAAGGCAACAAAACTATTTAAAATAGATATTCAAAAATTCAATGGTTCATGATATTCATAAATTCTTTTTTAGATTTTCAATGAAACAGGGTCTACTTTTTAATCTCATAATTTTTGTTACCGTTACAGAGAGGTTCAATGGTTTGGATCATAATTTTGGGGCCCACAAATGTCCCACAATGGAGGTTAATGGTTTTGCCTGTTTTCATTATTTTCTCGAGATCTGATACAAATCAACAGTTCAAATTTGAGTTGCTAACAGCTTTTCAGATTATAAAGACTTCCAAAGGCTTTGATCATTCTTCACTGGGCTACAAGTAAAGAAAAAATATAAAAAAATGGACTAAAGTGAAAGTGGATGCATTTGACCAATGTATATCCAATGGCTCACAAGTTTTCATCAGTATCTCAAGTTGTACAAAGAAGCATGGGCTGATTTTTTGCTTGGTAGCCGCATTCAGCCTTCTCAAGAGGATCAATGATTCAAATTGTGATTATAGGGGCCATATGTGTCCAAAAAATTAATCTATGGTTTAGAATTTTTTGACAATTAACGAGACACGTGACAAATCAATAGTTGAAATTTGGGCCATTGGTAGTTTTAAAAGTGACAGAGTTTCAACGGTTTGGATTGTCATTATGGGTCCCAAATTTTAAAAATATATATAAAAAAAACCAATCATCACAAAATGACCGTTTTTGTACCATATTAGGCCTAGAGGTGGCAAAATGCAACCCGCTTAGTGAAACTAGCTCGACCTGACCCCTATAACTTGCACAACCTGACCGACATGATAGACAGGTCGGTCACAAGTCAGGAAATTCTAACCCACTATTAAATGAGTCGAGCTTAGATGAGGGTTGTGTTAAGTAAGTTGATAGCCAGCGTAAAACTTTATTACAACCCAAACATGAATTCTGATATAACAATATTTCGTGATAAAGTTCGGGCATTCCCTGCTTTAAGTGACGCATTACGACGTCGCCTGGTTGCAGTGAAAAGTGTGCAAGAGCTATCACATAACTCTAGGTTAGTATAATTAAAAAAGCTAGTCCATGAAAATAATAGGAGGAATAAGAAAATTAGACTTGCTACTTGGAATCTAGGAACTTTGGCAAGCAAGAGTTTAAAGTTGGTTTAGGTAATGAAAAGAACAAAAATTAGTATGGTTCGTATACGGGAGACAAGGTGGAAATAGAATAAAGCTAAGGAGCTTGTGGATGGATATAAACTTTTTTATGGAGGTAAGAGTAATATAAGAAACGGAGTAAGTATAGTTGTGAATAAGGATTTGAAAGAGAAAATTGTGGGGGTAAAGAGGTTTGGTGATAGAATTATAGCAATTAAATTAGTGCTAAAGGAAGAAATAATCTATATCATCAGTGCATATGCTCTCCAAGTAGGATTAGAGGAAAGTGTAAAAAGACAATTTTAGGAGGAGATGGATGATTTAATACAAGAAATCCCAAATAGTGATAATATTTTCTTTTGAGGGGATTCAAACGGACATATAGGAAAAGATAATAGAGGATACGAGAAAGTGCATGGAGGGCAAGGATTTGGAAGAAAGAATAAATTTGAAAATATTATATTGGATTTTGCAATGGCATTTGATCTTTTAGTAGCAAACACTTACTTTAAAAAGAAAGATAAGCATTTAATTACCTATAATAGTAGGAGTAATAGGAGTCAGACAGACTTTTTTCTAGTTAGAAAACCGAACTGATTGGCTTGTAAAGCTTGCAAGGTTAATCCAGGAGAGAGTTTGACTATGCAACATAGGCTCGTAGTTTTAGATATTTGCATTAGAAATAAAAAAAGAGTAGTAGTAAACAAAATGGGCCCTAAAACAAAGTGGAGAGATTTGAAGAGGGAAAGAGCCAATATATTTAAGGACAAAATGATTGAAAAGGGAAAATGGAATCTTGAAGAAGAAACTACAATAATGTAGAATCAAATGGCTAATTATATTAGGAAGGTTGCAAAGGAGGTATTTGGAGAATCAAAAGAAAATAAGCATGTTAATAAAAAAAACCATGGTGGTGGAGTGTGGAGGTTAAGAAGTTATTCAAGAGAAAAGACATTGCTATAAAGTTTAGCAGGGCACTAAGAGTATGAAAAATTTTGAGTTGTGTAAGAAGGCAAAAAAAGAAGCTAAGAAAGTAGTAAATAGTGCAAAGTCCAAAGTATACGATAACCTCTATAATAACTTGGGAATAAGAGAAGGAGAAAATGATATTTTTAAAAATCACAAAAATAAGAGAAAATAAAAGTAGGGACTTAGATCATGTCAAATGTATCAAGGACAATGAAGAATATATTTTAGTGAAAGACAACGATATTAAAGACAGGTGGAAGCAATATATTATCAAACTTTTAAATGAATAACATATGGGCATACAAGAATTAGGGTCGATACTTCATTAGCAGAGCATACTTTTATTCATAGAATTAAAGGGATGGAAGTGAAAGAAGCATTGAAGGGAATAAAGACAGGAAAGGCACAGACCCAGATGATATTCCGATGGAGGTATAAAAGTGCTTAGAAGAGGTTGGGGGTGAGTTAGTTATGTAGACTCTTCAATAAGATACTTGTGACAAAGAAAATGCCGGATGAATGGAGAAGAAACATGGTAGTACCTAATATAAGAATAAAGGAGATATACAAAATTGTACCAACTATCGAAGGATTAAACTTATGAGCCATGCTATGAAGTTATGGAAAAGAATAATCGAGCAAAAACTTAGACAAAAGATCAAGATTGCTAAAAATCTATAACACTATTATCCTAATTAAGTATGTTTAGCGACTAATTGATTTAGTTATTAGCGTTTTTTCAGAGAATTAGTCTAGTTAATAATGTTTTATCTCAAGGAGTAACGTTTCGAGTTATGGATAGGTAGTTGGGTTGAGTTTGACTTAGATTAGGTAGATACGAGCCATTTTTCGTAATTTTAGAATTTATCAATTTACATCATTCATGTATCATATTGGCATTATCACATGTGTCTCGTCAAGCATGTTAATTTCCATAATTGACTCGAATGCAAATGAAGTCGTTTGAATTAGTTGGTTGTTTACTTGACTTAAACTGAAATTATTCTAAAAAATAGGGACTTATATATAAACTTTAGAAAACTTGTGTCATATAAAAGGGTCCAACTAACCATTCGACCCCCTTTTATTGTTTGCACTTCTCTCCAATGTCTTCTTCTTCTTCTTTTTTTTCTTCTATTTCTTCACCACTTTTTCTTTCGAATCATGGGGATAGAAGCTTTGCATGTGTGACCACAAATTCTTATTCTCCATTCCATCACCTTTGAGCTTTCCTCTTGCCTTTGAAGTAGAAGATTTAAGCACCTTCTTCTTTTAATTCATTTTCAAGGTAAGAGTTTTGTTTTTCATTACAGTTTCCTTGAGTCTAGAGAACTCTCATTTCACTGCATGCATTCATCTCTTTTTCAATTTTTGCATGCATGACAATTAGGTTAAAAAATACCCAAATTGAGCCAAAGGAAGAATTAATTGTTAATAAAGCTTAATTGAAGGTAAGTATAAGCAAATTTTGGTTGAATGCATGTTGGTATATCTTGATTCTTATGATTCCTACAAATCTTTCAATTTTAATGTGTTTTACAGACTTCTTTGATACTTCCATTTTTCCTTGTTTGAATTTGTATAGAACTTACCAAGTTCTGAAACGAAATCAAACTGCTTTAAAAAATCTAAAGCTTACGGCAATGCTGTAGGCCTTCCACTGTTCCAACTCCAGATATCAGCAAATTTGAAATTTAAACTACGGCTAAGCTATAAGATGTACTATGGCTACTCCGTAACTTAGTCGTGGTTTAGCCGTAAGCAATTTTATGGTTTGAAAACCTGTCACAACCCGAGCCTAAGAAATTGGGGATTAAAGTTACCCGAATCAGTGAGACATGCACTCTCATGCAATTCACACCCAGACTGAAGTCTGAATGGAATTACACAAGGGATATTCACATGTTTATACGTGTGAAGTGTTGAACAGATCATCTGTCCAAGTATTCAATACATGGAATCCTATCAATATCGCTTATAATTTTCTTTACTTTTCATTGAATAGTTTAGTAATACCGAAACAACCAGGGAATAGTCTAAAACTTAATATTCCAAAATATAAAATTAATAGATTAGTTATACACATTATTTATATAACCTAAACATGATGTGTGCATGTATGCAAGGAGATCAAGGATAACATTCTATGAAGGGATATACAGGAAGGTAGAGAAATAACAAGATCAAGTTATATAATCCGGTCTACATGGATGCACTTAAATGCAAATGCTAAAAGACCAAAAAACTCAAGTATATACAATTCTTAGCTACTAGTGAGTTGCTTTCGAAAAACGAGACAGTCAGTAAGCTTTTGCTGTCCACCAATACCATATGAAGGAACCACTACAGTCTCCTCCTACGCTACCTAGATCTGTGCTAGACCGGGTTTGGGACCTGAACCTGTAACACCATTAATAACTTGCGAATAAGACTATTCAGCAAAGCATAAGCAAAATTAAGGTAATACATATTGTTTCTAATAGAAGTCATGACATGTGATCATTAGAAGTCAAGGTAGTATACTAGGCATATCATGCATTTGAAATAAATCCGTTCTGGGTCAAAGGACCCACACGGCTTTGCTTTTGGCCGGCCGAACACCTGCTCCCACCAATGCATTGTATTGAAAAGAAATAAGAACATATGATTAATAGAGTTCCAAGTTAGTTAACTGGGCACATCGTGCATTTGAAATAAGCATGTTATAAAGATCATTAAATGCAATACATACTAGTTGGTTACTATATTTTCTATATCCTCCCTCTAGAGATCTATGCGTTGAGAACACCATCGTCCAAACCAAGGTACGAATTGGTTTCTAGTTCCTGGGGTCCGGAAGCCCCAAGATAAGAACTCACTGCAGTGGTAACAAATATGCTACACTAAAGTCCACCCCATCGGATATCATAAGGCTAAGGCTGAGTGGAGCCAGCCCATTTCGATTCAATCATATATTTGAACTTGAGCAAAACATGCAATACATTCAATTCAATTCATTCAAGACGTTTGTACTCAATTTCATACTAATAGTTACTGTAAATCGAATATCAAGAACATATCAATGCATCTAATATTGGAATTATTGGAAGTCAAGACATACGATAATTATTCAATTATTCAATTACATTCACAAGAGTGGAGGACAATAATTATCGTCCAATACGCCATGCAATTCAAATTAATAGAATTAAGGCAGTTTTACTAGCCAACCCTAATCTAATCAATCATTGTTTCTAACCATGCATGATGATGTAGTTTTAAGTTATCCGAGACCTAGTTGTCCTTTTTTTCTCGGTGTTACATTGTGTTGGGAAGGTGTGTCGGAGTCCTTTAAACCAATACCCATCGGGAGGTGCTTAACAAATGGACTACACCTTATGAATAAGTCTTAGCACTCAAGACTCTTCATGATGTTCAATTATTCCTTTGGGCCGGTTAATGGTGTGTAAGGATCCAAAAGCTAAGGCCTTACAAGGTCGCACAACCATACCTATTGAATCTTAGGTTTCAGTGGACTCATGGCTTAGCCGTGGGTGACTTATGGCTTACCCGTATGCATCTTATAGCTTAGCCGTATTAAGCACTACGGCTCAGCCGTAGTTCCCCAGAGTTGCCTTCGTAGATGCGGTGAGCCACGGTTAAACCGTGCTTCCTTTTACGATTTAACCATATTTAGTCTACGGTTGAGCCACGATTTAGCTACGGGTTGGTTGTAGCTCAATATACGGCTTGGTTGTGGCTCAGCCATATAAGGTTATCTGATTTTCAAACTTTTGGGAGTTCAAACCGCAAAAAGGCTTATGGCTGGACCACGGTTAGGTTACGGCTCAACCGTAGTACATCCTACAGCTTAACTGTAGCTTGGCCATAGTGCAATATCAAGTTTTTCTGCTCTTTGGAGTCCTAGTTGTATACTACTTAAGGCTTAGCCGTAAGCTTCAAATTTACTGAAGCAAGTTTAATTCGTTTCCTGCATTTTCATACTTAGGGGCTGTAAAACACATACAAAGTGATAGATTTACAAGAATCATGACATATCAACATGCATTCAACCAAAATTTGCTTATACTTACCTCCAATTAAGCTCTTCAAGCTCTTAATCCTTTCTTTAGCTCAATTTGAGTATTTAGGACCTAAGTGCCATGCATGCCAAAAATCGAGAAAAAGATGAGTACATGTATAAAATAAGAGTCCTCTTGACTCTATTAACCCAAGATTGAATATTTGGCTTCATTTCACTAGTATATAGCACCCTTTTCGGACTTGTATAAAAACAGTTCATAACTAAAAGTGATGATTACCAAAGGTTTCGATCGATTCCACGCCAAATTCAACCCTCTTGATGGTCACTGAACACTCCAAAAATTATAAAAAACAAGTTTTAGCACCTTGGAAAAGTCAAAAGGTGAAATAGAAAGAGACAGAGTGCAAACAGTGGCCTTTCGACCACTGTCTGCTAGTGACAGTGACCCGCAGTCACTCCCTTTATTTTTTTCTTTTTTGCATTTTTTCACAATTTTCATGTATCTTTTTGTATTTTCCAAATTTGGATCACATCTGAGACTTGAGGGAGGGTTGTAAACCTTTCAAAAAAACATATAAACAGCCTGCATCCTCGCAGTCAGAGCATTTGAACCTATGTAAACAAAAGAGAAATTAATGATGAATTGTAGTTAATTTTCATTCTTCTTAAATGCTTGAAGTGCGTGAGTATTGGACTCGAATCCGCTACACATTTCACCATCTTTTGAGAGCGATCAATAGCTTTTAGAGCTAATCAAAACAAAAAGAGCCAAACAGAAGCTGCAACAGAGAGTTCTAGTCCAGAAGTTTCTGCAGTTGCATTCTCGCATTTAGAACACCTTCCATAGGGCGTGCTCTTTGTAGCTTCCATAAGCAGGTATGGCAGAATTGATGTCAACCTTATCCAGTTTGATGCTTATTTTACTCTCGAGAGACTGAAAAAAATCATCAAAAGCCATTTGCTTTGCCTCTGCACATGCAAAAGTCATTTTTGCACTGATTGCACACTGAAATAGATCTCTTTAAGTCATCAATGTTATTTTCCAAAGAAGAGTGTTGTTACTGCAACACGGTGATCTACTGTTGTATATGTTCATATCCTTTCATATTCACAACTATCTTCTATGTTGTTTTGGCCTGCAATGCATTTACTGCCATATTTCTTCTTTGGTGCTCTTAATCTCTGTAGCCAGCTAGACTTTATGCCTTAGGACTTCATCCTGAAAAGCTTTGGCATGATCAACACTTCTGTCCCATATGTCCTTTTTTTCGAGCTTGATGAAGAAGATGACAAAAGCATCGCGAATACCACTTTAATCAGTTCCGGCACTAGAAGATATCAACATATCAGCTAATGTTTTGGCACCCTGAATCTTCTTGAGAATAAGATCTCTTTGGTAGAGTGTGGCCAAGATGCTATGAATTGCCATCTTCATGGCAAAGTTTATGGCAGATTATGGTTTTGGATCATCGCCAAACAAACTGGGCTTCTTAGGGATGGAAAAATTTGACTCTTGCTTTTACAAATTTGACCGAGTTTGAGAGCCTGAGCGGTCATCTCCTTCCTTCTGAACATTTGCACCTGCACCTCCATGAGCAACCAACACTTCTTCAAAGATAAAAGTCGAGTCATGCACCCTTACGAAGACAAAGTGGCCGAAGGATCCCTATTTGTATGCTGTGTTACCATAACATTCAATAATGCTTTCCAAAATCCTCTACCTTCAGCATCATAAGCTTCATTTGATATCTTTTGTATAGCTGGGTCTTCAATAACTTTTATAGGCGATGAATGATCGGCCCTGACAAGAACTCTTGGAGGTGTCATGGCCTTGGGTGGTGTGAAGCTACAAGTAATTGGAGGCAGGTCACTAGCAACTAGCGTTGCAGGAGTATCATCTTCCATAAAATCTGCAACTTTATCTTTAAGAACCAATTTCCTCTGAGCAAGAGGACTAGTTTTAGCTATGGTCGGCTTTGTCATGACAACCCCCTCAGTTGGGACCATCTCAATTTTTTTTTCTTTTAAATCTTCTGTTTCTCCAAAAAGAACTCCTATGTGACTTTCTTTGTCCATCTTTAGTGAGATATTATTTAAATTCTCTTCAAAATCTCTTGAAAATGTGCAACAAGTAAATGGGCCCCATCTTAGATGTTCCACATGTGTACCCCACACATGTGTAAGTGTGTGTGGGACCATGAAACCAACTTTTGCATTTTTCTTCTAATTTCTTTTTCTCTTTAATTCTTCTCTCTTTTTTTTTTTGAAAATCAATTTCTTGCCTCAATTCTTTAGAAATGGGACCCATATCACTACTTTCCTACAAAACAAATATGAATTCATGTGAAAAGACAATTTTACCTCTAAGATCACAAATGCAGGACGTGGGCCCATCTCTCATGAAATGCGAATGAAAATGCATACCATTTTTTATGATTTTATGTGAATGAACTAATGATGATGAAAATTCAACTTATTTCATGAGAATATAAATTTTCACAAAACTTTCCAAAAATAGACTTTCAAAAAATGGCAGGTTTCTTGAATATATGCAAAAAGTATGATTTTGAAGCAAATTATGCAGAGAAATACTAGAATGAATTGAAAATACTTAAAACCATAATATCACACTAAATGAGGCTATTTTGACTTAATAAGTCCTTAAAATAGGTCAAAATGTGTATGGAAATATACATTTTTAAGGACTTATCAAGAGGCCTTGAGCTGAACCACACGCCCACTCCAAATGCTTTGGACTCATTGAAGTATAATCAAGCCTTGAATGGTGAATTGACCCAACAACTTTGGGTCAAGAAAAATCTATTGAGGGGAGGTGAACGTGCTAATCAAAACACTCGTTTTGATAATCGGCAGAGGGATGACCATACTCCAACACATACAATCCAAGTTCAAGGGACAATCCAAACTATTCTTAGAACAAGGGTCTAACTCGAGGTGGCCCATCATAGGCCAATCAATTTTAACCCATTCAATCTTAGGCCAATGCCCCACACAGTTTCCAAAAGCCCAATTCCAGCCCTAGTCCATTGATCCAAAAGGTAGATTTCTTAGAAGAGGCCATGAAACTCATGTCTTAGAGTACTACTCAAATCCAGCATACCACTATTAAAATTTTAAATGACCATATTGAGACCCTTGCAATATTGGAATATCCAATGGGCCAACTGGCCAATTCCATGAGTGCCAGACATAAGGGAACCTTCCTAGTCAACTTGCAGCTAACCCCGAGGGCCAAGTTGTTCACGATAACAAAGGAAAAGGTTCAGAGCAAGTCAAATTGTTAATAACTCTTAGGTCGGGTATACACGTTGATAACAAGGTAGAATTACTTAAGGAACTTGAGGAGAAATCAAGTGATGATGTGGAAATGAAAGAACTAAGTGTGAATGCTGAACCTATAATAGAACCAAAGCCAGTCAAGGAAAACCCAGTCATAACTGAATCATCACGTAATGAGCCCACTCTTTGGGCTTACATTCCTAGGGCACCATACCCCGAGAGGCTAGGACCAGGAAAATCAACTACCCAGTTGGATAAAATGTTAGAAGTATTTAAATAAATAAGAATCTACATTCCACTACTTGATGTTATCCAACAGATACCAGCCTATGCCAAATTTTTGAAGGACTTTTACACCTTCAAAAGGATTACCAATGTGCCCAAGAAGGCTTTTCTAGTTCAACAAGCTAGCTCGATTATTTCCCATCCAACCCTGATCAAATACAAGGACCTAGGGTGTCCTAGCATTTCTTGCCAAATAAGGGACCATCACATAGAAAAAGCTTTGCTAGATTTGGGTGCGAGTGTGAACCTTCTTCTGTACTCTATTTATGAAGAATTAGGTGTGGGGAACTTGAAAAAGACCCATGTGACCTTGCAATTGTCTGATGCATTGATTCAATACCCCAAGGGGGTAGTCAAAGACATTCTAATCAAAGTCGGAGACTTTGTCTTTCTTGTCAATTTTGTTGTCTTAGATACAAATCACACATCTAGGGTTGAACCCAAAATACCAGTGATCTTAGGGAGACCATTCCTAACCACCTCAAATGCCTTGAACAATTGTGGGAATAGAGTAATGCAAATTTCTTTTGGGATCATGACCATTCAGGTGAACATTTTTAATGTCAATAAGCAACCTCCTGATGAGGATGATGGTAGTTTTTGAATGTAGTTATATTTATGAATTAGTGGAAAGTCACTTACCCCATTTAAATCTTGAAGACCCACTAGAGGCTTGTCTGGCCCACTTTAGAAGTGATTTTGACATAGATGGACAAATTTAGGAAGTCAATGCTCTGTTAGACTCAACCCCAGTCATGGACTATACCAGGTGGCAACCAAAAGCATGAAATTCTAATTCCATCTGCTTCCCCACCTATCTCATCTATCGCAAAGCTCCCCAAGTTAAAACTCAAGCAATTGCCAGATACTTTGAACTATATGTTTTTAGGCTCACTAGAAACCCTTCCAATGATTATAGCTTTAGACTTGGACCTTATCTAAGAGGAAAAATTTGTAAAAATTCTGGATGAGCACAAGAAAGTTATAGGGTGGTCTGTAGCAGATATTAAAGGAATAAGGCCATCTGTGGTCCAACATATAATCCATTTGGAAGAAAATGCAGAAACTTCTCGTGAACCATAGAGGCGACTGAACCCTGCAATGAAAGAAGTGCTTAGGTCGAAAGTCTTGAAATTATTGGACACATGGGTGATCTATCCCATATCTAATAGTGCATGGGTGAGCTTGGTACAATGATACCAAAGAAATATGGAATAACAGTGGTTCAAAATGAGGGCAATGAATTGGTACCCACTAGAATATAGATTGGATGGAGAGTATGCATCGATTATAAGAAGTTAAACTTAACCACTCGGAAAGATCACTTTCCACTCCCATTCATGGATCAAATACTTGAAATATTAGCCGGTCATGCTTATTATTGTTTTCTTGATGGTTATTCCTGCTATTACCAAATCTTAATTGCACTTGAGGATCAGGAAAATACCACCTTCACCTGTCCATTTGGCACAATTGCTTACAAACGCATGCCTTTTGGGCTATACAACGTACTAGCCACCTTAAGGTGCACGCTGAGCATATTTTCTAACATGGTGAAAAAATTCATAGAAGTTTTTATGGATGATTGTTTGGTCTTTGAAAATTCGTTTGAGAAGTGCTTACATCATCTATCACATGTGCTTGAAAGATGTAGAGAGAAAAATCTAGTTTTAAATTGGGAGAAATGTCATTTCATGGTAAAGCATGGGATAGTCTTGGGACACATTATTTTTGACAAAGGGATTGAGGTGGACAAAGCGAAAATTGAGTTGATCTCATAATTGACACCACCAAAATCTATTAAGCAAATTCGATCATTATTAGGCCTCTAGTTTTTATCGGAGAATTATCAAGTATTTTAGTGAAATTGTTAAAACGGTGTGCCAATTGATGACAAAAGAGGCCTCATTTGAATTTGATGAGAGGTGTTTAAAAGCTTTTGAGAGATTAAAGAAGGAACTAACTTCAACCCTTCTCATCCAATCACTTGATTGGACCATTCCATTTGCGCTCATGTGTGATGCATCATATACAACTATGGGGACCGTTCTAGGTCAACAAGTTGGGAATTACCTCATGTGATTTACTAGGCTAATAGGACCCTTAATGATGTACAACTAAACTACACAACCATGGAAAAAGAATTGCTACGTGTGATTTTTGCCTTGGAAAAATTTTGGTCCTACTTGATAGAGTCCAAAGTCATCATCTACATGGACCATGTAGCCTTAAAGTACTTTCTTTCCAAAAAGGATGCAAAAGTCCAATTGAACTGGAGGATGTTTCTGCTACAAGAACTTGATTAGGAAATAAGAGACAAGAAAGGATGTGAGAATGTTATAGCTGATCATCTTTCGAGGTTACCTTTAGAGCCATCCAATGAGGTCTCTCTAAATGAAAATTTTCTTGATGAAAAATTGCTAAGTATTTTTCAAATCCCCTGGTTTGCAGATATAATCAATTACCTTGTTACACGGAAGATGCCTATCCATTGGTCAAAACAAGATCAAAATTTCTAGTTGAGGTTAAGTACTTTTTCTGGGATGACCTATATCTTTTTAAGTATTGCCTAAACCAGATCATCAAGAGATGCATTCTTGATAATTACCACTACTCGATCATTTCATTCTACCATGATCATGCATGTGGGTGCCATTTTAGTTTGAAAAGGTAGCTGCAAAAATTTTGTAGTGTGGATTTTATTGGCCACAATCTTTAAAGATTGCCACATTTTTTGTCTAAACTATGAAAGGTGTCAAAGGCTTGGTAAGCTCAATCAGAGGGACATGATGCCTTTAAATCCCATATTTATTGTGGAAATTTTTGATGTGTGGGGGATTGACTTTATGGGTCCATTCCAAAATTCTTTTGGAAATCTTTATTTTGCTGGCAGTAGACTATGTTTCCAAATGGGTAGAGGCCATTTAACAAAGAGGAATGACCACCATGTGGTGATTAAGTTCGTCAGAGATCACATCTTTTCTCGGTTTGGTACACCTAGGGCGATCATTAACAGCCGAGGCATCCACTTTTGTAACCATCCCTTTGTTGAAAAAATATTCTGTCACCCATAAAGTTGCTACACCTTATCACTCTCAAACAAGTGGCTAAGCAAAAAATTTCGAATAGGCAAATTAAGCAAATTTTGGAAAGACAGTCAATCCCACTTGGAAAGACTGGTTTTTGCGATTGATCGAAACACTGTGGACTTATCAAACCACTTACAAGGCACCTGTTAGGATGTCCCCATATAGGTTGGTCTATGGGAAGGCTTGCCACTTACCTATTGAACTGGAGCAAAGAGCTTATTGGGCTATAAAAAAATTCAATTTTGATTTACCCACTACAGGTAACCTATGCAAATTACAATTCAATGAGTTAGAAAAGCTTAGGAATGTTGCCTATGAGAGTGCCAAGATTTACAAGGAAAGGATGAAGCTAAACCATGATAAGTCAATTTTGAGAAAATCATTTGAGCTGAGTATGGAAGTCCTTTTGTATAACTCCCAGTTACATTTGTTTCCAGGGAAGTTAAGAACCTAGTGGATTGGTCCATTCATTGTCAAGATTATTTACTTTCATGGTGTTGTATAAATTAAAAACCACCAAAAATCAAGATGTTTTCAAACTCCATGGTCAACGGTTGAAACCGTTTTTTGAGCTAAAAGACAAGCACATTGAGGAGATCCTTCTTCAAGATCCCATCTACCTTGAGTAAGCATCATCATCATCGTATTCACTCCATTGTATTTTTCATTTATCACATGGAGGACAATGTTAGGTCTAGGTTGGGGGGAGGGGGGGGCACGGGGCATAAGACATAGTCACTTGTTTTTGTTTTTTAAAAGAAAAATTAAGAGTCGTTGGTTTGGCTAAAGACGTTAAACTTAGCGCTTATTGGGTGGTAACCCAATGGTTTCCAGTTACGTTCAGTGTATTTGGTTCGTGTCAAAGATTGATGTTCCTTCTGACGTCAACATCATCATTGTGATGAGAATAAGGGAGGCCTTCGAGTAGGAAATGAAGGTTAAACAATCGCTGCCATTTGATGGTAGGAGCCTCTATGCCATTAAACGTAGAGCTAAGAGGATTGGTTGTTGCTATTGTTGTTTGAGATTTAATTGTGACTCGGTTTTTAAGGAAAATGGAAAAGATGCAATGGGTTAGTCTAGTCCTCATCAAGTAAATAAAAAAGAAAACTATTGATTCAAGAACCACTGAGTAAAACCAAAGAAATTTGGTTTGAGACAGATTGCATCGGTAGGGACCGAAACTAATACTTGATGAGGCAAGATGAAACATAGCCAAAGTAGTCAACTTAACTGGAAATTTGACATTAAAGGACCCCCATGTCGGTCCGAGGTGGACCAATTTAGGCTACAATTTTTTTTAGGTTGTTTTGATTTTAAGAAGTTAAAAAAAGAAATCATAAGAAAAAGGAAGCTTTCAAAGGAATGGAGGCAAATTGAAGATATTTAATAAATTTAGAATTTTTGAAATTTTGGAAGGAAGTAAAAAAGAAAGTCCACTTAATCTGAGTGATGAAGCCTAGCAGAAGATTACCTAAACTTATCACCATTGTATACACTTTACATTTCTCGAAGTTTAGATATAAAGCTAAAATGACTAGTTTCATAATTTCTCTGAAGGATTCAATGAGAATGTGAGATTTAGTTTATTAATATTTTTCTCTCCTAGTTCCTTAAAGTGAATTAATTTTGATAAATTGGAAATGGCTACCTTTTGTCCGAGGATCAAAGTTCTTTTCCTCATTCCTTTTTCAAAAAAGAAAAAGAAAAAAATAAAGAAAAAAGTGTTATTACAGAGTTAGAAGTTTTGAGAAGAATAATGTTTTGTGACTAGTTTGGGTTTGTAGCCTTTTTAACTCGAGCTAATAAGCCCGTAGGAGTATATCCATACCTAGTACCCTAAAGCCATTGGTTTGGGAGTCATTGGCCTAATGCTCATTACATGGGTTAATTATAAAACTTTAAGGACTTAGGCATTGCATAGTCTCATGTAACTAAAAAGATAGGTGTGTGTTGAAAAAAGGAGAGAGAAAAAAAAGAAAAAAAGGAGAGGAATGGTGAAGTTTTCTAGCCCTTAATTGTAATGTAAAGCCGTAATAGTAGCCCTCAGAAGAGAAAATTTATTTTGGTTGGATTCTTGGGGGATCGGACGGTTTAAAGGAAAATTATGTTTAAGTGGCACTAATGTGGAATATTCAAAACTGATAGTGATGTATACATTTCTCATTGTACACACAAGTCTTGGTATGAATTTGAGGAAGTTTTTGAAAATAGAATAATGGACTGGACTTTGAAATGTTTGAATTCTCGATCATTCCAAATTTTGAAAATGTCTGATAAAAGTGGATTTTCTTTTGAGAGAATTCTTTAACCTTGTTGCTTTTGAAAAAAATTTTGTGGGTGTATTCATTGCAAACCCTCACAAGGCACAACTAAACTGTTATGGTGAACTTAGGGGTTTAAGAGTTTGTTGCATAAGCTAAATGCAACCAAGGGTACCAGCAAAAGTGATTTTCTTTTCAGATTTTTGTTATCTTAGATCAGGTTAAAGAACTTTATTGCTTTTCGCAACTTTTGCAAAGGGACTACTAGTAAAAAGTTGGCTGGGGTGTGTGTTAAGGTCATGGAATTGCATCATTTTAGTGTGAATTAGTGTGAATTAGGACTTAATTAGGTGATTTGCATGAATTTTCGGTTATTTCCATCATTTAAGGATTTTTTACCTATCCGTTGGAATTCTCGCAAATTTTACACATCTTCTGCATTAATTTAGAAATTTACAATTTTTCTTTGAAGAGTTCCAATTGGAGTAAAACTTAGTTCGGATGGGTCCCACTTCAATGTAGGCTCTTTAGTAGTTTATGGGTTTGCTTACAATGTGTAGGAAGATATAAACAGATCATGTGGGGCTCATCATGTAAGAAATTTAGAAGATTGGCTTTGTGAGAATGCCACACACATGTACACACATGCTTAGTGGTCAAAAGGGTCACACTCTTATGTTATTGAAAAAATTTAAATCTGAATCAAGAAAATAAAGCAAGATGGAGAGAATTCAAGAAAATGAAAGTCAAAGAAGAGGAATTCAAAAATAAAAAGTCAATTCCGTTTTTCTTTGGACAGCAAAAATTAAAACAGTCATAAATCTCAAACTGAGCATCAAAATTAGACAATCTACCTATCTTTGGAAAGATCTCTTCGAGTAAATGTTTGTAGGCTCCAAGATTACATCAATCGAAGCTGAAACAATAAAGTTATGGTATCAGGAAGTTGGCTGTATATTTTTAGACATGATTGCAAAAAAAATTGAGAACTTTTTCTATGTTACACACCCTTGGGTGGGGTCCATCTTTCCTCAAGTGAAATAAATTGAAGATCAAAGTGGGGTCCATAATCCTTACATCATTTTTAAAGAGAATTTAAGAAGATTTGAAGAAAATCCTCAAGAAATTAAGGAAGAAAAGCTTATTTAGAAGATATACTTGCACATGAGAGGAGAATCTTGTAAAATGAAAAGTTTGTATAGAGATTGGTTTTTATAGGAAAACAAGAAAAATCTCTCTAAAGTTGTTAAGTCTTTGTTAATTTGGAGGCCAAGTCAAGAGACCTTTCTACAAGAAGACTTTACTAGCGACAAAAGTGGAAAAAAATAAGGAAACAAAGGGGCTCCAAACCCTTTAGATTCAATATGGCTTGGATGTTCATGCATACATTCCTCTCCATTCTCTCTCTCCCCCCTTCCTACTTTTCTCTGTCTAGTGTAAAAAAAATAGAAAATTAATTTGGTTCTCTCTTTAATGTAGAAAAAAATAGAGAATTAATTTGGGTATTCTAGAGCCCTGTTCCAGAAACTAGTCTAGAAGAGAGTACTGAGAGCTTGTAATCATCTTGAAGATTCAATGAAGTTCACATTTTTTGCATTGGAGGAGTAGATCTTTTGATTAGAGTGTCAGCTAACATTAAGTATATCTCACCATTCTTTTATGTGATTTAATTTAAATGTTTTTGTATCTTACATGCTTACTTAGAATAATAAATCCGTCTTCTGTCTTAGACAACCTATGTAATTTAATTTGTATTGAAAAATGCTTTATTCATATATATTTTCTTAATAGGTTATGCTTAAATTAAGTTCTTTAATTAATATATGATATTTAGTTAGTTCATAATTTTATTAGGTGAAAGAGATTTTTACCTTAAATAAATTGCAAAAAAAATTGTGCTTTGTGATAGACAAGTTATTTGGATTATAAACATTGATTTTTTAATGATTTGAACGATTTTTGGAGAAAATATATTTTATTGGTTGAATAGAATGGTGGTCTGATTACTTAATGAAATCATGCCATTCTGATCTGATTTCATTATTGATTTTCTTGCACTTTACAATTAGATTTTTTAAGTTATTGTTATCTCTTTTATCTTTTTTTTATTGTTCTAAAAAAAATTAAATCTTAATTAAAAAGAAATTTCAAAAGAGTTCCCTGTGGGATTGGCCTGTACTTGCCATTGTCTCAAAAGGATAACTGTGCTCTTGTAGTTTTAAAGGATTAAGTTAATTTTGTATCAGTTCACAACCTTGGAGATGGCCAAAAACTCCTTCAAGTGGGAGAACCAAAGAAAACAGTTCCATCCCATTAAACCTTTTTGGCACTTTGTGGCCTTGAAACTCATCCTTTTATGAATAATATTAATGTGTATTTTCTTCCTCAAACTCATTTCTCACCTTAAACTTGTGAGAGGAAGAAGAATGGAAAAGTTGCTTGCCAATTGATTGAGGAATCCTTTGTGCAGTGCTTAGAACCTCGTGGAGTCTTGCTGGTATCTTGCGGATTTGTGTTGGAACCTTCGAACCCTTTCCCAAATGCCTAAGCTTGCTTTTTATAGACATCAGAGGCATTTGAGGGAGTTATGGGAAGTTGAGTTTCAAAATAAAGTAGAGACCACCGCCAAAAACCATCGGGAATGACTTTACATGTGTCCATGACAGTGGCCATGGTCAAGACAGCCCCAATTTTGGGTTTTTTGCCCATGTGACCTGTTTTCATTAGTTTTGGGCCTGAACAATGTCCGATCTTCATGAAACTTAGAGTGATATCTTCAAATACCATTTTGAGTGTGTCATAGAAATTTTAGCATGTTTTGACCATTTAAAGTTGGTCAACCCTCCCTTTGACTTTTCATAAAAATGGGCCCTTGTTTCAACTGTTTGATGCCCAAATGACCTCGGATTGACTTAAAACTTGGAGGGATTAATATCAAGAGAATTTAAAAATATTCATCCAAATTTCATTGATTTGGTTTTGTAAAAGTAGGATTTTAACCAATGGCCCATTCGTTGCATGTTCTAAGTTAATATCCCCTGGCGTTACAGACAGTCAGCTTGTTTTTTACCCGAATGATGTTCAATTAATTTTAAACTTTAAGGAGTTGATGTTGAGCACATTTTTAGTCTTTAATCCAATTTTCATCGACGTTGGCCTCCTAAAAGTATGATTTTAGTCAAAGACCCTAAGCTTTTGTGGGGGTCACTGACCCCTGAGTTGACATCTAGTTGAGTAGGGTCAAATGAAGTCCCTTTGGCTTAAAATTTT
The DNA here is from genome assembly GCA_037013555.1 of Sextonia rubra. Taxonomy (NCBI): domain Eukaryota; kingdom Viridiplantae; phylum Streptophyta; class Magnoliopsida; order Laurales; family Lauraceae; genus Sextonia; species Sextonia rubra. Next base: position 78,616,661 of record JASUAD010000001.1, read on the forward strand.
GTAGATTCATTTCTGAATATGACTTCAGCTTTGCATTTAAATTTTATCAACTTTGGTCACCTGGAAGCAAGACTTTGGTCAGTGACCCAAGGTTTGGGGGTCACTAACCCAAAGTCCACATGTTTGTTGGACTTTGGGTCAAATGACATCCATTTGACTTGAAATTTTGTATAGCTACTATTGAATATAATTTGAAGTTTCTCCAGGAGTTTCAACTAACTTTGACATGTAGAAGCATCAGTTGTCATAATGACACCATGCGCTAATAGGTAGTCATTGAAGCTTGAGTTTGAGCTGAAATGAAGTCCAAATGCTTTGAAACTTTGAACATCATTCCTGAGTGTGTTTTGGAATTGCCATGTGACTTTCAACTACTTTGGTAATCTAGAAACTTGAGTGTGTTCAGTGACCCCAAGTTTGGAGTTAATGAACAATGAATTTGGTGGTTGGTGAGTTAAGTGACTAAATGAAGTTCACTACCTTTGAAATTCGCATTATGGCACTCTGAGTTCATCTGAAGTCTTCTAAGTGAATTACATCAACTCTGAACATCTGAATGAAGTACTTGACCTAGCATTGCACAATCCTAGAGTTTTTGTGCCTTTGGCCTGGAATTTGCTTATGATGTCTTCACTACAAGACTTGAAATGTTTGTGATTTTTTTATGGGTCAATAAAAATACTCTCACAACCCTATAGTCAGTCCTCAGGACAAGGCATTGTAACAAAGATATACTCACAACTCTATAGTCATTCCTCAAGACAAGGCATTGTAGTTGTTTTAATAGATCTCCACAACAGACAGTCCCTCAGTGCTCCGCTATTAGTATCTTGATCTCCATAATGAACAAATCTTTTTAATATGAGAACAATCTTCTACAAGGAAGTAGAAGCCACAAATATCCTATAAAGAAGTAGAAGAATCAACTCTAGAACTTGAAGCTTTCAGCATAATCTCTCACGAAAGCTCTAGGCCATATCTCCAATAATCTCTCAACTAAGAATTTGGAGAAAGTGTATTTAAGGCTAAAAGAAACACCCTATTTATAATCCACAATTTGTGCCTCATTAAGATAGCCCTTGCAGAACTCAACTTATTAATTTTTGCACAAAAGGGAATAATTCCGTAACAGGAAAGTGGGTTTCTGCCACATATGCTCTCGAGCGTAAGTGAGTGCCCGCTCGAGCACATGTTTCGCCCATCTAGTTATTTGTGATTTGTTGTTTTAGTCTTGACCATAGTCTTCGTGGGCTTGATCACAGTTACCTCTGTCTGGGCGCACTCAAGCACCTGAGCATGTTGGTTTGAGCATGTGCAACAAATCCTGATTTCTTCAATTTAGCACTCCTTAGGGCTCGATCAACAATCCATACTTAAGAATATGAAATATATTTAAATGGACTCAAGTTTTATCCATACATGAATTAGCCAAATCTCCCCCTTTGGCAATTCATGAATAAAATTTCCTAGACAATCAAGGTACCCAAAAATAAATCTAAAAGTACATTCATTACATTGAGTAAACTGAAATTGAAAAAAAAATTGCTACCATAAGCTCTTCAACCAAGTAAGGAAACAAATCTTTCTACTATTCAGTTCTATACTAATGAAGATCATACCAATTGAAAAATTGAAAATTCATCTTCAGCTCTTATGACTTCATACCAATAGAAACGTAACTTTGCCAATTGAAATTTAAATAATTTACAACTTCAGTTCTCAGTTTCAAAATTCTCCCATTAATTGCTCACTTGATGAGTCTTTAAAAATACATATTTTCATATACATTTTGGATCATTTTAAGGACTTATTAACTTGAAAGAGTCTCATTTAGTGTGATCTAGTGGTTTCAAGCATTTTAAATTCATTTTAGTATTTCTCTGCATGATTTGTTTAAAAATCACACTTTTTGCTTCATTCATGAAATCTGCCATTTTTGGAAAGTCTATTTTTGGAAAGTTTTGTGAAAATAAATTTTCTCATGAAATAAATTGAGTTTTTATCATCATTAGTTCATTCACATAAAATCATATAGAATGGTGCACATTTTCATTGTCATTTCATGAGAGATGGGCCCACAATTATGTATTTGTGATCTTAGGGTTAAAATTATCTTTTCACATAAATTCACATTTGTTTTGTAGGAAATTGATGATATGGGTCTCATTTGTAAAGAATTGAGGCAAAGAAATGATTTTCAAGAGAAAGGAGAGAAGAATTAAAGAGAAAAAGAAGAAAGAGGAAAAATGCAAAAGTTGGCTTCATGGTCCTACGCACATATTCACATGCGTGGGGACACACTTGTGGAATGTTCAAGAAAGAGGTCCCACTCTTCAATTGTTGCAAGAATTCAAAATTAATGCAAGAAAAGAAAGCCAAAGTGGAGAGAATTCAAGGAAAGAAAAGTCAAAGAAGGAGAATTCAAAAATAGAAAGTCAATCCCGTTTTTCTTGGGACAACATACATTAAAATGGTCATAACTCTCAAACCACGCGTTGGATTTGGACAATCTACCTACTGTTGGAAAGCTCTTTTCGAGTAAATATCTGTGGGATCCAAGATTGTACCAATCAAAGTTAAAATGACAAAGATATGACCCCAAGAAGATGACTATAATTTTCTACTCAGGATTAAGATTGTCTCATCAAAGGTGGGCCCTATCCTTTGGCAAGTGTTAGCTAAGAAAGATGAATACACTTGGAATTCCAGCAAGAGAAGGAATCTTATCTCATCTCAAACTTGAAAGACTTATTAGCTAAGAAGAGGACTTACCAAAAGAAGAAAAGCCACATATGAGACCTTCTTCGAAAAGGAGTAGAAGAAAAAAATGTATAAATAGGGAACCCCTCTCCCACACTCTTCATAGAAGAATTGCCCACTTCGCACCTCTAGATTTCTACACACAATCTCTCCTTCTCTTGTCTCTCCAGCTTAAGTCATCAAGGAGGCTTAGCCCTAAAGCCACACCACCAACCTTGAAGTGTCAACTAGAAGGAGGAATTCTTATTCATCCTAGTATGTAATTGTTTGCTTTTTATTTTCAATCTTTTGTAAAACAATTTCATGCTAGTAAAATTTGTTTCTTTTCAATTTTCTTGTCTTTGATTTTGTGGTGTTCATAGTTTTAGTCTTGTTTGTGATTGGGTTAATTTTCATTCTTGTTTAAATATTGGGATAGAATTAGAATCACAACTAGTAACCCATCTTAGTATCCTTTTTAATATACTTTGTTTCTTTAGATACATTATATGTTTGGAGGCAATGCAAGATGTAGTTAAAGAGGTTTGAGTAAAAAAAGATTAGAGGCCAATTCTGAAATTTATTTCTACATTGAATGGAGATTTGTTATTCTCACTTGGATTGACGACCCAAGCTGAAGAATAAGAACCTAGGACAACACTTCTAATCTTTTTAAGCCGAAGTCAAGATAGGAAATTGAAAGAGCAATCTACCGCCTTTGACTTTCGTTGTTTACCGCCTTTGACTTCCTGCACTTTTATTTTATTTTTTTGCACTTTTGTTATTTTTCTTGTTATGTTCATGTTGATTTTAAGTTTTTTTTTTTTGCATAGTTTGATGGTTGGATTAGAGTTCATTGCATATATTTTCATATCATAAGATTTTGTGCATATTTAAGTTGCTGAAAATTAAGCTTTCAGATCTGAATTTAATAATAAAATTCAGACTCAATACACAAACCACACAACTTAAAACAGTTTCAACAAACTACAGAAACAGTTTTTGACAAAAAGTTTGAAGTGGGTAGACCAATCAAATCATAATAATTTTCTTTGAAACTTGGTAAAATTAAAGTTTAAGATGTGGTTTTTCATTCCCTAGAATTTTAGATCAAAATAATTTCGAAAGGTTTGTAAACAAGAGGCTTAAACTTTGCCAATCAGTCAACTTGGATCAAAATTTCTGCACAAAATTTTTCAAAGTTGTCATATTCATGTATTCATAAAATTTTCATTTTAGATCTTTTTTCACCTTTGTTTTTTTTTTTTTTTGTTAGTTTCTTGGATCAGTAGAGCATAAATTTCAGCCATTAAATTTAGATTTAGGATGCATTAGAATAGTTCAAATCATGCATAAAATTTGTATTAGCATACTAGTTTTTCGTACTTAGAATTTTTTAGCATCTCATGGCATGTTTTGCATTACTAATTTTACTAACTTTTTAATTTTAAATTTGTTTCTAGTTTTATGTTTTTGATTGTTTTAGATAATTTCTAGAATTAAAATATCTTTCTAAACTTGTTTTAATTGAAGATTTTAAATTGGAAAGTTTTCTAGTTTTGGAAATTCTAACTTAGGAAAGTTTTTAACTTTTGTTTATTTTATTTCTAACATTGTTTAATTTAGTTAGTTTCTAATTTTAGTTTTTATTTTTAGAAGTTCTAATTTGTGTTTTAGTTTTGCAACAACTTTAGGTTTATTTTAGGAATTTTTAGATTTAGGTTTTTAGTTTTAGGAAAGTTTCATTTGTTTGTAATTAATTTAGTTTTGGCAAGTAGGATGCTTGTATTTGTTAGATTTTAAACTAGGCTAGTTTTAGATTTTTATTTAGGGAAAGTACAAGTTGAAAAAGGAACCTTAAAATACATAGCTCTCTGTGGATTCGACCCCGTACTTACCGGGATATTACTACATCGTGATTCTACACTTGGAACTCACGATCATTACTCTTCCCTTTTTTTTCCTTAATTGACGAATATATGGTGACAATATGCAGCAAGTTTGTCAACCAGGATCTAGCAGTAGATCCCCTCAATGATATATCATATCAGCACTTGTGGATAGGGGCTTGATCTTCTTAATCAGGGGCTTTTAAATTTGGGTATCCATACTTATGAATTAAAGAATTTTAGCATAGTGTGAACCAAAATAGATGGCATGTCTTTATCCTTAACCCATATTGCACTTGATATGGGTGCAGGAAACTGAGTTTTTCATCGCTTATTTTTTGGCATAGCTTTCAGGTTGTTGTAATGGGAATAGATTTGTCCTTGTTTTCCACAGTGATGAAATATGGATGCTCGTGCATATTTAAGACTAAACTCACTCTTTGATACACAATCAACATGATTCTTCTATATAATATAATATGCAATGGGTGCATGTACAGTGTTTTTAACAAAAACAATGTTACCTATTGATTTTGATGTTGAAATACCATCAAAATAACTAAGACCAATCTTGTCAGTATGTAGCTTCTGAATGCTCAAGATGTGGTTAAATGCAGTCAAACTAACATGTGTAGCTATTGGATCATCCAACTTTGTCAATGCCATCTTTAACTTGATATTTAGATCATCAATCTCAGCCCTGTTTTTCAATACTCTTGTTCTTAAAGATTCATTCTCTTATTTCTAGAAGTCAAACTCTAAAGCAAAAAACCATTATGTCCTTCAACGAGGATAATACGTGCATGTGCAACTTCTAAATTCTTCTTTACAAATAAAATTCTAGCTTCAACATCCTTAACTTGCTTCATAAGTTTTGCTACATGCTTGCCCAATTTTTTGCTTTGATCATACAAAAATTTATACTGAGCTTCTCAGTCAACATTCTTATGAGACACTTCTTCATCATTATTATTATCATCATAATCAGGATCAGATGATGAAGATGTTGCAATGAAAGAAATAAGCTTTTCATTCACTCTTTTAGGCAAATTAGGTTTAGCTTTAGAGGATTCTTCCTCATCAGCAGAATGTTCAACATCCCATGTGATGTTCAACACTTTGTTACTTCTAAAATGGGCTTCTTCTTTTTATGAGCACAATCATTAGGTATATCCCCATACTCTTGACATTCAAAGCACTTAACTCCTTTTAAAGAGTTAGTCTTTCCAGTCGGTAATAGTTTAAATCCAATACTTTTCCCTATCATCAGCTTATTAAACTATTGTATAAACTCAAAAGACAGTTGCATATCTCCTTCTTCAGAATCAGATTTATATACAACTTCCACTTTCTTCGAATCTTTGGAAAACTTGTAAAATTTGAAAGTTTTTAATGTAAGTCCAGAAGATTTTGACTGACGCTTAATAAATTCAATCTCAACGGTTTGCAGGTTGCTAACTAACTCATTAAGTCCTAAAGTTTTCAGTTTGTTGGCTTTGGCAATTGCAATAACCTTGAGATTGAAATTAACTGTAAGAGATCTAAGAATCTTTTTCACAATCTTCTCTTTAGGAATTGATTCTTCTAGTTTGTGACTTGAATTGACAATATTACTCAAGTTAGTATAAAAGTTATGAAACCTCTTCTCATCACTCATTCTCAACAGTTCAAAAGCAGATGATAAGCTTTTTATCTTAGCTTTTTTCACTTTTTCAATACCCTCATGAACTGTTTGAAGGATGTCCCATACCTTTTTTACATTATTACGAGTGAAGATCTTATGAAATTCAGACATTGATACTTCATTATCAATTGCATTCATTGCCTTATTGTTACAGTTGCAGATATAGGTTTCCTATTTAGACCATAAAGTCATTAGCTTTTCAGTAGTTTGTCCATCAACAGTAAAGTGGGGAAGGAATATTCAGTCAACACTATTCTCCAAACCCCTTCATTTGCTGACCTAAAAAAAAAAATCATTATATGTGTTTTCCAATAAGCATAATTAATAGTACTTTTCAGCAAAGGACGTTTCATAATAGAAGAACCCTCATAATTGGTGAATTCCATTCTAGAAAATCACTTAGATCAACATCTAATGATTTAGTGTGACCTTCTTTGATACTAATTGAAAATTTTAGAATGCCCGAAACTTATTATAGATTGTTATTCAATTACTACTTCTAAGCAGAAAAAAAATAAAGGCAATCAATTACACAAAGATAACACATAATTTAATGTGGAAACCAAAACGGGAGAAAAACCACGAGTCCAAAGTGGACAAAATCATTCGCTAACTTCCATAGTACAAGATATACTCATAATCCTACGTCAGTCCCTTGATATAAGGCATTATAGTTGTTTTTTATAGATCTCCACAGCATGCAATCCCTCGGTGCCTCGCTAGTAATGCCTTGATCTCTACAACGAGCAAGTCTCTTCAACATGAAAACAATCTTCTGCAAGGAAATAGAAACCATAAATCTCCTATGAAGAAATAAAAACATCAATTCTAGAACTTGAAGCCATTAGCACAGTCTCTCATGGAAGCTCTAGACAATATCTCCAACGTAATCTTTCAACTTAGAATATGGAGAAGATGTATTTAGGGTTGAGAAAAAAAACCAAACTTACTAATTTTTGCATAAAAAGGAAACAATTCCATAACTAGAAAGTGAGTTTCTACTGCATGCCTGCTCAAGCTCAAGTGAGCGTCCACTCAAGCAGGTGGCATCGCTCATATAGTTATTTACGATCCATCGTGTCAAGCTTGAGCATGGTCTCATGGGTTTAAGCACAGTTGTCTCTATCTAGGCCTGTTCGAGCGCATGAGCATGCCCGCTCGAGCACGTGCAGTAAATCTTGATTTCTTTAATTCAGCACTTTGTGTGAATCGATCAACAATTTATATTTAAGAATATGAAAAATAGATCAATAGACTCAAATTTTGTCCAATATATGAATTAGCAAATTACAGAAATTCTTACAAGGTTGGAAGTTCGAAAGGGAAAGGTTGGAAGGTTGAAGGTTGAAAAGGGAGGTTTCTCTGATGGGTATAGACTAGCTGAGGCTGCCTCTTTGTAAAATTAATATTACCAAAGTGTAACCACCTCTTAGGGATTGGTAACTACTAATAGCTAACCCTTGGTCCACAATGCCTTGTTTGATCCAACCGGATGAAAATCCAACTCGGTCTAGTATTATCTCATCAGTCCAAGCCTGGCCTGTAGGTGTAATACAATGTACTACCAATGTGGATTCTCTTAAAAAACAAGAATTCAATTTATTATGATGAATGATATAAAGTAGGAATGCAGATGAGACCTAAATTTTGTAGGATTTGATTTATTAGGGTGATAGATAGGTATCCATTTTCCTTCACCAAGTCATTTTTCATTTAAGTGTCCCTCTAATTATTAGGCTCCGATGATCATGACATTTTACCGTGCAATTGTATCTCAACCCCTCTCATCCCTAACCATGTGTTTGAACAAGGATACCTTTACGTCTTCTTTGTTTGAATGGGAATTCTAAAATTCTAATAAAATGTACTACTAAAAATTGAAAAAACATTAAAGAACAGAATGTGAAGATGCATAAGCGGCTATCATCTCATCGTTTCTTAAATAAAAGGAAATTAAGGAAAGAAGAAAAATGAATACAGTAAATCAAAGCCCATGAAAGTTTGTAAGACATCTACATCTTTATTTTATCATTCAAATCAAGTTGATTCAATAATCCTTTGTTAAAATCTAATTTATCATGAGTTCTTAGAAACTCTAGTCAAAATAACCAATCATTGTTAGGGAATTGAATATATAAGGTGGTTAATCAAAAAACTCTTTTTTAGTCCGTTATATATTTAATTCTAGGTATTTTTATCCAAGTCTTAGTACTATAACAATCCTGCGGACTCAAAACTCATAACTAAATCATCTTACAATTATCTTAATTTAGACGGACCAATTATATCTATATCAGTTATTGTGTGGTGCATACGGATCACCTCATCATCATCATCATCAAAGCCTTATCCCAACCATGTTGGGGTCGGCTACATGAACTCCGCCAGTTTTGCTGCCGATCCCAAGCCCGGGTAAAGGAGGAGGGTTGCGTTAGGTAGGTGACAGCCAGCGTAAAACTTTGTCACAACCTAAACATACCGATCACCTATGTAATATAATTTTAGATATTAAAATGGGCTTGTCCGATTTTGAATAGGAGGACCTAAACAGGACCATTTAATCGTTATGGCCCAAAACATCAGAAAGCACTGTGAGGGCGGAAATAGGAACCAAAAACAAGAAACGATTCATTATATGCTGGAAGGTACGAAAGAGACAGAGAGAGAGAGAAACAAAAGCCTGCTGTGCAACCCATCTTCACATGTTTCCTTCCATGTAGAACCGAGTCCACCGACACTAGGGAGATATTTTATAATTGAATTCCTTTTTCGTTTTATTTGCCTCCCTTGGGCTTCCTGAATTTGTAAGTAGGCCCTTTGGTTTCATAAAGCATTTTCATTTTAATACCCTCTATATCCTTAATAGCCAGTCACCTTAGTTTAGTACTAATATTTTATCAAAATGACAGCTCTACCACATCCATCAAGCATAAGTTAGTATGATTGTCATGTCATCATTTACAAAAGTACAGTTACCATAACGGTCTCTCCAACTGCAGTTACCATAACTCTTTATCTCTCTCTCAAATATGAAGCTTAGGTACGTGTTTTGAAACTTTCTTAACTCAGAAGTGGATCAATAATAGATTAAGGGATAATTATAACCTATTGTAAGCGAAGGGTTGATTGTCACTATGGTCCGTTTGAATTTGGTGAAGTAGCTCCGTATTTAAAAAAAATTGAAATTATATTTGGTTTTCCAACCACCAAATGTACCATTGCGCGCTTAGTAATACGTTGAGAAAATAGATAATAATTATAAAAAAATTGTAATTAAGTTGATAATATAGGATATAAACTTACAAGTTTTAAAGAAAAACAAGTCCAATAAAAAGCCAATAACACACATAGCTCATATATTAAATGCATATGGCCCATAGATCTTGAACTATACCAGTAATTAATCCATACAGCTCACCAGTTCAGTCCTCAAAATATATAGAAGTCATTTATTAGATATAACCACACCAAATACTTAATTGAAATTTCTATTTTAGTTCTGTCTTAAAACATCTGTAATAAACAATTTGATTTTATGTAGTTGACAATTTTATTTGTTTATTTTTTTTATGCCGTAAACAAGCGTAACAATGCAATAATCCCATGGTTTATAACAAATGATAAGAAATGAAAAAAAAAACTCCCTTTTTCACTCCCCTTTTTATGAGATCAAGTTGTTTTCTCATTTTTCAAGTAATGAATCCACATACAAAAAAAAAAGGGCATCATTCCTTTTGGTCACATATCCCTTAAAATTTCTAAAATTATTCAAATAGTTTAAGCATGTGGTCAACATGGTCCTGTAATAAAAAAAAAAAAGAAAAAATAAAGTATGTATTTCAAGAAAAAAAAAACCAAAATGAAAGGCGCATAATTTTTCGTTATATTAGAAAGGAGGACGTCATCCTGTCATCAATTGTGGAAATGTTGTTGATGTACCGGTGGTCATTGAATGATGAAAGATAGAATAAAGAGAGATGGCAGAGGGGAAATGATGTTGGTGATCGTCTTGTAATTCTCTACTAAATGAATTAATGGCATGAGCAAAAGCCTCATTTGTACTCAAATGTTATGGTAGTTAGCCATTATTGTTGGGGCAACCAATTTTGTAGAAATAGAAGGTAGTGAGATGAAAATACAGTGATATATGACTAAATACCAAAATCACATAGGTCTATTGTAAATTTAAGAAAGATTAAAGATGTATCTATATATATATAAACCACTCTTTATATAACTCTTATTCACTTAGGAAATCTGACAAATTTTCACAATAATCTACAAAAGTGCCACTGCTTCGTGATCTAGACTACAGTCCGTGAAATACGTGGTGGTGTCAGATACTGTGGCATGCATCATGCATGTGCCGTATGGTAGCGACTAGTAACAGTAGCTTCGATTTGGGTTTTTTTTTAAAGAAAATTCAATAAAATAAAACAAAATAGCCAAACGACCAAAGAAATAAGAGGAATTTACCAAAAAAATCCCATTAATCATGGTTAACATAGGTGAGATCTCCAAATTTATGAAATATCAATAGAGAACCTCCAGGCAAAATTCTATATTTTTTTAACAAAATTTCCCTTGCCTTATTATGTTATGTCGACAACACTGTAGGGTTGAAACCATCCAATGAATGAACGCACAAAGAGAAAAGAAAAAAAAAAAAACAAAGAATCCAGTGAAAGACGATGAAGGAAAACCAAAAGACAACCTTGCAAGTGCTTTCCCTTTGTATTTTCTTTCTACCACAGTATGTTTTTGTACCTTGACTTATTTCTGCATGCCCCTTTTCCATGTTACGCCCCTCTTCTAAGTGTTTCTGTAAACATCCCACATTTATTTCCCATTTTTCATTTTCCCCTCACGTTTGCAGGAGTCCCGTCATCCGAGCAAGCATAGAGTTTTTTTTTTGTTGTAAATAATATCCGACATGTGTAAATCCTTCTATAATGGTTTGAGATTGGTTCATTTAAAGGCTTGAGATTGTAATATTTTTCCAGTATCTGCTTTAGTTTAGTTAAATAGTGGTTCTTAAGAATGGTGTCTTCTACTTTGTTTTGATCATGCTATATCTCATCTCATCATCATCATCATAGTAAGTCAGCTAAATGTCAATCAATGGAGAAAATACAAAAAGTCAGAGTTTGAATATTATATGATGAAGGAAAAAACTAATTAAGTAGCTAGATTGATGTACCTGTGAAAGCTCCTCTCCCACTGAATCAATCCAACAGAATTCGTTACTGTAGGAGCATTTGATTAGCAATTTTGTAATTGGATATTAACAATAAAGGAGCCTAGCTCTGGCCCTCTAAGCTGTAGCTCATGACAATGTGAAATGAGTCTACACATTACCTTCCCAAAGAAATGACTTTAGACCACCTTTGAATTTCCACAAAAGGCATAAACAACTAATTTTGATGGGCTTTTTGCACCTTTGCATTATAATAATGTGAAGCTTGATGACAGTGGCCAGTGGGTGTCAAAAACACTAAAATGTAGTACCTTTTTGGATTCGATGGCCCAGCTAGTAGGTAAAAAGTAAGGTACTTCATTAATTACATATCAAAATCCAGATCTACTCTAATTGTTCATAACTGATGTACATACATCCCTTGTATCCAATAGAGACCAATTAGCCAGTGAGCCCCACAAACAAATGATCTTCCAAATGGACAAAGAAAAAAAATCATTATATAAAGTGGAAGCCGTTGAATAATGTGTCTCTTCATTAAGAGAAAAAGATACTACTTAATGCAAATGGTGAGAGCTTAAGCTCTTGTCTGAAAACATGAACATGGCCAATTATGGATGCACTTGCAATACTTTATTACCTTTGTGTTTGAACTGTAAGTGGAGTGATCACTAAAATTGATTATACTTGAGTTGGTTGTTATGGATATTTTTTATGATCGAAATATATTTTCTAGTGTCACAAAAAGCTACATTTCCATTTATATAATGGAAGAACCATGCTTTACTTATTTAAATAATGGTGTGCCTTGATGGCTGAGCAATTGAAGCCATTGTATTTTCCATTATCCATTACTTGTTTTTTATTTTTATTATTTATTAATAACATTTATTAATAAATAATAAGAAGAAAAAAAGTAATAGATAATTTACGAAGATGTAGAGCACAGGATAAAAATTAGATGGCTGAAGTGGAGACTAGCTTCTGGAATGCTTTGTGACAGATGAATGCCAATGAAATTGAGGGGCAAATTTTACAGGACAGTGTTTAGACCAGTTATAATATATGGAGCAGAATGTTGGCCAATTAAAAAGATGCATATTCATAAGATGGTTGTAGTGAAAATGAGAATGCTTAGGTGGATGTATGGTAAAACTAAGAAAGATAAAATTAGAAATAAGCGCTTTCGAGAGCATTTTGGGGTAGCACCAATAGGGGATAAGATTAAATAAACTCGTTTAAGATGGTTTGCGCATGTTAAACGTATGCCGTTAATGGCATTGGTGAGAAGAAATTTGGCTATACAGGTGGATGGCCGATCAAGAGGTAGGGGTAGGCCGAAGAAAACATTAATGGAGATCATTGAATCAGATTTGAAGAAATTTAACTTTTTGAAAGATTTGACTCAAAATAGAATGGAATGGAGAAACAGAATTCATGTAGCCAACCCCAATATGGTTGGGATAAGGCTTTGATGATGATTATTATTATTTATTAATAACATTTGTTGGTCTTTTGCCAAATATATAGTGTTCTGTATAGGATGTCAGAGGATGAGATATTAGTGGCATTTCATTTTAATGGGGAGTTTGATTGGAATATTCCCAGTTTGGTGTACATGAGAGGCATACAAAAAAATGGTGTATCTTAGCAACTTGACAAATTATAGTATATTGGTCTAGAGTGGAGTACAAGCAACAAAGTGGGTGGAAAAAAATGACAATCTTGAAATTCGATACCTCCACAACAATAAATGAGCATTCACATTGATTACAGTAGCTAATAATGATGATGTAAAGACAATGTCGAAAGTCTCAAATGATAATGCAAATGGCCTATATTTATACGTGAGCAAAAATATGACTCTACAAAAGATGTACGTGGAAGACATTCTAAGTATTGAACTGTGCTCTATTAACTTGATACAGTTTTTATTTTCTATGAAAGAGTATTTAACATTCTTTTTTAATGAATGTAAATTCAAGACTTGGAAGGTTTAATTTGTGTAACACTCTAACCCAAGTTTAGCTTGATTTGCAAGTAATTAATTGTGATTATCAGTTAAATAGTATGGTTTTATTTTAAATACGTATATTTTAGTCTTATGGAGTCCGGTGGGCCAAGTTCAGGTCATGGATAGGTAGTTTGGGTCAAGTTTGACTTTACCTAAGTAGATGGAAGCCCTTTTTCGTAATTTTAGATTTCATAGTTTTACATCATACATGCATCATATTGACACCATCACAATTGTCTTGTTGAGCTTGTCAACTTACGTATTTGACTCGAATGCGTTAAACTTCATTTGACTTAGTTGAACTCTCAAATGACTTAAATTGTAATAACCTCTTGTGAGAGGACTTTCTTATAAAACCTTAAATTATATATATGTATGCTCAAATGAGTCCCAGTACCCGTATCATTCGACTCTTCTTCTGTAGCAGCTCCCCCCTCTCAACTCTCCTTTTCTTCTTCCATTTTCTTCCTCTCCATCCATAGGAGCAAAATGAATCCTGCATGCATGGTTTCATGCACGTAATCTCTCATCTCACCTCTCCTCTACCTTCCTTTCCTGCTGGAATAGGAGACTGTGGTTCAACTTTCTGCCAATAGCTCCTAGCTATTGTTTGAGATAAGATCTCTTTCTTAGTTACAGATTTCTTAGTTTAATGAAATCAAGAGACTCTTAGTCTCAAGCATGCATTCAACTTCTTAATCATTTCTGATGTGCATGTCATTCTAGGTCTAAGCACGATGGGTTCTCCTTCTATTGATCCAAGAGGAGGATAGTAAATTGAATTCATAAGCAAGGCAAGTATAAGCTATTTTTGGTCGAGTGCATGTTGGTAGTTTATGATTCCTGTACTTCTGCTGCATCCTAATGTTATGTTCCAGCCTTGTACTCTTATTTTATTTACATAATCAAGGTATTTTAGTAAAAGAATTAAAGATGAAGTTAGAAGTGAAGAGTAATAGAACTGAATGGAAATGATTGCCTGAGACCATAACATGTACCATACATAAGCACTCAGAAGAAAAATGTTTTGAATAGAAACAGCTTCAAAAATCCCGACACTTATGGTTAAATTGTAAGAACACTACAGCTAACTTTCCAAAGAGCTAAAAGGCACAGATTTCCTTTATGGCTAAGCCGTGGAATATGCTACAACTAAGTCGTAACCTAGCAGTGACTCAGTCGTAGACACCCTACAACTAAACCGTAGGCTATCCTACGGCTCCGCCGTAGGTGTGGGTGAACAGGATTGAAACTACGGCTCAACCATAGGTAACTCACAGCTAAGCCGTAGGCAACTCATGACTAAGCCATGAGAACCAAAAAACTCTAGGTTAATTAGGAATTTTTGCAAGACCTTGTATGGAACAATTAAACACCATGAAGGGTCTTGAGGGCCGAGATTTTTTCATGGGGTGTTGTCCATTTTTTTAGTACCTCCTCATGGGTGTTGATTTAAGAGACTTTGATATACATCCCTGATACAATGTGACACCAAAAAGAGACAACCGTGTATCGGATAACGTAAAACTACATCATCATGTACAGTTAGAAACAAAAGATGACTAGATGAAGATTGGTTTGTAAAACTACCTTGATTCTATTAATTTGAATTGCATATCATATTAAATTACCGTTATTGCCTTCTATTATTCTAATAATGATTTGAATTGAAATTATCATAGTATGCATTGAATCTATTTGATATGTTTCTTGATATACGTTTTATATTGACATTGACATTAAATTGAGTAAGACCAAATTGAACGAATGAATTGAATGTATATTGTATTATATCGTTCTCAATGAATGAATTACACGATTTACTCAAGTTTAATTATCAATCACATAAATCAAAATAGTCTAGCTCTACTTAGCCTCAGCCTTATGATATCCAATGGGTTTGACTTTGGTGTAATATACGAACAGTCCCACTGCAATGTGCTTTTGAAGCTTCTGAACTCTATGTATGAATAGACCCATTCATCCCTTGGCTCGATCAATGGCATTCTCAACGTAAAGATCCCTAAAGGGAGGATATGGCAAATGTAGTAGCCAAATAGTATGTATTTTCACTTATTGATCCTTATAGCATACTTATTTCAAATGCATAACATGCCTAGTGTACTGAATTGACCTCTATTGATCACTTGTCATTAATTCTTTTAGATACAATGCGATTACCTTAATTATACTTTGCTAAATAGTCTCATTTACAAATGTCTAATGGTGTTACAAGCCCAAATCGCGACCCTGGTTTGGCAGAGACCCAGGAGTCAGAGAAGGAGACCATAGTGGTTCTTTTAGGCTGTAACGAATGGACAGTAGGAACTTACTGACTGATCCATATGCCGATAGTGACACACTATTGTCTTAGGGATGAGTATTTTGGGTATTTCGAGACATTTATCATATTCATATATTTGCATTCATATAGATTGTTACCTGCATAGTCTAACCCTTCTACGAATGTCCTTTAGCTCTTTGTATTTCATTATTCTACTTTCTTTACATAGAACGCTTATCCTTGGCATAGTTGCATGCATGTGCATATCACGTTTGGGTTGTACAGGTGATGTATAGAATTGTTATAATAATCTTATGTTCTTTAAACATTAAGATTTGGACTATTTCATGGATGGAATGAAACTTCTAAATTGTTTAATAAAAAGTGAAAAATTATAGGCGATAATAACGGGCTTTCGCATATTGAATGCTTGGACTGATGTCTATTTAAAGCATCTCACATGTGTAAGTATGTGAATATTCTTTGTGTAATTCCATTCAGACTCTGATCCGGGTGTGAATTGTATTGAAGTATATGTGTCATGCTTTGGGGTTAAACCTAAGCCCATGATTCTCAGGGTCGGGTCGTGATAATGTGTGTAAAGAAAATGAAAATGGTGTGGGTCAAAAAATTAGTCTTTAAATGAAAAAGGTGTTGTACATCCTATATACCATCCATCTAAGTCAGCCCATTATGTTATTGTCATGTTCACTTGATTGGACATTGATTTCATTCGTTAAATTAGATTGACTAATATTCAACGTATTTGGATGCAGTGATGCTCATCTTAGTTCTTCTAAGAGTTAGAGGGATGATGTTATAAATTGTCAAGCTCATGAAGATATACAAGGGAAAAGTTTCGTTCTGGTGATACCATTTATCCCACTATTAATCTTAATGAAGACATTGACAGCATCTTTTTCTTTTGACAGCACCATTTGCAATTGCAATAATTTTAGCCACATGGTATTAATGATGTTCCTCCTCTATGGGATAATATGCAATTTGAAAAAAATAGTATTGATGTCTGGTCGTCAGACATTGGTCAAGATACTAATTTTGAAGATACTCTAATACCCATGGATGACTTCACTAACGAGTTACTAGAGAATACAGTGAAAGATTGTGGAAAGGGAGATTGTTTCCAGATTGTGATATGTTTTAAAAAACTTTAGCAAAATTTGCAATGTACAAGAATTTTGAAATGCAGCATCTGAAGACAATGCAGCATCTGAAGACAAACAAGTTTAGGGTTATTCCATGCTATGCCATTGCAACATGTCCATGGTGTATATATGCTTCAATGGTGGATTTGGGACCACAATTTAAAATCTAGACATAACAAAAATCATTCATGCTAAAAACCAATGAATGATGAGGATGGCACACAAAGAAGCGACCGCATTCTTAATTGTAGAATTTGTCAAAGATAGGCTTCGAATGAATAAAATATACACACCAAAGGAAATAATGCATGACTTCCAAATGGAGTTTGGTGTTTCGATAAGTTACAAGAAAGCATATTTGGGAAAAGATATTGTAATGCAAGAAATACAAGATTCATTTGAAGTGTCCTTTTAAATCCTTCCTTGTTATTACATGGAGTTAAAAATGACGAATCTGGGAACAATAACTAATTTGATGAAGTATGAAGATTATTTGTTTAAAAAACTTTTTGGGTAATTGGAGCATGCATTGAGTCCTTTTGTACTTCCTTGAGGCTATTGTTAGTTATAAATAGGGCACATCTTAGTGTTAAGTATCCTGATGTTATCTTGACAGCTGCTATATTTGATAGAAACCATTAACTTTTCCCTCTTGCTTTTGCCATAGTCAAAGTAGAATGACGAGATAGTTGGTTATGGTTCTTTGATAATCTTCATGTAGCTCTTTGTGAACCTTGATTTCCAACAATTGTGTCTAATCGGTTGTTCCTGCAGTTGAAAAAGTTATTTTAAATGCCCAACATTGTTATTGTTGTTGTCGTATTGTGAAGAATGTGCGATCAAGATTTAAAGATGATGCCATTGTTAGGAGATTCTAGTTTGCTATAAAATCCTATAGACCATGTGAATATGAGGCTCATATGAATAATATTAGGGCTGTAAATAAAGAAGCTTATAACTATATTCACGGAATCGAAAGGAAACATTGGGCCAATGCTTATGTGGAGGGTCAGAGGTATGACATGTTGACTCAAAACATTGCTAAATGTTTAAACAGCATTCTGAAACATAATAGAGAGCTTTTGATAACAAAACTAGTGGATGGTATTTGTAGAAATTAATGAAGTTCTTTCATCTCAGGAATAGTATGTCCAAGCAGTTGATGGCACAACTAACTCTTTGGGTAGAATTAATTTTAAGTAAATCTATAGAAATAGCCCAACGATTGAGCTGTGAACAAGCTGGTCCCGAGGAATTTCAAGTTCAATCTCGGGAGTTCATTGATGTCATTCACCTAGTTAGAAAGAGTTGTACATGTCAGATGTGGAAAATGCTTAAAATCCCATATGAGCATGCCTTAGCTGCTATCAGTAAAAGAGGATTGAATCCATATGATGTGAGGACTAGTACAAAACTAAAATATATCGAACGACTTATAGTCATGTCATTCATCCAACTTGTGATATAGACCAATGAGAGCACATTTGCTGCGATCTGGTAAAATCTTCAAAGGCTACTAGACAACCTAGATGACCCAAAAAGAATAGGTTTTGTACGGAAGAGCATAACCAAGAAAGAAGACAAGTAACATGCTCTACTAGTAAAGAAAAGGGTCACAACCGATAGAAGTGCTGTAATCCACCAATATGAATGAATTTTTATATATAGTGGTGGACTCTCATCATTTTTTTGTGGTGAATCCCATACTTTGTTGATATGGAGACTAATTCTTCTCTTCAATTTTTGTAAAGGTGGAGGTCTTTTTTTGATGTAAAAATGGAGCCATTATTTTTTGTAACATGGCCTCATGATATTTTTGTTAAGGGAGCTATGATCTTTTTTGTAAACGTGGTACCTTACCTCTTTTTAGTGGTGGAACCACATATATTTTGTAAAAAGGAGAAAGATATCTTTTGGTATTAATGTAATGAAGACAAATGTTTGTTTTTTATATTGGCATGCTTTGAATGATGGAATTATGTGTGGGTTTCCTAAGTACAATTACCACTTAGGAAACAAGAAACTTAGAAAATATAAATAGGAGTAAATGTAATTATAACAGATGGTGCCTTTGTATGTGTTTGGTGTTGAAACATATTTAATGGCAATTGTATATATGATCATCAGATGTGGAAATGTGTTTGTGAATATGAGAGATCCTTAATGGCTTGTGGGTACTTTTGTATGTGCTTGGTTGGTGCTTTTATATGTGCTTGGTGTTGAAATGGCAATTGATGAACCATGAGTTTCTTATGTTATCACTTATAATATTATATTTTTCCATTTATATCTAAGTTGAAGAGTATAGAGAGAGAAATGTCAATGTATGCCAGTATGCCCATAAAAAAAGTGGAAAAAAATACAGTTATTTGTTGTTGTCTATAAATTCTTTGTCCATGTTGAAAAATAACTTGTTGATATCGACAAATCTGTACTATTAAGCAAGAAATTGTGACAAATCTATATTAGTTTTTGTTGACATTGACAAATAATTTGTCGATATCGACAAATTATATGTTGATATCAATGAATCTATACTGTTAAGCTGACAGATCTATAAATATTATTTGCCGACATCGACAAATAATTTGTCGATGTCGATGAATAATATGTCAAAATCGACAAATCTGTGCTGTAAAAAATGAGAGATGGAGGAGGGTATTAATTTCCCTAGGGTTGGTAAAGAAAGAGCTTTCAGATTAATGTTACAAGCATGTTTGAGAGGGATTTTCATGAAGTCCTAGTGGGTAAAATGCTCTATTAAATCATTTAATATTTCATTAAAAATCCCCCCCCCCCTCTTTCTTAGAGTGATTCCTAATTCTGAACCCCACAACCAAGGCACAAAAGCTACTTCATATTCACCATATTTTTAGGTGCCTTTCATTTTCCACCATATTAATATACACAAAACCATATCAATTCCATTAAACAATTACAACATCCCTAACCAAAATCAAAATCAATAAATAATGATCAAAATCAACTCTCCATTATAAACAACTAAAGAAAATGAATTCCTTCGCTAGAGTAGTAACATTAGTTGAAATCAATATACACAAAACAGTCCTTTCACTTCCACTAAACAACAACCAAAACCACAACCACATCTCCAATCAAACTATAATATCCACAATAAAGCATTTACAATAGAGAATAATCTCCCAAAAAATTTTTTAATGATCCAAATGTATACATCGTGGAGAGTCCCAAACACCTTTATTGGATAATATACACAAAACCAAAATCAAACTATAATATCCACAACCAAGGCACAAAAGCAACTTCATATTCACCATTTTTCAGGTGCCTTTCATTTGCCACCATATCAATATACACAAAACCATATCAATTCCATTAAACAACTACAACATCCCTAACTAAAATCAAAATCAATAGATAACGATAAAAAAAAACTCTCCATTATAAGCAACTAAAGAAAATGAACATTCCTTCACTAGAGTAGTAATATTAGTTGAAATCAATATACACAAAACAGTCCTTTCACTTCCATTAAACGACAACCACAACTACAACCACATCTCCCATCAAATTATAATATCCACAATAAAGTATTTACAATAGAGAATAATCTCCCAAAAATTTTTTTAATGATCCAAATGTATACATCGTGGCGAGTCCCAGACACCTTTATTGGATAATCTCCCAAAAAATTTGTTAAAGCCAAGAGGAATAGATGCAACAAAATTGTTGGAAGTGAAGCAGCAACTTTGTTGGACTTTCACTACTTTTCAAAACCATGTGGTCACAAAATCGACAGATTCAACTATCAAGACCAAGATGAACATGAAATATGAGTTAGTACAGTCAATTGAAAGAGTACTTCTGCTACATTAACTAGATGTCAACATTACATACATTAAGAGGATATCTCATTTTTGCTTCCTCCTCTGATGCCCTTGATGTAATTTTTGTTGCCTGTTATAAAGATGGAGAACTAATTTGAACCTATAGTACATAATATCCCGTTGATTGAATGCAATGTCACATTTGAGGGTAGCATGCTCTATAAATCCCATTACAAATAAACCGTAACCATAGGCATTCTCTTGTGTAGGAATATTTTTAAGTGGGCACATATCCCAACCTTTGGGGCTTTCCCATCCAAAATCAACAAACGAATCATATAACCAAATAATCTACAAAAGAAAGGAATATACATAATTAGGACAATTGTTAATGCATTACTAGTATTGCATTGATTCAGTTATGAAGACTCTCAATCATTATATTTTTTCCTAATGCTGTAAGTCAGTAGGCTTTGTATTATAGAAGTCCCACCTTTTTTCCTTTGGGTAACCTATAATAAGTGTGAAATAGCCGAGGCAGTACACCGATATAACAATGCCTTCTTGATGTTTCATTTCAGCAATCCTCCATCCAAGCTCACCAAAGATGTGTATATAATTGTCATTACTATGTTTTAGCTAAATATCCTTCAAGATGTAAACAAAGGATTAATTCTTATATACAATCATACATAAATAATTGAAGAAATCCACAAAATTTACCATAGGATTTTATCATGTTTAAAACATGCTTTTGTTGTGAAAAACGAATATTTGAACAAAACTTACCAAAGCATTTGTGTCTATGAAATATATTTTAGGAGCCTTTGGCCTTAGGCAAATATCCATCCATTCACAATATAAAAGTGCCTTTAGTTTCTCCGGTGTGGGATTGGTGCAATACAAGGATAGCTATGCCTTCCTAAATATAAATATATATAGATTCAATCCAAAAGATTACTGAAGATTGTATATGAGTCCTCATGTGTGTAACATGTAAAATATTAATGAAGATTGCATAAACATCATTAAAATCATCTAAAAATTTATCTAAGTCTTTCTTTTCCCCTTTCATTAATTGGCATTTTGAATTTGAGGCCACTTGATATTTGTAGTAAATCAATCAAATTTAGCAGGCATTTTCTTTTTTCTAGTTGCATTCTTCACTGTAATGTACATCAAATGGACCTCTTCTTTTGAAGACGAAACCGCCAGAACTTTATTTTTCTTTTCGGAGGTGGACTATCATAGACAATTTGGACTGTAGTGAACAACTTTAATCAATGGTTTCTTCATTGAGAGAACATAGATTTGGGAGAGGATTCCGGTGTAACTTATTCATTTGACTTTGGACTACTTTGTTCTAACTTTTTCTTCAATATTGCTTTCATCTTTACTTAAAGTAGAATCCTTAGCAGATTTTTTTTCCAACCAATTCCAAAACCCAAATTTGCACAATTTTCCTCAACGGCCTTGATGATATTTGCAAGCTTTTCCCATGCTACACTTACTAGTGTATTTGCGACCATTTTGTCCACTTTCATTTTCTTTCCTGACAAAGTGTTCATATGATCATTCAACAACAAAAGAACCTTTAAAATAAAATAATTGTATGTCATACAAAAGTATAAAACATTGTAACAATTCTTATATACAATCATAGATAAATATCACTTACCAGCCTTTTTGGGATGAGTTCATTTTCGTTTTTGATAGTTGTATTTTTTTCGGTCATTTTCTCTTCAACATTGTCTTTCTCCTTTTGCTGAGGATCATGGTCTATTAAATTAGTTCAAGTAAGTGATGATGAAAATGACGATATCATTTTTTAGTGGTGGGGAAATAAGAAACCTTGTCACCATTGAATAGCATTCCATATAATAATCTTCATTTAATGGTGATTTATCAACATTTCCAACCAACAACATCTTCCGCCTCCTATCCCAAACTACAACAAGCTCTCTCAAACAACGGGCATAATCCCAATACATTTTCTGTATTTTTGCTAACCTTTCAAATTGCACGCGAAAAGGAATGGGGAGCATCTGCCTCGATCCAAATTGCTTCATTACCCATTCAGAATAAAGGAATTCAACAATCGAATAAGAAATGAGGGCCGTACTGGATGTGAACAACTCCCTGTCTTCTTCTGGAACAACAACCTCTTTAAGTGAATTCTCCAACATATGGTGCCCAAATGAATTGCAACATATATAGTCTTTTAATTAAAAGTATGTGGACAAGAATTAGTAAAATAAAAATTTCAATTTAACATGTCCTAACTTACTTCTTCTATTTTCATATTTTCAATTTGCTCCTGACGTTCCTTTCTAGTCAATGGAGGCTTATGTTTCTGAAAACATTTCTCCCATATCTTATTTAAAGGGAACTGAAAGTACTATGCCAGATCAATGTCGGGACCAGTTGGACGGGTAAAAGCCATTGTTGAATATGTTTAAATCTAGAAATAAACATTAATTGAATGTCAAGTCAATTGGTAGCTAATTCAAAGTAAGAATCACATCAAATAAATTTTTCACGTGCAACAACTACATGGACCACAACTACATGGACCAGTTAACGTATCTGATGACTCCGCCGCATTGTTATTTTTCCTTTTTTTCCGTTTATCATCATTATTTTATTTAACAAATTTTAAAAGCATGATTGCCTTACTAAGCATTTAATACAAGATCGCCAAATATGCAGAGCCTCATGCATACTTCTCAAATAATTGGAGCAACCAGGCATGGGCAGATGTCCTGGAGGAGTTACTCATAATTTGTCTTCCCACCAAGAAAAACAAAATGCTCTTAGTTTACACTTCACTATCCCTTCACCTTCCTTTTTCTTCTTTTTGCCACCACTTTGAAATTCTTATGTATCCAAGAAAATTTAATCTGTATGCCAATGCTATTAACATTAGGTACTGGCTCTATATCAAGAAGATCCAAGCATATTTTTGATGTTTGATTAGTATTTTATGAAGTCTTCCTGTCACTGCCAATCCATCTATGGGTAGCTCGTAAATATAAGCCACATCTTGTAATGTCAACATGACCTCCCCACATGGAAGATGCAAGTTGTTTGTTTCTGGCCTCCATCCTTTAACCAAAGCTTTAATTAATGCATGATCAATTATTATTGAGCCAATTTTTGACAATTGCTCTAACTCATAGCACGTATATATGCTTCTTGCCACTGTGTAAGATGTTAGCTACTTTGGTCATTTCGTGTTCCAATTATTCTGATATTCTCTGCATCTATATATTTCAAATAACACACAAATTAGTATTAAAAAGGAAAATAAATATAGCATCAGTTACATGAATATTAATTTAAGGAATTCTAATTTATTATGTAGTGGATATACCTTTCCATTCCAAATAGTACTAGATATGTGATTATTCAAGTCCTTTAGTATTTCTTTCTCCGGAAATGGCCAATTAGGATCCATTTACACAATCAAAATAGTGAACATAGAATATATTAATTCAAGCAAAGCGAGAACATCTCAATACATAAAATAAATACATGCATGGAATTAAATAGATCTGAATGCTTTTCACTCCTTTATAGTTATTGATCCTGGATGCAACTTCTTTTTAGCCAGAAAATACAATGTCTACTTTCACATGTGACTGTGAGAATTCAATGTTCTCTCACAAAAATTCAACTCCATGCTTCCCCTATAGTGCACTGCCACAGTGTGCTCCCAAATCAATACTCTACCAACACAATTTCAATAACTAACAGTTTGGTAAGGATGAAATGCCCTTAGGATTAGATTAGACCATTTTATAATTAACAAACCACGGATCACTTCTTTTTTTGTTTCCTTTAAATATACAAACCACTTGTCTCATTTTTAACAATAAAAAACTAGAACAAAGCTATCATAGTAACAATAGATATCTTTGTTCAACAGAGCTATCATATTCATAAATGAGGTACTAGTACTTACATAAATATGTTAATAAATTGGTGTCAAAACCAGAGTTGCAAATGGACTAAAAATTAGTCCAAATGGACTTGAATCAGCTAAATTGCAATTACAAATGGTCTGAAAATCAATCCAAAATACAGTTGCAATAGTTCTAAATGGGTTGAAAAGCTAGCACGAACTATAGTTCTAAAATGGCTAGAAATTTATCCATATTGTGCCTGCAAATGGGTCGGAAGCAACCTAAACAAGCACTGCAAAAGGCCCTAAATGGACTATTACACAAGACCTTATCTAGTTAGAAAACAAGTATGTAACTCACCCCTTTCTGGGTTACAAATATGCTATAAATAGCCTCAATCCCAATCTGAACAATCCTTAGAATGAACTGGTGAGATCATACACACAATCCTCAAAATGAACTGGCAAGATCATGCACACAATCCTCAGAATCAACTGGCGAGATCATGCACACAATCCTCAAAACGAGGCACAATTAAGCAGAATGGGGCACAAGTAATTGATGGCACAAATCAAGACTCATAAGTCATAGGATTTCAACATTGCTATGATTATACCAGAAGCAAAATAGCAATTAGCATAAAAAGTGGTTTAAAGAACCAACCATTTAAATCAGATGGTTAGAAGTTTGCTACTTCAACTGCATTTACTTTGGCAAAAGTATAGAGATGTCTCATCCATGGTGAAACAATTTCTTGAAGATTCATAATAATTTATAGAGAAACTATCATGCGCATAATGTATCAACATTCACAACGATTATGTATGTATGACAAATGCAAAGAAATATTATTTGCAACCACATTAAAAAAAATAATAGGAATATACTCCATATACATATAAAAATAAGTGAATCATGAAATATGAACATGGAAAATATAACTAACTGAATTATGAAACTTTCATTCAAACTATATAACATCTAAACTAGACCTTGTTCTAGCATTAAAGTTGTAACACAACTTTATTCCAACAGATTAATTATAAAATAACTAGAGCATTGCTCTAAACACTCAAATTCAGAAGAAAAGAAAACACCAAACTTTCTAGAAGCATAGACAAAGTAGTCATAATCTTACTGAACTCTTGAAATAAGAAGCTTCTCATCTTAAGCACTTTAAGTTAAGAATTTATATAAGTTAGGCATGTCCACCATAGCACAGCAGAGAACATGTGGCTTGAACAAGTAGTTATTTAAAAAATAAATTCATAATAAATAAATGGGTTCTCTAGAGTATTGCTTCAAAACCATAATACAAAATCAAAATATATCCATCCATAAGCACTTGAACTACTACTAAAACAAGAAGAAAGCAAACATAGGGTTGTCATTTACAAAACATAATTTCATGGTGTATATTATAAAGTTCCCAAAGTAGATTTAATAAGATCTTTCAAAATATTTCTCAGCCCATAGATTTCTTGTATATAGTATTATGATTCAACCTAATTCACAATCAACCTTATGCTTGTTTTTCATAGTTGTGTGCTATTTCAACAAGTATACATTAAAACCTTGGGAAAGCACTCATTTTTTCTCACAACGCAATCACTCCAAAAACACTGCAAATTACTCCCATTTATGATCTAACTTCTACCAAAATAAATACAAGGGGAAAATTTTCTATATCTCCTTAGAGAGTGTACAAAAAATAAATTCCAGCAGAAATTGAGGTTTTTGAATCAATAAAAAATAGGATTTTTTAATGGATTGAAATTTTCAATTAAATTGAGAATAGAAGTATTGATGATGAAGATTATGTGAATGGAGCTTTTAAGAGGATGAATTACATCAAAAAATTCTAAAGAGAGATAAGATTATAATTGTGATCATGTGAAATCTACAAAAATCAATATAATGCAGGATCGATGATGAGTCATGGGCCAACATCCACCCACTTCCAGCTCTAACTCCGGCAACGGCAAGCCTGCAAGGGGAGATGCACCAGAAACAGCCCATCGCCATTCCAACCACGTGACCCCCTAGTACTCATCCATATCTACCCCAATCATAACCTAGTCCATCACCATAACTCCATCACAAGCCAATCACACTTAGCCATACCCTAAAGCCTAAACCCATTATCAATATATCAAGTCAAACCCCAAAAAATCCCAAATCCCCAACCCAGAAACTTGAGCCTTGATTTTCCCTTCCACTCCATCACAACACTAAATCCCTTCACCCCAAAAGGCTCTCTACTTTCATTTAAACTTCATAACATCTAAACTCAAGTTGTCATAGAACAAACCTCAAAACAACCCCAAGTCAAGTACAAAAGGCATACCGTGGTGGAAAGAAAATGCAAAGGCAGATGTTCTTACAATCGTGAAGTAAAGAAAAGGAAGAGAGGCAGACTGCGCTAGGACTTGGGAGTCTTCTGTTGTTGTTTTTTTTTTTTTTTTTTGTTCTCCTTTCTTTCATTTGTTCTTTCACTAGGAGTCCTCTAGGTTTTGTCAATGTCAACAAAAAAGGGGCAATTTTGATTTAGAAATATATAATTTAAGCAAGAGATCCTGTATTGATGTTTCATAAATGTGGGGATCTCAGCTATGTTAACTCTGATTAGTGGGATTTTTTGGGAAAATCCACCAAGAAACAAAGTACTCACGGCTACGGTTAGTACTAGGCAGGGAGAATTTTCTCCTTCAAGTGAAAGTTCATACAATGGGCCCATTTGGACTCGCATTTTATAAATGCGTCTCACACTCTCTGTCATCCCATCTCACATAATGTTGAACTTAATTGCCCTCAAACCTTTACTCATCATGAAATTATAAATATAAAAAGACTTTGATGATTAAAAATAAATTAAATTTTATAACTATTAAATCAACGTAGATAATAGGATAGGACTAATTTTTTGATGACCTCTATTAATGAAGACACCTTTCCAGTTATCCTATTTACAATCATGAAATGCATCTTAATGGGCATTAGGAGGTAAACCACTTTATACAATTTGTGATCTGCCCCTAGGTTTGGGCAAGTTGCTTGATGACATTGGAAAAGTCCTAGTTCTTTTTGAGAGACAAATTATTTTATTTATTTATTTATTTATTTATATCTCAATCTTTACTTTTAGAAAAAAAAAAGAGATTTCCTTAAGAGTTTGAAAAAATAATATTTTCAATCCAAAGCTTCTAATGTTGCTAAACATGCACAGAAAATTTATACTATTTTCTATTATGAGAGTTCCCTCTTCTATGCACAGATTTTTTTTTATTAGAGTCTTCCACTAAAATTAATCTTAGAGTTTCCATAGAGGCTAAGGTCAGCCCACTACCACATTGAAGTTGCTTCTCATATTAGGGTCATATGAATTCGTAGTTAAAAATGAAATTTACTACAGAGTAAGACATAACAGGTATTGCGTTGTTAAAAATGTAAGATTTTTTTTATTAGAGTCTTCCATTAAAATTGGTCTTACAATTTCCATAGAGGTTAGGGTTGGCCAACTACCACATTTAAGTCCCTTCTCATATTACGGTCATATGAATTGGCAGTTAAAAATGAAATTTACTAGACATGAAAGGTTATTGCGTGGTATAAAATGTAAGATTTGTTATTTGATAAAAAAAACTTGATAAAAACTAATTAAACATAATAAATCTATGATTTCTTAAATCATTCAAGAAAACTTAATTACTTACAAATGAACTTAAAAACTTTAAATCAGTCTAACATGGATGCATGCCAATCATTGGAAGAAGAAAGATGGGTTAAGCTAAATGTGGATTGGGTGTATAGAAATAGTGCCTAACCAAATTATCCAACACCTTAATTTAGGGGCTTTAATGTCTCAAGCTATCTTTTCAATATAATTCAAGCATCTTCCTTTATATATTATTTATCCATACCTTTTGATCGATCTCGTTATGTTCATTATAGAAGAATTACAATAGATTTGTTATAGTGGACCATAGGAACCAAGCAGACCATGTTGTCATAGTAATGGCTCTACAAGACAAAGGGTGGTGGCTAGCAAAAATGATGGCAGTGTTATGAATTATTATTATTATTTTATTAAAAAATAGACACCCTAAAAGAAAAACAAACATATTCACAAAGCACGCACAAAATAATACCTCAATCAGCAAGCAACCCATAGAAATAACAGAGGCCTTTCCCGATCTATATCTTGATCAGAAGAAAAGGAGAGTTTAGTCAAAAAAAATGGGTTACATAGTTAAAGCTACGTAAGGATTGTAATGTTGCCTAATTCATGGGTTGGACAAAACTTGAGTTAAATTGAGTTATAATTTTCTATTTCTAGATGGGCTATGGTGTGTGTCAAGTTGCTGAAGCTTTGAATTCTTGGGATCTTCATCCTCCTACTCTTATTGGAGATTCATCATGAGTGACTTCAAGGCGTGTTGGATCAAGCATGAAAAAGACGAACGGCGTGTGTGTCAACAAGAAGAACTTCAATCATTTAGGTTGTGTGGTATTAATTAGATCTTGTAACCTTTGATTACATAGTGATTGCTCTTGTTGGACTACTATTAAATCCTGTGGTTTTTTCCCATTTGGATTTTTTGTGTAAAAATCTTGCTTCCATCTCTTTTAGTTGATTGTTGTTAACTTAGGTTAATTGCTTGTTTAAACTATATATAAGAAATCTGTGTTGAGTTCTTAACCTGTGTCAAGGTTAGAATCCTTCAAGTGGTATCAAAGAGGGTTCACACAAGTATTTTGTATGAGATCTAATCAGATTTCTAATATGGAGTTTTCTAGAAATGGTACCTTAACAACCAAGCCCCCTTTGTTAAATTAATCTAACTATACATCTTTGAAATTTAAAATGATTGTTTTTCTTCAATCCATTGATGTTGAAGTTTGGTCTTGTTTTGGAAATGGTTATACAAAACCTACTATTGTGACTAATCTGGAAGTTACTATTCTAAAACCCATGTCCCAATGGACCAAAGAAAAAAGCAGGCATTTACTTTTAACAGTAGGGCACTTAATGTTATTTTTAATGAAGTTACACCAACGGAGTTTTGTTGGATCTCTAAGTGCAAGATTGCCAAGGATGCTTGGAATACCTTGGAGACTACTCATGAAGGCACTGTCACGGTTAAACAATCAAAACTCCAAAAGTTGACTACCACTTTTGAAACCTTAAGAATGGAGGACAATAAGACTTTCGATGATTTCTATGCAAAATTGAGTGATGTTGTCAATTCGACCTTCAATTTGGGCGAGATAATTCTAGAATACAAAATTGTCAAAAAGATTATAAGGTCTTTACCTGAAAGGTTTGATTCAAAAGTAGTAGCCAGTGAGGAGAACAATGACTTACACATTGTTAAGGTTGACCAATTGGTTAGAAATTTACAAACCTTTGAACCAAATCTAAGGTCAACAAAGAAACCTAAGGGTATGGCACTTGTATCTTTTAAGTCTCCTGATGACAATGCTGATGATTCTGAATTTGACTTTGAGGATCCTGAACTTAAGGCCTTCTTCATGAAAAAATGCAAAAAAAAAAAAAAATTCGAGATAAGACAAAATGGATTGGAAAAAGGCTTACCTAAAAAAAAAGGCATAAAACAAGACTAATTTCATGTCCAATTCCTTTAATTTCAATTATATGTCTAAGTTTGACAAGATTAGTTCAAAGATTCCTCCAAAGAACACTCAATGCTATTAGTGCAAGGAGTTTGGACATTATGCTTCTCAATGTGCCAACAGGACTTTAAAAAATCAAGGTAATTAAGGTAGGCTACTAAACGTCACATGGGATGTTGATTTTGATCAAGAAGGTAATGAGACTAAACCTAAATTGTCTTATACTGATAGTGGTAAATTTTGGCTTTCTTGGAAAAATCTAACATCTCTTTTATGCAGGACATGTCTGACCAAGATTCTAATGCTAATGATGATCTTATTGAAAATCTTAATAGTTCGTTAGTTAAATAAAAGGATTTGGTAGAAACATATGATGAATTGTTAAAAGACTCAAGGAAAATGGCACAGCTGAATGATGTTCTGAACATAAATGGAAAACTGTTGAAAAGAAGATCACTGCTTTGAAGAAAGAATTGGAAGATGCTCATGGTAAGATATCTCAACTGGATTCATAGTGTGCAATATTGTCCGATAGGTTGATTGATGCAGGTAGCAATTGGAATATGCTGCACAAACAATCTATAAAATCTACGAAAGAACCGGACTCTTACAAAGCAGAAAAGGTTGATTTGAGCAAAAAATTTATTATGGCTACCACCGAATTAGCAACTGCCAAAGCTAACTTGAACTAAATGAACACTGGATCTAAAAAGTTAGATGACATCTTGGGAACGTGGTGCTTCAACATCAAAGAATGTAGATAAATTTGTTAAAGGTACAATGTTGGTCTCCATAGTACCTACTGTTCATGGACCTACACATGTGAACTCTATACCAAAAAGAATTGTGTCTCATCCCAAGTTTGTTCTCATCTACCATTTTTTGTTGGATCAAGGGCCATAGTAGACCTCATTGTAGTAAATTGTGAAATCAAATAAGAAGTCAGAGGAGGAAGAAGTTTTATTCTTCTAATAGGTCAAGACAAGGTCCGTCTATGTTCACAAACCTGACCTTCACTATCACATGGTTTTAACTTCACTTAGAGCACATCTTTCACATATATGGTACTTGGACAGTCGTTGCACTAGGCATATATTAGGGGACAGATCATTGTTCACTTCACTTAAGAAGTGCATCTATGGAAATGTTCATTTTGGTGATGGCAGTAAGCCAAAAGTCATAGGAAAAGGGACCATTCCAAGTATGTCTTCTTTTCACAATATTTTTCTTGTAGATGGTCTAAAGGCTAACTTATTGAGTATCAACCAACTTTGTGACTCTCAAATGAAGTACATTTTTCATTAAATGATTGCATCATTGTGGATAAACAAGGTATAAATATACTCCATGGTAAGAGAAATTTTGATAATTGTTATGTGGTTGCCACTTCGGATGATTTCACATGCCACTCAGCTATGATAAGTGATGTTGATTTGTGGCATCAATGTTTGGGCCATGTGAACTATAGTGATCTTGAACACTTGTCAAAACAAGAATTGGTTCAAGAGCTACCCAAATTTCAAAAGCCCTTCAATAGAATTTGTGGCCCATGTCAAATTGGAAAGCAAATCAAAATAGCCCATAAGAAACTAGATCAGTTGAAAACCAAGAGACCATTGGGATTGTTGCATGTGGATCTCATGGGTCCTACTCTTACTCAAACTTAGAGCATCGGTGGCAAGAAGAACATTTTTTTTACTGCCGATGATTTTTCTTGATTCACATGGGTTTGCTTTTTGAGAGAAAAATGGAAAACATTTGATGTACTTCATTACTTATGGTTGCATTTGATTACATATAAAAGCAATGAGTTTGATGCAGTTTTCAAGATTAGTTCCGATCACAGAACCCAGTTTGAAAATTCTTTCTTTCAATCATTTTGTGATGAGAATGGCATAAAACATGAGTTTTTGACTCCTAAGACTCCACAGCAGAATGGAGTTATTGAAAGGGAAAACAGGGTTGTTTAGGAAATGGCCAAAGTATTGCTTCACAGTAAGAATGTTCCTTAAAGGTTTTGGGCTGAGCAGTTGGTGTTGCAGTTTATGTCATAAATCGAGTTTACCTTAGGCCCAGAACCAAGAGTACCTCGTATGAGAAATGGAATAGTAGGAAATCCAATGTTAAATACTTCAGGACCTTTGGGAGTAAGTATTATATTTTGAAAGACTGAGAACATTTTGGTAAATTTGACTCCCAAAGTAATGAGGATCTTTTTCTTGGATATTCGTTGAACAATAAAGCTTATAGAGTATTTAATTTGAGAAACTCTACTGTATGGAATCCTTCAATGTAATTATTGATGATGCTAGATCTCATTTTTCAGACGATGACGATGAGCTAAATTTTTCCCCTATTTTTTTTTTGCGGGTGGATAAAGCTTAGGAAATAAAAAAGGATAAGCCTAAAGAAAAGGACATAGATGAACCAAATACCCCATCTTCTAAGAAGACTCCATCTTCTGAGGATCTTGTTCCTGACTCATTTATGAGGATGAGAAATAGAAGACGATGTCTAGAGTAAATCCTAAATCAAGAGTCTAGAAGAATCATTCTCTGGCTAACATCATTGGAGATGAGCAAGAGCTTACCAGAACACGGCAATAGGTAAGTGATGAAGTAAGTTTCCTTTGTTATATTTCTACTTTTGAGCACCAAACAATATAAATAAAGCAGTAAATGATGACTTATGGATAAATGCCATGTATAAGGAACTTGAGTAAGTTGAAAGAAACAAAATTTGGGAGCTTGCTCTAAGACTAACACACATAAATGTCATCGGTAACAAGTGGATCTTTAAGAACAAAATTGATGAACTTAGTCAAGTTATTAAGAACAAAGCTAGGTTGATAGCACAGGGCTATCCACAGTTTGAGGGTATTTGATTTTGATGAAACATTTGCCCTTGTTGCTAAGCTTGAATCCATTCGGATCCTCCTTGCCATAGCTTGTTGTCTGAATTCCAAACTATTCCAGATTGATGTCAAGAGTGAGTTTCTCAATGGTTTTCTAAATGAAGAAGTATATGTTGAGCAATCAAAAGGCTTTCAAGACCCACATTGTCCAAATCATGTGTACAGATTGAAAAAAGCTTTGTATGGTTTGAAGCAAGTCCCTTGTGCTTGGTATGAAAGGTTAACTACATTTTTGCTCGAGAATGGTTTCAAGAGGGGTGGTGCAGACAAAACACTATTCATCAAAAATGAGAAAAAAGGAAATATTGATTACACAAGTATATGTAGATGACATAGTGTTTGAGTCTACTTCATAGTTTTTGGCTAATAAGTTTTTTGACATCATGGCAAATGAATTTAAGATGAGCATAGTTCGTGAGTTGTTATTTTTTTGGGATTGCAAACAAAGTAGAGTAATGATGGTATTTTCATATCTCAATCTAAATATGATAGAAATTTGTTGAAGAAATTTGGAATAACCACATATAAATAGGAGAGGATTTCCATGAGTGCTATTGTTAAAATAAGTTTGAATTCAGATGGAAAGAATGTCAATGATACCTTGTACTATAGCATAATTGGTAATCTTTGTTACCTCACTACAAGTAGAACTGACATTGCCTTTAGTGTTAGAGTATGTGCAAGACACTAATCTAGGCCAAAGGAATCGCATGTTAAGGCTATTAAGAGGATAATGAAGTATGTAAGTGGAATAACTGATTATGGTATTTGGCTTACTTGGCTTACCAACACTCATCTAGCTAGTTGGCTTTTCTGATACTAATTGGGCTAGATGTGTGGATGATAAGAAAAGCACATCCGGTGGATGCTTTTTTATTGGCAACAGTCTTGCTGTTTGGCATTGTAAGAAATAAACTTCAACCTCACTTTCTACTATTCAAGCTGAGCACATTGCTGCTAGAAGTTGTTGTATGCAACTGTTGTGGATGAAACATATATTATCAGATTATGAGATTACTCAGGGGCTTGTGACCATATATTGTGACAACAAGAGTGTTATAGAAATCTCTAAACACCCAGTCCAACATTTAAAGACTAAGAAAGACTAAGCACATAGATTTAAGGAACCATTTTATTTGAGATTTGGTTGAGGAGAAAGTCTTAGTTTTGGAGCACATTGTGACCGAAAACCAAGTAGCCGATATCTTCACAAAGCCTCTAGAGCCACTTAGGTTTGAATCATTTGAATCCTTCCTCAAGTCCCTAGACATTGGCCTACATTCCT
This sequence comes from Sextonia rubra, assembly GCA_037013555.1. NCBI lineage: Eukaryota > Viridiplantae > Streptophyta > Magnoliopsida > Laurales > Lauraceae > Sextonia > Sextonia rubra. Next base: position 78,651,181 of record JASUAD010000001.1, read on the forward strand.
GAATTTCCTCAATTCATATTTTGATTTGCACATGCATGCATTTTCGCACTAGTTTTATGATTTTCTAGAATGTGATACACTTTGATTTACTTATTTTAAAAATGCTTATCTTGGTACACTGTTTAAGCTTATTTATTATGTCCAAAGTAGATGATGACTCACTTGGACATTCACTTAAGGTTGGTGTGACACTAGGATTGATAGGACTCATGGTCTTAGTGGGTTTGCGCTTTTTTGGAGTATCAACTCTGATTTTTTCCATTCCCTAATGCTCCCTTTTTGGTGATAAAAAAAATGATGAGCTGAAAAGATGAAATCTGCTGTAAAATCACTCAAACACTAAGAGATAGCTATCACGTTTTACAACGTTGGTAGTATCTTATGCTGTTTTGATTAGAAAAATTCCCCATTTAAAAGGTCTTAAATGCATAACAAAAGGTTACCTCGAGTGAAAGCTACAAATTCTTGGAAATAGCTGCCTTAGCATGAAGTCGCTAATAAAGATTCTAGACTTTATGCTTGGCAATTAAAAAAATGGATTGCCACATTAAGGGAGAGCTTCCTATTGATTTTCATTAGGTCATTTGTTTTTTTATTAAGTATGAATTTCACTTCGTACCTCATGATTGTTAATCTCTGGCCGATCAATGATTTCTTCATCTTGTGATTCATTTGAAATTGTCCCTCGCACATAAATATTGCATACATGTCAAAATTCCTAAAATTTGTGTCACCTTCATTTAATTGATTTTTAAAATTTTGCAAATCACCGTGTTTGGTTTCAAGAATTTTCATGATTTTGGCCTGATTAAGTTTTTGCACTATTGCATTCTAAGCATGTTTCTGAGAAATTAAAAAATTTACCATCACCCAAAATTTTTTTCAAAATCTATACACTAACAGTCCCAAGATTAGCCAGAATGCCTTAACTTTGACCTATTTCTATTTACTAATAAAACCCAAGTCCAATCGATCAGGCAGTGGGATTTCTTAAAACACCAACTCGTGCTTCATTTCTTTTCTTCACCATTACAAAAGCGCTAAGCCCCAATGTTTTTTTTTTCTTCTGTCGACTATGATCATCCAAATCTTGATCTTTGATATTTCCTCCACCAAATCTTTCATTCTCTTCATGATTTTAAGACTAAAGTTACTTTTTCATGCCCTATTTAGGCTTTTCATGCATTATGCTTGTGATTTGGTGCTTCTTGGAATGTCCTATTCTGTTTGATTTGTGAGTTTAAAACAGAGCTTATGACTTCTATTATAGTTTGTTAAAGTCACATTATCACTATCTCATGTTCATGTGTTCGTTTTTTGTCACGGACTTGATGTACCCATGATTGCATTGGCATTGATGGAGGATTAGAGGGTGTAGAGTTGAAGGAGAAATGTCGCTCTACTCTTTTATGGAATTTGTTTGGATTTGTTGGTTTTTTTGGTTGATATTATATTAGTTGTGATGATTTGGTGGATGTTTGTGTTGGAGGCAGCTACTAGGATCCCTAGGTTTTGTGTATAAATTATTACAGAAATACCTTTAGATGATGATGATTAAGAACCATACTTGTTAGATCTCTCTGATTTGATCTCAGTGTTACAGTAATCCAAAAATATCAAGACCTGCTACTGTATTCCTCTATATCGTACTAGGCATGGCCCTCTTCTGCAAATTCTCTTTACTTTAAAGAATGAGATTTCTCTTGTTATATTTCCTAGAGAGCAATAACGCATATTTATAGGCTATAATAGGGACCTTAAAAAGAAAATAAAGAATAGACTTTTTATGGAAATAGAAAACCCTAATTTGACCCAAATTGGAATCTTAGTTTCATAAATTCTAATTTAGCCCACTAGAGAATTATAATTGTACTCCTATCCTTATTTTCAAAATAATATTATGAGCTTTTCGTTATTAAATGCTTATTAATCTCCCCATGTTAAGATTTTAGATATCCATCGATTAAATAATTACTGATATCTATATTTAGTTGATATCTTTATAATTCCTTAAGACCTTACACTTAACATATTTGATATGTCAGACACAAAGTCCACATAATCAAAACCTATAAGCTTAATCAATGAGATATCATCAATCCTTATTACGGGATGTAGATTCTGTCAATAAACTAATATCCACCATACACGCAGTGTAGTCATCTAATTCACCGAGATTATTAATTCATAAAAGATCTCACTCTTTTGTAAATCAATATGCTAAACACTATACGTATGTGTCTATTATGTATATTGAGATTAAGAGTATAAGCACTCATAATAATCATTTGGATGTTAATCATCTTATATAGTTAGTATAAGGACAATAAACCCAAAAGCAGTTATATTCAATACACACAAAGCGTACTAGCATAACGAGTCGAAACTATACCGTTTTCATAACCAAGAGAAGCCTATTAAAACTTCATGCTACAATCATACCGATGGTATATCCAACGCCATCTAGATTGTGAACAACAATATAAAAACCAACAAACAAGTTTTCTGTATGTAAGCTGAACTCTACACACCAACTTGTCTACTTTAAAGAATAAAAGACACACACATGCATAATAAATAACAATGCAACCATTTGCCCATACAAATTTTCGTTAATATGAAAAGACAAACATTACTAATAAATAAATCAGTCAAAGACAAATACATAAAAGTATGCTTTTAGTATAAATTTCCAACAATCTCCCACTTAGACTAAAAACCACGCTGACATGTATTTCAACCCTATTCCCTTCACATGACTATCAAAGTTCGTTATAAAAGGATTTACCAGGTTGTCCGCTGATATAATCTTCGTCACAATTATATCACTTTGCTATACGATTTCACATATGAGATGATACTTATGCTAGATGTGCTTACCCTTTTTTGCATTTTGGATTCCTTTGCATTAGCAACTACACCGGTATTATCACAATAAAGTATTATAGGTGATTTTACCGAAGGTATCACTTCTAGATCCATCAAGAAGTCTTTGAGCCAAAGTGCCTCTTTGGCTACTTCAGAAGTTGCCACATATTCAGCTTCCATGGTAGAGTCAGCAGTACATAATTGCTTGACACTCCTCCAACTTATAACTCCACCTCTCAAGGTAAATACAAATCCTAAAGTCAACTTTCTAGCATTATTATCTGACTGGAAGTTTGAGTTTGTATATTCAATGGGTATCGAACTTTCGGCTAGGTAAATTAGCATATAATTTCTAATCCTCTTAAAGTAATTAAGTATATGCTTTACTGCATTCCAATGTTCTCTCCCTAGATTAGATTAGTATATGCTAATCATGCCAGTAGTAAAACAACTATTAGCCTATTGCATAGCATTGCATACATGAGGCCTCCCATCGCCAAAATACAAGGTACTTCCTTCATCTTTTCTATCTCATCAGGTGTCTTCGGACACTGATCCTTGGATAAAGTAATTCCATGCCTAAAAAGAAGAAATCCTTTCTTGGAATCTTGCATTCTAAAACGGGCAAGAATTGCATCAATAAAAAACTCTTGAGATAAACCCAACATTCTTTGTTTTTTATCTCATAGGAACTTGATCTCTAAAGTGCGACTAGCTTCTCCTAAGTCCTTCATATCGAACTGAGTAGCCAACCATACTTTGACTGAAGATAACACCCCAATATCATTTCCAATGAGTATGATGTTTTCTAAATAAAGTATTAAGAAAACCACCACATTGCAATTACACCTCTTATACACACAGGGTTTATCAGGATTTTGCTCGAAACCATAATACTTAATGGCTTGATCAAAATGAATGTTCCAAGATCTAGATACTTGCTTAAGTCCATAAATAGACCTCTTAAGCTTGCACAACATGTGCTCACCGCCTTTAACTACAAATCTATCTGGTCGCATCATATAGATACACTTGTCAATATTTTCATTAAGGAAAGCTATCTTAACATCCATTTACCAAATTTCGTAATCGAAATAAGCCACAATAGATAAAAGAATCCAGATGGATTTCAGCATGGATACTAGCGAGAATGTCTCCTCATAATCGATTCTTTCTTTCTGAGTAAACCCTTTCGCAACAAGCTTAACTTTAAAGATTTCAACCTTTCCATCCACCCCTCTTTTCTTCTTGTAGACCCACTTACAACCAATAGGTCTTATCTCCTCTAGTGGTTCTACAAGATCCCAGACTTGATTAGAGTACATAGACTACATTTCTAGACTCCATTTCTGATTTTATAACTTTTTGCCATAATTTGGCATCTTTGTCTTGGAGTGCTTCATTATAGTTATAGAGTTCAGTATCTAGATCATCAAGGACTCTATTGAATGACTCTCCCAAGAACATATACTGTTCATGTTGATGAACAACACTCCCACTACGATGAGACACATCTTGTGTCAGTGTATGAGTAGTGTTACACTGTGTTAAAACTAATCTAGGTGTACCATCATCTATATACTAATCTGGCTCATCACCAGCATGTTGGTGGCATCACCTGGAGTATCGTTAGCTTGAGACTCATCAATTCTCCCGCTATGACAAGGTAATGGAAAGCTAAATTCTCAATCTTGTAGTGTCTCTTCATGTGCTACTAGTAATGGAAAAGCTTGGGTAGGTCTTGCTCCTCACAATTCCTCTAGAACAATTCTACTTTTGGGTTTGTGGTTCATTATATAGTCCTCCTCTTCTAAGAATCAAGCATTGGTCCTAACAATGACCTTCTAATCTTTAGGATTAAAAAACAAACCACCTTTATTCCTCTGGGATATCCAACGAAAATGCAAACTTCCATTCTTGGTTCTAACTTATCTGTGTTCCCTTTCAACACATGTGCTGGACTACCCCAAATCAAAACATTCTTTAAACTAGGTTTGTGCTCAATCCATAGTTCTGTGGGTGTAGTAGGTACTAACTTAGATGGAACTAAGTTTAGAATGTATGTTGTCATTTTTAGGGCATGCCCCCAGAATAAACATTTAGGAAAATTCGAAAAACTCATCATTGACCTCACTATATCCATAAGAGTACTATTTTTTTTCTACTACACCATTTTGTTAAGGTGTACCTAGTGCAGACAACTACGATGTAATCTCCTCTTGTGTTAAGTAATCCCTAAATTCTCCAAAGAGGTACTTGCCAACAAAATTAGATCGTAGTGTCCTGATACTCTTACCTTGAATTCCTCAAACATTCGGACTTACGGTGCATTAAGTAAATGTATCCATACCTCGAGTAGTCATCAATGAAAGTGATGAAATACTCAAAGCCACCTCTTGCCTGGACATTCATGGGTCCACACAAGTCAGATTGAACCAATTCCAATAGTTCTTTGGTCCTATAGCCTTTTGCTGAAAAAGAGCGCTTGATTATTTTTCCCTTTAAACAAGATTCGCTACGGGAAGTGCCTCCACTTCTAATGAATCTAATGGTCCATTTGTAACTAGTCATAAAATCCGGTTTAGATTAATATGACCCAGGCGTAAATACCAAAGATACACTTGGTTCAATTGTGAAGGTTCATTTCTCTTACATGGAAGGGTAATTGTGTCATTTGATTCAGTCAGTTTCAATTTAGGAGAGATGAGATCAACAATATAAAGATCATCCACCAATGAAGCAGAGCAGAAAAAATGCTTATTGTACTTAATAACACAAATTTATTAAAATAAATGGAAAATCTATCTTTAACCAACTTGGAAACAAAAATTAAATTCCTCATAATGGAAGGAACATAAAGACAATCTTTTAAAATTAAAATCCTATCTCTACTAAAACTTAAACAAACATTTTCTACTATAAATGCTACTACTCTTGTTGCACCACCCATAAGCAAATAAATTTCCCCATCACTTAGTTGCCTAGTTTCCTAGAACCTCTGCAAAGAATTGCAAATATGATTAATGGCTCCCATATCTACACACCAGGTACTAGTAGATATAACCGCCAAATATGATTCAACAACTAGTAAATGAAATTTACCTTTATTGTACACTTTGTTGAGATAAGTTGGATATTGCCTTTTTCAGTGCCATGCTTGCTTGCAATGAAAACACTTGCCGTTGGGATTTTTCACTCCTCCCTGAAGTGCGTTGCCCCCTTAAGGAACTGTATTACAATTCTAACCCTTTTTATATTTCTTCTAGAATTAGAACCTTTTTCAACAACGTAAACTGGCTTTTCAGAAGGCCCTCAGTAGCTTAAAGTTTCTTGAGTAATTCCGCCAAAGAAAAGTGGAGCTTGTTCATATTATAATTTAGGTGAAAATTCTCAAAAGAATCAGTTAAGGACTGGAGAATGATATCGATCCGGGTTTCCCCATCAATTTCATCTCCAAGGACTTTTAGTTCGTTGAGGTGTCCCATCATTTTCAAAAGATGGTCCCTCATGGAGGTACCTTCAACCATCTTAATGTCAAACAGTTCTTTCATAGCAACCTGCCTAGCTACCCGATCCTAATCACCGAACATCTCCTTAAGACTATACATGATGTCATAGGTAGCACTGATATTACAAAACATTTGACACAGATACTAGCATGTAACATCGTGCTATCTTATCAGCCTTGATCCATTTTTTATGTGCCCAGACGGCCACCTCATCGGTATAACCATTCACAAGTTTTTTTGGGTACACCTCAGTGAGCACATATTTGTACTTTTCAGCAGTTAGCACAATATCCAAGTTTCTTTTCCAGTCAATGTAATTAGGTCAAATGAGTTTGTGTTCTTTGAAAATAACAATAAGTAGATTGAAAGAACCCATTTTAAATCCTGAGAATTACAAAATCAACAAAGATTATGATGGGCAAATAAACTTTGGATTCAAATAAAAGAAAAGTGGGTCCCTTTGCCAATTAATAAAAGAATCCTACAGCAATTTAAAACACCAATGCATAGTATGCCTCGATGTGAGGACTTCTTCCATACTTATTTTGTTTAGATAGAACATAACCCGTTCGTTTTACTGTCAAGGCAACAAACCGTGCCAAGTAAAACCAAACAGCTACCAGGACTTTGGTCCTATAAATAATAGTAGTAACTCAAATAGAGACCATACTATTATTTATAGCCAAGTGTACACCATCATTTAATTCAAGGTCCATTGTTCTATATTTGGTCCCGTCAGATGGAGAAGTGACCTATACTAATAATTAGCCTAAATTATCCATATGGGAGTTTGTACTGGAGATTCCATAATAAACTCATCCGATGAAGACGAAGACTCCAATGTCAAGACATAAATTAATTACATCTCCTACAAAACCATGATGGAGACTGTAGGAACTAAAAGGTTCCTCTCCTACTTAGTTATTTAACAATGAAGGTTCTTGTAAAATAATTAAATTAAGACTAGTTTAGAATCTTAAAGTAATACGTTACTAAGATGTCTAGGTTACCTTATCTTTGTGCATTATAGCATTGGTGTGATTAATAAAATTTTGAGAACCCATAAAAAATGAAGTTCAATTTTATTTGCGAATCACTTAAACGTAACCCACTTCACCATTTCAAATATTATTAGATAGGTGTAATATCATATTTAGCAGGTTATGATAATAATAAACATCTAAGCACAAAAGAAAGACAACCATCAAATGAGTCCTAGCTATGATGGTCAAGTAGGATCCTTTGTCTTCTTAATTGTCACTTCTTAAAACATGCGCTTTGCAAAAGGGGTCAGGGTGTCCCCTAGTGGGGATTGAGTTGACCGATCAACTTGTAGGGTCCATGGGGCAGCGGCCCGGACCAAATTTTTTTCATAAAGTTTTTTCTTTAAAAACAAATTACTGCTTTCAAAACATGTGTCCTTTCTTTAAAAAAAATGTTACATTGACCCTAAACCTCCTGACGAATGGAGTTCACATGCTATATCAATATAATTACATCACCATGAAAAAATTACATTTAATCCTAAGCCTTCTGATGAACGGAGTTCACATGCCATGTCAATATAATTACATCACCATGAAACATTATAAAATATATAAAACAGTAACCGCAAATTTGATTCGTAGGATATATTCAGATAATATACACACATGGTAACATGATAGCTAGATCAATCACTGTAAAATAAAGGTTAGATAGTTCGCTACAAAACTAGTTATAGCAAACGCAATCATCATGTTTTTTTTACAGCAACCTATAATCTTACTACATTCTATTCAATCCATACGTAGTATCAAGATTGGCTTTGATACCATTGTTGGAGGCAGCTGCCAAGATCCCTAGATTTTGCGTATAGATTACTGTGGAAATAACTTTAGATGATGATGATTTAAAAACTATACCTACGAGATCTCTATGATTTGATATCGGTCTTATAAAAACCCGAAAGTCTCAAAACCTTCTACTGTAATCCTTTATACTTTTACTCACACCAGGGTATGGGCCTTTTATGCGAATTCTCTTTGCTCTTAAAAATGAGATTTCTCTTGTTATGTTTCTTAGAGAGTAATATCACATATTTATAGATTACAATAGCGACTTTAAGAAGGAAATAAGGAATAAGCTTTTTATGGAAATAAGAAACTCTAATTCGACATAATCGTACCGATGGTGTGTCCAACTCCATCTAGATTGTGAACAATAATAACTTATATTCTATAAGAACTAACAAATAAGTCTTCCGTGTGTACGTTGAACTCCACACTCCAACTTGTTTACTTTATAAAATGAAAGACACACACTTGCATAATAAATAATAATGAAAACATTTGTCCAGACAAATTCTCGTTAAAATGAAAAGCTAAACTTTACTAATAAATAAATCAGTTAAAGACAAATACATAAAAGTATGCTTTTAATATAAATTTCCAACAGTTTGAAGGTTGGTAACTACCATTTTGCTTAAGCATGAGCTAGTGTTCTTCACATGTTTAATAAAATGCCTAAGTGAAGTTCTCTTTGCCGTGGTGGTTTTCCTTGCCTTTGTAGGTTGGAGATTTGTGCAGTGATTGGTTCCTTTGCAATCTTTGAATACCTTGTGCACTTGGTTGTTTGTTACTTGTGGCAAAAATGGCTCCAAAGAAAATCCCAGCAACTACGAAAAAGGCATTCTCTCATGGATCGTCATCTTCTTCATCCTTTGATGAAAACAAATTTTTGGATGAGGGCAGTGCAAAACAGTACAAGAAGATTTTTTACAAAAGGTATGTAAAGTTGGAACACCCAATTGAACTCCGTCAATTTAAAATTGACTTTGGTGGATGGCTAATAAGACGGAGATAGTACTCTCTTAATGCCTTTGAATCTAGCATATCTTTGATTGAGCTCACGAATTTTATAACAATACATATGATGTTGCTGAGGAAGAGTTCAAGACATATGTACAGGGCATGCATATCCATATTACACCAGACTTTCTTAGTTGATTCTTGAAAATCCCTCGGACTCCAATGTAAAATATCATGTTCCCAAAAAAGATTCAAATGACATGGATGATAATAAGGAATAGGTTAACTGGAAGGAGGTTAGCATTGTACTTTATGGGGAAGATAGACCTTGGGTTGGTGGTGGTTTGCTCAAACAAAATGAGATCACTCCTTCATATCGGTTGCTGAATATCTTTGTCTCTCACAATGTCGAACTAAGGGTCATCATGCAGAGATAAATCAAGATGTAGGATATCTGCTGTTTTGCAATTGAAGCTGACTTACCCATCGATCTCCCATTGGTAATCTTTCAACCTATGACGAGAGCCCAGTCTGTTGCAAAAAATGCATCATTACCTTTTGGTGTGTTGATTTCATGAATATTGATCACACAAGGTGTTAACGCTGAACTCTGATCACTCTCAGTACTTTGAAGCCATCTCAATCTCATGTCCGGAATCCACAAGTTCAGCGAGCCCATGCAACTGCACATGCTAGAGATAATGATGATCCAATGTTGCAGGCTACTTTAGAGACTTTGAAAATGCGTTGATTGATCAATATGCTCATTATGAAGTTTTGGAGTCGTCAATAAATGCTAGGCATGATAGAATGGAACAAAGGATTGATGGGATGGAACAAAGGATTGACAGGAAGGAATAGCACGTGCATAGACTTTGATTTGTGCCTGACTTGCCCATCATCTTTGTTTCGCTTCACTTATATTGATGGCTCCTTATGTTTCATTGTTCTAACTTTTGATGACGTTATCGTTTAGTAGAATTGTTAAGGTTTAGGGTTGTTAATAAGATCTTATTAATTCCAAATTTTGGTTTGTAGTGGTTCCCCCTTGACTTATGGAATTATCTTTTCTTCTTGTTCTTTATTTCATTACCTTTGTCAATTGATGAACAAAAAAGGGAAGTAGGTTTAATATTTTCATGATTGCTTTAACTTGATATTTTGTCTAGAGGTTCATGACAGGTTTTGCAGGGATAAACACATTTGCTGAGGGAAGGAAGTTCATTTTCTTTGTGTCGAATTTGTGTGGTTTGAGTTGTCTAAGTGGATTGTATTGTCTGGGAAGTTTTATGAATAAATTTCTTAAGGGAGAGATTGTAAGGATTGTAATGTTGGCTAATTCATAGGTTGGACAAAACTTTGGTTCACTCGAGTTGTAATTTTCTATTTCTAGATGGATTGTGGTGTGTGGTAAATTACTAAAGCTTTGAGTGCCTGATATCTTCCTTCTATACTCTTCTTGGAGATTCATTTTGATTGACTTCAAGGTGCGTTGGATCAAGCGTGAAAAAAGCGAACGGCATTTGCGTCGACAAGAAGAACTTCGGTCCTTTAAATTGTGTGCAACTAAAAAACGATAGTAAGTAAATTTTGTAACCTTTGATCCCAGAGTGCTTGATCTTGTTGGACTGGTATTAGGTCCCGTGGTTTTTTGTCATTTGGGTTTTCTACATAAAAATTCTATGTCCATCTCTTATGCTTGATTGTTGTTAACTTAGGTTAATTATTCGTTTAAACTATATATAAAAAATCTGTGTTGGAACCTTAACCTGTGTCAAGGTTACAATCCTTCAAGCTTCTAGGGATATAAGAAAACTATACTTTAGCACAATTCAAAATGAGCTTCTTAATATCATCAATAATTGGATTGATAACTCAATCAAACTTGCCGTTCAGAACCCAAACCACCTCAATAGTATCCAAGCACACGTGGATCTATGCAAATCCCTTTTCAATCGCTTTTTTCAAGGCTACAAGGACTACTCTCACTTCAGCTTCCTTTAATGAGACGACTTTTGGTCCAATTCAAGCACCTGCATCCAAATTAGACCCTTTAAGCATAACAACATAGCCAAATAAAGATTTCCCTTTGAAGGCCGTGTTATATTAACAACCTCATCAGCTTTTCCATGAAAGTACTTATCTTCATAATTACTCTCTAATTTAGAGAGTTTATCTGAACAGAGTTACGGTGAATTTTTTTTGGAAATGTAGCATATTTAAACTTTCTACAGTGTGACCAAAGTTTTCCGTTCATGTGCATCCCATCCTCCATTTGTCTCAGCTTCATGATCTGTTGTCTCGCTTACTCTGTTTAATCACTATCAATGGTGGTTGAACATCATGAAACTCAACCTCAATTGAGGATTTAAATGGGCGGTCTATGCTCAAAACATTTTAAGGTTTAATGGGTTGGGTCTTTGGATAATAAGGTGAACATATAAGGTGTCCTCATAGCCAGATTTTTCACCGTATATCCATCAGCCTGCAGGTCTTGCAATTCAAACCGCTCTCCCACCACCACAGTAAATGCAACCATCGTCTTAAAACTACATTTATTTTGTCACCGCAAGCTCATAAAATGTAACGTGAGCTCAAAAATGTAAAGCACTGTCATAGCCTTGACAGTGCTCATTAGGCCACAAACAATTCCTTGCGTGGGGCTGACTGTGTGCACCCATTTACTTGTGTGCAACATTTATGCATAAGCACGTTTCTTTGGGAGTATGTTATCTCAGTCTGCATATTGCTAATATTCAGTCCAGCTTGTGGGCCCTTTTTTGATGCATACCCGTCTCTCCATAGGAGGAGGGCAAATGGAAAGGCCTTGTTATAGACCAGTGAGAGCTAGAAACTCAGCCATATCTAATTATTCTAGCCCCTTAATTTAACAGCCTTGAAATTTATTGGCATCTTAAAAATTTAGATTTTTTATTCAGATTTAATATAACAGCAAATGAATGTTTGATAAGTGTAAAATTGAGCCTGACACAAGATCATGGGATAACAAGAGCATCTACAGGGCTACATCTATCAAAGGTGAGCCCAAGTGGGCTTGTGGAGCTGGAGTACTGCACATGCAGTCCACTCTAGGGGACATCTTCTAGTTTCTTTGTGCTTATTTGTATATCGCATTTGTAAATCAGGTTTAAAATTGGTGCATAAATAAGGCAATTTTACCATATAAGTTTTCACACCCGAATAGGAGAAAGTGTTTCATGCATTTCTTGCTAGAATGGCCACAGTATTACAACCTCGAAACCATATTTCATTTTATATATGCAAGTCTTGTGGGCCTCAACAATTTTTTTGTACAAATTTTTTATCAACCAACAAATTTGTTCTAAAATGGTCTTTGAACAAAACAGAAAATGATTCAAACAGTGTATCTGTCTAATTAGTGGTCTATTTGAACCATTAATAATCCACATAAAGACCATCATAGCCGTTTGTTTTAGTGTCCTGATGCACGGTTGTTTTTGTATGCCACATCGCCATATGTAGGTCAGTTGATGTGGGCCATGCTGTTGATATATCAGTGTACCAAGGATCAGCCACACTAGACCATCATAGTAGCCGTTTGGCTGGCTAACGACCAGGCCTAGTCTCCAACAGCAAATTTTTTAGTAGGCGGGCCTGGGTTGTTTAACAATTTTAGGTTTCCACGCGGCCCAAGTTCATTGAGAACCCCATCCAATGAGAAATCAAAGCCAACTGTCTTTATTTAATGCAAAGTACGCTTCTCTTTTTCTTTCCTTTCTTTCTTTAAATGCCTACAACAAACTAAATGAATTGAACGACCTTGAAATGAACCTAGGACCCAGCAATAGCAATACAGCAAGGGCAGGCCAATCTAACCTAGGGACATTCAAGGTAGCGTTTAATTCACTTAAATGGAGGCTGAAATAGAATAACTATTTCATCAGAATGCTTATTCATCTGTTTGGTTCATCCAAAATGAATGGAATACTAATTCCAAAAGGAATCATCATTCCCCTACATGAGAGAATGGTCATTCTATTAAGGAGGCTAAAAAATGGCCATTCCATTTCAAACTCCTTTTTTATTGAGATAAAAATGCCATCATCCACTACCACTGCAACCCAAACCGACCACCACTCAACCACCGCCCACCACCTCCACCGCCATTCACCAGCAACGACCACCGCCGTTGCCACTTACCACCAGTATCACCCAACCACCACCACCACCACCACCACCACCACCCACCCATCGCCGCCGACACCATCGTCGCCACGACTACCACTGTTATATACCCAACATTGAAGAGGAAAATAGAGATATTTTGGTAAAAATCCTAGATATTTTATTTCATTCATGCTTTGATTCATGTATACCAAATATAGAGATAGAAATAGGAATTTCATTCAGCCCACTATTCCAAAGATAAATCCAAACAGTGGAATGGAATGACCATTCCTATCGCCTTCCATTCCATACCCATTCCAACCTTCATTTTATTTCAGCTCAAAATAATTCATACGAACCAAAAAAGTTTCAAACCTAACAAGAAGCAAAATAGTATTGGTCCTAGCCAAAACCTTTATACATTAGGAGGTGACCCAACCCAGTTTTGGCTTAGTTTTGATATCATTATTTACAATCAAATTCAATTAAACAACACTCCTCACCCCCTTATTATAGTTCTCGTCATTGTTTTCCGTTGCATAAAATTATTATGATTTTCCCTACAACCATTGTTGCCTTGTTCGATTCCACACATTTAACCTCGGGGAAAATGTAAAAACAAGGGAGCTTACTTCACTAGACACAAAAGAATTTCAATCTCCCATAGGTAGAATGCAAGCTTCATCCTCTTCGTGAAAATAAAAATCCGTGGAGCATGCAATCCACCCGGCGCACGAACAAGTCCTTAATCCTTATGTTAGGTGACAGTTGATATAAAATAGTTAAAATGTTTTCTTGCCTTCAATTTTTATTTGTTGCTTCTACAGATATCTTCAAAGGAACAAAAGAGGCTGACAGTATTCTAACAGAAGCCCCACAGTTAACAATATCCTTGGGACAGTGTCACATGACTCATTTAGGTAACCGACTCACAGTGGCTCTTCGTAATTCTGTGCAAAGGTGAGGTTGTGTCCCTGGCATGACATGCTGGCAGCATCTTCGGTCACTTCCTTTTTTGTTGAGCAATCCATTCACATCCTGACACACAATCAGAGAAAAGATGGAGCAGCAAATCTGCAGAAGCCTTCTTTTCTTCTTCTTCTTCTTCTCCTCCTCTGTTTTCCTCCTCTGTTTCTCAAAAGCTGCAGCCTACAAAAATTACACAGTTGGAGACTCCTTGGGCTGGTTTGACAATCTCCAAAAACCCACCATAAACTACCAGAAATGGGCTGCTGCCAAGAACTTTAGCTTGGGAGACTTTCTCAGTAAGTACCTAAAATAGAACATTACAGATTTTTGCTTCTTATAACAAAATTCTCTACCCATGATCTCTTTTGTAGATACATTCTTGTTTCTCCTTCTATTGCAATTTATTTATTCCAGTCTCTCATGTGCCAAGTTCCACTTTTGCGGAAAATTTTCTGTCCTTGATTTATTTTGTAGAACTTTTATTTTTGTGAAGTTTTTAGATTTCACATCTCTTGATGGAGTATAAATGGAATTGACACATTTGTAAACAAGAAGAAAAAAGATTTCAGTATGTGAGTGATGTTCAATTTCAAAATTTGTCTGGTTTTACTTTGAGCTTTTCTTTTACTGGTTCTTAATTTAAGTGAAACCGAGGCACATGAAACATGGTTTCTAAGAGGTGTAGTTTCATGATGGCACAATGTGTAAGTAACTTATCTAAATGATGATATAGTGGGCTTTCCAAGGGATGGGAGATGCTTCAGAAATTTCTCAAATCATCTTCTGTTGTTTTGCTTTTCTAATTTTTTTCCCTAGAGCTTTGTTCTATTTCAGTCTTTACTAAATATTTCCCTTGTAATCAAAGTGCAGATTATTTCAATTTCAGGTGATGTGTTGTAGATCTGGTGATATGAATTGAGTCTGGATCCTCAGGGACTCGGATAATTAGCCCATTGCCACAAACCACAAGTGAATGCATCTCTAAAATCTAAACCACTTAAAATCTCCGTTCCCCTTATTTTTACCTTTGGACCAAATTGCATTTCGATCCAAGCTATTCCATCGTCAGTGTAGCAACGCCTAAAACAAGTGATTGAGAAGAAAACCAATCAAAATGAGCCGAATCATTTGTCTTAACAGATGTTCAAACAGACAGGTGAACATATTTGAGTAAAATTTGATGCAGATCTAAGTATTTAATTCAAAGATGGAACAGTGATTTTTAGCTGTTGGGACTCTTATGTGTGTCTTGTTAAATTTTCTTTGCTAACCATTCAAGAAAAACACATTTTGTGTATTTTTGGTGGCACATTTTTTTTCGCACCGAGTCATTCCTCATAAGATTAAAACTTGCAATCAATTGGCTCTAGTATCTTATTAAATTTCCTTTATTATTCATTTCTAACAATATCTCAAGGAGCCACTCCTCAACAAGTGTGGCCCCTAGAGGATGTGCATTCATCGACTCTGTGGTCATTGAATACTCTTCTATTATTTGAAAAAAGATTGTTTTTCTTTAAGAAAATTGTTTCTCGAACACCAAATTCTTTTGGACGCTTGGTTTCATGTTTTTTCTAAGAGAAGTGTTTCATTGCCCCCAAAGAAAATTTACTTTAGAATATGAGATGGTCCAACTAAATCTAGCTATGGCTTTGCGAAAAACCATTTCTTTATCGTAAGGCGACAGTTGTGCTTGGCCCCACTCCGTTGGACCGACATCATCAATCAAAAATGATGACCGACATTATTAGACTCCAAGGATCATTCATGCATTGTGAATTTTGATCTATGGCCCACTCATTATGAATTGGACAATTAGTATGGATTTTGTTCCAGTTTATTAATCATGTTTCTAAAATATGGTCAATACTGTGTGCTAGTACAATTATATAACTTTAATCTGAAACATCAAATGCCTTGAACTCAATTTTTACCACCTTTGTATTCCATTTTTCTGTTTTATTTTTATTTAGTGAGATTTAATATTTAGAACACCTTAAAAGCACTTAAAATCCAAAATTAGTACCGTTTACTTTTCTAAAAGGTTTTTCAAAATTTTTCTTTTAGTGAATAGGCTGAAACAAACTAAGGCTCATTGTCAGATCAATCCATCAGCCTCACATAAAAATTAGTATTTGTACTTTTTTATTAAGTTTCCTTACTAACCATTCGTATCAAAACCTAGAGTTTTTAGTGGAGACAGCGTAAATAATTTTCAATACTATCCGTCGGGGACTCCACTCCTCAATGCTTTTCATCATATAAGTTATTGTTAATTAACATATCCTACATCATAATTTACATTTATTTTGTGTGTGTCTTAATGCAGTTTTCAACACTGATACAAATCATTCAATCATACAAACATACAATATAACCACATATAAAGCATGTGACTACGACAACGCTGAGGACGACGACACCATCCAATGGGCTGCTGGTGAGCCGGCAGTGACAACACAAGCAGTTTCAGTAGCAGTCCCTCTCCTCAAAGAAGGGATGACATATTTCTTTTCTGGAGATTATGATGGCGAGCAATGCAAAAATGGACAACACTTCAAGATCAATGTGACACATGGGCAGGGCCTGCCCAACAGTTTGAAGGACCCCTCCACTGATTCTTCACCAGCTCCTTCGAGTCCGGTCGATGATGACTCGGTGCCAGATACTGCAATTCCTTCCAATTTCAACAAGCCTGTAGGGGATGAAGAAGTTAAACAGGCTTCAGGGTCTGTTCGTCGAGCAGAGTTCTTGCGCGGAGTGGGTAGAATGTTGAGTTCAATTGTGGTGTGCTTGGGCCTTGTTTGGGCTTTTGGGTGAGTTCGGGTATATTACTGATAGAGAAAGGTTAGTGTCTCTTTGAATTATAATTGGTTAGAGGCTTGGTTTGTGTATGTAATAAGATGAATCTTGATGTTGATATTTATCTGTAATATTTGGGGGAATAAAAATGACATTTTTTCAGTGCATTTCAACGGAGTTACCAAATATCTTGGAAATCAAGCAAAGAATTTTGGTGCTTTCCAAACGGAAGGAATCCAAATGTAACTTTCTTAGTTATTCTTTGGATCTATTATTAGGATGTAGAAACAAGTAATGTCTATAAGAAAGTTGGGGTCAGAGAACTTTAGGCTATACAGGCATTTGTACATTATTGGTAGAAAGCATCAAATAGTAGTCCATTGCTGTGTCCCTTTCAGAAAATGAGACCAATGTTTACCATTCTACGGATGACATAGGTGCTTGAATAGCCCAAGGATCCAAATCGAAGGAGGGGGAAAATCATGGATCCGATATTTGGAACCCTTTCTAATCTAAACTCAGGTTTCAGTATGGCTTTGGTTTCAAAGGGCTTTTATACTTGAGGACCTGATTACTTAATGGCGTTGTTATATATTTTGTATCTATCGCTGGTCAACCAGAGCCTGTATGTTTCATGCAATTGGATTGGTAAGAGTTTCAAGACATTGTATTTATGTAAGAAGTTAAAAATGAAGCATCAAAGGTGAATATAAAAAGTGAGAATATTACTATGCATCAGAGAGGAATAATAACGTGGCTTTTCCTTTTTACGTATGAAGATTATTCATTTCCATAATATCATAAATGACTTTTCCTCTTTTGTGCATAAATCTTTTCAAATATGCATTTGTCCCTCACCATGTAATGCATAGCAATATTCCCCTATAAAAAGAATACCATTAATATATAATCTCCCACTTCATAAAAGTTGAATTAAGGGAAGATGGAAACTAAATAATCCAACCATCACCCTATTCATTCAAATTCTAGGAAAATCAAGTTCTCATCTACATCACTACCTTGAATCCCTCACTGTTCTCCTCTATAACAAGCCTTCAATGGAGCTCATTTGACTATCATTTCCAATGTATTTAGTCACTGTGTTTCCTAAGGGTAATGTTTGGAGTAATTGAATTCATAGGAATTCTATGAATTCATGTTTCTATTAGTAATTAAAAATTAAGAATCAAATTGAATATAAAAAAATAAACATCAACTAACATGCCCTTTAATGGAAGTTGAATTAAGGGAAGATGAGAAATGAATATCCAACCATCACCATAATAATTTAAATCCTAGAAAACAAACATCCTATCATCATACTACCTTTTCATCCTTCACTTTTCACCTATTTAATCATCTTTCAATGGAATTTATTTGAATATGAATCCCTGTGAATTCAATTCCCATTAAATCTAAGCAAGCAAATAGGCCCAAAGTGTAAAAGGTGTATTGAGTATTTAGAGTTCTGATTTGGTTTGAGCCCTTTTATTTGTATGTGGGTCCAGCTCCAAGTTCTAGTCCTTGATGTAAATTTTTGCTTAGACTCTAGGTCAACCAGGACCTAAGGTAGTCCAAGTTTTGGTGGGCTTCTCCGTTAGTAATTCGATCCGTGGTGCAGGTGCACTATGGATCAAACTTGCCCAGTTTCATCCATATCATTTTTTTATGTTACTGCTACAACCTAGTCAATTTCCATTTTTTTAAAGTAATTCTAATCAACTATATAACCTAAAGGAAATATCCATATCCATTTAAAAAATTCAATTTCAAGATTTTTTATGGCAGGTTCCTCGTCGTAAAATAAAATCACAATTTTAATAGAGTGCATGTAAAGCTCATAGGTCCTTTGAAAGATCATCCCAGATCTGATTTCTAAATTACAGTTCAAATTATATGCAATAGAAGAATAAAAGAACTAGCAAAATAAAGAATAATAGAACTAGCAAAATAAATCAATCATACACACAAGATGCAAGCATGCAGGTTTTTTATGTGGAAAACCTTACATAGGAAAAATCAAGAGTCCTTCGCGGACCAGCAAAAACCAAGAACTAATAACGACAATTACAAAATATACTCACAAACACTTTCCCAATCTTCCCAACCTTAAGACTAAAGTTCTTCTTGCACAACTCCCTGTTGCAATGACTTTCCATCACCGCTCACTGCTCTCCAAGCTTGATTTGATCACCATGAAACCACAAGGCATACAATCTTCTACAAAAGAGTAGAAGCAATATTCTCTAGCACTTAGCAGCTTAGCATAGTCTCTCTAATGGATGCTTTAGATAATTAGTGTATCTCTAATGTATATTCTTAATCTCAGAATAGGAGATGATTGCCTTAGGGTTGAGAGAAATACAGTTTAAATAATCCACAATTCATGTATAGGAGTTAGGATTTATATAAAATACAAAAGAGCAATCCGACACAAATAAGAAATAATTCATAAATAGGAGTGAGTTTATGTTCATCATACAATTGGTCGGGCAACGATCGGATCGATCAGGTAAAGCATCTCTCTGATGAATTTTTTAAATCTTATTAGGTCCGATCGATCGAATGAACTACTCGATAGAACTGATGAAATTTAGCACAAATTTCTACAACACAAGGCCAAAATTTTGTTGTTTTATTTTCAATTGACACAATCTTAGAATCTATGGTTATCTATTCGAAAGAGCTTTCCAACGCTAAGTAGCTTGAGTTATGACCATTTTAATACAAGTTGTCCTATGAAAAACAATTCAATTTGCACTCTTTCTTAATGTCTTCACTTCAGCATATCCAGTGTCATATATCACAATCCATTCTAAAAGAAATATAAAATTACAACTCGATAGACCCAGAGTTTTGTACAACCCATGAACTAGCCAACATTCAAAATCCTAACTTTCTTTCTTGCCAATGATCAACCATATGGAAGTTCATGGGTTCCTTGTCATAAGAAAAAAGGCTTATGGTTTCATTTTTTTTAACATGACTTAGAGGGTTGGTCCGTTCAATGCATGGACACAACTCACAATTGCCAAGAAAAATAAATTCATCATTTAAGATGCGCTTGTGCATGTGCCATTGCTGCATTGCATTTCTTCTTCTGCAATGCCAACTTTTCTACCACCCAATGAGGATGTTTAGATCCTTTCTCCCACATAAATCAAGCCAAATCATGTGAAGACTTTGGCCTTTTTTGTTATTGCATGAATACATTGAGAAAAGGTACTGCACAAATGCCCCCTTAAGTGACCTTTATGAAATGTGGTTTTTTTTTTCCTCTGAAATGTTGAGGATTCCTTGAGTGCATGGAAAAATATTCAATTTTCCAGAATTTCCACCTTCTTGAATCTTTGTAAGGCACCTTCTCATGTGAAATGAGAAAAAAATTAGCATTATTTTTCCCTAAGTGTTCAAAACCATTTTCAAGGAAAAGGCGGGGCTGGAGAACAACTCCTTACCTCAGTGTTAAGGAGTAGCAGTTCTAATTGGGAGATCTAGGTTTCAAACCTGGTCTCCCACTTCATTGTATATGTGAGTTTTTATTACCACATATGTGACTTGTGTCTCTTTGCATGTATGAGTCTTCATCATCTCATGTGTGTAGGTTGTGTCTCCTTGCACATGAGAAAATAAGAATGCTTTGCCGGTCCTTTTGAAAACTTGATATGATCTCAAGATTTTGAGACTTTTGTAAAGGGGAAACCAATTGGGTGTGCTTTTGCATTAATAAAAAAAATATACCTTAAGTCATTTGTAATCAGTTTTTGCAACAATTTGAATCTCTATTACTATTCAGCATTTAGCGTAATTTCTTATAATGTTTCCAAAAGTTTTCCAATAATGTATGTTAACATATATATTTTTGTTGTTTGGTAGTTTTTGAAGAATGCCACGGATTATAAATTGAGTTCTTTTCCCCTAAGAAAACCCAAGGATCAACTTAGGTACATGCTTGATATCGAGGTGCCAACACCACCCAACCATGAGTTTGTTAGCAACTTAAGTTGTTTGGCAATTTATAATGTGTATAAAAATTGTAAATTTCAAGCTAACAATATTTTTAATTAACAATCTGAGAAGAGTTCATTTTTAGTTTAGTCACTTATAAAGTAGTCCATTTGAGCATAATTTGTCGCATCCACTCTACCAATATGGCCCATTGTCAAAATTCAAGCTACTCAAATTTACTTTTTCACCTTATTTTATCATTAATAAGAAAATTTTTACCATTGTCACCACTACCACCCCAACATCATCATTACCATCATTAATGTGTTCACCGTCTTTAACATCCCAAACACCAATCTATGATCACAACATCACTGTCATTCACCATCATAACATGATCACCACCACCACCACCATCATCATCATCACGCAATCACCATCATGATCACACCACGACCACCACCACTTATCATCACATCATCATCACATCACCACCATCTTCCTCACCCACAACTATCTTCATCATCATCCACACAAGCACACCCAAGAGGTGAGGGATTTTATTGAACTTTTTAAAAGAAAGACATTTTCTTTGAGTTGCCAACATACTTTTTTTTCTTTATAAAATGAAGGGGATTTTACTGGAAAAAATCCACAAACACCTATTGCAAACCAAAATGGACCTATAAGATTTTAATGGTATAGAGTAATTTCAGGGGCCCTTTTCAATTTTTTTTCCACTGGTTTTTTCTTGGGCAATGATATCACTATAAACCCATGTATGACCTCTTTTTTTCCATTTCTTCCTCTTCCCCATCTTTTCTACACATCGACAGTGACTGTAGAAATGCCCCATTATCGTCCCTATCACTACCATCAACTTTTCTTTCTCTAGCAACACTGCTCCCCCATTGCAGAATACTAAAGCAAAACCTTAGAAGATTGCTGTCTCCGCCTACCTAGTTGATTTAGGTGGAGCAGGAATCCTCCGCCCCTAACCTATCAACATTGACCATAGAAAAATAGGAGGTACCAACCAACGAATTGGAGTGCTAGAATCATCCATGTGGCCTCCCCAAGCTTCGAGAGGTTTCTCCGACACCATGTTGTATTCTTCTTCCTCCTCATAGGTGCAATCAAATACAATATTAAGATTTAACATCAAAACCAATAACTAGAAACCACTCTCTCTTTCTCTCTTTCTCTCTCTCACTGAAAAAACATTATTTTTCTCATTCTTAGAGATTGGGTTTGTGTAGATATTTGATCAAGATTTAATTTTTGGAGACTTTAGATACAATTGTGAAATATTCTTTTGCGTTAGGTGAACTTCAATTTCTTTAGGTTGGGGTGTTAGCTTACAAGTGATTTGGAGGGTGAAGATGAATATGAATCATGAATTCAAACATGACAGTGAATGTGAGACATGATCTTTAATGTGAAAGTCAAATATTGCCATGTGCATGTGTATGTGTATGTGAATAGGAATGCAAAAGCTTACATTGAATAGGCTTACACTCAATTTGACCTTGACTATATTGAGCACTACAAGCATCGATATCAATGCTCTTAATGCTCAACACTAGTATACACTTTATTAAAGACAAGAAACATTGATATCAATGCTCAGCACAAGCTTACACTTCTTACTTTGGCCCTAATTCAGTGATATATGAGCATCGATATTAATGCTTAGAGCAAGTTAACACTCTTAGGTTTAAATATATTGCACACGGAGATAAGGCCTTTTCACTTGATTGATTCTTCCGTAGTCATTGTTTACAAAAAAAGAAATCCATTGAAATCAAGTTCTAGGTTTAAACACACATGAATTAAAGGTAAGGTGAGCTCTGAGATGAACAGAAAATAGCCAAAAAGTGGGTTATGAGATGAAAAAGTTATAGAGAATCTCTTCTAAGTCAAAGATATCACAAGTTGTGTTGTATATGAGCGGTGATATTTCTGCTTAGAAAAAAGTGTAAAAAAAGAGAAAATTGTTACAGGGAGACCTATTTGGTTACGATAAAAAAATTTTCCTCCTTTTTTTATTTACTAAGGCCTTATTTGGTATTTCTACTCTTTTTCCCACAAACCCATCCAAAATAAAGCCATTAAAAAAAAAAGGTGCCATAAGGCCAGAATCAAAAAATGCATTTGGCAATGCATGGGTCTATTTTAAATAAACCATTTGGTATGCCCTCTATTTGCTTCTCTTAAGAGGGTTTGCCTTTTAATTTATAAGGGTAGTTTATGTCATTATGTAAAAAAGGAAACTTATACACATGTTTTCATCCTACATATATCATTTAAGAACACATGAAACATGGACCCATAGAGATTACATTCAACATTAGACTCATTCAAGCACACATCCATTATCTACACATATACCATAATAACATGTCATTTAGAAAACACAACCATTTACATAAAGTATAGCCCTGCAACTTATAAATAATTTAATAATTACAACATCACATACCATCATACAACTTCTCCCTCATTCCATCATCACACGACATTATACACCACCACACACCATCACTTCAACAAATTGAAAGGTGAACCATCATAACATATCCACATTTTTAAGATTTTAACTGCCAATAATAATATATCCAACCAACAAATCAATCACAATTAAAAAAGCAGATAATCTTCATGTACAAAGTTTGACTAATCACAACCCATTCAATTAATCAAATAAAAACTAGCATGATATAAGATGAAGAAACATGTGTTTAAGAAGATGCATCTTGCGAAATAGCATCTATAATTGAATTTCTCTTGCCATCCATCTCTGTCCTATCTATGAACGGCATTACCTTAAAAATCTAGAAGCTAGTATCGAATATTTTGAAATGGAGAAAGAAACCTTCTTATGTTTGTGTAACTAGCATCAACCAAGTAGTATTTACTTAAAGAGAATTAAATATAAATATTAAAAATTAACATTTAAGTAAGATATATATTTTTTGGTAGCAGAATTTATGTAAGATGTTGTAGTATATGTTTGATGAAATTTAAAAGCACTTTTAACATAAAGATCAAACTTCCACAATTAAAGGAGTAATAAAACTTTTAACATAAAGGTCAAAGTTCTAACATATGCTATATCTTTTCCATCTTTCAACCTTATATGTCCTTACTCTAAATTTGTAGTATTTTTCTAGAATGTGTTGTAAATGAATAGCAACTCAAAGATCCCTATATGAGTTTAACGTGTGTGCGATTCATGAAATTCTCTATCAAGTAGCCCTACCAACATCAGCCATTTAAGCAAAGTACCACAAGAAATGATAAAATCATATTTTTTATAGGATCAAGCCATCATAAAGGATTAATCTTTTTTTCCCAATCAAAGGTTTAGCTTAATGATTTCTGGTGATAATAACAAAAGTAGACCATATCTTGCATAAAATTGCATCAATATCTAAGGATCACACTTCCAACAACAAACTGAAAGAAAGTACAGTTTAATTATTATTTTCTATTTGAAAGACAAAGCATATCATCAATTCAGTCTCAAACAAATTCCATATCTTACATGTAAAAAGAAAAAGTTTTAACAAGAACTTATGCAAATTGTAATTTCAAAGCTTTGCTTGCTATTTACACTAAAAAATTAAAATACAGATCTGAATGGACCTACATCTAAAAGATATTTCCCCTTCAAAGACTAACATGATTGTAAGTTCGAAGTGCAGAAACGAGATATAGTAATCAAACCGATAAGACCAGGTCAATCCACAGAGAGCAATGTATTTTAAGATTCTTTTCCAACTTGTACCTATCCCAAATAAAATCTAAAACTTGCCTAAATTAAAAAAAAAAAAACAAATACAATCATCCAAGTTTAATTAAAAGAATTAATTACAAACCAAATAAAGAAAACTGCATAATCTAGAAAACTTAAATCTAAAACTTCCAAAGAAAAAAAAAACTAAAGTTAATGCAAAACTAAAACACAAGTTAGAACTTCCAAAAGTAGAAAATTACTAAAAATAATACTAACAAAAACAAGCAACTAAAATTAGAAACTAATCTAAATTCGAAACAAATCAACGTTAGTAACAACCATTCAAGCAAAGTTAATATTAATCAAACAATCAAAGTTAAAAAAAATAAAAACAAGTCTATCTTCTAAAATTAGAATCCTAAAGTTAAAAACTTCCTAAGTTAGAATTTTCAAAACTAGAAAACATTCCAAATTAAGCTCTTCAATTAAAACAAGTTCAGAAAGATATTTGAATTCCGAAAATTATATAAAGTAATCAAAAACTCAAAATTAGAAACTAAAAAGATAAAATTAGAAACTTGTTAGAAAGTTAATAAAGTTAGTAATGCATGGTATGCCATGAGGTGCTAAAAAAATTCTAAGTCTAAAAATCTAGTATGTTCGTATAGTCTTTATGCATGATTTAACCGAATCTAATGCATTTTAAAACTAAGTCTAATCGCTAGAATTCAAACCAGAATGGTGTATGAAAATAAAAAAAAATGAAAGTGAAAAAGGATCTAAAACGAAATAGTTATAAATGCATGAACATGACAAGTTGACAGAATTTTGTGCAGAATTTCTGCACACAAGTGGGTCCAACCAGCCATATTTAAGCTATTGGTTCACTAACTTCCTGAAATTATTTTGTCCTAAAATTATGAGGCATGCAATATCACATTCTAAAATTTAAAGTCCCCAAATTTTGTTGAAAAATAACTTGATTTGATATGGCTACCCACTTCGTACTTTTAGCAAAAAATCAACTCTGCACTATTTGTTTGGGTGTTGATATTGTTGTTTGCGTGTGTGCAAAGGCAACCAAGATCAAACAATCACCACACAAGAAGACAAGGAGATTTACGTAGTTTGGCAAAGATGCCTACATCCACGGGAAACCAATTTCCACTAGATTCTCCTCCAATCTGTGAAACCACAGCCTTGGAATCTCAGCCACTCTCAGCATCTCTCTAGGGTTACAGATTACATCATATATATAATCATTATATCCTTATCCCCTAAGAACTCTCTCTTAGAAAAAAGGAAAGTCCTAACCTATTAGAAACCTACTGTTAGATAAAACAGAAAATTCTTAACATCATTAGGGAAATCACCCCAGATACAGAACCCACTAATGGTCTGGACCCACATGGACAACAATCTCCCCCTCCAGACCATAGGGAAGATGCCCTGAACCCTTTACTGGGAGTTCAGTCCTGCCAACTCTGAACACAACTCTAACTTTCCCTTAGACACAACCTTGGTATCATGTCCGAGGGATTCTTGTTCAAATGAATCTTTTCTAGCTTCATGAAGTTCTTCTCGATCACCTCATGAATCCAGTGATACTTGATATCAATGTGCTTCATGCGACCATGATATGTAGCATTCTCATTGAAATCCATAGCACTCTGACTATCATAGTAAACTACATATTCTTCTTGCTTCAAACCTAGTTCTTGAAGGAATCTTTTCAACCAAAGCATCTCTCTCCCTGCTTCATTAGTAGCTATGTATTCCGCTTCAGTTGTAGACTGTGCTGTACATTTCTGCAACTTCGATTGCCAAGAAATAACTCCCCCTACAAAAGTAAACAAATAACCAGAAGTCGACAACCGATGATCAAGATCGCCTGCAAAATCAGCATCAGTATAACCTTCCATGACTGGTTTTGAGCCTCCAAAACATAAGCACACCTTGGAAGTACCTCTCAAATACATAAAGATCCACTTCACTCTTCCCAATGCTCTTTTCCAAGGTTTGCGAGAAATATACTAACTAAACGCACAACATAAGCAATGTCTGGCTGTGTACAAACCATGGCATACATGAGACTCCCCACAGCAGAGGAGTAAAGAACACATGCCATCCGTTCCTTTTCATCATCTGTAGTAGGACACAGGCGCTTGCTTAGTTTGAAGTGACTGGCTATAGGTATGCTAACTAGCTTAGCATTCTTCATGTTGAACCGCTCGAGCACTCGTTCAACATATTTCTCTGTGACAACCACATCTGCTTGGAACTCCTATCACGACGTATTTGCATGCCTAATATCGTTCGTGTGGGACCCAAGTTTTTCATGTCAAACGACTTTGACATCTCCTCTTTCAACTTGCCAATCAACTTGCTATCATGTCCAACTATCAGCATATCATCTACATATAAAAGAAGGATGATGAACCTGCCATCGATAAATCGACGAACATAGACACAATGATCTGCAGCTGTCCTCCGGTACCCATGACTCAACATGAATGAATCAAATTTCTTGTACCATTGTCTCGGTGCTTGTTTCAGCCCGTAGAGACTCTTCTTCAACTTGCAAACCATTTGTTCTTTTCCTTCTACCTCAAACCCCTCTAGCTGGGTCATGTAGATCTCTTCTTTCAAGTCACCGTGAAGAAATGCGGTCTTCACGTCCATCTGTTCAAGCTCAAGGTCCATGCTGGCGACTAGACCCAAAACAATTCTAACAGAAGTCATTTTCAC
This sequence comes from Sextonia rubra, assembly GCA_037013555.1. NCBI lineage: Eukaryota > Viridiplantae > Streptophyta > Magnoliopsida > Laurales > Lauraceae > Sextonia > Sextonia rubra. The sequence continues at coordinate 78,678,702 of JASUAD010000001.1, forward strand.
AACAGGAGAAAAAACATCACCGAAGTCGATACCCTTCGTCTACGCGAAGCCTTTTACCACTAACGGTGCCTTGTGCTTCACCAGTTTCCCATTCTCATCCTTTTTCAGCTGGAACACCCATTTGTTTTTCAGAACATTCCTATCTTTAGAAAGTTGCACCAGCTCATATGTTTTGTTCTTCTTCAAATAACTCATCTCATCTTACATAGCCTTCATCCACTTATCTTTATCAGCATGAGTCATTGCTTCTCGGAAGCTATCTGGCTCTCCCTCATCAATAAGCAAAACCTATTCAGATGTAGGATACCTAGTTGATGGTTGACGCTCTCGTGTAGACCTCCTAACTTGAGGTTCCGTGGTTTCCAACAGAGGAGACTGCAGCTCCCCTTGCTTAACACCCTCATCATCTGGCAACCCCTGTGCCTCATCACGATCCGGATCGTTTTGTCCACCTTCTCCACCTGTAATCTGCACCGGAGAAGCAGTCGGTGTGAGATCAACCACTCCATCAACTTTCTCAAAAGACTTTTCAATCTTCTCAACATCTCCAAAGAACTGGTTTTCATGGAAAATCACATCCCTACTTCTGATAAGTTTCCTCTTCTCTGGATCCCATAATCTGTAGCCAAACTCATCTCCACCATAGCCAAGAAAGATGCAACTCACTGCCTTATCGTCCAACTTGGAACGTTGGTCCTTTGGCACATGTACAAACGCTTTACACCCAAACACCTTCAAGTGCGAATAGAAAACATTTTTACCTGTCCATCTTCTCTCTGGAAGATCATAATTCAAAGGAACTGAGAAAGATCTGTTAATCAGATAAACGGCAGTCATAACAACTTCACCCCAGAATGACTTAGGCAACCGTGCTAATCTTATCATGCATCTCATCGTCTCAAGAATAGTGTGGTTCATTCTCTCTACCATACCATTGTGCTCTGGAGTACCAGGAACTGTCTTTTCATGTCGAATGCCATGCTTCAAGCAATAGCCTCTGAACTGTTGGATGTATACTCACCCCCATTATCTGTGCGGAGACACTTCAAGAGTTTACCTGTTTCTATTTCAACCTTGACATGAAACTGTTGAAACATCTGGAACACTTGATCCTTTGATTTCAATGGATAAACCCAGACTTTCCTGGATGCATCATTGATGAACGTGATAAAGAACTTATTGCCACCCAATGATTCTACCTCTATGGAACCACAAACATCAGAATATACTAAATCCAACACATTTGATTTCAATTTTGATGTCGAAGAGAAAGCAACCCTATGCTGTTTACCATACAAACAATAATCATAAGTTCAAGGGATATACCTCTGGAGCAAGGAATTAAATCCTTCTTTGCCAACATCTGCAAGCCTTTCTCACTCATATGACCAAGCCTCTTATGCCACAGATTCAGAGAGGAATTGTCTTGAACTGCATTCAACGCATCTTTGCACAGCTTTACTTGTGTTTTATAAAGAGTATTACCTGCTGTTCCTCTCGCAATAACAAGAGACCCTTTAGTGAGCTTCCATCTGCCATTTCCAAAGTAATTCTCATAACCTGCACAGTCCAATGCAGTCCCAGAAATCAGATTCAACCGCAGATCAGGAACATGTTGCACATCTTTTAGCGTCATTGTGCAACCAATATCGGTTTTAATGCAGACATCACCGATACCAACAATCTCTGAATGACTCGTGTTGCCCATCTTCACAGTACCAAAGTCACCTGCTTTGTACGTCGTGAACATCTCCCTGCAGGGAGTAGCAGGGGAGGACGCTGCTGTGTCAACAACCCACTCAACCTGACCATCTGCAATACTCAAACACTTATCATCATCGCCGGTGAGCATCACTACTTCTTGTTCCTATAGTGTCATCACTGTTATTCTTCTTATCATTGTTGGAGCCTTTCTGTTCCTTCATGGCAAAACAATTTTTCCTGACATGGCCCATCTTGCCATAGAAAAAGTATTTTACAGACTTTTTCTCGCTCTGTGATTCACTGCTAGACTTGCCCTGTGATTCACCTCTAGACTTGCCACAGCCCCCCTTTGGTCCTCTACTCTTACTCCTCCCCCTGTTCTCAGTAACAAAGGCTTGTGCATTATCTGTCCCTGCAGATTTCCTTCTAGTTTCTTCATTCTGTAGACTACGGGTAACCTGACTCATAGATAACACACCATCTGGAGTAGAGTTGCTCAAGAAAACAACCAATGTCTCCCATGTATCCGGCAAAGAACTCAGAAGCAACAAAGCTTTCATCTCATCATCAAGGATCATCTTCATAGTGGCTAACTGATTTACCACACTTTGGAACTCATTGATGTGATCTTCGATCTGACCACCATCCTTGAATTTCATGCTCACAAGTTTTCTGATCAAGAAGGTTTTGTTCACTGAGGTCTTTTTATCATACATTGCTTCTAGCTTTTTCCAAAGGGTATTCGCATTGGTTTCATTTGACACGTGGTGAAATATGCTATTATCAACCCACTGTCTGATGTGACCAATCGCTTTTCTATGCAATTTGTTCCAGTCAGCATCTTGCATATCTTTCGGTCGGGCACTATCCCCCTCAACGAGATCATGGAGGTCTTTACAATGGAGGTCTTCTCCGACGAAGATCGTTAGCAACAACAGAACCCACCTTTCGCTGTCTTCTTCTTCCTCCCGAGTTCTCTGTTTCAGCAAACAGAGATCCCCGAAGTGTGTGGCCTGGCGGAGATCGCAGCGGATCTTTTCTCCCGATGATCTTCCACGCACAACTTGATGCTCTGATACCACTTGTTGTGCGCGTGTGTGCAAAGGCAACCAAGATCAAACAATCACCACACAAGAAGACAAGGAGATTTACGTGGTTCAGCAAAGATACCTACATCCACGGGAAACCAATTTCCACTAGATTCTCTTCCAATCTATGAAACCACAGCCTTGGAATCTCAACCACTCTCAGCATCTCTCTAGGGTTACAGATTACATCATATATATAATCATTACATCCTTATCCCCTAAGAACTCTACCTTAAAAAAAAGGAAAGTCCTAACCTATTAGAATACTGCTATTAGACAAAACAGAAAATTCCTAACATCATTAGGGAAATCACCCCAGATACAGAACCCACTAATGGTCTGGACCCACATGGCCAACAGATATTGTGCAGTTTTCTGCCGAGTTCCAGCCCTATACCAGTCCGAATTTCTCTATTCAAATCATGATTTTTAACTCTTAAATCCGCACCTATCTTTTCTTTAAATTAAACACAACTGATTTTAACTTTACAAACTGATTTCATCATTGAAAGTGTACCAAATCTTTAACTTTATATGGACTATATGGCATGCCCAACCTATACTATCAAATCTAAAATTTATTTTTTTTTCCCTTCTTTTTTTTCAGATCTGAAAGCTTGATTTCCAGCTACTTAAAAATGCATAAAATCTTATAAAATGAAAATGCATGCACTGAATTCTAATCCAACCATCAAACTGTATACTAAAACAATAAGAACAAGACAAGAAAAATAAAAGTGCAGTAATTTAAATGTGTGGTTGCAAGAATAGTAAATGTATGGAATTGACAATGAATTTAAATGTGTGGAAAGACAAGAATTTAAATGTGTGGTGAACAATAAAAATAAAAGTGTGATAAGTGTTTTCTTTTCTTTCAAAAATTTTTTCTAAGCGAGTTCATAATTTAAATCATATTCTTAGGGCCTTTGGGTCGACTACGTCAAAAACAAAAAAAAACTACATGTTTTAGCGTTAAAAGGCCTTAGTCACTGCCATGGTTAATTTTACCACATCTTAATTTGAATAACCAGTCTTTTAATATGGGTTTCCTAAAAAAAACCCAAAACTATTATGAGATGTATAATCATAGGTGGATGCCCACATTAGGACCCACATAAAATAATGGGGATTACTTATGGTTAAAGTCTTTCCCTATTAGCTTGCTTAGGAGAAAGCAATCTTATTCTATAAATAAGATCCTCCTCCCCTCATTATGTATACAAATCTTATTAATAAGAATCTCTCTCCCTCCTCTCTTATTTTCTTTATCTTTGGTTCTCCTTCAATTTTGTAACACGTTATCAACACGAAATATGACGCTTGACTGTGTGAGGTCTCGGATCGTGTATCGGCACTCACATGAATTTGATCTAAATCTGTCTAATCAGGTTTGTTCTAATCCAAAATGTCAAAGCGTAACGTTCGTCGATGGAGGTTCCTGGATCTCATCTCCACCGGCTTCTTTATCTCCTTCCTCGTCTTCTTCGTGGTCGTCTTCAAACCCTTTGGCTAGTCCTTTTCAACAATCAGGTGGCAGCGGATCTACAGTGGAGGGAGAGGTTGCTAGCTCTGGTCGACACTGGGAAGAAACTGACGATCGACATATGCCCCATCGGAGATGTCGATTACATGTCGGCTTCTTCGGTAGTCCCGCGACCCTCAATCTCTGCTCGAGACACTACCAAGGCCTCCACCTCAAAGAAGACCAGACCTCCACCACGATCATGGCCGTCGAGAAGTCCGTATGCACCTCTGTCATCTCTCCGTTAGATCTAATGGAGGCTACTGATGAGCGATGAGATCCGTCGCTGGCGGTTTCATGGCCGCGACACCATTCGGACTAGCTGCCGAAAGGCCCACTCAGTGCTCAGTGTACCGGAAAAGGGTCGGGTTGACGGGGTTTCAGTGCCATTGCTGGACCACGATCTGCAGGTCACACCGGTACTGCCACCTACCTCGTTACCGTCCATCGTCCTCTCACCTGACTCGAACAAGAAAGGGGAGAAAGCATGGGGTTTTTTGTTATAAAATAAGAAACTGAAGGGAAAAGAGAAAATCAGTGTGGGTTTTATTCCCAAACCAGAGCAGGTTTCGGTCAGTTCAACTTGACTCATAGCAAGGCCCAGCTCGTGGAGCAGTACTCCATTCCTAGGCCAGGTTGGGTTAAAGCCAAGTCATGTTGACCTGATCGTCTAACATTAGCAGTGCAAAGTGCAGTTTGGATCCAGTTCGGGTTAGACCAAGCCGTGAAGCAGCCCAATCCATCAGCCATTATAACAGCACTAACATCAGCCCACGTCAGTAGATCATATGGTCAACAGTCTGTTCGACAGTCGAAGTTTGTTTCTGCAATATCTTGATCATACGATGTCTGATTGGAGATCCGTTTGCGCCTACGGAAAGCTCGTGAGCAGATCTACACATTGGCACCAAAAGGAGGATGAATCAAAGGTTAAGAATTTCTCCTTATTTTATGATCTTTTATTACTTTGATAACCATACACTTGCATTTATCTTTATTCCTTTTAGATCTGCAAATATTTATAATTTTAATTTTTGTGATGAATGATTCATTTTCTCTTATCAAAAGGAGATTATGATAGAATTGAAAATCATGGATCATAAATAGAACCAGAAGTTCTATATAACTGATTGGAACCCGAAGTTCCATACGATATTTAGAACTAAAGTTCTAAACGGAATCAATAACTCGGACTTGAAGTTCCGTAAATTATTTTAGTCTATGAACCAGAAGTTCTTTCGAATTCAGACAAGAAGATCCGTTGGTTATTTTACTCTGAAACCAAAAGTTTTTAGATCCACAATATGTACTCGAAGATTCATATTCTTACTCAAACCTGAAGTTTGATATTCAGATCCAAAAATAAAACCAATAGGCCATAATATCAAGCCCGAAGTCTTGATAGAACCTGAAGTTCTATTTCTAGCCTGAAGTCTTGACAGAAATAGAAGTTCTGATTCGTAAGTTAAGAACCCAAAGTTCTAATTTTCTAATTGGCCAATTCTTCATTATACTTAGTCATTGGATATTGAGAACCCGAAGTTCTATTTTTGTTTGATTGTTATTGGTAAATCGATCTTTATACACTCTAAAAGGCTTGGTGATGCTATCAAAGTCAGAAATAAGATATTCCTGGAGGATATGGCATATGCTTTTATTTTATGCACCATTATATCCTCATTAGACAAGGCTGATCACCAGCAGATGGTCATACACTCAATGCTTAAAATAAATGCCAAATTAGTCAAGTGGAATCCCTCCAGAAGAGGTAGATACAGTAGGTCCTTTAGTAGAGATAAAAATAACCACCCTAGGAGAGGTGATTGAGAAAGCATTTTGTTTGGAAATTGGGCAAACCACCAAGCATAGTCTAGAAGACCTACAACTACTTTTATGAGTTTGAATATTAAGTTCAGTTTTTAGATATTTTGTTGAATGCTGAGACTTATTCTTTTATCCCCCCGTATATTATGTTTATACATTATATTTGCTTTGAATGCTGAATTATTTAGTTATTTTTAATTTTATTTTTGTGATGTGATTGACTAGTTATGTAAGTTTATTATTATTATTATTTTACGGTATGGATTATGGAATGCATCAAACTGAGGATAATATCTGTTTGGTAGACAATGCAACAAAACACACTATATTGAAAAAAAACCAGAAGTTTTTCTCAGAGTTAGTGTTTAATTCGTGGATGGCATCGATCATAGCTGGATTGATACAAATACCTGAATGCTCTAGAAGAGTCCACATAATATTACCAAATGGTACCCAAATATGCATTGAGGGTGCATTAGTATTTTTTTAGCAGTTCCTGATGAAACTTGCTTAGATTTAAATACATTAGGATTACTGGGTACCACATATAGACATTATAAGTGGAGGTAACATAAAATATTTGTACATCATTGCTAGTATTGACAGTTAGAAGCTGATACTAGAAAAGCTACGTGCATTTTGATCAGGCCGCATGGCTATATTACAAATCAAAAATCGATTCATATGCAATTATGAGCAAAATGACAAAGTCAAGCCACAAGCTTACAATGAGCTCTAGACTTAGTGACCCTAAGGCTTTAATGCTTTGGCATGATAGGATAGATTACCCTAGGGGTACTATACTAAGGCAAATTATTGATAATTCTGTTAAGTATTCCTTAGTGTACCATCTATTTCCATCCTTTTCGCAAAGGATATAGTGTGACATTTGTAAACCCATCAAACTCTGCCTATTAGCACAAATTATTACACCTAGGGTACACTTCCTTAAGCATGTTATTAAATTTATAAGATTTGATATCGTAGGTTTGTGACCTGCATGAACCCACAACGTTGACTCTATGTTGGTTATACTTCACCTCTAATTATTAGATATCTAGACCCAATGACAGGAGATATATTAATTGTTCGTTTTGCTGATTGTTATCTTGATGAGACAGTCTTCCCACTATTAGGGGGAGATACGAGAGTTCCTAAAGAATGTCTTGTTCTTGTAGAACAATTCATTCATGAAGAACGGTGAGAATTAGCGTAGAATACTTCCACTATGTCTCATCTAGATCTATGTACTTCACAATGTGATAATGAAGTATGGAGAACTGTGCACTTAATTACAACGAATTCCCTGATGGTTTTAATAATGCAGCAAAAGTGACTAGGTCACATGTACCGGCTATGAACACACAAGCACGAATTAATTTCCTTGTAGGATAAGTACGAATTAGTGTCCCTGTAGAATACAAAGTCCAAATATGGTAGCAAATGAATCTATACACGCCAAAAGCATGATAGACTTATATGTTTCAAGGACTCAACTCCCCAGAAGAGAAGAAATGAGCAATCATATCCTAATCATACTCCAGAAAAGGTATACTCCCGAAAAGTTTATGACAAAATCTACTCTCTCTAAAATTCCTGAAGAAATTAATGTCCTGGAAGAGACACGAGTCCCGGAAGAGACTCTGGAAGCCCCTGAAGAGGCAATGGGTACCTAATAAATAAAGAGATCTCTATACTTTATAATTACTCAAGAGAAAGATGGGATAGAAATGAAATTATCATCGATGACACATTTACATATGTGGTAGCTACACAAAAATCAAGGAAAAATGAGGATGTTGATTGGGACACAGAACCACGTATTATGAATGAATGTCGACAAAGAAAAGATTTGCCAAAAATGAAAAAGTTTCTATCAAAGAAGAATTACAGTCTCTCAATAGATATGGTGTATCTGAACCTATAGGATAAACCCCAAAAGGTGTTAACTCTATAGCTTACAAATGGGTGTTTGTAAGGAAAATGAATGAAATTACTTAATCGAAGGCAAGAATTGTGATATAAGGTTTCCTGCAGAAGCTTGGGATGGAAAACATACAAAGACATATATATGAAAATCCCAGAAGGATTTACTTTGCCTGAAGTAAAGTTAGAGAGTACGTACTCAATACAAGTAAGATGTTCATTGTACAGCATGAAGCATTCTAAAAGAATATGGTACAATCGTCTTAGTAAATATTTATCTAAAGAAGGGTATGAAAACAATCCCATTTGCCCATGTATCTTAATAAAATCCTTAAAAGGATTTATGATAGTAAAAGTTTATAAAGATGATATAAATCTAATCGAGACTCCAAAAGAGCTCGAGAAAACTATTGACTATTTACAAGAAAATTTTGTCTCAGCCTGCAGATTGAGAGAAGTTCTAAAGGGATATTTCATTATTTATAAATATACTTTCTATATATAGTTTCACACCAACTCAAAAATACTAGATTGGTATCAAACGAATCCTACTATATTTGCTTTTATTTTTTCTTATGGTTGTAAAGATTCAAATTTTGTAGGATATGTAAATTCAGGATATCTCTCTAATTCTCATAAGAGTCGATCACAGATAGGTTATATGTTTCTCAGTGATAATGCCACCATTTCTTAGCATTTTATTAAACAGATTTTAATAGCTTTTTTTTCTAACCATACTGAGATTTTAGCTCTCTATAAAGCCAGTAAGGAATGTGTATGGCTAAAATCTTTAACTCAGCATATTTGTAGTTTTTGTCAATTGCCTCTTAGTACAGGTACCCCAAGCCTTATTTGTGAAGACATTGAGCTATGTATTCAACAGATTAAAGAATGACACATTAAAGATGACAAGACGAAACACGTTACACCAAAGTTCTTCACTCATGAGCTTCAAAAAAATAGCAAGATTGAAGTCAAGCAAGTTCGTTCAAGCAACAACCTGGCTGATCAGTTTATGAAGTTTTTGCCAAAAATTAGTATTCTAGAGATTCGTATATGAGATGGACATGCCTAATTATGTGAAAGGTTATTGTCATCGGGGGAGTAATCAATCAAGGGAAAGCATCTTGAAGTATGCTATCCAGGACATCTGTGCGCTGTACTCTTTTTCCTTTTCTAGGTTTTATCCCACTCGGTTTTCCTAGTTCAAGTTTTAACGAGGCAGCATTATGCACGTCCAACACTAAGTCAACGATCCTGTAGAACGTTGTACTCTTTTTCCTTTGCTTTGGTTTTTATCCCACTGGGTTTTTCTTTGCAAGGTTTTAATGAGACAACTGTCATTGAATGATGGTCATCCAAGGGAGAGTATTATAAGATGTATAATCATAAGTGGATGCCCACATTGGGACTCACATAAGATAAAGGGATTACTTAGGGTTAAAGTCTTTCCGTATTAGGTTGCTTAGGGAGGAAGCAATCTTATTCTATAAATAAGATCCTCCTCCCCCCATGATGTACACAGATCTCATTAATAAGAATCTCACTCCCTCTCTTGTTTTCTTTATCTCTAGTTCTCCTTCAGTTTTGTAACAAAAACAAACTTGCTGCTTTTTTTTTTCGTTTCCCGCTGTCTATTTTCCACTCCCTCTCCCATGCTTGATCTACTGTTTCTACGCCCTATTTTTGTTGCTGCAGAAATCGGCCATGGTGGTTCTCCAATCTTCATGTGCTGCACTTTCTCTCTCTTTATAAGTCAAGTACTCCTTTCTCCCTGCTCTCTCTTTCTCTCTCTCTAATTTTACCATCACACACTCTCTTTTTGAAATTGATAGAAAATAGGTTGCAGGAAAAAGGAACCTCTTAAAGAGTTTGGTATTTCCTTATTGAGGCTGAATGTGATGATGATGATGATGATGAGGGTTGAAGCATTTGATTTCTGCAAAAGTAATCTAAGGTAGATGTCGTGAAGGAGGTTGGATTTGGGGTGCTATTTAATAGGGTTTTATTTATTTAATTTTTGAATATTACATTTCAATTGAATAAGGTACTGTTATTCTCATCTTAGAAGGCCACCGTTGTCATGTTTTCATCATAAAAGTCATCTCGAGGAGTCTTGAATTTCTAGGGGTTGTAGTAGTGTAAATCGTGCATTGCTATGCTCATGTTTGGTCCACCCATGATCTACTCATCACCAAGAAATTACCAAGGTGATTTTTCCAGAATTTTACTTGGTTAATAATAACATAAGGAATGTCATAAGCAAAGGTAATAGCTACAAGTCCATCTCGATCTCCATTTCTCTCTAAGTAAAACATAAAACTAGAATCCCAATCCACCTCTCATATCCTAAATCCCTTTTCTAACCTAGTCCTTCCACTATAATCATTAATCCTAGGACTAAAACCCTATAACCAATACCCAGTAACTTGGCTTTCAAGTATCTTTAAGAAAATTTCAATGATTTTAAAGAACTAAATGTGATTGAGATCAAACGGTTGGATGTCATGCTTAGTGTCACAGGTTGTTACTCCACGTGGTACTCCTCTATTCTATTATTAGGAATTTAAGGTATATGATCACTTCTTTGTTCTATGATTAGGTAACCTTTTTTATCTATTTCTATAAGTTTAATTTTTTAGATGTGATCATTTCAAGTGGGAGCAGTATTTAGGAAAAAGAAAGAATTTCCTAATTGAAACGAGGAGAAATAGTTTTTCAGGCTAAGATTTTTAAGTCAATATTTAGTTCTGTTTTGGTAAATGATGGAGAGCTTCAAGCTTATATGAGGTATTTTGACTCTAACTTGATACCATCAACAACATTCTTTTTAATGTTCATCACATGAGGATGAACTCTGGGTATGATCCTTCTTACACAATGCAACTGATTTGGCCATTTTGTGGATGCAACTGTAATTGCTACATTTTTTTGTCCATGCAACTTTAATTTGCATAATATAAAGGAATTTTGTATATGCATATGAATTATAGGCAACTTTGTGGATTTGAAGTCATTTAGTAAAAGGTACACATTCTGCATCTGTTTCAACCAACTAGGCTTGACTTTTATATAATTTTGACTTTTGTGTGCCAAACAAGATTTTCTATTGAATTGCGTCATATGATGTGATTTATTTTACAACATTTTTAATTGATTTTCAGAAACATCCATGGTATTCACATTAATTGCCTTGCATTATCTTTATTGTATAGTAAACACCTGCTATGTAATCGTCTCATATTTTTTAACAAGTATGCAGCTAATGAGGGTCTAGTGAGATCTAGGCATTATCTTTAATTGTATAGTCAATAGTTAATGAGGCTTGTATCTATCTTTCTTTTGGAATATAGTTACTTACAATTTCGAAGAAAAAAAACCCAACCAAGAGAAACACAAATGGGGAAATAAGAAAAGATAGAGTGAAAGCATAAATCACAGCTACCAATATATAGAAGAGATTAGAAATGAAGGGGAAACAAACTGAATTATACAGAAACATCTAAAGATTATGAAAAGAAAGAAGAAACTCACTGAAAATTTCAGTTGTTGTGCTTTGATTTACCTTCCTCATATGGGTTGTAGCTTGAGTATGTCACTCTTCTACTAAAGATATTGATTTTTTTTTCATCACAATAAATTTCTTTTGGGTTATGCTTGTGTTCTGTTGTTTTAATTTGCTTTACACTCTTTGATTTTAATATTTCAGAACATGTCCCCAAGTAAGGAATGGATGAAGGCACGACGAACTTCTATTGAATACTTAGAAAGGGTTAATCATTCATTGAGTTCATAAGAGCTAATAAAAATAATTTAGGGGATGATGATTGGTATTGTTGCCCATGTCAAATGTTGCAATCTGATAATAGAGAAAAGAACATTAGAAGAAATTAGTAAACACTTAGTTTGTGATGGTATAGATAAGACTTATACAACATGGATCCATCATGGAGAACTCCATTCCCGAAGTCATGCAAATGTAATGGCAAGTAACAATAATCAAGATGCATATCCAAGAATGGTTGATATGGTGAATGATATATTTGGATGTGTTCATTATGAGGATCATTCCAAAGCTCAAATTTGGGTTGGAGTGTCCGTATGCCCTTATGAAGCTATTTATCAAAATTTTGTTGAAGGACATGATGATTCTCCAGAGAATATTCGGTATAAGAAGTTGTTAGAGGATGCGGTGAAACCACTATATCCTTCGTATCAAGTTGAATATACAAAGTTATCAATGATAGTTGATCTGTTGAGCATGAAGGCTAGACATCAATGGTCTAATGAGAGTTTCATGGAGTTGTTGCAACTGATCAAAAATATTCTACCAGTTGAGAACAACTTGCCTGAGAAAACATACATTGCCAAGAAGATGGTTAATTCTTTACATATGGAGGGCAAGATTATCCATGCATGTAAAAATGATTGCATACTTTATTGGAGAGAGCATGAAAATGAGAACAATTGTCCTACACGTGGTGTTAGCATGTGGCAACCGATGAACATTTTGAAGCCAAGATGCAAACGCTTAACATGGAAAAAGCTAAGATACTTTCCATTAACACAATAATTGCAAAGAATGTATAGTGTGCCATGAATTGCAGAGAATATGATATGGCACGCAAATGCAAGCTTAGTACGAAATCCACCAATAATGTGTCATCTAATGTGATCGTGCTCGAAAATGCGAAATGTGCAATGGATTTGAGTGTAACATTCACGTACTTCAAGCGTTTAAGAAGAATGGAAATTAACTACAGTTCATCATTAATTTTCCTTTTATTTACATGAGTTCAAATGCTCTGATTGCAGGGATGCAGGTTGTTTACATGTTTTGAAAAATTTACAACCCCTCCTCCAAGTCTCAGATGTGATCGAAACTTGAAATTTGCAAGAAAATATATGGAAATTGGAAAAAATGCAGAAAATGAAAAGTGCAGGGGGAGTGACTGTGGCCCATGGTCACTGGCAGATAGTGGCCTTTTGGCCACTGTTTGCTCTTTATGAAAGAGTATGCGGTAAAGTGTGAGGATACCAAAGCTCCTTTAGTGATCAAGGTAAAATCTGAAATCAAACAATCAGATCAACCTCTGGTCATATCCACGAAATCATCAAGGACAAAGCAAGCAAGAATTGTTATCCACACAATCAAGGCACATAGCTCAGTTACGTATATAGAACCTGTTCAGAATGGCGAACCACTTGCTTCAGGACATAAAAAACTCTCATATCTGACAAATGTAGTTTCCTTGGTCAGTAACTCAGATTCTGATCAAGAAAGCAATGATGTACGTCCTACTAGGGGAATGTCACCTATGAGGCTTGGTTCTCTTATAACTTTCAGTTAACTTGTGCTAACGTCACAACAAAGAGGAGAACTATCCTGCAGATATATTGATAGATGGCTCCATTTGGCTAAAGATATGAGAATCCCCCACATTACTCCAAATGGATTCATCTATGCTGGATGGTTTCCGGCCAGCCCTCCGTAGCTTGACTATGGCAATGGAGTTTCAAACCTTTGATGAAATGTTTCAAATTGTTTTATCTCTCGAAGTGGCACTCTATCATCTGCGTGGGAGGTTTAGACGGACACCCCTAGTGCATGTCATTTTAATAATCAGAGATTCAGATTCTGAGTCGGACTATGAGGACGCTAAAAAGATAGATACCTCTGTGCACTTTATAGCAGATTGGGATCCTCCGCTTTTGCTATGGCTCACTCCATCTCACATTTTTGATTTTGAAGGTTCTTGCTTCTTAGTGCCTCCATCCAAGCAATACAATCATCCAATCATTTGCCATCGAGTTGAAGATGCTTCTCCTTCATATCCTATTGACAAAATCATTAACGATGGAAAAATACAGCTTGACATCTACAATTCTGTGGTTCATAATATGATGAAAAACATGGGATACAATCTTAAAAAGCCCACGGCCTTGGACTAAGCTCAAATAGGATTCAGATTCCTTTGAATGTCTTCACTCTAGAAATGAAGGAATATCTCAAAAGGGGATGCAAAATTGAACAACTACGACATTGCATAGGATACATTCCTTACATCAACATTCATAGGTTAAATCAAAATTTCAAAGTAAGATCTGTAGTTTTCACCGAAGGGTATGACTCAGATGACTCTTATGAAACTGTTGTCTTTCAAGATCCTACTTATTCGGCCTTTTTTAGCATCCTGAGGGGGCAAGTGATGATGATGACACCATGTCACAAATCACTTAATATTGGCCGGCTGAACTCGATGAAGAAATGAACCCATCCCAACATGTTTGCTGGGAATGCTTAGCCCTTGATATAAAAACTAAAGAGCTTAAAAAAACCAAATCTATGGAAAGGGATCAGGCTTTGACTTAAACCCCCAATTAAAACTCTAGAAGGTTTCACGGAGTTGGAAACTTCCAAAAATGCTGTGGAAATGCCTCCTCCCAAACCTCCAACTGAGGACCAAGTGCAAAAAATAAACTTGGGGACCCCAGAAAATCCCCGACCTACCTTTGTAAGTTCTCATATCAAAGGAAAAGAACTTGATGTGTATGTGAGTTTCTTGCGAAAGTTCATGGATTGCTTTGCATGAACCTACACAGAAATGCCAGGTCTAGATCCAGAGATTTTCGTGCACAAATTGAATATAATGGATGATGCTAAAACTGTAAAGCAAGACCAAAGGAGGACAAAACCTGAAATTATGGATAAAATAGAAAAAGAAGTTCAGAAGCTCAGAGATGTTCGCTTTATCCATGAAGAACAACACCTTAACTGGTTGGCCAATATAGTGCTAGTCACTAAAAAGAATGGGCAAATTAGAGTCTGCATGGACTTCAAAGATCTAAATAAAGCATGTCCTAAGGGTGATTTCCCATTGCCCATAGTAGAAATCATGATTGACAATACTTTTGGATATGAAAAGATGTCATTTATGGATAGGTTCTCGAGATATAATCAAATTAAAATGTTCAAAGAGGACAAAAAGCACACTTCCTTCGGAACTCACTTTGGCGTGTACTGTTATACCATCATGCCTTTTGGTTTTAAAAATGCCGAAGCCACATACCGAAGGGCAATGATGAAAATTTTTAAAGACATGCAACATAAGTCTGTCGAATGCTACATCGAAGACTTGGAAGTCAAAAGCAAGCAGAAATCAGATCATCTAGCTAATCTTCACACAGATTTCGAAAGGTTGCAAAAATTCAACCTCCGAATGAATCCTTTGAAGTGTTTCTTTGGAGTTTTTTTTGGGAAGTTTTTAGGATTTGTGATTCGAAAAGGTGGCATCGAGTTAGATCCACTCAAAGTCAAAGCCACATTGGAGATGCCCTCTCCAAGAACTCTCAAAGAACTGAAAGGATTGTAAGGCAGACTTACCTATATCTACCGGTTCATTTCAAACTTATTCGGAAAATGCAGACCGTTCTCTAGATTGATGAAGAAAGGAGTAGACTTTGTATGGGACAAAACTTGCGAAGATGCCTTTCAAGATATCAAACAGTCTCTCACAAGTCCACAGGTTTTTTCAGCTCCAATTCCAGGCAAACCTTTCATCTTCTATAGTCGAGCTCTTAGTCACTCTTTGGGGGCATTATTAGCTGAAAAGAATAATGAAGGTAAAGAGGTGGCTCTTTATTATTTTTCAAGGATGCTGATTGATGCTGAACACAATTATCATCCAGTAGAAAAATAATGTCTTCCACTGATGTTTGCAATACAAAAACTACATCACTACATCCTTTATAATGTGATGTACCTAGTTTTTTAAATCAATCCATTAAAGACAATGGTGACAAAAGCCAGACCACTGAGTGATCTATTGGCTAAATGCTCCATTCTTCTCTCTGAGTATGATATTAGATATACCCTTGCAAAGGTGGTAAAAGGACAGGCTCTTGCTGATTTTCTGGCGGAGCATCCACTCTCAGAAGATTCTGAATTTATAAACAATCTCTTTGATGAACCGATCTTCTTCATTGGACAATTATGGAAACCCACCATTGATCTAGACTTACATTGGATCATCCATTTTGATGGAGCTCCTAGGACTAATGAGCTAGAAGAACCAGTTTCAGGAGTTGGAATTATTTTCTGTAGTCCAGAAAGACTTTATGTTCCTCACTCTTTCTCATTAATCACACCATGTTCAAACAATGTAGTAGAATACACCGCATTGATTATGGGTCTTAAGTTAGCTTTAGAATCAGGCATCAATATGCTTGGAGTCTACAGAGATTCACAACTCGTGATCAAACAAATAAATCTCGAGTATGAAGTGAAGAACCTGATTTGATTCCCTTCTTCAACAAGGCTTGTGAACTCAAAGAGAGATCTAGTCTAATTGAGTTTCACCATGTTCCAAGACATTAGAATGTCAAAGCAAATGCACTAGCAAGTTTGGCAGCTCAATGTCGATCCCTGAAAACTGATAAAATGGTGTTGAAAGTAGTCAAAAGAGGACTTCTTCCTCCACTCAACACTCATAAAACAGTTGCAGATTACTTCAATGTGATTAATAATCAGATTTCATCTTTCTAAAATTCGTTCAAAGATTAGAGAGATCGTTTTATTGATTACATTCTTCATGGAGTGCTACTAGAGAACGCGGTCATCAATTCATTTTGGCCACAACGAATTACTTCTCTAAATAGGCAAAAGCAGTGCCCTTTGTAGAAGTCAAAACAAATACAATCCTCAATTTCTTAAAGACTCATATCATTTATCGTTTTAGAGTGCTCAAACGTCTATTTCATGACAATGGTCCTCAGTTCAATAACAACAAATTTTACAGATTCTGTGACAAGTACGAGATCCAATGCTGTCCGTCTGTAGTATATAACCTTGCAGCTAATGGACTTGCTGAAGCTTGCAATAAGACTATTTGCAAAATTTTGAAGCAAATGGTCTTTGACAATAAAAAGAGTTGGATACCAAACTTCCTGAAGCTTTATAAGTTTACAAAACTACAGTTCATAGTCCAACCAAATTAACACCATATTCCTTGGTTTATGGCTATGAAGCTGTAATACCCTTGAAAATCCAACTTCCTTCTTTGCGGGTAGCTATTATAAACAAATACACTAAAAAAAAGAATGCCAAAGTTAGACTTTAAGAGTTGGAAAGCCTTGATGAGAAGAGGCTTGTTGCTCGACAAACCATTGAATTATATCAAGTTAGTATGGCTGGATCATTCAACAAGAAGGCCAAATATAGAGCTTACAAGAAAGGAGACTTAGTCCTTGCAGTTAAAAGGCCCATGTTCTCCACACACTTGTCAAAAGGTAGGTACGAATATAAGTGGGAAGGACCTTTTGTCGTCGACAAGGTTTACTCTAATGGCACCTATGCACTTCTCACACTTGAAGGAGATAAATGCATGATGCCTATCAATGGAAGACTTCTTAAGAAATACTACACTTGAATGTCTTTGGCACACCCAAACCATGTACAGTGTATATTTTCACTCCTTAAATCCTCTAGTTTCGAGCCTGATAACCTATGACTCCTAACCAAAATCCCTCTGACTTGTATAAAATGACTGTAAGGATCAAGTCCTTCGACCCCTCTAGTCAAACCTTCGTTACTTGGATAATGTCCTTACAAGACCCCTTGTAACATCCTGCTATATAGTTTAAACCTTTTTACAGGCCCTGTATAGCAAAACTCAGCTGTGTGGAATAAGTCTTTTTGTAGGCCCCATATAGCTAATTCTTAGTTGTATAAAATAAGTCTTTTTGCAGACCCTATATGACTACCTTCAGTTATATAGAACAAGTCTTTTTACAGACCTTGTATAACCAAACTCTAAACAAAAACCAAAACCAAACCTTTGTACTAAGGAATAAGTTAAGGATCTCGATGAAAGCCTCACACATGGGCCCCAGATAACATCCACTTTTTGTGACCCTTTCGACACTAAAGGATCAAGTGATGGACCCTGGACAAACCCTTACATATGGGCACCGGATGACGTCCACCTATATGACTCCCTTATTTTCGATTTGTGGATCCAAAAGATTACAAATCACACCCTCATACAAGTCTGAGAAAACCAAACCAAATAAACCATCCAAATCATCCATACAAACCACATCAAACATCCACATACTTATTACTAATGACCAAGTGGAATAAAATGAAGTTTCCATTGATATTCATTTGGAGTTTTAGTACAAAAGATGAAATCAGTGTGTACATGGCCCCCCAGGGCAAATCAAAATAAAAAGAGAGAAGAAAACAAAAAGTCAGATAGGAACTGCAGCAAAGAGTCCTAGTCCAAGAACTTCTCTAGTTGTCCCTTTGCATTCAGCACACCTTCTATCTGGGCACGTCCTTTATTGCTTGCATAAAAAGGTACGGTGGTATTGATGTCAATCTCATCCAGCTTGATATTCAATTCACTCTCCAGAGACTGAACAAAATCATCTAAGGCCATGCACTTCACCTTTGCCTGAGCAAAAAGATCATCTTTGTGCCAATTGCCCTTTAAAACAGATTTCTTGAAGTCCTCAATAGTATTCTCCGCAAAAGATAACTATTGCTACAACACGGTGATCTATTGTTGTATATTTTCATCCTGAGTCACACTTACAGCTAGCTCCTGTGTCATCTTAACCTGCTCATCATTTATCACCCGTATTTCCTCCTCGGTATTCTCAATCTCCGTTGCCAGTTGAACTTTATGCCTTAGAACTTCATTTTGGAAAGGTTTAGCATGATCAATATTTCTGTCCCAAGCATCCTTTTCTTCAAGTTTGTTGAAAAAGAGGATAAAGGCATCACGAAGGCCGCTCAAATCAGTTCCGGCACAGAGGATATTAGCATATCAGCTAAATCTTTGGCACCTTGAATCTTCTCAAAAGTAAGCTCTCCTTGGAAGACAGTGGCCAAAATGCTATGAATAGCCATCGTCATGGCAAATTTTATGGCAAATTGAGGCTTTGGAGTGTGCCCAAACAAACTAGGTTCCTTAAGAGTAGAAAGATTAGACTCTCAATGTTGTGAATTGGACTAAGTATGAGAACCTGAGCGATCATTCCCTTCTTTTTCAACATTTATATCTTTACTCCCATGAATAGCCAATGCCTCTTCATGAATAGAAGGTAAGTCATGCGACCCCTTGTGAAGACAAAATGACTAAAGGATCCCTATTTGTATGTGGTGTTACTGTAATATGCAATAATGCTTCTGAGATCCTCCACCTTTAGCCGCAGAAGCCTCATCTGATATCTTCTTAATGGCAAGATATTTGATAAATTTTATGGGCGATGATTGATCCGCCCTAAACTGAATACTTGAAGGTGTCATGGTTTTGGCAGGTGAAAAACTGCCAGTAGTTGGAAGCACACTACTAGTAACGGGTGTTGCAGGAACATTTTCTTATAGGGGATTTGCAGCTTCTAAGACCAATTTCCTCTGAGCAGAAGGACCTGTTTTGATTATGATCGGTTCTGCTACAATGGCCTTTTCAGCTAGGATGATTACAGCATCCGCTTCTTTTTTTGTTTCGCCAACCGGCTCAGCGTTTGATTTTGTATGAATAACCACAGCTTCATCAACCCTTGGCTTAATGCTAATAGGCAGTACAGCGACAATTGATGATAATTCGGGATCATTGCTAACACTTTTAGTTGGCAAATCTGGAGATAAACTTTTCACGAAGCACTGTAGGTCACTCTTCAAGGTGCTGCTCAGCAATGCTTCAAAGTATCCATTATGAATCGAGATATCATCTAGGTCTATTAAAGCTTCAACACCTTCTTTCTCTACCTACTCCTCCACAAGTGACACGAAAGGCTTTCTCACTGACATGAAAGTTATAACAGGAGTACTTTCTTCCATATGGGTGCCTATGAAGGAATGAATGAAATCAAATCACAATATTAAAACAAATCCTCAAATAATTAAATAAGAAAGTTACCTTCAGAAATTGGATTTATCAGAACTCCTTTGGCAGCACTGGGAATTTCCACCTCTTTTATTGAAACTTCGGCAATTGGTTCCACTTCAAGGGGAATATTTCACCGCTTTTTTTGAGAAGCCACATCTTTTAGCTCTATGGGTACATCACTATAAGTTGCCTTATCTATAGTAGCAGCGTCACCCGCATCATTGCCAAATTTTTCTACAGTAATGAATTGTGTCAGAATATTCACTGCAGTCTTTCTCCCATACTAGAGTGTCGTTGTTTGATCAAATATGTCCTTTTCAAAGTTGAACTCAATATTAAGTCACTATCGGTTCATTCCTCGATCGTGGGAGTATCAAAGCTACTCTCTCCCCCACCTCCTCCATTGCAGGCATAGTCTTCAACAATTTCAGCTACTTACCTCACAAACCCTTCAGCAGTTAAGGTTTGAGCTGATAAAATGACGAGGGAAAATATAGACATCAAAACAAGAGTTAAAGAATCAATGAGAAAGTAAAATAGTTTACAAAGAAATATAGAAGTATTACCAACTTTTAGCCTTTGAGAACGACGAGTTCCAGGGCTTTTAGCTTTTCGCTTGTTTAAAAAAGCCTCTTTGCTGACTGTAACACTCCGATCCCCTTTGAGCCGGATTAGTGGCTCATTAGTGTGTTTTGTTTTATTTTATCTCGTTCGGATTTGGTTTTGGGTCTTGGATAGGTAGTTGAGTGACCTTTGACCTGGAATAGGTAGTTCTAAGCCCTTTTTTTCGTAATTTTGCTTTTGTTTGGCTCATATCATCCTTGCATCATCTTGGTGTCAGCATATGTATTTTGTTGAGCTCGTCAATTTCCGTAACTGTCTCAGAATCATTTGGAGTCAATTGGGGAAGATGGACCTTCATGTGACTTAAACTGTAAATAGCTTAAACCCCATGGATCTTGTTTTAAACTTCAAAACCTATATAAATGAGTCATGCTCCAGATGTCTCTCCCTTGCTCATTTCATTTCTTCAACGTGCATGCAAACTCCAGGAGACCCTCTTCACTTCGGTTTGTTTCTCTCTCTCTCTTTCGATTGGGGTTTTGCTACTCTTTGTGGATTGGGTTCTTCTTCATTCTCTCATCTCTGTCTATTGCTTGAGGTAAGTGGGTTCTTTGTGTTTCTTCTCCCAATTGCACCTCTCATTCTCTGATTGCTCTGTCTTCATCTCATGCATGATTTATCTCTTTGATTTGCTTTGATTTTAGTTGATTTGGAGCTTGTTTCAGAGGATTTGATAGAGCTTTGAGGCAAGTATAAGTACAGGCTTGTTAACACATATGGGTTGTGTCTTTGATTGCTTTGATTCTCTCTTACTCTTTGTATAGAATGTTTTACAGCCAATTTTTGTGAATTTGGAACCTCTGTATCTTGTTTTGAGACTTTTCTGTACCACATTTCAGTTTCTGTAACTATCCCGAATTCGTGTTCTGTATTGTACGGCTAAGCCGTAAGTTTCTACGGTTTGACTTCCAGAGACTTAAAATTTGAATTTGTTCTACGGCTAGGCTACGGCTAAGCCGTAAATTTGTCCTACGGCTGAGCCGTAAGCTAGCCGTGACCCAAACCGTAACTCAGCCGCGAATTAAATCTCTGATCAGTCGAAACTTTTCCAACACAGGACTCCTACGGTGTGGACTACGGCTAAGCCGTGAAATGCTACGGCCAAGCCGTGGATTGGGCTACGGCTAAGCCGTATACTGACTGTAGCTCAGCCGAAAGAGGCATCAGATCAGAGGTGAAAGATGACCAGTTTAGCTGTGTTTTGAATGGAACCATGGTTAAGCTGTAGTGCATAATACGTCGAGCGCGTAAGATGTCTCCGGCTCAACCATAGGTCCCTCATGGCTAAACCGTTAGGCATGGCAATTCTGAATTATAACTTAGGATAATGGTGAGACTTGTAGGGCTCAAATACAGGTTAATCACCCATGTAAATCGGCCCAATGGATCCTTTGGATCGCATGAAAAGTCTGTTCGGCTGTGACTTATTCATGTGAGCGTTGATCACTGTTAAGCACCTCCCCATGGGTGTTGGTTTAAGGGACGTCGGTGCACGCAAAGATTACATTGTAACACTTTGATGGCAACGGTGCATTGACTAACTTAAAACTACATCAACATGCACGGTTAGTGACAGTGAACAACTAGCTTAGGACTGGCTTGTAATGAACCTTGACTCCGTATTAATCTGAGATGCATTGCATATTGTTTATGGTCTTGCCCTCTGTTCGGTTAATCTATGTTATGCATTCCTCAGTCATTTTGCTTTCGTCCTGTATATCTGTATTATTCTTCGTTCGGCACTAAGTTCTGATCTATGCTGTGCTTTGACTTAATCTATGTTCTACTCTGTATTTTGGCTATGCTTTGTACATTTCTGGCTTTGTATATTTTGGGTATTCCCTGGTGGCTCTGCCCAAAGGTTAATACGTGAGGATAAGATCCGGTCTTTGTCATCGGTGAGTCCAAAGCGGATAATCTCCCTTTCTATGGATTTGATTTGATTGGTATTAGTCTGGCTCTACTCAGCCTCAGCCCTAGGATGCCCGACGGGGTTACCTCTGGCTTAGATCTCTGTATCTCTGTATCACTGCAGTGTCGCTTTGTCTTGGGACCCCGGAACCCAGGAACCTGAGACCCACTTGTACCCTGGCCCGGTCAGTGGTGTTCTCCTCTGCTTTGCTTTGCTCTGCTCTCTATTGGAGAGAAGATGGTTAACGTAGTAGCCACTTAGTTCAGTATTTCTATACTTTGATTCTTTTATCATGCTTTAATCCTATGCACGATTCGCTTAGCATACTAAGATGAAATTCTGAAATCATTATTCTGTCATTTATTCAGCTTTGATACTGTGAGTGTTTCATCTCTGCTACTTATATTTGCTGGATCGTTGTATTCATCTGTGTTGTCTGTGGTGTTGCAGGCACAGATACCTTGCCCAGCTCCCCGGCGGTCGAGGAGGCTGCAGGGGCGAGTGTAGAGGCACCCTCAGGTTTGGCAGAGTGGGCCTGATCATCTCTGCCGAGTGCGTTCATGCATGCTGCCAGTGGCTTTTCGTTTTGGGATTTTGAGAGATTGTATTTGGACTTTGGACTTGTATTCTGTGTATTTTGTATATATTGATTTTGGTGTGTATTCGGTTTTATATCAGTGTATTTGTCTTTGTCGTTTCCGTTTCGTATTTGCTTTGGCTTCCGCTATTTTCTTTGTTGCTTGCTATGATATGTACAGCTTCCGCGTACGCTTAGTTCGCACGTGTTAGATCCCTTGTGTATGCGCATCTGGACAGGGTTCGGATGCACGTGCACGGGAGTACGTGTGTCACCGGTTTAGCTTTTCGCTAACCCCGATTTCTGGGCTCGGGTCGTGACATACGTATTGTATGGTATCAGAGAATGCTAGTTATAAGCATGTAGGCATCTAAGCTCGTGGTGAGATAACGCTATCAACTATTTGACTCGAAGTCTCATAGGTTGATTTGGGATTTGACTAACTCAGGGCATTTTATATTTGTGTACTGTGTTTCTTTTCCTTTTTCAGGATGGCATCAGGATCAGGATCTCGGGATGAGAATCAACAGGGCCATAACGGTGATAGTGGATCGGTGCCCCCACATATCAGTAGTGAGGAGCGCATGATGATGATGATGCAGTCTATGCAATCATTACAGGCACAGATGGCATCCATGGTAGATAGGCAGAGTCAGGCTGCTGCAGTAGCATCACCTCGTATAGATCAGCAAGTGATTTTCCAGTCCAAGGAACCAGATCCAAATGCTCTTTTTGACAAGTTCCGTAAGCGAGGGGCGACTGAGTTTCATGGGATAGAGGATGCATTGCAGGCCGAGCAATGGCTGGAACAGACAGAAGAGCTTTTTGATACGATTGTGTGCAGTAACAAACAGAAAGTGGTTCTCACAGCTTCTATGCTTCGGAGTGTAGCCAAGACATGGTGGAGGAGTGTTAAGACCTCATTCCAGACTATGCCCAGTGCCACAGTTTGGGAGACCTTCAAGCAGCAATTTCGTCGGAAGTTCATGCCTCTCCATATTCAGCGAGCCAAGGAAATGGAATTCTTCAACCTTCAGCAGAGACAGCTGTCAGTCGCAGATTATGTACACAAGTTTACAGAGCTGTCCCACTTTGCAGAGGACATGGTAAACACTGAGCAGAAGAAGGTGACTCGCTTCGTCAACGGCCTGAACCCGAGGCATAAACGCCACGTGGTTGCTTGTATGTGGCCGGCTACATTGGATGACGCTATTGACAGGGCCTATGATGCAGAGGCCATATTTGAGGAGGAGCGAACCGAGGCTAAGAGGACGGCAGGCTTCAATGGCAGAAGTCAGTTTCAGAAGAAATTCAAGGGTAAGCAGGGCAGTTCGAGCAGTACTCTGTTAGTGTGCGGTCACTGTGGGAAGGATCACCCCACCGACAGATGTTGGAGGAAGAGTGGGGCTTGTTTCGGGTGTGGCTCTACGGATCACAGGTGGGCCCAATGCCCGAAGTTTCAGTCCTCTCCACAGACGAGACATGCAGGGTCTACAGCTCAGGGCAAATCTCAGCCAGCTCGCCCAGCCCAGAAGCAGAACCGCCAGACAGCCCGAGCCTATGCTACTACGCATGAGGGCGCGGAGGAGGCCACGGTAGTGGAAGGTAAAATTTTAATTTATGATGCTGAAGCTTTAGCCTTATTTGACTCCGGGTCTACGCGTTCGTACGTAGCACCCCATTTTGCTGTGCAGCTTCGACAGCGACCCACACCACTTCCATACTTGTTACTAGTATCCACTCCGGTTGGTAAGCGGGTGGAGTGCAGTGTTTTCTACCCTCAGTGTGATGTGCGGATAGCTGGTCATCAGCTCCCAGTAGACCTCGCGTTGCTCACGACACTGGATTTTGATGTGATCCTTGGTATGGACTGGCTTGCAAGATATCATGCGTGTATCAATTGCTACAGCAAGGCTATCTACTTTGATTTCGGCAGCGGATTCCGATTTGAGGGCAGCCAGACGAAGTGCCCAAGGCGTGTGATATCTGCTTGTAAAGCAGACAGGATGCTTCGTAGGGGATGTGAGGGATTTCTTGCATTCATTTCAGAGAAGAAAGATCAGCGACAGCTCAGTGAGATCCCAGTAGTCAGCGAGTTTCCGGATGTCTTTCCGGAGGATGTGCCAGAGTTGCCACCGGTTCGGGAGGTCGAATTTGCTATTGACTTGATGCCCCGGTACAGCACCCATCAGTAGAGCTCCATATCGTATGGCACCTGCAGAATTGTTGGAATTGAAGAAACAGTTGCAGGATCTGTTGGATAAAGGGTTCATACGCCCAAGTGTTTCACCTTGGGGAGCTCCTGTATTGTTTGTCAAGAAGAAGGATGGCAGTTTCCGGATGTGCATTGACTACAGGCAGTTGAACAAAGTGACCATCAAGAACAAATATCCATTGCCTAGGATTGATGAGTTGTTCGATCAGCTTCAGGGTGCAGCTTACTTCTCGAAGATTGACTTGAGGTCAGGATATCACCAGCTCAGGGTGAAGGATGAGGATGTTCCGAAGACAGCTTTCAGGACTCGGTATGGACACTACGAGTTCCTTGTCATGCCATTTGGTTTGACGAATGCACCCGCAGCTTTCATGGCGTTGATGAATAGGGTGTTTACTTCCTTCTTGGACCAGTTCGTTGTGGTTTTCATAGATGACATATTGGTCTATTCGAAGACTGCTGAAGAACATACAGACCATCTGAGGAAAGCATTGCAGCTGCTTAAGGATCACAAGTTGTATGCAAAGTTGTCCAAGTGTGAGTTTTGGCTCGAGCAAGTTACATTTCTGGGTCATAAGATTTCTAGAGACGGATTGATGGTGGATCTGGCTAAGATTGAGGCAGTAGTCCATTGGCCCCGTCCTAGATCAGTGACAGAGATTCGGAGTTTTCTGGGATTGGCGGGATATTACCGCAGGTTTGTGCAGGACTTCTCGAAGATTTCAGCCCCGCTGACTCAGTTGACTCGGAAGAAGGTCCCGTATAAGTGGACAGAGAAGTGTGAGCGTAGTTTCCAGATGTTGAAAGAAAAGCTCACTACGGCGCCAGTGTTGACTCTCCCGGATGGTAGTGAGGGATTCATGATTTATTTCGATGCTTCTCGCGTTGGACTAGGCTGTGTACTGATGCAGAATCGGAAGGTGATTGCCTATGGATCCCGACAGCTGAAAGAACATGAGAAGAACTATGCCACACATGACTTGGAGCTAGCAGCCATTGTGTTTGCATTGAAGTTGTGGCGACATTACTTGTACGGTGTGAAGTTCGAGGTCCATTCCGATCATCACAGTCTCCAGTACTTGTTTGACCAGCATGACTTGAATATGAGACAGCGGAGATGGTTGGAGTTTATCAAAGACTACGACTTTCCGATCAAGTACCACCCAGGCAAGGGCAATGTAGTTGCAGATGCACTTAGCAGGAGGACAGACAGTCTTCAGGTGTTGGCAGGATTCTATATGCTTGTGCATGATCAGCCTGTTGAGGTTCGGATGGTAGGTGAGTTGGTGACATTAGCTACTACCGTCGTGTTTCAGCCTGAGGTGATTCAGCAGATCAAGGATCGCCAGTTTGAGGACCCCCTCCTGGTGAAGTTCAGAGATCGAATTTCAGATCGACCTGATTTCAGCTTGGTAGACGGAGTTTTATACTTCAGGAATAGATTGTGTGTTCCCGCTGTGGATGAGCTGAAAGATAAGTTGATGACAGATGCGCACGATGCCCGATATGCGATGCACCCAGGGAGTACGAAGATGTACCGGAACTTGAAAGATAGATTTTGGTGGAATAATATGAAGCGGGAAATCGCAGGGTTCGTAGCTCGATGCTTGACCTGTCAGAGGGTAAAAGCCGATCATCAGCGACCTCCAGGATCATTGCATCCATTGCATACTCCGCAGTGGAAGTGGGAGCACATTACGATGGATTTCGTCTCCGGTTTTCCGCCGACCAGCAGAAAGAACAATGCGATCTAGGTAATAGTGGACAGATTGACCAAGTCAGCACATTTCCTTCCGTTCAAGAAGGGGATGACATTCACAGAGATGGCCAGGAAGTTTGTTGACGAGATAGTCAGATTGCATG
The DNA here is from genome assembly GCA_037013555.1 of Sextonia rubra. Lineage (NCBI taxonomy): Eukaryota > Viridiplantae > Streptophyta > Magnoliopsida > Laurales > Lauraceae > Sextonia > Sextonia rubra. Next base: position 78,705,854 of record JASUAD010000001.1, read on the forward strand.
GCACCCCAGTATCGATTGTGTCAGATCGTGACAGTCGCTTTGTGTCTTCATTCTGGAGAGCATTTCAGGAAGCTATGGGCACGAAGTTGAGTTTTAGTACGGCATACCACCCCCAGACTGATGGACAGTCGGAGCGTACCATTCAGACGTTGGAGGATATGCTCAGAGCTAGTGTGCTGAACTTTGAAAAGGAATGGGATACGCATCTAGCATTGTGTGAGTTTGCCTACAACAACAGCTTCCACGAGAGTATTGGTATGGCACCATATGAGGCTCTATACGGACGCAAGTGCAGGACCCCAGTGTGCTGGGAAGAAGTTGGAACTAGAAGTTTTCATGGTCCGACGATCATAGCTGAGACGACAGAGAAAGTGCAGAAAGTGATAGAGAATTTGAAGGTTGCTCGATCCAGGCAGAAGAGTTATGCTGATACTCGGAGGAGACCTTTGGCATTCCAAGTCGGAGATTGGGTGTTCCTTAAAGTTTCTCCGATGAAGGGCACAGTTCGATTTGGTCAGAAGGGTAAGTTAGCTCCGAGATATGTAGGACCGTTTGAAGTCAAGAGCCGAGTTGGAGATTTAGCTTATCGGTTGACGCTTCCAGTTGAGTTCTCCGGTGTGCACGATGTCTTCCATGTGTCGATGCTCCGTAAGTATGTGCAAGAACCGAGCCATGTGATTCGCTACGATGACATCCAGATTCAACCTAATGCAACTTACGTTGAGCGTCCGCTTCGCATCGTTGGCACACGAGAGCAGATTCTCCGTACCAGGACTATCAGATGGGTTAAAGTGTTGTGGGAACATCACGGTCCAGATGAGGCTACTTGGGAGCTAGAGGAATAGCTAGCACGCCAGTACCCCCAGCTCTTTGCGCAGGTAGGTAGTCATTCCGAGGACGGAATGATTCCTAGTGGGGGAGGATGTAACACTCCGATCCCCTTTGAGCCGGATTAGTGGCTCATTAGTGTGTTTTGTTTTATTTTATTTCGTTCGGATTTGGTTTTGGGTCTTGGATAGGTAGTTGAGTGACCTTTGACTTGGAATAGGTAGTTCTAAGCCTTTTTTTTCGTAATTTTGCTTTTGTTTGGCTCATATCATCCTTGCATCATCTTGGTGTCAGCATATGTATTTTGTTGAGCTCGTCAATTTCTGTAACTGTCTCAGAATCATTTGGAGTCAATTGGGGAAGATGGACCTTCATGTGACTTAAACTGTAAATAGCTTAAACCCCATGGATCTTGTTTTAAACTTCAAAACCTATATAAATGAGTCATGCTCCAGATGTCTCTCCCTTGCTCATTTCATTTCTTCAACGTGCATGCAAACTCCAGGAGACCCTCTTCACTTCGGTTTGTTTCTCTCTCTCTCTTTCGATTGGGGTTTTGCTACTCTTTGTGGATTGGGTTCTTCTTCATTCTCTCATCTCTGTCTATTGCTTGAGGTAAGTGGGTTCTTTGTGTTTCTTCTCCCAATTGCACCTCTCATTCTCTGATTGCTCTGTCTTCATCTCATGCATGATTTATCTCTTTGATTTGCTTTGATTTTAGTTGATTTGGAGCTTGTTTCAGAGGATTTGATAGAGCTTTGAGGCAAGTATAAGTACAGGCTTGTTAACACATATGGGTTGTGTCTTTGATTGCTTTGATTCTCTCTTACTCTTTGTATAGAATGTTTTACAGCCAATTTTTGTGAATTTGGAACCTCTGTATCTTGTTTTGAGACTTTTCTGTACCACATTTCAGTTTCTGTAACTATCCCGAATTCGTGTTCTGTATTGTACGGCTAAGCCGTAAGTTTCTACGGTTTGACTTCCAGAGACTTAAAATTTGAATTTGTTCTACGGCTAGGCTACGGCTAAGCCGTAAATTTGTCCTACGGCTGAGCCGTAAGCTAGCCGTGACCCAAACCGTAACTCAGCCGCGAATTAAATCTCTGATCAGTCGAAACTTTTCCAACACAGGACTCCTACGGTGTGGACTACGGCTAAGCCGTGAAATGCTACGGCCAAGCCGTGGATTGGGCTACGGCTAAGCCGTATACTGACTGTAGCTCAGCCGAAAGAGGCATCAGATCAGAGGTGAAAGATGACCAGTTTAGCTGTGTTTTGAATGGAACCATGGTTAAGCTGTAGTGCATAATACGTCGAGCGCGTAAGATGTCTCCGGCTCAACCATAGGTCCCTCATGGCTAAACCGTTAGGCATGGCAATTCTGAATTATAACTTAGGATAATGGTGAGACTTGTAGGGCTCAAATACAGGTTAATCACCCATGTAAATCGGCCCAATGGATCCTTTGGATCGCATGAAAAGTCTGTTCGGCTGTGACTTATTCATGTGAGCGTTGATCACTGTTAAGCACCTCCCCATGGGTGTTGGTTTAAGGGACGTCGGTGCACGCAAAGATTACATTGTAACACTTTGATGGCAACGGTGCATTGACTAACTTAAAACTACATCAACATGCACGGTTAGTGACAGTGAACAACTAGCTTAGGACTGGCTTGTAATGAACCTTGACTCCGTATTAATCTGAGATGCATTGCATATTGTTTATGGTCTTGCCCTCTGTTCGGTTAATCTATGTTATGCATTCCTCAGTCATTTTGCTTTCGTCCTGTATATCTGTATTATTCTTCGTTCGGCACTAAGTTCTGATCTATGCTGTGCTTTGACTTAATCTATGTTCTACTCTGTATTTTGGCTATGCTTTGTACATTTCTGGCTTTGTATATTTTGGGTATTCCCTGGTGGCTCTGCCCAAAGGTTAATACGTGAGGATAAGATCCGGTCTTTGTCATCGGTGAGTCCAAAGCGGATAATCTCCCTTTCTATGGATTTGATTTGATTGGTATTAGTCTGGCTCTACTCAGCCTCAGCCCTAGGATGCCCGACGGGGTTACCTCTGGCTTAGATCTCTGTATCTCTGTATCACTGCAGTGTCGCTTTGTCTTGGGACCCCGGAACCCAGGAACCTGAGACCCACTTGTACCCTGGCCCGGTCAGTGGTGTTCTCCTCTGCTTTGCTTTGCTCTGCTCTCTATTGGAGAGAAGATGGTTAACGTAGTAGCCACTTAGTTCAGTATTTCTATACTTTGATTCTTTTATCATGCTTTAATCCTATGCACGATTCGCTTAGCATACTAAGATGAAATTCTGAAATCATTATTCTGTCATTTATTCAGCTTTGATACTGTGAGTGTTTCATCTCTGCTACTTATATTTGCTGGATCGTTGTATTCATCTGTGTTGTCTGTGGTGTTGCAGGCACAGATACCTTGCCCAGCTCCCCGGCGGTCGAGGAGGCTGCAGGGGCGAGTGTAGAGGCACCCTCAGGTTTGGCAGAGTGGGCCTGATCATCTCTACCGAGTGCGTTCATGCATGCTGCCAGTGGCTTTTCGTTTTGGGATTTTGAGAGATTGTATTTGGACTTTGGACTTGTATTCTGTGTATTTTGTATATATTGATTTTGGTGTGTATTCGGTTTTATATCAGTGTATTTGTCTTTGTCGTTTCCGTTTCGTATTTGCTTTGGCTTCCGCTATTTTCTTTGTTGCTTGCTATGATATGTACAGCTTCCGCGTACGCTTAGTTCGCACGTGTTAGATCCCTTGTGTATGCGCATCTGGACAGGGTTCGGATGCACGTGCACGGGAGTACGTGTGTCACCGGTTTAGCTTTTCGCTAACCCCGATTTCTGGGCTCGGGTCGTGACACTGACTGGGGCTCAGGTTACTAGCTTCAAGCATATGGCTTTGAGCTTCTTATGTAGAACCGGGCCTGCTAGAGGTTTTATTGGCATTATAACAGGTGGCCATGCCCTGGTAGTTGTTTCAGCTGACTGAACTACGTCTGCTAGACTTGGATCTACATGTGCCTCTGTAGATATTGGAGCAATAGTAGCAACCTTTGACAAAGATCGCTGAGTAAGGTCCGCCTTAGCAGCTGCACGCATAATGGACCGCTCTTCTTCAAACAGCCTTGTTTACTTTCCTACTAAAACTTTGGTTCTGACAGAGCGAGAAGTAGATCCAAAATCCAATGCATCTCTACCCATCCGTCTGATCTCAGCAAGACTCATACTTTCCTATAGATTCTCATCCACGGCCCGTTGCATCCTTACTGCAGTTACATTAGGTGGAGGCATGAATCTCTCATTTTCCTCACCTCTTAAAGAGCAATGAGCTCAGTAGATATTAGACCCAGCCACTAAGCCAATTCACCATTTGTCGCCATCATACATCCAATTTTCAAAATTGTTTGCGTTGAAATGATCTTTCCCCACTCTTTCTCCTTTTTTAGAAGCAACCTAAGCATGGCATTTAACGTGGGAATTGCTCGTGTATGTCTATACAATTGCAATGGTACTTTTGGCTAACCATTGGGCGAAGCTACTCGTGTATCCAGGATTTGGAAGGTGACGGTAGCCAAAACGAGCCCCAGTGTCAAGTGCTTGGTAAAATTCCTAAGCATTTCGAGCATCTTGTAAGGAATCGGTAATACCTAGAATCCGGCCTAGTGCCCCCACAACGGCTCGATGAAACTCAAATTATTTGCAAAACTTGGTAGGTATATAAAGTTGAATGTTGATATATGAATTCTTCCTATATACCAGATCTGCAAGCCCTAAGCTCAAGAACCAACCTTTTTCTTCATTTGACAAGCCAACATCTCAACCACCTTCTCCGACTTTGTCAATCGACGGTTCCATAGCGTTTCTCATGCGAGTTAGAATTTCGATGTTGGGTACAGCGTCGTGAGAAGTAACATAATTGTTGAAGTTAAGCTAATGCTAGCATAAGTCAGTCATAGAATAGGTTTTAATCAAACAACTACTACATACTACACCCTCCATGAAGATACTTCCTAGTGCACCGCTTTGTGAATGAAGGCCATTGCAATGATATGTGAACTAGGTGTACAATAGATACTCAGCATAATACCGGTTGAAGGGCTTCCCCTCTCTGACTGTAAAACCCGATAGCTTCAACTTGGTTAGCATATATGATTAGAAAGCCCGGCCGAAAGCAAGACTATGTCCAAAGGCCATTCTGAGTGCTACATACATACAACCAGGCCTGAAGTCATTTCCAAGATTTGGAAAAAGAACTTCAGACAACCATGCTGCCAAGAATGTGGTGAGCCAACACTTCCTTTTCAAGTCTGGATACTTGGCAAAACTGTATGGCTAGAAGTCCGGATCTGCATGATGAACAATTGTCAGGTCCTTTTTGAGGTCCTTGTTGGGGATCACCACTTTCCATTTAAAGTATCTGCCCTGATTTACAAAGAAAGGATTAGTAATACTCTTCACTTGACTCATCCATTGAATGACTTTACCACGATTGCGGCTGGTTGTTTGAATTAAATCTTCAAGCATAAAGAGGAGATAATATGCAGCTTGGAATTCGTCATCCATGGTAGCTAGTTCTTCAACCGGAACGATGGTTTCATCATAGATCTCACCATATGGTGCCAAACTAAAAATCTTCTTTATTTTCCATAAGGAAAATCCCAACCCCATATTCGGAGTAATGAAGGCACCAATTACAGGGTAAAACAATTCTAGAATGGCCCTGCAGATGTTCTTGTTCTCGCATAGGACTTTCTATGTGGTGGTATTTACAGCATTGAAAATTCTAATCACTTTCAAATCTTTTGCATAATGATGCTTAATCGCATTCACTCAGCCCTGCCAATCCCCAATACAATTAAACCACTCACGGGACTGGTGTCTTTCACTGAGCCAGGCACTCCCATCCCCCGTGTGGAAACCAAGCCCAATTGTCTTGAGTTGTGAAATCACGGTGCCCACTTTAAGATTCAAAGTACACGGTTCTATGGCCTCTATTTTAGACCTTAGGTACTCTATAAAATAATATCGAGGCTGACGCATGAATTTACCAGTTTTGAAATAGATGTGGTGCTTTATCCACGAAAATGAATCACTCTTTATCGGGATCATTGGAGCCATTGACCTTATTGTTGGATATCACCCAACAAACCGAACAATAGTTAGTTCACGAAGAATCCCCGCTGAGTTTACATAGCGGTGCTACATGTTGTCAACAGGCCACTTCACATTCTCCTTCATGACATCTCCAAATTTATAACTGATAAGTCCTTAAAATGCATATTTTTATACACATTTTGACCTATTTTAAGGACTTACTAAGTCAAAAAAGCCTCATTTAGTGTAATATCATAGTTTCATGCATTTTTAATTCATTTTTATATTTTTCTACATAAATTGTTTAAAAATCACACTTTTTGCTCATATTCATGAAACCTGCCACTTTTGAAAAGTCTATTTTTTGAAAGTTTTGTGAAGATAATTCTTCTCATAAAATAAATTGACTTTTAATCATCATTAGTTCATTCACATAAAATCATGAAAAATGATGTGCATTTTCATTGTCATTTTATGAGAAATGGACCCGCATTATGCATTTGTGATCTAGGGGTAAAATTATCTTTTCACATGAATTCACATTTGTTTTATAGGAAATTGATGATATAGGTCCCATTTGTAAAGAATTGAGGCTAAGAATTGATTTTTAAGAGAAAGGAGAGAAGAATTGAAGATAAAAAGAACTTGGAAGAAAATTGCAAAAAGTCGTTTCATGGTCCCACACACACATGCACGTGTGGGGTACACTTCTAAAACATCCAAGATGGGGTCCATTTATTTGTTCCACATTTTTAAGAGATTTTGAAGAGAATTTGAATAATATCTTATCAAAGATGGATAAGGAAAGCCACATAAGAGTTTTTTTTTGGAGAAGAAGAGGATTTAAAAGAAAAAAATTTAAAAAAAATGCCAAGAAAGCTATTCCACGTCCAACACATGTTTTGGATCAGATTTTAATTGAAAAAATGAAAGAAAAAATCAAGGGAGAATTATCTAGAAGATTTCTTTAAGTTTGGAGCCAACATGGAGAACTTTCCAAAAAAGGAAAGTTGACAATGCAAAGAGATAAAAAGGGAAGTTCTACATCTCATGTAGGCCAAGTTTGATTCCAAAAAAGGATTCTTATCCCTACGTTATCTTTCAAAAGATCTCAATGCAAGGTAGCAATGACAAAGAAGGAAAGAAGCATCCAAGAGGGACTTTTAAATGAAGCAAGCAAGGAAAGAAAAGAAAAAAAATAGAAATAAAACCCAAAAGATATCTCACGCCCAAGTTATTGTTTGGGGCCCTTTTTCTTTCATTTTTTTATTATTTTTAAGATTATAAAGTTTGAGAAGGAATAGGACTTGAAAAAGTATAAATGGGGCACCCCTCTCCCATATTCTTCATGGAAGAATTGCCTACCTCCCACCTCTAGAATTTCTACACTCCACCTCTTCCTATATTATTCTCTACATCTCAAGTCATCAAGGAGGCCTAGCTATAAAGCCACACCACCAACCTTGAAGATCAACTAGAAGGACGAATTCTTTTCCATCTTAATATGTGTAATCTTTTGTTTTAATTTTTTTCATCTTATATAAATGATTGTCATACTAGTTCAATAATATTCATCTTGATATTCTTCTTATTCTTATGGTTGTATGATTGCTTAATTTGTGTTTTTTCTTGTTTGGATTGACGACCCAAATAAAGAAAATTGTAAGCCTAGATTAAGAGAGAATTTTGTGTTAATATATCGCATTTGACTTTCATTGTTTACCGCCTTTAATTTCAGTTATACCATCTTTGACTTCTTGCAATTTTTATTTTCTTTCACTGCACTTTTAATCTTAAATTTCTGCAATTTTAAATTTCTGCACCTTTATTTAAATTTCTGCACTTTTTATTTTAATTTTTGCACACTTTATGTTCTTGCACAATGTTTTTTCTTTTATTGTTTACTGCTGTAGCTTAAATTAGATTCATGAATATTTCAAGTTTTAGAATCATGTTTAATCGTGTCCATCAAAGACCTTTAGAAATCAAATTTCACATCTAAATTTTATGTGTTTTAAAGTCATGAGACAAAATTTTGTGCAGAAAATAGTGTCTTAAAAGTTCATGTCAAACGAATTTTTCATGAGACAAACTTGCACACAATCATATTAGTAAGTGCTTAACGTTTTCAGCAGTTTTTAAACCTGAAATTAGATTTAAATTGCACTTCAAAATAGTCCAGAATTTTGCAGAAAACAATCCTAACCAGGTTCATGTTGGACGAATTCTCTTGGACAATTTTGACATGTTTTTAACAGCTAAATGCCTATGTTTACAGCAATTTCTAAACTTGAAATCATACTTGAAATACCCTTTAAAACAGTCAAGAAAAATCAGTCCTGAAGCTGTTAAGAAAGCTGGCGTTTATCCAAGTGATGTGTGACATATTTCTAAAGTGTATAAATTCCTTTTAGAAACTAATTTCTGCATTAAGTTGAATAAGTTTTCAGATCTGAAATCAGTTTTTTTTAAACTGAATTCTGTGTGTTTGTTGACAGCCCAAACCTGTATTTCCATAGTAAAAAAAATCTAATTGGAACTGAGTTCAATATGGACAAATTGTACATGGATATATGTGGATTGTTTTGAGGATTGTTGGAACCATTATCAAAACTGATTTTCTGTGTTTAATTGACAAGTTTCAGATCTGAAACTGAACTAAAACAACAAGAAGAAACTGATTTTTGAATGTTTAAAGGTAGCCCATTTAATTCATGCATCATCACACGCCCTACTCATCCACTCTTTCATGCATTTTTTTTTAATTTCGCATCCATTCATTCATAGATTAGTTTAGGAAAGTTTATTTTTAGATTTAATTTTTAGACTTAAAAAGATTCTCATTATTTTTTTTATTTAGAAAGTTGTGTTGTTTGTCAGGCACTTCAAGCATTTTAGAAGAATGGGAATTAACTACAATTCATCATTAAGTTTCATTTTGTTTATATGGGTTCAAATGCTCTAACCGCGGGGATGCAGGTTGTTAACATATTTTGAAAAGTTTACAACCCCTCCCTCCAATCTCATATGTGATCCAAACTTGGAATTTGCAAGAAAATACATGGAAATTAGAAAAAATGCAAAAAAATGAAAAGTGCAGAGGGAGTGATCGTGACCCACAGTCACTAGATCCCTGCTAGTGACCATGGCTCACGGTCACTAGCTCCTTGCCAACTGGCAAAGAGTGGCATTTCGGCCACTGTTTGCTTCTTGTTTTGCTTGGTTTCACTTCGTGGTGCTTCCAAGGTGCTGAAATTTGCTTTTTTGAATTTTGGAGTGTTAAGTGACCATCAAGAGGGTTGAATTCGACTTTGAAATCGATCAAAACCTTTGTTAATCATCACTTTTGTTTACAGACCGTTTTTTATACAAATCCGAAAAGAGTGTTGTATATAGCCAAAGTTGTGTCATTTTGGACTCTATGATTTTCAAAGATCAGAATGAAGCCTAAAGAGGCATGTTCACAACTTCCATGATGGCTAGGAACTCCCCCCCCCCCCCCCCCCCCCCCCCCCCCTTAAGTGAGAAAAACAAAGCAATTAATTTCATCCTTTGAAGGCTCACCAGTACTTGAACATAGTCTTCTTTTAAATGATACCCATACCTCCCTTTCCTCCCCTAAACCATCTCTCACCTTAAGTGAATGAGAAGAAGAAGAAGTGGGCTAGAGTGTTGGAGAATGCCTTGTGACTTGCTTGGAATTTAGTAGGAACTTGCATTGTATGTTTCTATTTTTGTTCCCCTCCCTTTTTGTGTATTAAACCTCCCTTTTTATAGACTTCAGCAGCAGTTTGGGGAGTTATGGGAGTTAAAAGGAGTCACGGTAAGTTAAAGCTCGAAATGAAGTAGAGAGAACCATCGAAAGCCATAGGAACTACTCCACAAGTGTCAGTGACCCCAGCCGCAATCACTCCTCAAGTCCATTTTTGGACTTTTGCATATGTGACCCATTTTCACTTGTTTAGGGCTCGAATGATGTCCAATCTGTATGAAACTTGGAGGGATGCTTTTTGACACTATTTCAGTGTGTCATAAAAATTTCAACTCATTTTGACCTTCTGAAGTTGGTCAACTCTCCCTTTGACTTTTCACGAAGATGGGCCCTTGTTTTTGTTGTTTGAAGCCCAGATGACCTCGATTTGACTTGAAACTTGGAGAGACTAATGTCAGGGGTATCTTGGTGTGTCGAGTAGCGACCCACTTATTGCATGTTCAAAGTCACTATTCACCTCACACTGTGGGTAGTAAGTTTGTTTTTTAACCGAGCGACATTCAATTAACTTAGAACTTAGAGGGATTAACTTTGAACATATTTTGAATCTATGTACCAAATTTCATCAGCTTTGGCTCTCTAAAAGTAAAATTTTAGCTAGTGACCCCATGGCTTGGGGGGTTTCTAAGCTGACATGCAATGGAAATAGGACCAAACGAAGTCCTCTTGCCTTGAAATTTTGTAAAATCTCCCTTAAGCATGACTAAAACTTTGTGGTCAAATTTTATCAACTTTGGACATTAGGAAGCAGGACTTTAGTCAATGACACAATGGCTTGGGGCTCACTGACCCAAAGTTGACATGTTTGTAAACTTTGGGTCAAATGATGTTCATTTGATCTGAAATTTTGCAGAGCTTCTCTTGAGCATAATTTGAGCTTCCTTCAAGAGTTTCAGCTGATTTGATCTTCATGAGATGTCACTTTGCATAGTGACCCTACAAAGCTTAGTAAATTTCCATCTGAACTGAGTGCTGGTCTAAATGATATCCAAATGCTTTGAAATTTTGAAGCATAGTCTTTGAATGTATTTGAAAGCATTCCTTTGAGTTTGAGCTTGTTCTAACTTGTGGAAGTGTTAATTTCCACAGTGACCCCCAAGGAGTTGGCAAACAGTCACTCAGCTTGGTTTTGAGCTGAGATGAAGTCCAAATGCTTTGAAACTTTGAAACATCATTCTTAAGCATGTTTTAGAGTTGTCATGAGAGTTTCAGCCACTTTGATAACCCAGAAGCTTGAATTTGTTTGGTAACCCTTAGATTTGAGTCATTGAAACTCAAACTTGATGTTGAGTAAACCAATGCAGTCCACTAACTCTGAAACCTAAATCGCTGCATTCCAAGCTCATCTTAAGTCTTCTAAGTGGATTGTTTCAACTGCAATTTTTTATGAGTCAACATAATGGATTCTTCATGTTGGACACAGGTTAACTGTAAATGGACGACTTTGCTGCGGAAGCATGTAATGTTTAATTGAGATTGGCAACAGGCGGATTCAATCCTTTTGGGAACAATAGCAACTCCTATAGCCATTGGCCTATTATGATTGTTCCATTTAATCTTCCTCCGTCTTCGTGCATGCGGAAAGAGTTCACTATGTTAACATTTGATCCTTAGAAAGAAAGGTCTAGGACATGGCATTGATATTTACTTGCTACCATTGATCATTGAAGTGGAAGAATTGTGGTCCATTGGAGCTTTGACCTATGATTCTCATAGTAAGGGTGGGTTTTTAATGAAAGCAATTTTATTATGGGCCATACATGATTTTTCTAGCACATGACCATTTGTCAGGTTGTAGGACTGTAGGTAAGTAGGGTTGTCCAGTGCATAATGAAGGAATAAAGTCATTGTGACTTACAAAGAATTCCTACCAACTAACCACCTGTCCAAAAGCCAAAAATCCCAATTTTATGAGAAAGAAGATCATGAGAAACAACCTAGGTGGTTTGATTGGCTTTGAAGTCTTATTAAAAATGGAAAGTATTCATAGTAGTTTTAGAAAAGGGGAGATAATAAGAGAAAGAGACATGAAGAGGAGAATGAGACCACTGCTTGGTCAAGGAGATCAATCTTTTTTGACTTACCATACTAAAAGGTGCTTAACTTCAACTCCTGATGCTAAAATAATGTGGTTTATAAAACTCCATACTAATGTAAATTTATTATTTTCATAGGAATTGCCTACTTGCCATAATTTGGATGTGATACACATGGAAAAAAAAATATAGCTGAAATCTTATTTGCAACAATCATGAATACTAAGGGTAAGACTAAGGATAATCTTGAAGCCCACAAAGACCATAAGGCTATGGGAAATAAGAAAAGATTGTGGCCAATGAAAAAGCATAGCAAGAATACCTGTCCAGAAGCACCTTACTCTCTATCTCGACAAGAGAAAATTTTAATTTGTAAAACCTTGTATCATCTAAAGGTTCCTATAGGGTATAGTGCAAATTGGAGACATAAAGTAAGCTTGGAGGATAGAGAGCTAAAAAACATTAAATCACATGATTATCACATACCCCTTCAACAATTATTACCAATGTGGTTGATGCATGCATTTCAATCGCATAAGCCATTACATGCCTCTATTCAATAACTATCAATATTCTTTAATGTCTTCTATTCTAAAGTTATTAATCATTTAGAACTATGGAAGATGAAAGAACAGGTTGTGAAAACCTTATGTGTTTTTTAAAAGTACTTACCTCCTTCATTTTTTGTTTTCATGACACACCTTATCGTGCATTTGGTGTTAGAGGCACAAGTTTGTGGACCTATTAGATATTGATGAATGTATCCTTTTGAGAGTTAACTAAATTGATTAATTTTTCCCTTGTTCACAGTAATCACAATCTAGCAAGGGATCTAACCAACTCAATTTTTTTACAAGGAAGATGAAAACATACAAACGATATGTGGTGAATCAAACATATCCAGAGGGTTCCATTGCTGAGTGTTACCTTATAAATAAGGCAATGTTGTATGCAATGAATTACATGCCTAATGGCACTAAAAAAAAAGTCAAAAGCAAGGAAGGAGTGTGTGGATGGATAAAAAAGGTGAAGTTGCCCACCCTATTCTTAGAAATGTGCAATACTGGCAAGCACGCAAATGGATACTAAAGCAGTCTATTGTGAATGTCGAGATAGAGAAGTAAGTAAATTTGATAATACCATGTACAACTTTATTTTTATAGTATATAAAGTATTCACAATACATAAATGAATACAGGATTTATGTTGAATATGTTCAAAGCCAAAGATCTAACAATCAAAGTTGGAGGGGCAATATTCAACCTGTAAAGTTGTTGGATATCTAACAATCAAAGTTGGAGGGGCAATATTCAACCTGTAAAGTTGTTGGATTATATATCTTGGCTTAGAAAGCAATTAGAAAATGAAGAAAATTGTACCCTCAAAAGGCTTGCTGATGGACCAAGTTTTGAAGCCAATTCATATATATCCTACATGGTAAATGGATATGTTTTCTATACAGCAAAATTAGAAATGAACAAAACAATAAGAACAATGGAGTCTCAGTGAGGGATATGACTGATTTTAGAGCAAGTGCAAGGGGAATGAATCTTGTGCATGAAGAAGTCTCTCACTATGGCATTGTTAAACAAATTCTATAGCTAGATTATCATGACTTCAAACGAGTAGTATTCTATTATGGTTGGGTGCATCTAGATAGTCATGGATGCAGAGTTGATCCAGAAATGAACTTGATTTACATTAATCTGGGGAAGTTGCTAAGAAACACAAAAAAGATGATAAGCCATTTCTTTTAGCTAATAAAAAAACTCAAGTCTGCTATTGTAAGGATCATATTAGACCTGCAGGAATGCAATATTGTGTTGGATGTTCCAAAGAATTTGAATCAGGATATGGATTCTTTTGAAGATCCTTTTGTCTTTGAGGCAAGAATGATTGAAAATGTCTTGCCAAAAGCACTATGAGATGATATTATTGATAATGAGAAGACTGAACTAAAAATCCATGTATGCCATTTTCTTTGTTGAATTTTTTTATATCATTTTGTATGTTGAATTTATTATTATTATGTAACATAATTGGAAATGTAACGCTTTGATACCATAGCTATTACATTTTTATTGATTTTATTTTTCTATATTCTATTTTAAATCTAACATATGTGGTTGCAAGAATTATGTCATATGATAGACCTTCATCAGCAACTGCATCTACAATACAGGGATGTGGTACTTATGAGAGTATGTAATGCATATAATAATTTGGTTGGATTGAAATATATATTTTTTTTAATGTTCCAAAGTTGATCTACCATTTGTAAGAGGTCATGTCTGCCTAGTGACATTTAACATAGATGGACAATCCATCGATGACAATGCAGCTGGCTTATCCACAATGATAGGGCGGACTATAATGAACAATATATTACCCGTATTTTCTAAATGGTCAAACGTGCACAACGCAGTGAAGGAAAAAGTATGGGACATAATAACTGTGACTTATGTTTGGTTAAAAGAGTTTTCATAATTATTTGTATTCTTTATATTGATTATCTCACTTAATATTCTACTTTGCAAAATAAGTATGAAGTTCCAATTAAAAATAAGGAGTTGGTGTTTAGGAAAGCAAATGAATGCTTGAGGATCGGAAGTAAATAATGAGCCATTTCATATTCGCTAGATATCACACAGATGCAGATAGGAAAAATAATGTACCTAAATTTGTCAAAAAAGGAGGATTGGAAGAGGTTTATTGAGATATACTCAACATCTGATGTACAAGCAAAGAGTGTGCTTGGGAAAGCCCCTAGGCAAGCCGTGAGGTGCCCCAACACCTCTGGTTAAATGGGACAAGACATGGTTGCCAATAATTTGGTAGCCACAATTAATGCATTTTCTTACTTTTTCACAATTTAAAGGTGTTATTATGTAATCATGATATTTGATTCTTAAATTTTCAGCGACAAAAGAATCCTGACAAAGAGATCACCCGTGCTGATGTTTGGCTCAATACTCATACAAAGAAGGATGATTCTACTTCGAACCAAGAAACGATAAAGAAATTTAATTTAACCTACTGCACTATCACTAATTCTATTTTGAAAAGTATTACATCTCTAAGTAATTATTGATTCATTTTTAAGAAATTTAAGATTTCTTATTCTTGAATTGATTATAGAAGTGTTATGTAATTTGATGATATGGGTTATTGATATTGGAGTTTTGAGGGCTTTGATATTATACATGTATATTTGAAGTGGTCCATTAACAAGTGAGATATTTGTGCCCCAAGATATTTTCGGGGTTTGAAATATAGAGGAAACTATGTCAAAATTTTTTTTAAGTATAAGCGCTAATATAAATGTATTCACAAGTTGAATTCATTATAGAAGTGTCATGTGATGTGATGATTTGGATTGTTGATAATGGGGTTTTGAGGGTATTGGCATTATATCTATGAAGTGTTATATTAACAGGTGATATATTTGTGCACCCAAGAAATTTCCCGAGGTCCAAAACAAAGAGGAAATTCTGCCTAGTTTTTTTTTAAAGTATTAGTGGTAATGTAAAGATATTCATACATAAAATACATTGCCGTTTTTGAACTATCTATACATCATAGGTTACCATAACAATAAATTATTGTATGTTTCCTCTAGCATTTTAAGATTTTGTTTAATTAAAGTGTTCAGGGTATCTTTAGATATTTCATAAAAATTGATAGAAAATCAGACATTCTTAATAAAACGATCGAGATCCTCATGGTTAAACCATAAACTTGTCTTTTAAGTCCTAAATTTACTCTTGTTCTATTTTATTGATTGACTTATTTGCGTTCACTAAAAACTGTACTAATATTTACGTGTTGAGTGATACACAAAGTATTTTTTTTATAAATTTTGAAAAGTAATGTCCACATTCTTTAGAGTATTAATATGATGTTAGTTATGCTTCTTATTAGTTATATAAGTGAATGTACCAATGCTTTTTTTGTTTTGTAGGAAGATGCTCGCATAATACATGAGAGCGACCCTTCTATTGCAGATGGACATTTGGATCAAGACCCAATTGCACTAGTATATGGTCTTAATACTCGTGGACGTGTGAGGGGCATGGATTTAGGAGGTTCCAAGTATGCAATTTCACATTCAACTCCTTATAAGAGTACATTACAACGAGCAGCAGTCTAATGCCACCCTTCGTTCTGAGGTAGAACAATTGAAGGAACGGATGAGAGAAATGGAGTAGATCTTTACATCTCATGGTGGGGGACAGATGAGATTTTCTACAAATCATGAGTTCATCTCATGTACAAACCAATTTTACATAAGTAACAGATTCGTAAACGTAATTAAATATATATCGATAAAATACTCATTGTTTCTAATGTATAATATGTGTAGGTGAGGCAAAATTCTCCACGTTAGGAAGCACAATTTGACCAAGCGAGCACTCAAGCTAATTCAACTTTGTACAAATTTCTACATTTGATGAAGAATATAGGTGTCGCATATGGGTATAAAATAGATGAGCCAATTGAAGGTTTGAGTTGGCAAAGGATCCTCTTAGATGAAATCGTTGATGGCAATGTTAACCTCATTGATGGACAAGGCAAGCTGGAGGATCTTGCACCAGGCGATACCATAGATCAGCCAGAATTTAGGATCATTACTACTTAGCTTTTTGAATTGAAAGTTTTGATAAACTAAATTTGACTATTGATAGAAATTGTTAACTACATTTATGTTTTAGTTTATGGATGATTGGCTACTACATGGATTTGTGAATTGATATTTTATATCGAGATATTGTAAAAAAAATCATTTTGGTTGGTTGAATTAGATTGATTGTTTGGTTTATTATTATTGGCATAAAATAGTTGCCTTTTCATTTTTAGCTATTTGAAAAAAAAAGATTAAAAAAACCCTTGGCTATTGCCCGTGGTTATTATTTTGAAATTTAAAATAAAAAACCACGGATTTATATGTAGTTTTATATTTTTTTAACCATGGTTAAGGCTGTGGTTTTTTTAAAATTTTCCACATCCTTAACCTGTGGTTTTTGAAATATTACAGTGTTCCTCGCCAAGACAATTGCCACGGTTATATCTATGGCAAATTTTGAAATACCACGGCCATCAGCCGTGGCTTTTTAGCGATTTTGATGTAGTGGTCGTCAATCCAAACACTAACAAGAAAAGAATACAAAACAAGCACCAATCACACAAGTATAAGAAAGAAAATTGAAAAGAGAAAACATCACTTTTACTATAAATGCAATGTTTTTACATAAAAGATACTAAATTGAAAATCAAAACAAGTATATACTAGGATGAGAACCCTCTTCTAAATGAAAAAACCCAAGGGTGTAGTATGATTTCAGAGCCAAATCTCCTTAAGGACTGCAAATGGAGGGAGGGAAGGAGCGAGAGAGAGAGAGAGAGAGAGAGAGAGAGAGAGAGAGAGTGTGTGTGTGTGTGTGTGTGTGTGTGTCATAGTAATTCTAGAAAAATGTGTTCTATCTTCTCATGAAGAGTATGAGATGCCCAAGAGTGTTTTTATAGGGTTTTGACCACCTTAGTTCTTTTTCTTAGATCTAGTTTTCTCTCCTTAGATCCAATCTTGTAGGATTAGATTCTACTTCTAGCTAAAAATTTCCTATGTTTGGTAAGTCTCTTCCATGCTTTTCTCTCATTTATCTTCATGCACTTGTCATCTTTTATTCCTTAGCAAATTCTCCTTTGACTTTAGTTGAGAGATCTTTTTGAAGAGATTTACAAAAATCAATTTGGCTAATGTGCTGGTCTTTCTACTTTTTTCTTTTTTCAAAGCCACTTTCCATTTTATAAAAATCTTCTTTCTTGATTTAGCCCTTAATAGATTTTCTTTGATTTTCTTGAATTTTATTCAAAATAATTTTGGAATTTTGTACAAAGAAAGTAGAACCCATCATCTTTGGATGTCAACACATGTGTGAGTACACACGTACATGTGTGGGACTTAGTTCACCAAGTTCCTACAAGAAAAGAAAATTATCATTTATAATAATAATTTTGATAAAAAAACCACAATCTTACCAATGTAGCCCATTCCTCATGAAATGAATGCATGAATGATATCATTGTGCATGATTTTTCTTGAATTAACAAGTGATGATGAAAAATTGAGTCATTTCATAAGAAAACCAATTTTCCCAAAACTTTCTAAAAATAATATTTTATATATGGCAGTTTCACGAATGTAAGCAACAATGATAATGTTTTAGCACACTGTGCAAGAAAGCACTACAGTGATGGATAAATGCACAAAACCATCATTTCACAATAAATAAGGTTCTTGTGATTCAATAAGTCCTTAAAATGATCCAAAATATATATAAAAATATTCATTTTTAAGGACTTATCACAATCCATTCAGAGGCTTCCTTCCAAATGTCGAAAAAACAACTGCCAAAAATCATTAACAGTGTTTTTAAGGACTTATCACAACCCATTCAGAGGATTCCTTCCAGATGTCGAAAAAACAACTGCCAAAGATCATTAATAGTGTATTTTGTAGTAGCAAGTCAATTGCCATATATTTTGGCACCAATTCACCAAACACACCCAATTATTTCCCACCCCAAATCAAGCAATCACCAAATAACAAACCAAAAGGTACCTGTATTCTACTAAGATTCAGTTGTAAGATAAAGCCAAAATCCACAAAATCCTAGACCCTAAACCCACTAAAATCACTTTACCATCTGAAACCTTTCAATCCATAAACACCAACACTATAGTAGAATTCTGCTTTCATCAAAGCCTCCATTTCAAGAAAAAAGAAAGAAAGAAAATCTCCATCTATAAGCTCCCTACTTTGTAATTGGGAAAAAAAATAAAAATAGAGATGTCAAAGTGAAGAAGCAGATTAGAGAGAAGATTTGAGCATCTGAAATATACTTGCACCTACAATCGTCAAAGCACTCGAGCCGACACTTTCTTCTTTCTTCTCTTGGTGTGATGTTCTCTTCTCTTTCTCGACGTGAACTCCCCCTTTTGTAGTTGATGAAAGGGTTTTGTTCAAAGGATTTTCATTGTCAATAAAAGACTTCCTCAGGGTATTTTCATTATAAAAATTACGACCCGCCTCTAAAATTTGAAAACCTAATGCCTCTGATTTCTATGAGATCAAATTTGAAGCATTTCATTTTCGAAGGTTTTGCCTCTAAACGTTTAAAGCGGGTAGAGGTAAAATTTCATGCCAAATGCTCTATTTTTTAAAAACTCTGAATGCTTTAGACATTTAGGGAAATAGAGCCTAGAAATAAAGATGCCAAACATGGGCTACGGATCTAAGAGGATTCTTTTGGGTTAAAACCCGTAAAATGTAAATTTATAGAGTATTTTATGGAAAAAAAACCCCCCTTAGATGTCCATTGCAAAGAAAAGACCACATGGTTTTAAATGTACATGAAAGGCCCTCCAGTACAACATTTCTCTTGGCGAATGAGTTAATTTGGAAGGGTTTTATCCAAGGTTAAGATGAAGATTGATGTGTAAGAAGGTAAAAATAAAAATGAATTAGCTAGGATGGAGGTGTTGTGGATGATGGAGATGTTGTGGGGAGTAGGTCAACTAAATCAAGTAATGATAGCGTTGCTCACTTAAAAAAAGTTAAAATCGCTTCAAGGCCTTTTTGTGCAATTAAACTATGAGGTCTTTTTTCATGCAACAGACCGCTATGAGCTTTTTCCCATAAAATCCCCTAGTTTATAATCCTATATATATAAGAGGAAATTACGAGAAAAATTACCTTGATGGGCCACTAAACAAAAAAGGCCCCAATAACGTTTATCATATAGAAAAGGTCCCCAAGCGCCTTTTTGCTATTTTTTTAAAGAGATTCGTGGAGCGACAACACTGTCACTTCACAAATATATTTTTCCTTCTTCTTCTTTCCCATTCCTCTTCTCGACACCTTTTCCTCTCTCATTTCTTCTTCCCTTACTCCAACCAAATCCAATCCGCCTCCCCCATCATCTTTTTCTTGTTTCTGTTTCTCTTTTTTTCTTCTCGTTTCTCCGTTATTCCTCGTCTTTTTGTTTCCCAACCAACCGACGAGCACCCATCTCCAGGTACCCAACATGGCAATGGGGGGAGCAGGTGACAAGAACAACAACGGCAAACGAGTCGAGGAGCTTGTAGTCCTCCTTGAAGGCAAAGGCATGGAAGCAGAAGGCGTTAGGGTGGGGGTTGTTGTGGGAGGAGAAATAAGAGATCCAAGAATGGGCGACACCCGAAGCACCAACAAGGCTCTTGATGATGATGTTGCCCACAGTGATGAAGGGGACAAAATCCGTGAGCTTGACTTGAAGGTAGGAGAACAACCCATCTGTGATTGGGATCTCAGCGATGAACCTAATGTAGTAGAAGAAAGGGAGGAGGGAGGAGATGCCGAAGACAACATAAGAGAGGACCAATGCCCTAATCACTACACCCTTCATTCCCTCTTCAAAGCTTGTGCAAGCCTCGAAAACCCCCAGATAGGCGATCAAAAGGTGCGCAGAAGGTGTTGATGAAATGCCCATATGAAGTGAAGTGTCATAGACGGTCTTGATATCCAAGCACGTGAAGCAGGGTGAGGTTGTGGTTGAGCGTGAGGTGTTTGATGAGGTCCCAATAAAGTATAGAGGGATTTGGGGTGCTGCGATCTAAGTATATGCAAAATAATTATTTCAAGGAGGGGTTGGCGATATGATGAAGCTGTCAAATTTGAAGGCTGATGAGGTGGTTTTAGTGAAAGTTCTTTGTGCTTGTGCTCAAATGGGACTTTGAATATTTGGTTGTGGATTCATGGGTATGTGGAGAGAGTTTGGTTTGGTGTTGGGTATGAGGTTAAGGACTACTCTTGTTGTTATGTATATGGATTGGGTTGGCTTGAAGAAAGAAGAAGCGAGAGAGAGAGAGAGAGAGAGAGAGAGTGAGAGAGAGAGAGAGAAGAAAAAATATGTTTAGCAAAGTTTGTCACTTACAGTAGTTTCACTTTAAAGCACCTGAAGACCAACATAACCAAAGTGACAACATATTGTAATAGAGAATAACTATGAATGTATTTCTTTTTGTCATTTCCATTGTAATAGAGAGCTTTTATTTTAAATGAAAGATGTTCATTTTGTTAATTTCCATTGATCAATATCTTTGTAATTTAATTTTGAATGTTGCTTGTTTCATTTTGTCAAAGTTCACTAATTTATAAAGAAATTTTACTAAAAAAGGTTTTGTGAAGTGACGATGTTGTCACCCAATTATTATATTTCATAATTTTTAAGTTATGTGAAGTGACGATGTCGTCACTTATTTCTAAAAAAAATTATTAAAAAGATTCTATGAAGTGACGATGTCGTCGCTTGATTGTGAAGAAATTTTATTTAAAAAGTTTTATGAAGTGATGACGTCGTTATTTATTTGTAAATAAATTTTATTAAAAAGGTTCTGTGAAGTGATAACATCATTATTGGTACATTCAAATTGTTCATTACAAAGTTGTTTATCCAACAACTTCACTCTCTTTGAAGCTACTTGCAAATTTCAAATGTAAAATCCACACTCTACCTCCAACAACTTCACATCCAATTTAGTGTCCTCCAACAACTTCACCATCGAATTCAAAACTTCACATCCAACATTTTCACTCGCATACAATAACAAAACAACATCACTTTTCATCACAAAACCTAAATACTACCATTAAATGTACATCAATGAATTTTACATCGAATAAATCAATATTCCAACTTCTAAATCCAACCACAATCATTTGTTGTTTACAAATGCACTTTTATTGTTCTTCAATAAACTTTTGAGACTTTATCTAATTACATTAAAAATCATTTTGCCTTTTTTTCGCACAATTCCACATCCAAAATCACACAATCAATAATAGATGAATCTTTAAACTAAACATTCAACACAATTCCACATCACATGAACTCATTCAATATATCCACGACCAACTTTAGGAACATACAACACAATTTCACATTTGATGGTTTCAGTTTGGGGGAATGTCATTATCGGAGTCCTCTTTTGCAGCATTTAAATGTCCAATATGCATTACTTTATAATGAACATTTGATGGATATCAAGACCGTCCACATCACTTCAATACTCGGGCATTTCATTGAAGACCTTCCGCACACCATTTGATCATCTCTCTAGGGGTCTTAGAGGCTTGTGCAGGTTTTAAAGAGAGAATGGAGGGTGTGGTGATCAAGGCATCGGTCCTTTCTTACATCGTCTCCGGCATCTTTGCCTTCCTCTCCGTCTTTTGCTATACTAAGTTCACTATCAAGATCCCGGTCATCGGTGGGTCGTTCTTCTACCTCCGAGTCAAACTCAACGACTTTGTCGCCTTCATTACCACCAACAACATCATCATCAAGAGCCTTGTTTGTACCGCCGGCCTTGCCTGCTCTTGGACCTCCTACTTCTCCACCCTTATCAACCTCCACCTCGACGCCCTCCACTTCCACGTCTCCGCCTTCAAGGAGGGCTACAACCTCCTCGATCCACTCGCCGTCGTCATCCTTATCACTTGCTCCACCTTCGCCATGTTGGGAACCTAGAGATAAGCACTCATCAGTTGGTTGGGAAACAAAAAGAAAAGGAAGAAAGGAGAAAAAAACAAAAGAAACAGAAACAAGGGAAAGATGAAGGGGGACGTGGGTTGGATTTGGTTGGATTGGGGGAAGAAGAAACGAGAGGGAGAGGTATAGAAAAGAAGAATGGGGAAGAAGAAGGAAAAATATATTATGTAGAACCCTTGCATTTTCTGTATCATAAATGCTATTGGGGTGTTTTTCGTTTAATAGCCCATTAAGGTGATTTTTCTCATAATTTCCTTCATATTCCAGTAAGAACTGATGCGTGAGAGCCATGGGTGGGCCATCTATCACTAAATTCAAACCTTACAATAGATGGGGACCCCCCACCCTAATAGTCACATGCCCAAGCTTGGCATAAATCCAAATAGACTCGATTGTTTGATCAAGTATACACTTATCCGAATGGACTAAACTTGTGGGCCATGAATGAAGGAGTTAGAGATATGTAATTGGAGTGAAATTGATATCTTGGGTGATCTCACATAGATCTTTTCATTCCCCGTCTCATCTCTTGATGGGGTCAATGGTGGGCCCCAAAGAAGAGGAATACAGTATCCCTAAAATCCAATGGATGGGATCATCTGATTCAAGTGATGTTGGCCCCACAAGAAACTCACGCACCAACCATTACCCGTTCTTCACGGGGCCTCGCGCCTCTCACCGCTCTGTTGACGAGGGAGACTTAAAAGAAGACCGATGTACTAAACCCCACCAAATTCTCTCTCTCTCTCTCTCTCTCTCTCTCTCTTTTAGAGTAGCAGCAGCAGCAGCAAAAGGCATGGAAGACGACGAGTTTAGACGCCTTTTGGATCTCTTCCCTGTCGTACGATCCCGCGATTACCAGGTAACAATCTCTCTTATTTATAATCTTTAATCTCACCCATTGCTTTATTTCCCCTACAATGTTCTCATTGTGGAACTTTTCAATCGATTCTTGAGACTTTTACCATCTTTTTTCTATTTGTTCTTTTCCGCATGTGGATTTGGAATTGAGTGTCTCTGGTTACTCAAAGAAATTATTATTATTATTATGATTATTTTACTGGGGCTTTTCCTATTTCCATTGGTGGGATGGGAAAATCATGACTTGGGTTGTTTTTATTCCAAAAAATAGAATTGGGTCCATCATCCCTAATATCCATCTCCAGAAAGGAAGTATCAGGACTTTGGGGATATGTATGTTCAAATTTGGGATTTTTATATAATTTTTTTTTGCATTTTTCTGATTTTATCGTATTTTCCTTGTACCATTTTTAATTTTCACGGGATTTTAAAAATTCCTGGAGAATTAACATCTCGTGGCGATGTGGTGACGATATCTCAGTAGTTTGGAACATAGCTGATATTTGTAACATTGATTGGGTCTGTTTAATTGCATTTCTTTGCTTTTATTTTGTGTTGATGGATAAGAGATTTGCATTTCAGATGTTAATGTTTTCTTTTGTTGGCAATACTATCTGAATAATCATTCCACTCATTAAGGACTGGAAAGGGCATACAATTAGCAAAAAAAGGTCGCTAAGATAGCTACTAATAGAGCTGAACACAAAGTTTGTTATGACGTTTTATATGTGACAATGGAAATTGAAGAGGGAAGGAGAATATCTATAAGATTTTCATGAAAAGAGAGAAAAACTAGAGACCTTATCAGTTGTCAAGCAAGGTGATGAAAATGGAAGGGCCTTCGTAGAAGAGGAGGAGGTCACAGGTTGAGAGGGATGTTTTTTAATGGCCTATTAAATATGAAATGTATGAGTTAAGTAATTATAATTGAAAACTAAATCAAGAAATGATAAGTGAAATATCCATAATTGAAGTTACAACCAGTATTTTTGGAGGCGCGAGGCGCATCGAGAAGCCAAGGTTGTGCAGCCACGATTAACGATCAAGAAAAATAAATCAATCTCCCAAAAGATTGATCGAATCCAAAAGGATTTCCTCCCTAAGGCACAAACATAACCAAGAAACAACTTATATTTGAAGGAAAAACCCAATCTGAATATTATTAATTATCAAAAGCATTATCAACTACATTGAGGCCTCTCTTATTTATAAGATAATAAATCTACTTCTTGGCAAACAAGGCTTACTAATTAAAGCAAAGTACTTTCTAATCCTTAAGAACTTCCTAATCCTATTAAGAAAAATAAATTAAATAATAGTAATAGGATAATTATAAAAGGTGCCACTGTTGCTCTCAACCAATTAGGCCTTTGGCTGAACCCAATGGACTGAGTTTGACCCATGGGTCAATGATGCAGGCCCTAGAGTTAGGGCTTGCGTAGAAGTGCCTAAGCACGTGTCCAAAGACACTTCAAATCGTCAAGAAGACTGTAACACACACGAGGATGCATCTCTCAAAGGGAAAACCCAATTCTATTAATCAACCAAATCTGAGAATATCTTCTCTACAATGTTATTTATATAGTAAAAGCAAACTTAATGTGTAAGAAAACTCTATGCTATTAATAGAAACTTCCCTAATAACAATTTAATTAGAAATCTATTAATAAAAATATTATAATCCTAATCTAATTTGAAGAGGGGCTGCTTGTGGGGCCTAGACTGCATCAGTCAATGTTTGCAGCCAGCTACCTCCTTGAGCTAGGTCCATACTGCATCATAAGGGTGTCCTGGGGCCTAAGCGCAAGGCGCAAGGCGCAAGGCAAGGCGCAAGCTTTATTGAAGCAAGGCACACATTATAGATAAAAAAAATAGATATTTTTTCATAGATAAATAATTTAAAATTAACATTGGCATAGTGAAATTAATTCACAAATTATAACAAAAAAGGCAATAAATATTAGAGAAGATTCTAAAAGTCATAAGAACATCCATCACTCAGTGCAAAAAACCATTAAAAGCCAATACAACTCCAAAGTCTAATGTCAAACCAACAATACATATGGTCCTCAGGAGGACCTAATAGTCATCCTCAACATCTACACCAAGCATGGTTTAAAATTGCGGTATCGGTTGCGGTATCGACAGGTCAAAAAAACCGATACAATATCGGTATCGGTCGCGGTTTGTGGTCTATCGCGGTCGTCGCAGTGTGAATTTTTATTTTACTCCAAAAAAATTCTAAAAAATATCCAAAAAAACAAGAATAATATAAAATGGTGGAAAACAATATCTTTTTTCATTAGTACACATTATAAAGTAAATTATCAGTTCCCCTAAGGCAAAGCATCCTGTATTGCTGTTTTGCCTGAAACTATTGACTATCTCATGTGTTAATGTCTCATCCTTCTAATTTATAAATCCATCAAGTAGCCTTCAGTTTAAATCCCAAATCCAATCAATTAAAATAATTATCACTCTTTAGTTTTTTTTTTTTTTTTGGGTAAAGAAGTTATCACTCTTTAGTTGATTTGTAACAATATTCACTTTTTATATTCAGAAGAAAGGCATTTACTTCTAGTTGAAAGTTATTTTTATTGGATTAGCCTTTTCCATTAGTATACCCTATTAGAGGCTGACTAATAAAATAAAACATTTGGATATTTAATTGATTTTTAAATGTTTTATTTTGATGTTTATAAGTGATCAATGTGACATTAGGCCAACTGTTATTTAATTAATGTTTGTTGAGGGACCATTTAAAAGGGGCATGTATTTTGACTTGGAAAATTAAAAAGGGGAATTAAACACTTTAGACAATAAGAGAGGGCATTTAATTGTTTTATATTTTAAATTCTAATATTTATTGTTAGACCATTTAAGAGGATGCATTGATGTAGATTAGAGTTTTAAAAAACTGAGCCACAAGTGTTGAAGACTCACACCATGTGGGAATTAATGGAGAGAGGGAAAAGCCCTCTTTTCTGTCAATGCATCACTCCCTCAGGCCTCAACCCATACTGCTAGACAAAAACAGACAGCACAGCAGGGAAAGGTAAAAGAAAGAGGAAAAGAGGAAGTGATGTAGGCCGATCCCAGATCCAACCTAGGTCATAGGCCAGCAAGCCCAATTGATCATTGATCTCCTCAAGGATCCCTATCCTTAGTTAGGTAGTTTTAATTATTTATTTATTTTCTATTTTATGTTGAGTTGAAATTAGAACTTGCTTAATTTATTTTAGTAAGCCATGTTTGTTTAGAGTTAATCTTTCCTACTTTAGAAACAATCACTCCTATATAAGGAGGAGTCTTTCATTGTAGTAGACATGCTTTTATTAATAATAATTTAGTTTCAAGAGATTTTCTCTCTCTAGCTGTGATTGTGAGTTTCATTATGCTCTTGAATTCCTCTTTGGATTTGAATAATCCTCTGGGAGATTATTCTACACCTGATCGGAGATCTGAGGCTGCGCCAAGAAGATAGAGGCAGAAAAGAAAAAAGGGGAGGGGAGGAGGAAGAAGAAGAAGAAGAAGAAGAAATGGATGGCAGCTAAGGTGGCACTGTAGTAACTAGGTCAGGCTTCAACCTCCCCAGGGATTTGATGTATGAGTTTTGCAACTCTCCATCCTTCAACTGGATGTTTTATTTTATTTTATTTTTTCTCTGCTTCTTTAAAACTACATGTGGCTGTTGTATTTCCCCTCTTCTGCAAATGCATCTTCCCGTCCTCTTTTTTTTTTTTTTTGGGTTAAATTTTGGTCACATCGGCCGTTATGATTGATACGACCGATATTTTGAAAATATTGGTCATAACGGCCGATATTTAACCAATACATTAGCGGTTTTGAATGTGATGATACCAATACCGGTATCCCATCAAAATATCATCATGGTACAGGCCGATACCGGTTCGTATCAGCCGATACAAACCGGTATTGGTCGATATTTTAATCCATGACACCAAGTAAATTGTAATCTTCTTCTTCATCATTGGATTTATATCCATCCACGTCTTCTTCGTTAGTCTCATCTTGACCTGCCTCTTCCTCATCTACCAATTGAAGAATATTTGAAGATTTAGAACCTCTTGGTGTTGCTCTTGAAGTTGATGTTGCTCTAGTTTTTTGACTACTTTCTCCAACTCCAGAAGCTGTATCAACATCACCCCATGTCAAACTATCATCATCAAACACATACTCATCATCTTCATCCAATTCTCTATCCATCCTCCCAAGTAACTACTCATTGCTTTCATCAATATCCTTCAAAGAAATGGGATCAAGTATGTCACGCATATTATATCAACGTTTTAGTGCTCTGTTGTATTTAACAAATACCAAATCATTGAGACGTTTTTTATCCAACCTATTTCTTTTTTTGCTTGAATCTGCAACAATTAAAAACAATATTAAAATTTATACCTATAAATTAAAAATATTTTGAATTCACTACACTTGAGATAAATACTCACATGCTTAAATACACTCTAATTCCGCTCACAACTAGATGAACTACACGTCAGGCTAAGAACTTTTATTGCAAATTTTTGCAAATTTGGTGTTTTTGAACCATATGCACTCAACCAATTAGCTGTTTATTATAAGTAATTAGCATAAATTTTACTTAGTATAATTAACATAAACTTTACTAAGTATTGACTAATAATTTTAAAAAACTAATTTTGTAATATAATGGAATAAACTTATGTGATAAAATTGTTTACCTGGTGACCTTGTCTTCGTTTGCCTGATTGCCATAGGTATCCCAAATAAACCTTCAGCTTTCGTATCAATAGACAACTCTTGACCAATCTTATCTTGTATGTCAATATTTGGGATTAGCTTTGCAATACAATTATGCAACCCAATCATGACATCATGATCTTGCTCAACATTTGGATTTGATTAAAAGAACTCTAGGTTCAAAAAATACCTAGCTGCATGCAAAGAACGATGAAATTGAACATCCCACCTTTGGTCAATAATTTCAAAGATGTTATTATATCTTTCTTCCTTTCCACCAAAAGCATTTGCAATTGCTTCTTCGGCCCTATCACTAGCCTCATAAATGTATCCCATGGGAGGCTTTTTCTCACCATCAACCAATTTAAGAACACAAAGAAGAGGACCCGAGACCTTAAGGGCAGAGACAACACTATTCCAAAATGAAGGCATCAACATAATTTGTGTAGCCCTTTTACTCAGTTGCTCCTTTGCCCATTTGCTTGTTATCTCTCTGAGGTGAACATCTTCCTCAAGTTGTTATTTTGTTGATGAATCCTTTGATGTAGTATTGACCTCAATGGCCACATGTGTCGGGCCCTTTTAGTTTTAGGAATTTATTTTATATCATTAACTTCTTTGTTTTTAGTTTATTTAGTTTCTATTATTAGATTAGGTTTTCTTAGGCCTTAAGTTTGCTTTCTTATTTATATGGGCATTGTAGTAGATTATTTTCAGACTTGATTGATTAATAGAATTAGGTTTTATCCCTCAGAGGTGCGTCCTCGTATGTGTTGAAGTCTTCTTCACGATTCGAAGTGTCCTTCGATGCAGCCCAAGGGTTAGGACAGCGTGGAGGTGCCTAAGCACGTGTCTAACGACACTTCGAATGGTCACAAAGACTTCAACACACACGAGGACGCGCCTCTCTGGGGAAAACCCAATTCTATTAATCAACCAAATCTGAGAATTTCTTCTCTACAATGCCATATATATAGTTAAAGCAAACTTAATGTGTAAGAAAACCTTAGGCTAAAAATGGAAACTTTCCTAATAACAATTTAATTAGAACTCTACTAATAATAATTCTAATCTAATTTGAAGAGGGGCTGCTGGGGCCTAGACTGCATCATCCTCCCCGGGTTGAAAGAAGAGTTCGTCCTCGAACTCGATTTTGCTTCGAAGTGCCAGTGTAAATGTGTTGAACATGAAGGATTTTCTTTGTGGTAGCTTTTCAGGAATTCTTCTTTGGCGGTTGTGGTTTCTCAGGATGAAGAGTAACTTGCTGTCCACCATGCATGAATGTATAGGTGTTGTCGCGCATACCATGAGTTCCATTCTTGTCATACATGCATGGACGGCCCAATAAGATATTACCACTATCCATAGGTAGCATATCACACCAAATTGTATCAGTGTAAGTCTCACCAATGGCAAAAGTAACTTTGCAAGTATGTCTAACATGCGCTTGATCACCATTCATTAGCCATTTGACAAAATAAGGACGGTTATGCTTATAAACTTTCAGTTGGAGGCGATCAACAAGGGCTTGGGAGATGAGATTTTCACAACTTCCACTATCAATAACAATTGTGCAATTTTGTCCCTAAATTAATCCTGCGGAATGGAAAATATTTTTGCGCAACCACTTATGCTCAACAGTTGGTGGAGCGTCCTTGAGGACAATAAGAGCTTCATCTGTGGTCTCTGCGTCGGTGAATTCAATTTCCTCAGTGTCAATATTCTTGGAATTGTCAATATCCTTAAGGTCAGTGTCAATACCCTTAATATCATCTCGGATATTGTTATCAGCACCTTCACTCTCAATCAAATGTATTCGCTTCGGGCATTCTGCTGCTCGATGCCCATGCTGGTGACAATGAAAACAAACCATTTTATTTTGACCTTCAGTCCTAGCAAAAATCTGTCCATTGGATTTCGCTTCATGTAGAGATGAATTCTTCGGAGAAACCCATTTGGATTTTTGTACTTGATGATTGGCAATTTCCTCAGCCTTGATAGCATGTTGGATGAGTTCATCGACATTATCAAAATGTTGGAAGGCAAGGATATACTGAATGTCTAGTCTCAACCCATTGAAAAATCTATCAACTACCACATCATCATCTTCATTCAAGCCACAACGAGCTTGCAGAGTTAAAAATTCCTCAGAATATTCAATGACTATTTTGGATCTTTGTTTCAAGTTTTGAAAGCTGGACCGTAGATCTCTTGCATAGTTGACAAGGAGGAATTTTTATTTCAAAATATTCTTCATCTCAGTCCATGTATCAACTGGGTCCATGTTTTGATTCCTCCGTTTTCTTTGCAATTCACCCCACAAAGTTGCAGCATAATTACGAAATCTAGTGGCAATTAGTGTGACTTTATGATGCTCAGACATTGGCTTGTGCGCGAAAATATTTTCCACACATACTAACCAATCCATAAATTCCGCGGGCTGCAATTTTCCGTCATATTCGGGAATCACAATTTTAATTCCTAAATCTCGATCAGGATTTTGGACTGGTATGCACACGTTGATTATTTTCTAAATTTGTCACTCTAATATCCAATTGCTGCAGTGTGGTGTGCATGCCATCAACTTTGGTAGATAATTCTCTAATAGCACTAGCCAAATCTTCAAGTGAAGAAGATGAAGATTCAACATCCACTTGCTTCTTAGGAGGCATATATATTTTTTTAATGCAAAATTGAAATTTGACTGACCTGATGTGCAGATCTACTCTTCAGAAGGACAGATTGGAAATCGGAACACCTTTGCTGAAACTTTTAAGAAGAATTCCGTTTGTGGGCCAGTTAGTATATGGGCTCACCCACCTAAAACAGCTGAAGCGTACTTGTATTGAACTTGGGCCCAATACCGATTTTCCCCTGTCTCGTTCTGCGTGACAGGAAGATGGAGATAATAAGACTTCGTTTGCCCTAGGTGCTTCAAACAGAGGCTGCAACGATGAGAGCGCTGGCGAGATGATGGAGATGGCGACGACGGACGATGGTGACGATGGTGCTGCGAAGGCGGTGACGATGGTGGTGGCGATCGTCGAGCGCTACCTGCGGGCGACAGAGATGGCGGCGACGATGGTTTTCCACAGAGAAGGCAGCGAGTTGCAGAGAAGGTACACTGCGTTCTCTCTCTCTCGCTCTGCGTTCTCACTCTCTCTCGCTCTGCTTTTTTTTTTTTTCACTCTGGTGTGGGGAGGAGAAGGTTTGGCCGAAAAGTGGGTTTGAGGAAAGTTCAGGGTGTGGGTTTGGCCGGAAAGTGGGATTTCGCAGGGTCCGAGGGTGTCTGGTAGGTGTAAGGGTGTCATCGAGATAATGGTTGGATGCCCAGGGGGTTTCGGGACTGTGGATTGTGTGGGATCGGGGTAGTCGGTGGTGGATCTGGGTAGAGAGAGTCGTGGTGTTAGGGTTTGATGAAGAGGGCGGTAGTAGATTGGGTGTGATCTGGAATGGCAGCAGAGAGAATGGGTCGTCTGGGATAGCAGCGGAGAGGAGGAGATGAACAGTGGATGGGGTGACAAAGTTCGGGAACAACAGAGGGCTCCCGGCGACCAGATCTGGGCTCTGATACCAATCTGATGCAACCCAAGGGTTAGGACTGCGTGGAGGTGCCTAAGCACGTGTCCAACGACACTTCGAACGGTCACAAAGACTTCAACACACACGAGGACGCGCCTCTCTGGGGAAAACCCAATTCTATTAATCAACCAAATATGAGAATTTCTTCTCTACAATGCCATATATATAGTTAAAGCAAACTTAATATGTAAGAAAACCCTAGGCTAAAAATGGAAACTTTCCTAATAATAATTTAATTAGAACTCTACTAATAATAATCCTAATCTAATTTGAAGAGGGGCTGCTGGGGCTTAGACTGCATCACCTTGGACACATGCTTCGGCACCTCCATGCAAGCCCTAACCTTAGGGCCTGCATCAGTTTGGTATCAAAGCTGGTCCTCAAATAGATTGGCGTGTTACCCTCTATCCTCATCCCCACCTTCGCTCACCATCGTCATTCCTGACCGTCCTCGTCACAAAAACCCCTATCCATTTGTGTGGACCCATCAACATCATTATGAAAGCCTCACCCACTGCCTCGAAACCACTCCCATCACAATACTCCCACTGCCGTCCTTTGCCTTCTATCCCTGCTCTTCCTGTTGACCTAACCATCCAAAAAAAAAAAAAAGGGACAGACCATCCTTGAAATCCATCCCATCCCATCCTTGTCCTGCCGGCCAGCCACACTACCCCTCCCGTCAAGTTGACTCTCCTTTGTCGTTAATTCCCGACCCCGGTAGCAATAGAAAAAAAAGAAAAAAAGAAGAGAGAAGTAGAGGAGGAGAAGGGCATACAAGAAGTGAGAAAGGCGTACCTAGTTTTCATCTCTGACCAGCAGCAGCCACCGTCGTCATCGGAAGTTTGTAGCCGCAAGCCACCGCTCATTGTCTTCACTCTCAGTCATCGCCATCGCCTCCAAGAAAGCAAACAATCGGCTAAGGGGTTTGGTCCCTTTTTCTTCTGTCATCCTTGCTAAAGTGAGAAAGGCAGTTGCAAATCTAGTTTTTGCAGGCTTGATGATTAAATCTTTTAATTGTGTAAAGTGCCTCATCATATTTAGCAAAGTTGGGCGGTTATAAATGAACCCATGTACTGCAACACCCCTTTAAAATGTTCTCTTGAGAATTGGTATCTTAAAAATGTCTTCCAACATCAAGTCCAAGCAATGGGTAGCACATGGTGTCCAATACAATTTTTGATACTTTGTCTCCAAAAACTTTCCTGTCAGAACCAAACCAAGAAAGAGAAAAAAAGAGTTTTAGATAACAAATAACTTTTTTTTTTCTAGGGAGAAGATTTTAGTTTCTTATCCGCCAATACATTAGCTGCAACACTATCTGTGACAACTTGGACCACATTTGTTTCTCCAATATGCTCCACATACTTGTCTATTAGTTGAAACATTTTTTCTGCGTCCTTGGAGTACCTAAAAGCATCAATGGACTCCTCAAACATGGTTTCTTTGGGACAATTCACAAAAAAATTGACCAATGTCCTCCCTTTTCTATCAGTCCACCCATCAACTATTATAGAACATCCATTCTTTACCCATTCCTCCCGGTGATCCTTCATCAAATTATTTGTATGCACTCTCTTTTTTAAGAAAAGGAACTTGCATTTCATGGTAAGTTGGTGGTTTCATATCAAGACTATATTGCCCTATAGCTTCAATCATTGGTTCAAAACTGTCATAATTAACAACATTTAAAGGAATCCCAGCATCATACATCCACCTTGCAAATCTTTGACCTGCTTGCTCTCTTAATTCTTTTCTATATGGGTCATTTTTATCAATTCTTGTCTATTTACTTAGGCTTTTCGATTTTGCACAACATCATCTAGATTAAGAGTGAAGAATACATCAATAGGCCCTTTTTGCTTTGGCTTTTTAGGTTTGGTGGTAGTGGAAAGATTATTGGAAAGTTGACTATGATGAGCCAAAGGTCTTTTACCACGTTCATTGACCTATACAACATCATCATCTTCATCATCTTCCAACTCATTAGCCAACTCATCAAAATGGGGCAACATATTCATTTGTTCTTTTTCTTTGTCATGTATTCTGTAATCTCTTCTCTAACTTCAGGTGGACATTTTGGACAAGTAGTAACATTCCTGCAACCCCCAGCAAGATGTTGCTTGACCCGATAAGCACCGCCATTTGATATTTTGCTACAAAAATTGCATTTGAACCTATTATTATTTTGTGGATTTTCCAAGTGTGCATATTGCCATGCTGGGTCCTTTTTACTACTACCTTCGGTTGACATCTATATAGAAAATACAATTGAAAAAAAAAAATTTAACAGCAAGCATACAAATTACAAAAGGGATAAACAATTAATCCAGCCCAGCAGACATATTTTGATACCAAAAAAGCAATAATCAACATGAGGCAGTATGCACAGACAAAGTAAGAAGAACAAAGAATGCATTATCAACGCCAAATGAATTTTCATGCAAAACAGAAATCTGGAGATGAGAAAACAAACAGCAGCAGCAGCAGCAACAAAACAAAAGGCGGCAGTAGCCAAAAAAAAAAAAACTAGAGAAACAGAAACTGCAACAAGTGGTAAAGAAAAAAAAAAGTGAGCAGCAGCAAAAAACACGCAAAACAGAAAAAAAAATGCAGATAGCAGCAGCAGAAAAAAACATGAAAAAAAAAGCAGCAGAAAAAAAATGCAGCAGTAGAAAAAAGAAAAAAGAAAAAAAAAACAGAAACAGAAAAGCAAAAGAAAAACCAGCAGCAGCTGGAGATGAGGAAAAAAGAAAAAAAAAGCAACAGCAAAAACAATGTCAGAAACAGAAAAGAAAAAAAGTGAGCAGCAGCAAAACAAAAGTAAAAAAATGCAGCAGAGAAAAAATGCAGCAGTAAAAAAGAAAAATAAAAAAGAAACAGTAGATAGTGTAATGGACTTAATGTCCTATTGTGATTACATCAACTGTTCAAAAATGTAAAATAACCACAGTAGCATAAAAACGGAACTTATAAATTCAAACTCACAAAAAGTGAAGTCAGAATAGAATATTTTGATGATTAAGACTAGTGTTTAACACTATGTCCTTAAGACAATTTGTCCCCGCTGCAGTGCTCATGGTTTATAGACATTTATCTCCCAGGATACAATGATCAGCATGCAGTAAATGCAGCAGTATAATCTACAACGTCAACAAACTGAACAATGTTCTTAAACTTTTTCTAAACACAGATGACAGGATGTAAGAAGGAAAATTATGTAGGACTGAGTGCAATTCGAGATGGGCTTTAAATAGGTGAATTAGTGACTATTCTAATCAGTCAACAGTCACCAAGAACAGACATAGCCATTCATTGAGGGGATGTAAAGAGAAAACACATCCATTCCAGAAGGGATGCAAAGAGAACAGACATATTCATTCCAGATGGAGTGCGAAGAGAAAAGACAGCCATTTCAGAGGGGACATTATGTCCTTTAACAAAAAGACATCATCTTTGGAGAGCTCACGGGTTGGGCCCAAGATCCGACCCATATTGGGTTATGGGCTTTATACCCAACCCAACCTGACCCGCTGGCCGGCCGGCCGGTAGGATGGACGGCGGCGGCGGCGGCGGGGTGCACGTGTGTTTGTTGTGGTGTCATATAGGTCCGCCCTTCGGGATAAAATATGAGTGCCCCTTAGGGCCCAAACTATATCTCCACTCTTAGTGTATATAAACACACACACACTGTAGTTCACAAGCAATGTGGGATTCCCTTCTTCCTTTCTTTGTTACCATATACAAGCAATTTTAAGTGGTCACTTTGGGAATCAATTTCTCATTCATATCTTAATGATTTTTAATGAATAATGGTTTGGGTTTAATCTCCTCTTGGAAGAGAATACGTTAGCACTTGGGCCCACCTCAAAAGATGTGTGGGGCCCACACTTATTATGGTCCAAAGTTGCCCAAAAACCAAAGTTAAAAACCCATTTTTCCAATAGATAGTAGCAAAAGAAAGTGCAGCAACAACTAGAGATGAGAAAAAAAAAAGGAAAAAAAAACAGCAGATAGCATCAGTGGTAGAATAGAAAAAGAAAACAAAAAGCAGCACCAAAACAGAAAAATAAATAAATAAACATACCTCCTTCGACATGGGCTGCAGCTCGACTGTGGTCCGCCGTTGAGCTTCTTCCTCCTTCACCGGATGTGATGGATCCTCGTGTGAGCTTCTTCTTCTTGTGAGAAGAATAAACATACCTCACCGGCGATCCTCTTGTGTTTTTTTTTATCTCCTGCTTTTGAGAAGCGGCGACCTCTTCCTTTGTTTTTTCTTCCAAAAGATCAGGGCTTCTGCCCTTTTAACTTTATTACTTCACTTTACAGATTTTACATTTACACCCTTCTTTTTTTTATATTTTAATTTCAAGGCTACTGGCAAACTAAATGAGCGCACGCCTCACGCGCTTCTCGCCTAGGACCCAGGCACACGCCTCATGCGCTTAATCCTCGCCTCAGTGAAGTCGTCTTGACTCACGTGAGGTGAGGCGCAACACCTGCACCTAGCACGCTTTTTAAAACCCTGGTCACAACTGCCTTAATGGAGTATACTTAAAAAAAAAACATATTTAGCATAAATGAAGTAGTGTCATACCTATATATGCCTACAAAAGAAAAGGAAAAAAAAAGGAAAAAAATGGTGTTTCAAAATAAAAATAAATAAATAAAAACACTAGTGGAAACTGCAAGGGGACTCTTATTATGAAATTCCTAAGAATTAGGCAGATATTGTACTCATTGCAGCATCTCATCAATCAATTGCCATCACGGCCATTGAATGGGAAAATCACAACTGTTGTAGGTATTATGTCCTTTAGGTCCATTATGTTCAGTTCCATCTAAGATATCTGAATGTGTCTAGTTTGTTTCGTGGTTCATGTCTCGAAACATTATCGAGACATGTTGAACACAAAGGCACATAAGTGCTTAGTTTAGGATACTCAAGTACACATAATGGAAGGAATTCGTTAGCATGGATGTCGCATTCTTTGAGAGTGTTCTTTTTAATTTTCAGAAACTGAAGAGATAACTAAGTCAAGTAGTCAGGGAGAGCTACCTCCTCCTTTGAAATCTGTATCACTGTCAACCTATCCAAAAGCGTTAGGAGGAATTAGTCATCAAGCAGGAAATTTTTCAAAAAGGATTCCAAGAAAGCCATTTAAAGTGTATTCCAAAAGAAAAGAGCAAACAAGTTGATGCAGTACGGATTAGGCCCAAGAAGGCAACTTGGCCCAAATTTTGACCCAAGAGTCAACCCAATCCATTGGGTTTAGCCCACTGGCCTAATTGACTGAGAGGAACTGTGGCAAACTTCTATTTTATCCTATCACTAATTATTATCTTTTATCTAATTAGAATTAGGAAGTTTCCTATTTTAATTAGGAAGTCTTGGTTACCAAGAATTAGGTTTATTACTCTATAAATAAGAGAGACCCCATTATAGTTGTTTATGCTTTTTGATAATTAATAAAATTCTAGTTGATTTCCTTCAATTGTGGCTTTCTTCATGGTTGTAATTGTGCCTTAGGGCTGAAACCCATCTTGGATTCGATCAATCCCTTGGGAGATTGATCTATTGCTCTATTGTGGATCTGAGGCTGTGCCATAAGATCATTATTCTGTCCAGGTTCGACATAAACAGAGGCTCAAGATCCAGATTCTCCATGAAGTGTTCCAACTAAAGATGATACCAATCTTGATCAATTTGTTGGTCTGTGCAAGGAAAACAATCTTGTGTTACACATCATCCAATTTAGAACCTTGTATCATATCACTATTAGTCTCCTAAAATTTGTGCATTTGTGTTCAGTTTGTTTGCCGAGTGTATTCCTTCACTTGTATCTGATGATTTGAAAGATCCATAGTGAAAAGCAGCAATGATGGAAGGCATGCACTTGATAAAATGAGACTTGGAAAATTGCTTATCTTCCAGAAGGAAAGAGCGCTATCGGATGCAAGTGGATGTACAATGTTAAATGTAATCTCGTTGGGAAAATTCAATGATGTACAACAAGACTGGTGGCAAAAGGGTTTACTAAGGCATATGAACTATTTTGAAATTTTCTCCCTGGTGGAAAAGTTGAATTCAGTTTGATGTTGAATTCTCTCTATTGCTGTAAATCTTGATTGTCCTTTCTATCAAATGGATGTCAAAAAGTCAATGTGTTATTTTTCATGGAGATCTCAAGAATATGCAATTACCTCTGGGAATGCCATGAAAAGATAAAAGTGGCTAGGCTTTGTATGGGCTAAAACATACCTACCCATGTTTGGTTCAGTAGATTTAGTCAAGTCCTTATTGAAGAGGGTACAAAGACGTCATGCAAATCACACATTGTTCATGAAATGGCTTAGATACATTTATAGGTAACCATTTTGCTTGTTTATGCGGACAACATTGTAATAAGAAATGATTAGGTTGAGATGGAAAAGGCTAAAAGAAAAAAGAAAAAAACCTACACTTAGAATTTGAAATTAAGTATCTTGAGTTTCATTATGGTATCTGAGCAATGGTTCGGCAGTGATCTTGCTGTGATGGATTTATGGTTTGTAATACCAAACCTGCCCCATCACTGGGTTTGGTAGTGGTTGCTATCTTCTTCTTTTTTGCTTTTTTAGTATGAAAAAGATTCTCGCACGTATTAGGACTTGAACCTACAACACTTGAAAGAGTGTCCTCTACCTACAACAATTTTTACTAATGAATTTTTCGGTTAATTTTGAGTGATACATAAATTAAAGTTGAAAGGGGAAGTACAGGTTAGGTGCAACCAGAACCCAAACTCAACCTGAGTTGAAATCCAGGTGTCCATTCCTGCCTCAAATCGAACCAGCCTACAACCAAATCTCTCCTTATGGGAACACGCTGGGGCGGGTTATTGTTTAAACCGGACATGTTTCCATCTGCCTAGCATCCAAGCACCTTTGCTAGTAAAGCTCCTATTAATGGGAAAAGGCTCAGACGATGAAGAGAAAGTTATTTTCCTATTGTTGGATGGCATTGTTATGATTGGTTTTGCAGTGCATGCTTATGAAATGAAACAAACAATAATAGATGGTACCTACCTATCAGAAGAAAGGGTGGTTCCTATTGTTTTTATATTCCTTGTATGTAGTTAAGTCTTTGTAGTATTTTGTTTTTCTCTTTTCCTTTTTATGTTGGCGGATCAGAAAATATTGATGCAAAATGTTGCTATTCTTTTGTGTCTTTATTTTTTGGGGTCTGTCAGTTAATGACTAGAGTAAGAAGTCTAGGTTTCTTAAGATATTTGTAACGACCCAAGAATCTGGAGCTCTTCAGATTCTTAAGCCGTACTCAGATTATTATAACAATATCACATAAATCAAATTCTCATGAGCATCAAGGTCATAAACAATCAAATTTCATTGTATTTCAACTGTTATGTAAATATTAGAAGTCTTGATAACACTACTGAATAAGACAATTTCTATTGGAGAAAAGAAAATAATAATAATAATGTCTAAATCTTGGGCTATTCCCGACTATAAATCTATTCTTTTGCTTTTCCGCGCTCTGGATCAACCACGCATGCCAAAGTCTATCGGCTGATCCCCGTCACTTCCCGTAACCTCCACAACTGCATTACCTGAAGTGAGGTGAACCACTAATCAGTAAAACTGGTGAGTAGAATAGGAAATCATTAAGATAAAGCATATTTCAATCATTCGGGAAACATGTATATATATTCAATGATATGATTTCAGTTACATTCTAATCAATTTCTTTCTTAAGTGATTTCCCACTGTGGCATCAAACAATTCCGATACCCCATACGGTGTATCTACATTTCTGTCAACAACATGGTTTGTCATCCACCATGAATGTTGAGCCTGTTCCAATACTCCCACACTGGAATACCTACATTTCTATCAACAACATGGCTTATCATGCCACCATGATTGCTGAATCTCTTCCCCTCGACCAACATCCACGAGGGAAGTTCTATACTCAGTGCCAGCAGTTGGTATCACACTTATTTCAATCATCAATGGTAAATTCATTTTAATAATTTTAGTATAGAGTCATCTCCACCGTAATTGGCTACATCATCTTACTCTTTTATTTGGCCAGTACCATACAACACTGGTTAATCCTCGCCTCACTCCGAATCGGGGTTGGTACCAGGTGGTGGCATTGCCCATGTTTTATTGGGGTAATCGATTATTTATCATAAAGTTATCCATCAAGACACAATTAATAATTCCAAGGAAAATATCTCATTGAAGTAACTAGTTATTCTAGAAGTTATCATGGACAATTTAGTCATAAAGAATAGTTGATTATGATGAAGGGCCCGCATAACATTCAATTAATTGGACACATATGAATTTAAGTAATAGAAAACATGGGACTTATAATTTGTCATGCCATAAGTTTGTCCTAAGCCTTAAAAAAGGAATTTAAGGAAATAGAAGGGCAATTTCGTAATTTCCAAAGGTTTATATAAAATCTCCTCCAGTTCGTCGATTTCATATTACAGAACATGCGTCTTCTTCTCTGTTTCGTTCGTCAGAAGAGGCACCGCCAGGCTCGATTGGAGACTATTTCAGGGTGGCGCTCAACGGTTCGATGCGCCTGGAATCTTCACCACCGTGGTCGCCCAGGGGTCCTCTCCAAGATGTGTGGACGTGATCTTGGATCAGGTGGTCCACAGGGGGTTTCGAACTCAATTTCGTCCAAGCTGTTTGACGGGTGCCGACTGTGACAAATCACAGATCCAACCTGAGTTTCACTAGAATCTGGATTCTATGGTGAGGAAGCCTTAACTGGAGATGAAAGCAAGCTCATGGTAACTTTTTCCGCAATTTCTCCATCTGGAAGGTATGTTACAATCACTGTTTGCTTTACCGTAAGTCGTCACAGTGAAGGGGAGTTTTCTTCTCCACGATCGATGGTGTAATTGAGATGGTTCTCAACTTGTATAGGGTCATTAGGGTCGAACACTAATTCTGCATCAGATTATCAGATCTGATTTAGGGCTGGATGGGTCGTCTGGGTCCGAAACCAAATCTGGCTGATATACTTTGCCAGTGATTACTGTAGCGCAAGTGCACAATAACAATAATTCATCGACGGATCACATAGATTAAATTTTTTTACTAAATTCAGGGCATCAATAGTCAGTTTAGATTCTACTCACCTGGTATAGACGCGTGTTGATCGGGCAGTGATTGGCCTCTCGTCAAACATCCGCCGTGCGTCCCGCTATTGATCCTCTTCTCCTCCTAATCAATTCCACAGCCAAATCAGTCCTCTCTCTCTCTCTTTCTCTCTCTCTCTCTCTCTCTCTCTCTCTCTTGTAGTTTCTATTGTTGCTGTACCTACGATGGGTTCTAATCTGTGTATATTTATATATAGTGTTTGGTGGGAAGTCCTGTTTGGAAACTGCTATTCTGAGAGAGGAAGTCTATTGGGACTCCACAATGGACTTGCCAAAAGTCTTCCGATCAATTAGGAGACTCCCAGTCAGGCTCCAAACATAGTTTTGGGATTACCATGGCCCACCTGGAAAAAGGTTGGCCTACAAAGTAGGCTCGGTTATTACATACTCCCCTCCTTTAGGAAATTTGGTCCTCCAAATTTATATCATACCTGATGGAAAAAGTTGCGGATATTTGTCACGGATCTCCTCCTCTGACTCCCAGGTGGCTTCGAGTTGGTTATGATGCTGCCATAGGACTTTGACTAATCGAATAGTCTTGTTCCGCAGGGCTCTTTCCTTTGTCTCTAGAATAGCCACGGGCTTCTCTTCATAGGATAAATCTTTTTGTAACTGGAGAGGCTCGAAGTCAATGACATGCGAGGGATCTGGTTTGTATTTCTTTAACATCGACA
The DNA here is from genome assembly GCA_037013555.1 of Sextonia rubra. Classification (NCBI taxonomy): domain Eukaryota; kingdom Viridiplantae; phylum Streptophyta; class Magnoliopsida; order Laurales; family Lauraceae; genus Sextonia; species Sextonia rubra. The sequence continues at coordinate 78,747,243 of JASUAD010000001.1, forward strand.
CATGAAAGACATTATGGACACTTGACAATTGAGGTGGTAGTGCAAGCTCATAAGCATTCCCATCACTGACTCGTCCCGTTACTTCGAAAGGTCCAATATAACGTGGACTTAACTTACCCTTTTTCCCAAATCGCATTACTCCCTTGGTCGGGGATACTTTGAGAAATACATGGTCTCCTACGGCGAATTCCAATTCTCTCCTGCGATGGTCAGCATAACTTTTCTGTCTACTTTGAGCAGTCTTGAGCCTATCTCGGATTTTCTTGATATTGTCCATCGAAGTTTGTACCCAATCTGGTCCAAGTATTCTTCGGTCACCTACCTCCTCCCAGCAAATAGGAGTTCGACAATTCCGTCCATACAACGCCTCAAAAGGTGCCATCTGGATGCTTGAATGATAACTATTATTATAGGCAAACTCCACAAGTGGTAATTGCTCATCCCAACTGTCTTTAAAATCTAAAGCACATGCTCGCAGCATATCTTCAAGAGTTTGGTTAGTCCTTTCAGTCTGGCCGTCAATTTGGGGATGGTATGCCGTACTAAAGCGCAATTGTGTTCTTATCGCCATCTGTAGTTTCCTCCAAAAATTAGACACAAACCTGGAATCTCTGTCCGAAACAATGGAAACCGGAATGCCATGTAACCGAACAATTTCCTTGACATATTTTTGAGCCAATTCCTTCATCGAAGTCTTATTCTTGAGAGGAATAAAATGTGCGGATTTAGTCAAACGATCCACAATAACCCAAATAACTTCATTGTTCCGGAAGGTTCGTGGAAATCCCGACACAAAATCCATAGTGATATGTTCCCATTTCCATTGAGGAATAGGAAGTGGTTGTAGTAATCCTCCTGGCTTCTGGTGATCTGCCTTTACTTGTTGACATGTAAGACACCTTCCTACGAATTCAGAAATGTCATTTTTCATTCCAATCCACCAAAATCGTTTTCTGAGGTTTTGGTACATCTTGGTATTCCCTGGGTGTATGGTGTACCGAGTATGGTGTGCTTCCCGTAGTATCTCATCCTTGATCTCTCGAATGTTAGGAACACATAGCCGATCTCGGAAATATAAGGTACCATTGGCAAGTGAAAATTCTGGCTTGTTATCCATCTTGTCAAAAATTTTCAAAAGTGCCGTATCATCCCTTTGGTGATCCTTGATTCGCTGTATGAGTTCTGGCTACACCTTAAAATTACCCAATAAAATCTTATCACTTATGGGCCAAAGAGTTACTTCTAGATCCTTGATCTCTTCTAATAATCTCCATTCTGCAGTCAAACAGGCTAATTGAATTGATTTCCGACTCAAAGCATCGGCTACTACATTTGCTTTACCAGGGTGGTAGGAAATAGAGAAATCATAATCTTTTAGAAACTCCAACCATCGCCTCTGTCTCAGATTCAAGTCTTTCTGAGAGAAGACATATTTCAGGCTCTTATGATCTGTATATACTTGGAATTCTTCTCCATAAAGATAGTGTCGCCAAATTTTGAGAGCAAAGACGACTGCAGCCAATTCTAAATCGTGTGTCGCGTAATTCTGTTCATGAGTCTTCAGTTGTCTGGAAGCATAAGCAATCACTTTACCATTTTGCATAAGTACACATCCCAGTCCATGAAGAGACGCATCGCAGAATATCACAAAACCACCACTGCCTGATGGTAGGGCTAGGATTGGTGCTGAGGTTAGCTTGTCCTTTAATGTCTGAAAACTAGACTCACATTTATCATCCCAGCTGAACTGGACATTCTTCCTCGTGAGCCGAGTCAAAGGTCCCGCAAGAGAAGAAAAACCTTTCACAAACCGCCTGTAATATCCTGCGAGTCCTAGGAAACTTCGGATTTCTGCCACTGTGGTTGGTCGTTTCCAATTAGTGATAGCTTCGATTTTTGCAGGATCTACTGACACGCCTTCGCCTGAAATGATGTGACCTAAGAAATTTACCTGCGCTAGCCAAAAGTCGCATTTACTCAACTTTGCATACAACTGATTATCTCTTAACAATTGCAGTGCAGTGCGCAAGTGATTCCCATGTTCCGCTTCCGTCTTTGAGTAAATTAGGATGTCATCAATGAATACCACTACGAACTGATCCAAGTATGGCTTGAAAATTTGATTCATGAGTGCCATGAACACCGCTGGTGCATTTGTTAGCCCGAACGGCATTACTAGGAACTCGTAATGTCCATACCGTGTCCTGAAAGCTGTCTTTGGTATATCTTCATTCCTCACCCTTAGCTGATGGTATCCAGACCGTAAATCAATCTTTGAGAAGCATCTTGCACCTTGAAGTTGGTCAAATAATTCATCTATCCACGGCAGTGGATACTTATTCTTGATAGTGACCTGGTTTAATTGCCGGTAATCAATGCACATGCGCAAGGTTCCATCTTTCTTTTTAACAAATAATACAGGTGCTCCCCACGGTGAGACACTAGGTCTAATGAATCCTTTATCCATCAATTCCTGCAACTGTTCTTTCAGTTCTCTTAGTTCAGCAGGCGCCATGCGGTAGGGTGCCTTAGAGATTGGGGCTGTTCCTGGCATCAATTCAATAGTGAAATCGATCTCCCGTACCGGCGGTAAACCGGGTAAGTCATCTTGGAATACATCGGGAAACTCTCTCACTATCGGTATATCCTCCAACTCAGGCTTTTGTTTCTCCTCAGTGACGAATGCAAGGTATCCCCTGCACCCACTTCTCAGTAATTGGCTGGCTTTAATTGCCGAAATTACCCTAGACTCTATGGGTCTCCTGGTTCCCACTATCTGTACCTCCGTATATCCTTTTGATTTGAAGCGAACTATCTTATTGAAACAATCTAACACAGCTCTATACTTTGCTAACCAGTCCATTCCCAAAATAATGTCAAAATCATGCATTGGTAATACAATTAGATTTGCGGGCATGACAACTTTATCATGATTCAGGGGGCAATCATAGAATATTAATCTAGTATTCACTTGTCCTCCAGTGGGGGTTGATACAATTAAAGCTTGAGAAAGTTTAGAGGGTTGCATGTTTAGTTTTGGGGCAAACACATGTAAAACAAAGCTATGTGTAGAACCAGAATCAAATAGTGTAATGGCTTTAATACCAAGGATAAAAAGCGTACCCTCAACTACATTGTTTGCCACGTCTGCCTCCTGCTGTGTAATTGCATAAGCCCTAGCATTAGGTTGCTGTTTCTGCTGATTTCCGCCTTGATTGTTTCTTCCCTGGTTATAATTTTGCCCCTGTAGCGGATTCTGTGGATATCCCCTCTGCTGGTACTGACTGTTCTGTTGGTTCCTCTGTGGTGGCTGATTCTGTTGATTACCCTGTTGTGAGTTTCCTTGATTTCGAGGAGGGTAATTTTGGTGGTTCTAGCGTGACTGTGAGAAATTTTGTTGGTCCTGCTGCGGTTGCTGTCCCTGTCGCTGCGTCTGATTTTTCTTTTGCCATTTTGGACAGTCCTTACGCCTATGACCCACCTGGCCACATGTAAAGCATGCACCGCGCTGCCATGGGCACTGCGCCAGTTCATGATTCTTGCCACAACGACTGCATTCAACCTGAGATTCCACCTTCTGCTTTTTCCGGGGTGGGTGGTTTTCTCGTTTTCTCTTTCCATTTTCTGTCGCTGTTGGTGGAGTCACCCCATTAATCTCATCAGTCGCTTCTTCTGATACATATGCCCTTTTTAAAGCATCCGCATAAGTTACTGGCTGTCCCAGCCGTACATCCTTCTTAATATCCGGACGCAACCCTTCAATAAACTTATTACGTTTCATCTCCTCTGTTGCTATCAAGCCCTCCGCAAAATGAGACAGCTCAGTAAATTTGTTATTATATTTTGTCACTGTCATGTCTCCTTGCACTAAATTCTGGAATTCTCTTCTCTTCCTTTCCTTAATATGCTCCGGTATAAACTTCATAATGAATTCCTTTTTAAAGAAAGCCCAAGTAATCTCGCCCTCCGGACCTGGATAGGTTTTCTTTGCAGATTTCCACCATTTTTTTGCATCTCCTTCCAGTTTAAATGCTGCCAACAGGGCTTTCTGGTGATCCGTGCAGCCCATCACTTCAAAGATTGCCTCCATGTTTTCTATCCATTTGTTCGCCTCCCATGGATTTATGGTGTCATCAAAATATCGAGGACGAAACTCATTGAACCTCTTGTATAATGAATCTCGCTCTCTGTCTCTGCCTCCCCCAGCATGGACCCCGCCTTGTGGTCGATCATTGTCATTTGGTCGCTGCGCTACGGTCTGTATCTGTTCTTGCACCTGATTATATGCTCTCATGAAAGTATCAAACATAGTTTTCACATATTCAGGCACCTGAGTCTGTCCTTCGTTCAAATTCGAGGTACCGCTTTCAGTTCCATTGGAATTACGGATGGGGTTTCCTTGGGAAGTCATGTTCTTTCTCCTACAATGGAAGTACAGTTGTTAGTATGTAGTAAATAAATTCCTTATCTAAATACCCAATCCACGACCTCACCACGTTGCCTAGTGGTTCCTAAGTATTTTTAAGGTTTGCCCAAGACCTTGCTCTGATACCACTTTGTAACGACCCAAGAATCTGGAGCTCTTCAGATTCTTAAGCCGTACTCAGATTATTATAACAATATCACATAAATCAAATTCTCATGAGCATCAAGGTCATAAACAATCAAATTTCATTGTATTTCAACTATTATGTAAATATTAGAAGTCTTGATAACACTACTGAATAAGACAATTTCTATTGGAGAAAAGAAAATAATAATAATAATGTCTAAATCTTGGGCTATTCCCGACTATAAATCTATTCTTTTGCTTTTCCGCGCTCTGGATCAACCACGCATGCCAAAGTCTATCGGCTGATCCCCGTCACTTCCCGTAACCTCCACAACTGCATTACCTGAAGTGGGGTGAACCACTAATCAGTAAAACTGGTGAGTAGAATAGGAAATCATTAAGATAAAGCATATTTCAATCATTCGGGAAACATGTATATATATTCAATGATATGATTTCAGTCACATTCTAATCAATTTCTTTCTTAAGTGATTTCCCACTGTGGCATCAAACAATTCCGATACCCCATACGGTGTATCTACATTTCTGTCAACAACATGGTTTGTCATCCACCATGAATGTTGAGCCTGTTCCAATACTCCCACACTGGAATACCTACATTTCTATCAACAACATGGCTTATCATGCCACCATGATTGCTGAATCTCTTCCCCTCGACCAACATCCACGAGGGAAGTTCTATACTCAGTGCCAGCAGTTGGTATCACACTTATTTCAATCATCAATGGTAAATTCATTTTAATAATTTTAGTATAGAGTCATCTCCACCGTAATTGGCTACATCATCTTACTCTTTTATTTGGCCAGTACCATACAACACTGGTTAATCCTCGCCCCACTCTGAATCGGAGTTGGTACCAGGTGGTGGCATTGCCCATGTTTTATTGGGGTAATCGATTATTTATCATAAAGTTGTCCATCAAGACACAATTAATAATTCCAAGGAAAATATCTCATTGAAGTAACTAGTTATTCTAGAAGTTATCATGGACAATTTAGTCATAAAGAATAGTTGATTATGATGAAGGGCCCGCATAACATTCAATTAATTGGACACATATGAATTTAAGTAATAGAAAACATGGGACTTATAATTTGTCATGCCATAAGTTTGTCCTAAGCCTTAAAAAAGGAATTTAAGGAAATAGAAGGGCAATTTCGTAATTTCCAAAGGTTTATATAAAATCTCCTCCAGTTCGTCGATTTCATATTACAGAACATGCGTCTTCTTCTCTGTTTCGTTCGTCAGAAGAGGCACCGCCAGGCTCGATTGGAGACTATTTCAGGGTGGCGCTCAACGGTTCGATGCGCCTGGAATCTTCACCACCGTGGTCGCCCAGGGGTCCTCTCCAAGATGTGTGGACATGATCTTGGATCAGGTGGTCCACAGGGGGTTTCGAACTCAATTTCGTCCAAGCTGTTTGACGGGTGCCGACTGTGACAAATCACAGATCCAGCCTGAGTTTCACTAGAATCTGGATTCTATGGTGAGGAAGCCTTAACTGGAGATGAAAGCAAGCTCATGGTAACTTTTTCCCCAATTTCTCCATCTGGAAGGTATGTTACAATCACTGTTTGCTTTACCGTAAGTCGTCACAGTGAAGGGGAGTTTTCTTCTCCACGATCGATGGTGTAAGTGAGATGGTTCTCAACTTGTATAGGGTCATTAGGGTCGAACACTAATTCTGCATCAGATTATCAGATCTGATTTAGGGCTGGATGGGTCGTCTGGGTCCGAAACCAAATCTGGCTGATATACTTTGCCAGTGATTACTGTAGCGCAAGTGCACAATAACAACAATTCATCGACGGATCACATAGATTAAATTTTTTTACTAAATTCAGGGCATCAATAGTCAGTTTAGATTCTACTCACCTGGTATAGACGCGTGTTGATCGGGCAGTGATTGGCCTCTCGTCAAACATCCGCCGTGCGTCCCGCTATTGATCCTCTTCTCCTCCTAATCAATTCCACAGCCAAATCAGTCCTCTCTCTCTCTCTTTCTCTCTCTCTCTCTCTCTCTCTCTTGTAGTTTCTATTGTTGCTGTACCTACGATGGGTTCTAATCTGTGTATATTTATATATAGTGTTTGGTGGGAAGTCCTGTTTGGAAACTGCTATTCTGAGAGAGGAAGTCTATTGGGACTCCACAATGGACTTGCCAAAAGTCTTCCGATCAATTAGGAGACTCCCAGTCAGGCTCCAAACATAGTTTTGGGACTACCATGGCCCACCTGGAAAAAGGTTGGCCTACAAAGTAGGCTCGGTTATTACAATATTGATTGAAAGAAAAGGAAAAAAAATGTATGAGGCCTGTATAACCTTACATATAAGTCTGTCCTGAAACAATGCGAAGCCCCAAGTGAAAATTGGTCAAAAAGGGAAAGAGAAACGACCAAATTCTTTTGATTTTTACACTTTGGAGATGAGGGTGTCCCTCAAAAAAGACATTTTTTATTATGCCTATGAAAACTGGTGAAATGATGAAGGGAAACATCACTTCAATGGATTCTTCTCCTTTATCATTTGTAGAGTCTATCGATAACTCTTCTACGCTTCCATGCCAGAAAGGGGTGCATTTTGTGGGTTGCTTTGTGAATGTTGAGTTCCCCAAAAGTCTCCCGTCCTATGATCCTTATTATATGATTGATGAATTTAGTGAACTGGAAGCTCAGTCATTTATATTGTCATGAATACTTATGATTAATGCTAGAAATTAGGATTTTATCTTATTCACTTTGATTAACAGACTGTTATATGTATGACATGTGGACTCCCCACCCAAGAAATGGTTTTGGTGAGAAGGCTACTGAAGCCTGCAAAGTTTGCATGTTATTGCTATCTGTTTATTTGGGGGTAGCATGCTGACTATGATATATTGATTGCTGGTTTTCTAATTTCTTATTTCATTCACCTTGCATCATTGTCATGCTAAAAATCGCCAAATTTCAGGCCAACTTAGAGTTATCAAAAGGGTCGACTTCACATTCTAAAATGAATGAGGTGTACCTATACTTTTTTTTATCCAATTTCATTTCCATTATTATTATTTTTGGCTAATACATTTTAGTTTTTGAATGCTTTTAAATGTTGATCTTGTCATGGCAGGTGACAAAGTGGCAAGATGCATGGGATGAGGCCGATGAGAAAGAAACTGAAATTCAAGTAACAAATAATCAAGGTATGCAACTGTGTAGTATATAGCCATGTATAAATATGAGATAGAGAGGGAGGTCTGAAATTAGAAATTATTAACTGACGAACACTACATTCTTGTATTGCATTTAATGCATTACTTTCTACAGTTCCTCTCGAGTGTAGATGTCAACCATTCTCAATCTCAGCTTTATATTTCATCATCATCATATCGCCTTATCCTAACTTTGTGGGGGTTGTCTGTGATTCTATTTATCCATTCTAATCTATCTTGAGCCAAATCCTCAAATAGGTTACACTTTTTCGGATCTATCCTTAGCACTTTAATTCAGGTCCTCTTTGGCCTGCCTCTTTTCCTCAAAGGTGCTATTGCTGCTTGCGTGGGACATGTCCCGAGCATCCCAAACAAGTCTATTAATTTATCACCTATTCTAAATGCTCCCGAATGTTTATTTGATTCTTTCTTAATTTTACCACACATCCACTATTCAAAAACCGAGAAGAAAAAAAAGGCTTTACCGCACATCCATCTCAACATTCTCATCCTTGCTTGGTAATTAATTTATGAATTTTACCTCTTTTTAGTGCCTTACTAAGTCTACCAGATTTTCTAACAAACTTAGGATGAACAATGGGTAGTTGTCAGCTTTGTCCTAATGAAATGCCAATCAAACTCGATGTGTTTCATCCTCACATGAAAACATGGTTATCAACATGGAGGAGTGCCACAATGATTGTTAGATAGGGAACCCCCTTGAATTGTTCTAGATCCTTGGGTTTGCATCCATGTGAATGGATTGGACCATTGGATCAACTGTGCACACCTTCTTAAGGGGTGAAACTTTTGAGTTGTTGATCAAGGGGTAAGGATGAACAGGTGAGGCCCAATTCCATACACTGGTGGGTCCCACCCAGGTCTTCCTTTCAAACCCCCTACCCCCAAAACAACAACAAACCGAAAAAAAAATCACAAATCTGAAAATAGTGTTTTAATGCATAATACTTCACATGCTCCATATTACCACTGGCCCTATCACTTTTGACTTCGAATTAGAGTGAGCAATGGTGTTGTTTTATGCTCTTCCAAGTTAAAAGATTTTGTCAAATGTTTGGTAGACAGCATACCCAATCTGCAATTGTGGTACATTAACAAAAGATGCCTGGGTACATTAACAAAAGATGCCCATGCTTAGAGTTCTTTTCCATGGACAAACTTCAAATACCCTGGGATTCTGTAAACTACAGTTAAGTGAGGTGCACAAAAGTTGGTGTAACCACCCACACCCCACCCCAACCCACCCCTTCCCCACCACTCCCTGTACATGCAACATCAGATCTGGTAATAATCGAGTGTACAAACTTTGCCCATTAGTCTGATATCTTTATACATTTTCTAGTGGCTCCACTTCTATTCTATTATGTCGATGACATACTTTTATCAGAGAATCTGCAGGCTTTGACCCAAGCATCTGTATCCCTGTCAAAAGGTGCAGAACATTCTTCCTTCTGGATATTGCAGTTCTGTACTGACTACTGAGATTGCAACTACCATTTTTAGCAAATACTATAACAACCTCAAATATTTGCTTTGCTAAAATACCTTCTCAGGGTTGCTACTCCTGACAACCTATGTTACAATGATATTGCTAACAGGGCATATGCACTGTAATTCCCTTTTATTGTCTTAACAAAATAAAGTATGGTCTACATTACTACTCTTAAAGCCTATTTATGATGAAGTTTCACTTAAACTCCTAGAGCTAGTACTATTGAACTATGATGCCCAAATACGGCATGGATATGGCGGGGACATGCCATAATAGAAACAGCAAGGACACGGATTAGAAAATGCCGTATCGGATATGATCTGACATGATGTCGCCTATTGTGAAATATCCATGCATCATTGCTCTTGAACTGCATGTGCATTGCTTTTCACATTGCATTCTTCCAAGTTCCTATATGGAGGTGAAAGAGCTTTTGCAAGGATCAACGAAAAATGCATTTAAGAAATGATAGTGAGTGGAAGAGATAGTGATAGCAAACAAATGTTCGAATTGGTTCACACAAACAGTCTAGATCCAAATTTCTCCTAGATCCATAAAAAGGTTCCATACCTACATTGAAACAGAAACTGAGGATACGATGATAATTGGATACCCATTTGTAACCTAAACCTAAATGACTGGTTCTAGTCTTCTCTCCACCACCATAATTTCTCTGGGATAGGCCAAAAGAAGTCAGTTTCATTGCCAATCTCCTCCTATATAGACTACTCCCATTCATCTAAGCTACCGCTTTCATTGCCACCTTGTCACTGAAACATACAAATCCAAAACAGCTCCCCTTGGCCCAACCACTACAGGTTGGAACGAAGCATACATATTACATACACCTTCTGGAAGGTGAAGAAATTGCTAATCCACCAATGTTGATTCCATAAAATTGTTCACAAGACAGAAATCAAATCCTCCCACCTTACAGATTTCTTCTATGCCTCTCATATTGAAACTAACCTCACATCTTAACTCTGCATTAATCTGATGATTGGTCCACCTTGCATATGACTGTTTCAGTCCTAGAGAGAGAGCCCTTTAAAAAGAGTTGCAAGTTGCGGCTGGTCTACAAGATTTGAATGCTCTATTTTACCTTACGTCTATTAATAGCTTATTTGATTGAACATGTTGAAGAAAAGAGGGAAATGCTCAGAGTGGATTGAGGTCTGCAAATGGAAACATTTGCTTCATGTGAAAATATCTTAGTGCATGTATGTAGTCAGCATCACTTGTCTCATATCAAATGATTAATGATTGTTTGCTTATTTATATTTTTCACCCCTTCTAACAGATCCATTTTGGGAAAAGTTAAGGTTGGCAGCAGAGAAAAAGGTATGCTGCTTGAATCTTGTTAGTAGCATAAACTCCACTTCAAAGAAATGCTGCCTCTTGGTAGGGGTGGCAAATTCTGACCCAACACACATAACCGAACTCAACCACATCTGCATTTGACTTGATTTAATCTGATCTGCAGTATGTGCAGGTCAGTCATGTGTGGAGAACCTGAGCTGCAGTAAAAATTGGTCGCGTTAGGGTTAATCCAACATAACCTGCCGAACCCATTTAAATTGGCTAATTTAGGGCCAACCCACAGACATAAACCCATTGAAACAATTTGATGGTTTATTATTTTGATACTTGAAGTAGTTTATTTTATAGCCAAGCTTGTGTTGGGCTTTTTTGGCTTGCAATTTGACTCAACTGTAGCCTTAATATTTGAAATGATTGGGTTTGGGTCATATTTCTAACTTTCTATAGGTTGGGTTAGGTTATGCAGGTCGGATTGGGTTGACCCACAATGGGTGCAAATTGGAGTTGCTTGATCTATTTAAAATGGGTCTGATATGGGTTGGACCTTAACCTGTAGATATGTTCTGTCAACCCAACCTGCTTTGACCTGAGTTGACAATTTGCCACCCGTGTTCTTGGGAATGATCTATGTAGAAGGCAATTTTTCAGATAACTGAATCATGTTTCCTAGCTTTTTCCATGAATATTCATTCCTAGATCTATCTCAGTTGGATCAGTTATAGAAACAAGTAGCTAATCTATGTTAATTGATTTTAGGTGGGTGTGGTTGAGGCTGGGAAATTCTGCAAAGCTTTTGAGAGGGCTTATAAAAAATTTGTAAGTTTCCACAATCTGTGCAGACAATGAAAAATGAACAACTTTGTATTCTTGTTTACACATCCTTTCATTCATTGGCACTTAAAGATGTTTATGCTGATTTGTCAGGTGTCTGAGCAAGTTAGTTCTCAGTCTGCTCAACGGTTTGTAAATTCTTCTACAAATATAATGTAGTAAGATTTAATCCAATAAGTAGGACGTCATTCTCTCTGTATCTCAACTTTCTTTTTCCTTTTTTCTTCTTTTGTGCCATTGAGAATAGTCAAGAATTTTACTTCGTATAAATCATACTGGCGCATTTGGGTTTGATTTTCTGAATCTGTCGCTTCAGTATTTTAATTTGTTTAGTCAGAAATTCCGTTGTCATACTTGATAAAATTTCATGCTTTTGTCGACATCCTCAGATCAAGGTCCAATGGGATTATTAGCTATAATGCCCTGATGCAGCATGTATATGACAGGGATGCATCATGTTTATGGAAGGACACTAAATTTACACTTGGAAATGAATATTCAGATAGAGAACCATTACTGGTTTCATTAGTCTAAACTGATTATACATTCCCTTACTGTAATGGCCAGAAGAAAAAGGGTTAGAAAAAAAGAAGTTCCAGATTCGATAGGGCCCAACTTTCGAATAGAAAAGAAGTTGGGTAGAATTTCTTGGCGATTGACTTAAAAGTCCAACATAGGAAGAATGGGAAGACTGGACAGTTTCGAATTGGTGGTGTATTCAGACAGACCCATTAATTTCAAGCCTCTTTCCATGTCGGTGCACACTGCAAATTTTTTGTCGGACTAAAAGATTGACCATTGGATTGAATAGTTATGGGGGAAGAAAATTGTATTTGTGAAATCTACAGGTGGATGCAATGCCGATTGGAACAAATAGTTATAGGGGAAGAAAATTCCTAGTTATTAGTCTGGATTATCATTGGGCTCCATCGTGCAGGAACTAATAAATCATGGCAGTGATACTGCATGAAAGGGACTTTTCAGACCTCAAGCAAGAATTTGCTGCCCCGATTTGGGTGTGTCTGTTTGGATGGGAGGTTCTAAAGAAATGCTAGACAATTTTCTCATGGACTCCATTCAAGATCGGTGTAGGTTGTCGCGGGGGGAGCACCTGAAATCCAGGTGGTGGGGATGTGTCCTGCCTTTGGGGATGGTTTGGATGAGCGCTGCATGCAGGAGAAAATCTTCCAAGAAATACCTACCCTTTTCAGGGATCCTACTTATGGGATTCTCGCTTCATTGGCTTAGAAGGGTATTGGAAGAGACATTTGTATGTTGGTCCTATGATGATATTTATAACATTTTTTTTTTCAGCTTAGTTTGGCACGTCCCTATTAGCAAGGGACACATGCTCTTACAGAATATATTAGTATCACGAGGACTCGAACACGACTTGAACATGCCTCTTGACTCTTGCCTTTAAAGGGAGGTCTTTGATGTCTGTGACCAGCTGTGCTGGAATGATATTACTACTTGTTTTACCAGTTTTGCCAACTTTTACTGTATCTGACGGTTAAACCCTCCCAGAAAGAAGTTAGGTTGTCTTAGGCTCTCTTGGTGATATACTACAAAGGGGATATACTGCTCTTAGGGAGATAGCGATGTAAGTTTGTACCAGCAAAAAGCGTGCATTCGTTACCCATTTGAGGGGAAAGCCCCACAAGTTTCACCTACCGTATGGGTGAAAACCTTATTCACCAGTGATTTAGGGGCAGCCAGGAATCCATCCTTGGAGCGCCACTATGTAAAAAAAATTCTTGGGAGAGCCATATATGAAAAATGCATGTGATTTTCAAAATATATAGGGATATTTTTGAAAATTTTTGGAGCAGCATATGTAAAAAATTATAATTGTTTTGAAAACATAAAGGGGTTTTCATTAATTTTTTTTTTTGGTGGTGGAGGTATGCGGGCCCCTCCTGGTCCTGCCAGTATAAAATTCTAAAACGGTAAAACTTAAGAAGGTTTTTAGAAATTCTGGAAAGGCAGAGTCCATGAAAGATCCAAGCCACACTAGTCTCAATTGTCTTAGTGCGACAACATCGACGTTCAAATTAAGATTGTTGGGAAACTTGCTTTTGCGAGAAATCTTGGATTTGAAAGCTTTCATGGGAATCAAGGCTCCATGTCTGCCTAAGTTAACTATTAACCCTTGTTTCTTATTTCCCATAACCAGTTTTCTCCCTTATAATGAAATCCAAATTAATGCACTCTCAACTCACACATCCCTTACCAGCTGGGCTACAGGTTAATGAAACTTAAATTTAACTTAGAAATAAAATTCCACCGGCCCAAACGGGGTCAAGGGACCATCTTGGATGGATCCACCAGATATCTCATGCTTGTCCAAAATGAATTTCTCCTGGTGGAGCCCACCATTAGCTGCCATACTACACATCAGTAGGTCCACTACAAGTGTCATCTCAATGAGAAAAAATGGCAAAGTCCTACATCAAAAGGGCCTAAGACATTCAAAACGGAGTTCGTAGAGTAGCTGCTTCATTTATAGAATGTGGCCCGCTTTTGAAAGATTTAATTCATTCAAAATACATATGTAACAGGTTTAAGCAAATTTAGATTGAGGCCCACTTCCAAACTGATCACAAAAAACAGAAAAACGTGGATAACGCCAACATTTTTTCAGGTGGTCAGATCAATTCAACTCCCCTTGAGCCGAATTTGTCCAAAACCCAAAACCAGTTTGGCACGTTGTAACTTAGTTATCTTGCAGTTAAACATGCACCTGTAACTCTGGTTACCGGTAATTGGTTATCGGAATGTAGAAAACAACCATCGAGATGCAAGTAGATCAGGTTATCCATATGCTGCAAGCACTCTCATTTATGTGTAAACGAGTGTTCCCTGTGCACTACATACGAAGACCTTAAGTATTTTTGGTTAATGGTCTTGTAGAGTGAATTGCAGTGAAGCCTCAGGCCAGAGATCTGATTATAATGTGATGATTTTTTTGTCTTCAGTGACTTGATAAATAATTGACTCTTTTTTTTTGTCTTCTTTTTATGTGTAATGCATATTTGCAACTATGAGATTCAGCCTCTCTCTCCCACCTTCCTGATACATAGCACCAGTCACCAAACACTTTTAGCCAGCACATACGTTTGAACCGTCACCTTCGCCGCATAATCCAAAGAAAAGTGACCTTCGGATTCTTAAGTAGGAGGAGGAAATGAGGAGCACGTAGGAATGCCGACAATACATAAGCCACTAGTAGCTGAGAGAAAGAGTACCAAGCTACAGTATGCTCTTCCAGTGAAGAAACTACAAAGCTGGTAAAGCTACAGCTGCTCCTGGTACTAGATCGACTTGAGCTACGGATGCTGGCTCTAGGAAAGGAAGGAAAGCCACAATAGTGGATTCATTGTCAAACCATAGCCTCTAATGCCTGGCTTGAACCATAAATCAATGTTGGTCGTATGTCCAGGTGTTATGTCATAACCCAAGAAAATCTTGGGAGGGGTTTCTTTAAAGGACGAAAAATGTTTAAACTTTTGTGCTTTTGATATGAGCCCTTCACCATGTCATGTCTCTTAAATGGAGGCTTCACTTCACTCTACTATATTAGTTAAATACCCAAATAGAATGGGCACCATGAATAATAACGTAACTCCAGATTTTCAAACAGAATCCGATATTCCTACTGCAGTGAAACAGGGGATTCGAGTTTCACCAATATCTCCTTCCAGCATTTCCAGGCTCTCCAACCACCTACAACCAAATCTAAACTTCTTAGGAAGCTAACCCAAGAAAATCTTGAATTATTTTGGCACGAAGACAATCAGTCCCACGTTAACATAAAATCATCAGTAAAAAATAGTGATTTTTGGGAGTAGTTTTCTGGTGTTAGGTGCCTAGCACCAATTTGGTGCTAGGAGTAGGCACCAATGTCAGCCACGTGGCTAACATTGGTGCCTACTCCTAGCACCAAACTGGTGCTAGGCACCTAGCAACAGATAATTTCTTGATTTACGTGGCTAACATTGGTGCCTACTCCTAGCACCAAACTGGTGCTAGGCACCTAGCAACAGATAATTTCTTGATTTTTGGACACTTCTCTGCTACATAATTATCAGAACAAATTGACTGGGGGTCTGAAGCTTTAAAAAAAAAAAAAAAAATCCCCTGACACAACTATTATCATTTCTGGATTCCATGCTTCCACAAATCACAATATTCTTGGTTAGATCTGATAGCTGATTTCAGAATTCCAGAGTACTGTTTTTCAGCCACTTAAGCTCCAGATATTATAAGCATAAGTGCCAACAAGTTGGGGAAACAGTATCCCACATCCATAAGTTATGGAACTCCAAATGTGAGAAAAGCAGAATGGTTAGCCTTCTGTTCTACTATTTAATCCTCTGGCAAGATGTGGTTTGTCTAAAGGCGCGATAACAATAAATACTAGGGGATTTTACAAAAGAAATCCCCTTAAAAGTGGATATAATGACTGTGGACCCAGACTGAATATTGACAGTAGAGGACCCCTATTCACTAATATAAATGAATACTGCATACATTCAATATCAATGAAGGTCGGATTCCTTAACCAAATCTCTTCTTTAATTCAGTTCATCGTCATCATCCTCTTCAAGAAAGAATCACTAGAGAAACAGCGTCAAAGAGGAAGTCAGAGAAGTGGCAGTGTTGAGGAAGAAAATGAGGAGGCCAAGAGAGAAGTAAATGGAGAGAGAGAAAGGTTTGACTGATGGAGTTGGATTTGAAGATAGATTTGGGGTTGAGGTTGGGTTCTTGGAGATGAGTTAGATAATCTTCAATAAGCTTTTTGGAATTGGTGGATGGTGGGGGTAGTGTTGGTTGGGAGCTTAGCAACAGTTGCATACCCATACCATCTATACACTATAAAAGCTTACTCAATTGATTCTTTCTTGAAGAAAATGATGATAATAAACCAAATTAAAAAAGAGATATGGTGATGAAGAAGACGAAGACGGTGGGAAAAAAAATCCTGACATCAATGAATGTCTGCATCATTCATTGATATCAGTGAATGAGGGAAAAATAGCCAAATAAAAGAAAAAATTGGGTGGAAGGTCCTCTATTATCAATATTCTAGGTTTGGGTCCACCATTGTCATAACCAATTTTAAGGGGATTTTTTTCATAAAATAAATACTAGGTAGAAATTTCACAATGGCATAAAATTAGTCTCTTTAATATTGAAATGTCATGTTGCTACTCGCATCTGGTTTGAGGGAAACAGGAAGACAGCAGACACTGTTTCACTACATCAAGCAGCATACTGCAGGTGACTCTTCTCTATGACTAAGAAGCAGACTAAAATAAGCCTCAATAGCTAAACTGTAAGGCATTAGCCAATGCAATCAAATGTTTTATCTTGTTTGCTGGTAGCATGGTGCTTCAATCATGCAGAGTTCCCAAAATGTCATCATCTCTATACAGATGATACCTGAAACAGATTCCAACAATGAAAAAGGCATATTACCATCAGAGTAAAAGTTGTTTCTAATATTTTAAATGTAAGAGTAATATGGTATGTTTGGATCTAAACAATAGCAACTGATTTGTATTTTTGGCAAAATGATCACCATCTAGACTGTTCAATTAGGCATCAACAGGAAAATGAGAAGCAACTGAGGTGGGATCCTCTGCCCCAAACCATTACCTACGCCGGAAAAGCAGGTTACTATCTAATATAATGGTAGATTTTAGTGCTGTCACAATAAGGAGAATAAGGAAACAAAGCCAACAGGAGAGATCTGGAATTCATTTGAGTTTAGGAATACATCTAATCACACCTTAAACAAAAATCAGAAGCAGGAGAGATCAGAGATGGAATCTAATCCCTGTAGAAAAGGTACGTGGAAAAGTGGAACTACGTAGAGTGAGAAGTTAAGATACATGGATCCTTCAAAATGGGCAATGTATAGTGTCGTATCATGTCCGATACTTCACTTTTTATGTGTAAAATCTGTACCCTTGACATGTCTATGGCATGTCCCTGCCATATCCAACCCATATCTGGGCATCATAGGCGAGAAGGGCAAAATAAAATTTCTTCATTTCATTTTAGTGTAAGATTCACCTTTGTATTAGTACTGTAAAGATCCACCTTATTAGGTGTGTTCATGCTTTTCTGAATTGTGAAATGTAAAACACATGCAGAAATACTCTGGAAAGTATTTCTCAGTTCCTTTTGATGGATTAGATTATTGAAACTTGTTCTGTTCCATTTCGTAATTGGTTTCAAATCAGGAATTGAGGCTATTCTTTCTTTCTGTTATTCATGTCCGTGATGTGGATTTTGGTTTAAGAAATTCTTCATTTAATTGCTCTCAAAATTTCTGTTCTATTTGGTAGGTTCATCAAATCTCTCTCAGTCAGCAATAAATAAATTCTGTGGTTGCGATTATGCTGTATGGTTGTTAGTACAAGTTTGGAGGAGCATTTTTAGAATTTTCTTTTTCAGACACTTGATGGATCAGAGATAAACTCTTTTCATTCAGAATATGATTTGCAGTTTATGCAACCTGTGCTATTTTCTACACATGGATTTTTTGGTGGGTTCATCAAATCTCTGCATGAGTAAGCAAATAAATTATATCTTTGGTTGTGATTTATTTATTCTGGCCCTTGGTATCAGTTTTGATCATTCATATGATAATGTATGCCCATCATGTGGTGTCCCAATCAGATACCTTTTCAACAAATATTGCACTACTGTACAATGGAGATGCTTACTTTCTCCCGACATAACCTTGCAGGGGAAAAATATTAATTATATTCATTTTGGGGGCTACTGAAGTTTTAATTTATGTGGTTTCTGAGTTTCTCAACGTTTTCTTTAAATAGGAAAAACACTATCAACTATTATTTTCTCTCTATCTAAAATTAGTTGATGAGAGAATTAATGCCTGTAACAATTTTAAACTATGGTGATGGTTATGGTTCATTGGGTTCATTGGATCTTTAAGGTTCTTCAGACAGCTATTCAACTATTTAAACTGGTGCCTGTTAACCCTTTTATAGTGTCTTTGTTGGTGTTTAGATCTGTTTTGTATGTTTTGGAAACAGGTTTGATCAGGTGTCTAGATTTCTGCGGCTAATTGCTTGCTCGTGCTTACCATTGGTACCATTTGCAGTCACACCTTAAACAAACAGCACAATCAGAAGCGACCAGAGATGGAAACCAGTCACTGTAGAAAGGTACAAAGAGAAGTGGAACGATGTTGGGCATGATAGGCAACAGAAATGTCTTCATTTCAAATTTTAGTGTAAAATTCACCATTTTTATTGGTATTGTAAAGATCAACCTTACGAATGTGTTCCTGCTTTTACTGTTGGCTGACATGTATTCTGCTTAGCAATATATGTGCTGAGGTGAAAAGAGAACAGGAAGCAAAATACTAATTACTCAAGTGTCCATTTGGGTTACCAGGAATCAATCAAAGGCAACTTCACACATAATGACCAGTTCATGCATTTGGATAATCTGAATTACCTGCAAGAGCTATGTTCTTTGCCAAACCAATTACAGGTAACGTAATCTAAGCGCAAGGCAACTGAGTTCTAACAATCCAAATTGGGCCTGAGTTTGACTTCCATGTCCATACCATCACTCAAAACAGAGAATGTACACCTAGCTTCTATGATGCTCAAATATGGAATGGGCATGGAAGAGACATTCTATGAATATGGCAGAGAGACACCAATACAGAACATATCCCTCGCTTGTTTTGAAGTACCCAACTAACGTAGCACAGCTAGCACGTGCACAAACCAACAAAATTTAGGGAATTCATCTTTAAAGGCGACAAACCAAAAGCTCAAGATGTGCACTTTCATCAGTTGTGAGCTAAAAGGATTACAATGGTAACGAAAGCTGAGAAGTGATGGCCATTATTGCAACCACCCCTTGCAACCACCCCAAATGTGGAAAGAACTTTCTAAATGATCATTGTCACATGATCCATTTCACCTCTATTTAATCCGAAACCAACCCATTGTGGTATGCCTATGAATAAAAAATCATTGAAAGTTTCTGAATAATCATTGATCATAATCACATAATCCATTTGATGATGGACAGACCCATAAGCTAGACCTAAGCTATGATACCATGATGCCCTTACGTAGTGTAATGCGCAAATAGTCCTAAAATGACCATAACCCCAAACTTGATCTCAGCCGTAGGATACATGCAAATGGCTGAGATTAAAAGAATTACTTAAGACCTATTGATGCAGCCCCGAATCTACAATCAAAAAATAAATCAATCTCGCGAAGGATTGATCGAACCCAAAGAAGGATTCAGCTACTAGGGCACACTCACAATGAGTAGAAAAACCATAACAAAATAGAAAACTCTCATAACTCAAAATATTATTGATAATAAGCAATGTCTGTCTTTACAATAAAGCCTAATCATCCTTACATAGAGAAGTTGGCTTGATCCCGAAGAAACAAAACTTCCTAATATTAAAATAAGACTAAACAAAATAAGAAACTTACTAATATTTATCATAATAAAATGCAACTACTTAATATTATTCCTAAATAACTGGATTTCTGATTTGGGTTATGGACTGGGCCCAATGGGTTGGCCGAACCATGGTCTAGCCTGCATCAACTCTCCCTGGCTTGGAAACAACTCAACTCCAATGAGTTTCCAACTTGATAAATGCCAAGGACAATGTCCTCTTGGGTCGAAAATCAATCGCACAAACTTCTTATTTATCTTTCAATCATCAGTGTCTATACATGACTTTGAAGTTTGTTGTATTCTTCTACTCCATGTAAAAGCACGTTGGAAGTGTCTCATTTTCAGATGTATGAATGTAACTTGGATATGCGATCTGACCTATAGATGTTTCAATTGTTGGCTTTCAAATATCCATATTTCATCTCCAAAGATGAAGTCAATGTAGGGGACTTCAACAACTTGATTTTCTTGTGAAACCACTAGAACAATGGATTTGAATTTTGATGACCCAATTAGATTCTCTGAAAGTGGTGTTGCAACCAGATCTCTTGAATGTTCAATATTCTCGCTAACCCAATCAAATTCTTCAATGTCTGCTTGCATGTGTCCTTCCTCAACCTTTTGTTACTCTTGGGAGAGATTATCTTGATCAATATTGTTTGTATCCACAAAATCAATGTTGCCATGAACTTGCTCTTCAATATCATCCTTAATGTCTTTTGTCTGCACTTTTGGTGCAATGTCTTTTGTTTCTTCTTTTTGCTCTATTTGTGATTCTTCAGTTGAAGGTAATGATGCAGATGAAGACGGTGATGTTGATGGCAATTGAATGAGCATAATCTATTTTCCTTCCACTCAATTATATATGTTCATCTCTTTATCATTGTGCACTTTCCGATCAAAAAGACATGGTTGTCCAAAAATAATATGAGCAATATTCATATGGATCATATCACAACAAATTTTGTCTTCATAATTGCCAATCTTGAATGATACCAAGTAACTATGAGTCATAGGGATGACATAACCATTACACTATGTGACTTAGTAAGACTTAGGAAGGTTCTCAATAGGTAAATGAAGCTTATCAATAACCTCTTGTGCAACAAAATCAATTGCACTACCATTGTCAATAATCAAATTAATAGCCCTGTCTTTGACTCTTACCCGCTTGTGGCATTTCTTAGCTTGTCTCCATTCTTCTTCTCATTTGTATTGAGAAGTCAGCAAATGACAATCATGAGATTATCTTCTCCAGTGAAAAGTCTCTCCAAAAGATGAGCCCTTGGTCTTTGTCGCATGTGAGACCGTCTAAACATACGTTCAACACGAAAGGCTTCTAACTTTTAAGTATGCTTCTTGACTGGTTTTAAAATAATTCATATTCTCCAAGATCTTTAGTCTCAAGCTTCTAACATAAGGAACCAAATCATGTATCTCATTCTCATCTAGTGCACATATATCTTGCAACTCCCGGAATTGGCTGGTATATTCAACAACTATCAAGTGCTCTTGCTTCAAATTAAGAAATTCCTCAAAATACAACTCATTCTCAAAAAACCAATCACCATATTTGTATTGATACAAAACTGCTTGAATTTCATTCGAGTTTCCAAAAATTTTCATGATGATTTAGGATGAAGGGAAATAAAATTGTAAAAACTTTTGAAAACTAGGTTGACCTACTAGGCTGGGTCTTTTGTTTGGTGTTTTTTCCTTTTTTTGTTGTTGGATGGGTTTGGGCCAGGTCGGACCTAACTATAGGCCCAAACAAAGGAAGGCCCAAATCCAGGCTAAGAAGATGGCACAAGTGAAGAGAAGCCTCTTGGGTTTTCTCAGGGAAGAAAAGAAAGAGAAGGCTTCTTACTTGTTTTCAACTGCAACAAGAACAAGGGGATGATGTTCATTCGTTGCAATCCAGAGGGAGGTGCTGTAGCAAGGGTCAACGGTTGATGATGATGCAAAGGGGATGTGGCGCTGCGACCAGTGGAAGCGACGAAGGCAGTTGACAACTAGCTCACGTAGATCCAATGACTACAGTGGATTTGATGGTGTCAGGTACTCACGCAACTCAAATTCACTTCCCCACTGTCTATTCTCGATCTCCTTCCCGTTTCTTCTTCTGGTTTGGGGCTCAACTATGAGGGTTAGAGAAGAAGGCCTTTTTTTCTTTTTCTTTTTTTTTTCTTTTTTTTTTTTTTTTTTTTGGGCTAGGTTGGTTTTAGGGGTTTGGGAATAGTTGTGAAGATGGGAGGGGGGAAGGTCAATGAAGATTGGAGTTGGGAGGTGGTTGAAGATCTAGGTGTCATGAGGGTTGAATGGAGGGGAGAAAAGGTCGGGTTTGGGTTCCGCCGAGCTAGGATGGGTTGGGAATGGGTTATGGTGGGTAGGGATGGCCTGGAATGGGTCAGAAATGGGTTCCAGCATGGGTGATGGGATCTCAGGGTGATTGGGGTTTTTTTGAAAAGAGAGGTATTTGGGTTTTAGGGGTCAAGAATGGGTTCCAGCTTGGGTGGTGGGCCTCGGGGTGATTGGGCTTTCTGAAAGAGAGGAATTTGGGTTTTGGGGAAGGTTGGGACCTAGTTAAGGTTTAGGAATGGAATTCCAGTAGGATGGTGGCATGAGGATGGCGTCAGGAATGGGCTTTGGTGACGGGAATGGGTTTTGGTGAGTAGGGATGAGTGATGATGGGTACGGGATGATGAATAATGATGGATGGAAGGTTGATGATGGGATAAAAATCCAGGAAGGACGTCTTTCTTACCAGTGATCGCTCTTTGGCTCTGATACAAATTGATGTAGCCCCGAATCTATAACCAAAAAATAGATCAATCTCCCGAATAATTGATCAAACCCAAAGAAAGATTCAGCCACTAAGGCACACTCACAATGAGTAGAAAAGCCATAACTAAAGAGAAAACTCTCGTAACTCAAAAAATTATTAATAATAAGCAATGTTTATCTTTACAATAAAGCCTAATCATCCTTATATAAATGAGTTGCCTTGATCCGTAAGAAACAAAACTTCCTAATATTAAAATAAGAGCAAACAAAATAAGAAACTCACTAATATTAATCATAATAAATAAAATGAAACTACTTTCTATTATTCCTAAATAACTGGATGTCTGGTTGGGCTTATGGAATGGGCCCAACATGTTGGCCGACCCATGGTCTAGCCTACATCACCTATGCACCCACAACTAAAATAACTCATGGATAAAATAAACCAAACACACACACACACACACACACACACACACACACCCACACACGCACGCACGCACGCACGCACGCACGCACGCACACACAAAAAAAAAAAGGACACATAAATTGGGCATGACTTCTGTAAGTTACCATATATCTTCTCTTTCCTAAGGACTTGACGAACCTACCACATATAACTTCTCTTGCCTAAGGACTTGACAAACTTGCCACAAGTGGTCAAGGTGTTGAGCTGTGGTTTGACTACAAGGATATCATCGAAAAAGATTGCCAAGAACATGACTATAAAAGGCCTTAACACCAAAGTCATACCCTAATGAATGTACTTGGTGCATTCGTAGGACCAAAGGGCATGACTAGCACCCGTTTCTATTCGTCGCCTAGAAGAATTTAGATATGATGGTGACTACTTTTGGGATCAATCTTAGAGAATACAGTGGCGCATGTCATCATATCCAACATGTCCCTATTAAGTATCAATTTGATATGTTGGATATGATGATAGGAGCCACTGTATTTTCCAAGATCAATCCCAAACTTGGTCACCATCAGACTTGCCTTCAAAAAGAAAGATGGGTTGTATGAGTGCCTAGTCATGCCCTTCGGTCTTACGAATGCACAAGAACATTCATGAAGTTTATGACTTAGGTGTTAAGACCTTTTATTGGCAAGTTTTTGGTTGTCTATTTCGATAATAGACTTATTTCTAGTCAGGCAGGTTTGCCAAATCTTTAGGAAGAAAAGTTACGTGTTAACTTCAAGAAGTCATGGCCACTTAACGTTTTTCTTTTATGTGTTTGGTTTATTTTATTTATGAGTTGAGTCTTTAGTTGTGGATCCATAAGTCTTAAGTAGTTGTTTTAATCTCAGTCATTTGCATGTTTCCTACTGTTGAGATCAAGTTCAGGATTAGGGTTCTAGAGTCTTGAATTTAAAAAAAAAATTCCCAAATTATTTGCATTTATGTTTAGGTGATTTTAGGACTATTTAAGGGCAAGAATGTCCAACCCACATCCTTATCCAGTCAACCCATGATGGTATCAGAACCCATCATGGGTCTAGCTTATGGGTCTATCTTGAAAAACCATTTAATCCCAAAGCCATCCTCTATTGTCTGCCTTTCGAACAAATAATCATCCAATGAATGCTCAATTTAACATGACTTGCTACCAATTTTGGAAACGCCTAATAGAGGTCCAAGGAAGTTAACAGGCCAGAGCCACTACAGCGAGAATACAATCTAATCCTGGAAATGGGCTAGACAAGCGGCTATGGCGTAACCTAGTTGGAATGAGTTGTGAACAAAGAATTCCACGAACAAGGATAAGATCTATTCCAGTTAGTACCAACAATTTTGATAAATAAAGTTGGGTATGTCCATTATCGACACCTAAGAGCCCAGTTGTGTGATTGGTGCATTTTTTTTCTTGTAAGGGGTGGGGAACTCCACTAGCAGTGTGGCATTGTTTTCCAATTTGGTGTTTCCTCGAATAAATAGAAGAAGTCTTTTTCTTTTCCCCTTGAGTCAAATAACTCTAAATTTTAGGCACAAATTCACCTCTTCAGATTTAGTCTTTATCTTCAACCAAAGACCCTTGTCTCCAATTTCTTTCATGTCAATTAGCTTCTAAGTTCTCGAAAAGTGAAAAAAGTGTGCTCCTGTATTTGAACTTGGACTTCATGACATGTTTGGCACTTCCCTAACTGGCTTCCACACACGCACACACACACATACATATATGAATAATATTCATGTGCATTTGTCCTTCGCCATTTTTTTCGTAAAAACTCTAGGTGGGGACCCATTGGAGAGTCCATTTTTGGTCAAATCCGAATTTATTGGACCGTTGAAGGGACTGTGCACCAATTCGAATGTAATAATTTGTGGGCATAGATGAAGGGGTTAGGGACATGTAATTGGAGCAAAACTTGATATTTGGGATGGTCTCGTATGAATCTTTCCACCCCCACCACCCCCCAATCTTATCCCTCAGTGGGGTCTACAGAGGAGTATGTGCAGAGTCCCTCCGTGAGGGACGTATGCATAGGAAGATTATATATATAGGGAAAACTTCTATTGAGCACCCGGTGCTTACGATAAGGTGAAACACCCCCTCCCCCCCCCCCCCCCCAAAAACACCCACAAATAGTCACCGATACCAGGTTGGCACCCATTCAAATGGATTGGACCATTGGATCGAATTGCACTCATTTTAGATGGTAAAAACTTGTCGGCCATTGATCAATTACTTAGGTTGATGATTTAAGACTCCAATAAAGAAGGGTTCCCTGTTCCCATCCCTAAGTGGGGCCACCAGAAACTGGTGCTCACCTGGCAGAGGTGCTCCCATACATATATACGTATATATAGCCCACACTTGAAAGTGGTGCTCACTTGGCGAAGGTGCTCGTGTGTGTGTATATATATACACATATATACATAGGAGAATCTTCATACGCATCCGTCCCTCACCACTTTTTTCGTGAGAACTCTAGGTGGGTCTCATCTATCACCCAATCCAAACCATGCAACACAAATTGAACCCCTTGATAGGCACACGTTCCAAGTTTCAATCAAATCCGAATTTCCTAGACCGTTGGATCGACTAGTACACCAATCCGAAAGAAATGGATTTGTGAGCCACGGATGAAGGGGTTAGGGACATGCGATTAGGGCCAAACTTTATATATGGGGTGGTCTCGCATGGATCTTTCCACCCCCCCCCCCCCCAACAATAGTAGGCCCCACGAATGAGAGTGCACGAAAAGTCTGTGCGGGACATATGCACAGGGAGAGGCCCCAATATGTGAGTGTGTTAAACATGTATACACACATATATATGGGCTTTGATCTTGTGAGAACTATTCTCACACACCTACCGTCAAAACTTTCTATGGGACTAGGGGGTCCCATTTGGGATGGGACTAGGGGGATGGAAAGATCTATTTAGGACCACACCAAATATCAAGTTTGGCCCCAATCACATACCCTTAACCCCTTCATCCATGGCCCACAAATTCAATCAATTCGGATTGGTACACAATCAATCCAACGGTCTAGGAAATTCAAATTTGACCGAAGCTTAAGGCGTGTAACTGTCAGAGGGATCCCCTATATATTGCAAGGTTTAGATTGGGTGATATATGGGCCTCACCTAGAGTTTTCACAAAAAAATGGTGAGAACTAGTGTTTTGACACACGATGCTCACCTTATCGTGAGCACTGGCTACTCAATAGAGGTTTTCATATATATATATATTTGTATACATATATATATATGAAGAAAATAGTCCGTATCCATCCCTCACCATAAGGTAGGGACATTTTCCTTTTTTGAAGTATTAATGTGCAAAAGACAAAAAGCTATATGAAAAGGAAAAATGCTCAAGTATAAATGGAAAAAGCCATGTAAGTATCCCTCACCCTATGGTAAGAGAAAGATGCATACTAATATTCCTCTATATATATGCACATATATATAGAGAGAAGTGGGGGGGGGGGGGGGGGGGGGGGGGGGGGGAATGAATTTGAGGAAATGAATTCTACGATGTCAAGGTTGAAGGGAATGGAGTCTCATACAATCTTGAACATCTCCAGCCTTCAAAATCACCGCCATTCACAAAAGAGGTTCTCCAAGAAGTCCTCACACAAGGGAGAAGATTCTTCAACTCACAAGAGAGTGCATAAATGAGGAAATTCCATTTAATTGTGTGAAAATAGAGAATATTGCTATTATTACTTTTAAGAAGACTCAAGTTTGTGACAAAAACACACAATGTCAATGAGTTAACTTCTTCAAATTATACCAGAATTGCACAATCTTTGACTTGTTGGATGCCTAACTGAACAACCCATCAAATGCACCCAGTTTCGTGTCACTCAGACATTATTTGACTTGAAAAAATTTCTCCATCTCTAAAAGATACTGTACTTGGCTCTTTAATGCTTCTAACATGATATGACCACAACTTAAACTTGTGATGTACTCTAATTGACATGTGACTAAAACTAATAACTCCGCTAGAAGTTAAAAACTTGTGATGTACGCTAGAAGTTATAACTTGTGATTTGATGGTTTTGTTTTTGAATCTGGCATGAATGGACCTATTATGTTGGAGGTATGGAGCCTTGGGCTTGCCTCCTGTGTCGACTCTGAGTAACTGTAGTAGATCTTAGACCTTCAGTAGGGCATTAAAGTAGAAAGTTTGCAAGTTTTCACTTAGAGAATAACAGATCACTCCTTTATCCTTACCAGCACACTGGTTTTAAGGCCTCTTTCTTTTTTTAAGGCCTCAATCTATACTCTATAGTTTTAACCTAATGTTTTCTAGCTTCTCTTCGTCGACAAAAAAAGGTTTACGAGATCCTCAGTGATGTTCTTTCTTTTTTCATTTAGGGCCTCTTTAACTCATTTTGTGCCCTTGAAAAATCTTTCAACAAAAATTTCAACTGACTTAACAAACGGGGGAAAAAAACAGAGACTGAAAGATTGAATACTAAAAGATTGATGTAAACCTTCAAAATTAAAAAAATAAATAATAAAAAATCATAAAGGAAAATTTGATTACAAAAATCAAACTTACTCCTTGTCCCCCAATTTCACTTCAGTCCCTCCATATTCAGGCAACAGTACAGTGTCTCCCTCCTTCAAAGTAACAGGGATAAGCTTCCCATCTCTGTCTCGAGCGCCAGGTCCCACTGCTACCACTTTACCAGAGTTCAGCTAAAACAAGTACCAAAGAAAAAAAAAAAGCAATTAAAATAATGAAAAGTGAAAAAATAATATGAAAAGTAAAAACATTATGCAAATTTAATCCAAGCCTACATATATTAATCAATATTGAAATAAATAAGAAAATTTTGAATCTTCTTGGTCCCAAATCAAGCCATAAAATACAGCACTTAAAAAACATCTAAGGTAGCTGAACCACTGAATAGCTCAATCGTAGAGGCACTCAACTTCCCAGGAATGACAGGGGGTTGATCCCTGGTACCCTAGTTTAGACCCACTGAATAGCTCAATTGTAGAGATGCTGAACTTCCCAGGAATGACAAAGGGTTGATCCCTGTTGCCCCAGTTTAGACCCACAGCACTGTACCACTCATCCAATGTAGACTGGAAAAAAAAAAGGGTGGTGGGCGGGGGGGTACCCAACAAGAGAAGCAACCAGTAAAAAAAATGAGGGAAATGTAAGTAAATCTCTTTTATCCGCAGAAAAACCTGCTTCATATCATTAGGAACTCAATATACACTCAAAAAGGGTTTAGAAAAATGGAATACAGTGCAGAAACAAAAAGAATAAAGTGAAACCGGAGATCCACATGAAGTTGTTCCTTGCCACATCACCACTAGCCAGACAGAAAATCAGGATATGCATCAGACTCCCTAAAAATAGGGAATAGTTAAACAATTCTCTTACATCAAAAAGGAAAAAAAGAGGGCCAAACACTAATCTCATTGATATTAATTCAACTTAGCACCCATTATAACAAGCTGATAGTCCAAGGGTTCAATACTGCATTTTATCTCAACATAGCAAGTCATTTATAATGTTTGTGTTCTCCTGAATCCTGATGTATGGTTTTAATGATGACTGTTTAGTTTGTTACATGAACAACACAAAAGTCGTCAAAATTAATTGCTTTTTAAGTAGGAATTGGAGTGTTATTGCAACATGAAAAACAGGACCGCCCCCAACCCAACCCCCACCCCACTTCCTCTCCCTTTATTTTCCCTTCTATAAAACCCAAAAGTGAGAGAACCAATCCCCATCATGGCAAACCACACATTCAATACAAGATAAGTCGAGCACCTTTCTCCTCGGGAACCATAGGACAATCAAAATTAACAGAACCCTAAAGGGTATGTTCATGTGGTGACCAAGATTTTAAATTCTGGTGCTGGTCAAGGATGATTGATGTTGGTCCTAAAAGATTATGATTTTTTTCTTAAAAAAAATAACAATCATCATCATCATCATCATCAAAGCCTTATCCCAACCATGTTGGGGTCGGCTACATAAATTCTATTTCTCCATTTCGCTCTATTTTGAGCTAAATCTTTCAATAAGTGCAACTTCTTCAAATCTGAATTAATGACTTCCATCCATGTTTTCTTCGGCCTATCCCTACCTCTTGATGGACCCTCCACCTGTATATCCAAACTTTTTCTCACCGGTGCCATTACTGGCCTACGCTCAACATGCCCAAACCATCTTAAATGAGTTTCTCTAATCTTATCTCCTATTGGTGCTACCCCTAAATGTTCTCGAAAGCGCTCATTTCTAATTTTATCTTTCCTAGTTTTACTACACATCCAGCTAAGCATTCTCATTTCCGCTACATCCATCTTATGAATATGTGTCTTCTTAATTGGTCAACATTCTGCTCCATATGTCATAGCTGGTCTAACCACTGTCCTGTAAAATTTTCCCTTCAATTTTGTTGGCATTTGTCTATCACAAAGTACTCCCGAAGCTAGTCTCCACTTCAACCATCCAGCTCTTATCCTATGCTCCACATCTTCGTCAATCTCCCCATCCTTACTGATCATCGAGCCTAGGTACCGAAAAGAATCTTTACGTGGCATCTCATGGGTTTCAATTTTGACAGTGGTTTCAACACTTTGTATATGTCCACTAAAATTGCAATCCATATATTCTATCTTTGTACGACTTATTTTAAAGCATCTAGATTCTAATGCCCTCCGCTATCTCTCAAGCTTTGCATTTACACCCTCTCTTGATTCATCCACCAATACTATATCATCTGCGAACAACATACACCATGGTACTTCTTCTTGAATATGCACAGTTAACTCATCCATAATTAATGTAAAGAGATAAGGGCTTAAGGATGATCCCTGATGTAAGCCTATAGTCACGGGAAATCTGCCCGTTTCTCCATATGTGGTTTTCACATTTGTTATTGCACCTTCGTATATATCCTTTAAAATTTTAATGTAACCTCTTGGGACATTCCTTAAAAAAATAATAATAACAATAATAGGAAAATACTAAAAATGTGTAGAGTTGATAATCTCATTGGATCTTAAAATAATTATGTAGATATTCAAAAAAACTTAAGGCTAGAATGACATTCATCACTTCTTACAGCTAATGGAAAGATCATTTAACACATAAAGGGCACAAAATCACCAATATAAAATAACAATTTCTAGCCTAACATTGATGGTATCACTAAAATAATAAACCAAAAATCATAATGTTAACTAAAGAGTGGAGGCAGTTAGTTCTTTGATGTCTCACTGAGTTTCAAAGCAAGCTAGACCTTCATCAGCACTATCATAATCTCCATTCCTTATGCAATTAGGATAGGAATCCCTAAAAGGAGTGAACAGTTGAACTTATCAAATAGCTCCAGCTTCATCCTCATACTGGTAAATCAATGTAGCATTAAATCTCGTACCGTATGCCACCATACTGATACTCTCTGTGTCCCCAACATCCACATTGTGGAGTAAGAATTTGTCTTGGGTACCATACTAGTGCTTGTCCCTTTCACTTCAAAGGTCAAACTAAGTGGAAAAATGAAAAAAAAGAAAAAAAAAGAGTTGATTTTTATGGTTTTCAGTTAATTATTGCATCTCATTCCATACCATTTTTGTGCCAGTCCCATACAAGTTCATCCCAATCTTGTGTTGGTCTGCATTGATCACACTAGACTCTATGCCAATCATACTGATGTTTTATGATGGGATTACTCTGTTATGATGTTATGGATAATGTTCTCAAGTGCTACTTCGCTATTCCTGAAGTTCTATATGATACGATATGTTCAGTGATTCCCAACCCATGATATGATATGTCGGGTCATTTTTTAGATTTTTGATACCCAACTCGTGCTAATACCTCAAGTAGAATCAGGCACGAAAAAAGAGTACATTGTATGGTTTTGGTTGAGTTAGTATGTGACTCATTCTGCATTCATGCCAGACCCAAAATAGTCTGTTGATCAAGCTGGTCTTGTGCAATTTGTGCGGTTCATGCTGGTCCAACTTGACCAAGTCGGGGACTTTTGGGATTCAAGTAACTGACTCATATGATACCGGCCAACACTAAGTCATCTCGCCCAAGCAAAAATCAAAGCTCGAAGCATAAACCATGATGGCAACATTCCATGGATACATTAAAGATTCAGTGTGTAGTGCTAAACTGCTAATTTGACATACAGTGTAGAAACATTTGGTGGAAAATTTTCGGCAAAAATATGCTATCATGAGGATTTTGAACTTAAAGAGGGGTTTGATTTGTGATGTTTCACATAGCAAATGCGTACTCTCTACCTCCTCTCTACATCAATGCACCCAAAATGTTAAAAAAAAAATGCAGATTCCATGGGTGTGGAACACACACTTGTCCAAAAAAGAAGAGCACATCTTAGATTCTACAAGCTATGGATTCATGACTATTTCCAAACATGCCCTAAGCCTATTAATTCTCATATCCCCATCTCTACAGTGCCACAATCATGTCTAAAATTGTAGTAGTTGAGGGCGTCATGGTTGGACTACAAAAGCAATATGTCATAGTAATACAAGGTTGTATCGGTCCATCGAGGTGCGAGTTTCAGTTTGACCCTAACAAAAATATCTCAAAAAACAAGAATATGGAAAATGTTATAATCCAATGTTTTGCCAATAAGGCAAAATTTCAGGGCATACAATGGATTTGAAAAACTTAAAGGTTTTCTTTCCTAAAACAATACTGGAGAGCTATGAAACACGGGTACCGATACAAGTATGGTACGGGTACGCCGATACGCAAAATCCTTTAAAAACAGGATACGGGTACGGCTAGGGTACGTCCATTAAAGAATTATATTTTTAAAATTTTTAATAATGCAATATGCTAATAATTAAAATAGGGTAGAATTCTTAAATACTATATGCTAACAATTACTTAATACCATTACAAATTCAGCCTAATGAAGAAAAAAAAAAGAGCAATAGCAATATTATTTTTTATATTTCATAATCCCACATTCCTTCCTTCTTCTTCTTCCTCCTTTCCATTTTCTTTTTTTTTTTTTTTTCGTTGGAAACGAAGGGATTGGAGATGGGTTACGACTAAAGCCTTTTTCCTTTTAAGTTTGTCGAGAAGGGTTAAGGCTAAAGTTAAAAATTATATTTTTAGCCTTTTCAAACCCTTACAAAAGTTTTTACAAACAAAAAAAAAAAAAAACCCTCACAAAAGTACCAGGAACGTGCCCATCCCGTATCTACAAATGTACCCATCCCGTACCTACAAAGTCAAAACATACCGGGTACGTTTGACCGTACCTGATACGTTTATTTGCCGTACCCATACGGGTAAGTACCCTGTATGGGTACGGGTACGTGTACGTTTTAGAAGTACCCGTACTTCATAGCAGGAGAGTGACCATGGTATAAAATAATAGTTGTTACCATTTCATAACGGCCATTTCAACAGCCTATACTGTTACATTATTTACAATATAATGGTCATGATGTAAAAAAAAAAAAAAGAAAAGAAAAACAACGGTCAATAACGAACAATATTTTGAAAATGACAGTAAAAATATTGGTCGATGATATTTTTTAGAACTTTGTTTCCCCTTCTTTTTTTTTCTTCTTTTCATTCCCCAACCGTTTATGAATTCTTATATGATGACTTCTTTTTCACAAAACTAAAGTGATTTTCAAGATTTTGGTGGATTCTTATATGATGACTTCTTCCCTTGTAAGGTCCCGATTCCGAAGGATACGTTTGGTAAACTGAGGAGATTCCTTCATTCCCTTAGAACCATGCTATCCTCTCTGAGGATGTTTTTATTGGACGAATTATTGCATCCTAGGTTTGGGAAACACATAGGATTCACCTTCAAGTGCTTCTTTGCGTCTATGGATTTGCAAAATTCGATGGGGGAAGGTGAAGACTAAGGAATCAATGGAAAAGAGGATTTTTGGTGGGTTAGGAGGATTTGGACAATCGTCTCTCACTTTTCCTCGCTTCACCCAAGCGTAGATCCTTTTTGCAAATCAAGGAAAATCTAAAAGGATTCCTCTCCAATGATATTACCCAAACATGCCCTGATTACTATGATTAACATTAATTAATTAAGATTAATTATTAATGATGCAAGTTTATATGTTAATCAAGTAGTTGTACATGTTAGAAGAGTGTTCTACAAGTTTCAGGAAGTTACAAGAGGTTTCGAACCAAGTTCGATACTAAGAAGGGTCTAGTTCAGCTTTTGGGAAAATCAGGGGCATTTTGGAAATTTTGAAAGAAATATGTTTTTGGGTTTTAGAAGATAGGTCACGTTGCCCAACAATTTTCATGTTCAGCCCATGTCAATTCGAAGTCCTAAAAACCCATATTTCCCTACTTTTCACTTGCTAGGAACAAACCTGTCATTTCATTAAAAGCTGCGTTTTTTCAAACAATCCCTGAAAATTTCAAAACCTGGTTCATTATTTTTAGTATTAGTATTATTATTATTTTGAATGGGGCCAAACCTGGTTCATTAGAAACATCCTTTAATTTTGAGGAACCTTCTGAGGTCCGGAAGGTCTTTGTTTCTCAGTCAAACTTCGGGTAAATAGCACACCCTCCACATCCCATCCTCTCCCCCCCCCCCCCCCCCCCCCCCCTTGCAGCAAAAAACCTTCTCTCCTCCCTCCAACCAGCAAGGACCCCCGACGGTGACAGCCCTCTTCCTCCTCCATTCCAAGTCAAATTGCATAAGACGATCGCCAATCTTCTCCCTTCTTCTTCCTCCTTCCCCAAGCCTCCAATCGCATTCCCCAGCTTTCCATTGGCATTTCCAGCAAAGGGCAGCCCTTTTGATCATGGGTTCTTCTTGGACGGACCTAAGATCTTGTGATTCTGTCACCATTTTCAAGTTTGGGAGCTCGATTTACACTAAGAAACTGACATAGAGCCTACTGGGAACTAGAGCCTAATAATTTTCAAAGTTTTAATATTTACTATATATATTATAGTTTTCTAAAATATTTCAACAAAATTCCAAATTGGCCGAAATTATTCGGTTTGGCAAACCAAAATATAGTCCGAAATGAATTTCTCAACAATGGTTTGCGGACCAAATTTCTAAAACAAACTACTGTGTGAGTTTTGGTGAAGAAGTCAACAATTTGGGTACTACTAGCAATGAATGGTTAAGGAAATTGCCCCTACAACAATGATGTCATGTGAAATGACAGTTAATCTCAATATGTTAGGTCCCATGGAAGACTTCATTCTTGGCAATGATAATTGCAAGCCTGTTGTCACAAAAAAGTGGTATTGGGAAAAAGAGTGCCTAAGTTACCAAGTAACCACTGAGCCAAATAGTCCCAATAGCAATGTCAGTCATGGCTTGATATATGGACTCAAAAGAGGAACGAGAAATGACATGTTTCTTAGAGTGCCAAGCAATCGGAGAATCACCAGAACTAAAAAAAAAAAAATTTAAACAATGCTGTACCTAATGGTTGAGCATTTAGTTGTCACATTGCTAACCCATCAAAGTATGCACATAATTTTGTGAAAGAGGTGGATGAAAAAAATAGAACCCTTGAACATGAAGAACGAGACAAAGGAGACCAGCATTATGAGCTGTTGTAAGAGCAGAGATGAACTCGCTCACATTATAGACAGCATATGTAATGTGTAGCCTAGTGACAGTCAAATATACCAAACCACCCACAAGCTATCTACAGCATAGTTGTCAATTCTGTTCCATTACATTCCATATTTGGCCTGGGGAAGAATGAAATGCCTCCACAAGTTTATTTTATTATTTTTATTAAGTAGTTTCAATAAGTTTATATGTTTCATACTTTCATTTATACGTAGTGAAAACTAGAAAATAATCCGTTTTATCAGTAAAAATAATCAATTACAAAGTGCAGTTTAAATTAAATGATGCAAATATGCATTTTTCATGCGTCTTTCTCAAAAAGTTACAGCAGAATTGATCAGAATGCCAGATGTTCAACCACATATCCAAACCCGAATGGGGACCAGAATGAAAATGAGTGAGTAGGATCCAAGAGAGGTTTGCAATCAGAAGGATGAAGTTTGATATTCAGTTCAATAGGAGTATCCGCAACCTTAGAATTAGTTAAAGCAGCCCATTGAAGAACGTCCTTAGAAAATTTTTGATGAAATAGGATATACCCCAAGAGGACACTTCAAGGCCCAAAAAATAGTGAAGCTCACTATGATCTTTCATCTCAAACTAGTGATGAAGGTAGGATTGAGAGTAGCTTTAATATGAACAATATCATCACCTATGAAAAGCATGTCGTCTATGTGAAGAGGAGAAGAAATACATAGACTTTGAAATATAGTGATAAGTAATCCCGGATTATAGGGACTCGAGTGTAACAACATGCCATAATTGCTTCGCTAAACTTGACAAATGAAGCGAGATGCGCTTGCTTAAGGCCATATAATGCTTTCCAAAGACAAGAAACATGATGCTAAGGATGAGTAAGAGAAGGAGGAGGTATAATGTAAACTTCTTTAGTAAGGTTGTCATTCAAAGAGGCATTCTTAACGTCAATTTGATAGATTTGCCAATGATGGAAAAAAGGCAACCACAATTAGAAGACAATAAGTCATCTTAGCAATTAGAGCAAATGTTTCTTCATAATTGAATCCACACTCAGATTTTAGCCCTTTGTTACGAAATGAGCCTCATAACCCTCAAGAGATTCATCGGATTTGTTTTGACTTAGTAAACCCATTTGCAACCAATAGACACTCTCTTCAAACCTCCAAACTCCCAACAAAATTGGAGATCACATATCACGGCTCTAATTCCATGAAAATTTAAATGAACCCAAAGGAGAAACATCTTGATTCTTGCATATCTTTTCTCAAAGAGTCAGTGAGTCAATACCTTGAGATTTGAAGAGGCATTTGCCTTATTCTTTGTGTTTAGGGGGTGTTTGGAAACAAGATATTTCAAGAGATTTTACAATATTATCTACTAGTTTAGAATATAATCTACTCAAGGAGGTGTTTGGATAACTTAGAAAATATCTTACAATATCTCATTTTCTTCCAAAAACCTTCATATTACAATATTCAAGGAAATGCTGTATAAAACAATCTTCTCTTTAAAAAATTGAAAGTTTTAGTAAAACCCATTTGAGAGTTCATGAGCAACCATTAATTCTAGTAGCCTATTATGGGTTTTAACATCAATGATTTTTGTAGGAGTGCAACTATGACTCCCAATATAAGACTGGTCCCACAATGCCTACAAGTTTAATGTGTGGTCCTATAGCCATATCATACTTATGTAGCCCTTCGCTTGTTACTTATCAATATTAGGTGGGTCCTACAAACATAACACTATAGTGGGCTTTCATTGTTATTAATAACATTAGATGGGTCCCATATTACCAAATTAATTAGGCCCCACATTGATTACCAAGATTGAATTGTGTTATTGCAATTATCAAATTGCCTTCATTTTATGGGTCCCACTATTTGAAAGCTCCCATACTGTTAACATGACTACTAACATCAAATGAGTCTCATAATGATTTCTAATAGATAGATTCATCAATGATAATCACCATTCAATTGATATATGTTATTACACTATGATTACCAGCATTTGGTGGACCCACCTTAATTAGATTGGATCTCATGATTTTAACATGTAATCTTGTAATTTTTTAACAATAGATGGGTCCAACCATAATGATTAATACATATAATTACTAATTAGTGGATCCTGCATTGGGTCAATTGATTATTTTCTCTCCATCTTGTAAGTTTTTTAATAAAATTCCAAATCCTTCAAAAATATGTTGAAATTCATGAAAATTGCCAAACACTATAAGTAACCCAAAATAATAGTGACATTATTTTATTCTATGATAATGAAATTTTCCAATATTTAAATATATTGATATTATATTACACACTTATCCAAACACCCCCTTAGACTTAAAAGTTCCAAGAGTTCATGAGAAGTTTCTTGCTCAGTCTTCCACGTTAACAAAGTTAATGCATGAATCTTCTAGGACGACAAAAGTCATTACTTTTTTGTTTCAACATATAATACTTATTAGGGTGGTTGTTAAGAGGTTTACATAGGGTGTAAGAGATCATGAATTGAACAACTTCAAGATTACAACTTTTTCTTGAAGGAATCTAGTTACTCTTCAAACTTTATTTAACAAGCTTTTCTTTGATTATTCCTTCAAGAAATCTTGGCTCCAACCAAGATTGGAGTATCTTGTGTTGTAAGTGGATTGCTTCTCTCTCTAGTTGCCTTTTACCTTCAGAGATCCATTTATTCCTTTCTTTCCACACCCTGATGATACTGAAAGAGGTACCATCTTCAATAATATTTTGAGGGGCTCAATCCCAAACCTACATGAGGGGAGCAGTACATTTTATTAAGGAGAAAAATAAACAAGCGGGATCAACCAATGAAAATACAAACAAGAAAACAAAATATTGTCAGCTAAAAAAAGTTAAACATCATTTTTGATGTTTAATCGAAAAACTCCATCCTTAGCAAGACCATCCGCCGTATCATTCACTTCGCACAACCAATGATTAAAAGTAGCATTCCACTGTGAAGAATATCTTGAAGCTCTTCCACCCAATCTGTAAATTTCCAAGAAATTGATGATTTTCCTGACCCCACTATGAATAGCAAAAACCCTCCTAAATTCCACAATTTGTGACAACCAGCTAATGTAGCAAATACTTTAGGGCGTGTTTGTTAATTTACCTCAATGTAAAGTTAAAGTTTATCTTTCATTTCAAGACAATAAACTAAAATAGTCAAATCAAAATACCACATTTCAAAAAAAATTATTCTACCTTTTTACCCCAAAAAGTAAAAAAGTTACATTCTCATCCCACTAACGGACAAAAAAAATCTACCTAACACAAAAAGTCAAAAAGTTACATTCTCTTTTTCACTAAAAGACAAAATCTAATCATGGGCATGATTTAACCCCTCTGATTTTTTTTATCTTTCGAAATGACAATTCAACTCACTTCACTCTACCAGTTAAATTAACAAACAGCCCCTTCAAAGGAATAACGGCACCTAAAAATTTCTTTACAACTTGTCTAGATGAATCACAAATAACACCTTCAATTCCTCCCATACATATTTGTTAAACACAGCTACCATCAAAATTCAACAATAAAATACTTTCTGGAGGAGAATGCCAATTGATTCTTTGTACCTTTTTAGAACACCTTCCCCCAATAAAATTAGCTACCGAAACTCTGTTCAAATTCATGTTTAGATGCTCAAATGTTCCGACAAAGGGACATATATTGGACAAAGAAAAGTTTTGGGACTTGAAGTGCTCAATTGTTAAGGTTTTATCAAGGGTTGAACCAACAAAAACCATA
Organism: Sextonia rubra; assembly: GCA_037013555.1. Taxonomy (NCBI): domain Eukaryota; kingdom Viridiplantae; phylum Streptophyta; class Magnoliopsida; order Laurales; family Lauraceae; genus Sextonia; species Sextonia rubra. Next base: position 78,785,764 of record JASUAD010000001.1, read on the forward strand.
GTCCTTGAATGACACAAGCAATCTCTAAACCATTTCGTAAAGAAAATTAGAACTAATTCTAATTCCTAAATGAAAAAAAAAAGCGGATTTAATTAAGAAGATTCCAATTTTCACCTCTACCCATACCCACTTATTCTTGTCCCAACCTAAAATTATCAGGTCTTCCAACAAGAAATTTCATAGTCTATAAGGTTTCTAGTAAAAAACAAGGTTCCATGAACATTTCCCACTTACCTCCACAAAATTTTTAATAAGTTAAAATTTTTTTATTTTTGAGATTTTTCATATCCTTGGGAAATTCACAACTAGGTCCCTGTCTCCAACCCACACAGCCTCCCATAGCCTCAATTGAGCCACATTTCCAACAAGAAGCGGGTTCTTATGAACATTTGCTATTAGAGGGTTAGTTCCTATGATTATTTAAAAAAGGATCTTATGCACATTAGTTATTAGAGGGTAGTTATCAAATATATATATATTAGAGGGGTAATTTCTTTGAGTATCTATGTCATTATTTAAAAGTATCTTAACTTTCTACAATCGATTAAAATCACAACCTCACTTAAAACCAATACACAGACCAACTCAAATGTCACAAAAGAGGATTAATTTTTCTTTTGCAGGTTGAGCCATAGAAGCCTCATTGTTAGAGAGAGAATCTTAACCGTAAAATTGATACAAGTGATAGAATAACTGGGAACTCCAACATTTATTTATAGGAGGCAAGTACATGAGAAACAAGTGATCTAGTTTTCATATGGGCATTCCTTTCCATATGTTACACGCAGATACACATCTAAACTTTTAGATAAAAAATCCCGGTTTTGAATATATGTTCATCATAAAGCTCAAACCAATGTGAGGCACCCTTCTTAAAATGCCCCTTCATCAGCCCAAATCCAAACCCTATCAACGAAAATCCTTGATGATAGACAATCATTCCTTCACAATGTGGGATGTAACCAATGAATTTTCTTCCTCAATTATTCTTTTCGCCACCTCCCCAGCCACATCCAACAATTCCGGCCACACACTTTTGCCTAAAAAGAAGCCATCAACACACAATAGTTTGGGCCCATTTGGCATTAGTCCTTAGCTAAGAAGATTTAGGGTGCGTTAGGCAACGTGCCATTTGAATGTTCCCATGTTCCCACAAGAGAAGCCTGCAAAAAAAAAATGTTTGGAATGTGCAAATAACTATTTCGAATTTTGAACTTCCAGGAAGGAATCTCAAAATCTTAACCCACTAGCATAAGAAATTCGGAATAAAAAAACTTTATTTAAAAAAAAAACAACTTGCTAGCACAACTCATTCCTACTCATCTCAAGGTGACTCTACTACCTAATTTCTAAAGTGAGTCACATGGTAACAATCACAAAAGGTGGGCACATATTATAATTCCTAATTTCTTATAATGGTGGGACCACATTATAAATCCTTTGAGTGTGGGCCCTACATTCTAATTTTTAAGCATGGGTTATATAGTCAAAAAAATATTATCTTCCAAAAAAATTATAAAATCTTTCAAAAAAATGTTTAATCTTTCAAAAAAATTATTTAATCTCTCAAAAAGATATTTTATCTTTCAAATAAATATCTAATCTTTCAAAAAAAATATTTAATCTTTCAAAAGAATAATACTTTTTTGAAAAAAATATTTAATCTTTCAAAAAAAATATTTAATCTTTCAAAAAAATATTAATCTTTCAAAAAAAAATCACAAAAGGTGGAGCCACATTGTAATTCCTATGAATGTAGCCCCGTGTTCTAATTTTAAAAGGTGGGTACCACGTAACTTTTAAAGTGAGTCTTGTGCTCACAATCGACAAACAAGATAGCCCCACATTATAATCTTTATATTATAATTTCTAAAGGTGAGCACCACATTGTAATTTTTAAATATGGGTCATGTAGTCACAATCACAAAACGTAGACCTACATTATAAATCCTATGAATGTGGGCCCATATTCTAATTTCTGAATGTGTGTACCATGCTGTAATTTATAAAGATAAGTCTCATATTTATATTAAAAAAAGTGAGCCCACATCATAATTCTTATAAAGGTGCCCACCTTATAAATCTTATGAAAATGGGCCCCATGTTCTACTTTTAAAGGTGGGTACTACATTATAACTTCTACAGGTGGGTCCCATGTACTCCAATAATAAAGTGCAGCAAACATAAAAAAGTGGGTCCCACATTTTTTATCCTATGATTCTCTCGTTTCCATTCGTTGGACAAAAGTTTTAACACCGTTACCAAACAAGTTTTGTATGGCATATTCTCAGCAAAGTATTTTAATATAATGTTGCCAAACAAGCTCTGCAAAATTTAATCTCGGCACAACCCGATCTCACTTCACAACCAAATCTGAATACAAAATTGGGAACAACACAGAAGCAATGCCTGTTTGGCATCATTTTGTGAGAATGTTTTTGAGTTCCAACAGAATGAAAACTCAAAGAATAAGTTTGGTTGCAACAATTTAACTATTCTGAAAAATATTTTCTCGGAAATCTGTCTCAACAGCAGAAAATGTAGAACGATCAAAATTTGTTTTTCAGCTGAGAATGTTGCGGGCACTCATCTCACCACCCTTAAAAACACTTTGCCCTTGTTTTGTTCAAGTTGTCTTCTAAGATCATAATCTAAAACGAAACGCCATAGATGGAAATTTTGATTAGAACCCCTCTCTAACCTCATTTTCACATAATCCTCAATCATCCAATAGATTAAAGAAGGCAAGATATCTCCACCAACTCGACCTCACATGAAATGAGAAAGCTAGAGAACCTATTAAGCAAAGTAGGCTAATCTCTCATTGACTTTTTAGACCATTAGCGCTAAGAAGGTTGTGATTTGAAAAGCGCTCTGTACGTTTTTTTTTTTTAAGAAGATTTCTATAGAACTTAATGATGGTTCAACCATCTTTGTGGGGTCAACAACAATCTTAAGAATGTCATCAGAGAAATAGCCTAAAAGTTTGAGAAAGATAAAAATAGAAAATTTTCATTAATGTGTATAGTGATTTATGCTTTTTTTTTTACTTTTATGATTAGTTTTAGTTATTGCAAAGAATATATATGACATCATTGTATGAAGATTTATAATGATATGTTTTTTTTTATTTTCTAATTATAACATTGATGAGTACAAATTTACCAAGCTTTAAATTCAAGAACGTTAACAAAAATGTTACAGTGATTCCCCTCTTTCGAACAATACTAAAAAAATGTTGCCTAACATGTTTTGTGATTCTTATTCTCAAAATAAGCTCATTCTAGGCACAACTCTTTCTCAGATCATTTTTCATGATTGCACAAAAGTTCATTGTAGTTCAATGAACTCTAATTTTGTGTCAACAATGCAAGATAAACCAAATACTACTTTTCTTTAGAATCCATCCATATGGGGAATTCAGTCTCCCACTAGAGACAACCCACAAAAACAATAGACTAAAAGATACAGTATTGGACTACAAGCATCTCTGGAGACTTTTATCAAACATATTTTTAGGTGTAATAAACAGATCCTAACTGTACCTTTAGGATATGTTTGTTTCACCAACCAATTGTTTGATAAAAGTCCCAAGAAACGCTTGTAGTCTAATACTGTACCTTTTGGTTTATCGTTTTTGTGGGTTGTCTCTAATGGCAAATCGAATGCCCTATATGGATGGATCCTAAAGAAAGTAGTAGTTGATTTATCTTGCATTGCTAAGACAAAATTATAGCTTATTGAACTACAATGAACTTATGTGCAATCATGAATGATTTAGGGCCTATTTGGCATCATTTTGTGAGAACATTTTTGAATTCTGACAGAATGAAAACTCAAAAAATACATTTGGTTGCAACAATTAGACTGTTCTGAAAAATATTTTCTCAGGAATCTGTGTCTCAAGAACAAAAAATGCAGAACAATTGAAATTCATTATGTTGTGAGCAATTATCTCACCCCCTTAAGGCCCTCTTCTGTTCAAGTTGTCTTCTAAGATTGTGCTCCAAAACGAAACCCCATATGAAAGATGGAGATTTTGATTGGAACCCTTCTCTAATGTCATTTCTACATACTCCTCAAACAACCAAACCCTTCTCATGCTTCATGTAATCCCCCCAATTTCAGTGTTTCCTTCTCTTTTTCTTTGTTTTTCTTTCATATTGTCGAATGTTGTCTCACCAAAGATCATTGCCTCTGTAGAGAAAAGGCCATCCAATAGAATAAAAATGGTAGGGTATCTCCACCAACTTGACCTCAGATGAAATGAGAAAGATAAAGAACCTATTAAGCAAAGTAAGTAGATAGGCATGGATTTAGATATCCAACACAAAGTCAAAGCATTTGAAAACGTAGAAAAAAGATGTCATCCCCTTGTTGTAGCAAAAATTCGCAACTTGCAATATCTATTTGAAAACCTCCAGACCCACCTTTAGAATCTGAGTTTTTAAAGAAAAATGAACTCCAACGTTCAGCATAATCAATTTCTGGGAAAGGCAATGACTGAGGCGAATCTCTCATTGACTTTTTACAGCATTAGCACTAAGAAGGTTTTGATTTGAAAAGCACTATGTATGTGTTTTTTTTATTTTATTTTTTTTAGAAGATTTTTAAAGAACTTAATGATGGTTCCAACAATCTAGAAAACTTTCATTTATGTGTATAGTGATTTATGATTTTTTTATATTTACGATTAGTTTTAGTTATTGCAAAGAAAATATATGACATCAATATATGAATACTCTTAATGATTTTTTTTTTCTAATGTATAACATTGGTGTGTAAATATTTAACAAGATTTAAATTCAAGAACATTAACTAACATGATTATGGTGATTCCCCTCTTTTGAACAATACTGAAAAAATTTGCCAAACATGTTTTGTGATTCTTATTCTCAAAATAAGGTCATTCTCAACACAACTCTTTCTCATAACATAAATCTTCTCGACTAAGGACCCAAACTAATGTGTGTTGATTGGTCTTTTTTAGGCAAAAGTGTGTGGCTGGAATTGTTGAATGTACTGGGGAGGTGCCAAAAAGAACAATTGAGGAAGAAAATTCATTGGTTACATCCCACATAGTGAAGGAAGGATCGTCTATCATCAAGGATTTTCGTTGATAGGGTTTGGATATGGGTTGATCAAGTGGCATTTTAAGTAGGGTGCCTCACATTGGTTTGAGCTTTATGATGAACAAATATTCAAAACCAGGATTGTTTATCTAAAAGTTTAGATGTGTATCTCCATGTAACAGTATGGAAAGGAATGCACATATGAAAACTATGTTTCTCATGCACTTGCCTCCTAGAAATAAACGTTGGAGTTCCTGGTTATTCTATCACTTGTATCAATTTTACAGTTAAGATTCTCTTTCTAACAATGAAGCTTCTATGGCTCAACCTGCAAAAGCAAAATTAATCCTCTTTTGTAACATTTGAGCTGGTCTGTGTATTGGGTTTAAGTGAGGTTGTGATTTTAATCGATTGTAGCAAGTTAAGATACTGTTTAAATAATGACATAGATACTCAAAGGAACTACCCCTCTAATAGCAAAAGTGCATAAGATCCTTTTTCAAATAATGACAGGAACTACCCCTCTAAGAAGAGGCAAAAAGAGGGCATGCCAAACGTTCTATTTAAAATAGACCCTTGCAATACCAAGCATACTTTTTTTATTTTAATCTCTTTTTTATGGCTCTTTTTTTGGATGGCTCTATTTTGGATGGCTCTACAAGAGAGTAAAGACCAAACAATGCCTAAGATTCCTTCCAAGTTTTTGGCAAAAGACAAACCCCCTGCTTTCTCTCCATTTTATAGGTCTAGAAGAAGTAGTCCATACAGTTCCATGTATTTTAGAAAGAGGTGCCCTGCCGCATCCCATCATGACACTCATAATTATGTTTAGCTGTAGAGTCTCTAATAAAAGTGAGGGCATATTCCAAAGGCTGAAAGGAACAAGCCAAAAAACCATGAAAGCCATGCATAACATGATCCAGAAACAAACCAAACTAGACCAAGATGCTCACAGATTTTGCACAACCTTCTCATTAATATCGCAAAGAAAGCTCCAATTTTAGCAACATCCCAATATTCTCCTAAGACAATGAAATCCTGAGATGACAGCGGTCAACACAACACCACAAGGTTTAAGGGGATCACTTCGTCCAGCAAGCATCACCTAAGGCCTGATTGATTGCTCATAAAAAGCAGACGAATCCTTACCAAACAATCAGCCAAAGTTGTTTATTTCTTCTAAACAATTCTAAATGTTCAGTCACTAGAATTTCATATTTGCTTGAGTTATTTTTGTTTTCCTTATTTTTCCTATCATGCAATTGCATGTCCAACAAGGGTCTTCATATGCATCAAATAAAGAAAAATTAAGTGCACACTTTGACAGATTTACTAGGATGATTAGAGTTATATAACAACAGGCAGAAGTGTCAGCCATATCCTTTGGCAAGCAAATACCTTCTCTTTTAGAAAAAAGAAAATCTGTACCTTGGTGGAAAAAAGAGATAAAAAAAACAACTTAAAAAGATAATAAGAGAAAAATAAGGTGGTCAGATGAGTTAGTTTCAACAGTTATATTATCAAGCAGTAAGTAAAAATAATTAAGGCAAACCCAGATGTGAGTCTTCTAATTAAGACAATACCTACAACCAACAAGTATTGATCTAATAAGATGAAATAGAGCAGAACAGATGCTTTTATAGCCCAACACAAGAGCCCTTTTTTCACACAAGGAAGTCAATCCAGTGAGGTGACTGCATCAGATAATTCTCCAAGCCAATCAAATCAAATCACAGATGGAGAAATAAATAGGGAAAAATAGAACAAGCCCAGATGAGATTTTTCGAACTTGGAAGACACCCAGAAGCTGGAATCGTCGATTTCAATGATGTTGTGTGGAAAATCGCGAGATTCGGATAGAAAAAGCTCAGTTTCTTTGAATTGATTGGGATATAAGGAATGAAATGCAAACGCCAATTTCTCAGTGTATACCTTAGTAGTCTTCTCGGGGAGTAAGATTCCTGCGTTAGTTTTCGAAGGAGGAACGATTTTCTCGATCAGAACCCTGTTCAATGAAGGGATCAAGCGCTTCGCCATGCGGATGAGAAATGAGAGATGACAGACAAGGAGAGATTGAGAACAAGTCACAAACGCAACGCTGCCAGCCTGCCTGCTCTTTGCTTTTGGTTGGGACTTTGGAACTGGTAGTGTGATAGGGTTTAAAATGGGGTTATGGACTATGGAGGAAGAAATTACGGTAATAACCCTACACTTAGGGTTTCTGGGTTTTGTGCTAGAGTGGATCCACTTCAACGCACCATAATCTATCCGGTTTAGATCAAGTGAGGCTTTTCCTGTGCTAATCGTAAGTAGGCTAATCATAGTCCGCCACATAACCAAGAGGATACATGTTTAAGAAATTAAGATTATATGAGGAAAATCCACACGTTGACTCCACATTGGGCAACCTGTCCACACTACCTGCCACGTGCATGGTAGGCTAGCCCATGCTAATATGGGAAGACCTAAGGTTAGCGTGACGAGTTTCCTTAGAGGATCAGGACTCATGTTTTAGATAGATAGTAGAGTCTCATCCAAAGCGGTCCTTTTCCATGGTAACGTGGTAGATCGTTATTAATCTATATCCAAAGCAATCCTTTTCCATGGTGACGTGGCATATCATAATTAATCTATTCACGATCACTGTAGGTCAAAAGCCTAAGAAAATTTTAATTTTGATATATCCACTAATGAGGTTGAAAGCGGGTGAAATACAGGTTAGAACCATATCAAAATCAGATCTTGAACTAGGATACATTCCCACGGTCTTCAATGGGTCTAGTTTCAAGTACTGTTATGAAACCTGCTCCGTCTTCTCTTGCTTTTTATAAAATTATTTTGAACTGGTTTCGACTTCTTGTTTGTTATTTTTGTTGAAGCAGTATATTAAGAGAATTCACCCTTTTGCCCGAGAAAATAGGAGAGCAACATGTGCATGCAATTAATAAAGACATACACTTATTAAAACTCTATTTCCTATAATATATCTCTCTAAATCTTTCCCTAACATTTTTCCACCATATACATACCATGCTTCACCCTATATTACCTAAAATCTTTCTACATGTTTTGAACCATCCCATAATTTTAGGAATGTCTTAGGAGTTCAATTGAAAGAATAAATCTAAGGGGGCCCATCATCAATTTGTTATCCCTATTCTAGCTTTCTTTGGCTTTCAATTTGAGAGTCCTCTCAAACAAGGGGTTTAGAATTTCTCTTGAAGATGATGGGCCACTTACCAAGTAGATCATCAAATCAACTATGACTGGATGAGTAGTCTAGAATATACCACTCAGCCAATGAGCCCTATAAATTATAGTTGGTGTATAGAAAATAATCAAAATTAGAGAGTCCTAGCTACCCAATCTTCATGATTCACTATGTTTTTTTTTTTCCTCTTTTCATCTTTGCAGGCCTAATGGGCATTTCACTTTAGTAAGTAAAAAATTAACCATGGTTTTTCCTCTTTTACTCATTAATCGACTTATTATGTAGTTGATAGTTTGAATTTAAGATGAGGGCCCAACGAGGGATCTCCCACAAGGTATTTTTCCTATCATTCATTCTTTGTTTTTTATCCATTAATGGGGTCATCATTGATTTTTATGATAGGTGGGCCCTCACGTCAAATCCAAGCTGTAGAAACTTAGGGCCCACTTATAGATCATAGTGTACTTCATCTTTGTTATTTTTCATCTATTAAGAGGCCTAGTATTTCCTTTCAATGTTGTATGGTATCATTTCGTGAGGCTCATTGTGGAATCCACTTCTAACTACATTTTTTAATATTTCAAGTTCAAACAATCTATAGGTCTCATTATAAAAGTCAGAATTTATCTTTTTAATCTCTCAATTTATGGAGGCCACTTTTATGACCAAACGATTGAATTTTGCTATTTTTTTCTCATTATTTTTCTTTCAATGTTGTACAATATCATTTTATTAGGGCCAATGTGGCATCTAATTGATTTTGAAATCCACATGTAATTTTGAGATTGACACTTAACTTGTGCTCAAGCACAAATACAATTAAATCAAGGTCATGTATCTTATGTTGATGGAAGCTGACTTGGATATATGAAAAAGATATTAGAATAGCAACAATATGGCCCACTTGGTCAAATCAGTAGTTTTCAAAACCCAAATGTAATATTAGAGGAAGTAAAAGAGGGTTTAGTTTACTTTGCAAGATAGTTACCTATAACTAAATATAGACATAGAAAGTCTAATTAGGCTAAAAATTAATCTGTTTCAACACAATAAGGGATTGGGTTAATCATCCCATAAGCAAAGCTCAAGTCCACCAATTAGGGTCTAATTCTACTATATTAACATGATTAGTTATTTATTTTTATATATTTATTTTGCCACCAACACTACTAACATTGTTGAAAGAAATTAAAACACTGGACTTTCAAAGAAATTAACCAAACAATATAAGAATAAGGCATTAAAATCATACTACAATCAAAATAATTTACCGAAAGGTTTTCCTTGATAATGGCCTAGAAAATTTTAACCTTGGCCTAGCTTTCTTTATTTATATATATTTGTTTATTTATTTGAGCATATGTAAGTTTATTGGAACATGACTCTAATGTGCAGTTCTTATAACATGGGCTTTTTTTTGGTTCTTATATTATTTTCTGTAGATAAAATGTAGACCTTACAACTGCCACACACCTTTTTAATTGTTATGGTACTAGGTGGGCTTCATATGGTTGGGTTCCGCATCCATAATAGGGGTATGTACTTGCAGCTACATTATTTACTGAGTTGAGCCAAAATTTGTGTTCCTTCTTAAGGTGATTTGTTTTGAATATTCTGCGAACCTGCCTCAAAATTAGATTTTTAAAATTTAATGTGGGGCATACTTCTGGGCAGGCCAATCACAAAGGTGAGGTAGGATTGAGATTTTTTGATATAGATTAGAGCTTTTTTATCATTACCATCTTTAAAAATCCTAATATTTAAAGATTATAAATATCAGATCATATTAAGAATTGACCCACCTATAATCTAAATCAAAACTTCTCAATCCTACCACCTTTGCGAATATAATTTTATATGTCAAATGGGCTAGATTTTCCAACGTAATATTCATTTATATTTTATTAAATATTAAAAAATTAACAAATTAATTTTAACATAAATTGTATTTTTTTCCATGGCCTGTGTTAGGCATGGGCCTTGAAGAGCTAGTTATTATATATACAATACCTCTTTTCATGGGAGCACAACATGTGGCGCAATTCTCTTCACGAGAGAGCAACACGTGACGCAATTTAAGGATTTCATCCATATTAGCTAAACTCTATCCATACCAAATATCTAAAATCTTTCAATTTTCCTAAAATCTCTTCTTGGTTTTCTATAAAATCTCTCCCTCCCTTATTTCTCTCTAATCCCTCTACAACTTCATCCCTATCTATTTTCTAAAGAACTCTTATCTTATATATCTATACCACCTCTCTAAAATCTTTCAATTTTTTGAGTCTTTTTTGGAACACCATGTCATCACTCTTTTAATCTTTTTTAATGAAAACAACTCTTTAGATTAGCTTCTTTTTCATAATTCTGGTTCCGGGTCCTCTGTGTACCCGAACTGAAATAAAAAAGATCTTATATGATCAAAGTTTTGAGTCACATTAATTCAAAGTCTTAATCTAATCCTAGCTGTTCATCATCGGGACACAAGTGTGACACCAAATCATACGTTTTGTACTGGACATGATAATACTCCATAGTAATCCATAGAATAGGCGAGTGGACCCATGGTTCAGACAAATCACATAGATGGCTATTGGCCATGTCTGGACTCTTTAACTAGACTCTTGGTTTACATGAAACTTTTTAATCAGACTCTTGGTTTTGACGAAACTTCATTTTCATGAGACTTTTTAATGAAAAAGAGTTCCGATGAGTCTCATTTTCCTTTTTTTTAGCAACTCTACACCCATCCTTCTTATCTACTCATAAAAAAAATATGAAATATTTAAATCTGTCTTCTATTCTCCTTTGCTCTAGAAAGATATTTGAGAGAGACAGAGACACAAGCTTAAATCACCAGGTATGTACATATTATGTAGTTACTCCATTGGCTCTTTTTTTTTTATTCATGTTGATTGGATTTGTTAGCTCTAGCCCCACATTCTATGTGATATATATTGAGATATTTTCCTTTCAGCATTTTTTGGAGCACTATGTCATCACCTTTAAATCTTTTTTTTAATGAAAATAACAATTTAGATTGGTTTTTTTTCATGATTCTGGTTCCGGGTCCTCTGTGTACCCAGACCAAAATCAAAAGGATCCTATATAATCAAAATTTTCTTTAGTTTCTAATTAACCTTATTTTAAAAAATATATATTCTTTTTTTCTTCAACTGGTTAAGCAAAAAGTGTTGTTATTTGTGCTACAACAAAGCTACTACCTTGTGACTTACCAACACAAGATTGAGTTTGAGGTCTTGAGTTCATATGCAAATATATAATGTGAGTAAGTAAAAAGTTTGAGTTTTCAACAAGATATAGGTTGGTGAAAGAAAATATAGATAGGTGGTTATAGTGAATGGAAAGATACAGACTGAATCATGGGTCGGATAAACTATGGCCTAATGATGTGGACCACACATCCAAATTTGTTTGAACCACAACTAAGCTAGGCATAATGTATATATTTAATGTTTAGATTTAAGGCCATAGATCTGTATATAATTGAATCTACCAGTCTATACAATTGCCCCTGCTAAACCCAGGCCCAAAAAATGAGGATATCTTTAAATATAAGATTTATTGAAACAATATTTTAAAAAATTGTACGTTACTTTTTTTCTATTAATCTTTTCATTTTTTTATTTATCTTTTGCCTTTTGGGTTTAGGAATAGGGACATTTACATAATGAATAAACATGGGTAAAAAAAAATTAAAAGATATATACTAATATTTCTTTTTTCAATTTATTTTTCTATTTCCACCCCCCAACTTTTGTGGGTTTTATGAATTATTTGAAAATATTTACTTTTGTTTGTTATTAATTTTTCCTATTTTATTTCAATTATTGTATTTAGAATAGTAAATAATTTGTGATAAGAAAAACTCTTTTAAAAAAATAAACCTAAGATATATGTTATATATTCGTTTGTGATCAGAAAAACTCTTTAAAAAAAATCCTAGATATAAGTTGCATCAATTTATATAAGTTTCATCTTAGACTTTAGACTTCAAGCGAATATCTCATCATGAAAACTCTTTAAAAAAAGAAATCCAAGATATAAGTTGCATCAATTTATACTCTCTCTCTCTCTCTCTTTCGAATTTTTTATTCCATTCATAAATCATACCAATAGATGAAGTAGAATGGCCGCATTGTTCTCATTCTTTCATTGGAAAGATACATAGGTTAAGGTATTCCTCTCTCACTTCTAAGCATGCATTATATTATATATAACACAGAATTCTCATGTCCCTTATATTGTTGATAAGACTAAGTTATATTTTTTTTTGTGGCCTGTGCCCAAGTGCTACTCTTTCAAATCCCATCTCAATGCCCCAAATGGACCTATATGAATCCACCAAATTTGATGAGGTATGTACGTCATGCTCCTAACTGCATCTTATTTTGATTTCCTTCTTTTTGATTTGGGTAATTACATAGCTAATTATTATATTCTTAAACTGTTTCATGGCAATTGTAGCCTTTTGACTGACACTATTTAGATTTACTACTTATAAAGATAATTATTATATTCTTAAACTGTTTATAGTAATCTAGAGCCCTTTGATTGATACTATTTAGATAAAGAATTAGATCCCTAAACCCTACACTATTCATGATAATCTGTAGCCCAAAAATCTTGATTATTTAACATGAGTCATTGCAATCAATAATGAAGTTCTTAAGATTTTTAAGATTGTTAAAAAATAGGAGTTCTAGGAATCATGTTAAACCCAATCCAACTAAATTTACGGATCATCTAGTTGTTATGTTAATCAAGTTAACATATTTATCTATTGCACATATTATGAAACAATTATTTTTAATTTTTTTATTGTCAGATACATTGTAAGAAAAATATAGAGCAAAGAGGAAAAATCTACACATAGTTTTTATCGATTTATAAAAAAACCTATGATAGGGTACCGAGGGATTTAATTTGGTGGGTTTTGAAGAACATGAATGTCCCTAAAGGTTACATTAAAATTTATAAGAATATGTATGAAGGAGCAGTGACAAATGTGAGAACCACATGTGGAGAAACAGGTAGATTCCTCGTCACTATAGGTTTGCATCAAGGATCAGCCTTAAGCCCTTATCTCTTTGTATGAATTATGAATGAGTTAATTATACATATTCAAGAAGAAGTATCATTGTGTGTGTTGTTTGCAGATGATATAGTATTAGTGGATAAATCAAGAGATGGTGTAAATACAAAACGCGAGAGAAGGCGTGGGGGATTAGAATCTAGAGGCTTTAAAATAAGTCGTACAAAAAAAGAATATATGGATTGCAATTTTAGTAGACATATACAAAGTGTTGAAACCATTGTCAAAATTGAAACCCATGAGATACCATATAGAGATTCTTTTCGGTACTTAGGCTTAATGATTAGTAAAGATGGGGAGATTGACGAAGATGTGGAGCATAGGATAAAAGCCGGATGGCTAAAGCGAAGATTAGCTTCTGGAGCACTTTGTGGCAAACGAATCCAACGAAATTGAAGGGCAAATTTTACAAGATAGTGGTTAAACCAGCTATAACTTATGGAGTAGAATGTTGGCCAATTAAGAAGATGCATATCTATAAGATGGATGTAGCAGAGATAAGAATGCTTAGGTGGATGTATGGTCAAACTAGGAAAGATAAAATTAAAAATGAATGCTTTTGAGAGCATTTAGGGGTAGCACCAATAGGGGATAAGATTAGAGAAACCCATTTAAGATGGTTTGGGTATGTTGAGCGTAGGCCGGTAATAGCACTTGTGAGAAAAAGTGTGGCTATACAGGTGGAGGCCCATCAAGAGGTAGGGGTAGGCTGAAGAAAACATTGATGGAGGTCATTGAATCAAATTTGAAGAAGTTTAACTTATCTAACGATTTGGCCCAAAATAGAACGGAATGGAGAAATAAAATTTATGTAGCCGACCCCAAATGGTTGGGATAAAACTTTGATGGTAATGATGATGATGATATTAGATAGATTGCAACTATAACAGTTGTGGATCACACCAAGCAAACATCATTCTTATTGCATGATGAAGTATTTAAAATTTTCATAAATACAACAGAAGAAGAATTTCAATAATGTGCAAATAAGATATTTTACATTTATTTTTATTTACATAAAGTTACTTCTTTATTTTAACTATCATCATGTATATATATAAATATTAAATTTTTAATTATTTTATAGGTTAATTGGTATGAACAATTGGAATGAAATAAAAAAAAAGCATTGTGGAAGAAATATTTATTTCATATAAAGCAAGACTTAACGATGAATAAACTAACGTCAGAAAGCAGTATCCCAGTTAAGAAAATTGAAGAAATTAGTTACACTCAAGAATCAACCATTCTATTGTCAAAAATTGAAAATTATAAGTTTTATTTTAATTCTATCAACACAATTTATTTCATATTAGTTCCTTTTACTAATTTACTTGAATGTTTACTATGCAGTATCAAATTATAAAAAAATGTGAAATTTTAAAATGTTGGACAAAATACTTTTATTGCAATACTGAAAACAAATGACTTTATTGAGACAAGCACACAAATTGAAATAAGTGCAGGAGTTAAAAGATCTACACAAGATAAAATAAGCGCAACTATCAAGATAAGTGGAGAAGATGAACCAAGTGCAACTATTGAAATAAGTGCATGCCAATAGACAAATATCAACGGTTTTCTTTTTCTTTAGACTACATGTAATTTCTTTAATCATTCAATGATGACTTAATATCAACAATTTTTTCTTTTTTTACTCTCAACTTTTATACATCTATGATTCAAAGAAAATATTTTCTCCTTTCAAAAAAATAAAGATTCAATATTTTAACTAGGTTTTCACTATGATTTATGTCATAATATCCATTAATATTTTATTTAAATTATTAATAATTTTCAATAAGACTTAATTAGCCCTAAAGCTCTAGTTATATATATTAAAGCTACATGAATGGAGGCCTCTAGAATGTGTCATATCAGCACCCTTATTTTTCTTTTTTTCTAAAGCACCACGTCAGCGTCCTAAAATATTAAAATCTCTCCTCCATAATCTCTCTTGCTCCCTTATCTTTTGGGTAATTAGTATTTTTTAAACTTGGATCTCTTAAAATCTCTCTTTTTATCTTCTAAAATCTCTAATTGATTTTCCCTCTTAATATCTAATCATTCTATTCATATCCCCTAAAATCAATTTTGTTCCACTTTCCAGAATAAATTGATCACATCCATAGGTCCTGATTTCTCTCCCGCGCTCATCTATCATTCTCATAATCACTCTCATGTTGCGATCTTCACTACTACTGGAGGCAAGCCACTCTCTCATTAGCTCTCTATCTCTCTTTGTATCTCTTTCTCTTCCTAACTTTTTCTCTCTTTTCTCTCTCTCTCCCTCCCCAACCTAGAACTGCTCCACTGCCATCACACGCCATTACACCCTGCCCATTTAGAGCTCTCCCCCTGAGCCCATCTCCATCTCTCTCGAACCATAACCGCTCTTATGCTGTGATCTTCACTACTATTTGAGGTAAGCCACTCTCTCATCAGCTCTCCAAGTAACAATAGAAGAGACTTTGGTCCTCCAAGTGAACTATGTCAAAAATGTGGAGCAATAATGTGTAGTCAGGAGGGATTTAAAATGAGGACAAACAATCCATTGTACATATTTAACAAATGTTGCCAAAATGGAAAAATAGTGCTACCAATGCCACAATAACCTCCACCATATTTAAGATCATTCTTGGAAGATTTCGGCAATAGCTATTCTTCTAAATTCAAGAAGTCAATTAGAGCATAAAATGATGCATTTTCTTTCACTTCGTTGGGAGCAAACATCGATTACAATGTTCTAAGTGGAGGTGGTCCTTTTACTTTTCATACTCATGGTCAAACCCATCATAAAATTGGGTCACTTTTACTAATGATGGTCCTCAACCAAAATTTGCATAACCCTATATGTATGACACTGATCACGAGATTCGAAACAGAAGAATGGCATCAAAAGAGAGCACACAAAAAATAACTTTGGATGAGACCATTATTGAACAATTAAAAACAACTCTAGATGAAGTGAATCCATATGTGCAGAAATTCCAATAAGTAAAAGATAGATTTCAAAGAGAACTTCCACAAGATATATCGATGAGAATACTTTTTAATAGATCTAAAGATTCAAGGCAGTACAATCGTCCATCCGTAGATGAGGTAGCTGCATTTATTCATAAAGAAGGATCTACAAGTCATTCAAATAGAGATATAATTTTGAAAAGAGTATCAGGGTCTCTTCAAAAAATAAGTGAGCTTTATCCAAGTTTTATGGCACTACAATACCCTCTGTTATTTCCTTATGGAGAAGATGGTTGGCATATAAATATATCATATCATGCAGGTGAAAAATCGTTAATTATTACATGCTAAATTAACTATGAATAACATTTACAATAATATGATACTTAGAAGATTTTATCTTTTTTATGGATATATATGCGATAGAATTTCAAAAGAAGGGTCTTCCACATGCACATATTTTAATAACTTTAGATCAGAATCACAAGATACTAAGCGCCGAAGATATACATAATATTGTCTCAGCTGAAATACCATATATCAATGATGATGTAGAATTATACGACACAATTAAAAGTACATGATGGATGATCCATGTGAACCTCTAAATCCAAAATGTGTGTATGCAAGATGGAAATGCAGCAAAAAATATCCTAAAAGATTCAATGAGCATACATCAATTAATAGCTATGATTATCCAACGTACAGGAGAAGAGATGATGAAAGAATTATTAAAATAGGTAATGTCAGCCTTGATAATAAATGGGTTGTTCTATATAATCCTTATTTTTGTTGAAAATAAAATATGCACATAAATGTTGAGATTTGTAGCTAAATACGAGTAATAAAGTATTTGTACAAATACATCCACAAAGGACCAGATAGAGCAACCATCATTATTGAAGAAAGCAATCAAACTAGAGATGCATCCGGAACATTGAGATATAAGGAAATTAATGAAATTAAACAATACTTTGATTGTCATTATATTTCTACACCAGAATCATGTTGGCAAATATTTGAATTCAATCTTCACCATAGAAATCCTACAGTAGAGCGGTTACAATATTATTTGGAAAATCGGCAAATTGTTGTTTTCAATGATAATGAAAATTGGTCGTCAGTTTTAAATCAACAAGGAATAAGTAGAGCAATATTCACAGAGTGGTTTACAACAAATCAAAGAAATGTCGATGCAAGGAAACTAAGATATATTGACCTTCCTATAGAATGGACATGGAAAAGTAATCAAAATGTATGGTATAAAAGGAAGCGTGGAAATGCATTGGCAGATTATATTTCGCACCACCTAATACAGGTGAAAGGTAGTATTTGAGAATGCTTTTACATATTATACATAGTGCAACTAGCTATAAATGTTTAAGAACAGTCAATGAGACAATACATGATACATTTAAGCAAGCATGCTTAGATCTTAGATTGCTAGATGATGATAATGCGTGTAACAAAGCAATAAAAGAAATATCAGTTTGGGCTATGGGACATCAATCAAGAAATATGTTCACAAAAATTCTAATGTTTTGTGAAGTGGCTAATCCATTATAATCATGAAAAATAATTGTTAATCATTATCTGAAGACATTGAAATGAGGTTACATATGCAATTAGATACAATTAGTTCTGATTATTTCAGAATTCAAATTCAAAATCAAGCACTCATTTAAATTGAGACCATTTTAAATAAAAATGGACGATCGTTAAAGGAGTTTCCACATATGCCACTATCCCAAAATGAAGACAACAACTTCAAATCAAATAGTTTGCTATATGAAGAAATGTTGTACAGCACTAAAAATCTTACATCTGAATTTAACGTCCTATATTCAAATTTAAATGAAGGACCATTGAGAGTATTTCACAATATCTTAAAATCATGTCAGGGAAAAAAGGTGGAATTTTCTTTGTGTATAGTGGTGGTGGAACAAGAAAGACATATTTATGGAAAACAATAATTACAAAGCTAAGAAGTGATGGTCAAATTGTTTTAACTGTTGCATCATCAGGAATAGCATCTTTATTATTACCAGGCGGCCGCATATTCACGCTCCAAAATTCCATTATAACCTCATAAATAATCATGTTGCAGTATTAGTGAATAATCAAATTTAACTGAGCCTATTTGAAATGCAATGTTAATTACATGAGATGAAGCCCTAATGATGCATAAGCATGCATTTTATGCAGTTGAAAGAATTCTGCGTGACATACTAACTACAATTAATCATACCATTGGTACAAAATTATTTGGAGTAACTATTGCATTCAGCGGAGCCTTTAGACAAATTCTGCCAGTTATTAAAAAGAGCAATAGAGAGATATAGTCGCTTCTTCAATCACTAAATCTATAATATGAAAGCATTGTGTGGTTTTCAACCTTACCGAAAATATGTGCCTGCAAAATTTACTAAATAATGATGAAGTCGCACAATTTGCAAAATAGATTTTAAGTATTGGTGAGGGAAATTGTGACGCTATGTGTATAAATGGTGTAGATGATGACAATTTGGTTGAGATTCCAAAGGATTTGCGGGTTGATACAGACAATGATGACATTCTTCCATTGATAGAGTTTGTGTTTGAGGACATTGATATGAATTATAAAGATCTATCTTATTTAAGAGACAGGGCAATCTTAACACCACTGAGTGATTATGTTGATAAGATCAACAATGCAATTCTTGCAAATATTCCAACAAAAAGTACGACATATTTAAGTGCAGATACAATGGTAGTAGAGTTAGACAACAATGAAACTCAAAGAATATTGTATACTATAGAATTCCTGAACACTTTCAATGTTAATGGCTTACTAAATCATTGACTCGAACTTAAGATTGGAACTACAATAATGCTTATTCAGAACCTAAATCAATTAATGGAATTATGCAATGGAATACGACTTAATGTCAAAAAATTGACTCATAAGGTAATTGAGACACAAATAATTTTAGGAACAAATATAGGTGAATATGTTCTCACACCACACATTATGATACAGGGTGGCCATTTATTTTAAAAAGAAGGCAATTTCCAATTAAAGTTATATTTGCTATTACAGTAAACAAAAGCCAAGGGCAAACACTTTAGAAGATAAGACTCTACCTCCCTAAACCAGTTTTTTTTCATGGTCAATTATATGTTGCTATATCTAGAGTTACGAAGAAATCTGGTTTGAAAATCTTGTTAAAAAATAGTGATAATATCCTTATTGGCTACACAAGGAATGTTGTATATAATAAAGTTCTAAATGAAGTCAAAAGACATGTTACAAATTAATAATAAAGGTAATTATCTTTCCATTTAGATTTTTCACATTGTGAAATTCTTTATATTATGTATTCTTTTAACTATATATTATTTTAAATATTAACTTAACAATTTGTGTGTGTAGGACTACATCACAATCAAACAAAGGTGTCAATTACAATATACCATCGTCCAGAAGAAATTTACTAGTTTAATGATAGATGACATTTAAAAGTAAGAATTAGCAGAATTATTAAAGACAGAATATCATGGTAGAAGAGGATCGGGCAGGATCAATAAGCTAATACTTATTGATGAAAAGGTACTAACTATTCTTACTAATATTTTTTTAAAGTGAAACAATTAATATTTGTGAGCTAAATGATTTCATTTTTTTTTATTCCAGGGAGAACAAATTGTCATTACACTATTTAATGATGAAATCCTCAAATTCGGAAACGACTTATGTGAACGCAACTGTTACACGATTAAAAATATAAGGGTAAGACTAGTGCAAGAAGCATATAATATCGTACTATATGATTACCAATTTTCATTGGCAAGGGATTCAATCATTGTTCAAATAAATGAAGACTGTCTTGAAATTCCTTTTTTAAGTATTATTTCATTCCTCTAAATACAATGCCATCTTTTCTAAACAAAGTCAGATTTCTACAAGGTATATACTTTCTTATAACAAAGTTCAATTCCTTTTCCTTATAATGAATATTATTATATTCACAAATATTATATTGCATCATTTAAATATCATTGCGACCATAAAAGATGTACCTAGGATATCTTATATAAGAAAACATGATAAAACAGAGCTCCCAAAACTAGTATTACATTACATGATGAAAGGTATTTTCAACTGAAAACTACAATTTTCTTTAAATTTGTTATGCTAATTACATTTTTTTTAAAAATTATCTTAATGTAGCTCAACAAAATTGAATCAACTTTGTGGGGAGATTTAGCATCATACGACTTCTTTTCTTTAAATTCAAGTGTCGGTAAATTCCTTTTAGTGGCATTCATTGTAGTTAAGGAACACTCTGGTAAATTAAAGATTCTTATAATATACATTTAGCTCTACATGTTAAATATGAGCCGTAACTAATTTGTCAAACAATCTACAGGAAATATTTATCTCGGCTCATCATTTGCTACCAAACTAATAGTGAACCCAGATATTCCCAGGGCCAAAGAATTATTAGAATTGTGAGATGTTAAACAATTATTTTATTAAAAATATATTAAATTTATTAGTATTGACATATCTTTAAAAGATTAATTATAGGAATGAAGGCCACAGTGGCGACTCAAGCGATTGCAGGATTTTATTGAAAGATTTATTTTCAATATTGGGAGGTGGAGTTATTGAGGTAAAACTACTACAATTTATAACTTCAACTGCTCATCATAAAGTATTTATCAATTATTTTATTTACATCAATAATATTTTCAAAATCTTATCCTTCTGCAAATTTATAGGTAAAGAATGTAGCGATGAAAGTTGTAGTTGCAATGTTGTACATGGATAGACCATTATCATATATATCTTATATTAAGTGCGATAGTAAAATAGATACAACTATAAATAATGGTTAGTGTAATCATTGTAATGATCCAACACTTCAAACCAAATTAAGGTAATTCCTTTGTACTATGATAGTATCATTTATGAGCCTGACATTTAAAATTAAAATAAAAATCATAATTTTCTTGTATCTAAACTAATTGTTCTTTATATTTTAGGTACATTACAATGATAACAATGATGGATCACACTACATGTGCGACCTTTTTGCTATAAGACAATGTTGTCAGAAATTTCTTAAATGCTTCTTATGAAAATTTTGAGGAAAATGCAAATAAGGTAATATAAATATAATTCAAACCTTATATTTTTTGCATCTTATTCAAATAAATTCATAGTAACATCATTATAATTATATAATGAATTATTTGCATCATCATCATCGCCATCATCATTATCAAAGCCTTATCCCAACCATGTTGGAGTTGGCTATATGAATTCTGTTTCTCCATTCCGTTCTATTTTGAGCCAAATCCTTCGATAAGTTAAACTTCTTCAAATCTGAATTAATGACTTCCATCAATGTTTTCTTCGACCTACCCCTACCGCTTGATGGGCTATCCACCTGTATAGCCAAACTTTTTCTCACTGTTGCCATTACTGGCCTATGCTCAACATGCCCAAACCCTCTTAAACGAGCTTCTCTAATTTTATTCCCTATTGGTGCTACCCTAAAATGCTTTCGAAAGCGCACATTTCTAATTTTATCTTTCCTAGTTTTACTACACATCCACCTAAGCATTCTCGTTTCCGCTACATCCATCTTATAAATATGCGTCTTCTTAATTGGCCAACATTCTGCTCCATATATCATAGGTGGTCTAACCACTGTCCTGTGAAATTTGCCTTTTAATTTCGTTGGCATTCATTTGTCACAGAGCACTCTAGAAACTAGTCTCTACTTTAGCTATCAAGCTTTTATCCTATGCTCCACATCTTTGTCAATCTCCGCATCCTTACTAATCATCGAGCCTAGGTATAAAAAAGAATCTCTATGTGGTATCTTATGGGTTTCAATTTTGACAGTGGTTTCAACACTTTGTAGATGTCCACTGAAGTTGCAATCCATATATTCTGTTTTTGTACGACTTATTTTAAAGCCCCTAGATTCTAATGCCCCCTACCATCTCTCAAGCTTTGCATTTACACCATCTCTTGATTTATCCACCAATACTATATTATCTGCAAACAACATACACCATGATACTTCTTGTTGAATAAGTACAGTTAACTCATTCATAATTAATGCAAAGAGATAAGGGCTTAAGGTTGATCCCTAATGTAAACATATAGTTGCGGGGAATCCACTTGTTTCTCCACATGTGGTACTCACACTTGTTACCACTCCTTCATACATATCCCTAAAAATTTCAATGTAACCTTTGGGGACATTCATGTTCTTTAAAACCCATCAAATTAAATTCCTCGGTACCCTATCATAGGCTTTTTCCAAATCGATAAAGACCATATGTAGATTTTTCTTCTTTGCTCGATATTTTTCCATTAATTGCCTAAGTGAAAAGATAGCTTCCATAGTTGATCTCCCTGTCATAAAACCAAATTAATTTTCAGAGATCTTGGTCTTCTTTCTCAGTCTTTACTCTATTATTCTCTCCCATAACTTCATAGTATGATTCATAAGTTTAATTCCTCGATAGTTGGTACAATTTTGTATATCTCCCTTATTCTTATATATAAGTACTACAATGCTTCTTCTCCAGTCGTCCGGCATTTTCTTTGTCACAAGTATCTTATTGAATAGTCTACATAACCAACTCACTCCAACTTCTCCTAAGCATTTCTATACTTCTATAGAAATACCATCTGAGCCTGTTGCCTTTCCTGTCTTCATTCACTTCAATGCTTCCTTCACTTCTACCCCTCTAATTCTACGGAGAAAAGTATGCTCTAATGATGAAGTATCCTCCTTAACTCTTGTATCACCCAAATGTTCTTCATATAGAAGTTTGCTAAAATATTCCTTCCACCTTTCTTTAATATCGTTGTCTTTTACCAGAATATTTTTCTCATTATCCTTGATAAATTTGATATGATTTAAGTCCCTACTTTTCTTTTTTCTTATTTTTGAAAGGTTAAAAATATCATTTTCTCCTTCTCTTGTTCCCAACCTATTATAGAGGTCATCGTATGATTTGAACTTTACACTACTTACTATTTTCTTAACTTCTTTCTTTGCCTTCCTATACAGCTCAAAAATTTCCATACTCTTAGTCCCCTACCAAACTTTGTAGTAATGTCTTTTTCGTTGAATAACTTCTTGAACCTCCACACTCCAAAACCATGTTTCTTCATTAATATGTCTCTTTCCTTTTGATTCTCCAAGTACCTCATTTGCAACATTCCTAATGCAATTAGCCATTTGATTCCACATTACTGTAGTTTCTCTTTCAATATTCCATTCTCCCTTCTCAATCATTTTGTCCTTAAATATATTTGCTCTTTCCCCCTTCAAATCTCTCCACCTTGTTTTAGGGTCCATTTTATTTACTACCATTCTCTTTCTACTTCTAATGCAAATATCTAAAAATCCAAGCCTATGTTGCGTAGTCAAACTCTCTCCTGGGATAACCTTGCAATCTTTACATGCCAATCGGTCTTGTTTTCTAACTATAAAAAAGTCTATCTGACTCATATTATTCCACTTTTATAGGTAATTGAGTGCTCATCTCTCTTTTTAAAGTAAGTATTTGCTATTACGAGATCAAATGTCACTGCAAAGTCCAATATATTGTTTCCGAATTCATTCTTTTCTCTAAATCCTTACCCTCCATGTACTCTCTCATATCCTCTATTATCTTTTGCTATATGCTCGTTTAAATTCCCTCCAAAGAAATCTTATCACTATTTCAGATTTCTCGCATTAAATCATCCATCTCCTCCCAAAATTATTTTTTCACACTTTCCTCTAGTCCTACTTGGGGAGCATATGCACTGATAATATGAATTATGTCTTCTTGTAGCACTAGTTTAATTGCTATAATTCTATTACCAAATCTCTTTACCCGCACAATTTTCTCTTTCAAATCCTTATCTACAACTATATCCACTCCATTTCTTGTATTACTCTTTTCTGCGTAGAAAAGCTTATACCCATCCGTGAGCTCCTTAGCTTTATTCCCTTTCCACCTTGTCTTCTGTATATAAGTGTCACAACCCGAGCCTAAAAATTGGGGGTTAGTTAAAACCTAACCAATGACACACGTACTCTCGTGCACGTACACCTAAACTTTGTCTAAGTATACACACACAAGGGACACACAAGGGATATTCACACGTGCAACATGCTATACACGGAAGCTGTACATATCATAGCAAGCCACGAAAAGGATATGCAACAATACAGGACTAACAAAAATGACATTAATTACAAAGTGTACAATACAAAATGGAGAGATAGTTTCTTAGAGACCAATACAAGATCAGATGTACATGAGAACCCAAAACCCTGATGCAAAATGGAAGACAAGGGACTGATGTAATGCAAAGTCGCTCTCCAATGGGAGGGATTACATCCACTCCTCTATCCCTGACAGGGCCTCATGAGCCTCTCCTGAAGCCGGGCCGACCGGCGAGGGGTCGGTAAATGAATCTAGGCCTACAACACCAAGAACAACTCATGAATACAACGATTCAGCAAAGCATAAGTAATAATAAGTAAATACGTGTTGTGTCTAGCAGAATAGTTAACAGTTAACAATTAACCATGCATAGAGGTCATGTTCGTATACTAGGCAGGTCGTACATAGTAATAAGCATGCTTTCAGAATCATAAAACAGATAAACTGGCTAGGTGGCTACTACATTTGCCATATTCTCCTTATCGAGAGCAGTCAGGATGAGAACACAATCAACCGGGTTAGGGTACGAATGGGTCTCTGGTTCCCAGGGTTCGGAATCCCAGGACAGGAGTACTCTGTAGAGGCTACAAACAGGCTACGCCAAAGTCAACCTCATCGGGTATCCTGAGATTGAAGCTGAGTAGAGCCAGACAGACAAGATCAGTCATGTCATATGATGCATGTCAATCAATGTCAATCGGTCGGTCAGGCAAAGTAGTATAGTACAGTACAGGCATCAGGTCATATCACAAATAAGCAATACAATGCGTAACATCACACGAGAATCAATCACTAAACACAAGTCTTGTAATGCCATTTCAAGCGAGCAATTACAAGTCAAACAAGAATAAGAGCATGGAAGGCCATAATCGAAATCAATATGCAATGCAAGTCAAGTTAGTACTGTGAATCAAGATTGTTTACTAGCCAACCCTAAGTTAGTCATCCAATCTTTCTAACTATGCATGATGATGTAGTTTTAAATTATTCGATACACAGTTGCTCATTTCGTTGGTGTTGCACTATATCATTAAACGTGTATTGAAGTACCTTAAACCAACACCCATGGGGAGGTGCTTACTAATTGACAACATACATGAATAAGTTACAGCCCTCAAGACCCATCATGCATTTGAGGTAGTCCATTGGGCAAGTTATGGGGTTGAAAAAGTCCAGGTGAAGGTCCTATAAGGTCTTATCAGTAACCCTATCTTTTCTCCAATTCATTTAAAGAGTAAAGAGACCAAATGGTATCATAACAAGGTCCTCCAGGTAGTAAGGAAGCAAGAGAAGAGGAATGAGTAAGATTAGGATTCAGTTGGACATTGAATCTCCCGGAGCAAAAGTGCTTCAGGGCCGACCGATCGGCTCTGAAGCCCAATCAGTCGTATTTTGGTTTTAGAAGTGTCCGATCGGTCGGACCCTAGGCCCGATTGGTCGGGTAATAAAATTCTGTATAGAATAGAACAACTATACTGAAGCCTTTTCACTCACGAGAATGACATGTATCAAGTTTATACACTTCAAGAGGGCCATCAAAACACAACGCACTTGAGAGAAAAAGTAGAAGAAACACAACAATCAACGTGTACCAACATGTGTTCATCCATACTGTGCTTATACTTGCCTTAAACGAGCTTTTCCCTTAACTTAGTTGTTCCTTGGCCCAATCAATCTCGGACTTGCAATCCTAACACCATGCATGCTAAGAGTAAGCAAAGGAAAAGGTGTGCATGAAATGCAAAACGCTCGAATTCCAGAGAAGAGCATGACTTCAAAGCTTACCGTAGAACATGCACGCAAGAAGCGAAGAAAAAGAGAAGTAGGGGGAGAAACAAAAGAGGAAATGTAAGAATATATCAAGATGTGTCACAACCCAAGCCCAGAGATCGGGGGTTAGCGAAAAGCCAAACCAGTGACACACGTACTCCCGTGCACGTGCATCCAAACCCAGTCCAGATGCACACACACAAGGGATCTAACACGTGCGAAACAAATGAACGCGGAAGCTGTAGATATTATAGCAAGCAACAAAGAAATAACGGAAGCCGAAAAATGCGGAACGGAAAAGACAAACTATGAACCCAGATACGAGATTGAGTACACACCAAAATAACGATATACAAAATAATACAGAGTATCAAAGTCTCAAGTACCAAATACAAAATCTCCAAAAACCAAAACCCAAAACAGATAACCACGGAAGATATGCATGTACGCACTCGGCAGAGGTGATCAGGTCCACTCTGCCAAACCGGAGGGTGCCTCTAGGCTCTGCCCTACAGCCTCCTCGACTGTCGGGGAGCTGGGCAAGGGATCTGTGCCTGCAACACCACAGACAACACCAATGAATACAACGATCCAGCAAATATAAGCAACAAGGACGAAACACTCATAGTATCAAATTGAATCATGACAGAATATTAATTTCAGAGTTTCATCTTCGTATGCTAAGCAAATCGTGCGTAGAAGTAAGGCATGATAAATGAATCAAAGTAAAGAAATACTGAACTAGGTGGTTACTACGTTAACCATATTCTCTCCAATAGAGAGCAGAGCAGAGCAGATAATAACACCACTGACCAGGCCAAGCGTACAAGTGGGTCTCGGTTTCCTGGGTTCCGGGGTCCCAAGACAAAGCGAAACTGCAGTGATATAGAGATACAGAGATCTAAGCCAGAGGTAACCCCGTCGGGCATCCTAGGGCTGAGGCTGAGTAGAGCCAGATTCATACCAATCAAATCAAATCCAAAAGAAGGGAGATTATCCGCTTTGGACTCACCGATGATAAAGACCGGATCTTATCCTCACGTATCAATCTCTGGGCAGAGCCACCAGGGAATACCCAGTGAATCAGAAATATACAAAGCCATAAAGATACAGAGCAAAGCATAACTAAGTCAAAGCACATCATAGATCAACGCATAGTGCAGAACGAAGAACCAAACAGATATACAGAACGAAAGCAAAATGACCTCGTAATGCATAAACATAGATGAGCAGAACAAAGGGCAAAATTTAAGTAATATGCAATGCATCTCAGATTAATATGGAATCAAGGTTAATTACAAGCCAACACTAATCTAGTTGTCCACTGTCATTAACCGTGCATGATGATGTAGTTTTAAGTTATTCGATGCACCATCGCCCTCCAAGTGTTGCAATGTAATCCTCACGTGCACCGAAGTCCCTTAAACCAACACCCATGGGGAGGTGTTTAATAGTAAATCAACGCTCATATGAATAAGTCACAGCCTAATAGACTATTCATGCGATCCAAAGAATCTATTGGGCTGGTTTACATAAGCGATTAACCTGTATTTTAGCCCTACAAGGTCACACCATTATCCTAAGTTTTATTTCAGATTTTTCAGGTCTTACGGTTTAGCCATGGGTGACCTACGGCTTAGCCGCATACATCTTACGGCCTAGCCGTAACATGCACACGGCTTAGCCGTGGTTTCCTTCAGAACACGGCTAAATGGTCATCTTCCACCTCTGACCTGATACATTTCACGGCTGGGTCACGGCTAGCTTACGGCTCAGCCGTAGAACATTTTACGGTTCAGCAGTAGCCTAGCCGTAGAACAAATTCAAAAATTTCAAGTCTCTGGAATTTGAGCCGTATGAAGTTACGGCTTAGCCGTACAATACAGAACACGAAACTGAAGTGAGTACAGAACTGAAATTGGGTACAGAAACTGAGCAAAACAAGCTCCAGAGGTTTCAACATTACAGAATGTGGCTGTAAAACATAACATACATGTATAGGATGTATAAGATGAAATCAAAGCAGTCAAACAAAATACCCATATGTGTTGTACAATCCTGTACTTATACTTGCCTCAAAACTCTGTCAAATCCACTGAGATCAAGCTCCAATCAACTAAACCCAAGCAAAGCAAAGCAAAATACAATCCATAAGCATGCAGAGAGAGAGATGGGAGATCCAATTGGAGAAACAGAATGAAGAACCCACTTACCTCAAACCATAGACAGAGATGAGAGAGAAAGAACCCAACCAACTGAGAGTAAAAACCCAACCGACAAGGATGCAAGCTCCTAACACCATAAGACTGAATAAGAGAAGGAAGAGAAGAGAAGAAGGGACGTGGCGCTGTGGCATGCAGTCATCGAATGAAAATGAGCAGGAGAGAGACACCTAGGCTCATGACTCTTATATAGTTTCTGAAGTTTAAGTCAAAGTCCAGTGAATTTTGGTTATTTACAAATCAAGTCACACGAGGGTCCAACTTCTCCAATTGACTCCGAATGAGTCTGAGACAGTTACGGAAAACAACGAGCTCAACAAAAGACACATGCTGACACCAAGATGATGCAAGTATGATGCACTCAAAGCAAAAGCAAAATTACGAAAAAGGGCTTAGAACTACCTATCCCAGGTCAAGGGTTCCTCAACTACCTATCCAAGACCCGAAACCAAATCCAAAAGGATTAAACAACAGAAAAGTACACTAATGAGCCACTAATCCGGCTCAAAGGAGATCGGAGTGTTACAAGATGTGCAAGAATCCTTTCTTACCTACAACTGCTCCAAGAAGCAGGAAAAAGAAATGAAGAAAGAAGTGGATGCACAGACTTTCCCCCTTTTCTTTCTGTTGATCGTGAAGAAAAAGAAGAAGAAGAAGAAGAAGAAGAAGAAGAGATGAAGAGCAGGGAGGAGAACAGAGAGAAAATGAGAGAGAGCTGGCATGAGAGAAAGAGATGAAAATGAGAGAGTCGGTGGCTTTTACCCTTTGTATAAGATAAAGATGACCGGATTTGCAAAACAGTCCAAGAGTTTCGGTTAATTACAGTTCGAGTCAATTAACGGTCCAACGGAAACAAACAACGTCGTTCACATACGAGCAAGTTACAAAAGTTGACGAGCTCGATGAAAGACACGTGTTGACACCACGATGATGTATGAATGACAAACTCGTACAAAATCAAAAATTATGAAAAGGGGCTCTTGTCTACTTAAACCAGGTTAAACTCAACCCAACTACCTATCAATGACCCGAAACAAATCTCAAAAGAACACAACATTAAGCATAAAACTAATGTGCTAGAAAATAACCCAAAACCACATTAATTAGTCATTAAACAAGATTAAGCTGGGCCGGAGTGTTACAACAAACCACACTAATTCTTCTTCTTTTCATTACCTCAACCAACTCCATGCTCTTGCCTGTTCAGGTTCCTATATTCCAAGTAGCAAGTTTAATTTTCCTATTTTTTTCTTCTTCTCATGGACTAACTTCTTTAACCGCACTAGCCCAAAGTCATGCAGTAGCCCTTGTACAGTTTTCACTGTAGCCGGGTGATGCTGCAATGTGTCGCTTAAAGCGGGGAACGCCCTAGCTTTATCGTGAAATATCATTTGCTCAGAATTCATGTTTGAGTTGTGACAAAATTTTACGCTGGTTGTCACCTACCTAACACGACCTTCCTCCTTTACCCAGGCTTGGGACTGGCAGCAAAAACTGGTGAAGTTTTGCATATAATGATATAATATATCTTTTGTAGAGTAATTGGTATGATATTTTTACACCTCAAATTAAGAAATCAATGTGGCGACAATATTTATTTCATTTATAGATAGGATCAAATATTAATATATCAACTTTGGACAGCGGCTTTTAGTAAAAAGGACAGAAGAAATAAATATCAATCATGAGGCAAATTTCTTATGATCACATATAGAACAATGTGGGTTATTTATACTTTTCAAATTAAAGAACGAAATTACAATTTTATCATTTTCTTTTGTTAAATTGTTCTGTTTTTTTATCTACAGTTTTACAAAATAAAAATTAGTCAGACCACTGCAAACATTGGACCAAGTACTTCATCTGGATAATTAGAGGCTCAACATGCTGCATCAACTTCTAATGCTATGCAAATTTGATAAAATTATTTAATGCATATTCTTTTAGATCATTTGAATGTTTTATTTAAATAATATCATCTAAATAACTTCGACCAAAATCTATTTCATTCCTTCTTTCACTTTCCATTTAAAACTAAATTTACAATATGTTCTCTAATGTTTTCTTTTCCTATTTTACATTTGTATTATCAATTATTCTGTCATGGACGCTATTAATAAAGGTGAACTATGTTACAACCCTCCCTCCTACTTATCTCTTAATTGCTTATCTCAAATAACTATTTTTGAGGTAGATTTTATACATACATTGTGAGATTTATTTATTTTTTTAAAAATGTTTTCTATTAGTGTAGGCCTGAGTTTGTGTATTTTTTTAGTTGCTAGTTATATATATTATGACAATACCCTCTTTCACGGGAAGGTGACACATGGTGCAACTCTTTTCATGAGAGGGAGACACGTGGCGCAATATAAAGATTTCATCCATATTAAGTAAATTATATCCATACCAAACCTCTAAAATCTCTCAATTTTCCTAAAATCTCTCTTTGGTTTTTTATAAAATCTTTCCCTTCCTAATTTCTCTCATTCTCAATTAGTTTTTGAGAAGTGGGTTCCACACAATTTTTCAATCAAAGTTGCAGTATAGGTGGCCCTCACAATCTCTCCTAAAATCTCTCTTTACTATTTAATCTTTTAAAAATCAGCATAATCCTTATTCCTATCATTATCTCTCTTTTTCTAAAATCGATCTAAACCTTTCGTGTTTAAAGAATACGATACCTTAAAATTTTCAATGCAATCCCTTACATGCAATCTCATTATAATCTACTATTGATATCCATATTATATTTAATCTTAAAGAATGCCATATAGTCAAAAGGAGGGGTTCTCATACATCTCAAACAAATTTTCATACCACTCATCATATTAATTAGGCAAATTACCTTTATCTCATTTCACATGCCATTAAATTTCACTATCCAAGTGGCAATTTGTGGGTCCACTGGGTTTCCTATTAAAATCTCAATAGCGTTTAAATTGGTCAAGGGTGTTCATAGGGCCGGGCCAAATACTGTCCAGGCCTAACTTAGATTTTGAACAATAGGCCCGACCTTGGAGAAAGCCTAACTCGGCCATAAGTGTCTAGCCTGAGCCCAGCCCACTTATAATAGTTTAAACTTGAGCCATATTGTATTATATTTTAAAAATGAAAAAATTTGTTGGTTAGGATGTTTGTTTCTATGTGAAAGATTTCTTAGTGTCTCGGATTGGATCGGGCTTGGGCTAAATCTTAGCTTAATTCAAAGTTTAATCTCACTTGAACTACTTGAGTAAGTTAATGCTCAAGCCATAAAACTACTAGATCTTCCTTAAATTAATCACTTAGAATGATACTACCAAGAGGCAAGATTTTTAAAATCTCTTTTATTCTAAATCATGTCCCATAAAACCCAGAACAACCAATAATTTGGATTAGCCCTAGCATAATACTTTTAAATTTAGATTAATTCTCTCACTTTATTTTAAATTTTACATAAATTAATGAATCGTTATCTCTTATCCTAAAATCTTTCAATTTTATACACAACATCTCTTGTGGTTAGATTGATAGAACCTTTGGAAGATGGACAATCATATTCATTTTTATTTTGATTTCACTCGCTATAAATGGGTGGGTGTTGAAATTCAACTTTTCCATGTAACAATGGGAGGAGAATAAAAAAAAAAAAAACAAAGAATGACCAGTTCATGAGCTTATAGGTTTTACATGAGAATATTAAGTATGGTATATATATAAAAACACCATCAAAAAACTCACTACTAAGAGTAAGTATAGTTCTGCTCTCTTTAAACGCTAAAAGTTTTAATAATTTATATATAGGGGAATATTCATGTGCATATGTTCCTCACCAAGGGACCGTGCATACTCCTCTATAAGGCCCATGGTGGACCCCACCAAGGGATGGAAAGCTCCATGTGGGACTACTTTAGATACAAAGTTTGACCCCAATTACATATCCCAAACCCCTTCATCCAAGACCCACAATTCATTCCATTCGAATGGGTGCATAGTCGATCCAACAGTCCGATAGATTCGGATTTGACCAAAAATTGGTAAACGGGTTCAATTCAAGGAGGTCATGTGTGTGGTTCATTTGGATGGACCATATAATGGGTCCCATCTAGAATTCTCATGAAAAAAATGGTGAGGAACAGATACACATGAACATTCCACATACATATATATTTGTTTTAAATGTTAAGAAGATAGTTATGCTATTTTTTCCCTGTTAATTATTTAAAATTTCTTTTCTCTCTATATCTCTTGAGGCATTGTTCATTACTTTTTTTTTATAAGTATCAAATTTAATATGCTAATACATATTAACTAACTGTGTCTTTCATGTTGAAATGTCTATAGTAATGCAAATGGTATTTTATGCTTAGTGTAGGACTAATACAAATTTTTTTCTACCAATGTAGAGATTGAAAGTGTATCCCATATTTTAATGTCTACCACTTAATTGGAGATCATCTTAGGTTTTGTTGCATTTAGTCGAAATTTCTCTTTCTATTTTTATTCCTTTTTCTTTCTTTAAGTTATACGCAAATAAACAAGTGAGAAGCCTAAATTTTGTGATTATCTTGATTACCAGCTTCTTTTCACCTAATTCAAGATTTTCATAATGATAGAATTGGTTGAACTGATGATTATTTACATAGTGGAGTATTCCATCTTTTTTTTTGATCAGCCAAAGAACAGAAATATTCATTAAAATTAGAGAGTATTCCATCTAATTTATATAACCATATAATATTTTTTTTTCTCTTGACTTCATTTTATAGATTAAAACAAAATTTAATTTTTTTTATTAATATTCTAATGAAATTCCACAAGTACATTATTTTCATTTTTATTTAGTTTTACTAATATGATATTTACTTTTTAGGAGTGTGCTCAAATATTTAAGATTATGATTGCAAAATGAATTTAATGTTAAAATTAAATTAAAAATCATTTAAATATTTATAAATATTCTTATTTACAAATAATATAATTATTAGATAAGGCTGCATTGGGCAAGGGCCTTGAAGCGCTATATATATCATAACTATACCCCTTTTAGCGGCAAAACAACACGTGGCGCAGCCCTCTTCGTGGAAAAGCAACACATGGCGCAATCTAAATTTAAGAGTTCTTCTAATCTTTTTTCCTAAAAAAAATTCATGATTAAGAGAATTCCCCTCTTTCGCCAGAGAGGAGAGAACAACATGTGGCATGCATATAAAGATAAGGTGAGGTGTTTTAAATTACGATTCCTAAATTGGATTAAATTGTAGTGATCCAACCATTATGGTTCCTAAATTGTAGTGATCCATCCTTATTGAATAACTCCATTAGCAAGTGCTATTAGATACGGAATACAAATGTGCACAACGCCCTTGATTAAAATCCTAACAAAATCCTATCGTATCATTGAAGACGGTTGAGATGAGTTTTTACTGATGAAGCTGATAAGGAACAAACCAGTTTCTGGTCCATCTCAACGTTATTGCCTATATTTTAGCTCTTTAGTCAAAACATAGGCCATTCTCCTTGCATTCTATATAAACTATATGGGTTTTGGCTTGTGTTTTCAAGCTTGACTAAAGGACTTCCCAGGCTTGATTTGTGCTTAATTGTGGAGCTGGATTTTTGCCTTTAATTTAGGACCTTGAAAAAGCTTTGACACGACCCCAGTCCCCATACACCATTCTACTAAAAATTTATCCATTCACCGTGCGTGAGATGGGCACTTGCTTTATATAATTGATTGATATGAACGTGTTTGAGATGTTAACTCCCCAAAAATCTCTCTCCCTATTCTTATCAGTCAAGCTTCATTCCTAAAATCTCTATCTTGGAATTTAATTGAAAAGTAAGTTTGAATAACTACTCCTTTTATCTCTCACCAACCATGGAATATTCTCTTCTCTCTTGATAATCTCTCTTTCCTAGGACATTTCATCATGATCTACTTTCTTTCCACTATATCAAGGATCAAATGCCTTCTTGTATTTATATGTCAAAAAAATTCAGTTTTATTTTAGTATTGGATTTACTATCTATGGTAGTTCATCGATTAGAATGATCAATGATAAGAGGCGTTTTTGTATTTATATGAAACATTCACTTTTGTTTTACTATTGCCTCAATTGTCTAAGATAGAATCTTGATCTATATCACATCTACCATTTTGTGTAATATGTGGCCTATCCATAGTCAATTTGATCCTTCACATTGTTTTCTTTTTATTTTTATGTTGAGTCACTTATATGATTCCCTATTTTCGATCTTAGTTTTTTTTTTTGCAGTGCTTCTTTCCTTCTTTTTTTTTTTCCATGCAACTCTTCATCCACGGTAATCTTTTACATAACACCTTAAAAAAAATGTTGCCTTCTACTTGTTTCTATTTATTTGTATTTTTTTAGTGGATTTTTTTGTGTCCTGGAACGAATAAGAAATTTGAGATCAAGGAGCACATTGAAGCCCAGGTACGTGTGAACTACATCCATACATATCCAAGGTTATCACTTATACAATTATTTATAGTTTTTGTTTGTTGCTCTTCTTAGGTTGGTAGATGGGACAAGAGGCTCCTTTATACTTAGTTGCTAAGTTTGCAATTCATACAAAAACTATAAAATTATACGGCCAAGGAGGATCCATTCCTAAGTCAACCATATTCGGCCAACATAAGATTTTGCTTATGTAATGTATCTCACCCACCAGTATGGATTGTTTCATTTTTTAATCCTTTTTAAGAGACAAGGTTAAATAATATATTTATATATTTTGGACTTTTTTTATTTATTATATATTTTTTAAAATCATTAAATTTTAATAAACTTTTCTTTTTTTAGTGCTTTTCTATGCTTTCTTACTTCAACAAAACACTATTTAATCTACTGATAATTGTTACGACAAATGGACAACACAAGAGACGTGACATACCATGTATTTAATACTACCAAATGGACTCTATAATTGGAGCAATCACCCAAAGTAAAATTTTAAGAGATTATAAATCATATTTCTTTCCCTTTTGTTTTTAAGAATTTATAAATAATGTGAAATACGTGGTATAGTTCCCTCACGGCCTCACCCATCATGTCTAACTACTTTATGAATGAGGTTTATAAAATTTAGAAGGTAGGGTGGAATTGAGATTTTTTGATGTAAATTATAGAGACAAACATCATCACCATCTTTAAGAATTTCACTATTTAATGATTGTAAATATCAGATCTTATTAATAATTGACCCACCTATAATCCAAATCAAAGCCTCCTACTCTCACCTCCTTTGCAAATATAACTTTATATATCAGATAGGTTAGATTTTTTGACCATCTCAAGTAGTTGCAATTGAATACTATCTTGGCTTCAAATGATGGCTAAGTCGAGATCTTTGGTTTTTAACATGTGCAAACATATCTACAATGTGCGATTTAGCCACCTCCACATTAAATCTACAAGTGGTAATTCATATCAAGTTTAGGAGCATGTGACCAAATATTGTATATAATTTTCTTCTTAAAATTTTGATATTTTAAATTTAATTTCAACTATGTTTATTTTATGATTTATATAATAATATTTATTTATGTTTTATTAAAATATTAAAAAATTAACAAATTTAGTTTTTTAAAATAAAATTCAATTTTTTTCATGGCCCCCGCCACGCTAGTTATATATATTCTAACAATACCTCTTTTTGTGGGAGAGCATAGGAGTACGACACGTGGTGCTTCCTTTGTGTGACATGTGGCAACTCCTTATATTTTATCTCATAAACAACTTTAACCTAATCGCCTATCCTAAAATTCATTGCCCTCCTAAAAATCTCTCTTATTTTTAATCTCTTACCTGCAATGGTAAGAGAGATTGAATAATAAAAATTTCCTTTACTATTCAGTCTCCTACAAATCAGCAAAATCTTACTCGGTATAGATTATTATTTGAGTTAATGTGAAATTTGAGTTGGCTCATATGAAACAAAAGGTACCATTATACCCATTACGAAGGAACGCCTAAATATTCCTAGTGCTTCATTTTCTTTTAGCCCATACATTCAAATTCAGACTAACGATCCAATCCCCATCTCATCCCCACCTTATTCTCCAGAATTATAATCCAATTGATAAAGTTTTTCTCTACCAGACAACTCTTTACAACTTTCCGCATGCTATATATTTATCTTTAAAATTTTAATTCCAACAAATCTTTAAAGGGGAAGGATGTTGTTCAAATGAATAAGGAACAGAGCAGTAGTTAAAATGGGGGGAGTAGCAGCAGGAAACAAAATAAGGATTCGAAGCTGCCAGAACTGCCCAAACAGGACTATATTCATGTCAGGCACAAAGAGGCCAAGATACAGACAACCACAGTTTTGTAGAAAGGGTAAGAACCTTGTAATTCTCTCTCTCCATGGATGGGTGGCTTCATATTATTCTTCTATCATTAGCAACAAAATCGTCGTATTTATTGGAAAAATTGAATTCTTTGCCAGGTAAAAAGATAGAAGATCAATGATAGGATGAAGTTCCTATATATTAAGAGAATTCCCCCTTTTGCAAGAGAGCACAAGAGAGCGACACGTGACATGCCCTTTCCTCTAAAACCTCTCTCTCATCCCTTAAATTTCTTCCCCTCCGCTAAAATCTCTCTCTCTCACCCTTAAAATTTCTTTTGTCCTCCTTTTTTCCCTATTAGTGAACTATAATTATAAATACATTAAAAACTGACATCTTATACGAAATTCTCTATTGATATTAAATTTCTAACTATCTATAATTTAGAGGTCATATTTGATTTTTAGTAAAAGTACAAAAAAAAATGTATGTGTGTTTGTTGATGCCTTACACGTCAAGGTCTGTAACTATAGACTTGAATTGGACATGGATTGCAAAACAAGCTCAAAGCTCATGGGTATGCCATGCCAGAGGAGTGAAACGGGTCAGTGTCGTATGAACACAGGTTGAGGACTAAATTTTGTTAGGCTTGAGCTAGGGCCTGGGTCCTTCCATTTGACAAAATGGAATTTCAAGCCTATCAATGAACCTGTTAATATACATGATTGTTGTCCTAATCCTATTAGTATCTATTATTGTCCTCATCCAATAACTTTGAATTTCTTGAATGTCCAGAGCATATTTGTAATGACTCGATATTTTTTGCTCATATAGCTTTGTTCAATGAGTTAAATGTTTTATAAAAAATATATATATGCTTTTGGGTTTAATTTGGGTCCAATCTAGGCCTATTATTTAATCCCAACTCAAGTTACATTTATTGATTTTAAATTTGAATAATAATAATAATAATTATTATTATAGCTTGGTTGAGAGTATTGTATCATTATGGGCCCACCTAACCAATCCAAATCTATATCTTTCTCTTACTCCTTTCCTCATCTTACTTCCTCTACAAATCTTTTTCAGATAACATTTCTATGTTTTTTGTTTATATTCTTTTTAGAGAATTTTACCAAAAAAATTATCTACGGGGATTACAAAAACAAAAAAGCTTAGCCTAGATGTGGATGCACCTCCCATGTTTTTTTTACATCTAAAGGTGAGGGTCGAATTCAACCCTCATTAAAATGCATAAGGTTCAAATTCAACACTAAAAATAATAGCATAGTCAATAATTGGTTGAGTTTTGGCTTGAGGCCTTGCATTGGTTCTCCTTCTTTTTCATCAGTTTGGAAGTAATGACCAACGGTGGCGGAAAAGGATGAGACCTGTGAGACATTCCCTTGCAATAGTGACCTGCAAGATGCGGCGATAAGGATTCCAAAAACCCTTCCAATTAGTTTTTTTTTCTCTTCAATTCTAGTGATGAATAGACCCTTTCAATAAGTGGATCGAACGTAGTCTGTTTGTCGGTGGAATTGAAGAGCAAAAAATAAAAAATAAAAATCACTAAATGGGTTGCCGGATCCTTGCTGCTGCCACCTTGCAGGTCGCCATCGCCAGTAAATCTTTCGCAGGTTACCACCTTTTCTGCAACCACCGGTCGTTGCTTCTAGATTGGTGAAGAAGAAGGAGAACCAGTGCCAGTCCTCAAGCCAAAACCCAACCTATTATTGACTCTCCCATTATTCCCAGTGTCGAATTCAACCCTTATCCATTTCAATAAGGCTCGAATTCGACGCTCACCTTCAAATGTAAAAAAGCACCAGAGTGGTCACACCTCGGTTGAGCTTTTATGTTTTTGTGGTCCCCTTAGATGATTTTTGGGTAAAATCCTCTTCTTTTTAATATGCACTGATATTTCTTTTAACTAAATATTTCACCTTTTGTATAATTTTTTTTTGGTTTGTTTTAGATTTGGTCCTTCACATTTACATACCAAAATATAAATTAATAGGGGATATATATTTATTTTTTTGGCCCGGGCATAGCAAAGTAAGCTCTGAACTACTTATGACCAATAAAGTATGAACTACTTATGATCAATGTGTAGACTACAAGTAGGAGAACATTTTTTTTGTATAATGTAAGTTTGTTTTCTTCTTTTTTAATCATATTTTGTATGCCATATCTTTGTAAAGATGCAAGATTAATACTAAAAATTCTCATTAAATTTATATTATAAATTTGGGATGCATACAAATAAAAGACACATGTGGCAATTTAGTGGGAAAAGAATTATATATATATATAAACTGAGAGCAACCCTCTTTGTGAGGGAAGGACAGATGGGATTTCTTTTTTTATTGTGGTCATGCCACGCATTATTCATGTGCAACCTTCTAAGAAAATACATTCAAATTCAAATGCAAAGAACTCCTTTTCCATTGGATTATTTATTGAAGCATTATACCATTTTTACTATTTTTTTAGAATTTAAAAAGTTTTAGGATGAATCCTTATCTTTCTTTTCCTCATCTCATTATGGTTCAAGGAAGATTTTTTTTCCTTTCAGAAAAATAAAAATGCAATATTTTAACTATATTTATGTTATGATTTATCTGATGATAGACATTTGTATGTTATTTAAGTGTTAATAACTTTTAATAAGGCTAATTTATTTTTCATGCGTAGGCCTTAAAACACTAGTATGTATAAATAAAATTCCCCCTCTTTGCGAGAGAGTGCGGAGGAGTGACACATGGCACCCCTAAATTTTAAAGTATCTCTCCTTTCTCCTAAAATCTCTCATGATTTAATTTGGTTTCCTTAGGAAGAAAGGTCCTATCTTAGTAACTTAATCTCCCCTCTAGCTAGCTTTCCTAGTGCTAATTTCTTAATGATAAACTTCTAAATCTAATCAGAAAAGACTACCCCTAATCCATATTTTTCTAAAAAACATATGCCTCACCACATCTCATGGGACCCATTTTGATGAATCCAATTCATTCATCTACCCATCATGGAGACCTGCTTGCTTTATCAAATCCACCAATCAACATATGAAATCAAATTATCTAGCACATCTAACCTTCTACTTTAGTAAGATCAACAAAGATGAGCTTAAGGGTGAATTTTTCATATACCCTTGTCATCTTTGTGCAATTAATCTTAATCACGTGTTTTTTATGTGATCAATACCATGATAATGTAAATTTGATTAAAATTAATTCTAAACATATTTAATGTGGGCCGATTTTCAAGTAAGATGAGAAAAATATAGTGATTATGAGCTCCAAATAGTGGGGTCCACTTCGATGCTTTTCTATAACTAGGCGTTATATGGAAAGACTCAAAGGCCATTCAACCAAATAATCGCCAGTTTTCTTGGCAACCTAAAATATGAAGTATATCTCTCTAACCATTAGCCATGGGGCCCACCCAATCAATTCAAATTTGCAATATCTCTCTAATTAAAGAAAATATTGAGTTTCTTTAGTGGAGTAATATCATATTATTATTATTATTATTATTATTATTATTATTATTACTAACAATAAAAGCCCTTGCTGAACCCAGGCCCTAATACAAGAAATTATTATTTTAAAATTATATATATAGATTTTTTCTATTTACAAAAGAACTAAATTTGTATTTAAAAATGAAATAGGTACACTTGGTCAAGTTAGTAATTTTTAGAACCCAAATGTAATATTAAGTAAAAGA
Source organism: Sextonia rubra (assembly GCA_037013555.1). NCBI lineage: Eukaryota > Viridiplantae > Streptophyta > Magnoliopsida > Laurales > Lauraceae > Sextonia > Sextonia rubra. The sequence goes on from JASUAD010000001.1 coordinate 78,826,376, forward strand.
GAGTTAAGTTTACTTTACAGATAGTTACCCATAATTAAATCTAGGCATAGAAAGTCCAACCAAGCTCAGAATTAATCCGTTTCAACACAATAAGGGATTGGATTAACTAGCCCATAAGCAAAGTTCAAGCCCACCAATTAGGGCCTAATTCTACTACACCAACATGGTTAGTTATTTATTTTTGTATAGTTATTTTGCCATCAACACTACTAGCATTATTGAAAGAAATTAAAACACTTAACTTTCAAATAATATAAGTTTAATACATGTATAGTATGCCACACAAATTAACCAAACAATATAAAAACAAGGCATTAAAATCAGACTGCAATCAAAATAATCAAGTATAAATTAGGCAGAAGTCGGTACAATAATCACATATAACTAAGCATGTGTCCACATGTACTCTAACTATGCAATCAATTTTGATTAACTCATTTAAATGGATTATATAGATAAACTCTAACTTGCCCATTTGATCACAACTATATAGATCCATATTAGATGTGACTCAGATTATGCAATAAAGATTAGATTATAGGTTGGGTTATATTTTCTGACCCTTTTATTTAAACACAGTAATTGTAACTTAATCTAATTTTGGCTTCACAGGATCATTGAGCATAGACTTTTAGAGCTTAGAAAATACTAAGCCCGGCCTTGCTTTCTGTATTTATATATACATTTGAGCATATGTAGGTCTATTTGAGCATGATTCTAATATGGGGTTCTTATGTGATTTTTATATTAATTTTTTGTAGATGAGATATAAACCTTACAAATGTCACACACCCCTCTTAATTGTTATGGTACTAGGTGGGTTGACATTGAGTGTCATTCCTAAACTAAGAACCACATTTAAAATAGGAGCATGTCTTTTAATTGCATTAAATACTGAATTGGCTCATAATATGTGTTTTTTCCTACGATAAATTATTTTGAATATGTTGATGACCAGCCTCAAAATCAGATTTTCAAAAATTAATATGGGTAACCTCAGTGCAGGCCAATCACAAAGGTAGGGCAGTGATGAGTCTCTAAAAATGCATATTTTCATACACATTTTGACCCATTTTAAGGACTTATTGACTTAAAAGAGCGTCATTTAGTGTGATATCATGGTTTCAAGCATTTAAATTTATTGTAGTACATTCCTGCATAATTTGCTTAAAAATCACACTTTTTGCATAAATTCATAAAACCTGCTATTTTTGGAAAGTCTTTTTTGAAAAGTTTAGTGAAAATAATTTTTCTTCTGAAATAAATTGAATTTTAATTATCATTAGCTCATTCACATAAAATTATGAAGAATGGTGTCCATTTTCATTATCATTTCATGAGAGATGGGTGCGCATTCATGCATTGTGATTTAGGGGTAAAATGGTCTTTTCACATGAATTCATATTTGTTTTATAGGAAATTGATTATATGGGTCCCATTTATAAAGAATTGAAGCAAAGAATTGATTTTCAAGAGAAATGAAAGAAGAATTAAAGAGAAAAAGAAATTGGAAGAAAATTGCAAAAAGTTGGCTTCATGATCCCACACACACATGCACATGTGCGGGGTATACTTATAAAAACATCCAAGATGAGGTCCATTTATTTGTTGCACATTTTCAAGAGATTTTGAAGAGAATTTAAAGAATATATCATCAAAGATGGACAAGGAAAGCCACATAGGAGTTCTTTTTGGAGAAAGGAGAATATTTAATTGAAAAAAAATGAAAAAAATATCCAAGCAAGCTATTCCACATCCAAAAGAGGATTTCGGAGCAAATTTTGGTTTAAAAAGAAAAGGAAAAAAAAATCAAGAGGGTTATCTTCAAAGATCTCTTCAAGTTAAGAGCCAACAAGGAGAACTCTCCAAAGAAGGAAAGTTGACAATGCAAAGAGATCAAAAAGGAAGTTTTACAACTCATGTGGGCCAAGTTTGATTCAAAGAGAGGATTCTTATCCTTACTTCATCTCTCAAAAGATCTCAATGCAAGGTCACACATACAAGAAAGGAAAGAAGCATCCAAGAGGGACTTCTAGACAAAGCAAGCAAGGAAAGAAAAGAAAAACAAAAAAGAAAAAAATCCCAAAGATATTGCACATCCAAAGCATTGTTTGGAGCCCTTTTTCTTTCATTTTTTAAAATTATTTTTAAGATTTTAAAGTTTGAGAAGGAGTAGAACTTGAAAAAGTATAAATAGGGCACCCTTCTCTCATATTCTTCATGGAAGAATTACCCACCTCCCACTTTTAGATTTCTACACTTCATCTCTCCCTCTCTTGTCTCTCCATCTCAAGTCATCAAGGAGGCTTAGCCCTAAAGTCACACCACCAACCTTAAAGATCAACTAGAAGGAGGAATTCTTTTCCATTCTAGTATGTATAATCTTTTGTTTTAATTTCTTTTTTCATCTTATGTAAAGGATTGTCATACCATTTCAACAATATTTATCTTGTTATTCTTCTTATTTTTATAGTTGTATGATTACTTGATTTGTGTTTTTCTTGTTTGGCTTGACGACCCAAATAGAAGAGCATACTTTAAGAAATTGTTAGGCCTAAACTAAGGAAGAATTTTGAGTGAATATACCGCCTTTGACTTCCATTGTTTACCGCCTTTAACTTCAGTTGCTTACCGCCTTTGACTTTAATTGCTTACCGCCTTTGACTTCCTGCAATTTTTAGTTTCTTTCACTACACTTTTAATCTTAAATTTCTGCACTTTTTAAATTTATGCACCAGTATTTGAATTTCTGCACTTTTTATTTTAATTTCTGCACACTTTATGTTATTGCACAATTTTTTTTATTATTTACTGCTTTAGTTTAAATTAGATTCATGCATATTTCAAGTTTTAGAATCATGTTTAATGGTGTCTATCATAGAACTTTAGAAATCATATTTCACATATGAGATTTATGTGTTTTAAAGTTATGAAACAGATTTTTGTGCAGAAAATAGCGTCTTAAAGGTTCATGTCAAACGAATTTTTCAGACTTGCACACAATCATATCAGTAAGTGCTTGACGTTTCCAGCAGTTTTTAAACCTGAAATCAAATTTGAATTACTCTTGAAAACAATCTAGAATTTTGCAGAAAAACAGTCCTAATCAAGTTCATGTTGGATGAATTTTCTTGAACAGTTTTGACATGTTTTTTTTAACAGCTAAATGCCTATGTTTATAGCAGTTTCTAAACTTAAAATCAAACTTCAAGAATAAGTTTTTAGATCTAAAATTAGTTTTTTTAAACTGAATTCTGTGTGTTTGTTAACAGCCCAAATCTATATTTCAATAGTAAAAAAATAATCTGATTGGAATTAAGTTCAATTTGGACAACTTGTACATGGATATATGTGGATTGTTTTGGGGATTATTGAAACCATGATAAAATTTGATTTTCTAGATTTTTCAGATCTAAAATTGAATCAATACAGCCCCATTAAGGTTGATTTCTGAAGCAAAATTTGGCTATACATCATATACAAATGTATACATGTGCACACGCCTACTCATCCACTCTTTTATGTAGTTTTTTTTTATTTTGCATTCATTCATAGAGTAGTTTAGGAAAGTTTAAGTTTCAGATTTTATTTTTATTTTTAGAAAGATTTTCATGTGTGATAATTTAGGATAGATTGTTTTTTTTAGAAAGTTATGTGTCTAGTTGTTTGTATAGTTGTAGTTTATGTTGTTGTTTTAGAAATTGCTTTGTTTTAAGAATTACTAACTTGATTTTTAGGTTGTCAATTAGAGTTTTTTTTTCTAAACTTAAATTTCTTTCTAATTTTGGATAGGATTTAGAAATCTTTTGTTCTTAGTTTAATTTAGTTTCTAATTTAGGAGGTTTTTGTTTTCTTTAACCTTTGTTTATTTTGTTTCCATCTTTGTTTAGTTTTATTTTTAGTAAGTTTCTAATTTTAGATTTAGTTTTAGTGGAAGTTCTAACGTGTGTTTTGTTTTGCAGTAAATTTAATTTTATTTTTAGGAACTTTAGATTTAGGATTTACTTTCTTTATTTGAATTGTGATTGTAATTATTTCGTTTTAGGAATGTATGTATTTGTTAGATTTTATTAAGCTAGTTTTAGAATTTTTTTTAGGTAAGTGATAACTTGAAAATATTTTAAATATAGCTCCATGTGGATTCGACCCCATACTTATCGGGATATTACTACATCGTAGCTTTGCACTTGGAGTTACGAAAAAGCAAGATTGAGATTTCTTAATGTAGACTACAGTTTTTTCCTCATCACCATCTCTAAGAATCCCAATATTTAATAATTATAAATATTAGATCATATTAATAATTGACCCACTTATAATTGAAATCAAAACTCAAAACTTCTCAATGTTGCCTCTTTTGTGAATGTAATTTTTTATATCAAATGGGTTAGATTTTCTAACCCTTTTGCTTAAGCTAAAAAAAAAGGTGCAACTTAGTCCCATTTTGACTTCAAATAATGGCTGAGTAGAGATTTTTTTGTTTTGATATGTGCAAATGTAAGTGTTATATGTGGTTCAACCACCCCCATGCTAGACCTACATCCGATAATTCACATTGAGCATGTGACCAAACATTATGTATAAATTTTCTTCTTAAGATATTTGATATTTTAAATTTACTTTTAACTATGTTTGTGTGATATTATATAATAATATTAATTTATAATTTATTAAAATATTAAAAATTAATAAAAATTTCTATGGCCCATGTTGGGCGTGGGCTTTGAAGCGCTAGTTATATATATATAAAGAGAATTCCCTTTTTCGGGAGAAAGCGTGAGGGAGCAAAATGTGACACGCATTCAATAAAGTTATAAATTTTGTAAAAATCTCCCATATCCCTAAAATCTTTCAAATTCGATATTGTAGATGGGGTTTTTCTCATAACTACCAACAACGGCCCATGCTTAGCCCAGGCCAAGATTAAAATTTTAAAAAAAAATCATGGGAAAAAGATAACTAAATGATATAATAAACTAATTGATATTTAAACACTTGTACAGGAGATATATCTAAAGATAGTTGCAAATAATTATAATGCCATAGTTAAAGATGTGTTGAATAATATAAGTCATCAATCAATTTCCTTAACAACGCCAAAAAAATAAAGACATTTTAGTTGATAATTCAATTATTCTAGTGTGAATGGGCCCGAACGATATTAATGAAGTACTTGTTATAATGTTAGATGCTATGCACTATCTTGTGAGTCCATTGATGCCAATAAAGTACTTGTTCCATTGCTCAAGGCTTCTTGTCTACGCAATACTACCGGTAAAATCAAAAGTAATGTGATTTTATAAAATTAAATAAGATATGAGATTTAAATTTAAAATGGGTAGTGTTGTCCAAGTAACAACCCATAATCAGCTAGGGCAAAAACTAAACTAATTATTTATAAGATTTATTACACAGTTAAGCTTATTGAATAATAATATAAAGCAATAAATAGTGTTTGTGTTATTCTTTTTCAACTTTGTCTTGTCCAAAGAAGATTCATATGTGAATGTAGATTGTCAAAATGAGAATTGAGAAACATACCTTGCAAAAATTGAAAAATAACAAGGAAAATGCAACTTAGAAGTCTTATCCATAGTGAGTCACATCATACAAATACAAGATGACAGATGAAAAATTAGCTAGCAGGGACTAAAACAATAGAATTTATGAAGAATAATAAACAAATGACAAAATAGTTGAATAGATTATCAACTAATAAAATAAAATAATGTTCTTTCCTTAAAACATAAAAATGTGCATAGACTGCTATAATGAAACATAATGCAACATAATACTCACAAAGTTTATGATATATTATTAGATAGCAACCAATCAAAATAATGTTCTTCCCTTAAAACATAAAAATATACATAGACAAAATGTGACCACTAATATAATGAAACATAATGCAATAGAGTACACACAAAAGTTATCATATAATATTCTTCCCTTAAATGTAAAACTATACAAAAAAAATCTGCAACTACATGTCATTTATAACATTGGATTGTTGATAATAACTTTGATTGAGGGTCTAACAACATCAAAAATACCTTCCACCATGCTCTTTTATTACTTTGTAGCAAACACATCAATAACCATAGAAAAAATGTTCTTTCCTTGAACATAAAAATATACATAGACAAAATGTGACCACTGTTATAATGGAACATAATGCTATAAAGTACACACAAAAGTTATCATATAATATTCTTCCCTTAAAAGTAAAAATATACACAAAAATCTACAACTACATCTCATTTATAACATTAGATTGTTAGTAATAACTTTGAGTGAGGATCTAACAACATCAAAATACCTTCCACCATGCTTTTTTTTTTTTTTGCTCTATATCAGACACATCAATAACTATGGAAAAAAAAATGAAATAACTATGGAGTAATAAAAAATTAGAAACTATAGTGAGAAAAAAAAATTAAATATCATAAAATGGGTGTAAAGTAAAACCAGCACCCAATTCTCTTAAAAAAACACAACCTCCCATCTCTCTAAGAAATGCAACCTACTCACACATGGTAATAAAAGTGATATTAAGAAAATCATATAATTATTCTCACTTTCAAAATAAGATAGGAAACAAAACCTCCTCTTTCACCATTGCCATCAACTTCTTTGAATGAAGAAAGAGATGTAAGGCCACCAACATGGACAATTGTAATGTACACTCTCTCCATCGATAAGATCTCTCTCTCTTTTTTTTTTTTGGTTTAATTTGTGTTCCTAGAAAGGTAGAGATTTTGTAGAGAATTGATTTGAGAGATTTTAGGGGGGAAGAGATTTTAGGGGAAATGGTTAGTGGTGTAGAGATTTTTTTTAGGGCCTGCGTGATTGAAGATAATTTGTTTGAATTTGGGCAGTAAACGTGCATGTATGATGAGGAGAAAGGGAGAGAATCTAGGGAAAATAAATGGAATAGATAGAAATGGTTGGTAGAGGGAGAGATTTTAGGGAAAGAAATAAATGACTTAATAATAAGAGAGTAACTTCATGTGAAGATTTTATGTACGATTGAGAGTAACTTCATGGGAATAACAAATGCCATGTGAGGGATAGTTTTAAATGGGGGAGAGATTTTACGATTAGATAAATAAGAGAGAGAGGATTGGAGAGATTTTAGGCTATCCAATAATTAATTATAAGGGTGGCTGGCATGGATGATGGAGAAATTTTAGGTTGCCAATGCAACGTGTCATTTTTTGAATATTGACGTAGCGCTGTAGAAACAAAGAAAAGAAAAGGTGCTGACATGGCACACTTCACAAGCCTCTTTTCTTGTAGTTTTAATATATATAATAAATAGTTTCCCATCTAAACACACAACTAAAAATAAATATTTCTTTATGTGATGTTTTTCGGTACCTACACTTTCTTTCTCTGGCAACTTGCTTATTTGTACTATTCTTATGTGATGCACCCTTAAATGGGAGTATGATAGTATAGGATCTAGATTTTGCAGTTATTGGTTTTACATCCGATATGAGCTACAGCATGTTCTTAACGGATTATGAATTTTGATTTTGTGGGATTTGATTTGCTAGGTTTGTCCTAACATATTTAATGCAATGTAGTGCATTTATTTGTATGAACTTGAATTTAAAGGAATTATTATTATTATTATTATTATTTCTTTCTTGTGGCCATGCCACATGGCATTAATCATGCGCATCCCCCCATCTCATCTAGCATAATCCTCTCTCTCTATCCCTCATCAACTTATCATCATCTCATCTTCTAAACTAATCCGATGGGATTTTTCAAAATTCTCAACTCTCCCATCTCTAACTAATCTTCTTCTCAACTGATCTCTTTCTCCTTTCCTTTAAAATTTTTCTCTGTACTAACCCATTTCATCCAACCCAATTTCGTCTCTCTCTCATCATCTCATCATCAAGACAATTTTAGCCATCCAATCTGACCTTAGCCAACTATCTTATCACCATCTCATCAAGCCCATATTTGCCATATAACATTGATGAAATGGTGATAAAATTGATGAAAAGCTTAATTCAATTAGGTTTGATTGATTAAATGGGCGGTCTCGGGCTTGACTTTTTCAACCAAGCCCCTATTTGGCAAGTTTAAATTTTGCCTCTACTTGTCTATTTCTCTAAATAGCATAGAAATTTGGAAAAATGGAGAGTTTGGCACATCTTTCCAACCTTGGCCCAATTTAGAAAAGTAGAGGGATTGCCTCTTTTTCCCATAGTCCCTTTTCATACGCCTGAGATTAAGAGGAGAATTTTAAGAGGTGGAGCTATAGTAACCTTAGGTTTAATCAACACCTATCATTTATTCAAAGGCCCGTCACGAAGACCTGACAAAAGTATAATCTGAATCTCAATGGTGGGCATGGAAAGGTTGAAATCTCAAGCCATGGTTCAAAATTATAAACCCTCTCCCTAAAATAAAGTTTTAGTATGATAAAAATCCTTCCATCTCAAGCCTATCTCTCTTTGCCACGAGCATTTTAGTTTTTTCTCCTTACAGATTATTCATATTTGTTTTCTTTTATCTTTTTTTAAATGTATGGACTTAGGTGACAATGATTAAGTTGAAAAAATTTTCTTCCTTTTGTACTGGATCTAAGGAAGCTTAAATGTCTAAAAGAAGTTTTCCTTTCTTTTTATAGATGATAGTTATGCCATTTTATAATGGTTTATATTTTTTATGTTGGACTTAGTAATAGCCCAGCATTAAAACCCTTACTATGCTGGTTTGGGCTATATTTCTTTGGATCGTAGGCTACACCTAAATCCAATTCTCAGGCAAAATTATTAAATGGGTTGAGTCTAAGATGCCCTACATTCGTTAAAGCCTGCCGTGACATATTTTACTCATATAGTACATATATTTCTCAAATGGGTTGAGTTGGGCGTGAGTCTTTTTTTTTTCTTTTTTAATTCAATTTCAATTGATCAATCTTTTCATAGTGAGAGAGTTGGTTGACCTGATGATTCTTTATAAATTGGAATATTTCATCTAATTTCTTTTACCATATAATATATTTTTTTCTCTTGAGTTAAATTTATAGATTAAAGGAAAAAATGATCTTACTTTTTTTTTATTAACATTCCAATGAAACTCTACGGGTACATTATTTTTCTTTTCCATTTAGTTTTCCTAACATGATATTTAGTTTTTGAAGAGTGCATTAAAATATTTAAAATTATCATTGTATAATGATGTTAATTTTAATTTACAATCCATTTAAATATTTATAAGTATTTTTATTTGCACGCTATATAATTATTAAATAAGGCTCGCATTGGGCGCAGGGTCTTGAAGCACTAGTAATTAGTAACAAGAAGTTTGATATCCACACTATCACATTAGAGACCGACACTATTACTACTACTAGTAACTTTTTTTTTTTTTTGGCAAATAACTCCAGGTTCGAGGATAAGGGTTGAAACCATTATGGTCTCAAAACTGAACCCAATACGAATTTATATTCTAGAATTGGACCTGTCCAAACCCAGTTTGTAATGGTCGAAACCTCTATGTGGCCGATAATGAGGTATTTGTCTGCCACCAAACCAATAATAGGCAATTAGGATTGTCTAGTGGGTTTTATGGGCTAGGGCCAAAGCCAAGTTTCAAGTTCTATTTCTTTATTAAATTATGCTTGGGCTTTTGGATCCAAGGTCATTGGACTCTACAAATGCACTGATGACCTAAGGGCGTTGGTCCCCAGCATGCTTCTAATGCAATGGGGGAGCCCTGCCTTATGAACAGTAGAGACAAAAGAAAACCCTGCACCTCCCTTTGTGCGGGACTCTTGTGAACGTAACAGGTCTATTCAATGATTGTATAATAACTGTGGGGTTTCGACGAATTCATACTTGACAGAAATATCTACTCTTGGTCTAACTTATCTACTGCTTCAATGCAGGCTTGGCATAGCCCTTGTTAACTACCAGTTCCTACAAGTTTCAAACAACAGTCATGGATCTCTTCTAAATTCAGGTATCTCTGACCATAGTCCTATCTTCATTTCAAAAATATCTTCAAATGGTATAAAGTCTACTTTCAGATATTTTAATGCATGGGCCAAACACAATGACTTCTTCAAAGTTGCTAATCATGCTTGGACAAAAAGCTTTCCCATGTGGAAAAGGCTCTTATCAATTGGCAACAAAACCAGCACAAAGTTAATTTTAAAATTAGTTTGGTAAAGAGTAAACCTTGAAGACATCCAAACAACAACGATAAATCAGCAAGGATGGGAAATTCCTCTTCAAGCCAAAAACCATGCAAAGGCTTATTGTAACACCCCAGACCCGATATTAGGTTAGTACGGATAGACCTGTAACGTGGCACATGTAATCCCATAGTAATTTACACTACGTTAAGGCAAACATGGACCACGACAAAGGAATTTTCACAATTCTCATATGTGTGGAAGATCTAATATATGCACATTCAAACTTAACTATAGAACTTATTACTGAGTGCACCCAATGAACATCTTATGACAGTATAAGAGCCTAAATAAATACCTATTTAAGCATTCCATAATTAAACTATTTGAACAATTATCAAAATGATCATAATCCATGCATAATACTTAATGTCTGAATGTATATAAAGTGATAAAGTGCGAAATGCATAATGGTCATAGACTGAAAGTATAATACATATCCTCAAACAAAATAAACATAAACCAAGTTTAAAGTCATGATGATATGATAAAACAAGCTATCATAGCTCAATTTCTAAATGCCTAACAAGACCCATGTAGCTCTACGAATAATTAACTAAAAGAGGACGTCATCCGGTCCCCATTCATCTATTCCTGAAGGTATGGCTGTGGCAACCTCTGGGAGCTAGTCAATAATCAGGTTTGGACAGGAGCCTGCTTTTGCAACACTAAGGCTAGCGCCTTAAGCATGAAAGCTCAATAAAAATATGCAAGTGGTACACTAAACATGCTATTCCAACTAGAGTCAAAGACAATGCCAATTAAATAGGGAAAAGCAAAATCTAAGCATATTAGCATAAGATAAAGCATAATCATAAGGAATTAAGGTAACAGAATATCACAATTAGATGGCAAACTACATGACTACAATCATCCCCGAAGAGAGACGGATATCAAAACAAAATGGGAGATCAAGTAGCTAATCTGATCACCCGAAGGAACATTGACTTAACCCATAGAATACCAATAGCAGCGGTGCACAAACAAAGTCTAGCTTAGTGGTGCCAACTCTATGAATCAATATAATCAGAACAGATAGCACTATACTAACCTTCTTAATAGAAGTTACTGACTTACATTTATAGCAGCAGAAGTATAATGATATCAATAACAAATAGTAATAATAAAAGCAAATATGAAGATAATGAACTGAATATAATTAAACTGATAGCATAATAAAATGAATATAACTGAACTGATAACGTAAATAAGTGAAGGATGTAGAAGTCATTGTAATATGTATAATTTTCAATTAATTAAGGAACAAGGATAATTTACAAGTCAAACTAATTAAGATGTCTGTGTTCTTAGTTTTCCACTTCAGCATGACTATAAGGATTCCGATGTCATATGTTACTAAATCTTGGTGTCGCATTATGTATGAATCCAGACACCAGGCTCCTTATGCCTATACACAAAGGGCATAATATTAGAACAAACAGAATCATCTAACAAGGTTGAGTGACAATTAACACTTTCTTTGTTTACCCCATTTGATTTCATTGGATAAGGTTTAAGCTATAATGGTTCCAAGAAACAAGATCCTACATAGTCATAGGGTTCACCTAAATTTTAAGGTAATACTTGACGACGAGTCAAGTTCTAATGTGCATAATGAAAGGTCTAGTATAGCCAATCCAATCCAAATAAAAATTAGAATAATAAATAAATTGTAACATACTGAACCTAATTTAGTATGTTTTGCAATTAATTAAGTAGGTTATTAACTAATTAATAGAGAATTATTATAAATAATGGTGTTTAACATCTAATTTGTTTAGATTTAGTTTATTTTTGTCTTATTGAGTTTAGTGGGTCAAGTTTAGGTTATGGATAAATAGTTTGGGTTGAGTTTGACCTTAATTAAGTAGATGAAAGCCTTTTTTTTTGTGATTTTAGATTTTACGGTTTACATCATACACGCATTATATTAATATCACTGTTTTCTTCTCATTGAGCTTGTAAACTTTCGTGTTTGACTTAAATGCATTCGATGTCATTTGATCCAGTTAAGCTCATTTGACTTAAATTGAAAATGTAATTGAGAAATGAAGACTTTCCTATAAATCCCACAAAAGTTTGTTTTAAAAAAGCCAAGGAAACCCCTCAATAGATTCTTTCCCTTCTTCAGTCATAACAAGCCTTCTTCCTCTTCCATTCTTCTTCGTCCTTAGTCACATTGAGCGAGATGGACCTTGCATATATGCTTTAAGTCTTTCATACCATCATTCCATCTCTTCTCTACCTATCTTCCTTGTTGGAATTAAAGATATTGGACTATACTTCTTTCTACAGCTCTCTACCTGTTGTCTTGGTAAGATCCCTTACGCGTTTACAGATTTCTTGATTAAATGGAGTCAAGGAGACTCTCATCTCAAGCATGAACTCATTCTCTCTATTCTTTCTTCATGGATGGCATTTTACGGCTAAGAGCAGTGGGTTTTTTTTCTCAAGTTGAGCCAAGAGAAGAAATACTGATTTAAACTTTAAATCAAAGGCAAGTATAAGTTAATTATTGTTGAATGCATGTTGGTAAACTGTGATTCATGTAAATTTGTTGAGCTATACATGTGATTTTGCAGTCCTTATATCTTTATTCCTAATGCATGATGAGATTTCTTCAATGAATAATGCAATGTGGATTTGGAAATATAGGATAGCTAGTAGGAGCAAAGGAAACTATGGTGGAATAACTTGTAGACATGCAAATGGATGCAGTGTTATGGATTAAAGAAAGAGTTCTATTTCATAAATGGCTCTAGAATTTCTGAAGCTTACGGCTAAATCATACAAACACCAACAGTCTGACAAAAACCTAGAGTTGAAACTTTTCTTTTACGGCTAACATCACGGCTAAGCCATAATAACCCAGAAATGCAGGCAAATTTAGGAACATTCAAAAGACCATGTAGGACCCCAGTTCTCTGAATCCTTTAACTCAATCATTTGGCCCAATGGAATATTACTTAACATGAAGTGTCTTATGAGCTGAGATTTATTCATGTAATGTTTTTCACTTGTTTAGCACCTCCCATGGTTGCTAGTTTAAGGGACTTTGATACACTCTTTCTTACGCAATGTAACATCAATGAAGACAACTGTGTATCAAATAACTTAAAACTACATCATCATGCACGATTAGAAGCAATGAATGACTAGATTAGGATTGGCTCGTAAATCACCTTGATTTATTAATTTGAATTGCATAACATATTGAATCATTGTAGTTGCTTTCTATTATTGAAATGATTTGAAATAGTTATATTAAATTGATTCTAGTTAAATATTTTTTGATATATGGCTTTTCTATTGTTAATATTAAATTGAGTAAGTATGAATTGAATGTCTAATGAATTGTTTATAATGAAACAAATTGTACGAATTATTTAATTCAATTATATAATTTAAAATGGTTTGGCTTTACTCAGCTTCATCCTTATCATACCTGGCTGGGTTGACTTTGATGTAGTAGATTGATATGGTGTAGCTTTAGTGTGCCTTTGGAGCTTCCTAACTCTATGAACGTAGGGACTCAATCGTACCTTTGACCGGGGCATTGGTGTTCCTAATGCAAGTATCTCTATTAGGAAGATATCGAAAATGTAGTAGCCAAATAGTAAAATATTTCTTTTATTTGATTCTTTTATCATACTTTATTCACTACACAACGAGCTTAGTATATTAAATTGACTTCTATGATCACTTATTAATGATTCTTTTAGACACAATGCATGTTACTTTAATTATGCTTTTACCTTTGCTGAATAGTCTTATTCATATATTATCTAATGGTGTTATAGGCTCATATCCCAGTCCCAATCTTGCAAAAATAGAGGAGACTTAAGAGGAGAGCTACAGGGTCCCTTCACGCCTTGATGAGTGGACAATAGAACCGATCTGACTGATCCCTCCTACGGAGCATTGCACGAACATCTTTTGGCCTTCTTATTTTGGGATTTTGGACGCATTAGGGTTTCATGACATCTTACATGAGTTTTTTCATACATAGTTCATGATTCCCATATTTTTGGGACAATGTGTATTGTTTGTTATTGTCTATAAACTTTATATCTTTTTTTATTAGACTTGTTATGACACTCTTGTACAAATTCTTACATGTACATATCATGTAGTTATTGTCATGCCCTGATCTCGAGAAATGGGGATTAGAATGGGCCCCTAGGGTGTGAATACGTAATCCTGTAGTAATCCGTGCCATGTGAAGATATGCACGAATCACTACAAGGGAGATCCCACAGGAACGTATGAGGTAAGACTAACAATACGTAGACTAAAATTCAACATAAAGCGGAAACCTATGAAATACACCTGTAATGATCATAAGTAATGCATAGAGGAGAATATCATACTATCATATAATAAACTTAAGTCTTTTAATTAATCATTTCCATCACATACATACCCACAAAACCTAAAACATGTCTTATACACAATGTCCAGTTTAGCCATCTCTATACACAAGACCATAATCACAACTGATTAACCCAACTAAACCACTGAACGCTTTTCGTAGGACGACTAATAAAAGATGTCGTCATCCTTCCATTCTTCTATACCCCGAGGTACCGTTGGGGCACCCTTCGAGGATGGGCCAATATTCGAGTTGGGGTTTGATTCTGCACCCGTAATACCAAGGGTAACACTATTAACATGACCGTTAAGCAAATATAGAGATACATAAGACCGGTATGTTGTATCAAGTGAATAAAGAAATATTTCGATTAAAAAAGGGCAATAAACGTAAACTAGGCATGTTGTGCATAGTAAACATGAGTAACGAATCATAAACAGGATATTATACATACTCGCTGGCAACCACGAGGCTATATTCTCCCAAAAGAGAGCATATCATCTAGAGAAAATGTGTATATAGGACGCTAGGCAAGCATACTAGTTTCCCGAGGAGCGCCGACAACTCCTCCGTGGACTATTGCAGTATCGGAATAAAGATACCTAAACTGGTCCCGTTGAACCTAATAAGGGCACAAGCTAAGTGGTGCTGACTCAACGTATCAAGACCAACTTGAATTTACATCTTTCATACATTTCAGTCGTACTTATCATATCATACATAAGGGAGTTCGGTCTTGAGGTCACATTCGTTCATAGTAATCAGAATTTAACAAGTATCTGATAATCAATTAATGCATACTTAATTGAACTACATCATGTAGAGGGTATGGTTTCTTAACAATATGAATGCATTTAAATTGAGAAGGTATCAAGGAAAATTTATAAGCCAACTCTATAATAGATAATTTGTGAACCCGAGGTCGTTTAACACGATGTATTCATAAGACGTCCGGTGTCATTGTGTCACCAATCTTGGCGTTACATTATGTATGCAAAGGACACCTCTTCTTATGCCAACACCCATGACGTGACATTAGAAATTCATCCGAAAAATCGAAGGGGATAAGTGACAGCTTTATACTTGTCCTCCTTATCATTGAATACAATTGGGATAATTTAATCGTGGAAAATGGGTCATATCTAAAGCCCTACAAAGTCATTTAAAATCTCTAATATCCTAGGTTCACGGTGTTCTTATGGCTTAGCCGTACATATGTGTAACGACCTCAAAATTCGGGTTTCCGAAGAACTCCCAATTTTAAGGTGTTAATGATGAAATTAAATGGATCCGCAATGTGAGATTAAACAACTGAACATATTCATAGCGGAAACATAGTTGTAAAACCATCATAGGTACCATCACAAGACAAAGTAATTAATCCTACTCAATTTAATAATATAATTGCATCAAAGTCATAAATAAATCCATAGGTAATAACATAATTCAATTGACTAGATCGTAACACAAATAGCCAACTAAGGGCTTACAACCAATCTAAAATTAAACTCAGCATAAATAAACTAATTATCTAATTATCGTCTCTCTCGCGCAGGCACGATATTTTTAAGCTATATCGTCTGCGCTCCATGCGTAGTTCTCCTGCGGTTCCTCCTCAACCGCCGTTTCCTCCTGTTCATTGGAAGGGGTGTTGTTACCTACAAGCGCCAATCAGAAGGGGGTCAGGTTATGAAATAACCTCAGCAAGTATACTTACCCAATTTTCATATTCCATACCATTTTTGAGTAAAAATCAAAGGCAGATAAATCACGGGATTTTCAAAATAAATTGACAAGATATAATAATACAAGATGTAGATTCATGCATAAAACCAAGTAAAGATTTTACAAATATCATAACATTCAAAATAAATTGGCGTCCCACATTGGCTAAGTTGTCACAAGTATTATAGCGGCCCCCTTTAACGTGACGGGAACAGAGAACAGAGTTTGGTACCCAGGGATTCAGAATTATGGCCATTGGCCATCAGAACAGAGTAACAGAGTTTGGTACCGAAGTGACTGATTGTCACAAATAGAGAGTTAACTAATCTGCAGATAGTTTCAGAAGAATAGCCCCTACACAGTGGTGCCCCACTATGCTAGACTTAAAACAGCCTAGTGGTATCGCCTTAATTCAAAATACGGATAAACAACCAAGTAATCATAAAATAGAATTTATTTACATATAACAGATTCCAAAGTTGACATGTGCAACGTCTAAATACCATAAACCATATAACAGAGAAAAATATATTTTATCATGTCAGAGTACATTTTAGATTTGATTGAAAACATAAAACCAAATAATAAATTTCCAAGATACAAAAATCCATATTTTATGGGTCATACTGCACGTCGGGTCTAAGCGAACTTAACCCTATGATATCATGGGATTCTCAAACACCATATACTTGCCCTAAATCTAATTTGGATGATCACGAGGATCTCCTCTTTAGATTTGGGTTGATTCTTTGTTGGCGCTTCTGAATTTGGCTGGTGTTTGAAGAACCCATGACGTCACACTCTTAAGTTTTCTTAATTCTAGGCATGCTCTTAAGATAATTTAAGGTGATTATCAAGCAATGAAAACATTAATTATGAATGGTTCAGATTTAGTTCAATATAGATCTAGTATTTTTTTTAATTTAAAATTAAATCCATAATCCTTAAGAGTTCTCACCCTAATTCATGGGTGACAAGCAAGGATATTATTTCATTATTTTGTAAGTATACTCCTCAATGAGATCTAAATTTATTGGACATAAACCATGGGTCCAAAATAGAAATTATAAGGGAATTTGACAAAACTTTTGAATAAGTCACCACAAAGGCTTATTAATAATTACACTAATACAGAGGCAAATTTGAAATTTCTAAAATCCACCTGAAACTCAGAAGTGGACCCAACAGTGTCAAGACTCAAAACGAACTCAATGATGTCTCCCCTTCACTGTTCTGTATGACATGCATTAGAGTAAAAGTCCCATGTTTTGTGCATATAGGTCAATAGGATGGTGGCCCATAATAATATCCCTAAAGGGGTAGGCCTGCTCAAAACTCCTAGAAACTTTTTAAGGCTAAGAAATAGAAATAGCACACAGTGCTTACATCGCTCCGGTTTCATGGCATGGATGGGTACCACGCCCATCTAGTTTGACCCCTTGGATGGTGAGCCACATGGGACCGTATCCACGTGGGTCCGACACCTCTGTGGTCACCAAAGGGTGGTCCTTCAGATGACTAGACCTGATCATTGATCAGGTGGGACACGGGGATCCTACGAAAATCTCAAAAATTAGGCTTTGGCGACCCTAATTGCTGGACTAGACCTCTGGGTGGTTCCTCTACAGGTTTTGGATCAGTGGGACCATTCCATGTGGGTACTACATCACTTAGGTCGCCCATGAGTGGCCCTTTAGATGATCAGACCAAATCTTTCATCAAGTTGGCTGCCTAGGTCCCACATCCTATTTCAAGAAGAAGACACGGGGACAGTATGGTTGCCTCACTGATAACAAACGTACCACATATTACTGTGTGCAAAAATTATTATAATTTACTAGATAGGATAGCAGTGCCATAAAACTTGCAAAAAAATCAATTGAAATAGTGAAGTATAAAATAGGCCAAAGGTCGGGAGTATGAAAACCATATAAATTACATCCTAAATCAAGTTTACAAGGAAAATTATATAACTCACATCTTAATCAGAAAATCAGGTAGAAACATGATGGGTGTGTGCACTTGCCTTAATTGCCGAAATTCCAAACCCGTAGAGAGCCTCAAGGAAATTCTTCTATGGCTTCCTTCAAATCCTTAGGCCTAAAGTTGAACCTTCTAGTTAAAAGAGAGAGAACTAGGGAGAGAGAGTTGGAGAGAATCGTATGTAGGAGAGAGGCTCTAGTCATATACATATATATAGAAAATAATATAGGTATTTAGAGTAAAACTAGGAAGTAGAGGTAGGGTGGAATTCTCCTTTTTCCCATATAGAGTCCTAGGATGTCTCTCTAGCCTTAGCCTTATTGTATCCCAACCAAACTCCTACGAAGGTAATTCTACTCTTCTTTGAAGGAGAGACAAATACGTGGTCCCCCACACCACTAGTAGTGGGTTTATTTAAATCTCTATCAACAAGGCACTAGATTAATTCGGTTGAGTTCGGGCCTTAAGAGAAAGTTTCATAATTAATTATTCTCTATCCAATGAGCCCCATATTGGCTATGTTTTTAAAATTACGAAAATACCCTTCATATTTTCTAAAAATTACTAACACGCATCTAAAATTCCCAGATCAAGTCCTAATCGCGTTTGTGCCCCAATTCTGCCCTAGTTGTTCATCGTGAGTTAATTTCCCCCAATTCGATTAATGTCATTATTTATTTCGTAAATTATTTTTATTTGAATTAAATTTATTAATTTGGGCCGGGATCTTACAATATGTTACGGCTTAGACAAGTGGCTTAGTTTTTCCTTCAAATTCCTACGTATTTATGGCTTAACCGTATATTAGCTTACAGATGGGCTACAGCTTAGCCATAGTACAATCGACGACTTAGCCATGGGTAAGCTGTAGAAGAAAAATAGGATATTAGGCTCTTGGGAAAGATCGCTATAAAATGGCTTACGGTTTGGTCATAGGATGGTTACGGCTTAGCCGTAGTTCATTCCACGGCTTAGCCGAGGGTTAGCAATAGTACAAAAATGGGTTTTGATATTCTCGGGACTGTGAGCCATACACACTTACGGCTTAGCCATGGCTTTGCCGTAAGCTTCAGAAATTCTGAAATTGATTATGAAGCTCAAATTCAGTATAAAATTCTGAATGAAGGAGGTTATAGTGAGCTCCCTATTACTTCAAAATGTCACTAAGGTTTATTCAATGCTTACACAACACCCACATAGCCTATTCATACTCTAATTCATTCAATTCAACATATATATACTCAAATCAAAGAGGGAGAAGTTGTAACTTGAAATTAGAGTGATCAATCCAAGAATCAACAATTTAGACACCATACAGCATCATATGTACTATAATACTTGCCTTTTACACAGTGTGACCTTATTAACTCCTCCTTGGCGTGTGGTTGGGGAAACCCTCAACAAGAGAATGGGTTTTCTACATGAAAGACATGCAAATGGTGAATCTAATGTAGAATGCATGCATGTTGTGTAATTGAGTCTCCTTGACTCTATTAAATCCAAAGAAATGACATGGAGGTAGAGTTTTCACTTTAAGGGGGCTGTAGCTTGGGGGAAGAAGGTGCTTCTAAAGAGAAAATGCACAAGGGAAGAAGAATAAGATGGATGTAGACTCTTACTATTGCATGCAAGGCTTCAAAGCTTTATTTGTAACTCCAATTTGAGGTGAAGATGAAGAAGGGAGAAGAAAAGAAGCAGCTCCAGCAAGGTTAAGAAGTTAAAATGAAGAAGGATGTTGGAGTGATCGTTTTAATTAAAATTTTCCTACAGTTTACATGCAAGTCCAATATTTCTGGAAATTATAATTTAGGTCAAATGGACCCCAATTGGGCCAAGATGGGTCCGAATCAAGTCGAGCCCAACATGAAAGATGATCTACACAAAGAATTACACAATATGCAACTAATAAGGTGTCAATATGATGCAAGGATAATTACAAAAGGGTCCTTAATTACTTAGGTAAGGTTCGAACCCGACCCAACCACCTATCCATGACCCAAGCCCAAAGGGTTTGAGTTAAATTAGCCTAAATACATTTTAATTAATATAAAACAAGATTGATTAATATAAATCAAGGTTAGTTGGGATCAGGACCTTACAGTTATATTTCTTCTTTTTATTGGTGTTTTAGGATATAATGTTTCATGAATGGATACATTTAGAAATGTTTACCTATTGGAGAAAAATTTTCTATAGGTGATATTAATAGGTTTTCGCATGCTATTTCTTAGACAGATGTTTGATTAAAAGTACCTCACACGTGTAAGTATGTGAATATCCCTTGTATAATTTCTCTTAAACTCCAGTTCAGGTGTGAACTACGTGGAACTATGCATGTCATGCCTTGAGATTAACCTAACCTATGGATTCTCGGGCTCGGGTTGTTACATAAATAAATAAATAAATAAATTGGGTATGCGCTCCAGCGCAGTTGAGTACATGCTCATGTGGGCTTCACAGAGGCTAATGAGCTTGAGTACAGATGATCATATGCTCGAGCCTAACATGCACTGCTTAGATATAGCTAAGAACTTTTAGCGAGCGCTTGGGTCCGCTTGAGCACATCGGCTCAGGACCAATTCTGCATCTTTGTTTTGTATCTGAGTTTCTGCATTTTCAAACCCACACTTCCACCTACATCAATACATGCAATAACATACCAAATCTTCCACATTTATTGCCATTTAAACCTCATTCCAAATCATTTAATCGTAACATTCCTTTATTCCATTTAAAATCCATTTCAACCTCTCATAGCATCCTCATTTATTAAACAATAGAGAATGAGTTGTACCAACACACTAAAAAATAGAAATTTCAAGAGATCAATCACAATACAATCATGCATGTTATTACTTGCTTAAACTTGCCTTGTGGTGCTTATAAAATCCAAATGTAAAGTTTTGAAGTGCAATCCTCTAAATCTCTAACTCAAGTAAACTCCTAATCATGATATGACATTAAAAAGAAATGAATAAATGAGATGAATTTCATGAGGAGATGATATGATGGGTGTCTAAGCTAAAAAAGTACTTTACAATATTCAAATAGGCACAAATATTAAGATGGGTTGGGTTTCTTACTTTAAAAATTGTGCAAAAAGTGAAGATAGAGCTTTTCTCTCCAAACAAACAATAAGTGAGTAAAAAGGAATGTGAAGAAGAAGATGAATCTACCTTTTAATGGGGCTAGAGTTTCTCTCTCACACACTCTAGGCTTTAAGGGGGAAGGAAGATAGAGTGGAGATGAGCTTAGGGGCTAGGGCTTTGTCTAAGAGGAACGAGGAGGCTCTTGCTTTGGAGAGTGTACCTTTATATAAAGTTAGGGTTGCTAGAAGTTTGGGTATTTACTAGCAAGTCTATAGGCTTATGTTATTTTACAAAAAAGGGTCATAGTTGTCCCACATAGATAACTTTGGTTTAAATGAAACGGGTTCGCTAATGTATTATGATAATCATGATTAATGCACATGACATGATTAATAAGTCGATAAAATAATGCAAGGTTGAACGAGTTATATTACCATTGGTCCTCAAAACTACCTAATTAAAAGTAGGGTCCCACCAATCTACCTATCTCTTGTGAAATTAAGAGTAAAATACCATTAAAAAGAAATAAACATGAAAGAGATTTGGGGCCTGGATATTACACTTATCTTCAAAACTAGCTGTTAATTGAAGAAAGTGTCACAACCCGAGCTTGGACTTCCCATAATTAGGGTAATTTTCGAGGTATGACATGTGTACTCTCTTGAAGTTCCACTCAACTCTGTGTTAGGATAGAGTCGACAAGGGATACTTACAACCTTCATGCGGAAGAGGAGTCCTCAATGACATCTGTCAATACTATCATTAGTGGAAGTCTATAGTTATCACCTATACAATTCATTATTCACAAGGTATCACCTTTGAATAGCTCACGTGAATTAAACCTTTAGAACACAAATATAAGTTTGCATTTATATTTATATATAAGACCCACCTTTTATATGTAAATATGATTAGATCACCAAATCTATACAAGGATTAACATAATACAACATACATTCAACAAAACCTTACTTGTACTTGCCTTAATTAGTGGTGCCACAGCTTTACTCAACTTCGTTTGGCTCAAAGGCAAGCAAAACCCCAATTTTTAAACCATAATGTTGAAATCATATCAAAATAGTGATGAGCATGTATGCATGTGATGGAAATGAGTCTCTTTGACTCAATTTCATCTCAATGACGTAAGGAAATGGCAACTCTTACCTTATAATCTGTAAGAACAAGAAGGTAGGTTCTTCTCCCAATCTAAGTACAAGAAGAGAAAGAGGAGCTGATGAAGATGAAGGCAGAACTACAAATCTCACATGCAATAGCCCGAATCTTTAATTCCAACTAGCAAGAAAGGAAGGGAGTGAGGAAAGAAGAGCTCCAATTGGTTTGAGTTTGAAAGAATGATTGAATGTTGCAAAAGGGGTTCCTCTTATAACGTCAGCATTTTTTGAATTTTATAAAGAAGTCCCTCTGTTTTATGTATTTTCCATTTTAGGCTAGATCAATGCCCATGTGGTTCAATTGAAATCTAACAAGATAGAGTCCATTATGAAAAATGATTAATTCAATGAAATAAATGTGGTGCTGCTAAAATAGCATTTATATAATGTAAAATCATAAAAACAAAAATTACGAAAAGGGCTTTTCTCTTCTTGATCCAGTTCAAACTAGCTCGAAACTACTCCATGGTCCGAACCAGACGCAATATACATAATATGACAAGTCAAGGTTCGTTTAGCATAATTGCACATCAAACTTGATTAATTAAAATAAATTTATAATTAATTAGTATTAACCCCAATTAAAATGTGACAGGGTGTCACAGAAATTATGCTCAAGTAGTAGGCCAAGGATAAAGACATAAATCTGGAAAACAGTAATTCTAAATATTTCTACTCCTTAGTCCAAGCTAAAAAGAAGAAATCTTTCATAAGTGCAATCACAGACTCTGAAGGAATTACTGTCTCTAAGCCGCCACATATTGAGGAAACTTTCATAAACTATTTTCAGAATATTCTTGCCCCCATGAATATTGAAATAGACTCAGCTGATGATCCTCTCCCATGTTAACGTCACTGAAGAAATCAAAGAAGAAGAGGCTATTTTTCTCTGCAGCCCAGTTGGGAATAAGGAGATTGAAAGTGCTGTGAGGCAGAAGAGCCCTCATAAATCACCTGGACCTGACAGTTTTAATGCGTATTTCTTTAAAGTTTGTTAGCCAATAGTTGGTGAGGATGTTTGCTCTACTATCGAAAATTTCTTTGCTGATGGTAAACTCCTCAAGCAAGTCAAGCACACTTTTATCACCTTGATACCAAAGCAAGAGAATCCAATGACTCCAGCAGACTTCAAACCAATCTCTCCTACAAATGAGTTGGAGAAGGCAATAACCAGGATTATTGCAGGCAGAATGAAGAGTTTCATGGCTAATATAATTAACCCTTGTCAGCCAGCTTTCATTCTGGGAAGATCAATTACTGATAACATCCTTGTTTGCCATGATTTAATTAAAGGTTTTCACCTAAGCAAGGGTAGTCCAAAAATGTGCCTCAAGCTTGACATTACGAAAGCTTTTCATAGTGTCAAATGGAGTTTCAACAAAGCTGCTTTAATTCTATGCAATTTCCTGAAGTTTTTATCAATTGGATAATGGAGTGTGTTTGCGATCTTGTTTTTTCTGTGCTTGTAAATGGGCAGTCCTGTTGGTTTTTCAAGAGCACTAGGGTCTTGAGGCTAGGCTACCCTCTGTCACCTTACCTTGTATGCATTGTGATGGAGTACTTTTCAGCTGTTCTAACTAACTTCACGAAATATGGCCTAATTCCTTCTCTTTTCAACAAAGGCAATATTATCATCTCTCATCTCATCTTTGCTGATGATGTTATGTTGTTTACTTGTGCTAACAATGTTATGGCAAGTAACATCAAAAAGTTTCTTGATGACTTTGATCTTCATGCGGGCCTAAAGATTAATTGCGGTAAAAGCTCTATTATTTTCTCTAACTGTGAGACTACTATAAAGACTGTTATAGCTTATATTCTTAATTTCTAGCAAAAATGCCGTCCGGTCAAATACCATGGTCTTCCTCTCCTCCCCTCTAGGCTGAAATTGGAACACTGCATGCCAATTTTGAATATTCTGAGATGGAAGCTTTCTGGTTGGAAGTCCAAATGTCTCTTTTTTGCAGGAAGGGTGGAGCTTATCAGGTCAACTTTAAATAATATGCATGTGTACTGGTCCATGTGCTTCCTTCTTCCAACGGGTTGTATTTCTCTTCTTGAAAACAGGTGATCAAAAATTTCTTTTGGGCTAATTTTGATGGGAAAAAGATGATGTACACCATATCTTGGAAGAATATTTGTAAACCAATTGACAAGGGAGGTCTAGGAATTAGATCTATAGCTGATTTAGCGGATGCAGCTCTTCAAAGACAATCTTGGATTATTGCTTCCAAGAAAAAAATAATTTGGGTGGACTGGGCTTACTCAAAGTACATTAAGAACTTGAGTTTTGGGGATGTTAAAATTAGATTTAATTCTTCTTGGGGATGGATGGGCATTCTCAATAGTCACCTTTCTGGTATAAACCAAACTCAGCACTTCATTGGCAGTGGCGATAGCACCATGTTTTGGCTAGATCCCTGGCTTCTTGGAGGGTGGTTGGTTGACCTTGTTGGAAGTCGAGACATTGAAGATCTCGGCCTAAGAAGTGCAATCAAAGTGGTCACTTTATTTCAAATGGCAGTTGGACCTTCCTCATGCTCCTACAAGTCATCTCATGGATATTTTTAATTTCATCTCTACCCTCCCTAAGCTAGCTTTTGTTTTGAATGACGAAATCATCTAGAAAAGCTCGAACCAAGGGATTTTCAATTTCGAAGTCTTTGAAGAAAATTGCCCCTTTGTTACATCCATCCATCCTTGGATTTCGTTAATTTGGTTTAAAAGCAGGATAAAAAAGCACAGTATTTGTGTTTGGATGGCTTTTCTAAATGGGCTTAAAACAAGATCCATTTTGGTGGAGAGAAACTTGAATTTGGATGCTACCTGTGTCTTATGCAGTGCCAATGCTGAGACTATCAGTCATTTATTTCTACATTGCCCTTACTCTATTATGATATGGAAATCCATCCTTTCAAAATTGCGTATAAATGCTATAAACTTTTCTTCCTTGACAGATTGTATTTGTAGTTTCATTGACAACTGTGATAGCTGTAAAGAGAATAATCTCATCTAGTAAAACTTAGCTTCTTAACTCTTGTTTGGACAATATGGAAGGAACAAAATCATAAAATTTTCAGAAAATCCAATCGGCCATGGGAGACAAATCTTAAGTAAATTCTTTACCAAGTTAAAAGTAGGGCCAGCTTCCTTAATCATGTGAGTTTAATCAATCTACTTAAATATTGCAAGTGCACAATTGTTTTGTTGAAATAGTAGCAAATACATGTTGATCCTACAAGGAGTACTTTTGAATTTTTTTAATTAAAGCTATGAAATTTATTTTAACTAGAAGACTAAATTAAAATAAAACTAAAAATATAAAAAACTTGATGCAATTGAGAGTAGTAAAAAATCAATGGAGAAAACAGATTAGAGCATCCAGAATCCATTAAGTAAGATAATTAATCCAATCATACAATTATTCTATTCTTTGTCTTAAAATAACTCAGATGAGAAACAAATCAATGTTTTTGATCTGGAAGATTTGTCTTTCGCAAAAACTAATTTTGATAAGAAGAATAAAACCATCACCCAAGAACTCCTTCACCTCATAAAAGAATGAAAAATCATATATCTTAGCAAATTAAGCATAAACTATCAAAAGATCTCAGCCTTAAACATAATCTATCAAAATAAGCATAAATCATCACATTATTTTTATTAGAAATTAAAATAGAGGTTGCCTAAGGCATAAAGATAAATCTATTATTCTAATAGATCATTCATTTAAAAGAGACAAGAAAAGAACAAACTAACCACATGAATTAAAATAAAAATTTACTTAATTTCATCTATATGCTCCGATCCAAAGGATTAGCCAAACATTGCCAATATTTTCATCAAAAACTTCATTAAGTTCATTCTTGTACGATATTCACTCTCTAATAATCTCTATTTTAAATTCCTAGCTTTTGAAACAAGGTTCCAAAAATATCTTAAAAATAAATGTAGAAAATTAATGGGAGGAAGAGATATGGAGGAGAGACAAGAGAGAGTGGCCAAAGGAGAGAGAAAGCATGAAGAGGGGTGGTGTGAGCTCTTGGACGTCCATGTATTGTTTTTATAGTGTTTGGAACCACTTTTCTTTCTAAACTTTGGTCCTTCTTTATAGCAAAATTCACCATATTTGGTAAGTCTTTTCCTTGGCCAGTAAGTAAACAAGATTTTGTAATTTTGGAGAGATTTTTTCTTGCTTTCCTTAGGAAACCAATCTCTACAGAAACTTTCCATGTTTAGAAGGTTTTTTCTCATGTGCAAGTAAATCTTTTAAATAAGCTTTTACCTTGAAAAGAATAATGCAAGGAGTGTGGAACCCACTTTTATCTGCAATATACTTTATTTGACGAGAGATGGATCCCACCTAAGAGTGTGTAACATAAAGAAAATCAACATGATTTTTGCAACCCCATCTAAAAATATATAGCTAACTTCCTGACTCCATAACTTTGTTGTTTTAGCTTGGATTGATGCAATTTTGATTCTACGGATATCTAATTGAAGAGACCTTTCTAACAGTAGGTAGGTTGTCCAATTCCGACGCTTAGTTTGAAAGTTATGACCGTTTTAATTTATACTGTCCAAAGAAAAACAGGATTGACTTTCATTCTTTAATTTCTCTCCTTTGACTTTCCTTTTCTTAATTTCTCTCCACCTTGGCTTTCTTTTCTTGATTTAATTTTGAATCTTTTAACAACTTGAGAGTGGGACCCCCTTTTTACCATCCAAGCATATGTGCACATATGTGTAGGGTCCTCATGAAGCCAATCTTTCAAACTCTTGCATGGTGTGCTCCACATGATCTGCTCACGTCTTCCTGTATATTTTAAGCAAATCAATAAAATACTGAAAAGCCCACATTGAAGCGGGACCCGTTTGGACAAAGTTTTACTCCAATTGGGACTCTTCGAAAAAAATTGTAAATTTATAAATTAATGCAGAAAATGTGTGAAAATTTATGTGAATTCAAGTTCCTAGGTGAAAATTCATGGAATGATGAATTTAAATGAATAATGATGTTATTCAGCTAATTCAACCCCCAATTCATCTCAAAATGATGCATAAATATGCAAATTCATGACCTTAACACTTAACCTTCATGTCTCTACCCCAATTGCAGCATCTTGAGACCTATCACCATAGGAAGGTATTGCTCGACTCAACCAAGCTTCTTCACTAAGGACTGATTGCAATTCTATCATCTCCACTCAACATGCTTTCTCGGTTGGCTTCTTTCTTGACAAGCAGAAAACCTTTTAGTGAATTAAGACTGTTGACAATGAAGATATGTTCCACGCAACAATGGTTCTCATCTCTATTGTAAGTAGAAATAGAAATGCTCTCTACATCTATGCAGACTGCAAAGTTCTTAGAAAAGCTTTGGTTAACCCATTCATGTCTCCTTGGACCTAACGTTTTCAAGTTAGAAAACTTACTAGATTGGTCTATGAAGTGAATGCCTATGTCTGTTTATTTCCATTCAAGATGCTAACGGGTGGTTTGTAGTTGCCAAGCACCTAAGGAACTTTAACCCTATTTTTTTTAGTTCCATTTCTGACTTTCTTTGAACAGCTTTGCACGTTTCACCCTGTCATTGGATTTTTTCCTTTTGTGGAGCCTTGTTTGGGGGCTTATTTGAGTTTGCTCTTCCTTGGCTGTTGGGCCTTTTTAGGGGGCTTTTGGGGCTTGTAAGTGAGAAGGCACAGCTCTCCTTTCATTTGTACATTTGTACTTTTCCTTTTTGGAATATACACTAACATTTCCAATAGCACAAAAAAAAAAAAAAAAAAAGTCTCTAGTAGGATACACCATATAAAATATCATTTATCCAATCTATTGAGCATTGTTGGATGTCTAGGCAAACTAAAGATGAATTGAAAAATCAAAATAAAACAATACAGTAACCCACAATTGGGTTATGAATAGGCCAATTATCCTATATATCATGATATGATATGTAGGCTATTCTTTTGGTTTGATATGATTTGCATATAGAATGACAAAGCAAACTTAAGTCCATGAAAAACTAAAGAAAGTTTATGATCCAAAGAAACTGAAAGTTTCTTTTAATATTTTACACTAGCCAAGGGGGTTGAGACCAAGAGAAAACCTGCATAGGTAGGAAGGGAACATCTGCATTATGCGGAGAGTAGTTTCCTGCAAATCTAAAGTTAAATTGACAAATGGAAGATGGTTTCTTTCATTTGTCCTCTTCCCATTACCACTTCCCATTTCTAGACAACAAATACAGTTTTTTCTCTTTACTAAAACTTAGAACTCACACACCCACATAGCGGCCAAGTATTGTAGTCATTTCTTTGTTTACCGTTTTTTCTATTTAAGAAAGGAGAAATTTATCTAGGAAAGTTTTAGGGGTGCTCCCAAGTATGTGATTTTCCAGATTATAAACAAACACATAACATGCAGTGAAAGATAAAATAAAGCAAACAAGCAACCACACAAGAAGACATGATTTTTACATGGAAACCCAACTGGGGAAAAAACTGCGAGTCCAAATGGAACCAATAATCATGCACTATGAATCACCCAGTCACAAGATACTCAATCGTTTTCCAGTTCTTGCAATCTAACAACTGTAAATCCCTCTACACAGCTTCACACTGCAACGACTTTACACTGTTGACTACACCAGATCCAAACCTTGCTTGACTCTGTAATCTTCTATACAAAAAGATGATCTTCTATAAGAGATATAGAAGTAACAGCTTTCGAGAACAAAGCTTCAGTACTAAACTCTCAAATAGAAGCTCTAGAGAAGAAATGGTCTCTCGATAAGATTTGCTGGACTCAGAATAATGAGGAATTATCTCCATTGTGTATTTTCAATCATAGAATAGGAGTTGGATGCCTTAGGGTTAAGAGAGAAACCCTTTTTATAACCTACAATTTGTGCCTTACAAGTATACTCCTTGTAGAACCCAACTTACTAATCCAAGCACAAATTGAAATAGGAAATAAATCCTCGTAGGTTGGTGGGTTTTTCTTCATCATTCAATCAATCGAGTAAAATCCAATCGATTGGGTATCGCCTTTGCCTCCAAATCGATGATCGAGCATTGATCGAATCAATTGGGCACCCTGTTTTCTGATTTCTTCACTTAGCTCTTCTGGTGATGCAAACTATAGTCTATCTAAAAGAAATCTAAAATGCAACTTAATGGACCCAAAGTTTTGTCCAACCATGAATTTGCCAACACTCAATATTCTTATAATCTCCCCCTTTGGCAGTTTATAGAGAAAACTTTCTATACATTCAATCTACCCAAAAATAAAATAAAATTACATTGAGTACACTAAATTGCAAAATACTAATAATAATAATATATACCATTTGCTTTATACCAATTACCAATTGAATACATTAATCTTCAACTTCTTGAATCTACCATCAGCTCTATATTAATTACCAATTGAATACATTATTCTTCAGCTTTTTGAATCTTCATATCTCCTCTTGAATTCATTATTCTCCCCCTTTTGTCCAAAATTGACAACCTAAATGATGTCAGCGTGCGGCACATCTATCAATCAAGATCCAGCAAAGCTTCCCCTCAATTTCAACTTCCCCTTAATTGTATCTTCGTAGCAGCATCGGAGGTGGAGCTTGATCTTCTTAATCAGAGGTTTGGAAACTTTGGTACCCACACTTGTGAATTTGAAGTCTTCAGCATAGTGTGTACCAAATTTGTATGCAAGTCAGATTCCTCTCCCAAATGACTCTTGTCTTGACCTTTGGCTTAAACAATTGCTTCCTCCATTGCTTGTTCTTCGATAAACTTCTCAGCTTATTGTAATAGGGTTGAATGTGTCCTTTGATTCCACAATGATGACAAGTAGATGTGCGTGCAGATCGTGACACATTCTTCTTTTTTGAACTATTCCAAACATGATTTGTGTGTGTGCAGTATGTGGAGCAGTTGGTGCCAAAAAATTTAAAGCAAAATTTTTAACAAAAGTAGTTTTATCTTTAGTCTTTGAAGTAGATACACTATAATCATAACCAAGACCATGTGTGTCATTAGGCCTTTCTGATTGCACCAGATATCTTTATGAATTTTTGAATCAGTGTTCATCTTGTTCAGATAAGCCTTTGTAAAATCAAATTCAGATAACACAATCTTCAGTTTTCCATTCAAATCTTCTTTTTCAGCTTGGCATGTCTTTAACTCTGTCTTTAAGGTTTTAACCTCTTGCTCATACTTTTGTTTCTCAGTTGTCAACTTATTAGCTAAGTTTTCATTTTGGCTTTCCATAAGATTGACTTTCATAAAGTTTCTACTAATTCTTTCTTAGGGAGAAATTTTCTTCTTGAACAAATTTCTACTTAAGGATATCTTTCTCATGCAATATGTTCATCTTCAATGATTTCTTCAACATAATTTTGTATTCTATTTCCCAATCATTCTCATCATCGACATTTCATCATTGTCATCATTAGACCAATTGTCAGATGTGCCATGAGAAGATCGTGCCATAAAAGCCACATGCTCAACACTGGCAGTGTCAGAAAGTAGATTTTTTGCATCTTCAAAATCATGAACTTTACCATGTCTCTTCATCTTTGTATTTGAACACTCATATGCTCTATAACTAAACCCTTTGCATTTAAATCATTGAATAGATCTAGGGTTTCTTTTCTTAGACTCAGATTTGAGCATCTTTCTTAAGCCATGTTTCTTATCTTTCAGCAATTTCTTAAAATCTGGCTTAGTAGACAATGTGCCTTCATGGTTGAATTTCACTATAGAAATCACAATTGATCAACACAATAAATTTGTGCAACCTGCTCTGATACCAATTGAAAGTTTTGGAGGTTTTCCAAATATGTGATTTCTATATTGTAAACAAACACATAATATATAACAGAAAATTAAATCAAGCAAACAAGCAACCAGCCCAAGAAAACATGTTTTTTATGTTGAAACCCAACCGAGGAAAAAACCATGAGTCTAAACAGGACTAATAATCAAGCACTATGAATCACACAGTTATAAGATACTCACAACCTTTTCCGATTCTCGCAACCTAAAGACTATAAATCTCTCTATAAAGCTTAACAGCACAACAGCTTCACACCATTTACTGCACCAGATCCAAACCTTACTTTACTCAACAATCTTCTATGCAAGAAGATGATCTTCTACAAGAGATGTAGAAACAACATCTCTCTAAAACAAAGCTTTAGTGCTAAACTCTCCAATGGATGCTCTAGAGAAAAAATGGTCCCTCAAGAAGATCTTTTGGACATAGAATAATATGAGAATTATCTCCAATGTGTATTCTCAATCTTAAAGTAAGAGATGGATGTCTTAGAGTTGAGAGAGAACCCTTTTTATAACCCACAATTTGTGCCTCATAAGTATAATCCTTACAGAACCCAACTTACTAACCTGGCACAAATAAGAAATCAATTTGTGCAAGTAAGTGGGTTTTTCTCCGTCATCCAATCGATCAAGCAAACATTTGATTGTTCGGGTATCGCCTTTGCCTCCAAATCGATCATCGGGCAATGATCGGATTGATCTGGCACCTTGTTTTTTGATTTCTTTACTTCAGCTCTTCTGGTGAAGTGAACCACCGTCCATCTAATAGAAATATAAAATACAACTTGATGGACCCGAAGTTTTATCCAACCCATGAATTTGCCAACACTCAAAATTCTTACAATCTAAAAAAAAAAAAAGACTCACCATCTCATGCAACCAATTTGCAAAACCTCAAACTAGTTTCTATTAATAAAGGACCTAAACTAAGTAGGAAGATTATAGGCCATACTAATTAATAAGCTTTCTAGGAATAAAGAAAAACTTGGCAGGATAAAAAAAAAAAAGAGCAACATCCATACTATCAAGAGTCACGTCGAGGGTATCTAGTGAAATAATGATTATAGAGATCCCTTCTCACTAGCCAAGTTTGTTACATTGAGGACCGGCCCCCCTTTTGCCGATTGGAACAATTAGAATCTTGCACCTTTTGAAGCACCTACTACACAAAGGTCACCATTATAAAATAGAGCAAAATAAAAAACAACTTCCTCATTTGGAGCATTAAAGCCTGTGAAGATAAGGTTCTCATTTTTTCTTTCCTTGAGCAAAGCATGGGTAGTTAAAATATTGCTCGTTAAGAGTTTTATCTAAATTCTTAACTTTTGGGGACTTTGCCATACTTTCACTTTGTGAGATTCTAATTCATAATAGTGTGTTTGTTAGTTAATTAATCTTATTTAATAGTTATTTTGT
The DNA here is from genome assembly GCA_037013555.1 of Sextonia rubra. Taxonomy (NCBI): domain Eukaryota; kingdom Viridiplantae; phylum Streptophyta; class Magnoliopsida; order Laurales; family Lauraceae; genus Sextonia; species Sextonia rubra. Next base: position 78,859,198 of record JASUAD010000001.1, read on the forward strand.
GATTTAGTGGAATTTTGACCTTAGAAACGACTTATTCGTAATTTGAGAAAAGGTTAGGGGATTATTTGTAAATATTGGATTTTAGTTTCTTTGCTTTGTTGGTTGGTGGACGTTATTTTAAGCAACTTTTGTTCTTGAACCCAGTTGATCCGACGTGTCATTTGATTAAAAAAAAAAGAAACAATTCTATGAAAATGGACTTATTTGTAATTTTTAAAAATCTCGGAAATTTATTATATCATGGCAGGTTCTTCCTTCTTCTCTCTTTCTCATCATTTCTCTCCTCTTTTCTTCTTCGTTCTAGCCTCCCCAGCTCTCCTTTTCCTCTCTCTGTTACTGCTGCCCTCCTTTCTATTGTCATCAGCGTCATCTTCATCTTCTAAACACGTTACAAGTGTTGATAATCACTTACTTTAAAAGCTTAAGCTGATACAGAATGGTGTAATAATGTATATCATGGTTACAACACACCCCCAAACATGGCGCGCGCGTGCATGTGCGGGTTGCTTCATGGGAATTACACTCTCCATGGGAGAATGCAGGTGCTCCGCACGGGAATCACACCCCTCCGTAGGAGAATACAAGGCACAACAGCCCTGGGATTTAAAGCTCAACCTCCCACTCTAATACCATGTTGACAACCACTTACTCTAAAAGCTTAAGTTGATAGAGAACAGTGTAACAATATATATCTAAGTTACAACAAGTGTTTAATTCAATGAGTTTCATGAATTCAAGCTTAATCATGTCAAGTTTCAAAATTCAGCTTAAATGATAATTTTGTAGATTATATTTTGAATTACAAGTTTTTCTAGATTAAAGAATGTTTAAGAGATGCTTTTTAAGTAGTGAAAGTAATATATTGAATGTATAAATGAAAAGGAATATGAGAAACCCAAGTTTCAGGTTCTGAAATAGAGAGACCCGAAACCTGAATTTTAGGTGTTGTAGTTTCTGCAGTCGACTGCGATCAACTTTGGAGTCAACCGCGAACACTCGAGGTCGACCCTGAGGTCAGTCATGGAGTCAACCTCAGTAACTAATTTTCCTAATTAATTTCCAACTTATTTTCTAGCTTAGGAAGGCACCTTCTGATACTCTAATGACTTATTTCCTGGGAGCGCATAATAGGTGATCTCTAAGGTTGACATTGACCTTCAAATTTTCATTTAATTAGAAATAATACCATTAAACATTAGTGTGTTCTGTAAGAGGTAATGGTCATTAAATTAACTCTTGTAATGCCATTATATCAATAACTGTAATGTTAGGATACACATTACTATTTAATGATCATAGTGGACCTTGTAGTTATTTTAGTGGTCATGCATTATCATATTGTTATCGGTATTCCTATACCAATTCTGAATTCTTATGTCATAGTGAGATCCCACTTGTCCAAAGCAGCTGCCAGGAAATCCCCCAGGATTTTGGGTCTGCATTAGGTTACCACCTAGGGGTGTGAGTGAAAGATTTGCATCGTGTCTGATTGTTATCAGTAATTATATTTTCAACACCTATATTGTTATAAGTATACAGTGTTCTTTTGATGTTATCTGATAGAGTACTACACATGTTTTCCAAAAAGTAAGTCAGTTTTCATAAACTCGTGTTCAGTTGTTTAGACTTCTAATCCAATTGGGGCAAAGCATGTTTACCATAGGCTTACCACGAAAGTCTCCACAACCCATATCAGATCTAATAAGTCAAGTTTATTTCAGAAAATAAATCTATTTTCAATAGAAACGTATTCATTTATGTAATCTTGAGTTGGCACCAATTAACTTGGTCCTTCTATAATTGGATGCAGTGGAAGTTGGACACATCTATATACTAGTTGCAGCTTAGTTCTATTGTAGGTTAGAGTATTATACTCCTAGCACCTCTGTTTATTCTATATTTTGTGGTCATTTTCAGATATCGTGATGGTACCTCAATGATCTATTTTATTTATTATTATCGTGCTCTCTTATGGTAAAGGCTATTTGAGAGAATATAGCTAATGTGGATGTGCCATATGGTTTGCCAGGTTTCCTGATAGATGTATCTTGATTCTCATGATTACACATTCATGCATTAATTTATTTATTTATTCAGCCATTTATCAATTTATTATTTGATTATTAGTTTTAAATATAAATGTCATGTTTATGTTCAGTATGCCAGTTACTTGCCAATTATCGAATGCGACCTTTGGCATTATAGGTGATAGGATCAGGAGTTTCTTTTAAGAGGGCTGTTCAATTCTGCAGATGTCATCTAGACATCAGGATTCATGAGCTTCATCACAGTGGGATGCTTTTAGTCTGAGTGATTACACTAATCTTTGTTAGTCTTTATGTTAGGATTATAAATTTAGAATACCTTTTCTTTTATGTTGATAACTTTAAAACTTAGCATTGTAAATATATAGAAATGTATATTCTTCGTTAGCTCTTTGAATGATGATTTATGAATTAACTTCAGACTAATTATCCTCACAGATGACATCCTATAAAAGTTAAAATGATTTTTAAACCACACACTAGTCATGTCTTTCGATTTGGGACATGGATGTTTATCCAAATCGGGGATTTCACGGAATGGTATCAGAGCAATAATAGAGCATTAGCAATTTGAGAATTTTAAAAGATATTAGAACTTTAGGACACGTGGTGAGGATCTGTTAGAATCTCGACGAGATAACATTGTATTCTAAGTAGATGTCTGGTCCCCTAAAGTTAGTTGTTGTGCAGCAAGATGGGAACAACTAGACTGAAAGGGGATAATTATATTGGTTCTGATAACCAAGACACAGATGACAAATTGCAGACATTATTACAAGCCATAAGAGTACTACGGTAAAGACAAACTCAACAGGTTTGAGAGTCAAATGCGGTTACGCAAAAATTTTGAACAACAACTTCAACCTACCCCCACGATCTTAATCAAATTGGAACAATTAGAGCAAGGATAAATATTTGTAGTAGAATATGTCCGTTAGTTTACAAGGCTGCTTGACTCCATTGGATCAGAAGGTACGAAGACTAGGCAGTTCGTTAAAGGATTTAAATCATCTGTACAGCATGATGTGGGTTCAGTAAAACCCATAGACTTTTGATGACGCAGTTAGAAGTGCTTTTTGGTCAGAAGTAGAGAATGAGAATCACATTAAGGTAAATATGTAACACTTTATTCAACCGACAACATCCACAGCAGATGACCAAGGTAAAAGGGTAAATATATAACACTTTATTCAACCGACAATGTCTAAGTCCCGAATTTTTTTTATTGGGTCATACCGGTTGTAGGCGTTTGAGTTGGGTTAAGAGGGTCAAATAGATCGGTTTAACACAATTGAGCCTGAGTTAATGGACCCTTTTTGGGTCAAAGAACTCTTTTTGAAATTTCTTAAAACCCACTAGAAAGCAGGGGGCCCTTCCTTGTAATTTAGAAAAACCCCCTCTCTTATATAAATTCTGCTCTTAGGGTTTCTCCCCCTTTCTCCAACCATCTTCTTTTCTTCTTCAACCAAAACCCTAGAGGCTACCTAAGGGGAAAACCAAGGTGGGCTCTTCTAAGCTTTGATCTTCAGATCTACTTTGGCTTCAAGATCCAGGCAAGTGGATGAATGCAAATAATGTTTCTTGGTTGTTTTCCTAAATCACATGTTGTCTATATGATTTATCTGATTTGGGTAAAATCTTTGAGGTTATAGATTAATAATGGAGATTTGTTTATACTCTTTTTGTTGCAACAAGCATAACTCATGGATTTGATTTCAAGTTTTATAAAAAGAAAAAATATATAGTTTTGATTAAAAAAAAGAAAAAAAAAGGGGCAGGCGCTGCTGCCCAGGCGCTGCCTGCCTAAGGCAGCAGCGCATGCTGCTGCCCGGGCATTGCGCCTGCCAGGCTAGGCCTGGCAGCGCCCGGCCCGGGTGCTGCTGGGCCCAGCTGCGGCTGGGCCTGGTTGATGCAGGTCGGGCCCAGCCCGACTGGGCCTGGCAGCGCCTGGCCCGGGTGCTGCTGGGCCCAGCTGCGGCTGGGCCGGGTTGATGTAATTAGGCCCACTTGTTTTTTTTAAAAAATATATATATTTATATAATTGTAATTAGAATTTTATGTTAGTAAATATAAACATTACAGTATTATATTTTGATTAATGGTTTAGTATACTAGTGGAGATTAGATCATATTAAATTAAATTTTAATTCAATGTTATTAGAAATTTAGTTAGGATTGGTTATAAATTTAATTGGAAATTATGTAATTGTGATTTATACTTTATTTAGTTTGCTTAGAAATTAACTAAGATGCAATTGGGGATAAATAAATCTTATGTAGATTGTGTTTATGCATCTAATTTGGGTTTTTAATCTGAGTTTGATTTCAAACTGGGGCTCGGGAGTTATACATTTAGTTTTGTATAAATTAATAAGATGTATTTGTACACAACAATGATAACTAAGGAATTAATTATTCCCTTTCCCCCTTTGATCATAACTTGATTTAAATTTGGATTTATAATTTAAACATCTTGTACCTAATTAGTAAATCATACTAATTATATATAATTGGATTAGATGAATTATGACTTTTAGGAATGTTAGTTGAATGTTCACATGAGAATTAGACTAAATGCAGAATGGGAATGTGAGGTTCGGGATGCATCACATGATAGGCTCCAAAAGTAGTATATCGGCATCGGGGACTCATATTTCCATTGTGATAGAGGGCTAGTTCTCATGTGCATATTTATCTAACTTGACCGTTGGTGGATTAATGCTTACCCTCAAAGAATTTGAATTGACACACGTTCATAATACGCTTTCAAATTTAAGTACTCTAAATACTCAAAATGATATTGGATTGAATGTAGGATTAAGGGTTTTATATCATGGTTCATTCTGCATCGATATACATATGTATTTGTAAATATGTATATTTGTATATATGTATCTGACCGACTGCAGTTCGGAGGTGGACGTACGCCATCGGGTCAGCGTATACTGTGGATAATAGTATACAGCTGTGCCTTCTGTTATTATCTGCGGGAATACCCGTTTCTGTTATTATCTTCGGGATTACCCGATTCTGTTATCTGTATGCGGGACTACCCATTTCTGTTATATTTATCAGCGAGAATACCCGTTTCTGTGCATTCATGCCATTGGGGTTTGCATCTGATATAATTTGGATCATCATGAATACTTATGTTTAATTCAGTTGATTAATCCATTATTTGCAGCTTACCCTCTTGCCAGATTATGTCAATCTGACTCACTATTTTTGGGTGTCTAGGTTCAGTTGCCGGTGCCGAACCGGAGGGTCAGGCGACGCAAGAAATTCCGCCAGATGGCGGAGTTGTTGAGTGGAGCATCGATGACATCATCTGAGGTGTCCTAGTGCAGTGCTGAGTTCGAAAACTTTAGATTATGTAATAAGGCATGTCTGGGCCATTAGTTTATTAATTTAAGTTTGGTTGTTTTGAAATTTTAACTCTAATTGTGATGCTTCGAAGCACTTGACTCTGGTCTTATTATTAATGAGATTGATTATCTTATTATGATGTAATAGCCATCTACGATGAGCATGGATTTTAGTTCCACGTGTGATTATGGTTGCTTGATCACCAAGCATAGCCTCACGAAGGACTTCGATCCACCCGGAATTGGGGCCCGTGCTGTTTATGTTTAGAAAAATTTTAATTGGCCTCAATTCTCACACCCCTGGAACCGGGTTTGGATCCGGCCGAGTTTTGGGGGCGTGACAGACAACATCCACAGAAGATGACCAAGGTAAAAGGGCAAAGATTGATACTCAACACAAGAACGTTGTGAGTTGTGATATTGTGGAAGTAAGCATAGAACAGAAGAATGCTATGGTTGCTGAGGAGCTTGTTTTCAATGTGGATCATTGGATCACCTTGTTAAGAATTGTCCACAGCAAAAACATATGTTGTTTCTCTAGAATATTTGATTCCACACAAACCATCCTTTATATGAGGGGCAGGTGAGACATGCTGCATGTTATCAATTTAAGAAAGCCAAGTAGAACTCTCCAGCAAAAGCTTGAGAGAATCCAAACTCATAGGCCTGTCAATATGACACATTCTATAGTCTTTGAAACCTATGAATTATTGTGATTTTGACATTACCCATTCTGCATATACATCAATTACAAGATCAACAAAGAAGCAACCACACACAAGAGCACGAGATTTATGTGATTCACCCAAACAGGGCTACATCCACAACACAGAGATAATCATCGTCACTATGACAAATAAAGCATATAGAGACTCTCACTCTCTCACATTGTCTCTCATACGTGGTGTGGGAACACTATGGCAAAAGAGCTGTCATCTCTCTTCAACTGCAAGATCTAAGGTTACAGACTATACACATATAATCTCTCTTTTTCTTGCTACTAAGAAAGCCCCGGTACAATTACCAAAATACCTTTGACCTTAAACCTATTACTAGCTAACCCAGTGGACTCATCCGGGTAAACCAGAATACAAGACATAAACCAAACAATCGCCATCTTGGTTTAGATTCCGTATAACTCGAGCCATGAGGATATAAAACCAGCAATGTCTTTATGTACCTTGCTGAATGGTACGTCACTGCACCGACAATGCAGTCTTTTTCCTTCAACATTTTAACATGTTGAATCAGCACATGAACTTTGAGCAAAGTTCATCTTCTCATCAAACTCCACCTTAAACTTAAAGCTTGAATCCATTGACAAATCCAAGTGATATCAATATTTGAATCATTCACTATCCTGCCCCATCTTCAACATCACTATGAAGATTCAATCACCACAAGCATGCAAGCAAAAACAAATCGGGAATACAAGTCCAGATGACTTCACAATTGCAAAACAACCTCTGGCTCCAAGTGGTGAAAAACTCTATTTGACCTGGCCTCCGATCAATCAAACACATGTTTGACAACTGCTGATGCATCAGCTCCTCCTTGTTGCTTTTTCATTGGCTTGGCTTTGGCAAGATATATGGCATCACATGTGATCTGGAAAACATGTGACCCTAAAGGAACAACTTTGTTTGAATTAGCAAACTCTTTACAACGAGGCCGGCAACTCCTACCTTGGGTTTGCAACTACAACCAGGTCGAGTCGACCCGATTTTGACCTGAACGCACATCTATTCAGATCTTCTCCATAAGAGAAGTTGGTGCTGCGTAAAACTCCCTCTTCCTTCTGTAATCAAGACAGGACGTCTCCTAGCAATGTATGTAGATCCAGATTTCCCCTGTTTAGGCGAGTGTTGAGCAGCAATCTTCTATTTTCAAGATTTCTGCACCAAGTTGTAGATCTCATCAACATTAGCATGCTGGAAGAAACGAATCTAAAATTTGAGTCCGAATGGCTCATATCTCGCAGAAAAAGTGTCTACGCTCCGATTGGTCAAGCTCCTCGTTGACCGTCAAATAGCCAATCTTCTTCCACAAACAAGTAGATCTGCTCGAAACGAGTCCGTAAGCGCAAACGGATCACCGATGAAACACTGGATGATCAAGATATCATAGAAAGAAGTTTCTGCTGTCAATTCACAGTCAATTGCTTTGACTATACCTGCTAATGTCAGTCCTGCACCTGCTGGCAGGCTGGGCTCTGCACACAAACTAGGCCAACCCAACCCGACCAGATTTGCAACCTGTGCTGCTTGATTAGGCTTGCACTACGGGTTAGGTCTAACCCAACATGAAACCAGACCTGAGTGAATAACTGAGGCCCACACGACTGCCTTCTTCCTCGCTGTTTCTCTATAACAATGAAACACAGAAGAAAAAATAACAGAGTCCCTCCGACCCTTTCTCCTCCTTTGGCAACAGAGGACGGTGGATGCTATCCAACCACGGACGATGATAGGCGGCCCTGTTCTCCGGTGACAGCAACTCCAGCAGCGGTAGTGGTGATCAGCGAACCTTCCGGTGAGTTTTTTTTTTTTTTTTTCAAATCAAAGACTTCTCCAAAGTCTTTATCAATCTCTCTTCTCTGGTGAGTTTCTGCTTCTTCGATGAAGTCTAGAACCAAGAACACAGAACCTTTTGCAGTCTCCAAACCTAATATGGTCTCTTCTTCTCATAGTGCTGCAAACAGAGATGGCGAGTGTGTGAGAGAAACCTTCGTGGCCCACCGATCAGATTCCAAAAAATCTGATCACTTCGCTGTTTTAGAAAAATAGAGATAAATCTCTCTCGTCTTTTTTGTTTCTGTTTCTGTAAACAAAAAAAACACTTCTACCTGTCACTGACGTGACTGTAATGCGTGGCCCACCGAGATCAAATCTCCCTTTCTATTTCTGGATGAAACAGATCCAAATCCTTCACAAGGATTCAACTTCATCAATCTCCATGCACAACCTAGCCCCAGAAAATCTAAGCACTGAAACGATGATCACCGAGCGATCTCCACCTCACTCAAAAACCCAAGGAACACCACATCGGCTCTAATAGCACTTGTTGTGATTTTGACATCACCTGTTGTGCATATACATCAATTACAAGATCAACAAATAAGCAACCACACACAAGAACATGAGATTTACGTGATTCACCCAAACAGGACTACATCACGGCACAGAGACAATCATTTTCACTATGACAAGTAAAGCATACTGAAACTCTCACTCTCTCACTTTGTCTCTCCTACGTGCTGTGGGAACACCATGGGCAATAAAGCTCTCACATCTCTTCAACTGCAAGATCTAGGGTTACAGACTATACACATATATAGTCTCCGTTTTCTTGGCCATTAAGAAAGCCCTGATACAATTACCAAAATACCCTTGACCTTAAACCTGTCACTGGCTAACCCAGTGGACTCATCTGGGTAAATCGTAATACAAGACATAAACCCAACATAAATTTGGTAACTACAAAAAAAATTTCTTTAATAATGACCGTGACAAGTGAGGGTCCCCAATCTTGAGAAGAGATAGAAAAGCCCTACTAAAGTAAGAAAACTCTTCAATATTTTGGTAAAATAGGTCATATTTATGACCCGTATTATGTAGATAGCTATCGTAAAAATTCATGAAGAAAAATGAGCATCAATGGACGTTTCAAGTTATTTTAATAACGGTAAGGGAAGTGGCTACTAAAAGAGTTGAAAATTGAAAAAAAAAAAAAAGGGAAATAGTATTAAAAAGATGTAGAATGGGAAAGGATGGGAGGACAACAAGAAAAAAAAAGTCAAGAAAATTAGAAATAAATGGAAAATTTTTGAGAGGCATGTTGATCTTCAAAAAGAGCCAATAAAAAAGAATGGGACCAAATGAGTTGTGAGGAAATTCTAGTCCATTTTAGGAACCCAAGATCTAAAAGCAGTTGGTGCATCCGTGTAAAAAAGGCAAAGCTCCAAACTCTGCATCGTTACACATGTTTATATGGGTTTAATGATTTTATGGTTAATGGGTCTTGAAATTGGAAGAAAACGAGGCTGTGGGATGTGATACGATAAAAAACAATGACACGATCAAGAACAATGACACAACTGGCTTAGTAAATTCCTCAGCATCATTGCAGACAATGTTAAGGAACAAAGGCAACAGATCACTGAGCTATGGGTTGTATGTTGTGTATCTATTGTACAATGGACACAGTTCTACATGATATTTAGAGGTGTACCAACCGAACAGATTTACTTGGAGGTGGAGCTTCGTAGGTTGACTTGGTTGCAGCAGCATCTGGCATAGAAGTACAACCGTAGTGAATGGATATCAAAACTACACTCTAGGATGGTAGACTATGTTCCAACATTCCTGCCCAATGATTTGGGAGTGCAAGGAGAAACATAATCCCACCTAATGGGGTCTCAATTACTGTGCCACCAAAATACACTGATGAGATTAAGCATCTCTTACTACCCAACTATGTTAACTGTTAACAATTCAGTCAGTCAGTTAAAGTCACGATGATAACAGTTATGACTTCATTCTGTCAGTAACTGACTTGTCATTGGCAATGATTCCAACTACAATTTTTTTTTTTTTGTTTTTTGTGCTCATTTCACCATTAAGTGATGTTTTTATATGAAAAACCTTGGATGTCTTCACCATTTCTTAGGTATTGACGTGAATCCCCATAAAAAAAGGTTGTTTCTTTCACAAGTATGCCAAAGACCTCATGGTTCGCAGATCTATGATTGATGCTAAACCATGGGGCTCTCCATCAAGTCACAAAACCCCTCCGGGACTGATACTTCTACTTTTCTAGCTGATCCTACATACTATTGAAATATTACAGAAGCACTTCAATACCTCACACTAACCAGACTGGATTTAGCCTTTAGTATCAATCAACTTTGCCAACATATGCAACAGCCTACTATAGCTGATTTTACTGCACTTAAACATGTTCTGCGATACCTCAAAGGCATCTTCACCTTTGGCATTTCTTTTCAGAAAGGTTCCTTACAACTAATAGGGTATTCTGGTGCCAATTGAGCTGGGGATCCCTCCAATACACGATCTACGTCTAGATTCTGCATTTTTCTGTGTGGCACTCCTGTCAAGTGGACCTCCAAGAAGCAACGTATAGTTGCCCGATCCTCAACTGAAGCAGAATATTGTTCCTTAGCATACACCACTGCAGAAATGTGCTCGCTTTGGATGTTACTCTCAAAGATCTTCACTGTCCTGCGTTATGGTGTGACAATGTCTCTGGTATCTCCTTGGCCATTTCTTTTCATAAGAGCATGAATCATGTCAAAGTGGATTATCACTTCGTTCGTGAGAAAGTACTCTGAAAAGATATTCAACTTCAGTATGTCAATTCCACCAACCAAGTCATTGATCTCTTCACCAAAGGCTTGCACCCAAGGTGTTTTCAATACTCTTGCTCCAAACTCAAAAGTCGTTGACGTAAGTATAGAGATTGTGGCAAAGCTTGTAGGCTTTTACAAGGGCGGTAAACTCACCAAGGAAATGTTTGATCTCAACTTTGTGATTCCAGGAAATAAGAATCCATGGCTGCTAGGATGCAACCCAATATCTAACCTTTTATACTTTTAACTGTAATAAAGCAGTCTGTGACTGCAGCTCGTGTCACGATCCGAGCTTGGGCTTCCCTTAATTAGGGTAATATTCGAGGTGTGACATACGTACTCCCGTGAAATTCTTTCTCGACTCCGTGTCAAGTTAGAATCCATAAGGGATACTTACAAATCTTCAGCACGTGTAAGGTCACTCCAAGACAACTGTTAAAGGTGTTTAATGCAAAAGTCTGTACTTATTACTTGTGTAATCCAAATTCCATGTGATACCACAATATGAACAGTCCATAATTTAAAATATTTTAATTTTTACATGACAATGGTTTCATTTATATAAATATAGAACCCACAAATTACCCATACATGATATGTATGTAATGTCATGATATACCATATGAACTTTAGTGCGTGTCCTAAAGTCATTGGCTTCGAGGTCTGTGTACACAAATTTGTATAAGTCTATGATATACAAGTAACACCATCACCATATATAAAGCGAGTAATATCAATGAAATGTTTGATACAAGTACTATTCTCAAAATAAACCCAAACTATAAACTCATATTACGCGTTCCGGATCCAAGGACTAAGTGACATCCTCAATTGACCATGCTCTAAATCTGGATGAACCTCTAGAGTTTCCCTCCTGCCATTCCTCGGTCTCTACAAGACTGGGACCTGCATCTGTGCCTGTAACATCAATAGGATAGCTATAAATATGACGAATCAGCCAAGTACAAGCACAAGTAGAGTAATGCACATTGCATCTTTGAACAATTGAGAACATACTATTAATAAACAAATCAAACAACCATATACATCCCACCATCACTTAAATCATACATCAGCTGATGATTTTGGTTAACAACTCATTAAGTAACTCAACTGTATTCTTCCACGAGAGCTTAGCGATTTATGTGAGGTTTACTATTTGGTGGCTTATACATGCTCTTCATGAGAGCTTAAACAAATCGTGTAGGAGTATCCCGGCCTAGGTACAACTGATTATCCGATTGGAATTCCAGACACTCCTATTATCTATTGCAGTGGCCAAACTTAATCTTTAGTTCTTACTTGCAAATCTCTATTTGATTCTTTCCATTTAATTCCTCTTTTACAACTCAAATTCCATATAATAAAGAAAAGAATACAAATAGAGGAATGGAGATCAATACATAGTAAAACAAGTACTACCACTATATCAATTCATGGAAGGATAATAATATTACATTTTCTACAAGTTGACAAGATTAGGTTGAATTACTATCAATCCTAACATAGATTCCCATTCTCTTTAACCGTCCATTTGATGTAGTTTTAGGTTATTCGACGTACGACTATCCTTATTTGATGTTACATTATGTACAAACTGTACGTCGAAGTCCCCTAAACCAACACCAATAGTTAGGCGCTAGACTAAGTAGGTAATACACATGAGGTGTCTTAATCTTCAAGATCACTCATGCGTTCTAAGATTCCGTTGGCCAGTATTAAAGGCTACGGTTCCATTGCTAGGGCCTATAAAGTTTCCGATACCTAATGATCCTAGTTAGTTAATTGTTACACTGTAATTAACTTCTAGGTTAGTTATAGAAGGTTTTTAGTAAGAAAAATGGGTTAAACAAGCTTCAAGACGCCAAACAAAGTCCTATGCACAAAAGCCCAGTCGACCGATCAGATTTAAGGTCCGATCGGTCGAACCTCATCCAGAAGGGTGGTCCGACCAGTCGGACTTTAGGTCCGACCGGTACAGCAGGTCACGGATTGGCTTCAAGTTTTTTAAAGTCCATTTTCTATTCCTTCTCTTTGTACTTGCATGGAAACTTCATGAAATACCCCTTTTCTTGCATTGATTACGAGTTCCCAATACCTTCCATTGCATCCTCATTCATCAATTCATTAAAAGCACATCCATCCAATATGACAAATTAATTTATAAAAGGGGCTGAATGTAACCATAAACAAAATATAATTCATTTAAAGGATCATACTATTAGCATGCGTTCACCAACTTCTACTTATACTTGCCATTTTAACTAAGAGCTTCAACCTCAATTGGCTTATCTTGTATTCTTTGATGTGGGAATTCCCAATTTATGCAAACCCTAGACATGCAATAAGAAATGAAGGTGAAGATAGGGAAATCCAAACATGCACATCACATAGTGTGTTGGACCATTTGCCTTCTAATTTTCCAAATAGCCTTTCTAAACTCTCCCAAGCTACTGGAAAACCCCAAAATAGAAAGCCCCAAATTCCACCCATTAATCAAACCAAAAATGGAGTATGGAGAAAAAGATAGAGAGGGACCTGGCATGTTAGGATTTGGGCTCTCCATGGACTGTAGATTCGAAGTATAAGGAAACAAGAGTGATTTCTTACTTGTAAGTGGTCGAACCAGCAAGGAGCTTGAAAATAGAGGAGTGTCCAAGCACTCTATTCTATGAAAATGAGGTCCTTTGAAAGCTGGGTAGATAAAGAACAACATGGTAGAGTTGGATCTTCAATTTGGTGAAGGTTGGAGTTGATTTGGGGAAGAAAGAAGCAAAAGGGGAAGAAGAGAAAAACTCAGTGGTGCTGCTGGTCAAGTGAAGGAGAAGGGAGAAGAAAAGAGGGGTTGAGGTATTTAAAGATGTGTACATGTGTGGCCCACCTTATGTAAACTTTAAAGGATTAAAACTTAGTCTTCTGATTGTCAGATCATTTCGGTGTAAGAGACAAATGTGTTTGAAATTAAATCTAGTTTTTAATAAATATAATTTTGGCACCATTTTGGAATTTCAGAAATTTGGCTTAGATTAAGTGAAAAGACTGTTTTACCCTTACTTGTGCAAAAATCATAAAATATACGATTTTTGGGCATCAACTGGTTAGGAGGTGAGTATGAAAGTTAGATGAAGTGATTTTCTCTATTCAATGGCTTAAGATTATGTTTGAATGGTGTGTCTAATGAATGCATAGCTCAGTGGGTTCAATTAAACCCGGCCCAAACAGCCTATCATTGATCCAAACTCGACCCATGAGAAATAATAAGACAAAGCGAAAATAGTTTAATATAATTAGGCATCCAAACAAGATTAATTAAAATAAAGATAGGTATAATTAGTAATAAACATGATTAAGTTGTGACAGGGTGTCACAACTCGGCATTTTTAAAAAATAATTTGAACACAATTATATTGCATATCTATGTGCACCTGTGAATTTTGAGGCTTCCTTTGGATGCCTCCTAATTTAGACAATGGCATGTTGAGTTGTAGAGGAGATTCCTTCTCCGGTGTTACAATATAGATTTAAATGACTTAATGCTGCACTTGTCACTACTTGCAGGGACAGGGCTTTGGGATGACTTAGAGGCCCCTCTACCTAGGTATTGGTGTGTCTTGGCTCATATGACCTGTCTGCTAAATTCTGATCAGCTATAGTCCGTGCTTGACATAATGTATTGGCCTGGTAAGCAGAGCTGGACCTTTAAGTGAAGTTTATTTTGTTGAGTATGCTGTATTAGGTATTCTTTTCCAAAGTTATATGCCTCGTCCAGCCAATTAAGCAGTTTGATTAATGATCCTTGATTCCGAGTTGGTCTTGTCAAAAGGAATGATGGTTAGCTGAAATGTTGTCAAAAGGAATGATGGTTAACTGAAATGTGGGTCATGATCCATATTTACTAAAAAGAAAAACTACATAAAAGTGAGTGGACCTGGGCTTTAGCGCATTCAAAAATTCTGCTTCTAATTGGAACATGATTAATTCTCTATTTAAAAGGAATAATGACTTAAGGGGTCGTTTGTTTTTTCCATTTACATATGTAAACACTACACATGGGAAATGGTTTCACATATTTTATGTTTGTTTGCAACTTTTACACATGTGGTGTGTAAATTAGATATGATTTTGATGTGTAAAATGTATGGAAAAAGGGACTCTCCATTACACACCTAATGAGCTGTGAATCCGTTACACACCATCTCCAAATTGGCGCTGCTACAGTACTTCCAACGCCCATGACGCCTTTTTTTTTTTAAATTTTCTGGTGGTCACGATCAAGATCTAAACCGTCCAGAGTGTTTAGATTGCCCAAAATGGCTATAACACAAATTTTCAGCCGATGAATCATCTTAAATTGTGAGATATTTATGCATAAATTCTGACCGTTACTCTTCAATTCTAGAATTTCCTGGGCTCCATTTTCACGATCCGGACCGTTCATCTAGTTCAAAAGGCCATTTTCAAATACGCGGTCAAATTTCAGGAGCTGATTTAAAATGGATCTTGAGATATCTTCAAAAAACATATCAGCCATTGGATGCAAATACTATTGTTACATAGTGTTGAACAGGCAGTCCACTTTTTTCACATTTTTAGATCATCATAGAGTCAAATTCAAGATCTAAACCGTTGAGTTTCTTTAAAAGACCAAACACGAGTAGTAGACCAAATTTCAACCGTTGATCTTTCATATATTGTGAGACATTTACAAAAAAATAATAAGCCTTTTGATCTTCAATTCTAATTTTTATGGACCTCTTTTTTCTAATCCAAACTATTGATCTTCTTCAAAAGGCCAACAATGCTTATTATATTAAATATCATCACTTGATTCATAATGGACCTTTCAAAGTTTGCAAAAAACTATAAGAAGACGTATGAACCATTGGTGTAATAAAGATTCACATTGAAAGAAGTGTGAAAATAACAAATAATGAATTATTTTTCACATGTGAGTCATTTACATATGTACATGACTCACATGTGAATCATTTATATATGTAAAGCATTTTCACATCACATGTGAAATTAATAAACGACCCCTAAGAGAATAAGTATAACTATTTCTCAGGATTGACTTTTAGTGTATCCAGATTTGTAAATTCAAGATTGGCTTGGGGAATTGTCATTAGCCATGTGGCATGCAACTTGGGATTTGCAGCTATAATTCTGAAACACATTAAAGTGGCACATCTTTCAAAATGAGTGGAATGTTCTTTTGTTCTAAAATAAAATTGTGATTTCCAGTTTCAATTAGGAGAGAGGGTGATACACACTCATTTGAAATGTCTCCAACTCCTTCAAAAAATAATTATTTCATCATTATTATTTTGTCTCTTCGTGTGGAATATTACATCAGAAGAAATAATGTTACTCCATTAGAGTAGGGTCATAAACATCACTTTTCATAACAGGGGATTAAAATGAATTCTTTTTTTGTTTTCTTGTTCTCTCATTGTGCTTTATAAGATCCGATGTTATTTCTCTGTCATTAGTTAACTTCTGTCGCAAGGAAATTTATATTTTATAGCCAAAAGGTTATATAAGTTCTATGTACAGCGACCATTACGTAGTTCTAAAAGATTGCTCAGTCAGTCAGTCCAAAATAATAGTGAGAAAATCCAGACAAGAGGACTAGTGCCAACTTGAAATTTTTGTTTCATTCTTCATATTGGGTTGAATAATTGTAGGTCCCATTAGAGTTTAACTTGATCTGACCCTAGGAAGGTCCAATCCAACATTCTATTGGAATACTTGGTGGGTTCAGGTTGACGTTAAGAGTGATACTAAGTGCCCATCGGAGAAGAAATGCAATGGAATTCAATAAAATAGATTTTGGATGAATGGGTAGGCATTAAAGTTGTAAGCGTTACGGGCATTCCATTTATACCATGAGATTACTAGTTGAAGATCACTTCTATGTTGAACAGTAGCTGTCCAAAACCATTGGCCAAATGTTTCAACGTGTCTTGGGTTAACCACGGTCAAACAGGGAAAATGCACCACACAGCTGGTTAGCTGCAAGACAAGTAGCAAGGAGATGGTCACCAGTTCGCAAAGGGGCTGGACTTGGCTAGGCCAGAACTCACCCAAGTCTTGTCTTTTCACTAATACGGCTGTTAAGAGTTAGATAAACAATAGTTTTAATACAGAGACAATAGATACAGGAAAAGTAAAGTCTGTAAAGAGGTTATGTTCAGTTGGATTTAGTTTTACAGATACCAAATCAATTATCGAAAGGGTATATCTGTTGGAAATATGAATGCTACATAGTGTTTTAATAATTCAAATAAATTGAAACAATCATACCGAACAATCTACAATGCTGTAGAGGGATGTTGTGATGGTGGAAATCGGCAAAGAGCAGCAACAATAGTTTGTGGCCGAGGCATGTCAGTTGACACTTTCTTTAGGATGAGTCCCGCCCCTCGGGATAAATCTAAATGCAAAGATGTTCTCAATCAGGATTGCCCCCAGGATACAATGGCCTCCATAGTATGATCTACATCAATCGCACACCAAGATAAGATTAGTTAGACTCTAGCAAAATATTAGAATGCTCACGGAGAAAAAAAAAATAAAACACAAGAGAAGAAGGAGAGAAACTGTATTTTTCGTTTGAACCTAGGTGCCCCAATTTATAATAGAAAATATTGTCGTTGGGTATAATAGCAGCAATAAAACACGTCTTTAAATCACCATTAAACCCATAAACCCATTGAAGAAAAGGCTTTAGAAATTTGAATTAAAAAATTTTTAAACGTCCTTTTTAACTGGTTTTAATCAACCCATTTAAAATAAATTGTAGTTTTTTGCAAAGGTTTGCCATTTCTATATCATAATATGGGTCCCCCAAGGTATGCCGGGCCAGGATTTGCACTCCCCCTACGAGCGATAATCATGTAGGATGCATGTACATTTTCCTGATTGAGATCCTCAGGTCAAGGCCCGACTCGTGTGCCCATATGCTTGTGGAAAAAGAGTCCAAAAGAGCTTAAAGTGTAAAGGACAAAGAAGTACTTATATAGTGCTCAAAGGTTTTGCACTTTTCTTATGCGGGACTCTTGAAAAACCACAAAGTTCTCTTTGTAAAGAAAGACAATGAAAAGGAATTTTTGAAACACCTTAAAACTCAACAATCTCGCCCTGTTTCAAAATATTTAATGAGCATAATACTGATAAGGTGACAAAGCTTGAACCTCACTGTCATAATAAATTTTCAAACCTTTAGGAGTTTAAGTGACCAAAGCCTTGAACTTCAACTCTTTATCTTGGTTAAAAAATATACCAAGTTTTATATGGCTGGAGTCCATAGATTAGCACTTTATGGCCATGTGCTTTTGTCCTAGATTTTGTGAGTGCTTTAGAGAATTTGCCCTAATTGTCATAGAAAGTGGCCCCACTTTTACACTCATATGAGTGAGTCTATCAAGGGTGCTTCTATAGCTATGCACCCTTCTATATAGGCTATAGATCTCATTAAGGATTAAATCCAACCTCACTCGCTACAGGTTATATACTAACATTTAATTTTACATAACATAATATGATAGGGATGTGTTTTTGAGAAATACTTATTATCATTTTGTCAGTTTTTCAATTATCGAGATAGCTTGTTTTTCCCATTTATCCTATTTGTCCGGATCCCCTGCCTTTAGAATGGGTTCTTGCTATTGATGATTTATGAGCTGAAGACCCATCCCTTTAGATGTTTCTTTTATTTTTTTTTCCCTTACAGGGCTTTTTTGAAAGGATCTGCTAAGTTATCCTTTGATTTCACAAAATCAATTGTAATCACTCCTCCACCGAGTAATTGTCTTACATAGCTATGTTGCAATCGCACTTGTTTAGACTTTCTATTGTATGTAGCATTGTGTGCATTTATAATTGTTGTAATGTTATCACAATTGATTTAGTCCACAAAGGAATATCATATAATAAATTTGTAACCATTTGGCTTCCATTGCAGCAACTCCCAGAGCCAAGAATTACGAATCCTTAGTAGAATGCGATATTGAAGTTTGTTTCTTTGATTTCCAAGATATTACAATATCTCCCAACGTGAAAATATATCCACTTGTAGACTTAAAATCATCTAAGTCCGAGTTCCAATCAACATCGCTATAACACTCAATTACAGTTGGATAACTAGAATGACATAATGCATAGTCTATAGTATGCTTTATGTATTTAAGTACTATAGATACAACATCCTAATGTTGAACACTAAGATTTTTAGTATATCTACTTAATTTGCTTACAGCTTAAGCTATATCAAGATGAATACAGTTTATAGCATACATTAAACTACCAATCACATTGGCATGATCAAGTTGTGCTACAACATGACCAGTATTTTTTTACTAATTTAACACTTGGATCAAAATGAGTAGAAACTAGTTTATAATCAAAATGATCAAAGATTTTCAACACTTTTTTAATGTAATGTGACTAGGACAGTTTGATGCCAGAATCATCTCTTATAATTTTGATTCCCAATATTACATTTACTTCTCCTGAGTCTTTCATATCAAAATTATTGGAGAGAAGTGTTTTAGGTTTTTCAACACAATCCAAATATGTCACAAAAATCAACAAATTATAGTTGAACTACTATGAAATTTATAATAAATACATTTTTCTAGCTCATTTCTTTTGAAGCCATTAGAAAGCACAACTTCATCAAACTTCATATGCCACTGTTTTAGTGCTTGTTTTAGTCTATATAAGGACTTTATCAACTTACACACCTTATGCTCCTGTTCTTCTATTACATAACGCTCAGGTTGATTCATATAAATCTCTTCTTCTAAATTTCCATTTTAGAAAAGCAGTTTTAACATTCATTTGATAAATATATAAATTATGCACAGCAGCTATGGCAGTCAAAGTTCTAATAGAACTGATTTGAGATATAGGTAAATAAGTGACAAAAAAGTCTATCCCCTGTCTTTGCCTAAAGCTTTTGGCTATTAGCCTGGCTATATATTTCTCTATTGACCCATTAGGCCCATGTTTTTTCTTAAAAACCCATTTACATCCTAAATGTTTTGTACCTGAAGGTAGGTAAACTAGTTTCCAAGTATTATGTGATAAAATGGATTCTATTTCATCATCTAATGTTTCCTTTCAAAAGGCACCATCATGGGCAAATATAGCCTCCTTAAAAGTAGATGGGTCTTTTTTAGCTAGAGAAGTTTCAAAGTAAAGGCTAAAACTAGTAGATATCATAACTCTCTTACTCCTCCTAAGCTAGAGTTCATCTTTCTCTGGAGTTTGTATAATTCTTTTAGATGAGGATGGGTCAGTTATAATTCTAATCTTAAAGGGAAAAACATCTTCAAAAAAGTCTGCATCTCTAAACTCAACTAGACTTTGGTCTTCTATTCTTAGAAATCTATAGAGAGTATTATCTTGTGCATACCTTATGAACACATATTTCCATGAATGGGATCCTAACTTAGGATTTTTTGGATTTATTATCCTAACATGTGCCAGACAACCCCAAAATTTAAAATATCTAAAATTAGGCTTCCGACCCTCCTAAATCTCAAAGGGTGTGCAATTTATCTTAAAATGCAAAGTTCTATTTAAGATATACCATGTAATCAACAAAGCTTCACTCCACGGATTTTTTGGACTACTGGATAAAATCATCATACAATTAACCATTTTAATCAATGTCCGGTTTTTCCTTTCTCATATATCATTTGTTAAGGTATATAGGGAGCACTACTAGTTCTTTTGATTCCTTTAGATTCATAGAAGTCCAAAAAATCTTTTAAAGTGTATTCACCACCTCTGTCACTTCTAAACTTAATCACCTTTTTATCTAATTTGTTTTCAACTTTAAACACAAAGATTTTAAATTTAGATAGAGCTTCATCTTTTGTTATAAGTAAAGATACATAGGTATATGTAAAATAGTCATCAATAAAAGTAATAAAATAATATTTTCCACCTCTAGTCATAGTATTACTTAAATCACATATATCAGAATACATTAACTGAAGTAACTATGATTCTCTTTCTACATGATGAAAGGGTTTATGAGTAATTTTGGATTGAGAACAAATTTCACATTTCTTATATTGGTCTTTATATTTATCAATCAATTCATCATTACTCATATTTTTCAAAGTTCTAAAATTAATATGACCTAGTCTACCATGCTAATCATAAACAGAAGCAACTATGTAAGCAGAAGAAAATGTGTTATTATTGATGACATTCAACTTAAACATACCATCAAAAGCATAACTCTTACCAACAAAGACACCTTTCTTGGTAATTACAAACTGATCAAACTCTATCACTTACTTAAACCTTGCCTTATTCAGAAGAAAACTAGAAACTAAATTTTCTCTCATCTCTGGAGCATGGTACACAATCTGCAATGCTGTAGAGGGATGTTGTAATGGTGGAAATCAACAAAGAGCTATGGGAATTGTTTATGGCGGAGGCACATTAGTCGAAGCTTTTTTTATCCCGAGTTCTGCCCCTTGAGATAAACCTAAATGTGAAGAGGTTCTCAGCCGAAATTGCCTCTAGAATACAACGGCTTCTACAGTATAATCTACCTTCGTTGTACACCAAGTTAAGATCAATCGGACTCTAGTAAAATCTGAGAATGCTTGCAGAGAAAAAAAAAACACACAAGAGAAGAAGGAGAAAAACTCTAATTTTCATTTGAACCCGTGTGCCCCAATTTATAATAGAAAATATTGTCATTTGGTATAATGGCAGCAATAAAACATGTCTTTAAATCTCCATTAAACCCATTTAAGAAAAGGCGTTAGAAATTTGAATTCAAAATTTTGAATGCCTTTTTGAATGGTTTTAATCAACCCATTAATTGGAAAACGTTTTGAAAAATGAATTTATTTAAGTTAAAAACGTTTGGGTCCCCCAAGGTAAGTCGGGCCGGGATACATACCCCTTGCGTGCAATAATCATGTACCAGGTTAAACGTTTATCGGATTGAAACCCTCGGGCCAAGCCCTACTCATGTGTGTATGAATAGGATTTGTGGTAAAAGAGTTTAAAAGAGTTTGAAGTGTAAAGAACACGGAAGTACTTATATAGTGCTCAAAAGTTTTACACTTTTCCAATGTGAGACTCTTGAAAAACTACAAAGTTCTCTTTGTAAAAAAAGACTATGAAAGGATTTTTTGAAACCCCTTTAAACACAACAATATCTTTGTGGAGCTACATTCCCCATTGTCAGATAGGAAAAAAATAGGATCACAGTTTTATGAGTATTAAAGTATCTTTTATGATCTCCCACGTAGAAAGAATGAAAATCTCTTTATATGCCGCTGACAATAAGATAGGGTGGACCCCACTACAGATTTTTTGTGGTCCCTTCATTGGAATTCCTACTTTCACTATTGTTTACTATCTCCACCTTAAGACTCTTTACTCATCACCTCTTTAACATTCCTCCAGTGAACTTCCTTTACCATGAATTCCTAGTAAAAAAAATTTGCACTTAGAGTCAGTCAGCTGATCTAATAAAGACTATGAAATAGTTGGATATGGTTGATCTAACAAAAACTGTATTATAACCTTATAATAGAGTTATCATGTCATGTTTAGTTGCCCTGTGCATGTTTGCGTGGGTTTAGTGGGCACCATTAGGGGATTAGTCATGTTGGGTCAGACCTCAGAAATATCCAGCGGGTATCTGAAATAAATATTGTTTTTTCAATTGGTAACCCAAAATTGTCGCCAAGGGTAGTGTGCCACGAATGCATTAACAGTAACATACGTAACCGGTTAGCAGGGTTAGAGGAGTGAAATTTTTGGGTGCAAAGCTGGACAATTTTTAAAGCATTTTCACACCAATAATAACGCATGTAGTGTGTAAAATGGTGTAGACAAATATGTCATGTTTAATGGTTAATTGGTTATGCATGAACCTTCATTTAAATACATAAATCGGCGTAAAACAATTAGCGGCATCAAGAAATACTAGCAATAAAAGCCCCATACGTGCTTAGCCCCGGCTATATATAGAGTGCCTTTTTTTAATTTTTTTTAATAAAATAAATAAATAAATAAGCACTAGTAAAAAGATGAGAGCCAAACAATGGGCTCTTTCTATGTAAAGTAAACAACAGGCTCTTGCTATCTAAAATAAATAACTGGCTCTTTTGTAGTAGATGTGGTAACTGGGGCATAATTTGAATTGGGAATTAGGCGGGATATATATAGTAGACACAATTGCTCTCTTCGTGTAATGTGGTTTCTCAATTTTAAAATTGGGGCTTATATGACGTGGCATGCCTTATCTGTAGTAGGTATGGGTCCCAACATTGATAAAGTATATAAATGTATTCAAGTGCATATTCCACATAAGTAGGCTTTAAAATGGATGAAACACATTAATTTTTTAGGCCCCACAATGGATAAAACACAATACTCTTTTTTTGACAAAGCAGGCAGGCCTCATAGTGGATTTAATACATTATGATTTTTTTTAGGAAGCACAATTGGTAAAACACATGAATTATTTCATATAGTAGTTGAAATTAGTTCATACTTTGAATAGGTTGGTTCTACAATGGATGCATCCATTGATTTTAATCGAGTTTGAATTTTGGAAAATGTTCACGTGAGAAGACTGCATATAGCTTATATGTAGTTCAGTTCATGGGCCCACTTAGATGTAAGTTAACTAACTAAGAGGAGGGCAAATTAAAAGGTTCCATCATGGACAAGCCCGACAAGATTATCCTAGTTCTTGATTTAATGGCATTAACGTTTAATTGGATCTTTTTTTTAATAGAACGTTTAATTGGATCTTAATTGTAGATTTTCTTGAGAGACAATCCAATGGTAATTGAAGGTTTGGTGAGTGTAAAATTAAGCACAATGCTAGATCATGTGATAAAAAAACTATAAAAGGGGTTGCTTTGATGAAAGGTAGGCCCAAGTGGGCTCAACAGTGCTGGACTGGGTTTGCAAGTGAAAGTAGGATGACATTTCCCTTTGACTTTCATATAGGTATGTCTCATAATGGATAAAACCCATTTAATTTTTATTTTTTATTATTATTTCTTCTTAGCATTTGGTTCATATTTTAAATAGGCAGGTCCCATAGTGGATAAAACACATTGTTTATTCAAGTATGAATTTCATTTAGGTAGGCCTTGCAATAGACTAAACATATTAATTAATTTTTTTATATAAGGAGCATTTTTTTATGAACATGTAGGTCCCACAATTGATAGAAAACAAAAAGGGGATTTTAGGGGAAAAATTACCTTAAGTGACCACTTTTCCAAAAAAAGATATTTTTTTTATGTATTTGAAACGAGGGTTGAATTCAAGGCTTATTTGTACAGGTTACCTAGAATTCGCCCCTAGTTGATTTTTATACAACCCGACGAAACTTTCTTTTTTCTTCACCTTTTCTTTTCTTCAAGCTTTGTAATCATGTCTTTTGCTTCCCCAAGAATCTTCCTTCATTTGTTTTTCCTTGGTCCCCACAAGCATCCTCAATTTGTTGAATTCATTCACTTGTGAAGATAAACAGTTTTCCCCTTTTTTTTTCAATATTTTCTTTACGATTTTTATGTTGTTTCTTGTGTGGTTTTCTTCTACTTCGAATTAGAATGGCTGTGATGTTATGGACTTATGGGTTGAATAGGATTAGTATGCTGCGTTCAATATCAGTTTTTCTCTTACAAAATGCTAGAGATCCTCAAGTTTAATGTGTTCCGATATGCTGGGAGCCATGGATCTCAACTTTTGTTTCAATAAGATGAAATTCTGGCCATCTTTAATTTAGATAGGCTTAAGGTGGACACAAGAGTGAGAAAGGGACACTGCTCTTTATTCTTTTATTTTCTAATTTTGTTTGAGTTTTGGTATAATGGCTCCTAATAAAAATTTATCTTTGACTAGAGAAAGATGAAGAAGAAGAAGAAGAAAAAGTGAATCTCCTAAAAAAGTAAAATAAATGCACTTAAGACCCTCCTACAGCAACATTAGAAACTTCAATTTCAACTTTGACTGGAGAAAAATGCAGATGAAAAAGAAAAAAGGGTTTGGTCAAGATATGAAAAATAGACCAGGGTCGAATTTGAGACAAACCTATACAAATAAGTCTCGAATTTGACCCTTATTTCAAATACATAGAAAAAATACCAAATGCATACATTTAATATCTTGTTTTTTTTTGGTAAAGTGGTCACTTAAGGTAATTTTTCCCATAAAATTCTCAAATAAAAGAGAAAGGAAGGTTTTCTAATGTAAATTTCATATATATAGGTCCCACAATGGACTGAAATATTAATTTTTTTTCATGAAAGAGCATTTTTTATGAATAGAGGTGTCCCACAGTGGATAGAAGATTAAATAAAAAAACAAAAAGCAGGATTACTTAATTGACAGGGGAAGAAAAATTCATTTGAAATTACAACAAGGTATAGAAAACTTTTTTTCTCCTTGATTTATAGGAGATTGATATCTATCTACAGTGATGGGTCGGGATAAATACTCTTTAATTAGGCTCAAAATGATGTGGCAATCGAAAGTAGTGTATTTTCACAAGTAGAGGCATCTCATGGCGCCGAAATAACACCACGAAGATGCAAACATATGCTTATATTTAGTGTAAAAAGTGAATAAAAATCAAATCTAATACCCAAATTAAAAATTAATTAATATAAAATAGTGAATGATAAATCCATTTGCGTAATCATCACAATATAAATTCAAATTAAAAATAATTAATTTAAAAGGTCTACACACACATAAGCATATACGAGGTAGTCTTTCAATACCCTTGAAGTTATCTAAATCCTAGGTATGGGTGTCAGATTTGGCTAGTTAATCCAATGGGTTTTCATAATCATAAAATTTTGTAGATAAAGAGTGGTAGTTTAAATTGTTCATCTGGGCTACATGATGAGTGCAGAGGAAAGAAAAATTGATTGAGTTTAAAATGTGACTCCTGGCAAGCTCCATTTGCACGGCATATATGCCATAGCTACCTAGAACTCACCCACGAGCAAGGGCAGAACTAGTAGCGGGGTGGTGATGTTGAAATATATATATATATATATTAAAAAATTAGGTAGTCCCTTCTCTTTCCACTTTACGGCCGGCCACCCTAAGCCTACCAACCACCGATCTTTTTCCGGCATCTTCTTTCTCGTTTTGCCCTTATCTCGTGGACACCATTTTCCAAACTTCTCCCTCTTTCTTGAGCTTTAGGTATGTTCTCAACCTCTCCAAAGCTAGGTTTTTTGGGTTTTTAGATTAATAATGGTTTAGAGGTATTCCTTATAGTCTTCTCTCCCATTTTATATGTAGGTTTGGCTCGGATTCGAGTTTTCTCTCCATTTGAGTACCATGGGTTCGATTTTGAGCTAGAGCTTCTCCTCATTTCCATTTTGAGCTAAGGCAAGTGGATAGCATTTTCATTATTAATATGTTGATTTAATCTTGATTCTAGCATTTTAATATATTTGACATGTTTTTCCCATTTTAATGGAAATGCATTAGTATGACCATGTCATTGACATTGAGTATGTGATTGTGAAGAGCAAACAATTTCTTTGCCTAAATCATGTGTTTTTATTTCTAAAATAGTTTTAATATTTGTGTAATGACTGAATTAGATAATAAGGGAAAAAAAAAGAAAACAAACTACTAGATTATGATTTATGAATCACTTATTTTTATCATGGTTGCTAAAATTTGCTTGTTATGAATTCAATTTAATTTTTAAATGGGAAAGACAATTCCAACTGATGCATATTTCAAAAGAAAAAATGACAAAAAATTGAGAATCCAATTTCTAAAAATTCTAGGGAACGCTGGAAATAAAATAATTGCATGAAATAAAAAATCTTCTAGTTCGGCCCCCTTGATGCAGAACCCTAGTTCTGCCCCTGCCCACGAGTTGGTTCATAGTTAAATCTTACTTATTTTCATCCAAAGAAACAATCTCTCTACTTTCTAAGAAATAGAGTAATCCAATGTTTTTGCAATTGCATCTATTTCTTTATTTTCATTATAAGGGATAATATTGGATACTTTTGAAATATTGGGATTTGAAGAGATTGAGGAGGAAAGGGATGTACTTATCTCATTAGAGAATATATTGAAAAGATTTTTTTGGGGATCACTGAGTGGGGGAAGCTAGAAATAACCTATTCTAATTAAAATTTCAGGCCCAATTTGATTAACCAAATCAAAGTAAAACGAGGAAGATTACTTTAAATGGTGTTGAGGAAGATGAAGAGGAATTTTTGGAGGGATCAAAATAAATTTGGTTGAGTGAAAAGCCATTGAGACTAATTTCAATTAGAAAATAGTGAATGATAAATCTTTTTGTGTAATCATCATAATATACATTCAAATTAAAAACAATTAATTTGAAAGGTCTACTCAAATAGATATATATGGAAACAAGACCATCCTTAATTATCTGCACGAACCGTTCTCATAGTGGGACCCATTGTGTGGTCCACCCAAATGGATTATACACACGACCATCTTGAATTGCACATGTCCACCAATTTTGGATTCCATCTGAATAGACTTGATTGTTAGATCGACTGCACACATACGTATATATAGATAAAGTCCATTCAGATGGATTTTATGAGAAATTCCCAAAAACTCCCCATTTTAAAAGGAGAGTTTTTGCTCCTCTTGATTTGTCCAATAAGATCATGATACCTCACATTTAGATACCAACTCATTTTAAGGGAGAAAAATATGGATCTATAAATGTTTTGACTTCCTAAAAAATAACATAAGAAAAAAACATTAGCCAATAAAAAAAGTGGTATTTTTCATAAGAAAACACCCCGGGCATTCTCTCTCTCTCTCTCTCTCTCTCTCTCTCTCTCTCTCTCTTCATATATATATGAGAAATTCTCAAAAACTCCCCATTTAAAAAACGAGAGTTCATATCCTTTTTGATATATCCAATAAAAATTTGCCACCTCATAAGTGTAAAGCAAAAGATAAGGGATAGCTAATTTTTAGAAAATGTTCATGACATATTTTCGGTGCCTAAGCTCGATGATTAATAAGGATAGGGAGATTAACGAATATGTAGAGCATAGGCTGGATGGTTGAAGTGGAGACTAGCTTCTGGAGTGCTTTGTGATAGATGAATGTCGACGAAATTAAAGGCAAATTTTACATCACAGTGGTTAGACCAACTATGACATATGGAGCAAAATAGTGGCCAATTAAGAAGACGCATATTCATAAAATGGATGTAGCAGAAATGAGAATGCTTAAGTGGATGTGTGGTAAAACTAGGAAAGATAAAATTAGAAATGAGCGCTTTTGAGAGCATTTAGGAGTAGCACCAATAGGGGATAAGATTAGAGAAACCCGTTTAAGATAATTTACGCATGTTGAGCATAGGTCGCTAATGGCACCGGTAATAAGAAGTTTAGCTATACAGGTGGATGACCCATCAAAAGGTAGGGGTAGGCCAAAGAAAATATTAATGGAGGTCATTAAAGCAGATTTGAAGAAGTTTAACTTATCGAAGGATTTGGCTCAAAATAGAACGAAATGGAGAAATAGAATTCATGTAGCCGACCCCAACATAGTTGGGATAAGGCTTTAATGATGATGTTGATGATGATGATGTTCATGATATGTTTTAAAATCTCATAGGCTAAAAAAGGGCCTTTTTTAAAGTAAAAAACACCCAAGGAGTTTAGCAGCATGACCATATATATAAGTAGGGAAAAGTTCTCCTAAGCTCGAGCTTATATAAGAAATTCTGTAAGCCCAAGCCCTTGGGGCCCACCCTTGGTTCATCCAAATAGACCAAATACACGATACCCCTGGATTCCACATGTCCATCAATTTTTGGTTAAATTTGAACTTACTAAATTGACTGTGTACTAAACTGAATGGACTATTGATCATTAAACTTTCAAGTTCAAATGGAGATGATAAAAACAATGGTTGGGGCTGTTGTTTAACAGAGAGGGGGGTCCCAAGGAGTCCTTCAAATCCCTCCCATGCCCATCCTCATGTGGGTTCCTAAGTGGGCCCCAAATGCATCCCTCACACACTTGAGCTTATCTTACCCAAAGCTTGAGCTTAGGGGAGCCAAGTAGACGTGAGGTAGCCTTTAATATCCTAGAAGTTATCCAAATCATAAGCATGGGTGTAAGGTTTGAATAGTTAATCCAATGGGTTATGATAATCATAATGTCTTGCAGATAAAGAGTGATATTTAGAATTGGGCTACATGATGAGTGTAGAGGAAAGAAAAATTGAGTTGAGTTTAAAATGTGAGTCCTAGCAAGCTCCATCTGCACATGACATATATGGCATGATTATATGGTGTAGCCTTGCCATAGCTCACATAGGCCGCACCCACAACTTGGTCCCTAGTTAAATCTTGCTTATTTTCATCCAAAAAACTATCTTGCTAGTTTCCAAAAAATAAAGTAACCCAATGTCTTTGCACTGCATCTATTTCTTTATTTATATTGTGAGGGATTATATTGGATACTTTTGAAATGTTGGGGTTTGAAGAGGATAAGGAGGAAAGGGATGTACTTATCTTATTAGAAAAGATATTAAAAAGATTTCTTTGGAGCACTAGTTGGGGGAAGCTAGAAATTACCTAGCCTAACCATAATTTGAGGCCCAATTTGATTATCCGCAATCAAAAGTAAATGAAGAAGATCACTTTAAAGAGTGTTGAGGAAGATAAAGAGGAAGAGCATGAGATATGCCATTTTTTGTTTTTAAAGAGATTGAATGTTTATCTTTACAGAGATGAAAGGAAAAGAGAGTTTTTTAATTAGTGGAGAGGCTTTTACAAGAAGAGAGAAGTGGAAATGGAGGAATATTTGGAGGGGTCAAAATAAATTTGTTTGAGTGAAAATCAATTGAGACTGATTTCAATTAGAATCTGTCTCTTTCATCATAAATAGTTTGTTATATATATAAAACATGATAATTGCCAACACACTCATGGTTGAGAAGTGTTAGCATCATGGATTGATCCCTCCATAGTCAAGTTGAAGTATTACTTCAGGACTAGTGCCCCACCCAGCCAAATACTAATGGTGATGATAAGAAAAAAATGTATTATTTTACTAGAGTCATTTTTAGGAAAAATCCAAACCAATTCTAACTATTAGTAGGCTCGTCAATTTGGCTGTTTGACAAGGGGACCTGGCCTAGCCTGGCCCTACCCTTAGAAGCCCTCAAAGTGAGAGCTTTTCATTTTCTCAAAAAGCCCTTGGGTTGGGCTAGGATAATTTTTTTCAGGCCATCTAATTTTGACGGTCGGGCTAGGATAATACTAGGCCTGGCCCAGCCCCGCCCTCATATTTTTTTTTCATGTAAAAAAAATATAATTATATACATGGTTTGATCTACTCCTTATAACTATATCTATGGTCAAATTATTTTTAGCAAATTATATACATTAAATGAACATATAAGAATGCGTACAAATGAAACTCTTAAACGTTTTAGATATCTTTTTGAGTATTTTAGGAGATTAAGTAATAAATCTAGTTCAAACAATGAAATTAAACCAAGTAACATGCCATCATGTGATGATGCTTAAGAAGAATTCTTTTGATATTCAAAAGAAAAGAACAAGAAAAACAACAGTCAAAGAAAACTGAATTAGATCATTAATTGGAAGACCCTAAGGAACAATCTACAACACTAAATATATTATATTAGTGGAAAAGAAATTCAACGAAGTATCTAAGTTTATCAAATGTGGCTCATGATAGTTTAGCTATTCCAGTTTCCATTGTTGCTTCTTAGTTTGCATTTGGCACTTGAGGAAGGAGACTTAGCCCATATGTGACTTGTTTAAAATCAATGATAGTAGAGGCTTTAGCTTGTGCACAGGGTTGGGTTATGTTCGAGTGACATAGTGACAATGAATATGGTGGTAGTGTTGCAATAAAATATACATATATATATATATAGTTAGATGATTTATTAGATGCATTGAAAGAGGACTAAATTATTAAACTTTGAAGATATTATCAAGTATTATAGTTTAATTTAGTTTTACATATGCAATACCTTTTGCAGATAAAATAAGTATCATTACAAGTATTATTAAGTATTATTAGAAGTTTTTATTTTACACTATTTAATATATCATTAGAAGCATTATTAAGTATCATTTAATGTGTTATTTTATATCATTAGAAATAGTATGAAGTATCATTACAAGATATTATTATTTCAACTAATTTTTTACTTGCAATCAATCAATAATAAAAAAAAAATCTTCGCCAGGCTTGCTTTTTTGCAACCTTGTCGGTTCTAAGCCCGAATAAAAGAGGGTGAATATTAAATTTGACACTCTATGCTTGATGATAATACTAAAATAATTTTAAAATACAATTCTTGTTTTTAGGCCCTAGGCCCGGCCCTAGCCCTTGAGTGAAGGGTAAGTACCCAAGTGGAGTAGTCCCTTTGAGGGCGCCAGCCAGCCCAGACCCCGCCTTGCATATATTGAGGGTAGGGCTAGGATAACCCAGGGTTCGGACCGGCCCGACCTCGTCCTAACCTTCCCCTCAATATATATAGGGCAGGGCATGGGGGCTTAAAACCCTTGGTGTGCCTGCACTACGTGGGCCCTTGCCCTACTCTTGAGGATTAGGGCTAGCTCAGGGTAAGGCTCAAGGCCTTAAAATAAGAAAATCATTATTATGTTTTTATTATTACCCAGAATTGATCGTTAACCGAGCATTATCTTGTCTAACCTCAATTGAGAAGGAACCATTAAGAAAACATTTGGAAAATATAAGTTGTGTTTAAAATATTTCTTTTATTCTACAAAGTCATACGTGCTTTGGTGACTTGGGTTCTAGAGACACGGTTTTATTTATTTTGTCAAAGAACGAAAATAGTCAAAGAGTCTAATCTATTTCACAAGAGTTTAATCTATGTCACACCTTTCACAAGAGTTTTCATGTATGAAATCAACCCAGTAGTGTCTTATCTTTGAAAATTTTAAACTATTGATATTCACATACATTTTCTTCAATTGGCATTATTTTTAATTTAGCACTCATTTGACTACTACGCACTATTGGATTTCAGTAAAAAAAAAACAATGAATTAAAAAAAATACTATGACTTTAGGCTTTTAAAATTCAAAAGTTATAATTATGTAATTAAATGGATGTTTGGATCACCCCATATCCTTAAAATCTCATGCACGTATGAACTACCTCTATAAATTGGTTGACATCCTAGGTAACTCTATAGAGTAAAAAATGCATCCTTATTTGTTAGAAGGAATACACCTCTTTTCCAGTAACAAGAATATTTAAAACTAATATAAAAGCCTACTAATTAGAAGCAATTGTGCAACACTTATTGCTTTTGTATTAAGTACAATAAGCAACTTAAATAGTTAAATATAGATGAAATGAACCATGAATGTATGTATGGGTTTTTTTGGACATTTTGGAATGGGTAGGTGGGTACGAAATTACCTACATATCTCCCTTTTATTAATCCTAAGTGATTGTGAGTGTGATTAGGGCATTTTTGCGCTCGTGTATATAGCCAAGCCAGGCTAATGTTGTCCAAGCTCATCCCTTAAATTTTAAGGTCTTTAAAAAAATTGTCCAAACTTGGCTCTAAAGCTTTTCCTTAGAAACAAAAAACCTCATTTCAAGGGTATTTTGAGGGCCTTGTAAGGACGGGCCCTTTGTCTCAGCGTCAAATTAACAGGCCTACTAACTGTAAAGCTAACAAGTTGAACACCTATCTTTTACGCCTCCCCTATTTTCTTTCACTCTATTTATTGGGACAACAAACAAACAGGCCAGAACTAATAATTGACTTATATTGAAACCCTAACACCCGAAGCATGGGCTTCGGTAGATGATGAGTGCAAACAGAAAACTGAA
The DNA here is from genome assembly GCA_037013555.1 of Sextonia rubra. Classification (NCBI taxonomy): domain Eukaryota; kingdom Viridiplantae; phylum Streptophyta; class Magnoliopsida; order Laurales; family Lauraceae; genus Sextonia; species Sextonia rubra. Next base: position 78,891,878 of record JASUAD010000001.1, read on the forward strand.
TCAACGCCCTTTAATCGATATCCAATATGGGCCCCACCAAACAAGAGCAGAGAGATAGTATCTAAAAAACAGTCGGAATTTATTTAAAATTTAAACTATGTTTGTCAAGAAAAGGAAAGCATAAAAAAGTTTCCTAATTCCCTTGTATTTGGAATTAGAAATAGAGACCTCCGTAGGTCAGGACGTACCAAAAAATAGAAAGTCGTTAGAAGAAGACCGTTCTACTTCTTTAGAGGCAAGGCAAGTCATCACCGAAACATATAAAGTCCTTCTCACATCATCAACGAGCGATCAATATTCTTGGGAAGAGCAGAGAAACTCTCTCATTGAGCATTGCCTTGCATTCTCAACTCAATTCAGTCATCTCTCTCTCTCTTTCTCTCTCACAGTTGCAAGTTTGAATCAATGTAAGTCTCGTTTTTTTTCAATTTGTTTCGCTCTCTATCTGTCGTCTGTTTTCATTCCTTTTCACATTTTCAATTCATTCATCTCTCAATAATCATCATCCCTCTTTCTTAGTTGCGATTTGCATCAGTTTAAGTCTTGGGTTTTCAATTTGTTTATCTTTCTCTCTTGTTCTTGGTGTATTACATTTTCTGTTTATATATCGGTCTCTCCGTTTTATCCTTGGGTCATTTTTAATTCAATTCTAACGTCGACATTTGGAATTTGGATGCCAAACAGCAATCATGAATCACCATCAACACCAAAAAACAGCAGAAGAAGACGTTAGTGGACTCATGCTTCTTGCTGATGTGTTCATTGAAGCGGAAAGGATGGAGATGATATTTGAATCGTTTCCAAAGAGGCAAAGAACAAGATATAAACCCTCGAGCTTGAAGGTTGATTCACTGCACGACTGTCTCAACGGTCCACTCAATTCACAATCTCCTCAACTAGAACCATCCCAAAAGAAGAAGATGGTTGAGACCATTGATGTTGACGAGGACCAACACAAGCCTCTGAAATCATTCTCCTCCAACTGTCTCAATGGTCTGCTCGCTTCACAATCTCAACCAGAATCATCAAGAAAAAGGAAGATCCAGTTCCAGGCCAATCACGATCCTGATTATGATGAATATAAGCCTCGGCAATCTTTCTCCAACAAGAAGAAAGAGAAGAACACGGAGATCAATGCCAAACAGAAGAAGAAGAAGAAGAATATGCAACTCCGGCAGGACAAGATGGAAGAAGAACCTATGCCCACTCCCATACCCGCCTGTTTTGAGGAATTGGCTCGCACTCACCTGTACAATGCCCAGCCAGCCATGTGGGTTTGCAGGAAGCTACTCAAAAAAAGCGATACTGACAAAGGATTGAGGCGTATCTTCATGCCAACTAATGGTTCAGAGAATACGCTCAAACCAGCTTTGACTGAACAAGAGAAGAGAAGACTACTGCAGGGAATTCCAGTCCTAGGTCTTGATCAAAACGGCAGAAGTTGGAATTTGGAGCTGAAATACTGGCCTAGCATCCCTGTGAACATCCTTCAAAGAGAATGGATTGATCTGGTGAACAAAAATCAGTTGACAGCTGGAGATACAGTTCTAATGTGGCTAACTCGCTACAGCAGCCCCGACCAACTACCCCTAGAGGAGAACAAGTTGTGTCTTTTGATCGGCTGGGAAAGGAAACTAGAGTGAAAATTACGTAGCCAATTTATTTCCAATGTCTTTCTTCTTCTTCTTCTTCTTCTTCTTACAATTGTAACATGAGCGATTCTTTCAATTTTTTTAAAGATTTTTTTGTTACGATATTTGATTGAGGGAAATGTAGAATGATATGATCTAACAGGTGGTTCTAAGGAGCCTTCCTAAGTTTTGTTCTGTTCTCTCTCTCATCAATAAAGATTCAAATTTATCTTGCAAGCTGATGATTCTAGATAGTTTAAGTTGACAATTGTTAAGGGAAAAAAGGATAAAAATTATGATTTTGTCTTAATGATCTATGAGTTACGCTATTTTATCTGTGAAAGGGTAACATCATGCTTGAATGATAACTCAACTTGTTATGTATTGTGACATAATTGTTCTCAGAAGCATACAGATGGGTGCGACATGCATCCACACAACGTTTATAATTTGCTTATTTTATTTTATTTTTTCACTCTGTAGGAAACGTTTTCAGATTTTTTTGTTGGAGTGAAATGTACCTGAAAATTCCCAAATTGACTTTCTACTGAGAGAGTAAGGTGTGATTTCTTATTCTTAAATTGAACGAAGGAAAAGATCATTTTGAAGTGCATGAAGAGATTTTCTTTTTCTGAAAGTGCATGAAGGAAAATCTCTTTTTTGGTTTTAGGAATTGGATAACTAACTTCCACTGACTAGAAACTTAAGCAGCCTTAGTTTTAGAAAATGAAAACTGAGAAAGTTGTACCCCTGTTTCGTTTGCTTGTTTCTTCTTCTTCTTCTTAGAAAAAAAAACAAAAAATTACCATCAGGCTCATGTTTCAATTGTTTTAGTTTTAAATATGGACGGCATCAGTCTATTATACTGGAGAGGTCCATTATAATGTAAGACCACACCACAAATTGAACACCTAGGGGTCTCCCACCTACAAGAATTTCTGTACATAGCCATCTGCTTATTGTCTGGGTATGTGAAACATGGTCTCCGATTGTAAAAACTAGAAGCCCATATTATAAAGTACACATACATGCATTATGTATTCCCTTAAAAGAAATGGTTCCTCCAAAATGTCTTCCAACAGTAAATTAATACATTAAACATGCGAATATCAGAAACACTAAAGCAAGCCCTAAATTAGATGACAAGGCATTTGACTAACTTGAGACTTTTTAATGCAGGATGTTTTACCCATACCAAAATTTTATCATAAAACCAGTTGTCTTAGGCACTGGATTCAACCCAATTCTATTGTCCATTCACTGAAGTCATTTTCTATGAAAGTCGAAGTCAGTAGAAAAACGTGCCAAGACTGAAAACCTACTGAAAAGAATAGATAACAATCTATAACTTTAATTAAATATGTGAATGGAAATTCTAATCAAATTGTTATTATTAGGATTGCTTCTATAATGCATTAAGCAGTCATTGACAACCAATTCACTAAACTTAGTCAACGTAAAATATTGAAACATTGAAAACCTTCCCTCGTTTAACCTAATCGTTTTCAGTGCATCATGTTATTGAAGCCTTATTTATTCACCATTCCCTTCCCTCCCACCCCCTAACTGGATGGTCTCGGAACTACTTTCTTTTTTCTCTAAGTAGCAAATAAAGCAATTTAGCATGTTTTGATTGCATACTACCGGTCTGATGACAATTCTCTTCTTCTGCAAAATAGGATAATCGATTGTGGACTTGAAATTTTAGGAGGCCTTGCAATGGCCCATTTGTCTGAGATCCTCGGTTTGAGAAGATTACAGTCTCCACTATCAAACAGAAAAAAGAATCTTACTGGCCAAAACTTTGTGCAGTTTACATTGTAATATACTGCATCTAGTTTAGTTTGACTAAAACAAGAAATGCCCAACCATTTTCAAATCCCAACATACAAAGATTTAATGAAGTCATTGAAATCTACAATCGCCTTCAAATTTGGTTGAGCCCCCCTTACGCTAACAGTATAATACCCTAATATAAACATAGCCCCTCAAGCTGGTTGGTGTAGTATATCTATGATCCAACAGCAAGTGCTGTCTAATTGAAAATGAGCCATCACCATGAACAACTAAATACTGAAATGAATCAGTAAGTGTGGACTGCCAGTTAGTGGCTCAGAGTAAGTTAAAATTCAGTACACCGATGAGCATTGATCCACTGATGAGATGCACTGGCACTCATGAACTGAATGGTGGTGAACAGTATTAGCTAGTGGAGAGGACAATGATCATGAATGCTCTCAACTTAAGTCTACAATATAAGAATTTTACAGCAGAAATCTATTATTTGATTTCTAATGGTAGATGCAATGCAACTCACCGTTTTGAGAGTGGCGTGCAATAATTGACTCTACTGGTTATACTTTATCATAAAGATATCCAAATCATGCGCTAGAATTCCCTTTCAGGTATCTTGGCATCCCTCTGTCTTCCAAGAAACTAACTTTCACTGACTTCCAAACTCCTTTCAATAGCTTCCAAAAGTGATTGTCAGGTTGGTGATCTTGCTTGCTCTCTGATGCTGGAAGAGTTGGAACTCATTTGTTCCACATTATCTACTTTGCATCTGTTTTGGGCTGCTGTGTTCATGTTGCCTGCGGCGGTGTTACAAACAATTGACAGATTGGTTTGAAACTTCTTTTAGAATAACTGGAACTCTAACTATATTCATCCTATAGCCTGGGCTACAATATGTAACCCATTAAACTAGGGGGACTGGGTCTCAAATCTGCCAAAGAGCTAAATGAAGCATCACAATTGCAACAGGTATGGAATTTGGTGGCAAAAAAAGTTACTTGTTGATTAGAATGGATAAAGGTGAAATAATTTAGAAATACTTCTTTCTGGGATGCTAAGATTCCAGATTAAGCCTACTGGGGGTGGAAGGGCATTTTGAAAATAAGAGCAAAGGCACTGCCATTCATTTGTCACTTAAATGGCAATGGAGGAAATACATTATTTTGGCAGGAACCCTGGTTGCAAGAGGGTCGATTGAAGGACCTGTTTGGGGAGAGGGTGATTCATGACTTGGTTATGGATACTAATATTCTGGTTAGCAGGCTTGTGGGGGAAAATTGCTGGCCACTACCCTGATGAAGATTGGGAGCATTAATCACAGCATGGGATATATTTTAGAATGCAAGTGGTCCTGAATATGAGTTTCCTGATAAATTAGTTTGGAGCCTGGAGGAGGATGGTATTATTTACTCTAAATTCAGCCTATGAGGGTGTCTCTCAATTCTTTAATCAGCAGGAATTGCCCTGGGTGAAGCTGGTTTGGTTCAAAGGATTTATCCCAAAGCACTCATTATGTGCATTGATGTCTTTCTTAGGGTGCCTGAAAACTAAGGCATTTCTACTTAGTCGTGGAGTACAATGTGATGGAAACTGTGTGTTGTGCACAGGTACTTGGGAATCTGTTGATCATTTGTTCATGAATTGTCCATATGCAGTGGAAGTGTGGGAAGGAATTCTTTCCAAACTTCCTCCAGCGCTCAGTGTGCCATACCCCTGCGGAAATGGTCCATTCTGTTATTGATAGAGTTGGTTCCACCTCTACTGGTATACTCAAAATTTTCTCTCAAATCAGGTCATTGTGTTCAATGGGTGGAGATCAATACTTTCAGCGCAAGACTGTATTACTGGTATCCTTTGGCATCCGAATGGGCTCCCTGTGTTTGCAAATTTGAGAAACAATCCAGACTATCCATAAGGAAAATATACTTCTTGTGGGCTGCATGCCTTTGTATGTTGCTTAGAGCTAGACTCTGGTTTAGCTAAGGTATTGAAGGACCCGTCCTCCTCTCCTCGGCGTGATTGGTATGCATACAGACGCATGGTCAAATGTCTACAGCATACAAATGTGGTGCACTATTCTCTGCCTTCACTTATTGCAAGCAAAGCCACACGCTGCCTTAAGGAACTGTATCTCGTGCCTTCACATATTGAGCCTATAGTGTACGGAGATTTATGGAGGACCTGACCCCGGGTTGCAGGCATTGCTTCTTGTGCTTTTTGCGCTGCGATTGTTCAATGGGGTATACCCCATTAAAGTCACCAATTCAGATGACTTTCTTGCATTTTATGTATTTTATTGTATAAAAAGGATCTATTTACCTTCCAAAAAAATGTCTTGTGCTAGAATTGTTTCCCACAATGCACAGTAGGCCCAAAGCACTCTTGTTCAGGGTACACTCTCAAAAGTCGTCATCTTTCCTACAGAGGAGAGATGCCTAGAAGTAGATCAGGTTAATATCTTTTAAGATCTGAGCTACTCAAGGTTAAGCACAGATACAGTTGTGCCTAAATTCTTCTCTAGTTTAGTTTTGCAATGATGATCATAAGACTAAAATTATGGCAACACCAAACAAGCTGAACTCCAGATTTATTGTGTAATTGCAGAACTTTTAAAATGGATATTCAGGCTTGTCAAATTTGTACACAGATCTCCCACAAATGCAATCCAGGTTGCCCCGTTTTTTTTTTACTTTATCAGCATTACAGCAATCCTAGACAAAAGATTCAGTATATGTGGTTGGATGGTTGGACAGAATTCTTTTGCGCTGTCAAACACTTCTGGGCTTTAAAATAAAATTTACTTGATTGAGAAGCAGGTAGTCAGGTCTTGTATTGTGAAGCCCAAAAGCCTTGTCCAGCCCCAATTAAACACTGGTTAGTGATACTTTCTAGACTAGGAGAGGGAATTCTTGTGCCAGTAACCCTAATGCCTTAAATTATGTAGATGCAAGACTGGATGGAGTGAGCAAAAATCACACCATATGTTGGAGCATAAATCATTGATGGGGTTCCAGTTCCATTGCTATCAATTATTAAAGCTCATATAACATGATAGGGTTTTAGATTCCCTCAAGCCAAGTACAAAAGTATTTATGCAAAATGAAACTGCTAAAAGGACTATAGTATAAGATTATGTCAAAAGCTTTGAATTATGTAATCACAAGTCAATGAGAGGCTTCTCTAACTTTTCGTCATCATCAAAAGACTTTTCTTTTATAATTACATATATATATATATATATATATATTCCTTTAGCAAATCTAAGTACCCAAGGCACCTAATTTTTTTTAAAAGAAACTAAAAATAATAAAACAAAGGTAGTCTTAAGCATGGCAATATGGGTGGTCCAAGAGGGGTACAGAAGCTGGTTCCAACTCCTATCATCCATATTGAACTTGGACCTGACTCAAACATGGATATGTTAAATGCATATATTCAAAAAAAAAAAAAAGTTTGCGTCATTGGGCCTATCAACAGGTAGTGGATCATTTTGGATTAAAAAGATGGGCCCTAATGATGGATTGAGACTGGTACTTTAGAGTTTTGACAGTGGGCCACTATTTTCATGCATTGAGAGGGCCCACCCATCCTTGATCAATGACATGGGATCTCACACTCCTCATCAAATCAAATCAATGTATGTGTATTATCAGTAATGCTCTTGTACATGCCTTGTGTACCGTCTTACAGTATACACGTCCTCGTTGAGCCACCTGCTAGTCTATTTGAGCGGACCATCCAAACTCAGTACCTAGGGCTGTTTGTTAATTTGATTGGTAAAGTAAGTTGAGGTTAATGGGCATTTTAAAAGATAAAAAAAAGAGATGGGTTAAATCAATCCCGTGATAACATTTTATCTTTTAATGAAAAAAGAATGTAATTTTTTGGCTTTTTGTGTTAAAAATAGATTTTTTTTGTTAATTAATGGGACGGGAAAATAGCTTTTTAACTTGTAGGTGGAAAGAGGCGGAAGAATTTTTTAAAAATGTGGTATTTTAATTTAATTTTTTTAGTTTATTGTATTTTAAAATGATAGATGAATTTAATTTTACTTATAGGTGAAATTATCAAACAGCCGTTGTGGGGCTTGGATAGATCCTAATGGAGTGGACCGTGTGGATCGTGGGTCAATTTTGTTGTTTTATATATAAAGCAGTTATAAACTTGTAACATTTGATCCAATTAATGCACGTTTGGGTGTAGAGGTAGACCGTTGGGAACGTCTCCGTCACCTTGGTTTAAAAACCGGGCTTGCAAATATTCAAAACTGACTGAGAAGGAGACGATCTTAAACCTGCAGTACTCAGAGAATGTCGAAGAATCAAGGCTGAAAGCGAGGGTTTTCTCTTCCTTTGAAGATGCTTCGATCTTGGGTTTTTGGGATTTTTGGTTTTCTTCATCTAATTGAGTTTTTTTAGTGGTTCTATTTTACCATCTTCTACGTAATTTAGGGTTTGTTGTTTTTATTTGGGTTTTGTTTCTCCTCTGATTTAGGGTTTGTCTGTTTTCAATTATTAGGGTTCTGTCAATCTGATTGGGTTTTGGGGGTTATGTTTAATCTATGGTTTGTTAGGGTTTTGACATGTTGTACATCTGATTGATTTTTTTTTTTTTTTTTGGTGTGTGTATGTGTGTGTGTTTCAGATCATGAAGGAAGATGATAGCAATTGGCTGGGGCCCGATCGCAATGGGGAACGAGTATATCTCCTTCACCATGTCGCTATTTGATGTTCAGACTTCGGATTTTCTATTAACTTGTTCAGGTCGGTGACTTCCTTTTTCTTCTTCTTCTTCTTCTTCTTGTTCTTTCTGTAGGATATTTTCGTTTACATCTTTTCATGTTTGTTGTTTGCTAAATGAAACTGTTTTTGGCTTTTGGTTTAAACCGTTCCTTCATCATTATTATCATCATCATCATCAAAGCCTTATCCCAACCATGTTAGGGTTGGCTACATGAATTCTGTTTCTCCATTTCGTTCTATTTTGAGTCAAATTTAGATAAGTTAAACTCCTTCAAATCTAATTTAATAAACTCCATCAATGTCTTCTTCGGCCTACTCCTAACTTTTGATGGGCCATCTACCTGGATAGCCAAACTTTTTCTCACTGGTGCCATAACTGACCTATGCTCAACATGCCCAAATCATCTTAAGCGGAGTTCTCTAATCTTATCCCCTATTGGTGTTACCCTTAAATGCTTTTGAAAGCGCGTATTTCTAATTTTTTCTTTCATAGTTTTATTATACATCCACTTTAGCTGTCTCGTCTTCGCCATATCCATTTTATGTATATGCGTCTTCCTAATTGGCCAACATTCTGCTCCATATGTCATAATTGGTCTAACTAGTCCTGTAAAATTTGCCCTTCAATTTCGTTGGCATTCGTTTGTCACAAAGCACTCCATAAATTAGTCTCCATTTTAGCCATCCAGCTTTTATTCTATGTTTAATATCTTTGTCAATCTCCCCATTCTTACTAATCATCGAACCCAGATGCCGAAAAGAATCTCTACGTGGTATTCATGGGTTTCAATTTTGACAGTGGTTTCAATACTTTGTACATGTCCACTAAAGTTGCAATCCATATATTCTGTCTTTGTACGACTTATTTTAAAGCCTCTAGATTTTAGTGCCCCCAGCCATCTCTCGAGTTTTACATTTATACCATTTCTTGATTCATCCACCAATATTATATTATCTGCAAACAACATATACAATGGTACTTCTTTTTGAATATGCACAGTTAATTCATTCATAATCAATGCAAAGAGGTAAGGGCTTAAGGCTGATCCCTAATGCAAACCTATAGTTATGGGGAATCCACTTGTTTCTTCACATGTGGTTTTCACTGTTGTTATTGCTCTTTCATACATATCCTTACAAATTTCAATGTAACTGCTGAGGACATTCCTTTTCTTCAAAATCCACCAAATTAAATCCCTCGGTACCCTATCATAGGCTTTTTCTAAATTGATAAAGACCATGTGTAGATTTTTTCTCTTTGCTCGATAGTTTTCTATTAATTGCCTGAGTGAAAGATAGCTTCCATAGTTGACCTCCCTGGCATAAAACCATATTAATTTTTAGCAATCTTGGTCTTCTGTCTAAGTCTTTGCTCCATTATTCTCTCCTATAATTTCATAGTATGACTTATATGTTTAATCCCTCGATAGTTGGTACAATTTTGTATATTTTTCTTATTCTTATATATAGGTACTACAATGCTTTTTTTCCATTCATCCGGCATTTTCTTTGTCACAAGTATCTTATTGAAGAGTCTACATAACCAACTTATCCCAACCTCTCCTAAGCATTTCCATATCTCTATCGGAATATCATCTAGGCCTGTTGCTTTTTCTGTCTTCATTCACTTTAATGCTTCATTCACTTCTACTCCTCTAGTTTTATGTAGAAAAGTATGCTCTGCTAATAAAGTATCCTCCCTAGTTCTTGCATTCTCCATATGTTCTTCATTTAAAAGTTTACTAAAATATTCCTTCCACCTTTCTTTAATATCATTGTTCTTCACCAGAATATTTTGTTCATTTTCCTTGATACATTTGACATGATCTAAGTCCCTACTTTTCTTTTCTCTTATTTTTGTGAGCTTAAAAATATCCTTCTCTCCTTCTGTTGTTTCCAACCTATTATAGAGGTTATCGTATGCTTTGAACTTTGTACTACTTACTACTTTCTTAGCTTCGTTCTTTGCCTTCTTATATAACTCAAAAATTTTCATACTCTTAGTTTCTTGCCAAACTTTGTAGTAATGTCTTTTCTTTCAAATAACTTCCTGAACCTCCACACTCCACTACCATGTTTTTTTATTAACATGTCTCTTTCCTTTTGATTCTTTAAGTACCTCATTTGCAACCTTCCTAATCAATTAGCCATTTGATTTCACATTACTGTAGTTTCTCCTTCAAGATTGAATTCTCCCATCTCAATTATTTTGTCCTTAAATATATTTGCTCTTTCCCCCTTTAAATTTCTCCACCTTGTTTTAGGGCCCATTTTGTTTACTACAGCTCTCTTTCTACTTCTAATGCAAGTATCTAAAGCTACAAGCCTATGTTGCGTGGTTAAACTCTCTCCTGAGATAACCTTGCAATCTTTACAAGCTAATTGGTTCTGTTTTCTAACTAGAAAATAGTCTTTATGACCACTATTACTCCCACTAGGTATCTCTACTTCCTCACCATCTTGCCATTTGACTAGAACTTTAGTGATTGCTCGATTGCTCTTTGGCTAAGGTTGTAGCATGCCATAATCTGAAATAGGGGGCAATTGGACCTGGACTTGAACACCGTTTCCCGCCTTCTTTAAGCCTAATACATGAAACACAGGATGAATGTGAGACCTTGCAGAAGTTTTAGCTTATAAGCTATGGGACCCACTCGCTCAATGACTTGGTAGGGCCCAATATTTTTTGGAGACAACTTATGAGCCTGCCTCATAGCCATTGATTGTTGGCGATAAGGTTGTAATTTCAAGTAAACCCAATCTCCAATAGAAAATTCTTGTTTAGTCCAATGAAGGTCTGCCATCCTCTTCATTCTGTCCTAAGCAGCCATCAGATGTTTCTTTAAAGATTTCATGATCTGGTCCCAGCTTTTGAGCTGTTTCTCCACAGCTTGCACTCGTGTATGTCATGAGATGTGGGGGAGGGACACCATAGAAAATCTCATAAGGCGTCATACCGATTGATGAGTGAGTGTTTGTATTATACCACCACTCAGCCAACAACACCCACTTGGCCCATTCCTTTGGTTGGAACCTGTAAAACATCTCAAATAATTTTCTAAGCAGCGGTTCACTATTTTGGATTGCCCATTGGATTGAGGATGGTAGGCCAAGCTACAACTTAACTGGGTACCGTGTTATTTGAAGAAATCCTTCCAAAATGTGCTTAGAAGAGTGGGATCTCTATCACTAACAATCGAGGTTGGCATATCATGAAGCTTGAAGACATTGTTAGTGAAAAGTTTGGCAATGGTAGTGGCCGTATAAGGTTGAGAAAGAGGGATAAAGTGTGCATACTTTGATAATCTGTCAACTACTACCATGATGCAATTCTTCCCTTGGGGTAGGGAGCCCATCAATGAAATCATCAGATATCTCTGTCCAAATTCGAGTGGGATTGGTAAGGGTTGCAATAACCCTGCTGGTGAAATATTCTTCGACTTATTGTGTTGGCAAACATCACATTCCTTGATGTATTATTGCACATAAGATCTTAGGTCATGCCAAAAGAAATCGGCCCTTACCTTTTGCATTGTCTTGTGTTGGGCTCTCATGTAGTTGTTGTAACACCTTGGATTGAATAGGTTTGGGGGTTTCTATTATGCCATATTGTGTTTAATCTAGGGTTTGTTAGGGTTTTGACATTTTGTACTTTTGATTGATTAGTATTATTATTATTATTATTCTTTTTTTTGTGTGTGTGTGTGTGTGTGTTTCAGATCATGAAGGAAGATGATAACAATTGGCCAGAGCTGGATTGCATTGGTAGGTAGGAGCTGGAGATCGTGATGGTGAACGACCATATCTCCTCCACCAAGTCGTTAGTTGATGCCCAGAGTAGCAAAGATCTAGAAGGACTTTGGATTTTCTATTACCTTGTTTAGGTTGGTGTCGGCCTTTTTTTTTTTCTCTCTTGTTGTTTTTCTTTTTGTAGGATTTTCTAAATGAAACTGTTTTTAGCTTTTGGAATTCCTTTTGTAGGGATAGGGCTTGGATACGGGGAAATGAAATTGGTTTTCTTTTTTTTTTTTTTTTTTTGGTTCTATGCCAAAAAATGGCGCATCATGATTGTAGTGTGAATACTTCATGATTGTAGCTTATGTAATGCTTATTGTGATACTACTCACCCAAAGGCTGAACCCAATGAATTAAAATTAATTCTACTCACCCAATGGCTCGGATATGGGGAAATGAAACTCTTTTTTTTTTTGTTCTACGCCAAACAATGGGGCATCTAGGGTTAGGGTTTGGGACATCTCATAGAAAATCATGTTTGTTGGATTTTTTTTGTTTCTTTGTTTATATATATTGATTTGTGAGACTAGTGCATTTATTTGTAACATCCATGATTGAATTCGCTATAGTCCTGCGTTGATTTTTATTTTTCATTTTTAAATTCCATATATTTTTGTGTCTTTGAGATTTTGTGTGAGGAATTGGGCTTTATTATTATAATTATTCATTATTTTAGATCTATGAGAAGGAAATGGGGTGGGTTTTTTTTTCTTTCTTTCCTTAAGTCTGATTTTCCAACAATTTTTTGTTGGTTTGAGAAAAAATTGGTCTTTTCCCCTTATTCTGATTGTCCCTTCTCTCTCTCTCTCTCTATCTATATATATAATTGACTAACCTTCTCTCTCTCTCTCTATCTATATATATAATTGACTAACTCTTTTAAAATTTAGGGTTTTGAGTTTCTGAGAAAAAGAAAATATTTATAAAGTAGGGGATATTTTTAGATATATTTGTATACATATTATTGTTTTTTTTTTCATCTTTCATCCTCAAGAAAACTCTATTGATGGATTGAGATTGAGGTTAAATTATCTAGAATTTCCTTTTTTTCAAGGACCTGCTTGTGTAATAGGAATTGAATTCCAAGTATTTGTAGGAAGCTCCTTTCTATCAGAGGGGCTAATAGTGGAGGATTGAAGGTGACAACAATAAACGAGGGTCCATCAAATAATCTCTCCTTCAGTAGGAATTGATTATCCTAGGAATGTGATGGTCTTATTTGCATCTCCATTTTAGTCACTTTCACTCCTCGCCTTTCTAGTACGCTTTTGATAAAACTTGCTTTTATTGTGAATTTCGAGGAGTTCAATACAATGGGATTATTAGTTTCAAAATTAAAACTCAATTTTTTGATGTTAAATATAGAGGAATTATTTTGGATGTTGCTATCCTAATACAATTGTAAGGATTCTAAGATCCTTATGTGAAGAAAATAAGAAGAAGAAGAGGAAGTTGAAGAATAATTGTCATGTCCCAAGATAGGGATCGACAGTGTTTAAATACAATTACTATTGCCTAATCACAGGTAATAATTACAATCATTACAGTCTAATTACAAGCACATATGAAAACTCTGGATATGATTACAATTATACAAGTAAGCATGTCTATAGAGAATCTTTGACCAAATCCCTCAAAAGATCCCACACGTGGGCTTTTGGATCTGGGCTTTGTCAAGATGGGTTTGGTGGGTAAGTTGAATTGTTTATATTCTACGCTCCCCCTCAAATTGATGCACTGTAGAACAAAGCATCAATTTGGAAAGGATGTAATCACGATGATCCTGGGTTAGTTGCTCATGTGAGGAGATGTAGGGGAGATGGATGGTGTTAGTGACGACATGATGATGAATGAAGTCGTAGTCAATCTGAATATGCTGAGTACGCTGATGGAAGATTGTGTTTTTTTGCAATTTGGATTGCACTAGCGTTACCAGCATAAAGTGGAGTAAGATTTTTGAGGAAGACACCAAACTCGCAAAGAAGACGACGAAGCCAAACAATCTCGCTACTGGCAGATGATATTGATCGATATTTAGCCTCAGCAGTAGATTTTGAAAGAGTGCTTTGTTTCTTGTTTTTCCAAAGATGAGAGAGGATACTAGAAACATGCACCAACTTGTTGTTGAGCGACGAGTGTTAGGACACCTTGCCTAATTAGCATCTGCATATGCTTGTAATTGTAATGAGGAGACTAAAGGATAGAACAATCCTCGATCACGAGTTCCTTTACCACACTGAAGAATCTGATAGGCAGCTTGAAGATGTGGTTTATGAGGATTGCTGATAAATTGATTAACAGTCTGAACCGCATGGGAGATATTAGGCGGTGTCATGGTTAAATAGAGAGGGCTACCAACCAATCTACGAAACAAGGTTGGATCGTCAAGAGGATGCCCATCCTCTTTGCTGATCTTGACATTGAGCTTGATAGGGGTGGAAAATGTTTTTGCATCACCAAGTTTGGCAGATTGAATTAAATCACCTACATATTTGCATTGAGTAACCCGAATGCCAGCCTTGTTTCTTGCAACTTCCAAACCCAGAAATTAAGTTAAGGGACCAAGATCTTTCATTTTAATAGTACTCATGAGATGAATTTTGAGGTCAGAAATGCCGACCACATCATTACCACAGATGGTCATATAATCAACATATCAAAAGAATAGTACAGCCACGGGAGGTTCTTTGAATGAAGAGAGAGCTGTCATTTGAGCTTTGTGAAAAATGTGCATTGATGATGGCGGAGCGAAACTTGTCAAACCATGCACGGGAGCCTGCTTAAGCCCATTTAAGGATTTATTCAATTTACACACACATAGTTAGAAGGACAAGTATAGCCTGGTGGAGGGATGCATATACACAATCTCTTTGAGATCCCCACGGAGGAAATTGTTCTTGACATCCATTTGCCAAAGAGGCCAGTTATGAGCTGCAGCCACACCAAGTAAACATCGGACTGTAGTCATTTTGGCGATTGGTGCGAAAGTTTCCTCATAGTCAATGCCATACTCCTGTTTGTACCCTTCTGCAATTAGTTGAGCTCTGTATCGATTAGTATTATCGTCAGAGTGAACCTTAATGGAGTATATCCATTTGCTTCCAATGATAGAAGTAACTACTGGTTGGGGCACTATTTCCTAAGTGTTTTTTGCTTCAAGAGTGAGTAATTCATTTGCCATTGCATCCTACGGGCATGGTATATTAGAGGTTTGTGAATGAGATTTTGGGATAAAAATGGAGTTTGAAGAAGTAAACATCACTGGAAAACCATATCAATCAGGATGAACAGAAGTACAATTAGATCATCGTAAGATAGATGCAGGAGTAT
Organism: Sextonia rubra; assembly: GCA_037013555.1. Lineage (NCBI taxonomy): Eukaryota > Viridiplantae > Streptophyta > Magnoliopsida > Laurales > Lauraceae > Sextonia > Sextonia rubra. The sequence goes on from JASUAD010000001.1 coordinate 78,907,170, forward strand.
TACCTTCAATTGTAGTAGCACTTCCTTCAGAAATGAGCAGGGTTGGTGTATCGGTAGTAGCAGCAGTAGGAGGCGGTTGTCTTTGTCAATGGGTATAGACCTGTGTAATGGTGGGAGGATCATCATGCAGTGAAAACTAAGGGAGATAGGACTCTTGGATATTGGGAGTACTTGGGGAATGAAACGGAACATCCTCTAAGAAAACAACATTTCGTGACATTTGAAGCTGGTGCTCTTTGGGATCATAACACTAAAAACCTTTGTGTTTACCACTATAGCCAAGAAACATACAGCGAGCTGCTTGAGGGGATAGTTTGTCACATGCAAGGGATGGGAGGTGGACAAAACATAAGCACCCAAAAACCTATAAATGTGAGTAGGAAGGAGGATCACCAAATAGGCACTCAAATGGGGACACCTGACCTAAGACAGAGCTAGGTAATCGATTGATGGTGTGGACTACTATGTGGGCTGCCTCACATCTGAACTTAGGGGGAGCCAAGGATTCCATGAGGAAAGTCCTTACAGTTTCCAAAAGATGGTGATTTTTTCTCTCCGCAACCCCATTTTGTTTGTGGTGTATGTGGGTAGGATTTTTGATGAAGAAATCCTTTTTCAAATAAAAAGGTGTTAAAAGCAGTCAATGTATACTCTCCCCGTGAGTCCAAACGTAGGATCATAATGGTTTTCTAGAATTTAGTGCTGACCATGGCATAGAATTTTTGAAATATGGAGAGAACTTCAGATTTGGCTTTTAAAAAATAAATCCATATGTAACGATGTTGATCATCTATAAAAGTAACATAATACTTATACCCAAGCCTACTCCAATGCAGGGCAATCCCCCAAACATCCATGTGAATTACATCAAAAGGGGTAGTGGTACATAAATAATGAACCGAAAAGGGCAAAAGTTTCACATTTTGATTTAGCAAAAGTAGAAACAACATAACTTGTAATAGATTTATCCAAATACCCAAGTTTAAATAAAAATAACAATTTGGCATTATTCAAATGACCAAGCTGTTTATGTTAAGTGATCCACACATTATTCAGAGTACTAATAGAGGAAGCAAAAACTTATTTTTGTGCCAACTTCAAGAGAAACAGCCTATCGTGCTTACTTCTCGTCCTGATCACCTTCATAGTTTGCCGTTCTTGTATGACACAACCAGAAGGAGAAAAGTTAACTAGATAACCATAATCAATGAGTTGGCCAATGGAAATGAGATTTGTATCCAAATTGAGAACAAAATAAGCATTAGACAGGGTAAGGGACCCAAGTGAAACAGTTCCTATACCAGAGATGGTCAATTTTTGACCATTTGTAGTAGTGATGGAATCATGGCCAATATATGGTTTATGGTCGTGCAAATTCTGGGTCATAGATGTCATATGGTTTGAGGCACCCGAGTCTAGGAACCATGTGGTGGGTGTAAATGTTGGAATGAATGAATTGGATGAATAAAAGGCAGGGAGAGCAGCAGAGGAAGAGAACAAACCATTAATGCCTATGGAGGTAAAAGCATATATCATAGATGAATCGATTAAGTTCTATAGTTGAGCAGTAGTCAATGTGACAGAGCTAGTATTGGGAGAAGTATGGCCAATTAGAGTGCTATGCTGAGCTTGAAGAGCAGGCTGGTCGTGTTTTTTTATTATTGTCAGGTTTCTTCTCAGGCCTTTGCATGCATGCAGAGATAACATGTCCATTCTATTTGCAGTAGTTGCAAAATAATTTTCTGATGCAATCACAAGCCACATGTCCATACTTCTTACACTCAAAACACTGTGGTTTTCGACCATGGGTAGTGAAGAGCTGTATCTTGGGTAGACGATGGTCTTGGTGGTGTAGGGAGAGCCTTTGGTTCTGCAGTATGAGAATGAGTGGATAGAAGATGGGTTTCCTCACGAAGAACTTCCTAGATGCATGTATCCAAATCGGGAGAGATTTCTCGATTTATAAGCACAGCGAGCACAGGTTCAAATTTTGGACGAAGGTTCATAAGGAATTGGCTAACATGTTGTTTTTCCTGTAGTTGGAGGTACTGGGAAGAAATTTTGTTGAAACATATTGAAGTAACATCTGATCCCTTTCTGTCCACAGTGCGAGAAAACCATTCTAGTATTCGTGGACAGATTTGTCATTTTGGCAATACTGGGCCAATTCTATATCAAGATGAAATCTATGGGCCTTGTTTTGTTAATGATAAATTTTCCTCGTGTGTGGCTTGAAGTGTCATTGAAGAGGAGGGATCAACAGAGTTGAGGATCCATGTTACGACATTGGTTTCGCATTGATTCCAAGCAACAATTGTTTTAGCATCCATAGTTGGTTTTGAGTTTGTTCCATCCAGGTATCCCAACATTTCTTGTCCCTCAACAAAATTTTTAAGATTGAAGGACCAGGACATGTAGTTTTTACCATTAAATTTTATAGGAATGATATCTACTTTGTCCATTTGTGAGCAAAGAAATTTCAAAGGTAAGCAATTAAGCAAGGTAGATCACAGGAAAAAGTGCAAAAATAATAAAGACAGGCACTACACAATCCCCACAGATGGCTTGATGTGTGTTTTTCAAAAGAAATAAGGCCTGGTTGTTCAAAGAAATCAGTTCATACTTAATCAATCCACGAAAAATATAAAGCATAATTGGAATGTCATTAAGAGGTACTTGATCAGTGATTCGATGAATCAGATCTGTGATCTGATCACTGAAATGGCTCAAAACAGGCTAGGCGAGTTGCAGAAATGGGATCTGATGATCTAGTGGGGCCCAGAGTGAGGTCTGATGATCAATCAGCTTCCAATACTTCTTAGGTTTCTTAGTGTCGACACTTTGGATGGAATTTGATGAAAAAAAGTCCGAGGACCCAAGAAAATGGACGGATCTGATTAAAATGCTATAAGAATTTGTGAGATCGCAAATCTGGGAAAATGGCCTACCTCAGACGATTGAAAAATCCACAAAAATATGGAGAAATCCTAGAATGAATGGGCGACCAGGATGGTGCTGTCCGGAGGTCAAGTAATTGGAGGTGGGGCCCACTTGTTAGATCTGGTGGAAATTGTAGTCGAAAGTCACAAAGAATATTGCCAGTGTCTTCTGTTTTTAGAAACCAATGCTCTGAATGACTGAGATGTATTCTCTGATTGCTAAAAGCAATGTTTATGGAAGTCTCCTCCCTTCCTGTTGTATCGGAAGACCAAAGTGGCTGTTTCTTTTTTGGACAATGGACAACAGAAGACGATGACTATTGACTGTTTTCTGAAGAACAGTAGATGCCCAAATCCCTCAAAAGATTCCACACATGGGCTTTTGGATCTTGGCTTTGTCAAGGTGCGTCTGGTGGGTTAGTTGACCTGTTTATATCTCTACAACAATCACACAAAAACACACATATATTTGTGGTATCCTTTTCCTTGAGCTGAATAATTTTCTTGGTTAAGTCTCGTAAACTAACAGGAACATGGGGTTGTATTGTGCAATAGATTTCCCCACTGCTATTATTCCTTGTTCCTCCAAACCAAATGTGGACCAATGCAAACCTGCAACCTTATGGTTTTGACAATGAATAAAAGTTTTCTGGTTTTATTAGGGGGCTGAACATTGATCACTGTCTAAGTGATTTTGGAGGTCAAATCAATTGAGAGTTATTCAGTGACATTATGTTTGGGAACATATCAAATCACTGACAAAAGAAAAAAAATTTAAAAAAAGTGGGATTTTCAGTATTAAAGTATTCTTGATATTAAACTGTTGGTAGGTTGTTGTTATGCAATCTACAGAAATTTTCGTGGAGCAAGAAACATATTAGGACCATGTGTGAGAGTAAGTCCAGCATATATGTTTCCCACTCATTCCTACCTATTCTAGCACCACTCATTTTTGGGGAGCCAAGATGTTCATCAAGCAAGTGGTTGTATGTGTTCTGGAGCAAAATCAGGCAAGTCTACTCAACTTCTGGACTCTATATGAACGATTAAAAAAACTCTCCACAATCCATATTCAATGTGTGTGTGTTAATCCACCTTACAAGTGGCAGCTATACCAGGTCATTTACTAGGTGGTTGCTGTTCACCATTTAATGGTGTGCTAAGGAGAGGTTGTCACAGATTTGCAATAAATTAAGATCATAATTTTCTTATGCACCTATTCCATACAACGTGACCAATTTTTTTGGTTGCCAGATAATTGATCTGACCCACAGCTGTTTGACTTTTTGCCTTTTATCTGGACTGTTGCTGTGTTTTTATTCCCTTAGCTACCTACTTATAGGCTTTAATGACCATTTAAAAAAAAAGGGCTAAAATTGAAAGCTTAAAGATGATCATCTATTTGTAGACATCTATCAGATTGATGGGATGGGGCTTTGATTATGATGGTATGATGATGTTGATGATCTATTTGCAGGCTGAAATCAAATGGCTAGGATCATCCACTCTGTGATTTCTTGTTCAGCCTGCCGTTTTTGTGTTGAGGATACTCTCTGATTAATGTTTTGAATTGCCTTGATAGCTCTCACTTGCACACAATAGATAACTAGGGGGGCTATGTGTGGCCTGATGTAAATAATACCACTGTTTACTAGTCGAAAACTAGTTCTCACTTGGTATGTTGAGTGAGGATCTGATTTTCTGCTGTTTTAGAGTTGTATTGAAATCAGTAAGCAACTCCAGTAAAGCCTTCTTTGGAATGTAGTTTAAGCTCCTGGAAGTTTAGTCTATGTTGTAACACAAATAGGTACACCTTTTTTCTTTTCTTTTCTTTTATTTTCTTCTATTTAGGTGCACAAATCATTAAGCTGCATATGTTACGGTCTGTTTAGTAGTTCTGATACTTCAGTGATTGTGAACGATGGATGGGTTTGTTTTTTCAAGCTTATGTATTCTCAAGCATCCGAACTTATCCTAATCTGATCTCCAAATGTGTCCCATCATGTATCCCACACTTGTGCCTAGGTTTATCCCTTCACGAAATCTGGAACAAAACAACCATGGTGGAGGAATATATGCTGTTCCAGTTATTCCATTCATGGGATTGATGGTTGATCTTCCTTTAAATACACTGTGCTCAGAGCGATGGTGCTCTTGTTGGACAGCTTCTTAAGCATGTAGGAAGTTGTGGTGGGCGTAGCGACCAATGGCCAAAATGCTATGCAACGGTCCATACATAGCAATTAGGGTGATATGTAGTGGCGTAGCTGTGTGAATTTTTTAAGTCACAAAAAAAAAAAAAAAACTGTTGAATCTTGTGTTTTTTAGTGATTTGGAACCACATAAGGATAAAAACAACTATAGAAAAGGCTATTGAGGAGAAGAGATTGGAGAAACAGTTTTATAAATTAAAATTGCTTGGCTCTACTAGGTCTTAGACCGGAGTGCTGCTATTTTCAAAATAGCGTACCAATCTCTTAACCGCTATGGCCAATAATGCGGCCGCTACGCTCCTCATGTCTGCTATTTTTAACCATCACAGGAACTGTAAGTTTATGTTGTTTGAGCCTTGATTGCACTGTGAAGTAATGTGGATGTTTTTGCTAGGATAATTGATGTTTCTCTCTCCCATACTGATTTATCTTTTGAATTGGTTGATATCTATAGCTTCTAGAGCTGAGGAAGGAGAACTTTGCACAAGGGACTCGTGAAATCCAGCAGAACCTTATCACTTTGTATCTCTCAAGGTATGTGGCAATCATTAATCAACAAGCGCATGAAGCACATGTATTACTAGCTCTCATCATTGCTTGTGTCCAAAGTTTTGTCATGTGAAAGTCATCTATGAATGGGTGTGCACATCGACTTCCAACATGGTAATAGTTTTCAAATTTGGTACATCCAGGTTGGAGCATTTGCCATTTGTTCTAGTTTGGAACCAATTCCGTTTTTTGTCAGAACCCAGAACCTGGAGAGCTCTTTGAATTTTGTGTCTCAACTCATATTGTATCACATTCCCATTCATGAAACAAATAATAGGCAATTCTATTAAATTAAACTTGTATATATATATTTAAAGATCTGAAAATCCAAATAAATCACTAACAATGCCAACTATTTTTGAATCCTCTATAATACAAAATGTCCAACTGCAGTGAATAAATAAAATGGAATAATCATAATGATGAATTTAATTCTCTTTCATCTCTAGGTGACTCTTTCGCTGATGCATGCATCTTGATGCCTATCTCTTGGTCCTCATAGAGTTCCACAGCCTCTAAATCTTGGTTACCCGGAAGAGGCAATCCAGGAGTTAGGATCCTGAGTGATAAACATTCAAATCCATTTGAATAACAAACAACAATACAATGATTTTAATAGCATAAGAACTTTAATAAATTATGCAGGGTAATCAGAGTAGCACTTTTCAACATTAACAGTATCATAGTTTCACATTCATCATTGTCACTACAACCACCTAACCATCGGTAGCATCGGTCAACACCGAGTCAAGTACCACAAGAACAAGACCATACACGGGTACCTTAAGATTCACATGCGCACATATCATGGTTACCAGTCAGTCAACATCATCATGGCGGTACCAAAGGATCTAGTCCTCCTGTGACTGACGACAGCTAGACAATCCATAAACATGACTGGCATAAATGTCAGACAGCTATCACGGCTGACACGAAGTCAGACAGCGTAATCCATGGGCCGGTTGTACGGAGGACATCATTTCTGTACAGTGCTAGGGGTCTTGGGTTGTCCATGGTAATTCCAGATTATCCCTAAAGTATTGGAGATTCCAAGACATACATTCCATTCTTATCAAACTGTCAGTACTTACAAATGATTAGTCTCCACGAATAAGCTCTCACATGTGAACCAGATTGATCCTGCCCCTAACCCATTTGATTTTGGTAACTGGTGTGTATGAGATAATTTACAAAGCCAACCCCTTATAGAATTAAGAATGCTGAATTCATACCAACATGACAGACACAAGAAAATTATATGCTTGTATCAATGAATCAAATTATACCAATAGTAAAATAGGCCGCATCTCATTAGTTGAGCCATTAGATATTCATAGCACAAACATGTGTTCTTGGTCAACATGAAGAAAGAAAGAGTCTATCAAATCCATTCATCCCATATTCATCATCTATCCAGAATAGGGGTTCACCTGTACCAGAACCCCAATCCTAGATTCGACAAACCCCAAAGCCTCTATCTGAATTGCAGTCAGAGGCCACAAATCTGAATTCAATTGTATTGAATCCGAAGACAATTTTCTTACATGTGTGAGCCAACTGTTATCCCTTAATTCAGGTATTAATAACACTATTGACTACTAACTAGACTGGAGAGTGGAGACCTGTAACATGGCATCAACAAATTAACGTTCAACCAGAGAGATATAGGCACTTGGCCAAGGCAATCCCATTATACCTCCCGATTGTAACATTTTGCAAAACAGTTAAAAGAGGATTCAGGTACATGTAGTCAAGGTCCAAACTCAATTAGGGTTCAGCCAAGGTCCCTAGTGCCAATATCTAGGGTTCGATTGAACCCTAGATTTGAAATTTGGTTTCAGCTGGTCCCAAATCCTAGATTTGGAGTTCGGTCAGGTTGAAAACCCCAATTAGGAGGGTCAGGCTAGGTTTCTAATACCCCTTTAGGGCTTGATCAACTGGATACCAACTGCCACTCACATATTTAGCATGAAATCAAACATAGGATCTCAAGGTCTTCAATACAACCATTAATTAGCAGGTGGATTTGCATATCTATTCACCTTGTGTAAGAAGAGCATCGTGAAGCAGCGCAGGGGAAGAAGATTAGCCAACGGGCTAATCTCCAAGCCAAAAGGCTTAGGGATAGGTTGTCTACGTACCTCACCAAAGACAAACAAACTCTCTCACTTGAGAACCAACTCAAAATCTTTTTTCAATATTAAAGTCTATGTATATATCCCATGAAGAGATTACATCCTTATTTATAACTAAGACATTATCTAAGAAATGAACCAACTAATTCTAAACAAATAAAAAGTCCTAAATCAAATATGAGTGGACTTGCCAAATATTAATAAATCAACTTAAATCAACTACTAATAATATAATATGCTCTAATCTATTAGGCTGTATCGATTTTGGGTCCAATGGCCTGGTCAATCATGGATCTGGCCTGCATCAGTTCTCCCCTGCTTGGAGGAGAACTCGTCCTCGAGTTTTGTAAATATCCACCGGGGTCGAAAGTCACTCGAATAAACTTTTGTTTTATCTTCAGCTCCATATTTTCATGACATGGCTTGAAAGCTTGTTGTAGTCTTTTCCTCCATGTAATAGTAGATCGGAATGTTTTCGACTGTGGGTCTTTGCATGGAGCTTGGATGTGTGAACAAACCAGTAGATGCTGCAAGTGTGGATAGTCAGATATCCATATGTGATCTCTGAAGATGAAGTCAATGTGGGGAAGTTTTACAACTTGAACTACTTGTGAGATAACTGGAACAATGAATTTCACTGTTGGCGTCCTAATTGGATTTTCTGGAAAAGGCAGAACAATCAATTCTCTTGAATGTTCAATGTTTGCTTGTACATCAGCTTGATGTACCTTTTGCTTCTCACTTGAAGTTGTAATGAGATCTTTTTCTCCATGAATGGGCTTCTCAAAATCACCATTGGAATTTGTTTCTTCCCTGTGTTCATCTTGTGACTCTTCAATTGATGGTGATGAGGTAGATGAAGATGTTGTTGGTTGTAATGAAACAAGGTCAACATATTGTCCTTTTCAATAGAAAGAATAGATATTCTTCTCTTTATCATACTATACTTTCCGATTAAGAAGCCATGGTTGTCCCAAAAGAATATGAGTGATATTTATGGGAATTACATCACACCAAATTTTATCTTCATATACACCAATCTTGAAAGATACTAGACATCTGTGAGTTACAGTAATGACAGAAGCATTAGACCATGTAACTTCGTAAGGCATTGGAAGAGTCTCTGTAGGCCAATTGAATTTATCAATAACATATTGTGCCACAAAATTGATAGTACTGTCATGATCAATAACTAGATTAGTTAATCGATCTTCACACCTTACTCGCGTTCGGAATATCATAGTCTGCTTCCACTATTTGTCTTCTCGTTCATTGGTGGTGAGAAATCTGCGAATGATAAGGGTGTGAGTATCTTCTCCTTCAAATTTTGTTTCCATCAGATGATCTCTCATCCGTCGCAGAGAATATTCTTTCCTAAGCTTAACTTGTTGTAGGTGGGACCATTGAAGCATGTGCTCAATATGAATTGCTTCCTTGTATGCTTCATGAACACTGTGACATGGTTTCATCTTCTTAAGAATGTCTGGCTTCAAACCTCTGATAAAGCGAGTTAAATCATGTAGCTCATTCTGTTCCAAGACACAAACTTGGTGCAGTCTCGAAAATTGATTTAAATATTCATAAACTGTCGAATTTGTCTGTCTGAGATTGAGCAACTGCTCAAAGTAGACCTTATTTGCAAAATACCAATCTCCATATTTATACTCATATAACATGCTTTGAACTTCATCAGATGGTCCAAAGATTTGCATATTGACTTTGCTGTAAGAAATTCAAAATCTTCTGAATGCTCAAAATTGATTGACCTGATGGCTTGATCTTATTGACAGAAATACGCAAGTGAAGATAGATCGTGAATCAGACGAAAATATCATCTTTTGAGAAGCAATGGCTGAGATCAATCAATCCAAAAAGACTGGATTATTATTATTATTATTTTTTTGCTGCTGTGGGCCTGGGCTGAGTCAGGTCAGGCCTGTCTGGGCTGGGTTAGGGCAGGCCTGGACTGAAACCAATAGAGTGGTTTGGAGTGAGGTGATATTTGGGTCAGCAGTTTTGGCCCAAACCGTTATCGGCCCAACTGCTCAACTTTTTTTTTCTCTTGCTACAGTAATGAGGAGATAGATGAAAAAGGGAAGGTGCTGCTCTCTGTTTCAGAAACAAAAAGGAAAGAGAGGAAGGAAGAGGCTTAACTGCTCGACGACGAGAGGCTGGCTGCGAACGACGAGGGGAAGATCGTGCTGCAGGGGATTCTGCGGCTGCAGATGGCAAAGCGACGCTGTTAATGTCGACGACAGTGGTCAACGAAAGCGACTGACGACGGCGAAGGCGTTCGGCGACCGGCACAGGTATGTCTTCGATCTCTCTCCTCCCTTCTGTTTCTTCTCTCTCTTCTTCTATTGTTTCTTACTTCTTTCGCTTCTGCTTATGCGTCAGCTTGATGTACATTTTGCTTCTCACTTGAAGTTGTAGTAAGATCTTTTTTTCCATGAATGGGCTTCTCAAAATCACCATTGGAATTTGTTTCTTCCCTGTGTTCATCTTGTGACTCTTCAATTAATGGTGATGAGGTAGATGAAGATGTTGTTGGTTGTAATGAAACAAGGTCAACATATTGTCCTTTCCAATAGAAAGAATAGATATTCTTCTCTTTATCATATTACACTTTCCGATTAAGAAGCCATGGTTGTCCCAAAAGAATATGAGTGATATTCATGGGAATTACATCACACCAAATTTTATCTTCATATACACCAATCTTGAAAGATACTAGACATCTGTGAGTTACAGTAATGATAGAAGCATGAGACCATGTAACTTTGTAAGGCATTGGAAGAGTTTCTAATACCAATTGAAGCAGCGTAGGGGAAGAAGATTAGCCAACGGGCTAATCTCCAAGCTAAAAGGCTTAGGAATATGTTGTCTAGATGCCTTACCAAAGACAAACAAACTCTCTCACTTGAGAATCAACTCAAATTCTTTATTCAATATTAAAGTCTATGTATATATCCCATGAAGAGATTACATCCTTATTTATAACTAAGACATTATCTAAGAAATGAACCAACTAATTCCAAACAAATAAGAAGTCCTAAATCAAACATGAGTGGACTTGCCAAATATTAATAAATCAACTTAAATCAACTACTAATAATATAATGTACTCTAATCTATTAGGCTTTATTGATCTTGGGTCCAATGGCTTGGTCAATCATGGATCTGGCCTGCATCACATCGCCACATGGAGTCGGTAAAGTGACTAGGTCATCCAAGGAAGCACACCTTTGCTGGTCTTTCATTTCCTTCCTTCCATCTTCTCTTTCTGAACTAGGGATGGGGTTTGAGAGAGAGAGGAAAAACAAGAGAGGAAGAAATGGTCTCATAGAGGGCTAGGGTTCGAAGTGAGGAAAAATAAATGAGAGTCCAAATTTGTTGGTTTTTAAATGGGTCAAAGTCGGTGGCCTTTAGAATCTTAATAGGATTCATGCGCATGAAAGTGATGGGGGTGACAGTTGTGTGCTAGTCCTCCTTACTCAATAACTATATTACTGATGCAGGACAGACCTGTGATCCTCCATGGGTCGACCACCTTTGGGCCCTGCCCACCTAGCTTAGTGTGCTATCGGATATACAGTCTTAATGTTAAAATGGATGCGCTTGACATTTTTACAAGTGTTCTTAAAAGAATTCTTGACTAGAAATTGGTTTGTAATTCCACCGTCATTGTATTATTAAAGGATTTTCGGTTTCCAAATGATTCTTGGTTTATAATTTCTTCTACAATTAAAATCAAAGTTTTGTGCTATCATATTTAGAGCCTTAGTCAAATTTAACTAAATTTTATCTAATTGAAAATATGATCTTAACCAAATTTCATTATGATAATAGGCCCTTGTTAGTTTCTCTCTACTAGGAAATAGGGCACTAGACAAATGTTATTTTGATAGGAATAGGGCTCTAGCTAAATTTTATCTAACAAAATAGAATGACCTAACCAAATTTCACTCTTGTAGTAGGGCCCCAGCCAATATCACTTTAATAAGAATTAGGGTCGTAACCAAATGTTTTTCTTATAGGAATAGGGCCCTAGCAAAATTTCACTCTAGTAAAAAAATAGGCCCCTAGCCCTATTTTACTCTAATTGGAAGTAGAGACCAAATTTTACTCTGATGGGGAATAGGGCCCAATCCAAATTATAATATATGAAGCAAACTGCTTCCAAATTGCCAAGTTTTGATTGATTTTGACTGTTTGGTTTATTTTGACTCTTCATCAATGTCTCTCCATGTCCCTCCTGTTTTTTCTCTCCAGCTTTCCATCAAGTCGTTAACTTCTTCATAACTGATTACCAAAAAAAAAACTCCTCCCATAACTTCTCAATAACTCCCCAATGACTTGTAACTGTTCCTGGAACTTTTTATCTTCTACCAAGAGCTCCAAAAACTGCTGCAACTTCCACAAGCAGAGGTTCCAAGAGGATGATGATGATCATTGTCCTGATGTCCTAGATCCTCCCTCCAAGAAATGACCAGATTCCCCTATTCTTTGGTGGACTCTACATGAACCATGAAAGAAGAAAGTATTTCAGATTCTGGATCCTTATTCTCTTTCTGCTTGTAAGTACCTCTTGCCATTCATTTTCCAAAACCAAAAATGCATTGCAACAGGTGTACCAGTTACTAGATCTTGCTGTTTATTTTTTTTTATGGTAAAAGAATCTTGTTGTTTTCATTGTTGTCGGCAACATATTGCCATTGCAAAAGAATCCGGCCAGTTGCCTTGCATCTTTCTTCTTTCTTCTTTCTTCTTTTTTTTTTCTTTGGGCTCTAAGCGTAAGATGTTTTCTTTTGCTCTTAGGATTTTGGATATGGGTGGAAAGTTGGGTTTTTTATGGGCATCATTATCATCACCACAAACCAAATTGCTGGTGGGCACTTGTTAGAGCAGAGGTACCCAATCTAGCCTTGTTTCATTTTTCTGTTTTATTTTTTTCTTTTATTGAAGTAGAATATTTCTCACAAAAGAAGTAGAAGAGTTCTGCTGTTGCCTTTGTTAACAGCAGAATATCTATTGTCCATTTACTTTTGCATTGCTCACCGGATGAATCTACAACCTGGTCAGTGCACCAACAAGCACCTTCCATTTTTTGACCATATGATATTCCGAAAGAACTTATTTGTATCCAAACTCCCTTGTACGTTACTAGAAAATGAATTGGATAATGCTTCTTTTTCCTATCGTTTAGATGTTCAGATGCATTTTTGCATGTCGTTTATGTTGCCCATTGAGTGGTTTACTTTGCAGCCACAGATTTAGAATCAAAGGACATGTTTAGTTACCATGTAAGGGTTTGTTATGGGAACTTTTACTTCTATTTATTAGTAGATTTTTTCATGTCTTTTAATGAATGCAGTATAATTTACAAATCCCTCCCATTCAAGACGTTGCACATGGGCAACAAAATTAGTTTCTTTGCTTAAAAAAGTCAATGGGTCACAATTGATTTTGCAATTCAACATGTTTTTCTTTGAAAACAAAATTACTTTCTCCGCTTAAAAAAGTCAATGGGTCATAATTGAATTTGCATTCCAACATGGTTTTCATGTCTAATGAGGGTTGTCTTTATTTTTCTTTCTTAATTTTGTTTGAAGTTCCTATTAATATGTTTTGATATTCTTTTCCTTTTTCTATTGAGTTCATGACCATTTATCAGCTTAAGAATTTCTTTAATTCCTGTTTATGACGATGCCACTTGATGTCATATATGTTCATCATATATAAATTAAATGAGGATTCATCCTCTTTCTGTACAATGAATATATCACAATAAGCTGGACCAATTTTTTTTTCTAAAAGAATATTAAATTTTAGTATTTTCTTTGAAATATTATTCAAGTACATCATTATATTTAAATGAGCACATAAGCAAATTTAGAATATTCATAAATTGACAAATAAATTAAAAAGTTGCCTAAATAATTTTTTTACACGACAACTTACCATTCAAAATTAACAAATATAGAAATTAAATCTTCTTCTAAAGTAATATATCCACTTATCTACCAAATTCAACAAACTTAAAATAAAGTCCCCTCATAAACAAAATCTAACATTGAATGTATTTGAAAACATTGCTATATAGGACACATGAAAATACACTTGATTCACGATTTCAATGTACATCTCTTTTGTAGTATGTAAGCTTCAGCTCATTAGACTATTGCTTTTCCTTATTTAATAAATAAACTAACAAAAAAAATTAGGGCATTATTTATTAAATTTTAAAATGTAGATAAAGGAAAGAAAAAAGAGAAAAAGCCCATGGTTACAGACTCTTTCTACCTTTTTTTTGGTCAAATGTAAAGGCCATGAAGGGTAAAAAATACTTTGAAGACAGCCTTTTTTCTCCACCTCTATTATGAGGTAACATGTTCAACCCTGCATTGTAATCCCAATGCTTGACAAAAAGTGTCTCATAAACCATGCCCTCTACATATCAAGAAAGTAGGAAAAATCATCAATTTAAATGAATAGGAGGAAAGAACGATGGTTGATAGAAGAGAATTGTGTGTTGGTTTTTAAAATAGAGAAAACATAGGACAAAACAAAATTGTGGAGATGATATTAGTGCAGCCAAGATCCATTATCGAGAAAAATAGATCAATCTCCCAAGGGATTGATTAAATCCACAATGGATTCTTGCCCTAAGCCATAAACAAAACCATGAAACAACCCATACTTGGAGGGGAGACCAACTAGAAGTTTTATTAATCAAATAAGCATAGGCAACTACAATGAGGTTTCTTTTATTTATAAAATAATAAACCTAATTCTTGATAAACAAAACTTATTAATTAAAAAAAATACTTCATAATCCTTTTAAACAAGAACTTCCTAATCCTATTAAGCAAGAGATAATAGTAATAGGATAATTATAAAAGGTGCCGCAGTCGCTCTCAGTCATTGGGCCTATGGCTAAACCCAATGGACCGAGTTTGACCCATGGGTCAAGGTTTGGGCCTAGCTGCCTTCTTGGGCTGGGTCCATGCTGCATCAACTTTCCTCGGCTTGAAAAAACTTGACTCTGACAAGTTAATAGCTTGACAATATTCATAAAGATCTTGATTCAGGTGCTGAAAGTCAGATGCAGTAATCCAAGTAGCATCGGAATGGAGCGGTTTTGCCATTGGACAAGAAATTTTTGATATCCTCCTTGATATGTTGGAACAAGTTGATTATCAAGAACATCAACAATTTTATCTTCAGGTGGAGGAGTAGTTGGTAAAACAATTGCATGTTCTTTAGAGTCTTCATTGTTGTCATGGCCATAGTGGAGGGTGAGGTCTGCAACATTGAATGTTGGACTGATGCCAAGATCTGGTGGCAATTCCAACGTGTAGGCATTAGAAATGAGTTTTTTCAAAACTTTGAATGGTCCAGCGTTCCGGGGATGCAGTTTCTTATTTGCTCTAGGTGGTGTAACGGCCCAAGACTCTGGAGCTCTTCAGATTCTTAAGTCGTTAACGTATTCAACATTCATAAAGTAAATTCAAGAGCGAGTCCAAGCGAAGATGTAGGCAAAATCATAACGTTAATATCTTAACAAAGTCTTTACAATTATTGCTAGGAACAGACAATAAATTTAAAATATTCCAAAATAGGGTTGACTCCATCTAATGGTCTAGGTAGTTTTTGAACTCTCTATCAGCGTTGCATGCCAAAATCTATATGCTGATTTCCGCCGCTCTCAGATCCCGCTACAAATACATTACCTGTAGTGGGGCGAATCACTAGTCAGTAACACTGGTGAGTAGAAATTTCATATTCAAAATAAACTACATCATCCCATAATTCAAGTATTCATAGACTCTCTTAAGAAAGTTCATAAGCTTTTTTGGAAGAAAAATTCACAATCATATTTAATAACATAAAGTAATGAATCACCATATTTACTGGTTTACACAATCATATGGATTCATGTCGTTACAAGACTGTCACCCATTTGATTCTTAAGAGGAATTCGTATTCATGTCGTGACAAGGTTGTCACCCATTTGATTCTTAAAGGGATTCATATTCATGTCGTGACAAGGTTGTCACCCATTTGATTCTTAAAGGGATTCATATTCATATCGTGACAAGGTTGTCACCCATTTGATTCTTAAAGGGATTCATATTCATGTCGTGACAAGGATGTCACCCATTTGATTCTTAAAGGGATTCATATTCATGTCGTAACAAGAATGTCACCCATTTGATTCTTAAAAGGGATTCATGTCGTGACAAGATTGTCACCCATTTGATTCCTAAAAGGGATTTTTATTCATGTCGTGACAAGGCTGTCACCCATTTGATTGTTTGAAGATTTAATCCAATACCAGCATAAAATCAAATACTCAAATTCTGATTTCCAATTTTAGGTTATATAATAATACCATCACCATTAACCAATCCCACATACTTCATATTGAAGTTTTGCCCCACTCGGAATCATTATTGGTCACAAGTATGTGGCATTGATTGTATCTATTATTCAGTCGAATAAATATTTTATTCATGATTCATTAGTCATAGAATCAACACTTTACTCACATTTCATCAGCCATAGTATTAACATTCTAATCATAATTTGTCATTAATCTTAGATCAAATATTATGAGTAGGCATCCCAAAAGTACTTTATTAACTGTTCTTTCTATACTCATGTTCAAAGGATGATGTCCATTCAGAAAGTTTAGAAATAGTGGAGAATATTACACAACAAAAATAGATAATGATAGTCCATGATTAGGGTTGAAACTAACAACAGCATTGTTCCCATATTATACTCAGGTTCTTGGTAGTTTTTGCAAAATAAAAGATCTTTCTCAAGTGAAAGGCATATGGGTTTTAGAACTCAGAGGCTTTTTCATAAATCTCTGGTATTTGTGGTGTGTGAATAACAACAAAAACATTTTACAGAACCAATAACAAACAGAATATTTAATTCCCCAATTTTCTTGTACCTGAAAACTGGAATTAATCACTAAATATTCATATAGGAAATGTTGACAGTTCTAATATGGTGACTGTTCAGTTCCATTATTGGACGATTGACTAACATTAGTCCAAATTCAGTAGAAATTCTTAGCTTATCATGTTGACAGCAATTTTTTTTCAGTTGCTGTCTTATGAAAACAACAATATAGAGAATACAGATTTATCATGTTGACAGTGCATACTTATCTTATATTTATAACTACTGAAATATTATAAAAGAATATAGATTTATCCCATTGGCAGTATGTAAACAGCAATATAAAGACATAGATTATCATGTTGACAGTGCATACTTGTCTCATATATATAACTACTGAAATATTACAAAAGAATGCAGATTTATCATGTTGACAGTGCATGCTTGTCTTATATATATAACTACTGAAATAGTACAAAAGAATACAGATTTTATACTATGTATGTAGAGCTTTAGTGACTGTCGATCAATTATATTCAAAGAGATTCCCAATTCATACAAGTCAAGGGAAAAATCTACTCACCTGGTATATGTAACGAAGGACCTCAAATTGGACATTCACTAGGCTAAATGTTCCTTGGAATCTCCTTGCTTCTATATTCAAATATCACTATATTGGAATCCTACTCTTCTTCCATGAGAACCATGAGAAAGTGAACAAAGATGAGAGGAGATCTCTTCTTATATAGTGCTGGAATCCTAAAGGATTTCCCTTGAAAGGTCACCTAAGAAGACTAAAAGTCACAATTTAAGGTCATTATTTTGAGAGTTACACAGTTATAATTTTTGGGAATTTAAGTTTGGGGAATTTAAGTGTGGGAGTTTCACAGTCATAATTTTGGGAAGCTATAGAGTTACAATTAAGTGAGTTTGGATCATTTATGGACCTGAGAAATTTGACCCAATAGCCCAATCCAGTCATGAATTGGACTGATCGAAACTGGGCCTCTCTAAGCCCATTTAGCCCATTTAATAATTTAGGTTTGGCCCATTTATAATTCAGGGTTCTTACATACTCCCCCCCTTGTGAAATTTGGTCCTCCAAATTTAAATCATACCTTAGTGAAAGAGATGTGGATACTTTTCTCGGACATCTTTTTCTGTCTCCCAAGTGGCCTCCTGTTGATTATGATGCTCCCACAAAATTTTAACTAGGCGGATAGTTTTATTCCGAAGGGCTCTTTCTCGTGTTTCTAAAATGACTATTGGCTTCTCTTCATAAGACAAATCTTCTTGTATCCGAAGTGGTCCGAAGTCTATCACATGAGACGAGTCTGGTTCATATTTCTTTAGCATGGATACATGAAACACATTGTGTACACCAGCCAGTTGTGGGGGTAATGCTAGTTCATAAGCATTCCCATTACTAACACGACCAATTATCTCAAAAGGTCCGATGTAACGTGGACTCAACTTGCCTTTTTTCCCAAACCGCATGATACCCTTGGTTGGAGAAACTTTGAGAAAGACATGATCTCCTATTGTGAACTCCAGCTCCCTCCTGCGATTGTCCGCATAACTTTTCTGTCTACTTTGGGCAGTTTTGAGTCTGTCTCGGATTTTCTTGATGGTGTCCGTTGATGATTGAACCCATTCTGGCCCAAGGATTCTTCGATCGCGAACTTTCTCCCAACAGATGGGAGATCGGCAATTCCGTCCATACAATGCTTCGAAAGGTGCCATTTGAATACTGGAATGATAACTGTTATTATAGGCAAATTCTACCAAGGGTAACTGCTCATCCCAGCTGTCTTTGAAATCTAGGGCACAGGCTCGCAACATATCTTCAAGAGTCTGATTAGTTCTTTCAGTCTGGCCATCAGTCTGAGGATGATATGCGGTGCTGAACCGCAATTGTGTTCCCACGGCCGTCTGTAATTTTCTCCAAAAGTTGGATACAAACCTGGAGTCCCTATCCGAGACAATCGACACCGGAATTCCATGCAGTCGAACAATCTCCTTAATATATCTTCGTGCCAATTCTTCCATCGATGTTCTTCCTTTCAGAGGGATGAAGTGGGCAGACTTGGTCAAGCGGTCCACAATTACCCAAATTACTTCATTGCCCCTGAAAGTCTTTGGAAAGCCAGAAATGAAGTCCATAGTGATGTGCTCCCATTTCCACTCTGGTACAGGCAATGGTTGCAACAACCCGCCAGGTTTCCGATGATCTGCCTTAACTTGCTGGCATGTTAAGCATTTTGCCACAAATTCTACAATGTCCTTTTTCATACCATTCCACCAAAATTGCTTCTTGAGATTCTGGTACATCTTAGTACTTCCTGGATGAATGGTATATCGAGTATGATGTGCCTCATGCAGTATCTCATCTTTAATTTCCCGATCATTTGGAATACATAACCTATTCTTGTAATACAAGGTACCATTAGTAAGTGAAAAATCTGGCTTATCTCCCAATTTGTTGAAGATTTGTACTAGTGTCCCATCATTCTTTTGGCGGTCCTTAATTTGCTGGATGATTTCTGGTTGAACTTTGAAACTCCCCAATAATATATTGTCACCAATGATCCGAAAATTCACATCAAAGTCTCTGATTTCTGCTAGTAAATTCCATTCCGCTGTCAAGTGAGCCAATTGGACTGACTTTCTGCTTAATGCATCGGCCACAACATTTGCCTTTCCGGGATGGTAATTTATATTGAAGTCATAGTCTTTCAAAAATTCTAACCATCTCCGCTGCCTCAAATTTAACTCCTGCTGGGAAAAGATATATTTTAGGCTTTTATAGTCCGTGTACACCTTGAATTCTTCTCCATAGAGATAATGTCGCCAAATTTTAAGAGCGAAAACTACAGCAGCCAATTCTAAATCATGGGTGGCATAATTTTGCTCATGTGTCTTCAATTGTCTAGATGCGTAAGCAATTACTTTTCCGTGCTGCATAAGTACGCACCCCAGTCCTTTGAATGACGCATCACAAAAATTGACAAAACCACCACTGCCTGAAGGTAAGGCCAAAACCGGTGCCGAAATCAACTTATCCTTTAGTGTCTGGAAACTGGTCTCACATTTGTCGTCCCAATTAAATTGCACATCTTTCCTAGTGAGACGAGTTAGAGGTCCTGCAAGGGAAGAAAACCTTTGCACAAATCTCCTATAATACCCTGCGAGTCCTAAGAAACTCCGGACCTCTGACACTGTTGTTGGCCGTTTCCAACTAGTGATAGCTTCCACCTTGGCAGGGTCCACAGACAATCCTTCACCTGAAATGATGTGACCTAGGAAATTCACCTGAGTTAGCCAAAAGTCACATTTGCTCAACTTAGCATATAGCTGATTGTCTTCTAACAACTTCAATGCAGTGCGCAGATGATCTCCATGCTCCAATTCTGTCTTAGAGTAAATTAGTATATCATCGATGAATACAACAACAAACTGGTCCAAATAGGGCTTGAAGATTTGATTCATGAGTGCCATGAATACAGCTGGTGCATTGGTTAGCCCAAATGGCATTACCAGAAACTCATAATGTCCATATCGAGTCCGAAAAGCTGTCTTAGGTACATCCTCCTCCCTCACCCTCAACTGATGGTATCCATTCCGTAGATCAATTTTTGAAAAGTACCTTGCTCCTTGGAGTTGGTCAAACAGCTCATCGATCCGTGGCAGCGGATACTTATTCTTAATAGTGACTTGGTTGAGCTGTCGATAATCTATGCACATACGCAAGGTTCCATCCTTCTTTTTAACAAAAAGAACAGGAGCTCCCCATGGTGAAACACTGGGCCTAATGAATCCTTTGTCTAGTAAGTCTTGTAGTTGCTCCTTAAGTTCCCGTAGTTCTGTGGGTGCCATTCGATAAGGAGACCTAGAGATTGGAGCTGTTCCCGGTATCACTTCAATAGTAAAATCTACCTCCCGTAACGGTGGTAAACCGGGTAATTCATCTTGGAAAACATCAGGAAATTCTCTTGCTACCGGGATTTCTTCTAGTTTTGGTTCTTGTTTTTCCCCGGTAACGAATGCTAAATACCCCGTACACCCAGTTTTTAATAATTGGCTGGCTTTAATTGCCGAAATCACACGTGTCTCTACAGCTTTCCTTATCCCCATTACACGCACATTTTTGAACCCTTCTAGTTTAAAGCGGACTATTTTATTAAAACAGTCTAGCACAACCCTGTGTTTTGCTAACCAATCCATTCCCAAAATAATGTCAAAATCATTCATTGGTAGCAAAATTAAATCTGCAGGCATCACAACTTCCCCAATGCTTAAAGGACATTCATAGAATATGGTGTGAGTATTCAATTGTCCTCCAGTAGGGGTGGAAACTACCATAGCTAGGGAAAGTTTAGAAGGGGGTATGTGCAATTTTGGAGCAAAATTATGTGAAACAAAGCAGTGTGTAGAGCCAGAATCAAATAATGTAATAGCCTTGTTGCCAGAGATTAGGAGTGTACCCTCAACCACATTGCTTGCTACTTCTGCCTCCCGTTGGGTAATAGCATAAACCTTCGCATTTGGTGGGTGACTCTTTTGATGTCCGCTTTGATTTCCTCTCTCTTGGTTGAAATTCTGTCCCTGTGGCGGATTCCGCTGATATCCACTTTGCTGATTCTGGCCCAATTGCTGGTTCTGGTAGTAATTCTGATGAGAGTTCCCTTGATCCCGAGGAGGGTAGCTTTGCAAATTCTGCCGTGATTGCTAATAGCCTTGATGTTGTCGTGACTTGTGGCCATGCCGTTGTGATCGATCTTTCTCCTGCTTCTTGGGACAATCGTTAGCCTTATGGCCCACCTGGCCACATCAAAAGCAAGCACCATGCTGCCATCGACATTGTTCTAAGGCGTGGTTCTTCCCACAGCGACTGCATTTAACATGAGATTCCATTTTCTGTTTCTTTTGAGGAGGACGGCTTTCTTGATTTCTTTTTCCATCCCTAGTTGGATTAGATGGAAGTACTCCATTGATCTCATCAATGGCTTCTTCAGATACATAGGCTCTTCTTAAGGCGTCTGCGTATGTGACTGGCTGTCCCAATCGTACATCCTTCTTAATATCAAGGCGTAATCCCTCAATAAACTTGTTGCATTTCAGTTCTTCTGTAGCTACCAAGGGTTCAGCAAAGTGAGACAATTCTATGAACTTATTATTGTATTTGGTCACTGACATGTCTCCTTGAACCAAATTTTGAAATTCCCTCTTCTTCCTTTCTTTTATATGCTCCGGTATGAATTTTGCAATAAACTCCTTTTTGAAGAAGCTCCAAGGAATTTCATTTTCAGGACCTGGATAGGTCCTTCTGGCGGACTTCCACCACTCCTTTGCATTTCCTTCAAGTTTGAAAGCTGCCAATAGAGCTTTCTGCTGATCAGAACAGCCCATAACTTCAAAAATTGCTTCGACATTTTCTATCCACTTATTTGCATCCCAAGGATCTGCAGTTTCATTAAAGTACCTAGGACGGAATTCGTTAAATCTTTTATATAGGGAATCTCGTTCCCTGTCCCTGCTCCCACCAATAGCGATCCCACTTTGGCCTCCATCATCCTGACGATGAGCCAAAGCCTTTATCTGCTCTTGCACTTGATTGTATGCTTTCATAAAGGTATCGAACATCATCTTCACATATTCAGGCATCGAGGACGATCCCCCATCTGGATTTGATGTTCGACTTTCAGTGCCATTGCTGTTAGGATTCTGATGGGAACTCATGTTCTTCCTCCAATAATAAGATACACCATAATTAACACAAGGAAATGTATATCTCAATCTAATGCCCCCAAACCACGACCTCACTACGTATGCTACTGGTTTCTAAGTGTTTTAAGGATTGCCCAAGACTTTGCTTTGATACCACTTTGTAACGACCCAAGACTCTGGAGCTCTTCAGATTCTTAAGTCGTTAACGTATTCAACATTCATAAAGTAAATTCAAGAGCGAGTCCAAGCGAAGATGTAGGCAAAATCATAACGTTAATATCTTAACAAAGTCTTTACAATTATTGCTAGGAACAGACAATAAATTTAAAATATTCCAAAATAGGGTTGACTCCATCTAATGGTCTAGGTAGTTTTTGAACTCTCTATCAGCGTTGCATGTCAAAATCTATATGCTGATTTCCGCCGCTCTCAGATCCCGCTACAAATACATTACCTGTAGTGGGGCGAATCACTAGTCAGTAACACTGGTGAGTAGAAATTTCATATTCAAAATAAACTACATCATCCCATAATTCAAGTATTCATAGACTCTCTTAAGAAAGTTCATAAGCTTTTTTGGAAGAAAAATTCACAATCATATTTAATAACATAAAGTAATGAATCACCATATTTACTGGTTTACACAATCATATGGATTCATGTCGTGACAAGACTGTCACCCATTTGATTCTTAAGAGGAATTCGGATTCATGTCGTGACAAGGTTGTCACCCATTTGATTCTTAAAGGGATTCATATTCATGTCGTGACAAGGTTGTCACCCATTTGATTCTTAAAGGGATTCATATTCATGTCGTGACAAGGATGTCACCCATTTGATTCTTAAAGGGATTCATATTCATGTCGTGACAAGAATGTCACCCATTTGATTCTTAAAAGGGATTCATGTCGTGACAAGATTGTCACCCATTTGATTCCTAAAAGGGATTTTTATTCATGTCGTGACAAGGCTGTCACCCATTTGATTGTTTGAAGATTTAATCCAATACCAGCATAAAATCAAATACTCAAATTCTGATTTCCAATTTTAGGTTATATAATAATACCATCACCATTAACCAATCCCACATACTTCATATTGAAGTTTTGCCCCACTCGGAATCATTATTGGTCACAAGTATGTGGCATTGATTGTATCTATTATTCAGTCGAATAAATATTTTATTCATGATTCATTAGTCATAGAATCAACACTTTACTCACATTTCATCAGCCATAGTATTAACATTCTAATCATAATTTGTCATTAATCTTAGATCAAATATTATGAGTAGGCATCCCAAAAGTACTTTATTAACTGTTCTTTCTATACTCATGTTCAAAGGATGATGTCCATTCAGAAAGTTTAGAAATAGTGGAGAATATTACACAACAAAAATAGATAATGATAGTCCATGATTAGGGTTGAAACTAACAACAGCATTGTTCCCATATTATACTCAGGTTCTTGGTAGTTTTTGCAAAATAAAAGATCTTTCTCAAGTGAAAGGCATATGGGTTTTAGAACTCAGAGGCTTTTTCATAAATCTCTGGTATTTGTGGTGTGTGAATAACAACAAAAACATTTTACAGAACCAATAACAAACAGAATATTTAATTCCCCAATTTTCTTGTACCTGAAAACTGGAATTAATCACTAAATATTCATATAGGAAATGTTGACAGTTCTAATATGGTCATCCTCCCACATATTCACACTTGAGGGTGTTTGGATGCCTTTGGTTTGTTCACCTTCCATCCCTTGAGCGAAATAAACTGTCTCCACAAGCTGTAAGATGCATATTCCTTGGGTATAGTGATGACCACAAAGGCTTCCAGTGTTATGATCATAAGGAGCGAGGGCTTCGCAGTTCAAGTTTTCTTCGAACATGTTCCATTTCATTCCTCTTGTTCCATTACCCATGATATCCAAGTTTCCTATTTCCCTCATTTTTCATCTCCTGATCCTCCACCTACTACACAGGTTTATACCTACTGTCCAAGGGAAACACCACCTATTGCTCCTGTTCCCGATCTATCGACCTGGCCGATTCTCGACAACAATGGTACTAATCATGAAGGTAATGCTCCTACACCTAGCTTACAACACTCTAGTTGTATTTCTAATCCTCTAGATAGATGTGGTTTTCTAGTGCTATTTACCTCTACAGATTCCATTTCTATACCCACGTTCTATTCACAGGTTGCTAATATTCCATGTTGGCAAGATGCAATGACAGGTGAATTACTAGCTCTTGAAGCAAACAAAACTTAGGATTTAGTGCCACTACCAGTAGATACTTATATTATTAGGAGAAAATGGGTTTATATAATTAAAATTCGCTCTGATGGTAGCATTGATAGATACAAAGCTCGGTTGGTTGCCCAAGGATACAAACAGGAGTATGGAATTGACTATGAAGAAACCTTCACTCTGGTTGCCAAATGACCACAGTTCGATGTTTATTAGGAGTGGCAGCAGCTCGTCACTGGCCACTCTGGAAAATGGCTGTCAAGAATGCTTTCCTTCATGGTGATTTCAAAGAACTTGTATATATGCGTCGTCCACTAGGCTATGCTTGCCCTCCAAAACATGTTTGTAAGCTACATAAATCCTTATACGGTCTTAAGCAAGCTCCTCGTGCCTGGTTCGAAAAATTTGGCTCAGCCATCCTCAAAGCACATTTTCTTCAAAGTTCCATTGATAGCTCTCTCTTTATTCGAAGAGCATCTCGTGGTTGCACCATTCTGCTAATATATGTTGATGATCTGATCGTCACTGGCAATAATAAGGCTGGCATTTTGACCTTAAAACTCATCTCATTAGTTCATTTAAGATGAAGGCTGGTATTACAATTACCTAAACCAAGAATGCTGATGACCTCATTCAATCTGCACGACTTGGTGATGCCAAAACGTTTGCAACTCCTATTGAGCTTAATGTTAAACTCAGTAAAGCTGATGGGCAACCTCTTGCTGATCCTACCTTATTTGGAAGATTGGTTGGTAGTCTTTTGTATCTCAGTATGACTTGACTTGATCTTTCCCATGCGGTTCAGATTGTCAGTCAATTTATTGCTAATCCTTGTAAGTCACATCTTCAAGCTGTTTATCGGATTCTTCGATATGTGAAAGGCACTATTGCTAGGGGCCTGTTTTATCCTTCCTCATCTTCATTAACATTACAAGCATATGTTGATGCAAATTGGGCTGGCTGTTCTGATACTCGTCGTTCCATAATAGGCTGGTGTATGTGTAAGAACCTTGAATTATTAAATGGGCCAACCCTGAAATTAAATGGGCCAAATGGGCTGAGAGGGGCTCAGTTTCGACCAGTCCAATTCATGACTGGATTGGGCTATTGGGTCAAAATTTTCAGGTCCATAAATGATCCAAACTCACTTAAATTGTAAATCTATAGCTCCCCAAAATTATGACTGTGTAACTCCCACACTTAAATTCCCCAAAATTATAACTGTGTAACTCCTAAAATAGTGACCTTAAATTGTGACTTTTAGTCTTCTTAGGTGACCTTTCAAGGAAAATCCTTTAGGATTCCAACACTTTATAAGAAAAGATCTTCTCTCATCTTTGGTCACTTTCTCATGGTTCTCATGGAAGAAGAGTAGGAGTCCAATATAGTGATATTTGAAAATAGAAGCAAGGAGATTCCAAGGAACACCTAACATAGTGGATGTCTGATTTGACGTCACTTATTACTTATACCAGGTGAGTAGATTTTCCCCTTGGCTGGTATGAATCTGGAATTTTTCTTTGATTATAATTGATCTACAATCATTGAGGCCTATACACATAGTATAAAATCTGTGTTCTTGATATTGCAGTTGGTGTTTACATAGGATAAGCAAGTGATAGAAATTGCATATTAATGCCAACATGATAAATCTGTATACTTTATGATAATTCAGTTGGTGTGTACATAAGATAAACATGTGACAGTAACTAAAAATTACAGTCAACATGATAAACCAAGATGTTTCTATTGAATTTGGATTATTGATGGTCAATTGTCCAACATCAGAACTGATCAGTCACAATATTTGAATTGTTGACAGTCCTTGCGTGAATATTTAGTGATCGAAACCCAACTTCAGGTAAAAGAAAATTGGTGAATTAATTTCTGTGATTAGCATACCTCTAAATCAGTATTTTAGACAACATACATTGTGGATTTCAGAAGTTTCAAAATAGATATGGAATTTTTTTTAATTTCATGCTGTTAAAGGCAACTGTGTCAGACTTGAACTGTGGACCCGCATGGCCCACCTGATCTAGAATCAAGTCCCCACATCTGAAAGAGGACTGGTGGGCAACCATGGGGATGGTGGACCCATAATGATTGGACCATTGGGTCCTTTTCATCCAAAGGATCCAAATTGACTGGGCATACGACCCACTTCATTTGACACAGGTTCTGTTGAACCATATTCTTCTGTACTGCTATGAGGAACTAATTACAGTCACATAACATAAGTTCTGGATACTTGTATAGAAGCCTTTGGATTCCAAAAATTATTAATCCCTCCTTAAGAGGGTGGTCTTAACCTTTACATCCTTAAGAATTAACAGTGACTGCTACCTTCCCCAATGGTGATTAACTGTTCTATTTTGTAACCTTATGAGTATTACAGTATAATGTCTAAGAAGCTCTAATTAAGAACATGTAATATAGATGAAAGAATATACTGTAATATGTTTGAGATCAAATTTTAACAGCCTTTATCTTACTGTTAGTCTGTTTTACTATTCATTAGCAGTTCTCTAATTCTGTTTTTATTTATCTGTTTGAGATCAAATTTTAACTGCCTTTATCTTACTGTTAGTCTGTTTTACTATTCATTAGCAGTACTCTAATTCTGTTTTTATTTGATTCAAGTTTAATATTATCAGTACAAATTATTGTTTTAAGCAAGTATTTAAAGTGGGACTTTTATCACCTGAACATAATGATTAGATCAAAGTTAAATGTAGATATTCAGTTCTGGTATACATTCTATGATTTAACAAAATATAAAAGTCATGGTCAATGCCGCATAAATGCGATACCAATAATGATCCAGAGTGGGGCAAGATTCAATAGGAAGTATGTGGGATTGACCAATGGTAAATATGATGAGGATAAAACCTATGAACTAAAATGAATCCATAATTAGGATTATTATGGAGTATTTGTTGTTATGCTGGTATTGAGTTTAGTCTTTGAATGATGAACGGTGACAGTCTTGTTACGACAAGAATATGAATATCTCCGTGGGAACATGAGAATTACTATGAATTAAGAATGGTGACAGTCTTATCACGACACGAATATGAATCCTCTTGTTTATACAATTACTATGAAATAAGAATGGTGACAGTTTTGTCACGACATGAATATGAATCCTCTTGTTCATACAATTACTATGAATTAAGAATGGTGACAGTCTTGTCACGACACGAATGTGAATTCCCTTGTTCATACAACTACTATAAATAAGAATGGTGGCAATTTTTGTCACGACAAGAATATGAAACCCTTATGAAAGAACAATATGACAATCTTGGTATACATTAAACATTGTTGTTGAATAGGATTATGATCTTACTCTTCGGGGTAGACCTATGAACTTCTATTGATATCATGTCAGTTACTATTGTTCTCTTGATTTTAGAAATTCTACTCACCAGTGTTACTGACTAGTGGTTCGCCCCAATACAGGTAACGCATTTGTAGCGGGATTTGGGAACGACAGAGATCAGCCTATAGATTTCGGCATGCAACGCTGATTGAGAGTTCGAAAAACTACCTAGATCATTGGATGGGGCCAGCCTTATTTTGGAATATATATATATATATATTTTTAGAATTATTGTCCTTCTTAGCTGAATTTGTAAAGACCTTGTTAAGATATTAATATTAAGATTTTTAAACCTTCATCTTCGCTTGGACTTGCTCTTGGAATTTATTTTATGAATGTTATTGTCTTATAATCATGATAACGACTTAAGAATCTGAAGAGCTCCAGAATCTTAGATCATTACAGTGTGTTTTTGGGCTCCTCTCCAATCTCATGGGAAAAGCAAGAAACAAACCACTGTGTCCAAATCCACGGCTGAAGCAGAGTATAGATCCATGTCTTCTGTAAGTAATGAGCTTGTAGAGCTTCGCCATCTTCTTCGAGAGTTTGGTGTATTCCTTCTTGCACCTGCTCCTCTTTATGCTGATAGCACTAGCTCAATTCGCATTACGAAAGATTGTCTTCCATGAGCACACTTATGTCTCTAACACACTTACTCTGCCCTACATTTGCTTTGATGATCAGTTGGCAGATATTCTCACAAAAGGATTGCCCCGGGAACGTCATGATTATATCACTTGAAATTGCTTCTATGTTGTCCGCCGCATCGCTTTGAGGGATCTCAAAAGATATTGGTCAAAGATGTATAGCTGTGGAATTGTTACATAATTGTATATATAGATATGGGATTCTAGTTTTGCTTGTAATCATGATACAATTACATTGTAATTGTAGCCTTTAATTAGGCATGCAGTGAATATAAGTCATTATCGTTCTCCCTCTTTGGGCCACAACAGCTATTCACAACTTCTCCTCTTATTGTTATCACTCACTATTGTTCTCCCTCTTCGGGCCACGACAACTATTCACAACTTCTCTTATTATTATCATTCAAGGATCTTTGAATCCTTACAGGTTTGGGTCTCTAGGGATGACGATTGGGACTGAGATGGTTAACTGTGGGTGTAGGGAAGGATATTGGTAGTGAGATGGGAACGATGGATTGGGATCCGGGGAAGACAATGTTTCGTCGGCGATTGCAGGATTTAGGCTCTGATACTAATTGGCATAGCCATGATCTATGATTGAGAAAAATAGATCAATCTCTCGAAGGGTTGATCAAATGCGCAATGGATTCCTGCCTTAAGGCACAAACAAAACCATGAAACAACCCATACTTGGAGGAAAAACCAATCAGAATTTTTATTAATCAAATAAGCATAAGCAACTACAATGAGGTCTCTCTTATTTATAAAATAATAAACCTAATTCTTGATAAGCAAGACTTAATTAAAGTACTGCCTAATCTTTTTAAACAAGAACTTCCTAATCCTATTAAACAAGAGATAATAGTAATAAGATAATTATAAAAGGTGCCACAGTAGCTCTCAGGCAGTTGGGCCTATGGCTGAACCAATGGCCCAGGTTTGACCTGTGGGTCAGTGTTTGGGCCCAGCTGCCTTCTTGGGCCGGTCTATACTGCATTAGATATGATAAATAAAGAAAATAGGACATCAATAATTGAATTAAAGAGCCCTAAATGCTAGGAGTTTATAATTTGAATTAATGAGAGGAAATGTATGAAGAGAGGAACATTTAAATATAGGAGTTTTTTCCTCCCTAATTTATTAGAGATTAAGAGTAAATGAAGAGGCATTTTAAGGAGTTACAATGGTTTCCTATCTTGAGATGGGGACGGTCAGAATATGTCAAAACAAATTGAGATCAATTGCTACTGGTTTTTTAATTGAAATTAGTCAATGATCAGTGCCATTAGCTATAAATCACGATTTTCTTAAGGCATGTTTTAATATCCTAATCACAGGAAGGATTTCATAGGAGCTTCAGGGTCAAATTTAGGGAATGAATGCACCTTAAAACCCACTTCAATATTTATCATGAAAAAGAAAGTAATTTTTTTTTCATAAGATTGATCATGAATGGCACCCAATCATTGTGGTTCTATCTATTAAACTCAACTTCAAATAAAGACTCGCACAGTAGTCGCACTTACTGTACTCAAAACAAACGGGTCTCTCAATTCCTAAAATCTAGTGGCTTTTATAAGATGACTGGCATAGTGAACAATTACTTTCACTGTTTAACCCTCCTAAATTTAAGTATATGTAGAGTTGCAAACCCTCACTCAATACACTCTCTTCAATTTTAGACCTCCTGAAATTCAGAAACTTTACTACTAAACGCACAACATTAAATTTATTAGAGCACACATTGTTATGGGACCCATCCGGTCAAAATGAAATCTTTAAAAACTAAGATAAGATATGGAATCGATTGGCTTTGGAATAATTTCTACCCTGTCAAAAAACTTGGGTTATCATAATCCTTTTTCAACCTAATGACTTGAAAATCCACTTTCACCGTTATTATATATATGAAGCATGCTAATTTCAATTGATTTCAGAATCAACTCCAGTTTCACCTCAATTTCATTTCAATTTTGACTTTCAAGAAGTCAAAATCTTGATCAAGTCTTTGTAAATAGAGATATTATGAAATGATGGTTCCTTTTAATATTTTACTGCAAATCTCATAACTTATCTTATCTTAGGTTTTAGTTTCTCTCGGCATGATATTAGATAAATTCTTATCCTTTCCTATTTCTTAAGAAGTCCAAATTGTCAATGGAGGCCCATACTAGGCCCATAACTCACGTGTGACTGGGTCAAATACAAGAGTATAAATTAGATATACTATACAATTGATTAGCGTAGATTTTGGATTTAGATTTCATTGTATAGATTATATGCCTGATTAAAGGCTTGACTATATCTGAGTGATTGGGCTCTCGGCCCTTATAAAATGAACCTATTGATCTCTCAAAGGGGTACAAGTTCCTCCCACCATTGTCCTTTATTCTTATAACTTTCTTCCATATGAAAGATTTGGGTCCATTGCATTACTTCCTGGGCTTAGGAATCTAGCAGACTTCCATTGGTCTATTCATTCATGAATCAACGCAAATACATAATAGACCTAATTACTCTTGTTGATCTTCAAGAATCCACTCCAGATGATACTCCGTTGGAATTCAATCTAAAATTACGGAAGGATGATGTCGATTTGCTTCTTGATCCTCATCTATATTGGCGGTTAGTGGGAAGTCTAGTTTATTTCACTATTACTCGACCAGATATATCTTATGCTATGAACCTTGTAAGCCAATTTGTGAGTGCTCCTCGCCATCTCCATCTCACGGCTATGAAATGGATTATCCGATACCTATTAAGGACTTCAACTTGTGGCCTTTTCTTTCCTAAAGGAACCTGTACTCATTTGATAGCATATGTTGATAGCTGATGCAGATTGGGCTGGCTACCCTAATACATGACGATCCGCGACTGGGAGGTGCATGTATCTTGTAAACTCTTTAATATCCTCGAAATGTAAGAAACAAGAACGTGTATTAAAGTCTTCATTAGAAGCATAATATCGTGCAATGTCCTTAACTTGCTCCGAAATCTTGTGGCTTTGTGGTCTTCTTTTTGACCTGGGTTTTGCTCAACCTACATCGACTCCATTACAAGCAGACAATACTGGTGCAATTCGCATCACTGAGAATCCAGTCCCTCATGAAGGCACCAAACATATAGAAGTTAATTGTCATTTTATTCATGACAAATTTGTACGAGATGTGATCAGTCTTCTACATGTCTTTACAGAGCTTCAAGTTGTTGATATCTTCACTAAGGGACTACCGACGCCTCATCATTAGTTTCTTGTTTCCAAATTGATGCTGTTTGATTCTCCCTCATTAATTTGAGGGTGGGGCATCAATGGAGGCCCATAACTCATTTGTTACCAAGTCAAAGACAAGAGTTGTAAATTAGATATATTGTACAATTGATTAGCTTAGACTTTGGATGTAGATTTCATTGTATCGTTTATATCTATGTTACATGGACTCGGTTTTAGTATCGGATGCGATGCATATTGCGTGCGGGTGCACCTCAAGGAAGTATGTCAAATACCTTAAAAATAAAATATCAGAACAAGTATCAGTGTGGGTGCGTATGTGTCGGGTGCTGGTGTATCATAGTTTTAGGCGAGTTTATGTATCATAAGATTATATGCCTGATTAAATGCTTGATTGTATCTGATTGATTGGGCTCTCTACCCTTATATAATGCACCTGTTAATGCCTCAAAGGGATACAGATTTCTCCCACCATTTTCTTCTATTCTTATAATATCTTATTCAGATGTTTTAAATCTTAATGGACTCTCTATAGATAGAGATATTATCAAATCACCAACGAAGTCAATTGTTAGTTCTTGCATAATAGAAAAAAAAAGTGCTCTTATTTTGAAATTAAATGTACTTTTCTTTGTTAATATTATAGGTGATTGGATTTGATTGCAATTTTACCATCATAATGTAGTTTATAATAAAAAAAATATTTAGTTTAAATTATTTATAACTTTTTGAGATTGTAACTTATATTGCACGTGATAAGCCTGGGCATGTTTTGCTAGTGTTATACTTATAGGAATAGGGGCCTACATATAATACACTGTAGATGAAAATAGGGCCTCAGCCATATTTCACTCTAAGTAGAAATTGAGCCTTTTCAATCTATAGGAAATAGAAATGAATCAAGTTTCACCGTCATCATCATCAAAGCCTTGTCTCAACTATGTTCGGGTTGGCTATATGAATTCTATTTCCCCATTTCAATCTATCTTGAGCCAAATTTTCATACAAGTTGCACTTTTTCAATTTTTTTTTACTATCTCCATCCATGTCCTCTTCGCCTTACCCCTTCCCTTAGTAGGCCATCAACTTGCAAACTCAAACTTTCTCTTACTAGCATTGTTGCCGGCTACATTAGACATGCCCAAACTTGCCAGCTACATTAGACATGTCCAAACTATCTCAAATGGGTTTTTCTAATTTTATCCTTTATTTATGCTAACTCTAGATGCATTCGAAATCACT
Source organism: Sextonia rubra (assembly GCA_037013555.1). Lineage (NCBI taxonomy): Eukaryota > Viridiplantae > Streptophyta > Magnoliopsida > Laurales > Lauraceae > Sextonia > Sextonia rubra. Next base: position 78,940,405 of record JASUAD010000001.1, read on the forward strand.
CATTTCTAATTTTATCCTTTTTAGTTTTACCACATATCCACCTCAACATTCTCCAAGTTTCACTTTAACATGAAACTTTTATAATCATACAACGATAAAGGACCTCATCCAATGAGGGGACTGCTACGCCCCCTTATCATAGTTACTTTTGCAAAAAATGTGTTTATATTCTAACATTTTCCAACATTTTTGGTTTTTTAGGGGATTCCTTGTAAGAATATGTGGATCCTTATGTTAACTAGATTTAGAGAGGAAGAGAAGAAGGAAAAGAAGATAGAAGAATTGTGGAAATTGTCGTATGCATGGATGAGCATCAAGCTTCACATTTATAATGTGTATTGCTTTAATTAAAGCCTGATTTACAATGATAAATATCTAATTACAATGTTTGATATCTAATTACAAGCAAATAAATAAAGACTATAAATCTATACATAGTTGACTAATGCTAACTAGATCCCTCACGTGGGATGGATTGTTGTATTCGGGCCTGATGAGCTTGGTAGGCTTGAATTCACTATGCTTCTACACTCCCCCTTAAATTGATGTGGTTGTTCAAGAAGCATCAATTTGGAAAGAATGTAATCATGATGATCCCGCGGCAGTCCTTTGGTAAACTTATTCACTAGTTGTTCAGCGGATCAGATATATGGTACATAGATTTTGTTGGTGATAAAGTATTGACGGATAAAATGGTAGTCAATCTCAATATACTTAATATGCTCATGGAAGACGATATTCTTGGTAATCTAGATGGTACTAGTGTTATTTGCATATAGAGGGGTAGGGCCACTGAGGAAGACTCCAAACCTATAAAGAAGACGCCGGAGCCATATGACCTCGCTACTAGCGGTAGACATAGAATGATATTCTGACTTAGCGGTTGATTTTGAGACTGCACTTTATTTCTTGCTTTTCCATGAGATGAGAGACGACGCTAGGAACATACACCAGCATGTCGTTGATCGACGAGTATCAAGACATCCTGCTTAATCATCATCATCAGCATAGGCTTGCAGTTGTAATGAGGATGTGGAGGGGTAGAATAATTCATGAGCACGAGTGCCTTTGACATAACGAAGATTCTGATAAACTGCTTGAAGATGTGGTTTTTGAGGATACCCAATAAATTGACTAATAGTTTGCATAGCATAGGAGATATTTGGCCGAGTCATTGTTAAGTAGAGAAGCCTACCAACAAGATGACAAAATTGAGTAGGATCTGGAAGACATTCCCATCTTCTTTGCTAATTTTGACATTGAGCTTGATTGGAGTAGCAAAGGTTTTGGCGTCGCTGAGTCGTGCAGAACGAAGTAATTCATTAGCATATTTTGATTGAGTGACTCGAATTTCATCCTTGTTACATGCAACTTTGAACCTCAAGAAGTAAGTCGAAGGACCAAGGTCCTTCATTTTAAAGGTACTCATAAGATGAGACTTGAGTTTTGATATGGTAGCGTGATCATTGCCACTAAGGATCATATCATCAACATAGACCAATAGAATTGTATAACCACGAGATGTTCACTGAATGAAGAAAGAGCTGTCATTGGAACTTTGATAGACGTTTATTTGAAGAATGGCAGAGAGGAACTTGTCAAACCAAGTGCGTGGAGCTTGTTTAAGTTCGTACAATGATTTGGTCAACTTACAGACATGCTATGGTGGACAAGTATATCTTGGAGGAGGACGCATATAGTTTCCTTTAGATCCCCATGTAGAAAGGCATTTTTGACATCCATCTACCAAAGGGGCCAGTGACGAGTTGCTGCAACAGCAAGTAAACACTGAATTGTAGTTATTTTGGCAACCGGGGGCAAAGGTTTCCTCATAATTAATCCCATGCTCCTGTTTTTAACCTTGAGCTATTAAATGAGCCTTGTATCTATCAATACTACCATCAGGTCGCTATTTAATATAATATACCCACTTGCTTCCAATAATGGATGTATCTAGAGGAAGATGCACCAATTCCCAGGTTTTATGGGCCTCTAGTGCAAGGAGTTCATCTGTCATTGTATCTCGCTAGCATGGTATATTAGCAGCCTAAGAATAAGATGTTGTTATGAAAATTGGATCAGAAGCAGTAAATAAAGCTGGAAATCCATATCTATCAGGGGGCACTGAGGGACGACTAGAGCGTCTTAAGAGAGGTCCAGAGTTCATACCTTCTGTAGAAGCATCATTATCCGGAGGAATTGGCTTGGGAGGTGTGTTAGGAGAGGGAGCAATAGGAGGTAGCTGTCTCAGACGATGGGAATAAACCTATGTGATAGGAGGAGGCTTAGCAGGAGATGGAGGTGAAAATGATGGAGGGTAAGAGGCTTGAATATTAGGGGGATTTGGAGATTGAGAATAAAATGGGACATGTTCGAAGAAAATAACATTTTGAGAAATTCATAGTTGCCACTCTTTAAGATCATAACACCGGAAACCTTTGTGTTAATCACTGTAGCCAAGAAACATGCAGTGAGTAGCTTGTGATGACAATTTGTTACGCTCTAGAGAGGGAAGATGCACAAAACAGAGGCATCCAAAAATCCGTAAATGTGAGTAGGAAGGAGCGTGACCAAATAAACACTCAAAATGAGAGATTTGATTTAGGATAGCTAGGTAATCTATTGATAATATGGACTGCTGTATGGGCTACCTCACACTAGAACTTGGGTGGAACGAGTGATTCCACAAGGAGATTTCTAATAGATTCTAAGAGATGGTGATTTTTCCTTTTTGCAACCCCATTCTGTTGAGGCGTGTGAGGGCATGATTTTTGATGAAGAATCCCTTTTTTGTTAAAAAATTATGAAATTCACCGCATGTATATTCTCCCCCTGAGTTTGAATGAATGATTTTTATGGACTTTTGGAATTGAGTGCTTACCATATTATAAAATTTTCAGAACATGGAGAAAACTTGGTAAAGCCTTGAAGTGTATTGAAAATGAGGGATCCACTAAATTTAGGATCCAAGTTATCACTTTGGCATTGTGTTGGTTCCAAATAGTGGGAGCCTTATCATCTACAACTGGTGTCGTGGATGTGGTAGTGGTTTTTGTAATTGGTTTGGAAATGGTTCCATCCAGATACCTGATCATACCTTGTCCTTCAATAAAATTTTTGAGATGGAAGGACTAGGACAGGTAGTTAGTCCCATTAAATTTGACAAGAATGACGTCAATCTTTTTCATTAGAACCACGGAGATAAAGTAGCCCAAAGAGTTAATGGATCCTAAACAGAAAATTGGATATGCTGGCAAAAAAAAAAAAAAAAAAAAAAAAAAAAAAAAAAGAAGGAAGAAGAAATTGTGGAAATAATATATCTCAGATGAGAAGAGATTGCTATCTGAAACTTTTGACAAAAAATGTTTCCACAAATGAAGGCAACCAGAATATTGCCACACTAGTGATAGCCAAGCCTAGCCACAGAAAGCCCGGACTGCTCAATGGTCAGAAAAAAAAATATTTTTTTTCACCCAGAAGACCCAAAATTTTGCAGCAGATGCTGGTTTTGGGCCCCACTAAATGCTCCAATTACAGATTAGAGTCTGACACCTTGGAAAGATTGAAATTTCTTATAGCCCAAATTTGAGGTGTATTAGATGCAGATCCACAAATCTAGACAGCTATGATGAAAACTATGTGACAAAAACAGGAAATGTAGACGGAGCAGAAATTACCACAGATTGGTAGGAAAAAATCCGAAAAAAAATCTCCTTAATATCCATAAGGAAGTAGTAGTTTGTGGTGGATCCATGATGATCTGAGGTGGGCCACCTTTGATCTGTTCGAGATCAGGGACTGATTGTGTGAATCCAATGAAGCCAAAGGCAAATTCTTGATGTTTGGAGAAGATAGAGATCTTGAAAGCAGTCAATATGTGTAAATAATCTCTTCAAACGGGAAAGGCAAGTCTTTCATAGCAAAATCTCCACTCGACAGAGAGGAAGCTTTGATACCATGTAAGGATGTATGAATCCTTATGTTAACAACCTTAAGAGAAAAAGATAGGCATAGAGGAATTGAGGAAATTGTCATGTCCCTTGGATGGGCATCGACCTTCACATTTATAATGTGCATTACCTTAATTAAAGGCTGATTTACAATGATTAATATCTAATTACAATGATTGATATCTAATTACAAGCAAATAAAGAAAGGCAATAAATCATATAGCTAGACACAATGTTGACCAATGCTAACTAGATCCCTCACGTGTGATGGATTGTGACAATTGGGCCTGAAGAGCCTAATGGGCCTGATCTTACTATGCTTCTGCAACACAAGTGCTGTGTGACTCCTCTATGCTTTTGCTCAGAATTTTCCGAATTCTTGGACAGATTGATGATGGATATTTTACATCTTGTCTCTTTTCTTTTGGATTGTTTCCATCTACTGCTTTCTAATCTCCTCCAACATAGATATAATTGGGTTCTCCCTTGCCCCTACTATTGTCCAGTTGAAGGACTCACGGTGATTATTTAGCAAAATGTGACATTTGCAATGTGTATTAAAGTGAGATCTACTTCACTGTTGAGGTGACTTAGCATTAGCTACCCACTGATAAGCATTTTCATCCACTTCTCTTAACTTTTCCATTGCTCTCCTAACATACTGCTCAGTAGTAGCCCTTCCACAGTTCCACATGAGTTCCTTTAACTCCAAACCACTATGCTTTTTTTTTTTTTTTTTTAAATTATTGTGTTAGTGCCTCAAAAACCTATGCTTACTGTTTGGTAATATTTCATTCATAACTCCTTCAAGGCCCTATGTATATCAGATAAAAATAATAGTAAAGTAAATAATACATGCATTATATAGCTCCAATTAAACATAAGTTGAATAGTTAGTGTAAGTATACCTTCTGTTTGTCTGACATGAAGGTCCATGCCCATTGGTTGTCCATGCCTATGTCATCACATAGTAGTTCAAGGAACTAGGTCCAGGAACTCCTGTTTTCTTGAACTAGGTCCAGGAACTCCTGTTTTCTTTCTCCACCACAGCATAAGCCAATGGATACATGCCATTATTTGCATCAATGCCAACTGCTGATAGAAGCTGAGCTGGATATGGACCCTTGATAACATCCAGCTAGCCCTATCACTGGCCTACAAGGACTGAGAAAATTTGCCTTGAGAGGCCCAAACCAATACAACCTCTGAAACATCGGCTTACCCCCATATAGGTTTGACTCATCACATTTCAAATCATTGTTGTCCCTAGGTTTGTTCTCTTAATCGCCTTACAATAATCCCATATCTGAGCATATTGTTCTTTATGAGAACCATCAATCACTACCTGAGCTTGTCTCTTGGCTTTGTAAACCTTGCTCCTACTCATGCCATATTGCATATCATCCTTCACTGCTTCCTTAAATGCATTTAAAGGCCACTTATTGTTAGTTTTAATTTTGTTTCATGTATAACTAGCTCAACAACTTGGAAGTGTCATTTTTGCTATGGAAAACTGTCCTACAATTGTTATGCTTATCATCGAATCTCTTGATTTGGAGTGAGTCTACCCCTTGCATTTTGGATGCAAACACCATCCATTTACATGGTTTCTTGCATTTTGCCCTAATACTATGGGGGTCATTAGCTCTTAGTTTAATATCTTTTCTCTTCCATACATTGTAACTCCTCAGCTGCTGAGGCAAATATCATGCCTTTTTGGAATTGAGGCCTTCTCATATCTCTTTCTAGCTTGAACTCAGGAAACCTAGGCATGTTGTTGCACTCTTCATCAGATGAATCATTTGGAGTCCTCAATTCCTCATATAGTGTATTGTCAGACACCACCTCACTCTCATCCTCCGGTACAGCAGACTTTGGCCCATCATTTTTGCCCCACTCATTGCCTTCCTCAACACCATCTCTGAACATATCAGCCAACCAACCCCAATCTGATGTCTGGTCAACATTGGCCTTGTACAATTTGTCATCATCACTAATTTCATAATCAAAGTCATGGAAATATTCACCGCTGCTGGATGAACAATTTGAATCCACTTTATTATTCTCATTATCAACACCAACACCAACAAAATCATAAACAACATCAACATCTTTGAACCCCCTAAATTGATTAAAATTTCTTACATTTGATGACTCGGTAAAGGCTTGGCCCAACAGTAAAGGCTTACCGGCAGCGTCCTGGAGGACGCGGGTTCAAGTCATGGAAACAGCTTCTTCAAAATGAGGGTAAGGCTGTGTACATTTTGCCTTCCCTAGACCCTGTTCTGTGGGAGCCTCGTGCTCTAGGCCACCCCCTTTGATGACTCGGCTTGGCTCTCTATATGTTGATCCTGTATCTTTTGGCCGCAGTATGTCTCTATCAGTCTGTGCAGAGACCACTTAGTCATACTTCATATATCACTATCAATTTGTAGTACCCTGAGCCCCCAAGTAAGATCATCCTTCCCTGGGATCCTATAATAGTGAGTATTGTCCTTAGTATGACCCAATTCATTCACCATATATTTTATCTCATGCACTGATCCTTTATCAGGGTCAACCCAGCCAAAATAGCTGAGTTTCCTGCCAATTTACACCTTTTGAGGACTGTCTTTGAACTGATCACCATGCTGCAGCGTGATACTAAAAACCTGTGAGTCTGCAGCTGCACCATTTGCAAGAAATATTATACTAATGCACCAGTTGCAACAAATAATATATTAATAGTGCAACTTTTGGCAAAATGCATGCAGATATTTTTTTAACCAAATGCACACACCTAAACACAAAAGCATATATTTGCTTGACAAGAAGCAAAATAACAATACTTAAATAATCAGATATAAAAGAATAAGACATGCAAGCATTAACAACAACAGGCATGTTAAGAATAAAACATTCCGATTCTTTCCTCTACTTCAAGCCAAGCAAAGCATGATAGAAACTTGAGAAGGTGTAGACTTTTCGCAATTGACAAATTTAACATGCTGATCACTTGCCAAGAAAACTTATGCACCTGCGTATGTTCAATATTGCAATCCCAATGCTAAAATAAAAAAAAGAAGACCCATTCAATCCTGTTAGACCAAAAGTGATAAGACTATGTTGCAAACCCAATGCTGAAATCAAAGCCGATGCTAAATTACATGAGTTGGACTCCCTTTAGAAACCTAACAGGATGTTAAGAAAGGCCCAAGTGGGGGAAAATACTGAGAAAACTTACAATAAACTTGATTGAGGCTGAAATCTACTGGGAAAACTTACGATAAACTTGTTTGAGTCTGAAATCTTTGAACTTCCTCCTCGTCGATTCCATATGATGTTTGGTGACTAATTTGATGAAATCAGTGTGATTTTACAACCAGTTTCAAGTAGAGATTTTGGAGAGATTTGGGACGTTGTGTTGTTGTACAAGAAGAAATCTTAGAGAGAATTCAGGAGCCTCAGTGAAACGTAGCTGTGTTTTGTTGTATAAGAGAAACACAAAAGTATTCCTCAAATGCCCTCAATAATCAAGCATGTGACACTCACATGTCACTTAATGGATGGAAAAAATAACAGAAGTTGCTAGAAATGCCAAATTGAGATTGATATCTTAGTTTAAAGGGCAAATTTATCCGTTTGGTAGTTGAGTGGGCAAAATGAAATTGGACTCATAGTTTAGGGGGCGCCAGTGTTTTTAATCCTATTTTCTTTTCTGCTTTTAAGGAATTTGGTTTGTGTGAATTTTCTTAATGCCAATTAATCTTTGCATGTAATGTTTTATTAGATTCAGTAAATATATTTTCATGTTGATATGGATTAACCAAGTACAATGTTTTTCTGATAAGAAGGGTTGGGGGAAGCACTTTCATGGTGAAATTTCAACCAACTGTTTTAACATTCTACGGTGCAAAATAAAGATCCAACACCTGTTGGTCTGCATCTTGACTGGGTACATTTGGAGAATTATACAACTGATGTGTGACTTGTGATTGCATGCCTTACTGATCTGCTGGAAGAGATGAGATAAATCCAACATCAAATTCAAAGTTTTACCTATCAGTTTAATCTTAGCTTACTGAGAAAATAAAATTATTGGATAACTGAAAACAAAAATAACTACAAATACCCATAGCATAGGTGAGGGAATGATGTATACTAACATTCCTCTCTCTATATAGAAAGCTTCACCTGTGCTTGTGCACTGAAAACAAAATTATTGGATAACTGAAAACAAAAATAACTACAAATACCCATAGCATAGGTGAGGGAATGATGTATACTAACATTCCTCTCTCTATATAGAAAGCTTCACCTGTGCTTGTGCACTGTATTGTGTTATGTGCGATGGCAAATCACAGCCTTTCACAGATTGTAATCGTTGGGATACGAACCTTTATTAAAATCCCTCACTAGAAAATCAGAAGAAGGATGGAATATATATAAAGTGACATGGGTTTCCCATGCCACACGTCCCTCTTCCTTAATAGGTGGCCCATATTTCTCAACCATTTCTTTTCCCTTTTTGCTCCTCTTGCAGTCGTCTTCTCCACTATACCACATGACACATGCCCTTCCCATCTCTCTTCTTCATCACTCCATCTCTATTCTTCACTCAATCACCGAAGATCCATCTCTTTCTCTCAAACCAATCTCTCTTATGTTTCTTTTTCAACTTAGTGAAAAGAAAAGAAATAACCAAAAGTTGGATGGCTGAATCATTTAAATAGTGTATTCTTTTTCCTTTTTTAAGATTCAGTTTGATATTTAGGATAAGATGATGAGGACTATACACTTGAAAAGTGTCTAATGTAAGCCAGATTTGTTAATGAAAAATTTAATGTAGGTTAATTTCAAACAATTAGAATATAATAATTGGTAGAACTTGTGGACAGAGGTTTAGATCTCTCATTTGATTCTTTCTGAACTCAATGAAAATGAGGCAATGGCCCTAACCATTTCACAACCTTGGCTCTTTATCTCCAAACTCCATTTCCTCTTAGACATAGGCCTCACCCATTTTATATTCATTTTTCACAATCCATTGATTGGATTTCGATACATCTACAGCTACTTGATTATGTGCGGGCCCATTTACCTCAAAAAACTATTCAGCAGCTATTTTGTCTTGTAATCTGATAATTATTTTAAACCTTTTCCTATGAACTTGTGGCTGCTACCAAATGATTTCCCTTTCATCAATTAAAGAGATTCAATGAAAAATCTCGTCATTGTTACGACAATATGCTAAATGATAAGGTTATCGATCATAACACAAGCAGTGATCTGATCCAAGCATTGTTGGATGCTTGGATCAGATCCTTGCTTGTAAATATAAGGAAGATGAACTGCCTTTATGAATGAATTTTCTTCCGAATTTTCTTATAGATAGGTGTAGTAAAGAACTAAGAAGAGATACTGGATTGAGAGAGGGAGAGGGAGAGAACATCCATCTTACTTTAGTGGAGAAGACGGCTGCTAGAGGAGAAAGAACGGAAAATAGATGGTTGAGAAATGTGGGCCACCTATTAAGGAAGAAGGACGTGTGGCATGGGAAACCCATATCACTTTATATACATTCCATCCATCTTTGGATTTTCTAGTGAGGGATTATAATAAAGTTTCATATCTCAATGATTACAATCCGTGAAATGCTGTGATTTGCCATCGCGCGCATAAGTCAATACAACGCACGAGCACAGGTTAAGCTTTCGCTCTCTCTCTCTCTATATATAAATATATATATATATGTTTTAAGTTGTTTTTAGTTGGAATTTTAAAATCTTTGTGATTAATGTGTTTGGATGGTCCAAGATTCCAAATTAGCTGTTGGGTTATGTTTTTGCTTATTTAAAGTGTCGTTAGCCATTTTGGATGAGGAATGGTCGATGATTAATGAAAATTATTGAGTGCTTTAGGGATCTTCCCCGAGTTCTCTGGGGTTCTCTCTGAGTTCTCTTCTACCTCTTGGATTGTTTGGCATGAGGCTTGTTACGCCCTCAAAACTGAGACGGAACCAAATTCGGTCTTAAAGGTGTGGGAATTAGGGTCAATTTAAAATTTTCTTGAATAACAACATGGGCCCTAATTCGGGGTGGATCAAAGTCTTTCGTGAGGCTATATCTGTCAATCAAGCAACCATAGTCACACGCACAACAAAAATCTATAATCTGTGCAGTTAAGTATTATATACAATTCATGTAAACTAAGCTCAACATCAATTAATAAATGGTCAAGAACTTCAAAGTATAACAATTAAAGTTGTAACCTTAAGATAAATAAATTACACAACTATACTAATGGCCCCAAATATGGATTAATTACAAGACTCTACTATTTTGATTATAAGTACTATACTAAGACACTTCAGATGATGTCATGGTGCTCCACTCAACAATTCCGCCATCTAGTGAAATTTCCTACGTCTCCTGACCTTACAGTTTAGCACTGGCAACGGGACATAGACACTCAAATTAGTGGGTCAGATTGATGTAATATGGTAAAAGTTAAACTGTAAATAATGATATTATACAAATGAATAAAAATCATATATTACATCTTACCCAAAATGTACCGAATGGAGACCCAATGGCATGAATGTATAAAAATGGGTATTTCTGCAGATACAATATAAAAAAATGGGTGTTCTAGCCATATATAACAAATGGCACAGATGTGTACTATATCCCACAGTATACACTAATCCAATGGTGTACGACCATGTCCAACTGCAGTTGGTCCGATATATGTATATAAATACATATTGTATACAAATGTTTAATGAATCATGCCATGAAACCCTTAACTCACAATATCCAAACTATTATCAATTTAAGTACTTAGATTGATTAATTTAAAGGTATATTATGATTATGTGTTATTTCGATTCCTCTGAAGATAAATACTAATCCATTTAACGGTCATAGTTAGTTAGGTATGCACATGAGAATCAATCTTCTTTCAGAATAGTAATGAGATTCCACGATGCCAATATCCTGCTTTCGGTGTCTTTCATATGGTGCATCCCGGAACTCACATTACTGTTCTGAATTTAGTCTAATCCTCATGTGAATATTCAACTAACTTTTCTAAAAAAAGAATCCATTTAATTCAATTATGTAAAGTTAATGTGTTTTACAAATTGAGTAAAAAAGTATTCAAATTCCAAATCCGAACTAAATCAAATTATGATCAAAAGGAGAGGGAGCAATTAGATTCTTAAACATCATTGATGTGAATTAAAACACCTAATTATTTTATGAAGAAAAAGAACCAGTCAAACCCAAAAATCAAAGCCGAACCAAAACTCGGTTTTAGATCCGAAATTTAAACTCAAATTAAAAATTCAATTTAGAATCCTAAATATAGTCTAATTAAGATTCTAATTAGCCTTAATTACATATTATTTAAATTTGTAATCAAACTAATTAAAAAACTAATCACACATCACTAAATCCCAATTAAAATCATAATAAAACCTAATTACAGTTCTAATCACACCTAATTAAATTCTAATCATGTCACAATCAATCCCTAATCAATATTCTAATCAAATTGTAATTAATGTTCTAACCAAACCCAAACCTACCATGGAAACCAATAAAAATTCAAACTAAAAATAAAACAAAAACCCAAAACCAAATCTAAAATCTACACTTCTTGGTCCCACTTGGCTCTACTTCCAGGCCCACCAAAATCTTAGCTTAGCCTAGCCAGTGGACCTAGGCCCGCTAGGTGGCTAGCCCAGCCCAGCAGCAGGCCAGGCTTGCGTGCAGCCAGCCCAGCCGACGGCAGTTACTGCTTGGCTTGCAGGCACTGCCGGAAACCCTTATTCATTTATTTATTTGTTTATTTATATTTTATTATCAATTAAAAATCAATCCCCATTATTAATCCACAATCAAAACATTAAACCCAATCAAATAAATCAAAATTTTAATCATATCAATCAAAATAACTAAAATGGCATTATTTACGGTTATTTACTTGCGGCAAATCGTGTACAGAAAGTCAGATCTACTAAGGCTAGATCCAATCACGTACAAACCCCTAGTCTGACTCGATTCCTTAATCTGACATCCTACAGATCCAAGAGATACATAGATCTTTTTAAGCTATAAAACATACCCTAATAAACTGAAAGGAATCTAATGGTGGTTGGAGATAGATACTTATCGAGTTGTAGACACTGTCAAAATAGACAAAGAGAGAGGAAGAAGATGAAGGTTATGGTGTTATTTAAGCTCTTGGATCAAGCTTTAGTTCCCTTGGAGAGCTGTTAGGGCTTGGTTGCTGAGAAAAGGAAGAAAAACGAAAGAGCTGTACGTATGAAGAAACGACGATTGAAAGCCTTTAGGATTAGCTTATGTAAAGTTTTTCTAAATTACAAAGTCGGGCCCTTTGCTCTTTAGTGAGTTTTACAAAATTTCAGAAAAGGCCTTTTGGCTTAAAAAGTCAAATAACTTAGGCCTAAGGCCCAAGAATGTCTAACCAGCCCATCTCCAAAGGGCTCTACAAAAAACTACCACGTATGCAAAGATTTAAAATCTTTAAAATGGCCTATCAAGTATTTATCTAACCCTCTCAATGCAACGCAAGCTGATAAACCAATTCAACACAAAATTAAAAGATTTGGGGCCTGACATCTCATCCCCCTAAAGGACATCTGGTCCTCCAAATGACTAACATACCTCGGGAAGAAGGTGCGGATATTGTTTCTTTACTTCATCTCTGAGCTCCTACGTAGCTTCTTCTGGGTGATGATGTCTCCATTGAACTTTCACCCAATGGATGACGAGGTTCCTCAACACCTGCTCTTTGGTGTCAACAATCCCCACTCGTTGCCCAGTTTAAGTCGTATCATCCTGCACTTGTAATGGTTCGTATTACAACACATGTGAAGAGTCTGCAATATACCTCCTCAGCATAGAAATGTGAAATACATTATGAACAAATGAAAGCTCCCAGGGGTGTGCTACCTGATAGGCTACATTATTGGCCTCACTGATAATCTAGAACAATCCAACATATCTCTTTGAAACTTTCCCTTTTTACCTAAACCATAATAATGTGTAGGTGACACCTTCAATAATACATGATCACCAACCTAAAACTTCAGCTTTCTCCTCCTCTTATTTGCATAACCCTTTTGGCGGCTATAAGCGAGCTTCAATCTTTCCCGAATCTGCTTGACCTTGTCATTAGATTCTTCAATAATAGATGGCCCATGAAAACCGCAAGCTCCGAAATTTGCCTAACAGATAAGAGTTTTGAATTGTCTTTTGTACAATGCCTCAAAATGTGCCATGCCAATGCTAGAATGATAGTTGTTATTATATGCAAATTCACACAGAGCTAAGCTCTCATCTCAACTGGTCTTGAAATCCAAGATACATGCCCTCAACATATCCTCTAAGGTTTGATTGGTACGCTCTGTCTGCCCATCAGTTTGGGGATGGGAGGCTAACCAAAAATCAATGTGGTTCCTAAAGCTTTCTGCGGCGATACCTAAACCGAGACACGAACTTACTATCCCGATCGGAGATAATAGAAACTGGCGTTCCATGCAACCTTACAACTTCTTTAATAGATAGATTTGCCATTTTCTCCATTCCCTGACCAATCTTAAATGGTACAAAGTGGGCGAACTTAGTCAATCGATCTACTATTGATAAGTCCTTAAAAATATATATTTTCATATACATTTTGGACTATTTTAAGGACTTATTGACTTGAAAGAGCTTCATTTAGTATGATATAATGGTTCCATGCATTTTAAATTCATTTTAGTATTTTTCTGTATAATTTATTTAAAATCACACTTTTTGCATAAATTTATGAAACCTGCCATCTTTAGAAATTTATTTTTAGAAAGTTTTGTGAAAATTATTTTTCTTATGAATTAAATTCAAATTTTAATCATCATTAGTTCATTCACATAAAATCATGCAAAATGGTGTGCATTATCATGTCATTTCATGATAAATGAGCCCGCATTTATGCATTTGTGATCTTAGGGTTAAAATTATCTTTTCACATGAATTCACATTTGTTTTTGCAGAAATTGATGACATGGGTCCTATATTCAAGAATTGAAGCAAGAAAATTATTTTTAAGAGAAAGGAGACAAGAATTGAAAAGAGGAAAGAGATTGGAAGAAAAAAAAATGAAAAATTGGCTTCATGGTCCCACACACATGCACGTGTAAGGACACACTTGTGGGATGTTCAGGAAGGGGTCCACCATCTTTTACTGCATCATCCAAATGATCTTTTGATAATTCAAAGATAATTTCAAGAGATCTCAAGATATTTCAAGAAGGAAAGCCACATAAGAGTTATTCTTTGAAAAGGAGTTGAAAAAAAAAATGGCAAGCATGGACGCCCAATACAATTGTGGATAAGATTTTGTTGCAAAAAAAGAGAAGAAAAAAAATCAAAGAGCATTAGCCTAAAATATCTTTTTGATTTGGAGCCAACAAGGAGAATCTTCCAAAGAAGGAAAGTTGATAATGTAAAAGACAAAGGAGAAAGTTTTACAACTCATGTGAGCCATGTTTGATTCTAAGTTATCTTTCCAAGAATCTTAATGCAAGGTGGTAAATATAAGAATAGAAAGAAGCATCAAAGATGGACTTCCAAGCAAAGAAAGAAAAAATAATAAAGAAGAAAAAATATTTCCATTGTGATTCATGCCCAAGCCATGGAGGTGTATCTTAATTTCTTTCAACTTTAATTATTTTGATGATAAAGTGAGAATGGAAATTTGTGGCTTGAAAAAGTATACATAGGGCACTCCTTTGAACTTCCAAGGCATGGAAAGAGCTCTCTTATAGATCTCTACATTTCATCTTCTCCCTCTCTCTCTCCCTTCATCATATTCCTCAAGGAGGCTTAGCCTTAAGGCAACACTACACCCTTTAGTTGCTCGCTAGAAGTGGTTTTCCTTTCCATCCTAGCATATATTCTCTTTGATTTTATTTTTCTATCTCATGTAAAGACTTTTTATGCTAGTATCATGTTCTTTTTCTCAATTGTTTTTTTTTTTTTTTATCTTGTGGTTTGTGAGGATACTTTGTTGATGTTTCTTATTTTTGTACTTGGGTTGATGACCCAAGATACTAAGATCAAACTTCATGTAACCATGAACTTGGTTAAAAATACAATTTGAGAAGAAAACTTTACTACAAGTATTACATTTAAACTCCTGTTCATTACATTTACTTTTTAGCACTACTACATTTAAATTTCCAACAATTACTACATTTAAATTCCAGTTTCTTACTACATTTGGATTTCTGCAATTTTTTTTGTTTCTTTTAATGTTCTTTATGTTTTAATATTTTGTTTTATGCATGGTTTAATGGCTGAAAGTATTGTCATAGTATATATATCACTTATTGGTGAGTTCTTTAACATGTGTAGGGTGTCAAAATAACTAAGTTTCAGAATTATTTGATTGGAGTTAAAAATTCAAATCTGATGATTTTCTTTTGGATGACTAACATCAATCTATTTCTGTTAAAAATTTGAAAATCACTTGTTTGGTTCACATTTCATTGTTGGTTCAGTTGTGATATCTAAGAAGTATTAAAATACATGATTTGGAGAAGGATTTTTAACATTTTTTAAATATGAAATCTGAGTTCCTACACTTATAATTCAGAAATTCTACAACACTGTAATGGTGCTTACACATGTCAAGTTCTCATACATTCTTGCATTGTTTAAAATGGAAAGTTTGTGGACAATAAATATTGCTGGAAACACATTTCAAAACCGTGATTTTCATTTTAGGTATGCCTAGAAATCATGGTGTTTTAGACGTGAAAACAGTCTAAGTACAGGCCACATATGCTGTAAAATTCTGCACTACAGAATTCTTGTAACTAATTCATTCATTCATGCATATTTTCTTTGTTTTTTGATATTTTTCCTTGTTATTTTTTTTATTGGATTCATGCATTCATTAAGTGTGTTCTTCAGCCATTAAATTTAAATTCGGTTTGCATTATATTATGATCATATTTTATTTAAATTTTGTATATCATATTAGGAAAGTTTGCATTAGTTGTTCTCATGGCATGCATTATATTGTTAATTTTGTTTTCTCACTTTCCAAATTCAGTATTAATTGCTAACTTCAATTTAGGAATTTGACTTAGGAAAGTTTCTAATTTAGGCTTTTTAAGTGATTAGTTTAGATTGTTTTCTTAAATTAATTTAATTTTAACTTAGATTTGTTTGATGACTTGTTTACAATTTTTTTTTGTTGTTGTGAATGTTTTAATTTTGGTAAGTTATTTTTTTTAAATCTTTCTAATTTGATGTTCTAATTTGTGTATTCTTTTGTAGTCAATTTTAGATTCCTCTTTAGGTTAGAAAATTTTTATTTTTGGAATGTATTTGATTTAAAATTAGAAATGGTGATTGTAATTTTCTAATTTTAAGTTAGTATTAGATTTTATTTAGGGTAGGTGAAAAGTCAAGTTGGAAACCTTATTTTAATAGTTGTCTATGGATCGACCTGGTCTCACTAGTTTATTACTACATCGTAGCTCTGCACTTGGGGTTGACGAACAAGTTTTTGACGCCATTACTGAGGAAGCGCCATTAAAGATAACTTTTCTAACTTTCCTTATTTACATTGCTTTGTAGGTGTGATTTAATTGTCATCTTTCTAGAAATTGGAGGACATGCATAGAATGTCAAACCACATTAAATTGGAATAGGAAACTGCATGAATTGTTCGAAAGGTTACATCTCTCTTATTTTTAGAAACTTTTTAAAATTGGAAAACAGTTGCTGTTGTTCAACTTGTTTTTCAACTTTTATTTTTTAGTTTTAACTTAGTATTAGATCTTATTTAGGGCAGGTGATAAGTCAAGCTGGAAACCTTATTTTAATAGCTTCTTATGGATTGATCTGGTCTCATCAGTTTATTACTACATTGCAGCTCTGCACTTAGAGTTGACGAACAAGTTTTTGATGCCGTTGCCGAAGAAGTGCCATTAAAGGTAATTTTTCTAACTTTCCTTATTTACATTACTTTGTGGGTGTGATTTAATTGTCATCTTTCTAGAAATTGGAGGACATATATAAAGTGTAAAACCACCTTAAATTGGAATAGGAAAGTGCATGGATTGTTAGAAAAGTTACATCACTCTTATTTTTAAAAACTTTCTAAAATTGGAAAAAAGTTGTTGTTTTTCAACTTGTTATATTTCTTTTTGGAATAAAGTACATTAAAAGTGATCTAATCGCTGTCCTTAATCTTCTCGGTGCCCAAGAAATCCTTTGCCCCTATAGCGCGTGACAGTTAGTCTGTTCAGGAAATTGGTCCTTTAAACGGGTCCATCTATGACTCTACCACTTCCTGTGGCTAACTTGGCCGGGTTGGTTTCATGGGACCGGATTGAAGAACTAAGATAATTTTTTGACCTTAGGTAGTTTTTTAGTTGATGCTTATCTAGGTTTTTCTTATTTTAAAAAATAAAAATAAAAATACATACAAAGATTCTCAGAATTTCAAAAAGAAAGGACAAGTCCTCTCATCTAATTTAGTAAAGAGGTTCAGTGCATAAATTAGAAAGGAAAAATTCTCCTAGACCTTCAAGTCCTTTGAGATTTTCTCAAATGACAAGTGGGTTCAGTAACAATGATGCCTAACTTAGGGATGGAAATAATAATGGAGACTGCAAAGGTGTGGAGGTTAACCAGCCATCGAGGACTTTACGTGATTACTTGAACCCTGCACGTCAAACAACACCATCATGTATAGTGGTACCTGAAATTACCTGTCA
This sequence comes from Sextonia rubra, assembly GCA_037013555.1. NCBI lineage: Eukaryota > Viridiplantae > Streptophyta > Magnoliopsida > Laurales > Lauraceae > Sextonia > Sextonia rubra. The sequence goes on from JASUAD010000001.1 coordinate 78,958,138, forward strand.
ATTTGAAATCAAACCGGGCAAGATCCAACTTCTATCTAAGTTTTATGCACTTAACTCTGAAAGTGCATACTTACACTTAAAAGAATTTGATGACGTATATTTAACACTTCAGTTACAAAATGTAGTGCTGGATGTAATCAAACTTAGATTATTTCCGTTTTCTTTAAAAGACAAAGCAAAGGCTTGGCTCCATTCTCTTAGACTAAGTTCAATCAATACCTGGAAAGGTCTAGAGAATGAATTTTTGAAAAAAATTCTTCCCACAATATAAAACCAACACTTTAAAGAGAGAGATTTTGATATTCAAACAAAATCTCAAAAACCCCTTTTATAAGTGTTGGGAAAGATTTAACAAATTGATCCTTGCATGTCCTTATCATGGATTTGAAACATATCGTTTCATTAAAATTTTTATTGAAGGTTAACTCCTAATATCTGTTAATTTATTGAGATGATGTGTAATGGTCAGTTTGATCAAAAGCAAATTGATGAAGTGTGGGAATTTTTGGAATTAATGGTTGAAAAGGCGCAAAAATGGGCCTTGTCTGATGGGGCAGATCCATCTAGGTCATTAAATTAGTCTAGGGGAGGAGGATTATATCAATTGAGCACTCAAACTAAAATCCAAGCGAAGCTTGTTGTACTTACAAGAAAAGTTGAAACCCTGAAACTTGGAAAGAATAAGGATATAGTTATGGTTTGTGGTATTTGTGCTTCCAAAAATCATTTGTCAGTAGACTGTCCAATTGGACCTGCATTACGAGAAGCGATTCAAGAATAGGTTAACACTAAAGTCGTTTAATACAAATACCATGTGAACACATATAATCCTTTGAAGCGGAATCACCCCAATTTTAGTTGGAGGAATGGACCCAATGCTACACCCGAGCATCCCCAAAGATCATCAAATTCTGGTGCATACGTGCCCCCACAACAGAATATATCTTATGCACCACAAGCTTAGAATAGATCATTGGAGGAGTCGCTCAATATGTTAGTACAGTCTCAACAACATTTTATGCATAGGCTGCATAATAATCAATACATTATTTAGAATAACCAGCAGGTTGTTCAAGATAATTAACAGGTTATCTAAAGGTTAGAAACTTCTATCGAACAAAGCAAACGTAGGCTTTAAGTTCGAGGGAAAAGAATCTTTACAGCACAATCTCTCTCAAACCCAAAAGGCTAGTTTAAAGTAAATGACATAACTAACACAAACTATCAGGAGCTTGTTCAGACTGTCACTCTACGTAGTGGCAAAGAGCTTCAAGAGAATCCGAGAAAGGATAAACATGTCTCCTATGATTTGAATGGGAAGATTGAAGAAAAAGATAGCACTAATGCAAAGACCGCTGTTGACATTAAAAAGAGTCCAGAACCCACTATTTTTAAATCGATTGCCCCTTTTCCTCTGAGGTTGAGTCATCCCAAACAGAAAATCTCAAATTAAGAAATTTCGGATGTTCTTAAAGAGGTCAGAGTCAATATCCCTCTATTGGATGCTATTAAATCGGTCCCCACTTATGCTAAATTCTTAAAAGATCTTTGCACTACTAAGCGTATAGTTCATATTCCAAAGAAAGTATTACTCACTAAACAGAGAAGTGCATGCTTGACTCAGACCACTCCTAAATATAAAGATTCGGGATGCCCACCATTTCATGTGTCATTGGAAATCACCAGATAGGTTAAGCTTTACTAGATTTGGGAGCGAGTGTGAGTTTATTATCTTGCTCGGTTTATTTGCAATTAGGCTTGGCGAGTTGAAACCAACCACAACTACCCTTCAACTCGCCGATCGATTTGCTAAGAAACCGAGAGAGTTAATAAAGGATATTTTGGTATAGATTAAGCATTTTTTCTTCCCAATAGATTTCTATGTACTAGATACAGAACTAGTACGGAATGAAAGTGGTAAAATTTTGGTCATTCTGGGAAGACCATTCTCAGCCACTTCAAATGCACTTATTAACTGTCGGTGTGGAAGGCTCAAACTTTCTTTCGGGAATATGACCTTGGACCTCAATATCTTTCAAATGTATAAATAGCAGAGAGATTGCGAGGCTAACCATCATGATGTAGACTTGATTGGTACCTTGGTTGAGAATGATCTTGAGGAGTGCGCTAACTCTCACATTGCACTGATGTTTGAGGCCAAAGAGGACATGGACTCTTTTGAGGAATTGGAAGATGATACTATTGAAAATGCTCATGCAGTTATGGCAACCCCATTTTGAGGAGCTTGTATCAATTGGTACGCCAACTCTTCTATCTCATGTAAAACCACCTTAACCTGAGTTGAAGCCTGTCCCATCGAACTTGTGATACGCTTACCTTGGTAACAATGAAACATATCTTGTGGTTATTTTTTCGTTACTCACTGAGGACTAAGAAGTCCAACTATTGAAAATGCTCAAAATACACAAGGGAGCAATAGCTTGGAATGTAGCTGATATTAAGTGAATTGAACCTTTAGTGTGTACACATCACATCTACTTTGAAGATGATGTTAAACCATGTAGGTAGATACAATGCCGGCTCAATTCTATCATACAAGAAGTAGTTAGGGCTAAGGTACTTAAACTTTTGGATGTGGGTATAATTTATCCAATCTCGGATAGCCAATAGGTCAGCCCTACCCAAGTCGTTCCAAAGAAAGTCGGTATTACTATAGTCAAGAATGCCCAAGACAAGATGATCCCAACCCAAGTACCCAAGGGATGGACAATATACATTGACTACAAAAAACTAGATGCATACACACGCAAAGACCATTTCCTTTAACCCTTCATGGATCAAATTTTGGAAAGGGTAGCCAGCTACTCATAATATTGTTTTCTTGATGAGTATTCTGTGTATAACCAGATCGAAATCACCCCTGAAGATCAAGAAAAACCCCTTTCACATGCCTATTTGGCACCTTCGCTTATCGGGGAATGCTTTTTGGGTTATCCAATGCTCCAACCACCCTTCAGTGTTGTATGTTGAACATCGTTAGTGATATGGTAGAGCGTATTCTTGAAGTCTTCATGGATGACTTCATTGTATTTGGGGAGACATTTGAGGATTGTTTGAGCAGTCTAGAAATGGTCCTCATAAGATGCCAAGAAAAGAACCTTTTGTTGAATTAGGAGAAGTGCCACTTCATGGTTCGTCAAGGAATTGTCCTTGCCACGTTGTGTCGGAAAGAGGACTAAAAGTTGACAAGTCCAAAATAGATTTTATCACCAACCTACTTACACCAAAAACCGTAAGAGATATTAGATCATTTGTAGAGCATGCAGGTTTTTACAGATGGTTTGTCAAAGATTTCAGTTCCATATCTAGACCTCTTTGTAACTTGCTTTCCAAAGAGACGAAATTTGAATGGACTAATGTATGCCAAGAATCGTTTGATAAATTAAAAGGCATGCTACCGTCTACACTAATTATGCAGCCTCCTAATTGGACTTTGCCCTTTAAGATCATGTGTGATGCCAGCGATTACGCAATTGGAGTTGTGTTGGGCCAACATAAGGATAAGAAACCTTTTGTGTTTTATTATGTAAGTAGGAACTTAAATAGTGCACAGATCAACTATTCAACCACTGAGAAATAATTGCTGGCAATGGTCTTTGCACTTGACACGTTCAGATCCTACTTGATTGGATATAAGATAGTGGTTTTCACTGATCATTCGGCGCTCAAGTACCTTCTTTCAAAGAAGGATGCTAAGCTCAGACATATCCGTTGGATCCTCCTACTCCAAGAATTTAACTTAGAAATCAAGGATAAGAAAGGAGTAAAGAATGTTGTAATAGATCATCTATCAAGGTTGGTCACTTCCGACACCACTGAACCGACACGCATTCATGATAATTTCTCTGATGAACATTTATTTACTGTCTCACAATCCCCTTTGTATGCTGATATCGCGAACTATCTTGCTATAGGCAATATTCATAATCATTGGAACAAGCAAGATAAGGCTTTTTTCTTTTCTTAGGTTCGATATTTTTTCTGGGATGATCCATATCTTTTTAAGTATTGCCCAGATCAAATAATTAGGAGGTGTGTACCTGACAATAAGATATATAGTGTACTCTCCTTTTGCCATGCATAAGCTTATGGGGGATATTTTTCTGAACAAAAGACTGCTATCAAAATTTTGTAGTCTGGATTTTATTGGCCCTCATTGTACCGTGATGCTCATGATTTTTGTCAGGCCTATGATCGTTGTTAGAAGTTGGGAACAATTTCTAAAAGAAACATGATGCCTTTAAATTCCATTCTGGTAGTAGAACTCTTTGATGTATTGGGTATTGTTTTTATGGGTCCATTTCCTCCCAATTTTGGCTTTATCTATATCTTAGTGGTTGTAGACTATGTGTCCCTACTGGGACACATAGTTTTTAAAGCTATTCCTTGCCGAAAAATGATGCAAACACAGTCCTAAAGTTTTTGAAAGAAAATATTTTTTCTCCTTTTAGTACTCCAAGAGCCATCATTAGTGATGGGGGTTCACATTTTTGTAATTGGGCATTTGAGGTCCTGATGAAACAATATGGGATAACCTACAAAATTGCCACCCCTTATCACCCACAAACTAGTGGGCAAGTGGAAGTTTCCTATCGAGAAATAAAAAAAGCCTTGGAGACTACAGTTAGCCCTAATCGAAAAGATTGGTCTGCATGGTTGATAAGTGCTTTATAGGCTGACTAGACTACTTTCAAAACTCCAATTGGAATGTATTCATACCGGCTTATTTATGGAAAAGTATGCCACCTTCCAATGGGGTTAGAACACAAAGCTTATTAGGCCATAAAACAATTCAACTTTGATATGGATAAGGTTGGGACCAAGAGGAAATTGCAATTAAATGAAACTAGATGAATTGCGATGGGAAACCTATGCCCATTCGAGAATTTATAAAGAAAGGACCAAGATCTTTCACAATAAAAATATTCTGCAAAAGACATTTTACCGTGAGTAGAAGGTACTCATTTATAATTCTAGACTTCATCTATTTCCTGGTAAACTGAGCTCCTTTTGGACTGGACCCTTCATTGTGAATGAAGTATTTCCAAATGGTGCTGTGTGGATTTATGACCTCAAGGATGACTAGATGTTCAAAGTCAATGTCACGCCCCGATCCCGAGAATTGGGTATTAGAGTGGGCCCCCAGGGTGTGAATACTTAATTCCGTAGTAATTTGTGCAATGAGAAGATATGTACGAATTCCTACAAGGGAGATTCCACAGGAACGTGTGAGGTGTGACCAACAACACGTAGATTAAAAGTCAACACAAAGCGAGCACCTGTGAAATACATCGGTAATGATCATAAGCGAAACATACAAGAGCATATCATACCATCATACGTAACTTAAGTATTCTAATTAAACATTTCCATCACATACATATCCACAAAACTTAAAACATGTCATATACACAATATCCATTTTAAATATTTCCATACAAAAGACCATAGCCACAACCGATTCACTCAACTAAACCACTGGATGCTCTCCGTAGGATGACTAATAAAAGACATCGTCATCCTTGCATTCTTCTATATCCCCAGGTACCGTTGGGGCACCCTCTGGGGATGTGTCAATAACCGAGTTGGGGTTTGGTTCTGTACCTGTAATACCAAGGGTAGTACTGTTAATACGATGGTTAAGCAAATATAGAGATATGTGGAACTAGCAGAATGTATCAAATGAATTAAGAAGTAAACATTAGTCAAAGAATACAATAATCGTATACTAGACATGTGTGCTTGAGTAAACATGTGTAATGAATTATAAACAGGATGTTACATAGACTAATTGGCAACCACAAGGCTATATTCTCCTAAGAAAGAGCATATCATCTAAATGGAGCGTACATACATATGTGTCACAAGGGGATCAGACTAGCTTCCCGATGAGCGCCGATAACTCCTCCATGGATAACTCTAGTAGTGACACAGAATACCCAAACGGCACAAGCTAAGTGGTGCCGACTCAATGTATCAAGACCGACTCAAATTTATATTTTTCATAAATTTGCAATTATACTTATCATATCGTACATAAGGAAATATTGGTTTTGAAGTCATATTCAATCATGAAAAGCAGAGTTAGCAAAGTAACTGATTATTAAACAATGCATACTTATATGAGCGAAGAGAGCTTGAACCCTCTCAACCTTGGCTATACCCATTTGACTAACAGGTTTACATTCAGTAAAAGCTCATGCCTAACAGACACGCACTCAGTAGAAGCTCAGGTTTGTTTTATCTCAAGGTTTGCCAAGAGAGTGGGCACATGACTAAGTCATGTTCAGGGCAAGGTTTCTTAACAATATGAATGCATTTAGATTTAGATAGGTGCAAGAATATTTACTAGCCAACCCTAAGCTAGATAATCCGCAATCCCAAGGTTATTCAATACGATGTATTCATAAAACATCCGGTGTCATTGTGTTACCATATCTTAGTATTACATTGTATACATAAAAGACATACAAATGGTGAATGTAATGTAGAATGCATGCATGTCATGTAATTGAGTCTTCTTTACTTTAACAAACTCAAAATGTGAAATGGAAGTAGATTCTTCTCCTTAAGGAGCTGTAACTAGGAGGAGAAAGGTGCTTTCCAAAGAAGAAAATACACAAGGGAAAATGAAGAAGAGGAATGGGGGCTTTTACCTCACATGCAAGGCTTCAATCTTGGTTGGTAGCTCTAGGGTGAAGTGAATTTGAAGGAAAGTGAAGAGGGTGACGAGCACAATGAGAAGAAGGTGGAGAAGAAGAGAAACGTTGGGTTTTTCTTTTAAATGAAACTTTTCTAAGTGTTTACATGCAAGCCCAAGTTTTTGGAATATTTACAGTTTGTGTCTCATGGCCTCAATTGGGCCAAGATGAGTCTGAATCAAGTCGAGCCCAATATGAAAGATGATCAACACAAAAAATTATATAAAATACAACAAATGAGGTGTTTATATGATGCAAGAACAAATTACAAGAGGGTCCTTAACTACCTAGGTAAGGTTCGAACCCGATCCGACTACCTATTCATAACCTAAGCCCTAAAAGTTTAAGTTAAATTAGCATAAACACATTTGAGTTAATGTAAAACAAGATTAATTAGTATAAATAGAGGTTAGTTGGGATTAAGACTTTACAGTCAATGGCTAGAGATTAAAACCATTCTTGGAGATAGCACCACCTGAAGAGGAAGAAATTCCTCTTGATATCCCATCTACAAGGATTAATCGGCCTTGGATTTGATAGAGGCCTCTTTCTGTGTATATTATGTATGTTGTAGTTTTTCCTTTGTTTTGTCTAACCTTGGACAGGGAGCGACACAGACGCACTTTTAGGTTACTTTCTTTCTTTACTCTCCTTTACATTTCTATTTTCTCATGTTACTTTTATTGTTCTACATTGCATGCATGCATAAATGTTAAGAACGATGCTCATAATTGGTTGGGGGTGGGAACAAGCATATTTGTCCAATTTTAGGCATTTTAGGTAAAATAGGTTAATTTTTTTTATTTTTCTATTATTTTGACATTTTTAGGAAAATTTTTGCATTTTTAGACTTTAAATTTGGTTTTAGGAATTTTTGCTGGCATTTATTTTGCAATTATTTTTCATTTATTTTTTCATTTTAGAAGAGAAAATTTTCAAAGGATTTGAAGCAATTTGAAGAAATATAGAAATCTATAATTTTCATACTTTTAGAAGAAAGTAAAATGAAAATTTGCATTTTTGAAAGGAGAAAACTTATCGGAAGATTACCATAACTTACTTTCCATATACACACACGTATGCATTTTTTGAAATTTTGAATAAGAAGCTTTAATGTTGTTTTTGAAATTTTTCTTGAGAATACAATGTGAACTTGAGATTTATTTTGTACAATATTTTTGTTTCCTAGTTCATTTTTAGTGAATTGTATATACTAGAACCAAGATGAATTAATTCGAGCGAAATGAGAATGGCTACCTCGTGTTTACTTTTGATTTGAAAAAAAAAAAAAAAGAAAAGCATATAATGAGAAGCTTGTGACTAGTTTGGGCTCGTAGCCTTTTTAACTCGAGCTAGTAAGTCCGGAGGGATATATTAATATTTAGTGCTCTAAAGCCATCTGGTTTGAAAGTCATTGGCCTAATGCTCGCTATATGGGTTAATTAGAAAGCTTAATGGACCTAAATATTGCACAGTCACAAAATAACTTGTTAGAAAAAAAAAAGAATAATGATAAATTATGGCCCAACGAGTGTCAATAGAAATTTTCAAGGGACATGTGTGGAAATGCATAAGGATAAAGTTTTCTCCTTAGATCCTAACTTTTCTTATATCATATGAACTTGAAAATTTCTACATTGGAAAAAGTAAGTGATTGAAGAGTGTCCGCAGGAGTTTGCAAGGGAGTATGTGCGGGGAAGAACAAGGACCAGATTTGCTCTCTGGATTCTAACTTTTCTTATATTATATGAACTTGGAAACCCTTGCGTAGGAAAAAGACAGTGAGAGAAAGGAGGCCAATCGAAGTAAGAAATAAAGTGGTAGCTATCTTAGTAGCTTTGAGAGGAAATTTCTTTTTACTAAATCTCAAGGAATCAGACTATTTGAAGGAAAATTTTTGTTTTTGCAGCATTATCGTAGAATATTTGAAATAAGTTTTTGATGTATACATTTTTCATTGTGCATGCAAGTTGGTACGAATTTGAGAGTCTTCGAAAATAGAACTGTGGAACGGACTTTGAAAAGTCTGAAAGTTTGATTATTCCAAATTTCAAGAATATTTGATGTGAGTGAATTTTTTTTGGGAAATTTTTTCTCCTTTCTTTTTGTTCTTCTTCTAAAAATAAATAAATAAAAAATTTTTTGGTATATTTACTGCAAATCCTCACGAGGCATAGCTCGTCTACTAGGGGGAACCTAAGAATTTAAAGGCTTATTGCATATACTTAATGCAGTTGAGAGTGCCAGCAAAAATGGCGTTGCATTCATGTTTATTATTCTTGCATTGCATTAGTTTTATGTTAGATTAGGTCATGATGGAAGCCCCATCTTTAATTGTAATTTTTGCTAGGGACTAGCAAAATGCTGATTGGGGAGGGCGGGGGTGTGATAAGTCCTTAAAAATGTATATTTTAATATACATTTTGGACTATTTTAAGGACTTATTGACTTGAAAGAGCTTCATTTAGTACGATATAATGGTTACATGCATTTTAAATTCATTTTAGTATTTTATTTGCATAATTTGCTTAAAAATCACACTTTTTGCATAATTCATGAAACTTGCTATTTTAGAAATCTATTTTTGGAAAGTTTTGTGAAAATATTTTTCTTATGAATTAAATTCAAATTTTAATCATCATTAATTCATTCACATAAAATTATGGAAAATGGTGTGCATTTTCATTGTTATTTCATGAGAGATGGATTTGCATTCATGTATTTGTGATCTTAGGGTTAAAATTTTCTTTTCACATGAACTTACATTTGTTTTTGCAGAAAATTGATGACATGGGTCCCATTTTCAAGAATTGAAGCAAGAAAATTAATTTTAAAATAAAGGAGAGAATAATTGAAGAGAGGAAAGAAATTGGAAAAAAAATGAATAATTGGCTTCATGGTCCCACACAAATGCACATGTGTGAGGACATACTTGTGGGATGTTCAAGAAGGGGTCCACCATCTTTTATTGTATCATTTAAATTATCTTTTGATAATTCAAAGATAATTTCAAGAAGGAAAGCCACATAAGAGTTATTCTTTGAAAAGGAGTTGAAAAAAAAAAGAGAGAGAAAAATAGCAAGCATGGATGCCTAATACCATTGTGGATCAGATTTTGTTGCACAAAGGAGAAGAAAAAAAATCAAGGAGAATTAGCCGAAAATATCTTTTTGATTTTGGAGCCAACAAAGAGAATCTTCCAAAGAAGAAAAGTTGACAATGCAAAAGACAAAGGAGGAAGTTTTACACCTCATGTAGGCCATGTTTGATTCTAAATTTTCTCTCTAAGAATCACAATGCAAGGTGGCAAGTACAAGAATAAAAAGAAGCATCAAAGAAGGACTTCCAAGCAAAGAAAGAAAAAATAATAATAATAAAGAAGAAAAAAAATATCCCATTGTGATTCATGCCCAAGCCATGGAGGTGTATCCCAATTTCTTCCAATTTTAATTGTTTTGAAGATCAAGTGAGAATGGAAGTTTTGGGGCTTGAAAAAGTATAAATAGGGCATTCCTTTGGACTTCCAAGGCATGAAAAGAGCTCCCATGTAGATCTTCACACTTCATCTTTTCCCTCTCTCTCTCTCCCTTTATCATATTCCTCAAGGAGGCTTAGCCCTAAGGCCACACTATACCATTGAGTTGCTCACTAAAAGAAGTTTTCTTTTCCATCCTAATGTGTATTCTTTTTTATTTTAGTTTTCTATCTCATGTAAATACTTTATATGCTAAGATCATTTTCTTCTTCTCAATTGTTTTTCTTTTTCTTGTGGTTTGCGAGGATATTTTGTTGATGTTTCTTGTTTTTGTGCTTGGATTGATGACCTAAGATACTAAGATCATACTTCAAGTAACCATGAATCGGTTAAGAGTAAAATTTGAGAAGAAAACTTCACTACAAGTACTACATTTAAATTTATGTTCACTACATTTACTTTTCAACACTACTACATTTAAATTTCAGCAATTAATACATTTAAATTCCAGTTTCTTACTACATTTAAATTTGTGCATTTTTTTTGTTTCTTTTAATGTTCTTTATGTTTTAATGTTTTGTTTTATGCATGATTTACTGGCTAAAAGTATTGTCATAGCATACATTACTTATTGGTGAGTTCTTTAACATGTGTAAGGTGTTAAAATAACTAAGTTTCAGAATTATTTGACTGGAGTTAAAAATTCAGATCTGTTGATTTTCTTTTGAATGACCAACATCAGTTTATTTCTGTTAAAAATTTGAAAATCACATGTTTGGTTCACTGCGGAATTCTTGTAACTAGTTCATTTATTCATGCATATTTTCTTTCTTTTTCAATCTTTTTCCTTGCTATTTTTTTATTGGATTCTTGCATCAATTAAGTGTATTTTTCAGCCATTAAATTTAAATTAGGTTTGCAATAGATGAGATCATATTTTATTTAAATTTTACATCTCATATTAGGAAAGTTTGCATTAGTTGTTCTCATGGCATGCATTACATTGTTAATTTTGTTTTCTCATTTTCTAAATTTAGAATTAATTGCTAACTTTAATTTAGGAATTTGACTTAGAAAAGTTTCCAATTTAGGCTTCTTAAGTGATTGGTTTATATTATTTTCTTAAATTAATTTGGTTCTAACTTAGATTTGTTTGATGATTTTTCTACATTTTTTTTTTGTTGTTGTTGTTGTGAATGTTTTTATTTTGGTAAGTTATTTTTTTTATTATAATCTTTCTAATTTGATGTTCTAATTTGTGTATTCTTTTGCAACCAATTTTAGATTTCTTTTTAGGTTAGTACATTTTTATTTTTGGAATATATTTGATTTAAAAATAGGAATGGTGATTGTAATTTTCTAGTTTTAAGTTAGTATTATATTTTATTTAGGGCAGATGACAAGTTAAGTAGGAAACCTTATTTTAATAGCTTCCTGTGGATCGACCTGGTCTCACTAGTTTATTGCTATATCGCAGCTCTGCACTTGGAGTTAAAGAATAACTATCACCTAAATTGCATCAAATTCCTTCCTAGTATTAGGCAATCATAACACAAAATCTATAGTTAGGTGCTCCTACTTTTACTGAAGAATTTCCAATTGATGCAAAAGACCTGGAGGTCTCTTATATTTTGCCTTAATCTGTTGGCAAACCAAACATTTTGCAACAAACTCTGAGATATCCTTCTTCATATTCTTCCATTAGTAATGATTCTTCAAGTCTTGATACATCTTAGTACCACTTGGATGAATAGAATATCAAGTATGATGTGCCTCTACCATGATTTCATCGATCAAGTTTGAAAAATCAGGTATATAAATTCTGCCTTTATAATACAAAATATCATCTCTCAGCTTAGAATCAGGCCTCCCATCCATATGATCTTAGATTCTTGTTATCTCTAAGTCTAATAGCTGGTGTTCTTTGATCCTTGGAAGCAACTCAAGTTCCCACGAGATTATACTTGCCAACATTACCCGGTCACTGATAGGCTGAAAATATACATCCATATCTTCTAAACAATAAACCCAAAAGTACTCTACAATCAATCTGCCAGTGAACGCTGCTTTTCTACTTAATGCATCTGCCACTACGTTAGCCTTTCTTGGATGGTACTTCAATCTAAAGTCGTAATCCTTGATATACTCCATTTATCTACTTTGTCTCATGTTTAATTCATCCTACGTAAAGAGATACTAGAGGCTCTTATGAGCTGAATGCACTTCAAAAGTAGCTCCATAAAGGGTAGTGCCTCCACATTTTCAAAGCAAAACTACTATTGCTAACTCCAAATCATGTGTTGCATACTTTCGTTCGTGCTCTTTCAACTGTCTCGACCTATAGGCTGCAACCTTTTCATTTTGCATGAGGACACAACCAAGTCCAACTCTAGATGCATTGGTAAAAATCATAAAACCGTGGTTGCCTTTAGGTAAGGTCAGTACAGGGGTTGTGGTCAACCTTCTTTTAAACTCTTGAAAACTCTGCTTAGTTTTTTCATTCCACACAAAATGAACTGCCTTACAAGTCAATCTCAACATTAGGGCTGCTATCGTAGAAAATCCTTCCACGAATCAATGATAATAACCTACTAGGCCTAAGAAACTTCAGATCTCTAACACTGTTTTCGGCCTTTCCAACTTTACCATAGCTTCAATATTTGCTGGATCCATCGCTAAATCTTCCCTAGAGATAATATGACCAAAGAATCCTACTTGCTCCAACCAAAATTCACTCTTACTTGCCTTAGCATACAATTTGTGTTCCCTTAACAGTTGCAATGAAGTACGAAAATGCTGAGCATGCTCTTCTTGACTCTTTGAATATACAAGTATATTGTCGATAAATTCCATCACAAACTAGTCCAAGTACTGTAGAAACACCCTATTCATCATAGCCATAAAAGCTGCGATGCATTAATCAACTCAAAAGATATTACCAAAAATTTGTAGTGACCATATTTAGTTCTGAATGTAGTTTTTGGAATATCCTGATCTTGTACCCTCAACTGATGATATCCTAATTTCAAAGCAATCTTAGAAAACTACTGGGCACCCTGTAACTGATTAAACAATTCATCGATTCGGGGCAAAGGGTACTTATTCTTGATGGTCACTTGATTAAGTTGTCTATAATCACGACACATTCTCATCGAACCATCCTTCTTCTTAATGAATAACATTAAAGGCCCCCCCCCCCCCCCCCCCCCCCCCCTAAGGAGAGACACTCAGTCTAATAAAACCCTTGTCCAATAACTCCTGCAATTGTTCTTTGAGTTTTTTCAATTCAGCTAGGGTCATCCGGGAATATCATTGGGAAAAACATCTAGAAACTAAGATATCACTAGTGTCTCCTCCACCGCTTTAGTCCCTTTATCCTCTGTGATAAATGCTATATACCCCTCATAACCTTTCCTTATCAACTTCATAGCTTTAATGGCCGAGATCATCCTAGTAACCACTCTCTCCTTAGATCCAACAAATTGCACTAGGGTGCCATCATTAGTTGTCAACTTAATTATCTTAGCACGACAGTCCATCACTACATTATGAGTAGCAAGCCAATCCATACTCAAAATGGTGTCAAAATCATTCATCAGCAAAAGTATTAAACTAGCATTAAGTATAAAACTAATTATCACCAATTTACAATCAGGGTAGCACTCCAGACAACTAACCTTCTTACTCACCTAGGTAGTCACAATTAAATAAAAAAAAGCTCTGCTGCTCTAACATCAGTTTTCAAAAATAAATTTAGGTGAGATATATGAATGTGTAGATCCAAGGTTAGATAAAATCTTAGCATAGTGATCACAATTAGAAATAGTACCTTTAACAATATTCTCTGCGGCATTAACTTGATCTTGAGTCATAGCATACACTTTGCTGCTTGTTAAGGCCTTGGTTGCTGTCTGTTAGGTCCTGGAGGTTGCTGGGGTCCTCTCTAAGGTCGAGGCTATTAGGGAAGTTAGTACGACTACATCTGTTGTTAGTACGACTACATCTGTTGTTGCGGTGCTTGAGGTCGTAGCTACTGCGGAGGAGCTGGTGCTATTCATCTCAACGGCTGTGCTTGAATAGGAGCTCTTCGTGTAGGTGTCTGCCAATACTGTTGGCTGTTCTTCTTAGGATAGTCTTTGACCTGATGACTAGTGTCTTCATAATGAAAACACCCTCCTGTCTGCCTCCAACACTTAAATGTTGGGTGCTTATTACCGTAAATTCCACAAGACTCCTTTTTTTGCTTTTGGAAGTGGTACTGTGGGGCCACAGACGGAGCAACTTTTTGCTTGAGTTGGCTCAGAGGGGCTATGCGCCCAATCATCTCCTCGGCTCAGTATGCTTTATCCAAATATTCTTGGTAGGTATTCAAAACTTATGACTTGGCATGTAGTAGTAAATTTGGTCGAAGGTCATTGAGGAACTGTCGAATCCTCTTGCTTTCTAGGGTGATGAGAGTTGGTGTGAAACGCAAGAGACAGGTAAACTACAGTCATATTCCTAACGAACAAGGTACCTTGCTTCAATCTATCAAACTCTATTATCTTCTAAATGCAAATATGCTCAGGTACATGCTTCTCACGGAACTAGTTATGAAAGGTGATCCAAGTTACTTTCTCAGCTATTACATCATATGTTTCCTTAACAATGGTCCACCACCTGTGAGTTACATCTCGGAACATAGAAGCTGCTAACTTAACCTTTTTGTAGCCCCGTGTAAACTAGGTTTTCAAAGATCTTTTCAATTTGGATTAGAAATTCTTCTGCTACTATTGGATCTTTACCCCCATTAAACTTTAGTGGTCCCTTCTTCTTAAACTTCTTAAAAATATTGTTGGGATCCTATGGTTTGGGGGCAACAACAATCAAGGCCTCCTAATCCTCTGCAAAGCCTTAAGTACATTGATCTAAAATGCTGTCTGATCTACTACCTGAGGTCTTACCATAAACATTGGCTGCAGCAGCGGTGGTGGTCGAGGCGGCGCTGCATGCACCACATGGGGTTGATTCACCCTCTGCACTACTTTCAACAACTGAGTCATTTACTGATCCTGACGTTGCTAGTGGGCTAGCATAACTTGCGATAAGGTTTGTATCGGATCATCAGATGCTCCACTAGGTTCACATGATTCGTCAGAAGGTGGGTTACCTTTTGCTGTCCTCGTCTTAGGTGCCATGTCTGCAAAACAACCAATTGTTAGAGATTTCACAATCTACAATGCGAAAACTGAAAGGCGGAAGCTAAACATATCCATGCAAACTCTAGACATTACAAAAAAAAAAAAAAAAACCTAATAGAATAACTATATGGGTCTACTCCTAACGTTCCTACTAAAATTTCTAATCCTCATATCGGACATACATTTCTAGCATCTTTTAGAAAACTTCTAGAAACTTGACCTCTCTGATATCATCTGTCACACCCCCAAAATTGAGTTGAATCAAAACTCGGTTTTAAGGGTGTGAGAATCAGAGCCAATTTAAAATTTTCTTGAATAACAACATGGGCCCCCAATTCCAGCTGGATCGAAGTCCTTCATGAGACTATGCTTGTCGACTTCGTAAGGCTATGCTTGTCGATCAAGCAACTATAATCACACGCGGAACAAAAAGCCATATACAATTCATATAAACCAAGCTTAATATCAATTAATAAATGGTCAAGAACTAAGAAGTAAAACAATTAAAGTTGTAACCTCAAGATAAATAAATTAAACGACTATACTAATAGCCCTAAACATGGCTTTATTACAAGAGTCTACTGTTTCGAATATAAGCACCATCACTAAGACACCTCAGACGATGTCATCGGCACTCCACTCAAAAACTCTGCCATTTGGCGGAATCTCCTGTTTCTCCTGACCGTCCGGTTTGGCACTGACAACTGGACGTAGACATCCAAAGTAGTGGATCAGATTGATGTAATCTAGCAAAAGATAAACTGCAAGTAATGATATTAAACAAATAAAGTAAAATCATATGTTACATCCTATCCAAAATGTACCAAATGTAGATCAAATAGCATGAATGCACAGAAATGGGTATTCCCGCGAATACAATATACAAAAACGAGTATTCCTGCCATATATAACAAATGGCACAGTTGTATACTATATCCAACAGTATAAGCTACCTAATGGCGTTTGACCACGTCCAACTGCAGTTGATTAGATGTATGTATATAAATACAAATTGTATACAAATGTTTAATGAATCATGCTATAAAACCCTTAACTCATAATATTCAAACCATTATCAATTTAAGTACTTAGATTGCTTAATTTAAAGGTATATTATGATTGTGGGTTATTTTGATTCCTCTGAAGATACGTACTAATCCACCTAATGGTTATAGTTGGTTAAGTATGCACATGGGAACCAACCTTTTTTTCAAAATGGTAATGAGATTCTACGATACCAATATCTTATTTTTAGTGTCTTTTATTTAGTGCATCCTGGAGCTCACACTACCATTCTAAATCCAGTCTAATCCTCGTGTAAATATTCAACTAACTTTTCTAAAAAAAAAGGGAACCTGTTTAATCCAATTATGTAAAAGTTAATATGTTTTACAAATTGGGTAAAAAGTATTCAAATTCTAAATCCGAACTAAATCAAATTATGATCGAAAGGAGAGAAAACAATTAGGTTCTTAATCATCATTGATGTGAATTAAAACACCTAATTATTTTATGTAAAAAAAAAAAGAACCAGTCAAACCCAAAAATCATTGCCGAACCAAAACTTGGTTTCAGATCCAAAATTTAAACTCAAATTAAAAACCCAATTTAGAATCCCAAATACAATCTAATTAAGATTCTAATCAGCCCTTATTACATCTTAATTAAATTCCTAATCGAACTATTAAATACTAATCACAGATAGCTAAATGCCAATTAAAATTATAATACAACTTAATTACAATTCTAATCACACCTAATTAAATACTAATTAAGATTCTAATCATGTCACAATTAATCACTAATCAATATTCTAATCAAATTGTAATTAATATTCTAACCAAATCCAAACCTACCATGGAAAGGCAAAATAAAAATCCAAAAAAAAATAAAATAAAATAAAAACCCAAAACCAAATCCAAAAGTGACACTTATTGGGCCCACTTTCTTTACTTCTAGGCCTACAAGAATCTAAGCTTAGCCTAGCCAACTGACCCAGGCCCGCCCAATGGCTAGCCCAGCCCAGCCCAGCCGCAAACCAGGCCCGCATGCAGCCATCCCAGCCTGCGGCAGTTGCTGCCTGGCTTGCCGGCGCTGCTGGGAAACTCTTTTTATTTATTTATTTTCTTATTCAATTAAAAATCAATCCCCATTATTAATTGCAATCAAAACATTAAACCCAATCAAATAAATCAAAATTTTAAGCATATCAATCAAAGCAACTAAATTGACATTATTTACGATTATCCACTTGCATCAAATTGTGTACATAAACTCATTTCTGCTAAGGCTAGATTCAATCACGCACAAACTCGTATCCTGACTCGATTCCTCGATCTGACATCCTACACATCTAAGTGACACACAAATCTTTTTCAGCTATAGAACATATCCTAATAAACTGAAAGGAATCTAATGGTGGTTTGGAGGTAGATACTTACTGGGATGCAGATATTATCAGAATAGACAAAGAGAGAGGAAGAAGATGAAGGTGATGGTGTTATCTAAGCTCATGGATCAAGCCTTGGTTCCCTTGGAGTGCTGCTAGGGCTTGGTTGCTGAAGAGAGGAAGAAAGATGAAAGAACTGTGTGTACGAAGAAAAGACGATCGAAAACCTTTAGGGTTAGCTTATGTATAAGTTTTTCTAAATTACAAGGAAGGGCTCTTTGCTCTTTAGTGAATTTTACAAAATTTCAAAAAAGGGCTTTGTGGCTTAAAAGGTCAAATAACTCGGGCCCAAGGCCCAAGAATGTCTAACCAGCCTATCTTCAAAGGGCCCTACACAAAACTACCGTACATGCAAAGATCCAAAATCTCTAAAATGGCCTATCAAGTATCCATCTAACCCTCTCAATCCGACAAACCGATTCGACTCAAAATTAAAAAATTTGGAGCTTGACAAGGCCAATTTCCAATTTTTCCTTGATTTCCCAATCCTTATCTATCTTCTACTTTGCCTGCCCCGCATCTCCCCTCCTTTTCACCCGCATCTCCCCTCCTTTTCGCATTAAATCTATAAACACCCAAGAGGAGTCAAAAGTCTAAACCCAACTATATGGTATTGCTAACAGAATTTCATTGAGATGATTATGTAATTATGAAACTCCTCGCTCCTTTGGACTTGTGAAAAAGGTCTTTGCAATGGAACTTTGAAGATCATTAATTTCTCCTTTCCCTTCTTTTTTCATATGTTTCTACGCACCTGCTTAATTATTATTTTCAAATAAATTTTTTAGTTTTGAGTTAAATGGTCATCGGAAACGTGATTTGTCTAAGCATTTTATGACTAGTTACCAATCTTGATGTTGAGCGATCTCAAGACCCTTCGATTGAAACCATCCATTTTGATGAATGGGGCCCACCACCTTTTAACTTTATTCTGGCATTGAATATTGTCTCTTCCATTGATGATTATTCTAAGAACCCGGTTTTATCATTTGAGGAACAAAATAAATGGACGATGTGGTGTTAATGTTCCATAAAATTAGTCAGACCTAATTTAATTGTGATGTTTGAAAATTTTGTACTGATGATAAAGAATACTATATTATGATCTTAATTTTTTTAACGAACATTGGACTTCTTGCTTGTACACTCAACAGACTGGGATGCCACAGCAAAAGAATTGACACATGCTGGAAGTAACTCATGCTATTATAATAGGATGGTGAATGTTATTTCCATAGGATTTCGAAGATTACCCATGCCATTTAGGCTTTTCATTTGTCTCAATACATACCAGCAAAGGATGCCTGTGCTTATCACGGGCAAGCAACCAACAACATTTGAAACACAATCACCATAAAAGCTTAACAACCACTGGAAGACTAAGTAATTTCTTTACATATCTAAATGCTCTTTCTCCCATCATTGATAGTCAGTTAAAAAATAAATTAAAATGAAAAAGAAAACTTAATCTATGCATAAACAAATATATGCATCAATATATAAGCAAAGAGAAAATTTAACAAATTGAATATAGTGAAAGTAATGTATTGCAATATTTGGACCATCTTGTTGATAACTAAAGCCACCGACCCATGTTGCTAATAATGGAAAATTTCTAGAGTAAAAAGAAGAGCAAACAACATACAATTGGAAAAACAACTATTGCTCTATTTATATATCTTGGGTTATTTTTATTTTTATTTTGTTTATGACATCGGTATCCCCTTGTCGTTTTTACTGGACATGACTATTCCCTCGGGCACATGCTTGACCTTGTAACACACATAGCCACCGCCACCAAATCTTGAGTGGGACTTGAACGCAATTGGGAGAAAAACCACACCTTATTCCAATGAATCATCACCCTATTACCCTTGGTTATGCATATAAGTTTATTATTATTATTTTTTCTAAAAAAGTAATTGTATTTTTGTTAATCATACATATTCGTACAAAATGTTAAAAATACTCCACAACATCTTGCATCCTTTTGAAATTCCTTTGAAAAGGTTAGAATCCATCCTAAATTTTTTGATAGTTTTTTAAAACTAAATCAAGATAAATAAATAAATGAATAAAAGGACCCTTTATCAATGAGAAATCATCCTTTGGCCTCATTAAGTTCTTATAAGTGTTTTGGTTGGTCCACAAAATTGTAAACATTATTATCAACTAAACCAATTCAATATCCTTGTGATTTTTATATACCCAAAAAAAAATCGTATGAAAAAATGAAATAAATAATTTCAATATTAAATAAAACATCATTGTATTAGACTCTATTTTTCTTTTTTCTTTCCTTTCTTTTTGAATGGTGACTTTCTCATTTTTCTTTTACTTTTTTTTCCTTGTTTGCAATATGACATGGTATAAGTTAGACAACGTCGAAAGGGCAATGGTGGTGTTTTTTCGTTTTTTTCTAACCATGAAGGATTTGCCATGTCAAATTGTGAGGCAGGCATCGATGTGGTTTTTCAAACTCGCATCCTTGGCTAATGGTACAAAATATGACGGCCATACACCGAGGCAAAAAAATAAACAAAACCACCTATAAAAGCTCTTGTTTTTTATTCAGTTGTAAACAAAAACTTCCTTTTCTCTTCCATTTCAAGTTGCAATCTAAAATAAAGGAGAAATGTTTAAAGAGTGGAATAAAGTTAAGTTTTATTATAAAAAAAGAAAAAGACGAAAAGTAATTAGGTGCAGCTAATACATTACAAATTGCAACTAGGCATGTAAGATGGTTATCAATTGTACCGAGTCAAAGACAATATAGAAATATGAGATTTGCCACTGCAAATGTCAACTGACTCGTGAAAACACCATCCCACCAATGATGATTTTTGGTCACGTACCCCAATAATTTTGCTCAAAATGGATGACTACAATGAAATTTGGGTACGACAACGAGACACCCATCAAGATATCCAGTTTAAATACATTGGCGGCATAAAGAATGTGATGAACTGATAATTACGTATACATAAAAAATGCAGGAAGACACAGAATTGGGACAAGAAATGGGAAATATAAAACTGAATTTAAAAAATAGCTGAAAAAAGGCCAAACTGAATGTTGAGTGAACCCTACCTGATAGTGTAATTAGTAGCTAAAAAAAGAAAAAGATGGATCACATAATATTTCTAAACATATACCTACTTAATAGAAAATCGAGTTCCTCCAACAATATGGTTTAAGATAGCAGGAGGGTGATCGAAATCAGGTAGTAGGTGTCTTAGTGGATCGAGCAATTCCAACTACACTTACAATCAATTAACAAAAAAATAAAATAATGTAGACGTATTTCTAAACTCTTGAAGTAAGATGCATCTAGAATTAGGGAGAACACTACATAAACACACCTTCTCCAGACTCTGCAAAATGTTTTTTACTCCTGCCAAATATTTAAAAAATTCATGTTGTACAACCAACAATTCTGAGCTTTAAGCTTGAAGCCGTTATTTTTGCTTGGCCAAAACGCAGACATCACCCAAATGAACCTCATCCATAAATGCCTAAAACGATTGGATCTTCCTGCTCGTTTTTTTATCCATAACTTTAGGAGTTCTAGGAATTAATGCTAATCATGAGCTAGTATTCATGATATTAGAATCATCTTCTAGTATTCATGATATTAGAAATTATCTTCTTTATCGTTTTTATACATACTGAAAAAATGACTTTCAATTTCTTTGTTGGATTTTCACCTAAAGGAAGAAACACAATGTACTTAGTATTAATATTTTTCAATTAAAAAATGGATTCTTACCAAAAAATTAAGCATAAACGTGAATTAACCAAATTGATTAAGGAATATATAAAAATATTGGATAAGGGTGTTGTACACATGGAAAAAGAGAAATTTGCCCCCTAATGATATTGTTAGGCCTCCTTCACAATATTCTTTATCATCTCTGGATGACATTGTTAGGTCGTGCATGGTCTTCATTTTTCCATCTTCTTCCTCAATGGCTTGAGTGCTCCTGTTTTCCATTTTCAACGTCTTGTTCTATGCATTGTAAGGACATCATTTTTCAACCATTGTGAGATTTTATCTCTATTGTTTCCTCCTCCTATGTCACATTCTTAGTTGCTATTTCTTCAACTCTCAAACCCAAATGCCTAGGATCACTTTCTAGCTTTAGAATCTGTTGTAGTAACAATTAAGAGTTTGATTCAAGTACCCCATACTCTCAATCCCTTTCTTTTCATTTCATCTTGATGGGGTTTTGGGTCTGAATTTTATCTTCATGCTCCCAAGATGGGTTTTTTTTTTTCCTTTTTCATGGATGTTTTGTGTTTTGTTATCTTTTTGGCTTTTGAGGTGTGCATTGTACTATATCTTGGAACTTGGACCTCTTGGTTTTTAGAATTGAAGAAAGTATTGGTACTTTTATAAATTCTGATAGTATTTGAGTGATTTTTTTTCTTTTGAATTGTTTAAATTCATCTCTTAGGTGATAGGTATATGAAAAGATTGGTTCAAACGTTTGAAATAGAACAATTCCCTGGTAATTTCGTTAAACTAAGTTTTGTCTTTTCTCATTTCTCAACTGTTTGATTGTTGGGTGAATCTTTTATTTAGGGTGTTGGTTGTATTCAAAGGAGCTAAATTTAATAGCCATTTTTATTAGACAACAGTTATGTTGGTTGCCGTGTATGGAGTTGGATGTTCGGTGAGAAGAAACAAGAGACCATACAGTTAAGATGTGCATTCTAAGATGGATGCTTTGTGTTACAACTTAAAGGAAAGCCTCGAAATGGGAAACCTTTGTTAAGCAAAACAAATACTACTCAAGCCATTAAGTGGTGAAATAGCATTGAAATGACTTGAGTGCTCTTGCTTTCCATTGAGCCCTCAAGCTCCCTTATGTCCTATGTTTCCCTTTGAGTAATGACATCCTCAGTTCTTGCAAAAGAAAAAAAAATCATAAAGGTCTAGGTGTTTATTGTATGGATCTTCTTCAAATTCTTGTTTTGGAAATGGCCAGTTATCCTTTCTACTTTTACCAGCATTTCAAGTTAAATATGGACGGTAATGTCTAAGCTACTGGGCACATTATCACATGCCATGTGTTGCCTATTTTAATCTAATATAATTCCCTTATTTAGCAAAAAATAATAATAATAATAAACAAGCCTCAAGTGAGGGGGAGAAAGTGAGGTGGGCAAAAAGATCTCGTGTGAGGAGCCCCATGTCTCATTCCAGCATTATCCCTCCAGCAGCTCATTGCGATGCCCCTTATTCTCGTATATACATTCTTCTATCATTCTTTTACTCCTCTATTTTAATTATGATTTTTCATAGGATTTGGTAACAACCTACTTTATTATATATTATTTTGAAAGCATCACAATTTTAAAGTATATATATATTTCTTACATATCCCGGTTGTGTTTACCGATAGGATGTTAGATTGTGTGGTACTAATCATATTCCACTTTTGTGGAGGTTTTGCTTGGGATAATGGAAATCCAATATATAATGGAGGTTCCATAAAGATGGTGTTCTTGAAAAGGTCCATAACATATTCCCAATTGCTTGAAAGAATTTGTAATTTCGTAAATTTGGATATGCATAGACAAAATCCAATTATATAATACCTTCATCAAAATAGGAAGGTATGTACTTGAGTTCGTATTGCAAGTAATGAAGATATAGAGATCATGTTCAGAGCATCTCGTGGGGATGCTAATTCAGTGAACTTGTACATCTAGATGAAATCGGACAATGAACTAGATCATTGTCTAAAAATTACAAGGAAGGCTAATCGTGAACTAATTATTTTGAACCTAATGTCTACAGATGGACTAATAATGTTTACTTTTATCTCTCTTTAGTGTTCAAAGCAGCAAATATGTTCAATCAAGTAGGCACTATCAATTCTTGAAAAAGGGTAAGTACCTATTTGAGACATTACTATAATAATATTGAGCTTACAAATTATACTTTAACCCTTTGATCTACTCCTTTAAACTGTAGAGATGCAAGTGGAAAGGTTTGAAATTGTAGTGAATTAACTAATACCAATATCCCTGTTAGCGAGGATGAGGTTTTGCCTTATGCAATACCATCTCCTTTGTACGTAGTATTATATTCTTTTCTTCTAATTGTTCTATATTCTTTTTCTAAATACAATAATTATAATGTAATGGATAACATTGTTTTAAAATGTAGGGTCACTCCGATTAAGACAAGATTTTATTTGATAGCAAATAATTTTGCTTCTATGAAAGAATTTATGATGCCACATTCATACGCCTTTGCATACCTCAAAGATATTTGGACATTCCATTTTCTTATGGAGGCTCAATATCTAATGTAGAAGATAAATCATTTGCAAGAATGGATGTCAAATTAGGGATTAATGATGACAAACTAGATTGCATGCATATATTTGATAAAAATGTTGGCGAAGATATTATTTTCATTCCAGTTGGAGTTGCCATTTTATGATGTAGTTATTTTGGACAAAACTCAAATTCTAAGTGGTGACGTCATCTTCCAAGAAATACTTCACATGACAATTAAGCTTTTAATTTTCCTAAGGATGGCATTGTTGATGACATTCATGAATTTGCAGATCACTTGGTTACCATTTCATCGGACCATGCAATGATAAGGTGATTATTTCAGATAATCTTCCAACACTTAGTCAATTTGGAAGCGTTAATAATATCCCATCACGTGAGATCCATCAATCTAGTTCGTGCAAAAAGCCAAACATTATTAAAACCATGTAGGCATGCCACCACAAGAAAATACGGTGCATGAAATGTAGAAAGGTAGGGTGTTCCAGAGTCATGATGCATTTCAAAGTATATCGGCCTAATTTGTGATGTATAATAACTTCAGGTTGAAACCAATTAAGACATCTAGATGGGAGACAACGACAAAGTGCAGTGACTACTTGTGCATGGCGCATCCACATTTCTATGGTGGAGGCTGGTCCACAATTTTAAGTCAAGACATATAATCCGAAACATAAATGTTCAGGTCCATTGAGTGGATCAAATTATCCTCAGGCTGCATAGGTTTTGATTGTGGAGTTTATAAGGGAAAGGCTAGAGTTCATCAAGATTATAGGCCAAACGAAATTATGTCTAACTTTCAAAGGGAATTTGGCATTCAAATATTTTTTAAAATGGCTCATATAGCATAGGAAATAGCTATGAAAGATATTCGTGGTTTATATGAGGAATCATATAAAGTCCTATGTGATTATCTTATGGAGCTAAAAAGAACTAATCTGGGCACATTTGATAATTTGTGGAAAGAAGATGATGACTCATTTCAAAGATATTTTGTATGTTTTGGTGGATGTGCTCGATCTTTTAGGTCATCCATTAGGCCTTTGATTGCCCTAGATGGGACACACCTTTGAGCTAAATATCCTGAATCTTTACTTATAGCAGTTTTTAAAGATGGTGATCAAAGTCTATTCCCCTTTACTTTTGCTATTGTGTAGTCTGAGTGTTTTGCAATATGGTCTTGGTTCTTAGATAATTTGAAACTAACTTTGGTAAATATTCAAAATCTAACAATAGTGTCAGATCAAATGAAAGGATTGTCCCTCACCGTGAAGGATGTTTTTCCAAGTACAAAGCACTGTTATTGTTGTTGTCACATTTCACAAAACATTCAAGGAAAATGTAAAAATGATAGCATAGTCATGAAGTTCTGGTGTGCTGTATGTGCAACTCGCATCTATGAGTATATGATAGATACATAACTGAGATCAGGTTTGTGGATAAAGGAGCTTATAATTATATTGATGTGATCGGCCATCAAGATTAGGAAAATGCATTCATTGAGGGATAATGATATGATATGATAATTAGCAATATTGCCAAGAGCATAAATAGTTTGTTAAAGGAAGTTAGGGAGCTGCCCATTATGCAACAAATAGAGTCAATACGGGCTACACTAATGAATATTTATTAGATCCGGCGTGAAAAGGGCAAAAAATGATGACACCAGTCACTCCTTTTGCTGAAAAGATCATTAACATCGAAACAGAAACATCACGCAGACTCCAAGGCGAGCAAGTAGGGGAACATGAGTTTCAAGTAATATCATTAGAGTACACAGACATTGTTCACCTCAATTGAAGAACATGTACATGTCGCATATGGGGCCTGCTTGGTCTTCCTTGTTCACATGCCTTTATGCCATTACACTTAAGAGATATTATCTGTATGAATATTGTGAGCATTGGTTCTCCAGTGACTGTTATCGTGCAACTATAATGATGTTATCCTTATTACATGTGATAGACCAATAGTGGGATCATACAAGTGTGGAACGTGTCTTACCTTCGTGAGCATACATACAACCAAGAAGGTTGAGAAAAAATCAAATACGAACAGAGGATAGAATGCTGCAACAAGTAACATGCTCTCATTGCAAGAAGCATGGTCATAATAGACAAACTTGCAAAGATTCGCCTCCAATGGAATGAAGTATGCTTTTCTTCTCATTTACTTATATTTGGATAGTTTAATGTGTTATATTAAACTTTGATTGGACTTATAAATAATTTCTTTTTGGCTATTCAAAATAAATAGGTTCATTTACTCTATCTCTTATCTTTATTCAAAATATAAGGGAAAATACAATGGTAATATACATACTATGTTGCTTTAGGAATGTTCATCTACATATGTTGGTCATATGTATGATTGCTGTGATGATTATGTATCATTTTAATGGCTTAAACTGTTTATTCACTCTTCCTTTATATACTGTATACGAACTTATAAAGAAGCTTAGCATTTGCTCCTGAGAATTTGTGTTTTATTCACAAAATACATTTATGTTTGACTTTGTTAATTAGTTGGTTATTCTTTCTCTCTCACTTGATCTCTTTCTATCTCTCTTAGGAAGATTAGATTTCATGTATTCATTTTTTCTGATCTCTACTTTTCATTTGGGCATTACAATCCACAAACTTTGGAGACTACAAGGGAGGTTGACTATGTCATAAAAGAGAATAGGGCGGTTCTAGCAATAGTAGCTATTTTGGATTGTGTTTCATGGATAGGTATTACATTTCTACATTACTTTACATTGTTTAGGGTTTTCTTTATTTATTTTAAGGGAGAAGTCTTTTTTAATTGGTACGATATCGAAATATAAGGATATCTATTGGCAATGGCAAATGCATGATTTTCATTTGGGTGGGGTAGACAATGGTCATTTAAAAAAAATATTAATTCACTGTGCTCCGTTGAGGACAAATGGCATGAGGAAAATCTTAATGGGCTTGTTATAGGTATGAGGACTGTGTCTCATTTTAGATGAGAACACCTAGAAACATGCTCTCTAATCAATATGTGACTAAACTATATGGATGGTTATCAGAAAATACTAGTAGTCCAAATACAATGGATTAAATTGGCCCATGCAAACTATATATTTCCGACTATTCTACTCCAATAATCAATAAAATCCCACTGCTGCAATCTTGTTATTTTGGCACCAAATAGTTAGGTTCAAACACAGCTAAATCCACTATAATTTTAGAGCACATTCATACTAATCTCTCAATAATCCGAAGGACTAAGTTGAGGGACATACTTCACAATAGGAACTAATCAATTTGGACCCATGAATTTCTTCCACAAAGTAATAATGTCCCATTGGAAAAAAAAAGTTATAAGAACAAACTAAAAAACTGAACATAATAGATAAAGTGGAACAAATATCATAAATATTGTCACCCACTATTTCACTCTTTGTACTTGTTCCACATGCATTAGTACATAGACAAATCAAGTGAAGCAATCGTACGACTTAGATCTTGTTGGTGATTGATTTTTGTCACAGAAGAAGATGTCGAGAAAGCCATGTGGATATTACTACTTCTAGAGGAAACATGGCCTTGTGTGTCTTGTGAGGCTATTGGGAGAAATAGAGCATGTTAGGTCATGTGTTTGTGGCAAATTTTCCTGCAATTTGGAAAGCTGTTTGGATGGGGTGGTTATTTTGGAAAAGGTGGGGTATGAGCTAGGCACCCATTACTTGTTCTAAGGGTTTTTTGGATTTCACATGGGGCAACCACCCCATACACTGATAATGTAGGTTCGCCAGTGTCTATTGGTAGGTCCATGAAATGAAGAGGAAAATAATGTGTAAATTTTGTGTGTGGTGCTCGGCAAGTGTTGGGTCTTGTTAGAGATTCACTTTATTTTCTTATATGACGTAGCATGCATGGCAACTTATCTTGTATATATGTGGTTCATTAGGCAAAATAGCAGTGATTGGAAGCATTGTTGCATGCATAGTCACATCAAGTGACTACCTCCGAAATCCTACTATTCTAATGAAATAGTAGGCTTGCTTTAATCTTTCCATTCTTTATTAAAGTATAAAGATTGAAAGCAACCACCGGGAAAAGGATGTACAAATGAATTGAGATTTCTTTTAGCACTTTCAAACACATGTGATTGGTTTAGTATATTGAGTGATGCAGGATAATATGAGATCTATCCTAATATGATGAGATCAGATTTGAATTAACAATTAAAATCAAGTTATAAGCATGCCAATTAAATTAGAACATTGAATACCAAGTAAACAATAGATATGAGGTCCAAGGTGATCTCACAGATCCTATAGTAAATCCCTTTTTTGTAAGGAAAATTGGCAGGATCTTCATGGAAGATTGAACTTCCTTACTTAGGGCCAGTAGTGCACATCTAATGATAGTTTCAGATCTAATATAGGTTCAGACCTAATAAAAGTTCAGATCTGAAATTCTTAAATAAAATTTAGATCTAAAAGGTATGGGACAATAAGGTTCAGATCTGAAGTTTGGAACATAGTGATTCTAGACCTATAGGGTTTAGATCTAGGATAGTTCATATTTGATGTAGATGGTAAAGTGGCTCTAGATCTAGATGGCAATGATCAAAAGTATGATCAAAAGTGCTTTTGGAAGTGGAAAAGTGAAAGAGATAGAAGATAGCTTTATTGAGCTCTCACCAAATTTCGATCCGGAGGTGTTAAAGGAGATCTCAAGAGAAATGTAAACTCCAAAGGCTCAAGGTAGAACAAGAAGTCTTTCCTTTTCATTCAATATCATAAGCATAACATAACATGAAGAATACAATAGTAGCCCTAAATAATACCCTAAAAAAATATGACATCACCACACTAAAAACAAAAGTAAAACAAATAAAACTAAAAATAAAGAACTTGCGCCAAGGGCCTTGGGATTCATGCACATGGGATGTGCGGATGAATCCCAAGGTAAAACCCTTTTTCTACTTTAAGTTGTGGGGCCCTCTTATTCATTACTTATATCTTTATGTTTTTAACAAAAAAACATGGGCCCCTTTATTCTTCTAAGACTCTTAATTACTTGGGCCCCTCTAAACTTCAAAAGCTCTTTTATTTCCTTCCATGTAGCACTTTCTATTGTGGGACCTTCAAGACAATTACACACATGGAGCCTTCTTAATGAGATTCCTTGAAATCTAGCTGTTGGATGTCTTCGCAATGATGGGTCAATGGTGGATTTACAATTTCTTTGTGATCAAAGCCCGGGTATGAATCTTCCAACCATAATGTGGCTTGATCATTGATCCTACGCCTTGATCTTTGGTAGACCTATTAAGAACGAGAGGGATTAGAGCTAATGTCCCAATCAATTCCCCTCGGCTGGGAAAATCTCACCTCTGGTGAGATAAAACCGTCATAGCACTCGGGGATGTCAGGATTGATGCACTGCAACTCATCTAGTGTGCTCTACGTGCTGTCATGTTGCGGTCTGTCTTGCCATTTGACAAGGAATTTCTGGATGCCTCCCTATCTGGTAGAGACCAATTTATCATCTAATATATTTTCCACAATGACCTTCCTTTAAGCTTTAGGTGGAGGAGGTGGGCTTGGTTGTGGGAAACAGTTTTGGAAGGAATTTGGTTCAAAAAGATGGTCCACACGGTTGGATGAAAAGGTAGAAGTTGGGTTGTGTGGAGATGTTGTGGGACCTCGAAAAGGAACAAGGTCCTCCACATTGAAGGTAGCACTAATACCCATATTAGGTGGAAGGTCTAAGACATATGCATTCGGATCCAACCTTTTCAAAACTTTGAACGGGTCAATACTGCGGGCCCGTAGTTTCTTGGCAATTCCTTGTGGGAACCACTTTGGCCTTATGCGGACCATCACATCATCACCCACTTGAGATTCAATGACCTGGCGATTTAAACTAGCAGACATTTTATAACTATCATTTTGCAAGTTAATTCGCTTTCTGATCTCATTATGCAATAAATGAATGCATTGACTAACTCAAATGGACGATGAATGGATGACATGGGAATGAGATCTACAGGCATCCTAGGCTTGTACCCAATTACTGCTTCAAAAGGACTCATGCTTATGGATCTATTAACTGAGCTGTTGTATGCAAACTTTGCTACTGGTAAGACAGACTCCCATGACCTGACATGCTCTCTAACTAAACATCTCAAAAGATTCCCCAGACTTCGGTTAACTATTTCTGTCTGACCATTAGTTTGTGGATGGTACGCAGATGAGAATTACAGTTTTGTCCCCAAGATTTTCCACAATGTCTTCCAAAAGTAATTGGTAAATTTAACATCCGGGTCAGACACGATGGTTTTTGGGACACCATATAGGCTAACAACGCGCTCCATGAAACTTTTTCTCAACACGTGAAGCATCTGATGTCTTGGAGCAAGGAACAAAGTGGGCCATCTTAGAAAAGCGGTCCATGACTACCAGTATGGAGTCATGCTGTTTATTTGTCTTAGGAAGCCCAAGCATAAAATCTATACTAAGGTCTTGCCACAGTGCGTGAGGCATTGGTAATGGGGTGTACAATCTAGTGTTCTATTTACGCTGTTTTGAAAGTTGGCAAGTACAACAGCAATCAATTGTGCGAGTGACGTCTCGTTTGAGACTCTGCCAATAGAAACAGTCCTTTACAAGAAGAATGGTCTTGTCACGACCAAAGTGACCGCCCATCCACCAGTGTGGAGCTCCTAAATAAAAAATTCTCTCATGGAGGTGCGGGGAATGCAAACCTGATTTTCTCGAAAGATATAGTCATCTTTTAATATAAACTGATCAATGCTTCGCAAAGGATTATCATAAAGTGAAGCAAACATATCTCCAAAATCTAGACAAGAGGGGTAACCATCTCTCAAATACTCAAACCCATAGACTTCGACATTCATGGAGTGAATTAATTGACTTTGTAACTTAACGCATCCGCCAGTTTGTTTTCCACCCCTGCATTGTGCTTTAAAACAGAAGTGTACTCTTGTAATAGTTCAACCCATTTAACATAGTCTCCATTCAACTTAGATTGAGAGTTCAAGTACCGCAAGGCCTCATGATCTAAGTATAAAACAAATGCCATCTGTAGCAAATAGTGGCACCAATGTTTCACTGATTGAACTATTGCATAAAACTCTCACTTATAGTTCGAGTACTTTTTTCATTTTGCTTCATTCAGCTTCTCATTGAAATAAGCAATTGGGTGTCCCTCTTGGCTCAAAACATGTCCTATTCCAATGCTAGGCGCATCACAGGCCACTTCAAACACCTTGGAAAAGTCAGGCAAACACATGATAGGTGCTTCAGCCATTTTGGCCTTGATTTCCTAAAAGGCTTTTGTAGTAGCTAGACTCCAATTATACTCTACCTGTTTCATGCAATTGGTAATTGGAGCCATGATGGTACTAAACCCTTTGATGAGTCAATGATAAAACGTGGCTGATCTATGGAAGCTTTGTACCTCATGGATGTTGGATGGAGTTTTCCATTCAATAATTGCCCTCACCTTTGCAGGACTAGTGGATATCCCTGCAGTAGAAATGACGAAACCCAAGAAAATCACATTATCTGTCATGAAGGTGCACTTCTTTAGGCTCGCGTACAGTAGTTCCTTATGCAGAGTACTACAAACTTGCCACAGATAGTTGAGGTGTTGTTCTTTTGTGTTACTATAAATAAGAATATCATCGAAGTATACAACTAGGAATTTCCCCATGAATGGCCTCAACACTTGTGTCATGATGCACATGAAAGTGCTTGGTGCATTGGACAACCCGAATGGCATCAGTAACCATTCATATAATCCATCCTTTGTCTTAAAGGCGGTCGTCCATTCATCCACAGGACGAATGCGAATCTGGTGGTAACCACTTTTAAGATCTATCTTAGAAAAGATAATGGCACCAGCCATCATATCGAGCATATCATCCAATCTGGGTATTAGGAATTGATACTTGACCGTGATCTTGTTGATCACTCAACTATCCACACACATTTTTCAAGTCTCATCTTTCTTTGGAGAAAAAAGTGCGATAACGGCATAAGGGCTTAGGTTTTCTCTAATGAAATCCTTCTTTTGCCTTAGGCTTTCTCTAATGAAACCCTTATTGAGGAGTTCATCTACCTGTCTTTTCAATTCGGCATGTTCCAAAAGGTTCATTCGGTAATGTGGTAGATTTGGCAATGTTACCCCTAGAATAAGATCAATTGCGTGTTGGATGTCATGCATTGATGGGAGTTCATTCAGCAACTCTTCAAGAAAGGCATCCTGAAACTCTCGAAAGATAGGTTCCACTTCATGTGGAATGCTAGCAGTTGTCTCTTTGGAAATTTCTGTAGCTACTACAGCATAGACAATAGGGTCCTCCTTTGAGCTTTTGCTAGTTCTTTCCTCTAGATTCACCTGAAATTCACTAGCACTCAAGATGTGTAAGCCCTTTGTTTTAGAATTCGGAGCACTGGTGCTGGCTTTCTCTTCACTCTCTTTCTTTCTAGTTTTATCTTTAGGGGGTAATGGATGCAACTTCACCTTCTTTTCATTGAAGTTAAAGATGTAGATGTTGGTGCGTCCCATGTTGGTGACATCCAAATCGTAGATCTAAGGCCTCCCCAAGATAATATGTCCCACATCCATAAGGACTATGTCACACCACAGCTGGTCCTAACAAGTGGACATGTGCATTGGGACCGGGTAACGTTGAGTGATGGGAATAGATGTAGAATCTACCCATGACACACGATATGGCTTAGGATGGGGTACTAGCGTCAAGCCTAAGCGGGAAAAATTGTTGGCAGAACTACATTGGTACAACTCCCACTATCAATGATGACCTTATAGCTCTTATCATTGCATTTGAAGTGTGAAAGATAGATGCTCTATGCTAGTTCTCATTTTCTTGGAGTATTAGTGCACACCGTACTACCATCACCCAAGGGAGTTCACCCTCTATTTTATCTTATGCATTTTGTTCTCCATGATAAGAGGGAGCAAATCTAAGAAAAGATACCCGATCCTTCAGATTACCACAATCATCATCACTAGGCACAAAATCCTGGAAGTAGCATCTATTGTTGGGTCACTCTCATCCTCCATATCTTCAATGTAGAGATTTCGAGGATAGTCACGGGCAAGGTGCCCATGACCATTGCAATTGTGACAGGTAATAGAGTTGCTCCATTTATAGTTGTCACCAATGATTCCCTTGCCTTCTGTATCATTGAGGGCAGCTGGCATATTGGTAGGATTTTTAGGAGGTTGACTTTCAAAATTTGGTTTACCACTTGAAGGATAGTGCTTAGAGTCCATTCTCCGGTAATCACTACGCCTAGCCTATTTGGTTTTCATGGCAGCCTCAAGGTTGAGCACTACCTCATAAATTTCCTCTAAGCTAGTTGTGTTAATAGTGATTAACTTTCTTTGAAACTCTTGACGAAGACCTGTTCTAAATTTAGACATTCGGCCTGGAAGGTTTTCAAGAACGTTACATCGTAGGTTAAGTTCTTCAAACTTATTAATGTACTCTGTGACAGATATACTACCCTGTCGGAGGTTAGACCTTTGATCTAAAAGTCTTTTCATGATAGGATTGGGGTAGGTACTTAACCCGCAAATGAAACTTCATCTCGTCCCAGGTTACAATGGGTGCCTCTCGTTGGTTCTGCAAACCGCGCTCAACATCAACCCAATACAACCATGCTTGACTCACCAGTTTCATTTTGGCAAATCGGACTTTTCTCTCTCTAGCATCTTTTAGCACTCAAAGTAGCGGTTCATGTCATATTCCCAATTGGAATAGGCTCTCGGGTCGATCCAACCGTCAAAAGATGGGGCTTCTACCTTAACACTCTTCAAAACCCAATATTCTGGGTTTTGTCCTTTACCGCGGGCCCTATGAATGTTTCCAACCTCAGAGTCGAAGCCGGTATCATCATCACGCTCATGTCCTTTGTTCCTATCATGGTTCCTCTCATGGTTCTTGTTATAATCATGATGATGTGCATTAGCACCTTGTTGCAATCTCTTAATATTGCAAGGTGGGTATCAATCCCTCCTCTCGAGTTTGTGACTCTTGTCGGAGAGCGGTCAGTTGGGTCATGATGGGTCCCAACATGTCTTGGACAATCTTAGTAACCTGTTCTTGGTTCATCTTGAGATGTTCAGGTTGGATATCTTTACCACTTTGTGTGGGCATACAAGATTGGCGACTAAAATAAACAAAACTACTAATGCAATGTAGTAATGATTTATGTTGAATCTAAATGACTCCCTAGCAAACCTAAGCTTTGATACCAAAATTAATGCAGGATAATATGAGATCTATCCCAATATGATGAGATTAGATCTGAATTAACAATTAAAATCAAGTTATAAGCATGCCAATTAAATTAGAACATTGAATATCAAATAAACAATAGATTTAAGGTCCAAGGTGATCTCACAGATCCCGCAGTAAACCCCTTTTTGTAAGGAAAATTGGTGGGATCTTAATGGAAGATCGAACTTTCAAATTGCTTAGGGCCAGTAGTGCACATCCAAGGATAGTTTCAGTTCTAATATAGGTTCAGAGCTAATAAAGGTTCAGATTTGAAATAAATTTTAGAT
Source organism: Sextonia rubra (assembly GCA_037013555.1). NCBI lineage: Eukaryota > Viridiplantae > Streptophyta > Magnoliopsida > Laurales > Lauraceae > Sextonia > Sextonia rubra. Next base: position 78,992,877 of record JASUAD010000001.1, read on the forward strand.
CTAAAAGGTTTGGGATGATAAGGTTTAGATTTGATGTTTGGAATACAGTGATGCTAGACATATAGGGTTTAGATCAGGGATAGTTCAGATTTGATGTAGATAGTAAGGTGGCTCTAGATCTATATGGCAATGATCAAAAGTATGATCGCTCTTGTAAGTGGAAAAGTGAAAGAGATAGAAGATACCTTTATTGAGCTCTCACTAAACTCTGATTCGGAGGCATTAGAGTAGATCTCAAGAGAAATGTAAACTCCAAAGGCTCAAGGTAGAAGAAGAAGTCTTTCCTTTTTATTCAATATCATAAGCATAACATAACATTAAGAATACAATAGCAGCCCTAAATAATACCCTAAAAAAAGATGACATCACCACACTAAAAACAAAAGTAAAAAAGTAAAAAATAAATAAAAAAACTTGCGCCAAGGGCCTTGGGATTCGTGCACATGGATGTGCGCACAAATCCCTTTTTCTACTTTAAGTTGTGGGCCCCTCTTATTCATTACTTATGTCTTTATGTTTTTAACAAAAGACATGGGCCCCTTTATTCTTCTAAGACTCTTTTAATTACTTGAGCCCCTCTAAACTTCAAAAGCTCTTTTATTTCCTTCTATGTGGCACTTCCCATTGTGGGGCCTTTAAGACAATTGCACACATGGGGCCTTCTCAATGAGATTCAGCAAAATCTAGCCGTCGGATGTCCTCGTGATGATAGATCAATGGTGGACTTACAATTTCTTTGCGATTGAAGCCCAAGTATGAATCATCCAACCATAATGTGGCTTGATCATTGATCCTGCGCTTTGATCTTTGGTAGACTTTATATGAATGAGGGGGATCAAAGCTGATGTCCCCATCATTGAGTATCAAGTGTGAACTGCATATGATGTGCAAAAAGGTGAGTTTGAGAAGTGTAAAGAGCGAAGTAGTTTCCACCATGAAGGCACTTGTTTTAATTGTGATCTATTCGGCCTCCAACTACAAGGCCAATCACATGGCTTACATAATATTCTTAATGGGCTGATTTTGACATCTTCTTTAGTCAATAAATAAAGGATTTTACGCAGTAGGGGAAAAATTGATAGATTAACAAATCATTCCTCGTGCTATTGACTTACTAGGCCTATGCCTTGATTTTCAATTTTATATCCACAGGACAGCAATGCTTAAATCCAATTAAGTAATTTACACAACAATCAGTATAGAGATAAAAGAAAAAGGAAATGACACGTAAGGGGAAAGGAGAAACATATTCATTAGAATAGAACCATTAGCTCTGTCGAAACTACATCGCAAAACTACATTGTGATTTTACTACTATTTTCATTATTGATGAAGATTAATGTTCTCAATCTATCTTAAGATTTTAATGGTATAGTTGGACATGAGAATTTGTATTGCATTTAGTTTGTGCTTCCAGGTGTGTGCACATTGGCTTTCCACTACACTCTAATCAAAGAAATATAAAATATTTATTTACAAGTGTGGGAGAAGTATTTCAGTTGTTCGTACTAGTTTTTGCATGCAATTCAGTTGTGTACGATGCAGTTGTGAGGATTTGCATATGTTAAAAGTTTGGGGAAAAGATACCTTTGTCAGACAAAGGCAACTGCAATATGAGCTGTGGCTTGGATTGAATATGATACCACAAATGTTGTAAATGTATCAGTCATGTAATTAATTAGTCAAAGAAGGGAAACTTTTGTATGTCAGTCATGCATATATTACTAGCACAACTGATCAATCAAAGAAGAAGAAAAATATTGTGTTACCATTTGATTACAGAGCAATTTGTTTAGGTTTCATTTTATTTTTGGGTCAAATTCTAGTTCCCTTTCGTAGTGTTTATACATTTCAACACAAAGATTTTTATGAATAAATGTTGGAGACAAAATAAGCGTATAATATTTAAAGGATAGTAACGATATTGTTACTTAGGAGTTATAAATTTATGCATGAATCCAATTTTTTTGGGGTCAATTTCTATGCCCATTTCGTAGTTCACGTATCTTAGTATAAAGATATTATAGAATGAATATTAGGGCAAAAATGCCGTAGATAATGCATAAAGAATGGTAATGATATCATGGGGCCTTTTCTTGTGCATACGTCCCTCATGGACTTTTCGTGCACACTCTTTGGTGGGGCCCACTATGGACCCCACCAAGGGATGAGACTGGGGGGGTTGAAAAGATCTATGTGAAAGCACCGCATATATCAAATTTGGCCCCAATCACATATCCCTAACCCTTTCATCCATTGCTCATAAATCCATTCCATTTGGATTGGTGTACAATCAATCCAACGGTCCAATAAATTTGGATCCAAGCAAAACTTGGGGTGAGTTGCTATCATGGGGTCCCATGTGTGTTGCAAGGTTTGGATTGAGTGATAGATAAGCCCCACCTAGAGTTCTCACGAAAAAATAGTGAGAGATGGATGCGTATGAAGATTCTCCCGATATCATTACCTAAAAGTTAAATATCTATATGTGAATCCAATTTTTTTAGGTCTATTCCTATCTTCTTTCCATAGTTTATACAACTCAGTATAAAGATATTACAGAGTGAATGCTAGGGACCAAAATTAAAGAGATAACGCATAAATAATAGTAATGATATCATTACCTAAAAGTTATATATTTATGAGTGAATCCAATTTTTTGGGTCAAATTCTTTTAACCTCTTTATGGTTTTATGCATCTCAGTATAAATATATTACGGAATGAATAATTATAAACCGATGCATAAAATATGGTAACGATATCATTACTTAAAAGTTATATATTTACGTGCAAATCTGACTTTTTAGGTCAATTTCTATACCATCTCCATAGTTTATGCATCTCAATATAAAAATATTATAGAATGAATGTTAGGCACCAAAACGGGAAAGATAATGCATAACGAATGATAACTATATCATTACTTGAAAGTTGTATATTTATGAGTGAATCCAATTTTTTTGGGTCAATTTCTACCTCCCCATTGTTTATGCATCTCAATGTAGAAATATTTACGGAATGAATAATTATAATCCAAAATCAAGCATATAGTGCATAAAATAGGATAATGATATCGTTATCTGAAAGTTATATATTTATGCTTGAATCCTTTTTTTTTTTGGTCAATTTCTATACGCTCTCCATAGTTTATGTATCTTAGTATCAATATATTTACAAAATGAATGTTGAGAACCAATATCCGGAATATAATGAATGTTGGGAACCAATATCCGGCATATAATATCATTACCTAAAAGTAATATACTTATGCGTGAACCCAATTTTTTCGGTCAATTTCTTTACAGAATGAATGTTGGGAACCAACTAAGAATCATATCCGACACATTAATGACCACTGGTCTGGATATTCTACACATTAAGTACAATTGAAATATTTTTTTTTCTTATTTTGTAGAAGACTTACAAAAAAAGAAATTGCATTAATAATCACTGATCTAGAGGTCAAAAAACAAACCAATAGAAATTGCATTCTAAGTAAGTCATTTGAGACTCAATTGCCTATTTCAGAATTTCACAATTTGATTTAGATTTGTTTACTGCTAAAATATGTATTAGCTTAATGCAAAATCTTCAACCTTTAGGATATGGTCAATGGTGTTTTTCATGATAAATCTAGAACTCAGAATTGAAAAATCTTATACTTAATGTAATGGGTAGTTAAAATCTGAATCTATATTGGTGAAAGTTATTATCAGAATTTTGCACAATTTTCATCTTTGTTGTGTTTGTTCTTTGAATTAAATTGGAAATCTGAAAGTAAGAGTTGAGAATCGCTTGAAACCAATACAGAATATACGCAAAAACAATGTTAAGAACAGTTTGAAATAGGATATCCTAAGGCTGATTTTTACATTCGGGGTTGTGCACTTGTTTGACTGCATTATATTCAATGTTTTAGTCAGTTTTCAAACTTGACATCAGAATTAAATTACTCCTGTAAACAGTTCAAATTTAATACTCAAACAAGTGAAAAAAGAAAGAGAGATCAGACTTGAAACCATCTTAGATCTAGACGAACTTAGCACGGAATAGATTAATGACTTGTTGGACTGTTCGAACCTGTGCACGGCTGATTTCCTGCACTCAGAACTCAACAGTTTTAGATCCGAGACTCGTGCAAACAAAGCTGAGTTTTGATTTGTTTCAGCCATTGAAGAAATTCATGCATTTAGTCTTACATCTGGATCTCTTGTTTTCAGACTGTTTTGTTTAGCTTTCATCATAATTAGCTTATGCATCTTAAGGCATTAGAATTTAGCAGTAAAACGTATTTCTTTGCATATTTCTTTTCAGTTTTGTATTAGCGATTCGGTTGTGACGTCATTAGAATTCCTTGAGAAACAAGTACACATCACTCCCTTCAACATAACTTGAGAGAGAGAGAGGGAGAGAGAGAGAGAGAGAGACTGGGTATGATGAAGGCATAATTGGTTTTTGTCCTATATATACACTTGAAAAATGGGCACTTGTACTAACAGATTTCAACTAGTAAATGGCTCGAAAAGGAGCATTCAAAGAACCTGAAAACAGAATCTATACACAATAAATCAAGAAAAAATACAAACTGACATAAAATGGTTATACAACTCTCTAACATGTTCATGACATTTGTTCAAAAATGTTTCCATCAAAATATCCATTAAATTGGTGGGCATCTCCCATCTTTATAGCCTTTTGTCTATTTGCAACCATTCCTCTCAGTATGATTCCCATTTATCTATGTTTCTTTTTCCTCGTGACGTTATCTTTTGTAGCAAAAACCTATGAAGGAAGACATAGAAAGAGCTAGTGACAGCAGATCAATAAGGCATGAAACTTACAATAAAATAATGATAAAAACTTGTCCAACCATGAATGTAGTGTTCCCATCAAAGATACACAGTGATTTGAGGCCCAGTGAGGATCCATCAATATCAAGGGCAACATTAAGGTTTGCCACAAAAAACCTTCATGATGGAATAATCCTAGTCTTGATTAAATAGTTCAAAACAAATGGTCATATAAGATACAGTTGACCGCAATCAATATGAAAAATTACGTACTTGAATAAATGGAATAATCCAAACAAATTGGTGGACTCTACTAATTCGAGCATTTCATGGTTAAAGTCAATTTCTATTCATATTTCTTATTGCCTTCAACTGTGTTATGCAAAATATTTAAATTGTCAGTCTAATCTAATTGTCCATAAGAGGGGGAGGGCATTAAAGTTACTTGACATTCTTCATTTGAGGAACTTTCGTCAAGCATTTTCATTGGACTTCTCAACTTTCAATTGCCAAATTGCTTCTTGTAAATGTTACGTATGCTCTTGGCACAGTAATAGAACATATCGCTCTGTGTGAATAACATAGGTTTCCCCATGCAATTTGTTGAGCATATGTCATAACAAAAATGCCACGATCTTTATTGCAAAACCAAGTAGTTTAAGCGAGAGGAGGACATGATATTACTCCTACTAGATTTGAATCAATATAAATGACAAATTTTAGTGGAATTATGGATATGTGGTAGAGTATATTACCCGTTTTTCTGCATAGGGCACAGCAAGGGGTAAATGGACCATATTATCGGATCATTCTAACCAAGCTTCATGACATGCTCATTGATCCAATGTACCTATGAAACAAATGTACTTCCTAGTTAGAGACTGAGAAATGTTTATGACCATGACGAATTTAGATCCAAGCTTTATCATGAAATCCAACTTACGTAATTTTCAGCAAATTTATAATCATTGTCCCTTGTCAAGCTATTACAGTACTCCCACTTTCTTTCATTGACCCGTCTAACAAGAAGGAAGAAGTGGTTGTTGTTCCATATTGGAAAGAACAACAATGACTTTGCAGTCATGTTGTCTACAAAAGCCACACTGAACAACAGTTGAATGCGCTCTTTATTCTCATCCCAGTATATGTACCAATCTTACATATATAGGGATAGTAACTTCTATTAAAATTTAAGCGTTAATGTAACTGTACTTGTAATATTTTATTATTTGCATGCACTTACAAATAAGACATTAAAAACAAAAGGATGAAGAAGCCTGCTCTTTAAAGATCTCAAACCAAAAGTGCATCGTCTGTACAATATGTTTTAATAAACACATGTCAAAAATGTCAAAATGCTCATAGTGAAATAAAAATACAAAGAGATGTTTGTTACCAACCCAATTGTCCATCCAATCTCCCTTAAGCAAACTTTTCAAGATTTCGGGAGTTATAGGTATCATCAATTTCCTAATCTTACTCTTCCTATAATGAAAAAGTAAGTTGTTACATTAGCCAATTGGGACATGCTAATAATAAACGCGTATATGTGAAAGAATATTTTCAAATACCTTTCATCTTTTCCCCACTAGTTCTGAAACATGTTAACGATTTCGATCTCCTCCGGGGTAAGCCTGTAGAGTGGATTCTTCACTCAAGCTCCACCAATGTCATATTCAGCCATCCACGGTAGAGGCTTTGGATCCCAAAACATGCCTTCACTTTTAAAATCATGGAGGGGATCTCACTGAAAGGGGATTTACTTAACACCAATTTAGACGGTCCGGGAGATGGTGTATTAAAATATCCACGTACTACATGTGGGTTAGAAGTAAATGGACTCAGGGGCATTTTCACTTTCTGGATTGTGAAGTTTTACGGGAGTAGTCGGACTTTTTTGGGACTGCATTAATCTTGGACTTTTGTGGATTGGATTACTTATTTCATTCGATGATCGTTTGGATTTAAACCAATCTACTAGACTTTTAGATGAGTCGAGGATTTGGGGAATTTTTTTCCTTGATTGTTTGGATTTTATGTGGAGTTTGGATTTTTTTTGGGTCCTTAAATGTTTTTGGATTAGGGGGAGTTTCTCCTTCACTTGCAGGTATGGATATTTTGGACGAATGAGATGCCGAAGAAATTGTGTGGTGACAATGGGATGTTTCCTTATTTGTTAACTCCCTTCCATTTTCTGTTAAAAATATGAAACATTAGTCGGACATGTCGCAAGTATGAATCCATCGTGTGGGTCTCATATGTACAATGCCTTTAGAGGGTCCTCTGGGCATGATATATAGTCCTCTAAGTTGAATGCCTCAAAATTAGATATACATGCTGCTCTAAAATTGATAACTTTACGTTTGAGCATTTCAACGAACATCGTAAATACAACTGATTTATCTTTTATTTTATCAGCATTATCACACGATGCTAATAGATTCTTGGTGAACTCCAAAATTTGCATGAGATGGTATTAAAGCATTAAGAATTTAAACCTAATTATAAATAAGATGAAATTGACATATATGTAATTGTTATGAATATGAATATAAGACGAAGAATGTACATGAGAGGAAATGGCATTTGGTTGATCTTTATTGCCAGATGTAGGATGACCAATGCAGAGCCTCGTAATACCTCTAGATCATTTAAAATAATCTTCAGTGTATAGGCCAGCATTGCCCTCTTCTCCATAAATAATCCCATCCATCATACTATTTCAGACTTTGTGATAATGGCATGCTTTTTATCCTAGAAAGTATCCGATATTTGGATCTTTTCATTGCGCACATATAGCCTTAAGAAAGAATGTAGCACAATTTGAACTAATCCAAATTGTTTCATGACCCACTCAGGATAGTGTCACTCTACAATATAAAAACAAATCAATGCCGCAAAAGACCGAAAAAGAAGAACTTCAGTATTGTCAAAATAATTTGAAACATTTCCTTAGTCTCGGTATGGTAGCCAATTAAACTACAAAAAAATATTAAATAAATAAATTATTTATAAATAGAACAACGCAAAATGATTTTTAAGTACAATATGATGCAAACAATTTAGTATATGTAATTATATAATGTTGATTTTCTAAATATTAAATACTCATAGCGACAACTTCCATATTATCAAGTTGTCTTCTAAATTCCTCAATTTTCGTAAGATAATGATGATATATTAATCTCTTATACCATGTTTGGATAGAGGAAACTCAAAATCTTTGCACTAACCAGTAAATTGGCGAATGGGCTTGCCGATTGTCGTATGTGAGTATTCCCAAATTTGACAATGTGTGAAATAATAATAAATAAAAATCTTGAATTTTAAATGCTCAAACAATAATTATGAAAATGTCGTATATTATGTCAATTACTTGCAATAGTTTAAGAGGACCTGTTAAAGTCTTCACAAATTTTCCATTTTTTGGGCAATTAGATACTTTGGCAAGGCTCGTATAAAGATTTATAAGGCATGCAAGTCTCCAAGCACGCTTTTCAAATTTTATAAATAATTCTCAAATGTAGGCTGGAGCTTTACTACCTAATGATGTACAAAACATTTAACCCGCAACTAGACAAAAAAAAAAAAAAAAAAAATACATGGGTAGGCCTTTCATCTTGATTCGTAAGTCTGCTTTTGAGGGATTTTGCAAAATTTTTCTTAAACCACACAAACTTAATATGCACCCTATAATAGTCAAAGTATAAATCAGGTGTCATCCCCAACAATTCATTATATAATGTGACCATAGCAATTGGGGGACGATAATGTATGACCACTTATTAAAAGGCCATCAATGGGGAAGCTGTAGATGCAAGAAGCATCCTCTAATGTTATTGTAGCCTCCCTACTATTGAGATGGAAGGTGTTTGTCTCAGGTCTCCACCTCTCCACCAAGCCCGTAATTAGGGCATGATCAAGTTCAATCCTTTTGATTTTTGATAAGTGTTCTAACCCACTCTTGCTTATAAGCTCCCACATATGGTCATTTATTTCCCAACTATAATAATTTGAGGTGGGAATGCATAAGGGGCACGCCTCTTGCATTTTAATAGTGATGCATTAAGTTAACCTAGTATCTTGTCATAGCAAAAAAATTACTACACTTGTCATCCAAAAATAAATTTATACCTTTCCATTCTAGACCCATTGTGAGATATGATTTTCTTGGTCATATAAAATATCATTATTCATTGGACCATGATAGAACTCCATGATATTACAAATGTCATTGTAGAAACAGAAACTCCACTAATGAAAACAAAGAACTAAGAAGTTAGAAAGGATTTTTAAGTATTACTGCAGATTTAGGAATGAAAATAGGAACTCCACTACTGAAAACAGTACCTCTTCGCCAAGTGAGTGTATTGACCTTAAATATATACTGGGAAAATGCCTCACTTCTGCACAACTCCACTTCCCAAAGTCCAAGCTTCACTCCACTAATGTTCTGTCAACCTAAATGAAGTGAAATAGCTACTCAAAGGGTCACTCATGGAACATTGCATATGATCTCAATCTAATCACTTGAATTCAATCTCTATTGAATTATGTACCCAAAGAATTGTAGCCCCTTTATTTTTCCTTGATTCTTTTATGATGGAGTGTAAAAGATAAAAAAAGGTATCTCCATTTTCCACACCACACTACTGTAAAATCTTCATAATCATGAACTACACTACTAACAACGTGAAGTTCAATTACAAAAACTACGTTGCGAATCAATGAAATTACTACACAATCCTCCCAAAATTTAATTTGTCAGTACCTTAAAAAAATTAGTTTTATCCTGACGTATGCAAAAATCCAACAACAGATTTATGGGGAGACAAAAGATATCTACTTTTAAGCCAACACAAGAAATAAATAAATTAGAAAAAACTACAACTTTATCAAGTTAAACAATCCATTAAACTAGACAGAATAACTCCTAAAAAAATCAATGAAGCCTCAAAAGTGATTCTATTCAAATATACACCAAACGAACCTACACAACATAGATTTTGGGCATGTGTGACGAAGCATTTCTTTGACATTTTATTTTTTGCCAACATGTCATATTGAGAATCATGTAAACAAAGATTAAATCACAACTTAAATCAAGCATCAAGCTTACAAAACAAAGCATGGGACATTAAGTATAAAACTTTGAAATCTTAGAAAAAATTAAGATAACCGTCCAAATCTTTCGATAAGTAGAATTGAAAGGCTAATAAAAAAGAAAAGAAACCATGAGATAGTGAGAAAAAGAAGCCTTTTAAACACCAATGATGTGATTGAAACTTAAACATCAAATAATGGATAAAAATTTTAAAAAGAAGTTAAAATAAGATTTATCTACCTAAAATGTAATAGATGGATTGGTCTTAAAAACCCTACACTGTATTTCCAAAATTACCATCGAATTGATCCTCTCCAATGGCTTAGTAAAAAAGAAGCATACAGACATCACGGGAAAGAAACATAAATGATCTTTACTGATTACTTATCCATTGATATGCACATTACAAAGACCATTTATTTCCAGTACATTACCATGACTACCATAATGCCATCATAATTATTCAGCTACTAAATACCATGCCCATCTCCTTTTTCATCCCACCAATTGAATCTCTCATCACCTTAGATCCAAGGACCCTTATAAAACATGATACTGTAACCCACTCATGAACTGACATGATGTACAGTAAATACATCAAAGAGACTAAATTTACAGAAAATAATTAATAGTTACGAAAAAACCTGCAAAAACCTGCAGTTTTTGAATCACTAATAATTAATATTGAAAACCAGAAAAAACCTAAGGACGCATTTCCGCTTTCTTCTGGAGTCTCGCAAGAGACACGAAGTTTATACATCCAAATTCAAATTTCTAGCAGAGCAACTAAAAACCCAGAAGGGAGACTACTGATAGAGCACAACGATAATCGCCCCCTCTCTTTGACAAGCCAATTTACTAAAATCAATAAGAAAGCAGGGCAAATAACTGTAGATTTCAAACTCCTATAACACTTTATTCCTCTTCGACACAATAAAAATGTTCTAAAACATGCCTAGGAAAACCTCCACCCTATCGATTAACTAAATGGATAATTAAATAACCAACAAAATCCATCATCATATCCAATTCCCTCTTTCCAAACAACAAACACAAGGAAAAAAGAAAAGAAAAGAATGTATCAAATAACTTAGAAATAAAAACCCTAACCAGTAAGTTAAAGATAGAGAAGCAACAGTAAAAAAGAAAAAGAAATAAGGAGGGTGAGAATGGTAGTCTCAGGCATATACCTCCAATCAACTTTCTTCCTTGTTATCAACTTCTTATATCTCTTACTCCATTTTCTAAGGCGTGAGTTTCCTTAATCGCCAATCTTGAGTCTCTGTCCCTCAAATCACTAACTTGAAATTCTAAGACATAGGTTTTCTGTAGATGATCATGTTATGGAAATCAGATTTTGAATCAGAAATGCAATCAAGCATCCATCAAAGAACACTGAAAATACGAATTATCATCAACCATTATAGCATCTGAAAATGGGAATTATCGTCAACCATTATAGCATTCGGCAATCTTAAATATTAAAAATACTGGAGAATATTAAATGTTTAAAATATTAATCGAAAAGGGTAAAATGCCTAATCAACAATTTTAAGATTGAGAAGCAGCGGTATTAGAGGAAAAATGTTTAAACAGCTTTCTTCTCAATCTCAAATCCGTAGATCCCTCTAACTCTAGTTTCTAAATCCAAGTGTCAACAACTGAAGGAGACACATCCTGATTGAGGAAAGCAGCCCTGGACCTGATTGTAGACATTGAATCCTCAACAGACTGCCATGGTCTGCTTGCACTTCAAAAAAGGCAGGTAGCTCATCTCCTTACAAATACTATAAGAGAAAGCCAATAGTTTTGGAAGAGGAAGAGACGTTATATTAGATTTATTATATGCATATACAAAACTGCAACCAATCACCATGACATCGATGCCAGTAAAACGGGTTCATTAACTTGTGTCCAAATTGGTAGAGATATTTTAGAATATAGCTTATTCACTGACATAATGAATTAAAAGATATGCATTTGTTTCGGCAACATGAACTATCAAATAATAGTTAAGGCAATGAATTTGTTTCCTAGAGCGCAAATGGGTTGCCTTTGGCACTAGTCACGCCATCAACCTACAATGAAGGTATCATATGATTGTTTTGGTTCACTGAAAGAAAGAGACATACTGATAGTAAGTTCTAAGCAGAACCTAATAATTCATATTACCATCATTTGTCGTGTGAAGTTCTAAGTATCCTTCAACCAAAGAGACACCTATATTGTGTATTGTATGTGTTTTGGGAAAACACTAAAATAATAATTGTCTAATTTGGGCAATTAGAATCAATTTGCTTCATATATAATAATTATTCCATGGAGAAGATGTTGTGTGGAACTTGTTCGGTAACAACACAAACTCCAGTAACATAATGCTATACTATCATTGGGGGTAACAAATTCTAGTTACATTTAAACCCTGCAAATCTCTCTGCTTACAAGCTTCTGTACCCATATGAACTGCAACCCACATCACCATAGGTGATAGATTGGATGCTTAACTCCATAGCCCACCTTTTATCTTTTATTTTGTGAAGAAACCAGACAACACTGCTCACTCTTTCTATCAAGTACCATCAGCTGAATGCTAGCCTATATCTGAGTCTGGAACACTCAAAGCTGTGTTGCACTACTGAATATTGAAGTGGGTAGTGACAAACACTTCCCATATTTACAACATGGATGATGTTCATCACATTAGAAAAGCCTCAGAATCAGCAACTGTCAGTGGTTTTTGCATCTAAAATCCAACATGTTTGCTCATTTTAACTAAATACAAATGCAACATAAAATGCAAGAGAAAGTACTCAACAAATTATAGGAACAAACAGTAACCAACGCTACATTGTTTTAGACATTTCGATGATACAATAACAATTCATTTTGAGATCAAGTGGCTATATTTAACATATAATTTGATTGCATGTTTTTAAGTAATAGAAATATATTTACATTTTTTACAGAGTCAAATGACCAGAGTACATGATCAAGCCAAATCTGTCCAATAAGTCAAATGATCAAGAGTGTTCTTTTTAAGTAATATAATTTTTTTTTTACATTTTTGAATCATATAGTCATTACTCCTATCTCCAAAATAAAAGGGAAGCCACTAATTGAATACAAAATATGATGCAAATTCAAGAAATAAAACAGTATACCTAATTAGCCTTGTTTCTACAACTCACTACACTTCCAATCCAATGCTGTCTAGTCTGAGAATAAGAGGAAACAGAGAGTAAATGAGAGAGAGAGGGAGGACTGAAAGGGATTGAAGAAAAAAAAATGAGGTCAAGGGGTTAGGACAAGAGAAAGAGAGATGGAAGGGAAAAAATAAGAAAAGGAGGAGAAGAAGAAGGGGATTGAGTGGGATGGCAGTTGGGGGAGAGGGGAAAGGAGAGAGGATTTATGAAAGAAGAAAAGAAACAATGTCAATTTGTCTATTTGGGTTGTGACAAAGTTTTATGCTGGCTGTCAACCTATTTAATGCAACCTTCCTCCTCTACCCGGGCTTGGGACCGGTAACAAAAACTGGCAGAGTTAAAAGAAAAGAAAAGAAACAATAAATAAAAATAAATAAATAAATACATAGATAATAAAAATAACTGGACATAGAGGAGAGAAAGAGAGGGGCTGAGAGTATGAGAAAATAGAGAGAGTGAGAGAGAGGACCGAGAGGGATGAAAGAAAAAAAAACACGAGAGTAGTGAAGGGGCTGTAAAATAGAAAGATAGATGAAAGGGAAAGAAGAAAAAAGAAGAAGAAGAAGAAGAAGAAGAAGCAAAAGAACAAGAAGAAGGGCGTACTAGTGAAAGAAGAAGAAGACGAAGAAGAAGGAGGGCATACCAGTTTTTGCAGAAAGGAAAAAAAATAAAATGAGGAGGAGGAGGCGGCCATACTAGTTTTTGTAGAAAGGAGAAAAACAAAATAAGAGAAGAAGAATAAGAAGAAGATTGAGTAATGGGATGACCTGAGCATGGACGCTGATGTCACAGGGTGAGAAGAGAAGACTCTAACGATATCGCAAGGATGGAGGAGAAAAGAAGCGATGAGGAAGATGTTTTGTAAGCCCAAATGATATCGTTCGATCAAAGTTGAGGGCATATTTATCTTTTTTATGGAGGACGAACTCCAAATTAGATTTTTTCTAATCTTTCATAATCAATTGGTATAATCTAAATTTAGGATTAATTTTTTAGTAAAAATCCCTTAAAAAAAAAGACCAAACCTAGCTAGCAGAAGTGGCTCTTGTAAATCAGAACTGCCAAATCCTATGGACTCTTCCACTAATGGAAATTGGTATAGCGAAATTGATATAACTACACGCATGATATGTCTTATGTGCAAAGCAACATCATCTCTTTGTCTTATCCCGAAACCCAACACCAACTTGAACCTGCAAGGACTGAAAAGATGCATAGATGAAGAGGGAAAAAAAATGCAAAGATGTAGAGAAAGAGAGTACCAGAGAGAGGGGGGGGGGTAATTGCAGCAAGAGAGAGACCGTAGCTAGAGAGGAAGCGTAGTGTATGAGAGATAAGGCGCTCATGTTGTGGGAAGGAAGAGAGATGTGCAGTCGCTTTAGAGTGTTTCCCTTGCACAATTGCGAGAAGTTAAAGGGGCCTAGATGAAAGATGAAACATTGTATTTTGGATGAAAGATGAAACATTTCTCCATTACTCTCCAAAAGACTTTGAAGGTTTCTCTACTACTTTTTGTTGTTTTTTCCCTACCATTTTTTCATTATTTTGTGGAATTTTGTGGTATATGCTTGTCTATCGCACAATTACTTTGCCAGTTCACCAAAAAACGAAACTCTAGAGAGTTTCACTACATTATTGGGCACAATAGCTGGTACTTTGATCAATTCTTTTCATAGTCAAGACTTTCTCTTATTGAGAAGAAAACCATGGAATAAGAAATCAAAAGAAACAACTTAGAGCTATGCCAAATTTGGAAATCTAAATCAGTGATTTTTGTGCAATATTGTAGTCACTTTACTAGTTCACCTAAAAACGAAATTCCAAAGAGCTTTTTTGCATTATGGGGCACAACAGTTGGGACTTTTATATATTCTTTTCACAGCTAAGACTTTTCCCTCATTGGGAAGAAGAAATGGTATAAGATCAGAGGAAAAACAACTCGGAATCACACAAAGTTTGGGAGTTTAACTGTTTTTTTTCTATGAAATTGCAAGTAACATTGCCAATTTGCCATAAAACGAAATTTCAGAGAGCTTCACTGCATTTTTGGGCACAACAACTGGGACTTTGGTCAATTTTTTTTACGGCCAAGACTATACCTTATTAAGAAAATGATGCAGTATTGACCTCATGGCCACATGTGCAGGGCCAAATTAGATTTAGGATTTTTATTTAATAATTATGTCATTAGATTGTTAATTTTATTTAATGAGTTGTAATTAGGATTTAGTTTTCTATATTATGTAGTTTCTTAGTTTCATTAGGTTTCTTAAGCCCTAAGTTATTTTACTATTTATCTAGGATTGTAGAAAAGAAATTCTCAGACTTGATTGATTAATAGAATTGGGTTTTATTCCTGAGAGGTGCATCCTCGTATGTGTTGAAGTCTTCTTGATGATTTGAAGTGTCCTTGGACACGTGTTTAGGCACCCCTATGCAAGCGTTAACCCTAGGGCCTGCATCAGTTTGGTATCAGAGCAAGTCTTTAGATAAATCGGTGTGTTACCTTCTGTCCCATTCCCACCTTCTGATCATTATCTTCATCCCCAAGAAAACCACTGAAACCCTTCCCAACTCCAATCTGCAATCCACTCCTGTCGAAAACTAGCGATCGCAGCCCCTGTCGAAACCCCTCACTCTCTGTTTCCCTCCATCCCAATATTCGTGAACCTCACCCAAAACCACCCATCCCAGATCCCTTCGTTAGCCAACCCTACTTGTCAGCCGGACCAAACCCTCACCACCGTCTGCCCCTTTCAACACACAACACCCCCATCCCAAATCCCCAATCCGACCTCTCCACTCTTGGTCAACCCCATCATCCCCAACTTCCTTCATCCTAACCACCATCCACTACTGCCATCTATCCACCATCAAAACCAAAATAATAATAATAATAATAAAAAGAAAAAAAATCAGATTCCTCCTCCATTGCCCCCATCCCTGGGACATGAATCCCAAACCAGTACTCTTACCCACATCCGAGACCAACCCACTAATGCAGGCCCTAGGGTTAGGGCTTGCATAGAGGTGTCTAAGCACGTGTCCAAGGACACTTCGAATCGTTAAGAAAACTTCAACACATACAAGGACACACCTCTCAGGGATAAAACCCAATTCTATTAATCAATCAAGTCTGAGAATTTCTTCTCTACAATGCTATATAAATAGTAAACTAACTTAGGGCCTAAGAAATCTAATGAAACTAGGAAACTAAATAATATAGGAAACTAAATCCTAATTACAACTCATTAAATAAAATTAACAATCTAATGACATAATTATTAAATAAAAATCCTAAATCTAATTTGGCCCTACACATGTGGCCATGAGGTCAATATTGCATCATTCTCCTCGGCTTGGAAAGAACTCAACCTTGAGTTTTATAAATGTCCACCTGGATCAAACATCAATTGGACGAACTTTCGATCTGCTGGCTAACCGTGAGCTGCTGCGCACATCTTGAAAACTTTATGCAATGTTCATCCCCAATTTGAAGTAATCTTAATGCATTGTTTGTCATGGAAAGTGAAGTCTATAAGGATGTGCGATCGAACCATTGTGAGAATTTCATTTTCACTTGGACTTAAGCATTTTGGGCCACGTGACAGGCTTATCAAGTTATTGGGCCAGTGGGCTATTCGGGTCGTTATAGATGGTATTAGAGCAGTCAAGTTCTAGAAGTTCTAAAAGATGCTAGAACGTAGGTCCGATGTGAGGATTAGAAATTCTAAGTGGGAACGTTGGGATTTTGACGCATATAACCGTATCTGAACCTTAGAAATTGTTTATAGGTTACAGGGCTCCGTTACCTTCCACAATCTTTGTCATTTAGTTTCTAACGAATGGTTGTTTTGCAGACATGGCACCTAGAACAAGAAAAACAAAAGCCAACCCGTCCAGTTCGAAGTCGGGTGAGCCTAGTGGTAAAGCTAATGATCCGATACAGACTCTGCTCTAAACTATATTAACCCATTAGCAACGTTAGGATCAACAGATAGCACAATTGTTGGAGGTTGTACAGAGGATGAATCAACCTCATGCGACGCATGCAACTCAACCCCCAACACTGAAAATGCTGAAACCAACGTTTGTGGTATTGCCTCAAGTAGTGGATCAAACAGCATTTCAGACTAGTGTACTCGAGGCTTTGTAGAGAATTGGGCAACCTCAGTTTGTTGTTGCCCCTAGACTCAGGATCCAATTGATATTTTTGAGAAGTTTAAAAAGAAGGGTCTGCCTGAGTTCAACGGGGCGAAGATCCAATGGTAGCTGAAGAATTTCTCATCCAGGTTGAAAAGATATTTGAGAACCTAGTCCGCATAGGGGTACAGAAGGTTATGTTGGCAGCTTCTATGTTTCGAGATGTAGCAGACAGGTGGTGGACTACTGTTAAGAAAACATATGAAGGGATCGCTAAAGAGGTGGCTTGGACTACTTTTCGTAACCAGTTCCGTGAGAAGTATATGCCGGAACATGTTCATATTCAGAAGAGGATAGAGTTTGATAGATTGAAGCAAGGTACCTTGTCCGTCAGTGAATATGAACTGCAATTTACCCGTCTCTCTCATTTTGCACCAACTTTCATCACTCTAGAAAGCGAGAGGATTTGACGGTTCCTTGATGGCCTTCGACCAGATATACTACTACATGCCAAGTCACAAGTTCTGAATACTTACCAGGAATATTTGGATAAGGCATACTGGGCCGACTAGGTGATTGAGCGCATGGCCCCTCCGAGCTAACCCAAGTAGAAAGTTGCTTCATCTCCAGCCCCACAGCACCAATTCAAGAAGCAGAAGGGAGAGCCTTGTGGCATTTGTAGCAATAATCACCCTACATCTAAGTATTGGAGGCAGACAGGGGGATGTTTTCACTATAGAGACACTAGTTATTAGGTAAAGGATTGCCCTAAGAAGAAAGGCCAACAGTATTAGCAGACATCTACACAGGGAGCAGCTCCTATTCAACCACAGCCACTGAGACAGATAGCACCCCCCGCAACCAACAAAATAGTAACAACCCTAAGCACCGCAGGAACAAATGTAGTTGTACCAACTTCCCCAGCAACCCTAACCTCAGAGAGGACCCTAGCGACTATCAGGGCCTAATAGACAGCAATCAAGGCCCCAGCAGGCAGGCAGAGTGTATGCCATCACTCAAGAACAGGCTGATGCTGCAGAAAACATCATGGAAGGTATTATTTCTATTTGTGATAATCATGCTAAAGCTTTATTTAATCCTGGCTCTACCCATTCTTATATTTCCCCTAGTTTTACCTTGAAGATTGGTGTGAAGAGCAGCTGAGCTGCCATTTGATTTAATTGTGGCTATCCCGATGGGTAAAAAGATTAGTTGTTTGAAGTATTACCCTGATTGCAAATTGGTGATAAGTGGTTTTGTGTTAAAAGCAAATTTAATACTATTGATGATGAATGATTTTGATGCCATTTTGGGTAGGGATTGCCCTGCTACTCATAATGCAGCTATGGACTGTCGTGCCAAGATAGTTAACAATTGAAGATGGCACCGAGGTGCAATTTGTGGGATCTAAGAAGAAGGTTGTTACTCGTATGATCTCAGCTATTAAAGCTGCGAAGTTGTTGATAAAAGGTTCTGAGGGGTATATAGCGTTTATCACAGAGGGTAAACGGACTAAAGTGGTAAGGATTGTAAACACCAAGGAGCAGGTGCTGAGAAACTGCGTCATCCATTGGGTGAAGGTTCAATGGAGTCATCATCGCCTAGAGGAAGCAATGTGGGAGTTTAGAGATGAAGTGCAGAGACAATATCCACGCCTTCTTCCTGAGGTATGTTAGTCATTTAGATGACCAAATGTCCTTTAAGGGGGATGAGATGTCAGGTTTTTAATTTTAGGTCGAATCGGTTTGTCAAGTTTGAGTTGGATTGAGAGGGGTTAAATGGACTGATTAAATGCTCTTGAGCTTTAAGCCAAAGTTATTTAACCCTTTTAAGCCAAAAGACCTTTTCTGAAATTTTGTAAAACTCACTAAAATACAGGGAGCCCTTCCTTGTAATTTAGAAAAACCTTTACATAATATATACCCTAAGGTCTTCTCCATTTTCCATCTTCTTCCTTTTTCTCTACAACTAGGCCTTAGAAGTTCTCCGGGGAGGAAACTAAGGTGTGATCTTCAAATTTGCTGTTGGCATCGAAATCCAGGCAAGTGGATAACTGTAAACAATGTCTTCTTGGTTGCTTTGTTGAATCACATGCTCTATCTATGATTCATTTGATTTGGATTTATGTTTTAGTTAGGGATTAATAATGAAGATTTGATTTTGATTGAAACAAAGAAAATACATATGATTTGGGTTTAGTGTCTTTGATAATCAAGATTTGATGTTCTTATTGGAAATAAAGAAATTTATATAAAAGAAAAAAAAGGAAAAAAAAAAGACAGTTGACATCATTAGTGCTGCCTATGCTGGTAGCCAGCCAAACCGAGCCTGGCAACGGCCAGTAGGCCCAGCCGTTCGAAGGGCTGGGCCACTTTAAATAAAAAAGAAAAATTATATACAAATAAATATAATTAGAATCTAGGATATTATTTATAAATGTTTAGAGTATTGGGATTTGGTTAATGGTCTAGTAGATTAATGGAGATGTGATTATATTAATTAATTCTTAAATTAGGTGTGATTAGAATTTTGGTTAGGATTGTTTATAAAAGTAATTGGGGTTTTATTTACATGTGATTAATATTTTATTTAGATGGATTAGAATCTAATAAGAGATCATTGTGGGGTGATTAAATCTTACTTAGAATGTATCTGGCATTTTAAATTTGATTTTAATTTGAGTTTAGGTTTCAAATCGAAATCTGAGATTTGGATTTTTTTTATTATATATAAAATAATAAGGTGTTTTATACACAACAATGATAATTAAGGACTTAATTATTCTCTCCCCTTTTCTATCATAATTTGATTAATTTTGGATTTGGAATTTAAATACCTTTTCACCCAATTTGTAAAACACACTAACGATACATACTTAGATTAGATGAATTCCTTTCATTTTAGAAAAGCTGGTTGCATATTCACATGAGAATTGAACTAAATTCAGAATAGGAATGTGAGATTCGGGATGTCCCACATGATAAACACTGAAAGTAGGATATTAGCATCGTGAACTTACATTTCCATTGTGGAAGAGGGTGGGTTCTCATGTGGATATTTAACTAAATATAATCGTTAGGTGGATTAGTGCTTTTTCTTTCGGAGAACTTGAAAAGACACACGATTATAATATACTTTTAAATTAATTAATCAAGTATTTAAATTGAAATTGGGTTGAATATTATGAATTAAGGGTTTCATAGCATGGTTCATTGTGCATCAGTAAATAGATATATTTGTATATACATATATTTATATATATTTGACCAACTGCACTTCAGAGGTGGATCTACGCCATCAGGCTGGGTCAATGTGTACTATGAACTATAATACACAGCTGTGTCATTTGCTATATTTGGTGGGAATACTTGTTTCTTTATATATATCTGCGGGGATACCTATTTTTGTATATCTGTCTGTGGGGATACTTGTTTTTGTAAATTATATTTGCAGGATTACCCGTTTTTGGTATATTGTATCTGCAAGGATACCCGGTTTTGTGCATTCATGCCATTGGGTTTGCATTCGGTATATTTTGGATCATAATAAAAAATATGTTTTAATTCAATTGATTAACACCATTACTCGCAATTTACCCTTTTGCCTGATTACGTCAATCTGACCCACTACTTTTGGTGTCTAGGTTCCGTTACCGATGCCGAACCGGAGGGTCAGGCGACACAGGAGATTCCGTTAGATGACAAAGTTGTTGAGTGGAGAGCCGATAACATCATCTAAGGTGTCCTAGTGTTGGTGCAGAGATGGAAACTTTAGATTATGTAATAAGGCTATGTTTGGGCCATTAGTTTATTAATTAAATTTATTTGTTTTGGAATTATAACTTTAATCATTATACTTCGAAATACTTGACCTTGTTTTTATTATTAAAGAGATTCATTACATGATTGGTATATGATATTCATCTGCGAAGATTATGGATTTCAGTTCCGCGTGTGATTATGGTTGCTTGATCACCAAGCATAGCCTCACGAAGGACTTCAATCCACCCAGAATTGGGGCCTGTATCGTTTATGTAAGAAAATTTTTAATTGGCCCCAATTCTCACGCCCTTAGAACCGGGTTTGGATGCAAGCCCTAGGATTAGGGTTTGTGTAGGGGTGCCAAAGCACGTGTTCAAAGACAGTTCGAATCGTCAAGAAGACTTGAACAAAAGAGGATGCACTTCTATTAATCAATCAAGTTTGAGAATTTCTTCTCTACAATGCTATATTAATAGTAAAATAACTTAGGGCCCAAGAAATCTCATGAAACTAGAAAACTACATAATATAAGAAACTAAATCCTAATTACAACTCATCAAATAAAATTAACAATCTAATGACATATAATTATTAAATAAAAATCCTAAATCTAATTTGGCCCTACACATGTGGCCATGAGGTCAATACTGCATTATAAGCAATTCCCAACAGGAGTGCATAGACCATAAAAGTTTATAATGCATTGATATTATGGAATTATCCCCTGCCTTCGAGGTAAATTTTTCACAACGAGGCAATGACCAAATGGAAAAGAAAAAATGAAGGAGAGTAATGGAGAACCCTTCAGATTCTTTTGGAGAAATGGAATAGTAGAGGAGAAACACTCTTGAAACCTTCTTTAACTGTGGAGAAAGTTACAAGAACGGAGAAATTTGAAGGAAAAAAATGGAGGTTTAATACTTTCTTCAGGAGGTGAAAATAGAGGGGACTATATAAGGAAAACAATGTGTGACGTTTAGCTTGTTTGATATCACACAAAAGGACAAATTTGAAAAAAAAAAAAAACTAGAGCTACATGTACAGTACCCACATTTGGAATATAGCTTTGGTCAACACTATTTTGAGGAAATCATGGTCTTCTATATCCTACACAGTCAAAATCCCTAGTTACAAACCTAGCTCTAGGATTTTATTCAAAGACATAAAAAAATTATAAAAGTAAAAGATAGGGAAAAAAGAAGACAAAGAGGAGGAATCTCGAGAAGCCAAAGAAGAATCACATACCAATTAGGTCAATTGATCCTTTTGATGTGGCTGTATCATTATTTTTTAGAATTACAAAAAAGGTGCCTCAAGTTTCTAAGATTTACATACAACCCCAACCTTTTCTAATATTTACATAAAGGTCCCTAACTCACTACAAATTAAATAAGACTCACTCTTTGACTCACAACACCTCCCTCAAGCTGATGAATAGAAATTTACTATGCTTAGCTTGGAAAGAACAAAATGCAACTTTGCTATACTTATTGCCTTGGTGAGAAAGTCTGCTAGCTAATCTTTAGTAAGAACTTGAACTAGTACAACATCATCCTCAAAATTTTCACGAATAAAATGGAAGTCCACCTCTACATGTTTCGTGTTTTTTTTATGATTAATAGGATTATTAGCCAATTTCATCACTGATGTACTATCAAAGTAGATCCACATTGGAACACAATGCTTGAATCCCAACTCATCTAGCAAAATCTTAAGCCACAAAAGTTCACAATAGCCATGAACAGTAACTTTTTTTTTCCATGAAACTAGATTTCTTCCAAGCATCATACAATTGCCTATTGTGAAATTTTTATCCGATAAAGACCTAGACCAGTTAGAATCTGTGATGAGTATAGCCATTGCATGACCATATGACTTGTGCAAAATCCCTTGACTTGGCGATCTTTTCAAATATTTGAGAATCCTATGCATTGTTGTTAAATCATCGGTAAAGATGGGAGCACAAATAAACTCACTTACCCAAATGACATCATAGGAAATATAAGGCCTTGTAATTATGAGATAAATAAGCTTTCCAACCAATCTTTGATACACCCTTTTATCTTTAAGTAATTCCCCACTTTCTAAGTGTAGGTTGTGATTTTGTTCCATTGGACTATCTATAAGCTTTGCACCAAGCTTTCTTGTTTCCTCAAGAAGATCAAGAACATATTTTCTTTGAGATATGAAGATTCCATGTTGTGAAATTGCCATTTCGATTCCTAGAAAATACTTTAATCATCCTAGATCCTTGATCTTAAACTCTGTTATGAGCAAACTTTTTAGTATGAGAATTTCGCTATCATCATTTCCTATAACAACATATACCACAAGTATAATAACTTTCATGCTTTTCCTTTTTACAAAGAGTGTATAGTTTGCATGGCACCTTGTAAACCTAAATTTGATTACTCTCAAACCATGCTCGCAAAGATTGTTTTAGTCCATATAAAGACTTTTTGTGAAAAAACACTCTATTCTCTTGCCCTCTGACAACAAATACTAGTGGAGGATCCATATCAACATCTTCTTTCATGTTCCCACAGAGAAATGCATGTTTCACATCCAGTTGGTATAAAGGTTGTCACACCCCCAGATCGTAATTCGAGGTTAAACATGAGATTAGGGGCCAATTCAAAATTTTCTCAATAATAAACAAAGACATCATTCGCGTTTAATATAACACGTGGCCTCCAATCATAGTCCCACTATGGATCGTAGTCCGCGGGTGAGATTCCGTATTGGTTAATACACCAATCAATACAGCGAAAACTTCAATATAACAGATGGTACAATAAACAGTTTAGGGTAAACATTTGAATCCAATTCTAAAGTTAAAGTGAATAATTAAAAGATATATTGATTAAAAGGCCACAACTAAAAACCTAGGCCAACAGAAGTATATAAACTACCTCCTTACAATTATGAAGTTACTCATATGGTGGACACAAAGCATCAAAGGATTGCATCTACACATCACTCGTACTCAACAGCATCATTATTCGGTTGCCCAAAATATCTCCAAGAAAGCTCTAAGGTAAGCATACTCGGCATAGCTGGGCTCAGTACCTATACACTAATTTAGAAAACATGGTCAACCACAAACGTGACGAAAAATGGAATACACATAACTCATAATAAAATACACTATCAATGAGAGAATAAGACGATGAGATCATAGGAATATATGAACAATATAGATAAAAGAATGCATGCATAATAGAAGAAATGAATCCTAAATCCAACTTTACATCAAATGAACAACATCACATTCGCCGAGAATAATCAACTAATGCCTATATGGGATTTATACTTAGCATCCTGTCCAAACTAGTAGATCAAATCCGTCTTCAGATGCCTAGCATCCTATTCAAAAGATCAGGGTGAAACCAACTATGTACAAGTAGTAAGCTCGTCTTTGGCCCTAAGTCCGAATAAAGCATCGCATTGTACATCCGTGTACCGATTGCAATAGTCCAATGACCAAATCCGCAAAACAATCTTATACAGCCCTACTCCTTCCTGTGTCGAGACTCATAAAACATGGCTCAGTGATTGTTTGACATTCACATCCTAGGTAATGTGAAGGGCTAGCTAGAATAGATATCTATAGTACTACATATTGAGGGAATCATTCTAATAAAACCTTCCATCATACAACATACATACCCCTCTTGTAAGTAACATCCGGCCCACGCCACAACATTGTCAAACAACATAACACATGTATAATCTCTAAAATGTATGCAACAAGGTAAAGGAGCACAAGCTCAATGATCAATAAAATAACCCACAAACATTCCTAACATTGTGACCTCAATTCATGCATGCAACAACTCCACACGAACCAAGATGATGTAAGGTTGGGAATTTTATTTGAAAATCATAGCAATGCATAGCCCAATTCTCACATCATTTGAGTGAGGGTGGTTTGCACCACAATGTGCAAACCACGAAGTTAGTAAGGATACGACTGCCCAAAAGTACGTTCCTTACTTAGATAGAATTGAAGGTAAAGATCTCAAAATTGTCCCACGGGAATCCACAAACATCAAAAGAATTCCTTAGACCTTAGCCCATCTCAAGGTATGCCAAGCACCACAAGCACCCTCACACTCGGGCCCCACATGTGGAGAACCCACCTGCTAGAGACAAGTAGGTGCTAGTAGGAGCCCTGTTACAAGGTTCTATGGGGTTTGCTTCCCCTATTTTTCTTGTAATGAAACAGCATAAAATCCATATAAAACCCACTTTGCATCCATCATTTACCTTCCATTCCATCATCCATTCATCCAAACATAATTCATAAGCTCAACAATCATCTAACCTATCATTATCATTTAGAATTTAAATGGGCCTTGCAAAAAACACATCTAATATTATAGAACCAATGAAAACAATGTAAATCACTATGAGTGATGAGTATTTACTTGCCTTGATGTAAATTCGGTGTGGCACCCTCGCCCATTGGCAGATCCCACAAAGCTCAAATCCACTAAAAACCCAAATCAGACCAAAACAGATCTATAAATTAAGAGATAAGAAGATTAGGAGATAAGACGAGAAGGGGCAAATCTATGCTAGTCTATGGCCACAAATTAAAAAGATCTAACTACAGGGAAGAGGGTGATGTAGTATGGGCCCACAAAGGTCCCTCTTCAAGTTAGATTAGGATCATATTATTTTTATCAGTAGATTTTTAATAACAATGTTATTAGGGAAGTTTCTATTAATAGCTTAGGATTAGCTCAGGCAGTAAGTTTGCTTATATTATATATATGGCATTTTAGAGAAAAATTTCTCACATTTGGATTGATTAATAGAATTGTGGGTTTTATCCATGCAGGTGCATCTTAGTTTGTTTAAGGCTTTTGAAAATTCGAAGAGTCCTTGGACACTTGCTTCGGCACCTCTATGGGCCAGCATCAGGTTGGTATAAGAGAGAAGATCCACAACATATTGATTAGCCTTTGGTCACAGATCGGAGCATATTCCATCCCCACCTTCGTTCAACCTTCATCATCCCCATATCCACACGGCCAAAGTCGCCAACCCGAAAACCCACCATCTCTGCCCTTCTAGTAAAGAAACCCATCACTGTCTCGAAATTCAGCCACCAACCAGACAGGCCTATCTTCCAATCTTCCCTAAACCCAACGTTCCCTATACTCGTACCTAACAAAAGAAATTTTCTCCCCATTGTCGTTGTGTTTCTAAACCCCCCTCTCTCTACCTTCTCGTTCCCATCCAAAAGAGGAAAATAAAAAGAGAACGAGAAAGAGCGAGAGAGCGACAAAGGAGGGAGAAGTGTACCTGTTCACTAGAACCACCGCCAGCATCTCGCCAAGCCACCGCCGCACTGCTACCTGCTGCGTTCCACCACTGACTTCGTCACCCGATTGCTATCAAACATCTCTTTAGCCCATCGGTATCATCTCCTAGCCTCCCCCTTTCTTCGCTAAGCAGAGAGACAGAGGGCAGGCTTTACTTCTCGTTCAACGCAACAAACGAGGCCTAGCAGGATTTCCTTCTTCATGGGCTTGTGAACGGTTCTATTCAACTCGGGTCCATTTTCGGCTGAGGTTTTCTCTGACCTAATTATATATCAGCAGGTTTAGACTGGGCCCAGGCTTGACTATAAGACACAAGATCCAATTGTGATTGAAAGCCAACCTGTTTTGAAGCAACCAACCAGCTGACACCATCCCTAACATTAGCAACTAGAAATCGACAGCCATAATTTGTTTTCGTGATTTAGAACCATTTGTTGTCAGATTCTAGATTCATCTTCGCCTGTGTACTTGTAGTAAGTAGATCTATATTATCAGGTTAGTTAAAATTTTAACTGGCATTAAAAAAATTATTTCTAAGAAGCAAGTTGAGGTTGAATCTATATCTTCTTCACTTGAAAATTTGGCTAGTGTTATTAGATAATTATTCGCGAAGATTGATGGCGTGCAAACCACCCTGCAACAACTGAAAATTAGGGTGACAACTTTAAAAAAAAATCAATGTGTGAATCATAATTGTGATGATAGTGAAAATATTCGGGATTAACAAGATCCACCAGTTAGTGATCCCGATCTAGATCTAGGAATTAAACTCGTGATTCCCGAATATAATTGAAAATTGTAGCCCGCTAAATTCATAGATTGGTTAGTGCGTATGGAGAATATTTCTGTACATAAACTAATGAATAAGCGCCACAAAGTTACGTTGGTTGCCACTCGATTTCACAATTATGTTGCAGCTTGGTGGGTAGAATTGATCAATGTGGATCCTAAGTGCAAGGTCTCGATGTAGCCTTACCCAGTGAGTCCGGAATTACATATACAGGGAGCTAATATTCGTATAAAATCTGTCCTAATTGAAAAACTTAAAGTTGCCCTAATAAAATCTATAAAAATATACAACTACTACTTTTGAAAATTAAATTTAAATTACAATTCCAAATCTAAAAAAAATCACAAATTAAATCTAACCTAAAAATCCTAAATTAAAAAAAATCCTAAACTAGACACTGTAAGACAATAAACTAAATCAAACCACTAATGTAAAGGAATAAATAACCATGCATTAAATTAAAAATCATAAATAATTCATTCACAAATAATGGAAAGAAAAAAATAATAATAGAATTCTGGTTTCTTTTATTTTTGGAAATTAAAATACTGTATTGGCAGAATTAATAAAAATCTACAAAAACACCACACCAAGTGCATGCTATCGCCACACACAAACACACAATGCTGATCCAAGGCGGGACATCTTCGCCTTACTAGTTGTGTATTTAAAATTAAAACAAACCAATACACCCAATAATCCCCAAAAACAATTAAAACTAGAAAAAAAAAATCAATGCTTATCCTAAATCAAGACATCAAAAAGAGGGATTTCACTCGCAATCCATGCTTGAATCTTCAATTTGCACAACAATGAAGAGTAGATGACAGGAGAAGATGATGGGTGGATCCAAAAGTGGGGTTGGCCAAACCCCACTTTGGCTGGAAAATTTGATGGAGAGAAGAGAGATAGATGGAATGGGAGTTGGGCATAGATTGGTGGTATGAGATGGAATGGTGAAGGTGGTAGGCGTGTGATGATATATATGGGAAAGATGGTTGGAACGTGGCTGTGTCTCTGTATTAGGGAATGGGTATTCAACATATAGGAGAGAGAGGGAGAAAAAAGTGGCGTGGAGGGATGGAAAGTGGACTTGGATAGTATATAAGTGATGAGCTGGCCTGATGGGTGCGCCATGTGAATAGTATTTGACTTGCAAATACAATAAAAAGAGAATCTGACGTGAGTTGGTGGGATGGTGTTGCACGTGAGATGAAGTCTTGGCCACTTGTAGTTTCCCATAATAGTGCTATGCATGAGACAACAACAGTGGAGAGTTGTACATGTTTTTTTTTTTTTTTTGTCCTCTTGCCTTTTTTCTATTTTTTTTCAACTTCACTTTCCAATTTTGAGAAATTTTCTCCTCTTTCCTCTCTTACAAGGGATCTTCCACCTTAGAATTTTTAATTTTTCTTAAATATAAATTTCCAATTCTAATCTCAACTTCTTGCAATAGCATGCTCACAATGTAGTGCATGGAACCCCCTCCTTGGCGTGACTTGGCTTTAAGTTTTGATTGTGGGACCTTCTTTCCAATTTTCTTATAAATAAAAGTGATTTTCAATTAATTTAATGATTTTGAATAAAAATCACAAATGCACTAATGCGGACCCAATTTACATAAAATGACAGCATAAATCCACATCATTGATCATGATTGCTCTTTAAATCACTAATAATGATAAAAACATTTGTCATTTTTATGCAAAATCCTGAATTTGAAAAGCCTTCTAAAAAATGGAAATCTAAAAATGGAAAGTTTTATGATTTTATGGAAAATTAATGATTTTCAATGAATTTTTTTGCAAGAAAATTCTAAAATGAATTTTAAAATTATAAAAAATGAATTCCAACTAAATGAAAAAATTTTAATGAATAAGTCCTTAAAATTCCCTAAATTAAACATGAAATGATGCAATTTTCAAGACTTATCAAAAATTGCAAAGAAAAAGAAGGAATCAAAATATGGATCCTGTTGAACTTTGGACTGAGATAAAGAATATTTTGAAACAAAAATTCCTCCGTATCAACTATGCCAATGACATGTGTTCAAGCTTTCAAAACTTGAAGCAACTAACTAAACTTTCAAAACTTGAAGCAACAAACTAAGTCAGTTTTGAGTGTTATGAAGAATTACTGACTCTGTAAACTCGTTGTGGTTTGAATGAAGATGATGACGTGGTTGGTGATAGGTTTTTCAATGGGTTGAGAATAGATAATCAGTATATCCTCGCATTCCAAAATTTTGATAATGTCAATGAATTCATCCAACATACTGTCAAAGCCAAGGGAATTGTAAATCATCAAGCACAAAAATTTAATGCATTCAAATGGGCTCTGCAAAAGAATTCATCTTTGCAAGATGCTAAATCTAGTAGTTCACTAGGAAAAATTTGCACTCAAACCTGAAGATCATAACAAGATCACATGTTTCCATTACAAATAAAAAAAGACAACACTCCTTTGAATGTCCCAAGCAAGTGAATCTAATGGAAGGAGTACATGATAAACCAATCGCACAAGATGATCCTTTGGACAATGAATAAACAAAGGAAGCACTAGAGTATGAAGCAAACAAAGATGCTGAAGCTCTCATGGTAATCAACGAGGCTCCAGCCATTGTTGAAAAGAAATGGTTGAGGGAAAATATCTTCCATTCTATCGGTACAGTTCTTAGATAACATTGCACAGTTGTTGTTAATGGAGGAAGTTGTGAAAATCTCATCTCTTAAGCTTTTGTTGATTACCTCAAGTTGAAAGTTTACAAGTACAACTGCCTTTATTTTATCAAATGGCAAATGACAGGTAATCAAGCGCACGTTCAACATACTTGCAAAGTTACTTTTGCCATTGGTGAGAGGTAATTCGAAGAAAACTCGAGTTCGAGAATGAACTCTTCTTTTAACCCAAGGTGGATGATGCAGTATGGGTCTACAAGTGGTCCCTCTTTAAGTTAGATTAGGATTATATTATTTTTATTAATAGATGTCTAATTACATTGTTATTAGGGAAGTTTCTATTAATAGCTTCGGGTGTATATAGGCATTAAGTTTGCTTTTATTATATATATGGCATTATAGAGAAGAATTTTTAAGATTTGAATTGATTAATAGAATTGTGGGTTTTCTCCCTGAAGGTGTGTCCTCGGTGTTAAAGTCTTTTGACAATTTGAAGTGTCTATAGACACGTGCTTCGGCACCTCTATGGAAGCCCTAACCATAGGGCCTACATCAAAGGGGAGCTTACCTATGGTGGATTTGGAGAGGAAAAACTTCTAAGAGAGATCTTTGGGAAGCTTAGAGCAAGAGGGAAAAGATTACTAGAGTGGATTATGAAGATGAAGCCAGGCGGCTCGTGATCTCCCTAGCAGCAAGGAAGAAAGAAATAAAAAGAAAAGGAAGGAAAGAGAAGAAGAGGAGATTGGTCATGATGGCATTCGGTGAAAGTGATGGCTAGTCTAGATTCATTAATGGTTGCTATTTGGTGGAGAAGTGGTTGGCTGCAAAATGGGAGTGTCCAGATCCTCTCATAGCGGCTGCTATGGAGTGGGAGGTGAGAGCAAGAAATAGAGAATGGGGGGAAAAGGGAAGAATAGAGGGAAAAGGAAGAGGAGAAGAAAAGGGGAAAATGGTTGGTCACTAGTGGTGCTTGGAGGTGGAGTTTAGATCCTCAGCTGGCTGTCGTTAGGAGATGAAATGGTGAGGGTGAAGAGAGAACTCATGAGCAAAGAGGGGGAAATGAGAGAATAAATGTGATAGGGTTCGTTTCTGGAGGAGAGAATGAGTGTCAGCTGGGGATTAACAAAATTAGGAGAAAAGAGAAATGACAAGGAAATAAGAGAAGGTGGAGGCGAAATAATAAAGAAAATATAAAAGATAAAGAGGAAAGAAATAAAAAGGAAAGAATAAGAGAGTAGAGAGAGTGAAATTAGGTGGGGTGGGTTTGCTGGGATGGAAAACAAGTGGAGTGTTGAGGTGACAAGAGAAATCATAACAGGCGAATAGGAGAGGAATAGTAAAATAAAAGAGGTGGGGCCCACGCATTTATAAACTTGTCAAACACTTGTTTTGGCCATATTTTGCAAGTCGTAGGTTGGATCATATCACTGCAAGTGGCAAGGCTCATGAAATTAAATGAGCTTTTCAATGAGTATACTATTGGCATGATTTTGAGGAGGTGAAATTTTGGCCTAATTTAATGGATTTTTGGTGTATTTCTAATAAAAAGGTTTAAGAGGAAATTACGGGAGAAACCACCTTGGCGGACCACTAAACAAAATTAATCCCACTAGCAATTTGAAAACAAAAAAGGCCCCATGGTTCTGTTTTTGTATTTCTTGAATTGTTTCATAGAGTGATAATGTCTTCACTCCATGGGTCTTAAAACCCCACTGTAAAGAATAGTTTTCCATTTCATCTTCTTCATTTCTCATGTGTGCTTTGGTGAAGAATATTCACTCCTTTTCTTCCTCGTTGTCAACATCTACCCTTGAAGTTTGAAATGGATTTTGCAACTTTTTTGTGAGCATTGTTCAATGCATTTGGTGACCTCCTTTTCCCCATTGTTTGTCTTCTCTCTAGGGCTCTGTTGCATGTGTTTTTCTCTCTTCAAATGTCTTGTTTTAATTTACATGAAGCCTACAATTGTAGAGGTTTTCTTTTGATAATGCATTGAAATGTATTTGATTTGCTTGTATTCCATTCAATGTAGTGCTTCGGAAACCCTATTTTTCCCCTTTCTGTTGAAACTAGTAAAGTGTTAATATTGTTTAAGTTGTTCTTTTTACTTATTATTGGATTTAATAAGTTGTTTGATGAAATGCCTTTAAGGAAAAAAAAATCCAAACCATGTACAATCTCCTTCAATTTTGTAAGAGTTGACTATATGTTTTAGAGTTTCTTGATGAAATGCCTCTAAGAAAATGTCATGACTCACTACACGGCGCCAATAGGCCCAATTGATGTGATGGGACTTGAATTGTGAAATAGTTTTGAAAGCTGATTACAAGTATAGTCCTAGTGCTGCATTTAGGTTAGAGTGTAAATGGGATTTGAATGCAGAAAATTAGATAAAATACAAGGCTAAGAAGTGCAAGGGCTAAAGGGGTTGATTAGGGGAAACTAGGCTGTCATTTAGAGCTGCTTAACAAGGCCACCTAGGGCCAACCAAGAGTTAATATAATCTATCAATAGGTCCAATTTGAAGACCAAGATTGAGCTGATCTCTAGGATAGTTTTGATGGATTGCTATGCTTTAATTTGGGCTAATTTTGCATATAGTTCTGTAGCTTCATCAAAGTTAAGAGTTTAAAAGTGTTTGGCAGCAGAAATTAGGTCAAAAACAATGAGTGTTGAGTTCTACAGGGTTTCTAAAGTTGGATTAGCACAAGTTTTTATGATCGGACTTGGATAGAGAGAGAGAGAGAGAGTATCAAATAGAATACAAAAGGCAATATATAGGAGTTCAAATCAAATATTATACAAAAGGGAATATATAGGAGTTCAAATCTAGGGTTTTTATAATGAAGTTCACATCAGGGGAGAAGTGGGTGGTAGCCTAGCATATTATGAATCTTAGGTAGGACTTTCCTTCAATTTCTCATCTAAATGTCATGCAATCTTGCCACCACTTTTAAGACAACTGCATTAGTAGGACTCTTTAATCTAATTACATGGCAATCTCATTTGCTTTCCCTAAATCGGATACTCATGACTCACACTCTTGAGGCAGTATGTCATTTGTCTACACCAAGTAAGAGAATCTAGTTAGTAAGAATGGACATCAAGGTCTGACTGGTCATCCAAATTCGGATTCGACAAGATATCTTGATGATCATTGGTCTATCACTAGGTATTGTATTCCTGTGCCTTAGTAATGCAGAATACGAAGAAACAAAGTTTAATAGCAAGATCTACTAGAGAAGCTGAGTGGAGGCATGGCCAACGCTACTTGTGTGATATTGTGGGTAAAGAGCGATATAGAAACATGGGGTTTTCAAGTTAAAGTTCATTTAACCCCCATGTTTTGTGAAAACCAAGATTCCCTATATATTGTGTTGAATCCAGTACATCATGAAAGTACAAACTGAGATAAACTGTGATTTGATTCAAGAAAAGATTACTAGAGATCTCATCACATGTATTACAGGTTTTTTGGTTAAGGAATAGTAAACAAATACATATATTATTGAGTCTTTACAGACACTAAGTGCTTAGCCAAGATATGATTTGGGGCTTTTCACCCTAGGGAGGAGTAATCTCTGCTTGCTAGTGTTCCCATGGTCTCATTATTTCCACCGTGAAGTCTTTCTTTATGCATTCAATTTATTATTTTGAGACTTCACAACAACCACACCACTAGTATATATAGGTAATTCGCCAATGGAAAAAATTCTATGATGTTTTCCACTTGTGTTGATGTGAATTAGTTATATGCCTATTCACTAATGTTTTTATGTAATAATAGGCACATTGCATAGATTTTAAAAAGTGATTTCGGTGAAAAATTGGAAAGCGCAGGTTTTTGATTAATTTTGCAATTCATATAAGTTGAAGTTCTATCTCTTATCTTGTCATGTTTGTCATAGTTAATTAAATTGTACTAATATTTATTTCAGATGGGTAGGAAATGTTCAAAATTGCTTTTTTTTATCACGACAAATATATATCTGAAGGAATCCAACTTGGGGAGGAGTTTGGTACATTTCAATGTATACCAATGAACCTTAACAAAGAATAATGGATTTTTAATGATACTCAATTAGAATATGTGCGGTAATATGGCCTTTATCACTTGAGAGAGATGGAAAAGATCATGATAGATTATGCTCTCATAACAGCTTTACTTGAAAGATGGCGTCCCAAGACTAACACATTCCATTTTCCATCTAGAGAGGATACTATGACGTTGTAAAATGTTGCCTATATCTATAGCTTTCTAATTGATGGCCCTCTTGTAACAGGAAGAACATTTTATAAGAAAATGGTGTAAGAAGTTTGCTAAGAATTACTAGGAATGACCTTGGTATTGGGCAAAGATGTGAATAGCTTAAATATGAAGTTAAAATGGCTTGAAAACAACTTTAGGCCCAATGCATCAAAGAAGAAGAAAAAGAAATTATCCGGTGACCTAGAAATCTAAAACACATGGGCGTATATATTTGTATTAGTTGTGGGACAGATTAGTGGGATACTATTCGATTCTAGAAAGTGCCACATCGTCATTTTTTAACACTACAATTACTTCACTTCAGCTCTGGAAAGTGACGATGTCGTCCTATTTTGCTGATCATAAAAAAAAGATCTCTACATATGCCAAATGTGATTAAACTCAATTTATACATTCATCTACTATAAGTTTAAAAGACCTTACAAAATAATTAATGCAAAGTAGTTTACAAATAGTCTATTACAATTTGTTAACTAAAAAACACATTCGCTGTTGAGTAGGAAGATTGCGACACCTAAGTAGGTTATGGCCTTTTTCTTTGCAATTTGAAAATGTGACTACCTGCCTTTGCTGCTGCCTGTCTTTGACGTGAACTCTATTTTTCTTCGGCATACCAGGTTGTTTTGATGCACGTGGTGGTAAAATTTGTTGAGTCAAAGTATATTTCCATTGTCTAATGTCACAAGTGGGATAGATGACTTCACTATATGTTGCTTGGTAAACGCTTGTTAAGTACCAATTCTCAATATGTTCGTATGGATTAATACTTCTGATATTCATGCATGCTAAAGAATGTTTATATGAGATTCCCATTATTTTCCACTAGCGGCACTGCATGTCTTTCTCTCTAAATCAGCTACACCAATAAACTCTTCCCAGTGCACTTGAAACTCATAAAGTCCAGCAGCACGAACTTCCACCCATCTTGTTTCTTTTGTCACTTTGCATAGGATTTTCTCTGCATAAGGTGTCAATTGATTGGTGATATTTTCTGCTTCTCGATGTTTTTTTTTCATAGAACTCCATCATCTTTGCCCGTATGTCTTCAACTTATTTTGTAATTGGCAACAATCTATTGTCCTTTAGGAGGCTATTTGTGCGCTCGGTAGCATTATTAGTTAACATGTCATGCCGCCGACTATGAACAAATGCGTCTGATCAATGTTGCCTTCCAATTTCTTAAATATAATTATAGGCTTCTTCGTCTATAGTACGGATGTCATTTGTATATGCCTCATACTCACATGGTCTATTATCCTTTGCTGCCTTCCAAAATTTCATCACTATGGCACGATTACTGAAGCTTGACTTAATATTTTCAACAATGTGATGACAACAGTAGCAGTGCTATACAGTAGGGATTATGTTTGCTAATGTAGGCAGAAGGCTTTTCTAGCGGTTATACATAATTGTAAAATTCCTTGGTTTTCTTAATACAATGCATAAATTCACAAGGAACCCCCCCCCCCCCCCCCCAACCCCAATCTATCACAAAGCTCAGCCTCTATAAATGGAAATACTAATGGAAACAACCTGTGATTCGCATCATACATCACTACCACTAACAAGATACCAGGATACTTTTTCCTAAGGTGTGATCCATCAATAGCTAGTATGGGCCTCATAGATGATAAAAATGAAAGAATACATGGGCCAAATGCCCAAAAAAACCTTCTGAACCAATCTTCATCCGTGGTGTCATTGTTAGTTATGGTACCTGGATTTTTCATGGA
The DNA here is from genome assembly GCA_037013555.1 of Sextonia rubra. Taxonomy (NCBI): domain Eukaryota; kingdom Viridiplantae; phylum Streptophyta; class Magnoliopsida; order Laurales; family Lauraceae; genus Sextonia; species Sextonia rubra. Next base: position 79,028,683 of record JASUAD010000001.1, read on the forward strand.
CAATTCCTTGCAATAATGAAGAAGGATCATAAAAAAAACTCCTTGTATGACTCTTGAACTTTATAAAGTGTCGTTTCTTTAGCTATATGTGATTTTTTGTAAGTAATATAGGTACTAAATTCTTTTTGGTATTCATGCATAATTTCCTTCAACTTCAACTATTATTTGATCGAACTCTATCCTCAATGAACTCTTCAATAAGCTTCATAGACGCTTGATGATGCGTAACACTCTGACCCAAGCTAAGCGTAATTAGCAAGTAACTAATTGTGATTATGAGCTAATTAATGTGGTTTTATCGTAAACAACTCTATTTTAGTTTTGCAGAGTCTAGTGGGTCAAGTTCAGGTCATGGATAGGTAGTTGGGTTGGGTTTGACCTTACCAAAGTAGAAAAAAGCCATTTTTCATAATTTTAGAATTTATGATTTCATGTCATACATGCATCATATTAACACCATCATAATTGTCTTGTTGAGCTTGTCAACTTTTGTATTGGACTTGAATGTATTAGACTTCATTTGACTCAGTTGGACCTTCATTTGACTTCTATTGGAAGTAAAACAAACTAGAAGGACTTTCTTTTAAACCTCACATTATATATATATTCAAATGGGTTTTAGTAGCCATTTGGACTATCATCTCTTCCGTTGTTACTGTGGAGCTTTTCTTCTATTCTTCTTTTTTTCTTCTTTTTTTTCATCCAAGAGAGCAAAATTGATTCTGCATGCATGACTCGAAGCACCTATGTCCTCTTTTCAGCTCTTCCCTACCTTCTTTCCTTGTTGGAGTTGATGATAGTGGTTCAAATCTCTCTTAATAGCTCTCTAACTAGTGTTTGAGGTAAGAAAACTTTCCTAGTTATAGAATTCTTGGGTTAATAGAGTCAAGAAGACTCTTATCTTCACCATGCACTCATATTCTCTATTCTTCTTTATATGCATGTCATTTTAGGGTCAAGTACAGTATTATTCTTTTCTATTTGAGCCAAGAGAAGGGATAGAGAACTAAATGCAAATCTAAGGCAAGCATAAGCAAATTTTGGATGAATGCATGTTGGTATAAGATGATTCTTGTAATTATTGCAAATCTTTCAATTGTAATGTGTTTTACAACCCTTTATTTGTACCTCTCTTCCATCAATTTAAAAATTCATGTTAAGTTGCAAGTTATAAAACTATACGTGTAGTACTTGAGCTTCAGGAAATCTAAAGCTTACGGCTATGCTGTAAGTCTTTTACGGCTCAGATTCCAGAGAGAAATTTGAAATTTGTACTACAGCTAAGCTATGGCTAAGCCATAGGATGTACTACGGCTAAGCCGTAACCTAGTTGTGGTTTAACCGTAAGCAATTTTATGGCTTAAAAACCCGACAGTATGAAAAATTGAAATCCTTCTACGGCCAAGCCACGGTCAAGCCGTATAATGTGTTACAGCTAAGCCGTAGCTAAACCATAGAACAAATACGGCTAAGCCGTAAGACAAACCATGGTTCAACCGTAAATACGGGGGAAAATTTTGGGTACCTATGGGTAAGCCGTAGTGCAATTTACGGCTAAGTCATAAGATGCACACGACTGAGCCGTAAGTCACCCATGGCTAAGCCGTAAAGGCAGTCAAACTTAAGGGAAAATAGGTATTGTAGAGACCTTATAGGGCTTTAGATATTGGATCCTATTACCTCAATAACCAGCCCAATGAAATAATGAAAGATCATGAAAAGTCTTGAAGGCTACGACTTGTTCATGTGATGTTGTCCATTTGTTAAGCACCTCTCCATCGATGTTGGTTTAAGGGACTTCAACACGCCTTCCTAATACAATGTAACACTAAAAGAAAGACAACTGTGTATCAGATAACTTAAAACTACATCATCATACACGATTATAAAACAATGGATGACTAGATTAGGGTTAGCTAGTAAAACTACCTTTATTTTATTAAATTGGATTGCATGGCATATTGGATGATGGTTATTGTCTTCCACTCTTATGAAAGGAATTGAATGATTATCGTATGTTTTGACTTTTAATCTTCCAATATTATATGCATTGGATTTACTTGATATGTTTCTTGATATTTTTGATATTCGATTGACATTGACTATTTACATTGAATTTAGTACGAACATTTGTATGAATGACTGGAATGTATTGCATGACTATTCAAGCTCAATGATATGATTAAATTGATATGGTCAGGCTCTACTCAACCTTAGCCTTATGATACCCGGCGGGGTTGACTTTGGTGTAGTACATATGTTGCCGCTGTAGTGTGTTTTTCTTGGGGCTTTTGGACTCCAGGAACTAGAGACTAATTCGTACCTTGGCCCAGTCGATGTTGTTCTCAATGCATAGATCCCTAGAGAGAGAAGATGCCAAATATAGTAGCCAAATGGTATGTATTTCACGTATTGATTCTCATCGTATGCTTATTTCAAATGCATGATATGCCTAGTATACTAACTTGAGCTCTACTAATCACATGTCATTAATTCTTTTAGATGCAACGCGTATTACCTTAATTATGCTTATACTTTGCTGAATAATCTTATTCACAAGTTGTCTAATAGTGTTACAGTCCAAATCCTAAACCCGGCCTAGCACAAACCTAGGAATCAGAGAAGGAGACCGTAGTCGTTCCTTCAGGCTGTAATGAATGGACAGCAGAAGATCTTGCCTGATCCATATGCTGAGAGCGATCCACTAATATCTTAGGAATGTGTAAATTGGGGTTTTTGAGGACTTGTAACATTTGCATCCATATAGACTATTATTTGCATATAATTGCATCCATGTAGACTGCATTTATATAACTTGATAATCTTGATCTTGTTATGTATGCCTTTGCCTTCTTGTACTCCATTATTCTATCTTCTTTTCATATAATATCCTTGGTATAGTTGCATACATGTGCATATCATTTTGGGTTGTACAAGTGACATGCAATTAATATAATAATCTTGTATTCTTAAATATTTAAGATTTGGACTGTTTCATGGTTGTAACATTGCTGAACTGTTTAGTGAAAATTGAAGAAAAATTATAGGCGATATTGACAGGCTTCCCCGCATTGAATGCTTAGATAGATGTTCCGTTCAGCATTTCAGACGTGTAAGCATGGGAACATCTTTTGTGTAATTCCATTCAGACTTTAGTTTGGGTGAAAATTACACGGGAGTACGTGTCATTGATTGGGTTTAACCCCAATTCCCGATTTCTTAGGCTTGGGTCGTGACACGATGTGCCATCCCCATCATTGGATGAGAACATGTATGCCTTGGGTTATATGTCCATACTTTAAATTTCAAACTAGAATTAATAATGGAGGCATGTATACGCTAAAGGTTTTGGTCATCTTTGCAAGAAACTATTACTTTTGTCATATTTGTCCTCAAGTGCTTAAGAGTGAAATTATTGTTAATTGTAAACTTCACAATAGTTCCTCTAAAACTTTCACGATCTTGAGATACATGACCTATCCACATCTCCTTTGCCGAATGGTTGTATACTCAGTCGGTACCATTGTATCCTCTAAACTTTCATTTTGTTGAACTTGGCTGATCTGATGTGTTATTTATCTTCCTTGCATTAACATGTTCAACATTCACACTATTTGAATTTTCACCACCCACCTCTATTAAATTCATATTAGCACATAGACTATATGATGGTCCTGCCTCCTCACCTCCTATAATGTGAACCTCATCATAATCAACTCCTGCTTGAAGATCATCTAAAATAATCTTGGCTGTTGTACTCAAATGCATATCATTGCCTTCACAAGTATAAGTTGTAGGATATTCCCGGACCTTATTTCTTTTCTTACTTATATTTATGAAGGATGAGGTGCCCATATTTCTTCCATGCATATCATTGTCTTCACAATGATTAACTGTAGAATATTTTTGAACCTTCTTTCTTTTGCCGTTTTCTCTTTCCAAACTTGAGGTGACCACATTTCCTCTTTGCATATCGTTTTTTTTCACTCTTGAATACATTCATAACAAATTAAAATAAAATGATGAACAAAAAATCTTAGCCATTTTGGAATTTCAAATTTTTAAAATCAAACATATAACTAAATGGGTTATTAACTTGAGTCTATGTAATGTTCAAACATCTAGACATATATATTTGTAACATGGTAACCACATTTCTTGTTGCTTCAAAACTTTTCTTAATATCATTATCATCTTCCAATGTAACCAATGAAAATATACGACTATGTGATGAAGATATTTAATGCTTAATTCTTCAATATGTGCCTCCCTTGTAGACGCTTCAAGTGCTACTTTTAACAAAGAAGATAATGTTATATTCCTTCCTACTCGCCTCAACTTTTGCCTTCCACCATTGTACACGGGATGTAAAATATCAAATACAAAATCACTGTCAAACTGAAATATTACTACAACCTCGTTATTCTTATCTCACTATTTAAAGCAACAAAAACATTAAAGTTTATATATGATGAGAAAAACATGGAAGTTCAAAATTCATACAAAATGCTAAACACAATTCAAGGATTCTAGTTTCATTAAAAGGTTAGGAAGCTCAAACTGTTGGAAGTAGGTGGGTCTCGTGGATAGATTTTCAAAACTTTTGACCACTTGACACAGGGATCAACTATCCATAAGACCAAAACCCAATCCAGGATGCGTTACCCTCAATCTCGTGACCATGTACAGTAAAAATTCTACCAGCACTAAACATCCAAAATAATCTACGACATGCAAGAAGTAGATCATACCTTTGGAGATCCGCAGTGCTCTAATGGATTTTTTCAACACCTCTTAGCCTTCCACGCTATGACTCCCGAATTGGATTTCTTTTCTCAAGAAGAATGGTGGAATCTTAAGGAGAAAATCCCAACTCGAAACTCCAAGGAACTAGAAGAAAGGAGGAGAGAGTAACTCGTGCAACTCTTGCACGAAAGGGTTTTGGGCATGAGAGAGACTCTTTTGGACGTCCAAGGAGATTTTATAAACTTTCAAATCTCGTCCTTGCCTAATTGAAATAGAAGTCTTACTTCCAAAGCAATTAGCAACTTTCTCCTTTCTTATCCCTTCTTTCTAAAGTTCGAGTTAGATTAGTATTTTCCAATAACTTGGGCTAGCGTGGGGACCACTAGGGATTCCTTAGAAAGCTGGCTCCAACTGGAACACCGCGACCCACATCTCATGTGCAATCCGGGCCCTCAGTTAATTGCAAATAACACCACTATATAAATGCAATTGCACTCCAGTCTTAGGAATAAATTACAATGAAGACCCTAAACTTCCCAATTACCACAAGTAGGCCCCTCTCTCAATATCCGTGGATCAATTGGAATAAATCCGTCTCTTCCAATCTAAGTTCCACATCTTATTATCCTTGAGCCCCAATTAATCACAGTAATCATCAGTACCATCCAATTAACTCTTAATTGAGATGGGTGCGCACTTACTAATGACAAATCCATTAATTGGCACAAGGGGATAATAGAGATAGATTCCATCTTGATCATTCAACGTTCCCACAGTTCTACTACCACATACCTAAGACACCAAGGTATTAACCTACAGTCAGCCTCACTCATTGGTGACTCAAAGCAAATGAATAGATAGAAACTTGAGTTCATCAATGTCTCAGGATTGAGAGCCTATTGCTAGGGAATTATGAGAGCATACCTTATTATTGAGACGGAATTCCATAAGGTGCATCTCATGGTCCTTCAATACATCCAATGTACCAGCACCTTGATCCAGAATCTTACATTCTGATGATCGAGACAAATCACACACTATTTCACAGTGATCAAGGTGCTGCAACCTTATCAAATGAGATGCCCAGTCTCATTACTGGTTGTGAAGCTATTTAAGCATAAGATTTGTGACATATATCTCCTGCGCGTGGATCTCATCCATGCACATATATCACATCTAATATACTAATGGGACCCGGTTTAACTCATGAACCATTATGTCATATGTATTGGTCATGTGCATGAATTAGTAAAATAACACTCATCTTATGAAAGCAAAGCATGATTTTATTGATAAATAAAGAAATTAATCAATTTATTACATCAACTGATGGATTGAGTCCACAAAATCTAACACAAACAAACCCTAAAATCCTAACAAACACAAAATCTCCAAAGCATAAAAAAAATAACATAAAATAAAATAAAATAAAATACAATCTAGATAGAGAAAAGAAGAAAAAAACCATCTCTGTTACATGCACATGAACTTTAGATAAAAACCTTAGGAATAATCCATATTTAAGTAGATTCAACATAACGGCAAAAAAAAAAAAAAAAGGTAGGGTTTGCAATGGATCGCAACTACTTTCTTCTCAAATCTTGAGTAGAATGCAAGCATATGGAATACGTCTCAAAGCCATTATCAGAATATAAAAAATAGAAGGAAAGCTTGATGAAATACTCACAAAAGATTGAGAAGAAAAACGTAACCTTAAACAAAACCTTAGAGAAGAAGATGACTGGGAAGACATTAAATGCTCACAAATGTACTAAATAAAGGACTTGGTCAACTGTAAGATGACGCTGAGGATGATGATAAAGTACGACTACAGTTTTCACCAGAGCTAAGCTCTTAGGAAGATGATGAAAAAAGAAGAGCTTGGGGAAAAAGAAAACAATAAAAACCCACGTTGGGTATGGTCCTGGAGTGACGACGTTGTTACTCTTCGGAAAAACTTAAAAAAGTACAAAAAGGGCCCATGGGGCCTTTCTTGATTCCAAATTGCTAATAGGTATAATTTTGTAGAGTGGCCCGTCAAGGTGATTTTTCTTGTAATTTCCTCAAGGTTTAATTTTGAAAAATAAAACATTTAGTGGCGAGATGGGTCAGGGTTAGTCAAGGTAGAAGGACATGGTTAATGGAATTAGGAAAGCTACCCAATGAGCCCAAAACCTCACAATTTGTAAAGCTACGAAAAAGGGCTTCTATACTTCCTAAAATTGCAGGCTACACTTATTGAGCTTAAACAATCTTGAAACCCAACAAGACTTAACACACATGATCCTAGCAGTAAATCATATTTGCTCAACTTCTAAACACACTTAATTAGCTAATAAGCAATGAACTAAGACTAATTATACCTTGGGAGTTCGGGATGTTACAAAGGTCAATTAAGGTTCGCTACTAGGGATAAAATAACCAAGATAGAAGTCAATTTTTTCTACTCGAGAACATGGATGAAAATTGCAGTATCGGTCGCGGTATCGGTCAGTCCAAAAAACCGATACGGTATCGATATCGGTCGCGGTTCGCGGTCAGTCGTGGTCGTCGCGGTGTAAATTTTTTTTTAATCCAAAAAAATTTGAAAAAATATCCAAAAAATTCAAAATATTAGAAATGCTGGAAAACAATGTTTTTTTTCATTAGTAATATATATATATATATATCAAAATATAGGTCCCCTTAAGTTATGATATCCTGTATCGCTGTCTTGTCTAAAAATGTGATTTTTTTTATAAGAACCATGAGTATGACTTATGAAATATGAACTATCAATTAGTATGAAATTTTAGAGAATACAACTTATTGATAATTTACATATAGTGGTTGTACACTTATACTTGTATCTTGTATAATATATAACTATACACCTATCATTATTTATTAGTCATCAGTCATTATTCAACAACCGTCAATTCATCACTCAATTATCAAGCAAGTTGTAAAATTCAAGAACAAGAACATTAACATAACATATGACATAATGACAGTAAAATAAATCATAAATCAAATTATTGGACCCCTTAAGTTATGTTCATGTATTGCTATCTAATCTAAAGCTATATAAATTTTATTTATAATTAAATTAATTTAGATACATATACTAAACAAGTTAAAATATCATAAATTTTATAAAATGCAACATAATTATGATTTATGGGCTATCTATTAGTATGAAATTTAAGAAAATAAAGCTTGTACTCGTCACTTAATCATTAAGTAAGTTCTGCCTTGCGCTTGTAAGATAACATGTTTTATTATGATAGTATAGTAAAACACAAAGCAACTAGATATTTATAATTTATTTAAAATGATGATAAATTTGGGTAATTATTTTACAAAGATCAACAAGATTTCAATTAAAATTCTGATTTTTAAAACCTCAAATAGTTGATCTAACCTCAATATGTATTGATTTAAAATAATAAAAGGTACTCAATAAAAAAAAGCATAAAATCATCATTTTTAAGCTATATCTAAATAATTTTTTTAAAAAATACAAAATGCTCACCTCAGTAGAGTTGTATATGATTTTCAAGACTATATTGATAAAAAAAAAGTATTTTTGATAGCTTGCAAGTGAAATAGGTGTTGAGGAAGAAAAAGGGTGGCATATGATATATTTAAAAGGAGAAAGAAAGAAGGAAAATAGGACAAAAGAAAAAAAAATTTTAAAAATAGTGGGCCGATATTTTGATCGATATCGATAGATATATCGGCCGATATATCGGTTCACACCGATAATTTGAAATATCGGCCGATATTATCCGATATTTTGGGGATATTTTGCCAGGACGATACAGAAATCGATAACTTCAAATTATCATACCGATATGGACCGATACCGGTTCGTATCGGCCGATACAAACCGGTATCGGCCGAGAATTTAAACCATGCTCGATAAAAGGTTTCAAAATAGTCAATTTCATAAGATTGAGTAAATCCCGTAGCCATAGGTCTTGCCATACACCTATTGATTGTGCAGTCTAGATTATACTTAAAGGTATAAACCCATTTACATTCAAAAGTATGTTTCCTTTCAAGAAGAGCAATAAGCTCCCATGTATGGTTCTTGTCTAAAGCATTCATTTCTTTTATCATTACCTTTTTCCACTTAGGACGTGATTGGCCATTTAGGATGTGATAGGGCCTTAGACACATGTTTAGGTATACATCCAGTGGCTAGGTTAAAAAGAAATACAGAAATTCCACTTAAGATGTGACATGCCATTTAAGATGTGATAGGGCCTCAGACACATGTTTAGGTATACATTAAGTAGCTAGGTTAAAGAGAAATACACAAAAATCAAGTGATATGCTATGATATGAAACAAGGTTTTGTATGGGATGGTGACTAACACATGATCTTATTTTTTTTTCTTAAGGTAATAGGAATATATAAATTAGAAGATGAATTACCCAGGTGAGGAACAATTTTTTACTGGGTGGAGAGTAGGAGGAGATGAAAAATCTGAATTTGGAATATTAGATGATGATGATGGTATAGACGAGAACACTCTTCTCTGCTTTTTCCTTCCCCTAGAGTAAAGCTGCAATGGCTCCTTATATTTGTCTATATTTTCTTCTTTTTTTGCACTCTATAACAATCTACCCATCTCATTTATTGATTCTAAATATGCCATAGGGGTGACTAAATCTAGTAGAGGTAAGTTATTCTCTTCACTTTTCTCATATATTAGTCCATCACTTTCATATGAATACAAGGGGACTTCCTTATAAAAACTCACATCCATTGTAATAAAGATGCGGCCATTTTTTCTTGGAGCATAGCATTTTTGGCCCTTTTGGCTGCTAAGATACCCCATAAATATGCACTTAATAGCCTTGGCATTTAGTTTATGCCATTGATGTTTCGGGACATGTACAAAGTAAGTGCATCCAAACACCTTTAGTGGAACTTGAAATAGTGGCTTACTAGGAAATAATACCTTTATTGGACTCTTCTCGTCCAATGTTCTTGACCGCTTATATTTATCAAACATGTTGCTGTCAAAACACCATCTGACCAGAAATACTTTAGAACATTCATCTTAAATAAGAAAGCTTAAGTAACTTTTAGAAGATGCCTAGTCTTACGTTTGGCACCCTGTTCTATTTTGAAGTATATGCACATGGGGTTTGTGATTCAATTCGATTTTCTTTGAAGTACATTTGAAAGTCTTGTGAGACATATTGTTCGACATTGTCAGACCTGAGAGCTTTAATCCACTTTTTAATTTCAGCAATTTTTAAAATTTATTTTCAAATTATTATTTTCTTTCCATTGGTTGTTTTGATTTTATTATTTCTTGTTAAGTGATTTAGTTAGGATTTTTAGATTAGGAATTTTTATGGGATATAATTTGATGCAATTAATTAATTTTTAGCATAGCTAATGAATGGTTTGCAGAGATTTTTGATATGCTAGAATTAGATTTTTCTTAGGACAGGTGCATCAAAAGGCCTTGCACTTGAGGTTCGCGATCAATAAGAAAACATGAATTCAACAAGGACAAATGAATGCTCACTAGCCAACCCAAGAAACCCATGAGAATCTAGTCAATTAAAGGGAAAAAAAAAGGGTAACCAACTGTGCACTAATTCCTGAAGGATACCACAAGTCCAATACATCCAAGGATGGGTAGTCCATGGTCATGATGAGTATGCATAAAATAGGAACATAGAATTGCATGCTCATTGCATGTGAGTAACGTATAAACATGATTAAATAACATCTACCACCTAACAATAGTCAAGGATCCATTACAAGCATCCTAGGGTAAGGAATTGCATCTTGACTTGAAAACCCATCAATGTTCACTTCTATACGCCCTTAGGTTAGGATGTTATGTTTTTCTCTACACTTTGAAAACCCATCAATTACCATATCCCTCAGACATCCCAAGTACTAAGTTCAGATAGAATGAGCCTCATTGAGCTCCACATGCCATTGAGCAATCTTGCAAAGTTATGACCTAACATACACTTTTTACATGTTACAAGTGTTGGTCAAATTATAGGTCTAGGGTTCCACCAAAAATCTAAGTAATGCACTGCTGCAACGGGTATGGTAAACTCCACAACAGGGGATTGAGCTCCTCGGTGAGCTCGCTGGGTGTGTAGCAGGCAAGGTGCCCCTTCTAGGGGTTTGGGGCCAACACCCTAGAAACAAAAATGATTTTTGTTTCGGGTCTTAAAAGTCATATAGAAAATTATTTATGGGTTCCACCTACTAGGCATCTAGTGCCCACAAGTGAAAAGGAAGGTCATAAGGGTCATTTTTGAAAGGAATGAACCATGTTAGGGTTCTACAAGGGACTAGTGGCTTGGGTATGGGTTAACCACCAAATGGGCCTGGGTCGACCCCGCTGAACCATCAGTGGGTCGGTAGCCGAGTGGTTTGTGGGTTAGTAGCCAATTATCCCTAACTGGGATGATTTCCATGGCATTTTGTCACCTTGCCTGGCTTCCATTTTAGGCCAAATTTTTACCTAAGCACCTTAGGGATTACCTACATCTATTTAGCACATCCTAAACATCATTTGAGATTTAAAACATGGTGAATCTAAACATGAGGAATAGAACATAGAGAAAAAGAATATAACACATGCATGCTATGAAATAAAAAATAACACTTGCCTTGGCTTCCTTCACTCATAAATCACACCCAAATAAGGCCTGAAGTGGCTGGAACCTCTCTTACGCAAATCCCCAATAGATCTACCTGGATCAACCCAAAAATAAAATAACCCAATAAAAAAAGTAGGAAGCCTTTGCAAGACTAGATCTAGAGGTTAGAATGACCCCTGAACACAAAATAACAAGGGGATCTCTAGATCTCACCTCTAAATAATCTTCCCATGAGAAACCCACAATCTACATAGCTACCCTTCTTTGTAGAATCCGATCGAGGGCTGAGAATCACAAAGAAAGGTTTGGGGGAAAAAGGAGGAAGAAGAAAAAAGTAGATTAGAAGTGGTTTGACATGATTTGGTGGATAAATGAAGGAGAACCATGCCTGAAACTAGCGAGGAGATGCTAGCCATTGCTGGGCGTAGGGAGAGAATATGGGAGACGAAGAGAATGAGGAAAAGAGGTTAGTTATTTAGACTTGGGGCATGTTTGGATACCATCCATTGAGAGGAATCCTCTCTGATTATCCTCCATTGTAATGAAAACCCACATTTGGGTAAAGAGAGGAAAAGTGAGAAAGGATTGTCTAAATCCTCTGACCCACAAAAATACTCTCTTCCATTTATTCCCCCGTCTCCACATCTCCACATTGACTTTTACAAATCCATAAAGGCAAAGAAGTAATTGTGAATGAATCTTGGTTTTTCCTAAACCTAGGATGCAATGATTCTTGTTATAAAAAATCCTTAGAGACGATAGTTTGGTTCCAAGGGAATGAAGGAATCCTATAAGTAGATGATTCCTCATAGTTTACCAAACATGCCCTTAGGGTTTAGAAAATTACAACTTTGCCATTACTTAGGTTATGGCTTGAGTTAATTAAAAGATGGTATTTTGGACCTCAAATGGACTTGGACCAAGAACAAAAGTTGCTCTGAATTAAAATATCTTTCTAATGGACCAGTTTTGGGAATTTTCTGAAGTCATTTGTAAAAACATCACTTCTTAGGCAAAAGACTATTTTACCTTTGGTGAAACAAATACAGGGTTTCGAGACTTTGAATGGATACAAACTGAACACGAAACTTGATAAGCATAACAAAAGCTAACTACTGAACCAAAACTACTCCTGATGCATGAGAAAACCCAAATTAGACCTTTTCCAAGTATTGAACTTGGTTCGAATCCTCTTGAAACACATAAACTCACGTCATTAGCCATTAATTATCATTAATTAATGCTAATCATAGTAATTAGGGATTGGGATCTTACATCGTAAGTGCACGACTATCAATAGAAGAGACAATGGTAAGTATGGGTCGAACCCACAGTGAACTGAATAAAAGAGATCTTAAAACTGGGATATAACTTACAAACTAGTGATCAAACTGATTTTGAATTTTAGAATAAAATAAAACAACTAAATCAAAATAAAAAGATAAAATCAAATAGGGAAAAAGGATTAGAGCATCAAGAATCTACAAAGTTTCAATCATTCTATTTGCAAAATTATCCTAACTTGTCCCAATCAAGATTAAATAAAAAACAAATCAATGTTTTGATTTGGAAGATATATCTTTTAAAATCTCTTTTTCTTTGTATAGATTTAAAAAGCCTTAGACTTCCTTCACTTCAAAATGCACAAAAACTTAAGCATTACTAAAAATATTAAGCATAAACTATCAAAAGAATTTAGTCCTAAGTAAGGCCTATCAAATCTTAGCATAAATAGTCAAATGCTCTTTTTTTTTAAAACATTAGGAATCGAAGTTTGCCTATGGCACAGAGACAAATCTATTAAAGCTAGCAAGCACATATCACATAGGACTATAGAAGGAATTATTTAAAAATAGAAAGAATCCACTTAGCTTTTTCCATAGCTTAAATCAAGGAGTTTAGCTAACCATTGCAAAGAAAACGACTTCAATCTTCATTAAAATCATCGTCTTTATGGAATTCCTTTGGCAAACTCTCCCTCTAGGCAAGAAAAATACTCGGACATGGCCTAATTCATATCAATGAAATAAAATAAAAGAAAGGGGGAAGAAGAAATGGGATATTAGAGGAGAGAAGAGAGTGACCTGATATTCGAAAATGGGTTAGATGTACCCCCCCCCCCCAACCCCCACTAGAGACAATGCCATATATGTATATAAATGAGAATGCTAATATGCATCCATCCCTTGCCATAGGGTGAGGGACACTTCCATATTTGGAAGTACTAATATGCAAACTACAAAAAGCTTTATGAAAAAGAAGAATGCTCAAGTACAAATAGGGAAAGCTATATAAGCATCCCTTACCTTATGATAAGGGAAGGATGCCTACTAGCATTTCCTTCATGCACCAGCACCAATATTATTTCCCGGAGATTCCAAGGTCTGAGATAGAAACCTTAGACCTATGTACCCTAAATCTTGAAGTGGGTACCGTAATCTCACAATTGAGAACAGTTGGACTTGGCATCCAACCTGAAGATGGAAGTGCCTAGGTTGGTGAAAGGCATTAGTCTCGTGGGTGGTTTAACTGCATCAAAGAATGGAAGAACTGGACGACTTTGATCAAGTGCCCTTGCGAAGAAACTATGTGATTAGTTGGCATTTTTGAAGCCGTAAGTGCCACCATACTTGTGAAAGTAGGAACATATGTGGGGCCATTCTCGAATTGTTTTGTCCCACAATCAATACCTTCATTACTCCAGCTATTGAGTTAGGATTTTCTTGATGGGAGTTGAAGAAAATCTTTGGTTTATTATCCTATGGTGAGCTTTATGATGGGACCATCCCAACCAACGAAGAGTTGGCCACCATGGATGATGAGTTTTAGGCTGCATATTATTTCCTCTTTGCTCTCGAAGATTCAATTTAAGCAAGAAGCCAGAGCTTGGGTAAAATTGCCCTCTGGATGGATTGGGTAAAAACCATTGCAAGCCACTTATTTTCAAGTGAGGGATACTGTAAGTGGATTGAGGTTATCCCCAACGAAGAGGGATACTGTAAGTGGATTGAGGGTATCCCCAACAAAGATCCCTAAAAGCAGCTAAAGATTGTTTATTATGAGAAGCGTGACTTCATGTCATATAGCTTTGCTAAGTATCTGGATTTGTAGATGAAGTTCTAGCTTGCAGCATTTTTGATGGCTTGGCTTTCGGATGTTATTTTTACAAGTGCTAAAAGTGAAATCAGGCCTGGTTACATATACCCTGTGCTCAGAATGGCATTTGGGCATAGGCATGCTCTTGGTTTAGCTTTTGTGGCATGCATGTCAATTGAGATGAAGTTGTAAGCCTTTACAGTTAGAGAGGGGAAAGCTTTTAACCGGTACTATGCTGAGCATTTTTTATACACCTGGTTTACATACCACTGTAATGGGCTTCATTCGCATAGTGATGCACCAAGGAGTATCTATATAGAAAGCATGGTGAGCGAAAGCTGCTTGATCAATCCTACACTATGACTGAATTGCGCCAACACTTACGTAATTTTAATAATTATGTCACCTTTTGCTCCTCTGAGCTAAACATTGAAGTTCCAACTCGCACAAGAAATGTAGTAGAGCCACTGATTGACAGAGTTGGAGGAGATGGTTGATAGGTTGATCTTTCAGATGAAGAGAATAGTTGTCTCCTCATCTTGAGGCCTGTAGACTTGGTGTACAAGAATAATGCCTATATTAACATCCAACCATGTGTAGCCATTAGGTTTTGCAGGTAGTTTGACTTTTACCAAGTTATTGTGGGAGCACTTGGTCACATCCGAGGCAGAGTTGGTTCTTTGCAGGATGCGAGAAATGCTTGGGAATTTTATCAAGCACTTGACACTGAAGCCCACTTTGGCTACTTTTGTCTTCCTCAGACAGGCTTTATAAATGGCTTTACGCAATGGTACACAAAAAGCATCACTGCCATTACGGAGGAGTATGCAAGCAATCCTTGCGTCAAATGGCGAATTCCACCAGTTCACAAGAAAATAGAGAAGTTGGAGAAGGATCGCTTCAACCCAGGAAATTTTGAAAATTGGTTGTTTGATGGAAATGAATGGCGAATTGGATTGGTTGCTGGGTCCAAAATCTGCAGAGCCCACCATTCATTGAAAGGTGAAGAAGACAAAGATTACTTGCCTCCTCCCAATGTGACATAACAAGGATGTAGCAGGTCGTGAATTAAAAGATAGGGAGAGTCTAGTTGAGGCCAAGTGAGCTGGTAGAACTCCATTGGACTTCGAGTTCGGTTTTAGTATTGCCGAGCTAAAGTATTAGTTGGCGAGCATAAGGAAGATTTGAAGAGGAGCAAGCCATCATGCAAGTAGCCACAAAGGCATACTTGGCTCACAAAAAATTGCTAATAATTACTACTGCTAGTTCATTGCCAATAGAGGCACATATAACTTTAAGTCCAGTAGTGGCACTGTAGTCAACAAAGATGGCTGCTAAGTTAAGGCCACTAGTTGTTCCATTGACAAAACCTCTAGTTGGCCTAGTTTTTCATAGGTAACTTCTGGCAATACACTCAAAGAGTGTAACCAGAGTTTCTAGTGGCAAAGGAACTTCATCGAGGAAAAGGAAAGTAGAGAAACCCATAACTCGTTGCTCCCAGAGGCTAAAAGCTGGTAAATATCCCTTTCAAGACTTTTTACTTGTTTTTTTTTTTTTTTTTGTCTTAATGTCTGCACTTTGTCTTGTAGCCTTATCAGTTCAAACTTTGGCCATTGGAGGAGTCTCGTAGAAAGTGGTTGAAATCGTGGAGGAGAATGCCTTCGATGATGGTGACGAGAGGGGGAATGGTTTTGACACCCCCACCACTAAAAAGAGAACCGAAAGTGATGTAAATATCCAATCTGATTTTGAGAATGACATCTTTAACCAAGTAATGACGCTTGAGTCTGAGCGAATGATTGAAATGGATGTGCTTATAGAGTGTCACAACCAGGGCCCAGGAGTCCGGGGGTTAGCAAAAGCCAAACCAATGACACACGTACTCCCGTGCCTGTACACATAGACCTGGTCTAAATGCACATGCACAAGGGAAGTTTCACATGTGCCAAACATGTATGCGGAAGCTGTAGATATCAAAAACATCAAACTAAACAATGCAAGAAGAGAATACGAAACAAAACTGACATATACAGCTGAAGGTTTTACAAAATGAACAAAATAACATATACAAATCATGATGTTTACAAGCGTGACAAATCTCAAAAAGGAAGACTCCTATGCCCTGTATGTCCACGATGCTCTCCGATGGAGTGATCACATCCACTCCTCTAGGCCTGATGGGGCCTTGAGGGTTTCAACTGGAGTCTGGCCGACCGACGAGAGGTCGGAAGGGGTATCTGAGCCTGCAACACCATAAACAACTCGTGAATACAACGATTCAGCAAAGTATAAGCCATAACAGTTAACGCATGTTGTGTCTAATAGAATAAAGAACATCATGTAAATCAAAATAGGTCACATTCGTATACTAAGCTGTCATGCAAGAAAGAAATATGCCATGCGAATCAATGTATACATGCTGTGTACATAACTAGTTGGCAACTACATTGCCATATGCTCCCAAAAGAGGGATCTTATATCGTGCAGAGAACACCATTGTCCGGGCCAGGGTACAAATGGGTCTCGGATTTCCTGGGGTCCGGTTCCCTAAGACGTTTCCTTACTGCAGCAAGGCCATGAAAACTACACCAAATTCACCCCATCGGGATCCTAAGGTTGAGGCTAAATAGTGCCTGACCATACAGAGTCAATCCTGAAAACCCTGAGTAGATCGTGACAAGCATATCGTGCGTGCATATCCAAGATCATTTCTTATACGTGAATCATACATGCATACTCAAGGTAAAGAAACCATAGAGACATGGTTAACAATGTGAAAGTAGCTGAAACAAGTAATCATGCTAGAGAGTGGAGATCAATGATCAATAAACAATATGTCATGCAAGCAACTGTTAGCATAGCGAATCAAAGTCATTTACTAGCCAATTCTAATCTATTTATCCAGTGTTTCTAACCATGCATGATGATGTAGTTTTAAGTTATTCGATGCACCGTTGTCTAGTGTCGCATTGTATTAGCTGATGCACCGAAGTCCCTTAAACCAACACCCATGGGGAGGTACTTAACAACTGGATAATGAGCATGAATGATTCGCAGCCTTCGAGATCATTCACGCGTTTTATCATGTCCCGTTGGGCCAGTCAAAGGTGCCTACATTCTATCATGAAGGCCATATCGGTCTTTTCCTTACGCCTATCTTTGTTATTCATTTTCTAGGGGTGGTACGGTTTAGCCATAGGTGAACATACAGCTTAGCCGTAGGCATCTTACGGCTTAGCCGTAATATGCACTGCGGCTCCACCGCGGTTCCCTTTACTGTTCATCCGCAATTACTGTTCACCCGTATTTTGTTTTACGGCTTAGCCGTGTGCTGTTCTACGGCTTAGCCGTGGCTGGGCCGTAGAAGGTCTGTCATTTGCTTGCCTTCAGTTAATCCAGAAAAAGGACACCCTGTACTGATCTACGGCTGGGTCACGGTTGAGATACGGCTTAGCCGTAGGACAATATATGGCTTAGCCGTGTCCTGGCCGTAGAAGAAATTGGGTTTTTTTCCCTCTCTAGACTTTAAGCCAAAGGTGACTTACGGCTTAGCC
The DNA here is from genome assembly GCA_037013555.1 of Sextonia rubra. Classification (NCBI taxonomy): domain Eukaryota; kingdom Viridiplantae; phylum Streptophyta; class Magnoliopsida; order Laurales; family Lauraceae; genus Sextonia; species Sextonia rubra. The sequence goes on from JASUAD010000001.1 coordinate 79,046,712, forward strand.
GTACATGCACGGGGTTGAATTCTGAATCAACTATAGAAAACCTGTAAAAGACATCAGATATGCATATTTCCAACAGAGAAAGGGAGAATACTAGCAAATTGGGCTATAAACATGTTTTCCCTGCAAACTCATGTGAAGTAAACAAAATCAAGCAAATACCAACATGGGTTCTTACTTATTATGGTTATACATGCCTTAATTGAGTTCAATTACGCCACTAGCTGTCCTTGGGCTCTTTCACATCCAAACACCACCACCGCGATCATGCATGCATGAGGAAGAGAAAGAAACATCATGGGCAACATCATGGAATCATGGAAACGAGAAGAAGAAGAAGATGAGGGAGATGGAGAAGACCTATAACTCACCTTAATCCAAACACTAGAAACAAGAGAGCACAATCTTCTCTTTTGGCTTGATCGGTGGAGAAGAAGAATCAAGAGGAAGAGAGAAATGGAGCTTCACGTGAACAGTGAGAGAGAGAGAGAGTTTAAGTCGATGAAGAGGAGCTTATATAAGGTAAGTGGATGTCCAATTTGCAATGAAGTCCAAGTCAGAAATCAATTTCCAGTTTGAGTCAAATCCGGGTCCAGTGGAATCATACGACCTTGGTTGCAAACGATGTAGTTACGAAAGTTAACGAGTTCAACAAAAGACACATGTTAACATCAAGATGATGCAAAAATGACCATGTCGAAAAAAATCTAAAATTATGAAAAAGGGTTTGGTCCACCTAATCTAGGTCAAACTCAACCCAACTACCTATCCATGACCCGCAACAAGTCCAAAACAAAAGCAAAACACAATTACCAATTAAAACAACCGTAATTAGGCACTAAACGAGGTCAAGCTGGGTTGGAGTGTTACATAGAGTCCATTGCTGTGAAGAAATCTGGCAATGATACGGGTCCTACCATTATTGTGGATAAAGTACCCAGTGGTGATGTGCCCATGGAGCTAGCTTTTGAACAAGTAAGTAGTGACGAAGCTTATTGTGGTGCTATCTCAATGTTTGAAAGAGACACTATTGCTCAGATTAAATAGCAAGAGATGCCACCAAAGGTCTCTAAGGGACCAATTGCTGATGTTTCAATGGAAGAAGGAGAAATTCCTAGCACCGCTGAGGGAATTACTATAGAACCAACTTTTGAAGGTAAGCCTTGATTTGAATATTGAAAGTTGAAAATTTTATTCTAACATCCTGATTTGATTTTTTTCTTTTAGGCACACAAATGAATGAAAGCATCTTTGTTGTGCCTCCCATTGTGCCTCCCACATCAGTGAAAAAACCTTTTGGATCCCCAGTAGAGAGCTAGGAGAGAAAGAGGGTCTTGAAGCTTTGATTAACTTGGACAACATTTCCATCCATAGCAAATACTTCGAGGCATCTCTAAACAATACTCTAAAGAGCAACTTGTGAAGGATCATGGAAGATCTCTCCTCTCCAAATTCACCAACTAGGAGCATTAATAACAAACCAGAGCTGTCATCAATGCTTGTTTTGCCCCTCATCTGCACTATGCCCCCAGTAGTGCCAAGCGTGATTCCTTTGGTGAGTATGGATTCAGAGTTAGGATCACACTCAACTGAATCTCCTACAGCTGCTAATGTGCAAAGGACTAATACAACTTCAGATGTTTTGATGTTGAGAAGGAGGTTGTCATGCCCCTAGGTCATAATTCGGGGTTAAACATGAGATTAGGGGTAATTAAAATTTTTCTCATAATAAACCAATTAACGGTTCATATTTAATACAACACATAGCCCCTAATCATGATCCTGCAATGGATTGTAGTCCACGGTGAGATTCCGTATTAGTTAGTACACCAATCAATACAACAGAAACTCCAATAGAAACAAATGGTACGATAAACATTTCAAAGCAAGCACGTAAATCCATTTTTAAAGTTAAAGTAAACAATTAAAAGATATGTTAATTAAATAGCCACAACTAAAAACCTAGGCCAACAGAAATGTATAAACTACTATCTTACAATTATGAAGTCAGTCAAGTGCGAGACACGATGGATCGGAAATACCATCTGCACATCACCAGTGCTTAATAACATTAGGCTCTGCCGCCTGATGTATCTTTAGCGAAACACCTTAGGGAAAATATACTCGATGTCTACGCACTAATTACAACATTATCAGGTTATGACGAGTTGGTAAGAAGACAACATACACTATAATAAACCTACAGTATCAAAAGTGAGTAAAGACAATAAGATTATGTGAAGAGAACAATAATAATAATGAAGAAGATGAAGAAAAAAGGAATCAAAATCCATTTTATCAAAAGAGTGTATAAGCCTTAACAATAAGGTGGTCGAACCCATCAAATCATCAGGAGGAGCCCGGTCAAGACCAAGTGGTCAACCCTATAATTCCATGGAAGAAGCTTGGTCAAATCATTGGATGTCAAGCAATCCGGTCTAACACATGAGCAACTACTCAAAATCAATTTGCAGTAGTTGTTAGAAGACCTCAAAATACATAATATAATATAGACCAACTCAGAGGTGCTCAGACTTAGATTGATTTCCCTATAATGAGACCTCGTTGTACCTGCATTAAGATAGGGCCTTGCCCTCTCCATTCCACATACAAATCCACCTCCAATCACTTCATTCATTTATCCATTCAAATTACACCTAAATCTAGCATTTATATTCATTTCCATTTAAAATGAGCAAACCATCTATATGAAGGATTAATGCCAAAATCAACAATAAAACATGCATTTCATTATAAGAGGATGTTTATCAACTTGCCTTGATGAAATGAAGAAAAAGGGAATTTCCTAGCTCACCAATAAACCCAATTGGAGCTCCACTCTTGCACAAATCAAAATCCCACACAAATCAAACCTATAAATAGAAGAGGGAGACTCTAGTGAGCACTTTAATACACTTTTATGCTCAAAATCAAACTATGTAGTTATAGGGAAGAGAAGACCTTACCATGGCTTACTTGGTTAGGGAAATGGATTGAAAGAGAAAGGGATCTTTGGGATGAGAGGAGTTTACATAAGAAGATGGCTGGAGTGGATGGTAAAAATGAAACTCCAACGGTGGCATGGATGTCTTGCAGCAAAAAGAGAAAGGGAAAGAAGGGGAAAAGGGGAGAAAGAGACGAAGAGGAGATTGATGGGGTGTTGGTAGTGGGGAGAAGGATGGTCACCGAAAAGATGGTGGTGATCTCAACCCCCTAATTGCATCTTTGAGGTGAGGTGAAGAGATAAGAGGAAGAAAGAAAATAGGGAGAGAGGCCAAGAAAGAGAAGGAGAGGAATGAAGGAAGAAAATAATAAGAAAGAAAATAAATAAGATAGGGAAGAGAGAGAAAGAGTGGAGAGGACAAGGGAGCGAAATAAAAAAGAAAGAATAAAAAATGAGAGAAATAGAGAAATGGAGGTGCTGGGGACGATTTCAGCTCGGGAACTGGAGAGAAAATGTGAGGAGGGGAGAGAAAATAAAAAAAGAGAAAATAAAAGAAAGGAGAGGAAAGGAGAGAGAATGAGAGAGGAGACAGAAGAGGGACGCATTGGGTGAAGGGGGGTTTTAAAGAGTGGAGTGACAGTGAGGAGGGAGATGGGTTATTAGGTTATTTACCAAATTGCCATGTATTTAATGTTTGGGGTTAAAACTTGCTTTGGCTATAACTTATAAACCATAGGTCGGATTGGGTCATTGTAAGTACCAACGCTCATGAAATTAAATGAGCTTTCCAATGAGCCCACTTTTAACATATTTTGAGAAAGTTGGATTTTTGGCATTATTTAATAGGTTTTTGGGGTATTTTTCATAAAAAGTCTTAATTTGGAAAAATAAGGTATTTGGTGGCCAAGATTGGTCCGATTTAGGTAAAGGAATAAAAAGATGATCTTGGATTAGGAAAGCTACTAGATGAATCCAAAACGACACAATTTGGAAAACTACGAAAAAAGGCTTCTAGACTTCCTAAAATTGCAAGCTACCCCCTACTAAGCCCAAATGAGCTCAAAACCCGACAAGACTTTGCACACACGATCCTTAGATTAATTTGGACTCGCTTAGCCTCTAAATGTATTAATTGACTAAAACTAATTACATCATGGGAGTTTGGGATGTTATAGAGGTTGATAATGAAATGACTTCGGTTAAGATGGCTGTTGTGAAGACTGGCCTTTTTGCCCAAAGAAAGTTGGTTCTTGAAGAGGAGGTTGCAGCTTTGATGGAGGATGATGTCATTGTTACACTTGTCACCCTCAACTTCACACCACCGACGGCTATGACGCCTTATGAGTACATTTTAGGGCTGAGCAAGTGACAACTGCAAGGAGAGCTGAAAGCCCAGCAATATTAAATGAAGCTTCAGTTGCCGAAGATGAAGGTTCCCAAAATGTACTATTAAATGTCACAGTAACACCACATTCAAATTGAGATCCTTCTGCCACTTTGTCTTATCAAGGTATGCATGAATCCCCTTCTGTCCCCAGAGAAAGTTTAACTATCCATGGAGGTGAGAGTGCAAATGTTGAAGGGGAGAGAATGACCACCCAGGCTCCCAGACTCAGTTAAATTCATAAGAGCATGAGTTAAGTCCTCCACATCAAGAGCTGAATTCATGTGGCAATACCTCCATACTCGATTTTGCCATTAAGGGAGCCATGAGGATGATGCTTTACGGTATCTTAGATACAGTCTTCTGAGAGGGTCTTACAACTGAGAAGATATTAACTTTCATGTCATTGGTTGAGATACTGGTATGCTGTGCTTTAGGGCTAATTTGGGCTACCTCCAAGATGCTTTCTTGGTCTTATTCAGCAAGCTTGAAGAAAAGATCGCCTAGGATAGTGGTGTGGACTATGCTAGGGCTTTCTAAGATGAAGTCTTGATGGAAATAGTTCAGCTGGTGACTGAGATTGAAAGCATTTTTGAAGAAGACAAAGTAGTGGATGAAGCAAATGTCCAGCTAGTACATGAAATGAATATGTGCCAAGAAGAGAACACCCACAACAACAAGTCACGACATTGTAGCAACAGCTTTCATCCCTGGAAGACAATGTTGTGAAGCTTTAAAACATCTTTGGTGATTTGAAGAAGTCTAGTTCAGAGAATCAAGCCCGTGGAGATAGTCCTCTTGCCAAAGTTAAGGTGAAGCAGACTGCCTTGAATGATTTTGTTCAATCCCTTGAGAGCGAGATGAACATGAAGCTAGACGAGATTGAAATTGATGCTCCTATCTTTACTTTGTAAGCTACAAAGGACGTGTCTTAAGAGAAGAAATCTTGAACACAAAGAGGCGACTTAAGAAGTTCTTGGACTAGATCTCCTTACTGTAGCTCTTGTTGTCTCCTTTTATTTTATTTTAATTAGCCTAGGTGGCCATATATACACTGACTTCATTTTTTGTATTTAAACTCTAAATGAATATCAATGGAATAACTTTTCTTTTGCTCTATTTTTCCATTGGTATGGAATGTATGGATTAGTTTGGTATGGATGTTTGATGTAGTTTGTATGGATAGGTTGGATGTATGTATGGTTTGTATTCTCGGACTTGTATAGGGTGTCCCTTTCGATTTTTTGGATTTACATATCAAAATGAAAAGGGGTCATAGAGATGGGCTTTATCTAGTGTCCATGTATGAGGCATTCTCCAGGTCCATGACTTAATCCTTTTAGATGTTGAAAGGGGTCAGACAAAGTGGACGTTATATGGTGCTGTGTCTGAGGCTTTCTCCAGGGTCCTTGATTTATTCCTTAGGACAAAGATTTGGATTTGGGTTTTGTTTGGATTTTGCTTATACGGGTTTGCAAAAAGACTTGTTCCATATAACTAAAAATAGCTATATAGGGTTTGTAAAAATACTTGTTCTATACAGCTAAGGGTAAGCCACATGCAGTTTGCAAAAAGACTTGTTTCATATAGCTGAGTTTTGCCATAGAAGGTCTACAAAAGGACTTGATCTATATAGTACGATGCTATAAGGGGTCTTATAGGGACATTATCCAAGTAATGAGAGTTTATTAGAGGGGCCAAAGGACATTAGCCTTGTAGTCATTTTGCACAATGGATTTTGGGTATGAGTCATAGGTTATAAGGCTCAAAACCAAAGGATTTTGAGATGAGAATGTACACTGTACATGGTTGCGTATGCCAATGACATTCAAGCATATTATTTATTTAGGAGTTTTCCACTGATAGGCATCATACATCTGTCTCCTTCAAGTGTGAGAAGTGCATAGGCACCGTTGGAGTAGACCTTGTCGACAATGAAAGGTCCTTCCCATTTGGATTCAAATTTGCCTTTTGACATATGAGTGGAGAACATGAGCCTCTTGACTGCAAGGACTAAGTCTCCTTTCTTGTAAGCTCTATACTTGATCTTCTTGTTGAAAGACCTAGCCATACGAGCTTGATATAGTTTGATCCTTTGTCGAGCAGAAGCCTCTTTCCATTAAGGTTTTTTTACTCTTGAAGTCCAAGCTTAGCATTCTTTCCTTTAGTGTATTTGTTTATTACAGCTACACAAAAAGAAAGAAGTTGAATTTCCAAAGGTATCACAGCTTCATAGCCGTAAACCAAGGAATATGGTGTCGATTTGGTTGGACCTCGGACTGTAGTTTTATAGGCCCACAAAGCTTCAGGTAGTTTGGTATTACAACTCTTTTTGTTGTTAGAGACCATTTTTTTCAAAATTTTATAATAGTCTTTTTGAAAGTTTCAACAATGCCGTGGAAAGACAGTATTAGATTTCGTACTTGTTACAGAATCTATAAAGTTTGTCGTTGTTGAATTGAGGACCATTATCATAATATAGATACTTTGGCACCCTAAAATGACAAATGAAATGATTCTTCAAGAAGCTAAGGACTATATTTGTTTTAACTTTTGCCATATTGGAGAAGTAGTCTGTTGCTGCCAAATGAACTGATGACTTCATTTTGATGGCGGGTTGATTTTGCCAACGATGTCCATCCCCTAAGCCTCAAATGGCCAAGAAGTTGATGTAGGATATAGATATTTAGGTGGCTGATGAATGTAATCACCATGGATTTGGTATTCATTACATCTTTTTGCAAAATTGATGGCATTGGGCACATGGTGGGCTAGTAGCATTCTAACTTTCGAATATGATTATGAGGCTCTGGTTTAGCTTGGTGAACCACATAGGCCAGAATGGACTTCTTTAAATACTTGATTTGCTTCTTTTGGTAGCAAGCAACAGAGAAGAACTCCATCATATGACTTGCGTTAGAGAGTTTTTGACACGGCAAATCAAAGTGAAATTTTAAAGCTCATCTTTGAATACTAGTTCTGTCTTTAGCATTCTTTGGCAAGACTCCATGGAGAATATAATCAATGAACATGTCTTTCCAATCTTTGAATGAGTTTTGGAAAGATGAAATCTGATTTTTGATCACATCAAAGCAATCTGCTATTACTTTATGGGTGTTAAGTGGAAGTAGAAGTGTTCTTTCAACCACTTTTGACACATTTTGTCATTTTTGGGGATCAGCATTGATGCCATTAATCCCACTAGTGCATCTACCTTGACATTTTGATATTTGGAATGTGGTGAAATTCGATCAATACGAATCTCTTCTTGAGTTCACAACTTTGTTGAAGAAGGAAGAAAATCCGGTTTCTTCACTTTGTATTCAAAATTCATTTATTTGCTTACAAATTGCGAATCTCCATAGACTTCAAGCATATTGATGCCTTACTTTGAGGCTAGCTTAAGACCCATAATCAGTGTTGTGTATTTCGTCACATTATTTGAACATGGCTTATGCAAAAAATGATTCCTACCCTTTAAACTGGATCTCCTAACTCATTATTCTTTGAAGCTTCATCAAAGTGCATGATCCAATGTAAATCTAGATCAATGGTGGGTTTCAATATTTGCCCAACAAAGAAGACTAGCTCATTAGGGAGATTTTCTTTGAACTGAGAATCCTCCGAATGTGGATGTTCTGCTAGAAAATCAGCAAGACCTTGTTTTTTTTTTTTTTTTTTACTTCCTTTGCAGGAGTGTATCTGATGTCATATTGAAAGAGGAGAATAGACCATTTAGCTAAACAATCACTCAATGCACCGACTTTTGTCACAAGTGTCTTCAATGGGTTGATATTGGAAACCAACTACACCATTTTAGAAAGGATGTAGTGATGTAGTTTCAGCATCGTGAACATCAATGCAAGACATTCTTTTTCCACTAGATGATAGTTATATACAGCATCAACTAGAATTCGTGATAAGTAATAAAGAGAGACTTCCTTGCCCTCATCATTCTTTTGAGCTAATAATGTCCCCAAGGAATGATCAAGAGTTCGAGTGTAAAAGATAAAAGGTTTGCTTGCGATCAGAGCTGAAAGAACTAGTGGGTTTGTGAGATACCATTTGATATCCTATAAGGTATCTTCATAAGCTTTATCCCACACAAATTCAACTCTATTTTTCATGAGTTTGGAGAATGCATTGCATTTCCTTGATGAGTTTGAGATGACACGGTGAATGTAGACAAGTCTGCCCTGCAATCCTTTGAGTTCTTTGAGAGTTCTTGGAGAAAGCATCTCTAGCATGGCTTTAACTTTTACTGGATCCAGTTAAATGCCACCTTTTCAAACCATGAATCCTAAGAATTTCCAAGAAGAGACTCCAAAGAAACACTTCAGAAGATTCATTCAAAGATTGAATTTCACAGCCTTTCGAAGACTTTGCAGAGATCAGCTAAATAGTCTGACTTTTATTTGCTTTTGACTACCAAGTCATCAAAATAACATTCTATAAACTAGTGTTGTATGTCTTTGAAGATTTTGATCATCGCCATTTGGTATGTGGCTCCAACATTCTTAAGGCTAGAGGGCATGATGATGTAACTGTACACGCCAAAGGGGTTTGAAAAGATTTGTGATTTTCATCCTCCTTGTGCATCTTTATTGGATTGTATCCCAAAAACCCATCCATGAATAACATCCTTTCAAATATGAAAGTATTGTCAATCTTGATTTTTGGTATAGGTAGTGGGAAATTATCCTTGGGATAGGCTTTGTTCAGATCTTTAAAATCAATGTAGATTTTGATTTGCCCATTCTTCTTGGTGATTGACACTATGTTAGCCAACCAGGTAGGATGCTGCTCATCACGGATGAAACAAACATCCCTGAGCTTCTAGACTTCTTTCCTATATTCTCCATTAATTCTGGTTTTGTCCTTCTTCATTCCTATTTCAAAGGTTTAACATCTACTATGTTTAATTTCTGCACAGAAATTTTTGGATCTAGACCTGGCATTTTCGCATAGGTTCATGCAAAACAATCCATAAACTGTTGCAAGAAGCTCACATACACTTTAATTTCTTTTCTTTGATTTGGGAACTTTCAAATGTAGGACGAGGATTTTCTAGGGTACCCAAGTTTATTTTTTGTACTAAGTCCTTAGTTGAAGGCTTAGGAGGAGGTTCTTTCACAGTATCTTAGGAAGCTTCCAACTCTACGAAACCTTATGGGTTTTCATTTAGGGCTTTAAGTCGAGGCTTGGTCCCTTTCCATGGATTCGATTTTTTAGGTCTTTAGCTTTTAGATCAAGGGGTACACATTCCCAATGAGTATGCTAACATGGATTTATTTCTTCATTTAGTTCAGGCAGCCAATATTTAATGACTTGTGATATTGTGTCATCATAACTACTTAACCCCTCAGGGTGCTGAAAAGCAGCCCAATTAGCAGGATCTTGGAAGACAATCGTCTCTTGAAAGTCATTAGAGTCATTTTCCTCAATGAAGACCACAGATCATGCTCTAAAATCTTGATTTGGCTTAGGAGTGTTATTATAACTTATCCTATAGGAATGTTATTATAACTTATCCTATGCAATGTCGTGGTCTTTCAATTCTGTTCTCCTTTTTGAGATATTCTTTCATTTCTAGATTGAAGATGTTGAAGGGGACTTGAACTCCATTTGCATTTATTCCGAGGCCAGTTGGCTTCTTAAGACTATACCTTATGTTCTTCATCATTTTGTGGTCCACAGGATTTTAGATGTTAAGCTTTATCCTCCCATCATTGGTGATTTTGTCGATACAGTAAGAAGTAGAAGCATCTTTGGCTTGATGGAAAACTATCGAGTGATTATGTTAGCAGGATGGAGGTATGAAAAAGCAAGATCCTCCGAAGTTATAGATTTGAGATGGAGTGGCCTACAGCAAGAATGGAGGATCTCAATCTGCAATAAAGTAAACGGAGGTGTCTACCTCCTTAGCATCCTTAGAATCTAACTCAGAATCTTAATAGTTGACAACTGAGACAACATGCATTGGGCGTGCCTATTTAGATCTCCCACAGACGGCAGAGTGCTATTTCAATGAATGAAACAATTCGAGACATTTTATTGAAGGCTTGGAACTCCATTGCTACTGTGAAGCTACGAAGGGTTAGCCTTAAGCCTACCCAACACAGATGAATCCATGCTGAGTAATGTGGAGGATTTTCACATCTTTTAGCCGAATAAAACCATCTATTAATAAATCTATAAGATGACCCACCCTTGCATTGTAATGTCAACATGAGTTGGTTGAAAGTGATAAGAGAATCAGGCCTAATTGGTGACATTTTTCTAATAGGAGGAGGGACATCATTACTTTCTTAATTAGAGTTTGTACGATCAACCAAGGAAAATACATTTATTGGATAAAAGAGCTTTCGCTATCTTACAACTGGTCATTCGTCATTCCTCATTGGCACTGAAAAGTGCTAAATTAATGGGTGCCATACAAATAGCTAGACTACATGTCTTGCTTGTATGAATAACAAGGCCCATCTTTTTTATCCTGGATGGCTTTATGGATATGACCAAAGGTTGATCTGATTGTTTAATTTCAGATTTGACATTGATCACCAAAGGAGCTTTCGTATCCACAAATCTGACCATCAGCTTCTCTGTAGACTACAATTTCTTTGTAGGTTTTGATCTTTTGCTGAACCCTAGATAGGTTTTCTTTTTTGTTGAAATGGGGAAGGGTTCTGTAGGATCGTCATCCACAGGAGAGTTATTTGCATCCGATTTTGACTTAGCATGTCTTTCCTATACATGGCTGCATCGATGAAATAGACCTCCTTACTTTTGAATGGCTTTTTATTTGTAAAGACATGATGCACCTTACCCTCATCATCAATATAGTATTGATGGAGAGTAGAAGGCACTATAGAGTAATCATGAAGCCATCGCCTCCCTAAGAGGATGTTGTAGCAAGCACGTGTCTTTACTATGTGCAAAGTGCCTTATAAAGTTAGATCACCAAACTGGAACTAAATCTGAATCTTGCTCATCAGATCTTGAACTTCTCTGTCATAGCCTTTGATCAAAGTTTTGGTAGCCAATAACTTGCTCACTGGGTTGCCGAGTTCCTGAAGAGCTGTAATTGTGATAAGGTTCAGAGCCAATCTTGGGTCAACTTGAACTCTTTGAGCAGGTATTCCTTGATGTAGGTTGTGAAGAGAGCGGCCTTATGTGCTTTATGCCACCTAAGAGGAGATCATCTTTGGTGAAGGAAATAGTGGCCTTAGAAGCATTGTGAATGGTAAGACATTCCATACATTGCTTTTGAGGCCTCTTGGACTTTGCTTTAAGATAGTTCTTCTCTATCTGATGGACTTGAGCCACATGAGTTTGATTGTTGGTATTTAAAGCTTGTAGAGCTCGTATGAAATTGTTATAAGTCACCTCAAACATCTGCAAAAGATAAAAAATATATATATGAAGTTATGTAGGTATGCGCCTAAGGTGTTCAACAACATCATATGTGAATGGTTCTAATGGCCTTTCACTAGCATTTGTATCTAAAAAAGTTACATTTATATTTAAATTATTCCCTAAAATGGTTTACATAAGAAGAAGAAAAAGGTCTGTCATAGTTGACCCTATGGTTACGACTGGAACAAGTGTCTTCGTTAACTATATTGTTTCGGTCAACCTCCTCACAAGTATCTTTTCTTATGGCATTGATTTCTTCAGTTCAGCAAATAGTTGGCTGACTTCTTCCAAGCCTGCCACTTAATTTGTATTGTCAAAAAGGGCTTAAGATATTGGGGATTCATCAATAAAAGTGCTAATGACTACCAAAGCAGGCGCTAGTGGCATTTCTTCTTCTAAATCAGAGAGATTATCCTAAACTTGGAAGACTTCTTAAGGTATTGTAGGACTATCGATGCTGGGTCATTGTGTTCCTTTTGCAACTCAAGCTCACCATCTACTTTGGAGTTAATGGGTTGAGTGCTTGGTTCAAAGTCCAGCTTCTAAGAAGTTAGCTCAACACCTAGTTCAGGAGAATCATTTGTCATAGAGGTCACCGCCTGAGAACCAGGGAATGATGCTTGCTATTGTTATGTTCATTAGATTAAAATAAAGGAAAAGGATCTGGATGAATCTCCGGAGGTAATGGAAAAGGAGGAAAATCACTCGACTAGCCACTTGCACTTTGCTTATGTTGGTCATAAATAGCCACTGATAGTGTATTGAAACCATGTTTAATGATGAGAGTACCCATTTCAGGATCGAAAGTTTGTTTAAAATCCTCATCCTCATCAGAGGGGTATTCATTAGCAAAGTAATCATTAATCTATTAATCATCTTCAAAGTCAAAGAAGTCTGACCAGTCCTCTTCATCACTTGAATTAGGAGGTGTATCATCCCATGATATTCAATTGCAACTGGATATTGATGTTCTTCTTCATTGTTTGGAATTGGGATGTTGAAGTCAACTGAAGTAAAATGACCTCTGACCAGCTTAAAAGGTTCTTCTGAAGCAGAAGCTTTGATCTCCTTTTCTTTTTTCTTTTTAGCATGTTTTTTCTTGCTCAATCAAGCGGTTTAGGGAACTCTTTGCAAGTTCTTGAGTTTTTTTTTTACCTTCTTTCTTTCTGCTAGTGTGGGTTTCATAACCTTTTCCCAGCCCTCATCACTTACCAAGTCTGGGTGGACCCACATTTCGTGTCACAACCCGAGCCCAAGATTCTATGATTAAGGCAACTCCTAAGGCACGATATACGTAATCCTGTGGCAATCCGTATGGTATTAAGACACATACTAACCACCGCAAGGGAAAAAGTACAGATCTTGCGTGTAAAGACTGACATGTAACATGTGTCCTTTTAAAACATTTGCGGAAGCCTGTGTCTTTTTACCTGTATTTAACAACATCTTGTACATTTAGATCTTTGAGATATGGTATTAAGCATAATTGAGTCTATTAAATTGAAAATTGTAAACCAAAGATATAGAACTAAAAGAGTATTTTAGATGAAACATGATCCCATACATAATTCTACATGACCAAAGTACAAATATCTACATGAATGATCCAAAGTAAGAATACATGGTGTGACCAAATTCATAGGATCTAAATACAATCGAAATGAGAGACGTACATATCCATCAAATCAGATAACAAAATGATAATATGACATAATGGCATGATGCGTAAACATAGCCATACCCATGGCATGTTCTAATATGTCCCAAAATATACCCATGACGCTCAGCGAGATAGACAACTGGAGAATGTTGTCAAGGCCACACTACTATACTATACCTTGGGGAGTCTTTGGAAACTCCTTTACGGGTGCATCTGAGGTGGAATCAGTACTTAAACCTATTTGTAACACCAAGGTTAGCATTGTTAACACAACGGTTAAGCAAATATAGGTGCATATAAACTATCATGTTGTATCCGATGAATTAGAGACATATTAATCAAAAGAGAGCAATAATCGTAAACTAGGTATATTGTGCATGAATAAGCATGAGTAACGAATTATAAATAGGATATCGAAATATACTAGTTGGCATCCACGAAGCTATATTCTCCCCAAAGAGAGCGTATCATTTAGGGAGAGCGTATAACATATGTATGGGAATTACACTGGGGGATCAGTCTAGCTTTCCAAGGAGCGCCGACCAACTCCTTCATAAACTACTGCAGTGGGAATATAAAGAATACCCAAATTGATCCCATCGAACCTAACAAGGGTACAAGCTAAGTGGTGCTGACTCAACTTCTCAAGACCATCCGGATTCATATCGTACATACTTATCATTGATTGTACGTAATCATTCATACTTAGCGACATATCGTACATAAGGGATTTCCGGTCTTGAGAATATATTCAATCATAAAAATTCGGAATTAACAAATTACTGATAATCAAACAATGCATACTCGAATGAGCTAATGGAGCTCGAATCCTCTTAACCTTAGCTACACCCATTTTGGCTCACAGGCCATACTCAATAGAAGCTCCAGCATTGATTTTGCCTCAAGGTTCACTAGGAAGAATGGGTACATGATTAGATCATGTTGAGGGCAAGGTTACATAACAATATGAATGCAATTAGATTGAATAATTATCAAGGATAGTTACTAGCCAACCCTATGCTAGATAATTTGTGTTTCCAAGGTCATTCAATACGATGAATTGATAAAATGTCTGGTGTCGTTGTGTTACCAAAATCTATGTGTTACACTGTGTATACAAAAGACACCTCTTCTTATGCCAACATCCATGATGTAACATTGGAAACTGACCGGAAAATCAAGAAGGAATAAGTGATAGCTCAACACTCTTCCTTTTTAGTATTTGATTACCATTGGGCTAATTTGTTGGAGGTGAGGGTATCATTTCTAAGGCCCTATATGGTCTTTAATTATACTTAATGTCCTAAGGGTAGGGGTGGCTTATATTATACCTCTAAGGTCTCAAAATAAGGGTGGAACAACTCCCAATTAATTCCCATTTTAAAGAAATAGAATAAAGTTTTACTAAAACTGGGGGTACATTTTCTCTCTAATAACTCTCATAAATAGTCAACGAATATTTCTAACTTGTGTATATGTTTCCCCCAAAACATTTTCATAAAATAGCTCTTATTTTTATATAATAATTGTACTCATATGGAGCTTGCCTCACGAAACATCGTGAGTGAGTTCCGTAGAGAAATTTGGGCTCTAAAACATTAAAAAAAGTCAAAGTTTATGGTTTATCATTTTTATATCCAATAAAGTATTCAAAAGTATTACACATATTTCCAGACATACTAGTACTTACTGGAGCTTTGGTAAAACCCTATATTATGATAATTTTAGATATTATTATAGTTGTAGAAAATTTAGATAATCTAATGATAAATCTTAAAATACCTCGGCTCCACCAAAGATCAAAGGTGTAGCCTTTTCTTATACCCCACGATGGGCTATAGAAGTTCTTTGGTAAGTTATTTGAACAAATCTTCAAATAAAAGTTTCAACTCAGGACTTCAGTTACCCGACCGATCGGGTAGGTCGGACACCTCCCAGAGCCAAAATTCGACCGATCAGGCTTCAGGAACAGCTGGTCGGCCCTGAAGCACTCTGTTACGGGTAGAATCAATGTCAAACAAATTTTCCTCCTTTCTTCTTGGCTCCTTCCACTTCCATTCATCAAATAAACCTTCTAATTACTCCTTAACACCAACCTACATCATTAATTTAAATTATATTCTCATTAATCGTTAAAACTTAATAATCTAAATCAAAGAGGGAATGAGCTGTAAAATGGCATACATAAAGAGTTCATTAAGAATCAACCTATTTAACATACATGTAGTGATTATATGCAACTATACTTACCTTAACTTAGTGCTTAACCCAAATCTAGCTCTTCTTTTGGTTGATGGTGGAGAAAACACAATCTTTAACCATACATAAAACCCTACATGAAAATGGATGAAATGGAGATGAGATGGGTTGCATGCAATAAGATTGAGTCTCCTTGACTCTATGAAACTCAAGAAAATGGAATGGTGATGGGGCTCTTACCTTAGGGAGCTGTAGAGAAGAGGATGAGACCAATTTGTGAGATTCCAAGGAAGATAATTAACAAGGAGGTAAAGAGGAAGAAGATGGACCTATAGGCCTTACATGCAATGCTTCAATCGCCCAATCTAGAGAGAAAATAAGGAAGAGAGCATGGAAGAGGAGAGGAAACCATCTCTCCAGCAAAAATGAAGGAAGGAGAAGAGGGACTAATGGGTTTCTTGGTTTTTAAATAGAGTGGGTTTCTAAAAATTACAAACAGCCCCTCTAGTTTTAGATATTTCCAATTTGAGTCAGCTGGGCTTAAAATGGGTCGAGATGAATCCGAACCGAGTTGGGCCAAACATGAATAATGACCTACATGATGAAACACACAAGATGCAACTAACATGATGCCTTAATGATGCATAACCATGAAATTCTAAAACAGAAATGGTCTTGACTACCTAAGAAAGGTTCAAACCCAACTACCTATCCATGACCCGATAAAATGAAAACAAAATAAATTAAGACTAAAATACATTAATTAATAGGAAATCAAGTTTAATTAATATAAATTACAATTTATTTGGGTTGGGACCTTACATTTTGTCTCTTGAAAAGGTCTTAAAGTGCATTGACAACACAAAATTCAATCATCATTGGTTTCGATGGAGAAGATACCGCCACAGGTGTAAACTATCCAAAGGTGATCATATTGACTGGAGCACAATCATACTTCCAATCAAAAGTTATCACTCCATTCTTTTACAACTCATTGACCTTCTTTTTTTGGATAAGCAGTCCTTGAAAGGGTGTGACTTCATCCGATAGTATGCACAGTACTTGGGATCATTGATGCGATCCACTTGTTTAGGCTTTTTCATTGGTGGAAGTTCAATTTTGTTGTTATCCATCAATGACCGAAAGATCACTTCGATTTCTCCATCAAAGGGACACGTAGTTTTCCTTCTTTTCTCATATTCCTCTTTCTTAGTTTGATTATTCTTTGAGTTTTGAGGCTTTTGAGGAGATTTGGAGGTTTGCTCATTGAAGACCTTCTCCTTCTTCTTTGGTTTTGGAGCAAAAGATGAAGGTGACTGTTTTTTCAAAAACTCGCCTTCTTTTGGCTGATCTCTTTGAAGGCTAGTTCTGCATCAGTGGCAACCTAAACCAATCAGGCCAGAGATTTAGTTTTGAGACTAAGTATGATAGCCTTATCCTCTAGTCGCAAATTGGTTTTGTACATTTCGATCATTGCCCTCTAAGATGGTTGTTCCAAGCACCTGTATGATAATGCTTTCCATTTGTTGATAAAAAGATTATGCGATTTCATTGTCTCCTTGCCTTTACTGCTGACCATGGCAAAGGTGACAATCTAATCCTCCTCCTGGAAGTGGAGCAAGAACTTTTCTTCTGTGATAGGCCATGTCATGAAAGAGAGCTCTAGTAGCTACTTATACCAATCAAAGGCAACTCCTTTCGGTGTGCTGACAAATGGCCTTATCTTTAGTGCATCCATTTCTAGTAAACTTCCGAGAAGTGATTTGAAATGCACGATGTATTAATAAGTTGACCCTTGCCTAAGATATGGTTGGAAAGTTAGAAGTTTATAATTTGGTAGGAATGGAACAAGATCGAACTCCGAAGGGTACCTTGGTGTGATAACCCTTCTTTTTCATCTTGGTGTCTACCTTTGATTTTGTCAATATTTCTTCAACCTCCTTGAAGAGTTTAACTGATCTATGTGAAGGCCTAGGATTAAATAATGGTCACCATAGAACCCATAACTGCCACATTGTCTTTTAAGGATTTCATTTGAGACATGAGCAAATCGATTTTAATTGCATTCCTTATGATCATTGTTTGTTCTCTTGTATCGACAAAAAGAGGATTTCTTCGAACTCCTTCCGTACCACCTAGCTTATCTGTTAAGATTTTCAATTAGGTAGTTAGGTGGTCGATCTTAGCTCCTTGTTGTTTGACAACATCACTGACATTGTTATTTTCATTTTCACCAGAATCTTCTTCGCCGATATCCTTGTTTCTAGTAATATCATCATTGCCATCTTTTCTGGTTCCACTCCCATCAGCCATGAACATAGTGTACTAGTAGGACGATGTCAACGCCTGAGGAGTAAACAAACATTTTTCTATTTCCAAGATCATGATGGGATCGTCATTGAAATTGGTCTGAACATGGCATTTAGATGTCCTACCTGAGTGAGAGTTTGAATCAGACTCTTGTGACTAAGTCTGAGTCATACTTTATGTAACTCTTCGAGTAGAACCTGGCCCGACCATATAAGATGAGGTCAAGTCAAGATCGTCTTCTTTGACCACCCACTTCTGAGTGATCTTGCATTACGACAGCTTTCGGGTTCGCTCCCTGTGGCAAGCCAAGGCTTTCCTCTTGATTTGATCAGTGAGCTTGGCTTCTAGGGTTTGATCTTTGAACCTAGCCACTAATGGCCTTGAAGTTCCAGCAACTTGCTCCTAATCCATTGGATCAGAAAGAGGGAATGAAAGGATGTCAACGACTCCACTTTTATTCTTTTTCTTTTGCTCTTTCTTTTATTGAAGTGAATCTTTGAAATGAGCATGATAGGTTCCATTGTTAATGACCAATCACTTAGCATTTTTTTTATGCTCAGTGGCATGTAACGGGCCCTGATATGAAGATGGCAGAGTAGGTACTACACTGATAGAAGTTAAGCGTTTTCTGCCAAACTTCATCTCTCCTTCTGAGTTAGAGGGTAGAAGGTGTTCTCTTCTAGTGAAGCCAAAGTGACCACGTGCTGCATTTAGGAATGGACGCATCCTTCTGGACCTTATTGTTAGTAAGAAACTATCCAAGGTCTACTAGTGTTTGAAGCACTTGATTTTCTATGACCTGCTACATGGGTCAAGCTGATGATGACTTTGGGCCCTGAGCAACCATGAGACGCAAATTGCCAGGAGCCATTGGTGTACGATTTGTGAATCAGATCTGTCTTGCCCCCATGTAAGGCTTGATGATGCGAAGGCTGTTACCTTCTGATTGCATCCTGATTTTAGGTTCTTCCTAAACCTTCATAGCAAACCTAAATGGGTTTTGGGCATACTAAGAAACCCAGGGTTTGAGAGCTTTAGTCTTCTTTATAGGCTTCGGGGTCACTGATGACCCGTTCAAATCAAAAGAAGCAGCTAAGCCTGCAGGAGTAGAGAGCCTCTGGAAAACTAAGACCCTTGATATAGGCATAACAAGGTCAATTTGGGCCCACTTAGGTGCTCTTGTAGATTGACCGTTCTGGGTTATGGATATCTTAAATAGCCTCTTGTTAGCTTCGTCAAAGGTAATAATTAGGAAACCCATTGGTATTTTCTACAAAACAATAAACCAAAGGACTATGTCAGTTTCATAATCAATGGCTGCCTCTCGGGCCATGTAGAATAGTTTATGAATTCCATCTGAACTAAAATGGTTTCCTTATTGAATGAACTGAAATGGTTAGAAATAGGCATAAACTTAATCTCATTGTGCTATGCTAACTAGTCCTGGCTACTGAAAATTAGGCAGCACTTCTGGACAATGTAGTTAGACTCAGAAGCATGCTATGTTGGCTAGTCCTAGCTACTAAAATTTTGGCAACATTTCGAAACTATATAGTCAGACTTATAAGCAAGAAAGAGTTGGATATAACCAAAGGGATAGGGCCCACGGGATCATGCCTGCACCACTACCACAATGATCACATGGGATCCATCAATAATTAAATGGAATTTAATAATGAACAGTAATTATTTTCCCATTCTTCTTTGTGCTTGGATGTGTGAATGTTGGACACGATTCCATTGCATTTCACATCATTTTCGAGCGTGATCAGAAGATTGGCACCATATGTTGGAGTGTTTTTCCTATTATATGTGATCGAACTTGGCCAAACAACATGAAAAGGTGCCAAAATGCATGAAAAACTGCTGAAAAGTATTGTTGTAAACCAGTGACCACACGATGCTATGTAAAATGGCCTATGCCTTAGGGTGCTGTGTAAAATGGTCTGTGACCTCAGAGGACTATGTAAAAAGGATTATGACCACAGTAGGCTGTGTAAAATGGGCAGTGACCATGGGTCCACGGTCACTGACCTGTTTTGACCCCAGTTTGACCTGTTTGACTCTGAGGACACCCTATTCAAGACCTTTGATGTCTATGATAGGTTTAGGAGCATTTATGGAGGAACTTTGTACCTTGAAGTGTATTTACTTCTCACCTTAAATTGCAGAACTTTGCACCTTAAAGTGCATGGACCAAATCAACACCCTTGTATGATTCATTCTAAAAGGCTTTATGTTATTGGCTATAAGATCACCAGTTTGTTTATAAAACTTGAACAAATGTCATATCGAATCAATCATAAATGTAACAACATTTGTAGTTATGTGTTGTCTGGAGTCTTACACTGATGGATCTTGTGTGATTATTATGGTAGTGGTGTAGGCTTGATCTTGTGGGCCCTATCCCTTTGATTGGATCCAACCCCCTTTTGCTTATAAGTCTGACCAGATGGCCCTAAAATCTTGCCAAAATTCCAGTGGCCAAGACCAGTTAGTATAGCATGCTGTTAAGTCAAGCTACATAGTCCCGAAACACAGCAGAAACTCTAGTAGCTAGGACTAGTCAGTATAGCAGAACAAAATTGGGTTCATGCCTATTTTTAACCGTTTTGGTTTATCCAATAAGGAAACCATATTGGTTTAGAAGGTATTCATAAACCATTCTAACTAGCCTAAGAGGCAGTCATCTTGGTTATGAAACTAATACAGTCCTTTGGGCTTATTGTTTTGGAGAAAATACCATGGGTTCCCTAATCATTACCTTTAATGAAGCCAATGAGAGGCTATTCAATATCTCCATAACCAAGAACAGTCCATCTATAAGAACACCAAAGTGGGCCCGAATTGACCCTACTACTCTTGCATCAAGGGTCTCAGCTTTTCAGAGGCTCTCTACTCTTATGAACTCAGCTAGTTTCACTGATCTAAATGGGTCATCAATGACCCTAAAGTCTACTAAGAAGACTAAAATTCTCAAACTCTGGGTTTCCAAATATGCTTAGAACCTGTTTGGGATTTCTTCTAAGGTTCAGGAGGAAGCTAAACTCAAGATATAGTGAGAAGGTAGTAGCCTTCACATCATTAAGCCTCGTTTAGTGGCAAGACATGTCCTATTTACGAATCATAAAGCAATGGTTCCTAGCAAGCCACATGTTGTCGCTGCCAAGGGCCCAAAGTCATCATCAACTCAACCCAAACATCGGGGTCATCAAAAATCAAATGTATGGAGCACCCGAGGACCTTCAGCAGTTCTTAACTTGTAAGAAGGTTTAGAAGGATGCATCCATTCCAGGATATAGCACGTGGTCACCTCAACTACATATTTCAAAACTCAACAAGGCTGAGAAAAAAACCTAGGCCTCACTTGAAAAAAATATCTTCTACTCTTTAACTCAAAAGGAGGGACAAAGGTTCTGCAAAAGGCATCTACGTTCTATCATTGTAACACCTGCTCTACCATCTGCACCTTAACATCCATTAAACACCATTGAACACTAAAAAAAGAAGAAGTGATTGGCCCTTAACAATGTGACTGATCTCACTCATTTCAATGACTCGCTCCAGCAAAAGAAAAAGTAAAAGAAAAAGAATGAAAGAGGTGTCGTCGACATCCTTTCATTCACTACTTTCGATCCAATGGATTGGGAGCAAGTTGCTAGTACCTCAAGGACATTAGTGGCCAGGTTCAAAGATCAAACCCTTGTAGCTGAGCTAGCTGATCAAATCAAAAAGAAAGCCTTAGCTCACTACAGGGAGCAAACACGAAAGCTGTCACAATGCAAGATCACATGGAAGTGGTTGGTCAAAGAAGATGATCTTGACTTGTCCTTGTCTTTTATGGTCGGGCCATGTTCACCTCAGAGAATTACTCGGGGTATGGCTCAAATTCAATCACAAGGGTGATTCAAACTCTCATTCAAGCAGAACTTCTGAAGGTCACGTTGAAACTGATTTTGACGATGATCCTATCACTATCTTGGATACAGAAGATAGTCCACTCCTCAGTATTAACATCATCATACCCCGTCAGTACGCTGTGTCCATGGCTGAAAGGTGTGGAACTAGCAACGATGGAGCTGACGATGTTGCTAAAACAAAAGATACCGGTGAAGAAGAAGCTGGTGAAAATCAATATGAAGCTATCAATGATGTTGTCAAATGACAAGAAGGAAAGATCGATCATCTAACCACCCAATTGAAAATCTTAATAGATAAGCTAGGTGGTCCGACTGAAGCGAAAGTAAATCCTTTATTCGCCGACAGAAGAAAACAAGCAATGAACAAGAGGAATGAAACTAAAATTGATTTTCTCATGGTTCAAATCAAATCCTTGACAGATAAGGTGACAGTTGCAATTTCCTTTAGTGATCATTTGTTAATCCTGGGTTTTCATATAGATCCCGAAAAGCATGTAACCTTCAAAGAGGTTGAGGAAATATTGACAAAATCAAAGGTGGAGACCAAGATGAAAAAGAAGGGTATCACACCAAAGAACCCTCTGGAGTTCGCTTGTTGCATTTCCACTAAATTAAAAGCTTTCGACTTTCTAGCCATACCTTAGGAAGGGGTCAGCTTATTAACAAATCGTGCATTTCAAATCACTTCCTGGAAGTTTGCTAGAATTGGATGCATTAAAGATAAGGTTGTTTGTTGGTACATTGGAAGGAGTTACCTTTGATTGGTACAAGCAGTTATTAGAACTCACATTCATGACATGGCCCATCATGAAAAAAAAGTTTTTGCTCCACTTCCAGGAGGAGGATAAAGCAATCACCTCTGCCATGCTTAGTAGTACAAGATAGGGAGAAAATGAAACTGGATAGTCCTTTATTAACAGATGGAGAGAATTATCCTACAGATCCTTGGAACAACTATCTCAAAAGTTAACCATCGAAATGTGCAAGACCAATTTGCGATCAAAGATCAAGGCTATCATACTTAGTCACAAGACTAAGTCTCTGGCCTGATTGGTTAAGGTGGTCACTGATGCAAAGTTGACTATCAAGGAAATCAATCAAAAGAAGGCAAGCTTTCAAGAAACAAAGCCATCTTCATCTTTTACATCTAAACCGAAAAAGAAACAGGAGGTCGTCAATGTGCAAACCACCAAACCTCCTTAAAAGCCTCAAAATACAAAGACTGATCAAACCAAGAAAGAGGAATATGAGAAAAAGAAGAAAACTAATTATCCCTTTAATGGAGATATTGAAGTGATCTTTTGGTCATTGATGGATAACAATAAGATTAAACTTCCACCAATGAAGAAACTTGAACAAGCAGGTCACGTCAATGATTTGAACTACTGGGCATACCACCAAATGGTGGCACATCCTCTCAAAGACTGCTCCATTTTAAAAGAAAAGGGCAATGAGAAGTGGAATAATGGAGCGATAACTTTTGGTTGAAAGTATGATCCTGCATTGGTTAACATGATCTCCTTTGGATAGTTTGCACCCGTTGTTGTGTCTTCTCCACCGAAACCAATGACGGTTGAATTCTGTGTTCTTAACATAGTGCATGATGAACAAGGTTTGATACCATTCAAGACTTCTTCAGGGGAAAAAATGTGGGTCCGTCTAGACCTCGTGGATGATGAAGGTTGGAAAAAGGTTAAAACCAACCCCACACCTGCAGAAAGAAGGAAGGTTAAAAGGCAACTTAAGAACCTTCAAAGAGCTCCCCAGAACTGCTTGATCAAGTAAAAAACCAAAAAAAAAAAAAAGGTTAAAAGGAAGAAGGAAAAAGCAACAAAATTTTCTATTCCAGAAGAACCAACCAAGTCAGTCAGAAGTCATTTTATATTGGTTGACTTTATCAATCCAATTCCAAAGGATAAGGAAGAACAACCAATATCCAATTGTCGTAGGATATCATGGGATGGTACTAATGTAGATGATAAGGAAGATTAGTCAAACTACTCTGACTTCGAAGATGATCAATGGATTAATGATTACTTCACTGACGAATACCCCTCTAACAAGGATGGGATTTTAAACAAACTTTCGATCCTGAAATGAGTACCCTTATCATTAAATATGGTCTCAACACACTGTTAGTGGCTCTTTATGATCTACATAGACAGGATGCAAGTGGTTGGTCAAGTGATCCTCCTCCTTTTCAATTACCTCTATAAGTTCATCTGGATCCTTTGCCATTAGTTGAATCTGATCAGACACAACAACAACAACAAGCATCATCCTTTAATTCTCAAGCAATGACCTCTATGCCAAATGGCCCTCTTGAACTAGGTGTTGAGTCAACTTCTTCAAAGTTAGACTTTGAGCCAAGCATTCAACCCATTATCCTTGAAATAGATAAGTTGCAAGCAGAGCACAATGAACTTAGCATTAGCAATCCTATTGTACCTCGGAAGTCTTCCAAGTTCAAGATAACCTTTCTAATTCAAAAGAAGAGATGACACTAGTGCCTGGTTTATTAGTCATTAGCACTTTTGCTAATGGAACTCCAACACTTAAAGCCACTTCTGATAATGTAAGTCAAGAGGCATGCTTAGAAGGAGTCATCTAGGTCTTTACTGAACCTGAAGAAGTCAATGCCAAAAAAAGAGATACTCGTCTAGAGGTTGATCGAAACAACATAGTAAAAAATAGCACTTGTTCTGATCACAACTATAGAGTTAACTATGATAGTCCTTCTTATTTTTTTTTATGTACACTCTTTGGGAAATAATCCAAATGTAAATATAACTTCTTCAGAAGCAAATGCTAATGAAAATCCATCAGAGCCATTCACGTATGATGCTGTTTAACACCTTAAGTACATACCTACATGACTTCATATTTTTGAGCTTTTGCAAATGTTTGAAGAGACTTGTAACAACTTCATACTAGCTCTACAGGCCTTAAATTCTAATAATCAAACTCATGTGGTGCAACTCCATCAGATAAAGAAAAACTATCTTAAAGCAAAGTCCAAAAGGCTTCAAAAGTAATGTATGGAATGTCTTTTCATTCATAATGCTTCTAAGGCCACCATTTCCTTTGCCAAAGATGATCTCCTCTTTGGCGACATGAAGCACATAAGGCCGCTTTACTTCACAGTCTACATTAAGGACATACCTGTTCAAAGAGTTCAAGTAGACCTAGGATCAGCTCTGAACCTCATCACAATCATAGCTTTTCAAGAACTTGGCATCTCAGTGAGCAAGCTATTTGCTGTCAAAACATATATCTAAGGCTATGATGGAGGAGTCCAAGATCCAATTGGTAAGTTCGAATTCAGTTCTAGCTAGGCAATCTAACTTTAGAAGCCACTTTGCATGTAGTAAAAATGGGTGCTTGCTACAACATCCTCTTGGGAAAGCAATGGATTCATGACTATTCCATAGTGCCTTCTACTCTCCATCAATGCCTCAAATACATTGATAATGAGCGCAAGGTGCATCGCATTGTTGTAGATGAAAAGCCATTCAAAGGCAAAGAGGTCTACTTCACCGATGTAGCCACGTATCAAAAGGCAATGATGAAAAATTTCAAAGATATGCACCACAAGTCTGGCGATGCTATGTTGATGACTTGGTAGTTAAAAGCAAACATAAGTCAGTTAGCCAGCTGATCTTCATAGTCTTCGAAAGGTTGAAGAAATTCAATATTTGAATGAATCCTCTGAAGTGTTTCTTTGTTGTCTCCCTCGGGAAATTCTTAGGATTTGTGTTTCGAAAAGGTGGTATTGAACTAGATCCAATAAAAGTCAAAGCCATACTGGAAATACCTTCTCTAGGAATTCTCAAAGAACTCAAAGGATTATAGGGTAAACTAGCGTACATTTGCTAGTTCATCTCAAACTTATTAGGGAAATGTAGAGCATTCTCCAGACTCATGAAAAAAGGAGTTGAATTTGTGTGGGATAAAGCTTGTGAAGATGCTTTTCAAGATATCAAATGGTGTCTCATAAACCCACTAGTTCTTTCAGCTTCGATTCTAAGCAAACCTTTCATCCTATACACTCGAGCTCTTGATCATTCATTGGGGGAGTTATTTGCCCAAAAAAGTGATAAGGGCAACGAAGTGGCTCTTTATTACTCATTATGGATGCTAGTCGATGCTGAACATAACTACCGTCCGGTGAAAAAAAAATGTCTTGCATTGATGTTCATAATATAAAAACTACATCACTACATCTTCTCCAATGTGGTGTACTTGGTTTCCAACATCAGCCCATTAAAGACGCTTGTGACAAAAGCTACTGCATTGAGTGATCGTTTTGCCAAATGGTCTATTCTTCTCTCTTAATATGATATCAGATACACCCCTGTAAAGGCAGTAAAAGGACAAGCTCTCGATGACTTTTTAACAAAACGTCGACTTTCAGAAGATTTTGAATTTAGAGACAATCTCCTTGATGAGCTGGTCTTTTTGTTGAACAAATTTGGAAACCCACCATTGATCCAAACTTACATTGGATCATGCATTTTGATGGAGTTTCCAAAATAAATGAGCCAGGAGATCTAGTTTCCTTAGAATCAGTTTCTGCAACCCAAAAAGATTCTATGTCCCTCACTCCTTTCTATTGATCAAGCCATGTTCAAGCAATGTGTTGGAATATATAGCATTGATTATGAGTCTCGAGCTAGCCTTGGAATCAAGCATCAATATGCTTGGAGTCTATGGAGATTCACAACCTGTAATCAAACAAATGAATCTTGAATATGAAATGAATAAACTAGATTTGTTTCCCTTCTTCAATAAAGCTTGTGAACTCAAGAAGAGATTTGTGTTGATCGAATTTCACCATATCTGAAGACATAAAAATGTCAAATAAATGCACTCATAGGATTAGCGGCATCAATGTCAATCCCTGAAAATGACAAAATGATATTAAAAGTAATCGAAAAAAGGCTTCTACCTCTACTTGACACCTACAAAGCAGTAGCAGATTACTTCGATGTGATCAAGAATCGGATTTCATTTTTTCAAAACTCATTTAAAGACTGGAGAGACCCTTTCATTGATTACATTTTCCATGGAGTCTTGCCAAAGAATGCTAAGGACAGAACTAGTGCTCAAAGGTGAGCTCTAAGATTTCACTTTCATTTGCCTTTGAAGACTCTCTACCGCAAGCCATATGATGGAGTTCTTCTCCATTGCTTATCACCAAAAGAAGTAAATCAAGTACTTAAGAAGTTCATTTTGGCCTATGTGGTGCACACTAAGCTGGACCAAAGCTTTATGATCAGATTCGAAGGTTAGGCTACTATTAGCCTACCACGGCATTTGACGCCGTCAATTTTGCAAAGAGATCTAATGAATGCCAAATCCATGGCAAATACATCCATTAACTGCTTGAATATCTACATTTCATATCAACTTATTGGCCATTTAAGCCTTAGGGAATGGACACAGTTAGAAAAATCAATCTGCCATCAGAACATGGTCGTTAATTCATTTTGGCTACAATGAATTACTTCTCCAAATGGGCAAAAGCAATGTGTCTTGTAGAAGTCAAAACAGATATAGTCCTTAGCTTCCTAAAGACTCATATCATTTGTCATTTCGGGTTCCTAAATGTCTACATCACAACAATGGTCTTTAATTTAACAACGATAAAGTCTACAGATTTTGTGACAATACGAAATCCAATGCTTTCCCTCTACGGCATATAACCTGTAACTAATGGACTTACTAAAGCCTTCAACAAGACTATCTGCAAAAGCTTAAAGAAAATGGTCACTAATAACATAAATAATTGGAGTACCAAACTTCTTAAAACTTTGTGGCTTACGGAACTACAGTTCGAGGCCCAACAAAATTAACACCACATTCCATGGTTTACGGTTGTGAAGCTGTGATGCCTTTGAATTTCAACTTCCTTCTCTTCATGTAGCTATGCTAAAGAAATACACTAAAATAAAGAATGACAAGCTTAGACTTTAAGAATTAAAAAACCTTGATGAGAAGAGGCTTGCATAAATCATCGAATTATATCAAGCTCGCATGGATGGGTCTTTCAACAAGAAGGTCAAATATAAAGCTTACAAGAAGGGAGATTTAGTCCTTGCAGTCAAGAGGCCCATGTTCTCTATACACATGTCAAATGGCAAATTTAAATTTAAATGGGAAGGACCTTTCATTGTTGACTAAGTCTATTCCAATGACGCTTACGTACTCTTCACACTTAAATGAGACAGATGCATGATGTCTATTAATGGAAATTCAAATACAAGTCAGACCATTTAGCTAATCTTTGTAAAGTCTTCTAAAGGTTACGGAAATTCAACCTTTGAATGAATCCTCTGAAGTGTTTCTTTGGAGTCTTCTCTAGGAAATCCTTAGGATTCATGGTTCGAAAAGGTGGTATTGAAATGGATGCAGTAAAAGTCAAAGCTATACTAAGTTGCCTTCTCCAAGAACTCTTAAAAGACTCAAAGGATTACGGGGCATACTCGCCTACATTGGCCGGTTCATCTCAAACTTATCAAGGAAATGTAGAGCATTCTTCGGACTTATGAAAAAGGAGTTGAATTTATGTGGCATAAAGCTTCTGAAGATGCCTTTCAAGATATCAAACAATATCTCACATACCCACAAGTTCCTCTACACTCGGGCTCTTGATCATTCCTTTGAGGCATTATTAGCTCAAATGAATGATGAGGGCAAGGAAGTGGCTCTTTATTACTTATCACAGATGCTAGTCAGTGCTAAACATAACAATCATCCTGTGGAAAAGAATGTCTTGTATTGATATTTGCTGTGCAGAAACTACGTCACTACATCCTTTCAATATCGTGTACTTGGATTGTAACATCAACCCATTAAAGACATTTGTGACAAAAGCCGATGCATTAAGTAATCGTTTAGTGAAATGGTCTATTTTTCTCTCTCAATATGACTTTAGATACACTTTTGCAAAGGAGGTAAAAGGACAGGCTCTTATGGATTTTCTGGTAGAACATCCACATTCAGAGGATTCTGAATACAAAGACAGTCCCCTTATGAGCCAGTCTTTTTTATTAGACAAATATGAAAACGCACCATTGATCCATATTTACATTGGATCATGCATTTTGATGGAGCTTCTAGAACTAATGAGTTAGGAGATCCAGTTTCAAGGGTAGGAATCATTTTTTGTAGCCTAGAAAAATTATGTCGCTTCATTCCTTCTCATTAATCAAGCCATGTTCAAATAATGTGATAGAATGCACAGCACTGATTATAGGTCTTGAGTTAGCCTTAGAGTTCGACATTAATATGCTTGGAGTCTATGGACAGTCGCAACTCATAATCAAATAAATGAATCTTGATTACGAAGTGAAGAAACCAGATTGCTTTCCTTTTTTTAACAAAGCTTGTGGACTCAAGAAGAGATTCATGTTGTTCAAATTTCACCACATGTCACAACCCAAGCCCAGGAGATCGGGGGTTAAGTCTAAACCTAACCAGTGACACATGTACTCCCTTGTATATACACTTAAACCTTGTCTAAATGCACACATGCAAGGGAAATTCAGACGTGCCAATACATGTATGCGGAAGCTGTAGGTATCAAATCATAATAAAAAACATAACAAAAGAAGACATACGGAAACAAAAGAATAAATATACAAAGATTGCACAAGGTTTCGAGTCTTACAAAAGTGATCCAAAACTGCAATTCATAGAAATTACTAATAAAACAAAACAAAACGGAACAATTAGATCCCAACCAAAGAAGACCTATATGCATGCATGCCATTATTGCGCTCCGACAGAATGATCACATCCACTCCTCTAGTCCTGATGGGACATCAAGGGTCTCCCTTAGAGTCTGGTCGACGACGAAGGGTCGGTTGAGGGATCTAAGCCTGCAACACCAAAGACAACTCATGAATACAACGATTCAGCAAAGTATAAGCAACAATAAGTTAACGCATGTTGTATCTAGCAGAATGAGTTATCACAGAAAAATCATAGAGTTTCAATTTCGTATACTAGGCAGTTGTGCAGTCAAATCAAACATGCTATTAGAATCAATGTATACGTGATGTGTACAAACTAGGTGGCTATTACATTTGCCATATGCTCCCAAAAAGGGATCTTACATACATACTGAGAACACCATCAACCGGGCCAGGGTACGAATGGGTCTCGGGTTCCTGGGGTTCGGAAGCCCCAAAACATAAACTCACTGCAATGGTGCCACACATACTACGCTAAATTCAACCCCGTCGAATATCCTAAAGCTGAGGCTGAGTAGTGCCTGACCAAATGGAGTCAATCATATACTAAAACTTGAGTAAATCATGCATATCATAGCAAACATATATCATACATTCCAAACATAAGTGCAACTCATATATACAAAACTCAAGGTATAATACTAGACATGTCAAACGGAACGGATCAAACATAACGAAAACATATTGAACGTGTCAAACAAATCAAATTTCTCATAGCAAATGGGCATATCGAAGATAAACAAACTATATAGAATAGTGGAGTCCAATAAACGTGAATCAAGATGTCATGCAACTCGTTCTTGCTCAAATCAAGAACATTTACTAGCCAATCCTAATCTAGTCATCCAGTGTTTCTAACCATGCATGATGATGCAGTTTTAAGTTATCAAATACACAGCTGTCTTTCACAAGTGTTGCATTGTGTTCAGGAAGTGTATCGAAGCTCCTTAAACCAACACCCATGGGGAGGTGCTTGACACTAAATGACACACATGAATGAGTTATAGCCCTTAAGACCATTCATGGGATTCTCGTATTCCAGTAAACAAGTTAAGGGTCACCAATATTCTACTATGAAGGCCCTATTAGTCCAATTCATACCTACCTTTTATTGGAGGCCTCTAGAAAGACTTCCTTACATACTTCACGAGCCACGGGGCCCGGGAATATAGCCCAAAAGGTTCCTCGGTTGGTGTGAAAGATAGGAGGATAGAAATGAAGACAAAAGCTTTTAGTGTACAGACTTAATCTCCTGAAACAGAGCACTTCAGGGTCGATCAGTCGGTCAGGAAGCCCGATCGGTCGAATTTTGGTTCTGGCTGTGTTCAATCGGTCGACTCTGAAGCCCGATTGGTCAGACAACCTGCCCTGTTACAAAATGACTAAGCTGAATTGAACACTCGCATTCACGAAAACACAAATACGAAGATGATACAAAGGCAAAGGGCTATAATTCACACCACACACATGCACAAACGGAACAAGACTAAGAGCAATCACCATATACCAACATGTGTTCAATCAAATTATGCTTATACTTGCCTCAATTGAGTTCTAATACGCAACCAGTTGTCCTTGGGCTCAAATTCGATGTCCAAATACAATTCTAATCTACCATGCATAAGAGAAAAAGAGAGAGACAGTGAGCACATGCCCTGGTTGACGAGAAGAAGAAGGGGAAGAAGAAAACCAAAAACCCAAGCATACCTTAAGCCACACGAGAAAGGAATCAAGAGCGTGACTGCACGAATCCCCCTTTTTGCTTGTCTTGATCGAGAAAAAGAAGAAGAGAACCAAAAAGGAAGAAACCAAGAGAAGAAGAAGGAGAGAACCCAACGTGAATAGAGAGGAGAGTGAGAGGAAGGTCGATGGATCTATGAATATATATAAGATAAAAATGAAGTAAAATTAGAGAAAAGTTCAATAGGTTATACAATTTACAGTTCAAGTCGAATAAAGGTCCAACGGAAGCAAATGAAGTCATTCACATACGAGTCAGTTATGGAAGTTGACGAGCTCAACAAAAGACACGTGTGGACGCCAAGATGATGCATGAATGACAAAATCTTACAAAATCTAAAATTATGAAAAAGGGCTCATGCCTGCCTAATCCAAGTTAAACTCAACCCAACTACCTATCCATAACACGAAATGAAACTGAAACAAGGTCAAAACGTAATTTAACAACTCATTCGTCATTAATTAGTCGCTAAACCTGATTAAGTTAGGTCGAAGTGTTATATCCTCCCCCACTTAAGCATCATTCCGTCTTTGGAATGAATTCGTACCTGCGTGAAGAGATAAGGATACTGCCATGCCATTTACTCTTCTAATTTCCACGTAGCTTCATCTGGACTATGATGTTCCCATGACACTTTGACCCATCGAATCGTTCTGGTGCATAATATCTGCTCTCGGGTTCCCACAATACGGAGCAGTCGCTCAACGTATGTCGCATTGGGCTGGATTTGCATGTCATCGTATCAAATGATGTGGGTAGGGTCTTTAATATGCTTGCGAAGCATCGACACATGGAAGACATCATGCACTCCAGAAAACTCCACTAGAAAAGCTAATCTGTACACCAAATCTCTGATTCGACTCTTGATCTCAAATAGACCCACATATCTTGGCGCTAACTTACCCTTCTGGCCTAAACGAATTGTATCCTTCATCGGCAAGACTTTCAGAAATACCCATTCTCCAACTTGAAACTCCAAAGCTCTTCTACGATTATCTGCATAAATTTTCTGTCTCAACCGAGCAACCTTCAAGTTCTCTTTTACTTTCTGTACTTTATCCGTAGTTTCGGTGATGATTGTCGGTTCGTGAAAACTTTGAGTTCCAACTTCTTCCTAGTATACTGAACTTCGGCATTAACGTCCATACAAGGCCTCATAAGGAGCCATGCCAATACTCTCATTGAAACTATTGTTATAAGCAAATTCACACAACGAGAGATGTGCATCCCATTCTTTCTCAAAGCTCAACACATTGGCCCGTAACATGTCTTTTAAAGTTTGAATCATCTGTTCTGATTGTCAAGCCATCTGTGGATGATATGCTGTGCTGAAACTCAACTTGGTACCCATAGCTTCTTAGAATGCTTTCCAGAAAGAGGAAACAAAGTGGCTGTCAGGATCGGACACAGTCGTCACAGGCGTACCATGAAGCCTGACAATTTCATCAACAAATTTCTTCACGATTTCTGAAAAGGTCATACCTTTCTTGAATGGGATGAAATGTGCTGACTTCTTTAATCAATCAATGATCACCCAAATAGCGCTATTCTTCTTACTCGTCGGATGTAACCCGGAAACAAAGTCCATAGTAATATGCTCCCACTTCCGCTGCGGTATGTGTAACGGGTGCAATGAACTTGGAGGTCTTTGATGATCTACTTTGGCATTCTAACAAGTTAAGCATCTAGCAACGAACCCGGTGATTTCTCTCTTCATATTGTTCCACCAAAATCAATCCTTGATGTTCGATACATCTTTGTACTTCCTGGGTGCATCGCATATCGAGCATAGTGTGCCTCTGTCATCAATTTCTCCTTTAAATCCTCGATTGCTGGGACACACAATCTATTCCGAAAGTACAGTACACCATCCTCTAGTCGGAAGTCGGGTCGATCTCCGATGTGATCACAAATTTTCTTCAATGTCAAATCTTCGAATTGCTGGTCCTTAATTTGCTGAATCACTTCAGGTTGAAAGACTATAGTACTTGCCAGCCTCACATAGTTGTCAGCCACTTTCTCCTCGATAGGTTTAT
This sequence comes from Sextonia rubra, assembly GCA_037013555.1. NCBI lineage: Eukaryota > Viridiplantae > Streptophyta > Magnoliopsida > Laurales > Lauraceae > Sextonia > Sextonia rubra. The sequence goes on from JASUAD010000001.1 coordinate 79,080,076, forward strand.
CGTGCATCACCAAAAGGAAATTGTCCAGCACATTGACAGTCTCCGTTTTCCCACTAAGTGCATCTGCCACCACATTACCCTGCCCCGGCTGATACTCGATCAGAAAATCGTAATCCTTGATGAATTCTAACCATCTGCGTTGCCTCATGTTTAACTCATGCTGCGTTAACAAGTCCTGTAAGCTGTGATGGTCTGAATGGACCTCAAATTGCACACCATATAGATAATGTCTCCAAAGTTTCAATGAAAACACAATAGCTACCAGTTCTAAATCATGGGTGGCATAGTTCTTCTCATGCTCTCGGAGTTGCCTTGATCCATACGCAATCACCTTACCATGCTGCATTAACACACAGCATAACCCAATTTGAGAAACATCCGAATATATCACAAACTCTTCACTTCCATCCAGTAGGGTCAACACTGGAGTGCTAGTTAACTTTTCCTTCAAGGTCCGGAAACTGGCTTCACATACCTCAGTCCAATTAAAAGACACATTCTTCCGAGTCAGCCTGGTCAAAGGAGCAGATATCTTCGCAAAATCTTGAACAAAATGCTGGTAATATCCTGACAGTCCAAGAAAACTCCTAATTTCCGTCACAATCTTTGGACTGGGCCAATTAACAATTGCTTCTACTTTAGCTGGATCAACTGCCAATCCTTCTCGTGAAATGGTATGACCAAGAAATGCTACCTGCTCAAGCCAAAAATCACATTTTGATAACTTGGAATATAAGTGATGTTTTTCAACAAGGTCAAGGCTTTTCTCAAATGCTTTTTATACTCCTATACTATCTTTGAATAGACCAAAATGTCATCAATGAACACAACAACAAACTGATCTAAGAAAGTAGCAAAAACCCGATTCATTAAAGCCAAAAAAGCAGCAGGTGCATTGGTTAATCCAAAAGGCATCACGAGGAATTCATAATGTCCAACCTTATCCTGAAGGCAGTTTTGGGAATGTCATCTTCTTTCACCCTTAGCTGATGATACCCAGACCTCAAATCAATCTTAGAGAAATAGACTGCACCTTGAAGCTGATCAGACACCTCATCAATCCTCAGCAGGGGATACTTGTTCTTTATTGTTACCTTATTCAACTGACGGTAGTTGATACACATCCGAAAGGTGCCATCTTTCTTCTTAACAAACAACATCGGCGCTCCCCACGGTGACACACTCGGGCATATAAAACCCTTATCCAAGAACTCCTGTAAGTGCTTCTTCAATTCCAACAATTCTGCTGGGGCCATCCGATATGAAGCTTTATTAATCAGTGTCGTGCTTAGAACAAGATCGATGGCGAATTCTACTTCTCGCACCGGAGGTAACTCTGGCACATCTTCGGGAAAGACATCCAGAAAATCACACACCACCGGAATCTCTCTAAGTTGCTTCTGATCTTTCTTCTCTCAAACAAAGGCAATAAAGCCTTCACATCCTTTGCGTATCAATCGATCCGCCTTACACGCGGAGATAACACACCTCGAGCATTTCTTCTGGCTGCCCTCAAAACGAAAGCTATTACCTAGGTCAAAGTAAATCGTCTTGTTGTAATAATTAACATAGGCATGATATTGCACGAGCCAATCCATTCCAAGGATCACATCAAAGTCCAGCATCGATAGCAAAATTAGGTCAAATGGGAGTTGACGCCCTTCAATTTGCAAATCGCATTGGCGTAGTATACACTACATTCTACCCTCTTTCCAACCGAAGTAAATACCACCAACACATACGGTAGCGGCTTAGGTGGCTGCCGTAACTGCTCGGCAAAATGAGATGCTACGCACGAACGCGTAGACCCCAAATCAAACAATGCGATAACCTCAGCTTGCGAAATCAAGATAATACTTTCCACCACGTTCGCCTCTTCGGCACTCTCATGAGTAGCCGTATAAATGCGAGCAGTCTAGCATTGTAGTTTCTGGCCTGGATGAGATTGCTTGGGTTTACTGGGAGTTGGCGAGGCATTGGATCTGCCTGAACCTATTGAAGTAGTTGGCTTGGACTATTGAGATTGGGAAAGCTTGTACCTCGGGCAATTTGCCATCAAATGATCCATGGAGCCGCAAATAAAATAGGCTCATGTCTTCCTCCAACATTACTCCGACTTGTGGCCTTTGCCACAATGCTTACAACCCACACTAGTGGTACTGGAGGTACCTTGCCTGCCTTTCATCTTTTTCTGTACTTGCCCCTTTACACTAAAAGGAGCATGCCTCTTGGAATCAACAGCTCTTTCTTTTTGAACGTTGGCCTCTGCAGCATAAGCAGTGATACACGTACTCCCGTGCATATACACTTAAACCCTGTCTAAATGCACACACACACAAGGAAAATTCACACGTGCCAATACAGGTATGCGAAAGTTGTAAGTATCAAATAATGACAAAAGACATAATAAAAGAAGACATAGATAAACAAAATAATAGATATACAAAGATTACACGAGGTTCCGAGTCTTATAAAAGTGATCCAAAATGTAATTAATAGAAATTACTAACAAAACAAAACAAAACGGAACATTTAGATCCTAACCAAAGAAGACCTATATGCATGCATGCCATTGTCGCGCTCCGGCGGAGTGATCACATCTACTTCTCTAGTCTTGATGGGACATCGGGGGTCTCCCTTGGAGTTAGTTACGGAAGTTGACGAGCTCAACGAAAGACACATGTGGACGCCAAGATGATGCATGAATGAAAACATCTTACAAAAGCTAAAAATTATGAAAAAGGGCTCATGCTTGCCTAATCTAGGTTAAACTCAACCCAACTACCTATCCATAACCTGAAACGAAACTGAAACAAGGTTAAAACACAATTTAACAACTAATTCGTCATTAATTGGTCACTAAACCTGATTAAGTTGGGTCGGAGTGGTACCCCACATTCCAAAACATCAAAATGTCAAGTCAGATCAGCTAACGGGATTAACGACATCAATATTAATCTCCGAAAATCACAAAATGGCTTTAGAAGCAGTTGAAAAAACACTTCTACCTCCACTTGACACCCATAAAGCAATACTAGATTGCTTTGATATGATCAAAAACCGAATTTCATCTTTCTAAAACTCATTCAGAGACTGGAGAGACCTCTTCATTGATTACATTCCCCATAGAGTCTTGCTAGAGAATGTTAAAGACAGAATTAGTATTCAATGACAACCTTTATAATTTCACTTTGATTTGCCTTCAAAAACTCTCTAGTGTAAGTCATATGATGGAGTTTTTCTCCATTTCTTGCCACTAAGAGAAGCAATCAAGTATTTAAAGTAGTGTATTCCGGCCTATGTGGTGCTCACTAAGCCGGACCATAGCTTCATGATCATATTCGAATGTTAGAATACTACTAGCACACCATGGTGTCCAATGCCGTCAATTTTGCAAAAAGATGTAATGAATTCTAAATCCATGGCAATTACATTCATCAACCGCCTGAATATCTAAATCCTACAATACTTCTTGGGCATTTGAGGCTTGGGGGATGGACATCATTGGCAAAATCAATCCGCCATCAAAATGAGGTCATCAGTTCATTTGGCAGCAACAGACTACTTCTCCATGGGTAGAAGTAGTGCCTCTTATAGAAGTTAAAATAGATACAATCCTCGGCATCTTAAAGAATCATATCATTTGTCATTTTGGGGTGCCTAAGTGTCTATATCATAAGAATGGTCCTCAATTCAACAACGACAAATTCTACAGATTCTGTGTCAAGTATGGAATCTAATACTGTCCTTCCACAGCATTCAACCCTACAGCTAATGAACTTGTTAAAACTTTCAACAAGACTATTTACAAAATTTTGAAAAAAAAAAGTGGTCTATGACAATGAAAAGAGTTGCAATACCAAACTTCCTAAAGCTTTGTGAGCCTATAGAACTACAGTCCGGGGTCCAACCAAATCGACACCATATTCCTTGGTTTACTACTATTTAGATGTGATACCTTTGGAGATTTAACTTACTTCTCTTCGTGTAGCTATGATAAATAAATACACTGAAGAAAAGAATGCCAAGCTCAAGCTTCAAGAGCACTTAGAAAGCCTTGATGAAAAAAGGCTCATTGCTCGATCAAGCAATGAACTGTATCAAGCTCACATGGTTGGGTCTTTCGATAAGTAGGTCAAATATAAAGCTTATAAGAAAGGAGACTTAGTCCTTGCAATCAAGAAGCCCATGTTCTCCACTCACATGTCAAAAAGCAAATTTGAAAGGAAACTTAGTCCTTGCAATCAAGAAGCCCAAGTTCTCCACTCACGTGTCAAAAGGTAAACTTGAATTCAAATGGGAAGGACCTTTCATTGTCGATAAGGCCTACTCAACGGTGCCTACGCATTCCTCACACTTGAAGAAGACAGATGTATGATGCCTATCAAAGGAAAATTCCTGAATAAATATTATCCTTAAATGTCATTAGCATACCCAAACTATATACAATGTACATTCACACTCCTAAAATCCTTGGTTTCGAGCCTCACAACTGATGACTCTTAACCAAAATCCCCCAGACTTATACAAAATGACTATGAGGATCAAGCTATTTGGCCCCTCTAATCAACTCTCGTTACTAAGACAATATTCGTATAAGATCCCTTGTAACATCCTGTTGTATAGATCAAGTCCTTTTGCAAGCCTTGTATAGAAAAACTCAACTATATAGAAAAAGTCATTTTGCGGACCCTATATGGCTACCCTAGGTTATGTGGAATAAGTCTTTACGCAGACCCCATAAACCAAAATCCAAACAAAATCCAAAAACAAACTTTTATCCAAAAGGATCAGGTCATGGACCCAGGAGAAAACCTTACACATGGGCACCGGATAATGTCCATCTATATGACTCCTTTGCTTTTGATTGATGGATCCAAAAGATCGCAAGTCAGACCCCCATACAAGTCTGAGAAAACCATACCAAACAAAACAAACCATACCAAACAAACCATCCATACAAACCACATCAAACATCCATGCAAAATCAAACCATACATTCCATACCAATGACAGAATGGAGCAAAAGAAAATTTTTTTCATTGATGTTCATTTGGAGTTTAATACAAAGAATGAAATAAAAATACATGGCCACCAAGGCTAATCAAAATGAAAAGGGCTTAGTAAGATATGCAGAAAAGAGATCTAGTCTAGGAACTTCCCAAGTTGCCTCTTTGCATTAAGTATTTCTTCTTTGAGGGGGCGTCCTTTGTAACTTACATAAGCTGGGATAGTAGCATCAATGTTAATCTCGTCTAGCTTGATGTTCATCTCGCTCTCCAGGGATTACACAAAATCGTTCAAGGCTGTCGGCATCGTCTTTATTTTGGTAAAAAGGCTATCTTTGCCAGCTTAATTCTCTGAACTAGACTTCTTCAATAATCTAAGATGCTTTGAAGCTTCAGAATGTTGTCCTTTAGGTTAAGAAGTTGTTGCTTCAAAGTGGTGACCCGTATTTGCAAACATTCATACTCTTCTTGGCACATATTCATTTCTTGTGCTAGCTCGACATTTGCTTCCTCCACCACTTTGGCTTCTTCTGCAACACTTTCAGTTTTAATCACCAAATGAACCCTTTCCATCAAGACTTCATCTTGAAAGGCCTCGGCCAAGTCCACCATCAAGCTGTCTCCTTACCCACGATCACTATGATTTTGAAAATTTGGGACCCACTGCTTAGTGGCCCATTCCCTCAAAATGTGATCATCGAAATTCCCACAACAAGTGGCAAATCCACTGTGGGTATTTTAAACAAAAAAAAAGAAAAAAAATGTTTTCCCACAACGGAGTGGACCCACTTTGGGTAATTCTTTAAAAAAATAGTTTTCTTTTAAAACCAATCCAAATTTCAAATTTAACTTAGGTCAAACCTAATTTTGAGTCAAGATTATCATTTCAAGTTACTTTTGAATCAAAATTCACAAAGCCATTCTTTTTCAAAATTCCACCTCATTTTGACTCATGTCAAGCCAAGTTAAAACCTAAAAAACTTGACTTTTTGAAATAAACCAAAAATCCATGAAAAATCCAAACCCAAGTCCATTTCAAATCCAAACCTTGATTTTCCTTAAAACCTCAGGGGTTCATTGGGTGGTTGTCCCTCATAGTCCCCACAGAGATGGCATTTTGGATATCCATGACAAATAGGTCATGAGAAAATTAAATCCACTTTCCAAGACCCAAACCACATTCATAAACTTTTGAATTTTTCAATACCTGAAGGATTGTTTTTGTACGTGTTCCCCATAGTTCCCAAAGAGATGTTACTTTGATATCTATGAAAAATAGGGCAAAGAAAATCATATTGTTTATGTTTTTGCGAAAATCCATCATCAAACTCTTCATGGTTTTTTATCAAAATTTTTAGATTTCAACTCTAAGCCCATAGCCTATATTGACAAAACCACATTTTATCAAGCCATTCATCATTCCCATAAATTAGATATTTCGAAGCATAATGATTGTCATACTTTAATCATTACACCTTGATGGGGCATTTGTTGACCCATAGAAAATCACAAAGGTTACAGTGAAGACTTAATAAGTAAATTCCAAGCTCATGGGTATATAAACCCTAAGGTTGTGGAATGCTAGGTCAAATATGGCATCTCGATGTTCAGAACTGAAACAACTCACTCAGAAGACTTCAGATGAGCTCAGGGTACAGCAGTTCAAAATTCATAGCTAGCAGACTTCATCTGGTCACTCAACTCAGCAAACACCAAATTCAAAGTTCATTGACTCAAAACCTATGGATCGCCGAACACACTCAAGCTTATAGGCTACCAAAGTGGCTAAAAATCACATGGCAACTCTAAAGCATGCTTAGGAATGATGCTCCAAAGTTTCAATGAATTAGGACTTCATTTCAAGTCAAACTCAAGCTTTAGTGATTGTCTACTAACTCCTCGGGTTCACTTTGACAATTAATACTTCTGCATGGCAAAATCAGCTGAAACAACTGGAAGAAGTTCAAATCATATTCAAGAGTGGCTTGGCAAAATTTCAAGTCAAATAGGTGTCATTTGACCTAAAGTCTAGCGAACATGTCAACTTTGGGGTGGTGACCCGCAAGCCATGGGGTTACTAACCAAAATCTTGTTTCTAGGTGACCAAAGTTAATGAAATTCGAAGATAAAGCTCAAGTCAAGTTTAGAAATGACTCTGCAAATTTTAAAGACAAGGGGACTTCTTCTGACCCAACTCAGCAACATGTTAGCTTATGAGTCAGTGACCCACAAGCCATGGGGTCACTGGCCAAAATCCAACTTCTGGGAGGCCAAAGTTGATGAAATTTGAATTAGATATTCAAAATGTGCTCAAAGTCAACTTTGTAAAGTTTCAAATCAATTGGACATCAGTGGTGTAAAAAACAAGCCAACTGCCTGCAATGCAAGAAAACATTGATTTAGAACATACAACAAGTGGGCCACTGGTAAAAAACCTATTTCCACAAATCCAAACTATATTAAAATTTATGAAAACTTTAATATGCTCCTGACAACAATCCCTTCAAGTCTCAAGTCAATCCAAGGTCATTTGTGCCTCAAACAATTGAAACAAAGGCCCATTTTCATTAAAAGTCAAAAGGAGGGTTGCCTAACTTCAGAAGGTCAAAATAATCTGAAATTTTTTGACATTCTTAAAATGGTGTTAGAAAATATCCCTTTATTTTTTGTTAGGATCAGATATTGTTCGAGCTCTAAACAGATGAACATTGATCACATATACAAAAAACCCAAATTTGGGCCTATTCGTGACTACAGCCACGGTCACGGACATTTATAACGGAGTTACGGGTGGTTTTTTTTTTTTTTTTTTTTTTTTTTTTTTGTGGTGTGGGGGGAGGGGGGGTGGGTTATTTCACTTTATTTCAAAGCATAACTCTCTTACAATTATTGGCAGCCATTCCAACTTCCTCTAAAGCCTATAAAAGGCATATTCGGGCTCTGAGCAAAGGGTTCAAAGTCCCAAGCAAGGATTACAAGGTTCTAAGTAAGATCACAAGGCTTCTCAATCATTATACTTCGAAGTTTCCCCTCTGTACTTCTTCTTCTCACCAAGACTCAAGTAAGAAATAGTTTAGAGGAGGAAAATACACATAATTGTTCTTCAGATAAGATGAATTTAAAAGTCATCAAGCATAGTGGATGAAAACTACGTTTCTTTGGTTCTCCCACTTGGAAGGGTTTTAGGCCATCTCTTAAGTTGTGGACAAGCCCCCTTAGACTGCATTTTATCCCTTAAAAATCATAGGATCAGAATGACTTAACTTTGGCCTCAGTTGTTTGTTCAAAAACACCCATTCCGGATCTGCACAAAAGTGATCCGTGACAAAAAAGTGGTGATTACCAAAGATTACAGGCAATTCTACGGTCGAATTCATCATTCCTGGTGATCATTCAACACCTAAAGCCAAAAATACAGATTTCAGCACTCTAAGGCATTATAAGGGTCAAATAAAAATGAAACAGAGAGAAAACAGTGGCAAAAAGGCCATCGTCTATTAGTGACCATGGGCCACGGTCATTAGCAAAGGCTTGATGACCGTGCGTCACGGTCACCACCCCCATTTCTTCATTTTCTGCATTTTTCTTTCTTTTTTCATGTAAGTCCATACTATTACAATTTGGATCACATCTTAGACCAAAGGGAGGGGTTATATTTTTTTCAAAACTTGTAAACAACCTGCATCCCTGAGGTCAGAGCATTTGAACTTATGTAATTAAAGGGAATTTAATAATGAACAATAGTTATTTCCCATTCTTCTTTGTGCTTGGAGGTGTGAATGTTGGACATAATTCCATTGCATTTCACATCATTTTCAAGCACGATCAATTTAAAATTCCAAAGTACATTTATACATATATAAACATAAATGGTCAGTTAGACCAGTATAACCCAAAATGAACCCAAAACAAAATCATTGATAACCCTCCTCAAAATGTGGCATATCTCCGATACCCAGCGTGATGTCTAAGTGACACCAATGATACTAACATACTTGGAAATACATGTGGCTCCGTAGCCTCATCGCACTCTAGCTCAAGGGCAAGGGTGAGCAAGCTTGAATATCAAGGTGATCAAGTCAGATACGATGATCTGGTAGGAGATTAGTAACACTACACAACATACTTGCAACAATATTGAGTAATAAACCAACTAACAAATTATATAGAGCTTGTGAACATGATAACTAGGCATGTTGTGCATAATAATAATAGAATAATAAGAATGTAAGGATTATAAATAAGAAGGAAATTATGCTAGAATACTGTAATAAGCTAGTTTGCAATCCACATGGCTAAATTCTCCATCACAGTTGCACTGCATGACCGGGACACAATACTCATAAATATGAAATTCACTCTAGGATGCACGGCGTGTCCCGAGAGAAGGAAAATCTGCTCTCAGCTATGCTATGTGGCCAGAGAGGGAAAAGGGATTCCTCGTAGCAAAAGTCGGAGCATGAAAATCGCCCCTAGTTAGAGCCCGAAGGAGACGTGAGAGAGAAACATGAAGCATTCTATAAAGTCGTAAATACAATAATCTAAATCCAACTCTTAACTTGGCCAATCCAAGAGAGGATAGAAGCTCAGTGGTGCAGACACATGGAATCATGACAAACCAAGGTAATTGGCTGAATGTGACTAAAATCCCGAAATGAGGAGCTATTCTTGATATGCGTTTCATACTATACTTTCATATCCTATCAAGTTTATCAATATAATTTTGAATAGTTCTTCAAGGTCACAATGGATAAAAACCATGTAAACTAGGACATAACAAGCACTTAAGGCAATTTCCGGGAGAAAGCGGGTGAAAACATTTGCTGTTCATTGAAAAGAGGTCACTTACCAAATTTGTGTTGAAACAGAAATGTAGAAACCCTAAAGTTTGAAAACCTTCGGACAGCATTCTACCATTGAATAGCATGCCCTGAAATTGGTAAAAAGGAATGATGTGGATCCGATGCTCGAAGGTGGAAGCTGTGCATCAAGGAAATCTCTACCAATCCTTAAAACAACCTAACCTATGATAAGGGTCTCCGGTCAGGACAAAAGTGCCGGACGTCGTAGATAGCTTGACTCCCAACCTAGCTGTCCCATCTAAGTCTGGGTATAAAAAGGGTAAAAGGGTCACTGGCCTGAACGCATGTGACATGAGTGTATTTCAGACAAAACAAGCAATATAAACTTGAGATGAGTAAGGAATACCACCTAACATTTTATTGAGGTTATGGATAGTCGTCGGTAGGGTGGAGTGCTCACAAAACACACTTACACATATTTTAAGGTTCGAATGTCAGAATTTATATCACCTTGGTGCCCAATCATGAAGGATATCCTTAATCCCTAAATGGTCTACAATCGGTTCATAAACAATCCACCTATACCTTTAAACAAAAACTAAGGGTGTTATATATCCCAAAACTCTCAATTTCAAATTCTAGAGTTGAGGTCCAAGTGAGTTCGGGTGGTGGTCATAACTCAATTTCCTAACTTCAGCACTTCTACTTAAGAAATGCATACCTTTTTTAATCCTCCAAGTGGGTATTAGAGGGGCAATGAGTGCCTTAGTTTTCCATTTTAATTTTCCAAACAATGCCCTAAGATGTGGTGGGAAACTGGGCAAAAGAATGGGTTAAAACTCTCTTAACTGGCCCTTAAAAAAAGAGGGCTTAGTTTTCCATTTTAATTTTCCAAACAATGCCCTAAGACAATGACTTGTATGTTGGATTGGAGCTTCATCAGGGACTCTGTCAAATGACTCTCCCAAGAACATGTACCGCTCAGGTTGAAGAACAACCCTCCCACTATGATGAGGCACATCCTATGTCTGTGTATGAGCAATGTCACGCTGTGCTAAAACTAATCCTGGTGTACCATCATCAACATGCTGATCCAGCTCGTCACCTAGCATGTTGGTGAGTTCACCAGGAGTATCATCAGTTTGAGACTTGGCAATCCTCCCACTACAACAAGGTAATGGAATGCTTAATCCTCCATCTTGTGGTATCTCTTTCTGTGCTACTGGTAATGGAAAAGTTTGGGTAGGTCTCTCTCATCTCAATTCCTCTAGAACAATTTTGCTTTTGGATTTGTGGTTCATTACTTAGTCTTCTTCTAAGAATTGAGCATTGGTGCTAACAATGACCTTTCGATCTATATGATTATAGAACAAACCAACTTTTGTTCCTCTAAGATATCCAACAAAAATGCAAACTTTCATTCTTGGTTCCAACTTATCTGTGTTCCTTTTCAACACATGTGCTGAACTACCCCAAATCCCAACATGTTTTAAATTGGGTTTGTGCCTAGTCCATAGTTCTATAGATGTAGTAGGTACTGACTCAGATGGAACCAAGTTTAGAATATATGTTGCTGTTTCCAGAGCATGCTCTAGAACGAATTAGGTAAATCTAAATAACTCATCATTGACCTCACCATATCTATAAGAGTCCTATTCCTTCTTTCTACTACACCATTTTGTTGAGGTGTACCTAGTGCAGATAACTAGGATGCAACCTCCTTTTATGCTAAGTAATCCCTAAATTCTCTAAAGGGGTGCTCACCAGCACGATCAGATCGTAGTGTCCTGATACTCTTACTTAGACGCTTCTCCATTTCTATCCTATACTCGAATCTTTCAAAGCATTCAGACTTATAGCGTATTTAGTAAATATACCCATACCTCGAGTAGTCATCAGTAAAAGTAATGAAATACTCAAAGTCACCTCTTGCCTGGATATTCATGGGTCCACACAAGTCAGAGTGAACTAATTCCAATGGTTCTTTGGCCCTATAGCCTTTTACTAAAAAAGGCGCTTGGTCATTTTTCCCTCTAAACATGATTCACATACTGGAAGTGAGTCCACTTCTAGTGAATCTAATGGCCCATTTGCAATTAGTCGTAAAATCTAGTTTAGATTAATATGACCCAAGCGTGAATGCCAAAGATATGTTTGGTTTAGTTGTAAAGGTTCCTTTCTCTTACATGATAGGATAATTGTGTTATTCGATTCAGCCAGTCGCAGTTTGGGAGAGATAGAATCAACAATATAAAGATCATCCACCAATGAACCAGAATAGATAAAATGCTTATTGTACTTCATAACTACAAATTTATTAAAATAAATGGAATATTCATCTTTAACCAACTTAAAAACAAAAATTAAATTCCTCCTAATGGAGGGAGCATAAAGACAATCTTTTAAAATTAAAGTCTTATCTCTACTAAATATAGATAAACATCTCCTATTGCAACTATTGCCACTCTTGTAGCATCACCCATAAGTAAATAAATATCCCCATCAATTAGTTACCTAGTTTCCTAGAACCTCTGCAAAGAATTACAAACATGATTAGTGGCTCTCAAATCTATGCACCAAGTACCAGTAAATATAACCACCAAACATAATTCAATAACTAGTGAATGAAATTTACCTTTATTATTCACTTTGTTGAGATAAGTTGGACATTGTTTTTTCTAGTACCCTGCTTGCTTCCAATGAAAACACTTGCCCTTAGGCTTTTTCACTCCTTCCTGAGGTCCATTGCCCCTTGAGGAATTGCATTATGATTCTAACCTTTTTTTTATTTCTTCTTTCCTTTCAGCTTAGGAACAAAACCTTTTTCAGCAATGTGGCTTTTCAGAAGACCCTCAGCAACCTAAAATTCCTTAAGTAATTCTACCAGAGAAAAATTGAGCTTGTTCATGTTGTAATTTAGGCAAAATTTCTCAAAGGAATCAGTCAAGGACTGGAGAATGATATCGATATTGGTACCCCATTAATTTTAGCTCCAAGGACCTATAGTTCATTGAGATGCCCCATCATTTTCAGAACATAATCCCTCACATGGTCCTAAGCCCGGGTAAAGGAGGAGGGTTGCGTTAGGTAGGTTGACAGTTAGCGTAAAACTTTGTCACAACCCAAACATGAATTCTGAGAAAATGATATTTCATGATAAGGCTAGGGTGTTCCCCGCTTTAAGCGATGCATTGCAGCGTCGCCCAGCTGCAATGAAAAGTGTGCAAGAGCTACCGCATGACTTTGGGCTAGTACAGTTAAAGAAGTTAGTCCATGAGAAGAAGAGGAGGAATAGGAAAATTAGACTTGTTACTTGGAATATAGGAACCTTGATAGGCAAGAACATGGAGTTGATGGAGGTAATGAAAAGAAGAAGAATTAGTCTCACTTGTATACAAGAGACAATGTGGAAAGAAAATAAAACTAAGGAGCTCATGGATGGGTATAAGCTTTTCTATGCAGGAAAGAGTAAGACAAGAAATGGAGTGGGTATAATTGTAGATAAGGATTTGAAAGAGAAAATTATGGGGGTAAAGAGATTTGGTGATAAAATTATAACAATTAAACTAGTACTAGAGGAAGACATAATTCATATTATCAGTACATATGCTCTCCAAGTAGGACTAGAGGAAAGTGTGAAAAGACAATTTTGGGAGGAGTTGGATGATTTAATGCAAGAAATCCAAAATAGTGATAAGATTTTCCTTAGAGGGGATTTAAACGGGCATATAAGAAGAGTTAATAGAGGATATGAGAAAGTACATGGAGGGCAAGGATTTAGAGAAAAGAATGAATTCAGAAACACTATATTAGACTTTGCAGTGGCATTTGATTTAGTAGTTGCAAATACTTACTTTAAAAAGAGAGATGAGCATTGAATTACCTATAAAAGTGGGAGTAATATGAGTCAAATCGACTTTTTTCTAGTTAAAAAAAGGAACGATTGGCATATAAAGATTGCAAGGTTATTCCAAGAGAGAGTTTGACTACATAACATAGGCTTGGAGTTTTAAGTAGAAAGAGAGCAGTAGTAAACAAAATGGACTCTAAAACAAGGTAGAGAGATTTAAAGGGGGAAAGAGCAAATATAGTTAAGGACAAAATGACTAAGAAGGGAGAATGGAATATTGAAGGAGAAACTATAGTAATGTGGAATCAAATAGCTAATTGCATTAGAATGTTGCAAAGGAAGTACTTAGAGAATCAAAAGGAAAGAAACATATTAATAAAGAAACATGGTGGTGGAGTGTGGTGGTTTAGGAAGTTATTCAATGGAAAAGACATTGCTACAAAATTTGGCAGGGGACTAAGAGTATGGAAAATTTGAACTGTATAAGAAGGCAAAGAAAGAAGCTAAGAAAATAGTAAGTAATGCAAAGTTCAAAGTATACGATGACCTCTATAATAGATTGGGAACAAGAGAAGGAGAAAAAGATATTTTTAACCTCGCAAAAATAAGATAAAAGAAAAGTTGGGACTTAAATCATGTCAAATGTATCAAGGACAATGAGGAAAATATTCTGGTAAAAGACAATGATATTAAAGAAAGGTGGAAGGAATGTTTTAGTAAACTTCTAAATAAAGAACATTTGGGCGATACAAGAGTTAAGGAGGATACTTCATCACTAAAGCATACTTTTCTCTATAGAATTAGAGGGGTAGAAGTGAAGAAAGCATTGAAGCGATGAGGACAGGAAAGGCAACAGGCACAGATGGTATTCTGATAAAAATATGGAAATGCTTAGGAGAGGTTGGGGTGAGTTGGTTATGTAGACTATTTAATAAGATATTTGTGACAAAAAAAATGCCGAATGAATGGAGAAGAAGCATTGTAGTACCTATATATAAGAATAAGAGAGATATACAAAATTGTACCAATTATCGAAAGATTAAACTTATGAGTCATACTATGAAGTTATGGGACAGAATAATGGAGCAAAGATTGAGAAAAAAGGCCAAGATCTCTAAAAAATAATTTGGTTTTATGTCAAGGAGATCAACTATGGAAGCTATCTTTTCACTTAGGCAATTAATGGAAAAATATCGAGCAAAAAGGAAAAATCTACATGTAGTCTTTATCGATTTAGAAAAAGCCTATGATAGGGTACGGATGAATTTAATTTGGTAGGTTTTAAAGAAAAGGAATGTCCCCAGATATTACATTGAAAGTTTTAAGGATATATATGAAGGAGAGGTAACAAGTGTGAGAACCACATGTAGAGAAACAAGTAGATTCTCTGTGACTATAGGTTTACATCAAGGATCAACCTTAAGCCTTTATCTATTTGCATTAATTATGGATGAGTTAACTGTGCATATTCAAGAAGAAGTACCATGGTGTATGTTGTTTGCAAATGATATAGTATTGGTGGATGAATTAAGAGATGGTGTAAATGCAAAACTTGAGAGATGGCAGGGGCATTAGAATCTAGAGGCTTTAAAATAAGTCGTACAAAGACAATATATGGATTGCAACTTCAGTGGACATATACAAAGTGTTGAAACCACTGTCAAACTTGAAACCCATGAGATACCACGTAGAGATTCTTTTCGGTACCTAGGCTCGATGATTAGTAAGGATGGGGAGATTGATGAAAATGTGGAGCATAGGATAAAAGCTAGATGGCTGAAGTGGAGACTAGTTTTTAAGTGCTTTGTGACAGACGAATGCCAATGAAATTGAAGGGCAAATTTTATAGGACAGTGGTTAGACCAGCTATGATATATGGAGCAGAATGCTGGCCAATTAAGAAGACGCATATTCATAAGATGAATGTAGTGGAAATGAAAATGCTTAGGTGGATGTGTGGTAAAACTAGAAAAGATAAAATTAGAAATGAGCACTTTCAAAAGTATTTAGCGGTAGCACCAATAGGGAAAAAGATTAGAAAAGCTTGTTTAAGATGGTTTAGGTACGTTGAGCGGAGGCCAGTAATGGCACCAGTGAAAAAAAGTTTGGCTATACAGGTGGATAGCCCATCAAGAGATAGGGGTAGGCTGAAGAAAACATTGATGGAAGTCATTAATTCAGATTTGAAGAAGTTTAACTTATCAAAGGATTTGATTCAAAATAAAACGGAATGGAGAGACAAAATTCATGTAGCCGACCCCAACATGGTTGGGATAAGACTTTGATGATGATGATGACAATGATGATGATCCCTCACAGAGGTACCTTCAGCCATCGTAGTGTTAAATAGCTCTTTCATAGCAACCTTCCTAGCTGTCCGATCCTGATCACCAAACATCTCCTTGAGATTGTACATGACGCCATCCATAGGTAGTACGAGAAGACTGATGCTGATGTTGCAAAACATTTGACATGGATGCCAACATGTAACACCGCACCATCTCATTAACCTTAATCCATTTTTTGTATGCCTGGATGGACACCTTATTGGTACAACCATCCACAGGTTTCTTTAGGCACACCTCAGTGAGCATAAATTTGTACTCTTCAACAGTTAGCATAATATCCAAATTTCTTTTCCAGCTAATGTAATTAGGTCCAATGAGTTTGTGTTCTTTGAGAATAATAGCAAGTGGATTAAAAGCACCCATCTTAAATCCTAAGAATTGCATAATCAACAAATTATGATGGGCAAATAAACTTTGGATTTAAATAAAAGGAAAATGGCTCCCTCTGCCAATTAATAAAAAAAATCTAATAGCAATCTAAAATACAAATGCATAGTATGCCTCAATGTGAGGACTTTTACCATACTTATTTTGATCAGATAGGACATAACCTATTAGTTTTACTATTAAGGCAACAAATCGTGCCAAGTAAAACTAAACAAGAGAGCAAATTGTTATTTATAGCGAAGTGTACACCATCATTTAATTCAAGGTCCATTATTTTATATTCAGTCCCGTAAGATGAAGAAGTGAGCTATATTAATTATTACCCTAAATCATCTATATGGGAGTTTGTACTAAAGATTCCATAATTAACTCATCCGATGAGGAGGAAAACTCCAAGGTCAACACATAAATCAATTACATCTCCTACAAAACAATGACGGAGACTGTGGGAACTTAGAGGTGCCCTCTCCAACTTAGTTATTTAACAATGAGGGCTCTTATAAAATAATTTAATCAAGACCAATTTAGAATCTTATAGTAATAGGTTACCAAGATGTCTAGGTTACCCCATCTTACTACTTCACCATTCCAAACATTATTAAATAAGTCTAATATCATATTCAGTAGGTTATGATAATAATAAACATCCAAATCACAAAAAAGAGGAAAGACAACCAGCAAAAGAGTCCTAACTATCATAGTCAAATAGGATTCTTTATATTCATGATTGCCACGTTTTTAAGACATGTGCTTCGCAAAGAGGGTCTGGAGGTATCCCACAGCGAGGATTGAGCTTGCGGGGGCCTAGGGGGCAGTGCCCCTGGCGTGGTCCGAGGCAGCGTCCTTGATGGTTGTTCAAGCGCAGCTCATCCAAACCAGATTTTTTTCATGAAATTCTTCCTTCGAAATTGAATTTCTGCCTTTAGAACCTATATCCCTTTTTTTAAAATTTACATTGAATCCTAAACCTCTTGACAAATGGAGTTCCCATACTATATCAATATAATTACATCACCTTAAAAAATTACATTGAATCCTAAGCCTCCTGACGAATAGAGTTCACATGCTATGTCAATATAATTACATCACCATAAAACATTGAAAAATATGTACAACAGTAACCACGAATTTGATTCTCGGGATCCATTCACATAACATACACACATGGTGACCATGATAGCTAAATCAATCGCTGCAAAATAAAGGTTAGACAGTTCACTGCAAAACTAGTTACAACAAATGCAATCACCATGGTTTTTTTACAACAACCTATAATTTTACTATATTCTGTTCAATCTAAACATAGTATCAAGATTGTCTCTAATACCAATGTTGGACGGCAGCTGTCAAGATCCCTAGATATTATGCACAGATCACTATGGAAATAACTTTAGACAATGATGATTCAAGAACCATACCTCACGAGATCTCTCTGATTTGATCTTAGTCTTACAGCAGTCCAAAAATCTCATGACCTTCTACAGTATTTCTCTACGCTCGAACTCGCACTGGGGTGTGAGTCTCTTCTGCAAATACTCATCGTTCTAAAAAACGAGGTTTCTCTTGTGTAATTTTCCTAAAAAGCAATAACACATATTTATAGGCTATAATAGTGACATTAATAAGGAAATAAGGAATAAGAATCTTATGGAAATAAGAAACCCTAATTCAACCCAAATTAAAATCCTAGTTCTATAAATTATAATTTAGTCCACTAGAGAATTATAATTACACTCTTATCCTTATTTTCAAAATAATATTTCGAGTTTCTTATTACTAAATGCTTATTAATCTCCCACATTAAGATTGCAGATATTCATCAATTAAATAATTACTGATAGCTATATTTAATCAATATCTTTATAATTCGTTGAGACCTTACACTTAACTTGTTTGATATATTGGACACAAAGTCCACCTACAGGTTTTAACATAATAAAAACTTATAAGCTTTATCAAGGGGATTTCATTAATCCCTATTACGGGATGCCGATTCCGTCAATAAACTAATATACACCATACACGTAGTGTAGTTATCCAATTTATTGAGATTATTGACCCATAAACAATCTCACTTTTTCGTAAATCAAAATGCCAAACACTAAATATATGCATTTATTATTTATATCGGGATTAAGAGTACAAGCACTCATAATAACTATCTATATATTAATTATCTTATATAGTCAGTATAAAGGCAATAAACCTAAAAGCGGTCCTGTTCAATATACACAAAGTGTACTAGCATAACGAGTTAAAACTCTACCACTTCTCGTAGCCAAGACAAGCCTACTAAAATACCATGCTACAATTGTAGCGATGGTGCATCCAACTCCATCTAAATTGTGAACAACAATAAGTTATATTCTATAAGGACCGACAAACATGTCTTCCGTGTGTAAGCTAAACTGTACACACCAACCTGTCTACTTTGTAGAATAAAAGATACGGACATGCATAATAAATAACAATGCAACCATTTGCCCATACAAATTCTCATTAAGATGAAAATAAAAACTGTACTAATAAATAAATCAGTTAAAGACAAATACATAGAAATATGCCTTTAGTATAAATTTCCAACATCAACACCTCTCACTTTTAAAACAAGAGTAAAGTATTATCTTGAGCAATTTGTATTCATTATGGTAGTCCTATTAATTTTATATTTTAATTTTCCTCTAAGTTTTGAATAATTATGCTTTTAAGATATTGATATTGGATTATTGCCAAATCTATGATTTTTTTAGATGTAAGTATAAAACTCTGCAACTTTTATTTTTAAATGATAAGTAAGAAAACAACAAATCTAAAAAATATTATTAATCTCCTTTATAAAAGAATCATTCTTCCATCAGTTGTTAGGAATCTATTTCTTGCCCCTCTGAAAGAAATTCTGGCTTCACCACTGCATGAGCCGTCTGTCCTGACTTGAAGATTTGAATATGGAATTGGCTATAAATGCTATATCTAACTGAAAATCATGACTGCCACTTGAAAGTCTACAAAACTTGATTCATACTTTTATTTCAAGAGCCTACTCATAAAACTTAATTGATCTATATTCAGATCCATCCATCCAGACATGTTCATGTTAGCTGCACTTGTTCTTCTTCTTGGTTCATTTAGGCCCACTTTTTTAATTTGTAGAACCTTTATATATATAATGTATAACTTTGAAAATTTATAAGCCTTGTGGTGATTTTTTTAAATTTTAATGTATAACATACTTTATAATATTTTTTAAGAGTTCCAAATTCAAGAATGTGGTTAATTATGATCATGCTAATTATCTTCCTTGTAAACAATTTTTATAAAACATTTGTTGGGTTTGGCTCAAACAAAAGGTCCTTATGTGGCCTTCTTGGGTAGTTTCAATGAAGCCCACTTTGTTAGGGCTCTTTCATATATATATATATAATTTTTGTAGAGGCTCTCTAAGGGTTTTAGTCTTTGCAAAAGAGAAAAGAAGGCAAAGGGAAAAGAAGAAAGCATTGTAAGGGGTGTAAGGGAAAGATTTCTTAATAATAAAATTTTCATACCCATGGACAGAGGCATTCCTGCCAAACCACATAAATCTGTGTCGTGGTGTGTGATTGCTTCTCTTTTTATTTTTAGTGATTGCAAACGTTTGAGACTTCATGCAAGGTTGTCTAAAAAGTTTTTGGGTAGAAACGTTTAATCACTTGTGCTATGTGGTTAATCGGTCACCATCAAGACCCCTTGACTATAAAGTTGCAGAAGAAGTCTAGATAGGTAAAGAGTTGGATTATTCCTCACTAAAGGTATTCAGTTTTCTAGCATGCGCACACATTCCTAGTGATGAGCAATCTAAGGTAGACTCCAAGTCACTTATCCTCAATTTTGAGAAAGGGGTGATGCGGAATAAAGTATGGGATCTAGAAAATAGGAAAAAGATCTACAGCAAAGATGTTGTATTTGATGAAGCTTCTATTCTAAATGAGGAATATGCTAGTGAAGTCAAAGGGCACGGTGTTTAAAAAGTAGTTATAAAAGTTCAAAGTCAATCAAAGGTTGGTATATCTAGAGGTGAGGAACAACATGAGGTTCAACAAGACCCTTCAAGTCTAGCGCATGGAAGAGCAAAGAAAACCATCAAACCACCTCAAAGGTTTGGATGGAATGAAGACGAAGTGCATTTTGCTCTTATCACCAGCAGTGGTGATCCAACACATTTCAAGAAGCTATGGAAAGCAGTGAAAGACAAGGTTGGATGGGTGCTATGATGGATGAGATGGAATCTCTTCAAAAGAACTCAATATGGGAGTTAGTTCCTAAACCCTAAAACAGGAAACCAATTTGCTGTAAATAGATGTTTAGGAAAAAGGAATCTTTGCAAGAAAATGAAGAACCAAAGTTCAAGGTATGTCTAGTAGCAAAAGGGTACTCACAAAAAAAAGGGGTTGATTATGATGAAATATTTTTCCCAATTGTGAAGCACACATCCATCAGGGTGTTGTTGGTTTGGTAGTACAATTTGACATGGAGCTTGAACAACTAAATGTAAAGATAGCTTTCTTTGATGGTAACTTAGAGGAAACAATTTGCATCGAGCAACCTGATGGGTTCAAAGAAACAGGAAAAGAAGACTATGTGTGTAAATTGAAAAGATTACTGTACGGGCTGAAATAGTCTCCAAGACAATGGTACAAGCGCTTCGACTCCTACATGTTGCAAATTGGCCACCATTGATGTAAGTATGTCGGCTGTATTTATTATAAAGTTTTAGATAATAATTCTTTTAACATATTGCTACTATATGTGGATGACATTTTCATTGCATGTAAGGACATGTCAAAAATAGATAAATTAAAACTCAATTGAGAAAGGAATTTGTCATGAAAGACCTTAGGGCACCCACAAAAAGGTTGAGCATGGAAATCAGGAGCAACAAAAAGGCTGAAAAGTTGTGGTTATCACATAAGAAATACATTTCAAAAGTACTTGGAAAGTTCAACATGCAAAATACTAAGCCTATATCCACTCTACTTATAAGTCAGTTTATTGTAAGTGCCACACAATCTCCTACTACTGATGAGGAAACTGAAGAAATATTCAAGATACCATATGCTAATGCAGTGGGATGTTTAATGTATGCCATGGTTTGTACAAGACCAGATATAGCTCAAGCAGTTGGTATAGTGAGTACATACATTTCTAATCCAGGGAAAGAGCATGGAATGTCATACTGTGGGTTCTGAGGTACTTCAAGGCAACAAAGACTTCGGAATTATATTTGAAAGAAAAGAGGGGTCAGAATGTGTAGTTGGATATGTAGATTCTGATTTTGCAAGGATCTTGATAAAAGAAGATCAACCACATACTATGTTTATATGCTTGCTAACAGATCAATAAGCTAGAGATTGGTGTTTCAGTCTTTAACTGCATTATCCACTACAGAGGCAAAATACATAACAGCTTCAAAGGCTTCTTTGGAGGTAATCTAGTTGAGAGGCTTGGTAAATGACATGGGAATCAAGTAGGAATCAATTTTGCTATACTGTGATAGTCAGAGTATAATATGCTTGTTAAAGAATTGGGTATTGCAAGAAAGCACATAGCTATTACTTATCACAAAATTCAAGATTGGGTTGCTACAAGTGAGATCTCCATTCAGAAGATTCATATAGATGAGAATGCAACTGACATGCCTACCAAGCTAGTTACTTCAAAGAAGTTCAAGCATTGTTTGGACTTGCTCAATATCTTCTCTTGTTAAAGAGTGAAGGAGCACTTCATCTCCCTTAGGGTACAATCACGGTGGGATGGGGTTTGGCTCAACAGATCCTTATTAGGCCTTATTAGGTAGTTTCATTAAGGCCCACTTGATAAGGCTCTTTCATATATATATATATATATATATATATTCTCTTTGTAGAGTCTCTCTTAACGTTTTAATCTTTGCAAGAGATCAGAGAGGGCAAAGGGAAAAAAAAGAGAACATTGTAAAGGGTGTGAAGGAGATTCTTTGATAATGAAATCTTCATACCCATGGACGTCGACAATCTTGCCGAACCACGTAAATATATGTGTCATGGCGTGTGATTGCTTCTCTTCCTCTCTTTGTGGTGATTGCATGTCTTGACCCTAACCTGGTCACAACAACATTGGTATCCAAGTTCTACACAATCTATTCACAATACAACCCACTCTTAGTTTATAATTAAGAACAGCATAGGACTGATCCCAAATGGAGCCTTGGATGATTTTGAATCCATATTCAACAGATAAGATCTATCATGGAGAAAAATGGAATAGCCTAATGTTTGGGGAGTGCTTTTCTTAGCAAACTGCCAAGGATTCAACTCTTGGATTCTCTCCCCAATGTATACAGACGATCTCCTCCGTAAAGTGTATTAGGATTCACTCCGCATCAACCAATTTGTCAAAGGATTAAAATAGAAGAAAAAAAGTGTTATGGATGCATCCACGCAAATGACCTAAAGATGATAGTGGTTTGAGTTAAAATGACTGATCACACTGACCCTGTGACCTATCTGCTATCTCTATTAATGGGTGGGATGGTAACTCAGTGGCACATTCTTATTCTTTTCATAAAACAACAAGGGATCTAGCTTGACTGCAGTGAGGGACTTAGGGACTTAGGTGTGTTGTGTGTGAGTATCCACAGGGACTATATATTCTCTCTCTCAACCCCACCCCCCACCCCCCCTTCCTCTCTATATATATTGGAGTTCTATGTGATGGCAAGTGTTTTTGTAAGGAAAATTGCCCTATACTTCAACGAATGAGAATGTTGCAATAAATGAGTTCCCTACATTTTCCCTTTGACTTGAATTACTTCTTATCTTTTTCTCTTCTTTTCTTTACTTATATTCCCTGTGTTTTCTCTTTTTCACGTGGTAGCTTTCTAATTTTTCTCTCTATCAACGTCTAAGCTTCCTATTTTGCTCTCTCTCTCTCTCTCTCTCTGAACATCCAAGCTTCCTAGTTTTTCTCTCTCAATGTCCAAGCTTCCTATCTTTTCTCTCTCAACGTCCATTCCTATCTTTTTTTTCTCCTCCGCATGGGTTTATTCTCAACCTCCCTATTTTCTCTCTCTTTCCATGCCCTTCCAGCTTTAAGGGATAGATTCAAAAATAGTTGAAAACATCCATTGTGGGCCCTCTTGTAAGTTAAGAAGAAAAGAAAATAAAAGACATGAGAGAGAGAAGATGGGTATTACGTAAACTAATGGAACATTAAATGGCTTAGGCATGCCTCCTACTTTTTCTCCATTCCAATAATAAATGCTATGCATTTTTCATTGGTTGTTACCGAGGGGCAAATTCCCCTTTTTGAGAGAGGGTGTCCATTAGAATTCCTTATATATATATATATATGTATACATATCTAGGGAAAACCTTTGCCTAGCACTCGGTACTTACGATAAGGTGAGCACCATATGTCAAAACATTAGTAAGACCCAACTTATGATCCTTCCAAGTGGACCACATAACAAATATCCCCGTGTCACTGATCCCAATTTTGGCATCCATCCAATTAGATTGGACCATTGGATTGGCTTGTACCCAGTTTAGACAGTTTAGACGGGAGATCTTTTGATCCCTCTAGTCTCATCCCTAAGTGGGACCTCTAATGAGCCGCACTAAAAAGTGGTGCTCAGCAAAGGGGCTCCCGTATATATCCAAATATATATATATGGAAAACCTCCGCCAAACACCAATGCTCACGATAAGATGAGCACCATTTTTCAAAACACCTAGTGGGGCCTAACTTATGTCCATCGAAATGAACCATCAGACAACTAACCCTCGTGATAGTCACCGACCCCAAGTTTAGCACTCATCCAATTTGATTGAATTGTTGGATCATCTTGCACTCATTTTGAATCATAGAAAATTGTCGGCCATTGATCAAGGGATTAATATGATGATTTGACCTTCCATCACCATAGATGGGTATGTAGAGGGGAGATCTTTCGATCCCCCGAATCCCATCCCTAAGTGAGGCCCTCAGTGAGCCCCACTAGAAAGTGGTGCTCATAATAAGGTGAATACTGGTACTCAACAGAGGAGCTCCCATAATATAGAGAGAGAGAGAGAGAATCTTCTCCTTAGCTCTAGCGGATGGGAGGAAATTTGTCTGCCTATGCGTGTGGGGCCCACCTTTGGTCCATCCAAGTAGATCAAAACCACCACACCTTATTGTTTAAGGGTCCCACCGACTTCGATCCGTTCAGACATTGGTCTGTTTACCATTGGACTAATTGCACACCTAGACAATGGACTATACACATTTAGACTGAACACCATTAAACTTTTGGGCCTAAATAAAGATGATACGATGAATGGATGTTGGTAATTTCTTGTATAAACCCAGCCTATACCCATCACAACAAATTTGGAACATGTATTAGAGACTTTCATCGGCCTGGATGAACCAATGTGAGCTGGGGTGAGCTGGGGCGAGCTTGGTTTTAACCCTACCATGCAAAACCCAACCACTGCCATCCCTGACACAAACCACCTTCTTTTTTCTTCCGAAAATAATTGGGTGATGATCTATTTGTTTTCTCCGTTTTTTTATTTGGTTTTTTGTTTTTTTGTTTTTTTGGCTCTGAGAATCCATGCTTTTCTTTTCATTTTGTAAGACCTACCACGTTTGCAACTTTTTTATACTTAGTCCTAAACAAAAACATCTCATACAAATTGCCAGATATAAGCTGCATTGACAGTGACTTTTTAACCATAATTCCATTCATTCAAATCCAATAATTCATTGTACCATGTCTCCACTTGATGCCCGGGCCAACAAAATGGAATGTTTGCCTTGTGGTCTGCAGTTGTACAGTGGGGCCCACCTTCCATTGATCAAAGAGTACCCAGTTTCATTGATGAAATTAACTGAAATTGACAAAACTAGCATCTTAGTGTTAATGATGGTTAGGGGCATGTCTGATGTGTAATATGCTTGATGGAACTATCATCACCCCTTAATGAGTCATCTTACTCACTGCCACATTGTCTCATTTCTCGTTGTCACAAATCTGCCTCTTGGGTATATCTAACCTCGAGAAAATATTTATATAAAAACTTTCCAGGTTGTTCAGGAATTTGTAGCGGGATTTTTTTTTATTTCTGACGAAAATCCTCCTAACAATTCATAAATAAATAAAAGAATACAAAGACATTCCACATAGGTGAATATAGCACATATGTGGTCGACCTCTATGGACCATCTTTGATCAGGTGAACCCCAGCGAAGATTGACACAAGCCCTAATTTGACATTTTAACCTAAACTTTATTCCCCAGATATTGAATGTTAAAAAACTTTATTCACTCTATAGTGAGGGATAGATGTATACTTATAGATATATGAGAGCCCATCTTCTACGCTTAAGCTTAGGATAAGGTAAGCTCAAGTGTATGACTCATGCCCTTGGGGCTCACCTGGGGACCCACATGGGCATGGGGATAAAGGGATTTCAAGGACTTCATAGGACCGTCCTCTCTGCAAAAAATCACCCCCAACTATGGTTTTTATCATCTGCATCCAAGCCCCAAAATTTTAAATGGTCAACAGTTAATTCGAATTGGTGCACAATCAATCCAACAGTTTCATAAATTTTGATTTAACTAAAAATTTTTAGACATGTACAATTCAGGGTGTTCGTGTATTTGGTCCATTTTGATGGACCAAAGGTGGGCCCCAAGGGCTCAGGTTTGGGGAATTTCTTATATAAGCTTGAACTTAGAAGAACCTTGCTCTTAGAAATATATATATAGAGAGAGAGAGGAGCGTTAAATAGTGACAAGGATTTTTAAAAGTGAAAATGCCCCTTTTCGCTATAAGTAGGAGATTAAGAATGTGGAGAAGCAATTAATATTACTTTTAAAAAAAAGAAAAAGTCACCACATAACTTGTCCCACATTGAAGAATAACAACAGGGTAAAAATGCCCTTTTTTAAATGGGGCATTCCTAAGAATTTTTCATATATATATGAGCTTTAATCCTATTAAAAGTGTCCTCACACACCTACTATGAGAACTTTTTATGGTGCCTACTTGTGGATCCATTTGGAGATGGACTAGGGGGTGGAAAGATTTATGTGAGACCACTCTAAATATTAAGTTTGGCCTCAATCACATATCTCTAGTCCCTTCATTCGTGGCCTACAAATCTATCCCATTCAACTTGGTGCACAGTCTATCCAACAGTCCAGTAAATTAGGATTTGATCAAACTTGCGGCATGTGACTATCAAGGGTCTATGTGTATCACAAGATTTGGATTGGGTGATATATGGGTTCCACCTAGATTTCTCATAAAATAGTGGTGAAAACTAGTTCTCGTTAGCTTATTTTCATATATATATATATATATATCTCTGTGATATTCAAGTGACAAATGTTCTCAACTACTTACTGTGAGAACTTTTTGTAAGACCCACAAGTCCCATTTGGAGATGAGACCAAGGAGATAAAAAGATTTATATAAGACCGCCCAAGATATCGAGTTTGGCTCTAATCACATATCCCTAACCCTATCATTCATGGCCCACAAATCCAGTCTATTCGTATTGATGCCCAATCAATATATTCAATGGCTCAGTAAATTCGGATTTGACCAAAATTTAGGGCGTGTGACTATAGGGGGTCCGTGTGTATGTAAGGTTTGGATTGGGTGATGATGGGCCCCACCTAGAGTTCTCACCCAAAAATGGTGAGAACTATTCTCATTTGAATATTTTCGTGTATATATATAAGGGATAAGTTTCACTTGTGGAAGTCTCTGCATGGCCTCCTTTGTGTGAAACCTAATCTCTTTGGTTAGTGCAACTGTGGGCCCCATGTATTTAAGCATTTCATGCAGGAAAGGCCATATAGACTACTAAAAAATTCACAAGGTAAACTCTGAAGTTAGGATAGTTTGATGGAGTTGGTTTTATGCAGGCAATACATGTTGAGACCATTTACCCCTACACCCTGTTCATAAATCGTTTGATCGTTATGCATTTAGGTGGGGAGCAGCAAGCTGAACTGCATGCTGTCATTATTTGATAAAATATATAAATATCCTGATAAAATCATGATTATATTAATTCACCAAACCTTAGAAAATAGTGATAATTGGAGAATATAGCTGATATTTTTTCTTATAGATGGTTTCATTGACTGGTGTTAGCTAGCTCAATATGAAGGCTGACTTGTAAAAGTGGAAAAAAGGGGGGAGCAGAAAAGAAGTGAGAAGAAAGAGAAATACAAACCCAATTGCCTTTTTCTCTACCTCAGCATTCTTTGTCCTAATGATGGCATATTGATAATCATTAAAAACTTGCCCCCGCAAGGACTTATGGTCATTCAAAGCCAATGGCACTCTAAATTTCGTAAGGCTCCTCAACACAACTTTCAAGTGGTGGATCTCTAGAAACTCATCCAATCAAATAGGGTGTTAATCGTAGGTCTTGGCAGAGATTGAAATGAACCAAAGAAAAAAGATGCTCTATAAATACATGATCAATAAAGAATAAAGGAGATTAGGGACATCTATTTTATTTCCAACTAGTAAAATGAGAAAGATGTATTATCAAAAAAAAAAAGAATTTTTTTTTGAGAGAGTTGTAATCAAGCCAAACATTTGGTGTGAGAGGATCTCTTTGGCCAAGTGATCAAGCTTGATGTTCAATTGAAACCACTCAAGTTGTCCATCTAAGGTCCTATTTCTGAATGAAATTGAATTCCTGGGACTTTTAAAGAAAATTAATCCTATAGAGGTGACTAGAACTAAAAAAAGGTGAAGATTCACAATGACCACCAAATATTCTCTCTCTAGGTGGAAAATGACTATCCCGCCATCATTCTGATACATCTAGTCCTATAAAAGTCAGGTCCAATTTACTTCTCTACCTTATAACCTTCACCTTTCACCTATTAATATTCTTTAGTTGAACCTATTTATTATAAGTTCTTAGAAATTCAGTTCCGTCCTAGCCCATTACCTTTTGCATCTAATATTCTGGCAAGGATCTAGCCCATATCTAACCCATTACTAACGTCAGTTTGGTTTGGGTTTTTCTGTCTAGGCTGGGCCACAAAGTTGGGTTTTGGCCATAGGAAGTAATAAGTTGTCCACAAAAATCAGATCTAGATAATTGTCCATATTCAGCCCAAAGAATATTTGTTGGAGCAGACTGACCCTGTCCATATCCAGGCTAATGCATTGATGCAGGAGGTACCAGGAATCTGTGATTGTTCTACCAAAAGAAAAAATTAAAAGAAAAAAAAAGAAGAATCTTATAATTGACACAATAAAAATGATATGAATTTGTTTGAGGAATCTCTTCCCATGTAGGGGTGGCCAATTTGAACCGACCTGTAAACTTGACGCATACCGGACCAGCATGTGACTCGCATAATCTGATACCGATGTTTTGGGCTTGGTTACAGGTCATATAACCTGACCGTCAATAAAAGGGTCAGATTAGATTGACCCGCATTACCCATTTTATATGGGTCGGGAAAAGGTTGATCCACATATCTAAACTGGTTTAAATGGTTTGTGGTTTAATATATCTATCCTTAGGTATTTTTTGTTTTGACCTATAACTAGACTGGAATATAGCCCTAATAGTTGAACTGGATTGGGCTTAGGCCAAACCTCTACAAGTTGGATTATGTTACATTCGGTTAAATGGGTTGACTCAGGGTTATTCTTTTTTTATTGTTAAAAAAATTCATTCATGGAAAAAAGACGGAACAAAACAATGACCAACAACAAAAAATAACGACCAGACAACAAATGCAACTAAACAACAAGAAAGACAAAAAAAAAAAAAAAGAAGAAAAAGAAAAGAAAAACCAGCCAAAACTCACTAAAACTACAAAGCTAAAGATTAATAACATCATGGCTTAAAGAATATCCTCCCCAAAAAAATGAGCCACCTTGTTAGCCAAAAAATGAGCCACCTTGTTAAGTTTTCTAGGGATGAAAGCAAAGTTGACAATTTTAAATTCAGAATATCTAAAACAATAGTATTGATGGATCAATCACTTTAGCCATTCAAAGCCATCACTGCCTCCGTTGAATCAGACAAAATAAAGACGTTTACCAAATTCATATCCTTAGCTCTCTTAAGGGCATGTTGGATCGGCCCCACTTTGGCCTTTTTGGTGGAAAAGACCTTGGGTCCACAAATGGCTCCTACATGGAGAAAATTATTATTTAATTTAATAGCAAAACAAAAAGTGACACTCTCATATGAAGCCTTGAAGGCAGCATCTACAAAAACAAAAGCTTTAGATGTTCAAGAGATCACTTTAGAAAAAGAAATTGGATGGATATCACTAGATTTAATGGGACCAGTTGAATGCCAATTATGCGGCCTGCATCAAGCACGGATTGGGGGTTACCTGACCTCTTTTATAAATGGGGTTGCCTGAACCTGTTGATAATCCAGTTCAACCTGCTGGTTTTGTCCAGACCTGGTCCGGTCGCCATCCTCACTTCTATGCCCCCATTGCACTAATGCCAACAACAACATAAAGAAAAATAAAAAAGAAGATGCCCATGGGTGTATCTTGATGAATTTTCCTTTAACAGGAAAAAGGGTAGTTGGATGATTTTCCACAAATTAGCAGTGTCTTCATGTATTTTGTGCAGATATCTGTAAAGGTTGATGACTTTGAGTAATTCTAATCATGCCAAATCTTCAAAAGGCAATGGGAATATAAAAAGCCAATCTTGACCATAGCTTTCTACCACTTTGTTTAGGAAATTTTGTGAACATTTTGGTTTAAAAAGCAAAGAAAAATCAATTACCTGCAACTTCCCTGTTGTTCATCTACCTACAAAGGCGAAGATCAAAGACACCATCATTTCACTTAAGGAAATGAGTGCCACTATCACCCGCAACAATGGTTAGGGCCCACCAACAAAGATAGGCCCGACTACGTCTGGCCCACATCCAGCTCTCAGTGGTTTGACCAGCTTGAGTTTTCCCTTTGCTTTTTGTTCTCAAGCACCAGAAAGCAGTCGTCTTCATCTGTTTATTTCAAAATGCCATGTTCAAGGGCAGGCCAAAAAATTATTTCCAGAGATAGGGATGTACATGGGCATGGCTGGTACAGCGCAGAGCTAACCCAAGCCAAGGCCATTTAGTTTTCCGTCCATCATCAATGCAGCTATAGGGCTAAATCAGTGTGGGGCCCAATCTGATAGTGGAATTTCAGTGCAGTCACGATGAATTTGTTCAGGCCAGGGTGGGTCATCTAGTTGGGACATCACCGTACCAGGCGAAAATCAGGCCTGACCCAACCCATGGGCCTAAAATTTGAGAAATCTATATCAAGCCCATCTGAAACCTTAGTTACAAGTGTGTGACCCACCCAAGTACATTGGGGCCCAATCATGTGGTGGGTGCACTTTGGTTAAGCAAAGCTTAGTATCAATTATTCATCTGCTTATTCAATACATTTTATCATTATGAAAGAACAAGGACAAGACCTTTTCAGAAAAAAAAGGGGGAAGGACAAGAGAGGTGTTGTATAATGCATGCATGCGTATGCATGATTACAAAATACAAACATTTTGACAGATATGTAAAACCTGTATGCTAACGAAGGAAAATAAATATGCATCTATGTATGTATGCCCATGCATATTGTATTTTTCTGTCAAATGCCTATGATCACAAAAACACTGACCCTTTGACATAAAAAGACATGCATGAACACAAACCGATGTCATATGCATATCCAGGCATGCTATTGTTGTCAATTGGATGCAAGCATCGCTTGTCATGCATGTACATGGTTTCGTGGGGCCATGTGTCGTGTATAGTTTATTTATTTGTTTGATGCCTGATGATGATTGGAATTGACCAACACTTAAAAGTCTTACATATTTAAACAATTCACACGATACACGAGGAAGACAGAATGATAGAATTAATTTAATTCACATGCCTCATAGATGAAAACAAACTTGGAAGAGGCCTTGTTATCCCGCCCCCGTGTAGAGAACTTACGAGAGAAGATTGTTTAGAGTGTTATGCTGATTTGTATAATATAAATGTTCTTTAGAGTTATGAAAATCAGCCTACTCTCAAAGGCATGGAAAATGAATCCCATAAAGTTTACCCTAAATTTTAAGATTTGGTGCAAATTGCCTTCATCGTCACTGTGTGAGCATAGGCACACTGCTAAATCACATCAATTCTGTGTTATTCCCGTTTGCATATTTATTCATCCTCGAATGTTAATTATGTTGAATATATTTTTAAAACTATACTAGTAAAATAATTTTCTAAAATCTCTATGTATTTTTAAATCGTAGCATCTTTTAATATTTGAAATATATATTTTTATTATGTAATTATTTATCCTGTCTGTTCCCTAGATAATTAAAAATCCCTAGATAATTAAAAATAATCATACTTTTGAAAGTAACCCATGAATATTATTGCTAATTATAAATGGAGGGAACAGCCACTCTATGGCTCCCATTTAAAAAATGGTGGCAATGTTCAATAAGGTGCGCGATGGGAACAGATGTGGGAATTCCACCTGAGTTCGATCCCATGTCACCCTACACGAAGTTTTGAGAGTGATCTGGTATGGCCCTCCTTTGTAAATCCAAATGGTTCAAAATTATTGGCCCTCTATTTGAATTAGATTGGAATTTTGCTTCAATCCGGATTGGTCTACAGTCGGATTGATCATGGTAGAATCCATATTCAACAGTTGGCATCGTCTGACTTCAATAATTTTATGGCCATCTATAATTTAGTGAGTTTCTTAGAACATCTCCAATCCATCTGTCAAATATGACGTGGCATCTCCATTTAGGCAAAAAAAGCATATAAGTCTATATAAGGGAAATGTCAAATATGATGCGGCATTTGGCATATAGGTTTGGGATGTCAAATTTGACATACCATAAAGTTACATGCCAATTTTACTTTTAAATTATTTAATACATGGGCCC
This sequence comes from Sextonia rubra, assembly GCA_037013555.1. Classification (NCBI taxonomy): domain Eukaryota; kingdom Viridiplantae; phylum Streptophyta; class Magnoliopsida; order Laurales; family Lauraceae; genus Sextonia; species Sextonia rubra. The sequence continues at coordinate 79,112,443 of JASUAD010000001.1, forward strand.
TACAATAATGTAAAAATTTTATAAAATTTCTTACAATTTGGGTCCCGGAAGAATATAAGTTTATAATAGCATAATAATTTGATATAATAATTGGAATTTTCACTTATCAAACATGCTAAATTTCAAACCTTTAAAATGTCACATAATGTATCCATTAAAATTTGACATTTCTAAAATGACATCTTCCCTTAAAATGCTCTTAATCGCACTAGTCCTTTGGGTTGGTCGGATGGCACTCCTGCCTTATTAAGTTGAGTAACCTCAGGGTACATTTGTTCCTCTCTCTCTCTCTCTCTCTCTCTCTCTCTCTCTCTCTCTCTGGTTTTTGAGCTTTCCCAACTCCCAAGTAGGGAGGAACAGGCTCTGAAATCTGGATCAAAGAAGGTTCCACCAACAGCCTGAGCATCAAAACCCATGCATTTTTACTCTCAGCCTCTTATTGACCTTGACCCAAGCACTTCTTCAAACTTCGATGCAAATTATAAAAAGCACAGCCAAAAAGCTGTACTTTTCGTAATTTCTCTCTCCTCTTGTGTTGTTAAAGCCTTGAAAGAAAGAACCAGCACCAACACAGAGAAAGCTCTCTTCCTTTTTGGAGTTCTCAGCAGAAGGATCTCATCCTCATCACCCAATGATTTGGGTTTTTAGAAAGAGAGAGAAGATGGGCCTCAGAAAGGGGATTGCTTTCTGGTTTGTGCTGCTGATGCTGGTGCAGTTGAAGACTTCCTGTTTTGCAGATGGGTATAAAAGATTGGGAAGATTGAGAGGTGGGTCTGGTTCTGATATGAATCCTGTTAAATCTAAGAGCCTGTTTGGAGGAGGAGATGGAGCTTTTGATGCTGAAAAGAGAAAGGTTCATACAGGTCCCAACCCTCTTCACAACAGATAGATAAGAGCTTGGTACTATTCTCTTCAAGCTTGCATCATGCTATCTTCTTAATTTGTTTTTTCTCTTTCTTTGGTCCTTAAGGATTTTGGTTGTATATGAAAGTAGTTTGAGATTTACTGAGGATTTTCTTTTGTTACATACATCAAGAAGAAGTTGGTATATATATTTTTGTGATTATTGTCTTTTTTTTTTTTTTCATGACAGACTTGTGTTGGTTTCTTGCTGAAGATACTTTGTAAAAGAGAAGAAAAAAAAAATTTTTTTCTTGAAAAAACCTTTTGAAGGCAACTACAGACTACATAAAGTAACAGTACTTTTCTTGAAGGAAAGATTTCGTTGTTTTTACTTTACGCTCCCTACAGCGCTGTATAATTACACTCAACTCTCTCAAAAAATTTTAAATTTACAAACAGATCCCTTCCTTTGATATTGATAATTACATTGACCACCCTTCACTGTGAACATATTACATTAGGAAGATGCTCGTTGCTTGGCCCAAAGTTTTAGCTTGCATTAAGCCATATGTAGGTGCTTGTTGGATAAAGGATTCTGAGAGTAATTCACATGGAACCCGCTGTGGATTGTCCATGCTTAGAGCTAAATGCAAATATCAATTAGAGGGAAAGTTATTCATAGTTTTACCCGAGTTTAGAATAATTATGAGATTTTGTAGGGAGCTTTAGAGTAAATAAAACGTCCTCTTCCTCCTCCCCCTTCTCCTCCTCCTGTTCTTCTTCTTCTTCTTCTTCCTTTTATCTTTTTAGTGTAGTTAGAATTGATCAAACTAGGATAATATTGCATGGTGTGTGGATCATGCTCCTAAACATCGTAGTTTTTCAATCTGCTAGGCATCCAATCGCAGAAACAGTATTTTAAATGAAGGCTAGTATATATGCTTATCAAATATTAGCTTGACCTTGCTTTGTGAGGTTGAAAATGGACCAAGCAGGTGCCATCTACTCTAACCAATTATCAGGTATGGCCTGAAAATCACATTGATTGAATCATTCACGTCATGCAACTGATGGTTACCAAATGGATGGTTAATAAATGATTCATAGTCTAAATTCATCAATAAGAATCTAACAGATCATTGCATGTTTATTTGGGCACAACACAACATGAGGCTCATGACTGAACATTTTGGATCCATGCACATATTATCATTTAGCCACATCTTCTAATTCCTTAATGTAGATGCATTTTTTAAAATGAAATTTGGTAGAAACATTGCTTTAGTTATATCTTAATCCTCTTTGCATAAGCTATAAGTTGCATGGGCATTTGGTTGAAACAAGTAGGTAAAGGGTATCTTATTTTCTGAAATTTAATGATTGAGGATGCATTTGGATGCTTTCATCCTAAATTGCTAACAGTTGGAAAGAATGTTGGTATGAGAACATAAGCCAGCATGGTACTGGTGCACCTCATCAAAACAGCAGATGACTTGGCCAAAATATCATTTGGGTCCATTATCATGTGGCGGTACATGCAAAATAACGTAAACCGTAGAAGAGGTTTACCAAGCCATCAAATTATCTCATAAATTTTTGGTCCACAAAGTGAATGGACCTACCTGATTTTGAGGCCAGATCATCCACTATAACTCTTTCAGCCAATCACAGGTTGAGGAGACAAGGCGCAGGAGTTGATGATGATGATGATATGATCCATGAATAGGGATTCGACAAAGGTCCATGCAGACAAGGATCCAGTTTGTAAAACTGGGATAGGATCCAATTCCAACAGATCTGAATGGACCCATGGCCCTCCTCAATTACTAGAATATATCTGTCATAGACCGCTGGCTGTTGGATTCAAACCAGTCGCTTGAATGCTGAAATGAGGCAGATATTAGCTGGGCAAAAAACTCCTATAATCTTGATTCATACATATAAATAATTACTGTGTATCTGTAAATATATGTTTTGTACTAGGGATATTCATGTGCATACATCCCTCACCATTTTAGCGAGGGACACTTCTTTTTTAAGACCTAATAAGTTTAAAAAAATGTCTTGAGTGTGATGATTTTGTCCTTTCCACATTAATACTTTCCAAATATAGAATGTCTCTTGTTATTTTGGTGAGGGATTTATGCACATAAATATTGTTCGTTTGTACCATGTATAATATTTTGTGCATATCATTTGGGTACATTGGTATGGACACAAGTAGAGCTGGAACTGGAGCTGGACTATATACTTATCAATTAAGTCCAAAAGAAAGAGCCTCTCGTGAATTTGTTAGGTCTGGTCTTTGAGATCACTATGCGATTGGGCGAGGAATCCACACGGAATATATAGATTTGAGAACTCCTCAATGCCTGAAATTTGAGGGTTACTCACTAAAAATTTGTTTCATATCAATATCCATTTGTATCATGGCAGATATCAGAGGAAAATTGGTGTTGGTGCATAAAATCTTCAAATTTTCAAACCCTAGGGGCCTGAAAATTTCATTATTTCGAATCTTGAGGATTTATAATTGCTAAATATGAATTATTTTCCAAATACTCGAGGAATGAGGAATCCCTGATGACTTGGTTGCCAATTTGACCTTTTAAGTGAATTAGATTCTACAGCTGATTTGATAAATAACTGCCTTGAATCACTCATCGGTTCTCAGTGAGAAAGGGTCGTACCATAGGACCTTCATTGCAGCCTGTATGCTGTTTCAACTGTTAAAGTCAGTCTCGTCCAGAAGCTTCTTTCTACCCTAATGCAATGACTGAAGAAAAGATGCCTCTGCAAGTTCTCGCGGATGAAATCTTGTTGATTTGCACTCTGCCATATTTATAGGGGGCTGCAAGTGAGTCTATATTTACTCAGAATTATATAGTTAGATAGCTCTTTTGAACAATATGATGTTCATCTAGTTGCAAAAGCCTTAACTCGTTTGTGTTATATAGATTATGAATAAATATTGTCACCTGTACCTTGTTGATTTCATGTCAGTATCTGTAACTGGGGCCCACGTGTGAGGCACAAGGATCAGCCCCAGCCAAAATAGAGTAAGCCCCTCACTTCGCCTGTGATGTCTAATAATTTAAGGGTTCCTTGCAGGGGTATGACTCTAAAACTCTCTTTTAAGCATAAGATTAAGGAATAAACACCCATGTCCCAACTAATCTAATTGGATCACATTAACATGAGGAAACGTACAAGAGAAGAGAGGAAAAGGTAGAAGTTTCCCTTTAGGAAAACTACGTGATTGCTTGAACCAGTTAGATCATGATCATTTATTATTTGGTTTAGCTCCCAGTTCTGAGATCACGTGGAATGAATCAAACTTGGTCGATCTCTCGTAGACAATTTCAACGTTTTACAACGAGTGCTTGATCTTACTCATTGCTTGGTCTATCTTCGATTTTGTAGCAGCTTTCTCATAACTGAGCAATGCTTGTGCAGTGGCAAAGGCTAATGACACTTCCTGTGGTGTCTACCGGTCCTCGTCTCTTTTAAAGGATGACGGCTACGTCAAATAGATTTTAAAATTTAATGTCTGCATGCAAATCTATCATAGGGTAAGTGACAATATATTGAACTCAAAATAGGGGAAAGACCTCACTATACAAGTGAAGACAAGAAATTAAGGAGAAGTCGTCTAGCTATAAGGCATTTATATTGCCTCGACAAGGTATGTAGCTATATTGAGGCATTCGCAACGGGCAAACAACATAATTAGGGCATAAGACATTAGAGAAAGCAAAAAAAGGATGTGGGATCCACAAGCCATGCCAACTAAAGAAATTCAAAATCGAAGACAAAGCCAATGATCAAAGTGAGTGAGTTGCTGTTGAATCATAACCTTTTGAAGTAGTAAGGAAGCCAACAATCCAGAAATTAAACTTGAGCAGCAAGCGGCAATTGCGGACTGAAATTTGGAGTTGCCAGTTCCGACGTTAATGAGTTAGGAAAACCATTTTTTTTTGGTGAAGATTATATGAATCTGTCTTCTCCCTTATAAATATTGCCCATGTGGTAGCGATTCAATGGTTCCCATGGCCGTTCCAACCGTTACACCAAAAGAATCATACCTAAAGATTGTGCACTCAATACACATAAGTTTTTTTTTTTTTTTTTTTTTTTTTTTTGACTTAGGGTATCCCCTCGCCAATATAGCCTTCAGACCTTTGGCCTCCGGCCGGAGGGTTACCCAATTCTGATGAGTAAGGACTATTCCCTATGGTGTACATACATAACTGTATACATAATACCCGAATGACGCAAAGGCAGCAATTGAACTTGAAACCCTGGGGAGGAAACCCAAGTTTCAAACCGACTGAGCCACAGCCTTGATGGTACTCAATATACATAATGGAGAGAATATTTGTAGAAGTTAGAGTATGCATTGTTTCTTATTGCTAAGTGTTACAATTAATAAAAGGGTGCAGCCCTAATTATTATTATAGACCACAATCAATGGTTTAGAAAATTTTATGTACCATCTACCTAAAGAAAATCTTCAAGACCCCTTCTCCATAAATTTTTATAAAAAATATTCTCTATTCTAACTTAAACTCTTCCACTAGCTCTATAATTGTAGGATACTCCACGCAACTTTACAGTACAGATAAAAAAAATATAGAAAAACAATCCACAATCCTTTGGAACATTCTACACACCTTTATGCTACCCTACAATATTTTAGACTTTTGTACTACTCAAAGTTAGACTTTGTATGGTTTTTAATAAGAGTTTTTTTATATATACCCCCTGAGGTTTTTAGGATATAGAAATAGGCCCATGTGGCTTTAGAATTTAGTGATATTAGTATTTAGGTCATTTTAATACATTTCATATATAAAAATTAATAACCGTGGCAGTAATAAGTAACCATGGTTAGGTTTGAGTTAAAACTTCTATAAAAATGATGTTTTGCCCTCATATCATTAAGCAACAGTGGATATGTCATTATTTACGAAAAAATATATATTATTTTATCTCTAGGTAGCCCTAGTGTGGACGGAGGCAATATCTTTTTGTGTACATACATTTTTCTTAATCAATTTAACGTTAGTATTTGTCTCTCTCTCAATTTCTTTTTCATCTATTGAAGCATAATCATGTGTTTTGAAACTTCCACAAATTCAGAAGGACATGGTACATAACACACAAATATGATGATCTAGACCATTGAATTGTGTACCACTGCCTGAAGACTATCCTTAGTCTTACTTTGTCATTTTACATCTTTTAATGTCGATATTTGCATGGTATATCATGTGAATGGCACTGCCCAATCTTCATATTTCTTTCTCTATTTGTGGGTCATGGTAATGAATGGTGCAGATCTTATTTATGTTTTGAATAACATATATGCAGTTTTGAGATGATCTTCCATCAATGCAATACTGCACCGTTATGTCTATGAAGGCCTCTTTATTCCTTGTGAGATTAGCTTAACAATACTAATGGGGTTGAGCTATATCTAGGTAGGACATCAATTAACCAATCCAACTCCTAAGAAATTGGCTAAATCCTAGTTCATATAACAAAAAATAGATAAACTGTTGTAATAGAAAATAGAAAAGTAGAGGGAGGAAGAGAGAGAGCTCTTATTAATGAGATGTGTATGTATATAATAAGGGGGGAGGAGGATCTTATTTATAAAATAATATTGCTTCCTCCCAAGTAACCTCATAGGGAAAGACTCAAACTCTAAGTAATCCCCTTATTTTATGTGGGTCCCAATATGGGCATCTACCTATGATAATACATCTTATAACACTCTCCATTGGATGACCACCATTCAATGATAGTTGCCTCATTAAAACCTTGCAAAGGAAAAACCCAGTGGGATAAAAACCAAAGCGAAGAAAAAAGAGTATAACATTCTACAGGATCATTGATTTGGTGTTGGACGTACATAATGCTGCCTCGTTAAAACTTTAATTAGGAAAACCTAGTGGGATAAAATCTAGAAAAGGAAAAAGAGTACAGCGCACAAATGTCTTCGTTAGCATACTTCAGGATGCCTCCCCCTAATTGACTACTCTCCCTGATGATAACAACCTTTCACATTGTTAGGTATGTCCATCTCATATACAAATCTCTAGAATACTGATTTTGACAAAGACTTCGTAAACTGATCAACCAGATTGTTGCTTGAACGAACTTGCTTGACTTTAATCTTGCTATTCTTCTGAAGCTCATGAGTGAAGAAGAACTTTGGTGTAATGTGTTTCGTCTTGTCATCTTTAATGTATCATTCGTTAATCTGTTAAATACATGCCCCATTGTCTTCGCAAATAATGCTCGGGGTACCTGTACTAAGAGGCAATTGATAAAAACTATATATATGCTGAGTTAAAGATTTTAGCCACACGCATTCCCCACTAGCTGCATAGAAGGCTAAAATCTTTACATGATTAGAATAAGTAACTACCAAAGTCTATTTAGTTAAATACCAAAAATGATGGCATTGCCATTAAGAAACACACAACATGTCTATGATCGACCCTTATGAGGATCATGGATATATCCTTAATTTGCATATCCTACAAAATTTGAATCTTTACAACCATAAGAATAAAACAGACATAAATATCATAGCATTTGTTTAATACCAATCTAAAGCCTTAGTGCAAAACTATATATGGGAAATATATTTATAAAGAATGAAAAATCTCATTAGAAATTCTCTCGATCTACGGTCGAGATAAAATAGTCAATAGTTTTCTCGAGCTCTTTTGGAGTCCTGATTAGATTTATAAACTTCTACTATTATAAATCCATTTAAGGATTTTATAAAGATATATGAGCAAATTGGATTGTTTTTATACCCTTTCTTAGATAAATATTCACTAAGACGATTGTACCATTTTCTTCTAGAATGCTTCAGGCTGTATAATGAACTATCTGACTTTGCTTTAGGCAAAGCAAAATCCTTTTGGGATTTTCATATCTATGTCTGTGTATGTTTTCAATCTCAAATTTCTGCAGGAAACCTTGTATCACAAGTCTTGCCTTTCATTCATTTTCCTTACAAATACCCATTTGTAACCTATAGGGTTCGCACCTTTTGGGGTTTGTACTATAGGTCCAGATATACCACATCTATTGAAAGACTGTAATTCCTTAATGGCATCTCTCTATTTTAGTCAATATATTCTTTGTTGACATTTATAGAACGTGGTTCTGTATCCCACTCATCATTCTCATTTCCCTTGATATTTATGTAGCTACCACATATGCAAATGTGTCATCGATTATAATTTCATTTCTATCACATCTTTCTCTTGAATAATTATAAAGTATAGAGATCTCTTTATTTATTGGATACCCATTGCCTTTTCAGGGGCTTCCAGAGTCTCTTCTGGGACTCGTGTCTCTTCCAGGATATTAATTTTTTCAGGAATTTTAGAGAGAGTAGATTTTGTCATAAACTCTTCGGGAGTATACCTCTTCTGGAGTATGATTAGGATATGTTTGCTCATTTTTTCCTCTTGGAAGAAGAGTCCTTGAAACCTATAAGTCTACCACGCTTCTGGTATGTATAAATTCATTTGCTACCATATTTGGACTTTGTATCCTACAGGGACACTAATTCGTGCTTGTCCTACAAGGACATTAATTCATGCTTGTGTGTTCATAGCCGATACATGTGACCTAGTCACTTTTGCTACATCAGTAAAAGCATCAGGGAATTCGTTTGTAATGAAGTGCACAATTCTCCGTATTTCATTCTCACATTGTGAAGTACATAGATCTAGATGAGACAGAGTAGAAGTATTCCACGCTAATTCTCGTCGTTCTTTAGGAATGAGCTGTTCTACAGGAACAATGTGTTCTTTAGGAACTCTCTTATCTCCCCCTAACGACGAGAAGACTATATCATCAAGATGACAATCAGCAAAATGAGCAAGAATACATCTCTTGTCATTGGGTGTAGATATCTAATAATTGGGGTGAATAATAACCAACATTGATTTCCAATCTACGTTGTGGCTTCATGCAGGTCACAAGCCTACTATATCAAGCCTTATAAATTTAAAAACTTGCTTAAGGAAGTGTACCCTAGGTTTAATAAATTGTGCTAATGGGCAGGATTTGATGGGTTCACAAATGTCACACTATATCCTTTGCGGAAAAGATGGTCAATGGATGGCCCTTTAAGGAGTACTTAACAGAATTATCAATAATTTGCTATAGCATAGTACCCCTGGGGTGACGTAACCTATCATGCCAAAGCATTAAAGCCTTAGGGTCACTAAGTTTAGGGCTTAGTGTGAGCTTCGGGTTTGACTTTGTCGTTTTGCTCACAATCGAATGTGATTTCTAGTTTTAAAGATTGTCTTGTAATATAGCCCTGTGGCCTGATGAGAATGCACGTAGCTTTTCTAATGTCAGCTTCTGGCTGTCAATACTAGTAATGACGTACAAATATTTTGTGCAGACTCTTCTGGAGCATTCAAGTATTTGTACCGATTCAGCTATGATCGATGCCATGCACGAATTAAATACTAACTCTGAGAAAAACTTTATGGTTTTTTTTTTCAATATAGTGTGCTTTATTGTACTGTCTATAGACAGATATTATCCTCAGTTTCATGCATTCCATGAGCCATACAGCAAGTAATAATAAACTTATATAACTACTCAATCGCATCACAAAAATAAAACTTGAGAACAATTAAACAATTTACCATTTAAAGTAAATATAGCATGCAAACACAATATATGGGAGATAAAAGAATAAGTCTAACATCCAACAAAATACCAAAAAATTGAACTCAATATTCAAACTCATAAAAGTAGTTGTAGGTCTTCTAGACCATGCTTGGTGGTTCTCCCAATTTCCAAACAAAATGCCTTCGAAATCACTCTCTTGGGGTGGTTATTTGCATCTCTACTAGAGGAACCATTATATCTACCTCTTCTGGAACGATTCTGCTTGACTAATTTGGCATTTATTTTAAGCATTGGGTGTATGACTATCTGCTGGTGATCAACCCTGTCTAACGGGGATATAATGGAGTAGAAAATAAAAGCATATGTCATATCCTCAAATGATATATTATTTCCGGCTTTGATAGCATCACTAAGCCTTTTAGAGTGTGTAAAGATCGATTTACCAATAATAGTCAAACAAAAATAGAACTTCGGGTTCTCAGTATCCGATGACAAAGTATAATGAAGAATTGGCCAATTAGAAAGTTAGAGCTTCGGGTTCTTAACTGATGAATCAGAACTTCTAGTTCTGTCAAGACTTCAGACTAGAGATAGAACTTCAGTTTCTTAGAATTGCTGGTTTTATCAAAGCTTCCGGTTTAAATCACAACTTCTAGTTCTGTCAAAACTTCAGGTTTGATTTCATGGCCTTTGTATCGATCTACACTACTTTTAATCTTTAGAAATCAAAATTCCAAATTTGGTTACGAATATGAATCTTCAGGTTTATATTCCAAATCTTAGAACTTCTGGTTCCAGATAATGTATGGATTTTCGGGTCCAAGTTATATAATTGATATAGAACTTCAGGTTCTATCAAGGCTTCGAGCTTGATACTATGGTCTTTTGGTTTTATTTCTGAATCTAAATATCAAACTTCAGGTTTGAGTAGGAATATAAATCTTCAAGTACATATTGTGGATCTGAAAACTTTTGGTTTCAGAGTAATACAACCAACGGATTTTCTGGTCCGAATTCAAAAGAACTTATGGTTTATAAACTAAACTAAGTTACGGAACTTCGAGTCCGAATTATTGATTCCATATAGAACTTCTAGTTCTAAATATCGTATGGAACTTCGAGTTCCAATTACTTATATAGAAGAACTCTAATATGTTCATGATAGAAATCAAACCACTTACCATAATTCAGAATTATTTATAACTTAACATACATACAAAAATTCATCATGAGTTCAACGATAAAATTCAATCATAATTGATATTGTACAGCTAGCCGTAACTCAAACACATCCAAATGTTCCTCACAAGTCCTATATCAATTCCAATTATATATGAGAGATGCATAATACTCAATTGGAAAGAAGTTCAAAATTTGAAAACCAGCAATTGTTATATCAATAAATAATCATAATAAGGATGGAATTATATTTCAATATATATTCAATTTCATTGTTAATTCCACATCATATGTCTAGGACCCATATCATATTATTTACAAATATGAATCAAAATTAAAATCAGAAAGTAATACATGGTAAAAGGGATCTTAACATCATTAGGAGTTGGCATAAACAAAGGTTTGAATTAATGACTACAATTTTTCTTTACCTTCTAAAGGAGTAATCTAGGAAAGGCTAGTTTTGAATATTCCAGAACTTTAGGGGGTATTTTGGAATTCCAAAATTAATAGATCTGTTGTAAATCAACGCAGACTAGTATTTGATAAAGTGTCTCACGCTTAGGGATTTTGAAGCAATTTGATGTGATCCACTAATGGACCAAACCACAAGGGGGCCCCGCCCCTAGCGTCGCCCCTAAGTCCTCTACAAGATGTGGGGACCCGATCTTCCATCAAGTGAGCCTTGGGGCCACAGAACCCTTGTCGACCAAAACTGTCCTTAGAAGCTAGATTTCTAGAAAAACCAGTTTCTAATCTGGTTTCTATTTCCTTCCTTGAATCAATCACCATAGAACTTCCTCCAATGAGGGTACTACTTTTAGAAGATCAATGGACAATCCGTAGCATCTAAAAGGTGAGTTTTGGTCATCAAATATTCATACCAAAATAGTCGACAGAGTTATTGTTTACATGGCTAGATTTTTGGTTCACATCTGGGGTCCAACTTGATTGATTTCTATCATCAGATGGGTTTCAAGGGTCGCTCATACATGGTCTTTTAGATCATCATATCTGATCGTCCAATATGTGGGCCATATGGTCCCACGAACCTTGTCGACTTTAACCACCCACTGCCTACCTAAAACTGGGAAAACCCCAATTCTGGTTGGGATTCATTAGTGCCCTCCGATCACTGGTTAGAGAATCCAATTATTTGAATTATGTATGCTACTTTATTAGTCAAAACCACATTCAATCAATTGTAACTAAGAAACATTCACACCACACAACCAATTGAGAGAAGTTCTACTCACCTCAGTTAGAGCATCGTGCTGATAACATGTTGTAATAGAAAACAGAAGCATAGAGGGAGGAAGAGAGAGAGCTCTTATTAATGAGATGTGTATGTACATAATAAGGGGGGGAGGAGGATCTTATTTATAGAATAAGATTGCTTCCTCTCCGAGCAACCTCATAGGGAAAGACTCAAACCCTAAGTAATCCCCTTATCTTATGTGGGTCTCAATGTAGGCATCCACGTATGACATAAACCTCCTTTTGCATTCTCTCTTTGGTAATATCTGTCATACCCCTAGAGATAGGCCAAACCTGAGTCCAATTCCAAGGGTATGTGAATTGGGACTAATTAAAATTTTTCTCCAGCAAGGTACTATGGGCTCCAATTTTGGGTGGATTGAAGTCCTACGTGGAGTTATATTTGATGATCAATCATCACAATCACATGCAAACACAAATGATACAATCACTACACAACTGGTATAAACAAACTCAACATAATATATAAATGAGAGCTGGTGACTGCTTCAATAGTTTCCTACATAATATTCAAGTGCAGAAATTAAATGATTTATTTGATAAACTCTAGGCAAAACATCTAAGTCCATAATTATTTAAATACTAAATGAGTCTATTAGAATAAAGAAATACTATGAATTCACTCTGGTGACATTCCATGACGACTTAGACTATGTCGTCGGTGCTCCACTTACCATCTGGCGAAATTTCCTACGTCTCCTAATTTTTTAGTCCTGTAGTGGCATTGATACCTAGGCACAAAATATAGTAGGATCAGATTGACATAATCTGGCAAATAAATAGGCATAAATATGAGTGCATCATATTGAATAATACAATAAAGATCATAATAGGAATGAGGTTAATAAGATAGGCAAAACTGAGATAAATATCACAAATGAAAGAACCAATGGAAATAATCACAACTACTCACAATAGTCGAGGAGTAACCCACATCAGTACAAATACATAATAGTTTGATTCAAATGCACACAAGTGAGCCTTTTCAACTCAACTACATGTTGCATCATGCAACATATGTTAGCCTGATGGTGTTCGCCCACCTTCGAATTGCAGTCAGTAACAAATGTCTACGAAGCCTCATCCATGGGTAGACATTCTGAACTGTGATGGGAAATAATAATTCAGCTACACAATGACATAGATGTTAAATTTAAAATAACAATAAAGAATGACGGGAAAAAGTATACATGCTTGTGTCATGTAATAAGTGGAATGCAAATCTACATCTATCCTAATACCAATATTTTTGCAGAGTATTATTAAAAATTTTCAGGATTTGCACTACAACATCCCAAGTTTAGGGTTAGCCAATTACACATGTAAGCCATGACCGTCCATCCCAATGGACACACCAGCTCATGGTACAAATTAATCTAAATTCGGTGCCTCTTATGTAGGTACATTCCGGATTATGTGTTTCCATTCGAAGTCCAGAGCAAGTCCCAAATGTGTGATTACAACCAACACATGAGAAGAAGTCGGCTCATACCTCTTTTGATAACCAACCTCACTATAATATATCACTACAAGAAGATGCATTTTTTGCGATGTTTTTTAGCAACGATTTTCAAATTTCGTCGATAATGGTCATCTTTTACCAACGTAATGCTTCCAACGTCGGCCATTTCTCATGGGTTGGAATTATTTACCGATGTATATACTTTTCATCAGTCAAACACAAATATTCACCTACGTTTTATTGAAATACGTCCGTAAAGATTAGAGCTTTACTGATGACACATAATATTCATCGGCAAAAGGCGAGTCCCTTTCAACTTTTTTTCTAGAAAAAATTAAAATAAGAAAATTTATGGCCGACGAATTTCTGGATTTTGACGACGAAGATTATCATCGGCAAAAATATACTTTTTCTATCTTTTTATTAAAATACGTTAGTAAAAGTGTATTTTTATCGACGTAAACATAATATTCATTGGCAAAAGGTTAGTCCCTTTCAACTTTTTTCTAGAAAAAATTAAAATAGGAAAATTTATGGCCGACGAATTTCTGGATTTTGGCGACTGCAATTATCATCGGTAATAATTATTATTACCGACGTATTTTAATAAAACGTGAGTATAAGTGATATTTTTACTGACATAAACTAAATATTAGTATGCAAAAGGTTAATCCCTTTTGTTATAATAAATAGAAATAACATAAATTTTTACCAACAAGTCTTTGTCTTTTGGCGACGAGAATAAGTTGTCGGTGAAGGTCTACTTTTCATTTGCACCAACTAACACCCCCTTTTTACTCCCTTGCCACCAAAGAAACAAACCCTGTGATCTCTCCCTCTGCTCTACGATCTCTCCCTCTGCTCTGTGATCTCTCCCTCTCTCCTCACGTTCTCTGCTCTCCCTCTCTCCTTGCATTCTCTGCTCAGTGGCATTCACTGCTTACCGGCGTTTTCTGCTCTCCCTTTCTCCTTGCCTTTTTACTCTCTCCCTCTCTACATCTGCATTCTTTGCTCACTAGCGTTGTCTCTCCTTCTCTTCTCTTCCTCCATCCCTCCCTCTCTTCTCTCTTCTCTCTTCTGATCCACACGAGAAGGTTAAAAAGTGAAAAGCCCCAATTTTTGCTCGCTGTGATCTTTGCCGTGCTGCTGATCTCTGCCGTCCTCACCGTGTATCTTCTTCTCTGACGTGCTGCCAAAGTTCTTCCTCTACTGTTCGGTCTCTTTGTTCTCTCCCTCTTCTTGCCGTGCTCTCTCCTCGTTGCTTATCTCTCTCACTCGCCTCCCTCCCCACTTCTTCGCTGTGATTCCTCTGCTACTCGATCTCTCTGCTCTCTCCCTCTCCTCTGCCGTGCTCACCGTGCTGCCGTGCTTCCTCTGCTGCAGTCCACCTTCTTCCTCCTTTTCTTCTTCTTTGAGTATATTTCATGTTTTCTATTAATTTCTCTCTTCTTCTTCTTCTTCTTCTTTGACTATATTTGGTAGATAGAAATGGACAGAATTTGAAATGATCTGGCTCCTGAATTTTTTAATCCCCAAACTGTACAAACCATGGGACACCATCTGAAATGATCTGGCTCTCAATTGTTCTCTCTCTGTGTCTCTCTCTCTCTCTCTCTCTCACACACACACACAGTAATAGGTGCTGAATTCAATATTTTATTTTTTTATTTTTTTGGTAGATGGGATCAGTGGTATAGTACTCATGTGATGATTTACCTGTAGTGGAATTGATCAAATTTCAATGATTCTTAATTTGCCTTGGCAATGCAACAGTTTTATGGTTCTTTAGTTTGGTAGAGGCCATCGGAGAAAGTAAAACGCTTCTGTTCCTTCAAAATTTTCTATTCTTGTTTTAAAAATTAGCACGTTAGAGCAAAATTAAAATCCCCATAGTCTAGATATAGTCTTTGTTGGGTTTTGTCTTGTATTCCGGTTTAGCCGGATCGGTCGTCTGGTTTAGCCAGAACCGAGGCTCAGGGTTAGGGGCATTTTAGTCATTGTGTATGGATTTTCTTGGTGGCCAAGAAAGCGGGAACTATATATATTGATGTATTGTAACCCTAAATCCTGAGGGGATCGAGATGGATCATAGTAGATGAGTTCTCTCCTCCCGTGGACGTAGGCATGGTTGTTAGTGTCTTTGTAAGAGTGTGTTGTCAATTACGTGACCAAAGTGTAGTTCGATTCAAGAACGATGTAGTTCACCTCGGAAGTTCATTGAAGATCAAGTCAAGTTCAAAGACGTTCAACCTAGTTCAAGACCATTCAAGGAAAACCTATCAATGAAGACTAAGCAAAGAAGTTCAACATCAAAGAAGATCATCTGTGAGTGCCAAGGGATAAGGTGTCTGTGATCCCTAAGTGTCCTTGAAAACAGACTAGGAAATCAGGGTTTTCAAACACCCTGTTTTGTTCTACGGCTTGGACCACGGCTAAGCCGTAGATCCTACGGCTCACTTTCCAGAGAGTGTATTTTGGAGCCTTTTGTTCTACGGCTGACCCTACGGCTACACCGAGAAATGTTACGGCTAAGCCGTAGTGGGTTTCACGGCTAAGCCGTAAAATCTACGGGCCACAATCCAGAGAGTGTACTTGGCCAAAATATGCTTACGGTTGACCTTACGGCCAAGCCGAAAGGCCTTCACGGCTAAGCCGTAAGGTTATTCACGGCTAAGCCGTAAAGATTACGGGCCACTCTCCAGAGAGATGTTTTTGGGAAATTTGAGCTTACGGCTGACCCACGGCTAGGCCGAAAGGTGCTCACGGCTAAGCCGTATAAGGATTTACGGCTAAGCCGTAGGACTAACCGTAAGAAGGAATCTGTGCTGAATCTGGTCAAACTAGCCGTTGGATGTTGTCAGAACTTACGGCTAAGCCGTAGACCATTCTGTTCTAAGCCGTAGAACTGTCCGTTGGAGCTCATCTGTATTTAAAGAGGACCTCTCCCTTGCTCCAACTACTGAATTTATTGCTGAGAAAAACACTAGTATTGCTGAGCCTTTGCACCTCCATTAAAACCATCTTCAAAGCTCCCACAACCACCTACTCTCCAACATCAAAGAGTGCCATTATTGTTGCAAGTAGAGTAGTTGGTGTCTTAGGAAAGGCTTCTTCAAATCTGAGAGAATACCTTAGCCTTCCAAACCCTCTTGGAACCTCTTCCCTTGGTTGAGCTCACATCTGAAGATCTTCATCTCCAAGGAGCAAGAACAAGAGGCCAAAGCTTGGAGGTAGTCTTCAAGCTTCAAGAGCACCACTCAAAACCAAGGTATTCAATTCCTTGTTTAGGTGTTCTTAATATTTCAATTCATATTGCTGTATTTGGTGGAAGACAAACCACCGCATCAAAAAGTGTTGTAATTGGTGGACTAGATCAAGGATCAACCACCTGATCAAAAAACTCTAATTGGTGGAAGACAAACCACCGCATCAAAAATTGTTGCAAGAGGTGTATGTTATGTGAGTACCTCTTATTTAGTGGAACCAAGAGAGATTGCTCTTGAGAGTGGATGTAGGTCTAGGACCGAACCACTATAAATCATTGTGCTTATTGTTTGTTGTGTGTGGTTGTTGCCTTGCTTTCTTGTCACTTGAGTTGATGATCTTTTATATGTTACATCTCTATTGCTCTAGTTACATTTCTAGACACTCACAACTCTGATTATCTCTCTCAATTTTAATAATCTTTCAGATTGTTCTTTAAAAACATCTAAGTTTTGAAAAGAAATTTTTAATAGTCCTATTCACCCCCCCTCTAGGACTTGGTGAGATCTAGTTATTGCACTTTCAATTGGTATCAGAGCCAGGTTACTTCGTAAAGGTGTAATAACCTGAAGTAGATCCATCTTTTGCTAGATTCACCATGAATCCTGAAGGAAGTTCTATCACCCGTCCACCTTTCTTCGATGGGACAAATTATGCCTTTTGGAAAGCCCGGATGACAGCATTCTTAAAATCCATGGACTGGGCTGTTTGGGAGGCTATAGAGAATGGTTGGACGGAACCCACTGAAGATGTGTCTACAAATGGTGTCACAACCACTAAACCATTAGATCCAGCCAAATGGTCTCAAGCTCAGCTAAATCTTAGACAAAATAATGCTAGAGCGTACAATGCTATAGTGTGTGCCATGAATCAAGAAGAGTTTAAAAAGATCATGACAACCACTAATGCAAAACAGGCATGGAGAATCCTTGAAGTAACTTATGAGGGTACCTCAGTTGTCAAAAGATCTAAACTCCAGATGCTCACAAGTCAGTTCGAAAACATTCGCATGGAAGAAAATGAAATGTTTACTGACTTTCATACTAAGCTCATGAAAATTGTAAATGAAATGTGGGCTCTTGGGGAAACTCTTCCGGAAGGTAAAATTTGTAGTAAAATCTTGAGATCACTTCCGGAAAGATTCCATCCTAAGGTAACCTCTATAGAAGAACACAAGGATTCGGAACAAATGAAAATTGAAGACTTAGTGGGATCCCTCCAGACCTTTGAACTCAAATTCAATAATGACAAAAAGAAATCAATCGCTCTTATCACCTCTCATAACACATCGTCCTCTAAAGATGACTTAGGAGTAACTAGTAATGATGAGGATGAAAATGTGGCCCTTTTGGCTAAAAAATTTTTGAAACAATTTAAGAAAAAGAGGGTGAAAGAGTATAAAAATGAAATCACAAATGATAAATACAAAGGTCGGTCAAGTTCCCTCTCTAGAAGTAAACATAAGGAACCTATGTGTTACAGATGCAAGAAAATTGGACACATATCCACCGATTGTCCTCAAAAAGGAAAATACAAAAAGAAGAATCTTGTAGCCACTTGGGACGATTCATCTGAATCAGATTCTGACTCAGATGAATCACATCAAAATGAATCAGACAAATATACAGTTCTGATGGCTACCACTGCCACCTTCAATCTTTCCGAGGAAATGATTAAAATATCGAATGAAGAAGTCTCAGGCAGTGAGTCAGAGAGTGAGTATGAAAATTCAGAGGATGAGGATAATGACAACACCACGGATTCCTATGAACTACTCTATGAGGGAACCTGTAGGCTCGTTGAAACTGTAAGCAATCAACAAAAGAAGATTAAGAATTTAAAGGATAAGGTTGATAGTATTAGTACTGAAAAGGAACACTTGATCCAAGAACTCGAAAGTGTAAAAATCCAATTATCAATAGAAAAAGAAAATGTACTCAAATTAAGAGAAAATGAAAAATCCCTTTTAAAAATAAAAGATGAAAATATTGCTCTCCTCAATGAAGTGACTATTCTGAAACGGTATAAAGAAAAGTATGAGTACAGATTTACTCAAAATGATGAGAAATACATTAGACTATTCAAAATTGGGAAAGCTTATAAAGACATGACTGGTCTTGGATATGACAAAAATGCTAATCAGCCTCCAAGTTCCGGGACTGTTTTTGTCAAAAGTGCCTTAAAAAATGAAGATACTAGTATTCAAAACATTGTGGATAAGGCATCTACTAGTACTCATACTGTTTCATCAAATGTCTTATGTCATTATTGTGGTAAGAGAGGTCATTTCAAAATGGAGTGCAAATTAAGAAAAATTCACTGTAACATCAGTCAGAAAATTGAGAAAAACACCACGAAGAAAGTGGAACCTGAACACAAAAAACAAAAGTCTCAGATAAACACATTTCCCTTCAACCAAAAGATGAATAATTTATTAAAAGAAGTCCATAAGTTAAGAAAACAATTTGAAATATACAAAAAGAATGGAGCAAACATTCCTATTCCCCAACATAAAACTTTTCAAGTGAAACACCAAAAATCAACTGTGATCCCCACTACTAGTACACTTAAATGGATACCTAAAAACAAGAATCTAGTGGTCCACACAGCTTTTAAAGCTGCAGAACAATCAAGATGGTATCTGGATAGTGGATGCTCAAAACATATGACTGGTGATAAATCTTGTTTGTCTAAAATGATTGAATTCGATGGAGGCACAGTTACTTTTGGTGATGGCAGTACTGCGAAAATTATTGGGAAAGGAACTTTAAATGTTCCAAACTTACCACCTTTTGAGAATGTTTTGTGCGTTGATGGGTTAAAACATAATTTACTTAGCATATCTCAAATCTGTGATAAAGATTATGCCGTAAACTTTAGTAGTCATAGCTGTGAGATCTCAAGGAATGGAAAGATAATATTGAGAGGTCTTAGAACCTCTGATAACTGTTATGTGGTGGGAAAAACAAATGCTTCATCATCTGCTTCTTGCCTACTAACTAGTATTGATGAAGCTAAGTTGTGGCATCAAAGACTTGGGCATGTAAACTACAGAGACTTATCCCATCTAAACAAATATGTTGAAGGACTGCCCAAGATCAGTAGTCAAGAAAAGATGATCTGTGGAGAGTGCCTTCAAGGAAAACAAATTAGAAGTGCCCATAAAATGATGAATGCTATGAAAACTACTCGACCTCTAGAACTTGTTCATATGGACTTGGTTGGACCAACTAAAAAGGAGAGTCGAGGTAAGAAAAGGTACTTTCTTGTTATGGTAGATGATTTCTCTAGATTCACTTGGGTGGCATTCTTGAGAGAAAAATCTGAAGCCTTTGGAGAATTCAAAAGGATTGCAAAACAAATTCAGACTGAAAAAGGTACTTCACTAGCCCGAATCAGAAGTGATCATGGTGGAGAATTTGAGAATGATCAATTTGACAAATTTTGTGAGAAATATGGGATTCATCATGAATACTCAGCACCCAAAACTCCACAACAAAATGGGGTGGCTGAAAGGAAAAATAGAGTTCTCCAAGACATGGCCACAGTCATGCTTCATAGTAAGAATCTTCCTAGAGACTTGTGGGCCGAAGCTGTTAATACTAGTTGCTACATCATCAACCGAGTCTATCTTAGGACGGGTACAAATCAGACAGCTTATGAATTGTGGCATGGGAAGAAACCAAATGTAAAATATTTTAAGGTCTTTGGAAGCAAATGTTACATCTTGAAGGATAGGGAACAACTGAGTAAATTTGACTCAAAAAGTGATGAAGGTATATTCTTAGGCTATTCAACACGGAGTCGAGCCTATCGTGTTCTAAATATGAGAACCGGAGTCATTCAAGAATCAATAAATGTCATTATAGATGATGAATCCACAATGTCTGACAATGTTGATGAAGTGGAAGTGCCCTCTCTGATTGAACCCACACAATCCACAATAAAAACTGAGGCACCTATCGCTACTGAAAATTTGGTGAATGTCAAAGACCATCCTATAGATCAGATTATTGGTGACCCCCTAACAGGTGTAAAAACTAGGAAACAATTGGAGAACATTATGAGTCACTTGTGCTTTACTTCTGTTTTAGAACCTACCAGCGTTGATGAAGCCTTTTCAGACAATGATTGGATAAAAGCTATGCAAGAAGAATTGAATCAGTTCACAAGAAGTGATGTTTGGTACCTAGTTCCAAGACCAAAGGATAAAAATGTGATAGGCACTAAATGGATCTTCAAAAATAAACTTGATGAAAATGGAGTTATTGTTAGGAACAAAGCTAGGTTGGTAGCGCAGGGATATTCCCAAATTGAAGGTATTGACTTTGACGAGACCTTTGCTCCAGTTGCTCGTTTAGAATCAATTAGAATTTTGCTATCTATAGCATGTTTTCTAAAATTCAAATTGTTTCAAATGGATGTTAAGAGTGCTTTTCTAAATGGAATTTTGAATGAGGAAGTATATGTTGAACAACCTAAAGGTTTTATAGATTCAAAATTTCCTGACCATGTGTTTAGACTGAAGAAAGCTTTGTATGGTCTTAAGCAAGCACCACGTGCGTGGTATGAAAGGTTGACAAAATTCTTGTTAGACAATGATTTTCAAAGAGGTAGTGTTGATAAAACCCTCTTTATTCAAAAGACAAGAAAGTCAGTGTTAATAGCGCAAATATATGTAGATGATATCATCTTTGGTTCCACATCTAATGACTTGTCCACTCAGTTCGCTAATCTAATGCAGTCTGAATTCGAAATGAGTATGGTTGGCGAATTAAATTTCTTCTTAGGCCTACAAGTCAAACAATTACGTGATGGCATCTTCATTTCCCAGTCCAAGTATGCTAAAGAACTGGTGAAACGATTTGGTCTAATGACTGGGAAACATGTCAAAACCCCCATGAGTACAACCATCAAACTTACTAAAGACGCAAATGGGAAAGGGGTTGACTCTAGCCTATATAGAAGTATGATTGGTAGCCTGTTGTACCTTACTGCAAGCAGGCCAGACATAGCATTTAGCGTGGGAGCATGTGCTCGATATCAAGCAAATCCCAAAGAATCTCATCTGACTGCTGTAAAAAGAATCATCAAGTACATTGCCGATACAACTGAATATGGTCTGTGGTATCCTCATGACTCCTCATCCTCCATTGCTGGATACTCAGATGCTGATTGGGCAGGAAACTTAGATGATAGAAAATCCACAAGTGGCGGCTGTTTTTATGTTGGAAATTGTCTAGTTGCGTGGCATAGTAAAAAGCAAAATTCAATATCTCTCTCCACTGCCGAGGCTGAATACATAGCTGCTGGAAGCTGCTGCTCTCAACTCTTGTGGATGAAGCAGATGCTTATGGACTATGGCATTACACAAGGAATAATGAGCTTGTATTGTGATAACACGAGTGCCATACACATTTCTAAAAATCCTGTTCAGCACTCTCGCACCAAACACATTGATATTCGACATCATTTCATTAGAGAATTGGTTGAAGAAGGAATAATTGAGCTGGAATATATTCAGACTGAAAAACAACTTGCAGACATCTTAACTAAACCTCTTGATGTGTTAAAATTTGAAAATTTAAGGAAATCTATTGGTGTTTGCTGTTTGGATTAACTTGTGTTTGCCCAGGGTCTACGGCTAAGCCGTACACCACTTTACGGCTAAGCCGTACGCGTTTACGGCTGAGCCGTAAAACACTCTACGGCTAAGCCGTACGGTCCCTCGTTCTGCGCGCCGAGATCTTTTTATTCCGTCTGTTCTTCTTCTTCTTGTTTTTTTCACGCTGCTCGCTCCCCTCTCCTTCCTCTGACCTCGCTTCCTCTCTCGGTTTCCCTCCTCCTCCGGCGTGCCTTCTTCTTCCTCCTCCGGCGTGCCTCTTCTCCGGCCCCCCCCCCTCCGGCGTGCGCCTTCCTCCTCCGGCCTTCCTCCTCCCGTGGCCTCCTCTCCCTTTCTTTCTCTGTCTTCCTCGTCTGCACGGCCGCACCGCCCACCTCCGCCGCCACGTCCTCGGCCTCCACGCCCGCATCCGGCGTTCTCCTTTTCTCTGTTTGTTTTTTTTTTTTTTTTTTTCTCTCTTTTTCCTCACTGTTACATTCGGTTACTGTGCTCTGTTTCTTTCCATCCCTGTGTGCATTTTTTTTCTCTCCTGTCTGTGGTGTGTGCCCTTCTCTCTGTGACTCACTATGCCTCCGCGCTCCAAGAATGCATACCCTCCGGGTAAGAGGCCTCGTGCCTCCGGTAGCTCCTCCCGGGCTCGACAGCCCTCTCCCCCCTCTCCCCGAGTCTTGGTTCCACGGGAACCCACTAGTGCTCGGTCCTTCTTTTCGAGACCCATCACCGTGGAGCGGGATGTTAACATCCTCGCTGTTGAGGCCTACGGCGTACACACACTTCTCACTCATGTTGGGTGGGAAAACATTCTGAAGTGGGGTGGTCCTGGCTTCCCCTCCATTGTGCGTACCCTGTATGCATCTATCTCCCATGCCTCGATAGACACCATGTCCTTTGACATTGGGTTCAGTGATGGCACGAACACCATTACCCCTGCCATCCTCTCCTCTCTGTTATGTGTGCCTCTCTCTGATTCTCCCTCGGTCATCTCGGATACTCTAACCGAAGAGGAGAGACACACTGCCACTTTCGCCCTATGTGGCGCCTCCATACCATGGAAGGCCAAGGGGTTCCTTCCCGCCGTCTCATTGCTTCCTCACTACCGGATCCTTCATGCCATCTTCACCTATAACCTTTATCCTCGGAGGGGGAATTTCTCCGACCTCACTCCATTCATGGTGAATGTCCTCTATCACGTCCACATGGGGATCCGGGTGTGTCTTCCCTCACTCATCTGTACCACCATTATTCGCTTTTGGCAGTGCCCAGGCCGAGGCACCAATGCATGTGTATTTGGGTATCTCCTGACTCGGCTCGCCTCTCATTGTGGCATCCCTTTACCTACCGATGAGGCTCCTGAGTCTCACCCTACCTTTGGGACCGTTAACATCCAGAACATGCGGTTCTCCAAACAGCAGGCAGCCGGTCCCCAACTTCCTGACTCCGGCGACGAAGACGATTCACCGGTTGCGTCTCCTTCTGCAGCACCCTCTGCCACTTCACCGGTTCCGGTTCCTCCCCCGGCTTCTTCCTCGTCTTCGTTTGAAGCTCGTTTGGCCGCCCTCGAACAGAGGCAAACTAAGATGGAGAAGCTCTTGAAGAAATCATTTCAGTACTTATCTAAGATCGCCAAGAGCTGCCGGCGCGACAATGTGGCGATTCCTTCCCCTTCTCCTCCTTCGGATTGATGATTATTCTTGTTGTTTTGTTTGTTTTTTTTTGAGAAATGGTTGTACCTCACCTGTTAATCTTAATTGTTATCTCATGTATGCTTATGGGTGATGTACTGTTTTGCTCTGGTTGTCCTTCATTTCTACATCTAATATAGCCATTGTTTCTCTTTGTGTGCATTTCTGTTCTCAATTATGCTTTATATCTTTGTCAATATTGTGCCAAAAAGGGGGAGAATTGTATGCATGTGTTTAGGGGGAGCCTTCTAAACTCCCACCTTTCTAGTAGATTGTGTTTGCAGCCTTGTTTGCAGGTTAAGCATCGTCAAAGGGGGAGTTTCATAGTGTTGTGTATGTAGATGTGGGTGCTTAAGGTGTATTCACTGTTGTAATACTTTGTGTATCTCAATTGCTGAGTTTAAATGTTGTATCTTCTTCACATTATGTAATTTTGTCACGAAATTGACAAAGGGGGAGATTGTTAGTGTCTTTGTAAGAGTGTGTTGTCAATTACGTGACCAAAGTGTAGTTCGATTCAAGAACGATGTAGTTCACCTCGGAAGTTCATTGAAGATCAAGTCAAGTTCAAAGACGTTCAACCTAGTTCAAGACCATTCAAGGAAAACCTATCAATGAAGACTAAGCAAAGAAGTTCAACATCAAAGAAGATCATCTGTGAGTGCCAAGGGATAAGGTGTCTGTGATCCCTAAGTGTCCTTGAAAACAGACTAGGAAATCAGGGTTTTCAAACACCCTATTTTGTTCTACGGCTTGGACCACGGCTAAGCCGTAGATCCTACGGCTCACTTTCCAGAGAGTGTATTTTGGAGCCTTTTGTTCTACGGCTGACCCTACGGCTACACCGAGAAATGTTACGGCTAAGCCGTAGTGGGTTTCACGGCTAAGCCGTAAAATCTACGGGCCACAATCCAGAGAGTGTACTTGGCCAAAATATGCTTACGGTTGACCTTACGGCCAAGCCGAAAGGCCTTCACGGCTAAGCCGTAAGGTTATTCACGGCTAAGCCGTAAAGATTACGGGCCACTCTCCAGAGAGATGTTTTTGGGAAATTTGAGCTTACGGCTGACCCACGGCTAGGCCGAAAGGTGCTCACGGCTAAGCCGTATAAGGATTTACGGCTAAGCCGTAGGACTAACCGTAAGAAGGAATCTGTGCTGAATCTGGTCAAACTAGCCGTTGGATGTTGTCAGAACTTACGGCTAAGCCGTAGACCATTCTGTTCTAAGCCGTAGAACTGTCCGTTGGAGCTCATCTGTATTTAAAGAGGACCTCTCCCTTGCTCCAACTACTGAATTTATTGCTGAGAAAAACACTAGTATTGCTGAGCCTTTGCACCTCCATTAAAACCATCTTCAAAGCTCCCACAACCACCTACTCTCCAACATCAAAGAGTGCCATTATTGTTGCAAGTAGAGTAGTTGGTGTCTTAGGAAAGGCTTCTTCAAATCTGAGAGAATACCTTAGCCTTCCAAACCCTCTTGGAACCTCTTCCCTTGGTTGAGCTCACATCTGAAGATCTTCATCTCCAAGGAGCAAGAACAAGAGGCCAAAGCTTGGAGGTAGTCTTCAAGCTTCAAGAGCACCACTCAAAACCAAGGTATTCAATTCCTTGTTTAGGTGTTCTTAATATTTCAATTCATATTGCTGTATTTGGTGGAAGACAAACCACCGCATCAAAAAGTGTTGTAATTGGTGGACTAGATCAAGGATCAACCACCTGATCAAAAAACTCTAATTGGTGGAAGACAAACCACCGCATCAAAAATTGTTGCAAGAGGTGTATGTTATGTGAGTACCTCTTATTTAGTGGAACCAAGAGAGATTGCTCTTGAGAGTGGATGTAGGTCTAGGACCGAACCACTATAAATCATTGTGCTTATTGTTTGTTGTGTGTGGTTGTTGCCTTGCTTTCTTGTCACTTGAGTTGATGATCTTTTATATGTTACATCTCTATTGCTCTAGTTACATTTCTAGACACTCACAACTCTGATTATCTCTCTCAATTTTAATAATCTTTCAGATTGTTCTTTAAAAACATCTAAGTTTTGAAAAGAAATTTTTAATAGTCCTATTCACCCCCCCTCTAGGACTTGGTGAGATCTAGTTATTGCACTTTCAATGGTTGCCGAACCACGTAAAACTGCTGTGTCATGTGTGTGATGTCTTGATGGTGTATTTGCTTGCGTAGATCGTGGTAGATTCGTTGATCGCGGGTAGTTTCCGTTGTGCCGCTTTTCCCAACAAGTGGTATCAGAGCGAGGTGGAGATCGCTTGGATTTGCGATCAACGGATCGGATCTTCTTGGAGGATATGGAGTTCTACGATTCATGTTGCAGAAAAAGCAGAGATCAACGTCGTGATCTCTGCTGGGCCTCTATTTGATCACTGTGCAGAGAGAAGGTCCTTGATTTGATCGGAGAAGATGACAGATCGCCGGAGAAAAAGGGTCTTCTGCGATCATCACGCTGTTGCTAGTCATCGCCGAGTCGGGCGTTGAAAACGGTGATCGAGACTTGGATCTTAAATCAGCGTTGTTACAGACGAAGGGATTCTGACACTGCCGTCATCGCCGCCGCCAATCGCCGAAAGCCGATCGTCGTCGTCGTTGTCACCTCCAGCCATCGCTGTAGCCGGGGACGACGAAGTCGCTTCCCTGTTGCAGACGAAAACAGAGAGATCCACAGATCACTGTTGCAGACGAAAACGAAGTCGCTTCCCTGTTGCCCGCAGCTGTCTCCGACGCAGTCGAGGTCGCCGACCGTTGCCGCTGGTCGCCGGACCAGCCAAGTCGGTGCTGCAGCAGACCGCGGTCGCTGGATCTTCGCACCGACTGCAACTGGGTTCAGCGCCCAGCGACAAAGAAGAAGACGACCCAGCTGTCTTGGGTGTTGGGTCGGGTCGGGTCAGGTTGCCTGACCGGCGGAGGAGTTCAGCCCAGCAAGCCCAGCGCGGTTTCAAGTTAGTCCGGGTTTCGAGTTGGGTCAGACCCAACCCGTGGTGCAGCAGAGTCCAGCAGCAGGTTCAGGCCAGGTCGGGTCGGGTCGACCTGGTCCGTGTACTAGAAGCCCAGCAGTTCATAGCCGGTTCGGTTCCGGGTCAGGTCAGGTCGGACCCGAACCCGGTACGGCAGAGAAGCCCAGCAGAGCAGCGCAGTTCAGTTCAGTTCCGGGTCAGGTGAACCCGACCCGGATCCGTTTCATAAGCCCAGTTTGCCAGTAAGCCGTGACGTCAGCAGTGACGTCAGCACGGTCAACAGGCATGTTTGACGAGATTCAACGGCTGAAATTGTTTCTGCGATATCTTGATCGTCTGATGTCCGATCGGAGATCCGTTTGAACCTACGGACTCGTTGTGAGGAGATCTACGCGTTCGTGGAAGAAGATGGGCTAGTCAACGGTCAACATGGATGTTTGACCAATTGGAGTGTAGAGAATTAATTTTGCGATATCGAAGCCATCCGGAGTCGGATTTCAGATCCGTTTCTTCCAGCGTGCTCACGGTGACGAGATCTACGAGGTTGATAAAAGATATTGGCAGTTTGATGGGCAGAAAATTGGGGGACTGAAGAAACTGATAGATTCACGATGATAGCAATGGATTCAAGCATCACAGGCCATATTGAAGTGTTTGATGGAGAAACAACTTCAGAGATTGGCAGGATAGAGTGTTAGACTCCGTGACACAGCAATGATTGAAAAGTGTTACTTGATGTCGTCAATGGTAGATTGCTCCAAGTACTTTGATGGAAAGCTCAGATCCGCGTCGAAGGGATCAGGAAGGAGCGACATGCCAAAGTGGAAGAAAAAGCAAAAGGAATCAGAATCAGAAGGAGGTAGTGTGCAACAAAGCTCGGATTCGGTTGACAAGGAATCAGTTTTGGTCGCTACAGGTATGGATCTGGTTGTTGATTCATGGTATTGGGATTCAGATTCTTTCTATTATATGTTCGCGTAGAGATTCGTTTGATGCAAATAACTATCATGGTTGATGGATTTGTTCTTATGGGGGGATAATGCAACTGATGAGCATTTGAGATAAGAACGGTAGAAATCCAGATGTATAATGATGTTATTCAAACCCTAACGGTTGTGATATATGTTCCGAGATTACGAAGAATTGGATTTCTTTGTGTGCCTTATACTTCAAAGGCTGCAAGTGCACTGTAGCGGGTGGAGTGATGGAGGTGAAAAAGGGAACATTGGTCATCATGGAGGGTGAGATGGTCAGAAACCTCTACTGGTTGATAGGGTATGCTTTTTCAGGTGGAGCAGTGAAGGAGACATCAAATAACATGGGAGGAAATCTGTGGTTCAGGTGGAGTTAGATGCGACGAATCATTGGAAGATGGATTGATGGATCTTCAATGATATCATCTAGAGGAAATCCAGGAAGCCCTGAACGGAGATGATTTTCTCGGAGAAGAAAATGTAGTTTTGTTCAGGTCGGAGTAAGCCGGTTTAAGCATCGGGTCATTCTTAACCCGCATGTACTGTGCCCAACCCACCAGAACAAACTAGAACAGGACAGTTGCAGGTTTGACGGAAAGAACACCAGAATGGAGACAGAAGGAAGGATTCACAAGGTACCTGTGAGATCCAGATTCGGGGAGGTCTTCAGTTTTGTCTTGACGGACGGAAGTTAAGTTCATTGTGTTGCAAGGATGCATGCATGTGGCAACAAATGGAAAACACTTCAGAGGTTCAAGACGGTGGTGTTGAGGTCAAAGGAGGCAATTGTGGCCACGCTAGGTCGTAGCGTGTGCGGAGACGTACCCTTCAGCGAGGTGCGTGAAGACATTACCGGGTATCTCAAGGTGGCTCTGAGGATTTGCGGAATCCAAGCCAAGGTGGAGATTGTTGGGTTTTGTCTTGTATTCCGGTTTAGCCGGATCGATCGTCTGGTTTAGCCAGAACCGAGGCTTAGGGTTAGGGGTATTTTAGTCATTGTGTATGGATTTTCTTGGTGGCCAAGAAAGCGGGAACTATATATATTGATGTATTGTAACCCTAGATTCTGAGGGGATCGAGATGGATCATAGTAGATGAGTTCTCTCCTCCCGTGGACGTAGGCATGGTTGCCGAACCACGTAAAACTGCTGTGTCATGTGTGTGATGTCTTGATGGTGTATTTGCTTGCGTAGATCGTGGTAGATTCGTTGATCACGGGTAGTTTCCGTTGTGCCGCTTTTCCCAACAGTCTTAATGCGTCAGCCCCGTAAATTCAAACCAGTGGTTTCATCTTGGAATGGATGTTACGTTCACTTGGGAACAACTGCAAGAGAAATTTGGCTTCCTTTCTTGGAACCTTCTGTTCACTTGGGAACAACCGCATCAGAATTGGTAAACTTTCAAATTGGAAGGTACATTACTGCAGGAGAGGCAAATAGAGTTGCTAATTTCCTCTCAAGTACAACACACCAATTTTTGCATTGAATTGTCTCCCTGCTGCCATTTGGAGCTTAATAGGTTTTAATCCACAAATGCTTCGAGGACAAACTTTGGCAAGGGACTTGTGACTATACAAACATAAAAATGATGGGGACAAAGTCAGCTCACAGTAACTTCATCTTAGATTTTTCCAATTTAAGTAATTATATATATATAGGGCTGTGTGGTATTGTCTGGCCCATCAGAGTTAGTCTCATTACATGAAGTTCAGGGTTTCTTTGCTAATGGGCCATCCATCCTCTATCAGTACATCATCCTCCAAAGAGATTTGAGGGGATGGACATTTTTCCATCTTACCATTGAAACTCCATTGTATGTCGTGGACGAAAATTCCTTTAAAACATCTAACAACTAGATTTATTTTGAGAATCTTCGAAAATAATTCATAATATTTAAGTGCCTTGTATGTGTGGCCCAAATCAGACGAACACGAGATCACATGATAAAAAATAATATATTGGATTCACACCAATAAAACAAGAGCTTTGGCCGATCCATGGTTAATGAACACTTGCAGAAAAATTATAAATAAGTAGATAATGACCATATATGGATAGCTATACTTCCCCTATACATTGAGATACTTGCATTCAAATCTTCATTGACAGACCCTAGCTGAGAACTTGTAAAAGGACTCGAATTTTATCTTAGACTCCCAAATTTGTCTGAAGATAATAGAAAAGTCTAATCAAGATTGGAAGTTTTAATAATGGAAGTAAATATTGAGGGACTGTTGGTTTGCTCCACATTGATTTCCTAGGAATTCATTTAGATGGAGGCCAATGGACTGATAAAGAGGTGATTAGTGAAGGATGAAAGGTGGAGAAATAGCTAAGATCTTCATTTTCCTAGGGTATTATTTACCAAGGTTTTGAGTGGGTAACCCCTTCATATAAAAAGGAGAATATTTGATGGTTATTTATAGATTTTTCACCTTTCACCTCCATTTTAGCCTCTATGAGAGAAAGACATTACATAGAATTCCTATGAATTCAAAATGGAGAGAACAATTGCAACCTAATGGTAAGAAACAAGATTATTTGCATTACCTATTGCTGAGAGACAATGGAAGTTTATTTGTAACTTTGGGTTAATGAGTTAATTTGTCATTGTGAGAATAAGTTATCTTTGTCATTACTAAGGCTTGTAAAGCTTTCCTTTATCTAGCTCAATTGGAATGATTTATACATCAACATCTGTTCCTTGAATTGGAATTTATATTTCTTTTGTTTTGACATCTGAGTGAATTTTTTATTTTGTATGTAAATGGCATGCTAGACAGATTGACAGCTTTTTTTTCTTCTTTCTTGATTGATTGATGCTTTCATTTTACATTATTTTCGATTTCAAAGTGCATGCATTATCTACACAAAGCAGATTCAAATGAATAGAATCCCATTAGGTGTTGCAATGTCTTTTAAGTTCTTGTTATGCTAAATTAGATTTAAAGCAGAAGTTTTAAGAAGTTTGTGCTTTTGATCTTGATTCTCCTTCTAAATATCTGCATTTAGGGTTTGATCTTATGGTTAATTAGTTGGAATTTGCTCTTTGGTCAAGAATGCTAAACATTATCATACTACAGTTTTAGTGGCATTGAGCTTTGGTCTTTTGGGCATCTAATACTCTATTTAGAAGTGGTTGTTCAAGGGTTAACCACCGAAATTTTTTATGAAGACAATCTTTTCGATTTATAAGAGGAACCTCTAGAGAATAATTTAAAATTCAAATTTGAGTTCGTGGCTTCGCCATATGCTTTGGAATTTTTGAAGGCTGCTCTGAAGCACAAGTTCATATGCAGAACTCTTTAGTTCTTGGGCCCCATGAGCTTGCTTTTGCTCGAATTTATCACAACAGGTTTTACAATGTCCACATATCATCCACATCACATTTTATACTCATATTCACTTAATCTAATACAAGTATACATAATCAAGGGTGAGTGAGCTGTAACTTGAAATTAGAGTGATTAATTTATGAATCAAAAAATTTAAACATGCATGTAGTAATATATACTTTAATACTTGCCTTTAGTACAGTGCTTGACCCTATCAACTTCTCCTTAGTGTGTGGGGGTAGAGAAAGCTTCAACAGATGAGTTCCCTATTATATGCAAAGACATGCATTGGGTAAATCTAGTGTAAGATGCATGCATGTTGTTCATTTAAGTCTCCTTGACCCTATTAAACCTAAAGAATTGAAATAGAGGTAGAGATTTCACCTTAGGGAGCTGTAGCTTGAAGAAATGGAAAATATAATGATTTCAATGAAAGAGATGCACAAAAGCTTGAAGAAGGAGATGAATGGAAGCTATTCCTTTTACATGCAAAGCCTCAAGTTTGATTAGTGAAGAAGGAGATAGGGAAGATGAAAGGAAATGAGGCTCTAGCGGTGAAAAGAGTAGAGGAAGGAAGGAAGAGAGAAAAAAGAGGGATGATGGTTGTCCCCTTTTAATTAAACTTTTCTGGACTTTGCATGCAAGTCCAATATCTCTAGGAAAATTACAATTTAGGTCACATGAACTTCAATTGGGTCAAGATGGATCCAAATTAAGTTAGACCATATATGAAAGATGATTCACAAGATGAAATACGCAAAATACAACTAATAAGGTATCAATATGATGCAAACCATGAGACTCTATATTACAAAAAGGCTCTTAACTACCTAAGCAAAGTTTGAACACGCCCTAACTACCTATCCATCACCCAAGCCCAAAGGGTTTGGATTAAATTAGCCTAAACAAATTTTAATTAGTATAAAACAAGATTAATTAACATAAATCGATGTTAGTTGGGATTGTTGCAGAATAGTCTTTAGAAATTTTGAAGCTTACGACAAAGCCACGACTAAGCTGGAAGTATCTACAGCATAGAATCCAGAGAGCTCAAAAACTCATATTTGAACTATGGCTAACCTTGGTTAAGCTGTGGAATGAACTACGGCTAAACCGTAACCATCCCATGACCAAGCCATAAGTCATTTTACAGCGAGCTTTCCCAAGAGCCCAAAATTCCATCTTTTTTCTACGGCTGACCCTTGGCTAAGTCGTGGACTGTGCTATAGCTAAGTTGTAACCTAGCCGTAGCCTAGCCATAGGCTTAATACGGTTAAGCCGTAGGCCAACGTATGGCTAAGTTGTAAATGCACATAGAATTATAAAAAAAAACTTAAGTCACTCGGCTAAGCCGTAACATGTATACAGCTAAGCCATAAGAATACTGTGAACTCAAGATATTAGGGATTTCCAATGACCATGTAGGGCTTTAGATATGGCACCTTTTCCCCAACTAAACTAGTCTAATGGTGATTAAATGATAAGGAGGACGAGTATAGAGCTATCACTATCCCCTTCAATTTTCTGGATGAATTCCTAATGTCACGTCATGGGTGTTGGCATAAGAAAAGGTATCCTTTACATACGCAATGTCACAACCCGAGCCCAAAAAATTGGGGGTTAAGTTTAAACCTAACCAGTGACACATGTACTCCCGTGCATACACACTTAGACCCCGTCTAAATGCACACACACAAGGGAATTCACACTTGCAACCTACAATGAACGCGGAAGCCATACGAGTCATTGCATGAAAAAGAAAGGACACTAACATAAACAAGATTGACAAAAGATTGCATTAATTACATGATGTACAAATAACAAGAACCCTATCAATACAAGAGTGAGGAAACTGTTTCTAGAGGATCAGACACAAAATGCAAAGAGTCAAACTAATTGTAAGACAGAAATAGAGTGTATCCCACAGAAACTCCTAGAGCAAGCCTATCCTCATGCCATGCCACTCTCTGGTGGAGTGATCACAGCCACTCCTCCAGCCCTGATGGAGTTTTTATCGTTTCTGTTAGAGTGTTGTCAACCGATGAGGGGTCAGCGGCGGAATTTGAGGCTGCAACACCAAGGACAATAGTGAATATAAGATTCAGCAAAACATAAGCAACAATAAGGTAACACGCGTTGTATCTATAAGAATAATGAATGAATAATATTACATAGAGTTTCAATTTAGTATACTAAGCAAATTGTGCATTTGAATAAAGTATGCTATAAGGATCAATGCATATGTATACTGTAGTATGTAGCTACTACATTTGCCATATCCTCCCTCTAGGGATCTATACATGGAGAACACCATCGACCGGGCTAGGGTACGAATAGGTCTTAGGTTTCCTAGGGTCTGGAAGCCCAAAAACATAAACACACTACGCGGCAACATACATACTACGCCAAAGTCAACCCTACCAGATATCCAAAGACTAAGACTGAGTAGCACCTAACCATGTTGAGTCAATCGTATACTTGAACTTGAGTAAAACATGTATTTCATTTAGAGAATAAGAACACTACTACATTATATTCAATTCGTAAAATACTCAAGTCAATATCAATAACCAATGTACATGGAATAGTAATTGTCAAGGACATATCAAGCAAATCTAAGGCATACAATATCGAAAGGACATAACAATGAGTATTCAATCCATACATAAGAGTGGAGCACAATAATCGCTGTCTAATATGCTATGCAATTCAATTTGATAGAATTAAGATAGTTTACTAGCCATCCCTAATCTAGTCATCCAGTGTTTCTAACAATGCATGATTATGTAGTTTTAAGTTATCCGATATACAGTTGTCGTTCTTTTCGCGTTGCATTGTATCGAGAAGGTGTATCGGAGTCTCTTAAACCAACACCCATGGGGAGGTGCTTAACAACTGAACAACACACATGAATGAGTCATAGCCCTCAAGACCATTCATGCTATTCCCATATTCCATTGGACAAGTTAAAGGTTACCTACATTCCAACATGAAGGCCCTAGAAAATCTTTTCCATATCTACCTTTTCTTGTTTTTCAATGACCTCACGGCTTAGCCGTGGGTGACCTACGGCTTAGCCGTAGATATCTTACAGCTTAGCCATATTATGTACTACAGCTCAACCATGGTTCCCCAAAATTCCTTTCGCATTTACAGTGAGCCACGGTTAACCTATACTTCCAACTATGGCTAGGCCATGTTTATTCTGCGGTTGAGCTATGGGTGGGTACAGCTTAGCTGTAGCACACCATGCAGCTTAGTCGTAGCTAAACCGTAGAGGGTTCTCCAAATTTCTATTATCTGGCATCGAGCCATAGCTTGACCTACGGTTGGGTCACGGCTATCCTACGGCTTAACCGTAGTATATTTTACGGTTTAGCTATAGCCCGACCGTAGTGTAAAGTCAAAATTTTCAGCTCTCTGGAAACTGAGATGGAAGCTCTACGGCTTAGCCATAAGCTTCAGAAAGTCACGAGTTGAACCTGTTACGAACAAAACTGATTTTGCACAAATTTGACAACAAGGAGAACAAGTGTATATAAGTGGACACAAAAGGGTTGTAAAACATAAACCACATGCAAGATTAATAAGAATAATAGCAATCATCATGGAACAATGCGTGTTCATCCATAATATGCTTATACTTGCCTCAAATGAGCTTATACAAGTGCAACTTTGCCCTTTGGCTACATTTCGATGTCTATATGAAACCTAGTATCCATGCATGCAAAAAGAAAAAGAAAATCAGTGCATGCATGTGTATAAATAGATGGCTAGAGCCCAAGATGTGAGAATTCCAACAGGTTATACCTAAGTGCACATAAGAGATGAACTGATAGAATGGGTGCAAAAGAATTCTCTCTTTTTCTTTGCTTTGATAGCCGAAGAAGAAAGGAAAAGAAGAGAGGAAAAAGAACTGTTGTTGAGAGGGAAAGAGGAAGGAGATAAGTCAGTTCTCTCTCTCTCTCCATAAATAAGATAAGAATGAAATGAGAATTATAAGAAAGTCTAACTATTTAAATGAATTACAATTTGAGTCAATTAACTGTCCAATGGAGACAAACGAAATCATTTGCATGCAAGTCATTACGGAAATCAACAAGCTTAACAAAATACATGTGATGACACCAAGGTGATGCCTGAATGACAAAAGTTTACAAGGTCAAAAATTACGAAAAAGGGCTCATGCTTACCTAATCCATGTTAAACTCAACCCAACTACCTATCCATGATCCGAAACGAAACTCAAAACGAAAAAACAACATGCATTAAACTAATTCGCTAGAAAATTACCCAAAAGCACATTAATTATTCGCTAAACCAGATTAAGTTGGATCGGAGTGTTACACACAATGCAACCCCAAGATTTGGTAATATAATGACACCAAATGTTTTATGAATACATCGTGTTGAATGCCCTTGAGATCACGGACGATCTAGCATAAGGTTGGCTAGTAAATCTCCTTGATGCCTTCTCAATTTAAATGCATTCATATTGTTAAAAAACCTTGCCTATAATATGATGTAGTCATATACCCATTCTTCCTGGCGAACCTTGAGGTGATCGGTCCGGGGCTTCTACTGAGTGTGCTTGTGGGCCAAAATGGGTGCAGCTAAGGTTGAGCAGATTCGACTTCTATTAGCTCAATTAAGTATGCATTATTTGATTACAAGATATTTGTTAATTCCAATTCCTATGATTGAATATGATCTCAAGACCGAAACTCCTTATATATGATATGATAGGTATGAATGGATATGTACGAGTATGAGTTGATCACTACGATTGATCATAAGTATGAAAGATATGAATTCAAGATGGTCTTGATGCGTTAAGTCGGCACCACTTAGCTTGTACCCTTATCAAGTTCAACGGGACCAATTTAGGTATTTTTTATATTCCTATTATAGTAGTTTATGAAGGAGAAGTCGACGCTACTCAGGAAGCTAGACTGATCTCCTAACGTAATTCTCATATATATGTTATATACTCTTTCTAGGTGATATGCTCTTTTTAGGGAGAATATAACCTCGTGGATGCCAACTAGCATGTTATGATACTCTATCTATAATTCGTTATACATTCTAATTTCATGCATAACATGCTTAGTTTATGATTATTGCCTTCTTTTAATCAATATGCTCTTTAATTCATTTGATTCATCATGATGGTATTATATATGTCTATATTTGCGTAACTGTCATGTTAGAAGTGTTACCTTTGGTGTTACAGGTACTGAACCCAACCCCAATACGACTATCGACGTGCCCCCGGAAGGTACCTCAACGGTATCTAGGGGTGTAGAAAAGTAGAATGAAGGCGACATATTTTATTAATCATCTTAGGAAGAGCATCAAAGGAGGTTTTGTGGGGTTAATAAGTTTACTGATGCTTGGCTTGTGTTTAACATGCCATCTATATCATTGTGGGGACTTTGATTGATGGACATGTGTTCGAGATTGTATGATTGACTTGTTTAAGTGAATGTAGTTATTTGTGGTGGTAATGAATACGTAACAGACATTACATTTAAATTATGAATGAATGATGTTTCCTTCTATGATTGCTTATGATCATTGCAGGTGCAAGTCACAAGTTTCCGCTTTATGGTTGAAATTTAATATATGTGTTGGTGGATCTTCCTCACATGTTCCTGTGAAATCTCCCTTGTAGTAATTCCTACATGTCTTCACATGGCACGTACTGCTACGAGATTACGAATGCACAACCCTTAGGCCCATTTTAATCCCCAATTCCGAGGATCAGGGTGTGACAAGTTCTATCCTTAATATCTCTAATGCTTGTGGTTAGGTCAGACATGGACAGGAGTTGGATATTACATTGTTAGAACCAATTTAGTGCAGAGTACACGGCCGAGGTGAACTCATTTATTGATTTTGCAAAGGCGAATTTGGGTGGGGCAATGGTGATTAAGTGCCCATGTAGCAATTGTTCTAACTATTGGAAGTAAGACTATGGAACCGTAAGAAACCATTTGCATATTGAAGGAATGATGGTCTCATACCAACCATGGATAAATCATGGGAAACCTATAGTTCAACCCAATGATTCGGATGAGAGCGATGATTAATCAGAAGAGAATTAGGATGAATACGGTGAATTGTTAGAGGATCATCATGAGGGAACTTACATGGAGGAAGACACTCAAGAGAGGGATGATGTGTAGGATTTTGAAAATTTGTTGAAGGTTTTCCAAGGTAACCTGTACCCTAGCTGCGAAAGCTCGGATACTCTGTTAGCATTTGTCATCAAGATATTGCATGTGAAAGTAGAAAGTGAGTTTAACAATAAATCATTTGACAAGGCTTTGCAGATTTTTAAGGACTTTTTACCCGAAGGTCATATAGTGCCAACCTCAGTTTACGAGGCAAAGAAATTATTACGTGACTTGGGCATGGGATACAAGAACATAGATGCTTGCAAATATGATTGTGTTTTTTTTCAAAGGAGAATGCTCAATTGGATAAATATCCACAATGTGAAGAGCCTAGGTACAAGGTTATTGATGGCAAGCAAAAAAAGATCCTTCATAAGGTGCTCCGTTACTTCTCATTGACATCGAGGTTACATAGATTGTATTTGTCAAGGAAGATAGCCACAGAGATGAGATGGCACGGTGTTAAGTGTGTTAATAATAGGATGCGAGGCATCTGACTGACTTCGTGGAATGGAAAGAATTTAATTAGAAATATCCAGAGTTTGCCCAAGAGACACATAATGTGAGGCTGGGGTTAGCCACCAATGGATTCAATCATTTTAGTAACATGACCACCTCCTATAGCATGTGGCCTATCATACTTATGCCCTACAATTTTCTACCATAGATGTGCATGGAGGAGCCATTTTTCATGATGTCATTACTTATTCTAAGACCAAACTCATCAGGAAACTAGATCGATGTATATCTGAGGCCCTTGGTTGATGAGTTGAAGGAGTTGTGGGATGATGGTGTATAGACTTATGATGCCTCCACTAAACAAACTTTTTAGATGTATGCGGATATGATGTGGACCATAAATGACTTTCCTGCATATGACAACTTGTCTGGGTAGAGCACAAAAGGTTATAACGCTTGCCCATCATGTAACGGCAGCTCGTTAGGAGTGAAGTTGAAAGATAAGATTAGTTGCATTGGCCATAAAAAATACTTGGAAGAGAACCAACAATGGCATAAAAGCAAGGCCTTCAATGGTTAGTCTGAGCATGAAGAAGTTCTTTGGATTTACTGGTGCAAAAGGTACTAGAATAGCTAGAAGAACTAGCGCCAGATAAGTTTGCAATAATAAGAAAAGACCACGTGACTCTGGAGAATTGAATTGGATAAAGAAAAGCATCCTATTTGAATGGCCCTACTGGAAGTGCAAAAACTCAGACACAACAATGATTTTATACACATTGAGAAGAATATCTATACAGCTTTGGTTGGAACAATTTTGGGCATAAAGGGCAAAAACAAAGATAGCGAGAAAGCACGTAAAGATTTGAAAAATATGGGCATTAGGCCAGAGTTGCATCTAGTGAAGAGGGGTGATGGATCTAATTTGAAGCCCCATGCGTCCTACACATTGGAACCAAAACATAGAGATGGACTTTATTCATTCTTAAAGTCTATCAAATACCCAGATGGCTATGTGCCAAACCTCTCGAGGTGTATAACTTCAAAAAATGGTAAATTACCTAGTTTAAAGAGACATGATTGCCACATCCTTATCCAATGCATCCTTCCAATTGGCATGTGCAGTTTTTTGAATAAGGATATCTGTATAACATTATTTGAGATAGGTAGCTTTTTCAAAGACCTCTGCTTGAAAACATAGAGACACGATGATTTGAAAAAATTAGAACAGCAAATAGTTTTAATATTGTGCAAGTTGGAGAGGATTTTTCCTCTTGCTTTCTTTGATGTGATGTTCGTCTATCGGTTCACTTGCCATGTAGGCCATGCTTGGTGGACCGGTGCAATATCAGTGGATGTACCCAATAAAAAGATAATATTTAATGACCATTGATTAATTATTTATGTATTTGTGCAATTGCCTTACATTAATAATCGTAATTGTTATCATTGGTTGTTTAAAGGTTTTTAAAGACCCTAAAAGGATAATTTGCCAACCAAGCTTGGCCAGAAGGTTCAATCGCGAGGCTTACATTGTCAAAGAGTGTCTTACTTTTTGTTCAATGTATCAAAGGCAAACTAATCTAGTAGAATGCTATGATGATGGTGGCGAATGTAGCCCAAGGATGTCGGTCTTTGTACAAACTATCTGTCCCATCAGACTGATGTCCAGGCACATGATCCTTCTCAGAGAGAGCGTGCCATGGCTTATTGGTTTTTGTTGAATAATAGCCATGAGGTGGAACTGTATCTACAGTATGTGATTCAATTTAACCATATTTATGCATTGCTTATTAACTCCTTGATTCATTCTCTATCTTTACTTATTCATCAAAAGTTGCCAATTGTAAGGAACACAAGAATTTAGTACAAAATCAAAGAGGTGGAGAAATTGGGCAGATATAATGAAAATAATTTGCAAAATGGTTCAAACAACGTGTAAGATAGGTAAAACATTATCATTTTAATTGCTAGACATTATTGGATTACACTTCAAATGACATTAGCTTAATACATTTGTCTTAATCTGCTTATGTAGATGAATCAATTGCGAACTCAAGGTCACTAGAAGCTATTAATGAGATGTGGTCATTAGCAAATGGCCCTAGATTCCTAGTGAATTTTTATCAGGGGTGTAATTGTAGTTGTGTCTAATACCACACTATAGACCGTGAGAAATGCCGTAGGAGCCAGAGTAGTGGTTTGGTTATGGAAGGGGAATTCGAAGGGGAGAGACATGACTACTACGGATACATCTGCAAAGTCTGAGAATTGTCCTATCTGCATAGGGGTAAAGTGGTTTTATTTGAATGTGAATGATACAACGTTAGTACCAAGCACAAGATAAACATTGAAGAACATGTTACAAGCATTGATATCATGGGTCGTTGGTGTAAGGATGATCCATTTATCCTACTAAGTCAGGTGGCACAAGTCTTCTACATCAATGACACCAGTAGAGGAAAAGATTGGAGAGACGTAGAATAGGTCAAGCCTCGAGGAGTAAGGGATGTACCAACTAAGCGGGATGTTGATGATGATGATGCACTTAATGATGCATTTCAGCAAGACGAAACAACATTTGTTGTCCTAGTTCTCGTCGATGGTACTAGTGTCCAATACTCTAAGGATGATATAGATCCTGAGATTGTTCTCAATGATGAGTCAATAGACGAGGATGGCTAAGACGAGGATGAAACACTAGCAGAGTACAAAGATGAAGAAGATAATGATGTACATAGTCAGTTTGACTCTGACATGGAATATGACATGTAGTGTTTGTTTCAGATTTTGCACTTAGAACGATTAAGTAAATTAGTAAAGATCTTGCCTTACATTCATGACATTGTCTTCAATTTTATTTTCTCCTATGATTTGTTCATATATGGATAAAACATTTCTATATTTCTAATTTTATGGTTATTTATATAAATATCATAGTTGCAAAAGATACCAAAAGGAGAGAAAAATGGGTCAAACCAGGAGAGTTGTCCTGTCAAGTGCAAGCATCCAATTATTTATTAAAGAGAAAAAAGACAATTAAGCTGAATGCTGATAAACTTGCATCTCTAGGACTCCCACCAACCATTCATTTTATCTTTGGTTCGGCTAAAGGGACAAACGAGAAGGGAAAGAAGAAGGCTAATAGGAATGATAACGATGATAACTAAATTCCCTAAAAGATGATGATGTAGATGACGAGACATCTTGGTCTTAATCAGATGAGGTAATCTTTTTGTGAATGTCTATGACATGCACTTTAAAATATTAGTTTTGATAGTGACACTCATGCTAAAATGATTTCCATTTCCATTCAATGTAAATTGCTTACATTCACTTGTCTAAGATTATTGATTTTTGCTAATAATTATTTACTTTCCTTATCACTTTACTCTAAGCCAGGTTATAGATATGCCTCAGGAAAATAGGGTTAGACGTGCTCAGAGTATAGCAGTTGCACTTGGGTTAGCTCATGTAGAGATCACACTCGAGGCTACAACACAGCCTCCACTAATCCATCTTCCAGTTACACAGCTTAGAGGCGCAGAGAGCATCCTAATTTGGGAGTCAGCCAGCCTCCACCGATATAGCCTCCGACCACACGGCCCTTGCCGACCCAGCTTCTGCCGAGTCCTTTTATAGTCGATAGTAGCATAGGTGAGAAAATTATGACCATTTAAAATATTGAATTCATCTTAATTTTATGATTTGTGTTTACTAACTCATTCAGCATTGTCAATTGAACAACATCAACCCCAATCTCAGAGGTTCCAAGCTGTGTAAGGGGTGCTATGTAAGGGAAGAAGGTGACAAAGCTAAGGAGATGGCTTGGTCATAACATCCCAGCTCCGATCCCCATCTCAAGCTATAGGCCAAAGGGGGAACATGCCCCATCACTAGTGAGCCATCTTGGGTTAGCCATTAGAGAGGTCACCCCAGTTTGACCCCATAGCTGGAAAAAGCTTGATAGTGGGATCAAGCTTGTTATCATTGCTTCAATTCGATAAACTAAAATAAGAAATATCAACCAGACTGATCATAGTTGTGCTCCTCATTTCAATATCTAATTATATTTTGTTATTACTAATCTTTATATGGCTTTCCCCTAATTGCACTGAATATTTGATATCGGGGACTACGAGGGCGATATGCAGCTCAGGGTAGACATTGACCGCTAGCGCAGGGTTTTGTATAAGAGTTGGAAACAAAAGTTGCATAGTCACTATCTCGAACTGTTGGAGCAGGGGGTTCCCTGACCCCAGGACTACCTGGCAGAGGGTTGTGATCTAGCTAACTAGCAGTTGATGGTCTTACAATACTGGGAATCACCAGAGTGGAAGGTAACTTTGGGATGTTATCTACAATAATTAACTGTATTCCAATGTAATTCTATTAGTTATGATTTGTTGAAGACAAACTATGTGTTTTTATTTTTCTATGTATGTGAAGTCGAAAAAAGCTCAAAAGAATCGAGCCAAGCCGCCATACAATCATACTAGTGGCTCCAAATCGTTTGCATCAAGAATGTTTTGATGGTACTAATTATATTCATATGAAGAAACTTGATTAAGTTTATGAATTTATCAATATGTAGGTTCATATCTAATACAAAATAATTTCAAATGATAGACGACACAGAATGCCAGTCAGGTACCTTCTATTACTCAAATCTTCCATAACATCCACTACAGGCAAAAGAGTAATGAGTGGGTAAATGAGGTGGTTTAACAGAGACATGCACATTTGCTACTAAATCAATTTTGATAAATAATGCCACAAAAGCTTTCTAAATCCCTTATTGATTTAAATGGAAGGAGGTATTGGTGTAGTGGATTGAGGAGTAGTCGCACCCTTCTGTTACAGGTCCGATGACTAAGGAATAGATTGTTGTTGATGTGCTTAGGAAGAGGTCAAGATACTTGAATGGGTCTGGGATATACATGAGGTCCTCTTCATCTTCCACATAGTCTCGAGCGTTGCATCCAGAGTAGGCTAAAAGGTAGAAGTAGGACCAGAGGCAGTTGAGCAGGACAGGAGGTAGGCTGAGCAGGACAAGAGGCAGGCTGTACTTGAGGCCCAGGTTCCACAGTTGGCAGCTGCAATAGGGATAGATCCAATGATTTACTTCGACATCTCTAGAGGGAACAGTTCTGTTGTTGATGGCACAATGACTAGAGATGATGATGCGACTCCTTATTTAGTATATTATTCTCTTGAAATTTTAACAAAATAACTTGTCGAAATTTATAAACACTAAAAATATAGGATTCTCAACACTAGGCTCAAGAACCTACCACCGGAGGTCTAAAATGGGAAACGGCCCCAAGAAAACTTGAAAACTAGTACAAGCACTTTGCCCGAGGGTAAAGTAACTTGTAGGAATTGCCGGTTTCTAAATTGGAGTCCTAGTTAAAGAATTAGACGCACAAACCTAAGATTTCCAACACTTAGACTTGAAAAATGGCCGCCAAAGGTCCAAAAAGGGAAATGACCACCGAAAAAGTTGGAAACTAGCACAAGCACTTCGCTTGAGGCCAGAGTAAGTTATAAGAATTGGCAGTTCATAAATTAGACTCCGGTTAGAGAATTACACACTAAAACCTAGGATTTCCAACACTTAGGCTTGAAAATCGCCCCCAAAGGTCCAGAACGAGAAATGGCCCCTAGAAAAATAAAAAACAAGCACGAGCACTTCACTTGACACCAGAGTAACTTGTAGGAATTAACGGTTCGCAAATCGGACTCCGGTTGGAGAATTAGACCCTAAAACCTAGGATTTCCAACACTTAAGTTGGAAAAACAGCCTGCCAAAGGTAAAAAAACGAGAAACAGCCCCTAGAAAAATTGGAAATCAGCATGAGCAGTTCACTCAAGGCCAAAGTAACTTGTAGAAATTAATGGTTCGCAAATCAGACTCTCAGTTAGAAAATTAGACACAACACATAGGACTTCCAACACTTATGGTCGAAAACTGGCTGTTGGAGGTGTAAAATGGGAAATCCCCCGAAAAATCAAAAACTAGCATGATTACTTTGCTCGAGGGTAGAGTAACTTGTAAGAATAGATAGTTTGCAAATTAGACTCCCGGTTAGAGAATTACAAACTAAAACCTATAATTTCTAACACTTAGGCTTGAAAACTGGCTGCCGGAGGTCCACAATGGGAAATGGCCCCTGTAAAAATTGAAAACTAACATGAGCAATTCGGTTGGGGCCAAAGTAACTTTTAGGAACTGATGATTCATAAATCAGACTCCCGGTTAGAGAATTAGATGTAAGAACCTAGGATTTCCAACACTTAGGCTCGAAAATCGCCCGCCAAAGGTCCAAAAGGGGAAACGACCCTCGAAAAAAATCCAAAACTAGTATGGGAATTTCACTCAAGGCCAAAGTAA
This sequence comes from Sextonia rubra, assembly GCA_037013555.1. Lineage (NCBI taxonomy): Eukaryota > Viridiplantae > Streptophyta > Magnoliopsida > Laurales > Lauraceae > Sextonia > Sextonia rubra. The sequence goes on from JASUAD010000001.1 coordinate 79,156,772, forward strand.
CTTGTAGGAACTGACGGTTCACAAATCAGACTCCCAATTAGAGAATTAGTCTAAAAAACCTAAGATTTCCAACACTTAGGCTAAAAAACTGGCTGCCGAAGGTCCAAAACAGGAAACAGCCCTTGAAAGAATGGAAACTAACATGAGCACCTCGCTCAAGGACAAAGTATGTTGTAGGAACTGACAATTCACAAATCAAACTGTTGGTTAGAGAATTAGATGCAAAAACTTAGGATTTCCAACACTTAAACTCGAAAACCACTCACCAAAGGTTCAAAATGAGAAACGGCCACCAGAAAAATCGAAAACCACTACGAGCACTTCATTCAAGAACAAAGTAACTTGTAGGAACTAATGGTTTGATCAGACTCCCAGTTACAGAATTAGATGCAAAAACCTAAAATTTCTAACACTTAGGCATGGAAACTGGCCGTCGGAGCTCCAAAACGGGAAACAACCCCCTTAAAAAATAAAAACCAGTACAAGAACTTCGCTCGATGCCAGAGTAAGTTCTAGGAGTTGATGGTTCATAAATCAAACTCTTGGTAAAGAATTAGAAGCAAATACCTAGGATTTCTAACACTTATGCTTGAAAACAGGCCGCTAGAGGTCAAAAATGGGAAATGGCTATCAAACAGCTGTGAAACTAGTATGAGCACCTCGCTTAGGCCCAAAGTAACTTATAGGAATAGAGGACTCGTGAATTGTACTCCCAGTTAGAGAATTAGACTTAAAACCTAGGATTTTTAACATTGAGGCTCGAAACTGCTCGCCGGAGGTCAAAAATGGGAAATGGCCCTTTGAAAAATCGAAAACTGGTACGAGCACCTCACTCGAGAGTACGGTAAATTGTAAGAATTGACGGTTCATAAATTGGACTCTCAGTTAGAGAATTAGATGCAAAAACCTAGGATTTCCAACACTCGGCTTAAAAATCGCCCACCAAAGGTCCAAAACCAGAAACGGCCCCGAGAAAATTTTAAACTAGCAAGATCACTTCACTCTAAATCAGAGTAACTTGTAGGAACTGACAGTTCACAAATTGGAGTCCCAGTTAGAGAATTAGATGCTAAAACCTATGATTTCCAACACTTTGGCTAGAAAATCGTTCGTCGGAGGTCAAAAGCGAGAAATGGCCCCTGGAAAAATTGAAAACCGGCACTTGTACTTCGCTCGAGGCCAAAGTAACTTATAGGAACTTACAGTTTGCAAATAAGACTCCTGGTTAGAGAATTAGATGCAAAAACCTAGGACTTTTAACACTAAGGCTCGAAAACCGGCTGTTGGAATTCTAAAACAGGAAACGGACCCCGAAAAAGTCAAAAACCGGTATGAGCACTTTGTTTGAGGTAAAGTAACTTGTAGGAACTGATGATTTGCAAATTGGACTCCCAGTTAGGAATTAGACATAGAAACCTAGGATTTCCAACACTTAGGCTCAAAAATTGCTCGCCAAAGGTCCAAAATGGGAAAAAGCCCACAAAAAAATTGGAAACTAGCATGAGCACTTTGCTCAAGGGTAAAGTAACTTATAGGAACTGATAGTTTGTAAATTGGACTCCCAATTAGAGAATTAGATCGTAAACCTAGGATTTCCAACAATTAGGCTCGAAAACCACCTGCCAGAGGTCAAAAATGGGAAACGGCCCCCGAAAAAATAGAAAACTGGCACGAGCACTTTGCTTAAGGGTAAAGTAAATTGTAGGAACTGTCGATTCACAAATAGGACTCCCGGTTAGAGAATTGACACAAAAACCTAGGACTTCCAAAACTTAGGCTTGAAAACCTAGTCGTTAGAGGTCCAAAACGGGAAATGGCCCTGAAAAAATTGGAAGCCAGCATGAGCACTTGGCTTGAGGCTAGAATAACTTTAAGGAGCTGATGATTTGCAAAGCGGACTCCCTGTTAGAGAATTAGATGTACAAACCTAGGATTTCCAACACTTAGGCTCGAGAACCGCCGCCGGAGGTCTGAAAGGAGAAATGGCCTCCAGAAAAATCCAAAATTGGCATGAGCACGTCGTTCGAGGCCAAAGTAACTTGTAGGAACTGGCGGTTCACAAATCGAACTCCCAATTAGAGAATTAGTCGCAAAAACCTAAGATTTCCAACACTTAGGCTATAAAACTAGCCGCCAGAAGTCCAAAATGGGAAACAGCCCCTGTAAAAATTGGAAACTAGCATGAGTACTTTGCTCGAGGTTAGAGTAACTTGTAGGAACTAACAGTTCACAAATCAAACTCCTGATTAAAAAATTAGACTCTAAAACCTATGATTTCAACTCTTAGGCTCGAAAACTGGCAACCGGAGGTCCAAAAATGGAAATGACTCCCACAAAAATTGAAAACCAATATGAGCACTTTACACTAGGCTATAGTAAGTTATAGGAATTGACAGTTCACAAATTAGACTCCCGGTTAGAGAATTAGATGGAAGAACCTAGGATTTCCAACACTTGGGCTCAAAAACCGGCTGCCAAAGGTCAAAAATGGGAAACGGCCACCGAATGGCCCTGAAACCAACATGAGCACCTTGTTTGGGGCTAAAGTAATTTATAGGAACTGACAGCTTGCAAAACAGACTTTTGGTTAGAGAGTTAGGCATAAAAACCTAGGTTTTCAACACTTAAGCTTGAAAATAAGCCACTAGAGGTCGAAAATAGGAAATAGACCCAAAAAAATTAGAATCTAGCATAAGCACCTCACTCTAGGCCAAATTAACTTGTAAGAATTGACGGCTCATGAATCAGACTCGCCGTTAGAGAATTAGATTGAAAAACCTAGGTTTTTCAATACTTAGGCTCGAAAACAGGCCACCAAAGGTCAAAAATAGGAAACGGCCCTCGAAAAAATTGAAAGCTAGCAGGAGTACCTTGTTCAAGGCTAAAGTAACCTGAAGGAACTAATGGTTTGTGGATTGGATTACCGGTTAACTAATTAGACCTAAAAATGTTGGATTTTCAGCACTTAGGCCCAAAGATAGGCTGCTGAAGGTTAAAAACGAGAAACAGCCACTGGACGGCCCAAAAACCAATACGAGTACCTCGCTCAAGGCCAAAGTAACTTGTAAGAATTGACGGCTCATGAATCAGACTCCCGGTTAACCAATTAGAAGCAAAAATGTAGGATTCTCAACACTTAGGCAAGAAAATAGGCCGTTGAAAAAACCTAGGAAAAGATTCTATAAATATATATATGTTTATTTTATATTAATAATTTAATTCATTGAAAAGATTCTAATGTTGTTCTTATCATTGTAGATTGATGGATGTTTTGGGGCCTATTGTAGACTTATAGGGGTGTTCTGTTTTCTTCTTAGTTTATTTGTATATGTATATCAGATATTTATATGAGACTATATCATTTATTGTAATACTTGTTATATGAGATGAATGACTTGATGAAAAATACCGATGGTTGTTTGTTTATTTAGCAGTTCTTGTATGTATGCATTTGTTATGTTGGATATACGTACATAAATAGGTTTATGTTTAATACAGGTATATGAATAGGTTTATAGGAAAATTATATTGAAAAATGAAATAATGTTTTTTATATGAAAATATTTTTGCCAACAAAAATAGGGATTTACTGATGTTTTAAAACGTCAGTAAATATTTACTACATTTTTTTAAAATTATAAATATTTTATCGACCTTTTTAAAAACATCAATAATGATTTATTACATTTTTTAAAATTATAAATATTTTTACCAATGTTTTTTTAACGTCGAGAAAAATTGAATTGAAAATTTTTAAAAAAGGAAAAATAAGTTTACCGACCTTTTTTTTCATTGGTAAAAGTAAAACCAAAATTTTAAAAAAATGAAATGAATTTACTAACGTTTTCTAATGTTGGTAAAAGTAAATTGAAAATTTTAAAAAAGGGAAAATGATTTTACAGATGTGAAAAAAGCATCAGTAAAAGTAAAATTAAAATTTAAAAAAAATGTAATGATTTTACCGACATGAAAAAACACCGGTAAATTAGAAATTATTGGCGGTGAAGATGTAATTTTGGCCGATAGAATTTAATTCTATTAGTATAATCTTTTGTCCACTATTTTTTTACTGACGATCGACTGACACAAGTATTTTCATTGATAAAGGTGTATCTCGAGGTTTTGATCTCATTTGTCGACAAAAATTTTCATAGCTAAAAATATAAATTGTTATAGTGGATATTTACTTAATTATCTAAAGGTCATGAGACTAATGACGTGGGTTCCAATGTTCCAAAACCTAAGGTTCTGGAACTAGTAGTCACCCTTGACCATGGTTGGACTGCACTTCACCACAGGGCTACACAAACTACTTTACAACTTATATATTAACCATTCGCAAAAGGATCCACTGTTTGATCAGAGGCCCAGTCCGCTCAAGCAGACCAGGGACAGAGAGTCTCTCATTCAAACAAATTCCATCTCGTTCAAATTAACCACGCAAAATTCTATTTCTGTAAAGTCTGGCTAATAGGTATGGGTATGATTTTTCCCCAACCCCTCGGGGCTCGTAGCCCTTGATTAGTGATGGCATTGGGTACTTATTTCAACCATTATGGTGCCTTTTAGTCCTCCATCCCTAGATCCACAAATTCCCCCTTAACACCCAATGATTCAAACCTACACATACAAATAAGAGCCTAATGATTTCTTCTTCCTTATTAACAATAGAATCAAATCAAATGCACATAGATATTTCACTATTTATAACTTTCAACTTGCCTTAGAGCCTTTGCATAAAAATCAGGTCTTTTTGAAGCCTAGGGTTTGAACCAAATTGGAAACCCTGCTTTCAAATCCGAATCACCAAGCCAAAGTATCTCCTACAATCCCAAAATGAATACAAACGCACTCTCAATCTATTGATACATGCTTTAATGAAACAAAGAAACTATATGGAGTTTTGGGATAGGAATAACTTACTTGAATTATTGATGCTAGGAAGACAAACATGGAAAGAGCCTCTAGATGACTAGGCAACCAGAGATCACCTTGGATTGCTAATATTTGTGATCGAGAATGAGAGAGTGAAGGAGAGGAAGAAAGTAGAAATGAAAGATCAGAAGAAGAAATGGGTTTTAGGTTTGTGGCTTGTAGAGAAGGTTTATCTTATTTACAAAAAGAGGCTTTCTGTCAACTTAAGTGAATTTTGGTTAATTTCAAAGAAAGGCTTTTGGGTTTAGGCATGATGGGTCCAATGGACTAGGGTCTAAGGGTCCATATGGGTTTGAGCAACCCCCGCCCAATGGGTCCCACAAATGATGTGCAATGCATGGGATGGCCTAATTCCTAAAATGCCCTACCAATTACACCTCTAAACCCAACTAGCCCAACCTAATTCTATCTAATCAACTCAACCCACATCATTAGGGTGTGGGGTCTTACAATATGAACTTTGTTTTCTATATATGCAAGTGATAGGACCACATACAAGAAAGAAACTGTTTTCTAGTCTCATAACCTTTTAAAGCTTTCAAATCTTTTGTATTCCAATAAAACTTGAAAAAGGTTTCTATGTTTAAGAAAAAACAAAAAAAATTGAAATTTATCTTAATATTGGAAAGGAGGATGTCACTAGTGCTAATTGGGGAAAACTTTACCCATATACAAGTGGTCATCAGATTATATACAGTAAAATAAAGAGGAGTTGGTTGAGTGGGAGAGGAAGAATGTAACAAAAAAAATGTGAAGTGGAAAATTATATATAAAAAAAAGTTTATGGAAAGGAGAAAGGTTATGGTGATTGCATGTTTGTAAAATTATGCGTAAAAGGATAAAGAGATGGGCAAAATTGTTATTCAGCTCCAAAATCTAATGGTAGTTGCTTGATAACCACAGCTTAGAAAAAAAAGTAAAAAAAAGATATTTGTTCATTATCATCTACATTACTAAGAGTAGTTGCTCATTATGTAGGATTCTTTTGTACTATGTAAATGAAATTCTTTGGAATGTAGAATCTTCTCGTCGCACAAGCACCCTCTATTGTTAGCTTTCAAATATATAATTATTTACTCCCATTGTTGGGGGATTTTCTACTGTTAAAAAATTAGGTTCATCTTACTATCATAAGCCTTGATTTTTGGCTTATAAATTCAAATTCAATGATTTTTATATGCATTTTTCTGTTTTTATTAATCAATTTAATGTGAGTAAGTGGTTCTAGTAAACATAAAAATGGGGTTCCGGTATAAGTTGAACTGATCTTAGATGGCCCATTGAACTGGTCATAGATGGGCTGCCCCTCATAGTATACCGGCACAGACAGGGGCGAACCAAGTAGAAGGGGCTAGGCACTAAAGCCCCCACCCCTACCTTCAGAAAGCTCAAAATGTTTTAAGTAAATCACTGTAAATTCTAGAAATTAATATGTTTTTGTAACAATTACCGCTTCCCCTGTTATTTCTTTTACATATAGCCCCCAAGTTTGATTTTCTAAGAACAACTCCTTATCCATGTTGATTCTTATTGGGAGGTCTTAGGCTCAAACCTTTCCTCCCCTCTCTTTTCATATGTGAGTTTTATTATCTCACATGCGTTAGTTGTGGTGTGTTTGCTCACACATGCAAGTTCCTATTATCCCGCGTGTGTGAGTTGACTGTATGTCCCTCACATGTACGAGTCCCCATTACCTCGCATGTGTGAGTTAGTGCATGTTGGTGTATGTATATGGGTCTTAGTCCATCATCTAGGTTACTAGAAAAAAAAAGGTTCAACCTTCTGATTCTGCCTTTGGGCACAGAACATCCAATGCGAGACATACTACTTTTCTTTTTCCTTATACTTTGAACTACAGGGTCATCTGTGTGCATGGGTGTGAGGTCTTGTTCCATAAGTTAGGGTTGTTTGTTAATTTTTCGTGTTTTGTACTAATTGATTGTGTTTTGGTGTTGATTGAGTCATTGGATAGGCGAATTGGTGGGACCTTAACTTAGAATAGGTTGTTCGTGGACCAATTTGTTTTTTCATTAGTATAATCATACATTATTCACTTATATTATGTACATTTCTTCATTGCTTGTGCCTCTTAGACAAACCCTAACCTCTAAAGCTCATCTCTACCCTCTTCCTTTCCTTTACCAAGCTAAGGGTATGCGAGTGAGAGATCTCTAAGCTCTATTTAAGCTTGCAACAACCTTCTTTTCTACATCTCCTTTACCCATTGGGTGTTTGGTTGGAAGAAAAAGCTCCATTTCACTTTTTGGACAAAACCCTAGGTGAGAAACTCAATCTATTTTGGAGTTTGTGCCATTCAAACACTTTAGTATGAACTTCATGGCATTGATCTCATCATTTCATTTCTTTTTATATCATTTCCATGTGTAAGGTTTTGGTTGAGCATCTAGATTTGGGATTTATACTATTTTGGCTTTGGTATTGATTTTGAGAGCACCACAAGGCAAGTATAAGCAAGTGGTAACATATATGTGTATTATTATGGTTGATTCTTGATTATTCTATACTCTATTTTATTGCACAACCCATCCTCTTCATGTCTAATTAATGGAGGATGTCTTGGTGGCTGGAATTGGCATTTATGAGGGTTTGAATAAATGAAGTAGAGAAGGGATGTAATGGAAGTGAAATGGTATTAAAAATAATGATGGGTTTTATGCAGGTGAGGATTGGGAATGTATATGGCAAAGTTCGGACATGAAACAAACCCAAAATGGAATCTCGCATCAGGCTTGATCAATCAGACACATGTTCGATCAATCAAATAAACCTTTTGAATTTGATCCAATTGATTGAACGAAGACCCATTCGATTGGTTGAGGTCTAATCAATTTAATCATTTATTTTATTTTATCATATTATTGCTTGTGATCCCCTCCAATCCAACTTAATATAGCTTGATTAAGTCAAACATACTTTAGAGAGCCTTGAGCTTGACCATGGGATCAAGTAATACCTTAGAACACTAAGTGAATGTTATGACTTTATAGGACCTTGACTCTTGGAACCATAATACCTTAATATCGGCCCAACAAAATCTTGGGTATACAAGGAAAATGTTGAATGTTATTCATCTTTGTTAGATGTTCTAGTTAATGTTAATGTTTTACCTTTCACATGTGAGTATAAAAGTCCAATGTCTGTATTCATACATAATACGACACCAAGAAATTCGGTAATGCATGGCATTGGATGACTTATGGTCACACCAAAGTAGAAGGCTAAGGACATGGGCATATTAGACTAGTTTGGCTTGTAAATTATCCTTGTTTCTTAGTCAATTGAAAGCTTATACATATTGCCATAATTTTTGTATTTCTTCACTTATTCTAATGTCATTAACTTGGTTATATTCCTTCTATCTCCTTTGCATTTATGGTTGTTATTGTTATCCTTATTTAATATCATGATACCTTAAGTTACTGTAAATGATATGTAAGCAAGTTTTGATAAGCAAACAAGTAAGAACACACGATTGTGCTATCTATGCTTTCCTTAATGATTTATAAAGTCAGTACCACTGAGCTTGACTCTCTAAGGCCCATTAAGGCTAAGTATAAGTTTGAGACATGTTCATTACTCTTATTAGTTTTTCCTACGTTGTGAGTCGATGCTTCTTTAGGGTAACCGGATCCGCTATCTAATTCCTTACCCGTCCCGTTAAACGTTCTTCTTTGGAGAGGATACTAATGATGTGGTTGCCAAATTTGCAAGTTATGTTTTTATTACATTTGATTTTCTATAAATGCTGACATGGTTAGTGAACTATTATTGACCTCTTATCTGTTGATCATGTCTTTATTCCTTTATTAAAATGATGTGTTTACTGTATTACTTGCTTATTTCTTGTTGAGTTGTCATACTCAGGGTGTTACCCCTGGTGTTGTAGGAACATACCCCAGTCCCAATATTGTTATTGAAATGCTCCTGGAGGATCCCACACAGGTTCCCTCTAGACTAGATGAGTGGAGAGTAAAAGACAACTTCTATAAGCATTCTTGATAAAATGACATATGGGATTAGGCACTCTAGGATCTTGAGCTTTGGATCAGCTCTTTCTTTTCATTATGCCATCATATCAATGACATATGGGATTAGGCACTCTAGGATCTTGAGCTTTGGATCAGCTCTTTCTTTTCATTATGCCATCATACTTCATTTGAGCTACTCGTGATTATTTCATATCAATGGACATGTATCTTATTACTGGTCTTCGACAGTTATCACTTCACGTACTTATGTTTATTTAGCATGCATGCATACATATAGTAGTTATCATGGGATTTATGTTTATTTGATAACTTATTTAAAAAGGCTATGATGAGAATGTTTAAACATGTATTCGTTTATATTCTCTACTATCACTGGTGGTGTTTTGGGTGTGTAATGAACCAATGCTTCTGCAGATTGTTTAAAATACTTAGGTGCTCATGGATTTTCCTTGCACATTAAAGTTTAAGAATTGGGGAAAATTCCCTTGTAGAATTAGTATTTGCTTTAGTGCAATATGAATTCCTACGAGATTACACATGCCACGTCACAGGCCTATCCGAACTTCCTTAATCTCGGGCTCGAGGAACATTGGGATATCCTCCTCAACATAAAAGAAGAAAAAGGTGCACTTTTTACATTTTTAAGGACACATCATATCAAGTTAAAGATGCATCAAATCTCCTTGCATTAGCTGCCCTAATCGAGAGTCAGCTTGTCAATGTCATAGGCTGGATAGCAAAAATGGCCTCAGCCTCAAACAATAACCAATTAATCAAGTCAAAACTTTCAACTTTGAACCCAGCCACAAGTAGAAGGGTTAACCTAAACTCTAGATTTTCGAATTGGTTGGCACCCATGGATCAAAAACTGACACTTCCTTTCATTACTAGTTGTAGCCATGGTAATTTTGGGCTATTTGTATCACTTTCCATTCTCACATGTCAAGTAAGTGTACTCAATTCCATGGTTTTTGTTGCCCCCTTCTCCAAATTTGATTTTGCCCTATAGTTCTTCATATGGGAGTCTTGGCATTGTGTGCGATATGTATGTACCAACCCTCCACCCCCTCCCAAAAAAAAAAAAAAAAAGAAAAAAAAATTCTAAGCGTAGTCCTTGCTCATCAAAATTGGGTAACTACTAGGTTAGAGGCCAAAGGTCCAAAGACTGGGCTAGTGAGAAATACCCTTGGTTATAAAAAAAAATATGGATTTTTTACGTACGCATCCAATATTCTATCTCAAACTACACTTACAATACATTGATTTTCTCTTACTAAAAGATTTTATTCCCATTTCATTTATATATTTAATTTTACGTATTTGACCCACTATATTGATTTGTTTTAAAATATGAATACATTGCATAAAATAACCATGATTTTTTTAAAGGAACTTCTTCAATTTGAACAAAAGAAGAGAGTAAGCTATTTAAGTTAAGCTTATCCCCAAAGGAAAGATAACTTAGTTCTTTTATCTAATACTACAATCTCTACCAACTTAACATAACCTTCTTTTTTTTTATAAAAAGGAAATACTTGGATACAAAGGTTAAGACAATGAGTCATTAATTACATGTTGCTTAATCAAGTCTGGGGTAGCGTACTACCAAACATTTATATTCTCCTCCATGCAAGCATATCTAGCTAGCATATGAGCCACCACATTCCCTTCTCTACCAACATGATTCACTTCATAATGAGAGAAGACTTCAACGAAACTCTGATTTCATAAAAATAAAAATAAAAAAAAGCTCCTTGTCTAAAAAGATTTGGAGAGGTAGAGTTTAATCCATAAGCAATCACTTTCAACCATGATTTCTCAAACTCCCACATGACAAATCATTTGGATAGCAGTCAAAGCTACTATGGCTGCTAACAATGTTGTCGGCCTCACCCACCACATGGTCAATTTTACTCACCGTCATCACCGCATTGCCAAACTTGTCTCGAAGAATAGCTCCAACACCTACCCTATAGATATCTACTTACATAGCACCATCATTATTTAGCTTTAACACACTAACAGGTGGGGCTGCCATCTTAGAATCTTTTCTTTGTTGGGGCATGATATTTGGGTTCTAACTTTGTTAAAATCCCTTAGCATTATGATAGCTCTTTCCACTACTTTCTCAGGTCCAAATCTTCACCATTATGAGAGGACCAATTTCTTCTATACCACAAACCCCATGCTATGATGAAGAATAAGTCCATATCAACCTTTGAGGCAAGATCCTTCAATTCCTAAGCTACTAATCCAAAGTAGGACATCACCCTCTCCAAACCTATTTCACAAGGGGACAAGAACACAAAGTGTGAAAACAGTCTTCCACTGCATTCCTATAAAAGTCACAAGTGTTAGTACTTAAAACATTTTTTTTCACCAAAATTTCCCTTTGTTAGTAGAGTCTCATTACATAATCTCCAGGCAAAGGTTTTTAATTTATTGGGCTCCTTCAGATTCCAAATACTTTGTCAAAGTTTTTCCATTGTCCCCACATTCGAATTTTCCCCCCATATCATGAGATTCTGTCAACTTTAACACAACAAAATAGGTACTTCTAACTATGAACTCCCCCAACTTGTTGTTTACCATAGCAACCTATCACTAGTCATAAGCGGACTCATAGGCATCTTCAAAATTACATCAACCTAACATACCTAATATCTTAAACAAATTGTATTCTTAACTCTAACAGCATTTTAGTATCTCTTAGGGGCATTTGAACACTAATATCAAATTAATAAGAGCTAATTAGACTAAGGAATAAAACACAAGCTCTATTTTACAATGAGTATTCTAGGATTAATTTAAGTTTGGCTAATTCATGGGTTGGACAAAAATCAGGGGTCATTGAGTTACAATTTTATATTTCTTTTAGAATAGACTATTGCGTGTGTCACCGAAAGTTCTAAAATGAAGACATCGAAGAAAAACCAGAATTTTGTGGAGATATTAAATCGAGATAGAAGCTTTGTCCATTAGAGTGGATGTGGTGCCCACTTGAGCAAACCTACCTAAGTTTGCTAGGCAAGAGCTTTACTTGCTCGAGCAAATGACTTGCCTGCTTGAGTGAATGATGGAGAAAAACCCAATTCCTATGTGGATCAATTTCCTTTTTGTGCTAGGACTTTAACCTAGAGGCACAAATTGTGGGTTATTTAAAGGGTTCCTCTTTCAACCCTAAGTACCACATTTCTTTGTTTTAAACCTAAGAAACATATTGGAGATAGGAAACATATTAGAGATCATTTTTCTTCTCTAGAGCATCCAATGGAGAGTTTGTTAAGGATTTAAGCTTCTAGAGAGTGCTTCTTCTACTTGCATGGAAGATTTGTTCATCTTGCGGATTAAAGGGGTGGCTAAGTCAAGCATAAAGAACAGAGGAATGGTGAACGGTGTCATCATCGACAAGTGATAGTACTACAATCCTTAGGTTAGGGTGAAGTGGGGAAGGTTTGTGAGTATCTTGTAATTGTCCAATTCAGAGCGCTTAGTTTCAACTGGTTTGGGTGATAGGGCTCGTGGTTTTTTCCCATGTTGGGTTTCCATGTAAAAGAATCGTATCTCTTTTCTTGTGGTTGATTGATTTACAGTTCCTTTTATTTTTCCACCATTATTAATTGGACTACACTCTAGAAATTGGATTGGGACCATGAACCCTTTATCTTTGGAGGTTCTAAATCAAGTGGGAATAGAGCAGGCACACAAATCTGTTGTATGCTGATCTATTGAGATTTCTATAATGAAATTCAACCATGAAGGCACATCGACTACCAAGCCACCTTTGTTGGATGGATCAAATTATGCTTACTAAAAAATTAGGATGATTGGCTTCCTAAGGTCCATTGAAGATGAGGTCTAAGACTCTATTTAAATTGGATATTCCAAACCACTGGTTATGTCTAAAGGGAAAATTGTTCCTAAACCTAAAGCACAATGGACTAAAGAGGACAAGCAGGCTTCCAACTCTAATAATAAGGCCATTAATGTTATCTACAATGGAGTTTCTCCCCATCAGTTCCGAAGGATCTCTACCTGCACATCTGTTAAGAAAGCATAAGATATCTTGTAGACTGTTCATGAGGGTATAAGAACTGTTAAATAATCAAAACTCCAAAAATTGATTATTTCCTTTGAAACCATACGAATAGAAGATGATGAGACCTTTAATGAATTTTATGCTAAATTCAATGATATTGTCAATTCTATTTTCAATTTGAGTGTGCCAATACCTGAAAATAAGGTTGTCAAAAAGATTCTAAGGTCTCCACCAGAAAGGTTAATTAGTTGGTAATCTTCAGACTTTTAAGGCAAACTTAAAGCTATGGGCAAATCTAAGGGTATTGCCTTAAAATTTTCCAAAGAATCAGATAAGGATGTTGAAGAGGATTTTGATTCTGATTTTGAGTGCATTGATTTTCAAGCTACAATGAAAGGAAAAAAATCTGGCTTAAAGATTTCTAACTCTAAGAAGCAGGTTTATAAATCTATTCAATGTTTTTAATGTCAAGGGCTTGGTTATGTTGCTAATCAATGTGTAAGTAGAAAATTGAAGATCAGCTGTAAGGTTCTAACAATTACATGGGATGATTTTTCTAACGAAGAAGAGGAAAATACTGAGATTGGGGATTATCCCCATGACCCTACCAGTGCTAAGTTTATTTCTTTCATTGCTAGATCTACCTCTTTTTCTATCTTTGATTTCTGAACCAAAGAAGCCTAATTTATTAGGCCCCTGACACTACCAATTGAAGCTCAGAACCATCTCTTCCTAGCCACCTCACAGCTCACTCCAAACCAAATGGTCTAAGACACACTTAAGATGGATAGACCTCTCCGTGAAAGCTACATGGTACATCATCAAGTCCAAAAGCTGCCAAACTAACCTAGCCTTCTTTGATATGGAATAGTATTTCCCTCCCCAAAATCAGCTATTTTGGGTGGCATTTGATGCTTCAGAAAACCCTATCTCATAATTGCCTGTAGGAGTTAGGGTTTCATCTAGCCGTAAGATACATCATTTGTTGTCAAGGAGAAGACTCAGTCCCTCACCTCTTTTTTCACTACAAGCAAGCCCAATCTCTATTGCTTTGGTAATGCCAATATGCTAAAATTCAACTTCCTCCTTTCCTCTCTGCTCCTTTAATTTGGCAATGCTTATCCATGGGAGTGACAATACTGGTACAGAGCATATGGTGATAGTTTTTATCTATGTTATCCATCCCCTTTGGAAGGCCAAGAATGAAGCCATTTTTGAAGAGCTCTACGTCCCTCTCAGTAGAATTTGTTGAATATATGGATTTGCACATTTTTAGGACTTAATTAGGTGAATGGCATCAAGTTTTTATTCATTTTCACCATTTTGTGCAATTTTACTTAGGATTTGGATTTTTTTACATTTTTATCATTTTATGTACTTTTTCTCTGAAGAGTCCCATTGGAGTAGAATTGCGTTCGGACAGGCCCACTTCAAGTGGGCTCTTCAACATTTGATGGGTTTAATTAGAATGTGCATGAACATGTGGAACCCACTTCACTCCAAGAAATTTCAAATTTTGAAAAGATCACAAACAGTGTGGATTGGATGAGAAAGATCTTTATAATTTATTCTTTCCTTGCCATGTGGAGTAATTTTGTCATGTATATCTAATGCAAAAATCACCCACATCAGTTGACATGGAAAGTGATCTTATTCCAACTCATAATGTCAAATCCAAAAGAGAATTTTCAGCTGGATGATCTCTCGCAACCTATGGTCAAAGATCCTCACAACCCATCACATGTGAAGATTGGAGCAATTTTAGAAGGGAATCCTCCATGCGGTACAAACATCTTTATATCCAACTCATCTTAGCAGGATATGATAACAAAATTGGAATGATGATGAGAATATGATTGGATTGGAAGTGATTGCATGATCATGAGGCCCATGCAAATCTTTGTATTCCATGGGTGCCTTGAGACAAGAGAAACATTATAAAAGGACACCACCCACCAAAAAGTGGACGGACACTCCATCTCTCTCTATCTCTCATACCCCTACTACCATTCCATTCCATAATCCCTATCTCTACTTCTTTCTCCTTTCTTCTTTTCTCATCTTTTCTTTTTTCTAGTAAAAAAAAAGAGAGCATATTTGTGGGTATTCTGGAGCCTTGTTCCAAAACTAGGATAGAAAAGTGTGAGAGAAAATTGTAATTGCCATGAAGTGCTCAATGAAAATCATATATTTTGCGATGGAGTAGTAGATCTATGGATCAGAGTGTCTGATAAAGTTAAGTGTTTCTCATCATTATTCTATGTGATTTGATTCAATTATATATATATATATTTTGTGTGTTTATTATAAAAATAAATCTGCCTTTTGCCATTGACAACCTATGTTATTCAAATTTTTATATGAGCAATGCTTTAATTACATATATTTTCTTAATAGATTATTCTTAGATTGAAATTCTTTGATAGTCTGTTTTTGATTAATATGTGATCATTAGTTAAGTTCATAATTTCTTTAGGTAAAGGAGATTTTGACCTTAAATAAATTGTGAAAGATTGTGCTCTTGATTGCCGAATTATCCAAATCAGAAACATTGATTTGTTTCTGATTTGAAGGATTTGGGGGACTAATTATTTTATCAATTACACAGAATGATGGTGGGATTACTTAATGCATGCATGACACTCTGATCTCCATTTTTCATGTGCTTTAGATTTAGAATTTTTTAGTCTTATTATTGCTTAATTTTTCTATCCCTCTTGTCATTATCAAAATATATATATATAGATTTTAATGAAAAAAAAAAGATTTCAATAGTGCTCCCTGTGGGGTTCAACCTGTACTTACCATTGTCTTAAAAGGACAACTGTGCACTTGCAGTATTAAATGATTGAATTTAATTTCACATCAGAATTCAACTTCAATTGCAATAAGTCCCTTTCTTCTCCTTAAAGAAAGTCTCGAAACCTTTCCATAGCAACCAACTAGAGTCTATCCTTCATTTTTTGGGAATTATTGAACTTCCAAATAGAGCTACATAGTAAATGGTCATGTATAATTTTTTTGTTTTATCTAAAAGGTCCAGTTATGGTGGCTCTTTGAGCCTTTATATTTCCCTTCTTTCTTTTCAATACAAATTACCCTTTAAGCCAAAAAGAAAAAAAAAAGATCTACATCTCTCTCTTCACAAGGCACATTTGACAATGTTTCTAATGATGACAATGATGAATTGTTGAAAACTGAAAAGGAATGGGAGAAAGCATATAACTCTATGTTGAAAGACTATGAGAGGATGGCCAAGTTCAGCAAGAAGATAACCACCAAGTAGAATGCTACAGCAAATCAAATCTCCTCCCTCAAGAAAGAATTGGAAGCAACACATGCAAATGTTCGTCTCTTGAAAATTAGAAAAATACTATAGCTAACAAGCAAACTGATGCAAATAAAAAAAAATGAATTGTTGCATGATGATTTTGAGAAATTTGTATAAGAGATGAAAACTTTGAAGGACAGAGAAAGCGAATTTGAATGGCAAAATCAAGATGATATCTGAAGAGCAAACTGTCACAAAAGCTTTGCTAAACAAGATTAATACTGGATCAATGAAACTTGATGACATCTTGTGTAATCAAAATTTTCCAAATGACACATGTGGTCTTGGATAGCAATGTGCATCTATCTCATAAAATAAAGGTAAAATTGTTTTTGTCAAAAGCTCTACTTTGATTTCTAAGGCACTCACTGCTCTACAAGCTTACCAAGTAAATCATGCTGCGAGTTCATCTAAGAAGAATGTGTCACGTCCTACATTTACACCCACATGTCACCATTGTGGAATCAAAGAACACGTTCATTGTAATAAGTTGAGAGATCTACCGAGAAATTAACTATAAAGAAGACATTGGCTCCGCCGAAGGCCAAAACAAGATCAATTTGGGTTAGCAAGTCTAATTTACCTAATGATATGGTATAGATTATGCTGAAAGCTCCAAATTTACAAGTGTGGATACCAAAATTCAACTCTCGATCAAGAACATCAAACCATCCCTCAGACTAACAAGAGAAAATGACAGTAAGCAGGTGTCGCAATTAAGGACGAGTTACAAAAGGTGATTGATAGATATGTTGTGTGATGACCATTATTCTTGTCAATTATGGACAAAAGGAGGGAGTATAAAGGATTTGCAAAGCAATACGGATATTTAGGTTAAAAAAAAACTTTGGCGGAAAAGTTCAATGAAATTTTGTGTTTATTCAAGGGTAGACTAATTGTATTGTCTAGGGAGTTTTGTCTATGAATTTCCAAAGGGGAAGCTTATTAGGATTAATTTGAGTTTGGCTAATTCATAGGTTGGACAAAGCTTAGGGTTCATTAAGTTTTAATTTTATATTACTTTTAGAATAGACTGCTGCGTATGTCGCCAAAAGTTCTAAAGTGAAGCCAAAGAAGAAAAGCCAGAATTTTGTAAGGATTTTAAATTGGGACAGAAGCTCTATCGCTCAAGCGGATGTGGTGCTCAAGTGGATGTGGTGCCCACTCAAATGAACTTGGTGAAATTCACCAGGCCACCTATTCGAGCGGATGATGGAGAAAAACCCAAATTCTTGTGTGGATTAGTTTCTTTTTTTATGATAGGAATGCCTGATTTAGTTCTACAAGGACTCTAACCCTAAGGCACGAATTGTGGGTTGTTTAAAGGGTTTCTCTCTCAACCCTATAAATACCGCTTCTCCTTGTTCTAAACCTAAGAAATATATTGGAGATCATTTTTCTTCTCTAGAGCATTCATTGGAGAGTTTGTTGAAGGCCTAAGCTTCTAAAGAGTGTTGCTTCTACTTGCGTGGAAGATTTGTTCAAATTGCTTATTCAAGGTGTGGCTAAGTCAAGCACATGGATCAAGGGGTGGACGCACATTGTATCATGTGGATGCGCCTGCCCCAGGTAATAAAAGGATTTTCATTAAGAGGGCATTGGGGCCCATGGGCCATACTCTAAGATAAATGCAATCCTCCCTATCTTTATAATGAATGCATTAAACTAGCCCCATTGCCTACGTCATCCCTACTTCTTCCGCTCAAAATCCACAAAACCAAACCCTAAAAACACAAAAAGGGTTTCTCCTCCAAAGATGCTATTTTTTTGGTGCTTTTTCCATCCCAATCTCTTTGGAGCCTGGTAATGCTGGTTTCGATCTTCAGTGAGCTTACTTTCTTTGTGATTGAGTCATTTGTGCTAACTGCAAAGGATTAGATTTAAGGATACTTCCAAGTTCCAATACCAGCACTTCCATTCATCTAGTGGATTTCGAGAGAGCAGTAAAAGCAATCTTGATCTCAAGCGAGGAGTTGTATGAGAGCTGCAAACATGGAAATGGAGAATTCATTGCATCAACTTCTTGGCAAAGGGAAATGGCCCTCCTCTGCTTCTTGTGCACTGTTTTGGTGCTTCCATCGACCACTAGCGTGGGTAAAATTCACAACCCCATTTCTCTTTTTCTTTTAAGATCAATGCTATTTGCATATTTGAATGATTTTTTTTTTCTGTGGATTCAGTTTTTGGAAGGTCTTTTAAAAAATCCCAACTGGGTTATTTCCCCTTTGCATTTTAGACATGGGTTCCTACTGATTTTATTTAATTTGAAATTTTCTTTCATTTAGTTAGTATGAATGTCATGTCTTATTGATGTTATTTAATTATTGGGTTATATACTTAATATTCGCAAGACTTTTTGTAGTTATATTTGGCTACTGGCTTGGGTTTATTGGCAGAAGAGGCCATGGGATGGTTATGTTTAGACTTATTTTAGGAAGCAGAAAGGAGTAAGATTTGATTTAACTGTATTGCCTACTACGAAATAAAGATTGTTGTTGCTTGTTGAGAAGGAAGAGAGTGATTGCGGTCCACTATCTTTGGCGAAGATCGAGAACTCCTCCCCTAAGGTATTGTTGGTTGTAATTTTACATTTGACAACTGGTTTTTAGATTGAAAGGTTCTATCTTTTTGACAAGTTTAGATGATCTCTCAATTTGGTTTGTGGCCTACAAATAAATGCAATTATTGGAAATCAAAAACTAGTCTTAAAAAATAAAATAAAATTCAACTGATGTTTTACAAACTGTAATGCAAGAACACTACTTGCATTAACTAAGAAGAAAGAAAAAGGAAAAATCAAAACAACAAAAAGATTTGTATGACACAACTGACCATAAAACACAATTAAAAGAATTAACAAGAAGACAAGTTACCTCAATTGAAAGCATTCTTGATGTACTTTTATTCTAGAAAAAATATATTCTAGTGTGGGTAAATACGGCTATAATTTATCATAGAGATTTTGTGATTATCTTCTTTGGTGTCTTTTTAATTTTGTATAACATGGGTATGTGACTTATATTTCTTATTTTATAAATATTTATAATATAGTTAAATTCAACAATATTGTGGAACATGCTTCAGTTGATTTTAGTCCTCAATGAATAATGTTTCCAATTAAGTTATACGTTCCAACTAAGATATGAGTTTTTTTAGGCCAAGGTTGATTTTGATAATTTCTTTTTTATCTTTTATTCAGATATGGAAAAATATTTCAAATGAAAATCAACTCCTAGCCTACCATTTCTAAATTTTTTAGAGAAAGATAACAATGATCAAATGTCATTATCCTCAAAGAAAAGTCATGTAGAGGTTAACTTGGCAGATGTTCCAGCGGATCCTGGGTTACGTAATTCAATCTTAAGTTATTATCCCATGGACCAGGACCAAAGCCAAAGACCATATCTACAAAAGGGACTTTATCAACCTCATGTTCATAAGTTTCCTTATACTAGGTGTGGACAAGATGAGAGACGATTTAATCCTACTTGGTTTAAGGATTATGGTAGTTGGTTGGAGTATAACATAGAAAAAGATGTTGCATTTTGCCTATGTTGTTATCTTTTTTGTGAGAAAGCACGTCACTATGCTTTTACAACTCAAGGATTTAAAAGTTTAAGGGAAAAAGGAAGAATTAATGACCATGTGGGAGGCCCAAATAGTTCTCATTATCAAGCATGTGAGAAGTGTCAAGATTTGTTAAATCAAAAGCAACAAATCGAGACAATTATTTGCAATCAATCAGATCAAGCTCGAATAGAATATCAAATACGCTTGAAGGCAACACTTCATTCGATACGGTTTCTTCTACGCCAAGGATTGTCATTTCGTAGTCATGATGAATCCAAGGATTCAAAAAATATGGGCAATTTCCTTGAGCTTTTGCAAGTACTTGCCAATCAAAATGAAGATATCAAAAGAGTCTTGCGAAATGCTCCTGAAAATATTAAATTGACATCACCGAAGATTCAAAAGGACATTGTGAATGTGGCTACCATAGAAACCGCTCAAGCTATCATTTCAGAGCTTGATGATGCACCATTTGCCCTTTTGGTAGATGAATCTCGAGATATCTTTATCAAGGAGCAAATAGCTCTTGTTATACGCTATTTAGATAAGTGGGGATGTGTGATTGATTGAGCGTTTTTGGCCATTGAACATGTCACAGACACTACAACTCAATCACTTATGGTGGCCATCGAAGCGATATTGTCCAGACATGGATTGAGCATAACAAGTTTACACGGGCAAGGTTATGATGGGGCTAGTAATATGAAAGGTGTGCTTAATGGCCTTTAAAGGCTCATTCAGAATGAGAATTCCTCCACATTCTATGTTCATTGTTTTACACATTAGCTTCAGTTGACACTCTTTGTTGTTGCAAAAGACCACAAACCAGTCATTGCTTTCTTCGACTTAGTTTCTATGTTATTGATTGTCTTTGGAGGCTCTTGTAAATGCCACAACATGTTCCAAAATATATAAGTTGCTAAAGTCATTTAAGCCATTAAAATTAGTGAACTTAGAAGTGGACAAGGTTTGAATCAGGAGATTATGCTCAAACAGCCAAAAGATACATGTTGGGGCTCACGTTATGTTACATTGATTAACTTGATTTACATCGTCCCCTCTGTGATTGATGTGCTTGAAATTATTTCAGATGATAATTCAAGCGAACATAAGGGTTCTTCAATTAACTTGTTGCATGTATTGGAAGACTTTGATTTTGTATTTAAAATGCATTTGATGAGAGATATATTGGGGATCACAGATGAATTATCAAAGGCATTGAAGCAAAAATATCAAAATATTGCCAGTGCCATGCTACTAGTGAAAGTATCAAAGGATCAACTGCAAATCATGAGAAACGATGGTTGGGATTCTCTCTTCTCTAAAGTTCATTCATTTTGTAATAAATATGAAATTATCATTCCTAATATGGATGATATGTTTGTTGAACGAAAGTGATCAAGGCAGAAAATTGAATTGACAAATCTACATTATTTTCGAGTTGATATATTCCATGTTGTTATTGATGTGCAACTTCAAGAGCTCAATTGCTGCTTCAATGAGGTGAACACTGAGTTGCTCCATTGTGTGGCTTGCTTGGATCCATGTGATTCATTCTCTACTTTTGATGAGAAAAAGTGATTCGCCTTTCTCAATTATATCCACATGATTTTTCGAACTTAGATTGGGTACGACTTGGTAATCAACTTTAGACTTATATTATTGATATGCGCTGCAATAGTAATTTGTCAAAAGTGAAAGGTACTAGCGGCCTTGCTCAGAAGATGGTACAAACAAAAGGAGATATTCAATATCCTTTGGTTTATTTGCTTTTGCAATTAGCCTTAACTCTAGTAGTTGCTACAACTACTATTGAATGGACATTTTCTGTAATGAAAATCATGAAGAATCGACTATGAAATCGAATGGATGATGAGTGGATGAATGATTGTTTGCTTATATATATATCGAGAAAAAACTATTTAATAGCATTGATGATGAGACAATTATACAACGCTTTCAAAGCATTAAGAGTCGTCGAGGTCAGTTGTAAAAGCTTTGTTTGAGTTAAGATGACTTTTGATGAGGAATGCAATAAAACATTTTGCATCTATTTAAATACAATACATTTCTCTTTTGTTAATGTTAAGTGAGAAAAATTTACATGAGTTAATGCAGTTAAACATTTTGCATCTATTTAAATACTATACATTTTCTCTTTTGTCAATGTTAAGTGAGAAAAGTTTACGTGAGTTAATGCAGTTAAACATTTTGTATCTATTTAAAGACAACACATTTTCTCTTTTTCCAATGCTAAGTGCAAAAAAAATCTAGCCAAGTCCAGCAAAAGTTTAGCATTAGCAAAATGTAGCAAACTTTAGCACCACCCAAACAAAAATCCTGGGTCTGCCATTGCATGGATCAGACGGTGAATGTCATGGTTGTCGGTAAGTGAGAGTACTATGGTCCTTAGGTTGTGGTGAATTGGGGAAGGCTTGTGAGTATCTTTCAATTGTTCAATTCATAGTGCTTGGTTTCCATTGGTCCAGATGATAAGAGCTGTGGTTTTTTCTGATGTTGGGTTTCCAAGTAAAAAATCGTGTCTCTTTTCTTGTGGTTGATTGGGTTACAGTCCCTTTTATTTTCTACCATTGTTAATTGGATTGCACTATAAAAAACGGATTGAGACCTTAAACCCTTCATCTTTGGAGACTCTAAAAAACTCTAAGAGTATATTTGATATAACTATAAAAAAGCTCTTGGGCCCACCTTTAGGAATATTTATGGAAATTAGGGCCTACCTTTTAAAAATTACAATGTGGAACATTATCTACCTCCACCCACTTTAGCTAAAAAAAACTTTAAAATAATAGCAGCATCCTAACATATTTTTTAGGGATTTTTACCTAAAAATTATACATAAACCTAAATTAATTGAATTGATTAAGGAATATAAAAAAATAATGGATTAGGGTGTTGTACATGTGGAAAAAGACAGTTTTATCCCCTAATGATATCGTTAGGCATCCTTCTTCTCCCACCACTATTAGTAATGGGATTTCTTTATATTTCCATCTTCTTCCACCATTTTCCATCTTCTTCCTCTATGGCTTAAGTGTTCTTGTTTTTTTATTTTTAATCTCTTATTCTATGCATTGTAAGGATATCATTTTTTCAACGTTGCAAGATTCTTATCGCTACTATTCCTCCTCCTCTGTCATCTCTTTAATAGCCTGCTTCTTCAACTCTCAAATCCAAATGCCTCAAGCACTTTCCAACTTTAGGATTTATTGCAGTAATAGTTAAAGGTTTGATTCAGGTACCCCATACTGTCAAACCCTTTTTTTTTCATTTCATCTTGCTCTAGGGTTTTGGGTCTGAATTTTATTTTTATACTTCCAAGATGGAATTTTTTTTTCTTTTTTTCATGGGTGTTTTGCATTTTATTATCTTTTTGGATTTTGATGTCTGCATTGTACTATATCTTTCAACATAGATGTCTTGGTTTTGAGAATTGAAGGAAAAATTGGTTCTTTTAGGAATCCTGATATCGGACATTTTGATTTTTTTTTTCTTTTGAATTGTTTAAATTCATCCTTTCTGTGAAGAGTATGTAAAAAAATTGGTTCAAACATATAAAATAGAACCCTTCCCTGGTAATTTTTTTAAACAAAATTTTGCCTTTTCTCATTTCTCAACTAATTGTTGGGTAAACTTTCATTTAGGGTGTTGGTTATGGTCAAAGGAGCTAAATTTTATGGCCACTATTATTAGACAGATACGTTGGTTGTCTTGCATGGAGTTGGATGTTTGGTGAGAAGAAACAAGAGGACCATCTAACTGAGATGCACATTCTAAGATTAATAGCAAAAGTTAGTAAAAATAAAAGCAAATCTATGTGAATGTTAATTATCAAGGAAGCACATTTTATACCACTAAGTGAATACATTTTGTTTTAAATAATTTCTATTAATAAAAAAAATCTATGTGAATATCAAATTAGCCATGAAGCACATTTGATACTAGTAAGGGAATCTCTTATAGCCAATAGCAGCTGGAAAACACGTAAGTATAATCAAAGGCACGAGTATACCCTAACTTATGCTTAAATATACAATTCCTCTCCACCAAGAGTAACTACTTAATTAAACTTCACCAAGAAATTAACTTGCAAAGACAATGACATTTGTGCTGTGATAAAGGAACTAATAGTATGTGAATCTAAGAACTTCACATAACAGATTAGAAGAATATCCATAAATCCAAGTTAAAAATTTAAACAACAATAATTGAGCAGACACTGGTTAAGGAATAATGCATGATATAATTGTTGTTTTCCTTCAATGAAGAGAGAGAGACGTATCCATGGGATTTCATATTTTTTGCCATGTCATTTATAACTTCAGTCCTTATACTTTCGTCTCTTTTCTACAATATTCTCAACAGAATCGACATAACAAGTCCTTGAATTATATAGCACCATAAACAATTTTTCTATGACATGGAAATTGAGGAAAATTGCATGAGAAGGAAATGAAACTCGACATAAATGCCTTTGCACATTCTAGCAATTAAGAAAAACTTGAAAAATATTTGGAATGTATCACATTTTTACAGCATATATATATGTATTTCTTACATATCCGATTGTGCTTACCAACACGATGTCAAATTGTGAAGTACTAGTCATATTCCACTTTGGTGGAGGTTTTGTTTAGGATAATGGAACTCTAGTCTATAATGCAGATTACATAAAGATGTTGTTCTTGAAAAATCCATAATATATTTCCAATTGGTTGAAAGAATTTGTGATTTAGTACATTTGGATATGCACGGTCAGAAGCCTATTATACAATACCTTCATCAAAATGGGAAAGCATGTACTTTAGTTCGTATTGTAAGTAATGAAGATGTAGAGATCATGTTTAGAGCATCTCGAAGGGATGCCAATTTAGTGTACTTGTACATCCAAATGAAATCAGATAACGAAGTAGATCATTGTCGAAAAATTACAAGGTAGGCTAATTATGGACTATTTTTTTATATCCCAATGTCTACATACAGTCTAATAATATTTACTTTTATCTTTTTTTAGTATTCAAAGCAGTAAATATGTTTAATCAAGTAGACCACCACCAGTTCTTGACAAAGGGCAAGTACCTACATAAGCAACATTACTACAATAGTATTGATTTTGTGAATTATATTTTAATCCCCTCATATACTCCCTTATACTATAGGAATGCTAACAGAAAGGTTCCAAGTCACATTGAACCATCTAACACCAAAATCCCTCTTAGCAAGGATGCGGTTTTGCCTTCCACAATACCATCTCCTAAGTATGTACTATTATATTTTTATCCTTCTAATTGCTCAGGTTTCTTTTTCTACATACAATAATTGTAATATAATGAATAATATTATTTTATAATGTAGGGTCAATCCATGCAAGAGAAGAATTGTTTTGGCACCAAATAACTTTGCTCCTATCAAAGAATTTATGGTGCCACATTTATACCCATCAGTAGACCTCAGAGATGATTTGGATAATCCATTCTCTTATGGATGCTCAATATCCAATGTAGAAGACAAATCATTCCCAAAAATGGATGTTGAGTTAGGGATTAATGATGAGAAATGAGATTCTACAAATGTGGTTGATAAAAATGTTGGCGAAGAGAATGTTTTCATTCCAGTCGAAGTTGCCACTTATGATTTAGTTATTTTTGACAAAACTCAAAATTCAAGAGGTGACATCATCCACCTAGAGATCCCTTCAAACGATAGTGAAGCTTTTAATTTTATTAAGGATGGCACCATTGATGACATTCATGAATTTGCAGTCGACTTAGTCACCAGTTCAGTCTGACCATGCAATGACAAGGAGATTATTTCAGGCAACCTTCAAAGACCTTGTTAATTTGGCAGTGTTATTGATATCCCATCACATGACATCCATCAATTTAGTTCGCACAAAATGCCAATCATTTATGACACCATTTAGGCAGTGGATGATTTGATAGGCATCCCACCAGAGGAAAATATGGCGCGTGAAATGTGGAAAAGTAGGGTGTTCTAGACTCGTGATGCATTCAAAAGTACATTGGCCAAATTTACGATGTATAATAACTTCATCTTGAAACTAATAAGGACATCTAGATGAGAGGCAACGGCAAAGTGTGGTGACTCTACATGTCCATGGCGCATCCACGCTTCTATGGTGGAGGCTAGACCATAATTTTAAGTCAAGACATGCGATCCGGAGCATAAATGTTCAGGCCCATTGAATGGATCAAATTATCCTCAAGCCACATCAATTTTGATTGTGGACTTTATCAAGGAAAGACTTAGAGTTCATCAAGACTATAGGCCGAAAGAAATTATGTCCGACTTTTAAAGGGAATTTGGTGTTCAAATATCTTATCAAAAGGCCCACATAGCAAAGGAAATAGCTATGAAAGATATTCGTGGTTCGTATGAGGAATCATATGAAGACCTATGTGATTATCGCATAGAGCTCAAAAGGACTAATCCTGGTACATATGACAATTTGTGGAAAGAAGATGATGACTCATTTCAAAGATATTTTGTATGTTTTGATGGATATACTTAATCTTTCAGGTCATCCATTAGGCCTCTAATTGCCCTAGATGGGACATACCTTCAAGGTAAATATCCCCGATCTTTACTTATAACAGTTTCTCAAGATAGTGACCATGGTATATTCCCCCTTGCGATTGCAATTCTGGAGTCTGAGTGTTATGCAACATGGTCTTGATTAAGGGCTAATTTAAAACTAGCTTTGGTGGATATTCAATATCTAACAATAGTGTCCAATTGAATGAAGGGACTATCTCCTACCATTAAAGATGTTTTTTCAAGTGTAAAACACTACTATTGTTGTTGTCACATTTTACAAAACATTCAAGGAAAATTTAAAAATATGGCATAGTCATGAAGTTCTGGTGTGCTGCACGTACAACTCGCGTCTATGAGTATGAAAAATACATTACTGAGATAAGGTCAGTGGATGGGGGAGCTTATAATTATATTGATGCGATCAGCCATCGACATTAGGCAAATGCATTCATTCAGGGACAATGATATGATATGCTAACGACCAATATTGCCGAAAGCACCAATAGTTTGTTAAAGGAAATTAGGAAGCTACCCATCATGCAACAAATAAAGTCAATACGGGCTAAACTAATGAATTTTTATCAGATCCGACGTGCAAAAGTGTTGAAAATGATGACATGAGTCACTCCTTATGCTGAAAAGATCATTAACATCGAAATAAAAACAGCACGTAGACTCCAAAGTGACCAGGCAGGGGAACATTCCAAGTAATATCCTTAGAGTACACAGACATTGTTAACCTAGACTGTAGAACATGTACATGTTGCAAATGGGACCTACTTGGTCTTTCTGGTTCACATGCCATTTATACAATTAAACTTAAGAGATATGATATGTATGAATTTTGTGAGCATTAGTTCCCCAGTAACTGTTATCGTGCAACTTATAATGATGTTATCCATGCTACACACAATAGACAATAGTAGGATTAGAGGAGCGGGGAACGTGTCTTACCACTGCTAGCACGCAGACAATTAGGAAGACCGAAAAAAATGGATACAAATGGAGGATAAAATGCGACGACAGGTTACATGCTTCCACTACAAAAAGCTTGGTCATAATAGACAAATGTGCAAAGGTCCACCTCCAAGAGAATGAAGTATACTGAATTTCTTTTGATTTAGTTATATTTAGATAGGTTTTATTTTTCTATATTACTCTACATTGTTTCGATTTCTCTTTCTTTATCTTAAAATAGAAGAAATTGTTTGTTAGTAGGATATTGAAATATAAAAATATAGGAATATTTGGATATCTTCGAATAGAAAAAAGGAAATAACATATTTAGGAAATCTTCAAACATATACATTAGAATAGAACCACTAAGCCATTCGATCTGTCGAAACCGCATTGCTAAATTACATTATTTTGTTGCTGTCTTCATTATTGACAACCATTAATGTTCTTAATGCATCTTAAGTTTCCAATGGTTAAATCGGATATGAGAATTTGTGCTGCAATCAGTTTGTACATCCACTGAACTACACTCTGATCATAGCAATTTATTTTACAAGTGTGAAAGAAGTTTTTTAGTTTTCTGAACTAGTTTTATTGATGCAAAACAATTGTCTATGATGTAGTCTTGAGGATTTGATTATCTTTAAAGCTCGAGGAAAAGATACCTTTATCTCAGACACATGCAACTGGGATATTATTCATGTCTTCAATTGAATATTCTACTGAAAATTTCGTAAATATATTACTCATGTAATCAATCAGTCAAGTGAGAGAAACTTTTGTATGTTAGACATGTATTACGACCGTAACTGATCAATCATAAAAAACCTTTTTTGTTATCATCTGAATATACGGGCCAAACTGTTGAGATGTTATTCAGTATATGGTCAAATTCTAGTTCCCTATGGTTTCTCCATAGTTTAGGTATCTCCGAATAAATATATTTATGGACAAAAATGTTGGCAACCAAATTGAGAAGATAATGCTTAAGGAATAATAATGGTATCATTACCTAAATAGTTTGAATATCATATAATTATATAATGAATCCAATCTTACCTTAGGACGATGCATATGCCCTCTACATTGTTTAGTTAGCTCCATATGAAGACACTTAAGGAATGAAGTTCGGATACCAAAATCGAAATGTAAAACGTTAACAATGGTAATGATATCGTTAACTAAAAATTAGCACACCTTACTTTTCTATGTCAACTTATATCCCAGCTACATAGCTGATGTATTTCAGGAAAATAATTATTAGATGATATTTGTTCAGAACCAAAATGTGTAATATAATGCATAAAGAAGGCTAATGGTATTGTTACAAGAAAGTATATTTTACTTCTCGAATCCAATTTCATTATGGGTCAATGCCTAAGCTCTCTACATATACTAAGTATCTCAGTATAAATCCATGTACAAAATGAATGTTGGAAACCAACTCGGCCATAAAAACCATTAAATTTCAATAACGATATCATTACATAAACAAGCGCAGAAATGGTACGATATCATTACCTGATATATATATATATATATTCCAAGCTATTATTGGTCAACTTTTGTGCCCCATTCATAGTTTTTGTACCTCATTTGAAAGAATTTTAAGGAATCAGTGTTGCCAACAAATTTTGGCACATAAATTATTAAGAATTGTAACGATATTGTTACTTGAAATCTATACACCCCTCATTCGCTAAGGAATTTTTGGTCAAGTTCTGTACCCTCTAAATAGTTTTTTTTATCTCATTTAAAATATTTTTAAGGAATCAATGTTGTGAACAAAATTTGCCAGATAAAGAATTTAGAATGGTAATGATATCGTTACCTAATTGGTAACGACATTTTTACCTGAGATCTAAATGCAATGCTCGAGTTATTATTTGTCAAGTTCTGTGCCCTCTATATAGTTTTTATATCTCATTCAAAAGAGTTTTAAGGAATCAATGTTGCCAACAAATTTTGGCACATAAAGTATTAAGAATGGTAATGATATCGTTACCTGAAATCTATGCACCCTTCATTCACTAAGATATTTTTGGTCAAGTTATGTGCCCTCTACATTGTTTTTTTTATCTCATTCAAAATATTTTTAGGAAATCAACGTTGTGAACAAAATTTGCCATATAAAGAATTAAGAATAGTAACGATATCGTTACCTGGCTGGTAATGATATCGTTACCTGAGATCTAAATGCAATGTCTGAGTCATTATTTGTCAAGTTCTGTACCTTCTACGTAGTTTTTGTACCTCATTTGAAAGAATTTTAAGGAATTAATGTTGCTGACAAATTTGGCACATAAAGCATTAAGAATGGTAACGATATCGTTACCTGAAATCTATACACCCTTCATTTGCTAAGATATTTTTGGTCAAGTTCAGTGCCCTCTACATAGTTTTTTTTTTATCTCATTCAAAATATTTTAAGGAATCAATGTTGTGAACAAAGTTTTGTCATATAAAGAATTAAGAATGGTAATGATATTTTTACCTGATTGGTAACGATATCGTTACCTAAGATCTAAATGCAACGCTCGAGTTATTATTTGTCAAGCTCTGTGCCCTCTACATAGTTTTTATACCTCATTCAAAAGAATTTTAAGGAATCAATGTTGCCAACAAATTTTGGAACATAAAGCATTAAGAATGGTAACAATATCGTTACCTGAAATCTATACACCCCTCATTCACTAAGATATTTTTTGTTAAGTTCTGTGCCCTCTACATATTTTTTTTTATCTCATTCAAAATATTTTTAAGGAATCAATGTTCTGAACAAAATTTATTATATAAAAGAATGGTAACGATATCGTTACCTGACTGGTAATGATATCGTTACTTGAGAGCTAATGCAATGCCCGAGTTATTATTTGTCAAGTTCTGTACCCTTTACATCGTTTCTATACCTCATTCAAAAGAATTTTTAGGAATCAATGTTTACGGCTAACTTTTATTCTATGGCTGACTTTATGGCTACGCCGTAAGATCTTGGTGGCTAAGCCGAATAATGATTTATGGCTAAGTCATACAATCTACGGGCCAAATTCCAGAGAGTATTATTTCGGTCTTTTAGCCCATCGCTGACTTTACAACGAGACCATGAGGACTTCACGACTCAACCAAATAACAATTTACAACTAAGCCGTATAATCTACTGGCCATAATCCAGAGAGTTTTTTGTCCTTGAGAGCCTATGGCCAATAGTACGGCGAGGTCGGAAGAACTTGCCGACTCAGCCAAATAACTAATTGCGGCTAAGCCGTGTAACCTACAAGCCACAATCCAGAGAGTATTATTTGGGTCTTTTAACCTACAGCTGACCATACAGTGGCACCGTAAGGACTAGACGGTGCTGGCGTAAAAGTATTTACAGCTAAGCCATATAACATACACAAGAAAAAATTATAGGTTGCAAAGAAAAATAAAACAATTGCATGAAAATGAATTCAGTGCATTATGTATGTATATATTATATATGTGTACCCATATAAGCAGAGGAAAGATAATGACAAATGAGATAAGGGATGTTTTCTAGAGAGTGACAAATATGCAGAGAAAAGATTAGGCATGGCAATAAGTAGAATGTAGTTCAATTAACAGATGAAAGTAAACTTAGTGCGTATGGTTTTTAACTTCACATCCAAAGTGCTTGTGAACATGTCTATCATCTCCTATAAAAACAAAAAAATACCAAAAAAGAGTGGATGTGAAAATCAGTTAGACGGAGGAGATAGGGAAAGAATCGCGACATCATCTCAACAACAATTCTTGGAGATATTGGACAAATATTGAAAAGTCTTCTTCATCAGTTTCTCCATCTTGGTTTGTCTTTGTTCAAGAGCTAGCATCCATGCTTCTAGAGAAATAGATGAAGAAGCTGTTAGAGGAGACCAGACACATACTGAATGCATTTGACCTGGTTGTGGAATTTTTTATGCAGAGTCATCTTCATCCCCAGAATCGGGACTGCTGGGACCAATTGCTTGTTGCTTCAAAAAACACATATTTTGAATATTAACTTTACCAAATATAGGAAGAGTCACAAGTGCTTCATCAGTTGGCAAGGCAACCCCACAGTGAGAAGCAAGACGAGTCATAAGGTATCCAAATATGTATGCATTAGTGTTTCGACTTGGGAACAACAAAAAACGAATAATCGAAGAGCAGCTGAGGGAAGGAAGACACACTCTGAGACCCATATGCACGCAATATAGAACATTAGTCATGAATGGAATCAAGTTAGAAAAATTTCCCTTGTGAGGATAGATGTTACAAGTGAAGATAGCATGTAAAATTCTATATTGAGGAAACAAGGAGGCCGTAGGAAGGAAACCTTTCTCTTTCCAAAGTATTTCACGCCCACATAAAGCAAGAGTGACAGTTCTCTTGTCGTCTTCAGACAAAGAGTCCTTGATGACACTATGATGAACACTCCCCAAAGGTATATCAAGAAGAGTAGATATCATGGAAAGGGTGATGACAGAGGTATCATCATTAAACTCAATCGCAAACACCAATTCATCTAGACTAACTTCTTTGATAGAGGCATACATTGTTCTTACTATTGAAGAATAAGCATATCCACCCCATTTTAAATTTTTTTTCCCATCCAACACTTTGAAGGAGAGTATGAACATCATATTTTTGCACTGTCATGATTTCTACACTCTTTTCAACAGTAATGGGCCTTGTTGCAAATGATTTATCTTTAGGAGGTTCCTTTAGAACCAAAATCCTTGGGGATGGAAGAGAATCTTGCCTAGATACGGGTCTAGAACTAGAGGCTTTTGGTCTCTTTCCATGAGGACAAGCATTTTTAGTTCTAGGGGGCATGATGCTACAATGAGATAAGTGATAAAACTATACAAGGCTACAGATCTCAATCACAGAATAGAGCAGCAAGGGATAAACAAACGAAATTGGGCAAGAACACTACTGTAGGCCATATGTTTTCGGGTGATAGGAGAACTGGAAATACCTTAAGATTAATAAAAGAATACTCCTATACTACAAATCAGAAGAATAAGTTATAATACATTCTTTAAACCCCACCTCCAATGACAAGCTCAGGAGGATACCCCAAAAGAAAAAGATTCACACAAATCATCTAAGAAACATTGTCACAGCAAAGGGAAAAGGCACAAATGCAGAGAATGTAGAGGAAACAGCAAGCGAAGTAGCTAAGTTACCTTACTTTCAACAGACAGGAAGAAGGCATGAGAGGGAGTACCGGTCGAGACCTGGAGGAGAAAAGAAACCCTAGCTGATAATGCAGAAGATGGACACCTTTAACTTTAAATATATATGGAGCAAAACCCCAAAATTTCAAATGCGCTGGTACGCTTAGCTGTTAATTGTGATAAGGCTTAGCCGTAAAACAGTCGATGAAAACCCAACGCAACTACTGTCCATCTGTAAAATGGCCTAGGGTTGACCTGTAGTGGCACTAGTTAACGGCTGACCCGTACTGTCGCCGTAAGTAAAATTCCATGCGCAAATACGACGTACCCGTAATACGATTTAAGGCTAAGCCATACAACCTTCGGTTCACATTCCAGAGAATATTTTTTGGTCTCTTAGCGTACAACTAACTTTACGGCTATGCCATAAGAACTTGATAGCTAAACCGAATAACGATTTACAACTAAGCTATATAATCTTCGGTTCATATTCCAAAGAGTAGTGTTTCGGCCTTTTATCCTACGGCTCACTTTACGACTACGCCGTAAGATGTTGACAACTAAGCAGAATAGTGATTTATGGCTAAGCCATATAATCTATAGGCAACATTCCAAAGAGTAATGTTTCAGTCTTTTATCCTACGGCTTACTTTACAGCTACGCCGTCAGATGTTAACTACTAAGCCAAATAATGGTTTACGGCTAAGCCGTATAGTCTACGGGTAACATTCCAGATAGTAACGTTTTAATCTTTTATCCTACGACTTACTTTATGGCTACGCCATAAGATGTTGACTGCTAAGCTGAATAATGATTTATGGCTAAGCCGTATAATCTATGAGTAACATTCTAGAAAATATTGTTTTGGTCTTTTATTCTATTGCTGACTTTACGATTAAGCCATAATTTCATGAGGGCTAAGCTGCATAATGATTTACGGCTAAGCCATATAATCTTTGGTTCACATTCCAGAGAGTATTGTTTCGGTCTTTTATCCTACAACTGACTTTACGGCTATGCTGTAACAACTTGACGGCTATGTCGAATAATGATTTACAACTAAACCGTATAATCTACGAGCCAAATTCTAGAGAGTTATTTTTTACTCTTTTGGCTTACGGCTGACCATACTGCAAATCCTTGTTGACTACACGGCTAAGTTGTTTAATGATTTATGGTTACGCCATTTAAATTACAGGCCACAATCTAGAGGCTGTGTTTTAATCATCTTGGCTTACGACTGACACGATGGCTTAGCCATTAAAACTGCATAGCTTATCCATTAACCGTAAGTGAAAATCCATGTGCAAATATGATCCAGCCGTGAAATCACCTACGGTGCAACCGTAAAATGAGCAATGACTTAGCCTTAAATTTGTGATACAGCACAGCCGGAAATGCACTACAGCTCAACCGCAGGGCCGTTTGAACTAATTAAAAATTAAATAAGACATTCTTATTCAGCATCACTTGAAATCACTTAGGAACCAATTCAGAATATATGCAAAAACAATTAGGCCAACAGTTTGAAACTCGATGTGCTAGGCCTGATTTTACAGTTGAGGTTATAAGTTGTTACAGAATTGAATGTTGTATAAAGTTAAGAAAACTTGAAGATGATAACTACATGACTCTTGTAAACTTAAGATGAGAACAAATTGACTCATAAAAATAGGTTACATAAGTATTAAACAACTGAAAAAACAAAGGTAATTTCCACTTCAATCCATCTTAGATTTGGACAACTTAGCATGGAAAAGATTGATGTCATGATTTAGTAATTTTTGAAACTTCAAGATCAGAACTCCCTGCCTCCTGTATATAGCTCCTATTTGTTTCAATTTCTGAAGAAATTCAATAGTGAAATACTGCTTATGCATTAGAGTTTTCATACCAATTTGTTAGCTGTTGCATCAAATGGTATTAGAATTCAACGAACATTATTGAGTATCAATCAATAGTTCATTAGTGATTAGGCTACATTGGCATTAGAAATGTTGAATTGACAAATACAGACCACTCAATACAACAGAATCTGAGAGACAGAGAGTGAGTGACAAAAGTATTTGAAGAACAGTAAAATAGGATCTATACACTATAATACAATAAAAAATTGTTACAACAGTTTCGAAGTTGGAATGCAACTTTCATGCTTGTTCAACAACTCACAGTTGCAAAATGTTTTCATACAAAAGGCTCATTAAATTTGGTGGCATAAAATATATACACAGCTCTTTGTCCATTCGCAACCATTCATCTCAGCCCATTTATCTCTTCCCCTTTTTCCTCTTGGGATTTTCTTCTATGGCGAAAACTTGCACGAAAGATTGCAAAAAAAGACATCAAAATGACTGGTAAAAGCAAAGTCACATGGGGAAACAGCAGTTTCCTGAAAAAACCATAATTATGGAATACATTTACCTGAAATTCTTCATCTGAAGAGCTTTCGTCAAGTATTTTCATGGGATTCCTCAACTGCCAATTGCCAAATTGCTTCACGTATACGTCATGTATGATCTTGGCCCGATAATACAGCAAATTGCTTTGTGTGAATAACATAGGTAAACCCAAAGCAAGGTGTTGCGCTTATTCCATAACAAAAATCCCACAATCTTTAGTGTAAAAACAAAAAGTTAAAATGACAAAGACATCAATGTTAAACTACTAGATTGGAGTCACTACAAATGGCATTTATTTGAGCCCCTCAACTCACAGATTAGTCGGAGAGAATATATTACTTGTTTTTTTTACATTGGGCACGGTAAGGGGTAAGTGGACCATATTGCTGGATCATTCCAACCAAGCTGCATGAAGCGTTGACTTATCCAATGAACCTATCAAACAAATATACATATGTACATAATAGTTTGCAATAGAGAAATGGCATTTGATCATAACAAATTTAGGTCCAAACTTTCACAAATGTGACTTACATCAATCTGAGCAAATGTATAATCCTCATCCTTTATCAAACTATTATAATACTCCCATCTTCTTTCATTGACCTGTCTGATGAGAAGGAAGGAGTAGGAGTTGTCCCATACTAGAAAGAATAGCAATGACTTTGCAATGACGTTGTCTACAAAAGCCGCATTGAATGACCGTTGAATGTGCTCTTCATTCTAATCAGAGTATATGTACCAATCCTGCACATGTAGGACAGATTACTCTATTAAAATCAAATGTTAAAATAACTATATAATACTGACTTTATTATTTGCATGCACTTACAGATAAGGCACACTCAAAAAAGAAGGATGAAGAAGCCTGTTCTTTCAAGATCTCAAACCAAAAGCGCATTGTCTATGGAAACACAAGAATGTGTTGTTATAAATACATGTCAAGAAAGAATCAAAATCCATGCTATGAGATAAAATTATATAAGGATGTTTATCACCAACCCAATTGTCCATCCAATCATCCTTAAGCAAACCTTTCATAATTTTTGGAGTTATAGGTGTCATCAATTTCCTTAGTTTACTCTTCCTAGAATTAAAAAGCATAGTGTAAGTCATTAGCCAACTCTACGGTGATAGTAATGTAGAAGCAAATGCGGGTGATTGTATCCAGATACCTTTCATCTCTTCCCCATTCATTCCGAAATATATTGACAACTTCGATCTCTTCCGAAGTAATCCTGTAACGTGGATTCTTCACCCATGCTCCACTAATATCATAATTAGGCATCCATGATGGAGGCTTCGGATCCCTAAAACATGCCTTCACTTTTAAAATCATAGATGAAATCTCGCTCAAAGGTGATTTACCCAACACCGATTTAGATGGTGCCAAAGATGGTGTATTCAAAAGTTCATGTACTAGATATGGGTTAGAAAAAAATGAACTCATGGGACATCTTCAAAATGGAGATCCCTCAATTTTACGGGAGAGGTTGGACTTTTTTGGGACTGCATTAATCTTGGACTTTTGCCAGAGCCAACATGAATTTCACATGATGTTAGTTTGAATTTCAACTGGTCTATTGGACTTTTGGATGATTTCAGCAGTTAGGAAACTTTTTGCCTTCATTGTTTGGACTCAACTGGGAGTTTGGATTTTTCTAAGTGCTAATTTTTTTGTGGATTAAGATTAGTGGGTCTTCTTTCACTTGTAGTCATTGATATTTTAAACGAATGAGATGCTTCTTTTTTTGCCAAATTCCCTTCATTTCTCTGTTTAACATATAAAACATTAGTGAGAGAGGTCACAAGTATAAAGCTATGCTGTTGGTTTGATATGGAGGTTACCTTTATAAGGTCCTCTGGGCATGATAGACAGTCCTCTAAGTTGAATCCCTCAAAATCAAATAAACATGCTACTCTAAAGTTGGTAGCTTTATGTCGGAGCATTTGAACAAACTTTCTAAAAGCAACAAAATTATATTTTGTTTTCTCAACTTCATCACATGATGCTAAGATATTCTCAGTGAACCCCAAAATCTGTAAGAGATGGAATTAAACCATTTAGAAATTAAAACTAAGTAATAAAAACAGGAAATGTTATGAATATAAGACAAAGGATATACATGAGAGGAAATGGCATTTGGTCTATCTTTGTTGCCAGATATAGGACGCCCAATACGAAGCCTCATAATACCTCTATATCATTTAAAATATTCTTCACTATGTGGGCCAGAATTGCCCTATTCTCCATAAACAATCCCATCCATTCTATTATTCCAGGCCTTGTGATAAACCGCACGCTTCTTATCCCAAAAAGTTGTCGAAATTAGGATCTTTTTGGTGCGCACGTATGGCCTTAAGAAAGTAGGTGGCACATTTTGGACTAATCCCAAGTGTTTCATCACTCGCTCGGGATAGTGTCACTCTACAATATAATAACATATCAATGCCGTCGAAGACCAAAAAAGAAGTACCTCAGCATCATCAAAATAATCTGAGACATCTCCATAGTCTCAGTATGGTAGCCAATTAAATTACAAAAAAATATTACATAAATAAATTGTTTACAAAAAGAGTGCCTTCAAATGGATGTTTACGTGCAACACGATGCAAACAGCAGAGTTCCAAGTAATAATATAATGTTGATTTTATAAATATTAGATACTCACCACATCAACTTCCATATTATCTAGCTGTCTTCTAGCTTCCTTTATGTTGGTGAGATAATGGTGATACTTTAATCTCTTATACCATGTATGAAATAAAGGAAACTCAAAATCTTTGTTCCAATATGCAAATTGGCGTATGGGCCTGCCGATTGTCATATGAGAGTATGCCCAAATCTAACGTTTGAAAAACAATAATGAATAAAAATCTTGCACGTTAAATGCTAAAACAATAATAAAAGAATATGTCTTATATTATGTCAATCATCTGCCATAGTTTCAGAGGACCCGTTATAGTATTCACAAATTTTCCATTCTTTGGGCAACTGGATACTTTGGAAAGGCTCATATAAAGATTTGCAAGGCATGTATGTCTCCATGCACTCTTTTCGAAGTTTCTAAATAATTCTAAAATGTATGTGGGAGCCTTACTACCCGATGAGGTACAAAATATCTAACCCACAACTAGACAAAATTAAAAGGCATGAGTACGTCTCTCATCTTGTTCCTTAGGTCTACTCTTGGGGGATTTTGCAAAATTTTCCTTAAACCATACAAACTTAATCTATACCCCATAGCAATCATAGTATATATCAAGTGCCATCCCCGACAATTTATTACATAAACTGATCATAGAAGGTGCAAAGGAGATTGTCTAGCCACTGACTAAAAGCCCATCAATGGGGAGGCCGTAGATGTAAGCAACACCCTCTAATGTTACAATGGCCTCCCCACTATTAAGATGGTAGGTATTTGTCTCGGGCCTCCACCTCTTCACCAAGCCCATAATTAGGGCATGATCAAGTTCAATCCTTTTAATTTTTGTTAGGTGCTCTAGCCCAGTCTTGCATATGAGCTCTCACATATGATCATTTATTTCTCAAGTTTCATAATTGGAGGTGGAATGCATCTTAGAGGGCATGTCTCCTGCATCTAAACAGTGATGCATCACACTAACTTTATATATCCATAGCATAAGTGAAAAATAACATTACTACACTTGTCATCCAAAAATTATTTATACCTTGCTTCTCCATATCTGTCGAGATATATGATTTTCTTGGTCATATAAAACATCATTAATTAGTGGGTCGGGATTGAACTCCATGA
Source organism: Sextonia rubra (assembly GCA_037013555.1). Classification (NCBI taxonomy): domain Eukaryota; kingdom Viridiplantae; phylum Streptophyta; class Magnoliopsida; order Laurales; family Lauraceae; genus Sextonia; species Sextonia rubra. The sequence goes on from JASUAD010000001.1 coordinate 79,195,554, forward strand.
TATTATAAATGTCTTGCAACTTCACTCTACAATATCTACATTATGATATTAATCAACACACACTCAAATCCTTGAAACTAATTTATAGCTACAACTATCAAAAAGTCAAAGACAAGAAGAAAAAAAAATAGAGTCTATAGAAGATGACTCTCACCATATATTGGGGTTGTACCCAGTTTTTAACAATTATCATTTATTAGGGCATATGATGATTGAATTAGTAATACTAACAAGATGAATATGAGTAAGTTATTTGAGCATGGATGGTTTGAATCCTAACATAAGAAATTATATAGAATGCTTAATAAAAATGGCTATAAATTATTACACCAGAAGCATTGGTTGTTTTTGTGGAGTAAAGTTTCCATCAACTGTCTCTGAAAAGGCATAACTTACAAAATTTACATCTAAGTTCCTTGCAACCATCATATTGCAACTTGCGAGTTTGAGGCATTTACCATCAAAAAGGGAATGCACATCAAAATCCACCCCATCAATATCTCAATGGATCCTAATTCTACATCAAACTCCATCTTTACCAAAACTGATCTACCAGTTCATTTTCATATCATATAAGTTGTTGACTCCCACAATTAACTAGCCAAAACAGTTCAATCCTAATGAGAAAGACCCCATTATCTCCATTTTCTAATGAAGAGTCTTTCCCAACTTGTGTTTCCCAAATTTTACTCAATTGTGATAGCCATTGGAGATACTAATGACCCAGCAATAAACTAAATCTTTTGTGGACCATTGTCTAGTCTATGTTTTGAATAATGCTTTTAAAGAAGAAGCAATTTTATCTCTAATTCTAGCATTTTCAATGGATTTACATAGTCATGTGGATTTCAATAATGGTTAGGAATTCATATACTTGCCTTGAAACTTAGACAACCAAGATTCCATATTTCGCTCCTTTGCCCCTGAAAGAAAAAAAAATCCAATCTTTTGCTCCTTTATCCCCCCAAAAGCAAAAAGGCTGACAAACCTCTATTTTCACCTTCACAAAGCTAAAAAAATAAAAATGAAAATGAAAAGAATAAGGAAAGAAAATCAAGAAGAGGACCTTAAGAACCAAGATCCCCATACATTGCAGAAATTGTGTTCCAAATGAAAAATGAGAATGGAATAGCATAAATACTTTTAGTTTGCGGAGGTCTTTTTTGGGGTTGCAAAGGCACAAAAGTTGTGTTTCAGAAAATGGACACACTTCCAAGTGCCACCTTATTCGCTAGACGCCTTAGATGACGAAAATGCGCAATTGTATTAGTTTTGGGGTATCCACGATGGAGGATGAACTATCGAAATGTTTTTTCAAACGAGCTAGGGCATGGTACTTTCCACATGGAAGAAGAAGAAGAAAACAAGGAAGAAGCAGACCACGGTGAAAGACTAGAAGAAGAAGAACATAGGGAAGAAGACGAGGAACACGATGAAGGCGTCAGACGGAGAAGCAATGGAAGAAGAAGAAGAAAGGAGAAAGGTGCCTAACAATATCGTCGGGGATTTGTAAATAGCCTAACAAAATCGTCCAAGAGTTCCTTTTAAGCCCTAACGATATCGTTGGAGGGTATATTTGTCTTCTGGGGGAGTACAAACTCCAAATTGGATTTTTTTTATTCTTTCTTAAGCAATTGGTATAAAGTAAATTAAGGATTTTTGGTAAAAATCCCTATCTTTTACGAGGCAATGGTCCTAATTTTTTATAAGCTCAAAAACTTGAAGGGCAAATGCTTCAATGACACCGAGAAAGAAGTCACTCTAAATCATTAGCCTCAAAAATCATTCATTGGGTTGATCATAGTGATATTATTTTTTTTAAAAAGAATTTTTGTAGTTTTTCATCTACTTGGAGCATTTCATTTCGCTCGTCTGACACATACTTTATGTGGTTTATTTTCATTTCTTCGATTGTTCCATCAAAACCTCCACGTGTAATCAGCATTGACCCATTTGCTCATGAATGATCGATTGAGTAAAGGGGTATCTAAACAATTGATTTGTTACATCTTTCAGGCTATACTAAATCAAATTTAGCACTTAAAAAATCACGTGTAAAACATATGATCATTGTATTAGATATAAATAAGAATTAAAGTAGTGTTTGCTGTATATGTAATGGCGCTACGTAACAGGTGATAAGTAGTGATTGCAATGATACATAACGATGTAGCGATGTGAATTTTTTGAGTGGTAAAAAATTAAAATATTATGTAGTAACCAATTTTGTGTGTTTGAAGTGATTTAGAATCATAGAAGCATTGCGACAACTTAAAAAAAGACTTTTGGGGAGAAGAAATAGAAAAACAGTATTTTAAATTAAAATTGCTTGATTATACTACATTTTAGACAATAGTACTGCTATTTCAAAATAGAATAGTGGCTTCAACTCCTACAACCAATAATGCGGTTGCCACATTATGTAGCAACCGCTATTTTGAACCATGTAAGTATGATTGTATACTTCCCCTTCAAGAGTACTAATTTTTTTTCCTACTCTATCGGAGTTTCAAATACACACACTCTGTTTACTTACGTCCCTAACTAACTAAGCTAATATTTTAAGGGATAGCTCAGCTAGCCTAAAACTATAGTTTGTTCCCGGATTATACATTTGACCTACGCTACCACACTAGGACACTATCAAAAGGACATACTTATCTGATTTTTACTCACTGTTGGGATAAATCTTAGACAATATACAGATAAACGATCATTAATTTCGCTAAAAAATGAGTTAGTATAATTTGATCACGCTGACTTCCATCCTTCTAGCCCACAGCCTGCTAGAGGCATGCAATTCGGTGAACCCCAAGAGCTGGACCACATATAGATATCACTGTGTCAGGTAGCGACCAAAGCAGCCTTGAAAAATCCACTTAGTATACTCAGGACCAGACAAAACCTAGGACAAAATCCCCAACATAGCAAAAATGCACTGCCCATGTGATCTATTGAGAACCCATACCCAAGAACCCCCACAAAACAAGCCCATAGAAGTTTGAACTATGTCCAGACCCAAAAATCGACAAGCTCTGCACTCTAATTTAAGGCTTGGCATTTTCTCTAGGCTGGGCTAATTAAGTGCATTTATGGCCCTTGTCTTTGTGCAGCTCTGTGTGCAGCTCTTTTTCTCTTTCTTTTTTCTCCGACCACCAACTACCTCAGAAAGAGCATTTCATTTTCTCATGGAGACTAGAGCTGTTTCTTGAAAGAATTCAATATCAACTGATCAATCTTGAAGTAAAAAAGAGAACATAAAATAGGCTTCTGCAGGAGGTTTGGCATTAATAATAACAAAGAGAAATTGCCAAACCAGTGAGTACAGTGGCAACTAGCAAGGTACCCTAGTTGCACTAAAAAAAAAAATCAGGGATCCATCGTCGTTAACTACAACGACAGATTTTGATCATTAATATAATTTCTTTTGATAAATTCCAAGGATGTATAATGATCTTGTATGCCAATCAACTGCTAGCAAAGTTGGTGTGAGGCACTTCCCCTTTGGATCCATCCCTAGTTGCAACGTTAACGGTGTGAGACTTGTAAAGAGTGTGTGTATAGATGTATGAGTATTTACCAAAGGAGGAAAAAAGAATAATGATCTCATGCAATTTGCAGGACTATCAATGTGTGCCACTGTATGAAAACTAAATGGAGGTGAGGAGTAGAAGGCATTTGCTTAAATTCTCTGATGTGTATACATCTAACAATATCAATGGTTGTGATATAGATTTGGGCTATTTGGGATGCTCATATTTTACAATTCTGAGGTCTGTCTCATTTTTTTAGGATTCTGAAGTCAATCATCTTTTAATGTTGAAATTCTTTGCTAAAATGGGGAGTTAGAAAATGCTAAAATCTGCAGACGGACCGTTCTACTTGATCACTTGCCTGGATAATCCACATATCCAACTAGGATAGGGATTCTTAACCATGATGGATTAAGACCCAAGAAGAGTACAAGACTATTTGTTTGTCACTTAATCCAGACTCCGGTTACTGTGGCACGATGGGCACATGCCCTCCCGCAATTATGTCAAGCTTTTGTTGGTACAGGAAGAACACGCAGAAAAGATGTGAGAAATAATCCTGGCAGGTTTCAAGATTGTCATAATGGAGCAAATTCTTGGGCATCCATCTAAATCGAGATATCGTCTGATGATGATTTTTTTCCCGTATAAACAGGGCGCTCTCCCATTATGCAAAAGATTTGAGCTGTTGTAAAGAAAGGTATTGTGGAATTCATTAACTGTTTTTCTTTAATCTACCTTGTTCGGTGGCTGCAATTAAACCTACACTGGACCTATGTAGGAAAATAAGGGCAGATGCTTCTCTTGAATGGTTTAGATTTTCGGATGTTGCATGTAAATTTTCCATCTACAACTTGAGCTTACTTGATCTTATTGGTAACGTCTTCTTTCCCCTCACCTAAAACAATGCCACACATTTGCCAGAAGTGGTGGACCCAAGTGTCGCCATGTGGATGCTATCACACCTGTCAGCTCAAGCTGCGCATCTAAAATTTCAATAAAATTTATTGGTCAACCTTCAAAATCCACATAAAATTTTTTAGTTTACACCACTACAGAACTACCTATTAAAATCTGCACCCATCTAACAAAAATTTTAGGTCCACCATTGTTAACTAGTACATCAATTTTATTTTACAGTGGCCTCAGTGTTGTAGCACAGCTCGAACCCGCAACCTGGTGGTTGCAACCCCTTGAAATTGCCATTACATTATTGTTACCATGCATTTTTGTCGGTCAATTCTGCAGCTGGATGTTATTTGGTATCTGCGCTTAATACCAAAGTCTTGGAATATAGAGCTTGGGTTATATTGGATATCTATGTGTACAAAGCTTTTAAATCCCCGTCCCTCCTGCTTTCTAGGTTTGTCATATGAACTAGTTTTCTCACATTTCATAAATGATCAGCCCACATGGTAGGTTCCGGGAATCCTGAATCGCATGCCGTCGTAATCAAATCATTGCTTTTGCTGTGACTGTGATGGTGCATTTGGTGTGGTATGAAAAAAGGGGTACCGTACAAACCATGTTGGGGTACTGTCATTGCTGCTTTTCGTCTACTTTTCGCTGCTTCAGATTAGTCAGACATAAACAGACAGTAATTTGGTCCAATAAAACAGAAAGAGAAAACCAGGTGCCAGGTTCTGGTATTTCTGCTTTTGAATCACAAAGAGCAGCAATCGAGATAAAAACCAGTATAATAAGGCAGGTAGTAAGACAGTAGTCCATTGTCTCAGGTTTCGGCTCTCCAAAAGTGGATATTGCAGACAAGTAATTGTCATCCTGCAAAACTATTAATTCACCTGCAATTTGGGGTGCCTTCTGCCAAGACATTCAAACCGCTCAGTTGAAAGTTATGGGGTCCACAGAGGACTCAAACCTCAGAAAAGGCACTAGTGGATAAATGGTACTGGCATTTGATAAGCATAATGAATAGGATCCTACTTAAGTGTTCACCTGGGCCACTAGGTCCACCTAGGTTGGAAGGTCGTTGGATGTGGGAAGGGCTATTTTTGGATTGGGTTCCACCAAATCTAAAATTCGAAGGAACTATGACGATGGCTTCGTGTCTACCTATCTCCACACCCCACACAAGCAAAAAAATAAGAATGAAAAAATAAAAAATAAATATAAAAAGAACATTCACCCACATAGGCTTACCCATCTCCGCACAGGAAATTTTCTCTTATTAGGACCTCCATTACATTTCATATTGAACATATGTCAGTAATGGCGCTGGTAAGAAAAAGTTTGGCTATATAGGTATAAGGCATACCATAGAGATGGGATAGGCCAAAGAAGACGTGAATTGAGATAATAAAATCAAATTTGAAGAAGTTTATTTTATCTAAAGATTTAACTCAGAATAAGTCAAATTGAAGAAACAAAATTCATATAGCCAACCCTAACATAGTTGCAACAAAGCATAGATGATGATAGTTAGAACCTCTGCTCCATTGAATGAAAAATTCTTACGACATGTTTTTATAACCCATTTATGTGGAAATAGTCTGATCTTCCACAGAAAACTAGTTTTTCATTTGTTTGGTGCAGGAAAACTTTGCAAAAACACCTTTTCACCACATCAACAATTTTCATGACAAATCTAGAAATGGAGTTCCTTATAGACTTCCATTTTTAGTCCCCCCCCCTCAAGGAATGACGTTTAAAGGATTTTGAAGCCCTAATACATTGGGATCACCAATGAGGCCCTCTTAAACAAGGAATTTGAAAATTCATTAGAAGTTTTATTACACTATACCTCAAAACTATTATTACATTATAACGGGTAAATAAAGTTATGGACAAGATATTACATTGTAATCCCAAACTATTTTAGAAAAAATGAATTTAGATTGCTCTTTATATCCAACAGTGATACAAAAGACAAGAGAATAATTGTAAATTACACAATTTTATCATTTTTACTCATGAGCACATGATTTTAATTAAAAATTAAATTAATTAATTTCTAGATATAATATGAGGTTAACTTTTATATATTAAAAAATCTCTTGATATTTGGCCCATTTTTTAAAGACCAAATCCAGTTTAAAACTTTACTCAACTACTAATCTTGATGGAACCTTTGACATGTAATTAGTATAAAAAACTTTTAAACACCTCGATTCATAGCTACCTTAAATTTCTTACTTAGGAACTAAATCAGATTTAATTTAATCCACATTTTGAAGTAAAATTTCAAAAACTCAAAAATTGATAATAAATTAAATTAACTGAGTTGTAGAAAGGATTTCAAGCTTTGAATGGATTAAGATTCTAGGCGCCATAATGGGCAATAAAAGGAAAGAATAAAAGGAGAAAAATTATAGCATAATGCATACCTTTTGATGATTTAATGAGTTGTTTTTTTTTATTTTTTACTTTTTATGAATAAAAGACCAAAATCCCCTTATGTACTTTAAAAGTCTCATTCTGTATTAGAGGGAAAAAAATGTTTATGGGGTAAGCATGAGAAAAAGAAAAGTTGAGGGGCAAATAAATAAAAAAAAGGGGCAACCCAGTTCACAAGGCTAATGCATAGCGGGGACTGGGGAGGGCAAAATGTACGTAGCATTACTTTCATTTTGAAGAGGCTATTCCATAACTTAAACCCGTGTCCTCCAGGACACTATCAGTAAGCCTTTATCGTAAAGTCAAGCCGCCCTTCTTTGAGGGGCAAAAAAATAGAATAAAAATTTATCTATCCAAATCTTTCTCCTTATTTAAAGGGAAGCAATAAGACCCTATGTAGCCCTGTCAGTGAGGGTTGTGGCGATCAGTATAGCAGTTCTCAATCTATCTTTCGCGGGATGTACGAACAATGGTTATTGGAGCAGAGGGTTGCGATAGTGGTTGTAGCGGAGGGATAAATGGATCTGGTAGATCATTCGGAGATGAGTCTCGGCTTTGGGGTGGTAGTGTGTTTGGATGGTTCTCAGCTTTCTAATGATTGGGTTGATGATCACCTCTCACGATCCAGGATTAATCGGACCATATTAGATGATAATGGATTGGCCGATGGGCTGTGTAGTGGGCATATGTGATGATGATGGCCCATAATTGATGAAAGAATGAGATGATGGGCACTGTATTGGGCATTTATGATGCTGATGATGCTCATGACTCATCATTGATGATAAAGAGAAGGAGATGACGGGTTCTCAGCTGTATCTTAGAACTGTGTCCTCTCATTTTTCTTCCGATTCTTAGGTGCATGTTTCAAGACAGACAGGGAAATACAACGGTCGAGACATGACGGTGGAAACGCATTTTTGTATGTCACCGGTTAAAATTGAAACGCATTTTTGTATATCAACCTGATCTTTCATTTGGAGACTTGCTATCCTTGAGTTCATTGACCAATAGTACTATTGCCCCAGGTGGCACGCACTAAACTCACACAAATACCCACTAGGCAAATTCAGAATGGGGTTTCAAACAGTGTCTGGGGAGAAAACACATGCCTTGTGCCACTCCACCAATTCCCCCACATGAGCAGGATAACCTGTGACTTCATCTCAGATAGCTAACAATGCATACTGCATCTAATTTTTCTTTTAGATATCAAATCCAAAGACCCTCCAATTAATTCCATAGAGGATATCCTTTGTTTTACCAAAAACTGTAGAGAACCTTTCCAGTTTCTTCTCAATCCTATATTGAGGACCATCCAATTTTATTATAAATCCACAAGTCTCAATCAACGATAAGTATCGGCACTAGCCAAAGTATCACTCTAATCAACAGAGACCACAATTGGATTGATCATGAGCTAAACAAGTTTTTATTTTATTTTGTTTTCTATTTGCAAGAAAGGGAACTGAACGGTGTTTAAACACATGATTAGTTCAATCGGAGGCAATCCAAACAAACAGTGCAGTGCCATGTTTAAATGGTGGTGGTGTTTATGAACAGTTTGGACTTGGCAAGATGAGCCCCTCATTTTCAATTATAGAAGCGCACTGCAGAAAATACTCTTGCCTTTTGATCAATAGTGCCGCACCTAGTAGACCTCACCAAGCCTCTGATCTATCAAATATTTGGCATCACTCTTGCTGCAGATCAGCAGGTGAACTGGATCACTGGTTACATAATTAGGTCATGGTGAAATGAGATTTTAGAATGTTAACAACAAACAGGTAATGCAAACATGACATGGTGAGGAAAAATGTAGACTAAGGTCTATCACCCATGTTTGGTAGTTCTAGTTGTTGCTAAGATATGCCTTGAGAACAATAACTAATTTACTTCCCTCAAGAAGATGTGATATCATTTTTATTTATCTTAACTGAATATTTTATAGACATGTATCTTCCTCAGCAAAAGTAGGAGCCCAGTCATTTATTAGATGTGTCCATACAGAAATATAGATTACAGCCATTTCAGCGTGAATGAAGTGAACAACAACAAAAAGATGATCTACTCACATTAACTGCATATCTTGGATGCATCTGCATTAATTTTACCTAAAGCAATGGCTGTCTTTGAACCAGACTGGCAACCCAGATGCTTGCATATAAACGCTCCAGCTGACATGAGCTTAGCAAGATCCACATTAGACTTCACGCCGAGCCCATTAAGCATGTATACGACATCCTCTGTTGCAACATTGCCTGAGGCACCCTTGGCATATGGACACCCACCGAGCCCAGAAATAGACGAGTCCACCGTGCTGATTCCCATCTGTTAAAATGATGCATTTGAGTGGTTGCATGCACGGACAATGCAAGGTTTCAAGTCATTCAACTACTCAGAAGCTAACAAGTTTAAATGGGAGGATGCTTACTTGGAGAGAAATGAGAATATTAGGAAGGGATTGCCCATATGTGTCATGAAAATGCACGGCAAGCTTATCAACGGGTACAACAGCCATTACGGCTTCAAGCATTGGAATGACAGTACCTATTGCAAGAGAAAGAATAAAAGAAAGATCAGAAAAGGCAAGCATAATGATATCAAGGAGAATTAATGAATCAATATGAAACCAGATACATAACCAAGCATATCTGAGAGTCAAAGAAACCGTGCTACCAACATAGATACAGGATTTTGGGGAAATGGTTCTCCAATTCTCAATAATGGTAACACATAAGGATACAAGTATTCCATTTGTGACATGCTGCCCTTTAATGAAAAACTCCACTCATTCTATATATAATGTTATTTAATATGTAATCAAGTGAAGGCTTTCATGAAACAGAGGAACTGATGACATTCAATATTACACGTGTTCTCCCTCTCTTTCTCTCTCTGTATACTGTTCTAACATCCTTTAACAATAATACACAGAAACCTTACTAAAGAAACAGGAAAAATGGTTCCTGGTTATAACCCTATCATAACAAGTACTAGTATCATGTTCTTATGAAACTCACTTGGAAAAATGAAAAGATTTTCTTGTAAATTTTCTCAAGAAGAGAAGAGACCCAGGTTCAGAAATGGTAGAGGGTGTCCTGTAGGATTTTAAGGATTTAGAAATTTCTTCCAATGTGCTATTTTTATATTTTTATCATGTAATTATTATCCTCAACACTAACAAGTTGCGCCTTCACACCCCATAGTTTTCTGATCCAGTGCGTTGACTAGGAACTGTTGTGAAAAGTCTCACATCTCCATCACCCAAGTAATAGGTTTGAGATGGCTTCATATAACTATCTAGGCCTTCGACCTATCAGCTTAAGCTTTTGGGTTGGTACGTGGTATCTTACATGATATCAGAGCGGTTGTCATTCTTGTGTAGCCCACGTGGCAGGCAAGTCCATGGAATCAGTTGGGCTTGCACGTGAGGGGGAGTGTTACGAAAAGTCTCACATCCCACATCGCCCAAGTAATGGGTTTGACACGGCTTCATATACCAGTTTGGCCCTTCCACCTATCAGCTTATGCTTTTGGGTTGGTACATGGTATCTTATAGGAACATGCCTAAATAAACTCAACCGGGCCACAGATTGATTGACCCAGTATAGAAGAAATTTGGCTAAAACCTGGATGACCAGGCTCGTCAACATTTTGGCATCACATTTTGGCGTTTTGCCAGGTGAAAATTCAAAATACATGAAAAAAAAATTGTAAAATTAAAACAGATAGTAAAAGGTAAAATTATTATATGCAGTAATGTGATGCCCAGACAGTTCATTCAATTGTTGATTTCCCATTTCAAATCCTTAGACCTGGTAATAACATTTAAGAGACCTGATTCTTTGCAGAATCCTAATACTCAAAGTGTCCTAGGAGGGGCAGTGGGACCCACAATGAACAAACCATCAATGTCTCCCATTTTTAGGAGATCCTGCCACACAAGATAGAGGATCTAGCTGGCAAGAATTAAAAGAAGAGAGAAGGAAGAAAATGAGCAGGAAGAAAGTGAGAATGAAAGAAGAAGCGAGCAGAGGTAGATCCTTTGCAAAATCAAAGGTAGAAATCCTAATACTCAAAATGTCCTCATAGGGCCAGTGGGGCCCACAATGAACAAACCATCCATGTCTTCCACTTTTAGGAGATCTTGCTGCACAAGATAGAGGATCTAGCTGACAAGAAAGAAAAGACTAGAGAAGGAAGAAAATGAGAAGGAATTAAGTGAGAATGAAAGAAGAGAAGCGAGCAGAGGTAGATCCTCTGCAAAATCAAAGGTAGAAATTCCATTCCCATTGTTTTGAGGAGCAAAAGACAATTATGGCCCCAAGTTTCTACCCTATGAACTAAGAAAGACTTTTCGAGTGCTATCCAAGGGCCTCCTTTGGATTCGTCATGATATTGAATGGCATTATAGTGGATGTAGGTGCTATCCAAGGGCCCAAAGTAGTCTCTTCTAAGGAGGCTGAAACAAGGGCCATCTTAGCCATGTTGGAGAAGGCACGGAAGAATGGTTTTGTTCCTCTCCGTGTCTTGTTGGATACTTAAGAAATGGTGCAAGCCTTGAAAGGAGATTTCGATTGGTCCATAAATCAAATAATTTTAGACACTAAACCTCCGGCTTTTTTGTTCTATTCTGTAGAATTTAATTATATCCCTGGGGCCCTAACTTGGTAGGCCTATAGACTTGCTATATTTTGCTACTCTGCTAGATAGGATGTAGGTTTGGAAAGGGGGAGGTATCCTTTTGGCTGGGGTTTAAGTTGTTTCTTTCATCTTTTCTCTCATTGTTTTTCTTTGTTGTTTATTTTAATGATCCTATATTACCCCAAAAAAAAAAAAAAAAACACAGACTTGACCAAAAGAATGTGGGGAAATGATTTCTTGGCCAAAATGACATTTCAACTTGTTTGGCCGAGCAAGCCAAAACATGGACAGAAATGGTTGAACAAGTCCAAAATGTAAAAGTTGCTCGGTTAAGATGCCTACTCAACACCAAACTAAATTGAAAGTCACAACCATTGTCAACCTGTTTGAGTTTCCAAGCCAACTTGGCTGAATCTGGTCAACCCACTGGGATGTGTGTGCGTGTGTGTGTGAGAGAGAGAGAGAGAGAGAGAGATTTACAAAACACCTACTTGGATAGAAAGAAACATGGACAAAGCTTACTTCAGACTTTAGAGTCTAACACTAGAACAGTTAACTTGACATCAAATTGATGGGAAAAGGCCGAGTTGTTGATGATTACTTTTATTCGTAAATGGTCAAGAGTCAGTCCCATGTGCCTGGTAGCTCCCTACCAAGAAGGGCTAATAAGAGTAGTTTGTGTTAAGCTCCATCATTCACATTTTCTTGTTCTCTATACTTCGCAGTTTCAATCCAAAAGTTGAAGGTGAATATATTTTTTTACATTCTGTAAGTATACAAAATACCTCCCTAATGAAACAAATACAATATAACCCCCGAATATAGCACATCATCATCATCATCATCAAAACTTTGTCCCAACTAGGTTGAGGTGAGCTACAAGAATAATGTTTTGCCATTTCAGTCTCTTGGGTGAAATCCTAGGATAGATTGCACTTCTTCAGATCTATCCTTACTACTTCCATCAATGTCCTCTTCAACTTTCTCCTTTTCCTCGAGGGCTATCCATCAGCATAGAGAAAATTTACCTCACCAATGCCGTTGTTGGCTTACGTAAAATATAGCACATAGAAATCTTAAAAAGGAATGCTCAAGCTACAAATAGATCATATCTGTCTAATCATTGTTTTGCAATCTAAGCCTTTTTCCAAATGGCTTGCTGCTTTATTTGCACTATGAAAAACATGTGTGAATGAGGTTTTTTGGGCTCAGAAAATTCAAAATCTCCCATCTATTACATTTTTAAAATCACCCTCTATGACTGCTCAACCAAAATATGTCTTGGGAGCTTCCAATCATATGACTTTTTCAAACGAACTTTCTAAGCTAAAGAAATATAATGAAAATCTCCAAATCAATACTGCAAACAGTGGTAGTATTCTTATTAATGCATTTGGTAATGTGTCTCACTTCCTACCTTTGAACCATGTCTTTCGTTCTCCGCACCTTACTACAACATATCTATGATTTGTTGGCCACCTTTTGGATAATCAATGCTCCATCTCATTTTCCAGCTCTGTTGTGTAGGATCAAATGTTGGGGAATATAATAGCGAGTGGGCATAAATGTGGACGTCCTTTCCCACTACAACTTTCTACATAAGACAGGAATAAATCTAAGACTATTTTGTTTTGTGATTCTAGATCAAATAAGTGTCAGTTGTGGCACAAAAGAATTAGGGCATCACAACCTTAAGACATTGTTGTTTTTGTTAAATTCCACTTTGCTTAATGATAACAATAAAGCTTTTTGTTCTTGATGTCTCTTTTGATTGCATCAACTGTAAGATGGGGAAGAGCAAAACTCTTCATTTTCCCATGTATGATTCACTTTATTGAAAAGCTTTTAATCTTGCTCACAGTGATGTATGGGGAATTTCACCTGTTACAACACAGCACATTCTCATTACAAATATTTTGTCACTTTTATTGATGACTGTAGTGTTCACTTGGATTTATTTTTATGTTCTAAATCTGAAGTCTTGCTACTGTTCAAGTTTTCTTAGCATCTGTTGAAAATCAATTCTCCACTTCAATTAAAATTCTTCAAACTGATTCTGGTGGAGAATATGTCTCAAACAATTTTCAACATTTTTTCCCAACCAAAGGGATCATATTCCAACGAACATGTCCCTACACCCCACAACAAAATGGGGTATCTGAACAAAAGAATAGACAACTTCTAGAAATTGATCGATCCCTTCTTTTGGAATCCTCAATCCCAACCCCTTTTTGGCCAAAAGTGCTCTCCATAGCCATACATGTGACAAATAGTTTGCCATCCCCACGTATTGAAAATCAAACACTTTATTATCGTCTCTTCCATACAAACCACATATTCTCATCTACATACTTTTGGATGTTCGTATTTTGTTCTTTTTCCTCCGACAAAGAGAAAAAAATTAGCTGCCCAATCTGCCCACTGTGCTTTTTTAGATTATGCCAATGGCCAAAAGGGGTTTCTTTGCTATGATCCAAAGGTTCATAGGATGGTATCTCATAATGTCATGCTTGTTGAAAATCAATATTTTTTCCAAAATCATGTCAACCATGTAGAATCTACTCCCATATCATTTCTTCCCAATTTTGCTTAACCTACTCCCTCTTAAGGTCATTAGATTTAAATCAAATCGTGTGTATATATGGTGTAGCATGCAAAAAGACTCTGCTCCAAAGCCCCCAGACACTAATAGCACTACGGCAATTGATCCGGCAACTAAAACTCAGCTTAACTCCTCTATCCCTCTTAGAAGATCAACCAAGATATCCTCTTGACCATCTTGGTTTTACTCCTAGTTCATTGCGTACCGCTCTTTCCTCGGTTTAGAATCCTAATTCTTACTCGCAAACAGTATAGCTTGACTCTTGGTGATAGGCTATGCAGGAGGAAATAGATGCACTAAAGGAAAATCACACCTGGGATGTCATGCCATGCCCTCCTACTATTAAACCAATTGGTTGCAAATGGGTCTACTCCATTAAATTGAAGCCTGATGGTTCGTTGAACCACTATAAGGCAAGATTAGTGGCACTGGGAAACCGACAAGAGTGGCATTGATTATGACAAGACTTTTGCCCTCATGGCCAAGATGACAACTATTCGGGTTGTACAATCCTAGCACTTGTGGCTTCTCAGTCATGGCCCCTGCTATCAAATAGATGCGAAAAATGCTTTTCCTACATAGGAAGTCTATATATGTATTCCGCAGTGACACAACTCTGAATCCAAAGCAGATGCCGCTTAGCTGTTATATCCTTTATATGGCCTCAAACAAGCACTCAAAGCATCGTTTGAGAAGTTTTGTATCACGTTACTCGATATAGATTTTCTTCAAAGTCAATATGATCCCTCCATATTTACTCACCAACTTCCTCATAAAACCACCATTCTTCTTGTATATGTGGATGACATCATGTCATCATTATCATTGGGACCAATGCCAATATAGTTCATAAGCTCCAATCTTCACTTCAAGATGCCTTTCATATGAAAGATATAGGGCCCTTAACTTATTTCTTGGGCTTGGAAGTATGTCAATCAAACAAAGGTGTTTTTCTTCATCAACATAAATATGTCATGGATCTCATTTCACTTGCTAGCCTTTAAGGCTCCACTCCAGTGGTTACACCATTGGAAGTGATGCACGACAACATGAAATCTATTATAATGGAATGCAATGCAATCAAGAGTAAAATTAATTAACAAAGAAAATTAAAATCATGACAACCATTTGTAAATAAATATCCCAAGTAATGAATCAGCCATAGATCTAAAACCTTTTCTCAAATCCCGCAGTAAAATCCTCTGATTTGAGGGGTAGGATCCTAATGAAAGATAGAATTTCAACACTTAGGGTTGTCATTTTTAGGGAAAGGATTATGGAAAAATAAGACCAAAATATTCATCATCAGATCTGAAAAAATCTATTTAACAGATCTGAAATTACAATGGTTGTAGTAAAGCTCTACAGAAGGGAAAAGTGGAAAAGACGGTGGTTACCTTTGTTGGGCTCTCACCAAACTCCCGTCGCATGAGGCATTAATGGCGGTTAGACAAGAAAGGTGGCTTGTTAATCCAAGAAGAAGAAAAAGAAGAAACAATTTCCTTTATTCTCATTCAATAATCAAGTTCATAACATAGCAAAAAAAAAAAAAAAAAAAAAAGAACTACAATGGCTGTCTTTTGATAACATCACCCTAGGAAATAAAAGGAAAAAAAACCAGTCAAAGAAACAAAGAAGAGAAAAAGAGGAAACAAGAGGGAAAGGGAGGAAGGACATTGAGATCCGTGCACATAACATACGGATCCATGGGGATCCATGCATTATGTGCACGGTATCCCTTTTCGGGATTCATGCACATGATGCACTGTTTTTTTTTTTTTTTTGTCTTTTCGTCTTTTTTTTTAATTGTGGTGGCTCCCTCCTCACTTAAATCTCTTAATAAAACTAGAATATTTAAAACACAGGCCCCCCTTCTTTAACAAAGACTATTAAGAATTAAAACATAGGAGCTTTTAATATAAAAGATCTTTATTTCAACCCATGCGATACTTCCCAATGTGGGGCCTTCAATGAAATTGTGCACATGGGGCCTTCATCTCTCCACGGATACGATCATCCAAAATCCAACTGCCGGATCTCCTCTGGGTGGTAATCCAACAGTGGATTTATGCTTTCCTCGCGATCGAAGCTTGGACATTGATCATCCATCCACATCATAGCTTGATCCACTGCCCTACGCCTTCTTCTTTGATAAACCTTATAAGGATTAGGGGAGTTGGGTACGATGTCCCCATCACGAAGTCAATGCTAAACTCAGTTAGCATGAGGGAAATCAACTTCCTGATCCCACCACTTATTGTCGTGTAATTAGAAGTTTACAATACTTAACAATCACTAGACCTGATACATCTTATGAAGTGAATGTGGTCAATCTATTTATGAATACACCAAGGCATCTTCATTTGGCCACTGTCAAGAACATCATTCATTATCTTCTTGGATCTCCCACAAGGGGTATGTTCTCTCCCACTGGCACACCTCTTATTCTAATTGTGCATTCTGATGCGGACTGGGTAGGACATCCGGACAGTCGACAGTCTACTACAGGATAATTTGTTTATTTAGGTCAAGCATTGATTTCCTAAAAATGCAGGAAGCAAGATAAAGTATCAAAATCTTCCACAAAATGAGAGTATCATGCAATGTCTTCACTCCTCAAATCACCCCTGAGCTCGTTCAACAATTGATCATAAATGCTTTCTCTGCACTTGGCATTTTAGGCAACCCTCCCTCATCCTCAATTTGGTACTACCTTGATTCTAGAGCCTCAAATCATATGACTTCTATTGGGAGGCAACCGCCAGGATCCCTAGATATTGTGCACAGATCACTGCGAAAATATTTTTAGATGATGATAATTCAAAAACCATGCCTGCGAAATCTCTCTGATTTGATCTTGGCTTTACAGCAGTCTGAAGTCTCAAGACCTTCTACTGTATTCCTCCATGCTCGAACTCGCACCAGGGTGTGGGTCTCTTCTGCAAATTCTCCTTTCTCTCAAAAATGAGATTTTTCTTGTGTGTTTTTCCTAGAGAACAATAGCGCATATTTATAGGCTACAACAAGGACCTTAAGAAGGAAATACGGGATACAATTCTTATAGAATCAGGAAACTCTAATTCGACGCAAATTAGAATATTAGATCCATAAATTATAATTTAGTCCACTAGAGAATTATAATTGTACTCCTGTCCTCATTCTCAATATTTCGAACTTCTTGTTATTAAATGCTTATTAATCTCCCCACATTAAGATTTCAAATATCCATCAATAAAATAATTACTGACACCTATATTTAATCGATATCTTTAAAATTCCTTGAAACTTTACACTTAATTTATTTGATATGTCGGATACAAAGTCCACTTACAGGGTTTGACATAATCAAAACTTATATGCTTCATCAAGGGGATATCACCAATCCCTATTAGGGGACATGGATTCCGTCAATAAACTAATATGCACCATACACGTAGTGTAGTCATTCAATTTACTGAGATTATTAACTCATAAAAGATTTCACTCTTATATAATCAAAATGCTTAACACTAAATGTATGTGTCTATTATTTATATTGGGATTAAGAGTACAAGTACTCATAATAACCATTTAAATATTAATCATCTTATATAGTCAGTATAAAGACAATAACTGAAAAGCGGTCCTATTCAATACACACAAAACGTACTAGCATAATGAGTCGAAACTATACCGTTTCCCGCAGGCAAGACAAGCCTACTAAAACATCATGCTACAATCGTACCAATAGTGTGTCTAGCTCCATCTAGATTGTGAACAACAATAACTAATATTCTATAAGAACCAGCAAACAAATCTTCCGTGTGTAAGCTGAACGCTACACACCAACTTGTCTACTTCATAAAATAAAAGACACACTTACACATAATAAATAATAATGTAACCATTTGCCCATACAAATTCTCATTAAAATAAAAAGGCAGACTTTATTAATAAATAAATTAGTTAAAGATAAATACATAAAAGTATGCTTTTAGTATAAATTT
Organism: Sextonia rubra; assembly: GCA_037013555.1. NCBI lineage: Eukaryota > Viridiplantae > Streptophyta > Magnoliopsida > Laurales > Lauraceae > Sextonia > Sextonia rubra. The sequence goes on from JASUAD010000001.1 coordinate 79,213,676, forward strand.
CCAACAATCTCCCACTTAGACTCAAAGCCATGCCGACATGTATCTCAACCCCATTCCCTCCATAAGACTATCAAAACTCTTTTCCAATAAGCTCTTTGTAAAAGGATCTCTTAGGTTATTTGCCGATGCAATCTTGGTCACAATTATATCTCCCCTCTGTACGATTTCTCATATAAGATAATACTTACGCTAGATGTGCTTCCCATTTTTATGCATCCTAGGTTCCTTTGATTAGCAGCCACATCGGTATTATCACAATAAAGTAATATAGGTGATTTTACCGAAGGTACGACTTCTAGATCCGTCAAGAAGTTTCTGAACCAAACTGCCTCCTTGGCTGCTTCAAAAGCTGCCACATATTCAGCTTCCATGGTAGAGTCAGCAGTACATGATTGCTTGACACTCCAACTTATGGCTCCACCTCCTAAGGTAAATACAAATCCTGAGGTTGACTTTCTGGCATCATTATCTAACTGGAAGTCCGAGTCTGTGTAGTGTACCCAATGGGTATCAAACTCTCGGCCTAATAAATCAGCACATAATGTCTAGTCCTCTTAAGGTACGTAAGTGTATGCTTTACCGCAGTCCAATTTTCTCTCCCTGTATTAGACTGGTATCTGCTAACCATGCCAACGACAAAACAAATATCAGGTCTAGTACATAGCATTGCATACATGAGGCTTCCCACTATTCATTTGACCAACGTACAATATATAGTGGAAATTTACAAGTTCACACTGCTAACGGTCAAATGCTTCCCATTACAGCTCTTGGTGATGTTGTTCATCCATTACCTCTGAAAAATGTTTGTCTCTCTCCATCTTTAACTACATATCTTTTCTTTGTAGGCCAACTGATTGATGATAATTGTAATATCTCCTTTTCTCGTTTTGGTTGTGTTATGCAGGATTAAGTGTTGAGGAAGGTGATCGTAGCAGGGCCTAAATGTGGACTCCTTTTTTCCTCTTCGTGTGCCTCTCTCCTCTAAAAATAAACATGCATCTGTGTTTTCTTATTTCTCTTCTCAGGATATTTGGAGGCTTTGGCATAATAGATTAGGCCCATCCTCATTCACAAATGTTATTTTTGATGTTGAGCAATGGAATTATTAATGACAATAAAGCTTCTATTCCAGAATGAAGAAACAGAAATCATGCAGCCGACCCCAACATGGTTGGGATAAGGCTTTGATGATGATGATGATTATGATGATGCTGATGAAAGCTTCTATTCATAATATTTCTGATGAATGTTCTGCTTGCAAACTGGGAAAAAACAAGGTTCTTCCTTTTCCTCTGAAATGCATTATGGCTTCAAAATGTTTGGACATTATTCATAATGATGTCTAGGGAATTACTTCTGTAATTTCTCATACATATTATAAAGATATATTTCTTGCATTCTAAATCAGACGTCTTTAATGTTTTCCAAAACTTTTTGGCTTATGTAGAAAATCAATTTTCCACTCACATTAAAATCCTACGGTCTGATTCTGAGGGGGAATACATGTCACATCAGCTTCAAAGTTTTCTACAAAAATAAGGGATTTTATCTCAAAAATCATATGCCCATATACTCCTCAACATAATAGGATTGCTGAACGTAAGAACAGGCACCTTGTAGACACTATTCGATCTCTTCTCCTAGAATCCTTTGTTCCTGCAAAATTTTGGCCAAAAGCATTAGCCACTACGGTTCACTTAATCAATCACCTACCATCCACCTACCTCTTTAATCAAACTCCATATTTTAGGCTACTCAACACACAATCTACTTACACTCGCGTATATTTGGATGTGTGTTTTGTCCATCTTCCTTCCTCTAAACACACAAAATTGACAGCTCAATCTGTGAAATGTGCGTTCATTGGCTAACTTCCCACCAAAAAGGCTAACTCTGTTATGATCCTGTGCTCAACTGCAACTGTGTTTCTCGAATGTCAATCTTTTTCGAAAACCAAAGCGTTTTTTCTACCCATCATGCGCCTTTGCCTTTTTTTACTCACTTACCAGATTTTACTGATGACATTCATTCTCCACTCATTGTTTATGAACGACGTCATCAAAAGGATGTCCCCCCCCCCCCCCCCCAGTCCATCATCGGCACCTAATCTAGCTACCGCTTCATCAACTGTTGCTGTAGTTAGTTCTTCTCCAACTTAACTTAGATGTTCTAGTCGTCTCTCCTGGCCTCCAGACAGATATGGTTTCACTCACACCTCTTTGCTTGCCACATCTTTTCCATTGCTATCCCTAACTCTTATTCACAAGCAATGAAGCATGACTATTGGCAGCAGGCTATACAAGATGAATGAGACGCACTACAGGAAAATCATACATGGGATATAGTTCCATGTCCCACTTCTGCAAAGCCCATTGGATGCAAATGGGTCTTCTTAGTCAAACTTAAGGCAGATGGCTCGTTGAATCGCTACAAGGCACGCCTAGTTGCACTAGGCAACGGACAAGAATATGGCATCAACTATGATAAGACTTTTGCTCCAGTTACAAAGATGACAACTGTTCGTACTGTTCTGGCCATTGCTACCTCTCACTTATGGCCCCTTTACCAATTTAATGTTAAGAATGCTTTTCTTCAAGGTGATCTCAAAGAAGAAGTTTATATGCTCCTTTCTTAAGGAATTACCAATGCTTCGGCAAGTAATGTTGCTTGCTTAAGCAAATCTCTTTATGGACTTAAGCAAGCACCTTGCGCCTGGTTTGAATATTTTTGGGATGCTCTACTTCACCTAAAATTCTCTCAAAGTGCTTCTGATCCTTCTATCTTTCTGCATCACTCATCGAAAAGGATTTTATCCTCCTGGTTTTATGTTAATGACATCATTATATCTGGCAGAGACTCTAACATGATCAAGCATCTTCTAACCTCACTTCATGAGTCCTTTCATATGAAAGATTTCGGGCCCCTCACATATTTTTTGGGCCTTTAAGTACATAAATCCGAGAAAGGTCCAGTAATAGATCAGCACAAATATTCTATGGCTTTGATCGAGATAGCAAGTCTTCAGCACTCCACTCCCATCAATACACCTCTTGAGGTTAATATCAATCTCAACCAAGATATTGGTGATCTTTCTGATGCCACTCTATATCGACGCTTGGTCAGGAGCTTGATCTACTTCACCATCACTCAGCTGAATATTTCGTATGCAGTGAATTTGGTTAGTCAATTCATGACACAACCTCATCATCTTCATTTCGTTGCAATTCGGTGCATTATTCGGTATATTATTGTATTCTTAGCACCTCATCTCAAGGTCTCTTCTTTCCTGTGGGTAATTAACTTCTCTCATCGCATATTCAGATACTAATTGGGTTGGCTGTCCTGACAATCGACACTCTACAACTGGTTGATGCATGATCTTAGGGGACTCCTTAATCTCATTAAAGTGTAAAAAACAAGATAAAGTTTCCAAATCCTTCACAGAAGCAAAATATCGAGCTATGTCCACAGCATCATCTGAAATTGTCTGGCTTCGTGGTCTTCTCTCTGAGCTGGGATTTCCACAATCCAATCCTACTCCTCTCTGTGCTGATAATACTAGTGCCGTCCGGATTACTGAAAAACCTATCTTCCATGAACACACAAAACATTTAGAAGTGGCTTGTCATTACAAACAATATGAATATGTCTTAGAGACTAAGAGTCTTCCACATGTTTCAACAGGACTTCAAGTGGCCAATATATTTACCAAAGGGTTTCCACGACCACAAAACCAATTTTAAGTTGGTAAATTGATGGGTTGACTCTACTGCATCAATTTAAGGGGAAGTGTTAACTAGGTCATAACCCACATGTAATTAGGTCCATATGAAAAATTAAACTTGGTCAAAGCACCCAATAGTGTCCAGCTATGTAATATAGTGTCTTTCCATATTAGAAGATTAAATCAGATTGTAATTGTTGTAATCATTGTAATTGATAGAGAATGTAGCACTACAACATCTATATTAACGATCGAGACCCTCAAAGGAAGATCATCGAATTCACCATTATCTCTCATATTTTGTCTATTGTTTAATTCATATGGGTTGTCGCTGATAGAAGAGAAGAGAGACAAGGAAGAAAGCGTACCTAGAACACATTGCCTTCACCACTACTAAGAGCACCACTGCCTACACTAGTCACCACACCTCTTGTCGCCGTCATCTGCTACCTACCATCACCGCTTGCAGCATGCATTGCACTCACCTTCTCCATCGATGAAGCAGGAGGAAAGAGGAAAAGGGTTTGCAGTTTGAACCCTGTTTCCAAGCAACATACACGAGGCAGTAAAGTGCCTCACTTGCAAAGTCACTTTTCATTTTGGGACCTATCCACTCAAGTTCAAGTTGATCTAACCTGGCTTTTAACAACCCAGGACAAAAAAAAAAAAAAAAAAAAAAAAAAAAAAAAAAAAAAAAAACCAGCAAGAGAAACGGCACTCCTACCTCAGCACCGCAGCAACTAAGCAGTCAAACATCTTTGACTCGATCGATGGCCGACATTTATCTGTTGCAATATCGGGGTCATCTGCCGCCAAATTTAAGATCCGTTTTCGCTAGTGTGTTTGTTGAGTGTAAATCTACACATCAAGTCAGTCAATTTTTTAATTTTGAAAAAAAAATGCCTCCTAAAAAGCAAAGTTAAGGTCAAATCTTCATCTTCTTCAATAGAAGATTTGGTTAGTTTCATTAGAGACTTAACTACAACAGTTAATAACATGCAAACCACCTTTCAATGACTGGAAACTAGAGTGACAAATTTGGAAAATACTTATCGTGGGGATCACAATCGTGAGTTGGTGAAAATATTCGAAATCAACGAGATCCACTAGTCTATAATCCTTATAAAGATTTAGGGATTAAACTCGTAATTCCCGAAGAAGATGGAAAATTGCAGCCCGCTGAATCCATGGATTGGTTAGTGTGCGTGGAGAATAGTTTTGTACATAAACCAATGACCGAGCACCATAAAGTTACACTACTTGCCACTCTATTTCATAATTATGCTGCAACTTAGTGGTCTGAGTTGCAAAGAAAAACGAGAAATCAAAACATGGACCCTGTTGAAACATGGACTGAGATGAATATTTTCAAGCAAAAATTCCTCCCTATCAACTATACAAGAGATCTACGTTCAAGGTTTTAGAACTTGAAACAAAGATCCAAGATAGTCATTGATTATTCTAAGGCATTTCCAACTCTACAAGCTCATTGTGGTTTAAATGAAAATGATGTGGTTGTTGATAGATTTTTCAATTGGTTGAGAATAGACATTCAGCATATCCTCACATTCTAAAATTTTGATATGTTGACAACTCATTCAACATGCTATCAAAATCGAGGGAGGTGCAAATCATCAAGCACAAAAATCCAAATGAATTCTGCCAAAGAATTCATCTCTGCAAGATGTTAAACCCAACAGTTCCTCTGGATAGATTTTTGCAAGGACTGAAGGTCAAAATAGGATGATTTGTTTTCATTGTCAACAGCCGGGGCATCGCGCGACGGAATGTCCAAAGCACATACATCTGATTGAGACTAAAGGTAATGAGAAAAATATCCCAGATGATTCTAAGTATACTAAGACTAATCCCAAGGGTATTGAAACTGAGGAAATTGAGTACATAGATGCAGATACCACAGGTAAAGCTTTCATCATCATCAAAGAGGCTCCACCAACTGTTGAGAATAAATGGTTGAGAAAAAATATCTTCCATTCCGCGGGTACAATTCATGGGCAAAATAGCACAGTTATTATTGATGGCGGAAGTTGTAAAAATCTCATCTCTCAAGTTTTTATTGATTGCCTCAAGTTGAAAGTTTACAAGCACAACTGTCCTTATTTTGTCGTATGGTTGATGACAAGTGATTAAGTGCATGTTCGACATACTTGCAAAGTTACTTTTGCCAATAGTGAGAATTATAAAGACACAATTTGGTATGATGTGCTACTTATGAATAATGATGATATCTTATTTGGTCGCTCATTGATGTATGACAAAAATGAAACCTATGGTATGCACGATAACACATACATTCATGCATGGTGGACAACAAGTTGCTCCATCTCAAGAAACTATAACCATCGAAGAAGAATTCCTGGAAATCTACAACTAAGGAAGTCCGTCATATTCATCACATTTACAGCGGCAATCCAAAAAAGACTCAAGTCCCAAGCAAAATGATGCAATACGGGCCCACAAGTGGTCTCTCTTCAAGTTTGATTAGGATTATATTATTTTTGTTAGTAGATTTCTAATTACGTTGCTATTAGAGAAGTTTTTACTAATAGATTAGGATTTTCTTGGACATAAAGTTTCGTTTTATTATATATATGGCATTGTAGAGAAGAATTTCTCAGACTTTGATTGATTACTAGATTTGTGGATTTGATCCTAGAGGTGTGTCCTCATGTGTTAAGTCTTCTCGGTGATTCGCAGTGTCCCCAAACATATGCTTCGGCACATCAAGCAAGCCTTAACCCTAGGGCTGCATAACATGAGTTTCTGGTTTACAAATTGCTACTGATGGATTAACATCAATTTGAAGGGGGATGTTAACAATAGCCCGTGTACTTTAGGCTTTCCTACGCCCCCACCTATATTCTAATTGGCCTTGACCCAACATACCTTTAAACACATGTGGGTAGACTTAGTCAAAAGAATCAATTGTAACTAAGTAAATTCCTTTTATAATAGATCGTGATTGTTGTACAGTTTTGTGATTAGCGTAACTCAAGCTGTAAAAAAGGCAAGTTTTGGTAATTAAAGGGGATGAAAATCGACTCCCTAAGGCACGCAATGCATCACAGAAACTCTTGTATTACTTCTTCTTGTTCCTAGTTTATTTCTAGTTTTATTCTTGATATAAATGCCACAAGATTTGTCACAGTCAATATCAGTCAGTTCATTAACTTCCAACAAGCTCAAGGCCACATCCTATTTGGACAAGATTCAATAAAGTTATGACTCATTTATTAACGAGATGTTGGCTGTGCACCAATAGAAAGATCCCCAACTCCTACTTTTGTTGGTTTCCACAGATTACTATTCTTTTTTGTCACAATTTTGTATGATATCTTCAGATGCATTCTGGTGTACCCAAAAAACTTAACTCTAATCAACAGCAACTCAAATCAGAACTCCTTTATTAAAGAAAGTGGGCACTGAACTAAAGAAGCTTCCACTTTTTGTCCTAAAAAACAGTCTATACATTCTAGTCACCACTCACCATTGAGTTTAGTCAACTTGACCAAGTTGCACCTGAGAGCTCAAATACCTTTTGAATTGTACGAAAGAAAATAAAAAATTCTAAAGAAAAGGAAATAGTATTCTATGAATCCAGTACTTCAATAGTTTTACTTACTAAGAAATAATTTAAGTATATACACAAACTTGTGTTTATATTTCTCTCAGTCAAATGAATAGTAGCTCCTACCTTTAGCTGCTTACATCTTCCAAGAAAATGTGGTTTCAATCTTCATGGTTCAGGGGTAAAAGTCCCTTAGAGGTCCAAAAATTGGGAAATAAGTGATTAGTTTCCCAAAAATGACAAGACTCGGCCAACAAGGAGACTTGGGAGGTGACTCTTCTTGGCCGAGTTCTAAAACCATACTTAAAACTGCAACAATTATCAATATCCGGTAGAAAATACTCATCCATGCATGTTCTCTAGATGGTGAACCATATGTATATCAAAGCAAGTGTATGATTAGAAGCATGGATATAAATATCGGCCGCTATGTATCGGCCGTAGCGCCCATAGGCGCTACGATATTTGAGAAAAATCACCGCTCACAAACGTAGCAGCCCGTAGCGGCCGCTACGTGATACATATCGGTTGGTGGGGTTAAAACCCCCTCAGTCGATTTTTTCACCCATTTTTTCACTTTCACTCTTATCTTCTCCACTTTTCACTATCCAAACCCCTTTCCTTGCCTCCATTTTTCAAATCCATTCAAAAAAACAGTAAAATCATCAACAAAAATATCAAAAACATCAAAACATTAAGGTGGCATTCAAGATTCAAGCATCAAACTCAAAAAAGGTGAGTTTTGAAGCTTATTCTTTTTCTACTTTGTGCTTATTTCTCTCTTTTCTTCTATGAATCACTTGAAAATGAGTTGTTGTTATTAGATCCATGTTCCCCTTTGATCAAGCCCCTCTTTTTTATCACTTTCTTAATTTTTTTTTAATTTTATTTTCGGATTATTTTATTATTTGAAAAAAGAAATCTATTTTATTAATGGAAAACCCATAAAATGGGTTGAAAGTGGTCCCTAAATGTTAGATCTATGTTTCCCATAGATCAATCCCACATATTTTTGTGTTCTTCTAATTTTTTCATATTTTTTATTTTTGGACTTTTGTATTTTTTTTAAAAAAATATTTTTTTATAGAAGCAAACTCAATCAAATGAGTTGAAAGTGGTCCCTAAATGTTAGATCTATGTTTCCCATAGATCAATCCCACATATTTTTGTGTTTTTCCAATTTTTTTCATATTTTTTATTTTCGGATTTTTGTATTTTTTTTTTTAAAATATTTTTTTATAGAAGCAAACTCAATCAAATGAGTTGAAAGTGATCCCTAAATGTTAGATCTATGTTTCCAATAGATCAATCCCACATATTTTTGTGTCCCTCTAATTTTTTTCATATTTTTTATTTTCGGATTTTTGTATTTTTAAAAAAAATATTTTTTTTATAAAAGTAAACTCAATCAAATGGGTTGAAAGTGGTCCCTAAATGTTAGATCTATGTTTCTCATAGATCAATCCCACATATTTTTGTGTTCTTTTAATTTTTTCGTATTTTTTATTTTCGGATTTTTGTATTTTTTTAATAAAAATATTTCTTTATAAAAGTAAACTCAATCAAATGGGTTGAAAATAGTCCCTAAATATTAGATCTATGTTTCCCATAGATCAATCCTATATATTTTTGTGTTCTTTTACTTTTTTCATATTTTTTATTTTCAGATTTTTGTATTTTTTTAATAAAAATATTTCTTTATAAAAGTAAACTCAATCAAATGGGTTAAAAATAGCCCCTAAATGGTAGATCTATATTTCCCATATATCAATCCCATTCCCACCCACATAGATGCGTGTTATTCTAATTTTTTCATGTTTTTAAGATTTATTTAAATTTTAACCAATTACTTTTAAATCTTTTTTAGGTATTGTGATGTGAAAAAATGCCGCGTGAGATAGATCCTGCATGGAACTATGGGGAGGCAATTGAAAACAATCGGTTGAAGATTAAGTGCAAGTTTTGTCACAAAGTGACCAATGGAGGCATTATAAGATTTAAACAACATTTGGCCCATGTGCAAGGCAATGTTGCAAAGTGTCCTGAAGTGTCCAAAGAAGTTAGGGAGCAAATGAAAATTTTATTGAATCAAACAAAACAGAGAAAAGTACAAATTAAAGAGAAGAAGCAGCAGGGTGTTGATGCAGCACGCCATGATGTATTTGGAGATGAAGGTCTTAGTGCTGATTCTAATGATAAGTTTGATGACCCAGAAATGATGGCTGCACGCCAAGAGTCCCTTATGTTGTGCCAAGAAGAAGCAGAGCATCGAACATATAGTCAGTGTAGAAACTATGATGAAGGTGGATCAACTGGTGCAACAAGCAAGGGCAAAGGCATTGCGGCTAAAATGCGTAGAGCATTTAGCACCCGACAACGGGATGATGATATAGAGATTATTTCTACTCGGATGACTACACCTACACAAACTGGAAGAAGAGTTAGTTTTGTTGATCCTTTCGCACATAGATCGGAGGCAACTAAGCAACCAAAAATCTCTAATGTTGTCAACGGTGTTATTAAGGCTGCAAGAGATAGATTAACCAAAGCTACAGCAAAATGGCTAATTTATAAGAATATACCCCCTACCGCAATTGATTCTCCTTATTTTCATACAGTTCTTGACATTGCAGCTCAAGCTGGGCGGGGTATTACATTGCCATCCGTGTATGATGTGGGCACCAAGTACCTTGAAGAAGAGTATAAAGAAATAAAGGCTTGGGTGGAGACATTTAGGCCCATGTGGGGGCAAAATGGGGTCACTATTATGTGTGACGGGTGAACAAGCGGCACCCAAACACAATTAATTAACTTTTTGGTGTATAATGTCACTGGAACCATCTTTGCGAAGTCCGTTGATGCATCTGAAGAGAAATGGACAGCAGATTATATTTATAGGCTTATGGATAAAGCTGTAGAAAGTGTTGGAGAGGAGAACATTGTCCAGATTGTGACAGACAATGGAGCCAATTTTAAGAAGGCCGGTCAACTTTTAATGGAAAAAAGGACACATTTATTTTGGACCCCATGTGCAGCACATTGCATTGACCTTATAATTGAGGATATTGGAAAGAAGAAAAATGTGGCCGCTGCAATCAAGGCATGTAGAGGCATTACAAGGTTCATATACGACCATTCATGGCTCTTAAGCTTGATGAAGAGATTCACAAACAATCGTGCCTTAGTGAGTCCGGCACCCACTAGATTTGCTACCCATTTCATTGCTATGGAAAGCCTAGTACGTTGGAGAACGGAGCTAATTCAGATGTTTTCATCAGAAGAATAGCTTCGTTCGAAATGGGGCAAAGCAACACATGGTCCAAAGTTTGACATCCCAAGTCTAATGAGGGATAATAAATTTTGGGCCAAAGTAGAGAACGTATTAAAGGTATATGAACCTTTAGTGAAAGTGTTGCAACTTGTAGATGGTGATGAAAAGCCAACAATGGGGTACATTTATGAAGCAATTGATTAGGCAAAGCAAGCCATTATAGAAAATTGCCGATATCATGATAATTATATAAAAATTATTAATGCCCGGTGGAATGATCAGCTGCACCATCCATTGCATGCTGCAGGTTATTTTTTAAATCCTGAATTCTACTATCGCAATGCCCCACACCACACTGAAGCAATAGATACGGAATTGCGAGTAGGATTAAGGACAGTGTTGAAAAGAATTTTGAGTGAAGATGATCATATCGAAGCTATACAAGAGGTGAGCTAGTTAAGAAATTTATTTAATCTTTTAAATATATTTGAGATAATTGTATTGATATGGTGTACTTATTTATTTCTAATTTTTTGCATTGTAGATTTCTACTTATACACATAAAAGAGAAACTTTCGCTGACCCTCTTGTACAGCGAGCGATTGGAAGATGTTCACCTGGTAGTCATACTTATACACAACTGACAATATATAGAAAAGGAACTTTCTATGATTTAAAGATGTCAATTTTTTTTTTTTTTTTTTTTTTTTTGTATTCCAGCCGATTGGTGGGAGAGTTTTGGAGAGCGTACTCCACATCTAAGGAGAGCAGCCATTCGCATCCTTAGTCAAACAACATCATCAAATTGTGAAAGGAATTGAAGCACTTTCTCCATGATCCATACGAAGCCCAGGAATCAGATAACCATGAGAAAACTCAACAAATTGGAATACTGCCATTACAATCTCAAGTTGAGGAACAGAAATAGAGAGAAAAAAGCAAGGGATGATCCTACTTATTGTCCAATTAATTTGGATCACATATTCAGAGACGATGATCCCTTACTTCCATGGATAGCCGAGACTGTCCATTGTTAGATTCAGATCCGAGCTTTCAGCAAGAGGTACAACATTTAATTGCTGAAGATGTACAAATGTCAGGGGGACAGCCACCTCAGGGAGAAAAAAATAGTGGAAGTTCAAGTGCAACATCTAAAGGGAAGGAACCAGCTCATATTTTGTCATCTTCTGAAGATAGTAGTTCCACTGTTGCCTCCTCCAGTAGCCATGGTGGAGGTCCTGGAGGAGATGGAAGAGACAGGTGGCACTACTGAGTCTTATCAATATGATGAAGAAAATATCGTTCCTGTTGAGACTGTAGAGGAGTTTCCCGAACAATCAAGAATGGATCCACAACGTGCTTATCAAAGGCGACGGAGAGTGTTATCACCCGCACACATAGATGAGCAAGGGAATATGGGTGGAAGTGGAAATGTAGGAGGGAAACAAACAGTATCTTGGAACCCTATTTATAATGTTCCACTTCCACATTCAGACTACAGGCCGTATCCTCATGAACCATCACAATATTATCAGTATGGTCATGTGCAACAAGAAGAAGAACAATCTTCGGCTTCAGGGTCTTACTCATATGGTGACCATGATGATAGTCAACCTCAATATAGATATCCACCTCCTCCAATCTCCTTTGATTTCTTCTTTGCATTCCAAGATCCCAATGTCCACTAATATCAAATTCAATTTGGTGAGAATGTGCAATATCATAGGGGCACAACAAATGATGATGGAGATGATGACACTAACAGCAATGTGATTCTTGGAAGACATTCCCTTTGGTATTAGATTAGAGCTAATCAGCAAGGTATTCCTCCATTACAAAGTCTTTACTCGTTAAGTAGATTAGTATATTGTTTTTCTATGAAGTTTGAACATAGTTTATCTTTCATTCTTGAATGAATCTTGATGAATTTGGTTTATAACACTTTTTTTATAAGCCTTAAGTTAGTATTTAAGTTGACATAACTAAACAACATGAATCCGTATGAAAAACATTGATTATTCATATTCTTTTCTATTAATACAGTGATACAAGACCTCATGCAATGAGGGGACCGCTACATACTCATATACTAGTTACTTTTGCAAAACAAACACATATTCTATCATTTTCCAATATTATGGATTTTTTGAAATTTTTCGGATTTTTTTGAAGACTTTTTTAAATCACACCACTACGCCGCTACCGCTACGTATCGCCCGCTACGTATCGTTTTGGCGACGGGCCGCTACGCCCGCCGCAACCGCTATTTTCATCCTTGATTAGAAGCCACATTTAGGAATCATGACATTTCAAGCAAGCTCCTTTCCAAGTAGAGGATTTGTTAAACTATTACATGCTGAGTTTGCCATAAATTGGGCAGATTAACCAGATTGTCCACCTCATTCTAAGATTGAGAACAAGAACAACAATAACAAATTGTACTCTTCCCAATAATAGGTAGAACTTCTGGTGGCAAATACCCTCTTGTACAAGTCCTTTGTTTAGTACACAGTTATTAAATAAGGAAGAACAAGCAGAAAACCATACCTGGAGTGCCAACCCCAATAGTGTCACCGAGGGAGATTTCATAGCAGCCCATATCATACAGCTCTTTTGCTACATGTGCCACTTTTGAAGGAGGCACTGCTCCTTCAACAGGACATCCCACAACACATGATACATACCTAATTGAAGATCAGCAACCATATAACCAAAGACGGTAAAAAGAAACATCATTATTCTTTTTAATGAGAAAAAGAACATATCATGAATAGACAATCATTTCTCAATGAGATGCTTTAAAAAACATGCTATAACTAAGAGAAAACAGTAATGACATCAGAACGAGGGTGTCAACGTCAAAATGAGATGCAAATATGAATGTGATGAAAAGAAATAGAACAAGTCACATATAAAGTGTACTCCCAGATCACAGCAATCATTGACTAGTGGTACTAATTTCTAGCATTTTGCAGAATTCTAAACAGAAAAGGCGTGATAGCAAAATTACTTGCAAGTTGTATAGTCCTTTTGGATTTCACCAAACCATTATATAATCAACACCATAAATGATTAGAGATATTGAGGCAGGACAATACTGCACCCATTCTGTTTTCTGACTTCCATGGAACTCTTGATATTTATTTTTTTTTAAGTTTTTTTTAAGAGTGGGGACCATCATTCTGCCAAAACATTTAAACTGTATCCAAAAACACCATTAGCATCCACCTCCAAATGACATCTGAAATTAAGATTCAAATTATTTAAGATCACAAATAACAAAGCACTTGGAAAAACATGTGAACAACAATACAAGCATCTCTATGAGCCAAATACAATAGGGGAACCAAAATTCAACCATATCAAATATCGCTGTATGTGTGCATGAATGTACATGTGGTGTTGCTTGTGCATGCATTGGTGCGTGTGTGATTAATATGGTGTGTGTGGACCTTTCATAGGTCCACTCATGGGTCAGGCCCACTGGGTCCAATACAAGTGTAACAGGATAGGAGTAGATTTGCTCAAGTTTGTTTTGGGTCAAATCCCAATTATGGGGATTCAATTGATGTAATATCTTGAAAATCACCCTAATCAAGGGGATTTAGTTGTTGTAAATATCTCTAAAAGTAGTATAGAGTTGTGGCCCTCCATTTATGTACAGGTTATTAAGATGACACCCCATTCACGGTGTTGATAGAGTAGTCTATGTAAGCATTCTACTCTTCAATATTCTGTAATAGTCTTATGGAAAGAGTTTGAGATTCAAATGAATCTATCCCTAAATTGATGGGAACAGAATTGGCATTTTTGGTATGTTCAGTGAAATCAAAGCAATCTTAAGCTAAGTAATTATAAGATCTAAAGTTACTAAGAAAAACACATGATTTCACTCCCTTACAAATCCATCAGTGGAACCATAATCTAAGAAAAAAAAAATCCCTATACTCATTGGCTCTAGGCAAAAGATTCATTTAAATTGGAGTTTTGTCACAGTCAGATTACACGCATGCAGAATATATTATATTGATCAATCTAGAAGTAGGTAGAGAAAGAAGATTTAAATAACTTCCATGAACATATCACAATCTTCTAACCAATAGCCAGAATTTGGCTGCAGCAATGCAATTATGTTCCCAACTCATATTAGAGTTAAATTTAACCAAGCATTCTGTATTTAATATTTTTTAAACTAACAGATGGATTTGGAGGCATCATCAAATGATTTCATTGATTCTGAGCAAATGTAGGATCCGAAATTATGGTTGCTATTGTTGAAGCTGGTTATCTAGCTAGCAAGACACCTTTTCTTTAAAAAAGAAAAAAGGAAAAGAAAAAAAAATTATAGGCAATATAATTTATAATTAGTTAGACTAATACCATATTATGGAGATAGTACTCCACACCAAAAGGGGAATATACATTCAACAATAAGCTTTTTCCATTTAGTGATTAAATGAAGGAACTCTCCCAGGATTTTAAAATGATTGTTGTAAACACTATCTGCTTGTGAAACCTATTCCTTAACAAAGTGTTTTTAGACTTCCTTCACAAATACCAATAAGAGATTTTAAGTTTGTAACAACTTTAATAATGGCCTCTTACCTCACTGGTAAGAGGTGGTTGTTCTTATCTACCTAATCAGGGTTCAAACTTGGGCAGGCACCTTTTCCCTCGCCAGAGGGCCGTGTCTATCTCACTCAAGGTCCACCCGCTTCCCTCGGACAAGGGTTCTACCTACCTCTATGTGGTCTACTTCCCTCGACTAAGAGTGGGGCCCTAGACCCCTATAGCTGGGATACCAAAGAAAAAAGGTTTGTGACAACTTTGTGTTATTATAAAATTAGAGTAACATTGATCAAGTTCTGGGCATAGTATTATTTTTTGTTTAAACAAACCCACATAACTTTTAAGTGAACGTTAAAACTTTAATTTGAGGTAATTAAGTTTATCTATTGGTAAATTCATCAAGAAATTAATGGTTGATATAGGCGAATAAAATATTATATACTGACATGAACATTGAAATAGTTTTAAGATGAAACCACTCCTCTCCAACATCACAACATCTAATTAGAAGCTGATATAGGCAAGATCAATGTTCTTGCCACCCTTTGTAACAAGATTTTAGGTTTTGGGCAACGTATGCAAGACTCATGCCCTCAAAAGATGAAATTTCATAAAATTAATATTTTTTCTATAACCCTTTATAAAGAAATTCAAATCATACATCTAAATCAAAGAAAGAAAGAAAGAAAACTAAATCCTAATCTCTTTTGAATATAAAATTTCTTTTCTAGCTGATCTAACCTGAGTAATTACATCAATTAATTGAAAGAAATTTAAGCAAGGTCACACAAAAGAATCTAAAATGTGTCTTATAGGCCCAATGTGTACAGATTAAAAAATGCTCAACAGGTTTTGTGAGTAGAATTTCCTAATTTTGAATTGCACACCACCCCCACCCCGCCCCCCCCCCCCCCCCCCCCCACACAACACACACACACACACACGGAAAATTTCCTGGTTCCACCCATTTGTTGCATGTCTATGTGAGCATGCCTGCTTCTTCATGTGTGCACGAGCATGCAAACTAATTTTTCCTACTCATTTTCCACATTTAGATGGTGACCACTTTGTGAAGCCCTCCTGGAAACATGCCCATCACATGAGTTAGGGGGGGCAGTAAGGTCTATCCAGGGGTTAGGAAATCCACAAAACTGGATCAATCACATTTTTTTTAATATCATTTTTTAACTTTCAGACCCCAAAGATCGTCGGTTAAACATGTTAAAAAGAAAAAGAAAAAAAAAAACTTGCAGTTGGATAGGCATCCATTTTGACAAAGGAGTGTGAAGCAGGAAGGAAGTGGGTTTAGCATGACAGGTTTGAATTGATCATGTGTGGTCTGCATGTGGCATGACTGTGACATCACTTATTTGAAAATTTCAGTACCTCTGCAATCTATCACGTATTTGCTCCCTGCATTTGAGGTTTATATATATCTGGATCTTCAAATAGTGAGTTCCCAAATTATGTTTAGCTAATTTCACTCGTATTCTAGTCATTCCACACATTTCCACACAACCACAATGAGAATGTGGTGGGAAGCCAATCCATTTTAAACCACCAGAATTATCTAGAAACTAATCACAATATCAAACAAGCAATTATTTGGAACAGATCCTGAAAGACACAGCACATGTTCCAGTAGAACTAGTAAAGCCCAGAACAGACCAATGGGATAAGGTCCAATTCAGTTTCACTATAACTGCCAAGCACTCAAAGAAACAGTTCTAAAGTTATTAACTAGCAAAACATACCCACGAACTGGTATTGAGAGCTTTTTGGCTGCGGCAGCAACATCGCGATAACGCGAAAGGCTAACTTCAATACTGCAATTAATATTTGACATGGAAAATGATTCAGAAGCTGAAGCAAATATGGCAATTTCTTTAGCACCAGCTGCAACAGCCGCTTTAAAACCCTGGAACATGATATATACAATCATCAATGATTAAATTAACATAAATTTGTGAAGTCTATCATTCTGAGCTTTAGGAAAGATTACTTTAAGATTAGGTGTTAAGACAGGAAATCTCGCACCCTCCACTTTTCTAATTGCTTCCATTACATCCTTTGCATCTGCTAGCTGAAACATATTTGGAAAACAAGGATTCAGAAGTAATGCAAATTTTCAGTGCAGAGTAGAAAATCTTTGATATACGGAAAAACGGTACGCAGAGCAGCAGAATGGAAAGCAAAAATGATTAAGTAGCACATAATCTGCATGTAATAAAAGAGTTCAATTCGCATGAGTGATAAAGTATGTTATTAACAACAAAGAAGTCTTTTACCAAGTGGAAGGCAAATATGAACTTGTATCACTTCCATGAAATGACTATAATGCACAGAAGGAACTATGCTTAGAATTTATGTGAATTTTTCTGACGTGGGGAGATGGTATGTAAGAGCACACTAGAAAAATAGTCTAAAAATAATAAAAGGTGGAGTACAGATCAACCACAGCAGTGGAACATCATAGAAAGTAGAGGACAACCGTGTTACATTCAATGTTGCAGATTCTTCATTATATGGGAAACTTGAAAATTGTTCATATTGACAACAACCAAAATGATTACAATAACCACTGTTACATAGATCCCGACTGTTACACAATGGACTCCACTGAGAATAGTCTATAGGACAGAAAATTATTCTTTGTACATATTTCTATCAAATCAATGATATGCTTCATTTTCACTGTTCATTTCCTTTTGACATCATTAAGGAAACATCTTCTTGTCCTCAACAATACTTGATATTGTCCATGCTCCAAATGCCCACCTCAATATTAAGAATGTAATAATGGCATGTCAAGGTTACATGAACCAACATGATCCCTCGACAATATTTATGTATACATCTTTGATTGGGATCAATCAGCCGTGGTTAGGAAGAGAGCTCAACACCTTGATCTCAATCATTTGGTTCCTCTGATGTGGATAATCATTCTATACTTCTTGGCAAGTCATAGATGATAAATTTGTTTTCAATGTTTTACCTAGCTTAAGATGTGACATTGTAAATTGTTTCTCATCATCTCATGACGTCCGAATTTAGATTGAAGTACATTCAGAAGAAGATTTTGATAAAAGCGATGGTTTAAATATTGACCAATATGATATATATATAGGGATTTAATTCCATGAGAAGTGTTCTCACACACCTAGTGTGAGAACTTTTTATGGGGCAAACTTGTGGGTCCCATTTTGAGATGGGACCAGGGAAGATGGAAAGATCAATGTGGGGCCATCCTAAATATTAAGTTTGGCCCCAATCACATGTACCTAACCCCTTTATGCATGGCCCACAAATCCAATCCATTCGAATTGGTGCACAGTAGATCCAACGGTCCACTAAATTTAGATTTGACCGAAACTAGGGGCGTGTGACTATCAGGGGAGTCCATTTGTATTACAAGATTTGGATTAGGTAATAGATGGACCTAACCTACACTTCTCACAAAACAATGGTAAGAACTAGTTCTCATAGGATTATTTTCCATCAACTATTTTGTGAGAAGCCTAGGTGAGGCTCATGTCTCATCCAATCCAAATCTTGTATTACACATGGACCCCCCGATAATCATACGCCCCATATTTTGGTCAAATTCGAATTTACTGGATCGTTGGATCGATTATGCACCAATCCGAATAGACTAGATTTGTGGGCCACAGATGACGGGGTTAGGGGACATGTGATTGGGGCCAAACTTATATATATATGGGAAATAAAAATAAAACTAGTTCTCACCACTGTTTTGTGAGAAGTCTAGGTGGGGCCCATCTATCACTCAATCCAAATCTTGTAATACACATGGACCTCCTTGATAGTCACACACCCAAAGTTTTGGTCAAATCCGAATTAACTAGACCATTAGACCAACTATGCACCAATCCACATGGACTGGATTTGTGGGCCATGGATGAAGGGGTTTAGAGACATGTGAATGGGGATAAACTTGATATTTAGGGTGGTTCCACATAGATCTTTCCATACTCCCTAGTCTCATCCCAAATGGGACAAGGTGTGTGTAAACACTTCTCATAGGATTAAAGTCCATAAATATAGATATGGGAATATTACGATGCATCCTTCCCTCACCATGTGGTGAGGGGCAATGACATGGCTTTCCCTCTTAACATATGAAGATTCTTTTTTTCATAATACTATAATACTATAAATGAATTTTCCTTTTTTGTGCATCAATATTTCCAAATATGCATTTGCCCCTCACCACATGGTGAGGGAAGGATGCATAACAATATTCCAAGAAGTATGGACACATGCCTAGGGTCCTCGTGTCCATGTCAGACACGGCTCGGACACGTGTCCGACACACCCTGAAACATGTGTTATTTATTATTATTATTTTTTAAATTTAGACACGGCGGGGACATGGTAGGGTTATTTTAATTTTTTAAATCCCTCCTTTTTCCTTTTTTTCCTTTTTATCGTTGAGTGTGACTAGAGCCTCTTATCAAAAACAAAACAAAATAAATAAATAAATAAATAAGTGTTAAATAAAGTTTTAAAAGTTCATAAATAATTCAAGAATAATTTCAGACCAAATATGAAATTTCCCAAACAATCTCTATTTTTTTTTAGCTGCCTTATATTTTAACTCTCTTTTTTTATTTTTTGCTAGTCTCATCTTTTTTGACTTTTCTAGTATTAGTTTTGTTTTCCTTTTCTATTCATTGTGACATTATGCTTCTTAATTTGGCTAAAAACGTAAATATTCTATAATTTTATGATTATATATAAATATATATTTATTATTTGCTGTGTCCATATCCTACTTTTTTAAAATTTGCCATATCACCTGTCCATGTTGTGTCATGTCTGTGTCTGAATCCATGCTTCTTAGGTAATATTCCCCATATATATGTGTGTGTGTGTGCACGGGCGTGCGCATACATTTGTTTGTCAAGGTATTGACATTTTATTATATTGCATACATTACCTTCTTGGATGAGGATAATTATTAATTTTGATGACATCTTGGATTGTAACCAGTTTTTTATGCTTGGACAGAAAGCACAATGATCGAGATGGATTGACAAGCAAGGTGGCTCAGAATTTTCCACTCAGTTCTCTCTCTGTTTTTTATCTATCTTACTAACCATAACAAAGTTTCATTCATTAAGAGAAGCTTCCATTGGGTTGTCTAAGTTCAACTATCCAAGTTTCAAAATTGTACAATTAAGTACTTTGTAAGGATCCTGTGTTGTGACTTGGTCAATTGGGTGATTTGGATAGTGGGTTTCACACAATTTGCCTGTATCACGGTTGAGTTAGTCACATGGGAATGGTATACCTGCATGACTTCTTCCACTTCATTGATTAAAGATCAAAAGGGGTGTTCAAGAATGGTGCGACAGCAGCTATAGTAATTATACCCTGTGCAACTGACATCACAAAAGAATGCCTAAAAACCCTGTGTAGAATCTAGAGATCAACATAGTGAGGCAATTCAAGTTGATAGATGAACACACACCTGCCAATGGACTAGATTGGGCGCTATGGAATTTGAGGCAAATGTGATATTGTACATCCCTACATGGGTCCAATGGATGTTCAACCATACTAAATGGAACTTGTAAGTAGTAACTAGTAACTAGAAAGTACTAAATACTATGGAGTAACTGATAATGAAATTTTATTTCAACTGTTTGTCAATTAAAATTTTAGTATATTCTAAATTCAAATTCAAGGACATGGTAATGGTAACATGAATCTTGGTTGAGCAGATAACATCAATTTTGTTCAATTCAAATCTTACAGCAACTGAGACCTGTATGGCATTGAAAAATTCAAAATATAGTTACCCAATTCGCAGTTCGACCAATTTTCATTTGAGTTCTAAGCTCAATCAATTTGTTTTTTGATTCACTTATTTGAAGTTCGAGTTCAATGATTTTCAATGCATTAATTCAAATACGTAATTTGATGATTCATATGTCTAATTTAACATACACACATTGAAATATTCAGATGAATGAGAACAATCTTTTGGAAGGGTTGCCCTATTTTTTGGGCCACTGGACCACGTATGATATAATTACCCTCTAATGGACACTACCCTGCGACCTTACACAAGCCCAATCTGACACTCATCCAACCGTTACCAATGTATTGAAACAAAAAAATAATAATAATAATAAAATGCTTTCTGAAACAATCAAAGTTGAGATCCATAAATCAAAGGGTTATGATGATCCAATTGATAAACAATGAAAAACAAGAAGAATTGCAGAGATCTTAACAATGAATTGCTTGCTTTGATGATCCCCTTGCAAGCCTTAAATATACAAGGATTCCTATAAATGAGCTAATTTACAACTGTGCTGAAAAAAATAAAAGGAAACTACAGCAATCTACATCAATCAGAATCTCCCTATACATGGTAATGTACAGCAGTCTACAGATCATAATTACAGATTTCCTAATCTGTAATTATCATACCAATCAGAATCTCCCTATACATGGTAATGTACAGCAGTCTACAGATCATAATTACAGATTTCCTAATCTGTAATTATCATACCAAACGGGCCTGCCCATTGGACCGACCTAACGGGCCAGCCCATGGGTCATTCAGTTGACCCAGTCTTTTTACACCCCTCCTCAAGCTCATGGTGCGGCAGCAGCAGGAGTTTGTTCAAGGAAGACGAGAAACGAGCAAAGGTCTGAGCTTTGGTAAAGAGATCAGCAGCATTGTCAACTGAACTGACGAAGTGGAGTGACAAAGTACCCGATTTATAGTGCTGGCGAACAAGATGACAATCAATTTCAATATGCTTAGTTCGTTCATGAAAAACTTCATTCTGGGTGATCCGAACAGCACTCTGATTGTCACAATATAATGGTGTAGGAGCTTGAAGAGAAACACCTAGGTCATGCAGTAACCACCGAAGCCAAACAATTTCAAAGGTAGTATCAGCAAGAGCACGATATTCGGCTTCTGCAGAAGACTTGGAGACAGATGTCTGCTTCTTGCTCCTTCAAGAAACCAAGGAATGACCCAAGAATATGCAATAACCAATGGTTGAACGCCGATCATCCACATCCCCTGCCCAATCAGAGTCAGAAAAGGCGCGAAGATGAAGCGAACTATCGGAAGAGAGAAGCAAGGCATATGATTGGGTACCCTGTAAATAACAAAGAATCCGCAAGACAGCACCCCAATGAACCGAGGTGGGCTGAGCCATAAATTGACTCACAATGTGGACAGCATAAGCAATGTCAGGTCTAGTAATAGTCAGGTAAACAAGACGCCCAACAACTTCTCGGTACCGAGTAGGATGAGCTAAAGGCACACCATCGTTTTTACGCAGCCATGCATTGATTTCCAAGGGAGTAAAAATTGGAGCGAGATCTGTAAGACCCGCAAGCTGGATGATGTCCGAGCAGTACTTCATTTGAGAGAGGATGTACCCCTGTTTGGAATATCCCACTTCAAGCCCAAGAAAGTAGCGAAGATGACCAAGATCCTTCATCTCAAATTGGTTCTGAAGGAACAGTTTGAGCTCAAAATTACCTGAATGATCACTTCCAGTAATGATCATATCATCCACATATAGGAGTAGAATGACGATACCATTACTGGAAGTGTGAGTAAATAGAGCACTATCATGTTGACTCTGTCGAAGGCCACTAGAAAGAACTGATTCAGTAAAACGTTCAAACCAGGCACGAGGAGCTTGTTTAAGTCCATACAGGGCTCTCTTCAGATGACACACTTGATTGGAGTGGGGAACCCCAGGAGGAGGTACCATAAAGATTTCTTCACGGAGATGCCCATGAAGAAAGGCATTTTTGACATCAAGTTGATACAGTGGCCATTGACGAACGGCAGCAACAGAGATCAATGTTCGTACAATGGTCAGTTTGGCAACAGGTGCGAATGTTTCCTCATAATCAATACCATAATCTTGTGTGTATCCTTTGGCAACAAGGCGAGCTTTATACCGTTCAATGGTGCCATCAGAATTTGTCTTCACTTTAAATATCCATTTGCAACCAATAGCTTTCTTTCCTGGAGGAAGAGAGACAAGCTCCCAAGTGTGATTTTGCTGAAGTGCAGCTAATTCTTCTTCCATGGCTTTTCTCCACTCAGGGTACTGAGAAGCTTCGGTATAAGACCTGGGTTCAAAATGTGAATGGACTGTAGCAAGATAGTTGCGATATTGAAGGGAAAACAAGTTGGTAGAAACAAATCCATAACGCTGCACAGGGGTGCGAGTACGAAGTGGATATCTCCGTGGTGGAACAGAATCCTGATCTTCAGGAAGAGTGGGGACTTCAGCCACATCAGAAGGGATGGAGTCAGGTTTGGGCCTCCGTTGATAGACAAGAAGTGGCGGAGGATCAACAGAAGTTTCTGAAGTAGGATAGGTCTCAGATGGAAACAAATCTGGAAAAGGATCAAGGGGGTATACAGAGGAGACAGGCTGTGAGGATGGCAAGGAGTAATAAGGTATATGCTCCATGAAGGTAACATTACGAGAAATGCGTAACTTGTTCAATTGTGGATCATAACAGCGATATCCCTTTTGTTCTATACCATAGCTAAAAAAAACACAAATAGCAGACTTGGGAGAGAGCTTGTGTCGCTCACTAGAGGGAAGCAAAACAAAACAAGTACATCCAAAAACTCTTAGATGAGAGTAAGTGGGTTTTGTACCATAAAGTTTCTCAAAAGGAGTGGCCCCAGCTAAAACAGAAGATGGCATTCTGTTGATGAGATAAACTGAAGTGAGAACAGCTTCTCCCCAAAATGTAATGGGCACGGAAGAGGATTGTAGCATAGATCTAGCCATTTCAATGATATGTCTATGTTTTCGTTCGGCTACCCCATTTTGTTGTGGAGTACCTGGGCAGGAGAGTTGAGCTATTGTACCATGACTGGCAAGCAGGTTTTGAAATTGTTGTGACCGATATTCCGCACCCCCCCCCCACCCGCATCGGAGCGAAAAACTTTGATCTTAGCAGAAAATTGGGTGGCGATCATGGTGGTAAAGTTCAAGTATGTACGGAGAAAATCAGATTTGTGTTTTAACATGTATAGCCAAGTAAATCTGGTGTAATCATCCACAAAGATAACATAATAACGTGAGCCACCCTTGGTGGGTTGAACAGCAGGGCCCCATAGATCAGAGTGAACAAGTGCAAAAAGTGCACTGGAAACTGAGGTACTTTTATTAAAAGGCAAAATAGTTTGCTTTGACAACTTGCAACCAATACAACCAGTAGAGTCAGAGAAAGTGACTTTTCCAAGGCTTTTATTCGCAAGTAAAAAATATAATTTTCCTTTGGACAAATGACCTAACCGAAGATGCCATAAGCTAGAGGATGAAGTTGATGTAGACGCTGCCAGAAGTGGTGAGGAAGGAACATGAAGAGAGGTCAAGTGATATAAATTCCCTTCTTTATGGCCAGTCCCAATCTGCTTCCCGGAGCGAGGATCCTGCACAACACAACCAGTGGAGTTAAACGAGACAAGATAACCCAGATTAGTAAGTTGACTGATGGAAATGAGGTTAATAGCAATTCCTGGAACATACAAAACATTCGGTAAAGATAGTCGTCCAGAGGAAGACTGAGATGTGATAGTACCAATGGTGGAAACAGGCATAGTGGTGCCACAAGCAGTATGAATGTTTAGAAGAGTAGAAGGCTTTCGACTGATACTTAATAATGATAAATCAAAAACCATGTGAGATGAGGCACCTGAGTCAAATATCCATGATGGAGTTTTACCAGAGAATGAGGCCATGGCAGAATTAACTGGTTCAGCTTGAGTAGTATTGGGACCACTGGAGGAAGTGAGGAGGAGCTGCTGCAGGCGTTCATCAATCATAGTCTGGATCTGAGTAGAGAAGTCAGGAGGTGCTTCAGCAGTCACTGCTGCTGTCTGGTTATGTCCAGGACGTTGACCGGGACGTCGATTTGGCTCTTTCTGATTCTGTTTCTTTTTCAGCTGAGGACAGTCTCTCTTCCAGTGTCCTGGTTCTTTGCAATAATTACAGATATTGTTAGAACCGACAGGTTTACCCAAAGAGGATGACTTAGCAGCAACGAGGACGTGATCGGACTCAACGGCTTTGCGCTTTGATAAGATCTGTTGAGTTTGTTCATCTGCTAGAAGTTCAGACAAAGCCACATCCACATATGGCAATGGAGATCGATGTAATAGTAGACCCCTAATGTGTTCATACTCAGGGCGAAGAGCCATAAGAAACTGAACTAGTCGAGTTTCCTGCCGATATTTTTCAAAAGTAGTTGAGTCGGCAGAGCAGGTAAACTGGGGTTCCATTAGAGCTAATTGATCCCATAATGCAGTCATTTTGACATAGAATTCATGAATGGACTGAGAGCCTTGTTCGACAGTTTTAATTTCCCATTCAAGTTGATAACGGCGGGCGGAATTGGATTGAACATATAACCGAGCCAAATAATCCCAGGTATCCTTCGGATGAGAAAATTTAGACAATTGATGTCCAATGGAGGGAGTGACTGAATTTGCAATCCAAGAATTAAGTTTACCCACAGATGCTTCCCAATCCTCATAAGCAGGATCCTTGGTGTCAGGTCCTGGCTTCTTTTCTATCACAAATTTCCAAAGTTTCTGCCCCTTCAAAAAATTCATCATGAGATGGGACCAGTAAGCATAATTGGTCCCATCAAGAATAACACTAATACCAGTCACCTTCTCAGCCATTACAGATGACAGCAGAAGATGGAGATGCAAGAAAAACAATAAAGAAGCTCTGGGCGTCCCTGTTGACAGGGTGTAGAATGGCTATTGGACTACCAAAACCCAATTAGTTCACAAATCAGCTTACAGAAAGCAAAGACTAACCAATTTTCGCACCCAACAAGCCTTGGTCAAGTCTGATCCAACGGCAGATTACAAAACTGGACGGTCTTGATGAAAACAGTCCGGCATAAAATGCTGAACAGAGATGGCCACAAAACAGTACCTTAATGCAGCCCAAAAAATCTGAAAAAAAATCACAGAATATCTCCAATAAGTGGTCGACCACCTTGAGCTGGTGCGCCCCCTCTCTGATCAAGTGTGGACCCCACCTCTGTAACCCAGCCAATGTCTGGGGGCGTGACCAACGTCCGATCTCCCCTCTTTCTCACAACAGTGGCTTTGATACCATGATAAACAATGAAAAACAAGAAGAATTGCAGAGATCTTAACAATGAATTGCTTGCTTTGATGATCCCCTTGCAAGCCTTTAAATATACAAGGATTCCTATAAATGAGCTAATTTACAACTGTGCTGAAAAAATAAAAGGAAACTACAGCAATCTACATCAATCAGAATCTCCCTATACATGGTAATGTACAGCAGTCTACAGATCATAATTACAGATTTCCTAATCTGTAATTATCATACCAAACGGGCCTGCCCATTGGACCGACCCAACGGGCCAGCCCAATGGGTCATTCAGTTGACCCAGTCTTTTTACACCAATGACGTTGATATCCTGCATATCACTAGGTCTTGTCGAGATTTTAGTCCCCCCATCTTTCACATGATTGACATGGCTACATGTGGGCTCCAAGGTCATCCTAACTATTTCAAGATGAATAATGTCTAACAAGTATAACAACAAAAATTCAACCATAAGAAAAAACAATCATTGTTAAATATTATAGAGGTGGTCCATAATCAAACAGAAGCCATTGAAGACATACCTGTGGCACCCACTTTGGTGAGACAAAGCTTGTAGCCTCAACAACAAGCAATCCAGAAGAAACCAACCTTTGAATCAATTCAATCTTTACAGCTGTAGGTACAATAGTCTTCTCATTTTGCAATCCATCCCTTGGCCCAACTTCCACAACCTTCACAAACCTTGGAATACCTCTTAAAATCTGCAATTACCAAATAAAATTTGGTTATACAGCTTTATTATAGAAACATGTCAATTATGAAGAAAGGCAAATGCATATTAAGGAATTCAAAACATTTATCAACTGAAAGATACAGTGAAGAATGAGAATCAATAAAAGAATAATGTCTAGAGCTGCAGCTCACTTGGCTAGGGACACCAAATGCCTCCTGTAGGGGACAAGGGTGTGTGTATTTGAGTCCTCTCAAGGAAAATATATGTATGGATAACTGACAAGTAAAATCCATTAAGTGATAACTAACATATCCTTTTTGGTTGCATGCAATACTTCGCACATTGGTAACTAGATGCTCTCAATCAAGGATGTAACGACCCAAGCCCACTACCCACATGGTATTATCCGCTTTGGCTCATGGGATTTCAATCCCATCTTGCCAGACGGCTTTAAAAGGTCTCTTGTGGGGTTAAGGCTAGTTCACACACATATACACCCAGCATCAAAACTTACATATTTCAAATGTGGGACATATGCACCATTGCATACTCAATCCTTAAAAGTCGCTCTCTCTCTCTCTCTCTCTCTCTCTCTCTCTCTCTCTCTCTCTCTCTCTCTCTCTCTCTCTCTCTCTCTCTGTGTCTCTGGATGCTCACCACACACAACGCCCTATAGGGGTCCACAGGCTTGACATACTTCCCCACCAAAAATTAGAGCCGCCCTTGGCTCTGATACCACTGTTTGTGGCTCTCTACCATCTGTAATGATCTGGGCCCATTACCCACAAGATACTATCTGCTTTGACTCATGGGATTTCAATCCAATCTTGCCGCACAGCTTTAAAAGGCCTCATGTGGGTTAAGGCCAGTTCACACATAAATACCCAATATCAAGACTTGTATATTTCAAGCGTGGGACATATGCACCATTGCATCCCCAGTCCTTAGTACTCTCTCTCTCTCTCTCTCTCTCTCTAGGCAGATGCTTTCCACACAACACCCTTCTATAGGGGGCTATAGGCGTGACAAAGGATATCCAGCGCACTCACTTGTGAAAAGCCCAACATGTCATTGGTTATTACTCTAGCTGTGATTTAGAAGTTTATGCCATGGTTCACACTATGAGGTAGTAGCAAGCATATTTACTTATAAGGAATGTATTCTCCGTTGTACTCAGAAAGAAGAAGTGCATGATTGCAACAGATGATTAATAGGAGAAATTTAAAAGCAACAATGTCCACCAGGAGTACTCGATTAAGAAAATTTAAAGAGACATTTTAAGCAATAGCGTAAATACATAAAATACCAAAGCATGTTGTAACAAAATGAATAGATCCTTATGAAATTAATATATATATAATTACAAAGAAAATAGAATAAAGAAATAAATATCAGAACGGATGAAATTTAGTGCTCTTTTTACTGTAGTTAAAAATTACATCCATGTAATCCATGAATTGAACTTGTTCCCATGTTTTATATATCATAAAGTGTCATAAATTTGCACTACATCCACATGGAAACACAAGACCAAATAATTAGATGGAGATCCAACAATAATCAAGCAGAATATTTGGAATTTTGGAGCACCTTATTTGTTAAACCCCTTATGTCTCTCTCATTGCATGGTTTGCTATACTGATTATCTTGCAAATACCATGAATCACAAACATCGTCAAAAACCTTTTGGTTCCAACCAAGGCATGATTTCCTTGGACTTAAGGAGTCTCCTTGGATTCTCTCTCTTTGTCTCCGCCAGTGGTATGTCTCTCTTGTGTATTCCTCGCTGCAAGGAAAACTTCATTAGTCTTATTAAGCAAGAACGTAGCCAATATAATTGCTAGGGAACAGAAAACAACTGAAAACAAATGTAAAATATAGGCATTAAGACTGACGAAAAAAACAGGACAATCAAATATTACAAGGATCAAACTGAACAATATTGCTCCTCTTTGCTTTTTAATATGTATTTATGAAGTCCATCTGACCAAATCAAGGTACACATCATAAGTAGAGGAATAAAGCACTTCAGTCATTGATGGACATGACTGTACAAGACATAGACGGTGAAGGTGGGGACAACTCAATAAAATCAACACACCAACTTTTCTAATAGAGTATCCATTATAGTCTTTTCTAGATATGTCAAATTAAAGAAACCAATACATGGTGCCAACTGCAACGTTAAGGAACTGGTAATATTATTGGGAACTAAGAAGCACAGACACTTCAAAGAAAGCGACGTATCCGTGTTGGACACTGACACTCCTCGGACACTCTCGGACGAACACGTGTCTGATACTATTTTAGCCGTGTCCATAATTAAAAACTAAAAATCTTAATTTCGGACACTTATCCGACATACTTTTTGTAACATATCCCACAATTCCTAGCCCATGTCTATGACTAAGAAATAAATATATAATTGATATTTCTTAGACATTTATTGACATGTCGTTACTAAAACTTGTAAACTTGATATATGACAATTTTATACTATGGAAAAATATATGATTATTAATATTAATCATATCACAAGTAAAAGACAAATAAACCTTTCACTAAAAAATAGGCCGCGAGATTGGCTTCTTCTTTGCCATTTTTTTTTTTTTTGGATAAAGGGGAGAGAGGTGATTCTCCCTTTTCTTTCTATGAATTTTATGAAACTATAGATATTTCATATTTAACGATTATGAATTATGTTTTAATGTTGTATTAATATTTGATAATTTGATATGTTCATTAGTTGGTACTTGAATTTTTATTTTTTGATTGCTAAATTGATTAAAAAGTTAAAAAAATATTTTTTTTAGTATATAATTATATATAAAAATTAATATATATTATTAACATATCCCCCGACGTGTCCATGTCCTACATTTTTTAGAAATGCCATATCAGCGTGTCCTTGTCGTGCCGTATTTGTGTCTCATGTCCGTGCCTATATTTCTTTGATTGGGAAACTAGTTTCCAACATATCCATGTAACAATGACTTTGTATCTTGTACCAGCCTCAATAAATAACAAAATCATGTAATTGGACATGGATGGCTAGAAAATTTAAGTTCAGATTTGAATACTAACAATCCTCTACCACTTTCCTTTTCAAAAGGTAACTGATTTTGTTAAAGAGGGTACAAAAAAGCTGAAAGGAGGCCAACCCCAAGGCATGCAATAACACCCAAAGAAAGAAATAGCCAAATTTCATGTTTTCAATTAAAAATCAAGAAAGGCCACTAGGAACTGTGCTTAGAGAGAAAGCCGACCATATACTGAGCTACCCTAGGCACGTGTGAGAAAGGCACCTAGCAACCAACCAAGAGATTCAAAATCTCATCTAACCACAAGTAAATTTTACAGGGTCCAGTGCATCCACCCTCTACCCAGTTGATAGCGCATGCCGAATCACCTTCTATTACCAAAGGAAAGAGGGGAGATTGCTACCCTCCTCTACCTTCATTATCAAAGAAAGAAATTTGCTTCACAATATGCTTGTAGCCTAACAAAGGAAACTTTGTTATCATGACATATCTTTTACCGCAGAAATAAGGGAGCAGAAGTGAAGAAATACTTGGAAAGAATGTAGACAAGAGAGGCTATAGGGCCATATGATATTTTGATAGAAACTTGGAAATGCTTGGGAGAAAGGAAATGAATTTGATTAATATAAATGAATGGAGAATTGTTGTATCAGAATACAAGAACAAATGAGCTACACAAAGTTGCACCTTATGATGGGATTCAACATACAAGTCACAGTATGAAACTTTGCAAGAGTGTAATGGAGCAAAGACTCAAACAAAAAATAAATAAATAAATAAATCAATTTGGTTTTATGTCAAAAAAGTCAACTATCAAAGGTATCTCTTTTTTTATCAATAACAGCATTTTATTATAAAAGAAAAAGTACAACACAGTTAAGACTAAATTGGAAAGGCATAGCTCATGGATGAACACGTATATAAGAGAAGTATACCAGCCTCCAACCACTGCTACACTACACAAGAAATTAGATTACAAGAACAATCTGCCCCTTGCTTGGGTAAACAATTCGTCATTCCATTTGCAACTACACATATGATGAAACAATACTTGCAACCTAGATACTAGAGAACTAATCTCATTGAATAAAACTTGCATTTTCCACACACCTCTAAGAGATTTCATCCAAGATATGGCATCAGCTGAGTTAGTTTCCACAATAAGTGATTGGTGATAAGAGGAACAATATATGCAAAGCGCCCCCAATATACCCAAAATTTATGCTTCATTGAATCCTTGATCACAGCGTGTCTATAAAATACATACATAACTTCCCCTTTGTGATTTCTTAGAACACATCCGATGCTAGCCAACCCTAGTTTTCCTTTTGCAACTTCATTCACATTGAAATTTAGCACTCTTGTCAGTGGAACGCGCCAAGAGGCTTTCCTTCTTACAAACCCCCATCAAAGCTATCTTCTCACCTAGACAATTAATGAAAATTACTAAAAGAAAATGAAAGATTTTAATATAGTCTAGATTGAACTAGAAAAGGCCTATGACAGGGTACCTAAAGATTTGATTTGGTGGATTTTAGATAAAAGGAGTATTCAAAGAGGACTTATTGGCATCGTTAAAGACATGTCTGAGGGAGTGATTACTACTGTGAGAACTACCTGAGGAGAGATATATGAATTCTAGTGACCCTAAGTTTCCACCAGGGGCCAGCTTTAAGCGCTTATCTTTTTTTCATTGATTATGGATGAGTTAGCTACTCATATTCAAAGAAGGGGCCTAGGTATACATTTTTTGTAGATGATATAGTGTTGGTGGATGAATTGAGAGACAGGCAAATTTGAAATTTGAGATAAGGTGGGCAACATCAAAATTAAAGAGCTTTAAAATAAGTAGACAAAGAATATATGAGGTGCAACTTTAGCTAGGATGTGCAAAGAGATGCAACTCCTCTAAGAATTGAAGCCCAAAATATACCACAAAGAGATTCCTTTTGATACTTTGGCTCTTTAATTAGTAAGATGGAGAGATTAAGGAGGATGTTGAACATAGGATAAGACTTGCATAGTTGAAGTGGACACTTGCTTCAAGAGCGCTTTTGTGATTGATTTACACCAACAAATAATAAACTAAAAATTTCACAAGATAATGATGAGACCAGTTATGACCTACGGAGCAAGACATTGAGCAATTAAGAAATAACACATGCAAAAAATGAGTGCAGTAGAGACAAGAATATTGAGATGGAACTAGTAAAACGAGAAAATATAGAATAAAAATGAGTACATTCAAGAACATTAGGGTTAGCATCAGCAAGAAATAAACTAAAGTCACTCATTCGAGATAGTTTGGACATGCCCATCACAAGACTAATGATATTGGTGAGGAAAAGTTTCTACCATGCAGGTTGATGACCCCTCAAGAAAAGGTGTAGTCTGCAAAGGGCTTGGATAGATGTAGTAAGGATAGATCTAAAGAAGGAGCAACTTATCGGAGGATATGGCCCAGGATAGATTGGAATGAAGAAACAAATTTAGTAGCTAGTCCCCGACATTGAGACAAGTCTTTGATGATGATGATGATTAATTCTTGTAACCTGATGAACCTAAATAGTTTCATCTAACACTCCATAAAGCATCTTGAATAACAACTTTTCTCGACTCTAGGATTTATCAAAGCACCAGTGATCAAGTTAAGCCTACACTAGCCTTACAAGTTCCAACAGGTACAGGTGCTCTTGGTCAAGCTAGCCTAAGCTGAACCCAAGGCCACTCCACGTTGGACTAGATTTGGGCTTTTTTTTTGCTCATAGGCTAGTACCCAAGCCTCAGTTTTCAGCTCAATTATCATCTTATTGAATGTCACACAGTATGTTGCCTACAACCAGTCAATTGTACCCTTTTTATAAAAACTACTAGAAGCCCTAGAAAACCCTAGAATAAATCCAGATCATTCATCCAACTGGGAAAAATCCTGATTGCGTAAAATATAGTACTCCCAATGATATAAGATTGATTAACATCAATGGAATAGATCAGAACCAAAGTTTCCTAATTCAGCTGGAATGTCTAGAACATGTTGGATGATTTTGATTGTAGTTCCAATGCCGCCCACCAAACCACTGAATGGACCCCACATAGTCGAAGTGCACCCTTGGACGACCCAAAGGAATACAAGTATCCATTGGGTTTGGGTGCACTTCAATAGATTAAATTACGCTCAACTAAAAAACAAGTTTTTCATTTTATTCTGCAAACAGAAATTCTATAAATTACAGAATGACCACATTAGCTAAGGATGCCCTGGATATGTCTTAAAATGCTTTTTAGCAACAAGAGAGCATCCAATGATTGTCATATGAATTGTAATACTCTGGAGAAGAGGGACTGAGTACCTCATAGGAATCCAAAATGACCACAATATTCTAGATATGGCATTTTCTAACTTCAAAATTACCAGGCGCTTCTAAGTTCTTACTCACATTTTCAATGCATCTCCAGTACTGATCTTCAAGCAGAAATAAACTCAACAGCAACCATGCCATAAATAACTTGTTGATCCACTAGCCTGACGAAAGTACTTAAGAAGATAGAAAATAAATAAAGGCAATGGGTTTTGTTAATCATCTACTGTCGCTGATGTTAGAGATGATCCATAAAATTGCCTTGGTATGAATCCATGGAAAAGAATCTAAGAATCTCACTTCCAAACTGGAGAATGAATCTAATATGTACGTGGTCTGTTAGTTAGACCAAGAATATTGAGCCAATCAATGTGTCTTTTATTGGTTTTAGATTTTATCAAAAAAAAATATTGAATCACTTTTCATAAGAAAGTACATTATATGAAATATTACAATATCTAAGGTTTGAGTACTTTGACAAGAAAATTGTGCTTGCGTGGCCAAAGCCTTTAGGTTAAGTGAAAGACTTGGTTCCATTCTTTAAACATGGAGGGGGGTTGTTACAGTATTTAGAAATTAAAGGAGGAGCTGGGAATGACTAAGAAATTGGATTGAATTTCAGTGGTCTCCTTGGAGGATTGACCCTCCCTTATATAACATAAACTTGCCTTCATCAATGATACAATGATAGAGTGTACATTCATCTATTCCTAAGAATGAGCTATCAAATCTCCTAATAAAGAAACTTGTACAATGTTTGACCAATCAATCTATCTATCCTAAGAATAAGCAATCAAATCTCCTAATAAAGAGACTGTACAATGTTTAACCAATCCCAACATGTGGGATCTTATTCAAGTGGGCCAATCTTAATGGGTCAGTATTAACGGGCCCTTGCTGGATTAGTTTACATTAACAGGGTATGGGGTGGACAACCCTTGACACAAACCAACATAGATGCGGTCTTAAACAACATCTATGTGTTGACTGATGAGAAAACTTTTAAAATTAAATTTCAAAATGTCTTATATCATTTGAAATGCAAAATAATATCGATAATCAAACATTTAATCTCTAGCATAAGATTAAAAAAATTACTTATTTGATAATCATTTTTGCAATAAAAAACTGAAACACAAAAAAGTAAACAAGGTCTTGGCCTAAATGATGAATCCAGTAATCATTTCAAATAATGCAATTTGCTCATCTCTCTAAATAATGAGTGGAGAAAAACAAAACTCACAAGCACAACCCTAAATAGATGGGATAAGAAATTGATGATGATGCCGATGATGATCAACCCTTTCAATATCAGAATCTTTTCAAGAAGTATAGGAAGGTAAATATGAAAAGATTTTCATAGAGTAAAAAGGAACAAATTTAACATGGAACTCTACCAATTCAATACAAAGAACAAGAAGTTATAACAGCATAAGAAAATGCTAAAAGGAAGTTAGTTGTCAAGAGTAGCTTAGTTGTGAAATTGACAAATTCTAGATTTGAAGAATATCAGACAGAAGTTATTGTCTTCAGTTCATGCACTCCTAGTTAGAACAATAATACGCAGTATATGTTCACTAAGAACAAACAGAACAGTATATCTTCCAAAATGATTTCAGCTTATCCAAAATTCCTTTAAAAACAAAGGATTGATTTCATAATAGAAGGCATGCAGGAGGAAAAGCTAGATTCAACAAAGCTCAACATGTAGGAAGTTGCAAGGAACTTGAAGAAAATTAAACAAAACAAAACAAAAGAAAAAAGAATAGGTGTGAGTCTCATATCAAAAAAAAAAATACACGTTAATTAAAAAATCCCAAAGTATACAATAAATTTATTGCTTAGTAACACCCACCAGCTAAAAGAGCCAATTTAGTTTTGACAAGATTGATGAGACCCAGTGAATGACAAAGTCTTCACACATTCATCTTCACACCATTGACAACCCAAGGAATTTCAAAAAGGAGAAACACTGGCTAAATGCATTTTTAAATGGGAAGTGAAGAGAGAAGTTTCATTGAATTGCATGAATGAAAGTTGCAAGTGAATTTATAGAGGATGGGAAGACAATCAAACAATCCAAGTTAGGATTTCTCCTATCCTCTACATGAGATGATCATATGCCAATCTCAGTGCATGAAATGAGATTTTCATTCCTTCCTCTTATTGATTAAATGTCAATCAATTGTCTTTTATTGATTACACTCCAAGCAATTATCTAGCCAGTTTTAGATATCTTCAAAAGATTCTCTAAACAAAGAATCTAGATCTAGGAAAATTTATTGGAAATTTATATACTAAGAAAGTAGACACAGTTGATCAATGAGCTCACTGAGCATGGGTTTGGCCCAATGGGTCAGTAAACTATGGGCTTGGCCCAATGGGTCAGTAATATATGGGCTTGGCCCAATGGGATCGTTCGCTATGGGTTAGGCCCAATGTGCTGCCAACTGTGGTCCTTTAGTAGACTTTGACCCCCATGATGTTATTAGACTGCAATGCAAGGCACATGTACTTTTCCAACACAAATTACACAATATTTACAATGCATTCAGCATTACAAGGTAGGTAAAATGATAAATAAGGAAAAAATAATAGGATCAAGTTCAACCATCACATGGACTCTTATACACTCATTCAGATCAAATGATTTAATTAGCAAAGATAAATCAATATATAAATTTCCCATGAAGCTTTTTTCCAAAATTTCATGTCAAATCACCAAGTCAAGTTGCTAACTGTAAAATAGAAGGGAAAAACTGAAATCATTAATGTAGAAACATAATAGAAAAGACTTGTGGAAATGCTTCCGGGCAAAGAAAAAATACTCGCAACTGTTTGAAGAGCTGCAACTTCTCCCTTCAATGAGGCAATTTCCCATTTCCGCTTCATCTACTCTAGGTCTGCAAGCGCCAGAGGAGAATCTTTGAACCCAACTGACACCATTCAAGTTTGACACTCTTTCGAGACCAATAGGCTCCTCTAAACTAGACATTGTGACAGTAAAACTGGAAGGAAACAGAGAAACTCGAATAAGCGTATGCGACAAGCAAGTGTTCAACCACAACCAATAGTGCAGGGCTTTAGATGTCAGCATTAGAAAAGCAGTATTGCATGAAGGATTTACTCATCTAAGAAAACAGATTATTCGAGCGCAATTAAGAAGTTAAGTACATGATTGACAACATAAACTAAATCCTGTGAGGACAGCACAACTGTCTGAAATATGCATGCATTAACAAGGCTTAGGAACTTAAGGCTTAGGAACTTGACACTTGTCAGACTGTTATGATAAAGTATGATTCATATAATATTTGAAGGCCAAGCATATCTTTAAACTATCCAGATGAAGTGGCCACGAACACCATAGAAATCAATTTTTTCCATAATAACAATAATATATCTCACTGACAGGAGTGAACTACCTAGTACCAACAACGAATACCGAACATCTAAAATTAATTAGAAAACAACCACGGCATCAAAGAGAATTTTATCATCGAATTGTTTTTCTCTTTACAGGTCAGGCTAATAAAGGAGTATACATAAACAATAGCAACATATGATTTGCCTTTAAGCATGATTCTAAAACTTGGTCCCTGTCACCAAGTTGAAGACCACTGAGTCCATTATGACCCAGCAGAGTAGCACCAGGAGTAAGCTGATATGTCATAAGGATGAAACACATGAGTTTTAAGGGGTATCCTAGTAATTGTTCAGTCTTTTAGTCTTTATATTAAGAACATGCTGAAGTTAGTTCATGTAGGTTTTCAGGAAACATTTTCCCAACAAAAATTAGTCAGACGGTAAGACTGACTAATGTTTGTCAGACACTAACACTGACTTATGTCAGTTAGACAACTCCAGGTATGTTGATGGGCCCACGAAACCCAAGAAATAGAGGAGGGGGCATGGATGTGACAACAATCACAAACAAGCTCCATCAAGCAATGCTAGCTTTTAGATTAACAGCGATTTGTGTGAGCCAGTTATTTTAACTTTATTTTTACCATTTACTGTATACTGCATATAATTGGTTGAGATGGCTGAGAATGTCCAAAGATATACTTTAGATTATTATTCTTTTTCCTTTTTTTCTTGTTGCAGATTCACAGACCCCTCTCTAGAATTTTTTGGGCCATGGGCCCATCAATGTGCCACGTCACCTGATATACGTCAGTGAGAAGCGTTAGTACCTGACTAATGTTAATTAAGCTTACAAGGCTTGACAATTTAAGGTTAAGATTAAAAAGAAGTTTAAACTTTAAAGTTTCTTTTTCAGTTTTACATATGATTGTTAGAAGAACTACTGAATATTTTTTGTATTTATAATTAATGCTAAATATATCCCAATAGTAAAGTAAATCTTTTATGGTGTTTTATCTACTTTAGAGGGCCCAAAATATATGGTATATTTGTTCCTATCCTCGTAGCGCACTTGTAAATTATACGTTGATTTAAGCTTGATTGTGGTTGTATGCTACTGTTTGGGATTTGGTAAAATTTTCATGCACAATAACCCAGTGAACTTGTACATACTGAATGGTCTGCACGCACAAACCCCATCACTCCAAAGAAATAACTGTTTGAGCACTGCCAACAAGGACGCTATAAATTGTAGCAGGCTAGATATGTAAGAGAAGAAGAAACTAACCAATAATTCCTACACCAATATAATATGCCTTGCCAACTTCACAACACAATTATGACAGAAATTCGACTATAAATTAACAAGTAATATCTTTGATTCTTCCACACAAACCACTGAGGAAGAAGTTTTAGCAGTTTGAAATGCAGAGAAGCTTCTGAAGGAGGTTACCATGCAACCAGTTAACCACCCAAAAGTTTGTACCGTAAGAATTAACTAAATCCATAAAATAGATGGAAATGAGACGCGGCACATCGTTGCTTCATTTGAAATTCTAGTTGACCAAAGAGAGCCTTGGTTATAATATGGTTGACCAAATCTAGGATGTCAGACAGGGAACCTAATCTAATGTAGTAATACCAAAATGCAAGGAGAATATGCTTGCTTGATTCCTAATGACATTCTCATTAAGCTTCCTCTCTCTCTCTCTCTATATATATATAATCATTGATTTCTAGTCTAGGGAGAAATATAGCAGCATTGACACATTTCAAATGCAAAAAATTTCTGTCAAATAAAATTGCTGCATTATTGATTGGTAACAGTTGTAGATGCGTCCAATCCAATTCAGTTTACATTTTTCGGTAAAATAAGCGTACTTATTACCGACTCCAGCTATGTTCAACAAAATTCACTCATCAAAGGAAGAATGATCACAAGTCACAACCTTGGGTTGGAGTCATTCTACAGAGACACCCAATAGCAATTCTACTATTCACACTTTCACATACATACATACACAGAGACACCTTACTCGGGCACACAAAAGAATCTAAGCTAACCACCATATTAGTGGGCTACAACCACAATGTCCATCATGGACTCATTTTCCAATCTTCCCATGTTCAACTCATCAAATTCAGCAGGTTTAGGACAGTTCCACTTGCTTAATCACCCTACACACTCACCTCCACCACACAACTCCACCTGATAAGCAACTCAGATCTCATCAACATGTCCCCTTCTCATTTCACCTCCTCAAAAACTACCGAAACAGCAATCAGAAGAGACCTCACCTCATCAATGAGAAACTCAAATCACCATACAAACACCAATCTTCATTTAAAAGAGAGAGAGAGAGAGATAGAAATCCCTATACAAAACAATCCAAAATCACCAATCATCTCTTTCTGTCAATTGAAGATCATATCACATTTGAAGCGCCTACACGATGAGATTCAAATCAGATGGAATTTGAACACGGTCCAATCAAGAAACCTAGGAAAAATAAAAGAGGAAAAAAATGCAAGAATCCGAAAAAAAGAGAGGGTTTATGTGAGTGGAATTGAAACGGACCTGAGATGGAGCCTCAAGTGGGAAATGGAGAGAGAGAGAGAGAGAGAGAGAGAGAGAGAGGAAGGTAGGGTTTGTAAAGAGGGAGGGGGAAAGGAAAGGGGGGGTAGATGTGGAAGAGAAGGTGGTGAGGAATGAGAAAATGAAGAGGAATGGGAGGGGAAAGAAGAGGAAACGTTTCTTCAAAGGGTGGGTAGGTGAACCAACCAACGGTACCTCTCGCTTTCTCTTTCTCTCTCTCTCTCTCTCTCTCTGTCTTTGCATTTATAGACATCGGTTTTTGGTTGAGGGCGATTAATCGCGTCCCCATAAAAACGGATGTCAGCCAAAGGACATTTTCTTTGTGCAAAATGAGGCCCGATCCGTCAAGCTGACCTTAATCTAACCGCAAAACTCGACCCGTGTAAAATCTACGTCGGTCACAGATTAGATTTTTTTGACTGACAGAAAAACGGGTCGAGCTAGGACTACCCTGACTAACCCGCATGACCCACATATATTCTTTTATATTTATATTTAATTTCATAAAAATTTATTAGAAATAATATAAGGTATGTTAATTCCATAAAGAATTATTAGAAATAATAATATGAGATATGATTTTCTTATGATAATATTAAATTTTTTCCTGCATTTGCAAACTTAAAGCTCCATAGCTTTATCTCTTTTAAATAATATTATTTTTTATAAATTATAATAGTTTATTATTTTTTTTTCAATTCCCTATGTTGTATATTTGCTCGGGTTTAACTTTATTATATAATGATTATCATAAAATTAATAAGTATATAAAAAATCATGGATAATGACTATTTTAAAAACTTGACTACTTGTGCTTAAAGTTCAATATATAAGCATTAAAAGATAATAAAAATTATATATGTAGGTTCAATATTTTAAAGTATAACCTATTTTATAAATACATCATAAATAAACTCAAACCGTTAGTCAATATTTAAAGTAGTTATATTTAATAACTAAGGTCGACCTTTACATATCTATTTAAATATTTTTGGATAAATATTTGCACAAAAAACTTTGATTGTGTAGTGGTTAAGTGCTTTAATTGAAAAGCATAAAGTATTATTTCTTTGTAATAATACAATCTATGAATCTACTTTGAAAATAAAGAAAGAGAAAAATAATAAGAAAAAGAGAGAACTGCAGTATTCAAGTGAAGTGGTTAATTTGGCCTAATCTTAACTATCTAACTTGACCAGATGCAAGTGCGGGTTGAAGAACCTCAACCCACTTTGAAAACAAGTCAAGCGCAAGTTAAGCGTAGGCAAACCGAGCTTGCTACCAACCCAACCTGCATTAGGCCAACCCAACACGTTTGCCACCTCAAAATTTTCAACTATGGTCCTTGACCCTTTTGGAATATTTTTTGAAAGAAAAATTTTCAAATAAGTCCCTAAGGTTTTACCTTATTTCAATAAAGGATATAAGTTTTAAAACTTTTCAAATTAGTCTATATGTTTTCCAAAAAGTTTTCAATTAAGAACATCGATCCATTAAAAAATATTTTCAGCGATTTTTCTCTAAATTTTCTTAAAATATCAAATCACTAATCATTTAAAGCTATGACATTGTTTCAGCAATCACTAAATACAGCTGATTATCGTGGGGACGTTGGTAGTCCTAAATCAACGTAAGAAAGAAATGAGGAGAATATAAAGGAATTGAATGAGATATTTATTTTAATAAAGGTTAATTTGGATATTTTAAAAAAATTGAGCAAAAAGGTTTCCAAAAATTAGCTTTAAATGGACATATATCCTTAATTGAAAATTTTTTTAAAAACTTAGAGACTAATTTGAAAAGTTTTGAAACTTATATCCTTTTCTGAAATAAGGCAAAACCTTAGTGCCTTATTTGAAATTTTCCCTTTTTGAAAAGGTTTGATGGAACCCACCCTATTTCAAATTTAGCTATCAAAGTAATAATAATAATAATAATAATAATAATAATGAAAAGAATTGAGAAATATGGGCGCTACCTTTTTTCCACCCACAAGCACGAAACTGATGTATAGAATTATAATAAAGGTTCAGCCATTACATGATGATCATTTGTTTCATCACCTTAGTTACATTGCATTAATGAATTTTGGTTATAACCTTTTTTTTTTTCCCCACTTTCCGTTTGTATAGGCTTCCTCTTCCCACTTGTGTTGACTAGGTCTTTGGCTCTTAGGTTGGAATAAATTTTTTTAAAAAAGGTTCTTGTGTTGCTGGATTTCAAAGCAATTGGCTACACCTAGGTTGTCGTGTGCTGGTTTTATAATAATGTACAGAATGGTTTGCAGTTGGACTCCAAAATAGTCACATAGGGAGTCCCTCCCCATTGCAGTTAGTATCAGTCATTCATTAGCTCAATTAAAATAAAGAAGGATGTATGGACTTAGTTGTCTTGGATTGGATGGCTATTAATGATAAATGAAGAAAATTTTATCAAAAAATCATGTAAGGGTTCCCTCAAACCATAAACATCACCTAAGTTGTGTATACCCCGGAGTAGTCACATATGACTACTCCAGTTAGTTTTTTTTTTTTTTTTTTTTTTTTTTTTTTTTTGGAGAAGCATCGCCAATGGCAAGTTCGATGCTCTCTTGTTACCTTTAAAACTAAAACCCAAAAAACCATATTTCTTCTTCCTCTTCCTTTCAACTTCCTTCCATGAAATAGTGCTTCCAAGGCCTTTCATCTTCAAATCAATAGAAAACTCAATTATCCCATCAAAGTAGCAGGCATCAATTGGGGCTTGGCTGAGGAGCCCCTTTGCTGAGCGAGGAAGAAGAACTATGGTCAAAAAAGGAAACTCATGCTTGGGGTTTTGAGTGATCTAGATGGTGGGACCCAATGGTCCAATCCACAAGGGTCGTGGGGCAGGGGGTCCCACAACCCATGTCTATCAAAAAGGTTTTGATAGTCTAGAATTTGGAAAAATATAGTTTCGAATCCCCCTCTTGCATATCTAGACCTGATTTCTCCCTTCATGATGTTTAAAATTTTATTTTTTCATGAGGTTAAAATAGATGGAAGAAAGAAGAAGAACATACAACTTTTGGGTTTAAGGAAAGAAGGCAGTATCAAACTCGCTGCAGGTTTTTGCCACTGTGTGAGGAAAGATGTAGAGTTTTTTTAAGTTTTAAGGATACCAGAAGAGCATCAAACTCACCGCTCCCCAATTAGATGCAAAAAAAAAAAACCTTAATGGTCGTACGTGACCACTCCGGGGCACACACAACTTGGGTAAAGTTTATGGTTTGGGGGAATTCTTATGTGACTTTTTTGGTAAAATCTTCATAAATGAATGTGATTTTTCCTGTTTTCATTTACCACATTTTCACCTTTGATGGATGTGGGAGTGGCTAACCCACTTGTATTTGGTTTTTCACAAAGTCAGGGGTGTTCATGCGCTAGGACAACCTAGGGTGATCCCTGGCCATTTTCACTCATGTATTTATCAGGCATGGATTTAGACAATAGGCCTAAATCTCAGTCCCTTTAGCAAGATTTATAGACACCCTTTGAGCTCATTTGTTTGTATTTTTGATCATAAGAATTGAATACATAAAGTTTCTAACATCAAAAGTTAAAAATGAATATCAAAGATGAATTTTTAAAGACAGGCATTGAATAACCTTTATCTTTAGGTAAATGGAATCAAGAAAATATGGGAAATCAATAAACCAACCTTATCCTTTAATTCATTTCTCTTCTTCTTTTAATTCTATATCCCTCAAAGGAATTGCTTTTTTTTTAAGCTCATTTTTTAAATCTCACCTTTAAGATGTAAATCATGTATATTTTATTTATATATATATTTTAATGCAAACAAACATATCCTTTGTGTTAAACATGTTAGAGGTGGTGAGGCCTTAAGAATAATATGGCTCAGACTAGGCCCCATTGAATC
This sequence comes from Sextonia rubra, assembly GCA_037013555.1. Taxonomy (NCBI): domain Eukaryota; kingdom Viridiplantae; phylum Streptophyta; class Magnoliopsida; order Laurales; family Lauraceae; genus Sextonia; species Sextonia rubra. The sequence continues at coordinate 79,256,956 of JASUAD010000001.1, forward strand.
ATTAAATTGGAAAATAAAACCAAAACCAACCCCCCCCCCCCCAAAAAAAAAAAACGCTTTCTAGGCATGCAGACCATAAATAAAAACAAATCCCATTGCAAGTAACTACCCTGAAATTTTCTTTTCTAATGAAGAGGAAATATGGGGCCGCTTCCCCTGGTCTTTCCCCCCTAGATAAATGAAAATAACACGTGCTTAAAAAAACAGTGTGGGTGCAAGCATACAGAACTTTACGAACTGTGTCATTGGCGTTTTGTATGGACATAGAAAGTCCTCAGATAGCATTTGATGAGAAGTGCAGTTGGTAAAAAATTTTGGTTCCATGATTGTCCTTAAAATCTTAATGCATCATTAATATGATTTTACCACCATATTTGTGATATTATTTTTAAGATCTCCACGCTTTGAAAAATATTATTTTATTATTTAAATTATATTTTATTATTTTTCTATTTTTTTTCCATTTTACAACTAAGAATGAATAAAAATTGAGATACCCTATTTTGTACCCCCTTGATTATCAGATTAATGTTATTTGTGGCAATGGTGTTGAGCATTCTTTGGAAAAACGTCATAAACCCAACTGTGACTCTGTGAGAGAGAATTTTCCTCATAGAGTCAATTTCAGAGAGTGACCCATCCAGCGGCGTGAATCAAATAATCTTGACCAAATATTTGGCTGACTTGTACCAGTGGCAAAACCTGATGACTGTTCAACTGTCACTTCTCTGATTAATACATTGTCTCCTCAAACTGTTTGAGAAAATAACCAAAATCGTGCCATGGAAGATAAGTTGATCGATCTGGGATGAATTATAAATCATATTATAATTAACTACTTTCCGTGCTTTCTTTTTGTCACGAGAGGTAAAAGCTATCTGTTGTTAAGAACTGGGATAAAACCCAAGAGAGAAGAATAGAGAGGAAGGAAGAGAGATCATAATATTGAGAGTTTTGTGTACATAATAAGGGGGAGGGTGATCTTATTTATAGAATAAGATTACTTCTTCCACAAGCAACCTAATATGGTAGGACTTTAATCCTAAGTAATCTCTTTATCTCATATGGGTCCAAATATGGGCATCCACCTATGATGGTACATCTCATAACACTTTCCTTTGGATGACCACTATTCAATGACAATTACTCCATTAAAACTTTACAAAGGAAAAACCCAATGGGAAAAAACCAGAGCAAAGAAAAAAGAGTATACCATTTTACATGACCATTGAATTGGTATTGGACGTACATAATGTTGTCTCGTTAAAACTTTAACTAGAAAAACCCAATGGGATAAAAACTTAGAAAAGGGAAAAGAGTATAGCGTACATATGTCCTATGGTAACTTGCTTTAGGATGCCCCCTCCTCCCCTTGATCAATTACTCTCTATGCCAACAATAACATTTACATTGTTTGATGATAGACTCTACACATGCCGATATCATATACAAACTTCTAAAATGTTGATTTTGGTAATGACTTGGTAAATCATTCATATTGTTGCTTGAACGAGCTTTCTTGATTTTAATTTCATTGTTCTTCTAAAGCTCATGTGTGAAAAAGAACTTTGGTATAATGTACTTCGTTTTGTCACCTTTAATGCACCCTTCTTTAATCTATTGAATGTATGCCTTATTATCTTCATAGATAATTCTTGTGGTACCTGTACTAAAAAGCAATGGACAATAACTACAATATACTGAATTAAAGATTTTAGCCACACATATTCCTATTGGCTTCATAAAAGACTAAAATCTTAGCATAGTTAGAAAAAGTAGCTATCAAAGTCTGTTTCATAGAGCTTTAGGAAATTGCAACATTACCACTAAGGAACACATTGTTGGGAGGCAACTAACAGGATCCTTAGATATTGCGCATAGATCACTGCGGAAATATTTTTGGATGATGATAATTCAAGAACCATACGTGCGAGATCTCTCTGATTTGATCTAGGTTTTATGGCAGCCCGAAGTCTCAATACCTTATATTGTATTCCTGTATGATCGAACTAGCACCGGGGTGTGGGCCTCTTCTGCGAATTATCTTTGCTCTAAAAAAATGAGATTTCTCTTGTGTGTTTTTCCTATAGAGCAATAGCGCATATTTATAGGCTACAATAGAGACCTTAAGAAGAAAATAAGGGATAGGCTGCTTATGAAAATAGGAAACTCTAATTCGACCCGAATTAGAATCTTAGATCTATAAATTACAATTTAGTCCACTATAAAATTATAATTGCACTTCTGTCCTTATTATCAAAGTAATATTTCAAGCTTCTTGTTATTAAATGCTTATTAATCTCCCCGCGTTAAGATTTCAGATATCCATCGATTAAATTATTATTGACACCTATATTTAATCAATATCTTTATAATTCTTTGAGACTTTCACTTAACTTATTTGATATGTTATACACAAATTTGATATGTTATACACAAAGTCCACCTCCAGAGTTTGACCTAATCAAAACTTATAAGCTTCATAAAGGGGATATCATCAATCCCCATTACGGGACGTGGATTCCGTCAATAAACTAATATGCACCATATACGTAGTGTAGTCATCCAATTTACTGAGATTATTGACCCATAAAAGGTCTCACTCTTTTGTAAATCAAAATGTCAAATACTAAATGTATGTGTCTATTATTTATATCGGAATTAAGAGTACAAGCACTCATAATAATAATTTAGATGTTAATCATTTTATATAGTCAATATAAAGACAATAGCCCAAAAGCGGTTCTGTTTAATACACACAAAACGTACTAGCATAACAAGTTGCAACTATACTGTTTTCCGCAGCCAAGACAAGCCTACTAAAACATCATACTACAATCGAACCGATGGTGTATCTAACTCCATCTAGATTGTGAATAACAATAACTTATATTCTATAAGAACCAACAAATAAGTCTTCCATGCGTAAGCTGAACTCTACACACTAGCTTATCTATTTTATAGAATAAAAGACACACTTATATATAATAAATAATAATGTAATCATTTGCCAATATAAATTCTCATTAAGATGGCAAAGCAAACTTTATTAATAAGTAAATTGGTCAAAGACAAACACATAAAAGTATTCTTTTAATATAAATTTCCAACACACATAACCTATTTATGATTAAAAACTCAATTGTCTCCCAAAAAGAGATGTAGCAATATAGTAGCCATCACGTGGTAGAGGCATCAAAGAAGTAGCTAGTAAGAGCTGGCTTCTATCCCTGCCTAGACCTCTTTCTATAGAAATTTAAGTACCCGGTGACCTAGACTTGCTCGTGCGCCATCAGCCAATAAATACAGTATGGGTAGAATGTAGTTTTCAATTTCTTCGAACAATGAAGGAAGCAGCGAAAAATTCCACCCATACACAACCTTCAAAAATGAAAATAAAAAATAAAAAACAACATTTTGAAATAAGAAATTCCTTTAGTTTGATAGGTCATATGATAGAAACCCTTATGGGGTTGCTGATCATAAGTTTTTCAATCAAAATGAAATGGCCTAAAACATGAAAAGACAATGTTTTATCAACTTCATCAGCCCTGCTCTTAGCTCGGGTTCTTTTTTAATGGAATGAGGCGTCCCTTGTTCTTTTTTTCGCAATACTTCATGTCTCGCATGCCCTGCTTCAATCTCTTGCTTGTTTTGGTGCTTGGTCCAAGGAAAGGAGTCTAAGTCTGCCTTCGAATAAGCAATCACAAAGGCTGGTCGGTCATAGGCTTAGCCCTTGTTTTAGATATTCCATCTCTAGCAATGGCTGGTGAAGCATTAGTGGCAGAGGTCGAGCTCGTAAGCTAGCTCATGGGGCTAGTTGTCGGATGCTCTAAGGCTGCTTATTCTTTCACACTAGCAGCATTATGCAAACTAGGAGCCCTTCTTAGGTAGTGAGGCGATAGTGCTTGCTGTCGATAGGTAGCTCATCCCTTTGCATGTTGGTTTAAGGTGTAGGCATTGTTGTCTTTCTTGAGTGTGGGTGTGAGGCAGGACTATTTGCTGCAAGTTCCTGTTTGGCGGATGTGGAATTTGTCTTCGGTCGATATGTGGGCTTTGATCCTGTTGCAAGTGTAGGAGCGGTGTCGACTCAAGCAATAAGTGGAGCTTTTAGTGCTTAGTCCCTTCCTTGGCTGGCTACCTTAGTAGGTGCTTGTTTGGCATGACCTGTAGCGTAGGCGAAAGAAATAGGAGGATTTAAAGGCGTAGGAGTAAGGCGCGGGAAAGCCAGGTGCTATCCCGGTGTGGTCTCTTGCCCGGTCTATTAGTAGTCATCTTTCATTTGCTAGCTATTACGGAGTGCGCATACGGATCCTGAGAAATGGGCTTAGAATGGGCCTTACCGAGTGCGCATACGTAATCCCGTATCAATCTGTGCATGTAAAAACATGCAATAATTATTACAAGGGAGATTCCATAGGAATGTGTAGAGAAGTTTTTCCAACACATAAATTACGTTCAACAATGTGCAATATACTTATAATGATCATAAGCAATAATAAAGAAACATCATTCATTTCATAAACAAGTCTGAAGCCTGTACTTAACCATTTACATTTACATGACAATAATTACTTAAGCATATACAAGATCCAAAATCTTATATGCATCGATCAAAATGCTAGGTGCAAGAACAACCATAGTCCAAGCTAAACAACCCAACAAGACCACCCATTGTCGCTCTTCGTAGGGCGACTAAGAGAAGACGTCGTCTTCATTACTTTCATCTACTCCTTGAGGTTCTGTTACGGTTCCTGTCGGGGTGAATCATTCGCCTTACTGGGTTGGGTTAATACCTGTAACACTAAGGGTAGTATTATTAATACGACGGCTAAGCAAGTATAGAGAAATATATAAGACCAATATGTTGTATCAAAGGAATTAAGAAATATATATATAAATTAAAAGAAGGCAATGATTGTAAACTAGGCATTTGTACATGAGTAAACATGAGTAACAAATCATAAATAGGATATCAAATCATATTAGATGGCATTCATGAGGCTATATTCTCCCAAAAGAAAGCGTATCATTTAGAGAGAGCGTACATATGGGACACTAGGAGATCAGGCTAGCTTCTTGAGGAGCATCAACAACTCCTCCATTGATTACTACGGCAGTGATATAAAGAATACCCGAATTGGTCCTGTTGAACTTAATAAGGGCACCAGCTAAGTGGTGCTGACTCAACGTATCAAGGCTGACTCGAATTCATATCTTTCATACTAATGATCAACCATAGTGATCGTCTCATATTCATACATATCAGTCATACTTATCATATTATACATAAGGGAGATTCGGTCTTAAGATCATATGTAGTCATAGAAATTGGAATCAGCAAGGTAACTGATAATTAAACAATGCATACTTAAATGAGCTAGAGAGCTCGAACCCTCTCAACCTTGGTTACACCCATTTTGGCTGACAGGCATGCACTTAGTAGAAGCTCAGGCCTGATTCATCTCAAGATTCGCCAGGAAGAATGGGTACGTGAATAAATCATGTTGAGGGCAAGGTTTCGTACAATATGAATGCATTTAATCGAAAAGGTATCAAGGAAATTTACTAGCCAACCCTGTGCTAGATAATCTGTGATCCCAAGGTCATTCAATATGAAATATTCATAAAACGTCCAGTGTCATTGTGTTACTAGTCTTGGCATTACATTGTGTATTCAAAGGACACCTTTTCTTATATTGACACCCATGACGTGACATCGGGAATTCATCCGGAAAATCAAAGGGGATAAGTGACAGCTCTACACTCATCCTCCTTATCATTTGATCACCATTGGGCTAATTTAATTATGGAAAAGGTTCTATATTTAAAGCCCTACAAGGTCATTTTAAATCCCTAATATCTTAAGTTTACGGTGTTCTCACGGCTTAGCTGTACATATGTTATAGCTTAGTCGAGTGGCTTAATTTTTTCCTCAAGTTCATACGCATTTACCTCTTAACCGTATATTAGCCTACAACTTTGCCGTGCTACGGCTACGGTTAGGCTACAACTTAGCCGTAGTACAATCCACAGCTTAGCCGCAGGTGAGCCTTAAAAGAAAAATAGGATTTTAAGCTCTTGGAAAAGCTCACCGTAAAATGACTTACAGCTTGGTCACGAGATGGTTATGGCTTAGCCGTAGTTCATCCTACAGCTTAGCCGAGGGTTAGTCATAATACAAAAATGGGTTTTGGTACTCGCGGGATTTTAAGCCGTACACACTTATGGCTTAACCGTGGCTTCATCATAAGCTTTAGAATTTCTGGAAGTGACTCTGAAGCTCGAGTTCAGCACAGAACCCTCGATTTAAAGGGTTATAGTTAGCTTCCTATTGCCTCAAAATATCACTTTGGGTTTTAATGCTCACACAACACCCATATTACATAATCATACTCTAATTCATTCAATTCAACACATATATACTTAAATCAAAGAAGAAAGAGCTGTAACTTAAAATAAGAGTGATGAGTCTAAGAATCAACAATTTAAATATACATGCAATATCATATATACTCTAACACTTGCCTTATATCAGTGCTTTACCCAAACTAGCCTCTCTATTGTTTTGTAGTTAGAGAAAGCCTCAATAGATAATGGGTTCTCTACATGAAAGACATGCAAAAGGGTGATTCTCATATAGAATGCATGCATGTGGTATTTTTTATTCTCCTTGACTCTATTAAATCGAAAGAATTGAAATGGAGGTAGAGATTCACTTTATGGAGCTGTAGCTTGAATAAAATGATGAATGTAGTGGTTCTAATGAAGAGATGCATAAAAACTAGAAGAAGAAGATGAATAAAGGGTATTCTTCTTGTATGTAAGGCTTGAAGTCCTTGTTTCCAACTCCAAAGTGAAGTGGAGGTGAAGAAGGGTGGAGAAGAGAAATAGCTCCAGCAATTTAGAAGAAAAGAAATGAAGGTGAACATTGGGTTCTCCCTTTTTAACTCAATTTTCCTGGAGTTTTTACATGCAAGTCCAGTATCTTGAGGAGAATTACAGTTTAGGTCAATGGACCTCAATTGGGCCAAGATGAGTCCGAATTAAGTTAGGTCCAACATGAATGATGGTCTATACGATAAATTTCACAAGATGCAACTAATGAGATGCCAATATGATGCAAACTATGAGACTCTAAATTACAAGAAGGCTATTAACTACCTAGGTAAAGTTCGAACTCAACTACGTACCCAATTAAAACCCACTAAGAATTAAGAACAATATAAATTAAGGCAAAAAATATATTAATTAATAGAAAATCAAGTTTAATTAATATAAATTACAATTAAATCGGGTTGGGACCTTACACTATTGGAGGTAGGTGGTCTCCTACCATTAGCTTAGCCTTAGCTCATCTCTTACAATTGTACAGCTACACATGTCGCTTTCATTTCCTCTTTTATATGCTAGTCCCCGATCAACGTGAATAGATTCTTTTCTTGCTTGCCCCGTCTCTTAGAAAGATGTGATCTCCTTGCTCCCACTCTTACTTAAGGATTCTCGGCCTTCTTAGCTCTCTTCTTCCATCGGCTTTTTTTTTATTTGGGAGAATGGGGCCTCTCCTGTTGGCGAATCCCTTTGCTATTGTTGTTTCAAATATATATCCCATTCTTGCCTGTCTTGCAACACATGCAGTACAAGCTTTTGTTCTTGCTGTGCATCTTTTAAAAGTTGCGGAAGATAGTATAGATGTTCCCGTTTTTTCTTTAGTAGTTGTTGATGCACTTTACTTCTTTCATAGTATCCCGGTGCAACTGTCTTGTTCAAGCTATGGATCTTATATAGAGAAGGAGTGTGGAAGCTAGCTTTTGAAAGCAATGCAAGTTAGGCGCGAACTGAATCCTTAAGATTGGAATGAGATATTGAGAAATTCATTCCTCTTCTCCATTAGGTCTTTCGGCCCTTTGCCTGCATAAACAAGGATTTAAGAATCTGTTTTCAAGATGCTTGCCTAAGCCCAGGATGCTTTTGGCCGTTTGATCGATAGCTCAAGGAACTTTAGTGATTGGCCTTTGGACACTCGATAGCTAGGGCTATACAAGATCGAATACAAAGTCATTTTTCTCACCCTCCTCCAAATGACCTGTAAAGAGCTATATATGTATAACAGACTTTTACTCTAGCTCCCCCCGTAGTTGGCTTGCAGCTATCCCCATCCCTTTTGGTCTTACATCCACCAATGGTATCTTTGCCATTGATGCCGGTTACGAGCCCATCCAACTCACCCCGGATTCATATCAAGGCTATGGCTATAGAACCAAATGGGGTTTTAGGCGATACCATAGTGGGTTCAAGCAAATCAATGGTTCCATCTTGGCAAATCATTCTGAATTCTCTGCGTACTCCAGCATTGCCTTTCAACTAACTGGTCTATCCGGCCAATGGATGTGAATTGCTTGCATTTATGCGTGTGTATGTTGTTGTGCGCGTGTGTGCGAAAGCAACCAGATCAACAATCAACCACAGAAAAAGACAAGCGATTTACGTGATTCAGCAAAGATGCTTACGTCCACAGGAAACCAATTTCCACTAGATTCTCCTCCAATTTGTGAAACCACAGCCTTGAAATCTTAGCCTCTCTCTAGGGTTACAGATTACATCATATATATAATCATTACATCCTTATCCCCCAAGAACTTTATCTTAGAAAAAAGGAAAGTCTTAACCTATTAGAAAACTACTGTTTGACAAAACAGGAAATTCTTAATATCATTAGGGAAATCAGCCCAGATACTGAACCCAATTATGGTCTGGACCCACTTGACCAATAATCTCCCCTTCCAGACCATGGGGAAGACGCCCTGAACCCCTTACGAGGAGTTCAGCCCTGCCAACTCTGAACACAGCTCCAGCTTTCCCTTAGACACAACCTTGGTCATCATGTCCGAGGGATTCTTGTCTGAATGAATCTTTTCTAGCTTCATGAAGTTCTTTTCGATCACCTCATGAATCCAATGGTACTTGATATCAACGTACTTCATGTGACCATGATATGTAGCATTTTCACTGAAATCTTTAGCACTCTGACTATCACAGTAGACTACATATTCTTCTTGCTTCAAACCTAGTTCTTGAAGGAATCGCTTCAACCAAAGCATCTCTCGCCCTGCTTCATTAGCAGCTCTGTATTCCGCTTCAGTTGTAGACTGTGCTATACACTTCTGTAACTTCGATTGTTAGGAGATAGCTCCTCCTACGAAAGTAAACAAATAACCAGAAGTCGACAACCGACGATCAAGATTGCCTGTCAAATCAGCATCAGTATAACCTTTCATGACTGGTTTTGAACCTCCGAAACACAAGCACACCTTGGAAGTACCTCTTAAATACCTAAAGATCTACTTCACTGCTTCACAATGCTCTTTTCCAGGGTTTGCAAGAAATCTACTCACTAAACTTACAACATGAGCAATGTTTGGCCGTGTACAAATCATGGCATGCATAAAACTCCCCACAGCAGAGGAGTATGGAACTCATGCCATCCGTTCCTTTTCATCATCTGTAGTACGACATAAGCGCTTGCTTAGTTTGAAGTGACTGGCTAGAGGTATGTTAATATTAGGAATTTCCTGTTTTGTCAAACAGTAGTTTTCTAATAGGTTAAGACTTTTTTTTTTCTGCAATAGAGTTCTTGGGGGTTAAGGATGTAATGATTATATATATGATGTAATCTGTAACCCTAGAGAGAGGCTGAGAGAGAGGCTAAGATTTCAAGGCTGTGGTTTCACAGATTGGAAGAGAACCTAGTCGAAATTGGTTTCCTGTGGACGTAGGTATCTTTGCCGAACCAAGTAAATCACTTGTTTTCTTGCGTGGTTGATTGTTGAGCTGGTTGCTTTCATACACACGTGCACAACAAGTGGTATTAGAGAGTCAAAGTTGTGCGTGGAGAGATCAATGTGATCTCTGCTGGGCCACATACTTCGGTTTCTCTGTTTCAAGAAACAGAGAAATTGATTTTTGCAGAACTTGAAGAAGACAGAGGTGGGTTCTCGGTTGGCTGGACATCTTCGTCGGAAAAGGGATTAGCTGCCGGATCTGAGGAAGAAGACCAGAAAAGAAAAAAAAAAACTCGACAGCCGCCGGTCGTTAGCTATTACCGCCGCCGTGCCATCGCCGCGCCTTGCCGCTGGTCGCAGGACCGCTACGCCGAAGCTGCAACAGACAACCGCTGCCAGTTACCGTCTGCAACTAGGTTGCAGACCCAGAGCGCTTGAAGAAGACAACTTCCCAGTTCTGGGTTTGGGTTAGGTCAGTTTGACCTGACCCGTCTTAGAGAATAAGCCCAGTGCCGAGTGTAGGTTAGACCGGGTTTCTGGTTGGGTCAGACCTAACCTGTGAAGCAAAGACCAGCAGCACAGGTTCCGGTTCGGGTCAGGTCTAGTCGACCTGGCCTGTTTGAAGCAAAGCCCAGAGGTTGTAGGTCGGTTCGGGTCGGGTCAACCTGAACTCGTTCCTGTCGGTCTAGCCCAGCAGTCGTCCACTTACGACGTTAGCAGTGTGACGTCATTTAGCTAACTTCAGCCCACGTCATCGGACAATGGTCAACGGCTAGAGTTGACCATATTGACGGCATAAGTTTGTTTCTGCGATATCTTGATCATCCGACGTCCGATCAGAGATCCGTTTGCACCTACGGACTTGTTTCGACCAGACCTACGTGATTGTGGAAGAAGATTGGCTGCTTAATGGTCAACGAGGAGTTTGACCAAATCAGAAATGTAGAAAATCATTTTTTTGCGATATCGGAGTCATCCGAAGTCGGATTTCAAATCCGTTTCTTCCAGCATGCTCGTGTGGACGAGATCTATAGCTTGGTGCAGGAGCTGAGGTCAGTGTTAGTTATTCTTTTTTCCTGTTGCTTAATTTGATTAAGATGGAGAATAATACTATCAACACTACCATGGTGAAGCTCAACCATTACAATTGGTTGATTTGGAAACTGAAGATGGAGGATATTCTCTATTGTAAAGACCTCCATGAGCCCGTTGAGGGGGATAATACCCGACCGAAAGATATGCAAGATGCTGAATGGAACAAGCTGCATAGAAAAGCGATTGGTCACATCAGACAGTGGGTTGATAATAGCATATTTCACCACGTGTCTAATGAAACAAATGCGAATACCCTTTGGAAAAAGCTAGAAGCAATGCATGATAAAAAGACCACAGTGAATAAAACCTTCTTGATAAGAAAGCTTGTGAACATGAAATTCAAGGATGGTGGTCAGATCGAAGATCATATCAATGAATTCCAAAGTGTGGTAAATCAGTTAGCCACTATGAAGATGATCCTTGATGATGAGATGCAAGCATTGTTGCTTCTGAGTTCCTTGCCGGATACATGGGAGACATTGGTTGTTTCCTTGGGCAACTCTACTCCAGATGGTGTATTAACTATGAGTCAAGTTATCAGTAGTCTACAGAATGAAGAAACTAGAAGGAAATCTGCAGGGACAGATAACGCACAGGCCTTTGTTACTGAGAACAAGGGGAGGAGTAAGAGTAGAGGACCAAAGGGGGGTCGTGGCAAGTCTAGAGGTGAATCATAGTCCAAGTCTAGCAGTGAATCACAGAGCAAGAAAAAGTTTGTAAAATGCTTTTTCTGTGGCAAGATGGGCCACATAAGGAAAAATTGCTTTGCCATGAAGGAATAGAAATGATCCAACAATGAGAAAAAGAATGACAATGATAACGCTACAGCTACTTTGGAACAAGAAGTAGTGGTGCTCGCCGGCGATGATGATAAGTGTTTGAGTGTTGCAGATGGTCAGGTTGAGTGGGTTGTTGACACAGCAGCATCCTACCATGCTACTCCCTACACGGAGATGTTCACGACGTACAAAGCAGGTGACTTTGGTACTGTGAAGATGGGCAACACGAGTCATTCAGATATTATTGGTATTGGTGATGTCTGCATTAAAACCGATATTGGTTGCACAATGACGTTGAAAGATGTGCGACATTTTCCTGATCCGCCGTTGAATCTGATTTCCGGGACTGCATTAGATCGTGCAGGTTATGAGAATTACTTTGAAAATGGCAGATGGAAGCTCACTAAAGGGTCTCTTGTTATTGTGAAAGGAACAACAGGTAATACTCTTTATAAAACATAAGTAAAGCTGTGCAAAGATGTGTTGAATGCAGTTCAAGATAATTCCTTTATGAATCTGTGGCATACGAGGCTTGGTCATATGAGTGAGAAAGGACTGCAGATGTTGGTAAAGAAGGATTTAATTCCTTGCTCCAAAGGTATATCCCTTGACCCTTATGATTATTGTTTGTATAGTAAACAGCATAGGGTTGCTTTCTCTTTGACATCAAAATTGAAATCAAATGTGTTGGATTTGGTATATTCTGATGTTTGTGGTCCCTTAGAGGTAGAACCATTGGGTGGCAATAAGTTCTTTATCATGTTCATCGATGATGCATCCAGGAAAGTCTGGGTTTATCCGTTGAAATTGAAAGATCAAGTGTTCCAAAATTTTCAACAGTTTCATGTCAAGGTTGAAAGAGAAACAGGTAAACTCTTGAAGTGTCTCCGTACAGATAATGGGGGTGAGTACACATCCAACCAATTCAGAAGTTATTGCTTGAAGCATGGCATTCGACATGAAAAGACAGTTCCTGATACTCCACAGCACAATGGTGTGGCAGAAAGAATGAACCGCACTATTCTTGAGAAGATAAGATGCATGATAAGATTAGCACGGCTGCCTAAGTCATTTTGGGGTGAAACCGTTCTGACTGCCGTTTATCTGATTAACAGATCTTTCTTAGTTCCTTTGAATTATGATCTTCTAGAGAGAAGATGGATAGGTAAAAATATTTCCTATTCACACTTGAAAATGTTTAGGTATAAAGCATTTGTGCATGTACCAAAGGGGCAGCGTTCCAAGTTGGACGATAAGGTAATGAGTTGCATCTTTCTTGGCTATGGTGGAGATGAGTTTGGCTACAGGTTATAGGATCCAGCGAAGAGGAAACTTATCAGAAGTAGGGATGTGGTTTTTCATGAAGACCAGTTCTTTGGAGATGTTGAGAAGAATAATAAGTCTTCTGAGATAGTTGATGGAGTGGTTGATCTCACATCGACTCCTTCTCCGGTGCAGACTACAGGTGGAGAAGGTGGACAAAACGATCCGAATCGTGATGAGGCACAGGGGTTGCCAGATGATGAGGGTGTTGAGCAGGGGGAGCTGCAGTCTCCTCGGTTGGAAACCACGGAACTTTAAGTTAGAAGGTCTACATGAGAGCGTTAATCATCAACTAGGTATCCTGCATCCGAATATGTTTTGCTTACTAATGAGAGAGAGCCAGATAGCTTCTGAGAAGCAATGACTCATGCTGATAAGGATGAGTGGATGAAGGCTATGTAGGATGAGATGAGTTCTTTGAAGAAGAACAAGACATATGAGCTGGTGCAACTTCCTAAAGATAGGAATGTTCTGAAAAACAAATGAGTGTTCAAGCTGAAAAATGATGAGAATGGAAAACTGGTGAAGCATAAAGCACGGTTGTGGTAAAAGGTTTCTCATAGACGAAGAGTATCGACTTCAGTGATTTTTTCTTTCCTGTTGTGAAAATGACTTCTGTTAGAATCGTCTTGAGTCTAGCCGCCAGCATGGACCTTGAGCTTGGACAAATGGACGTGAAGACCGCGTTTCTTTACGGTGACTTGAAAGAAGAGATCTACATGACTCAACCAGAGGGGTTTGAGGTAGAAGAAAAAGAACAGATGGTTTGCAAGTTGAAGAAGAGTCTCTACGGGTTGAAGCAAGCACCGAGACAGTGGTACAAGAAGTTTGATTCATTCATGTTGAGTCATGGGTACTGGAGGACAGCTGCAGATCATTGTGTCTATGTTCGTCGATTTATTGATAGCAGGTTCATCATCCTTCTTTTATATGTAGATGATATGTTGATAGTTGGACATGATAGCAAGTTGATTGGTAAGTTAAAAGAGGAGATGTCAAAGTCGTTTGACATGAAAGACTTGCGTCCCGCACGAACGATATTGGGCATGCAAATACGTCATGATAGGAGTTCCAAGCAGCTGTGGTTGTCACAGGAGAAATATATTGAACGAGTGCTCAAGCGGTTCAACATGAAAAATGCTAAGCCAGAATCTCAGCCTCTCTCTCTAAGGTTACAGATTACATCATTTATATAATCATTACATCCTTATCCCCGAAGAACTCTATATTAGAAAAAAGGAAAGTCCTAACATATTAGAAAACTACTGTTTGACAAAACAGGAAATTCCTAATATCATTAGGAAAATCACCCCAGATACTGAACCCAATTATGGTATGGACCCACTTGACCAACATATGTATAATTATTGGATTATTATTTTAAAATAAATGGCACCTTATATTTTGGGAGCCTAAAGCAAGGGCTTTAGTGGCGTTATGTAAGAGCCACTAAAAGTATTTCATAACCCAGAAATGATATTCCAAGGGGCTGAATTATTAAGATTTTATTAGTCAAATAGGAAACTCCAAATATAGGAAATAACAAATATTGGCACTCACGCCATTCCAAACTTGTGAAATTCCCATGATTAATTCTTCTAATCACACGTCCCTTTCCACTAAAAGGAAAGTTTGACTTTTGACTAACGGTAGAATAAAGCATTGTAACCATATCATTGGTGTTAAGGACAAAAGGTTGGCGTTCACGCTAAAATAACAGTCTCTTACTCTAATGGTAAGAGATATTTGTTTTAACCTGCTTTAAATTTGTACGTTGTGTATTCATCGCTTTACGCGTCTATGGGCTTTCTTCACATGTGCTTATGCCCTTTGGCTGAGTTAAAAAAATTAAAGAACATAAAACCAAAAGAAAGTCCGCCACCATATCTGAAACCAAATTGGCCCTTCAAGGCTTCAACTGTCCTCACCACCCCTTCCATTATTTTGCACTTAGTCACTAATGTATATAGTAGCCACTTGATCAACGGTATAGGTTTTTTTTCCTAACAAAAAAAAAAAAAAAGAAAAAAACAGTTAGAGATGTTTTACACGTGTGCCTGCAAACATGGGGCAATCATTACGTGGCTCTTTGTTCTGTTGAGTACTGAATTTCTAAACATTCTGACCAATGACTCCCCATCAAAGAAGTCAATATTGGAGAAGCAAAAGGTTAAAAAAGGCTGAAGATTCACAAATGACTACCAAATGGTCTCCATCTTGGTAGGTCCCTCCATGTCTTTGCGTTAATTTCGCCCCCATCCATGGGAGTCCATACAAGTAGAAGGTGAAAACCCACAAAGTGAGAAGGAGAGCCTATAAAGTAGAAAGAGTAGTATACCTAAAAATCAATCCACTGCCAGGTGACATGTGGATTGCCAATAAACCGAGTAGCCCCACCTCTTAAAGGACAAAGAAAAAGGAAGAGAAATGAGAAGGTGTAAGAGAGATACACTAATTCTAACCTTAATTACAACACACTCACCCAAAAAACCAATTTATCAACCCCTTACTTAGCTAATACATCCGCCGTGAAATTGACAGATCTAACCTCATGGCGGAAAGTAACATTAATGTTAGCCAAAAACTCCGTAAATTCATTAAAAAGATATTGAAACTTTCATGGATTGACCTTCTTATTAGACACCCAACCTCTTATTATATATATTGTGCATTCAGATCTTATGGTGCATCTCACCTATAGAAGCGCACTAGATCACCAATTCAATACATAACCACCCCTTGAATGTCATTTATCTCATATTTTACATCGATTCGAATGGGTTTGGCCATTGGATCAACTATCATTTTTTTTTGTTATATAAAATTGTTAGAATTACAGGCCACAAATTATGGGTGTGGGATAATTTAATGGGCTTAAAATTTTTACATAGAGGTAAAGCCCATCTAGTTTTGTCGACCCCCACCTTTCCCTTGACTCGTGAGGCCCAGATTGGTCGACTAGTGGCGTACTAATTAGGAATGCACAGGGATCCAACCACATATGTGTGTATTTTCTCCTTCAACTGACTTTTATAATAAAAAATTCTAAGAACTCAATACAATTACAAGGCAAACTATATATATATATACTATTATGCATATGTCCCTCACACTATGGTGAAAGAGACTCCTCTTTTGAAAAGTATTAATATGCAAGAAGACAAAACCATTATATATATATTTGGCCCCTTCTTTTTAATGGTAATCATTTGATCGATAGCCCCTCCAACATTATAAAAAATTAAATACTACGAATATTTTGGATTTACAAAAAAATTGAACTAAATAATAACTGATTTTAGGGAAAAAAAATCAGATGAAAGAAGAAAGGGAAGAAAAAGAAGGAAAGAAGAAAAAAAATAAAAAAAAAGAGATTAATAATATATTAGAAACTATTTACATAAATCTAGAGTCATTGGCACTCCCACATATCTTGATCTGAGATCGTAATAGTTTGGTCTGAGAGATGCAAAGAATTTAGATTGTTGGGGCTTGGAGGTTGTGAAAATGTTTGGGGCTTTTGTTGCTTCATCACATATATGAAATTAAATAATGGTCGATCAACCATTCTTTCACTTTGTGCATTTATAATTATAAATGCATTATTTTTCTATGCATCAAAATTTTCCCTTGGTCTTAAAGCTAATACTTGAAAGCTAACTAGTACAAAAAACTTTAAATTGATTGAAATTATATCCACCATTGGTAGATGATTTTTTATTTTTAATTTTCAATGTTTAATTTTGATTATTATTAGATTAAATGGCTTGGATTTCAAATATGAGTTATTACCATTGATTATTTTTTTGTTCTTATATAAAAGTACAAGAACTCACTTTAAGAATAGTTTTCTTTTCCCTTATGCATTTGTAATTGTGATGATATAAACACTTAATGCTTAACTATGCCTTTTCAATCAATGGGGCTCCACTCCAAGGGTTAGCTCAATTGGCCTAAGCCCAGGTTTACTTCTAGAGTTTGCGGTTTTGAATTGCACCACACTAGACCACAGGGGATTTACTCAGCCCCCTTGGGCCCGAAGGAATTAGTCTAGCCCAAAAGGCTGGGACACCCTCCGTTAGCAAAAAAAAAAAAAAAATCCTACTTATTATTGAAATTCACCTTGCTCAAAATCACTCCCTAATTATATTGTATTATCATGAAAAGTTTTAATTCAATTAGAATTATATACACCATAGATTAAAAAACTTTGGCTTAGGTTGAATCATTTTTCCTTGTTAAATGATGACATTTTACACAGTTCTATTAGTTTGAAATGACATTGTATATTGTGGTTTTTGTACAAAGTGGATTAAAATTAAAATGTTAGAGAAGCAATGCCTACATGAGTTCCAGTAAGATGTATGTTATCGTGAAAAATAGTCTTCACTCTTCACAGAGAAAAGTGCAAAATTGAAACCACCGAAAGCGAAGGTTTGAATCTTAATTTTCAGACCTAAAGGAATTATTATAGAGATAGAATGGTGTTGCATGCGAACATGGCCAAGTCCCTTTCATTGACATTGATAACTGATCCAACGAATAGAACATGCACCTAAAAAATATATAATTTCGTAATCTACAAAGTGATAATACTGATCTTAGCGTTAACCCCCAAATTAGATCAATGGCAGGATGACAAATTACAAAAATACAAGGAAGGTGACTAATTTTCTGAGTTTTTCACACAGACATTTTTATGTCATTTTCATTGACATTTCTTTCAAATCACTCAAGAGACATTCAATGGGATGTAGTTTAGAGAAAAAGAAGGAGACCTTGAAATACATGGCAGAGGCAAGACCAACTTACCAAGTACCTACTGATTCTTTACAATTTATAATCCGAAGACCAAAATTTCTTTGAGCTTGACAAAGAGTGAAGCCACGTAGTAGGACTATGGTTCTCAAGTAAGCTCATTGGGTGCAACCCAGGCAGGGTTGGTTATTGGCTTAACTTAATCCGAACCTTCTACTGAGAAAAAAAAAAAAAAACCCCACCCCTCAATCTAAAACTAAAACTTTCCTTAGACCACTATGTAATTCTTCTAAAGCGGCCAAACGTAAAAGAACAAAATGAAATTATGAAAAATCATGGTTCCCACCCTTACTCAGCTACTCTCTCCTCCAGTTCCACCAGCACCCTAACCCGAATGCCATTTGAGTGAAACCCTAATAGACTTGAGTCACTTGACCCTAACCCGACCCCATTTGAGTGAAACCCTAATAGACTTGAGTCACTTGACCCGATTTGTAGATTCCCCGTCCGAGAGCATTTTGGATTGTCGGGTCTAGTTAGGTTGGGTACCAAAAACTTTTAAGTTTTGCCTTCTAAGGTGCATAAACAATATGAAATCTGTCATATATAGACTGTCGGGTATAGACTCTAGGGTGTACACCATGTATTATACACTGTTTATACATATGCTGGGTACCTGAAGCCGATGCCCAAATCTGACCCAAATTCTTCAATGGTTCCAAGAAAAACCCAAGTTCCATTAAGCCAAACCCAAATCTCACATTTGGTCATATTGGGCCTGATAGTTTGGGTTTGGTCTGACCCTAATTGCATTGTCAATATCATGACACACAAATGGGTGGAGTCTAATTGGGCGTTTGGACAAATAACAGACATGCCCTTTGTTACAAATGATGTGTGTCTGCAGTACAGAGGCCAGAGTCTGATCGGCGCTTTTGCACTGTTAACTCAAGGGTCCCAAGTCCTTACCCATCATCTATCTGGTTATTTTTTTGCAACTTGCAAGGCCCTCAGCACATGGGATGCACGGCCTGCCCTGCCATGCCTACCATTTTTTTTCTTGCAACAGTTCCGTTCTTTTAAACTTTTAATACTCTTTTATCAAGTTCTGTTTCGTTGAACTGCAGAGCTCCTTTATTTATCATACAAGCAACGAAGTCCCGTGCTAAGCCAGGCCAAAATGAAAATATGTTAATTTTTAAGATTTTTTTAAAATATAATTAATAAAAAATAAATAAATAAGAAAAATTTATTATATATAATTCTTAAATTTTATTTTATGCATCAAAACTTATTAAATAAAAATATGAATTAAAGATCACTGAATAATACTAATAAAGAAAAAGAAACACATATGTATATATCTAAAAAGAGAGTGATTTGATATATTATTAACTTTAACTCTCGAAATGTACCTTTGGAAATTCACAGTAAATTGAAAAAGAGCATAAGCCCTGTGATTCAAAAATACTTATACAACTATTTTATTGTTAGGTGCAAGATATTAATTATATAAGAAAGAATGCTTTCTTCAAATATTAATGTTAAGAAAAAAAATAAAGAAATAAATATAATATTTAGAAAAAAAATGCCAGAGCTAAGCTTAGCCCAAAAATAAACTAATTTATTCATAAAACTTGGATTGAAACACTAATATTATGTAGCTTTTCAAGTGGAATAAAATTGAATATTTTATTAAATAAAATAATAAATAATAAATAAAAAAATCCAACGTATTGTGCTTGAAAATTAAGTAAAATCATGCTTAAAAATAAGGATAGAAAGAGATATAACTCAAGGCTATTTAAATTTTCATTCTAAGTAAATCACAACATATATAGTATATATTAATACAGTTCAATTTATTAGGGATGTGATAGTGATTATTGCTTATATTAAATTTAAATTCTCCAACAACATTATAAGAAAGCTTTTAGGATTGGGACAGAGATGAGGGAGAGATTTTAGGAGGAGAAATTCAAAATGTAGAAAGATGAGAGTGTTGGTTGACCGAATAAAAGATTTTAGGATTGGAAAAGATATGAGGGAGAGATTTAGGAAAATGAGAGTGTTGACCAAATAAAATAGTAAAAGACGTTGGAAAAGCAAAGAATGTGAGATTTAAAGGTTGAAAGTGGAAAGATGATAGGGTTGACTGAATAAAATCATAAAAAAAAAGGTGGGAGAAGGAGAGAATGCAAGATTTGATGCCAAGTGTAATTTTTTGGAGCGGTGACATAGCGTCTGACCTATATATATATATTAATATAGAAGTTAAATTTGAAAAAACAATGCATTATTATTATTATCTTTAAGAACTATTTATAAAAGAAGATTAAAATATTATGGTAAAAAAGGTATTCTTATGATAAATAATAATGTGCAATATTTTATTAGAAGAAATTAAAATAATAATAATAATAAGATGTATTGCAATTGATAATTATAAAATATAATTAAAGCAAAAGTCACAAAGTGAATGGAAAAAACAGAAAATCTATTAATTCTTGTGTCATCAAGAATGTAAAAGACATATATAAAATATTAATAGAAAAAAGGAAAAAAAAGGTGCTCAAACCAATTAATAACATGAAATAAGTGTAAAAAATCTCCAAATATAAGGGTGGTAGACCATATTTATCTTGATTTACCAATTGAGAATCATCCTGTCCATATTGATTTTTCACTTCGCTTCATGAACCTAATAAAAAAGATATTTTTTAGCTAATAAAATATTATTGAAACATAATAAAAATTAGATCACAGAAAAAAAATTAATAATTCATATCAAATTTCCTTCATGATAAACTAAAAGAAAAAGAATTAAATTCATCAAATCCATTTTTGATCATGCTCGAAATGTGATTTGAAATGCAAAGGATTAGAGTCAAACATTCACACACTTTAAGCGTTAAGAATGATGGGAAATGATTACAGTTCATTTTTATTATCCCATTTTGTTTACATGTGTTCAAATACTCTGACGGCGGAGATGCAGGTTGTTTATAAGTTTTAAAACAACCCTTCCCTCTGGTCATAGATGTGATCTAAACACAGAATTTACCAGAAAGTACACGAAAACTGAAGAAAAACGCAGAAATGAAAATACCGGGGGGGGGGGGGGGGGGGGGGGCGGTGGTGGTGGAGTGACCGTGACCCATGGTCACTGGCCCCTTGCCAGTGATCGTGGATTATGGTCACCAATAGACAGTGGCCGAAATGGCCACTGTTTGTCTCCTTTTTCTTCTGTTTTGCTTCTGTAACACTTTTAGGGTGTTGAAACTTATTCTTTTCAATCTTTGGAGTATTAAGTGACCATTAAGAGGGTTAAATTTGATTGTGGAATCACTCAAAACCTTTGGTAAGCATTACTTTTGGTCACAGACTATTTTTTATATAAATTCGAAGATAGTGTTGTATGCAAGTAAAATGGAGCCAAAGTTATGTCATTTTGAACATATGATTTTCAAGGGACAGAATGAAGTCGAGAGAAGCCTTTTCACAACTTCCGAGATGACTTCAAAACCCTCCCAAGTGAGAAAAACAAAGGAATTGATTTTTATCCTATGTGTGCTTGATAGCACTCAAACATCATCTTCTACATGCTCCTCGTCCATCTCTGAACCATTTCTCACTTTAAGCAAGTGAAGTAAGTGAGAAGGAGAAGAAGAGGTATGTTGGGAGAACTTGGAGTGCCTTGTGAATGGGTTCTTGGAACTTGCCTCTGGAACTTTAAGAATTTTTATCTCTCTCTGTGTCTGTCTCTATCCCTTTTTCCAAATGACAAACATCTCTTTTTATAAACTTCAACAATAGTTATGAGAAGTTAAAGGGAGTTATCGAAAGTTAAGTTTCAAAAAGAAGTGGAGAGAATCGCTGAAAACTACAGGAACTACTCCACAGCTGTTAGTGACCATAGCTGCAGTCACTCCTAGGTTTCATTTTGACCCGTTTTCGCCTGTTTGGGACCAAACGATGTCCAATCTTTATGAAACTTAGGGGGATACTTTTTAACACTATTTTGAGTGTGTCTTAGAAAATTTAACTTGTTCTAATCTTCTGAAGTTGTTCAACTCCCCCGTTGACTTTTTATGAAAATGGGCCTTTATTTTAGCTGTCTGAGGCCCAAAGGACCTCGATTTGGTTTAAAACTTAGAGAGATTGATACTAAGGGTATCTTGGAGTATCCATCCAAACTTTATGTAGTTTGGATTTGTGAGAACAGGATCTCGAACAGCAAACCATTTGCGGCATGTTTTAAGTTACTATTTCCTTCATAGTGTGGGTAGTTAGCTTGTTTTCTACCTGAACAATGTTCAATTGACTTGAAACTTTGGAAAATTTATTTTGAACAAATTTTACATCTCTTTTCCAAATTTCATCAACTTTGACTCTTTGGAAATAGGATTTTGGCCAGTGACCTCCATGGCTCGGGGTCACTGTATTCTAAGCTGACATGCAGTGAAAGTAGGACCAGACGATGTCCTTTTAACTTGAAAGTTTATAGAATCTCCCTTGAGTATGACTAAAGCTTTGCCCAAATTTTGTCAATTTTGAATATCAGAAAGCAAGACTTTGGTCAATGACCCCATGACTAAAGTTGACATGTTTGTAGACTTTGGGTCAAATGATGTCCATTTGATCTAAAATTTTGCAGAGCCTCCCTTGAGCATAATTTAAGCATTCTCCATGAGTTTTAGCTAATTTGATCTTCATGAGGTGTCACTTTGCGTAGTGACCTCATAGAGTTTAGTAGATGACAATCTGAACTGAGTTGGGGTCCAAATAATTTCCAAATGCTCTGAACCTTTCAAGGATAGTATTTGAATGTACTTGAAGGGATTCTGCTAAGTTTGAGCTTGTTTTGCTATGTAGAAGTGTCAATTTCTATAGTGACCCTCAAGGAGTTGGCAAGTAGTCACTGAAGCTTTGTTTAAGCTGAGATGATGTCCAAATGCTTTGAAACTTCAAAACATCATTTCCAAGTATACTTTGGAGTTGCCATGAGAGTTTCAGCCACTTTAATAACCCAGAAGTTTGTGTGTGTTTAATGACCTTTAGACTCTAGCCATGAACCTTAACTTTAGTGAGTCAAGTGACCAAATGAAGTTCCCAAACTCTAGAAGAAGAACTGCTACATTTTGAGCTTATCTGAAGTCTTCTGAGTGGATTGCATCGGCTTTGAACATCTGAATGCAGTACTTGACTTGTCATTTCACAATCTTAGGGTTTATGTGCCCTTTGACTTGGAATTTGTTTGTAATGTCTTCACTGCAATATTTGTAATTTTTTATAGGTCAATAATGTTGGGTCCACTAAATTTTTGGATTTTCACAGTTTTCCTACCACCTCACATAGACGTTCTATACTTGCAAGATCTAAAAATTGCTAAGCGTAGTACTAACAATTAAAGGATCTCCACTTGTTCACTTAATTAACTAAAAATATATAGAAGATAAACGTCAGAGAGAAATGACCATAAACAAAATTTCAAATTCAAAACCATGAAAAGTTAATAAAAAATAAAAAATGAAATAAATAAATAAATAATGTATTAAAAGACATACCCTATCCCATAGTTGGTGTGTAATTGGAGTGTGCATTTGATGTTTTGAAATGAAGATGTGTCATGGTCAATGACCATTAGATCACACTTCTTGGCAATGAGCCATGGGTTCACGTGGGCCTTATCAAAAGTAACTATATAATAACAATGGCTATGCCTAAAATCCAATTCAAAACTAATATCAGAGTATATGGATTTAAATCAAGTTAAGCGGTGTTACAGGATATTGGTGGACATCCGCCGATGTTTTAGTACTGATCTTTTGTCTATGTAACTTATTGTGTTAGGAAAGGAGAAGTGGTTTTTCACCTAAAGCATAGAAATTTTCCCACTGAGTACAAGTGATCAGCAACTAAAAAACATCTTATTGGGTGGGTGGAGATTTGAAAGGAAAGATGAAGGTTCCAATGATTACAATCTAAAATCCAATTTCAAAAGAGGGGTAAAAAAGAAAAACAAGATGATCAATAAATAGAAATCTTTTTGCTAGGTGTGTCTAGACTCTAAAGCAAGTGATCGGAAAGTAGAAATCTACTTGATGAGTGGGTGGTAGAAATCTTCTTGTTGGATGAGTAGAGCACAGGTGATTAGCAACGAACGATGACCATGATTGCGATTTGATATCCAAATTCAAGATGGTGATGAGAGATAAAAATAATATGACCAGCAAGTAGTTAGGACGCCGTGTAATTATCTCTCTATATATAGGGGATGAGTATTAAGAAGACCTTTTAAGACTTATAAGGAAATTAAGTATTCATCTATTGAGATGAAAGTAATTTAAAATTTGGTTGGAGGAAACTTTAAAATTTGAATGAGATAATTTAGGTAAAAGGGAGAAGATTTTGGAGATAATTTGAAAAATGGAGAGATTATCTGCAATATAAAATTTGATGTTTAGTGATATCAATTTGCAATGAGGCCTAATTAATAGAGGTCATGTAGTTTTAAATTTTGATTGAGTTAATTTAGGCTAGAGGGAGAATCTTGGGGAGAATGATGGACCATATT
The DNA here is from genome assembly GCA_037013555.1 of Sextonia rubra. NCBI lineage: Eukaryota > Viridiplantae > Streptophyta > Magnoliopsida > Laurales > Lauraceae > Sextonia > Sextonia rubra. The sequence goes on from JASUAD010000001.1 coordinate 79,281,270, forward strand.
AAATTCTAATTGTAACACAGGGTTTGAATGATGGATCTAAATGGAGAATTTGATTTTATACTCCAAATCTTTGATATCAAGATATTATATAGTTCCTTGTTATTGCGTATATCGGACGGTTAATGTATGCTTGGTGTGCTTGCTGAAACTAAAAGCCAAAGATATTGTCCACATTATAAACTTGCCATGAATTTGATTGCATCCTATGGAATAGATGAGTGATTTTAGAGAAGGAGAGATCTTAGGAAAGTTATTGATGAGGGAGAGATTTTAGGTAAAAAATTAAAATGAGTGTGAGTTTAGGGTGATGAAAAACGATGGATGAGGGAGAGATTGTTGGGAATAATTTAAAATAGGAGAGAGTTTGGGGGTGATGGTGGTAGAGGGAGAAATTTTCGGTGCCACTTGTAATTTTTTGGGATGCTAACGTGGTGCTTTGTAAAAAAAGAAAAATAAAGTTGCTGATGTGGTATACTTCACAGGCCTCCCTCTTTGTAGCTTTAATATATATAAATGAGATGAGATGGACTTCAATACTTTTTGTCAACTAAACATGAGAAAAAAATGAATGGACCCAACCACCTTTTGAGCTAATCGATCCAACAGTGCCCCAAACACTGATTTCTCCAAAAATATAATGCCACAACAAAGATTATTAAGATTTGTGACATGCATTTTTTTAGGTGGGACCCACATATAAGAATAATTTGGCCTCTGCACTTCAATAAAAGTATATCTTACTGGCTGCATTTCAGCTTTGACCTTGCTTTTGTTTGGTGGTGTTCTTCAACTGTGCCCCTCTTTTTTAATTTTTGTTTTATGTGTTTTTTGGGGGCATAAGTAGCAGAGCCGACCAACCACAACAGAGGCCTATTTAAAAAAAAAAAAAGAAGAAGAAAAGAAAAACTAAAACAGAGGCCATGGTAGCCAATTGGACTCCCTCCATTTATAGACATGGTCCACATTGATGGGGACATTCCACAACAGATCCCATTGAACCAAAGCCACATATTATCCATGTGGCTGCTATTCAAACTCCTCTCCTCTCCTCTCCTTCAGCACCATTTCATTTAGAAAGCAAAAAAAAACAAAGTAGCCCGGATTCATTATCTACATATTCGCTACAGAGTTCATGTGTCATGAAAAAACAAGGAATAGATTAAGTTTTCTCGGATCTGTATGTGGGCTTTGATATCCACTGGGTAGCATTGACTAAAATCGGGTCCACATCTTAAATCAGAACCGTTCACTGTCTCCATCTTCCCTTGTATCACTGTTGGAGTCGTTTCGACAACTTGGGCTGTTGTAATATGTTTGCAGAATTTAAGGCTTGTGGTGCATGCTTCTGTAGTATTCTCTTCTTCGAAATATCTAGAAATATCTTCTTGTGGAAATTGGTCTGTTTGGCGACTTGACCACTGGCAGAAAATGTCTGTTAATGGAGAGGAATATCTCCACTAACATTAACTAATTGATATCATCCAATAAAATGATTGTTGTCTCTACTGTTAGTCTTGTTGTTGTTGATATTGTTATTGTGGTCACCATGTACTTCCTTGTTCTAGATTTTTATATTTGATTTTCGGTTAATAAACCTAAACCCTTCAAGATGAGTTTTAGTTCGGACACATGACAAGCTTAGATGAGTTTTCTTGTCCCATCAGATACAAAAGTGGGTTGGGTATAAGCAGGAAAAAAAAAATCAGAGTGGTAGTGCAACCAGTGATCAATCCATTGAGTCTTATGTGCCGTTAGTGTCTAGGTGCGTCTGTTAACACATAATAGGTGATATTGGTGGTGCAGTGGCGAAGCTCCACTCTAATCCATTTTTCACCTACGAATTTGTGGCCTTTCAAAGTGTGGCTCGACCCTTTCATGCATAGCAAGACTTAGGTTATGTTTGTTTGCACCTGTTTATGTATGTAATTTGTAAGTTTTTTTTAATTGTTTAATTTATGGGTTGGACAAAACTTGTGATTGTTGGTTTGTAATTTTGTATTTATTTTAGAATGGAACATAGTAAGTGTCACTGAAAGAGCCAAAGCAAAAACAAGGAAGAATTTCGGAAGACACATTGTTTGATCAATCAAATTTGGAGAAGGCTACAGTTAAACAGGTTGATTGAGAAATTCGTCAGATAGTAGCTTTATCTGATCGATCGGATGATGGAAAAAATCCCACTGACCTTATGTGAAATTATTTTTAAATTGTGGTAGGATTCGTAAGTTGAGTTTTATAAGGAGTATACTTATAAAGCACGAACTGTGGGTTACAAAAAGGGTTGTTTTCTCAACCCTAGTCTATAAATTCCTACAATTTGAGTTGAGATTTCACCTTAGAGATTTCTTTTTTTTTTTTTTTCTAGAGCTTTCATTGAGAGATTGTGCTGAAGTTTTGGGTTATGGAATATTGCTTCTACATTTCTTGTAGAAGATTGAGGCCATCTTGAGTGTTTAAGGTGAGTTGATCAAGTGGAGAACAGTGCACGCAAAGGAGTGTCATGGGAAGGAGTTGTGCAGGAGAACTTAGTCCATAGGTCAAATGAGTGACTGGATAAGGTTATGAGTATATCTTGTAACTGTTCGCTATTATTTAATAATTGAACATTGTTGGATTCGTGGTTTTTTACCTAGTTGGAGTTTTCTACATTAAAATTTTGTGTCATCTTCTTGTATAGTTGATTGATTTATTTGCAAGTTTAATATATTTCTTCTTTTGCATATTAATTGACTTGCAATCTAAAAATTCGGTGCCCCAAAACCTTCAATTGGTATCAGAAAGGAATACATTGATTTATTGTGTTGATCCTTTGAGATTTCTAGAATGGAATTCAACCGGGAAGGCTTATCTACATACAAGCCACCTCACTTGGATGGATCTATTAACTATGCCTATTGGAAAGTTAGGATGATGGCTTTTCTGAGATTTATAGGCAATGATGTGTGGAGATTATTGTCAAGGGCTACTCTTTACCTATGGTTACTATTGAATGAATAACTAATGAAAAACTTATGGATGAGTGGACCAAAGGTGAAAAGGATATTTGCAATAGTAATAATAAGGCTATCAACAGGGGTGCACCCGGGAATTTTTTCTTGGAGGGGTCACTATTGTAAGGACCCGGATCCCACTAACCTTAATCTCCATTAATTAATCTTGTTTATACTAAGTAAACCTTACTGAAGCTAATTTAATTCAAAACTACTGGGTTCGGGTCGAGGTCAGGTAGATGGGTTGGGTTCGAACCTGTCTAAGTGGTTAAGGGCCTTATTGTAATTATTCTTGCACCCTATGGACACCTCAACCCATTGTCCTTCGTGTAATTTTTCGTGTAGATCATTTTTCATATTGGGTTTGACTTGATCTGACTCATCCTAGCTCATTAGAGGACCATTTGACCTAAATCGTAATTTCCCGGGAATAATTAGGCTTGTATGCAATACTATAGAAACTTTGATTTAAAGAGGGAGAAACCAACGTTTCTCCTCACTTTTCACTTTGGAACGTTGGAAGTCACCATCTCTGCTCTTCCTCCTCTCCACTCAACCCTTGAAGCCTTGCATGAAGGAGGATTCGGCTCCACATACCTTCGCCTTTAGGCTTGTACGACGCCCCACTGGAATCCATCTCCTTTAAACTAAAGAGAGCCCACTTTGATTTGGAAGTTCCCTGAGCATATAGCAAGAAAGAGTTGAGAGAAGGGTTAACGTTGGTAAAAGGCAAGTATTTGAGTCATATGCGATGCATGTATGATTAAGTTATTGATTATTGAGTTAGCTCCCTATATTCTCCAAAATTCAGCCATTTTCTACCGTTTTATGGTATGCAAGTGGGGTATGGGTTGACTTAGGATGATCAAAACGGAATAGGAGGGTCTGTGAGTGTCGAATACCTTTAGGGACACTTCAATTAAGTCACAAACACTTTTCATAAGTTAAGTTCTGGATTGATTTTGAACTGAACGGAGCAGCAGAACCAACTTCAGATTTCTGAAGCGTACGGCGAAGCCACGGCTAAGTCGTGAGTATTTACGGCTCAAAGTCCCGAGCAACAAATTGGGTTTTTGTACTGTGGCTCACTCACGGTTGCACCGTAAAATGAGCTACGGCTACGCCGTGTCCAACTCGTACCCAAGCCGTAAGCCTTCCTACGGTGAGCTTTCCAGAGAGCTCAAAAGACCCATTTCTTCTACGGCTTACACACGGCTGCACCGTGAAATGCCTTACGGCTAAGCCGTAACCCAACTGTAACCTAGCCGTAGGCCTAGCACGGCTAAGCCATAGGCTTATATACGGCTAAGCCGTAAATGCGCCGAAACTATTTGAGGAAAACTGAATCACTCAGCTAAGCCGTAACCTTATATACGGCTAAGCTGTATGAACCCAGTGAATTTAGGATGTTAGGAATTCTTCATTGACCGTATAGGGCCTTAGTATTGGCACTTTCTTACCCCTACACGGGCCCAACTGTAATGATACGTTAAGGATACGTTAAGAGGATAAACGAATTCCAAATGATTTCCCCAATGACAAGTCATGGATGTTGGCATAAGAAGGGGTGTCCAGTCTGCATATGAGGTGATACCAAGATGCGGTAACACAATGACACCGGACGTTTTATGAGTACATCATGTTGAATGTTCTTAGGGATCGTGGGTTACATAATATAAGGGGAATAATGATTTTGGGATACTTAGTTCGAATGCATTCATATTGCTATGATAGATTACCTTCGACATGATTTGTTATCGGATTCACTTCCTCGAGCAAAACCTGAGGCAATTCAGACTTGAGCTTCTAATGAGTGCGTGTTTGACAAGCCAGAGCTTCTACTGAGTGTGTGCTTGCTAGCCAAGGGTGTAGCCGAGGTTCGGGCCTTTGTAGCCCATATGCATATGCTTTGCTTAATTATTCGTCTGCCTTCACGAGTAATTATTCCTTATGTATGTTATGACTAGTTGATTGAATCTGAGTCGGCACCACTTAGCTTGTGCCCTTTGGGTATATGTCACTACTGCAGTAGTTTACGGAGGAGTTGTTGACGCTCCTCGGGAAGCTAGCTTGATCCCCTAGCAACCCACATGTATGCTCCCTTTTGGGAGAATAGAGCATCGTGGTTGCCATTCAGTATGTATGATGTTTTAATTGTAATTCCTCATCCATTGTCATTTATGCATCATATGTCTAGTGAACTTTCATTGCTCCCTTAAATTAGTGTATACTGTTAAGTTCCCTTGATATATTATGTTATACTTGTTTCATATGCCTCAGTACTTGCTTAACCATTGTGTTAACAGTATTACCCTTGGTATTGCAGGTACGGAACCCAATTCTAACCCGGTTGTTGACGCGCCCTCGGAGGGTACTCCAACGGTACCTCGGGGTATAGATGAATGGAAGGATGGCGATGTCTTTTATTAGTCATCCTACGGAGTGCGTCAGTTCTGGAGGAGTTACAATCACATTTTGGTTGTCCATTAGGGAAAGTGCACGTTGGACCTTTTTGTACCTAACCTTTAAATAACAGTTGGATTACATGGAATGTAATTAAAAGACTTCAGCACATTGGTATATACCTATCTATGTATGAAAAAGGACACGTTCTTTAACTTGCTCTTGATTATTACTGAGTATTTCGCAGGCATTTGCTTATAATGAGTTATATCCCTATGTGTGATGGCTTACCTCACACGTTCCTGTGGAATCACTCTTGTAGGAATTCGTGCCTAATTCTTCAGGGTACGGACTTCTACGGGATTACGTACCACGCCCTAGGGGCCCACTCGAATCCCCAAATTCCCAAGATCGGGGCGGAAAACTCTTTGATCTCTCCCATATATTTATCATGCCAAAGTAATAGCAGTTGTAGAAACTAATAAATTAAAGACTCTTGAGGTTGATGAGCTCGTAGGGAATCTATAAACTTCTAATGCATACTTTATTGTAGATTGGAAAGTAAAATCAAAAGGTTTGGCCTTAAAGTTTTCAAGGAATCAACAAAGAAAGTTGAAAGTAATTCAGATTCTGATTTTGAGGAAGCATATGCAAAAGAATCTCATGAAAAAGAATTTGTATGAGAAGTTTGAGAAGAAGAAGTCATTAATAGGGGTTAGATATTTTGAATGTTAAGGCTATGGACATATTGCTAGTGATTGTGGCAACAAAAAAAAGATGATCAAGAAAAAAGGCATTCAATTTAACATGGGATGATAATTCTTCTGATGGAGAGGAGGAAAAACTTAACTCCTAGCAAAAAAAAAAAAAAAAAAAGAGTTTATACCTTTCATGGCTAGATCTTCACAGGTTGCCTCTGACAGTGGTTTGATAATGAAGTATTAGATGAAGAACTTGCTTGAGAAGAGAAGTATAACACTCTAGTCAAAGAATGTGGTAAGTTGATGAATTATGGGAATAAGATTTCACTTGAGAAGGAAGTTCACAAGATCAGATTGTTTCTCTTAAGGCATAATTAGAGGAAGCACTTAAAAAGGTCAAACTCTTTGAAGATTAAAAAAACTCCATAGCTGATAAATTGACTACTAAGAGTCAAAATTATGAATAAGAGGTTGAGACCTTGAAGAAAGAGTTAAAAACTTGCCAAATTAAAAAAGATGATTTCAATGGAAAACTGAAGATTCCATTGTCTGAGATGGATTCTATAAAAGCTTATCTGAATAAGATGAACATCATTTTAAAAAGTCTTAGAGACATCTGGTGCAGTCAGAAAAACCTGATGACAAATGTGGTATCGGTTTTGATTATGGTGCATTTACTTTAAAGCATAAAATTAAACTACTTTTGTTAAAAGTTTTATTAGAAATTCTTTGGCACCAACTGCTTCACATGTTGCACGCAAAAATAATATAGTGAGCAGTTTAAAGAAGAAGAATGTGTCAAGTCCTAAAGTTACACCCACATGCCATTATTATGGAATTAAAGAATACATTTGACTCCATTGCAATAAGCTCAGAGCTTTACCAAAGAATAAGCAATGGAGGAAGCAATTGCTTGAGCTAAAGATCAAAACTAGAGTCATCTGGGTTAAGAAAGCTGATTTACCTACTGCATTAGTACACATTATGTTAAAATATTTGAATTCACAAGTGTAGATACCAAAGTCTAATCTATCTCTTATTAAGAAGATCAAGCTCCTACCTCTGGCTGCTATGAGAATTTCATTACTAGGGATTTACAATTGAGGGGGAGTTACTGCTGGATCCCAATTAACATATATGCTGTATGTTGACATTATTTTTTTTTTGTCAATTATGGATAAAAAGGGGGAGTATAAAGGAATATGAACATAGTCTTAAGCTGATGGTACAAAATAATTTTGCTACAATTTACTCAATATAATTTTAGTACTTATTGTTGGGTAGATTATATGTCTAAGAAGTTTTGTCCATGAATTGCCAACGAGGGAGATTGTAAGGTTTTTTGTAATTGGCTAGTTCATTGATTAGACAAAACATGGGTTCATTGGTTTGTAATTTTGTATTTCTTTTATAATAGATTGCATTAAGTGTCATCAGAAGAGTTGAAACGAATACAAAGAGGAATTTCAAAAGACACACTATCTAATCAATTGGATGTATGCTTGATTGATAGAATCCAGAGAATGCTACAATTAAATAGACTGATTGAGAAATTCGTCAGACAGTAGGTTTAGCTGATTGATCGAATATTTGCTTGATTGATCGGATGGTGGAAAGAATTTCACTGACCTTATGCGAAATTATTTCCAAATTATGTTAGGATTAGTAAGCTGAGTTATATAGGAAGCATACTTGTAAAACACGAGTTGTTGGTTATAAAAAAAGAGTTCTCTCTCAACCCTAGTGTATCCATCCCCACAATTTGAGTTGAGATTTCATATTGAAGATTCCTCTTTTTCTCTAAAGCTCTTATTGAGATATTGTGCTGAAACTTTGGATAAAGAACATTGCTTCTATATATCTTGTAGAAGATTGAGGCCATCTTGTGTGGTCAAAGTGTAAGTTGATCAAGAGGAGAACAATGCATGCGAAGGAGTGTCATAGCAGGGAGTTGTGCAAGAAGAACTCAGTCTTTAGGTTGAAGGAGTAACTAGAAAAGGGTTGCAAATATATCTTATAACCGTTCGTTATTGCTTAATAGTTGATTCTTGTTGGATTTGTGATTTTTTATTCAGTTGGAGTTTTATACATAAAAAATCTATATGTTATCTTCTTATGTAGTTGATTGATTTATTTGCAAGTTTTTTTTTTAATTTCTTCTATTGCCTATCACTTGACTTACAATCTAGAAATTCGGGGCCCCAAAACCTTTATAATTGAAGTATACCTGTAATGGTTATAGGTCAATTATATTTGTTGATGTGAATTTAATCAATCTACTTAAAACTGCAAGTGCACAGTTGTCTTGTTGAGACAGTGGCAAATACAGGTCGATCCCACAGAGAGCACTTTTGAACTTTTTAATTAACAATCTGAATTTTTTTTCAAAAGAAAAGCAATAATAAAAAAAATGTGATATGCAAATTAGAAACTAAATAAATTAATAATAATGATAAGAAATAGATCAGAGCAGCCAGAATCCACTAAATTATTTAAAATTCCAATTTATGTTATTAATTTACCCTTTTGTCTCAATTATTACTCAGATCAGAAACAAGTCAATGTTTCTGATCCGGATGATTTGACTATTGCAAAAACCAACTTTAATTAAGAAAAATAAAATCAATACCCAAGACCTCCTTCACCTCATAAAAGAATGAACATCCTAAGTATCACTTATCAAACTAAGCATAGACTATCAAAGATAACTATAGATCTAAGCATAATCTATCAAAGTAAGTATAAATGATCAAAATTTATTCATTAAGAACACCAATCAGAGGTTTGCCTTTGGCATGAAGACAGATCTATTATTATATTTTAAAAGCACATTAACAAGAGACAATCAGAAAAGAGTAAAATAATAAATATAAATTAGAACATTAAAATACTTAGCTTCATCTTTCGCTCTAATCAGAAACTCAGCCCACCATTGCAAAGAACATCAAAAATAATTTCATTGATTCCTTCTTCTTATACAATGGTCTCTCAGAATTCTCTCTTTTAGATCCTAGTTTCTGGAACAAGGCTCCAGAATACCTTTAAAATAAAAATAGAAATTAATGGAAGGGAGAGGTGGAGAAGAGAGAGAGAGAGATCTGGGACCTCCAAATCTGGCTGGGCATCCGGAAGAGCCTCCCATGACCTCCTTTTATAGTTTTCTAGCTCCTTGGGTTCATTGAATTTGGACCTCTTTTTGGTGGATTGAGAGATAAGATCAGCTGCATGTTGATTGGGTTTATCTCCTTAGATGAGAGAGATTTAGAGATAAGATGAAGTGGAAGCTTTCAGCATTCTTATCTGATCTTCTTATGGGCTCCACAAAGAAATGTGCAACAGTTGTACTTCAATGGTGTAGATGCAATTGCAATCCCGTCTAAAAATGTACATGCAACTTCTCAGGCCCATAACTTTCTCATTTTAGCTCCGATTTGTGCAATCTTAGGCTCCACGGATATCTACTCTGAAAGAGCTTTCCAACGGTGGGTCATTTGCACTGATCCGACGTCTGGATTGAGAGTTATGATCATTTTAAGATAGGCTATTTTGAGAAAAACGGGATTGTATTTTAATTTGCAATGGACTCTATCTCTAAGAATATTTCTTGGTTCAATAGGATGAGATAAGATCTTCTGGAAGCGTTAGCTGATCTTCAGATGGGATCCACGGGCAGATGAACTCTAAGAGTGTGGATCTTCAAGCAGTGGGACCCAAATCATCCTAGGGTTCTGTGGGTCCTACTAATTTCATTTCCTGCACATTCTGATTGAACACATCAAATACTGAAGAGCCCACATTGAAGTGGAACCCGTCCGGACAGAGTTCTACTCCAACTGGGGTTCTTCGGAGAAAAATTGCAAACATTCTTAATTAATGCATAAAATGTGCAAAAATTGTACAAATTCCAATAATTAGGTGAAAATGCATGAAATGATGAAATTAAATGAATAATGATGCATTTAACCTAATTAAGTCCCTAATCCAATCTAAAATGATGCCTAAATTGTGCAAATTCATGGACGTAACACACCCCCCAACCAGCATTTTGCTAGTCCCTTAGCAAAAGTTGCGAATAAAAAGTTTGAAGTTCTTTGACTTAATCTAAGAAAACAAGTAAGAATGAAAACAAAACCACTTTCGCTGGTGCTCTCGGTTGCATTTAGCATATGCAACAAGCCCTTAAACCCCTAGGTTCCCCCTAGTGGACGAGTTGTGCCTCGTGAGGGTTTGCAGTGAATATACCTACAAAATTCTTTTTTTTCAAAAGTAGCCAAAAAAAAAAAATTTTTTTTTTTCAAAAGAAAATCCACTCCTATCGAATACTTTCGAAATCCGGAATGATCAAGAATTTAGACTTTTCAAAATCCGGTCCACTATTCTATTTTCAAAAACTTTCTCAAATTCATACCAAAACTTGTGTGCACGGTGAAAAATGTATACATAACTATCAGTTTCGAATATTCCACACCAATGCCACTTAAACAGAATTCTTCTTTAAATCGTCTGATCCCCCAAAAATCTAGCCAAAATAAATTCCTCCTCTCAAGGCTACTATGACGGCTTCACACTGTTGTTAAGGGTCAGAAAACTTCTCCATTCTTCTCCCCTTTTTTTTCTTTTTTATTATTTTTTTTTGTTTCTTTTTCTTTCTTCTTCTTTTTTTTTTTTTTTGAACACACACCATTTTAATCTTATGTGACTGTGCAATGCCTAGGTCCCTTAAGCTTTCTAATTAACCCATGTAACAAGCGTTAGGCCAATGACTCCCAAACCAGATGGCTTTAGGGCACTCGGTATGGATATACCCCTATGGGCTTACTAGCTCGAGTTAAAAAGGCTACGAACCCAAACTAGTCACAAAACATTATTCATCACTTTTTTTTTTTTTTTGCAAAGAAACGTGGAGAAGCACTTTGATCCCCGAACAAAAGGCAGCCTTTTTCAATTTGCCCGAATTAATTCCTTTTGATGAACCAGGAGAGAAAATATTTGTAAACTAAATATCAGGTTCTCATCGAATCCTCAGAGAAATTCTGAAAGCAACCACTTTAGCTTCCTATTCAAACTTCAAGAAATGTAAAGTGTATATAGTAGGGACAAATTTAGGTAATCCTCTAATAAGCTTCTTCATTCAGAAAAAGTAGACTTTCTTTTTACTTCCGTCCAAAAGTACGAAAATTCCAGATTCCTTATATATTTTCAATTTGCTTCAATTCCTTTGAAAAATTCTTTTCCTGAAAAAAAAACTAAATAAAATAAAATAAAATTTGAAAAAAATAAAAAATTTTACCTAAAAAAAATAGAGAAGTAGGGAAAAACTGAGGAAAAAAAAAGGTTTAAAAAAAATAAATGGACAAGTGTGCTTGTTCCCACCCCCCAACCTAAACTAAACATCGTCCTCGATGTTATACATGGAATGCGACATCAAAATGAATGAAATAACATCGGGAATAATTAAATGATGGCGGGAAATGCGAAAGTAAGCACCTAATGAAAAGGAAAGAAGCTATTCTACTAAAAAAAAACAATACTAAAAATAAAAAGGTACACTACTGGATCTAAAGCTTGGGGTCCACCCGGATCCTAAATGAAATTTTCCTTCACACAAAGCACAAGAAGCACTAAAAAGGATGTAAGCATAAGAATATTGAGCTCAATGAACATGAGAACCACATGTTGCCTATGATTTGATGAAGAAAATACCACCATAAAGAATGTCTCCTCCTCCCCTAAGAATGGATCTTTGAATTTTATGAAAAGAGGTGGCAATGAGAAATGGGGTGGTGGTTGGTCCTCCCATGCCAATATTTCTATAAAATTAATTTTTCCAGTTTCCCCTGGTATGGGTACACAAATGTTAGTGGCAACCTCTTGATTTGAAACTGTAAACAAAGCCACATGTGTAGTGAAAATTTTAGACTTAGGGGTCTGAATCGGGTCAATTTCCTCAAGTTCTAAATATTTTTCTAAACAATGGGTTTCCTCGTCTTCAGGCAATTTATGGAATTCAAGAGTTGGATGGGTAATTTCCTTAAGACTGATATCATCTAGTTGCATAGTCATTGCCACATCATTTTCCACAAAGACAAGTGTTTCTTTGTCAATAATGCATCTAATTGGATCATCCAATGGGATCTCATGAGGAATCTCATAGTAAGAGCAATCCAAAACAATTGAATCCTCAAAATCCTGATTAATTTGGGTAACCTGTAGAGGTATTATTGTCATAGACCCATATAGCTCAGATGCCGGCTCACCCATCATACCCGCATCCACAAGCTCATTGTTATCCTCAGATATCCAATTTGTATTTGTGTGATCCACATACGTAGGAGTTGCAATAATTGTTGGATCATGTCTCTGAAATTCTACTTCACCTCTAAGGATGGCATTGATTTTTTCTCCAAGTAGACTAATTGAGTTTAGTCTTTCTAGGGCTTGCATTTTTAGGCTTTCTATAGCTTTGATGTTGGTTGCCATGGATTGTGTATTTTGTCTGATTATAGAAAGAAAATCCTCCGAAGATTCCTCCAGTGGTATTGGTGGTGGTTCATATGACCATTTGGGTGGAGGAGGATTAAGTGGTGCATATGACCATGAAGATGGGGGTGCATATGGCATATCCTGGGAAGGATACTCATACAACCCACCCGGAGTAAACTTGTGAGGACAATATTCTTGATCCATAATGGGCCCATTGTTCCAATTATAAGGAAAGTAATTTTGCCAACTTGAATCAAACATGTTACCCATTTCACAAAGCCCATTTCCCCACATGTCCATATTAGGAGGGAATGATTGTGTCGGATATGAGCAAGCATGTGGGGCCCTCATCGGTTGATCACTATCAATTTCTTGCCCACTAGATTGCCCATTATATGCAAAAAATCCAGCCATACTATTCCATGGATGATCATAATTATTGCGTTCCCCCTTGTTCATGTATTCATATTGGTCCATGATGTAAGAGGAAAGGGTTGGCCAAATTTGTTTTAGTATATATATATATATATATATATATTTTTTACACAAAAGGAGGCAACTAAAGCTAACCTACATGCAAGGTCCTAATAATCCTAGTATGATGCACAAGCAGTCATGCACAATCATTGAGCACAAGAAGGTTCATAGGGTTATCCTAGATCACTAGACAGCTCCTAACTGGTTGAAGAGAACACGTGGGCCTCCAATTCGATCTTATGAAACCTCAGTTGACCAGGTGAGCCACCAGGGAGTGGTGGGGATGAACCCGCTTAAGAACCAGTACCCTGAACAGACAAGCTGTCGCACTTTCAGGAGCAAAGGCTTTTCTAGACATCAACTTTGGTCAAAGAACACAACTGGTGCAACCGTCAGTGGTCTTCGTCCTACTGAGCTCGAGTCCTATGGTCTCGTTGCTACTTGATTTTAATTTAAATTAGGTGCTAGTGTGAAATGATTAGACTTAGGTGGGCAAGGATCTGGTGATGAAATCCAGTCCTTATCTTGTTTGGATAGCCTGCCCTTAACTAAGTGTGTGGGTCCAATTTAGTTTGTGTGCCAAGCAAGCAATCACAATTTGAGGAAATTTAAATCACACAAGCCCACTTGCAGATAAAGATTCGTGGGTTAAAGATAGAGAATCTTACAACCAATCCAAGCAATCTTATCTTCTTGCAAGCTTATCTTTAACTTCAATTTGATTTTCCAATTTTGAATTTTGAGAGCAATCTTGTTTGCCTAAAAGCAAATCCAGCAGTTTCCTGTTCCCACAAGCAACCTATCCAAATCTCCTGAAACAAGCAACCTATCCAAAGAAAATTCAAAAATTAGTAAATCTTATCACCTAAGATAATCAGAAAAATAAAACTCTATCTAACCTAATCTAAAAGTTGCAATCTTATCCTAATCTATAAAAAGAGATTAAAAAAAAATCAAAACATGACAAAGTTAATCCAAACTCTATTACAAGCAAATTCAAATTAGTAACCAAAATCAAAATCCTATCTAATCTAATCTAGAAAATTAGAAATTCAAACCTATCTACTCAAGTTGCAAGATATGATTAGAATTCAAAATGAAAAGCTATCCAAATTAATCAAATCTTATCTAATCATAATTTTCAGATTTGAAATTCAAACTTATCTCAACAACTTTGGAAATTCAAATGCAAAATTCAAAAGTTAGTAGAAAAATACAAGAAACTCTAATCTAATCCTAAAAAATCTGAAATTCTATCTAATCTAATTTAGAAATTTGGTTTTTTTTTTTTTTACTTACTGAAATTCGAAATTAAAAGATTTTTTTATTTTTTATTTTTTTAAAAAAAAATTCCGAAAATTCAATAAAATGAAAAGAAAATCAGAAAAATCATTAAAAAAAATCAGGAAAAAAAAAATTTTTTTTTTAGAAAAACTAACTAAATAAAAACTAATGATGAAAAATACAATTGTATGGATGATGCAAACTAATGCAACCTATGTATGCTCATGAACCTAAATAAGACTAAAAAAAAAAAATTCAGATTTTAATAAAAAAAAATTCAGAATTGGCTCCCCGGCAACGGCGCCAAAAACTTGATGTGAATTTAATCAATCTACTTAAAACTGCAAGTGCACAGTTGTCTTGTTGAGACAGTGGCAAATACAAGTCGATCCCACAGAGAGCACTTTTGAACTTTTTAATTAACAATCTGAATTTTTTTTCAAAAGAAAAGCAATAATAAAAAAAATGTGATATGCAAATTAGAAACTAAATAAATTAATAATAATGATAAGAAATAGATCAGAGCAGCCAGAATCCACTAAATTATTTAAAATTCCAATTTATGTTATTAATTTACCCTTTTGTCTCAATTATTACTCAGATCAGAAACAAGTCAATGTTTCTGATCCGGATGATTTGACTATTGCAAAAACCAACTTTAATTAAGAAAAATAAAATCAATACCCAAGACCTCCTTCACCTCATAAAAGAATGAACATCCTAAGTATCACCTATCAAACTAAGCATAGACTATCAAAGATAACTATAGATCTAAGCATAATCTATCAAAGTAAGTATAAATGATCAAAATTTATTCATTAAGAACACCAATCAGAGGTTTGCCTTTGGCATGAAGACAGATCTATTATTATATTTTAAAAGCACATTAACAAGAGACAATCAGAAAAGAGTAAAATAATAAATATAAATTAGAACATTAAAATACTTAGCTTCATCTTTCGCTCTAATCAGAAACTCAGCCCACCATTGCAAAGAACATCAAAAATAACTTCATTGATTCCTTCTTCTTATACAATGGTCTCTCAGAATTCTCTCTTTTAGATCCTAGTTTCTGGAACAAGGCTCCAGAATACCTTTAAAATAAAAATAGAAATTAATGGAAAGGAGAGGTGGAGAAGAGAGAGAGAGAGATCTGGGACCTCCAAATCTGGCTGGGCATCCGGAAGAGCCTCCCATGACCTCCTTTTATAGTTTTCTAGCTCCTTGGGTTCATTGAATCTGGACCTCTTTTTGGTGGATTGAGAGATAAGATCAGCTGCATGTTGATTGGGTTTATCTCCTTAGATGAGAGAGATTTAGAGATAAGATGAAGTGGAAGCTTTCAGCATTCTTATCTGATCTTCTTATGGGCTCCACAAAGAAATGTGCAACAGTTGTACTTCAATGGTGTAGATGCAATTGCAATCCCGTCTAAAAATGTACATGCAACTTCTCAGGCCCATAACTTTCTCATTTTAGCTCCGATTTGTGCAATCTTGGGCTCCACGGATATCTACTCTGAAAGAGCTTTCCAACGGTGGGTCATTTGCACTGATCCGACGTCTGGATTGAGAGTTATGATCATTTTAAGATAGGCTATTTTGAGAAAAACGGGATTGTATTTTAATTTGCAATGGACTCTATCTCTAAGAATATTTCTTGGTTCAATAGGATGAGATAAGATCTTCTGGAAGCCTTAGCTGATCTTCAGATGGGATCCACGGGCAGATGAACTCTAAGAGTGTGGATCTTCAAGCAGTGGGACCCAAATCATCCTAGGGTTCTGTGGGTCCTACTAATTTCATTTCCTGCACATTCTGATTGAACACATCAAATACTGAAGAGCCCACATTGAAGTGGAACCCGTCCGGACAGAGTTCTACTCCAACTGGGGTTCTTCGGAGAAAAATTGCAAACATTCTTAATTAATGCATAAAATGTGCAAAAATTGTACAAATTCCAATAATTAGGTGAAAATGCATGAAATGATGAAATTAAATGAATAATGATGCATTTAACCTAATTAAGTCCCTAATCCAATCTAAAATGATGCCTAAATTGTGCAAATTCATGGACGTAACATTTGTCTTTACTCATTTATGCATGTAATGTATAAATGAATTAGGTAGATGGTTTGACAATAGGGTGTCATTTAACCTCAATATTTAAATGTTGGATAGAGAGTGTGAAAATCGCAATTAAAAGGCAATAGTATAAGAGCATACCAATGAACTTAGGCAGTCCTTTTTTTCATATTTGGCATTTTTGTAGGCCCTATAATCAATATCCAAACCATGCATAATCTTTAAAAAGCCAAGCAAGATCAAGAGTCAAATTCCAACAATTGATTCTTCAAGGAGTTAAGACATTTATTAAAAAGTCAACACCTAAAATCTTCCTTTCTGGACTTATCTGGGCCCTATTTTCACAATCCAAACCATATATCCTCTTTAAAAAGCTAGATTTCATATCTTAGCTGATCATGGATTTCAAAAACCTTCAAAAAACATATAACAATTGAATTTTTCCAATAGAAATGTTGTGATTTTCAAGCTTATTACTACTAATCCCTTTTCTTTCTTTTTTTTTTACAAGTCTCTAATGCATGTGGGCTCCCAAATTCACTATGTCAAAATTCACGAAAAACAAGTGTTTCGAGCTATCGTTTAATTAAAAAAAAAACAAACAATGGTCCAAACTATTGTTTTGACTGTAGTTAATATTGGTGTAGCTTTTCAAAAACAAGTGTCCACAACTATCGCATAAGTCTAGTTTAACAAATATTTTGAGTTGTTGATTTTTGAAGTGTTAGTAGCTTTTATTTTTTTATTATGAAAACCGCCATTTTTAATAAATTATTAATAAAAAAAGGTTTTTCTAAAAGATTAACAAGTTGTAAAAGTTGTTATTTTAGGAAGCATATAGAGTCTTCTACAAATTACCAGGTGTTAGGAGGTATTGTTTTTTATTTTTTATTTTTTTAATAAAAAAGTATTTATTTATTGAATCTATATAATTATCCATTCAATAAATGTAAATTATAATCCATCCATAGATACAAATAATAGCACATTAGGTACGAACAATCATCTTAATTAGAATAACGTTGATGAGTAATGTATGAATAAAGTTGGATGATGAGTTGGAAATGGTAATGAGAGAAGAAAGTTGAGGACACAATGCATTTGTAGTGTTGTTCATTGGCCCTTGTCGTGTCCATTTGTAAAAGAATCAATGTGATGTAAAAATTTAAATGGTATGACAGTTTATGTAAATGCAATGAAATCTGATTTTCAATTCAAAACTTGTGAAAAGACCTATGATCAATCTTAAGTTACACTATGATCAACCTTCTATCAAGAAACAATAACTAATGTAACTCGTTAAATAAATGTTCATACAAACAAATCCATCTCCTTTTTCTAAAAAAAAAAATAAAAAAAATAAAAAAAAAACAATAAGAAACTCCCACTATACTAAGTTCTTTACTTACAATAATCAATGTATGACAATCAAATTCACAATCTTGTGGGCCAACCTAATGCATGGAAATCATATTATGTGAGTGATAGATACACTTGGATGTCGATTAGAAGTGACCTAAGTATTCATTTAATCAAATAAGTTTAGTATATTATTATTCTTTTTGCAAGATTTTGTTCTTCTTCAAAAAAGGGATCTCAACTCTTATTTGTAGACCTTCATAAATGACTATATAAGGTGTAAAATTCTTGTGATAATATTTCATAGTGACTAATGTTTGATTGGGATAAAGCTAAGACCCATGCCAGTTTAAGCAAATTATGTCAATGTGAAAGTTTTAACGTTTATGTTGAAGGGTAAATTGTAATAAAAACATAAAAAAGAATTTACAAATGTTAAGAAGTCCCAAAAAGAATACACTAGAAAAAGATTACATCAAGAAAACTATGATACGAGACTAATCACTCCAACTAAAATAATAATAAAAAAACTTGCAAACTTTGGCCATTGAAGTCTTTGTTATCTTTCGAGGATATGTGGGAAGTAGTCCAAAAGGAAAAGATAGGCTTTTCAGTGCATTGAGTCATTCCTAGCCATCCAACTAGAGCAAAATGTAACATTAAATATGGCCCATATGACCATGTTGGCTTGAGAGTGAAAGCCAGCTAATAAGTCATTCCAAATAGAGTTGCAACCAAACCAATTTCCAAACACTTTTAGAGAACCTGGAGAGGAAAAAAAAGTGATGATCTAAATCTGAATTGCGTTTACAAACATTGCATCTTATGGCATTAAAGATGGGAATGAAAAACTTCAATGTATTTTTTAAGTGTCATAAATCACTACAACATCTATAACTATGAGTGGACATAATGATCAATGGATTTCGATCCAAAATTTTAGAAATCAAATCGATGCTTTGAATACTAGTTTAATAAACATGAATTTAAAATTGAGCTTAGAAAAACCTAAATTTGTGGAGACTCACCAATTATATATGATTAGTGGAGATTATGCAAATCTTGGGCCATATAATTCTGTTAACTAACATATCGAACATCATCCTAGATAAGAAGTAAAATAAAATAGACAAGTTAACATTAAAAGAAAACATTTGATAATCATTAAAAAAAGAGAGTAAAACTTGATTTATAAGGTCCACATCTTTCTTTTTGTTAGGACAGCTATGTAAATCATGATCTGTAACATATTATATGCATGTCTTACATTGTCTTGGGTGCCTCTTCAAAATTTCTATTCATAATTTCAAATGCCTTGCAATCGGTATTCTTCCTTTCGATCTTGATGTAGAAGGATCACAAATATCAATAGATCGTATGAGACCATTAACTGTTGGAAATTTATATTAAAAGCATATTTTTATTTATTTGTCTTTGATTGATTTATTTATTAGTAAAGTTTGTCTTAATGAGAATTTGTATGGGCAAATGGTTGCATTGTTTTTTATCATGCATGTGTGTGTGTTTTATTCTATAAAGTAAACAAGTTACTGTGTAGAGTTCAGCTTACACATGAAAGAGCTGGTTGTCGGTTTTATCGAATATAAGTTATTGTTGTTCACAATTTAGATGGAGCTGGAACATCGGTATGATTGTAGCATGATGTGTTAGTAGGCTTATCTTAGCTGTGGGAAATGGTATAAGTTTGACTTGTTATCCTAGTACACTTTATGTGTATTGAACATGACCGCTTTTGGGTTTATTGTCTTTATACTACTATATAAGACGATTAACATCTAAATAGCTATCTGTGAGTGCTTGTACTCTTGATCCCAATATAAATAATAGACATATACATTTAATGTTTTGTATTTTGAGTTACAAAGGAGTAAGACATTTTTTGAGTCAATAATCTCAGTAAATTGGATGATTGTACTACGTGTATGGTGCATATTAGTTTATTAACAGAATTCACATCCCGTAATAAAGACTGATGATATTCCCTTGATGAATCTTATAAATTTTGATTATGTCAAACCCTATAGGTAGATTTTTTGTCTGACATATCAAATAACATAAGTGTAAGGTCTCAAGGAATTATAAAGATATCGATTAAATATAGGTGCCAGTAATTATTTAATCGATAGATAGCTGAAATCTTAATGTGGGGAGATTAATAAATATTTAATAGTAAGAAGTTCAAAATATTATTTTGATAATAACGACAGAGTGCAATTATAATTCTCTAGTAGACTATATTTTAATTTATGGAATTAAGATTCTAATTTGGTTCGAATTAGGATTTCCTGTTTCCATAAAAAACATGTTCCTTATTTCCTTCTTAAGGTCCCTATTGTAACCTATAAATATGTGGTATTGCTTTCTAAAAAAAACGCACAAGAGAAATCTGGTTTTTAAGAGCAATGAGAATTCGTAGAGCAGGCCCACAGCCTGGTGCGAGTTCGAGTATAAAGGAATATAGTAGAAGGTTCTGAGATTTTCGGATTGCTATAAGATTGAGATCAAATGAAAGAGATCTCGTAGTTATGGTTCTTGAATCATCATTGTCTAAAGTTATTTCCGCAGTGATCTGTGCGCAATATCTAGGAATCTTGGCGGCTACCTCCCAACATTAACTTCATCATCCAGCTCATTTTGAGTGCATATTTTTAAGTTGGTTTTGACAATATCAACATCTTGAGCCATTGAATTTTCAAATGCATCCATTTCATTGTCCATAAGTTTAAAATATTTAGTCGTTAAAGCATATATTTGTGGAGACTGGTTGACTCTCTTTGCTAATGGATGCATCATTTGATAGAAGTGAATATATGGAATACTTAGATTCTCATTACAACCCAATTTATCTTTTCCTTCTTTATCATCAAAGACATCCCCATTTCTTGCATCCTTCGTCCATTGTTTTAAAATATATTGAGGTGGTATCTCTATCACATTGAATCTTATGTATATTTGAAGAATGTGTTGAAACAATATCCCTGTAAATTCAAAATAAAGACAAGTACAACTTGCCTCTTTGTTTTGATCATTAAAAAGGACATCAAATGAAATCTGTGGATTTGCATGGTGAGTAACTAAGAATTTCAATCTTCACCTTGGCTATTTTCATCTTTTGCTATCAAATTTTGACTCTTTTTGAATTATTTTTCAAATTTGCAAAATATTGCATGTGTGTAAATTTTTGATGCATGCTTTTCAATTGGAAAGTATAAACTTAATTGAACAAACTTATGATGGGACTCATAGTCTTTTTGATCTTCCTCCCTAAATCGACTATCCCCAGCATGAGCATAATGTTGGATAAAGTCATATAAAGATGTATTTGCATGAACAAAACCATAAAAAAATGATTGTGTACTTTCACTTTGAGATGTGGTGGACATTTTTGCAAAGAAATGATCTGTTAGATAAATAAGTATCCAGTTTTTTCGAATTTCATAGAGATCCTACAACCATTTATTATTGCTCATTTCCTTCTTCTTGCGTAAATCCTCCAAGGTGTTTCAAACTCATCAACCATTTTAGATTTGTGAATACATCGCTTTAGTTTATCCCTAAACTCATTTGACAGATAAGTAGGTAATTTCTTTGGAAAATTTTTCATAATATGCCACATGCAAAACCAATGACGTGTATTATGAAAAATTATTGAAACCGACTTTGTCATTGCTTTATCTTGATTTGTAATTATGGCTATGGTGGATGAATCGACATAGCTTCAAGCCATGTTCTAAAAAGCCATACAAATGATTCAAAATCCTCATTTTGCTATAAACCTCATCCAAATAATATAGATTGATAACGATGATTAACTCTAACAAATGGAGCAAATGGCTTTCTATACTTGTTTGTCTTATACGCAATGTCAAAATTGACAACATCACCAAAGTAATAATATTTCATTCTTGATCTACCATCTACCCATAAAAGGTTTGTTTAGAGATGATGGGAGGGAAGAAACTCTTGCTGGGTGCTAGAATTGTACAGAATTATTTTGTTTGTAAAATGAAAATGGATGGGGTGGTATGAGGTGGCATTTCCTTATTGGGCAAATCAAAATGCCCCTTTTAAAATGGGGGTAGAAATGTCCCTTTGAAAATGGCGCATTTTAGTTGCCTTTTCTGAAATGGGGCACTTTAGAGAATATCACACACACACACATGGTAATATTCAAGTTAGAACTAGTTCTCACCGTGCTTCTGTGAGAACTAGTTCTCACCGTGATTGGTGGGGCCCACCTAACAACCTATCCAAAATGTGCACAATTAGGGACATTTTTTATAGTAACTAACCCTAAGTTTGGCAACCATCTGAATGTATTTGATCGTTGGATGGAGGGTTGGAATTTTCTTTTAATATGAAGCCATTAAACTTTTGGGCTATGGATGAAGGGATTAGGAGCATCGGACTTGGGTCAGAATTGATAGTTATGGTGGTCCTATATAGATCTTTCCACCCCTTGGCCGCGTCCCCAGATGAAAAGTTCTCATTAGAACAAAGCCCATATATATAGTATAGGGATATATTGGTAATATTCAAGTGCGAACTATATATTCTCAAGATGTTTTTTTTTTTGGTGAGAACTCTAGGTGGAGTCTATCTATTATGCAATCCAAACCTTGCAATGCATAAGGATGCCCTGATATTGGATTGTTGGATCAACTGTGAATTGATCTAGATGGAATGGATTTGTGGTTTGTGAGCCACTGATGAAGGGGTTAGGGACATGCGATTGGGGCCAAATTTGATATCAGCGGTGGTCTGCATGGATCTCACCACTCCTTAGTCCCATTCTCAAATGAGACTCACAAGTGGGCCCTATAAAAAGTTCTCGTGCTAACTTTGCGAGAACTGTTCTTACTTGAATATTACCTTATATATATTGCCACCCCTATTACACTATTACGCCTATGCCATTGGGGTATTAGTGCATTGGCATCTGAAATAGGTTTTGAAATGATAGAAAAAATAGTCTTTTTATTAAATATTATTTTTTTATGTTGCTTAGAATGTAGTCCAAAAGTGGGAAATAGGTTCAGTTGGGTCAAAATGGTTAGGATTGACAAGGCATATCTGTTGAGCATAAAAAATTAGAAATGTTGCAACGAAGACATTACAAGCAAATTCCAAGCTAAGGGCATAGAAACCCTAGGATTGTGGAATGCTAAGTCAAATACTGCATCCCGAGTTCATAATTGATGCAACTCACTCAGAAGATTTTAGATGAGCCCAAAGTACAGTAGTTCAAATCTGAAAATTAGTGTACTTCATTTGGTCACTCGACTTACTAAACTTCAAATTTAAGGTTTATTGGCTTAAAGTCTAAACACACTCAAGCTTCTGAGTTACCAAAGTGGCTAAAAAATCACATGGCAGCTCTAAATTATGCCTAGGAATGATGTTTTAAAATTTCAAAGCATTTGGACTTTATTTCAATTCAAATTCAAGTTTCAGTGACTATCTTCCACCTCCTTAGGTTTACTGTAACAATAAACACTTCTACATGTCATAACTAGCTTAAACTCTTGGAGGTAGCTCAAATTTTATTCAGGAGGGACTCTATAAAACTTTAGGCCAAATGGATGTCATTTCACCCAAAGTTAACAAATATGTCAACTTTAAGTCAGTGACCCCCAAGGCATGGGGTCACTGACCAAAGTCCTACTTCTAGGTGACCAAAGTTTATGAAATTTGGATACAAAGCTTAAGTCATACTTAAAAGTGGTTCTAAAAATTCTTAAGTCAAAAGGACTTCGTCTGACCTTACTTTAATGATATGTCAGCTACGAGTCCGTAACCTCCAAGTCATGTGGGTCACTGATTAAAAAATCCTACTTCTGGGAGGCCAAAGCTAATGAGATTTGGATTAGAGGCTCAAATATTTTCAAAGTCAAAATTTTAAAGTTACAAATCAATTAAACACCATTCGGGTTGAAAACAAGCTGACTGCTTATAACATGAGAGAATATTAACTTAGAACATGCAACCAGTGGGTTACTATTTGAAATCTTGCTTTCACAAATTCAAACCACATGAAATTTCGATGGATAGTTCAAGATGCCCCTGGCATCAGCCCCTCTAAGTTTTAAATCAATCCGAGGTCATTTGGGCCTTAAACAGCTGAAATAAAAGCCTATTTTTATGAAAAGTCAACAAGGGGTTTGACCAACTTCAGAAGATCAAAACGGGTTGAAATTTGTATGACACACTCAAAGTAGTGTCAAAAAGCATCCCTCCAAGTTTCGTGACGGTCAGACATCATATGGGCTCCAAACGGGTGAAAATGGGTATACAAAAAACTCGAAATTGGATCTGTCAGTGACCGCGGCCACGGTCACTGATACTTGTGAAGTGGTTTCCGATGGTTTTCAGTGGTTTTCTCCACTTTAGGTCAAACTCCAACCTCCTAAACTTCCTAAACCACCTCTGGAGTTTATAAAAGAAAGGTTTGACACTTGGGAGAGGGTTCCACACTAGTTCCAAGCAAATTCAAGGAAGTTTAACAAGATTCAAAGCATTTACAAGCAAGTTCAAAGAATTCACAAGGCTCTCAAGGCACTTCAAGCACTCCAAGTCTACTTCTTCTTCTCCTTCTTACTAACTTAAAGTTGAGAAATATCTTAAAGAAGGAGGAGAAGCATACATATTACTTAGAGAAGATGGGTATAAGGGCCATGAAGCATAAAAAAGCATGAAGCCTATTTCCATTGTTTTTCTCACTTGGGAGGGTTTTAGGCCATCTTAAATGTTGTGAATAAGCATTTTTAGGCTTCATTCTATTCCTTAAAAAATCATAGGTACAGAATGTGCAACAACTTTAGCTCCATTTTGCTTGTATAAAGCACTATTTTGGAATTTGTGTAAAAACAGTCTGTAACAAAAAACTGAGGATTACCAAAGGTTTTAATAGATTCCATGGCCAAATTAAGCACTATTAGTGGTCATTTTGATCGCACTTGAAACGTTATGTGAAATGCAACGGATTCGAGTCTAACATTTATACATTTCAAGTATTAAGAAGAATGAGAAATAACTATAGTTCACCATTATTTTCCCTCTGTTTACATGGGTTCAAATGCTCTGAACGAGGGGATGCAGGTTGTTTATAAGTTTTAAAACATTTACAACCCCTCCCTTTAGCCTCAGATGTTATTTAAATTTGGAATTTATAAGAAAATACATAAAAACTAAAAAAAATTCAAAAAAAAAAAAAAGACAAGAGGGAGTGACTGTGGGCCACGGTAACTAGCTCCCTGCTAGTGACAAAAAAGCCACTATTTGCTCCATGTTTTCTCTCTATTTCACTTCTGTGACTTCTTCAGAGTACTAGAACTTGTTTTTTTTGATTTTGCAGTGTTGAATGACCATCAAAAGGGCTAAATTTGGCCGTGGAATTGACTTAAACCTTTAATAATCATTACCTTTTGGTTACGGACTATTTTTGTATAAATCCAAAAAGGGTGCTTAGATAAGCAAAAATGGAGACAAAATTATCCCATTTTGCACCTATAATTTTCAAGGGATAGAATGAAGCCTAAAGAAGCTTGTTCACAACTTCCGGGATGGCCCCAAACCCTTTCCAAGTGAGAAAATCAAACAGAGAAGCATTCATCCAAGTGGCCCTTTACATTTGTTTTCTTTAAGTGAGATGCATGCTTCCTCTTCTTCTCTGAACTATTTCTTACCTTAAATTAGTGAGAAGAAGAAGAATAAATAAATTTGAAGTGCCTGAAGTGCATTGGAATCCTTGCCAAATGCTTAGAACTTGGCTTGAACTTGCTTTGATTACTACGATCCTTCCTTGAACTAGTCTTTTTGCACTTTCTGTCTTTCTATATGTACTTTTAAGTGACAAACCTTCCTTTTTATAGATTTTAGAAGTATTTTTGGGAGTTATGGGGGGTTGAAGCTCGAAAGAAATTGGAGGGAACTACTGAAAACCGCGGGAACTGCTCCATAGGTGTTAGTAACCACAGTCGCGGTCACTCCCGGGTCCCAATTTGGACATTTTGCATATGTGACTTGTTTTCGCCTGTTTGGGGCCCAAACGATGTCCAATTTTCACAAAACTTGGAGGCATGCTTTTTGCACTATCTTGAGTGTCCCATAGAAATTTTAGCCCATTTTGACTTTCTAAAGTTGGTCAACTCCTCCGTTGACTTTTCATGAAAATTGGCCATGGTTTTAGCTGTTTGAGGCCTAAATGACCTCAGTTTGGTTTGAAACTTAGACGGATTGATATCAATGTTATCTTGGAGTTTTCATTCAAATTTAATGTAGTTTAGATTTGTGGAAGTAAGATTTCGAACAGCAACCCACTTGTTACATGTTCTAAGTCACTATTCACCTCACACCGTAGGTAGTTAGTTTGTTTTCTATCTGAATGAAATTCAATTGACTTGAAAATTTGAGGAACTAACTGTGAACATATTTTGCATCTTTGTTCCAAATTTCATTAGCTTTTCTTGCCTAGATGTAGGATTTTGGTCGGTGACTTCCATGGCTCGGGGGTTACTAACTTCTAAGCTAACATGCAGTAGAAATAGGCTCAAACGAAATCTTTTTGACTTGAAAATTTGCAAAATCTCCTTTGAGTATGACTAAAGCTTTATGCCCAAATTTCATCAATTTTGGATATCGAGAAACAGGACTTTGGTTAACGACCCCCATGACTTAGGGGTCACGACCCAAAGTTGACATGTTCATAGACTTTGGGTCAAATGATGTTCGTTTGACCTAAAATTTTGCAAAGTCTCCCTTGAGCATAATTTGAGCTTCTTCCAAGTGTTTCAGTTAATTTTATCTTCATGAGGTGTTACTTTGCACGGTGACCCCATAGAGCTTAGTAGATGATCATCTAAACTGAGTTTGGATCCAAATGATGTCCAAATGCTCTAAAACTTTGCAAGATAGTCCTTGAATGTACTTGAATGCATTCTTCTAAGTTTGACCTTGTTTTGACATGTAGAAGTGTCAATTTTCATAGTGACCCCCAAGGAGCTGGCAAACAGTCATTGAAATTTGGTTTGAGTTGAGATGAAGTCCAAATACTTTCAAACTTTGAAACATTGTTCCCAAGCATTCTTTGGAGTTACCATGAGAGTTTCAACCACCTTGTTAACCCAAAAGTTTGAGTGTATTCAATGACCTCTAGACTTTGAGCCAATGAACCTTGAACTCGAAGTTTAGTGAGTCACGTGACCAACTCTGGAATTGGAACTGCTGCACTTTGAGCTCATCTGAAGTCTTCTAAGGAGACTACACTAGCTCGGAACATTTGGATGCAGTACTTGACTTGTCATTCCACAATCCTAGGGTTTATGTGCCCTTGGTTTGGAATCTATTTGTAAAGTTTTTAAAGTTTTCACTGCAACATTTATGAATTTTTTGGGTCAACAAATGCCCTCTAGACGTGCAATGATTAAAGTATGACAATCATTGTGTTTTGAAATAGCCAATCTGTGGGAATGATAGATGGCTTGATGAATAAGTTTTGTCAAGGTAGATTGTAAGCCTAGACTTGAAATTTTAAAAATTTTGATAAAAATCATGAAAGGTTTGATGATGGAATTTGGTAAAAACATAAAAGTTTTGATTTCTTTGCCCTATTTTTTACAGATATTAAAAGTAGCATCTCTGCGGGGACTATAAGGAATACCTAAAAAAGAGAACCCTAAGGTTTTAACAGAATTCATAAATTTATGAATTTGGTTATGGATTTTGGATTTTGAAAATAGATTTGATTTTCTTTTAACCTATTGTCACAGATATCCAAAGTGGCATCTTTGTGGGGATGTGTGGAACACCCAAAATAAAAAAAAAAGAATCCCTCAGAAATTTTGAAATCTAGGTTGGTTTGGAAAGAAAACCCCCCCACCCCCACCCCCCCTCCTTTTCCCCCCTCCTTTTTTTAATAATTTCCCCAAAATAGGTTTATTTTATTACGGGAAATTCATTTCATTTGTAAAATACCCCAAGTGGGCCCACCATGTGTTATGGCAATTTTTAATGATCATACTTGAGAGAGTGGGCCACTAAATAGTGGGTCCCACTGCTAAAAATTACAATGACCACGAGGGTCGGAGTAAGGTGGTAGTGACTATGGGTTTGGCAAAGGCATGGACCCTATTATCAAGACATGTTGTGTCTGTGGGAAAGAGGAAGGAAGTGGCTAACAGGGAATCTCAATTTTGAATCAACCACCAACTGTGGACCCCATTGATTAGTCACATAGTGTCTGTGGGTGAAGAGGGTGAATCATTAGGTCATGGGTCAAGGAAACTTGAGCCAAGAAGGTATGGACCCTGCTGCCCAATTATACTGAGTCCGTGGGAAAGGATTGGCAAACTATGGACCCCACTGCTCAATATAGCAGTGTGAGAAAAGGAAAAGCAGTGACTATAAGTGAGAGAGGAGTTGTAGTGTTTGGAGCTTTGGTCAAGTGGCGACCGTAGACTATAGGAATGAAGCAATGGTAGTTGTAGTCCTAGATGAAGCTGAGGAAGTGGGCCATTAATCAGTTGAGACCATCACATGACATAAGGTAGGCTACTGGGCCGTGTGCTTCATTGCTTGGTCATGCAGTGAATGTGAAAGAAAGAAGTGGGGGTTAAGAGGGTGGACCATTGGACAGTGGCCCCACTACCCATTCAAGCAGTGTTTGTGAAGTACCATATGAGATGGAGTGGACTGCGGAGGTAGAATGTGTCACCAAACTGTGGACCCCCATTGATGATTCCACACAGTGACCGTGGGCTTAAGGAAATCTCCTGCACAGTTTATATAAAGCTTGTGCCTCTGTTTTCCCTTTCATTCTGCGGTTTTCAAATTTTCTAGGTTGTGGCCGAGAGCAAGAACAACGACAGGCGAGCATCTCCTCCAAGCTTCTTTTTGCAATTTTCTTTATCTTGAGTCAGCTACTATGGCAGGTATGCATATCGAATTTCATCTTTTCTTTGTGTTTTGTCCTGTCCGAATGCAGTTTTTCCTAAGTTTCTTTCGATTTCTGCAATGATTTGCCTATTTGAATGATGCAAAGCATTCCTCATGTGCCATTGCTCATTCTTCCAGTGGGTCGTGACCGAAGCATGCACTCAAAGCTCTATGGCTGCTCATGGTTCAGTGATTTTGTGGGTGATGAATTGGAGCCAGGGCTTGGCTCTTCTCTTCTTCTTTTTTTTTTATTGTTTTATTTTTTTTATTTCCTTTTCTTGTTCTTGGGTTACATCTGGGTTACCTTCAATTTAAGAGTGCTGCCTGAGTTCTCTTCTTAGCATGTTGCTCGAATTGGGCATCATCCAAACGGCCCATGATCACTGTCTGTCGGCAGTCCATGGCCACCACCTATTAGAGGAAATGCCCCTCATTTCTTTTTCTTCTTTTTTCTTATTGCTTGATTCATTCAACCCCTTTTGATATGCATGAAAGTGCTTTGAGCTCCACATTTATGTAGAATGTGGGGAGGTTTTTGCCATATTCATGTTTGCAACCACTGCCATAGCCAATGCTGCCCATGGGAGGCTCACGGTCACTGCCAATCTGTGACTCCTCTCTCTCTCTCTCTCTCTCTCTCTCTCTCTCTTATATATATATGTTGGAAGACGAGGGTGGTGGTCCAAATGACCACCGCCCAATGCTGTAACGGTTCTCTTCTCCCCTTCATTGTCATTCACTGCCCATGCATAACGTTTTTCAGTTTCTCCCATGATGAAGCTCTATGAATGAAACGTTGCAACGGTCCATAATGAATGAGAGACGTTGCAGTCGTCCATTGATGGTCAGACGACTATAAAAGCCAGGAAACTCCCTCATCTTCACACACATGCACTCATACTTATTCAAAATCAAAGGCTGAGCATCACCATCAAGTTGCTGGCATCAAGAGAAGGCTGAGGGAGTTGTAAGACCCATTTTGGCATCCGTTCTGTCTCCATTAGTGATGGATTCAGGTATGCCCTAAAATTTTAGAGATCCATTTACGTTTAATCATACCATTGGTGTGCGAATCTAATCCGTTCAAAGGTCCCAGAATGGGCCATTTTAGCTAGCAATATATGCTTCTACTTGCTTTTGTTGTAGTGCTATTTGCTCAAGCATTGGCAATGTTCGAATACAGCCTTGGTCATAACCACTGCTGCCTTGACTAATTCCGCGGTGATAGACTCATGGCCACGGCCACTGCTTGTGTTTTCCTTCTTCTTTTTCTTTTTATTCTGATGCTTGATTTGATGAATCCCTTTAGATGCATGATGATGATGATGCTCTGAGTTTTTCTCTTTGGTGAAGTTCATACCATATTTGAGTAGTGAACAAGTTTGCTGCCAATGCCACCACTGCAGCAACCCACGGCCACGGTTTGCGTGGTGACTGAATCTTCTCGTCTTTTTTTTTGTGTCATGTTCTTAGCTTGCCTCTTGAGGGTTTTGTTTGAGATCTATTCATAGTGAACAACATAGGCTGAGGTTGTAAATCCATTGAAGTATTCCATTTGGAATATCACTTATGCAAGTCCACCGTCACTGCCAACAGTGGTCGTGGGGAACCACGGTCACTGCCGTCTTGTGACATTCCTTCTTCTTTCTTCTTTTTTTTTTGTTTGAAGCATTTAAGTTCTCAACCCTTTGAGATACAAACAACTCACAAACATCATACCAATCTCATGTTATCAAACAGAATTGAGTACCATAAGGTTCTACTGCTCCATTGCATGATCATGGTCACAAAGAAGTAGTTGAATTTGGCATGGACACTTCATTCCCTTTTTTTGTTTACTTTGAAAGTCAAGATGAAATTAATAAACTAGTACAAAACCTATTTGGAGTACCTAGGGTAGCACATGAGGTCTTGAACTTCAAAAGGTTTGCAAAGAAGTTATCCCCCAACAAACTTGTAAGGAACAAACTCTGTCCTTTGTAGAGTTTTGATTGAACATTAGGCTTCATCACTTTGATTGTTGAATCTAATGAAGACACCCACCTATTATACTTGAGCACTGAGACAATCTGAGCATACACCTAATCTTTCCAGACTTTGGGAAGTGTAAGGGGTTGAGAGATGATAGCCTGCTTAATTCCTAGCTTAGTGTATAGAACAAGTTGAGTCACCAAGCCTCTGTGGGAATTAAAGGATTAATTTGTAGCAAATTTGCCCATTCACTAACGTGAGGTGAACACAAACTTGACCACCATCACTTCTATAAGCAAACTGAGTGGCCACAAGGCGTATTTCTTTTGCTTTTGATGATAAGTTTACTCTCCTTAAATCTCAATGAACATGAAAAGTATAAATCACCCAGATATGAGCGGCCGGTTAAAGAAACTGATGAAAATAGGATGAACCTCTGGTCGAGTGGTTAGATGTAGCTTTGAATGAGTTGTTTTACGTTGTCTTTCTTAACTACAACTTCCAAGGTTAATTTACCCTTTCTTGCCTTTCCGATACTTACCCAAGATGTATCATCCGAGTCACTTTAAGTGATGCCGACCGACTTTGTGGGAAGTTAACGAATACAATATCATCTTCCGATCATTAATGATAGTTGATGATCTTTGTTTTGAAATTAACTGTGCAAAGCAATATTCCTTTCATTAGCTCTAAATACACTGAAAATAGTGCATTTTCGATCTCTCACAAGAATGTTTAATAGTCCCATCATAGCAAATCACCGCTTGGGACTTTGTTTAGTGAAATTTGTTAGAGATGCTGTCTCGGGAATATGTAAATCCTTTAGCCGGCTTCGAATTTGAATGAGGAGAGTAATACATTCTCTAATAGTTGTAGGTAAGATTGATAGCACTTACTTTTGTTTTCAATGCTTTAAAATTGATGTTGCTTTTTATCAACTATGCTGAAAACATGTTACATATTTTCAAATACTGTACTTTCATACATGTCTGAACTTGTTTATGCTTTGCGTTGTATATAGCTGCTGTCATACTTTGCTTGTATTGTGCATGCATTTCTTGTGTTGGATACTACAATTTTCATGTTCGGACACAAATCCAATTGCCCCCTAAAAGGTCTTAAAGTGCTCGAACACCTGTTTGGACCGGGAGCCTCAGTTCTAGAATTTAAATGTGCCTTGATGCCAATTCTTAGTCTCATAATTGAGTATTATTTTCTCTTTTTGTCCTCCTGCTAAAGGGAGATGCTATCGAAATTTTGGTCGAGTTCCATGCCTTAATTATTTTCACTGTTACTGATATTTTTTTCTCATTTTTTGTTTTGCAGACAGAAAAGGCAAAACACCCATGACCTCAACTTTTGGCACTACAAAGGGCCATTGTAAGGGTAAAGGTACAAGTAATCCCGACCCAAAATATCCGAATGAGGTGCACGCATTTGCTTTGAGAGACCAAATAACCAGAGCCTTGACAAAGAGAAACTGGTATACATATTGGTGTCTAGCCAACAATACTGCTTGGGAGAACAATGACAAAGTGAGCTTTAACAAGCCACATTATATATTTGGAGATGTCATGAAAGAGAACGTGAAGCATCCTTCAGACAACATACAGTATTGCTATGTAGACTCAACAGGAGTTTCTCATGAGTTGACCACTGTTCGGTCTGTCAGGCGATATCCAATGACAATGTCGATGGCTCCCACTATTCCCTCAAGAATGATCCATTTCCGTAGATAAAGCACCATATCCATTTCAAAATTGGTAAGTTCATGCACCAGCCTCCATATTATTTCACGGAGTTCCCAAGGTCTGAAATATAGGTAATAGAACTATGTACTATAAATCTTGAGGTGGGCATGGTGATTTCACAACTTAGGATAGCTGGGCTTGGTATCTACACTAGAGATGGGATTGCCTGGCTTGGCGAAAGACACCAGTCTCATGGATGGTTTAATTGTGCCGGAGATTGGCAGGGCTAAGTGACTTTGATCAAGCATCACTATGTAGAGGATTTGAAAGCGATTGGAATCTTTGATGCTATAAATGCCACCACACAGAAAGTCCCTTGGGAGAACAAGAACATCTGTAGGGCTATTCTGGAATTGTTCTGCCCTGCGTCCGGTACTTTCATCACTCTGAACATGGAGATGAGGTTTTCTTTATGGGAGGTAAAGAAAATTTTTGGTTTAGCACCATATGGTGAAATTTATGATGAAACCATTTTACATGGTGAAGAATTGGTTACCATGAATGACGAGTTCCAGGCCGCATAATATCTCCTCTTCACTCTTGAAGATTCATTCCAAACGACCAGTCGTAGTTGAGGCAAAATTGTCCAATGGACGAGTCAAGTGAAGAGTATTCCTAGCCCTTTTTTCGGAAATGAGGGTGAATATTTTAAGTGGAAAGAGGTTATCCCTAGCAAGGACCCCAAGAATGACCCAACCATCATTTATCATGAGGATCCGGACTTCCTATGATATATTTTTGCCAAGTACCTAAACTTGAAGAGGAAGTGTTGGCTTGCCACATTTTGGCAGCATGGTTTTCTGATGTTCTTTTTCCAAGTTCCGAAGGTGACTTCAGGCCTGGCTGCATATATCTAGCGATCAGAATGGCCTTTGGACATAGTCTTGCCTTAGGCCCTGTTTTTGTAGCGTATATGTTAACCTAGTTGAAGCTATCAGGTTTACCATCAGAAAGGGGAAGCCCTTCAACTGGTATTATGCTGAGTATTTCCTATACACTTGGTTGACATATCATTGCAATGGTCTTCATTCACATAGTGGTGCACCAGGAAGTATTTTCATGGAGGGTGTTGTAGGCATTAACTGTTAGATCAACACTTATTCCATGATTGACTTATGCCAACACTTACGAAATTTTAACAGTTATGTTGCTTCTCACGACACTGTACCCAACATCGAAATTCCAACTCACATGAGAAATGCTGTAAAACCATTGATTGATAAGATTGGAGAGTGTGGTCGACATGTTGGCTTGTCAGATGAAGAAAAGAGTTGGTTCTTGAGTTTAAGACCCGCGGATCTGGTATATAGGAAAAACTCATATATCAACATCCAACCTTATATACTTGCCAGGTTTTGTAGACAATTCGACTTTCATGAAATTGTTATGAGAGCACCAGGCCGAATTCAAAGCACTACTGGTTTTTACAAGATGCCCGAAATGCTTGAGTATTCTGTTGAGCGCTTGGCACTAGGGCTCATTTTAGCTACCCTCGCCTCCCAAATCTCGGACACACAAATGGTTTTGCACAATGGTATGCAAAAGTACCATTGCCATTGTACAGACATATACGAGAAATCCCTGTGTTAAATGTCATCCTTTGGTTGTTTCCAAAAAAGGAGAAAAAGCGAAGAAAGATTGTTTCAACCCAGTTTGAGAATTGGCTGTACGATGGCGAAAAATGGAGATTGGCCTGATGGCCGGGTTTGATGTCTGCAAAGCTCACCATTCCTTAAGAGGTGAGGAAGATGAAAGGTTCTTACCTCCTTTTAATGTGATGGCGGGGGGGATGTAGTAGGTTGTGGATGAAAATTTGCAGGAGAGTGAAAGTCTTGCTGAGATTAGACGGGTTGGTAGAGTTGTGCTATATTTTGGATCTACTTCTTGTTCCGTTAGAACCAAAGTTTCGATTGGAGAGTACACAAGTAAATTTGAATAAGAGCAGGCCATCATGCGTGCGGCCACCAACGTAGACCTTCCTCACTAGCATTTGTTAAAGGCTACTACTGCTACTCCAATGCCAACGGAGGCACATGTAGTTCTAAGTTCAGCAGAGGTGGTCCAGTCAACTGAAGGAACCACCAGATTAAGACCATCGGTTATAATGCCAATAAAACCCCCAGCG
The DNA here is from genome assembly GCA_037013555.1 of Sextonia rubra. Lineage (NCBI taxonomy): Eukaryota > Viridiplantae > Streptophyta > Magnoliopsida > Laurales > Lauraceae > Sextonia > Sextonia rubra. The sequence continues at coordinate 79,315,851 of JASUAD010000001.1, forward strand.
GGTTCGGTTCAGCACAAGAAGCTCAAAGCTATATGCTCAAAGTTAGTAACCATATCCCCTGTCAGCAAAGGAGCTCCTTCAAAGAAGAGAAAAGCCGAAAGCCCTGGGACTCATCGTTCCCAAAGGCTAAAAGCTGGTAACACTTTCCTATTTCTTTGTAAGATACTATTATTTATCAGTTCTTTGACTCTTATTTTGATGTTTATAGTTTTCCTTGCCACCTAATCAGCTCAAACTTCAACTAGTGGAGGGTTGTGAGGAAGGTGGCTGAGATTGTTGAAGATTATACCTCAGACGCAGGCGATAAAAGAGATAGCGATTTTGACACTCCTACCACCAAGGAACGAACCGATAGTAACATTAACATCGAGTTCGATTTTGAGAAAGATATATTTGATCAGGCAATGATGCCTGAGTGTGGGAGAAGGGCTGTGGCGGATATGCCGACAGAGTTCAATGTTGTGGAGAAATCTGGCGATAATATGGGCGATGCTGCTTCTGTCGATAAAGCAACTTGCAGCGATGTACCCATGGAGACAAGAGATGCAGCCCTTCAGACTGAGCTGTAAAAGATTCCTCTTAAAGTGGGACCAACCACCGAAGTCTCAATGGAAGAGGGGGAAATACTCAGCATTGCCAAAGGAATTTTGACAGATCCAGCTTCTAAAGGTAACTTTTGACTTAATTATTTGGAAATTGAAAATTTGTTCTAATACTGTGATTTGGTCTCATTCATTCTTTCTCAGGTATCCAAGTGGAGAAGAGTGCTTTGTTGTACTTCCCATTTCAGTGTGGAAACCCAGCCTTTTGGGTCACCGATTGAGGAGCTAGCAGAGAAAGAGAGTCCCGAAGCTTCAATTAACTTAGACAATATCTCGATTCATAGCGGATATTTCGAGGCGTCTCCGAGTAGCAACCTAAAGAGTGATTTGCGGCACTTTGTAGAAGGCTTCTCCTTAAATTTGCCAACCAAAGTGTCAATAATGATCCGGAGTTATCATCGACACTCATTATATTGCCTATATCATTAAGTCGAGGGTCAATGCAGCTTTGGATATTTAGACAGAATCAAGCGCTGAACCTATTGGCGTAATGGAAAAAGAAGCTAATATTGTAATGATCCCAGCTATAGAGGCCATTGTAATATAACCGATCATAGCCAAAACTAGTCCTTCTACTCAGAGGAAGTAAGTTGTAGAAGAAGCTACAAATCCCATGGAAGATGATGCTCTTACAACACCCACCACTAGTAATGTGCCTCCAATTACTGGCAGCTTCACACCTCCTAAAGCCATGACACCTTCAAGGGTTCATTTCAGGGTTGATCAGTCATCGCCCATGAAGATTATTGAAGACCCAGCTGTGCAAAAGATATCAGATGAAGCTTTTGCTGTTGAAGGTGAGGGATCCTAGAAAGCATTATTGCATGTTACTGTAACATCGCATGCAAATAGGGATCCTTCGGCCACTTTATCTTCAGAAGGGTCATATGACTCGCATTCTGTCCATGAAATGGCATTGGCTATTCATGGGGGTCAGGGTATAAAAGTTGAGAAGGAAGGAGATGACCGCTCAAGCTCTCAGACTTAGTCAAATTCGCAAGAGTGAGATTCAAATCTTTCTGTCCCTAAGGAGCCTAGTTTGTTTGGCGATGCTTTGAAGCCCCAATCTGCCATAAATTTTGCCATGAAGATGGCTATTCACAATATTTTGGCCACAATATTTCAAGGAGATCTTATTTCTGAAAAGATCTAGGGTGCCAAAGCTTTAACTGATATGCTGATATCTTCTAGTGGTTTTCGTGATGCTTTTGTCTTCTTTTTCAATAAACTTGAAGAAAAGGATACCTGGGACTGAAGTATTGATCATGCCAAAGCATTTCAAGATGAAGTTCTAAGGCATAAAGTTCAACTGGCCGCAGAGATTGAGAGCATCGAGGAATAAATACAAGTGGTGAATGCAGAGCATGCCAAAACAACAAAGAAGCTAGCTGTGCGTGTGACCCAGTATGACAATATACAACAGCAGATCACCGTGTTGTAGCAACAATTATCTTCCTTGGAGAATAATGTTGAGGACTTGAAAAAGTCCATTTCAGAGGGCAATCAACATAGAGATGATTTTCTTGCGTGTGGAGAGGCAAAGCGCACGGCTTTGGATGATTTTGTTCAGTCTTTGGAGGATGAATTAAATATCAAACTGGATGAGATTGACATCAATGTTGCCGTACCCACTTATATAAGTTATAAAGGGTGTGCCCTGATGGAAGGTGTGCTGAATGCGAAGAGGCAACTGGAGAAATTCTTGAACTAGAACTTTCTGTTGTAGTTCCTATCTGACTCTTTTTATTCTTATTTTGATTAGCCTTGGGGGCCATGTATACATTGACTTTATTTTTTGTACTAAACTTCCAAATGAATAACAATTAAAATTTCATTTTGCTCCATCTTGTCAGTGGCATGGAATGTTTGGTTTAACTTTGCATGGATGTTTTGGATGTGTGTATGGTTTGGATGGTTTGTTTTGTTTTTGTTTTCTCAGACTTGTATGGGGTGTGATTTGCAATCTTTTGGATTTACAAATCAGCAAAGAAAATGAGTCATATAGGTAAAATTTATCTGGTGCCCATGTATGAGGCTTTCTCCACAGTCCATGACTTGATCCTTTTGGACAAAATTTAGGTTTTGAGGTTTGTTTGGGTTTTAATTATATGGGGTCTACAAAAAGATTTATTTTATGTAACAGAGGGTAGCTATGTAGGGTTTGCAAAAAGACTTATTCTATATAGTTGCATTTGGCTATATAGGGTCAGTAAACAGACTTGGTTTATACAGCAAGATGTTACAAGGGGTTTTATAGAGACATTATCCAAGTAACAAAAAGTTGACTAGGGGGCCAATGGGCTTTGTCCTCGTAGTCATTTTCTATGAGTCTGAGGAGTTTTGGTCAAGCGTCAGGGTTAGAGGCTTGAAACCAAAGGTTTTAAGGATGTAAATGCACACTGTGCATAGTTTAGGTATGCTAATGACATTCAAGTGTAGTATTTTTTTAGAAGTTTTCCATTAATAGGCATCATGTATCTATCTCCTTCAAGTGTGAGAAGTGCATAGGCGCCATTGGCGTAGACCTTGTCGATGAAAAAGGGTCCTTTCCACTTAGATTAACACTTGCCTTTTGACAAGTGTGTAGAGAACATGGGCCTCTTAACTGTAATGACTAAATTTTCTTTCTTGTAAGTTCTGTTTTTGGCCTTTTTATTGAACAACCTAGCTATACGAGCTTGATAGAATTCAATGCTTTGTCGAGCAGCAAGCCTCTTTCAACTCTTGAAGTCTAAGTTTAGCATTCTTTTCTTCAGTGTATTTGTTTATCATAGCTACCCAAAGATAAGGAAGTTGAATCTCCGAGGGTATCATAACTTCATAGCCAATAAACCAAGGAATATAGTGTTGATTTTGTTAGACCTTGAACTGTGGTTTTGTAGGCCCACAATGCTTCGGGAAGTTTAGTATTCCAACTTTTTTTTTGTGAGAGACCATTTTCTTCAGAATTTTGCAAATGGTCTTGCTGAAAGCTTCAATAAGTCCGTTAGTTACAGGGTTATATGCTGTAAAAGGACAGTATTAGATTTCGTACTTGCCATAGATCTGTAGAATTTGTTGTTGTTGAACTGAGGGCCATTGTCCCGAAGTAGATGTTTAGGCACCCTAAAACGATATATGATATGAGTCTTTAAGAAACTAAGGACTGTATCTATTTTGACTCCTATAAGAGGCACTGCTTTTGCCCATTTGGAGAAGTAATCCGCCGTGGCCAAAATGAATTGATGACTATGTTCTGATGGTGGACTGATTTTCCTAACTATGTCCATTCCCTAAGACTCGAATGGCCAAGAGGTGGATGTAGGATGCAGATATTTGGGTGGTCAATGAATGTAATCACTGTGAATTTGACATTCATTACATCTTTTGGCAAACTTGATGGCATCAGACATCATAGTAGGCCAATAGTAGCCTAACCTTCGAATTTGATCGTGAAGTTTTGGTCCAGCCTGGTGAGCACCACATAGTCCAGAATGAACTTCTTTAAGTACTTGATTTGCTTTTCTTGGTGATATGTAATGGAGAAGAACTCTATCATATGATTTACGATAAAAAGTCTTTGAAGGCAAATCGAAGTGAAATCAGAGCTTGTTTTTGAATACTAGTTATATATTTAGTATTCTTTGGTAGCACTCCATGAAGAATGTAATCAATAAAAGGGTCTTTCCAATCTCTGAACGAATCTTGGAAAGATGAAATCCAATTTTTGATCACATCAAAGCAATCTGCAACGGCTTTATAGGTATCAAGTGGAGGTAGAAGTCTTCTTTCAACTACTTCCAACACCACTTTGTCATTTTCGAGAATTGACATTAAGGCTGCCAAATCTGTCAGTGCATCTGCTTTGACATTTTGATGTTTTGGAATGTGGTAAAGCTCAATTTTAATAAACCTCTCTTTGAGTTCACAAGCTTTGTTGAAGAAGGGAATCAAGTCTGGTTTTCTTACTTTGTACTCGAGATTCATTTGTTTAATCACAAGTTGCGAATCTCCATAGACTCTAAGAACAGTGATTCCTGATTCCAAAGCTAATTCGAGACCTATAATCAATGCGGTGTATTCTATCACATTTTTTGAGCATGGGTTGCTTAATGAGAAAGAGTGAGGAATATAGAATCTTTTTGGGCTATAGAAAATGATTTCAACTCCTGAAATTGGCTTTCCTAGCTCATTAGTTCTGGAATCTCCATTAAAATGCATGATCTAATGTAAGTCTGGATCAATGATGGGTCTCCATAGTTGTTCAATGAAGAAGACTGGCTCGTCAGGGAGATTGTCTATGAATTCAGAATATCCCGAAAGTGGATGTTTTGCTAGAAAGTCAGTAAGAGCTTGTCCTTTTACCACCTTTACAGGGGTATATCTAATGTCATAATGAGAAAGAAGAATAGGCCATTTGGTTAGACGATCACTCAGCGCTCTAGCTTTTGTTACCAGTGTTATCAATGGGTTAATGTTAGAAACTTTAGAAACTAAGTATACTATATTGGAGAGAATGTAGTGACGTAGTTTTTGTATTACGAACATCAGTGCAAAACATTCTTTCTCCACTGGATGATAATTATATTTAGCAACAACCAACATCCTTGACAAATAATAAAGAGCCACCTTTTTACCTTTGTCATTCTTTTGGGCTAATAAAGCCCCTAGAGAATGATTAAGAGCTCGAGTATATAGGATAAAAGATTTGCCAGGAATTGGAGCTAAAAGAACCGGTGGGTTTGTGAGATACCGTTTGATATTTTGAAAGGCATCTTTGCAACTTTTATCCCACACAAAGTCTACTTCTTTCTTCATCAGTTTGGAAAATGCTTTGCACTTTCTAGAGAAGCTTGAGATGAACTAGCAAATGTAGGCAAGTCTGCTTTGCAATCCCTTCAATTCCTTGAGAGTTTTTAGATAAGGCATTTCCAATATGGCTTTGACTTTGACTAGATCTTGTTCAATGCCACTTTTTTTAACCGCAAATCCTAGAGATTTTCAGGAAGAGACTGCAAAGAACACTTCAAAGGATTCATTCGAAGGTTGACTTTTCGCAACCTCTCGAAAACTGTGCGAAGATCAGCTAAATGGTCTAATTTCGGCTTGCTCCTGACTGCCAAGTCGTCGACATAACATTCGACAGACTATGTTGCATGTCTTTGAAAATTTTTATCATCATCCTTTGGTATGTGGCTCCAGCATTCTTGAGACTAAAGGCATGACGGTGTAGCAATACACACCAAAGGAGGTTCTGAAGGATGTGTGCTTCTCATCCTCCTTGTACATCTTAATTTGATTGTATCTCGAAAACCTAACCATGAACAATATCTTTTTAAATCGAAAAGTATAGTCAATCATGATTTCTGATATGGGTAATGGGAAATCATCTTTAGGACATGCATCGTTTAAATCTCTGAAGTTGATGCAGACTCTAATTTGCCCATTCTTTTTAGTGACTGGCACTATGTTAACCAACTAGTCAGGATGTTTTCTTTATGGATGAAGTGAACATCTCTAAGTTTCTAAACTTTTTTTTCTATTTTGTCCATGATTTCTGGTTTTGTCCTTCTTTGGTCTTACTTTATGGGTTTAGCATCATCTGCTATGTTTAATTTGTGCACAAAAACTTTTGGACCTAGACCCGGCATTTCTACATAGGTCTATGCAAAGCAACCCATGTACTCTTGTAAGAAACTCACATAGACGTCAACTTCTTTTCTTTTGATTTGAAAACTTAGAAAGGTAGGACGAGGATTCTTTGGGGTTCCTAAGTTTATTTCTTGTACTTGGTCCTTAGTTGGAGGCTCGAAAGGAGTTTTTTCCACAGCATTTTCGAAAGTTTCTAACTCCGTGAAACCTTCTGGGCTTCCACTTGGGGGTTTAAGCCAAGACTTGATCCTTTTCTGTGGATTCGGTTTTTTAAGCTCTTTAGCTTTTCTATCAAAGGCAGGACATTCCCAACGAGTGTGTTCAGATGTATCTATTTCTTCATTGAGTTCAGGTGGTCAGGTGGCCAATATTCAGTGATTTGTGACATGGTGTCATCGTCATCACTTGCTCCCTTAGGATGTTGAAAAGTAGCCCAATCAGTAGGATCTTGGAAGAAAACAGTTTTGTAAGAGTTATCTAAGTCATACCCTTAAGTGAAAACTATAGATCTTGCTCTGAAATTTTGATTTAACCTAAGAACGTTGATGTAAGGAGCATATCCTAGACAATGCCGCAGCTGTTCAATTCTGTGTCCCCTTTTGAGATCTTCTTTCATTTCTAGAGTGAAGACATCCAAAGGAATCTAAACCCCATTTGCACTCAATCCACGGCTTATGGGCGTCTTGAGATTGTACCCTATATTCTTCATCATGTTGCAGACCACAAGATTGCAGATGTCAAGCCTTATTCTCCCATTGTTGGTAATCTTATTGACAGGACATGAAATAGAAGCATCTTCGGCTCGATGGAAAACTATTGGGCAATTATATTGCTTGGATGGAGGCGCTAAGCAAGAACCTCCAAAATCATAAATTTGGGATGGAGTGTGCCACGACAAAAGTAGAGGATCGCAATCTGCTATAAAGTGCACAAAAGTGTTTATCTTTTCAGCATCTTCAGAATCGACTTAGAATTTGAATCTCTATTCATTGAGACGACATGCACTGGGCGTGTTCGTCTGGACCTCCTACGTAGATGATAGAGGGCCACTTCGAGAGATGAAACAATTCGAGACATCTCATAAAAAGTTTGAAACTCCATTGCCATGATCAAGCTGCGGAGGGCTGGCCGGAAACCTATTTGGTACAGATGAATCCATTTTGAGTAGTGTGGAGGATTCTCATATCTTTCAGCCAAACAAAGCCATCTATCAATGTATCTGTAAGATAGTTCACCCCTTTGTTGTGATGTTAGCACGAGCTGACTGAAAATGATAGGAGAATCAGGCCTTATGGGGGACATTCCTTGAGTAGTAGGAGGTATATCATTACTTTCTTGATCAGAATTTGAGTTACCGACCATGGAAATCACATTTGTCGAATATGAGAGCTTTTGATGTCTTGCAGCTGGTGGTTTGCCATTTTGAATAGGTGTTATATACATAGCCGGGCTCTATGTCTTGCTTGTGTGGGTAATAATACCTGCTTGCTTTGTCATTGATGGTTTTGTGGATATGACCAGAGGTGGATCTGATTGTTTGATTTCAAATTTCACCTTGATCACCAAAGGAGCTTTGGTATCCATAAACTTGACTGCTGACTTTTTCATGCATTGCAACTTTCTGATAGGATTAGATCTTTTGCCAAACACCGGGTAGCTTTTCTTTTGTGCTAAGATAGTGAAAGGCACTACAGGATTATCATCTACTGGAGAGCTATTTGTATCTGGCTTAGACTTTATAGGCTTTTCCCAATATATGGCTGCATCAGTGAAGTAAACCTCTTTCCCTTTGAATGGTTTTTCTCTGCAAAGACTCGATGTTCTTTACCTTCGTCATCAATATATTTGAGACATTGATGGAGAGTAAAAGGTATAATAGCATAATCATGAAGCTATCATCTTCCTAAGAGGATGTTATAGTAAGCACGAGTCTTAACGACATGCAAAGTGGCTTCTGAGGTTAAATCCCCCAACTGAAAATGAATCCGAATCTTGCTAATCGGATCTTGGACCTCCCCATCATAGCTTTAAATCAAGGTCTTTGTAGTAGATAGCTTGCTTATCGAGTTACCTAATTCTTGAAGAGCTGTAATTGTGATGAGGTTCAGAGCTGATCCTAAATCAACTTGAACTCATGGAATGGGCATGTCTTTGATGTGGGTTGTGAAATAGAGTGGCCTTATGTGCTTCATGTCACCTAAGAGGAGATCATCTTCAGCAAAGGAAATTGTGGCTTTGGAAGCATTATGAATAGAAAGACATTCCATAACACTATTTCTGAGGCTTTTTGGATTTTGCTTTCAGATAGTTTTTCACTATCTAATGAACTTGTGCAGCATTAGTTTGATTGTTTATATTCAAAACCTGTAGAGCTTGTATGAAGTTATTATGAGTCTCCTCAGACATCCGCAAAAAGATAAAAAATGTGAAGTCATGTAGGTATGTGCTTGAGGTGTTCAAAAACATCATATGTGAATGGCTCTAGTGGCCTTACATTAGCATTTACATCTAAAGAAGTTACATTTACATTTGTGTTGTTCCCTGAAGGGTTTACATAAGAAGAAGAAGAAGAAGTGGGTCTAGCTTAGTTGACTCTATAGTTACGACTAGAACGAGTATCGTCGTTAACTATATTGTTTCAATCAACTTCCAGATGAGTATCTCTTCTTATAGCATTGATTTATTTAGGTTTAGTAAACAGTGAACTAACTTCTTCCAAGCCTGCTTCTGTATTTGTCTTGTTAAGAGCAACTGAAGATGTTTGGGGTTCATCAGTAGTAGTGCTCAGAATCACCATAGTAAGAGCCAATGGTATCTCTTCTTCTGAGTAAGAGAGATTATCATAAACTTAGACGACCTCCTGAGGTACAGTAAGACTGCCAGCGTTGAGGTCATTGTGTTCTTCTGGCAGCTCAAGCTCATTTGTAAGGTCAGGAACAATAAGTTGTGTGCTTAGTTCGAAATCTACATTCAAAGGGGTTAACTTAACAGTTGGTCCAAAACAAATATTTGGCATAGAGATTACCGCATGAGAATAAGAAGGCGATGCTTGCTGTTGCTACACTTCACCGAATTCAACTAGTGGCAAAGGCTCCGAATGAATTTCTGGAGATAGCGAAGAAGGAAGAGGATCATTCAACCAAACACTTGTGCTTTGTCTATGTATGTCATACAGGACTACTGATAGTGTATTGAGACCGTGCTTGAGATTAAGCGTACTCGTCTCAGGATCAAACGTTTGGTCAAAACTCACATCCTTGTAGGAAAGGTATTCATCAGCAAAGTAGTCATCAATCCACTGATCGTCTTCGAAATCAGAATAATCTGACCAATCTTCCTCATCATCTGAATTAGGAGGCATGCCATCCCATGATATCCAGTTGCAACTGGATACTGGTGGATCTTCCTCATCCTTTGAGATTGGAATGAAGAAGTCAGCCAAAATAAAGTGACCTCTGGTCGATTTGGGAGGTTCTCTAAAATTTAAGCTTCTACCACGTTTTCTTTCTTCTGCTTAGCTTGTTTCTCTTGTTTGGCCAAGTGATTCTAGGTAACTTTCTGAAGGTTTTTAAGTTGCCTTTTAACCTTCCTTCTTTTTGCAGTTGTGGGTTTAGTTTTAACCTTCTCCCAACTTTCATCATTTGCTGGGCCTGGGTGAACCTATATTTCCTCCCCTGAAGAGGTTTAGACCTGTATCAGTCCTTGTTTGTCATAAACTGCATTGATGACTCGGAATTTGACGGTCTTTAGCTTTGGTGGAGTGGACGCTGCTACAGGTGCGAACTATCCAAAGGATATCATGTTGACCAGAGCCACATCATCTGTTTTTATCAAAAGTTATTATTCCATTCTTCTACTTCTCATTGACTTTTTCTTTTTAAAATGAAACAGTCCTTGAGAGGATGAGACACCATCCGATGATATGCACAATAATTTGGGTCATTGACATGACCCGTTTGTTTAGGCTTCTTCATTGGTGGAAGCTCAATTTTATTGTTTTCCATCAACGATCTATAGATTACTCCAATATCCCCATCAAAAGGATATTTAGTTCTCTTCCTCTTTTCATACTTCTCCTTCTTGGTTTGATCAGTTTGACGTTCTGAGGCTTTTAAGGAGGTAGTTTGGAGGTTTGCACATCGAAGACTTCTTGTTTCTTTTTCAGTTTTGGAAGGGAAGATGAAGATGGCTCTGCTTTTTGAGAACTTGTCTTCTTCTGAACGATCTTCTTAAGGGTCGGCTCTGCATCAGTAGCTACTTCAACCAATCGAGCCAGATGTTTAGTTTTACGACTAAGTATGATAGCGTTGATTTCTAGTGGTAAATTGGTTTTACACATTTTAATGGTTGCTCTTTGATATGGTTGTTCTAAGCATCTAAATGATAGTGCTCTACATTTATTGATAAAGGCCTATGCAATCTCGTTGTCTCCCTGCCTTGTACTACTAAGTATGGCGAAGGTGACTGTTTGATCCTCTTCTTGGAAGTGAAGTAAAACCTTTTCTTCCGTGATAGGCCATGTCATGAACATGAGCTTTGGTAACTGCTTGTACCAATCAAAGGCAACTTCTTTCAATCTGCCAACAAATAGCCTTATTTTAGTGTATCAACTTTGGCAAGCTTCCAAGGACTAATTTGAAATGCACAATATCTTGATATACTAACCTCTTTCCAAAGTAAGGTTGGAAAGTTGGAAGTCTATAATTTGGTGGAAATGGAACCAGATCAAATTCTGGAGGATACTTAAGTGTAATATCCTTCTTTTTCATCTTGATCTCTACTTTTAATTTTTTCAGTAGTTTTTCAACTTCTTTGAAGGTTACATGTTTTTTGGGATCTGCATGAAGACCAAGGGTTGACAAATGATCACCACCAGTAGAACCTGCAACTATCACCTTATCTGTTAGGGACTTAGTTTGAGCTGTGAGCAGGTCAATTTTAGTGGCATTTCTCTTGGTCATTGCCTGTTCTCTCCTGTCAGCAAATATAGGATTGGCTAGAGCTTTAGCTAGACCACCTAAGTTATCTGCCAAGATTTTCAATTGGGCAGCCAAGTGATTAATTTTAACTCCTTGTTGTTTGACAATGTCACTGACATTGTCTTCTTGATTTTCACCAACATCTTTCTCGCTGGCATCTTTACTTCCACTAGCATCGTCATTTCCATCCTTGCTAGTTCCACTCCTTTTAGCATAAACATAGTATACTGATGAGGGTAGGAGGATGTTAATGTAGGAAGAGTGGATTGACTATCTTCTATATCTAACATAGTAATAGGATCCTCATCAGATTCTGTTTCGACACGCTCTTCAGAAGTCCTGCTTGAATGGGAGTTGAAGTTAGACTCCTGTGATTGAGTCCAAGCCATACTCCGAGTAACTCTCCAGGTCGAGCCTGGTCCAAATCATACATAACGAGATCAGGTCCAGATTATCTTTTTTGATCATCCATTTTTGAGTGATTGTGCACTGTGACATCTTTTGGGTTTGATCCCTGAAGCAAGCCAAAGCTTTATTCTTTATCTGATTAACCAATCTGGCTGCCAAGGTTTGATCTTTGAACCTGGCGACCAGTGGCCTAGAAGTACTGGCAACTTGTTCCCAATCCATAGAATCAGAAGTGGAAAGTGAAAGAATGTCAGCAGCACATCTCTTGTTTTTCTTCTTCTGGTTTGTCTTTTGTTGGAGCGAGTCCTTGAAATGAATGAGATTGGTTGAATTGTTGATGACCAATCAACCAATCGCTCAGTTTTCTTTTTGTCTTTAGTTCCATGTGATAGATGCTAGGGGTGAAGATGGCGGGGTTGGTGCTACGATGATAAAGGGTAGACGCCTCTTGCCAAACCTCCATTCTTCTTTTTGAGTCAGAGGATAGAAAGTATTATCTTCAAGTAAGGCCAAGAGTTTGTTCTTAACCTTGCTGGATTTGGAAATGCGTGGCTGTGGTGACCACGTGCTGCATTTGGGAATGAATGCATGTTTCTGGGCCTTTTTACAAGTTATAAGTTGCTTAATGCCCCCTGGTGTTTGCTTATTAACAACACGTTGTTTGGGTAGAGGAGATGGTGATTTTGAGCCTTTTATTGCCACTGAATGTGACCTACCAAGTATCATTGACTTGTGATTTGTGAACCATACTTACCTTGCCCCCAGTCAAGGCTTGATGATGTGAAGGCTACTGTCTCCTGACTTCAGTTTATGTTTAGGTTCCTCCTGAACCTTGTTGAAAACTCCAAATGGATTCTGGGCATATTTACAAACCCAAGGTTTCGGAGTATCAATCTTCTTGATGAATTTTGGGGTCACTGATGATCTATTCAAACAGTTGAAGTCATGGAACCCATGGGAGTAGATAGCCTTTGGAAGACTCAGACTCTTGACGTAAGAGCAATAGAGTTAGTTTGGGCCTTCTTCGGTGCTCTTGCAGATGATTTGTTTTGGGTCATGTAGATTTTAAAGAGCCTCTCCTTGGCCTCGTCGAAAGTGATTATTAAGGAACCTATGATATCTTTGTAAAGAGGTAAGCCAATGGACTACATTAGTGTCATAACCAACATGGCTGCCTCTTGGGCTAGCCGGAATGGGTTATGAATGCCATTAGAACCAACATGGTTTTGAACTGGAATAGTCGACATAGGCATAAACCCCATCTCATTGTGCTATGTCGACTGCTCTAGCTGTTAGAATTTTTATTAGACTTATAAGCAAGAGAGGGTTCATCTAATCAAAGGGATAGGGCTCACAGGATCGAGCACCACTAGCACAATGATCATACAGAATTCATTAGTGTGTGACTCCAGACAGTGCATAACTGCAATGTCATTTGTCTTATCACTGATTTGAAACAAACATTTATTTGGATTGAAGTTTTTTACACTGAATCACCACTCTTCTATTACATAAAAAGGTGTTAATTTGGGCCGTGCACATCAAGGTGCAAGGTTCCTTCAATAAATGGCAAATTTATGCACTTTGAGGTGCTTAATGCCCTCATTTTAATGATAAAAGGATGCATTTTGAGATGCAAAATTTCTTCATTAATGTGTCCAAACCCATCATAGACTTCAAGGTCTTGCATGGGTGTCTTCAGAAGTCAAACAAGCCAATTTGCAAACAAAATAGGCAATGACTGTGGCAGGCCAGTGATTGTTAGCCCATGTCACTGCCTATTTTACATTGTCTCCCGCGGTCACAGCACTTCTTATATAGCTTCCTGCAGTCACAAGCTATTTTATACAACATCTAGTAGTTACTAGTTAACAGCAGCACATTTCAACACTTTTTGCAGTACTTTTCATGCACTTTAGCCAATTCTCATGTCTTTTGGCCAAATTTGATACAAATTAAAGTGACATTTCCCACAGACGGTGCCAATCTTTTGATTGAGCTCAAAGCGTGATTTGAAATGCAACATATTCGAGTCCAACATTCACACACTTTAAGCGTTAAGAAGAATGAGAAATAACTACAGTTCATCATTATTATTCCTTTGTTTACATGGGTTCAAATGCTCTGACCGCGGGGATACAGGTTGTTTACAAGTTTTGAAACATTTACAATCCCTTCCTCTATTCTCAGATGTGATCTAAACCCGGAATTTACAACAAAATATGTGAAAACTAAAAAAAATACAAAAAAGAAAAGACAGGGGGGAGTGACCATGGGCCACAATCACTGTCTCCTTACCAATGACCGTGGCCTACGATCATTGGCAAATGGTGGCCAAAAAGCCACTGTTTGCTTCATGTTTTCTCTCTGCTTCGCTTCTATGACTTCTTTATAGTATTAGAACTTGTTTTCTTCGATTTTACAGTGTTGAATGACCATTAAAAGGGCTAAATTTGGCCATGAAATCGACTTAAACCTTTGATAATCATCACCTTTTATTACAGATTGTTTTTGTACAAATCCAAAAAGGGTACTTAAATAAGCAAAAATGGAACCAAAGTTATGTCATTTTGCACCTCTAATATTTAAAGGACAGAATGAAGCCTAAAGAGGCTTGTTCACAACTTCCGAAATGGCGCAAAACCCTTCCCACATGAGAAAATCAAAGAAAGAAGCCATCATCCAAGTGGCCCTTTGTATTTGCTTTCTTTAAGTGAGACACATGCTTCCTCTTCTTCTCTGAACTATTTCTCACCTTAAATTAGTGAGAAGGAGAAAAAGAAGTAAATTTAAAATGCCTGAAGTGACTTGGAATCCTTGCCAAAATGCTTTGAACTTGGCCTAAACTTGTTTCGATTACTTCGATCCTTGGTTGAACTTGTCTCTTTGTACTGTCTGTCTTTCTGTATGTACTCCCAAGTGACAAACCTTCCTTTTTATAGATTTCAGAAGTAGTTTTGGGAGTTATGGGGAGTTGAAGTTCGAAAGAAAGTGGAGAGATCTATCAAAAACTGCAAGAACTGCTCCACAGGTGTTAATGACAGTAGCAGCGGTCACGTCCAGGTCCCGATTTGGACTTTTTGCAGATGTGACCCGTTTTCACTTGTTTGGGGCTCAAACGATGTCCAATCTTCAAGAAACTTGGACGGATGCTTTTTGACACTATTTTGATGTGCCATAGAAATTTTAGTCCGTTTTGACCTTCTAAAGTTGGTTAACTCCTCCGTTAACTTCTCATGAAATGGGCCTTTTTTTCAGCTATTTGAGGCCCAAATGACGTTGGTTTGATTTGAAACTTAGAGGGATTCATATCAAGGGTATCTTAGAGTGTCCATCCAAACTTCATATAGTTTGGACTTGTAGAAGTAGGATTTTGATTAGCAACCCACTTGTTGCATGTTCTAAGTCACTATTCACGTCACACTGTAAGTAGTTAGTTTGTTTTCTACCCGAATGACGTTTAATTAACTTGAAACTTTGGCAAATTAACTTTGAACATATTTTACATCTCTATTCCGAATTGCATCGACTTTGCCCCTCGGGAAGTAGGATTTGGTCAGTGACCTCCATGGCTCAGGGTTCACTGACTTCTAAGTTGACATGTAGTAGAAGTAGGCTTAAACGAAATCCTTTTGACTTGGAAATTTACAGAATCTTGTTTGAGCATGACTAAAGCTTTATGCCAAAATTTCATCAATTTTGGATATCGGAAAGTAGGACTTTGGTCAGTAACCACCATGATTTGGGGGTCACTAACATAAAGTTGACATGTTCATAGGCTTTGGGTCAAATGATGTCTATTTGACCTAAAATTTTGTAGAGCCTCCCTTGAGCATAATTTGAGCTACCTTTGGTAGTTTCAGCTAATTTGATCTTCATGAGATGTCACTTTGCACAATGACCCCACAAAGCTTGGTAGATGATCATCTGAGCTAAGTTTGGGTCCAAATGATGTCCAAATGCTTTGAAATTTGAAGGATAGTCATTGAATGTACTTGAATGCATTCCCCTGAGTTTGAGCTTGTTTTGACATGTAGAAGTGTCAATTTCCACAGTGATCCCCAAGGAGCTGGCAAACAATCACTAAAGCTTGGTTTGAGTTGAGATGAAGTCCAAATGCTTTAAAACTTTGAAACATCGTTCCTAAGCATGCTTTGGAGTTGCCATGAGAGTTTCAACCAACTTGGTAACCCAGAAGTTTGAGTGTATTCAATGACCTCTACACTTTGAGCCAATGAAAATTGAACTCGAAGTTTAGTGAGTCACGTGACCAATTTCAAAATTAGAACTACTGTACTCTGAGATCATTTGAAGTTTTTTGAGTGAACTACATCAGCTCTAAACATCTGGATACAGTACTTGACTTGTCATTTCACAATCCTATGGTTTATGTGCCCTTGGTTTGGAATCTATTTGTAAAGTTTTCACTACAACATTTGTGATTTTTTTTTAGGTCAACACACTCAACACCCCAAAAGTCGAAAAATACAAGCTCTAGCACTCTGAAGGCATCACAGAAGTAAAATAGAGAAGAAATGGGACAAACAGTGGAAATGGCCACATGTCTGTTAGCGGCAAGGAGCCAGTGACTGTGGGCCACAATCACCACCTTCTTGCTTTCTTTCTTTTGCATTTTCTGCACCTTTTTCATGTATTTTCTTGTCATTTTCAAGTTTTGATCACATTTGAGAGTAGGAGGGGGGTTGTAAATTTTCAAAACTTGTAAACAACATACATCCTGCGGTCAAGACATTTAAACCCATGTAAACAAAGGGAGATTAATGATGAACTGTAACTATTCCCATTCTTCTTAACGCTTGAAGTGTATGAATGTTGGACTTGAATCCATTGCATTTCACATCACGTTTTGAGCGCGATCAATATCTATGTGTTGAAATGCAACCCTATTCAACTCACTTATAGAATGAGTTGACTAACTCCAACCCTCATCTATTTGGGGTCAACCCATGTTATCCAACTCAATTTGTGGAAACTTGGCTAAAAACCAAACCATTTAAACAATAATGTTATATTTGCGTTATATTGCAGGCTAAAAAACCTCACAAAAGCTAACCCCGTTCCATGTAGAATAAGCTTATAAAATTGTTGAGAATGGCTTCTTACTTTAGTCGTAAGGAGTGCATGTTTTTATTGGTGCGTAGGTCATGGATTTAAACCTAGCCTTCCCCCCAAATTATTTTGCCTCCTATAGCATGTCGGTAGCAATGCAACTTGGTGGTCACAAGTAGGGTTGCAAAAGGGTTGGTTCCAAACTGGAGCCATACGAGATCCAGAACCGTTTCTAAATGACAGTTCCAGTTTTAGAAGTTAGAACTTGTTTTTTCTTTTCCCAGACCCGGTACCAATAAGAGGGCCCGGATTCAGTTTCAAAACTAGGTTTGATTAGAACATTGGATTCTAGTTCCAAAATTGGTTTTGACTTAATTTAACTTTCTTTATTTTCTTATTTATTTTCTAAAAATAAAAATATCGTTCAACTTACAATAGTGCATAAAGTCTACTATCTTTAAGATTAAATATAAAAATGTCAAACTGAAGTTGATTTTGAGCTGCAATTTGCAATATTAAAGGCTCTTGTGCTAGGTCCTAGGTCCATGGTTCGAAACTTATATGGACCTGGAAACTGTTTACTAATCGGAACCTAAATTGGGTTCCAAACTCGGATCCGTTTATGGATCGGAATCTAACATAGGTTCTAAAACCGATTTTTTACTGGTTGGAACCTTTGGATATTTGGAGAATTGGGTATCCGGTTGCAACCCTAGTCCCAAGCCAAAGTCTACCGCTTGGATCTTGGGTTTAACATGTTTCAGCTTGGATCTTAGATTTTGAAGCTTGAGAAATATTCGGACCGAGCTTAGGCTTTAGCATGAGGCGATCAAATTGGGTTTGAGTATTAGAAAATCATATATTATGCTAAACATGCTATAAATAAATGTAGGTGCACATAATGCACAATTTATAGTTAATATGCATTTTATGCTTATAAAAATTCTGGTCAGGGGTAATTTATTTGCATATATAAATGATTTATATGTGTAAATGATGTACATGTAAATTTGTTACATATGCAAATGATATAAATGCGCAACACATTCAAATATTTTCCAAAAACATCATTTTCACATGACTAAATGAGTATATCCAATGATTTTAGATGCAATTAAATTTTATCGAATGTTTTCACAAATATCTCAAAATACATAAGAATTAAGATGAAAAATTTTATTTCTTAGCCGTTTTAACCATATAAAGAAGTTGAACTATTTGGATCATGAATTGGTAGCTCACAAAAGTTCAAAAATTAAATCTAATTGCTAGAATACTTCATAAATTTCCCAACATCCACTAAGAATGAAGCCATGAATTCAACATCGTAGCAATTTTTACCAATATAAAGATGATGTACGATTTGGATCGTGAATTAGGGTCCATAGGGAAAAGAAAGATTTTTCTATAAAGTCTGAGGGCGGGGGGGTGGGGGGGGGGGGTGGGAAATGAAAAAAAGAAGCCTTGTTTGGCACACTAATCACAAACTATATTAGCAACACTTACTTTCAGAGGTGTGAAATGGTTTGCTAAGGGGCGGCGTGAAAATTAGTGTGAAAATTAACTTATTTACACATTATTTCACACCTAAATTGTGCTTACATATGAAAATAAATATGATGATGGATAAATGTTATACATGTGAATTATTTATGTATGCAAAGAAATAAACCCCTAAAGCTCAAGCTCATGCTTTAGCTCATTTTTTTATCTCAAGCTTTAGCTCTAGCATCCCGATATGTAACTCAAGTGAAGGTTGGGCTTTTATTAAAAAAAAAGGGAAGAAGAAGAAAAAAAGGTGAAGGCTGGGCTTGATCAACACTTGGCTCATCTCGACCTAGTTCCACTCCTAAGAGCCCGTTTGGTCCTATCAATATAAAAAGTTTCATAAATCAGCTATCCCCGAAAAAAACATTCTATTGTTCCTTATTATCATTTTTCATTTATTCCCCTTCTATTCGATTGCACCAATAGGCCCACGTTCATTCCACGTGACCTCTATTAAACCATTGCCCCTATCATTTCCAAAACCCACTATTTTGGTCTCCCCAACTTGAGTTTCCCTCCATGGAGTTCAGTTCAATACCTCCATAAACATTGATTTTGTGACCTTGTCAATAACTTCACATGCTGGTCAAACTCTGTGGCCCTAAATTAAAGTGTTAGAAAAAGAAAAAAGAAAAAAGGAAATGCAAAATGGGTTTAAGAAATGGCAGTTTAGATTATAATAAAATTAATAAACATAGGATAGAATGCGATAAAGATGAATCCCACGTAATAAAGATCCGAAATCAAAGGCCATTACACAGCTCCATTTACTAATTAGGACACATGCACTGTACTCTTTCCTTTCACCTTCCAATCAAAAGTTGTGTTTCCCTTTTACTTTGTATTAATTGCTTGCATATGAATAAGAACGGTTTTAGTCAAATTCTATACTAAGAAAGATGTATCAAAGGTCTAAGTAAATACATGTTCTTCCCCAAGGAAAGATCCTGATTGGCATAATTTCATTGTATAAATTGCATGGCACCTCTCCTTATAGACGTACTAAGGAGTAGTGGGTGGTCTAGGAAAATGGCCATCCTACGAAATCTTCCATTTCTTCTTGTCTTGTCTTCTCTCTTTGCTGCTCTTTGTAACCCATGTCTTGCATTTCAGGAAGATAGAAAAGTAAGATTCTTATAATTTTATTTTTGGCTTTTGTGATGTGTTGTTGATTTTTTTTTTCAATATGCAACATGTTAGAGATTATAGGAATATATGTGTTATAGATATTGGTTTTGCCCACAACAGATTATGTGCAATATGTTATTGTTTGTGGAACCATAGTGTATTAAACAGTACGTTTATGTTCTATTTTAATGTTTTTAGTTACTTTTATAATAGACAACCATTTCGAATAAAGATGTTTTCATTTTGAGTTTTTTGTAAATACCCCTCCCAAGGTTTATAGGATTTGTAAATTGGCTCCTGTGATTTAAGTATTTGTAAATAGGCCCCTGCTTTATCCTTTTAATATTACTTGCCAAATCCCGAGAGTAAATATTCTTGACAAAAATGTGCAAGCACCATAAGGTTTATGTTTAATTTTTATAAAATATAGCAGCTTTATCTATACACCCATTAAACAAAAAATGAGTATATTATTATTTGCAAAATTAAAAATATTATTATTTTATCTCAAGTCCCAACCCTCCCTCTTAATAACTCTCTTATGCATATAAAGTTTAATAATGTATTTTGGAACTTTCATCAATCAAATAGTGGGCCATGTATGGATAAGATAAATTAGAATTAATTATAAGTACTTATGTTGATTGTCGTTACGATGGATTTAGGTTTAATGAAATGGGTCAAAAATTGAGAAGATTAGAATTATGTTGGGTATGCTCTTCTACTAAATGTTAGTCTTATTCTCACAAGAGAAAAAAAGACTATGCTTTATGCATATTCGGATGAAAGAGATAGGTAAAAATGTCATATCACTCTAGAATTATAGTGGTTGAAGTCTATTAATTTTAGGGACAGAAAAGGTATTAAAATGAAAATGCAAAGGCCTATTTACAAATACTAGAAGGGTATTTACAAATTCTATAAACTTTAGAAGGGTATTTACAAAAGCCTCTTTTATTTTAGGATTTATGAATGTTTGAACAATGGGAATTTCTTTTGAGGCCTATTTATTTTGTGCAATTGAATTTTACCAAAGAAGGAATGATAGTCACACACCACAATTGTAAATAGGGTTTCAAATGGGTCACATTTAGGAAGAAACCTAATAGATCTAGACCCATATCTCTTTTTTGAATCTGTCGTAAGGCCTATGTGTTATATCTGGAAATATTCATCCAATATCTATTGTGAAAAAGAAAAGATCCGAGTCCAGTTTTGGATCCAAAATAAGAAGTGGATTCTATTTTAAATTTAAATATGAGTCTAATAAATGGTAAATTATTATTTTACTGTTTCTTAATCTTAATGTTTCTTTGTTGTTATTATTATTTTTGTTTTTGGTAAAAGTTGATCTTAATCTATCAAAGATTCGAGTATTACCACTTGCCTTGCCAGTTCCAATTCCAAGCACAAACCATAATCTCACACACACGCACACACATACGGGGGTGGTCCGATCACTACTAGGCTAGAAGCCTTGTTTGGCACACTAATCACAAACTATATTAGCAACACTTACTTTCAGAGGTGTGAAATGGTTTGCTAAGGGGCGGTGTGAAAATTAGTGTAAAAATTAACATATTTACACATTATTTCACACCTGAATTGTGCCTACATATGCAAATAAATATGATGATGGATAAATGTTATACATGTGAATTATTTATGTATGCAAAGAAATAAACCCCTAAAGCTCAAGCTCATGCTTTAGCTCATTTTTTTATCTCAAGCTTTCGCTCTAGCATCCCGATATGCAACTCAAGTGAAGGTTGGGCTTTTATTAAAAAAAAAAGGGGGGGGGGGGGGGGGGGGTGCGGAAGAAGAAGAAAAAAAGTGAAGGCTGGGCTTGATCAACACTTGGCTCATCTTGACCTAGTTCCACTCCTAAGGGCCCGTTTGGTCCTATCAATATAAAAAGTTTCATAAATCAGCTATCCCCGAAAAAAACATTCTATTGTTCCTTATTATCATTTTTCATCTATTCCCCTTCTATATGATTGCACCAATAGGCCCACTTTCATTCCACATGACCTGTATTAAACCATTGCCCCTATCATTTCCAAAACCCACTATTTTGGTGTCCCCAACTTGAGTTTCCTTCCATGGAGCTCAGTTCAATACCTTCACAAACATTGATTTTGTGACCTTGTCAATAACTTCTCATGCTGGTCAAACTCTGTGGACTTAAATTAAAGTGTTAGAAAAAGAAAAAAGAAAAAAGGAAATCCAAAATGGGTTTAAGAAATGGCAGTTTAGATTATAACAAAATTAATAAACATAGGATAGAATGCGATAAAGATGAATCCCACGTAATAAAGATCCGAAATCAAAGGCCATTACACAGCTCCATTTACTAATTAGGACACATGCACTGTACTCTTTCCTTTCACCTTCCAATCAAATGGGTTGTGTTTTCCTTTTTCTTTGTATTAATTACCTGTACATGAATAAGAATGGTTTTAGTCAAATTCTATACTAAGAAAGATGTATCAAAGGTTTAAGTAAATACGTGCTATTCCCCAAGGAAAGATACTGATTAGCATAATTTCATTGTATAAATTGCATGGCACCTCTCCTTACGGACGTAGTAAGGAGTAGTGGGTGGTCTAGGAAAATGGCCATCCTACGAAATCTTCCATTTCTTCTTGTCTTGTCTTCTCTCTTTGCTGCTCTTTGTAACTCATGTCTTGCATTTCAGGAAGATAGAAAAGTAAGATTCTTATAATTTTATTTTTGGCTTTTGTGATGTGTTGTTGATTTTTTTTTTCAATATGCAACATGTTAGAGATTATAGGAATATATGTGTTACAGATATTGGTTTTGCCCATGAAAGATTATGTGCAATATGTTATTGTTTGTGGAACCATAGTGTATTAAATAGTACGTTTATGTTCTATTTTAATGTTTTTAGTTACTTCTATAACAGATTGCCATTTCGAATAAAGATGTTTTTATTTTGAGTTTTTTGTAAATACCCCTCCCAAGGTTTATAGGATTTGTAAATTGGCTCCTGTGATTTAAGTATTTGTAAATAGGCCCCTGCTTTATCCTTTTAATATTACTAGCCAAATCCCGAGAGTAAATATTCTTGACAAAAATGTTTTAATACTACTTGCCAAATCCCAAGAGTAAATATTCTTGACAAAAATGTGCAAGCATCATAAGGTTTGTGTTTAATTTTTATAAAATATAGCAGCTTTATGTATACACCCATTAAACAAAAAATGAGTATATTATTGTTTGTAAAATTAAAAATATTATTATTTTATCTCAAGTCCCAACCCTCCCTCTTAATAACTCTCTTATGCATATAAAGTTTAATATTGTGTTTCGGAACTTTCATCAATCAAATAGTGGGCCATGTATGGATAAGATAAATTAGAATTAATTAGAATTACTTATGTTGATTGTCATTACGATGGATTTAGGTTTAATGAAATGGGTCAAAAATTGAGAAGATTAGATTTATGTTGGGTATGCTCTTCTACTAAATGTTAGTCTTATTCTCACAAGAGAAAAAAAAAAACTATGCTTTATGCATATAGGGATGAAAGAGATAAGTAAAAATGTCATATCACTCTAGAATTATAGTGGTTGAAAGTCTATTGATTTTAGGTACAGAAAAGGTATTAAAATGAAAATGCAAAGCCTATTTGCAAATACTAGAACTATAGGGGCTTATTTACAAATTCTATAAACCTTAGAATGGCATTTACAACAGCCACTTTTATTTTTGGATTTATGAATGTTTGAACAATGGGAATTTCTTTTGGGGCACATTTATTTTGTGCAATTGAGTTTTACTAAAGAAGAAATGATAGTCACACACCACAATTGTAAATAGAGTTGCAAATGGGTCACATTTAGGAAGAAACCTAATAGATCTAGACCCATATCTCTTTTTTGAATCTGTCATAGGACCTATGTGTTATATATAGAACTATTCATCCAATATCTATTGTGAAAAAAAAAAGATCCGAGTCCAGTTTTGGATCCAAAATAAGAAGTGGATTCTATTTCAAATTTAAATATGAGTCCAATAAATGGTAAATTATTATTTTATTGTTTATTAATCTTAATGTTTCTTTGTTGTTATTATTATTTTTGTTTTTGGTAAAAGTTGATCTTAATCTATCAAAGATTCGAGTATTACCACTTGCCTTGCCAGTTCCAATTTCAAGCACAAACCATAATCTCACACACACGCACACACATACAGGGGTGGTCTGATCACTACTAGGCTAGAAGCCTTGTTTGGCACAATAATCACAAACTATATTAGAAACACTTACTTTTAGAGGTGTGAAATGGTTTGCTAGGGGGCGGTGTGAAAATTAGCGTAAAAATTAACTTATTTACACATTGTTTCACACCTGAATTGTGTTGACATGTGCAAATAAATATGATGATGGATAAATGTTATACATGTGAATTATTTATGTATGCAAAGAAATAAACCCCTAAAGCTCAAGCTCATGCTTTCGCTCATTTTTTTTTCTCAAGCTTTAGCTCTAGCATCCCGATATGCAACTCAAGTGAAGGTTGGGCTTTTATTAAAAAAAAAGGTGGGGAAGAAAAAGAAAAAAAAGTGAAGGCTGGGCTTGATCAACACTTGGCTCATCTCGACCTAGTTCCACTCCTAAGAGCCCGTTTGGTCCTATCAATATAAAAAGTTTCATAAATCAGCTATCCCTGAAAAAGACATTCTATTGTTCCTTATTATCATTTTTCATCTATTCCCCTTTTATACGATTGCACCAATAGGCCCACTTTCATTCCACGTGACCTGTATTAAACCATTGCCCCTATCATTTCCAAAACCCACTATTTTGGTCTCCCCAACTTGAGTTTCCCTCCATGGAGTTCAGTTCAATACCTTCATAAAAATTGATTTTGTGACCTTGTCAATAACTTCACATGCTGGTCAAATTCTGTGGACCTAAATTAAAGTGTTAGAAAAAGAAAAAAGCAAAAAGGAAATGCAAAATGGGTTTAAGAAATGGTAGTTTAGATTATAACAAAATTAATAAACATAGGATAGAATGCGATAAAGATGAATCCCATGTAATACAGATCCGAAATCAAAGGCCATTACACAGCTCCATTTACTAATTAGGACACATGCACTGTACACTTTCCTTTCACCTTCCAATCAAATGAGTTGTGTTTCCCTTTTTCTTTGTATTAATTGCCTGTACATGAATAAGAACGGTTTTAGTCAAATTCTATACTAAGAAAGATGTATCAAGGGTCTAAGTAAATACATGCTCTTCCCCAAGGAAAGATCCTGATTGGCATAATTTCATCGTATAAATTGCATGGCACCTCTCCTTATAGACGTACTAAGGAGTAGTGGGTGGTCTAGGAAAATGGGCATCCTACGAAATCTTCCATTTCTTCTTGTCTTGTCTTCTCTCTTTGCTGCTCTTTGTAACCCAAGTCTTGCATTTCAGGAAGATAGAAAAGTAAGATTCTTATAATTTTATTTTCGGCTTTTGTGATGTGTCGTTGATTTTTTTTTTCAATATGCAACATGTTAGAGATTATAGGAATATATGTGTTATAGATATTGGTTTTGCCCACGACAGATTATGTGCAATATGTTATTGTTTGTGGAACCATAGTGTATAAAACAGTACGTTTATGTTCTATTTTAATGTTTTTAGTTACTTCTATAACAGACTGCCATTTCGAATAAAGATGTTTTTATTTTGAGTTTTTTGTAAATGCCCTTCCCAAGGTTTATAGGATTTGTAAATAGGCTCCTGTGATTTAAGTATTTGTAAATAGGCCCCTGCTTTATCCTTTTAATATTACTTGCCAAATCCCGAGAGTAAATATTCTTGAAAAAAATGTTTTAATACTACTTGCCAAATCCCAAGAGTAAATATTCATGACAAAAATGTGCAAGCATCATAAGGTTTGTGTTTAATTTTTATAAAATATAGCAGCTTTATCTATACAGCCATTAAACAAAAAATGAGTATATTATTATTTGCAAAATTAAAAATATTATTATTTTATCTCAAGTCCCAACCCTCACTCTTAATAACTCTCTTATGCATATAAAGTTTAATAATGTATTCTGAAACTTTCATCAATCAAATAGTGGGCCATGTATGGATAAGATAAATTAGAATTAATTATAAGTACTTATGTTGATTGTCATTACGATGGATTTAGGTTTATTGAAATGGGTTAAAAATTAAGAAGATTAGATTATGTTGGGTATGCCCTTCTACTAAATGTTAGTCTTATTCTCACAAGAGAAAAAAATACTATGCTTTATGCATATAGGGATGAAAGAGATAGGTAAAAATGTCCTATCACTCTAGAATTATAGTGGTTGAAAGTCTATTGATTTTAGGGACTTAAAAGGTATTAAAATGAAAATGCAAAGGCCTATTTACAAATACTAGAACTATAGGGGTTTATTTACAAATTTTATAAACCTTAGAAGGGTATTTACAAAAGCCTCTTTTATTTTTGGATTTGTGAATGTTTGAACAATGGGAATTTCTTTTGGGGCCCATTTATTTTGTGCAATTGAATTTTACCAAAGAAGGAATGATAGTCACGCACCACAATTGTAAATAGGGTTGCAAATGGGTCTCATTTAGGAAGAAACCTAATAGATCTAGACCCATATCTCTTTTTGAATCTATCATAGGACCTATGTGTTGTATCTGGAAATATTCATCCAATATCTACTGTGAAAAATAAAAAGATCCGAGTCCAGTTTTCGAACCAAAATAAGAAGTGGGTTCTATTTTAAATTTAAATATGAGTCTAATAAATGGTAAATTATTATTTTACTGTTTCTTAATCTTAATGTTTCTTTGTTGTTATTATTATTTTTTTTTTTGGTAAAAGTTGATCTTAATCTATCAAAGATTCGAGTATTACCACTTGCCTTGCCAGTTCCAATTCCAAGCACGAACCATAATCTCACACACACGCACACACATACGGGGGTGGTCTGATCACTACTAGGCTAGAAGCCTTGTTTGGCACACTAATCACAAACTATATTAGCAACACTTACTTTCAGAGGTGTGAAATGGTTTGCTAAGGGGCGGTGTGAAAATTAGTGTAAAAATTAACTTATTTACACATTATTTCACACCTGAATTGTGCCTACATATGCAAATAAATATGATGATGGATAAATGTTATACATGTGAATTATTTATGTATGCAAAGAAATAAACCTGTAACACTCCGATCCCCTTTGAGCCGGATTAGTGGCTCATTAGCGTGTTTTGTTTTGTTTTAGTCTTTTGGACTTGTTTTGGGCCTTGAATAGGTAGTTGAGTGACCTTTGACCTGGAATAGGTAGTTCTAAGCCCTTTTTCGTAATTTTGCTTTTGCTTTGCTCGCATCATCTTTGCATCATCTTGGTGTCAGCACGCGTATTTTGTTGAGCTCGTTATATTCCATAACTGTGTCAGATCCGTTTGGAGTCAATTGGGGAAGATGGACCTTCGTGTGACTTGAACTGTAATTAGTATAAACTTACTGGACTTTGACTTAACTTTCAAAACCTATATAAATGAGTCAGCTCCCAGGTGTCTATCTCCTTGCCCATTTGTCTTCATCGACTGCATGCAAATTCCAGGAGAGGCTCCCTCCACGTTCTCTCTCTCTCTCTCTCTTCTTTCCTTCTCTTGCTCGATTGAGGATTGGATCCTTTGTTTGGATTGGGTTCTTTTCTTCTTCTCTCTCATCTCTGTCTTTGCCGTAGGTAAGTGGGTTCTTTCCCAACTCTTTCTTCTTCTTCTTCTCCAATTGCACCTCTCATTCTCTGATTTCTGTGTTTTCATCTCATGCATGGTGTATCTCTTTGATTTGTCTTGATTTTAGTGGATTTGGAGCTTGAGTCAGTGGATTTGATAGAGCTTTGAGGCAAGTATAAGTACAAGCTTTGATAACACATATGGGTATTTTGTTTGATGGCTTTGATTCACTCTTATTCTTTGTATAGAATGTTTTACAGCCACATTTGGTGAATTGGAACCTCTGTAACTCATTTTGTGCAGTTTCTGTATCAAATTTTCGTTTCTGTACTCAACCCATTTTCGTATCTGTATTGCACGGCTAAGCCGTGAACTTCTACGGTTTGATTTCCAGAGACTTCAATTTTGAGTTTTGTTCTACGGCTAGGCTACGGCTAAGCCGTAATTTGTTCTACGGCTGAGCCGTAAGCTAGCCGTGACCCAACCGTACCCCAGCCGTGAATTAAATCTCTGATCAGTCGAAACTTTTCCAACACAGAACTCCTACGGTGTGGCTACGGCTAAGCCGTGGAATGCTACGGCCAAGCCATGGATTGGTCTACAGCTAAGCTGTATACTGACTGTAGCTCAGCCGAAAAAAAAACAATACCAGATCAGAGGTGAAAGGATGATCAGTTTAGTCGTGTTTTGTATGGAACCAAGGTGAAGCCGTAGTGCATATTACGACGAGCGCGTAAGATGTCTTCGGCTCAACCATAGGTCCCTCATGGCTAAACCGCTAGGCATGGCAATTCTGAAAAATAACTTAGGATAATGGTGAGACTTGTAGGGCTCAAATACAGGTTAACCACCCATGTAAACCGGCCCAATGGATGCTTTGGATCGCATGAATAGTCTGTTAGGCTGTGACTCATTCATGTGAGCGTTGATCACTGTTAAGCACCTCCCCATGGGTGTTGGTTTAAGGGACGTCGGTGCACGCACAGATTACATTGCAACACTTTGATGGCAACGGTGCATTGACTAACTTAAAACTACATCAACATGCACGGTTAGTGACAGTGAACAACTAGCTTAGGACTGGCTTGTAATGAACCTTGACTCCGTATTAATCTGAGATGCATTGCATATTGTTTATAGTTTTGCCCTCTGTTCTGTTAATCTATGTTTATGCATTCCGCAGTCATTTTGCTTTCGTCCTGTATATCTGTTTCATTCTCCGATCTGCACTATGCTTTGATCTATGCTATGCTTTGTATATTCTCTGGCTTTGTATATATCTGTTTGGTTTGGGTATTCCCTGGTGGCTCTGCCGAGAGATTAATACGTGAGGATAAGATCCGGTCTTTGTCATCGGTGAGTCCAAAGCGGATAATCTCCCTTCTTTTAGCTCTGATTTGATTGGTATTAGTCTGGCTCTACTCAGCCTCAGCCCTAGGATGCCCGACGGGGTTACCTCTGGCTTAGATCTCTGTATCTCTGTATCACTGCAGTGTCGCTTTGTCTTGGGACCCCGGAACCCAGGAAACTGAGACCCACTTGTACCCTGGCCCGGTCAGTGGTGTTCTCCTCTGCTCTGCTTTGCTCTGCTCTCTATCGGAGAGAACATGGTGAACGTAGTAGCCACTTAGTCAGTATTTCTATGTTTTGATTCACATATCATGCTTTAATTCTATGCACGATTTGCTTAGCATACTAAGGTGAAACTATGTATTTAATCTTCTGTCATTACTTTTTCACTTTGATACTATGCGTGTTTCACCCCTGTTACTTGTATTTGCTGGATCGTTGTATTCATTTGTGTTGTCTGTGGTGTTGCAGGCACAGATACCTTGCCCAGCTCCCCGGCGGTCGAGGAGGCTGCAGGGGCGAGTGTAGAGGCACCCTCAGGTTTGGCAGAGTGGGCTTGATCATCTCTGCCGAGTGCGTTCATGCATGCTTTCCAGTGGCTTTTCGTTTTGGGATTTTGAGTGATTGTATTTGGACTTTGGACTTTGGATTTGTATTCTGTATATTAGTACATACGTATTTTGGTGTGTATTCGGTTTTATATCAGTGTATTTGTCTTTGTGGTTTCCGTTTCGTATTTGCTTTGGCTTCCGCTATTTTCTTTGTTGCTTGCTATGATATGTACAGCTTCCGCGTACGCTTAGTTCGCACGTGTTAGATCCCTTGTGTGCGTGCATCTGGACTGGGTTTGGATGCACGTGCACGGGAGTACGTGTGTCACAGGTTTGACCTTTCGCTAACCCCCGACTTCTGGGCTCGGGTCGTGACAAAACCCCTAAAGCTCAAGCTCATGCTTTAGCTCATTTTTTTATCTCAAGCTTTCGCTCTAGCATCCCGATATGCAACTCAAGTGAAGGTTGGGCTTTTATTAAAAAAAAAAAAAGTGTGGGGGGGGGGGGGGGGGGGGGGGGGGGGGCGGAAGAAGAAGAAAAAAAGTGAAGGCTGGGCTTGATCAACACTTGGCTCATCTCGACCTAGTTCCACTCCTAAGGGCCCGTTTGGTCCTATCAATATAAAAAGTTTCATAAATCAGCTATCCCCGAAAAAAACATTCTATTGTTCCTTATTATCATTTTTCATCTATTCCCCTTTTATACGATTGCACCAATAGGCCCACTTTCATTCCACGTGACCTGTATTAAACCATTGCCCCTATCATTTCCAAAACCCACTATTTTGGTGTCCCCAACTTGAGTTTCCTTCCAAGAAGCTTAGCTCAATACCTTCATAAACACTGATTTTGTGACCTTGTCAATAACTTCTCATGCTGGTCAAACTCTGTGGACCTAAATTAAAGTGTTAGAAAAAGAAAAAAGAAAAAAGGAAATGCAAAATGGGTTTAAGAAATGGTAGTTTAGATCATAACAAAATTAATAAACATAGGATAGAATGCGATAAAGATGAATCCCACGTAATAAAGATCCTAAATCAAAGGCCATTACACAACTCCATTTACTAATTAGGACACATGCGCTGTACACTTTCCTTTCACCTTCCAATCAAATGAGTTGTGTTTCCCTTTTTCTTTGTATTAATTGCCTGTACATGAATAAGAACGGTTTTAGTCAAATTCTATACTAAGAAAGATGTATCAAGGGTCTAAGAAAATACATGCTCTTCCCCAAGGAAAGATCCTGATTGGCATAATTTCATTGTATAGATTGCATGGCACCTCTCCTTACAGACGTAGTAAGTAGTGGGTGGTCTAGGAAAATGAGCATCCTACGAAATCTTCCATTTCTTCTTGTCTTGTTTTCTCTCTTTGCTGCTCTTTGTAACCCATGTCTTGCATTTCAGGAAGATAAAAAAGTAAGATTCTTATAATTTTATTTTCGGCTTTTGTGATGTGTTGTTAATTTTTTTTTTCAATATGCAACATGTTAGAGATTATAGGAATATATGTGTTATAGATATTGGTTTTGCCCTCGACAGATTATGTGCAATATGTTATTGTTTGTGGAACCATAGTGTATAAAACAGTACGTTTATGTTCTATTTTAATGTTTTTAGTTACTTCTATAACAGACTGCCATTTCGAATAAAGATGTTTTTATTTTGAGTTTTTTGTAAATATCCCTCCCAAGGTTTATAGGATTTGTAAATAGGCTCCTGTGATTTAAGTATTTGTAAATAGGCCCCTGCTTTGTCCTTTTAATATTACTTGCCAAATCCCGAGAGTAAATATTCTTGACAAAAATGTTTTAATACTACTTGCCAAATCCCAAGAGTAAATATTCATGACAAAAATGTGCAAGCATCATAAGGTTTGTGTTTAATTTTTATAAAATATAGCAGCTTTATCTATACACCCATTAAACAAAAAATGAGTATATTATTATTTGCAAAATTAAAAATATTATTATTTTATATCAAGTCCCAACCCTCCCTCTTAATAACTCTCTTATGCATATAAAGTTT
The DNA here is from genome assembly GCA_037013555.1 of Sextonia rubra. Lineage (NCBI taxonomy): Eukaryota > Viridiplantae > Streptophyta > Magnoliopsida > Laurales > Lauraceae > Sextonia > Sextonia rubra. The sequence continues at coordinate 79,346,880 of JASUAD010000001.1, forward strand.
AATAATGTATTTTGGAACTTTAATAAATCAAATAGTGGGCCATGTATGGATAAGATAAATTAGAATTAATTATAAGTACTTATGTTGATTGTCGTTACGATGGATTTAGGTTTAATGAATTGGGTCAAAAATTGAGAAGATTAGATTTATGTTGGGTATGCTCTTCTACTAAATGTTAGTCTTATTCTCACAAGAGAAAAAAATACTATGCTTTATGCATATAGGGATGAAAGAGATAGGTAAAAATGTCATATCATTCTAGAATTATAGTGGTTGAAAGTCTATTGATTTTAGGGATAGAAAAGGTATTAAAATGAAAATGCAAAGGCCTATTTACAAATACTAGAACTACAGGGGCTTATTTACAAATTCTATAAACCTTAGAAGGGTATTTACAAAAGCCTCTTTTATTTTTGGATTTGTGAATGTTTGAACAATGGGAATTTCTTTTGAGGCCTATTTATTTTGTGCAATTGAATTTTACCAAAGAAGGAATGATAGTCACACACCACAATTGTAAATAGGGTTGCAAATGGGTCACATTTAGGAAGAAACCTAATAGATCTAGACCCATATCTCTTTTTTGAATCTGTCGTAAGGCCTATGTGTTATATCTGGAAATATTCATCCAATATCTATTGTGAAAAAAAAAAGATCCAAGTCCAGTTTTGGATCCAAAATAAGAAGTGGATTCTATTTTAAATTTAAATGAGTCTAATAAATGGTAAATTATTATTTTATTGTTTCTTAACCTTAATGTTTCTTTGTTGTTATTATTATTTTTGTTTTTGGTAAAAGTTGATCTTAATCTATCAAAGATTCGAGTATTACCACTTGCCTTGCCAGTTCCAATTCCAAGCACGAACCATAATCTCACACACACGCACACACATACAGGGGTGGTCTGATCACTACTAGGCTAGAAGTGGTTCTTCCTGTTGGACCTACTAGTATGTGTTTAACTTATTTGGCGTCAAAGGGTACTTGGTGTTGGAAAGGGCTTTCTATTGCCTACTTGTATGTGGAGGTGTTTGTAGAGTGGGATGAGATGGGGAAAATCCAGGCCTGCCCTACTTTAGAAATGCAGGGCTCATGCATGGAAATGCAGGGATCATGTATGGCCATTGGTTGACTAGGGCTGTAAATGTCAAGCCCATGACTTGGCCATTTAGTCGACCACTGAACTGGGCTTTTGTGAGTCGTACAGGACTTTTTAGCAATTGTCTATACAAGTTATTACTAAATTACGAGCACAGTATGCGGACCCAGTTGGCCTGGCGTTGTGGCTTTAATTCCTAATTATTAAAAGCCCCAGATTATATATCTGACGTACATTATGCGACCATCACTGCTTGTATGTGGAAAAAAGAGAACCATCTTATCACAGCAGTTATTGTTTTGAGGTTCTCAAAGTCAGCTGATTTGGCCCACAAGATTTTGCATAGATAGGTATATGGACCCCTCGGTTTTGACAAGTTATATGTTAGGAATAGGAATGGCGTTTGTTAAAAAAGTGTTATTAGTTGTAATGGTTTTATCTTCTTGTACATTAATACTTTTCAAAAAAGGAAGTGTCTCCTACCGTAGTGTGAGGGACATATGCATAGCAATATATATATATACAGTGTATATATATATTCAGAACCGCCAGCTTAGCCTTTTACAGAATGTGCTTCAGGGAAGGTAAAGTACTGTTTTTTCTCTTTTACTATTAAGAGACCTTTTCCTGTGCATACGTCTCTCGTGGACTTTTCGTGCACTTTTTGGTGGGGCCCACTGTGGACCCCACCAAGGGATGAGACTTGGGGGTTGGAAAGATCTATGTGAAAGCACCTTACATATCAAATTTGATTCCAATCATATATCCCTATCGCCTTCATCATGACTCACAAATTCATTCCGTTCGGATTGATGTATAGTCGATCCAACGGTCCAATAAATTCGGATCTAACCAAAAGTTGGGGCAAATTGCTATCATAGGGTCCTATCTGTGTTGCAAGGTTTGGATTGAGTGATAGATGGGCCCCACTTAGAGTTCTTACGAAAAAAATGGTGAGAGACGGATGCTTATGAAGATTCTCCATTTAAGTAATATCATAGCTTAATCCCCCCATCCACCACCACCCCACCTTTTCCTTCCTTTTTTTATTGGATGTTTTAACCACACAAGCAATTAGCTATTCCATTATAGTAAGAAACAGCAAGTTTCATTGTAAAATCAATAAGTTTGTCTTTATGAAATTAGGATGTTTATTGGCTGAAGCTTGTCCGAGCTCAGCCTATCCATTTCTTGTTTGTGCTAAATTTAGAGTTATCTGTATTCTAGATTTGGACCCAAATTTTATGTCAATGTGTTAGTCAAACATTCCTTTGATTAATTCTGTCTAACTGAATCAGCCTAAGGAGGCGAGTTTGTGCACAAAAAGTTTTCCTGTACAGAATGGAAAATTGATCTTGTTTTTCATGTAACTCATTCTTCATTTGTGAGGCAAAAAGCCAAAAATTTAAACCGATTTGCCTCGGGAGGATTTCAATTTCAAATGAAATGGATAGCAAAGAAAATTGTCTCCCGTGTGTGCCTCTTTATGTACATTGCATTGTCTTAAATTGGTCTTGCTTTTGGATGGCTCCTCTCCAATCTCCCTGGCCCATATAGAAATCATCTAGTTAGGAGGCAGGAATTTTTTTGGGTTGAGGGTTCCACTATCTATATCTGAAATTTCACTGTATTGTATTCTTCTCACAGTAATTTTATCATTGTTGTTTTGTTTTCCTCTTAACAGTTCAGCAGAAGACAGACTGTTGGAAAGTTACAAAAGGAGTTTCAACGGATTTGCAGCCTTCCTCACTGAGGAAGAGCGACAAAAGATTGCGAGTACGCAAAAAATGACCTTAAGACACTAAAATAAGAGTTGAATAACTTCTCCACAGTGTCATCCAAATGACATAAATTTTAATTTCAATTGTGCAGGGATGAAGGGTGTGGTATCTGTCTTCCCAAGTAAAACTTATCATCTTCGCACAACAAGGTCTTGGGGTTATGTTGGTTTTTCAGAGCCAGTGCGTAGGATGCTTGAGAAAGAGAGCGATATCATTATTGGTGTTCTTGATTCTGGAATCTGGCCCAAGTCTGAAAGCTTCAGTGATGAAGGATTTGGTCCTCCTCCAAAGAAATGGAAAGGCATTTGTCAAACTGAAGGGAATTTCACTTGCAATAAGTAATCTATTTTCATCACCTCAAGGCAATTTACATTTCAACTGAGTAGAGAGATGGTAGCATTTTGCTGCTTCTTTTACATCTGATGCATTGTTTTTGTTTTTAACTGATCGAACCATACAATTTACAGCAAGGTGATTGGAGCTAGGTATTATAAAAGTTCTGAGGGAGAAGATTTGAAATCTGCAAGGGACACAATAGGTCATGGAACACACACTGCATCAACTGCAGCAGGCCGAAGAGTGAGAGGAGCTAGTTTCTTTGGTCTTGCTCAAGGCAATGCTAGGGGTGCAGTTCCATCTGCAAGGATTGCTGTGTATAAGGTCTGCGGTGATGATTCCTGCTCGGATGCAAGTATTTTAGCTGGTTTTGATGATGCCATTGCTGATGGTGTTGACATCCTCTCAGTTTCACTTGGGTCTGATAGTGTGTCAAATTACTCTAGCGATTCGGTGGCAATTGGTTCATTTCAGGCTATGCTGAGGGGTATACTCACCTCACAATCTGCAAGTAACAGTGGTCCTGGACCAGGTATTATAACAAGTGTTGCTCCATGGCTTTTCTCTGTTGCTGCAAGTAGCACTGATCGGCAATTTATCACTGAAGCTATCATCGGGGATAAGGTTTTTCGGGTAATTTAACTTTTTATGTTTTCTTTACTGTCTCTTCCTCTCTTCCCCTAGCTCAACTGATCTAGTTTTACAAAAATTTTGGCTTACTCAACTAGATTTTCTTGGCTTGAAGTGTTCATCAATTGGGTAGTGGATGATTCAATTTTAGCTTTTACCATAATGATTTTCAGATTAAGCAGCACAAAAATTGATGGTTTAAGAAATAGGGACCCCACAAGTTCTTAGGTCTTATTTGATGCAATAAGTTGCTAATTGAGAGTTTTTGAACTCATTTGGAGTTCAGATTGAAAGAACTCAGAAATTCATGTTTGGAGGATCCCAAAACAGTAAACTTCCTGCAATAGATGCTGACATGCTTATGAGGATTGTAAATTTGGAAATTTGAAAGTCACCAATGGGCGGATCAAACTATTGTAGCCCGGTCTTTTGAAACTTCCAGCAATCAAACACATGCTTGATTTTATCTTTAGTTCTTTAGACTTGCAAATTTTTCTGAAGGTAGGAACTTGAAAAGAAGATCTCATGAAAGCAAGATAATTGAATCTGTATGACAGATCTTCTGCATTCTATACCTTTTTCTTGGAAATGTTTTTGTGACAGTCTTTCTTCAATAGAGAATTTGTTATCATTGTTATTTTAATTAAAATTTAGCATGGTTTTGTTTTTCTCTTAGGTGAATCATTTCCACAGTTTCTGTAGAAAGCAAATTCAAACCTAAGAGGTAGTAATCTTATTTTTTGAAATAACAAGAACTAGAAAGACATCATTGTAGAAAATGTTTCTCTGCATGTAACAATAGAAATTAGAGCCATATAAAAAGAAATACCTTGCATGAAACAATAGAAATAGAAAGATGAAGCCTTACCTTTCATTTTCTACTTAAAATTAAACAAATAAAAATTAATCTCTACATTTTTACCCAAACATGTTCATGTCTTCTGATGACATTTTTGGAAGAAATACTATTACTTTGTTTCGTTAGAACTTTGTTTGCAGAAGTTGATCGGGCATAAAATCTACATGCGGCTAGAAGTAATTTCTTTGTGCCGAAATTTTCAGGGCTGATCACAGAATGCTTTTGTTTCTACAAATCCAGTTCCATTGATACTTGGTGCAAATGCTTCTACCACTTGCAGTCCAGCTGATGCCGGCTACTTATTTCCTTGATGAAATCTTTAATTTGTTGTTCTTTCCCCACTGAATAAGAAATGGAACAGCTATAATCTGGTTTGATTTGTTGTTCTCCTGAATGCTTGGATAGAAAATTGGTCAATGAAAAGATTGTTTTTTGTGAAGAGCTTAGCAGTGGAGAGGGACCATTGTCAGCCGGTGCTCAGGAACAAATCATGCAATCTGATGTGGATAATGATTATTCCTCCAATTTTCCATTGCCTTCCACTGTTGTAAATATGGCAGAAGGGGACATGATCAAATCATACATAAGAAGCACGGAGTATGTAACTTCTCTTTGTTAATTAACATCTAACATTCTGACATATTGAGGACCGTTTCCATCCCATTCTAATGATTTTTGAAGACTTTGATAATGTACTTCTATCATAGGTCTCATGAATTAAATTCAAGGTAGATTTATACAGGGAGTGACAAAAAATATATTTGGGTGATGGAAAATGATTGATTGATCATCTTCTCAGATTGAATGAAATCTTAAGAATTCTACTAATTTAGTTCTCAAGCATTGAATCTCAATCCATCTGTTTTATATGCAATAGTTGTGGCACATTTGGGTACAAGAATTCCTCATACAGCTCTGAAAAAAAAAAAAAGATTTGAAATGTTGTTTCCTTCCAAATGTTAATGGTGTGTCTCCAAATTCATGGATTCCTAAACTACTTAGTATGACAATGTTTGGGGTTGGCATATTAGGCAAGTATCTGAAATTGTCCCACTGTATTTTCCATATTCCCCTGTGTTCTTTTTTACCTTTGTTATGAAGATATCTCCTTGAAATTGAATTTCATGGATTTCCCTTATAAATGGGATTCATTCTGTTTAATTTTACTCAGATTCTATACTAAGTTGCTGAAACTTTGATAAGATCTTTGACTTTCACTTTTCAATACCTGATATTGTTTACATTTCAACAGGAAACCAGACGCAAAAATACTTAGGTCTGTAGCCATTCGTGACAGTAATGCCCCAGCTGTTGTTTCCTTCTCTTCAAGAGGACCAAATCTCATTTCATCCTACATTCTCAAGGTTGGGTAAACCATGTTTTCTCTTAAGTTGTACTTTAGTGTATCAGATCTAACAACCTTGTAATATGATCTTCTATCACAGCCCGATATAACTGCGCCAGGTGTAGACATTATTGCTGCTTACTCGCCTGTCAGCTCTTTGACTGGTTTGGAGCAAGATAAAAGATCTGCAAATCTGGGACATCCATGTCCTGCCCACATGTAGCGGGTGCAGCAGCATATGTGAAGTCATTTCACCCTGAATGGTCACTTGCTGCCATCAAGTCTGCCCTTATCACTACTGGTAACCTTATTTTGTTCTCTACCAGTACTCTAAAAGCATGATTATACGAATGCACACTAATTGCACATGACTAGGATTGTCTGGCTTCTAGGCCTATTTGGTATGTATCTAACATGGATTTTTTTTACTCTCCTTTAGCTTTTTCGATGAATGGGAGTAAAAATATCGATTTGGAATTCGCCTATGGTGCTGGCCAGATCAATCCAGTGAAGGCTCTGAGTCCCGGTTTAGTGTATGACACCAACAAAGATGACTACCTACAATTTTTATGCAATGAGGGGTACACTGCAGGAGAAATCAAACTCATTTCAGGTGAAAACATCCGCTGTAGCAGAAAGACTACCAGAACTGCTGCGGACCTGAATTACCCATCAATTCAACTACTAGCTGACAAAAACAGGGCTTTCTCGGGCAAGTTCTCAAGGTCGGTCACCAATGTTGGCTCACCAGCATCCACATACAACAAGGCAACGGTGAAACAACTTCCTGGACTTCAAATTGCAGTTACCCCAAGTGTTATATCATTCAAGTCAGTGAATGAGAAGCGTTCTTTTGTTGTCACCATTACCGGGAAAGGATTGCCAGCTGCTACTGTAATCTCTACCTCTCTCGTGTGGTCTGATGGTGTTCACAGCGTGAGAAGTCCTATAGTTGTATACACCAGTGTTTCTTGAATCTCATAAAATAGCTAGACAGAATTTATATTTCGTGTCTACTCTTTTATTCTCTCTTTGCTGCTGCAGCTTTCCTTGTAATTTTTGTGATATCTATTAGTAATATCTATATATATTTTGTGCTTAATTGTTAGCAGTTTAATATATATTTCAGATGCTAAATATGTTTCTTCCTTTTCTTTTAGTATTATTTCAGTTCATATAAGTCAAGTCTTCCAACCATTCTTTACTGTTTGACACATAATCAAGCAGTGCAAAAAATTGGCCATTGCTTTCACCTTGTTCAAGTTTTAAAACTTTTTTGGTGAAAAATTTTAATTTGTTCATGTGTCCTAATTATGCTACAAATTTTGGAGTACATAACTTCACATATGAACCCCAGCTTAATCTGAACTAGCATAATAACAATTGCTTAGCACATGTATGTTCACACAAATAAAGAATTCGGATATTGAAAAAATGGCTTAGAATGAAAATAAAAAAAATCAGATAGAAGGGGAATAAAAGAGGTGAGATAGAGACATGATTCTTTGTAGGAAAAAATGTAGAATTTAAAAAAAACATGAAAGATGAAGGTGAGTGAGTAGTTTGATGAGATAAAATGGATAGTTAGGTTCTTGCAAGAGATGAGGGGAAAAAGTGGAGCTGACAATTAAAATCATAACTAATAGCACTTAAAATTGATTGAAAAATCTTTGAGCTTAATATAGGACAATTTGTAAGTATTCTTGTTGTAGCACTTACTGTAGTGGAATCTGTCCCTACAAGTTAGGCATTAGATGATGACTTGGTTCTTACATACCCATTCTGGGGATAGTTTTGATTGTTTATCAAACACCTAAAGATTGATGGCCCGGTTCATTTAAATAAAAGCAACTGAGACGTTCGTTGTTCTAAACTATCGTGGCCGAATACTAGAATAGAGGCTCCATTTTTTTTTTCCACTTTATATGAGTGTGTATTGTTAAAATTTGAAACTAGTTCTCATGCTTTTAATATGCCTAAAAATCATTTTGTAGTACGAAATTCGTTTGATACTAATGTAACCATCCATGCATAGTTGCATTCCTCAAACATCCAAGATACCAATTTAATAGGATAGATAATAAGGCTACATTAGTGCTGCTCACCCCAATAAGAAGAGGAATTTGCAAATAACCCGATGAATGAATCCTAGAAATTGTAATTAGACGATGGTGGAGAGTATCAAATTATATAGCTGGGGATCGGAACAGTAGTAGGGTAATTTACATTAAAAATATAATATGATATGGATTGTGTTGGAAATTCTCAAAATATTAATAGTATTTATGCTTGACATTTAGAATCCCACACCGGATATGGTTGAAAAGAGAACACCATAATCAAAACTTTCAAAAACGCCCCACTTCAAATATGCCACTTTTCTCCCCCCTCTTTTTTTTTTATTCTGGGCCAGCCGCCCCCCACAATGGTTGCAAGTTCATATATGATACTCATTTGACTTTTCCTCACCATTGAATTGAAACCATAATAAAATGATGCCTCTAAACTATTAGATTTTGAGGCCACGGATCAAAATGTTAGGATGATCTTATGGACTCAAGCTTGTGCATATATATATGCCTTATATGGATCTTTTAATCCAATATATGTGTATATATGTGTGTGTATATATATATTTATAGAATGATTGACTCATTTTGTAGTAGAAATAATCATAGGAAATCCTTTGAGAACACAAATTCCTATGTATCAGTGATATTCCACGATCGAGACAATTGGTTGAATCATGTAAAACCATTTCATAAAAGTTAATTGATAGCTTCTTTTTATAAAGAAAATGGACTTCAATTCTTGAATCATCCCTATCACTTTTGGTTCTATTATAACAAAGGATTCCATTTCTATCCATGATTATGATTTTACATATGTACAATTCTTCAACAAAATATTTTCATTTTGTTCCGGTAATAGAACATATATATATATATAAATAGTAAAATCCCGTTTTTTGATTGGCTAATGTATTTCTCTTGTACCTATTTGTCAGGAACTCAAAGCATTTATCATCTCTAATTTTTTCTCTTTTAATATGAGTTGGCATATAAAAGTGAGGTGGCATGATCTCATTTGACAAGTCAAGGGGGGCAAAAAATTACCTTTTGGAATGGTAGTTTTGAGAATTTCATAGATACATATATACATCGTCATCATCATCATAATCATCAAAGTCTTATTCCAACCATGTTGGGGTTGGCTACATGAATTCTGTTTCTCTATTCCGTTCTATTTTGAGCCAAATCCTTAGATAAGTTAAACTTTTTCCATCAATGTCTTTTTCGACCTACCCCTATCTCTTGATGGGCCATTCACCTAGATAGCCAAAATTTTCCTCACTGGTGCCATAACCGGCTTACGCTCAATATGTCCAAACCATTTTAAACGGGTTTTTCTAATCTTATCCCCTACTGATGCTACCCCTAAATGCTTACGAAAGCGCTTAGTTCTAATTATATCTTTCTTTGTTTTACTATATATTCACTTAAGCATTCTTATTTCTGCTACATCCATCTTATGTATATGCATCTTCTTAATTGGCCAACATTCTGCTCCATATGTTCTAACTGGTCTAACTATTGTCTTGTAAAATTTGCCCTTTATTTTCGTTGGCATTCGTCTATCACAAAGCACTCTGAAGTTAGTCTCCACTTCAGCCATCCAGCTTTTATCCTATACTCAATATCTTCGTCAATCTCCCCATCTTTATTAATCATCGAGCCCATATACCGAAAGAATCTCTACGTGGTATCTCATGGGTTTCAATTTTTGACAGTGGTTTTAACATTTTGTATATGTTCACTGAAGTTGCAATCTATATATTTTATCATTGTACGACTTATTTTAAAGCATCTAAATCCTAATGCCCCCGCCATCTCTCAAGTTTTGTATTTACATAATCTCTTGAATCATCCACCAATACTATATCATCTGTAAAAAATATACAGCATAGTCTTTCTTCTTGATTATGCGTAGTTAATTCATCCATAATCAATGCAAAGAGATAAGGGCTTAAAGCTGATCTTTGATGCAAACCTATAGTCATGGGGAACCCACCTGTCTCTCTACATGTAGCTCTCACATTTGTTACTGCAACCTTCAGGCATATCCTTAAAATTTTCAATGTAATTGCTGGAAACATTCCTTTTCTTCAAAACCCACCAAATTAAATCCCTTGGTACCCTATCATAGTCTTTTTTTAAAACAATAAAGACCATGTGTAGATTTTTTCTATTTGCTCGATATTTTTCCATTAATTGACAAGTAAAAGGATAGCTTCCATAGTTGACCTCCCTGGAATAAAACCATATTGATTTTCAGCAATTTTGATCTTCTGTCTAAGTCTTTGCTCCATTATTCTCTCTCATAACTTCATAGTATGACTTCTAAGTTCAATTTTTCGATAGTTGGTACAATTTTGTATATCTCCCTTTTTCTTATATATAGGTACTAAAATACTTCTTCTCCATTCATCCGGTATTTTCTTTGTCACAAGTATCTTATTGATGAGTCTACATAACTAACTGACTCCAACCTCTTTTAAGCATTTTCATACCTATGTCGGAATATCATATGGGTCTGTAGCCTTTCTTGTCTTCATTCTCTTTAATTCTTCCTTCATTTCCACCCCTGTAATTCTATGAAGAAAAGTGTGCTTTGCTGGTAAAGTATCATCTCTAGTTCTTGTATCCCTCATATGTTCTTCATTTAAAAGTTTGCTAAAATATTCTTTCCACTTTTCTTTAATAACGTTATCCTTCACCAGAATATTTTCCTCATTATCCTTGATACATTTGATATGATCTAAGTCCTTATTTTTCTTTTCTCTTATGTTTGCGAGTTTAAAAATATCCTTATCTCCTTCTCTTGCCCCCAACCTATTATAGAGGTCATCGTATGCTTTGGACTTTACACTAGTTACTACTTTCTTAGCTTCTTTCTTTGCCTTCTTACACAACTTAAAATTTTTCATATTTTAGTCCACTGCCAAACTTTGTAGTAATGTCTTTCTTCTCAAATAACTTATTGAACCTCTATACTACACCACCATCTTTCTTTATTAACATGTCTCTTTCCTTCTGATTCTTTAAGTACCACCTTTGTAACTGTAACACTCCGACCCAGCTTGACCTCGTTTAGCGTCTAGTTAATCTTGTTTTTGTTGCTAATTGTGTTTTGTTTGTGTTTTGTTTTCGTTACGGGTCATGGATAGGTAGTTGGGTTGAGTTTGACCTGGATTAAGTAGATCAAGCCCTTTTTCGTAATTTTAGCTTTTCTTAGACATGGTCATTTTTGCATCATCTTGAGGTCAACACGTGTCTTTCGTTGAGCCCGTTAACCTTCGTAACTACGTCATTTGCAACCGAGGTCGTGTGATTCGATTGGACCTGAGTTTGACTCAAACTGTAAATACATTTCTAGCTTGGCTTTCATTGTAAATTTGGACAACCCATTTGATTATATAAGCTCTCCATCGATCTCAACTCACATTCCTTCTCACGTTCTCTCTCGTTTTCTCTCATTTCCTGCTGGGCACGTGGAGTCTCTTTTTCTTCACTTGCATTCTCTTCTCCAACCTTCATCGATCAAGTTCAAATTGAGGAATTGGGTTCTTGCATGAGAGGTAAGTGGATTTCCTTCCATTCCCCTCCTCTCCATTCTCTATCTCTTCTCCTTCTTGTTTATCAATTGCATGGTGTATCGGTGTAGTGGTTTTCTCTCTATCCCTCATTCATGCATTGTGGTTTGATTTGGTTTAGGTTGTGTTTGGGCTTGAGAAATACAATTGTGCAAGTGATCTCCAATTGAGGCAAGTATAAACCTAGCTTGTGAGAACCCATGTTGATATGCATTTGAATTGGATAGTTTTTACATGCATTGATGTGGAAATATGTATTTACAGCCCATTTCACTACTTGTCTATTCCCCTTTGATAATTGTAAATTGGATGAGTTTCAGACATTCTATACAGGTTTCAGGAAATTAAACTCGTACAGGTACGGCTAAGCCGTATGCTTCTTACGGCTCACAATCCAGAGAGGAGAAAAACCCAGTTTTCCTCTACGGCTAGGGCACGGCTAAGCCGTGGAATGCCCTACGGCTAAGCCGTAGCTCAGCCGTGGCCCAGCCGTAGAACAATACAGGGTGCAATTTCTGGAATAACTGAGAGTCAGCTAATGACAGACCCTCTACGGTCCAGCCACGGCTAAGCCGTAGACCACACACGGCTAAGCCGTAGCACACACACGGCTAAGCCGTAACCACACATGAAGAATAAGGCTAGGTGTAACGATAAGACCTATATGACCTTCATGATAGAATGTAGAGCACCGAGACTTGCCCAACGGATGTGATACTACGCGTGAATGATCTCGAGGGCTGCGAATCATTCATGTTCGTTATCCGGATGTTAAGCACCTCCCCATGGGTGTTGGTTTAAGGGACTTCGTGCATCGCCCGATTCCAGGCAACACTAGACAACGGTGTATCGAATAACTTAAAACTACATCATCATGCACGGTTAGAAACACCGGATAATTAGATTAGAATTGGTTTGTAACTTAAGATGATTCGATTTCGCATGATTTGTTGCATACCATATTGCATTCGATCATTGATCTCACACTCTGACATGTTTACTTGCATCCCGTTACTTTACTTTCACATTGCGATTATTTACCCTGAGTATACATGTATGATATGTTCAATTCCAGATATGCACGCATGATATATGATCACGATCTACTCAGGTTTTCATGATTGACTTTGTATGGTCAGGCTCTACTTAGCCTCAGCCTTAGGATCCCGACGGGGTGAATTTGGTATAGTTATAAGGACCTGCTGCAGTATGGATTTTGTCTTGGGGAACCGGACCCCAGGAAACCGAGACCCATTGTACCCTGGCCCGGACAATGGTGTTCTTTGCATGTTATAAGATCCCTCTTTTGGGAGCACATGGTAATGTAGTAGCCACTAGTTATGTATACAGCATGTTATCCTTGATTCACACAGCATCTTTCTTTCTTGCATGATAGCCTAGTATACGAAAATGCTTTCTTTAATCACATGATGTTCTTATTCTGTTAGATACAGCGTGTGTTAACTTGCTATGGTTTATACTTTGCTGAATCTTCGTATTCACAGTTGTTTTTGGTGTTGCAGGCCCAGATCCCCCTGCCGAACCCTCGCCGGTCGGCCAGGCTCCAGATGAGACCCCCGGGGCCCCATCAGGCCTAGAGGAGTGGATGTGATCACTCCACGGGAGCGCGTTCATGGCATGCATCATGTTGGAGTCATGTTTTGAGGATTTTCAGACTTGTATATGTCATGACATGTCTCTATTGTATTTATCCTTTTGTTCTTTTGTAAACGTTCATATGTAATTATGTCAGTCCTTTCCTTGTATCCTCTTCTTGTGCTATTAGTTGTTTATGTTTCTGATATTTACAGCTTCCGCATACTTGCTTGGCACGTGTGCTTGTTCCCTTGTGCGTGTGCATTTAGACTCGGTCTACGTGTGCATGCACGGGAGTACGTGTGTCATTAGGTTTGGCTTTTGCTAACCCCCGAACCCTGGGCTCGGGTTGTGACAGTAACCTTCTTAATCCAATTAGCCATTTGATTCCACATTACTATAGCTTCTCCTTCAAAATCCCATTCTCCTTTCTTAATTATTTTGTCCTTAAATATATTTGCTTTTTCACCTTTTAAATCTCTCCACTTTATTTTAGGGCACATTTTATTTACTACCTCTCTTTCTACTTCCAATGCAAATATCTAAAATTATGAACCTATGTTGGCTAGGAAAAGCTTGCAATCTTTATAAGTCAATCGGTTCTGTTTTTATACTAGAAAAAAGTCTATCTGACTCCTATTACTCCCACTATTATAGAAAATTAAATGCTCATCTCTCTTTTTAAAGTAGGAGTTTGCTATTACGAGATCAAAAGCCACTATAAAATCCAATATAGTGTTTCCGAGTTCATTCTTTTCTTTAAATCCTTACCTTCCATGCACTCTCTTATATCCTCTATTATCTCTTCTTATATGCCTATTTAAATTCCCTCCAAGGAAAATCTTATTATTATTTAGGATCTCTCACAGTAAATCATCCATCTTCTTCCAAAATTGTCTTTTCACACTTTCTTCTAATCCTACTTGGGGAGCATGTACACTGATGATATAGATTATGTCTTCCTCTAGCACTAGTTTAATTACTATAATTCTATCACCAAACCTCTTTACCCATACGATTTTCTCTTTTAAATCCTTATTTTCTACTATACTCACTTCATTTCTTGTATTACTCTTTCCTGCATAAAAAGGCTTATATCCATCCGTGAGCTCTTTGGCTTTATTCCATTTCCACCTTGTCTCTTATATACAAGCCACAGTAATTCTTTTTCTTTTCATCACCTTGACCAACCCCATGCTTTTACTTGTCAAGGTTCCTATATTCCAAGTAGCAAGTCTAATTTTCCTATTCCTCATCTTCTTCTCATGGACTAACTTCTTTAACCACACTAGCCTGTCAAGGTTCCTTGCACACTTTTCACAAACTGGGCGACGTTGCAATGCATCGCTTAAAGAGGGGAACACCCTAACCTTATCGCGAAATATTTTTATCTCAGAATTCATGTTTGGGTAATGATAAAGTTTTACAATGGCTATCAATCTACCTACGCAAGCCTTCTCCTTTATCTAGGCTTGGGACTGGTAGCAAAACTGACAGAGTTATATATATACATACATACATAGGAATACTCATATGCATCCATCTCTTATCATAAGGTGAGGGACAGTTATGTGGCTTTCCCTATTTATACTTGAATATTCATTTTCTGTAGATGACCATAAATAGCATTTCCTCCTTAAAACATTAATATTTTTAAAAATATATATATGAGGAATTCTCAAAAACTTTCCTTTTTGCTTCCTTATGTTTTTTAGCGTGTGGTGCTTACCTTGAGCCAATCTAATCATTTCATGCATACAACCCCCATGAATTGCTTTAAAGACTAAGTTTGACACTCATCCAACTTTACTCACTATTCAATTGGAATCTCAAGAAAATGACGCATCGAAAACTATTAAACTTTAGGGACATGGATCAAGAGTTTAGGATAATCTAATGGAGTTAAAGATTTTTCACATACATAGATCTCCTTTAGATTACTCCATCTAATGATATTCCATGATAGTTATACACTATAATGGCCCAAACTAAAAGGGGCGCTTTATGAAAAAACTCTATATATTTGCCAAGCATCGGTGCTCACGATAAAGTCAGTATCATGTGTTAAAACACTTAGTGGGGCCCAACTTATGATCCATCTAAGGCAACCACAAAACAGGAACCCCTCATGGTAGTCGCTGATCCCAAGTTTGACACCCATCTAATTGGATTGGATTATTGGATCGGCTTGCACTCAAGTTTAGATGGTGAAAACTTGTTGGCTATTGATTAAGTAGTTAGGATGATGATTTAAGCCTCCGTCAACATAAATGGCTAGGTGGGGGGAATATCTTTCGATCTACCCCAGTTCCATCCCCAAATTGGGCCTCTAGTGGGCCCTGCTCACCATAAGGTAAGCATTGATGCTCAACAAAGGGCTCCCTATGTATATATATTTACTTATATATATGAGAAAGCCTTGCCTAGCACTCAGTGCTTATGATAAGGTGAGTACCATATGTTAAAACACTAGTAGGGCTAAACTTTTTATCTATCCAAGTGGACCATAAAACAAGTACCTCCTATGATAAGCACTAATACCAAGTTTGGCACCCATCCAAATGGATTGGATTATTGAATCAGATTGCACTCATTTTGGAAGGTGAAACTTGTTAGCTGTTGATTAAGGCTTAAGATGATGATTTAAGCCTCCATCGCGATGAAAGGGCTGGGGGGGGGGGGTGTTGGAGAACTTTCAATCCACCCTTGTTCCCAGGTGGTTAGTAGAGGAGCTCAATCATTTATGCTTAAATACATAAGAGGAATGCTCGAGTACAAATATAGTGAGGGATCCATATATGGATTTTTTTTGCTGTATATCAGCAATCCACCTTGTTATATGCTTTTTGTCTTTTGCAAATAAATGTTTCCAATTGTGCAAATGTCCCTCATTATAAGGTGAGGGGTAGATACATATTAACTTTCTCCACACACACACACACACAGACACACAGACACACACACACAGAGACAGAGAAACACACACACATATGGAAATATTACCATGCATGCTTCCTTTATCATGTGGCGAGGGATAAATGTATATTTGAAAAGATTCATGCACAAAAGAGGAAACGTCATTTATGGTATTATGTAAAAGAAGAATCTTCATATGTAAAAATGGAAGGCCACGTCATTGTCGTGCATAGTAATATTACTCATAAATATACATATATATATATGGAAATAATCCTATGAGAATTAGTTCTCACCATTTTTTTGTGAGAAGTCTAGGTGAGGCCCATCTATCACCTAATCCAAATCTTGCAATATATAGGGACCGCCTTAATAGTCACACGCCCCACATTTTTGTCAAATCAAATTTACTGGACCGTTAGATTTGTTGGAAATTTATACTAAAAGCATATTTTTATGTATTTTTCTTAAACTGATTTACTTATTAATAAAGTTTGCTTTTTCCATCTTAATGAGAATTTGAATGGGTAAATGGTTGCATTATTATTTACTGTGCATAAGTGCGTCTTTTATTTTATAAAGTAGACAAGTTGGTGTGTAAAGTTCAGTTTACGCACGGAAGACTTATTTGTCAGTTCTTATAGAATATAAGTTATTGTTGTTCACAATTTAGATGGAGCTGGACACACCATCGGTATGATTGTAGCATGATGTTTAGTAGGCTTGTCTTAGCTACGAGAAACAGTATAGTTTCAAATCGTTATGTTAGTACACTTTGTGTGTATTGAACAGGATCACTTTTAAGTTATTATCTTTATACCGACTATATAAGATTATTAACATCCAAATGGTTATTATGAGAGCTTGTACTCTTAATCTCGATATAAATAATAGACACGTGCATTTAGTATTTGGCATTTTGATTTTACAAAGGAGTGAGACCTTTTGTGGGTCAATAATCTTAGTAAATTAGATGACTACACTACGTGTATGGTGCATATTAGTTTATTGACGGAATCCACGTCCCATAATAGGGATTGATGATATCCCCTTGATGAAGCTTATAAGTTTTGATTATATCAAACCCTGTAGGTGGACTTAATGTCCGACATATCAAATAAGTTAAGTGTAAGGTCTTAAGGAATTATAAAGATATCGATTAAATATAGGTATCGGTAATTATTTAATCGATGGATATCTGAAATCTTAACGTGGGGAGATTAATAAACATTTAATAACAAGAAACTCGAAATATTATTTTGAGAATAAGGACATGAGTACAATTATAATTCTTTAGTGGACTGAATTGTAATTTATGGATCTATGATTCTAATTTGGGTTGAATTAGGATTTCCTATTTCTATAAGAAGCCTATTCCTTATTTCCTTCTTAAGGTCTCTATTGTAGCCCATAAATATGTGCTATTGCTCTCTAGAAAGAATATACAAGAGAAATCTCATTTTTTTAGAGCAAGGAGAATTCGCAGAAGAGGCCCACAGCCCGGTGCGAGTTCAAGCATAGAGGAATACAGTAGAAGATCTTAAGATTTTTAGACTGTTATAAGACCGAGATCAAATTAGAGAGATCTCACAGGTATGGTTCTTGAATCATTATCGTTTAAACTTATTTCCGCAGTGATCTGTGCGTGATATCTAAGGATCCTGGCGGCTGCTTCCTAACAAGATTGATTGTGTACCAATCCGAATGGATTAGAGTTGTGGGCTATGGATAAAGGAGTTAGGGACATGTGATTGGGGCCAAACTTGATAATTAGGGTAGTCCTACATAGATCTTTTCATCCCCTTTGGTCCCATTCCTAAATTAGACCCACAAGCGAGCCCCATAAAAATTCTCACCGTAAGTGTGTGAGAACACTTCTCACAGGATTAAGACCCATATATATATATATACATATATGTGGGACTATTACTATACATCCTTCAAGAGGGACAAATGTATATTTGCAAAGCTTCAGGCACAAAAGAGGAAAAGTCATTTATGGTATTATGAAAAAGAAGAATCTTCATACGTAAAGAGAAAAAGCCACGGCATTGTCCTTCACCACATGGTGAAAAAAGGATGCATAGTAATATTCTCTCTATATATATATGAGGAATTCTTAAAAACTCCCCATTTCCTCATATAAAATGGAGAGTTTTTTGCCACTATTGATTTGTCCAATGAAATCTTGCCAAGAGACAACCAATTAGTCTAGTTTTAACTTTTAAGGAAAAGATAAGTTAATTTTAAGGAGAACGAGAGGATAAGGTAAATTTGAGGAGAACATAATTAACTTAGCATATTTGCTAGTTTTTAGGATTAGATTTGTTACTAGTAGCATATTGTTTTTATTCATATTCGATTGATACTCTTAATTCGTTTTTGAATGTCCATTCTCATTCACTCATGTGGACCCCTTTAGAGAGTTCCACTTCAATAAGTGGCCCCACACTTGGATTAATCATCATTATTAAAACTTGAAATTTTTATAACTACCTTCAAACATTATTAAACTGAGATTTGATTAGAGTCCCTTAAAGATCGGTATATTATTTCATTGGTTTGAATTTTTCATAAGCGGTCCCCACCTGTGTTTTTAGTCATCATTTGAAGGAATACTCAACTACACCTGTTTACTAGGAATGAGTTTTCCTTTGATTGGGGATAAACATAACGAGACTAAAAAGCATGCTTTTCAATAGGAAGAAAAACTAGGGATGGAGATCTTAGTGATTTAAATAGGAAGAAAAAATAGGAATTGAATATTGTTAGGATAACCATACCTCCATGTCAACACCTTTTGTTTTCTCCCATTCGTTAACTAGCAGGTGTTTTGTAGCCCTCCTTTCTCTATATATATATATATGAGTCTTTCTATGCATACATCCTTCACGGATATTTCTTGCAAATTCCTCGTGGGGCCCACTGTGGACCCCACAAAGGGATAAAACTAGGGGGAAGAAAAGATTCATGCAGGACCACCACACATATCAAATTTACCCTAATCTCATGTCTCTAACCCCTTCATCTGTGGCCCACAAATTTAGTCCATTTGG
Organism: Sextonia rubra; assembly: GCA_037013555.1. Lineage (NCBI taxonomy): Eukaryota > Viridiplantae > Streptophyta > Magnoliopsida > Laurales > Lauraceae > Sextonia > Sextonia rubra. Next base: position 79,366,151 of record JASUAD010000001.1, read on the forward strand.
ATTGGTGCACAGTTGATCCAACAGTCCACTAAATTCGGATTTGACAAAAACTTTGAAAGTATGACTATCAAGGGCTCCATGTCTGTTGCAATGGTTATATTGGGTGATAGATGGGCCCCATAGAGATTTCTAACGAAAAAACACATGAGGGATGGATGCGTATGAATATTCTCATATATATATGTTGACCCATAAAAAATCACAAGGATTACAAGTGTTTCAATAAAGACATCACAAGCAAATTCTAAGTTTAAAAGCACATAAACCCTAGGATTATGGAATGCCAGGTTAAATGTTGCATCCAGATGTTTGAAGCTGATGCAACTCACTCAGAAAATTTTAAATGAGCTCAGAGTGCAGCAGTTCAAATTTCAAAGCTACTGGACTTCATTTAATCACTCCACTAAGCAACCACCAAATTCAAGGTTCATTGAATCAAAACCTTAGGGTCATTGGACACACTCAAGCTTCTGGATTATTAAAGTGGTTGAAAATCACATGGCAAATTCAAAATATGTTGAGGAATGATGCTTCATAGTTTGAAAGCATTAGGACTTCACTTCAACTCAAATTTTGCATTGGTGGTTATCCCCCAGCTTCCTTGCAGTCACTGTGGCAGTTGACACTTCTACATGTCAAAGCCAACTGCAACTCATGGAAATGTCTCCAAATGAAAATGAGGAAAATCCTTTAAAGTTTCAAAACATTTGGATCCAAACCAAGTTTAGATGGCTGTCTTTCAAGCTCTTTGGGGTCACTGTGCAAAGTGGCACCTCATGGAGATGAAATCGACTAAAACTCTTGGAGAAAGTTCAAGCCATATTTAGGAGTGGCTCCACAAAATTTTAAGTCAATTAAATATCATTTGACCCAAGTTTAACAAACATATCAACTTTGGATCAGTGCCCCCAAACCTTGCGGCCACTGACCAAATTCCTGCTTCCGCCAAAGTTGATGAATTTGGATGTAATGCTCAAGTCATATTAAAAATTGACTCATTTAATTTTAAAGTCAAAAGGACTTCATCTGACGCTACTTCAGTTATATGTCAGCATAGGGGTTAGTGACTGCCAAAACTTTGGGGTCACGGACCAAAGTTCGGCTTCCAAGAGGCCAAAGTTGATGAGATTTCGATCATAGACTCAAAATGTGTTCAAGATCAGCTTTTCAAAGTTTCAAAGTAGTTGGAGATCATTTGGATGACAAACCAACTGACTGCCCGTAATACAAGGGGACACTGATGAAGAACATGCAACTAAGGGGTTACAGATCAAAATCCTATTTCAAAAAAGTCAAATTACATGAAATTTGGACGAGATCTTCACAATATTCTTGACATCAACTTCGTTAAGTTTGAAGACCGTTTGAGGTCATTTGGACACCAAACAACTAAAGTAGGGGCCTACTTTCATGAAAAGTCAAAGGGAGGGTTGACCAACTTTTAGAGGTCAAAACATGATGAAGTTTTTGTGGCATGCTCAAAATAATTCTAGAGAACATACCTCCAAGTTTCATGGAGTTTTAACATTTTTTGGGCTCTAAATTGATGAAAACGTTTCGCTTGTGTGAAAAACCCATAAATGGGCCTATCGGTGACCGTAGGCCCACGGTCACTAACACTTGCAAGTGGTTCCTAATGGTTTTAAGTAGTTTCTGCTTTATTTTGCAACTAACCCCCACAACTACATTTGAAGTTTATAAAAGACATACATAGGCACTTAGAAAATGGTTAAAAAAAGGTTCTAAGGGTTTCAAAAGTTCCAAAAGCACAGTTCCAAGAATTCGAGAAGCTCAAAGGCACTGTAAGAGGATTTCTCAAGCACTTGGCACTTTACACGCATCCGGGCTTCCTCTATTCTCTTTCCCCTCACAAATTTAAGGTGAGAAATGATTATGGGAGAGAAGATACACATTTTCAATCCTCATGAAGAGTAAATTCCAAAGCCATTAAGTGCATAAGAAGTTCAATGGATGAAATTATACTTTTCTTTGTTTCTCCTACTTGAAGGATGTTTGGCCATTTCAGAAATTATGATCAGACTATTTTAAGTTTTTTTCTATTCCATGAAAGCCATAGGACCAGAATGGCACAACTTTGGTTAGATTTGTTTGCACAAAAGCAACCCTTTTAGATTTGTACAAAAGCAGTAAAATCAAATTGGTGATTAACAGAGATCATAGATGATTCTAAGATTGAATTTGCCATTTTTAGTAGTCATTCATGACTCCTAAGAATCTAAAATATAAGTTCCAGCCCTTGGAAGCATTTAAGAAGCAAACACAGAGGAGAAAAAAAATCAAATAGTGGCCAATTCAGCCACTGTCTGACCATGGGTCCATGGCCACTAGCAAGGGCTCAGTGACCAAGCCCCACGGTGACTGACCTAGCTCCTTCAATTTTTTTGCTTTTTCTCTCAAGTCGTGTATATTTCGCAATTTTGCTTAGTTTATACCACATCTGAGACCAGAGGGAGGGACTATGAATTCCTAAAAACTTGTAAACAATCTACATCTCCGTGGTCAGAGAATTAAACCCATGTAAATAAAAGGGAATTTAATGATGATTTATAATTTTTTTCCCAATCTACTATGTGTTTGAATGTTGGACTTGAACCTTTTGTATTCATCATCATTTCATGCGTATTTATAAATAAGGGAGTGATACACAGTGCTCGGGTGTTTTTTAAGAAAAAAAAACCATCCTCTTGGTTGGGGCCCACTGAGATTCATGATGATCATGGAAGTTCATTTGTTGTGAAGATTCATTTGAGGCCTACCTATATGAAAATTCTTGAGTCCATAAAATCATCCTAACCTTTCAATCCATGGATAAAAAATTTAATGGTTTAGAAGTATCATTTTATTATGATTTTATCTAATGGTGAAATAAAATTGGATGAGTGTCAAATTTAAATATGTGACCATACATAAGAGGGTAGTTTGTATGAAAAGACTAGATTGACTCAACATAGCCCCATGACCAAAAAATAGAGGGACGAAAAAGGGCATTTTTAAGCTAGGCCGTTTTTAAGAATTTCCCATATATATACATATCTAAGGGAATGTTACTATACATCCTTCCCTCACTATATGGTGAGAGACATATGCATATTTGGAAAGATTTTATGTACAAAAGAAGAAAAGTCATCTATAGTATTATAAAAAAGAAGAATCTTCATATGTAAAGAGGGAAAGCTACGTCATTATCCCTCACCACATGGTGAGGGAAGAATCTTCATATATATATATATATCTATATATATGGGCAAGCCTCTCCTTAGCTCAAGTTTATATAAGAAATTCTATAGGCTGAATCTGTTAGGGCCTACCTTTGGTCCAACCAAATGGACCAAATACACGACCCTTATAAATTAGACTTCTCCACCAATTTTTGGTCAAATCAGAATTTATTGGACCATTGGATCGACTGTGCACCGATCTGAATAGATTGTTGACCATTAAATTTTTGGAGCCCAGATAGAGATAATAAAAACTATTGTTAGGGCTGATTTTTTACAGAGAGGATGATCCTAGGGAGTCTTTTAAATCCCCCTATCCCCCATCCCCATGTGGGTACCCAAGTGGGCCCATAAGCATGAGTCGCACACTTGAGCTTACCTTATTCTAAGCTTGAGCTTAGGAGAGGGGCTCCCTAAATATATATATATATATATATATGAGCATGACTTTCCTAAGCTCAAGCTTATAAAAGAAATTTCATAAGCCCAAGCTCGTAGGGCTCACCGTTGGTGTAAAATACTGAACCCAATTAAGCATAATTAGTGATTAATTAAGTAAGATATTAGTTAATTAATATAACATTAATATAAATAATGACGTTTAATCTCTAATTAGGTTAGATTTAATTTATTTTTGTCGCATTGAGTCTATTGGGTCAAGTTGGGTCATGGATGGTAGTTTGGGTTGGTTTAACGTCAATTAGGTAGATGAAAGCCCTTTTTCGTAATTTTAGATTTCATGGTTTTACATCATATATATATCATATGGACATCATCGCATTTCTCTTGTTGAGCTCGTCAAATTTTGTGCTTGACTTAAACGCATTCGACTTCGTTTGAATTAGTTGGACCCTCATTTGACTTGAATTGAAAATGAAATTGAGAAATGAGGACTTTCCTAAAATTCCATAGAAGTTTGTTTTAAAAGAGCCAAAGAAACTCTTAATCAGTTCTTTGCTTTTTCGTAACTACAATTACTTTCTTTTCTTCTTCTTTAATTTTTTCCTTCTTATCAATAGGAACAAGATGGATCCTGCATGCATGATTTCAAGCACCCATTTCCTCATTCCATCTCTTCTCTACCTTCCTTTTCCATTGAAATCAAGACAGTAGCTTACATCTCTCCCTATAGCTCTTTAGTTGTTGCCTTGGTAAGATCTCTCACTCATTTTCAGGATTCTTGGTTTAATGGAGTCAAGGAGACTCCTACGTCAAGCATGCACTTATGCTTTTCCTTCCTACAAGCATGTCATTTTATGGTCAAGAACAGTGGGTTTTTCTTTTCAACTTGAGCTAAGAGAAGGAATAGTGATTTAAATTCTAAATCAAGGCAAGTACAAGCTAATTATTATTGAATGTATGTCGGTAAACTGTGATTCTTGTAAATTTATTGAACTCCAAATGTGATTTTTCAGACCTAATATCTACATTTCTTCTAAATTTCTAATGCATGATGAGATTTCTTTAATAAATAATGCAATGTGGATTTGGAAATGCAAGATGATTGATTGGAGTGCAAGAAATTGCAATGGAATAAATTGTAGTCATACAGATGGAAATAAAGAATTTTGTTTAAAAATGGCCCTAGAATTTTAAAACTTACGGCTAAGCCATAAAGTGTGCTACAGCTAAGCCATAAAGACCCTAAAACCTGATAAAAAAGGAAAGTCAAAACTTTTCTTCTGTAGTTAAGCTAATGGTTAAGCCGTGAAATACATTACGGTTGAGTTGTGACAAGCCGTGGCCAAGCCATAGGCCATCTACTGCTTAGCCATAGGCTATTCACAACTAAGGCATAGATGCGGGACAAAATTAGGTATAAACCATGGCTAAGCCATAGGTCATCCACGGTTAAGCCATATGGACCCAAAAACCTAGGCTTAATCAGGGACATTTATATGACCTTGTAGGGCCTTAGTTCCTTGGATCTTTTAACCTAATCACTTGCACCAATGGAAAATCACGAAACATGAATGTTTTGAGGCTGGGACTCATTCATGTGAAGTTGTTTATTTGTTTAGCACTTCCCCATGGATATTGATTTAAAGGACTTTGATACACTCGTTCTTACACAATGTATCATCAAACAAAGACAACTGTGTATCAGATAACTTAAAACTACATCATCATGCACGTTAGAAAGAATAAATAACTAGATTATAATTGGCTTGTAGATCACCTTAGTTCTACTAATTGAAATTGCATAGCATATTGGATCTTTGTAATTGCTCTCCATTATTGAAATTATTTTGACATGGTCATAATATGAAATGGATATGATATGAATTGATTCTAGTCTGAACTTTCCATGATATATAGTTTTCTTATTGTTAATATTGAACTGAGTAAGGATGAATTGAACGTATAATGAATCAAAATAAATTGCACAATTTATTCAAATTTAATTATATGAATCGAAATGGTTTGGCACTACTTTGCTTTAGCCTTAGGATACCTGATGGGGTTGACTTTGGTGTACTAGATTGAAATAGTGCCGCTACAGTGTGCCTTTGGACCTTTTGTACTCCATGAACATAGGGATCCAATCGTACCTTTAGCTAGGACATTGGTGTTCTTAATGCAAAAATCCCCATTGGGAGGATATAGCAAATATAGCAACCAAATAGTGAAGTATTTATTTTAATTGATTCTTATATCATGCTTTATTCAATACACAATCTTCTTAGTATACTAAATTGACTTCTATAATTATTTGTTAATTATTCTCTTATATACAATGCATGTTACCTTAATTATGCTTATACTTTGCTGAATAGTCTTATTCATGGTTTTTTTATGGTGTTATAGGCTCATATCCCAGTCCTGGTCTTACAAAGATCGAGGAGGCTAAGGAGGAGGCCTACAACGTCCCTTCAGGACTTGATGAGTGGACAATAGAAGCAATCTAACTGATTCCCTCCACGGAGCATGACACATTTACATCAGCGTCTTTATTTTGAGAGTTTTTGGGAATAGGGTTTCATATAATTTTGCATTAATTTTTCTATGCATAGTTCATGATCCCCCTTCTTTTGGGACAATGCATATTTTTGTTATTGTTCATAACCTTGATAACTCTTTTGCACAGTCAGTGTTTCATGTACATGTTATTGTATAGACTTGTATATATAGAACTCGAATATAGTAAGGTAGTTATGTTTATGTTTAGTGTGTGCTGTTTTCATGAATTGATACATTGGAAATATTTCACAGGAGAAAAAGAAATTTTATACGTGATATTGATAGGTTTCCATGTGTTAAACCCTTAGACAGATGTCCGTTCAAAAGTACTTCACATTGTAAGTAATGTGAATATCTCTTGTGTAGTTCCGCTTAAACTTCAGTCTAGGTGTGGATTACACGAGAGTACACATGTCATGCCTCGGGATTAACCCTAATAACAGGATTCTTGAACTCAAGTCGTGACATTTGGTCCATTGAAATGGACCAAACGCATGACCCCCCTAAATTCCACATTGTTGACCCATAAAAAATCACAAAAAATACAAGTGTTGCAGTGAAGACATCATAAGGAAATTTTAAGCCAAGGGCACATAAACCCTAGGGCTATGAAATGCAAGGCCAAGTACTACATTCAAATGATTAGAGCTGATGGAACTCACTCAGAAGACTTTAGATGTGCTCAAAATGTAGCAACTCAAATTTTAGAGTTAGTAGACTTCATTTGGTCACTCGACTCACCAACCACCAGATGTGAGGTTCATTGACTGAAAACCTAGGAGTCTTTGAACACATTCAAGCTTTTAGATTACCAAAGTGGCAAAAAATCACATGGTAACTATAAAACATTGTCGGGAATGATGTTTCAAATTTTTAAGGCATTTGGACTTCATTTTAGTTCAAACTCAAACTTCAGTGGATGTCTACTAGCTCCTTGGGGTCACTGTGGCAACTGACACTTCTACATGTCAAAATTTACCAGAGACAACTGCTACCAGCTCATTGCTAATAGAGGCACATACAATTCTAAGCCTAGAAAAGGTAATGCAAGTAACAAAAATGGATAGTAAGTCAAGACAATCGGTTGTTCCACCAACAAAATCTCTAGTAGGCCTAGTTCTTCATAAAAAGCTTCTAGCCATATGTTTGAAGAATGTAAGCAATGATCTTAGTGGCAAAGGAACTTCATCGAAGAAGAGGAAAGCTGAGAGCCTTGGAACTTGTAGCTCTTAAGGGCTAAGAGCTGCTAAATGCCTCTTTTAAGACTTTTTTCGTCGTTCTTTTTCTCTTGTCTTAACGTCTGCGCTTTATTTTGCAGCCTCACAAGTTGAAACTTCTGCCGTTAGAGGAGTCTTGTAGAAGGTGATTGAGATTGTGGAGGAGTATGCCTTTGATGATGCAGATGACAGGGAAGTGGTTTTGATACCCCCACAACTGAAAAGAACTGATAGTGACATCAATATCGAGTTTGATTTTGAGAAGGACATATTTGACTAGGCAATGACACCTAAGTCCAAGAGAAAAGACTGCAATGGATGTGCCAGTAGAGCCCATTGCCATAGAGAAATCTGAAGATGATGTGGGTGCTACCACTACCATTGATAAAGTAGCTAGTGACGATATACCCATGGAGCCAGTTTTGGAGCAAGTGAGTTGTGGCAAAACTTTTTTTTTAAACAGCCACTAAATTCTAAAGGAGATACTGTCCCTTAGGCTAACTAGCAAGAGATTCCACCAAAGGTCTCTAAGGCACTAGTTTCTGACACCGCGATGGAAGAAGGAGAAATTCCCAACACTGCTGAGGGAATCACTGCAGATTTAACTGCTGAGGGTAAGCCTTGACTTTAATATTGAAAGTTGAGAATTTTATTCCAACATCCTGATTTGACCTTCTTCTTCTTTTTTTTTTTCATTTCTTCTTAGGTACCCAAATTATTGCAAGCATCCTTGTTGTGCCTCCCATGTCAGTGAAAAAGCCTTTTAGGTTGCTCATTGAAGAGCCAGCAGGGAAATAAGGTCTCGAAGCTCCAATTGACTTAGACAACATTTCTATCCATAGCGGATACTTTGAGGTATCTATGAATAGTACTTGAAAAGCGACTTACGAAGGATGATGGAAGATCGTTCCTCTCTAGATTCACCATCCAGAAGCGTTAATAATAATCCAGAGTTGTCATCAGCACTTATTTTATCTCCAATTTGAGCTATGCCCCTAGTTGTGCCAAGTATGATCCTTCTGGTGGGTCTTAACTCAGAGTCAGGATCACATGCAAGCAAATCTCCTGTAGTTGCTGTTGCAACCCAAGCCTGAGAATGAAAGGTTTAGCATTAACCCTAAAGCGTGACATACGTACTCCTATATAATTCCTACCTGGACCAATGTCAAAACGGAATTATACGAGGGGTATTCACATCTTTACACGTGTGAGGTACTTTTTAGTGGATGTCAGTCCAAGCATACATCATGTGGAAGCCTGTCAATATCACCTATCATTTTTCAGTTTTCATTAAACAATTCACAAGTATCATTCCACTCATGAAACAGTCCACTCTTAATATTTAAAAAGCATAAGAAACTATATCAATTCGATTTATACCCTGTACAACCCACTCATGATGTACACATGAATGCATTTATGCCAAGGATGAAACATCTAGACAAGTCTACATAAGGAAGGTATAACTATGATGCACTAGGAAACAAAAGACCTACGAAATGAAATCAAGTCATGCAAGTAACAGTCTACATGGATACAATTATATGTATATGTTAAAAGTCCCAAAAATACCCAATATACACATTCCTAAGATAATAGTGTGTCGCACTCAACATATGGATTAGTTAGTAAGCTTTTGTTGTCCACTCGTTAAAGCTTAAAGGAACCACTGCGGTCTCCCTCTTTGATTCCTGGGTCTTTGCTAGACCAAGATCGAGATCTGGGCCTGTAACACCATTAGACAACTGTGAATAAGGCTATTAAGCAAGGTATAAGCAAAATTAAGGTAAAATGCAATGTATCTAAAATAATTAATGACAAGTGATTATTAGAAGTCAATTCAGTACACTAGGCATGTCTTGCAATGAATAAAGCATGCTATGAGAATCAATAAGAGAAATACATTACTATGTGGTTGCTACATTTGCTATATCTTCCCTCTAGGGATATTTGGGTTGAGAACACCAACAATTGGGCCAAAAGTATGATTGGGTCTCTGCATACATAGAGTCTAGAAGCTCTAAAGGCACACTGCAATGACACCATGTCATATACTATACCAAAGTCAACCCCACTGGGTGTCATAAGGCTGAAGCTGAGTATAGTCAGACCATTTTGAATCATGTAGTTGAATTTGAGTAAATCATGCAATTCATTTCATTCAGAACCATACATATGTTCATTGAAAAGCATACATTATACGTTCAATTTGTTCTTACTCAATTCAACATTGAAAACAGGGAAGCGTGTATCGATAAACATTTTAAGTAGAATCAATACATAATATGATCATTGTAATTCAAAATCATTCCAATAATAGAAGGCAATAACGATAATTCAATATGCTATGCAATTCAAATTAATAGAATCAAGGTAATTTACAAACCAACCCTAATCTAATCATCCATTGTTTCTAACCGTGCATGATGATATAGTTTTAAGTTACTCGATATATGGTTGTATCCTTTTGGTGTCACATTCTATCAAGAATGTATATCAAAATCCCTTAAATCAATCCTCATGAGGAGGTGCTTAACAAATGGACAAAACTACATGAATAAGTCTCAGCCTTCAAGACCCTTCATGTTGAGTAATTTTCCATTAGGCCAATTGATTTAGGTACAAGGTTACAAAGAGCTAAGGTCATACAAGGTCTTCTCAATATCCCTAATTTTTCTACGTTTTTAAGGTCTTTGGCTTAGCCGTGGATGACCTACGACTTAGCCATGGGCAGCCTACGGCTTAGCCGTAAAATAGATGATGGCTTAGCCATGATCTGCTACTATTTCCCCCACAACCATGGCTTAGCCTTAAAACAGCCACGGCTTAGCCGTGCTTGGCCTATGGTTGAGCCACGGCTTGGCTATGGCTTAGCCGTAGAGCAAATCATGGTTTAGCCATAAGCTCAGCCATATAAGGGGTTTAAATTTTTGTGTCTTAGGTTTTCTAGCCGTAGTGCAAAACTACCCTTTGGATTTCCAGCTATAGTACAACTTTCGGCTTAGCCGCAAGCTTTAGAAATCCTAAAGCTGAGTCACTTACAGGAGACTCCTTTTCAACCTAAGATGCTGGGATTCTGGGTGCATGTGTACCACCTAATTTCAAGAGCTCGTTTTTACTTCAATGAGTCATTTAACATTTCTAAATCCATTTCACACTCATTAAGAAGATCGAATCATGCATTTTAAACAATTAAAAGGGCTGACAATAAGATCCAAATTTCATCGATTTTCAAGAATCAAAATGTTACCAATATGTATTCATCAGTAATTAGCTTATACTTTCCATCAGTTTAAGTTCAAATCACATCTCCTTTTTCTAGCTCAACTTGAGAAGAAACACCCAATTCTTGAACCTAAATACCATGCATATAAGAAATAAGGAAGGAGATGAGTACATTCATGAAAGAGGAGTCTTCTTAACTTTATGAGTTACAAAAATTTGTAATGGGGAGAAAAATCTTACCCAAAACAACCATTGGAAATTTGTAGAGAGAGTTATAGTCCAATATCTTCAACTCCAACAAAAAAGATAGGTAAAGACCAGATGAACTGATAGGATGCAAGCCTTAGAGCGTACATGCAACACAATCCTTGCTCATGGTGAGTGGGAGAAAGACAAAAGGGAAAAGAGGAAGAGAGTTATTGTAATAGAGAGGAGATCGAATGACTGTAGCTAGCCTTTTTTATACAAAAGAATTTCTGAAGTTTATAAGAATCTCCATCTAGTTTATTGTATTTTCAATGTAAGTCAAATGAGGGTTCAAATCATTTAGATGAAGTCAAATGCGCTCAAGCCAAGTACAAAGGTTGACAAGCTCAACGAGACAAATGTAATGATATCAATATGATGCATGTATGACGTAAAACTATGAAATCGAAAGTGATAAAAAAAGGCTTTCATCTACCTAGTAAGCTCAAACTCAATCCAACTACCTATCCATGACTAGAACATGACCCACTGGACTCCATAAGACTACAATAGACTTATTTAATATGAAACCAAATTAACTAGCTAGTAATTATGATTAATTACTCACTAATCAAGCTAAACTTGGGTCAGCGTGCTACAGTTGCTGATGTGCTAAGAACAAATGTAACTTTATATGTTCCAATAGAGCCAAACGTTGAACCGATTGGCATGGTTAAAAGGAGCTAGCTATTGAAATGACTCTTGGTGAGATGACTATTGTGACGATTGGCCCTTCTGTGCAAAGGAAGTTGGTTCATGAAGATGAGGCTACGGATTTTATGGAGGGTGATGTCTTTGCTAAGCCGGTCATCCACAGCTTTTCGCCACCCAGAACTATAACCATAGTTGCTAGTTTCGTTTCGGACCCCATTTCAGTCTATCCTTTAAAATGAAATATTACGATTGTTTCGTAATTTTGGTGAAATATATAAAAAAATTAAAAATAAAATATATAAGTTTAATAGATATAATTAGAAAAATGTTATAGAAAAAGTTAACCTATGGGCTTCAATCCTTTAATAAATCCTGCCCCAAAGTAGGCCTAAACTTATAATCAGCCCCCACCCAACCATATGCCCAGTAGTATCCCAAACCCACGCCCAACCCAATTCTTAGCTAGCCTAAGGCCCAACCCTAACCCTTTTTCAACACTTGTCTAGAGGACTCCAATAGTTGTTGCATCCATCAATCACTTCCCAAATTGAATCTCGATGTGAAGAAAGAAAGAGGGAAGGAGGGAGGATAAAAACAAAGAAAGAACTAGAGGAAGATAGAGAAGAAAAAAGAGGAGGAAGAAGAGACTAGGAGAAGGAGGAGTGGTGGCAGGAACTTGACAGTGAGGTAGAGGTAATGGCAAGTTAAAGGTGACAACAAGATGGGGCATCCATAGCTACTTTAGCCTTCTTACTCCCTATATTTTCCTTGGCAACCTCCCATCTCTTCTCCCTCTTCCTCTTCTTTCTTTTATTTTTTTTTCATTTTTTTCTTATTAAGGCTACATTTTTCTTAAAAAAGAGAAAAGAATTAAAAAATGAAAAGTCCAAACCTAAAAGTTTTAACCTGCATTTCATTTCAGTTGCATGGACGAAATGAAATTTTCTGCCATTTCGACCGAAACAAGACGGTATTAATAACTATGGCTATGACGCCTTCACGAGTACATTTTAGGGCTGAGCAAGTGACACCCACAAAAAAGGCCAAAGGCCCAATTGAGCTGAAGATATTAGACAAAGCTTTAGCTACTGAAGGCGAAGGTCCCTAAAAAGTACTGTTAAATTTTATGGTAACACCACATGCAAATTGGGATCCTTTTGCCATTTTGTCTTCTCAAGGTTTGCATGAATCACCCTTTGGTTTGCACAAATCACCCTTTGTCCCTAAAGAAGGATTAGCTGTCCATAGGAGTCTGAATGCAAATGCTGAAAAGGGAGAAGATGACCGCTTGGGCTCCCAGACTCAGTCAAATTCACAAGAGCATGAATTAGGTCCCTCCACACATCAAGAGCTGAATTTATTTGGTGATGCTTCCAGTTCCAATTTTGCCATCAAGGGAGCCATGAGGATGATGCTTTACAGTATCATGGATATAGTCCTGCAAGAGGGTCTTACCAACTTGTAAGGCATTGGCTGAGATGTTGGTATGTTTTGCTCTTGAGGTTGATTTAAGCAATCTCTAAGATGCTTTTATGGTCTTTTTCAACAATCTTGAAGAAAAATCACTTGGGATAGTGGTGTGGACTATGCTAAGTCCTTTCATGATGAAGTCTTAATGGAAATAGTTCAATGGGTGACTGAGATTAAAAGCGCTTCAAAAAAAGCCAAAGTGGTGGATGAAGCAAATGTACAGCTAGCACAAGAAATGAATATGCACCGAGAAGAATATGAACGCCTGCAACAACAAATCACCACATTGCAGCAACAACTTTCAGCCTTCGAAGATAATGCTCCAAAGCGTTGAAGTACTTTAAGAAATTTGGAGAAATCTAGCTCAAAAAACCAATCCTGCAGAGATGGCCTTCTTGCCAAAGTAAAGGTGAAGCATATAGCCTTGAATGATTTTGTTCAATCCCTGGAGAACGAAATGAGAATGAAATGAACATCAAGCTAGCTGAGATTAATATCAAGGCTATTGTCCCTACTTATGCAAGCTACAAAGAATGCATCTTAATAAAAGAAATCTTGAACGAAAGGAGGCAACTTGAGAAGTTCCTAGACTAGATCTCCTTATTGCAGTTCTTGTTGGCTCTTTTTATTTTATTTTGATATACACTGACTTCAATTTTTATATTTAACTCTAAATGAATATCAATAAAAAAAAACTTTTCTTTTGCTCCATTTTGTCATTAGTATGGAATGTTTGGTTTGATTTTGTTTGGATGTTTGATGTGGTTTGTATGGATGGTTTGTTTGGTGTGGTTTGTATGGTTTACTTTGTTTTTTCTCAGACTTGTATACAGGTATGACTTGTAATCATTTGGATCTACAAATCAAAAGTAAAGGAGTTATATAGGTGGATGTTATCCGGTGCCTGCTTGTGAAGTTTTCTCTAAGGTCCATGACTTGATCTTTTTGGATAGGAATTTGTTGTTGGGTTTTGCTTGAGTTTTGGTTATACGGGGTCTACAAAAAGACTTATTTCATACAGTCGATTGTGGCCATATAGGGTCTACAAAAAGACTTGTTCTACATAGTTGAGGTTTAACCACATGGGATCTACAAAGACTTCTTTTTTATAATTGAGTTTTGCTATATAGGGCCCTTAAAAGGACTTGATCTATATAGCAAGATGTTACAAGGGGTCATTGATTGTGAGTTCCATGACCAACACCCTTAAACATAGTTTTAAAAATTAAAATATGCATGAAACCGAATGCAACTTTCAATAGCAAATAAACCTAGATAAAATTATGCGAAGCATAACATAAATAGTGTAGAAAATAAAGAAAAGTGCATTAAAAAAAATGAACGAAATCAAAGGCGGTAGACTTGAAATTAAAAGTGGTAAAATAGAAATTTAAAAGTAGTAGTGCAAAAATTAAATGTAGTGGTGCAAAAATTAAATGTAGTTCAAGTAGTATGCATATTCTCTCAAAATCCCTTCTCAATTGAGCTCTAAATCACTTCAAGTATGCACTTAAGGTATTTGGTCATCAATCCAAGTGTAAAAACATAAATCAAGCAACAAGATATCAATAAGAACAAGAAGAAGAATGATGAGAAGAATATTATTCAACTAGCATGGCAATTCTTTTACATAAAGTGATTAAGTAATTAAAAACAAAGATCTTACATATACTAGGATGGAGAAGAATTCCTCTTTCTAGTTGAGAACACAAGGGTGTAGTGTGGCCTTAGGATAAAGCCTCCTTAATGATATAAGATGAAAAGACATGAGAGGGAGAGATGGAGTGTAGGAAATCTAGAGGTGGGAGGTGGCTAATTCTTCGATACCTTGGATGTCTAAAAGGGTGGACTACTTGTTTCTTTTCAAGCCTAATCTTTCTTTTCTTTTTTCCTTCTTTCCTGTTAGCCAATGTTCTTTCTTAGAAGGACATCTTTCTTAACACCCAAGCTTAGCAAAAACTAAGCAAATTTGTGTAAGGATAATATTGATGCCTCCTTTGATTCAACTTTCTAAACTAAGATCTTTGAATATATCATTCTTCTTGGTCCCATCTTTGATGAGAATTTTTGTGCACGACTGGACCAAATTTGTTCTTCAATTAGAGAAGAATGGGCCCCAGTATACCATCATGAACGTGAGCCATCAATGTTAGTTGGGCTGGAGCGTCATTCATTGTGGTGTTGAAATTGACACCCATAAATGGACCCTTTTCTCCTTTAGAACTTCTTTCCCCAGCTTATGTTAAAGGGGGGTAGGGACCACAAATGTAGGCTGCCCCTTTGTATGCAAAGAAAACATGCATGGACGTGCATAGCTAGGGGGTGTTAGGATCATTCAAGACTCTAAGATTTCTCCACCTATAGCTCTTTGCCCATGATACTTTCTTTTCTTATAAACTCCACCTTTGACTACTTTCTTTTCTTATAAAATCCACCTTTGACTTTGAAATACTGAAAGATCTTTTGAGTTAATTTAGACATAAGAGGATCTTTATTTGATTGGAAAAACTTCTAACTCAATGCCATGAATAAATGGTTGCCCACCCATGTATATTCCCACCTTCTAACTTGAGTGACTTTTGATCTTTTGTAAGAAATTATCCAAGCAGACCTTCCTTTCTTGCTATTTCTTGAGATTTTCTTGAAAAGTCTTGAATTATCTTGAAATACATTCTTGGATGATGCAACCATGGATGGTGGTCCCCCTCTTAGCCATCCAACATGTGACTCACACATGCGCATGTGTGTGGGCTCCATGAAGTCATTTTCCAACCTTCTTGATTTTCTTTAGAAATGTGGTCCTTGACTTAATCCTATGTTGTGGGACCCAACTCGTCATTTCTTGTAAGCCAAAAAATGAATTTCATGTGAAAAGATAATTTTTCCATTAATTCACAAATGCATGACTGTGGATCCAACTCTCATGAGATGATAGCATGAATGCACATCATTATGCATGATTTGACTTGATTAAACAAATGACGATGAAAAGTTACATCATTCTATGAGAATAACCGTATCGACAAAACTTCCTAAGAATAGATTTCCAAAAATAGCAGGTTTATGACTTCACACAAAAAGTGTGATTTTTGGGCAAATTGTGTAAGAAAATACTATAATGAATTTAAAATGAATGAAACCATTATATCACACTAAATGAGGCTCTTTTAAATGAATAAGTCCTTAAAATGGTCTAAAACATATATAAAATATGTGCTTTTAAGGACTTATCAGGAACATTATCTAAGTAACAAAAGTTGATTAGAGGGGCCAAAAGACATTATCCTCATAGTCATTTTGTATAAGTCTAAGGAATTTTGGTTAGGAGTTATGGGTTATGAAGCTCGAAACCGAAGGATTTTTGGGGTGAGAATATACATTGTACATGGTTTATGTATATCAATGACATTCAAGTGTAGTATTTCTTTAGGAGTTTTCCATTGCTGGGCATCATGTATTTGTCTCCTTCAGGTGTGAAGAGTGCATAGGTGCTATTGGAGTAGACCTTGTCGACAACAAAAAGGTCTTTCCCATTTAGATTCAAACTTGCCTTTTGATAGGTGCGTGGAGAACATGGGCCTCTTGATTGTAAGGACTAGTCCTCCTTTCTTGTAAGCTCAGTATATGACTTTCTCGTCGAAAGACCTACCCATATGAGCTTGATATAGCTCTGTCGAGCAGCAAGCCTCTATTTTCTAGGTTTTCTAACCTGTGAAGTCTAAGCTTGGCATTCTTCTCATCAGTGTTTTTGTTTATCATAGCTACCTGAAGAGAAGGGAGTTGAATTTCTAAAGATATCACAGCTTCACAGCCATAAACCAAGGAATATGGTGTTGATTTGGTTGGACCAAGAACTGTAGTTCTGTAGGCTATTGGTCAACTCCAAATATAGAGCTACGATGTAGTAATAAACTGATGAGACCAGATCGATCTACAGGGAGCAATGCTTTTAAGATGTTTCCAACTTGTCACCTACCTAAATAAGATTCTAAAACTAACCTAATTTAAAATCTAACAAATGCATTCATTCCTAAGAATTAAACACTTACAATAACAATTCCTAAATTAGAAATGCTAATTATAAAACTTCTTACAAATAAAACTAAAATTTCTCCAAAATAAAACACACATTAGAACTTCTAATAAAACAAAACTAAAATTAGAAACTTACTAAAATAAAAACTAAATAAAGTTTGAAACTAATTAAAAAAGAGTGAAAGAAAACAAAAACTTTCCTAAGTTAAAAGTTAAATTAAGTTAAAAACCTGAATGAATTCTAAAACAAAAGATTTTCAAAACCAATTCAAATTGGAAAGAGTTTTAATTTTAGAAAGAAAATCTAAATAAAAATCTAAAAACAAATTAGTAACCTTCTAATGCTAAACAATTTCTAAAAACTCTACAATGGAACTAAACAAAGCAACTTTCTAAATTATGAATGAATCTATCCTAAACTATCCTACACGAGAATCTCTTTAAAAATAAAAACAAAAAACAATTTTGAAACTAGGCTTTCCTAAACTAATCCATGATTTATGAATAATTACAATGCAAACTAAAAAGAAAAAATACTACATGATGTATGAGATGTGTGAACTAGTCTAGGGCAAAGAATGTTGTGATGCATGAATCCTATTCTAATGTATAGGTGAAAATAATATGTCCTATCATAATGTTTACTGCTTAATTTATCTATCCTAGAATGCATGAATTAACAATAAAAAAAATCATTAAACAGTAGCTAACAAGTTGGAATATATACATGAATGAGTGGGGTGTGTGAGGGTATGATGCATGAGATAGATTAACTTGTATTAGCACATCAAGAATCTATTTTGAATCACTAATTTATATTAGTTACAGATCTGAAACTTCCAACTTTTTAGCACAGAAAATCAGTTCTTAAGAGTAGTTTAGACAATTCACAAATACATCATACAATCACTTGAATAAGGGCCAGCTTCCACACTGTTACAGAACTTATTTTGGACTGCTTTCAATGATATTTTAGTTCTGATTTCAGGTTTTAAAAACTGTTTAAACATCAAGCATTCAACTGATATGAACATGTGCAAATCTGTTTTGTAAAAATTTGTCCAATATAGACCTAGTTGAGACTATTTTCTGCACAAAATCAGGACTGTTTTCAAGTCTGAAATTTATTCAACTTATGGTGCAGGAAATCAAGTGCTACAGCTGGTTCGGACATGCCACTATCTGACCACACAATTCCATGCTCAGTTTGTCTATGTTAGGTTCATATTTTTCATTGAACCATGAGCCGTTTTAACCAAAATAATAATCAATATAAAAGTCGTCAATTCTGATTTTTAAACCCAGTCTGATCAAGACCCCTAAACATGATTTTAAAAATTGAAATATGCATGAAATCTAATGCAATTTTCAGCAGTAAACATCCCTAAACAAATTATGCAAACTTAAGAATATAAAATGTGTAGAAATTGAAAAAAAAGTGTAGAAAATAAAGTAAAGTGCAGGAAAAATAAATGTGTTGTGCAGAAATTAAAGGTGGTGAACTAAAATCAAATGTGGTGAACTAAAATTAAAGTTGGTGAAAACATAAAATCAAAGGTGGTAAAACAGAAGTTAAAGATGGTAAAATTAACATGAACACTCTCAAAATCCTCTCTCAATCCAAGCTTAAGAATTTCTTTTAGTATTCTCTGTTAGACTTGGTTTGTCAATCCAATCAAGTAAACACAAATCAAGCAATAAGTACATCCATAAGAATAAGAAGAATAAAGAGATGAATATTATTACACTAGCATGGCAATTCTTTACACAAGATGAAAAAAAATTAAACAAAGAGATTACATATACTAGGAAGGAAAAGAATTCCTCCTTTTAGTTGAACACTTCAAGGTTGGTGGTGTGACTTTATGGCTAAGCCTCCTTGATAACTTGAGATGTAGGGACAAGAGGGGGAGAGATGGATATAGGAAATCTAGTGGTGGGAGATGGGTAATTCTTCTATACCTTAGACTACTACAAAGGGTGCCCTATTTATACTTTTTCAAGCCCCAAAATTTCCTTCCTGTCTTGATATGAAAAAATCTTCAAAATACTTGAAATTGGAAAAAAAAATTAGATACACCTCCTTTATCTTTTGTATTATCAACTTTCCCTCCATGGAAGATTCTCCTTGTTGGCTCCAAGATCAAAGAGATATTTTAAGATAATTCCCCTTGATTTTTTTTTCTTTTCTTTTGCAATAAAATCTGAATTTAAATCATGTTGGGCATGGGATATTCTCCATACTCACTTCCTAATTTTTTTTCTACTTCTTTTCAAAGAAGATCTCTCACAAATGACTTTCCTTCTCATCTTTAATGAGATTTTCTTTAAAATATCTTGAATATGCAGCAAGTAGATGGATCCTATCTTGGGCGTCCCACAAGTTTGCCCTCGCACATGTGAATGTGTGTGGGACCATAAAGCCAATTTTACATTTTTTTCTTCTAATTTCGTTTCTCTCTTCAATTCTTCTCTGCTTTCTTTTGAACATAATTATCTTGCCTCAATTCTTGAAAATGAAACCCATGTCATCAATTTTTTGAAGCAAAAATAAAATTCATGTGAAAAGACAATTTTATTCCTAAGATCACAAATACATGACTGTAGGCCCATCTCTCATGAAATGATGATGAAAATACACACCATTTTTCATTATTTTATATAAATGAATTAATGACTATGAGAATATAAACTTTCATAATACTTTGCAAAAATAGATTCCAAAAATGGTAGGTTTTAAAATTTTATGAAAAATGATGATTTTTGAGCATTTTTGTGCAAGAAAATATTACAATGAGTTTAAACTATTCAAAGACGTAAAATAACATTAAATGAGGCTCTCTTGGCTTGATAATTCCTTAAAACTTTTGAAAATAACATTAAAAAAGTGCATTTTTGAGGACTCATCATAGGCTCACAAAGCTTCAAGAAATTGGGCATTCCAATTCTTTTTGTTGTTAGAGACCATTTTCTTCAGAAGTTTATAAATGGTCTTTTTGAAAGCTTCAGCAAGTCCATTAGCTATAGGGTTGTATGCCGTGGAAGGACAACATTAGATTCCATACTTGTCATAGAATCTATAAAATTTGTTGTTGTTGAACTGAGGACCATTGTTATGATGTAGAAGTTTAGGCACCCTAAAAAGACAAATGATATATGTATTCAAGAAGTTGAGGACTGTACCTATTTTGACTTATGCGAGAAGCACTACTTTTGTCCATTTGGAAAATTAATCTATTGTGACCAAAATGAACTGGTGACCATGTTCTGACAGCAGATTGATTTTGCCAATTATATCCATACC
This sequence comes from Sextonia rubra, assembly GCA_037013555.1. Taxonomy (NCBI): domain Eukaryota; kingdom Viridiplantae; phylum Streptophyta; class Magnoliopsida; order Laurales; family Lauraceae; genus Sextonia; species Sextonia rubra. The sequence goes on from JASUAD010000001.1 coordinate 79,386,502, forward strand.
CTAAGCCTCAAATGGCCAAGAGATTGACGTAGGATGTAGATATTCAAACGGCTGATAAATAAAATTGCCATTCATTTTGCATTCATTGCATCTCTTTGCAAAATTGATGGTATCGGATACTATCGTAGGCTAGTAGTCCCCTGATCTTTGAATCTGATTATGAAGCTTTGGTCCGGCTTGGTGAGCACCACATAAGCCAGTATGAACTTCTTTGAGTACTTGATTTGCTTTTTTTAGTGACAAGCAATGGGGAAGGACTATCATATAACTTGCAATAGAGGCTCCTTGAATGCAAATCAAAGTGAAATTTGAGAGCCCATTTTTTATTACTATTTCTGCCTTTAGCATTCTCTCACAAGACTTAATGGAGAATGTAATCAATGAAAGGGTCTCTTTAGTCTTTGAATGAGTTTTGGAAAGATGAAATCTGATTCTTGATCACATCAAAGCAATCTTTTACTGCTTTATAGGTGTCAAGTGAGGATAAAAGTCTTCTTTTGACTATTTCTAACGCCATTTTGTTATTTTCAGGGATTGATATTGATGCCACTAATCCCTCTAGTACATTTGCTTTGACATTTTGGTGTCTTGAAATGTGGTGAAATTCAATCAACATGAATCTCTAATTGAATTCATGAGCTTTGTTGAAGAAAGGAAGTAAATTTGGTTTATTCATTTGTTTGATTACGAGCTGCGAATCTCCCTAGACTCTGAGCATATTGATGCTTGACTCAAAGGCTAGCTTAAGACCCATAATCAATGTTGTATATTTTGCCACATTTTTTGTACATGGCTTGATCAATGATAAGGAATGAAGAACATAGAATCTTTCTAGGCTTTAAAAAAATTCCAACCTTAGAAACTAAATCTCCTAACTCATTAGTTCTGAAAGCTCCATCAAAGTACATGATCCAATGTAAGTCTAGATCGATGGTGGGTTTCCATATTTGTTCAACAAAGAAGACTGGCTTGTCAAAGAGATTATCTTTGAATTCAAAATCCTCTAAGAGTGGATGTTCTGCCAGAAAACTCATGAGAGCTTGTCCTTTCACCGCCTTTGCAGAAGTGTATCTGATGTCATATTGAGAGAAACGAAAAACCATTTGGCTAAACGATCACTCAATGCACCAACTTTTGTCATAAGTCTCTTTAATGGATGATGTTGGAAACCAAGTATACCACAATGGAAAAGATGTAGTGATGTAGTTTTTGAACTGCGAATATCAATGGAAGACACTTTTTTTCCACCGGGTGGTAGTTATGTTCACTACCAACTAGCATCTGTGAAAAGTAGTAAAGAACCACCTCATTGTCTTCATCATTCGTCTAAGCTAATAATGCCCCCAAGGAGTGATTATGAGCTCAAATGTAGAGGATGAAAGGTTCACTTCGAATCAGAGTTGAAAGAATTGGGGAGTTTGTGAGATACTGTTTAATATCTTGAAAGGCGTCTTTATAAGATTTATCCTACACAAATTCAACTCTGTTCTTCATGAGTCTAGAGAATGCTTTACAATTCCTAGATTGGTTTAAGATGAACTGACGGATGTAGGCAAGTCTGCCTTGCAATCCTTTGAGTTCTTTGAGAGTTCTAAGAGAAGGTATTTCCAATATGCCTTTAACTTTGATTGAGTCCAGTTTTCTAACACCTTTTCAAACCATGAATCCCAAGAAATTGTCGAAGGAAAATCCCTAGAAACATTTCAGAGGGGTCATTCAAAGATTGAATTTTTGCAACCTTTCGAAGACTTTGCGAAGATCAACTAAATGTTTTGACTTTTGTTTGCTTCTAACTGCTAAATTGTCGACATAACATTCAACAGACTTGTGCTGCATGTCTTTGAAGGTTTTCATCATCGCCCTCGATATGTGGCTCCAACATTCTTGAGGCCGAAGGGTATGATGGTCAAGCAGTATGTGCCAAAAGGGGTTCAAAAGGAAGTGTGCTTCTCATCCTCCTTAGTCATCTTGATTTGATTGTAACCTAAAAACCCGTCTATGAATGACATTCTTTCAAATCTAAAAGTTTTATCAAGGGAAAATAGCATGTAGATACCCTGTACTTAGGGCCCGATGCATAGTGTCACCTTGAACTTTAAAACTTTGCACTAAATCTTCCTTAATTTCAAATTAAAGTGCAAATGTAAATAGATGTTACAAAAAAGTGCAATTATAGTTTTACCCTGAGATATATAATGAACCACCTACCTCTTCACCTTCATTCCTCTCATTTTTGCTTAATGAAGGCACTTTTCCTCTAGAGGATCCCTAACCCTCTCCCAATCTCTCTTTATTTCCATTAAGCATCTCATTTGATAGTTGCCAGAAAGAGGATCCTGGCTTATAGAGGTATGTACTCATACCTTTAATCCTCATGGTGAATAGATGTGTGCTTAGGGTTTATAAATGGTTACAATTTAGGGCAATTAGGCATCCATTCTACATGCATGCATGTAGATTTTGTTGATAGATTTGTCACAGATGTTTGATGTTTGTCTTTTTTCTATGAAGATTTCTCAAGGGACCTTCACTGTTTTCGGGCTTTCGAATGTTCTCCCTTTTTGAAAAGTTAAAGCATTTTCTTTTATGTGTATGGAAAATGGTCCCCACTTGAGTAATTTGGATGTTGTGGAAGAAAGTCCTCACTTTAACAATTATTTTTTATGTTAGTGGAAGAAGATCCCCATTTTATTAATTATTGGAAGAAGCTTTCCGCTGTAATAATTATTTTTTATGTTGGTGGAAGAAAGTCTCCACTTAAACAATTGTTTTTGATGTTGATGGAAAAAAAAGTGCCCTTTTCGAGTTTGGTTTTCTAGAATTGTGTTTTTTTTCTTTTCAAGAAGGTACGAGCCACACATGGTAGGGACCAACTTTGTTTAGGTTTAACTGTGCCATTAGGAGTTGTTTATTAATAATTATTTGTTACTTTTTCTAAATTTTTTTTCCATTACTGTGATGCAATCTCTTTTTTTTAATTGTGCCATTGCATGCAGATATGGAGAATAATGTTACACTTGAGTTCCATTATGGTGTGTATTTTGTAGACCCATCAAATAAAGTCTATGTTGTTGTGGGGGGGGGGGGGGGGGGGGGGGGGTGGTCATAGATGAGATCATTGACTTTGATGTTGGCAATGCATCATTTTTTGAGTTTAGGGTTTATGTGATAAAAGTTGGGTATCTAGAAAATAGTTCAATGTTTTATAAGGTGCCGGCTTTAAGTTTAGAAGATGGTCTTAGGGAAGTAAATTCAGACAAAGATGTATTGCTTTTCTTAGAGTGTTACAATGACTCTAATGTGTTAACTATATATTTTGAGAGGGGGCATGAACCACAAATGGTGGTTTCACACAAGGTTAAGATATTGAAAGAAAACACAAATATTAGAGGGTGTTTAAAGCAACTACCTGCCCCTTTGGATGGATGTGTTGTGAGTGAGAGTGAGAATCAGATTCCTAAAATGGATTTTGTTCACAATTTACCTAATGAGGACTACCATGCTGATTTTGAGGAAGACAATGCGGAGGCTAGTGGTGATAGTCATGAGGAGGGTAATGATGATAATGATCAAATTAGACTAGATCCTAATGATCCAACAGAATTATATGATGATATTGATAAGCCGGATGATGAGGATATTTTTAGAAAAAATGTGATGGTGTGGATGAAGTGCAGGGTTTTAGAGAAGGTTAAGTTGTTGATTAAGGTCAGGGAGTTAATCAAGCACAAGGTGTTAATTAATAAGAAGGAGTTGATCAAGAGAAGGTTAGGATGTTGATTAAGGTTAGGGAGTTGATCAAGGATAGGGTGTTAATCAAGGTGGATATAAATTCAGTCAAGAACAGGGTGTGGATTTAGGTGGACATAAATTCAATCAAGAACAGGGTGTGGATTTAGGTGGACATAAATTCAGTCAAGTACCAATTGATTATAACTGGTACACAAATAATGAGGATATTGATAATCTTCATAGCCTATATGGCTCATCTAATGATGATATAAGAAACACATGGCTTGTGTTCAATGAGTTGACTGATATGGAGAATCCTAGATTGAAGTTAGGAATGATGTTTTCTAGTCCTTAGATTTTCAGATAGGCCCTTGTTGAATGGATTGTGAGACAGGGTTATGATATTAAATATTTGAAAAATGAAAACAAAAGGATCACAGCTGTCTGTAAATACGATTGTGGGTTTAGAATTCATGTATCCCTTATGCAGGGTGAAAGGACTTTCCAAATTAAGAGTTTTCAGCCGAAACATATATGTGGCATCAAGTTCAAAGGCCACTTGGTCACGTCTAAGTGTATTGCCAATAAATACCGGTAGAGGTTAGGTGATAACCCTAAATAGGGAATCATTGACATGAAAAAAAGAACTTAAAAGTGAACTTAAAGTGGACCTTTCTATCCATAAGTTGAACAGGGCCAAGAAAAAGCTGCAAATAACATTTCTGGAGATGTGAGAGTGCAGTACAGCAAATTGAGGGACTGCTGTGTCACTGTTATGAAGCATAATCCTAATAAAAGGGTAATTATGGTGACAGAGAGACCTAGCATGAATCTGATTTCATTTTTTCAAAGATTGTATGTTATGAGGCATAGAAAACTAGATTCTTAAGTGGATGCAGGCCCATAATTGAATTGGTTGATGTTTTTAGAAGGGCAACTATGGTGGATAGTTGCTAGCTACAATAGGAAGAGGTGGGAATGACAATACATTTCCTATTGCCATTACTGTTGTAGAGGTTGAAAACAAGGATTTATGGACTTGGTTTTTGAAATCTTTGATTGATGACATTGGTGATGGTAGTGATATAGGTTTGATTTTCCTATCTGACAGGCATAAGGGGCTTGATCAGGCCTTTGAGACAATAGCTCCTATGGCTGAAGTTAGACATTGCATGAAGGATATGTATGACAAATTTATGAAGCTTTACAGAGGGAATTTATTGAAAGATGCAATGTGGGCTACAGCATCATGTGGAGAGTTTGATTCTCATATAAAGATGATGAAAGAGATTGATCAGGCTTACTTATAAGTGGTTGATGGATGCTAATCCTAACAAGTAAGCCAGATCACATTTTAGTACAAGGGCAAAGTGTAATGCATTGACAAACAACCTGTGTGAGTTATTTAACAATTATATATTGGAAGCAAGGGATAAACCAATGGTTTGTGTGCTTGAGTAGCTCAAGAGGAAACTTATGATTAGACTCAAGTGAGTTGAGAGGGATGACTTAGTACAATGGTAGAATATGTCCAAGTATTATAGACAAGTTGGAAAAGAACAAGAATGAATCAAAACACTGTTTTCCAAACTGGTTAGGGAGAGATGAGTTTGAGGTGGACTATTTTGCCAGGACATACATTGTGAACTTTAAGAACAAGGCTTGTTTATATAGGATATGGGATTTGAGTGGAATCCCTTGTAAGCATGCAATATCATGCATCTACCTTGCACAAGAACAACAAGAAGACTGCATTCATCCATGCTATAACAAAGATAATTATCTGAGGGCTTACAACAATATGGTACACCCTATACCTTGCATGCATGATTGGGTAGAAAATGAGATAGAAGCAACTGCTCCTCCTCAATACAGAAGACCTGTAGGTAGGCCTAAGAAAATTAGGAGGAGGGATCTGAATGAAATACATAATTCTAGCAGAGTTTCCAAAAGAGCAAGGGTTATGAATTGTACTAGATGCCTGCAAAAGAACTGCAATGCTAGGTCTTGTAATGAACGAGTACATCCTAAATCTAGTTTATTTAGATAGTCATCACAGTAGATCCCCTTATTACATCCTAGATCTTCTTCATAGCAGATCCCTTCATTATAGCTCAGATCTTTTTCACAGCAAGTCCCTTCATCACAGTCCAGATATTCTTCACAACAACCAAGGACTTCACCTAAAGGATCAGTACAAACCAAGCATGCCTCTCATCTAACCACAACCACATGTTCAATCCTATTCAACAACAGGATAACACATAGAGTGAGGACTACCTATTACTTCATTTTCTCATGCAATTATTTACATAAATCAAAACTAAACATGTTCTTATTTCTTTAGGGGGGGAGTTAAGGGAGCATCATGGGCCAGGCATGCTTCACAGGCAATCCCTGACACTTGTTCAGTCCCATCCAATAGTAAAACACCACCCAGGGTGAGGACTACCTTTTACTTTATTTTCTCATGTAATTATTTATATGAATCCAAAATGAACATGTTCCTATTTCTTCAGGAGAAAGGCAAGGGAGCATCACAGCTAGGCAAGCCTCATAGCCAGTCCCTACCAGTTATTCAATTCCATCCAACAACATCACGAGATCATCTAGGGTTTGGGGTAAAAGTAAAGAAGCTTCACAGCCAAGTTTTTCATCACAGCCAACTATTGCTATTCTAAGTGCAAAATCAATGTCAAAGCCTACCTCAAAACCAAATTCCTCAGCATCATCAATTAGTGGTAGAGGAAGGAAGGCACAACTAGTGAGGGCTTCATTAAAAGGTAGAGGTAAAGGGAGGACTGGAGCAAACACAGATAGCTTAGTACATGAGGCAAAGGCTATTTGATTTTCAATTTGGAGATTTTTCTGTTTTACATGTGAACTGGTTTTCAGAATTCTATTATTTGGTTTGTTTAGTTAATTGTGGCAGATCCCATCTGCATCTTTTTCTTTTGTATTGCTTGTTTAGTTAATTGTAAGCTACCTTCAACATTTGGTTTATCAACATTGTGCACCAGGCAGTTGTTTGTGAATAAAGGCTGAAGGGTGTGTTTGAACGTACTCAAATTGCAAGTGATCTTTTCTGTGTATAAGAAATAGATATATATTCTTTCTGTGTTTGGTAAAAGACCCACAATAGAGAAAAATGCAACTATGTGCTCAAGTTAGAGCAACATTCAAGCTTTTTATTGAAACCAGTTGAGGCTACTACTTTTAAGCATTCAAATATAGAATCAAAACACACATGGATATCCATTAAAAGGACTCAAGGTCACATTAATCAATCTATGATTGAATTATATTTCAAAATATACATACATCTCAAAATAGGATTACACAAACCCAAGGTAATTCCAACCCATCTACAGGGACCCAAACTATAACCAGGTAACACATGAGCAACACCGACCCAATTCCAACCCAAGTCCCATTCAACATACGCACATAACTTCTTTTTGTCCCTCAAGCTGACTTGAGTTCCCTTTCCAATACATCAATCCTATCCATTAGCTTTTGCATGAACTCCATTTCCCCATCAACCTATTCAAAAAACCCATAACTTTGTTAGAACTGAGATTTCCAAAAAACAAAAAACAAAAAAAAAAGAAAAAGAAAAAGAAAAAAAGAACACAAAAACAAAACATGCCATGGTTCAATTCAAATCAAATAACCCAAAAAAAAAAGAAACTAATTAAATTAAACGTAACAAAACATCCCCATAAGTGTGCAGCCAAAAAACCTCTTACCCATGTTGCGCTATGTCCATGAAGTTCTCAAAGTAGCTGTATGGCCGTAGAAATAATAACGAACATCCACAGGATATTGAAAATGAAGGCTTTCACCGCGAGATTGATGAAAATGAGAGTTTTGAGAGGATGTTATTTTATATGGATACTGATTGGTTTAAAGCCCAAAATAGATGGTGGTGGTTATTGAATAGACACATGCACCCAAATGGGGTTCGTAGACTTCTTGTAACTTGCAAGGATCGCAAAGGGGAAGCATTCTTGTTCAAAAGGCTCCAAGAAGCTTGGGCAAGGAGACTACAATGGATAAGGTGGTACTACACTGCCATGGTATTTTCCAAGACTAGTGGTAGTGTTGTAGGAAACAAAAATGATAAGTCCAATGAGATTACAAAGCTAAGGAGAGGAGCACCACAATGGAGAGACCAAATTTGTCCGAAGGGACAAGATGGAAAACTAGAACTTAAGAAAGGAGAGCATATGTGACAATGAGAGCCTTCGGGCGAGGTGTGGGGGGTGGGGGTGGGGGTGTAATGTAATCCCTAGTGGTGGGGTGTGGGGGGGTGGGGGTGGGGTAGTAATGTAATTCCTAGCCACTTGGGGCAAGGGGGTGCATAACCTAACCTAGGACCCAACTTCGTGTACTTTTTTGTGATAGAATCTTAAAATGACTATAAATTTTGATCCGACCATTAGATTTTAGATTTTGGAGTGGTGCACATTTCTTGTAGATATTTGTAAAATTCAAGATTGTTTTGATGAACAATTTATATCAAAGGAGATATGGCCCTCCAAACATGACTAATACATTTTTCTATTTTGTTTTGGACAGTTGTACTTTAAATGGACGTAACTTTCAATCTAACTGTTGGATTTTTATGTTCTGCCTACTGTTGTGAAAATCATTTTAAACTAGACGTCTATAAAGTCGAAGATTGTCCTAATCTAGAGTCCAAGATTGTTCTTATTAAAGCTATATCAATAGAGATATATGGCCTTCTGTAGTTGTCTGTCTTATTTTTTGGCAAGGGAACACCACTTCTAGCCCCAAATTTGTTTTTTTTTTAATTTTTCTTAACGGATCTTGGGCGAGGGACAATAAGCCCTCACCCCATGGGCAAGGAACGGGCAAGAGATGGACAATCCTCGTCCCAGGGGCATGAGTGTGCACTACATTGCTCTCATTTTTATTATTGTTCTAAACATCTTATACATTGTTTGATGCTTGAAACTTCAAACTACTGTAACTTTCGATTTGTCCATCAAATTTTCACACATAATTTATCATCGAAAAGCTCTTTCAAGTAGATGTCCTTAGAGTCCATGGTTGTCATGATTAGAGTTGCATTAAAGGAGTAGCCTCAAGAAGATAACCATTTTGTCTTTTTAGGTAAGAAAGGTGGGTCCCATGCCTAGTTATTGGTTAATCTTTGGTGTGGAGGTCTGATTCTTTTGTTTAAGTGACTGATTTGGATGAGGTGGGGTACCACCAATGAGGAGGTCTCATTTTTCCTTTTCCTTGTATTTTTGTGAAATCTTCAGGTGCTTGTAACTTTTAATGAGTCCATCGGATTTTCACCCATGATATGTGGATTGAAAGGTCCTTCTAAGTAGATATCTATACAATCCAAGACAACCCCAATCTAATCTATATTGCTGGAGATGTGACCCTTGAAATATTATCAGCCTACTTTTTGGGCTTGGAGTTTAAAACTGTGACATCCCTAGAAAAAAGCCTTCATAGCATAGATTTTTAAGTTTCTAAGGCATTGGGACGTATTCCAACTCTTAGTTTCGTGTCTTTGGCCTTTTCTGCAAACTTTAAAAATTTTGACCTGGGGTGTTGTACCTATGTCGAATCGCTACATTTTCAGGCTATACAGGTCATCTAATCTTGATTTTTTTTATGCAACCTGCATCATTTTCTTTCTCTCAAAGTTATGGACTTGCTTTTGCTGATCATTTGGACTCACATTTCTTCAATTTTCATGAAATTTATGGTTTTCTATGAAATCCATTTTTCATGTTTTCTTTTTAGGTTCTTTTCTTTACTACCATTTCTCTATTTAATTTTATGCGTACCAATGCCCCCTGCTCATGCAAGTAAAATCCTCCAACAACTTAAGGTTCTCTCTCTCTCTCTCTCTCTCTCTTTCTTTCTCTTCTCCTTTTTCATAATTTGTCCTTTACTTTTCTTCATTTTCTTATACTTAATTTTTTGTGCCCCCCCTCCCCCCCACACCTCCATCATGGCCTCTTTCATCTCACTTCTTTTTTTCCATTTTTTAGATTCTTTTCAAAAGTGTATATGAATGGGGCCGATATAGGTGTTGGGAGGCAGCTGTCAAAATCCCTAGATATTACGCATAGATCACTGCAGAAATAAATTTAAATGATGATGATTCAAGAACCATGCCTGCGAGATCTCTCTGATTTGTCTTACTCATAAGTTGCCCAAAAATCTCAAGACCTTTTACTGTATTCCTTTATGCTCGAACTCGCATTGGAGTGTGGGCCTCTTCTGCGAGTTCTCTTTGCTCTAAAAAAGGAGATTTCTCTTATATGTTATTTCTAGAGAGCAATAGCGCATATTTATAGGCTACAATAGGGACCTTAAAAAAGAAATAAGGAATAGGCTTCTTATGGAAACAAGAAACCCTAATTCAACCCAAATTAGAATCCTAAATCTATAAATTACAATTCAGTTTACTAAAGAATTATAATTGCACTCCTGTCTTTATTCTCAAAATAATATTTTGAGCTTCTTGTCATTAAATGCATATTAATCTCCCCACGTTAAGATTTCAAATATCCATCGATTAAATAATTACTGACACTTATATTTAGTTGATATCTTTATAATTCCTTGAAACCTTGCACTTAACTTATTTGATATGTCAAATACAAAATCCACCTGTAAGGTTTGACATAATCAAAACTTATAAGCTTCATCAAGGGAATATCATCAATCCCTATTACAGGATGTAGATTCCATCAATAAACTAATATGCACCATATAGGTAGTGTAGTCATCCAATTTACTGAGATTATTAACCTACAAAAGGTCTCACTCCTTTGTAAATCAAAATCCAAAATACTAAATGCATGTATCTATTATTTATATCGGGATTAAGAGTACAAACACTCATAATAACCATTTAGATGTTAATCATCTTAATAGTCAGTATAAAAACAATAACCCAAAAGCAGTCCTGTGCAATGCACACAAAATTTACTAGCATAACGAGTCGAAACTATACTTTTTCCCGTAGCAAAGACAAGTTTACTAGAACATCATGCTACAATTGTACCAATGGTGTGTCTAGCTCCATCTAGATTATGAACAATAATAACTTATATTCTATAAGAACCGACAAATAAGTCATCTGAGTATAAGCTGAACTCCACACACCAACTTGTCTACTTTATAGAATAAAAGACATACTTATGCACAGTAAATAATAATGCAACCATTTGCCCATATAAATTCTAATTAAGATGAAAAAAGCAAACTTTACTATTAAGTAAATCGGTCAAAGACAAATACATAAAAGTATGCTTTTAGTATAAATTTCCAATAATCTCTCACTTAGACTCAAAGACATGCTAACATGTATTTTAACCCCATTCCCTCCACATAACTATCAAAGATCTTTGCCGGTAAGCTCTTTGTAAAAGGATCTGCCAGGTTATTTGCCGATGCAATCTTGTCAAAATTATATTATCCCTCTGTACAATTTCTCGTATGAGATGATACTTACGCTGGATGTGGTTACCCTTCTTATTTATCCTAGGTTCCTTTGCATTAGCAACCGCACCGGTATTATCACAATAAAGTATTATAGGTGATTTTACCAAAAGAGCCACTTCTAGATCCATCAGGAAATTTCTAAGCCAAATTACCTCCTTGGCTACTTCAAAAGCTGCCACATATTCGGCTTCTATGGTAGAGTCAGTAGTACATTATTGGTTGACACTCCTCCAACTTATGGCTCCACCTCCTAAGGTAAATACAAATCTTGAGGTTGACTTTATGGCATCATTATCTAACTGGAAGTCTGAGTCTGTGCAGTGTATCCAATGGGCATCAAACTCTCGGCCTGGTAAATCAGCATATAATTTCTAGTCCTCTTATGATACTTAACTATATATTTTACCGTAGTCCATTATTCTCTTCATGGATTAGACTGGTATCTGCTAACCGTGCCAACAACAAAACAAATATCAAGTCTAATACATAGCATTGCATATATGAGGCTTCTCACTGCCAAAGCATAAGGTACTTCCTTCATTTTTTCTATCTCATCAGGTGTCTTGGGACACTGATCCTTGGATAAAGTAATTCCATGCCTGAAAGGAAAAAATCCTTTCTTGGAATCTTGCATGCTAAAAAGGGCAAGAATCGCATCAATATAAACCGTTTAAGATAACCCAATATTCTTTGTTTCCGATTTCACAAGAGCTTGAACCCTAAAATGTGACTAGCTTCTCCTAAATCCTTCATATCGAACTGACTACTCAACCATACTTTGACCGAAGACAACACCCCAACATCATTTCCAATGAGTAAGATGTCATCTACATAAAGTATTAAGAAAACCACCACACTGCCATTGCACCTCTTATACATAGGATTCATCAGGGTTCTACTCAAAACCATAAGATTTAACAGCTTGATCAAAATGAATATTCCAAGATTTAGATGCTTGCTTAAGTCTATAAATGGACCTCTTAAGCTTACACAACATGTGCTCACGGCCTTCAGCTACAAATCTATCTGGTTGCACCATGACTCATCAAGATTTCCATTAAGGAAAGTTGTCTTAATATCCATTTGCCAAATTTCGTAATCAAAATGAGCCGCAATGGATAAAAGAATCCGGATGGATTTTAGCATGGCTATTGGCAATAAAGTCTCATCATAATCGATTCTTTCTTTCTGAGTAAACCCTTTTGCAACAAACCTAATTTTGAAGGTTTCAACCTTTCCATCCGCCCCTCTTTTCTTCTTGTAGACCCGATAGGTTTTATCCCCTCTAGTGGTTTTACAAGATCTCAGACTTGATTATAGTATATAGACTCCATTTCTGATTTCATAGCTTTTTGTCATAGGTCTGTATCTTTGTCTTGGAGTGCTTCATTATAGTTACAGGGTTTGATATGTAGCTCATCAGGGACTCTATCAAATGACTCTCCTAAGAACATATACCACTCATGTTGACGAACAACCCTCCCACTACGACAAGGCACATCCTGTGTCTGTCTAGAAGTAGTGTCACGCTGTGCTAAAACTAATCCTAGTGTACCATCATCGACATGTTGATCTGGCGCATCACCTAGCAAGTTGGTGGTTTCACCTAAAGTATCATCAACTTGAGACTTGGCAATCCTCCCACTACGATGAGGTAATGGAAAGCCAAATTCTTTATCTTGGGGTGTTTCTTCTTATGCTATTGGTAATGGAAAAGTTTGGGTAGGTTTCTCTCCTCTCAATTCCTCTAGAACAATTCTACTTTTGGGTTTATGGTTCATTACGTAGTCCTCTTCTAAGAATCGAGCATTGGTGCTAACAATGACTTTTTAATCTTGAGGATTATAGAAAAAACCACCTTCTATTCCTCTAGAATGTCCAACGAAAATGCAAACTTCAGTTATTCGTTCCAACTTATCTGTGTTCCCTTTTAGCACATGTGCTGGACCACCCTAAATCCGAACATGCTTTAAACTGGGTTTGCGCCCAGTTTATAGTTTTGTGGGTATAGTAGGTACTGACTAAGATAGATCTAAGTTTAGAATATATGCAGCCATCTCTAGAGCATGCCCCTAGAACAAATTAGGCAAAACCGAATAACTCATCATTGACCTCACCATATCCATAAAAGTCCTATTCCTTCGTTCTGCTACACCATTTTATTGAGGTGTACCTGGTGCAGACAACTGGGATGTAATGCCCTCTTGTGCTAAGTAATTCCTAAATTCTCCAAAGAAGCACTTGCCACCACGATCAGATCATAGTGTCCTGATACTCCTATTTAGACGCTTTTCCATTTCCGCCCTATACTCCTTGACTTTCTCAAAGCATTCAGACTTATGGTGCATTAAGTAAATGTACCTATACCTTGAATAGTCATCAACAAAAGTAATGAAATACTCAAATCCACCTCTTGCTTGGACATTCATGGGTCCACATAGGTCAGAGTGAACCAATTCCAATGGTTCTTTGGCCATATAACCTTTTGCCGAGAAAGGGTGCTTGGTCATTTTCCCCTCTAAACAAGATTTGCAAACTGGAAGTGCCTCCATTTCTAATGAATCTAATGGTCCATTTGCAACCAATCTTGAAATCCAATTTAGATTGATATGACCCAGGCATAAAATGCCAAAGATACGTTTGGTTCAATTGTGAAGGTTTTTTTATCTTACATGGTAGGGTAATTGTGGTATTCGATTCAGTCAGTTGCAATTTAGGAGAGATAGGATCAATAATATAAAGATCATCCACTAATGAACCAGAACAGATAAAATGCTTATTGTACTTAATAACCACAAATTTATTAAAATAAACGGAATATCCGTCTCCAATCAACTTGGAAAAAGAAATTAAATTTCTCCTAATGGAGGGAACATAAAAAAATCTTTTAAAATTAAAGTCCTATCTCTATTAAAACTAAGATAAACATCTCCTACTACAACTGCTGTCACTCTCGTAGTATCACCCATAAGCAAATAAATCTCTCCATCACTTAGCTGCTTGGTTTCCTGGAACCTCTGCAAAGAAGTGGAAACATGATTAGTGGCTCCCGTATCTACACACCAGGTACCAGTAGATATAATCGCCAAACATGATTCAACAACTAGTGAATGAAATTTACCTTTATTGTTCACTTTGTTGAGATAAGTTGGACACTGATTTTTCTAGTGCCCTGCTTACTTGTAATGAAAACACTTACCCTTAGGCTTTTTCACTCCTCCCTAAGGTCCGTTGCCACCTTGAGAAACTGCATTACAATTCTAACCCTTTTTCCATTTCTTCTTGCCTTTTGGCTTAGAAACAAAACCGTTTTCAGCAATGTGAACACGAGCTGACTTTTTCAGAAGGCCCTCAAAAGCATGAAGTTCCCTGAGTAATTCTGCTAGAGAATAATTGAGCTTGTTCACATTGTAATTTAGGTGAAAATCTTCAATGCAATTATTAAGGAACTAGAGAATGATATCAACCTGGGTTTCCCCATCAATTTCAGCTCAAGGACCTCTAGTTCATAGAGGTGTCCCTTTCAAAACATGGTCCCTTACAAAAGTACCTTCAGCCATCTTAGTGTTAAATAGTTCTTTCATGGCAACTTGCTTTGTTGCCCGATCCTTATCACCAAACATCTCTTTGAGACTGTATATAATGTCATAGACAGTAGGAGAAGACTGATGCTGATGTTGCAAAATATTTGACATAGATGCCAACATGTAACACCACACCATCTCATCAGCCTTGATCCATTTTTTGTATGCTTGGACAACCACCTCATCGGTACAACCGTCCGGAGGTTTTTCTGGGCACACCTCAGTGAGCACATATTTGTACTCTTTAGCAGTTAACACAGTATCCAAGTTTCTTTTCCAGTCAATATAATTGGTCTAGTGACTTTGTGTTTTTTGAGAATTACAGCAAGTGGATTGAAAGTTTCCATCTTAAATCTTGAAAATTATATAATCAACAAATTATGATGGGCAAATAAAAGGTCCATTATTCTGTATTCGGTCCCGTCAGATGGAGAGGTGACTTATACTAATAATTACCCTAAATCATCCATATAGGAGTTTGTACTAGAAATTCCATAATTAACTCATCCGATGAGGAAGAAAACTCCAAGGTCAACACATAAATCAATTACATCTCTAGAAAACAATGATGGAGACTGTGGGAACTAACGGGTTCCCTCTCCTACTTAGTTATTTAACAATGAGAGTTCTTGTATAATAGTTTAATAAGGCCAATTTAGAATTTTAAAGTAATACGTTACCAAGATGTCTAGGCTACCCTATCTTTAAGCATCATAGCATTGGTGTGATTAATAAAAGGAAAACTAGAATTTAATTTTATTTGCAAATCACATGAATGCTACCTTTTTCACCATTTTAAATAGTATTAAATAGATCTAATATCATATGAAGCAAGTTATGATATTCATAGACATTTAAGCACAAAATATTTATATATATAACCAACACAAGAATCCTAGCTATCATGGTCAAGTAGAATCCTTTGTCTTCTTGATTACCACTTCTTCAAAATATGCACCTTGCAGAGGGGGTCCAAGGGCATCCGCCGGTGGTGATCGAGCTGCCCGATCAGCTCATGGGGGCCCAGGGGCAACGCCCCCGAACCAGATTTTTTTCATGAAGTTCTTCCTTCGAAATTGAATATCTGCCTTCAAAACCTATGTCCCTCCTTTAAAAAATTACATTAAACCTAAGCCTCCTGACGAACAGAGTTCACATGCTATATTAATATAATTATATCACCATAAAAAAGTACATTGAATCCTAAGCCTCCTCAAGAACGGAGTTCACATTCTATATCAATATAATTACATCACCATGAAAAATTGAAAATATTTAAAACAATAACCACGAATATGATTCGTGGGATCCATTTATATAACATACACACATGGTGACCATGATAGCCAGATCAATTGCTGCAAAACAAGGGTTGATAGTTTGCTCCAAAACTAGTTACAGCAAAACGCAATCGCCATGATTTTTTACGGTAACCTATAATCATTCTATATTCTGTTCAATCCATACGCAGTTTCAAGGTTGGCTCTGATACTTCTGTTGGGAGGCAACTGCCAGGATCCCTAGATATCGTGCACAGATCATTGCTAAAATAAGTTTAAACAATGATGATTCAAGAACCATACTTGTGAGATCTCTTTAATTTGATCTCGGTCTTACAGCAGCCCAAAAATCTCAAGACCTTCTACTGTATTCCTCTATACTCAAACTCGCACTGGGGTGTGGGCCTCTTCTGCGAGTTCTCTTTTCTCTAAAAAACGAGATTTCTCTTCTATACTATTTATAGAGAGTAATAGCATATATTTATAGGCTACAATAGGGACTTTAAGAAGGAAATAAGAATGGACTTCTTATGGAAACAGGAAACCCTAATTTGACCAAAATTAGAATCCTAGATCCATAAATTACAATTTAGTCCACTAAAGAATTATAATTGCACTCCTGTCTTTTTTCTCAAAATAATATTTCGAGCTTCTTGTTATTAAATGTTCATTAATCTCCCCACGTCAAGATTTTAGATATCCATCGATTAAATAATTATTGACACCTATATTTAATCGATATCTTTATAATTCCTTGAGACCTTACATTTAACTTATTTGATATGTCGACACAAAGTCCACCTACATAGTTTGACATAATCAAAACTTATAAACTTCATCAAGGGATATCATCAATCCCTATTATAGGATATGGATTCTGTCAATAAACTAATATATACTACATACGTAGTGTAGTCATCCAATTTACTGAGATTATTTACCCACAAAAGGTCTCACTCCTTTGTAAATCAAAATCTCAAATACTAAATGCACGTGTCTATTATTTATATCGGGATTAAGAGTATAAGCATTCACAATAACTATTTGGATGTTAATCATCTTATATAGTCAGTATAAAGACAATAACCCAAAAGCGGTCCTGCTCAATACACACAAAGTGTACTAGTATAACAAATCGCAATTATACCATTTTCCATAGCCAAGACAAGCCTACTAGAACATCATAGTACAATTGTACTGATGTTTTGTCCAACTCCATATAGATTGTGAACAACAATAACTTATATTATATAAGAACTGACAAATAAATCCTCCGTGCATAAGTTTAACTCTACACACCAACTTGTTTACTTTATAGAATAAAAGATGCACTTATGCACAGTAAATAATAATGCAACCATTTGCATATACAAATTCTCATTAAGATGGAAAAAGCAAACTTTACTAATAAGTAAATCAGTCAAAGATAAATACATAAAAGTATGCTTTTAGTATAAATTTTCAACAATAGGGCCCACTTTTTGAAGTGAAAAAAAGTTGTGGCTAAGGGAGGCATGCTCCTAGCCCAGCTAGGTGAGAGCTTCTGCTTCCCTTCTTATCTTCTTTTTCCTTGTTTTTTTTTCCTCTTTCTTGAAGTTCAATGCTCACTTGTTCTTCATAGTGGGAACTTGGAACTCAAAACCTTTTGTCCCATTCTCAAATCTTGTTGGTGGGACTTCTTGAAATTGTTGGATTCTGGTGTATACGGATTACTAATATAGCTACAAAATAATAATAACTAAGGGAAATTTTATAAGTCACCAAAACAATTTGTAGCTAACTCATGTCTTTGGAGACACTTTATTTAGGCAGTTTTTGCCCTCACACAAATCCAAATGGACTCACAGACGTTTACCCTAAGATAAGACAACTTCCCTAATTGGAATCTCCAATAATTGTGCACTTGATTAGCTAAAAAGTACTCAAATCCCAAAAGGACCACTTTTACCGATCACAACAGTAGCAAACTAAAAGAAGTGGAGCTATAAATCAGAAAATAAGAAGAAGATCTAGAGACTAAATAACAAGGATTCTTTAGTGTAAACGTAAGAAGATGGCTGACAGACAACAAGCTGTAGATATATTCTCGGAAACAAATCTCAAGTTTTGTAGACAGCAAATCTCAAGTGTGTGTAATAGATTCTCAAGTGTACGGACAAGCTCACCCCTGATATATAAGAGTTCTGGGGTAAGGAGCCAAAAGGGAGTTCCAAGGTAAGCAACTAAGAGGGAGTTATACAAATGCAATGAATACGCGGAGTAACTCCCTACGCAACAGTCACCATAATGTTATGCACATTAATGCAGAAACGTTACTTTAATGGCTACCTGGAATAGCTAGGAGAAAGTGGGCTGCCGATAAGTGGATCCGATCTAAATCCACTTACGGACGAAAAATATATGAATGTTTTTCAATAGGTTCTTCATCCATTTAGATTCTTCACTAACTAATGCCTTTCCAATTATCTCCATCTCGATTGTGGATCAAGAAATACACAATTGTTTCTTTGATTTCCAAGAGACATCTATATTCCCGAACATAGCCACTTGTGGACTAGGATTTTTCAGAATATGAATCCAGCTAGCATTATTATACCCTTCAAGTATAGTGGGATATTTCTCATATTGAACACCATAATCAATGGTTCTTATTGGGTATTTGAATACCCAAATCATAGTTGTTCGTTGCTCGTAACTGGGATTACTTGTGTACCTACTTAACTTGCGTACTGCATATATAATATCATGTCTAGTGCAATTCATTTTATACATAAGACATTCAATAACTTTGGAATAGTCTAATTGAGATACACTCTCTCCTTTGTTCTTGGATAGTTTGACAATTAGATCATAAGGAGTGGAAACACCATTTCCTCTAAACATATTAAACCTCTGAAGGACTTTTTTAACATAGTGAGACTGAGGCAACAAAATGCCTTCCAAGTGTTTATGTCTGTTGATACCCAATATCATATCAACTTTACCTATGTTTTTCAAGTCAAAATGAGAACAAAAAAAATCTCTTAGTGTTCTCCTCTGAAATGATGTTAGTCCCAAATATAAGCATATTATAATGTAAGAGCTACTAAAGTCTTTATAATAACAACATTTGTCAAATTTATTAATTTTGAAATCTTTAACAATTATCACTTGGTCAAACTTTTCATGTTACCATTTATGAGCTTGCTTTAGCCCATATAGGAATTTAATTAGTTTGCAAAGTTTCTTTTCTTTTCCTAATACTGTAAAACCTTTAGATTGCTTCATCTATATTTTTTTTTCCAAATTACCATTTGGAATTGCAATTTCCACATCCATTTGATGAATGATTATATAGTGAATGGAAGCTATAGCAAGTAAAACTTTGATGGTAGTGATCCTAGTTATAAGAGCATAAGTATCAAAGAAGTCTACACATTTTTTTTTTGTTTAAATCCTTTTCCAACCAATCTAGCTTTAAATTTTATAATTGAACCTTCAATTCTTAATTTCTTTTTAAATATCTATTTACAACCTAATGGTTTAGTTTTCGGAGGGAGATCAACTAATTCCCAAATATGATTGGCTAGTATAGACTCTATTTCACTGTTAAAAACCTCTTACCAAAAAATAGTGCCAAGAGAAACCATGGCCTCTTGATATGTTGTGGGGTTATTTTACAAAATATAAGTGATAAAATCAGGGGTTATTTTCCAAAATATAAGTGATAAAATCAAAGCCAAAGGTAGATTCCTTTCTAGGTCTTTCACTCCTACGATGTTTTACATCTTCAGGCTCAAAATCACTAGTCTCTATGGACCTTCTCTTGTTGCGGAGTATGGAAAAAGTGCAAAAGGTTCAAGATAAATTGAAGGTTGGGCGATCTAATCAAAAGAGTTATGCAGACAATCGCTATAGACCTCTTGAATTTCAAGTAGGAGATTAAGTAGGAGACGAAGTTTTCTTGACAGTTTCTCAGATGAAGGGTACTATCAAGTTTGGACAGAAATGCAAGCTATCTCCACGATTTATAGGACCTTTTGAGATTCAT
The DNA here is from genome assembly GCA_037013555.1 of Sextonia rubra. NCBI lineage: Eukaryota > Viridiplantae > Streptophyta > Magnoliopsida > Laurales > Lauraceae > Sextonia > Sextonia rubra. The sequence goes on from JASUAD010000001.1 coordinate 79,406,628, forward strand.
AGCAGAGTTGGAGATCTCGCTTATAGGTTGAAATTACCACCTTAACTCATGGAAGTTTATGACGTGTTTTACATATCAATGTTAAGAAGTATCTTCCAGGCCCTTCACATCTTCTCAAGATAGACGACATCCAAGTTAAGCCGGATGTGAGCTATGAAGAAAGACCCCTTCATGTCATTGACACAAAGGACCAAGTGCTGTGTACTCGGACAATTAAATGGGTTAGAATTCTATGGGAGCATCATGGACAAGAAGAAGCTACTTAGGAGCTCGAGAAACAAGTTCAGGAAAAATATCCAAAACTTTTACCTGAAGTTTATTACATTTGAGGACCAAATGATCTTATAAAGGGAGAGAATTTAAGGTTGAGTTAATCTTAATTGATAATAATTAATCTTGTTTAGACTAGTTTAACTCAAAACCCTTTGGATTTGGGTCACGGATAGGTAGTTGGGTCGAGTTTGAACCTTACTAAGGTAGTTAAGGACTTTTTTGTAATTTAGAGCTACATGGTTTGCATCATTTTGGCACCACATTAGTTGCATCATGTGTATTTTATCTTATGGATCATCTTTTTATATTTGGCCTAGCTCAACTTTGACCCATCTTGGCCCAATTGAATGTCATTTAATCCAAATTGTAATTTCCTTAAAGAAAGGGGACTTGCATGCAAAATTCCAAGAAAAATTTGAGTTAAAAAGGGGCAAGCCATCGTCCCTTTTCATTTTCCCTCAATCTTTTGCTGGAGCTACTCCACCTTTCCCCTTCTCCCATCTTTTCTTCAAGCTAAAGCTAAAAACCAAGTATTGGGGTTCTGCATGTGAGAATCAAGGCTTCCATCTTCTCTCTTTTGCTTCCTTGTTCAACCTCTTTATTTAGGACTTACAAATTCATCTTCTTCCTCTTATCTACAGTGCTCTAAGGTAAGAGACAGCTCTCATTTCATTCCTTTGAGTTCAAAAGAATCAAGGAGACCCAAATGAACAACATGCATGCATTTCACACTCAATTCACCCTTTACATGTCTTTGCATGTAGAAGGATTTCCTTCTATTGTGTATTTCTCCATCATCAAGCCAAAGGAGAGGCTAGTTTTGGATTAAGCACTGATATAAGGCAAGTATAAAAGTGTATATTACTATATACATGTCAAATTTGTTGATTCGTGAAGTAATCTCTCTAAATGTAAGTTTGCAGCTCTTTCAACCCTTAATTAAGTATACATGTGTTGGATTAAGTGATAATAAATATGATTATGTAATACTGATGAAATGTGAGCAAAGTGAGACCTATGATGATAATTTAGAGCAAAAATCCTATATTTGTTTTATAGCTAACCTATGACCAAGTTGCAAAACAAACTACGGCTAAGCCGTAACCACCCCGTGACCAAGCCGCATGCTATTTCATGGTGAGCTTTCCAAAGGACCACAAATCCAACTTTTCTCTACATCTGACCCTCGGCTAAGCCGTGGATTATGCTATGGCTAAACCGTAGCCAATCCGTGACTTAGCTGTAGGTTTTATATGGATAAGCCGTAAACCAGCATACAGCTGAGTCGTAAATGTAAATGCGAGTGAAATTAAAAGAAAACTTATGCCACATGACTGAACCGTAACTTATACATAGCTAAGCTGTAAGAGCACCGTGAACTTAGGAAATTATGAGTTTCTAAGACTTTGTAAGGCTTTAGATATGACACATTTATTCTAATTAAATTAGCCCAATGGTGATCAAATAATAAAGAGGAAGAGTGAAGAGCTGTCACTCATCCCCTTCGATTTTTTGGATAGTTTTCTGATGTTATGTTATGGCTGTTGGCATAAGAAGAGGCATCTTTTCTATACACAATGTATCACAGAGATTTTGGTAACATGACGGCACCGGATGTTTTATGAATACATTGTATTGAATGACCACGGAAATACGGATTATCTAGCATAGGGCTGGCTAGTAACTATTTTTTATAATTGCTTGATCTAAATGCATTCATATTGTTAAGTAACCTTGGCATCAACATAATCTAATCATGTACCCATTCTTTCTGGTGAACTTTGAGGCAAAATCGAAGCAGGTGCTTCTATCGAGTATGTGCTTCTGAGCCAAAATAGGTGTAGCGAAGGTGGAGAGGGTTCAAGCTCTATTAGCTCATTTAAGTATGCATTGTTTGATTATCAATTACTTTATTTAATTCCAATTTTTATGACTGAATGTAATCTCAAGACCAATACTCCCTTTATGTACGAATGATTATGTACGAATATGAGATGATCACTATGATCGATGGTAAGCATGAATGATTATGTATGAACATGAGACAATCACTATGATTGATGATAAGTATGCATGATATAAATTTGGAAAGGTTTTGATACATTGAGTCTGCACCACTTAGCTTGTACCCATATGAGGTTCGCGGGATCAATTTGGGTATTCCTTATGTCAATGCTGTAGTAGTTTATGGAGGAGTTGGTCGGCACTCTTCGAAAAGCTAGACTAATTCCCTAGCCATATTTCCTTCTGTATGTTATACGCTCTCCTTAAAAAAAATATAGTCTCGTGGATGCCAACTAGTGTGTTATGATATTATGTTCATGATTCGTTATTCATGTTAATTTCATGTACAACATGCCTAGTTTATGATTATTGCTCTCATTTAATCAATATGTTTTCTAGTTCATTTGATACATCATGATAGTCATATATATCTCTATATTTTCTTAGCTGTTGTATTGACAGTGCTATCTTTGGTGTTACAGGTACCGAACCCAACATCAATTAAGCGATTGATGCACCCCCGGAAGGAACCTCAATGGTACCTTGGTGTGTAGATGAGTGGAATGAAGACGACGTCTTCTATCAGTCATCCTATGAATGGCGTCAATGGGTTTTCCTGTTAGGTTATTAAGTTTGAACATGCTTGGACCTGTGGTTAAACATGCCATCTATTTCATATTGTTTTGGGCCTGATTTGATGGATATGTGTTTTGGATTTATATAATAGTATTGTAGTATTTTGTTGTCATGCATATGGGGAGGGTAAGTAACAGACTTTAAGTATCATTATGAATGAATGATGTTTTTATTATTGCTTATAATCATTACAGGTGTATTTCATAGGCTTCCGCTTTATTGTTTGAAACATAATCTGTGTGTTTATGTAACTTCCTCACACATACCTGTGAAATCTCCCTGGTAGTGGTTGAAGCGTGCCTTCACATGGCACGGATTGCTATGGGATTACATGTGCCACACCCCCAGGGCCCATTTTAATCCCCAATTCTTAGGTTCGGGGCTTGACAAATTGTGAAGGTTACTTTCTATTACATAGTAGGGTAATTGTGTTATTCGATTCAGTCAGTTGCAATTTACAAGAAATAGGATCTACAATATAAAAATCATCCACCAATTAACTTATTCTAATAAAATGCGTATTGTACTTAATAATTGTAAATTTATTAAAATAAACGAAATATTCGTCTTCAACCACCTTGGAAACATAAAGACAATCTTTTAAAATTAAAGCCCTAACTTTACTAAAATTTAGACAAACATCTCCTATTGTAACTACAGCCACTCTTGTAGCATCACCCATAAGCAAATAAATCTCTCCATCACTTAGTTACCTGCTTTCCTGGAACCTCCGCATAGAATTACGAACATAATTAGCGGCTCCCATATCTATAAACCATGTACCAATAGATGTGCCCTCCAAATATGATTCAACAACTAGTGCATGAACTTTACCTTTATTGTTCACTTTGTTGAGATAAGTTGGACATTGCTTTTTCTAGCACATTGCTTATTTGCAATGAAAACACTTGCTCTTGGGATTTTTCACTCCTCCCTGAGGTATGTTGCCTCCTTAAGGAATTATATTATGATTATAACCTATTTTTCTTTTTTTTTTTTCTTACCTTTCGGCTTAGAAACAGAACCTTTTCAACAACATGAACACTAGCTAGCTTTTTCAGAAGGCCCTTAGCAACTTGAAGTTCATTGAGTAATTCCACCAAAGAAAAGTTGAGCTTGTTCACATGTAATTTAGGCAGAAATTATCAAAGGAATCAATCAAGGACTAGAGAATGATATCAATCTAGGTTTCCCTATCAATTTCGCTCCAAGGACCTCTAGTTCATTGAGGTGTCCCATTATTTTCAAAACATGGTCCCTCACGGAGGTGCTTTTAGCCGTTCTAGTATTAAATAGTTCTTTCATAGCAACCTGCCTTGCATCCCAGTCCTGATCACCAAACATCTCCTTAAGACTGTACATGATGTCATAGGCAATAGGCAAAGTTTGATGCTGATGTTGCAAAATATTTGACATAGATGCCAACATGTAACAACACGCCATCTCATCAGCCATGATCCATTTTTTGTATGCCTAGACAACCACCTCATTGGCACAACTATTCACAGATTCTCTGGCACACCTCAGTGAGCACATATTTGTATTCTTCAGCAGTTAGCACAATATCCAAGTTTCTTTTCCAGTCAATGTAATTAGGTTCAGTGAATTTGTGTTCTTTGAGAATAATAGCAAGTGGATTGAAAGAACCAATCTTAAATATTGAGAATTATATAATCAAAAAAATTATGATGGACAAACAAACTTTGGATTCAAATAAAAAGAAAGTTGTCTTCCTCTGCTAATTAATAAAAGAATTTGATAGCAATCTAAAACACTAATGCATAGGATGCCTCAATGTAAGGACTTTTACCATACTTACTTTCTTCAGATAAGACATAACCTATTAGTTTTACTATCAAGGCAACAAACTGTACTAACTAAAACAAAATAGCTACCATGACTTTGGTCTTATAAATAATAGCAGTAATGCAGATGGGGAGCATACTGTTATTTATAGCTAAGTGTACACTATCATTTAATTCAAGGTCCATTATTCAGTATTTGGTCACGTTAGATGGAGAAGTGACTTATACTAATAATTACCCTAAATCATCCATATGGGAGTTTATACAAGAAATTCCATAATTAACTCATCCAATGAGGAGAAGATTCCAAGGTCAACACATAAATCAATTACATCTCCTATAAAACAATGATAAAGACCATGGGAACTAAAAAGTTCCCTCTCCCACTTAGTTATTTAACAATGAGGGTTTTTGTAAAACAATTTAATTAAGATTAGTATAGAATCTTGAAGTAATATGTTACTAAGATGTCTAGGTTACCTTATCTTTACGCATCACAGCATTGATATGATTAACAAAAGTTTGAGAACCCATAATTTTTTTTATAAAAATAGAGTTCAGTTTTATTTGCAAATCACAAGAACGCAACATGCTTTACCATTCTAAACATTATTAAACAAGTCTAATAACTTATTTAGCAAGTTATGATAATAATAGACATCCAAGCACAATAAAAAAAAAACAAAGAAAAGCAGTCATCAAAAGTGTCTTAGCTATCATGGTCAAATAGGATCATTTGTTTTTTTTTTATTGCCACTTTTTCAAAACATGCTCTTCACAAGGGGGTCTGGGGGTGTCCCCTGACAGGGATCGAGCTACCTTCAGAACTTGTGTCCCTTCTTAAAAAAAATTACATTGATCCTAAGTCTCCTGACGAACAGAGTTCACATGCTTTATCAATATAATTACATCATAATGAAACATTGAAAAATATATAAAACAGTAACCACGAATTTGTTTTGTGGGATTCATTCATATAACACACATGGTGACCATGATAGCCAAATCAATCACCATAAAACAAAGGTTAGATAATTCGTTGTAAAACAAGGGTTAAGTATAGTAAATGCAATCTTGATGTTTTTTTACAACAAACTATAATCTTACAATATTCTGTTCAATCCATACGCAGTATCAAGATTAGCTCTAATACCAATGTCGAAGGCAGCCGCCAGGATGACTAAATATTGCATACATATTATTTCTGAAATAACTTTAGATGATGATGATTCAAGAACCATACCTGTGAGATCTTTCTGATTTAATCTCGGTTTTACAGCAACCCAAAAATCTCAAGACCTTCTACTATATTCCTCTATACTCGAACTCGCACCGAAGTGTGGGCCTCTTCTTTGAATGCTCTTTGCTCTAAAAAATGAGATTTCTCTTTTATATATTTTCTAAAGGGTAATATCGCATATTTATAGGCTACAATAGAGACTTTAAGAAGAAAATAAGGAATATGCTTCTTATGAAAATAGGAAACCCTAATTTAACTCAAAATTAAAATCCTGGTTCCATAAATTACAATTTAGTGCACTAGACAATTATAATTGCACTCTTGTCTTTATTTTCAAAATTATATTTCGAGCTTCTTGTCATTAAATGCTTATTAATCTCCCCACGTTAAGATTTTAAATATCCATCGATTAAATAATTACTAACATCTATATTTTTATAATTCCTTGAGGCCTTACACTTAGGTAGCATTTAGTTTACTGGAATGAAGGTCGAAATGGAATGGTCATTTTGTTGGAGTGTCCACTCCCGCGATTAGTTCTCGAAAAAGTGGCGGAATGACCATTACTTCATGAATCACCATCCCTTTATATAGGGGAATCACCATTCCATTTGTTGTGGGGGGGGGGTGGTGGGTAGAGGAATGGACATTCCATTCCTTTATAATTTTTATATAGACCAAAATGCCCCTTTAAACAAATCAAACACATCTCCACCTCTACCATCGACCTTCCCTGTCACTAAGGTCCCTAGGCTCCGGCAAAGGAGCGGTGGATGGTGCAAGCAATGTCCTGCAATTGGCGAGGCCTAGCAATGGCGCAGTAGTGAGCAGTAATAACTCTGGTGGGCAAACTACGAGGTAGCAGCAACGGTGCAACAATGGCGACGCACTATCTTTTTCTTCTATTCCGATCCACAACTAGAGAATTGAAACCAAGGGCTAATCTCCAGTGCCTTTTGGGCGCACCTCTCCGACTTCGCGTTGAGGGCATTGGTGGCCTCGTCCAGTGGTATAAGCTCCATCCTTCTCACCAGTGCTTGGACAGAAAGAGAGGAAGATGGGGTTAGGAGAAAGAGGGAAAAGGCTAGGATAGAGAGAGAGGAAAAAGGGGTTGGGCGAGAAAGGGAGAGGGGCTGGGACAGAGAGAGAAGGAGAGGAGGCTAGGCAAGAGAGGGAAAGACGGCTGGGAATGAAGAGAAAAAGGGAGAGGGGGCTGGGCGAGAAAAGGAGAGGGCTGGGAAAGAGAGGGAGGGAGAGCTGGGTGAGAGAGGGAGAGAGGGTTGAGAACAGAGAAAGGGAGAGGGCTAGGACAAAGAGAGAGAAAGAGCTGGGCGAAAGAGGGAGAGAGGGCTGGGATAGAGAGAAAGGGAGAGGGGGCTGGGCAAAAGAAGGAGAGGCCTAGGACAGATAGAGAGGGAGAGACGGTCGGGACAAAATAGAGGGAAAGGGGGATGGGTGAGAGAATGAGAGAGGGCTGGGAATAGAGAGAGAGGGAGAGGGGGCTAGGGGAGAGAGGGATGGAAACACAAGGTATTTTGGTCAGTTTTATGTAAATTTTATTCTAATCCTGACATCATTCCAACATATCAAACACAGGAACTGGAATGAGAATACTACTGATGGATTAATTCCTTTGTCTAACTAAACGTTGGAATGAGAATTACTATTCATGCCTCATTCCATTCCATACTCATTCTAGTATTTATTCCATTCCTACAAAAAATCATTCCAACGAACTTAATGCTACTTTAACTTATTTGATATATCAGACACAGAGTCCATCTGTAGGGTTTGACATAATCAAAACTCATAAGCTTCATCAAGGAGATTTCATCAATCCCTATCAAGGGATGTGGATTCTGTAAATAAATTAATATCCACTATATAGTTAATGTAGTCATCCGATATATTGAGATTATTGACCTATAAAAGGTTTTACTCCTTTGTAAATCAAAATACCAAACACTAAATATATGTGTCTATTATTTGTATTGGAATTAAGAGTACAAGTACTCATAATAACCATTTGGATGTTAATTGTCTTATATAGTCAGTATAAAGACAATAAATGTAAAAGTGGTCTTGTTCAATAACAAAAAGTGTATCAATATATCGAGTCGAAACTAAACCATTTCCTGTAGCCAAGATAAGCTTATTAAAATATTATGCTACAATCGTACTGATAGTGTGTCCAACGCCATCTAAATTGTGAACAACAATAATTTATATTCTATAAGAACCGACAAACTAAACTTCATTGTGTAAGCTAAACGCTACACACCAACTTATCTACTTTATAGAATAAAAGACACACACATGCATAATAAATAACAATACAATCATTTGCCCATACAAATTCGCATTAAAATGAAAAGATAAACTTTACTAATAAATGAATTACTCAAAGACAAATATACAAAAGTATATTTTTAGTATAAATTTCCAACAAATAAGAGCCTAATGTCACTAATATTGTTTGGGCATGAGTTAGTGACGGTGAACATGTGAGGGATTACATGATTTTTTTGGTGATATGAGGAATATGCCATCTTCGGAAGTGCATTCGCCAACTTCGTTCATTTAACTTCGTTCATTCTAAAGGCTGCGTCAAAGAACGATTCCCTGGGGGTGAACTTTGTCTCTATAATTCTTGGATGGAGCAATGCTTCATTCGGCAAAGGATCCGTTAATGGAGAATCCCTTCTTAGTGGATAAGTACTAAGGAGTCTGCTAATGCTTGCCCTTTGACCGCCTTCTGTGGCACATACCCGATGTCGTATCGGGATAGCAAAACTGACCTTTTTAGCCAAATGTGGATTCAGTGCGATGGCTTTGGTCGTTAAAAGCTTTAGAGGGTTGATCCTTGAAATCAACGGCACCTTAAATGCGGTTAAGCATTGTCTTATCTTTTGGACGGAAAACATTAGCACGAGGCATTCCTTGTCCATTGGTGGATAGTTAAGCTTGGCTCTAAGCATCATTTGACTCAAGTAATACAATGCGACCTAACTTCCTTGGTCATTCTTTTGTGCCAATAGAGCTCCAACTGAAAGATCCAGGGCGTAAGTAAACTTTGTCACATTTTCGTTTATTTATTATTTTTTATCAAATTATTCGATTATTACCTTAGTCTCGCATAACCCTATAAGTTTGTTCAAAGCTAGACTTTATCACATTTTAGTTAATCTAGTATTTGTTACTCGGATTATTATGACTACTGTTTTAGTCTCACCTAATTCTGTAATTTGCTTAAAATGCACATACTGGTGAATCGTAGCCAAATTTTGCTATCAATTGACTATTAACTGTTTGCTCTAGTTATGTATTTTGTGTACTCGTGGAGTTTACTTATATATCTGTTTTGTCATTGTTACTCTAGATCTTGAGGTTGACTCAAACTTGAGGAACAGTAGATTGCTTGTGGGGACGGGAATGAGCTTGAGCAGTTCTTCACGTCTTCGTTTCTGCAGAATCGATTGAATTATTTTAGATTTCATTAGAAAAAATGACTGAGAGTATTGTTATTCACTTATGTTACTAGAGATTTCTGTCTAAGTACTAGGATAAAATATTGATGTTAATTGACTCTAATTTTCACATTCTACTCTTCAAGAAAAACTATATTGTATGATTTGACCCCACATGCCTTACGGTGGGGCCGTTGTATTGTGAAATCTAAAGGTCCCAAGGCTTTCAAATCTTAGGGCGTGACCGGTACTAAGCCCTCTAGTGAAGGGGTCTTTCCTCAATTTATTTTACCGACTTGCAATTCAAATTACTTTTGGGCTTGATCAATACTTGGTCCATATGGACTGTGTTCCATCCCTAGTAGTTCATTAGTCCTATCTTTATAAAAGGATCTGTTTGGATTTCCTATCCTTAGAAAAAAATTTAATGTTCATTATATCTTTCTTCTATTATCCTTTCACACCATTCCATCGATAGATCCACCTGCATGGCCCATGACTTGTAATGGAAGGACATTACACATCTTTACTCCTTAACCAACAGGAATTGCTACTCGGTAAACATGCGCTGTACTCTTTCAATTCTCCTTACAATGCTCAAATTAAAGGCCATTACAGATTTCGAATTACTAGGTACTACTCAGTAAACATGAGTTGTATACCCCTTTCTCCCTCAGATTGTTGCGCTGGACTTGGAATGGAAGCGTATCTTCGGCTTCTTCGTTGACCCTTTTCAAGGTAGCTTCCTTGACAAATATTTTCCTAAACCATTCTTGCCAATTCCATCTTAAAGATATTTCCAAAGCTATCTATACTCTAATCCATTATATCCCACATCCAGATCAAGTAAGCCCATGATACCACACAATATCTTAAATATGGGCTCATTGATAGACATTATAAACTTGGGGTCCTCCTGGGGCCAACATTTAAGATAAAATTTAACCGCCCAAAATCACCATTCCATTTATTACGTTGGTGCCAAGTTTCACTCCACTGGTAATTGGGCCCACCTTTAGATTGATGTATTAAGCAAGTGATTAAGCAATAAAATAATTAAAAATCTTCTTCATATTTTAAATGAAAATTTAAATAATTAAACAATAAAAGTATTTTGCAAATGGCAAATGAATAACTAAGGAATCAAATGATAAGAAGATATATGGTGCACAGTCTAAAAGAATGTGTGGCCCAAATTTGACCTTTTTTTATGAACAGCTCAAAATAAACTTTGATTAGCAGACCATAAGGTTTGAATCATAATTGTAACATTATCACTATCACCAAATAACAGCATTGCTTAATTATAAGCATTAAATAACCATCTATCGTGTGTGAAGGTAGAGAAGTGGGCCTCTTTATATAGTTTGGACCATTATTCTTGATCATTTTCTAGTTGTGCTAATGGGCTAGGCCAGCACAAGTCCGATTTTGCCTATCATACTTTGGACCGGGCCTAGATTAAGAGATTGAAAACCCAAAGTCAGGCCCTACCCATCCAGTTTAAGGAATGCATGTAATTTAATTTAATTAGTTTAAACAATTGCTAGAATGCCTGCTTTATAGACCGTGTCAGGCAAGCCGGGGCCTATGTTTCTAAAGTTGGGTAGGACTTGGATATGCTTTAGCCTAGTCCAGGCCCATGAGCACCCCTATCATTTCTCCCCATGCGGTTTAGTTATTAGATATTAAATATGGGCCCCAAGTCTATAAAGTCGATCAATGGGCCACATTTAAGATCTTGAGTGGGATAATGGACTTAATAGCAAAGGTGATTTTGAATGGTTTAGATCTTGATGTTGAATAATGGATGGACTCTATAGGATTGGAGAGCTTGGTAAGGATATATGGTTTTGGAAATGTATTTGTGAGGTAATTGACAAAGGTAGTTTGGTAAGAAAACTTATGAAGGGTAGTATTATGGAAACAATTGAAAAACTTGTCTTAAAATAAGGGAACGAATTCCAACTGTCAAATTCTATACTTGGAAAGACGTATCACTGATTTCGAGTGAGGAAATCAACCCTACACAGGGAATGTCATTATTGCCATTACAGTTACTCCCCTAATCCTTACATAAATTGCATGCAACATGCTTCTCCTTGCAGACGTACTAGTGAGTAGTGTTTGGTCAGAGGAAATGGCTAACCTACCAACTCTTCCCTTTCTTCTGATATTGTCTTCTTTCTTCGCTGTTGTTTGTAACCCATGTCTTGCACTTCAGGAAGATAGAAAAGTAAGATGCTTATACTTCTATTGTCAGCTTTTGTTGTTGCGTTGATGATTTATTATTGAGATATAACATATTATAGATGATAGGAATAGATTTGTACGTTGGTATAGGTCCTGGCTGACCACAACAGATTATTATTTGTTATGGTTTGGTTCTGGAATCCGTGTGTATTAAACGTTCATGTTTACTGCATAATTTTTAGTTACTCTCAGAGCAGGAAAAAACAGTTAGAATGAAGATGTTTTATTTTTGTGTTTCAGAATGTCTGCATGATGGGTATTTCTTTTAGTGCCCTCTGTTTTGTGCCATTTAGTTTTTAGGAATTCTATGATCATTTGTACGTCGAGAAGTGTTACAATAGAAAAAGGTGGGTCAGATTCGGGGCGGAAACTTGTTGGATCTGGATGTGACTTCATGAGTCTGGATATGGATCTGCTTCCAGGTATGAGTAAGAACCTATCCATTGTGTTTGGGTCCTGCATCAACCCAGAATTTTCTTCATAGGTCCAGATATCGATCCAACACTATTTGAGGCCATACCCCACAGTTCTAGTGGGTGGTGTTATGTGGGGTTTTACCAGTGATCTCGGCAGGTTCCTCATCATAAAAATAAAGGTCTAACACGGAGCTTCGTTGGGATATGAAATGGAATCAATCTACTGTATCTTGAATATCCGACATCAACTATGAAAAAAAAAATTAGATTCTTCCTCTGTGCAAATAGCATATGGAATGCATTAGTACAAAGGATTAGAGGGCTACAAAATAAATTTCTTGTTAAATAAATGTCAGTTCGTAACATGATGAATGACTGAGTTAGGAGATCTTCAAATATTAATATTTCTGAAGATATGCAGGCCTTTAAATTTTTATATATTTTTAATATTTGGATCTGATCATTTTAGATCCTAATTTCCAGTCCATGAAAATAGATCCAAACGGTCCTGATCTATATGTTTTGATCAGGATATGAATCCAAATTTCTCCCAGATTCAAAAGTAGGTTCTATATCTACTTCATTCAAAATTAGATATTTCTGCTACTTGATGATGGGATACCCATTTGTAACCCTAGTCTTAAATTTTATATATTAAAGTAAAGGAAATGGAGACAGTAGACAATGCCACATCAGCACTCAAGAAGTTCTCCTTTTAAAAAAATATTTTAGAAAAACTACACACAGCTTTCCCTTTGATGTGGACCCACTACACCTCTTCAAATCTCCTAAAATCTCTAACTTTCTTTCTGAAATTTGGTTCTCTTAAAACATTCACCAATCCACTATTGTCTTTGACAACTCATTTAGTTTTTAAATTTATTCCCTAAAACCTCCTTCATCCTATTTTTATATTCAAGTAATTATTATTACATTATAACTCTCCTTCAACCCTATCCATCCTCACGAGCATCTCTTTAAGAACTCTTTCTCACCCACTTATTATGTGGGGCCCATTGATTGTTGAGACTTGAAACAAAGAGAAAGTGAAAGAAAGTGAAAAAATATATACAATAGGATCGACAGGCTAATGAAAAAAAGGCAGAGATAAGTTTGCTATTATATCGATCAGTAGACCCTAAATTTTGATAGTTTGGATCTAATGGGTGGATCCCGCTATGATTGTGATAATTGAAAAGAGAAAATAATTGGCTTTCATAATGGGCAACACATATTGTTTAGAGTAGAAAAAAGAAAAAAGGGCTATTTGTTGTTGATAATGGGCCCTACACCCTTCAAAGGGGAGGTTATCTAGAAAAAGGCGTGGACAAAAATAAATAAAATGGTTTCTATTACTTTTAACATTACAATGGCTTTTTATTTTGTGTCCCAAGGCATGATTTGCTTGTACTCCAAATCAAACATCACTAGGTATGTAGTTAGTATATATGGTTTAGTTATTATTATTATTTGTGTTGTTTGAATGAATTTCAAACATTGTATCTTTTTATTTATTTATTTATATGTATATATATTCGGATCAATTTATATTTATATGTGATATGTTTCTTCCGTTGAAACTTTCCCCCATAGTATGAATTTGGGTTTTTTTTTTCTTTTTGTCTCTACAGTAGTAACTTAACCCATGCATGTATCCACGCACACTTAGCACTTTTTCAAAATATTAATTTTCATTTCATCAAATAAAATCTTCAATAATTATCATTATTATTCTCTTCTTTTTTCTAAAAAAAATCTTTTATTCCACTTCGAAACGCTTCATAAAATTATTATTTCAATCTAAGTTTATCAATAATTAGTTTAGTTTGAGCAAAGCTTACCTTAGGCATTTTTCCTAAAAATAAATTTTTTTAAATTTATTTTCTTATCATTAATATTTTGGAGAAAACATATCAATAATTGATATCGTATGCCTAGCAATAAAATAGTTGAATGAGCATCTTTGAATCACAATGGCTTAAACTTTCTTTCAATTTAAGGTAAATTTCCAAAAGTGCATTTAAAGAGATTAAAGTTCACAATATATCAAATCATTTTCTGTTTAGATACCGACTTCTCTTTCCATTTTAGCAGTATTAAGTTACCTTTAGTTCATTACTCTCTTTTATAAATTTGATGCATAAAATAAAATGTAAGAATTATAGATAATATATTTTTTCTTTTACATTTATTTTTTATTATTTATATTTCAAAGAAATCTTAAAGTTTAATATATTTTCATTTTGGGTCTGGTAGGGGCCTTCGCTGCTAGTTGATTTTTTTTAAGAAAATCCCCCACCATCTCAACTCTTTAATAATCCTCTATTGGAGCCCAATTTATCATAATTAAGTAGTTCTTATATGTCCAATGGCACACAGAAAAACTAGCTCCTAATTAGGAATAGGATGAAAAGGAAGGAAATTGGCTAAAACATCAGCGAATTGCTAGCACTTTCCTACAATCCACATGTATCTCTTGATCATGCCCAACATGTCATGTCTTGTTCTTGTGTTGATCATTAATAGATGAGGCTTGTCTTGCCAGGCCCTCGTCCAATCTCGAGCTAGAAGCTAACTGATTGATGCAGTTTAGGTCCCACAAGCAGCACCTCTTTAAATTAGATTAGGATTATATTATTTTTATTAGTAGATCTCTAATTAAATTGTTATTAGGAAAGTTTTTATTAATAGCGTAGGATTTTCTTACATATTAAGTTTGCTTTTACTATATATATGACATTGTAAAGAAGAATTCACAGATTTAGTTGATTAATAGAATTGGGTTTCACCCCTGAGAGGTGCATCCTTGCATGTGTTGAAGTCTTTTTAACGATTTGAAGTGTCTTTGAACACGTGCTTCAGCAACCCTACGCAAGCCCTAGCCCTAAAGCCTGCATCATTGATATTACAAGTTAAATATACACAAGCAGGAACACATAGTGACCGTTACTGGGATAGCCGCGATTTTCACTATGGGGCCCAACTTGAAGGATAAAATCATATGGAGTTGATGGTACTAGGGTTTGGAAAGACCTTCCAATCACCCAACTGTAAGTGAAAAATGGGAACCATTAAATCACAGAAGTAATGTTTCAAGGGCCTAGAAGTATAGAATGGGTTTTCCCACAAAATTTTGAATTTTTTCAGATTTAGCGAGGAGGGCAGTGGGCCCCCATAGGATGCATAATCCAATGCCTGGAAATGGCAAGGCCAATAGGCCTGGAAAAAATTTATTAGTGTATTAGTTGCTTGTACATGAATAAGAACGGTTTTAGTCAAATTCTATACTAAGAAAGATGTATCAAAGGTCTAAGTAAATACATGCTCTTCCCCAAGGAAAGATCTTGATTGGCATAATTTCATTGTATAAATTGCATGGCACCTCTCCTTACAGACGTAGTAAGGAGTAGTAGGTGGTCTAGGAAAATGGCCATCCTACGAAATCTTCCATTTCTTCTTGTCTTGTCTTCTCTCTTTGCTGCTCTTTGTAACCCATGTCTTGCATTTCAGGAAGATAGAAAAGTAAGATTCTTATAATTTTATTTTCGGCTTTTGTGATGTGTTGTTGATTTTTTTTTTTCAATATGCAACATGTTAGAGATTATAGGAATATATGTGTTATAGATATTGGTTTTGCCCACGACAGATTATGTGCAATATGTTATTGTTTGTGGAACCAGAGTGTATTAAATAGTACGTTTATGTTCTATTTTAATGTTTTTAGTTACTGTTATAACAGACTGCCATTTCGAATAAAGATGTTTTTATTTTGAGTTTTTTGTAAATACCCCTCGTAAGGTTTATAGGATTTGTAAATAGTCTCCTGTGATTTAAAAATTTGTAAATAGGCCCCTGCTTTATCCTTTTAATATTACTTGCCAAATCCCGAGAGTAAATATTCTTGACAAAAATGTTTTAATACTACTTGCCAAATCCCAAGAGTAAATATTCTTGACAAAAATGTGCAAGCATCATAAGGTTTGTGTTTAATTTTTATAAAATATAGCAGCTTTATCTATACACCCATTAAACAAAAAATGAGTATATTATTATTTGCAAAATTAAAAATATCATTATTTTATCTCAAGTCCCAACCCTCCCTCTTAATAACTCTCTTATGCATATACAGCTTAATAATGTATTTTGGAACTTTCATCAATCAAATAGTGGGCCATGTATGAATAAGATAAATTAGAATTAATTATAAGTACTTATGTTGATTGTCATTACAATGGATTTAGGTTTAATGAAATGGGTCAAAAATTGAAAAGATTATATTTATGTTGGATATGCTTTTCTACTAAATGTTAGTCTTATTCTCACAAGAGAAAAAAATACTATGCTTTATGCATATAGGGATGAAAGAGATAGGTAAAAATGTTATATCACTCTAGAATTATAGTGGTTGAAAGTTTATTGATTTTAGGGACAGAAAAGGTATTAAAATGAAAATACAAAGGCCTATTTACAAATACTAGAACTATAGGGGCTTATTTACAAATTCTATAAACCTTAGAAGGGTATTTACAAAAGCCTCTTTTATTTTTGGATTTGTGAATGTTTGAACAATGGGAATTTCTTTTGGGGCCCATTTATTTTGTGCAATTGAATTTTACCAAAGAAGGAATGATAGTCACACACCACAATTGTAAATAGAGGGTCACATTTAGGAAGAAACCTAATAGATCTAGACCCATATCTCTTTTTGAATCTGTTATAGGACCTATGTGTTATATCTGGAAATATTCATCCAATATCTATTGTAAAAAAAAAAAAAAAAGATCCGAGTCCAGTTTTGGATCCAAAATAAGAAGTGGATTCTATTTTAAATTTAAATATGAGGCTAATAAATGGTAAATTATTATTTTATTGTTTCTTAATCTTAATGTTTCTTTCTTTGTTGTTATTATTATTTTTGTTTTTGGTAAAAGTTGATCTTAATCTATCAAAGATTTGAGTATTACCACTTGCCTTGCCAATTCCAATTCCAAGCACGAACCATAATCTCACACGCACAAACATACGGGGATCATCTTATCACCACTAGGCTAGAAGTGGTTCTTCCTGTTGGACCTACTAGTATGTATTTAGCTTACGTGGCGTCAAAGGGTACTTGGTGTCGGAACGGGCTTTCTATTGCCTACTTGTATGTAGAGGTGTTTGTAGAGTGCGATGAGATGCGTAAAATCCAGGCCTGCCCAACTTTAGAAATGCAGGGCTCATGTATGGCCATTGGTTGACTAGGGCTGTAAATGTCAAGCCCATGACTTGGCCATTTAGTCAAGTCCCCACTGAACTGGGCTTTTGTGAGTCGTACAGGACTTTTTGGCAATTGTCCATACAAGTTACTACAAAATTACGAGCAGAGTATGCGGGCCCAGTTGGTCTGGCGTTGTGGCTTTAATTCCTAATTATTAAAAGCCCCAGATTATATATCTGAAGTATACATTATGCGACCATCACTGCTTGTATGTGGAAAAAAGAGAACCATCTTATCACAGCAGTTATTGTTTTGAGGTTCTCAAAGTCAGCTGATTTGGCCCACAAGATTTTGCATAGATAGATATATGGACCCCTCTGTTTTGACAAGTTATATGTTAGGAATAGGAATGGCATAGGTTAAAAAGGTGTTATTAGTTGTAATTGTTTTGTCTTCTTGTATATTAATACTTTTTAAAAAAGGAAGTGTCCTCCACCATAGTGTGAGGGATATAGCAGTATATATCTATATATACAGTGTGTATGTATGAAAAAATTAGATTAAATCACCATGAGCCCCATGACCAAAAAGAAGTGGTGCCGAAAAAGGAGAGTTTTTGAAGTGGGGTGATCGGTAGAATTTCTCATATATATATATATATATTTTAATGATAAAAAATTATGTGAGCAACTTTTTTTTTTTTTTGCTTGATTGTATCCATGATTACTTGAATTTGAGTGTTTTAAGCTATTGCTAGTAATATTGATGACATTTTGTAAAAATTGCAATAATCTAGGGTTTTATTCTTTTTCAGTTATCTTCAGGAATTTGAAAACATTGTAAAACTAAAAAAAGCTCGGGCAACTGTAAAACCATATTTTGCATTCTTTTCCCTTTTCTACTGTTTTTATTTTTGAATTAATTGATCCTTTTCAAAACATTTCAACAATTACAAAGACAGCTCCAAATTTGAAAATATTTTATTGATAACATTGCTTATAATAATGTAAGCACATTGACTAAAGATATGTATGTTGATGTAACGTTTAAATGTTTTTAGGCTTACATTGTGTACATGGGAGCACTCCCAAGTTACCAGGTGGATCAATTTTCAATTCAGAACCGCCAGCTTAGCCTTTTAAGGAATGTGCTTCAGGGAAGGTAAAATACTGTTTTTTTTTCTTTTACTATTAAGTAATATCATAGCTTAATCCCCCCATCCACCACCAGCCCACCTTTTCTTTCCTTCTTTTTATTGGATGTTTTGACAACACAGGCAATTAGCTATTCCATTATAGTAAGAAACAGCAAGTTTCATTGTAAAATCAATAAGTTTGTCTTTATGAAATTAGGATGTTTATTGGCTGAAGCCTGTCTGAGCTCAGCCTGTCCATTTCTTATTTGTGCTAGATGTAGAGTTATCTGTATTCTAGATTTGGACCCAAATTTTATGTCAATGTGTTAGTCAAACATTCCTTTGATTAATTCTGTCTAACTGAATCAGCCTAAGGAGGCGAGTTTGTGCACGACAAGTTTTCCTTTACAGAATGGAAAATTGATCTTGTTTTTCATGTAACTCATTCTTCATTTGTGAGGCAAAAAGCCAAAAATTTAAACCGATTTGCCTCGGGAGGATTTCAATTTCAAATGAAATGGATAGCAAAGAAATTTTTCTCCCGTGTGTGCCTCTTTATGTACATTGCATTGTCGTAAATTGGTCGTGTTTTTGGATGGCTTGTCTCCAATCTCCCTGGCCCATATAGAAATCATCTAGTTAGGAGGCAGGAATTTTTTTGGGTTGAGGGTTCCACTATCTATATCTGAAATTTCACTGTATTGTATTCTTCTCACAGTAATTGTGTCATTGTTGTTTTGTTTTCCTCTTAACAGTTCAGCAGAAGACAGACTGTTGGAAAGTTACAAAAGGAGTTTCAATGGATTTGCAGCCTTCCTCACTGAGGAAGAGCGACAAAAGATTGCGAGTATGCAACAATGACCTTAAGACACTAAACTAAGAGTTGAATAACTTCTTCACAGTGTCATCCAAATGACAAAAATTTTAATTTCATTTGTGCAGGGATGGAGGGCGTGGTATCTGTCTTCCCAAGTAAAACTTATCATCTTCACACAACAAGGTCTTGGGGTTATGTTGGTCTTTCAGAGCCGGTGCGAAGGGTGCTTGAGAAAGAGAGCGATATCATTGTTGGTATTCTTGATTCTGGAATCTGGCCCGAGTCTGAAAGCTTCAGTGATGAAGGATTTGGTCCTCCTCCAAAGAAATGGAAAGGGATTTGTCAAACTGAAGGGAATTTCACTTGCAATAAGTAATCTATTTTCATCACCTCATTGCAATTTACATTTCAACTGAGTAGAGAGATGGTAGCATTTTGCTGCTTCTTTTACATCTGATGCATTGTTTTTGTTTTTAACTGATCGAACCATACAATTTACAGCAAGGTGATTGGAGCTAGGTATTATAAAAGTTTTGAGGGAGAAGATTTGAAATCTGCAAGGGACACAGTAGGTCATGGAACACACTGTGCATCAACTGCAGCAGGCCGAAGAGTGAGAGGAGCTAGTTTCTTTGGTCTTGCTCAAGGCAATGCTAGGGGTGCAGTTCCATCTGCAAGGATTGCTGTGTATAAGGTCTGCGGTGATGATTCCTGCTCGGATGCGAGTATTTTAGCTGGTTTTGATGATGCCATTGCTGATGGTGTTGACATCCTCTCAGTTTCACTTGGGTCTGATAGTGCGTCAAATTACTCTAGCGATGCGGTGGCAATTGGTTCATTTCAGGCTATGCTGAGGGGTATACTCACCTCACAATCTGCAGGTAACTCTGGTCCTGGACAAGGTACTATAACAAGTGTTGCTCCATGGCTTTTCTCTGTTGCTGCAAGTAGCACTAGTCGGCAATTTATCACTGAAGCTATCATCGGGGATAGGGTTTTTCAGGTAATTTAACTTTTTATGTTTTCTTCACTGTCTCTTCCTATCTTCCCCTAGCTCAATTGATCTAGTTTTACAAAAATTTTGGCTTACTCAATTAGATTTTCTTGGCTTGAAGTGTTCATCAATTGGGTAGTGGATGATTGAATTTTAGCTTTTACCATAATGATTTTCAGATTAAGCAGCACAAAAATTGATGGTTTAAGAAATAAGGACCCCACATGTTCTTAGGTCTTATTTTGATGCAATAAGTAGCTAATTGAAAGTTTTTGAACTCATTTGGAGTTCAGATTGAAAGAACCCAGAAATTCATGTTTGGAGATCCCAAAACAGTCAACTTCCTGCAATAGATGGCAACATGCTTATGAGGATTGTAAATTTTGGAATTTGAAAGTCACCAATGGGTGGATCAAACTATTGTAGCCCGGTCTTTTGAAACTTCCAGCAATCAAACAAATGCTTGATTTTATCTTTAGTTCTTTTAGACTTGCAAATTTTTCTGAAGGTAGGAACTTGAAAAGAAGATCTCATGAAAGCAAGAGAATTGAATCTGTTTGACAGATCTTCTGCATTCTATACCTTTTTCTTGGAAATGTTTTTTGCGAAAGTCTTTCTTCAATAGAGAATTTGTTATCATTGTCATTTTAGTTAAAATTTAGCATGGTTTTGTTATTCTCTTAGGTGAATCATTTCCACAGTTTCTGTAGAAAGCAAATTCAAACCTACAAGGTAGTAATCCTATTTTTTGAAATAACAAGTGCTAGAAAGACATCATTGTAGAAAATGTTTCTCTGCATGTAACAATAGAAATTAGAGCCATATAAAAAGAAAGACCTTGCATGAAACAATAGAAATAGAAAGATGAAGCCTTATCTTTCATTTTCCACTTAAAATTAAACAAATAAAAATTAATCTCTCCATTTTTACACAAACATGTTCATATCTTCTGATGACATTTTTGGAAGAAATACTATTTCTTTGTTCCGTTAGAAGTTTGTTTACGGAAGTTGATCAGGCATAAAATCTACATGCGTCTAGAAGTAATTTCTTTGTGTCAAAATTTTCAGGGCCGATCACAGAACGCTTTTGTTTCTACAAATCCAGTTCCATTGATACTTGGTGCAAATGCTTCTACCACTTGCAGTCCAGCTGATGCCGGGTACTTATTTCCTTGATGAAATCTTTAATTTGTTGTTCTTTCCCCACTGAATAAGAAATGGAACAGCTATAATCTGGTTTGATTTGTTTTGTTTCAGGGCTTGTTCTCCTGAATGCTTGGATAGAAAATTGGTGAATGGAAAGATTGTTTTTTGTGAAGAGCTTAGCAGTGGAGAGGGACCATTGTCAGCCGGTGCTCAGGGACAAATCATGCAATCTGATGTGGATAATGATTATTCCTCCAATTTTCCATTGCCTTCCACTGTTGTAAATATGGCAGAAGGGGACATGATCAAATCATACATAAGAAGCACGGAGTATGTAACTTCTCTTTGTTAATTAACATCTAACATTCTGACATATTGAGGACCATTTCCATCCCATACTAATGATTTTTGAAGACTTTGATAATGTACTTCTATCAGAGGTCTCATGAATTAAATTCAAGGTAGATTTATACAGGGAGTGACAAAAAATATATTTGGGTGATGGAAAATGATTGATTGATCATCTTCTCAGATTGAATGAAATCTTAAGAATTCCACTAATTTAGTTCTCAAGCATTGAATCTCAATCCATCTGTTTTATATGCAATAGCTGTGGCACATTTGGGTACAAGAATTCCTCATACAACTCTGAAAAAAAAAAGATTTGAAATGTTGTTTCCTTCCAAATGTTAATGGTGTGTCTCCAAATTCATGGATTCCTAAACTAATTAGTATGACAATGTTTGGGGTTGGTATATTAGGCAAGCATCTGAAATTCTCCCACTGTATTTTCCATATTCCCCTGTGTTCTTTTTTACCTTTGTTATGAAGATATCTCCTTGAAATTGAATTTCATGGATTTCCCTTATAAATGGGATTCATTCTGTTTAATTTTACTCAGATTCTATACTAAGTTGCTGAAACTTTGATAAGATCTTTGACTTTCACTTTTCAATACCTGATATTGTTTACATTTCAACAGGAAACCACACGCAAAAATACTTAGGTCTGTAGCCATTCGTGACAGTAATGCCCCAGCTGTTGTTTCCTTCTCTTCAAGAGGACCAAATCTCATTTCATCCTACATTCTCAAGGTTGGGTAAACCATGTTTTCTCTTAAGCTGTATTTTAGTGTATCAGATCTAACAACCTTGTAATATGATCTTCTATCACAGCCCGATATAACTGCTCCAGGTGTAGACATTATTGCTGCTTACTCGCCTGTCAGCTCTTTGACTGGTTTGGAGCAAGATAAAAGATCTGCAAATTATGCCATATTATCTGGGACATCCATGTCCTGCCCACATGTAGCGGGTGCAGCAGCATATGTGAAGTCATTTCACCCTGAATGGTCACCTGCTGCCATCAAGTCTGCCCTTATCACTACTGGTAACCTTATTTTGTTCTCTACCAGTACTCTAAAAGCATGATTGCACGAATGCACACTAATTGCACATGACTAGGATTGTCTGGCTTCTAGGCCTATTTGGTTTCTTTACATCTGTATCTAACATGGATTTTTTTACTCTCCTTTAAGCTTTTTCGATGAATGGTAGTAAAAATATCGATTTGGAATTCGCCTATGGTGCTGGCCAGATCAATCCAGTGAAGGCTCTGAGTCCCGGTTTAGTGTATGACACCAACAAAGATGACTACCTACAATTTTTATGCAATGAGGGGTACACTGCAGGAGAAATCAAACTCATTTCAGGTGAAAACATCCGCTGTAGCAGAAAGACTACCAAAACTGCTGCGGACCTGAATTACCCATCAATTCAACTACTAGTTGACAAAAACAGGGCTTTCTCGGGCAAGTTCTCAAGGTCGGTCACCAATGTTGGCTCACCAGCATCCACATACAAGGCAACGGTGAAACAACTTCCTGGACTTCAAATTGCAGTTACCCCAAGTGTTATATCATTCAAGTCAGTGAATGAGAAGCGTTCTTTTGTTGTCACCATTACCGGGAAAGGATTGCCAGCTGCCACTGTAATCTCTACCTCTCTCGTGTGGTCTGATGGTGTTCACAGCGTGAGAAGTCCTATAGTTGTATACACCAGTGTTTCTTGAATCTCATAAAATAGCTAGACAGAATTTATATTTCGTGTCTACTGTTTTATTCTCTCTTTGCTGCTGCAGCTTTCCTTGTAATTTTTGTGATATCTATTAGTAATATCTATATATATATATATTTTGTGCTTAATTGTTAGCAGTTTAATATATATTTCAGATGCTAAATATGTTTCTTCCTTTTCTTTTAGTATTATTTCAGTTCATATAAGTCAAGTCTTCCAACCATTCTTTACTGTTTGACACATAATCAAGCAGTGCAAAAAATTGGCCATTGCTTTCACCTTGTTCAAGTTTTAAAACTTTTTTGGTGAAAAATTTTAATTTGTCCATGTGTCCTAATTATGCTACAAATTTTGGAGTACATAACTTCACATATGAACCCCGGCTTAATCTGAACTAGCATAATAACAATTGCTTAGCACATGTATGTTCACACAAATAAAGAATTCAGATATTGAAAAAATGGCTTAGAATGAAAATAAAAAAAATCAGATAGAAGGGGAATAAAAGAGGTGAGATAGGGACATGATTCTTTGCAGGAAAAAAATGTAGAATTTAAAAAAAAACATGAAAGGTGAAGGTGAGTGAGTAGTTTGATGAGATAAAATGGATAGTTAGGTTCTTGCAAGAGATGAGGGGAAAAGTGGAGCTGACAATTAAAATCATAACTAATAACACTTAAAATTGATTGAAAAATCTTTGAGCTTAATATATAGTACAATTTGTAAGTATTCTTGTTGTAGCACTTACTGTAGTGGAATCTGTCCCTACAAGTTAGGCATTAGATGATGACTTGGTTCTTACATACCCATTCTGGGGATAGTTTTGATTGTATATCAAACACCTAAAGATTGATGTGCCGGTTCATTTAAATAAAAGCAACTGAGACGTTCGTTGTTCTAAACTATCGTGGCCGAATACTAGAATAGAGGCTCCATTTTTTTTCCACTTTATATGAGTGTGTATTGTTAAAATTTGAAACTAGTTCTCATGCTTTTAATATGCCTATAAATCATTCTGTAGTACGAGATTCGTTTGATACTAATCTAACCATCCTTGCATAGTTGCATTCCTCAAACATCCAAGATACCAATTTAATAGGATAGATAATAAGGCTACATTAGTGCTGCTCACCCCAATAAGAAGAGGAATTTACAAATAACCCGATTAATGAATCCTAGATATTGTAATTAGACGATGGTGGAGAGTATCACATTATATAGCTGGGGATCGGAACAGTAGTAGGGTAATTTACATTAAAAATATAATATGATATGGATTGCATTGGAAATTCTCAAAATATTAGTAGTGTTTAGGCTTCACATCTAGAATCCCACACCAGATATGGTTGAAAAGAGAACACCATAATCAAAACTTTCAAAAACGCCCCACTTCAAATATGCCACTTTTCTCCCCCCTCTTTTTTTTTTATTATGGGCTGGCCGCTCCCCACAACGGTTACAAGTCCACATATGATACTCATTTGACTTTTCCTCACCATTGAATTGAAACCATAATAAAATGATGCCTCTAAACCATTAGATTTTAGGGCCATGGATCAAAATGTTAGGATGATCTTATGGACTCAAGCTTGTGCATATACATACGCCTTATATGGATCTTTTAATCCAGTATATGTGTATATATATATATGTGTGTGTCTGTATATATATATTTATAGAATGATTGACTCATTTTGTACTAGAAATAATCATAGGATATCCTTTGAGAACAGATATTCCTATGTAGTAGTGATATTCCATGATCGAGCCAATTGGTTGAATCATGTAAAACCATTTCATAAAAGTTAATTGATAGCTTCTTTTTATAAAGAAAATGGACTTCAATTCTTGAATCATCCCTATCACTTTTGGTTCTATTATAACAAAGGATTCCATTTCTATCCATGATTATGATTTTACATATGTACAATTCCTCAACAAAATATTTTCATTCTGTTCCGGTAATAAAACATATATATATATATAGTATACTCCCCTTTTTTGATTGGCTAATGTATTTCTCTTGTACCTATTTGTCAGGAACTCAAAGCATTTATCATCTCTAATTTTTCTCTTTTAATATGAGTTGGCATGCAGAGGTGAGGTGGCATGATCTCATTTGACAAGTCAAGTGGGGCAAAAAATTACCTTTTGAAGTGGGTAGTTTTTGAGAATTTCATATATATATATACACACATCATCATCATCATCATCAAAGCCTTATTCCAACTATGTTGGGGTTGGCTATATTAATTCTGTTTCTCTATTTCGTTCTATTTTAAGCCAAATCTTTAGATAAGTTAAACTTCTTCAAATCTGATTTAATGACCTTTATCAATGTTTTCTTCGGCCTACCCCTACCTCTTGATGGGCCATCCACCTGGATAGCCAAACTTTTCCTCACTGGTGCCATAACCAGCCTACGTTTAATATGCCCAAATCATTTTAAACGGGTATCTCTAATCTTATCCTTTATTGGTGCTACCCCTAAATGCTCATGAAAGCTCTTATTTCTAATTTTATCTTTCTTAGTTTTACCACATATCCACCTAAGCATTTTCATTTCTGCCACATCCATTTTATGTATATGCATCTTCTTAATTGACCAACATTCTACTCCATATGTCATAACTGGTCTAACCACTGTCCTGTAAAATTTGCCCTTCATTTTCGTTGGCATTCGTCTATCACAAAGCACTTTAGAAGTTAGTTTCCACTTCAGCCATCCAGCTTTTATCCGATACTAAACATTTTCGTTAATCTCCCCATCCTTACTAATCATCGAGCCCATATACCGAAAAGAATCTCTACGTGGTATCTCATGGGTTTCAATTTTGACAGTAGTTTTAAACTTTGTATATGTCCACTGAAGTTACAATCTATTTATTTTATCCTTGTACAACTTATTTTAAAGCCTCTCGGTCCTAATGCCCCCAGCCATCTTTCGAGTTTTGCATTTACACAATCTCTTTATTCATCTACCAGTATTATATCATCTGCAAATAACATACAGCATTGTACTTCTTCTTGATTATGCATAGTTAACTCATCCATAATCAATGCAAAGAGGTAAAGGCTTAAGGCTAATCCTTGATGCAAACCTATAGTCATGGGGAATCCACCTGTCTCTCTACATGTGGTTTTCACATTTGTTACTGCAACCTTCATACATATCTTTAAAAATTTCAATGTAACCACTGGGGACATTTCTTTTCTTCAAAACCCACTAAATTAAATCCTTCTGTACCCTATCACAGGCCTTTCCTAAATCGATAAAAACTATGTGTAGATTTTTCCTCTTTGCTCGATATTTTTCCATTAATTGCCTAAGTGAAGAGATAGCTTTCATAGTTGACCTCCCTGGAATAAAACCATATTGATTTTTAGCAATTTTTATCTTTTGTCTAAGTCTTTGCTCCATTATTCTCTCCCATAACTTTATACTATAACTTATAAGTTTAATCCTTTGATAGTTGGTATAATTTTATATATCTCCCTTATTCTTATATATAGGTACTAAAATACTTATTCTCTATTCATCTTGCATTTTCTTTGTCACAAGTACCTTATTAAAGAGTCTACATAACCAATTGACTCCAACCTCTCTTAAGCATTTTCATACCTCTATCGGAATATCATATGGGTTTGTAGCCTTTCTTGTCTTCATTCTCTTCAATTCTTCCTTCACTTTTACCTCTTTAATTCTACGAAGAAAAGTGTGCTTTGCTGGTGAAGTATCCTCTTTAGTTCTTGTATCCCCTATATGTTCTTCATTTAAAAGTTTTCTAAAATATTCCTTCCACCTTTCTTTAATAACGTTGTTCACCAGAACATTTTGTTCATTATTCTTGATACATTTGATATGATCTAAGTCCCTATTTTTTTTTTCTCTTATTTTTACGAGTTTCAAAATATCATTCTCTCCTTCTCTTGTTCCCAACCTATCATAGAAGTCATCGTATGCTTTGGACTTTACATTAATACCTACTTTCTTAGCTTCTTTTTTTGTCTTCTTATACAACTCAAAAGTTTTTATACTCTTAGTCCCCTACCAAACTTTGTAGTAATGTTTTTTTTCTTAAATAACTTCTTGAACCTCTATACTACACCATCATGTTTCTTTATTAACATGCCTCTTTTTTTTTATTCTCCAAGTACTACCTTTGTAACTTTTTTAATGTAATTAGCCATTTGATTCCACATTACTGTAGCTTCTTTTTTAAGATTCTATTCTCCCTTCTCAATCATTTTGCCCTTAAATATATTTGCTCTTTCACCCTTTAAATCTCTTCACTTTGTTTTAGGGCCCATTTTGTTTACTACCACTCTTTTTCTACTTCCAATGCAAATATCTAAAACTACGAGCCTATGTTGGGTGATCAAACTCTTTCCTGAGATAACCTTACAATATTTACAAGTCAATCGGTCCTATTTTCATACTAAAAAAAAGTCTATCCGACTCCTATTACTCCAACTATTATAGGTAATTAAATTCTCATCTCTCTTTTTAAAGTAAGTGTTTGCTATTACAAGATCAAATACCACTGTAAAATCCAATATAGTGTTTCTGAGTTCATTCTTTTCTCTAAATCCTTGCCCATCATGCACTCTCTCATATCCTCTATTATCTCTTCCTATATGCCCATTTAAATTCCCTCCAAAGAAAATCTTATTATTATTTGGAATTTCTCGCAGTAAATCATCTATCTCCTTTCAAAATTATCTTTTCACACTTTCCTCTAGTCTTACTTAGGGAGCATATGCATTGATGATATGGATTATGTCTTCCTCTAGCACTAGTTTAATTGCTATAATTCTATTACCAAACATCTTTACCCCCACAATTCTCTTTTTTAAATCCTTATCTACTACTATACCCACTCCATTTCTTGTATTACTCTTTCCTACATAAAAAGGTTTATACACATCCATAAGCTCCTCAACTTTATTCTATTTCCACCTTGTCTCCTGTATACAAGCCACAATAATTTTTCTTCTTTTTATTACCTCGACTAACTCCATGCTTTTGCTTGTCAAGATTCCTATATTCCAAGTAGCAAGTCTAATTTTCCTATTCCTCCTCTTCTTCTCATGAACTAACTTCTTTAAACGCACTAGCGTATAGTCATGCAGTAGCCCTTGCACACTTTTCACTGTAACCGAGTGACAGTGCAATGCAACGCTTAAAAAGGGGAACGCTTTAGCCTTATCGCGAAATATTTTTATCTCAGAATTCATGTTTGGGTTATGATAAAGTTTTACAATGGCTATCAACCTACTTACGCAACCCTTCTCCTTTACCTAAGCTTGGGACTGGTAGCAAAAACTGGTAGAGTTATATATATACATACATAGGAATATTCATGTGCATCCATCTTTTATCATAAGGTGAGGGATAGTTACATGGTTTTCCCTATTTATACTTGAATATTTATTTTCTGTATATGGCCATAGATAGCATTTCCTCTTTTACACATTAATATATATATGTAGAATTCTCAAAAACTTTCCTTTTTGCTTCCTTATGTTTTTTAGGGTGTAGCACCTACCTTGAGCCAATCCAATCATTTCACGCATACAACCCCTATGAATTGCTTTAAAGCCTAAGTTTGACACTCATCCAACTTTACTCACTGTTCGATTGGAATCTCAAGAAAATAATGCATCGAAAACTATTAAACTTTGGGGCCATGGATCAAGAGTTTAGGATAATCTAATGGATTAAAGATTTTCACCTACATAGATCTCCTTTAGACTACTCCATCCAACAATATTCCATGATAGTTATACTCTATAATGGCCCCAACTAAAAGCGGTGCTTTATAAAAAAACTCTATATATTTGCCAAGCATCAGTGCTCAGATAAAGTGAGTATTATGTGTTAAAACACTTAGTGGGGCCCAACTTATGATCCACCTAAGGGAACCACAAAATAGGAACCTCTCATGGTAGTTACTGATCCCAAATTTGACACTCATCCAATTAAATGGGATTGTTGGATAGGCTTGCACTCAAGTTTAGATGGTGAAAACTTGTTGGCTATTGATTAAGTAGTTAGGATGATGATTTAAGCCTCCGTCAACATAAATGGGTAGGTGGGGGGAATATCTTTCGATCTACCCCAGTCCCATCCCCAAATGGGGCCGGCTCACCTAAGGTAAGCATTAATGCTCAACAAAGGGCTCCATATATATATATATATTTATATATATGAGAAAACCTTGCCTAGCACCCGGTGCTTATGATAAGGTGAGTTCCATATGTCAAAACAATAGTAGGGCTAAACTTTTGATCTATCCAAGTGAACCATAAAACAAGTACCTCCTATGATAAGCACTGATACTAAGTTTGCCACCCATCTAAATGGATTGGATTATTGAATCAGATTGCACTCATTTTGGAAGGTGAAACTTGTTAGCCGTTGATTAAGGCTTATCTTAAGCCTCCATCACGATTAAAGGGCTGGTTTGTGGGGGGGGGGGGGGGGGGGGGGGGGTGGTGTGTGGAGAACTTTCAATCCACCCCTGTTCCCAGGTGCTTAGTAGAGGAGTTCAATCATTTATGCTTAAATACATAAGAGGAATGCTCGAATACAAATATAGTGAGGGATCCATACCTGGTTTTTTTTTTCTTGTACACTAGCATTCCTCCTTGTTATATGCCTTTTTGTCTTTTGCACATGAATGTTTCCAATTGTGCAAAGGTCCCTCACTATAGGGTGAGGGGTAGATACATATTAACTTTCTCCACATAAACACACAAACACACACACTTACGTAAATATTACTATGCATACTTCCCTTGTCATGTGGTGAGGGGCAAATGCATATTTGAAAAGATTCATGCACAAAAGAGGAAATGTCATTTATGGTATTATGTAAAAGAAGAAACTTCATATGTAAAAATGGAAGGCCACGTCATTGTCATGCATAGTAATATTACTCATATATATATATATATGGAAATAATCCTATGAGAATTAGTTCTCACCACTTTTTTATGAGAAGTCTAGGTGGAGCTCATTTATCACCTAATCTAAATCTTGCAATACATAGGGACCTCCTTAATAGTCACACGACCCATGTTTTTGTCAAATCAAATTTACTAGACCGTTAGATCGACTGTGCACCAATTCAAATGGATTAGATTTGTGGGCTACGGTAAAGGAGTTAGGGACATGTGATTGGGGCTAAACTTGATATTTGGAGTAGTCCTACATAGATCTTTTCATCTCCTTTGGTCCCATTCCCAAATGAGACCCACAAGTGGGCCCCATAAAGTTCTTGCCGTAGGTGTGTGAGAACACTTCTCATATGATTAAAATCCATATATATATACATATATATGGGACTATTACTATGCATCCTTCATGAGGGACAAATGTATATTTGGAAAGCTTTAGGCACAAAAAAGGAAAAGTCATTCATGGTATTATGAAAAAGAAGAATCTTCATATGTAAAGAGGAAAAGCCACGGCATTGTCCTTCACCACATGGTGAAGAAAGGATGCATAGTAATATTCTCTCTCTATATATGTATGAGGAATTCTTAAAAACTCCCTATTTCCCCATTTAAAATGGAGAGTTTTTTGCCAATCTTGATTTGTCCAATGAAATCTTCCCAAGAGACAACCAGTTAGTCTAGTTTTAACTTTTAAGGAAAAGATAAGTTAATTTTAAGGAGAAGGAAAGGATAAGGTAAATTTGAGGAGTAACTTAATATATTTGCTAATTTTTAGGATTAGATTTGTTACTAGTTTCATATTGTTGTTATTCCTATTCGATTGATACTCTTAATTCCTTTTTAAATGTACATTCTCATTCACTCATGTGGACCCCTCTAGTGAGTTCCAATTCAATAATTGGCCCCACACTTGGATCAATCATCATTACTAAAACTTGAAATTTTTACAACTACCATCAAACATTATTAAACTGAGATTTGATTAGAGTCCCTTAAAGATGGGTATATTATTTCATTGGTTTGAATTTTTAATAAGTGGTCCCCACTTGTGTTTTTAGTGATCATTTGAAGGAATACTCAACTACACCTGTTTACTAGGAATGAGTTTTCCTTTGATTGGGGATAAACATAATGAGACTAAAAAGCATGCTTTTCAATAGGAAGAAAAACTAGGGAAGGAGATCTTAATGATTTAAACAAGGAGAAAAAATAGGAATTGAATATTGTTAGGATAACCATACCTCCATGTCAACACCTTTCATTTTCTCCCATTTGTTAGCTAGCAGGCATTTTGTAGAGCTCCTTTCTCTCTCTCTCTCTCTATGAGTATTTCTATGCATACATCCCTCACAGATATTTCTTGCAAATTCCTCGTGGGGCCCACTGTGGACCCAACAAAGGGATAAAACTAGGGGGAAGGAAAGATCCATGTAAGACCACCACACATATCAAATTTACCCTAATCTCATGTCCTTAACCCCCTTATCCGTGGCCCACAAATTCAGTCATTTGGGTTGGTGCACAGTCGATCCATGTGTGTTACAATGGTCGATTGGGTGATAGATGGGCCCCACAGAGATTTCTCATGAAAAAGCACATGGGGGATGGATGCGTATGAATATTCTCATATATATATATGTTGACCCATAAAAAATCACAAGCATTACAAGTGTTGCAATGAAGACATCACAAGCAAATTCCAAGTTTAAAGGCACATAAACCCTAGGATTATGGAATGCCATGTTAAATGTTGTATCCAGATGTTTGAAGCTAATGCAACTCACTCAGAAAATTTTAGATGAGCTCAAACTGTAACAGCTCAAATTTCAAAGCTATTGGACTTCATTTAATTACTCCACTAAGCAACCACAAAATTCAAGGTTCATTAAATCAAAACCTTAGGGTCATTGGACACACTCAAGCTTCTGGATTGTTAAAGTGGCTGAAAATCACAAAGCAAATTCAAAATATGCTCAGGAATGATGCTTCATAGTTTAAAAGCATTTGGACTTCATTTCAACTCAAATTTTGCATCAGTGGTTATCTCCCAGCTTCTTTGCGGTCACTATGGCAGTTGACACTTCTACACATCAAAGCCAGCTGAAACTCATGGAAATGTGTCACGCCCCAATCCCGGGAATTTGGGGATTTGAGTGGGCCCCCAGGGCGTGGATACGTAATCCCGTAGAAATCCGTGCCCTGAAGAATTTTGCACGAATTCCTACAAGGGAGATTCCACAGGAACGTGTGAGGTATGCTGACACACGTACAAACATAAATTATCATAATCGAGAACCTGTGAAATACTCAATAATCATCAAGAGCACATAAAGTTCATAGTCTATTAAAACATATTTACATACAATAGTGTTATAGTCCTTTAAATACATTCCCAAAATCAGTCCTTAAAGGTGATACAAAAGTCTTCCACAGAATATTCCCAGAAGAGACGCTCTCCGTAGGATGGCTAGTAGTAAACGTCGCCATCCATCCATTCACCTACACCCCGAGGTACCGTTGGGGTATCTTCCGGGGCCGCGTCAGTGTTCGTGTCGGGAGCGGTTGCTGAATCTGCAATACCGAGGGTAACACTGTTAACACGACGGTTAAGCAAGTACTAAGCATAGGAATTAATATAACATAATACATTAGCAAGAACAATCACTAAACATGATGCATGAGTGAAACTTAATGTTATACATATTGATTGGCAACCACGATGCTCTATTCTCCCAAAGGGAGCATACATAACGTATGGGTCGCTAGGGGATCAAGCTAGCTTCCCGAGGAGCGTCGACAACCCCTCCGTAAACCTACTGCAGTGGTGACATATAATACCCAAAGGGCAAAAGCCAAGTGGTGCCGACTCGGAGTCAATCATACAAATCATAACATATATAAGGAATAGATAACCATGAAACAACGAATACTTAAACGAAACACATGCAGGTGGCTACAAGGCCCGAGCCTCAGCTACACCCTTGGCTAGCAAGCACACACTCAATAGAAGCTCTGGCTTGTCAGACACGCACTCATTAGAAGCTCAGGTCTGAATTGCCTCGGGTTTTGCTGGGGAAAGTAAATTCGATATCAGCCATGTCAAAGGTAGTGTAATGTATCAATATGAATGCATTTCGATAAAGCAGTCTCCTGATTTCCCCAAGGACATTCAGCACGAGGTACACATGAGATGTTCGGTGTCGTTGTGTTACCGCGTCTGGGTATTACATTGTGTATACGGAACACCCTTCTCATGCCAACATCCATGACTTGCCATTGGGGAATCCTTCATTCATTCCAACGTATAATTACCGATGGCCAAGTGGAGGTATAGAAGGTACCAAGACTAAAGCCCTACCAAATCATTGAGATTCCTAACATCTTACATTCCTGGGTTCTTACGGCTTAGCCGTATACAAGGCTACGGCTTAGCCGAGAGGGGGGGGTCGCTGTTCATCTGGATTTTTCGGCAGTTACGGTTCAACCGTATATTGGCCTACGGCTTAGCCGAGCTAAGCCTACGGCTGGGTCACGGGGAGGTTACGGCTTAGCCGTAGGGTATTTCACGGTGCAGCCGTATGCAGGCCGTAGAAGGAACTGGGTTCTGTGAGCTCTCTGGAAAGTTCGCCGTAGAAAGACCTACGGCTAGGCTACGGGCTGGGTACGGCTCAGCCGTAGTGGATTCCACGGCGTAGCCGTAAATGAGCCGTAGTACAAAAGCTCATTTTCTGCTCTCTTGACATTGAGCCGCAAGAGCTCACGGCTTAGCCGTAGCTTCGCCGTAAGCTTCAGAAAATCAAAATACAGTTCTGTAGCTCAATTTTCTGTACGGGACCATTACAGAACTAACTTATAAAGGGGTTCTGTAGCTCAATTGAAGTGTTTTGAGAGTATCCCATATTCACACACCTCCTATTCCCATCTCCATCATTCCTACTTGATTCATTCATACATATAAAGAATGAAGAATGACAATGAGCACAACTAACTTAACATGCAATGACAATCCCACATGCAATGAATATAAGCTTAAGTACTTGCCTCTCCTAACAGTACTAACCCTCTCCCACTGTAGATTGCCGTGAGGTTAGAAGAAACCTTCAAATCTGAAATGGGTTCTGCAACTTAGAGAGGGAGGAATGCCCAAAGGAGTAAGGAGAGGATGAGTGGAGACCACTCCTTACACATGCACACTCCCACGATCCCCAAGCACTCCAATGCAAGTAGAAGGAAGAAGGAACCCAGGAGAACAGAACTCCAACCGATCGAACGAGAGAGGAAGGAGAAGAACAGTGGGATTCCCTTTTTAAACATAATTTCCCTGGAGTTACATGCAAGCCCATTTGTTTCTAGAAATTTCAGTTTAGTCCGGAAGGGCTCCAATTGGCTTAGGATGAGTCCGGATTAACTCGGCTCAACACAAAAGATGATCTACGCAATGAATCACACGTAAGGAGATGGATGGGGTAACCTAGAGGCATAAGGACAATTTACGAAAAAGCCCTTAGCTAATTAATTGGGGTTCCAAACCCAATAATTCACACTAAATTGACCCTCAACAAGTCTTAATCAATAGGAAACAGGATTAATTAACATAATTAGGATTAGTGAGGGTTCGGGTCCTTACAAAATGTCTCCAAATGAAAATGTGGAAAATCCTTTAAAGTTTTAAAACATTTGGACCCAAACCAAGTTTAGATGGCTGTTTTTCAAGCTCTTTAAGGTCACTATGCACAGTGGCACCTCATGGAGATGAAATCGGCTAAAACTCTTGGAGAAAGTTTAAGTCATATTTAGGAGTGGCTCCACAAAATTTTAAGTTAATTAAATGTCATTTGACCCAAGTTCAACAAACATATCAACTTTGGATCAGTGACCCCCAAACCTTGGGGCCACTGACCAAAGTCCTGCTTCCAAGTGGCCAAAGTTAATGAATTTGGATGCAAAGTTCAAGTCATATTAAAGATTGACTCTTTTAAATTTAAAGTCAAAAGGACTTTAAAGGACTTCATCTGACCCTACTTCAGTTATATGTTAACTTAGGGGTTAGTGATTGCTAAAACTTTGTGGTCATGGACTAAAGTCCAGCTTCCAAGAGGCCAAAGTTGATGAGATTTTGATCATAGGCTCAAAATGTGTTCAAGATCAGCTTTGCAAAGTTTCAAAGCAGTTGGAGATCATTTGGATGACAAACCAGCTGACTGCCTGCAATACAAGGGGACACTGACGAAGAACATGCAACTAAGGGGTCACAGATCAAAATCCTACTTCCATAAAGTCAAATTACATGAAATTTGGATGAAATCTTCACAATATTCTTGACATCAACTTCTCTAAGTTTCAAGACCATTGGAGGTCATTTGGACACTAAACAACTAAAGTAGGGGCCCACTTTCATGAAAGGCAAAAGGAGGGTTGACCAACTTTTAGAGGTCAAAACATGATGAAGTTTCTGTGGCGTGCTGAAATAATTCTAGGCCTCTAAGTTTCATGAAGTTTGAACATTGTTTGGGCTCTAAATTGATGAAAACGTTTTGCATGTGTAAAAAACCTATAAATGGGCTTGTCAGTGACCGTATGCCCACGGTCACTAACACCTGTAGGTGGTTCCTAATGGTTTTAAGTAGTTTTTCTGCTTTATTTTGGAACTAACCGCCCTAACTACCTCTTAAGTCTATAAAAGACATACATAGGCACTTGAAAAAGGGTTAAAAAAAGGTTCTAAGGGTTTCAGAAGTTCCAAAAGCACAGTTCCAATAATTCCAAGAACCTCAAAGGCACTGCAAGAGGATTTCTCAAACCCCTGGCACTTTACAAGCATCTAGGCTTCCTCTATTCTCTTTCCCTTCACAAGTTTAAGGTAAAAATTGATTATGGGGGAAAAGATACACATTTCCAACACTCATGAAGACTGAATTTTAAAGCCATCAAGTGCAAAAGAAGTTCAATGGATGAAACTATACTTTTTTTTGTTTCTCCTACTTGAAGGATGTTTGGCCATTTCAGAAATTATGATCAGACCGTTTTAGGTCTTCTTCTGTTCCATGAAAGTTATAGGACCAAAATGGCACAACTTTAGTTAAATTTGTTTGCACAAAAGCAACCCTTTCAGATTTGTACAAAAACGGTCCGTAAAATCAAATTAGTGATTAACAAAGATCATAGATGATTCTAAGATTGAATTTGTCATTTTTAGTAGTTATTCATGACTCCTAAGAATCTGAAAATATAAGTTCCAGCCCTTGGAAGCATTTAAGAAGCAAACACAGAGGAGAAATAATCAAACAGTGGCCAATTCAGCCACTATCTGACCGTGGGTCCACGGCCACTGGCAAGGGCTCAGTGACCAAGCCCCACGGTGACTGACCCATCTCCTCTCAAATCATGTATATTTCCTGATTTTGCTTAGTTTATACCATATCTAAGACCAGAGGGAGGGACTATGAATTCCTAAAAACTTGTAAACAATCTGCATCTCCGAGGTCAGAGAATTAAACCCATGTAAACAAAAGGGAATTTAATGATGATCTGTAATTTTTTTTCCCAGTCTACTATGTGTTTGAATGTTAGACTTGAATCTTTTGCATTCATCATCATTTCATGCGTATATATATATATAAGGGAGTGCTGCATAGTGCTCCAGTGTTTTTTAAGAAAAAAAACCCGTCCTCTTGGTTGGGGCCTGCTGAGATTCATGATGATCATGGAAGTTCATTTGCTGTGAAGATTCATATGAGGCCTACCTATATGAAAATTCTTGAGTCCATATGATCATCCTAACCTTTCAATCCATGGACCAAAAATTTAATGGTTTAGAAGCATCATTTTATTATGATTTCACTCCAAAGGTGAAATAAAATTGGATGAGTGTCAAATTTGGACACGTGATCATACATAAGAAGGTAGTGTGTATGAAAAGACTAGATTGACTCAACATAAGCCCTATGACCAAAAATAGAGGGGTGAAAAAGGGCATTTTTAAAGTGGATTGTTTTTAAGAATTTCATATATATATATATATATACATATCTAAGGGAATATTACTATACATCCTTTCCTCGCCATATGGTGAGGGACATATGCATATTTAGAAAGATTTTATGTACAAAAGAGGAAAATCCCTCTATGGTATTATGAAAAAGAAGAATCTTCATATGTAAAGAGAGAAAGCTACGTCATTGTCCCTCACTACATAGTGAGTGAAAAAGAAGAATCTTCATATATATCTATATATATGGGCATGTCTCTCCTTAGTTTAAGCTTATATAAGAAATTCTATAAGCTAGATCCCTTAGGGCCCACCTTTGGTCCATCCAAATGGACCAAATATACAACCCCCATGAATTACACTTCTCCACCAATTTTTGGTCAAATCTGAATTTATTAGACCATTGGATCGATTGTGCACCGATCTGAATGGATTGTTGACAATTAAATTTTTGGGATCCTAAATAGAAATGATAAAAACTATGGTTAGGGCTGATTTTTTACACAAAGGATGATCCTAGAGAATCTTTCAAAGCCCCTTATCCCCATCCCCATGTGGGTACCTAAGTGGGCCCATAGGCATGAGCCACACACCTGAGCTTACCTTATTCTACTAAGCTTGAGCTTAGGAGAGGAGTTCCTAAATATATATGTATATATTTATATATATGAGCATGACTTTCCTAAACTCAAGCTTATAAAAGAAATTTCATAAGCCCAAGCTTGTAGGGCTCACCATTGGTGTAACATATTGAACACAATTAAGCATGATTAGTGATTAATTAAGATATTAGTTAATTAATATAGTGTAACACCATGACCCAATTTGATCCGAATTAACGGCTAATTCCTGATGAATTGGTTGCTAATTGTGTTTTGCTTTTGTTTTTGTTTGGTTTCGGGTTATGAATAGGTAGTTGGGTTGAGTTTGACCTGGTTTAGGTAGATATAAGCCCTTTTTCGTAATATTAGATTTTGTTAGATGTTGTCATTCATGCATCATCTTGGCTTCAACGTGTATATTTTGTTACGCTTGTTGATTCCCGTAGCTACGTCGTTTGCCAAATATGACGTTTGCTTCCGTTAGACCTGTAATTGACTAGAATTGGAATTAACCTGAACGATTGGACTTTTTAGTAAATTGTTTTATCCTTATCTATATATATGTCACCGACTTTCTCCTTCTCTCACTGTTCTGTCTCTCTCTCTCTCTCGAGTCTTCTTCTTCTCGTTCCTCCTTTTTTTTGTTGCTCTAACAGGGGAAGGAACGTTATGCATGTCCACGTTTGAGCATCACTCGTGTGATTTGAGGTGAGCTTGAGTTTCTTGAAGTGATCCTTCTCCTCCTTCTTCTTCTCGTTCTCGTTGTCGTCTGTTACATGAACTCAAGGTTCTCTTTTCTTCTTTCTTTGCATGCATGGTGATTAGAAGCACGTTGGTAGTGTGAATTGAGCCCAAGGACAACAAAGAGTGTGTTAGACTCTATTTAAGGCAAGTATAAGCATAACTTGGCTAAACCATGTGGGTATATGTTTGATTGTGGTTAAGTCGAGTATTCTTGCTTATGAATGAAGTTTACAGCCCATCTTGTGTTTGTTTCCCTCTATTACATGTGAATTAGTAATCTTGTATATGTTTCATTGTTTCTATAATCAGTTCAGAAAATACTTCTGTGTGTTCCACGGCTAAGCCATAATCCACTTACTAATTAAAGTCCAGAGAAGGAAAAACCCAGCTTTCTTCTATGGCCAAGACACGATTGAACCGTATATTGTCCTATGGTTGAGTCGTAGTTCAACTGTGGCCTAGCTGTAGAACAGTACAGGGCAACTTTTCTGGATTAACTGAGAGTTAGCTTTTCCCCAGACCTTTTATGGCCCAGCTATGTCTAAGTCGTATATTCACCTACGGCTAAGCCATAGACCAAAATACGGCTGAACCGTAAAACAAAATACGGTTAAACCGTAACTGTGGATGAACAATAAGGGGAACTTCGGCTGAGCCGCAGTGCATATTACGGCTAAGCCGTAAGATGCCTACGGCTAAGCTGTATGATCTTCTACGGCTAAGCCGTACCACCCCTGAGTAATGTCTAAAACTGGATAAGACTAAGGAAGAGACTGATATGACCTTCATAATAGAATGTAGATCACCTAGACTTGCTCAATGGTATGAATGTATGACATGAATGACCTCGAGGGCTGCGATTCATTCATGCACGTTATCCAGTTGTTAAGCACCTCCCCATGGGTGTTGGTTTAAGGGACTTTGGTGCACACCTTAGATACAGTGCAACACTAGACAGCGGTCCTTGCCCTCTTATACGCGTTCTACGCTGGGGCAACGATTGGATATTTCCTGGCTCTGTCCATGGTTAATCCCGAGTGGAACAGCAGTCTTGCATGTTTGATATTATCCGTTTAATGCACATAAGTGGAGATGCCTTCAATCCTTTGTTATCTTGTTTAGTTCTTTATACTCGGTTGGCATCCATGAGATCATTTACTTTAGTAAGTTTGAGTTGCTGTTCTATTCGAACTGTATGATTAGTATCGCTCATATGACTGCTTGTTTTATCTGTTATCTATCTGACAAGACATGCACGTCACGTTCTGATACGATGTACATGTTATGTTATGTTATGCACGGTATGATAAGATATGCATGTTTTTATATTGTTTGAGTCCATAGAGTCCGGCACTACTGAGCCTCAGCCTTAGGATCCCGACGGGGTGAATTTGGCATAGTTATATGTCGCCACTGCAGTGAGCTCATGTCTTGAGGGTTTCGGACCCCAGGAACCCGAGACCCATCTGGCCCATGGTGTTCTCAGTACGTTTAGAAGATCCTTACTTTGGGAGCATATGGCGTACGTAGTAGCCACCTAGTATGTATCTGCTATGTATACATTGATTCAAAGAGCATATGTTAAGTTGAATGCACGACTGCCTAGAATTCTAAATTGAAATGTTATGATTATTCATGTCTTTTATTCTATTAGAGACCACATGTGTTAACTTGTTGCTGCTTCTACTTCGCTGAATTATTGTATTCACAGATTGTCCTTGGTATTGCAGGCTCAGGTACCTCGACCGAGTTCTTGTTGGTCATTCAGTTTGCTAGGGAGACTTCAACGGTCTCTTCAGGGTTTACGAAGTGTATGTACTCACTCTATTGGAGTGCGCTAAACTGATACATGCATATTGTTTGCTTCCCAGTGTTATTCTTGATGTGTATACTCTTAAGTTGATTTTGTTGTATAACTCTTCTCTTTATGTAACCTTCTATCTCTATTTCATCTTGCTTGCTTGTCCTTCCTAGTGTATTGTTTTGGTACCTACAGCTTCCGTGTCCTCGTATGGTACGTGTGATTTTCCCTTGTGTGTGTGTACGCAGACAGGGTCTAAGTGCATATGCACGGGAGTATGTGTGTCACTGGTTAGATTTTTTTACTAACCTCCGATCACCTGGGCTCGGGTCGTGACATATACCATTAATATAAATAATGACGTTTAATCTCTAATTAGTTTAGATTTAATTTATTTTTGTCTTATTGAGTTTATTGGGTCAAGTTGGGTTATGGATAGGTAGTTTGGGTTGGTTTAACCTTAATTAGGTAAATGAAAGCCCTTTTTTGTAATTTTAGAATTCACGGTTTTACATCATATACGTATCATATTGACATCATCGCATTTGTCTTATTGAGCTCGTCAAATTTTGTGCTTGACTTAAACGCATTTGACTTCATTTGAATTAGTTGACTTGAATTGAAAATGAAATTGAGAAATGAGGACTTTCCTGAAATCCCACAGAAGTCAATTTTAAAAGAGCCAAAGAACCTCTCAATAGGTTCTCTGCTTTTTTGTAACTACAATAACTTTCTTTTTTTCTTCTTTAATTTTTTCTTCTTATCAATAGGAACAAGATGGATCCTGCATGCATGATTTCAAGCACCCATTTCCTCATTCCATCTTTTCTCTACCTTCCTTCTCCATCGGAATCAAGATAGTAGCTTACATCTCTCCCTACAGCTCTTTAATTGCCTTGGTAAGATCTCTCACCCATTTTCAGGATTCTTGGTTTAATAGAGTCAAGGAGACTCCTATGTCAAGCATGCACTTATGTTTTTCCTTCTCCCTACAAGCATGTCATTTTATGGTCAAGAACAGTGGGTTTTTCTTCTCAACTTGAGCTAAGAGAAGGAATAGTGATTTGAATTCTAAATCAAGGCAAGTACAAGCTAATTATTGTTGAATGTATGTCGATAAACTGTGATTCTTGTATATGTATTGAACTTGAAATGTGATTTTTCAGACCTAATATCTGCATTTCTTCTAAATTTCTAATGCATGATGAGATTGCTTTAATAAATAGTGCAATGTGGATTTGGAAATGCAAGTTGATTGATTGGAGTGCAGGAAATTGCAATGGAATAAATTGTAGTCATACAGATGGAAATATAGGATTTTGTTTAAAAATGGCCTTAGAATTTTAAAACTTAGGACTAAGCCATAAAGTGTGCTATAGCTTAGCCGTAAAGACCCTAACACTTGATAAAAAAAGAAAAGTCAAAACTTTCTTCTGTGGCTAAGCTAATGGCTAAGCCGTGAAATACATTACGGCTGAGCCGTAGACAAGCCGTGGCCAAGCCATAGACCATTTACTGCTTCGCGGTAGGCTATTCATGATTAAGGCATAGATGTGAGACAAAATTAGGTATAAACCATGGCCAAGCCGTAGCTCATCCACGATTAAGCCATATGGACCTAGAAACCTAGGCTTAATTAGGGACATTTATAAGACCTTTAGGGCCTTAGTTCCTTGGATCCTTTAACCTAACCACTTGCACTAATGGAAAATCACGAAACATGAATGTCTTAAGGCTGGGACTCATTCATGTGAAGTTGTTTATTTGTTTAGCACCTCCCCTTGGGTATTGATTTAAAGGACTTTAATACACTCTTCCTTACACAATGTAACATCAAACAAAGACAATTGTGTATCAGATAACTTAAAACTACATCATCATACACAGCTAGAAAGAATTAATAACTAAATTATGATTGGCTTGTAGATCACCTTAATTTTACTAATTGAAATTGCATAGCATATTGGATCTTTGTAATTTTCTCCATTATTGAGATTATTTTGACATGGCTACAATATGAAATGGATATGATATGAATTGATTCTAGTTTGAACTTTCCTTGATATACAGTTTTTTTATTATTAATATTGAACTGAGTAAGAATGAATCAAACGTATAATGAATCAAAATGAATTGCACGATTTACTCAAATTTAATTATATGAATTGAAGTAGTTTGGCACTACTTAGCTTCAGTCTTAGGATACTTGATGGGTTGACTTTGGTGTAGTAGATTGAAATAGTGCCACTACAGTGTGCCTTTGGAGCTTTTGTACTCCATAAACGTAGGGACCCAATCGTACATTTGGTTGGGGCATCGGTGTTCTTAATGCAAAAATCCCTATTGGGAGGATATAGCAAATGTAGCAACCAAATAGTGAAGTATTTATTTTAATTGATTCTTATGTCATGCTTTATTCAATACATAAACTACTTAGTTTACTAAATTGACTTTTATGATCACGTGTTAATTATTTTCCTATATACAATGCATGTTACCTTAATTATGCTTATACTTTGCTGAATAACTCTTATTTATCGTTGTTTTATGATGTTATAGGCTCAAATCCCAGTCCCGGTCTTACAAAGACCGAGGAGGCTAAGGAGGAGGCCTAGAGGTTCCTTCAAGCCTTGATGAGGGGACAATAGAAACAATCTGACTGATTCACTCCATGGAGCACGACACGTTTACATTAGGGTCTTTATTTTGAGAGTTTTTGGGAATAGGGTTTCATGACATTTTGCATTAGTTTTTTTATGCATAGTTCATGATCCCCCTTCTTTTGGGACAATGCATATTTTTGTTATTCTTCATAACCTTTATAACTCTTTTGCACAGTCAGTGTTTTGTGTACATGTTATTGTATAGACTTGAGTATATAGAACTTGAATATAGTAAGGTAGTTATGTTTATGTTTAGTGTGTGCTGTTTTCATGAATTGATACATTGGAAATATTTCACAGTTAGAGAAAAAGAAATTTTATATGTTATATTGATAGGCTTCCATGTGTTAAACACTTAGACAGATGTCCGTTGAAAAGTACTTCACGTGTGTAAGTAATGTGAATATCTCTTGTGTAGTTTCGCTTAAACTTTGGTCCAGGTGTGGATTACATGGGAGTACATATGTCATGCCTCGAGATTAACTCTAATCACAGGATTCTTGGACTCAGGTCGTGACACTTAGTCCATTGAAATGGACCAAACACACGACCCCCCTAAATTCCAAATTATTGACCCATAAAAAATCACAAGCAATATAAGTGTTGTAATGAAGATATCACATGCAAATTTTAAACCAAGGGCACATAAACCCTAGGGTTATGAAACGCAAGGTCAAGTATTGCATTCAATTGATTAGAGCTGATGGAACTCATTCAGAAGACTTTAGATGTGCTCAAAATCTAGTATCTCAAATTTTAGAGTTAGTAGACTTCATTTGGTCACTTGGCTTACTAACCACCAAATTTGAGGTTCATTGACTGAAAACCTAGGAGTCTTTGAACACATTCAAGCTTCTAGATTACCAAAATGGCAAAAAATCACATGGTAACTACAAAACATGGTCAGGAATGATGTTTCAAAATTTTAAGGTATTTAGACTTCATTTTAGCTCAAATTCAAGCTTCAGTGGCTGTTTACTAGCTCGTTGGGGTCATTGTGGCAACTGACACTTTTACATGTCAAAATTTACCAGAGACAACTGCTGCCATTTCATTGCCAATAGAGGCACATACAATTCTAAGTCCAGAAGAGGTAATGCAGGCAACAAAAATGGTTAGTAAGTCAAGACCATCAATTGTTCCACCAACAAAACCTCTAGTAGGCCTAGTTCTTCATAGAAAGCTTCTAGCGATACGTTCGAAGAATATAACTAATGATCTTGA
This sequence comes from Sextonia rubra, assembly GCA_037013555.1. Taxonomy (NCBI): domain Eukaryota; kingdom Viridiplantae; phylum Streptophyta; class Magnoliopsida; order Laurales; family Lauraceae; genus Sextonia; species Sextonia rubra. The sequence goes on from JASUAD010000001.1 coordinate 79,451,076, forward strand.
TCTTACAGCAGCCCAAAAATCTCAAGACCTTCTACTGTATTCCTATATATTCGAACTCGCACCGGGGTGTGGGCCTCTTCTGCAATTCTCCTTGCTCTAAAAAATGAGATTTCTCTTGTATTTTATTTCTAGAGAGCAATAGCGCATATTTATAGGTTACAATAGGGACCTTAAAAAGGAAATAAGGAATAGGATTCTTATGGAAACAGGAAACCCTAATTTAACCCAAATTAGAATCCTAAATCCATAAACTACAATTCAGTCTACTAAAGAATTATAATTGTACTCCTATCCTTATTCTAAAAATAATGTTTTGAGCATCTTGTTATTAAATGCTTATTAATCTCCTCACATTAAGATTTCAGATATCTATTGATTAAATAATTACTGACACCTTTATTTAATTAATATCTTTATAATTCCTTAAGACCTTACACTTAACTTAATTGATATGCCGAATACAAAGTCCACCTACAGGGTTTTACATAATCAAAACTTATAAGTTTCATCAAGGGGATATCATCAATCCTTATTACGGGACGTGGATTCCATCAATAAACTAATATGCACCATACACATAGTGTAGTCATCCAATTTACTGAGATTATTGACCCACAAAAGGTTTCGCTCTTTTGTAAATCAAAATGCCAAATACTAAATGCACATGTCTAGTATTTATATCGGGATTAAGAGTATAAGTACTCATAATAACCATTTGGATGTTAATCATCTTATATAGTCAATATAAAGACAATAACCCAAAAGCGGTCCTGTTCAATACACACAAAGTGTACTAGCATAACGAGTCGAAATTATACCGTTTTCCACAGCCAAGACAAGCCTACTAAAACATTATGCTACAATCATACCGATGGTGTGTCCAGCTCCATCTAGATTATGAACAACAATAACTTATATTCTATAATAACCGACAAATAAGTCGTCCGTGCGTAAGCTGAACTCTATACATCAACTTGTCTACTTTATAGAATAAAAGGCACACTTATGCATAGTAAATAATAATGCAACCATTTGCTTATATAAATTCTCATTAAGATGGAAAAAGCAAACTTTACTAATAAGTAAATCAATCAAAGACAAATACATAAAAGTATACTTTTAGTATAAATTTCCAACAATAGGGCCCACTTTTTGAAGTGGAAAAAAGCTGTGACTAGGGGAGGCATGCTCCTAGCCCAGCTAGGTGAGAGCTTCTACTTCCCCTCTTATCTTCTTCTTCATTGTTTTTTTTTTCTCTTTCTTTCTTAAAGTTTAGTGCTCACTTGTTCCTCATAGTGGGAACTTGGAATTCAAAACCCTTTGTCCCATTCTCAAATTTTGTTGGTGGGACTTCTTGAAATTGTTGGATTCTGGTGTATGTGGATTACTAATATAGCTACAAAATAATAATAACTAGGGAAAGTTTTAAAAGTCACTACAACAATTTGTAGCCAACTCATGTCTTTGGAGACGCTTTATTTAGGCAGTTTTTGCCCTCACACATACGTAGATGGACTCACAGATGTTTACCCTAAGATATGACAGCTTCCCTGATTGGAATCTCCAATAATTGTGCACTCGATTGGCTAAGAAGTACTCGAATCCCAAAGGGACCACTTTTGCTAATCACAACAGTAGCAAACTAAAAGAAGAAGTGGAGCAATAAATCAGAAAATAAGAAGAAGATCTACAGACTAAATAACAAGGATTCTTTAGTGTAAATGTAGGAAGATGGTTGACAGACAACAAGTTGTAGATTTATTCTCAGAAACAAATCCCAAGTCTTGTAGACAACAAATCTTAAGTGTGCGTAATAGATTCTTTAGCGTATAGACAAGCTCACCCCTGATATATAAGAGTTCCGGGGTAAGGAGCCAAGAGGGAGTTCCAGGGTAAGCAACTAAGAGGGAGTTATACAAATGCAATGAATGCACGGAGTAACTCCCTAAATGCAATGAACGCACAGAGTAACTCCCTACGCAATGGTCACCATAATGTTACGCACATTAATGCAGAGACATTACTCTAATAGCTACCTGGAATGGCTAAGAGAAAGTGGGCTACCGATAAGTGGATCCGGATCTAGATCCACCTACGGACCAAAAATACATGAATGCTTGTCAATAGGTTCTTCATCCATTTAGATTCTTCACCAGCGAATGCCTTTTCGATTATCTCCACCTCCATCGTGGATCAAGAAATACACAATTGTTTCTTTGATTTACAAGAGACATCTATATTCCCGAACATAACCGCTCGTGGACTAGGATTTTTCAGAATATGAATCCAGTTAGCATCATTATACCCTTCAAGCATAGTAGGATATTTCTCATGGTGAACACCATAATCATTGGTTCTTATCCGGTATTTGAATACCCAAATCATAGTTGTTCATTGCTTGTAACTAGGATTACTTGTGTACTTACTTAACTTGCTTACTGCATATATAATATCATGTCTAGTACAATTCATTTTATACATAAGACATTCAATAACTTTGGAATAGTCTAATTGAGATACACTCGCTCCTTTGTTCTTGGATAGTTTGACAATTAGATCATAAGGAGTGGAAACACCATTCCCTCTAAACATATTAAATCTTTGAAGGACTTTTTTAACATAGTGAGACCGAGACAACAAAATGCCTTTCGAGTGTTTATGTTTGTTGATACCCAATATCATATCAACCTTACCTATGCTTTTCAAGTCAAACTGAGAACAAAAAAATCTCTTAGTGTTCTCCTCTAAAATGATGTTAGTCCCAAATATAAGCATATTATATTGTAAGAGCTACTGAAATCTTTACAGTAACTACATTTGTCAAATTCATTAATTTTAAAACCATAAACAATTATCACTTGGTCAAACTTTTCATGTTATCGTTCAGGAGCTTGCTTTAGCCCATATAGGAATTTAATTAGTTTGCAAAGTTTCTTTTCTTTCCCTAGTACTGTAAAACCTTCGAATTGCTCCATCTATATATCTTTTTCCAAATTACCATTTAGAATTGCAATTTTCACATCCATTTGATGAATGATTATATTATGAATGGAAGCTATATCAATTAAGACTCTGATGGTAGTGATCCTAGTTATAAGAGCATAAGTATCAAAGAAGTCTACACCTTTTTTTTTAAATCCTTTTCCAACCAATCTAGCTTTAAATTTCATAATTGAACCTTCAATTCTTAATTTCTTTTTGAATATCTGTTTACAACCTAATGGTTTAGTTTTCAGAGGGAGATCAACTAATTCCCAAATATGATTGGCCAGTATAGACTCTATTTCACTGTTAAAAGCCTCTTTCCAAAAAATAGTGCCAAGAGAAACCATGGCTTCTTGATATGTTGTGGGGTTATTTTCCAAAATATAAGTGATAAAATTAGGGGTTATTTTCCAAAATATAAGTGATAAAATCAAGGCCAAAGGTAGATTCTTTTCTAAGTATTTCACTCCTATGATGTTTACATCTTCAGGCTCAAAATCACCGGTCTCCATGGACCTTCTCTTGTTGTGGATATAGTGGAAAAAGTGTAAAAGGTTCAAGATAAATTGAAGGTTAGGCGATCTAATCAAAAGAGTTATGTAGACAATTGCCATAGACCTCTTGAATTTCAAGTAGGAGACAAGGTTTTCTTGACAGTTTCTCCGATGAAGGGTACTATCACGCTTGGACAGAAAGGCAAGCTATCACCATGATTTATAAGACCTTTTGAGATTCATAGTAGAGTTGGAGATTTTGCTTATAGGTCGAAATTACCACCTTAACTCGTGGAAGTTCATGACGTGTTTCACAAATCGATGCTTAGGAAGTATCTTCCAGGCCCTTCACATGTTCTCAAGATAGACAACATCTAAGTTAAGTCGGATGTGAGCTATGAAGAAAGACCCCTTCGTGTTATTGATACAAAGGACCAAGTGCTGCATACTTTGACAATTAAATGGGTTAGGATTCTATGGGAGTATCATGGACAAGAAGAAGCTACTTAGGAGCTCGAGGAATAAGTCCGAGAAAAATATCCAAAACTTTTACCTAAGGTTTGTTGCATTTGAAGGACCAAATGATCTTATAGAGGGAGAGGATTCAAAGTTGAATTAATATTGATTTATAATAATTAATCTTGTTTTATTCTAATTAATACTCGTTTAGACTAGTTTAACTCAAAAACCCTTTGGATTTGAGTCAAGGATAGGTAGTTGGGTCGAGTTTGAACCTTACTTAGGTAGTTAAGGACTTTTTTGTGATTTAGAGCTGCATGGTTTGCATCATTTTGGCACCACATTAGTTGCATCATATGTATTTTATCTTATGGATCATCTTTTATATTTGGCCTAGCTCAACTCCCATCTTGGCCCATTGAATGTCATTTAATCCAAACTGTAATTTCCTTAAAGAAAGGGGACTTGCATGCAAAATTCCAAGAAAAATTTGAGTTAAAAAGGGGCAAGCCAGTGTCCCTTTTCATTTTCCCTCTAATCTCTTGCTGGAGGTACTCTGCCTTCACCCTTCTCCCATCTTTTCTTCAAGCTAAAGCTGAAAACCGGGTATTGGGGCTCTGCATATGAGAATCGAGGCTTCCATCTTTTCTCTTTTGCTTCCTTGTTCAACCTCTTTCTTTAGAACTTACAAATTCATCTTCTTCCTCTTATCTACAGCTCTCTAAGGTAAGAGACGGCTCTCATTTCATTCCTTTGAGTTCAAAAGAATCAAGGAGAACCAAATGAACAACATGCATGCATTTTACACTCAATTCACCCATTGCATGTCTTTGCATATAGTAGGATTTCCTTCTATTAAGGCTTTCTCCATCATCAAGCCAAAGGGGAGGCTAGTTTTGTATTAATCACTAATATAAGGCAAGTATAAGAGTTTATATTACTACATGCATGTCAAATTTATTGATTCATGAAGTAATCTCTCTAAATGCAAGTTTACAGCTCTTTCACCCGTTAATTAAGTATACATGTGTTGGATTAAGTGATAATAAGTATGATTATGTAATACTAATGAAATGTGGGCAAAGTGAGACCTATGATGATAATTTGGAGCAAAAGAAATCACATTGGAACCAATTCAAAGGTTCTATACTGGACTAAACTCAGTATTGGAACAGTTTCAGAAAATCTAAAACTTACGGCTAAGCCATAAATAAGTACGGCTACAAATCCAGGTACCAAAAACCCTACATTTGTTTTACGGCTAACCCATGACCAAGTCGTAAAACAAACTATGGCTAAACTGCAACCACTCTGTGACCAAGCTGCATGCTATTTCACGCTGAGCTTTCTAGAGGACCCCAAATCCAACTTTTCTCTACGGTTGACCCTTGGCTAAGCTGTGGATTAAACTATGGTTAAACCATAGCCAGTCCGTGGCCTAGCCGTATGTGTTTTACGGCAAAGCCGTAGACCAGCATATGGCTGAGCCGAAAATGTAAATGCGAGCAAAATTAAAAGAAAACTTATGCCACACGACTAAGCCATAACCTATACACAACTAAGTTATAAGAGCACTATGAACTTAAGAAATTAGGAATTTCAAGACTTTGTAGGGCTTTAGATATGGCACCTTTATCCTAATTAAATTAGCCCAATAACAATCAAATAATAAGAAGGAAGAGTGAAGAGATGTCACTCATCCCCTTTGATTTTCTAGATAGTTTTTCGATGTTATGTCATGGGTGTTGGCATAAGAAGAGACGTCTTTTGCATATCAATGTAGCACTGAGATTTTGGTAACACAATGATATCGAACATTTTATAAATACATTGTATTGAATGACCTCAGAAATATGGATTATCTAGCATAGGGCTGGCTAGTAACTATCCTTGATAATTGCTCGATCTAAATGCATTCATACTATTAAGTAACCTTACCCTCAACATAATCTAATCATATACCCATTCTTGTTGGTGAACTTTAAGGCAAAATCAAAGCTGGCACTTCCACTGAGTGTGTGCTTATGAGCCAAAATAGGTGTAGCAAAGGTGGAGAAGGTTCAAGCTCTATTAGCTCATGTCACGACCCGAGCCCAGGGACCGGGGGTCAGAGAAAGTCTAACCAATGACACACGTACTCCCGTGCATGCACACCTAGACCCCGTCCAAGCATACACACACAAGGGATCATTCACACGTGCAAACAACTGTACGCGGAAGCTGTACGTATCAAGGCATACCACAATATCTAAAAGACAATGGGAGATTACAAAATAACATGAACTGATAACAAGAACAAATACAAGAACGTATGACCAAATAGTGGGCTTACAACGATCAAAAATCAATATACAGATATCACTCAAGCCCACATTACAATTACAGAAAAAGTCCCCTCAACAGACTCCAATACAAGGAATGGGGAAACCCAAAATGATGCAAACCGTACTCAGGAGGATGGATCAAGTCCACTCCTCTAGGCCGGAGGGGGCCTCGCAAGCCTCTCCTGGAGTCGGGTCGACCGACGCAGGATCGGGAGAGGGATCTGAGCCTGCAACACACAAGACAATCGCATAAGTACAACGACTTAGCAAAGTATAAGCCAACAAGAAGATAACACGAATTGTGTCGAATACTGAATAATACTGAACAATGATCATAATGCAATATCCATAGAAAGCATGTTCGTATACTAAACAATTTATGCAAATGAATAAGCATGCTGTAAGAATCATAAACAGGTAACAATCAAGTGGCTACTACATTGGCCATTTTCTCCCTTACGAGAGCAATCAGGATGAGAACACCAGCGACCGGGCCAGGGCACCATGGGTCTCTAGTTCCCGGGGTCCGGAGTCCCAGGACAAGACACTCTGCAGAGGTAAACACTTAAACTAAACCAAAGTTAACCCCGTCGGGTATCCTAAGGCTGAGGCTCAGTAGTGCCAATACCAATCACAATCAATCGGATGATGCACCTCAATCAATCAATCAATCATGTCATATCACTTACAGATCTCGCATATCATACATAGCATACTGAACGAACAATAGGAAGTGCATCCCATAAACTGATACGGATACTGAATGCAATAACAAGACCGAATGCCGATAAGCAGTTACCAAGAACAATCTCAAGTACCAATAACAATTATGCAAGTACTCCAGTGGAGCAATGATAACAATGATACCAATACAACAATAGAATGGTTCCGCCCGGGCTTCGCTCTGGGGTTGCTGCATTTCCCACAGAATCGAGAGGTCCAGCGCAGAACACATAAGAGGGCATAATCGAAATCAATATGCTGCACAAATCAGAATGCTTATACGAATCAAGGTCAATTACAAGCCAATCCTACACTAATTATCCAGTGTCTCTAACCGTGCATGTTGATGTAGTTTTAAGTTGTTCGATGCACCATTGTCTAGTGTTGCAGTGTCAGGAGTGTGCACCGAAGTCCCTTAAACCAACACCCATGGGGAGGTGCTAAACAGCTGGATAACAAGCATGAATGATTCACAGCCCTTGAGATCATTCATGTCGTTCAAACATTCCATTGGGCATGTCCAGGTTAGCTACATTCTAACATGAAAGTCATATACGGTCTTTTGCTTAAACCTAGTCCCTTTTCATTCAATTCTCAGGGTCTCACGGTGCAGCCGTAGGTAACCTTACGGCTTAGCCGTGGCATCTTACGGCTTAGCCGTACTATGCACTGCGGCTGAGCTGAGGTTTCCCAAATATCCATCCGGATTTACGGCTCAACCGTATTTTGCTCTACGGCTCAGCCGTATCCTGGTCCACGGCTTAGCCGTAAGACAATGTACGGCTTAGATCAGGCTGGGCCGTAGAAGAATGGCAAATTGCCAACATCCAGTTATTTTCAGCTAACAGTCTGTGCTGTTCTACGGTTTGGGTTACGGCTGGGTCTCGGCTTAGCCGTAAGCCATTTTACGGCTTAGCCGTAGCACATTTCACGGCTTAGCCGTGAGTGCACGGAGTCATTTTCCTGAAATCACTACAGACATACAGAAACTGTGCAAAACGGCTGGAAACAGCAAGATAACAGTGAAATGAGTTCAATAGGGCTGTCTAACATTGAGAAACACAATGAAGCATAGAAACACAACAATCAAATCACTATCAATCGGTGTTCACACATCTTGGGCTTATACTTGCCTCACGGACGAAATCCACACGCTGATTGGCTCAGTCCACCGGAAAACACACACAAACGAACTCCTTTCTTCCTCCCTCAAGCAGTAGAACAAGAAATGGAGAAGGAGAGAAAGAGAGCTGACGAGAGAGACGAGACAGAGAGTGAGCTGAGAGACGATCGAGAGAAATGGGAGAGTTGGTGGGATATTTAAAGGAAAAAGAGGCCAAAATTACATATAAGTCCAAGTCACTTACACAAATGTCAGTTTGAGTCAAATGACGGTCCAACGAGAGCAAACGAACGCATTCGAATCCAAGACAGTTACGAAGAACGACAAGCTCAACGAAATACACGCGATGACGTCAGAATGACGTAAAACTGACGAAGTCAATCAAAAGCCAAAATTACGAAAAAGGGCTCAAACTCCTTAGACCAAGTCAAACTCAACCTAAACGATCTCTCTACGACTCAAACCAAAAACAAACAAAATCAAAACACACTTAACGCGCAAATCACACGAAATTACTCGCTAATCCGGATCAACTCGGGTCGGAGTGTTACATCCTCCCCCACTGGACATCATTCCGTCCTCGGAATGAACGCGTACCTGAGCAAAAAGGAAAGGATACTGACGCGCCATCTGATCTTCTAATTCCCACGTGGCTTCATCAGGTCCATGATGTTCCCAAAGTACCTTGACCCATCGAATAGTCCTCGTACGCAAGAGCTGTTCTCTGGTCCCAACAATACGGAGCGGGCGCTCAACGTATGACGCGTTAGGTTGCATTTGAATATCATCGTAACGAATCACGTGCGTCGGGTCTCGAACATACTTGCGAAGCATTGACACATGAAAGACGTCATGTACTCCAGAAAACTCCACGGGTAGAATCAGTCTGTACGCTAGATCGCCAATCCGGCTCTTGATCTCAAATGGACCCACATATCTAGGCGCTAACTTGCCTTTTTGACCGAACCGTACTGTACCTTTCATCGGTGAGACCTTCAAGAATACCCAATCTCCAACCTGAAATGTCAAGGTTCTTCTTCGCGTATCTGCATAGCTCTTCTGTCTCGATCGGGCAATCTTCAAATTGTCAATGACCTTCTGAACTTTCTCTGTAGTCTCAGCAATGATCGTCGGTCCGTGGAAACTCCTTGTTCCAACTTCTTCCCAGCAAACAGGACTTCGACATTTCCGCCCATACAAAGCTTCATAGGGTGCCATTCCAATACTCTCGTGGAAGCTATTGTTATACGCAAACTCACACAACGAGAGATGCAGATCCCATTCTTTCTCGAAACTCAGCACACTGGCCCGTAACATGTCCTCGAGCGTCTGAATAGTTCGTTCGGACTGTCCATCAGTCTGCGGGTGATACGCCGTACTGAAGCTCAACTTCGTTCCCATGGCCTCCTGAAATGCTCTCCAAAATGAAGAAACAAAGCGGCTATCTCGATCTGACACAATCGACACGGGCGTACCATGTAGTCTCACGATCTCATCAACGAACTTCTTCGCCATCTCGGAAAATGTCATGCCTTTCTTGAATGGTAGAAAATGGGCTGTCTTCGTCAGTCTGTCCACGATCACCCAAATGGCACTGTTCTTCTTGCTCGTCAGGGGTAAACCCGAAACAAAGTCCATCGTAATGTGCTCCCATTTCCACTGGGGAATGTGCAAAGGATGTAAGGAACCTGGAGGTCTCTGATGGTCAGCTTTCACCTTTTGGCAAGTCAAACATCTGGCAACAAACCCAGCTATTTCTCTCTTCATGTTGTTCCACCAGAATCTGTCCTTGAGAGCTCGGTACATCTTCGTACTTCCAGGGTGCATAGAATAACGTGCATGGTGTGCTTCGGTCATCAAACTCTCCTTTAAAGCATCTACTGCTGGCACACATAACCTACTCCTGAAATACAAGACATCGCCCTCCAAACGAAAGTCTGGTCGATCTGCAATGCTATCCCGAATTCGCTTCAACATCGCATCTTCGAACTGCTGGTCTTTGATACGCTGAATGATGTCAGGCTGAAAGCTCACTGTACTGGCAAGTGTCAAACTGTTCTCCACCAATTGCAGTTCCACTGGCTGTGCATGCCTCACAAAATAAAGGCTATCCAAAGCCTGAAGAATCTCCGATTTCCTACTCAAGGCATCTGCAACAACATTGCCTTTCCCTGGATGATACTTGATGGGGAAGTCAAAATCCTAATCAACTCAAGCCACCTTCGTTGCCTCATATTCAACTCCGACTGCGTGAAGAGATACTGTAGACTATGATGATCTGAATGCACTTCAAATGTCACGCCATACAAATAGTGTCTCCACATCTTCAACGCAAAAACGATGGCTGCCAACTCTAAATCATGTGTAGCATAGTTCTTCTCGTGCTCTCGAAGTTGTCTCGAGCCATAGGCAATCACTTTGCCATGTTGCATCAAAACACATCCCAAACCGACTCGAGAAGCATCAGAGTAAATCATAAATCCTTCATGCCCATCTGGTAACGTCAAAACTGGAGCCGAAGTAAGCTTCTCTTTCAACATCCGGAAGTGCTGCTCACACTCGTCCGTCCAATGAAATGGCACATTCTTCCTGGTCAATCGGGTCAACGGGGCTGAAATCTTGGCAAAATCTTGAATAAAGCGACGATAATATCCAGCTAATCCAAGAAAACTCCGTATCTCCGTCACAGTCTTTGGGCTGGGCCAATTCATCACTGCCTCAACTTTCATCTGATCCACTGCCAACCCATCTCGTGAAATGGTATGACCAAGAAAAGCTACCTGCTCGAGCCAAAAATCACACTTCGACAACTTGGCATATAAACGATGCTCTTTCAACAACTGTAGGGCTCGACGTAGATGTTCCTCATGCTCCTCTGGGGTCTTCGAATACACCAAAATATCATCAATAAAGACCACCACAAATCGATCCAAGAAAGGAGCAAAGATCCTGTTCATCAAAGCCATGAAGGCAGCAGGTGCATTGGTTAATCCAAATGGAATCACGAGAAACTCAAAATGTCCGTACCGTGTCCTGAAAGCAGTCTTCACAATGTCTTCTTCCTTCACCCGAAGTTGATGATACCCTGATCTTAGATCAATCTTGGAAAAATAAGCGGCACCTTGAAGTTGATCAAACAACTCATCAATACGCGGCAATGGGTATTTGTTCTTGATCGTGACTTTGTTCAATCGCCGGTAATCGATACACATCCGTAAGGTACCGTCCTTCTTCTTCACAAACAGCACTGGAGCTCCCCACGGTGACACACTCGGCCGTACGAAACCCTTCTCCAAAAGATCTTGCAATTGCGTCTTCAATTCGAGTAACTCAGCAGGGGCCATACGATAAGGAGCTAAGCTAATGGGTGCTGTACCGGGCACTAGATCAATCGCAAATTCTACATCTCGGACAGGGGGTAACTCGGGTACTTCCTCCGGAAATACATCCGGGAACTCACGTACTACCGGAATATCGCTCAACTGCTTCACCTCCTTCTTCTCCGAGACGAAGGCAAGAAATCCTGCACAACCTCTGCGTATCAAACGATCCGCCTTGCATGCGGAGATGACACGCCTCGGGCATCTCTCCTGATTGCCCTCGAAACGAAACCCCTTCGCAAAATCGAAGTAAATCGACCTGTTGTAACAGTTAACACAGGCACGATACCGCGCTAGCCAGTCCATTCCAAGGATCACATCGAAATCCAACATGGACAACAAAATCAAATCAACTGGCAACTGGCGACCTTCAATCACCACGGCGCACAGAGGGTAGTATACACTACACTCCACTCTCTTGCCCACGGGAGTGGACACTACTAACACATAGGGTAGCGGCTGAGGGGGTTGCGGTAACTGTTCCGCAAAACGAGGTGCAACATACGAACGCGTAGATCCCGAATCAAAAAGTGTATGTGCTTCAGCTCGGGCAATGAGAACTTTACCTTCCACCACTTTCGCATCTTCTGCATGATCATGGGAGGCTGCATACACACGAGCAGTCTGACGCTGTGGCTTCTGGTTCTGGCGAGACGGCTGGGGGCTATTCGAAGCTGCTGAACTGAGAGACTTGGATGACCCCATAGATCTAGATGACTGGAAAGTCCTGGTCTTCGGGCACTGAGCTATCTTATGCTCCATAGATCCGCAACTCAAACAAGCTCCAGACTTCTTCCAACACTTCTCCGTCGGATGTCCGAATCCACAAAACTCGCATCTGCTCCCAGAGAAACTCGAAGTTCCTTGCTTCCCTTTCCATTTCTTCTGAATCTGTCCCCTGGAACTCACTGGTGCACTCCTCTTGAAGTCCATAGCTCTCTCTGCTAGGTGGTTGGCTTCCGCAGCGTGTGCTCTATCGACCGCATCATCAAAAGTAGCTGGTCTCTGAAAAGCAGTCACGAAATTCGCATATCTCGGATGCAGACCCGTAATAAAACGATTCACCTTCTTCTCCTCGGTATTGATCATGTCCTCAGCAAAATGGGACAACTGGGTAAAGCGGTGAATATACTCTGAAACGGTCAGCTGCTGCTGCTGTAAGGCCAGAAACTCAACCTCCTTCACACGACGAACATGAGCAGGAATGAACTTCCTTCTGAACTGTTTCTGGAACATCTCCCACACTGCTTCACTAGGCATAGTCAGATATGCTGCACTAACACTCTTCCACCAGGTCCTTGCCACCTCTCGGAACATCGAGGCCGTAAGCATAACCTTCTGCCGGTCATCACAAACAATGGTCGATAAGAGATCTCCGGTATGCTCTAGCCACTGATCAGCCTTCAACGCATCTTCATTGCCATAGAATTCTGTGGCTCCACGTTTCCTGAATTTGTCGTACAACGCATTCGGATCGCTCTCCTTGGGTTGGATAACCACTTGCTGCTCTACCGGTCGCTGAACTGGCACTTGGCTCTGTCGGTCTACTAACGAAACGACCTGTGCCTGCAAAGAATGGATCGCCTGCAGCATAGTCAAGAAGCGCTCGTCGAAATTCACGAGTGGCTGTGGAGCGGCTGACCCACTCTCGTTATCTCCCTGATCATTGTTGTTGTGTGTTCCAGATCCCGATGCCATAGCCTGCAAAACACAAAAGTCAATCTGCTATCACACTCGGTAACTCACACAGACTCACAAGACAAAGGGACCAAACACAATAGTCCAGAACTGGACTACGAAATCTCACCACGTCCTATATGCCTACATGCTTACACACTAAGATAGAGACAATGCCCTGAGAGACAATGCTCGGAGAGACAATGCTCTGATACCATACAATACGTATGTCACGACCCGAGCCCAGGGACCGGGGGTCAGAGAAAGTCTAACCAATGACACACGTACTCCCGTGCATGCACACCTAGACCCCGTCCAAGCATACACACACAAGGGATCATTCACACGTGCAAACAACTGTACGCGGAAGCTGTACGTATCAAGGCATACCACAATATCTAAAAGACAATGGGAGATTACAAAATAACATGAACTGATAACAAGAACAAATACAAGAACGTATGACCAAATAGTGGGCTTACAACGATCAAAAATCAATATACAGATATCACTCAAGCCCACATTACAATTACAGAAAAAGTCCCCTCAACAGACTCCAATACAAGGAATGGGGAAACCCAAAATGATGCAAACCGTACTCAGGAGGATGGATCAAGTCCACTCCTCTAGGCCGGAGGGGGCCTCGCAAGCCTCTCCTGGAGTCGGGTCGACCGACGCAGGATCGGGAGAGGGATCTGAGCCTGCAACACACAAGACAATCGCATAAGTACAACGACTTAGCAAAGTATAAGCCAACAAGAAGATAACACGAATTGTGTCGAATACTGAATAATACTGAACAATGATCATAATGCAATATCCATAGAAAGCATGTTCGTATACTAAACAATTTATGCAAATGAATAAGCATGCTGTAAGAATCATAAACAGGTAACAATCAAGTGGCTACTACATTGGCCATTTTCTCCCTTACGAGAGCAATCAGGATGAGAACACCAGCGACCGGGCCAGGGCACCATGGGTCTCTAGTTCCCGGGGTCCGGAGTCCCAGGACAAGACACTCTGCAGAGGTAAACACTTAAACTAAACCAAAGTTAACCCCGTCGGGTATCCTAAGGCTGAGGCTCAGTAGTGCCAATACCAATCACAATCAATCGGATGATGCACCTCAATCAATCAATCAATCATGTCATATCACTTACAGATCTCGCATATCATACATAGCATACTGAACGAACAATAGGAAGTGCATCCCATAAACTGATACGGATACTGAATGCAATAACAAGACCGAATGCCGATAAGCAGTTACCAAGAACAATCTCAAGTACTAATAACAATTATGCAAGTACTCCAGTGGAGCAATGATAACAATGATACCAATACAACAATAGAATGGTTCCGCCCGGGCTTCGCTCTGGGGTTGCTGCATTTCCCACAGAATCGAGAGGTCCAGCGCAGAACACATAAGAGGGCATAACCGAAATCAATATGCTGCACAAATCAGAATGCTTATACGAATCAAGGTCAATTACAAGCCAATCCTACACTAATTATCCAGTGTCTCTAACCGTGCATGTTGATGTAGTTTTAAGTTGTTCGATGCACCATTGTCTAGTGTTGCAGTGTCAGGAGTGTGCACCGAAGTCCCTTAAACCAACACCCATGGGGAGGTGCTAAACAGCTGGATAACAAGCATGAATGATTCACAGCCCTTGAGATCATTCATGTCGTTCAAACATTCCATTGGGCATGTCCAGGTTAGCTACATTCTAACATGAAAGTCATATACGGTCTTTTGCTTAAACCTAGTCCCTTTTCATTCAATTCTCAGGGTCTCACGGTGCAGCCGTAGGTAACCTTACGGCTTAGCCGTGGCATCTTACGGCTTAGCCGTACTATGCACTGCGGCTGAGCTGAGGTTTCCCAAATATCCATCCGGATTTACGGCTCAACCGTATTTTGCTCTACGGCTCAGCCGTATCCTGGTCCACGGCTTAGCCGTAAGACAATGTACGGCTTAGATCAGGCTGGGCCGTAGAAGAATGGCAAATTGCCAACATCCAGTTATTTTCAGCTAACAGTCTGTGCTGTTCTACGGTTTGGGTTACGGCTGGGTCTCGGCTTAGCCGTAAGCCATTTTACGGCTTAGCCGTAGCACATTTCACGGCTTAGCCGTGAGTGCACGGAGTCATTTTCCTGAAATCACTACAGACATACAGAAACTGTGCAAAACGGCTGGAAACAGCAAGATAACAGTGAAATGAGTTCAATAGGGCTGTCTAACACTGAGAAACACAATGAAGCATAGAAACACAACAATCAAATCACTATCAATCGGTGTTCACACATCTTGGGCTTATACTTGCCTCACGGACGAAATCCACACGCTGATTGGCTCAGTCCACCGGAAAACACACACAAACGAACTCCTTTCTTCCTCCCTCAAGCAGTAGAACAAGAAATGGAGAAGGAGAGAAAGAGAGCTGACGAGAGAGACGAGACAGAGAGTGAGCTGAGAGACGATCGAGAGAAATGGGAGAGTTGGTGGGATATTTAAAGGAAAAAGAGGCCAAAATTACATATAAGTCCAAGTCACTTACACAAATGTCAGTTTGAGTCAAATGACGGTCCAACGAGAGCAAACGAACGCATTCGAATCCAAGACAGTTACGAAGAACGACAAGCTCAACGAAATACACGCGATGACGTCAGAATGACGTAAAACTGACGAAGTCAATCAAAAGCCAAAATTACGAAAAAGGGCTCAAACTCCTTAGACCAAGTCAAACTCAACCCAAACAATCTCTCTACGACTCAAACCAAAAACAAACAAAATCAAAACACACTTAACGCGCAAATCACACGAAATTACTCGCTAATCCGGATCAACTCGGGTCAGAGTGTTACAGCTCATTTAAGTATGCATTGTCTGATTATCAATTACTTTGTTCAATTCTAATTTTTACGACTGAATGTAATCTCAAGATTGATACTCCGTTTATGTACAAATGATTATGTACGAATATGAGATGATTGTTATGATCGATGATAAGCATGAATGATTATGTATGAATATGGGACAATCATAATGATTGATGATAAGTATGTAATAAATTCGGGAAGGTCTTGATATGTCGAGTTGGCACCACTTAGCTTGTACCCATATTAGATTCAATGGGACCAATTTGGGTATTTCTTATGTCACTACTGCAGTAATTTATGGAGGAGTTGGTCGGCGCTCCTTGAAAAGCTAGACTAATCCCCTAGCGATATTCCCTTCTGTATGTTATACGCTCTCCTTAGAGAACATATAGTCTCGTGGATGTCAACTAGTGTGTTATGATATTCTGTTCATGATTCGTTATTCATGCTGATTTCATGCACAATATGCCTAGCTTACGATTATTGCTCTCATTTAATCAATATATTTTCTAATTCATTTGATATATCATGATAGTCTTATATATCTCTATATTTGCTTAGCCGTTGTACTGACAGTATTACCTTTGGTGTTATAGGTACTAAACCCAAATTCAGTTGGGCGATTGACGCCCTCCCAAAAGGAACCTCAATGGTACCTTGCTGTGTAGATGAGTGGAATGAAGACAACGTTTTCTATTAGTCATCCTACGAAGGGCGTCAATGGGTTTTCTTGTTGGGTTGTTAAGTTTGAACATGTTTGAACTTGTGGTTAAACGTGCCATCTATTTCATATTGTTTTGGGCCTAAGATTTGATGGACATATGTTTTGGATTTGTAGAATTGTATTATAGTATTTTGTTGTCATGCGTATGGGGAGGATAAGTAACAGACTTTAGGTATCATTATGAATGAATAATGTTTTTATTATTACTTATAATCATTACATGTGTATTTCATAGGCTTCCACTTTATTGTTTGAAACATAATCTATGTGTCTATGGAACTTCCTCACACGTACCTATGAAATCTCCCTTGTAGTGGTTCGAGCGTATCTTCACATGGCACAAATTGCTGCGGGATTACGTGTGCCACACCCCGGGGCCTATTTTAATCCCCAATTCTTGGATTTGGGGCTTGACAAATTGTGAGGTTACTTTCTATTACATGATAGGGTAATTGTGTTATTCAATTAAGTCAGTTGCAGTTTATGAGAAATAGGATCTACAATATAAAGATCATCCACCAATGAATTTATTCCAATAGAACGTGTATTGTACTTAATAACTACAAATTTATTAAAATAAACAGAATATTCGTCTTCAACCATCTTGGAAACATAAAGACAATCTTTTAAAATTAAAGCCCTATCTTTACTAAAATTTAGACAAACATCTCCTATTGCAACTACAGCCACTCTTGTAGCATCACCCATAAGCAAATAAATCTCTCTATCACTTAGCTACTTGCTTTCCTGGAACCTCTGCATAGAATTACAAACATAATTAGTGGCTCCCATATCTATACACCATGTACTAATAGATATACTCTCCAAATATGATTCAACAACTAGTGCATGAAATTTACCTTTATTGTTCACTTTGTTGAGATAAGTTGGACATTACTTTTTCTAGCACCTTGTTTGTTTGCAATAAAAATACTTGCTCTAGGGATTTTTCACTCCTCCCTGAGGTACGTTGCCCTTTTGAGGAATTGAATTATGATTATAACCCATTTTTCTATTTCTTCTTGCCTTTCGGCTTAGAAACAGAACCTTTTCAACAACGTGAACACTAGCTGGCTTTTTCAGAAGGCCCTCAGCAGCTTGAAGTTCATTGAGTAATTTCACCAAAGAAAAGTTGAGCTTGTTCATGTTGTAATTTAGGAAGAAATTATCAAAGGAATCAGTCAAGGAGAATGATATCAATCTAAGTTTCACTATTGATTTTGCTCCAAGGACCTCTAGTTCATTGAGGTGTCCCATTATTTTCAAAACATGGTCCCTCACGGAGGTACTTTTAGCCATCCTAGTATTAAATAGTTCTTTCATAGCAACCTGCCTAGCATCCTGATCCTGATCACCAAACATTTCCTTAAGACTGTACATGATGTCATAAGCAATAAACAAAGTCTAATGGTGATGTTGCAAAACATTTGACATAGATGCCAACATGTAACAATGTGCTATCTCATCAGCCATGATCTATTTTTTATATGCCTGGACAACCACCTCATTAGCACAACTATTCGCAAATTTCTCTAGGCACACCTCAGTGAGCACATATCTGTATTCTTCAACAATTAGCACAATATCCAAGTTTTTTTTCCAATCAATGTAATTAGGTTCACTGAAGTTTGTGCTCTTTGAGAATAACAGCAAGTGGACTGAAAGAACCAATCTTAAATCTTGAGAATTATATAATCAACAAAATTATAATGGGAAAATAAACTTTGGATTCAAATAAAAAGAAAGTTGTCTTCCTCTGCTAATTAATAAAAGAATCTGATAGCAATTTAAAACACCAATGCATAGTATGCCTCGATGTAAGGACTTTTACCATACTTACTTTCTTCAGATAGGATATAACCTATTAGTTTTACTGTTAAGACAATAAACTGTTAGTTTTACCGTCAAGGCAATAAACTATACTAACTAAAACAAAATAACTGCCATGACTTTAGTCCTATAAATAATAGCAGTAACGCAGATGGAGAGCATACTGTTATTTATTGCTAAGTGTACACCATCATTTAATTCAAGGTTCATTATTCTATATTCGGTAACGTCAGATGGAGAAGTAACCTATACTAATAATTACCCTAAATCATCTATATGGGAGTTTATACAAGAAATTTCATAATTAACTCATCCAATAAGGAGAAGACTCCAAGGTCAACACATAAATCAATTACATCTCCTATAAAACAATGATGGAAACCATGGGAACTAAAAGGTTCCCTCTCCCACTTAGTTATTTAACAATGAGGGTTCTTGTAAAACAATTTAATTAAAACCAGTATAGAATCTTGAAGTAATATGTTACTAAGAAGTCTAGGTTACCTTATTTTTACGCATCATAGCATTGATATGCATGATTAACAAAATTTTGAGAACCCATAACTTAAAAAAAAAATAGAGTTAAGTTTTATTTGAAAATCACAAGAATGCAACCTGCTTCACGATTCCAAACATTATTAAACAGGTCTAATAGTTTATTTAGCAGGTTACGATAATAATAGACATCCAAGCACTATAAAAAAAAAGCCATCAAAAGTGTCCTAGCTATCATGGTTAAATAGGATCATTTGTTTTTTTTTTTATTGCCAATTCTTCAAAACATGCTCTTCACAAAGGGGTCTGGGGGTGTCCCCCGATAGGAATCGAGCTACCTTCAGAACCTGTCGCTTTTTAAAAAAAATTACATTGACCCTAACTCTCTTAATGAACAGAGTTCACATGCTTTATCAATATAATTACATCATAATGAAACATTGAAAAATATATAAAACAGTAACCACGAATTTGATTTGTGGGATTCATTCATATAACACACACATGGTGACTATGATAACCAAATCAATCACTATAAAACAAAGGTTAGATAGTTTGTTGTAAAACAAGGGTTAGGTATAGAAAATGCAATCTTGATGTTTTTTTACAACAACCTATAATCTTCCAATATTCTGTTCAATCCATACGCAGTATCAAGATTGGCTTTGATCCCAATGTCAAAGGCAGCTACCGGGATCACTAAATATTGCATACATATTATTGCTGAAATAACTTTAGATGATGATGATTCAAGAACCATACCTGTTAGATCTCTTTAATTTGATTTCGGTCTTACAGCAACTCAAAAATCTTAAGACCTTCTACTATATTCCTCTATACTCAAACTCGTACCAAGGGGTGGGCCTCTTCTTCGAATTCTCTTTGCTCTAAAAAATGAGATTTCTCTTTCATGTATTTCTTAAAGGGCAATATCGTATATTTATAGGCTACAATAGAGACCTTAAGAAGGAAATAAGGAATAGGCTTCTTATGAAAATAGAAAATCCTAATTCAACCTAAATAAGAATCCTAGTTTTATAAATTACAATTCAGTCCATTAGATAATTATAATTGCACTCCTGTCTTTATTTTCAAAATTATATTTCGAGCTTTTTGTTATTAAATGCTTATTAATCTTCCCACATTAAGATTTCAGATATCCATCGATTAAATACTCACTAACATCTATATTTTTATAATTCCTTGAGGCCTTACACTTAGGTAGCATTTGGTTCACTAGAATGAAAGTCAGAATGGAATGGTCATTCCGTTGGAGTGTCCATTCCCGCGTTTGGTTCTTAAAAAAGTGGCGGAATGACCATTATTTCAAGAATCACCATCGCTTTATATGAGGGAATCACCATTTCATTGTTGGTGGGGGGGGGGGGGGGGGGGGGGGGGTTGAGGAATGGCCATTCCATTCCTTTATAATTTTTTATTTAGACCAAAATGCCTCTTTAAACAAATCAAACACATCTCCACCTCCACCATTGACCTTCCCTGTCACTAAGGTCCCTGGACCGAAGCCCCTTTTGTCTCCGGGATGTCTGGTCTCCTCCTCAAGTCCAACAAGGGAGCGGCGGATGGTGGCGAGCAATGTCCTGTAACTGGTGAGGCCTAGCAATGGCACAGCGGTGAGCAGCAACAGCTCTAGTGGGGGAACTGCGAGGTAGCAGCAACAATGCAACAATGGCGACGCACTGTTTTTTTCTTCTATTCCGGTCTGCAACCAGAGAATTGAAACGAAAGGCTGATCTCCAGCACCTCCTATGCGCACCTCTCCGATTCCGCGTTAAGGGCGCTGGTGGTCTCTTCCAGCAGTATGAGCTCTGCCCTTCTCACTAATGCCCGAACAAAAAAAGAGGAAGATGGAGCTTGCCGAAAGAGGGAGAGGGCTAGGACACAAAAAGAAAGAGAGGAAGAAGGGGCTGGGGGAGAATGGGAGAGGGGCTGGGACAAAGAGACAAGGATAGGGGGCTAGGCGAGAGAGGGAGAGACGGCTGGGAATGAAGAGAAAAAGGGAGAGGGGGCTAGGCGAGAAAGGGAGAGGGCTGGGAAAGAGAGGGAAGGAGAGCTCGGCAAGAGAGGGAGAGAGGGTTGGGAACAGAGAAAGGGAGAGGGTTGGGACAAAAAGAGAGAAAGAGCTAGGCAAGAGAGGGAGGGAGGGTTGGGACAGATAGAGAGGGAGAGGGGGCTGGGCGAGAGAGGGAGAGGGTTGGGACAGAGAAAGAAAGGGAGAGGGGGCTAACCGGGAAAGGGATAGGGGGCTAGGACAGAAGAGAGGGAGAGGGGGCTGGGAGAGAAAAAGAGAGAGGGCTAGGAACAGAGAGAGAAGGAGAGGGGGCTGGGGGAGAGAGGGATGGGAACATAGGGCATTTTGGTCAATTTTATGTAAATTTTATTTTAATCCTGATATCATTCCAACATGCCAAACACAAGAACTAGAATGAGAATACTGTTGCTAGATTAATTCTTATCTAACCAAACGTTGGAATGAGAATTACTATTCCTGCCTCATTCCATTCCATACTCATTCCAGTCTTTATTCCATTCCTGTCAAAAATCATTTCAGTGAACTAAATATTACCTTAACTTATTTGATATGTCGGACACAGAGTCCATTTATAGGGTTTGACATAATTAAAACTTATAAGCTTCATTAAAGGGATATCATTAATCCCTATTAAGGGATGTGAATTCTGTAAATAAATTAATATCCACTATACAAGTAATGTAGTCATCTAATTTACTGAGATTATTGACTTACAAAAGGTTTCACTCCTTTGTAAATCGAAATGCCAAACACTAAATGTATGTGCCTATTATTTGTATCGGAATTAAGTGTACAAGCACTTATAATAGCCATTTGAACGTTAATCATCTTATATAGTCAGTATAAAGACAATAAATGCAAAAGTAGTTATGCTCAATGCACAAAAAGCGTATTAGTATACCGAGTCGAAACTAAACCATTTTGCTATGGCCAAGACAAACTTATTAAAAGTATGCTTTTAGTATAAATTTCCAACAGATAAGAGCCTAATGTTACTAATATTGTTTGGGCATGAGTTAGTGAGGGTGAACATGTGAGAGATGACATGATTTTTTCTGGTGATATGAGGAATATGCCAAACTTCGGAAGTGCATTAGACAAACTTCGTTCATTCTAAAGGCTGCGTCAAAGAACGATTCCCTGGGGGTGAACTTTGTCTTTATACTTCTTGTGTGGAGCAATGCTTCATTCGGCAAAGGATCCGTTAATGGAGAATCCCTTCTTAGTGGATAAGTAGTAAGGAAGTCTGCTAATGCTTGCCCTTTGACCGCTTTCTGTGGCACATACTCGATGTGGTACCGGGATATCAAAATTGACCTTTTTAGCCAGATGTGCATTTAGTGCGCTGGCTTTGGTCGTTAAAAGCTTTAGAGGGTTGATCCTTGAAATCAACGGCACCTTAAATGCGGTTAAGCATTGTCTCATTTTTTGGTCGGAAAACATTAGCACGAGGCATTCGTTGTCCATTGGTGGATAGTTAAGCTTGGCTCTAAACATCATTTGACTCAAGTAATACAATGCGACCTAACTTCCTTGGTCATTCTTTTGTGCCAATAGAGCTCCAACTGAATGATCCAGGGCGTAAGTAAACTTTGTCACATTTTCGTTTATTTATTATTTTTGATCAAATTATTTCGATTATTACCTTAGTCTCGCATAACCCTATTAAGTTTGTTAAAATCTAGACTTTACCACATTTTAGTTAATCTACTCTTTGTTACTCGGATAATTATGACTACTGTTTTAGTCTCACCTAATTCTGTAATTTGCTTAAAATGCACATACTGGTGAATCGTAGCCAAATTTTGCTATCAATTGACTATTAACCGTTTGCTCTAGTTATGTATTTTGTGTACTCGTGGAGTTTACTTATATATCTGTTTTGTCATTGTCATTCTAGATCTTGAGGTTGACTCAAAACTTGAGGAACAGTAGATTGCTTGTTGGGATGGGCATGAGCTTGGGCAATTCTTCACGTCTTCGTTTTAGTATAATCGATTAAATTATTTTAGATTTCATTATAAAAAATGACTGAGATTATTGTTATTCACTTATGTTACTAGAGATTTCTAAGTACTAGGATAAAATATTGATGTTAATTGACTCTAATTTTCACATTCTACTCTTCAAGAAAAACTATATTGTATGATTTGACCCCACATGCCTTACGGTGGGGCCGTTGTATTGTGAAATCTAAAGGTCCCAAGGCTTTCAAATCTTAGGGCGTGACCCGTACTAAGCCCTCTAGTGAAGGGGTCTTTCCTCAATTTATTTTACCAACTTGCAATTCAAATTACTTTTGGGCTTGATCAATACTTGGTCCATATGGACTGTGTTCCATCCCTAGTATTTCATTAGTCCTATCATCATAAAAGGATCTGTTTGGATTTCCTATCCTTAAAAAAAAATTTAATGTTCATTATATCTTTCTTCTATTATCCTTTCACACCATTCCATCGATAGATCCACTTGCATGGCCCATGACTTGTAATGGAAGGACATTACACATCTTTACTCTTTAACCAACAGGAATTGCTACTCGGTAAACATGCGCTGTACTCTTTCAATTCTCCTTACAATTCTCAAATTAAAGGCCATTACAGATTTCGAATTACTAGGTACTACTCAGTAAACATGAGTTGTATACCCCTTTCTCCCTCAGATTGTTGCGCTGGACTTAGAATGGAAGCGTATCTTCGGCTCCTTCGTTAACCCTTTTCAAGGTAGCTTCCTTGACAAATATTTTCCTAAACCATTCTTGCCAATTCCATCTTAAAGATATTTCCAAAGTTATCTATACTCTAATCCATTATATCCCACATCCAGATCAAGTAAGCCCATGATACCACACAATATCTTAAATATGGGCTCATTGATAGACTTTATACACTTGGGGTCCTCCTGGGGCCAACATTTAAGATATAATTTAACCGCCCAAAATCACCATTCCATTTATTATCTTGGTGCCAAGTTTCACTCCACTGGTAATTGGGCCCATCTTTAAATTGATGTATTAAGCAAGTGATTAAGTAATTAAATAATTAAAAATCTTCTTCATATTTTCAATGAAAATTTAAATAATTAAACAATAAAAGTATTTTGCAAATGGCAAATGACTAACTAGGTAATCAAATGATAAGAAGATATATGGTGCAGAGTCTAAAAGAATGTGTGGCCCAAATTTAACCTTTTTTTATGAACAGCTCAAAATAAACTTTGATTAGCAGACCATAGGGTTTGAATCATAAGTGACATTGTCACTATCACCAAATAACAGTATTGCTTAATTATAAGCATTAAATAACCATCTATGGTGTGTGAGCGTAGAGAAATGGGCCTCTTAATATAGTTTGGGCCATTATTCTTGATCATTTTCTAGAGGTGCTCATGTGCCGGGCCAGCCCAATCCTGATTTTGCCTATCATACTTTGGACCGGGCCTGGATTAAGAGATTGAAAGCCCAAAGCCAGGCCCTACCCATCCCGTTTAAGGAATGCATGTAATTTAATTTAATTAGTTTAAACAGTTGCTAGAATGCCTGCTTTATAGACCATGTCAAGCAGGCCTGGGCCTATGTTTCTAAAGTCGGGTAGAACTTGGATTGCTTTAGCCTGGTCCAGGCCCATGAACACCCCTTATCATTTCTCCCCATGCGGTTTAGTTATTAGATATTAAATATCGGCCCGAAGTCTATAAAGTCAATCAATGGGCCCCATTTAAGATCTTGAGTGGGGATAATGGACTTAATGGCAAAGGTGATTTTGAATGGTTTAGATCTTGACGTTGAATAAAGGATGGACTCTATAGGATTGGAGAGCTTGGTAAGGATATATATGGTTTTGGAAATGTATTTGTGAAGTAATTGACAAAGGTAGTTTAGTAAAAAAACTTATGAAGGGTACTATTATGGAAACAATTGAAAAACTTGTCTTAAAATAAGGGAACGAATTCCATCTGTCAAATTCTATGCTTGGAAAGACGTATCACTGATTTCGAGTAAGGAAATCAACCCTACACAGGGAATGTCATTATTGCCATTACAGTTACTCTCCTAATCCTTGTATAAATTGCATGCAACATGCTTCTCCTTGCAGACGTACTAGTGAGAAGTGTTTGGTCAGAGGAAATGGCTAACCTACAAAATCTTCCCTTTCTTCTGATATTGTCTTCTTTCTTTGCTGTTGTTTGTAACCCATGTCTTGCACTTCAGGAAGATAGAAAAGTAAGATGCTTATACTTCTACTATTGTCAGCTTTTGTTGTTGCGTTGATGATTTATTATTGAGATATAACATATTATAGATGATAGGAATAGATTTGTACGTTGGTATAGGTCCTGGCTGACCACAACAGATTATTATTTGTTATGGTTTGGTTCTGGAATCCGAGTGTATTAAACGTTCATGTTTACTGCATAATTTTTAGTTACTCTCAGAGCAGGAAAAAACAGTTAGAATGAAGATGTTTTATTTTTGTGTTTCAGAATGTCTGCATGATGGGTATTTCTTTTAGTGCCCTCTGTTTTGTGCCATTTAGTTTTTAGGAATTCTATGATCATTTGTACGTCGAGAAGTGTTACAATAGAAAAAGGTGGGTCAGATTCGGGGCGGAAACTTGTTGGATCTGGATGTGACTTCATGAGTCTGGATATGGATCTGCTTCCAGGTATGAGTAAGAACCTATCCATTGTGTTTGGGTCCTGCATCAACCCAGATTTTTCTTCATAGGTCCAGATATCGATCCAACACTATTTGAGGCCATACCCTACAGTTCTAGTGGGTGGTGTTGTGTGGGGTTTTACCAGTGATCTTGGCAGGTTCCTCATCATAAAAATAAAGGTCTGACATGGAGCTTCGTTGGGATATGAAATGGAATCAATCTACTGTATCTTGAATATCCAACATCAACTATGAAAAAAAAAATTAGATTCTTCCTCTGTGAAAATAGCATATGGAATGCATTAGTACAAAGGATTAGAGGGCTACAAAATAAATTTCTTGTTAAATAAATGTCAGTTCGTAACATGATGAATGACTGAGTTAAGGAGAGCTTCAAATATTAATATTTCTGAAGATATGCAGGCCTTTAAAATTTTTATATATTTTTAATTTTTGGATCTGATCATTTTAGATCCTAATTTCCAGTCCATGAAAATAGATCCAAATGGTCCTGATCTATATGTTTTGATCAGGATATGAATCCAAATTTCTCCCAAATTCAAAAGTAGGTTCTATATCTACTTCATTCAAAATTAGATATTTCTGCTACTTGATGATGGGATACCCATTTGTAACCCTAGTCTTAAATTTTATATATTAAAGTAAAGGAAATGGAGACAGTAGACAATGCCACATCAGCACTCAAGAAGTTCTCCTTTTAAAAAAATATTTTAGAAAAACTACACACGGCTTTCCCTTTGATGTGGACCCACTACACCTCTTCAAATCTCCTAAATTCTCTAACTCTCTTTCTGAAATTTGGTTCTCTTAAAACATTCACCAATCCACTATAGTCTTTGACAACTCATTTAGTTTTTAAATTTATTCCCTAAAACCTCCTTCATCCTATTTTATATTCAAGTAATTATTATTACATTATGACTCTCCTTCAACCCTATCCATCCTCACAAGCATCTCTTTAAGAACTCTTTCTCACCCACTTACTATGTGGGGCCCATTGATTGTTGAGACTTGAAACAAAGAGAAAGTGAAAAAAATATATATACAATAGGATCTACAGGCTAAGATAAGTTTGCTATTTTTTCGTTTAGTAGACCCTAAATTTCGATAGTTTGGATCTAATGGGTGGATCCCGCTCTGATTGTGATAGTTGAAAAGAGAAAATAATTGGCTTTCATAATGGGCAACACATATTGTTTAGAGTAGAAAAAAGAAAAAAGGGCTATTTGTTGTTGATAATGGAGCCTACACCCTTCAAAGGGAAGGTTATCTACAAAAATGTGTGAACAAAAATAAATAAAATGATTTAACATTACAATGGTTTTTTATTTTGTGTCTCTAGGCATGATTTGCTTGTACTCCAAATCAAACATCACTAGGTATGTAGTTAGTATATATGGTTCAGTTATTTTTATTATTTGTGTTGTATGAATGGATTTCAAACATGGTATCTTATTTATTTATTTATTTATTTATATGTATATATATTTGGATCAATTTATATTTATATGCGATATGTTTCTTTCCTTGAATCCCCCACAGTATGAATTTGGGTTTCTTTTTTCTTTTTGTCTCTACAGTAGTAACATAACCCATGCATGTATCCACGCACACTTAGCATTTTTTCAAAATATTAATTTTCATTTCATTAAATAAAATCTTCAATAATTATCATTATTATTCTCTTCTTTTTTCTAAAAAAATCTTTTATTCCACTTTCAAAGCTACATAAAATTATTATTTCAATCTAAGTTTATGAATAATTAGTTTAGTTTGAGCAAAACTTACCTTAGGCAGTTTTTCTTAAAATAAATGTTTTTAAATTTATTTTCTTATCATTAATATTTTGGAGAAAACATATCAATAATTAATATCTTATGCCTGGCAATAAAATAGTTGAATGAGTATCTTTGAATCGCAATGGTTAAAATTTTCTTTCAATTTAAGGTGAATTTCCAAAAGTGCATTAAAAGAGATTAAAGTTCACAATATATCAAATCATTTTTTGTTTAGATACCTACTTCTCTTTCCATTTTAGCAATATTCAGTGATCTTTAGTTTATTTCTCTCTTTTATAAATTTTGATGTATAAAATAAAATGTAAGAATTATAGATAATATATTTTTTCTTTTACATTTATTTTTTTATTATTTATATTTCAAAGAAATCTTAAAGTTTAATATATTTCCATTTTAGGTCTGGGCTTGGTACGGGCTTTCGTTGCTAGTTAATTTTTTTAAGTAAATACCCCACCATCTCAACTCTTTAATATTCTTTTATTAGAGCCCAATTTATCATAATCAAGGAGTTGTTATATGTCCAATGGCACACAGAAAAACTGGCTCCTAAGGAAAAGGATGAAAAAGAAGGAAGTTGGCTATAACACCAGCGAATCGCTAGCCCTTTGCTACAATCCGCATGTATCTCTTGATCATGCCTAACATGTCATGTCTTGGTCTTGTGTTGATCATTAATAGATGAGGCATTGAGGCTTGCCTTGCCAGGCCCTCGTCCACGCTCGAGGTAGAAGCTAATTGATATTACAAGCTAAATATACACAAGCACGAACACATGGTGACCATTACTGGGATAGCTGTGATTTTCACTGTGGGGGCCAACTTGAAGGATAAAATCATATGGAGTTGATGGTACTAGGGTTTGGAAAGACCTTCCAATCACCCAAATGTAAGTAAAAAACGGGAACCATTAAATCACAGAAGTTATGTTTCAAGGGCCTAGAAGTATAGGATGGATTTTCCCACAAAAGTTTGATTTTTTTCAGATATGGCAAGGAGGGCAGCGGGCCCCCATAGGATGCATAATCCAAAGCCTGGAAATGGCAAGGCCAATAGGCCTTCCATAAATTTATTAGTATATTAAAGAATATGAGCAACTTGGGTGCTTGGGCCCAAGTCATGTACGGAGGTGTGACATCGTGTGAGCGTTTTTAGGCCCAAGTAATACCCCCTGGATACAAAGAGATGGTACAGCATCATGAGAACGTATCTCTCTCTCTCTCTCTCTCTCTTATATTTTTTATATATATTATAAATGAAACTACATGTCTCAGATTGAACCCCAACCCCATGAATGTCTATATATAGACACCAAATGCATCTTTTCCATGATTACTCTCGTTCTAATGTTTTAGCTTTGTACACTTGTGTAATTAATGCTGATTATGTACTGAAAATTTGTGATAATCTATATTTTTAGTTATCCTCAGAGATTTTGAAAATATTTCAAAAATTAAAGAAGTCGAGGAGTTCGATTAAATAGTTTGACAGTATTATTTTTGTATTTTCTATATTTTTTTATTTTTAAGAATAATTAAGAATAATTTATTTCAGTTTTTTTCTTCAGACCTCTCCCATAGAAAAACTCCAAATTTGAAAGTATCCTATTGTTTTGAAGAGGAACATGTAGGCACATGGACTAAAGATATGCATGTTAATGTAAATATTCAAATGTTGTCAGGTTTATATTGTGTACTTGGGAGCCCTCCCGAAACAGCAACTGGACCAAGTTTCCATTCAGTCGCGCCAGCTTAGCCTTCTACAGAATGTTCTTCAGGGAAGGTAAAAATATATCTTTATTTTCTTCAGTACCTAAATTAAAACCATAGCCATCACCTTTTTTGGTTTTTGGATAATTTTGCTATGAAAGCCATAAGCTATTCCATTGCAACAAGCAACGGAAAATTTTCATTATCAAGCCAAATCAGTTTTGTTTTTCATGAAATCAGGCCATAATAAAGGCTTAAAGCTTGTGGGAGATAAGCCCAGTCATATATTGCTAGGGCCTAAAACTAAAGCCGTCTTCTAAGCTTTGGTACTCAAATTTAGGTCTAGATCATTTGAAAAATAATTTTTCCTTTTATTAACTATGTCCAGTTGGACGCATCCTAAGGGCATGCTTGTGCGACAACATTAGGAGTCCTTGATTGAGAGGAAACTTGCTCCAATTTTCTGCATAGTACACTAGTCCAATATTTGGTGTCACATATTTTTCATGAGAAAAAGTGAAAAAATGAATAGATTTTCAAGGATTTGGATTTGATTTAAAAGGGATTGAAATTCTCTAATTGCCTAATCCTCTCGTTCCATGAAAAAGTCTCAAATTGGAGTACTTACTGAGAATTTGAAAGTTCCATTTACATACCAGTATTAGAAGCATCCCATTTAATCTTCTTGTTTGCGTTACATGGCCAAAAATTGGTCTGGTTTCTAGTCCTCTCCAATTTG
Organism: Sextonia rubra; assembly: GCA_037013555.1. NCBI lineage: Eukaryota > Viridiplantae > Streptophyta > Magnoliopsida > Laurales > Lauraceae > Sextonia > Sextonia rubra. Next base: position 79,481,151 of record JASUAD010000001.1, read on the forward strand.
GTTTATGTCATTTCAGATCATAACTAATACTAGTTTAGGTCATTTGAGTTCAAACTCATACTCATGTTGGTGCATATAGAACTCATCATGGGAGGAGCCATAAATTATTTAGATAAGGGGCGCACAATCTATTCCTATAATTTCACTGCTATATGCTTCTCACAATACTTGTATTAATGTATATCTGTTTTCCTCCTAGCAGTTTAGCAGAAGACAGATTGGTACAGAGTTACAAAAGGAGTTTCAATGGATTTGCAGCCTCCCTCACAGAGGAAGAGCAACAAAAGATTGCGAGTATGCAAAGAAATGCCTTGAGACACTAAAAAATAGTTGAATCTCGACTAGAAGAACCAAATGACATGAGTTTTAATTACATTTATGCAGGGATGGAAGGTGTGGTGTCTGTGTTCCCGAGTAAAACCTATCAGCTTCACACAACAGAGTCTTGGCATTTCATTGGTTTTTCAGAGCCAGTGAAAAGAGACCTTGAGAGAGAGAGCGATGTCATTGTTGGTATTCTTGATACTGGAATTTGGCCCGAGTCTGCAAGCTTCAGTGATAAAGGGTTTGGCCCTCCTCCAAAGAAATGGAAAGGCATTTGCCAAACTGAAGGAAATTTCACTTGCAACAAGTAATCTGTTTTCCCTCACCTATATACCATTTGAATTTTAGGTGTGAACACCATTAATCTAAATTGCATGGATGCGAGACGATCATTTCTCTCAGCTTTTTGTAACTGTGGCAGTATCATTTTCTGAAGAAAAAGAATGTTTGAGACTACATTTTATGTGGTTAGTGTTAGGTGTGTCAAGACACTTGGAGTTTCATTTTACATTTCACTGTGGCTTGTGTTTGGGTATTTAAACTTCATTTTCTGTCATCTAATTGATTGAAATGTACAATTTACAGCAAATTAATTGGAGCTAGGTATTACGAAGATCCATTGACCAAAGATTCTTCTGTGAGGGACACAGAAGGTCATGGCACACACACCGCATCAACTGCTGCAGGCCGAAAAGTGAAAGGAGTTAGTTTCTTTGGTCTTGCTCCAGGCAATGCGAGGGGTGCAGTTCCATCTGCAAGGATTGCAATGTACAAGGTCTGCGGTGTTAATGGCTGCCAAGAATCAAGTATTTTATCTGGCTTTGATGATGCCATTGCTGATGGAGTTGATATCATCTCAGTTTCACTCGGGTCTGCAGATGCATCAAAATACTCTAGCGATTCAATAGCCATTGGTGCATTTCAGGCCATGCTGAGGGGCATACTCACCTCGCAATCTGGGGGTAACCTTGGTCCTGTAGGAGGATCTATTGTAAGTGTTGCTCCTTGGGTTTTCTCTGTTGCTGCAAGTAGCATAGATCGGCATATTATCACCAAAGCTATCGTGGGGGATAACACGGTTTTTGAGGTATTTAACTTTTAACTTCTCATTGTTTTTTCATTTCTCTCTCCCTTTCTCAAGCTCAGCTGCTGTAGTTCGACTAGGATCTTGCCTTTATCAGTTTTTCTCAGCTTCAAGTGTTCATTAATTGGGTCATTGATGAATTATTTTGGTCTTTGAACACAATTACTTTCATATTCAGTATTAAAGAATGTTTTGGTAGCCTAGGAAATGTCAACCCCTTATGTTCTTAGCCATCATCAAAAGTTATAGGTTGCTAACTGAAAGTTTTAGAGCTTCCATTGTCTATCAGCAGCTCCTAATTTGGAGTTTTGATTGAAAGAACTCAGAACATTCATGTTGGGAGGATCCCAATACACTAACTTCCTACAATAGATAGATACCAGCTTGTTTATGTTGACTCAGAATTCTGAAATTTGAAATTCTCCAATGGTCAGCAGTGCTACTTTATTGTGGCGAATTGTTTCTCTGAATTTCTAGCTATTCAACCAGTGCCTCGCAATCAATTGTTATAAGTCTATGAGTTTGAAACTAAGAAAATAAAAAAAAATTAACATGAAAGTTCGACTGTGTGAAGGATTTTGCCATTCTAAAACTACTTTTGGGCTATGTTTGTGCAACAATTTTTCCTCAGAAAATGATAATGGTTTTCTAGACAATGATGTATAATTTATTTATTTATTTGTATTAGAACTTACAATGGTTTTGTTATTCTCTAAGGTGAACCATTTCCATAGTTTCTGTAGAAAGCAAATTAAAGATGAAAAAATTCATCATTTTCAGTTCTTAAACAAGAATTAGAAAGATATATCACTACAGAGAGTTTTATATCACTACAGAGAGTTTTTCACAGACTAAACAATAGAAACTAAAATCATAGAAGATAGTCTTTAGTTTCAATTTTCAGCTGAAAATGAAATTGGTGAAAAACATATTGTCCCAAAAAATCGTAGCGCACAGATACTGTTAGCATTTTATTACATTCTTGGATTAAATGACTGTTTGCTCTTTAAAAGTCAATCTATAAATAGTCATCAGACATAGATTATATACATTTTAGAAGTAATATCTTTTCTTGTTGAAAATTTTCAGGGCCTATCAATTAACACTTTCAATTCTACCGAGTTTGTTCCATTAATACATAGCGCCAACGCTTCTTCTTCCAGTTGCGATCCACAGGATGCAGGGTAATAAAATAATAAAATTTTCATGTAGGGAAACTCTATTTTTTCTTCTTACTTTCTCATAGATAAAGAAATGAAACCACTTCAACTTTGGTTTTTTCCTTTCAGGGCTTGTTCATCTGCATGTTTGGTTGAAAAATTGGTGAAGGGAAAGATAATATTTTGTGATCAGTTATATGAAAGTAATGCAGCATTGTCCTTTGGTGCTAAGGGACAGATCACTAAAGATGAGTTTAATGACTATTCCTCCATTTTTCCTTTGCCTGCTACTAGGCTAAGCTTGAGTGATGCAGAGAAGATCAAGTCATACATAAGCAAAACAAAGTAAGCAACTTACCATTGTTAATTGACTTCCAACATACTGAGGACCATTTTCTCACTAATGATTTCCATAGTATCTTGAAATGAGCTTCTTTTGTAGGACGTAAAACTAGTATCAAGGTAAATATCTAACAGGGGCCATAAAAAAAATCTTCAATTTGACGGAAAATAATTGATCACCTTCGTACTGACTAAAATCTTACAAATTTTATTCTTCCTTTCAGTTGTGAAATCTAGACCCTCAGTCCCCTCTATGATGCCTCTTTTAGATATGCATCTACACTTGCATGTTTTGTGCTAGTAAAACCAGATCTTTGATATCTATTAATAATAGAGTTGATCAATCGCCAAACCAAAATCTCCCTTAAGAGCTTGCACGACGTCCCTAACATCCATTGACACACATATTCCAGTGAAGCCCATGTCTTTTGGCATTTCTAAAGCAGTGAAGACTCCTTTAAAGAGATAACTCATTAGAAAGACATATATAGCTTTTCCCATCTGCTGCTCTAAAGTCTGCACCTGAGAAAATTGAAACATCCTCCTCACTGGAGACCACCCTAGGAAAGCAAGATTGTCCTTCAATTCTCTCAGCCATAACAATGAGAGTAACAGGACCTTCACACGGCCTTTTAACTGATAGAATGACATTGATTGGATTTAAGTTAAAGCCCTTGAAAAGGAAATCATTTCTTGTTTTCCATATGACCCACCACATGGCTGAGATCCACATTTTAGTGTGATCACCATCAAGTGGAGAAGTCAGTAGTCCATGCTCACATAACTCTTTCCACCATTTTATTAAATTAGAGTAATGAAAATTGTGCATTAAAAGACTAAGATGAGCCAAACCAACTATCTCTTGCATGATCACAAGAGCATGGCACATGGATTCCTTTGCTTCATCACAAATAGGGCAGGTAGCATCTATTTTAGTCAGTTTTTTAGTAAATAGAAGCTGTGACATAGAAAGCATCTCTATGGCATTTCCAACCAAAGTGAAGAATCTTTTGAGGAATAGTGAGTCTTTATAGAGCCTTCCAGTTTATGGTGTAAACATTATTTACCTCTATGGCATTTCCATCCAAAGAGAAGAATCTTTTGAGGAATAGGGAGTCTTTGTAGAGCCTTCCAATTTATAGTGTAAAATTCATTTACCTCTATGACATTTCCATCCAAAGAGAAGAATCTTTTGAGGAATAGCGAGTCTTTAAAGAGCCTTCCAATTTATAGTGTAAAAATTATTTACCTCATTACCTCTTAAAATAACCTTATAAGTGAATTCGGTTGCGAGTTTGCCATTTTTTGAAAGAGGCCATATTCTCTTATCTTTGTAATTTTTCAATGGGATATATATTTTACAATGTCATCCACATCAATGGAATTGTCAAAAAAAAAAAAAAAAAACTTGGTTTAACATTTTCTTTCCACTGCTTACCCAGGCCCCATTAATCTTTAACAGAGTTTAGAGGTACTTGAGATTTATTATGGACTTACCTCCTTGAAAATTAAATTACATGGATTCTAACTTGATATAAAAGGCTTCATTGATTCTATGAAAACTTTCTCAGATGGTATGATTAGACGCTCCAACTTGCAGGGGGTGATCTTTTAGTTTCAAGCTCCAATTTCTTAATGGGTCTGACATCGTTTTTCATTCCATAGGAAACCAATGGCAAAAATACTTAAGTCTGAATCTTTAGACTGGAAAGCGCCAGTAGTTGTTTCCTTCTCTTCAAGAGGACCAAACCCCATTTCATCCAACATTCTCAAGGTTGGTATTTCATATTAAATCAATGAGCAATGTCTTAGCATATTAATTCTAAACACCTTGCAATATGATGTATTGCAGCCAGATATAAGTGCTCCTGGTGTAGACATTATAGCTGCTTTCTCCCCATCCGCGTCTATCACATATGCTTTACAAGATAAAAGATCTGCAAAATACGCTATATTGTCAGGGACATCCATGGCGTGCCCACACGTATCAGGTGCAGCTGCATATGTGAAGGAATTCCACCCTGAATGGTCACCTGCTGCTATCAAGTCTGCTCTTATGACTACAGGTAATTTTATTTTGATCTTCTAAATCAACACTTTTATTCTTGCCAAGTTGGCCTAGTGGCCATTGGTGCCTAAGGTAACCTATCCATCCAAAGATCATTCAACCTTCCTGTTATTCCCCTCAGCACTTTAGATTCATGAATTCAATATACATTTATGCACAGGAACTGCACATGACTAGGCATATTCTATTTGGATTCTTTCCACCCCTTACTGACTAATTCTTGTTTTTTCTAAAGCTTTTCCGATGAATTCAAGTTCAAATCCCGAAGCTGAATTTGCCTACGGTGCTGGCCAGATTAACCCTGTAAAGGCCATCAATCCCGGTCTAGTGTATGACATTAACAAAGAGGACTACCTACAATTTTTATGCCATGAGGGTTACAGTGAAAAAGAAATCAGAACCATTTCGGGTGAGACTGTCAAATGTAGCAATAAAACTACCGGAACTGCCGGCGACCTGAATTACCCATCAATTCAACTGCTGGTTAAAAGAAACAAGTCTTTCTCGAGAAAGTTTACAAGAACAGTCACCAATGTTGGCGCATCAGTGTCTACCTATAAGGCGATAGTGAAACAACATCCTGATCTCCAAGTCACAGTTAACCCAAGTGTCTTATCATTCAAGTCATTGAATGAGAAGCATTCTTTTGTGGTGACTGTCACTGGAAAAGGATTGCCTACAGGGACTTCTATACTCTCTACCCAACTGGTATGGTCTGATGGTGTTCATAGCGTGCGAAGCCCAATAGTTGTATATACCACGAGCAATCCTTGAATCTCATAAAACTGCCACGGATGACACTTATTTCTCATGTTCATGTTCTCTTTTATTCTCTCTTGGGTCTAGTCTCTCTCTTCTTTTTTTTTTTTCTTTTTTTAAATAATTCTGTTTCTAGGCCGCTGTAGCTTTCTTGTAATGTTTATTATTAGTGCTTCATCATTATTAGTTTATGTTGCTTTGGGTTTCTCAATTAGATAATTTTCTGTCTTAACTGCGACCATCACATTTAAGGGTCCACTCATCAGAGAAAGGTTATTGCAATCAATATCATTGGTAACTAGAAACCGATGTGAAATACACCCAATATGATAATAATAGGTAAGTTACGTGGAGCAAATATTATTCGTGTGCAAAGGAAAAAGCCTTTTAATTTATTTAAAATCAATTGCTTTGGGTTTCAACTTAAATGCATGGATTAGGAGAAAACTTGAGTCGAGCCTAATATTTTCCATTTGTTTAGAGCAGTTATATTTTAATAGGTGGACTCCATTGTATTATAGGTCAAAAGAAATAACAACAATTGTCAATACTTAAAGTAAAGTGGTCATGAATGGGCCCATACAATGAATAGTGAAGATCGTTCAGGATGGGCAACTAGAGGTGGTCATAAATGGGCCAGGAGAATTTTGCTGAATTTTGTTCCGCATCATGTTCCGTTCCTTCTCTACATGAGATTCCAGCTCATCTGTCCGGCAGCCATGGATGGAGAACAAACTCAGTTTGAATTCCTAGAACCTAAATGGTTCTCTGCACACCTTTGTAGCTTGAAAAGGATCTGGTAGATGGATAATTTGGACGGTTTAGATGTTAAGAAGAGCCTGTGGAAATTTGCTGATGAGGAAGGACTGGTTCTTGGTTCTAGCTGTTGGCGCAGTTGTTTAGTTCAAAACCAGAATGAATTGGGTTTGGTTCTTAGGTCTTGGACCAGTTAGATAGTCCAAATCTAGTTCTTGAAATGGTTTTGGGGCTGGACTTTGTTTCATCGGCCACAGTGTAGCAGAAATGGTTTTCTGGGGTTCCACATTTTATCAGATTTAGGCCCTGAAATCCTTTTGTGCTTGAGCTGGGCTCATATTCATGTTTAGGTGGATCCATAGCTGGCCCAGGTTTAAAATCCAAAATCTTTATTGAACCAAACTTTGAACATGGGTCCAACTGTTTTCAGGCCTAGACGATGGTGGGGCTGCTCTAAACTTGGGTCTGTTAGGACACACTAATATAATTAAAAAGAGCTATTAGATTAAGGTCTAAAATAAAAGCACTGAATTTTAAGTTCTAATTTACTACTAGTATGCTTGATTGATAAAATTAAAACTAAGGTCTAGTTTTATGTTTCTTTAATTAAAGGTCTTACAATTTACTTTTCAAAAAAAATTTTGATAAAATTATATTAAAAACCTCTTATTTTATGAGTTAATTGAGGTCTGCCCTTAGGTATTGTGATAACTATAACCCACCTTTTAAAGATCACAATGTAGAATCCACCATTTACATCATTTTGAAAAATTATTCTATTAATTCTATTCTAAACACTTGTAAATTGTGTGCATTCTCCACTTCTATCTGCTTTAGATGAAAAAAAAGGTCTAAAAATAAGTAGCTCCCTTGGTTTTTTCTTAGAGGCAAAAGCTCTAATTTGTAATTAAGCCCTAAATAGAAAATATAGCTCGAGCTGTACCAAAATGGTTTAATATTTAAATAAGCTCTAAATTATAAAAGAAGGCTCTTAGAGTTACAAAATGCCCGTCACGCCCCAAACCCGAATAAATGGAAAATATAGCTCGAGCTGTACCAAAATGGTTTAATATTTAAATAAGCTCTAAATCATAAAAGAAGGCTCTTAGAGTTACAAAACGCCTGTCACGCCCCTAACCTGAAGGAATAATTAGAATCTCCCCAAGGTGTGGGGTTCAAACAAAAAACTCCTATTTGAAGTCCCCACAAGGAAGTTCCCATAGGATTCATGTTTGAGGTTGATCACGCAATCCCCTAAAGAATAGGGTATACAAAATTCTTTCCTGTAAATGTGGAAGCTTGTGTAAACATTTCATCAAATCACAACTATATATAATCATCATTCTACAACAACAATCATGTGGTAATGAGCATAATCCATCCATAGTATAATTAAGTTTAAGTTTGAGTAACAAAAATAGAAGTAAACAAGTGTGGAAGCGATAAAATTAGTTAAATGTTACAATCCATAAACATAATATAAGTTCTAAATGATAAATATCCATGGCCAATCAATCCTAAAACATCCCATGACAAACTCTCCCGTGAACAAGACATCTAGAAGACATCATCTGCAGTCCATTTAGATAATTCTTGAGGGGTCTCCTTGACCTCCTTAATCTCCTCCAGAGGGGTGGCCATATCCTCACCTGTTAACACCGAAGATGGCATCGTGAGACATGACGGTCTTGCAAGATAACCACTCAAAAAACCCAACATGCAGTCTGTGGTTGACCCAAAGTTTTCATTTGAGGGGTGCTGACCTAATCACCAATTGTTTTTCAAGGAGAAATACAAGATTTTAATGTGAGTTTTGGGTGTAGAAGTAGAATAATTTTGTAAATTTTTGAAGTACATCAAAATTTTTACTATGGTTTTAGAGTTGGACCAAGGTTCAACGGGTGCATCCACCCTCACATGAATGTATGTAGGTCTGCCCCTGCATGCAGTATCAAATAGAGTAAATACATGTATAAGATCATGTGAAGTCATTCATAAGTATAATAGGCATGTTAGCATGAATAAGCATGTATAACCGGAATCAAGTATGACATTATAAATGAGCAGGTAATAGTTGGAAAATCACTTGGCTAAATTTTTTCTCTTGGATAAAACCTACCGCACATGAGATAAGAGTGCGTGCATGTACGTGATGGTATCACTAGAAGGCCGAGGGCCCCTTGTCCCTTCATTTTGAACCTAGAGTTTCGGACAACTCCCATATAAACTAAGCTGCTGTTAGATCATGTGTAATCTAAACCCCACTTTACCCCGCTGAGTTTAGAAAGTGTTGAACCTATGTGGTACAGACACTTGGGAATCATGTTAAATATAATTGTGCATGTGATGTCACAAAAGGGGCTCGTCTACTAAATACAAGCATGATACGTGCAATGGTGTGGAGTATGGACATGTACAATCTAACAATATCATGACAAGATAATAATGCATGGCGATATTACAAATGTAACAATGCGTGATCAATGGCAACAAATGGTAGAATGCATTGCAGTAAATTATGTTGGGAAAAGCGGCGAAACGAAAACAACCCGCGATCAACGGATCTACCACGATGAACACACAGCAATCACACCATCAAGCAATCACACACATGACACAGCAGTTTTACGTGGTTCAGCAACCATGCCTACGTCCACGGGAGGAGAGAACTCATCTACTATGATCCCATCTCGATCCCCTCAAGATCTAGGGTTACAGTACATCAATATATATAGTTCCCGTTTTCTTGGCCACCAAGAAAACCCATACATAATGACTAAATTACCCCTAACCCTGAGTCTCGGTTCTGGCTAACCCAGATGACCGATCCGGCTAAACCGGAATACAAGACAAAACCCAACAATCTCCACCTTGGCTTGGATTCCGCAAATCCTCAGAGCCACCTTGAGATAACTGGTAATGTCTTCCACGCACCTCGCTGAAGGGTACGTCTCCGCACACGCTATGACCTAGCGTGGCCACAGTTGCCTCCTTTGACCTCAACACCACCGTCTTGAACCTCCGAAGTGCTCTCCATTTGTTGCCACATGCAGGCATCCTTGCAACACAATGAACCTAACTTCCATCCGTCAAGACAAAACCGAAGACCTCCCCGAATCCGGATCTCACTGGTACCTTGTGAATCCTTCCTTCTGTCTCCATCCCGGTGTTCTTTCCGTCAAATCTGCAACTGTCCTGTTCTAGCCTGTTCTAGTGGGTTGGGCACAGTACATGCGGGTTTTGGTATTCCCGATGCTTAAACCGGCTTACTCCGACCTGAACAAAACTACCTTTTCTTCTCCGAGAAAATCATCTCCGTTCAGGGCTTCCTGGATTTCCTCTAGATGATATCATTGAAGATCCATCAATCCATCTTCCAATGATCCGTCGCATCTAACTCCACCTGAACCACAAATTTCCTCCCCTGTTATTTGATGTCTCCTTTACTGCTCCACCTGAAAAAGCATACCCTATCAACCTGTAGAGATTTCTGACCATCTCACCCTCCATGATGACCAATGTTCCCTTTTCCACCTTCGTAACTCCACCCGCTACAGTGCACTTGCAGCCTTTGAAGTATAAGGCACACAAAGAAATTCTATTTCTCCGTAATCCCGGAACATATATCACAACCGTTAGGGTTTGAATAACATCATTATACATCTGGATTTCTACCGTTCTTATCTCAAATGCTCATCCGTTGCATTCTCCCCCCATAAGAACAAATCCATCACCCATGATAGTTGTTTGCATCAAACCAATCTCTACTTAAGCACATGATAGGAAGAATCAGAATCGCAATACCATGAATCAACAACCGGATCCATACCTGTAGCGACCAAAACTGATTCCTTGTCAACCGAATTGGAGTTTTCTTGCACACTACCTCCTTCTGATTCTGATTACTTTTGCTTTTTCTTCCACTTTGGCATGTCGCTCCTTCCCGATCTCGTCGACGCAGATCTGAGCTTTTCAGCAAAGTACTTGGAGCAATCTACCATTGACGACATCAAGTAACACTTTTCAATCATTGCTGTGTCACGGAGTCTAACACTCTATCCTGCCAATCTCTGAAGTCGTTTCTCTATCAAACACTTCAATCTGGCCCGTGATGCTTGAATCCATTGCTATCATTGTGAATCTGTCAGTTTCTTCAGTCCCCCAATTTTCTGCCCATCAAACTGCCAATATCTTTTATCTGCCTCGTAGATCTCGTCACCGTGAGCACGCTAGAAGAAACGGATCTGAAATCCGACTCCGGATGGCTTCGATATCGTAGAATTAATTCTCTACACTCCAATTGGTCAAACATCCATGTTGACCGTTGACCAGCCCATCTTCTTCCACAAACGCGTAGATCTCCTCACAACGAGTCCGTAGGCGCAAACGGATCTCCAATCGGACATCGGACGATCAAGATATCGCAGAAACAATTTCAGCCGTTGAATCTAGTCAAACCTGCCTGTTGACCGTGCTGACGTCACTGCTGACGTCACGGATTGCTAGCAAACTGGGCTTCTGAAACGGATCCGGGTCGGGTTCACCTGACCCGGAACTGAACTGAACTGCGCTGCTCTGCTGGGCTTCTCTGCGTACCGGGTTCGGGTCCGACCTGACCTGACCCGGAACCAAACCGGCTCGAACTGCTGGGCTTCTAGTACACGGACCAGGTCGACCCGACCCGACCGAGCCTGAACCTACTAACGGAACTGGGCTTGCTGCATAAACAGGCTCTGGTCTGAACCTGACCCGACCTGAACTTTCGATGCTCTCTGGGCTGCCGCTGTGACCAGGTCAGTTCTGAACGACCCAACCCGAACTTGACATGCAACCTTCTCCGCTCCTGGGCTAGACTCTCCGAACACGGGTCAGAACCGACAGGAACCGACCCGAACTTGCCCGGCACTGCTACTACTGGGCTTGCTCCGCGGGCTGGGTCTAACCCAACCCGACCCGAAACCCGAAACGGCTGGGGAGTCGTCTTCAACCCCTGTTTCTGGGCGCTGCGTCTGCAACCCAGTTGCAGACGCGGCGAATCCAACGGCCTGCCTCCGGCGTAGCGTCCCTGGCGACTAGTGGAGCGACGCGACGGCCCCGGCGACTGCAACGGCGTCGGCGGCGGAGGCGGTGAGGATCTCGGCGAAAATCCCGGTTAGCGGTTGGCAGTTTCTTTCTTCTCCGACCACAGCGCTGGACCGGCGACCACAGCGCTGACAGTGATGAGGGCTTCATCTCCCTTGTCGTCCTCGCTGATGCTCCCAGAGAAGCACCCACTGCTCCCACTGCGGCTGCTGGTGCTGGTGCGTGGGGCGTCCTTCCTCAGGACATTGTCAGAGTTGCTGAAGGTTACAAAACCGAGCCCCTTCGACCTTCCAGTCTCGCGATCGCTGATGATCTTCGATTCGATGATTTCGCCGTAAGCACTGAAGGCGCGCTCGAGGGAACGATCATCGGTGGCCCACCGAAAAGCAGAAGATCTCTCTGCTCTCCTTCGCACAACGATTCGGTAATAACAGACGAACTGCTTTCTTCGTCTTCGTCTCTATTTCCGAACACAGAGATCTCCTTACTGTCGATTTTCGCGCACAAGTTCCAAGCGCACTGTCCGAATCTCGATCCGTCAATCGCAAAATCCGAGCGATCTCAACCTGGCTCTGATACCACTTGTTGGGAAAAGCGGCGAAACGAAAACAACCCGCGATCAACGGATCTACCACGATGAACACACAGCAATCACACCATCAAGCAATCACACACATGACACAGCAGTTTTACGTGGTTCAGCAACCATGCCTACGTCCACGGGAGGAGAGAACTCATCTACTATGATCCCATCTCGATCCCCTCAAGATCTAAGGTCACAGTACATCAATATATATAGTTCCCGTTTTCTTGGCCACCAAAAAAACCCATACATAATGACTAAATTACCCCTAACCCTGAGTCTCGGTTCTGGCTAACCCAGATGACCGATCCGGCTAAACCGGAATACAAGACAAAACCCAACAAATTATACAAGAACATCAAAGAATACATGAATAAGTCATGCGAGGACAAGAAATGTAATAGAAGATGTAGCTTAAGATCGACTGCATATTCAAGGTAATTTACTAGCCAACGTAAGTATAGGGCTACCTGGCACATCACACTATCCAATTCGGCATAGTACTAGCGTCCTCAAACGTCAATGAGCTACCATTTGTCTTGTTGTATCTTGCATATGAGGACGTAGTCCCGTAGGCCTACACCCTTGATCTAGAAATGACACAAATTAAATACCCAAGTAGGAAGGTGCAAGCTCATACACCTCTTAATTAATCTTTTAAAAACCATTAGGCCTTGTTAGAAGGTAAGGGAAGCCATAATAGAAGTCCAAACTGGCCTTGGAGATTGATTCTCCAAAAATACTAGCCCTCAAAATACATTTGTAATGCCTTGAAAACATTAGAAACTCTCATTTTTACATGAAATCATTTACAAGAACAAATCTAACTTGAGGAACCCATTTTCAAAAACAACTCTAGAATGAATACCCAATTTGAGAGCTTTAATTGGGGTCTAACTTGTACATCAAGCTTGAATCAAGAGAAGAAGCACACATGCCATGAGACATGAGTGTTCACTTGCCTTCTTAATAGTGCTTTAACTAATACTCACGAAACCAAAGCTTTTGCCCACTTTGAGCAATCTTAAAATCACCAAATTCCTCAAGTAGAAACTACTAAACAACCCTAACATGGTGAATGCATAAAATGGGCATCAAATCCACATATGGGTAGCCAAATGAGTCTAGAGGATTGGTTCTAGTAAGGAGTGAAAACAAAGGGTTTCCTTACTTTTAAAAGCAATGGAAAGAGATAGAAAGAGATGGAGTTTAACTTGATGAAATGGGTGCTTGGAGAAGTTGAAGAGAACAAGAAATTGGGCTTGAAGCGTGGGATCTTTCATATCTTAACTTACTTTTAGTAGACTAGGATGGCATGATGGAGGGATTAAAGTAGTATAGAAAAGAGAAGACGCCTGGAGATTGTAGAGATGAAACCAAGAGATGAGGGTTTAGGGTTTTGGCTACTAAAACAAGTTTTTCCAGTAGTTAGCTGCAAACCCAAGGGTTTATAGATTTTACAGAAAAGGGCTTTTGACATTTTTAATGGGCTTAGATGAGGTCAAATGGTTTGGGTCAAAATATAAGATATGGTGCAATTGAAATGCTTTACTTAATGCACAAAAAATGCCATCAAAGTCGTGCACCGAACTCAAAGTAGACCGTAACCCAAATTACAAAAACACCGTTAAACTACCTAGGCAATGTCAAATTCCCTTAGTACTACCTAAACACAACCATTATCGTGCAAAATAATACACTTAGAACTTAATCACAATTAATTAGGCACTAATCAAGGTCAAGGAGGGTCGGGGTGTTACAACACCCCCCTTTTCTTTTTAAATATTAGTCAATTTTAGTGTGCCAACCGATTAATATATTACACAATTTTACATGATGGACTCACTTTTTCTTTTCTTCTTCTTTCTAGTAAGGAGGGAAAAGCGAAGGAAGTTGATCATAGACAAAGTTTTAGGTCTTCAATCTTTAATAGCTATATATTGTGTATACCTAATGTGATAGAATTCAATGGTGAAAACAAATTAGTGTAAAATGGGCTTAGTTTAAATCAAGGGTCCCACTATGTGAATGAGTTGGATTGGTAAAGTCTACTTCATAAATGAAAGTCCACAAGAGAGCCTTCATGAAAAAGGGCATTTGGAAACACCATTAAGAGCCTTTTGAGTTTTTCTAAGGGGTAAATGGGGAAAAGTAAAAGCACTTAGTTACTTTTTATATAAGGTGACTTTAAAAAATAAAAAACTCAAAATATAGAGGTTCATTTGAGGTTGTCAAAAAATAGGGTTATTTTTTGTGTTAAACTCAAACATCATAGGTAGATTTTCTCTTGCCGAAAATCATATGCAAAAGTTGTGCACAACTTTCAATGGCACCTTTAATTCATATGAGTTGCCTTTATGGATGATGTCATGATGGGCATTAAAAATCTTGAACTTTAGCCTTAGTGAAATCTCGTGGGGAAAAAATCAGCTAAAATCAAAAGGATATGCAAAAAATTAAAAGAAAGCATGACACATTGAGACACATGATTTCTTAGAAACTAATCACCTAGATGGGCTGAACTAGAGAGGCGCCATGACCCACCAATGTTTGGAGAATCTCTATTAAATATGCTTGGTTGGCTCCTCTAAACATTTAAATATCACCTTTAGAAATGCCTATCTCTTTCTCTCTCCACTTTTTACAATTATACGGTTATACTTATACCTCTACCTTTTCTCCACAATTCTCTCCATTAGGTTCTTTGTTAATCTAGTTATGTGTATTAGATATGACTTAGATATCACCTTTAGATATGCTCCTCTCTCTCCACAGTTTATAATTTAAGAGTAGTACATCTACTTTTTCTCCATAATTGTTTCCATTAGTGTCACACCTGTGGCCGCCTCTAGAGCAGCATTAGGTTTTGCAGGCATCCACTTATAAAGAGAGGGTGGGAAAAACTTTTAAGAATTGAGTATACAGTTGTGCACAAGTCCTACATTGGAAATATACAAGTCCCGAACTTGGACATATATGTGTGACTTGACCTTAATTCCACATGATGTCTTTTAAAACTGTGAGACATGATTGAGTTGAAATTCCACGAGCTAAAGTGGATGATATCATGTGGGCAGTGGGTCTGGGTCATTAGAATCCTTGGATTAGATACAATGTGTAATGATTAAGGCTAGGAAAATGTCCTAATCAATCTTGACAAGCTGTACACACTTTCAATTAGACTTCACTCAACATAGGAATTCCTGATCAAGCCTTATACACTTCCAATTTGACTTCACTCAAGATAGGAATTCCTTTAATAGCACTAGGACTATAGAGGATTTGCCTACCACCCCCTGGGCCCAAAGGATTAGTTCGGCCCAAAGGTTGGGGACACCTTTTTGTTTTTCTTTGATAGAATCTTTATCAATTTGAAATTCACATGCCCCAACTTTTGATGCAATAACCAAGACTTCTTAATCTTTTATCATAAAATACCTTGAATCATTTTCACTACATTCCTTATTAATATAGATGTTATTTTCAGCTCTCAATCTGGTAAGAATCACTTTCTTGGTTTTAGCATTCAAGACATTACAAGAAGGGCTATGAAAGACCACTTTGTTTCCTTTATCACATGATTGACTTATATTTAAGAGATTATGCTTTAGGCCTTCAATAAGCAAAATATCATTTCATGTAGGTAATTGGTCTCTACCTACACAACCTATTCCAACAATTTGAGCTTTACTATTGTCTCCAAAAAATATGCTTGCACCATCTAAGTCCATAAGTAAAATGAATCTATATTTAGCACCTTTCACATGCTTAGAGCATCCACTATTCAAAAACCATGCAAAGTTTTCCTTATAGCCTTGAAAGCATTTTAAATTGAAAAGACTTCTAGTGACATTTTGTCTAATCTACGTAGGCTTTAGAGATATTGTAAAGACCTGACCCATAAGTAAGGTTAATTAATAGTATTAATTATTATTAGTAATTTTTATGTGTGTTTTAAATGTGTACCAATTTAGTTTTGGGGTTAGAATGTATTTTGAATAACTTTGGAAAGTTTGGAAGACGTTTGGGCTAATTGTCAAATGACTTTGGAGGCCAATTTGTAATTCAAAAGAATTATAGGGGATGCATGTAAATTTTGAAAATTCCAGTTCTAACTCCATTGGATAAATAAAATCCTGCTCTTTAAGTTTCATGTTTTGTGTTAGTTTATTCGGAGTTGTTTGACCCACCGTTTCTCTTGAAATTCTGTCACCAAAGTCAAAATCGGGCAAATCCCCAAATCAATTCAAAATTCAAACTTCTCCAAACCATGTTTATATTGGGTACATTAGAAAATTAATTTTATTTCATGAACTTTTGCTTTTTACTAGTCTTCGTTTCGAGCTACAGGTTGTAAGTTAGGGCCTGGCCAAGATTCTTAAGTTAGTGGGCCCACCAATTTATAAGATATAAGGCCAAACCCTGCATCTTTCGTCAGTTCCTTATCTTCGTCCCAAGCTGAGACAACGAGCAGCTCCAGCAGCTCCTTTCTTTACCTTCTTCCCACTCTCTTTCTCGACCAAACTCACTCCAAAGCCTCACCATTTCAAGATTTAATCTTCCCATCATCTTCCTCACCTCTCCACCTCTCCAAAGACACCATTTCTAAGCAAATCGGTCTAGGGAAGCCCCTCCATTCGAGGTTTTCTTGTTGGCTAGGGTTGTTAGACGAAAGATCTCTCTCTCTCTCTCTCTCTCTCTCTCTCTCTCTCTCTCTCTCTCTCATATAGGTTCAGGAAATGCATTCCTTAATGAAGCTCTATCCCAACGTGCAAGCTCCATGTTCAACCCTTTCTTAGTTTTTCTAATTTTCTTTGATCTAAGGGCTATTTTTGGAAATTTCTTGCTTAGGTTGGATTTCATTTATTGGAAGGCTTTAGAAGATTGTTTTGGACCATTGAAGCTTGAGGCAAGTGATGAAATTCAATGGTTTGATATATTGTATTGTCTATCATTAATTCATGCTTATAGGTCACCATTTTCTTAGTGTTTTTATAGTTTTAGATTGATGAAATAGGAACCTTAATCAATGGTTGATTGAGGATAAGAGAGGCTCTTAAATATGCACAAGCATTGCTCCAAGGATTGGCCAAATATGGGAGAAATTTGGGCCTCAATGCAAGAAGAAATAGTGGATTTGCCACTGCCAAAAAGCCGTGACTACCCTTTGGTAGCTACCGACTGAGGTCAGGAGTTCGTGACCTATCCCATTCGATCCACGAACAAGCAGCCTTGAATTGAGGGATTTTGCCCATTTTTTGGACTGTTTTCTCCTACTTTTTTATTCATGTTTATTGGATAATTAAGACATTAAATTAGGCAATCAAATACCTCTTCCAATACACCAATTGAAGGCTAAATGGGTGTGATTGTTCACGTAGAATCACTTAACTTAGGATCTATTTGCTAGTCACTTGACCGGGACTTACTGTAGGAGGTCAGTTGGGGTGATGGACCCAAAGAAAGTGCCCTTTGTGCGATTACTTTAAGGAGACACAAAACAATGGAAATTGAAAAAGGGAAGCACTTTGCAATTTCATTTCTGCACTGTGTTTATTATATTTTGCATTATGTCTTGGTAACCTTGCAGGTGACAGGTTGCTTGCATATTTTTCTTTTGTTTGTTTGCAATTTGCAACCCCCCGTCCGGTCTCAAGTGCTTTACATTGAACAATACATAAGAAATCTTAAGTACAAAGTAAAATTTTCAAGTATGCCATTTTGTTTGGCCACGAGGGGGAGAAAGAGAATTCCACCCCCACCCCTCTGGAAGAAAGAATACCTTCTCTATCAGAAACTCTCCTGTTGACTTTGATTTTTTACAGACTAAGATTTGTCTCTCCAGGTCATCCTGCTCTTTCTAGGTTACTACTCTAGGCATACTTGCGTGTATGCCTATTTGTCTTTCTTTATTTTCTCTCAATGTCTCTAAGTGTCTATTCCTCTATGTGGGTCTGTGTGTGTCTCCTTCTGCCGATGCCAAATGTTGGAATTTATAGGATTCCCCTTGAGTACTAGTACTTGTCCCAAAGAGGAGACTATTGCTGTGTGGGAACATGGAGATCATGGGGAAAAAAGGGTTTCACCCATGTTCTTTGAGATTTCGTCGAGGTCTCAACTTGTAGGGTTTTGCAAAAGATTTGCAATAGGTTTGGAGTAGTGTCGTTGTGGTTGAAAGCTGCCGTTGAGGCCATTCTTGTATGTATTTGTTTTTGCAATTGAGGCTTGAAAAGGTCTTCCCGGGGGTACTTTGTTGATATTTCCTCAGTATTGATGATGCAATCCCCAAGAGATTTCATTCAGGGTAACATTGTTGTTGGAAGACTGACATTTGCATCCAAAAGCTGATATATCTTTTTTTTTATATAGCATGAACATTGCTGACGTGGGTTCGGAGGATGGCTTGAGAAGAGCAAGGTTGTTGTTGATATAGTCTTTGAGGTATCCTTCCTTTGAAGAGCAGGATTGCGATTACCATGGGCCAGCTATCCTTGGAGACAAAAGTTGACTGGTAAACAAGAGCAAGAGCATAGTTTGTTGTTTCAGAGAGTTCAGGAGGCTAAGGGGGCGATAAGCTCCTTGAAAGGGAGAAGGAGGATGCAATTTTACTTTCTCCACCACACTCCCTCTTCTCCTTATTTGAATCCTCTTCCCTTCCCTCATCGGGGTCAGGGAGAAGCCCCTTGACTTTGGCTGGTCCTTTACACTTTGAGAGTACCCACCCCAAGCTTATAGATGCATGTGGGTGAAGAGGAGAATGTGAATTTTTTACCTATCAACACTCACATGGACCGAATTCCAAACTTCGAATTGAGAAGTTTGGAATTGTGTAACACCCATGGTTTGTTCCAGAGGAGCATGTCAAATGTTTATGAGCGAATGTATATTGTTTAAGGCCTAAGGATGTCTCCCACATGATTGAATATTAAGGTGAAGTTAAAACCAACATCTAGACATTAAACGAGTATAGTGGCATTTTGTGAATACTACTCTACCATGATGAAGACAACTCATAGACCTAAATTGGGTATTAGATGGTATTCTCTTGTTTATACAAGCTCGTTACTCCCATCTTCACTATACTACACTCACATACATGCTAGCTACCCCTTACCTTCTCCATACCCGCACTTAGATGGGATGGTTAGGCTTGAAAGTCGTCCTTTGGGACAATGTCCGGCACTCGTGCCACGACCAGAGACCCAGGCTGGTTCCTAGGTTAGGGTGTTTTGAGGATTGGTGGGGGTGCCTTGATGCAACACATACACGCTCGAGCACTAGGTCCACATTGCACCTTTTTACCATTTTGAGGTACGCAATTCCATTCTGGAATGATGTCCGATAGTTTTCAGAACTTAAAGTTTTGATCAATGCTATTTTCAACTATGGTCAAGGTAATAAATAGTTTTAAGTGAAAAAGGATCGAGTTCACCCGTTTTAGTCCGAAAATCACTCGATTTGCTATTCTCGACCTAGTAACCACAATCCAGTGTATGAGGCTTTCGTATAGTGGGGTCTGGAGAGGGCAAGATACATGTAGCCTTACCTTCATTTTGAAGAGGCTATTTTCGTGATTTGAATTTGCATCCTCTAGAACGCTACTGGTAAGCCTTTATCGTTGGAAGCTGCCCTTTAGACCTAGTAACCACAATACAGTTAATGTTATCGTCGAGGGCTATCCCAATGTTCTATATGGAACTTTATCTTATTAATGTTTAAGAATAGATCCTCACTTCTATACCGTTATCACGACAAATCTAGTTATTGGATTTCAGTGATTCCTTCGAGTCGGCACCACTAAGCTTCGACCCATACTTGGGTAGGCCAACCTAAAGATGGGTTTAGATTTATTGTTTTACCATTGCATTTGGATTATTTTTATTGTTATTGTATGCCGCTACGGTCATGCATTAGATTCCAGGAGTTGGCCTTCTTATGTTGCATGCCACTCTAGTCGCTTTGGCCATCGAGAGTTTGTTTTATTATTATCATTATTACTGTGTCACTGTCACATAAGGGTACTATGATGGAGAATATAGCTAATGTGGTTTGCCAAACTAGTTATTGTTGTGAAACCACATCCCCACTGGGGGTAGTCCATTGAGGCAAGAACAAGGGCAATGCTAGAGTGTGAGTAACCTATGACCCAAGACACGGAACGAACCAGGGGTGGTAAGGGGTAATGTTTAGTCATGCTTACTTTCCTATCATGATTATTATATGCTTATTGCTTTATAGTATTGCATAACATGCCTAGTGTAACTTTTTTATTGCCCTCATATGATCTGATCATACTGTCATATATTCGATATCGCTACATTGTATTGGTTATTGTGTCTAATCTCTTGCCATATCATCATTTTTGACCGAATCACCTTATGTTTAGGTGTTGATACCATTGCCTTGAGCTGGAGTGTGAAGAGGCTATGGAGCTCCAGGTATTCTTGAGTATGTTAGTACCCTTGATGTTATTTAGATGTCAAGCTGGGTATCGGAGCTACGACACATTTTGGGGAGATTTATCATTGATTGTATTTTGGGTGTATTTTTTGTTATACTGATCAATCTCACCATTCCTATTATAATATCTATAAATGTAACTTTAGTTTGTAAATAGTGAAAGGTATTAATGAAAAATCTCGATTACTTGTTGAGCTCTGTATTTTTGGGATTATGATTTTCAGTCTATTGATTCGTGCACTATCGGTAAGTATGAGATCAGTGTTGGATTGTGACATGGAATTCGAGGGCTACAAACTTCAGGTCACAATACTACAAAAGCTTCTGCGATTGGCTAAAGTAAGTGATGACATCTTGACCTCACTCACGCGTGTGGATCCTAGGGAATAAAATGCGTAACACCCCCTTCATAAATTCTAATTTGACGCTCCGGTTTGGGGGCGCAACAGACGTAGAAGTAGTGGATTTGGGAACAAACCTAAAAGGCAGTTTATATGATACTTAGAGAGACAATAGAATTCTATATGGGCAATTTGGAATAAGGTGTCTATTATGATTGCAAAAATAACATGTCCAATTAGAATTAGAAGATTCAATGCTAATGGGTTTATGAGAAGTCCTAAAATTGATTTGAAAATTTTTTTCATAGCACTATACGAACTTTCATAATCAATTCCATTTTTATCACCAATGATTTTGTTCATGCCCAACATTTCATAAAAGTTGTCATTTTCTAAGGTAAATTTCTGAACAACACTTTTTTGCTTTGTTAAAATTTTCTTGTAGAATCTTTAATTCTTGTTCGTTGGATTCTATCTTTAATTTTAATTTCTTGATTTCACTTTGAGCATTATGAAGATTTTTATCAGAAATGATCAATTTGATTTCTAAACTTTTTATCACATTTTCGTGCTGTTGCAATTGGTCGTTTGACAAGTTGAATTCATCAAGAAGGTTTTTAGATGTTGTGGCTCTGATACCAATTGTTGTGGTTTTGATACCAATTGTTGTTATTTTCTGACAATCACCCGTTGTGCTCATTCATGAATCACAAGATCAACACGAAGCAAACCACACACAAGAAGAGACACGAGATTTACGTGGTTCACCCAAACAGGGCTACATCCACGGGCACAGGAGAACTAACATCTTCACTATAACAAGTAAAGCATACAAGAGATTCCCACACTCTCACCTCATCTCTCCTACGTGGTGTGGGAGCACCACGGGCAACTGCCGCCGCGCCGCAAGATCTAGGGTTACAGACTATACAATATATAATCTCCGCTTTCTTGGCCACCAAGAAAGCCCCGGTACAAGTACCAAAATACCCTTGACCTTAAACCAGTCCCTGGCTAACCCAGTGGACTCATCCGGTTAAACCGGAATACAAGACATAAACTTAACAATCTCCACCTTGGCTTGAATTCCGTACAACTCCGTACAACTCGAGCTACTAGGAGATAAAACCGGTAATGTCTTCACGTACCCTGCTGAATGGCACGTCACTGCACCAGGGATGCAGTCTTCTTCAACACTTTGACATGTTGAACTAGCACATGAACTTTGAACAAAGTTCATCTCGTCAAACTCCACCTCGAACTAAAAGCTCGAAACCATTGACGAATCTGAGTGATCTTTGAATCACTCACCATCCTGCCCCATCTTCAACATCACCATGAAGATCCGATCACCACAAGCATGCAAACAAAACAGATCGGGAATACAAGTCCAGATGACTTCATAATTGCAGAAAACTTCTGCCTCCGAGCGGTCAAAAAACTCCATTTGACCTGGCCTCCGATCAACTGCTGATGCATCAGCTCCTCCTTGCTGCTTTTTCGGCTTGGCTCTGGCAAGATGAATAACATCACATGCGATCATGTGAACCACAAACGAACAACTTCGTTTGAATCAGCAAACCCTTTGCAACTAGGCCGGCGACTCCTATTATTGGGTTTGCAATAACAACCAGGTCGAGTAGACCCGATTCAAGCCTAAATCCACATCTATTCAGATCTCCTCCAAATTTCTGCATCAAGTTATAGATCTCGTCACCACGAGCACGCTGGAAGAAACGGATCTGAAATCCGACTCAGGATGACTCCGATAACGTAGAAACAAGTTTCTACGCTCCAATCGATCAAACCTCCTCCTTGACTTTCAAACAGCCAATCAACCTCTTCCACTGTGTAGATCTGCTCGAAACGAGTCTGTAGGCGCAAACGGATCTCCAATCGGACATCAGACGATCAAGATATTGCAGAAATAATTTCTAACCGTTGATCTGGTCAAACTGATTTGACCATACTGCTGGTGTCACGCTGACGCAGGTGCTTGGCTTGGCTGCTACTCCACTCAGGTCGGGTTGACCTGAACATGACCTGGCCCAAAGACTAAGCTTGATGGAGCAATAGCGTGGTGCTTCAAAGCACCATGCACTTTTATAACTTTCAAGTGAGGAGACAACACGTGCAGGTGTTCCCTTTTAAACATCTTTCCTTTCAACGCTTCCAGAGACTTCTTCTTTCTCCTTTGCAACGAAATAGATGAAAGGAAGAAAGCTTGTCCCTCTCCTCTGTGTAAACCGGTGATGGTGCAGCCAAGCGACGGTGACTACGAAAAAAAAAACCGGCTTTGTTTTTTTTTTCTTCTTCCCTTCCGGTTGATCGTGGCCCACTTGAGATTTGCAGGGACCTCAACAAATCCAGGCCGGATTCTTCTCTCAAATCTGAAATCAAATCCTCTATTTTCCGTTCCCAGAACATCCGTGCACAACGATGGCCCACTTGAGATCTCTATCCATGCTGCGAGAACTTCGGATCTGAATCGCTAGATCTTCGGATCTGATCTTATCTTCTCCGATTTACCAGGAGAACAAGACCCTCTCCTCTGTTTCTCCCCAGTTCTCGTCTTCAATTTCTGCTTCTGTCGGCGGCCTCTTCCATCTCTCTGCGGTCTCTCCAATCTGTTGCACAGCGGCCCACAAGAGATCACGCTTGATCTCTTCTCCTTGATCTCCCACGCACGACATTGTTGTGGCCAACAGATCACAGCCGATCTTCTTCTCTGTTTCCGGAAAAAACAGAGAACACCGTAGAATCCAAATTCTTACTTCTTTCCCGATCGTGTGTGGCCCAGTAGATAGATCACAATCGCAGCAACTGACTTTGAGAGATCTGAAACAACCTGTGAATCTTTTTCCTCCGATCCCAATGAGACCAAAGAACCCAATCTCGCCTTTTTCTTCTCCGATGGTGGCCTAACCAGGATGCGTACAACCTCCAAGCCACCACTGAGCGATCTCCACCTCGCTCAGAAAACCCGAGAAACACCAACCTCGTCTCTGATACCAATTGTTGTGACTCTGATACCAATTGTTGTGGTTTTGATACCAATTGTTGTTATTTTCTGACAATCACCCGTTGTGCTCATTCATGAATCACAAGATCAACACGAAGCAAACCACACACAAGAAGAGACACGAGATTTACGTGGTTCACCCAAACAGGGCTACATCCACGGGCACAGGAGAACTAACATCTTCACTATAACAAGTAAAGCATACAAGAGATTCCCACACTCTCACCTCATCTCTCCTACGTGGTGTGGGAGCACCACGGGCAACTGCCGCCGCGCCGCAAGATCTAGGGTTACAGACTATACAATATATAATCTCCGCTTTCTTGGCCACCAAGAAAGCCCCGGTACAAGTACCAAAATACCCTTGACCTTAAACCAGTCCCTGGCTAACCCAGTGGACTCATCCGGTTAAACCGGAATACAAGACATAAGCCTAACATTAGATTCCACAATTAAATTTTTATTGAACTAGGCGAATTAGGTCTGGTGGTAAGAATTGAACCACCACGAAATTAATTCATTCATTAATTGCATATGAAATGTTGATGAGTCAACATAAAACTACACAACTTAAGTTGAAACTTCACACAAAAAACCTGTCGTCCCTACTTGTCCCATCAAATTGTTACTCAGTGCCCACAATTAAAAATTCTGATTTCAAAGCCAAAGAACCAAAAGAATCAAAAGAATATATCATGGAGGTCAAGATTTTCCACAATGTAAAATCCAAAATTAAAAAAAAAAAAGTGATTTTAACCAAAAAAATAATAAGGAATTTCACTAAATGCCAAATAGTTGGCTTTATTAGAACCAAATATGCATTAAATTTAGTTTGTGTTGTTCAGATCTGTCCTTATGATTGCCACAGCTATTATTATTATGTCTTGATAATTGATCCCAACATGTTCCATTTAAAAATGCGAGCATCTCATCATAGTTTTCTTTTTGTGTAAACGGCCATGATTATAAACTAGCTTGACTATTAGATCTTTTGAGTCTAGGAGTAACCACTGTTTAGGTATACGCGCCTTGTCAAAGTCCTACCTGAGTTGCGTTTGTATCTTTAATTAGTTAGTTAACTCGATAAACAACACTAAAAATATTCTTTTAATGCATTGACAATTTTAATAATGCAAGACACTAAACATAGAGACTGTAGTGCTATCATAAGAAGATGCATTTTTTTTACGATGTTTTTATAATTTCTTCAGTAATAGTGAAACTTTTATCGGCATAAGGCATATAAAGGATGCTTAAGATGATTTATTATTTCCTAGAGTAATAAATTTTATTAGTAAAATCCAAGTCATGACCGATGTTAGTTATAAAAATGTTGGTCAAAATTATATTTTTACCGACCAAAATTTTTATCTTCCTCGGCAAAGGGTTGTAATTTTTTTACTTACTTTTTTAGAAATAATTAAAAAAATATTATTGACCAATTTTTAACTTTGGGCTACGAATTTTGACAGTAGGGTTGTTTTTCTTATTTTAAGGTGTCTGGAGCTTTCTGATTGTATTCTTTTCTTCTTAATCTTAATCTGTTCATGCAATCCAATTCGTCCATGGTATCATTGTTATGATATAGAATACGATAGAAAGGAATAAAATTGCAGCGTGCTCCCTTTCCCTTAACGGAGTTATCTGAAAATCTGTTTTTACCATCTTCGATGATTGGCACAACCGTTGATCTGACTGAAGTGGGTTTCAACTGATTTCTAAATAACATATACAAAAACGCCAACTATTTATTTGACTAGCATTTACTTCAACTGAAATCCACAATAGAACCCTAGTGTATCGCCTTTGATTCATGATTTTGGCCTTCAATATGTATTAGCTAGTAATGTGACCTATATGTAAAGTTTATGCTGGTTATACAATGCAAGTATCGTTACAAGAGAGAGTTAGGGAGGGATCTGTTTCTTAATTTTATTCATCTATTGTAATGCTGGAGCTCTGTAGGGATTCTAGGGGTAGTTTGCGTTAAAATTACTTCCACCTCCATTTTCTCCTTTCCTTCTCATTTTAACAGTTTGTTGCCCTGTTTGATTGGAGGGATAAGGGCGGAATACACAAGCAGGGATCTCCAAGTTAATGTGATTGTTTTTTGTGTTTTTATTTTTATGCAACATGTGTTATGTTTGGCTTGTCTGATATTGCAAGGCAAAGCAGTAGTGTGCAGCTGCTGGGATAAGCATTTGCATCTTATGATTTTTGGTCTGATTCTGGGCTCTTTTTGTTAGTGTATGTAATTTAGCATACTGTGTTGAATCAGATTTTATCTAATTTATTGTGTTTTGTTCTTACATTTTCTGATAGAATATCATTGCTGTGTTTGTGGACTTGGCTGATAATGCAAAGCATGGCAATAGTGCTGCTTATTTGAAAAACTAGCATGCTTGCTTGCTGCTTGTGTATTATGCTCTTATCACATCTCTCTTCTTCGGAGAAAAAGAGAGCAAGAGATGTTGAGTCTCCATCATGCTGTTGATGGTCATTTATGTCCACTTTTAGGGGGTCTGATACGAGTCATTCTAGTAATGCCTGGTTGGGTTGGAAATAGATTAATAGAGAGGAAGTGGGATTGGATGGTTTTAGGACAATGGGTAGCCATGGTTTTGCAAAGAGGTTGGTTTTCTTCACTGTGTCTGGTTGTGGAACAGGGATGAGAGAGATGGAAGGGAAATCTGACAGTGTGTTTATCCATGTGGTCTGATGAGTTGTATACTTGGGTTGAAGTGATCCCTAGCCTAGGTTTGTTGCAGAGGAATAAAGTTGGCAAGGGGAGACGGATGATGGTTGTGAGGGGCCAAGTTTTTGTGTTTATGTTTTATTGATGAATGAGATGAGTGCTATTTGTTTGCAGAGGCAGGGAGACAGGGATGATAGTTGTGTGGGGCCCAGTTTTTGTGTTTATGTTTTAGCGATGATTGAGATGAGTGCTATTTGTTTGCAGGGACAGTGGTGAGTTCTGATTTATATTAGCTGGTTACAAGTGAGGGTGGAGAAAGGCGACGATGACTGGATTTGATTATGGAATTGGGCATGGTGGAGGAGTTGATGAGAACCAGATTATGGCTGGCTTATGCATTCATGGTGTGCCAAAATGAGCACCCGTTCAGATCTAGTTGGGTGGAAGTGGAGTGACTGAGAATTAGGATCTGTAGGTGAGGTGGGGCGGGGCGGCTTGCTTCATGTTTGACATACATTGCTCCAGCTGCTTGCTTTGCGGTGATTCTTTTTTGTGACAGTTTTTACTGCATCAACATATTAGCAAACCTAAGTACAGAAGATAAATGCTTGTTTGTAATCAGCAATGTTTTCATATAAGTAATTGTTTAAAATGGGAAAAACTATTTAAAAATAGTATTTGCAAGAGGGAATACCTAAAAGAGTCAAGTGTACTACAAGAAAAAGAGTTTTGCTTCCCACAAATAAGAAAATCTTAACTACATTGCAAGATATTGGGTAGGTGAAATAGCTAGATCCAATCCACTCTTCATATTCAACAACAACCGTGTTTCCAAGCTATACGTTAATTTCAATTGTTTAGACATAACTATTACAAATTATCTTTGAAAAGAAAAGGTTGAAAATGTAGGAGTATATCCATATATACATGCACATACAGACTCTCCACTTCAGAATTTCCTATGCGCCCATACCAAGTGAGATGCAGATAAATATCTCAGCTATGAATGATAAGGTTGCAAAAGGCAGCCTGTGATGATCATCTCACAGAAAATCTGAAAGTTCATCAAAAAAAATTTTAATCAACCCATATTAAATCTATCTAATTCTCTTGGTTAGCAGCAATTAATGAGACAAGACAATTTTTATCTTCATATTTCCAAGTTACATCCAACAGCAGAGAGGGATATTACAGAAATGATGAACCTGCATATATCAGCACCAATTCCTAACTATTTGGATAAATATCTCCACAAAAAGTTGCAATTTAACCCATGATAAAGTTAACTACATAACATTATGGCAACTGGAAGTAAAATGCACATTTCATACATTTTACATTTAACACATTTGTTAATAGATCATATAAAATGTGATTTAACATTGAGTTGGGTTTGCACATTTTTTACAAACAATGCGGTTTGAATAAATTTTTTTCCATCTATTCATAATGCAATATAATTATGGAGTGGGAAATTTAGAAAATTAAGAGACATAATAGAGGCAGCTATGGCAAGTGGGGATTTTGGGGAATGAAAGGGAATTAAGGTTTTTTTTTTTTTAAAGATTTTAGGGAGATGATGTTTGTGTATGAATTGGTTTTGGTGATAGAGAATGTGCCACCTCATTTACACTTCTCTTGAAATGGGCGAAGAAAAAAAGATCAAAACATACACACTTAACTCTTAAAGTATGATTTCTATGTCAATTAATCACCACACCACAACTCAAACTTTGTTAAACCAACCACTTTTGTGTAAATAATGGCTAATATTTTAGAAACAGCAGTCATATCCTTCTTTAATTCTAACACATTGAGGAAACACGAAATACGCAGAAGTTACAGAGCAGGATCTCAACTATTGTATCAATTAGTAAGCTTGTAGTTAAGACTCAAGAAATAAAATAGACGTATAATTAAAATTATTAAAGCGTGAAGGCTGTCAATGGGCCTAATTTTTGCCCACATAGGAATCTACCCTATTAAAAGGAAAAATCAACTTTTCATCATAATTTTTTAAAATCTGGTTGCACTTATTTTTCTTAGAATGAAGATTTTATTTGCAATGTCAAACTCCCATTCATAGTCTAGAAGGGAGATTCCCCTAAACTCTTAAATCTTATTTTGTTTAGAACCAAAAAAATTCCACAGGGAATAACCCAAACCATAGATAGTATTTTTCTGGTGCTAACATGATTGACCAATTAATCATTTTATTGACATCAGAAAATTTTCTGTTGGAACAGATTACAATCTGTTCTAGTGAGGTGGGGCGGACTTGAAGAAGGAAAAAAAAAAAAAAAAAAGGAAGACGAAGAGGGTAAGGTGTATAGTTTTTGACCTTTTCCACTCCAAATTAACTTTCCAATTTTCCTTAGTTTCTTTAACATTCAAATACATACAAATACAAAAATGTATAATGCCCAAATATAGATTACTAAAAGCAGCGAAAGACAAAAAACACTCAGAATCTGAATCTCTAAGAAGAAAAACTTTGTCAGTCATATTTATCCAGGGAGAAATAATTAATGATTATTAAAAAAAAAAAATAATCAGGCAAGATATTCACTCCAAAGAAAAAAAAAAAAGAATGAACTTAGTCCATCAAAGAAAGTTGAGGGAGAGAAATTTCATAGGAGAATTTATATAAAACTAAGCTACTTTTATGTTGTGTTAAAAAAACATACCAGGGGATGTAGAAATATTGATGTCTTGAGATTTGTGATGCTTGTGTTGAAAATGAGCAGCAATCCAATTCCATGTCCAACAGCAATTACATTGACAAAACAGATGAAACAATTTCACTTGCAAAGAAATTATCATCAGATTAGCTGAATTCACACAAAACCCCAAAGGTGTTACCAAGAAAACCCTTTAAAAATTCTAAATTGCTTAACTCAAACAGCAGAGAAGGTATAACCAGGCCCATCGATGACCATTTCAGCTTCATGGAAAATATGACCGTTTTTGCTGTAAACATTTTTCATATTTGGTGATTCCTGCTTTCTCCAAAAACATATTCAAATTCTCAAAACTTTACAGTAAAACATTTTGCTGTTAGGGTACCACTATGTTTGGGTTGGCTGTATAAGTTCTCTTTCTCCATTTTGACGTTTATTCAGCCAAATTTTCAAAATGCAATTTGGCCATTCATTTCATTTGGAATGAAAGAATTACGTTTTAGGGTTGAACACAAGAAATTGAAGGTAAACCCATGCCCCAGAAAAGGCAATAATAATAATAATAATAATAATAATAATAATAAACTTGCCCTTATTAGAGAGGCTTTTAATTTCCATAGGAGAGGGATGCAGATGCATGATTCATCTTTCAAGTAATTAAAAGAAAAACTCAGAACGCAAAACACTTTGTTTGGATAAGTGGATAAAGAGTAGAAAAGTCTCTGGCAAAATGTATTTTTTTAACATTTGAATCTAGTTTCAGAGATTTTATCTGAGCCACCTACATCAAGCTATGTTCTCATCCAACTCAACCCCAGGGATTCTTTTGCATAAAAAAAACCTGTACCAAGCACAAGTTCACCAAAACAAAGAACCAAATAACTGTACTTACATATAATAGGAAAACCCAATTGTGCCTCTCAATGAAACCCATAATCAGTTTGAGTTCTTTTATAAAACCATTAGATTTTCCTTTAAAAGCATATAGCATTGAGAACGATCATTATGGCGAAAAAACCTAAAATGCAACAACATTCACCAAAAAAAAAAAAAAAAAGCACTCACTGTTGGCTACTCTGCAACTAAAAAGAACAACTGTCCGAAGAACAATAGAAAGACAACCATTTCAAAATCAATTTTCAACGCATTGGGTTTAAGCATTGTTTTCAACCGTTTACTGCCCAATGGTAACTCTTCAGCGCCAACTACCTTGTTTTTAAATTCATTATCCTCCACCTGTATCTAGCAAACAAGATTCAAAACCCTTTCACCAAGCTGCTGATAAACGAGGAAGATTATGATCCTAAAATCTTGAGCAAAGCATGACATCCAACGCGGGATGAAGGTGAAAAAACAGACAGAAAACAAAATAAAACAAAACCATCCAATAGTAGCTCTGTAATAGCAGTTCAGTTATAGTTTTCGCAGCAGGACGAGAGACAGACTCATGAACTAATAGGGGCTTTAACATTGAAGGAAAAAACAATCCATGAAAATGGAGAGAAAAGGAAGACACCTATGACCGTGGCCTAAACCTCAGTTGTTTGTGACCAGTGTGCTTGCCGAGAAGCAGATTAAAACAAATAAAAAAAATCCCTGGAAAGCTTTGCTTCTGAGAAATCCCCAAATGATTTGACCACCCTGGAACTCCTGACAGTAATTTAGAAATTGCCATGCTACAGTCAGGAATTTGAGTAACCAAGGCCTCCTTAACCTGTCTAAAAGACTCGCACATTTTTGTCTACAGTCGAAGATTTAAACCAGATCATCTACAAACACCCTCATTTAGTAGGTGGTTGTTCGCCCGAAAAAGGGAATCAAGGCACGCGAGGCGCATCCTGACTCTTTTTCTAACAAACGAGAAAAGAAACGGAAGAGAAAAAAAAAATGTCATTCTTTTCAACTTTTCAATTTCGAATTTATTTTTGTAGGTTATTTTACATTCTAACCTCCTACGTGCAAGCTATTTACATGTATTTATTTTTACGGGTTGGGTAAAAATATGAAAATGTTACATAAAATCACATAAAGAAAGAAAAAAGATAGCCGACCGTTCTAAGGAGCAGCCATTTATCTAAGTAGAGTGGCTTTTCTTGTGTGCATCAAGTACACGCCATTTCTGTTTTCAAGTTAATCGAGTAATCTTCGTAACTTATCACCCGTTTTCCTTAGATATGGAGTACTAAGGAGAGATAGAATGAAAGATTTACATTCTTGGTTGTCCCGTGGATAGCTTACTGCGCTATGCCAATGGGTTGGCCATTGTTGTATTCGTATCTCTCTCTACTCCTAAACGAAGGAGACAAAGAAAGTCTTGAAAGAGGTGTCTTTTTCAAAGGCTCATTTAAGTTGGGGCACTATCTTTCTAATCATTTTCAAAATTCAGAGTACGTGCCTTATCTTTTTCTTTAATGTTCTTGCAGAAGAAGTTGAAGTGTAGAAGCCTTCTTGAAGAAACCTAAAGGGAACTTGGATGCCTTGGTCGCTGTGTTATTCATGGTGCTGATGACCCATCTGTTATCGTCGCATTGGAATGGGTGCACAAGGGGGGTATTTATAGCCTTCAAAAGTCTTCTCCAGCAATTTAAGGAAAGGAGAAGGCAAAAAAAAAAAAAAAAGGGCGGCCCAGTGCACGAGATTCCCACATAGCGGGGTCTGGAGAGGGCAAGATGTACGCAGCCTTACCTTCATTTTGAAGAGGCTGTTTCCGTAATTTGAACCCGTGCCCTCTAGGACACTACCGGTAAACCTTTACCATTGGGCCAAGTCGCCCTTCTAATTTAAGGAAAGGAGAAGATTAAACAAAAAATTGATTTGTAGTGGGTAGCCGACTGTGAATTTGTATGGTTGGCTACCATCTTGTAGTTGGTTGTATGAGGCGATAGTCGGATTTTCGTCCCTTGAAATCATGCCAATCAGCCTGAAATTAGCCAAGGAATGATTTGACCAAATTTGGCTTGGCTACTTGCTGAGATGTCAGAGATTCACAAGGGTCGGCTAGTGCTTTTTTTCAATTGACCATGTGATCATTGGCTACTGCATTTGTGTGGGGTTTTGAAGACAACCATTAAAGCTCTTCAGAATTAAGAATCAGAAACATAAAATACGCGTTCATAAATTTGAAAGGACTATAACTACATTCATTTGTTAAGATAAATCAAAGAATGTGATTGGACTAGCTCTTTAATTAAGTTTCATACATTGCTTCTAAAATGTGATAAAAAAAAACTCACATATGGAATTCTTACACCAAAAAACCAGCCTGATTCTTGAATCTCAATCCATTTTTAACCTTCATGAACAATATTTCAGAAACAATTCATGTGATTCTGTCAGTTTCCAACAAAATCAACCAGTCATGGAACTATAAATGATTCTATTAGATTTCAGATACAATTCATGTGATTCTATCAGGTACTTCACCTTTTCCACAAAATGATGTCTAAAAGGACCGACTTTACATATACTTTACATTGGACAGGTTCAAGGATGGCTGTGCATATTTGAATCTCACATCAACCATTGGTCCATTAGCGTAATTATAAGATAACCCAAAAAACAAAAAAAAAAAAAAAAACACAAAGCTCAAATGAGGAAACAATTTTAATGATCAGACCTAGTGCAGAAATGAAATGACCTTCTAACAACACAAAGGGCACCTTGGAAAAAACACAACCCCACAATGGGAAACATGTCCTAATTGCATGGCAGAATTTTTGGGCGCATGCAATGCAGATGCACAAGAAGGCACATGCTTTAACAAAAATATGCATCAG
This sequence comes from Sextonia rubra, assembly GCA_037013555.1. NCBI lineage: Eukaryota > Viridiplantae > Streptophyta > Magnoliopsida > Laurales > Lauraceae > Sextonia > Sextonia rubra. The sequence goes on from JASUAD010000001.1 coordinate 79,514,284, forward strand.
ATTCCCATATAAATATAAACAAACAACTACCACATGAGAGAGTAGAAACTCTACGATATGTGTGTCCAGTTGTTTCACATCACATTTCAAATGGTTTTTTCAGAAACCACATTGAATAAGAAAAAACATACACCAATATCCGTTAACTTTCACCACATGCACATTCACCTGTACAAATAATAAAAGGAGCAAATCAGCCATTATGGAATACCGTCACACACAAACACACACAAAAAGAAAAAAAAAAAGAAAAGAAAAAACCATCAACATGCTCCTTGCACACAAAGGTGTATCAAATTCAAGACCCTCACCATCCGCTCTTATTAGCAAAGAGGAAAATTCAATATAGAGCAGATTATTTCTTTAGATATAATTTCTTGTATCTTGCAATTGGATCCAATGATTAATTGAAAATCAAGATAGCTATTGTTTTGGGGAGAGGGGATTCATACATTCATTCCATTAATTTCATGGAATTCATAGAAAGTTTCCTGAACCTGAAGTAAAGCAAAATCTATAAAAATTAAATATGCCTATAGTTCTTATTGTAGGCAAATCACTACAACAAGTTGCACTTTTGGCGACGTTTTTTGGCGACGAATTTATAATTTCGTTGCTAAATACTATTATTTACCGACACATATAAATTTATCGGTGAAAAGGTGACTTTTAGCGACGTTTTTTCAAAAAATGTCGGTAAAGGTGAATTTTACCGACGTTTTCAAAACAAAATTCGCTAAAAGTTAGACATTACCTCCGCTACCGGTTAGACATTTAGCGATGTTTTCAAAAAACGTCGGTAAAAGTCACCGTTACCGACCTTTATTGAAAAACGTCGCTAAAAGTCTAGCCTTTATTCCACTACCAGTTTAGACCTTTACCCACGTTTTAGAGAAAACGTCGCTAAAAGTCATCTTTACCGACGTTTTTAGAGAAAATGTTACTAAAAGTCACTTAGCGACGTTTCCTACAAAACGTCGGTAAAAGTCTAGCCTTTATTCCACTAGCAGTTTAGACCTTTACCCACATTTTAGAGAAAACGTCGCTAGCCTTTATTCCACTAGCAATTTAGACCTTTACCCACGTTTTAGAGAAAACGTCGCTAAAAGTCTAGCCTTTATTATACTTCAATAAAGGTGTAATGATTTTAAGAAACATTTGCCGACGAAATGAGATTTTGTACCACGAAAATTTATCGTCGGTAAAAATTTTTTAAAATCTCCCGCCCATCTTTCTCCTTTTTCATTCCCCGCCCCCATTTGGTTTTGAATCTTTCACCTTTTTCATTCCCTCGCCCCCATTTCATTTATCTCTCTCACACTCTCTGATTTATTGCTGATCTCTCTGCCTCTCCCTCTCATTGCTCTCTCTACTCTCTCTGCTCTCTCTCTCTCTCTGCTCACTCTCTCGCTGCTCTCTCTGCTCTCTCTACTCTCTCTCGCTGCTCTCTTTGCTCTCTCTCTCTCGCTGCTCTCTCAGCTCTCTCTCTCGCTGTTCTCTCTGCTCTCTCTCGCTGCTCTCCCTGCTCTCTCTGCTCTCTCTCGCTGCTCTCTCTGCTCTCTCTCGCTGCTCTCTCTCGTTGCTCTCTCTCACTGCCCTTCTGCTCTCTCTCTCTGCTCTCTCTCGCTGCTCTCTCTGCTTTCTCTCGCTGCTCTCTCTCGCTGCTCTCTCTACTGTCTCTCTCGCTGCTCTCTCTGCTTTCTCTCGGTGCTCTCTCTGCTCTCTCTCTCGCTGCCCTCTCTGCTTTCTCTCGCTGCTCTCTCTGCTCTCTCTCTCTCGCTGCTCTTTCTCGTTGCTCTCTCTCTGCTCTCTCTCTCTCTCTCTCTCGCTGCTCTCTCTCGTTGCTCTCTCTCTCGCTGCTCTCGTTGCTCTCTCTGCTCTCTCTCTAGCTGTCCCGGCAAAAGTTGAAAACGTCTGTAAAAGTCATTTAAATTTTTAAAAAATAAATAAATTAAATAAAATGACTTTTACTGACGTTTAGAAACGCCGGTAAAATGAGATTTTAAAATTTAGTAAATACGAGAAATTATTTACTGACGTTAAATTTTCGTCGGTAAAAGTCAAATTTAAATTACTGATTTTTGCCGACGTTTTTTAACGTCGGTAAATGTATATTTTATCATTGGTAAAATATAATCTTCGCCGATGTTTTTGGATTTCGTCGGTATAGGGTTTTGCTGACATTTAGTTACCGACGTTTTGGCGACGAAAAAATTTTCATCGGTAAAAGTTTTTACCGACGTTTTGTGGCATTTTGGCGACGAAATTTTTCGTAGCTAAAGATGTGATTTCTTGTAGTGAATGAATAAAAATCTGTAGCAAAACATATATATTGTCATTATTCTATTTCAGTGACAACAAGGTTCAGGTTTTGGCAGAAAATAGATCTGTTGTGGCTTAATGACACACTGTTATCAACATTTTTTTTAACAGTAAAACTTATTTTCTATATCTGATGAGTACAAAAAACCAGAATAATATCATCATTAAGAACTCACTGTCATAAATAATTGGAGCAAAATAATGCACAAGGCACAAACAACCCAAGCAAATAGAGAATAACGAAGACCAAATAAAAGAGAGACATAATTTTGCCACTTGTGGAGCATAATGTTGATGTGATCCTACATATTAAATAATTTTACAAATTAGGTGTAAACATAAAGGTCCCATGAATGTTTTGAAGCTTCACAAGAAAAAACTTTGAAGGATCATGTTATTTACATTTTGGAAATTGAGAACAACAAGCGGGGAAAAAAATGCGGCTAACATAGAGAGAAGGGGACAAAACAAATTAAGAAAAAAATTAAAATGTAAGCAACTACCCAAAAGCAATGAAGGACCCGCATCCAACAATGTATACCACTACTACCCCACATTAAACTTCACCAAAAGAAAGAAGGCCCCGCTAGTCAGTTACAGTCTCAACAAATGGAGTAGATAAAATTAAGGATCCATTCTACATGGCCAAAACATGAAGACAGAATAACTAAATCAGCATAAGAGGGGTCTGATGATGCAAAATTGAGATCATTTGGTAATAAAATTCGATGATCTAGAGAACCCAATTAACTGAATATGCAAACATCACCTATCACCTAAGTCTAGTAATCCAATGAAATAAAAAAGTATAAGGAATGACATGAAATCCACCATAATGAATTCACTAGGACAAATTCATGCAGCCACGAGCAATTTGTTTAGAAAAAAAAATATTGCACAGCTTGAAGTATTTTAGACAATTCAAAGCGAAAAACCATTAAAAGGAAAACAAAACAAAACAAAACAAAATCGGGTCTCTGAAAGAACTCTAGTAATGAGCAAAAGGAAACAAGTATATAATAATCTAAAGTTAAATTGTCACTCCATTGGAAGAACTGGCACCAAAATCATTGACAGATTTATTATGATGTCATTTTTGGTGTTCTCAATATCATTTAAGAAGTGTCATCTACTTTCAATGGTCATGTATAGAGTCTTCGGCTAAAGCATTGATCAAATTTAGAACCTAAGCTTGCACCAACAAGTGCTAGACTGCCAATGTTGCATGTTTTTATTAACATCTAAGGTATTGTGTGGATATGGCAGAAAAAAAAAAAAACCGTTCTAAGTAGAAATTAAAATACAGTTTTATGGAGTCTTCCACATGACGTGTTTGGGAATGTCATAGATTGGAGTGTTTTGTTAGAAAATATACTAAAGAGCCGAAGCTTTACCACTTCATAAGGAGCAACTATAATTCAATTTCCAATCTTTCCATTTCACAGGCTTCCGTAAGAACCAATTCTCCCCAGTGCACCTTCTCTTATCAAAACTAATAGATCTCTTTATGTTTCTGTCCTTTTCTCATCTTTCCATGAAGACACAGCTTGTCCCTGGATTTCATAACCTGAAGCAAACCATGTTTGATCTCCAACCTTATTTCCCATAGAAATAAAAAACGTATTAAGTTTACATAGAAATGGTGGATAAATCATACAAGAACAAAAACAGTTTTAACATTTTCACTATCCTGGGAACAGGGCTGGCTCCAGACAATTTGAGTCCTAAAGCGACAATATTAAATAAGGCCTTTTTATTTTTTAAAAATTATTATAAATATTTTATTTAAAATTTATTCTTCTCGCTTTTTGTGATGCAAAATTACTAATTAAGTTTTTATATTCAACTTTTGCTAACATGTCCTTTTCAATTAATAGTATGGCTAATCCAATTAATCTTTCTTGTGACATGGTTGATCTTAAGTAGGACTTTATCAATTTTAATTTTGAAAAACTTTTTTCTGCAAAAGCAACAGTTATAGGTATTGTCAATAGTATTCTATAAGCAATATATGTATTTGGAAAATAATCTAATCTTTTTATATTATAATTAAGTATGTCAATTGGAGTGTTTTCTTCAACTTGTAAAATTTCTTTTAAAACTTTTAATTCTGAAAATAAATCTAAACCATCAATATCAGAAAAATTGTCATGTTTCAAGGAACATTCGAGATTAAGACATTTTTTTTTTCAAATTATCAATGTCTAATGATTTTAAAATTTTAAAATTAAATAGAAAACAAAAAATATTTTCATATATTTTAAATTGTTCAAACCTACTATGAATTGAAGAAATAGCTTGATCTACTATGTATAAAAAATAATCAATTCTAAACGATTCATCTGCAGATTGTGTTGTCTCGTCATTGACATTCTCATCAAACTGCTTTTTTCTATGAATTATACGTTCTTTACGAAATATAGGTTCTATTTCCATTTCAAACGCAATCTCTCTAGATGTAATCATAGCAAATGTAAATCCATTTTCTCTATATTCTTTAAAAAAAGAAATAAGACCTTTTAATTGATCTATAGCGGCATCAATACGCATGTCTTTTGATTGTAAATTTTTACTAACTGAGTTAATAGCAAATAATATATCATACCAAATTGTCATGCCTAACAAAAACTCAAAACTTTTAATCTCATATGTTGCTAAACAGGTGGCTTTACTTTTAGTTTTAGGATCTTCACTAATTTTTGCTAGTTGCAACAACGCATCTCTTATTTGTAGAGTTTGGTATCTTATTGCTTTAGCACTTTCAATATGACTTTCCCAACGTGTTTGTGACAATGACTTAAGAGTTAAACTGGATACATTATCTAGTAAAATTTTTCATTATTTTATAGAAGAAGAAAATAATGAATATATATATATTGTAGCACTCCAAAAAAATAATAGCTTTAGGACAAGAGTTAGCCATATCACAAAGTATTAGATTTAGATTATGGCAACCACATGGTGTGTAAAATGCTTTATGATTTATATCTAAGAGTCTTTTTTGTACCTCTTGGTGTTTTTCTTTCATATTAGATCCATTATCATATTCTTGTCCCTGTACATCATTAATATAGAGTTCAAGATTTCTTATTACATCTATTATTGCATTAAAAAGTCCTTTTCCAGTGGTATCATCTACTTTTAGAAATTCTAAAAAATATTCTTCTATTTTTATTGGATTTGATGAAATATCCACACATCGTAATACAAGAGACATTTGCTCTTGATAGCTTGCATCTGGAGTGCAATCAAGTATAAATGAATAATATTTTGCTTCTTTAATTTTTTTAATAATTTTACTTTTAATTTCATTTGCTAATAAATTTATCAATTCATTTTGTATATTATGTCCAAGGTAATGGTTATGAATTTCATCATGTTGAATACGTCGAATATGTTCTTTCATTACTGGATCAAATTCTGCAATCATTTCAATTAGGCTTAAAAAATTTCCATTATTTTCCTGATAAATCTTTTCATTTTTTCGTCGGAATGCCAAATTATTTTTACCAAGATTCTTTACGACAACAATAATTCTTACTAATACTTTTTTCCAATGATTTTTCTCTTTGTTAATTTTTTCTTGGATATTTTTATCAATTATTTTATTTTTTAACAATCTTATTTCTAAATCTATCTAAGTATTCATATTAGTAATATGCTCATTAGTTGTCTCATGACTTTTAAGTGTAACACCAAGATTTCTCTAATCTCTAGTCCCTTCATTGGTTAGTTTACTTATATTATAATTCGAATTAAACAATTTACAACAAAAACAAAATACTCTATCCAAATCTTTTGAATACACTAACCATTTTCTATCTTGCTTTCCCCATTTGGTAATTTTAGAATATAATATGTAGTAGAAAAATGTCTAGAGAATTCATCTTTGGGAAAATCTAGATGATTATCTCTAATTGGACCCTTTTCTACTAATAAATCTCTTAATTTTGTATCAATATTTGTCCATTGACTTGGATCATAAATATTTTTAGGAATATAGTCAGTTGTTTCATTAATATTTTCATGTTCTTCATCAAGAATTTGATTATCATTATGAATATTTTTATTAAGATCTTTTTCTTCTACAATTTCATTATCTTCTAACTCATTTAGATTAGTTACTTGTTCATTTATTGCTATATTTTGCTTGTTACTTATAACAAATTTATCAAAAGCTTCTTTTTGAGATTGAATTAAATCATCTATTCTTCTCTTTTTTTTAAAGTTTTGAATACCCAGATTTGTATTTTCTATTAGACATAATTATATTTATAAATTATAACTAATAATAATTACAAATAAAATGAACACTAAGTATAATAAATATACAATATGAGCTTGGAATTAAAAAGATTCTAAAAGCATAGAACAATAGAACCTGATTGAGTCATTTATCAAAAATGGCCACAAAGATTATAGAGGTGGATGCCTTTTGAATTTGATGCAGCTTCTTCAATATGAAAAAAAAAAAAAAGAGTTTTTTTTGAGTTAGTGCCTTAGTGGGTTATGATTAACATATATTATCAAAACAATATTATGAAAATATATATCATAAAAGAATAGAAAAAAAAAAGCCTATAACAATAATTTGTAAAAACAGTTTCCATCAGTGTGGCCAGTCATGTTGGAGATATAGTGGGCCTTCTTTCTTAAGGATAGCTGTTGACATATCACTCAAATTCTATTTCTACATTATCTTGATTTAAAGAATTAAATTTGATATGCCAACAACCAACCCTCTCCTGCAGGAGATCCAATATACACCTATCATGGTTGCCCATGGGTCTACTTCCAAATCTATGGGGCTGATCACTCATCTATTGGTCCACCTGCGTTGGGGGCCCACAACCCTTCTCGTGAAAATACATCCCAGTGGAACATAAAACCTACTAAAATCAAATAAAACCCTACCAAAATCAAATAAACTTAATTAATAAAATTTAATCATATTCTTACCTCAAAAGACAAGGTTCCTCCTTTCTCTTCTTGTTCCTTTTCTTAGTTATTGCTGGAATTTTTTTGGAGGCAAAAAACACAACAGAAAGGAAGAGAAAAGAGAGAAGAGAGAGAGAGAGAGAAAAAAAAAGAGAGAACGTGCAAAGCAAAGGAGAAATGACGTTTTGATTTTAATGGGCTTAGCACTCAATGGTGGAATGAGTTTTTTGGAATGTGAAAGGCCTAATTTTTAGGGAGAAAATAAAGGAGTTGATAATTGTACTGTTGAAATGTGAAAGGCCTACTTTTTAGGGAGAAAATAAAGGAGTTGACAATTGTACTGTTGGAATGTAAATGGCCTCATTTGTTTCTTTAAGTAGAGATTATGGGGCCTTTTTTTTAGGGATTTTTTTGGGGGCTTAAAGCAAGGGCTTTCCTTGCATAATGAAAGAGCCAGCCCTGTGTAGAACTTGAGTAAATGGTGCAAGTATTGTTCAAAAGCATGTTTTTTCTTCTGGTGAAAATTTTTGAATGGATGTGTTTATCAAGATCATAGATAGAGTGTTTGCATTGTTTCTTCATCCATTTTCATGTATATGAATATTTGTGGAATGTTAGTTTGTTCCTTAGAAGACATCATGCATTATTTCTTTGTCTATTTTTCATATGTATGAAAATGCTACATGGTCTTGGATTATGCATTGAACATGTTCTAAATTATCATTTGCTTGGTTTCTTGTCTAACAAATGAGTACAAAGACCCTCTAGCGAATTATAATTGTTTTGCTAGTATTAATTATGTTTGTATTCAATTTGTAATGGAATTAAACATTATATCTCATTTATGTTTATCTTTTTTATAGGATGATTGGTTGACAAAAAAATATAGCAATTATGGTTAGCATGACCCCTATATTTGAACTTTTCATATCTTAACAAACATCCCACAAGAAGAGAACGATAATGATTGTGGCATATTTACAGCTGCATTTGTAGAATATTGAGTCCTGAATTGGCCGATTAATTTTACACAAGGAGACATGCTATATTATAGGAGAAAAATTGTCATTGAAATATTCAAGAGGAGGTAACTTGATACTAAAATTGATGCCAAACAAAGTGGAGTTACCTTGTGTGTATTGAACTTGAATGTGCATTTGATGAATGTGAATGTGGAATATTATTGTATGTCATGAAATTAATTGTGGAAGTTTGTAACACTCCGACCCGAGTTGATCCGGATTAGCGAGTAATTTCGTGTGATTTGCGCGTTAAGTGTGTTTTGATTTTGTTTGTTTTTGGTTTGAGTCGTAGAGAGATCGTTTGGGTTGAGTTTGACTGGGTCTAAGGAGTTTGAGCCCTTTTTCGTAATTTTGGTTTTTGATTGACTTTGTCGGTTTTACGTCATTCTGACGTCATCGCGTGTATTTCGTTGAGCTTGTCGTTCTTCGTAACTGTCTTGGATCCGAATGAGTTCGTTTGCTCTCGCTGGACCGTCATTTGACTCAAACTGACATTTGTGTAAGTGACTTGGACTTATCCGTAATTCTGGACTCATTTTAGTTATAAATATCCCACCTACCCTTTGTTTCTCCCGATCGTCTCTCAGCTCACTCTCTCGTTCTCTCCAGTTCGTCTCTCTCTCGACAGCTCTCTTTCTCTCCTTCTCCATCTCTGTTCTACTGCTTGAGGGAGGAAGAAAGGAGCCATTCGCGTGTGTGTTTCCAGTGGACTGAGCCAAGCAACGAGTGATTTCCATTTGTGAGGCAAGTATAAGCCCAAGATGTGTGAACACCGATTGATAGTGATTTGATTGTTGTGTTTCTATGCTTCATTGTGTTTCTCAGTGTTAGACAGCCCTATTGAACTCATTTCACTGTTATCTTGCTGTTTCCAGCCGTTTTGCACAGTTTCTGTATGTCTGTAGTGATTTCAGGAAAAATGACTCCGTGCACTCACGGCTACGCCGTGAAATGTGCTACGGCTAAGCCGTAAAATGGCTTACGGCTAAGCCGAGACCCAGCCGTAACCCAAACCGTAGAACAGTACAGACTGTTAGCTGAAAATAACTGGATGTTGGCAATTTGCCATTCTTCTACGGCCCAGCCTGATCTAAGCCGTACATTGTCTTACGGCTAAGCCGTGGACCAGGAGACGGCTGAGCCGTAGAGCAAAATACGGTTGAGCCGTAAATCCGGGTGGATATTTGGGAAACCTCAGCTCAGCCGCAGTGTATATTACGGCTAGGCCGTAATATGCCTCGGCTAAGCCGTAAGGTTACCTACGGCTACACCGTGAGACCTTGAGAAGTAAATGAAAAGGATTAGGTTTAAGCAAAAGACCGTGTATGACTCTCACGTTAGAATGTAGCGAACTTGAAAATGCCCAATGGAAATGTCCGAATGACATGAATGATCTCATGGGCTGTGAATCATTCATGCTTGTTATCCAGCTGTTTAGCACCTCCCCATGGGTGTTGGTTTAAGGGACTTCGGTGCACACTCCTGACACTGCAACACTAGACAATGGTGCATCGAACAACTTAAAACTACATCAACATGCACGGTTAGAAACACTGGATAATTAGTGTAGGATTGGCTTGTAATTGACCTTGATTCGTATAAGCATTCTGATTTATGCAGCATATTGATTTCGGTTATGCCCTCTTATGTGTTCTGCGCTGGACCTCTCGATTCTGTGGGAAATGCAGCAACCCCAGAGCGAAGCCCGGGCGGAACCATTCTATTGTTGTATTGGTATCATTGTTATCATTGCTCCACTGGAGTACTTGCATAATTGTTATTAGTACTTGAGATTGTTCTTGGTAACTGCTTATCGGCATTCAGTCTTGTTATTGCATTCAGTGTCCGTATTAGTTATGGGATGCACTTCCTATTGTTCGTTCAGTATGATATGTATGATATGCGAGATCTGTAAGTGATGTGACATGATTGATTGATTGATTGAGGTGCATCATCTGATTGATTGTGATTGGTATTGGCACTACTGAGCCTCAGCCTTAGGATACTCGACGGGGTTAACTTTGGTTTAGTTTAAGTGTTTACCTCTGCAGAGTGTCTTGTCCTGGGACTCCGGACCCGGGAACTAGAGACCCATGCGTGCCCTGGCCCGGTCGCTGGTGTTCTCATCCTGATTGCTCTCGTAAGGGAGAAAATGGCCAATGTAGTAGCCACTTGATTGTTACCTGTTTATGATTTTGATAGCATGCTTATTCATTTGCATTATGATCATTGTTCAGTATTATTCAGTATTCGACACAATTCGTGTTATCTTCTTGTTGGCTTATACTTTGCTAAGTCGTTGTACTTATGTGTTTGTCTTGTGTGTTGCAGGCTCAGATCCCTCTCCCGATCCTGCGTCGGTCAACCCGACTCCAGGAGAGGCTTGCGAGGCCCCCTCCGGCCTAGAGGAGTGGACTTGATCCATCCTCCAGAGTATGGTTTGCATCATTTTGGGTTTCCCCATTCCTTGTATTGGAGTCTGTTGAGGGGACTTTTTCTGTAATTGTAATGTGGGCTTGAGTGATATCTGTATATTGATTTTTGATCGTTGTAAGCCCACTATTTGGTCACATGTTCTTGTATTGGTTATTGCCACTTCATGTTATTTTGTAATCTCCCATTGTCTTTTGGAATATTGTGGTATGCCTTGATACGTACAGCTTCCGCGTACAGTTGTTTGCACGTGTGAATGATCCCTTGTGTGTGTATGCTTGGACGGGGTCTAGGTGTGCATGCACGGGAGTACGTGTGTCATTGGTTAGACTTTCTCTGACCCCCGGTCCCTGGGCTCGGGTCGTGACAAAGTTTGAGTTCAATTTGAAGTGGAGTTTGGATGTTATATATGAAATGAAGTCAATATAATTTGTTTGATGTAGAATTGTGTTAAAAGAAGGCAATATAATTTGTATTAGACATGTGTTGAATTCATGATAATATTGATCACACTTGAAATGATGATGAATATAATAGAATCAAATCCAACATTCACACATTCAAACACACATAAAAATGGAAAAGTAATTATAGATCATCATAAAATTCTCTTTTGTTTACATAGGTTCAATGTTTTGACCTTGGTGATGTAAGTTGTTTAAAAGTATTAGAAGATTACAACCCCTTTCTTTGATCTTAGATGTAATCCAAACTAGGAAAAATAGGGAAATTATATGAAAAAGTGGAAAAAATGCTAAAAATGAAGAAACTAAGGTGGTGACTGTGGCCCATGGTCATTGAGCCCTTGCCAGTGATCGTGGCCGTTTTTGCCATTGTTTGTCCCTATTTCAATTCTGTTTGCCTCTGCAGTGCCTTCAGGGTATTGAAACTCATGTCTTTTGACTTTAGGAGTACTGAATGATCATTGAGAGTGTTGAATTTGGCCTTAGAATCATGTATGATACTTGGTAGTCTCCACATTGATTTTATAGATCGTGTTTGTGCAAATCCATAAAGGTTGCTTTTGTACAAGCAATTGAGGCTAGAGTTGTGGGATTCTGATCCTATGGTTTTTAAATAGCATAATGAAATCTAAAGAGGTTTGCTCACAACTTTGGAAATAGCCTCCAACCCTTCAAGTGGGAGAACCAAAGAAGATAGTTTCATCCTGTCTCCTTTTCTTTGCACTTGGTGACTTTGAAGTTTTGTTTCCATGATGCAGCATAGTGCAAGGCTAAGTTAAATGACGATATGAGATCCAGAAAACACTTAACATTCACAATTAAAAATATTAAAACTGAAATTCTGATTGGACCTCTTATATATGATTTCAATTTGGGAATTAGAGGTTACTCCAGGCCCTATTACAATCCCACAATGAGAACCTCCCAAATCTGAATTGAGAGTTACGATGGAAGAAAAGTCTTCCACTAGCTTAGGGATCAACCAATTTTAAGTAGATATATTGTCCCGCTTGATGGTGTAACAAATGGGCCAGGTTCAATGGGTTGTCAACCAAGTTTAGAAAGTGGCAATTGAGAAACAAAGCTTTAGATTTAAGATTAACAATTCTTGCAGTGTTCAAAGGGCCCAAAAGAACAAACAGAAAAAAGAATCCTTGAAAATCAGGTTCAATTGGTCATGTAATGGGCCTGGTTGTGTTCAGCTGGGCCTATTTTGGGCCTGGGCTGGGTTTTGATGGCCCTGTTGGGCGCGGGCTGAGTTCAGATGGACTTGTGGGGCCTAGGATGAGTTCAGATGGGCCTGGGCTAGGCTTAAATTGTGCTGGATCTGATCTGCCTAGGCTCTGATGTCTGTCCTTGGGTTTAGATTCTACTAAATCTGAATCCTGCCACTTGTAATGGTTGGTCTGGGCATGTAAAAGTAGTGGTGGTAGGTGGGTTATTAGGTGTAAGGGTTTTTACCACTTGTCTACTAGATGCAAGGACTTAGACACATGTAAATAGGCTTGGGAGATGTTAGGCTAATAAGATCTGATGGCTATTTGACCTCTGTCATAGGAAGTGGAATGGGGAAAAGATGGCATGTTGGTGAGATCTCAAGCTTATGGCATTCAGTTGACATTTTTGTAGGGGTGTTGTGGCTGGTAGATTTGTGGGAAATAGGGAATGGGCATTGTATGGCAATGGGGTTTTGGGATTGGGGTTTAGATGGTGATCGACCAAAGGGTTTAGGCTATTAGGGCTGGTTTGATAAAGATGAAAGTGATTAGTTGAAAAGGGAAAACCAACAATAACTTGAAATAGAGAAAAGGAAAGAGAAGAAGATACCTGATTCGTGATCTCACACTGCAAGGCTTCACTCCTGATGGTCTCACACCAGATCCTTCATGGGAAAAGTAGCCAAAAGCTTTCAATAATCATTAACCATTCATTCTTCCTCAAAATAAGTCTCTACATGCTTTTATAAAGAAAAGCTAGTCCTAAAATAAATCTCAACCATCTAATCCATCCTACGGTAAAGATCAAAACATCCAACTATATATATTAAAAATAAAACATCAATTAAACTAGTAAGTCCATATTTAAATAAAAGCAAACTAATGCACTTGGGTAGCCCACACGACTCATGACTGTACGATTACTTGGATGGGTCCCACTTGATCTTCAATTATCTTCTTTGCTGCTCCCTCCCATGTGCCACATCCCAATGTGGGGTCTTCTGAGTTTGCCGCATAGGGTCTTCATCATCTCGATCAAGTATTAGATTGGATTAAATTCGATGATTGATCTTTGTCAAAGTTAAGATCCAACGGTGGATCTTTTCCAGAATCATGATCTGATGGTCGATCTTGGCCACAATCATGATATGTCACCTTGCAATGATCATCCAACTATGAGGACGCATGTGTGTATCTTTTGAGCCCCTTTCTTCTTCCTTTTATAGATTTTTGTGCAAGAAGTATGATGACCACATCAATTTCCCCCGTATGAAAAGAATTCACCTCTGGCGAATTATAGTTATCGTACCACTATAGAATGCCTGGGTGGAGTCATTCTTTTTCATTTTCATTCCATGTGCACTTAGATTTGGGAGTTGCTTTCCACCTGATAAGGTACTTTTGATACCCTCCATGTCCAGTTGATACCACCTGCAGTTGCAAATCAAAACATCCTCTACCACTTCCCTTTTGTTAAGCATTATTGGTAGTGGTGTAGTCTTAGGTGATAGGGTAGCTTTGGTAATGGTGGTATTGGCTAATGGATTAGGGTGAGAGGAGCCCAAGGGTTAACTATTTGGCCAGACCCAACATTCTATAGTTCAATGATTTGGTCAACAATATATGGGTGATCAGGAACAACTAGGGGACCTCGAAAAAGGACAAGATTTTTTAACTTGAAAATCGGATTGATGTCCATAACAAGTGGAAGATCAATCACATACACATTGGGCCCTACTCATTTCGAAATTTCGAAAGTTACAACACAATGGGATTGTAACCTTTCCACAATTCCTAGCAGGAATCGTTTAGGGCTAATGTGAATCATCATAAATTCGCCCAATTGAAATTCATTATAAATAAGGTGGGATCTGCATTCATTTGACAATTTTTATTGTGCATGTCAATGTGCGTTTCAATCTCATTATGCAAGATGTGAATGTGTTGTGCAAATGTAGATGCAGACTCTAATGGACTATATGGGGTAGGAATGAGATCTAATGGTTTAATGAAATGGGTCATGGTCTTGGTACCATCATCAACTAGATTGACTTTAGGCATGTCTAGGATGTCGGACTTATGATTAGTTTGGTAGATTGCACTTTCGTTCTTTGGGGCCTCATTTTCCTCACAAAGATAAGGAATAAATCTAAGAAGTGATAGGCAATTCTCATCAATTTCATTCTCATCACTAGGCACAAAGTCAGGCACATATTCATCCACAGGGAGGTCATCGGTTTTGCCCTCTGTGCCCTCAAGGTATAGTTGAGAATTTCTTGTAGGACACTCAAAGGCCATGTGTCCAATCCCGTAGCACTTATAGCACCTAGTCGGGTTAGTCCGCTTGGAACTTTCTCCAACTACTCCTTTATCCTTGGGTTCCTTAATGTTGGAGGGAGTGCTAGATTGACCCTTAGGTTGGTTTCCATAATTTATTTTCACCCTTGAAGATGCAGGACGAGGGTCAGAAGTATGAGAGTCAATGCGCCTCTCATATGGTGATCTTAGGTATTGCTCTAAGTCTTGTACCACTTGGTACATATGATCCAAAGTTGTTACATCATACTGAAGCAACTCTCTCTGGATCTCCAAACGAAGAACCACTCGAAACCAAGAAAGAGTCATTCCAATTTCTTCTTTGACATCACATCGTAGTAGGTATTCTTTAAATTTGGCGATGTAGTCAGAGTTGGTCATACTCCCATGCTTTAGGGCATTCCATTGGTCTAGGTGTTTTTGCTTATAAGACAAAGGAGGATATTTTTCTTTCAGCTTTTCCTTCATCTCATCCCAATGGTTGATGGGCTCATGCTCTAACCTCTCTTGTTGGCCTCCACATTGGTCCAAAATAGCCTAGCTTGACCCACTAATTTCATTTTGGCGAATCTCACCCTGCGCCCTTCTGACATGCCATACCACTCAAAGTAGTGGTCCTTGTCAGACAACCAATCAAGGAAAACTTTTGGGTTAAGTCGACCATCAAAGCTTGGGGCTTCTGTTTGAATGGACTTCATGATCCAATCATCCAGTTCATAGTGGTCATGATCCTCATTATGTCCGGTCCATATGACACTCCGACCCTAATTAAGCCCGTTTAGTAACTACGTATTAGTGATTTCTAGAGAATTAGTTTAGTGCTTGTTGTTTTGCCTTTTGAGTTATGTTTTGGGTCATGGATAAGTAGTTGGGTTGAGTTTAACCTGGATTAGGTAGACACAAGCCCTTTTTCATAATTTTTGACTTTGTAAGATGTCGTCATACATGCAACATCTTGGTGTCATCAGTAAATCTCGTTACGCTTGTTGATTTCCGTAATTGACTCGCATGCAAACGCCTTCGTTTGTCTATGGTTGGATGTTTATTTGACTCAAACTATAATTTCCTTGAACCATTTGAACTTTCTTATAAAGTTACCAACACTTGTTTTATATAAGGGAGAGAGACCACCAACTTAGTTCCTTCTCTCATCCTCTCTCTCATTGTAGGTCTTTTCTTCTCCTTCTTTCCATTCTTTTCTTCTGCTGTCAAAGATCTCGGACCCGTTTTCCACCCATTCTACTGATCCATCCCCTTATGTGGTCTAAGGCAAGAATTTGTTTCATTCCAACATCCATGAGTCTAGAGACCTCTTCATGCACTGCATGCACTCATCTTTTCTTCCTTCTTGCATGCATGGCTAGTAAGGCTACTTAGGGATATCCAATTTGAGCCAAAGGACGGAAATTCAATTGAAAAAGCTCAATTAAGGCAAGTATAAGCACGTTACGGATGAACACATGTTGGTAGACTCTGATTATTCTTATTCTTCTAAATCTTTCAAGTTTCCTATGTTTTACAACCCTTCTGTACATATTGTTTCCACTTGTAGCAAATTCATGTAATTCTGAACTGTATGTGAAATCCTTCAATCGCCGACTTCTGAAGCCTACAGCTAAGCCGTATGAAGTTCATGGCTCAAACTCCCGAGAGCAGTAGAATTGCCAATTACATTGCGGCTAAGCTACGGCTAAGCCGTAGGATGTACTACAGTTGAGTCGTAAGCTAGCTATGATCTCACCGTAAGTCAAGCTATGGCTTAATGTCCCGAGAGTAATAAAAAAGGGGGATTCTTCTATGGTTTAGCCATGGAGGAGCCGTATGGTGTGCTACGGCTAAGCTGTATCTAATCGGTGGCTAACCCGTAGAACAATCACAGTCCAGCCATAAGAGAAAGCAAGGGTTAACCGTGGCTCGCCATATTTGTGGGAGCTATTCTTGGGAACCACGGCTGAGCCGTAGTGCATAATACGGCTACGGCTTAGCAGTAAGTCACCCATGGCTAAGCTGTAAGACCGCTGAAAATTAAGGAAAAAGATAGGGATTATTAAGCGACCTTATAGGGCCTTCGTATTGGATTCCAGTAGCCCTTAACTTGTCCAATGAAATACATGAATATCATGAATGGTCTTGAGGGCTGTGACTCATTCATGTGTGTTGTCCAATTGTTAGGCACCTCCCCATGGGTGTTGGTTTAAGGGACTTCGATACACCTTCTCGATACATTGTAACACCAAAAGACAGACAACTGTGTATCGAATGACTTAAAACTACATCATTATGCACGGTTAGAAACACTGGACAACTAGCTTAGGGCTGGCTAGTAAACTATCGTGATCCCATGAAAATGAATCGAATTGCATAGCATTTCCGGTTATTACCTTCTATTCTTTTACTCTTGCTTTGGCTTGCATGATTATTGATTTGACTTGAAAGATCATGTTCTTTGTGATTAAACTTATTGCGGTATTTCTTGAAAAATATGTTCGACTTAAATTAAATGGACTTATATAAGCATGTATTACTCAAGATGACATGATTGACACGGTTTGGCTCTACTCAGCCTCAGCCTTATGATACCCGACGGGGTTGACTTTGGTGTAGCTTATTTGTGCTGCTGTAGTGTGCTCTTGTCTTGGGGCTCCGGACCCCAGGAACTAGATACCTATTCGGACCCTGGCCCGGTCGATGGTGTTCTCAACGCATAAACCCCTAGAGAGAGGATATGGCAGATGTAGTAGCCACATAGTACAGTATATCTGTTCATTGATTCTTATATCATGCTTTATTCAAATGCACAATTTGCTTAGTATAATAAATTGAAACTCTATAAGTAATCACCTGTTAACAATTCTTGTAGACACAATGCATGTTACCTTACCGATGTTTATGCTTTGCTGAAGAGTCTTATTCACTGGTTGCCTTGGTGTTGCAGGCTTTGCTCCCACTTCCGATCCCTTGCCGGTCGGCAAGACTGCAAAGGTGATAGTGGAGGCCCCATCAGGATTGGATGAGTGGACATGATCAATCCACCTCGAAGAGCGGCATGGGTTAGGATAGGCCTCCTTTTGATCTATGGGCTACATTTTGTTATGTATTGAAGCATACCTCCCTGCATTTTGTGTATTCTAGAAACTTCTTTCTCACTCTTGAAAAGATATGATCCCTTTACATTGTATATCATGTAGATAATGTTTTATTTTTAGTTTGGTGTGTCATCTAAATTATGTGATGATACTAACAGCTTCCGCGTACAATGCTATTACACGTGTGATTTTCCCTTGTGCGTGTGCATTTGGATTGGATCTAGGTGTATATGCACAGGAGTACGTGTGTCACTAATTAGGTTTAAACTTAATCCCCGATTTCTTCGGCTCGGGTCATGACAGACGTATTGTATGGTATCAGAGCATGATACTGTTTTGTTAAATCGGCTAAGAATGTAGGCATATAGGAACGTGGCGAGGATACGATTTCAAAAATCTGACCTTATAGCCTGATATTTTGACTTGTTATGGGGACATGTAGTCTGGTACATCTTTTGGAAGGGTGTTGATGTTTTGCTTTTTGTAGGCCATGGCATATGGATCTGGTACAAATAATAACCATGGAGATAATATGACTCCACCCATAGAGAGTGGATCTGCACCCCAACAATCACCGTCCAATACGGAAGATCGTTTCATCATGATGCTGCAAGCAATTTAGGCTCAATCCCAAGCAATGCAGTCCTTGGAAGCACAAGTGGTGTCTATTGTGGACCAACAAAGTCAAGTATCCGTCCTACCACATGTGGAGCAATGAGTGGTTTTTCAACCAAAGGAAAGCGATCCCAATGCCTCATATGAAATTTTTTGGAAACGTGGGGCTATGGAATTTTATGGAGAAGAAGATGCTTTGCAAGCGGATCAATGGTTGGAGCATATAGAGGATTTGTTAGACACAGTTGTTTGCACCAACAGACAGAAAGTCTTCCTCACAGTTTCGATGGTTTGCGATGTGGCAAAGACATGGGGGAAGAGTGTGAGAGACTCATATAAGGACATGCTTAGTACGATAGTGTGGGAGACGTTTAAGAAACAGTTTAAAAGAAAGTTTATCCTGCCTAATGTGCAAAGGGCAAAGGAAGTAGAATTCTTGGCCTTACAGCAGCAACAGATGTCGGTGGCAGATTATGTGCATACGTTTACTCAGTTGTCTCACTTTGTAGAGGATATGATCAATACAGAAGAAAAAAAGGTCAACAGATTTATCATTGGCCTGAACCCCATGTACAAGAACTATGTTACAGCTTTCCAAAAGCCAGCGACATTTGATGATGCAGTGGATAGAGCCTATTCTGCAGAGGCAAATATTAGGGAAGAGGGAGCTGTGGACCCCAAGAGGAACGCATCCTTTGGTGCGAAGGAGGACAAGGCACTCCAAATAAAGCTAGTGTGACATGTGGGCACTATGACAAATCACACAAGACGGAGCTATGTTGGAGAAAGACAGGAGCCTGTTTGGTTTGTGGTTCTATGGACCATTTGATGGCTTAATGTCCTAAGTACAAGTCTTCCCAACAAACCAGGCCTACTGCTTCCACAGCTCAAGGCAATTCATAATAATCTCGTCAAAGCCAGAAGCCGAATCGCTGACTGCACGTGCTTATGCCACCACTCATGAGAGCGTGGAAGATGCGAATGTGGTGGAAGGTATTATTTCCATTGTTCAAGCGTAAGCGTAAGCTTTGTTCGATTCGGGGTCTACGAGTTCGTATGTAGCACCTTATTTTGCTGAGAAGCTATGGCAGCTACCTAAGCTGCTACCGTATGTGTTGGTGGTGTCCACTCCTGTTGACAAGAGAGTGGAATATAGTGTATACTACCCCCAATGCGATGTACGGATAAAAGGTCGTCAACTCACAGTTGACTTAATCTTATTGTCGATGTTAGATTTCGATGTCATCCTCGAAATGGATTGGTTAGCGAGGTATCGTGCTTGTGTGAATTGTTATAGCAAGACAATTTACTTCGATTTAGGGAATGGGTTCCGTTTTGCCGTAAATAAGAAGAAATGCCCTAAGCGCGTTATCTCTGTACTTAAGGCGGATCGAATGATACGCAAAGGGTGTGAAGGCTTCATCGCCTTTGTTTCAGAGAAGAAGGAACTCAAGCAACTTGAAGAGATTCCGGTGGTAGGTGACTTTCCGGACATATTTCTCGAAGAAGTTCCAGAGTTACCTCCTGTTCGGGAAGTTGAATTCTCTATTGAACTTGTGCTGGTACAGCACCGATTAGTAAGGCTTCATATCATATGGCCGCTACAGGGTTACTGGAGTTCAAAAACCAATTACAGGATCTACTAGATAAGGGTTTCATACGCCCTAGCGTGTCACCCTGGGGAGCGCCGGTGTTGTTTGTAAAGAAGAAAATGGCACCTTGCAAATGTGTATTGATTACCAGCAATTGAATAAGGTAACGATAAAGAATAAATATCCCCTGCCGCTTATTGATGAATTGTTTAATCAACTTCAAGGTGTAGCGTATTTCTTCAAATTTGATGTGAAGTCTGGGTATCACCAATTAAGGGTGAAGGAAGACGACATTTCTAAAACTGCCTTTCGAACAAGGTATGGTCATTATGAATTCCTTGTGATGCCTTTTGGATTAACTAATGCACCTGCTGTTTTTATAGCTTTAATGAATTGGATCTTCGCTCCTTTCTTGGATCATTTCATTGTTGTCTTCACTGATGACATTTTGGTGTACTCAAAGACTGTAGAGGAGCATGCAGACCATTTCCGACAAGCCTTGCAACTGTTGAGAGAACATCAATTATATGCCAAGTTGGCAAAATGTGACTTTTAGCTTGAGCAGGTAATGTTTTTTGGTCATATCATTTTATGAGAAGCTTTGGCAGTTGATCTAGCAAAAGTTGACGCAGTTGTTAATTGCTAAGTCCAAAATCTGTGATAAAGATTAGGAGTTTTCTTGGACTTGCAGGGTACTATCGAAGATTCGTTCAGGACTTCACAAGGATATCTGCTCCTTTGACCAAGTTAACTTGGAAGAATGTTTTACGATTGTGAAGCAAGTTTTCAAACCTTGAAAGAAAAGTTAACTACCGCTCTAGTATTAACTCTACTTGATGGAGGTGAAGGATTTGTGATCTATTCCGATGCTTCTAGAGTCGATTTGGGGTGTGTGTTGATGCAGCATGGTACGGTGATTGCATATGGGTCTAGACAACTCAAAGAGCATGAAAAGAATTACACCACACATGACTTGGAACCGGTAGCTATTGTGCTCGCTTTGAAACTTTGGCAACATTATCTGTATGGTGAAAAGTTTGAGGTACGCTCAGATCACCATAGTTTACAATATTTATTCACACAACATGATTTAAATATGCGACAGTGTAGATGGCTTGAATTCATTAAGGATTATGATTTTCCTATCAAGTATCACTCAGGAAAAAAGAATGTTGTGGCAAATGCTCTCAGTAGAAAGTCAAAGAATCTCAGTGCTTTAGTAAGCTCCAATTTGTTTATACAAGATGAACTCAAAGATAAACTCGTGGAAGTGAAATTGGTGGATAACCTTGTGATGTTTGCGTGTACCCTTGTTTTCCAGCCCGAGCTAATTCAACAAATTAAGGATCGACAGTTTAAAGATCTGAATTTGGTGTGAATCAAAGATCATATAGGAGATCAACCAGATTTCCGACTGGATGAGGGTGTTCTCTATTTTTGGAATAGATTATGCGTACCAGCAGTTGATGGCTTGAAAGAAAATCTAATGATTGATGCACATTATGCCCAATATGCGATGCATTCAGGGAGTACGAAGATGTACCAAAACTTAAAGGATCGGTTTTGGTAGAATAATATGAAAAGAAAAATCACAGGGTTCGTTGCTAGGTGCCTTACATGTCAGAAAGTGAAAGCAGATCATCAAAGGCCTTCTGGATCCTTTCACCCATTGCATATCCCTCAGTGGAAATGGGAACACATTATAATGGATTTTGTTTCTAGCTTACCCCCAACGAGCAAGACGAAGAATACCATTTGGGTGATTGTGGATAGATTGATGAAATCAGCGCACTTTATTCCTTTTAAGAAAGGTATGACTTTTACTGAAATGGCAAGGAAGTTTGTGGATGAGATTGTAAGATTACATGGTACGCCAGTGTCTATTGTATCCGATCGTGATAGTCGATTTGTGTCTTCATTTTGGAAGGCTTTCCAAGAAGCCATGGGAACCAAATTGAGTTTTAGTACTGCATATCACCCACAGACGGATAGGCAATCTGAACGTTCTATTTAGACTTTGGAAGACATGCTACGAGCCAGTGTTTTAAACTTTGATAAAGAATGGGATAAATATCTCTTGTTGTGTGAATTTGCTTATAATAATAGCTTCCATGAGAGTATTGGTATGGCTCTGTATGAAGTATTATATGGACGTAAATGTCGGAGTCTAGTGTGCTGGGAAGAAGTTGGAACTAAAAGTTTTCACGGACCGATAATTATCGCTGAAACTACTAAAAAGGTGTAGAAAGCGATCAAGAATTTGAAGGTTGCTTGGTCAAGACAGAATAGTTATGCTAAAATAAGTAGAAGAGCCTTAGAGTTTCAGATTGGTGATTGGGTTTTTCTAAAAGTCTCTCCTATGAAAGGTATAATAAGTTTCGGTCAGAAAGGCAAATTGGCTCCGAAATACGTTGGCCTGTTCGAAATCAAGAGTAGGATTGGTGATTTAGCTTACAGGTTGGCTCTTCCAGTTGAGTTTTCCAGAGCACATGATGTATTTCATGTGACGATGCTCCGCAAGTATGTTAGAGACCCTACCCACGTCATTTGGTATGATGATGTGCAAATTCAGCCGGATGCATCATACGTCAAGCGTTCGCCCCATATTGTAGGTACTAGAGAACAACTATTATGTAACAGGACCATACGATGGGTCAAAGTTCTTTGGGAACATCATGGTCCTAATGAAGCTACCTGGGAATTGGAAGAACAAATGGCTCGACAATATCCCAACCTCTTCACGCAGGTATGTGTTCATTTAGAGGACTGAATGATTCTTAAGCGGCGGAGGATGTGACACTCCGACCTTAATTAAGCCCGTTTAGTAACTACGTATTAGTGATTTCTAGAGAATTAGTTTAGTGCTTGTTGTTTTGTCTTTTGAGTTATGTTTCGGCTCATGGATAGGTAGTTGGGTTGAATTTAACCTGGATTAGGTAGATACAAGCCCATTTTCGTAATATTCGGCTTTGTAAGATGTCGTCATACATGCATCATCTTGGTGTCATCATGTGCATCTCGTCACTCTTGTTGATTTCCGTAACTGACTCGCATGCAAACGCCTTCGTTTGTCTACGATTGGATGTTTATTTGACTCAAATTGTAATTTCCTTGAACCATTTGAACTTTCTTATAAAGTTACCAACACTTGTCTTGTATAAGGGAGAGAGACCACCGACTCAGTTCTTTCTCTCATCCTCTCTCTCATTGTACGTCTTTTCTTCTCCTTCTTTCTATTCTTTTCTTCTATTATCAAAGATCTAGGACCCGTTTTGCACCCATTTTATTCATCCATCTCCTTGTGTGGTCTAAGGTAAGAATTTATTTCATTCCAACATCCATGAGTCTAGAGACCTCTTCATGCACTGCATGCACTTGTCTTTTCTTCCTTCTTGCATGCATGGCTAGTAAGGCTACTTAGGGATATCCAATTTGAGCCAAAGGACGGAAATTCAATTGAAAAAGCTCAATTAAGGCAAGTATAAGGACGTTACGGATGAACACATGTTGGTAGACTCTGATTATTCTTATTCTTCTAAAATTTTCAAGTTTCCTATGTTTTACAACCCTTCTGTACATATTGTTTCCACCTTAACAAATTCATGTAATTCTGAACTGTATGTGAAATCCTTCAATCGTAGAGCTTTTGAAGTCTACGGCTAAGCCATATGAAGTTCATGGCTCAAACTCCTGAGAGCAGCAAAATTGCCAATTACATTGCGGCTAAGCTACAGCTAAGCCGTAGATGTACTACAGCGAAGTTGTATGCTAGCCGTGGCCTCACCATAAGTCAAGCTACGGCTTGATGTCCTAGTAGTAGTAAAAAAGGGGGATTCTTATACGATCCAGCCACGGCGAAGCCGTATGGTGTGCTACGGCTAAGCCGTATCCAACCCATGGTTAAACCATAGAACAATCACGGTCTAGCCGTAAGAGAAAACAAGGGTTAACCGTGGCTCGCTGTATTTACGGGAGACATTCTGGGGAACCACGGCTGAACCATAGTGCATAATACGGCTAAGTCATAAGATGCTTATGGTTAAGTCATAAGTCACCCATGGCTAAACCGTGAGACTGCTGAAAATTAAGGAAAAAGATAGGAATTATTGAGCGACCTTATGGGGTCTTCGTATTAGATTCCGGTAGCCCTCAACTTGTCCAATGGAATATATGAATATCATGAATGGTCTTGAGGGCTGTGACTCATTCATGTGTGTTGTCTAATTGTTAGGCACCTCCCCATGGTGTTGGTTTAAGGGACTTCGATACACCTTCTCGATACATTGTAACACCAAAAGACAGACAACTGTGTATCGAATAACTTAAAACTACATCATCATGCACGGTTAGAAACACTGGACAACTAGCTTAGGGCTGGTTAGTAAACTATCGTGATCCCATGAAAATGAATCGAATTGCATAGCATTTCCGGTTATTACCTTCTATTTTTTTACTCTTGCTTTGGCTTACATGATTATTGATTTGACTTGAAAGATCATGTTCTTTGTGATTAAACTTATTGCGGTATTTCTTGAAAAATATGTTCAACTTAAATTAAATGGACTTATATAAGCATGTATTACTCAAGATGACATGATTGATACGGTCTGGCTCTACTCAACCTCAGCCTTATGATACCCGACGGGGTTGACTTTGGTGTAGCTTATTTGTGATGCTGTAGTGTGCTTTTGTCTTGGGGCTTCGGACCCCAGGAACTAAATAGATTTTCGGACCCTGGCCCGGTCGATGGTATTCTCAACGCATAAACCCCTAGAGGGAGGATATGGCAGATGTAATAGCCACATAGTACAGTATATCTGTTCATTGATTCTTATATCATGCTTTATTCAAATGCACAATTTGCTTAGTATACTAAATTGAAACTCTATGAGTAATCACCTGTTAACGATTCTTGTAGACACAATGCATGTTACCTTACCGATGTTTATGCTTTGCTGAATAGTCTTATTCACTGGTTGCCTTGGTGTTGCAGGCTTAGATCCCACTTCCGATCCCTCGCCAGTCGGCAAGACTGCAGAGGTGATAGTAGAGGCCCCATTAGTACTAGTTGAGTGGACATGATCAATCCACCCCGGAGAGAGGCATGGGTTAGGATAAGCCTCATTTTGATCTGTGGGCTACATTTTGTTATGTATTGAAGTATACCTCTCTGCATTTTGCGTATTCTAGAAACTTTCTTCTCACTCTTGTAAAGATATGCTCCCTTTTCATTGTATATCATTTAGATAATGTTTTCTTTTAGTTTGGTGTGTCCTCTGAATTATGTGATGGTACTAACAGCTTTCGTGTACAATGCTATTGCACGTGTGATTTTCCTTTGTGCGTGTGCACTTGGATTGGGTCTAAGTGTATATGCACTGGAGTACGTGTGTCACGTTTAGATTTAAACTTAGTCCCCGATTTCTTAGCTAGGGTCATGACTATTGTCACAACCCGAGCCCAGGGTTCGGGGGTTAGCAAAAGCCAAACCTAATGACACACGTACTCCCGTGCATGCACACGTAGACCGAGTCTAAATGCACACGCACAAGGGAACAAGCACGCGTGCCAAGCAAGTATGCGGAAGCTGTAAATATCAGAAACATAAACAACTAATAGCACAAGAAGAGGATACAAGGAAAGGACTAACATAATTACATATGAACGTTTACAAAAGAACAAAAGGATAAATACAATAGTGACATGTCATGACATATACAAGTCTGAAAATCCCCAAAACATGACTCCAACATGATGCATGCCATGAACGCGCTCCCGTGGAGTGATCACATCCACTCCTCTAGGCCTGATGGGGCCCCGGGGGTCTCATCTGGAGCCTGGCCGACCGGCGAGGGTTCGGCAGGGGGATCTGGGCCTGCAACACCAAAAACAACTGTGAATACGAAGATTCAGCAAAGTATAAACCATAGCAAGTTAACACACGCTGTGTCTAACAGAATAAGAACATCATGTGATTAAAGAAAGCATTTTCGTATACTAGGCTATCATGCAAGAAAGAAAGATGCTGTGTGAATCAAGGATAACATGCTGTGTACATAACTAGTGGCTACTACATTACCATGTGCTCCCAAAAGAGGGATCTTATAACATGCAAAGAACACCATTGTCCGGGCCAGGGTACAATGGGTCTCGGTTTCCTGGGGTCCGGTTCCCCAAGACAAAATCCATACTGCAGCAGGTCCTTATAACTATACCAAATTCACCCCGTCGGGATCCTAAGGCTGAGGCTAAGTAGAGCCTGACCATACAAAGTCAATCAAGAAAACCTGAGTAGATCGTGATCATATATCATGCGTGCATATCTGGAAGTGAACATATCATACATGTATACTCAGGGTAAATAATCGCAATGTGAAAGTAAAGTAACGGGATACAAGTAATCATGTCAGAGTGTGAGATCAATGATCGAATGCAATATGGTATGCAACAAATCATGCGAAATCAAATCATCTTAGGTTACAAACCAATTCTAATCTAATTATCCGGTGTTTCTAACCGTGCATGATGATGTAGGTTTAAGTTATTCGATACACCGTTGTCTAGTGTTGCCTGGAATCGGGCGATGCACGAAGTCCCTTAAACCAACACCCATGGGGAGGTGCTTAACATCCGGATAACGAACATGAATGATTCGCAGCCCTCGAGATCATTCACGCGTAGTATCACATCCGTTGGGCAAGTCTAGGTGCTCTACATTCTATCATGAAGGTCAGATAGGTCTTATCGTTACACCTAGCCTTATTCTTCATGTGTGGTTACGGCTTAGCCGTGTGTGTGCTACGGCTTAGCCGTGTGTGGTCTACGGCTTAGCCGTGGCTGGACCGTAGAAGGTCTGTCAGTTGCTGACTCTCAGTTATTCCAGAAATTGCACCCTGTATTGTTCTACGGCTGGGCCACGGCTGAGCTACGGCTTAGCCGTAGGGCATTCCACGGCTTAGCCGTGTCCTAGCCGTAGAGGAAAACTGGGTTTTTCTCCTCTCTGGACTGTGAGCCGTAAGAAGCATACGACTTAGCCGTACCTGTACGAATTCCATTTCCTGAAACATGTACAGAATAGCTGGGAATGCATCATAGGGGCAATTTATCAATGGGAATACACAAGAACTGAAGCAATGAGTATCAAGTGAGCTGTAAACACTTATTTCCATATCAATACATGTAAGATCAACCCAATTCAATGCATACCAACATGGGTTCTCAATGTTATGGTTATACTTGCCTCAAATTTGGAATTCAAATGCACAATGGTAGCCCTTGGATCCAAACACAACCTAACACACAAACAAAACCACATGCATGCCTGAGGGATGGAGAGAAATCAAAACACAGACACACCAAGCACGATGGAGACAAGAGGGAGAAGAGATGGAGAAAGGAGATGAGAGAGTGGAAAGGTTTCCAACTCACCTTTCATGCAAGAACCTCACAATAGAGCTTGATCGATGGAGGAATGCAAGAGAATTCAAGAGAGAAGGGAGAGACTCCACGTGCAGTAAGGACATGCAGAGAAAACGAGAAAGAACAAGAGAGAAAGCCTGAGTGTCGATGGTTTTGATCTTATATAAGTCAATGGGTTGTCCAAATTGCAAGAAGGGCCAAGTCAAAAGTGCTAATTTCAGTTTGAGTCAAACGCGGGTCCAATCGAATCACACGACCTCGGTTGCAAATGACGTAGTTACGAAAGTTAACGGGCTCAACGAAAGACACGTGTTGACATCAAGATGATACAAAAATGACCATGTCTTAGAAAAGCTAAAATTACGAAAAAGGGCTTGGTCTACTTAATCCAGGTCAAACTCAACCCAACTACCTATCCATGACCCGTAACGAAAATCAAAACACAACAAAACACGATTAGCAACGAAAACAAGATTAACTAACCGCTAAACGAGGTCAAGCTGGGTCGGAGTGTTACATCCTCCCCTACTTGAGAATCATTCCGTCCTCGGAATGCACACTAACTCACTCATACCTGGGAAAACAAATCGGGGTACTGACGTGCCATCTGCTCTTCTAACTCCCACGTAGCCTCATCGGGACTGTGATGCTCCCAAAGCACTTTGACCCATCGAATCGTCCTGGTGCGGAGTATCTGCTCTCGGGTTCCCACGATACGGAGCGGTCGCTCAACGTATGCAGCACTCGGCTGAATCTGAACCTCGTCGTAACGAATGACATGGGAGGGATCGTGAACGTATTTCCGAAGCATCGAAACGTGGAAAACGTTGTGCACTCCTGCAAACATCTCGGGAAGCTCTAATCGATAAGCCAAATCACCAATCCGACTCTTGATCTCGAACGGTCCGACATAGCGTGGAGCTAACTTGCCTTTCTGGCCGAAACGGATCGTACCCTTCATCGGAGAGACCTTCAGAAAAACCCACTCGCCAACCTGAAACTCTAAGGGTCGTCTGCGGGTGTCTGCATAACTCTTCTGTCTCGACCGAGCAACTTTCAAGTTCTCAATGGCTTTCTGTACCTTCTCCGTAGTCTCGGCAATGATCGTCGGTCCGTGAAAGCTGCGGGTTCCAACTTCTTCCCAACAAACCGGGCTCCTGCACTTCTTCCCGTACAATGCTTCATATGGTGCCATCCCAATGCTCTCGTGGAAACTGTTGTTGTAGGCGAACTCGCACAACGATAGATGAAGATCCCATTCTTTCTCGTAGCTCAACACACTGGCTCGCAACATATCCTCCAAAGTCTGAATCGTCTGCTCTGATTGTCCATCTGTCTGTGGGTGGTATGCCGTGCTGAAACTCAACTTCGTACCCAAAGCCTCTTGGAATGCTCTCCAGAAAGACGAAACAAAACGGCTGTCACGATCGGATACAATCGACACGGGGGTACCATGGAGTCTGACGATCTCATCCACGAACTTCCTAGCCATCTCTGAAAACGTCATACCCTTCCGAAAAGGAATGAAATGGGCTGTCTTCGTCAATCGATCTACAATCACCCAAATGGCGTTGTTCTTCCTGCTCGTTGGCGGTAATCCGGAAACGAAGTCCATGGTGATGTGTTCCCACTTCCACTGCGGTATATGCAAAGGATGCAACGAGCCTGGCGGTCTCTGATGATCAGCCTTCACCTTCTGACATGTCAAACAGCGAGCAACAAAGCCTGCTACTTCTCTCTTCATGTTGTTCCACCAAAAGCGATCCTTGAGATTCTGAAACATCTTCGTGCTGCCTGGGTGCATCGCGTAGCGAGCGTAATGCGCTTCGTTCATCAGCTTCTCCTTGAACTCATCAACTGCTGGCACGCACAACCTACTCCGAAAATAGAGTACACCATCCTCGAGTCTGAAATCGGGTCTGTTTCCAATGTGGTCTCGAATGCGCTTCAATGTTAGATCTTCAAACTGCCTGTCTTTAATCTGCTGAATCATCTCAGGCTGAAACACTAGCGTACTAGCCAAAGTCACGCACTCATCCACTAGTTTAACCTCAACAGGAAGACCACGGAACTCTAAGAGAAAACTGCTCAATAGCTGCACTGACTCTGTTTTCCGACTGAGTGCATCTGCCACCACATTCCCCTTGCCTGGCTGATATTTGATCGGGAAGTCATAATCCTTAATAAGCTCAAGCCATCTCCGCTGTCTCATGTTCAGCTCCTGCTGTGTGAATAAATACTGTAAACTGTGGTGGTCAGAACGAACCTCAAACTGCACACCATATAGATAATGCCTCCACAACTTCAATGCAAACACGATGGCGGCCAACTCCAAATCATGGGTGGCGTAATTCTTCTCATGTTCTCGCAACTGTCTCGATCCATAAGCAATCACCTTCCCATGCTGCATCAACACACAACCTAGGCCAACTCGAGAAGCGTCTGAATAAACCACGAATCCTTCACTACCATCTGGCAAGGCTAACACTGGGACCGTAGTCAACTTCTCTTTCAAAATCCTGAAACGGGCTTCACACTCCTCAGTCCAATCAAATGGTACATTCTTCCTGGTCAACTTCGTCAAAGGAGAAGAGATCTTAGCAAAGTCCTGGACAAATCGACGGTAGTAACCTGCTAGACCAAGGAAACTGCGAACCTCTGTCACTGTCTTGGGGCTAGGCCAATTCACCACTGCCTCTACTTTAGATGGATCAACTGCCAATCCCTCTCGTGAAATGATATGACCTAAAAATGCAACCTGCTCAAGCCAAAAATCACACTTCGACAACTTAGCAAACAATCGATGTTCTCTCAACAACGACAAGGCTTTTCTCAAATGCTCCCTATGCTCCTCTGCTGACTTAGAATATATCAAGATATCATCAATAAACACAACTACGAATTGGTCCAAGAAAGGAGTAAAAATCTGATTCATCAATGCCATAAAAGCTGCAGGTGCGTTGGTTAGTCCAAAAGGCATCACGAGGAATTCATAGTGGCCATAACGCGTCCTGAAGGCAGTCTTGGGAATGTCATCTTCTTTGACCCTCAACTGGTGATAACCAGACCTCAAATCAATCTTCGAAAAATATGCTGCGCCCTGAAGTTGATCGAACAGCTCATCAATCCTGGGTAGGGGGTACTTGTTCTTGATCGTCACTTTGTTCAGCTGTCGATAGTCTATGCACATCCGAAAAGTACCATCCTTCTTCTTGACAAACAAGACTGGTGCTCCCCAAGGTGAAATGCTCGGGCGAATGAAACTCTTATCCAAAAGCTCCTGTAGTTGCTTCTTCAACTCAGACAACTCTGCTGGGGCCATGCGATACGGAGCCTTGCTGATCGGTGCCGTGCCGGGAACAAGCTCAATGGCGAACTCCACATCTCGAACCGGGGGTAAGCCTGGTACATCGTCCGGGAAGACATCGGGAAAATCACAGACCACCTGGAGCTCACCTAGCTGCTTCGACTCCTTCTTCGCTGAGACAAAGGCAATGAAGCCTTCACACCCTCGGCGGATCAAGCGATCTGCCTTACACGCCGAAATCACACGCCTGGGGCATCTCTGCTGACTGCCCTCGAAACGGAAGCCCTTGCCTAAATCGAAGAAGATCGTCCTGTTGTAACAGTTAACACAGGCACGATATCGAGCGAGCCAATCCATACCAAGGATCACGTCGAAGTCCAGCATCAACAACAGGATCAAATCAACAGGTAACTGATGACCTGCAATCTGCACGTCGCAATGGGGGTAGTACATACTACACTCCACTCGCTTGCCAACTGGGGTGGATACAACCAACACATATGGCAACGGCTCAGACGGCTGATGCAACCGCTTGGCGAAATGAGGTGCTACATAAGACCGTGTAGACCCCGAATCGAACAAAGCTAAAGCCTCGACGCGCGAAATCAAAACAGTACCTTCAACCACCTGTGGATCCTCGGCACTCTCGTGAGTAGCAGCGTAAGCACGGGCTGTCTGGCGAGGCTGTCTCGAGCCTGGACGAGCTGACTGTGACTTGCTCGGAGCTGTAGGTGCACTGGGTCTGCTAGGAACTGCACCGGAAGTAGGACCAGATGGAGCTGCACCGGAGGCTCTCTGTCGAGGACAATTGGCGATCATATGCTCCCTCGAACCGCAAATAAAACAAGCACCGGCCTTCCTCCAACAAGCTTCGGTCGTGTGGCTCTTGCCGCAATATCCACAAGTCACTCCACTGGAACTAGAAGTACTCTGCTGGCCTTTGGTCTTCTTCTGTACTTGTCCTCGTGCACTGAAAGGCGGCTGTCGCTTGGGCTCAACGGCTCTAGCAGCTTGGTGGATGGCCTCAGCAGAATAGGCCCTGTCCACTGCATCGTCGAACGTAGCCGGACGCTGAAACGCTGTCACGTGGTGCATGTACCGGGGATGCAAACCTTCCACAAACCTGTTCACCTTCCTCTCTTCGGTACTGATCATGTCCGGAGCAAAAAGCGACAACTGCATAAACTTGTTTACATACTCTGCTACTGTCATCTGCTGCTGGCGGAGAGCTAGGAACTCAACCTCCTTGGCTCGAAACACATGAGCCGGGATGAACTTCCTCCTGAACTGTTGCTTGAACATCTCCCACACCGTCGCACTAGGGATATCTCTGTATGAATCTTTCACGCCCTTCCACCAAGTCTTTGCGACATCTCTGAACATAGAAGTTGCTAGCCCGACCTTCTGCCGGTTCGTGCACACGACGGTCTCAAAGACGTCCTCTGTCTGCTCTAACCACTGTTCTGCCTTCAATGGTTCTTCGGTTCCATAGAACTCAATAGCTCCTCGCTTGCGAAATTTACCATAGAGGGCATTCGGGTCACTCTCTCGAGGCTGCAAGATCACCTGCTGGTCTACATGTGACTGAGCTGGGACTTGGCTTTGTCGGTCTAACATGGTTGTCACTTGGGCTTGCAAGTTCTGCATGGATTGCGATTGTGCCTGAAGGGACTGGAATAACATGAGGATGCGTTCATCTGTATTCGGTGTCTGCGGTGATGGTGCAGATCCGCTCTCGTTATTTCCGGCGTTCTGCTGAGAACCAGAACCTGATGCCATCCTGTAAAATGGAACGAGTCAGACACAAACACAAAACAATAGCGCCCAACAAACCCCAAAGTCTAGAAAGAACACAAAGAAATAATCGTATCCTCACCACGATCCTACATGCCTACATGCTTATCACACTAGAACAAGGAATGAGCAAGGAATGCTCTGATACCATACAATACGTATGTCACAACCCGAGCCCAGGGTTCGGGGGTTAGCAAAAGCCAAACCTAATGACACACGTACTCCCGTGCATGCACACGTAGACCGAGTCTAAATGCACACGCACAAGGGAACAAGCACACGTGCCAAGCAAGTATGCGGAAGCTGTAAATATCAGAAACATAAACAACTAATAGCACAAGAAGAGGATACAAGGAAAGGACTAACATAATTACATATGAACGTTTACAAAAGAACAAAAGGATAAATACAATAGTGACATGTCATGACATATACAAGTCTGAAAATCCCCAAAACATGACTCCAACATGATGCATGCCATGAACGCGCTCCCGTGGAGTGATCACATCCACTCCTCTAGGCCTGATGGGGCCCCGGGGGTCTCATCTGGAGCCTGGCCGACCGGCGAGGGTTCGGCAGGGGGATCTGGGCCTGCAACACCAAAAACAACTGTGAATACGAAGATTCAGCAAAGTATAAACCATAGCAAGTTAACACACGCTGTGTCTAACAGAATAAGAACATCATGTGATTAAAGAAAGCATTTTCGTATACTAGGCTATCATGCAAGAAAGAAAGATGCTGTGTGAATCAAGGATAACATGCTGTGTACATAACTAGTGGCTACTACATTACCATGTGCTCCCAAAAGAGGGATCTTATAACATGCAAAGAACACCATTGTCCGGGCCAGGGTACAATGGGTCTCGGTTTCCTGGGGTCCGGTTCCCCAAGACAAAATCCATACTGCAGCAGGTCCTTATAACTATACCAAATTCACCCCGTCGGGATCCTAAGGCTGAGGCTAAGTAGAGCCTGACCATACAAAGTCAATCAAGAAAACCTGAGTAGATCGTGATCATATATCATGCGTGCATATCTGGAAGTGAACATATCATACATGTATACTCAGGGTAAATAATCGCAATGTGAAAGTAAAGTAACGGGATACAAGTAATCATGTCAGAGTGTGAGATCAATGATCGAATGCAATATGGTATGCAACAAATCATGCGAAATCGAATCATCTTAGGTTACAAACCAATTCTAATCTAATTATCCGGTGTTTCTAACCGTGCATGATGATGTAGGTTTAAGTTATTCGATACACCGTTGTCTAGTGTTGCCTGGAATCGGGCGATGCACGAAGTCCCTTAAACCAACACCCATGGGGAGGTGCTTAACATCCGGATAACGAACATGAATGATTCGCAGCCCTCGAGATCATTCACGCGTAGTATCACATCCGTTGGGCAAGTCTAGGTGCTCTACATTCTATCATGAAGGTCAGATAGGTCTTATCGTTACACCTAGCCTTATTCTTCATGTGTGGTTACGGCTTAGCCGTGTGTGTGCTACGGCTTAGCCGTGTGTGGTCTACGGCTTAGCCGTGGCTGGACCGTAGAAGGTCTGTCAGTTGCTGACTCTCAGTTATTCCAGAAATTGCACCCTGTATTGTTCTACGGCTGGGCCACGGCTGAGCTACGGCTTAGCCGTAGGGCATTCCACGGCTTAGCCGTGTCCTAGCCGTAGAGGAAAACTGGGTTTTTCTCCTCTCTGGACTGTGAGCCGTAAGAAGCATACGACTTAGCCGTACCTGTACGAATTCCATTTCCTGAAACATGTACAGAATAGCTGGGAATGCATCATAGGGGCAATTTATCAATGGGAATACACAAGAACTCAAGCAATGAGTATCAAGTGAGCTGTAAACACTTATTTCCATATCAATACATGTAAGATCAACCCAATTCAATGCATACCAACATGGGTTCTCAATGTTATGGTTATACTTGCCTCAAATTTGGAATTCAAATGCACAATGGTAGCCCTTGGATCCAAACACAACCTAACACACAAACAAAACCACATGCATGCCTGAGGGATGGAGAGAAATCAAAACACAGACACACCAAGCACGATGGAGACAAGAGGGAGAAGAGATGGAGAAAGGAGATGAGAGAGTGGAAAGGTTTCCAACTCACCTTTCATGCAAGAACCTCACAATAGAGCTTGATCGATGGAGGAATGCAAGAGAATTCAAGAGAGAAGGGAGAGACTCCACGTGCAGTAAGGACATGCAGAGAAAACGAGAAAGAACAAGAGAGAAAGCCTGAGTGTCGATGGTTTTGATCTTATATAAGTCAATGGGTTGTCCAAATTGCAAGAAGGGCCAAGTCAAAAGTGCTAATTTCAGTTTGAGTCAAACGCGGGTCCAATCGAATCACACGACCTCGGTTGCAAATGACGTAGTTACGAAAGTTAACGGGCTCAACGAAAGACACGTGTTGACATCAAGATGATACAAAAATGACCATGTCTTAGAAAAGCTAAAATTACGAAAAAGGGCTTGGTCTACTTAATCCAGGTCAAACTCAACCCAACTACCTATCCATGACCCGTAACGAAAATCAAAACACAACAAAACACGATTAGCAACGAAAACAAGATTAACTAACCGCTAAACGAGGTCAAGCTGGGTCGGAGTGTTACAACTATCCACCCCCTTGTCTTCCCCTACACTTAGGTCCCGTGCCTCGACCTCTATTTCTACCTCTACCACTCTCGGCATTGGATTTTATATGGACCTCATCATGAAGGCTAACCTCAAGGTCTGCCATGTGTTAGGTGAGAGTTTGGATCGCGGTAGCTTGGGTTTTCATCTTTTCATTCATGACATCTAGACATGCATTGAGTTTATCAAATATTTCCATAAGCTTAGCTTGGTCCATGATGGGTATAGTATGCAAGGATGTGGGTTCAATGTTTTTACCTTATAGGTTGTCAGGCACTAAAATGTCCTAAAATGACCTAACACAAATGCAATTGATTTTTTTTCTTTTCGGACTCTAGAACCCTAAGCTTGAACTAAGCTCTGATACCAAAGTTGATTCAGGACAGTGCAAGGCTAAGTTACATGACGATATGAGATCAAGAAAACACTTAACATTCACACTTAAAAATATTAAAACTGAAATTCTAATTGGACCTCTTATATATGATTTCAATTTGGGAATTAGAGGTTACTCCAGGCCTTGCCATAATCCCACAATGAGAACCTCCCAAATCTGAATTGAGAGTTACGATGGAAGAAAAGTCTTCACTAGCTTAGGGATCAACCAATTTTAAGTAGATATATTGTCCCGCTTAATGGTGTAACAAATGGGCCAGGTTCCATGGGTTGTCAACCAAGTTTAGAAAGTGGCAATTGAGAAACAAAGCTTTAGATTTAAGATTAACAATTCCTATAGTGTTCAAATGGCCCAAAAGAGCAAACAGAAAAAAGAGTCCCTGAAAATCAGGTTAACTGGTCATGTAATGGGCTTGGTTGTGTTTAGATGGGCCTACTTTGGGCCTCGGCTGGGTTCAGATGGGCCTATTGGGCCTGGGCTGAGTTCAGATGGGCTGTTGGGCCTGGGCTGAGTTCAGATGGGCTGTTGGGCCTGGGCTCAGATTATGCAGGATCTAATCTGCCTAGGCTCTATTGTCTGTCCCTGGGCTCAGAAGATTTGAATCTTGCCACTTGTAATGGTTGGTTTGGGCATGTAAAAGTAGTGGTGGTAGGTGGGTTATTGGGTGTAAGGGTTTCTGCCACTTGTCTACTAGATACAAGGACTTAAACACATGTAAATAGGCTTGGGAGATGTCACGCTAATAAGATCTGATGGCTATTTGACCGCTGTCATAGGATGTGGAATAGGGAAGGATGGCATGTTGGTGATATCTCAAGCTTATGGCATTCGGTTGACATTTTTGTAGGGTGTTGTGGCCGGCAGATTTGTGGGAAATAGGGAATGGGTGTTGTATGGCAATGAGGTTTTGGGATTGGGGTTTAGATGGTGATCGACCAAAGGGTTTAGGCTATTAGGGCTGGTTTGATGAAGATGAAAGTGATGAGTTGAAAAGGGAAAACTAACAATAACTTGAAATAGAGAAAGGGAAAGAGAAGAAGATAATTGATTCGCAATCTCACACTGCAAGGCCTCATGCCTGATGGCCTCACACCAGATCCTTCGTGGGAGAAGTAGCCAAAAGCTTTTAATAATCATTAACCATTCATTCTTCCTCAAAATAGGTCTTTACATGCTTTTATAAAGAAAAACTAATTCTAAAATAAATCTCAGCCATCTAATCCATCATATGGTCAAGATCAAAACATCCAACTATATATATTAAAAATGAAACATCAATTAAACTAATAAGTCCATATTTAAATAAAAGCAAATTAATGCACTTGGGCAGCCCACACGACTCATATGACCGTACGATCACTTGGATGGGTCCCACTTGATCTTCAATTATCTTCTTTGTTGTTTCCTCCCATGTGGCACATCCTAATGCGGGGTCTTCTTAGTTTGCCACACAGGGTTTTCATCATCTCGATGAAGTATTATATCGAATTAGATCTGACCGTTGATCTTTGTTAAAGTTAAGATCCAACGGTGGATCTTTTTTAGAGTTAAGATCCAATGGTGGATCTTTTCCAAAATCATGATCTGATGGTCGATCTTGGCTAAAATCATGATCTGTCACTTTGTAACGATCATCCAACCATGAGGAGGCATGTGTGTATCTTTTGAGCCCCTTTCTTCTTCCTTTTACAGGATTTGTGTGCAAGAAGTATGATGACCACATCATTCCATGGGCATTAGCAAGATGTATTTTCTTCCTTAGAACTATTTATCACCTTAAGTTTGTAAGCGGAAGAAGAATAGAGAGAGCTTAGATGCTTGTGGAGTGTAAATTTCTGCCTAATGCTTGTTGGAATCTTGTGGAACCTTTGAATCGTCGTTCGAACCTTGGATACCTTCCTTGAACCTCTGCAACCCTTCTAACAGCGCTCAAGTAAGCCTTTTGTAGACTTCAGATGGAGTTGGAATGGTTCCCAGTAGTTGTGAGGTGGTTACACTTCAAAATAAAGTGCAATGACCTCTAAAAACCGTTCATGGTCACTTTATAAATGTCCGTGACTGTGGTTGGTGGCCTTTTTGTCTATGTGACCCGTTTTCACCAGTTTGGGGCTTGAACGATGTCTAATCTTCATGAAACTTGGAGTGATGCTTTTAACACTATTTCGAGGGTGTCGTAGAAATTTCATCATGTTTTGACCTTTTAAAGTTGGTAAACCCTCCCTGTGACTTTTCATGAAATGGGCACTTGTTTCAGCTACTTAAGGCCCAAATGATCTTGAACTAACTTGAAACTTAGAGGAATTAATGGTAGGAGCATCTTAAAGCATGCATCTAAATTTCATGTGATTTGGACTTGTTAAAGTAGGATCGGTGGCCCATTTGTTGCATGTCCTAAGCCAATGTTCTTTTTTTTTACTGGTCATCAGTTGATTTTCTACACAAATGATGTCTAGCTACTTTGAAACTTTGAGGAGTTGATCTTGAGCATAGTTTGATTCTTTGATCCAAGTTTTATCAGCTTTGGCTTCTTGAAAGTAAGACTTTGGTCAGTGACCTTAAGGTTTGGGGGCTTCAACTCCTACTGACATGTAGTTAAAGTAGGGTTAGATGAAGTCCCATTCGCTTGAAAATTTGGATAGTTATTTCTAAACATGATTTGAGCTTTGCATCTAAATTTCATAAACTTTGGTCACCTAGAAGCTGGACTTTGGTCAGTGACCCCAAGTTTGGGGGTCACTGACCCAAAGTTGACATACTTGTTGAAGTTGGGTCAAACGACATCCATTTGACTTGAAATTTTATAAAACCATTCTTAAATATAATTTGTGCTTTCTCTAATAGTTTTAGTTGATTGAGTCTTCATGAGATGTCACTTTTCACAATGACCCCAAAGAGCTTGGCAGATAGCCATCTGAACTAAATTTAGGTCTAGATGATGTCCAAATGTTCTGAGACTTTGAATGATAGTCTTTGAATGTGTTTGAAGATATTTTCATGTGTTTTAACTAGTTTTGATATGTAGAAATGTTAGTTACCGCAGTGACCTTAAAGAAGCTGGGAGATAGCCACTGAAGCTTGAGTTTGAGCTGAAATGAAGTCTAAATGCTTTGAAACTTTGAATCATAATTCTTGAGCATGTTTTGGAGTTTTCATGTGATTTTCAGCCACCTGCAGTACTAAACTTGGCATTCCATAATTCTAGGGTTTATATGCCCTGGATCTTGGAATTTGCTTATGATATCTTTATTACAACACTTGCAATATTTGTGATTTTTTATGGGTCAACAAGTGCTCCCTTGAGATGTAATGATGGAAGCAGCAGTGATGGAAGCATGACTTTGGAATCATTATGCCTTAAAATAACAAATATGTGGGAACGATGAATGGCTTAATGAAAAAAGTAGTTTTGTCATGGTAGGTTGTAGGCCTAGACTTGAAATTTTGATAAAAAACCATAAAGAGTTTGATCATAGAATTTAGTAAAAACATAAGAGTTTTGATTTTCTTTTCCCTATTTTTCATAGAATATCAAAAATAGCATCTTTGCAGGGATTGCTGGGAACACCCACAAAAAGAATCCTTGAAGTATTAGAAAATTTAGAATTTTATGAATTTGGTTTGGATTTTGAAAATGGATTTAATTTTCTCATGACCTATTTATCACAAATATCTGAAGTAGCTTCTCTGTGCGGACTATAGGGAAGACCCACAAAAAGAATTCCGAAGGTTTTAAGAAAAACCAAGGTTTGGATTTGAAGTGAATTTGGGTTTGAAATTTTAATCGATTTTGATTTATTTTCATAAATCAAGGTTAGTTTTTGACTTGGCTTGACATTAGTAAAACTAAGATGGAATTTTAAAGGAGATTGGCTTTTGTGGATTTTGATCCAAAATTATTTGAGGTGACAATTTGGCTTAAAATTGGGTTTGACCTAGGAATGTGTTTGAAATTTGTTTTGTGTTGGCTTTGAGAGGAAAACCATTTTCGTTTCAAGCAATACACCCAAAGTGGGTCCACCATGTGCTGTGGGAATTTGAATATCACATTTGAGAGTGTGGGCCACCAAACGGGGGGTCCCATTGTTTAAATCATAGTGATTGTGGACAAAGAGGGAAGTGTCTATGTGAAATTGGCCAACCCACGGACCTTACTGCTAAAACATCCTGTGTCCTTGGGAAAAAAGGGCAAAGCAGCAATGACTGTGGGGTATGTTAGTGAGAGGGGCCTAGGTTCAGCATAAAACTATGATCCTTGTCTTTTTTCTCTTTTCACAATTTTGAAAATCCACAAGCACTGAGAGTTAGAGCATAGTTAAGCACTCCTCTTCTTCGAATTGTAGGTGCATCCCGAGTTCTCAAAGCGGCTGAGAGTGCTAGCAAAAGTGGCATTTGCATTCATTTCTTTTTTCATTGCATTGTATTAGTTTTAGATTAGATTAGGTCAGGAAGGAGACCTTGTTTCTTTTGCAAATTTTGTTGGGGTTTACCAAAACATTGATTGGGCAGTGTGATAAACCCTTAAAATTGCACTTCCTAAAACTTAATTTTGGATCATTTTAAGGCCTTATTAATTCAAATAAACTAAATTTAGGAAGAAATCATGATTTTTTGCAGTTTTGAATCAATGTGGATTTTTCATGCTTAATTTCTTCAAAAATCACACATTTTGCATTTAGCTATGAAAATTGTTATTTTCAAGTTCAATTTTTTTGAAAATTTTTGTGAAAATTATTCTTTGCCTGAAATAAATTAATTTCACATCATCATTTGTTTATTCAAGTAAAATCATGCATAATGATGTACAGTCTCACTCTCATATAAGGAGAGAAGGACCCATTCTTATGCATGTGTGTCATTTATTCAAAAATTATTATTTTAAAAGAAATTTAACTTTTCCTTGTAGGGATTTGATGAAATGGGTCCCACAACCAAGGGTGAGGCAAAGGAAGAATTTTGGAAGAAAGAAAAGAAAACGGAGAGAAAGATGACATTTTAAAGAAAAGATGGAAAAAGTAGCACAATGGGATCCACACATCACATGGGCCATCCCATGCTTGTAGCCCGCGTCCAAAGTGGACCCTAATTTATTTGAAAAGATCTCAAGATAAAGTGCTGGGAATTATTCCTTGAAGATTGAGTTTGGTTCCATGTGGAAGAAGGGGTAAGTTCAAATTCAAAAAGAGCTTGGAAAAGAGCTCTCCAAGCTCAATCCCATGCCAGTAAGCAGTCCATATCTAGCCCCTTGCATGCATCTCACGTCCAATGAAGATGTGGATTTCTCATTTCTCCAAACTTTGAGGAATTTGAAGATTTAAAGAGAGACATCTGAAACAATTGAGAAGGGCTTATCTCATCTCTATAGTTGGAGATAACAACAAGATAAGAGGTGGACATTGGAGACCCACGGCACCACAATTCCACACGACTAGCCATATCATATGGGCTCCACCTTTCCAAATGTGAAGAGAATTTCAAGAAAGATGGGTCCCTTCCTTTTCCTAAACCTTTCCAATCAAAGTGGGCCGGTTTTGAAGAATTTCTCTTTACACACAGGAGGTGTGCAAAGCAATTTGTATTGTTTTCAAATACTCTTCCTTATCCTGTCCTAATTCTGCTTATAAGCCAAGAAAACATTTCTTTCTTAGAGGATAAGAAGATTATTCCAACTAGAAGTTCTAGATAGACTTAAAATAGAAGAAATAATAATAATAAATACACTCATAGAGTGAGTCATCAACCCATGGAGAATCCCTCGCTTGGATGCCCCACTCCCTCCCCTCTCTCCCTCTCTCTTCCTCCATGGTAGCATTCTTCCATCCATTTAAGTAGAAGAGAAGTCCTCCATCCTAATGTAAGTAGATCTTGTATTTTAATTTTTTTTAATCTTATGTAAGAGACTACTTTACTAGTAAAAACATGTGTCCTTTAGATCTTTCTTTTACAATAATTTGTCTTTTTATTTCTATGCTCCTGGCTGTGTTTGGATTGACAACCCAAGTTTATGTTGTTGTCGATGAATCTTGTGAATGAATGAATCTTAAGAAACAAATCTGCTACTTGACTACATGAACTACTTGAACCATTTTCCTACTTTTCATTTTCGGTTCTACTACCATGATTTTTCCTGCACACTACCTTTATTTCTATGCAACACCACTTTTAAATTCCTAGCACAAACTACAGTTCTTTTTTTGCATTTTTTATAATAAAATTTTTGCATAGCTTTATTTAGTTTTTTTTATTGCTGAAAGTGCTTTAGGTTTCATGCGCATTTTCTTTCTTAGTAACATGTTTAGTGGTGTCATTAATGACTTTCTTAGAAATCGAATCTGAAGTTTTATGTGTTAAGTGTTTTTAGTCCATAATTGGGCATCAATTTGAAACTTTTTTTAGCAAACTATTTTATCAGATGGTGAACATTTTTAATTGTTATATGCTGAAAGTCTGAACCACATTAAGAACTTGAAATTCAGATTTAAAGATCAAGTGACATATGTCCAGAATTTGTATAGGGACTACCATTAAAAGAGGTTCATGTTGGCCGAGTCCAATATATAGATTTGTGTATGTTAACTGCTCAATGTTTGAAACAGTTTCTTAACCTTGAAACCAAACTTGGAATACCACTGAAACCAATTTAGAATTAGTGCTTAAACAATGAGGAAATCTGATTGGAATTGAGTACTTGCAATTTGGGTGATTTTTCATGATTTTATGAGGACTGTTTTAGATTAGTTTTGAAAACCAACTTTCTGCACACACACACACATCAGAAAGAAAAAAAAAAAAGCTGAAAGAGTTTCAATTCTAAAACTAAATGGAATCAAATTTGCAAATCTGAATCTTAAGAGTTTTGGGTTGAAGTTTGCATTAAGATTGGTACACATTTTTTTTATGTGTTTAATGTTGGTATCAATTCGGAGATCTGAAAACTAGACCAGAAACCCATCAAAATCATTTTATATCCCTTGCTGGGAATAGCTTAAAAGCTTATTGGAAACAACATACATTATGGCCAAATTATGCATAAGACTGTGTGACATGATTATGAACTGTTTGATCACTTAAACATTAGGTTAGGATTTCAAATCTTATTGGTAACTTAGTTTTCTTAATTTTTCAAATACTTAATGTTTATTTTGTTTTAGGTGATATATTCAGTTGGAAAGTAATCTTGATTTAATTTTCTCCCTGTGGATTTGACCTCATACTTACTGGGATATTACTATATCGGACAACTTTTCATCTGGAGTTTTGCAATCAATTACTGACATTGTCATCTTCATTTTCACCAACATCCTTTTTGCCAGCCTTTCTGTCATTGCCAACATCATCATTTTCATTTTTGTTAGTTCCACTCCCTTTAGCCATAAACATAATGTACTGATCGGGGTAGGATGATGTCAATGACTAAGGAGTAGACAAGCTATCTTCTATATCCAAGACCGTGATAGGATCATCTTCAAAGTCAGTTTTGAAATGACCCTTAGAAGTCATACTTGCATGAGAATTTGAATTAGACCTTTATGATTTAGTCCGAGCCATACTCTGAGTTACTCTTTGAGCATAACCTGGCCTGACCATGTAAGATGAGGTCAGGTCAAGATCATCTTCTTTGATCACCCACTTTTGAGTAATCCCATCATGCCCCGAACTCGAGCATTGGGGATTTATAGGGGATCCCGAGGCGCAGCACACGTAACCGCTGACAATTCGTGCCATATCAAGACACGTACGAACTGCCACACGGGCGATTGCCCAGGGACGTGTCAGGAAGATCCGTAAACACGTATTAATCATTTTAATAATTAAGCGAAAACCTGAAGAATTCACTTGTACATATTATAGACACTAATAAAACATTCACTAATTCATTAATATATCCAAGGTGTGTTAATTCACCATCCACATGCACATGGTACTAAGGTTCCATAAACATATACAAAAATGCAAGATGACATGTTTGTCAAACAGTAATTCCTAATAGCAAAACGATGATGACATGATCTACTATAAGCCAAACCATGGCTACATAGTAACAACCCAAAAAGAACCATGTTACGCTCTGTGTATGATGACTAATAAAAGACATCATCCTTGTTCCACTCATTTACATCCCAAGGTACCACTGTGGTTCCCTCCGAGGGCGCATCGACTGCCGTATCGGCACTGGGTTTCGTACCTGTAACATCAAGGGTAGTACTGTTAACAAGACGGTCAACCAAATATAAAGGTACATAAGCCTATCATGATGTAACAATTGAAATTAAAGATAACATAATGATTAAAAGAGAGTAATAACGGAAGCTAGGCATATTGTACATGGAATCAGCATGAATAAAGAATCATAGATGGAAAGACAACATCACACTAATTGGCATCCACGTGGCTATCTTTTTTCTAGTAAGAGAGCAAATCGTACAATGGGAAGTCACTAGCGGTCGGGCCATGACCATTTAGTTACCCTAAGAGCGGTGACCAACTCTTCATATAATTACTGTAGTAGGTAACATATTGAATACCCTCATTCAGTCCCGTCGAACCTCCTATGGGTGCAAGTTAAGTGGTGCCGACTCAATGTATCAAGACTATTCCGAATT
Organism: Sextonia rubra; assembly: GCA_037013555.1. NCBI lineage: Eukaryota > Viridiplantae > Streptophyta > Magnoliopsida > Laurales > Lauraceae > Sextonia > Sextonia rubra. Next base: position 79,558,480 of record JASUAD010000001.1, read on the forward strand.
CATACTTTCATACTTATCATACATAGAGATCGACTCATGCTTATACAGAAACGTATATCAGTCTTGAGATCGTAACCAATCATAAAATCAGGATTAAACAGAGTAACTGATAATCAATAATGCATACTTAAATGAGCTATCAGAGCTCGAATCCTCTCAACCTTAGCTTGTCTTGGCTCACAGGCTCACGCTCAGTAGAACCTCTGTCTCCGATTTTGCCTTAAGGTTCACTCGGAGGAATGGGTACATGATTAAATCATGTTGAGTTCAAGGTTTACCTAATAATATGAATGCATTCAGATTGGGAGGTTAACAAGAAAATTTACTAGCCAACCTATGCTAAGACATTTCGTGTTTCCTTAGTCATTTAATACGGCATATTTGTAAAACGTCCGATGTCAATATGTTACCAAAATCTTAGTGTTACATTGTATAAATGATGGACAACACTTCTTATGCTAACACCTATGACGTGACATTGGGAAATAATAAAAAATCAAGAGGGAATGAGTGACAACTTAACACTTTTCCTTCATAGTATTTAATTACCATTGGGCTCATTTGTTCGAGGTAAATGTACCACTTTTAAGGCCCTACATGGCCTTTTATTATCTGAAGATCCTAAGGTAAGATTGGCTTAAAACATATCTCTAAGGTCTAAAAAATAAAGCTAAGCTAACTCCTAATTAATCCCCATTTTAAACAAATAAAATAAGGTTTTACTAAAACTGAGGGTATATTGCTCTCCCATGAAATAGTTTTCATTTTCATAAAATAATTGTGCTCATATAGAGCTTGCCTCATGAAACTTTGTGAATGAGTTCTGTAGAGAAATTTGGGCCCTAAAATATTAAAAAAAATTAAAGTATACAGCTTATCATTTTTATATCCAATAAAGTAGTCAAAAGTATTACCCATATTTCCATACATACTAGTACTTACCGGAGCTTTGGTAAGGCCCCATGTTCCCACAGTTTTGGATATTATTATCATCATAAAAAATTTGAATAATCTAATGATTAATTTTAAAACACTTCGGCTTCACTAAGGATCAAAAGTATAGCCTCTCTTTATGCCATGCAATGGACTATGGAAGGCTCATTGTCAGTCATTGAACCAATCTTAAATAAAATTTCTGACCCAGAACTTTTTTGTTACTCGACTGATCGAGTAGGTGTCCGACCGGTTGGACACCTCCCAGAATGGGAATTTGACCGATCAGACCCCAGGGCTGACTGGTCAGCCCTGAAGCATTTTGCTCCAGGGAGAATCAGTTTCAAACTAACTTTTCCTGCTCGTTCTACATCCCCTGCATTCAAACCTCAAAGAGATCTTTCATGCTACATTCTTGGGTCTCCCTGCCATCCATTTTTATCATTCATTCATAAACACAATCATTAATACTTAGACCAATCTTACATCCTTAATTAAAGATTAAAAGAGCTGTAAATTGGTACTTATAAAGAGCTCAACAAGAATCAATAAATTAACAATGCATGTAAGGAATATCCAGCCTTATACTTACCTTAAGTTCAGTGCTTCACCCAATCAAGTTATCCTTTAGTTTGATGGTGGAAAAAACTTCACTAGAAGATGATCTAAAACATGCATTTTAAGAAATGAGCATGAGATGCATGCATGCTACAAGATTAAGTCCTTGACCTTATTAAACCCAAGAAATGGAATAGTGATAGGATTTTTACCTTAAGGCTTCTATAAGTACAAGGAGGAAGATGAGGCCTTAAATTCCAACAAGAAGAACAAAGGAGAGTGAAGAGGTTGAAGATGAAGTTAGACTCTTGCATGTAGAGCTCCTAGTGCTCAGAATAGAGATAAGATGAGGGAGAGAGCATGGGGGAAGAGAAAAGACTTTTTGCTCCAGCAGAATGAGAGAGGATGAAAGGAAACGTAGATGGGTTTCAGTTGTTTTAAATTGTATGTTTTTGGAATTTGCAAAAAACCCACTGGCTTTCTGGATTTTCCAATTTGAGTCAGTTGGATTTAAACTGGGCCAAGATGGATCCAAATTGAGTTAGGCCAAATATGAGAGATGACCCACAAGATGAGATACATTTGATGCAATTAATATGATGCCTTAATGATGCAAAACTATGCAATTCTAAAATACGAGAAGGTCCTTAACTACCTAAGTAAGGTTCAAACCTGACCCAACTACCTGTCCATGACTCAAACCCATGGAGATTTGAGTTGAATTAGCCTAATTATTATTAATTAAGATAAAACAAAATTAATTATAGTAAATTATGATTAACTCGGGTTTGGACCTTACAAATCCTGTGCTGCAATAGCTTCAGAGTCCATTCCCTGTGGCGAGCCAATGCTTTACTTTTGATTTCATTGGCCATCCTGGCTGCCTAGATCTGATCTTTGAATTTGGCCACCAAAGACTTTGAAATGCCAACGACCCATTTCTAATTCGTTGGATCGGAAGTGGGAAATGAGAGGATGTCAATAGCCCCTCTTTTGTTCCTTTTCTTTTGCTCCTTTTTTTGTTGGTGCAAGTCTTTGAAGTGAGTCAGATCAATCGCATTGTTAATGACTAATCGCTCAGTTCTCTTTTGATGTTCAGCAACAAACGACAAACGCTGAGGTGAAGATGATGGGGTAGGTGCTACAATGATCGAAGGTAGACACCTTCTGCTAAACCTTCGTCCCTCTTTCTATGTTAACAGGTAGAAGGTGTTCTCTTTAAGTGAGGCCAAGGTTTGTGCTCAACCTAGCTGAGTTTTCAAGTACGTGGTTGAGGTGACAACGTGTTGCATCCAGGAATGGAAGCATCTTTCTAGGCCTTCTTGTGAGTAAGGAACAACGTGTTGCATCCAGGAATGGAAGCATCTTTCTAGGCCTTCTTGTGAGTAAGGAACTACCGAAGGTCCTCTTGTGATTGAAGCAATTGACTGTTGATGACTCGTTGGTTGGGGTTGATGTTGACACTAGGCCCTAGGCAGCCTTAGCATGTGGCTTGCCAGAAATCGTTGATTTGTGATCCGTGAATCGAACTTATCTTGTCCCAAGATGAGGCTTGATGATGTGAAGTTTGTTGCCTTCTAATTGCATCTTAGGTTTAGGTTCATCCTGAACCTTTGCAGAAATCCCAAATGGGTTTTGGACATATTGGAAACCTAAGGTTTGAGAATTTTAGTCTTCTTAGTAGACTTCAGGGGCCGTTGATGACTAGTTTAGATCAAAGGAAATAGTTGAGCTCATAGGAGTAGAGAGCTTCTGAAAGACTAAGACCCTCAATGAAGGAGTAATAAGGTTAATCCGGGCCCACTTAAAAGTTCTTGTAGATGAACCATTCTGGGTCATGGAGATTTTGAACAGCCTCTTCTTAGCCTCATCAAAGGTAATGATTAAGGAACCCATTAGTAATTTCTACAAAAAAAAGTCCAAAGGATTGTATCAGTCTCATAATCAACATGGCTACCTTTTGGGCTAGCTGAAATGGTTTATGAATGCCTTTTAAACCAACATGGTCTCCTTATTGGATGAACCGAAATGATCAGAAATGGGCATAAACTTAATCTCATTGTGCTATGCCGACTAGTCTTAGCTACTAGAATTTTGGTAGCATTTCGGGACTATGTAGTCAGACTTAGAAGAATGTTATACTGACTACTCCTACCTACCAAAATTTCGGTAGCATTTTGGAACTATATGTCAGACTTATAAGCAAGAAAGAGTTGGATCCGACCAAAGGGATAGGGCCCATACGATTAAGCCCGTACTACCGTCACAATAATCATATGGTTCCATCAGTGAAGACTCCAGACAATGCATAACAGCAATATCAATGTTCTTATGACTAATTTGATATAAACATCTATTAGGCCTTGCAAACGAACTGGTGATCCTACAACCTGTAACACAAAGCCTTTTAGACTGAATCAACACTCTTTCATTTCATACAAGGGTGTTGATTTAATCTGTGCACTTCAAGGTGTAAGGTTCTCCTTTATTTGAGGTGATAAGTTGATATACTTTAAGGTGTAAAGTTCCTCCATAAATGCTCTTGAACCCATCATAGACATTAAATGTCTTGAATAGGTTGTCTTTAAAGCCATACAGGTCCAACTGGGGTAAAAAAAGGTCAATGATCGAGGAGCCATGATCACTGCCTATTTTGCACAGCACTTTGTGGTCACAACACTTTTTTACATAGTACTCTATGGTCATATCACTTTTTACACAGTAGTCATAAGCCTTTTTACATAGTACTCAATGATCATAAGCAATTTTCCACAGCACTTTGTGGTTACAGGCTCACAGAAGCCCTTTTCAGTAATTTTTCATTTATTTTTGGCATTTTTTCATATCTTTTAACCTAGTTTGATCACAAATTAGAGCACAAATTCCTACGAAGGTGCCAATCTTTTGATCGTGCTTGAAATGATGATGAATACAATGGTATTAAGTCCAATATTCATATATTCAAACACATATAAGAATGGAAAAATAATAACATATCATCACTAAATTCTATTTTGTTTACATGAGTTCAATACTCTGACCTCGGAGATTAGGTTCTTTACAAGTGTTAGAAAATTATAAACCCTCCCTCTGGCCTCAAATGTGATCCAAACTAGGAAAAATAGGGAAATAACATGAAAAATGGAAAAAATGAAGAAACTGGGGGTGGTGACCATGGCCTATGGTCATTGAGCCCTTGGCCACGGTCACTCAAAGACAATAGCTGGTTTGGTCACTGTTTTTCTTTATTTCAATTCTGTTTGCCTCTACAGTGCCTTCAAGGTGCTGAAACTCATGTCTTCCAATTTTTTAGGAGTACTGAATGATCACCAAGACTGTTGAATTCGACCGTAGAGTCATCTATGATCTTTGATAGTCACCATTTTGATTTTATGGATAGCATTTATGCAAATCCAAAAGGATTACTTTTATACAAGCAATTAAGGCCAGAGTTGTGTCATTCTGATCTTATGGGTTTTCAAATAGCAAAATGAAACCTAAAGAGTTTTGTTCAAAACTTTGGAAATGGCCTCCAACCCTTCAAATGGGAGAGCCAAAGAAGAATGTTTCATCCCATCTCCTTTTCCTTTCGCTCAGTGACTTTGAAGTTCAGTTTCCATGGGCAATGGTGTAACACTCTGCTCCCACTTAAGCATGTTTAGCGATTACTTACGTAAGTTCTTAGCTAATTACTATAGAATTAGCCTAACTAATGATATTTAACATGCCATTAGGATGGATTTAACTTCTTTTATCTTAGTGGGTTATGTTTAGGTCCTGGATAGATAGTTGGGTTGAGTTTAACCTTAACTAGGTAGTGTAAAGACCCAAAATTTTATTTTAAATTTGAATTAATCTTGACCCCTGATTTAACCTTGATGGACCTCACATGTTATTATGCTATTTAAATTTGGATAATTACTTAGCTACTCTGTGGGTCCCATAAGTTATTAGAGTTTGAAAATTTTAGAGATGTGCTTAAAATTTTGAAATTTTATTTGAATTAAACCTCTAGATTGTCTTGACTTATCCAAACTCTATTTGAGGATGAAATTCCATTCGAATTTAAACTACTTTGGATGAAATTTCATTGAATTTGAACTCCTTTGGCTAAGTTGGATAGGGTTGAAACTCTTTTTGAACCTTGCTTTTATTTTCCTATAAATGGAAACACTCTCCCTCCCTTGAATCCCAACTACGTACCCCAAGCCCTCTCTCTCATTTGCATAGAGTGTTCACTTTCTTCTTAAGGTATGATATTTTCTCCTTTCTCCATTTCCTTTTCCAAGTTTTTATAATTGATTAGCATCCTATTTCTGTAAGTTTTTCCTTATGCTTATTTTAGATGTGTATGTTATAATTCTACTCATGTCATGACTGCATCATCATCACCATTGGGCCATCCTTCATCATCATCGACCCTCTCATTGTTCACCTTTCAACAAACTCAACCTGAATCCATCAACCTGTGGACTAGCTCTGATGAGCCCAAACCCCACCGTAGACAAGCCAGGCTGACCCGAACCCAGCCCACCTGCATTGTCATCTCCCTCTCATTCTCTTCCTTGTCTGTTCTGCTCCCCCAGGATCCTCTCTTCTTTCTGTCCTTTCCTTTCTGTTTCCTTTTATTTTCGGCCCTCCTTTTCCCTGCCACAGCTTTTTACTGCATATCACCACCTTCGTCACCATTGTCCCAGTCACCCATGTTCTGCCCTGCACTCTTCTTCATCGTCTTCATCCTTGCTGTCATCGATTTATGAAACTACAAACCTTGACCTCCTCCTCTTCCCGTTTTCTTCTACTTCATCTTTATCCCACAACTTACCTTCACTTTCACCTTCACCGAACTCATCTGCACCCTTCTTTCTCCTTCTTGTCTTTCCTCTTTTCATTCTCCACTGTTCATCATCTTCCTCGGCTGCCCCTCTCATTCTCTTCTTTCTCTGTTTTCTTCGCCAAGCTCTTATTCTCTTCTCTTTTTCTTTTTCTTCCTTCTTCATGTTTCATGTTCGTCTGAGTTCCTCTCTCTTGCTCTCTTTTTGTCCTCCCCGTTGTTCTTGTTCCTCCTCTTGTTTCGGTTTTTCGTCTCCATTGTTCTCTTCCCTTCTTGGTATGTTTCTTTTTCAGTTTGTTTCTGCAAAACCCCCGGCCATGCACGTTTATTGTACCACTTCCTCCTCTTCAGCTTCTTCTTCTCTGTTTCTTCTCTTTTCCTCTCACTGTTCCTGATCGAGGAACCCATTGCATAACCTGTCCGGGCATCACCTTCATCACCCAGAACCCATCTCTCGGCCAGCATAGGAACCACATTGCGATCTTTTCTTTCTTCCTGTTTTATGCTCTTTTTCTCCTTGGTTTCACTTCTTCCGCTCCTCGTTTCGGTTTCCCCACTGTTCATCGTCTTCTTCACTTTCTCCTTTTGATTTCGTCTGATTTTCTCTCTAGCTCTCTCTACATTATTCTCTGTTCTCTTCTTCTTTCCTTCTTCTCTGGTTTCCTTTCCCTCTTCTCTATATCGTCTTGTATTCCTCAAGCCACCGTCTGCCATCAAGCTTCTCCAAACGACCAATGGCCACCCTCACTCGCGATGCTGTCGACCGTCCGATTACTCCCTCTCTCCTCTCTTCTTCCGTCGCTGTTTTCTTTTCTTCTTCCTCCTTGTCCAAACCAGGACCGAGACACCCTCTTTGCAACTGAATGTGGTTCATCTTTTTCATCTGTTTTCTTCTTCTTTTCTTTCTCCTCTATTTCTCGTGCTCTTCTCCCTTGCTTTCTGCTTCCTTCTTTCTTCCTTGTTTTTTTCCTTGCTGCAGAACCCAACAACCACCAACCGAGCTGGCCAGACCCATCTCCTTCACCCCTGCAACCTCAGTGCCCTGGTCATTTTCTCCCTTCTCCCTGCTTCCATTCTGTTCTTTCTGTTTCTCTTCTTTTTCCTTATCTTCCTTCCTAGTTCCTTCCATCCAAATAGAACCCATGCACCTCGTTCATCCCCTTCTTCTTCCTTCTTCTCTACCTTTGCAACTTCTTCCCCTTGTTTCTCTCTCCTGCTTTCTCTTCTTTCCTCTTCTTTCCCTACTGCCCTGCAATTTCTCCTTCTCCTCCGGTTTCTCTGTTCTGCATTCTCGTTCTCCTTCTCTGTTTCCTTCTCTGTGCTCGAAACCACACACCTGCACTTGAATCCATCGACCGGTGTCTTCCTTCATCTTATCTTCTTCTCCTCTTGTTTCTGTTCTTCCTACCTCTCCTCCTTGTTCCTCTTTTCTTTAATCACCGTTTTCCTCTAGTTCTTTTCCCTGATCTCTTCCTATTTCTCTGCAACTAAATCCGGTCCTCGTCTGCTGCAATCATTCTCTTCTGTTCTTCTGTCTTTCCATTCTTCTTCCTCTCCTTCTTTCTCTTTACACACTGTTTTTCCCACTGTTTGTTATTCCTCTTCCCCCTTTCGTTTTTATCTCTGTATGTTTCTCTTTTCTCTTTTGTTCTTTTCTTCTCTTTTAATTCATTGTTTCTCCTTCCTCTCTAAGTAAACAAACAGCCGACTTCCTTTAACTCAATTATCCTGGCCCGCTTTATGTGCACACATAATCTTCACTATTCAGGGCCACTTGTACCAACTATTTATCAACCCATGACAATAAAAATCATGATCAAGACTGACCCAAGTTCATGACCCAATTGACCCACAAATTTGGCCCACCTTACACGTATGTTTATTTCAGGTCATTTAGGCCCATCGATATGATCTAGTAACTTGGGCCCAACTCATAAACAGATTCAACCGGGTTTTATTCAAGTTGAAATCAAGGCTTGAGCCCATAGATGCAACCCACTTGGCCCACTTAGCCAATGTACATGCAAGATTTAGTTTATTTTGGGCCCAACCCATACGATTTCATGTGCACATTCTCACACCTTAATATAACTGTCATAACAGGAACTTGCACCAGGCTTCTAGGGCCAGACGAGCCCAATTCTTCAAGGATTGACAATCAAGGCAAGTAGTCTTACCATGATTCCTTAGCCATAGAGTTTTCAGGCCTTGTTTCATTTTGATTTAAAAATGTGAAAATTTGAAAACTATTGAAATAATCTTAGATTATTAGGATAATTTGTTCCTTTGATATGCTGGTTACATCAGACTTGATCTTGTTTCCTTGCCACCATTATGCTCAATGGATTTTCGAAAATTTTATTGTTGTTTATCAGTTATCATTGAATTTAAAATGCTGAAAAATGTGAGAAAACTTGGTAATATGATATTCAAGTATTCCTACTTTGTTTTGGAGATTACCGGTATCTCAGGCTTCGTGCCACTTTGAATATAAAAATGGCTAGTACCTGGCAGGTACTTCATGCTTGGCGCAGGGTTAACTCTGGCGAACACATTTTGATATTTGGTTTGCTATAGAGATGCCTTCTTTTACTTGTTGATTTGGTTATGTGCTCATTATTTGAAATACCTTAAAATTTGGTCATTTGCCTTCTTGATAAACTTGTATAGTCGAACCGTGGCTCTAGATTTGATTCCTTGGATTGTTATCTGTTTGCTAGGTTTTATGGTTTGTATTACTTGTTGAGTTTTACTCACTCATGTTTTTCCCCCACAGGTCTCGAGGTTGAGCTAGAACCCGAGGAAACCTAACTTGCTCTGTAGGAATCGGGATTGTGTGAAGAGCTGCAGAACTACATTTTAGAAGATTTGATTAGGGATTTATTTACCTTTGGGATGTTTATTATTATTAATAATAGTTACATTCACTTTGAATTCATTCAGCGGATTGATGTAGGATACTGATCATATGAACTCATTTGGATTTAATTAATAAAGTTTAGAAATTATTTAATTTATTTGTTGTGGACCCATCATGCCTCGGGATTTGAGGGTCCCAAGAATCTCAGATTTCGGGGTGTGACAGTTTGGTATCAGAGTGGAGGGTTTTAAGATTAAGTAAAATTTTGTAGAAACCCTACAACATATGCAAGAGTTTGGGTAGCACATAGGTTGGGAACTAGTTCGAACCTTTTGTACTCTTTACTCTTGTTATCCTTCCTGATAATCATACTTTTGTAGATGGCACTGAACGGAGACTCGCAAGCAATAGGCATCAATGGAAATTTGGAACTTGAAGATGTTCGACGGGCTCTTTGAGATGTGGCCACCAGAATTACTGCTCAGACCAAGGCGCGTCAGGAATCGGATTTGTACAAAAAGTTCAAGGGTTCTGATCTCCCGTCATTTAGTGGGATCACTGATCCTATGATAGCTGAGACATGGCTAAGGGATATTAAGAAGGCATTCTGGGCAATGAAATGTGCAGAAGTTGATAAGGTGCACTTGGCCACCTATAAAATTAAAGGTGAGGCCAAGCATTGGTGGGAGTTTGAAGAAGAAGCCTTGAATAAGACAAATACTAACATTACTTGGGCTGTTTTCAAGGAAAAGTTTAATAACAAATACATTCCAAAGCATGTCAAGGCGCAGAAAGTGTAGGAATTCGCAACTCCTATCCAAGGGAACATGTCTGTTGCGTAGTATGAGGCTAAATTTGCGGAATTGTCCAGGTACACACCTCATTTGACTCTGGATGAAGCAACTAAAGCAGACAAGTTTGAGAAGGGCCTCAGGCCTATCATTTGAAACAAGTAGCCAACTTCAAACTGGAGGACTACAGTAAACTAGTGCCAAAGCATTCAAGGTTGAAGCTACTTTAGCACTCACTGAGCAATTTAGAGACAAGAAGGGCTATAGCAGAAATCATAAGAGGGGACCACCAAACAGGAACTATGGAGCTAGTCAAGCAAATAAAGGTTAACCATTGAAGTAGCAGCGAGCTGATAACTAGAGGACCCCAGTAGTTACATGTACCTTCTGTCAAGGTCGTCATCATGAGAGAGACTGCTATAAGAAAAACCAGTTGTACTTCAACTGCGGTAAATTGGGGCATATGATCAATGACTGCCCAAACCCTCAGCGGTAGAACCAGCAAACTCAGTAAAACCAGCAACCAAAGCCCCAGAACAACAGCAATGACCTTAGCAACAGCCTCAACAACAACGCAAAACTCCCTAGAATAATCACAATGCTCCCACCAAAGGCAGAGTTTATGCTATAACCGAGGCGGATGCCGACGCCTCACAGGCTGTGGTGGAAGGTATGCTGTTAATAGCCCAACACCATGCTAAAGTATTATTTGATCCGGGCTCCACCCACTCTTTTGTTACACCTGCTTTTGCTACTAAGTTAGGAGTTATGCCTGGAATCATGAGTCAATCATTGACCATAGTTACTCCTATCGGTGATCAAGTTGAAACCAATACTATTTATCGATCGACTGTTGTTAAAATTGGGGAACATAACTTTTTAGCCGTCTTATCCTGTTAGACATGCATGACTTTGACATAATGTTGACAATGGATTGGTTAGCCTCTTATCATGCTTCTATTGTTTGTTTTGAGAAAACTATTACCTTTAAGATTGCTGGACAACCCGCTGTCCAAGGAAAAAGAAAAGCTCTTAGGGTTACCCGAATCTTAGCAATGAAGGTGGAGAAACTACTTAGAAAGGGTTGTGGATGCTACTTGGCTTTTGCGACTGAAGAGTCTAAGGGAAAAAGTTTAGACGATATCCCTGTAGTGAGAGAATTTCTAGATGTATTTCCAGATGAAATTCCATGACTACCCCCAAAACATGATACAGATTTTCTTATAGATCTTGTACCTTGAACGCCCCTATCTCCAAAGCGCCTCATTCTATGGCCCCCGCAGAACTTAGAGAACTGAAGGAGTAGCTGCAAGACTTATTAGATAAGGGTTTCATTAGGCCCAGTGTGTCACCTTGGGGTGCACCCGTGTTGTTTGTCAAAAAGAAAGACAGAAGTATGCACATGTGTATAGACTATCGGCAGCTCAACAAAGTTATAATTAGGAATAAGTATCCATTGCCTAGGATCAATGATCTTTTCGATCAACTTCGAGGGGCTCAGTATTTCACTAAGGTCGATTTGAGATCCGGGTACCATCAGCTCAGAGTTTGGGATGAGGATATTCCCAAGACTGCTTTCTAGACTAGATATGGGCATTATGAGTTTCTAGTGAGGTCATTCGGTCTGACTAACGCTCCGACAGCTTTCATGGATATGATGAATCGGGTGTTTACACAGTATCTGAACCAATTCATTGTGATATTTATAGATGATATTTTGATTTATTCCCGAACCAAGGAGGAATATAAGCGACACTTGAGGGTTGCCTTGCAATTGTGAAGGGAACATCAACTTTATGCTAAACTTAGTAAATGTGATTTTTGGATGGACAAAGTAGTAATTTTAGGGCATGTTATCTCTAAAGATGGCATTTTAGTAGACCCGGCCAAGATAGAAACTGTCCTTAGTTAGGAGACACCTAAGTCAGCATCGGAGATTCGGAGCTTTTTGGGTTTGGTAGGATATTACAAACGTTTTGTTCAGGGATTTTCTTCGATAGCTACACCTTTAACTAAGTTGACTAGGAAGAATGAACCCTTTGTGTGGTCGGTAGAATGTGAAAAGAGTTTTCAGGAATTAAAGAAGCAACTTATTTTAGCCCCTGTTTTGGCTTTATCATCAGGTGACGATGGGTTTGTTGTGTACAGTGATGCATCCTATACAGGGTTAGGATTCGTATTAATGCAGCATGGTAAGGTTATCGCATATGGATCAAGGCAATTAAATAATCATGAAAAAGGATATGCCACACATGATTTAGAACTTGCAGCTATTATCTTTGCATTAAAAATTTGGCCGCATGATCTTTATGGTGTGAAATTTGAAGCCTTTACTGATCATAAGAGCCTGAAGTATTTGATGTTGTAGCACGAGCCAAACATGAGACTGAGACGGTGGTTGGAATTCATCAAGGATTATGACTTTGAAATCTTGTACTACCCAGGAAAAGCCAATGTTGTGGCTGATGCCTTAAGCAGAAAATTCTCTGGATTAGTAGCAAGTTTGATGTATCAAGAATGGCAGCTAATTGAGGACTTCAAGGACTTGGACTTGAATGTTTCGGTTTCCAACGACAAGGTCCGCCTTGCTAACATGTCAATTAGGCCAACTTTGATTGAGCAAATAAAGGATAAACAGATGGATGATCTGGAATTGGTTAAGTTGATTAGGAAGATTGATGAAAGGCCAGACTTTTTTCTTCAGGATGGTGTGTTATATTTCAAAGGAAGATTATGTGTTCCAAATTTTCTAGAGTTTAAAGATATTATCTTAAAGGAAGCACACCACACTCAGTATATAGTCCACCCTGGTAGTACCAAAATGTACTATAATCTAAAGGCTAGATATTGGTGGAACGATATGAAGCGGGAAATACCTAAATATGTCTCTAGATGTCTCACTTGCCAAAGGTTAAAGCAGAACACCAAAGACCGAGAGGAAATTTGCAACCCTTAGCAATACTTGAATGGAAATGGGAGCATGTGGCTATGGATTTTATAGTTGGATTACCAAGAACTAGTTTTGGGAAAAATGCCATATGGGTCATTGTAGATCGACTCACCAAATCAGCTCATTTCTTACCATACAAGACGGGAGCTTCGTTTGACTAGATGGCACATCTTTATGTGAACGAGATAGTAAGATTGCATGGAGTACCATCATCAATTGTTTCCGATAGAGATCCTGGATACACTTCAAGCTTATGGCGAGGTATGCAAGAAGCTTTGGGGACCAGATTGAATTTTAGTATGGCATTTCACCAGCAGATAGGCGGCCAAACTGAGCGGACGAATTAGATTTTGGAGGATATGTTGAGAGCTTGTGTTTTAGACTTCAAAGGAGATTGGGAAAAATACGTACCATTGATTGAGTTTGCCTATAATAATAGCTATCAGTCTAGCACCCAAATGGCACCATTTGAAGCTCTATATGGAAGAAATTGCCGCTTTCCAATATGTTGGGATGAGGTCAGTGAAAAGCGATTGTATGATCCTGATCAAGTTAAAGATATGACAGAAAAGATCCAGACTATTCGGGAAAGACTCAGAATTGCACAGGACATGCAAAAGAGTTATGCAGACGAACGAAGAAGACCTCTTGAATTCTGAGAAGGTGATCAAGTATTTCTAAAAGTTTCCTCCTTAAAAGGAGTTATCTGATTCTGTAAAAAGGGAAAACTGAATCCCTGGTATGTGGGACCATTTGAAATACTTGAGAGAATCGGAGAAGTCGCCTACCGTCTTGCTTTGCCACCTCAGTTTGCCAATGTACATAATGTATTCCATGTTTCGATGTTCAAGAAGTATACTTCAGATCCATCTCATGTGATTGACTTCGAACCACTTCAGATTCAAGATGATTGGCCTTTTGTTGAAGAACCTGTCAAGATACTTGATTAAGTTGACAAAGTTTTGAAACGACGAACTATTCCAATGGTCAAGGTTCTATGGAGATACCATTCTCCCAAGGAGGCAACTTGGGAACCCGAAGATGTTGTCAAGGGAAGGTACCCTCATCTTTTTCAGCCACAAGAGCCAGATGAGTCGAATTTGGAGGACCAAATTCCTTAAGGTAGGGAGGATGTAAAGACCCAAGATTTTATTTTAAATTTGAATTAATCTTGACCCTTGATTTAACCTTGATGGACCCCACATGTTATTATGCTATTTAAATTTGGATAATTACTTAGCTACTCTGTGGGTCCCATAAGTTATTAGAGTTTGAAAATTTTAGAGATGTGCTTAAAAATTTGAAATTTTATTTGAATTAAACCTCTAGATTGTCTTGACTTATCCAAACTCTATTTGAGGATAAAATTCCATTCGAATTTGAATTACTTTGGATGAAATTCCATTGAATTTGAACTCCTTTGGCTAAGTTGGATAGGATTGAAACTCTTTTTGAACCTTGCTTTTATTTTCCTATAAATGGAAATACTCTCCCTCCCTTGAATCCCAACTACGTACCCCAAGCCCTCTCTCTCATTTGCATAGAGTGTTCACTTTCTTTTTAAGGTAAGATATTTTCGCCTTTCTCCATTTCCTTTTCCAAGTTGTTATAATTGATTAGCATCCTATTTCTTTAAGTTTTTCCATATGCTTATTTTAGATGTGTATGTTATAATTCTACTCATGTCATGACTGCATCATCATCATCATTGGGCCATCCTTCGTCATCATCAACCCTCTCATTGTTCACCTTTCAACAAACTCAACCTGAATCCATCAACCTGTGGGCCAGCTCTGATGAGCCCAGACCCCACTGTAGTCGAGCCAGGCTGACCCGAACCCAATCCACTTGCATCGTCATCTCCTTCTCATTCTCTTCCTTGTTTATTCTGTTCCCCCAAGATCCTCTCTTCTTTCTGTCCTTTCCTTTCCGTTTCTTTTTATTTCGGCTTTCCTCTTCCCTGCCACAGCTTTTTACTGCATATCACCACCTTCGTCACCATTGTTCCAGTCACCCATGTTCTTCCCTGCATTCTTCTTCATCGTCTTCATCCTTGCTATCACCGATTTATGAAACTACAAACCCTGACTTCCTGCTCCTTTTGCCATTTTCTTCTACTTCATCTTTATCTCATAACTTACCTTCACTTTCACCTTCATCGAATTCATCTGCACCCGAACCCATCTGCACCCTTCTCGTTCGTTCCTTCTCCTTCTTGTCTTTCCTCTTTTCTTTCTCCACTGTTCATCATCTTCCTCGGTTGCCCCTCTCATTCTCTCCTTTCTCTGTTTTCTTCCCCAAGCTCTTCTTCTCTTCTCTTTTTCTTTTTCTTCCTTCTTCATGTTTCATGTTCGTCTAAGTTCCTCTCTCTTGCTTTCTTTTCGTCATCCCTGTTGTTCTCGTTCCTCCTCTTGTTTCGGTTTTTCATCTCCATTGTTCTCTTCCCCTCTCAGTATCTTTCTTTTTCAGTTTGTTTCTACAAAACCCCTGGCCATGCATGTTTATTGTACCACTTCCTCCTCTTCAGCTTCTTCTTCTCTGTTTCTTCCCTTTTCCTCTCACTGTTCCTGATTGAGGATGTCATGCCCAACCCTTCACACATGCATGATATTGTCCACTTTGGCCCATGAGCCTTACGGTTTTGTTCCTAGTGGGCCTCAACCCACTAAAAGGCCTCATGCAAGGTAAGGGTGCAAGCTCGATATATAAACCCATTCACTTTCCTCTCTATAGTCGATGTGGGACTCCAGGATGTCACAATCCACCCCCCCCTTAGGGCTGTACGTCCCTGTATAGTAGCCTGCCAGTTCCTGTAGCCTGCTAGCCCTCTTGGCCCACCCACATATGAACCCGCCCACTTGCACCAGCCCACGGCAGGGACCCACATTTGATCTAATTGAGAGTTGGCTCTGATACCATTTGTAACGCCCCACCCTCATACGCATGCATGATATTGTCCGCTTTGGCCCATGGGCCTCACGGTTTTGTTTCTGGTGGGCTTCAACCCACCGAAAGGCTTCATGCAAGGTAAGGGTGTAAACTCTATATATAAACCCATTCACTTTTCTCTCTATAGTCGATGTGGGACTCCAGGATGTCACAATTTGTAACGTCCCACCCTTCACACATGCATGATATTGTCCGCTTTGGCCCATTGGCCTCACGGTTTTGCTTCTGGTGGACCTTAACCCACCAAAAGGCCTCATGCAAGGTAAGGGTGCAAGCTCTATATATAAACCCATTTACTTTCCTCTCTATAGTCGATGTGGGACTCCAGGATGTTACAATCCACCCCTCTTAGGGCTGCACGTCCCTGTGCAGTTGCCTGCCAGTTCCTGTAGCCTGCCAGCCCTCTTGGCCCACCCACATGGAAACCCGCCCACTTACACCAGGCTACGGCAAGGACCCACACTCGAACTAGTCGAGAGTCAGCTCTGATACCATTTGTAACGCCCCACCCTGCACGCATGCATGATATTGTCCGCTTTGGCCTATAGGCCTCACGGTTTTGCCTCTGGTGGGCCTCAACCCACCAAAAGGCCTCATGCAAGGTAAGGGTATAAGCTCTATATAGAAATCCATTCACTTTCTTCTCTATAGTCGATGTGGGACTCTAGGATGTCACAGAGGAACCCATTGTAGAACCTGACTAGGCATCACCATCATCACCTAGAACCCATCTCTCGACCAGCACAGGAACCCCGATGTGTTCTTCTTTTTCTTCTTGTTTTATCTCTTTTTCTCCTCGGTTTCACTTCTTCCTCTTCTTGTTTCGGTTTCCCCACTATTCCTCGTCTTCTTCATTTTCTCCTTTTGATTTTCTCTGATTTTCTCTCTAGCTCTCTCTACATTCTTCTATGTTCTCTTCTTCTTTCCTTCTTCTCTGGTTTCCTTTCCTTCTTCTCTGTATCGTCTTGTATTCCTCAAGCCACCGTTTGCCTTCAAGCTTTTCCAAATGACCAATGGCCACCCTCACTCGTGATGCTCTCGACCGTCCGATTACTCCCGCTCTCTTTTCTTCTTCCCTCGCTGTTTTCTTTTCTTCTTCCTCCTTGTCCAAACTAGGACCGAGACATCCTCTCTGCAACTGAACATGGTTCATCTTTTTCATATGTTTTCTTCTTCTTTTCTTTCTCCTCTATTTCTCGTGCTCTTCTCCCTTGCTTTCTGCTTCCTTCTTTCTTCCTTGTTTTCTTCCTTGCTGCAGAACCCAACAACCACCAACCGAGCTGACCAGACCCATCTACTTCACCCTTGCAACCTCAGTGCCCTGGTCATCTTCTCCCATCTCCCTGCTTCCATTATGTTCTTTCTGTTTTTCTTCTTTTTCCTTATCTTCCTTCCTAGTTTCCTTCCATCCAAATAGAACCCATGCACGCCGTTCATCCCCTTCTTTTTCCTTCTTCTTTACCTTTGCATCTTCTTCCCCTTGTTTCTTTCTCCTGCTTTCTCTTCTTTCCTCTTCTTTTCCTACTGCCCTGCAATTTCTCCTTCTCCTTCGTTTTTTCTGTTCTGCATTCTTTTTCTCCTTCTCTGTTTCCTTCTCTGTGCTCGGAACCACACACCTGCACTTGAATCCATTGACTGGTGTCCTCCTTCATCTTATCTTCTTCTCTTTTTGTTTCTGTTCTTCCTACCTCTCCTCCTTATTTCTCTTTTCTTTTATCACCGTTTTCCTCTAGTTCTTTCTCCTGATCTCTTCTTATTTCTCTGTAACTAAATCCGGTCCTTGTCTGCTACAATCATTCTCTTCTGTTATTCTGTCTTTCCATTCCTTTTCCTCTCTTTCTTTCTCTTTTTACACTGTTTTTCCCACTATTTGTAATTCTTCTTCCCCCTTTCGTTTTTATTTCTGTATGTTTCTCATTTCTCTTTTGTTCTTTTCTTTTCTTTTAATTCCTTGTTTCTCCTTCCTCTCTGAGTAAACAAATAGCCATCTTCCTTTAAATCAATTATCCTGGCCTGCCTTACATGCATACATAATCTTCACTATTCAGGGCCACTTGCACCAACTATGTATCAACCCATGACGATAAAATACATGATCAAGACTGACCCAAGTTCATGACCCAATTGACCCACAAATTTGGCCCACCTTAGAAGTATGTTTATTTCAGGTCATTCAGGCCTATTGATATGATCTGGTAACTTGGGCCCAACTCATAAACAGATTGAACCGGGTTTAATTCAAGTTGAAATCAAGGCTTGAGCCCATAGATACAACCCATTTGGGCCACTTAGCCAATGTACATGCAAGATTTAGTTTATTTTGGGCCCAACCCATACGATTTCATGTGCACATTCTCACACCTTAATATAACTGTCATAACAGGAACTTGCACCAGGTTTCTAGGGCCAGACGAGCCCAATTCTTCAAGGACTGACAATCAAGGCAAGTAGTCTTACCATGATTCCTTAGTCATAGAGTTTTCAGGCCTTGTTTCATTTTGATTTAAAATTTTGAAAATTTGAAAACTATTGAAATAATCTTAGATTATTAAGATAATTTGTTCCTTTGATATGCTGGTTACATTAGACATGATCTTGTTTCCTTGCCACCATTATGCTTAATGGATTTTCGAAAATTTTATTGTTGATTATCAGTTATCATTGAATCTGAAATGCTGAAAAATGTGAGAAACCTTGGTAATATGATATTCAAGTATGATTTCAACCATTTGCTATCTTGTGATTGAACAGGTTTTGAATTTTTGTATTTGACACGTGTATTCTTAAGGCATTCTCTAAAGTATGGGCAACACACCGTGATAAACCCACATGTGGATTTTAGCCCTTTTTGGGTATGACATTGGGATTGAGACCCTTTTGTGTGATATTGCTAGTCTGCAGCCAGTTCCCACTTTATTTTGCAGATTACCGGTATCTCAGGCTTCATGCCACTTTGTATATGAAAATGGCTAGTACCTAGTGGGTACTTCGTGCTTGGCGCAAGCTTAACTCTGGCGAGTACATTTTGATATTTGGTTTACTATAGAGATGCTTTCTTTTATTTGTTGATTTGGTTATGTGCTCATTATTTGAAATACCTTGAAATTTGGTCATTTGCCTTCTTGATAAACTCGTATAGTCGAACCGTGGCTCTAGATTTGATTCCTTGGATTGTTATCTGTTTGCTAGGTTTTATGGTTTGTATTACTTGTTGAGTTTTACTCACTCATGTTTTCCCCCACAGCTCTCGAAGTTGAGCCAAAACCCGAGGAAACCTAGCTTGCTCTGTGGGAATCGGGATTGTGTGAAGAGCTGCGAAACTACATTTTAGAAGATTTGATTAGGGATTTATTTACCTTTGGGATGTTTATTATTATTATTAATAGTTACATTCACTTCGAATTCATTCAGCGGATTGATGTAGGATATTGATCATATGAACTCGTTTGGATTTAATTGATAAAGTTTAGAAATTATTTAATTTATTTGTTGTGGACCCTTCATGCCTCGGGATTTGAGGGTCCTAAGAATCTCAGATTTCGGGGCGTGACAGGTAGTGAAAGCCCTTTTTCGTAATTTTATATTTTATGGTTTCTCGTCAATCATACATCATATTGACATCATCACATGTGCCTTGTCAAGTTCATTAATTTCCGTACTTGACTCAAATGCAAACGAATTCGTTAGAATTACTTAGATGCTCCTTTGACTTAAGCTGAAATTATCCCAAGGAATACGAACTTTCTTATAAACTTCAGAAAAGTATGTCATATAAAAAAGGCCCAACTGTTAACATTTGAACATCTTCTCACCGGGTTCTCCTTGCTCCAATGTTCTTCTTCTTCTTTACATCTCTTCACCACCATTTCTCATTAAAACAAGAGAATAGAGGATTGCATGTGTGACCTAAGGTTTTCACCTTCCTTTTCCATCCTTGTTTAGGTCTCCTCAGCCCTTGAAGTGAAAGACTTGGGTATCTTTTTCTTCTTCTTCTTCTAAGCAATCTACAAGGTAGGATTGATTTCCATTATAGCTCTCTTGAGTCTAGAGGACTCTCATTCTAATACATGCACTCATCTCCTTCCTTATTTCTTACATGCATGGCATTTAGGTTCAAGAATTGGGTATTCCTCCACAAGTTGAGACAAAAGAAGATTAGTTAGTTAAAAGCTTAATTAAAGGCAAGTATAAGCAAATTTTTGTTGAATGCATGTTGGTATATCATAATTCTTGTAAATCTATCAATTTTAATGTGTTTTATAACCTTAATTGTACCTCTATCCTACTGATTTGGAAATGCATGTTAAGGTATCAAGTTCTGAAATGAATTGGACTTGCTTAAGGAAATCTGAAGCTTACGGCTAAGTCGTAGGAGAGTTACAGCCCAAAGTCCAGAGAGCAACAATTTTGTAAATTGTACTAAGGCTAAGCTACGGCTAAGCCATAGAATGTACTACGGCTAAGCCGTAACCAACCTGTGCCCTTGCCATAAGTATTTTACGGTTTGAAATCCATAAAGCATAAAAATCGAAAATCCTTTTATGGCAAGGCCACAGCTAAGCCGTATAATGTACTATGACTAAGCCGTAGCCAAATTATGGCCCAGTCGTAGACCAAATACGGCTAAGCCATAAGACAAAACATGGTTCTATCATGAATACGGGGAAGATTCTTGGCAACGACGGCTAAGCCGTAATGCATTTTATGGCTAAGCCATAAGTTACTGATAGCTAAGCCATAAGGCCATTGAAAATTAGGATTAAGTAGGTACTATTATGAGACCTTATAGGGCCTTAGCTTTTGGATCCCTATACCCTATTAACTGGCCCAAAAGAATGATTGAACATCATGAAGGGTCTTGAAGGCTGACACTCATTCATGTGGTGTTGTTTATTTGTTAAGCAGCTCCCCATGGATGTTCGTCTAAGAGACTTTGATACACATTTCCGACACAACGTCACAAAAAAAAAAAAAAAAAAAACAACCGTGTATTGGATAACTTAAAACTACATCATTGTGCATGGTTAGAAACGATGGATGACTAGATTAGGGTTGGTTAGTAAAATTACCTTGATTCCCTTTAATTTGAACTACATAGCATATTTGATTACTAATATTGATTTCTGTTATTCCAATATTGAATTAATTTGAAATGATCATGTACCAACTGATTCTATTTGCGTTGTTTCTTAATAGACGTTTTGTATTGACATTGACTTTGAATTGAGTATGAACTAAATTATACGAATGAATTCAATGTATATTGCCATGTATTGTTCTCAATGAATGAATTGAACATGTTACTCAAAGCTCAATTGAATGAATCGAATTTGCCTGGCTCTACTCAGCCTCAGCCTTATCATACACGGTGGGGTTGACTTTAGTATAGTAATGAATGATGGCCCTATAGTGTGCTTTGGAGCTTTTGAACTCCATATATGAAAAGACCCATTCGTACCTTGGCCCGGTCGATAGTGTTCTTAACGTAAAAATCTCTAGAGGGAGCATATGGCAAATGTAGCAACCATTTCGTAAAGTATTTTTATTAATTGATTCTCATGGCACAATTATTCAATTGCACAACATGCCTAGTATACTAAATTAATATCTATAATCACATGTTAATGATTCTTGTAGATACAATGTGTATTACCTTAATTATGCTTATACTTTGCTGAATAGTGTTATTCATTAGCTGTTTATGGTGTTAAAGCCTCAGATCAAAATTCCAATCTTGAGAAGATCGAGAAGGATTCCGAGAAGGCCTTCCAGAACCCCTCCGGCCTAGATGAGTGGACGGTGGATCATTTTTGATTGATCAAACCACAGAGAGTGTCAATGATCAAAGTTTTGGCCTCATTTTGGGATATAACTGCATCTAGGGTTTCATGACTACATCAGTTTTATTTTGATATGAATGGATCATGACCCATTATATTTTGAAACTGTGTAACTCCTTCCTCTTTGTTCAGAAACTTTCTTCCATTTTATAAAGACATGTTTCTTTTAACTCTTATATATACAGATGTATCTTAGTCTAGTGTTATGATAACTTGTTCCATGATTGAGACTGACAGCTTCCACATATTGAATGTTTGGACAGATGTCCACTAATAGCATCCCACATGTGTAAGCAGGGTGAGTATCCCTTATATAATTCCGCTTAGACTCAAGTCCAGGTGTGAATTACATGGGACTACGTCTCACTTTTAGGTTTTAATCCTAATACCTGAATTCTTGGGCTTGGGTTGTGATAAATGGCAATATACATCTTCTTCCCCATAACCATTTCTCACCTTAGGTTTGTGAGGGGAAGAGGAACAAAGGGAGCTTGGATGCTTGTAGAGTGTAAATGTTTGTCTAATGCTTGTTAGAATCTTGTGAAACCTTTGAATATTCGTTGGAACCTTGTTTGCCATCCTTGAACCTCTGCAACCCTTCTTATAGACTTCAAGTATGCCTTTTGTAGACTCTAGATGGAGTTGGGATGGTTCCCAGTAGTTGTGAGGGAGTTGCACTTCGAAATAAAATGAAATAACCTCCAAAACCTGTCCATAGTCACTTTATAGGTGGACAGGCCCATTGGTGGCCTTTTTGCCTATGTGACCTATTTTCATTAATTTGGGGCCCGAATGATATCTAATTTTCACTAAACTTGAAGGGATGTTTTTTAGCACGATTTTGAGGGTGTCATAGGAATTTCATAATATTGTGACCATTTGAAGTTAGTCAACCCTCCCTTTGACCTTATTTAAAAAAATGGGCCCCTATTTTACCTGTTTGAGGCCCAAATGATCTCTGATTGACTTGAAACTTGGATGAATTGAGTTCAAAAGAATATTCAAGTGTCCATTTAAACTTCATATGATTTGGACTTGTGGATATAGGATTTTGATCAGTGACCCATTTATTGCATGTCTTAAGCCAATGTCCCCTTGTATTAACAGTAGTCGATTGGTTTTCCACACAAATGATGTCCAACTGCTTTGAAAATTTTGAGGAGTTGATCTTGATTACATTTTTAGTTTGTAATCCAAATTTCATCGGCTTTAGCGTTCTGGAATAGGACTTTGGTCAGTGACCCCAAGGTTTAGGAGTCACTAACCCCTATGATGATATGTAGCTGCAGTATGGTCAAATGAAGTCCCATCAACTTAGAAATTTATAGAGTCAATTATGAATATAATTTGAGATTTTCATTTGAATTTCATCAACTTTGGTCACCTGAAAACTGGACTTTGGTTAGTGCCCCAAGGTTTGGTGGGTCATTGACCCAAAGTTGACATGCTTGTTGAATTTGTGTCAAACGACATCCATTTGACTTGAAAATTTGCGCGCTACTCTAGAATATAATTTGAACTTTTTTGAGAGTTTCAACTAATTTAGTCTTTATGAAGTGTCACTTTGGATGATGACCCTAAAGAGTTTGGTGGAAAGCCATCTA
Organism: Sextonia rubra; assembly: GCA_037013555.1. Taxonomy (NCBI): domain Eukaryota; kingdom Viridiplantae; phylum Streptophyta; class Magnoliopsida; order Laurales; family Lauraceae; genus Sextonia; species Sextonia rubra. The sequence continues at coordinate 79,581,799 of JASUAD010000001.1, forward strand.
AAAACAAATTTGGGTCCAGATGATGTCTAAATGTTCTGAAACTTTGAAGGATAGTTCTTGAATGTATTTGAAGATGTTGCCATGAGTTTCAGTTGGTTTTGACATGCAAAAATGTCAGTTGCCAGAGTGACCCTAAGGAAGCTAGGAGGTAGCCACAAAAGCTTGAGTTTGAGTTTAAATAAAGTCCAAATGCTTTGAACCTTTGAAGCGTCACTCCTGAGCATGTTTTGGAGTTTCCATGGCATTTTTAGGCACTTAGGTAATTCAGAAGCTTGAGTGTATTCAGTGACCCCATGGTTTTGAGTCAATGAACCTTGAATTTGGTGGTCAATAAGTTGAGTAACCAAATGAAGTCCGCTAACTCTGAAATTTGAACTGCTACACTTTGAGCTCATTTGAAAACTTCTGAATGAGTTGCATCAGCTCTGAACATCTTGTTGCAACACTTGACTTGGCATTTAATAATTCTAGGGTTTATGTGCCCTAGAGTTTGGAATTTACTTGTGATGTCTTCACTGTAACACTTGTAATGTTTATGATTTCTTAAGGGTCAACAAATGCTGATTATGAATTTTTTAGCGTCTTTTGTTGATTTATGTGACGAGATAAAATCTCAAAAGTAATGGCACAAACATTGTATAAGTGCTGCATATATGGGTGATGAAGTCATCGCTTCACAAAAGAATTGTTAGTGCATTTGTGAAGAAATGAGCGACGATGTTGTTGATTCACAGAAGCATTGTTAGTGCATTTGTGAAGAAATGAGCAACGACGTTATTGCTTCACAGAAACAATCTTAGTACATTTGTGAAGAACTGAGTGACGACATTGTTGCTTCATAGAAGCATTATTAGTGCAGCTCTGGAGAAATTTATGACAATGTAGCCGCTTCCTATAAACTTCGTAATAGCATTTGTGAAGAAATGAGAGACAACTTCATCACTTCCCAAAAACTTCCTAATAGCATAAGTGAAGAAATGAGCAATGTCGTACTCCATTATTAATAGCTTGGCAAAAAGAAACTTTGACATGATGAAACATGCAACATTTGAAATTAGATTACAAAGATATTGAAGAAAGGAAATTGACAAAATGAACATCTGTCATTTAAAAAAAATTCTCTAATAAAATGGATATGACAAAAAGAAACAAATTAATAGTCATTCTCTATTACAATTGCAAACTTCGATAAAAATTCTTCTAAAAGTTTCACGATCTTTAAACATACGTCCTATCTATATCTCCTAAGCCGAGTTCATGCGAACTTCATTTGTAAACTTTGAATTTATCAATGTATCTTTAACAATATGACATTTGACTTACAATTTGAATGATCCGATGTATTATCTGTTGTCAAGAAGGAGATGAATCAAGAAAAGATGGAAGATGAGGTAGTAGCTTATGTGGACGACAAGGAAGAAGGACTAAGTGAATAAATTGCTAGAAGTTAATTGAAATAGGGAATAAGAGAAGGAAAATGATAGGTTTTGTAGGGTTTCCTCGTAGTAGATCGGAAGAGTGGGTTATTTGCTCAAGATCCTTATGAAGCTTTTCGTCAAACAGTTGGTGAATATTTCATAGATGAATGGGAAAAAGTGGAAGGGGATGCAGAAAGGGATAAGAGGGCAAACATGGTGTTGGAGGGGCATTGGAGGAAGGTGAGCTCATCCCCACTATAGCGTCTTCTCTGGCCAAGTCATCCCCTCCAAGTCCACCAACCACACTGAACCCTCCCTAATCTCCATAGCCTCATAACCCCTCCTTCTTTTTCGTTCCTTCACCTTCTCTTCCCAATTGAAGGACCAAACTGTCTTCACTAACAACCATCTTCTCTAGTCTCGTCATTCCCTCTAAGCTCACCTGCATCATCCCCTCCAAGCTTTTCATTTCACCTTGCTTACATTATTATCTTCCACCTGGAATTCATGGCAGAAGACATCCATCTCTGCGAACCTAAATCCATAATTTACCACCATCGTCTTCAACCTATCTTCTATCACTCCATCTTCATACCTTTTCATGGACACCACACATCCGACTATTTTAAACCATAAATCGTTTCTCTAAATAAATAGAATTTGAATATGTACTTGACTAACTCAACTTTAAAAAATCCACTTGAATCTGCCGAGACTTAGCTCAAAAACATCTAAATTGGAATAATAAAAAAAGGTTTCTGTCTTTTTTATTTGGTGGTTACTAAGGTGATTGTAAAGTCGAAAACCTAACTAATCCTAACTTACAATAATTAATCTTGTTTCACCTCAATTAATTTTTTATTTAGACTCATTTAACTCAAATCCCCTTGGGTTTGGGTCATGGATAGGTAGTTTTAGTTCGAATCTTACTTAGGTAGTCAAGAGCCTTTTGTAATTTAGAGATGTATGGTTTTCATCATTTTCGCACTCTATTAATTGCATCATGTCTATTTTATCTTACGCGTCAACTTTCATGTTTGGCCTAGCTCAATTCAAAACCATCTTCGCTCAATTGGAGTCCAACTGCCTTAAACTATAAATTTTATGAATAATCCGGACTTGCATATAAAATTCCAAAAAATTCGACTTAAAGAGGGATTAACCAATGTTCTCTCTTCATTTCCCTCCAATCTCTCTATTGGAACTTCTTCCTTTCACTTTTTGTCACGCCCCGATCACGGGAATTTGGGGATTTGAGTGGGCCCCCAAGGCGTGGATACGTAATTCCATAGAAATCCGTGCCCTGAAGAACTTTGCACGAATTCCTACAAGGGAGATTCCACAGGAACGTGTGAAGTATGCCAACACATGTACGAATATAACTCATCATAACCGAAATCCTGTGAAATACTCAGTAATTATCACGACCAAGTAAAATGCACATATCCTTCATCATTTATAGATGTATATATATACATACATAATAGTACCTAAGTCTTCAATTACATTTTTTTCACAATTCGTCATTGTACTGAAGCAATTAGGTACAGAAAGTCCCATTGCTCTTCCTAAAGAACAAACCAAAATGTGATTGTGACATCTCCAGAACTGACGCACTTCGTGGGATGACTAATAAAAGATATCGTCATCCTTCCAATCGTCTATACCCCAAGGTACCGTTGGGGCACTCTCCGAGGGCACGTCAACACCCGAGTTGGGACCGAGTTCTGTACCTGCAATACCAAGGGTAACACGGTTAATACGATGGTTAAGCAAGTACTGAGGCATATGAAGCAAGTGTAATATAGTATATCAAAGGAACTTAATAGTATACACTGATTAAAGGAAAATTACTGCTGGTTTACTAGACATATGGTGCATGAGTGACAGTGGATGAGAAAGTATAATTCAAATGTCTTACATACTAATTGGCAACCACGATGCTCTATTCTCCCAAAAAAGAAGCATTAATATGGGTTGCTAGGGGATCAAGTTAGCTTCCCGAGGAGCGCCGACATCTCCTACATAAACTACTTCAGCAGTGACATACATATATCCAAAGGGCACAAGCTAAGTGGTGTCGACTCGGATTCAATCAAACTAGTCATAACATACATAAGGAATAGTTAATCATGATGGCAGACGAAGATTTAAGCAAAGCATATGCATATGGGCAACAAAGGCCCGAACCTCGGCTATACCCTTGGCTAGCAAGCACACACTCAATAGAAGTTCTGGCTTGTCGGACACGCACTCATTAGAAGCTCAGGTCTGAATTGCCTCGAGGTTTGCTCAAGGAAGCGAATCCGATAACAATTCATGTCGAAGGTAATTTATCATAGCAATATGAATGCAATCGAATTGAGTGAGTATTCAAGAGTCATTATCCACCCCATATTATGTAACCCATGATCCCCAAGAACATTCAATACGATGTACTCATAAGACGTCCGGTGTCGTGGTGTTACCGCATCTTAGGATTACCCTATATGCATAGGGGACACCCCTTCTTATGCTAACATCCATGACTTGACATTGGGGAATTCATCCGGAGTTCGTTTATCCTTTTAACGTATCATTACAGTTGGGCCCGTGTAAGGGTAAGGAGGTGCCAATACTAAGGCCCTATAAGGTCAATGAAGAATTCTTAACTTCCTAAATTCACTGGGTTCATACGGCTTAGCCGTATACAATGCTACGACTTAGCCAAGTAATTCAGGTTTCCCCCAACAGTACAGACGCATTTACGGCTTAGCCGTATTTAGCCTACAGCTTAGCCGTGCTAAGCCTACGGCTGGGTTACGGTCAGGTCATGGCTTAGCAGTAGTTATTTCACGGTGTAGCCGTAGAATAAATTGGGTCTTTTGAGTTCTCTGGAAAGCTCGCCGTAGGAAGGCTTACGGCTTGGGTACGGGCTGGACACGGCTTAGCCGTAGTGAAATTCATGGTGTAGTCGTGAGGAAGCCATAGTACAAAACTGGATTTTGCTGCTTTTTGGATTTTGAGCTGTAAATACTCACGGCTTAGCCGTAGCTTCACCGTAAGCTTCAGAAAACCTGAAATCAGTTCTGTAGCTCATTTTCAGTACGGAATCGATACAGAACCTTATTGTGGGGAGTTTCTATGACTTGATTGTAATGTACCTAATGGATTTCAACACCCACACACCCTCTTATTATATGTTTACATCCTAACTCACTCCATACCACATTTGTATCTATTAAACAATGAGAATGGCTGAAATTGGAAAATGGAAGGAGCAAACTCATCAATCAATAACTTAATCTTGCATGCAACACATGCAACTCAAATATTTGCCTCTTAACAGTGTTTACCCTCTCCAAGTCGTTCTTGTTGTGTAGTTAGGGGAGAAACTCCGAATTGAAATGGGTTCTCTTGTACTGCTGTAGTGTTGGAGAAGGTTGCAATTCTAAGGAAGAGGTACCCAAGGAAGAAGAAGAGGATGGATGGACGCTATGAGTAGCACAAGCAAGCTCCAGTTCTTCATTTCCAGCTCTATACGTGAAATGAGGAGGGGTGAAACGAGTGGCTCCAGCAGTAAAGAAGAATAATCAAGGAGGAAGAAGGAACGTGGAGTCTTTTCAACTTAAAACTTCCTGCATTTAACATGTAGGTCCATAGGTTCTACAAAATTACAGTTTAGGCCAAGTGCACCTCAATTGGCCCAAAACGAGTTCGGATTAAATTGAGCCCAATGCAAAAGATGGTCTATGCGAAAAATTACACGAAGGGCAATGGATGAGGTGTCCAAGAGATGCGAGGACAATTTACAGAAAGGCCCTCGACTATAGAAGTAAGGTTCAAACTCCGCCTAACTACCTATAAATACCCAAACCCAATAGTTTTGAATTAAATTAGCCTTAGTCAGGTTTACTGAATATAAAACAAGATTAATTAAGGTAGATTAGGGTTAGTGGGATCCGTATTCTTACATCCTCCCCCACTTAAGATCATTTGGTCCTCCGAATATAACGTACCTGGGGAAGTAACTCCGGATATTTTGCCCGAATTTGATCTTCAAGTTCCCAAGTGGCCTCTTCCTGTCCGTGATGCTCCCATAGGACCTTAACCCACTTGATCGTTCGGGTACGCAGTACTTGCTCTTTAGTGTCAATGATGCAAAGAGGTCTTTCTTCATAACTCACATCAGGCCTAACTTGTACGTCATCCAACTCAAGGACATGTGAGGAATCTTGAAGGTATTTACTAAGCATCGACACATGGAACACATTATGAACTCCCGCGAACGGGGGTGGTAGCTCCAATCGATAAGCCAAATCTCTAACCCTGCTCTGTATCTCAAAGGGTCCTATAAAATGCGAAGCTAGCTTGCCCTTCTGTCCAACCTGATAGTACCTTTCATTGGGGAAACCTTCAAAAAGACCTTGTCCCCCACTTGGAACTCAAGGGGCCGACGGCGATTATCTGTATAGCTTTTCTAGCATGATCGTGCAGTTTTCAATTTATCTTGCAGCTTTTGCACTTTCTCCACTAAGTCTGCTACCAAGGCGGGTCCATGGAAACTCCTAACCTTAACCTCTTCCCAACAGACCGGTGTACGGCACGTACGTCCATATAGGGCTTCAAATGGAGCCATTCCGATGCTCGCGTGGTAACTATTATTGTACGCAAATTCGCATAAAGAGAGGTGTTCATCCCACTCCTTTTCGAAGTCCAACACGCTAGCTCGTAGCATATCTTCAAAGGTTCGTATCGTTCTCTCTAATTGCCCGTCGGTCTGTGGATGATAAGCTGTGCTAAAACTGAGTTTAGTACCCAAGGACGCCAGAAAAGACTGCCAGAAGGAAGACACAAATCTACTGTTTCGATCGGAAACAATGGAGACTGGAGTAGCATGTAGCCGCACAATTTCATCAATGAAGATCTTGGCCATCTCGTGAAATTTCATCCCTTTCATAATGGGGATAAAATGGGATGACTTCGTTAGTCAGTCGATAATCACCCATACAACATCGTGATGTTTACTTGTCCGGGGCAGGCCTGAAACAAAATCCATTATCAAATTCTCCCATTTCCACTTAGGAATTTGTAGAGGATGTAACAAACCGGGAGGCTTCCTGTGTTCAGCCTTTACTCGTTGGCAAGTAAGGCACCTTGCCCCAAAGCCCGCACTAACCCGCTTCAAGTTATTTCACCAAAATTTGCCATGCAGATTTCGGTACATTTTTGTACTCCCAAGGTGCGTGGAATAGCGAGCATGATGTGTTTCAGTCATGATTGCTCTTTTTAAATTATGATTTTGGACCGCTGGAACATAGAGTCTATCTCTGAAATACAGCAAACCATCTACTAACTTGAAATCGGGTCTCTCCGAGATGTGGTCACGAATCTTAACAAACTCCGGATCTTCAAACTGCCTCTCCTTGATTTCTTGAATTAGAGTGGGCTCGAAGACTGACATAGCCACCAGCATGACCTTGTCATTCACGAATTCAACTTCCACATCCAGATCTTGGAATTTTTCCACTAGAGACCATTCACCACACAGTGTTGCCATTTCAATGGTGGACTTTCTGCTCAAGGCATCAGCTACTACATTCCCTTTTTCGGGGAAATATTTGGTCGGAAAATCATAAGGCATCAGCAACTACATTCCCTTTTCCGGGGAAATATTTGATCGGAAAATCATAATCCTTTATGAATTCCAACCATCTACACTGTCTCATGTTAAGATCATGCTGTGGAAATAGATACTGGAGACTGCGATGGTCGCTATGGACTTCAAATTTCTCCCCATACAAATAGTGTCTCCACATCTTCAATGCAAACACCACTGCGGCCAATTCTAAGTCTTGCGTAGCATAATCTTATTCGTGTTCCTTCAGTTGCCGAGACCCATATGCTATCACCTTCCCATTCTGCATTAACACACAACCTAACCTAATCTTTGAAGCATCGGTATAGATAACAAACCCACCACTACCCTTTGGTAGAAATAAGATTGGAGCTGAGGTTAGTTTCTCCTTAAGGAGTTAGAAACTCGACTCGCCCTCAGCTAACCAAACAAATGGTTCATTCTTCCGAGTCAACTTTGTCAAAGGTGCAACTATTTTGGAAAAGTCCTTCACAAACCTTCTATAATAACCTGCCAGATCAACAAAACTTCTAACCTTTGCAACGGTTTTGGGACTTTGCCAATTAGTAATAGCCTCCACCTTAGCTGGATCTACTGCGAGCCCATCCTTTGAGATTATATGCCCCAAAAAGGTAACTTGTTCCAGCCAGAATTCACACTTGTCTAGTTTGGCATACGGTCGGTGGACCCTTAGCAATTGCAGGGAAATCCTCAGATGTTCCGCATGCTCGTCTTTGGTCTTGGAGTATATCAAAACATCGTCAATAAAAATTACCACAAACCAATCAAGGTATGGTGAGAAAATCTTGTTCATCAAGGCCATAAATACTGCAGGGGCATTTGTCAACCCGAAAGGCATAACCAAGAATTCATAATGCCCATATCTTGTCTTGAAAGCCGTTTTCAACGTATCTTGATCCTTAACTCACAGTTGATGGTATCCGGACCTGAGATCGATCTTAGAAAAATGGGTTGCACCCTGTAATTGATCAAACAGCTTGTCAATTATAGGCAATGGATATTTGTTTTTTATTGTCACCTGATTCAACTGCCGGTAATCAATACACATTCTAAGGGAGCCATCCTTCTTCTTCACGAATAAGACTGGAACTCCCCTTGGTGATGTGCTAGGACGAATGAATCCCTTATCCAATAAGTCCTGTAATTGTACTTTTAGCTCACGTAACTCTGTTGGGGCCATTCTACAGGGAGCCCTAGAAATGGGAGTAGTACCGGGTACCAACTCTATAGTAAAGTCCACTTCCCTAATCGGAGGAATACTAGGTACTTCGTTAGGAAATGCATTAGGGAACTCACAAACCATAGGTATTTCTTCTAGTTTCTTAAGTGCTTTCTTCTCTACAATGAAAGCAATATACCCCTCACAACCACTAAGAATCAGTCTTTCTGCTTGAAGTATTGAAATTAATATAGTGTTTGAACTCTTCTTATTAGCTTGGAACACAACACTTGGGCCATCTTCGTTTAACCTCACGGTGACAGTCTTACGGAAATAATCTAAACAAGCCATATATTTGGTCAACGAATCCATGCTTAATATTACATCAAAATCGTGCATGGGCAACACGATGAGTTCCGCTAGGAGAAAAACCTCTCCGATAAGAACTCGACAACCAGGGTCATAATCATCACACGTCACCCTCTTGCCAATTGGAGTTATAGCACTTAACTCGTACGGCAATTGCACTAGCGATTCCCGTATTCTTATTCTGCTAAAGAATCGGTGAGAAATGAAGGAGTGCGAAGGTCTTGAATCAGACAACACTTTAGCTTCCATGCTACAAACATAAACCTTACCTACAACCACATGTTCCGCTGCTTCCGCTTCTTCCTGTGTCAAAGCATAGGCCCGGCCTTGCCTTTGGGGTCGGTGTTGCTGTCTTGCCTCTGCTGTCCTTGACCTTGCCGTGTTTGCCCTTGGCCTTGCCTCACTTGCTGTTACTGACGGTTAGGCGCCGGTGGTGTCACCATAGAAGACTGCTGGTATAGATGCTGCGGTGGGGCTTGACTAGAGTCCTTCCTTCTCGGGCACTCGGACAAACGGTGGTCCATTGAGCCACTTCCAAAACAGGCTCCCGTGGACCTCCAACATTTGCTAGTCTCATGACCCTTCCCGCATACACCGCAGACTAGCCGTGATGTCTCGCCGACAACCCCCTTCTGTTTCTTAGAATGCTGCTGACCCTTTTCAGAAGGCGGAATACTCCTCCTAGACTCTCCCAAGAATAGGCTCTTCTCAATTTCTTCTGCCGCATAGGCCCTGGCTATCGCATCATCATATTGAGCTGGACGTTGAAAAGCGGTAGCATGACCCTTAATAGCAGGCCTCAATCCTTCCAGAAACCTTTCCACTCTCTTTTCCTCAGTGTCAATCAGGTCTAGAGCAAACCGAGAGAGCTGGCTGAATACATGCACTTATTCTGCAACGGTCATGGAGTTCTGCTGCAGGGAGAGGAACTCTGCCTTCTTCTTGTGGGTTACATGCTCGGGAATGAACTTCTGCCTGAATTGCCTTTTAAAGGCCTCCTAGAATGTAGCATCTGGCGTGGCCCTAATGTGGTCTCGGATACTCGTCCACCAGGTATCTGCAATATCCCTGAACATGGATGTTGCGAGGACCACTTGCTGCCTTGGTGTACAAGTTAAGGTATCGAAGACATTCTCAGTGTGGACGAGCCATTCGTCAGCTTGCAACGGGTCCTCTTGTCCAGTAAACTCTATGGCTCCCTTCTTTCGGAACTTCTTGTACAAGGAATTAGGGTCTTCAGATGGATTTTGTCTGTCCAATAAAGTGGCCAACTACATCTGCATGGCGGCTTGGTTAGCATTACTAGCAGCTAATTGATGCATCATCATCATGAACCGTTCCTCCGTGTTATATGTGGAATGAGGAGGAGGTTGTGGTGGGGGTCCGCACCTTCCAACTCCATTTTATTGCTGTCATTATCACCCGAACTATTGCTTGTACCAGACCCGGACGACATGGATCTACAATCACAATGGTTATTAGTCATATATATACGTATATACATACTACAATTGTACCGAAAGGTTATAATCATAATAAAAATCCACCCCGAACGGACCTATCAGACCCTCACCACGTTTCCTAACGTTGCTAAGTCTTTTCATTGACTTTTTAGTGCGCCTTTGATACCATTACTTACAATTGTCATGCCCCGATTCCGGGAATTTGGGGATTTGAGTGGGCCCCCAGGGCGTGGATACGTAATCCCGTAGAAATCCATGCCCTAAAGAATTTTGCACGAATTCCTAGAAGGGAGATTCCACAGGAACGTGTGAGGTATGCCAACACACGTACGAATATAACTCATCATAACCGAAATCCTGCGAAATACTTAGTAATTATCAAGAGCAAGTTAAATGCACATATCCTTCGTCATTCATAGATGTATATATATACATACATAACAGTACCTAAGTCTTCAATTACTTTTTTTTCACAATTCGTCATTGTACTGAAGGAATTAGGTACAAAAAGTCACATTGCTCTTCCTAAAGAACAAACCAAAATGTGATTGTGACATCTGCAGAACTGACGCACTCCGTGGGATGACTAATAAAAGATATCGTCATCCTCCCAATCGTCTATACCTCGAGGTACCGTTGGGGCACTCTCCGGGGGCACGTCAGCACCCGAGTTGGGACCGGGTTCTGTACCTGCAATACCAAGGGTAACACGGTTAATACGATGGTTAAGCAAGTACTGAGGCATATGAAGCAAGTGTAATACAGTATATCAAAGGAACTTAATAGTATACACTGATTAAAGGAAAATTACTGCTGGTTTACTAGACATATGGTGCATGAGTGACAGTGGATGAGAAAGTATAATTCAAATGTCTTACATACTAATTGGCAACCACGATGCTCTATTCTCCCAAAAAAGAAGCATTAATATGGGTCGCTAGGGGATCAAGCTAGCTTTCTGAGGAGCGCCGGCATCTCCTCCATAAACTACTGCAGTAACAACATACATATATCCAAAGGGCACAAGCTAAGTGGTGCCGACTCGGACTACAAAGGCCCGAACCTCGGCTATACCCTTGGCTAGCAAGCGCACACTTAGTAAAAGCTCTAGCTTGTCAGCCACGCACTCATTAGAAGCTCGGTTTGAATTGCCTCGGGGTTTGCTCGAGGAAGTGAATCCGATAACAATTCATGTTGAAGGTAATTTATCATAGCAATATGAATGCATTCGAATTGAGTGAGTATTCAAGAGTCATTATCCACCCCATATTATGTAACCCATGATCCCCAAGAACATTCAACACGATGTACTCATAAGACGTCCAATGTCGTTGCGTTACCGCGTCCTGGTATTACGCTATATGCATAGGGGACACCCCTTCTTATGCCAACATCCATGGCTTGACATTGGAGAATTCTTCCGGAGTTTGTTTATCCTCTTAACGTATCATTACAATTGGGCCCGTGTAGGGGTAAGGAGGTGCCAATACTAAGGCCCTATGAGGTCAATGAAGAATTCTTAACATCCAAAATTCACTGGGTTTATTCGGCTGAGCCGTATACAACGCTACCGCTTAGCCGAGTAATTTAGGTTTCCTCCAACAGTACAGACGCATTTACGGCTTAGCCGTATTTAGCCTACGGCTTAGCCGTGCTTAACCTACTGCTGGGTTACGGTCGGGTCACGGCTTAGCCGTAGTTATTTCACGGTGCAGCCATAGCTAAGCCGTAGAAGAAATTGGGACTTTTGAGCTCTCTGGAAAACTCACCATAGGAAGGCTTATGGCTTAGGTACAGGCTGCACACGGCTTAGCCGTAGTGAAATTTACGGTGTAGCCGTGAGGAAGCCGTAGTACAAAACCGGTTTTTGTTGCTCTCTGGATTTTGAGCCGTAAATACTCACGGCTTAGCCATTGCTTTGCCATAAGCTTCAAAAAACCTGAAATCAATTCTGTAGCTCATTTTCAATACGGGATCAATACAAAACCCTATTGTGAGGAGTTTCTATGACTTGATTATAATGTACCTGATGAATTTCAGCACCCACACACCCTCCTATTACATGTTTACATCCTAACTCACTCCATACCACATTTGTATCAATTAAACAATGAGAATGGCTGAAATTGGAAAATGCAAGGAGCGAACTCATCAATCAATAACTTAATCATGCATGCAACACATGCAACTCAAATACTTGCCTCTTAACAGTTTGCCCTCCCCAAGTCGTTCTTATTGTGTAGTTAGGGGAGAATCTCTGAATTGAAATGGGTTCTCTTGTACTGCTGTAGTGTTGGAGAAGGTTGTGATTCTAAGGAAGAGGTACCCTAGGAAGAAGAAGAGGATGGATGGACGCTATGAGTAGCACATGCAAGCTCCAGTTCTTTATTTCCAGCTCTATATGTGAAATGAGGAGGGGTGAAACGAGTGGCTCCAGCAGTAAAGAAGAAGAATCAAGGAGGAAGAAGGAACGTGGAGTCTTTTTAACTTAACACTTCCTGCATTTAACATGCAGGTCCATAGGTTCTACAAAATTACAGTTTAGGCCAAGTGCACCTCAATTGGCCCAAAACGAGTTCGGCTTAAATTGAGCCCAATACAAAAGATGGTCTACGCGAAAAGTTACACAAAGGCCAATGGAAGAGGTGTCCAAGAGATGCGAGGACAATTTACAGAAAGGCCCTCGACTACGGAAGTAAGGTTCATACTCCGCCCAACTACCTATCAAAGACCCAAACCCAATAGTTTTGAATTAAATTAGCCTTAGTCAGGTTTGCTGAGTATAAAACAAGATTGATTAAGGAAGATTAGGGTTAGTGGGATCCGGATCCTTACATCCTCCCTCACTTAAGTTCATTCGTTCCTCCGAATGTAACGTACCTGGGGAAGTAACTCTGGATATTTTGCCCGAATTTGATCTCCAAGTTCCCAAGGGGCCTCTTCCTGTCCGTGATGCTCCCATAGGACCTTAACCCACTTGATCGTTCGGGTACGCAATACTTGCTCTTTAGTGTCAATGATGCAAAGTGGTCTTTCTTCATAACTCACATCAGGCCTAACTTGTACGTCATCCAACTCAAGGTCATGTAAGGAATCTTGAAGGTATTTCCTAAGCATCGACACATGGAACACATTACGAACTCCCACGAGCGGGGGTGGTAGCTCCAATCGATAAGCCAAATCTCCAACCCTGCTCTGTATCTCAAAGGATCCTACAAAATGCGGAGCTAGCTTGCCTTTCTGTCCAACCTGATAATAACTTTCATTGGGGAAACCTTCAAAAAAACCTTGTCCCCCACTTGGAACTCTAGGGGTCGACGGCAATTATCTGTATAACTTTTCTGGCGTGCTCGTGCAATTTTCAATTTATCTTGCACCATTTGCACTTTCTCCGCTATGTCTGCTACCAGGGCGAGTCCATGGAAACTCCTAACCCCAACCTCTTCCCAACAGACCAGTGTACGGCACGTACGTCCATATAGGGCTTCAAATGGAGCCTTTCCGATGCTCGCGTGGTAACTATAATTGTACGCGAATTCGTATAAGGAGAGGTGTTCATCCCACTCCTTCTCGAAGTCCAACACGCTAGCTCATAGCATATCTTCAAGGGTTTATATCGTTCTCTCTGATTGCCCATCGGTCTGCGGATGATAAGCTGTGCTAAAACTGAGTTTAGTACCCAAGGACGCCTGAAAAGACTGCCAGAAGAAAGACACAAATCTACTGTCTCAATCGGAAACAATGGAGACTATAGTAGTATGTAGCCACACAATTTCAACAATGAAGATCTTGGCCATCTCATGAAATTTCATCCCTTTCCTAATGAGGATATAATGGGCCCACTTCGTCAGTCGGTCAACAATCACCCATACAACATCGTGATGTCTACTTGTCCGGAGCAGCCCTGAAACAAAATCCATTGTCAAATTCTCCCATTTCCACTTAGGAATTTGTAGAGGATGTAACAAACCGGGAGGCTTCCTGTGTTCAGCCTTTACTCGTTGGCAAGTAAGGCACCCTGCCACAAAGCCCGTAATATCCCGCTTCATGTTATTTCACCAAAATTTGCCATGCAGATTTCAGTACATTTTTGTACTCCGAGGGTGCGTGGAATAGCGAGCATGATGTGCTTCAGTCATGATTGCCCTTTTTAAGTTATGATTTTGGACCGCTGGAACATAGAGTCTATCTTTGAAATACAGCACACTATCTACTAACCTGAAATCGGGTCTCTCCGAGATGTGGTCACGAATCTTAACAAACTCCGGATTTTCAAACTGCCTTTCCTTGATTTCTTGAATTAGAGTGGGCTCGAAGACTGAGATAGCCACCAGCATGACCTCGTCATTCACGAATTCAACTTCCACATCCAGATCTTGGAATTCTTCCACTAGAGACCATTCACCACAAAGTGCTGCCATTTCAATGGTGGACTTTCTGCTCAAGGCATCAGCTACTACATTCCCTTTTCCGGGGAAATATTTGATCGGAAAATCATAAGGCATCCGCAACTACATTCCCTTTTCCGGGAAATATTTGATCGGAAAATCATAATCCTTTATGAATTCCAACCATCTACGCTGTCTCATGTTAAGATCATGCTGTGAAAATAGATACTGGAGACTGCGATGGTCGATATGGACTTCAAATTTCTCCCCATACAAATAGTGTCTCCACATCTTCAATGCAAACACCACTGCAGCCAATTCTAAGTCATGCGTAGCATAATTTTACTCATGTTCCTTCAGTTGCCGAGACCCATATGCTATCACCTTCCCATTCTGCATTAACACACAACCTCACCTAATCCTTGAGGCATCGGTATAGATAACAAACCCACCACTACCCTCTGGTAGAGATAAGATTGGAGCTGAGGTTAGTTTCTCCTTAATGAGTTGGAAACTCGACTCGCACTCAGCTAACCAAAAAATGGCTTATTCTTCCGAGTCAACTTTGTCAAAGGTGCAATTATTTTGAAAAAGTCCTTCACAAACCTTCTATAATAACCTGCCAGACCAACAAACCTTCTAACCTCTGCAACGGTTTTAGGACTTTGCTAATTAGTAATAGCCTCCACCTTAGCTAGATCTACTGTGAGCCCATCCTTTGAGATTGTATGCCCTAAAAAGGCAACTTGTTCCAGCTAGAATTCACACTTGTCCAGTTTGGCATATAGTCAATGGTCCCTTAGCAATTACAGGGAAATCCTCAGATGTTGCGCATGCTCGTCTTTGGTCTTGGAGTATATCAAAACATCGTCAATAAAAATTACCACAAACCAATCAAGGTATGGTGAGAAAATCTTGTTCATCAAGGCCATAAATACCGCAGGAGCATTTGTCAACCCAAAAGGCGTAACCAAGAATTCATAATGCCCATATCTTGTCTTGAAAGCCGTTATCGACGCATCTTGATCCTTAACTCGCAGCTGATGGTATCCAAACCTGAGATCGTTTTTAGAAAAATAGGTTGCACCCTGTAATTGGTCAAACAGCTCGTCAATTCTAGGCAGTGGATATTTGTTTTTTATTGCCACCTGATTCAACTGCCGGTAATCAATACACATTCTAAGGGTGCCATCCTTCTTCTTCACGAATAAGACTGGGGCTCCCTATGGTGATTTGCTAGGACGAATGAATCCCTTATCCAATAAGTCCTGTAATTGTACTTTTAGCTCACGTAACTCTGTTGGGGCCATTCTACAGGGAGCCCTAGAATTGGTAGCAGTACCGGGTACCAACTCTATAGTAAAGTCTACTTCCCTAATCGGAGGAATACCAGGTACTTCGTCAGGAAATACATCAAGGAACTCACAAACCACATGTATTTCTTCTAGTTTCTTAGGTGTTTTCTTCTCTATAATGAAAGCAATATACCCCTCATAACCACTATGAATCAGTCTTTCTGCTCGAAATGCTGAAATTAATGTAGTGTTTGAACTCTTCTTATCACCTTGGAACATAACACTTGGGCCATCTTCGTTTACCCTCATGGCGATAGTCTTACGGAAACAATCTAAACAAGCCATATATTTGGTTAACCAATCCATGCTTAATATTACATCAAAATCGTGCATGGGCAACACGATGAGTTCCGCTAGGAGAAAAACCTCTCCGATAAGAACTCGACAACCAGGGTAATTATCATCACACGTCACCCTCTTGCCAACCACAGTTATAACAATTAACTCATACGGCAATTGCGCTAGCGATTCCCTTATTCTGTTAGAGAATCAGGGAGAAATGAAGGAGTGCGAAGCTCCTAAATCAGACAACCCTTTACCTTTCATGCCACAAACAGAAACCTTACCTACAACCACATGTTCCACCGCTTCTGCTTCTTTCTGTGTCAAAGCATAAGCGCGGCCTTGCCTTTGGGGTCGGTGTTGCTGTCCTTGCCTCCGCTATCCTTGACCTTGCCGTGTCTGCCTTTGGCCTTGCCTTACTTGCTGTTGTGGATGGTTAGGCGCCGGTGGTGTCACCTTAGAAGACCGCTGGTATGGCTGCTGCGGTGGGGCTTGACTAGAGTCCTTCCTTCTCGGGCACTCGGATAAACGGTGGTCCATTGTGCCACATACAAAACAGGCTCCCGTGGACCTCCATCATTTGCTAGTCTCTTGACCCTTCCCGCATAGACCACAGACTAGCCGTGATGTCCTGCCAACAACCCCCTTCTGTTTCTTAAAATGCTGCTGACCCTTCCCAGAAGGCGGAATACTCCTCTTAGACTCTCCTAAGAACAGGCTCTTCTCAATTTCTTCTGCCACATAGGCCCTGGCTATCGTATCATCAAATTGAGCTGGACATTGAAAAGTGATAGCATGACCCTTAATAGCAGGCCTCAATCCTTCCAGAAACCTTTCCACTCTCTTTTCCTCAATGTCAATCATGCCTAGAGCAAACCGAGAGAGCTGGCTGAATACATGCACTTATTCTGCAACGGTCATGGAGTTCTACTGCAGGGAGAGGAACTCTGCCTTCTTCTTGCGGGTTACATCCAAGGGAATGAACTTCAGCCTGAATTGCCTTTTAAAGGCCTCTTAGAATGTAGCATCGGCATGGTCCTAATGTGGTCCCGGATACTCTTCCACCAGGTATCTGCAATATCCCTGAACATGGATGCTGTGAGGACCACTTGCTGCCTTGGTGTACAAGTTAAGGTATCG
Organism: Sextonia rubra; assembly: GCA_037013555.1. Taxonomy (NCBI): domain Eukaryota; kingdom Viridiplantae; phylum Streptophyta; class Magnoliopsida; order Laurales; family Lauraceae; genus Sextonia; species Sextonia rubra. Next base: position 79,599,011 of record JASUAD010000001.1, read on the forward strand.
AAGACATTCTCAGCGTGGACGAGCCATTCGTCAGCTTGCAACAGGTCTTCTTGCCCAGTAAACTCTATGGCTCCCTTCTTTCGGAACTTCTCGTACAAGGAATTAGGGTCTCCGGATGATTTTGTCTGTCCAATAAAGTGGCCAACTACATCTGCATGGCTGCTTGGTTGGCATTACTAGCAGCTAACTGATGCATCATCATCATGAGCTGTTCCTCTGTGTTATATGTGGGACGTGGAGGAGGTTGCGGTGGGGGATCCGCACCTTCCAAATCCACATTATTGCGGTCATTATCACCCGAACTATTGTTCATAATAGACCCGGACGCCATGGATCTGCAATCACAATGGTTATTAGTCATATATATATGTATATACATACTACAATTGTACCGAAAGGTTATAATCATAATAAAAATCCACCCCGAACGGACCTGTCGGAACCTCACCACGTTTCCTAACATTGCTGAGTCTTTTCATTGACTTTTTGTCGTCTTTGATACCATTACTTACGTGTGTCACGCCCCGATCTCGGGAATTTAGGGATTTGAGTGGGCCGCCAGGGCGTGGTTACGTAATCTCGTAGAAATACGTGCCCTAAAGAATTTTGGACGAATTCCTAGAAGGGAGATTCCACAGGAACATGTGAGGTATGCCAACACACGTACGAATATAACTCATCATAACAAAAATCCTGAGAAATACTTAATAATTATCAAGAGCAAGTTAAATGCATATATCCTTTATCATTCATAGATGTATATATATACATACATAACAGTACCTAAGTCTTCAATTACATTTTTTTCACAATTCGTCATTGTACTGAAGGAATTAGGTATAGAAAGTCCCATTGCTCTTCCTAAAGAACAAACCAAAATGTGATTGTGACATCTCCAGAACTGACGCACTCCATGGGATGACTAATAAAAGATATCGTCATCCTTCCAATCGTCTATACCCCGAGGAACCGTTGGGGCACTCTCCGGGGGCACGTCAACACCCGAGTTGGGACCGGGTTCTGTACCTGCAATACCAAGGGTAACACTGTTAACACGACGGTTAAACAAGTATTGAGGCATATGAAGCAAGTATAACATAATATATCAAAGGAACTTAACAGTATACACTGATTAAAGGAAAAGTACTGCTAGTTTATTAGACAAATGGTGCATGAGTGACAGTGGATGAGAAAGTATAATTCAAATGTCTTAGATACTAATTGGCAACCACGATGCTCTATTCTCCCAAAAAGGGAGCATTCATATGGGTCGCTAGGGGATCAAGCTAGCTTCCCGAGGAGCACTGACATCTCCTCCGTAAACTACTGTAGTAGTGACATACAAATATCCAAAGGGCAGAAGCTAAGTAGTGCCAACTTGGATTCAATCAAACTAGTCATAACATACATAAGGAATAGTTAATCATGATGGCAGATGAAGAATTAAGCAAAGCATATGCGTATGGGCTACAAAGGCCCGAACCTAGGCTATTCCCTTGGCTAGCAAGCACACACTCAGAAGAAACTCTGACTTGTTAGACACGCACTCATTAGAAGCTCAGGTCTGAATTGCCTCGGGGTTTGCTCGGGGAAGTGAATCCGATAACAATTCATGTCGAAGGTAATCTATCATAGCAATATGAATGCATTCGAATTGAGTGAGTATTCAAGAGTCACTATCCACCCCATATTACATAACCCAAGATTCCCAAGAACATTCAACACGATGTACTCATAAGACGTCCGGTGTCGTAGTGTTACTGCATCTTGGTATTACCCTATATGCATAGGGGACACCCCTTCTTATGCTAACATCCATGACTTGACATTGGGGAATTCATCCGGAGTTCATTTATCCTCTTAACGTATCATTACAGTTGGGCCCATGTAAGGGTAAGAAGGTGCCAATACTAAGGCCTTATAAGGTCAATGAAGAATTCTTAACATCCTAAATTCACTGGGTTCATACGGCTTAGCCGTATACAACGCTACGGCTTAGCCGAGTAATTCAGGTTTCCTCCAACAGTACAGAAGCATTTACGGCATAGCCGTATTTAGCCTACGGCTTAGCCGTGCTAAGCCTACGGCTGGGTTACGGTCGGGTCACGGCTTAGCCGTAGTTATTTCACGGTGCAGTCGTAGATAAGCCGTAGAAGAAATTGGGCCTTTTGAGCACTTTGGAAAGCTCGCCATAGGAAGGCTTACGGCTTGGGTACGGGCTGGACACGGCTTAGCCGTAGTGAAATTCACGGTGCAGCCGTGAGGAAGCCGTAATACAAAACCGGGTTTTGTTGCTCTTTGGATTTTGAGCCGTAAATACTCACGGCTTAGCCGTAGCGTCGCCGTAAGCTTCAGAAAACCTGAAATCAATTCTATAGCTCATTTTCAGTACGGGATCGATACAGAACCTTATTGTGGGGAGTTTCTATGACTTGATTATAATGTACCTAATGGATTTCAACACCCACACACCCTCCTATTACATGTTTACATCCTAACTCACTCCATACCACATTTGTATCAATTAAACAATGAGAATGGCTAAAATTGGAAAATGCAAGGAGCGAACTCATCAATCAATAACTTAATCATGCATGCAACACATGCAACTCAAATACTTGCCTTTTAACAGTGTTTGCCCTCCCCAAGTAGTTCTTGTTGTGTAGTTAGGGGAGAAACTCAGAATTGAAATGGGTTCTCTTGTACTGCTGTAATGTTGGAGAAGGATGTGATTCTAAGGAAGAGGTACCCAACGAAAAAGAAGAGGATGGATGGACGCTATGAGTAGCACAGGCAAGCTCCAGTTCTTTATTTCCAGCTCTATACGTGAAATGAGGAGGGGTGAAACGAGTGGCTCCAGCAGTAAAAGAGAAGAATCAAGGAGGAAGTAGGAACGTGGAGTCTTTTCAACGTAAAACTTCCTGCATTTAACATGTAGGTCCATAGGTTTTACAAAATTACAATTTAGGCCAAGTGCACCTCAATTGGCCCAAAACGAGTTCGGATTAAATTGAGCCCAATACAAAAGATGGTCTATGCGAAAAATTACACGAAGGGCAATGGATGAGGTGTCCAAGAGATGCGAGGACAATTTACAGAAAGGCCCTCGACTGCGGAAGTAAAGTTCAAACTCCGCCCAACTTCCTATCCAAGACCCAAACCCAATAGTTTTCAATTAAATTAGCCTTAGTCAGGTTTACTGAGTATAAAACAAGATTAATTAAGGAAGATTAGGGTTAGTGGGATCCGGATCCTTACATCCTCCCCCACTTAAGATCATTCGGTCCTCCGAATCTAACGTACCTGGGGTAGTAACTCCGGATATTTTGCTCGAATTTGATCTTCAAGTTCCCAAGTGGCCTCTTCCTGTTGTGATGCTCCCATAGGAGCTAACCCACTTGATCGTTCGGGAGCGCAGTACTTGCTCTTTAGTGTCAATGGTGCGAAGCGTTCTTTTTTCATAGCTCACATCAGACCTAACTTGTGCGTCATCCAACTCAAGGACATGTGAGGAATCTTAAAGGTATTTCCTAAGCATCGAAACATGGAACACATTATGAACTCCTGCAAGCGGGGGGTGGTAGCTCCAATCGATAAGCCAAATCTCCAACCTTGCTCTGTATCTCAAAGGGTCCTACAAAATGCAGAACTAGCTTGCCCTTCTGTCCAACCTGATATCACCTTTCATTGGGGAAACCTTCAAAAAAACCTTGTCCCGCACTTGGAACTTAAGGGGCCGATGGCGATTATCTGTATGACTTTTCTGCCGTGATCGTGCAGTTTTCAATTTATCTTGTACCTTTTGCACTTTCTCCGTTATGTCCGCTACCAGGGCGGGTCCATGGAAACTCCTAACCCCAACCTTTTCCCAACAGACCGGTGTATGGCACGTACGTCCATACGGGGCTTCAAATGGAGCCATTCCGATGCTCGTGTGGTAACTATTATTGTACGTGAATTCGCATAAGGAGAGGTGTTCATCGCACTCCTTCTCGAAGTCCAACACACTAGCTCGTAGCATATTTTCAAGGGTTTGTATCGTTCTCTCTGATTGCCCATCGGTCTGCGGATGATAAGCTGTGCTAAAACTGAGTTTAGTACCCAAGGACGCCTGAAAAGACCGCCAGAAGGAAGACACAAATCTACTGTCTCGATCGGAAACAATGGAGACTGGAGTAGCATGTAGCCGCACAATTTCATCAATGAAGATCTTGGCCATCTCATGAAATTTCATCCCTTTCCTAATGGGGATAAAATGGGCTGACTTCGTTAGGCGGTCAACAATCACCCATACAACATCGTGATGTCTACTTGTCCGGGGCAGCCCTGAAACAAAATCCATTTTCAAATTCTCCCATTTCCATTTAGGAATTTATAGAGGATGTAACAAACCGGAAGGCTTCCTCTGTTCAGCCTTTACTCGTTGGCAAGTAAGGCACCTTGCCACAAAGCCCGCAATATCCCGCTTCATGTTATTTCACCAAAATCTGCCGTGTAGATTTTGGTACATTTTTGTACTCCTAGGGTGCATGGAATAGCGAGCATGATGTGCTTCAGTCATGATTGCCCTTTTTAAGTTATGATTTTGGACCGCTGGAACACAGGGTCTATCTTTGAAATACAGCACACCATCTACTAAGCTGAAATCGGGTCTCGCCGAAATGTGGTCACGAATCTTAACAAACTCCGGATCTTCAAACTGCCTCTCCTTGATTTCTTGAATTAGAGTGGGCTCGAAGACTGACATAGCCACCGGGATGACCTCGTCATTCACGAATTCAACATCCACATCCAGATCTCAGAATTCTCCCACTAGAGACCATTCACCACACAGTGCTGCCATTTCAATGGTGGACTTCCTGCTCAAGGCATCAGCTACTACATTCCTTTTTCCGGGGAAATATTTGATTGGGAAATCATAATCCTTTATGAATTCCAACCATCTACACTGTCTGCTGTTAAGATCATGCTGTGAAAATAGATACTGGAGACTACGATGGTCGCTATGGAGTTCAAATTTCTCCCCATACAAATAGTGTCTCCACATTTTCAATGCAAAGACCACTGGGGCCAATTCTAAGTCATGCGTAACATAATTTTTCTCATGTTCCTTCAGTTGTTGAGATCCATATGCGATCACCTTCCCATTCTGCATTAACACACAACCTAACCCATTCCTTGAAGCATCGGTATAGATAACAAACCCACCACTACCCTTTGGTAGAGATAAGATTGGAGCTAAGGTTAGTTTCCCCTTAAGGAGTTGGAAACTCGACTCACACTCAGCTAACCAAACAAATGGCTCATTCTTCCGAGTCAACTTTGTCAAAGGTGCAACTATTTTGGAAAAGTCCTTCACAAACCTTTTATAATAACCTACCAGACCAACAAAACTTCTAACCTCTGCAACGGTTTTGGGACTTTGCCAATTAGTAATAGCCTCCACCTTAGCTGGATCTACTGCGAGCGTCAAGAAGCATCCCTCCAAGTTTCGTGGCGATTGGACACCGTTTGGGCCCCGAACAGGCGGAAACAAGCCACATATGCAAAAATCAAAGAATGAGCCTTGGGAGTGACCGGGGCCCACAAACAAAAGGAGTTGACCAAGTTTACGTGGTCAAACAGAGTTGAAACTTCTGTGACGTACTCAAAATAGTGTCAAGAAGCATCCCTCCAAGTTTCGTGGCGATTGGACACCGGTTGGGCCCCGAACAAGCGGAAACAAGCCACATATGCAAAAATCCAAGAATGGGCCTTGGGAGTGACCGGGGCCCACAAACAAAAGGAGTTGACCAAGTTCAGGTGGTCAAACAGAGTTGAAACTTTTGTGATAGACTCAAAATAGTGTCAAGAAGCATCCCTCGAAGTTTCGTGGTGATTGGACACCGTTTGGGCCCCGAACAGGCGGAAACAAGCCACATATGCAAAAATCCAAGAATGGGCCTTGGGAGTGACCAGGGCCCACAAACAAAAGGAGTTGACCAAGTTCAGGTGGTCAAACAGAGCTGAAACTTCTGTGACACACTTAAAATAGTGTCAGGAAGTGTCCCTCCAGGTTTCGTGGCGATTGGACATCATTCGTGCTTCAAATAGTTGAAAATAGATCACATATGCAATGTTCCAAAAGTGGGCCTTGTCCGTGACCGAGGCCCAATTAATGAAAAAGTTGACCAACTTCCCGAAGTCAAAACGGGCTGAAATTTTTATGACATGTAGAAAATAGTGTCAAAAAACATCCCTTCAAGTTTCGTGGCAATTGGACTTCGTTTGAGCCCAAAACATATGAAAATGGGCCACATATGCGAAAACCCAAAATTGGGCCTCGTCCGTGACCCAGCCTGAGGTCACGGACCTTCAAAAGATGTTTCCCATGATTTTGGGTGGTTTCCCTCCTCTCCACTTCGAAATCCAACTCCCGACAACTGCTATTAACTCCCCAAAACTGTACAAAACTGATTGGGAGTCTATAAAAAGAGCAAATTTTGAAGGAACAAGGGGGGGAACACATACACAAAGAAGAAAAGAGAAGAAATCAAAGAAAGAAGCACTTAAAGCAACAAAGAAGCAAACTCCAGCAGCACTTCCACAACCATTCCCACCTTCTTTTCTCAGTTTTGAAGGTGAGCAAGAAAATTCAGAAGGAGAGAAGGAAGTGGAATGGCCAAAGTCCATACTATGTTCGGACGACGCCAATTTTTTAGAGGATGACATTGTCACCTCTGTTTCTCTTATTCGTAGGGCTTCTTAGCCATTGCAAGAGTTGTGAAAGAAGTCTCTCTAGGCCTCATTTTGTTCCTTGAAAATGATAGTTTCAAAATGACACAACTCAGGCTTCAAATTGCCCATTTCGGACTTGAAACAAACACGCAGTCCGTAAGCACGAATGATGAGTTACAGCGGTTTCAATTGATTCCATGGTTAACTTTGATCTTCTTGATGGTTGTCCACCACTCCAAAGTCATGAAAATGGAGTTCCAACACTTGAAAGAAGTTCCAAGAAAGAACTAGCGCAAACAGCACAAAAAATGGGGGCAAACAGTAGCTTCACGGCCATTGTCTGTCAGTGACCGTGACCCACGGTCACTGGCAGGTTCCAGTGACCGTGGTGACCGTGGGTGAGTCACGGTCACTGGAATGGGGCAGTGACCGCAGGTCATGGTCACCCCCCATTTTTTCCCCTTTTTCACATTTTCTTCCACCTTATGTACATTTTCTTATATTTTCCAAATTGAGATCACATCTAAGACTTAAGGGAGGGGTTGTAAACTTTCAAAATGTATGTAAACAACCTGCATCCCCGCGGTCAGGGCACTTGAACCTATGTAAATAAAAGGGAAATTAATGACGAACTGTAATTATTTTCCATTCTTCTTAACGCTTAAAGTGCGTGAATGTCGGACCTTGATTCCGTAATTCATTTCCACGCCTACATTTTTAATCGTGATCATAAGATTGGCGCCGTCTGTGGGAAAATTATATGCCCTAATTTGTGATCAATTTTGATGAAAAATGCATAAAAGCGCTGAAAATTACTGAAAAGTGCTGCTGTTGCCTTGAAAACTGCCGCTGTTGCACTGAAAACTGCCGCTGTTGCACTGTAACTGCTGCTGTTGCACTGAAAGTGCCGCTGTTGCACTGTAACTGCTGCTGTTGCACTGAAAGTGCTGCTGTTGCACTGAAAGTGCCGCTGTTGCACTGTAACTGCTGCTGTTGCATTGAAAGTGCTGCTGTTGCCCTGAAAACTGCCGCTGTTGCACTGTAACTGCCGCTGTTGCACTGTGACTGCTGCTGTTGCACTGAAAGTGCTGCTGTTGCCCTGAAAACTGCCGCTGTTGCACTGTAACTGCTGCTGTTGCACTGAAAGTGCCACTGTTGAACTGTAACTGCTGCTATTGCACTGAAAATGCTGCTGTTGTATTGAAGAGTGCCGCTGTTGCACTGTAACTGCCGCTGTTACACTGTAACTGCTGCTATTGCACTGAAAGTGCTGCTGTTGTGTTAAAGAGTGCTGTTGTTTCACTGAAACTGCTGCTGTTGTACTGAGAGTGCTGCTGTTTCACTGAAACTGCTGCTATTGCATTGTAACGGCTACTATTGCACTGGAAACTGCCACTGTTGTGCTGGAAATTGCTGCTGTTTCACTGAAAACTGCTGCTAAAAGCCTGTGACTGGGGCACATGGTCACTTACCTATTTTTATGATGACAAAGGCTTATTTAACCTCCAATTACACCCATACAAGACCTTTGATGTCTACAATGGGTTTGAAAATATCATTAAATGACTTTTGCACCTTGAAGTACATATTGTTCATACAAATGAAGTCATTGGGCACCTTGATGTGCGTACATTTGCCATTTAATCGGAAAAATTCGCACCTTGATGTGCATACACTTGTCATTTGATTGGAAGAATTTGCACCTTGATGTGCATGAACCAAATCATCTCCCTTTCTCACTTTAGAAGAGTGATGATTCAGTTCAACGGGCTTCTGACCCATATAAAATGTTTATTAAATCAGTGATAAGACCAACGACATTGTAATTATGCATTGTCCGACGTCAACCACTGATGGATCTTGTGTGGTCATTGTGATAGTGGTGCAGGCTTGATCCTGTGGGCCCTATCCCTTTGATTGATCCAACCCTCTCTTGCTTATAAGTCTGACACAGATAGTCCTAAAATGCTAGTAGCCAGGACTAGTCAGCATAGCATGCTTTTAAGGCTGACTCGATAAACCCAAAATGCTGCAGAAATTTTGACAGTAGGGATAGTTAGTATAGCATAATGAGATGGGATTTATGCCTATATCTAACCATTCCGGTTCAAAACCATGTTGGTCTAGATGGCATCTATAAACCATTCCGGTTAGCCCAAGAGGCAGCCATGTTGGTTATACCACTAATATAGTCCTGTGGGCTTACTTTTTGCAGAGACATCATGGGTTCCCTGATCATCACTTTTGATGAGGCCAAGGAAAGGCTCTCTAAAATATCCATGACCCAAAACAAACCAACTGTAAGAGCATCAAAAAAGGCTCGAATGGACTTACTACCCCTATGTCAAGAGTCTCAGTATTTCAGAGACTCTCTATTCCAACAGGCTCTATAACTTCGGCTGATCCAAATGGGTCATCAGTGACCCTTAAATTCATCAAGAAAACTAAAACTCCCAAATCTTGGGTTTCCAAATACGCCCAGAATCCGTTTGGAGTTTTCAACAAGGTTCAGAAAGAACCAAATCACAAACTGAAGTCAGAACGCAGTAATCTTCATATCACCAAGCCTCGTCTGGGGGCAAGGCAGGTCATGTCCATGGATCATAAATCAGTGGTACTTGACAAGTCACATTCAGTGACTGTTCAATGCTTAAAGTCACCACCTACTAGGCCCAAACAGCGGGTCATTATCAAGCAAACACCAAAGGACTTCCGGCAATTCCTAACTCATAAGAAGATCCAGAAGGGTGCATCCATCCCCATATACAGCTCGTGGTCACCTCAACCACACACTCCAAAATCCAATATGGCTGAGAACAAACTCTTGGCCTCAGTTGAAGATAATACTTTCTATCCTCTGACTCAAAAAGAAGGACGGAGGTTTGGCAGGGGGCATCTACCTTCTATCATAGTGGCACCTTCTCCGCTATCTTCACCCCAAGGCTTATCATATGGCGCTAAAGGCAACAAACAAGTTGAGCGATTGGTTATCAATAATTCAACCGATCTCGCTCATTTCAAAGATTTGCTCCAACAAAAGAAAGAACAAAAGAAAAAGAACAAGGGGGGTGCTATTGACATCCTTTCACTTCCCACTTCAGATTCCATGGATTGGAAACGAGTGACAAGCACTTCCAGGCTGTTGGTTGCCAAGTTTAAAGATCAGACCTCAGCAGCCAAGATGGCTAACCAACTCAAGAAGAAAGCTTTAGCCCATTACAAGGACCAAACTCAGAAGCTGTCACAGTGCAAGATCACTCAAAAATGGGTGATTAAAGAAGATGAACCGGACTTGACCTCGTCTTACATGGTCGGGCCAGGTTCAATTCAAAGAATTGCTCAGAGTATGACTCGGACTCAATGACAGGGATCTGATTCAGACTCCCATTCAAGGAGTACTTCTGAAGGTCACGTTGAAACTGATTCTGATGATAATCCTATCACTATCTTGAATATAAAAGATAGTCAATCCACTCCTCAGGCATTAGCATCATCCTATCCCCGTCAGTACACTGTGTTTATGGCTGAAAGGAGTGGAACTAGCAAAGATGGAAATGATGATGCTAGTGGAAGTAAAGATCCTGACGAAAAATATGCTAGTGAAAATGAAAATGACAATGTCAGTGATGTTGTCAAACGACAAGGAGCTATGATCGACCACTTAACTGCCCAAGTGAAAATCTTAACAGATAAGCTAGGTGGTCCGGTTGGAGCTCAAATAAATCATCTGTTCGTCAACAGAAGAGAACAAGCAATGATCATGGAGAATGCCACTAAAATTGACCTTCTCACAGCCCAATTTAAGTCCTTAACAGACAAGGTAGTAGCTGCAGGTTTTACTGGTGGTGATCATTCATCAATCCTTGGTCTTCATGCAAATCCTGAAAAACATGTGACCTTCAAAGAAGTTGAAGAGATATTAACAAAATCAAAAGTGGAGACCAGAATGAAAAAGAAAGGTATTACACCTAAGTATCCCCAGGAATTTGATCTGGTTCCATTTCCACCAGATTATAAACTTCCGACTTTCTAACTATACCTTGGGAAAGGGTCAGCATATCAGCATATTGTGCATTTCAAATCACTCCTAGGAAGCCTGCCAGAGTTAGATGCACTAAAAATAAGACTATTCGTCGGCACATTGAAAGGAGTCGCCTTCGATTGATACAAGCAGTTACCAGAACTCTCATTCCTGACATGGCCGATCACAGAAGAGAAGTTCTTACTCCATTTTCAGGAGGAGGATCAAACAGTCACCTTTGCTATGCTCAGTAGCACAAGGCAGGGAGACAACGAAACTGCACAGGCCTTTATCAATAGATGGAGAGCATTATCCTATAAATGCTTGGAACAACCATCTCAAAAGGCAACGATCGAAATGTGCAAAACCAATTTGCGACCAGAAATCAAGGCTATCATACTTAGTCATAAAACTAAGTCTTTGGCCCGATTGGTTGAAGTTGCCACTGATACAGAACTAACTGTCAAAGAGATCAGTCAAAGTCAAAGCTATATTGAAGATGCCTTCTCTGAGAACTCTTAAATAACTCAAGGGATTACAGGGCAAACTTGCCTACATTTGTAGCCTCAACTCCAGGCAAACCTCTCATCCTCTACATTCGAGCTCTTGATCACTCTCTGGGGGCATTGCCAGCTCAAAAGAAAAACTAGGAAATTACACCACTATATTATTTCCAATGAAATGTATTTGGTTTCCAACACCAATCCACTGAAGGCATTTGTGACAAAAGCTGGTGCACTGGGTGATCGTCTATCCAAATGATCTATTATTTTCTCTTAATATGAACTGCTGTAAAGAATCCAATGCTGTCCCTCCATGGCATAGAACACTGCAGCTAATGGACTTGTTGCAGCTTTCAACAAGACTATTTGCAAAATTTTGAAGAAAATGGTCTCTGGCAATAAAAGGTTGGAGTACCAAACTTCCAGAAGCATTGTGGGCATACAGAACTACTGTTCGTAGTCCGACCAAATCAACACCATATTCGTTGGTTTATGGTTGTCAAACTGTGATACCCTTATAAATTCAACTTCCTTCTCTTCGGGTAGCTATGATGAAAAAATACATTGAAAAAAAAAAAGAATACCAAGCTCAGACTCCAAGAACTAAAGAGCCTTGATGAGAAAAGGTTTGCCGCTTGACAAAGCATCAAGCTCTATCACGCTCATATGACTGGATCTTTTGATAAGATGGTCAAAAATACAGAGCTTACAAGAAAAGAGACTTAGTCCTTGCAGTCAAAAGGCAGATGTTCTCCACACACATGTCAAAAGGCAAGTTTAAAGTCAAATGGGAAGGACCTTTTATTGTCAACAAGGTTTACTCCAATGGTGCACGCGCACTCCTCAAACTCGAAGGAGACAGATGCATGATGTTTATCAATGGAAAACTTCTCAAGAAATATATACCTGAATGTCATTGGTACACCCAAACCATATACAATGTACCCAAACCATGTACAGTGTATATTCTCACTCCTAACCAAAATCAAAATCCTCTGGTTTCGAGCCTCACAACCTATGACTCCCAACCAAAATTGCAATCCTTTGGTTTCGAGCCTTACAACCTATGACTCGTAACCAAAATCCCTCAGATTTGTATAAAATGATTGCGAGGATCAGGTCCTTTGACCCTTCTAGTCAGACCTTTGTTACTTGGATAATATCCTTACAAGACCCCTTGTAACATCCTGCTATATAGATTAAGTCTTTTTGCAGACTCTATATAGCAAAACTCAGCTATGTGGAATAAGTCTTTTTGCAGACCCCATATAGCTAATCCGTAGTTGTATAGAACAAGTCTTTTTGCAGACCCTATATGACTACCTTCGGTTATATAGAACAAGTATTTTTGCAGACCCTATATAACCAAAATCTAAACAAAAACCAAAACCAAATCTTTGTCCTAAGGAATAAGTCAAGGATCCCGGGGAAAGCCTCACACACGGGCACCGGATAACATCCACTTTGTTTGACCCCTTTCGACACCAAAAGGATCAAGTCATGGACCCTGGAGAAAGCCTCACACATGGGCACCGGATAACATCCACCTATATGACTCCCTTATTTTCGATTTGTGGATCCAAAAGATCACAAATCACACCCTCATACAAGTCTGAGAAAACCAAACCAAACAAACCATCCACATAAACCATATCAAACCTCCACAAAAAATCAACCCAAACACCCATACTAATGACAAAAATAGAAAGAAAAACATTTTCCATTGATATCCATTTTAAAGTTCAAATACAAGCAGTGACGTCAATGTACACATGGCCTCCAGGGCTAATCAGAAAAAGCAAAACCATTAAATGGAAGGTGCAGTAGAGAATCTCAGTCCAGGAACTTCTCCAGTTTCCCCTTAGCATTCAGTACTTCTGCCATGAGGATGCGCCCTTTGTAGCTTGCATAAGCTGGGATAGCAGTACTAATGTCAATCTCGTCCAGCTTACACCAATACAAATACCAGTTTCTTGATGACAAAGCCTTAGCTCTCTGGAGCCACAAATTGACATCAGATGCTTCATTTGGGTCTTTCGGATCAGGCTCTCTTGTGGTCTTACCGTTGGCATGACTTTTAGATGCCGCGGCAGTGGCAGTTGCAGGTGCTTTACCCTTTCTATCTGCAAAACAAATCAAAAGAAAGGAAAGATGGGTATCAGTAACAATGATATGGAACTTCTCAAAAAAAAAAAAAAAAAATCGGCAGCATCTCCCCTTAGTATAAGACCAAAAGGAGAAGGCAATACTCAGTTCTGAGACCAAGAATTGGCATCAAAGGCACACTTAAGTCTCAAAACCGAAGCTCCCGGTCCAAACAGATGTTCAAGCATCTTAAGACCTTTTCAGGGTGCAGCAGGTTCGTGTTCAAGCACAAAAATGGCATTTTATAATTCCCACAGAGGCTATGGTGATTCGATTTATGCTTTCACTATGCTAAAAAAAAAAGGAAGTCAAAATAGTCTCTTGGAATCTGTGGCTAGCTTTACCACTGTTTGGTCAGAAGCATTCTCGCTAATAACAAAGTCCATTCATATGAGTCACCATAGCAGGAGATAAAATCATTTGGATGGCCTGTGATTAAGAGCCGTTGTGCCATGGCTGTATTTGGATAATGCCTAGCCTGAACTTGAACACAAATATCAGAAAGAGAAAAAGAACTGCAGCCCATTCAATTCAGTCTACATGAGTACTCTGCGACCATGGAATTAACCAAGCCAAGACAGCAAAAGGTCAGAAGCAAATTCAGCAAAGTTTTTTTAGTCATGACTGTGAACACTTTACAAATTGTTTTAGTCATGACCATGGATTACAACAGCTGTCTTGGCTTGCTCGATGTGGACTCTACCAGAGAATGAAATTCAGGGCTCCATCATGTGCCAAGAAAATCGGTTGAATCCAGCAAGACAGCAATGGCTGTGATTGAGAATGCATTTGGGCAATCCTAAATTTAATAAAACAGCACCACAGCAGAAGACAGGAAGTGAATTCAGCAAATTTTTCAATTGAGCATTCCATCAAACAGCTGGTGACCAGGAGTCCCTTGCAGATAGTGCAGGTTGTAATCCGAATGGAAATATGGGTTTTGGCATAAGAAGACAAGAAAAAAGAAAGCAAAAGGGCGGAACAGAGCCCAGATTCAATTCCATCTTGCCATTCGCTGTAACCGTAAGTGCGCTCACACAGTCAGTCACAAATCAACCATGACCACAGTATTTGCCCGGACTGTGCCACAATTTGAAAACATTCATCATGCAAAATCAGATCGTGTTATGCATCCAAAAGAAGAATGAAGAAATCCCAGGCAAAACTCAAGTTGTCTATTTGGCCATGACAGAGTTTGGAGAAGTTGAGATACAGAAACTTACCGGCCATGGCAATTATCTTCAGTCAACAAATCCACAAGATGGAAGGTGGAAGTAGAAAACTGAGATGAAGCTTGAAGTCTCAGTCTATCTCTCTCAATCGGTTCAATTTGGGCTCTCGATTTCTGTCTCTGTCTTTCTCCCTCTTTTCTAATTTCTTTCTCTCTCTTTCAGTTTTCTCTCTCTCTCCCACTCTCTGTCTCACTCAGTCTCCTTTTCCCTCTTTTCTCTCTATTTTTTCTCTCTCCCGGTCTCTCTCTCTTTTCTCTCTCTCCTTGTCTTTCTCTTTTCACTCTTTTCTCTCTCTCAATTTTCTCTCTCGGTCTCTCTCTCTCCCGATCTCTCTTTTCTCTCTCCCTCCCGGTTTCTCTGTCTCTCCCGCTCTGTCTCTCCCGTTCTCTCTCTTTTCTCTCCTGTTCTCTCTCTTTTCTCTCTTTTCTCTCTCTCCCGGTCTCTCTCTTTCTCTCTTTTCTCTGTCTCTCCCGGTCTCTCTCTTTCTCTCTTTTCTCTGTCTCTCCCGGTCTTTCTCTCTTTTCTCTGTCTCTCCCGCTCTCTCTCTTTTCTCTTTTCTCTCTCTCCCGGTCTTTCTCTCTTTTCTCTCTCTCTCCCGGTCTTTCTCTCCCTCTTTCTCAGTTTTCCCTCTCTATCAATGTCTCTTTCTCTCTCTCTCCCAGTCTCTCTGTTTTTCTCTCGGTCTCTCTCCCTCTTTCTTCTTTTCTTCTCTCTCTCCCAATTTCTCTCTCTCAGTCTCTCTCTCTTTTCTCTCTCTCATGGTTTCTCTCTCTCTCGGTCTCTCTCCCTCTTTTTCAGTTTTCCCTCTCTCAATTTCTCTTTCTCTCTCTCTCCCAGTCTCTCTGTTTTTCTCTCGGTCTCTCTCCCTCTTTCTCCTTTTCTTCTCTCTCTCCCAATTTCTCTCTCTCTCGGTCTCTCTCTCTTTTCTCTCTCTCCCGGTCTCTCTCTCTTTTCTTCTCTCCCTCCCGGTTTCTCTCTCTCCCAATTTCTCTCTCTCGGTCTCTCTCTCACTCTCCCGATCTCTCTCTTTTTTCTCTTTCTCTCTGTCTCTTCCCTTTTTCTTGGTTTTTTTTCTTTGTTGGTTTGAGCAAAAAAAAAAAAAAACTCTCGGTCTCCCTTTTTCTTTGTTGGTTTGAGCAAAAGAAAAAAAAAAAACTCTCGGTCTCCCTTTCTCTTTGTTGGTTTGAAAAAAAAAAAATTTTTCTGTTTGGCTTCCTTACCCACGGTCACTGCTATTCCTAAGTGGAGCCCACTATTTGATGCCAGCACATAGAATAGGGAGGCCCAAAATCAATTAATGGTCCAAAATTGGGAATTCCCCCTCAATTACTATTGGTCATTCCTCCCACGATTACTGTTAACCGCTTTTCATTTCCCACGGTCATTGCAAACTTGAACTAGTGAAGCTCATTGCCGAATTCCCTCAAGCTCAGGTAGTTGACGGGTCACCCTCCTTCCCACGCGTCACCCTCCTTGATCAAGTCTTGATGGATTCGTACTTCTTCATCTACGGTCTCTTGATTTTAAGCAATGGAATCCATAACATGATCATCTTTTGTTTGAAATTCTTATGATGGGTCCACTTAGAGTAATTTACCAAAGAAATAATCCTATTCTTAGGGTATTTCGAGGGAAATTATATAAAAAAAAAAGAAGATGCGGTCTCTTTCCAAATCAACTTTGGGTCAAACTTTGATTTCAAACCAATGTCCCAAATTGTTTTTCATCAAAACACATAAAAGCCAATCTCTTTCAAAATTACATCTCATTTTGTCAAAATTGCATCTCATTTTAAATCATGTCAAGCCAAGTCAAAACCCAAACTTTGATCTTTGAAAATGAACCAAAAATCCATGAAGATCCAAACCTAAATCCATTTTTTCTAAAACTTTTGAATTTCTTAAAACCTCAGGGATTCTTT
The DNA here is from genome assembly GCA_037013555.1 of Sextonia rubra. Lineage (NCBI taxonomy): Eukaryota > Viridiplantae > Streptophyta > Magnoliopsida > Laurales > Lauraceae > Sextonia > Sextonia rubra. Next base: position 79,615,550 of record JASUAD010000001.1, read on the forward strand.
TTGTGGGTGTTCCCCACATCCCCACAGAGATGTCACTCTGGATATCTGTGAAAAATAGGTCAAAAGAAAATCAAATTCATTTCCAAAATCCAAACAAAATTCATAAACTTCTGAATTTTCTAAATACCTAAGGGATTCCTTTGTGGGTGTTCCCCACAGTCCCCACGGAGATGCTACTTTTCATATCCGTGAAAATAGGGCAAAGAAATTCAGATTTCTTATGTCTTTTCAAAATTCTGTCATCAAACCCTTCATGGTTTTTATCAAAATTTTCAAATCCCAAAGTTTAGGCCTACAACCTACCTTGACAAACTGTCTTTTCATCAAGCCATCCATCATTCCCACAGATTGGCTATTTCGAGGCATAGCGATTATTATACTATAATCATTGCACCTCAAGGGGGCACTTGTTGACCTATAAAAATTGCAAATACTGCAGCGAAGACACCTCATCCCAGCTTAATTTAGGCTACAGAGGTTATTTACAGATCCTAGGGAATCACTGTGAGAACCAACATTCCATGAAGATCAAGGTAGCTGGAACTCTCAGAGGAAGTTCAAATTTCAGGTTGAACAGACATCATCAAACTCAAAAGCCACAAGCATGTCAGCCTGAAGTCAGTTCCCCCCAAGCCAGGGGGTCACTGACCAAAGTCCTGCTTCCCGATGTCCAAAATTAATGAAATTTAGACGCGAAGCTTCAGTCATGCTCAGAAGATACATTGCAAATTTTCAAGATGAAAAGACTCTGTTTGGTCTAAATTTCATTACATGTCAGCTTAGAGGACAGTAATCCCAAATTTGGGGGCCATCGGCTAAGATCTTACTTCCAGAAGGCCAAAGCAGATAAAATTTGGAACAAATGCTCAAAGAATGCCCCCAGTTATTCTCCCAAAGTTTCAAGTCAAGGGGAGGCTGTTCGGATAGAAAACAGGCTAACTATCTTAATGTGGAGTGAATAGTGACCTAACGCATGCAATGAATAGGTTATGGTTCAAAATCCTACTTCCTCAAATCCAAACTGCATGAAATTTGAATGAATACTCCAAGATGTTCTTGACGTCAGTCCCTCCAAGTTTCAAATCAAACTGGCATCATTCGGGCTTCAAACAGCTGAAACAAGGGCCCACTGTCATAAAAAAGTCAACTGGAGAGTTGACCAAGTTCAGATGGTCAAAAAAAGCTGAAAATTCTGTGACACACTCAAAATAGTGTCAAGAAGTGTTCCTCCAAGTTTCATGGCGATTGGACATCGTTTGGACCCTAAACAGGTGGAAACAAGCCACATATGCAAAAATCCAAGAATGGGCCTTGGGAGTGACCGGGGCCCATAAATAAAAGGAGTTGACCAAGTTTAGGAGGTCAAACAGAGCTGAAACTTCTGTGACACACTCAAAATAGTATCAAGAAGCATCCCTCCAAGTTTCGTGGTGATTGGACACTGTTTGGGCCCCGAACAAGCGGAAACAAGCCACATATGCAAAAATCAAAGAATGGGCCTTGGGAGTGACTGGGGCCCACAAACAAAAGGAGTTGACCAAGTTCAGGTGGTCAAAAAGAGCTGAAACTTTTGTGACACACTCAAACCAGTGTCAAGAAGCATCCCTCCAAGTTTCTTGGCAATTGGACACCGTTTGGGCCCCTAACAAGTGGAAACAAGCCACATATGAAAAAATCCAAGAATGGGCCTTGGGAGTGACCGGGGCCCACAAACAAAAGGAGTTGACAAAGTTCAGGTGGTCAAACAGAGTTGAAACTTCTGTGACACACTCAAAATAGTGTCAAGAAGCATCCCTCCAAGTTTCGTGGCGATTGGACACCGTTTGGGCCCCGAACAGGCGGAAACAAGCCACATATGCAAAAATCCAAGAATGGGCCTTGGGAGTGACCGGGGCCCACAAACAAAAGGAGTTGACAAAGTTCAGGTGGTCAAACAGAGTTGAAACTTCTGTGACACACTCAAAATATTGTCAAGAAGCATCCCTCCAAGTTTCGTGGCGATTGGACACCGTTTGGGCCCCGAACAGGGGGAAAGAAGCCACATATGCAAAAATCCAAGAATGGGCCTTGGGAGTGACTGGGGCCCACAAACAAAAGGAGTTGACCAAGTTCAGGTGGTCAAACAGAGCTGAAACTTCTGTGACACACTCAAAATAGTGTCGAAAAGGATCCCTCCAGGTTTTGTGGCGATTGGACACCGTTTGGGCCCCGAACAGGCGGAAACAAGCCACATATGCAAAAATCCATGAATGGGCCTTGGGAGTGACCGGGGCCCACAAACAAAAGGAGTTGACCAAGTTCAGGTGGTCAAACAGAGCTAAAACTTTTGTGACACACTCGAAATAGTGTCAGGAAGTGTCCCTCCAAGTTTCGTGGCGATTGGACATCATTCGGGCCTCAAACAGTGGAAAATAGATTGCATATGCAATGTTCCAAAAGTGGGCCTTGTCCGTGACCGGGGCCCAATTGATGAAAAAGTTGACCAACTTACCGAAGTCAAAACGGGCTGAAATTTTTATGACATGTAGAAAATAGTGTCAAAAAACATCCCTCCAGGTTTCGTGGCAATCGGACTTCGTTTGAGCCCAAAACAGATGAAAATGGGCCACATATGTGAAAACCCAAAATTGGGCCTCGTCCGTGACCCAGCCTGCGGTCACGGACCTTCAAAAGATGTTTCCCACGATTTTGGGTGGTTTCCCTCCACTCCTCTTCAAAATCCAACTCCCGAAAACTGCTATTAACTCCCCAAAACTGCACAAAACCTGATTGGGAGTCTATAAAAAGAGCAAATTTTGAAGGAACAAGGGGGGAACACATACACGAAGAAGAAAAAAGAAGAAATCAAAGAAATAAGCACTTAAAGCAACAAAGAAGCAAACTCCAGCAGCACTTCCATGACCATTCCCACCTTCTTTTCTCAGTTTTGAAGGTGAGCAAGAAAATTCAGAAGGAGAGAAGGAAGTGGAATGGCCAAAGTCCATACTATGTTCGGACAACGCCAATTTTTTAGAGGATGACATTGTCACCTCTGTTTCTCTTATTCGTAGGGCTTCTTAGCCATTGCAAGAGTTGTAAAAGAAGTCTCTCTAGGCCTCATTTTGTTCCTTGAAAATGATAGGTTCAAAATGACACAACTCAGGCTTCAAATTTGCCCATTTCGGACTTGAAACAAAAACGCAGTCCGTAAGCACGAATGATGAGTTACAGCGGTTTTAATTGATTCCATGGTTAACTTTGATCTTCTTGATGGTTGTCCACCGCTCCAAAGTCATGAATAAGGAGTTCCAACACTTAAAAGAAGTTTCAAGAAAGAACCAGCGCAAACAGCACAAAAAACGGAGGCAAACAGTGGCTTCACGGCCATTGTCTGTCAGTGACCGTCTGGCAGGTTCCAGTGACCGTGGGTGAGTCACGGTCACTGAAAGGCCCTAGTGACCGTGAGTGAGTCACGGTCACTGGAAGGCCCCAGTGACCGTGGGTGAGTCACGGTCACTGGAATGGGGCAGTGACCGCAGGTCATGGTCACCCCCCATTTTTTCCCCTTTTTCACATTTTCTTCCACCTTATGTACATTTTCTTATATTTTCTAAATTGAGATCACATCTAAGACTTAAGGGAGGGGTTGTAAACTTTCAAAATGTATGTAAACAACCTGCATCCCAGCGGTCAGGGCACTTGAACCCGTGTAAACAAAAGGGAAATTAATGATGAACTGTAATTATTTCCCATTCTTCTTAACGCTTAAAGTGCGTGAATGTCGGATCTTGATTCCGTAATTCATTTCCACGCCTACCTTTTTAAGCGCGATCACCCTTAGCAATTGCAGGGAAATCCTCAGATGTTCCGCATGTTCGTCTTTGGTCTTGGAGTATATCAAAACATCGTCAATAAAAATTACCACAAACCGATAAAGGTATGGTGAGAAAATCTTGTTCATCAAGGCCATAAATACCGCAGGGGCATTTGTCTACCCAAAAGGCATAACCAAGAATTCATAATGCCCATATCCTGTCTTGAAAACTGTTTTCGACGTATCTTGATCCTTAACTCGCAGCTGATGGTATCCAAACCTGAGATCGATCTTAGAAAAATGGGTTGCACCCTGTAATTAATCAAACAGCTCGTCAATTCTAGGCAGTGGATATTTGTTTTTTATTGTCACCTGATTCAACTGCCAGTAATCAATACACATTCTAAGGGTGCCATCCTTCTTCTTCACGAATAAGACTGGGGCTCCCCATGGTGATGTGTTAGGACGAATAAATCCCTTATCCAATAAGTCCTGTAATTGTACTTTTAGCTCACATAACTATGTTGAGGCCATTCTATATGGAGCCCTAGAAATGGGACCAGTACCGGGTACTAACTCTATAGTAAAGTCCACTTCCCTAATCGGAGGAATACCAGGTACTTCGTCAGGAAATACATCAGGGAACTTACAAACCACGGGTATTTCTTCTAGTTTCTTAAGTGCTTTCTTCTCTACAATGAAAGCAATATACCCCTCACAACCACTATGAATCAGTCTTTCTGCTCGAAGTGCTGAAATTAATCTAATGTTCGAACTTTTCTTGTCACCTTGGAATACAACACATGGGCCATCTTTGTTTACCCTCACGGAGACAGTCTTACGGAAACAATCTAAACAAGCCATATATTTGGTCAACCAATCCATGCTTAATATTACATCAAAATCGTGCATGGGCAACACGATGAGATCCGCTAGGAGAAAAACCTCTCCGATAAGAACTCAACAACCAGGGTGATAATCATCACACGTCACCCTCTTGCCAACCGGAGTTATAACACTCAACTCATACTGCAATTGCGCTGGCGATTCCCGTATTCTGCTAGAGAATCGGGGAGAAATGAAGGAGTGTGAAAATCCTAAATCAAACAACACTTTAGCTTCCATGCCACAAACATAAACCTTACCTACAACCACATGTTCCGCTGCTTTCGCTTCTTCCTGTCTCAGAGCATAGGCACGGCCTTGCCTTTGGGGTCGATGTTGCAGTCCTTGCCTCTGTTGTCCTTGACCTTGCCGTGTCTGCCCTTGGCCTTGCCTCACCTGCTGTTGCTAACGGTTAAGCGCTGGTGGTGTCGCCTTAGAAGACTGCTGGTACTGCTGCTGCGGTGGGGCTTGACTAGAGTCTTTCCTTCTCGGGCACTCGGATAAATGGTGGTCCATTGAGCCCCATCCAAAACAGGCTCCCGTGGACCTCCAACATTTGTTAGTCTCATGACCCTTCCCGCATACACCGCAGACTAGCCGTGATGTCCCGCCAACAACCCCCTTCTGTTTCTTAGAATGCTGCTGACCCTTCCCAGAAGGCGGAATACTCCTCCTAGACTCTCCCAAGAATAGGTTTTTCTCAATTTCTTCTGCTGCATAGGCCCTAGCTATCGCATCATCATATTGAGCTGGACGTTGAAAAGTGGTAGCATGACCCTGAATAGTAGGCCTCAATCCTTTCGGAAACCTTTCCACTCTCTTTTCCTCAGTGTCAATCAGGTCTAGATCAAACCAAGAGAGCTGGCTGAATACATGTACATATTCTGCAACAGTCATGGAGTTCTGTTGCAGGGAGAGGAACTTTGCCTTCTTCTTGCGGGTTACATGCTCAGAAATGAACTTCTTCCTAAATTTCCTTTTAAAGGCCTCCCAGACAGTAGCATCTGGCATGGCCCTAACGTGGTCCCAGATACTCTTCCACCAGGTATCTACAATATCCCTGAACATGGATGCTGTGAGGACCACTTGCTGCCTTGGTGTACAAGTTAAGGTATTGAAGACATTCTCAGCGTGAACGAGCCATTCGTCAACTTGCAACGGGTCTTCTTGTCCAGTAAACTCTATGGCTCCCCTCTTTCAGAACTTCTCGTACAAGGAATTAGGGTCTCCGGATGGATTTTGTCTGTCCAGTAAAGCGGCCAATTGCATCTGCATGGCAGCTTGGTTGGCATTACTAGCAGCTAACTGATGCATCATCATCATGAACCGTTCCTCCGTGTTGTATGTGGGACGAGGAGGAGGTTGCGGTGGGGGGTCCGCACCTTCCAACTCCACATTATTGCGGTCATTATCACCCGAACTACTATTTGTAATAGATCCGGACGCCATGGATCTGCAATCACAATGGTTATTAGTCATATATATATATATGTGTATACATACTACAATTGTACCGAAAGGTTATAATCATAATAAAAATCCACCCCGAACGGACCTATCGGAACCTCACCACGTTTTCTAACGTTGCTAAGTCTTTTCATTGACTTTTTAGTGCGTCTTTGATACCATTAGTTACGTATATGATGCCTTGATCCAGGGAATTTGGGGATTTGAGGAGGCCACCGGGGCGTGGATACGTAATCCCGTAAAAATCCGTGCCTTAAAGAATTTTACACGAATTCCTAGAAGGGAGATTCCACAGGAACGTGTGAGGTATGCCAACACACGTACGAATATAACTCATCATAACCGAAATCCTACGAAATACTCAGTAATTATCAAGAGCAAGTTAAATGCGCATATCCTTCGTCATTCATAGATGTATATATATACATACATAACAGTACCTAAGTCTTCAATTACATTTTTTTCACAATTCGTCATTGTATTGAAGGAATTAGGTAAAGAAAGTCCCATTGCTCTTCCTAAAGAACAAACCAAAATGTGATTGTGACATCTCCAGAACTGACGTACTCCGTGGGATGACTAATAAAAGATATCGCCATCCTTCCAATCGTCTATACCCCGAGGTACCGTTGGGGCACTCTCCGGGGGCGCATCAACACCCGAGTTGGGACCAGGTTCTGTACCTGTAATACCAAGGGTAACACTGTTAACACGACGGTTAAACAAGTACTGAGGCATATGAAGCAAGTATAACATAATATATCAAAGGAACTTAATAGTATACACTGATTAAAGGAAAAGTACTGCTTGTTTACTAGACATATGGTGCATGAGTGACAGTGGATGAGAAAGTATAATTCAAATGTCTTAGATACTAATTGGCAACCGCGATGCTCTATTCTCCCAAAAAGGGAGCATTCATATGGGTCGCTAGGGGATCAAGCTAGCTTCCCGAGGAACGCTGACATCTCCTCTGTAAACTACTGCAGTAGTGACATACATATATCCAAAGGGCACAAGCTAAGTGGTGTCGACTCGGATTCAATCAAACTAGTCATAACATACATAAGGAATAGTTAATCATGATGGCAGATGAAGAATTAAGCAAAGCATATGCGTATGGGCTACAAAGGCCCGAACCTGGGCTATACCCTTGGCTAGCAAGCACACACTCAGAAGAAGCTCTGGCTTGTTAGACACGCACTCATTAGAAGCTCAGGTTTGAATTGCATCGGGGTTTGCTCGAGGAAGTGAATCCGATAACAATTCATGTCGAAGGTAATCTATCATAGCAATATGAATGCATTCGAATTGAGTGAGTATTCAAGAGTCACTATCCACCCCATATTATGTAACCCGAGATCCCCAAGAACATTCAACACGATGTACTCATAAGACGTCCGGTGTCGTGGTGTTACCGCGTCTTGGTATTACCCTATATGCATAGGGGACACCCTTTCTTATGCCAACATCCATGACTTGACATTGGGGAATTCATCCGGAGTTCATATATCCTCTTAACGTATCATTACAGTTGGGCCCATGTAGGGGTAAGGAGGTGCCAATACTAAGGCCCTATAAGGTCAATGAAGAATTCTTAACATCCTAAATTCACTGGGTTCATACGGCTTAGCCGTATACAACGCTACGGCTTAACCGAGTAATTCAGGTTTCCTCCAACAGTACAGACGCATTTACGGCATAGCCGTATTTAGCCTACGGCTTAGCCGTGCTAAGCCTACGGCTAGGTTACGGTCAAGTCACGGCTTAGCCGTAGTTATTTCACGGTGCAGCCGTAGATAAGCCGTAGAAGAAATTGGGCCTTTTGAGCACTTTGGAAAGCTCGCCGTAGGAAGGCTTACGGCTTGGGTACGGGCTGGACATGGCTTAGCCGTAGTCAAATTCACGGTGTAGCCGTGAGGAAGCCGTAGTACAAAACCAGGTTTTGCTGCTCTTTGGATTTTGAGCCGTAAATACTCACGGCTTAGCCGTAGCTTTGCCGTAAGCTTCAAAAAACCTAAAATCAGTTCTGTAGCTCATTTTCAGTACGAGATCGATACAGAACCTTATTGTGGGGAGTTTTTATGACTTGATTATAATGTACCTGATGGATTTCAACACCCACACACGCTCCTATTACATGTTTACATCCTAACTCACTCCATACCACATTTGTATCAATTAAACAATGAGAATGGCTGAAATTGGAAAATGCAAGGACCTGACTCATCAATCAATAACTTAATCATGCATGCAACACATGCAACTCAAATACTTGCCTCTTAACAGTGTTTGCCCTCCCCAAGTCGTTCTTGTTGTGTAGTTAGGGGAGAAACTCCGAATTGAAATGGGTTCTCTTGTACTGCTGTAGTATTGGAGAAGGTTGTGATTCTAAGGAAGAGGTACCCAGGGAAGAAGAAGAGGATGGATGGACGCTATGAGTAGCACATGCAAGCTCCAGTTCTTCATTTCCAGCTCTATACGTGAAATGAGGAGGGGTGAAACGAGTGGCTCCAGCAGTAAAGAAGAAGAATCAAGGAGGAAGAAGGAACGTGGAGTCTTTTCAACTTAAAACTTCCTGCATTTAACATGCAGGTCCATAGGTTCTACAAAATTACAGTTTAGGCCAAGTGCACCTCAATTGGCCTAAGACGAGTTCGGATTAAATTGAGCCCAATACAAAAGATGGTCTACGCGAAAAATTACATGAAGGGCAATGGATGAGGTGTCCGAGAGATGTGAGGACAATTTACAGAAAGGCCCTCGACTACGAAAGTATGGTTCAAACTTCGCCCAACTACCTATCCAAGACCCAAACCCAATAGTTTTGAATTAAATTAGCCTTAGTCAGGTTTACTGATTATAAAACAAGATTAATTAAGGAAGATTAGGGTTAGTGGGATCCGGATCCTTACACTCTTCTCCCATCTTTTCTTCAAGTTTGGAGCTGTGCATGCAGGGACTGCAGTTTCCTTGTTTATCCTCCTCGCTTCTTTGTTCATCTTCTACCTTGGAATCTCACAATTCCGTCTCCTCTTCTCCTCTACAACTCTCCAAGGTGAAGATCCCATCACTATTATATTTCTTTGAGTTTAAAAGAGTCAAGGAGACTCAAATAAGAAACATGCATGCATCTCATGCCCATTTCTTCAAATGCATGTCTTTGCATATAGTAGGATCATCTTTTATTGAGGTTTTCTCCATCATCAACCCAAGGAAAAGGCTTGATTTGGGTAAAGCACTGAAATAAAGCAAGTATAATAGTGTATATTATTGCTTGCATGTCCACTTATGTTGATTCTTGAAAAAATCTTCTTTAAATACCAATCTATAGCTCATTTACACCTCTGATTTAAGAATATGTGATGGATTAAGTGATAATGAATATGTTTATGAGTTATGGTTGAATTTGTTGGAAATTTATAGTAAAAGTATACTTTTATGTATTTATCTTTAACTAATTTATTTATTAGTAAAGTTTGTCTTTTCATCTTAATAACAATTTGTATGGGCAAATGGTTGCATTGTTATTTATTATGCATGTGTGTGTCTTTTATTCTATAAAGTAGACAAGTTGATAGGTAGAGTTCAGCTTACTTATGGAAGACTTGTTGTCGGTTCTTATAGAATATAAGTTATTGTTGTTCATGACCTAAATGGAGTTGGACACACCATTGGGTACAATTGCAGCATAATGTTTTAGTAGGCTTGTCTTGACTGTGGGAAATGATATAGTTTCAACTCGTTATGCTTGTACACTTTGTATTTATTGAATAGGATCGCTTTTGGGTTTATTGTCTTTTTACTGACTATATAAGACGAACATCCAAATGGTTATTATAAGTGCTTGTACTCTTAATCCCGATATAAACACTAGACACATACATTTAGTATTTAGCATTTTGATTTACAAAGGAGTGAGATCTTTTATAGGTCAATAATCTCATTAAATTGGATGACTACATTACGTGTATGGTGCATATTAGTTTAATGACACAATCCACGTCCCGTAATAGTGATTGATGATATCCCCATGATGAAGCCTATAAGTTTTGATTATGTCAAACCCTACAGTTGGACTTTGTGTTCGACATATAAAATAAGTTAAGTGTATTATCTCAAGGAATTATAAAGATATTGATTAAACATAGGTGTTAGTAATTATTTAATTAATGAATATATAAAAGCTTAACGTGGGAAGATTAATAAGCATTTAATAGCAAGAAGCTCGAAATATTATTTTGAGAATAAGAATAGGAGTGCAATTATGGTTCTTTAGTGGACTGAATTGTAATTTATGGAACTAGGATTTTAATTTGGATCGAATTAGGTTTTTCTGTTTCTATAAAAAGCCTATTCCTTATTTCCTTCTTATGGTCATTATTGTAGCATATACATATGCATTACTGCTATTTAGGAAAAATGCACAAGAAAAATCTCGATTTTGAGAGCAAAGAGAATTCGTAGAAGAGGCCACACCCTGATGCGAGTTTGAGCATAGAGGAATATAGTAGAAGGTCTTAAGATTTTCAAGTTGCGGTAAGACCGAGGTCAAATCAGAGAGATCTCCAGGTATGGTTCTTGATTCATCATTATTTAAAGTTATTTTAGCAGTGATTTATGCGCAATATCTAGGGATCTTGGTGGCTGTCTCCCAACAGAAATGTGGATATTAAAAGATGTATGACGATATTTTAGAGCACAAGAAGCCACATTGGAATCATAATGAAAAAGTTCTATATTGGATTGAACTCTGCACTGAAATAGCTTTAGAAAATCTAAAGCTTAGAGCTAAGCCGTAAGTTCACTACAGCTAGGAATCTAGAGAATTAAAATCTTACTTCTTTTCTACGGCTAACCCCACGGTTAAGCAATAGCTAAGCCGTGGCCCAGCCGTAGGCTAAATTACGGCCGAATCGTAACTACGGGGAAAAATCCTATACACATGACTAAGCTGTAACGTATCCACGGCTAAGTTGTAAGAACACAATGAACTTAGGTACTTCCAAAGATCATATAGGGCCTTAAAATTAGTATCTTTACTTTGACTAAATTAGCCCAACAGTAATCAAATACTGAGGAGGAAGAGTATAGAGTTGTCACTCATTCTCTCTCGATTTGCCAGATGGTTTTCAACGTCACATCATGGGTGTTAGCATTAGAAGAGGTGTCTAATGCCTATGCAATGTAACACTAAGATTTCCGTAACACATCGACATCAGACGTTTTATGAATACATAATATTGAATGACTAAAAAAACACGAATTATCTTAGCTAAGGTTGGCTAGTAATATCCTTGTTAATCATTCATTCCAAATGCATTAATATTGTTATATAAACCTTGCCCTCAACATGATCTAATCATATATCCATTCTTCTCAATGAATCTTGAAAGAAGATTGGAGACGGAACTTCTATTAAGCGTGAGTCTGTGAGCCATGATCGAAGTAACTAAGGTTGAGAAGGTTCGAGCCTTAATAGCTCATTTAAGTATTTATTGTTTGAATAACAGTTACTTCGTGTAATTCTGATTTTTATGACTGAAGACGATCTCAAGACTGTTATATATTTCTGTATAAGAATGGATCAATTGGTACTTATGACAAGTGTGGAAGAATGAATTCTAATCAGACTTGAGACTATTGAGTTGGTACCACTTAGCTTGTACCTATGGAGGTTCGACGGGACCGAATGAAAGTATTTTATACATTACCTACTGTAGCAGTTGTATGAAGAGTTAATCGACGCTCTTAGCGTAGCTAGATGGTTTTGCCCCAACCACTAGTGATTTCCCACTGTATGATATGCTCTCGTTTTAAAAAGAAGATAGCTATGTGGATGCCAATTAGTACGTTATTGTATTTCTATTTATGATTTGTTGCTCATACTTAATCACATGTACAACATGCCTAGTCACAGATTATTGCTTTTTTTTTTTTAATCAATAGGTTTCTAATTCGAATTGATAAATTATGATAGTCTTATATAACCTTATATTTGCTTGACCGTCGTATTAACAGTGCTATAATTGGTGTTACATGCACAGAACTCAATGCCGGTATGGCAGTCGAGTACCTTAGGAGGGAACCTTAACGGTACCTAAGGGTATAGATGAGTGAAGCATGGATGACGTTCTATTAGTCGTCCTATGAATAGCGTCATGAGGTTCATGTTTTGGGGTTTGTTAGGACATAGCCATGCTTTGGCTTGTGGCTATATTATGTTATTTTGGAGTTACTGTTTGAGGGACATGATATTGATGATGTTGGATATGTTATGTATTTTAGTATTGTGTGCATGAGGATGGTTTAATCTATAGACTAATAGACTATAGATTAATTATGAATGAATATAGTTTTTATTAATGCCTATGATGACATACAGGTGAATTCTCCAAGTTTCTGTGTAATTATATAAAATGATTGATACGTGCATATGAATCTTCCTCACACATACCTGTGGAATTTCCCTTGTAATAGTTTGTACATGTCTTGACATGGTACGGATTGCTATGGGTTACGTTTACCGCGTTTTGAGATATACATTAATCTCCAATTCTCGGGTTCGGGGCGTGACAGTGATTTTCACGTAATTTCCTCTATATATATTTTTTATAAAAAGAAATTTTATTGAAGCAAAGCAAAGCCAAAACAACAATTAGAGAAGAGGGATCCATGGTCTAAATTACTCTAAAATGTTATCATCCCTACGAAACTCTTACCAAGCATAACTAGTTCAAAGAACAACTCCTTAACCTCGTGGTAAGCAGAGTTAGTTCCTACTTGACTATCTAGGGTTCAAGTCTTGCTGTGCCACCTTTCTTCCTATGTGTGCGGGTAGGCTCTCTTCCATTTGGCGAAAGGATGAGCCGTTTCAATAAAAGTTCCAGAAACAAAAAAAATGAATTAAATGACGAAAAACAACTACATTGACTTTTAATGTCCAAAATAATTGGTTGAGGGCCCAATACGCTTGCTTATTGATGGAATCAATCACTTTTTAACGTCTGATAAAAGTGCATTCCTGGAAAAACATTTGCATGAATCATCCAATATTATTACTCCGGTATCTTAGATGATGGGACGCTATAAATGGAGTTGCAAGGTTGATCTGGAATCCATTCATATGATGAATTGTAAGAGTGAGCTATGTGACGGTTGCTTATAAATATGATCATGAGTTGCTAATGGAATGTTTCAAGGAATAAGGTTTAGGTCAAGTCATATATTTGATTGTAGACCATTACAAATTTGGGTATGGGAACTTGGACAGTAGGGGCTGCGATCACAGGCCAAATGTATGAGGCATCATATGCGGGATTATGTTAATATAATAATATGCATCGTAGGGTCAATCGAAATATTAGAGATATAAAATGTATATTTGTAGTGATGGAGACAAGTTTACAAGGTATATCATTCAAATGAATCAATCCTTCATGTGAAACCCCTTCTTCTATACCACCAAAAATAAAATCGAAATTACTCAAAATAAATATCTTGCTCCCATGTAGACCATCTTGAACTTATAGTTTTCGCTCTAATTGAAGATGTGCCCATGGTCATTTTGATCCATTTCTCAAAAACATGGAAAATGATTTTAAAGCTATTTCACTAGTGAAAGGAGATAAGTCAACATTTCCACTAGTCAAAGGAAATAGATCAGCGTTATCCTATCTTTCATCCCTTTGAGGTATCCGGTATCAGCCAATTTTCAGTATTTGTAATAAATATGAGGTGAATAATGAAAATGGAGTAGAGATAAGTCCCATAAATTAAGGACCTAGACAAAAGCCCCCATGAAAAGTTTCTATAAAAACAAGTGGTTTGGGACCTCTTTCTATATTAAGGAAGAAAATCCATGCAAGAAAATCTCCAATGGCAAGATTATGTTTCTTGATTGTCTCCATTTCCTCAAACCTATAAATTGCATTGTACCTTCTCATGGAAGTAGCGGTCAGTAGTGTTTGATCTAAGAATATGGCTAACATCCACCATTTCCTCTTTCTAGTTACCATATTCTACGTTCTTGCTAACCTTTGCAATCCATGCCTTGCTTTCCCAGAAGAAAGAAAAGTAAGTTGCTTCACTCTTTTATATATATATATATATATATATGATTTTTTTGAGAAAAGAAGGAAAAAAATAATTTATTTTCAATCAACCGCATCTGACATATAACCCAAGCAGAAAAAGCAGTAAATATAAGTAACGATGGGGATAAAGATTGGTTTATTAGCAGCATCATTTGTGATTTCTTTAATGGTAAAAGCTCCACCAAGGACTAATGCTTATATTATCATGAACACCTCACCTAGTTGGCCGACCTCATAATCCATCTAAGTAGACCATTAGGGACATCCTTTGATAGTCACCTATCTCAACTTTGCAATCCATTCGCATGTAATGGACCATTGGATCGACCATGCACTCGTTTGAATAGTAAAAATTTGTGGATTATTGATGAAGTGGTTAGGATGATGATTGAAGCGTCTGTAGGTGAGATCTTATGATACTCCGATCCCATCCCTAGGCGAGGTGCAAAGTGGACGACAGGATGAGTATGACCGAATGGCTGGATTAATGATTTATCCCAAGCAAGTGCTCGTACAATTATCCATGTACTTTTCCCATTAAGCTTGTATTGGGTAAGTTAAGGTATCCAGCCATATTAGCAATATAAGATTGGATCATGTATCGCACTGATACTCTGTATATAGGATTTCCCCAATATAATCTGTCTGAGATATGTTGATACATGCATCGTCCAAAAATACACGAAATATCTTCTCTTAAGTACATGGATTTGAATTATCGTGAACCACCAATATGATTATAATGCCAACATTGAAATTGTTTTTAGGTTTGTATTGTGTATATGGGGGCCCTCCCAAATCTGCCTGAAGCCCAATATTCTCATGAGGCCAACCACCTTAGAATTCTGCAAAACGTTCTCCAGGGCAGGTAACTTTTTTTGTTATTTCATTTTTCTTTACTCTAAGTTTATTTGTGAACCTGTTTCACTCTTAAGAGTTGCAAACTGTTAGTACGTTAGTACTTGACGTCCACAGTTCATTGAGATTGAAAAAACCAAAAAAGAAAAAAAAAGGAGGGGACTTGGTGGTGGTGGTGGTGGTGGGGTGGACAAATCGAGGAATCAATTAGTTCTTTTAAGTAAGGTATGCCCTATTAGGATTGCATTGTCAACAAATTATTGTAAACGCTGGAAAGTTCTACAGCACAGATTTTATATATATTAACATAGTGGTGGAAAAAATAAATAACAGTGTTCTAATAAATTACTTAGATTTGGGATATGTTCGGGTTGGGGCATTGGGCCCTTGTAATAATTTGTTCTTCTGAATACAGATATTCTTACCTTATAGAGAAAAAGGGTTATCATTATTTATTAATTTATATCCTTACAAACAGCTATCGATATATTCATTTTAATCCAAAGCACCCACTAAAATGAATTCACTGCAAAGAAACTATCTATATGTGTAAACCAACTCATTAAAAATATTTAAGTTTTGTTGAGAACAAATTATAAATCATCTTAGAATTTACAGAACACAGTAAGTTACTCCCTAACAACTTGATTGAGAGAAATATGAGACAATTGAATAAATGAAGATGATTTAGTTAGTATAATTTGTCGCAGTTGGCCAAGTCTAAATTTTTACACAGTTGATCGGGTTGTGTCAAACCTTGTCCAGCCTATACCTATCACCCCCCGTAAAAAATTAGAGTGCATTTAGTATCATGCCATTCGAATGTGCCCCCATTATCATAAGATAAGCCTGTAGAAAATATATTCGATATGTGCAAATCATTATTTCGAATTTTGATATCAATTGGATTGAATCTCAAAATCTTAACCCGCTGATATAAAAAATGCGAAACAAAAAAAATTTTATTTTTTTTAATAACTTGCTGACACAGTTGTTTTTTACTTATTTTAAGGTGGCTTTAATACCTAATTTCTAAAATGAGTCACATGGTAACAATCACAATAGGTGTGCCCATATTATAATTTCTAATTTCTTATAGTGGTAGGACCACATTATAAATCCTTTGAGTATAGGCCCTGTGTTCTAATTTCTAAATATGGGTTGTATGGTAAAAAAAAATATTCTCTTTCAAAAAATATATTTGATATTTCAAAAATAAAAAAAATCTTTCAAAGAAATATTTAATCTTTCAAAAAATTATTTATTCTTTCAAGAAAATGTTTTATCTTTCAAAAACAAAATCTAATCTTTCAAAACAAAATGTTTAATCTTTCAAAAAAAATATTTAATCTTTAAAAAAAATCACAAAAGGTGGAGCAATATTGTAATTCAAATGAATGTGGCCTCATGTTTTAATTTCTGAAGGTGGGTACCACATAATTTTGAAAGGGAGTCTCGTGTTCAGAATCAATAAACTGGATGACCCTACATTATAATTTATTATAATTTCCAAGGGTTAGCACCACATTGTAATTTCTAAATGTGGGTCTAATGTAGAAAATCACAAAAAAAGAAAAAAAAACTGGCTTCACTTTGTAATTTCTAAATTTGGGTCAGGTAATCACAATCACAAAAGGTGAACCTATATTATCAATTCTATGAGTGTGGGCTCATATCCTAATTTCTAAATGTGTGTACCATGCTTAATTTATAGAGATGGGTCTCATATTTATATTAAAAAAGTGGGGCCGCACTATAATTCTTATAAAGGCATGCCCACTTTATAAATCCTATGAATATGGGCCCTATGTTCTAAATTTTAAATGTGGTTACTAAGTTATAACTTCTACAGGTGTGTCCCATGCACACCAATAATAAAGTACCGAAAATATTAAAAAGTGTGTCACATCCCCTAAATACAACCCGGCGTTAACGTAAAAAATAGAACAAATTAAAATTTTATTTGTGTTTAACACAACATCTACCGTAATAGTGGAGCTACACAGGATCGTAGGACCGTTGTGAGTCATAAAAATGTATCTGTATAAAAGATTAGTAACAATTGGTATAATAGTTTCATTCATTTAAATATAAGCACGTTTAACTAGAACAACCTTGGGAGTTTAAGTTACAAATTAATTCAAAATAATTTATGAAGAAAGCTTGACTAAAGTTAGAATAACACTTAATTATAAATAATAGCCTACTAAAATGTCCTATGATGGCGAGTCACTCATATACTAGTCTAGACGGCTTCAAACCTGTCATTGGCACCCTACTCAGGCTCATCAACTGGTTCAAACGCTTGAAACATTTGATCCTCCACCTCTGCCTCAGTCAAATAGGCATCGATACTTATACATTATATAAATGAAGTCAAAGGCAAGCTATAGATAAAATTTGAAATAGAAAGCAAGATCAATAGGGATTAATGTCATTAATTAAACATGATCATAAGAGTAAGAGATTACAGATTTTAATGGACATATTGAAACATGCTAAACAAATGAGTAGTAATCACATTTACACAGAAGCAAGGCTCTGTTTTGGTTGGCTAGACCTAGTTGGCAAAGTTACAACGGGTCCACCATGCCAATAATCAAACATAATAGAATGGAATTGGCATTTAGCCATGTAAAACAAAAACAAATTGTAGCCATGTAATTGCCCCAAAAGTATATATATAAAAAGTTGCATGACATAATAATACAGATAAATCATATACATGATACTTACTGAACATAGAGATATAAGTCAAAAATGAGGGCTAGCTATCAAGTACATACTAATTTCTAGACTAAACTTAACTTGACTTATCTGATTTCTAAAGTCAAGCTACTCTTAGTGAAACCAATGCAAGGTACATGCTAATTGAGACAACCAAAGGAAATATATGCATGCAAATCCGAAGGTCAAGAAAAACCCACAAATCCAACCTAAGGCCAAAGACATATGTTCATTTACCTTAGAAATCCCATTAGAACCATGAGTGAGGTATAGCCCAACACATCCCGCTAATTCTGGTGCATAGTCCCACTTAAGTGCTCCCAAAATGGATGTCTTGAATTACCACTGCACATGGGTTCACATACAAGCAATTAACTATGGTTAGTGAGAACTGCGTGCTCAACCATAACCTCACGTTAAGGTCTCACCAATTTATGTGAAGATAATGTGTTTAGCAAAAATTGAGGAAAAGTATCAAAACCTGGATCTAAATCCAACCTATTTAATCCAATTATTTAAAGTTAATGTGTTTTACAAATTTGGGTAACAAGTATTCAAGTTCTTATTAAATTCCAAACCCAAACTAAGTCTAATTATGACCAAAAAGGAAGGAGACAGTTAGGTTTTTAATCATCATTGATGTGTACTAAAACACCCAATTATTTTACATCAAAAAAAAAAACGAGGCCAAACTCGAAATTGAACTGAAACTAAAACCCAAAATCAAACCCGAAATTGAAGAAATCAAACCAAAACCAAAACCCAAAATCAAACCTAAGATTGAAACTCAAAACCAAATCCGATATGGAAACCCAAAGCCAACAAAAATGGAAATCCAATTAAACCCCAAATTAAACCCTAATTAAAATTCTAATCAAGCCTTAATTAAATCCTATTTAAAATTATGATCATACTTAATTACAATTCTAATCACACCTAATTAAGATTATAATCATTCTTAATTAAAATTGTAATTACACCTATTTACAAGTATAATCATACTTGATTAAAATTCTAATCACACCTAATTTAATTCAAAATTTTGAAGTCCCTTGGGCCTACCAGGCCGAGCATAGCAACCAAGTTTAGTAGCCCGCCAGTGGGCCTAGCCTGCCAAGCCCGCGCATCAAACAGGCAGCAGGCTGCCCAGCTTAGCCTAGGCCACAAGTAGTAGGGCTGCCTACGCAAACAAGCAGCAGTTGCTACCTGCGCATGTGCAAGTAGCGCCTAATGCCAGATGCCTGCGCTGCTTGCACAACTGCACTGCCTAGGGTATTTTTTTTTATTTTTTTATTTCAGACCAAAATCAAGTCATCATTAATAATCCACATAAGAGGGCTAGGGATGGATCTATATGATCGAGAATTAACTAAATCAAGAGAAAACATGCAAGACTATATCAAGTTACATCTAACACTTGCCTCAAATATGAGATTGATGGTGTATGGTGCCAAGGTGACATGTTATAGGTCAAAACCCATGCTCCTACACCTGCGATTCTTTCTTCTCTAATGGGTTTTGGGTGAGGGAGAAGGTTTTTGCAGAAAAAGGAAATTTTTTGGGAGAGAAGAAACCTTAGTTTTTCTGCAAAAATTAGGATATTTATAAAAATAGGTTTAGGGTTGCAGAGTTCTAATAGGATCCTAATTGGGTCAAGAGGGTAAGTTAATGGATTAACTCAATAGCCTAAAACTAATTCTAACGCAAACTAAACTCAACTGACGGGTCCCACGCAAAACCTATTCCCCATTTAACTAAAATACAAACAATAACTAAGAAATTATAAATTATAAATTATTAAATAATTATTAAATACAAAATAGGGCTGGACGTAACAAAGTGGGTCCTATATTTTAGATCCTATGATTCTCTTGCTTTTGTTCGTTGGAGAAATATTTTACATCGTTACCAATTAAGTTCTAGATGGAATATTCTTTGCAAAGTAATTTAATAGAATGTTACTAAACAAGTTCTGCAGAGTTATGTCTTAGCACAACCCATCTCAACACAACCAGAACTAAGCACAAAATTTTTTGGAACAACATGAGAACAATGCCAAATAGGCCCTTTGTTTCTTGCATTGTTCTTATCAATGTAAAATGTGACATCTAATTCTCTACTTCAAAATAGTCATAATCAAAATAAATTATCATCCTCATTATTATTAATGAGCCTCATAAAGTAGAAATTGTACAGTTTCTACTTTATGAATTTGAAGCATTGCTACGATTTAATGGGCCCTTTAGGATCATAGTAAATCGAATGCAGGTAACTTGCAAGGAGCACATGGACATTGAGCTAAAAAGTGACTCTCACTTTTGATATTTGATGATGGTTGCATATAAAGTGCCCTCATGGACAACATGTAATCAAACACTCAAAACCTATCCATTTTCAAGTTCTTAGTTAAAGGACAATATATAGCTCGATAGATGGTGGAAACAACCTCTTTGCGGGGGCAAAACTGCATATTGATTGATCTAGATGTATGAGAGTCCGGCACGCAACCAAAAATTTATATGTATTTTGGTGATATGAAAGTTGATAGTTTATAGGGGTCCCGAATTTCTAGATTGTAATTCAAACAATATGCAATGGAATAAATAAAGAAAAGTTACAAGCAAAAAGCAATCAACCACGCAATGAGAAAAGCTATGTAGATTTTTATGTGGAAACCCCACGGAAAAAAAGCCATGAGTCACAACGGACTAATCAAGAATTAATTTTGAGCAAGCATAAAATATACTCACAACCTTATACAATCAGTCCCTCGACCACATGATATAGATTTTCTTGTAAGAATTAATGACACGACTATGCCTTGCATGCCATGCTTTCTACGCTTGATGACCACCTTAATTCAGTAAGGCTGAACGGATCTCACTCACTAAACCAACGATCTCCTACGATTTAGTAAAAGCAACAAATCTCTTACAAGGAAATAGAAACAGTAATACTCTAGAACTAAAAGCTTCAGTAACTCTCTCTAATGAAAGCTTTAAAGAAGAAGGATGATATCCAAAGAAAGAAAGATGATTTCCAAACACTATTCTTAACTTAAAACTATGAGATTTGTGTTTTAGGGTTGGGAAAAAAATCCTTTTTATAACTCACAATTCATACCTCATTAAGATAGTACTTGTATAACTCAACTTACTAATCTTAGCACAAATTAGAAATAATTTCGCATTAAGTTGGTGGGTTTTTGAACTCCATCAGATCAATCAAATTATAGATTGTACTCGATTCCAATCGATCGAGCAATAATCTGAACGATTGAGCAACCTTCGTCTAGTTTTTCTAATTTTCTTTTCTTTAACTCTTTTGGTGACTCAAATCATAATTCATCTAAAAGAAATATAAAATAAAACACCAATTGACCTAAGTTTTGTCCAACCCATGAATTAGCCAATACAAAAATCTTTACAAAAGATTTGCTGATATCTTCGCCTATTCCTGTACCTAGGGGATGAAATAAAAAATTACAGCCCTTATATTGTCTTATCTTTGCCTATCTCTTATTTTGTCTTATCACAAAGAGTCACGCTTCATAGAAACTTTTTCATTAGAAACCCACATCTTACTTATCTAGTTAAGAGTCTTATATGTGGGTCCATATCAAGTCTTTTGTTCATAGTGGGATACTAATTTCTCTGTTGACTATTGCCATGTTTGATCTAACGTTGGACTTGTAGCATGTGAGGCACGCGATTTCGAACACATACATCTGACCCTTTTGAAACTCCGCAATGGTGTGAGCCCTCTTGCATAGCCTAATAAATTCATCATGCATTGCCTGTCCTTTTTTTTTAATCTAGATATATGCGGCTCAATGTATTCACTTTTTCAGTGAATTCATATCCTAGGAATTTACGTTCTAATAATCGGTTCTATTAGCCATGCAGTAAAGAGCTGATTTATATTCATCTTTAGAAAAAGAATCCCTTGAAATGCACGTCAAAGAAACTATCCAGTGAACTAAATACGTTCCATCCTCAGGGTCATGATCAATTGTTACATTTTGGGTTCAATCTGACTGACGCAATAATATAAAAGAAACACTAATAACATAATCAGGGACTCCCTTGAGTCCATTGCTTTGCTAACTTTCCTATAAAAAGGATGGTCTTATGGCGATTTTTACAATGTGTGTCACAGTGTGAGTGATGGGAGCCCAAGTATGAAGTGGGGATGCTCTGATATTTAACCATGGTTGATGATCGTGGCAGGACTCTTTTACCGTCTGCTAGGTCACCCTAGGCTGCCCTATCTTGTATGGTAGGGCTGCTCCATGGTGCCATGGTGGACTATAATATATCCACTTATGATCACTATGGGGCAAACCCTCATAGAGTCTCCATTCCCAAATATGAGGTGGTTCATGTGAGTGAAAATTTCAGGGTGAGTATGAGTTGACCTACCAAGTTTGGCCACGTTGCGACGGGGAGCTCCTGCCCCATTCATGAAGGGGGCCGCCTGCAGTAATGTAACGGACTATGATAGGCCCACAGTAGAACTTTTTTTCCCCCAGACGACTCCGATTCGCCCAATAAGGGTCCGTTACGGGGTGTGTGGTCTTGTGGACCATGCAATCCTAGTTATTCCCACAGATGTATGATAAAGCAACTCAAATGTGGATTGTTGACTGTGACATAAATAGGTCCAACTTTGCACACCAAGTTCAACTGTGCACTCGTAGTCAATAAAACAAGTGTCACAGCCATATCACCTGTGCACTCATACAATCATACTCAAAGTACAAGCAGTCAAGAAAGCCTACATTTGGTTTATTTTATTTTATTTACTTTTTGCTTGTACTTTAGTATGACTGCACAGTTGACGGGGTATAAAAAAAGTTCATTTCAATAGGGAAATATGAAACGTCAATTTAAAAGGTTTTTTTTTTTTTTTTAATGAAAGCAAAACACACCAGCCCCCACTTTATATCTCAAAATTCCATGCCTTTGCCACAAAAGTTCAGAGGAGCGATGTACCAATATGACAAAACGACTCATTACATTTTTATAAAAGACCCCTCTCTATTCAAGATTACAATAAAGTGAAGGGGTCTAATTACCTCGCCTCCTCCGCCCGTGGGCCTGGAGCCCACTTAGATGTGTGCAAGTCAACTAGGTTTTAAGGAATCAGAAGCTTCATCATGGATAGACTGACCTCATGTAGTTACACCTGCAACCATCTATCTAGTACAAAAGGACCCCAAGTTTATGGCCGCGGGTTATTTATGCACTTGTTAACTCGTAAACTTTGACGCCGTTAAGGGTTATTCTAAATTGTAATTTTGAATTTCAATCAGGGACGATATGGGCCACAATATTCATATTCCAATAAACTACGGGTATATATGGGTTAATTCAGGTTCTGTATTAGGTTCCGATTGGCTTATCTACAACTTGGGTTAAGCAATTTTTTACCCTACCCATGCAAGTTGAACCACTATCTCATATTCCTGAAATTGCCTCATATCACGTACTTTGTCATAGCAATTCTGTTTTTTTCTTGACAGTTCACCAGAAGATTGTTTAGTGCGTAGCTACAAAAGGAGTTTCAATGGATTTGCAGCTGCCCTCACAGATGAAGAGCAACAAAAGATTGCAGGTAAGCAATTTGGTTTGATACTTAGAAAACAAACATAGAAAGAAAAGGCAGACTCCATGCTACAACAAATAACATGAATTTAATAATGAACATTGTGCAGAGATGGAAGATGTGGTGTCTGTTTTCCCAAGTAAAATTCACGAGCTTCACACAACAAGGTCATGGGATTTCATTGGTTTCCCAGAGACAGTGAAAAGAATGCCAGCGAAAGAGAGTGATGTCATTGTTGGTCTTCTTGACACTGGAGTGTGGCCTGAGTCTGAAAGCTTCAGTGATGAAGGATTCGGTCCTCCTCCGGATAAATGGAAAGGCATTTGCCAAACAGATGGAAATTTCACCTGCAACAAGTAATCTTTTCTTTTATATACAATTTCCTTTTCAAATACGTACTTTGATGAGTAATCTAATGGCGTACTTCTGAGTGAAAGGTGTTAGGTAACAGGTGTGGGTATTATACTATTCTTACATTCCGGGGAAACCTAGACATGGACGATTCTATTCCAAGTCTATTTTCGTACCTGGTCGAGCCGAGTCAGCATATGCTAGTCAAATCAAGTCTTATTAAATTTTATATATCTGGTCTGTAACACATTGAAATGTACAATTTACAGCAAGCTGATTGGAGCTCGGTTTTACGAAGATCTATTTCTTAAGGATGAGCAGCATACCGCAAGGGATATAGTAGGTCATGGCACACACACTGCATCAACAGTGGCAGGCCGCGAAGTGAAAGGAGTTAGTCTCTTTGGTATTGCACAAGGCAATGCAAGGGGTGCAGTTCCATCCGCAAGGATCGCAATGTACAAGGTTTGCAGCTTGCATGGCTGTCCGGATGAAATCATTTTAGCCGGTTTTGATGATGCCATTGCCGATGGTGTTGATATTCTCTCTATTTCGCTTGGGCCCGACGAGGTATTCAAGTACTCCAAAGATTCTTTGGCCATTGGTGCATTTCATGCCATGGTGAAGGGTATACTCACCTCGCAATCGGCTGGTAATACCGGTCCTCAGGCTGGAACTATAAAAAGTGTTGCTCCGTGGATTTTCACTGTTGCCGCAAGTACCAGTGACCGGGAGATTGTCACAAAAGTTGTCACTGGCGATGGCACAACTATTCTGGTGATCAACATCTAACTAAGTAGTTGTTTTCTCTAAGTTTGTCTTGCCAAGTCTGAGTTGTTTTCTCAAGACCGACTGGACGTCTTCAAGTTGAGTTGTTTTAAAATTTGGATCAAGTCAGTATAGGGAGGGTGATTCGAATTGAAATTTTCTTAAACTAGGATAAAGATCATCAAACGTTTCATGGAAATGATCAGATGTAAAAGCAATGATTTGTACACTAGGAACCAAACACTGACTTGTTAGCATACGAATGAAGACCACATGAGGCTTGTGGCATCATATTTAAAGGTATTAGGAGATTTCTTTGATAGGTGCTAAATGAGGATTTCATGGAACTCTAGCTACCAAAACATACTCCATTTCTCACCTCCTTTGATTTCACACTATAACTGCTTGCATAAGAAAAATCTCTTAGTTTATGCAGTTAGAATGCATCAAAAAATCTTGGAAGTCATTTTTGAGAGAGAAGGGTCTTTCATTGTTCTGTGTTAAAATTTTTTTATTTCATTTTTTCGAAAGGAGAGCACTCTGTACAATTTTGGTCACACACACACACATACACACACATATTATCTATGACGAGCGCTAGATAACGTACGGGCATTTTTAAAGTAAAAATAACCCTTTTTTGCAACGAATAGGAGATTGGAAATGTGGTGAAGCAATTAATGTTACTTTTAACAAGGAAAAAAAGTCAATACATGACTTGTCTTTCATTAGATGATAGAAAAATAGCAGAAATGCCCCTTTTTATATAGGGCATTCTTTTATATTGTTGAATAACATTGTCATGCCACACCAAACAAAACAAAAAATAAAAACTTAAAATAAAATTTTACAAAAAATATCTATGCATATAGATGCCCATAGTAAACCAAATAAAGTCTATCATTTATAGTAAAGAACTCAAGTTGCCCAATTCATGGTGGGTATAGGAGCCATATATATATACAGTTAGTGTTTTTCAAAACCATATAATTGATGTGTTTGGAGTTTTGTTATTATCATTTTGTAAACTCACGATTCAAATTGAATAATATTAACAAAATGGTGGACTCCATATTGTTCCTCTCAAAGAGAATTCTTTTTAAAATAGAAAATTTTTATGCATTGAATATAATTGATGACTGACATTTTAAGTTTCAGGGCCGTGCAATTAACACTTTCAATTCTACGAAGACAGTTCCTTTAATACTTGGATCAAATGCCTCTTCCACTTGCACTTCACCTGCGGCTGGGTAAATATTTTCTTTACAAATTATATTTTCTTCCTTTCCAACAACAGAAGAGCTAAAGTGCAACAATCCTTTTTTATTTTCTTTAGATCTTGCATGGATGGCTGTTTGGATGAACAATTGGTGAAGGGAAGGATAGTTTTTTGTGAGAACGTTCAAGTAAGAGGTGGACCTTTGTTAGCAGGTGCTATGGGACAGATCGTGGAAGATGCAAGTGCAACTGATTATTCGTCCACATTCGCTTTGCCTTCTACAAGACTAGATTTACGAAATGGTGACAAGATTAAGTCATACATGGGAAGCAAAAGGTAAGCACTTTCCATTGCTCATCAGCTTCTAATATTTACCAAGGCTTCAATTGCATAATTCATACTAATCTTCCTACGATTATCTAGGAAAATGAAAAAAAAATCATCTTTCAGAATTGAATCAAGTCTTGGGAATTAGAGAACAGATCTTTACCTAATTGGTAAGGAGCACCTGTTCTTGCCTTCCCACCTATGGTTCAAACCCTGGGTACACATCTTTCCACGTGAGGGATATCCCTTCCCACCTGTATAGGCTTTTTCCCCCCATGTGTAGGTTTTTTTCTCACTAGATTGAGTGGTCTTTTCCCCCTTGGCTAGGTTACAAAAAAAGTTCTTCGTGCTATAGTGGTTCCTTTTGTCCTTAATCTTTTACTCTCTCACATAGTTCTTCATTTAACAGGAAACCAGAAGCAAAAATTCTGAAGGGTGAATCTATTCTTGACCCTAAAGCACCAGTAGTTGCTTCCTTCTCTTCAAGAGGACCAAACCCCATCTCACCGGACATCCTCAAGGTTGGTTTTTCATGATTGATTCCACAACTAATATTTTAGCAAGACAGATCAAACAACTTCTAACATAATCTTCTATCATAGCCGGATATAACTGCTCCTGGTGTAGAAATTATTGCTGCTTTTTCGCCTATTGTCCCATTGACGACAATTGAGCAAGAAAAACGGTTTGTGAAATACAATATAATATCGGGGACTTCCATGGCGTGCCCACATGTTGCAGGTGCAGCTGCATATGTTAAGACATTTCACCCTGAATGGTCACCTGCTGCAATTAAGTCTGCTCTTATGACTACTGGTAAGCTTATTTTGCTGTCAATCAACACACTAGAAAACATGAAATGATTCAGTAACCGCAAATTGCAAGACTAGTACATTATTATGCATGTTTAGCTCATTTGTGTCCCTTCCTTTTTTTTTTTTTTTTTTTTTTTGCATTTAGCTTATACCAATAATTTTTCCCTTCAGCTTTTCCGATGAACGCGAGTAGAAATCTGGAAGTCGAGTTTGCCTATGGTGCTGGCCAAATTGACCCATTGAAGGCTGTTGATCCTGGTCTAGTATATGAAACTCAAAAAGATGACTACATAAAATTACTATGTATTGACGGTTACTCCCAAAAAGAAATTATGCTTATTTCAGGGAAGAATGTTGAATGTGGCAATGCTACTGGAACTGCGAGGGACCTTAATTATCCTTCAATGCAACTTCTAGTTGAGGCGAACAAATCTTTCTCAAACAATTTTACAAGATCAATCACGAATGTCGGATCTCCAATATCCACTTACAAAGCGACGGCGAGCAAAGTTCCCCAAGTCCAAATAACAGTTAACCCTAATGTTATATCATTCAAGTCATTGAATGAGAAACAATCTTTTATGGTGAGTATAGCTGGAAGAGGTTTGCCGGTGAACTCTGTACTCTCTACTTCACTTGTGTGGTCTAATGGTATACACAGTGTGAGAAGTCCTATAGTACTGTACACAGGCAACAATATTTGAGTCTGTTCAAAGTGCCATGTCCTTGTCCTTTCTTCGATTTAGCCAGTTCTTTTATGTAAATTAACATGCTCAGTTTTTTGTTTTTTGTTTTTTTTTTTTTAAGAAAGATAAGTTAGGATCTATGATTAATAAGGGTAATTACCCATAATGTACAAAAGTAGGTCCATAATGATAATTGATTGAACCTAGAAAAAATAAAAGAACCCACATCCCAGGTCAAAAAAAAAAAAAAAAAAAAGGAACATACCCACTACCTAGGCATAACTGAAGACCAAGAACAATAACCACATTCCGGGTCAGGAAAAAAGCCAACTCAAATGAATTAGCTAACCTCATATCTGAGCAATAGTTTTGAGATCTATAGAACTCAAATAAGATGGCACCAAAGCATATTTCTTAATTTTCTTGCTAAAAGCAATTGTAGCAGATGAGAGAACATTGTAGGTCACACTGTGATCAAGTAAAGCTGCTGTCAATTTCTGAGTTTGAAATTGCACTTGCTAATGCGAGATGTTTGGATTTTTGGGAGATGCACATAGAGCACTATTAGTCTCAACATGAATGTTTTGAGTATGAGTTGGAACATATGTAAGGAGAGAATGAAAACCATCATGAAGAGAATTATTTGATAAGATATGAGCAGCTGCAAGTACTCCACCTGGGTCCCAAAGAATGTAGGAAGTAGGTGGGTCTCGTGGATAGATTTTCAAAACTTTTGATCCACTTGACATAGGGATCAACTATACACAAGACCAAAACCCAATCCAGGATGCGTTACCCTCAATCTTGTGACCATGTACAGTAAAAAATTCTACCAACACTAGACATCCAAAATAATCTACGACATAGAAGAAGTAGATCATACCTTT
This sequence comes from Sextonia rubra, assembly GCA_037013555.1. NCBI lineage: Eukaryota > Viridiplantae > Streptophyta > Magnoliopsida > Laurales > Lauraceae > Sextonia > Sextonia rubra. Next base: position 79,644,036 of record JASUAD010000001.1, read on the forward strand.
GGAGATCCGCAGTGCTCTAATGGATTTCTTCTACACCTCTTAGCCTTCCACGCTATGACCCCCGAATTGGATTTCTTTTCTCAAGAAGAACGGTGGAATCTTCAGGAGAAAATCCCAACTCGAGACTCCAAGGAACTAGAAGAAAGGAGAGGAGAGTAACTCGCGCAACTCTTGCACGAAAGGGTTTTGGCGTGAGGGGGACTCTTTTGGACGTCCAAGGATATTTTATAGACTTCCAAATCTCTCCCTTGTCTAATTGAAATAGAAGTCTTACTTCCAAAGCAATTAGCAAGTTTCTCCTTTCTTATCCTTTCTTTCTAGAGTTCGAGTCGGATTACTATTTTCCAATAACTTGGGCTAGCGTGGGGACCACTAGGGATTCCTTAGAAAGCTGGCTCCAACTGGAATACCGCGACCCCACATCTCATGTGCAATCCGGGCCCACAGTTAATTGCAAATAACACCACTATATAAATGCAATTGCACTCCAGTCTTAGGAATAAATTACAATGAAGACCCTAAACTTCCCAATTACCACAAGTAGGCCCCTCTATCAATATCCGTGGATCAATTGGAATAAACCCGTCTCTTCCAATCTAAGTTCCACATCTTATTATCCTTGAGCCCCAATTAATCACAGTAATCATCAGTACCATCCAATTAACTCTTAATTGAGATGGGTGCGCACTTACTAATGACAAATCCATTAATTGGCACAAGGGGATAATAGAGATAGATTCCATCTTGATCATTCAACGTTCCCACAGTTCTACTACCACATACCCAAGACACCGAGGTGTTAACCTATAGTCGGCCTCACTCATTGGTGACTTAAAGCAAATGAATAGATAGAAACTTGAGTTCGTCAATGTCTCAGGATTAAGAGCCTATTGCTAGGGAATTATGAGAGCATACCTTATTATTGAGACGGAATTCCATAAGGTGCATCTCATGGTCCTTCAATACATCCAATGTACCAGCACCGTGATCCAGAATCTTACATTCTGATGATTGAGACAAATCACACTATCTCATAGTGATCAAAGTGCTGCAACCTTATCAAATGAGATGCCCAATCTCATTACTGGTTGTGAAGCTATTTTAAGCATAAGATTTGTGACATATATCTCCCGTGTGTGGATCTCATCCATGCACATATATCACATCTAATATACTAATGGACCCGGTTCAACTCATGAACCATTATGTCATACGTATTGGTCATGTGCATGAAGTAGTAAAATAACATTCATCTCATGAAAGTAAAGCATGTTTTTATTGATAAATAAAGAAATTAATCAATTTATTACATCAACTGATGGATTGAGTCCACAAAATCTAACAAAGAATACCAATACATATTGGAGCTAAATAAACCAACAAATACTTCTAGTCAGAGATCTGCATAAGCATGGGATATAATGGGCTAATGAACTTGATAAGGACTATCCCAAGATCTAGCAAAAGGATCTGGCAAAGAAATACCCAAAAAAAGGATACGGCTTTGAACTTGATATAAGATCTCCTTGAGGACTTGATTTGTAGATTTGAAATCGTTTGAGAAGATCCGATTATTACTTTCCTGTCATATATGCCTAACAAAAACAGAAAAAAGAAGCAAACTTAATGTGTGCACTCCATCATGAGCACAATTCATTCCATTAATAATGGAATAGATCATCTCAAAAGGTGAAGTACAAAATAATGCCTGATGATTGATCTTTAACAGCAAATTCTGCTAGATGAAGTTTGCAGAGGGGCAAGACAGAATGATATGCTTAGTAGTTTCCCAAGTACAATAAAAAAGAACACATTAAGTATTACATGACACATGGTGGCTAAGAATAAAATCTTTGGTTTTAAAGCATCCTTGAAATATCATCCAAGCACAAAGAGTGTGCTTTTTAATGCAATCCTTAAACCAAATAAGGTCTACCCAATTTTGATGGGTATGTTCATTAAGTTGACAAACAACACCATAAGCCGATTTTAAAGAGAAAGCTACATTTTCTTCTAAGAACCAAATCACCTCATCATCAAATTGATTTGATAGATATATCTTTGCTTCTATCTTAAACCACATCGAAAGAAGCTCACAAGAAGAGGGAAAGTGCCATTGGCCATTTTCAATAAAAGTACTAACAAATGGTTCAACTTCATGATTTTCAGAATTACCTATCTAATCACGCAGTCTACCATCTCACATCCAAGGATCAAACCAAAAATATGTTTTCCTTCCATTTCCAATCAAGTGACGCAGATACAGAAGAACAAACTATTGCATTTTAAGATTACATTTCCATCCCCAAGAAGCATGGTTAGAAATATCAATATCCTATAAAGATACCTTTTTTCAGGTTTTTTACTCAAATCCATTTATTCCAGAGAGTATCTTTATTTAGAACAATATTCCAAATTTGACATATTGTTGTTGCCTTATTCAAACCTGCAATTGAATTAATCCCCAATCCACTACAAGACAAAGGAAAACAAATTTTT